>BSBM01001000.1:0-10000000 GCA_027924585.1 Larix kaempferi | reverse complement strand
TTCTTATTTCCGGACGAATGCGCAAACTAAAGAAAGTCCTTATTTCGTAAAATGTGCATACTTTGTTGATTCCATTTATGAAAGAAATCACATTTTCTAAAAACTCGTGTTTTTTAAGAAATCATGTAAACCTTCTAAAAGCTGTGATTTTAAAAAATGATGGGAAGTAAGCTTTTCTTATTTCTGGACGCATTCGCAAACTATAGAAAGTCGTTATGACGTAGAATGTGCATACTTTGTCGATTGCATTGATAAAAGAAATCACATTTTCTTAAAAGTCATGTTTTTTAAGAAATCATGTAAACCTTCTAGAAGCTGTGATTTTAAAAAACGGGCGGAAGTAAGCTTTTCTTATTTCCGGACGAATGCACAAACTATAGAAATTCGTTACTACGTAGAATGTTCATACTTTGTTGATTCCATTTATGAAATAAATAACACATTTTCTAAAAACTTGTGTTTTTTAAGAAATCATGTAAACCTTCTAAAAGCTGTGATTTTAAAAAACGGGCGGAAGTAAGCCTTTCTTATTTCCGGACGAATTCGCAAACTATAGAAAGTCGTTATTACGTAGAATGTTCATACTTTGCTGATTCCATTTATGAAATAAATCACATTTTCTAAAAACTCTTGTTTTTTAAGAAATCATGTAAACCTTCTAGAAGCTGTGATTTTAAAAATCGATGGGAAGTAAGCTTTTCTTATTTCCGGACGCATTTGCAAACTATAGAAATTCGTTATGACATAGAATGTGCATACTTTGTTGATTCCATTTATGAAAGAAATCACATTTTCTAAAAAGTCGTGTTTTTTAAGAAATCATGTAAACCTTCTAGGAGCTTTGATTTTAAAAAATGGGCAGAAGTAAGGTTTTCTTATTTCCGGACGAATGCGCAAACTATAGAAAGTCGTTATTACGTAGAATGTTCATACTTTTTTGATTCCATTATTTAAAGAAATCACATTTTCTAAAAACTCATGTTTTTTAAGAAAGCATGTAAACCTTCTAGAAGCTGTGATTTTAAAAAACGTGTGGAAGAAAGCTTTTCTTATTTCCGGACGAATGTGCAAACTATAGAAAGTCGTTACGACGTAGAATGTGCATACTTTGTCGATTCCATTTATGAAAGAAATCACATTTTCTAAAAACTCATGTTTTTTAAGAAATCATGTAAACCTTCTAGAAGCTGTGATTTTGAAAAACGGGCGGAAGAAAGCTTTTCTTATTTCGGATTGATTCCATTTATGAAAGAAATCACATTTTCTAAAAAGTCGTGTTTTTTAAGAAATCATGTAAACCTTCTAGAAGCTGTGATTTTGAAAAACGATGGGAAGTAAGCTTTTCTTATTTCTGGACGCATTCGCAAACTATAGAAAGTCATTATGACGTAGAATGTGCATACTTTGTCGATTCCATTTATGAAAGAAATCACATTATCTAAAAAGTTATGTTTTTTAAGAAATCATGTAAATCTTCTAGAAGCTGCGATTTCAAAAAACGGGCAGAAGTAAGCTTTTTTATATCCAGACGAATGCGCAAACTATAGAAAGTCGTTATTACGTAGAATGTTCATTGTTTGTTAATTCCATTTATGAAAGAAATCACATTTTCTAAAAACCCATGTTTTTTAAGAAATCATGTAAACCTTCTAGAAGCTGTGATTTTAAAAAACGGGCGGAAGTAAGCGTTTCTTATTTCCGGACGAATGCGCAAACTATAGAAATTCGTTATTACGTAGAATGTTCATACTATGTTGATTCTATTTATGAAAGAAATCACATTTTCTAACAACTCGTGTTTTTTAAGAAATCATGTAAACCTTCTAGAAGCTGTGATTTTAAGAAACGCGTGGAAGTAAGCTTTTCTTATTTCCGGGCGAATGCGCAAACTATAGAAATTCATTATTACGTAGAATGTTAATACTTTGTTGATTCCATTTATGAAATAAATAACACATTTTCTAAAAACTTGTGTTTTTAAGAAATCATGTAAACCTTCTAAAAGCTATGATTTAAAAAAACCGGGGGAAGTAATCTTTTCTTATTTCCGGATGCATTAGCAAACTATAGAAAGTCGTTATGACGTAGAATGTGCATACTTTGTTGATTTCATTTATGAAAGAAATCACAGTTTCTAAAAACTCGTGTTTTTTAAGAACTCATGTAAACCTTCTAGAAGCTGTGAATTTAAAAAACGGGCGGAAGTAAGCTTTTCTTATTTCCGGACAAATGCGCAAACTATAGAAATTCGTTATTACGTAGAATGTTCATACTTTTTTTATTCCATTTATAAAAGAAATCACATTTTTTAAAAACTCGTGTTTTTTAATAAATAATGTAAACCTTCTAGAAGCTGTGATTTTAAAAAACGGGCGGAAGTAAGCTTTTCTTATTTCTGGACGAATGCGCAAACTATAGAAAGTCGTTATGACGTAGAATGTGCATACTTTGTTGATTCCATTTATGAAATAAATCACATTTTCTATAAACTCGTGTTGTTTAAAAAATCATGTAAACCTTCTAGAAGCTGTGATTTTAAAAAACGGGCGAAAGTAAGCTTTTCTTATTTCCGGACAAATGCGCAAACTATAGAAATTCATTATTACGTAGAATGTTCATACTTTTTTTATTCCATTTATGAAAGAAATCAAATTTTCTAAAAACTCGTGTTTTTTAAGAAATCATGTAAACCTTCTAGAAGCTGTGATTTTAAAAAACGGGCGGAAGTAAGCTTTTCTTATTTCCGGACGAATGCGCAAACTAAAGAAAGTCCTTATTTCGTAGAATGTGCATACTTTGTTGATTCCATTTATGAAAGAAATCACATTTTCTAAAAACTCGTGTTTTTTAAGAAATCATGTAAACCTTCTAAAAGCTGTGATTTTAAAAAATGATGGGAAGTAAGCTTTTCTTATTTCTGGACGCATTCGCAAACTATAGAAAGTCGTTATGACGTAGAATGTGCATACTTTGTCGATTGCATTTATGAAAGAAATCACATTTTCTTAAAAGTCATGTTTTTTAAAAAATCATGTAAACCTTCTAGAAGCTGTGATTTTAAAAAACGGGTGGAAGTAAGCTTTTCTTATTTCCGGACGAATGCAAAAACTATAGAAATTCGTTACTACATAGAATGTTCATACTTTGTTGATTCCATTTATGAAATAAATAACACATTTTCTAAAAACTTGCGTTTTTTAAGAAATCATGTAAACCTTCTAGAAGCTGTGATTTTAAAAAACAGGCGGAAGTAAGCTTTTCTTATTTCCGGACGAATGCGCAAACTATAGAAAGTCATTATTACGTAGAATGTTCATACTTTGCTGATTCCATTTATGAAATAAATCACATTTTCTAAAAACTCTTGTTTTTTAAGAAATCATGTAAACTTTCTAGAAGCTGTGATTTTAAAAATCGATGGGAAGTAAGCTTTTCTTATTTCCGGACGCATTTGGAAACTATAGAAAGTCGTTATGACATAGAATGTGCATACTTTGTTGATTCCATTTATGAAAGAAATCACATTTTTTAAAAAGTCGTGTTTTTTAAGAAATCATGTAAACCTTCTAGGAGCTTTGATTTTAAAAAACGGGCAGAAGTAAGGTTTTCTTATTTCCGAACGAATGCGCAAACTATAGAAAGTCGTTATTACGTAGAATGTTCATACTTTTTTTATTCCATTATTTAAAGAAATCACATTTTCTAAAAACTCATGTTTTTTAAGAAATCATGTAAACCTTCTAGAAGCTGTGATTTTAAAAAACGTGTGGAAGAAAGCTTTTCTTATTTCTGGATGAATGTGCAAACTATAGAAAGTCGTTATGACGTAGAATGTGCATACTTTGTCGATTGCATTTATGAAAGAAAACACATTATCGAAAAAGTCGTGCTTTTTAAGAAATCATGTAAACCTTTTAGAAGCTGTGATTTTGAAAAACGATGGGAAGTAAGCTTTTCTTATTTCGGATTGATTCCATTTATGAAAGAAATCACATTTTCTAAAAAGTCGTGTTTTTTAAGAAATCATGTAAACCTTCTAGAAGCTGTGATTTTGAAAAACGATGGGAAGTAAGCTTTTCTTATTTCTGGACGCATTCGCAAACTATAGAAAGTCATTATGACGTAGAATGTGCATACTTTGTCGATTCCATTTATGAAAGAAATCACATTATCTAAAAAGTCATGTTTTTTAAGAAATCATGTAAATCTTCTAGAAGCTGCGATTTCAAAAAACGGGCGGAAGTAAGCTTTTTTATTTCCGGACGAATGCGCAAACTATAGAAAGTCGTTATTACGTAGAATGTTCATACTTTGTTAATTCCATTTATGAAAGAAATCACATTTTCTAAAAACCCATGTTTTTTAAGAAATCATGTAAACCTTCTAGAAGCTGTGATTTTAAAAAACGGGCGGAAGTAAGCTTTTCTTATTTCTGGACGAATGCGCAATCTATAGAAATTCGTTATTACGTAGAATGTTCATACTTTGTTGATTCCATTTATGAAAGAAATCACATTTTCTGACAACTCGTGTTTTTTAAGAAATCATGTAAACCTTCTAGAAGCTCTGATTTTAAAAAACGCGTGGAAGTAAGCTTTTCTTATTTCCGGATGAATGCGCAAACTATAGAAATTCGTTATTACGTAGAATGTTGATACTTTGTTGATTCCATTTATGAAATAAATAACACATTTTCTAAAAACTTGTGTTTTCAAGAAATCATGTAAACCTTCTAAAAGCTATGATTTAAAAAAACCGGGGGAAGTAATCTTTTCTTATTTCCGGATGCATTCGCAAACTATAGAAAGTCATTATGACGTAGAATGTGCATACTTTGTTGATTCCATTTATGAAAGAAATCACAATTTCTAAAAACTCGTGTTTTTTAAGAAATCATGTAAACCTTCTAGAAGCTGTGAATTTAAAAAACGGGAGGAAGTAAGCTTTTCTTATTTCCGGACGAATGCGCAAACTATAGAAATTCGTTATTACATAGAATGTTCATACTTTTTTTATTCCATTTATAAAAGAAATCACATTTTTTAAAAACTCGTGTTTTTTAATAAATCATGTAAACCTTCTAGAAGCTGTGATTTTAAAAAACGGGCGGAAGTAAGCTTTTCTTATTTCCGGACAAAATGCGCAAACTATAGAAAGTCGTTATGACGTAGAATGTGCATACTTTGTTGATTCCATTTATGAAATAAATCAGATTTTCTAAAAACTCGTGTTGTTTAAAAAATCATGTAAACCTTCTAGAAGCTGTGATTTTAAAAAAGGGGCGGAAGTAAGATTTTCTTATTTCCGGACGAATGCGTAAACTATAGAAATTCGTTATTACGTAGAATTTTCATACTTTTTTTTATTCCATTTATGAAAGAAATCAAATTTTCTAGAAACTCGTGTTTTTTAAGAAATCATGTAAACCTTCTAGAAGCTGTGATTTTAAAAATGGGCGGAAGTAAGCTTTTCTTATTTTCGGACGAATGCGCAAACTAAAGAAAGTCCTTATTTCGTAGAATGTGCATACTTTGTTGATTCCATTTATGAAAGAAATCACATTTTCTAAAAACTCGTGTTTTTTAAGAAATCATGTAAACCATCTAGAAGCTGTGATTTTAAAAAATGATGGGAAGTAAGCTTTTCTTATTTCTGGACGCATTCGCAAACTATAGAAAGTTGTTATGACGTAGAATGTGCATACTTTGTCGATTGCATTTATGAAAGAAATCACATTTTCTTAAAAGTCATGTTTTTTAAGAAATCATGTAAACCTTCTAGAAGCTGTGATTTAAAAAAACGGGCGGAAGTAAGCTTTTCTTATTTCCGGACGAATGCGCAAACTATAGAAAGTTGTTATTACGTAGAATGTTCATACATTGTTGATTCCATTTATGAAATAAATCACATTTTCTAAAAACTCTTGTTTTTTAAGAAATCATGTAAACCTTCTAGAAGCTGTGATTTTAAAAATCGATGGGAAGTAAGCTTTTCTTATTTCCGGACGCATTTGCAAACTATAGAAAGTCGTTATGACATAGAATGTGCATACTTTGTTGATTCCATTTATGAAAGAAATCACATTTTCTAAAAAGTCGTGTTTTTTAAGAAATCATGTAAACCTTGTAGAAGCTGTGATTTTAAAAAACGGGCGGAAGTAAGCTTTTCTTATTTCCGGACGAATGCGCAAACTATAGAAAGTTGTTATTACGTAGAATGTTCATACATTGTTGATTCCATTTATGAAATAAATAACACATTTTCTAAAAACTTGTGTTTTTTAAGAAATCATGTAAACCTTCTAGAAGCTGTGATTTAAAAAAACGGAGGGAAGTAATCTTTTCTTACTTCCAGATGCATTCGCAAACTATGGAAAGGTAATATGACGTAGAATGTGCATATTTTATTGATTCCATTTATGAAAGAAATCAAATTTTCTAAAAAAATTTGTTTTTTAAGAAATCATGTAAACCTTCTAGAAGCTGTGATTTTAAAAAACGGGCGAAAGTAAGCTTTTCTTATTTCCGGACGAATGCGCAAACTATAGAAAGTTGTTATTACGTAGAATGTTCATCCTTTGTTGATTCCATTTATGAAAAAAATCGTCTTTTCTAAAAACTCGTGTTTTTTAAGAAATCATGTAAACCTTCTAGAATCTGTGATTTTAAAAAACGGGAGGAAGTAAGCTTTTTTCTTTCCGGACGAATGCGCAAACTATAGAAATTCGTTATTACGTAGAATGTTCATACTTTGTTGATTCCATTTATGAAAGAAATCACATTACCTAAAAAGTCATGTTTTTAAAGAAATCATGTAAACCTTCTAGAAGCTGTGATTTTAAAAAATGGGCGGAAGTAAGCTTTCCTTATTTCTGGACGAATGCGCAAAATATAGAAATTCGTTATTATGTAGAATGTTCATACTTTGTTTTTTCCATTTATGAAATAAATAACACATTTTCTAAGAACTTGTGTTTTTTAAGAAATCATGTAAACCTTCTAGAAGCTGTGATTTAAAAAAACGGGGGGATGTAATATTTTCTTATTTCCGGATGCATTCGCAAACTATAGAAAGTCGTTATGAGGTAGAATGTGCATACTTTGTTGATTCCATTTATGAAAGAAATCACATTTTCTAAAAACTCATGTTTTTTAACAAATCATGTAAACCTTCTAGAAGCTGTGGTTTTAAAAAACGGGCGGAAGTAAGCTATTCCTATTTCCGGATCAATGCGCAAACTATAGAAAGGTGTTATTACGTAGAATGTTCATACTTTTTTGATTCCATTATTTAAAGAAATCACATTTTCTAAAAACTCATGTTTTTAAAGAAATCATGTAAACCTTCTAGAACCTGTGATTTTAAAAAATGCGTGGAAGTAAGCTTTTCTTATTTCCGGACGAATGCGCAAACTATAGAATTTCGTTATTACGTATAATGTTCATACTTTGTTGATTCTATTTATTAAATAAATAACACATTTTCTAAAAACTTTTGTTTTTTAAGAAATCATGTAAACCTTCTAGAAGATGTGATTTAAAAAAACGGGGGGAAGTAATCTTTTCTTATTTTTGGATGCATTCGCAAAGTATAGAAAGTCGTTATGACGTAGAATGTGCATACTTTGTTGATTCCATTTATGAAAGAAATCACATATTCTAAAAACTCGTGTTTTTTAAGAAATCATCTAAACCTTCTAGAAGCTGTGATTTTAAAAAATTGGCGGAAGTAAGCTTTTCTTATTTCCGGACGAATGCGCAAACTATAGAAATTCCTTATTACGTAGAATTTTCATACTTTTTTGAGTCCATTTATGAAAGAAATGACATTTTCTAAAAACTCGTGTTTTTTAAGAAATCATGTAAACCTTCTAGAAGCTGTGATTTTAAAAAACGAGCGGAAGTAAGCTTTTCTTATTTCCGGACGAATGCGCAAACTATAGAAAGTCGTTATTTCATAGAATGTTCATACTTTGTTGATTCCATTTATGAAAGAAATAACATTTTCTAAAAACTCGTGTTTTTTAAGAAATCATGTAAATCTTCTAGAAGCTGTGATTTAAAAAAACGGGGGAAAGTAATCTTTTTTTATTTCCCGATGCATTTGCAAACTATAGAAAATCATTATGACGTAGAATGTGCATACTTTGTTGATTTGATTTATGAAATAAATCACATTTTCTAAAAAAATTTGTTCTTTAAGAAATCATGTAAACCGTCTAGAAGCTGTGATTTTAAAAAACAGGCAAAAGTAAGCTTTTCTTATTTCCGGACGAATGCGCAAACTATAGAAAGTTGTTATTACGTAGAATGTTCATACTTTGTTGATTCCATTTATGAAATAACTCGAATTTTCTAAAAACTCGTGTTTTTTAAGAAATCATGTAAACTTTCTAGAAGTTGTGATTTAAAAAAACAGGCAGAAGTAAGCTTTTTTATTTCGGATGAATGCGCAAACTATAGAAAGTCGTTATTACGTAGAATGTTCATACTTTGTTGATTCCATTTATGAAATAAATCACATTTTCTAAAAACTTGTGTTTTTTAAGAAATCATGTAAACCTTCTAGAAGCTGTGATTTAAAAAAACGGTGGGGAAGTAATCTTTTCTTATTTCCGGATGCATTCGCAAACTATAGAAAGTCGTTATGACGTAGAATGTGCATATTTTGTTGACTCCATTTATGAAAGAAATCACATTTTCTAAAAAATCTTGTTTTTTAAGAAATCATGTAAACCTTCTAGAAGCTGTGATTTTAAAAAATGGGCGAAAGTAAGCTTTTCTTATTTCCGGACGAATGCGCAAACTATAGAAAGTTGTTATTACGTAGAATGTTCATACTTTGTTGATTCCATTTATGAAATAAATCGTATTTTCTAAAAACTCGTGTTTTTTAAGAAATTATGTAAACATTCTAGAAGCTCTGATTTTAAAAAACTGGAGGAAGTAAGCTTTTTTCTTTCCGGACGAATACGCAAACTATAGAAACTCGTTATTACGTAGAATGTTCATACTTTGTTGATTCCATTTATGAAAGAAATCACATTACCTAAAAATTCACGTTTTTAAAGAAATCATGTAAACCTTCTAGAAGCTGTGATTTTAAAAAACGGGCGGAAGTAAGCTTTCCTTATTTCTGGACGAATGCGCAAACTATAGAAATTCATTATTATGTAGAATGTTCATACTTTTTTGATTCCATTTATGAAATAAATAACACATTTTCTAAGAACTTGTGTTTTTTAAGAAATCATGTAAACCTTCTAGAAGCTGTGATTTTAAAAAACGAGCGGAAGTAAGCTTTTCTTATTTCCGGACGAATGCGCAAACTATAGAAAGTCATTATTTCGTAGAATGTTCATACTTTGTTGATTCCATTTATGAAAGAAATAACATTTTCTAAAAACTCGTGTTTTTTAAGAAATCATGTAAATATTCTAGAAGCTGTGATTTAAAAAAACGGGGGAAAGTAATCTTTTCTTATTTCCGGATGCATTTGCAAACTATAGAAAGTCGTTATGACGTAGAATGTGCATACTTTGTTGATTTCATTTATGAAATAAATCACATTTTCTAAAAAATTTTGTTTTTTAAGAAATCATGTAAACCGTCTAGAAGCTGTGATTTTAAAAAACAGGCAAAAGTAAGCTTTTCTTATTTCCTGACGAATGCGCAAACTATAGAAAGTTGTTATTACGTAGAATGTTCATACTTTGTTGATTCCATTTATGAAATAACTCGTATTTTCTAAAAACTCGTGTTTTTTAAGAAATCATGTAAACTTTCTAGAAGTTGTGATTTAAAAAAACAGGCAGAAGTAAGCTTTTTTATTTCGGACGAATGCGCAAACTATAGAAAGTCGTTATTATGTAGAATGCTCATACTTTGTTGATTCCATTTATGAAATAAATCACATTTTCTAAAAACTTGTGTTTTTTAAGAAATCATGTAAACCTTCTAGAAGCTGTGATTTAAAAAAACGGTGGGGAAGTAATCTTTTCTTATTTCCGGATGCATTCGCAAAATATAGAAAGTCGTTATGACGTAGAATGTGCATATTTTGTTGACTCCATTTATGAAAGAAATCACATTTTCTAAAAAATCTTGTTTTTTAAGAAATCATGTAAACCTTCTAGAAGCTGTGATTTTAAAAAATGGGCGAAAGTAAGCTTTTCTTATTTCCGGACGAATGCGAAAACTATAGAAAGTTGTTATTACGTAGAATGTTCATACTTTGTTGATTCCATTTATGAAATAAATCGTATTTTCTAAAAACTCGTGTTTTTTAAGAAATTATGTAAACATTCTAGAAGCTCCGATTTTAAAAAACTGGAGGAAGTAAGCTTTTTTCTTTCCGGACGAATACGCAAACTATAGAAACTCGTTATTACGTAGAATGTTCATACTTTGTTGATTCCATTTATGAAAGAAATCACATTACCTAAAAAGTCACGTTTTTAAAGAAATCATGTAAACCTTCTAGAAGCTGTGATTTTAAAAAACGGGCGGAAGTAAGCTTTCCTTATTTCCGGACGAATGCGCAAACTATAGAAATTCATTATTATGTAGAATGTTCATACTTTGTTGATTCCATTTATGAAATAAATAACACATTTTCTAAGAACTTGTGTTCTTTAAGAAATCATGTAAACCTTCTAGAAGCTGTGATTTAAAAAAACGGGGGGAAGTAATCTTTTCTTATTTCCGGATGCATTCGCAAACTATAGAAAGTCGTTATGAGGTAGAATGTGCATACTTTGTTGATTCCATTTATGAAATAAATCACATTTTCTAAATACTTATGTTTTTTAACAAATCATCTAAACCTTCTAGAAGCTGTAGTTTTTAAAAACGGGCGGAAGTAAGCTATTCTTATTTCCGGATCAATGCTCAAACTATAGAAAGGTGTTATTGCGTAGAATGTTCATACTTTTTTGATTCCATTATTTAAAGAAATCAAATTTTCTAAAAACTCATGTTTTTTAAGAAATCATGTAATCCTTCTAGAAGCTGTGGCTTTAAAAAGCGGGTGGAAGTAAGCTTTTCTTATTTCCGGACGAATGCGCAAACTATAGAAATTCGTTATTACGTAGAATGTTCATACTTTGTTGATTCCATTTATGAAATAAATAACACATTTTCTAAAAACTTTTGTTTTTTAAGAAATCATGTAAACCTTCTAGAAGCTGTGATTTAAAAAAACGGGGGGAAGTAATCTTTTCTTATTTTCGGATGCATTCGCAAAGTATAGAAAGTCGTTATGACATAGAATGTGCATACTTTGTTGATTCCATTTATGAAAGAAATCACATTTTCTAAAAACACGTGTTTTTTAGGAAATCATCTAAACCTTCTAGAAGGTATGATTTTAAAAAATTGGCGGAAGTAAGCTTTTCTTATTTCCGGACGAATGCGCAAACTATAGAAATTCATTATTACGTAGAATTTTCATACTTTTTTGATTCCATTTATGAAAGAAATCAGAGTTTTAAAAAACTCGTGTTTTTTAAGAAATCATGTAAACCTTCTAGAAGCTGTGATTTTAAAAAACGAGCGGAAGTAACCTTTTCTTATTTCCGGACGAATGTGCAAACTATAGAAAGTCGTTATTTCGTAGAATGTTCATACTTTGTTGATTCCATTTATGAAAGAAATCACATTTTCTAAAAACTCGTGTTTTTTAAGAAATCATGTAAACCTTCTAGAAGCTGTGATTTAAAAAAACGGGGGAAAGTAATCTTTTCATATTTCCGGATGCATTCGCAAACTATAGAAAGTCGTTATGACGTAGAATGTGCATAGTTTGTTGATTTCATTTATGAAAGAAATCACATTTTCTAAAAAATCGTGTTTTTTAAGAAATCATGTAAACGTTCTAAAACCTGTGATTTTAAAAAACAGGCGAAAGTAATCTTTTCTTATTTCCGGACTAATGCGCAAACTATATAAAGTTGTTATTACGTAGAATGTTCATACTTTGTTGATTCCATTTATGAAATAACTCGTATTTTCTAAAAACTCGTGTTTTTTAAGAAATCATGTAAACCTTCTAGAAGTTGTGATTTAAAAAAACAGGCAGAACTAAGCTTTTTTATTTCGGACGAATGCGCAAACTATAGAAAGTCGTTATTATGTAGAATGTTCATACTTTGTTGATTCCATTTATGAAATAAATCACATTTTCTAAAAACTTGTGTTTTTAAAGAAATCATGTAAACCTTCTAGAAGCTGTGATTTAAAAAAACGGGGGGAAGTAATCTTTTCTTATTTCGGGATGCATTCGCAAAGTATAGAAAGTCGTTATGACGTAGAATGTGCATATTTTGTTGATTCCATTTATGAAAGAAATCACATTTTCTAAAAAATCTTGTTTTTTAAGAAATCATGTAAACCTTTTAGAAGCTGTGATTTTAAAAAATGGGCGAAAGTAAGCTTTTCTTATTTCCGGACGAATGCGCAAACTATAGAAAGTTGTTATTATGTAGAATGTTCATACTTTTTTGATTCGATTTATGAAAGAAATCAGATTACCTAAAAAGTCATGTTTTTAAAGAAATCATGTAAACCTTATAGAAGCTGTGATTTTAAAAAACAGGTGGAAGTAAGCTTTCTTTATTTCCGGACGAATGCCCAAACTATAGTATTCGTTATTATGTAGAATGTTCATACTTTGTTGATTCCATTTATGAAATAAATAACACATTTTCTAAGAACTTGTGTTTTTTAAGAAATCATGTAAACCTTCTAGAAGCTGTGATTTAAAAAAACGAGGGGAAGTAATCTTTTCTTATTTCCGGATACATTCGCAAACTATAGAACTCGTTATGAGGTAGAATGTGCATACTTTGTTGATTCCATTTATGAAAGAAATCACATTTTCTAAAAACTCATGTTTTTTAACAAATCATGTAAACCTTCTAGAAGTTGTGGTTTTAAAAAACGGGCGGAAGTAAGCTCTTCTTATTTCTGGATCAATGCGCAAACTATACAAATTCGTTATTACGTAGAATGTTCATACTTTGTTGATTCCATTTTTTAAATAAATAACACATTTTCTAAAAACTTTTGTTTTTTAAGAAATCATGTAAACCTTCTAGGAGCTTTGATTTTAAAAAACGAGCAGAAGTAAACTTTTCTTATTTCCGGACGAATGCACAAACTATAAAAAGTTGTTATTACGTAGAATGTTCATACTTTGTTGATTCCATTTATGAAATAAATCGTATTTTCTAAAAACTCATGTTTTTTAAGAAATCATGTAGACCTTCTAGAAGCTGTGATTTTAAAAAACGGGCGGAAGTAAGCTTTTCTTATTTCTGGACGAATGCGCAAACTATAGAAAGTCATTATTACGTAGAATGTTCATACTTTGTTGATTCCATTTATGAAATAAATCACATTTTCTAAAAACTCGTGTTTTTTAAGAAATCATTTTAACCTTCTAGAAGCTGTGATTTTAAAAAAGGGGCGGAAGTAAGCTTTTCTTATTTCTGGACGAATCCGCAAACTATAGAAACTCGTTATTACGTAGAATGTTCATACTTTTTTGATTCCATTTATGAAAGAAATCACATTTTCTAAAAAATCTTGTTTTTTAAGAAATCATGTAAACCTTCTAGAAGCTGTGATTTTCAAAAACGATGGGAAGTAAGCTTTTGTTATTTCCGGACGCATTCACAAACTATAGAAAGTCGTTATGATGTAGAATGTGTATACTTTCTCGATTCCATTTATGAAAGAAATCACATTTTCTAAAAAGTCATGTTTTTTAAGAAATCATGTAAACCTTCTAGAAGCTGTGATTTTAAAAAACGGGCGGAAGTAAGCTTTTTATTTCCCGAAGAATGCGGAAACTATATAAAGTCGTTATTACGTAGAATGTTCATACTTTGTTGATTCCATTTATGAAATAAATCACATTTTCTAAAAACTTGTGTTTTTTAAGAAATCATGTAAACCTTCTAGAAGCTCTGATTTTAAAAAACGGACAGAAGTAAGCTTTTCTTATTTACAGACGAATGCGCAAACTACACAAAGTCGTTATTACGTAGAATGTTCATACTTTCTTGATTCCATTTATGAAATAAATCACATTTTCCAAAAACTCGTGTTTTTTAAGAAATCATGTAAACCTTCTAGAAGCTCTGATTTAAAAAAACGTGGGGAAGTAATCTTTTCTTAATTCCAGACGTATTCGCAAACTATAGAGAGTCGTTATGACGTAGAATGTGCATACTTTGTTGATTCCATTTATGAAAGAAATCACATTTTTTAAAAACTCGTGTTTTTTAAGAAATCATGTAAACCTTCTAGAAGCCGTGATTTAAAAAAACGGGCGGAAGTAAGCTTTTCTTATTTCCGGACGAATGCGCAAACTATAGAAAGTCGTTATTTCGTAGAATGTTCATACTTTGTTGATTCCATTTATGAAATAAATCACATTTTCCAAAAACTCATGTTTTTTAAGAAATCATGTAAACCTTCTAGAAGCTGTGATTTTAAAAAACGGGCGGAAGTAAGCTTTTCTTATTTCCGGACGAATGCGCAAACTATAGAAATTCGTTATTACGTAGAATGTTCATACTTTTTTTATTCCATTTATGAAATAAATAACACATTTTATAAAAACTTGGGTTTTTTAAGAAATCAATTAAACCTTCTAGAAGCTGTGATTTAAAAAAACGGGGGGGAGTAATCTTTTCTTATTTCCAGATGCATTCGCAAACTATAGAAACTCGTTATGACGTAGAAAGTGCATACTTTGTTGATTCCATTTATGAAAGAAATCACATTTTCGAAAAACTCGTGTTTTTTAAGAAATCATGTAAACCTTCTAGAAGCTGTGATTTTAAAAAACCGGTGGAAGTAAGCTTTTCTTATTTCCGGACGAATGCGCAAACTATAAAAATTCGTTATTACGTAGAATGTTCATACTTTATTGATTCCATTTATGAAATAAATCAAATTTTCTAAAAACTCGTGTTTTTTAAGAAATCATTTTAACCTTCTAGAAGCTGTGATTTTAAAACAGGGGCGGAAGTAAGCTTTTCTTATTTCCGGACGAATGCGCAAACTATAGAAATTCGTTATTATGTAGAAATTTCATACTTTTTTGATTCAATTTATGAAAGAAATCATATTTTCTAAAAACTCTTGTTTTTTAAGAAATCATTTTAACCTTCAATTTATGAATATGCAAACTATAGAAAGTTTTTATTACATAGAATGTTCATACTTTGTTGATTCCATTTATGAAATCAATCACATTTTCTAAAAACTCGTGTTTTTTAAGAAATCATGTAGACCTTCTAGAAGCTGTGATTTTAAAAAACGATGGGAAGTAAGCTTTTCTTATTTCCGGATGAATGCGGAAACTATAGAAAGTCATTATGACGTAGAATGTGCATACTTTGTCGATTCCATTTATGAAAAAAATCACATTTTCTAAAAAGTCATGTTTTTTAAGAAATCATGTAAAACTTTTAGAAGCTGTGATTTTAAAAAACGGGCGGAAGTAAGCTTTTCTTATTTCCGGACGGATGCGCAAACTATAGAAATTCGTTATTACGTAGCATGTTCATACCTTTTTGATTCCATTTATGAAAGAAATCACATTTTCTAAAAACTCGTGTTTTTTAAGAAATAATGTAAACCTTCTAGAAGCTCCGACTTTAAAAAACGGGCGGAAGTAAGCTTTTTTATTTCCGAACGTGTAATGCCCGCCTCGGTACTTTAACTGATTAGACTAATGAGGGTACTAGTTTTGAAATGAACCGACTAAGTAAAACACAAACCATTTGAATTTACTTTGAAAATGCTTATAATGAAAATGATGAATGATGAGAATAGAAATTAAGTAAAGCCTAGCATTGGAAGCATGAGAACAAAAATTAACTTCGGGACGAAGTTCTATTTAAGGGGGGGTGTATGTAATGCCCCTAGAATGACTGTGGACCTTAAGGGAACCTGTCAAGGAACCCGACTGAACAAATTCGATAATAGTGGTCTCTTGAGCCTTGTTTTATATGTGTGGAGTGGTATAATTGATTGATTACATCATGCTTAATGATTAGCCCTGTTTGATCAAGTCATAGTATAGTAGGACAGCTACAACCCTAGCTTTGTGACTTGGGAGGATGCAACTGAGATGCGTCATAACTTTCCATTTTTATTCTGAACTTCGGGACGAAGTTCTAAATAAGTAGGGGTGTATGTAGTGCCCCTAGACTACTGTAGACATTGAGGGCACCTACTGAGTCACCCGACTGTTTGAAACATTAATAAAATAACCCTATGATTTTATTTTGAGTATATTTATGATTACGATTGATTGATATATGTGCATTTGGGTAGTTATTGTGAATGGACAATTTCATGTTGTTTAACGATTAACTTTGATATGAAAACTGTACATATGAATGATGCTTAAACGACTAGCTGTGCAATTGATTATGTGATTAGACGAATGAGTAATGATTAAGTAAATTATAGATGCTTAATGAAGCAACAGATTTATAAAACAACTTGTGATTATTGAGGACAGTGCTACTAATTTACGTTTGCGAGAAATGTGTGTAGCGACAGGTGAAACGGTTCACCAACGGACACACAAAGGAATATGAAGGGTCGTAGAGTACGAGTAAATCACACACAGGGAGAGAGACGACGATGTCGACTTCCGACGGAATACCACGCTTGAGCAGATAAGCACTGATCCGCTTGCTCAAGAGGAAAGCGTGAGGGCGTACGAGGTGGGCCACGACGGAGCTGGTCACGTACGAGTTGGGGGGCGCGCAGTGAGAACGGACTCACTCCTCAACGCCATTAGTCCCTAGATAGCATGTAGACGGAGGATGTATGGTAACGATTCCTAAAATCCCTACAAGAGTTCCCGCAAGTCAAAACGGAAAGATGGTGGCAGAAGGGCCCGACGATGCGGTACCCTGTCGAGAACAGAAAGAATGGATGCAAGGACCCAACGATGCGGTACCACGCCAAGGAATGGAAACCATGGATGACTGGACCCGACGGAGTGGTGCCATGTCAGGGAATTAAAATTAAGGAACTAGGAGCCCAACGGCGCGGCACCGTGATCCTAGTGAGTTTGATTGTTAAATTTAACTACATAAAAACTTATGAGAATAACTCTAGATTATTACTTAGCAAATGCATAAAAATAATTTAGGCATTTGCACATGAATAGTTATTTTTGTTGAGCATTTAAAATAATAGAAATCATTATTTAGGAGCAAAATAGAATCCTAAGATTAGACACCTAGTTAACTAAAAGCTAGGAGTTAATTAAAATATCTGGGGGACAAACTGGAGCAAACTTAGGGGTGTTGGTGCACTTCCTAGAGAAACTGACACTTGGATGGGTGAGTGTTTTAATTAAATAATTAATTAAAACTATTTAATTATGCATGAAGCGACATGTGTCGCATGAGATTTTCCTTTATAAGGAAGTCTTGGGGAATGGGTAAAGGGCCCATAATTTGGACGATTGTCGTAATTTTCGAATACCTCAAAGACTTGCTGCTATCTAAGGGTTTGGCTTAGAAATCCTGGTGGGAAGGGAATCCCAAGCTGAATTTCTGAACTACTTGTGTGAGCTCTACGACCCAAAGCTCGGGGGAGGCCATGCGACTGAAAGCATGAGCCTATGGTTGGGTGGCGAAGCTAACGGTTGCTTCGCCTATGGTTAAACGAGCTTTGCTGGAGGGATCCTACGGAAGACGAAGGTGACCATGGACCAACCGGATCGGGTTGACAGGTTAAAGTTTTGCTTATTTTTGTTAAGTTATTCACACTTTTCATTTTATTTTTCCAATAACTATGATGACTAATTTGTTTGTATGAAGTTTTTAAAGTTTCAGGTTGAATTAAAGGGGACCCTAAAGGAGGGGTGCTACATTTGGTATCAGAGCCAGTCGAGCCTTGAGGGCACCGGACTCATATTTTTATCAGGGGTCTACAGTAAAAATCTTGAAGGTTGGAGGGATCGACAACAAATTCCTCATTCTCGAGGAGGCATCACCAACGGCTGGAAACAACTATTCATGCAGGTTTTATTCAGTTTGATTGTATTTTGTTTATTAAAAATCTGCGTGATTGGTTCAATTAAGATTGTTTTAATATTTAGGAAAGAACTGTGAAAATCCACAGAGGCACGTTCTCAGCCAATTCAACCCAATCCATCTGCCATCTATTCCAATTTAACCATATGCGATGTTTAACCAGGATGCTACAGATCGTGGCCATTGGGATCTCGGTAAAATTTGATTTAGATCGCTACTCCTTTTATTTTCAGACATTGCGAATGATGTAACATCTGGATCTCTGTGGAAACCAATTTGGATCGCTACTCTTTTATTTCAGCCATTTTGATTATGTTTGAACTGTGTAAACAATAAATTACCGCGACCGTCCAAATGTCTTAGACCTCTGTCATTTGAGAACAAACTTGATTCAAGACCTTACCAATAGAGATCGAGATCTGAGCTAGCCTACCGCCTAGATCTGGTCCTTCTAAGAGAAATTTTCAGACAAGGTTTGACGATTTTGAATCAGGCGTCCACAAGGGAGACTATACTCTATTTCGATTTTCATTAAATTTCTGTTTGCTCTCCCTTGGATTGTACCAGCGTGTACAAATCTCCATTGAATTTATAGCTTGAATTTGTTTATGAATTTGAACCCCGGACTATATACTCTGTAGTTTCCTTTTGAATCTAGATCCGTGTTGTCGTTTTATATTTAATACAGTCGATACTCTATTTCAAATCTTTATGAAACCTTTTCTTTCCCCTTAAGATTGCTCATCGTATACTTGATCTCTGCTGAGATTTTAGTTGATTTGTTTCTACAATCGAATTCTGTCAAGTTGCGTTGCAGACCGTCCTAAATCACCTGGTCCGAAGTTATACCCTATCTCCATCAAGATCCGTCTCCTAACCCAGGGTGTGCGTTCTGATGCGTTGAATGCCCTACTTACCTTCTGAGTAGCATTCCTGGAATGCTTTCAGGTATAAGTTAATCTTGGGAGGAAATTAATTTCCAGAAGTTCTTCTTGTCTCTGCCACGAAAGCTAAAGCAGCTCGAACCTCTGTCTTAATTCGATTAATTTCCAAGTTTGTTGTTTCTCTACTTGGGAAGTTTAAACCGAGATAGAATCCCTTTTTCTTAAGCATCGAATCTCAGATTGTACTTTATTTTTATTCACTATGGAAAGTTTTTAAGAGATTGAATCTCTGTAAATCGAATTGTGATAGGGCAACGTTTCCAGATTTTGATTTCGAATTGTAAATTGTCATTTCACCTCTGCACACCGATTTTCCTCCCAGATGCATAAAACGATCGACAATTCCACCTTTAGAACTCTCTCTGCGTGTATACGATTCGAAAATGGTTTGGCGTTTATAAAGTAGGATCAATCCTGAGATCATGTTATGATCAGCGCGGTCTATTAATTTGAATTTCTTTAAAAAAAAATGGGTATATCCTCATCATGTCGAAGAGCATTTGGTATGCCATCAAATTACTGTGTTGAAACAGAATGCCGATCCGAGTTTCTCTGCCAACTGCCACAAGCCCTCTTGAACTGACATTTGGACACATACACCCGATTAGCCCAACTGCCAGTCGATTCCATCTTCCGCGGTGGTATATGTGATGGCCATTAATGAATTGGTTGGACTTGTAGAGAAGTGTCACAATCTCGTGGTTAGTGACTAACTGCGTGAGCTTGGTCTTCCATGAGCGCTGTCATCTTGTGACTAAACGCTCGGTGACACTCGCTGATGGTACCAATTATTCAATTGCTTCACTAATGGGAATCGATACTCCCGGAGTTGCTGCATGGACTATTAAGTGCAGGTTTACCTTTTATGTTAACCATCAGAGATTCAGAAGACGTTGTCTTCCCTATGGTGTCAGTCATCTGAGTATCAATTGACATGTGTCCAACAGATGACTTGCAAATAATCCACGCCGATGCGACCTGTCCGCTTCCGGGCGATCTCATCCGCGGACTGAATGAATCACATCGTGCGTCACCTCAAGAGGAGTTAACTCTGGTCGTTCACCTCCACTCTTGACGGAACAATTGACAGATGCATTGTCCAACTTACCCTTAATCGGATGAAGAGTGCCACGAAGCTAGGGATGGTATCTTTCCGCTCTAGCGTGAGTAGAGTTCGTGGCATACTTTTATGTAAACTAACACTTTGTCATCTGATAGAAGTCCTGCCATAAAATAAATTGTTACGTAAATACCGAGATGACTCATGTCTTAGATCCAGACTTCACTTTTTAAAAATGATGACTTATATTGATCATGCCGTTAGTACAATATCGGCGGTTGTAATCTCTATACACGTTATGTTGGCTAAATGAGAGAAAGAGTAATCTGGACACGTAGATGCATTATTATTAATTAAGCAATTAGAGGAGTTAACTACGACTACATGTCATTAAAATAAACACTTAACGAATTGTGACATCTTCTATATATCAATATTGCCATCAAAATGGTAACGGATACAAATGAGGAATGAAGGATTAGTGTAGTTATCTATTTAATGAAATTGACTTTTTAGGAATAAGATTAAGGATGAGAATTATTATGTATGGATATAAATATATATACACCTTGGAAACTACCCACTAATTGTATTTTGTATAATATATTCTTTTTGTATTAGTCTCTATAGTTAGAAATAAAATAAAAAGTCATGTAAACTTTGACAAGGGTTATATATATATATATATAGTTGACAAGGGTATTTATATATTTAGGCACTTGTGGAGTATAGGTTTGAAATTAATAAATGATTTGCTAGACTTCTTAAAATAATAAAGTTCATTACAATGTTAAAGTAATGTTTCCATCAGTTCTTTATTACAAAGGAGTTGTAATACTTACAAGCTCTTTCATTTCAACTAAAAAGGCAGTCAAAGTTAAATAATTTAACATGGAATGAATTACGACCTTTGTATTTGGATTAGAAATTGTACACAATTACGAACTAGGTTTTATACATGGTAAAAAAAAAATTTTAAAAAAAAATTTGTGGATATTGATGAAGGTTATATAATTTGCTGGAATTTGTTATCATGGAAGTATAGATAATAGGTATATATATAAATATGTTTGAGTGTGAAAAGAAAAAGGTATGTTTAAGTCTAGTTTTGAAAAGAAATTGTTATTATTGTTATATCAATATATATAAATGTGCTAGAGCTAGGAAAAAAAAAAATTGGTATACATAAGAGTTATTTATAAAATTGTTATTATTGAAATGGAGAACATAATTTATTATTTAATGGTGTGTAGAGTTATGGATTAGGAGAAGTATGTTATAACTTGAAGAACATGGAAGCATTATAAATTAGATGAATTTAAACAATTGAGATGGTCCTTAACTAACAAGACACCATAATGCTTAGATTGACAAGACTTTGAAAGATTGTCGAGGAAGTGAAACATACCTAAAATTTGAAAGGAGAAATGCCAATGTTACTAGCAGGAAGAGCTAAGCCCAACAAAATCGACTTTCTAGCAGGACTATAATGTTATTGACAACGAAAAAGTACAACCTCGACATGACCATGGATACGGTAAATGATGAATTATTAATGGGGAAAGTTCCCCAAAAGGCCAAATCATAGAAATTTTTATAAAATGAAGTATCGGAACGATGACCTAAACGCAATTATGTTAACCTCATGACATGAAGAGACAAATATGAAAATATGGCTAGACCTTAAGACAAGACTCGATGAGACTATATAGATACATAAGATGAAACTTGGAAAGTCCATCGGAGGGACCGAACGAAGATGATTTTAATAAAACGATGTATGGAGATGATCAACACAATGAACTAAACGTAATAAGGATAATCCAAGGACATAGTCAACCATTGATGAAAATGCGACTAACCCAAGATGGAACTCTAAGAGGTCAAGAAAACACACCTAGTACAACTTAATGAGTCTGTCGAAGTAGTCCTATGACAACAAAAATGATGAAATGAGGTAAAGAGGTGACAAGCTCATTGACTTGGACATGATGCTACCAATGAAAGGACCAAGGGTTAAATCTCAATATGTTCGACTAAGTCACTAAAATTCGACGACTCGAATCCTATCTTATTAAGAACCAACATTATTATAAACATTTAGAGGTATTTGGAAGTAGTCTTACGGAATTTGGTTGTTGGTAGTTATTTTAGGGTCTCTTCTGATTTGTAAACCGTGATTATATCTTACCGAATATTTTATGATGTTTACCTTCTCGTCTTGGAGGGAGGATAACCAATTAGATTTAGATCCTTGCTCGGATTTGTTATGCTTTGATAAAATTCTGGGTGGTTATTGATGCAGTGCAGCTTGTAGATAATTTGGACATTGTAAACCTTCGCAAATGACTAGAAGGTATAGAAAATCTGATTTGGTACTGACAATTATGGAATGTATTATCAGATTGATATGAGATGAAGTTACGACTAAGTTCCTGAGGGTGTATTGTAACCCTACTAGATGATATAGGAACTAATGATTAGAACCACTTGTGCTTATGGCCATGATTATTGGAGAAAACTAAAATTCAATGATGATAGGGATGTATGAATCTCTTTATTATATACATGTATTGTGTATCAATATAATGTCTTTTTAAATATTTTTGAGAATGACTCTTACACTATTGAATTAAATAGATTATGTTCAAATAGAGTGTAAAACATGGTTATTGTGGATGTATTTAATGATAAAGGACAAGTAATGACCATATACCAATTTAAAGAAAGAAGTGCTTAGATAATTTTGAAGGTGGGATGCTTATGATTTACTGTCAAGAATGAATGAATATATATAATGTTTAATAATGAGAGATTGTGACTTACGATGAGCGATGCATGGAGATCGACGCGAAAAATTTAGAGCTGTGGTTTTACTTCTTCTCCTTCAGTAAGGATACTCCCAGCTTCTCGAACAGGTTAGAATTATTCTCCTCTAAATTGGCTAGTATGTAAGATTGAATTGCATTCAGGGTTTGTATACTTTTTGATAAAGGGTTTGCGTAAATAATTTTGTCGATTAATTGTAAATGCTTAGTTTCTAAATCAAGGCGATGACTTCACGGGTATGCACTACTAGTTTGTAATCATGCTTGGATTGTGAAAGGAGAGAAGTTATACTTGTGATGAACTATAGAATTTTAGCTGTACTTGAGCTAGGAAGAGGAGAAAACTTCACATAAACGTTATTTATAAAAAAAAAAAAAATTGAGATTATACTTTTAACTATACTAAGTAAATGGCACGCCAGTATTTAAATATATTTTGGATTATGATAAGAGAGAGGTTGCATGTCATATTAGCTTATGAATGGTTAAGGTATGTATTGAAGAATAGAATTTGGAAGGGATAATTCTTAATTTGAAAATCAAAATATTTATTTAAATATATGACAGTTATGCATAACTATAGAAAAGGGAGAAATTGGAATTGAAGGTTTTATCCCTTATGTTGAAATGTGTTAGAGATTTAAGGATCTTCATAAATGATACATTTATAGTTTTGTTGAACGAAAAGAATTTGTTGTGGACGATTTCAATTCCGGTTACAATTAGTGAGTCAAGAGAAAACTGTTGTGGGGATTGCAACACTGTGAAAAGTATAATTTAGATATATTCTTAGTCATAGATTTACATTTATATGATGGTAGAGAAGAAGAAATGGAATTTTATTATCAATTGTGGTTATGTTGAAGAAATGAATGTGAAAAGAAGGTGAAAACTTACCATAGAAGTACACTAAACTTAAATTCGGGATGAATTTTTAATAAGAGGGGGTGTATGTAATGCCCGCCTCGGTACTTTAACTGATTAGACTAATGAGGGTACTAGTTTTGAAATGAACCGACTAAGTAAAACACAAACCATTTGAATTTACTTTGAAAATGCTTATAATGAAAATGATGAATGATGAGAATAGAAATTAAGTAAAGCCTAGCATTGGAAGCATGAGAACAAAAATTAACTTCGGGACGAAGTTCTATTTAAGGGGGGGTGTATGTAATGCCCCTAGAATGACTGTGGACCTTAAGGGAACCTGTCAAGGAACCCGACTGAACAAATTCGATAATAGTGGTCTCTTGAGCCTTGTTTTATATGTGTGGAGTGGTATAATTGATTGATTACATCATGCTTAATGATTAGCCCTGTTTGATCAAGTCATAGTATAGTAGGACAGCTACAACCCTAGCTTTGTGACTTGGGAGGATGCAACTGAGATGCGTCATAACTTTCCATTTTTATTCTGAACTTCGGGACGAAGTTCTAAATAAGTAGGGGTGTATGTAGTGCCCCTAGACTACTGTAGACATTGAGGGCACCTACTGAGTCACCCGACTGTTTGAAACATTAATAAAATAACCCTATGATTTTATTTTGAGTATATTTATGATTACGATTGATTGATATATGTGCATTTGGGTAGTTATTGTGAATGGACAATTTCATGTTGTTTAACGATTAACTTTGATATGAAAACTGTACATATGAATGATGCTTAAACGACTAGCTGTGCAATTGATTATGTGATTAGACGAATGAGTAATGATTAAGTAAATTATAGATGCTTAATGAAGCAACAGATTTATAAAACAACTTGTGATTATTGAGGACAGTGCTACTAATTTACGTTTGCGAGAAATGTGTGTAGCGACAGGTGAAACGGTTCACCAACGGACACACAAAGGAATATGAAGGGTCGTAGAGTACGAGTAAATCACACACAGGGAGAGAGACGACGATGTCAACTTCCGACGGAATACCACGCTTGAGCAGATAAGCACTGATCCGCTTGCTCAAGAGGAAAGCGTGAGGGCGTACGAGGTGGGCCACGACGGAGCTGGTCACGTACGAGTTGGGGGGCGCGCAGTGAGAACGGACTCACTCCTCAACGCCATTAGTCCCTAGATAGCATGTAGACGGAGGATGGATGGTAACGATTCCTAAAATCCCTACAAGAGTTCCCGCAAGTCAAAACGGAAAGATGGTGGCAGAAGGGCCCGACGATGCGGTACCCTGTCGAGAACAGAAAGAATGGATGCAAGGACCCAACGATGCGGTACCATGCCAAGGAATGGAAACCATGGATGACTGGACCCGACGGAGTGGTGCCATGTCAGGGAATTAAAATTAAGGAACTAGGAGCCCAACGGCGCGGCACCGTGATCCTAGTGAGTTTGATTGTTAAATTTAACTACATAAAAACTTATGAGAATAACTCTAGATTATTACTTAGCAAATGCATAAAAATAATTTAGGCATTTGCACATGAATAGTTATTTTTGTTGAGCATTTAAAATAATAGAAATCATTATTTAGGAGCAAAATAGAATCCTAAGATTAGACACCTAGTTAACTAAAAGCTAGGAGTTAATTAAAATATCTGGGGGACAAACTGGAGCAAACTTAGGGGTGTTGGTGCACTTCCTAGAGAAACTGACACTTGGATGGGTGAGTGTTTTAATTAAATAATTAATTAAAACTATTTAATTATGCATGAAGCGACATGTGTCGCATGAGATTTTCCTTTATAAGGAAGTCTTGGGGAATGGGTAAAGGGCCCATAATTTGGACGATTGTCGTAATTTTCGAATACCTCAAAGACTTGCTGCTATCTAAGGGTTTGGCTTAGAAATCCTGGTGGGAAGGGAAGCCCAAGCTGAATTTCTGAACTACTTGTGTGAGCTCTACGACCCAAAGCTCGGGGGAGGCCATGCGACTGAAAGCATGAGCCTATGGTTGGGTGGCGAAGCTAACGGTTGCTTCGCCTATGGTTAAACGAGCTTTGCTGGAGGGATCCTACGGAAGACGAAGGTGACAATGGACCAACCGGATCGGGTTGACAGGTTAAAGTTTTGCTTATTTTTGTTAAGTTATTCACACTTTTCATTTTATTTTTCCAATAACTATGATGACTAATTTGTTTGTATGAAGTTTTTAAAGTTTCAGGTTGAATTAAAGGGGACCCTAAAGGAGGGGTGCTACAGAACGAATGCGCAAACTATAGAAAGTCGTTATCACTTAGAATGTTCATACTTTGTTGATTCCATTTATGAAATAAATCATATTTCCTAAAAACTCGTGTTTTTTAAGAAATCATGTAAACCTTCTAGAAGCTGTGATTTTAAAAAACGATGGGAAGTAAGCTTTTCTTATTTCCGGACGCATTCGCAAACTATAGAAAGTCGTTATGATGTAGAATGTGCATACTTTGTTGATTCAATTAATGAAAGAAATCACATTTTCTAAAAATTCATGTTTTTTAAGAAATCATGTAAACCTTCTAGAAGCTGTGATTTTAGAAAACGATGGGAGGTTAGCTTTTCTTATTTCCGGACGAATGCGCAAACTATAGAAATTCGTTATTACATAGAATGTTCAAACTTTGTTGATTCCATTTATGAAATAAATCACATTTTATAAAAACTCGTGTTTTTTAAGAAATCATGTAAACCTCATAGAAGCTGTGATTTAAAAAAACGGGGGGAAGTAATATTTTCTTAATTCTGGACGCATTCCCAAACTATAGAAAGTCGTTATGACGTAGAATGTGTATACTATGTTGATTCCATTTATGAAAGAAATCACATTTTCCAAAAAGTCGTGTTTTTTAAGAAATCATGTAAACCTTCTAGAAGCTGTGATTTTAAAAAACGGGCATAAGTAAGCTTTTTTTATTTCCAGACGAATGCACAAACTATAGAAAGTCGTTATTACGTAGAATGTGCACACTTTGTTGATTCCATTTATCAAATAAATCACATTTTTTAAAAACTCGTGTGTTTTAAGAAATCATGTAAACCTTCTAGAAGCTGTGATTTTAAAAAACGGGCGAAAGTAAGCTTTTCTTATTTCCGGATGAATGCGCAAACTATAGAAAGTCGTTATTACGTAGAATGTTCATACTTTCTTGATTCCATTTATGAAATAAATCATATTTTCTAAAAACTCGTGTTTTTTAAGAACTCATGTAAACCTTCTAGAAGGTGTGATTCTAAAAAACGGGCCGAAGTAATCTTTTCTTATTTCCGGACGAATGCGCAAACTATACAAAGTCGTTATGAGCTAGAATGTGCATACTTTGTTGATTCCATTTATGAATGAAATCACATTTTCTAAAAACTTGTGTTTTTTAAGAAATCATGTAAACCTTCTAGAAGCTGTGATTTTAAAAAATGATGGGAAGTAAGCTTTTCTTATTTCCGGACGAATGCGCAAACTATAGAAATTCGTTATTACGTAGAATGTTCATACTTTTTTGATTCCATTTATGAAAGAAATTACATTTTCTAAAAACTCGTGTTTTTTAAGAAATCATGTAAACCTTCTAGAAACTGTGATTTTAAAAAACTATGGGAAGTAAGCTTTTCTTATTTTCAGACGAATGCGGAAACTATAGAAATTCGTTATTACTTAGAATGTTCATACTTTGTTGATTCCATTTATGAAATAAATCAGATTTTATAAAAACTCGTGTTTTTTAAGAAATCATGTAAACCTTCTAGAAGCTGTGATTTAAAAAAACGGGGGGAAGTAATATTTTCTTAATTCCAGATGCATTCCCAAACTATAGAAAGTCGTTATGACGTAGAATGTGCATACTTTGTTGATTCCATTTATGAAAGAAATCACATTTTCTAAAAACTCCTGTTTTTTAAGAAATCATGTAAACCTTCTAGAAGCTGTGATTATAAAAAACGATGGGAAGCAAGCTTTTCGTATTTGCGGGCGTATTCGTAAACTATAGAAGGTTGTTATGACGTAGAATGTGCACACTTTGTTGATTCCATTTATGAAATAAATGACATTTTCTAAAAATTCGTGTTTTTTAAGAAATCATGTAAACCTTCTAGAAGCTGTGAGTTTAAAAAATGGGCGGAAGTAAGCTTTTTTATTTCCGGACGAATGCGGAAACTATAGAAATTCATTATTACGTAGCATGTTCATACTTTTTTTATTCCATTTATGAAAGAAATCACATTTTCTAAAAACTCGTGTTTTTAAAGAAATCATGTAAACCTTCTAGAAGGTGTGATTTTAAAAAACGGGCGGAAGTAAGCTTTTCTTATTTCCCGACGAATGCACAAACTATAGAAAGTCGTTATTACGTAGAATGTTCATACTTTGTTGATTCCATTTATGAAATAAATCACATTTTCTAAAAACTCGTGTTTTTTAAGAAATCATTTTAACCTTCTAGAAGCTGTGATTTTAAAAATGGGGCGGAAGTAAGCTTTTGTTATTTCCGGACGAATGCGCAAACTATAGAAATTCGTTATTACGTAGAATGTTCATACTTTTTTGATTCCATTTATGAAAGAAACCACATTTTCTAAAAACTCGTGTTTTTTAAGAAATAATGTAAACCTTCTAGAAGCTGTGATTTTAAAAAACGGGCAGAAGTAAGCTTTTTTACTTCCGGCCGAATGCGCGAACTATATAAAGTCGTTATTACGTAGAATGTTCATACTTTGTTGATTCCATTTATGAAATAAATCACATTTTCTAAAAACTCATTTTTTAAGAAATCATGTAAACCTTCTAGAAGCTGTGATTTTAAAAAACGGGGGGAAGTAATATTTTCTTAATTCCGGACGCATTCGCAAACTATAGAAGGTCGTTATGACTTAGAATGTGAATACTTTGTTAATTCCATTTATGAAAGAAATCACATTTTCTAAAAAGTCGTGTTTTTTAAGAAATCATGTAAACCTTCTAGAAGCTGTGATTTTAAAAAACGGGTGGAAGTAAGCTTTTTTATTTCCGGACGAATGCGCAAACTATAAAAAGTCGTTATGACGTAGAAATTTCATACTTTGTTGATTCCATTTATGAAATAAATCACATTTTCTAAAAACTCGTGTTTTTTAAGAAATCATGTAAACCTTCTAGAAGCTGTTATTTTAAAAAACGGGCGGAAGTAAGCTTTTCTTATTTCGGGACGAATGCGCAAACTATAGAAAGTCGTTATGAGGTAGAATGTGCATACTTTGTTGATTCCATTTATGAAATAAATCACATTTTCTAAAAACTCGTGTTTTTTAAGAAATAATGTAAACCTTCTAGAAGCTCTGATTTTAAAAAAACGGGCGAAAGTAAGCATTTCTTATTTCTGGACGAATGCGCAAGCTATAGAAATTTGTTGTTGATTCCATTTATGAAAGAAACCACATTTTCTAAAAAATCGTGTTTTTTAAGAAATCGTGTAAACGTTCTAGAGGCTGTGATTTTAAAAAACGGGCGGAACTAAGATTTTCTTATTTCCGGACGAATGCGCAAACTATAGAAAGTCGTTATGACGCATAATGTTCATACTTTGTTGATTCCATTTATGAAATAAATCACATTTTCTAAAAATTCATGTTTTTAAAGAAATCATGTAAACCTTCTAGAAGCTGTGATTTTAAAAAAGGGGCGGAAGTAAGCTTTTCTTAATTCCGGACGAATGCGCAAACTATAGAAAGTCATTATTACGTAAAATGTTCATATTTTGTTGATTCCATTTATGAAATAAATCACATTTTCTAAAAAGTCGTGTTTTTTAAGAAATCATGTAAACCTTCTAGAAGCTGTGATTTTAAAAAACGGGGGGAAGTAAGCTTTTTTATTTCGGCACGAATGCGCAAACTATAGAAAGTCGTTATGATATAGAATGTGCATACTTTTTTGATTCCATTTATGAAAGAAATCACATTTTCTAAAAACTTGTGTTTTTAAAGAAATCATGTAAACCTTCTAGAAGCTGTGATTTTAAAAAACGGGGGAAGTAAGCTTTTCTTATTTCCGGATGCATGCGCAAACAATAGAAAGTTGTTATGACGTAGAATGTGCATACTTTGTTGATCCATTTATGAAAGAAATCACATTTTCTAAAAACTCGTGTTTTTTAAGAAATCATGTAAACCTTCTAGAAGCTGTGATTTTAAAAACCGGGCGGAAGTAAGCTTTTCTTATTTCCGGACGAATACGCAAACTATAGAAAGTCGTTATTACGTAGAATGTTCATTCTTTGTTGATAAAATTAATGAAATAAATCACATTTTCGAGAAAATCATGTTTTTTAAGAAATCATGTAAACATTCTAGAAGCCGTGATTTAAAAAAACGGGGGGAAGTAAGTTTTTCTTAATTCAGGACGAATGCGCAAACTATAGAAAATCATTATTACGTAGAATGTTCATAGTTTGTTGATTCCATTTATGAAATAAATCACATTTTATCAAATCTCATGTTTTTTAAGAAATCATGTAAACCTTCTAGAAGATGTGATTTTAAAAAACAAGCGGAAGTAAGCTTTTCTTATTTCCGGATGAATGCGCAAACAATAGGATGTCGTTATTACATAGAATGTTCATACGTTGTTGATTACATTTATGAAATAAATCACATTTTCTAAAAACTCGTGTTTTTTAAGAAATCTTGTAAACCTTCTAGAAGCTATAATTTTAAAAAACGATGGGAAGTAAGCTTTTCTTATTTCTGGACGAATGCACAAACTATAGATAGTCGTTATGACATAGAATGTGCATACTTTGTTGATTCCTTTCATAAAATAAATCACATTTTCTAAAAACTCATTTATTTTAAGAAATCGTGTAAACCTTCTCGAAGCTGTGATTTTAAAAAACGGGCGAAAGTTAGCTTTTCTTATTTCCGGACGAATGCGCAAACCATAGAAATTCGTTATTACGTAGAATGTTTATACCTTGTTGATTCCATTTATGAAATAAATCACATCTTCTAAAAACTCACGTTTTTTAAGAAATCATGTAAACCTTCTAGAAGCTGTGATTTTAAAAAATGGGCGGATGTAAGCTTTTCTTATTTCCGGATGAATGCGCAAACTATAGAAAGTCGTTATTACGTATAATGTTCATACTTTGTTGATTCCATTTATAAAATAAATCACATTTTCTAAAAAGTCATGTTTTTTAAGAAATCATGCAAACCTTCTAGAAGCCGTGATTTAAAAAAACGGGCGGAAGTAAGATTTTTTATTTTCGGACGAATGCGAAAACTATAAAAAGTCGTTATCACGTAGAATGTTCATACTTTGCTGATTCCATTTATGAAATAAATCACTTTTTCTAAAAACTCGTGTTTTTTAAGAGATCATGTAAACCTTCTAGAAGCTCTGATTTTAAAAATCGATGGGAAGTAAGCTTTCCTTATTTCTGGACGCATTCGCAAACTATAGAAAGTCGTTATGACTTAGAATGTGCATACTTTGTTGATTCCATTTATGAAAGAAATCACATTTTGTAAAAAGTCATGTTTTTTAAGAAATCATGTAAACCTTCTAGAAGCTGTGATTTTAAAAAATGGGCGGAAGTAAGCTTTTTCTTATTTTCGGAAGAATGTGCAAACTATAGAAAGTCGTTATTACGTAGAATGTTCATACTTTGTTGATTCCATTTATGAAAGAAATCACATTTTCTAAAAACTCGTGTTTTTTAAGAAATCACGTAAACCTTCTAGAAGCTGTGATTTTAAAAAACGGGCGGAAATAAGCTTTTCTTATTTCGGGATGAATGCGCAAACTATAGAAAGTCGTTATTACATAGAATGTTCATACTTTGTTGATTCAATTTATGAAATAAATCACATTTTCTTTAAACTCGTGTTTTTTAAGAAATCATGTAAATCTTCTAGAAGCTGTGATTTTAAAAATCGATGGGAAGTAAGCTTTTCTTATTTCTGGACGCATTCGCAAACTATAGAAAGTCGTTATGACATAGACTATGCATACTTTGTTGATTCCATTTATAAAATAAATCACATTTTCTAAAAAGTCATGTTTTTTAAGAAATCATGTAAACCTTCTAAAAGGTGTTATTTTAAAAAACGGGAGGAAGTAAGCTTTTTTATTTCCGGACGAATGCGCAAACTATAGAAAGTCGTTATTACGTAGAATGTTCATACTTTGTTGCTTCCATTTATGAAATAAATCACATTTTCTAAAAACTCGTGTTTTTTAAGAAATCATGTAAACCTTCTAGAAGCTGTGATTTTAAAAAATGGGCAGAAGTAAGCTTTTCTTATTTCCGGAAGAATGTGCAAACTATAGAAAGTCGTTATTACGTAGAATGTTCATACTTTGTTGATTCCATTTATGAAAGAAATCACATTTCCTAAAAACTCGTGTTTTTTAAGAAATCACGTAAACCTTCTAGAAGCTGCGATTTTAAAAAACGGGCGAAAGTAAGCTTTTCTTATTTCCGGAAAAATGCGCAAACTATAGAAGGTCGTTATTACGTAGAATGTTCATACTTTGTTGATTCCATTTGTGAAAGAAATCACATTTTATAAAAAGTCATGTTTGTTAAGAAATCATGTAAACCTTCTAGAAGCTGTGATTTTAAAAAACGGGCGGAAGTAAGCTTTTCTTATTTCCGGATCAATGCACAAACTATAGAAAGTAGTTATTACGTACAATGTTCATACTTTCTTGATTCCATTTATGAAATAAATCACATTTTCTAAGAACTCGTGTTTTTTAAGAAATCATGTAAACCTTCTAGAAGCTATGATTTTAAAAAATGGGTGGAAGTAAGCTTTTTTATTTCCGGACGAATGCGCAAACTATAGAAACTCGTTATTACGTAGAATGTTCATACTTTGTTGCTTACTTTTATGAAATAAATCACATTTTCTAAAAACTCGTGTTTTTTAAGAAATCATCTAAACCTTCTAGAAGCTGTGATTTTAAAAAATTATGGGAAGTAAGCTTTTCTCATTTCCGGTAGCATTCCCAAACTATAGAAAGTCGTTATGACGTAGAATGTGCTTACTTTGTCGATTCCATTTATGAAAGAAATCACATTTTCTAAAAAGTCATGTTTTTTAAGAAATCATGTAAGCCTTCTAGAAGCTGTGATTTTAAAAAATGGGCGGAAGTAAGCTTTTTTATTTCCGGACGAATGCGCAAACTATAGAAAGTCATTATTACGTAGAATGTTCATACTTTGTTGATTCCATTTATGAAAGAAATCACATTTTCTAAAAACTCAAGTTTTTTAAGAAATCATGTAAACCTTGTAGAAGCTGTGCTTTTAAAAAATGGGCGGAAGTAAGCTTTTCTTATTTCCGAACGAGTGCGCAAACTATAAAAATTCGTTATTACGTAGAATGTTCATACTTTTTTGATTCCATTTATGAAAGAAATCAAATTTTCTAAAAACTCATGTTTTTTAAGAAATCATGTAAACCTTCTAGAAGCTGTGATTTTTAAAAACGGGCGGAAGTAAGCTTTTTTATTTCCTGACGAATGCACAAACTATACAAAGTCGTTATCACATAGAATGTTCATACTTTGTTGATTCCATTTTTGAAATAAATCACATTTTCTAAAAACTCATGTTTTTTAAGAGATCATGTAAACCTTCTAGAAGCTCTGATCTTAAAAATCGATGGGAAGTAAGCTTTTCTTATTTCCGGACGCATTCGCAAACTATAGAAATTCGTTATGATGTAGAATGTGCATACTTTGTTGATTCCATTTATGAAAGAAATCACATTTTGTAAAAAGTCGTGTTTTTTAAGAAATCATGTAATCCTTCTAGAAGCTGTGATTTTAAAAAACGGGCAGAAGTAAGCTTTTCTTATTTCCGGAAGAATGCGTAAACTATAGAAAGTCATTATTGCGTAGAATGTTCATACTTTGTTGATTCCATTTATGAAATAAATCACATTTTCTAAAAACTCGTGTTTTTTAAGAAATCATGTAAACCTTCTAGAAGCTGTGATTTTAAAAAACGGGCAAAAGTAAGCTTTTTTTATTTCCGGACGAATGTGCAAACTATAGAAAGTCGTTATTATGTAGGATGTTCATGCTTTGTTAATTCCATTTATGAAATAAATCACATTTAATAAAAACTCATGTTTTTTAAGAAATCTTGTAAACCTTCTAGATGCTGTGATTTTAAGAAACGATGGGAAGTAAGCTTTTCTTATTTCTGGACGCATTCGCAAACTATAGAAAGTCGTTATGACGTAGAATGTGCATACTTTGTCGATTGCATTTATGAAATAAATCACATTTTCTTAAAAGTCATGTTTTTTAAGAAATCATGTAAACCTTCTAGAAGCTGTGATTTTAAAAAACGGGCGGAAGTAAGCTTTTCTTATTTCCGTATGAATGCACAAACTATAGAAATTTATTACTACGTAGAATGTTCATACTTTGTTGATTCCATTTATGAAATAAATAACACATTTTCTAAAAACTTGTGTTTTTTAAGAAATCATGTAAACCTTCTAGAAGCTGTGATTTTAAAAATCGATGGGAGGTAAGCTTTTCTTATTTCGGGACGCATTTGCAAACTATAAAAAGTCGTTATGACATAGAATGTGCATACTTTGTTGATTCCATTAATGAAAGAAATCACATTTTCTAAAAAGTCGTGTTTTTTAAGAAATCATGTAAACCTTCTAGAAGCTATGATTTTAAAAAACAGGCGGAAGTAAGCTATTCTTGTTTCCGGAAGAATGCGCAAACTCTAGAAAGTCGTTATTACGTAGAATGTTCATACTTTGTTGATTCCATTTATGAAAGAAATCACATTTTCCAAAAACTCATGTTTTTTAAGAAATCATGTAAACCTTCTAGAAGCTGTGATTTAAAAAAACAGGGGGAAGTAAGTTTTTCTTAGTTACGGACGAATGCGGAAACTATAGAAAGTCGTTATTACGTAGAATGTTCATACTTTGTTGATTCCATTTATGAAATAAATCACATTTTCTAAAAACTCGTATTTTTTAAAAAATCATGTAAACCTTCTAGAAGCTGTGATTTAAAAAAATGGGGGGAAGTAATCTTTTCTTATTTCCGGATGCATTCGCAAGCTATAGAAAGTCGTTATGACGTAGAATGTGCATACTTTGTTGATTCCATTTATGAAAGAAATCACATTTTCTAAAAACGCGTGTTTTTAAGAAATCATGTAAACCTTCTAGAAGTTGTGATTTTAAAAAATGGGTGGAAGTAAGCTTTTTTATTTCCGGACGAAATCACAAACTATAGAAAGTCGTTATTACGTAGAATGTTCATACTTTGTTGATTCCATTTCTGAAATAAATCACATTTTCTAAAAACTCGTGTTTTTTAAGAAATCATGTAAACTATCTAGAAGCTGTGATTTTAAAAAACGGGCGGAAGTAAGCTTTTCTTATTTCCGGACGAATGCGCAAACTATAGAAAGTTGTTATTACGTAGAATGTTCATACTTTGTTGATTCCATTTATGAAATAAATCACATTTTCTAAAAACTCGTGTTTTTTAAGAAATCTTGTAAACCTTCTAGAAGCTGCGATTTTAAAAAACGATGGGAAGTAAGATTTTCTTATTTCTGGACCAATGCGCAAACTATAGAAAGCCGTTATGATGTAGAATGTGCATACTTTGTTGATTCCATTTATAAAATATATCACATTTTCTAAAAACTCATGTTTTTTAAGAAATCATGTAAACCTTCTAGAAGCTGTGATTTTAAAAAACGTGCAGAAGTAAGATTTTCTTATTTCCGGACGAATGCGCAAACTATAGATTATCGTTATTATGTAGAATGTTCATACTTTGTTGATTCCATTTATGAAATAAATCACATTTTCTAAAAACTCGTGTTTTTTAAGAAATCTTGTAAACCTTCTAGAAGCTGCGATTTTAAAAAACGATGGGAAGTAAAGTTTTCTTATTTCTGGACGAATGCGCAAACTATAGAAATTCGTTATTACGTAGAATGTTCATACTTTGTTGATTCCATTTATGAAATAAATCACATTTTCTAAAACCTCTTGTTTTCTAAGAAATCATGTAAACCTTCTAGAAGCTGTGATTTTAAAAAACGATGGGAAGTAAGCATTTCTTATTTCCGAACGCATTCGCAAACTATAGAAAGTCGTTCTGACGTAGAATGTGCATACTTTGTTGATTGCATTTATGAAAGAAATCACATTTTCTAAAAATTCGTGTTTTTTAAGAAATCATGTAAACCTTCTAGAAGCTATGATTTTAAAAAACTGGCGAAAGTAAGCTTTGCTATTTCCGGACGAATGCGCAAACTATAGAAAGTCATTATTACATAGAATGTTCATACTTTGTTGATTCCATTTATGAAATAAATCACATTTTCAAAAAAAACATGTTTTTTAAGAAATCATGTAAACCTTCTAGAAGCTGTGATTTTAAAAAACGGGTGGAAGTAATCTTTTTTTATTTCCGGACGAATGCGCAAGCTATAGAAATTCGTTATTACGTAGAATGTTCATACTTGTTGATTCCATTTATGAAATAAATAACACATTTTCTAAAAACTCGTGTTTTTTAACAAATCATGTAAACCTTCTAGAAGCTGTGATTTAAAAAAACGGGGGGAAGTAATCTTTTCTTATTTCCGGATGCATTCGCAAAATATAGAAAGTCGTTTTCGACGTAGAATGTGCATAATTTGTTCATTCCATTTATGAAAGAAATCACATTTTGTAAAAACTCGTGTTTTTTAAGAAATCATGTAAACCTTCTAGAAGCTGTGATTTTGAAAATCGATGGCAAGTAAGCTTTTCTTATTTCCGGACGCATTCGCAAACTATAGAAAGTCGTTATGACATAGAATGTGCATACTTTGTTGATTCCATTTATGGAAAAAATCACGTTTTCTAAAAAGTCGTGTTTTTTAAGAAATCATGTAAACCTTATAGAAACTGTGATTTTAAAAAACGGGCAGAAGTAAGCTTTTTTTATTTCCGGACGAATGCGGAAACTATAGAAATTCGTTATTACGTAGAATGTTCATACTTTTTTGATTCCATTTATGAAAGAAATCAAATTTCTAGAAAGTAAGCTTTTCTTATTTCCGGACGCATGGAAAAACTATAGAAAGTCGTTATGACGTAGAATGTGCATACTTTGTTGATTCCATTTATGAAAGAAATCACATTTTCTAAAAAGTCGTGTTTTTGAAGAAATCATGTAAACCTTCTAGAAGCTGTTCTTTTAAAAAGCGGGCGGAAGTAGGCTTTTCTTATTTCCGGACAAATGCGCAAACTATAGAAATTCGTTATTACGTAGAATGTTCATACTTTGTTGATTCCATTTATGAAATAAATCACATTTTCTAAAAACTCGTGTTTTTTAAGAAATCATGTAAACCTTCTAGATGCTGTGATTTTAAAAAATGGGCGGAAGTAACTTTTTTATTTCCGGACGAATGCGCAAACTATACAAAGTCGTTATTACGTAGAATGTTCATACTTTTTTGATTCCATTTATGAAATAAATCACATTTTCTAAAATCTCGTGTTTTTTAAGAAATCATGTAAACCTTCTAGAAATTGTGATTTTAAAAAACGATGGGAAGTAAGCTTTTCTTATTTCCGAACGCATTCGCAAATTATAGAAAGTCGTTACGATGTAGAATGTGCATACTTTGTTGATTGCATTTATGAAATAAATCACATTTTCTAAAAAGTCGTGTTTTTTAAGAAATCATGTAAACGTTCTAGAAGCTGTGATTTTAAAAAACGGGCGGAAGTAAGCTTTTCTTATTTCTGGACGAATGCGAAACCTATAGAAATTCGTTATCCGTATAATGTTCATACTTTTTTGATTCCATTATTTAAAGAAATCACATTTTCAAAAAACTCATGTTTTTTAAGAAATCATGTAAACCTTCTAGAAGCTGTGATTTTAAAAAACGGGTGGAAATAAGCTTTTTTTATTTATGGACGAATGCGCAAGCTATAGAAATTCGTTATTACGTAGAATGTTCATACTTGTTGATTCCATTTATGAAATAAATAAAACATTTTCTAAAAACTCGTGTTTTTTAAGAAATCATGTAAATCTTCTAGAATTTGTGATTTAAAAAAACGGGGGGAAGTAATCTTTTCTTATTTCCGGATGCATTCGTAAACTATAGAAAGTCGTTAAGACGTAGATTGAGCATAATTTGTTGATTCCATTTATGAAAGAAATCACATTTTCTAAAAACTCGTGTTTTTTAAGAAATCATGTAAACCTTCTAGAAGCTGTGATTTAAAAAAATGGGGGGAAGTAATCTTTTCTTATTTCCAGATGCATTCGCAAACTATAGAAAGTCGTTACGACGTAGAATGTGCATACTTTGTTGATTCCATTTATGAAAGAAATCACATTTTCTAAAAACTCGTGTTTTTTAAGAAATCATGTAAACCTTCTAAAAGCTGTGATTTTAAAAAACGGGCGGAAGTAAGCTTTTCTTATTTCCGGACGAATGCGGAAACTATAGAACTGCGTCCCGAAGTTAATTTTTGTTCTTGTACTTTTGATGCTAGGCTTTATCTTAATTTCTATTCTCATCTTCTGTCATTCTATTCTATTTTTCTCCAACAATGATAGCTATAAGCACAAGTGGTTCTAATAATTTGTTCATCCAACACGGTTCCAATACCTCCTCAGGAATTTCAATCATAAGCTTTGCGTAATGCAAATTTAATAATTCTTTTAATAACTGTCATTCTCTACTTAGATTTGGACTATATCTCCTATTCATCTTCAAAGACTCATGGTATCTGATCTAACCACAAGTTATATTGCATCAAAAGCCACACCTTAGTTATCCAATCATCTTTTTGCATAACAAATCCGAATGAGATTTCAAATCTAATGGATGTCCTTTCCTTCAAGACGAGGAAGTAAAGATTATACAATCTTCCTTAGAATACAAATGGGTAAGTTATAATCATGAATTAACAAATCAAGAGCGACTACAAAATATTCCAAAATCCAATTCCCAAAGGACTACTTCCAAAGCCATAAAGGTTTTAATATGATAGGATTCGAGGCATTGAGACTTAGTGGCTCAGTCGAACATATCTGAATTTATCACTTAGTCCTTTCATTATTAACATCATGTCCAAGTCAATGAGCTTATCACATTCCTACCTCATTACATCATTTCCATTGCCATATGACCACTTCGACAAACTCATCAAGTCACACTAAGTGTTTTCTTAACCTCATTGTATTCCATATCTAGGGTTATTCCACTTTTCATCAAGGTTTTTCCATGTCCTTTGGCTAGCTGCATTACATTTAGTTCATTGCATTTATCAAATTCATACATCATTTTACTAAAATTGTCTTCGTTTGGCACCTTCGGTGGTCTTTCCTGATTGAGAATTCTTCTTTTACAGTTGTCCTGGTCATGTCGAGTTTGTACTTCTTCGTTCTCTTTAACAACATTGTCATGCCACAAAATTTAATGTCTTTGGGATCAGCTCCTCATGCTATTGACATTGATATCTTGTTTTCCACTTTATGTGTCTGTTTGACCTTCTCATTAGTTTGTCGAATTCTTGACAAGAGGATCCCTTAACCTATACTTCATAATAATGGTCAACTATTATATATATATATATATATATATATTTTTTTTTTCATGATCATTCAAATAACCAGGGTATTAATCAAGAATAACTTATGCAATGCCTTCTTCCTATGTCTATTAGTAAATATAAAGATGACCATCAATGTTTGACAACAAAACTCGGTTTTACAATTGCTTATATGATTAATCTTATACTACCCTCCTTAATTCATCGTGATTCCTATTAAGAACACTACTTGTGTTGCTTTTAACAAAATAAGTGATTTATTGATTTCCTTATATCCCATTCCAAATAATTCATCATCCCTACCTTATGTTTTTTACATTTGTATTACTTTTGTCCCTTAATTGTGCCTCCATTTCAATGATAAGTCAACTATACTGTACATACAATCATACTTAGTCTAGTTATCCTTTGGTATAAATATACATATGCTCCCCTTTCATGATGCCACTATTATGTTCTCCCTTAACCCCCTTAATATGACTTATACCACTTCTTTTATACAACCAGTATATATCATTTCTTTAATATGACACGTATACCCTTGGTAGAACCTCATAGTCATATGATCATTACACCTTTATACATTAGTATTTTCATTAGACCTAGGGATTGCCATGATGTGTATAAAATCCTTCTAAGAATGGTAAACTATATAGTTTCCTTTGGGCCTAAAATATCTAAATGGATATTCCAACTTCCTAACACTACATATAACTTACAAGTACAGGCTTATGTATGCTTCCTCCTACTTCATAACACTTCATGCAACTATAATAGGACATATATATAGGTACCATGTATCCCAACGTAGAGGTATTCAATGTTATCAAGACCAAATGTAGGACTTGACAATGTAGGATTTGTCATTTTTTTTTCAATAGTCATCTCTATATATAATTCTCCCTTTTCATAATTCATCATATTTATATAATTAACCACAATACAATTGTATTCTATGACAATAAGATGAATTCTAAATTTGGTGCATGATTACAAAATGAAACATCTACTTTCCCAACCCTTTCCATAATAATAGAATAAATTCTAATTAATGCATAAACACAAAATTCGATGCATAAGATATAAAAAGCAATCTCTACTTTCTCAACCATAATACTGAAGTGAATTCTACTAAATGCTTAGAATATGAAATGGAATCTCTATTCCCTCCACCATTTTCATAACAAATGAATAAATTCTATTTGATACATAAAAACATAATCAAATGTCCCTTTTCAGCACCAATTTTATAATAATGGATATTATTTAACACCTAAATGCATAATGAATTATCTATCTTTACCACCATTTTCTTTATAAATAAATAGATTCTAATTAATGCATAATACAAAATGATGAATTATATATCTTGACCACCATTTTCTTAATAAATAAATGGATTCTAATTAATGCATAATACGGAATGATATATCTAGTCTTCCTTCATAAATACATAATGCAATATCTATTTTCACCACGAATTTCATAATAAAAATAAAATGGATGCTATTTAATACCTAAATGCATGCATAATGGATTATCTATTCACCACCGTTTTCTTAATAAATAAATAGCTTCCAATTAATGGAAAACACAAAATAATATATCTAGTAAAGTAATTTTTGGTGAAAGTATGGGTTTATTTCTTATCTTCCCCTATCTTATATTAAGAGCCACACCACTCTATCATGCCCACAAATCCAGTTGGAAAGTGGGATACGTACCCTTCCTTCACGCTATGCAGAGTCTATGATCACGCAATCCACGGAGAGGTGTAAGGGCTAACTAGTTGTTTGATAATTTCGATGTGAACGAAGCATACTTAATTTGATTGATCCGAAGTTCTAGGTCTTACAATCATGAAAAACTGGCATTAACCCATACCCAGATCATCAAGAAGATTTGGCAGAGTTTGACTATCCAGCTGTTCTCAGAACCCTATCTGCTACAGACAACTCCCCTAAAATGATTTATACTCTGCATAACTAAAGTAACAGAGTTCCAAATGTTTGGTTAAAGATCCAGAAGGTAATACGCATGGGATGAAAGAATACGATCCACAGAATGAAATCCGATCCAATTATGTAATTCTAGATCCAACAAAATAATGATATCCAAGAGAAGATAGAATGTGATACACAGAGTGGAAACCAGATCCAATAGAATGTGATACACAGAGTGGAAACCAGATCCAATAAATAATTGATTTTGACAGAGCATAATGCATAGTGAATGCAAGCTACGAAACGGCAGTCTAATCTAAAATTCTTGATTCGACAGTGCATAATGCATTATATCACGTTCCGGCAATTAATATGTAATTGCAGAATATGAATTGTGATTAGATCACAGTAGATTAAAATTGATCTGATTTTTTTTTTTTTTTTTCGAAATAAAACACAGTGTATAAAATTTCAAACTGAACCCTGAATATTTCATTCTGAATCATTTATAAATTAGATCTGATATTTTGGACTATGAGCACAGTCATATAAATTAAAATTACAAACAGAACCCAGTCCGAATCATTTATAAACTAGATCTGATCTTTTCGATTATGAACAGATCCATATAAATTAAAATTACAACAAAACGTAGTTGGAATCATTTATAAACTAGAGATGATCTTTTGGATTATGAACAGGGTTATATAAATTAAAATTTCAAACAGAACCCAATCCGAATCATTTATAAACTAGATCTGATCTTTTGGATTATGAACAGAGTTAAGAAATGAATTGTTACAGAGTATAACTATATGAAAACAGAGTCTAAAATTTAAATAATTACAGAGTATATAAAAATTACAAAAGTATAAAACAGAGAGCCCTAATACCAATGTGATTGATGGAGCCATCAAAAGGTGTAAAGGTATCATAGAAACACCTCAAATTTACAATCTAGAATATACGAACAGTTCCTTTAGTAGCATACATCCGCTTATAAACTTTTTAAATGGGATTTCCCAAAATACGCAGATTAATCTCTGATTTTCTAATATTTCAGCGAAGTTAAAACATCAAAATTTCAGAAAGTAACATTAATACAGAGATCTAATATTTCACACAGCTTCAAGATCCATAAACCTTATTAAAACATAAATTATATATGAAAGCTAAAGAGTGAAAGAACCTGTAGAATTAGCTCAATCGAAGGTGTAGCCCACGAAATTGCAGCAGTAATCCTTTCGTCGTTAACCCTCAAGGCTCGACCGGCTCTGATACCAAATGTAGGGCCCCTCCTGTAGGGTACTTCATGCTTAACCTGAAACTCAACCACTTGATACAAAAGAGATTAGAAAGCATAATGACAAGATAAAAAAAAACTAAATAAATGAATAACTTAGCAAATTAAAACAAACCATAACCTGTCTTTGATACCATCTTGTCCACTGTCGTCCGCGTCTTCCGTAGGATCCCTCCAGCAAAGCTCGTTTAACCATAGGCGAAGCAACCGTTAGCTTCGCCACCCAACCATAGGCTCATGCTTTCAGTCGCATGGCCTCCCCCGAGCTTTGGGTCGTAGAGCTCACACACAATAATCCAGAAACCCAGCTTGGGTTTCCCCCCCCACCAAGATTTCCATCCAAACCCTCAATAGCAACAAGTCATGAGGTAACTCAAAATTATGATAGTCATCCAGGGTCTGGGTCCTTTACCCATTGCCAATGCCTTCCTTATAAAGGAAAATCTCATGCGACACATGTCGCTTCATGCAAAAATATTCATTTTATTAAATTAATAAATTAATAAAACTCACCCATCCATGTGTCAGTTTCTCTAGGAGATGCACCAACATCCCTAAGTTTGCTCAAGTTTGTCCCCTAGATATTTCACTTAACTCCTAGATTTGTGGTGTAGGTGGAGTTGACTAGGTGTCCATGCCTAGGATTCCATTTTGCTCCTAAATAAATCTTTATAACATTTTTGAATAATCAGAAGTATCCTTTCATGTGCAAATGCCTAAATAACACTTAATATTATTTAAATGCCAAAGTAATCATTTATATGCAAATGCCTAAAGTACTCAAATACATTTCTAAGTAATGTTCTAGGTGCAAACTTATACGTTTCAATACAGTTAAGTTTAGCAGTCAACTTTTACTAGGACCCCGGTGCCACACCATTGGGCCTCCTTGTTCCTTAATTTAATTTCCCCAACATGGCACCACTCCATCGGGTCCAGTCATCCGTAGTTTCCATTCCTCGGCAAGGTACCACATCGTTGGGCCCTTGTGTCCGTTCTTTCCATTCTCGGCAGGGTACCGCACCGTCGAGCCCTTCTGCCGTCATCCTTCCGTTTTGACTTGCGGGAACTTCATGTAGGGATTTTAGGAGCCATTACCTTCCATCCTCCGTCTACACGCTATTAGGGACTAATGGCGTTGAGGAGTGAGTCCGTTCTCACTGCGCGCCCCCCAACTCGTACGTGGCCCACCTCGTATGCCCTCACGCTTTCCTCTTGAGCAAGCGGATCAATGCTTATCTGCTCAAGTGTGGTATTCCATCGGAAGTCGACATCATCGTCGCTCTCCTTGTGTGTGATTTACCCATAGTCTACGACCCTTCATATTCCTTTGTGTGTCCGTCGGTGAACCGTTTCACCTGTCGCTACACACTATTCTCATAAACGTAAATTAGTAGCACTGTCCTCAATAATCACAATTTGATTTATAAATCTGCTGCTTCATTAAGTGTCTATAATTTACACAATCATTACTCATTCGTCTAATCACATAATCAATTGAACAGCTAGTCGTTAAGCATCATTCATATCAAAGTTAATCATTAAACAACATGAAATCATCCATTCACAATAACTACCCAAATGCACATATATCAATCGGTCGTAATCATAAATATACTCAAAATAAAATCATAGGGTTATTTTATTAATGTTTCAAACAGTTGGGTCACTCAACAGGTCCTCTCAATGTCTACAGTAGTCTAGCGGCACTACACATGTAAACCTTCTAGAAGCTGTGATTTTAAAAATCGACGGGAAGTAAGCTTTTCTTATTTCCGGACGCATTCGCAAACTATAGAAAGTCGTTATGACGTAGAATGTGCATACTTCGTTGATTCCATTTATGAAAGAAATCACATTTTCTAAAAAGTCGTGTTTTTTAAGAAATCATGTAAACCTTCTAGAAGCTGTGATTTTAAAAAATGGGCGGAAGTAAGCTTTTCTTATTTCCGGAAGAATACGCAAAATATAGAAAGTCGTTATTACGTATAATGTTGATACTTTGTTGATTCCATTTATGAAATAAATCACAATTTCTAAAAACCCATGTTTTTTAAGAAATCATGTAAACCTTCTAGAAGCTATGATTTTAAAAAACGGGCGGAAGTAAGCTTTTCTTATTTCTGGATACATTCGCAAACTATAGAAAGTCGTTATGTCGTAGAATGTGCATACTTTGTTGATTCCATTTATGAGTGAAATCACATTTTCTAAAAACTCGTGTTTTTTAAGAAATCATGTAAACCTTCTAGAAGCCGTGATTTTAAAAAATGGGCGGAAGTAGGCTTTTCTTATTTCCGGACAAATGCGCAAACTATAGAAATTCGTTATTACGTAGAATGTTCATACTTTGTTGATTCCATTTATGAAATAAATCACATTTTCTAAAAACTCGTGTTTTTTAAGAAATCATGTAAACCTTCTAGAAGCTGTGATTTTAAAAAACGATGGGAAGTAAGCTTTTCTTATTTCTGGAGGCATTCGCAAACTATAGAAAGTCGTTATGACGTAGAATGTGCATACTTTGTCGATTCCATTTACGAAAGAAATCACATTTTCTAAAAAGTCATGTTTTTTAAGAAATCATGTAAACCTTTTAGAAGCTGTGATTTTAAAAAACGGGCGGAAGTAAGCTTTTTTATTTACGGACGAATGCGCAAACTATAGAAAGTCATTATTACGTAGAATGTTCATACTTTGTCGATTCAATTTATGAAAGAAATCACATTTTCTAAAAACTGGTGTTTTTTAAGAAATCATGTAAACGTTTTAGAAGCTGTGATTTTAAAAAACGGGCGAAAGTAAGCTTTTCTTATTTCTGGACGAATGCGAAACGTATAGAAATTCGTTATTCGTATAATGTTCATACTTTTTTGATTCCATTATTTAAAGAAATCACATTTTCAAAAAACTCATGTTTTTTAAGAAATCATGTAAACCTTCTAGAAGCTGTGATTTTAAAAAACGGGTGGAAGTAAGCTTTTCTTATTTCCGGACGAATGCGCAAGCTATAGAAATTCGTTATTACGTAGAATGTTCATACTTGTTGATTCCATTTATGAAATAAATAACACATTTTCTAAAAACTCATTTTTTTTAAGAAATCATGTAAACCTTCTAGAAGTTGTGATTTAAAAAAACGGGGGGAAGTAATCTTTTCTTATTTCCGGATGCATTCGCAAACTATAGAAAGTCGTTACGACGTAGAATGAGCATAATTTGTTGATTCCATTTATGAAAGAAATCACATTTTCTAAAAACTCATGTTTTTTAAGAAATCATGTAAACCTTCTAGAAGCTGTGATTTAAAAAAACGAGGGGAAGTAATCTTTTCTTATTTCCAGATGCATTCGCAAACTATAGAAAGTCGTTACGACGTAGAATGTGCATTCTTTGTTCATTCCATTTATGAAAGAAATCACATTTTCTAAAAACTTGTGTTTTTTAAGAAATCATGTAAACCTTCTAGAAGATGTGATTTTAAAAAACGGGCGGAAGTAAGCTTATCTTATTTCCGGACGAATGCGCAAACTATAGAAAGTCGTTATTGCATAGAATGTTAATACTTTGTTGATTCCATTTATGAAATAAATCAGATTTTCTAAAAACTCTTGTTTTTTAAGAAATCATGTAAACCTTCTAGAAGCTGTGATTTTAAAAAACAAGCGGAAGTAAGCTTTTTTATTTCCGGATGAATGCACAAACTATAGAAAGTCATTATTATGTAGAATGTTCATACTTTGTTGATTCCATTTATGAAATAAATGACATTTTCTAAAAACTCGTGTTTTTTAAGAAATCATGTAAACATTCTAGAAGCTGTGATTTTAAAAATCGATGGGAAGTAATCTTTTCTTATTTCCGGACGCATTCGCAAACTATAGAAAGTCGTTATAACGTAAAATGTGCATGCTTTGTTGATTCCATTTATGAAAGAAATCACATTTTCTAAAAAGTTGAGTTTTTTAAGAAATCATGTAAACCTTCTAGAAGATGTGATTTTAAAAAATAGGCGGAAGTAAGCTTTTCTTATTTCCGAAAGAATGCGCAAACTATAGAAAGTAGTTATTACGTAGAATGTTCATACGTTGTTGATTCCATTGATGAAATAAATCACATTTTCTAAAAACTCGTGTTTTTTAAGAAATCATGTAAACCTTCTAGAAGATGTGATTTTAAAAAACGGGCGGAAGTAAGCTTTTTTATTTCCGGACGAATGCGCAAACTATAGAAAGTCGTTATTATGTAGAATGTTCATACTTTGTTGATTCCATTTATGAAATAAATCACATTTTCTAAAAATTCGTGGTTTTTAAGAAATCATGTAAACCTTCTAGAAGCTGTGATTTTAAAAATCGATGGGAAGTAAACTTTTCTTATTTCCGGATGCATTCGCAAACTATAGAAAGTCGTTATGATGTAGAATGTGCATACTTTGTTGATTCCATTTATGAAAGAAATCACATTTTCTAAAAAGTCATGTTTTTTAAGAAATCATGTAAACCTTCTAGAAGCTGTGATTTTAAAAAATGGGCGGAAGTAAGCTTTTCTTATTTCCGGAAGAATGCGCAATGTATAGAAAGTCGTTATTACGTAGAATGTTGATACTTTGTTGATTCCATTTATGAAATAAATCACATTTTCTAAAAACTCGTGTTTTTTAGGAAATCATGTAAACCTTCTAGAAGCCGTGATTTAAAAAACGGGCAGAAGTAAGCTTTTCTTATTTCCGGACGAATGCGCAAACTATAGAAAGTCGTTATTACGTAGAATTTTCATATTTTTGTTGATTCCATTTATGAAATAAATCACATTTTCTAAAAACTCGTGTTTTTTAAGAAATCATGTAAACCTTCTAGAAGCCGTGATTTAAAAAAATGGGCAGAAGTAAGCTTTTCTTATTTCCGGACGAATGCGCAAACTATACAAAGTCGTTATTACGTAGAATGTTCATACTTTGTTGATTCCATTTATGAAATAAATCACATTTTCTAAAAACTCGTGTTTTTTAAGAAATCTTGTAAACCTTCTAGAAGCTGTGATTCTAAAAAACGATGGGAAGTAAGCTTTTCTTATTTCTGGACGAATGCGCAAACTATGGAAAGTCGTTATGACGTAGAATGTGCATACTTTGTTGATTCAATTTATAAAATAAATCGCATTTTCTAAAAACTCATGTTTTTTAAGAAATCATGTAAACCTTCTAGAAGCTGTGATTTTAAAAAACGGGCGGAAGTAAGCTTTTTTATTTCCGGACGAATGCGCAAACTATAGAAATTCGTTATTACGTAGAATGTTCATACTTTTGTTATTCCATTTATGAAGGAAATCACATTTTCTAAAAACTCGTGTTTTTTAAGAAATCATGTAAACCTTCTAGAAGCTGTGATTTTAAAAATCGATGGGAAGTAAGCTTTTTTTATTTCCGGACGCATTCGCAAACTATAGAAAGTCGTTATAACGTAGAATGTGCATGCTTTGTTAATTCCATTTATGAAAGAAATCACATTTTCTAAAAAGTTGAGTTTTTTAAGAAATCATCTAAACCTTCTAGAAGATGTGATTTTAAAAAACAGGCGGAAGTAAGCTTTTCTTATTTCCGAAAGAATGCGCAAACTATAGAAAGTAGTTATTACACAGAATGTTCATACGTTGTTGATTCCATTGATGAAATAAATCACATTTTCTAAAAACTCGTGTTTTTTAAGAAATCATGTAAACCTTCTAGAAGATGTGATTTTAAAAAACGGGCGGAAGTAAGCTTTTTTATTTCCGGACGAATGCGCAAACTATAGAAAGTCGTTATTATGTAGAATGTTCATACTTTGTTGATTCCATTTATGAAATAAATCACATTTTCTAAAAACTCGTGGTTTTTAAGAAATCATGTAAACCTTCTAGAAGCTGTGATTTTAAAAATCGATGGGAAGTAAGCTTTTCTTATTTCCGGATGCATTCGCAAACTATAGAAAGTCGTTATGATGTAGAATGTGCATACTTTGTTGATTCCATTTATGAAAGAAATCACATTTTCTAAAAAGTCATGTTTTTTAAGAAATCATGTAAACCTTCTAGAAGCTGTGATTTTAAAAAACGGGCAGAAGTAAGCTTTTCTTATTTCCGGACGAATGCGCAAACTATAGAAAGTCGTTATTACGTAGAATGTTCATACTTTGTTGATTCCATTTATGAAATAAATCACATTTTCTAAAAACTCGTGTTTTTTAAGAAATCATGTAAACCTTCTAGAAGCCGTGATTTAAAAAAATGGGCAGAAGTAAGCTTTTCTTATTTCCGGACGAATGCGCAAACTATACAAAGTCGTTATTACGTAGAATGTTCATACTTTTTTGATTCCATTTATGAAATAAATCACATTTTCTAAAAACTCGTGTTTTTTAAGAAATCTTGTAAACCTTCTAGAAGCTGTGATTCTAAAAAACGATGGGAAGTAAGCTTTTCTTATTTCTGGATGAATGCGCAAACTATGGAAAGTCGTTATGACGTAGAATGTGCATACTTTGTTGATTCGATTTATAAAATAAATCGCATTTTCTAAAAACTCATGTTTTTTAAGAAATCATGTAAACCTTCTAGAAGCTGTGATTTTAAAAAACGGGTGGAAGTAAGCTTTTTTATTTCCGGACGAATGCGCAAACTATAGAAATTCGTTATTACGTAGAATGTTCATACTTTTGTTATTCCATTTATGAAGGAAATCACATTTTCTAAAAACTCGTGTTTTTTAAGAAATCATGTAAACCATCTAGAAGCTGTGATTTTAAAAATCGATGGGAAGTAAGCTTTTCTTATTTCCGGACGCATTCGCAAACTATAGAAAGTCGTTATGACATAGACTGTGCATACTTTTTTGATTCCATTTATGAAAGAAATCACATTTTCTAAAAATTTGTGTTTTTTAAGAAATCATGTAAACCTTCTAGAAGCTGTGATTTTAAAAAACGGGCGGAAGTAAGCTTTTCTTATTTCCAGACGAATGCGCAAACTATAGAAATTCGTTATTACGTAGAATGTTCATACTTTTTTGATTCCATTTATGAAAGAAATCACATTTTCTAAAAACTTGTGTTTTTTAAGAAATCATGTAAACCTTCTAGAAGCTGTGATTTTAAAAATCGATGGGAAGTAAGCTTTTCTTATTTCCGGACGCATGGGAAAACTATAGAAAGTCGTTATGACGTAGAATGTGCATACTTTGTTGATTCCATTTATAAAAGGAATCACATTTTCTAAAAAGTCGTGTTTTTGAAGAAATCATGTAAACCTTCTAGAAGCTGTGATTTTAAAAAACGGGCAGAAGTAAGCTTTTCTTATTTCCGGACGAATGCACAAACTATAGAAAGTCGTTATTACGTAGAATGTTCATACGTTGTTGATTCCATTGATGAAATAAATCACATTTTCTAAAAATTAGTGTTTTTTAAGAAATCATGTAAACCTTCTAGAAGCTATGATTTTAAAAAACGGGCGGAAGTAAGCTTTTTTATTTCCGGACAAATGCGCAATGTAGTGCCCCTCTATTCGGAAGGGCACCGAAGTTCTAGAATTTGAAATCAAGTTTGTAACTAGCTCCTACGGAGTTGTTTTTCTTTCTTATTTATTTCAATAATAAATAAGTATCATTATGCTTTCGTTATGCTAATTTTCTGCATAATTTTAGTGATTAGAAAATGTCTAGCAGCATACAGTGCACCTACATATAGTAATTTTAACAACATACATAGATTGTAATTTTTTGCATAATACCCAGTATATTGAAATATAAATCATTTTTCTAACTACCAGTAGAATACCTGGACCGATGTAGTTTGTATATTGTTCCCTTGCTCCTGGAGCCTTTCCAGTCCAAGCTTTTTGCTCCCGCAGACTTTCTGTTCCAAGCCTTTATACCAAAATGGATGAACCACCCTGCCAACCAGCTCTTATCGTGCTGGCCCTAGGAAACCGACAGGTTTCCTAGCCCCCGAGCCCACAAACCAATAATCCCGACATCATCCTTCCTTAGTACCTTTCCATAGTTCAAGAGTTAACCCCACCTCATTCTTTTGAGTTTCCCACCTCCTCAAAGCTTCGAGTTATCCCCCTCCTCGGCATTCCTCCTTTTTCTCAAAATACTAAGTGTACTTCTCCCAAAAACCAACCCCACCCCCCTTCATATCCGTGAAACCATTGCTTTATAGATCCATTTTCCTCCTCCACTTGTCTTCCTGTTTACTCCACCGCCTTCCAAAAAACCCTCGAGCCCCCAAAACATTAAATTGATGGCTTGCTTTACAATCCAATTCATAAATAAATATTATTTTATAGTACTTATTTTCTCGAGCAGTTCAATGGTATTAAGACTAGTTAGGTTGGATTTGATGGGTTGAATGTACCTTATTTAATGATTCTCGAAATTTTCCATTTAAGACATTCATGAGGCGGTGGATTCAATATTAGTCTTGTCCTCCATTTAATATGTTGATTAAAATAATACTTAAATACTATCATGTTGACCCTTGCAAATTTGAAGTGGTAGTTTGTTTTAATTATAAATATATATAAAATCAAATCTCAAATCGGTTGTCTGACATGACAATAATTTATGAATATAAATTTAATTGAGTTTTTATCTTAACCTTCCTCATTTAATAATTTAATAATACTCCTTTCTCGTTTCATAACAATAAATTAATTAATTTAATAATGCAAACACGTTCACTTACCCACTTATGATTTCTTTTATTCCAATAAGGACACATTATCATTATTAACATTAGTTTAAATAATAATAATAATAACAATATTAATTAATAATAATATTAATATTAAATAATCATAATAATAAATATTAATGGTGATTTAAGTACCTTAGCACTAATCTAACATACCTAATTAATAAATGAAGTACTCTTAAGGGTTTACTCAATCAATATTAACAATTAGATAGTACACGCTTCCAGCATTAATGTTTATCTGCTATACTTCCTATTTCCGATACCTTCACTTGATGAGAATTACAATTGGCGGCAATTATTTTAATTGTTCATTACAATGTTTACATATATGACTAATTAACTTATTTTATACATAAGCAAATCGATCATCTATTACTCATGTCGTTCACCCAAACCTTAACTGAGTTATCTATGACAACTTATAACATTGTTAAATATTGATAAGTATGTCGTAAACTGATACTATCGCACATGTACAAAATGTGCATGTGTGGCCAGCGTATGCACAGGTCTGACAGGTACTATAAACATACATCATATTTCCTATGCTTAACAGCTAACTAATACTAATAATACTTCATGCAAATAGAACAAGTATGTTACATTTATCATAACATTACTTAGAACATCATTGGTTTTTTTAAGATTTCATTTCGTTATTTTTATGATTACATCAGTTCAATCAATCAAGTACAAGGAAATGTACCTACTACCACTAACTCAAGATCAAGGAATACCCAACCCTCAACAGTACTCACTAAAATATCCTCCCATCCTAACCTGCGTCTGCATCCTCCCTATCCTTCCTCTGCTAGTACAAAAGTGGATGTCAGCTATACTGACCTAGCCACATAGAACGTGAGAGCGGTAGCGTCGGCTAACTAGCGGGCCTAACCTCTCTTAGCAGGCATCCGACCATCGTCATCACAACAACTTGGGGAGCGTGTCTCAGCACGGCCCTCCCACGACCTCGGGTATCATAGAAACATAGGGTGGGCAATACATCCATCCCTCTCAACATACTAGGTCTACGCCCTTATCAACTCATACTTTGTTTCTCTCGAGATTATTGGTTTGTGTCATCGTATCATCAACTTTGGTAAACAAGGCTCTCTGCAAAATAGGTACTATACCATACTTCGTATCAAGTATCCCGCTATTACATAGCCCCGGTGTCCTGCAGATTAGTACTTTGCATCCATACATTTATAACAATATTTCCATTCTATCATCGTCTGATCCATATTGCCAACATCATTTATTTCCTCACATAAAATCATTAAATCGATCACAGCATAAATACCACATCATATATATCACAATTCATCCAGGACGATTATTAAACATATACTATCATGAAATAAAAGAATCTCGTGATAACTACAACATAGTAACCACATAAACCAAATAACATCATGAGGATGGTAACATCATAACATCATAACCGTAGTATCAGCATGGGCACAGTAACATCCTAAACATAGTAGCAACATATCATCATGTCTAACATGCCGAAAATATAGTTCACTTTGTCTAGCTGAGTCGAACAGATAGTAAGCAAATAAAGTGAAAGGTGTCTAACTCATAAACACGCCTAGTCAAAATATGGGGCGTTACACGCAAACTATAGAAAGTTGTTATGACGTAGAATGTGCATACTTTGTCGATTCCATTTATGAAAGAAATCGCATTTTCTAAAAACTCATGTTTTTTAAGAAATCATGTAAACCTTCTAGAAGCTGTGATTTTAAAAATCAATGGGAAGTAAGCTTTTCTTATTTCCGGACGCATTCGAAAACTATAGAAAGTCGTTATGACGTAGAATGTGCATACTTTGTTGATTTGATTTATGAAAGAAATCACATTTTCTAAAAAGTCGTGTTTTTGAAGAAATCATGTAAACCTTCTAGAAGCTGTGATTTTAAAAAACGGGCGGAAGTGAGCTTTTCTTATTTCCGGACGAATGCACAAACTATAGAAAGTCATTATTACGTAGAATGTTCATACTTTGTTCATTCCATTTATGAAATAAATCACATTTTCTAAAAACTCGTGTTTTTTAAGAAATCATGTAAACCTTCTAGAAGATGTGATTTTAAAAAATGGGCGGAAGTAAACTTTTTTATTTCCGGACAAATGCGCAAACTATAGAAAGTCGTTATTACGTAGAATGTTCATACTTTGTTGATTCCATTTATGAAATAAATTACATTTTCTAAAAACTCATGTTTTTTAAGAAATCATGTAAACCTTCTAGAAGCTATGATTTTAAAAATCGATGGGAAGTAAGCTTTTCTTATTTTCCGACGCATTCGCAAACTATAGAAAGTCATTATGATGTAGAATTTGCATACTTCGTTGATTCCATTTATGAAATAAATCACATTTTGTAAAAAGTCATGTTTTTTAAGAAATCATGTAAACCTTCTAGAAACTGTGATTTTAAAAAATGGGCGGAAGTAAGCTTTTCTTATTTCCGGAAGAATGCGCAAACTATAGAAAGTCGTTATTACATAGAATGTTCATACTTTGTTGATTCCATTTATGAAATAAATCACATTTTCTAAAAACTCGTGTTTTTAAAAAAATCATGTAATCCTTGTAGAAGCTGTGATTTTAAAAAACTGGCGGAAGTAAGCTTTTTTATTTCTGGACAAATGCGCAAACTATAGAAAGTCGTTATTACGTAGAATGTTCATACTTTGTTGATTCCATTTATGAAATAAATCACATTTTCTAAAAACTCATGTTTTTTAAGAAATCATGTAAACCTTCTAGAAGCTGTGATTTTAAAAAACGGGAAGAAGTAAGCTTTTCTTATTTCCGGACGAATGCGCAAACTATAGAAAGTCATTATTACGTAGAATTTTCATACTTTGTTGATTCCATTTATGAAATAAATCACATTTTCTAAAAACTTGTGTTTTTTAAGAAATCTTGTAAACCTTCTAGAAGCTGTGATTCTAAAAAACGATGGGAAGTAAGCTTTTCTTATTTCTGGACGAATGCACAAACTATAGAAAGTCGTTATGACGTAGAATGTGCATACTTTGTTGATTCCATTTATGAAAGAAATCACATTTTCTAAAAAGTCATGTTTTTGAAGAAATCATGTAAACCTTCTAGAAGCTGTGATTTTAAAAAACGGGCGGAAGTAAGCTTTTCTTATTTTCGGACGAATGCACAAACTATAGATAGTCGTTATTACATAGAATGTTCATACTTTGTTGATTCCATTTATGAAATAAATCACATTTTCTAAAAACTAGTGTTTTTTAAGAAATCATGTAAACCTTCTAGAAGCTATGATTTTAAAAAACGGGCGGAAGTAAGCTTTTTTATTTCCAGACGAATGCGCAAACTATAGAAAGTCATTATTACGTAGAATGTTCATACTTTGTTGATTCCATTTATGAAATAAATCACATTTTCTAAAAACTCATGTTTTTTAAGAAATCTTGTAAACCTTCTAGAAGCTATGATTTTAAAAAACGGGCGGAAGTAAGCTTTTTTATTTCCAGACGAATGCGCAAACTATAGAAAGTCATTATTACGTAGAATGTTCATACTTTGTTGATTCCATTTATGAAATAAATCACATTTTCTAAAAACTCATGTTTTTTAAGAAATCATGTAAACCTTCTAGAAGCTGTGATTTTAAAAAACGGGCGGAAGTAAGCTTTTCTTATTTCCGGACGAATGCGCAAACTATAGAAATTCATTATTACGTAGAATGTTCATACTTTTTTGATTCCATTTATGAATGAAATCACATTTTCTAAAAACTCGTGTTTTTTAAGAAATCATGTAAACCTTCTAGGAGCTGTGATTTTAAAAAATGGCCGGAAGTAAGCTTTTTTATTTGCGGACGAATGCGCAAACTATAGAAATTCGTTAATACGTAGAATGTTCATACTTTGTTGATTCCATTTATGAAATAAATCACATTTTCTAAAACCTCTTGTTTTTTAAGAAATCATCTAAACCTTCTAGAAGATGTGATTTTAAAAAACGATGGGAAGTAAGCTTTTCTTATTTCCGGACGCATTCGCAAACTATAGAAAGTCGTTATGACGTAGAATGTGCATACTTTGTTGATTTCATTTATGAAAGAAACCATCTTTTGTAAAAATTCATGTTTTTTAAGAAATCATGTAAACCTTCTAGAAGCTGTGATTTTAAAAACCTGGCGAAAGTAAGGTTTTTTATTTCCGGACGAATGCGCAAACTATAGAAAGTCATTATTACATAGAATGTTCATGCTTTGTTGATTCCATTTAAGAAATAAATCAAATTTTCTAAATACTCGTGTTTTTTAAGAAATCATGTAAACCTTCTAGAAGCTGTGATTTTAAAAAACGGGTGTAAGTAAGCTTTTTTTATTTCCGGATGAATGCGCAAGCTATAGAAATTCGTTATTACGTAGAATGTTCATACTTGTTGATTCCATTTATGAAATAAATAACACATTTTCTAAAAACTCGTGTTTTTTAACAAATCATGTAAACCTTCTAGAAGCTGTGATTTAAAAAAAGGGGGGGAAGTAATCTTTTCTTATTTCCGGATGCATTCGCAAACTATAGAAAGTTGTTACGACGTAGAATGTGCATAATTTGTTCATTCCCTTTATGAAATAAATCACATTTTCTAAAAACTCGTGTTTTTTAAGAAATCATGTAAACCTTCTAGAAGCTGTGATTTTAAAAAACGGGCGGAAGTAAGCTTTTCTTATTTCCGGACGAATGCGCAAACTATAGAAAGTCGTTATTACGTACAATGTTCATACTTTGTTGATTCCATTTATGAAATAAATCACATTTTCTAAACACTCGTGTTTTTTAAGAAATCATGTAAACCTTCTAGAAGCTGTGATTTTAAAAAACTGGCGGAAGTAAGCTTTTTTATTTCCAGACGAATGCGCAAACTATAGAAAGTCGTTATTATATAGAATGTTCATACTTTGTTGATTCCATTTATGAAATAAATGACAGTTTCTAAAAACTCATGTTTTTTAAGAAATCATGTAAACCTTCTAGAAGCTGTGATTTTAAAAATCGATGGGAAGTAAGCTTTTATTATTTCCAAATGCATTCGAAAACTATAGAAAGTCGTTATGACATAGAATGTGCATAATTTGTTTATTCCATTTATGAGAGAAATCACATTTTCTAAAAAGTCGTGTTTTTTAAGAAATCATGTAAACCTTCTAGAAGCTGTGATTTTAAAAAACGGGCGGAAGTAAGCTTTTCTTATTTCCGGATGAATGCGCAAACTATAGAAAGTCGTTATTACGTAGAGTGTTCATACTTTGTTGATTCCATTTATGAAATAAATCACAATTTCTAAAAACTCATGTTTTTTAAGAAATCATGTAAACCTTCTAGAAGCTGTGATTTTAAAAAACGGGCGGAAGTAAGCTTTTTTATTTCCGGACGAATGCGAAAACTATAGAAAGTCGTTATTACGTAGAATTTTCATAGTTTTTTGCTTCCATTTATGAAATAAATCACATTTTCTAAAAACTCGTGTTTTTTAAGAAATCATGTAAACCTTCTAGAAGCTGTGATTTTAAAAAACGTTGGGAAGTAGGCTTTTCTTATTTCTGGACGCATTCCCAAACTATTTCTGGACGCTTTACTTTGGCGATTCCATTTATGAAAGAAATCACATTTTCTAAAAGTCATGTTTTTTAAGAAATCATGTAAACCTTCTAGATGCTGTGATTTTAAAAAACGGGCGGAAGTAAGCATTTTTATAACCGGACAAATGCACAAACTATAGAAAGTTGTTATTACATAGAATGTTCATACTTTGTTGATTCAATTTATGAAAGAAATCACATTTTCTAAAAACTCGTGTTTTTTAAGAAATCATGTAAACCTTCTAGAAGCTGTGATTTTAAAAAACGGGCGGAAGTAAGCTTTTTTATTTCCGGACGAATGCGCAAACTATAGAAAGTCGTTATTACGTAGAATGTTCATACTTTGTTGATTCCATTTATGAAATAAATGACATTTTCTAAAAAATCGTGTTTTTTAAGAAATCATGTAAACCTTCTAGAAGCTGTGATTCTAAAAATCGATGGGAAGTAAGCTTTTCTTATTTCCAGACGCATTCGCAAACTGTAGAAATTCGTTATGACATAGAATGTGCATACTTTTTTGTTCCATTTATGAAAGAAATCACATTTTCTAAAAAGTCGTGTTTTTTAAGAAATCATGTAAACCTTCTAGAAGCTGTGATTTTAAAAAACGGGCAGAAGTAAGCTTTTCTTATTTCCGGATGAATGCGCAAACTATAGAAAGTCGTTATTACGTAGAGTGTTCATACTTTGTTGATTCCATTTATAAAATAAATCACAATTTCTAAAAACTCATGTTTTTTAAGAAATCATGTAAACCTTCTAGAAGCTGTGATTTTAAAAAACGGGCGGAAGTAAGCTTTTTTATTTCCGGACGAATGCGAAAACTATAGAAAGTCGTTATTACGTAGAATGTTCATACTTTGTTACTTCCATTTATGAAATAAATCACATTTTCTAAAAACTAGTGTTTTTGAAGAAATCATGTAAACCTTCTAGAAGCTGTGATTTTAAAAAACGATGGAATAAGCTTTTCTTCTTTCCAGACGCATTCCCAAACTATAGAAAGTCGTTATGATGTAGAATGTGCATACTTTGTCGATTCCATTTATGAAAGAAATCACATTTTCTAAAAGTCATGTTTTTTAAGAAATCATGTAAACCTTCCAGACGCTGTGATTTTAAAAAACGGGCGGAAGTAAGCTTTTTTATTTCATGTCAAATGGGCAAACTATAGAAAGTCGTTATTACATAGAATGTTCATACTTTGTTGATTCCATTTATGAAAGAAATCACATTTTCTAAAAACTCGTGTTTTTTAAGAAATCATGTAAACCTTCTAGAAGCTGTGATTTTAAAAAATGGGCGGAAGTAAGCTTTTTTATTTCCGGACGAATGCGAAAACTATAGAAAGTTGTTATTACGTAGAATGTTCATACTTTGTTGCTTCCATTTATCAAATAAATCACATTTTCTAAAAACTCGTGTTTTTTAAGAAATCATGTAAGCCTTCTAGAAGCTGTGATTTTAAAAAACGATGGCAAGTAAGCTTTTCTTATTTCCGGACGCATTCCCAAAGTATAGAAAGTCGTTATGATGTAGAATGTGCATACTTTGTCGATTCCATTTATGAAAGAAATCACATTTTCTAAAAGTCATGTTTTTTAAGAAATCTTGTAAACCTTCTAGAAGCCGTGATTTTAAAAAACGGGCGGAAGTAAGCTTTTTTATTTCCGGAAAAATGCACAAACTATAGAAAGTCATTATTACGTAGAATGTTCATACTTTGTTGATTCCATTTATGAAAGAAATCACATTTTCTAAAAACTCGTGTTTTTTAAGAAATCATGTAAACCTTCTAGAAGCTGTGATTTTAAAAAACGGGCGGAAGTAAGCTTTTCTTTTTTCCGGACGAATGCGCAAACTATAGAAATTCGTTATTACGTAGAATGTTCATACTTTTTTGATTCCATTTATGAAAGAAATCCTTTTTTCTAAAAACTCGTGTTTTTTAAGAAATCATGTAAACCTTCTAGAAGCTATGATTTAAAAAAACGGGCGGAAGTAAGCTTTTCTTATTTCTGGACGAATACACAAACTCTAGAAAGTCGTTATGACGTAGAATGTGCATACTTTGTTGATTCCATTTATAAAATAAATCACATTTTCTAAAAACTCATGTTTTTTAAGAACTCATGTAAACCTTCTAGAAGCTGTGATTTTAAAAAACGGGCGGAAGTAAGCTTTTTTATTTACGGACGAATGCACAAACTGTAGAAAGTCGTTATTACGTAGAATGTTCATACTTTGTTGATTCCATTTATGAAGTAAATCACATTTTCTAAAAACTCGTGTTTTTTATGAAATCATGTAAACCTTCTAGAAGCTGTGATTTTAAAAATCGATGGGAAGTAAGCTTTTCTTATTTCGGGACGCATTCGCAAACTATAAAAAGTCGTTATGACATAGAATGTGCATACTTTGTTGATTCCATTTATGAAAGAGATCACATTTTCTAAAAAGCCATGTTTTTTAAGAAATCTTGTAAACCTTCTAGAAGCTGTGATTTTAAAAAACGGGCGGAAGTAAGCTTTTCTTATTTCCGGATGAATGCGCAAACTATAGAAAGTCGTTATTACGTAGAGTGTTCATACTTTGTTGATTCCATTTATGAAATAAATCATAATTTCCAAAGACTCATGTTTTTTAAGAAATCATGTAAACCTTCTAGAAGCTGTGATTTAAAAAAACGGGGGGAAGTAAGTTTTTCTTAGTTCCGGACGAATGCGCAAACTATAGAAAGTTGTTATTATGTAGAATTTTTATACTTTGTTGATTCCATTTATGAAATAAATCACATGTTCTAAAAACTCATGTTTTTTAAGAAATCATGTAAATCTTCTAGAAGCTGTGATTAAAAAAAATGGGGGGAAGTAATCTTTTCTTATTTCCGGATGCATTTGCAAGCTATAGAAAGTCGTTATGACATAGAATGTGCATACTTTGTTGATTCCATTTATGAAATAAATCACATTTTCTAAAAACTCGTGTTTTTTAAGAAATCATGTAAACCTTCTAGAAGCTGTGATATTAAAAAACGGGCGGAAGTAAGCTTTTCTTATTTCCGTAAGAATGCGCAAACTCTAGAAAGTCGTTATTACGTAGAATGTTCATACTTTGTTGATTCCATTTATGAAATAAATCACATTTTCTAAAAACTCATGTTTTTTAAGAAATCATGTAAACCTTCTAGAAGCTGTGATTTAAAAAAACGGGGGGAAGTAAGTTTTTCTTAATTCCGGACGAATGCGCAAACTATATAAAGTCGTTATTACGTAGAATGTTCATACTTTGTTGATTACATTTATGAAATAAATCACATTTTCTAAAAACTCATGTTTTTTAAGAAATCATGTAAACCTTCTAGAAGCTGTGATTTAAAAAAATGGGGGGAAGTAATCTTTTCTTATTTCCGGATGCATTCGCAAGCTATAGAAAGTCGTTATGACGTAGAATGTGCATACTTTGTTGATTCCATTTATGAAAGAAATCACATTTTCTAGAAACTCGTGTTTTTTAAGAAATCATGTAAGCCTTCTAGAAGTTGTGATTTTAAAAAACGGGTGGAAGATTTTTTATTTCCGGACGAATGCGCAAACTATAGAAAGTCGTTATTACGTAGAATGTTCACAATTTGTTGATTCCATTTATGAAAGAAATCACATTTTGTAAAAATTCATGTTTTTTAAGAAATCATGTAAACCTTCTAGAAGCTGTGATTTTAAAAAACGGGTGGAAGTAAGCTTTTTTTATTCCCGGACGAATGCGCAAGATATAGAAATTCGTTATTACGTAGAATGTTCATACTTGTTGATTCCATTTATGAAATAAATAACACATTTTCTAAAAACTTGTGTTTTTTAACAAATCATGTAAACCTTCTAGAAGCTGTGATTTAAAAAAACGGGGGGAAGTAATCTTTTCTTCTTTCCCGATGCATTCGTAAACTATAGAAAATCGTTACGACGTAGAATGTGCATAATTTGTTCATTACATTTATGAAAGAAATCACATTTTCTAAAAACTCGTGTTTTTTAAGAAATCATGTAAACCTTCTACAAGCTGTGATTTTAAAAAACGGGCGGAAGTAAGCTTTTCTTATTTCCGGACGAATGCGCAAACTATAGAAAGTCATTATTACGTATAATGTTCATACTTTGTTGATTCAATTTATGAAATAAATCACATTTTCTAAAAACTCGTGTTTTTTAAGAAATCATGTAAACCTTCTAGAAGTTGTGATTTTAAAAAACGGGCGGGAGTAAGCTTTTTTATTTCCGGACGAATGCGCAAACTATCGAAAGTCGTTATTACGTAGAATGTTCATACTTTGTTGATTCCATTTATAAAATAAATGACATTTTCTAAAAACTCGTGTTTTTTAAGAAATTATGTAAACCTTCTAGAAGCTGTGATTTTAAAAATCGATGGGAAGTAAGCTTTTCTTATTTCCAAACGCATTCGCAAACTATAGAAAGACGTTATGACATAGAATGTGCATACTTTGTTGATTCCATTTATGAAAGAAATCACATTTTCTAAAAAGTCATGTTTTTTAAGAAATCATGTAAACCTTCTAGAAGCTGTGATTTTAAAAAACGGGCGGAAGTAAGCTTTTCTTATTTCCGGACGAATGCACAAACTATAGAAATTCGTTATTACGTAGAATGTGCATACTTTGTTGATTCCATTTATGAAATAAATCACATTTTCTAAAAACTCGTGTTTTTTAAGAAATCATGTAAACTATCAAGAAGCTGTGATTTTAAAAAACGGGCGGAAGTAAGCTTTTTTTATTTCCGGACGAATGCGCAAACTATAGAAAGTCGTTATTACATAGAATGTTCATACTTTGTTGATTCCATTTATGAAATAAATCACATTTTCTAAAAACTCGTGTTTTTTAAGAAATCTTGTAAACCTTCTAGAAGCTGTGATTTTAAAAAACGATGGGAAGTAAGCTTTTATTATTTCTGGACGAATGCGCAAACTATAGAAAGCCGTTATGATGTAGAATGTGCATACTTTGTTGATTCCATTTATGAAAGAAATCACATTTTCTAAAAAGTCGTGTTTTTAAGAAATCATGTAAACCTTCTAGAAGCTGTGATTTTAAAAAACGGGCGGAAGTAAGCTTTTCTTATTTCCGGACGAATGCACAAACTATAGAAATTCGTTATTACGTAGAATGTGCATACTTTGTTGATTCCATTTATGAAATAAATCACATTTTCTAAAAACTCGTGTTTTTTAAGAAATCATGTAAACTATCAAGAAGCTGTGATTTTAAAAAACGGGCGGAAGTAAGCTTTTCTTATTTCCGGACGAATGCGCAAACTATAGAAAGTCGTTATTATGTAGAATGTTCATACTTTGTTGATTCCATTTATGAAATAAATCACATTTTCTAAAAACTCGTGTTTTTTAAGAAATCTTGTAAACCTTCTAGAAGCTGTGATTTTAAAAAACGATGGGAAGTAAGCTTTTCTTATTTCTGGACGAATGCGCAAACTATAGAAAGCCGTTATGATGTAGAATGTGCATACTTTGTTGATTCCATTTATAAAATATATCACATTTTTTAAAAACTCATGTTTTTTAAGAAATCATGTAAACCTTTTAGAAGCTGTGATTTTAAAAAACGGGCGGAAGTAAGCTTTTCTTATTTCCATACGAATGCGCAAACTATAAAAATTCGTTATTACGTAGAATGTTCATACTTTTTTGATTCCATTTATGAAAGAAATCACATTTTCTAAAAAGTCGTGTTTTTTAAGAAATCATGTAAACCTTGCAGGAGCTGTGATTTTAAAAAACGGCCGGAAGTAAGCTTTTTTATTTGCGGACGAATGCACAAACTATAGAAATTCGTTATTACGTAGAATGTTCATACTTTGTTGATTCCATTTATGAAATAAATCACATTTTCTAAAACCTCTTGTTTTTTAAGAAATCATGTAAACCTTCTAGAAGCTGTGATTTTAAAAAACGGGGAAGTAAGCTTTTCTTATTTCTGGACGCATTCGCAAACTATAGAAAGTCGTTATGACGTAGAATGTGCATACTTTGTTGATTGCATTTATGAAAGAAATCACATTTTCTAAAAATTCGTGTTTTTTAAGAAATCATGTAAACCTTCTAGAAGATGTGATTTTAAAAAACTGGCAAAAGTAAGCTTTTTTATTTCCGGACGAATGCGCAAACTATAGAGAGTCATTATTACGTAGAATGTTCATACTTTGTTGATTCCATTTATGAAATAAATCACATTTAAAAAAAAATCTTGTTTTTTAAGAAATCATGTAAACCTTCTAAAAGCTGTGATTTTAAAAAATGGGTGGAAGTAAGCTTTTTTTATTCCCGGACGAATGCCCAAGCTATACAAATTCGTTATTACGTAGAATGTTCATACTTGTTGATTCCATTTATGAAATAAATAACACATTTTCTAAAAACACGTGTTTTTTAACAAATCATGTAAACCTTCTAGAAGCTGTGATTTTAAAAAACGCGTGGAAGTAAGCTTTTCTTATTTCCTGATGAATGCACAAACTATAGAAATTCGTTATTACGTAGAATGTTCATACTTTGTTAATTCCATTTATGAAATAAATAACACATTTTCTAAAAACTCGTGTTTTTTAAGAAATCATGTAAACCTTCTAGAAGCTGTGATTTAAAAAAACGTGGGGAAGTAATCTTTTCTTATTTCCGGATGCATTCGCAAACTATAGAAAGTCGTTATTGCGTAGAATGTGTATACTTTGTTGATTCCTTTTATGAAAGAAATCACATTTTCTAAAAACTCGTGTTTTTTAAGAAATCATGTAAACCTTCTAGAAGCTGTGATTTTAAAAAATGGGCGGAAGTAAGCTTTTCTTATTTCCGGATGAATGCGCAAGCTATAAAAATTCGTTATTACGTAGAATGTTCATACTTGTTGATTCCATTTATGAAATAAATAATCCATTTTCTAAAAACTCATTTTTTTTAAGAAATCATGTAAACCTTCTAGATGCTGTGATTTAAAAAAGGGGGGAAGTAATCTTTTCCTATTTCCGGATGCATTCGCAAACTATAGAAAGTCGTTACGACGTAGAATGTGCATAATTTGTTGAGTCCATTTATGAAATAAATCACATTTTCTAAAGACGCGTGTTTTTTAAGAAATCATGTAAACCTTCTAGAAGCTGTGATTTTAAAAAACGGGCAGAAGTAAGCTTTTCTTATTTCCGGACGAATGCGCAAACTATAGAAATTCGTTATTACGTAGAATGTGCATACTTTGTTGATTCCATTTATGAAAGAAATCACATTTTCTAAAAACTCGTGTTTTTTAAGAAATCATGTAAACCTTCTTGAAGCTGTGATTTTAAAAAACATTCGGAAGTAAGCTTTTTTATTTCCGGACAAATGCGCAAACTATAGAAAGTCGTTATTATGTAGAATGTTCATACTTTGTTGATTCCATTTATGAAATAAATCACATTTTCTAAAAACTCGTGTTTTTTAAGAAATCATGTAAACCTTCTAGAAGCTGTGATTTTAAAAAACGGGTGGAAGTAAGCTTTTGTTATTTCTGGACGAATGCGCAAACTATAGAAAGTCATTATTACGTAGAATGTTCATACTTTGTTGATTCCATTTATGAAAGATATCACATTTTCTAAAAACTCGTGTTTTTTAAGAAATCATGTAAACCTTCTAGAAGCTGTGATTTTAAAAAACGGGTGGAAGTAAGCTTTTTCTTATTTCCGGACGAATGTGCAAACTATAGAAATTCGTTATGACGTAGAATGTGCATACTTTGTTGATTCCATTTATGAAAGAAATCACATTTTCTAAAGACGCGTGTTTTTTAAGAAATCATGTAAACCTTCTAGAAGCTGTGATTTTAAAAAACGGGCAGAAGTAAGCTTTTCTTATTTCCGGACGAATGCGCAAACTATAGAAATTCGTTATTACGTAGAATGTGCATACTTTGTTGATTCCATTTATGAAAGAAATCACATTTTCTAAAAACTCGTGTTTTTTAAGAAATCATGCAAACCTTCTAGAAGGTGTGATTTAAAAAAATGAGCGGAAGTAAGTTTTTCTTAATTCCGGACGAATGCGCAAACTATAGAAAGTCGTTATTACGTAGAATGTTCATACTTTGTTGATTCCATTTATGAAATAAATCACATTTTCTAAAAACTCGTGTTTTTTAAGAAATCATGTAAACCTTCAAGAAGCTGTGATTTTAAAAAACGGGCGGAAGTAAGATTTTCTTATTTCCGGACACATTCGCAAACTATAGAAAGTCGTTATGACGTAGAATGTGCATACTTTGTTGATTCCATTTATGAAAGAAAATGTTAGATTTTCAGAATTTACTTCAATCTGATCTAGGATCTTAACTGAGAGAACAACATGTACAGCATATCTACAGCATATCAATCATGGAGACAATAATGCAAGCACACAAGAGACACAAAGATTTACTTGGGGAAAACCATAAAGGTGAAAAACCCCAATAAATTCCTCAGAGATAGATAGAGCAATGATACAACCAACCAAGAGAGATAGCCATAACCTAGCAGCAGATCCTCCTCCATAAGTTCGCCACTCCTCCTTGAGTGCATGTGTGAGAAGTGAGTGAGCAAATAGAGTCCCTCCCGCACTCTATTTATACTTGACTTGACTTGCCTTTTTACCTAACTCATGTAGGCTCGAACTTTACCACATAACATAATGCTGAGTGGGCCGACCCCCAATAGGGTGGTCTAATAACCCTTTGACCCACATGACTTATACAGGGCCGACCCCAAATAAGGTGGTCTAATAACCCATCAAGTATAAGTTACGACACTTACAATATAAATGACGACACTTCCTTATAGAGGAATAATACCATCTCTATAGGAATACAATATACATATATGTGAAATACATTCCGAAGTTACATATACATCAACACTCCCTCTTAACTAGGAAGGTATTTCTCAGCATAGTTCTTCTAGCACAAGTCATCTTCTCTGGATCATCGTCACTAGATAATCATCATCGAGTCATCATCATCGTCACTGCTACTGCTATCTCAATCAATCTCTGAATCTACTCGTCATAGGAAGTTCTACAGAGCCAGTCCTTTTTCATACTGGATGTAGGCCCACCACCTGCAGGTCTTCGTCATCACTGGCCATACTGTGGAATACTCAGGACTTATTACGTGCATCACAAAACCTCGAAAGAGCATCCCAAGCTGTTACGAGCACACAACTCTACCTATAGGATCTCCTAGGGCGCTATTACATGTGACCCCACCATAAAACCTCGAAAGAGCATCTCAGGATGTTACGGGTACACAACTCCGACCTGAAATCTCCCAGGGCACAAATTACATGTGGTCCACCACAAAACCTCGCAAGAGCATCTCAGGATGTTACGGGTACACAACTCCGAACTGAAATCTCCCAGGGCGCTATCACATGTGGTCATGGCAAAACCTCGAAAGAGCATCTCAGGATGTTACGGGTACACAACTCTGACCTGAAATCTCCCAGGGTGTTATTACATGCCATAGGACAAAACCTCGCAAGAGCATCTACCAGATATCCTAGGGCACTATTACATGCCATAGGAAAAACCTCGAAAGACTATCTGCAGATCTCCCAGGGCACCGAATTACATGTCCTCCCAGAGAAAAACCTCGAAAGAGCATTTGCCAGATGTCCCAGGGCACCGATATTACATGCCATAGGCAAAACCTCGAAAGACCATCTGCAAATATCCCAGGGCACCGGATTACATGCTCATATGCACAACCTGATCCACGGCCACAGAGTATCAACCTGATACTCACCATACATCATCCTGATGTATCCATGATCATCCTGATCATCATCACTGCAACGTCCTGCTGCATGTCATCTGGAGCAACATCCTGAAGCTCGTCATCTATGATCATCCTGATCATCATTGCAACATCCTACTGCATGTCATCTGGAGCAACATCCTGAAGCTCGTCATCTATGATCATCCTGTTCATCACTGCAACATCCTGCTGCATGTCATCTGGAGCAACATCCTGAAGCTCATCATCTATGATCATCCTGATCATCACTGCATCTACCTGATGCATACCAAGTATCTACCTGATACATATCATCATATATGATCCTCCTGATCATCAATGCATCTACCTGATGCATACCAAGTATCTACCTGATACATATCATCATACATGATCCTCCTGATCATCAATGAATCCACCTGATACAAATACAGATACATGATCCACCTGATCATACAATGTATCCACCTGATACATATACAGATACATGATACATATCACCATACATGATCCACCTGATCATACAATGTATCCACCTGATACATATACAGATACATGGTCCAAGCATCCAACAGGATGCATATACAAAATACATACACATGATCCAACTGATCATATCCAGCATCTAACATGATGCATACATACATAAATAAAAATGATCCAACTGATCATATCAAGCAGAAACCAGAACATCATCCTGATGTTCATCATCCAGCGCTTACATCCACAGCCATGTGAAGGATCCTCCTTCCAACATGCTTGGAATGGCTTCAGCAAATGTGTCCATCACTTCTTCCTCGAAGTGTCCTCGATCTGAAGAACGCCAAGCCTCTCTCTGAAGTACTCAAACCTCACCCTGGCTAGTGGCTTCGTCAGCACATCTGCAATCTGCTCGTTCGTCGCAACATATAGGAGCTTCACAGCTCCTCTCTGCACCATATCCCTGATATAGTGATATTTGATCTCTATGTGTTTCGACCTGTCATGAAACACAGGGTTCTCGGACAGCTTCACACAGCTCTGGTTATCACAGAAGATACCAGTAGCCTCCAATGGGAGATCAAAGAGCTCAGACAGTAGCTTCCGTAGCCATACTGCCTCACAACTAGCTGAACAGGCTGCAACATACTCTGCCTCAGCTGTACTCAGTGCTACACTAGACTGCTTCCTGCTAAACCAAGAGATCACACCTGATCCCATACTGAAGCAACACCCAGATGTGCTCTTCCTGTCTGCAGCACTGCCAGCCTAGTCTGAATCAACATAACCCTGCAGGTTAAACTTTTGATTCGCTTCATACCTGAGCCCATAATCCACTGTACTCTTCAGGTACCTCAGAACATGCTTTACAGCAACCAGGTGAACACTCCTCGGATCCGTCAGGAATTGGCTCAATGTGTTCACAGCAAAGCAAATATCTGGTCTCGTGTTCATCAGGTACATCAAGGACCTAATCATCTGACGATACATAGAGACATCAACCGGCTTAGATGAAGCATTACATAGAAGCTTCATATTCGATGCCATAGGTGTGGCCATGGCCTTGCAATCCATCATCCCGAACCTCTCCAGGATCTCTACTGCATACTTCCCTTGTCCAAGGAAGATTCTTTCTACACTCTGCCACACCTCCATGCCAAAAACAAATAGTGCATCATCCCCAAGTTCTTCATCTCGAACTCAGTAGTAAGCTTCCGTTGCGTGTCGGCAATCAATCTATATTCACCATACCAAGTTCTGCACATATATGATTTCCTATCATGTGTCTCAGAACCAAGTGGCTGCTCCACATATACTTCTTCTTCAACTACACCATTCAAGAAAGCTGTCTTGAATCCATCTGGTGTATCTTCTGTTTCGTCACCTTTATATTTCTCTATGCTGCCATCTGCAACATGCTTGATCTAATAGTTCCATATGGAAGTCATAACAAACTTCCCTTCAGGTCTTGGGACTACATCCCAAACATCATTCTTCATTATCGATGGATCATGGCATTCCATTTCTTCATCCCAGATCCTGGGAACTTCAATATCTTCAATAGATATCTTTGTTGCTGGAACAAATGTTGTAGTCCTTTTGTAGGTGAAGATATACGGTCTTTCCTACAAAACAGGTTAAATTGCATGATTAGAAACATCTCATAATTTTCGGAACAAATTCTTACACATAAAGAAATATGTCATACAGTCATGCAATTATCCAATGCTTCAATACAACATTTATCCCTATCCCATAACTTTCTAGATGCCTTCCAATCTCTACCAGAACATTGTTAAGAGTGTGCACAACTCCCAACATGTCAGCAAAGAGGTTTCATTCTAGATAAGTAGCAATGGAATGTTGTACAGTGCCATAGGCCACTTACCCATGTATATTAGTAGTATATTGTTCATCAATGTGACTATTCTAATATGCACAATACATATCCTAAGTGTAGGAACATGAGAATATACATTATTGAACAGTATTATTTAAGAAATGACAATTCAAATACTTATCTTTGTTTGTTAGTTGGGTGGACTCCCTCTGAGTCTTCGCTTCCTTGCAGGAGCTGCTGGAGTCCTAATCTGAAGTAGCTTCTTCTACACCTTTCTATTGTGGGATGTAAAGAGATGGTCAACTCCCTCTGAATATCTGCATCCTTGCATAAACCACTGGAGTGTACTCCCTCTTGATCTTTGCTTCCTGGATTACCTGTTCTTGAATCTCATATTCATCCTTGGTCCCTATGCATGCTTATTAGTATCATGAATGTGTTATCCTTGTGATCTCATATAAAATCATACATTCATTAGTATACTATTGAAACACAATAATCTCAAGCATGTATAGTCATGATCATTTCAAACAGAAATAATAAGCATTAGCATTCAAGGATTCTTATGGTTAGTCAAATCATAAGCAACATAACATGTCTAAACCTGTAATTACTCAAACCTATGACTCTTCAGGTTAGTTGAATCATCAATCAAGATAAGAGATATAAAATGCATAAAACCTGTGATTATTCAAACCTATACCATCATATCATCAATTATGGTAAGAAACATAAAATGCATACAATCATGATTATTCAAACCTATGACTTCATGAATAATCATTATCAACAACAGTATAAGATCCTAACACAAGGTAGGATTCTATCTTGATATATGAAAAACATACCTGGATTAGCATGCTAGCTATTTATGTCTAACATACTCAAATGATGTCTTCTTGTTCTTCTTCAATGACTTGTGCTAGTAACCTGTATATCTCATAAGTTAACTATTACAAAACCAAGTTATACATACCTCGTAAATGGATCTTCTATGAGATCCATGAGAATGGATGAATCTTTATCCTCATGTCATCATGATCATATGTTCTTGAACTGGAACATGATTTGTCTTTCTTGGTGTACCTTTCATGTTAGTAGGCAACATAAACCTCATACAACACCATAATGCATTAGTACAATCATAAGTGTCAACACCCTAACCAATGAATATCTTCTATCATGCATTCATAATTTTGTTAAGGTGATACGACAAATCTAAAATCAAGATTGTACTAACCGTAATAACATGAAGACAAACATACCATAAAATTAATCATGAACAAATATGGAAACATACCTCGATGAGTCATACCTGTCGATATCGCTTGTAATCTTCTTATGTAAGGCCTTAGCCTCATCTCCGTCTGAAATAGGAACTTCTTCACTCATACAGATGATCAATCCACCTTCTTCTAGAATTAACCCAATCCACTTGATTTGAAAGAACTGGACCTGGAGCTGGATATGGATTTGTCAGAGAAACCCCAAAAATTCAAACTTTGAATTTCAAACTTTCGATAGGATAGGAATATGCGCCTTGATGAACTGATCAAACTGGTATATTCAGAATTTGAAAACTGCAAAGTTTCACTCCTCAATTTTGCCTTTGAAACTTCCAGATTCACTAGACGTGAGCCTGAAATGGGGTTTGATGAAGCCCACTCTTCTGCCCAATCAAAATTTTTGATCCAAAGCTCTAAGCTTCTATTTTTCTGAGGAGCTTCCAGCCGTGGTCACAGATTTCAAAAATTCTCATTTTTACAGAAGCCCTAATTTTCCACTTTTCTGATCAAAGTCCCGAACTAGGGTCTAATCAAGCCCGGCCTTCTGCCCAACCAAAAATTCTAATCTTGGTCTCTAAATTTCTATTTTCATGAGTAGCATCCAGCCGTGGTCTCCGATTACAAAAATTCCAACTTTCTCCAAAGCCCTAAATTCCGGAAGCCATGAATGAAGGTACCAAAAAATAATTCTGTTTTGACAGAAATATGTACCTGATTGTTTCTGGTGTAACTCTGAAACTTTTGATCCACAGGGTCTGAAAACGTTTCCTGAGATATCCTGACCTGTTATCTTTCCATCTTGACAGGTCTGACCTCAATTGGATTCTCTGAGAGAGAGTTATGCCAAATGTCACAACGTGACCTGTTTTGGGATAAAACAGGAGAGCGAACTTGTACGGCGTGCCACGTGTCACTGTTTTAACTTCGGCCTCTGAAAACGTTTCCTACGATAGCTCGGACTGTTGCCTTTCCATCCTGACAGGTCTGACCTCAATTGGACTCTCTGAGAGAGAGTTATACCAAATTTCGCAACATGACCTGTTTATGGGATAATACAGGAGAGCGCACTTGTACGGAGTGCCACGTGTCACTGGTTCAACTTCGGCCTCTGAAAACGTTTTCTGAGATAGTACAGTCTGTGTACTACCTGTCACTTTTCACTAAATTTCATTTGGAGCTTCCTAGCCCAAGTTATGACCTTCTTCCCAATGTCACCTGATTTTAACTCAGATCTGGAAGAGGCAGAAACCCTATATTGCACAGATGATAAATCACAAAGTACAATGAATTAGAGGTTGTCCTTTGGACACAAGGTACCTGGAGATCGTAGCTTCGTCCTGTAACAATTTCAGATCCGAAAATATTTCCAAAATGGATTTATAGCGAAAGTGCTACGATGACTGGTTTTTTCTATATCAAGCCCTAGCATCGTAAGTGCAACAAGTGTCATACATGCCATATCATGCCTTCTTTCAGGCTAGCTCTGGTACCAAGTTAGATTTTCAGAATTTACTTCAATCTGATCTAGGATCTTAACTGAGAGAACAATATGTATAGCATATCTACAGCATATCAATCATGGAGACAATAATGCAAGCACACAAGAGACACAAAGATTTACTTGGGGAAAACCATAAAGGTGAAAAACCCCAATAACTTCCTCAGAGATAGATAGAGAAATGATACAACCAACCAAGAGAGATAGCCATAACCTAGCAGTAGATCCTCCTCCTCCATAATTTCGCCACTCCTCCTTGAGTGCATGTGTGAGAAGTGAGTGAGCAAATAGAGTGCCTCCCGCACTCTATTTATACTTGACTTGACTTGCCTTTTTACCTAACTCATGTAGGCTCGAACTTTACCACATAACATAATGCTGAGTGGGCCGACCCCCTGTAGGGTGGTCTAATAACCCTTTGACCCACATGGCCGACCCCCCATAGGGTGGTCTAATAACCCTTTGACCCACATGACTTATACAGGGCCGACCTCAAATAAGGTGGTCTAATAACCCATCAAGTATAAGTTACGACACTTACAATATAAATGACGACACTTCCTTATAGAGGAATAATACCATCTCTATAGGAATACAATATACATATATGTGAAATACATTCCGAAGTTACATATACATCAACAGAAAACACATTTTCTAAAAACTCGTGTTTTTTAAGAAATCATGTAAACCTTCTAGAAGCTGTGATTTTAAAAAACGGGCGGAAGTAAGCTTTTTTATTTCCGGACGAATGCGCAAACTATAGAAAGTCGTTATTACGTAGAATGTTCAAAATTTGTTGATTCAATTTATGAAAGAAATCACATTTTCTAAAAACTTGTGTTTTTTAAGAAATCATGTAAACCTTCTAGAAGCTGTGATTCTAAAAAACGGGCGGAAGTAAGCTTTTGTTATTTTTGGACGAATGCGCAAACTATAGAAAGTCGTTATTACGTAGAATGTTCAGACTTTGTTGATTCCATTTATGAAAGAAATCACATTTTCTAAAAAGTCATGTTTTTAAAGAAATCATGTAAACCTTCTAGAAGCTGTGATTTTAGAAAACGGGTGGAAGTAAGCTTTTCTTATTTCCGAACGAATGCGAAACCTATAGAAATTCGTTATTCGTATAATTTTCATACTTTTTTTATTCCATTATTTAAAGAAATCACATTTTCTAAAAACTCATGTTTTCTAAGAAATCATGTAAACCTTCTAGAAGCTGTGATTTTAAAAAACGGGTGGAAGTAAGCTTTTCTTATTTCCGGACGAATGCGAAAACTATAGAAATTCGTTATTCGTATAATGTTCATACTTTTTTGATTCCATTATTTAAGGAAATCACATTTTCTAAAAACTCATGTTTTTTAAGAAATCATATAAACCTTCTAGAAACTGTGATTTTAAAAAATGCGTGGAAGTAAGCTTTTCATATTTTCGGATGAATGCGCAAACTATAGAAATTCGTTATTACGTAGAGTGTTCATACTTTGTTGACTCCATTTATGAAAGAAATCACATTTTCTAAAAACTCGTGTTTTTTAAGAAATCATGTATGCCTTCTAGAAGCTGTGATTTTAAAAAACAGGCGGAAGTAAGCTTTTCTTATTTCCAAATGAATGCGCAAACTATAGCAAGTCGTTATTACGTAGAATGTTCATACTTTATTGATTCCATTTATGAAAGAAATCAAATTTTCTAAAAAGAAATGTTTTTAAAGAAATCATGTAAACCTTCTAGAAGCTGTGATTTTAAAAAACGGACGGAAGTAAGCTTTTCTTATTTCCGGACGAATGCGAAAACTATAGAAATTCATTATTCGTATAATGTTCATACTTTTTTTATTCCGTTATTTATGGAAATCACATTTTCTAAAAACTCATGTTTTTTAAGAAATCATGTAAACCTTCTAGAAGCTGTGATTTTAAAAAATGCGTGGAAGTAAGCTTTTCTTATTTCTGGATGAATGCGCAAACTATAGAAATTCATTATTACATAGAATGTTGATACATTGTTGATGCAATTTATGAAATAAATCACATTTTCTAAAAACTCGTGTTTTTTAAGAAATCATGTCAACCTTCTGGAAGCTGTGATTTTAAAAAACGGGCGGAAGTAAGCTTTTCTTATTTCCCGACGAATGCGCAAACTATAGAAATTCGTTATTACGTAGAATGTTCATACTTTGTTGATTCCATTTATGAAAGAAATCATATTTTCTAAAAAGTCATGTTTTTAAAGAAATCATGTAAACCTTCTAGAAGCTGTGATTTCAAAAAACAGGCGGAAGTAAGCTTTTCTTATTTCTGGACGAATGCGAAAACTCTAGAAATTCATTATTCGTATAATGTTCATGCTTTTTTTATTCCATTATTTATGGAAATCACATTTTCTAAAAACTCATGTTTTTTAAGAAATCATGTAAACCTTCTAGAAGCTGTGATTTTAAAAAACGCGTGGAAGTAAGCTTTTCTTATTTCCAGACGAATACGCAAACTATAGAAAGTCGTTATTACGTAGAATGTTCATATTTTATTGATTCCATTTATGAAAGAAATCAAATTTTCTAAAAAGTCATGTTTTTAAAGAAATCATGTAAACCTTCTAGAAGCTGTGATTTTAAAAAACGGGTGGAAGTAAACTTTTCTTATTTCCGGACGAATGCGAAAACTATAGAAATTCGTTATTCGTATAATGTTCATACTTTTTTTATTCCATTATTTATGGAAATCACATTTTCTAAAAACTCATGTTTTTTAAGAAATCTTGTAAACCTTCTAGAAGCTGTGATTTTAAAAAACAGGCGGAAGTAAGCTTTTCTTATTTCCAGATGAATGCGCAAACTATAGAAAGTCGTTATTACGTAGAATGTTCATACTTTATTGATTCCATTTATGAAAGAAATCAAATTTTCTAAAAAGTCATGTTTTTAAAGAAATCATGTAAACCTTCTAGAAGCTGTGATTTTAAAAAACGGACGGAAGTAAGCTTTTCTTATTTCCGGACGAATGCGAAAACTATAGAAATTCATTATTCGTATAATGTTCATACTTTTTTTATTCTGTTATTTATGGAAATAAAATTTTCTAAAAACTCATGTTTTTTAAGAAATCATGTAAACCTTCTAGAAGCTGTGATTTTAAAAGATGCGTGGAAGTAAGCTTTTCTTATTTCTGGATGAATGCGCAAACTATAGAAATTCATTATTACATAGAATGTTGATACTTTGTTGATGCAATTTATGAAATAAATCACATTTTCTAAAAACTCGTGTTTTTTAAGAAATCATGTCAACCTTCTGGAAGCTGTGATTTTAAAAAACGGGCGGAAGTAAGCTTTTCTTATTTCCCGACGAATGCGCAAACTATAGAACTTCGTTATTACGTAGAATGTTCATACTTTGTTGATTCCATTTATGAAAGAAATTATATTTTCTAAAAAGTCATGTTTTTAAAGAAATCATGTAAACCTTCTAGAAGCTGTGATTTCAAAAAACAGGCGGAAGTAAGCTTTTCTTATTTCTGGACGAATGCGAAAACTATAGAAATTCATTATTCGTATAATGTTCATGCTTTTTTTATTCCATTATTTATGGAAATCACATTTTCTAAAAACTCATGTTTTTTAAGAAATCATGTAAACCTTCTAGAAGCTGTGATTTTAAAAAACGCGTGGAAGTAAGCTTTTCTTATTTCCAGACGAATGCGCAAACTATAGAAAGTCGTTATTACGTAGAATGTTCATATTTTATTGATTCCATTTATGAAACAAATCAAATTTTCTAAAAAGTCATGTTTTTAAAGAAATCATGTAAACCTTCTAGAAGCTGTGATTTTAAAAAACGGGTGGAAGTAAACTTTTCTTATTTCCGGACGAATGCGAAAACTATAGAAATTCGTTATTCGTATAATGTTCATACTTTTTTTATTCCATTATTTATGGAAATCACATTTTCTAAAAACTCATGTTTTTTAAGAATCTTGTAAACCTTCTAGAAGCTGTGATTTTAAAAAACGCGTGGAAGTAAACTTTTCTTATTTCCAGACGAATGTGCAAACTATAGAAATTCGTTATGACGTAGAATGTGCATACTTTGTTGATTCCATTTATGAAAGAAATCACATTTTCTAAAAACTCGTGTTTTTTAAGAAATCATGTAAACCTTCTAGAAGCTGTGATTTTAAAAAACGGGCAGAAGTAAGCTTTTCTTATTTCCGGACGAATGCGCAAACTATAGAAATTCATTATTACGTAGAATGTGCATACTTTGTTGATTCCATTTATGAAAGAAATCACATCTTCTAAAAACTCGTGTTTTTTAAGAAATCATGTAAACCTTCTAGAAGCTGTGATTTTAAAAAACATGTGGAAGTAAGCTTTTTTATTTCCGAACAAATGCCAAAAGTATAGAAAGTCGTTATTACGTAGAATGTTCATACTTTGTTGATTACATTTATGAAATAAATCACATTTTCTAAAAACTCGTGTTTTTTAAGAAATCATGTAAACCTTCTAGAAGCTGTGATTTTAAAAAACGGGCGGAAGTAAGCTTTTCTTATTTCCGGACGAATGCGCAAACTAGAGAAAGTCGTTATTACGTAGAATGTTCATGCTTTGTTGATTCCATTTATTAAAGAAATCACATTTTCTAAAAACTCTTGTTTTTTAAAAAATCATGTAAACCTTCTAGAAGCTATGATTTTAAAAAACGGGTGGAAGTAAGCTTTTCTTTTTTCCTGACGAATGCGCAAACTATAGAAATTCGTTATGACGTAGAATGTGCATACTTTGTTGATTCCATTTATGAAAGAAATCACATTTTCTAAAAACTCGTGTTTTTTAAGAAATCATCTAAACCTTCTAGAAGCTGTGATTTTAAAAAATGGGCGGGAGTAAGCTTTTTTATTTCTGGACGAATGCGCAAACTATAGAAATTCGTTATTACGTAGAATGTTCATACTTTTTTTATTCCATTTATTTAATAAATCACACTTTCTAAAAACTCGTGTTTTTTAAGAAATCATGCAAACCTTCTAGAAGCTGTGATTTTAAAAAATGGGCGGAAGTAAGTTTTTCTTAATTCCGGACGAATGCGCAAAATATAGAAAGTCGTTATTACGTAGAATGTTCATACTTTGTTGATTCCATTTATGAAATAAATCACATTTTCTAAAAACTCGTGTTTTTTAAGAAATCATGTGAACCTTCAAGAAGCTGTGATTTGAAAAAACTGGCGGAAGTAAGCTTTTCTTATTTCCGGACACATTCGCAAACTATAGAAAGTCGTTATGACGTAGAATGTGCATACTTTGTTGATTCCATTTAGAAAGAAATCACATTTTCTAAAAACTCATGTTATTTAAGAAATCATGTAAACCTTCTAGAAGCTGTGATTTTAAAAAACGGGCGGAAGTAAGCTTTTTTATTTCCGGATGAATGCGCAAACTATAGAAAGTCGTTATTATGTAGAATGTTCATACTTTGTTGATTCCATTTATGAAAGAAATCACATTTTCTAAAAACTTGTGTTTTTTAAGAAATCATGTAAACCTTCTAGAATCTGTGATTCTAAAAAACGGGCGGAAGTAAGCTTTTGTTATTTCCGGACGAATGCGCAAACAATAGAAAGTCGTTATTACGTAGAATGTTCAGACTTTGTTGATTCCATTTATGAAAGAAATTACGTTTTCTAGAAAGTCATGTTTTTTAAGAAATCATGTAAACCTTCTAGAAGCTGTGATTTTAAAAAACGGGCGGAAGTAAGCTTTTTTATTTCTGGACGAATGCGCAAACTATAGAAATTCGTTATTACGTAGAATTTTCATACTTTTTTTATTCCATTTATTTAATAAATCACACTTTCTAAAAACTCGTGTTTTTTAAGAAATCATGCAAACCTTCTAGAAGCTGTGATTTTAAAAAACGGGCGGAAGTAAGTTTTTCTTAATTCCGGACGAATGCGCAAAATATAGTAAGTCGTTATTACGTAGAATGTTCATACTTTGTTGATTCCATTTATGAAATAAATCACATTTTCTAAAAAATCGTGTTTTTTAAGAAATCATGTAAACCTTCAAGAAGCTGTGATTTTAAAAAACGCGCGGAAGTAAGCTTTTCTTATTTCCGGACACATTCGCAAACTATAGAAATTCGTTATGACGTAGAATGCGCATACTTTGTTGATTCCATTTATGAAAGAAATGACATTTTCTAAAAACTCATGTTATTTAAGAAATCATGTAAACCTTCTAGAAGCTGTGATTTTAAAAAACGGGCGGAAGTAAGCTTTTTTATTTCCGGACGAATGCGCAAACTATAGAAAGTCGTTATTATGTAGAATGTTCATACTTTGTTGATTCCATTTATGAAAGAAATCACAATTTCTAAAAACTTGTGTTTTTTAAGAAATCATGTAAACCTTCTAGAAGCTGTGATTCTAAAAAATGGGCGGAAGTAAGCTTTTGTTATTTCCGGATGAATGCGCAAACTATAGAAAGTCGTTATTACGTAGAATGTTCAGACTTTGTTGATTCCATTTATGAAAGAAATTACATTTTCTAAAAAGTCATGTTTTTAAAGAAATCATGTAAACCTTCTAGAAGCTGTGATTTTAAAAAACGGGCGGAAGTAAGATTTTCTTATTTCCGGACGAATGCGAAACCTATAGAAATTCGTTATTCGTATAATTTTCATACTTTTTTTATTCCATTATTTAAAGAAATCACATTTTCTAAAAACTCATGTTTTTTAAGAAATAATGTAAACCTTCTAGAAGCTGTGATTTTAAAAAACGGGTGAAAGTAAGCTTTTCTTATTTCCGGACGAATGCGAAAACTATAGAAATTAGTTATTCGTATAATGTTCATACTTTTTTGATTCCATTATTTAAGGAAATCACATTTTCTAAAAACTCATGTTTTTTAAGAAATCATGTAAACCTTCTAGAAGCTGTGATTTTAAAAAACGGGTGGAAGTAAGCTTTTTTATTTCTGGACGAATGCGAAAACTATAGAAAGTTGTTATTACGTAGAATGTTCATACTTTGTTGCTTCCATTTATGAAATAAATCACATTTTCTAAAAACACTTGTTTTTTAAGAAATCATGTAAACCTTCTAGAAGCAGTGACTTTAAAATATGATGGGAAGTAAGCTTTTCTTATTTCCAGACGCATTCCCAAACTATAGAAAGTCATTATGATGTAGAATGTGCATACTTTGTCGATTCCATTTATGAAAGAAATCACATTTTCTAAAAGTCATGTTTTTTTAAGAAATCATGTAAACCTTCTAGAAGCTGTGATTTTAAAAAACCAGCCGAAGTAAGCTTTTTATTTCCGGACAAATGCGCAAACTATAGAAAGTCGTTATTACGTAGAATGTTCATACTTTGTTTATTCCATTTATGAAATAAATCACATTTTCTAAAAACTCGTGTTTTTTAAGAAATCATGTAAACCTTATAGAAGCAGTGATTTTTAAAAACGGGCGGAAGTAAGCTTTTCTTATTTCCGGACGAATGCACAAACTATAGAAAGTGATTATTACGTAGAATGTTCATACTTTGTTGATTCCATTTATGAAATAAATCACATTTTCTAAAAACGCGTGTTTTTTAAGAAATCATGTAAACCTTCTAGAAGATGTGATTTTAAAAAATGGGTGGAAGTAAACTTTTTTATTTCCGGACAAATGCGCAAACTATAGAAAGTCGTTATTACGTAGAATGTTCATACTTTGTTGATTCCATTTATGAAATAAATCACATTTTCTAAAAACTCATGTTTTTTAAGAAATCATGTAAACCTTCTAGAAGTTGTGATTTTAAAAATCGATGGGAAGTAAGCTTTTCTTATTTTCCAACGCATTCGCAAACTATAGAAAGTTGTTATGACGTAGAATGTGCATACTTTGTTGATTCCATTTATGAAAGAAATCACATTTTGTAAAAAGTCATGTTTTTTAAGAAATCATGTAAACCTTCTAGAAGCTGTGATTTTAAAAAATGGGCGGAAGTAAGCTTTTCTTATTTCCGGAAGAATGTGCAAACTATAGAAAGTCGTTATTACGTAGAATGTTCATACATTGTTGATTCCATTAATGAAATAAATCACATTTTCTAAAAACTCATGTTTTTAAAAAAATCATGTAATCCTTCTAGAAGCTGTGATTTTAAAAAACTAGCGGAAGTAAGCTTTTTTATTTCCGGACGAATGCGCAAATTATAGAAAGTCGTTATTACGTAGAATGTTCATACTTTGATGATTCCATTTATGAATTAAATCACATTTTCTAAAAACTCGTGTTTTTTAAGAAATCATGTAAACCTTCTAGAAGCTGTGATTTTAAAAAACAGGAAGAAGTAAGCTTTTCTTATTTCCGGACGAATGCGCAAACTATAGAAAGTCATTATTACGTAGAATTTTCATACTTTGTTGATTCCATTTATGAAATAAATCACATTTTCTAAAAACTCATGTTTTTTAAGAAATCTTGTAAACCTTCTAGAAGCTGTGATTCTAAAAAACGATGGGAAGTAAGCTTTTCTTATTTCTGGACGAATGCACAAACTATAGAAAGTCGTTATGACGTAGAATGTGCATACTTTGTTGATTCCATTTAAGAAAGAAATCACATTTTCTAAAAAGTCATGTTTTTGAAGAAATCATGTAAACCTTCTAGAAGCTGTGATTTTAAAAAACGGGCGGAAGTAAGCTTTTCTTATTTCTGGACGAATGCACAAACTATAGAAAGTCGTTATGACGTAGAATGTGCATACTTTGTTGATTCCATTTAAGAAAGAAATCACATTTTCTAAAAAGTCATGTTTTTGAAGAAATCATGTAAACCTTCTAGAAGCTGTGATTCTAAAAAACGGGCGGAAGTAAGCTTTTGTTATTTTTGGACGAATGCGCAAACTATAGAAAGTCGTTATTACGTAGAATGTTCAGACTTTGTTGATTCCATTTATGAAAGAAATCACATTTTCTAAAAAGTCATGTTTTTAAAGAAATCATGTAAACCTTCTAGAAGCTGTGATTTTAGAAAACGGGTGGAAGTAAGCTTTTCTTATTTCCGAACGAATGCGAAACCTATAGAAATTCGTTATTCGTATAATTTTCATACTTTTTTTATTCCATTATTTAAAGAAATCACATTTTCTAAAAACTCATGTTTTCTAAGAAATCATGTAAACCTTCTAGAAGCTGTGATTTTAAAAAACGGGTGGAAGTAAGCTTTTCTTATTTCCGGACGAATGCGAAAACTATAGAAATTCGTTATTCGTATAATGTTCATACTTTTTTGATTCCATTATTTAAGGAAATCACATTTTCTAAAAACTCATGTTTTTTAAGAAATCATATAAACCTTCTAGAAACTGTGATTTTAAAAAATGCGTGGAAGTAAGCTTTTCATATTTTCGGATGAATGCGCAAACTATAGAAATTCGTTATTACGTAGAGTGTTCATACTTTGTTGATTCCATTTATGAAAGAAATCACATTTTCTAAAAACTCGTGTTTTTTAAGAAATCATGTATGCCTTCTAGAAGCTGTGATTTTAAAAAACAGGCGGAAGTAAGCTTTTCTTATTTCCAGATGAATGCGCAAACTATAGCAAGTCGTTATTACGTAGAATGTTCATACTTTATTGATTCCATTTATGAAAGAAATCAAATTTTCTAAAAAGAAATGTTTTTAAAGAAATCATGTAAACCTTCTAGAAGCTGTGATTTTAAAAAACGGACGGAAGTAAGCTTTTCTTATTTCCGGACGAATGCGAAAACTATAGAAATTCATTATTCGTATAATGTTCATACTTTTTTTATTCCGTTATTTATGGAAATCACATTTTCTAAAAACTCATGTTTTTTAAGAAATCATGTAAACCTTCTAGAAGCTGTGATTTTAAAAAATGCGTGGAAGTAAGCTTTTCTTATTTCTGGATGAATGCGCAAACTATAGAAATTCATTATTACATAGAATGTTGATACATTGTTGATGCAATTTATGAAATAAATCACATTTTCTAAAAACTCGTGTTTTTTAAGAAATCATGTCAACCTTCTGGAAGCTGTGATTTTAAAAAACGGGCGGAAGTAAGCTTTTCTTATTTCCCGACGAATGCGCAAACTATAGAAATTCGTTATTACGTAGAATGTTCATACTTTGTTGATTCCATTTATGAAAGAAATCATATTTTCTAAAAAGTCATGTTTTTAAAGAAATCATGTAAACCTTCTAGAAGCTGTGATTTCAAAAAACAGGCGGAAGTAAGCTTTTCTTATTTCTGGACGAATGCGAAAACTCTAGAAATTCATTATTCGTATAATGTTCATGCTTTTTTTATTCCATTATTTATGGAAATCACATTTTCTAAAAACTCATGTTTTTTAAGAAATCATGTAAACCTTCTAGAAGCTGTGATTTTAAAAAACGCGTGGAAGTAAGCTTTTCTTATTTCCAGACGAATGCGCAAACTATAGAAAGTCGTTATTACGTAGAATGTTCATATTTTATTGATTCCATTTATGAAAGAAATCAAATTTTCTAAAAAGTCATGTTTTTAAAGAAATCATGTAAACCTTCTAGAAGCTGTGATTTTAAAAAACGGGTGGAAGTAAACTTTTCTTATTTCCGGACGAATGCGAAAACTATAGAAATTCGTTATTCGTATAATGTTCATACTTTTTTTATTCCATTATTTATGGAAATCACATTTTCTAAAAACTCATGTCTTTTAAGAAATCTTGTAAACCTTCTAGAAGCTGTGATTTTAAAAAACAGGCGGAAGTAAGCTTTTCTTATTTCCAGATGAATGCGCAAACTATAGAAAGTCGTTATTACGTAGAATGTTCATACTTTATTGATTCCATTTATGAAAGAAATCAAATTTTCTAAAAAGTCATGTTTTTAAAGAAATCATGTAAACCTTCTAGAAGCTGTGATTTTAAAAAACGGACGGAAGTAAGCTTTTCTTATTTCCGGACGAATGCGAAAACTATAGAAATTCATTATTCGTATAATGTTCATACTTTTTTTATTCTGTTATTTATGGAAATAAAATTTTCTAAAAACTCATGTTTTTTAAGAAATCATGTAAACCTTCTAGAAGCTGTGATTTTAAAAGATGCGTGGAAGTAAGCTTTTCTTATTTCTGGATGAATGCGCAAACTATAGAAATTCATTATTACATAGAATGTTGATACTTTGTTGATGCAATTTATGAAATAAATCACATTTTCTAAAAACTCGTGTTTTTTAAGAAATCATGTCAACCTTCTGGAAGCTGTGATTTTAAAAAACGGGCGGAAGTAAGCTTTTCTTATTTCCCGACGAATGCGCAAACTATAGAAATTCGTTATTACGTAGAATGTTCATACTTTGTTGATTCCATTTATGAAAGAAATTATATTTTCTAAAAAGTCATGTTTTTAAAGAAATCATGTAAACCTTCTAGAAGCTGTGATTTCAAAAAACAGGCGGAAGTAAGCTTTTCTTATTTCTGGACGAATGCGAAAACTATAGAAATTCATTATTCGTATAATGTTCATGCTTTTTTTATTCCATTATTTATGGAAATCACATTTTCTAAAAACTCATGTTTTTTAAGAAATCATGTAAACCTTCTAGAAGCTGTGATTTTAAAAAACGCGTGGAAGTAAGCTTTTCTTATTTCCAGACGAATGCGCAAACTATAGAAAGTCGTTATTACGTAGAATGTTCATATTTTATTGATTCCATTTATGAAACAAATCAAATTTTCTAAAAAGTCATGTTTTTAAAGAAATCATGTAAACCTTCTAGAAGCTGTGATTTTAAAAAACGGGTGGAAGTAAACTTTTCTTATTTCCGGACGAATGCGAAAACTATAGAAATTCGTTATTCGTATAATGTTCATACTTTTTTTATTCCATTATTTATGGAAATCACATTTTCTAAAAACTCATGTTTTTTAAGAATCTTGTAAACCTTCTAGAAGCTGTGATTTTAAAAAACGCGTGGAAGTAAACTTTTCTTATTTCCAGACGAATGTGCAAACTATAGAAATTCGTTATGACGTAGAATGTGCATACTTTGTTGATTCCATTTATGAAAGAAATCACATTTTCTAAAAACTCGTGTTTTTTAAGAAATCATGTAAACCTTCTAGAAGCTGTGATTTTAAAAAACGGGCAGAAGTAAGCTTTTCTTATTTCCGGACGAATGCGCAAACTATAGAAATTCATTATTACGTAGAATGTGCATACTTTGTTGATTCCATTTATGAAAGAAATCACATCTTCTAAAAACTCGTGTTTTTTAAGAAATCATGTAAACCTTCTAGAAGCTGTGATTTTAAAAAACATGTGGAAGTAAGCTTTTTTATTTCCGAACAAATGCCAAAAGTATAGAAAGTCGTTATTACGTAGAATGTTCATACTTTGTTGATTACATTTATGAAATAAATCACATTTTCTAAAAACTCGTGTTTTTTAAGAAATCATGTAAACCTTCTAGAAGCTGTGATTTTAAAAAACGGGCGGAAGTAAGCTTTTCTTATTTCCGGACGAATGCGCAAACTAGAGAAAGTCGTTATTACGTAGAATTTTCATGCTTTGTTGATTCCATTTATTAAAGAAATCACATTTTCTAAAAACTCTTGTTTTTAAAAAAATCATGTAAACCTTCTAGAAGCTATGATTTTAAAAAACGGGTGGAAGTAAGCTTTTCTTTTTTCCTGACGAATGCGCAAACTATAGAAATTCGTTATGACGTAGAATGTGCATACTTTGTTGATTCCATTTATGAAAGAAATCACATTTTCTAAAAACTCGTGTTTTTTAAGAAATCATCTAAACCTTCTAGAAGCTGTGATTTTAAAAAATGGGCGGGAGTAAGCTTTTTTATTTCTGGACGAATGCGCAAACTATAGAAATTCGTTATTACGTAGAATGTTCATACTTTTTTTATTCCATTTATTTAATAAATCACACTTTCTAAAAACTCGTGTTTTTTAAGAAATCATGCAAACCTTCTAGAAGCTGTGATTTTAAAAAATGGGCAGAAGTAAGTTTTTCTTAATTCCGGACGAATGCGCAAAATATAGAAAGTCGTTATTACGTAGAATGTTCATACTTTGTTGATTCCATTTATGAAATAAATCACATTTTCTAAAAACTCGTGTTTTTTAAGAAATCATGTGAACCTTCAAGAAGCTGTGATTTGAAAAAACTGGCGGAAGTAAGCTTTTCTTATTTCCGGACACATTCGCAAACTATAGAAAGTCGTTATGACGTAGAATGTGCATACTTTGTTGATTCCATTTAGAAAGAAATCACATTTTCTAAAAACTCATGTTATTTTAGAAATCATGTAAACCTTCTAGAAGCTGTGATTTTAAAAAACGGGCGGAAGTAAGATTTTTTATTTCCGGATGAAAGCGCAAACTATAGAAAGTCGTTATTATGTAGAATGTTCATACTTTGTTGATTCCATTTATGAAAGAAATCACATTTTCTAAAAACTTGTGTTTTTTAAGAAATCATGTAAACCTTCTAGAATCTGTGATTCTAAAAAACGGGCGGAAGTAAGCTTTTGTTATTTCCGGACGAATGCGCAAACAATAGAAAGTCGTTATTACGTAGAATGTTCAGACTTTGTTGATTCCATTTATGAAAGAAATTACGTTTTCTAGAAAGTCATGTTTTTTAAGAAATCATGTAAACCTTCTAGAAGCTGTGATTTTAAAAAACGGGCGGAAGTAAGCTTTTTTATTTCTGGACGAATGCGCAAACTATAGAATTTCGTTATTACGTAGATTTTTCATACTTTTTTTATTCCATTTATTTAATAAATCACACTTTCTAAAAACTCGTGTTTTTTAAGAAATCATGCAAACCTTCTAGAAGCTGTGATTTTAAAAAACGGGCGGAAGTAAGTTTTTCTTAATTCCGGACGAATGCGCAAAATATAGTAAGTCGTTATTACGTAGAATGTTCATACTTTGTTGATTCCATTTATGAAATAAATCACATTTTCTAAAAAATCGTGTTTTTTAAGAAATCATGTAAACCTTCAAGAAGCTGTGATTTTAAAAAACGCGCGGAAGTAAGCTTTTCTTATTTCCGGACACATTCGCAAACTATAGAAATTCGTTATGACGTAGAATGCGCATACTTTGTTGATTCCATTTATGAAAGAAATGACATTTTCTAAAAACTCATGTTATTTAAGAAATCATGTAAACCTTCTAGAAGCTGTGATTTTAAAAAACGGGCGGAAGTAAGCTTTTTTATTTCCGGACGAATGCGCAAACTATAGAAAGTCGTTATTATGTAGAATGTTCATACTTTGTTGATTCCATTTATGAAAGAAATCACAATTTCTAAAAACTTGTGTTTTTTAAGAAATCATGTAAACCTTCTAGAAGCTGTGATTCTAAAAAATGGGCGGAAGTAAGCTTTTGTTATTTCCGGATGAATGCGCAAACTATAGAAAGTCGTTATTACGTAGAATGTTCAGACTTTGTTGATTCCATTTATGAAAGAAATTACATTTTCTAAAAAGTCATGTTTTTAAAGAAATCATGTAAACCTTCTAGAAGCTGTGATTTTAAAAAACGGGCGGAAGTAAGATTTTCTTATTTCCGGACGAATGCGAAACCTATAGAAATTCGTTATTCGTATAATTTTCATACTTTTTTTATTCCATTATTTAAAGAAATCACATTTTCTAAAAACTCATGTTTTTTAAGAAATAATGTAAACCTTCTAGAAGCTGTGATTTTAAAAAACGGGTGAAAGTAAGCTTTTCTTATTTCCGGACGAATGCGAAAACTATAGAAATTAGTTATTCGTATAATGTTCATACTTTTTTGATTCCATTATTTAAGGAAATCACATTTTCTAAAAACTCATGTTTTTTAAGAAATCATGTAAACCTTCTAGAAGCTGTGATTTTAAAAAACGGGTGGAAGTAAGCTTTTTTATTTCTGGACGAATGCGAAAACTATAGAAAGTTGTTATTACGTAGAATGTTCATACTTTGTTGCTTCCATTTATGAAATAAATCACATTTTCTAAAAACACTTGTTTTTTAAGAAATCATGTAAACCTTCTAGAAGCTGTGACTTTAAAATATGATGGGAAGTAAGCTTTTCTTATTTCCAGACGCATTCCCAAACTATAGAAAGTCATTATGATGTAGAATGTGCATACTTTGTCGATTCCATTTATGAAAGAAATCACATTTTCTAAAAGTCATGTTTTTTTAAGAAATCATGTAAACCTTCTAGAAGCTGTGATTTTAAAAAACCAGCCGAAGTAAGCTTTTTATTTCCGGACAAATGCGCAAACTATAGAAAGTCGTTATTACGTAGAATGTTCATACTTTGTTGATTCCATTTATGAAATAAATCACATTTTCTAAAAACTCGTGTTTTTTAAGAAATCATGTAAACCTTATAGAAGCAGTGATTTTTAAAAACGGGCGGAAGTAAGCTTTTCTTATTTCCGGACGAATGCACAAACTATAGAAAGTGATTATTACGTAGAATGTTCATACTTTGTTGATTCCATTTATGAAATAAATCACATTTTCTAAAAACGCGTGTTTTTTAAGAAATCATGTAAACCTTCTAGAAGATGTGATTTTAAAAAATGGGTGGAAGTAAACTTTTTTATTTCCGGACAAATGCGCAAACTATAGAAAGTAATTTTTACGTAGAATGTTCATACTTTGTTGATTCCATTTATGAAATAAATCACATTTTCTAAAAACTCATGTTTTTTAAGAAATCATGTAAACCTTCTAGAAGTTGTGATTTTAAAAATCGATGGGAAGTAAGCTTTTCTTATTTTCCAACGCATTCGCAAACTATAGAAAGTTGTTATGACGTAGAATGTGCATACTTTGTTGATTCCATTTATGAAAGAAATCACATTTTGTAAAAAGTCATGTTTTTTAAGAAATCATGTAAACCTTCTAGAAGCTGTGATTTTAAAAAATGGGCAGAAGTAAGCTTTTCTTATTTCCGGAAGAATGTGCAAACTATAGAAAGTCGTTATTACGTAGAATGTTCATACATTGTTGATTCCATTAATGAAATAAATCACATTTTCTAAAAACTCATGTTTTTAAAAAAATCATGTAATCCTTCTAGAAGCTGTGATTTTAAAAAACTAGCGGAAGTAAGCTTTTTTATTTCCGGACGAATGCGCAAATTATAGAAAGTCGTTATTACGTAGAATGTTCATACTTTGATGATTCCATTTATGAATTAAATCACATTTTCTAAAAACTCGTGTTTTTTAAGAAATCATGTAAACCTTCTAGAAGCTGTGATTTTAAAAAACAGGAAGAAGTAAGCTTTTCTTATTTTCGGACGAATGCGCAAACTATAGAAAGTCATTATTACGTAGAATTTTCATACTTTGTTGATTCCATTTATGAAATAAATCACATTTTCTAAAAACTCATGTTTTTTAAGAAATCTTGTAAACCTTCTAGAAGCTGTGATTCTAAAAAACGATGGGAAGTAAGCTTTTCTTATTTCTGGACGAATGCACAAACTATAGAAAGTCGTTATGATGTAGAATGTGCATACTTTGTTGATTCCATTTAAGAAAGAAATCACATTTTCTAAAAAGTCATGTTTTTGAAGAAATCATGTAAACCTTCTAGAAGCTGTGATTTTAAAAAACGGGCGGAAGTAAGCTTTTCTTATTTCTGGACGAATGCACAAACTATAGAAAGTCGTTATGACGTAGAATGTGCATACTTTGTTGATTCCATTTAAGAAAGAAATCACATTTTCTAAAAAGTCATGTTTTTGAAGAAATCATGTAAACCTTCTAGAACTAGCTGTGATTTTAAAAAACGGGTGGAAGTAAGCTTTTCTTATTTCTGGACGAATTTGCAAACTATAGAAAGTCATTATGATGTAGAATGTGCATACTTTGTTGATTCCATTTATAAAATAAATCACATTTTCTAAAAAGTCATGTTTTTTAAGAAATCATGTAAACCCTCTAGAAGTTGTGATTTTAAAAAACGGGCGGAAGTAAGCTTTTTTATTTCCGGACGAATGTGCAAACTGTAGAAAGTCGTTATTACGTAGAATGTTCATACTTTGTTGATTCCATTTATGAAATAAATGACATTTTTTAAAAACTCGTGTTTTTTAAGAAATCATGTAAACCTTCTAGAAGCTGTGATTGTAAACGCATTCGTAAACTATAGAAAGTCGTTATGACATAGAATGTGCATACTTTGTTGATTCTATTTATGAAAGAAATCACATTTTCTAAAAAATCATGTTTTTTAAGAAATCATGTAAACCTTCTAGAAACTGTGATTTTAAAAAATGCGTGGAAGTAAGCTTTTCATATTTTCGGATGAATGCGCAAACTATAGAAATTCGTTATTACGTAGAGTGTTCATACTTTGTTGATTCCATTCATGAAAGAAATCACATTTTCTAAAAACTCGTGTTTTTTAAGAAATCATGTATGCCTTCTAGAAGCTGTGATTTTAAAAAACGGGCGGAAGTAAGCTTTTCTTATTTCCAGATGAATGCGCAAACTATAGAAAGTCGTTATTACGTAGAATGTTCATACTTTATTGATTCCATTTATGAAAGAAATGAAATTTTCTAAAAAGTCATGTTTTTAAAGAAATCATGTAAACCTTATAGAAGCTGTGATTTTAAAAAATGGACGGAAGTAAGCTTTTCTTATTTCCGGACGAATGCGAAAACTATAGAAATTCATTATTCGTATAATGTTCATACTTTTTTTATTCCGTTATTTATGGAAATCACATTTTCTAAAAACTCATGTTTTTTAAGAAATCATGTAAACCTTCTAGAAGCTGTGATTTTAAAAAATGCGTGGAAGTAAGCTTTTCTTATTTCTGGATGAATGCGCAAACTATAGAAATTCATTATTACATAGAATGTTGATACTTTGTTGATGCAATTTATGAAATAAATCACATTTTCTAAAAACTCGTGTTTTTTAAGAAATCATGTCAACCTTCTGGAAGCTGTGATTTTAAAAAACGGGCGGAAGTAAGCTTTTCTTATTTCCGGACGAATGCGCAAACTAGAGAAAGTCGTTATTACGTAGAATGTTCATACTTTGTTGATTCCATTTATTAAAGAAATCACATTTTCTAAAAACTCTTGTTTTTTAAGAAATCATGTAAACCTTCTAGAAGCTATGATTTTAAAAAACGGGTGGATGTAAGCTTTTCTTTTTTCCTGACGAATGTGCAAACTATAGAAATTCGTTATGACGTAGAATGTGCATACTTTGTCGATTCCATTTATGAAAAAAATCACATTTTCTAAAAACTCGTGTTTTTTAAGAAATCATCTAAACCTTCTAGAAGCTGTGATTTTAAAAAATGGGCGGGAGTAAGCTTTTTTATTTCTGGAGAAATTCGTTATTACATAGAATGTTCATACTTTTTTTATTCCATTTATTTAATAAATCACACTTTCTAAAAACTCGTGTTTTTTAAGAAATCATGCAAACCTTCTATAAGCTGTGATTTTAAAAAACGGGCGGAAGTAAGCTTTTCTTATTTCCAGACGAATGCACAAACTATAGAAAGTCGTTATTACGTAGAATGTTCATACTTTGTTGATTCCATTTATGAAATAAATCACATTTTCTAAAAACTCGTGTTTTTTAAGAAATCATGTAAACCTTCTAGAAGCTGTGATTTTAAAAAACTGGCGGAAGTAAGCTTTTTTATTTCCGGACGAATGCGCAAACTATAGAAATTCGTTATTACGTAGAATGTTCATACTTTTTTGATTCCATTTATGAAATAAATTACATTTTCTAAAAACTCATGTTTTTAAGAAATCATGTAAACCTTCTAGAAGCTGTGATTTTAAAAATCGATGGGAAGTAAGCTTTTCTTATTTCCAGACGCATTCGAAAACTATAGAAAGTTGTTATGACATAGAATGTGCATACTTTGTTGATTCCATTTATGAGAGAAATAACATTTTCTAAAAAGTCGTGTTTTTTAAGAAATCATGTAAACCTTCTAGAAGCTGTGATATCAAAAAACGGGCTGAAGTAAGCTTTTCTTATTTCCGGATGAATGCGCAAACTATAGAATGTCGTCATTACGTAGAGTGTTCATACTTTGTTGATTCCATTTATGAAATAAATCACAATTTCTAAAAACTCATGTTTTTTAAGAAATCATGTAAACCTTCTAGAAGCTGTGATTTTAAAAAACGGGCGGAAGTAAGCTTTTTTATTTCCGGACGAATGCGAAAACTATAGAAAGTCGTTATTACGTAGAATCTTCATACTTTGTTGCTTCCATTTATGAAATAAATCACATTTTCTAAAAACTCGTGTTTTTTAAGAAATCATGTAAACCTTCTAGAAGCTGTGATTTTAAAAAACGGGCGGAAGTAAGCTTTTTTATTTTCGGACGAATGCGCAAACTATAGAAAGTCGTTATTACGTAGACTGTTCATACTTTTTTGATTCCATTTATGAAATAAATGACATTTTCTAAAAACTCATGTTTTTTAAGAAATCATGTAAACCTTCTAGAAGCTGTGATTTTAAAAATCGATGGGAAGTAAGCTTTTCTTATTTCCAGACGCATTCGAAAACTATAGAAAGTCGTTATGACATAGAATGTGCATACTTTGTTGATTCCATTTATGAGAGAAATCACATTTTCTAAAAAGTCATGTTTTTTAAGAAATCATGTAAACCTTCTAGAAGCTATGATTTTAAAAAACGATGGGAAGTAAGCTTTTCTTATTTCCGGACGCATTCCCAAACTATAGAAAGTCGTCATGATGTAGAATGTGCATACTTTGTCGATTCCATTTATGAAAGAAATCACATTTTCTAAACGTCATGTTTTTTAAGAAATCATGTAAACCTTCTAGATGCTGTGATTTTAAAAAACGAGCGGAAGTATGCTTTATTATTTCCGGACAGATGCGCAAACTATAGAAAGTCATTATTACGTAGAATGTTCATACTTTGTTGATTCCATTTATGAAAGAAATCACATTTTCTAGAAACTCGTGTTTTTTAAGAAATCATCTAAACCTTCTAGAAGCTGTGATTTTAAAAAACGGGCGGAAGTAAGATTTTTTATTTTTGGACGAATGCGCAAACTATAGAAAGTCGTTATTACGTAGAATGTTCATACTTTGTTGATTCCATTTATGAAATAAATGACATTTTCTAAAAACTCGTGTGTTTTAAGAAATCATGTAAACCTTCTAGAAGCTGTGATTTTAAAAATCGATGGGAAGTAAGCTTTTCTTATTTCCAGACGCATTCGAAAACTATAGAAATTCGTTATGACATAGAATGTGCATACTTTGTTGATTCCATTTATGAAAGAAGTCACATGTTCTAAAAAGTCGTTTTTTTTAAGAAATCATGTAAACCTTCTAGAAGCTGTGATTTTAAAAAACGGGCGGAAGTAAGCTTTTCTTATTTCCGGATGAATGCGCAAACTATAGAAAGTCGTTATTACGTAGAGTGTTCATACTTTGTTGATTCCATTTATGAAATAAATCACAATTTCTAAAAACTCATGTTTTTTAAGAAATCATGTAAACCTTCTAGAAGCTGTGATTTTAAAAAATGGGCGGAAGTAAGCTTTTTTATTTCCAGACGAATGCGAAAACTATAGAAAGTCGTTATTACGTAGAATGTTCATACCTTGTTGATTCCTTTTATGAAATAAATCACATTTTCTAAAAACTCGTGTTTTTTAAGAAATCATGTAAACCTTCTAGAAGCTGTGATTTTAAAAAACGATGGGAAGTAAGCTTTTCTTCTTTCCAGACGCATTCCCAAACTATAGAAAGTCGCTCTGATGTAGAATGTGCATACTTTCTCGATTCCATTTATGAAAGAAATCACATTTTCTAAAAGTCATGTTTTTTAAGAAATCATGTAAACCTTCTAGATGCTGTGATTTTAAGAAACGGGCGGAAGTAAGCTTTTTTATTTCCGGACAAATGCGCAAACTATAGAAAGTCGTTATTACGTAGAATGTTCATACTTTGCTGATTCCATTTATGAAAGAAATCCCTTTTTCTAAAAACTCGTGTTTTTTAAGAAAACATGTAAACCTTCTAGAAGCTGTGATTTTAAAAAATGGGCGGAAGTAAGCTTTTCTTATTTCTGGACGAATACGCAAACTCTAGAAAGTCGTTATGACGTAGAATGTGCATACTTTGTTGATTCCATTTATAAACTAAATCACATTTTCTAAAAACTCATGTTTTTTAAGAAATCATGTAAACCTTCTAGAAGCTGTGATTTTAAAAAACGGGCGGAAGTAAGCTTTTTTATTTACGGACGAATGCACAAACTGTAGAAAGTCGTTATTACGTAGAATGTTCATACTTTGTTGATTCCATTTATGAAGTAAATCAAATTTTCTAAAAACTCGTGTTTTTTAAGAAATCATGTAAACCTTCTAGAAGCTGTGATTTTAAAATACGATGGGAAGTAAGGTTTTCTTATTTCGGGACGCATTCGCAAACTATAAAAAGTCGTTATGACATAGAATGTGCATACTTTGTTGATTCCATTTATGAAAGAAATCACATTTTCTAAAAAGTCGTGTTTTTTAAGAAATCATGTAAACCTTCTAGAAGCTGTGATTTTAAAAAACAGGCGGAAGTAAGCTTTTCTTATTTCTGGAAGAATGCCCAAACTCTAGAAAGTCGTTATTACGTATAATGTTAATACTTTGTTGATTCCATTTATGAAATAAATCACATTTTCTAAAAACTCATGTTTTTTAAGAAATCATGTAAACCTTCTAGAAGTTGTGATTTTAAAAAACGGGTGGAAGTAAGCTTTTTTTTTATTTCCGGACGAATGCGCAAGCTATAGAAATTCGTTATTACATAGAATGTTCATACTTGTTGATTCCATTTATGAAATAAATAACACATTTTCTAAAAACTCGTGTTTTTTAACAAATCATGTAAACCTTCTAGAAGCTGTGATTTAAAAAAACGGGGGGAAGTAATCTTTTCTTCTTTCCGGATGTATTCGCAAACTATAGAAAGTCGTTACGACGTAGAATGTGCATAATTTGTTCATTCGATTTATGAAAGAAATCACATTTTCTAAAAACTCGTGTTTTTTAAGAAATCATGTAAACCTTCTAGAAGTTGTGATTTTAAAAAACGGGCATAAGTAAGCTTTTTTGTTTCCGGACGAATGCGCAAACTATAGAAAGTCGTTATTACGTAGAATGTTCATACTTTGTTGATTCCATTTATGAAATAAATGACATTTTCTAAAAACTCGTGTTTTTTAAGAAATTATGTAAAACTTCTAGAAGCTGTGATTTTAAAAATCGATGGGAAGTAAGCTTTTCTTATTTCCGGAAGAATGCGCAAACTCTAGAAAGTCGTTATTACGTAGAATGTTCATACTTTGTTGATTCCATTTATGAAATAAATCACATTTTTAAAAACTCATGTTTTTTAAGAAATCATGTAAACCTTCTAGAAGCTGTGATTTAAAAAAACGGGGGGAAGTAAGTTTTTCTTAATTCCGGACGAATGCGCAAACTATAGAAAGTCGTTACTACGTAGAATGTTCATACTTTGTTGATTCCATTTATGAAATAAATCACATTTTCTAAAAACTCATGTTTTTTAAGAAATCATGTAAACCTTCTAGAAGCTGTGATTTAAAAAAATGGGGGGAAGTAATCTTTTCTTATTTCCAGATTCATTCGCAATCTATAGAAAGTCGTTATGACGTAGAATGTGCATACTTTGTTCATTCCATTTATGAAATAAATCACATTTTCTAAAAACTCGTGTTGTTTAAGAAATCATGTAAACCTTCTAGAAGTTGTGATTTTAAAAAACGGGTGGAAGTAAGCTTTTTTATTTCCGGACGAATGCGCAAACTATAGAAAGTCGTTATTACGTCGAATGTTCAAACTTTGTTGATTCCATTTATGAAAGAAATCACATTTTCTAAAAATTCCTGTTTTTTAAGAAATCATGTAAACCTTCTAGAAGCTGTGATTTTAAAAAACTGGCGAAAGTAAGCTTTTTTATTGCCGGATGAATGCACAAACTATAGAAAGTCATTATTACGTAGAATGTTCATACTTTGTTGATTCCATTTATGAAATAAATCATAATTTCTAAAAACTCATGTTTTTTAAGCAATCATGTAAACCTTCTAGAAGCTGTGATTTAAAAAAACGGGGGGAAGTAAGTTTTTCTTAATTCCGGACGAATGCGCAAACTATAGAAAGTTGTTATTACGTAGAATGTTCATACTTTGTTGATTCCATTTATGAAATAAATAACACATTTTCTAAAAATTCGTGTTTTTTAAGAAATCATGTAAACCTTCTAGAAGATGTGATTTAAAAAAACGGGCAGAAGTAAGCTTTTCTTATTTCCGGAAGAATGCTCAAACTCTAGAAAGTCGTTATTACGTAGAATGTTCATACTTTGTTGATTCCATTTATGAAATAAATCACATTTTCTAAAAACTCATGTTTTTTAAGAAATCATGTAAACCTTCTAGAAGCTGTGATTTAAAAAACCGGGGGGAACTAAGTTTTTCTTAATTCCGGACGAATGCGCAAACTATAGAAAGTCGTTATTACGTAGAATATTCATACTTTGTTGATTCCATTCATGAAATAAATCACATTTTCTAAAAACTCATGTTTTTTAAGAAATCATGTAAACCTTCTAGAAGCTGTGATTTAAAAAAATGGGGGGAAGTAATCTTTTCTTATTTCCGGATGCATTCGCAATCTATAGAAAGTCGTTATGACGTAGAATGTGCATACTTTGTTCATACCATTTATGAAAGAAATCACATTTTCTAAAAACTCGTGTTTTTTAAGAAATCATGTAAACCTTCTAGAAGTTGTGATTTTAAAAAACGGGTGGAAGTAAGCTTTTTTTATTTCCGGACGAATGCGCAAACTATAGAAAGTCGTTATTAGGTAGAATGTTCAAACTTTGTTGATTCCATTTATGAAAGAAATCACATTTTCTAAAAATTCATGTTTTTTAAGAAATCATGTAAACCTTCTAGAAGCTGTGATTTTAAAAAACTGGCGAAAGTAAGCTTTTTTATTGCCGTATGAATGCGCAAACTATAGAAAGTCATTATTACGTAGAATGTTCATACTTCGTTGATTCCATTTATGAAATAAATCACATTTTAAAAAAAATCATGTTTTTTAAGAAATCATGTAAACCTTCTAGAAGCTGTGATTTTAAAAATCCGGTGGAAGTAAGCTTTTTTTATTTCCGGACGAATGCGCAAGCTATAGAAATTCGTTATTACGTAGAATGTTCATATTTGTTGATTCCATTTATGAAATAAATAACACATTTTCTAAAAACTCGTGTTTTTTAACAAATCATGTAAACCTTCTAGAAGCTGTGATTTAAAAAAACGGGGGGAAGTAATCTTTTCTTCTTTCCGGATGCATTCGCAAACTATAGAAAATCGTTACGACGTAGAATGTGCATAATTTGTTCATTCCATTTATGAAAGAAATCACATTTTCTAAAAACTCATGTTTTTTAAGAAATCATGTAAACCTTCTAGAAGCTGTGATTTTAAAAAACGGGCGGAAGTAAGCTTTTCTTATTTCCGGACGAATGCGCAAACTATAGAAAGTCGTTATTACGTAGAATGTTCATACTTTGTTGATTCAATTTATGAAATAAATCACATTTTCTAAAAACTCGTGTTTTTTAAGAAATCATGTAAACCTTCTAGAAGTTGTGATTTTAAAAAACGGGCGGGAGTAAGCTTTTTTATTTCTGGACGAATGCGCAAACTATAGAAAGTCGTTATTACATAGAATGTTCATACTTTGTTGATTCCATTTATGAAATAAATGACATTTTCTAAAAACTCGTGTTTTTTAAGAAATCATGTAAACCTTCTAGAAGCTGTGATTTTAAAAATCGATGGGAAGTAAGCTTTTCTTATTTCCAAACGCATTCGCTGTAGTGCTCTGGTTTTTACAGCAGAGCACTGTGTAAAATTTCAGGTTTAATTTTCTACATTTTAACTTTACCAGTTTATGGAAATAAATTTCTAAGAATTACTATGTGCCTAAATAATATTTAGGGTACTGTCGTGTTTTCTTTTATCACCTTACATTCGTAATTTAAAATAGACTAACATACCAATAATTTCTTTCCAACAATCTAGCATAAGAATATGTTTCACAACTCAGTAAATCAGTAAATAGCAGTAAATCAGTAAGTAGCAGTAAATCAGTAAATAGCAAGTGATGCATGTTTATAGTAAGTTTAAGCATAATAGTAAATAACGGAACTTACCTGATGCTGATGCTAACCGTAAGTTGTAGCAGGTTTTATAACCCCTTAGACAGCCAAACTGAAGTGTCCACCCTACCGACCAGCTATAATCTTGCTGGCCCTTGGAAATCAAAGGATTTCCAAGCCCCCGAGCCCACAATCTGATAATCCCGAGAGCAGTCTTTCCTTCTGTTCTCAAAATCTTTCTGTTCGCCAAATTTTCTGTTCTCCCAACTTCTGTTCTCCAAGCTTCTTTTCTTCCCCCAATCAAAAAAAACCTCCTCCACCTTCAACCTTCTCCCCCTCTATATACCTGTCCATCCTCGAGAAGACCTTGGGCTTACTCCACCGCCCCAAACTCCCCCTCTCGAGCCCCTCAAACCTTTACTCCTTTCCCTAGTTCATTCATCCACGTCTCATTATAAAAATGTATAATTAATTACTCTTATGGAAAATTCATTTGGTTTTGGATTGACGGTCGTAATTATTTATTACGGTGGGAATTATCACCCCAAGGTTATCCATTCGGGACAAGTTTCATTAAATACAAGTCTATCCGCCATCCTTGATATTTTAATGTTATTAATGTAATTAATAAAATATTATATAATTAGTTGCCCCCTTGTCAACTTGGACATGATGTGTCTTAATGATCCACCTTATCCGTCGAGACTACTTAGCTTGAGGTTTAAATTCCAAGATTAACATTGAATAATTAAATATCCATTTTCCATCACATCACGTTTATTCCAAAAATGATTATCTTATTATGGCTAACTTTTGAAATGGAATTAATCACACAATATTAATTTATAAATCAATATTTTAAATCTTACTTATATTGCATTTGTTACGATAGGGATATAAATGTTTGCTGGAATATCATTTATTAATTAATAATAATAATTAAATCACCCTTTGACAATAATAAAAGGTGAATCAATCATAGTATTCTTAATTATTTGTTCATCACATGGGTACCCTATCATCAACATAGCATCCTTGTTCTTATAAACAAAGCACTTGTGAGGGCTTAAACAATTTTACTAATTACTTAGACACTATCATTACCCTATTCACAACAGTTCTTCTATGACAATGTTAACTGACGATACTTGTCTTAGTTTATTATTACAATGTTTTCATATAATTACTAATTCACTTATTTACACATTGACAACCTAACCATTCATTACCTAAGTTGATTGATGTATCCTTAACTGAGTTATCTATGGCATTTATACTACTATTCAAGCATGACAAGTATGTTATACACCAGTAATATTGTACACGTACAAGGTGTGCATGCATGGCCAGTGTATGCACATGTTGGACATGTACTATAAACAAACCCCATTCCACCTATGCATACTTGCTAACTAACAATAGTATCTACCCCCATGCAGAAGAGAAAGCATAATCTATAGTATAATTACTTTAACATCCTCGGTTATTTAACAGTTAACCCTTTACGATTTAACATCATTGTCTTTATGTTTACATTAGTTTAATCAATCAAGTACAGGAAGGGTGCCTACTTCCACTAACTCAGAATCAAGGAATACTAAACCACCAACAGTGCTAACTAACACATCCTCCCTTCATAACCTACGTCCAGCATCCTCCCTATCCTTCCTCTGCTAGTACAACAGTGGATGTCGGACTCACCGATCTGACCACATAGAACTTGAGAGCGATAGCGTCGGCTGAACAGCGGACCTATCCTCCCCTAGCAGGCATCCGACAATCGTCATCACAACAACATGGGGAGCGTGTCTCAGCACGGCCCTCCCACGACCTCGGGTCTCATGGAAACATAGGGTGGGAAACACATCCATCCCTCTCAACATACTGGGCCTACGCCCTTATCAACTCATACTTGCTGCTATCGGGATTATCAGTTTGTGTTATCGTATCCTCATTTTGGCTGCTAAGGTTTGCTGTATGAACATGTTTTTCCTTTCCAATGTATATCAGACCAAGTAACTGGCTATCCCATAGCCCTTGTGTCCTGTAGGTTAGTGTTTTGCAAAATACAATTTATAGAAAGCATTTTCCATTGATCGCCAATTGATCCATTTTATCATTTCATTTCATGTAACCTTTTAGCTCATCATAGATACATATAACATTTCAATAATTCATATAAGAAGATGGTATCCACGTACCGAATCATATATTTCACATTTCATTAAGGAAAACATATAAACATATACTGCAATCGTAAAATAAGGAAATCATATGATAATCATGACATCATAACTGCATAACATAGTAACATCATAATCATGGTGAAATCATAAGACAGAGTAACATCATATAATGAGGTCCAATATAGTTTACTCAGTCGAGCTGAGTTCGACAAAATATATAAGAAATAAAGTTTGGTGTGTCTAACTAATAAATATGCCGGATCAAAATATGGGCATTACATACACCCACCCTTCGGGAAACTTCGTCCCGAAGTTATGGTCAAAATAGTGAGGGAAAATCTCAACGCATGGTCTCTGCGTCCTCCCAGGTAGCAGACCGGGGGCTATACTTGTCCCATTGGACCTTAACTTGGTCCACATGGCGACTACGGAGCTGTCGAACCCTACGATCAAGTATACGTAATGGTTCGACCCTGAAGGTTCCCTCGTCCGAGACCTGCAATTCCTTCCAATGAATTTTGTGAGTCTCATCAGCTATGTAATGTCGTAATACAGAAACATGAAATACATTATGAGTTTTATGCAAGTGGGGTGGCAGCGCGAGACGATAAGAAACTGGTCCGATTTTCTCAAGAATCTCAAATGGACCTATAAAGCGAGGTGACAACTTGGTACCCTTCCCAAATCGAATGGTACTTTTATTTGGTCTGATGCGAATAAATACACGATCCCCTACTCCATAAGTTCTATCTGATCTGTGTGCATCAGCGTAACTCTTTTGCCTATCCTGTGCTTCCTTCAGCCGCTGCCTAATCTGTATCACTTGCTCCTCCATTTCCTGAATCAATTCAGGCCCAATTAAAACTCGATCCTCTAACCTGTCCCAACTGAGTGGTGTCCTGCACGGCCTCCCATACAATGCCTGATATGGCGGCATACCAATGGAGCTGTGATGACTATTGTTGTATGCAAACTCCACTAAAGGAAGATATTTCTCCCACTGTGTCTGCTGATCCATAACATACATCCTAAGCATGTCCTCCATCACTTGATTCACCCTCTCAGTCTGTCCATCTGTCTCGGGGTGATAAGCTGAGCTTAAGTTCAACTGTGTCCCTAATGCTGACTGCATGCTTGTCCAAAATCTGGAGGTGAACTTAGGGTCTCTGTCAGAGATTATCTTTTTAGGAACTCCATGAAGACGTACAATCTCATTTATGAATACCCTTGCCACATCTGTCACATCATAGGTGTCTCTGACTGGAATGAAGTGAGCACTTTTGGTCAGTTTGTCGACTACCACCAAAATAGCATTATGTCTCAGAGATGTGAGTGGTAATCCTACAACGAAGTCCGTGGAAATGACTTCCCATTTAGTCATAGGGATATCATGCGGTTGTAGGAGACCGGCCGGGTGATGGTGATCTGCCTTCACTTGTTGACACTCAAGGCATTTCGAAACAAAATCCACTACATCCATCTTCATACCTGGCCAAAAGAAGAGTTGCTTCATGTCAGCATACATCTTCTTCACTCCTGGGTGCGCACAGTAATGCGATCTATGGGCTTCTCTAAGGATGGTTTCCCTGATATCACCTTCCTTAGGAACATACATCCTTCCCTGATACCGCAACAACCCATCTTCCTCAAGATGGTACCCATCATACTTCAATTCCTGTTTCTTTCCATTCTGAATAGCTGAGGTTACTTTTAGATACCAACTATCGCCCAATAGTTGTCCTAGAACCCTTTCCCTCAAGTCAACCTTCAAGGGAATTAAGGAGAAAAGTCTCGGCCTTCGGCTTAGAGCGTCTGCCACCACATTCTCCTTTCCCTTGATGTAAGAGATACCAAAGTCATACTCACTCATGAACTCACTCCATCGCCTTTGCCTAGCATTCAAATCCCTTTGGGTAAATATGTACTGCAGGCTCTGATGGTCTGTTTTAAGGGTGAAGCTTCTACCAACTAGGTAGTGCCTCCATAATTTCAGTGCCAACATTACTGCTGCCAATTCTAGATCATGCGTGGCATACTGCTCCTCATGAGGTTTCAACTTTCGAGATGCATAAGCTATTACCCCACCTTCCTGCATCAACACCGCTCCTAATCCTTGCTTCGAGGCATCGGTGCATACCATGAAATCTTTATCCATGTCTGGTACCCGCAAGATCGGTGCACTTGTCAACAATCTTTTTAACTCTGTAAAAGTGGCATCGCATTCATCGGTCCATTCATACCGCATTCCCTTGCGTTGCAAGGTGGTAATAGGTTTTGCAATTTTAGAAAATCCTTCCACAAACCTCCGGTAATAGCCTGCTAACCCCATGAAGCTGCGCACCTCATGAGCATTCCTTGGAATTGGCCAATCTTCAATGGCCTTTACCTTTTCTGGGTCTACAGAGATCCCTTCACCTGAGATGATGTGCCCCAAGTAGTGAATCTCTTTTTGGAAGAAGGAACACTTTGACAATTTACCATAAAGTTTATGTTCCCTTAAGCATGTCAAGACTAACCGCAAGTGTTCCTCATGCTCCTTCTCATTCTTAGAATAGATAAGAATATCGTCTAAGAAGACCTGAACAAAGTGGTCCAAGTATTTTTGGAAGACACCATTCATGAGGCTCATGAATACAGCTGGAGCATTGGTCAAACCAAATGGTACCACTACAAACTCGTAATGCCCAAATCGAGTTCGAAAGGCAGTCTTAGGAATGTCGCCTTCCTTGATCCTCAACTGGTGATACCCTGATCGTAAATCAATCTTTGAGAAGACTGACGCACCTTTCATTTGATCAAAGAGGTCATCAATTCTTGGTATGGGATACCTGTTCTTCACTGTGGCTTTGTTCAAATCTCTGTAATCTATGCACAGTCGCAGAGATCCATCCTTCTTCTTAACGAAGATCACTGGTGCTCCCCACGGTGAGATACTGGGTCTAATCAGTCCCAAATCTAGCAATTCTTTTAACTGGATCTGTAACTCACGGAGCTCTGGAGTTGTCATTCTATAAGGAGTTTTTGAGATAGGTTCTGCACCAGGTTTTAGTTCGATTGTGAAATCGAGCTCTCTTTCTGGAGGTAGTCCTGGTAATTCCTTCGGAAAGACATCCTTGAACTCGGAAAGTACTGGGTAAGAATTCAAGGAAGGTCCTTTACTATCGCTCACGGCCTCCACTACGAACAACTGGCATCCTTGTCTTAGGCACCGCTTAGCTTTCACCATAGAGATGAAACGGAGGGATACCTTCCTTTTCAAGCCTTGGATTTGAATTGTCCTTCCCTCGTCATCGAGGCACAACACCTTCTTCGCATAGCAGTCTAAGAAAGCTCTATGGCCTTCTAACCAATCCATGCCAATAATGAGGTCATAAGTCCCCAAATTGGTGACATAAGCATCCAACTTAGTGGTGCAAACTCCTAAGTCAACCCCACAACCTCTCACTTTAAGACCTACTGGTTGCTTAGTTCCTGAAGCCATTTCGACCAGTTTGAAATCATCGTGCTCGTAGGCTGCCAACCCACATTTATCTAATGCAAATGGTGAAATAAAACTATCAGTTGCTCCTGGATCAAACAAAATTTTAAGTTTGACATTGTTTACATTACCAGTGGATTCTACTATGGTAGACTGATGTTCTGCCTGGTGGTTATGCACCGCTGCATGAATCCGATGACTGTTACCCGAACTATCCATGGGTGATTTTCCTTCCCTGTGCCTGCTGCTTGACTGACCCTTGGGACAGTCTCGCTGGAAATGAGGACCTCCGCATCCCCAACAAGAGAGATTGGGAGGGGCTTTCCTGTTGCTCGAAGGAATCCTCTGAGATGAGTTCCTTCCCCTGGTTCCTCTAAAACCCCTTGCTCCTCTATAGGAACTTCCCTGCGTACGTCCCTGGCTTTGGTGGGTTGCGGACGATGCCTGCGAGATTGAGTTAACTGAAGTATTACCCCTCGGTGTGAACCTGTTACTGTAAGGAGGAGGCCTAGATTGTCCTCCCCTGAAGTAAGGGCGTGACGCCTTCCCTGTAACATACTGATTGGTTCCTGTCAACTTACTACCCCCTTTTCCATCTGACATATCAGCTGCATAACGAGCATACTCAACTGCCATGGCAACTGAAGTTGGCTTCCACATCCGCACAGCAGCTCTAATCTTGTAGCTAAGTCCATACACAAAACGCTCTACCTGACAATCATCTGCATCCAGGTAAGGAACATATTTTACTAGTTCCATAAACCGAGATTCATACTCCTCCACCGTCTTGTCTCCCTGTACCAAGGCATGGAGTGCACCTGCCTGCTCTTCCTTGTAATAATTTGGCAAATACTTCATGTGGAACCTTTCCTCGAACAGTTCCCAAGAAGTTGTAAGAGGAGTAAGGTGCAACTGTTTCTCGAGGTCTGACCACCAATTCAAAGCATCACCTTTAAGCTGAAAGACGGCCATCCTAGCCTTGGAACTAGATGTGTACTCATTCAATGCGAAGCATCTCTTCATGCCTTCCAGCCATGCCTCTGCATGCTTACCGGGTCGTCCTCCTGAAAACTCTGGAACTTTTATCTTTTGTAACTCCCTCGATATGTCCTGAAGTGGTTCCAGTCTTGGGCCATGTGCCCTTTCAGAGTTCTCTCGACTCACTTGAGTGGTTTCCACCTCGGCGGCCCTTTCCGACTGCCTGTTCATCGTGGTCATAATAGCCTCCAATGACCGCATTATGATCTGCATTTCTGGTGTTGAGGTTGGTTGTGGCGGTGTTGGCGGTGGCGGAGGTGGTGGTGACGGTGGTCGACCTTGACCCCGACCTCGACCTCTGCGTGTTGTCACCATGATAGTCCCTGAGTTTGTTGAAAATAAAATCATGTCCTTAGTTGTTTAATCAATACACGCGGAACTAAAATGTAGGTATTCATACACTTATACTTATGCATAAGAAATAACTTGCATCATGAGATAACAGATTGTCAGGGTTAGCGCAGTAAAATCTATAGTCGTTTTTATTAAACAATCTTTGTCATGGTGTTCAGCTCGTCATGCTGGTCTTAACAGTGTCTTGTTTTTGAGATTTCGGGTTTCTTTCATCCCTTCGACTAGGAGTTGAAATTTCGGCAAAATTTTTAATATCTCTATTTTAGTTACTTTAAATGTTACCCTTTAATCTAAACAACCTAATTGACATTAATTTATCTTAAAATTCTGAATCCTCTAATCAACCTTAGGTTTAATTAAAGTTAATCCTAAACATAGAGACTCTAATCATAATCTAACTTTTATTTATATGAATTTTAAATCAACCTAAAAACTATTATATATGTATTGCATTAAATTTACAATTATATCTCCATACTTTTAGCAATATATATATATATCATAAATATCAATTTCGAAAGAACTACAATTGAATTTTTAAATAATTAAATTTTAAACATTAATTATTTAGAAATATCCCACCATGCAGATATTTTATTTTACAACTAAAATTTGAGATTTAAATAATTTTAAACATTTAAACAATTTGAAACATTAAACAATTTATTTTCGAGTTTTAAACCATTTATTATATATATATATTTTTTTCTTTATTTTTAAACATTATAACCTCTCACGCGGACTTCGACGCGCGTCCACCCTACCTACCTCCTCGTGTCTCCCACTCCACCTATTAACTTCGACCGGGTTTCTACCTCTCGCTAGACCAACCGGCTCAAAGATCCACGAGGAGGCCTGGGCTGCATGCCAGCCACCTGGGCTGCATGCACCCCCTCTCCCCATTAACCAAAACGTGGTGCCTCCCCCTACTAAGCGGTGCTTCCTCTCCCGCGCGCGAGCCTGGTCTCCCATTCAGCGCGTGGGTCTGGCGAGACCATTCGTTGAAAATAGAATGTTGAATTTAAAAACTGGCTATGTTTTAGAAATTGAAAGCTGAAACCTAATACAATTTTCTGAGCTACTATTTGCAGAACTGCAAAATATTGGTGGTTGGATTGCCTCGGCAGCTCTCGCCGGATTATCTCATCCACGACTTCGTGCAATATTGGGTGCAAAGCACCGCTGCAGAGATGCGCGTTCCGGCAATTTATTTCTCGGTCATTGCTCCCGTAAGCTTCTGTTATCTCATGCACCCTGGTAAATTGCAGAACCAAGAATTAACAGCCGAGCAGGTGGCCGCTCCACCCTTCAGATTCCCATCATCGGAGGTCTCGGGAGTTGGTATCAATGGTCTGCTATTCACACTATTTATCGCTGGAATATCCCCTTTTCTGCTATGTTTCTTCATCAAATTCTTATGGACGCCATGGGCTCTCCATGGAGCTCTGAAAAGCAGGGATTCAAAGGGCCTCCCCCACGTTTTATGCTCGGCAATCTACTGGATATTGCCAACATGATACAGCAGGAGATGCGCACAGCCATGGCCTGTCAGCTGTAGGGGAAATAATGATGAAATTGAAATTGGTTCACGGTTATCTAATTAACAAGAGGCACTAATTATATAATATTTTATTAATTACATTAATAACATTAAAATATCAAGGATGGCGGATAGACTTGTATTTAATGAAACTTGTCCCGAATGGATAACCTTGGGGTGATAATTCCCACCGTAATAAATAATTACGACCGTCAATCCAAAACCAAATGAATTTTCCATAAGAGTAATTAATTATACATTTTTATAATGAGACGTGGATGAATGAACTAGGGAAAGGAGTAAAGGTTTGAGGGGCTCGAGAGGGGGAGTTTGGGGCGGTGGAGTAAGCCCAAGGTCTTCTCGAGGATGGACAGGTATATAGAGGGGGAGAAGGTTGAAGGTGGAGGAGGTTTTTTTTAATGGCGACGCTGCTGCGCAGGTGATATCAGATATTAACAGGACCATATGGATTTGAACAGCGGGTATGCACAGGGCTCCCCCTGTAGTAGCATAAATAAATTGATATTCACTAGTTACAGGGTCGTGCTTGATATACGTCTAAAACGGAGCTATTACACCACGAATTGAGAGAGACCTGAGTGAGCCGGGCAATTCATAAAGTCCACCTCTACTTTCTTTGGAGGTTTCACCGTGGCTTTCATCAAAGGATGAAAACTTACCCTGGTAACGTTGTCTGCGATTCCCCTTTTGATAGCAGCGGGTAGTGCTGTGGGGATAAATTGTATTGGTCGAAACATCTCAACCATGTTTGGCACTACATTCATGAGGTTGAATGTATAGATGGCATACCTGGCCATGTGGTCTCCACGACACAATTGCGTGATTGAAGCTTTTAAGATCTTTGCTTTATGCATTCTCGGGAAGGGATGGCAAGCTTGACAGTGAGTATCTTCACCGTTGTAATGGGGCTAGGATTTATTTGCACAACCAATTTGGACATTTAACACAGTGCAAGAGCAACATGGGTTAATTCCTTCGATGCGAGAAAAGAAAAAGAAACAAGCGACTATCTGGCCTACCGAGAATAGCATGGCTAAGATAATATCAAAGAGGTCAAGCCAAGGTCAGCAAGCATATGCAGAAGCAGGCAATGTCGTGGAGCAGACAATTGGCGCAATTAGGACAGAGCACTATGTAAAAAAGAAAGGGAGATTCCAGATATCAAGCCAGGTCATATTGTACAGCTCAAAGTGGAAGTGCCTGCGAATAAGCGTAGAGTTTCAATCCTTAAAGGAATAGTCATGGCAAGACGAAATGCTGGTTTGAATTCAACTTTTAGAATCCGGAGACAAGTTGCTGGTGTTGGAGTGGAGTCCGTTTTTCCTCTGTAAGTAATAAATTTATTTTCCAAAATGCAGACGGGCGCCTCCTTGAGGGGATCGACCTCGGTTTAATGTATTATACAGTTAAGTAATTTTTAATTGTTTGTCTATGAAAAATAAAATATACCCCTGTTACGAATGATGTATAATTTAGTTGGCATTTAATTATCCTGTAGAAATCGTGGAGTCTCTAAAAACTTGCCACGACTCCTGTCAAGCATTTATGTGGCTCTGTTCTATATTATGGTTGAATCTTAAGTAATTGGTCTACTGCCCGTATTCCCTTATTGTGAAGCATTCTCTCTCTTGTGGGAAATCGTGTGACCCATTCTCAACACATTGTTGGTTTTGGAGGGCCTTCTCTTCATCTCTAGAGTTTGTAGCACAATTGCATAAGTCAAACGATTTCCCTCAATTTCTACTTGAATTTGTTTCTTGTTTTACTGTAGTCTGTAGTGCGTCCCTTGGAGTTATTCTTATTCTTAGGTAAAGTAATTTAACCCCAATATGCGTTTTCTGTATTATCTAATTACTGTAGCCTGCATTCATTGTTAATACCCTTATACCTTACGTTCACAGGATTTCACGGTTGCTCAGCCCTTGATTGAACCTCAGTTATAATTAACAACTTAAATTTTTATTATTCAATTTCTACTTAGTTTATTATTGAATTATCATAAAAGATTTTAACCCTGCTTATGCCTTTGAATTTTCTTACCATGTCTTATCTTAATTCAACTAGTTAGGGTTTTTGTTACCCAAACCCCAATATTATGGGAAGATATAGGAAGATTTCTTTTTCTGTCAACGAGCATGGCTGAGATAAGTTGCAGATTTCCATTCAGAGCAGATATAGCCCTACAGTTGGATCGTTTTGGTTTCATATAAGTCGTGGGCTCTTATGCACAATCTATTGGTTATATCTCTCGATTTCTATAAATACTATGTTTCTTTGATGTGGATATTTTAATTTCTCATTATGTAAATTTTATTTAATGCCCGGGTCTGGTTATATATATATATATTTATATATATATATATTTTTAATGTAATTGTTGTTATCGTTGTGCAGGTACCTTGAAAGATGACTATGGCTGGAGGTCAAGTAGGTAAATTATCAAGTAAATTTTCTAGGTGAAGCATGAATAGGCCTGTAGGTTCAAGAGTCTGAACAAAGGCTCTGATACCATCTGTAGTGCTCTGGTTTTTACAGCAGAGCACTGTGTAAAATTTCAGGTTTAATTTTCTACGTTTTAACTTTACCAGTTTATGGAAATAAATTTCTAAGAATTACTATGTGCCTAAATAATATTTAGGGTACTGTCGTGTTTTCTTTTATCACCTTACATTCGTAATTTAAAATAGACTAACATACCAATATTTTCTTTCCAACAATCTAGCATAAGAATATGTTTCACAACTCAGTAAATCAGTAAATAGCAGTAAATCAGTAAGTAGCAGTAAATCAGTAAATAGCAAGTGATGCATGTTTATAGTAAGTTTAAGCATAATAGTAAATAACGGAACTTACCTGATGCTGATGCTAACCGTAAGTTGTAGCAGGTTTTATAACCCCTTAGACAGCCAAACTGAAGTGTCCACCCTACCGACCAGCTATAATCTTGCTGGCCCTTGGAAATCAAAGGATTTCCAAGCCCCCGAGCCCACAATCTGATAATCCCGAGAGCAGTCTTTCCTTCTGTTCTCAAAATCTTTCTGTTCGCCAAATTTTCTGTTCTCCCAACTTCTGTTCTCCAAGCTTCTTTTCTTCCCCCAATCAAAAAAAACCTCCTCCACCTTCAACCTTCTCCCCCTCTATATACCTGTCCATCCTCGAGAAGACCTTGGGCTTACTCCACCACCCCAAACTCCCCCTCTCGAGCCCCTCAAACCTTTACTCCTTTCCCTAGTTCATTCATCCACGTCTCATTATAAAAATGTATAATTAATTACTCTTATGGAAAATTCATTTGGTTTTGGATTGACGGTCGTAATTATTTATTACGGTGGGAATTATCACCCCAAGGTTATCCATTCGGGACAAGTTTCATTAAATACAAGTCTATCCGCCATCCTTGATATTTTAATGTTATTAATGTAATTAATAAAATATTATATAATTAGTTGCCCCCTTGTCAACTTGGACATGATGTGTCTTAATGATCCACCTTATCCGTCGAGACTACTTAGCTTGAGGTTTAAATTCCAAGATTAACATTGAATAATTAAATATCCATTTTCCATCACATCACGTTTATTCCAAAAATGATTATCTTATTATGGCTAACTTTTGAAATGGAATTAATCACACAATATTAATTTATAAATCAATATTTTAAATCTTACTTATATTGCATTTGTTACGATAGGGATATAAATGTTTGCTGGAATATCATTTATTAATTAATAATAATAATTAAATCACCCTTTGACAATAATAAAAGGTGAATCAATCATAGTATTCTTAATTATTTGTTCATCACATGGGTACCCTATCATCAACATAGCATCCTTGTTCTTATAAACAAAGCACTTGTGAGGGCTTAAACAATTTTACTAATTACTTAGACACTATCATTACCCTATTCACAACAGTTCTTCTATGACAATGTTAACTGACGATACTTGTCTTAGTTTATTATTACAATGTTTTCATATAATTACTAATTCACTTATTTACACATTGACAACCTAACCATTCATTACCTAAGTTGATTGATGTATCCTTAACTGAGTTATCTATGGCATTTATACTACTATTCAAGCATGACAAGTATGTTATACACCAGTAATATTGTACACGTACAAGGTGTGCATGCATGGCCAGTGTATGCACATGTTGGACATGTACTATAAACAAACCCCATTCCACCTATGCATACTTGCTAACTAACAATAGTATCTACCCCCATGCAGAAGAGAAAGCATAATCTATAGTATAATTACTTTAACATCCTCGGTTATTTAACAGTTAACCCTTTACGATTTAACATCATTGTCTTTATGTTTACATTAGTTTAATCAATCAAGTACAGGAAGGGTGCCTACTTCCACTAACTCGGAATCAAGGAATACTAAACCACCAACAGTGCTAACTAACACATCCTCCCTTCATAACCTACTTCCAGCATCCTCCCTATCCTTCCTCTGCTAGTACAACAGTGGATGTCGGACTCACCGATCTGACCACATAGAACTTGAGAGCGATAGCGTCGGCTGAACAGCGGACCTATCCTCCCCTAGCAGGCATCCGACAATCGTCATCACAACAACATGGGGAGCGTGTCTCAGCACGGCCCTCCCACGACCTCGGGTCTCATGGAAACATAGGGTGGGAAACACATCCATCCCTCTCAACATACTGGGCCTACGCCCTTATCAACTCAAACTTGCTGCTATCGGGATTATCAGTTTGTGTTATCGTATCCTCATTTTGGCTGCTAAGGTTTGCTGTATGAACATGTTTTTCCTTTCCAATGTATATCAGACCAAGTAACTGGCTATCCCATAGCCCTTGTGTCCTGTAGGTTAGTGTTTTGCAAAATACAATTTATAGAAAGCATTTTCCATTGATCGCCAATTGATCCATTTTATCATTTCATTTCATGTAACCTTTTAGCTCATCATAGATACATATAACATTTCGATAATTCATATAAGAAGATGGTATCCACGTACCGAATCATATATTTCACATTTCATTAAGGAAAACATATAAACATATACTGCAATCGTAAAATAAGGAAATCATATGATAATCATGACATCATAACTGCATAACATAGTAACATCATAATCATGGTGAAATCATAAGACAGAGTAACATCATATAATGAGGTCCAATATAGTTTACTCAGTCGAGCTGACTTCGACAAAATATATAAGAAATAAAGTTTGGTGTGTCTAACTAATAAATATGCCGAATCAAAATATGGGCATTACATTCGCAAACTATAGAAAGACGTTATGACATAGAATGTGCATACTTTGTTGATTCCATTTATGAAAGAAATCACATTTTCTAAAAAGTCTTGTTTTTTAAGAAATCATGTAAACCTTCTAGAAGCTGTGATTTTAAAAAACGGGCGGAAGTAACCTTTTCTTATTTCCGGATGAATGCGCAAACTATAGAAAGTCGTTATTATGTAGAGTGTTCATACTTTGTTGATTCCATTTATGAAATAAATCACAATTTCTAAAAACTCATGTTTTTTAAGAAATCATGTAAACCTTCTAGAAGCTGTGATTTTAAAAAACGGGTGGAACTAAGCTTTTTTATTTCCGGATGAATGCGAAAACTATAGAAAGTTGTTATTACGTAGAATGTTCATACTTTGTTGCTTCCATTTATGAAATAAATCACATTTTCTAAAAGTCATGTTTTTTAAGAAATCATGTAAACCTTCTAGAAGCTGTGATTTTAAAAAACGCGTGGAAGTAAGCTTTTCTTATTTCCGTACGAATGCACAAACTATAGGAATTCGTTATTACGTAGAATGTGCATATTTTGTTGATTCCATTTATGAAATAAATCACATTTTCTAAAAACTCGTGTTTTTTAAGAAATCATGTAAACTATCTAGAAGCTGTGATTTTAAAAAATGGGCAGAAGTAAGCTTTTCTTATTTCCGGACGAATGCGCAAACTATAGAAAGTCGTTATTACGTAGAATGTTCATACTTTGTTGATTCCATTTATGAAATAAATCACATTTTCTAAAAACTCGTGTTTTTTAAGAAATCTTGTAAACCTTCTAGAAGCTGTGATTTTTAAAAACGATGGGAAGTAAGCTTTTCTTATTTCTGGACGAATGCGCAAAGTATAGAAAGCCGTTATGACGTAGAATGTGCATACTTTGTTGATTCCATTTGTAATGCCCCTAGAATGACTGTGGACCTTAAGGGCACCTGTCGAGTGACCCGACTGAAAAACTTCGATATAATGGTCTCTTGAGCCTTGTTATGTCTTAACTGATTGAGGAAAACCTGAAGATGGGAATGACGACAATAATTGATAAATGAATTAAGGAATTAAATTATACATGTGGAGTGGGATAATTGATTGATTAAATCTTGCTTAATGATTAGCCCTGTTTGATCAAGTCAAAGTGCAGTAGGACAGTTACATTCCTAGTTCTACGATTTGGGAGGACGCAACTGAGATGTGTCATAACTTTCCATTTTTTATTCTGAACTTCGGGACGAAGTTCTAAATAAGTAGGGGTGTATGTAGTGCCCCTAGACTACTGTAGACATTAAGGGCACCTACTGAGTCACCCGACTGTTTGAAACATTAATAAAATAACCCTATGATTTTATTTTGAGTATATTTATGATTACGATTGATTGATATATGTGCATTTGGGTAGTTATTGTGAATGGACGATTTCATGTTGTCTAACGATTAACTTTGATATGAAAATTGTACACATGAATAATGCTTAACGACTAGCTGTATGGTGATTATGTATTTGGCGACGAAATGTATATTTGATAAGATGAATGAGCAGTTTGAATAAATCATAAATGTTTAACAATGCTAGAGTCAGAAACTAGATGATGATTGTTGAGAACAGTGCTACTAATAATTTGTTGTGAGAAGTGTGTGTAGAAACAAGTGAGACGGTTCACCAACGGACACACAAAGGAACATGGAGGGTCGTAGAGTACGGGTAAATCACACACAGGGGAAACGATGACGATGTCGACTTCCGACAAGAATACCACGCATGAGCAGATAAGCATTGATCCGCTTGCTCAAGAGGAATGCGTGAGGGCGTACGAGGTGGGCCACGACGGAGCTGGTCACGTACGAGTTGAGGGGCGCGCAGTGAGAACGGACTCACTCCTCAGCGCCATTAGTCCCTAAATAGCATGTAGACGGAGGATGGATGGTAACGATTCCTAAAATCCCTACAAGAGTTCCCGCAAGTCAAAACGAAAAGATGGTGGCAGAAGGGCCCAACGATGCGGTACCCTGTCGAGAACGGAAAGAATGGACGCAAGGACCCAACGAGGTGGTACCATGCCAAGGAATGGAAACCATGGATGATTGGACCCGACGGAGTGGTGCCATGTCAGGGGATAAAAAAATTAAGGAACCAGGAGCCCAACGACGCGGCACCGTGATCCTAGTGAGTTTGATTGTTAAATTAAACTGCATAAAAACTTAGGAGAATAACTCTAGATTATTACTTAGCAAATGCATAACAATAGCTTAGACATTTGCACATGAATAGTTATTTTGTTAAGCATTTAAAATAATAGAAATTATTATTTAGGAGCAAAATAGATTAGACACCTAGTCAACTAAAAGCTAGGAGTTGATTAAAATATCTGGGGGACAAACTAGAGCAAACTTAGGGATGTAGGTGCACTTCCCAGAGAAACTAACACTTGGATGGGTGAGTGTTTTAATTAAATAAATAATTAAAAATATTTATTTATGCATGAAGCGACATGTGTCGCAGGAGATTTCCCTTTATAAGGAAGGCTTAAGGAATGGGTAAGGGGCCCATAATTTGGACGATTGTCGTAATTTTCGAATGCCTCAAAGACTTGCTGCTATCTAAGGGTTTGGCCTAGAAATCCTGGTGGGAAGGGAAGCCCAAGCTGAATTTCTGAAATACTTGTGTGAGCTCTACGACCCAAAGCTCGGGGGAGGCCATGCGACTGAAAGCATGAGCCTATGGTTGGGTGGCGAAGCTAACGGTTGCTTCGCCAATGGTTATACGAGCTTTTTCTGGAGGGATCCTTTGAAAGATGCAGACGAAAAGGGGCTAGATGGATCGAATTGACGATGACTACTCCTCCGATAGCGGGATCGACTAACGAATGACAGGTATGAAGTTCCACTTGTATCTTCTTAAGGTAAATTTGTTTACTGTAATTCAGTTTTCTATCTTTGATATGTTCTAATCTGTGTCATATTATGTTGATGAGTTTCAAATTAGTTTTAGGGACGATCCCACAAACGGGGGTCCCTACATTTGGTATCAGAGCCGGTCGAGCCTTGAGGGCACCGGACGCATAATGTTTTTTTTTAGGTTTCGTTGCTAACCGTGATGATCAATGGTTGGATTGGAGCAACAATCTTTGGGGGATTACACCTTCGACCGGAGGCGCTGTTCCTACAGGTTCTTATTTATTGTATTAATTCATACCTATTTATGTTTTACTTAAAAATTATAGATCTGAGAATTCTGTATGTTCGTTGTATATTAGAGGTGTTATGTACAACTCTTATTATTATATGATTGAGAGAAAAGTTAGAATTCAACTAAACATTTGTAAATCTGAGAATTCCAGAAAAGTTTTCTGTATGTTTGCGTTAATTGAGATTTTCAGATCTCTGCCTATCTAGCGATTTCTGAGAATTATCTATACCTCTGTTTACACTCAGGACGCAGATATAAATTTAAATATCAATCTCGGTTTAACTTCAGTACCCCTATTGTATTTTTCCGATTGATCAATTGCTTACTTCCAGAAACGCAGAACCATATATCTTGTAGATCTCTGTTTGCTTTCAGTATATAAATCGTATTTCGTATTGGATCCCTGTCTGCTTGTTGATTGTCATACTTCACCGTGTTTGCTTTTCTGTCTATGGTTAACTCCGTCAAGATTTTAGAGTGTGCATCCTCTCACGCGATCAACATTTGAGAGATCCCCACTTTAATGGTGGACGGATCTACCTCTACGATTTTTTCAGAGTATCATCCTGATTGCTACCTTTGCGAACTGCTGAGAAAAGAACCTCACTTAATTCGCAGTCTCCTTCTCTTTAAATCCTCGACGCCCAGTTGCGACCAAACTTTTAGCATTCCTTTTACCTCGAAGAGGTTTACACCCCGCTAATTGACACCTGGTGGTAGTAGTTGGGAGCCGTGAAGTTTGGTGCCTGGCGCTTGTGCAGCATCAAGATTCGAGCCCCTTCTTTATCGACGTTAAATACTCAAGGCATGGGCGTATTAGATTCACTGTGTTCAACTCTCGGTGACACTTGGAACTATGGTTTTGTAACCACCAAAGGAAAACAGCTGCCTACGCATCTTTCGCTGATCTTTGTCTTTAGTTAAGAGCGTGTAATACGTCATTGTAGGTGTTACCATATCTTTCCGCAGACTCAGTATAGATAACGTCTTTGTATTTGATGCCAATAACCCCATAACGTTAATAGCACTTCTGCATAGACTTGTTTCAGTTATTTAATTTCTGATTGCACTTTCCTATTTCATAAGAAAAGAAAAACTCTGTCCCACTCCGACTGGTTGAGTGATTTTCAGTTTGTTTTGCTTTGAGTTTAATATAGTTTATTTGGTTTCGAATGAGAGGAAGGGGCAGCATCCTTCTCAGTTTATTGAATGCAATCCCCAACTGAATATGGGAGAACATGAGGTTGTATTTTCTGTATACTTCGGCGTGTGCTCCCTGGTAGTCAGTAGATATATGTATAGTTATAGTATACCTTCCCTTGCAGTTTTTATCAGTCTGGTTTGGCGATCCCCGAGTATAAATTCGGTTCTTCTTCCGGTTTAGTCTTTTGTAATGAGAGTGCAACCTTAATATCCATGCTGGGTATGGTTTGGCATACGCAAACCCTTGACCGAATCTCAGTTGACAACAGGGATCTCCTTGCTCCAAAAACCGGGATGATCTTGGCGTCCTCTTGCTGGTTTTTGCCTTCTGAAATTTCTTTTTAATTCACAAGTGAGCCACTAGTCTTTTTTTTTTCCTGTATATACGAGACACTGTGTCATCTACTTCTGTGGGTGTGTAAGCATGTATCCTTGACCGTTTCCTTTGCTGCGTATTGAGTCAGACCATCTCTGCCTTTTCATGACCTCTCTGTGGATGCATGGATATGCCAGTTGTGCTTCCACTCGGCGGCCACCCGACAGACTACTAAAACTACGCCAGTAGTTATTTAACCCTGTGCTCGTTTCATGCTCGGCGATCTCCCCAAATCGGAGTTACCAATGTTGGTACGCGGTTGTTAAATTTTCTGTGTGTCTTTACTTGTAGCTCGAATTTGTAGTAGCAGTGAGGTAGAGTTCAATTTTTAAACGGTCCGGATCTCTTTCATACGCTGATGAGCAATATTACAGTTGTGTGTATTATGTTTACATAAATTGGATTGACTTTTATGTGATAGTTCAAAAGATTTTTATTAATATTATATCAATAATCCAATTTAGTTGATGTCATGTTTTATATAAATTTGGTTGATGTTTAGGTGATAATGTAGTCGATTTTTATTAATGTGACATCCATCTTTCAATTCATTGATGTTTATGTTTTACATAAATTTGGTTGAGGTTATAGTGCTTTGATCTCAATCAAATTAAAATGGATCGCCCTCCTTTTCTTTAAAGCTCTGTCTGACTAAACACAGATCATGGTAGATCCACATTATGCGAATTCTGGGAGAACGTTTATCTCTGTCTTGTTATTTATTCATACTACATCCACCAAATTGTCAAAGCTTACGAATGCCTCGATACCATACCCTGAGATCGACAATATCTCTGTGTCTTATGTTTTGATCTCCAGACTTATTAAGGAAAATAAATTCTAACCTTACTGTTTATCACCCCCAACGTTTTGTGTCTAAGATACCTCTGTTGTGCATATTTCAAATCTCCGGATTAATTTCGATCCTTGAGCGCATCACTCCATCGATGAAAGTCTTTCATATTAATTGGTGGAAGAAAAAGATCTGATCTAAGTCATAAGTGTTTTCTCGCTATCACTGAATATTAACGCTTTCGAATTTCAGATCCAAACGGAAGATCCAAGATTTAATTACGGTTAAATAATTTAATTCTTATGATCGATTTTTCTTTTATCTGCTTGTTTAATTCTTCTAATCGAATTCTCTTTTATAGCGTCCAACAGCTAGTTTATCAACGACAAGTGTCACGATTGTTTAAATTAAATTATCTAAGTATCCCTACTATCTCTACTAGAAACGCTAAGATTCGAGTTTATCAAACCCACTACGGGTTAAGGAATACACTTCCAACCGAGTTAAATTCACTAACACCAACTGGCATTGCTAACTCCAACACTGGCATCATTGATGGATACCGCAATCTCCTCCAGTGGGATCTCGATTTACACGCTTACAGCCCGGCGTAGATCGAGGGTGAGCTATCAGTGTACACTGAAGCAATGAATCCGGACACGACGAGCAATTCTCCTATTGACTGCAGCTGGCATATCAAACTGAAACGGTTTCTGCTTAGTCACAGAAAAACTTTAACGCCCAGAATATTGGTAGTGATCGATCTCTCCAACGATCCTGCATCTAGCTTCCCCATCGACCCATTATCCCGATCCCAGATCTTAGGCTGCCAAACCTCAAATTACACTGCGTGTTAACTTCCAATCACCTGGAAAACCCTCTTTGGGCTCAGCGCTCCATTCAGATCCAAAGATGAAGTTTGAAGACTCGATTAGTGGAAGTTGCACTCCCAGAAGGACTCGTCGTCTTGAGCTGTGGCAGTCACAATTCTTTTAGATTTACAAATTGTGAATTTAATTCTTCATCATAACTTCTTCTTTTGTTTCACGTTTTATTGATTATTGATTACCCTTATCTATTGTAACCATGCGGTGTCTATTATTCTAGTCATCCGGATTTCGGTAGTTGAACTATGTAAGTAAGAACTACTGAATCAACCAGGTAAGCTAGAGTATAATGAGAGTCTTAAACACTTTACGGATACTCATCTATTTTTATTTTTTTTAATGGTTTTACAAATACTGAAATTCATTTTTAATAAATCCATTATTAAACGTGTGTCGATAATGCAATCTCAGACAGTGAACAACGGATTCCATCATGACATCTGTGTAAGTAATTTATTGTCAAATAGAAGTAATACTGTATTGGTAATTAGTTTATCAATTTTAGTGAAGTCGAATATGTTAAATTAATTGTTTATGGCTGAAGTGGAAGTTAGGCCGGCATTTTGTTTAGCATCACAAATAGAATTAAAATGTCACATTATGATGAGCGTCGATCACTAGAAAAGAGAAAAAAAAAAGGGCTTATATAGGTTATTAGGTTTTTATCATATTAACTTATTGTATCATGATAAATATGATGAAATGTGAAAAAGGAAAACCGAACAGTTATAGTTATTTAGAATGTTGGATTCTTGTTATTTACATTTCCTTATGAATTCATTAAATATTATGAGTATTGAACAATGGGGAGGGTATAGGTTAGTTTGCCAAGATGTTGTTAAAGTATTATATCAATGTTAAAGTATTATATCAATATAGGTTAGAAGTGAAAGTCCATGTGTATTATTGTAGGTAGTATATCATATATTATTTAAAGCATTGAGGGTATTATATCAATGATAGTTAAAAGCAATGAGAGTATTGCATCATATTAGGAAACATGATGGTGTTATATAATGATGGTGTTATATAGTTTTACATTGAATAGTATATTAGAATGTTTTTATATAAGAAATGAATGTACTTTGTCATAGATATAAAATGAAGTATATCTTGTATTTAGTTTGACATTGAAAAGTATGCTAGAATTATAACTATATAAGTAAAAAAATGTATTTAATTTTACATTGAAAAATATGTTAGATTTATAATAATACAAGGAAGAAAGGTATCTAGTTTTACATTGAAAAGTATGTTATATTTATAGTTATATGAGTAAGAATGTATCTTGTTGTTGTTGAGTTAAATGAAATATAACTCTTATATAGTTTTACATTGAAAAGTAAACTAGAATATAATTATATAAGAAATTAATGTATCTTGTCACGGATATAAAATGAAGTATAATTCCTATATAGTTTTATAATGAAAAGTATGCTAGAATTATATTCATATAAGGAAGAAATATATCTTGTTATAAATATAGAATGAAGTATCACTCCTATATAGTCGTACATTAAAAAGTATGCTAGATTTACATTTATGTAAGGAAGAAATGTACCTTGTTGTAGAATTAAAAAGAAATATAATTTCTATGTAGTTTTAGATTAGGAAGCATGTTAGAATCATATTTATAATAGGAAATAATATATCTTGAGGTCAAGTTAAAATGAAGTATAGTTTAAATTTCATAAGTTCAATTTAATTGCATGGCTATGAGAGAAGTATGGTTAGTGTATGATGGTAAGAACCCTGAAATATAAAGGAATTGCATTAGTCTTAATAGGTTGTAGTTAGTTTGAGGTGCATGTGTATAAGAGAATTAAATGTGTAGCAAATAGTTATGTACCTTATAACTTATCGAGAAACCATGTTTGCAACCTGGTGAGTCAATTATAGTCCCTATTTTGAGAACTAAAGAATAGGATCATTTAAAAAGAGATAAGTGAAAAATAGTATAGAAAATAGAAACCGATAGAAATATTAATGGTATATGTGCTCTTAAGATTAAATGATAAATGTTAGGGCTATAATTCAACACTTAAAGAATGACTCTTAATTAGACTCTTGGAATTTTTGCCGAATATAATTACATGTGAGTTTCGAGATTTTATGTCATAAGACAGTTGAAGAGGTGTGCTATAGGACTACGCACTTGGAGTAAGAGTGTAACTTCTAGCACTAAAAAAATAATAATAATAATAATAATAATAATAAAAAAAGATATATCAATGTTACTAGTAGGAAGAGCTAAACCCAATGAAACTAATTTTATTTTTATTTTTTTTCTCCCCAGCATAACAATGTTGTTCAAACGAATGAAAACCACAACTCGACGTTACCATGACAATGGTAAATGAAGAATTCTTAATTGCGAAAGTCCACCGAAAGGACCAGACAAAGACGATTTTAGTAAAACGATGTATGGAGATGATCAAACACAATAAATTGAATGTAATGCATCTAACAAATGACATAGTCAACCCTTGATGAAAGGACAACTAGCCTCGAGGTGGAACTCGTTGAGGTAAAGAAAACACATGTAGTTTGAATTGTTGAGTCCGACGAAGTGGTCCTATGACAATGGAAATGATGAAATGAAGTAAGGATGTGATAAGCTCATTAACTTGGACGCAATGATACTGATGAAAAGACTAAGGGATAAAATTTAAACTTTCGATTAAGTCATTAAGTTTCGATGCCTCGAATCCTATCAAATTGAGAACCAACATTTAGGGGCTTTTGGAATTACAGTCTTATGGAATTTGGTATTTGGACTATTTGAGGGTCTCTCCTGATTTGTTAAAACCGTGATTATATCTTATCGAATATTTTATGATGTTTACCTTCTCAGGAGGATAACCAAATAGATTCGAATCCTTGTTTGGATTTGTTATGTTTATAAATTATTGGGTGGCTTTTGATGCAATGGAGCTTGTTGAAAATTTGGACATCATGGACCTTCGTGAATGAATAAGAGATATAGAAAATCTAGTTGGAACTGACAATTATGGAATGTATTATCGGATTGATATGATACGAAGTTACGATTAAGTTCCTGAGGGTGTATTGTAACCATACTAGATGATATTGGAGCTAATGACTTTAACCACTTGTGCTTATAGCCATGATTATTGGAGAAAACTAGAATACAATGACATGGGGATGAGAATATAAAAAAAAATATAACGCCTAGCGTCGAAAGTACAAGAACAAAAAAAAAATTAACTTCGAGACGAAGTTCTATTTAGGAGGGGGTGTATGTAATGCCCCTAGAATGACTGTGGACCTTAAGGGCACCTGTCGAGTGACCCGACTGAAAAACTTCGATATAATGGTCTCTTGAGCCTTGTTATGTCTTAACTGATTGAGGAAAACCTGAAGATGGGAATGACGACAATAATTGATAAATGAATTAAGGAATTAAATTATACATGTGGAGTGGGATAATTGATTGATTACATCTTGCTTAATGATTAGCCCTGTTTGATCAAGTCAAAGTGCAGTAGGACAGTTACAGTCCTAGCTCTACGATTTGGGAGGACGCAACTGAGATGTGTCATAACTTTCCATTTTTTATTCTGAACTTCGGGACGAAGTTCTAAATAAGTAGGGGTGTATGTAGTGCCCCTAGACTACTGTAGACATTGAGGGCACCTACTGAGTCACCCGACTGTTTGAAACATTAATAAAATAACCCTATGATTTTATTTTGAGTATATTTATGATTACGATTGATTGATATATGTGCATTTGGGTAGTTATTGTGAATGGGCGATTTCATGTTGTCTAACGATTAACTTTGATATGAAAATTGTACACATGAATAATGCTTAACGACTAGCTGTATGGTGATTATGTATTTGGCGACGAAATGTATATTTGATAAGATGAATGAGCAGTTTGAATAAATCATAAATGTTTAACAATGCTAGAGTTAGAAACTAGATGATGATTGTTGAGAACAGTGCTACTGATAATTTGTTGTGAGAAGTGTGTGTAGAAACAAGTGAGACGGTTCACCAACGGACACACAAAGGAACATGGAGGGTCGTAGAGTACGGGTAAATCACACACAGGGGAAACGACGACGATGTCGACTTCTGACAAGAATACCACGCATGAGCAGATAAGCATTGATCCGCTTGCTCAAGAGGAATGCGTGAGGGCGTACGAGGTGGGCCACGACGGAGCTGGTCACGTACGAGTTGAGGGGCGCGCAGTGAGAACGGACTCACTCCTCAGCGCCATTAGTCCCTAGATAGCATGTAGACGGAGGATGGATGGTAACGATTCCTAAAATCCCTACAAGAGTTCCCGCAAGTCAAAACGAAAAGATGGTGGCAGAAGGGCCCAACGATGCGGTACCCTGTCGAGAACGGAAAGAATGGACGCAAGGACCCAACGAGGTGGTACCATGCCAAGGAATGGAAACCATGGATGATTGGACCCGACGGAGTGGTGCCATGTCAGGGGATAAAAAAATTAAGGAACCAAGAGCCCAACGGCGCGGCAGCATGATCCTAGTGAGTTTGATTGTTAAATTAAACTGCATAAAAACTTAGGAGAATAACTCTAGATTATTACTTAGCAAATGCATAACAATAGCTTAGACATTTGCACATGAATAGTTATTTTGTTAAGCATTTAAAATAATAGAAATTATTATTTAGGAGCAAAATAGATTAGACACCTAGTCAACTAAAAGCTAGGAGTTGATTAAAATATCTGGGGGACAAACTAGAGCAAACTTAGGGATGTAGGTGCACTTCCCAGAGAAACTGACACTTGGATGGGTGAGTGTTTTAATTAAATAAATAATTAAAAATATTTATTTATGCATGAAGCGACATGTGTCGCAGGAGATTTCCTTTTATAAGGAAGGCTTATGGAATGGGTAAGGGGCCCATAATTTGGACGATTGTCGTAATTTTCGAATGCCTCAAAGACTTGCTGCTATCTAAGGGTTTGGCCTAGAAATCCTGGTGGGAAGGGAAGCCCAAGCTGAATTTCTGAAATACTTGTGTGAGCTCTACGACCCAAAGCTCGGGGGAGGCCATGCGACTGAAAGCATGAGCCTATGGTTGGGTGGCGAAGCTAACGGTTGCTTCGCCAATGGTTATACGAGCTTTTTCTGGAGGAATCCTTTGAAAGATGCGGACGACAAGGGGCTAGATGGATCGAATTGACGACGACTACTCCTCCGATAGCGGGATCGACCGACGAATGACAGGTATGAAGTTCCACTTGTATCTTCTTAAGGTAAATTTGTTTACTGTAATTCAGTTTTCTATCTTTGATATGTTCTAATCTGTGTCATATTATGTTGATGAGTTTCAAATTAGTTTTAGGGACGAGCCCACAAACGGGGGTCCCTACACCATTTATAAAATATATCACATTTTCTAAAAACTCATGTTTTTTAAGAAATCATCTAAACCTTTTAGAAGCTGTGATTTTAAAAAACGGGCGGAAGTAAGCTTTTCTTATTTCCGGACGAATGCGCAAACTATAGAAATTCGTTATTACGTAGAATGTTCATACTTTTTTGATTCCATTTATGAAAGAAATCACATTTTCTAAAAAGTCGTGTTTTTTAAGAAATCATGTAAACCTTGTAGGAGCTGTGAATTTAAAAAATGGCCGGAAGTAAGCTTTTTTATTTGCGGACGAATGCGCAAACTATAGAAATTCATTATTACGTAGAATGTTCATACTTTGTTGATTCCATTTATGAAATAAATCACATTTTCTAAAACCTCTTGTTTTTTAAGAAATCATGTAAACCTTCTAGAAGCTGTGATTTTAATAAACGGGGGAAGTAAGCTTTTCTTATTTCCGGAAGCATTCGCAAACTATAGAAAGTCGTTATGACGTAGAATGTGCATACTTTGTTGATTGCATTTATGAAAGAAATCACATTTTCTAAAAATTCGTGTTTTTTAAGAAATCATGTAAACCTTCTAGAAGCTGTGATTTTAAAAAACTGGCGAAAGTAAGCTTTTTTATTTCCGGACGAATGCGCAAACTATAGAAAGTCATTATTACGTATAATGTTCATACTTTGTTGATTCCATTTATGAAATAAATCACATTTAAAAAAAAATCTTGTTTTTAAGAAATCATGTAAACCTTCTAAAAGCTGTGATTTTAAAAAACGGGTGGAAGTAAGCTTTTTTTATTTCCGGACGAATGCGCAAGCTATATAAATTTGTTATTACGTAGAATGTTCATACTTGTTGATTCCATTTATGAAATAAATAACACCTTTTCTAAAAACTTGTGTTTTTTAACAAATCATGTAAACCTTCTAGAAGCTGTGATTTAAAAAGACGTGGGGAAGTAAGCTTTTCTTATTTCCGGATGAATGTGCAAGCTATAAAAATTCATTATTACGTAGAATGTTCATAATTTTTGATTCCATTTATGAAATAAATAATCCATTTTCTAAAAACTCGTGTTTTTTAAGAAATCATGTAAACCTTCTAGATGCTGTGATTTAAAAAAAGGGGGGAAGTAATCTTTTCTTATTTCCGGATGCATTCACAAACTATAGAAAGTCGTTACGACGTAGAATGTGCATAATTTGTTGATTCCATTTATCAAATAAATCACATTTTCTAAAAACGCGTGTTTTTTAAGAAATCATGTAAACCTTCTAGAAGCTGTGATTTTAAAAAACGGGCGGAAGTAAGCTTTTCTTATTTCCAGACGAATGCGCAAACTATAGAAATTCGTTATTACATAGAATGTGCATACTTTTTTGATTCCATTTATGAAAGAAATCACATTTTCTAAAAACTCGTGGTTTTTAAGAAATCATGTAAACCTTCTAGAAGCTGTGATTTTAAAAAACGGGCTGAAGTAAGCTTTTCTTATTTCTAGACGAATGCACAAACTATAGAAATTCGTTATTACGTAGAATGTTCATACCTTGTTGATTCCATTTATGAAATAAATAACACATTTTCTAAAAACTCGTGTTTTTTACGAAATCATGTAAACCTTCTAGAAGCTGTGATTTTAAAAAACATGCGGAAGTAAGCTTTTTTATTTCCGGACAAATGCGCAAACTATAGAAAGTCGTTATTACGTAGAATGTTCATACATTGTTGATTCCATTTATGAAATAAATCACATTTTCTAAAAACTCGTGTTTTTTAAGAAATCATGTAAACCTTCTAGAAGCTGTGATTTTAAAAAATGGGCGGAAGTAAGCTTTTGTTATTTCCGGACGAATGCGCAAACTATAGAAAGTCGTTATTACGTAGAATGTTCATACTTTGTTGATTCCATTTATGAAAGATATCACATTTTCTAAAAACTCATGTTTTTTAAGAAATCATGTAAACCTTCTAGAAGCTGTGATTTTAAAAAACGGGTGGAAGTAAGCTTTTCTTATTTCCGGACGAATGCGCAAACTATAGAAATTCGTTATGACGTAGAGTGTCCATACTTTGTTGATTCCATTTATGAAAGAAATCACATTTTCTAAGAACTCGTGTGTTTTAAGAAATCATGTAAACCTTCTAGAAGCTATGATTTTAAAAAACGGGCTGAAGTAAGCTTTTCTTATTTCTGGACGAATGCGCAAACTATAGAAATTCGTTATTACGTAGAATGTTCATACTTGGTTGATTCCCTTTATGAAAGAAATCACATTTTCTAAAAACTCATGTTTTTTAAGAAATCATGTAAACTTTCTAGAAGCTGTGATTTTAAAAAATGGGCGGAAGTAAGGTTCTCTTATTTCCGGATGAATGCGCAAGCTATAAAAATTTATTATTACGTAGAATGTTCATACTTGTTGATTCCATTTATGAAATAAATAATCCATTTTCTAAAAACTTGTGTTTTTTAAGAAATCATGTAAACCTTCTAGATGCTGTGATTTAAAAAAAGGGGGGAAGTAATCTTTTCTTATTTCCGGATGCATTCGCAAACTATAGAAAGTCGTTACGACGTAAAATGTGCATAATTTGTTGATTCCATTTATGAAATAAATCACATTTTCTAAAAACGCGTGTTTTTTAAAAATCATGTAAACCTTCTAGAAGCTGTGATTTTAAAAAACGTGCAGAAGTAAGCTTTTCTTATTTCCGGACGAATGCGCAAACTATAGAAATTTGTTATTACGTAGAATGTGCATACTTTGTTGATTCCATTTATGAAAGATATCACATTTTCTAAAAACTCGTGTTTTTTAAGAAATCATGTAAACCTTCTAGACGATGTGATTTTAAAAAACGGGTGGAAGTAAGCTTTTCTTATTTCCGGACGAATGCGCAAACTATAGAAATTCGTTATGACGTAGAATGTGCATACTTTGTTGATTCCATTTATGAAAGAAATCACATTTTCTAAAAACTCGTGCTTTTTAAGAAATCATGTAAACCTTCTAGAAGCTGTGATTTTAAAAAATGGGCCGAAGTAAGCTTTTTTATTTCTTGACGAATGCGCAAACTATAGAAATTCGTTATTACGTAGAATGTTCATACTTTTTTTATTCCATTTATTTAATAAATCACACTTTCTAAAAACTCGTGTTTTTTAAGAAATCATGCAAACCTTCTAGAAGCTGTGATTTTAAAAAACGGGCGGAATTAAGCTTTTCTTAATTCCGGACGAATGCGCAAACTATAGAAAGTCGTTATTACGTAGAATGTTCATACTTTGTTGATTCCATTTATGAAATAAATCACATTTTCTAAAAACTCGTGTTTTTTAAGAAATCATGTAAACCTTCAAGAAGCTGTGATTTTAAAAAACGGGCGGAAGTAAGCTTTTCTTATTTCCGGACACATTCGCAAACTATAGAAAGTCGTTATGACGTAGAATGTGCATACTTTGTTGATTCCATTTATGAAAGAAATCACATTTTCTAAAAACTCGTGTTTTTTAAGAAATCATGTAAACCTTCTAGAAGCTGTGATTTTAAAAAACGGGCGGAAGTAAGCTTTTTTATTTCCGGACGAATGCGAAAACTATAGAAAGTCGTTATTATGTAGAATGTTCATACTTTGTTGATTCCATTTATGAAAGAAATAACATTTTCTAAAAACTTGTGTTTTTTAAGAAATCATGTAAACCTTCTAGAAGCTGTGATTCTAAAAAACGGGCGGAAATAAGCTTTTGTTATTTCCGGACGAATGCGCAAACTATAGAAAGTCGTTACTACCTAGAATGTTCAGACTTTGTTGGTTCCATTTATGAAAGAAATCACATTTTCTAAAAAGTGATGTTTTTAAAGAAATCATGTAAACATTCTAGAAGCTGTGATTTTAAAAAACGAGCGGAAGTAAGCTTTTCTTATTTCCGAACGAATGCGAAACCTATAGAAATTCGTTATTCGTATAATTTTCATACTTTTTTTATTCCATTATTTAAAGAAATCACATTTTCTTAAAACTCATGTTTTTTAAGAAATCATGTAAACCTTCTAGAAGCTGTGATTTTAAAAAACGGGTGGAAGTAAGGTTTTCTTATTTCCGGACGAATGGGAAAACTATAGAAATTCGTTATTCGTATAATGTTCATACTTTTTTGATTCCATTATTTAAGGAAATCACATTTTCTAAAAACTCATGTTTTTTAAGAAATCATGTAAACCTTCTAGAAACTGTGATTTTAAAAAACGCGTGGAAGTAAGCTTTTCATATTTCCGGATGAATGCGCAAACTATAGAAATTCGTTATTACGTAGAATGTTCATACTTTGTTGATTCCATTTATGAAAGAAATCACATTTTCTAAAAACTCGTGTTTTTAAGAAATCATGTAAACCTTCTAGAAGCTGTGATTTTAAAAAATGGGCGGAATTAAGCTTTTCTTATATCCAGACGAATGCGCAAACTATAGAAAGTCGTTATTACGTAGAATGTTCATACTTTATTGATTCCATTTATGAAAGAAATCAAATTTTCTAAAAAGTCATGTTTTTAAAGAAATCATGTAAACCTTCTAGAAGCTGTGATTTTAAAAATCAAGCGGAAGTAAGCTTTTCTTATTTCCGAACGAATGTGAAACCTATAGAAATTCGTTATTCGTATAATTTTCATACTTTTTTTATTCCATTATTTAAAGAAATCACATATTCTAAAAACTCATGTTTTTTAAGAAATCATGTAAACCATCTAGAAGCTGTGATTTTAAAAAACGGGTGGAAGGAAGCTTTTCTTATTTCCGGACGAATGGGAAAACTATAGAAAGTCGTTATTACGTAGAATGTTCATAGTTTGTTGATTCCATTTATGAAAGAAATCATATTTTCTAAAAACTCATGTTTTTTAAGAAATCATGTAAACCTTCTAGAAGCTGTGATTTCTAAAAACGCGTGGAAGTAAGCTTTTCTTATTTCCAGACGAATGCGAAAACTATAGAAATTCGTTATTACGTAGAATGTGCATACTTTGTCGGTTCCATTTATGAAAGAAATCACATTTTCTAAAAACTCTTGTTTTTTAAGAAATCATGTAAACCTTCTAGAAGCTGTGATTTTAAAAAATGGGCGGAAGTAAGCTTTTTTATTTCCGGACGAATGCGCAAACTATAGAAATTCGTTATTACGTAGAATGTTCATACTTTTTTTATTCCATTTATGAAAGAAATCACATTTTCTAAAAACTCATGTTTTTTAAGAAATCATGTAAACCTTCTAGAAGCTGTGATTTTAAAAAACGGGCGAAAGTAAGCTTTTCTTATTTCCCGACGAATGCGCAAACTATAGAAAGTTGTTATGACGTAGAATGTGCATACTTTGTTGATTCCATTTATGAAATAAATCACATTTTATAAAAACTCGTGTTTTTAAAAAAATCATATAAACCTTCTAGTAGCTGTGATTTTAAAAAATGGGCGGAAGTAAGCTTTTCTTATTTCCAAACAAATATGCAAACTATAGAAAGTCGTTATGACGTAGAATGTGCATACTTTGATGATTCCATTTATGAAAGAAATCACATTTTCTAAATCACATAGAAAGTCGTTATGACGTAGAATGTGCATACTTTGTTGATTCCATTTATGAAATAAATCACATTTTCTAAAAACTCGTGTTTTTTAAGAAATCATGTAAACCTTCAAGAAGCTGTGATTTTAAAAAACGGGCGGAAGTAAGCTTTTCTTATTTCCGGACACATTCGCAAACTATAGAAAGTCGTTATGACGTAGAATGTGCATACTTTGTTGATTCCATTTATGAAAGAAATCACATTTTCTAAAAACTCGTGTTTTTTAAGAAATCATGTAAACCTTCTAGAAGCTGTGGTTTTAAAAAATGGGCGGAAGTAAGCTTTTTTATTTCCAGACGAATGCGCAAACTATAGAAAGTCGTTATTACGTAGAATGTTCATACTTTGTTGATTCCATTTATGAAAGAAATCACATTTTCTGAAAACTTGTGTTTTTTAAGAAATCATGCAAACCTTCTAGAAGCCGTGATTCTAAAAAACGGGCGGAAGTAAGCTTTTGTTATTTCCGGGCGAATGCGCAAACTATAGAAAGTCGTTATTACGTAGAATGTTCAGACTTTGTTGATTCCATTTATGAAAGAAATCACATTTTCTAAAAAGTCATGTTTTTAAAGAATTCATGTAAACCTTCTAGAAGATGTGATTTTAAAAAACGGGCGGAAGTAAGCTTTTCTTATTTCCGAACGAATGTGAAACCTATAGAAATTCGTTATTCGTATAATTTTCATACTTTTTTTATTCCATTATTTAGAGAAATCACATTTTCTAAAAACTCATGTTTTTTAAGAAATCATGTAAACCTTCTAGAAGCTGTGATTTTAAAAAACGGGTGGAAGTAAGCTTTTCTTATTTCTGGACGAATGCGCAAACTATAGAAATTCATTATTACGTAGAATGTTCATACTTTGATGATTCCATTTATGAAAGAAATCACATTTTCTAAAAACTCATGTTTTTTAAGAAATCATGTAAACCTTCTAGAAGCTGTGATTTCAAAACACAGAAGGAAGTAAGCTTTTCTTATTTCCGGACGAATGCGAAATCTATAAAAATTCGTTATTCGTATAATGTTCATACTTTTTTGATTCCATTATTTAAAGAAATCACATTTTCGAAAAACTCATGTTTTTTAAGAAATCATGTAAACCTTCTAGAAGCTGTGATTTTAAAAAACGCGTGGAAGTAAGCTTTTCTTATTTCCAGACAAATGTGAAAACTATAGAAATTCGTTATTACGTAGAATGTGCATACTTTGTTGATTCCATTTATGAAACAAATCACGTTTTCTAAAAACTCTTATTTTTTAAGAAATCATGTAAACCTTCTAGAAGCTGTGATTTTAAAAAATGGGCGGAAGTAAGCTTGTTTATTTCCGGACGAATGCACAAACTATAGAAATTCGTTATTACGTAGAATGTTCATACTTTTTTTATTCCATTTATGAAAGAAATCACATTCTCTAAAAACTCGTGTTTTTTAAGAAATCATGTAAACTTTCTAGAAGCTGTGATTTTAAAAAACGGGCGGAAGTAAGCTTTTTTTATTTCCCGACGAATGCGCAAACTATAGAAAGTCGTTATGACGTAGAATGTGCATACTTTGTTGATTCCATTTATGAAAGAAATCACATTTTCTTCAAACTCGTGTTTTTAAAAAAATCATATAAACCTTCTAGAAGCTGTGATTTTAAAAAATGGGCGGAAGTAAGCTTTTCTTATTTCCGAACAAATACGCAAACTGTAGAAAGTCGTTATGACGTAGAATGTGCATACTTTGATGATTCCATTTATGAAAGAAATCACGTTTTCCAAAAACTCGTGTTTTTTAAGCAATCATGTAAACCTTCTAGAAGCTGTGATTTTAAAAAACGGGCGGAAGTAAGCTTTTCTTAATTCCGGACGAATGCACAAACTATAGAAATTCGTTATTACGTAGAATGTTCATCCTTTTTTCATTCCATTTATGAAAGAAATCACATTTTCTAAAAAGGCGTGTTTTTTAAGAAATCATGTAAATCTTCTAGAAGCTGTGATTTTAGAAAACGGGCAGAAGTAAGCTTTTCTTATTTCCGGACGAATGCGCAAACTATAGAAATTCGTTATTACGTAGAATGTGCATACATTGTATATTCCATTTATGAAAGAAATCACATCTTCTAAAAACTCATGTTTTTTAAGAAATCATGTAAACCTTCTAGAAGCTGTGATTTTAAAAAACATGCGGAAGTTATAGAAAGTCGTTATTACGTAGAATGTTCATACTTTGTTGATTCCATTTATGAAATAAATCACATTTTCTAAAAACTCGTGTTTTTTAAGAAATCATGTAAACCTTCTAGAAGCTGTGATTTTAACAAACGGGCGGAAGTAAGCTTTTGTTATTTCCGGACGAATAAGCAAACTAGAGAAAGTCGTTATTACTTAGAATGTTCATACTTTGTTGATTCCATTTATGAAAGAAATCACATTTTCTAAAAACTCGTGTTTTTTAAGAAATCATGTAAACCTTCTAGAAGCTGTGATTTTAAAAAACGGGTGGAAGTAAGCTTTTCTTTCTTCCGGATGAATGCGCAAACTATAGAAATTAGTTATGACGTAGAATGTGCATACTTTGTTGATTCCATTTATGAAAGAAATCACATTTTCTAAAAACTCGTGTTTTTTAAGAAATCATGTAAACCTTCTAGAAGTTGTGATTTTAAAAAACGGGGGAAGTAAGCTTTTCTTATTTCCCGACGAATGCGCAAACTATAGAAAGTCGTTATGACGTAGAATGTGCATACTTTGTTGATTCCATTTATGAAAGAAATCACATTTTATAAAAACTCGTGTTTTTAAAAAAATCATATAAACCTTCTAGAAGCTGTGATTTTAAAAAACGGGCGGAAGTAAGCTTTTCTTATTTCCAAACAAATATGCAAACTATAGAAAGTCGTTATGACGTAGAATGTGCATACTTTGATGATTCCATTTATGAAAGAAATCACATTTTCTAAAAACTCGTGTTTTTTAAGCAATCATGTAAACCTTCTAGAAGCTGTGATTTTAAAAAACGGGCGGAAGTAAGCTTTTCTTATTTCCGGACGAATGCGCAAACTATAGAAATTCGTTATTACGTAGAATGTTCATACTTTTTTTATTCCATTTATGAAAGAAATCACATTTTCTAAAAACGCGTGTTTTTTAAGAAATCATGTAATTCTTCTAGAAGCTGTGATTTTAAAAAACGGGCAGAAGTAAGCTTTTCTTATTTCCGGACGAATGCGCAAACTATAGAAATTCGTTATTACGTAGAATGTGCATACTTTGTTGATTCCATTTATGAAAGAAATCACATCTTCTAAAAACTCGTGTTTTTTAAGAAATCATGTAAGCCTTCTAGAAGCTGTGATTTTAAAAAACATGCGGAGGTAAGCTTTTTTATTTCCAAACAAATGCGCAAACTATAGAAATTCGTTATTACGTAGAATGTGCATACTTTGTTGGTTCCATTTATGAAAGAAATCACATTTTCTAAAAACTCTTGTTTTTTAAGAAATCATGTAAACCTTCTAGAAGCTGTGATTTTAAAAAATGGGCGGAAGTAAGCTTTTTTATTTCCGGACGAATGCGCAAACTATAGAAATTCGTTATTACGTAGAATGTTCATACTTTTTTTATTCCATTTATGAAAGAAATCACATTTTCTAAAAACTCGTGTTTTTTAAGAAATCATGTAAACCTTCTAGAAGCTGTGACTTTAAAAAACGGGCGGAAGTAAGCTTTTCTTATTTCCCGCCGAATGCGCAAACTATAGAAAGTCGTTATGACGTAGAATGTGCATACTTTGTTGATTCCATTTATGAAAGAAATCACATTTTATAAAAACTCGTGTTTTTAAAAAAATCATATAAACCTTCTAGAAGCTGTGATTTTAAAAAATGGGCGGAAGTAAGCTTTTCTTATTTCCAAACAAATATGCAAACTATAGAGAGTCGTTATGACGTAGAATGTGCATACTTTGATGATTCCATTTATGAAAGAAATCACATTTTCTAACAACTCGTGTTTTTTAAGCAATCATGTAAACCTTCTAGAAGCTGTGATTTTAAAAAACGAGCGGAAGAAGGCTTTTCTTATTTCCGGACGAATGCGCAAACTATAGAAATTCGTTATTACGTAGAATGTTCATACTTTTTTTATTCCATTTATGAAAGAAATCACATTTTCTAAAAACGCGTGTTTTTTAAGAAATCATGTAATTCTTCTAGAAGTTGTTATTTTAAAAAACAGGCAGAAGTAAGCTTTTCTTGTTTGCGGACGAATGCGCAAACTATAGAAATTCGTTATTACGTAGAATGTGCATACTTTGTTGATTCCATTTATGAAAGAAATCACATCTTCTAAAAACTCGTGTTTTTTAAGAAATCATGTAAACCTTCTAGAAGCTGTGATTTTAAAAAACATGCGGAAGTAAGCTTTTTTATTTCCAAACAAATGCGCAAACTATAGAAAGTCGTTATTACGTAGAATGTTCATACTTTGTTGATTCCATATATGAAATAAATCACATTTTCTAAAAAGTCGTGTTTTTTAAGAAATCATGTAAACCTTCTAGAAGCTGTGATTTTAAAAAACGGGCGGAAGTAAGATTTTGTTATTTACGGACGAATGCGCAAACTAGAGAAAGTCGTTATTACGTAGAATGTTCATACTTTGTTGATTCCATTTATGAAAGAAATCACATTTTCTAAAAACTCGTGTTTTTTAAGAAATCATGTAAATCTTCTAGAAGCTGTGATTTTAAAAAACGGGTGGAAGTAAGCTTTTCTTTTTTCCGGACGAATGGGCAAACTATAGAAATTCGTTATGACGTAGAATGTGCATACTTTGTTGATTCCATTTATGAAAGAAATCACATTTTCTAAAAACTCGTGTTTTTTAAGAAATCATGTAAACCTTATAGAAGCTGTGATTTTAAAAAACGGGCGGAAGTAAGCTTTTTTATTTCTGGACGAATGCGCAAACTATAGAAATTTGTTATTACGTAGAATGTTCATACTTTTTTTATTCCATTAATTTAATAAATCACACTTTCTAAAAACTTGTGTTTTTTAAGAAATCATGCAAACCTTCTAGAAGCTGTGATTTTAAAAAACGGGCGGAAGTAAGTTTTTCTTAATTCCGGACAAATGCGCAAATTATAGAAAGTCGTTATTACGTAGAATGTTCATACTTTGTTGATTCCATTTATGAAATAAATCACATTTTCTAAAACCTCGTGTTTTTTAAGAAATCATGTAAACCTTCAAGAAGCTGTGATTTTAAAAAACGGGCGGAAGTAAGCTTTTCTTACTTCCGGACAAATTCGCAAACTATAGAAAGTCGTTATGACGTAGAATGTGCATACTTTGTTGATTCCATTTATGAAAGAAATCACATTTTCTAAAAACTCGTGTTTTTTAAGAAATCATGTAAACCTTCTAGAAGCTGTGGTTTTAAAAAATGGGCGGAAGTAAGCTTTTTTATTTCCGGACGAATGCGCAAACTATAGAAAGTCGTTATTACGTAGAATGTTCATACTTTGTTGATTCCATTTATGAAAGAAATCACATTTTCTAAAAACTTGTGTTTTTTAAGAAATCATGTAAACCTTCTAGAAGCTGTGATTCTAAAAAACGGGCGGAAGTAAGCTTTTGTTATTTCCAGACGAATGCGCAAACTATAGAAAGTCGTTATTACGTAGAATGTTCAGACTTTGTTGATTCCATTTATGAAAGAAATCACATTTTCTAAAAATGCATGTTTTTAAAGAATTCATGTAAACCTTCTAGAAGATGTGATTTTAAAAAACGGGCGGAAGTAAGCTTTTCTTATTTCCGAACGAATGCGAAACCTATAGAAATTCATTATTCGTATAATTTTCATACTTTTTTTATTCCATTATTTAGAGAAATCACATTTTCTAAAAACTCATGTTTTTTAAGAAATCATGTAAACCTTCTAGAAGCTGTGATTTTAAAAAACAGGTGGAAGTAAGCTTTTCTTATTTCTGGACGAATGCGAAAACTAAAGAAATTCGTTATTCGTATAATGTTCCTACTTTTTTGATTCCATTATTTAAGGAAATCACATTTTCTAAAAACTCATGTTTTTTAAGAAATCATGTAAACCTTCTAGAAACTGTGATTTTAAAAAACGCGTGGAAGTAAGCTTTTCATATTTCCGGATGAATGCGCAAACTATAGAAATTCGTTATTACGTAGAATGTTCATACTTTGATGATTCCATTTATGAAAGAAATCACATTTTCTAAAAACTCGTGTTTTTTAAGAAATCATGTAAACCTTCTAGAAGTTGTGATTTCAAAAAACAGAAAGAAGTAAGCTTTTCTTATTTCAGGACGAATGCGAAACCTGTAAAAATTCGTTATTCGTATAATGTTCATACTTTTTTGATTCCATTATTTAAAGAAATCACATTTTCGAAAAACTCATGTTTTTTAAGAAATCATGTAAACCTTCTAGAAGCTGTGATTTTAAAAAACGCGTGGAAGTAAGCTTTTCTTATTTCCAGACAAATGCGAAAACTATATAAATTCGTTATTACGTAGAATGTGCATACTTTGTTGATTCCATTTATGAAAGAAATCACATTTTCTAAAACTCTTGTTTTTTAATTAATCATGTAAACCTTCTAGAAGCTGTGATTTTAAAAAATGGCCGGAAGTAAGCTTTTTTATTTCCGGACGAATGCACAAACTATAGAAATTCGTTATTCCGTAGAATGTTCATACTTTTTTTATTCCATTTATGAAAGAAATCACATTCTCTAAAAACTCGTGTTTTTTAAGAAATCATGTAAACCTTCTAGAAGCTGTGATTTTAAAAAACAGGCGGAAGTAAGCTTTTCTTATTTCCCGACGAATGCGCAAACTATAGAAAGTCGTTATGACGTAGAATGTGCATACTTTGTTGATTCCATTTATGAAAGAAATCACATTTTCTTCAAACTCGTGTTTTTAAAAAAATCATATAAACCTTCTAGAAGCTGTGATTTTAAAAAACGGGCGGAAGTAAGCTTTCCTTATTTCCGAACAAATACGCAAAATATAGAAAGTCTTTATGACGTAGAATGTGCATACTTTGATGATTCCATTTATGAAAGAAATCACATTTTCTAAAAACTCGTGTTTTCTAAGCAATCATGTAAACCTTCTAGAAGCTGTGATTTTAAAAAACTGGCGGAAGTAAGCTTTTCTTATTTCCGGACAAATGCGCAAACTATAGAAATTCGTTATTACGTAGAATGTTCATACTTTTTTCATTCCATTTATGAAAGAAATCACATTTTCTAAAAACGCGTGTTTTTTAAGAAATCATGTAAACCTTCTAGAAGCTGTGATTTTAAAAAACGGGCAGAGGTAAGCTTTTCTTATTTCCGGACGAATGCGCAAACTATAGAAATTCATTATTACGTAGAATGTGCATACTTTGTATATTCCATTTATGAAAGAAATCACATCTTCTAAAAACTCGTGTTTTTTAAGAAATCATGTAAACCTTCTAGAAGCTGTGATTTTAAAAAACATGCGGAAGTTATAGAAAGTCGTTATTACGTAGAATGTTCATACTTTGTTGATTCCATTTATGAAATAAATCACATTTTCTAAAAACTCGTGTTTTTTAAGAAATCATGTAAACCTTCTAGAAGCTGTGATTTTAAAAAACTGGCGGAAGTAAGCTTTTGTTATTTCCGGACGAATAAGCAAACTAGAGAAAGTCGTTATTACTTAGAAGTTCATACTTTGTTGATTCCATTTATGAAAGAAATCACATTTTCTAAAAACTCGTGTTTTTTAAGAAATCATGTAAACCTTCTAGAATCTGTGATTTTAAAAAACGGGTGGAAGTAAGCTTTTCTTTTTTCCGGATGAATGCGCAAACTATAGAAATTAGTTATGACGTAGAATGTGCATACTTTGTTGATTCCATTTATGAAAGAAATCACATTTTCTAAAAACTCGTGTTTTTTAAGAAATCATGTAAACCTTCTAGAAGCTGTGATTTTAAGAAACGGGCGGAAGTAAGCATTTTTATTTCTAGACGAATGCGCAAACTATAGAAATTTGTTATTACGTAGAATGTTCATACTTTTTTTATTCCATTTATTTAATAAATCACACTTTCTAAAAACTTGTGTTTTTTAAGAAATCATGCAAACCTTCTAGAAGCTGTGATTTTAAAAAACGGGCGGAAGTAAGTTTTTATTAATTCCGGACGAATGCGCAAACTATAGAAAGTCGTTATTACGTAGAATGTTCATACTTTGTTGATTTCATTTATGAAATAAATCACATTTTCTAAAAACTCGTGTTTTTTAAGAAATCATGTAAACCTTCTAGAAGCTGTGATTTTAAAAAACGGGCGGAAGTAAGCTTTCCTTATTTCCGGACACATTCGCAAACTATAGAAGGTCGTTATGACGTAGAATGTGCACACTTTGTTGATTCCATTTATGAAAGAAATCACATTTTCTAAAAACTCATGTTTTTTGAGAAATCATGTAAACCTTCTAGAAGCTGTGATTTTAAAAAATGGGCGGAAGTAAGCTTTTTTATTTCCGGACGAATGCGCAAACTATAGAAAGTCGTTATTATGTAGAATGTTCGTACTTTGTTGATTCCATTTATGAAAGAAATAACATTTTCTAAAAACTTGTGTGTTTTAAGAAATCATGTAAACCTTCTAGAAATGTGATTCTAAAAAACGGGCGGAAGTAAGCTTTTGTTATTTCCGGACGAATGCGCAAACTATAGAAAGTCGTTATTACGTAGAATGTTCAGACTTTGTTGATTCCATTTATGAAAGAAATTACATTTTCTAAAAAGTCATGTTTTTAAAGAAATCATGTAAACCTTCTAGAAGCTGTGATTTTAAAAAACGGGCGGAAGTAAGCTTTTCTTATTTCCGGACGAATGCGAAACCTATAGAAATTCGTTATTCGTATAATTTTCATACTTTTTTTATTCCATTATTTAAAGAAATCACATTTTCTAAAAACTCGTGTTTTTTAAGAAATCATGTAAACCTTCTAGAAGCTGTGATTTTAAAAAACGGGTGGAAGTAAGCTTTTCTTATTTCCGGACGAATGCGAAAACTATAGAAATTCGTAATTCGTATAATGTTCATACTTTTTTTATTCCATTATTTAAGGAAATCACATTTTCTAAAAACTCATGTTTTTTAAGAAATCATGTAAACCTTCTAGAAGCTGTGATTTTAAAAAACGCGTGGAAGTAAGTTTTTCATATTTCCGGATGAATGCGCAAACTATAGAAATTTGTTATTACGTAGAATGTTCATACTTTGTTGATTCCATTTATGAAAGAAATCACATTTTCTAAAAAGTCGTGTTTTTTAAGAAATCATGTAAACCTTCTAGAAGCTGTGATTTTAAAAAACGGGCGGAAGTAATCTTTTCTTATTTCGAGACGAATGCGCAAATTATTGAAAGTCGTTATTACGTATAATGTTCATATTTTATTGATTCCATTTATGAAAGAAATCAAATTTTCTAAAAAGTCATGTTTTTAAAGAAATCATGTAAACCTTCTAGAAGCTTTGATTTTAAAAAACGGGCAGAAGTAAGCTTTTCTTATTTCTGGACGAATGCGAAAACTATAGAAATTCATTATTGATATAAGGTTCATACTTTATTTATTCCATTATTTATGGAAATCACATTTTCTAAAAACTCATGGTTTTTAAGAAATCATGTAAGCCTTCTAGAAGCTGTGATTTTAAAAAACGGGTGGAAGTAAGCTTTTCTTATTTCCGGACGAATGGGAAAACTATAGAAATTCGTTATTACTTAGAATGTTCATAATTTGTTGATTCCATTTATGAAATAAATCACATTTTCTAAAAACTCGTGTTTTCTAAGAAATCATGTCAACCTTCTGGAAGCTGTGATTTTAAAAAACGGGCGGAAGTAAGCTTTTCTTATTTCGCGACGAATGCGCAAACTATAGAAAGTTGTTATTACGTTGAATGTTCATACTTTGTTGATTCCATTTATGAAAGAAATCATATTTTCTAAAAATTCATGTTTTTAAAGAAATCATGTAAACCTTCTAGAAGCTGTGATTTCAAAAAACAGGCGGAAGCCATGAATGAAGGTACTAAAAAATAATTCTGTTTTGACAGAAATATGTACCTGATTGTTTCTGGTGTAACTCCGATCTTTTAAATCCACAGGGTCTGAAAAGGTTTTCTGAGATAGCCTGACGTGTTATCTTTCCATCTTGACAGGTCTGACCTCAATTGGATTCTCTGAGAGAGAGTTATGGCAATTGTCGTAACATGACCTGTTTATGGGATAATACAGGAGAGCGAACTTGTACGGCGTTCCACGTGTCACTGGTGCAACTTCGGCTTCTGCAAAATTTTTTTGAGATAGTACAGTCTGTGTACTACCTGTCACTTTTTACGAAATTTCATTTGGAGCTTCCTAGCCTAAGTTATGACCTTTTTCCCAACGACACCTGATTTTGACTCAGATCTGGAAGAGGCAGAAACCCTATATTGTACAGATCATAAATAACAAAGTACAAGGAATTAGAGGCTGTCCTTTGGCCACAAGGTACATGGAGATCTTAGCTTCGACCTGTAACGATTTCAGATCCGAAAACTTCGCTAAAATGGATTTATGGCGAACGTTCTACGATGACTGGGTTTTGCTATATCAACCCTAGCATCGTAAGTGCAACAAGTGTCATACATGCCATATCATGCCTTCTTTCAGGCTAGCTCTGATACCATGTTAAATTTTCAAAATTTACTTCAATATGATCTAGGATCTTAACTGAGAGAACAACATGTACAGAATATCTACAGCATATCAATCATGGAGACAATAATGCAAGCACACAAGAGACACAAAGATTTACTTGGGGAAAACCATAAAGGTGAAAAACCCCAATAACTTCCTCAGAGATAGATAGAGCAATGATACAACCAACCATAAGAGATAGACATAACCTAGTGTTAAGATTTAATATGCTAATACAGAAAATAGCAGCATTACATTCCATTTCACAATAATAGCATATACAGGATCATTGAAGAAACAACAAGCATAGCATAAACACAAGAGACAAAGATTTATCCTGGGAAACCCTCATGGGGTAGAAAACCCAGTAAAGCTTCCTCAATATAGATGACCAGCAATATACAAAGATGAAACCCTGAGACATGATCTCCTCCTCCACAATAGCAGACCTCTCCTCCACAAGTGCGCTATCCTCAAGTGAGTGAGTGTATCAAATGAGGAACACACCTCCTCTATTAATACACTACTCTGATATGTATTTTACACAAGTATATGTAGGCTCGTATTTAACCATTAGGTTAAATACCCCATTATAACTGACTGGGCCGACCCCCACATGGTGGGTCTAATAACCCTAGTTACCACACCCAACTCGGAGGAATAAACATCTCCGGATTTATAGTATAATCACATCGGAGGTATGGAACATCTCCGGAATAAATAATATACAAATATAATATTCTTTGAAGTTACAATATTTCAACACTCCCCCTTAACGAGAAGGATATTATAACAGTATCTGCACGAGCAAGGAGTCATCAACATCATACATGATACATCTATAAATCATTGGAAGCTTTCTCAACATCTTCAATAACTCAAGCAGTTACTGGAACATCTTCAATACTGGAACATCAACATCTTCAATACTGAGTCTTTATCTTCTGCAGCACTCGAATAGCTACAACAACATCAACATCTGGATCCTCACGATCATCAGTATCGTCATCTCACAATCATTAGCATCGTCATCACACGATCATCAGCATCATCATCACAATCATCAGCATCGTCATCACACGATCATCAGCATCGTCATCACACGATCATCAGCATCGTCATCACACGATCATCAACATCGTCATCACATGATCATCAGCATCGTCATCACACGATTATCAGCATCGTCATCTCACGATCATCAGCATCGTCATCACACGATCATCAGCATCGTCATCTCATGATCATCAGCATCATCATCACACGATCATCAACATCGTCATCACATGATCATCAGTAGCATCGTCATCAACACAGGTATCCATAACAATACAAGTATCCACATCATTAGTACAAGTATTCATGCCAATACAAGTATACATATTATCAATACAAGTATCCATACTGATACAAGTAATCATGTCATCAATACATGTATCCTACCGATGCAAGTAACCATATCATCAATACAAGTATCCATACCGATACAAGTAACCACATCATCAATACTAGTATCCTACCGATACAAGTAACCACATCATCAATACAAGTATCCTACCGATACAAGTAACCACATCATCAATACAAGTATCCATACCGATACAAGTAACCACATCATCAATACAAGTATCCATACCGATACAAGTAACCACATCATTAATAGAAAAATCACTTTCTCGGAGACCATTCGTCTACGGATCAATTCAGGGACCAAAGTCCGGGGATGATACAATCCCCACTTCTCGGAGACCACACGTCTACGGATCAATTCAGGGACCGAAGTCCGGGGATGATACAATCCCCACTTCTCGGAGACCACACGTCTACGGATCAATTCAGGGACCGAAGTCCGGGGATGATACAATCCCCACTTCTCGGAGACCACACGTCTACGGATCAATTCAGGGACCGAAGTCCGGGGATGATACAATCCCCACTTCTCGGAGACCACACGTCTACGGATCAATTCAGGGACCGAAGTCCGGGGATGATACAATCCCCACTTCTCGGAGACCACACGTCTACGGATCAATTCAGGGACCGAAGTCCGGGGATGATACAATCCCCACTTCTCGGAGACCACACGTCTATGGATCAATTCAGGGACCGAAGTCCGGGGATGATACAATCCCCACTTCTCGGAGACCACACGTCTACGGATCAATTCAGGGACCGAAGTCTGGGGATGATACAATCCCCACTTCTCGGAGAACACATGTCTACGGCTCTCTTTAGGACTGAAAGTCCAGGGATGATCCAATCCCCTCAACTGTCCACTAAGGACTTCATTCTCGGAGAGTTCACGTCTACGGCTCTCTTTAGGACTGAAAGTCCAGGGATGATCCAATCCCCTCAACTATCCGCTAAGGACTTCATTCCCGGAGACCTCACGTCTACGGCTCTCTTTAGGACTGAAAGTCCAGGGATTATTCAATCCCCTCAACTGTCCACTAAGGACTTCATTCTCGAAGACCTCACGTCTACGGCTCTCTTTAGGACTGAAAGTCCAGGGATGATCCAATCCCCTCAACTGTCTGCTAAGGACTTCATTCTCGGAGACCTCACGTCTACGACTCTCTTTAGGAATGAAAGTCCAGGGATGATTCAATCCCCTCAACTGTGCACTAAGGAATTCATTCTCGGAGACCTCACGTCTACGGATCAATTCAGGAACTGAAGTCCAGGGATGATACAATCCCTCTTCTTTCTCGGAGACACCTGTCTACGACTCACTTTAGAACAAGTGTTCAAGGATGATACAATCCTCACATGTATTCTCATCAATACAAGTACAAGTATCCTCAACCATACAAGTACATTAATCAATACATGTATCATCAAAAGTATGTATTCTTACCAATACATCTTATCATCAAAAGCATGTATAAGTAAAACTAAGTATTCTAAGTATACGAGTCCTAAATCTAAATATTTCTAAGTATCTAGGTGTGGAGAACAAGTTACCTCATCATCGACCTTGTTGTTCGATGAGACAAACTCATCATCAGTGACTATACTACTCCCCCTTTCGAGGAGGGTCCTTTTGAACTACACCAAGCTTGTCTCGGAAGTATTCAAATTTCACTCAAGACAGAGGTTTGGTTAGTATAATGGTAACCTGTTACAAATTCAAACTTTATAGTTCCTTTCCGCGTCATATCTTGTTTGTTCCCTATGTTCTTTGACTTATCATGGAACACTAGATTCTATGTCATCTTGATACAACTCTAATTATCACATAGGATCTCAGTTGGTTCTATCTCTAAGTCAAACAATCCTGAAGCCAAACTTCTTCACAACTAGTGGAGCAAGCAGCCATATATTCCGCTTGTGCTGAGAGCCACACTAGACTGCTTCCAGCTAAACCACGAGATCATGGCTAATCATACACTTCCTGCCCAAACAGAATCTGAATAACCATCTGAAGTCATGATCTTCAAGATATCATTCTATCGTGTCCTTTATGTGCCTCATCACATGCTTTGCAACTATCAGGTGAACACATCTAGTTTCCACTAGATACTGACTCAAGGTGTTCACAACAAAGCATATATCTAATCTAGTATATGTTACATACATCAATGACCCAATAATTTGACTGTACAGAGTTATATCCATTAACTCTGATGAGTCATCCCCTAACAGCTTCAAGTTGGAATCCATAAGAGTGGCCATTCCAACACCTCAAGTTCTTTTAATATTTCTCAGCATACTTTCCTTGGTTGAGAAATATTCCTTCTGAGCCTTGCCATACTTCCAGACCTAGGAAGTAAAGCATCAATTTGAGATATTTCATTTTCATTTTTGCAATGAATGATCTTCTGCATATCTATCTGTGCCATCTCTCGTTAGATGGGTCTACTGATATGAGCCTCAATATCATTCGAACTCTGTGGTGAGTTCCTTCTTGCATCCATGTCATCTGTGTATAGAAATCATATTCAACCTTGTAGCAAAGGTTGAGATCCACATCACCCATGGTGATCATTAAGCTTATCAATTTATTATCGATCCTGGGAACCATATAGAACCTGATTCACACTTCTTCTTTAATTACACCATTAAGAGAATGGTCTTATCTTAGCCACTTGGAGCAAACATCTCATCATGATTCTCTTCCTCTTTCTAAGAGAATCTTCTAGCCATGAGCCTTCTATATTTTGTTTGATTTGTAAATCTTCTTGTTGAACATCCATTGCTTGTTCAGTGTTCATCATTCATCATGATCTTTCCTACAAATCAAAATTAAGTACAGGATTAGTAATACTTCATAATCATCAAATCATATGACATGGTAACCTATTATGCATACAGATATCATTTATATAGTTATGCAACTAATTTGACCAATACTTTGGCACAACACTTTCCCATATCATGTATGCATACAGTGGCTATCTAGATGCCTTCCATCTCTACCAGAACATACTATCGAGAGTGTGCACAGCTCTCAGCATGTCAGCAAAGAGGTTTCATTCTAGACAAGCAACAATGGAATGTTTGTCCAACTTACCAATCATATGCACATTAGTTGTATACTGTTCAATGCTCTATGAATGTTTACACTCAGCATTATATATTCTAGGAATGCAAATATGCATACAACCTATTACATGCAATATCATTACTATTTCAAATAACAACTCAAATACTTATCTTTTATGTTTGTGTGGCTGCCTCCCGCTTGATCTTCTGTATGTCTTTTGAACTTATATTCATTTTGTACCACTATGCATGCTCAAGAGTGCACTAGTGTCATCCTCATGGACTCATACACAAACATACATTCATTAGTATATTCTCAAAACATTCTAATTCTAAATAATCTTGAATATGTACAGTCATGATTATTAGTATTCATAGTTTCAAGGAAGTCTTCTTTTACTCATGCATATTCTTGTTTGATCTAGTTAGTTAAATCATCAACCAAGATAAGAGACATAATATGCATAAACCCTTGATTACTAAATTTATGAATAAGCATAACCAATCATACAAAGTATACTTATATAAGGGATCCTAACACAAGGTAAGATTCTAACATGACATAGGAAAACATACCTGGATTAGTATACCTGCTTAGTTATGTACAACATACCTAAACAATCTCTTCAATGATTTAGAGATCCTGAGCTAGAACCTGCATGTATCATAGGTTAAGCATAATGTAACAAAGTCATACATACCTCGTAAGTAGAACAAAGATTATGGATGAGTCTTTGTCTTCATGTGGAACTTGATTTGTCTTTCGTGATGTACCTGAATCTTGTTAGCAGACAACATCAACCTCACACAACACCATAATGCATTAGTACAATCATATAACCCTAATCAATGAATGTCTTCAATCATTCACATGCATTCATACTGTTACTAGGGTGATAAGATAAGTCTAAAATTAATCAAGATTGTACTAACAAATAATATGAAGACAAACACATTATGAACTTAATCAAGAATCAGATTTCAAGACATACCTGAACCTTCTTAAGTCATACCTGTCGAGACTTCTTGTAGTCTTCTTATGTAGGGCCTTAGCCTCAACTCCCCCTGAAACTTGATCTGGAGCTTGATTAGGGTTTGCTAGATAAACCCTAAGGATTCAATCTTTGACTTTCACACTTCTGAATGGATGAAAGAATATGTCTTGCTGAGCTGATCAAACTGGCATACTTCAATTTTGGAATCTCCAAAAATTGACCCCTCAAAATTGCCTTCGAAACTTCTGGATCTTCTGGACAGGAACCCGAACTAGGGTATGATGAAGCCCACCCTTCTGTCCAATCAAAAGGTTTGATCCAAGGCTCTAAACTCTTATTTTTCTGAGGAGCTTCTAGCCGTGGTTACAGACTTTAAAAATTCCAACTTTTGCTGAAGCCCTAATTTTCCATCTTTCTGATCAAAATCCCGAACTAGGGTTTGATCAAGCCCGGTCTTCTACCCAACCAAAAAATTCGATCTTGGTCTCTAAGTTTCAATTTTCCTGAGTAGCATTCAGCCGTGGACTCTGATTCTAAAAATTCTAACTTTCTCCGAAACCCTAAATTCTGGAAGCCATGAATAAAGGTGCTCGAAAAATAATTCTGTTTTGACAGAAATATGCACCTGATTGTTTCTGCTATAACTCTGAAATTTTTGCTCCACAGGATCTGGAACCCTTTTTCTGCAGTAGCCTGACCTGTCATCTTTCCATCCTAATAGGTCTGACCTCAATTGGATTTTCTGAGAGAGAGTTATGCCAAGTGTCGCAACGTGACCTGTTTATGGGATAAAACAGTAGAACAAACTTGTACGGTGTGCCACGTGTCACTGTTTGAACTTTGGCCTCTGAAAACGTTTCCTGAGATAGCTCGCCCTGTTATCTTTCCATATTGACAGGTCTGACCTCAATTGGACTCTCTGAGAGAGAGTTATGCCAAGTGTCGCAACGTGACCTGTTTATGGGATAAAAAAGGAGAGTGAACTTGTACGGCGTGCCACGTGTCACTGGTTCACCTTCGGCCTCTGAAAACGTTTCTTGAGATAGTATAGTCTGTGTACTACCTGTCACTTTTTACGAAATTGCATTTGGAGCTTCCTAGCCCAAGTTATGACCTTTTTGCCAAGGTTACCTGATTTTGACTGAGATCTGGAAGAGGCAGAAACCCTATATTGTACAGATCATAAATCACAAATTACAACGCATTAGAGGTTGTCCTTTGAACACAAGGTACCTGGAGATTTAGTCTTCGTCCTGTAACAATTTCAGATCCGAAAACTTCGCCAAACCGGATTTATAGTGAAAGTGCTACGATGACTGGTTTTTTCTATGTAAAACCCTAACCTTCAAATTGTCGTAAGTAAAGCAAGTGTCTTTAGTGCCATACCTTGTCTTCCTTTAGGTTAGCTCTGATACTATGTTAAGATTTAATATGCTAATACAGAAAATAGCAGCATTACATTCCATTTCACAATAATAGCATATACAGGATCACTGAAGAAACAACAAGCACAGCATAAACACAAGAGACAAAGATTTATCCTGGGAAACCCTCATGGGGTAGAAAACCCAGTAAAGCTTCCTCAATATAGATGACCAGCAATATACAAAGATGAAACCCTGAGACATGATCTCCTCCTCCACAATAGCAGACCTCTCCTCCACAAGTGCGCTATCCTCAAGTGAGTGAGTGTATCAAATGAGGAACACACCTCCTCTATTTATACACTACTCTGATATGTATTTTACACAAGTACATGTAGGCTCGTATTTAACCATTAGGTTAAATACCCCATTATAACTGACTGGGCCGACCCCCACATGGTGGGTCTAATAACCCTAGTTACCACACCCAACTCGGAGGAATAAACATCTCCGGATTTATAGTATAATCACATCGGAGGTATGGAACATCTCCGGAATAAATAATATACAAATATAATATTCTTTGAAGTTACAATATTTCAACACCTAGCAGCAGATCCTCCTCCTCCATAAGTGCACCACTCCTCCTTGAGTGCATGAGTGAGAAGTGAGTGAGCAAATAGAGTGCCTCCCGCACTCTATTTATACTTGACTTGACTTTCCTTTTTACCTAACTCATGTAGGCTCGAACTTAACCACATAACATAATGCTGACTGGGCCGACCCCCAATAGGGTGGTCTAATAACCCTTTGATCCACATGGCCGACCCCCAATAGGGTGGTCTAATAACCCTTTGACCCACATGACTTATACAGGGCCAACCCCAAACAAGGTGGTCTAATAACCCATAAAGTATAAGTTACGACACTTACAATATAAATGACGACACTTCCGTATAGAGGTATAATAACATCTCTATAGGAATACAATATACATATATGTGAAATACATTCCGAAGTTACATATACTTCAACACGGACGAATGTGCAAACTATAGAAATTGTTATTATGTAGAATGTTCATACTTTTTTTATTCCATTTATGAAATAAATCACATTTTCTAAAAACTCATGTTTTTTAAGAAATCATGTAAACCTTCTAGAAGCTGTGATTTTAAAAAACGGGCAGAAGTAAGCCTTTCTTATTTCCAGATGAATGCGCAAACTATAGAAATTCATTATTACGTAGAATGTTCATACTTTGTTGATTCCATTTATGACACAAATCACATTTTCTAAAAACTCATGTTTTTTAAGAAATCTTGTAAACCTTCTAGAAGCTGTGATTTTAAAAAACGATGGCAAGTAAGCATTTCTTATTTCTGGACGAATGCGCAAACTATAGAAAGTCGTTATGACATAGAATGTGCATACTTTGTTGATTCCATTTATGAAATAAATCACATTTTCTAAAAACTCATGTTTTTTAAGAAATCATGTAAACCTTCTAGAAGCTGTGATTTTAAAAAACAGGCGGAAGTAAGCTTTTCTTATTTCCGGACGAATGCGTAAACTATAGAAATTTGTTATTACGTAGAATGTTCATACTTTTTTTATTCCATTTATGAAACAAATCACATTTTCTAAAAACTCATGTTTTTTAAGAAATCATGTAAACCTTCTAGAAGCTGTGATTTTAAAAAATGGGCGGAAGTAAGCTTTTTTATTTCCGGACGAATGCACAAACTATAGAAAGTCGTTATTACGTAGAATTTCCATACTTTGTTGATTCCATTTACGAAATAAATCACATTTTCTAAAAACTCGTGTTTTTTAAGAAATCATGTAAACCTTCTAGAAGCTGTGATTTTAAAAAACGATGGGAAGTAAGCTTTTCTTATTTCAGGACGCATTCTCAAACAATAGAAAGTCGTTATGACGTAGAATGTGCATACTTTGTTGATTGCATTTATGAAAGAAATCACATTTTCTAGAAAGTCGTGTTTTTTAAGAAATCATGTAAACCTTCTAGAAGCTGTGATTTTAAAAAACGGGCGGAAGTAAGCTTTTATTATTTCTGGACGAATGCGCAAAGTATAGAAAGTCGTTATTACGTAGAATGTTCATACTTTCTTGATTCCATTTATGAAATAAATCACATTTTCTAAAAACTCGTGTTTTTTAAGAAATCATTTTAACCTTCTAGAAGCTGTGATTTTAAAAAACAGGCGGAAGTAAGCTTTTCTTATTTCCGGACAAATGCGAAACCTATACAAATTCGTTATTCGTATAATGTTCATACTTTTTTGATTCCATTATTTAAAGAAATCACATTTTCTAAAAGCTCATGTTTTTTAAGAAATCATGTAAACCTTCTAGAAGCTATGATTTTAAAAAACGCGTGGAAGTAAGCTTTTCTTATTTCCGAACGAATGCGCAAACTATAGAAATTCGTTATTAAGTAGAATGTTCATACTTTGTTGATTCCATTTATTAAATAAATAACACATTTTCTAAAAACTTGTGTTTTTTAAGAAATCATGTAAACCTTCTAGAAGCTGTGATTTAAAAAAACGGGCGGAAGTAAGCTTTTTTATTTCCGGACGAATGCGCAAACTATAGAAAGTCATTATTACGTAGAATGTTCATACTTTGTTGATTCCATTTATGAAAGAAATCACATTTTCTAAAAACTCGTGGTTTTTAAGAAATCATGTAAACCTTCTAGAAGTTGTGATTTTAAAGAACGGGCGAAGGTAAGCTTTTTTATTTCCGGACGAATGCGCAAACTATAGAAAGTCGTTATTATGTAGAATGTTCATACTTTATTGATTGCATTTATGAAAGAAATAACATTTTCTAAAAACTCGTGTTTTTTAAGAAATCAGGTAAACCTTCTAGAAGTTGTGATTTAAAAAAACGATGGGAAGCAAGCTTTTCTTATTTTCGGATGCATTCGCAAGCTATAGAAAGTCGTTATGACGTAGAATGTGCATACTTTGTCGATTCCCTTTATGAAAGAAATCACATTTTCTGAAAAGTCGTGTTTTTTAAAAAATCATGTAAACCTTCTACAAGCTGTGATTTTAAAAAATGGGCAGAAGTAAGCTTTTCTTATTTCCGGACGAATGCGAAACCTATAGAAATTCGTTATTCGTATAATTTTCATACTTTGTTGATTCCATTATTTAAAGAAATCACATTTTCCAAAATCTCATGTTTTTTAAAAAATCATGTAAACCTTCTAGAAGCTGTGATTTTGAAAAACGGGTGGAAGGAAGATATTCTTATTTCCGGACGAATGCGCAAGCTATACAAATTCGTTATTACGTAGAATGTTCATACTTTGTTGATTCCATTTATGAAATAAATAACACATTTTCTAAAAACTCGTGTTTTTTAAAAATCATGTAAACCTTATAGAAGCTGTGATTCAAAAACATGGGTGGAAGTAATTTTTTCTTATTTCCGAATGCATTCACAAACTATAGAAAGTCGTTACGACGTAGAATGTGCATAATTTGTTGATTCCATTTATGAAATAAATCACATTTTCTAAAAACTCGTGTTTTTTAAGAAATCATGTAAACCTTCTAGAAGCTGTGATTTTAAAAAACGGGCCGAAGTAAGCCTTTCTTATTTCTGGACGAATGTGCAAACTATAGAAATTCGTTATTACATAGAATGTTCATACTTTTTTGATTCCATTTATGAAAGAAATCACGTTTTCTAAAAACTCGTGTTTTTTAAGAAATCATGTAAACCTTCTAGAAGCTGTGATTTTAAAAAACGGGCGGAAGTAAGCTTTTTTATTTCCGGACGAATGCGCAAACTATAGAAAGTCGTTATTATGTAGAATGTTCATACTTTTTTTATTCCATTTATGAAAGAAATCACATTTTCTGAAAAGTCGTGTTTTTTAAGAGATCATGTAAACCTTCTAGAAGATGTGATTTTAAAAAACGGGCGGAAGTAAACTTTTTTGTTTCCGAACGAATGCGCAAACTATAGAAAGTCGTTATTACATAGAATGTTCATACTTTGTTGATTCCATTTATGAAATAAATAACACATTTTCCAAAAACTCGTGTTTTTTAAGAAATCATGTAAACCTTCTAGAAGCTGTGATTTAAAAAAACGGGGGGAAGTAATCTTTTCTTATTTCCGGATGCATTCGCAAACTATAGAAAGTCGTTAAGACGTAGAATGTGCATACTTTCTTGATTCCATTTATGAAAGAAATCACATTTTCTGAAAACTCGTGTTTTTTAAGAAATCATGTAAACCTTCTAGAAGCTGTGATTTTAAAAAACGGGCGGAAGTAAGATTTTTTATTTCCGGACGAATGCGCAAACTATAGAAATTTGTTATTACGTAGAATGTTCATACTTTGTTGATTCCATTTATGAAAGAAATAACATTTTCTAAAAACTCGTGTTTTTTAAGAAATCATGTAAACCTTCTAGAAGCTGTGATTTTAAAAAACGATGGGAAGTAAGCTTTTCTTATTTCCGGACGCATTCGCAAACTATAGAAAGTCATTATGACGTAGAATGTGCATACTTTGTCGATTCCATTTTGAAAGAAATCACATTTTCTAAAAACTTGTGTTTTTTAAGAAATCATGTAAACCTTCTAGAAGTTGTGATTTTAAAAAACGGGCGGAAGTAAGCTTTTTTATTTCCGGACGAATGCGCAAACTATAGAAAGTCGTTATTATGTAGAATGTTCATAATTTGTTGATTCCATTTATGAAATAAATCACATTTTTTAAAAACTCGTGTTTTTTAAGAAATCATGTAAACCTTCTAGAAGCTGTGATTTTAAAAAACGATGGGAAGTAAGCTTTTCTTATTTCCGGATGCATTCGCAAACTATAGAAAGTCGTTATGACATAGAATGTGCACACTTTGTTGATTGCATTTATGAAAGAAATCACATTTTCTAAAAAGTCATGTTTTTTAAGAAATCATGTAAACCTTCTAGAAGCTGTGATTTTAAAAAACGGGCGGAAGTAAGCTCTTTTATTTCCGGACGAATGCGCAAACTTTAGAAAGTCGTTATTACGTAGAATGTTCATACTTTATTGATTCCATTTATGAAAGGAATCAAATTTTCTAAAAAGTCATGTTTTTAAAGAAATCATGTAAACCTTCTAGAAGCTGTGATTTTAAAAAACGGGCAGGAGTAAGCTTTTCTTATTTCCGGACGAATGCGAAAACCATAGAAATTCATTATTCGTATAATGTTCATACTTTTTTTATTCCATTATTTATGGAAAACACATTTTCTAAAAACTCATGTTTTTTAAGAAATCATGTAAACCTTCTAGAAGCTGTGATTTTAAAAAACGCGTGGAAGTAAGCTTTTCTTATTTCCGGATGAATGCGCAAACTATAGAAATTCGTTATTACGTAGAATGTTCATACTTTGTTGATTCCATTTATGAAATAAATCACATTTTCTAAAAACTCGTGTTTTTTAAGAAATCATGTTAACCTTCTGGAAGCTGTGATTTTAAAAAAAGGGCGGAAGTAAGCTTTTCTTATTTCCCGACGAATGCGCAAACTATAGAAAGTAGTTATTACGTAGAATGTTCATACTTTGTTGATTCCATTTATGAAAGAAATCATATTTTCTAAAAAGTCATGTTTTTAAAGAAATCAAGTAAACCTTCTAGAAGCTGTGATTTCAAAAAACAGGCAGAAGCCATGAATGAAGGTACTAAAAAATAATTCAGTTTTGACAGAAATATGTACCTGATTTTTTCTCTGTAACTCCAAACTTTTAAATCCACAGGGTCTTAAAAGGTTTTCTGAGATATCCTGACCTGCTATCTTTCCATCCTAACAGGTCTGACCTCAATTGGATTCTCTGAGAGAGAGTTATGGCAATTGTCGTAACATGACCTGTTTATGGGATAATACAGGAGAGCGAACTTGTACGGCGTGCCACGTGTCACTGGTGCAACTTCGGCCTCTGCAAAATTTTTCTGAGATAGTACAGTCTGTTTACTACCTGTCACATTTTACGAAATTTCATTTCGAGCTTCCTAGCCCAAGTTATGACCTTTTTCCCAACGACACCTGATTTTGACTCAGATCTGGAAGAGACAGAAACCCTATATTGTACAGATCATAAATCACAAAGTACAACGAATTAAAGGTTTTCCTTTGGACACAAGGTACATGGAGATCTTATATTTGACCTGTAATGATTTCAGATCCGAAAACTTCGCCAAAATGGATTTATGGTGAAAGTTCTATGATGACTGGTTTTTGTTATATCAAGCCCTAGCATCGTAAGTGCAACAAGTGTCATACATGCCGTGTCATGCCTTCTTTCAGGCTAGCTCTGATACCATGTTAAATTTTCAGAATTTACTTCAATATGATCTAGGATCTTAACTGAGAGAACAACATGTACAGCATATCTACAACATATCAATCATGGAGACAATAATGCAAGCACACAAGAGACACAAAGATTTACTTGGGGAAAACCATAAAGGTGAAAAACCCCAATAACTTCCTCAGAGATAGATAGAGCAATGATACAACCAACCATAAGAGATAGACATAACCTAGCAGCAAATCCTCCTCCTCCATAAGTGCGCCACTCCTCCTTGAGTGCATGAGTGAGAAGTGAGTGAGCAAATAGAGTGCCTCCCGCACTCTATTTATACTTGACTTGACTTGCCTTTTTACCTAACTCATGTAGGCTCGAACTTAACCACATAACATAATGCTGACTGGGCCGACCCCCAATAGGGTGGTCTAATAACCCTTTGACCCACATGACTTATACAGGGCCAACCCCAAACAAGGTGGTCTAATAACCCATCAAGTATAAGTTACGACACTTACAATATAAATGACGACACTTCCGTATAGAGGAATAATAACATCTCTATAGGAATACAATATACATATATGTGAAATACATTCCGAAGTTACATATACTTCAACACTCCCTCTTAACTAGGAAGGTATTTCTCAGCACAGTTCTTCTAGCACAAGTCATCTTCTCTGGATCATCGTCACTGGATAATCGTCATCGAGTCATCATCATCGTCACTGCTGCTGCTATCTCAATCAATCTCTTAATCTACTCATCATAGGAATTTCTACAGAGCCAGTCCTTTTTCATACTGGATGCAGGCCCACCACCTGCAGGTCTTCGTCATCACTGGCCATACTGTGGAATCCTCAGGACTTATTACGTGCGTCAGAAAACCTCAAAAGAGCATCCCAGGATGTTACGGGTACACAACTCTGACCTGTAGGATCTCCCAGGGCGCTATTACATGTGACCCCACCACAAAACCTTGAAAGAGCATCTCAGGATGTTACGTGTACACAACTCCGACCTGAAATCTCCCAGGGCACAAATTACATGTGGTCCACCACAAAACCTAGCAAGAGCATCTCAGGATGTTACGGGTACACAACTCCGACCTGAAATCTCCCAGGGCACAAATTACATGTGGTCATGGCAAAACCTCGAAAGAGCATCTCAGGATGTTACGGGTACACAACTCCGACCTGAAATCTCCCAGGGCCCAAATTACATGCCATAGGACAAAACCTCGCAAGAGCATCTCAAGATGTTACGGGTACACAACTCCGACCTGAAATCTCCTAGGGCACAAATTACATGTCCTCCCAGAGCAATGTCTCGAAAGAGCATACCAGGCTATTACGGGTACACAACTCTGACCTATAGGATCTCCCAGACATGCTCATCTGCACAACCTGATCCACGTCCACAGAGTATCAACCTGATACTCACCATACATCATCCTGATGTACTCATGATCGTCCTGATCATCATCTCTGCAACGTCCTGCTGCATGTCATTTGGAGCAACATCCTGAAGCTCATAATCCATGATCATCCTGATCATCACTGCAACATCCTGCTGCATGATCCACCTGATCATCAATGCATCCACCTGATGCATACCAAGTATCTACCTGATACATATCATCATACATGATCCTCCTGATCATATAATGTATCCACCTGATACATGATACATATCACCATACATGATCCACCTGATCATACAATGTATCCACCTGATACATATACAGATACATGGTCCAAGAATCCAACATGATGCATATTCAAAATACATACACATGATCCAACTGATCATATCCAGCATCCAACATGATGCATACATACATAAATGATCCAACTGATCATATCCATCATCCAACATGATGCATACATACATAAATGATCCAACTGATCATATCCAACATCCAACATGATGCATACATACATAAATGATCCAACTGATCATATTCAGCATCCAACATGATGCATACATACATACATAAAAATGATCCAACTGATCATATCTAAGCAGAAACCAGAACATCATCCTGATGCCCATTATCCAGCGCTTATATCCACAGCCATGTGAAGGATCCTCCTTCCAACATGCTTGGAATGGCTTCAGCAAATGTGTCCATCACTTCTTCCTCGAAGTGTCCTCGATCTGAAGAACGCCAAGCCTCTCTCTGAAGTACTTGAACTTCACTCTGGCTAGTGGCTTCGTCAGCACATCTGCAATCTGCTCGTCTGTCGCAACATATAGAAGCTTCATAGCTCCTCTCTGCACCATATCCCTGATATAGTGATATTTGATCTCTATGTGTTTTCGACCTGTCATGAAACACTGGGTTTTCGGATAGCTTCATGCAACTCTGGTTGTCACAGAAGATACCAGTAGCCTCCAACGGGAGATCAAATAACTCAGACAGTAGCTTCCGTAGCCATACTGCCTCACAACTAGCTGAACAGGATGCAACATACTCTGCCTCAGCTGTACTCAGTGCTACGCAGGACTGCTTCCTGCTAAACCAAGAGATCACACCTGATCCCATACTGAAGCAGCACCCAGATGTGCTCTTCCTATCTGCAGCACTGCCAGCCCAATCTGAATCAACATAACCCTGTAGGTTAAACTTTTGATTCGCTTCATACTTGAGCCCATAATCCACTCTACCCTTCAAGTACCTCAGAACATGCTTTACAGCAACCAGGTGAACACTCCTCGGATCCGTCAGGAACTGGCTCAATGTGTTCACAGCAAAGCAAATATCTGGTCTCGTGTTCGTCAGGTACATAGTGGACCCAATCATCTGACGATACATCGTGACATCAACCGGATCAGATGAAGCATCACATAGAAGCTTCAGGTTCGATGCCATCGGTGTGGCCATGGCCTTGCAATCCATCATCCCGAACCTCTTCAGGATCTCTACTGCATACTTCCCTTGTCCAAGGAAGATTCCATCTGCACTCTGCCACACCTTCATGCCAAAAACAAATAGTGCATCATCCCCAAGTTCTTCATCTCGAACTTGGCAGTAAGCTTCCGCTGCATGTCGGCAATCAATCTATCTTCATCTGTAACAAACAGGTTATCCGCATACAAAAGTAGTATCACTGGATTGCCTTCCTCAACCTTGTAGTAAAGGTTGGAATCCTCTTTACTCTTGGTAATGCCCAAACTGGATAGAAAGTTGTCTATCCTACCATACCAAGTTCTGTACACATATCTGACTACACCATGCTGTCTTGAAATCCATCTGGTGCATCTTCTATTTCATCACGTTTATATTTCTCAATCCTGCAATCTGTAATATGCTTGATCTGATAGTTCCATTTGGAAGTCATAACAAACTTCCCTTCACGTCTTGGGACTGCAACCCAAACATCATTCTTCATGATCGACGGATCATGGCATTCCATTTCTTCATCCCAGATCCTGGGAACTTCAATATCTTCAATAGATATCTTTATTGCTGAACAAATGTTGTAGTTCTTCTTTTTGTAGGAGATGGCATACGATCTTTCCTACACAACAAGTTAAATTGCATGATTAGAAAACATCTCATAGTTTTCAGAATAAATTCTTACACATAAAGAAATATGTCATACAGTCATGCAATTATCTTAGCCAACATTTATCCATATCCCATAACTTTCTAGATGCCTTCCAATCTCTACCAGAACATTGTTAAGAGTGTGCACAACTCCCAACATGTCAGCAAAGAGGTTTCATTCTAGATAAGTAGCAATGGAATGTTGTACAGTGCCATAGGCCACTTACCCATGTATATTAGTAGTATATTGTTCATCAATGCAACTATTCTAATATGCACAATACATATCCTAAGTCTAGGAACATGAGCATATACATCATTGAACAATTTTATTTAAACAAACAAATATGCATGAAATGATAATTAAAATACTTATCTTTGTTTGTTCATTGGGTGAACTCCCTCTAAGTCTTTGCTTCCTTGCAGGAGCTGCTGGAGTCCTAATCTGAAGTAGCTTCTTCTACACCTTTCTATTGTAGAATGTAGAGAGATGGTCAACTCCCTCTGAATATTTGCATCCTTGCATAAACCATTGGGGTGTACTCCCTCTTGATCTTTGCTTCTTGGATTACATGTCCTTGAACTTACATTCATCCTTAATCACTATGCATGCTTATTAGTATCATCATTGTCTTATCCTTGTGATTTCATATAAAATCATACATTCATTAGCATACTATTAAAACACAATAATTTCAAGCATGTATAGTCATGATCATTTCAAACAGAATAATAAGCATTAGCATTCAAGGTTTATGTGGGATTCTTATGGTTAGTCAAATCATAAGAAACATAACATGTCTAAACCTGTAATTACTCAAACCTATGACTCTTCGGGTTAGTTGAATCATCAATCAAGATAAGAGACATAATTCTTTGACTTATATTCCTATTTGACCACAGGACTTTTCTGGTTAGGCATATCATCAATCAAAGTAAAAAGCATAATATGCCTAAATCCATGATTAATAACTTCAATGAATAATCATAATCAATCATGCCAAGTATACTTAAATAAAGGATCTTATCACAAGGTGAGATTCTAACTTGATATAGGAAAAACATACCTGGATTAGCATGCTAGCTATTTATTCTGGACGAATGCGCAAACTATAGAAAGTCGTTATGATGTAGAATGTGCATACTTTGTTGATTCCATTTATGAAATAAAACACATTTTCTAAAAACTCATGTTTTTTAAGAAATCATGTAAACCTTCTAGAAGCTGTGATTTTAAAAAACTGTGGAAGTTAGCTTTTCTTATTTCCGGTCGCATGCGCAAACTATAGAAAGTCGTTATGACGTAGAATGTGCATACTTTGTAGATTCCATTTATGAAATAAAATACATTTTCTGAAAACTCGTGTTTTTTAAGAAATCATGTAAACCTTCTAGAAGCTGTGATTTTAAAAAACGGGGGAAGTAAGCTTTTCTTATTTCCGGACGCATGCGCAAACTAAAGAAAGTTGTTATAACATAGAATGTGCATACTTTGTAGATTCCATTTATGAAATAAAACACATTTTCTAAAAACTCGTGTTTTTTACGAAATCATGTAAACCTTCTAGATGCTGTGATTTTAAAAAACGGTGGAAGTAAGCTTTTTCTTATTTCCGGACGCATGCACAAACTATAGAAAGTCGTTATGACGTAGAATGTGCATACTTTGTAGATTCCATTTATGAAATAAAACACATTTTCTAAATCCTCGTGTTTTTTACGAAATCATTTAAACCTTCTAGAAGCTGTGATTTTAAAAAACGGTGGAAGTAAGCTTTTCTTATTTCCGGACGCATGCGCAAACTATAGAAAGTCGTTATGACGTAGAATGTGCATACTTTGTTGATTCCATTTATGAAATAAAACACATTTTCTAAAAACTCGTGTTTTTTAAGAAATCATGTAAACCTTCTAGAAGCTGTGATTTTAAAAAACGGGGGAAGTAAGATTTTCTTATTTCCAAACGCATGCGCAAACTATAGAAAGTCATTATGACGTAGAATGTGCATACTTTGTTGATTCCATTTATGAAATAAAACACATTTTCTAAAAACTTGTGTTTTTTAAGAACTCATGTAAACCTTCTAGAAGCTGTGATTTTAAAAAAGGGGGAAGTAAGCTTTTCTTATTTCCGGACGCATGCGCAAACTATAGAAAGTCATTGTGACGTAGAATGTGCACACTTTGTAGATTCCATTTATGAAATAAAACACATTTTCTAAAAACTCGTGTTTTTTACGAAATTATGTAAACCTTCTAGAGGCTATGATTTTAAAAAACTGTGGAAGTAATCTTTTCTTATTTCCGGACGCATGCGCAAACTATAGAAAGTCGTTATGACGTAGAATGTACATACTTTGTTGATTCCATTGATGAAATAAAACACATTTTCTAAAAACTCGTGTTTTTTAAGAAATCATGTAATCCTTCTAGAAGCTGTGATTTTAAAAAACGGTGGAAGTAAGCTTTTCTTATTTCCGGACGCATGCGCAAACTATAGAAAGTCATTATGACGTAGCTTGTGCATACTTTGTAGATTCCATTTATGAAATAAAACACATTTTCTAAAAACTCATTTTTTTTACGAAATCATGTAAACCTTCTAGAAGTTGTGATTTTAAAAAACGGTGGAAGGAAGCTTTTCTTATTTCTAGACGCATGCGCAAACTATAGAAAGTCGTTATGACGTAGAATGTGCGTACTTTGTTGATTCTATTTATGAAATAAAACACATTTTCTAAAAACTCGTGTTTTTTAAGAAATCATGTAAACCTTCTAGAAGCTGTGATTTTAAAAAACATGGGAAGTAAGCTTTTTTTATTTCCAAACGCATTCGCAAGCAATAGAAAGTTGTTATGACGTAGAATGTGCATACTTTGTTGATTCCATTTATGAAATAAAACACATTTTCTAAAAACTCGTGTTTTTTAAGAAATCATGTAAACCTTCTAGAAGCTGTGATTTTAAAAAACGGGGGAAGTAAGCTTTTCTTATTTCCGGACGCATGCCCAAACTATAGAAAGTCATTATGACGTAGAATGTGCATACTTTGTAGATTCCATTTATGAAATAAAACACATTTTCTAAAAACCCATGTTTCTTACGAAATCATGTAAACCTTCTAGAAGCTGTGATTTTAAAAAACGGTGGAAGTAAACTTTTCTTATTTCCGGACGCATGCACAAACTATAGAAAGTCGTTATGACATAGAATGTGCATACTTTGTAGATTCCATTGATGAAATAAAACACATTTTCTAAAAACTCGTGTTTTTTACGAAATCATGTAAACCTTCTATAAGCTGTGATTTTAAAAAACGGTGGAAGTAAGCTTTTCTTATTTCCGGACGCATGCGCAAACTATAGAAAGTCGTTATGACGTAGAATGTGCATACTTTGTTGATTCCATTTATGAAATAAAACACATTTTCTAAAAACTCATGTTTTTTACGAAATCATGTAAACCTTCTAGAACCTGTGATTTTAAAAAACGGGGGAAGTAAGCTTTTCTTATTTCTGCACGCATGCGCAAACTATAGAAAGTCGTTATGACGTAGAATGTGCATACTTTGTAGATTCCATTTATGAAATAAAACATATTTTCTAAAAACTCGTCTTTTTTACGAAATCATGTAAACCTTTTAGAAGCTGTGATTTTAAAAAACGGTGTAAGTATGCTTGTCTTATTTCCGGAAGAGTGCGCAAACTATAGAAAGTCGTTGTGACGTAGAATGTGCATACTTTGTTAATTCCATTTAAGAAATAAAACACATTTTCTAAAAACTCGTGTTTTTTAAGAAATCATGTAAACCTTCTAGAAGCTGTGATTTTAAAAAACGGTGGAAGTAAGATTTTCTTATTTCCGGACGCATGCGCAAACTATAGAAAGTCGTTATGACGTAGAATGTGCATACTTTGTTGATTCCATTTATGAAATAAAACACATTTTCTAAAAACTCTTGTTTTTTAAGAAATCATGTAAACCTTCTAAAAGCTGTGATTTTAAAAAACGGGGGAAGTAAGCTTTTCTTATTTCCGGACGCACGCGTAAACCTTAGAAAGTTGTTATGTCGTAGAATGTGTATACTTTGTAGATTCCATTTATGAAATAAAACACATTTTCTAAAAACTCGTGTTTGTTACGAAATCATGTAAACCTTCTAGAAGCTGTGATTTTAAAAAACGGTGGAAGTAAGATTTTCTTATTTCTGGACGCATGCACAAACTATAGAAATTCGTTATGACGTAGAATGTGCATACTTTGTAGATTCCATTTATGAAATAAAACACATTTTCTAAAAACTCGTGTTTTTTACGAAATCATGTAAACCTTCTAGATGCTGTGATTTTAAAAAACGGTGGAAGTAAGCTTTTTCTTATTTCCGGACGCATGCACAAACTATAGAAAGTCGTTATGACATAGAATGTGCATACTTTGTAGATTCAATTTATGAAATAAAACACATTTTCTAAATCCTCGTGTTTTTTACGAAATCATCTAAACCTTCTAGAAGCTGTGATTTTAAAAAACGGTGGAAGTAAGCTTTTCTTATTTCCGGATGCATGCGCAAACTATAGAAAGTCGTTATGACGTAGAATGTGCATACTTTGTTGATTCCATTTATGAAATAAAACACATTTTCTAAAAACTCGTGTTTTTTAAGAAATCATGTAAACCTTCTAGAAGCTGTGATTTTAAAAAACGGGGGAAGTAAGATTTTCTTATTTCCAAACGCATGCGCAAACTATACAAAGTCATTATGACATAGAATGTGCATACTTTGTTGATTCCATTTATGAAATAAAACACATTTTCTAAAAACTTGTGTTTTTTAAGAACTCATGTAAACCTTCTAGAAGCTGTGATTTTAAAAAACGGGGAAGTAAGCTTTTGTTATTTCAGGACGCATGCGCAAACTATAGAAAGTCGTTATGACGTAGAATGTGCATACTTTGTAGATTCTATTTATGAAATAAAACATATTTTCTAAAAACTCGTGTTTTTTACGAAATCATGTAAACCTTCAAGAAGCTGTGATTTTAAAAAACGGTGGAAGTAAGCTTTTCTTATTTCCGGACGCATGCGCAAACTATAGAAAGTCATTATGACGTAGAATGTGCATACTTTGTTGATTCCATTTATGAAATAAAACACATTTTCTAAAAACTCATTTTTTTTACGAAATCATGTAAACCTTCTAGAAGCTGTGATTTTAAAAAACGGTGGAAGTAAGCTTTTCTTTTTTCCGGACGCATGCGCAAACTATAGAAAGTCGTTATGACGTAGAATGTGCATACTTTGTTGATTCCATTTATGAAATAAAACACATTTTCTAAAAACTCGTGTTTTTTACGAAATCATGTAAACCTTCTAGAAGCTGTGATTTTAAAAAACGGTGGAAGTAAGCTTTTATTATTTCCGGACGCATGCACAAACTATAGAAAGTCGTTATGACATAGAATGTGCATACTTTTTTGATTCCATTTATGAAATAAAACACATTTTCTAAAAACTCGTGTTTTTTAAGAAATCATGTAAACCTTCTAGAAGCTGTGATTTTAAAAAACGGGGGAAGTAAGCCTTTCTTATTTGCAAACGCATGCTCAAACTATAGAAATTTGTTCTGACGTAGAATGTGCATACTTTGTTGATTCCATTTATGAAATAAAACACATTTTCTAAATCCTCGTGTTTTTTACGAAATCATTTAAACCTTCTAGAAGCTGTGATTTTAAATAACGGTGGAAGTAAGCTTTTCTTATTTCCGGACGCATGCGCAAACTATAGCAAGTCGTTATGACGTAGAATGTGCATACTTTGTTGATTCCATTTATGAAATAAAACACATTTTCTAAAAACTCGTGTTTTTTAAGAAATCATGTAAACCTTCTAGAAGCTGTGATTTTAAAAAACGGGGGAAATTAGATTTTCTTATTTCCAAACGCATGCGCAAACTATAGAAAGTCATTATGACGTAGAATGTGCATACTTTGTTGATTCCATTTATGAAATAAAACACATTTTCTAAAAACTTGTGTTTTTTAAGAACTCATGTAAACCTTCTAGAAGCTGTGATTTTAAAAAAGGGGGAAGTAAGCTTTTCTTATTTCCGGACGCATGCGCAAACTATAGAAAGTCATTGTGACGTAGAATGTGCACACTTTGTAGATTCCATTTATGAAATAAAACACATTTTCTAAAAACTCGTGTTTTTTACGAAATTATGTAAACCTTCTAGAGGCTATGATTTTAAAAAACTGTGGAAGTAATATTTTCTTATTTCCGGACGCATGCGCAAACTATAGAAAGTCGTTATGACGTAGAATGTGCATACTTTGTTGATTCCATTGATGAAATAAAACACATTTTCTAAAAACTCGTGTTTTTTAAGAAATCATGTAATCCTTCTAGAAGCTGTGATTTTAAAAAACGGTGGAAGTAAGCTTTTCTTATTTCCGGACGCATGCGCAAACTATAGAAAGTCATTATGACGTAGCATGTGCATACTTTGTAGATTCCATTTATGAAATAAAACACATTTTCTAAAAACTCATTTTTTTTACGAAATCATGTAAACCTTCTAGAAGCTGTGATTTTAAAAAACGGTGGAAGGAAGCTTTTCTTATTTCCAGACGCATGTGCAAACTATAGAAAGTCGTTATGACGTAGAATGTGCGTACTTTGTTGATTCTATTTATGAAATAAAACACATTTTCTAAAAACTCGTGTTTTTTAAGAAATCATGTAAACCTTCTAGAAGCTGTGATTTTAAAAAACGGGGGAAGTAAGTTTTTTTTATTTCCAAACGCATTCGCAAGCAATAGAAAGTTGTTATGACGTAGAATGTGCATACTTTGTTGATTCCATTTATGAAATAAAACACATTTTCTAAAAACTCGTGTTTTTTAAGAAATCATGTAAACCTTCTAGAAGCTGTGATTTAAAAAAACGGGGGAAGTAAGCTTTTCTTATTTCCGGACGCATGCCCAAACTATAGAAAGTCATTATGACGTAGAATGTGCATACTTTGTAGATTCCATTTATGAAATAAAACACATTTTCTAAAAACTCATGTTTCTTACGAAATCATGTAAACCTTCTAGAAGCTGTGATTTTAAAAAACGGTGGAAGTAAACTTTTCTTATTTCCGGACGCATGCACAAACTATAGAAAGTCGTTATGACATAGAATGTGCATACTTTGTAGATTCCATTGATGAAATAAAACACATTTTCTAAAAACTCGTGTTTTTTACGAAATCATGTAAACCTTCTATAAGCTGTGATTTTAAAAAACGGTAGAAGTAAGCTTTTCTTATTTCCAGACGCATGCGCAAACTATAGAAAGTCGTTATGACGTAGAATGTGCATACTTTGTTGATTCAATTTATGAAATAAAACATATTTTCTAAAAACTCATGTTTTTTACAAAATCATGTAAACCTTCTAGAAGCTGTGATTTTAAAAAATGGGGGAAGTAAGCTTTTCTTATTTCTGCACGCATGCGCAAACTATAGAAAGTCGTTATGACGTAGAATGTGCATACTTTGTAGATTCCATTTATGAAATAAAACATATTTTCTAAAAACTCATCTTTTTTACGAAATCATGTAAACCTTTTAGAAGCTCTGATTTTAAAAAACGGTGTAAGTATGCTTTTCTTATTTCCGGAAGAGTGCGCAAACTATAGAAAGTTGTTGTGACGTAGAATGTGCATACTTTGTTGATTCCATTTATGAAATAAAACACATTTTCTAAAAACTCGTGTTTTTTAAAAAATCATGTAAACCTTCTAGAAGCTGTGATTTTAAAAAACGGTGGAAGTAAGATTTTCTTATTTCCGGACGCATGCGCAAACTATAGAAAGTCGTTATGACGTAGAATGTGCATACTTTGTTGATTCCATTTATGAAATAAAACACATTTTCTAAAAACTCTTGTTTTTTAAGAAATCATGTAAACCTTCTAAAAGCTGTGATTTTAAAAAACGGGGGAAGTAAGCTTTTCTTATTTCCGGACGCACGCGCAAACCTTAGAAAGTTGTTATGTCGTAGAATGTGTATACTTTGTAGATTCCATTTATGAAATAAAACACATTTTCTAAAAACTTGTGTTTGTTACGAAATCATGTAAACCTTCTAGAAGCTGTGATTTTAAAAAACGGTGGAAGTAAGATTTTCTTATTTCTGGACGCATGCACAAACTATAGAAAGTCGTTATGACGTAGAATGTGCATACTTTGTAGATTCCATTTATGAAATAAAACACATTTTCTAAAAACTCGTGTTTTTTACGAAATCATGTAAACCTTCTAGATGCTGTGATTTTAAAAAACGGTGGAAGTAAGTTTTTCTTATTTCCGGACGCATGCACAAACTATAGAAAGTCGTTATGACATAGAATGTGCATACTTTTTAGATTCCATTTATGAAATAAAACACATTTTCTAAATCCTCGTGTTTTTTACGAAATCATCTAAACCTTCTAGAAGCTGTGATTTTAAAAAACGGTGGAAGTAAGCTTTTCTTATTTCCGGATGCATGCGCAAACTATAGAAAGTCGTTATGACGTAGAATGTGCATACTTTGTTGATTCCATTTATGAAATAAAACACATTTTCTAAAAACTCGTGTTTTTTAAGAAATCATGTAAACCTTCTAAAAGCTGTGATTTTAAAAAACGGGGGAAGTAAGCTTTTCTTATTTCCGGACGCACGCGCAAACCTTAGAAAGTTGTTATGTCGTAGAATGTGTATACTTTGTAGATTCCATTTATGAAATAAAACACATTTTCTAAAAACTTGTGTTTGTTACGAAATCATGTAAACCTTCTAGAAGCTGTGATTTTAAAAAACGGTGGAAGTAAGATTTTCTTATTTCTGGACGCATGCACAAACTATAGAAAGTCGTTATGACGTAGAATGTGCATACTTTGTAGATTCCATTTATGAAATAAAACACATTTTCTAAAAACTCGTGTTTTTTACGAAATCATGTAAACCTTCTAGATGCTGTGATTTTAAAAAACGGTGGAAGTAAGCTTTTTCTTATTTCCGGACGCATGCACAAACTATAGAAAGTCGTTATGACATAGAATGTGCATACTTTTTAGATTCCATTTATGAAATAAAACACATTTTCTAAATCCTCGTGTTTTTTACGAAATCATCTAAACCTTCTAGAAGCTGTGATTTTAAAAAACGGTGGAAGTAAGCTTTTCTTATTTCCGGATGCATGCGCAAACTATAGAAAGTCGTTATGACGTAGAATGTGCATACTTTGTTGATTCCATTTATGAAATAAAACACATTTTCTAAAAACTCGTGTTTTTTAAGAAATCATGTAAACCTTCTAGAAGCTGTGATTTTAAAAAACGGGGGAAGTAAGATTTTCTTATTTCCAAACGCATGCGCAAACTATAGAAAGTCATTATGACATAGAATGTGCATACTTTGTTGATTCCATTTATGAAATAAAACACATTTTCTAAAAACTTGTGTTTTTTAAGAACTCATGTAAACCTTCTAGAAGCTGTGATTTTAAAAAACGGGGAAGTAAGCTTTTGTTATTTCCGGACGCATGCGCAAACTATAGAAAGTCGTTATGACGTAGAATGTGCATACTTTGTAGATTCTATTTATGAAATAAAACATATTTTCTAAAAACTCGTGTTTTTTACGAAATCATGTAAACCTTCAAGAAGCTGTGATTTTAAAAAACGGTGGAAGTAAGCTTTTCTTATTTCCGGACGCATGCGCAAACTATAGAAAGTCATTATGACGTAGAATGTGTATACTTTGTTGATTCAATTTATGAAATAAAACACATTTTCTAAAAACTCGTTTTTTTTACGAAATCATGTAAACCTTCTAGAAGCTGTGATTTTAAAAAACGGTGGAAGTAAGCTTTTCTTTTTTCCGGACGCATGCGCAAACTATAGAAAGTCGTTATGACGTAGAATGTGCATACTTTGTTGATTCCATTTATGAAATAAAACACATTTTCTAAAAACTCGTGTTTTTTACGAAATCATGTAAACCTTTTAGAAGCTGTGATTTTAAAAAACGGTGGAAGTAAGCTTTTATTATTTCCGGACGCATGCACAAACTATAGAAAGTCGTTATGACGTAGAATGTGCATACTTTTTTGATTCCATTTATGAAATAAAACACATTTTCTAAAAACTCATGTTTTTTAAGAAATCATGTAAACCTTCTAGAAGCTGTGATTTTAAAAAACGGGGGAAGTAAGATTTTCTTATTTGCAAACGCATGCTCAAACTATAGAAATTTGTTATGACGTAGAATGTGCATACTTTGTTGATTCCATTTATGAAATAAAACACATTTTCTAAAAACTCGTGTTTTTTAAGAAATCATGTAAACATTCTAGAAGCTGTGATTTTAAAAAACGGGGGAAGTAAGATTTTCTTATGTCCAAACGCATGCGCAAACTATAGAAAGTCATTATGACGTAGAATGTGCATACTTTGTTGATTCCATTTATGAAATAAAACACATTTTCTAAAAACTTGTGTTTTTTAAGAACTCATGTAAACCTTCTAGAAGCTGTGATTTTAAAAAAGGGGGAAGTAAGCTTTTCTTATTTCCGGACGCATGCGCAAACTATAGAAAGTCATTGTGACGTAGAATGTGCACACTTTGTAGATTCCATTTATGAAATAAAACACATTTTCTAAAAACTCGTGTTTTTTACGAAATTATGTAAACCTTCTAGAGGCTATGATTTTAAAAAACTGTGGAAGTAATCTTTTCTTATTTCCGGACGCATGCGCAAACTATAGAAAGTCGTTATGACGTAGAATGTGCATACTTTGTTGATTCCATTGATGAAATAAAACACATTTTCTAAAAACTCGTGTTTTTTAAGAAATCATGTAATCCTTCTAGAAGCTGTGATTTTAAAAAACGGTGGAAGTAAGCTTTTCTTATTTCCGGACGCATGCGCAAACTATAGAAAGTCGTTATGATGTAGCATGTGCATACTTTGTAGATTCCATTTATGAAATAAAACACATTTTCTAAAAACTCATTTTTTTTACGAAATCATGTAAACCTTCTAGAAGCTGTGATTTTAAAAAACGGTGGAAGGAAGCTTTTCTTATTTCCAGACGCATGCGCAAACTATAGAAAGTCGTTATGATGTAGAATGTGCGTACTTTGTTGATTCTATTTATGAAATAAAACACATTTTCTAAAAACTCGTGTTTTTTAAGAAATCATGTAAACCTTCTAGAAGCTGTGATTTTAAAAAACGGGGGAAGTAAGCTTTTTTTATTTCCAAATGCATTCGCAAGCAATAGAAAGTCGTTATGACGTAGAATGTGCATACTTTGTTGATTCCATTTATGAAATAAAACACATTTTCTAAAAACTCGTGTTTTTTAAGAAATCATGTAAACCTTCTAGAAGCTGTGATTTTAAAAAACGGGGGAAGTAAGCTTTTCTTATTTCCGGACGCATGCCCAAACTATAGAAAGTCATTATGACGTAGAATGTGCATACTTTGTAGATTCCATTTATGAAATAAAAGACTTTTTCTAAAAACTCATGTTTCTTACGAAATCATGTAAACCTTCTAGAAGCTGTGATTTTAAAAAATGGTGGAAGTAAACTTTTCTTATTTCCAGACGCATGCACAAACTATAGAAAGTCGTTATGACATAGAATGTGCATACTTTGTAGATTCCATTGATGAAATAAAACACATTTTCTAAAACTCGTGTTTTTTACGAAATCATGTAAACCTTCTATAAGCTGTGATTTTAAAAAACGGTGGAAGTAAGCTTTTCTTATTTCCGGACGCATGCGCAAACTATAGAAAGTCGTTATGACGTAGAATGTGCATACTTTGTTGATTCCATTTATGAAATAAAACATATTTTCTAAAAACTCATGTTTTTTACGAAATCATGTAAACCTTCTAGAAGCTGTGATTTTAAAAAACGGGGGAAGTAATCTTTTCTTATTTCTGCACGCATGCGCAAACTATAGAAAGACGTTATGACGTAGAATGTGCATACTTTGTAGATTCCATTTATGAAATAAAACATATTTTCTAAAAACTCGTCTTTTTTACGAAATCATGTAAACCTTGTAGAAGCTGTGATTTTAAAAAACGGTGTAAGTATGCTTTTCTTATTTCCGGAAGAGTGCGCAAACTATAGAAAGTCGTTGTGACGTAGAATGTGCATACTTTGTTGATTCCATTTATGAAATAAAACACATTTTCTAAAAACTCGTGTTTTTTAAGAAATCATGTAAACCTTCTAGAAGCTGTGATTTTAAAAAATGGTGGAAGTAAGATTTTCTTATTTCCGGACGCATGCGCAAACTATAGAAAGTCGTTATGACGTAGAATGTGCATACTTTGTTGATTCCATTTATGAAATAAAACACATTTTCTAAAACCTCTTGTTTTTTAAGAAATCATGTAAACCTTCTAAAAGCTGTGATTTTAAAAAACGGGGGAAGTAAGCTTTTCTTATTTCCGGACGCACGCGCAAACCTTAGTAAGTTGTTATGTCGTAGAATGTGTATACTTTGTAGATTCCATTTATGAAATAAAACACATTTTCTAAAAACTCGTGTTTGTTACGAAATCATGTAAACCTTCTAGAAGCTGTGATTTTAAAAAACGGTGGAAGTAAGATTTTCTTATTTCTGGACGCATGCACAAACTATAGAAAGTCGTTATGACGTAGAATGTGCATACTTTGTAGATTCCATTTATGAAATAAAACACATTTTCTAAAAACTCGTGTTTTTTACGAAATCATGTAAACCTTCTAGATGCTGTGATTTTAAAAAACGGTGGAAGTAAGCTTTTTCTTATTTCCGGACGCATGCACAAACTATAGAAAGTCGTTATGACATAGAATGTGCATACTTTGTAGATTCCATTTATGAAATAAAACACATTTTCTAAATCCTCGTGTTTTTTACGAAATCATCTAAACCTTCTAGAAGCTGTGATTTTAAAAAACGGTGGAAGTAAGCTTTTCTTATTTCCGGATGCATGCGCAAACTATAGAAAGTCGTTATGACGTAGAATGTGCATACTTTGTTGATTCCATTTATGAAATAAAACACATTTTCTAAAAACTCATGTTTTTTAAGAAATCATGTAAACCTTCTAGAAGCTATGATTTTAAAAAACGGGGGAAGTAAGATTTTCTTATTTCCAAACGCATGCACAAACTATAGAAAGTCATTATGACATAGAATGTGCATACTTTGTTGATTCCATTTATGAAATAAAACACATTTTCTAAAAACTTGTGTTTTTTAAGAACTCATGTAAACCTTCTAGAAGCTGTGATTTTAAAAAAGGGGGAAGTAAGCTTTTCTTATTTCCGGACGCATGCGCAAACTATAGAAATTCATTATGACGTAGAATGTGCATACTTTGTTGATTCCATTTATCAAACAAAACACATTTTCTAAAAACTCGTTTTTTTTACGAAATCATGTAAACCTTCTAGAAACTGTGATTTTAAAAAACGGTGGAAGTAAGCTTTTCTTTTTTCCGGACGCATGCGCAAACTAAAGAAAGTTGTTATGACATAGAATGTGCATACTTTGTAGATTCCATTTATGAAATAAAACACATTTTCTAAAAACTCGTGTTTTTTACGAAATCATGTAAACCTTCTAGATGCCGTGATTTTAAAAAACGGTGGAAGTAAGCTTTTTCTTATTTCCGGACGCATGCACAAACTATAGAAAGTCGTTATGACGTAGAATGTGCATAATTTGTAGATTCCATTTATGAAATAAAACACATTTTCTAAATCCTCGTGTTTTTTACGAAATCATTTAAACCTTCTAGAAGCTGTGATTTTAAAAAACGGTGGAAGTAAGCTTTTCTTATTTCCGGACGCATGCGCAAACTATAGAAAGTCGTTATGACGTAGAATGTGCATACTTTGTTGATTCCATTTATGAAATAAAACACATTTTCTAAAAACTCGTGTTTTTTAAGAAATCATGTAAACCTTCTAGAAGCTGTGATTTTAAAAAACGGGGGAAGTAAGATTTTCTTATTTCCAAACGCATGCGCAAACTATAGAAAGTCATTATGACGTAGAATGTGCATACTTTGTTGATTCCATTCATGAAATAAAACACATTTTCTAAAAACTTGTGTTTTTTATGAACTCATGTAAACCTTCTAGAAGCTGTGATTTTAAAAAAGGGGGAAGTAAGCTTTTCTTATTTCCGGACGCATGCGCAAACTATAGAAAGTCATTGTGACGTAGAATGTGCACACTTTGTAGATTCCATTTATGAAATAAAACACATTTTCTAAAAACTCGTGTTTTTTACGAAATTATGTAAACCTTCTAGAGGCTATGATTTTAAAAAACTGTGGAAGTAATCTTTTCTTATTTCCGGACGCATGCGCAAACTATAGAAAGTCGTTATGACGTAGAATGTGCATACTTTGTTGATTCCATTGATGAAATAAAACACATTTTCTAGAAACTCGTTTTTTTAAGAAATCATGTAATCCTTCTAGAAGCTGGGATTTTAAAAAACGGTGGAAGTAAGCTTTTCTTATTTCCGGACGCATGCGCAAACTATAGAAAGTCGTTATGACGTAGCATGTGCATACTTTGTAGATTCCATTTATGAAATAAAACACATTTTCTAAAAACTCATTTTTTTTACGAAATCATGTAAACCTTCTAGAAGCTGTGATTTTAAAAAACGGTGGAAGGAAGCTTTTCTTATTTCCAGACGCATGCGCAAAATATAGAAAGTCGTTATGACGTAGAATGTGCGTACTTTGTTGATTCTATTTATGAAATAAAACACATTTTCTAAAAACTCGTGTTTTTTAAGAAATCATGTAAACCTTCTAGAAGCTGTGATTTTAAAAAACGGGGGAAGTAAGCTTTTTTTATTTCCAAACGCATTCGCAAGCAATAGAAAGTCATTATGACGTACAATGTGCATACTTTGTTGATTCCATTTATGAAATAAAACACATTTTCTAAAAACTCGTATTTTTTAAGAAATCATGTAAACCTTCTAGAAGCTGTGATTTTAAAAAACGGGGGAAGTAAGCTTTTCTTATTTCCGGACACATGCCAAACTATAGAAAGTCATTATGACGTAGAATGTGCATACTTTGTAGATTCCATTTATGAAATAAAACACATTTTCTAAAAACTCATGTTTCTTACGAAATCATGTAAACCTTCTAGAAGCTGTGATTTTAAAAAACGGTGGGAGTAAACTTTTCTTATTTCCGGACGCATGCACAAACTATAGAAAGTCGTTATGACATAGAATGTGCATACTTTGTAGATTCCATTGATGAAATAAAACACATTTTCTAAAAACTCGTGTTTTTTACGAAATCATGTAAACCTTCTATAAGCTGTGATTTTAAAAAACGGTGGAAGTAAGCTTTTCTTATTTCCGGACGCATGCGCAAACTATAGAAAGTCGTTATGACGTAGAATGTGCATACTTTATTGATTCCATTTATGAAATAAAACATATTTTCTAAAAACTCATGTTTTTTACGAAATCATGTAAACCTTCTAGAAGCTGTGATTTTAAAAAACGGGGGAAGTAAGCTTTTCTTATTTCCGCACGCATGCGCAAACTATAGAAAGTCGTTATGACGTAGAATGTGCATACTTTGTAGATTTCATTTATGAAATAAAACATATTTTCTAAAAACTCGTCTTTTTTACGAAATCATGTAAACCTTTTAGAAGCTGTGATTTTAAAAAACGGTGTAAGTATGCTTTTCTTATTTCCGGAAGAGTGCGCAAACTATAGAAAGTCGTTGTGACGTAGAATGTGCATACTTTGTTGATTCCATTTATGAAATAAAACACATTTTCTAAAAACTAGTGTTTTTTAAGAAATTATGTAAACCTTCTAGAAGATGTGATTTTAAAAAACGGGGGAAGTAAGCTTTGCTTATTTCCAAACGCATGCACAAACTATAGAAAATCGTTATGACGTAGAATGTGCATACTTTTTTGATTCCATTTTTGAAATAAAACACATTTTCTAAAAACTCGTGTTTTTTAAGAACTCATGTAAACCTTCTAGAAGCTGTGATTTTAAAAAACGGGGGAAGTAAGCTTTTCTTATTTCCGGACGCATGCGTAAACTATAGAAATTCGTTATGACGTAGAATGTGCATACTTTGTAGATTCCATGTATGAAATAAAACACATTTTCTAAAAACTCGTGTTTTTTACGAAATCATGTAAACCTTCTAGAAGCTGTGATTTTAAAAAACGGTGGAAGTAAACTTTTCTTATTTCCGCACGCATGCACAAACTATAGAAAGTCGTTATGACATAGAATGTGCATACTTTGTAGATTCCATTCATTAAATAAAGCACATTTTCTAAAAACTCGTGTTTTTTATGAAATCATGTAAACCTTCTAGAAGCTGTGATTTTAAAAAACGGTGGAAGTAAGCTTTTCTTATTTCCGGACGCATGCGCAAACTATAGAAAGTCGTTATGACGTAGAATGTGCATACTTTGTTGATTCCATTTGTGAAATAAAACACATTTTCTAAAAACTCGTTTTTTTACGAAATCATGTAAACCTTCTAGAAGCTGTGATTTTAAAAAACGGTGGAAGTAAGCTTTTCTTATTTCTGGACGCATGCACAAACTATGGAAAGTCGTTATGACGTAGAATGTGCATACTTTGTTGATTCCATTTATGAAATAAAACACATTTTCTAAAAACTCGTGTTTTTTACGAAATCATGTAAACCTTCTAGAAGCTGTGATTTTAAAAAACGGTGGAAGTAAGCTTTTGTTACTTCCGGACGCATGCACAAACTATAGAAAGTCGTTATGACGTAGAATGTGCATACTTTTTTGATTCCATTTATGAAATAAAACACATTTTCTAAAAACTCGTGTTTTTTAAGAAATCATGTAAACCTTCTAGAAGCTGTGATTTTAAAAAACGGGGGAAGTAAGCTTTTCTTATTTGCAAACGCATGCTCAAACTATAGAAATTCGTTATGACGTAGAATGTGCATACTTTGTTGATTCCATTTATGAAATAAAACACATTTTCTAAAAACTCGTGTTTTTTACGAAATCATGTAAACCTTCTAGATGCCGTGATTTTAAAAAACGGTGGAAGTAAGCTTTTTCTTATTTCCGGACGCATGCACAAACTATAGAAAGTCGTTATGACGTAGAATGTGCATAATTTGTAGATTCCATTTATGAAATAAAACACATTTTCTAAATCCTCGTGTTTTTTACGAAATCATTTAAACCTTCTAGAAGCTGTGATTTTAAAAAACGGTGGAAGTAAGCTTTTCTTATTTCCGGACGCATGCGCAAACTATAGAAAGTCGTTATGACGTAGAATGTGCATACTTTGTTGATTCCATTTATGAAATAAAACACATTTTCTAAAAACTCGTGTTTTTTAAGAAATCATGTAAACCTTCTAGAAGCTGTGATTTTAAAAAACGGGGGAAGTAAGATTTTCTTATTTCCAAACGCATGCGCAAACTATAGAAAGTCATTATGACGTAGAATGTGCATACTTTGTTGATTCCATTCATGAAATAAAACACATTTTCTAAAAACTTGTGTTTTTTATGAACTCATGTAAACCTTCTAGAAGCTGTGATTTTAAAAAAGGGGGAAGTAAGCTTTTCTTATTTCCGGACGCATGCGCAAACTATAGAAAGTCATTGTGACGTAGAATGTGCACACTTTGTAGATTCCATTTATGAAATAAAACACATTTTCTAAAAACTCGTGTTTTTTACGAAATTATGTAAACCTTCTAGAGGCTATGATTTTAAAAAACTGTGGAAGTAATCTTTTCTTATTTCCGGACGCATGCGCAAACTATAGAAAGTCGTTATGACGTAGAATGTGCATACTTTGTTGATTCCATTGATGAAATAAAACACATTTTCTAGAAACTCGTTTTTTTAAGAAATCATGTAATCCTTCTAGAAGCTGGGATTTTAAAAAACGGTGGAAGTAAGCTTTTCTTATTTCCGGACGCATGCGCAAACTATAGAAAGTCGTTATGACGTAGCATGTGCATACTTTGTAGATTCCATTTATGAAATAAAACACATTTTCTAAAAACTCATTTTTTTTACGAAATCATGTAAACCTTCTAGAAGCTGTGATTTTAAAAAACGGTGGAAGGAAGCTTTTCTTATTTCCAGACGCATGCGCAAAATATAGAAAGTCGTTATGACGTAGAATGTGCGTACTTTGTTGATTCTATTTATGAAATAAAACACATTTTCTAAAAACTCGTGTTTTTTAAGAAATCATGTAAACCTTCTAGAAGCTGTGATTTTAAAAAACGGGGGAAGTAAGCTTTTTTTATTTCCAAACGCATTCGCAAGCAATAGAAAGTCATTATGACGTACAATGTGCATACTTTGTTGATTCCATTTATGAAATAAAACACATTTTCTAAAAACTCGTATTTTTTAAGAAATCATGTAAACCTTCTAGAAGCTGTGATTTTAAAAAACGGGGGAAGTAAGCTTTTCTTATTTCCGGACACATGCCAAACTATAGAAAGTCATTATGACGTAGAATGTGCATACTTTGTAGATTCCATTTATGAAATAAAACACATTTTCTAAAAACTCATGTTTCTTACGAAATCATGTAAACCTTCTAGAAGCTGTGATTTTAAAAAACGGTGGGAGTAAACTTTTCTTATTTCCGGACGCATGCACAAACTATAGAAAGTCGTTATGACATAGAATGTGCATACTTTGTAGATTCCATTGATGAAATAAAACACATTTTCTAAAAACTCGTGTTTTTTACGAAATCATGTAAACCTTCTATAAGCTGTGATTTTAAAAAACGGTGGAAGTAAGCTTTTCTTATTTCCGGACGCATGCGCAAACTATAGAAAGTCGTTATGACGTAGAATGTGCATACTTTATTGATTCCATTTATGAAATAAAACATATTTTCTAAAAACTCATGTTTTTTACGAAATCATGTAAACCTTCTAGAAGCTGTGATTTTAAAAAACGGGGGAAGTAAGCTTTTCTTATTTCCGCACGCATGCGCAAACTATAGAAAGTCGTTATGACGTAGAATGTGCATACTTTGTAGATTTCATTTATGAAATAAAACATATTTTCTAAAAACTCGTCTTTTTTACGAAATCATGTAAACCTTTTAGAAGCTGTGATTTTAAAAAACGGTGTAAGTATGCTTTTCTTATTTCCGGAAGAGTGCGCAAACTATAGAAAGTCGTTGTGACGTAGAATGTGCATACTTTGTTGATTCCATTTATGAAATAAAACACATTTTCTAAAAACTAGTGTTTTTTAAGAAATTATGTAAACCTTCTAGAAGATGTGATTTTAAAAAACGGGGGAAGTAAGCTTTGCTTATTTCCAAACGCATGCACAAACTATAGAAAATCGTTATGACGTAGAATGTGCATACTTTTTTGATTCCATTTTTGAAATAAAACACATTTTCTAAAAACTCGTGTTTTTTAAGAACTCATGTAAACCTTCTAGAAGCTGTGATTTTAAAAAACGGGGGAAGTAAGCTTTTCTTATTTCCGGACGCATGCGTAAACTATAGAAATTCGTTATGACGTAGAATGTGCATACTTTGTAGATTCCATGTATGAAATAAAACACATTTTCTAAAAACTCGTGTTTTTTACGAAATCATGTAAACCTTCTAGAAGCTGTGATTTTAAAAAACGGTGGAAGTAAACTTTTCTTATTTCCGCACGCATGCACAAACTATAGAAAGTCGTTATGACATAGAATGTGCATACTTTGTAGATTCCATTCATTAAATAAAGCACATTTTCTAAAAACTCGTGTTTTTTATGAAATCATGTAAACCTTCTAGAAGCTGTGATTTTAAAAAACGGTGGAAGTAAGCTTTTCTTATTTCCGGACGCATGCGCAAACTATAGAAAGTCGTTATGACGTAGAATGTGCATACTTTGTTGATTCCATTTGTGAAATAAAACACATTTTCTAAAAACTCGTTTTTTTACGAAATCATGTAAACCTTCTAGAAGCTGTGATTTTAAAAAACGGTGGAAGTAAGCTTTTCTTATTTCTGGACGCATGCACAAACTATGGAAAGTCGTTATGACGTAGAATGTGCATACTTTGTTGATTCCATTTATGAAATAAAACACATTTTCTAAAAACTCGTGTTTTTTACGAAATCATGTAAACCTTCTAGAAGCTGTGATTTTAAAAAACGGTGGAAGTAAGCTTTTGTTACTTCCGGACGCATGCACAAACTATAGAAAGTCGTTATGACGTAGAATGTGCATACTTTTTTGATTCCATTTATGAAATAAAACACATTTTCTAAAAACTCGTGTTTTTTAAGAAATCATGTAAACCTTCTAGAAGCTGTGATTTTAAAAAACGGGGGAAGTAAGCTTTTCTTATTTGCAAACGCATGCTCAAACTATAGAAATTCGTTATGACGTAGAATGTGCATACTTTGTTGATTCCATTTATGAAATAAAACATATTTTCTAAAAACTCGTGTTTTTTAAGAAATCATGTAAACCTTCTAGAAGCTGTGATTTTAAAAAACGGTGGAAGTAAGCTTTTATTATTTCCGGACGCATGCGCAAACTATAGAAAGTCGTTACGACGTAGAATGTGCATACTTTGTTGATTCCATTTATGAAATAAAACACATTTTCTAAAAACTCGTGTTTTTTAAGAAATCATGTAAACCTTCTAGAAGCTGTGATTTTAAAAAACGGGGGAAGTAAGCTTTTCTTATTTCCGGACGCATGCGCAAACTATAGAAAGTCGTTACGATGTAGAATGTGCATACTTTGTTGATTCCATTGATGAAATAAAACACAATTTCTAAAAACTCGTGTTTTTTAAGAAATCATGTAAACCCTCTAGAAGCTGTGATTTTAAAAAACGGGGGAAGTAAGCTTTTCTTATTTCCAAACACATGCGCAAACTATAGAAAGTCGTTATGACGTAGAATGTGCATACTTTGTTGATTCCATTTATTAAATAAAACACATTTTCTAAAAACTCGTGTTTTTTACGAAATCATGTAAACCTTCTAGAAGCTGTGATTTTAAAAAACGGTGGAAGTAAGCTTTTCTTATTTCCGGACGCATGCACAAACTATAGAAAGTCGTTATGACGTAGAATGTGCATAAGTTGTAGATTGCATTTATGAAATAAAACACATTTTCTAAAAACTCGTGTTTTTTATGAAATCATGTAAACCTTCTAGAAGCTGTGATTTTAAAAAACGGTGGAAGTAAACTTTTCTTATTTCCGGACACTTGCACAAACTATAGAAAGTCATTATGACATAGAATGTGCATACTTTGTAGATTCCATTTATGAAATAAAGCACATTTTCTAAAAACTTGTGTTTTTTCCAAAATCATGTAAACCTTCTAGAAGCTGTGATTTTAAAAAATGGTGGAAGTAAGCTTTTCTTATTTCCGGACGAATGCGCAAACTATAGAAAGTCGTTATGACATAGAATGTGCATACTTTGTTGATTCCATTTATGAAATAAAACACATTTTCTAAAAACTCGTGTTTTTTAAGAAATCATGTAAACCTTCTAGAAGCTGTGATTTTAAAAAACGGTGGAAGTAAGCTTTTCTTATTTCCGGACGCATGCGCAAACTATAGAAAGTCGTTATGACGTAGAATGTGCATACTTTGTTGATTCCATTTACGAAACAAAACACATTTTCTAAAAACTCATGTTTTTTATGAAATCATGTAAACCTTCTAAAAGCTGTGATTTTAAAAAACGGGGGAAGTAAGCTTTTCTTATTTCCGGACGCATGCGCAAACCTTAGAAAGTCGTTATGACGTAGAATGTGCATACTTTGTAGATTGCATTTATGAAATAAAACACATTTTCTAAAAACTCGTGTTTTTTAAGAAATCATGTAAACCTTCTAGAAGCTGTGATTTTAAAAAACGGTGGAAGTAAGCTTTTCTTATTTCCGGAGGCATGCTCAAACTATAGAAATTCGTTATGACGTAGAATGTGCATACTTTGTTGATTCCATTTATGAAATAAAACACATTTTCTAAAAACGCGTGTTTTCTAAGAAATCATGTAAACCTTCTAGAAGCTGTGATTTTAAAAAACGGTGGAAGTAAGCTTTTCTTATTTCCGGAGGCATGCGCAAACTATAGAAAGTCGTTATGACGTAGAATGTGCATACTTTGTTGATTCCATTTATGAAATAAAACACATTTTCTAAAAACTCGGGTTTTTTAAGAAATCATGTAAACCTTCTAGAAGCTGTGATTTTAAAAAACGGGGGAAGTAAGCTTTGCTTATTTCCAAACGCATGCACAAACTATAGAAAGTCCTTATGACGTAGAATGTGCATACTTTTTTGATTCCATTTATGAAATAAAACACATTTTCTAAAAACTCGTGTTTTTTAAGAACTCATGTAAACCTTCTAGAAGCTGTGATTTTAAAAAACAGGGGAAGTAAGCTTTTGTTATTTCCGGACGCATGCGCAAACTATAGAAAGTCGTTATGACGTAGAATGTGCATACTTTGTTGATTCCATTTATGAAATAAAACACATTTTCTAAAAACTCGTGTTTTTTACGAAATCATGTAAACCTTCTAGAAGCTATGATTTTAAAATCCGGTGGAAGTAAGCTGTTATTATTTCCGGACGCATGCACAAACTATAGAAAGTCGTTATGACGTAGAATGTGCATACTTTTTTGATTCCATTTATGAAATAAAACACATTTTCTAAAAACTCGTGTTTTTTAAGAAATCATGTAAACCTTCTAGAAGCTGTGATTTTAAAAAACGGGGGAAGTAAGCTTCTCTTGTTTGCAAACGCATGCTCAAACTATAGAAATTCGTTATGACGTAGAATGTGCATACTTTGTTGATTCCATTTATGAAATAAAACACATTTTCTAAAAACTCGTGTTTTTTAAGAAATCATGTAAACCTTCTAGAAGCTGTGATTTTAAAAAACGGTGGAAGTAAGCTTTTCTTATTTCCGGACGCATGCGCAAACTATAGAAAGTCGTTATGACGTAGAATGTGCATACTTTGTAGATTCCATTTATGAAATAAAACACATTTTCTAAAAACTCGTTTTTTTTACGAAATCATGTAAACCTTCTAGAACCTGTGATTTTAAAAAATGGTGGAAGTAAGCTTTTCTTATTTCCGGATGCATCCGCAAACTATAGAAAGTCCTTATGATGTAGAATGTGCATACTTTGTAGATTCCATTTATGAAATAAAACATATTTTCTAAAAACTCGTGTTTTTTACGAAATCATGTAAACCTTCTAGAAGCCGTGATTTTAAAAAACGGGGGAAGTAAGCTTTTCTTATTTCCAAATGCATGCGCAAACTATAGAAAGTCGTTATGACGTAGAATGTGCATACTTTGTTGATTCCATTTTTAAAATAAACACATTTTCTAAACACTCGTGTTTTTTAAGAAATCATGTAAACCTTCTAGAAGCTGTGATTTTAAAAAACGGGGGAAGTAAGATTTTCTTATTTCCAAACGCATACGCAAACAATAGAAAGTCTTTATGACGTAGAATGTGCATACTTTGTTGATTCCATTTATGAAATAAAACACATTTTCGAAAAACTCGTGTTTTTTAAGAAATCATGTAAACCTTCTAGAAGCTGTGATTTTAAAAAACGGGGGAAGTAAGCTTTTCTTATTTCCGGACGCATGCGCAAACTATAGAAAGTCGTTATGACGTAGAATGTGCTTATTTTGTAGATTCCATTTATGAAATAAAACACATTTTCTAAAAACTCGTGTTTTTTACGAAATCATGTAAACCTTCTAGAAGCTGTGATTTTAAAAAACGGTGGAAGTAAACTTTTCTTATTTCTGGACGCATGCGCAAACTATAGAATGTAGTTATGACGTAGAATGTGCATACTTTGTAGATTCCATTTATGAAATAAAACATATTTTCTAAAAACTCGTGTTTTTTACGAAATCATGTAAACCTTCTAGAAGCCGTGATTTTAAAAAACGGTGGAAGTAAGCTTTTCTTATTTCCGGACGAATGCGCAAACTATAGAAAGTCGTTATGACATAGAATGTGCATACTTTGTTGATTCCATTTATGAAATAAAACACATTTTCTAAAAGCTCGTGTTTTTCAAGAAATCATGTAAACCTTCTAGAAGCTGTGATTTTAAAAAACGGTGGAAGTAAGCTTTTCTTATTTCAGGATGCATGCGCAAACTATAGAAAGTCGTTATGACGTAGAATGTGCATACTTTGTTGATTCCATTTATGAAATAAAACACATTTTCTAAAAACTCGTGTTTTTTAAGAAATCATGTAAACCTTCTAGAAGCTGTGATTTTAAAAAACGGTCGAAGTAAGCTTTTCTTATTTCCGGACGCATGCGCAAAGTATAGAAAGTCGTTATGACGTAGAATGTGCATACTTTAGTTATTCCATTTACGAAACAAAACACATTTTCTAAAAACTCATGTTTTTTATGAAATCATGTAAACCTTCTAAAAGCTGTGATTTTAAAAAACGGGGGAAGTAAGCTTTTCTTATTTCCGGACGCATGCGCAAACCTTAGAAAGTCGTTATGACGTAGAATGTGCATACTTTGTCGATTGCATTTATGAAATAAAACACATTTTCTAAAAACTCGTGTTTTTTACGAAATCATGTACACCTTCTAGAAGCTGTGATTTTAAAAAACGGGGGAAGTAAGCTTTGCTTATTTCCAAACGCATGCACAAACTATAGAAATTTGTTATGACGTAGAATGTGCATACTTTGTAGATTCCATTTATTAAATAAAGCACATTTTCTAAAAACTCGTGTTTTTTACGAAATCATGTAAACCTTCTAGAAGCTGTGATTTTAAAAAACGGTGGAAGTAAGCTTTTCTTATTTCCGGAGGCATGCGCAAACTATAGAAAGTCGTTATGACGTAGAATGTGCATACTTTGTTGATTCCATTTATGAAATAAAACACATTTTCTAAAAACTCGTGTTTTTTACGAAATCATGTAAACCTTCTAGAAGCTGTGATTTTAAAAAACGGGGGAAGTAAGCTTTTCTTATTTCCGCACGCATGCGCAAACTATAGAAAGTCGTTATGACATAGAATGTGCATACTTTGTAGATTCCATTTATGAAATAAAACATATTTTCTAAAAACTCGTGTTTTTTACGAAATCATGTAAACCTTCTAGAAGCTGTGATTTTAAAAAACGGTGGAAGTAAGCTTTTCTTATTTCTGGACAAATGCGCAAACTATAGAAAGTCGTTATGACATAGAATGTGCATACTTTGTTGATTCCATTTATGAAATAAAACACATTTTCTAAAAACTCGTGTTTTTTACGAAATCATGAAACCTTCTAGAAGCTGTGATTTTAAAAAACGGGGGAAGTAAGCTTTTCTTATTTCTGGACGCATGTGCAAACTATAGAATGTCGTTATGACGTAGAATGTGCATACTTTGTAGATTCCATTTATGAAATAAAACATATTTTCTAAAAACTCGTGTTTTTTACGAAATCATGTAAACCTTCTAGAAGCCGTGATTTTAAAAAACGGTGGAAGTAAGCTTTTCTTATTTCCGGACGAATGCGCAAACTATAGAAAGTCGTTATGACATAAAATGTGCATACTTTGTTGATTCCATTTATGAAATAAAACACATTTTCTAAAAGCTCGTGTTTTTCAAGAAATCATGTAAACCTTCTAGAAGCTGTGATTTTAAAAAACGGTGGAAGTAAGCTTTTGTTATTTCAGGACGCATGCGCAAACTATAGAAAGTCGTTATGACGTAGAATGTGCATACTTTGTTGATTCCATTTTTGAAATAAAACACATTTTCTAAAAACTCATGTTTTTTATGAAATCATGTAAATCTTCTAAATGCTGTGATTTTAAAAAACGGGGGAAGTAAGCTTTTCTTATTTCCGGACGCATGCGCAAACCTTAGAAAGTTGTTATGCCGTAGAATGTGCATACTTTGTAGATTCCATTTATGAAATAAAACACATTTTCTAAAAACTCGTGTTTTTTAAGAAATCATGTAAACCTTCTAGAAGCTGTGATTTTAAAAAACGGTGGAAGTTTTCTTTTCTTATTTCTGGACGCATGCACAAACTATAGAAAGTCGTTATGATGTAGAATGTGCATACTTTGTAGATTCCATTTATGAAATAAAACACATTTTCTAAAAACTCGTGGTTTTTACGAAATCATGTAAACATTCTAGAAACTGTGATTTTAAAAAACGGTGGAAGTAAGCTTTTCTTATTTCCGGACGCATGCGCAAACTATAGAAAGTTGTTATGACGTAGAATGTCCATACTTTGTTGATTCCATTTATTAAATAAAACACATTTTCTAAAAACTCGCGTTTCTTAAGAAATCATGTAAACTTCTAGAAGCTGTGATTTTAAAAAACGGGGGAAGTAAGCTTTGCTTATTTCCAAACGCACGCACATCTTATAGAAAGTCGTTATGACGTAGAATGTGCATACTTTGTTGATTCCATTTATGAAATAAAACACATTTTCTAAAAACTCGTGTTTTTTAAGAACTCATGTAAACCTTCTAGAAGCTGTGATTTTAAAAAACGGGGGAAGCAAGCTTTTGTTATTTCCGGACGCATGCGCAAACTATAGAAAGTCGTTGTGACGTAGAATGTGCATACTTTGTAGAATCCATTTATGAAATAAAACACATTTTCTAAAAACTCGTGTTTTTTACGAAATTATGTAAACCTTCTAGACGCTGTGATTTTAAAAAGCGGTGGAAGTAATCTTTTCTTATTTCCGGATGCATGCGCAAACTATAGAAAGTCGTTATGACGTAGAATGTGCATACTTTGTTGATTCCATTTATGAAATAAAACACATTTTCTAAAAACTCGTGTTTTTTAAGAAATCATGTAAACCTTCTAGAAGCTGTGATTTTAAAAAACAGGGGAAGTAAGGTTTTCTTATTTCCAGACGAATGCACAAACCTTAGAGTGTCGTTATGACGTAGAATGTGCATACTTTGTAGATTGCATTTATGAAATAAAACACATTTTCTAAAAACTCGTGTTTTTTATGAAATCATGTAAACCTTCTAGAAGCTGTGATTTTAAAAAACGGTGGAAGTAAACTTTTCTTATTTCCGGACGCTTGCACAAACTATAGAAAGTCATTATGACATAGAATGTGCATACTTTGTAGATTCCATTTATGAAATAAAGCACATTTTCTAAAAACTTGTGTTTTTTTCCAAAATCATGTAAACCTTCTAGAAGCTGTGATTTTAAAAAATGGTGGAAGTAAGCTTTTCTTATTTCCGGACGAATGCGCAAACTATAGAAAGTCGTTATGACATAGAATGTGCATACTTTGTTGATTCCATTTATGAAATAAAACACATTTTCTAAAAACTCGTGTTTTTTAAGAAATCATGTAAACCTTCTAGAAGCTGTGATTTTAAAAAACGGTGGAAGTAAGCTTTTCTTATTTCCGGACGCATGCGCAAACTATAGAAAGTCGTTATGACGTAGAATGTGCATACTTTGTTGATTCCATTTACGAAACAAAACACATTTTCTAAAAACTCATGTTTTTTATGAAATCATGTAAACCTTCTAAAAGCTGTGATTTTAACAAACGGGGGAAGTAAGCTTTTCTTATTTCCGGACGCATGCGCAAACCTTAGAAAGTCGTTATGACGTAGAATGTGCATACTTTGTAGATTGCATTTATGAAATAAAACACATTTTCTAAAAACTCGTGTTTTTTACGAAATCATGTACACCTTCTGGAAGCTGTGATTTTAAAAAACGGGGGAAGTAAGCTTTGCTTATTTCCAAACGCATGCACAAACTATAGAAATTTGTTATGACGTAGAATGTGCATACTTTGTAGATTCCATTTATTAAATAAAACACGTTTCCTAAAAACTCGTGTTTTTTACGAAATCATGTAAACCTTCTAGAAGCTGTGATTTTAAAAAAGGGTGGAAGTAAGCTTTTCTTAATTCCGGACGCATGCGAAACTATAGAAAGTCGTTATGACGTAGAATGTGCATACTTTGTTGATTCCATTTATTAAATAAAACACATTTTCTAAAAACTCGTGTTTTTTAAGAAATCATGTAAACCTTGTAGAAGCTGTGATTTTAAAAAACGGGGGAAGTAAGCTTTGCTTATTTCCAAATGCATGCACAAACTATAGAAAGTCGTTATGACGTAGAATGTGCATACTTTGTTGATTCCATTTATCAAATAAAACACATTTTCTAAAAACTCGTGTTTTTTAAGAACTCATGTAAACCTTCTAGAAGCTGTGATTTTAAAAAATGGGGGAAGCAAGCTTTTCTTATTTTCGGACGCATGCGCAAACTATAGAAAGTCGTTGTGACGTAGAATGTGCGTACTTTGTAGATTCCATTTATGAAATAAAACACATTTTCGAAAAACTCGTGTTTTTTACGAAATTATGTAAACCTTCTAGAAGCTGTGATTTTAAAAAGCGGTGGAAGTAATCTTTTCTTATTTCCGGATGCATGCACAAATTATAGAAAGTCGTTATGATGTAGAATGTGCATACTTTGTTGATTCCATTTATTAAATAAAACACATTTTCTAAAAACTCGTCTTTTTTAAGAAATCATGTAAACCTTCTAGAAGCTGTGATTTTAAAAAACGGTGGAAGTAAGCTTTTCTTATTTCCAAACGCATGCGCAAACAATAGAAAGTCATTATGACGTAGAATGTGCATACTTTGTTGATTCCATTTATGAAATAAAACACATTTTCTAAAAACTCGTGTTTTTTAAGAAATCATGTAAATCTTCTAGAAGCTGTGATTTTAAAAAACAGGGGAAGTAAGCTTTTCTTATTTCTAGACGAATGCGCAAACTATAGAAATTCGTTATGACGTAGAATGTGCATACTTTGTTGATTCCATTTATGAAATAAAACAAATTTTCTAAAAACTCGTGTTTTTTAAGAAATCATGTAAATCTTCTAGAAGCTGTGATTTTAAAAAACAGGGGAAGTAAGCTTTTCTTATTTCTAGACGAATGCGCAAACTATAGAAATTCGTTATGACGTAGAATGTGCATATTTTGTAGATTCCATCTATGAAATAAAACACATTTTCTAAAAAATCGTGTTTTTTACGAAATCATGTAAACCTTCTAGAAGCTGTGATTTTAAAAAATGGTGGAAGTAAGCTTTTCTTATTTCCAGACGCATGCGCAAACTATAGAAAGTCGTTATGATGTAGAATGTGCATACTTTGTTGATTCCATTGATGAAATAAAACACAATTTCTAAAAACTCGTGTTTTTTAAGAAATCATGTAAACCCTCTAGAAGCTGTGATTTTAAAAAACGGGGGAAGTAAGCTTTTCTTATTTCCAAACGCATGCGCAAACTATAGAAAGTCGTTATGACGTAGAATGTGCATACTTTGTTGATTCCATTTATTAAATAAAACACATTTTCTAAAAACTCGTGTTTTTTACGAAATCATGTAAACCTTCTAGAAGCTCTGATTTTAAAAAACGGTGGAAGTAAGCTTTTCTTATTTCCGGACGCATGCACAAACTATAGAAAGTCGTTATGACGTAGAATGTGCATACTTTGTTGATTCCATTTATGAAATAAAACACATTTTCTTACAACTCATGTTTTTTAAGAAATCATGTAAACATTCAAGAAGCTGTGATTTTAAAAAACGGGGGAAGTAAGCTTTTCCTTTTTCCAAATGCATGCACAAACTATAGAAAGTCGTTATGACGTAGAATGTGCATACTTTGTTGATTACATTTATGGAATAAAACACATTTTCTAAAAACTCGTGTTTTTTAAGAACTCATGTAAACCTTCTAGAAGCTGTGATTTTAAAAAACAGGGGGAAGTAAGCTTTTCTTATTTCCAAACGCATACGCAAACAATAGAAAGTCTTTATGATGCAGAATGTGCATGCTTTGTTGATTCCATTTATGAAATAAAACACATTTTCTAAAAACTCGTGTTTTTTTCGAAATCATGTAAACCTTCTAGAAGCTGTGATTTTAAAAAACGGGGGAAGTAAGCTTTTCTTATTTCCGGACGCATGCTCAAACTATAGAAAGTCGTTATGACGTAGAATGTGCATACTTTGTAAATTCCATTTATGAAATAAAACATATTTTCTAAAAACTCGTGTTTTTTACGAAATCATGTAAAACTTCTAGAAGCTGTGATTTTAAAAAACGGTGGAAGTAAGCTTTTGTTATTTCTGGACGAATGCGCAAACTATAGAAAGTCGTTATGACATAGACTGTGCATACTTTGTTGATTCCATTTATGAAATAAAACACATTTTCTAAAAACTCGTATTTTTAAGAAATCATCTAAACCTTCTAGAAGCTGTGATTTTAAAAAACGCGGGAAGTAAGCTTTTCTTATTTCCGGACGCATGCGCAAACTATAGAAAGTCGTTATGACGTAGAATGTGCATACTTTGTAGATTCCATTTATGAAATAAAGCACATTTTATAAAAACTTGTGTTTTTTCCGAAATCATGTAAACCTTCTAGAAGCTGAAATTTTAAAAAACTGTGGAAGTAAGCTTTTCTTATTTCCGGACGCATGCGCAAACTATAGAAAGTCGTTGTGACATAGAATGTGCATACTTTGTAGATTCCATTTATGAAATAAAACACATTTTCGAAAAACTCGTGTTTTTTACGAAATTATGTAAACCTTCTAGAAGCTGTGATTTTAAAAAGCGGTGGAAGTAATCTTTTCTTATTTCCAGATGCATGCGCAAATTATAGAAAGTCGTTATGACGTAGAATGTGCATACTTTGTTGATTAAATTTATGAAATAAAACACATTTTCTAAAAACTCGTGTTTTTTAAGAAATCATGTAAACCTTCTAGAAGCTGTGATTTTAAAAAACTGTGGAAGTAAGCTTTTCTTATTTCCAAACGCATGCGCAAACAATAGAAAGTCGTTATGACGTAGAATGTGCATACTTTGTTGATTCCATATATGAAATAAAACACATTTTCTAAAAACTCATGTTTTTTAAGAAATCATGTAAATCTTCTAGAAGCTGTGATTTTAAAAAACAGGGGAAGTAAGCTTTTCTTATTTCCAGACGAATGCGCAAACTATAGAAATTCGTTATGACGTAGAATGTGCATACTTTGTTGATTCCATTTATGAAATAAAACACATTTTCTAAAAACTCGTGTTTTTAAGAAATCATGTAAACCTTCTAGAAGCTGTGATTTTAAAAAATGGTGGAAGTAAGCTTTTCTTATTTCCGGAGGCATGTGCAAACTATAGAAAGTCGTTATGACGTAAAATGTGCATACTTTATAAATTGCATTTATGAAATAAAACACATTTTCTAAAAACTCGTGTTTTTTACAAAATCATGTACACCTTCTAGAAGCTGTGATTTTAAAAAACGGTGGAAGTAAGCTTTTCTTATTTCTAGACGCATACACAAACTATAGAAAGTCGTTATGACGTAGAATGTGCATACTTTGTAGATTCCATTTATTAAATAAAACACATTTCCTAAAAACTCGTGTTTTTTACGAAATCATGTAAACCTTCTAGAAGCTGTGATTTTAAAAAAGGGTGGAAGTAAGCTTTTCTTATTTCCGGACGCATGCAAAACTATAGAAAGTCGTTATGACGTAGAATGTGCATACTTTGTTGATTCCATTTATTAAATAAAACACATTTTCTAAAAACTCGTGTTTTTTAAGAAATCATGTAAAACTTCTAGAAGCTGTGATTTTAAAAAACGGGGGAAGTAAGCTTTGCTTATTTACAAATGCATGCACAAACTATAGAAAGTCGTTATGACGTAGAATGTGCTTACTTTGTTGATTCCATTTATCAAATAAAACACATTTTCTAAAAACTCGTGTTTTTTAACAACTCATGTAAACCTTCTAGAAGCTGTGATTTTAAAAAACAGGGGAAGCAAGCTTTTCTTATTTCCGGATGCATGCGCAAACTATAGAAAGTCGTTGAGACGTAGAATGTGCATACTTTGTAGATTCCATTTATGAAATAAAACACATTTTCGAAAAACTCGTGTTTTTTACGAAATCATGTAAACCTTCTAGAAGCTGTGATTTTAAAAAGCGGTGGAAGTAAGCTTTTCTTCTTTCCAAACGCATGCGCAAACAATAGAAAGTCGTTATGACGTAGAATATGCATACTTTGTTGATTCCATTTATGAAATAAAACACATTTTCTAAAAACTCGTGTTTTTTAAGAAATCATGTAAACCTTCTAGAAGCTGTGATTTTAAAAAACAGGGGAAGTAAGCTTTTCTTATTTCCAGACGAATGCGCAAACTATAGAAATTCGTTATGACGTAGAATGTGCATACTTTGTTGATTCCATTTATGAAATAAAACACATTTTCTAAATACTCGTGTTTTTAAGAAATCATGTAAACCTTCTAGAAGCTGTGATTTTAAAAAACGGTGGAAGTAAGCTTTTCTTATTTCCGGAGGCATGCGCAAACTATAGAAAGTCGTTATGATGTAAAATGTGCATACTTTGTTGATTCCATTGATGAAATAAAACACATTTTCTAAAAACTCGTGTTTTTTAAGAAATCATGTAAACCTTCTAGAAGCTGTGATTTAAAAAAACGGTGGAAGTAATCTTTTCTTATTTCCGGACGCATCCGCAAACTATAGAAAGTCATTATGATGTAGAATGTGCATACTTTGTAGATTCCATCTATGAAATAAAACACATTTTCTAAAAACTCGTGTTTTTTAAGAACTCATGTAAACCTTCTAGAAGCTGTGATTTTAAAAAACGGTGGAAGTAAGCTTTTCTTATTTCCAAACGCATACACAAACAATAGAAAGTCTTTATGATGTAGAATGTGCATGCTTTGTTGATTCCATTTATGAAATAAAACACATTTTCTAAAAACTCGTGTTTTTTACGAAATCATGTAAACCTTCTAGAAGCTGTGATTTTAAAAAACAGGGGAAGTAAGCTTTTCTTATTTCCGGACGCATGCGCAAACTATAGAAAGTCGTTATGACGTAGAATGTGCATACTTTGTAAATTCCATTTATGAAATAAAACATATTTTCTAAAAAGTCGTGTTTTTTACGAAATCATGTAAACCTTCTAGAAGCTGTGATTTTAAAAAACGGTGGAAGTAAGCTTTTGTTATTTCTGGACGAATGCGCAAACTATAGAAAGTCGTTATGACATAGATTGTGCATACTTTGTTGATTCCATTTATGAAATAAAACGCATTTTCTAAAAACTCGTGTTTTTTAAGAAATCATGTAAACCTTCTAGAAGCTGTGATTTAAAAAAACGGTGGAAGTTAGCTTTTCTTATTTCCGGACGCATGCGCAAACTATAGAAAGTCGTTATGACGTAGAATGTGCATACTTTGTTGATTCCATTTATGAAATAAAACACATTTTCTAAAAACTCATGTTTTTTATGAAATCATGTAAACCTTCTAAAAGCTGTGATTTTAAAAAACGGCGGAAGTAGGCTTTTCTTATTTCCAGACGCATGCGTAAACAATAGAAAGTCATTATGACGTAGAATGTGCATACTTTGTTGATTCCATTTATGAAATAAAACAAATTTTCTAAAAACTCGTGATTTTTAAGAAATCATGTAAACCTTCTAGAAGCTGTGATTTTAAAAAACGGCGGAAGTAAGCTTTTCTTATTTCCGGACGCATGCGCAAACTATAGAAAGTCGTTATGACGTAGAATGTGCATACCTTGTAGATTCCATTTATGAAATAAAAATCATTTTCTAAAAACTCATGTTTTTTACGAAATCATGTAAACCTTCTAGAAGCTGTGATTTTAAAAAACGGTGGAAGTAAACTTTTCTTATTTCCGGACGCTTGCACAAACTATAGAAAGTCGTTATGACATAGAATGTGCATACTTTGTAGATTCCATTTATGAAATAAAGCACATTTTCTAAAAACTTGTGTTTTTTCCGAAATCATGTAAACCTTCTAGAAGCTGTAATTTTAAAAAACTGTGGAAGTAAGCTTTTCTTATTTCCGGACGCATGCGAAAACTATAGAAAGTCGTTGTGACGTAGAATGTGCATACTTTGTAGATTCCATTTATGAAATAAAACACATTTTCTAAAACCTCGTGTTTTTTACAAAATCATGTAAACCTTCTAGAAGCTGTGATTTTAAAAAACGGCGGAAGTAAGCTTTTCTTATTTCCGGACGCATGCGCAAACTATAGAAAGTCGTTATGACGTAGAATGTGCATACTTTGTAAATTCCATTTATGAAATAAAACATATTTTCTAAAAACTCGTGTTTTTTATGAAATCATGTAAACCTTTTAGAAGCTGTGATTTTAAAAAACGGTGGAAGTAAGGTTTTCTTATTTCCAAACGCATGCGCAAACAATAGAAAGTCGTTATGACGTAGAATGTGCATACTTTGTTGATTCCATTTATGAAATAAAAAACATTTTCTAAAAACTCGTGTTTTTTAAGAAATCATGTAAACCTTCTAGAAGCTGTGATTTTAAAAAACGGCGGAAGTAAGCTTTTCTTATTTCCGGGCGCATGCGCAAAATATAGAAAGTCGTTATGACGTAGAATGTGCATACTTTGTAGATTCCATTTATGAAATAAAACACATTTTCTAAAAAGACGTGTTTTTTACGAAATCATGTAAACCTTCTAGAAGCTGTGATTTTAAAAAACGGTGGAAGTAAACTTTTCTTATTTCCAGACGCATGCACAAACTATAGAAAGTCCTTATGACATAGAATGTGCATACTTTGTAGATTCCATTAATGAAATAAAGCACATTTTCTAAAAACTCGTGTTTTTTATGAAATCATGTAAACCTTCTAGAAGCTGTGATTTTAAAAAACGGTGGAAGTAAGCTTTTCTTATTTCCGGACGCATGCGCAAACTATAGAAAGTCGTTATGAGATAGAATGTGCATACTTTGTTGATTCCATTTATGAAATAAAACACATTTTCTAAAAACTCGTGTTTTTTACGAAATCATGTAAACCTTCTAGAAGCTGTGATTTTAAAAAACGGGGGAAGTAAGCTTTTCTTATTTCCGCACGCATGCGCAAACTATAGAAAGTCGTTATGACGTAGAATGTGCATACTTTGTAGATTTCATTTATGAAATAAAACATATTTTCTAAAAACTCGTCTTTTTTACGAAATCATGTAAACCTTCTATAAGCTGTGATTTTAAAAAACGGTGGAAGTAAGCTTTTCTTATTTCCGGACGCATGCGCAAACTATAGAAAGTCGTTATGACGTAGAATGTGCATACTTTATTGATTCCATTTATGAAATAAAACATATTTTCTAAAAACTCATGTTTTTTACGAAATCATGTAAACCTTCTAGAAGCTGTGATTTTAAAAAACGGGGGAAGTAAGCTTTTCTTATTTCCGCACGCATGCGCAAACTATAGAAAGTCGTTATGACGTAGAATGTGCATACTTTGTAGATTTCATTTATGAAATAAAACATATTTTCTAAAAACTCGTCTTTTTTACGAAATCATGTAAACCTTTTAGAAGCTGTGATTTTAAAAAACGGTGTAAGTATGCTTTTCTTATTTCCGGAAGAGTGCGCAAACTATAGAAAGTCGTTGTGACGTAGAATGTGCATACTTTGTTGATTCCATTTATGAAATAAAACACATTTTCTAAAAACTCGTGTTTTTTAAGAAATTATGTAAACCTTCTAGAAGATGTGATTTTAAAAAACGGGGGAAGTAAGCTTTGCTTATTTCCAAACGCATGCACAAACTATAGAAAATCGTTATGACGTAGAATGTGCATACTTTTTTGATTCCATTTTTGAAATAAAACACATTTTCTAAAAACTCGTGTTTTTTAAGAACTCATGTAAACCTTCTAGAAGCTGTGATTTTAAAAAACGGGGGAAGTAAGCTTTTCTTATTTCCGGACGCATGCGTAAACTATAGAAATTCGTTATGACGTAGAATGTGCATACTTTGTAGATTCCATGTATGAAATAAAACACATTTTCTAAAAACTCGTGTTTTTTACGAAATCATGTAAACCTTCTAGAAGCTGTGATTTTAAAAAACGGTGGAAGTAAACTTTTCTTATTTCCGCACGCATGCACAAACTATAGAAAGTCGTTATGACATAGAATGTGCATACTTTGTAGATTCCATTCATTAAATAAAGCACATTTTCTAAAAACTCGTGTTTTTTATGAAATCATGTAAACCTTCTAGAAGCTGTGATTTTAAAAAACGGTGGAAGTAAGCTTTTCTTATTTCCGGACGCATGCGCAAACTATAGAAAGTCGTTATGACGTAGAATGTGCATACTTTGTTGATTCCATTTGTGAAATAAAACACATTTTCTAAAAACTCGTTTTTTTACGAAATCATGTAAACCTTCTAGAAGCTGTGATTTTAAAAAACGGTGGAAGTAAGCTTTTCTTATTTCTGGACGCATGCACAAACTATGGAAAGTCGTTATGACGTAGAATGTGCATACTTTGTTAATTCCATTTATGAAATAAAACACATTTTCTAAAAACTCGTGTTTTTTACGAAATCATGTAAACCTTCTAGAAGCTGTGATTTTAAAAAACGGTGGAAGTAAGCTTTTGTTACTTCCGGACGCATGCACAAACTATAGAAAGTCGTTATGACGTAGAATGTGCATACTTTTTTGATTCCATTTATGAAATAAAACACATTTTCTAAAAACTCGTGTTTTTTAAGAAATCATGTAAACCTTCTAGAAGCTGTGATTTTAAAAAACGGGGGAAGTAAGCTTTTCTTATTTGCAAACGCATGCTCAAACTATAGAAATTCGTTATGACGTAGAATGTGCATACTTTGTTGATTCCATTTATGAAATAAAACATATTTTCTAAAAACTCGTGTTTTTTAAGAAATCATGTAAACCTTCTAGAAGCTGTGATTTTAAAAAACGGTGGAAGTAAGCTTTTATTATTTCCGGACGCATGCGCAAACTATAGAAAGTCGTTACGACGTAGAATGTGCATACTTTGTTGATTCCATTTATGAAATAAAACACATTTTCTAAAAACTCGTGTTTTTTAAGAAATCATGTAAACCTTCTAGAAGCTGTGATTTTAAAAAACGGGGGAAGTAAGCTTTTCTTATTTCCGGACGCATGCGCAAACTATAGAAAGTCGTTACGATGTAGAATGTGCATACTTTGTTGATTCCATTGATGAAATAAAACACAATTTCTAAAAACTCGTGTTTTTTAAGAAATCATGTAAACCCTCTAGAAGCTGTGATTTTAAAAAACGGGGGAAGTAAGCTTTTCTTATTTCCAAACACATGCGCAAACTATAGAAAGTCGTTATGACGTAGAATGTGCATACTTTGTTGATTCCATTTATTAAATAAAACACATTTTCTAAAAACTCGTGTTTTTTACGAAATCATGTAAACCTTCTAGAAGCTGTGATTTTAAAAAACGGTGGAAGTAAGCTTTTCTTATTTCCGGACGCATGCACAAACTATAGAAAGTCGTTATGACGTAGAATGTGCATAAGTTGTAGATTGCATTTATGAAATAAAACACATTTTCTAAAAACTCGTGTTTTTTATGAAATCATGTAAACCTTCTAGAAGCTGTGATTTTAAAAAACGGTGGAAGTAAACTTTTCTTATTTCCGGACACTTGCACAAACTATAGAAAGTCATTATGACATAGAATGTGCATACTTTGTAGATTCCATTTATGAAATAAAGCACATTTTCTAAAAACTTGTGTTTTTTCCAAAATCATGTAAACCTTCTAGAAGCTGTGATTTTAAAAAATGGTGGAAGTAAGCTTTTCTTATTTCCGGACGAATGCGCAAACTATAGAAAGTCGTTATGACATAGAATGTGCATACTTTGTTGATTCCATTTATGAAATAAAACACATTTTCTAAAAACTCGTGTTTTTTAAGAAATCATGTAAACCTTCTAGAAGCTGTGATTTTAAAAAACGGTGGAAGTAAGCTTTTCTTATTTCCGGACGCATGCGCAAACTATAGAAAGTCGTTATGACGTAGAATGTGCATACTTTGTTGATTCCATTTACGAAACAAAACACATTTTCTAAAAACTCATGTTTTTTATGAAATCATGTAAACCTTCTAAAAGCTGTGATTTTAAAAAACGGGGGAAGTAAGCTTTTCTTATTTCCGGACGCATGCGCAAACCTTAGAAAGTCGTTATGACGTAGAATGTGCATACTTTGTAGATTGCATTTATGAAATAAAACACATTTTCTAAAAACTCGTGTTTTTTAAGAAATCATGTAAACCTTCTAGAAGCTGTGATTTTAAAAAACGGTGGAAGTAAGCTTTTCTTATTTCCGGAGGCATGCTCAAACTATAGAAATTCGTTATGACGTAGAATGTGCATACTTTGTTGATTCCATTTATGAAATAAAACACATTTTCTAAAAACGCGTGTTTTCTAAGAAATCATGTAAACCTTCTAGAAGCTGTGATTTTAAAAAACGGTGGAAGTAAGCTTTTCTTATTTCCGGAGGCATGCGCAAACTATAGAAAGTCGTTATGACGTAGAATGTGCATACTTTGTTGATTCCATTTATGAAATAAAACACATTTTCTAAAAACTCGGGTTTTTTAAGAAATCATGTAAACCTTCTAGAAGCTGTGATTTTAAAAAACGGGGGAAGTAAGCTTTGCTTATTTCCAAACGCATGCACAAACTATAGAAAGTCCTTATGACGTAGAATGTGCATACTTTTTTGATTCCATTTATGAAATAAAACACATTTTCTAAAAACTCGTGTTTTTTAAGAACTCATGTAAACCTTCTAGAAGCTGTGATTTTAAAAAACAGGGGAAGTAAGCTTTTGTTATTTCCGGACGCATGCGCAAACTATAGAAAGTCGTTATGACGTAGAATGTGCATACTTTGTTGATTCCATTTATGAAATAAAACACATTTTCTAAAAACTCGTGTTTTTTACGAAATCATGTAAACCTTCTAGAAGCTATGATTTTAAAATCCGGTGGAAGTAAGCTGTTATTATTTCCGGACGCATGCACAAACTATAGAAAGTCGTTATGACGTAGAATGTGCATACTTTTTTGATTCCATTTATGAAATAAAACACATTTTCTAAAAACTCGTGTTTTTTAAGAAATCATGTAAACCTTCTAGAAGCTGTGATTTTAAAAAACGGGGGAAGTAAGCTTCTCTTGTTTGCAAACGCATGCTCAAACTATAGAAATTCGTTATGACGTAGAATGTGCATACTTTGTTGATTCCATTTATGAAATAAAACACATTTTCTAAAAACTCGTGTTTTTTAAGAAATCATGTAAACCTTCTAGAAGCTGTGATTTTAAAAAACGGTGGAAGTAAGCTTTTCTTATTTCCGGACGCATGCGCAAACTATAGAAAGTCGTTATGACGTAGAATGTGCATACTTTGTAGATTCCATTTATGAAATAAAACACATTTTCTAAAAACTCGTTTTTTTTACGAAATCATGTAAACCTTCTAGAACCTGTGATTTTAAAAAATGGTGGAAGTAAGCTTTTCTTATTTCCGGATGCATCCGCAAACTATAGAAAGTCCTTATGATGTAGAATGTGCATACTTTGTAGATTCCATTTATGAAATAAAACATATTTTCTAAAAACTCGTGTTTTTTACGAAATCATGTAAACCTTCTAGAAGCCGTGATTTTAAAAAACGGGGGAAGTAAGCTTTTCTTATTTCCAAATGCATGCGCAAACTATAGAAAGTCGTTATGACGTAGAATGTGCATACTTTGTTGATTCCATTTTTAAAATAAACACATTTTCTAAACACTCGTGTTTTTTAAGAAATCATGTAAACCTTCTAGAAGCTGTGATTTTAAAAAACGGGGGAAGTAAGATTTTCTTATTTCCAAACGCATACGCAAACAATAGAAAGTCTTTATGACGTAGAATGTGCATACTTTGTTGATTCCATTTATGAAATAAAACACATTTTCGAAAAACTCGTGTTTTTTAAGAAATCATGTAAACCTTCTAGAAGCTGTGATTTTAAAAAACGGGGGAAGTAAGCTTTTCTTATTTCCGGACGCATGCGCAAACTATAGAAAGTCGTTATGACGTAGAATGTGCTTATTTTGTAGATTCCATTTATGAAATAAAACACATTTTCTAAAAACTCGTGTTTTTTACGAAATCATGTAAACCTTCTAGAAGCTGTGATTTTAAAAAACGGTGGAAGTAAACTTTTCTTATTTCTGGACGCATGCGCAAACTATAGAATGTAGTTATGACGTAGAATGTGCATACTTTGTAGATTCCATTTATGAAATAAAACATATTTTCTAAAAACTCGTGTTTTTTACGAAATCATGTAAACCTTCTAGAAGCCGTGATTTTAAAAAACGGTGGAAGTAAGCTTTTCTTATTTCCGGACGAATGCGCAAACTATAGAAAGTCGTTATGACATAGAATGTGCATACTTTGTTGATTCCATTTATGAAATAAAACACATTTTCTAAAAGCTCGTGTTTTTCAAGAAATCATGTAAACCTTCTAGAAGCTGTGATTTTAAAAAACGGTGGAAGTAAGCTTTTCTTATTTCAGGATGCATGCGCAAACTATAGAAAGTCGTTATGACGTAGAATGTGCATACTTTGTTGATTCCATTTATGAAATAAAACACATTTTCTAAAAACTCGTGTTTTTTAAGAAATCATGTAAACCTTCTAGAAGCTGTGATTTTAAAAAACGGTCGAAGTAAGCTTTTCTTATTTCCGGACGCATGCGCAAAGTATAGAAAGTCGTTATGACGTAGAATGTGCATACTTTAGTTATTCCATTTACGAAACAAAACACATTTTCTAAAAACTCATGTTTTTTATGAAATCATGTAAACCTTCTAAAAGCTGTGATTTTAAAAAACGGGGGAAGTAAGCTTTTCTTATTTCCGGACGCATGCGCAAACCTTAGAAAGTCGTTATGACGTAGAATGTGCATACTTTGTCGATTGCATTTATGAAATAAAACACATTTTCTAAAAACTCGTGTTTTTTACGAAATCATGTACACCTTCTAGAAGCTGTGATTTTAAAAAACGGGGGAAGTAAGCTTTGCTTATTTCCAAACGCATGCACAAACTATAGAAATTTGTTATGACGTAGAATGTGCATACTTTGTAGATTCCATTTATTAAATAAAGCACATTTTCTAAAAACTCGTGTTTTTTACGAAATCATGTAAACCTTCTAGAAGCTGTGATTTTAAAAAACGGTGGAAGTAAGCTTTTCTTATTTCCGGAGGCATGCGCAAACTATAGAAAGTCGTTATGACGTAGAATGTGCATACTTTGTTGATTCCATTTATGAAATAAAACACATTTTCTAAAAACTCGTGTTTTTTACGAAATCATGTAAACCTTCTAGAAGCTGTGATTTTAAAAAACGGGGGAAGTAAGCTTTTCTTATTTCCGGACGCATGCGCAAACTATAGAAAGTCGTTATGACATAGAATGTGCATACTTTGTAGATTCCATTTATGAAATAAAACATATTTTCTAAAAACTCGTGTTTTTTACGAAATCATGTAAACCTTCTAGAAGCTGTGATTTTAAAAAACGGTGGAAGTAAGCTTTTCTTATTTCTGGACAAATGCGCAAACTATAGAAAGTCGTTATGACATAGAATGTGCATACTTTGTTGATTCCATTTATGAAATAAAACACATTTTCTAAAAACTCGTGTTTTTTACGAAATCATGAAACCTTCTAGAAGCTGTGATTTTAAAAAACGGGGGAAGTAAGCTTTTCTTATTTCTGGACGCATGTGCAAACTATAGAATGTCGTTATGACGTAGAATGTGCATACTTTGTAGATTCCATTTATGAAATAAAACATATTTTCTAAAAACTCGTGTTTTTTACGAAATCATGTAAACCTTCTAGAAGCCGTGATTTTAAAAAACGGTGGAAGTAAGCTTTTCTTATTTCCGGACGAATGCGCAAACTATAGAAAGTCGTTATGACATAAAATGTGCATACTTTGTTGATTCCATTTATGAAATAAAACACATTTTCTAAAAGCTCGTGTTTTTCAAGAAATCATGTAAACCTTCTAGAAGCTGTGATTTTAAAAAACGGTGGAAGTAAGCTTTTGTTATTTCAGGACGCATGCGCAAACTATAGAAAGTCGTTATGACGTAGAATGTGCATACTTTGTTGATTCCATTTTTGAAATAAAACACATTTTCTAAAAACTCATGTTTTTTATGAAATCATGTAAATCTTCTAAATGCTGTGATTTTAAAAAACGGGGGAAGTAAGCTTTTCTTATTTCCGGACGCATGCGCAAACCTTAGAAAGTTGATATGCCGTAGAATGTGCATACTTTGTAGATTCCATTTATGAAATAAAACACATTTTCTAAAAACTCGTGTTTTTTAAGAAATCATGTAAACCTTCTAGAAGCTGTGATTTTAAAAAACGGTGGAAGTTTTCTTTTCTTATTTCTGGACGCATGCACAAACTATAGAAAGTCGTTATGATGTAGAATGTGCATACTTTGTAGATTCCATTTATGAAATAAAACACATTTTCTAAAAACTCGTGGTTTTTACGAAATCATGTAAACATTCTAGAAACTGTGATTTTAAAAAACGGTGGAAGTAAGCTTTTCTTATTTCCGGACGCATGCGCAAACTATAGAAAGTTGTTATGACGTAGAATGTCCATACTTTGTTGATTCCATTTATTAAATAAAACACATTTTCTAAAAACTCGCGTTTCTTAAGAAATCATGTAAACTTCTAGAAGCTGTGATTTTAAAAAACGGGGGAAGTAAGCTTTGCTTATTTCCAAACGCACGCACATCTTATAGAAAGTCGTTATGACGTAGAATGTGCATACTTTGTTGATTCCATTTATGAAATAAAACACATTTTCTAAAAACTCGTGTTTTTTAAGAACTCATGTAAACCTTCTAGAAGCTGTGATTTTAAAAAACGGGGGAAGCAAGCTTTTGTTATTTCCGGACGCATGCGCAAACTATAGAAAGTCGTTGTGACGTAGAATGTGCATACTTTGTAGAATCCATTTATGAAATAAAACACATTTTCTAAAAACTCGTGTTTTTTACGAAATTATGTAAACCTTCTAGACGCTGTGATTTTAAAAAGCGGTGGAAGTAATCTTTTCTTATTTCCGGATGCATGCGCAAACTATAGAAAGTCGTTATGACGTAGAATGTGCATACTTTGTTGATTCCATTTATGAAATAAAACACATTTTCTAAAAACTCGTGTTTTTTAAGAAATCATGTAAACCTTCTAGAAGCTGTGATTTTAAAAAACAGGGGAAGTAAGGTTTTCTTATTTCCAGACGAATGCACAAACCTTAGAGTGTCGTTATGACGTAGAATGTGTATACTTTGTAGATTGCATTTATGAAATAAAACACATTTTCTAAAAACTCGTGTTTTTTATGAAATCATGTAAACCTTCTAGAAGCTGTGATTTTAAAAAACGGTGGAAGTAAACTTTTCTTATTTCCGGACGCTTGCACAAACTATAGAAAGTCATTATGACATAGAATGTGCATACTTTGTAGATTCCATTTATGAAATAAAGCACATTTTCTAAAAACTTGTGTTTTTTCCAAAATCATGTAAACCTTCTAGAAGCTGTGATTTTAAAAAATGGTGGAAGTAAGCTTTTCTTATTTCCGGACGAATGCGCAAACTATAGAAAGTCGTTATGACATAGAATGTGCATACTTTGTTGATTCCATTTATGAAATAAAACACATTTTCTAAAAACTCGTGTTTTTTAAGAAATCATGTAAACCTTCTAGAAGCTGTGATTTTAAAAAACGGTGGAAGTAAGCTTTTCTTATTTCCGGACGCATGCGCAAACTATAGAAAGTCGTTATGACGTAGAATGTGCATACTTTGTTGATTCCATTTACGAAACAAAACACATTTTCTAAAAACTCATGTTTTTTATGAAATCATGTAAACCTTCTAAAAGCTGTGATTTTAACAAACGGGGGAAGTAAGCTTTTCTTATTTCCGGACGCATGCGCAAACCTTAGAAAGTCGTTATGACGTAGAATGTGCATACTTTGTAGATTGCATTTATGAAATAAAACACATTTTCTAAAAACTCGTGTTTTTTACGAAATCATGTACACCTTCTGGAAGCTGTGATTTTAAAAAACGGGGGAAGTAAGCTTTGCTTATTTCCAAACGCATGCACAAACTATAGAAATTTGTTATGACGTAGAATGTGCATACTTTGTAGATTCCATTTATTAAATAAAACACGTTTCCTAAAAACTCGTGTTTTTTACGAAATCATGTAAACCTTCTAGAAGCTGTGATTTTAAAAAAGGGTGGAAGTAAGCTTTTCTTAATTCCGGACGCATGCGAAACTATAGAAAGTCGTTATGACGTAGAATGTGCATACTTTGTTGATTCCATTTATTAAATAAAACACATTTTCTAAAAACTCGTGTTTTTTAAGAAATCATGTAAACCTTGTAGAAGCTGTGATTTTAAAAAACGGGGGAAGTAAGCTTTGCTTATTTCCAAATGCATGCACAAACTATAGAAAGTCGTTATGACGTAGAATGTGCATACTTTGTTGATTCCATTTATCAAATAAAACACATTTTCTAAAAACTCGTGTTTTTTAAGAACTCATGTAAACCTTCTAGAAGCTGTGATTTTAAAAAATGGGGGAAGCAAGCTTTTCTTATTTTCGGACGCATGCGCAAACTATAGAAAGTCGTTGTGACGTAGAATGTGCATACTTTGTAGATTCCATTTATGAAATAAAACACATTTTCGAAAAACTCGTGTTTTTTACGAAATTATGTAAACCTTCTAGAAGCTGTGATTTTAAAAAGCGGTGGAAGTAATCTTTTCTTATTTCCGGATGCATGCACAAATTATAGAAAGTCGTTATGATGTAGAATGTGCATACTTTGTTGATTCCATTTATTAAATAAAACACATTTTCTAAAAACTCGTCTTTTTTAAGAAATCATGTAAACCTTCTAGAAGCTGTGATTTTAAAAAACGGTGGAAGTAAGCTTTTCTTATTTCCAAACGCATGCGCAAACAATAGAAAGTCATTATGACGTAGAATGTGCATACTTTGTTGATTCCATTTATGAAATAAAACACATTTTCTAAAAACTCGTGTTTTTTAAGAAATCATGTAAATCTTCTAGAAGCTGTGATTTTAAAAAACAGGGGAAGTAAGCTTTTCTTATTTCTAGACGAATGCGCAAACTATAGAAATTCGTTATGACGTAGAATGTGCATACTTTGTTGATTCCATTTATGAAATAAAACAAATTTTCTAAAAACTCGTGTTTTTTAAGAAATCATGTAAATCTTCTAGAAGCTGTGATTTTAAAAAACAGGGGAAGTAAGCTTTTCTTATTTCTAGACGAATGCGCAAACTATAGAAATTCGTTATGACGTAGAATGTGCATATTTTGTAGATTCCATCTATGAAATAAAACACATTTTCTAAAAAATCGTGTTTTTTACGAAATCATGTAAACCTTCTAGAAGCTGTGATTTTAAAAAATGGTGGAAGTAAGCTTTTCTTATTTCCAGACGCATGCGCAAACTATAGAAAGTCGTTATGATGTAGAATGTGCATACTTTGTTGATTCCATTGATGAAATAAAACACAATTTCTAAAAACTCGTGTTTTTTAAGAAATCATGTAAACCCTCTAGAAGCTGTGATTTTAAAAAACGGGGGAAGTAAGCTTTTCTTATTTCCAAACGCATGCGCAAACTATAGAAAGTCGTTATGACGTAGAATGTGCATACTTTGTTGATTCCATTTATTAAATAAAACACATTTTCTAAAAACTCGTGTTTTTTACGAAATCATGTAAACCTTCTAGAAGCTCTGATTTTAAAAAACGGTGGAAGTAAGCTTTTCTTATTTCCGGACGCATGCACAAACTATAGAAAGTCGTTATGACGTAGAATGTGCATACTTTGTTGATTCCATTTATGAAATAAAACACATTTTCTTACAACTCATGTTTTTTAAGAAATCATGTAAACATTCAAGAAGCTGTGATTTTAAAAAACGGGGGAAGTAAGCTTTTCCTTTTTCCAAATGCATGCACAAACTATAGAAAGTCGTTATGACGTAGAATGTGCATACTTTGTTGATTACATTTATGGAATAAAACACATTTTCTAAAAACTCGTGTTTTTTAAGAACTCATGTAAACCTTCTAGAAGCTGTGATTTTAAAAAACAGGGGGAAGTAAGCTTTTCTTATTTCCAAACGCATACGCAAACAATAGAAAGTCTTTATGATGCAGAATGTGCATGCTTTGTTGATTCCATTTATGAAATAAAACACATTTTCTAAAAACTCGTGTTTTTTTCGAAATCATGTAAACCTTCTAGAAGCTGTGATTTTAAAAAACGGGGGAAGTAAGCTTTTCTTATTTCCGGACGCATGCTCAAACTATAGAAAGTCGTTATGACGTAGAATGTGCATACTTTGTAAATTCCATTTATGAAATAAAACATATTTTCTAAAAACTCGTGTTTTTTACGAAATCATGTAAAACTTCTAGAAGCTGTGATTTTAAAAAACGGTGGAAGTAAGCTTTTGTTATTTCTGGACGAATGCGCAAACTATAGAAAGTCGTTATGACATAGACTGTGCATACTTTGTTGATTCCATTTATGAAATAAAACACATTTTCTAAAAACTCGTATTTTTAAGAAATCATCTAAACCTTCTAGAAGCTGTGATTTTAAAAAACGCGGGAAGTAAGCTTTTCTTATTTCCGGACGCATGCGCAAACTATAGAAAGTCGTTATGACGTAGAATGTGCATACTTTGTAGATTCCATTTATGAAATAAAGCACATTTTATAAAAACTTGTGTTTTTTCCGAAATCATGTAAACCTTCTAGAAGCTGAAATTTTAAAAAACTGTGGAAGTAAGCTTTTCTTATTTCCGGACGCATGGGCAAACTATAGAAAGTCGCTGTGACATAGAATGTGCATACTTTGTAGATTCCATTTATGAAATAAAACACATTTTCGAAAAACTCGTGTTTTTTACGAAATTATGTAAACCTTCTAGAAGCTGTGATTTTAAAAAGCGGTGGAAGTAATCTTTTCTTATTTCCAGATGCATGCGCAAATTATAGAAAGTCGTTATGACGTAGAATGTGCATACTTTGTTGATTAAATTTATGAAATAAAACACATTTTCTAAAAACTCGTGTTTTTTAAGAAATCATGTAAACCTTCTAGAAGCTGTGATTTTAAAAAACTGTGGAAGTAAGCTTTTCTTATTTCCAAACGCATGCGCAAACAATAGAAAGTCGTTATGACGTAGAATGTGCATACTTTGTTGATTCCATATATGAAATAAAACACATTTTCTAAAAACTCATGTTTTTTAAGAAATCATGTAAATCTTCTAGAAGCTGTGATTTTAAAAAACAGGGGAAGTAAGCTTTTCTTATTTCCAGACGAATGCGCAAACTATAGAAATTCGTTATGACGTAGAATGTGCATACTTTGTTGATTCCATTTATGAAATAAAACACATTTTCTAAAAACTCGTGTTTTTAAGAAATCATGTAAACCTTCTAGAAGCTGTGATTTTAAAAAATGGTGGAAGTAAGCTTTTCTTATTTCCGGAGGCATGTGCAAACTATAGAAAGTCGTTATGACGTAAAATGTGCATACTTTATAAATTGCATTTATGAAATAAAACACATTTTCTAAAAACTCGTGTTTTTTACAAAATCATGTACACCTTCTAGAAGCTGTGATTTTAAAAAACGGTGGAAGTAAGCTTTTCTTATTTCTAGACGCATACACAAACTATAGAAAGTCGTTATGACGTAGAATGTGCATACTTTGTAGATTCCATTTATTAAATAAAACACATTTCCTAAAAACTCGTGTTTTTTACGAAATCATGTAAACCTTCTAGAAGCTGTGATTTTAAAAAAGGGTGGAAGTAAGCTTTTTTTATTTCCGGACGCATGCAAAACTATAGAAAGTCGTTATGACGTAGAATGTGCATACTTTGTTGATTCCATTTATTAAATAAAACACATTTTCTAAAAACTCGTGTTTTTTAAGAAATCATGTAAAACTTCTAGAAGCTGTGATTTTAAAAAACGGGGGAAGTAAGCTTTGCTTATTTACAAATGCATGCACAAACTATAGAAAGTCGTTATGACGTAGAATGTGCTTACTTTGTTGATTCCATTTATCAAATAAAACACATTTTCTAAAAACTCGTGTTTTTTAAGAACTCATGTAAACCTTCTAGAAGCTGTGATTTTAAAAAACAGGGGAAGCAAGCTTTTCTTATTTCCGGATGCATGCGCAAACTATAGAAAGTCGTTGAGACGTAGAATGTGCATACTTTGTAGATTCCATTTATGAAATAAAACACATTTTCGAAAAACTCGTGTTTTTTACGAAATCATGTAAACCTTCTAGAAGCTGTGATTTTAAAAAGCGGTGGAAGTAAGCTTTTCTTCTTTCCAAACGCATGCGCAAACAATAGAAAGTCGTTATGACGTAGAATATGCATACTTTGTTGATTCCATTTATGAAATAAAACACATTTTCTAAAAACTCGTGTTTTTTAAGAAATCATGTAAACCTTCTAGAAGCTGTGATTTTAAAAAACAGGGGAAGTAAGCTTTTCTTATTTCCAGACGAATGCGCAAACTATAGAAATTCGTTATGACGTAGAATGTGCATACTTTGTTGATTCCATTTATGAAATAAAACACATTTTCTAAATACTCGTGTTTTTAAGAAATCATGTAAACCTTCTAGAAGCTGTGATTTTAAAAAACGGTGGAAGTAAGCTTTTCTTATTTCCGGAGGCATGCGCAAACTATAGAAAGTCGTTATGATGTAAAATGTGCATACTTTGTTGATTCCATTGATGAAATAAAACACATTTTCTAAAAACTCGTGTTTTTTAAGAAATCATGTAAACCTTCTAGAAGCTGTGATTTAAAAAAACGGTGGAAGTAATCTTTTCTTATTTCCGGACGCATCCGCAAACTATAGAAAGTCGTTATGATGTAGAATGTGCATACTTTGTAGATTCCATCTATGAAATAAAACACATTTTCTAAAAACTCGTGTTTTTTAAGAACTCATGTAAACCTTCTAGAAGCTGTGATTTTAAAAAACGGGGGAAGTAAGCTTTTCTTATTTCCAAACGCATACACAAACAATAGAAAGTCTTTATGATGTAGAATGTGCATGCTTTGTTGATTCCATTTATGAAATAAAACACATTTTCTAAAAACTCGTGTTTTTTACGAAATCATGTAAACCTTCTAGAAGCTGTGATTTTAAAAAACAGGGGAAGTAAGCTTTTCTTATTTCCGGACGCATGCGCAAACTATAGAAAGTCGTTATGACGTAGAATGTGCATACTTTGTAAATTCCATTTATGAAATAAAACATATTTTCTAAAAAGTCGTGTTTTTTACGAAATCATGTAAACCTTCTAGAAGCTGTGATTTTAAAAAACGGTGGAAGTAAGCTTTTGTTATTTCTGGACGAATGCGCAAACTATAGAAAGTCGTTATGACATAGATTGTGCATACTTTGTTGATTCCATTTATGAAATAAAACGCATTTTCTAAAAACTCGTGTTTTTTAAGAAATCATGTAAACCTTCTAGAAGCTGTGATTTAAAAAAACGGTGGAAGTTAGCTTTTCTTATTTCCGGACGCATGCGCAAACTATAGAAAGTCGTTATGACGTAGAATGTGCATACTTTGTTGATTCCATTTATGAAATAAAACACATTTTCTAAAAACTCATGTTTTTTATGAAATCATGTAAACCTTCTAAAAGCTGTGATTTTAAAAAACGGCGGAAGTAGGCTTTTCTTATTTCCAGACGCATGCGTAAACAATAGAAAGTCATTATGACGTAGAATGTGCATACTTTGTTGATTCCATTTATGAAATAAAACAAATTTTCTAAAAACTCGTGATTTTTAAGAAATCATGTAAACCTTCTAGAAGCTGTGATTTTAAAAAACGGCGGAAGTAAGCTTTTCTTATTTCCGGACGCATGCGCAAACTATAGAAAGTCGTTATGACGTAGAATGTGCATACCTTGTAGATTCCATTTATGAAATAAAAATCATTTTCTAAAAACTCATGTTTTTTACGAAATCATGTAAACCTTCTAGAAGCTGTGATTTTAAAAAACGGTGGAAGTAAACTTTTCTTATTTCCGGACGCTTGCACAAACTATAGAAAGTCGTTATGACATAGAATGTGCATACTTTGTAGATTCCATTTATGAAATAAAGCACATTTTCTAAAAACTTGTGTTTTTTCCGAAATCATGTAAACCTTCTAGAAGCTGTAATTTTAAAAAACTGTGGAAGTAAGCTTTTCTTATTTCCGGACGCATGCGAAAACTATAGAAAGTCGTTGTGACGTAGAATGTGCATACTTTGTAGATTCCATTTATGAAATAAAACACATTTTCTAAAACCTCGTGTTTTTTACAAAATCATGTAAACCTTCTAGAAGCTGTGATTTTAAAAAACGGCGGAAGTAAGCTTTTCTTATTTCCGGACGCATGCGCAAACTATAGAAAGTCGTTATGACGTAGAATGTGCATACTTTGTAAATTCCATTTATGAAATAAAACATATTTTCTAAAAACTCGTGTTTTTTATGAAATCATGTAAACCTTCTAGAAGCTGTGATTTTAAAAAACGGTGGAAGTAAGGTTTTCTTATTTCCAAACGCATGCGCAAACAATAGAAAGTCGTTATGACGTAGAATGTGCATACTTTGTTGATTCCATTTATGAAATAAAAAACATTTTCTAAAAACTCGTGTTTTTTAAGAAATCATGTAAACCTTCTAGAAGCTGTGATTTTAAAAAACGGCGGAAGTAAGCTTTTCTTATTTCCGGGCGCATGCGCAAAATATAGAAAGTCGTTATAACGTAGAATGTGCATACTTTGTAGATTCCATTTATGAAATAAAACACATTTTCTAAAAAGACGTGTTTTTTACGAAATCATGTAAACCTTCTAGAAGCTGTGATTTTAAAAAACGGTGGAAGTAAACTTTTCTTATTTCCAGACGCATGCACAAACTATAGAAAGTCCTTATGACATAGAATGTGCATACTTTGTAGATTCCATTAATGAAATAAAGCACATTTTCTAAAAACTCGTGTTTTTTATGAAATCATGTAAACCTTCTAGAAGCTGTGATTTTAAAAAACGGTGGAAGTAAGCTTTTCTTATTTCCGGACGCATGCGCAAACTATAGAAAGTCGTTATGAGATAGAATGTGCATACTTTGTTGATTCCATTTATGAAATAAAACACATTTTCTAAAAACTCGTGTTTTTTACGAAATCATGTAAACCTTCTAGAAGCTGTGATTTTAAAAAACAGGGGAAGTAAGCTTTTCTTATTTCCGGATGCATGCGCAAACTATAGAAAGTCGTTATGACGTAGAATGTGCATACTTTGTAGATTCCATTTATGAAATAAAACATATTCTCTAAAAACTCGTGTTTTTTACGAAATCATGTAAACCTTCTAGAAGCTGTGATTTTAAAAAACGGTAGAAGTAAGCTTTTCTTATTTCTGGACGAATGCGCAAACTATAGAAAGTCGTTATGACATAGAATGTGCATACTTTGTTGATTCCATTTATGAAATAAAACACATTTTCTAAAAACTCGTGTTTTTTAAGAAATCATGTAAACCTTCTAGAAGCTGTGATTTTAAAAAACGGTGGAAGTAAGCTTTTCTTATTTCCGGACACATGCGCAAACTATAGAAAGTCGTTATGACGTAGAATGTGCATACTTTGTTTATTCCATTTATGAGATAAAACACATTTTCTAAAAACTCATGTTTTTTATGAAATCATGTAAACCTTCTAAAAGCTGTGATTTTAAAAAACGGCAGAAGTAAGCTTTTCTTATTTCCGGACGCATGCGCAAACCTTAGAAAGTCGTTATGACGTAGAATGTGCATACTTTGTAGATTGCATTTATGAAATAAAACATATTTTCTAAAAACTCGTGTTTTTTACGAAATCATGTAAACCTTCTAGAAGCTGTGATTTTAAAAAACAAGGGAAGTAAGCTTTTCTTATTTCTGGACGCATGCGCAAACTATAGAAAGTCGTTATGACGTAGAATGTGCATACTTTGTAGATTCCATTTATGAAATAAAACATATTTTCTAAAAACTCGTGTTTTTTACGAAATCATGTAAACCTTCTAGAAGCTGTGATTTTAAAAAACGGTGGAAGTAAGCTTTTCTTATTTCCGGACGAATGCTTAAACTATAGAAAGTCGTTATGACATAGAATGTGCATACTTTGTTGATTCCATTTATGAAATAAAACACATTTTCTAAAAACTTGTGTTTTTTAAGAAATCATGTAAACCTTCTAGAAGCTGTGATTTTAAAACACGGTGGAAGTAAGCTTTTCTTATTTCCGGACGCATGCGCAAACTATAGAAAGTCGTTATGACGTAGAATGTGCATACTTTGTTGATTCCATTTATGAAATAAAACACATTTTCTAAAAACTCATGTTTTTTATGAAATCATGTAAATCATCTAAATGCTGTGATTTTAAAAAACGGGGGAAGTAAGCTTTTCTTATTTCCAGACGCATGCACACGCCTTAGAAAGTCGTTATGACGTAGAATGTGCATACTTTGTAGATTGCATTTATGAAATAAAACACATTTTCTAAAAACTCGTGTTTTTTAAGAAATCATGTACACCTTCTAGAAGCTGTGATTTTAAAAAACGGTGGAAGTTAGCTTTTCTTATTTCTGGATGCATGCACAAACTATAGAAAGTTGTTATGACGTAGAATGTGCATACTTTATAGATTCCATTTATGAAATAAAACACATTTTCTAAAAACTCGTGTTTTTTACGAAATCATGTAAACATTCTAGAAACTGTGATTTTAAAAAACGGTGGAAGTAAGCTTTTCTTATTTCCGGACGCATGCGCAAACTATAGAAAGTCGTTATGACGTAGAATGTGCATAGTTTGTTGATTCCATTTATTAAATAAAACACATTTTCTAAAAACTCGTGTTTTTTAAGAAATAATGTAAACCTTCTAGAAGTTGTGATTTTAAAAAATGGGGGAAGTAAGCTTTGCTTATTTCCAAACGCACGCACAAACTATAGAAAGTCGTTATGACGTAGAATGTGCATACTTTGTTGCTTCCATTTATGAAATAAAACACATTTTCTAAAAACTCGTGTTTTTTAAGAACTCATGTAAACCTTCTAGAAGCTGTGATTTTAAAAAACGGGGGAAGCAAGCTTTTCTTATTTCCGGACACATGCGCAAACTATAGAAAGTCGTTGTGACGTAGAATGTGCATACTTTGTAGATTCCATTTATGAAATAAAACACATTTTCTAAAAACTCGTGTTTCTTACGAAATTATGTAAACCTTCTAGAAGCTGTGATTTTAAAAAGCGGTGGAAGTAATCTTTTCTTATTTCCGGACGCATGCGCAAACTATAGAAAGTTGTTATGACGTAGAATGTGCATACTTTGTTGATTCCATTTATGAAATAAAACACATTTTCTAAAAACTCGTGTTTTTTAAGAAATCATGTAAACCTTCTAGAAGCTGTGATTTTAAAAAACGGTGGAAGTAAGCTTTTCTTATTTCCAAACGCATGCGCAAACAATAGAAAGTCGTTATGACGTAGAATGTGCATACTTTGTTGATTCCATTTATGAAATAAAACACATTTTCTAAAAACTCGTGTTTTTTACGAAATCATTTAAACCTTCTAGAAGCTGTGATTTTAAAAAGCGGTGGAAGTAAACTTTTCTTATTTCCAGACGCATGCACAAACTATAGAAAGTCCTTATGACATAGAATGTGCATACTTTGTAGATTCCATTAATGAAATAAAGCACATTTTCTAAAAACTCGTGTTTTTTATGAAATCATGTAAACCTTCTAGAAGCTGTGATTTTAAAAAACGGTGGAAGTAAGCTTTTCTTATTTCCGGACGCATGCGCAAACTATAGAAAGTCGTTATGAGATAGAATGTGCATACTTTGTTGATTCCATTTATGAAATAAAACACATTTTCTAAAAACTCGTGTTTTTTACGAAATCATGTAAACCTTCTAGAAGCTGTGATTTTAAAAAACAGGGGAAGTAAGCTTTTCTTATTTCCGGATGCATGCGCAAACTATAGAAAGTCGTTATGACGTAGAATGTGCATACTTTGTAGATTCCATTTATGAAATAAAACATATTCTCTAAAAACTCGTGTTTTTTACGAAATCATGTAAACCTTCTAGAAGCTGTGATTTTAAAAAACGGTAGAAGTAAGCTTTTCTTATTTCTGGACGAATGCGCAAACTATAGAAAGTCGTTATGACATAGAATGTGCATACTTTGTTGATTCCATTTATGAAATAAAACACATTTTCTAAAAACTCGTGTTTTTTAAGAAATCATGTAAACCTTCTAGAAGCTGTGATTTTAAAAAACGGTGGAAGTAAGCTTTTCTTATTTCCGGACACATGCGCAAACTATAGAAAGTCGTTATGACGTAGAATGTGCATACTTTGTTTATTCCATTTATGAGATAAAACACATTTTCTAAAAACTCATGTTTTTTATGAAATCATGTAAACCTTCTAAAAGCTGTGATTTTAAAAAACGGCAGAAGTAAGCTTTTCTTATTTCCGGACGCATGCGCAAACCTTAGAAAGTCGTTATGACGTAGAATGTGCATACTTTGTAGATTGCATTTATGAAATAAAACATATTTTCTAAAAACTCGTGTTTTTTACGAAATCATGTAAACCTTCTAGAAGCTGTGATTTTAAAAAACAAGGGAAGTAAGCTTTTCTTATTTCTGGACGCATGCGCAAACTATAGAAAGTCGTTATGACGTAGAATGTGCATACTTTGTAGATTCCATTTATGAAATAAAACATATTTTCTAAAAACTCGTGTTTTTTACGAAATCATGTAAACCTTCTAGAAGCTGTGATTTTAAAAAACGGTGGAAGTAAGCTTTTCTTATTTCCGGACGAATGCGCAAACTATAGAAAGTCGTTATGACATAGAATGTGCATACTTTGTTGATTCCATGTATGAAATAAAACACATTTTCTAAAAACTCGTGTTTTTTAAGAAATCATGTAAACCTTCTAGAAGCTGTGATTTTAAAACACGGTGGAAGTAAGCTTTTCTTATTTCCGGACGCATGCGCAAACTATAGAAAGTCGTTATGACGTAGAATGTGCATACTTTGTTGATTCCATTTATGAAATAAAACACATTTTCTAAAAACTCATGTTTTTTATGAAATCATGTAAATCATCTAAATGCTGTGATTTTAAAAAACGGGGGAAGTAAGCTTTTCTTATTTCCGGACGCATGCACACGCCTTAGAAAGTCGTTATGACGTAGAATGTGCATACTTTGTAGATTGCATTTATGAAGTAAAACACATTTTCTAAAAACTCGTGTTTTTTAAGAAATCATGTACACCTTCTAGAAGCTGTGATTTTAAAAAACGGTGGAAGTTAGCTTTTCTTATTTCTGGATGCATGCACAAACTATAGAAAGTTGTTATGACGTAGAATGTGCATACTTTATAGATTCCATTTATGAAATAAAACACATTTTCTAAAAACTCGTGTTTTTTACGAAATCATGTAAACATTCTAGAAACTGTGATTTTAAAAAACGGTGGAAGTAAGCTTTTCTTATTTCCGGACGCATGCGCAAACTATAGAAAGTCGTTATGACGTAGAATGTGCATACTTTGTTGATTCCATTTATTAAATAAAACACATTTTCTAAAAACTCGTGTTTTTTAAGAAATAATGTAAACCTTCTAGAAGTTGTGATTTTAAAAAATGGGGGAAGTAAGCTTTGCTTATTTCCAAACGCATGCACAAACTATAGAAAGTCGTTATGACGTAGAATGTGCATACTTTGTTGATTCCATTTATGAAATAAAACACATTTTCTAAAAACTCGTGTTTTTTAAGAACTCATGTAAACCTTCTAGAAGCTGTGATTTTAAAAAACGGGGGAAGCAAGCTTTTCTTATTTCCGGACACATGCGCAAACTATAGAAAGTCGTTGTGACGTAGAATGTGCATACTTTGTAGATTCCATTTATGAAATAAAACACATTTTCTAAAAACTCGTGTTTCTTACGAAATTATGTAAACCTTCTAGAAGCTGTGATTTTAAAAAGCGGTGGAAGTAAGCTTTTCTTATTTCCAAACGCATGCGCAAACAATAGAAAGTCGTTATGACGTAGAATGTGCATACTTTGTTGATTCCATTTATGAAATAAAACACATTTTCTAAAAACTCGTGTTTTTTACGAAATCATTTAAACCTTCTAGAAGCTGTGATTTTAAAAAACGGTGGAAGTGAGCTTTTCTTATTTCGAAACGCATGCGCAAACTATAGAAAGTCGCTATGACATAGAATGTGCATACTTTGTTGATTCCATTTACGAACTAAAACACATTTTCTAAAAACTCGTGTTTTTTAAGAAATCATGTAAACCTTCTAGAAGCTGTGATTTTAAAAAACGGGGGAAGTAAGCTTTTCTTATTTCCGGACACATGCGCAAACTATAGAAAGTCGTTATGACGTAGAATCTGCATACTTTGTAGATTCCATTTATGAAATAAAACACATTTTCTGAAAACTCGTGTTTTTTACGAAATCATGTAAACCTTCTAGAAGCTGTGATTTTAAAATACGGTGGAAGTAAGCTTTTCTTATTTATGGACGCATGCACAAACTATAGAAAGTCGTTATGATGTAGAATGTGCATACTTTGTAGATTCCATTTATGGAATAAAACACATTTTCTAAAAACTCGTGTTTCTTAAGAACTCATGTAAACCTTCTAGAAGCTGTGATTTTAAAAAACTGGGAAGTAAGCTTTTCTTATTTCCGGACACATGCGCAAACTATAGAAAGTCGTTATGACGTAGAATCTGCATACTTTGTAGATTCCATTTATTAAATAAAACACATTTTTCTAAAAACTCGTGTTTTTTACGAAATTATGTAAACCTTATAGAAGCTGTGATTTTAAAAAACGGTGGAAGTAAGCTTTTCTTATTTCCGGAGGCATGCGCAAACTATAGAAAGTCGTTATGACGTAGAATGTGCATACTTTGTAAATTCCATTGATTAAATAAAACACATTTTCTAAAAACTCGTGTTTTTTAGTAAATCATGTAAACCTTCTAGAAGCTGTGATTTTAAAAAACGGTGGACGTAAGCTTTTCTTATTTCCGGAAACATGCACAAACTATAGAAAGTCGTTATGACGTAGAATGTGCATACTTTGTAGATTCCATTGATGAAATAAAACACATTTTCTAAAAACTCATGTTTTTTAGGAAATCATGTAAACCTTCTAGAAGCCGTGATTTTAAAAAACGGTGGACGTAAGCTTTTCTTATTTCCGGACGCATGCACAAACTATAGAAAGTCGTTATGACGTAAAATGTGAATACTTTGTTGATTCCATTTATGAAATAAAACACATTTTCTAAAAACTCGTGTTTTTTACGAAATCATGTAAACCTTCTAGAAGCTGTGATTTTAAAAAACGGTGGAAGTAAGCTTTTCTTATTTCTGGACGAATGTGCAAACTATAGAAAGTCGTTATGACGTAGAATGTGCATACTTTGTTGATTCCATTTATGAAATAAAACACATTTTCTAAAAACTAGTGTTTTTTAAGAAATCATGTAAACCTTCTAGAAGCTTTGATTTAAAAAAACGGTGGAAGTAAGCTTTTCTTATTTCCGGACGCATGCGCAAACAATAGAAAGTCGTTATGACGTAGAATGTGCATACTTTGTTGATTCCATTTATGAAATAAAACACATTTTCTAAAAACTCGTGTTTTTTAAGAAATCATGTAAACATTCAAGAAGCTGTGATTTTAAAAAATGGGGGAAGTAAGCTTTTCTTTTTTCCAAATGCATGCACAAACTATAGAAAGTCGTTATGACGTAGAATGTGCATACTTTGTTGATTCCATTTATGGAATAAAACACATTTTCTAAAAACTCGTGTTTTTTAATAAATCATGTAAAACTTCTAGAAGCTGTGATTTTAAAAAACGGGGGAAGTAAGCTTTTCTTATTTCCGGACGCATGCGCAAACTATAGAAAGTCGTTATGACGTAGAATGTGCATACTTTGTAGATTCCATTTATGAAATAAAACACATTTTTTTAAAACTCGTGTTTTTTACGAAATCATGTAAACCTTCTAGAAGCTGTGATTTTAAAATACGGTGGAAGTAAGCTTTTCTTATTTCTGGAAGCATGCGCAAACTATAGAAAGTCGTTATGACGTAGAATGTGCATACTTTGTTGATTCCATTTATGAAATAAAACACATTTTCTAAAAACTCTTGTTTTTTACGAAATCATGTAAACCTTCTAGAAGCTGTGATTTTAAAAAACGGTGGAATTATGCTTTTCTTATTTCCGCACGCATGCGCAAACTATATAAAGTCGTTATGACGTAGAATGTGCATACTTTGTAGATTCCATTTATGAAATAAAATACATTTTCTAAAAGCTCTTGGTTTTTAACAAATCATGTAAACCTTCTAGAAGCTGTGATTTTAAAAAACTGTGGAAGTCAACTTTTTTATTTCCGGATGCATGCGCAAACTATAGAAAGTCGTTATGACGTAGAATGTGCATACTTGTTTGATTCCATTTATGAAATAAAACACATTTTCTAAAAACTCGTGTTTTTTAAGAAATCATGTAAACCTTCTAGAAGCTGTGATTTTAAAAAACGGGGGAACTAAGCTTTTCTTATTTCCCGACGCATGCGCAAACTATAGAAAGTCGTTTTGACGTAGAATGTGCATACTTTGTAGATTCCATTTTCTAAATACTCGTGTTTTTTAAGAAATCATGTAAGCCTTCTAGATGCTGTGATTTTAAAAAACGAGAGAAGTAAGCTTTTCTTATTTCCAAACGCATGCGCAAACTATAGAAAGTCGTTATGACGTAGAATGTGCATATTTTGTTGATTCCATTTATGAAATAAAACACATTTTCTAAAAACTCGTGTTTTTTAAGAAATCATGTAAACCTTCTAGAAGCTGTGATTTTAAAAAACGGGGGAAGTAAGCTTTTCTTATTTCCAAACGCATGCTCAAACTATAGAAAGTCGATATGACGTAGAATTTGCATACTTTGTTGATTCCATTTATGAAATAAAACACATTTTCTAAAAACTCGTGTTTTTTAAGAAATTATGTAAACATTCTAGAAGCTGTGATTTTAAAAAACGGGGGAAGTAAGCTTTTCTTATTTCCGACGCATGCGCAAACTATAGAAAGTCGTTATGACGTAGAATGTGCATACTTTGTTGATTCCATTTATGAAATAAAACACATTTTCTAAAAAATCGTGTTTTTTACGAAATCATGTGAACCTTCTAGAAGCTATGATTTTAAAAAACGGGGGAAGTATGCCTTTCTTATTTCCGGATCCATGCGCATACTATAGAAAGTCGTTATGACGTAGAATGTGCATACTATGTAGATTCCATTTATGAAATAAAGCACATTTTCTAAAAACTCGTGTTTTTTGCGAAATCATGTAAACCTTCTAGAAGCTGTGATTTTAAAAAATGGTGGAAGTAAGCTTTTATTATTTCCAAACGCATGCGCAAACTATAGAAAGTCCTTATGACGTAGAAGGTGCATACTTTGTTGATTCCATTTATGAAATAAAACACATTTTCTAAAAACTCGTGTTTTTTAAGAAATCATGTAAACCTTCTACAAGCCGTGATTTTAAAAAATGGGGGAAGTAAGCTTTTCTTATTTCCGGACGCATACGCAAACTATAGAAAGTCGTTATGACATAGAATGTGCATACTTTGTAGATTCCATTTATGAAATAAAACACATTTTATAAAAACTCGTGTTTTTTACGAAATCATGTAAACCTTCTAGAAGCTGTGATTTTAAAAAATAGTGGAAGTAAGCTTTTCTTATTTCTGGACGCATGCGCAAACTATAGAAGGTCGTTATGACGTAGAATGTGCATACTTTGTAGATTCCATTTATGAAATAAAGCACATTTTCTAAAAACTCGTGTTTTTCACGAAATCATGTAAACCTTCTAGAAGCTGTGATTTTAAAAAACGGTGGAAGTAAGCTTTTCTTATTTCCAGAAGCATGCGCAAACTATAGAAAGTCGTTATGACGTAGAATGTGCATACTTTGTTGTTTCCATTGATGAAATAAAACACATTTTCTAAAAACTCGTGTTTTTCAAGAAATCATGTAAACCTTCTAGAAGCTGTGATTTTAAAAAACGGGGGAAGTAAGATTTTCATATTTCCATATGCATGCGGAAACTATAGAAAGTCGTTATGACGTAGAATGTGCATACTTTGTTGATTCCATTTATGAAATAAAGCACATTTTCTAGAAACTCGTGTTTTTTAAGAAATCATGTAAATCTTCTAGAAGCTGCGATTTTAAAAAACGGTGGAAGTAAGCTTTTCTTATTTCCGGAAGGATGCGCAAACTATAGAAAGTCGTTATGATGTAGAATGTGCATACTTTGTTGTTTCCATTTATGAAATAAAACACATTTTCTAAAAACTCGTGTTTTTTATGAAATCATGTAAAACTTCTAGAAGCTGTGATTTTAAAAAACGGGGGATGTAAGCTTTTCTTATTTCCGGACGCATGCACAAACTATAGAAAGTCGTTATGACGTAGAATGTGCATACTTTGTAGATTCAATTTATGAAATAAAACACATTTTCTAAAAACTCATGTTTTTTACAAAATCATGTAAACCGTCAAGAAGCTGTGATTTTAAAAAATGGTGGAACTAAGCTTTTCTTATTTCCGGACGCATGCGCAAACTATAGAAAGTCGTTATGACATAGAATGTGCATACTTTGTAGATTCCATTGATGAAATAAAACACATTTTCTAAAAACTCGTGTTTTTTACGAAGTCATGTAAACCTTCAAGAAGCTGTGATTTTAAAAAACGGTGGAAGTAAGCTTTTCTTATTTCCAGACGCATGCGCAAACTATAGAAAGTCGTTATGACATAGAATGTGCATACTTTGTAGATTCCATTTATGAAATAAAACACATTTTCTAAAAACTCTTGTTTTTTACGAAATCATGTAAACCTTCTAGAAGCTGTGATTTTAAAAAACGGGGGAAGTAAGCTTTTCTTATTTCCGGACGCATGCGCAAACTATAGAAAGTCGTTATGACGTAGAATGTGCATACTTTGTAGATTCCATTTATGAAATAAAGCACATTTTCTAAAAACTCGTGTTTTTTACGAAATCATGTAAACCTTCTAGAAGCTGTGATTTTAAAAAACGCGGGAAGTAAGCTTTTCTTATTTCCGGACGCATGCGCAAACTATAGAAAGTCGTTATGACGTAGAATGTGCATACTTTGTTGATTCCATTTATGAAATAAAACACATTTTCTAAAAAATCGTGTTTTTTACGAAATCATGTAAACCTTCAAGAAGCTGTGATTTTAAAAAACGGTGGAAGTAAGCCTTTCTTATTTCCAAACGCATGCGCAAACTATAGAAAGTCGTTATGACGTAGAATGTGCATACTTTGTTGATTCTATTTATGAAATAAAACACATTTTCTAAAAACTCGTGTTTTTTACGAAATCATGTAAACCTTCTAGAAGCTGTGATTTTAAAAAACGGGGGATGTAAGCTTTTCTTATTTCCAAACGCATGCGCAAACTATAGAAAGTCGTTATGACATAGAATGTGCATACTTTGTTGATTTCATTTATGAAATAAAACACATTTTCTAAAAACTCGTGTTTTTTAAGAAACCATGTAAACATTCTATAAGCTGTGATTTTAAAAAACGAGGGAAGTAAGCTTTTCTTATTTCCAAACGCATGCGCAAACTATAGAAAGTCGTTATGACGTAGAATGTGCATACTTTGTTGATCCCATTTATGAAATAAAACACATTTTCTAGAAACTCGTGTTTTTTAAGAAATCATGTAAACCTTCTAGAAGCTGAGATTTTAAAAAACGGTGGAAGTAAGCTTTTCTTATTTCTGGAAGCATGCGCAAACTACAGAAAGTCGTTATGACGTAGAATGTTCATACTTTGTTGTTTCCATTTATAAAATAAAACACATTTTCTAAAAACTCGTGTTTTTTAAGAAATCATGTAAAACTTCTAGAAGCTGTGATTTTAAAAAACAGGGGAAGTAAGCTTTTCTTATTTCCGGACGCATGCGCAAACTATAGAAAGTCGTTATGACGTATAATGTGCATACTTTGTAGATTCCATTTATGAAATAAAACACATTTTCTAAAAACTCGTGTTTCTTACGAAATCATGTAAGCCTTCAAGAAGCTGTGATTTTAAAAAACGCGGGAAGTAAGCTTTTCTTATTTCCGGACGCATGCGCAAACTATAGAAAGTCGTTATGACGTAGAATGTGCATACTTTGTAGATTCCATTTATGAAATAAAACACATTTTCTAAAAACTCGTGTTTTTTACGAAATGATGTAAACCTTCAAGAAGCTGTGATTTTAAAGAACGGTGGAAGTAAGCTTTTCTTATTTCCAGACGCATGCGCAAACTATAGAAAGTCGTTATGACATAGAATGTGCATACTTTCTAGAATCCATTTATGAAATAAAACACATTTTCTAAAAACTCGTGTTTTTTACGAAATGATGTAAACCTTCTGGAAGCTGTGATTTTAAAAAACGGTGGAAGTAAGCTTTTCTTATTTCCGGACACATGCGCAAACTATAGAAAGTCATTATGGCGTAGAATGTGCATACTTTGTTGATTCCGTTTATGAAATAAAACACATTTTCTAAAAACTCGTGTTTTTTAAGAAATCATGTAAACCTTCTAGAAGCTGTGATTTTAAAAAATGGTGGAAGTAAGCTTTTCTTATTTCCAAACGCATTCGCAAACTATAGAAAGTCGTTATGACGTAGAATGTGCATACTTTGTTGATTCCATTTATGAAATAAAACACATTTTCTAAAAACTCATGGTTTTTAAGAAATCATGTAAAACTTATAGAAGCTGTGATTTTAAAAAACGGGGGAAGTAAGCTTTTCTTATTTCCGGACGCATGCGCAAACTATAGAAAGTTGTTATGACGTAGAATGTACATACTTTGTTGATTCCGTTTATGAAATAAAACACATTTTCTAAAAAATCGTGTTTTTTACGAAATCATGTAAACCTTCTAGAAGCTGTGATTTTAAAAAACGGGGGAAGTAAGCCTTTCTTATTTCCAAACGCATGCGCAAACTATAGAAAGTCGTTATGATGTAGAATGTGCATACTTTGTTGATTCCATTTATGAAATAAAACACATTTTCTAAAAACTCGTGTTTTTTAAGAAATCATGTAAACCTTCTAGAAGCTGTGATTTTAAAAAACGGGGGAAGTAAGCTTTTCTTATTTCCGGACGCATGCGCAAACTATAGAAACTCGTTATGACGTAGAATGTGCATACTTTGTAGATTCCATTTATGAAATAAAGCACATTTTCTAAAAACTCGTGTTTTTTAAGAAATCATGTAAACCTTCTAGAAGCTGTGATTTTAAAAAACGAGGGAAGTAAGCTTTTCTTATTTCCAAACGCATGCGCGAACTATAGAAAGTCGTTATGACGTAGAATGTGCATATTTTGTTGATTCCATTTATGAAATAAAACACATTTTCTAAAAACTTGTGTTTTTTAAGAAATCATGTAAACCTTTTAGAAGCTGTGATTTTAAAAAACGGGGGAAGTAAGCTTTTCTTATTTCTGGACGCATGCACAAACTATAGAAAGTCGCTATGATGTAGAATGTGCATACTTTGTAGATTCCATTTATGAAATAAAGCACATTTTCTAAAAACTCGTGTTTTTTAAGAAATCATGTAAACCTTCTAGAAGCTGTGATTTTAAAAAAACGGTGGAAGTAAGCTTTTCTTATTTCCGGACGCATGCGCAAACTATAGAAAGTCGTTATGACGTATAATGTGCATACTTTGTCCATTCCATTGTTGAAATAAAACACATTTTCTAAAAACTCGTGTTTTTTAAGAAATCATGTAAACCTTCTAGAAGCTGTGATTTTAAAAAACAGTGGAAGTAAGCTTTTCTTATTTCCGGACGAATGCGCAAACTATAGAAAGTCATTATGACGTAGAATGTGCATACTTTGTCGATTCCATTGTTGAAATAAAACACATTTTCCAAAAACTCGTGTTTTTTAAGAAATCATGTAAACCTTCTAGAAGCTGTGATTTTAAAAAACGGGGGAAGTAAGCTTTTCTTATTTCCAAACGCATGCTCAAACTATAGAAAGTCGTTATGACGTAGAATGTGCATACTTTGTTGATTCCATTTATGAAATAAAACACATTTTCTAAAAACTCGTGTTTTTTAAGAAATTATGTAAACATTCTAGAAGCTGTGATTTTAAAAAACGGGGGAAGTAAGCTTTTCTTAATTCCGGACGCATGCGCAAACTATAGAAAGTTGTTATGACGTAGAATGTGCATACTTTGTTGATTCCATTTATGAAATAAAACACATTTTCTAAAAACTCGTGTTTTTTACGAAATCATGTGAACCTTCTAGAAGCTATGATTTTAAAAAACGGGGGAAGTAAGCTTTTCTTAATTCCGGACGCATGCGCAAACTATAGAAAGTTGTTATGACGTAGAATGTGCATACTTTGTTGATTCCATTTATGAAATAAAACACATTTTCTAAAAACTCGTGTTTTTTAAGAAATTATGTAAACATTCTAGAAGCTGTGATTTTAAAAAACGAGGGAAGTAAGCTTTTCTTATTTCCAAACGCATGCGCAAACTATAGAAAGTCGTTATGACGTAGAATGTGCATATTTTGTTGATTCCATTTATGAAATAAAACACATTTTCTAAAAACTCGTGTTTTTAAGAAATCATGTAAACCTTCTAGAAGCTGTGATTTTAAAAAACGAGGGAAGTAAGCTTTTCTTATTTCCAAACGCATGCGCAAACTATAGAAAGTCGTTATGACGTAGAATGTGCATATTTTGTTGATTCCATTTATGAAATAAAACACATTTTCTAAAAACTTGTGTTTTTTAAGAAATCATGTAAACCTTTTAGAAGCTTTGATTTTAAAAAACGGGGGAAGTAAGCTTTTCTTATTTCTGGACGCATGCACAAACTATAGAAAGTCGCTATGACGTAGAATGTGCATACTTTGTAGATTCCATTTATGAAATAAAGCACATTTTCTAAAAACTCGTGTTTTTTAAGAAATCATGTAAACCTTCTAGAAGCTGTGATTTTAAAAATCGAGGGAAGTAAGCTTTTCTTATTTCCAAACGCATGCGCAAACTATAGAAAGTCGTTATGACGTAGAATGTGCATATTTTGTTGTTTCCATTTATGAAATAAAACACATTTTCTAAAAACTTGTGTTTTTTAAGAAATCATGTAAACCTTTTAGAAGCTGTGATTTTAAAAAACGGGGGAAGTAAGCTTTTCTTATTTTTGGACGCATGCACAAACTATAGAAAGTCGCTATGACGTAGAATGTGCATACTTTGTAGATTCCATTTATGAAATAAAGCACATTTTCTAAAAACTCATGTTTTTTAAGAAATCATGTAAACCTTCTAGAAGCTGTGATTTTAAAAAACGGTGGAAGTAAGCTTTTCTTATTTCCGGACGCATGCACAAACTATAGAAAGTCGTTATGACGTAGAATGTGCATACTTTTTCGATTCCATTGTTGAAATAAAACACATTTTCTAAAAACTCGTGTTTTTTAAGAAATCATGTAAACCTTCTAGAAGCTGTGATTTTAAAAAACAGTGGAAGTAAGCTTTTCTTATTTCCGGACGAATGCGCAAACTATAGGAAGTCATTATGACGTAGAATGTGCATACTTTGTCGATTCCATTGTTGAAATAAAACACATTTTCCAAAAACTCGTGTTTTTTAAGAAATCATGTAAACCTTCTAGAAGCTGTGATTTTAAAAAACGGGGGAAGTAAGCTTTTCTTATTTCCAAACGCATGCTCAAACTATAGAAAGTCGTTATGACGTAGAATGTGCATACTTTGTTGATTCCATTTATGAAATAAAACACATTTTCTAAAAACTCGTGTTTTTTAAGAAATTATGTAAACATTCTAGAAGCTGTGATTTTAAAAAACGGGGGAAGTAAGCTTTTCTTAATTCCGGACGCATGCGCAAACTATAGAAAGTTGTTATGACGTAGAATGTGCATACTTTGTTGATTCCATTTATGAAATAAAACACATTTTCTAAAAACTCGTGTTTTTTTACGAAATCATGTGAACCTTCTAGAAGCTATGATTTTAAAAAACGGGGGAAGTAAGCTTTTCTTAATTCCGGACGCATGCGCAAACTATAGAAAGTTGTTATGACGTAGAATGTGCATACGTTGTAGATTCCATTTATGAAATAAAGCAAATTTTCTAAAAAAACGTGTTTTTTACGAAATCATGTAAACCTTCTAGAAGCTGTGATTTTAAAAAACGGTGGAAGTAATCTTTTCTTATTTCCAAACGCATGCGCAAACTATAGAAAGTTCTTATGACGTAGAAGGTGCATACTTTGTTGATTCCATTTAAGAAATAAAACACATTTTCTAAAAACTCGTGTTTTTTAAGAAATCATGTAAACCATCTACAAGCTGTGATTTTAAAAAACGGGGGAAGTAAGCTTTTCTTATTTCCGGACGCATGCGCAAACTATAGAAAGTCGTTATGACATAGAACGTGCATACTTTGTAGATTCCATTTATGAAATAAAACACATTTTTTAAAAACTTGTGTTTTTTACGAAATCATGTAAAGCTTATAGAAGCTGTGATTTTAAAAAATAGTGGAAGTAAGATTTTCTTATTTCTGGAAGCATGCGCAAACTATAGAAGGTCGTTATGACGTAGAATGTGCATACTTTGTAGATTCCATTTATGAAATAAAGCACATTTTCTAAACACTCGCGTTTTTTACGAACTCATGTAAACCTTCTAGAAGCTGTGATTTTAAAAAACGGTGGAAGTAAGCTTTTCTTATTTCCGGAAGCATGCGCAAACTATAGAAAGTCGTTATGACGTAGAATGTGCATACTTTGTTGTTTCCATTTATGAAATAAAACACATTTTCTAAAAACTCGTGTTTTTTAAGAAATCATGTAAACCTTCTAGAAGCTGTGATTTTAAAAAACGGGGGAAGTAAGATTTTCTTATTTCCGGACGCATGCGCAAACTATAGAAAGTCGTTATGACGTAGAATGTGCATACTTTGTTGTTTCCATTTATAAAATAAAACACATTTTCTAGAAACTCGTGTTTTTTAAGAAATCATGTAAACCTTCTAGAAGCAGCGATTTTAAAAAACGGTGTAAGTAAGCTTTTCTTATTTCCGAAAGCATCCGCAAACTATAGAAAGTCGTTATGACGTAGAATGTGCATACTTTGTTGTTTCCATTTATAAAATAAAACACATTTTGTAAAAACTCGTGTTTTTTAAGAAATCATGTAAAACTTCTAGAAGCTGTGATTTTAAAAAACGGGGGAAATAAGCTTTTTTTATTTCCGGACGCATGCGCAAACTATAGAAAGTCGTTATGACGTAGAATGTGCATACTTTGTAGATTCCATTTATGAAATAAAACACATTTTCTAAAAACTCGTGTTTTTTACGAAATCATGTAAACCTTTAAGAAGCTGTGATTTTAAAAAACGGTGGAAGTAAGCTTTTCTTATTTCCGGACGCATGCGCGAACTATAAAAAGTCGTTATGACGTAGAATGTGCATACTTTGTAGATTCCATTTATGAAATAAAACACATTTTCTAAAAACTCGTGTTTTTTACGAAATCATGTAAACCTTCTAGAAGCTGTGATTTTAAAAAACGGTGGAAGTAAGCTTTTCTTATTTCCAGACGCATGTGCAAACTATAAAAAGTCGTTATGACATAGAATGTGCATACTTTGTAGATTCCATTTATGAAATAAAACATATTTTCTAAAAACTCGTGTTTTTTACGAAATCATGTAAACCTTCTAGAAGCTGTGATTTTAAAAAACGGAGGAAGTAAGCTTTTCTTATTTCCGGGCGCATGCGCAAACTATAGAAAGTCGTTATGACGTAGAATGTGCATACTTTGTAGATTCCATTTATGAAATAAAGCACATTTTCTAAAAAATCGTGTTTTTTACGAAATCATGTAAACCTTCTAGAAGCTGTGATTTTGAAAAACGGGGGAAGTAAGCTTTTCTTATTTCCGGACGCATGCGCAAACTATAGAAAGTCGTTATGACGTAGAATGTGCATACTTTGTTGATTCCATTTATGAAATAAAACACATTTTCTAAAAAATCGTGTTTTTTACGAAATCATGTAAACCTTCAAGAAGCTGTGATTTTAAAAAACGGTGGAAGTAAGCTTTTCTTATTTCCGCACGCATGCGCAAACTTTAGAAAGTCGTTATGACATAGAATGTGCATACTTTGTTGATTCCATTTATGAAATCAAACACATTTTCTAAAAAATCGTGTTTTTTACGAAATCATGTGAACCTTCTAGAAGCTGTGATTTTAAAAAACGGGGGAAGTAAGCCTTTCTTATTTCCAAATGCATGCGCAAACTATAGAAAGTCGTTGTGACGTAGAATGTGCATACTTTGTTGATTCCATTTATGAAATCAAACACATTTTCTAAAAACTCGTGTTTTTTAAGAAATCATGTAAACCTTCTAGAAGCAACGATTTTAAAAAACGGTGGAAGTAAGCTTTTCTTATTTCCGGAAGCATGCGCAAACTATAGAAAGTCGTTATGACGTAGAATGTGCATACTTTGTTGTTTCCATTTATAAAATAAAACACATTTTCTAGAAATTCGTGTTTTTTAAGAAATCATGTAAAACTTCTAGAAGCTGTGATTTTAAAAAATGGGGGAAGTAAGCTTTTCTTATTTCCGGACGCATGCGCAAACTATAGAAAGTCGTTATGACGTAGAATGTGCATACTTTGTAGATTCCATTTATGAAATAAAACACATTTTCTAAAAACTCGTGTTTTTTACGAAATCATGTAAACCTTCAAGAAGCTGTGATTTTAAAAAACGGTGGAAGTAAGCCTTTCTTATTTCCGGATGCATGCGCAAACTATAGAAAGTCGTTATGACGTAGAATGTGCATACTTTGTAGATTCCATTTATGAAATAAAGCACATTTTCTAAAAACTCGTGTTTTTTGCGAAATCATGTAAACCTTCTAGAAGCTGTGATTTTAAAAAATGGTGGAAGTAAGCTTTTCTTATTTCCAAACGCATGCGAAAACTATAGAAAGTCCTTATGACGTAGAAGGTGCATACTTTGTTGATTCCATTTATGAAATAAAACACATTTTCTAAAAACTCGTGTTTTTTAAGAAATCATGTAAATCTTCTACAAGCTGTGATTTTAAAAAACGGGGGAAGTAAGCTTTTCTTATTTCCGGACGCATACGCAAACTATAGAAAGTCGTTATGACATAGAATGTGCATACTTTGTAGATTCCATTTATGAAATAAAACACATTTTATAAAAACTCGTGTTTTTTACGAAATCATGTAAACCTTCTAGAAGCTGTGATTTTAAAAAATAGTGGAAGTAAGCTTTTCTTATTTCTGGACGCATGCGCAAACTATAGAAGGTCGTTATGACGTAGAATGTGCATACTTTGTAGATTCCATTGATGAAATAAAGCACATTTTCTAAAAACTCGTGTTTTTCACGAAATCATGTAAACCTTCTAGAAGCTGTGATTTTAAAAAACGGTGGAAGTAAGCTTTTCTTATTTCCGGAAGCATGCGCAAACTATAGAAAGTCGTTATGACGTAGAATGTGCATACTTTGTTGTTAACATTGATGAAATAAAACACATTTTCTAAAAACTCGTGTTTTTCAAGAAATCATGTAAACCTTCTAGAAGCTGTGATTTTAAAAAACGGGGGAAGTAAGATTTTCTTATTTCCATATGCATGCGGAAACTATAGAAAGTCGTTATGACGTAGAATGTGCATACTTTGTTGATTCCATTTATGAAATAAAGCACATTTTCTAGAAACTCGTGTTTTTTAAGAAATCATGTAAATCTTCTAGAAGCTGCGATTTTAAAAAACGGTGGAAGTAAGCTTTTCTTATTTCCGGAAGGATGCGCAAACTATAGAAAGTCGTTATGACGTAGAATGTGCATACTTTGTTGTTTCCATTTATGAAATAAAACACATTTTCTAAAAACTCGTGTTTTTTATGAAATCATGTAAAACTTCTAGAAGCTGTGATTTTAAAAAACGGGGGAAGTAAGCTTTTCTTATTTCCGGACGCATGCGCAAACTATAGAAAGTCGTTATGACGTAGAATGTGCATACTTTGTAGATTCCATTTATGAAATAAAACACATTTTCTAAAAACTCGTGTTTTTTACGAAATCATGTAAACCTTCAAGAAGCTGTGATTTTAAAAAACGGTGGAAGTAAGCTTTTCTTATTTCCGGACGCATGCGCAAACTATAGAAAGTCGTTATGACGTAGAATGTGCATACTTTGTAGATTCCATTGATGAAATAAAACAAATTTTCTAAAAACTCGTGTTGTTTACGAAGTCATGTAAACCTTCAAGAAGCTGTGATTTTAAAAAACGGTGGAAGTAAGCTTTTCTTATTTCCAGATGCATGCGCAAACTATAGAAAGTCGTTATGACATAGAATGTGCATACTTTGTAGATTCCATTTATGAAATAAAACACATTTTCTAAAAACTCATGTTTTTTACGAAATCATGTAAACCTTCTAGAAGCTGTGATTTTAAAAAACGGGGGAAGTAAGCTTTTCTTATTTCCGGACGCATGCGCAAACTATAGAAAGTCGTTATGACGTAGAATGTGCATACTTTGTATATTCCATTTATGAAATAAAGCACATTTTCTAAAAACTCGTGTTTTTTACGAAATCATGTAAACCTTCTAGAAGCTGTGATTTAAAAAAACGCGGGAAGAAAGCTTTTCTTATTTCCGGACGCATGCGCAAACTATAGAAAGTCGTTATGACGTAGAATGTGCATACTTTGTTGATTCCATTTATGAAATAAAAAACATTTTCTAAAAAATCGTGTTTTTTACGAAATCATGTAAACCTTCAAGAAGCTGTGATTTTAAAAAACGGTGGAAGTAAGCTTTTCTTATTTCCGAACGCATGCGCAAACTATAGAAAGTCGTTATGACATAGAATGTGCATACTTTGTTGATTCCATTTATGAAATCAAACACATTTTCTAAAAAATCGTGTTTTTTACGAAATCATGTGAACCTTCTAGAAGCTGTGATTTTAAAAAACGGGGGAAGTAAGCCTTTCTTATTTCCAAACGCATGCGCAAACTATAGAAAGTCGTTATGACGTAGAATGTGCATACTTTGTTGATTCTATTTATGAAATAAAACACATTTTTCTAAAAACTCGTGTTTTTTACGAAATCATCTAAACCTTCTAGAAGCTGTGATTTTAAAAAACGGGGGATGTAAGCTTTTCTTATTTCCAAACGCATGCGCAAACTATAGAAAGTCGTTATGACATAGAATGAGCATACTTTGTTGATTTCATTTATGAAATAAAACACATTTTCTAAAAACTCGTGTTTTTTAAGAAACCATGTAAACATTCTATAAGCTGTGATTTTAAAAAACGGGGGAAGTAAGCTTTTCTTATTTCCAAACGCATGCACAAACTATAGAAAGTCGTTATGACGTAGAATGTGCATACTTTGTTGATTCCATTTATGAAATAAAACACATTTTCTAGAAACTCGTGTTTTTTAAGAAATCATGTAAACCTTCTAGAAGCTGAGATTTTAAAAAATGGTGGAAGTAAGCTTTTCTTATTTCTGGAAGCATGTGCAAACTATAGAAAGTCGTTATGACGTAGAATGTTCATACTTTGTTGTTTCCATTGATAAAATAAAACACATTTTCTAAAAACTCGTGTTTTTTAAGAAATCATGTAAAACTTATAGAAGCTGTGATTTTAAAAAACGGGGGAAGTAAGCTTTTCTTATTTCCGGACGCATGCGCAAACTATAGAAAGTTGTTATGACGTAGAATGTGCATACTTTGTAGATTCCATTTATGAAATAAAACACATTTTCTAAAAACTCATCTTTTTTACGAAATCATGTAAACCTTCTAGAAGCTGTGATTTTAAAAAACGGTGGAAGTAAGCTTTTCTTATTTCCGGACGCATGCGCAAACTATAGATAGTCGTTATGATGTAGAATGTGCATACTTTGTAGATTCCATTTATGAAATAAAACACATTTTCTAAAAACTCGTGTTTTTTAAGAAATCATGTAAACCTTCTAGAAGCTGTGATTTTAAAAAAAGGGGGAAGTAAGCTTTTCTTATTTCCGGACGCATGCGCAAACTATAGAAAGTCGTTATAACATAGAATGTGCATACTTTGAGGAATCCATTTATGAAATAAAACACATTTTCTAAAAACTCGTGTTTTTTACGAAATCATGTAAAGCTTCTAGAAGTTGTGATTTTAAAAAACGGTGGAAGTAAGCTTTTCTTATTTCCGGACGCATGCGGAAACTATAGAAAGTCATTATGACGTAGAATGTGCATACTTTGTAGATTCCATTTATGAAATAAAACACATTTTCTAAAAGCTCGTGTTTTTTACGAAATCATGTAAACCTTCAAGAAGCTGTGATTTTAAAAAACGGAGGAAGTAAGCTTTTCTTATTTCCAAACGCATGCGCAAACTATAGAAAGTCGTTATGACGTAGAATGTGCATACTTTGTTGATTCCATTTATGAAATAAAACACATTTTCTAGAAACTCGTGTTTTTTAAGAAATCATGTAAACCTTCTAGAAGCTGCGATTTTAAAAAACGGTGGAAGTAAGCTTTTCTTATTTCCGGAAGCATGCGCAAACTATAGAAAGTCGTTATGACTTAGAATGTGCATACTTTGTTGTTTCATTTTATAAAATAAAACACATTTTCTAAAAACTCGTGTTTTTTAAGAAATCAAGTAAAACTTCTAGAAGCTGTGATTTTAAAAAACGGGGGAATTAAGCTTTTCTTATTTCCGGACGCATGCGGAAACTATAGAAAGTCGTTATGACGTAGAATGTGCATACTTTGTAGATTCCATTTATGAAATAAAACACATTTTCTAAAAACTCGTGTTTTTTACGAAATCATGTAAACCTTCAAGAAGCTGTGATTTTAAAAAACGGGGGAAGTAAGCTTTTCTTATTTCGGGACGCATGCGCAAACTATAGAAAGTCGTTATGACGTAGAATGTGCATACTTTGTAGATACCATTTATGAAATAAAACACATTTTCTAAGAACTCGTGTTTTTTACGAAATCATGTAAACCTTCAAGAAGCTGTGATTTTAAAGAACGGTGGAAGTAAGCTTTTCTTATTTTCGGACGCATGCGCAAACTATAGAAAGTCGTTATATCATAGAATGTGCATACTTTCTAGATTCCATTTATGAAATAAAACACATTTTCTAAAAACTCGTGCTTTTTACGAAATGATGTAAACCTTCTGGAAGCTGTGATTTTAAAAAACGGTGGAAGTAAGCTTTTCTTATTTCCGGACACATGCGCAAACTATAGAAAGTCATTATGACGTAGAATGTGCATACTTTGTTGATTCCGTTTATGAAATAAAACACATTTTCTAAAAACTAGTGTTTTTTAAGAAATCATGTAAACCTTCTAGAAGCTGTGATTTTAAAAAACGGTGGAAGTAAGCTTTTCTTATTTCCAAATGCATGCGCAAACTATAGAAAGTCGTTATGACGTAGAATGTGCATACTTTGTTGATTCCATTTATGAACTAAAACACATTTTCTAAAAACTCGTGGTTTTTAAGAAATCATGTAAACCTTCTAGAAGCTGTGATTTTAAAAAACGGGGGAAGTAAGCTTTTCTTATTTCCGAACGCATGCACAAACTATAGAAAGTCATTATGACGTAGAATGTACATACTTTGTTGATTCCATTTATGAAATAAAACACATTTTCTAAAAAATCGTGTTTTTTACGAAATCATGTAAACCTTCTAGAAGCTGTGATTTTAAAAAACGGGGGAAGTAAGCCTTTCTTATTTCCAAACGCATGCGCAATCTATAGAAAGTCGTTATGACGTAGAATGTGCATACTTTGTTGTTTCCATTGATGAAATAAAACACATTTTCTAAAAACTCGTGTTTTTTAAGAAATCATGTAAACCTTCTAGAAGCTGTGATTTTTAAAAACGGGGGAAGTAAGATTTTCTTAATTCCATATGCATGCGCAAACTATAGAAAGTCGTTATGACGTAGAATGTGCATACTTTGTTGTTTCCATTTACGAAATAAAACACATTTTCTAAAAACTCGTGTTTTTTAGGAAATCATGTAAAACTTCTAGAAGCTGTGATTTTAAAAAACGGGGGAAGTAAGCTTTTCTTATTTCCGGAATGATGCGCAAACTATAGAAAGTCATTATGACGTAGAATGTGCATACTTTGTTGTTTCCATTTACGAAATAAAACACATTTTCTAAAAACTCGTGTTTTTTAGGAAATCAGGTAAAACTTCTAGAAGCTGTGATTTTAAAAAACGGGGGAAGTAAGCTTTTCTTATTTCCGGACGCATGCGCAAACTATAGAAAGTCGTTATGACGTAGAATGTGCATACTTTGTAGATTCCATTTATGAAATAAAACACATTTTCTAAAAACTCGTGTTTTTTACGAAATCATGTAAACCTTCAAGAAGCTGTGATTTTAAAAAACAGTGGAAGTAAGCTTTTCTTATTTCCGGACGCATGCGTAAACTATAGAAAGTCGTTATGACGTAGAATGTGCATACTTTGTAGATTCCATTTATGCAATAAAACACATTTTCTAAAAACTCGTGTTTTTTACGAAATCATGTAAACCTTCAAGAAGCTGTGATTTTAAAAAACGGTGGAAGCATGCTTTTCTTATTTCCAGACGCATGCGCAAACTATAGAAAGTCGTTATGACAGAGAATGTGCATAATTTGTAGATTCCATTTATGAAATAAAACACATTTTCTAAAAACTCGTGTTTTTACGAAATCATGTAAACCTTCTAGAAGCTGTGATTTTAAAAAATGGGGGAAGTAAGCTTTTCTTATTTCCGGATGCATGCGCAAACTATAGAAAGTCCTTATGACGTAGAATGTGGATACTTTGTAGATTCCATTTATGAAATAAAGCACATTTTCTAAAAACTCGTGTTTTTTACGAAATCATGTAAGCCTTCTAGAAGCTGTGATTTTAAAAAACGGGGGAAGTAAGCCTTTCTTATTTCCAAACGCATGCGCAAACTATAGAAAGTCGTTATGACGTAGAATGTGCATACTTTGTTGATTCAATTTATGAAATAAAACACATTTTCTAAAAACTCGTTTTTTTTACGAAATAATGTAAACCTTCTGGAAGCTGTGATTTTAAAAAACGGGGGAAGTAAGCCTTTCTTATTTCCAAACGCATGCGCAAACTATAGAAAGTCGTTATGACATAGAATGTGCATACTTTGTTGATTTTATTTATGAAATAAAACACATTTTCTAAAAACTCGTGTTTTTTAAGAAACCATTTAAACATTCTAGAAGCTGTGATTTTAAAAAACGGGGGAAGTAAGCTTTTCTTATTACCAAACGCATGCGCAAACTATAGAAAGTCGTTATGACGTAGAATGTGCATACTTTGTTGATTCCATTTATGAAATTAAACACATTTTCTAGAAACTCGTGTTTTTTAAGAAATCATGTAAACCTTCTAGAAGCTGCGATTTTAAAAAACGGTGGAAGTAAGCTTTTCTTATTTCCGGAAGCATTCGCAAACTATAGAAAGTCGTTATGACGTAGAATGTGCATACTTTGTTGTTTCCATTTATAAAATAAAACACATTTTCTAAAAACTCATGTTTTTTAAGAAATCATGTAAAACTTCTAGAAGCTGTGATTTTAAAAAATGGGGGAAGTAAGCTTTTCTTATTTCCGAACGCATGCGGAAACTATAGAAAGTCGTTATGACGTAGAATGTGCATACTTTGTAGATTCCATTTATGAAGTAAAACACATTTTCTAAAAACTCATTTTTTTTACGAAATCATGTAAACCTTCAAGAAGCTGTGATTTTAATAAACGGGGGAAGTAAGCTTTTCTTATTTCCGGACGCATGCGCAAACTATAGATAGTCGTTATGATGTAGAATGTGCATACTTTGTAGATTCCATTTATGAAATAAAACACATTTTCTAAAAACTCGTGTTTTTTACGAAATCATGTAAACCTTCAAGAAGCTGTGATTTTAAAGAACGGTGGAAGTAAGCTTTTCTTATTTCCGGACGCATGCGCAAACTATAGAAAGTCGTTATGACATAGAATGTGCATACTTTCTAGATTCCATTTATGAAATAAAACACATTTTCTAAAAACTCGTGTTTTTTACGAAATGATGTAAACCTTCTGGAAGCTGTGATTTTAAAAAACGGTGGAAGTAAGCTTTTCTTATTTCCGGACACATGCGCAAACTATAGAAAGTCATTATGACGTAGAATGTGCATACTTTGTTGATTCCGTTTATGAAATAAAACACATTTTCTAAAAACTCGTGTTTTTTAAGAAATCATGTAAACCTTCTAGAAGCTGTGATTTTAAAAAACGGTGGAAGTAAGCTTTTCTTATTTCCAAACGCATGCGCAAACTATAGAAAGTCGTTATGACGTAGAATGTCCATACTTTGTTGATTCCATTTATGAAATAAAACACATTTTCTAAAAACTCGTGGTTTTTAAGAAATCATGTAAACCTTCTAGAAGCCGTGATTTTAAAAAACGGGGGAAGTAAGCTTTTCCTATTTTCGAACGCATGCACAAACTATAGAAAGTCATTATGACGTAGAATGTACATACTTTGTTGATTCCATTTATGAAATAAAACACATTTTCTAAAAAATCGTGTTTTTTACGAAATCATGTAAACCTTCTAGAAGCTGTGATTTTAAAAAACGGGGGAAGTAAGCCTTTCTTATTTCCAAACGCATGCGCAAACTATAGAAAGTCGTTATGACGTAGAATGTGCATATTTTGTTGATTCCATTTATGAAATAAAACACATTTTCTAAAAACTCGTGTTTTTTAAGAAATCATGTAAACCTTCAAGAAGCTGTGATTTTAAAAAACGGGGGAAGTAAGCTTTTCTTATTTCTGGATGCATGCACAAACTATAGAAAGTCGCTATGACGTAGAATGTGCATACTTTGTAGATTCCATTTATGAAATAAAGCACATTTTCTAAAAACTCGTGTTTTTTAAGAAATCATGTAAACCTTCTAGAAGCTGTGATTTTAAAAAACGAGGGAAGTAAGCTTTTCTTATTTCCAAACGCATGCGCAAACTATATAAAGTCGTTATGACGTAGAATGTGCATATTTTGTCGATTCCATTGTTGAAATAAAACACATTTTCTAAAAACTCGTGTTTTTTAAGAAATCATGTAAACCTTCTAGAAGCTGTGATTTTAAAAAACAGTGGAAGTAAGCTTTTCTTATTTCCGGACGAATGCGCAAACTATAGAAAGTCATTATGACGTAGAATGTGCATACTTTGTCGATTCCATTGTTGAAATAAAACACATTTTCCAAAAACTCATGTTTTTTAAGAAATCATGTAAACCTTCTAGAAGCTGTGATTTTAAAAAACGGGGGAAGTAAGCTTTTCTTATTTCCAAACGCATGCTCAAACTATAGAAAGTCGTTATGACGTAGAATGTGCATACTTTGTTGATTCCATTTATGAAATAAAACACATTTTCTAAAAACTCGTGTTTTTTAAGAAATTATGTAAACATTCTAGAAGCTGTGATTTTAAAAAACGGGGGAAGTAAGCTTTTCTTAATTCCGGACGCATGCGCAAACTATAGAAAGTTGTTATGACGTAGAATGTGCATACTTTGTTGATTCCATTTATGAAATAAAACACATTTTCTAAAAACTCGTGTTTTTTACGAAATCATGTGAACCTTCTAGAAGCTATGATTTTAAAAAACGGGGGAAGTAAGCTTTTCTTAATTCCGGACGCATGCGCAAACTATAGAAAGTTGTTATGACGTAGAATGTGCATACTTTGTAGATTCCATTTATGAAATAAAGCAAATTTTCTAAAAAATCGTGTTTTTTACGAAATCATGTAAACCTTCTAGAAGCTGTGATTTTAAAAAACGGTGGAAGTAATCTTTTCTTATTTCCAAACGCATGCGCAAACTATAGAAAGTTCTTATGACGTAGAAGGTGCATACTTTGTTGATTCCATTTAGGAAATAAAACACATTTTCTAAAAACTCGTGTTTTTTAAGAAATCATGTAAACCTTCTACAAGCTGTGATTTTAAAAAACGGGGGAAGTAAGCTTTTCTTATTTCCGGACGCATGCGCAAACTATAGAAAGTCGTTATGACATAGAATGTGCATACTTTGTAGATTCCATTTATGAAATAAAACACATTTTCTAAAAACTTGTGTTTTTTACGAAATCATGTAAAGCTTCTAGAAGCAGTGATTTTAAAAAATAGTGGAAGTAAGCTTTTCTTATTTCTGGAAGCATGCGCAAACTATAGAAGGTCGTTATGACGTAGAATGTGCATACTTTGTAGATTCCATTTATGAAATAAAGCACATTTTCTAAACACTCGCGTTTTTTACGAACTCATGTAAACCTTCTAGAAGCTGTGATTTTAAAAAACGGTGGAAGTAAGCTTTTCTTATTTCCGGAAGCATGCGCAAACTATAGAAAGTCGTTATGACGTAGAATGTGCATACTTTGTTGTTTCCATTGATGAAATAAAACACATTTTCTAAAAACTCGTGTTTTTGAAGAAATCATGTAAACCTTCTAGAAGCTGTGATTTTAAAAAACGGGGGAAGTAAGATTATCTTATTTCCGGACGCATGCGCAAACTATAGAAAGTCGTTATGACGTATAATGTGCATACTTTGTTGTTTCCATTTATAAAATAAAACACATTTTCTAGAAACTTGTGTTTTTTAAGAAATCATGTAAACCTTCTAGAAGCAGCGATTTTAAAAAACGGTGTAAGTAAGCTTTTCTTATTTCCGGAAGCATCCGCAAACTATAGAAAGTCGTTATGACGTAGAATGTGCATACTTTGTTGTTTCCATTTATAAAATAAAACACATTTTGTAAAAACTCGTGTTTTTTAAGAAATCATGTAAAACTTCTAGAAGCTGTGATTTTAAAAAACGGGGGAAATAAGCTTTTTTTATTTCCGGACGCATGCGCAAACTATAGAAAGTCGTTATGATGTAGAATGTGCATACTTTGTAGATTCCATTTATGAAATAAAACACATTTTCTAAAAACTTGTGTTTTTTACGAAATGATGTAAACCTTCTGGAAGCTGTGATTTTAAAAAACGGTGGAAGTAAGCTTTTCTTATTTCCGGACACATGCGCAAACTATAGAAAGTCATTATGACGGAGAATGTGCATACTTTGTTGATTCCGTTTATGAAATAAAACACATTTTCTAAAAACTTGTGTTTTTAAAGAAATCATGTAAACCTTCTAGAAGCTGTGATTTTAAAAAACGGGGGAAGTAAGATTTTCTTATTTCCAAACGCATGCGCAAACTATAGAAAGTCGTTATGACGTACAATGTGCATACTTTGTTGATTCCATTTATGAAATAAAACACATTTTCTAGAAACTCGTGTTTTTTAAGAAATCATGTAAACCTTCTAGAAGCTGCGATTTTAAAAAACGGTGGAAGTAAGCTTTTCTTATTTCCGGAAGCATGCGCAAACTATAGAAAGTCGTTATGACATAGAATGTGCATACTTTGTTGTTTCCATTTATAAAATAAAACACATTTTCTAAAAACTCGTGTTTTTTAAGAAATCATGTAAAACTTCTAGAAGCTGTGATTTTAAAAAACGGGGGAAGTAAGCTTTTCTTATTTCCGGACGCATGCGGAAACTATAGAAAGTCATTATGACGTAGAATGTGCATACTTTGTAGATTCCATTTATGAAATAAAACACATTTTCTAAAAACTCGTGTTTTTTACGAAATCATGTAAACCTCCAAGAAGCTGTGATTTTAAAAAACGGGGGAAGTAAGCTTTTCTTATTTCCAAACGCATGCGCAAACTATAGAAAGTCGTTATGACGTAGAATGTGCATACTTTGTTGATTCCATTTATGAAATAAAACACATTTTCTAGAAACTCGTGTTTTTTAAGAAATCATGTAAACCTTCTAGAAGCTGCGATTTTAAAAAACGGTGGAAGTAAGCTTTTCTTATTTCCGGAAGCATGCGCAAACTATAGAAAGTCGTTATGACTTAGAATGTGCATACTTTGTTGTTTCATTTTATAAAATAAAACACATTTTCTAAAAACTCGTGTTTTTTAAGAAATCAAGTAAAACTTCTAGAAGCTGTGATTTTAAAAAACGGTGGAAGTAAGCTTTTCTTATTTCCGGAAGCATGCGCAAACTATAGAAAGTCGTTATGACTTAGAATGTGCATACTTTGTTGTTTCATTTTATAAAATAAAACACATTTTCTAAAAACTCGTGTTTTCTACGAAATGATGTAAACCTTCTGGAAGCTGTGATTTTAAAAAACGGTGGAAGTAAGCTTTTCTTATTTCCGGACACATGCGCAAACTATAGAAAGTCATTATGACGTAGAATGTGCATACTTTGTTGATTCCGTTTATGAAATAAAACACATTTTCTAAAAACTCGTGTTTTTTAAGAAATCATGTAAACCTTCTAGAAGCTGTGATTTTAAAAAACGGTGGAAGTAAGCTTTTCTTATTTCCAAACGCATGCGCAAACTATAGAAAGTCGTTATGACGTACAATGTGCATACTTTGTTGATTCCATTTATGAAATAAAACACATTTTCTAGAAACTTGTGTTTTTTAAGAAATCATGTAAACCTTCTAGAAGCAGCGATTTTAAAAAACGGTGTAAGTAAGCTTTTCTTATTTCCGGAAGCATCCGCAAACTATAGAAAGTCGTTATGACGTAGAATGTGCATACTTTGTTGTTTCCATTTATAAAATAAAACACATTTTGTAAAAACTCGTGTTTTTTAAGAAATCATGTAAAACTTCTAGAAGCTGTGATTTTAAAAAACGGGGGAAATAAGCTTTTTTTATTTCCGGACGCATGCGCAAACTATAGAAAGTCGTTATGATGTAGAATGTGCATACTTTGTAGATTCCATTTATGAAATAAAACACATTTTCTAAAAACTTGTGTTTTTTACGAAATGATGTAAACCTTCTGGAAGCTGTGATTTTAAAAAACGGTGGAAGTAAGCTTTTCTTATTTCCGGACACATGCGCAAACTATAGAAAGTCATTATGACGGAGAATGTGCATACTTTGTTGATTCCGTTTATGAAATAAAACACATTTTCTAAAAACTTGTGTTTTTAAAGAAATCATGTAAACCTTCTAGAAGCTGTGATTTTAAAAAACGGGGGAAGTAAGATTTTCTTATTTCCAAACGCATGCGCAAACTATAGAAAGTCGTTATGACGTACAATGTGCATACTTTGTTGATTCCATTTATGAAATAAAACACATTTTCTAGAAACTCGTGTTTTTTAAGAAATCATGTAAACCTTCTAGAAGCTGCGATTTTAAAAAACGGTGGAAGTAAGCTTTTCTTATTTCCGGAAGCATGCGCAAACTATAGAAAGTCGTTATGACATAGAATGTGCATACTTTGTTGTTTCCATTTATAAAATAAAACACATTTTCTAAAAACTCGTGTTTTTTAAGAAATCATGTAAAACTTCTAGAAGCTGTGATTTTAAAAAACGGGGGAAGTAAGCTTTTCTTATTTCCGGACGCATGCGGAAACTATAGAAAGTCATTATGACGTAGAATGTGCATACTTTGTAGATTCCATTTATGAAATAAAACACATTTTCTAAAAACTCGTGTTTTTTACGAAATCATGTAAACCTCCAAGAAGCTGTGATTTTAAAAAACGGGGGAAGTAAGCTTTTCTTATTTCCAAACGCATGCGCAAACTATAGAAAGTCGTTATGACGTAGAATGTGCATACTTTGTTGATTCCATTTATGAAATAAAACACATTTTCTAGAAACTCGTGTTTTTTAAGAAATCATGTAAACCTTCTAGAAGCTGCGATTTTAAAAAACGGTGGAAGTAAGCTTTTCTTATTTCCGGAAGCATGCGCAAACTATAGAAAGTCGTTATGACTTAGAATGTGCATACTTTGTTGTTTCATTTTATAAAATAAAACACATTTTCTAAAAACTCGTGTTTTTTAAGAAATCAAGTAAAACTTCTAGAAGCTGTGATTTTAAAAAACGGTGGAAGTAAGCTTTTCTTATTTCCGGAAGCATGCGCAAACTATAGAAAGTCGTTATGACTTAGAATGTGCATACTTTGTTGTTTCATTTTATAAAATAAAACACATTTTCTAAAAACTCGTGTTTTCTACGAAATGATGTAAACCTTCTGGAAGCTGTGATTTTAAAAAACGGTGGAAGTAAGCTTTTCTTATTTCCGGACACATGCGCAAACTATAGAAAGTCATTATGACGTAGAATGTGCATACTTTGTTGATTCCGTTTATGAAATAAAACACATTTTCTAAAAACTCGTGTTTTTTAAGAAATCATGTAAACCTTCTAGAAGCTGTGATTTTAAAAAACGGTGGAAGTAAGCTTTTCTTATTTCCAAACGCATGCGCAAACTATAGAAAGTCGTTATGACGTAGAATGTCCATACTTTGTTGATTCCATTTATGAAATAAAACACATTTTCTAAAAACTCGTGGTTTTTAAGAAATCATGTAAACCTTCTAGAAGCCGTGATTTTAAAAAACGGGGGAAGTAAGCTTTTCCTATTTTCGAACGCATGCACAAACTATAGAAAGTCATTATGACGTAGAATGTACATACTTTGTTGATTCCATTTATGAAATAAAACACATTTTCTAAAAAATCGTGTTTTTTACGAAATCATGTAAACCTTCTAGAAGCTGTGATTTTAAAAAACGGGAGAAGTAAGCCTTTCTTATTTCCAAACGCATGCGCAAACTATAGAAAGTCGTTATGACGTAGAATGTGCATATTTTGTTGATTCCATTTATGAAATAAAACACATTTTCTAAAAACTCGTGTTTTTTAAGAAATCATGTAAACCTTCAAGAAGCTGTGATTTTAAAAAACGGGGGAAGTAAGCTTTTCTTATTTCTGGATGCATGCACAAACTATAGAAAGTCGCTATGACGTAGAATGTGCATACTTTGTAGATTCCATTTATGAAATAAAGCACATTTTCTAAAAACTCGTGTTTTTTAAGAAATCATGTAAACCTTCTAGAAGCTGTGATTTTAAAAAACGAGGGAAGTAAGCTTATCTTATTTCCAAACGCATGCGCAAACTATAGAAAGTCGTTATGACGTATAATGTGCATACTTTGTTGTTTCCATTTATAAAATAAAACACATTTTCTAGAAACTTGTGTTTTTTAAGAAATCATGTAAACCTTCTAGAAGCAGCGATTTTAAAAAACGGTGTAAGTAAGCTTTTCTTATTTCCGGAAGCATCCGCAAACTATAGAAAGTCGTTATGACGTAGAATGTGCATACTTTGTTGTTTCCATTTATAAAATAAAACACATTTTGTAAAAACTCGTGTTTTTTAAGAAATCATGTAAAACTTCTAGAAGCTGTGATTTTAAAAAACGGGGGAAATAAGCTTTTTTTATTTCCGGACGCATGCGCAAACTATAGAAAGTCGTTATGATGTAGAATGTGCATACTTTGTAGATTCCATTTATGAAATAAAACACATTTTCTAAAAACTTGTGTTTTTTACGAAATGATGTAAACCTTCTGGAAGCTGTGATTTTAAAAAACGGTGGAAGTAAGCTTTTCTTATTTCCGGACACATGCGCAAACTATAGAAAGTCATTATGACGGAGAATGTGCATACTTTGTTGATTCCGTTTATGAAATAAAACACATTTTCTAAAAACTTGTGTTTTTAAAGAAATCATGTAAACCTTCTAGAAGCTGTGATTTTAAAAAACGGGGGAAGTAAGATTTTCTTATTTCCAAACTCATGCGCAAACTATAGAAAGTCGTTATGACGTACAATGTGCATACTTTGTTGATTCCATTTATGAAATAAAACACATTTTCTAGAAACTCGTGTTTTTTAAGAAATCATGTAAACCTTCTAGAAGCTGCGATTTTAAAAAACGGTGGAAGTAAGCTTTTCTTATTTCCGGAAGCATGCGCAAACTATAGAAAGTCGTTATGACATAGAATGTGCATACTTTGTTGTTTCCATTTATAAAATAAAACACATTTTCTAAAAACTCGTGTTTTTTAAGAAATCATGTAAAACTTCTAGAAGCTGTGATTTTAAAAAACGGGGGAAGTAAGCTTTTCTTATTTCCGGACGCATGCGGAAACTATAGAAAGTCATTATGACGTAGAATGTGCATACTTTGTAGATTCCATTTATGAAATAAAACACATTTTCTAAAAACTCGTGTTTTTTACGAAATCATGTAAACCTCCAAGAAGCTGTGATTTTAAAAAACGGGGGAAGTAAGCTTTTCTTATTTCCAAACGCATGCGCAAACTATAGAAAGTCGTTATGACGTAGAATGTGCATACTTTGTTGATTCCATTTATGAAATAAAACACATTTTCTAGAAACTCGTGTTTTTTAAGAAATCATGTAAACCTTCTAGAAGCTGCGATTTTAAAAAACGGTGGAAGTAAGCTTTTCTTATTTCCGGAAGCATGCGCAAACTATAGAAAGTCGTTATGACTTAGAATGTGCATACTTTGTTGTTTCATTTTATAAAATAAAACACATTTTCTAAAAACTCGTGTTTTTTAAGAAATCAAGTAAAACTTCTAGAAGCTGTGATTTTAAAAAACGGTGGAAGTAAGCTTTTCTTATTTCCGGAAGCATGCGCAAACTATAGAAAGTCGTTATGACTTAGAATGTGCATACTTTGTTGTTTCATTTTATAAAATAAAACACATTTTCTAAAAACTCGTGTTTTCTACGAAATGATGTAAACCTTCTGGAAGCTGTGATTTTAAAAAACGGTGGAAGTAAGCTTTTCTTATTTCCGGACACATGCGCAAACTATAGAAAGTCATTATGACGTAGAATGTGCATACTTTGTTGATTCCGTTTATGAAATAAAACACATTTTCTAAAAACTCGTGTTTTTTAAGAAATCATGTAAACCTTCTAGAAGCTGTGATTTTAAAAAACGGTGGAAGTAAGCTTTTCTTATTTCCAAACGCATGCGCAAACTATAGAAAGTCGTTATGACGTAGAATGTCCATACTTTGTTGATTCCATTTATGAAATAAAACACATTTTCTAAAAACTCGTGGTTTTTAAGAAATCATGTAAACCTTCTAGAAGCCGTGATTTTAAAAAACGGGGGAAGTAAGCTTTTCCTATTTTCGAACGCATGCACAAACTATAGAAAGTCATTATGACGTAGAATGTACATACTTTGTTGATTCCATTTATGAAATAAAACACATTTTCTAAAAAATCGTGTTTTTTACGAAATCATGTAAACCTTCTAGAAGCTGTGATTTTAAAAAACGGGGGAAGTAAGCCTTTCTTATTTCCAAACGCATGCGCAAACTATAGAAAGTCGTTATGACGTAGAATGTGCATATTTTGTTGATTCCATTTATGAAATAAAACACATTTTCTAAAAACTCGTGTTTTTTAAGAAATCATGTAAACCTTCAAGAAGCTGTGATTTTAAAAAACGGGGGAAGTAAGCTTTTCTTATTTCTGGATGCATGCACAAACTATAGAAAGTCGCTATGACGTAGAATGTGCATACTTTGTAGATTCCATTTATGAAATAAAGCACATTTTCTAAAAACTCGTGTTTTTTAAGAAATCATGTAAACCTTCTAGAAGCTGTGATTTTAAAAAACGAGGGAAGTAAGCTTTTCTTATTTCCAAACGCATGCGCAAACTATATAAAGTCGTTATGACGTAGAATGTGCATATTTTGTCGATTCCATTGTTGAAATAAAACACATTTTCTAAAAACTCGTGTTTTTTAAGAAATCATGTAAACCTTCTAGAAGCTGTGATTTTAAAAAACAGTGGAAGTAAGCTTTTCTTATTTCCGGACGAATGCGCAAACTATAGAAAGTCATTATGACGTAGAATGTGCATACTTTGTCGATTCCATTGTTGAAATAAAACACATTTTCCAAAAACTCATGTTTTTTAAGAAATCATGTAAACCTTCTAGAAGCTGTGATTTTAAAAAACGGGGGAAGTAAGCTTTTCTTATTTCCAAACGCATGCTCAAACTATAGAAAGTCGTTATGACGTAGAATGTGCATACTTTGTTGATTCCATTTATGAAATAAAACACATTTTCTAAAAACTCGTGTTTTTTAAGAAATTATGTAAACATTCTAGAAGCTGTGATTTTAAAAAACGGGGGAAGTAAGCTTTTCTTAATTCCGGACGCATGCGCAAACTATAGAAAGTTGTTATGACGTAGAATGTGCATACTTTGTTGATTCCATTTATGAAATAAAACACATTTTCTAAAAACTCGTGTTTTTTACGAACTCATGTGAACCTTCTAGAAGCTATGATTTTAAAAAACGGGGGAAGTAAGCTTTTCTTAATTCCGGACGCATGCGCAAACTATAGAAAGTTGTTATGACGTAGAATGTGCATACTTTGTAGATTCCATTTATGAAATAAAGCAAATTTTCTAAAAAATCGTGTTTTTTACGAAATCATGTAAACCTTCTAGAAGCTGTGATTTTAAAAAACGGTGGAAGTAATCTTTTCTTATTTCCAAACGCATGCGCAAACTATAGAAAGTTCTTATGACGTAGAAGGTGCATACTTTGTTGATTCCATTTAGGAAATAAAACACATTTTCTAAAAACTCGTGTTTTTTAAGAAATCATGTAAACCTTCTACAAGCTGTGATTTTAAAAAACGGGGGAAGTAAGCTTTTCTTATTTCCGGACGCATGCGCAAACTATAGAAAGTCGTTATGACATAGAATGTGCATACTTTGTAGATTCCATTTATGAAATAAAACACATTTTCTAAAAACTTGTGTTTTTTACGAAATCATGTAAAGCTTCTAGAAGCAGTGATTTTAAAAAATAGTGGAAGTAAGCTTTTCTTATTTCTGGAAGCATGCGCAAACTATAGAAGGTCGTTATGACGTAGAATGTGCATACTTTGTAGATTCCATTTATGAAATAAAGCACATTTTCTAAACACTCGCGTTTTTTACGAACTCATGTAAACCTTCTAGAAGCTGTGATTTTAAAAAACGGTGGAAGTAAGCTTTTCTTATTTCCGGAAGCATGCGCAAACTATAGAAAGTCGTTATGACGTAGAATGTGCATACTTTGTTGTTTCCATTGATGAAATAAAACACATTTTCTAAAAACTCGTGTTTTTTAAGAAATCATGTAAACCTTCTAGAAGCTGTGATTTTAAAAAACGGGGGAAGTAAGATTATCTTATTTCCGGACGCATGCGCAAACTATAGAAAGTCGTTATGACGTATAATGTGCATACTTTGTTGTTTCCATTTATAAAATAAAACACATTTTCTAGAAACTTGTGTTTTTTAAGAAATCATGTAAACCTTCTAGAAGCAGCGATTTTAAAAAACGGTGTAAGTAAGCTTTTCTTATTTCCGGAAGCATCCGCAAACTATAGAAAGTCGTTATGACGTAGAATGTGCATACTTTGTTGTTTCCATTTATAAAATAAAACACATTTTGTAAAAACTCGTGTTTTTTAAGAAATCATGTAAAACTTCTAGAAGCTGTGATTTTAAAAAACGGGGGAAATAAGCTTTTTTTATTTCCGGACGCATGCGCAAACTATAGAAAGTCGTTATGATGTAGAATGTGCATACTTTGTAGATTCCATTTATGAAATAAAACACATTTTCTAAAAACTTGTGTTTTTTACGAAATGATGTAAACCTTCTGGAAGCTGTGATTTTAAAAAACGGTGGAAGTAAGCTTTTCTTATTTCCGGACACATGCGCAAACTATAGAAAGTCATTATGACGGAGAATGTGCATACTTTGTTGATTCCGTTTATGAAATAAAACACATTTTCTAAAAACTTGTGTTTTTAAAGAAATCATGTAAACCTTCTAGAAGCTGTGATTTTAAAAAACGGGGGAAGTAAGATTTTCTTATTTCCAAACGCATGCGCAAACTATAGAAAGTCGTTATGACGTACAATGTGCATACTTTGTTGATTCCATTTATGAAATAAAACACATTTTCTAGAAACTCGTGTTTTTTAAGAAATCATGTAAACCTTCTAGAAGCTGCGATTTTAAAAAACGGTGGAAGTAAGCTTTTCTTATTTCCGGAAGCATGCGCAAACTATAGAAAGTCGTTATGACGTAGAATGTGCATACTTTGTAGATTCCATTTATGAAATAAAACACATTTTCTAAAAACTCGTGTTTTTTACGAAATCATGTAAACCTTCAAGAAGCTGTGATTTTAAAAAACGGGGGAAGTAAGCTTTTCTTATTTCCGGACGCATGCGCAAACTATAGAAAGTCGTTATGACGTAGAATGTGCATACTTTGTAGATACCATTTATGAAATAAAACACATTTTCTAAAAACTCGTGTTTTTTACGAAATCATGTAAACCTTCAAGAAGCTGTGATTTTAAAGAACGGTGGAAGTAAGCTTTTCTTATTTCCGGACGCATGCGCAAACTATAGAAAGTCGTTATATCATAGAATGTGCATACTTTCTAGATTCCATTTATGAAATAAAATACATTTTCTAAAAACTCGTGCTTTTTACGAAATGATGTAAACCTTCTGGAAGCTGTGATTTTAAAAAACGGTGGAAGTAAGCTTTTCTTATTTCCGGACACATGCGCAAACTATAGAAAGTCATTATGACGTAGAATGTGCATACTTTGTTGATTCCGTTTATGAAATAAAACACATTTTCTAAAAACTAGTGTTTTTTAAGAAATCATGTAAACCTTCTAGAAGCTGTGATTTTAAAAAACGGTGGAAGTAAGCTTTTCTTATTTCCAAACGCATGCGCAAACTATAGAAAGTCGTTATGACGTAGAATGTGCATACTTTGTTGATTCCATTTATGAAGTAAAACACATTTTCTAAAAACTCGTGGTTTTTAAGAAATCATGTAAACCTTCTAGAAGCTGTGATTTTAAAAAACGGGGGAAGTAAGCTTTTCTTATTTCCGAACGCATGCACAAACTATAGAAAGTCATTATGACGTAGAATGTACATACTTTGTTGATTCCATTTATGAAATAAAATACATTTTCTAAAAAATCGTGTTTTTTACGAAATCATGTAAACCTTCTAGAAGCTGTGATTTTAAAAAACGGGGGAAGTAAGCCTTTCTTATTTCCAAACGCATGCGCAATCTATAGAAAGTCGTTATGACGTAGAATGTGCATACTTTGTTGTTTCCATTGATGAAAGAAAACACATTTTCTAAAAACTCGTGTTTTTTAAGAAATCATGTAAACCTTCTAGAAGCTGTGATTTTTAAAAACGGGGGAAGTAAGGTTTTCTTAATTCCATATGCATGCGCAAACTATAGAAAGTCGTTATGACGTAGAATGTGCATACTTTGTTGATTCCATTTATGAAATAAAGCACATTTTCTAGAAACTCATGTTTTTTAAGAAATCATGTAAATCTTCTAGAAGCTGCGATTTTAAAAAACGGTGGAAGTAAGCTTTTCTTATTTCCGGAATGATGCGCAAACTATAGAAAGTCATTATGACGTAGAATGTGCATACTTGGTTGTTTCCATTTACGAAATAAAACACATTTTCTAAAAACTCGTGTTTTTTAAGAAATCATGTAAAACTTCTAGAAGCTGTGATTTTAAAAAACGGGGGAAGTAAGCTTTTCTTATTTCCGGACGCATGCGCAAACTATAGAAAGTCGTTATGACGTAGAATGTGCATACTTTGTAGATTCCATTTATGAAATAAAACACATTTTCTAAAAACTCGTGTTTTTTACGAAATCATGTAAACCTTCAAGAAGCTGTGATTTTAAAAAACAGTGGAAGTAAGCTTTTCTTATTTCCGGACGCATGCGTAAACTATAGAAAGTCATTATGACGTAGAATGTGCATACTTTGTAGATTCCATTTATGCAATAAAACACATTTTCTAAAAACTCGTGGTTTTTACGAAATCATGTAAACCTTCAAGAAGCTGTGATTTTAAAAAACGGTGGAAGCAAGCTTTTCTTATTTCCAGACGCATGCGCAAACTATAGAAAGTCGTTATGACATAGAATGTGCATACTTTGTAGATTCCATTTATGAAATAAAACACATTTTCTAAAAACTCGTGTTTTTACGAAATCATGTAAACCTTCTAGAAGCTGTGATTTTAAAAAATGGGGGAAGTAAGCTTTTCTTATTTCCGGACGCATGCGCAAACTATAGAAAGTCCTTATGACGTAGAATGTGGATACTTTGTAGATTCCATTTATGAAATAAAGCACATTTTCTAAAAACTCGTGTTTTTTACGAAATCATGTAAGCCTTCTAGAAGCTGTGGTTTTAAAAAACGGGGGAAGTATGCCTTTCTTATTTCCAAACGCATGCGCAAACTATAGAAAGTCGTTATGACGTAGAATGTGCATAATTTGTTGATTCAATTTATGAAATAAAACACATTTTCTAAAAACTCGTGTTTTTTGCGAAATAATGTAAACCTTCTAGAAGCTGTGATTTTAAAAAACGGGGGAAGTAAGCCTTTCTTATTTCCAAACGCATGCGCAAACTATAGAAAGTCGTTATGACATAGAATGTGCATACTTTGTTGATTTTATTTATGAAATAAAACACATTTTCTAAAAACTCGTGTTTTTTAAGAAACCATTTAAACATTCTAGAAGCTGTGATTTTAAAAAACGGGGGAAGTAAGCTTTTCTTATTACCAAACGCATGCGCAAACTATAGAAAGTCGTTATGACGTAGAATGTGCATACTTTGTTGATTCCATTTATGAAATTAAACACATTTTCTAGAAACTCGTGTTTTTTAAGAAATCATGTAAACCTTCTAGAAGCTGCGATTTTAAAAAACGGTGGAAGTAAGCTTTTCTTATTTCCGGAAGCATGCGCAAACTATAGAAAGTCGTTATGACGTAGAATGTGCATACTTTGTTGTTTCCATTTATAAAATAAAACACATTTTCTAAAAACTCGTGTTTTTTAAGAAATCATGTAAAACTTCTAGAAGCTGTGATTTTAAAAAATGGGGGAAGTAAGCTTTTCTTATTTCCGAACGCATGCGGAAACTATAGAAAGTCGTTATGACGTAGAATGTCCATACTTTGTAGATTCCATTTATGAAATAAAACACATTTTCTAAAAACTCATTTTTTTTACGAAATCATGTAAACCTTCAAGAAGCTGTGATTTTAATAAACGGGGGAAGTAAGCTTTTCTTATTTCCGGACGCATGCGCAAACTATAGATAGTCGTTATGATGTAGAATGTGCATACATTGTAGATTCCATTTATGAAATAAAACACATTTTCTAAAAACTCGTGTTTTTTACGAAATCATGTAAACCTTCAAGAAGCTGTGATTTTAAAGAACGGTGGAAGTAAGCTTTTCTTATTTCCGGACGCATGCGCAAACTATAGAAAGTCGTTATGACATAGAATGTGCATACTTTCTAGATTCCATTTATGAAATAAAACACATTTTCTAAAAACTCGTGTTTTTTACGAAATGATGTAAACCTTCTGGAAGCTGTGATTTTAAAAAACGGTGGAAGTAAGCTTTTCTTATTTCCGGACACATGCGCAAACTATAGAAAGTCATTATGACGTAGAATGTACATACTTTGTTGATTCCATTTATGAAATAAAACACATTTTCTAAAAAATCGTGTTTTTTACGAAATCATGTAAACCTTCTAGAAGCTGTAATTTTAAAAAACGGGGGAAGTAAGCCTTTCTTATTTCCAAACGCATGCGCAAACTATAGAAAGTCGTTATGACGTAGAATGTGCATACTTTGTTGATTCCATTTATGAAATAAAACACATTTTCTAAAAACTCGTGGTTTTTAAGAAATCATGTAAACCTTCTAGAAGCTGTGATTTTAAAAAACGGGGGAAGTAAGCTTTTCCTATTTTCGAACGCATGCACAAACTATAGAAAGTCATTATGACGTAGAATGTACATACTTTGTTGATTCCATTTATGAAATAAAACACATTTTCTAAAAAATCGTGTTTTTTACGAAATCATGTAAACCTTCTAGAAGCTGTAATTTTAAAAAACGGGGGAAGTAAGCCTTTCTGATTTCCAAACGCATGCGCAAACTATAGAAAGTCGTTATGACGTAGAATGTGCATACTTTGTTGATTCCATTTATGAAATAAAACACATTTTCTAAAAACTCGTGTATTTTAAGAAATCATGTAAACCTTCTAGAAGCTGTGATTTTAAAAAACGGGGGAAGTAAGCTTTTCTTATTTCCGGACGCATGCGCAAACTATACAAATTCGTTATGACGTAGAATGTGCATACTTTGTAGATTCCATTGATGAAATAAAAGACATTTTCTAAAAACTCATGTTTTTTAAGAAATCATGTAAACCTTCTAGAAGCTGTGATTTTAAAAAACGAGGGAAGTAAGCTTTTCTTATTTCCAAATGCATGCGCAAACTATAGAAATTCGTTATGACGTAGAATGTACATATTTTGTTGATTCCATTTATGAAATAAAACACATTTTCTAAAAACTCGTGTTTTTTAAGAAATCATGTAAACCTTTTAGAAGCTGTGATTTTAAAAAACGGGGGAAGTAAGCTTTTCTTATTTCCGGACGCATGCGCAAACTATAGAAAGTCGCTATGACGTAGAATGTGCATACTTTGTAGATTCCAATTATGAAATAAAGCACATTTTCTAAAAAGTCGTGTTTTTTACGAAATCATGTAAACCTTCTAGAAGCTGTGATTTTAAAAAACGGTGGAAGTAAGCTTTTCTTATTTCCGGACGAATGCGCAAACTATAGAAAGTCGTTATGACGTAGAATGTGCATACTTTGTCGATTCCATTGTTGAAATAAAACACATTTTCTAAAAACTCGTGTTTTTTAAGAAATCATGTAAACCTTCTAGAAGCTGTGATTTTAAAAAACAGTGGAAGTAAGCTTTTCTTATTTCCGGACGCATGCACAAACTATAGAAAGTCGTTATGACGTAGAATGTGCATACTTTGTTGTTTCCATTTATGAAATAAAACACATTTTCCAAAAACTCGTGTTTTTTACGAAATCATGTAAACCTTCTAGAAGCTGTGATTTTAAAAAACGGGGGAAGTAAGCTTTTCTTATTTCCGGACGCGTGCTCAAACTATAGAAAGTCGTTATGACGTAGAATGTGCATACTTTGTTGTTTCCATTTATGAAATAAAACACATTTTCCAAAAACTCGTGTTTTTTACGAAATCATGTAAACCTTCTAGAAGCTGTGATTTTAAAAAACGGGGGAAGTAAGCTTTTCTTATTTCCAAACGCGTGCTCAAACTATAGAAAGTCGTTATGACGTAGAATGTGCATACTTTGTTGTTTCCATTTATGAAATAAAACACATTTTCCAAAAACTCGTGTTTTTTACGAAATCATGTAAACCTTCTAGAAGCTGTGATTTTAAAAAACAGGGGAAGTAAGCTTTTCTTATTTCCAAATGCATGCTCACACTATAGAAAGTCGTTATGACGTAGAATGTGCATACTTTGTTGATTCCATTTATCAAATAAAACACATTTTCTAAAAAATCATGTTTTTTACGAAATCATGTGAACCTTCTAGAAGCTATGATTTTAAAAAACGGGGGAAGTAAGCCTTTCTTATTTCCGGACGCATGCGCAAAGTATAGAAAGTCGTTATGACGTAGAATGTGCATACTTTGTAGATTCCATTTATGAAATAAAGCACATTTTCTAAAAACTCGTGTTTTTTGCGAAATCATGTAAACCTTCTAGAAGCTGTGATTTTAAAAAAAGGTGGAAGTAAGCTTTTCTTATTTCCAAACGCATGCGCAAACTATAGAAAGTCCTTATGACGTAGAAGGTGCATACTTTGTTGATTCCATTTAAGAAATAAAACACATTTTCTAAAAAGTCATGTTTTTTAAGAAATCATTTAAACCTTCTACAAGCTGTGATTTTAAAAAACGGGGGAAGTAAGCTTTTCTTATTTCCGGACGCATGCGCAAACTATAGAAAGTCGTTATGACATAGAATGTGCATACTTTGTAGATTCCATTTATGAAATAAAACACATTTTCTAAAAACTTGTGTTTTTTACGAAATCATGTAAACCTTCTAGAAGCTGTGATTTTAAAAAATAGTGGAAGTAAGCTTTTCTTATTTCTGGACGCATGCGCAAACTATAGAAGGTCATTATGACGTAGAATGTGCATACTTTGTAGATTCCATTTATGAAATAAAGCACATTTTCTAAAAACTCGTGTTTTTTACGAAATCATGTAAACCTTCTAGAAGCTGTGATTTTAAAAAACGGTGGAAGTAAGCTTTTCTTATTTCCGGAAGCATGCGCAAACTATAGAAAGTCGTTATGACGTAGAATGTGCATACTTTGTTATTTCCATTTGTGAAATAAAACACATTTTCTAAAAACTCGTGTTTTTTAAGAAATCATGTAAACCTTCTAGAAGTTGTGATTTTAAAAAACGGGGGAAGTAAGATTTTCTTATTTCCATATGCATGTGCAAACTATAGAAAGTCGTTATGACGTAGAATGTGCATACTTTGTTGATTCCATTTATGAAATAAAGCACATTTTCTAGAAAATCGTGTTTTTTAAGAAGTCATGTAAACCTTCTAGAAGCTGTGATTTTTAAAAACGGGGGAAGTAAGCTTTTCTTATTTTCGGACGCATGCGCAAACTATAGAAAGTCGTTATGACGTAGAATGTGCATACTTTGTTGATTCCATTTATGAAATAAAACACATTTTCTAAAAAATCGTGTTTTTTACGAAATCATGTAAACCTTCAAGTAGCTGTGATTTTAAAAAACGGTGGAAGTAAGCTTTTCTTATTTCCGGACGCATGCGCAAACTATAGAAAGTCGTTATGACATAGAATGTGCATATTTTCTAGATTCCATTTATGAAATAAAACACATTTTCTAAAAACTCGTGTTTTTTACGAAATGATGTAAACCTTCTAGAAGCTGTGATTTTAAAAAACGATGGAAGTAAGCTTTTCTTATTTCTGGACACATGCGCAAACTATAGAAATTCGTTATGACATAGAATGTGCATACTTTCTAGATTCCATTTATGAAATAAAACACATTTTCTAAAAACTTGTGTTTTTTACGAAATCATGTAAACCTTCTAGAAGCTGTGATTTTAAAAAATAGTGGAAGTAAGCTTTTCTTATTTCTGGACGCATGCGCAAACTATAGAAGGTTGTTTATGAGATAGAATGTGCATACTTTGTTGATTCCATTTTTGAAATCAAACACATTTTCTAAAAAATCGTGTTTTTTACAAAATCATGTGAACCTTCTAGAAGCTGTGATTTTAAAAAAGGGGGGAAGTAAGCCTTTCTTATTTCCAAACGCATGCGCAAACTATAGAAAGTCGTTATGACGTAGAATGTTCATACTTCGTTGATTCGATTTATGAAATAAAACACATTTTCTAAAAACTCGTGTTTTTTACGAAATCATGTAAACCTTCTAGAAGCTGTGATTTTAAAAAACGGGGGAAGTAAGCTTTTCTTATTTCCAAATGCATGCGCAAACTATAGAAAGTCGTTATGACATAGAATGTGCATACTTTGTTGATTTCAATTATGAAATAAAACACATTTTCTAAAAACTCGTGTTTTTTAAGAAACCATGTAAACATTCTAGAAGCTATGATTTTAAAAAACGGGGGAAGTAAGCTTTCCTTATTTCCTAACGCATGCGCAAACTATAGAAAGTCGTTATGACGTAGAATGTGCATACTTTGTTGATTCCATTTATGAAATAAAACATATTTTCTAGAAACTCGTGTTTTTTAAGAAATCACGTAAACCTTCTAGAAGCTGCGATTTTAAAAAACGGTGGAAGTAAGCTTTTCTTATTTCCGGAAGCATGCGCAAACTATTGAAATTCGTTATGATGTAGAATGTGCATACTTTGTTGTTTCCATTTATAAAATAAAACACATTTTCTAAAATCTCGTGTTTTTTAAGAAATCATGTAAAACTTCTAGAAGCTGTGATTTTAAAAAAATGGGGAAGTAAGCTTTTCTTATTTCCCGACGCATGCGCAAACTATAGAAAGTCGTTATGACGTAGAATGTGCATACTTTGTAGATTCCATTTATGAAATAAAACACATTTTCTAAAAACTCGTGTTTTTTACGAAATCATGTAAACCTTTAAGAAGCTGCGATTTTAAAAAACGGGGGAAGTAAGCTTTTCTTATTTCCGGACACATGTGCAAACTATAGAAAGTCGTTATGACGTAGAATGTGCATACTTTGTAGATTCCATTTATGAAATAAAACACATTTTCTAAAAACTCGTGTTTTTTACGAAATCATGTAAACCTTCAAGAAGCTGTGATTTTAAAGAACGGTGGAAGTAAGCTTTTCTTACTTCCGGACGCATGCGCAAACTATAGAAAGTCGTTATGACATAGAATGTGCATACTTTCTAGATTCCATTTATGAAATAAAACACATTTTCTAAAAACTCGTGTTTTTTACGAAATGATGTAAACCTTCTAGAAGCTGTGATTTTAAAAAACGATGGAAGTAAGCTTTTCTTATTTCCGGACACATGCGCAAACTATAGAAAGTCATTATGACGTAGAATGTGCATACTTTGTTGATTCCGTTTATGAAATAAAACACATTTTCTAAAAACTCGTGTTTTTTAAGAAATCATGTAAACCTTCTAGAAGCTGTGATTTTAAAAAACGGTGGAAGTAAGCTTTTCTTATTTCCAAACGCATGCACAAACTATAGAAAGTCGTTATGACATAGAATGTGCATACTTTGTAGATTCCATTTATGAAATAAAACATATTTTCTAAAAACTCGTGTTTTTTACGAAATCATCTAAACCTTCTAGAAGCTATGATTTTAAGAAACGGTGGAAGTAAGCTTTTCTTATTTCGGGACGCATGCGCAAACTATAGAAACTCGTTATGACGTAGAATGTGCATACTTTGAAGATTCCATTTATGAAATAAAGCACATTTTCTAAAAACTCGTGTTTTTTACGAAATCATGTAAACCTTCTAGAAACTGTGATTTTGAAAAACGGGGGAAGTAAGCTTTTCTTATTTCCGGACGCATGCGCAAACTATAGAAAGTCGTTATGACGTAGAATGTGCATACTTTGTTGATTCCATTTATGAAATAAAACACATTTTCTAAAAAATCGTTTTTTTTACGAAATCATGTAAACCTTCAAGAAGCTGTGATTTTAAAAAACGGTGGAAGTAAGCTTTTCTTATTTCCGGACGCATGCGCAAACTATAGAAAGTCGTTATGACATAGAATGTGCATACTTTGTTGATTCCATTTCTGAAATCAAACACATTTTCTAAAAAATCGTGTTTTTTACGAAATCATGTGAACCTTCTAGAAGCTGTGATTTTAAAAAACGGGGGAAGTAAGCCTTTCTTATTTCCAAACGCATGCGCAAACTATAGAAAGTCGTTGTGACGTAGAATGTGCATACTTTGTTGATTCCATTTATGAAATAAAACACATTTTCTAAAAACTCGTGTTTTTTACGAAATCATGTAAACATTCTATAAGCTGTGATTTTAAAAAACGGGGGAAGTAAGCTTTTCTTATTTCCAAACGCATGCGCAAACTATAGAAAGTCGTTATGACATAGAATGTGCATACTTTGATGATTTCATTTATGAAATAAAACACATTTTCTAAAAACTCGTGTTTTTTAAGAAACCATGTAAACATTCTAGAAGCTGTGATTTTAAAAAACGGGGCAAGTAACCTTTTCTTATTTCCGGACGCATGCGCAAACTAAAGAAAGTCGTTATGAAGTAGAATGTGCATACTTTGTAGATTCCATTTATGAAATAAAACACATTTTCTAAAAACTCGTGTTTTTTAAGAAATCATGTAAACCTTCTAGAAGCTGTGATTTTAAAAAACGGGGGAAGTAAACTTTCTTATTTCCAAACGCATGCGCAAACTATAGAAAGTCGTTATGATGTAGAATGTGCATACTTTGTTGATTCCATTTATGAAATAAAACACATTTTCTAAAAACTCGTGTTTTTTACGAAATCATGTAAACCTTCCAGAAGCTGTGATTTTAAAAAACGAGGGATGTAAGCTTTTCTTATTTCCAAACGCATGCACAAACTATAGAAAGTCGTTATGACGTAGAATGTGCATACTTTGTTTATTCCATTAATGATATAAAACACATTTTCTAAAAACTCATGTTTTTTAAGAAATTATGTAAATCTTTTAGAAGCTGTGATTTTAAAAAACGGGGGAAGTAAGCTTTTCTTATTTCCGGACGAATGCACAAAATATAGAAAGTCGTTATGATGTAGAATGTGCATACTTTGTTGATTCCATTTATGAAATAAAACACATTTTCTAAAAACTCGTGTTTTTTAAGAAATCATGTAAACCTTCTAGAAGCTGTGATTTTAAAAAACGGGGGAAGTAAACTTTCTTATTTCCAAACGCATGCGCAAACTATAGAAAGTCGTTATGATGTAGAATGTGCATACTTTGTTGATTCCATTTATGAAATAAAACACATTTTCTAAAAACTCGTGTTTTTTACGAAATCATGTAAACCTTCCAGAAGCTGTGATTTTAAAAAACGAGGGATGTAAGCTTTTCTTATTTCCAAACGCATGCACAAACTATAGAAAGTCGTTATGACGTAGAATGTGCATACTTTGTTTATTCCATTAATGATATAAAACACATTTTCTAAAAACTCATGTTTTTTAAGAAATTATGTAAATCTTTTAGAAGCTGTGATTTTAAAAAACGGGGGAAGTAAGCTTTTCTTATTTCCGGACGAATGCACAAAATATAGAAAGTCGTTATGATGTAGAATGTGCATACTTTGTTGATTCCATTTATGAAATAAAACACATTTTCTAAAAACTCGTGTTTTTTAAGAAATCATGTAAACCTTCTAGAAGCTGTGATTTTAAAAAACGGTGGAAGTAAGCTTTTCTTATTTCTGGACGAATGCGCAAACTATAGAAAGTCGTTATGACGTACAATGTGCATACTTTGTTGATTCCATTTATGAAATAAAACACATTTTCTAAAAACTCGTGTTTTTTAAGAAATCATGTAAACCTTCTAGAAGCTGTGATTTTAAAAAACGGTGGAAGTAAGCTTTTCTTATTTCCGGACGCATGCGCAAACTATAGAAAGTCTTTATGACGTAGAATAGGCATACTTTGTTGATTCCATTTATGAAATAAAACACATTTTCTAAAAACTCGTGTTTTTTAAGAAATCATGTAAACCTTCTCGAAGCTGTGATTTTAGAAAACGAGGGAAGTAAGCTTTTCCTATTTCCAAACGCATGCGTAAACTATAGAAAGTCATTATGACGTAGAATGTGCATATTTTGTTGATTCCATTTATGAAATAAAACACATTTTCTAAAAACTCGTGTTTTTTACGAAATCATGTAAAACTTCTAGAAGCTGTGATTTTAAAAAATGGGGGAAGTAAGCTTTTCTTATTTCCGGACGCATGCGCAAACTATAGAAAGTCGTTATGACGTAGAATGTGCATACTTTTTAGATTCCATTTAAGAAATAAAACACATTTTCTAAAAACTCGTGTTTTTTACGAATTCATGGAAACCTCCTAGAAGCAGTGATTTTAAAAAACGGGGGATGTAAGCTTTTATTATTTCTGGACGCATGCGCAAACTATAGAAAGTCGTTATGACGTAGAATGTGCATACTTTGTAGATTCCATTTATGAAATAAAACACATTTTCTAAAAACTCGTGTTTTTTACAAAATCATGTAAACCTTCTAGAAGCTATTATTTTAAAAAACGGTGGAACTAAGCTTTTCTTATTTCCGGATGCATGCGCAAACTATAGAAATTCGTTATGAGGTAGAATGTGCATACTTTGTTGATTCCATTTATGAAATCAAACATATTTTCTAAAAACTCGTGTTTTTAAACAAATCATGTAAACGTTCTAGAAGCTGTGATTTTAAAAAACGGGGGAAGTAAGCTTTTCTTATTTCCAAACGCATGCGCAAACTATAGAAAGTCGTTATGACGTAAAATGTGCATACTTTGTTGATTCCATTTATGAAATAAAACACATTTTCTAAAAACTCGTGTTTTTTAAGAAATCATGTAAACCTTCTTGAAGCTGTGATTTTGAAAAATGGTGGAAGTAAGCTTTTCTTATTTCCGGACGCATGCCCAAACTATAGAAAGTCCTTATGACGTAGAATGTGCATACTTTGTTGATTCCATTTATGAAATAAAACACATTTTCTAAAAACTCGTGTTTTTTACGAAATCATGTAAACCTTCTAGAAGCTGTGATTTTAAAAAACGGTGGAAGCAAGCTTTTCTTATTTCCGGTCGAATACGCAAACTATAGAAAGTCGTTATTACTTAGAATGTGCATACTTTGTTGATTCCAGTTACGAAATAAAACACATTTTCTAAAAACTCGTGTTTTTTAAGAAATCATGTAAACCTTCTAGAAGCTATGATTTTAAAAAACGGTGGAAGTAAGCTTTTCTTATTTTCGGACGAATGCGCAAACTATAGAAAGTCGTTATGACGTAGAATGTTCATAATTTGTAGATTCCATTTATGAAATAAAACACATTTTCTAAAAACTCGTGTTTTTTACGAAATCATGTAAACCTTCTAGAAGCTGTGATTTTAAAAAACTGTGGAAGTAAGCTTTTCTTATTTCCGGACGCATGTGCAAACTATAGAGAGTCGTTATGACGTAGAATGTGCATACTTTGTTGATTCCATTTATGAAATAAAACACATTTTCTAAAAACTCATGTTTTTTAACAAATCATGTAAACCTTCCAGAAGCTGTGATTTTAAAAAACGTGGGAAGTAAGCTTTTCTTATTTCCAAATGCATGTGCAAACTCTAGAAAGTCGTTATGACGAAGAATGTGCATAGTTTGTTGATTCCATTTATGAAATAAAACACATTTTCTAAAAACTCGTGTTTTTTAAGAAATCATGTAAACCTTCTAAAAGCTGTGATTTTAAAAAACGGCGAAGTCAGCTTTTCTTATTTCCAAATGCATGCATAAACTATAGATAGTCGTTATGATGTAGAATGCGCATACTTTGTTGATTCCATTTATGAAATAAAACACATTTTCTAAAAACTCGTGTTTTTTAAGTAATCATGTAAACCTTCTAGAAGCTATTATTTTAAAAAATGGTGGAAGTAAGCTTTTCTTATTTCCGGACGCATGTGCAAACTATAGAAAGTCGTTATGACGTAGAATGTGCATACTTTGTTGATTCCATTTATGAAATGAAAGACATTTTTAAAAACTCGTGTTTTTTACGACATCATGTAAACCTTCTAGAAGCTATTATTTTAAAAAACGGTGGAAGTAAGCTTTTCTTATTTCCGGAAGCATGCGCAAACTATAGAAAGTTGTTATGACGTAGAATGTGCATACTTTGTTGATTCCATTTATGAAATAAAACACATTTTCTAAAAACTCGTGTTTTTTAACAAATCATGTAAACGTTCTAGAAGCTGTGATTTTAAAAAACGGGGGAAGTAAGCTTTTCTTATTTCCAAACGCATGCACAAACTATAGAAAGTCGTTATGACGTAGAATGTGCATACTTTGTTGATTCCATTTATGAAATAAAACACATTTTCTAAAAACTCGTGTTTTTTAAGAAATCATGTAAACCTTCTAGAAGCTGTGATTTTGAAAAACGGGGGAAGTAAGCTTTTCTTATTTCCGGATGCATGCGCAAACTATGGAAAGTCCTTTTGATGTAGAATGTGCATACTTTGTTGATTCCATTTATGACATAAAACACATTTTCTAAAATCTCGTGTTTTTTACGAAATCATGTAAACCTTCTAGAGGCTGTGATTTTAAAAAACGGTGGAAGTAAGCTTTTCTTTTTTCCGGTCGAATACGCAAACTATAGAAAGTCGTTATTACGTAGAATGTGCAGAGTTTGTTGATTCCATTTTTGAAATAAAACTCATTTTCTAAAAACTCGTGTTTTTTAAGAAATCAAGTAAACCTTTTAGAAGCTGTGATTTTAAAAAACTGTGGAAGTAAGCTTTTCTTATTTCCAAATGCATGCGCAAACTATAGAAAGTCGTTATGACATAGAATGTGCATACTTTGTTGATTTCAATTATGAAATAAAACACATTTTCTAAAAACTCGTGTTTTTTAAGAAACCATGTAAACATTCTAGAAGCTGTGATTTTAAAAAACGGGGGAAGTAAGCTTTCCTTATTTCCTAACGCATGCGCAAACTATAGAAAGTCGTTATGACGTAGAATGTGCATACTTTGTTGATTCCATTTATGAAATAAAACACATTTTCTAGAAACTCGTGTTTTTTAAGAAATCACGTAAACCTTCTAGAAGTTGCGATTTTAAAAAACGGTGGAAGTAAGCTTTTCTTATTTCCGGAAGCATGCGCAAACTATAGAAATTCGTTATGATGTAGAATGTGCATACTTTGTTGTTTCCATTTATAAAATAAAACACATTTTCTAAAATCTCGTGTTTTTTAAGAAATCATGTAAAACTTCTAGAAGCTGTGATTTTAAAAAAATGGGGAAGTAAGCTTTTCTTATTTCCCGACGCATGCGCAAACTATAGAAAGTCGTTATGACGTAGAATGTGCATACTTTGTAGATTCCATTTATGAAATAAAACACATTTTCTAAAAACTCGTGTTTTTTACGAAATCATGTAAACCTTTAAGAAGCTGCGATTTTAAAAAACGGGGGAAGTAAGCTTTTCTTATTTCCGGACACATGTGCAAACTATAGAAAGTCGTTATGACGTAGAATGTGCATACTTTGTAGATTCCATTTATGAAATAAAACACATTTTCTAAAAACTCGTGTTTTTTACGAAATCATGTAAACCTTCAAGAAGCTGTGATTTTAAAGAACGGTGGAAGTAAGCTTTTCTTACTTCCGGACGCATGCGCAAACTATAGAAAGTCGTTATGACATAGAATGTGCATACTTTCTAGATTCCATTTATGAAATAAAACACATTTTCTAAAAACTCGTGTTTTTTACGAAATGATGTAAACCTTCTAGAAGCTGTGATTTTAAAAAACGATGGAAGTAAGCTTTTCTTATTTCCGGACACATGCGCAAACTATAGAAAGTCATTATGACGTAGAATGTGCATACTTTGTTGATTCCGTTTATGAAATAAAACACATTTTCTAAAAACTCGTGTTTTTTAAGAAATCATGTAAACCTTCTAGAAGCTGTGATTTTAAAAAACGGTGGAAGTAAGCTTTTCTTATTTCCAAACGCATGCACAAACTATAGAAAGTCGTTATGACATAGAATGTGCATACTTTGTAGATTCCATTTATGAAATAAAACATATTTTCTAAAAACTCGTGTTTTTTACGAAATCATCTAAACCTTCTAGAAGCTATGATTTTAAGAAACGGTGGAAGTAAGCTTTTCTTATTTCGGGACGCATGCGCAAACTATAGAAACTCGTTATGACGTAGAATGTGCATACTTTGAAGATTCCATTTATGAAATAAAGCACATTTTCTAAAAACTCGTGTTTTTTACGAAATCATGTAAACCTTCTAGAAACTGTGATTTTGAAAAACGGGGGAAGTAAGCTTTTCTTATTTCCGGACGCATGCGCAAACTATAGAAAGTCGTTATGACGTAGAATGTGCATACTTTGTTGATTCCATTTATGAAATAAAACACATTTTCTAAAAAATCGTTTTTTTTACGAAATCATGTAAACCTTCAAGAAGCTGTGATTTTAAAAAACGGTGGAAGTAAGCTTTTCTTATTTCCGGACGCATGCGCAAACTATAGAAAGTCGTTATGACATAGAATGTGCATACTTTGTTGATTCCATTTCTGAAATCAAACACATTTTCTAAAAAATCGTGTTTTTTACGAAATCATGTGAACCTTCTAGAAGCTGTGATTTTAAAAAACGGGGGAAGTAAGCCTTTCTTATTTCCAAACGCATGCGCAAACTATAGAAAGTCGTTGTGACGTAGAATGTGCATACTTTGTTGATTCCATTTATGAAATAAAACACATTTTCTAAAAACTCGTGTTTTTTACGAAATCATGTAAACATTCTATAAGCTGTGATTTTAAAAAACGGGGGAAGTAAGCTTTTCTTATTTCCAAACGCATGCGCAAACTATAGAAAGTCATTATGACATAGAATGTGCATACTTTGATGATTTCATTTATGAAATAAAACACATTTTCTAAAGACTCGTGTTTTTTAAGAAACCATGTAAACATTCTAGAAGCTGTGATTTTAAAAAACGGGGGAAGTAAGCTGTTCTTATTTCCGGACGCATGCGCAAACTAAAGAAAGTCGTTATGAAGTAGAATGTGCATACTTTGTAGATTCCATTTATGAAATAAAACACATTTTCTAAAAACTCGTGTTTTTTAAGAAATCATGTAAACCTTCTAGAAGCTGTGATTTTAAAAAACGGGGGAAGTAAACTTTCTTATTTCCAAACGCATGCGCAAACTATAGAAAGTCGTTATGATGTAGAATGTGCATACTTTGTTGATTCCATTTATGAAATAAAACACATTTTCTAAAAACTCGTGTTTTTTACGAAATCATGTAAACCTTCCAGAAGCTGTGATTTTAAAAAACGAGGGATGTAAGCTTTTCTTATTTCCAAACGCATGCACAAACTATAGAAAGTCGTTATGACGTAGAATGTGCATACTTTGTTTATTCCATTAATGATATAAAACACATTTTCTAAAAACTCATGTTTTTTAAGAAATTATGTAAATCTTTTAGAAGCTGTGATTTTAAAAAACGGGGGAAGTAAGATTTTCTTATTTCCGGACGAATGCACAAAATATAGAAAGTCGTTATGATGTAGAATGTGCATACTTTGTTGATTCCATTTATGAAATAAAACACATTTTCTAAAAACTCGTGTTTTTTAAGAAATCATGTAAACCTTCTAGAAGCTGTGATTTTAAAAAACGGTGGAAGTAAGCTTTTCTTATTTCTGGACGAATGCGCAAACTATAGAAAGTCGTTATGACGTACAATGTGCATACTTTGTTGATTCCATTTATGAAATAAAACACATTTTCTAAAAACTCGTGTTTTTTAAGAAATCATGTAAACCTTCTAGAAGCTGTGATTTTAAAAAACGGTGGAAGTAAGCTTTTCTTATTTCCGGACGCATGCGCAAACTATAGAAAGTCGTTATGACGTAGAATAGGCATACTTTGTTGATTCCATTTATGAAATAAAACACATTTTCTAAAAACTCGTGTTTTTTAAGAAATCATGTAAACCTTCTCGAAGCTGTGATTTTAAAAAACGAGGGAAGTAAGCTTTTCCTATTTCCAAACGCATGCGTAAACTATAGAAAGTCATTATGACGTAGAATGTGCATATTTTGTTGATTCCATTTATGAAATAAAACACATTTTCTAAAAACTCGTGTTTTTTACGAAATCATGTAAAACTTCTAGAAGCTGTGATTTTAAAAAATGGGGGAAGTAAGCTTTTCTTATTTCCGGACGCATGCGCAAACTATAGAAAGTCGTTATGACGTAGAATGTGCATACTTTTTAGATTCCATTTAAGAAATAAAACACATTTTCTAAAAACTCGTGTTTTTTACGAAATCATGGAAACCTCCTAGAAGCTGTGATTTTAAAAAACGGGGGATGTAAGCTTTTCTTATTTCTGGACGCATGCGCAAACTATAGAAAGTCGTTATGACGTAGAATGTGCATACTTTGTAGATTCCATTTATGAAATAAAACACATTTTCTAAAAACTCGTGTTTTTTACAAAATCATGTAAACCTTCTAGAAGCTATTATTTTAAAAAACGGTGGAACTAAGCTTTTCTTATTTCCGGATGCATGCGCAAACTATAGAAATTCGTTATGAGGTAGAATGTGCATACTTTGTTGATTCCATTTATGAAATAAAACATATTTTCTAAAAACTCGTGTTTTTAAACAAATCATGTAAACGTTCTAGAAGCTGTGATTTTAAAAAACGGGGGAAGTAAGCTTTTCTTATTTCCAAACGCATGCGCAAACTATAGAAAGTCGTTATGACGTAAAATGTGCATACTTTGTTGATTCCATTTATGAAATAAAACACATTTTCTAAAAACTCGTGTTTTTTAAGAAATCATGTAAACCTTCTTGAAGCTGTGATTTTGAAAAATGGTGGAAGTAAGCTTTTCTTATTTCCGGACGCATGCCCAAACTATAGAAAGTCCTTATGACGTAGAATGTGCATACTTTGTTGATTCCATTTATGAAATAAAACACATTTTCTAAAAACTCGTGTTTTTTACGAAATCATGTAAACCTTCTAGAAGCTGTGATTTTAAAAAACGGTGGAAGCAAGCTTTTCTTATTTCCGGTCGAATACGCAAACTATAGAAAGTCGTTATTACTTAGAATGTGCATACTTTGTTGATTCCAGTTACGAAATAAAACACATTTTCTAAAAACTCGTGTTTTTTAAGAAATCATGTAAACCTTCTAGAAGCTATGATTTTAAAAAACGGTGGAAGTAAGCTTTTCTTATTTTCGGACGAATGCGCAAACTATAGAAAGTCGTTATGACGTAGAATGTTCATAATTTGTAGATTCCATTTATGAAATAAAACACATTTTCTAAAAACTCGTGTTTTTTACGAAATCATGTAAACCTTCTAGAAGCTGTGATTTTAAAAAACTGTGGAAGTAAGCTTTTCTTATTTCCGGACGCATGCGCAAACTATAGAGAGTCGTTATGACGTAGAATGTGCATACTTTGTTGATTCCATTTATGAAATAAAACACATTTTCTAAAAACTCATGTTTTTTAACAAATCATGTAAACCTTCCAGAAGCTGTGATTTTAAAAAACGTGGGAAGTAAGCTTTTCTTATTTCCAAATGCATGTGCAAACTCTAGAAAGTCGTTATGACGTAGAATGTGCATACTTTGTTGATTCCATTTATGAAATAAAACACATTTTCTAAAAACTCGTGTTTTTTAAGAAATCATGTAAACCTTCTAAAAGCTGTGATTTTAAAAAACGGCGAAGTCAGCTTTTCTTATTTCCAAATGCATGCATAAACTATAGATAGTCGTTATGACGTAGAATGCGCATACTTTGTTGATTCCATTTATGAAATAAAACACATTTTCTAAAAACTCGTGTTTTTTAAGTAATCATGTAAACCTTCTAGAAGCTATTATTTTAAAAAATGGTGGAAGTAAGCTTTTCTTATTTCCGGACGCATGTGCAAACTATAGAAAGTCGTTATGACGTAGAATGTGCATACTTTGTTGATTCCATTTATGAAATGAAAGACATTTTTAAAAACTCGTGTTTTTTACGACATCATGTAAACCTTCTAGAAGCTATTATTTTAAAAAACAGTGGAAGTAAGCTTTTCTTATTTCCGGAAGCATGCGCAAACTATAGAAAGTTGTTATGACGTAGAATGTGCATACTTTGTTGATTCCATTTATGAAATAAAACACATTTTCTAAAAACTCGTGTTTTTTAACAAATCATGTAAACGTTCTAGAAGCTGTGATTTTAAAAAACGGGGGAAGTAAGCTTTTCTTATTTCCAAACGCATGCACAAACTATAGAAAGTCGTTATGACGTAGAATGTGCATACTTTGTTGATTCCATTTATGAAATAAAACACATTTTCTAAAAACTCGTGTTTTTTAAGAAATCATGTAAACCTTCTAGAAGCTGTGATTTTGAAAAACGGTGGAAGTAAGCTTTTCTTATTTCCGGATGCATGCGCAAACTATGGAAAGTCCTTTTGATGTAGAATGTGCATACTTTGTTGATTCCATTTATGACATAAAACACATTTTCTAAAATCTCGTGTTTTTTACGAAATCATGTAAACCTTCTAGAGGCTGTGATTTTAAAAAATGGTGGAAGTAAGCTTTTCTTATTTCCGGTCGAATACGCAAACTATAGAAAGTCGTTATTACGTAGAATGTGCATAGTTTGTTGATTCCATTTTTTAAATAAAACTCATTTTCTAAAAACTCGTGTTTTTTAAGAAATCAAGTAAACCTTTTAGAAGCTGTGATTTTAAAAAACTGTGGAAGTAAGCTTTTCTTATTTCCGGACGAATGCGCAAACTATAGAAAGTCGTTATGACGTAGAATGTGCATACTTTGTAGATTCCATTTATGAAATAAAACACATTTTCTAAAAACTCGTGTTTTTTAGGAAATCATGTAAACCTTCTAGAAGCTGTGATTTTAAAAAACGGTGGAAGTAAGATTTTCTTATTTCCGGACTCATGCGCAAACTATAGAAAGTCGTTATGACATAGAATGTGCATACTTTGTTGATTCCATTTATGAAATAAAACACATTTTCTAAAACTCGTGTTTTTTAACAAGTCATGTAAACCTTCTAGAAGCTGTGATTTTAAAAAACGGGGGAAGTAAGCTTTTCTTATTTCCGAATGCATCCGCAAACTATAGAAAGTCGTTATGACGTAGAATGTGCATACTTTTTTGATTCCATTTATGAAATAAAACACATTTTCTAAAAACTCGTGTTTTTTAAGAAATCATGTAAACCTTCTAGAAGCTGTGATTTTAAAAAACGGGGGAAGTCAGCTTTTCTTATTTCCAAACGCATGGGCAAACTATAGAAAGTCGTTATGACGTAGAATGTGGATACTTTGTTGATTCCATTTATGAAATAAAACACATTTTCTAAAAACTCGTGTTTTTTAAGAAATCATATAAACCTTCTAGAAACAGTGATTTTAAAAAACGGGGGAAGTAAGATTTTCTTATTTCCAAACGCATGCGCAAACTATAGAAAGTCGTTATGACATAGAATGTGCATACTTTGTAGATTCCATTTATGAAATAAAACACATTTACTAAAAACTCGTGTTTTTTACGAAATCAAGTAAACCTTCTAGAAGCTGTGATTTTAAAAAACAGTGGAAGTAAGCTTTTCTTATTTCCAAACGAATGCGCAAACTATAGAAATTCATTATGACGTAGAATGTGTATACTTTGTTGATTCCATTTATGAAATAATACAAATTTTCTAAAAACGCGTGTTTTTTAAGAAATCATGTAAACCTTCTAGAAGCTGTGATTTTAAAAAACGGTGGAAGTAAGCTTTTCTTATTTCCGGACGCATGCGCAAACTAGAGAAAGTTGCTATGACGTAGAATGTGCATACTTTGTTGATTCCATTTATGAAATAAAACACATTTTCTAAAAACTCATGTTTTTTACGAAATCATGTAAACCTTCTAGAAGCTGTGATTTTAAAAACGGGGGAAGTAAGCTTTTCTTATTTCCGGACACATGCGCAAACTATAGAAATTCGTTATGACGTAGAATGTGCATACTTTGTTGATTCCATTTATGAAATAAAACACATTTTCTAAAAACTCATGTTTTTTAAGAAATTATGTAAACCTTCTAGAAGATGTGATTTTAAAAAACGAGGGAAGTAAGCTTTTCTTATTTCGGGACGCATGCGCAAACTATAGAAACCCGTTATGACGTAGAATGTGCATACTTTGAAGATTCCATTTATGAAATAAAGCACATTTTCTAAAAACTCGTGTTTTTTACGAAATCATGTAAACCTTCTAGAAACTGTGATTTTGAAAAACGGGGGAAGTAAGCTTTTCTTATTTCCGGACGCATGCGCAAACTATAGAAAGTCGTTATGACGTAGAATGTGCATACTTTGTTGATTCCATTTATGAAATAAAACACATTTTCTAAAAAATCGTTTTTTTTACGAAATCATGTAAACCTTCAAGAAGCTGTGATTTTAAAAAACGGTGGAAGTAAGCTTTTCTTATTTCCGGACGCATGCGCAAACTATAGAAAGTCGTTATGACATAGAATGTGCATACTTTGTTGATTCCATTTCTGAAATCAAACACATTTTCTAAAAAATCGTGTTTTTTACGAAATCATGTGAACCTTCTAGAAGCTGTGATTTTAAAAAACGGGGGAAGTAAGCCTTTCTTATTTCCAAACGCATGCGCAAAATATAGAAAGTCGTTGTGACGTAGAATGTGCATACTTTGTTGATTCCATTTATGAAATAAAACACATTTTCTAAAAACTCGTGTTTTTTACGAAATCATGTAAACATTCTATAAGCTGTGATTTTAAAAAACGGGGGAAGTAAGCTTTTCTTATTTCCAAACGCATGCGCAAACTATAGAAAGTCGTTATGACATAGAATGTGCATACTTTGATGATTTCATTTATGAAATAAAACACATTTTCTAAAAACTCGTGTTTTTTAAGAAACCATGTAAACATTCTAGAACTGTGATTTTAAAAAACGGGGGAAGTAAGCTTTTCTTATTTCCGGACGCATGCGCAAACTAAAGAAAGTCGTTATGAAGTAGAATGTGCATACTTTGTAGATTCCATTTATGAAATAAAACACATTTTCTAAAAACTCGTGTTTTTTAAGAAATCATGTAAACCTTCTAGAAGCTGTGATTTTAAAAAACGGGGGAAGTAAACTTTCTTATTTCCAAACGCATGCGCAAACTATAGAAAGTCGTTATGATGTAGAATGTGCATACTTTGTTGATTCCATTTATGAAATAAAACACATTTTCTAAAAACTCGTGTTTTTTACGAAATCATGTAAACCTTCCAGAAGCTGTGATTTTAAAAAACGAGGGATGTAAGCTTTTCTTATTTCCAAACGCATGCACAAACTATAGAAAGTCGTTATGACGTAGAATGTGCATACTTTGTTTATTCCATTAATGATATAAAACACATTTTCTAAAAACTCATGTTTTTTAAGAAATTATGTAAATCTTTTAGAAGCTGTGATTTTAAAAAACGGGGGAAGTAAGCTTTTCTTATTTCCGGACGAATGCACAAAATATAGAAAGTCATTATGATGTAGAATGTGCATACTTTGTTGATTCCATTTATGAAATAAAACACATTTTCTAAAAAATCGTGTTTTTTAAGAAATCATGTAAACCTTCTAGAAGCTGTGATTTTAAAAAACGGTGGAAGTAAGCTTTTCTTATTTCTGGACGAATGCGCAAACTATAGAAAGTCGTTATGACGTACAATGTGCATACTTTGTTGATTCCATTTATGAAATAAAACACATTTTCTAAAAACTCGTGTTTTTTAAGAAATCATGTAAACCTTCTAGAAGCTGTGATTTTAAAAAACGGTGGAAGTAAGCTTTTCTTATTTCCGGACGCATGCGCAAACTATAGAAAGTCGTTATGACGTAGAATAGGCATACTTTGTTGATTCCATTTATGAAATAAAACACATTTTCTAAAAACTCGTGTTTTTTAAGAAATCATGTAAACCTTCTCGAAGCTGTGATTTTAAAAAACGAGGGAAGTAAGCTTTTCCCTTTCCAAACGCATGCGTAAACTATAGAAAGTCATTATGACGTAGAATGTGCATATTTTGTTGATTCCATTTATGAAATAAAACACATTTTCTAAAAACTCGTGTTTTTTACGAAATCATGTAAAACTTCTAGAAGCTGTGATTTTAAAAAATGGGGGAAGTAAGCTTTTCTTATTTCCGGACGCATGCGCAAACTATAGAAAGTCGTTATGACGTAGAATGTGCATACTTTTTAGATTCCATTTAAGAAATAAAACACATTTTCTAAAAACTCGTGTTTTTTACGAAATCATGGAAACCTCCTAGAAGCTGTGATTTTAAAAAACGGGGGATGTAAGCTTTTCTTATTTCTGGACGCATGCGCAAACTATAGAAAGTCGTTATGACGTAGAATGTGCATACTTTGTAGATTCCATTTATGAAATAAAACACATTTTCTAAAAACTCGTGTTTTTTACAAAATCATGTAAACCTTCTAGAAGCTATTATTTTAAAAAACGGTGGAACTAAGCTTTTCTTATTTCCGGATGCATGCGCAAACTATAGAAATTCGTTATGAGGTAGAATGTGCATACTTTGTTGATTCCATTTATGAAATAAAACATATTTTCTAAAAACTCGTGTTTTTAAACAAATCATGTAAACGTTCTAGAAGCTGTGATTTTAAAAAACGGGGGAAGTAAGCTTTTCTTATTTCCAAACGCATGCGCAAACTATAGAAAGTCGTTATGACGTAAAATGTGCATACTTTGTTGATTCCATTTATGAAATAAAACACATTTTCTAAAAACTCGTGTTTTTTAAGAAATCATGTAAACCTTCTTGAAGCTGTGATTTTGAAAAATGGTGGAAGTAAGCTTTTCTTATTTCCGGACGCATGCCCAAACTATAGAAAGTCCTTATGACGTAGAATGTGCATACTTTGTTGATTCCATTTATGAAATAAAACACATTTTCTAAAAACTCGTGTTTTTTACGAAATCATGTAAACCTTCTAGAAGCTGTGATTTTAAAAAACGGTGGAAGCAAGCTTTTCTTATTTCCGGTCGAATACGCAAACTATAGAAAGTCGTTATTACTTAGAATGTGCATACTTTGTTGATTCCAGTTACGAAATAAAACACATTTTCTAAAAACTCGTGTTTTTTAAGAAATCATGTAAACCTTCTAGAAGCTATGATTTTAAAAAACGGTGGAAGTAAGCTTTTCTTATTTTCGGACGAATGCGCAAACTATAGAAAGTCGTTATGACGTAGAATGTTCATAATTTGTAGATTCCATTTATGAAATAAAACACATTTTCTAAAAACTCGTGTTTTTTACGAAATCATGTAAACCTTCTAGAAGCTGTGATTTTAAAAAACTGTGGAAGTAAGCTTTTCTTATTTCCGGACGCATGCGCAAACTATAGAGAGTCGTTATGACGTAGAATGTGCATACTTTGTTGATTCCATTTATGAAATAAAACACATTTTCTAAAAACTCATGTTTTTTAACAAATCATGTAAACCTTCCAGAAGCTGTGATTTTAAAAAACGTGGGAAGTAAGCTTTTCTTATTTCCAAATGCATGTGCAAACTCTAGAAAGTCGTTATGACGTAGAATGTGCATACTTTGTTGATTCCATTTATGAAATAAAACACATTTTCTAAAAACTCGTGTTTTTTAAGAAATCATGTAAACCTTCTAGAAGCTGTGATTTTAAAAAACGGCGAAGTCAGCTTTTCTTATTTCCAAATGCATGCATAAACTATAGATAGTCGTTATGACGTAGAATGCGCATACTTTGTTGATTCCATTTATGAAATAAAACACATTTTCTAAAAACTCGTGTTTTTTAAGTAATCATGTAAACCTTCTAGAAGCTATTATTTTAAAAAATGGTGGAAGTAAGCTTTTCTTATTTCCGGACGCATGTGCAAACTATAGAAAGTCGTTATGACGTAGAATGTGCATACTTTGTTGATTCCATTTATGAAATGAAAGACATTTTTAAAAACTCGTGTTTTTTACGACATCATGTAAACCTTCTAGAAGCTATTATTTTAAAAAACAGTGGAAGTAAGCTTTTCTTATTTCCGGAAGCATGCGCAAACTATAGAAAGTTGTTATGACGTAGAATGTGCATACTTTGTTGATTCCATTTATGAAATAAAACACATTTTCTAAAAACTCGTGTTTTTTAACAAATCATGTAAACGTTCTAGAAGCTGTGATTTTAAAAAACGGGGGAAGTAAGCTTTTCTTATTTCCAAACGCATGCACAAACTATAGAAAGTCGTTATGACGTAGAATGTGCATACTTTGTTGATTCCATTTATGAAATAAAACACATTTTCTAAAAACTCGTGTTTTTTAAGAAATCATGTAAACCTTCTAGAAGCTGTGATTTTGAAAAACGGTGGAAGTAAGCTTTTCTTATTTCCGGATGCATGCGCAAACTATAGAAAGTAGTTATGACGTAGAATGTGCAATCTTTTTCGATTCCCTTGATGAAATAAAACACATTTTCTAAAAACTCGTGTTTTTTAAGAAATCATGTAAACCTTCTAGAAGCTGTGATTTTAAAAAACGGTGGAAGTAAGCTTTTCTTATTTCCGGCAGCATGCGCAAACTATAGAAAGTCGTTATGACATAGAATGTGCATACTTTGTTGTTTCCATTTATCAAATAAAACCCATTTTCTAAAAACTCGTGTTTTTTAAGAAACCATGTAAACCTTCTAGAAGCTGTGATTTTAAAAAACGGGGGAAGTAAGCTTTTCTTATTTCCGAACGCATGCGCAAACTATAGAAAGTCGTTATGACATAGAATGTGCATTCTTTGTTGATTCCATTTATGAAATAAAACACATTTTCTAAAAACTCGTGTTTTTTAAGAAATCATGTAAACCTTCTAGAAGCTGTGATTTAAAAAAAAGGGGGAAGTCAGCTTTTCTTATTTCCGGACGCATGTGCAAACTATAGAAAGTCGTTATGACATAGAATGTGCATACTTTGTAGATTCCATTTATGAAATAAAACACATTTTCTAAAAACTCGTGTTTTTTAAGAAATCATGTAAACCTTCTAGAAGCTGTGATTTTAAAAAACGGTGGAAGTAAGCTTTTCTTATTTCCGGAAGCATGCGCAAACTATAGAAAGTCGTTATGACATAGAATGTGCATACTTTGTTGTTTCCATTTATCAAATAAAACCCATTTTCTAAAAACTCGTGTTTTTTAAGAAACCATGTAAACCTTCTAGAAGCTGTGATTTTAAAAAACGGGGGAAGTAAGCTTTTCATATTTCCGAACGCATGCGCAAACTATAGAAAGTCGTTATGACATAGAATGTGCATTCTTTGTTGATTCCATTTATGAAATAAAACACATTTTCTAAAAACTCGTGTTTTTTAAGAAATCATGTAAACCTTCTAGAAGCTGTGATTTTAAAAAAAGGGGGAAGTAAGCTTTTCTTATTTCCGGACGCATGTGCAAACTATAGAAAGTTGTTATGACATAGAATGTGCATACTTTGTAGATTCCATTTATGAAATAAAGCATATTTTCTAAAAACTCATGTTTTTTACGAAATCATGTAAACCTTCTAGAAGCTGTGATTTTAAAAAACGGGGGAAGTAAGCTTTTCTTATAACCTAAGGCATGCGCAAACTATAGAAAGTCGTTATGACGTAGAATGTGCATACTTTGTTGATTCCATTTATGAAATAAAACACATTTTCTAAAAACTCGTGTTTTTTAAGAAATCATGTAAACCTTCTAGAAGCTGTGATTTTAAAAAACTGGGGAAGTAAGCTTTTCTTATTTCCGGACGCATGCGCAAACTATAGAAAGTCGTTATGACGTAGAATGTGCATACTTTTTGTATTCCATTTATGTAATAAAACACATTTTCTAAAAACTCGTGTTTTTTACGAAATCATGTAAACCTTCTAGAAGCTATTATTTTAAAAAACGGTGGAAGTAAGCTTTTCTTATTTCCAAATGAATGCGCAAACTATAGAAAGTCATTATGACGTCGAATGTGCATACTTTGTTGATTCCATTTATGAAATAAAACTCATTTTCTAAAAACTCGTGTTTTTTACGAAATCATGTAAACCTTATAGAAGCTGTGATTTTTAAAAACGGTGGAAGTAAGCTTTTCTTCTTTCCAAACGAATGCGCAAACTATAGAAAGTCGTTATGACGTAGAATGTGCATACTTTGTTGATTCCATTTATGAAATAAAACACATTTTCTAAAAACTCGTGTTTTTTACGAAATCATGTAAACCTTCTAGAAGCTGTGATTTTAAAAAACGGCGGAAGTAAGCTTTTCTTATTTCCGAACTTATGCGCAAACTATAGAAAGTCATTATGATGTAGAATGTGCATACATTGTTTGTTCCATTTATGAAATAAAACATATTTTCTAAAAGCTCTTGTTTTTTAAGAAATCATGTAAACCTTTTAGAAGCTGTGATTTTAAAAAACGGGGAAGTAAGCTTTTCTTATTTCCGGACGCATGCGCAAACAATAGAAAGTCATTATGACGTAGAATGTGCATACTTTGAAGATTCCATTTATGAAATAAAACACATTTTCTAAAAACTCGTGTTTTTTAAGAAATCATATAAACCTTCTAGAAGCTGTGATTTTAAAAAACGGTGGAAGCAAGATTTTCTTATTTCCAGACGCATTGGCAAACTATAGAAAGTCGTTATGACATAGAATGTGCATACTTTGTTGTTTCCATTTATGAAATAAAACACATTTTCTAAAAACTCGTGTTTTTTACGAAATAATGTAAACCTTCTAGAAGGTGTGATTTTAAAAAACGGTGGAAGTAAGCTTTTCTTATTTCCGGACGAATGCGAAAACTATAGAAAGTCGTTACGACGTAGAATGTGCATACTTTGTTGATTCCATTTATGAAACAAAACACATTTTCGAAAACTCGTGTTTTTTAAGAAATCATGTAAACCTTCTAGAAGCTGTGATTTTAAAAAACGGTGGAAGTAAGCTTTTCTTATTTCCGGATGCATGCGCAAACTATAGAAAGTCGTTATGACGTAGAATGTGCATACTTTGTTGATTCCATTTATGAAACAAAACACATTTTCGAAAACTCGTGTTTTTTAAGAAATCATGTAAACCTTCTAGAAGCTGTGATTTTAAAAAACGGTGGAAGTAAGCTTTTCTTATTTCCGGACGAATGCGAAAACTATAGAAAGTCGTTACGACGTAGAATGTGCATACTTTGTTGATTCCATTTATGAAACAAAACACATTTTCGAAAACTCGTGTTTTTTAAGAAATCATGTAAACCTACTAGAAGCTGTGATTTTAAAAAATGGTGGAAGTAAGCTTTTCTTATTTCCGGACGCATGCGCAAACTATAGAATGTCGTTATGACGTAGAATGTGCATACTTTGTTGATTCGATTTATGAAATAAAACACATTTTCTAAAAACTCGTGTTTTTAACGACATCATGTAAACCTTCAAGAAGCTGTGATTTTAAAAAACGGTGGAAGTAAGCTTTTGTTATTTCCGGACGCATGCGCAAACTATAGAAAGTCGTTATGACATAGAATGTGCATACTTTGTTTTTCCATTTATGAAATAAAACACATTTTCTAAAAATTCGTGTTTTTTAAGAAATCATGTAAAACTTCTAGAAGCTGTGATTTTAAAAAACGGCGGAAGTAAACTTTCCTTATTTTCCAAACGCATGCGCAAACTATAGAAAGTCGTTATGACGTAGAGTGTGCATACTTTGTTGATTCTATTTATGAAATAAAACACATTTTTTAAAAACTCGTGTTTTTTAAGAAATCATGTAAACCTTCTAGAAGTTGTGATTTTAAAAAACGAGGGAAGTAAGCTTTTCTTATTTCGAAACGCATGCGCAAACTATAGAAAGTCGTTATGACGTAGAATGTGCATATTTTGTTGATTCCATTTATGAAATAAAACACATTTTCTAAAAACTCGTGTTTTTTAAGAAATCATGTAAACCTTCTAGAAGCTGTGATTTTAAAAAATGGGGGAAGTAAGCTTTTCTTATTTCCGGACGCATGCGCTAACTATAGAAAGTCGTTATGAATTAGAATGTGCATACTTTGTAGATTCCATTTATGAAATAATGCACATTTTCTAAAATCTCTTGTTTTTTACGAAATCATGTAAACCTTCTAGAAGCTGTGATTTTAAAAAACGGTGGAAGTAAGCTATTCTTATTTCCGGACGAATGCGCAAACTATAGAAAGTCGATATGACGTAGAATGTGCATACTTTGTCGATTCCATTGATGAAATAAAACACATTTTCTAAAAACTCGCGTTTTTGAAGAAATCATGTAAACCTTCTAGAAGCTGTGATTTTAAAAAACGGGGGAAGTAGGCTTTTCTTATTTCCAAACACATGCGCAAACTATACAAAGTCGTTATAACGTAGAATGTGCATACTTTGTTGATTCCATTTATGAAATAAAACACATTTTCTAAAAACTCATGTTTTTTACGAAATCATGTAAACCTTCTACAAGCTGTGATTTTAAAAAATGGTTGAAGTAAGCTTGTCTTATTTCCGGACGATTGCAAAAACTATAGAAAGTCATTATGACGTAGAATGTGCATAATTTGTCGATTCCATTGATGAAATAAATCACATTTTCTAAAAACTCATGTTTTTTAAGAAATCATGTAAACCTTCTAGAAGCTGTGATTTTAAAAAACGGTGGAAGTAAGCTTTTCTTATTTCCAGACGCATGCGCAAACTATAGAAAAATCGTTATGACGTAGAATGTGCATACTTTGTAGATTCCATTTATGAAATAAAACACATTTTCTAAAAACTCGTGTTTTTTACGAAATCATGTAAACCTTCTAGAAGCTGTGATTTTAAAAAACGGGGGGAAGTAAGCTTTTCTTATTTCCAAACACATGCGGAAACTACAGAAAGTCGTTATGACATAGAATGTGCATACTTTGTTGATTCCATTTATGAAATAAAACACATTTTCTAAAAACTCGTGTTTTTTAAGAAATCATGTAAACCTTCTAGAAACTGTGATTTTAAAAAACGGTGGAAGTAAGCTTTTGTTATTTCCGGAAGCATGCGCAAACTATAGAAAGTCGTTATCACGTAGAATGTGCATACTTTGTAGATTCCATTTATGAAATAAAACACATTTTCTAAAAACTCGTGTTTTTTAAGAAATCATGTAAACCTTCTACAAGCTGTGATTTTAAAAAATGGTGGAAGTAAGCTTTTCTTATTTCCGGACGCATGCGCAAACTATAGAAAGTCGTTATGACATAGAATGTGCATACTTTGTAGATTCCATTTATGAAATAAAACACATTTTCTAAAAACTCGTGTTTTTTAAGAAATCATGTAAACCTTCTAGAAGCTGTGATTTTAAAAAACGAGGGAAGTAAGCTTTTCTTATTTCCAAACGCATGCGCAAACTATAGAAAGTCGTTGTGACGTAGAATGTGCATATTTTGTTGATTCCATTTATGAAATAAATCACATTTTCTAAAAACTCGTGTTTTTTAAGAAATCATGTAAACCTTCTAGAAGCTGTGATTTTAAAAAATGGGTGAAGTAATCTTTTCTTATTTCCGGGCACATGCGCAAACTATAGAAAGTCGTTATGACGTTGAATGTGCATACTTTGTAGATTCCATTTATGATATAAAGCAAATTTTCTAAAAACTCGTGTTTTTTAAGAAATCATGTAAACCTTCTAGAAGCTGTGATTTTAAAAAACGGGGGAAGTAAGATTTTCTTATTTCCGGACGCATGTTTAAACTATAGAAAGTCGTTATGACGTAGAATGTGCATACATTGTCGATTCCATTCATGAAATAAAACACATTTTCTAAAAACTCATGTTTTTTAAGAAATCATGTAAACCTTCTAGAAGCTGTGATTTTAAAAAACGGTGAAAGTAAGCTTTTCTTATTTCCGGACGCATGCGCAAACTATAGAAAGTCGTTATGACGTAGAATGTGCATACTTTGTTGATTCCATTTATGAAATAAAACACATTTTCTAAAAACTCGTGTCTTTTAAGAAATCATGTAAACCTTCTAGAAGCTGTGATTTTAAAAAACGGGGGAAGTAAGCTTTTCTTATTTCCGGACGCATGCGCAAACTATAGAAAGTCGTTATGACGTAGAATGTGCATACTTTGTTGATTTCATTTATGAAATAAAACACATTTTCTAAAAACTCGTGTTTTTTGAGAAATCATGTAAACCTTCTAGAAGCTGTGATTTTAAAAAATGGTGGAAGTAAGCTTTTCTTATTTCCAGACGCATGCGCAAACTATAGAAAGTCGTTATGACGTAGAATGTGCATACTTTGTTGTTTCCATTTATGAAATAAAACACATTTTCTAAAACTTGTGTTTTATAAGAAATCATGTAAACCTTCTAGAAGCTGTGATTTTAAAAAATGGGGGAACTAAGATTTTCTTATTTCCAAACACATGCACAAACTATAGAAAGTCATTATGACATAGAATGTGCATACTTTGTTGATTCCATTTATGAAATAAAACACATTTTCTAAAAATTCGTGTTTTTTAAGAAATCATGTAAACCTTCTAGAAGCTGTGATTTTAAAAAAGGGGGGAAGTAAGCTTTTCTTATTTCCGGACGCATGCGCAAACTATAGAAAGTTGTTATGATGTAGAATGTGCATACTTTGTAGATTCCATTTATGAAATAAAACACATTTTCTAAAAACTCATTTTTTTTTACGAAATCATGTAAACCTTCTAGAAGCTGTGATTTTAAAAAACGGTGGAAGTAAGCTTTTCTTATTTCCGGACGAATGCGCAAACTATAGAAAGTCGTTATGACGTAGAATGTGCATACTTTTTTGATTCCATTTATGAAATAAAACACATTTTATAAAAACTCGTGTTTTTTAAGAAATCATGTAAACCTTCTAGAAGCTATGATTTAAAAAAACGGGGGAAGTAACCTTTTCTTATTTCCAAACGCATGCGCAAACTATAGAAAGTCGTTATGACGTAGAATGTGCATGCTTTGTTGATTCCATTTATGAAATAAAACACATTTTCTAAAAACTCGTGTTTTTTACGAAATCATGTAAACCTTCTAGAAGCTGTGATTTTAAAAAACGGGGGGAAGTAAGCTTTTCTTATTTCCGGACGCATGCGCAAACTATAGAAAGTCATTATGACGTAGAATGTGCATACTTTGTAGATTCCATTTATGAAATAAAAGACATTTTTTAAAAACTCGTGTTTTTTACCAAATCATGTAAACCTTCTAGAAACTGTGATTTTAAAAAACGATGGAAGTAATCTTTTCTTATTTCCGGACGCATGCGCAAAATATAGAAAGTCGTTATGACGTAGAATGTGCATACTTTGTAGATTCCATTTATGAAATAAAACACATTTTCTAAAAACTCGTGTTTTTTTAACAAATACTGTAAACCTTTTAGAAGCTGTGATTTTAAAAAACGGGGGAAGTAAGCTTTTCTTATTTCCAAATGCATGCGCAAACTATAGAAAGTCATTATGACGTAGAATGTGCATACTTTGTTTATTCCATTTATGAAATAAAACACATTTTCAAAAAACTCGTGTTTTTTAAGAAATCATGTAAACCTTCTAGAAGCTGTGATTTTAAAAAACGGGGGAAGTAAGCTGTTCTTATTTCTGGACGCATGTGCAAACTATAGAAAGTCGTTATGGCGTAGAATGTGCATACTTTGAGGAATCCATTTATGAAATAAAACACATTTTCTAAAAACTCATGTTTTTTACGAAGTCATGTAAAGCTTCTAGAAGATGTGATTTTAAAAAACGGTGGAAGTAAGCTTTTCTTATTTCCGGACGAATACGCAAACTATAGAAAGTTGTTATGACGTAGAATGGGCATAATTTGTTCATTCCATTTATGAAATAAAACACATTTTCCAAAAACTCGTGTTTTTTACGAAATCATGTAAACCTTCTAGAAGCTGTGATTTTAAAAAACGGGGGAAGTAAGCTTTTCTTATTTCCAAACTTATGCGCAAACTATAGAAAGTCGTTATGATGTAGAATGTGCATACTTTGTTGATTCCATTTATGAAATAAAACACATTTTCTAAAAACTCGTGTTTTTTAAGAAATCATTTAAACCTTCTAGAAGCTGTGATTTTAAAAAAAGGGGGAAGTAAGCTTTTCTTATTTCCGGACGCATGCGCAAACTATAGAAAGTCGTTATAACATAGAATGTGCATACTTTGAGGAATCCATTTATGAAATAAAACACATTTTCTAAAAACTCGTGTTTTTTACGAAATCATGTAAAGCTTCTAGAAGTTGTGATTTTAAAAAACGGTGGAAGTAAGCTTTTCTTATTTCCGGACGAATACGCAAACTATAGAAATTTGTTATGACGTAGAATGTGCATACTTTGTTTATTCCATTTATGAAATAAAACACATTTTCTAAAAACTCGTGTTTTTTAAGAAATCATGTAAACCTTCTAGAAGCTGTGATTTTAAAAAATGGTGGTAGTAAGCTTTTCTTATTTCCGGACGCATGCGCAAATTATAGAAAGTCGTTATGACGTAGAATGTGCATACTTTGTTGATTCCTTTTATGAAATAAAACACATTTTCTAAAAACTCGTGTTTTTTACGAAATAATGTAAACCTTATAGAAGCTGTGATTTTGAAAAATGGTGGAAGTAAGCTTTTCTTATTTACGGACGAATGCGTAAACTATAGAAAGTCGTTATGACGTAGAATGTGCATACTTTGTTGATTCAATTTATGAAATAAAACACATTTTCTAAAAACTTGTGTTTTTTAAGAAATCATGTAAACCTTCTAGAAGCTGTGATTTTAAAAAACGGTGGAAGTAAGCTTTTCTTATATCCGCACGCATGCGCAAACTATAGAAAGTCGTTATGACTTAGAATGTGCATACTTTGTTGTTTCCATTAGTGAAATAAAATACATTTTCTAAAAACTCGTGTTTTTTAAGAAATCATGAAAACCTTCTAGAAGTTGTATTTTAAAAAACGGGGGAAGTAAGCTTTTCTTATTGCCAAACACATGCGCAAACTATAGAAAGTCGTTATGACGTAGAATGTGCATACTTTGTTGATTCCATTTATGAAATAAAACACATTTTCTAAAAACTCGTGTTTTTTAACAAATCATGTAAACCTTCTAGAAGCTGTGATTTTAAAAAATGGGGGAAGTAAGCTTCTCTTATTTCCAAACGCATGCGCAAACTATAGAAAGTCGTTATGACGTAGAATGTGCATACTTTGTTGATTCCATTTATGAAAAAAAACACATTTTCTAAAAACTCGTGTTTTTTAAGAAATCATGTAAACCTTCTAGAAGCTGTGATTTTAAAAAATGGGGGAAGTAAGCTTTTCCTATTTCCAAACGCATGCGCAAACTATAGAAAGTCGTTATGACGTAGAATGTGCATACTTTGTAGATTCCATTTATGAAATAAAGCACATTTTGTAAAAACTCGTGTTTTTTACGAAATCATGTAAACCTTCTAGAAGCTGTGATTTTAAAAAACGGTGGAAGTAAGCTTTTCTTATTTCTGGACGAATGCGCAAACTATAGAAAGTCGTTATGACGTAGAATGGGCATACTTTGTTGATTCCATTTATGAAATAAAACACATTTTCTAAAAACTCATGTTTTTTACGAAATCATGTAAACCTTCTAAAAGCTGTGATTTTAAAAAACGGGGGAAGTAAGCTTTTCTTATTTCCAAACTTATGCGCAAACTATAGAAAGTCGTTATGACGTAGAATGTGCATACTTTGTTGATTCTATTTATGAAATAAAACATATTTTCTATAAACTCGTGTATTTTAAGAAATCATGTAAACCTTCTAGAAGCTGTGATTTTAAAAAACGGGGGAAGTAAGCTTCTCTTATTTCCGGACGCATGCGAAAACTATAGAAAGTCGTTATGACGAAGAATGTGCATACTTTGTATATTCCATTTATGAAATAAAAAACATTTTCTAAAAACTAGTGTTTTTTACGAAATCATGTAAACCTTCTAGAAGCTGTGATTTTAAAAAACGGTGGACGTAAGCTTTTCTTATTTCCGGACGCATGCGCAAACTATAGAAAGTCGTTATGACGTAGAATGTGCATACTTTGTAGTTTCCATTTATGAAATAGAACACTTTTTCTAAAAACTCGTGTTTTTTACGAAATCATGTAAACGTTCTAGAATCTGTGATTTTAAAAAACGGGGAAAGTAAGCTTTTCTTATTTCCAAACTTATGCGTAAACTATAGAAAGTCGTTATGACGTAGAATGTGCATACTTTGTTGATTCCATTTATGAAATAAAACATATTTTCTAAAAACTCGTGTTTTTTAAGAAATCATGTAAACCTTCTAGAAGATGTGATTTTAAAAAATGGGGGAAGTAAGCTTTTCTTATTTCCGGACGCATGCGCAAACTATAGAAAGTTTTTATGACGTAGAATGTGCATACTTTCTAGATTCGATTTATGAAATAAAACACATTTTCTAAAAACTCGTGCGTTTTACGAAATCATGTAAAGCTTCTAGAAGTTGTGATTTTGAAAAACGGTGGAAGTAAGCTTTTCTTATTTCCGGACGTATGAGCAAATTATAGAAATTCGTTATGACATAGAATGTGCAAACTTTGTAGATTCCATTTATATTATAAAACACATTTTCTAAAAACTCGTGTTTTTTACGAAATCATGTAAACCTTCTAGAAGCTGTGATTTTAAAAAAAGGTGGAAGTAAGCTTTTCTTATTTACAGACGCATGCGCAAACTATAGAAAGTCGTTATGACGTAGAATGTACATACTTTGTTGATTCCATTTATGAAATAAAACACATTTTCTAAAAACTCGTGTTTTTTAACAAATCATGTAAACCTTCTAGAAGCTGTGATTTTAAAAAACCGAGGAAGTAAGCTTTTCTTATTTCCAAACGCATGCACAAACTATAGAAAGTCGTTATGATGTAGAATGTGCATACTTTGTTGATTCCATTTATGAAATAAAACACATTTTCTAAAAACTCGTGTTTTTTAACAAATCATGTAAACCTTCTAGAAGCTGTGATTTTAAAAAACCGAGGAAGTAAGCTTTTCTTATTTCCAAACGCATGCACAAACTATAGAAAGTCGTTATGACATAGAATGTGCATACTTTGTTGATTCCATTTATGAAATAAAACACATTTTTTAAAAACTCATGTTTTTTAAGAAATCATGTAAACCTTCTAGAAGCTGTGATTTTAAAAAACGGGGGAAGTAAGCTTTTCTTATTTCCAAACGCATGTGCAAACTATAGAAAGTCGTTATGACATAGAATGTGCATACTTTGTTGATTCCATTTATGAAATAAAACACATTTTCTAAAAACTCGTGTTTTTTACGAAATCATGTGAACCTTCTAGAAGTTGTGATTTTAAAAAACGGTGGAAGTAAGCTTTTCTTATTTCCGGACGAATGCGCAAACTATAGAAAGTCGTTATGACGTAGAATGTGCATACTTTGTTCATTCCATTTATGAAATAAAACACATTTTTTAAAAACTCATGTTTTTTAAGAAATCATGTAAACCTTCTAAAAGCTGTGATTTTAAAAAACGGGGGAAGTAAGCTTTTCTTATTTTCAAACGCATGCGCAAACTATAGAAATTCGTTATGACATAGAATGTGCATACTTTGTTGATTCCATTTATGAAATAAAACACATTTTCTAAAAACTCGTGTTTTTTACGAAATCATGTAAACCTTCTAGAAGCTGTGATTTTAAAAAACGGTGGAAGTAAGCTTTTCTTATTTCCGGACGCATGCGCAAACTATAGAAAGTCGTTATGACGTAGAATGTGCATACTTTTTAGATTCCATTTATGAAATAAAGCACATTTTCTAAAAACTCCTGTTTTTTACGAAATCATGTAAACCTTCTAGAAGCTTTGATTTTAAAAAACGGTGGAAGTAAGCTTTTCTTATTTCCGGACGAATGCGCAAACTATAGAAAGTCGTTATGACGTAGAATGTGCATACTTTGTTGATTCCATATATGAAATAAAACACATTTTCTAAAAATTCATGTTTTTTACGAAATCATGTAAACCTTCTACAAGCTGTGATTTTAAAAAACGGGGGAAGTAGGCTTTTCTTATTTCCAAACTTATGCGCAAACTATAGAAAGTCGTTATGACGTAGAATGTGCATACTTTGTTGATTCCATTTATGAAATAAAACATATTTTCTAAAAACTCGTGTTTTTTAAGAAATCATGTAAGCATTCTAGAAGCTGTGAGTTTAAAAAACGGGGGAAGTAAGCTTTTCTTATTTCCGGACGCATGCGCAAACTATAGAAAGTCGTTATGATGTAGAATGTGCATACTTTGTAGATTCCATTTATGAAATAAAAAATATTTTCTAAAAACTCGTGTTTTTTAAGAAATCATGTAAACCTTCCAGAAGCTGTGATTTTAAAAAACGGGGGAAGTAAGCTTTTCTTATTTCCGAACGCATGTGCAAACTATAGAAAGTTGTTATGACGTACAATGTGCATACTTTGTAGATTCCATTTATGAAATAAAACACATTTTCTAAAAACTCGTGTTTTTTACGAAATCATGTAAACGTTCTAGAAGCTGTGATTTTAAAAAACGGTGGAAGTAATCTTTTTTATTTCCGGACGAATGCGCAAACTATAGAAATTCGTTATGACGTAGAATGTGCATACTTTGTTGATTCTATTTATGAAATAAAACACATTTTCTAAAAACTCGTGTTTTTTAAGAAATCATGTAAACCTTCTAGAAGCTGTGATTTTAAAAAACGGTCGAAGTAAGCTTTTCTTATTTCCGGACGCATGCGCAAACTATAGAAAGTCGTTATGACGTAGAATGTGCATACTTTGCTGATTCCATTTATGAAATAAAACAAATTTTTTAAAAACTCATGTTTTTTAAGAAATCATGTAAACCTTCTAGAAGCTGTGATTTTAAAAAACGGGGGAAGTAAGCTTTCCTTATTTCCAAACGCATACGCAAACTATAGAAATTCGTTATGAGATAGAATGTGCATACTTTGTTGATTCCATTTATGAAATAAAACACATTTTCTAAAAACTCGTGGTTTTTAGGAAATCGTGTGAACCTTCTATAAGCTTTGATTTTAAAAAATGGTGGAAGTAAGCTTTTCTTATTTCCGGACGCATGCACAAACTATAGAAAGTCGTTATAACGTACAATGTGCATACTTTTTAGATTCCATTTATGAAATAAAGCACATTTTCTGAAAACTCGTGTTTTTTACGAAATCATGTAAACCTTCTAGAAGCTGTGATTTTAAAAAACGATGGAAGTAAGCTTTTCTTATGTCCAGAGGAATGCACAAACTATAGAAAGTCGTTATGACGTAGAATGTGCATAGTTTGTTGATTCCATTTATGAAATAAAACATATTTTCTACAAATTCGTGTATTTTATGAAATCTTGTAAACCTTCTAGAAGCTGTGATTTCAAAAAACGGGGGAAGTAAGCTTTTCTTATTTCCAAACTTATGCGCAAACTATAGAAGGTCGTTATGACGTAGAATGTGCATACTTTGTTGATTCCATTTATGAAGTAAAACACATTTTCTAAAAACTCGTGTTTTTTAAGAAACCATGTAAACCTTCTAGAAGCTGTGATTTTAAAAAACGGTGGAAGTAAGCTTTTCCTATTTCCGGACGCATGCGCAAACTATATAAAATCGTTATGATGTAGAATGTCATACTTTGTTGATTCCATTTATGAAATAAAACACATTTTCTAAAAAATCGTGTTTTTTAAGAAATCATGTAAACCTCCTAGAAGCTGTGATTTTTAAAAACGGGGGAAGTAAGCTTTTCTTATTTCCAGACGCATGCGCAAACTATAGAAAGTCATTATGACGTAGAATGTGCATACTTTGTAGATTACATTTATGAAATAAAACACATTTTCTAAAAACTCGTGTGTTTTACGAAATCATGTAAACCTTCTAGAAGCTGTGATTTCAAAAAACGGTGGAAGTAAGCTTTTCTTATTTCCGGACGCATGCGCAAACTATAGAAATTCGTTATGACGTAAAATTTGCATACTTTGTTGAGTCCATTTATGAAATAAAACACATTTTCTAAAAACTCGTGTTTTTTAAGAAATCATGTAAACCTTCTAGAAGCTGTGGTTTTAAAAAAGGGTGGAAGTAAGCTTTTCTTATTTCCGGACGAATGCGAAAACTATAGAAAGTCGTTATGATGTAGAATGTGCATACTTTGTTGATTCCATTTATGAAATAAAACACATTTTCTAAAAACTCGTGTTTTCTAAGAAATCATGTAAACCTTCTAGAAGATGTGATTTTAAAAAACGGTGGAAGTAAGCTTTTCTTATTTCCGTACGCATGCGCAAACTATAGAAAGTCGTTATGATGTAGAATGTGCATACTTTGTAGATTGCATTTATGAAATAAAGCACATTTTCTAAAAACTCGTGTTTTTTACGAAATCATGTAAACCTTCTAGAAGCTGTGATTTTAAAAAACGGTGGAAGTAAGCTTTTCTTATTTCCAAACGCATGCGCAAACTATGGAAAGTCATTATGACGTAGAATGTGCATACTTTGTAGATTCCATTTATGAAATAAAACACATTTTCTAAAAACTCGTGTTTTTTACGAAATCATGTAAACCTTCTAGAAGTTGTGATTTTAAAAAACGGTGGAAGTAAGCTTTTCTTATTTCCAAACGCATGCGCAAACTATGGAAAGCCATTATGACGTAGAATGTGCATACTTTGTAGATTCCATTTATGACATAAAACACATTTTCTAAAAACTCGTATTTTTTACGAAATCATGTAAACCTTCTAGAAGCTGTGATTTTAAAAAACGGCGGAAGTAAGCTTTTCCTATTTCCGGATGAATGCGCAAGCTATAGAAAGTCGTTATGACGTACAATGTGCATACTTTGTTGATTCCATTTATGAAATAAAACATATTTTCTAAAAACTCGTTTTTTTTACGAAATCATGTAAACCTTCTAGAAGCTGTGATTTTAAAAAACGGGGGAAGTAAGCTTTTCTTATTTCCAAACGCATGCGCAAACTATAGAAAGTCGTTATGACATAGAATGTGCATACTTTGTTGATTCCATTTATGAAATAAAAGACATTTTCTAAAAACTCCTGTATTTAGGAAATCATGTGAACCTTCTATAAGCTGTGATTTTAAAAAATGGTGGAAGTAAGCTTTTCTTATTTCCGGACGCATGCGCAAACTATAGAAAGTCGTTATGACGTACAATGTGCATACTTTTTAGATTCCATTTATGAAATAAAGCACATTTTCTAAAAACTCGTGTTTTTTACGAAATCATGTAAACCTTCTAGAAGCTGTGATTTTAAAAAACGATGGAAGTAAGCTTTTCTTATGTCCAGACGAATGCACAAACTATAGAAAGTCGTTATGACGTAGAATGTGCATAGTTTGTTGATTCCATTTATGAGATAAAACACATTTTCTAAAAATTCGTGTATTTTATGAAATCATGTAAAGCTTCTAGAAGCTGTGATTTTAAAAAACGGGGGAAGTAAGCTTTTCTTATTTCCAAACTTATGCGCAAACTATAGAAACTCGTTATGACGTAGAATGTGCATACTTTGTTGATTCCATTTATGAAATAAACCACATTTTCTAAACACTCGTGTTTTTTAAGAAATCATGTAAACCTTCTAGAAGCTGTGATTTTAAAAACGGTGGAAGTAAGCTTTTCCTATTTCCGGACACATGCGCAAACTATAGAAAGTCGTTATGACGTAGAATGTGCATACTTTGTTGATTGCTTTTATGAAATAAAACACATTTTCTAAAAAGTCATGTTTTTTAAGAAATCATGTAAACCTCCTAGAAGCTGTGATTTTTTAAAAACGGGGGAAGTAAGCTTTTCTTATTTCCAGACGCATGCGCAAACTATAGAAAGTCATTATGACGTAGAATGTGCATACTTTGTAGATTACATTTATGAAATAAAACACATTTTCTAAAAACTCGTGTGTTTTACGAAATCATGTAAACCTTCTAGAAGCTGTGATTTCAAAAAACGGTGGAAGTAAGCTTTTTTTATTTCCGGACGCATGCGCGAACTATAGAAAGTCGTTATGACGTAGAATGTGCAGAATTTGTAGATTCCATTTATGAAATAAAACACATTTTCTAAAAACTCGTGTGTTTTACGAAATCATGTAAACCTTCTAGAAGCTGTGATTTCAAAAAACGGGGGAAGTAAGCTTTTCTTATTTCCGGACGCATGCGCAAACTATAGAAAGTCGTTATGACGTAAAATTTGCATACTTTGTTGATTCCATTTATGAAATAAAAGACATTTTCTAAAAACTCGTGTTTTTTAAGAAATCATGTAAACCTTCTAGAAGCTGTGGTTTTAAAAAAGGGTGGAAGTAAGCTTTTCTTATTTCCGGATGAATGCGCAAACTATAGAAAGTCGTTATGACGTAGAATGTGCATACTTTTTTTATTCCATTTATGAAATAAAAAACATTTTCTAAAAATCGTGATTTTTAAGAAATCATGTAAACCTTCTAGAAGCTGTGATTTTAAAAAAAGGTGGAAGTAAGCTTTTCTTATTTCCGGACGAATGCGAAAACTATAGAAATTCGTTATGGCGTAGAATGTGCATACTTTGTTGACTCCATTTATGAAATAAAACACATTTTCTAAAAACTCGTGTTTTTTAAGAAATCATGTAAACCTTCTAGAAGCTGTGATTTTAAAAAACGGTGGAAGTAAGCTTTTCTTATTTTCGTACGCATGCGCAAACTATAGAAAGTCGTTATGACGTAGAATGTGCATACTTTGTAGATTGCATTTATGAAATAAAGCACATTTTCTAAAAACTCGTGTTTTTTACGAAATCATGTAAACCTTCTAGAAGCTATGATTTTAAAAAACGGTGGAAGTAAGCTTTTCTTATTTCCAAACGCATGCGCAAACTATGGAAAGTCATTATGACGTAGAATGTGCATACTTTGTAGATTCCATTTATGAAATAAAACACATTTTCTAAAAACTCGTGTTTTTTACGAAATCATGTAAACCTTCTAGAAGCTGTGATTTTAAAAAAACGGTGGAAGTAAGCTTTTCTTATTTCCAAATGCATGCGCAAACTATGGAAAGTCATTATGACGTAGAATGTGCATACTTTGTAGATTCCATTTATGAAATAAAACACATTTTCTAAAAACTCGTGTTTTTTACGAAATCATGTCAACCTTCTAGAAGCTGTGATTTTAAAAAACGGTGGAAGTAAGCTTTTCTTATTTCCGGATGAATGCGCAAACTATAGAAAGTCGTTATGACGTACAATGTGCATACTTTGTTGATTCCATTTATGAAATAAAACACATTTTCTAAAAACTCGTTTTTTTTACGAAATCATGTAAACCTTCTAGAAGCTGTGATTTTAAAAAATGGGGGAAGTAAGCTTTTCTTATTTCCAAACGCATGCGCAAACTATAGAAAGTCATTATGACGTAAAATGTGCATACTTTGTTGATTCCATTTATGAAATAAAACACATTTTCTAAAAACTCGTGTTTTTTAAGAAATCATGTAAACCTTCTAGAAGCTGTGATTTTAAAAAACGGCGGAAGTAAGCTTTTCTTATTTCCGGACGAATGCACAAACTATAGAATGTCGTTATGACGTAGAATGTGCATACTTTGTTGATTCCATTTGTGAAATAAAACACATTTTCTAAAAACTCGTGTTTTTTAAGAAATCATGTAAACCTTCTAGAAGCTGTGATTTTAAAAAACGGTGGAAGTAAGCTTTTCTTATTTCCAGACGCATGCGCAAACTATGGAAAGTCGTTATGACGTACAATGTGCATACTTTGTAGATTACATTTATGAAATAAAACACATTTTCTAAAACCTCGTGTTTTTTACGAAATCATGTAAACCTTCTAGAAGCTGTGATTTTTAAAAACGGTGGAAGTAATCTTTCCTTATTTCCGGACGAATGCGCAAACTATAGAAAGTCATTATGACGTAGAATGTGCATACTTTGTAGATTCCATTTATGAAATAAAACACATTTTCTAAAAACTCGTGTTTTTTAAGAAATCATGTAAACCTTCTAGAAGCTGTGATTTTAAAAAACGGGGGAAGTAAGCTTTTCTTATTTCTGGACGCATGCGCAAACTATAGAAAGTCGTTATGACGTAGAATGTGCTTACTTTGTAGATTCCATTTATGAAATAAAACACATTTTCTAAAAACTCGTGTTTTTTACGAAATCATGTAAATCTTCTAGAAGCTGTGATTTTAAAAAATGGTGGAAGTAAGCTTTTCTTATTTCCAGACGAATGTGCAAACTATAGAAAGTCGTTATGATGTAGAATCTGCATACTTTGTTGATTCCATTTATTGAATAAAACACCTTTTCTAAAAACTCGTGTTTTTTAAGAAATCATGTATACCTTCTAGAAGCTGTGATTTTAAAAAATGGTGGTAGTAAGCTTTTCTTATTTCCGGACGCATGCGCAAACTATAGAAAGTCGTTATGACGTAGAATGTGCATACTTTGTTGATTCCATTTATGAAATAAAACACATTTTCTAAAAACTCGTGTTTTTTAAGAAATCATGCAAACCTTCTAGAAGCTGTGATTTTAAAAAAGGGGGGAAGTAAGTTTTTCTTATTTCCAAACGCATGCGCAAACTATAGAAATTCATTATGACGTAGAATGTGCATACTTTGTTGATACCATTTATGAAATAAAACACATTTTCTAAAAACTCATGTTTTTTAAGAAATCATGTAAACCTTCTAGAAGCTATGATTTTAAAAAATGGGGGAAGTAAGCTTTTCTTATTTCCATGTTGATGTATATGTAACTTCGGAATGTATTTCACATATATGTATATTGTATTCCTATAGAGATGTTATTATTCCTCTATACGGAAGTGTCGTCATTTATATTGTAAGTGTCGTAACTTATACTTGATGGGTTATTAGACCACCTTGTTTGGGGTCGGCCCTTTATAAGTCATGTGGGTCAAAGGGTTATTAGACCACCCTATTGGGGGTCGGCCATGTGGGTCAAAGGGTTATTAGACCACCCTATTTGGGGTCGTCCCTGTCAGCATTATGTTATGTGGTTAAGTTCGAGCCTACATGAGTTAGGTAAAAAGGCAAGTCAAGTCAAGTATAAATAGAGTGCGGGAGGCACTCTATTTACACACTCACTTCTCACATATGCACTCAAGGAGGAGTGGCGCACTTATGGAGGAAGAGGATCTGCTGCTAGGTTATGTCTATCTCTCATGGTTGGTTGTATCATTGCTCTATCTATCTCTGAGGAAGTTATTGGGGTTTTTTTTCACCTTTATGGTTTTCCCCAAGTAAATCTTTGTGTCTCTTATGTGCTTGCATTATTGTCTCCATGATTGATATGCTGTAGATATGCTGTACATGTTGTTCTCTCAGTTAAGGTCCTAGATCATATTGAAGTAAATTCTGAAAATTTAACATGGTATCAGAGCTAGCCTGAAAGAAGGCATGATATGGCATGTATGACACTTGTTGCACTTACGATGCTAGGGCTTGATATAGCAAAAACCAGTCATCGTAGAACTTTCACTATAAATCCGTTTTGGCGAATCGTTCGGATCTGAATTTGTTACAGGACGAATATAAAATATCCAGGTACCTTGTGTCCAAAGGACAACCTCTAATTCGTTGTACTTTGTGATGTATGATCTGTACAATATAGGGTTTCTGCCTCTTCCAGATCTGAGTCAAAATCAGGTGACCTTGGGAAAAAGGTTATAACTTGGGATAGGAAGCTCCAAATGAAATTTCGTGAAAAGTGACAGGTAGTACACAGACTGTACTATCTTAGGAAACGTTTTCAGAGGCCTACGATGAACCAGTGACACGTGGCACGCCGTACAAGTTCGCTCTCCTGTATTATACCATAAACAGGTCACGTTGCGACACTTGGCATAACTCTCTCTCAGAGAATCCAATTGAGGTCCGAATTGTCAGGATGGAAAGATAACAGGCCGAGCTATCTCAGAAAACGTTTTCAGAGGCCGAAGGTCAAACAGTGACACGTGGCATGCCGTACAAGTTCGCTCTCCTGTATTTTCCCAAAACAGGTCACGTTGCGACATTTGGCATAACTCTCTCTCAGAACATCCAATTGAGGTCAGACCTGTCAGGATGGAAAGCTAACAGGTCAGGATATCTCAGAAAACTTTTTCAGACCCTGTGGATCAAAAATTTCGGAGTTACACCAGAAACAATCAGGTACATATTTCTATCAAAACAGAATTATTTTTTGGTACCTTCATTCATGGCTTCCGGAATTTAGGGCTTTGAAGAAAGTTGGAATTTTTGTAATCGGAGACCACGGCTGGATGCTACTCATCAAAATAGAAATTTAGAGACCAAGATCAGAATTTTTGGTTGGGCAGAAGGTCGGGCTTGATCAAACCCTAGTTCGGGACTTTGATCAGAAAAGTGGAAAATTAGGGCTTCTGTAAAAATGGGAATTTTTGAAATCTGTGACCATGGCTGGAAGCTCCTCAGAAAAATAAAATCTTAGAGCTTTGGATCAAACCTTTTGACTGGGAAGAAGAGTGGGATTCATCAAACCCCAGTTCAGTGTCACGTCCAGTGAATCTAGAAGTTTCAAAGGCAAAATTGAGGAGTGAAACTTTGCAGTTTTCAAATTTTGAATATACCAGCTTGATCAACTCATCAAGGCGCACATTTCTATCCTTTCAGAAGTTTTAAATTCAAAGTTTGAATTTTTGGGGTTTCTCTGACAAACCCTTATCCAGCTCCAGATCCAGTTCTTGCAAATCAAGTGGATTGGGTTAATCCTAGAAGAAGATGGATTGGTCACTTGCATAAGTGAAGAAGTTCCTGTTTCAGAGGGAGATGAGGCTAAGGCCTTACATAAGAAGATTACAAGCGATCTCGATAGGTATGACTCATCGAGGTATGTTTTGAGATTTGTTCATGATTAAGTTTATGGTATGTTTGTCTTCATGTTATTACGGTTAGTACAATCTTGGTTTTAGACTTGTCATATCACCTTAATAAAACTATGAATGCACAATAGAAGATATTCACTGGTTAGGGTGTTGACACTTATGATTGTACTAATGCATTATGGTGTTGTATGAGGTTTATGTTGTCTACTAACATGAAAGGTACACCAACAAAGACAAATCATGTTCTGGTCCAAGAACATATGATCATGATAACATGAGGACAAAGATTCATCCACTGTCATGGATCTCATACAAGATCCATTTACGAGGTATGTATAACTTGTTTATACAATGGTTAACTTATAAGACATGCAGGTTACTAGCACAAGTCACTGAAGAGAAACAAAAGACATTATACGGGTATGTTAGACATAAATAGCTAGCATGCTAATCCAGGTATGTTTTTCCTATATCAAGCTAGAATCCTACCTTGTGTTAGGATCTCATACTGTTGTTGATAATGATTATTCCTAAAGAGTCATAGGTTTGAATAATCATTGTTTTATGCATATTATATCTCTTATCTTGATTGATGATTCAACTAACCTGAAGAGTCATAGGTTTGAGTAATTATAGGTTTAGACATGTTATGTTTATTATGATTTGACTAACCATAAGAATCCTACATAAACCTTGAATGCTAATGCTTATTATTTATGTTTGAAATGATCATGACTATACATGCTTGAGATTATTGTGTTTTAATAGTATACTAATGAATGTATGATTTTATATGAGATCACAAGGATAACACAATAATGATACTAATAAGCATGCATAGGGACCAAGGATGAATATGAGTTCAAGAACAGGTAATCCAGGAAGCAAAGATCAAGAGGAAGTACACTCCAGTGGTTTATGCAAGGATGCAGATATTCAGAGGGAGTTGACCATCTCTCTACATCCCACAACAGAAAGGTGTAGAAGAAGCTACTTCAGATTAGGACTCCAGCAGCTCCTGCAAGGAAGCGAAGACTCAGAGGGAGTCCACCCAACGAACAAACAAAGATAAGTATTTGAATTGTCATTTCTTAAATAATACTGTTCAATAATGATGTTCCTGGAATTAGGTTGTGTATTATGCATATTAGAATAATTGCATTGATGAACAGTATACTCCTAATATGCATGGGTAAGTGGCCTATGGCATTGTACAACATTCCATTGCTACTTATCTAGAATGAAACCTCTTTGCTGACATGTTGGGAGTTGTGCACACTCTTAACAATGTTCTGGTAGAGATTGGAAGGCATCTAGAAAGTTACATAATATGGATAAATGTTCTATTGAAGCATTGGCTAAGATAATTGCATGACTGTATGGCATATTTCTTTATGTGTAAGAATTTGTTCTGAAAACTATGAGATGTTTTCTAATCATGCAATTTAACTTGTTGTGTAGGAAAGATCGTATGCCATCTCCTACAAAAGAAGAACTACAACATTTTGTTCCAGCAACAAAGATATCTATTGAAGATATTGAAGATATTGAAGATATTGAAGTTCCCAGGATCTGGGATGAAGAAATGAAATACCATGATCTGTCGATCATGAAGAGTGATGTTTGGGATGTAATCCCAAGACATGAAGGGAAGTTTGCTATGACTTCCAAATGGAACTATCAGATCAAGCATGTTGCAGATGGTAGCATTGAGAAATATAAAAGTGATGAAATAGAAGATACACCAGATGGATTCAAGACAGCTTCCTTGAATTGTGTAGTTGAAGAAGAAGTGTATATAGAGCAGCCACTTGGTTCTGAGACTCATGATATGAAATCATATATGTGCAGAACTTGGTATGGTGAAGATAGATTGATTGCCGACATGCAGCGGAAGCTCACTACCGAGTTTGAGATGAAGAACTTGATGATGATGCACTATTTGTTTTTGGCATGGAGGTGTGGCAGAGTGTAGATAGAATCTTCCTTGGACAAGGGAAGTATGCAGTAGAGATCCTGAAGAGGTTCGGGATGATGGATTGCAAGGCCATGGCCACACCTATGGCATCGAATCTAAAGCTTCTATGTGATGCTTCATCTGAGCTAGTTGATGTCTCTTTGTATCGTCAGATTATTGGGTCCTTGATGTACCTGACGAACACGAGACCAGACATTTGCTTTGCTGTGAACACATTGAGCCAGTTCCTGATGGATCCGAGGAGTGTTCACCTGGTTGCTGTAAAGCATGTTCTGAGGTACCTGAAGGGTACAGTGGATTATGGGCTCAGGTATGAGGCGAATCAAAAGTTTAACCTGCAGGGTTATGTTGATTCAGATTGGGCTGGCAGTGCTGCAGATAGGAAGAGCACATCTGGGTGTTGCTTCAGTATGGGATCAGGTGTGATCTCTTGGTTTAGCAGGAAGCAGTCCTGCGTAGCACTGAGTACAGCTGAGGCAGAGTATGTTGCAGCCTGCTCAGCTAGTTGTGAGGCAGTATGGCTACGGGAGCTACTGTCTGAGTTATTTGATCTCCCATTGGAGGCTACTAGTATCTTCTGTGATAACCAGAGTTGTGTGAAGCTGTCCGAGAACCCAGTGTTTCATGACAGGTCAAAACACATAGAGATCAGATATCACTATATCAGGGATATGGTGCAGAGAGGAGCTGTGAAGCTCCTGTATGTTGCGACGGACGAGCAGATTGCAGATGTGCTGACGAAGCCACTAGCCAGGGTGAAGTTCGAGTACTTCAGAGAGAGGCTTGGCGTTCTTCAGATCGAGGACACTTCGAGGAAGAAGTGATGGACACATTTGCTGAAGCCATTCCAAGCATGTTGGAAGGAGGATCCTTCACATGGCTGTGGATGTAAGCGCTGGATGATGAGCATCAAGATGATGTTCTGGTTTCTGCTTGGATATGATCAGTTGGATCATTTTTATGTATGTATGTACGCATCATGTTGATGCGGGATATGATCAGTTGGATCATGTGTATGTATTTTGTATATGCATCATGTTGGATGCTTGGACCATGTATCTATATATGTATCAGGTGGATACATTGTATGATCAGGTGGATCATGTATGGTGATATGTATCATGTATTTGTATCAGGTGGATACATTGATGATCAGTAGGATCATGTATGATGATATGTATCAGGTAGATACTTGGTATGCATCAGGTAGTTGCAGTGATGATCAGGATGATCATAGATGATGAGCTTCAGGATGTTGCTGCAGATGACATGCAGCAGGATGTTGCAGTGATGATCAGGATGATCATAGATGACGAGCTTCAGGATGTTGCTCCAGATGACATGCAGCAGGATGTTGCAGTGATGATCAGGATGATCATAGATGATGAGCTTCAGGATGTTGCTCCAGATGACATGCAGCAGGACGTTGCAGTGATGATGATCAAGATGATCATGGATACATTAGGATGATGTATGGTGAGTATCAGTATGATGCTCTATGGCTGTGGATCAGGTTGTGCAGATGAGCATGTAATAGCGCCCTGGGAGATTTGCAGATGGTCTTTCGAGGTTTTGCCTATGGCATGTAATATCGGTTCCCTGGGACATCTGGCAAATGCTCTTTCGAGGTTTTGCTCTGGGAGGACATGTAATAGCGCCCTGGGAGATCTGCAGATAGTCTTACGAGGTTTTGCCCATGGCATGTAATAGCGCCCTGGGATATTTGGCAGATGCTCTTGCGAGGTTTTGTCCTATGGCATGTAATAGCGCCCTGGGAGATCCGATAGGTTGGGCTGTGTGCCCGTAATCAGTCCTGGGATGCTCTTGCGAGGTTTTGACATGACCACATGTAATAACGCCCTGGGAGATCTGCAGATAGTCTTACGAGGTTTTTCCTATGGCATGTAATAGCGCCCCGGGATATCTGGCAGATGCTCTTACGAGGTTTTGTGGTGGACCACATGTAATAGCGCCCTGGGAGATTTCAGGTCGGAGTTGTGTACCCGTAACATCCTGAGATGCTCTTGCGAGGTTTTGTGGTGGGGTCACATGTAATAGCGCCCTGGGAGATCCTATAGGTAGAGCTGTGTGCTCGTAACAGCCTGGGATGCTCTTTCGAGGTTTTGTGACGCACGTAAAAGTCTTGAGGATTCCACAGTATGGCCAGTGATGACGAAGACCTGTAGGTGGTGGGCCTACATCCAGTATGAAAAAGGACTGACTCTGTAGAACTTCCTATGACGAGTAGATTCATAGATTGATTGAGATAGCAGCAGCAATGACGATGATGATGACTCGATAACGATTCTCCAGTGACGATGATCCAGAGAAGATGACTTGTGCTAGAAGAACTGTGCTGAGAAATACCTTTCTAGTTAAGAGGGAGTGTTGATGTATATGTAACTTCGGAATGTATTTCACATATATGTATATTGTATTCTTATAGAGATGTTATTATTCCTCTATACGGAAGTGTCGTCATTTATATTGTAAGTGTCGTAACTTATACTTGATGGGTTATTAGACCACCTTGTTTGGGGTCGGCCCTGTATAAGTCATGTGGGTCAAAGGGTTATTAGACCACCCTATTGGGGGTCGGCCATGTGGGTCAAAGGGTTATTAGACCACCCTATTTGGGGTCGGCCCAGTCAGCATTATGTTATGTGGTTAAGTTCGAGCCTACATGAGTTAGGTAAAAAGGCAAGTCAAGTCAAGTATAAATAGAGTGCAGGAGGCACTCAATTTACACACTCACTTCTCACATATGCACTCAAGGAGGAGTTGCGCACTTATGGAGGAATAGGATCTGCTGCTAGGTTATGTCTATCTCTCATGGTTGGTTGTATCATTGCTCTATCTATCTCTGAGGAATTTATTGGGGTTTTTTTCACCTTTATGGTTTTCCCCAAGTAAATCTTTGTGTCTCTTATGTGCTTGCATTATTGTCTCCATGATTGATATGCTGTAGATATGTTGTACATGTTGTTCTCCCAGTTAAGATCCTAGATCATATTGAAGTAAATTCTGAAAATTTAACATTCCAAATGCATGGGCAAACTATAGAAAGTCGTTATGATGTAGAATGTGCATACTTTGTTGATTCCATTTATGAAATAAAACACATTTTCTAAAAACTCGTGTTTTTTAAGAAATCATGTAAACCGTCTAGAAGCTGTTATTTTAAAAAACGGTGGAAGTAAGCTTTTCTTATTTCCGGACGCATGCGCAAACTATAGAAAGTCGTTATGATGTAGAATGTGCATACTTTGTCGATTCCATTTATGAAATAAAACAAATTTTTTAAAAACTCATGTTTTTTAAGAAATCATGTAAACCTTCTAAAAGATCTGATTTTAAAAACGGGGGAAGTAAGCTTTTCTTATTTCCAAACGCATGCGCAAACTATAGAAAGTCGTTATGACATAGAATGTGCATACTTTGTTGATTCCATTTATGAAATAAAACACATTTTTTAAAAACTCATGTTTTTTAAGAAATCATGTAAACCTTCTAGAAGCTGTGACTTTAAAAAACGGGGGATGTAAGCTTTTCTTATTTCCAAACGCATGTGCAAACTATAGAAAGTCGTTATGACATAGAATGTGCATACTTTTTTGATTCCATTTATGAAATAAAACACATTTTCTAAAAACTCGTGTTTTTGACGAAATCATGTGAACCTTCTAGAAGCTGTGATTTTAAAAAACGGTGGAAGTAAGCTTTTCTTATTTCCGGACGAATGCGCAAACTATAGAAATTCGTTATGATGTAGAATGTGCATACTTTGTTGATTCCATTTATGAAATAAAACACATTTTCTAAAAACTCGTGTTTTTTAAGAAATCATGTAAACCTTCTAGAAGCTGTGATTTTAAAAAACGGTGGAAGTAAGCTTTTCTTATTTCCAGACGCATGCGCAAACTATAGAAAGTCGTTATGACGTAGAATGTGCATACTTTGTTGATTCCATTTATGAAATAAAACACATTTTTTAAAAACTCATGCTTTTTAAGAAATCATGTAAACCTTCTAAAAGCTGTGATTTTAAAAAACGGGGGAAGTAAGCTTTTCTTATTTCCAAACGCATGCGCAAACTATAGAAAGTCGTTATGACATAGAATGTGCATACTTTGTTGATTCCATTTATGAAATAAAACACATTTTCTAAAAACTCGTGTTTTTTAGGAAATCATGTGAACCTTCTAGAAGCTGTGATTTTAAAAAATGGTGGAAGTAAGCTTTTCTTATTTCCGGACGCATGCGCAAACTATAGAAAGTCGTTATGACGTAGAATGTGCATACTTTTTAGATTCCATTTATGAAATAAAGCACATTTTCTAAAAACTCGTGTTTTTTACGAAATCATGTAAACCTTCTACAAGCTGTGATTTTAAAAAACGGTGGAAGTAAGCTTTTCTTATTTCCGGACAAATGCGCAAACTATAGAAAGTCGTTATGACGTAGAATGTGCATACTTTGTTGATTCCATATATGAAATAAAACACATATTCTAAAAATTCATGTTTTTTACGAAATCATGTAAACCTTCTAGAAGCTGTGATTTTAAAAAACGGGGGAAGTAGGCTTTTCTTATTTCCAAACTTATGCGCAAACTATAGAAAGTCGTTATGACGTAGAATGTGCATACTTTGTTGATTCCATTTATGAAATAAAACATATTTTCTAAAAACTCGTGTTTTTTAAGAAATCACGTAAACATTCTAGAAGCCGTGAGTTTAAAAAACGGGGGAAGTAAGCTTTTCTTATTTCCGGACGCATGTGTAAACTATAGAAAGTCGTTATGACATAGAATGTGCATACTTTGTAGATTCGATATATGAAATAAAACACATTTTCTAAAAACTCGTGTTTTTTACGAAATCATGTAAACCTTCTAGAAGCTGTGATTTTAAAAAACGGGTGAAGTAAGCCTTTCTTATTTCCAAACTTATGCGCAAACTATAGAAAGTCGTTATGACGTAGAATATGCATACTTTGTTTATTCTATTTATGAAATAAAACATATTTTCTAAAAACTCGTGTTTTTTAAGAAATCATGTAAACCTTCTAGAAGCTGTGATTTTAAAAATCAGGGGATGTAAGCTTTTCTTATTTCCGGACACATGCGCAAACTATAGAAAGTCGTTATGACGTAGAATGTGCATACTTTGAAGATTCCATTTATTAAATAAAACACATTTTCTAAAAACTCGTGTTTTTTATGAAATCATGTAAACCTTCTAGAAACTGTGATTTTAAAAAACGGGGGAAGTAAGCTTTTCTTATTTCCGGACGCATGCGCAAACTATAGAAAGTCGTTATGACGTAGAATGTGCATACTTTGTAGATTCCATTTATGAAATAAAACACATATTTTAGAAACTAGTGTTTTTTACGAAATCATGTAAACCTTCTAGGAGATGTGATTTTAAAAAACAGTGGAAGTAAGCTTTTCTTATTTCCGGACGCATGCGCAAACTATAGAAAGTCGTTATGACGTAGAATGTGCATACTTTGTTGATTCCATTTATGAAATAAAACACATTTTCTAAAAACTCGTGTTTTTTATCAAATCCTGTAAACCTTCTAGAAGATGTGATTTTAAAAAATGGGGGAAGTAAGCTTTTCTTATTTCCAAATGCATGCGCAAACTATAGAAAGTCGTTATGACGTAGAATGTGCATACTTTGTTGATTCCATTTATGAAATAAAGCACATTTTCTAAAAACTCGTGTTTTTTAAGGAATCATGTAAACCTTCTAGAAGCTGTGATTTTAAAAAACGGGGAAAGTAAGCTTTTCTTATTTCCAGACGCATGCGCAAACTATAGAAAGTCGTTATGACGTAGAATGTGCATACTTTGTAGATTCCATTTATGAAATAAAACACATTTTCTAAAAACTAGTGTTTATTACGAAATCATGTAAACCTTCTCCAAGCTGTGATTTTAAAAAACGGTGGAAGTAAGGTTTTCTTATTTCCGGACGTATACGCAAACTATAGAAAGTCGTTATGACGTAGAATGTGCATACTTTGTTGATTCCATTTATGAAATAAAACACATTTTCTAAAAACTCGTGTTTTTTACGAAATCATGTAAACCTTCTAGAAGCTGTGATTTTAAAAGACGGGGGAAGTAAGCTTTCCTTATTTCCAAACTTATGCGCAAACTATAGAAAGTCGTTATGACGTAGAATGTGCATACTTTGTTGATTCCATTTATGAAATAAAAAATATTTTCTAAAAACTCGTGTTTTTTAAGAAATCATGTAAACCTTCTAGGAGCTGTGATTTAAAAAAACGGCGGAAGTAAGCTTTTCTTATTTCCAGACGCATGCGCAAACTATAGAAAGTCATTATGACGTAGAATCCGCATACTTTGTAGATTCCATTTATGAAATAAAACACATTTTCTAAAAACTAGTGTTTTTTACGAAATCATGTAAACCTTCTAGAAGCTGTGATTTTAAAAAACGGTGGAAGTAAGCTTTTCTTATTTCCGGATGAATGCGCAATCTATAGAAAGTCGTTATGACGTAGAATGTGCGTACTTTGTTGATTCCATTTATGAAATAAAACACATTTTCTAAAAACTCATGTTTTTTACGAAATCATGTAAACCTTCTAAAAGCTGTGATTTTAAAAAACGGGGGAAGTAAGCTATTCTTATTTCCAAACTTATGCGCAAACTATAGAAATTCGTTATAACGTAGAATGTGCATACTTTGTTGATTCCATTTATGAAATAAAAAATATTTTCTAAAAACTTGTGTTTGTTAAGAAATCATGTAAACCTTCTAGAAGCTGTGATTTTAAAAAACGGGGGAAGTAAGCTTTTCTTATTTCCGAACGCATGCACAAACTATAGAAAGCCGTTATGACGTATAATGTGCATACTTTGTATATTCCATTTATGAAATAAAACACATTTTCTAAAAACTCGTTTTTTTTATGGAATCATGTAAACGTTCTAGAAGCTGTGACGGACGAATGCACAAACTATAGAAAGTCGTTATGACGTAGAATGTGCATACTTTGTTGATTCTATTTATGAAATAAAACACATTTTCTAAAAACTCGTGTTTTTTAAGAAATCATGTAAACCTTCTAGAAGCTTTGATTTTAAAAAACGGTGGAAGTAAGCTTTTCTTATTTCCGGACGCATGCGCAAAATATAGAAAGTCGTTATGACGTAGAATGTGCATACTTTGTTGATTCCATTTATGAAATAAAACACATTTTTTAAAAACTCATGTTTTTTAAGAAATCATGTAAACCTTCTAGAAGCTGTGATTTTAAAAAACGGGGGAAGTAAGCTTTTCTTATTTCCAAACGCATGCGCAAACTATAGAAAGTCGTTATGACATAGAATGTGCATACTTTGTTGATTCCATTTATGAAATAAAACACATTTTCTAAAAACTCGTGTTTTTTAGGAAATCATGTGAACCTTCTATAAGCTGTGATTTTAAAAAATGGTGGAAGTAAGCTTTTCTTATTTCCGGACACATGCGCAAACTATAGAAAGTCGTTATGACGTACAATGTGCATACTTTTTAGATTCCATTTATGAAATAAAGCACATTTTCTAAAAACTCGTGTTTTTTACGAAATCATGTAAACCTTCTAGAAGCTATGATTTTAAAAAACGATGGAAGTAAGCTTTTCTTATGTCCAGACGAATGCACAAACTATAGAAAGTCGTTATGACATAGAATGTGCATAGTTTGTTGATTCCATTTATGAAATAAAATACATTTTCTAAAAATTCGTGTATTTTATGAAATCATGTAAACCTTCTAGAAGCTGTGATTTTAAAAAACGGGGGAAGTAAGCTTTTCTTATTTCCAAACTTATGCGCAAACTATAGAAAGTCGTTATGACACAGAATGTGCATACTTTGTTGATTCCATTTATGAAATAAAACACATTTTCTAAAAACTCGTGTTTTTTAAGAAATCATGTAAACCTTCTAGAAGCTGTGATTTTAAAAAACGGTGGAAGTAAGCTTTTCTTATTTCCAGACTTATGTGCAAACTATAGAAAGTCATTATGACGTAGAATGTGCATACTTTCTTGATTCCATTTATGAAATAAAACACATTTTCTAAAAACTCGTGTTTTTTAAGAAATCATGTAAACCTCCTAGAAGCTGTGATTTTTAAAAATGGGGGAAGTAAGCTTTTCTTATTTCCAGACGCATGCGCAAACTATAGAAAGTCATTATGACGTAGAATGTGCATACTTTGTAGATTACATTTATGAAATAAAACACATTTTCTAAAAACTCGTGTGTTTTACGAAATTATGTAAACCTTCTAGAAGCTGTGATTTGAAAAAACGGTGGAAGTAAGCTTTTCTTATTTTCGGACGCATGCGCGAAATATAGAAAGTCGTTATGACGTAGAATGTGCATACTTTGTAGATTCCATTTATGAAATAAAACACATTTTCTAAAAACTCTTGTGTTTTACGAAATCATGTAAACCTTCTAGAAGCTGTGATTTCAAAAAACGGTGGAAGTAAGCTTTTCTTATTTTCGGACGCATGCGCAAACTATAGAAAGTCGTTATGACGTAAAATTTGCATACTTTGTTGATTCCATTTATGAAATAAAACACATTTTCTAAAAACTCGTGTTTTTTAAGAAATCATGTAAACCTTCTAGAAGCTGTGGTTTTAAAAAAGGGTGGAAGTAAGCTTTTCTTATTTCCGGACGAATGCGCAAACTATAGAAAGTCGTTATGACATAGAATGTGCATACTTTGTTGATTCCATTTATGAAATAAAACACATTTTCTAAAAACGCGTGTTTTTTAAGAAATCATGTAAACCTTCTAGAAGCTGTGATTTTAAAAAACGGTGGAAGTGAGATTTTCTTATTTCCGTACGCATGCGCAAACTATAGAAAGTCGTTATGACGTAGAATGTGCATACTTTGTAGTTTGCATTTATGAAATAAAGCACATTTTCTAAAAACTCGTGTTTTTTACGAAATCATGTAAACCCTCTAGAAGCTGTGATTTTAAAAAACGGTGGAAGTAAGCTTTTCTTATTTCCAAACGCATGCGCAAATTATGGAAAGTCGTTATGATGTACAATGTGCATACTTTGTAGATTACATTTATGAAATAAAACACATTTTCTAAAACCTCATGTTTTTTACGAAATCATGTAAGCCTTCTAGAAGATGTGATTTTAAAAAAGGTGGAAGTAAGCTTTTCTTATTTCCGGACGAATGCAAAAACTATAGAAAGTCGTTATGACGTAGAATGTGCATAATTTTTTGATTCCATTTATGAAATAAAACACATTTTCTAAAAACTCGTGTTTTTTAAGAAATCATGTAAACCTTCTAGAAGCTGTGATTTTAAAAAACGGTCGAAGTAAGCTTTTCTTATTTCCGGACGCATACGAAAACTATAGAAAGTCTTTATGACGTAGAATGTGCATACTTTGTAGATTCCATTTATGAAATAAAACACATTTTCTAAAAACTCGTGTTTTTTACGGAATCATGTAAACCTTCTAGAAGCTGTGATTTTAAAAAACGGTGGAAGTAAGCTTTTCTTATTTCTGGTCGGATGCGCAAACTATAGAAAGTCGTGATGACGTAGAATGTGCATACTTTGTTGATTCCATTTATGAAATAAAACACATTTTCTAAAAACTCGTGTTTTTTAAGAAATCATGTAAACCTTCTAGAAGCTGTGATTTTAAAAAACGGTGGAAGTAAGCTTTTCTTATTTCCGGACGAATGCGCAAACTATAGAAAGTCGTTATGACGTAGAATGTGCATACTTTTTTGATTCCATTTATTAAATAAAACACATTTTCTAAAAACTCCTGTTTTTTAAGAAATCATGTAAACCTTCTAGAAGCTGTGATTTTAAAAAACGGTGGAAGTAAGCTTTTCTTATTTCCGGACGCATGCGAAAACTATAGATAGTCGTTATGACGTAGAATGTGCATACTTTGTAGATTCCATTTATGAAATAAAACACATTTTCTTAAAACTCATGTTTTTTACGAAATCATATAAACCTTCTAGAAGCTGTGATTTTAAAAAGCGGTGGAAGTAAGATTTTCTTATTTCCGGACGAATGCGCAAACTATACAAAGTCGTTATGACGTAGAATGTGCATACTTTGTTGATTCCATTTATGAAATAAAACACATTTTCTAAAAACTGGTTGTTTTTAAGAAATCATGTAAACCTTCTAGAAGCTGTTATTTTAAAAAACGGTGGAAGTAAGCTTTTCTTATTTCCAGACGCATGCGCAAACTGTAGAAAGTCGTTATGATGTAGAATGTGCATAGCTTGTTGAATCCATTTGTGAAATAAAACACATTTTCTAAAAACTCATTTTTTTTAAGAAATCATGTAAACCTTCTAGAAGCTGTGATTTTAAAAAACGGGGGAAGTAAGCTTTTCTTATTTCCAAACGCATGCGCAAACTATAGAAAGTCATTATGACGTAGAATGTCCATACATTGTTGATTCCATTTATGAAATAAAACACATTTTCTAAAAACTCGTGTTTTTTACGAAATCATGTAAACCTTCTAGAAGCTGTGATTTTAAAAACCAGTGGAAGTAAGCTTTTCTTATTTCCGAACGAATGTGCAAACTATAGAAATTCGTTATGACGTAGAATGTGCATACTTTGTTGATTCCATTTATGAAATATAACACGTTTTCTAAAAATTCATGTTTTTTAGGAAATCATGTAAACCTTCTAGAAGCTGTGATTTTAAAAAACGGTGGAAGTAAGCTTTTCTTATTTCCGGACGAATGCGCAAACTATAGAATGTCGTTATGACGTAGAATGTGCATACTTTGTTGATTCCATTTATGAAATAAAATACATTTTCTAAAAACTCATGTTTTTTAAGAAATCATGTAAACCTTCTAGAAGCTGTGATTTTAAAAAATGGTGGAAGTAAACTTTTCTTATTTCCGGACGCATGCGTAAATTATAGAAAGTCGTTATGACTTAGAATGTGCATACTTTGTTGATTCCATTTATGAAATAAAACACATTTTCTAAAAACTCGTGTTTTTTAAGAAATCATGTAAACCTTCTAGAAGCTGTGATTTTAAAAAACGGGGGAAGTAAGCTTTTCTTATTTCCGGACGCATGCGCAAACTATAGAAAGTCGTTATGACATAGAATGTGCATACTTTGTTGATTCCATTTATGAAATAAAACACATTTTCTAAAAACTCGTGTTTTTTAAGAAATCATGTAAACCTTCTAGAAGCTGTGATTTTAAAAAATGGTGGAAGTAAGCTTTTCTTATTTCCGGACGCATGCGCAAACTATAGAAATTCGTTATGACGTAGAACATGCATACTTTGTTGATTCCATTTATTAAATAAAACACATTTTCTAAAAACTCGTGTTTTTTAAGAAATCATGTAAACCTCCTAGAAGCTGTGATTTTTAAAAATGGGGGAAGTAAGCTTTTCTTATTTCCGGACGCATGCGCAAACTATAGAAAGTCGTTATGACGTAGAATGTGCATACTTTGTTGATTCTATTTATGAAATACAACACATTTTCTAAAAACTCGTGTTTTTTAAGAAATCATGTAAACCTTCTAGAAGCTGTGATTTTAAAAAATGGGGCAAGTAAGCTTTTCTTAATTCCGGACGCATGCGCAAACTATACAAAGTCGTTATGACGTAGAATGTGCATACTTTGTTGATTCCATTGATGAAATAAAACACATTTTCTAAAAACTCGTGTTTTTTACAAAATCATGTAAACCTTCTAGAAGCTGTGGTTCTAAAAAATGTTGGAAGTAAGCTTTTCTTATTTCCGGACGCATATGCAAACCATAGAAAGTCGTTATGACGCAGAATGTGCATACTTTGTTGATTCAATTTATGAAATAAAACACATTTTCTAAAAACTCGTGTTTTTTACGAAATCATGTAAACCTTCTAGAAGCTGTGATTTTAAAAAACGGGGGAAGTAAGCTTTTCTTATTTGCGGACGCATGCGCAAACTATAGAAAGTCGTTATGACAAAGAATGTGCATACTTTTTTGATTCCATTTAAGAAATAAAACACATTTTCTAAAAACTCGTGTTTTTTACGAAATCATGTAAACCTTCTAGAAGCTGTGATTTCAAAAAATGCGGGAAGTAAGCTTTTCTTATTTCTGGACGCATGCGCAAACTATAGAAAGTCGTTATGACATAGAATGTGCATACTTTGTATATTCCATTTATGAAATAAAACACATTTTCTAAAAACTCGTGTTTTTTACGAAATCATGTAAACCTTCTAGAAGCTGTGATTTTTAAAAACGGTGGATGTAAGATTTTCTTATTTCCGGACGAATGCGTAAACTATAGAAAGTCGTTATGACATAGAATGTGCATACTTTGTTGATTCCATTTATAAAATAAAACACATTTTCTAAAAACTCGTGTTTTTTAAAAAATCATGTAAACCTTCTAGAAGCTGTGATTTTAAAAAATGGTGGAAGTAAGCTTTTCTTATTTCAGGACGCATGCGCAAACTATAGAAAGTCGTTATGATGTAGAATGTGCATACTTTGTTGATTCCATTTATGAAATAAAACACATTTTCTAAAAACTCATGTTTTTTAAGAAATCATGTAAACCTTCTAGAAGCTGTGATTTTAAAAAACGGTGGAAGTAAGCTTTTCTTATTTCCGGACGCATGCGCAAACTATAGAAATTCGTTATGACGTAGAATGTGCATACTGTGTTGATTCCATTTATGAAATAAAACACATTTTCTAAAAACTCGTGTTTTATAAGAAATCATGTAAACCTCCTAGAAGCTGTGATTTTTAAAAACGGGGGAAGTAAGCTTTTCTTTTTTCCAGACGCATGCGCAAACTATTGAAAGTCGTTATGACATAGAATGTGCATACTTTGTAGATTCCATTGATGAAATAAAACACATTTTCTAAAAACTCGTGTTTTTTACGAAATCATGTAAACCTTCTAGAAGCTGTGATTTTTAAAAACGGTGGAAGTAAGCTTTTCTTATTTCCGGATGCATGAGCAAACTATAGAAAGTCGTTATGACGTAGAATGTGCATACTTTGTAGATTACATTTATGAAATAGAACACATTTTCTAAAAACTCGTGTTTTTTACGAAATCATGTAAACCTTCTAGTAGCTGTGATTTTAAAAAAACGGGGGAAGTAAGTTTTTCTTATTTCCGGACGCATGCGCAAACTATAGAAAGTCATTATGACGTAGAATGTGCATACTTTGTTGATTCCATTTATTAAATAAAACACATTTTCTAAAAACTCGTGTTTTTTAAGAAATCATGTAAATCTTCTAGAAGCTGTGATTTCAAAAAACGGTGGAAGTAAGCTTTTCTTATTTCCGGACGCATGCGAAAACTATAGAAAGTCGTTATGACGTAGAATGTGCATACTTTTTTGATTCCATTTATGAAATAAAACACATTTTCTAAAAACTCGTGTTTTTTAAGAAATCATGTAAACCTTCTAGAAGCTGTGATTTTAAAAAACGGTGGAAGTAAGCTTTTCTTATTTCCGGACACATGCGCAAACTATAGAAAGTCCTTATGACGTAGAACGTGCATACTTTGTTGATTCCATTTATTAAATAAAACACATTTTCTAAAAACTCGTGTTTTTTAAGAAATCAAGTAAACCTCCTAGAAGCTGTGATTTTTAAAAACGGGGGAAGTAAGCTTTTCTTATTTCCGGATGCATGCGCAAACTATAGAAAGTCATTATGACGTAGAATGTGCATACTTTGTAGATTCCATTTATGAAATAAATCACATTTTCTAAAAACTCGTGTTTTTTTACGAAATCATGTAAACCTTCTAGAAGCTGTGATTTTAAAAAACGGTGGAAGTAAGCTTTTCTTATTTCCGGACGAATGCGCAAACTATAGAAAGTCGTTATGACGTAGAATGTGCATACTTTTTTGATTCCATTTATGAAATAAAACACATTTTATAAAAACTCGTGTTTTTTAAGAAATCATGTAAACCTTCTAGAAGCTATGATTTAAAAAAACGGGGGAAGTAACCTTTTCTTATTTCCAAACGCATGCGCAAACTATAGAAAGTCGTTATGACGTAGAATGTGCATGCTTTGTTGATTCCATTTATGAAATAAAACACATTTTCTAAAAACTCGTGTTTTTTACGAAATCATGTAAACCTTCTAGAAGCTGTGATTTTAAAAAACGGGGGAAGTAAGCTTTTCTTATTTCCGGACGCATGCGCAAACTATAGAAAGTCATTATGACGTAGAATGTGCATACTTTGTAGATTCCATTTATGAAATAAAAGACATTTTTTAAAAACTCGTGTTTTTTACCAAATCATGTAAACCTTCTAGAAACTGTGATTTTAAAAAACGATGGAAGTAATCTTTTCTTATTTCCGGACGCATGCGCAAAATATAGAAAGTCGTTATGACGTAGAATGTGCATACTTTGTAGATTCCATTTATGAAATAAAACACATTTTCTAAAAACTCGTGTTTTTTAACAAATACTGTAAACCTTTTAGAAGCTGTGATTTTAAAAAACGGGGGAAGTAAGCTTTTCTTATTTCCAAATGCATGCGCAAACTATAGAAAGTCATTATGACGTAGAATGTGCATACTTTGTTTATTCCATTTATGAAATAAAACACATTTTCAAAAAACTCGTGTTTTTTAAGAAATCATGTAAACCTTCTAGAAGCTGTGATTTTAAAAAACGGGGGAAGTAAGCTGTTCTTATTTCTGGACGCATGTGCAAACTATAGAAAGTCGTTATGGCGTAGAATGTGCATACTTTGAGGAATCCATTTATGAAATAAAACACATTTTCTAAAAACTCATGTTTTTTACGAAGTCATGTAAAGCTTCTAGAAGATGTGATTTTAAAAAACGGTGGAAGTAAGCTTTTCTTATTTCCGGACGAATACGCAAACTATAGAAAGTTGTTATGACGTAGAATGGGCATAATTTGTTCATTCCATTTATGAAATAAAACACATTTTCCAAAAACTCGTGTTTTTTACGAAATCATGTAAACCTTCTAGAAGCTGTGATTTTAAAAAACGGGGGAAGTAAGCTTTTCTTATTTCCAAACTTATGCGCAAACTATAGAAAGTCGTTATGATGTAGAATGTGCATACTTTGTTGATTCCATTTATGAAATAAAACACATTTTCTAAAAACTCGTGTTTTTTAAGAAATCATTTAAACCTTCTAGAAGCTGTGATTTTAAAAAAAGGGGGAAGTAAGCTTTTCTTATTTCCGGACGCATGCGCAAACTATAGAAAGTCGTTATAACATAGAATGTGCATACTTTGAGGAATCCATTTATGAAATAAAACACATTTTCTAAAAACTCGTGTTTTTTACGAAATCATGTAAAGCTTCTAGAAGTTGTGATTTTAAAAAACGGTGGAAGTAAGCTTTTCTTATTTCCGGACGAATACGCAAACTATAGAAATTTGTTATGACGTAGAATGTGCATACTTTGTTTATTCCATTTATGAAATAAAACACATTTTCTAAAAACTCGTGTTTTTTAAGAAATCATGTAAACCTTCTAGAAGCTGTGATTTTAAAAAATGGTGGTAGTAAGCTTTTCTTATTTCCGGACGCATGCGCAAATTATAGAAAGTCGTTATGACGTAGAATGTGCATACTTTGTTGATTCCTTTTATGAAATAAAACACATTTTCTAAAAACTCGTGTTTTTTACGAAATAATGTAAACCTTATAGAAGCTGTGATTTTGAAAAATGGTGGAAGTAAGCTTTTCTTATTTACGGACGAATGCGTAAACTATAGAAAGTCGTTATGACGTAGAATGTGCATACTTTGTTGATTCAATTTATGAAATAAAACACATTTTCTAAAAACTTGTGTTTTTTAAGAAATCATGTAAACCTTCTAGAAGCTGTGATTTTAAAAAACGGTGGAAGTAAGCTTTTCTTATATCCGCACGCATGCGCAAACTATAGAAAGTCGTTATGACTTAGAATGTGCATACTTTGTTGTTTCCATTAGTGAAATAAAATACATTTTCTAAAAACTCGTGTTTTTTAAGAAATCATGAAAACCTTCTAGAAGTTGTATTTTAAAAAACGGGGGAAGTAAGCTTTTCTTATTGCCAAACACATGCGCAAACTATAGAAAGTCGTTATGACGTAGAATGTGCATACTTTGTTGATTCCATTTATGAAATAAAACACATTTTCTAAAAACTCGTGTTTTTTAACAAATCATGTAAACCTTCTAGAAGCTGTGATTTTAAAAAATGGGGGAAGTAAGCTTCTCTTATTTCCAAACGCATGCGCAAACTATAGAAAGTCGTTATGACGTAGAATGTGCATACTTTGTTGATTCCATTTATGAAAAAAAACACATTTTCTAAAAACTCGTGTTTTTTAAGAAATCATGTAAACCTTCTAGAAGCTGTGATTTTAAAAAATGGGGGAAGTAAGCTTTTCCTATTTCCAAACGCATGCGCAAACTATAGAAAGTCGTTATGACGTAGAATGTGCATACTTTGTAGATTCCATTTATGAAATAAAGCACATTTTGTAAAAACTCGTGTTTTTTACGAAATCATGTAAACCTTCTAGAAGCTGTGATTTTAAAAAACGGTGGAAGTAAGCTTTTCTTATTTCTGGACGAATGCGCAAACTATAGAAAGTCGTTATGACGTAGAATGGGCATACTTTGTTGATTCCATTTATGAAATAAAACACATTTTCTAAAAACTCATGTTTTTTACGAAATCATGTAAACCTTCTAAAAGCTGTGATTTTAAAAAACGGGGGAAGTAAGCTTTTCTTATTTCCAAACTTATGCGCAAACTATAGAAAGTCGTTATGACGTAGAATGTGCATACTTTGTTGATTCTATTTATGAAATAAAACATATTTTCTATAAACTCGTGTATTTTAAGAAATCATGTAAACCTTCTAGAAGCTGTGATTTTAAAAAACGGGGGAAGTAAGCTTCTCTTATTTCCGGACGCATGCGAAAACTATAGAAAGTCGTTATGACGAAGAATGTGCATACTTTGTATATTCCATTTATGAAATAAAAAACATTTTCTAAAAACTAGTGTTTTTTACGAAATCATGTAAACCTTCTAGAAGCTGTGATTTTAAAAAACGGTGGACGTAAGCTTTTCTTATTTCCGGACGCATGCGCAAACTATAGAAAGTCGTTATGACGTAGAATGTGCATACTTTGTAGTTTCCATTTATGAAATAGAACACTTTTTCTAAAAACTCGTGTTTTTTACGAAATCATGTAAACGTTCTAGAATCTGTGATTTTAAAAAACGGGGGAAGTAAGCTTTTCTTATTTCCAAACTTATGCGTAAACTATAGAAAGTCGTTATGACGTAGAATGTGCATACTTTGTTGATTCCATTTATGAAATAAAACATATTTTCTAAAAACTCGTGTTTTTTAAGAAATCATGTAAACCTTCTAGAAGATGTGATTTTAAAAAATGGGGGAAGTAAGCTTTTCTTATTTCCGGACGCATGCGCAAACTATAGAAAGTTTTTATGACGTAGAATGTGCATACTTTCTAGATTCGATTTATGAAATAAAACACATTTTCTAAAAACTCGTGCGTTTTACGAAATCATGTAAAGCTTCTAGAAGTTGTGATTTTGAAAAACGGTGGAAGTAAGCTTTTCTTATTTCCGGACGTATGAGCAAATTATAGAAATTCGTTATGACATAGAATGTGCAAACTTTGTAGATTCCATTTATATTATAAAACACATTTTCTAAAAACTCGTGTTTTTTACGAAATCATGTAAACCTTCTAGAAGCTGTGATTTTAAAAAAAGGTGGAAGTAAGCTTTTCTTATTTACAGACGCATGCGCAAACTATAGAAAGTCGTTATGACGTAGAATGTACATACTTTGTTGATTCCATTTATGAAATAAAACACATTTTCTAAAAACTCGTGTTTTTTAACAAATCATGTAAACCTTCTAGAAGCTGTGATTTTAAAAAACCGAGGAAGTAAGCTTTTCTTATTTCCAAACGCATGCACAAACTATAGAAAGTCGTTATGATGTAGAATGTGCATACTTTGTTGATTCCATTTATGAAATAAAACACATTTTCTAAAAACTCGTGTTTTTTAACAAATCATGTAAACCTTCTAGAAGCTGTGATTTTAAAAAACCGAGGAAGTAAGCTTTTCTTATTTCCAAACGCATGCACAAACTATAGAAAGTCGTTATGACATAGAATGTGCATACTTTGTTGATTCCATTTATGAAATAAAACACATTTTTTAAAAACTCATGTTTTTTAAGAAATCATGTAAACCTTCTAGAAGCTGTGATTTTAAAAAACGGGGGAAGTAAGCTTTTCTTATTTCCAAACGCATGTGCAAACTATAGAAAGTCGTTATGACATAGAATGTGCATACTTTGTTGATTCCATTTATGAAATAAAACACATTTTCTAAAAACTCGTGTTTTTTACGAAATCATGTGAACCTTCTAGAAGTTGTGATTTTAAAAAACGGTGGAAGTAAGCTTTTCTTATTTCCGGACGAATGCGCAAACTATAGAAAGTCGTTATGACGTAGAATGTGCATACTTTGTTCATTCCATTTATGAAATAAAACACATTTTTTAAAAACTCATGTTTTTTAAGAAATCATGTAAACCTTCTAAAAGCTGTGATTTTAAAAAACGGGGGAAGTAAGCTTTTCTTATTTTCAAACGCATGCGCAAACTATAGAAATTCGTTATGACATAGAATGTGCATACTTTGTTGATTCCATTTATGAAATAAAACACATTTTCTAAAAACTCGTGTTTTTTACGAAATCATGTAAACCTTCTAGAAGCTGTGATTTTAAAAAACGGTGGAAGTAAGCTTTTCTTATTTCCGGACGCATGCGCAAACTATAGAAAGTCGTTATGACGTAGAATGTGCATACTTTTTAGATTCCATTTATGAAATAAAGCACATTTTCTAAAAACTCCTGTTTTTTACGAAATCATGTAAACCTTCTAGAAGCTTTGATTTTAAAAAACGGTGGAAGTAAGCTTTTCTTATTTCCGGACGAATGCGCAAACTATAGAAAGTCGTTATGACGTAGAATGTGCATACTTTGTTGATTCCATATATGAAATAAAACACATTTTCTAAAAATTCATGTTTTTTACGAAATCATGTAAACCTTCTACAAGCTGTGATTTTAAAAAACGGGGGAAGTAGGCTTTTCTTATTTCCAAACTTATGCGCAAACTATAGAAAGTCGTTATGACGTAGAATGTGCATACTTTGTTGATTCCATTTATGAAATAAAACATATTTTCTAAAAACTCGTGTTTTTTAAGAAATCATGTAAGCATTCTAGAAGCTGTGAGTTTAAAAAACGGGGGAAGTAAGCTTTTCTTATTTCCGGACGCATGCGCAAACTATAGAAAGTCGTTATGATGTAGAATGTGCATACTTTGTAGATTCCATTTATGAAATAAAAAATATTTTCTAAAAACTCGTGTTTTTTAAGAAATCATGTAAACCTTCCAGAAGCTGTGATTTTAAAAAACGGGGGAAGTAAGCTTTTCTTATTTCCGAACGCATGTGCAAACTATAGAAAGTTGTTATGACGTACAATGTGCATACTTTGTAGATTCCATTTATGAAATAAAACACATTTTCTAAAAACTCGTGTTTTTTACGAAATCATGTAAACGTTCTAGAAGCTGTGATTTTAAAAAACGGTGGAAGTAATCTTTTTTATTTCCGGACGAATGCGCAAACTATAGAAATTCGTTATGACGTAGAATGTGCATACTTTGTTGATTCTATTTATGAAATAAAACACATTTTCTAAAAACTCGTGTTTTTTAAGAAATCATGTAAACCTTCTAGAAGCTGTGATTTTAAAAAACGGTCGAAGTAAGCTTTTCTTATTTCCGGACGCATGCGCAAACTATAGAAAGTCGTTATGACGTAGAATGTGCATACTTTGCTGATTCCATTTATGAAATAAAACAAATTTTTTAAAAACTCATGTTTTTTAAGAAATCATGTAAACCTTCTAGAAGCTGTGATTTTAAAAAACGGGGGAAGTAAGCTTTCCTTATTTCCAAACGCATACGCAAACTATAGAAATTCGTTATGAGATAGAATGTGCATACTTTGTTGATTCCATTTATGAAATAAAACACATTTTCTAAAAACTCGTGGTTTTTAGGAAATCGTGTGAACCTTCTATAAGCTTTGATTTTAAAAAATGGTGGAAGTAAGCTTTTCTTATTTCCGGACGCATGCACAAACTATAGAAAGTCGTTATAACGTACAATGTGCATACTTTTTAGATTCCATTTATGAAATAAAGCACATTTTCTGAAAACTCGTGTTTTTTACGAAATCATGTAAACCTTCTAGAAGCTGTGATTTTAAAAAACGATGGAAGTAAGCTTTTCTTATGTCCAGAGGAATGCACAAACTATAGAAAGTCGTTATGACGTAGAATGTGCATAGTTTGTTGATTCCATTTATGAAATAAAACATATTTTCTACAAATTCGTGTATTTTATGAAATCTTGTAAACCTTCTAGAAGCTGTGATTTCAAAAAACGGGGGAAGTAAGCTTTTCTTATTTCCAAACTTATGCGCAAACTATAGAAGGTCGTTATGACGTAGAATGTGCATACTTTGTTGATTCCATTTATGAAGTAAAACACATTTTCTAAAAACTCGTGTTTTTTAAGAAACCATGTAAACCTTCTAGAAGCTGTGATTTTAAAAAACGGTGGAAGTAAGCTTTTCCTATTTCCGGACGCATGCGCAAACTATATAAAATCGTTATGATGTAGAATGTCATACTTTGTTGATTCCATTTATGAAATAAAACACATTTTCTAAAAAATCGTGTTTTTTAAGAAATCATGTAAACCTCCTAGAAGCTGTGATTTTTAAAAACGGGGGAAGTAAGCTTTTCTTATTTCCAGACGCATGCGCAAACTATAGAAAGTCATTATGACGTAGAATGTGCATACTTTGTAGATTACATTTATGAAATAAAACACATTTTCTAAAAACTCGTGTGTTTTACGAAATCATGTAAACCTTCTAGAAGCTGTGATTTCAAAAAACGGTGGAAGTAAGCTTTTCTTATTTCCGGACGCATGCGCAAACTATAGAAAGTCGTTATGACGTAAAATTTGCATACTTTGTTGAGTCCATTTATGAAATAAAACACATTTTCTAAAAACTCGTGTTTTTTAAGAAATCATGTAAACCTTCTAGAAGCTGTGCTTTTAAAAAAGGGTGGAAGTAAGCTTTTCTTATTTCCGGACGAATGCGAAAACTATAGAAAGTCGTTATGATGTAGAATGTGCATACTTTGTTGATTCCATTTATGAAATAAAACACATTTTCTAAAAACTCGTGTTTTCTAAGAAATCATGTAAACCTTCTAGAAGATGTGATTTTAAAAAACGGTGGAAGTAAGCTTTTCTTATTTCCGTACGCATGCGCAAACTATAGAAAGTCGTTATGATGTAGAATGTGCATACTTTGTAGATTGCATTTATGAAATAAAGCACATTTTCTAAAAACTCGTGTTTTTTACGAAATCATGTAAACCTTCTAGAAGCTGTGATTTTAAAAAACGGTGGAAGTAAGCTTTTCTTATTTCCAAACGCATGCGCAAACTATGGAAAGTCATTATGACGTAGAATGTGCATACTTTGTAGATTCCATTTATGAAATAAAACACATTTTCTAAAAACTCGTGTTTTTTACGAAATCATGTAAACCTTCTAGAAGTTGTGATTTTAAAAAACGGTGGAAGTAAGCTTTTCTTATTTCCAAACGCATGCGCAAACTATGGAAAGCCATTATGACGTAGAATGTGCATACTTTGTAGATTCCATTTATGACATAAAACACATTTTCTAAAAACTCGTATTTTTTACGAAATCATGTAAACCTTCTAGAAGCTGTGATTTTAAAAAACGGCGGAAGTAAGCTTTTCCTATTTCCGGATGAATGCGCAAGCTATAGAAAGTCGTTATGACGTACAATGTGCATACTTTGTTGATTCCATTTATGAAATAAAACATATTTTCTAAAAACTCGTTTTTTTTACGAAATCATGTAAACCTTCTAGAAGCTGTGATTTTAAAAAACGGGGGAAGTAAGCTTTTCTTATTTCCAAACGCATGCGCAAACTATAGAAAGTCGTTATGACATAGAATGTTCATACTTTGTTGATTCCATTTATGAAATAAAAGACATTTTCTAAAAACTCGTGTATTTAGGAAATCATGTGAACCTTCTATAAGCTGTGATTTTAAAAAATGGTGGAAGTAAGCTTTTCTTATTTCCGGACGCATGCGCAAACTATAGAAAGTCGTTATGACGTACAATGTGCATACTTTTTAGATTCCATTTATGAAATAAAGCACATTTTCTAAAAACTCGTGTTTTTTACGAAATCATGTAAACCTTCTAGAAGCTGTGATTTTAAAAAACGATGGAAGTAAGCTTTTCTTATGTCCAGACGAATGCACAAACTATAGAAAGTCGTTATGACGTAGAATGTGCATAGTTTGTTGATTCCATTTATGAGATAAAACACATTTTCTAAAAATTCGTGTATTTTATGAAATCATGTAAAGCTTCTAGAAGCTGTGATTTTAAAAAACGGGGGAAGTAAGCTTTTCTTATTTCCAAACTTATGCGCAAACTATAGAAACTCGTTATGACGTAGAATGTGCATACTTTGTTGATTCCATTTATGAAATAAACCACATTTTCTAAACACTCGTGTTTTTTAAGAAATCATGTAAACCTTCTAGAAGCTGTGATTTTAAAAACGGTGGAAGTAAGCTTTTCCTATTTCCGGACACATGCGCAAACTATAGAAAGTCGTTATGACGTAGAATGTGCATACTTTGTTGATTGCTTTTATGAAATAAAACACATTTTCTAAAAAGTCATGTTTTTTAAGAAATCATGTAAACCTCCTAGAAGCTGTGATTTTTTAAAAACGGGGGAAGTAAGCTTTTCTTATTTCCAGACGCATGCGCAAACTATAGAAAGTCATTATGACGTAGAATGTGCATACTTTGTAGATTACATTTATGAAATAAAACACATTTTCTAAAAACTCGTGTGTTTTACGAAATCATGTAAACCTTCTAGAAGCTGTGATTTCAAAAAACGGTGGAAGTAAGCTTTTTTTATTTCCGGACGCATGCGCGAACTATAGAAAGTCGTTATGACGTAGAATGTGCAGAATTTGTAGATTCCATTTATGAAATAAAACACATTTTCTAAAAACTCGTGTGTTTTACGAAATCATGTAAACCTTCTAGAAGCTGTGATTTCAAAAAACGGGGGAAGTAAGCTTTTCTTATTTCCGGACGCATGCGCAAACTATAGAAAGTCGTTATGACGTAAAATTTGCATACTTTGTTGATTCCATTTATGAAATAAAAGACATTTTCTAAAAACTCGTGTTTTTTAAGAAATCATGTAAACCTTCTAGAAGCTGTGGTTTTAAAAAAGGGTGGAAGTAAGCTTTTCTTATTTCCGGATGAATGCGCAAACTATAGAAAGTCGTTATGACGTAGAATGTGCATACTTTTTTTATTCCATTTATGAAATAAAAAACATTTTCTAAAAATCGTGATTTTTAAGAAATCATGTAAACCTTCTAGAAGCTGTGATTTTAAAAAAAGGTGGAAGTAAGCTTTTCTTATTTCCGGACGAATGCGAAAACTATAGAAATTCGTTATGGCGTAGAATGTGCATACTTTGTTGACTCCATTTATGAAATAAAACACATTTTCTAAAAACTCGTGTTTTTTAAGAAATCATGTAAACCTTCTAGAAGCTGTGATTTTAAAAAACGGTGGAAGTAAGCTTTTCTTATTTTCGTACGCATGCGCAAACTATAGAAAGTCGTTATGACGTAGAATGTGCATACTTTGTAGATTGCATTTATGAAATAAAGCACATTTTCTAAAAACTCGTGTTTTTTACGAAATCATGTAAACCTTCTAGAAGCTATGATTTTAAAAAACGGTGGAAGTAAGCTTTTCTTATTTCCAAACGCATGCGCAAACTATGGAAAGTCATTATGACGTAGAATGTGCATACTTTGTAGATTCCATTTATGAAATAAAACACATTTTCTAAAAACTCGTGTTTTTTACGAAATCATGTAAACCTTCTAGAAGCTGTGATTTTAAAAAACGGTGGAAGTAAGCTTTTCTTATTTCCAAATGCATGCGCAAACTATGGAAAGTCATTATGACGTAGAATGTGCATACTTTGTAGATTCCATTTATGAAATAAAACACATTTTCTAAAAACTCGTGTTTTTTACGAAATCATGTCAACCTTCTAGAAGCTGTGATTTTAAAAAACGGTGGAAGTAAGCTTTTCTTATTTCCGGATGAATGCGCAAACTATAGAAAGTCGTTATGACGTACAATGTGCATACTTTGTTGATTCCATTTATGAAATAAAACACATTTTCTAAAAACTCGTTTTTTTTACGAAATCATGTAAACCTTCTAGAAGCTGTGATTTTAAAAAATGGGGGAAGTAAGCTTTTCTTATTTCCAAACGCATGCGCAAACTATAGAAAGTCATTATGACGTAAAATGTGCATACTTTGTTGATTCCATTTATGAAATAAAACACATTTTCTAAAAACTCGTGTTTTTTAAGAAATCATGTAAACCTTCTAGAAGCTGTGATTTTAAAAAACGGCGGAAGTAAGCTTTTCTTATTTCCGGACGAATGCACAAACTATAGAATGTCGTTATGACGTAGAATGTGCATACTTTGTTGATTCCATTTGTGAAATAAAACACATTTTCTAAAAACTCGTGTTTTTTAAGAAATCATGTAAACCTTCTAGAAGCTGTGATTTTAAAAAACGGTGGAAGTAAGCTTTTCTTATTTCCAGACGCATGCGCAAACTATGGAAAGTCGTTATGACGTACAATGTGCATACTTTGTAGATTACATTTATGAAATAAAACACATTTTCTAAAACCTCGTGTTTTTTACGAAATCATGTAAACCTTCTAGAAGCTGTGATTTTTAAAAACGGTGGAAGTAATCTTTCCTTATTTCCGGACGAATGCGCAAACTATAGAAAGTCATTATGACGTAGAATGTGCATACTTTGTAGATTCCATTTATGAAATAAAACACATTTTCTAAAAACTCGTGTTTTTTAAGAAATCATGTAAACCTTCTAGAAGCTGTGATTTTAAAAAACGGGGGAAGTAAGCTTTTCTTATTTCTGGACGCATGCGCAAACTATAGAAAGTCGTTATGACGTAGAATGTGCTTACTTTGTAGATTCCATTTATGAAATAAAACACATTTTCTAAAAACTCGTGTTTTTTACGAAATCATGTAAATCTTCTAGAAGCTGTGATTTTAAAAAATGGTGGAAGTAAGCTTTTCTTATTTCCAGACGAATGTGCAAACTATAGAAAGTCGTTATGATGTAGAATCTGCATACTTTGTTGATTCCATTTATTGAATAAAACACCTTTTCTAAAAACTCGTGTTTTTTAAGAAATCATGTATACCTTCTAGAAGCTGTGATTTTAAAAAATGGTGGTAGTAAGCTTTTCTTATTTCCGGACGCATGCGCAAACTATAGAAAGTCGTTATGACGTAGAATGTGCATACTTTGTTGATTCCATTTATGAAATAAAACACATTTTCTAAAAACTCGTGTTTTTTAAGAAATCATGCAAACCTTCTAGAAGCTGTGATTTTAAAAAAGGGGGGAAGTAAGTTTTTCTTATTTCCAAACGCATGCGCAAACTATAGAAATTCATTATGACGTAGAATGTGCATACTTTGTTGATACCATTTATGAAATAAAACACATTTTCTAAAAACTCATGTTTTTTAAGAAATCATGTAAACCTTCTAGAAGCTATGATTTTAAAAAATGGGGGAAGTAAGCTTTTCTTATTTCCATGTTGATGTATATGTAACTTCGGAATGTATTTCACATATATGTATATTGTATTCCTATAGAGATGTTATTATTCCTCTATACGGAAGTGTCGTCATTTATATTGTAAGTGTCGTAACTTATACTTGATGGGTTATTAGACCACCTTGTTTGGGGTCGGCCCTTTATAAGTCATGTGGGTCAAAGGGTTATTAGACCACCCTATTGGGGGTCGGCCATGTGGGTCAAAGGGTTATTAGACCACCCTATTTGGGGTCGTCCCTGTCAGCATTATGTTATGTGGTTAAGTTCGAGCCTACATGAGTTAGGTAAAAAGGCAAGTCAAGTCAAGTATAAATAGAGTGCGGGAGGCACTCTATTTACACACTCACTTCTCACATATGCACTCAAGGAGGAGTGGCGCACTTATGGAGGAAGAGGATCTGCTGCTAGGTTATGTCTATCTCTCATGGTTGGTTGTATCATTGCTCTATCTATCTCTGAGGAAGTTATTGGGGTTTTTTTTCACCTTTATGGTTTTCCCCAAGTAAATCTTTGTGTCTCTTATGTGCTTGCATTATTGTCTCCATGATTGATATGCTGTAGATATGCTGTACATGTTGTTCTCTCAGTTAAGGTCCTAGATCATATTGAAGTAAATTCTGAAAATTTAACATGGTATCAGAGCTAGCCTGAAAGAAGGCATGATATGGCATGTATGACACTTGTTGCACTTACGATGCTAGGGCTTGATATAGCAAAAACCAGTCATCGTAGAACTTTCACTATAAATCCGTTTTGGCGAATCGTTCGGATCTGAATTTGTTACAGGACGAATATAAAATATCCAGGTACCTTGTGTCCAAAGGACAACCTCTAATTCGTTGTACTTTGTGATGTATGATCTGTACAATATAGGGTTTCTGCCTCTTCCAGATCTGAGTCAAAATCAGGTGACCTTGGGAAAAAGGTTATAACTTGGGATAGGAAGCTCCAAATGAAATTTCGTGAAAAGTGACAGGTAGTACACAGACTGTACTATCTTAGGAAACGTTTTCAGAGGCCTACGATGAACCAGTGACACGTGGCACGCCGTACAAGTTCGCTCTCCTGTATTATACCATAAACAGGTCACGTTGCGACACTTGGCATAACTCTCTCTCAGAGAATCCAATTGAGGTCCGAATTGTCAGGATGGAAAGATAACAGGCCGAGCTATCTCAGAAAACGTTTTCAGAGGCCGAAGGTCAAACAGTGACACGTGGCATGCCGTACAAGTTCGCTCTCCTGTATTTTCCCAAAACAGGTCACGTTGCGACATTTGGCATAACTCTCTCTCAGAACATCCAATTGAGGTCAGACCTGTCAGGATGGAAAGCTAACAGGTCAGGATATCTCAGAAAACTTTTTCAGACCCTGTGGATCAAAAATTTCGGAGTTACACCAGAAACAATCAGGTACATATTTCTATCAAAACAGAATTATTTTTTGGTACCTTCATTCATGGCTTCCGGAATTTAGGGCTTTGAAGAAAGTTGGAATTTTTGTAATCGGAGACCACGGCTGGATGCTACTCATCAAAATAGAAATTTAGAGACCAAGATCAGAATTTTTGGTTGGGCAGAAGGTCGGGCTTGATCAAACCCTAGTTCGGGACTTTGATCAGAAAAGTGGAAAATTAGGGCTTCTGTAAAAATGGGAATTTTTGAAATCTGTGACCATGGCTGGAAGCTCCTCAGAAAAATAAAATCTTAGAGCTTTGGATCAAACCTTTTGACTGGGAAGAAGAGTGGGATTCATCAAACCCCAGTTCAGTGTCACGTCCAGTGAATCTAGAAGTTTCAAAGGCAAAATTGAGGAGTGAAACTTTGCAGTTTTCAAATTTTGAATATACCAGCTTGATCAACTCATCAAGGCGCACATTTCTATCCTTTCAGAAGTTTTAAATTCAAAGTTTGAATTTTTGGGGTTTCTCTGACAAACCCTTATCCAGCTCCAGATCCAGTTCTTGCAAATCAAGTGGATTGGGTTAATCCTAGAAGAAGATGGATTGGTCACTTGCATAAGTGAAGAAGTTCCTGTTTCAGAGGGAGATGAGGCTAAGGCCTTACATAAGAAGATTACAAGCGATCTCGATAGGTATGACTCATCGAGGTATGTTTTGAGATTTGTTCATGATTAAGTTTATGGTATGTTTGTCTTCATGTTATTACGGTTAGTACAATCTTGGTTTTAGACTTGTCATATCACCTTAATAAAACTATGAATGCACAATAGAAGATATTCACTGGTTAGGGTGTTGACACTTATGATTGTACTAATGCATTATGGTGTTGTATGAGGTTTATGTTGTCTACTAACATGAAAGGTACACCAACAAAGACAAATCATGTTCTGGTCCAAGAACATATGATCATGATAACATGAGGACAAAGATTCATCCACTGTCATGGATCTCATACAAGATCCATTTACGAGGTATGTATAACTTGTTTATACAATGGTTAACTTATAAGACATGCAGGTTACTAGCACAAGTCACTGAAGAGAAACAAAAGACATTATACGGGTATGTTAGACATAAATAGCTAGCATGCTAATCCAGGTATGTTTTTCCTATATCAAGCTAGAATCCTACCTTGTGTTAGGATCTCATACTGTTGTTGATAATGATTATTCCTAAAGAGTCATAGGTTTGAATAATCATTGTTTTATGCATATTATATCTCTTATCTTGATTGATGATTCAACTAACCTGAAGAGTCATAGGTTTGAGTAATTATAGGTTTAGACATGTTATGTTTATTATGATTTGACTAACCATAAGAATCCTACATAAACCTTGAATGCTAATGCTTATTATTTATGTTTGAAATGATCATGACTATACATGCTTGAGATTATTGTGTTTTAATAGTATACTAATGAATGTATGATTTTATATGAGATCACAAGGATAACACAATAATGATACTAATAAGCATGCATAGGGACCAAGGATGAATATGAGTTCAAGAACAGGTAATCCAGGAAGCAAAGATCAAGAGGAAGTACACTCCAGTGGTTTATGCAAGGATGCAGATATTCAGAGGGAGTTGACCATCTCTCTACATCCCACAACAGAAAGGTGTAGAAGAAGCTACTTCAGATTAGGACTCCAGCAGCTCCTGCAAGGAAGCGAAGACTCAGAGGGAGTCCACCCAACGAACAAACAAAGATAAGTATTTGAATTGTCATTTCTTAAATAATACTGTTCAATAATGATGTTCCTGGAATTAGGTTGTGTATTATGCATATTAGAATAATTGCATTGATGAACAGTATACTCCTAATATGCATGGGTAAGTGGCCTATGGCATTGTACAACATTCCATTGCTACTTATCTAGAATGAAACCTCTTTGCTGACATGTTGGGAGTTGTGCACACTCTTAACAATGTTCTGGTAGAGATTGGAAGGCATCTAGAAAGTTACATAATATGGATAAATGTTCTATTGAAGCATTGGCTAAGATAATTGCATGACTGTATGGCATATTTCTTTATGTGTAAGAATTTGTTCTGAAAACTATGAGATGTTTTCTAATCATGCAATTTAACTTGTTGTGTAGGAAAGATCGTATGCCATCTCCTACAAAAGAAGAACTACAACATTTTGTTCCAGCAACAAAGATATCTATTGAAGATATTGAAGATATTGAAGATATTGAAGTTCCCAGGATCTGGGATGAAGAAATGAAATACCATGATCTGTCGATCATGAAGAGTGATGTTTGGGATGTAATCCCAAGACATGAAGGGAAGTTTGCTATGACTTCCAAATGGAACTATCAGATCAAGCATGTTGCAGATGGTAGCATTGAGAAATATAAAAGTGATGAAATAGAAGATACACCAGATGGATTCAAGACAGCTTCCTTGAATTGTGTAGTTGAAGAAGAAGTGTATATAGAGCAGCCACTTGGTTCTGAGACTCATGATATGAAATCATATATGTGCAGAACTTGGTATGGTGAAGATAGATTGATTGCCGACATGCAGCGGAAGCTCACTACCGAGTTTGAGATGAAGAACTTGATGATGATGCACTATTTGTTTTTGGCATGGAGGTGTGGCAGAGTGTAGATAGAATCTTCCTTGGACAAGGGAAGTATGCAGTAGAGATCCTGAAGAGGTTCGGGATGATGGATTGCAAGGCCATGGCCACACCTATGGCATCGAATCTAAAGCTTCTATGTGATGCTTCATCTGAGCTAGTTGATGTCTCTTTGTATCGTCAGATTATTGGGTCCTTGATGTACCTGACGAACACGAGACCAGACATTTGCTTTGCTGTGAACACATTGAGCCAGTTCCTGATGGATCCGAGGAGTGTTCACCTGGTTGCTGTAAAGCATGTTCTGAGGTACCTGAAGGGTACAGTGGATTATGGGCTCAGGTATGAGGCGAATCAAAAGTTTAACCTGCAGGGTTATGTTGATTCAGATTGGGCTGGCAGTGCTGCAGATAGGAAGAGCACATCTGGGTGTTGCTTCAGTATGGGATCAGGTGTGATCTCTTGGTTTAGCAGGAAGCAGTCCTGCGTAGCACTGAGTACAGCTGAGGCAGAGTATGTTGCAGCCTGCTCAGCTAGTTGTGAGGCAGTATGGCTACGGGAGCTACTGTCTGAGTTATTTGATCTCCCATTGGAGGCTACTAGTATCTTCTGTGATAACCAGAGTTGTGTGAAGCTGTCCGAGAACCCAGTGTTTCATGACAGGTCAAAACACATAGAGATCAGATATCACTATATCAGGGATATGGTGCAGAGAGGAGCTGTGAAGCTCCTGTATGTTGCGACGGACGAGCAGATTGCAGATGTGCTGACGAAGCCACTAGCCAGGGTGAAGTTCGAGTACTTCAGAGAGAGGCTTGGCGTTCTTCAGATCGAGGACACTTCGAGGAAGAAGTGATGGACACATTTGCTGAAGCCATTCCAAGCATGTTGGAAGGAGGATCCTTCACATGGCTGTGGATGTAAGCGCTGGATGATGAGCATCAAGATGATGTTCTGGTTTCTGCTTGGATATGATCAGTTGGATCATTTTTATGTATGTATGTACGCATCATGTTGATGCGGGATATGATCAGTTGGATCATGTGTATGTATTTTGTATATGCATCATGTTGGATGCTTGGACCATGTATCTATATATGTATCAGGTGGATACATTGTATGATCAGGTGGATCATGTATGGTGATATGTATCATGTATTTGTATCAGGTGGATACATTGATGATCAGTAGGATCATGTATGATGATATGTATCAGGTAGATACTTGGTATGCATCAGGTAGTTGCAGTGATGATCAGGATGATCATAGATGATGAGCTTCAGGATGTTGCTGCAGATGACATGCAGCAGGATGTTGCAGTGATGATCAGGATGATCATAGATGACGAGCTTCAGGATGTTGCTCCAGATGACATGCAGCAGGATGTTGCAGTGATGATCAGGATGATCATAGATGATGAGCTTCAGGATGTTGCTCCAGATGACATGCAGCAGGACGTTGCAGTGATGATGATCAAGATGATCATGGATACATTAGGATGATGTATGGTGAGTATCAGTATGATGCTCTATGGCTGTGGATCAGGTTGTGCAGATGAGCATGTAATAGCGCCCTGGGAGATTTGCAGATGGTCTTTCGAGGTTTTGCCTATGGCATGTAATATCGGTTCCCTGGGACATCTGGCAAATGCTCTTTCGAGGTTTTGCTCTGGGAGGACATGTAATAGCGCCCTGGGAGATCTGCAGATAGTCTTACGAGGTTTTGCCCATGGCATGTAATAGCGCCCTGGGATATTTGGCAGATGCTCTTGCGAGGTTTTGTCCTATGGCATGTAATAGCGCCCTGGGAGATCCGATAGGTTGGGCTGTGTGCCCGTAATCAGTCCTGGGATGCTCTTGCGAGGTTTTGACATGACCACATGTAATAACGCCCTGGGAGATCTGCAGATAGTCTTACGAGGTTTTTCCTATGGCATGTAATAGCGCCCCGGGATATCTGGCAGATGCTCTTACGAGGTTTTGTGGTGGACCACATGTAATAGCGCCCTGGGAGATTTCAGGTCGAAGTTGTGTACCCGTAACATCCTGAGATGCTCTTGCGAGGTTTTGTGGTGGGGTCACATGTAATAGCGCCCTGGGAGATCCTATAGGTAGAGCTGTGTGCTCGTAACAGCCTGGGATGCTCTTTCGAGGTTTTGTGACGCACGTAAAAGTCTTGAGGATTCCACAGTATGGCCAGTGATGACGAAGACCTGTAGGTGGTGGGCCTACATCCAGTATGAAAAAGGACTGACTCTGTAGAACTTCCTATGACGAGTAGATTCATAGATTGATTGAGATAGCAGCAGCAATGACGATGATGATGACTCGATAACGATTCTCCAGTGACGATGATCCAGAGAAGATGACTTGTGCTAGAAGAACTGTGCTGAGAAATACCTTTCTAGTTAAGAGGGAGTGTTGATGTATATGTAACTTCGGAATGTATTTCACATATATGTATATTGTATTCTTATAGAGATGTTATTATTCCTCTATACGGAAGTGTCGTCATTTATATTGTAAGTGTCGTAACTTATACTTGATGGGTTATTAGACCACCTTGTTTGGGGTCGGCCCTGTATAAGTCATGTGGGTCAAAGGGTTATTAGACCACCCTATTGGGGGTCGGCCATGTGGGTCAAAGGGTTATTAGACCACCCTATTTGGGGTCGGCCCAGTCAGCATTATGTTATGTGGTTAAGTTCGAGCCTACATGAGTTAGGTAAAAAGGCAAGTAAAGTCAAGTATAAATAGAGTGCAGGAGGCACTCAATTTACACACTCACTTCTCACATATGCACTCAAGGAGGAGTTGCGCACTTATGGAGGAATAGGATCTGCTGCTAGGTTATGTCTATCTCTCATGGTTGGTTGTATCATTGCTCTATCTATCTCTGAGGAATTTATTGGGGTTTTTTTCACCTTTATGGTTTTCCCCAAGTAAATCTTTGTGTCTCTTATGTGCTTGCATTATTGTCTCCATGATTGATATGCTGTAGATATGTTGTACATGTTGTTCTCCCAGTTAAGATCCTAGATCATATTGAAGTAAATTCTGAAAATTTAACATTCCAAATGCATGGGCAAACTATAGAAAGTCGTTATGATGTAGAATGTGCATACTTTGTTGATTCCATTTATGAAATAAAACACATTTTCTAAAAACTCGTGTTTTTTAAGAAATCATGTAAACCGTCTAGAAGCTGTTATTTTAAAAAACGGTGGAAGTAAGCTTTTCTTATTTCCGGACGCATGCGCAAACTATAGAAAGTCGTTATGATGTAGAATGTGCATACTTTGTCGATTCCATTTATGAAATAAAACAAATTTTTTAAAAACTCATGTTTTTTAAGAAATCATGTAAACCTTCTAAAAGATCTGATTTTAAAAACGGGGGAAGTAAGCTTTTCTTATTTCCAAACGCATGCGCAAACTATAGAAAGTCGTTATGACATAGAATGTGCATACTTTGTTGATTCCATTTATGAAATAAAACACATTTTTTAAAAACTCATGTTTTTTAAGAAATCATGTAAACCTTCTAGAAGCTGTGACTTTAAAAAACGGGGGATGTAAGCTTTTCTTATTTCCAAACGCATGTGCAAACTATAGAAAGTCGTTATGACATAGAATGTGCATACTTTTTTGATTCCATTTATGAAATAAAACACATTTTCTAAAAACTCGTGTTTTTGACGAAATCATGTGAACCTTCTAGAAGCTGTGATTTTAAAAAACGGTGGAAGTAAGCTTTTCTTATTTCCGGACGAATGCGCAAACTATAGAAATTCGTTATGATGTAGAATGTGCATACTTTGTTGATTCCATTTATGAAATAAAACACATTTTCTAAAAACTCGTGTTTTTTAAGAAATCATGTAAACCTTCTAGAAGCTGTGATTTTAAAAAACGGTGGAAGTAAGCTTTTCTTATTTCCAGACGCATGCGCAAACTATAGAAAGTCGTTATGACGTAGAATGTGCATACTTTGTTGATTCCATTTATGAAATAAAACACATTTTTTAAAAACTCATGCTTTTTAAGAAATCATGTAAACCTTCTAAAAGCTGTGATTTTAAAAAACGGGGGAAGTAAGCTTTTCTTATTTCCAAACGCATGCGCAAACTATAGAAAGTCGTTATGACATAGAATGTGCATACTTTGTTGATTCCATTTATGAAATAAAACACATTTTCTAAAAACTCGTGTTTTTTAGGAAATCATGTGAACCTTCTAGAAGCTGTGATTTTAAAAAATGGTGGAAGTAAGCTTTTCTTATTTCCGGACGCATGCGCAAACTATAGAAAGTCGTTATGACGTAGAATGTGCATACTTTTTAGATTCCATTTATGAAATAAAGCACATTTTCTAAAAACTCGTGTTTTTTACGAAATCATGTAAACCTTCTACAAGCTGTGATTTTAAAAAACGGTGGAAGTAAGCTTTTCTTATTTCCGGACAAATGCGCAAACTATAGAAAGTCGTTATGACGTAGAATGTGCATACTTTGTTGATTCCATATATGAAATAAAACACATATTCTAAAAATTCATGTTTTTTACGAAATCATGTAAACCTTCTAGAAGCTGTGATTTTAAAAAACGGGGGAAGTAGGCTTTTCTTATTTCCAAACTTATGCGCAAACTATAGAAAGTCGTTATGACGTAGAATGTGCATACTTTGTTGATTCCATTTATGAAATAAAACATATTTTCTAAAAACTCGTGTTTTTTAAGAAATCACGTAAACATTCTAGAAGCCGTGAGTTTAAAAAACGGGGGAAGTAAGCTTTTCTTATTTCCGGACGCATGTGTAAACTATAGAAAGTCGTTATGACATAGAATGTGCATACTTTGTAGATTCGATATATGAAATAAAACACATTTTCTAAAAACTCGTGTTTTTTACGAAATCATGTAAACCTTCTAGAAGCTGTGATTTTAAAAAACGGGTGAAGTAAGCCTTTCTTATTTCCAAACTTATGCGCAAACTATAGAAAGTCGTTATGACGTAGAATATGCATACTTTGTTTATTCTATTTATGAAATAAAACATATTTTCTAAAAACTCGTGTTTTTTAAGAAATCATGTAAACCTTCTAGAAGCTGTGATTTTAAAAATCAGGGGATGTAAGCTTTTCTTATTTCCGGACACATGCGCAAACTATAGAAAGTCGTTATGACGTAGAATGTGCATACTTTGAAGATTCCATTTATTAAATAAAACACATTTTCTAAAAACTCGTGTTTTTTATGAAATCATGTAAACCTTCTAGAAACTGTGATTTTAAAAAACGGGGGAAGTAAGCTTTTCTTATTTCCGGACGCATGCGCAAACTATAGAAAGTCGTTATGACGTAGAATGTGCATACTTTGTAGATTCCATTTATGAAATAAAACACATATTTTAGAAACTAGTGTTTTTTACGAAATCATGTAAACCTTCTAGGAGATGTGATTTTAAAAAACAGTGGAAGTAAGCTTTTCTTATTTCCGGACGCATGCGCAAACTATAGAAAGTCGTTATGACGTAGAATGTGCATACTTTGTTGATTCCATTTATGAAATAAAACACATTTTCTAAAAACTCGTGTTTTTTATCAAATCCTGTAAACCTTCTAGAAGATGTGATTTTAAAAAATGGGGGAAGTAAGCTTTTCTTATTTCCAAATGCATGCGCAAACTATAGAAAGTCGTTATGACGTAGAATGTGCATACTTTGTTGATTCCATTTATGAAATAAAGCACATTTTCTAAAAACTCGTGTTTTTTAAGGAATCATGTAAACCTTCTAGAAGCTGTGATTTTAAAAAACGGGGGAAAGTAAGCTTTTCTTATTTCCAGACGCATGCGCAAACTATAGAAAGTCGTTATGACGTAGAATGTGCATACTTTGTAGATTCCATTTATGAAATAAAACACATTTTCTAAAAACTAGTGTTTATTACGAAATCATGTAAACCTTCTCCAAGCTGTGATTTTAAAAAACGGTGGAAGTAAGGTTTTCTTATTTCCGGACGTATACGCAAACTATAGAAAGTCGTTATGACGTAGAATGTGCATACTTTGTTGATTCCATTTATGAAATAAAACACATTTTCTAAAAACTCGTGTTTTTTACGAAATCATGTAAACCTTCTAGAAGCTGTGATTTTAAAAGACGGGGGAAGTAAGCTTTCCTTATTTCCAAACTTATGCGCAAACTATAGAAAGTCGTTATGACGTAGAATGTGCATACTTTGTTGATTCCATTTATGAAATAAAAAATATTTTCTAAAAACTCGTGTTTTTTAAGAAATCATGTAAACCTTCTAGGAGCTGTGATTTAAAAAAACGGCGGAAGTAAGCTTTTCTTATTTCCAGACGCATGCGCAAACTATAGAAAGTCATTATGACGTAGAATCCGCATACTTTGTAGATTCCATTTATGAAATAAAACACATTTTCTAAAAACTAGTGTTTTTTACGAAATCATGTAAACCTTCTAGAAGCTGTGATTTTAAAAAACGGTGGAAGTAAGCTTTTCTTATTTCCGGATGAATGCGCAATCTATAGAAAGTCGTTATGACGTAGAATGTGCGTACTTTGTTGATTCCATTTATGAAATAAAACACATTTTCTAAAAACTCATGTTTTTTACGAAATCATGTAAACCTTCTAAAAGCTGTGATTTTAAAAAACGGGGGAAGTAAGCTATTCTTATTTCCAAACTTATGCGCAAACTATAGAAATTCGTTATAACGTAGAATGTGCATACTTTGTTGATTCCATTTATGAAATAAAAAATATTTTCTAAAAACTTGTGTTTGTTAAGAAATCATGTAAACCTTCTAGAAGCTGTGATTTTAAAAAACGGGGGGAAGTAAGCTTTTCTTATTTCCGAACGCATGCACAAACTATAGAAAGCCGTTATGACGTATAATGTGCATACTTTGTATATTCCATTTATGAAATAAAACACATTTTCTAAAAACTCGTTTTTTTTATGGAATCATGTAAACGTTCTAGAAGCTGTGACGGACGAATGCACAAACTATAGAAAGTCGTTATGACGTAGAATGTGCATACTTTGTTGATTCTATTTATGAAATAAAACTCATTTTCTAAAAACTCGTGTTTTTTAAGAAATCATGTAAACCTTCTAGAAGCTTTGATTTTAAAAAACGGTGGAAGTAAGCTTTTCTTATTTCCGGACGCATGCGCAAAATATAGAAAGTCGTTATGACGTAGAATGTGCATACTTTGTTGATTCCATTTATGAAATAAAACACATTTTTTAAAAACTCATGTTTTTTAAGAAATCATGTAAACCTTCTAGAAGCTGTGATTTTAAAAAACGGGGGAAGTAAGCTTTTCTTATTTCCAAACGCATGCGCAAACTATAGAAAGTCGTTATGACATAGAATGTGCATACTTTGTTGATTCCATTTATGAAATAAAACACATTTTCTAAAAACTCGTGTTTTTTAGGAAATCATGTGAACCTTCTATAAGCTGTGATTTTAAAAAATGGTGGAAGTAAGCTTTTCTTATTTCCGGACACATGCGCAAACTATAGAAAGTCGTTATGACGTACAATGTGCATACTTTTTAGATTCCATTTATGAAATAAAGCACATTTTCTAAAAACTCGTGTTTTTTACGAAATCATGTAAACCTTCTAGAAGCTATGATTTTAAAAAACGATGGAAGTAAGCTTTTCTTATGTCCAGACGAATGCACAAACTATAGAAAGTCGTTATGACATAGAATGTGCATAGTTTGTTGATTCCATTTATGAAATAAAATACATTTTCTAAAAATTCGTGTATTTTATGAAATCATGTAAACCTTCTAGAAGCTGTGATTTTAAAAAACGGGGGAAGTAAGCTTTTCTTATTTCCAAACTTATGCGCAAACTATAGAAAGTCGTTATGACACAGAATGTGCATACTTTGTTGATTCCATTTATGAAATAAAACACATTTTCTAAAAACTCGTGTTTTTTAAGAAATCATGTAAACCTTCTAGAAGCTGTGATTTTAAAAAACGGTGGAAGTAAGCTTTTCTTATTTCCAGACTTATGTGCAAACTATAGAAAGTCATTATGACGTAGAATGTGCATACTTTCTTGATTCCATTTATGAAATAAAACACATTTTCTAAAAACTCGTGTTTTTTAAGAAATCATGTAAACCTCCTAGAAGCTGTGATTTTTAAAAATGGGGGAAGTAAGCTTTTCTTATTTCCAGACGCATGCGCAAACTATAGAAAGTCATTATGACGTAGAATGTGCATACTTTGTAGATTACATTTATGAAATAAAACACATTTTCTAAAAACTCGTGTGTTTTACGAAATTATGTAAACCTTCTAGAAGCTGTGATTTGAAAAAACGGTGGAAGTAAGCTTTTCTTATTTTCGGACGCATGCGCGAAATATAGAAAGTCGTTATGACGTAGAATGTGCATACTTTGTAGATTCCATTTATGAAATAAAACACATTTTCTAAAAACTCTTGTGTTTTACGAAATCATGTAAACCTTCTAGAAGCTGTGATTTCAAAAAACGGTGGAAGTAAGCTTTTCTTATTTTCGGACGCATGCGCAAACTATAGAAAGTCGTTATGACGTAAAATTTGCATACTTTGTTGATTCCATTTATGAAATAAAACACATTTTCTAAAAACTCGTGTTTTTTAAGAAATCATGTAAACCTTCTAGAAGCTGTGGTTTTAAAAAAGGGTGGAAGTAAGCTTTTCTTATTTCCGGACGAATGCGCAAACTATAGAAAGTCGTTATGACATAGAATGTGCATACTTTGTTGATTCCATTTATGAAATAAAACACATTTTCTAAAAACGCGTGTTTTTTAAGAAATCATGTAAACCTTCTAGAAGCTGTGATTTTAAAAAACGGTGGAAGTGAGATTTTCTTATTTCCGTACGCATGCGCAAACTATAGAAAGTCGTTATGACGTAGAATGTGCATACTTTGTTGTTTGCATTTATGAAATAAAGCACATTTTCTAAAAACTCGTGTTTTTTACGAAATCATGTAAACCCTCTAGAAGCTGTGATTTTAAAAAACGGTGGAAGTAAGCTTTTCTTATTTCCAAACGCATGCGCAAATTATGGAAAGTCGTTATGATGTACAATGTGCATACTTTGTAGATTACATTTATGAAATAAAACACATTTTCTAAAACCTCATGTTTTTTACGAAATCATGTAAGCCTTCTAGAAGATGTGATTTTAAAAAAGGTGGAAGTAAGCTTTTCTTATTTCCGGACGAATGCAAAAACTATAGAAAGTCGTTATGACGTAGAATGTGCATAATTTTTTGATTCCATTTATGAAATAAAACACATTTTCTAAAAACTCGTGTTTTTTAAGAAATCATGTAAACCTTCTAGAAGCTGTGATTTTAAAAAACGGTCGAAGTAAGCTTTTCTTATTTCCGGACGCATACGAAAACTATAGAAAGTCTTTATGACATAGAATGTGCATACTTTGTAGATTCCATTTATGAAATAAAACACATTTTCTAAAAACTCGTGTTTTTTACGGAATCATGTAAACCTTCTAGAAGCTGTGATTTTAAAAAACGGTGGAAGTAAGCTTTTCTTATTTCTGGTCGGATGCGCAAACTATAGAAAGTCGTGATGACGTAGAATGTGCATACTTTGTTGATTCCATTTATGAAATAAAACACATTTTCTAAAAACTCGTGTTTTTTAAGAAATCATGTAAACCTTCTAGAAGCTGTGATTTTAAAAAACGGTGGAAGTAAGCTTTTCTTATTTCCGGACGAATGCGCAAACTATAGAAAGTCGTTATGACGTAGAATGTGCATACTTTTTTGATTCCATTTATTAAATAAAACACATTTTCTAAAAACTCCTGTTTTTTAAGAAATCATGTAAACCTTCTAGAAGCTGTGATTTTAAAAAACGGTGGAAGTAAGCTTTTCTTATTTCCGGACGCATGCGAAAACTATAGATAGTCGTTATGACGTAGAATGTGCATACTTTGTAGATTCCATTTATGAAATAAAACACATTTTCTTAAAACTCATGTTTTTTACGAAATCATATAAACCTTCTAGAAGCTGTGATTTTAAAAAGCGGTGGAAGTAAGATTTTCTTATTTCCGGACGAATGCGCAAACTATACAAAGTCGTTATGACGTAGAATGTGCATACTTTGTTGATTCCATTTATGAAATAAAACACATTTTCTAAAAACTGGTTGTTTTTAAGAAATCATGTAAACCTTCTAGAAGCTGTTATTTTAAAAAACGGTGGAAGTAAGCTTTTCTTATTTCCAGACGCATGCGCAAACTGTAGAAAGTCGTTATGATGTAGAATGTGCATAGCTTGTTGAATCCATTTGTGAAATAAAACACATTTTCTAAAAACTCATTTTTTTTAAGAAATCATGTAAACCTTCTAGAAGCTGTGATTTTAAAAAACGGGGGAAGTAAGCTTTTCTTATTTCCAAACGCATGCGCAAACTATAGAAAGTCATTATGACGTAGAATGTCCATACATTGTTGATTCCATTTATGAAATAAAACACATTTTCTAAAAACTCGTGTTTTTTACGAAATCATGTAAACCTTCTAGAAGCTGTGATTTTAAAAACCAGTGGAAGTAAGCTTTTCTTATTTCCGAACGAATGTGCAAACTATAGAAATTCGTTATGACGTAGAATGTGCATACTTTGTTGATTCCATTTATGAAATATAACACGTTTTCTAAAAATTCATGTTTTTTAAGAAATCATGTAAACCTTCTAGAAGCTGTGATTTTAAAAAACGGTGGAAGTAAGCTTTTCTTATTTCCGGACGAATGCGCAAACTATAGAATGTCGTTATGACGTAGAATGTGCATACTTTGTTGATTCCATTTATGAAATAAAATACATTTTCTAAAAACTCATGTTTTTTAAGAAATCATGTAAACCTTCTAGAAGCTGTGATTTTAAAAAATGGTGGAAGTAAACTTTTCTTATTTCCGGACGCATGCGTAAATTATAGAAAGTCGTTATGACTTAGAATGTGCATACTTTGTTGATTCCATTTATGAAATAAAACACATTTTCTAAAAACTCGTGTTTTTTAAGAAATCATGTAAACCTTCTAGAAGCTGTGATTTTAAAAAACGGGGGAAGTAAGCTTTTCTTATTTCCGGACGCATGCGCAAACTATAGAAAGTCGTTATGACATAGAATGTGCATACTTTGTTGATTCCATTTATGAAATAAAACACATTTTCTAAAAACTCGTGTTTTTTAAGAAATCATGTAAACCTTCTAGAAGCTGTGATTTTAAAAAATGGTGGAAGTAAGCTTTTCTTATTTCCGGACGCATGCGCAAACTATAGAAATTCGTTATGACGTAGAACATGCATACTTTGTTGATTCCATTTATTAAATAAAACACATTTTCTAAAAACTCGTGTTTTTTAAGAAATCATGTAAACCTCCTAGAAGCTGTGATTTTTAAAAATGGGGGAAGTAAGCTTTTCTTATTTCCGGACGCATGCGCAAACTATAGAAAGTCGTTATGACGTAGAATGTGCATACTTTGTTGATTCTATTTATGAAATACAACACATTTTCTAAAAACTCGTGTTTTTTAAGAAATCATGTAAACCTTCTAGAAGCTGTGATTTTAAAAAATGGGGCAAGTAAGCTTTTCTTAATTCCGGACGCATGCGCAAACTATACAAAGTCGTTATGACGTAGAATGTGCATACTTTGTTGATTCCATTGATGAAATAAAACACATTTTCTAAAAACTCGTGTTTTTTACAAAATCATGTAAACCTTCTAGAAGCTGTGGTTCTAAAAAACGTTGGAAGTAAGCTTTTCTTATTTCCGGACGCATATGCAAACCATAGAAAGTCGTTATGACGCAGAATGTGCATACTTTGTTGATTCAATTTATGAAATAAAACACATTTTCTAAAAACTCGTGTTTTTTACGAAATCATGTAAACCTTCTAGAAGCTGTGATTTTAAAAAACGGGGGAAGTAAGCTTTTCTTATTTGCGGACACATGCGCAAACTATAGAAAGTCCTTATGACGTAGAACGTGCATACTTTGTTGATTCCATTTATTAAATAAAACACATTTTCTAAAAACTCGTGTTTTTTACGAAATCATGTAAACCTTCTAGAAGCTGTGATTTCAAAAAATGCGGGAAGTAAGCTTTTCTTATTTCTGGACGCATGCGCAAACTATAGAAAGTCGTTATGACATAGAATGTGCATACTTTGTATATTCCATTTATGAAATAAAACACATTTTCTAAAAACTCGTGTTTTTTACGAAATCATGTAAACCTTCTAGAAGCTGTGATTTTTAAAAACGGTGGATGTAAGATTTTCTTATTTCCGGACGAATGCGTAAACTATAGAAAGTCGTTATGACATAGAATGTGCATACTTTGTTGATTCCATTTATAAAATAAAACACATTTTCTAAAAACTCGTGTTTTTTAAAAAATCATGTAAACCTTCTAGAAGCTGTGATTTTAAAAAATGGTGGAAGTAAGCTTTTCTTATTTCAGGACGCATGCGCAAACTATAGAAAGTCGTTATGATGTAGAATGTGCATACTTTGTTGATTCCATTTATGAAATAAAACACATTTTCTAAAAACTCATGTTTTTTAAGAAATCATGTAAACCTTCTAGAAGCTGTGATTTTAAAAAACGGTGGAAGTAAGCTTTTCTTATTTCCGGACGCATGCGCAAACTATAGAAATTCGTTATGACGTAGAATGTGCATACTGTGTTGATTCCATTTATGAAATAAAACACATTTTCTAAAAACTCGTGTTTTATAAGAAATCATGTAAACCTCCTAGAAGCTGTGATTTTTAAAAACGGGGGAAGTAAGCTTTTCTTTTTTCCAGACGCATGCGCAAACTATTGAAAGTCGTTATGACATAGAATGTGCATACTTTGTAGATTCCATTGATGAAATAAAACACATTTTCTAAAAACTCGTGTTTTTTACGAAATCATGTAAACCTTCTAGAAGCTGTGATTTTTAAAAACGGTGGAAGTAAGCTTTTCTTATTTCCGGATGCATGAGCAAACTATAGAAAGTCGTTATGACGTAGAATGTGCATACTTTGTAGATTACATTTATGAAATAGAACACATTTTCTAAAAACTCGTGTTTTTTACGAAATCATGTAAACCTTCTAGTAGCTGTGATTTTAAAAAAACGGGGGGAAGTAAGTTTTTCTTATTTCCGGACGCATGCGCAAACTATAGAAAGTCATTATGACGTAGAATGTGCATACTTTGTTGATTCCATTTATTAAATAAAACACATTTTCTAAAAACTCGTGTTTTTTAAGAAATCATGTAAATCTTCTAGAAGCTGTGATTTCAAAAAACGGTGGAAGTAAGCTTTTCTTATTTCCGGACGCATGCGAAAACTATAGAAAGTCGTTATGACGTAGAATGTGCATACTTTTTTGATTCCATTTATGAAATAAAACACATTTTCTAAAAACTCGTGTTTTTTAAGAAATCATGTAAACCTTCTAGAAGCTGTGATTTTAAAAAACGGTGGAAGTAAGCTTTTCTTATTTCCGGACACATGCGCAAACTATAGAAAGTCCTTATGACGTAGAACGTGCATACTTTGTTGATTCCATTTATTAAATAAAACACATTTTCTAAAAACTCGTGTTTTTTAAGAAATCAAGTAAACCTCCTAGAAGCTGTGATTTTTAAAAACGGGGGAAGTAAGCTTTTCTTATTTCCGGATGCATGCGCAAACTATAGAAAGTCATTATGACGTAGAATGTGCATACTTTGTAGATTCCATTTATGAAATAAATCACATTTTCTAAAAACTCGTGTTTTTTAAGAAATCATGTAAACCTTCTAGAAGCTGTGATTTTAAAAAACGGTGGAAGTAAGCTTTTCTTATTTCCGGACGCATGCAAAAACTATAGAAAATCGTTATGACGTATAATGTGCATACTTTTTTGATTCCATTTATGAAATAAAACACATTTTCTAAAAACTCGTGTTTTTTAAGAAATCATGTAAACCTTCTAGAAGCTGTGATTTTAAAAAACGGTGGAACTAAGCTTTTCTTATTTCCGGACGCATGCGCAAACTATAGAAAGTCGTTATGACGTAGAACGTGCATACTTTGTTGATTCCATTTATTAAATAAAACACATTTTCTAAAAACTCGTGTTTTTTAAGAAATCATGTAAACCTCCTAGAAGCTGTGATTTTTAAAAACGGGGGAAGTAAGCTTTTCTTATTTCCGGATGCATGCGCAAACTATAGAAAGTCGTTATGACGTAGAATGTGCATACTTTTTTGATTCCATTTATGAAATAAAACACATTTTCTAAAAACTCGTGTTTTTTAAGAAATCATGTAAACCTTCTAGAAGCTGTGATTTTAAAAAACGGTGGAAGTAAGCTTTTCTTATTTCCGGACGCATGCGCAAACTATAGAAAGTTGTTATGATGTAGAACGTGCGTACTTTGTTGATTCCATTTATGAAATAAAACACATTTTCTAAAAACTCGTGTTTTTTAAGAAATCATGTAAACCTCCTAGAACCTGTGATTTTTAAAAACGGGGGAAGTAAGCTTTTCTTATCTCCAGACGCATGCGCAAACTATAGAAAGTCGTTATGACGTATAATGTGCATACTTTGTAGATTCCATTTATGAAATAAAACACATTTTCTAAAAACTCGTGTTTTTTAAGAAATCATGTAAACCTTCTAGAAGCTGTGATTTTAAAAGACGGTGGAAGTAAGCTTTTCTTATTTCCGGACGCATGCGAAAACTATAGAAAGTCGTTATGACGTAGAATGTGCATACTTTTTTGATTCCATTTATGAAATAAAACACATTTTCTAAAAACTCGTTTTTTTTACGAAATCATGTAAACCTTCTAGAAGCTGTGATTTTTAAAAACGGGGGGAAGTAAGCTTTTCTTATTTCCGGACGCATGCGCAAACTATAGAAAGTCGTTATGACGTAGAATGTGCATACTTTGTAGATTCCATTTATGAAATAAAACACATTTTCTAAAAACTCGTGTTTTTTAAGAAATCATGTAAACCTTCTAGAAGCTGTGATTTTAAAAAACAGTGGAAGTAAGCTTTTCTTATTTCTGGATGCATGCGCAAACTATAGAAGGTCGTTATGACGTAGAATGTGCATACTTTGTAGATTCCATTTATGAAATAAAACACATTTTCTAAAAACTCGTGTTTTTTAAGAAATCATGTAAACCTTCTAGAAGCTGTGATTTTAAAAAATGGGGGGAAGTAAGCTTTTCTTATTTCCGGACGCATGCGCAAACTATAGAAAGTCGTTATGACGTAGAATGTGCATACTTTGTTGATTCCATTTATGAAATAAAACACATTTTCTAAAAACTCGTGTTTTTTAAGAAATCATGTAAACCTTCTAGAAGCTGTGATTTTAAAAAACGGTGGAAGTAAGCTTTTCTTATTTCCGGACGCATGCGCAAACTATAGAAAGTCGTTATGACCTAGAACGTGCATACTTTGTTGATTCCATTTATTAAATAAAACACATTTTCTAAAAACTCGTGTTTTTTAAGAAATCATGTAAACCTCCTAGAAGCTGTGATTTTTAAAAATGGGGGAAGTAAGCTTTTCTTATTTCCGGACGCATGCGCAAACTATAGAAAGTCGTTATGACGTAGAATGTGCATACTTTGTAGATTCCATTTATGAAATAAAACACAATTTCTAAAAACTCGTGTTTTTTAAGAAATCATGTAAACCTTCTAGAAGCTGTGATTTTAAAAAACGAGGGAAGTAAGCTTTTCTTATTTCCGGACGCATGCGCAAACTATACAAAGTCGTTATGACGTAGAATGTGCATACTTTGCAGATTCCATTTATGAAATAAAACACATTTTCTAAAAACTCGTGTTTTTTAAGAAATCATGTAAACCTTCTAGAAGCTGTGATTTTAAAAAACGGTGGAAGTAAGCTTTTGTTATTTCCGGACGCATGCGAAAACTATAGAAAGTCGTTATGACGTAGAATGTGCATACTTTTTTGATTCCATTTATGAAATAAAACACATTTTCTAAAAACTCGTTTTTTTTACGAAATCATGTCAACCTTCTAGAAGCGATGATTTTAAAAAACGGGGGGAAGTAAGCTTTTCTTATTTCTGGACGAATGCGCAAACTATAGAAAGTCGTTATGACGTAGAATGTGGATACTTTGTTGATTCCATTTATGAAATAAAACCCATTTTCTAAAAACTCGTGTTTTTTACGAAATCATGTAAACCTTCTAGAAGCTGTGATTTTAAAAAACGGGGGAAGTAAGCTTTTCTTATTTTCAAATGCATGCACAAACTATAGAAAGTCGTTATGACGTAGAATGTGCATACTTTGTTGAATCCATTTATGAAATAAAACATATTTTCTAAAAACTCGTGTTTTTTACGAAATCATGTAAACCTTCTAAAAGCTATGATTTTAAAAAACTTGGGAAGTAAGTTTTTCTTATTTCCGGACGCATGCGCAAACTATAGATAGTCGTTATGACGTAGCATGTGCATACTTTGTAGATTTCATTGATGAAATAAAACACATTTTCTAAAAAGTCGTGTTTTTTACGAAATCATGTAAACCTTCTAGAAGCTGTGATTTTAAAAAACTGTGGAAGTAAGCTTTTCTTATTTCCGAACGCATGCGCAAACTATAGAAAGTCATTATGATGTAGAATGTGCATACCTTGTAGATTCTATTTATGAAATAATACACATTTTCTAAAAACTCGTGCTTTTTACAAAATCATGTAAACCTTCTAGAAGCTGTGATTTTAAAAAACGATGGAAGTAAGCTTTTCTTATTTCCGGACGCATGCGCAAACTATAGAAAGTCGTTATGACGTAGAATGTGCATACTTTGCAGATTCCATTTATGAAATAAAACACATTTTCTAAAAAGTCGTGTTTTTTACGAAATCATGTAAACCTTCTAGAAGCTGTGATTTTAAAAAACGGTGGAAGTAAGCTTTCTTATTTCCGGAAGCATGCGCAAACTATAGAAAGTCGTTATGATGTAGAATGTGCATACTTTGTAGATTCCATTTATGAAATAAAGCACATTTTCTAAAAACTCATGTTTTTTACGAAATCATGTAAACCTTCTAGAAGCTGTGATTTTAAAAAACGGTGGAAGTAAGCTTTTCTTATTTCCGGACGAATCCGCAAACTATAGAAAGTCGTTATGACGTAGAATGTGCATATGTTGTTGATTCCATTTATGAAATAAAACACATTTTCTAAAAACTCGTTTTTTTTATGAAATCATGTAGACCTTCTAGAAGCTGTGATTTTAAAAAACGGTGGAAGTAAGCTTTTCTTATTTCCAAACGCATGCGCAAACTATAGAAAGTCATTATGACGTACAACATGCATACTTTGTAGATTCTATTTATGATATAAAACATATTTTCTAAAAACTCGTGTTTTTTACGAAATCATGTAAACCTTCTAGAAGCTGTGATTTTAAAAAACAGGGGAAGTAAGCTTTTCTTATTTCCGGACGCATGCGAAAACTATATTAAGTCGTTATGATGTAGAATGTGCATACTTTGTTGATACGATTTATGAAATAAAACACATTTTCTAAAAACTCGTTTTTTTTACGAAATCATGTAAACCTTCTAGAAGCTATGAATTTAAAAAACAGGGGAAGTAAGCTTTTCTTATTTCCGGACGAATGCACAAGCTATAGAAAGTCGTTATGACGTAGAATGTGCATACTTTGTAGATTACATTTATGAAATAAAACACATTTTCTAAAAACTCGTTTGTTTTACGAAATCATGTAAACCTTCTAGAAGCTATGATTTTAAAAAACGATGGAAGTAAGCTTTTCTTATTTCCGGACGCATGCGAAAACTATAGAAAGTCATTATGATGTAGAATGTGCATACTTTGTTGATACCATTTATGAAATAAAACACATTTTCTAAAAACTTGTGTTTTTTACGAAATCATGTAAACCTTCTAGACGCTGTGATTTTAAAAAATGGGGGAAGTAAGCTTTTCTTATTTCCAAACGCATGCGCAAACTATAGAAAGTCGTTATGACGTAGAATGTGTATACGTTGTAGATTACATTTATGAAATAAAACACATTTTATAAAAACTCGTGTGTTTTACAAAATCATGTAAACCTTCTACGAGCTGTGATTTCAAAAAACGGTGGAAGTAAGCTTTTCTTATTTCCGGACGCATGTGCAAACTATAGAAAGTCGTTATGATGTAGAATGTGCATGTAGTGCCCCTAGACTTGTGTAGACATTGAGGGCACCTGCTGAGTGACCCCTCTGATTGAAACATTAATTAAATAACCTTTTGACCTTATTTTTGAGTATGTGTATCTGAACTGTTGAGGTAAATGAATAATTGCATATGTTAAACGATTAGCTATGACTATGGAAAATTATGTTGATGGATAATGCTTAACGACTAGCTGTATGGTGATTATTTATTTGGCGACGAAATGTATACTTAATAAGATGAATGAGCAGTTTGAATAAATCATAAATGTTTAACAATGCTAGAGTTAGAAACCAGATGATGATTGTTGAGAACAGTGCTACTAATAATTTGTTGTGAGAAGTGTGTGTAGAAACAAGTGAGACGGTTCACCAACGGACACACAAAGGAACATGAAGGGTCGTAGAGTACGGTTAAATCACACACAGGGAGAGCGACGACGATGTCGACTTCCAACGGAATACCACGCTTGAGCAGATAAGCACTGATCCGCTTGCTCAAGAGGAAAGCGTGAGGGCGTACGAGGTGGGCCACGACGGATCTGGTCACGTACGAGTTGAGGGGGCGCGCAGTGAGAACGGACTCACTCCTCAGCGCCATTAGTCCCTAGATAGCGTGTAGACGGAGGATGGAAGGTAACGGCTCCTGAAATCCCTACATGAAGTTCCCGCAAGTCAAAACGGAAGGATGACGGTAGAAGGGCCCGACGGTGCGGTACCCTGCCGAGAACGGAAAGAGTGAATGCAAGGACCCAACGATGTGGTGCCTTGCCGAGGAATGGAAACTATGGATGACTGGACTCAACGGAGTGGTGCCATGTCAGAGAAATTAAATTAAGGAACTAGGAGCCCAATGGCGCGGCACCGTGATCCTAGTGAGTTTGATTGTTAAATTTAACTGCATAAAAACTTATGAGAATAACTCTAGATTATTACTTAGCAAATGCATAAAAATAATTTAGGCATTTGCACATGAATAGTTATTTTTGTTGAGCATTTAAAATAATAGAAATCATTATTTAGGAGCAAAATAGAATCCTAAGATTAGACACCTAGTCAACTAAAAGCTAGGAGTTAATTAAAATATCTGGGGGACAAACTAGAGCAAACTTAGGGGTGTTGGTGCACTTCCCAGAGAAACTGACACTTGGATGGGTGAGTGTTTTAATTAAATAATTAATTAAAAATATGTAATTATGCATGAAGCGACATGTGTCGCATGAGATTTTCCTTTATAAGGAAGGCTTGGGGAATGGGTAAAGGACCCATAATTTGGACGATTGTCGTAATTTTTGAATACCTCAAAGACTTGCTGCTATCTAAGGGTTTGGCTTAGAAATCCTGGTGGGAAGGGAAGCCCAAGCTGAATTTCTGAACTACTTGTGTGAGCTCTACGACCCAAAGCTCAGGGGAGGCCATGCGACTGAAAGCATGAGCCTATGGTTGGGTGGCGAAGCTAACGATTGCTTCGCCAATGGTTAAACGAGCTTTGCTGGAGGGATCCTACGGAAGACGCAGACAACAATGGACCAGCTGGATCGGGTTGACAGGTTAAGGTTTGCTTATTTTTGTTAAGTTATTCACTCTTTTATTTTATTTTTCCAATAACTATAATGGCTAATTTGTTTGTATGAAGTTATTAAAGCTTCAGGTTCAGTTCAAGGGGACCCTAAAGGAGGGGTCCTACATTTGGTATCAGAGCCGGTCGAGCCTTGAGGGCACCGGACTCATATATTTTTGCAGGTGTTCATTGGTGACTGTGGTGATCATCAGCGGGATTGGAGCAGCGATCTTCGAGGAGTTTCACCTTCGACTGGAGCAGCCGTTCCTACAGGTTCTTCATTGCTTGAATATTTTATATTTGTTTCAATTTTATTTCAGGAGTTATAGATCTGGAATATCGTGTGAGAATGTGAGTTTGTGATTATGCATTCCTGTACATTTCAGTATTTTAATTGATGTGTATTGGAAGAATTTAAACTGGGAAATTACTGTGTTTTCTTTTAGATTTTAAAACACTATGTAATGAAGTGATCCGTGATTAGAAAATCGCTGTACTTGGAAGAACCGAATTTAGGGATTCGCTGTGTATTTGATTATTTTAATTGAGGGGTTCTTCGCCATGACCCTGTCCCACCACTCTTGAGCTTGATGGCTGATCGATGCATACGATGCATACACCAGACTGTGGCAATCATTTAAGCCTCTCTTTAATCTTGATGCGACCGCTATGGTATATCCACTAGTATAACCCTGACCACTTTGTTGATTAAATTATCCCCAAATCTAAAGCTTAATGCTGCCTCTGAGATGCTGTAATTTCTTTAAAAATCAAAACGCAAGGGTGCGGTGACTCCCGTTCTGTTTAGTCGCTTGAATGTATTTTTTTCTGTTGGATATCTTAAATCCTCTGTTTTGGATCACTACCTTCAAATCCCGGTCGTATAGATCTCTGCATGATTGTGTCTCCAATTGTGCAAATCTCTGCATTATTTGTTTCCTTTTACATCTCTAGATCGAATATTTAAAACTCTGTGTTTAATTATAGTTTTAGTTATTCCTATTAAATCTCTGTTATTGAAGAAGATTATCAGCTGAATGAAGAGCTTATTTACAAGGTCAATCATTTCCAATCTCTGTGTTTAATTCAGTTTTAAATTCTTTTTATTTAAACCTCTGCGTCCTTGCCTAATCAATAGCATTCTGTGTAAATTTAATTAACGATCTCAGTCGATGAGATCGTATCCCTGTGTAACAAAGGTAGACCTATGCGTGCTTACTTGAATCAATTGATTTCTGTCTGTAACCTTTATTTCATGATTCAGTGGACTGTTTGATTCTAAATAGAATTGAATCCTGGAAATCGAACATTCTGTTATGTGATGTGTGTTTCTGAATTAAAAATCCGGAAATCGTTTACCTTTGTATACGAACTACAAGTATTGATGTGAATGTTTCTCCATTAAAAATAAAAAAAAATCTGGAAATCGTTTAGCCTTTTCATACGAATGATCTGAAAGTTTTTACTTCAAATTATTGGATAGATCGAATATTTCAAAAATTCCAAAATTTCATTTATATCTTTGTACGATTTTTCGTGGTTCGATCTGAAAGATCAGCAATTAAATTATGTCCTTGCTTTAAGTTCGTATCGATCTGAGAATTCACCCCGATTCAAATGTTGTCCCGCTTAAACGTTTGTATGAATTCTGTCTATGCTTGAAGGTTGTATGAATCCTGCCCTGTACCTTTATTTTTAATAAAGATCTCTGGGCATTTACGTTAGCAAATTGTATGAACCCAAATTGCATTACTTGAAGCTTGATCTGCACGAAATCGCCTTACTCTCATGTTGAATAATTCCCTTAGATCACCGATTTATGTCAAGAGGGACCCTACATAAGTGATCTCATTGCGCAAATGATCCTTGTTTTCATTCTCTGCGTCGAGGTATTAAACGCCCCATCTAAACTGAGGTGTATTCTTGGATCCAAGAATTTGATTTGCATATCATATGTATTGTCCCCTGTTGCCACAGGAACGTGCATATGATCTTTGGCTGCTATTTATGAATGTGCAAATAATTTTGTTTTCTGTATATGCTACTTGTAGATTCCTACAATGAAATTGCATGATCCACTAGGGTCTACACCAGTGTTATATTTACTCGGTTTATTGCTTATACCAATTGATGCCTTCCTATTTTGATAATTGCTTATAGATCACAACGATCGGATCACTATCTTAGTGCTATGCAACGATGGTTCTTTTGTTTTAAATCTCTGTTTATTATTTGTTGTTTGATTGAGTTATGAACCCTTCTCTGCCATCGAGATTCCACCGAGAGATCTCCATACTCTATATGCTGCAACCTTTGGGCTAGCCTCTGTCCTCGTGGGCGTTGTTGTTCATAGGTTATACTGAACGCTGTTATCATAGATGTGTTATGTATTTCTGATGCTGCTCTTGATTTGGAAGGAATGGTAGTATTATATATATACTGGTAAACAGAGAAACCTCTGTCCATCGTGGACGATAAGGATCACTGTGTTTGATTAATTATTGCTTTGAATTTAGTCGGATCGTTGTATTATATATTATGTACTGGTCATTTTCTACAGAGTTATAGTGCCCCAGTTTTGTATTGTCTGTATGCTGGATTCCAAATCTTGATTTCAGCCTGTTAGATTTGTTCCCATTGCCAAAACAGAATCCCTGTAGAGTTATTGAAAACGCAGCTAAGCTGTGTATGTTTTACTGTTCATTAATTATTTCTGATTCATCTTCTTTTGTATTTGGTAAATATAAATTTAAACCTGCAATCTGGCCTCTGTAATCTGATTTGAACTTATTGATAGATCTTAAGTTTTTAAGACTCTGTCATGTAAACTTTGTAACCGACTACAGAGAACCCCAGTCGTCTCTAAGAATTCGGTACGTCGAGATAATCACGGGAGAGTGATTGGCTTGATCGGCGTCCTCTCCTTCCGTCCGCGCAGATGCCAGCACCAATGCGTATAAAACGTTTGAGTTTTAATTGCTTGGTGGTGATGCATGGCGTGTTAGGTATTTAATGAATTGAAGTTGTCTTTATTTACGCCACTTCTAGTTTGCCAACCCAATCCTTGAGGTTTTCTGTGTTAAACTCGCCACGGGTAAATGCCCATCAATCGATCCATCGAATATCTCTTCGAGTCGGTTATTATCTTGTCTCCAATCTCATGATCTTTTGTTACTACTTATGTGCTTGCTGGATTTTATTTAAGGGACATTGGATGCATAAGGCATGCGCTGAACTCCATACCATTTCTTGACATAATAAAAGACTATCACTCTTAAAATCCACTCCTAAAAGAGATTATTTTTACAGAATTACTAAAAATAGAAGATTGCATCATGCAAGACCGCCGTTGTATTGGTCAATGTGCAAGATTGTGTTATAAAATTGCATCATTACATTATAATCTCGCCTCATAAAGAGCATACATAATATTGCATTTCATAAGATTGTATTGTAGAATTGTATCGCAAGATCACAAGTTCATGTATAGATACGGCTGACATACCGCGTGGGGCGTGGAGAATGATTTCAATATTTTATTGACTGAAAGTTATATTTATATTATCTTTACTAAAACATAGGAGTATAATATCGATGGGATAGCTACCTTCAGAGTTGCGTTAAGTAGTGATAAACACATGTTAAAATTTCCATTGAGACGGTTAACGGGATTTCACTCCATTCAAATCTCAGAAAGTTGTGTCATTATCCAAGGTACCCGAACTGCGTAATCATCATTAACTGATACATGAGAATCATCGTGGCAATCCTATATATATGCATGAATATATATATTATATAAATATACTTTAAGAAAGTTTAAATTATTTTTGTATACATGTGAAGAAAGGAATTCTATATACGCACGAATATACATATCATATGAATATACTTTTGAAAGTTTAAATACATATGGATAGAATACTATATCTACACGTTTCGATATTTTATTTGAAATGAAGAATGTGGTAGTATATGAGGTAAGAAGGAATATTACAATAAGATATGTAATATGTAATTAAGTAGACTCAAAGGCATAAATATCTAGTAGTTTGTATATTAATGCATTAGGAGAAAAATACATGTTAGAGTTTTAGTATTTTATTTATTTATAGATTTTCGATTAATACTTGAAATTTAGTTTATATGGTCTTTATATTGAAGTGAAATAATTAAAGAATAAACTGAAACGAATTTTTAAGTTCAATTCCTTATATGGAAAGTGTAGTTATTTTTATTATATCTAAAGTGATATATTTAATAGAATAAATTGAATTGAATTCTAGGAAGTGGAAAATAAAAAGGAATGCACTAAACATTTGTAGTTAGGACGGAATATTAAAGTTTAATATGTAAGTAAACATTGTTAAAGTAGCTAATTTTTTTTAGAATATATATAAAATAAAATTGTTACATGTCACCATAGAAATTGATGAAATTATTTAGATGTTGAGAAAAAGGTATTTATATATAATGGAATTATTATAAAATTACATTTAAATACTTGAAGGGAATAAGTATATTTCATAACACATTTACTTTAAGATAGTGAAGGAAAATTATTTATATATGCAGTAGAACCATTATAGAGCTATATTCAAATACTTTAAAAGAATTATCTATATGAATGATGGAACTTTAGATAGTATTAATACATCTATGGCATTTGAAAATAAGTTTTTATGTGTAATATTGAAATCATGAACTGTTATGATTTTAAAACAATTACAATTTAAGGTTGAAGAAGAGAACGTATATATATATATATATATATATATATATATATATATATATATATATATATATATATATATATATATATCGACGAGGCCTTAATAACGAAAGGATGGAAGGACAGATTCTAACTTGATGAGTAAGATTGAGGAGTATGACACCTCACAAGAATGATCCGTAGAAAAAAAAACTAATGAGGAATTCAATTTGAAAATTGAGAATAAGGAAATTGAAGAAAGTTTTAATGGGAATTAGAAGCATTGGAAAGCTTTTTGAATTAATTGAAAAGGGATATCTTAATCATGTATAGGAGGAAATTGAAGTAGGTGATGTATAATGGCATGGTAATGATGAAGTGTAACTTGGAAGACCTACCCATGGGACCTACAAACTAAACTCAAATGAAGCTAATCTTAGGTCATGGTCAAACGTTGATGAAAAGGACAACTAACCCTCGATATGGAAACTCGATGAGGTTAAGAAAGCACACTTAGTACAATTTGATGAGATTATTGAAGTAGTCCTATGACAAAAGAAATGATGAAATGAAGTAAAGATACGATAAGCTCATTGATCTGAACATGATATTACTGAAGAAAAGGACTGAGAGTTAAATTTTAAATGTTCATCTAAGTCACTAAGTTTTGAGGCCTCAAATCCTATCAATTTTAGAACCAACATTTAGGGGTTTTGGGAAGTAACCTTATGGAAATTGGTTTTGAAATATTTGAGGGTCTCTCTCTCTCTTGATTTGTTAAAAACGTGACCATGTTTTACTCATCTTTGATTAATGGAATATGTTATGATAATTACCTTCTCGTCTTGGAGGGAAGGATGTCCAAATATATTTGGAGTCTTTCTTGATGGTGATTTGCTAACTAATGGGTGGCTATTGATGTTGTATAATTAATTTTGGATATCGTAGACCTTTGCAGATCTAGGTTGGTATTGACAATTATGAAGGCATTATTGGATTTACAGTACGCATGTTACGATTGATTTCATGAGGATGTATCGGAAGCACATTGGATGAAAAAGAAAACTTACGATTGGAACCACTAGTGCTTAGAGACTTCATCGTTGGAGAAAAATAGAAGAGAATGACAAGAAGATGAGAATAGGAAATTAGAAAGTTAAGCCTAGTGTTGGAAGTACGAGAACAAATTTAACTTCGGGACGAAGTTCTATATAAGAAGGGGTACATGTAATGCCCCTAGAATGACTGTGGATCTCAAGGGCACCTATCAATTGACCCGGCTGAAAAACTTCGATATAGTGGTCTTATGAGCCTTGTTATGTCTTAAACGATTGAGGAAAACTTGAAGATGTGAATGACGACAATAATTGATAAATGAATTAAGGAATTAAAGTATATGTGTGGAGTGGGATATTTGATTGATTACTTCTTGCTTAATGATTAGCCTTGATTGATCAAGTCAAAGTGCAGTGGGATAATTATAGTTCTAGATCTGCGATTTGGGAGGATGCAACTGAGATGCGTCATAGATTTCTACATTTATTCTGAACTTCGGGACGAAGTTCTAAATAAGTAGGGGTGTATGTAGTGCCCCTAGACTTGTGTAGACATTGAGGGCACCTGCTGAGTGACCCCGCTGATTGAAACATTAATTAAATAACCTTTTGACCTTATTTTTGAGTATGTGTATCTGAACTGTTGAGGTAAATGAATAATTGCATATGTTAAACGATTAGCTATGACTATGGAAAATTATGTTGATGGATAATGCTTAACGACTAGCTGTATGGTGATTATTTATTTGGCGACGAAATGTATACTTAATAAGATGAATGAGCAGTTTGAATAAATCATAAATGTTTAACAATGCTAGAGTTAGAAACCAGATGATGATTGTTGAGAACAGTGCTACTAATAATTTGTTGTGAGAAGTGTGTGTAGAAACAAGTGAGACGGTTCACCAACGGACACACAAAGGAACATGAAGGGTCGTAGAGTACGGGTAAATCACACACAGGGAGAGCGACGACGATGTCGACTTCCAACGGAATACCACGCTTGAGCAGATAAGCACTGATCCGCTTGCTCAAGAGGAAAGCGTGAGGGCGTACGAGGTGGGCCACGACGGAGCTGGTCACGTACGAGTTGAGGGGCGCGCAGTGAGAACGGACTCACTCCTCAGCGCCATTAGTCCCTAGATAGCGTGTAGACGGAGGATGGAAGGTAACGGCTCCTGAAATCCCTACATGAAGTTCCCGCAAGTCAAAACGGAAGGATGACGGTAGAAGGGCCCGACGGTGCGGTACCCTGCCGAGAACGGAAAGAGTGAATGCAAGGACCCAACGATGTGGTGCCTTGCCAAGGAATGGAAACTATGGATGACTGGACTCGACGGAGTGGTGCCATGTCAGAGAAATTAAATTAAGGAACTAGGAGCCCAATGGCGCGGCACCGTGATCCTAGTGAGTTTGATTGTTAAATTTAACTGCATAAAAACTTATGAGAATAACTCTAGATTATTACTTAGCAAATGCATAAAAATAATTTAGGCATTTGCACATGAATAGTTATTTTTGTTGAGCATTTAAAATAATAGAAATCATTATTTAGGAGCAAAATAGAATCCTAAGATTAGACACCTAGTCAACTAAAAGCTAGGAGTTAATTAAAATATCTGGGGGACAAACTAGAGCAAACTTAGGGGTGTTGGTGCACTTCCCAGAGAAACTGACACTTGGATGGGTGAGTGTTTTAATTAAATAATTAATTAAAAATATGTAATTATGCATGAAGCGACATGTGTCGCATGAGATTTTCCTTTATAAGGAAGGCTTGGGGAATGGGTAAAGGACCCATAATTTGGACGATTGTCGTAATTTTTGAATACCTCAAAGACTTGCTGCTATCTAAGGGTTTGGCTTAGAAATCCTGGTGGGAAGGGAAGCCCAAGCTGAATTTCTGAACTACTTGTGTGAGCTCTACGACCCAAAGCTCGGGGGAGGCCATGCGACTGAAAGCATGAGCCTATGGTTGGGTGGCGAAGCTAACGATTGCTTCGCCAATGGTTAAACGAGCTTTGCTGGAGGGATCCTACGGAAGACGCAGACAACAATGGACCAGCTGGATCGGGTTGACAGGTTAAGGTTTGCTTATTTTTGTTAATTTATTCACTCTTTTATTTTATTTTTCCAATAACTATAATGGCTAATTTGTTTGTATGAAGTTATTAAAGCTTCAGGTTCAGTTCAAGGGGACCCTAAAGGAGGGGTCCTACATTTGATACCAAATGTAGGACCCCTCCTTTAGGGTCCCCGTAAACTGAACCTGAAACTTCGAAAACTTCATACAAACAAATTAGCCATTATAGTTATTAAAAAAAAATAAAATAAAAGAGTGAATAACTTAATAAAAATAAGCAAACCTTAACCTGTCAACCCGATCCAGCTGGTCCATTGTTGTCTGCGTCTTCCGTAGGATCCCTCCAGCAAAGCTCGTTTAACCATAGGTGAAGCAACCGTTAGCTTCGCCACCCAACCATAGGCTCATGCTTTCAGTCGCATGGCCTCCCCCGAGCTTTGGGTCGTAGAGCTCACACAAGTATTTCAGAAATTCAGCTTGGGCTTCCCTTCCCACCAGGATTTCTAAGCCAAACCCTTAGATAGCAGCAAGTCTTTGAGGCATTCGAAAATTACGACAATCATCCAAATTATGGGCCCTTTACCCGTTCCCTAAGCCTTCCTTATAAAGGAAAATCTCCTGCGACACATGTCGCTTCATGCATAATTAAATATTTTTAATTAATTATTTAATTAAAACACTCACCCATCCAAGTGTCAGTTTCTCTTGGAAGTGCACCTACATCCCTAAGTTTGCTCTAGTTTGTCCCCCAGATATTTTAATCAACTCCTATCTTTTAGTTGACTAGGTGTCTAATCTTAGGATTCTATTTTGCTCCTAAATAATGATTTCTATTATTTTAAATGCTTAACAAAATAACTATTCATGTGCAAATGTCTAAGCTATTTGTTATGCATTTGCTAAGTAATAATCTAGAGTTATTCTCCTAAGTTTTTATGCAGTTTAATCTAACAATCAAACTCACTAGGATCACGGTGCCGCGCCGTTGGGCTCCTAGTTCCTTAATTTTAATTCCTTGACATGGCACCACTCCGTCGGGTCCAGTCATCCATGGTTTCCATTCCTTGGCATGGTACCTCATCGTTGGGTCCTTGCATCGATTCTTTCCGTTCTCGATAGGGTACCGCATCGTCGGGCCCTTCTGCCACCATCTTTCCGTTTTGACTTGCGGGAACTCTTGTAGGGATTTTAGGAATCGTTACCATCCATCCTCCGTCTACATGCTATCTAGGGACTAATGGCGTTGAGGAGTGAGTCCGTTCTCACTGCGCGCCCCTCAACTCGTACGTGACCAGCTCCATCGTGGCCTACCTCGTACACCCTCACGCATTCCTCTTGAGCAAGCGGATCAGTGCTTATCTGCTCATGCGTGGTATTCTTGTCGGAAGTCGACATCGTCGTCGCTCCCCATGTGTGTGATTTACCCGTACTCTACGACCCTTCATATTCCTTTGTGTGTCCTTCGGTGAACCGTTTCACCTGTTGCTACACATATTTCTCACAAACATAAATCATTATTTTATTGATTTACAATCAATCGTAATCATAAATATACTCAAAATAAAATCAAAGGATTATTTTATTAATGTTTCAAACAGTCGGGTCACTAAGCAAGTGCCCTCAATGTCTACAGTAGTCTAGGGGCACTACATACACCCCTACTTATTTAGAACTTCGTCCCGAAGTTAAATTTTGGTCTCGTACTTTCGACATTAGGCTTAAATTTTAATTTCATATTCTCATCTTTTTTCCATTCTCTTCTATTTTTCTCCAACAAACAAGGTTATAAGCACAAGTGTTTCAAGTCATTAGTTCCTATATCATCTAGTATGGTTACAATACACCCTCAGGAACTTACTCGCAACTTCGTCTCATATCAATTCGTTAACACGTTTCATAATTGTCAATCCCAACAGGGTTCCTATATCTCTTATTCATTCATGAAGGTCTACGATGTCCAAATTTTCAACAAGTTGCATTGTGTCAATAGCCACCCAAAAGTTTCTCAAATCATCATTCAGCATACAAATCCAAGTAAGGATTCCCATCTAATTGGTTATCCTCCCTTCAAGACGAGAAGGTAAACATCATACGACATACAGTCAAATATAGATAGGTAAGATATAATCATGGTTTTAACAAATCAGGAGTGACTACCAAATGTTCCAAAATCCAATCCCCAAATGTGGAAAGAGACTACTTCCAATTCCATGATTGCTAATAAAATTGATTCTCCATTCGATAGGAAAGTGTCGTAATATAGATACTTAGTCGAACATAATAAATTTTATTTCCTAGTCTTTTCATCAGTACCTTCATGTCCAAAATGTGGATCTCATCATGTTCTTACATCATTTTATCGTTTATGTTGTCATAGAATTTCTTCAAGAGTCTCCTCAAGTTTCACCAGATGTGTTTTCTTAACCTCATCAAGTTCCATCTCAAGCACTATTTGTCTTGATGATGAGGATTCACCCTGTCACATTGTTAGCATCATTGCATTCAACTCATCAAGTTTATTTTCTCCATATTTTGTTTTACAAAAAAAAAAAACATTCATTATTTGACCCCTTCGACGAGTCTTCCGAGTTATAATTTCCCAATTTACCCCATCATGGTAATCTCAAGTTTGTAGTTTTTCATTTTCATAAAAGTATCGTCATGATGTAAAAGTTAATGTCATTGTCTTCATCTCATTGTGATGTTCATATCAAAATCTTTGTTTTCCAATTTTGAATTTGTTTCACCTTCCCGACATTGTGTCGAAATCTCGACAAGTACAAACAATTTTCATTAAGTTGGCTAAAAGTTGTTAATTTGGATTCACCCTTAATTCATGTGATTTATTCATTCGCTAGTCCTATCATCATGGCTATGTACAAAATTTTAAATATCCCCGTAGGCATCCCTTGCAAAAAGGCTCAATGCTTTCCTCCATTTGACATAATATTCCTTGTAACCATCACATGGATCTAGTCCATCCATTCATAACCCTTACCTTTAAAGTATGCCATCTTAACCATTTCAATACCACCACATAACGCCTCAACCTAGTCAATTCATTATATAATAAGTGTAATTCCACTCCTATACAAAGCATATCATTTACTTGTCACTTTTCCATTTGACTAACCTGTAACTCCACCATCAAGGGATTTTACATATATTGACCTTTTGTTATAACAAGACCGATTGATGCATGAAATTATTGTAATGGTTTCAAACCACTTCATTCTAATACATTTGAACTCTGTTTTAGATGTATATTTTATATATCGCTGCATATATATATATATATATATATATATATATATATATATATATATATATATATATATATATATATATATATATATATTTAAAACCCGGATTCAAATCATTACTATTACTTCTTAATACCGAATTTTAGTGTAAAAGTATGTAGATCTGCTATTCCGCGATCTCACAAATCCAGTTATAGATCTCGATTTGGGGAATAAGGGACAGCGAGGGCGTCGATCCCTCGGCTGTGAGATTTCTGTGTTTCAAATTTTTGTTTTATTACTACAACTTTGTCTAATTTCAATTATAGATCTTAAATTAAACGAATGACTGACAGTGAGGGCGTCGATCCCTTGGCCGTAAGATGTTTAAAATAGAACGCCCTACATTTTCGATCTCTGTAAATTGAATGGATGGCTTATAAATTGATCTCTGCTGATTGAATGGAGCGCTATTCTTTTTTTTATCTCTTCAATTCGCCAGCTCCCTTAATGCACTTTTTGATATCTTAAACTTCTATGCATGTTGCATACATCCGACTGTTATACAGCCGCACCTTGTGTAATCCTGTAGTTGTTTATTTATAAAACCCGCTGCCTCTCAGAACTGTACAACTAATGCACTAATGAATTTCCTGAGCATGTTATTGGCATAGCAGATCCGTAGATCCGTAGATCGTGGATCTGAACCATGCCTTATTGTAGTCCCTGTACCGTTAATGACACGGTGGATATGTAGAATCATAGGGCTGTGCGAACATATTTATGTGATCTCTACACACACTAGAAGCGTAGATCAGATATGGTTACTGTGATGAATGCAAGCGTAGATTTAATTTAGAAATCGTAACGGACTGCTCCAACTCTCTCTGTGTCCCAAATCCATCGGCATTTATACTCTGTTACGATTTCAACATATATTGGTTTTAATCTCCGAATTGCTTTTCGGCATTTAAAAAAAAAAAGGGACTTCTATAAATAAGTTAGATTATATCCCTATGCCCATTTGAAATGTATGCGATTAGAAGAATTATATCAATATAGTGTTAAACTGAAATACATTGGTGGCATTCTAATGAAAATACTTCAACAAGCAGATATGTTATATTATATTCCATTCACGAGCAATTGTTGTAATAGGATAGGCCCAGGTGTTTAGGATATTTGGGTTACATTCAAGATACAAAAGAAAATATTTATATCTTATCTAATCTAGATGCTAATGATAAAAAGAGTAAGGTTCATAAATTTAGATGAGAAGTTATGTATATATAACCAAGTACTGGTATTGATATTGATACATAATTCTTTTTATTACTTATATGAGCCGTTTCTTGAATTAAATTCTAGTACAAGTTTTCTGCCTCTAAAATCGGGAGATCTCACTGGATGACAGTTGAGTAAGACCATCTGAGCCTGCCGTTTTAATAGAACTTAAATGTAGCCACTTGCTGTCAGCATTGGCGCACTACAGTATTTAGATCTGAAGATTCATCCGGCTGCAACGTCAATGTCAGATCTATTACGAAATCATGTAAACCTTCTAGAAGCTGTGATTTTAAAAAATGGGGGAAGTAAGCTTTTCTTATTTCCAAACGCATGCGCAAACTATAGAAAGTCGTTATGACGTAGAATGTGTATACGTTGTAGATTACATTTATGAAATAAAACACATTTTCTAAAAACTCGTGTGTTTTACAAAATCATGTAAACCTTCTACAAGCTGTGATTTAAAAAAACGGTGGAAGTAAGCTTTTCTTATTTCCGGACGCATGTGCAAACTATAGAAAGTCGTTATGATGTAGAATGTGCATACTTTGTAGATTCCATTTATGAAATAAAACACATTTTCTAAAAACTCATGTTTTTTACGAAATCATGTAAACCTTCTAGAAGCTGTGATTTGAAAAAATGGTGGAAGTAAGCTTTTCTTATTTCCGGACGAATGCGCAAACTATAGAAAGTCGTTATGGTATAGAATGTGCATAGTTTGTTGATTCCATTTAGGAAATAAAACACATTTTCTAAAAACTCATGTTTTTTACGAAATCATGTAAACCTTCTAGAAGCTGTGATTTTAAAAAACGATGGAAGTAAGCTTTTCTTATTTCCGGACGCATCCGAAAACTATAGAAAGTCGTTATGATGTAGAATGTGCATACTTTGTTGATACCATTTATGAATCAAAACACATTTTCTAAAAACTCGTTTTTTTTTACGAAATCATGTAAACCTTCTAGAAGCTATGATTTTAAAAAACAGGGGAAGTAAGCTTTTCTTATTTCCGGACGAATGCGCAAACTATAGAAAGTCGTTATGACGTAGAATGTGCATACTTTATTGATTCCATTTATGAAATAAAACACATTTTCTAAAAGCTGGTGTTTTTTACGAAATCATGTAAACCTTCTAGAAGCTGTGATTTTAAAAAACGGGGGAAGTAAGCTTTTCTTATTTCCAAACGCATTCGCAAACTATAGAAAGTTGTTATGACGTAGAATGTGCATACTTTGTAGATTCCATTTATGAAATAAAACACATTTTCTAAAAACTCGTGTTTTTTACAAAATCATGTAAACCTTCTAGAAGTTGTGATTTCAAAATATGCGGGAAGTAAGCATTTCTTATTTCCGGACGAATGCGCAAACTATAGAATGTCATTATGACGTAGAATGTGCATACTTTGTAGATTCCATTGATGAAATAAAACACATTTTCTAAAAACTCGTGTTTTTTAAGAAATCATGTAAACCTTCTAGAGGCTGTGATTTTAAAAAACGATGGAAGTAAGCTTTTCTTATTTCTGGACGCATGCGAAAACTATAGAAAGTCGTTATGATGTAGAATGTGCATACTTTGTTGATTCAATTTATGAAATAAAACACATTTTCTAAAAACTCGTGTTTTTTAAGAAATCATGTAAACCTTCTAGAAGCTGTGATTTTAAAAAATGGTGGAAGTAAGCTTTTCTTATTTCCGGACGCATACGCAAACTATAGAAAGTCATTATGATGTAGAATGTGCATACTTTGTTGATTCCATTTATGAAATAAAACACATTTTCTAAAAACTCGTGTTTTTTAAGAAATCATGTAAACCTTCTAGAAGCTGTGATTTTAAAAAACGGTGGAAGTAAGTTTTCTTATTTCCGGACGCATGCGCAAACTATAGAAAGTCGTTATGACGTAGAACGTGCATACTTTCTTGATTCCATTTATGAAATAAAACACATTTTCTAAAAACTCGTGTTTTTTAAGAAATGATGTAAACCTTCTAGAAGCTGTGATTTTTAAAAACGGGGGAAGTAAGCTTTTCTTTTTTCCGGGCGCATGCGCAAACTATAGAAAGTCGTTATGACGTAGAATGTGCATACTTTATTGATTCCATTTATGAAATAAAACACATTTTCTAAAAGCTGGTGTTTTTTACGAAATCATGTAAACCTTCTAGAAGCTGTGATTTTAAAAAACGGGGGAAGTAAGCTTTTCTTATTTCCAAACGCATTCGCAAACTATAGAAAGTTGTTATGACGTAGAATGTGCATACTTTGTAGATTCCATTTATGAAATAAAACACATTTTCTAAAAACTCGTGTTTTTTACAAAATCATGTAAACCTTCTAGAAGTTGTGATTTCAAAAAATGGGGGAAGTAAGCATTTCTTATTTTCGGACGAATGCGCAAACTATAGAATGTCATTATGACGTAGAATGTGCATACTTTGTAGATTCCATTTATGAAATAAAACACATTTTCTAAAAACTCGTGTTTTTTAAGAAATCATGTAAACCTTTTAGAAGCTGTGATTTTTAAAAACGGTGGAAGTAAGCTTTTCTTATTTCCGGACGCATGCGCAAACTATAGAAAGTCGTTATGACGTAGAATGTGCATACTTTGTAGCTTCCATTTATGAAATAAAACACATTTTCTAAAAACTCGTGTTTTTTAAGAAATCATGTAAACCTTCTAGAAGCTGTGATTTTAAAAAATGGTGGAAGTAAGCTTTTCTTATTTCCGGACGCATGTGCAAACTATAGAAAGTCATTATGACATAGAACGTGCATACTTTGTTGATTCCATTTATTAAATAAAACACATTTTCTAAAAACTCGTGTTTTTTAAGAAATCATGTAAACCTCCTAGAAGCTGTGATTTTTAAAAACGGGGGAAGTAAGCTTTTCTTATTTCCGGACACATGCGCAAACTATAGAAAGTCGTTATGATGTAGAATGTGCATACTTTGTAGATTCCATTTATGAAATAAAAAACATTTTCTAAAAACTCGTGTTTTTTAAGAAATCATGTAAACGTTCTAGAAGCTGTGATTTTAAAAAACGGTGGAAGTAAGCTTTTCTTATTTCCGGACGCATGCGAAAACTATAGAATGTCGTTAAGACGTAGAATGTGCATACTTTTTTGATTCCATTTATGAAATAAAACACATTTTCTAAAAACTCGTTTTTTTTACGAAATCATGTAAACCTTCTAGAAGCTGTGATTTTTAAAAACGGGGGAAGTAAGCTTTGCTTATTTCCGGACGCATGCACAAACTATAGAAAGTTGTTATGACGTAGAATGTGCATACTTTTTAGGTTCCATTTATGAAATAAAAAACATATTCTAAAAACTCGTGTTTTTTTAGAAATCATGTAGACCTTCTAGAAGCTGTGATTTTGAAAAACAGTGGAAGTAAGCTTTTCTTATTTCTGGATGCATGCGCAAACTATATAAGGTCGTTATGACGTAGAATGTGCATACTTTGTAGATTCCATTTATGAAATAAAACACATTTTCTAAAAACTCGTGTTTTTTAAGAAATCATGTAAACCTTCTAGAAGCTGTGATTTTAAAAAACGGTGGAAGTAAGCTTTACTTATTTACGGACGCATGCAAAAACTATAGAAAGTCGTTATGACGTAGAATGTGCATAATTTTTTGATTCCATTTATGAAATAAAACACATTTTCTAAAAACTCGTTTTTTTTACGAAATCATGTCAACCTTCTAGAAGCTGTGATTTTAAAAACGGGGGAAGTACGCTTTTCTTATTTCCGGACGAATGCGCAAACTATAGAAAGTCGTTATGACATAGAATGTGCATACTTTGTTGATTCCATTTATGAAATAAAACACATTTTCTAAAAACTTGTGTTTTTTACGAAATCATGTAAACCTTCTAGAAGCTGTGATTTTAAAAAACGGTGGAAGTAAGCTTTTTTTATTTTCAAACGCATGCACAAACTATAGAAAGTCGTTATGACGTAGAATGTGCATACTTTGTTGATTCCATTTATGAAATAAAACATATTTTCTAAAAACTCGTGTTTTTTACGAAATCATGTAAACCTTCTAGAAGCTGTGATTTTAAAAAACTTGGGAAGTAAGCTTTTCTTATTTCCGGACGGATGCGCAAACTATAGATAGTCGTTATGACATAGAATGTGCATACTTTGTAGATTTCATTGATGAAATAAAACACATTTTCCAAAAAGTCATGTTTTTTACGAAATCATGTAAACTTTCTAGAAGCTGTGATTTTAAAAAACGGTGGAAGTAAGCTTTTCTTATTTCCAAACGCATGCGCAAACTATAGAAATTCATTATGACGTAGAATGTGCATACTTTGTAGATTCCATTTATGAAATAAAACACATTTTCTAAAAAGTCGTGCTTTTTACGAAATCATGTAAACCTTCTAGAAGCTGTGATTTTAAAAAACGGTGGAAGTAAGCTTTTCTTATTTCCGGACACATGCGCAAACTATAGAAAGTCGTTATGACGTAGAATGTGCATACTTTGTAGATTCCATTTATGAAATAAAACACATTTTCTAAAATCTCGTGTTTTTTACGAAATCATGTAAACCTTATAGAAGCTGTGATTTTAAAAAACGGTGGAAGTAAGCTTTTCTTATTTCCGGAAGCATGCGCAAACTATAGAAAGTCGTTATGACGTAGAATGTGCATACTTTTTAGATTCCATTTATGAAATAAAGCACATTTTCTAAAAACTCATGTTTTTTACGAAATCATGTAAACCTTCTAGAAGCTGTGATTTTAAAAAACAGTGGAAGTAAGCTTTTCTTATTTCCGGACGAATGCGCAAACTATAGAAAGTCGTTATGACGAAGAATGTGCATACGTTGTTGATTCCATTTATGAAATAAAGCACATTTTCTAAAAACTCGTGTTTTTTACGAAATCATGTAAACCTTCTAGAAGCTGTGATTTGAAAAAACGGTGGAATTAAGCTTTTCTTATTTCCGGACGAATACGCAAACTATAGAAAGTCGTTATGATATAGAATGTGCATAGTTTGTTGATTCCATTTATGAAATAAAACACATTTTCTAAAAACTCATGTTTTTTACGAAATCATGTAAACCTTCTAGAAGCTGTGATTTTAAAAAACGATGGAAGTAAGCTTTTCTTATTTCCGGACGCATCCGAAAACTATAGAATGTCGTTATGATGTAGAATGTGCATACTTTGTTGATACCATTTATGAAATAAAACACATTTTCTAAAAACTCGTTTTTTTTACGAAATCATGTAAAGCTTCTAGAAGCTATGATTTTAAAAAACAGGGGAAGTAAGCTTTTCTTATTTCCAAACGCATGCGCAAACTATAGAAAGTCGTTATGACGTAGAATGCGCATACTTTATTGATTCCATTTATGAAATAAAACACATTTTCTAAAAACTCTTTTTTTTTATGAAATCATGTAAACCTTCTAGAAGCTGTGATTTTAAAAAACGATGGAAGTAAGCTTTTCTTATTTCCGGACGCATGCGAAAACTATTGAAAGTCGTTATGATGTAAAATGTGCATACTTTATTGATACCATTTATGAAATAAAACACATTTTCTAAGAACTCGTTTTTTTTACGAAATCATGTAAACCTTCTAGAAGCTATGATTTTAAAAAACAGGGGAAGTAAGCTTTTATTATATCCGGACGAATGCGCAAAATATAGAAAGTCGTTATGACATAGAATGTGCATACTTTGTAGATTCCATTTATGAAATAAAACACATTTTCTAAAAACTCGTGTTTTTTAAAAAATCATGTAAACCTTCTAGAAGTTGTGATTTTAAAAAATGGTGGAAGTAAGCTTTTCTTATTTCTGGACGAATGCGCAAACTATAGAATGTCGTTATGACGTAGAATGTGCATACTTTGTAGATTCCATTGATGAAATAAAACACATTTTCTAAAAACTCGTGTTTTTTAAGAAATCATGTAAACCTTCTAGAAGCTGTGATTTTAAAAAACGATGGAAGTAAGCTTTTCTTATTTCCGGACACATGCGAAAACTATAGAAAGTCGTTATGATGTAGAATGTGCATACTTTGTTAATACCATTTATGAAATAAAACACATTTTCTAAAAAGTTGTTTTTTTTACGAAATGATGTAAACCTTCTAGAAGCTATGATTTTAAAAAACAGGGGAAGTAAGCTTTTCTTATTTCCGGACGAATGCGCAAACTATAGAAAGTCGTTATGACGTAGAATGTGCATAATTTATTGATTCCATTTATGAAATAAAACATATTTTCTAAAAACTCGTGTTTTTTACGAAATCATGTAAACCTTCTAGAAGCTGTGATTTTAAAAAACGGGGGAAGTAAGCTTTTCTTATTTCCAAACGCATGCACAAACTATAGAAAGTCGTTATGACGTAGAATGTGCACACTTTGTAGAATGTGTTTTACGAAATCGTGTAAACCTTCTAGAAGCTGTGATTTCAAAAAACGGTGGAAGTAAGCTTTTCTTATTTCGGGACGCATGTGCAAACTATAGAAAGTCGTTATGACGTAGAATGTGCATACTTTGTTGATTCCATTTATGAAATAAAGCACATTTTCTAAAAACTCGTGTTTTTTACAAAATCATGTAAACCTTCTAGAAGCTGTGATTTGAAAAAACGGTGGAAGTAAGCTTTTCTTATTTCCGGACGAATGCGTAAACTATAGAAAGTAGTTATGATATAGAATATGCATAGTTTGTTGATTCCATTTATGAAATAAAACACATTTTCTAAAAACTCGTGTTTTTTACGAAATCATGAAAACCTTCTAGAAGTTGTGATTTTAAAAAACTTGGGAAGTAAGATTTTCTTATTTCCGGACGCATGCGCAAACTATAGATAGTCGTTATGACGTAGAATGTGCATACTTTGTAGATTCCATTTATGAAATAAAACACATTTTCTAAAAAGTCATCTTTTTTACGAAATCATGTAAACCTTCTAGAAGCTGTGATTTTAAAAAACGGGGGAAGTAAGCTTTTCTTATTTCCAAATGCATGCGCAAACTATAGAAAGTCGTTATGACGTAGAATGTGGATACTTTGTTGATTCCATTTATGAAATAAAACACATTTTCTAAAAACTCGTGTTTTTTACGAAATCATGTAAACCTTCTAGAAGCTGTGATTTTAAAAGACGGTGGAAGTAAGCTTTTCTTATTTCCGGATGCATTCGCAAACTATAGAAAGTCGTTATGACGTAGAATGTGCATACTTTGTAGATTCCATTTATGAAATAAAACACATTTTCTAAAAACTCGTGTTTTTTAAGAAATCATGTAAACCTTCTAGAAGCTGTGATTTTAAAAAACGGTGGAAGTAAGGTTTTCTTATATCCGGACGCATGCGCAAACTATAGAAAGTCGTTATGACATAGAATGTCCATACTTTGTAGATTCCATTTATTAAATAAAACACATTTTCTAAAAACTCGTGTTTCTAACGAAAACATGTAAACCTTCTAGAAGCTGTGATTTTAAAAGACGGTGGAAGTAAGCTTTTCTTATTTCCGGACTCATGCGCAAACTATAGAAAGTCGTTATGATGTAGAATGTGCATACTTTGTAGATTCCATTGATGAAAGAAAACACATTTTCTAAAAACTCGTGTTTTTTACGAAATCATGTAAACCTTCTAGAAGCTGTGATTTCAAAAAACGGTGGAAGTAAGCTTTTCTTATTTCCGGACGCATGCGCAAACTATAGAAAGTCGTTATGAGGTAGAATGTGCATACTTTGTAGATTCCATTTATGAAATAAAACACATCTTCTAAAAACTCGTGTTTTTTACGAAATGATGTAAACCTTCTAAAAGCTGTGATTTTAAAAAACGGTGGAAGTAAGCTTTTCTTATTTCCGGACGCATGCGCAAACTATAGAAAGTCGTTATGACGTAGAATGTGCATACTTTGTAGATTCCATTTATGAAATAAAACACATTTTCTAAAAACTCGTGTTTTTTAACAAATCATGTAAACCTTCTAGAAGCTGTGATTTTAAAAAACGGTGGAAGTAAACTTTTCCTATTTCCGGACGCATGCGCAAACTATAGAAAGTCGTTATGACGTAGAATGTGCATACTTTGTTGATTCCATTTATGAAATAAAACACATTTTCTAAAAACTCGTGTTTTTTAAGAAATATGTAAACCTCCTAGAAGCTGTGATTTTTAAAAACGGGGGAAGTAAGCTTTTCTTATTTCCAGACGCATGCGCAAACTATAGAAAGTCATTATGACGTAGAATGTTCATACTTTGTAGATTACATTTATGAAATAAAACACATTTTCTAAAAACTCGTGTGTTTTACGAAATCATGTAAACCTTCTAGAAGCTGTGATTTCAAAAAACGGTGGAAGTAAGCTTTTCTTATTTCCGGACGCATGCGCGAACTATAGAAAGTCGTTATGACGTAGAATGTGCATACTTTGTAGACTCCATTTATGAAATAAAACTCATTTTCTAAAAACTCGTGTGTTTTACGAAATCATGTAAACCTTTTAGAAGTTGTGATTTCAAAAATCGGTGGAAGTAAGCTTTTCTTATTTCCGGACGCATGCGCAAACTATAGAAAGTCGTTATGAGGTAAAATTTCCAGACTTTGTTGATTCCATTTATGAAATAAAACACATTTTCTAAAAACTTGTGTTTTTCAAGAAATCATGTAAACCTTCTAGAAGTTGTGGTTTTAAAAAAGGGTGCAAGTAAGCTTTTCTTATTTCCGGACGAATGCGCAAATTATAGAAAGTCGTTATGACGTAGAATGTGCATACTTTTTTTATTCCATTTATGAAATAAAACACATTTTCTAAAAATCGTGTTTTTTAAGAAATCATGTAAACCTTCTAGAAGCTGTGATTTTAAAAAACGGTGGAAGGAAGCTTTTCTTATTTCCGGACGAATGCGCAAACTATAGAAAGTCGTTATAACGTAGAATGTGCATACTTTGATGATTCCATTTATGAAATAAAACACATTTTCTAAAAACTCGTGTTTTTTAAGAAATCATGTAAACCTTCTAGAAGCTGTGATTTTAAAAAATGGTGGAAGTAAGCTTTTCTTATTTCCGTACGCATGCACAAACTATAGAAAGTCGTTATGACGTAGAATGTGCATACTTTGTAGATTGCAATTATGAAATAAACCACATTTTCTAAAAACTCGTGTTTTTTACGAAATCATGTAAACCTTCTAGAAGCTGTGATTTTAAAAAACGGTGGAAGTAAGCTTTTCTTATTTACAAACGCATGCGCAAACTATGTAAAGTCATTATGACGTAGAATGTGGATACTTTGTAGATTCCATTTATGAAATAAAACACATTTTCTAAAAACTCGTGTTTTTTATGAAATCATGTAAACCTTCTAGAAGCTGTGATTTTAAAAAATGGTGGAAGTAAGCTTTTCTTATTTCGAAACGCATGCGCAAACTATGGAAAGTCATTATGACGTAGAATGTGCATACTTTGTAGATTCCATTTATGAAATAAAACATATTTTCTAAAAACTCGTGTTTTTTACGAAATCATGTAAACCTTCTAGAAGCTGTGATTTTAAAAAACGGTGGAAGTAAGCTTTTCTTATTTCCGGATGAATGCGCAAACTATAGAAAGTCGTTATGACGTACAATGTGCATACTTTGTTCATTCCATTTATCAAATAAAACAAATTTTCTAAAAACTCATTTTTTTTACGAAATTATGTAAACCTTCTAGAAGCTGTGATTTTAAAAAATGGGGGAAGTAAGCTTTTCTTATTTCCAAACGCATGCGCAAACTGTAGAAAGTAATTATGACGTAAAATGTGCATACTTTGTTGATTCCATTTATGAAATAAAACACATTTTCTAAAAACTCGTGTTTTTTAAGAAATCATGTAAACCTTCTAGAAGCTGTGATTTTAAAAAACGGTGGAAGTAAGCTTTTCTTATTTCCGGACGCATACAAAAACTATAGAAAGTCTTTATGACGTAGAATGTGCATACTTTGTAGATTCCATTTATGAAATAAAACACATTTTCTAAAAACTCGTGTTTTTTACGGAATCATGTAAACCTTTTAGAAGCTGTGATTTTAAAAAACGGTGGAAGTAAGCTTTTCTTATTTCCGGTCGGATGCGCAAACTATAGAAAGTCCTGATGACGTAGAATGTGCATACTTTGTTGATTCCATTTATGAAATAAAACACATTTTCTAAAAACTCGTGTTTTTTAAGAAATCATGTAAACCTTCTAGAAGCTGTGATTTTAAAAAACGGTGGAAGTAAGCTTTTCTTATTTCCGGACGAATGCGCAAACTATAGAAAGTCGTTATGACGTAGAATGTGCATACTTTTTTGATTCCATTTATTAAATAAAACACATTTTCTAAAAACTCGTGTTTTTTAAGAAGTCATGTAAACCTTCTAGAAGCTGTGATTTTAAAAAACAGTGGAAGTAAGCTTTTCTTATTTCCGGACGCATGCGAAAACTATAGAAAGTCGTTATGACGTAGAATGTGCTTACTTTGTAGATTCCATTTATGAAATAAAACACATTTTCTTAAAACTCATGTTTTTTACGAAATCATGTAAACCTTCTAGAAGCTGTGATTTTAAAAAACGGTGGAAGTAAGATTTTCTTATTTCCGGACGAATGCACAAACTATACAAAGTCGTTATGACGTAGAATGTGTTTACTTTGTAGATTCCATTTATGAAATAAAACACATTTTCTTAAAACTCATGTTTTTTACGAAATCATGTAAACCTTCTAGAAGCTGTGATTTTAAAAAACGGTGGAAGTAAGCTTTTCTTATTTCCGGACGAATGCGCAAACTATAGAAAGTCGTTATGACGTAGAATGTGCATACTTTTTTGATTCCATTTATTAAATAAAACACATTTTCTAAAAACTCGTGTTTTTTAAGAAATCATGTAAACCTTCTAGAAGCTGTGATTTTAAAAAACGGTGGAAGTAAGCTTTTCTTATTTCCGGACGCATGCGAAAACTATAGAAAGTCGTTATGACGTAGAATGTGCTTACTTTGTAGATTCCATTTATGAAATAAAACACATTTTCTAAAAACTCGTGTTTTTAAGAAATCATGTAAACCTTCTAGAAGCTATTATTTTAAAAAACGGTGGAAGTAAGCTTTTCTTATTTCCGGACGCATGCGCAAACTATAGAAAGTCGTTATGTTGTAGAATGTGCATAGCTTGTTGATTCCATTTATGAAATAAAACACATTTTCTAAAAACTCGTGTTTTTTAAGAAATCATGTAAACCTTCTAGAAGCTGTGATTTTAAAAAGGGGGGGATGTAAGCTTCTCTTATTTCCGGACGCATGCGCAAACTATAGAAATTCGTTATGATGTAGAATGTGCATACTTTGTTGATTCCATTTATGAAATAAAACACATTTTCTAAAAACTCGTGTTTTTTATGAAATCATGTAAACCTTCTAGAAGCTGTGATTTTAAAAACCGGTGGAAGTAAGCTTTTCTTATTTCCGGACGAATTCGCAAACTATAGAAAGTCGTTATGACGTAGAATGTGCATACTTTGTTGATTCCATTTATGAAATATAACACATTTTCTAAACACTCGTGTTTTTTAAGAAATCATGTAAACCTTCTAGAAGCTGTGATTTTAAAAAACGGTGGAAGTAAGTTTTTCTTATTTCCGAACGAATGCGCAAACTATAGAATGTCGTTATGACGTAAATGTGCATACTTTGTTGATTCCATTTATGAAATAAAACACATTTTCTAAAAACTCGTGTTTTTTAAGAAATCATGTAAACCTCCTAGAAGCTGTGATTTTTAAAAACGGGGGAAGTAAGCTTTTCTTATTTCCGGACGCATGCGCAAACTACAGAAACTAGTTATGACATAGAATGTGCATACTTTGTTGATTCCATTTATGAAATAAAACACATTTTCTAAAATCTCGTGTTTTTTAAGAAATCATGTAAACCTTCTAGAAGCTGTGATTTTAAAAAATGGGGGAAGTAAGCTTTTCTTAATTCCGGACGCATGCGCAAACTATAGAAAGTCGTTATGACGTAGAATGTGCATACTTTGTTGATTCCATTGAAGAAATAAAAAACATTTTCTAAAAACTCGTGTTTTCTACGAAATCACGTAAACCTTCTAGAAGCTGTGGTTTTAAAAAACGGTGGAAGTAAGCTTTTCTTATTTCCGGACACATGTCCAAACCATAGAAAGTCGTTATGACGTAGAATGTGCATACTTTGTTGATTCAATTTATGAAATAAAACACATTTTCTAAAAACTCATGTTTTTTACGAAATCATGTAAACCTTCTAGAAGCTGTGATTTTAAAAAACGGGGGAAGTAAGGTTTTCTTATTTCCGGACGCATGCACAAACTATAGAAAGTCGTTATGATAAAGAATGTGCATACTTTGTTGATTCCATTTATGAAATAAAACACATTTTCTAAAAACTCGTGTTTTTTACGAAATCATGTAAACCTTCTAGAAGCTGTGATTTCAAAAAACGGGGGAAGTAAGCTTTTCTTATTTCCGGACGCATGCGCAAACTATAGAAAGTCGTTATGAGATAGAATGTGCATACTTTGTTGATTCCATTTATTAAATAAAACACATTTTCTAAAAACTCGTGTTTTTTAAGAAATCATGTAAACCCTCTAGAAGCTGTGATTTTAAAAAACGGTGGAAGTAAGCTTTTCTTATTTCCGGACGCATGCGAAAACTATAGAAAGTCGTTATGACGTAGAATGTGCATACTTTTTTGATTCCATTTATGAAATAAAACACATTTTCTAAAAACTCGTGTCTTTTAAGAAATCATGTAAACCTTCTAGAAGCTGTGATTTTAAAAAAACGGTGGAAGTAAGATTTTCTTATTTCCGGACGAATGCGCAAACTATACAAAGTCGTTATGACGTAGAATGTGCATACTTTGTTGATTCCATTTATGAAATAAAACACATTTTCTAAAAACTCGTGTTTTTTAAGAAATCATGTAAACCTTCTAGAAGCTATTGTTTTAAAAAACGGTGGAAGTAAGATTTTCTTATTTCCGGACGCATGCGCAAACTGTAGAAAGTCGTTATCATGTAGAATGTGCATAGCTTGTTGATTCCATTTATGAAATAAATCACATTTTCTAAAAACTCGTGTTTTTTAAGAAATCATGTAAACCTTCTAGAAGCTGTGATTTTAAAAAACGGTGGAAGCAAGCTTTTCTTATTTCCGGACGCATGCGAAAACTATAGAAAGTCGTTATGACGTAGAATGTGCATACTTTTTTGATTCCATTTATGAAATTAAACACATTTTCTAAAAACTCATTTTTTTACGAAATCATGTCAACCTTCTAGAAGCTGTGATTTTAAAAAACGGGGGAGGTAAGCTTTTCTTATTTCCGGACGAATGCGCAAACTATAGAAAGTCGTTATGACGTAGAATGTGCATACTTTGTTGATTCCATTTATGAAATAAAACACATTTTCTAAAAACTCGTGTTTTTTACGAAATCGTGTAAACCTTCTAGAAGCTGTGATTTTAAAAAACGGGGGAAGTAAGCTTTTCTTATTTTCAAACGCATGCACAAACTATAGAAAGTCGTTATGACGTAGAATGTGAATACTTTGTTGAATCCATTTATGAAATAAAACACATTTTCTAAAAACTAGTGTTTTTTAAGAAATCATGTAAACCTTCTAGAAACTGTGATTTTAAAAAACGGGGGAAGTAAGCTTTTCTTATTTCCGGACGCATGCGCAAACTATAGAAAGTCGTTATCATGTAGAATGTGCATACTTTGTAGATTCCATTTAGGAAATTAAACACATTTTCTAAAAACTAGTGTTTTTTAAGAAATCATGTAAACCTTCTAGAAGCTGTGATTTTAAAAAACGGTGGAAGTAAGCTTTTCTTATTTCAGGACGAATGCACAAACTATAGAAAGTCGTTATGACGTAGAATGTGCATACTTTGTTGTTTCCTTTTATGAAATAAAACACATTTTCTAAAAACTCGTGTTTTTTAAGAAATCATGTAAACCTTCTAGAAGCTGTGATTTTAAAAAACGGTGGACGTAAGCTTTTCTTATTTCCGGATGCATGCACAAACTATAGAAAGTCTTTATGACGTAGAATGTGCATACTTTGTTGATTCCATTTATGAAATAAAACACATTTTTAAAAACCCGTGTTTTTTAAGAAATCATTTAAACCTTCTAGAAGCTGTGATTTTAAAAAACGGGGGAAGTAAGCTTTTCTTATTTCCAAATGCATGCCCAAACCATAGAAATTCGTTATGATGTAGAAATTGCATACTTTGTTGATTCCATTTAGGAAATAAAACACATTTTCTAAAAACTCGTGTTTTTTACGAAATCATGTAAACCTTCTAGAAGCTGTGATTTTAAGAAACGGTGGAACTAAGCTTTTCTTACTTCCAAACTCATGCGCAAACTATAGAAAGTCGTTGTGACTTAGAATGTGCATACTTTGTATATTCCATTTATGAAATATAACACATTTTCTAAAAACTCGTGTTTTTTACGAAATCATGTAAACCTTCTAGAAGCTGTGATTTTAAAAAACGGTGGAAGTAACCTTTTCTTATTTCCGGACGCATGCGCAAACTATAGAAAGTCGTTATGACGTAGAATGTGCATACGTTGTTGATTCCATTTATGAAATAAAACACATTTTCTAAAAACTCGTGTTTTTTAAGAAATCATGTAAACCTTCTAGAAGCTGTGATTTTAAAAAACGGTGGGAGTAAGCTTTTCTTATTTCCGGACGCATGCACAAACTATAGAAAGTCGTTATCACATAGAACTTGCATACTTTGTAGATTCCATTTATGAAATAAAACACATTTTCTAAAAACTCGTGTTTTTTAAGAAATCATGTAAAGCTTCTAGAAGCTGAGATTTTAAAAAACGGTGGAAGTAAGCTTTTCTTATTTCCAGATGAATGCATAAACTATAGAAAGTCGTTATGACGAAGAATGTGCATACTTTGTTGATTCCATTTATGAAATAAAACACATTTTCTAAAAACTCGTGTTTTTTAAGAAATCATGTAAACCTTCTAGAAGCTGTGATTTTAAAAAACGGGGGAGGTAAGCTTTTCTTATTTCCGGACGCATGCGCAAACTATAGAAAGTCGTTATGACGTAGAATGTGCATACTTTGTTGATTCCATTTATGAAATAAAACACATTTTCTAAAAACTCGTGTTTTTTAAGAAATCATGTAAACCTTCTAGAAGCTGTGATTTTAAAAAACGGTGGAAGTAAGCTTTTCTTATTTCCGGACCCAAGCGCAAACTATAGAAAGTCGTTATGACGTAGAATGTGCATACTTTGTTGATTCCATTTATGAAATAAAACACATTTTCTAAAAACTCGTGTTTTTTAAGAAATCATGTAAACGTTCTAGAAGCTGTGATTTTAAAAAACGGTGAAAGTAAGCTTTTCTTATTTGCAAACGCATGCGCAAACTATAGAAAGTCATTATGACGTAGAATGTGCATACTTTTTCGATTCCATTTATGAAATAAAACACATTCTCTAAAAACTCGTGTTTTTTAAGAAATCATGTAAACCTTCTAGAAGTTGTGATTTTAAAAAACGGGGGAAGTAAGCTTTTCTTATTTCCAAACGCATGCGCAAACTATAGAAAGTCGTTATGATGTAGAATGTGCATACTTTGTTGATTCCATTTATGAAATAAAACACATTTTCTAAAAACTCGTGTTTTTTAAGAAATCATGTAAACGTTCTAGAAACTGTGATTTTAAAAAACGGTGGAAGTAAGCTTTTCTTATTTCCGGAAGCATGCGCAAACTATAGAAAGTCGTTATCACGTAGAATGTGCATACTTTGTAGATTCCATTTATGAAATAAAACACATTTTCTAAAAACTCATGTTTTTTAAGAAATCATGTAAACCTTCTAGAAGCTGTGATTTTAAAAAACGGTGGAAGTAAGCTTTTCTTATTTCCGTACGCTTGCGCAAACTATAGAAAGTCATAATGGCGTAGAATGTGCATACTTTGTAGATTCCATTTATGAAATAAAACACATTTTCTAAAAACTCGTGTTTTTTACGAAATCATGTAAACCTTCTAGAAGCTGTGATTTGAAAAAACGGTGGAAGTAAGCTTTTCTTATTCCCGGACACATGCGCAAACTATAGAAAGTCATTATGAGGTAGAATGTGCATACTTTGTAGATTCCATTTATGAAATAAAACACATTTTCTAAAAACTCGTGTTTTTTACGAAATCATGTAAAGCTTCTAGAAGCTGTGATGTTAAAAAACGGTGGAAGTAAGCTTTTCTTATTTCCGGAGGCATGCGCAAACTATAGAAAGTCGTTATGATGTAGAATGTGCATACTTTGTTGATTCCATTTATGAAATAAAACACATTTTCTAAAAACTCATGTTTTTAAAGAAATCATGTAAACCTTCTAGAAGCTGTGATTTTAAAAAACGGTGGAAGTAAGCTTTTCTTATTTCCGGACGCATGCGCAAACTATAGAAAGTCGTTATGACGTAGAATGTGCATACTTTGTAGATTCCATTTATGAAATAAAACACATTTTCTAAAAACTCATGTTTTTTACGAAATCATGTAAAGCTTCTAGAAGCTGTGACTTTAAAAAACGGTGGAAGTAAGCTTTTCTTATTTCCGGACGCATGCGCAAACTATAGAAAGTCGTTATGACGTAGAATGTGCATATTTTGTTGATTCCATTTATGAAATAAAACACATTTTCTAAAAACTCGTGTTTTTTAAGAAATCATGTAAATCTTCTAGAAGCTGTGATTTTAAAAAACGGGGGAAGTAAGCTTTTCTTTTTTCCGGACGCATGCGCAAACTATAGAAAGTCGTTAGCACGTAGAATGTGCATACTTTGTAAATTCAATTTATGAAATAAAACACATTTTCTAAAAACTCATGTTTTTTAAGAAATCATGTAAACCTTCTAGAAGCTGTGATTTTAAAAAACGGGGGAAGTAAGCTTTTCTTATTTCCGGACAAATGCACAAACTATAGAAAGTCGTTATGACGTAGAATCTACATACTTTGTTGATTCCATTAATAAAATAAAACACATTTTCTAAAAAGTCGTGTTTTTTAAGAAATCATGTAAACATTCTAGAAGCTGTGATTTTAAAAAACGGTGGAAGTAAACTTTTCTTATTTCCGGATGCATGCGCAAACTATAGAAAGTCGTTATGACGTAGAATGTGCATACTTTGTTGATTCCATTTATGAAATAAAACACATTTTCTAAAAACTCGTGTTTTTTAAGAAATCATGTAAACCTTCTAGAAGCTGGGATTTTAAAAAACGGGGGAAGTAAGCTTTTCTTATTTCCGGACGCATCCGCAAACTATAGAATGTCCTTATGACGTAGAATGTGCATACTTTGTAGATTCCATTTATGAAATAAAACACATTTTCCATAATCTCGTGTTTTTTTAGAAATCATGTAAACCTTCTAGAAGTTGTGATTTTAAAAAACGGTGGAAGTAAGCTTTTCTTATTTCTGGACGAATGCACAAACTATAGAAATTCGTTATGACGTAGAATGCGCATACTTTGTTGATTCCATTTATGAAATAAAACACATTTTCTAAGAACTCGTGTTTTTTAAGAAATCATGTAAACCTTCCAGAAGCTGTGATTTTAAAAAATGGTGGAAGAAAGCTTTTCTTATTTCCAAACGCATGTGCAAACTATAGAAAGTCGTTATGACGTAGAATGTGCATACTTTGTAGATTCCATTTATGAAATAAAACACATTTTCTAAAAACTCGTCTTTTTTACGAAATCATGTAAACCTTCTAGAAGCTGTGATTTTTAAAAACGGTGGAAGTAAGCTTTTCTTATTTCCAAACACATGCGCAAACTATAGAAAGTCGTTGTGACGTAGAATGTGCATACTTTGTACATTCCATTTATGAAATAAAACACATTTTCTAAAAACTCGTTCTTTTTAAGAAATCATGTAAACCTTCCAGAATCTGTGATTTTAAAAAACGGGGGAGGTAAGCTTTTCTTATTTCCGGACTCATGCGAAAACTATAGAAAGTCGTTATGACGTAGAATGTGCATACTTTTTTTATTCCATTTATGAAATAAAACACATTTTCAAAAAACTCGTGTTTTTTAAGAAATCATGTAAACCTTCTAGAGGCTGAGATTTTAAAAAATGGTGGAAGTAAGCTTTTTTTATTTCCAAACGCATGTGCAAACTATAGAAAGTCGTTATGACATAGAATTTGCATACTTTGTAGATTCTATTTATCAAATAAAACACATTTTCTAAAAACTCGTGTTTTTTAAGAAATCATGTAAAACTTCTAGAAGCTGTGATTTTAAAAAACGGGGGAGGTAAGCTTTTCTTATTTCCAAACGCATGCGCAAACTATAGAAAGTCATTATGACGTAGAAAGTGCATACTTTGTAGATTCCATTTATGAAGTAAAACACATTTTCTAAAAACTCGTGTATTTTAAGAAATCATGTAAACCTTCTAGAAGCTGTGATTTTAAAAAACGGGGGAAGTAAGCTTTTCTTATTTCCGGACGAATGCGCAAACTATAGAAAGTTGTTATGATGTAGAATGTACATACTTTGTTGATTCCATTTATGAAATAAAACACATTTTCTAAAAACTCGTGTTTTTTAAGAAATCATGTAAACCTTCTAGAAGCTGTGATTTTAAAAAACGGGGGAAGTAAGCTTTTCTTATTTCCGGACGCATCGGCAAACTAGAGAAAGTCCTTATCATGTAGAATGTGCATACTTTGTAGATTCCATTTATGAAATAAAACACATTTTCTAAAAACTCGTGTTTTTTACGAAATCATTTAAACCTTCTAGAAGTTGTGATTTTAAAAGACGGTGGAAGTAAGCTTTTCTTATTTCCGGACGCATGCACAAACTATAGAAAGTCGTTATGACGTAGAATGTGCATACTTTATTGATTCGATTTATGAAATAAAACACATTTTCTAGAAACTCGTGTTTTTTAAGAAATCATGTAAACCTTCTAGAATCTGTGATTTTAAAAAACGGTGGAGGTAAGCTTTTCTTATTTTCAGACGAATGTGCAAACTATAGAAAGTCGTTATGACCTAGAATGTGTATACTTTGTTGATTCCATTTATGTAAAAAAAACACATTTTCTAAAAATTCGTGTTTTTTAAGAAATCATGTAAACCTTCTAGAAGCTGTGATTTTAAAAAACGGGGGAAGTAAGCTTTTCTTATTTCATACGCATTAGCAAACTATAGAAAGTCGTTATGACGTAGAATGTGCATACATTGTTGATTCCATTTATGAAATAAAGCACATTTTCTAAAAACTCGTGTTTTTTACGAAATCATGTAAACCTTCTAGAAGCTGTGATTTTAAAAAACGGGGGAAGTAAGCTTTTCTTATTTCCGGACGCATGCGAAAACTATAGAAAGTTGTTATGACGTAGAATGTGCATACTTTGTTGATTCCATTTATATAATAAAACACATTTTCTAAAAACTCATGTTTTTTAAGAAATCATGTAAATCTTCTAGAAGTTGTGATTTTAAAAAACGGGGGAAGTAAGCTTTTCTTTTTTCCGGAGGCATGCGCAAACTATAGAAAGTCGTTATCACGTAGAATGTTCATACTTTGTAGATTACATTTATGAAATAAAACACATTTTCTAAAAACTCGTGTTTTTTAAGAAATCATATAAACCTTTTAGAAGCTGTGATTTTAAAAAACGGAGGAAGTAATCTTTTCTTATTTTCGGATGAATGCACAAACTATAGAAAGTCGTTATGACGTATAATCTGCATACTTTTTTGATTCCATTTATGAAATAAAACATATTTTCTAAAAACTCGTGTTTTTTACGAAATCATGTAAACCTTCTAGAAGCTGTGATTTTAAAAAACGGGGGAAGTAAGGTTTTCTTATTTCCGGACGCATGCACAAACTATAGAAAGTCGTTATGATAAAGAATGTGCATACTTTGTTGATTCCATTTATGAAATAAAACACATTTTCTAAAAACTCGTGTTTTTTACGAAATCATGTAAACCTTCTAGAAGCTGTGATTTCAAAAAACGGGGGAAGTAAGCTTTTCTTATTTCCGGACGCATGCGCAAACTATAGAAAGTCGTTATGAGATAGAATGTGCATACTTTGTTGATTCCATTTATTAAATAAAACACATTTTCTAAAAACTCGTGTTTTTTAAGAAATCATGTGAACCCTCTAGAAGCTGTGATTTTAAAAAACGGTGGAAGTAAGCTTTTCTTATTTCCGGACGCATGCGAAAACTATAGAAAGTCGTTATGACGTAGAATGTGCATACTTTTTTGATTCCATTTATGAAATAAAACACATTTTCTAAAAACTCGTGTCTTTTAAGAAATCATGTAAACCTTCTAGAAGCTGTGATTTTAAAAAACGGTGGAAGTAAGATTTTCTTATTTCCGGACGAATGCGCAAACTATACAAAGTCGTTATGACGTAGAATGTGCATACTTTGTTGATTCCATTTATGAAATAAAACACATTTTCTAAAAACTCGTGTTTTTTAAGAAATCATGTAAACCTTCTAGAAGCTATTGTTTTAAAAAACGGTGGAAGTAAGATTTTCTTATTTCCGGACGCATGCGCAAACTGTAGAAAGTCGTTATCATGTAGAATGTGCATAGCTTGTTGATTCCATTTATGAAATAAATCACATTTTCTAAAAACTCGTGTTTTTTAAGAAATCATGTAAACCTTCTAGAAGCTGTGATTTTAAAAAACGGTGGAAGCAAGCTTTTCTTATTTCCGGACGCATGCGAAAACTATAGAAAGTCGTTATGACGTAGAATGTGCATACTTTTTTGATTCCATTTATGAAATTAAACACATTTTCTAAAAACTCATTTTTTTACGAAATCATGTCAACCTTCTAGAAGCTGTGATTTTAAAAAACGGGGGAGGTAAGCTTTTCTTATTTCCGGACGAATGCGCAAACTATAGAAAGTCGTTATGACGTAGAATGTGCATACTTTGTTGATTCCATTTATGAAATAAAACACATTTTCTAAAAACTCGTGTTTTTTACGAAATCGTGTAAACCTTCTAGAAGCTGTGATTTTAAAAAACGGGGGAAGTAAGCTTTTCTTATTTTCAAACGCATGCACAAACTATAGAAAGTCGTTATGACGTAGAATGTGAATACTTTGTTGAATCCATTTATGAAATAAAACACATTTTCTAAAAACTAGTGTTTTTTAAGAAATCATGTAAACCTTCTAGAAACTGTGATTTTAAAAAACGGGGGAAGTAAGCTTTTCTTATTTCCGGACGCATGCGCAAACTATAGAAAGTCGTTATCATGTAGAATGTGCATACTTTGTAGATTCCATTTAGGAAATTAAACACATTTTCTAAAAACTAGTGTTTTTTAAGAAATCATGTAAACCTTCTAGAAGCTGTGATTTTAAAAAACGGTGGAAGTAAGCTTTTCTTATTTCAGGACGAATGCACAAACTATAGAAAGTCGTTATGACGTAGAATGTGCATACTTTGTTGATTCCTTTTATGAAATAAAACACATTTTCTAAAAACTCGTGTTTTTTAAGAAATCATGTAAACCTTCTAGAAGCTGTGATTTTAAAAAACGGTGGACGTAAGCTTTTCTTATTTCCGGATGCATGCACAAACTATAGAAAGTATTTATGACGTAGAATGTGCATACTTTGTTGATTCCATTTATGAAATAAAACACATTTTTAAAAACCCGTGTTTTTTAAGAAATCATTTAAACCTTCTAGAAGCTGTGATTTTAAAAAACGGGGGAAGTAAGCTTTTCTTATTTCCAAATGCATGCCCAAACCATAGAAATTCGTTATGATGTAGAAATTGCATACTTTGTTGATTCCATTTAGGAAATAAAACACATTTTCTAAAAACTCGTGTTTTTTACGAAATCATGTAAACCTTCTAGAAGCTGTGATTTTAAGAAACGGTGGAACTAAGCTTTTCTTACTTCCAAACTCATGCGCAAACTATAGAAAGTCGTTGTGACTTAGAATGTGCATACTTTGTATATTCCATTTATGAAATATAACACATTTTCTAAAAACTCGTGTTTTTTACGAAATCATGTAAACCTTCTAGAAGCTGTGATTTTAAAAAACGGTGGAAGTAACCTTTTCTTATTTCCGGACGCATGCGCAAACTATAGAAAGTCGTTATGACGTAGAATGTGCATACGTTGTTGATTCCATTTATGAAATAAAACACATTTTCTAAAAACTCGTGTTTTTTAAGAAATCATGTAAACCTTCTAGAAGCTGTGATTTTAAAAAACGGTGGGAGTAAGCTTTTCTTATTTCCGGACGCATGCACAAACTATAGAAAGTCGTTATCACATAGAACTTGCATACTTTGTAGATTCCATTTATGAAATAAAACACATTTTCTAAAAACTCGTGTTTTTTAAGAAATCATGTAAAGCTTCTAGAAGCTGAGATTTTAAAAAACGGTGGAAGTAAGCTTTTCTTATTTCCAGATGAATGCATAAACTATAGAAAGTCGTTATGACGAAGAATGTGCATACTTTGTTGATTCCATTTATGAAATAAAACACATTTTCTAAAAACTCGTGTTTTTTAAGAAATCATGTAAACCTTCTAGAAGCTGTGATTTTAAAAAACGGGGGAGGTAAGCTTTTCTTATTTCCGGACGCATGCGCAAACTATAGAAAGTCGTTATGACGTAGAATGTGCATACTTTGTTGATTCCATTTATGAAATAAAACACATTTTCTAAAAACTCGTGTTTTTTAAGAAATTATGTAAACCTTCTAGAAGCTGTGATTTTAAAAAACGGTGGAAGTAAGCTTTTCTTATTTCCGGACCCAAGCGCAAACTATAGAAAGTCGTTATGACGTAGAATGTGCATACTTTGTTGATTCCATTTATGAAATAAAACACATTTTCTAAAAACTCGTGTTTTTTAAGAAATCATGTAAACGTTCTAGAAGCTGTGATTTTAAAAAACGGTGAAAGTAAGCTTTTCTTATTTGCAAACGCATGCGCAAACTATAGAAAGTCATTATGACGTAGAATGTGCATACTTTTTCGATTCCATTTATGAAATAAAACACATTCTCTAAAAACTCGTGTTTTTTAAGAAATCATGTAAACCTTCTAGAAGTTGTGATTTTAAAAAACGGGGGAAGTAAGCTTTTCTTATTTCCAAACGCATGCGCAAACTATAGAAAGTCGTTATGACGTAGAATGTGCATACTTTGTTGATTCCATTTATGAAATAAAACACATTTTCTAAAAACTCGTGTTTTTTAAGAAATCATGTAAACGTTCTAGAAACTGTGATTTTAAAAAACGGTGGAAGTAAGCTTTTCTTATTTCCGGAAGCATGCGCAAACTATAGAAAGTCGTTATCACGTAGAATGTGCATACTTTGTAGATTCCATTTATGAAACAAAACACATTTTCTAAAAACTCGTGTTTTTTAAGAAATCATGTAAACCTTCTAGAAGCTGTGATTTTAAAAAACGGTGGAAGTAAGCTTTTCTTATTTCCGTACGCTTGCGCAAACTATAGAAAGTCATAATGGCGTAGAATGTGCATACTTTGTAGATTCCATTTATGAAATAAAACACATTTTCTAAAAACTCGTGTTTTTTACGAAATCATGTAAACCTTCTAGAAGCTGTGATTTGAAAAAACGGTGGAAGTAAGCTTTTCTTATTTCTGGACGCATGCGCAAACTATAGAAAGTCGTTATGACATAGAATGTGCATACTTTGTAGATTCGATTTATGAAATAAAACACATTTTCTAAAAACTCGTGTTTTTTACGAAATCATGTAAACCTTCTAGAAGCTGTGATTTTAAAAAATGGGGGAAGTAAGCTTTTCTTATTTCCGGACGCATGCGCAAACTATAGAAAGTCGTTATCACATAGAATGTGCATACTTTGTAGATTCCATTTATGAAATAAAACACATTTTCTAAAAACTCGTGTTTTTTACGAAATCATGTAAAGCTTCTAGAAGCTGTGATGTTAAAAAACGGTGGAAGTAAGCTTTTCTTATTTCCGGAGGCATGCGCAAACTATAGAAAGTCGTTATGATGTAGAATGTGCATACTTTGTTGATTCCATTTATGAAATAAAACACATTTTCTAAAAACTCATGTTTTTAAAGAAATCATGTAAACCTTCTAGAAGCTGTGATTTTAAAAAACGGTGGAAGTAAGCTTTTCTTATTTCCGGACACATGCGCAAACTATAGAAAGTCGTTATGACGTAGAATGTGCATACTTTGTAGATTCCATTTATGAAATAAAACACATTTTCTAAAAACTCATGTTTTTTACGAAATCATGTAAAGCTTCTAGAAGCTGTGACTTTAGAAAACGGTGGAAGTAAGCTTTTCTTATTTCCGGACGCATGCGCAAACTATAGAAAGTCGTTATGACGTAGAATGTGCATACTTTGTTGATTCCTTTTATGAAATAAAACACATTTTCTAAAAACTCGTGTTTTTTAAGAAATCATGTAAATCTTCTAGAAGCTGTGATTTTAAAAAACGGGGGAAGTAAGCTTTTCTTTTTTCCGGACGCATGCGCAAACTATAGAAAGTCGTTATCACGTAGAATGTGCATACTTTGTAAATTCAATTTATGAAATAAAACACATTTTCTAAAAACTCATGTTTTTTAAGAAATCATGTAAACCTTCTAGAAGCTGTGATTTTAAAAAACGGGGGAAGTAAGCTTTTCTTATTTCCGGACAAATGCACAAACTATAGAAAGTCGTTATGACGTAGAATCTACATACTTTGTTGATTCCATTAATAAAATAAAACACATTTTCTAAAAAGTCGTGTTTTTTAAGAAATCATGTAAACATTCTAGAAGCTGTGATTTTAAAAAACGGTGGAAGTAAACTTTTCTTATTTCCGGATGCATGCGCAAACTATAGAAAGTCGTTATGACGTAGAATGTACATACTTTGTTGATTCCATTTATGAAATAAAACACATTTTCTAAAAACTCGTGTTTTTTAAGAAATCATGTAAACCTTCTAGAAGCTGTGATTTTAAAAAACGGGGGATGTAAGCTTTTCTTATTTCCGGACGCATCCGCAAACTATAGAATGTCGTTATGACGTAGAATGTGCATACTTTGTAGATTCCATTTATGAAATAAAACACATTTTCCATAATCTCGTGTTTTTTTAGAAATCATGTAAACCTTCTAGAAGTTGTGATTTTAAAAAACGGTGGAAGTAAGCTTTTCTTATTTCTGGACGAATGCACAAACTATAGAAATTCGTTATGACGTAGAATGCGCATACTTTGTTGATTCCATTTATGAAATAAAACACATTTTCTAAGAACTCGTGTTTTTTAAGAAATCATGTAAACTTTCCAGAAGCTGTGATTTTAAAAAATGGTGGAAGTAAGCTTTTCTTATTTCCAAACGCATGTGCAAACTATAGAAAGTCGTTATGACGTAGAATGTGCATACTTTGTAGATTCCATTTATGAAATAAAACACATTTTCTAAAAACTCGTCTTTTTTACGAAATCATGTAAACCTTCTAGAAGCTGTGATTTTTAAAAACGGTGGAAGTAAGCTTTTCTTATTTACAAACACATGCGCAAACTATAGAAAGTCGTTGTGACGTAGAATGTGCATACTTTGTACATTCCATTTATGAAATAAAACACATTTTCTAAAAACTCGTTCTTTTTAAGAAATCATGTAAACCTTCCAGAATCTGTGATTTTAAAAAACGGGGGAGGTAAGCTTTTCTTATTTCCGGACTCATGCGAAAACTATAGAAAGTCGTTATGACGTAGAATGTGCATACTTTTTTGATTCCATTTATGAAATAAAACACATTTTCAAAAAACTCGTGTTTTTTAAGAAATCATGTAAACCTTCTAGAGGCTGAGATTTTAAAAAATGGTGGAAGTAAGCTTTTTTTATTTCCAAACGCATGTGCAAACTATAGAAAGTCGTTATGACATAGAATTTGCATACTTTGTAGATTCTATTTATCAAATAAAACACATTTTCTAAAAACTCGTGTTTTTTAAGAAATCATGTAAAACTTCTAGAAGCTGTGATTTTAAAAAACGGGGGAGGTAAGCTTTTCTTATTTCCAAACGCATGCGCAAACTATAGAAAGTCATTATGACGTAGAAAGTGCATACTTTGTAGATTCCATTTATGAAGTAAAACACATTTTCTAAAAACTCGTGTATTTTAAGAAATCATGTAAACCTTCTAGAAGCTGTGATTTTAAAAAACGGGGGAAGTAAGCTTTTCTTATTTCCGGACGAATGCGCAAACTATAGAAAGTTGTTATGATGTAGAATGTACATACTTTGTTGATTCCATTTATGAAATAAAACACATTTTCTAAAAACTCGTGTTTTTTAAGAAATCATGTAAACCTTCTAGAAGCTGTGATTTTAAAAAACGGGGGAAGTGAGCTTTTCTTATTTCCGGACGCATCGGCAAACTAGAGAAAGTCCTTATCATGTAGAATGTGCATACTTTGTAGATTCCATTTATGAAATAAAACACATTTTCTAAAAACTCGTGTTTTTTACGAAATCATTTAAACCTTCTAGAAGTTGTGATTTTAAAAGACGGTGGAAGTAAGCTTTTCTTATTTCCGGACGCATGCACAAACTATAGAAAGTCGTTATGACGTAGAATGTGCATACTTTATTGATTCGATTTATGAAATAAAACACATTTTCTAGAAACTCGTGTTTTTTAAGAAATCATGTAAACCTTCTAGAATCTGTGATTTTAAAAAACGGTGGAGGTAAGCTTTTCTTATTTTCAGACGAATGTGCAAACTATAGAAAGTCGTTATGACCTAGAATGTGTATACTTTGTTGATTCCATTTATGTAAAAAAACACATTTTCTAAAAATTCGTGTTTTTTAAGAAATCATGTAAACCTTCTAGAAGCTGTGATTTTAAAAAACGGGGGAAGTAAGCTTTTCTTATTTCATACGCATTAGCAAACTATAGAAAGTCGTTATGACGTAGAATTTGCATACATTGTTGATTCCATTTATGAAATAAAACACATTTTCTAAAAACTCGTGTTTTTTACGAAATCATGTAAACCTTCTAGAAGCTGTGATTTTAAAAAACGGGGGAAGTAAGCTTTTCTTATTTCCGGACGCATGCGAAAACTATAGAAAGTTGTTATGACGTAGAATGTGCATACTTTGTTGATTCCATTTATATAATAAAACACATTTTCTAAAAACTCATGTTTTTTAAGAAATCATGTAAATCTTCTAGAAGTTGTGATTTTAAAAAACGGGGGAAGTAAGCTTTTCTTTTTTCCGGAGGCATGCGCAAACTATAGAAAGTCGTTATCACGTAGAATGTGCATACTTTGTAGATTACATTTATGAAATAAAACACATTTTCTAAAAACTCGTGTTTTTTAAGAAATCATATAAACCTTTTAGAAGCTGTGATTTTAAAAAACGGAGGAAGTAATCTTTTCTTATTTTCGGACGAATGCACAAACTATAGAAAGTCGTTATGACGTATAATCTGCACACTTTTTTGATTCCATTTATGAAATAAAACATATTTTCTAAAAACTCGTGTTTTTTAAGAAATCATGTAAATCTTCTAGAAGCTGTGATTTTAAAAAACGGTGGAAGTAAACTTTTCTTATTTCTGGACGCATGCGCAAACTATAGAAAGTCATTATGACGTAGAATGTGCATACTTTGTTGATTCCATTTATGAAATAAAACACATTTTTTAAAAACTCGTGTTTTTTAAGAAATCATGTAAACCTTCTAGAAGCTGTGATTTTAAAAAACGGGGGAAGTAAGCTTTTCTTATTTCCAAATGCATGCGCAAACCATAGAAAGTCGTTATGATGTAGAAATTGCATACTTTGTTGATTCCATTTAGGAAATAAAACATATTTTCTAAAAACTCGTGTTTGTTAAGAAATCATGTAAACCTTCTAGAAGCTGTGATTTTAAAAGACGGGGGAAGTAAGCTTTTCTTATTTCCAGACGCATGCGCAAACTATAGAAATTCATTATGACGTAGAATGTGCATACTTTGTAGATTCCATTTATGAAATAAAACACATTTTCTAAAAAGTCGTGTTTTTTACGAAATCATGTAAACCTTCTAGAAGCTGTGATTTTAAAAAACGGTGGAAGTAAGCTTTTTTTATTTCCGGACGCATGCGCAAACTATAGAAATTTGTTATGACGTAGAATGTGCATACTTTGTTGATTCTATTTATGAAATAAAACACATTTTCTAAAAACTCTTGTTTTTTAAGAAATCATGTAAACCTTCTAGAATCTGTCATTTTAAAAAATGGTGGAGGTAACCTTTTCTTATTTCCGGACGAATGTGCAAACTATAGAAAGTCGTTATGATGTAGAATGTGTATACTTTGTTGATTCTATTTATGAAATAAAACAAATTCTCTAAAAACTCGTGTTTTTAAGAAATCATGTAAACCTTCTAGAAGCCGTAATTTTAAAAAACTGTGGAAGTAAGCTTTTCTTATTTCCGGACGCATGCGCAAACTATAGAAAGTCGTTATGACGTAGAATGTGCATACTTTGTTGATTCCATTTATGAAATAAAACACATTTTCTAAAAACTTGTGGTTTTTAAGAAATCATGTAAACCTTCTAGAAGCAGTGATTTTAAAAAACGGGGGAAGTAAGCTTTTCTTATTTACGGACGCATGCGTAAACTATAGAAGGTCGTTGTGACGTAGAATGTGCATACTTTGTAGATTCCATTGATGAAATAAAACACATTTTCAAAAAACTCGTGTTTTTTAAAAAATCATGTAAACCTTCTAGAAGCTGTGATTTTAAAAAACGGTGGAAGTAAGCTTTTGTTATTTCCGGACGAATGCACAAACTATAGAAAGTCGTTATGGCGTAGAATATGCATACTTTGTTGATTCCATTTATGAAATAAAACACATTTTCTAAAAACTCGTGTTTTTTAAGAAATCACGTAAATATTCTAGAAGCTGTGATTTTATAAAACGGTGGAAGTAAGCTTTTCTTATTTCCGGACGCATGCGCAAACTATAGAAACTCGTTATGACGTAGAATTGCATAGTTTGTTGATTCCATTTATCAAATAAAACACATTTTCTAAAAACTCGTGTGTTTTAAGAAATCATGTAAACCTTCTAGAAGCTGTGATTTTAAAAAACGGGGGAAGTAAGCTTTTCTTATTTCAAACGCATCCGCAAAATATAGAAAGTTGTTATGACGTAGAATGTACATACTTTGTTGATTCCATTTATGAAATAAAACACATTTTCTAAAAACTCGTGTTTTTTAAGAAATCATGTAAACCTTCTAGAAGCTGTGATTTTAAAAAACGTGGGAAGTAAGCTTTTCTTATTTCCGGACGCATGCGCAAACTTTAGAAAGTCCTTATCACGTAGAATGTGCATACTTTGTGGATTCCATTTATGAAATAAAACACATTTTCTAAAAACTCGTGTTTTTTACGAAATCATGTAAACCTTCTAGAAGCAATGATTTTAAAAAAAACTGGAAGTAAGCTTTTCTTATTTCCGGACGCATGCGCAAACTATAAAAAGTCGTTATGACGTAGAATGTGCATACGTTGTTGATTCGATTTATGAAATAAAACACATTTTCTTAAAACTCGTGTTTTTTAAGAAATCATGTAAACCTTCTAGAAGCTGTGATTTTAAAAAACGGTGGAAGTAAGCTTTTCTTATTTCCGGATGCATGCGCAAACTATAGAAAGTTGTTATGACGTAGAATGTGCATACTTTGTTGATTCCATTTATGAAATAAAACACGTTTTCTAAAAACTCGTGTTTTTTAACACATCATGTAAACCTTCTAGAAGCTGTGATTTTAAAAAACGGGGGATGTAAGCTTTTCTTATTTCCAAACGCATGCGCAAACTATAGAAAGTCGTTATGACGTAGAATGTGCATACTTTGTAGATTCCATTTATGAAATAAAACACAATTTCTAAAAACTCGTGTTTTTTACGAAATCATGTAAACCTTCTAGAAGCTGTGATTTTAAAAAACAGGGGAAGTAAGCTTTTCTTATTTCTAAATGCATGCGCAAACTATAGAAATTCGTTATGACGTAGAATGTGCATACTTTGTTGATTCCATTTATGAAATAAAACATATTTTCTAAAAACTCGTGTTTTTTAAGAAATCATGTAAACCTTCTAGAATCTGTGATTTTAAAAAACGGTGGAGGTAAGCTTTTCTTATTTACGGACGAATGCACAAACTATAGAAAGTCGTTATGACGTAGAATGTGTATACTTTGTTGATTCCATTTATGAAATAAAACACATTTTTCTAAAAACTCGTGTTTTTTAAGAAATCATGTAAACCTCTAGAAGCTGTGATTTTAAAAAACGGTGGAAGTAAGCTTTTCTTATTTCTGGACGCATGCGCAAACTATAGAAAGTCGTTATCACGTAGAATGTGCATACTTTTTATATTCCATTTATGAAATAAAACACATTTTCTAAAAACTCATGTTTTTTACGAAATCATTTAAACCTTCCAGAAGCTGTGACTTTAAAAAACAGTGGAAGTAAGCTTTTCTTATTTCCGGACGCATGCGCAAACTATAGAAAGTCGTTATGACGTAGAATGTGCATACGTTGTTGATTCCATTTATGAAATAAAACACATTTTCTAAAAACTCATGTTTTTTAAGAAATCATGTAAACCTTCTAGAAGCTGTGATTTTAAAAAACGGTGGAAGTAAGCTTTTCTTATTTCCGGACGCATGCGCAATCTATAGAAAGTCGTTATGACGTAGAATGTGCATACTTTGTTGATTCCATTTATGAAATAAAAACACGTTTTCTAAAAACTCGTGTTTTTTAACAAATCATGTAAACCTTTTAGAAGCTGTGATTTTAAAAAACGGGGGAAATAAGCTTTTCTTATTTCCGGACGAATGCACAAACTATAGAAAGTCGTTATGACGTAGAATCTGCATACTTTGTTGATTGCATTTATGAAATAAAACATATTTTCTAAAAACTCGTGTTTTTTAAGAAATCATGTAAACCTTCTAGAAGCTGTGATTTTAAAAAACGGTGGAAGTAAACTTTTCTTATTTCTTGACGCATGCGCAAACTATAGAAATTCGTTATGACGTAGAATGTGCATACTTTGTCGATTCCATTTATGAAATAAAACACATTTTCTAAAAACTCGTGTTTTTTAAGAAATCATGTAAACCTTCTAGAAGCTGTGATTTTAAAAAACGGGGGAAGTAAGTTTTTCTTATTTCCAAATGCATGCGCAAACCATAGAAAGTCGTTATGATGTAGAAATTGCATACTTTGTTGATTCCATTTAGGAAATAAAACATATTTTCTAAAAACTCGCGTTTGTTAAGAAATCATGTAAACCTTCTAGAAGCTGTGATTTTAAAAGACGGGGGAAGTAAGCTTTTCTTATTTCCAGACGCATGCGCAAACTATAGAAATTCATTATGACGTAGAATGTGCATACTTTGTAGATTCCATTTATGAAATAAAACACATTTTCTAAAAAGTCGTGTTTTTTACGAAATCATGTAAACCTTCTAGAAGCTGTGATTTTAAAAAACGGGGGAAGTAAGCTTTTCTTATTTCCAAACGCATGCGCAAACTATAGAAAGTCGTTATCACATAGAATGTGCATACTTTGTAGATTCCATTTATGAAATAAAACACATTTTCTAAAAACTCGTATTTTTAACGAAATCATGTAAACCTTCTGGAAGCTGTGATTTAAAAAAATGGTGAAAGTAAGCTTTTCTTATTTCCGGACGCATGCGCAAACTATAGAAAGTCGTTGTGATGTAGAATGTGCATACTTTGTACATTCCATTTATGAAATAAAACACATTTTCTAAAAACTCGTGTTTTTTACGGAATCATGTAAACCTTCTAGAAGCTGTGATTTTAAAAAACGGTGGAAGTAAGCTTTTCTTATTTCCGGACGCATGCGCAAACTATAGAAATTCGTTATAACGTAGAATGTGCATACTTTGTTGGTTCTATTTATGAAATAAAACACATTTTCTAAAAACTCTTGTTTTTTAAGAAATCATGTAAACCTTCTAGAATCTGTGATTTTAAAAAACGGTGGAGGTAACCTTTTCTTATTTCCGGACGAATGTGCAAAATATAGAAAGTCGTTATGACATAGAATGCGTATACTTTGTTGATTCTATTTATGAAATAAAACAAATTCTCTAAAAACTCGTGTTTTTTAAGAAATCATGTAAACCTTCTGGAAGCTGTGGTTTTAAAAAACGGTGAAAGTAAGCTTTTCTTATTTCCGGACGCATGCGCAAACTATAGAAAGTCGTTATGACGTAGAATGTGCATACTTTGTTGATTCCATTTATGAAATAAAACATATTTTCTAAAAACTCGTGTTTTTTAAGAAATCATGTAAACCTTCTAGAAGCTGTGATTTTAAAAAACGGGGGAAGTAAGCTTTTCTTATTTCCGGATCCATGCGTAAACTATAGAAAGTCGTTGTGACGTAGAATTTGCATACTTTGTAGATTCCATTTATGAAATAAAACACATTTTCTAAAAACTCGTGTTTTTTAAGAAATCATGTAAACCTTCTGGAAGCTGTGATTTTAAAAAACGGTAGAAGTAAGCTTTTCTTATTTCCGGACGAATGCACAAACTATAGAAAGTCGTTATGACGTAGAATGTGCATACTTTGTTGATTCCATTTATGAAATAAAACACATTTTCTAAAAATTCATGTTTTTTAAGAAATCACGTAAACCTTCTAGAAGCTGTGATTTTATAAAACGGTGGAAGTAAGCTTTTCTTATTTCCGGACGCATGCGCAGACTATAGAAAGTCGTTATGACGTAGAATGTGCATACTTTGTTGATTCCATTTATGAAATAAAACATATTTTCTAAAAACTCGTGTTTTTTAAGAAATCATGTAAACCTTCTAGAAGCTGTGATTTTAAAAAACGGGGGAAGTAAGCTTTTCTTATTTCAAATGCATCCGCAAAATATAGAAAGTCGTTATGACGTAGAATGTGCATACTTTGTTGATTCCATTTATGAAATAAAACACATTTTCTAAAAACTCGTGTTTTTTAAGAAATCATGTAAACCTTCTAGAAGCTGCGATTTTAAAAAACGTGGGAAGTAAGCTTTTCTTATTTCCGGACTCATGCGCAAACTATAGAAAGTCCTTATCACGTAGAATGTGCATACTTTGTGGATTCCATTTATGAAATAAAACACATTTTCTAAAAACTCGTGTTTTTTACGAAATCATGTAAACCTTCTAGAATCTGTGATTTCAAAAAAAAGTGGAAGTAAGCTTTTCTTATTTCCGGACGCATGCGCAAACTATAGAAAGTCGTTATGACGTAGAATGTGCATACGTTGTTGATTCCATTTATGAAATAAAACACATTTTCTTAAAACTCGTGTTTTTTAAAAAATCATGTAAACCTTCTAGAAGCTGTGATTTTAAAAAACGGTGGAAGTAAGCTTTTCTTATTTCCGGACGCATTCGCAAACTATAGAAAGTCGTTATGACGTAGAATGTGCATACTTTGTTGATTCCATTTATGACATAAAACACGTTTTCTAAAAACTCATGTTTTTTAAGAAATCATGTAAACCTTCTAGAAGCTGTGATTTTAAAAAACGGTGGACGTAAACTTTTCTTATTTCTGGACGCATGCGCAAACTATAGAAAGTCATTATGACGTAGAATGTGCATACTTTGTTGATTCCATTTATGAAATAAAACACATTTTCTAAAAACTCGTGTTTTTTAAGAAATCATGTAAACCTTCTAGAAGCTGTGATTTTAAAAAACGGGGGAAGTAAGCTTTTCTTATTTCCAAATGCATGCCCAAACCATAGAAAGTCGTTATGATGTAGAAATTGCATACTTTGTTGATTCCATTTAGGAAATAAAACATATTTTCTAAAAACTCGTGTTTGTTAAGAAATCATGTAAACCTTCTAGAAGCCGTGATTTTAAAAGACGGGGGAAGTAAGCTTTGCTTATTTCCAGACGCATGCGCAAACTATAGAAATTCATTATGACTCAGAATGTGCATACTTAGTAGATTCCATTTATGAAATAAAACACATTTTCTAAAAAGTCGTGTTTTTTACGAAATCATGTAAACCTTCTAGAAGCTGTGATTTTAAAAAACGGGGGAAGTAAGCTTTTCTTATTTCCAAACGCACGCGTAAACTATAGAAAGCCGTTATGACATAGACTGTGCATACTTTGTAGATTCCATTTATGAAATAAAACACATTTTCTAAAAACTCGTGTTTTTTACGAAATCATGTAAACCTTCTGGAAGCTGTGATTTTAAAAAACGGTGGAAGTAAGCTTTTCTTATTTCCGGACGCATGCGCAAACTATAGAAAGTCGTTGTGACGTAGAATGTGCATACTTTGTACATTCCATTTATGAAGTAAAACACATTTTCTAAAAACTCGTGTTTTTTACGAAATCATGTAAACCTTCTAGAAGCTGTGATTTTAAGAAACGGTGGAAGTAAGCTTTTCTTATTTCCGGACGCATGCGCAAACTATAGAAATTTGTTATGACGTAGAATGTGCATACTTTGTTGATTCTATTTATGAAATAAAACACATTTTCTAAAAACTCTTGTTTTTTAAGAAATCATGTAAACCTTCTAGAATCTGTCATTTTAAAAAACGGTGGATGTAACCTTTTCTTATTTCCGGACGAATGTGCAAACTATAGAAAGTCGTTATGATGTAGAATGTGTATACTTTGTTGATTCTATTTATGAAATAAAACAAATTCTCTAAAAACTCGTGTTTTTTAAGAAATCATGTAAACCTTCTAGAAGCTGTAATTTTAAAAAACTGTGGAAGTAAGCGTTTCTTATTTCCGGACGCATGCGCAAACTATAGAAAGTCGTTATGACGTAGAATGTGCATACTTTGTTGATTCCATTTATGAAATAAAACACATTTTCTAAAAACTTGTGTTTTTTAAGAAATCATGTAAAGCTTCTAGAAGCTGTGATTTTAAAAAACGGGGGAAGTAAGCTTTTCTTATTTACGGACGCATGCGTAAACTATAGAAGGTCGTTGTGACGTAGAATGTGCATACTTTGTAGATTCCATTGATGAAATAAAACACATTTTCTAAAAACTCGTGTTTTTTAAGAAATCATGTAAACCTTCTAGAAGCTGTGATTTTAAAAAACGGTGGAATTAAGCTTTTCTTATTTCCGGACGAATGCACAAACTATAGAAAGTCGTTATGACGTAGAATGTGCATACTTTGTTGATTCCATTTATGAAATAAAACACATTTTCTAAAAAATCGTGTTTTTTAAGAAATCACGTAAATCTTCTAGAAGCTGTGATTTTATAAAACGCTGGAAGTAAGCTTTTCTTATTTCCGGACGCATGCGCAAACTATAGAAAGTCTTTATGACGTACAATGTGCATAGTTTGTTGATTCCATTTATCAAATAAAACAAATTTTCTAAAAACTCGTGTGTTTTAAGAAATCATGTAAACCTTCTAGAAGCTGTGATTTTAAAAAACGGGGGAAGTAAGCTTTTCTTATTTCAAACGCATCCGCAAAATATAGAAAGTTGTTATGACGTAGAATGTACATACTTTGTTGATTCCATTTATGAAATAAAACACATTTTCTAAAAACTCATGTTTTTTAAGAAATCATGTAAACCTTCTAGAAGCTGTGATTTTAAAAAATGTGGGAAGTAAGCTTTTCTTATTTCCGGACGCATGCGCAAACTTTAGAAAGTCCTTATCACATAGAATGTGCATACTTTGTGGATTCCATTTATGAAATAAAACACATTTTCTAAAAACTCGTGTTTTTTACGAAATCATGTAAACCTTCTAGAAGCAGTGATTTTAAAAAAAAGTGGAAGTAAGCTTTTCTTATTTCCGGACGCATTCGCAAACTATAAAAAGTCGTTATGACGTAGAATGTGCATACGTTGTTGATTCGATTTATGAAATAAAACACATTTTCTTAAAACTCGTGTTTTTTAAGAAATCATGTAAACCTTCTAGAAGCTGTGATTTTAAAAAACGGTGGAAGTAAGCTTTTCTTATTTCCGGACGCATGCGCAAACTATAGAAAGTCGTTATGACGTAGAATGTGCATACTTTGTTGATTCCATTTATGAAATAAAACACGTTTTCTAAAAACTCGTGTTTTTTAACACATCATGTAAACCTTCTAGAAGCTGTGATTTTAAAAAACGGGGGAAGTAAGCTTTTCTTATTTCCAAAAGCATGCGCAAACTATAGAAAGTCATTATGACGTAGAATGTGCATACTTTGTAGATTCCATTTATGAAATAAAACACATTTTTTAAAAACTCGTGTTTTTTACGAAATCATGTAAACCTTCTAGAAGCTGTGATTTTAAAAAACGGGGGAAGTAAGATTTTCTTATTTCCAAATGCATGCGCAAACCCTAGAAAGTCGTTATGATGTAGAAATTGCATACTTTGTTGATTCCATTTAGGAAATAAAACATATTTTCTAAAAACTCGCGTTTTTTAAGACATCATGTAAACCTTCTAGAAGCTGTGATTTTATAAGACGGGGGAAGTAAGCTTTTCTTATTTCAAACGCATCCGCAAAATATAGAAAGTCGTTATGACGTAGAATGTGCATACTTTGTTGATTCCATTTATGAAGTAAAACACATTTTCTAAAAACTCGTGTTTTTTACGAAATCATGTAAACCTTCTAGAAGCTGTGATTTTAAGAAACGGTGGAAGTAAGCTTTTCTTATTTCCGGACGCATGCGCAAACTATAGAAATTTGTTATGACGTAGAATGTGCATACTTTGTTGATTCTATTTATGAAATAAAACACATTTTCTAAAAACTCTTGTTTTTTAAGAAATCATGTAAACCTTCTAGAATCTGTCATTTTAAAAAACGGTGGATGTAACCTTTTCTTATTTCCGGACGAATGTGCAAACTATAGAAAGTCGTTATGATGTAGAATGTGTATACTTTGTTGATTCTATTTATGAAATAAAACAAATTCTCTAAAAACTCGTGTTTTTTAAGAAATCATGTAAACCTTCTAGAAGCTGTAATTTTAAAAAACTGTGGAAGTAAGCGTTTCTTATTTCCGGACGCATGCGCAAACTATAGAAAGTCGTTATGACGTAGAATGTGCATACTTTGTTGATTCCATTTATGAAATAAAACACATTTTCTAAAAACTTGTGTTTTTTAAGAAATCATGTAAAGCTTCTAGAAGCTGTGATTTTAAAAAACGGGGGAAGTAAGCTTTTCTTATTTACGGACGCATGCGTAAACTATAGAAGGTCGTTGTGACGTAGAATGTGCATACTTTGTAGATTCCATTGATGAAATAAAACACATTTTCTAAAAACTCGTGTTTTTTAAGAAATCATGTAAACCTTCTAGAAGCTGTGATTTTAAAAAACGGTGGAATTAAGCTTTTCTTATTTCCGGACGAATGCACAAACTATAGAAAGTCGTTATGACGTAGAATGTGCATACTTTGTTGATTCCATTTATGAAATAAAACACATTTTCTAAAAAATCGTGTTTTTTAAGAAATCACGTAAATCTTCTAGAAGCTGTGATTTTATAAAACGCTGGAAGTAAGCTTTTCTTATTTCCGGACGCATGCGCAAACTATAGAAAGTCTTTATGACGTACAATGTGCATAGTTTGTTGATTCCATTTATCAAATAAAACAAATTTTCTAAAAACTCGTGTGTTTTAAGAAATCATGTAAACCTTCTAGAAGCTGTGATTTTAAAAAACGGGGGAAGTAAGCTTTTCTTATTTCAATCGCATCCGCAAAATATAGAAAGTTGTTATGACGTAGAATGTACATACTTTGTTGATTCCATTTATGAAATAAAACACATTTTCTAAAAACTCATGTTTTTTAAGAAATCATGTAAACCTTCTAGAAGCTGTGATTTTAAAAAATGTGGGAAGTAAGCTTTTCTTATTTCCGGACGCATGCGCAAACTTTAGAAAGTCCTTATCACATAGAATGTGCATACTTTGTGGATTCCATTTATGAAATAAAACACATTTTCTAAAAACTCGTGTTTTTTACGAAATCATGTAAACCTTCTAGAAGCAGTGATTTTAAAAAAAAGTGGAAGTAAGCTTTTCTTATTTCCGGACGCATTCGCAAACTATAAAAAGTCGTTATGACGTAGAATGTGCATACGTTGTTGATTCGATTTATGAAATAAAACACATTTTCTTAAAACTCGTGTTTTTTAAGAAATCATGTAAACCTTCTAGAAGCTGTGATTTTAAAAAACGGTGGAAGTAAGCTTTTCTTATTTCCGGACGCATGCGCAAACTATAGAAAGTCGTTATGACGTAGAATGTGCATACTTTGTTGATTCCATTTATGAAATAAAACACGTTTTCTAAAAACTCGTGTTTTTTAACACATCATGTAAACCTTCTAGAAGCTGTGATTTTAAAAAACGGGGGAAGTAAGCTTTTCTTATTTCCAAAAGCATGCGCAAACTATAGAAAGTCATTATGACGTAGAATGTGCATACTTTGTAGATTCCATTTATGAAATAAAACACATTTTTTAAAAACTCGTGTTTTTTACGAAATCATGTAAACCTTCTAGAAGCTGTGATTTTAAAAAACGGGGGAAGTAAGCTTTTCTTATTTCCAAATGCATGCGCAAACCCTAGAAAGTCGTTATGATGTAGAAATTGCATACTTTGTTGATTCCATTTAGGAAATAAAACATATTTTCTAAAAACTCGCGTTTTTTAAGACATCATGTAAACCTTCTAGAAGCTGTGATTTTATAAGACGGGGGAAGTAAGCTTTTCTTATTTCCAGACGCATGCGCAAACTATAGAAATTCATTATGACGTAGAATGTGCATACTTTGTAGATTCCATTTATGAAATAAAACTCATTTTCTAAAAAGTCGTGTTTTTTACGAAATCATGTAAACCTTCTAGAAGCTGTGATTTTAAAAAACGGGGGAAGTAAGCTTTTCTTATTTCCAAACGCATGCGCAAACTATAGAAAGTCGTTATGACATAGAATGTGCATACTTTGTAGATTCCATTTATGAAATAAAACACATTTTCTAAAAACTCGTATTTTTTACGAAATCATTTAAACCTTCTGGAAGCTGTGATTTTAAAAAATGGTGAAAGTAAGCTTTTCTTATTTCCGGACGCATGCGCAAACTATAGAAAGTCGTTGTGATGTAGAATGTGCATACTTTGTACATTCCATTTATGAAATAAAACACATTTTCTAAAAACTCATGTTTTTTACGAAATCATGTAAACCTTCTAGAAGCTGTGATTTTAAAAAACGGTGGAAGTAAGCTTTTCTTATTTCCGGACGCATGCGCAAACTATAGAAATTCGTTATAACGTAGAATGTGCATACTTTGTTGATTCTATTTATGAAATAAAACACATTTTCTAAAAACTCTTGTTTTTTAAGAAATCATGTAAACCTTCTAGAATATGTGATTTTAAAAAACGGTGGAGGTAACCTTTTCTTATTTCCGGACGAATGTGCAAAATATAGAAAGTCGTTATGACATAGAATGCGTATACTTTGTTGATTCTATTTATGAAATAAAACAAATTCTCTAAAAACTCGTGTTTTTTAAGAAATCATGTAAACCTTCTGGAAGCTGTGATTTTAAAAAACGGTGGAAGTAAGCTTTTCTTATTTCCGGACTCATGCGCAAACTATAGAAAGTCGTTATGACGTAGAATGTGCATACTTTGTTGATTCCATTTATGAAATAAAACACATTTTCTAAAAACTCGTGTTTTTTAAGAAATCATGTAAACCTTCTAGAAGCTGTGATTTTAAAAAACAGGGGAAGTAAGCTTTTCTTATTTCCGGATCCATGCGTAAACTATAGAAAGTCATTGTGACGTAGAATGTGCATACTTTGTAGATTCCATTTATGAAATAAAACACATTTTCTAAAAACTCGTGTTTTTTAAGAAATCATGTAAACCTTCTAGAAGCTGTGATTTCAAAAAACGGTAGAAGTAAGCTTTTCTTATTTCCGGACGAATGCACAAACTATAGAAAGTCGTTATGACGTAGAATGTGCATACTTTGTTGATTCCATTTATGAAATAAAACAAATTTTCTAAAAATTCGTGTTTTTTAAGAAATCACGTAAACCTTCTAGAAGCTGTGATTTTATAAAACGGTGGAAGTAAGCTTTTCTTATTTCTGGACGCATGCGCAGACTATAGAAAGTCGTTATGACGTAGAATGTGCATACTTTGTTGATTCCATTTATGAAATAAAACATATTTTCTAAAAACTCGTGTTTTTTAAGAAATCATGTAAACCTTCTAGAAGCTGTGATTTTAAAAAACGGGGGAAGTAAGCTTTTCTTATTTCAAACGCATCCGCAAAATATAGAAAGTCGTTATGACGTAGAATGTGCATACTTTGTTGATTCCATTTATGAAATAAAACACATTTTCTAAAAACTCGTGTTTTTTAAGAAATCATGTAAACCTTCTAGAAGCTGTGATTTTAAAAAACGTGGGAAGTAAGCTTTTCTTATTTCCGGACTCATGCGCAAACTATAGAAAGTCCTTATCACGTAGAATGTGCATACTTTGTGGATTCCATTTATGAAATAAAACACATTTTCTAAAAACTCGTGTTTTTTACGAAATCATGTAAACCTTCTAGAATCTGTGATTTCAAAAAAAAGTGGAAGTAAGCTTTTCTTATTTCCGGACGCATGCGCAAACTATAGAAAGTCGTTATGACGTAGAATGTGCATACGTTGTTGATTCCATTTATGAAATAAAACACATTTTCTTAAAACTCGTGTTTTTTAAGAAATCATGTAAACCTTCTAGAAGCTGTGATTTTAAAAAACGGTGGAAGTAAGCTTTTCTTATTTCCGGACGCATTCGCAAACTATAGAAATTCGTTATGACGTAGAATGTGCACACTTTGTTGATTCCATTTATGAAATAAAACACGTTTTCTAAAAACTCGTGTTTTTTAACAAATCATGTAAACCTTCTAGAAGTTGTGATTTTAAAAAACGGGGGAAGTAAGCTTTTCTTATTTCCAAAGGCATGCGCAAACTATAGAAAGTAGTTATCACGTAGAATGTGCATACTTTGTAGATTCCATTTATGAAATAAAACACATTTTCTAAAAACTCGTGTTTTTTACGAAATCATGTAAACCTTCTAGAAGCTGTGATTTTAAAAAACGGGGGAAGTAAGCTTTTCTTATTTCTAAACGCATGCGCAAACTATAGAAATTAGTTATGACGTAGAATGTGCATACTTTGTTGATTCCATTTATGAAATAAAACATATTTTCTAAAAACTCGTGTTTTTTAAGAAATCATGTAAACCTTCTAGAATCTGTGATTTTAAAAAACGGTGGAGGTAAGCTTTTCTTATTTACGGACGAATGCACAAACTATAGAAAGTCGTTATGACGTAGAATGTGCATACTTTGTTGATTCCATTTATGAAATAAAACACATTTTCTAAAAACACGTGTTTTTTACAAAATCATGTAAACCTTCTAGAAGCTGTGATTTTAAAAAACGGTGGAAGTAAGCTTTTCTTATTTCCGGACGCATGCAACTATAGAAAGTCGTTATGACGTAGAATGTGCATACTTTGTTGATTTCATTTATGAAATAAAACACATTTTCTAAAAACTCGTGTTTTTTAAGAAATCATGTAAACCTTCTAGAAGCTGTGATTTTAAAAAACGGTGGGAGTAAGCTTTTCTTATTTCCGGACGCATGCGCAAACTATAGAAAGTCGTTATCAAATAGAACTTGCATACTTTGTAGATTCCATTTATGAAATAAAACACATTTTATAAAAACTCGTGTTTTTTAAGAAATCATGTAAAGCTTGTTGAGCCCAGAATTGGCCCTTTTTTACCATCATTTATCATCTTCCCTTCCCTTGTCTTACACCAATTACCTTGGCAATTCGACTTATCGTCCTTATCTTATTTCCCAAATTACCAAGGTATGGCCGATTATTGTTTTATTGTATTAATACTTATGATCGTGCTGATTAAAGCTGTGCATCTCTTAATTTGTGCTAACATGATGCGATTTATGAAGGTAGTAAGACAAAGAGACTGCAGGAAGATCGGAGCTGAACAAGTCATGAAGGAAGGGACGTTCATTGCTTGTAGAAGGTTCCTTGGGGCTCGATTCGTCAATCAAGGCTCAGTCGTGACAGGGCAGCTGTAACAGAAAGTTCTATCTTAAGTATGTCGCTGCTCGAGTCCAGCTGTGAGCTGGAAGGACCGCCACTCTTGAGGCAATTAATAACTCTCTCATATTTGGATATTTCAGTTCTGCCACGCATTGTAACAGCTAGATTATTTAGGGCGCCTGAAGATCAGAGATCTTCATGGCTGCCTAATTATAGGTTTAGATGTTGCAAATTGTATGTATAAATATGGGGAATTGCCTCGACCGAGGGGTTGGACAGCAAACAATTAATTTATCTTGTATTAGCAGCCAAGCCAAAACTGTGTACTCATTCTTCTGTTAATATAAGGAGTTACTTCTGAGTTAAAAAGAGTGTTGTTCAACCAGCGTCTCTGTGTGAAGACTGGGCCCGTCTTCCACAGAGATTGCTGCGTTAATTTAGGATTTCATCTTTCTTATTGTGTGATGCTTTGTTCTTTCTTTTGTACACAGCAGCAATATTTATTGTGTGGATTTCTCAGTAAAAGATTATATTTCCGTGAGATTGGTGAATGGTATCGAATAACAGTCGACTGAGTCAGGTTTGCTTTACACATTTCAATTTCTGTTCACACTGCCGTGTTCATCCTATAGCTGAGACGTAATCCTAGGAGCTCTTACAATTTAGCTTTCCTGTTATGTGTTCATTGATTTATATTTTGCAATTCAGTTTCTTAGAACAGTTGCTTCAATCTCTTTCATTAAAAGTTCTAGAGTAATGTTCAGGTCATGCTTTATGATTCCCAGCTTGATTAGATTAGACAAGTGATTATTTTAGAATACGAATGAGATTTCCTTCTTGCAATCGTTGATTAGATCTGATACCATTTCTTCTTGATGCATAATAGAAAAGAATTGTAGTATAGCAGTTAGCAGGCAATTGGGATTGCATAGGTTCTTGGGATGAACATGGACGATAGAAGATAAAAGTATTCACTTCTAATGGTTTTGTGTTTAAGCATATATTGTGCACTTATCCTTTGAAACAAAAAGACTTTCTCGGGTTGACAATAAATTTCATATACTCTGTGTGTTTGATATTTAATTATCTGCAAATAGAGTGCTTGACAAAGCTTCTAGAAGCTGTGATTTTAAAAAACGGTGGAAGTAAGCTTTTCTTATTTCCAGATGAATGCAAAAACTATAGAAAGTCGTTATGACGAAGAATGTGCATACTTTGTTGATTCCATTTATGAAATAAAACACATTTTCTAAAAACTCGGGTTTTTTAAGAAATCATGTAAACCTTCTAGAAGCTGTGATTTTAAAAAACGGGGGAGGTAAGCTTTTCTTATTTCCGGACGCATGCGCAAACTATAGAAAGTCGTTATGACATAGAATGTGCATACTTTGTTGATTCCATTTATGAAATAAAACACATTATCTAAAAACTCGTGTTTTTTAAGAAATCATGTAAACCTTCTAGAAGCTGTGATTTTAAAGAACGGTGGAAGTAAGCTTTTCTTATTTCCGGACGCATGCGCAAACTATAGAAAGTCGTTATGACGTAGAATGTGCATACTTTGTGGATTCCAAAACACATTTTCTAAGAACTCGTGTTTTTTAAGAAATAATGTAAACCTTTTAGAAGCTGTGATTTTAAAAAACGGGGGAAGTAAGCTTTTCTTATTTCAAACGCATGCGCAAACTATAGAAAGTCGTTATGACGTAGAATGTGCATACTTTGTTGATTCCATTTATGAAATAAAACACATTTTCTAAAAACTCGTGTTTTTTAAGAAATCATGTAAACCTTATAAAAGCTGTTATTTTAAAAACCAGGGGAAGTAAGCTTTTCTTATTTCCGGACGCATGTGCAAACTATAGAAAGTCCTTATGACGTAGAATGTGCATACTTTGTAGATTCCATTTAAGAAGTAAAAGACATTTTCTAAAAACTCATGTTTTTTAAGAAATCATGTAAACCTTCTAGAAGCTGTGATTTTAAAAAACGGTAGAAGTAAGCTTTTCTTATTTCCGGACGAATGCACAAACTATAGAAAGTCGTTATGACGTAGAATGTGCATACTTTGTTGATTCCATTTATGAAATAAAACATATTTTCTAAGAAATAGTGTTTTTTAAAAAATCATGTAATCCTTCTAGAAGCTTTGATTTTAAAAAACGGTGGAAGTAAGCTTTTCTTATTTCCGGACACATGCGCAAACTATAGAAAGTCGTTATGACATAGAATGTGCATACTTTTTTTATTCCATTTATGAAATAAAACATATTTTCTAAGAACTGATGTTTTTTAAGAAATCATGTAATCCTTCTAGAAGCTGTGATTTTAAAAAACGGTGGAAGTAAGCTTTTCTTATTTCCGGACGCATGCGCAAACTATAGAAAGTCGTTATGACATAGAATGTGCATACTTTGTAGATTCCATATATGAAATAAAACACATTTTCTAAAAACTCGTGTTTTTTAAGAAATCATGTAAACCTTCTAGAAGCTGTGATTTTGAAAAACGGTGGAAGTAAGCTTTTCTTATTTCCAAACGAATGTGCAAACTATAGAAAGTTGTTATGATGTAGAAATTGCATACTTTGTTGATTCCATTTAGGAAATAAAACACATTTTCTAAAAACTCGTGTTTTTTAATAAATCATGTAAACCTTCTAGAAGCTGTGATTTTAAAAAATGGGGGAAGTAAGCTTTTCTTATTTCCGGACGCATGCGCAAACTATAGAAAGTCATTATGACGTAGAATGTGCAAACTTTGTAGATTCCATTTATGAAATAAAACACATTTTCTAAAAACTCGTGTTTTTTACGAAATCATGTAAACCTTCTAGAAGCTGTGATTTTAAAAAACGGTGGAAGTAAGCTTTTCTTATTTCCGGACGCATGCGCAAACTATAGAAAGTCCTTATCACGTAGAATGTGCATAATTTGTTGATTCCATTTATGAAATAAAACACATTTTCTAAAAACTCGTGTTTTTTACGAAATCATGTAAACCTTCTAGAAGCTGTGGTTTTAAAAAAAGTGGAAGTAAGATTTTCTTATTTCCGGACGCATGCACAAACTATAGAAAGTCGTTATGACGTAGAATGTGCATACGTTGTTGATTCCATTTATGAAATAAAACACATTTTCTTAAAACTCGTGTTTTTTAAGAAATCATGTAAACTTTCTAGAAGCTGTGATTTTAGAAAACGGTGGAAGTAAGCTTTTCTTATTTCCGGACGCATGCACAAACTATAGAAAGTCGTTATGACGTAGAATGTGCATACTTTGTTGATTCCATTTATGAAATAAAACACGTTTTCTAAAAACTCATGTTTTTTAACAAATCATGTAAACCTTCTAGAAGCTGTGATTTTAAAAAACGGGGGAAGTAAGCTTTTCTTATTTCCAAACGCATGCGCAAACTATAGAAAGTCGTTATGACGTAGAATGTGCATACTTTGTAGATTCCATTTATGAAATAAAACACATTTTCTAAAAACTCGTGTTTTTTACGAAATCATGTAAACCTTCTAGAAGCTGTGATTTTAAAAAACGGGGGAAGTAAGCTTTTCTTAATTCTAAACGCATGCGCAAACTATAGAAATTCGTTATGACGTAGAATATGCATACTTTGTTGATTCCATTTATGAAATAAAACATATTTTCTAAAAACTCGTGTTTTTTAAGAAATCATGTAAACCTTCTAGAATCTGTGATTTTAAAAAACGGTGGAGGTAAGCTTTTCTTATTTACGGACGAATGCACAAACTATAGAAATTCGTTATGACGTAGAATGTGCATACTTTGTTGATTCCATTTATGAAATAAAACACATTTTTCTAAAAACTCGTGTTTTTTAAGAAATCATATAAACCTCTAGAAGCTGTGATTTTAAAAAACGGTGGAAGTAAGCTTTTCTTATTTCTGGACGCATGCGCAAACTATAGAAAGTCCTTATCACGTAGAATGTGCATTCTTTGTATATTCCATTTATGAAATAAAACACATTTTCTAAAAACTCGTGTTTTTTTACGAAATCATTTAAACCTTCTGGAAGCTGTGATTTTAAAAAACAGTGGAAGTAAGCTTTTCTTATTTCCGGTCGCATGCGCAAACTATAGAAAGTCGTTATGACGTAGAATGTGCATACGTTGTTGATTCCATTTATGAAATAAAACACATTTTCTTAAAACTCGTGTTTTTTACGAAATCATGTAAACCTTCTAGAAGTTGTGATTTTAAAAAACGGGGGAAGTAAGCTTTTCTTATTTCCAAACGCACGCGCAAACTATAGCAAGTCGTTATGACATAGAATGTGCATACTTTGTAGATTCCATTTATGAAATAAAACACATTTTCTAAAAACTCGTATTTTTTACAAAATCATGTAAACCTTCTGGAAGCTGTGATTTTAAAAAACGGTGGAAGTAAGCTTTTCTTATTTCCGGACGCATGCGCAAACTATAGAAAGTCGTTGTGACGTAGAATGTGCATACTTTGTACATTCCATTTATGAAATAAAACACATTTTCTAAAAACTCGTGTTTTTTACGAAATCATGTAAACCTTCTAGAAGCTGTGATTTTAAAAAACGGTGGAAGTAAGCTTTTCTTATTTCCGGACGCATGCGCAAACTATAGAAATTCGTTATGACGTAGAATGTGCATACTTTGCTCATTCTATTTATGAAATAAAACACATTTTCTAAAAACTCTTGTTTTTTAAGAAATCATGTAAACCTTCTAGAATCTGTGATTTTAAAAAACGGTGGAGGTAACCTTTTCTTATTTCCGGACGAATGTGCAAACTATAGAAAGTCGTTATGACGTAGAATGTGTATACTTTGTTTATTCTATTTATGAAATAAAACAAATTCTCTGAAAACTCGTGTTTTTTAAGAAATCATGTAAACCTTCTGGAAGCTGTGATTTTAAAAAACGGTGGAAGTAAATTTTATTATTTCCGGATCCATGCATACGTTGTTGATTCCATTTATGAAATAAAACACATTTTCTTAAAACTCGTGTTTTTTACGAAATCATGTAAACCTTCTAGAAGTTGTGATTTTAAAAAACGGGGGAAGTAAGCTTTTCTTATTTCCAAACGCACGCGCAAACTATAGAAAGTCGTTATGATGTAGAATGTGCATACTTTGTTGATTCCATTTATGAAATAAAACACATTTTCTAAAAACTCGTGTTTTTTAAGAAATCATGTAAACCTTCTAGAAGCTGTGATTTTAAAAAACAGTGGAAGTAAGCTTTTCTTATTTCTGGATCCATGCTTAAACTATAGAAAGTCGTTGTGACGTAGAATGTGCATACTTTGTAGATTCTATTTATGAAATAAAACACATTTTCTAAAAACTCGTGTTTTTTAAGAAATCATGTAAACCTTCTAGAAGCTGTGATTTTAAAAAACGGTGGAAGTAAGCTTTTCTTATTTCCGGACGCATTCACAAACTATAGAAAGTCGTTATGACGTAGAATGTGCATACTTTGTTGATTCCATTTATGAAATAAAACACATTTTTTAAAAACTCGTGTTTTTTAAGAAATCATGTAAACCTTCTAGAAGCTGTGATTTTAAAAAATGGTGGAAGTAAGGTTTTCTTATTTCCAAACGCATGCGCAAACTATAGAAAGTCATTATGACGTAGAATGTGCTACCTTTGTTGATTCCATTTATGAAATAAAACACATTTTCTAAAAACTCGTGTTTTTTAAGAAATCATGTAAACCTTCTAGAAGCTGTGATTTTAAAAAAACGGTGAAAGTTAGCTTTTCTTATTTGCAAACGCATGCGCAAACTATAGAAAGTCGTTATGACGTAGAATGTGCATACTTTGTAGATTCCGTTTATGAAATAAAACACATTCTCTAAAAACTCGTGTTTTTTAAGAAATCATGTAAAGCTTCTAGAAGCTGTGATTTTAAAAAATGGGGGAAGTAAGCTTTTCTTATTTCCAAACGCATGCGCAAACTATAGAAAGTCGTTATGACGTAGAATGTGCATACTTTGTTGATTCCATTTATGAAATAAAACACATTTTCTAAAAAGTCGTGTTTTTTAAGAAATCATGTAAACCTTCTAGAAACTGTGATTTTAAAAAACGGGGGAAGTAAGCTTTTCTTATTTCCAGACGCATGCGCAAACTATAGAAAGTCGTTATCATGTAGAATGTGCATACTTTCTAGATTCCATTTAGGAAGTAAAACACATTTTCTAAAAACTAGTGTTTTTTAAGAAATCATGTAAACCTTCTAGAAGCAGTGATTTTAAAAAACGGTGGAAGTAAGCTTTTCTTATTTCCAGCCGAATGCACAAACTATAGAAAGTCGTTATGACGTAGAATGTGCATACTTTGTTGATTCCATTTATGAAATAAAAACAAATTTTCTAAAAACTCGTGTTTTTTAAGAAATCATGTAAACCTTCTAGAAGCTGTGATTTTAAAAAACGGTGGAAGTAAGCTTTTCTTATTTCCGGACGCATGCGCAAACTATAGAAAGTCGTTATGACGTAGAATGTGCATACTTTGCTGATTCCATTTATGAAATAAAACACATTTTTAAAAACCCGTGTTTTTTAAGAAATCATGTAAACCTTCTAGAAGCTGTGATTTTAAAAAACGGGGGAAGTAAGCTTTTCTTATTTCCAAATGCATGCGCAAACCATAGAAAGTCGTTATGATGTAGAAATTGCATACTTTGTTGATTCCATTTAGGAAATAAAACACATTTTCTAAAAACTCGTGTTTTTTTACGAAATCATGTAAACCTTCTAGAAGCTGTGATTTTAAAAAATGGTGGAAGTAAGCTTTTCTTATTTCCGGACGCATGCGCAAACTATAGAAAGTCATTATGACGTAGAATGTGCATACTTTGTAGATTACATTTATGAAATAAAACACATTTTCTAAAAACTTGTGTTTTTTACGAAATCATGTAAACCTTCTAGAAGCTGTGATTTCAAAAAATGGGGGAAGTAAGCTTTTCTTATTTCCAAAGGCATGCGCAAACTATAGAAAGTCGTTATGACGTAGAATGTGCATACTTTGTAGATTCCATTTATGAAATCACAACACATTTTCTAAAAACTCGTGTTTTTTACGAAATCATGTAAACCTTCTAGAAGCTGTGATTTTAAGAAACGGTGGAACTAAGCTTTTCTTATTTCCGGACGCATGCGCAAACTATAGAAAGTCATTATGACGTAGAATGTGCATACTTTGTAGATTACATTTATGAAATAAAACACATTTTCTAAAAACTTGTGTTTTTTACGAAATCATGTAAACCTTCTAGAAGCTGTGATTTCAAAAAATGGGGGAAGTAAGCTTTTCTTATTTCCAAAGGCATGCGCAAACTATAGAAAGTCGTTATGACGTAGAATGTGCATACTTTGTAGATTCCATTTATGAAATCAAACACATTTTCTAAAAACTCGTGTTTTTTACGAAATCATGTAAACCTTCTAGAAGCTGTGATTTTAAGAAACGGTGGAACTAAGCTTTTCTTATTTCCAAACTCATGCGCAAACTATAGAAAGTCGTTGTGACTTAGAATGTGCATACTTTGTACATTCCATTTATGAAATAAAACACATTTTCTAAAAACTCGTGTTTTTTACGAAATCATGTAAACCTTCTAGAAGCTGTGATTTTAAAAAACGGTGGAAGTAAGCTTTTCTTATTTCCGGACGCATGCGCAAACTATAGAAAGTCGTTATGACGTAGAATGTGCATACTTTGTTGATTCCATTTATGAAATAAAACACATTTTCTAAAAACTCGTGTTTTTTACGAAATCATGTAAACCTTCTAGAATCTGTGATTTTAAAAAAACGGGGGAAGTAAGCTTTTCTCATTTCCTGACGCATGCGCAAACTATAGAAAGTCGTTATGACGTAGAATGTGCATACTTTGTAGATTCGATTTATGAAATAAAACACACTTTCTAAAAACTCGTGTTTTTTACGAAATCATGTAAACCTTCTAGAAGCTGTGATTTTAAAAAATGGGGGAAGTAAGCTTTTCTTATTTCAAACGCATGCGCAAACTATAGAAAGTCGTTATGACGTAGAATGTGCATACTTTGTTGATTCCATTTATGAAATAAAACATATTTTCTAAAAACTCGTGTTTTTTAAGAAATCATGTAACCTTATAAAAGCTGTTATTTTAAAAAACGGGAGAAGTAAGCTTTTCTTATTTCCGGACGCATGCGCAAACTATAGAAAGTCCTTATGACGTAGAATGTGCATAATTTGTAGATTCCATTTAAGAAGTAAAAGACATTTTTTAAAAACTCGTGTTTTTTAAGAAATCATGTAAACCTTCTAGAAGCTGTGATTTTAAAAAACTGTAGAAGTAAGATTTTCTTATTTCCGGACGAATGCACAAACTATAGAAAGTCGTTATGACTTAGAATGTGCATATTTTGTTGATTCCATTTATGAAATAAAACATATTTTCTAAGAAATAGTATTTTTTAAGAAATCATGTAATCCTTCTAGAAGCTGTGATTTTAAAAAACGGGGGAAGTAAGCTTTTCTTATTTCCGGACGCATGTGCAAACTATAGAAAGTCGTTATGACATAGAATGTGCATACTTTTTTGAGTCCATTTATGAAATAAAACAGATTTTCTAAGAACTGATGTTTTTTAAGAAGTCATGTAATCCTTCTAGAAGCTGTGATTTTAAAAAATGGTGGAAGTAAGCTTTCCTTATTTCCGGACGCATGAGCAAACTATAGAAAGTCGTTATGACGTAGAATGTGCATACTTTTTTGATTCCATATATGAAATAAAACACATTTTCTAAAAACTCGTGTTTTTTAAGAAATCATGTAAACCTTCTAGAAGCTGCGATTTTAAAAAATGGGGGAAGTAAGCTTTTCTTATTTCCGGACGTATGCTCAAACTATAGAAAGTCATTATGACGTAGAATGTGCATACTTTGTAGATTCCATTTATGAAATAAAACACATTTTCTAAAAACTCGTGTTTTTTACGAAATCATGTAAACCTTCTAGAAGCTGCGATTTTAAAAAATGGGGAAAGTAAGCTTTTCTTATTTCCGGACGCATGCGCAAACTATAGAAAGTCATTATGACGTAGAATGTGCATACTTTGTTGATTCCATTTATGAAATAAAACACATTTTCTAAAAACTCGTGTTTTTTACGAAATCATGTAAACCTTCTAGAAGATGTGGTTTTAAAAAACGGTGGAAGTAAGCTTTTCTTATTTCCGGACGCATGCGCAAACTATAAAAAGTCGTTATAACGTAGAATGTGCATACTTTGTAGATTCCATTTATGAAATAAAACACATTTTCTAAAAACTAGTGTTTTTTAAGAAATCATGTAAACCTTCTAGAAGCTGTGATTTTTAAAAGCGGGGGAAGTAAGCTTTTCTTATTTCCAAACGCATGCGCAAACTATAGAAAGTCGTTATGACGTAGAATGTGCATACTTTGTAGATTGCATTTATCAAATAAAACACATTTTCTAAAAACTCGTGTTTTTTAACAAATCATGTAAACCTTCTAGAAGCAGCGATTTTGAAAAACGCGGGAAGTAAGCTTTTCTTATTTCCAAACGGATGTGCAAACTATAGAAAGTCGTTATGATGTAGAAATTCCATACTTTTTTTATTCCATTTAGGAAATAAAACACATTTTCTAAAAACTCGTGTTTTTTAAGAAATCATGTAAATCTTCTAGAAGCTGTGATTTTTAAAAACGGGGGAAGTAAGCTTTTCTTATTTCCAAACGCATGTGCAAAGTATAGAAAGTAGTTATGACGTAGAATGTCCATACTTTGTAGATTCCATTTATCAAATAAAACACATTTTCTAAAAACTCGTGTTTTTTACGAAATCATGGCAACCTTCTAGAAGCTGTGATTTTAAAAAACAATGGAAGTAAGCTTTTCTTATTTGCAAATGCATGCGCAAACTATAGAAAGTCGTTATGACGTAGAATGTGCATATTTTGTAGATTACATTTATGAAATAAAACACATTTTCTAAAAACACGTGTTTTTTACGAAATCATGTAAACCTTCTAGAAGCTGTGATTTTAAAAAACGGTGGAAGTAAGCTTTTCTTATTTCCGGACGCATGCACAAACTATAGAAAGTCGTTATGACGTAGAAGGTGCATACTTTGTTGATTCCATTTATGAAATAAAACACATTTTCTAAAAACTCGTGTTTTTTAAGAAATCATGTAAACCTTCTAGAAGCTGTGATTTTAAAACGGTGGGAGTAAGCTTTTCTTATTTCCGGACGCATGCGCAAACTATACAAAGTCGTTATCACATAGAACTTGCATACTTTGTAGATTACATTTATGAAATAAAAAACATTTTCTAAAAACTCGTGTTTTTTAAGAAATCATGTAAAGCTTCTAGAAGCTGTGATTTTAAAAAACGGTGGAAGTAAGCTTTTCTTATTTCCAGATGAATGCATAAACTATAGAAAGTCGTTATGACGAAGAATGTGCATACTTTGTTGATTCCATTTATGAAATAAAACACATTTACTAAAAGCACGTGTTTTTTAAGAAATCATGTAAACCTTCTAGAAGCTGTGATTTTAAAAAACGGGGGAGGTAAACTTTTCTTATTTCCGGACGCATGCGCAAACTATAGAAAATCGTTGTGACGTAGAATGTGCATACTTTGTTGATTCCATTTATGAAATAAATCACATTTTCTAAAAACTCGTGTTTTTTAACAAATCATGTAAACCTTCTAGAAGCTGTGATTTTAAAAAACGGTGGAAGTAAGCTTTTCTTAATTCCGGACGCATGTGCAAACTATAGAAAGTCGTTATGACATAGAATGTGCATACTTTGTTGATTCCATTTATGAAATAAAACACATTTTCTAAAAACTCGTGTTTTTTAAGAAATCATGTAAACGTTCTAGAAGCTGTGGTTTTAAAAAAACGGTGAAAGTAAGCTTTTCTTATTTGCAAATGCATGCGCAAACTATAGAAATTCGTTATGACGTAGAATGTGCATACTTTGTAGATTCCGTTTATGAAATAAAACACATTCTCTAAAAACTCGTGTTTTTTAAGAAATCATGTAAACCTTCTAGAAGCTGTGATTTTAAAAAACGGGGGAAGTAAGCTTTTCTTATTTCCAAACGCATGCGCAAACTATAGAAAGTCGTTATGACGTAGAATGTGCATACTTTGTTGATTCCATTTATGAAATAAAACACATTTTCTAAAAACTCGTGTTTTTTACGAAATCATGTAAACCTTCTAGAAGATGTGGTTTTAAAAAACGGTGGAAGTAAGCTTTTCTTATTTCCGGACGCATGCGCAAACTATAAAAAGTCGTTATAACGTAGAATGTGCATACTTTGTAGATTCCATTTATGAAATAAAACACATTTTCTAAAAACTAGTGTTTTTTAAGAAATCATGTAAACCTTCTAGAAGCTGTCATTTTAAAAAACTGTAGAAGTAAGATTTTCTTATTTCCGGACGAATGCACAAACTATAGAAAGTCGTTATGACTTAGAATGTGCATATTTTGTTGATTCCATTTATGAAATAAAACATATTTTCTAAGAAATAGTATTTTTTAAGAAATCATGTAATCCTTCTAGAAGCTGTGATTTTAAAAAACGGGGGAAGTAAGCTTTTCTTATTTCCGGACGCATGTGCAAAATATAGAAAGTCGTTATGACATAGAATGTGCATACTTTTTTGAGTCCATTTATGAAATAAAACAGATTTTCTAAGAACTGATGTTTTTTAAGAAGTCATGTAATCCTTCTAGAAGCTGTGATTTTAAAAAATGGTGGAAGTAAGCTTTCCTTATTTCCGGACGCATGAGCAAACTATAGAAAGTCGTTATGACGTAGAATGTGCATACTTTTTTGATTCCATATATGAAATAAAACACATTTTCTAAAAACTCGTGTTTTTTAAGAAATCATGTAAACCTTCTAGAAGCTGCGATTTTAAAAAAATGGGGGAAGTAAGCTTTTCTTATTTCCGGACGTATGCGCAAACTATAGAAAGTCGTTATGACGTAGAATGTGCATACTTTGTTGATTCCATTTATGAAATAAAACACATTTTCTAAAAACTCGTGTTTTTTAAGAAATCATGTAAACCTTCTAGAAACTGTGATTTTAAAAAACGGGGGAAGTAAGCTTTTCTTATTTCCGGAAGCATGCGCAAACTATAGAAAGTCGTTATCACGTAGAATGTGCATACTTTGTAGATTCCATTTATGAAATAAAACACATTTTCTAAAAACTCGTGTTTTTTAAGAAATCATGTAAACCTTCTAGAAGCTGTGATTTTAAAAAACGGTGGAAGTAAGCTTTTCTTATTTCCGGACGCATGCACAAAATATAGAAAGTCGTTATGACGTAGAATGTGCATACTTTGTAGATTCGATTTATGAAATAAAACACATTTTCTAAAAACTCGTGTTTTTTACGAAATCATGTAAACCTTCTAGAAGCTATGATTTTAAAAAACTGTGGAAGTAAGATTTTCTTATTTCCGGACGCATCCAAAACTATAGAAAGTCATTATGACGTAGAATGTGCATACTTTGTAGATTCCATTTATGAAATAAAACAGATTTTCTAAAGACTCGTGTTTTTTACGAAATCATGTAAACCTTCTAGAAGCTGTGATTTTAAGAAACGGTGGAACTAAGCTTTTCTTATTTCCAAACTCATGCGCAAACTATAGAAAGTCGTTGTGACGTAGAATGTGCATACTTTGTACATTACATTTATGAACTAATACACATTTTCTAAAAACTCCTGTTTTTTACGAAATCATGTAAACCTTCTAGAAGCTATGATTTTAAAAAACGGTGGAAGTAAGCTTTTCTTATTTCCGGACGCATGCGCAAACTATAGAAAGTCGTTATGACGTAGAATGTGCATACTTTGTAGATTCCATTTATGAAATAAAACACATTTTCTAAAAACTCGTGTTTTTTACGAAATCATGTAAACCTTCTAGAAGCTGTGATAATAAAAAACGGGGAAGTAAGCTTTTCTTATTTCCAAACTTATGCGCAAACTATAGAAAGTCGTTATGATGTAGAATGTGCATACTTTGTTGATTCCATTTATGAAAGAACATATTTTCTCTAAACTCGTGTTTTTTATGAAATCATGTAAACCTTCTACAAGATGTGATTTTAAAAAACGGGAGAAGTAAGCTTTTCTTATTTCCGGACGCATGCGCAAACTATAGAAAGTCGTTATGACGTAGAATGTGCATACTTTGTTGATTCCATTTATGAAATAAAACACATTTTCTAAAAACTCGTGTTTTTTACGAAATCATGTAAACCTTCTAGAATCTGTGATTTTAAAAAACGGGGGAAGTAAGCTTTTCTCATTTCCTGACGCATGCGCAAACTATAGAAAGTTGTTATGACGTAGAATGTGCATACTTTGTAGATTCGATTTATGAAATAAAACACACTTTCTAAAAACTCGTGTTTTTTTACGAAATCATGTAAACCTTCTAGAAGCTTTGATTTTAAAAAACGGGGGAAGTAAGCTTTTCTTATTTCAAACGCATGCGCAAACTATAGAAAGTCGTTATGACGTAGAATTTGCATACTTTGTTGATTCCATTTATGAAATAAAACATATTTTCTGAAAACTCGTGTTTTTTAAGAAATCATGTAAACCTTATAAAAGCTGTTATTTTAAAAAAACGGGAGAAGTAAGCTTTTCTTATTTCCGGACGCATGCGCAAACTATAGAAAGTCCTTATGACGTAGAATGTGCATAATTTGTAGATTCCATTTAAGAAGTAAAAGACATTTTTTAAAAACTCGTGTTTTTTAAGAAATCATGTAAACCTTCTAGAAGCTGTGATTTTAAAAAACTGTAGAAGTAAGATTTTCTTATTTCCGGACGAATGCACAAACTATAGAAAGTCGTTATGACTTAGAATGTGCATATTTTGTTGATTCCATTTATGAAATAAAACATATTTTCTAAGAAATAGTATTTTTTAAGAAATCATGTAATCCTTCTAGAAGCTGTGATTTTAAAAAACGGGGGAAGTAAGCTTTTCTTATTTTCGGACGCATGCGCAAACTATAGAAAGTCGTTATGACATAGAATGTGCATACTTTTTTGAGTCCATTTATGAAATAAAACAGATTTTCTAAGAACTGATGTTTTTTAAGAAGTCATGTAATCCTTCTAGAAGCTGTGATTTTAAAAAATGGTGGAAGTAAGCTTTCCTTATTTCCGGACGCATGAGCAAACTATAGAAAGTCGTTATGACGTAGAATGTGCATACTTTTTTGATTCCATATATGAAATAAAACACATTTTCTAAAAACTCGTGATTTGTAAGAAATCATGTAAACCTTCTAGAAGCTGCGATTTTAAAAAATGGGGGAAGTAAGCTTTTCTTATTTCCGGACGTATGCGCAAACTATAGAAATTCATTATGACGTAGAATGTGCATACTTTGTAGATTCCATTTATGAAATAAAACACATTTTCTAAAAACTCGTGTTTTTTACGAAATCATGTAAACCTTCTAGAAGCTGCGATTTTAAAAAATGGGGGAAGTAAGCTTTTCTTATTTCCGGACGCATGCGCAAACTATAGAAAGTCATTATGACGTAGAATGTGCATACTTTGTTGATTCCATTTATGAAATAAAACACATTTTCTAAAAACTCGTGTTTTTTACGAAATCATGTAAACCTTCTAGAAGATGTGGTTTTAAAAAACGGTGGAAGTAAGCTTTTCTTATTTCCAGACGCATGCGCAAACTATAAAAAGTCGTTATAACGTAGAATGTGCATACTTTGTAGATTCCATTTATGAAATAAAACACATTTTCTAAAAACTAGTGTTTTTTAAGAAATCATGTAAACCTTCTAGAAGCTGTGATTTTTAAAAACGGGGGAAGTAAGCTTTTCTTATTTCCAAACGCATGCGCAAACTATAGAAAGTCGTTATGACGTAGAATGTGCATACTTTGTAGATTGCATTTATCAAATAAAACACATTTTCTAAAAACTCGTGTTTTTTAACAAATCATGTAAACCTTCTAGAAGCTGCGATTTTGAAAAACGCGGGAAGTAAGCTTTTCTTATTTCCAAACGGATGTGCAAACTATAGAAAGTCGTTATGATGTAGAAATTCCATACTTTTTTTATTCCATTTAGGAAATAAAACACATTTTCTAAAAACTCGTGTTTTTTAAGAAATCATGTAAATCTTCTAGAAGCTGTGATTTTTAAAAACGGGGGAAGTAAGCTTTTCTTATTTCCAAACGCATGTGCAAAGTATAGAAAGTAGTTATGACGTAGAATGTCCATACTTTGTAGATTCCATTTATCAAATAAAACACATTTTCTAAAAACTCGTGTTTTTTACGAAATCATGGCAACCTTCTAGAAGCTGTGATTTTAAAAAACAATGGAAGTAAGCTTTTCTTATTTGCAAATGCATGCGCAAACTATAGAAAGTCGTTATGACGTAGAATGTGCATATTTTGTAGATTACATTTATGAAATAAAACACATTTTCTAAAAACACGTGTTTTTTACGAAATCATGTAAACCTTCTAGAAGCTGTGATTTTAAAAAACGGTGGAAGTAAGCTTTTCTTATTTCCAGACGAATGCACAAACTATAGAAAGTCGTTATGACGTAGAAGGTGCATACTTTGTTGATTCCATTTATGAAATAAAACACATTTTCTAAAAACTCGTGTTTTTTAAGAAATCATGTAAACCTTCTAGAAGCTGTGATTTTAAAAACGGTGGGAGTAAGCCTTTCTTATTTCCGGACGCATGCGCAAACTATACAAAGTCGTTATCACATAGAACTTGCATACTTTGTAGATTACATTTATGAAATAAAAAACATTTTCTAAAAACTCGTGTTTTTTAAGAAATCATGTAAAGCTTCTAGAAGCTGTGATTTTAAAAAACGGTGGAAGTAAGCTTTTCTTATTTCCAGATGAATGCATAAACTATAGAAAGTCGTTATGACGAAGAATGTGCATACTTTGTTGATTCCATTTATGAAATAAAACACATTTACTAAAAACACGTGTTTTTTAAGAAATCATGTAAACCTTCTAGAAGCTGTGATTTTAAAAAACGGGGGAGGTAAACTTTTCTTATTTCCGGACGCATGCGCAAACTATAGAAAATCGTTGTGACGTAGAATGTGCATACTTTGTTGATTCCATTTATGAAATAAATCACATTTTCTAAAAACTCGTGTTTTTTAACAAATCATGTAAACCTTCTAGAAGCTGTGATTTTAAAAAACGGTGGAAGTAAGCTTTTCTTAATTCCGGACGCATGTGCAAACTATAGAAAGTCGTTATGACATAGAATGTGCATACTTTGTTGATTCCATTTATGAAATAAAACACATTTTCTAAAAACTCGTGTTTTTTAAGAAATCATGTAAACGTTCTAGAAGCTGTGGTTTTAAAAAACGGTGAAAGTAAGCTTTTCTTATTTGCAAATGCATGCGCAAACTATAGAAATTCGTTATGACGTAGAATGTGCATACTTTGTAGATTCCGTTTATGAAATAAAACACATTCTCTAAAAACACGTGTTTTTTAAGAAATCATGTAAACCTTCTAGAAGCTGTGATTTTAAAAAAACGGGGGAAGTAAGCTTTTCTTATTTCCAAACGCATGCGCAAACTATAGAAAGTCGTTATGACGTAGAATGTGCATACTTTGTTGATTCCATTTATGAAATAAAACACATTTTCTAAAAACTCGTGTTTTTTAAGAAATCATGTAAACCTTCTAGAAACTGTGATTTTAAAAAACGGGGGAAGTAAGCTTTTCTTATTTCCGGAAGCATGCGCAAACTATAGAAAGTCGTTATCACGTAGAATGTGCATACTTTGTAGATTCCATTTATGAAATAAAACACATTTTCTAAAAACTCGTGTTTTTTAAGAAATCATGTAAACCTTCTAGAAGCTGTGATTTTAAAAAACGGTGGAAGTAAGCTTTTCTTATTTCCGGACGCATGCACAAAATATAGAAAGTCGTTATGACGTAGAATGTGCATACTTTGTAGATTCGATTTATGAAATAAAACACATTTTCTAAAAACTCGTGTTTTTTACGAAATCATGTAAACCTTCTAGAAGCTATGATTTTAAAAAACTGTGGAAGTAAGATTTTCTTATTTCCGGACGCATCCGCAAACTATAGAAAGAAATTATGACGTAGAATGTGCATACTTTGTAGATTCCATTTATGAAATAAAACAGATTTTCTAAAGACTCGTGTTTTTTACGAAATCATGTAAACCTTCTAGAAGCTGTGATTTTAAGAAACGGTGGAACTAAGCTTTTCTTATTTCCAAACTCATGCGCAAACTATAGAAAGTCGTTGTGACGTAGAATGTGCATACTTTGTACATTACATTTATGAACTAATACACATTTTCTAAAAACTCGTGTTTTTTACGAAATCATGTAAACCTTCTAGAAGCTATGATTTTAAAAAACAGTGGAAGTAAGCTTTTCTTATTTCCGGACGCATGCGCAAACTATAGAAAGTCGTTATGACGTAGAATGTGCATACTTTGTAGATTCCATTTATGAAATAAAACACATTTTCTAAAAACTCGTGTTTTTTACGAAATCATGTAAACCTTCTAGAAGCTGTGATTTTAAAAAACGGGGAAGTAAGCTTTTCTTATTTCCAAACTTATGCGCAAACTATAGAAAGTCGTTATGATGTAGAATGTGCATACTTTGTTGATTCCATTTATGAAAGAACATATTTTCTCTAAACTCGTGTTTTTTATGAAATCATGTAAACCTTCTACAAGATGTGATTTTAAAAAACGGGAGAAGTAAGCTTTTCTTATTTCCGGACGCATGCACAAACTATAGAAAGTCGTTATGACGTAGAATGTGCATACTTTGTAGATTCCATTTATGAAATAAAACACATTTTCTAAAAACTCGTGTTTTTTACGAAATCATGTAAACCTTCTAGAAGCTATGATTTTAAAAAACTGTGGAAGTAAGATTTTCTTATTTCCGAACGCATGCGCAAACTATAGAAAGTCGTTATGACGTAGAATGTGCATACTTTGTAGATTCCATTTATGAAATAAAACAAATTTTCTAAACACTAGTGTTTTTTACGAAATCATGTAAACCTTCTAGAAGCTGTGATTTTAAAAAACGGGGGAAGTAAGCTTTTCTTATTTTCGGACGCATGCAAAAACTATAGAAAGTCGTTATGACGTAGAATGTGCATACTTTGTTGATTCAATTTATGAAATAAAACACATTTTCTAAAAACTCGTGTTTTTTACTAAATCATGTAAACCTTCTAGAAGCTGTGATTTTAAAAAACGGGGAAGTAAGCTTTTCTTATTTCCTGACGCATGCGCAAACTATAGAAAGTCGTTATGACGTAGAATGTCCATACTTTGTAGATTCGATTTATGAAATAAAACACATTTTCTAAAAACTCGTGTTTTTTACGAAATCATGTAAACATTCTAGAAGCTGTGATTTTAAAAAACGGGGGAAGTAAGCTTTTCTTATTTCGAAACGCATGCGCAAACTATAGAAAGTCATTATGACGTAGAATGTGCATACTTTGTAGATTCTATTTATGAAATAAAACACATTTTCTAAAAACTCGTGTTTTTTACGAAATCATGTAAACCTTCTAGAAGCTGTGATTTTAAAAAATGGGGGAAGTAAGCTTTTCTTATTTCCAAACGCATGCACAAACTATAGAAAGTCGTTATGACGTAGAATGTGCATACTTTGTAGATTCCATTTATGAAATAAAACACTTTTTCTAAAAACTCGTGTTTTTTACGAAAACATGTAAACCTTCTAGAAGCTGTGATTTTAAAAAACGGTGGAAGTAAGCTTTTCTTATTTCCGGACGCATGCGCAAACTATAGAAAGTCGTTATAACGTAGAATGTGCATACTTTGTAGATTCCATTTATGAAATAAAACACATTTTCTAAAAACTACTGTTTTTTAAGAAATCATGTAAACCTTCTAGAAGCTGTGATTTTTAAAAACGGGGGAAGTAAAGTTTTCTTATTTGCAAACGCATGTGCAAACTATAGAAAGTCGTTATGACGTAGAATGTGCATACTTTGTCGATTCCATTTATGAAATAAAACAAATTTTCTAAAAACTCGTGTTTTTTAAGAAATCATGTAAACCTTCTAGAATCTGTGATATTTTGTAAAAACTCGTGTTTTTTACGAAATCATGTAAACCTTCTAGAAGCTATGATTTTAAAAAACGGTGGAAGTAAGGTTTTCTTATTTCTGGACGAATGCGCAAACTATAGAAAGTCGTTATGACGTAGAATGTGCATAATTTGTTGATTCAATTTATGAAATAAAACACATTTTCTAAAAACTCGTGTTTTTTAAGAAATCATGTAAACCTTCTAGAAGCTGTGATTTTAAAAAACGGTGGAAGTAAGCTTTTCTTATTTCCAGACGCATGCGCAAACTATAGAAAGTCGTTATGACGTAGAATGTGCATACTTTGTTGATTCCATTTATGAAATAAAACACATTTTCTAAAAACTCGTGTTTTTTAACAAATCATGTAAACCTTCTAGAAGCTGTGATTTTAAAAAACGGGGGAAGTAAGCTTTTCTTATTTCGAAACGCATGCGCAAACTATAGAAAGTCGTTATGACGTAGAATGTGCATACTTTTTTGATTCCATTTATGAAATAAAACACATTTTCTAAAAACTCGTGTTTTTTAAGAAATCATGTAAACCTTCTAGAAGCTGTGATTTTAAAAAACGGGGGAAGTAAGCTTTTCTTATTTCCGGATGCATGCGCAAACTATAGAAATTCGTTATGACGTAGAATGTGCATACTTTGTAGATTCCATTTATGAAGTAAAACACATTTTCTAAAAACTCGTGTTTTATACGAAATCATGTAAACCTTCCAGAAGCTGTGATTTTAAAAAATGGTGGAAGTAAGCTTTTCTTATTTCTGGACGCATTTGCAAACTATAGAAATTCGTTATAACGTAGAATGTGCATACTAGGTAGATTCCATTTATGAAATAAAACACATTTTCTAAAAACTAGTGTTTTTTACGAAATCATGTAAATCTTCTAGAAGCTGTGATTTTAAAAAACGGGGGAAGTAAGCTTTTCTTATTTCCAAACGCATGCGCAAACTATAGAAATTCGTTATGACGTAGAATGTGCATACTTTGTAGATTCCATTTATGAAATAAAACAAATTTTCTAACAACTCGTGTTTTTTAAGAAATCATGTAAACCTTCTAGAATCTGTGATTTTAAAAAACGGAGGAAGTAAGCTTTTCTTATTTCCGGACGCATGCGCAATCTATAGAAAGTCGTTATGATGTAAAATGTGCATACTTTGTAGATTCCATTTATGAAATAAAACACATTTTCTAAAAACTCGTGTTTTTTAAGAAATCATGTAAACCTTCTAGAAGCTATGATTTTAAAACACGGTGGAAGTAAGCTTTTCTTGTTTCCGGACGCATGCGCAAACAATAGAAAGTCTATATGACGTAGAATGTGCATACTTTGTTGATTCCATTTATGAAATAAAACACATTTTCTAAAAACTCGTGTTTTTTAAGAAATCATGTAAACCGTCTAGAAGCTGTGATTTTAAAAAATGGTGGAAGTAAGGTTTTCTTATTTCCAAATGCATGCGCAAACTATAGAAAGTCATTATGACGTAGAATGTGCAACCTTTGTTGATTCCATTTATGAAATAAAACACATTTTCTAAAAACTCGTGTTTTTTAAGAAATCATGTAAACCTTCTAGAAGCTGTGATTTTAAGAAACGGTGGAACTAAGCTTTTCTTATTTCCAAACTCATGCGCAAACTATAGAAAGTCGTTGTGACGTAGAATGTGCATACTTTGTACATTACATTTATGAACTAATACACATTTTCTAAAAACTCGTGTTTTTTACGAAATCATGTAAACCTTCTAGAAGCTATGATTTTAAAAAACGGTGGAAGTAAGCTTTTCTTATTTCCGGACGCATGCGCAAACTATAGAAAGTCGTTATGACGTAGAATGTGCATACTTTGTAGATTCCATTTATGAAATAAAACACATTTTCTAAAAACTCGTGTTTTTTACGAAATCATGTAAACCTTCTAGAAGCTGTGATTTTAAAAAACGGGGAAGTAAGCTTTTCTTATTTCCAAACTTATGCGCAAACTATAGAAAGTTGTTATGACGTAGAATGTGCATACTTTGTTGATTCCATTTATGAAAGAACATATTTTCTCTAAACTCGTGTTTTTTATGAAATCATGTAAACCTTCAACAAGATGTGATTTTAAAAAACGAGAGAAGTAAGCTTTTCTTATTTCCGGACGCATGCACAAACTATAGAAAGTCGTTATGACGTAGAATGTGCATACTTTGTAGATTCCATTTATGAAATAAAACACATTTTCTAAAAACTCGTGTTTTTTACGAAATCATGTAAACCTTCTAGAAGCTATGATTTTAAAAAACTGTGGAAGTAAGATTTTCTTATTTCCGAACGCATGCGCAAACTATAGAAAGTCGTTATGACGTAGAATGTGCATACTTTGTAGATTCCATTTATGAAATAAAACAAATTTTCTAAAAACTAGTGTTTTTTACGAAATCATGTAAACCTTCTAGAAGCTGTGATTTTAAAAAACGGGGGAAGTAAGCTTTTCTTATTTTCGGACACATGCAAAAACTATAGAAAGTCGTTATGACGTAGAATGTGCATACTTTGTTGATTCCATTTATGAAATAAAACACATTTTCTAAAAACTCGTGTTTTTTACTAAATCATGTAAACCTTCTAGAAGCTGTGATTTTAAAAAACGGGGAAGTAAGCTTTTCTTATTTCCTGACGCATGCGCAAACTATAGAAAGTCGTTATGACGTAGAATGTCCATACTTTGTAGATTCGATTTATGAAATAAAACACATTTTCTAAAAACTCGTGTTTTTTACGAAATCATGTAAACCTTCTAGAAGCTGTGATTTTAAAAAACGGGGGAAGTAAGCTTTTCTTATTTCCAAACGCATGCGCAAACTATAGAAAGTCATTATGACGTAGAATGTGCATACTTTGTAGATTCCATTTATGAAATAAAACACATTTTCTAAAAACTCGTGTTTTTTACGAAATCATGTAAACCTTCTAGAAGCTGTGATTTCAAAAAATGGGGGAAGTAAGCTTTTCTTATTTCCAAACGCATGCGCAAACTATAGAAAGTCGTTGTGACGTAGAATGTGCATACTTTGTAGATTCCATTTATGAAATAAAACACTTTTTCTAAAAACTCGTGTTTTTTACGAAATCATGTAAACCTTCTAGAAGCTGTGATTTTAAAAAACGGTGGAAGTAAGCTTTTCTTATTTCCGGACGCATGCGCAAACTATAGAAAGTCGTTATAACGTAGAATGTGCATACTTTGTAGATTCCATTTGTGAAATAAAACACATTTTCTAAAAACTAGTGTTTTTTAAGAAATCATGTAAGCCTTCTAGAAGCTGTGATTTTTAAAAACGGGGGAAGTAAGCTTTTCTTATTTGCAAACGCATGCGCAAACTATAGAAAGTCGTTATGACGTAGAATGTGCATACTTTGTCGATTCCATTTATGAAATAAAACAAATTTTCTAAAAACTCGTGTTTTTTAAGAAATCATGTAAACCTTCTAGAATCTGTGATACTTTGTAAAAACTCGTGTTTTTTACGAAATCATGTAAACCTTCTAGAAGCTATGATTTTAAAAAACGGTGGAAGTAAGGTTTTCTTATTTCTGGACGAATGCGCAAACTATAGAAAGTCGTTATGACGTAGAATGTGCATAATTTGTTGATTCAATTTATGAAATAAAACACATTTTCTAAAAACTCGTGTTTTTTAAGAAATCATGTAAACCTTCTAGAAGCTGTGATTTTAAAAAACGGTGGAAGTACGCTTTTCTTATTTCCAGACGCATGCGCAAACTATACAAAGTCGTTATGACGTAGAATGTGCATACTTTGTTGATTCCATTTATGAAATAAAACACATTTTCTAAAAACTCGTGTTTTTTAACAAATCATGTAAACCTTCTAGAAGCTGTGATTTTAAAAAACGAGGGAAGTAAGCTTTTCTTATTTCGAAACGCATGCGCAAACTATAGAAAGTCGTTATGACGTAGAATTTGCATACTTTTTTGATTCCATTTATGAAATAAAACACATTTTCTAAAAACTCGTGTTTTTTAAGAAATCATGTAAACCTTCTAGAAGCTGTGATTTTAAAAAACGGGGGAAGTAAGCTTTTCTTATTTCCGGATGCATGCGCAAACTATAGAAATTCGTTATGACGTAGAATGTGCATACTTTGTAGATTCCATTGATGAAGTAAAACACATTTTCTAAAAACTCGTGTTTTTTACGAAATCATGTAAACCTTCTAGAAGCTGTGATTTTAAAAAACGGTGGAAGTAAGCTTTTCTTATTTCCGGACGCATTTGCAAACTATAGAAAGTCGTTATAACGTAGAATGTGCATACTAGGTAGATTCCATTTATGAAATAAAACACATTTTCTAAAAACTAGCGTTTTTTACGAAATCATGTAAATCTTCTAGAAGCTGTGATTTTAAAAAACGGGGGAAGTAAGCTTTTCTTATTTCCAAACGCATGCGCAAACTATAGAAATTCGTTATGACGTAGAATGTGCATACTTTGTTGATTCCATTTATGAAATAAAACAAATTTTCTAAAAACTCGTGTTTTTTAAGAAATCATGTAAACCTTCTAGAATCTGTGATTTTAAAAAACGGAGGAAGTAAGCTTTTCTTATTTCCGGACGCATGCGCAATCTATAGAAAGTCGTTATGATGTAAAATGTGCATACTTTGTAGATTCCATTTATGAAATAAAACACATTTTCTAAAAACTCGTGTTTTTAAAGAAATCATGTAAACCTTCTAGAAGCTATGATTTTAAAAAACGGTGGAAGTAAGCTTTTCTTGTTTCCGGACGCATGCGCAAACTATAGAAAGTCTATATGACGTAGAATGTGCATACTTTGTTGATTCCATTTATGAAATAAAACACATTTTCTAAAAACTCGTGTTTTTTAAGAAATCATGTAAACCGTCTAGAAGCTGTGATTTTAAAAAATGGTGGAAGTAAGGTTTTCTTATTTCCAAACGCATGCGCAAACTATAGAAAGTCATTATGACGTAGAATGTGCAACCTTTGTTGATTCCATTTATGAAATAAAACACATTTTCTAAAAACTCGTGTTTTTTAAGAAATCATGTAAACCTTCTAGAAGCTGTGATTTTAAAAAATGGTGAAAGAAAGCTTTTCTTATTTGCAAACGCATGCGCAACCTATAGAAAGTCGTTATGACGTAGAATGTGCATACTTTTTAGATTCCGTTTATGAAATAAAACACATTCTCTAAAAACTCGTGTTTTTTAAGAAATCATGTAAACCTTCTAAAAGCTGTGATTTTAAAAAACGGGGGAAGTAAGCTTTTCTTATTTCCAAACGCATGTGCAAACTATAGAAATTCGTTATGACGTAGAATGTGCATACTTTGTTGATTCCATTTATGAAATAAAACACATTTTCTAAAAACTCGTGTTTTTTAGGAAATCATGTAAACCTTCTAGAAGCTGTGATTTTAAAAAACGGTGGAAGTAAGCTTTTCTTATTTCCGGACGAATGCACAAACTATAGAAACTCATTATGACGTAGAATGTGCATACTTTGTTGATTCCATTTATGAAATAAAACAAATTTTCTAAAAACTCATATATTTTAAGAAATCATGTAAACCTTCTAGAAGCTGTGATTTTAAAAAACGGTGGAAGTAAGCTTTTCTTATTTCCGGACGCTTGCGCAAACTATAGAAAGTCGTTATGACGTAGAATGTGGATACTTTGTTGATTCCATTTATGAAATAAAACACATTTTTAAAAACCCGTGTTTTTTAAGAAATCATGTAAACCTTCTAGAAGTTGTGATTTTAAAAAACGGGGTAAGTAAGCTTTTCTTATTTCCAAATGCATTCGCAAACCATAGAAAGTCGTTATGATGTAGAAATTGCATACTTTGTTGATTCCATTTAGGAAATAAAACACATTTTCTAAAAACTCGTGTTTTTTTACGAAATCATGTAAACCTTCTAGAAGCTGTGATTTTAAAAAATGGTTGAAGTAAGCTTTTCTTATTTCCGGACGCATGCACAAACTATAGAAAGTCATTATGACGTAGAATGTGCATACTTTGTAGATTCGATTTATGAAATAAAACACATTTTCTAAAAACTCATGTTTTTTACGAAATCATGTAAACCTTCTAGAAGCTGTCATTTTAAAAAATGGTGAAAGAAAGCTTTTCTTATTTGCAAACGCATGCGCAAACTATAGAAAGTCGTTATGACGTAGAATGTGCATACTTTGTAGATTCCGTTTATGAAATAAAACACATTCTCTAAAAACTCGTGTTTTTTAAGAAATCATGTAAACCTTCTAGAAGCTGTGATTTTAAGAAACGGTGGAACTAAGTTTTTCTTATTTCCAAACTCATGCGCAAACTATAGAAAGTCGTTGTGACGTAGAATGTGCATACTTTGTACATTCCATTTATGAAATAAAACACATTTTCTAAAAACTCGTGTTTTTTAAGAAATCATGTAAACGTTCTAGAAGCTGTGGTTTTAAAAAACGGTGAAAGTAAGCTTTTCTTATTTGCAAATGCATGCGCAAACTATAGAAATTCGTTATGACGTAGAATGTGCATACTTTGTAGATTCCGTTTATGAAATAAAACACATTCTCTAAAAACTCGTGTTTTTTAAGAAATCATGTAAATCTTCTAGAAGCTGTGATTTTAAAAAACGGGGGAAGTAAGCTTTTCTTATTTCCAAACGCATGCGCAAACTATAGAAAGTCATTATGACGTAGAATGTGCATACTTTGTTGATTCCATTTATGAAATAAAAAACATTTTCTAAAAACTCGTGTTTTTTAAGAAATCATGTAAATCTTCTAGAAACTGTGATTTTAAAAAACGGGGGAAGTAAGCTTTTCTTATTTCCAAACTTATGCGCAAACCATAGAAAGTCGTTATGACGTAGAATTTGCATACTTTGTTGATTCCATTTATGAAATAAAACATATTTTCTAAAACCTCATGTTTTTTACGAAATCATGTAAACCTTCTAGAAGCTGTGATTTTAAAAAACGGGGGAAGTAAGCTTTTCTTATTTCCAAACTTATGCACAAACTATAGAAAGTCGTTATGACGTAGAATGTGCATACTTTGTTGATTCCATTTATGAAATAAAACAAATTTTCTAAAAACTCGTGTTTTTTAAGAAATCATGTAAACCTTCTAGAAGATGTGATTTTAAAAAACGGGGGAAGTAAGCTTTTCTTATTTCTGGACGCATGCGCAAACTATAGAAAGTCGTTATGACGTAGAATGTGCATACTTTGTAGATTCGATTTATGAAATAAAACACATTTTCTAAAAACTCGTGTTTTTTACGAAATCATGTAAACCTTCTAGAAGCTGTGATTTTAAAAAACGGTTGAAGTAAGATTTTCTTATTTCCGGACGCATGCGCAAACTATAGAAAGTCGTTATGACGTAGAATGTGCATACTTTGTATATTCCATTTATGAAATAAAACAAATTTTCTAAAAACTCGTGTTTTTTACGAAATCATGTAAACCTTCTAGAAGCTGTGATTTTAAAAAACGGGGGAAGTAAGCTTTTCTTATTTCCGGACGCATGCGCAAACTATAGAAAGTCGTTATCACATAGAATGTGCATACTTTGTAGATTCCATTTATGAAATAAAACACATTTTCTAAAAACTCGTGTTTTTTACGAAATCATGTAAACCTTCTAGAAGCTGTGATTTTAAAAAACGGGGGAAGTAAGCTTTTCTTATTTCCAAACTTATGCACAAACTATAGAAAGTCGTTATGACGTAGAATGTGCATACTTTGTTGATTCCATTTATGAAATAAAACACATTTTCTAAAAACTCGTGTTTTTTAAGAAATCATGTAAACCTTCTAGAAGCTGTGATTTTAAAAAACCGGGGGAAGTAAGATTTTCTTATTTCCGGACGCATGCGCAAACTATAGAGAGTCGTTATGACATAGAATGTGCATACTTTGTAGATTCCATTTATGAAATAAAACACATTTTCTAAAAACTCATGTTTTTTACGAAATCATGTAAACCTTCTAGAAGCTGTGATTTTAAAAAACGGTGGAAGTAAGCTTTTCTTATTTCCGGACGCATGCGCAAACTATAGAAAGTCGTTATGACGTAGAATGTGCATACTTTGTTGATTCTATTTATGAAATAAAACACATTTTCTAAAAACTCATGTTTTTTAACAAATCATGTAAACCTTCTAGAAGCTGTGATTTTAAAAAATGGGGGAAGTAAGCTTTTCTTATTTCCAAACGCATGCGCAAACTATAGAAAGTCGTTATGACGTAGAATGTCAATACTTTGTTGATTCCATTTATGAAATAAAAAACATTTTCTAAAAACTCATGTTTTTTAAGAAATCATGTAAACCTTCTAGAAGCTGTGATTTTAAAAACGGGGGAAGTAAGCTTTTCTTATTTCCGGACGCATGCGCAAACTATAGAAAGTCGTTATGACGTAGAATGTGCATACTTTGTATATTCCATTTATGAAATAAAGCACATTTTGTAAAAACTCATGTTTTTTACGAAATCATCTAAACCTTCTAGACGCTGTGATTTTAAAAAACGGCGGAAGTAAGGTTTTCTTATTTCCGGACGAATGCGCAAACTATAGAAAGTCGTTATGACGTAGAATGTGCATAGTTTGTTGATTCAATTTATGAAATAAAACACATTTTCTAAAAACTCGTGTTTTTTAAGAAATCATGTAAACCTTCTAGAAGCTGTGATTTTAAAAAACGGTGGAAGTAAGCTTTTCTTATTTCCAAACGCATGCGCAAACTATAGAAAGTCGTTATGACGTAGAATGTGCATACTTTGTAGATTCCATTTATGAAATAAAACACATTTTCTAAAAACTTGTGTTTTTTAACAAATCATGTAAACCTTCTAGAAGCTGTGATTTTAAAAAACGGGGGAAGTAAGCTTTTCTTATTTCTAAACGCATGCGCAAACTATAGAAAGTCGTGATGACGTAGAATGTGCATACTTTGTAGATTCCATTTATGAAATAAAACACATTTTCTAAAAACTCATGTTTTTTACGAAATTATGTAAACCTTCTAGAAGCTGTGATTTTAAAAAACGGGGGAAGTAAGCTTTTCTTATTTCCAAACTTATGCACAAACTATAGAAAGTCCTTATGACGTAGAATGTGCATACTTTGTTGATTCCATTTATGAAATAAAACATATTTTATACAAACTCGTGTTTTTTAAGAAATCATGTAAACCTTCTAGAAGATGTGATTTTAAAAAACAGGGGAAGTAAGCTTTTCTTATTTCTGGACGCATGCGCAAACTATAGAAAGTCGTTATGACATAGAATGTGCATACTTTGTAGATTCGATTTATGAAATAAAACACATTTTCTAAAAACTCGTGTTTTTTACGAAATCATGTAAACCTTCTAGAAGCTGTGATTTTAAAAAATGGGGGAAGTAAGCTTTTCTTATTTCCGGACGCATGCGCAAACTATAGAAAGTCGTTATCACATAGAATGTGCATACTTTGTAGATTCCATTTATGAAATAAAACACATTTTCTAAAAACTCGTGTTTTTTTACGAAATCATGTAAACCTTCTAGAAGCTGTGATTTTAAAAAACGGGGGAAGTAAGCTTTTCTTATTTCAAAACTTATGCACAAACTATAGAAAGTCGTTATGACGTAGAATGTGCATACTTTGTTGATTCCATTTATGAAATAAAACACATTTTCTAAAAAGTCGTGTTTTTTAAGAAATCATGTAAACCTTCTAGAGGCTGTGATTTTAAAAAACCGGGGGAAGTAAGCTTTTCTTATTTCCGGACACATGCGCAAACTATAGAAAGTCCTTATGACATAGAATGTGCATACTTTGTAGATTCCATTTATGAAATAAAACACACTTTCCAAAAACTCATGTTTTTTACGAAATCATGTAAACCTTCTAGAAGCTGTGATTTTAAAAAACGGTGGAAGTAAGCTTTTCTTAGTTCCGGACACATGCGCAAAATATAGAAAGTCGTTATGACGTAGAATGTGCATACTTTGTAGATTCCATTTATGAAATAAAACACATTTTCTAAAAACTCGTGTTTTTTACGAAATCATGTAAACCTTCTAGAAGCTGTGATTTTAAAAAACGAGGGAAGTAAGCTTTTCTTATTTCCGGACGCACACGCAAACTATAGAAAGTCGTTATGATGTAGAATGTGCATACTTTGTAGATTCCATTTATGAAATAAAGCACATTTTGTAAAAACTCGTGTTTTTTACGAAATCATGTAAACCTTCTAGAAGCTGTGATTTTAAAAAACGGCGGAAGTAAGGTTTTCTTATTTCCCGACGAATGCGCAAACTATAGAAAGCCGTTATGACGTAGAATGTGCATACTTTGTTGATTCAATTTATGAAATAAAACACATTTTCTAAAAACTCGTGTTTTTTAAGAAATCATGTAAACCTTCTAGAAGCTATGATTTGAAAAAACGGTGGAAGTAAGCTTTTGTTATTTCCAGACGCTGCGCAAACTATAGAAAGTCGTTATGACGTAGAATGTGCATACTTTGTAGATTCCATTTATGAAATAAAACACATTTTCTAAAAACTTTTGTTTTTTAACAAATCATGTAAACCTTCTAGAAGCTGTGATTTTAAAAAACGGGGGAAGTAAGCTTTTCTTATTTCGAAACGCATGCGTAAACTATAGAAAGTCGTTATGACGTAGAATGTGCATACTTTGTAGATTCCGTTTATGAAATAAAACACATTTTCTAAAAACTCGTGTTTTTTAAGAAATCATGTAAACCTTCTAGAAGCTGTGATTTTAAAAAACGGGGGAAGTAAGCTTTTCTTATTTCCAAACGCATACACAAACTATAGAAAGTCGTTATGACGTAGAATGTGCATACTTTGTTGATTCCATTTATGAAATAAAACACATTTTCTAAAAACTCGTATTTTTTAAGAAATCATGTAAACCTTCTAGAAGCTGTGATTTTAAAAAACGGGGGAAGTAAGCTTTTCTTATTTCCGGACCCAAGCGCAAACTATAGAAAGTCGTTATGACATAGAATGTGCAAACTTTGTAGATTCCATTGATGAAATAAAGAACATTTTCTAAAAACTCGTGTTTTTTACGAAATCATGTAAACCTTCTAGAAGCTGTGATTTTAAAAAACGGTGGAAGTAAGCTTTTGTTATTTCCAAACTTATGCGCATACTATAGAAATTCGTTATGACGTAGAATGTGCATACTCTGTTGATTCTATTTATGAAATAAGACACATTTTCTAAAAACTCGTGTTCTCTAAGAAATCATGTAAACCTTCTAGAAGATGTAATTTTAAAAAATGGGGGAAGTAAGCTTTTCTTATTTCCGGACACATGCGCAAACTATAGAAAGTCGTTATGACGTAGAATGTGCATACTTTGTAGTTTCGATTTATGAAATAAAACACATTTTCTAAAAACTCGTGTTTTTTACGAAATCATGTAAACCTTCTAGAAGCTGTGATTTTAAAAAACGGTGGAAGTAAGATTTTCTTATTTCCGGAAGCATGCGCAAACTATAGAAAGTCGTTATGACGTAGAATGTGCATACTTTGTTGATTAAATTTATGAAATAAAACACATTTTCTAAAAACTCGTGTTTTTTAAGAAATCATGTAAACCTTCTAGAAGCTGTGATTTTAAAAAATGGTGGAAGTAAGCTTTTCTTATTTCCGGATGCATGCGCAAACTATAGAAAGTCGATATGACGTAGGATGTTCATACTTTGTTGATACCATTTATGAAATAAAACACATTTTCTAAAAAATCATGTTTTTTACGAAATCATGTAAACCTTCTAGAAGCTGTGATTTTAAAAAACGTTGGAAGTAAGCTTTTCTTATTTTCGGACGCATGCGCAAAATATAGAAAGTCGTTATGACGTAGAATGTGCATACTTTGTTGATTCCATTTATGAAATAAAACACATTTTCTAAAAACTCGTGTTTTTTAAGAAATCATGTAAACCTTCTAGAAGCTGTGATTTTAAAAAATGGGGGAAGTAAGCTTTTCTTATTTCCAAACACATGCGCAAACTATAGAAATTCGTTATGACGTAGAATGTAAATACTTTGTTGATTCCATTTATGAAATAAAAGACATTTTCTAAAAACTCGTGTTTTTTATGAAATCATGTAACCCTTCTAGAAGCTGTGATTTTAAAAAACGGGGGAAGTAAGCTTTTCTTATTTCCGGACGCATGCGCAAACTATAGAAAGTCATTATGATGTAGAATGTGCATACTTTGTAGGTTCCATTTATGAAATAAAGCACATTTTGTAAAAACTCGTGTTTTTTACGAAATCATGTAAACCTTCTAGAAGCTGTGATTTTGAAAAACGGTGGAAGTAAGGTTTTCTTATTTCTGTACGAATGCGCAAACTATAGAAAGTCGTTATGACGTAGAATGTGCATACTTTGTTGATTCAATTTATGAAATAAAACACATTTTCTAAAAACTCGTGTTTTTTAAGAAATCATCTAAACCTTCTAGAAGCTGTGATTTTAAAAAACGGTGGAAGTAAGCTTTTCTTATTTCCGGATGCATGCACAAACTATAGAAAGTCGTTATGACGTAGAATGTGCATACTTTGTTGATTCCATTTATGAAATAAAACACATTTTCTAAAAACTCGTGTTTTTTAAGAAATCATGTAAACCTTCTAGAAGCTGTGATTTTAAAAAATGGGGGAAGTAAGCTTTTCTTATTTCCAAACGCATCCGCAAACTATAGAAAGTCGTCATGATGTAGAATGTGGATACTTTGTTGATTCCATTTATGAAATAAAAAACATTTTCTAAAAACTCATGTTTTTTACGAAATCATGTAAACCTTCTAGAAGCTGTGATTTTAAAAAACGGTGGAAGTAAGCTTTTCTTATTTTCGGACGCATGCGCAAACTATAGAAATTCGTTATGACGTAGAATGTGCATACTTTGTTGATTCCATTTATGAAATAAAACACATTTTCTAAAAACTCGTGTTTTTTAAGAAATCATGTAAACCTTCTAGAAGCTGTGATTTTAAAAAACGGGGGAAGTAAGCTTTTCTTATTTCCAAACACATGCGCAAACTCTAGAAAGTCGTTATGACGAAGAATGTGAATACTTTGTTGATTCCATTTATGAAATAAAACACATTTTCTAAAAACTCGTGTTTTTTATGAAATCATGTAAACCTTCTAGAAGCTGTGATTTTAAAAAACGGGGGAAGTAAGCTTTTCTTATTTCCGGACGGATGCGCAAACTATAGAAAGTCGTTATGATGTAGAATGTGCATACTTTGTAGATTCCATTTATGAAATAAAACACATTTTGTAAAAACTCGTGTTTTTTACGAAATCATGTAAACCTTCTAGAAATTGTGATTTTGAAAAACGGTGGAAGTAAGGTTTTCTTATTTCTGGACGAATGCGCAAACTATAGAAAGTCGTTATGACGTAGAATGTGCATACTTTGTTGATTCAATTTATGAAATAAAACACATTTTCTAAAAACTCGTGTTTTTTAAGAAATCATGTAAACCTTCTAGAAGCTGTGATTTTAAAAAACGGGGGAAGTAAGCTTTTCTTATTTCCGGATGCATGCGCAAACTATAGAAAGTCGTTATGACGTAGAATGTGCATACTTTGTTGATTCCATTTATGAAATAAAACACATTTTCTAAAAACTCGTGTTTTTTAAGAAATCATGTAAACCTTCTAGAAGCTGTGATTTTAAAAAACCGGGGAAGTAAGCTTTTCTTATTTCCGGACGCATGTGCAAACTATAGAAAGTCGTTATGACGTAGAATGTGCATACTTTGTAGATTCCATTTATGAAATAAAACACATTTTCTAAAAACTCATGTTTTTTACGAAATCATGTAAACCTTCTAGAAGCTGTGATTTTAAAAAACGGTGGAATTAAGCTTTTCTTATTTTCGGACGCGTGCGCAAACTATAGAAAGTCGTTATGACGTAGAATGTGTTGAATATTGTAACTTCTAAGAATATTATATTTGTACATTATTTATTCCGGAGATGTTTCATTCCTCCGAGGTAACCCTACTATGTATCTGGAGATGTTTATTCCTCCAGGGGTTGGTATTAACTATGGTTATTAGACCCACCATGTATGGGTCGGCCCTGTAGTTACATTTTAGGGGTTATTAGACTTCTCCAGGTGAGGTCGGCCCCAACATGTCTTTTAGTGAGTTGAGAGTCAAGTATAAATAGAGGAGGTGAACTCCTCATTATATCATTCACTCACTTGTGGAAGAGTGCGCACTTGTTTGGGAGATCAGCTAAGGAGACAAAGGAAGGAGGAGCACATCTTGTATTTTGGTTGTTCATCTTATTGAGGAAAGCTTTACTGGGTTTTCTACCCCATGAGGGTTTCCCAGGATATATTGTGTGTCTATCTTGTGATTATGCTTCTTTCAGTGATCTTGCTTGGTTATTTGGTTTAAACTTAACATGGTATCAGAGCTAGACTGAATAGGACATCTTTCACAAGGTAAGATTATCTCTCTCTCTCTCTTTGGTGAAGTTAGGGTTTCATCCCAAAGTTGGTATTATTGATTTTTGGTTGCATGGCTGGATAGCCCTCCTCAATACCTTTCTTTCAAGCCCTAGATCGAACTTTTTGGTTGGGTAGAACTTCGGGAATTGCAAACCCTAATTCTACCAAAAGTGCGATACGTCAGATTTTGGTTTCAGAAAAAAAGTTGGAAATTTTGGTTTCTGATTACATGGTTGGATAGCCCTTATCAAGAGCATTCTTTTAAGCCCTAGATCGAACTTTTTGGTTGGGTAGAACTCCAAGAATTGCAAACCCTAATTCTACCAAAAGTGCGATAAAATTCTGTTTCAGTTTCCGGAAAAGTAAAAAGTAACTTTCCAAGTAAGTCTACTCTGTCTCTTGGAATCCCCCAAGAGAAGATGGCTCCAAATACTAAGCTTGAAGAAAAGCTAGAAGGCATAGAGAATTTCCGGGCATGGAAATACAGAATTGGTCTCATTCTTGAAGAGAATGACCTTGCACATTATATCAAGGAGGAAGTTGCAGAACCAGAAGAAGATGAAGCCAAAGAAAAGCACAGGAAAGATCTGATTAGGGCAAAGAGAATCATAGTTGATTCCATTAAAGACCACTTGATTCCCCAAGTGTCTTCCAAGAAGACTCCAAAGTAAATGTATGATGCCCTAGGAAGAATGTATGAAGGAAAGAACATCAATAGGAAGATGAATCTGAGGTCTAAATTGAAGAGCACCAAGATGCACAAAGGAGAATCCATTCAAGACTACTTCTCAAGGGTTTCACAAATCAAGGAACAACTAGATGCAATTGGTGATACCCTTGATGAGGATGAACTTGTGATGACTGCCCTCAATGGTCTCACTAGATCTTGGGAGTCATTTATACAAACCATGTGTGCCAGGAAAGAGAGCATGAAGTTTGATGTAGTATGGGAGGATTGTGTTCAAGAAGAAGCTAGGGTTGCAAATAGAGAAGCCCTTCTCAAAGAGGATGACCAAGCCCTAGCCACTCATACCAAAAGAAGAAGAATGAGTCATTTCAAGAGAGTTGATCACAAAGGATCTCAACACTTCTCTAGATCTAACAAGAGAAGAGGACCCAATTCAGCAAGAGATTTTTCTACGGTAGAATGCTACAGTTGTCATAAATTGGGACACATCTCTAGATATTGTCCTTCTCAAAAGAAGAAAGTCTTCCACAAAAGACATCATGCACATATGGAAGAAAATGAAAGTGAAGAAGAAGAAGAGGAAGAAGATGAAGAAGAAGAAGAGGTAGAGGTAAAACCCAAAAGGAAAAGATGTAAGGTGAAGAAAGAAGATCCAGAAGAATATGTTCTATTCTCTGCACTCTCTGGATCTGTATCTCCTGGAGAAGATACATGGCTCATTGATAGTGGTGCTTCCAAGCACATGACAGGTCAAAGGAAGACCTTCTCAATTCTTGAAGAAAAGTCTTCTTCACAGAAAGTATCTCTAGGAGATGACTACCAATATCCTATCAAAGGAATTGGTGAAGCTAGCTATAAGCTAGATTCTGGAACACCCTTGAAGATGAAAGACATCTTATATGTTCCAAGTTTAAAGAAAAACCTTCTCTCCATCTCAGCTCTAGATAAGAAAGGCTTCAGAGTAGCCTTCATAGATGGACAAGTACTCATGTGGTCCAAAGGGAAGACAATTAAAGATGCAGTTGTTATTGGTGAAGAAGAAGGAGGTCTCTATAAACTCAAGGGTCATCCAGAAGCTGCCCTTGCACATGAGATCTCTAGCCCCAGTGAGCTATGGCATAGAAGATTAGCCCACATCAACTTTAAAGCCTTACCCTATGTAAGCAAGGTAGTCATAGGACTACTAGATTTAAAAGCTGATCATGATGGCTCATGTAAAGGATGTAAGAAAGGGAAAAATATCAAAAACCCCTTTCCAAAGAGTGAAACAAAGACTAAGAACATTTTAGAGCTTATACACTCAGATGTATGTGGTCCAATGCCCACCACTTCCTTAAGTGGGTTTGAATACTATCTTTCATTCATAGATGACTATTCAAGGAAAACTTGGATATACTTTCTAAAAGGGAAGAATGAAGTCTTTGGAAAATTCAAAGAGTTCAAGGCTCTAATAGAAAATCTATCAGACAAGAAAATCAAAACTCTCAGAACAGATAATGGCGGAGAATTCACCTCAAAGGAATTTGAGGACTTTTGCAAAGAAGCTGGAATTAAAAGGGAACTAACTACTCCCTACAATCCCCAACAGAATGGGGTGGCTGAAAGGAAAAATAGAACAATCATGGAAGCAGTGAAGACCATGATACATGACCAAGATCTTCCCATGTACTTATGGGCTGAAGCAGCCAAGACAGCAGTTTATGTGCAAAATAGATTATCTCACAGTTCTCTTGAATTCAAAACTCCAGAAGAAGTGTTTACAGGTAAGAAGCCTGAGGTAAGTCATCTTAAAATATTTGGGTGTCCTGTGTATATCCACATTCCAAAAGAAAAGAGAACCAAGTTGGATCCCTCAGGTAAGAAGGGAATGTTTGTTGGTTATTGTGAAACTTCCAAAGCCTTCAGAATCTACATACCAGGTTTCCATCATATAGAAATAAGTAGAGATGTAACCTTTGATGAGGAAGCAGTTCTCAAGAAATCCAGAAAGTGTCAACTTGAAGAAGTTTATGAAGAAGATTCATCACCCAGAGATTCAGAGACTGTTCACATCCCTGAAGAAGCTACACCAGAAGATCATGACATGCTGGAACCTCAAGAACCACCTGTTGCAGAACTATCCAGGAAAAGAAGACCAGCATGGGCTAGAGATATTATCCAAGGAGCTGAAAGATATGGAGCTCCTGAAGGCTCCACTAGAGAAAGAAAGCAACCAAAGCTAGTATCCAACTATATGGCCTTAATGTGTGACCTTGTGGATCAACTACCTACTAGCTATGAAGAGGCAGCTCAGAAGAAAGAATGGGTAGAAGCAATGATAGAAGAATATCAGTCAATAATGAAAAATGATGTTTGGGATATAGTTCCCAAGCCAAAAGATAAAAGTGTGGTTTCTTCCAAATGGATCTTCAAAATAAAACATGCCGCAGATGGAAGCATTGAAAAATACAAAGCAAGATTTGTAGCTAGAGGATTCTCTCAGAAGGAGGGAATTGACTACGAAGAAACATTTGCACCAGTTGCCAGGTATACTTCAATTAGAACTATTATGGCTCTTGCATCCATGATGAAGTGGAAATTACACCAAATGGATGTTAAGACAGCTTTTCTGAATGGAGTAATTGAAGAAGAAGTATACATAGAGCAACCTCAAGGGTTTGAGGTTAATGATGGAAGAACTCATGTATGCAAATTGAAGAAGGCATTATATGGGTTGAAACAAGCTCCAAGGGCTTGGTACGGAAGGATTGACAATTTCTTAACTAGCATGGGCTTTACCAAAAGTAAAGCTGACCCAAATCTTTATCTCAAGGTGATGGATGATGAACCAGTTATATTGCTGTTATATGTAGATGATCTTTTCCTAACTGGAGATGAGAATCAGATTATTGAAAGAAAGAAGAAGCTTTCTTCAGAATTCGAGATGAAAGATCTCGGACTGATGCACTACTTCTTAGGCTTAGAAGTATGGCAAGAAACAAAATGAATCTTTCTAAATCAAGGTAAGTACACTGTGGAGATTCTCAAAAGATTTGATATGTTGGAGTGTAAAGCCATGGCCACTCCCATGGACTCCAACTTAAAGTTATTAGTTAATGATTCATCAGAACTAGTGGACATAACTTTATATAGACAAATCATTGGATCACTGATGTACTTAACTAATACTAGGCCTGATATATGCTTTGCTGTAAATACCCTAAGTCAGTATCTAGTAGAACCTAGAAAGGTTCACTTAATAGCTGCAAAGCATGTAATGAGGTACCTAAAAGGTACATTAGATTTTGGCTTATTTTATGTTGGAAATCATGAACTCAGATTACATGGTTACTCAGATTCTGATTGGGCAGGAAGTATCTCAGACAGAAAAAGTACCTCTGGTGGATGTTATGGTCTTGGATCTGCCATGATCTCATGGTTCAGCAAGAAACAATCAAGTGTGGCCCTCAGTACTGCTGAAGATGAATACATAGCTGCCTGTTCTGCTAGCTGTGAAGCAGTATGGCTTCGAAAACTTTTATCTGGAGTGTTTGACTTAGAAATGGAACCCACTGTGATTATGTGTGATAATCAAAGCTGCATCAAGATGACTGAAAATCCTGTGTTTCATGATAAGTCAAAACACATAGAGATCCGTTACTTTTATATTCGAGATATGGTGCAGAAAGGAGCTATCAAGCTAGAGTATATAAGCACTGAGGATCAAATTGCTGATATCCTGACCAAGCCTCTGTCTCGAGTAAAGTTTGAACACTTCCGAGACAAGCTTGGTGTAGTTCAGAAGAACCCTCCTCGAAAGGGGGAGTAGCACAGTATGAGACAGACAAGCCTATCTCATCAATGATGAGGTTACTTATTTTTCTTTGCACTTACTCACCTAGAATTATTTAGATTTAGGACTCTTATATTCTTTATTTTTATGATTAGATGTATACATACTTTTGACGATAGATGTATACATGCTTTTGATGTTAGATGCTTTTGACGATAGATGTATACATGCTTTTGATGTTAGATGCTTTTGACGATAGATGTATACATGCTTTTGATGTTAGATGCTTTTGACTATAGACGTATACATGCTTTTGATGTTAGATGTTTTTGACGATAGATGTATACATGCTTTTGATGTTAGATGCTTTTGATGATTAGATGTATACATACTTTTGATGATAGATGTATACATGTTTTGATGATGATGATACATGTTGTGGTTATACATGTTTTGATGTCGATGATACATGTTATACATGTTTTGATGATGATGATACATGTTGTGGTTATACATGTTTTGATGTCGATGATACATGTTATACATGTTTTGATGATGATGATACATGTTGTGGTTATACATGTTTTGATGTTGATGATACATGTTATACATGTTTTGATGATGATGATACATGTTGTGGTTATACATGTTTTGATGTTGATGATACATGTTATAGTTATACATGTTTTGATGATGATAATACATGTTGTGATATTGATGATACATGTTATGATGATGAAGATACATGTTCTTGATGAACATGTGAGGGGATTGGATCATCCTTGGACTTTCAGTCCGAAAGAAGAGCCGTAGACGTATGTCTTCGAGAATGAAGGGATTGGATCATTCCTGGACTTCAGTCCGAAAGAAGAACCGTAGACGTATGTCTTCGAGAATGAAGGGATTGGGATCATTCCTGGACTTCAGTCCGAAAGAAGAGCCGTAGACGTTTGTCTTCGAGAATGAAGGGATTGGATCATTCCTGGACTTCAGTCCGAAAGAAGAACCGTAGACGTATGTCTTCGAGAATGAAGGGATTGGGATCCTTCCTGGACTTCAGTCCGAAAGAAGAGCCGTAGATGTATGTCTTCGAGAATGAAGGGATTGGATCATTCCTAGACTTCAGTCCGAAAGAAGAGCCGTAGACGTATGTTTTTGAGAATGAAGGGATTGGATCATTCCTGGAATTCAGTTCGAAAGAAGAGCCGTAGACGTATGTCTTCGAGAAAGAAGAGATTGGATCATTCCTGGACCTCAGTCCGAAAGAAGAGCCGTAGACGTATGTCTTCGATAATGAAGGGATTGGATCATTCCTGGACCTCAGTCCGAAAGAAGAGCCGTAGACGTATGTCTTCGATAATGAAGGGATTGGATCATTCCTGGACCTCAGTCCGAAAGAAGAGCCGTAGACGTATATCTTCGATAATGAAGGGATTGGATCATTCCTGGACCTCAGTCAGAAAGAAGAGCCGTAGACGTATGTCTTCGATAATGAAGGGATTGGATAATTCCTGGACCTCAGTCCGAAAGAAGAGTCGTAGACGTATGTCTTCGATAATGAAGGGATTGGATCATTCCTGGACCTCAGTCCGAAAGAAGAGCCGTAGACGTATGTCTTCGATAATGATAGGACTGGATCGTCCCTGGACTTCGGTTCAAAAGGTACATGACTGGTTTACATCATTCCTTGACGATGCTGATGATCGTGATGCTCGTATGATGACGATACTGATGATCGTATAATGACGATGCTGATGATCGTATGATGACGATGCTGATGATCTTGTGATGACGATGCCGATGATCGAGTGATAACGATGCAGATGATCGTGTGATGACAATGCTGATGATCGTGTGATGACGATGATGATGATCGTGTGACGATGATGATGATGACCGTGTGATGACGATGCTAATGATCGTGTGACGATGCTGATGACGATGTTGATGTTCTAGTAACTAGTCAAGTTACTGATGATGATGAAATGAAGAAAGCTTCCGATGATATATAGATGATGTAGTAAATGACTCCTTGCTCCTACAGATGTTGTTATAATATCCTTCTCGTTAAGGGGGAGTGTTGAATATTGTAACTTCTAAGAATATTATATTTGTACATTATTTATTCCGGAGATGTTTCATTCCTCCGAGGTAACCCTACTATGTATCTGGAGATGTTTATTCCTCCAGGGGTTGGTATTAACTAGGGTTATTAGACCCACCATGTGTGGGTCGGCCCTGTAGTTACATTTTAGGGGTTATTAGACTTCTCCAGGTGAGGTCGGCCCCAACAGGTCTTTTAGTCAGTTGAGAGTCAAGTATAAATAGAGGAGGTGAACTCCTCATTATATCATTCACTCACTTGTGGAAGAGTGCGCACCTGTTTGGGAGATCAGCTAAGGAGACAAAGGAAGGAGGAGCACATCTTGTATTTTGGTTGTTCATCTTATTGAGGAAAGCTTTACTGGGTTTTCTACCCCATGAGGGTTTCCCAGGATATATTGTGTGTCTATCTTGTGATTATGCTTCTTTCAGTGATCTTGCTTGGTTATTTGGTTTAAACTTAACAGAATGTGCATACTTTGTTGATTCCATTTATGAAATAAAGCACATTTTCTAAAAATTTGTGTTTTTTAAGAAATCATGTAAACCTTCTAGAAGCTGTGATTTTAAAAAACGGGGGAAGTAAGCTTTTCTTATTTCCAAACACATGCGCAAACTATAGAAAGTCGTTCTGACGTAGAATGTGAATACTTTGTTGATTCCATTTATGAAATAAAACACATTTTCTAAAAACTCGTGTTTTTTATGAAATCATGTAAACCTTCTAGAAGCTGTGATTTTAAAAAACGGGGGAAGTAAGCTTTTCTTATTTCCGGACGCATGCGCAAACTATAGAAAGTCGTTATGATGTAGAATGTGCATACTTTGTAGATTCCATTTATGAAATTAAGCACATTTTGTAAAAACTCGTGTTTTTTACGAAATCATGTAAACCTTCTAGAAGCTGTGATTTTGAAAAACGGTGGAAGTAAGATTTTGTTATTTCTGGAAGCATGCGCAAACTATAGAAAGTCGTTATGACGTAGAACGTGCATACTTTGTTGATTAAATTTATGAAATAAAACACATTTTCTAAAAACTCGTGTTTTTTAAGAAATCATGTAAACCTTCTAGAAGCTGTGATTTTAAAAAACGGTGGAAGTAAGCTTTTCTTATTTCCGGATGCATGCGAAAACTATAGAAAGTCGATATGACGTAGGATGTTCATACTTTGTTGATACCATTTATGAAATAAAACACATTTTCTAAAAACTCATGTTTTTTAAGAAATCATGTAAACCTTCTAGAAGCTGTGATTTTAAAAAACGGGGAATGTATGCTTTTCTTATTTCCAGATGCATGCGCAAACTATAGAAATTCATTATGAAGTAGAATGTGCATACTTTGTTGATTCCATTAATGAAATAAAACACATTTTCTAAAAACTCGTGTTTTTTAAGAAATCATGTAAACCTTCTAGAAGCTGTGATTTTAAAAAACGGGGGAAGTAAGCTTTTCTTATTTCCGGATGCACGCGCAAACTATAGAAATTCGTTATGACGTAGAATGTGCATACTTTGTAGATTCCATTTATGAAATAAAACACATTTTCTAAAAACTCATGTTTTTTACGAAATCATGTAAACCTTCTAGAAGCTGTGATTTTAAAAAACGGTGGAAGTAAGCTTTTCTTATTTTCGGACGCATGCGCAAAATATTGAAAGTCGTTATGACGTAGAATGTGCATACTTTGTTGATTCCATTTATGAAATAAAACACATTTTCTAAAAACTCGTGTTTTTTAAGAAATCATGTAAACCTTCTAGAAGCTGTGATTTTAAAAAATGGGGGAAGTAAGGTTTTCTTATTTCCAAACACATGCGCAAACTATAGAAATTTGTTATGACGTAGAATGTGAAAACTTTGTTGATTCCATTTATGAAATAAAACACATTTTCTAAAAACTCGTGTTTTTTATGAAATCATGTAAACCTTCTAGAAGCTGTGATTTTAAAAAACGGGGGAAGTAAGCTTTTCTTATTTCCGGACGCATGCACAAACTATAGAAAGTCATTATGATGTAGAATGTGCATACTTTGTTGATTCCATTTATGAAATAAAACACATTTTGTAAAAACTCGTGTTTTTTACGAAATCATGTAAACCTTCTAGAAGCTGTGATTTTGAAAAACGGTGGAAGTAAGGTTTTCTTATTTTTGTACGAATGCGCAAACTATAGAAAGTCGTTATGACGTAGAATGTGCATACTTTGTTGATTCACTTTATGAAATAAAACACATTTTCTAAAAACTCGTGTTTTTTAAGAAATCATCTAAACCTTCTAGAAGCTGTGATTTTAAAAAACGGTGGAAGTAAGCTTTTCTTATTTCCGGATGCATGCGCAAACTATAGAAAGTCGTTATGACGTAGAATGTGCATACTTTGTTGATTCCATTTATGAAATAAAACACATTTTCTAAAAACTCGTGTTTTTTAAGAAATCATGTAAACCTTCTAGAAGCTGTGATTTTAAAAAATGGGGGAAGTAAGCTTTTCTTATTTCCAAACACATGCGCAAACTATAGAAAGTCGTCATGACATAGAATGTGGATACTTTGTTGATTCTATTTATGAAATAAAAAACATTTTCTAAAAACTCATGTTTTTTACGAAATCATGTAAACCTTCTAGAAGCTGTGATTTTAAAAACGGTGGAAGTAAGCTTTTCTTATTTTCGGACGCATGCGCAAACTATAGAAAGTCATTATGATGTAGAATGTGCATACTTTGTAGATTCCATTTATGAAATAAAACACATTTTCTAAAAACTCGTGTTTTTTACGAAATCATGTAAACCTTCTAGAAGCTGTGATTTTAAAAAATGGTGGAAGTAAGCTTTTCTTATTTCCGGACGCATGCGCAAACTATAGAAAGTCGTTATGACGTAGGATGTGAATACTTTGTTGATTCCATTTATGAAATAAAACACATTTTCTAAAAACTCATGTTTTTTAAGAAATCATGTAAACCTTCTAGAGGCTGTGATTTTAAAAAACGGGGGAAGCAAGCCTTTCTTAATTCCGAACGCATGCGCAAACTATAGAAAGTCGTTATGACGTAGAATGTGCATACTTTGTTGATTCCATTTATGAAATAAAACACATTTTCTAAAAGCTCGTGTTTTTTAACAAATCATGTAAACCTTCTAGAAGCTGTGATTTTAAAAAACGGGGGAAGTAAGGTTTTCTTATTTCCGGACGCATGCGCAAACTATAGAAAGTCGTTATGACGTAGATGTGCATACTTTGTTGATTCCATTTATGAAATAAAACACATTTTCTAAAAACTCGTATTTTTTAAGAAATCATTTAAACCTTCTAGAAGCTGTGATTTTAAAAAACGGGGGAAGTATGCTTTTCTTATTTCCGGACCCAAGCGCAAACTATAGAAATTCGTTATGACATAGAATGTGCAAACTTTGTAGATTCCATTTATGAAATAAAGAACATTTTCTAAAAACTCGTGTTTTTTACGAAAGTATGTAAACCTTCTAGAAGCTGTGATTTTAAAAAACGGTGGAAGTAAGCTTTTCTTATTTCCAAACTTATGCGCATACTATAGAAAGTCGTTATGACGTATAATTTGCATACTTTGTTGATTCCATTTATGAAATAAAACATATTTTCTAAAAACTCGTGTTTTCTAAGAAATCATGTAAACCTTCTAGAAGATGTGATTTTAAAAAACGGGTGAAGTAAGCTTTTCTTATTTCCGGATGCATGCGCAAACTATAGAAAGTCGTTATGACGTAGAATGTGCATACTTTGTAGTTTCGATTTATGAAATAAAACACATTTTCTAAAAACTCGTGTTTTTTACGAAATCATGTAAACCTACTAGAAGCTGTGATTTTAAAAAACGGTGGAAGTAAGATTTTGTTATTTCCGGAAGCATGCGCAAACTATAGAAAGTCGTTATGACGTAGAACGTGCATACTTTGTTGATTAAATTTAAGAAATAAAACACATTTTCTAAAAACTCGTGTTTTTTAAGAAATCATGTAAACCTTCTAGAAGCTGTGATTTTAAAAAACGGTGGAAGTAAGGTTTTCTTATTTCCGGATGCATGAGAAAACTATAGAAAGTCGATATGACGTAGGATGTTCATACTTTGTTGATACCATTTATGAAATAAAACACATTTTCTAAAAACTCATGTTTTTTAAGAAATCATGTAAACCTTCTAGAAGCTGTGATTTTAAAAAACGGGGGATGTAAGCTTTTCTTATTTCCAGATGCATGCGCAAACTATAGAAATTCGTTATGACGTAGAATGTGAATACTTTGTTGATTCCATTAATGAAATAAAACACATTTTCTAAAAACTCGTGTTTTTAAAGAAATCATGTAAACTTTCTAGAAGCTGTGATTTTAAAAAACGGGGGAAGTAAGCTTTTCTTATTTCCGGACGCACGCGCAAACTATAGAAAGTCGTTATGACGTAGAATGTGCATACTTTGTAGATTCCATTTATGAAATAAAACACATTTTCTAAAAACTCATGTTTTTTACGAAATCATGTAAACCTTCTAGAAGCTGTGATTTTAAAAAACGGTGGAAGTAAGCTTTTCTTATTTTCGGACGCATGCGCAAAATATAGAAAGTCGTTATGACGTAGAATGTGCATACTTTGTTGATTCAATTTATGAAATAAAACACATTTTCTAAAAACTCGTGTTTTTTAAGAAATCATGTAAACCTTCTAGAAGCTGTGATTTAAAAAAACGGTGGAAGTAAGCTTTTCCTATTTCCGGACACATGCGCAAACTATAGAAAGTCGTTATGACGTAGAATGTGCATACTTTGTAGATTCCATTTATGAAATAAAACACATTTTCTAAAAACTCATGTTTTTTACGAAATCATGTAAACCTTCTAGAAGCTGTGATTTTAAAAAACGGGGGAAGTAAGCTTTTTTATTTCCAAACGCATACACAAACTATAGAAAGTCGTTATGACGTAGAATGTGCATACTTTGTTGATTCCATTTATGAAATAAAACACATTTTCTAAAAACTCGTATTTTTTAAGAAATCATTTAAACCTTCTAGAAGCTGTGATTTTAAAAAACGGGGGAAGTATGCTTTTCTTATTTCCGGACCCAAGCGCAAACTATAGAAAGTCGTTATGACATAGAATGTGCAAACTTTGTAGATTCCATTTATGAAATAAAGAACATTTTCTAAAAACTCGTGTTTTTTACGAAAGCATGTAAACCTTCTAGAAGCTGTGATTTTAAAAAACGGTGGAAGTAAGCTTTTCTTATTTCGAAACTTATGCGCATACTATAGAAAGTCGTTATGATGTAGAATTTGCATACTTTGTTGATTCCATTTATGAAATAAAACATATTTTCTAAAAACTCGTGTTTTCTAAGAAATCATGTAAACCTTCTAGAAGATGTGATTTTAAAAAACGGGTGAAGTAAGCTTTTCTTATTTCCGGATGCATGCGCAAACTATAGAAAGTCGTTATGACGTAGAATGTGCATACTTTGTAGTTTCGATTTATGAAATAAAACACATTTTCTAAAAACTCGTGTTTTTTACGAAATCATGTAAACCTACTAGAAGCTGTGATTTTAAAAAACGGTGGAAGTAAGATTTTGTTATTTCCGGAAGCATGCGCAAACTATAGAAAGTCGTTATGACGTAGAACGTGCATACTTTGTTGATTAAATTTAAGAAATAAAACACATTTTCTAAAAACTCGTGTTTTTTAAGAAATCATGTAAACCTTCTAGAAGCTGTGATTTTAAAAAACGGTGGAAGTAAGGTTTTCTTATTTCCGGATGCATGAGAAAACTATAGAAAGTCGATATGACGTAGGATGTTCATACTTTGTTGATACCATTTATGAAATAAAACACATTTTCTAAAAACTCATGTTTTTTAAGAAATCATGTAAACCTTCTAGAAGATGTGATTTTAAAAAACGGGGGATGTAAGCTTTTCTTATTTCCAGATGCATGCGCAAACTATAGAAATTCGTTATGACGTAGAATGTGAATATTTTGTTGATTCCATTAATGAAATAAAACACATTTTCTAAAAACTCGTGTTTTTTAAGAAATCATGTAAACTTTCTAGAAGCTGTGATTTTAAAAAACGGGGGAAGTAAGCTTTTCTTATTTCCGGACGCACGCGCAAACTATAGAAAGTCGTTATGACGTAGAATGTGCATACTTTGTAGATTCCATTTATGAAATAAAACACATTTTCTAAAAACTCATGTTTTTTACGAAATCATGTAAACCTTCTAGAAGCTGTGATTTTAAAAAACGGTGGAAGTAAGCTTTTCTTATTTTCGGACGCATGCGCAAAATATAGAAAGTCGTTATGACGTAGAATGTGCATACTTTGTTGATTCCATTTATGAAATAAAACACATTTTCTAAAAACTCGTGTTTTTTAAGAAATCATGTAAACCTTCTAGAAGCTGTGATTTTAATAAATGGGGGAAGTAAGCTTTTCTTATTTCCAAACACATGCGCAAACTATAGAAATTTGTTATGACGTAGAATGTGAATACTTTGTTGATTCCATTTATGAAATAAAACACATTTTCTAAAAACTCGTGTTTTTTATGAAATCATGTAAACCTTCTAGAAGCTGTGATTTTAAAAAACGGGGGAAGTAAGCTTTTCTTATTTCCGGACGCATGCGCAAACTATAGAAAGTCATTATGATGTAGAATGTGCATACTTTGTAGATTCCATTTATGAAATAAAGCACATTTTGTAAAAACTCGTGTTTTTTACGAAATCATGTAAACCTTCTAGAAGCTGTGATTTTGAAAAACGGTCGAAGTAATGTTTTCTTATTTCTGTACGAATGCGCAAACTATAGAAAGTCGTTATGACGTAGAATGTGCATACTTTGTTGATTCAATTTATGAAATAAAACACATTTTCTAAAAACTCGTGTTTTTTAAGAAATCATCTAAACCTTCTAGAAACTGTGATTTTAAAAAACGGTGGAAGTAAGCTTTTCTTATTACCGGATGCATGCGCAAACTATAGAAAGTCGTTATGACGTAGAATGTGCATACTTTGTTGATTCCATTTATGAAATAAAACACATTTTCTAAAAACTCGTGTTTTTTAAGAAATCATGTAAACCTTCTAGAAGCTGTGATTTTAAAAAATAGGGGAAGTAAGCTTTTCTTTTTTCCAAACGCATGCGCAAACTATAGAAAGTCGTCATGACGTAGAATGTGGATACTTTATTGATTCCATTTATGAAATAAAAAACATTTTCTAAAAACTCATGTTTTTTACGAAATCATGTAAACCTTCTAGAAGCTGTGATTTTAAAAACGGTGGAAGTAAGCTTTTCTTATTTTCGGACGCATGCGCAAACTATAGAAAGTCATTATGACGTAGAATGTGCATACTTTGTAGATTCCATTTATGAAATAAAACACATTTTCTAAAAACTCGTGTTTTTTACGAAATCATGTAAACCTTCTAGAAGCTGTGATTTTAAAAAACGTTGGAAGTAAGCTTTTCTTATTTCCGGACGCATGCGCAAACTATAGAAAGTCGTTATGACGTAGAATGTGCATACTTTGTTGATTCCATTGATGAAATAAAACACATTTTCTAAAAACTCGTGTTTTTTACGAAATCATGTAAACCTTCTAGAAGCTGTGATTATAAAAAACGGGGGAAGTAAGCTTTTCTCATTTCCAAACGCATGCACAAATTATAGAAATTCGTTATGATGTAGAATGTGCATACTTTGTTGATTCCATTTATGAAATAAAACACATTTCTAAAAACTCGTGTTTTTTAAGAAATCATGTAAACCTTCTAGAAGCTGTGATTTTGAAAAAAGGGGGAAGTAAGCTTTTCTTATTTCCGGGCGCATGCACAAACTATAGAAAGTCGTTATGACGTATAATGTGCATACTTTGTAGATTCCATTTATGAAATAAAAAACATTTTCTAAAAAGTCATGTTTTTTACGAAATCATGTAAACCTTCTAGAAGCTGCGATTTTAAAAAACGGGGGAAGTAAGCTTTTCTTATTTCCGGACGAATGCGCAAACTGTAGAAAGTCGTTATGATGTAGAATGTCCATACTTTGTTGATTCCATTTATGAAATAAAACACATTTTCTAAAAACTCTTGTTTTTTAAGAAGTCATGTAAACCTTCTAAAAGCTTTGATTTTAAAAAACGGCGGAAGTAGGCTTTTATTATTTCCGGACGCATGCGCAAACTATAGAAAGTCGTTATGACGTAGAATGTGCATACTTTGTTGATTCAATTTATGAAATAAAACACATTTTATAAAAACTCGTGTTTTTTAAGAAATCATGTAAACCTTCTAGAAGCTGTGATTTTAAAAAACGGTGGAAGTAAGCTTTTCCTATTTCCGGACACATGCGCAAACTATAGAAAGTCGTTATGACGTAGAATGTGCATACTTTGTAGATTCCATTTATGAAATAAAACACATTTTCTAAAATCTCGTGTTTTTTACGAAATCATGTAAACCTTCTAGAAGCTGTGATTTTAAAAAACAGGGGAAGTAAGCTTTTCTTATTTCCAAACGCATGCGCAAACTATAGAAAGTCGTCATGACGTAGAATGTGCATACTTTGTTGATTCCATTTATGAAATAAAACACATTTTCTAAAAACTCGTTTTTTTTAAGAAATCAAGTAAACCTTCTAGAAGCTGTGATCTTAAAAAACTGGGGAAGTAAGCTTTTCTTATTTCCGGATGCATGCGCAAACTATAGAAAGTCGTTATGACGTAGAATGTGCATACTTTGTAGATTCCATTTATGAAATAAAACACATTTTCTAAAAACTCGTGTTTTTTACGAAATCATGTAAACCTTCTAGAAGCTGTGATTTTAAAAAACGTTAGAAGTAAGCTTTTCTTATTTCCGGATGAAAGCGCAAACTATAGAAAGTCGTTATGACGTAGAATGCGCATACTTTGTAGATTCCATTTATGAAATAAAACACATTTTCTCAAAACTCGTGTTTTTTACGAAATCATGTAAACCTTCTAGAAGCTGTGATTTTAAAAAACGGTGGAAGTAAGCTTTTCTTATTTCCGGACGCATGCGCAAACTATAGAAAGTCGTTATGACGAAGGATGTGCATACTTTGTTGATTCCAATTATGAAATAAAACACATTTTCTAAAAAATCATGTTTTTTAAGAAATCATGTAAACCTTCTAGGGGCTGTGATTTTAAAAAACGAGGGAAGTAAGCTTTTCTTATTTCCAAACGCATGCGCAAACTATAGAAAGTCGTTATGACGTAGAATGTGCATACTTTGTTGATTCCATTTATGAAATAAAATACATTTTCTACAAGCTCGTGTTTTTTAACAAATCATGTAAACCTTCTAGAAGCTGTGATTTTAAAAAACGGGGGAAGTAAGCTTTTCTTATTTCCGGACGCATGCGCAAACTATAGAAAGTCGATATGACGTAGAATCTGCATACTTTGTAGATTCCATTTATGAAATAAAACACATTTTCTAAAAACTCGTGTTTTTTACGAAATCATGTAAACCTTCTAGAAGCCGTGATTTTAAAAAAGGGTGGAAGTAAGCTTTTCTTATTTCCGGATGCATGCGCAAACTATAGAAAGTCGTTATGACGTAGAATGTGCATACTTTGTATATTCCATTTATGAAATAAAACACATTTTCTAAAAACTCGTGTTTTTTACGAAATCATGTAAACCTTCTAGAAGCTGTGATATTAAAAAACGGTGGAAGTAAGCTTTTCTTATTTCCGGACGCATGCACAAACTAAAGAAAGTCGTTATGACGTAGAATGTGCATACTTTGTTGATTCCATTTATGAAATAAAACACATTTTCTAAAAACTCGTGTTTTTTAAGAAATCATGTAAACCTTCTAGAAGCTGTGATTTTAAAAAACGGGGGAAGTAAGATTTTCTCATTTCCAAACGCATGCGCAAATTATAGAAAGTCGTTATGACGTAGAATGTGCATACTTTGTTGATTCCATTTATGAAATAAAACACATTTTCTAAAAACTCGTGTTTTTTAAGAAATCATGTAAACCTTCTAGAAGTTGTGATTTTGAAAAAAGGGGGAAGTAAGCTTTTCTTATTTCCGGACGCATGCACTAACTATAGAAAGTCGTTATGACGTAGAATGTGCATACCTTGTAGATTCCATTTATGAAATAAAAAACATTTTCTAAAAAGTCGTGTTTTTTACGAAATCATGTAAACCTTCTAGAAGCTGCGATTTTAAAAAACGGGGGAAGTAAGCTTTTCTTATTTCCAGACGAATGCGCAAACTGTAGAAAGCCGTTATGATGTAGAATGTCTATACTTTGTCGATTCCATTTATGAAATAAAACACATTTTCTAAAAACTCTTGTTTTTTAAGAAGTCATGTAAACCTTCTAGAAGCTTTGATTTAAAAAAACGGCGGAAGTAAGCTTTTCTTATTTCCGGACGCATGCGCAAACTATAGAAAGTCGTTATGACGTAGAAAGTGCATACTTTGTTGATTCAATTTATGAAATAAAACACATTTTCTAAAAACTCGTGTTTTTTGAGAAATCATGTAAACCTTCTAGAAGCTGTGATTTTAAAAAACGGTGGAAGTAAGCTTTTCCTATTTCCGGACACATGTGCAAACTATAGAAAGTCGTTATGACGTAGAATGTGCATAGTTTGTAGATTCCATTTATGAAATAAAACACATTTTCTAAAAACTCGTGTTTTTTACGAAATCATGTAAACCTTCTAGAAGCTGTGATTTTAAAAAACGGGGGAAGTAAGCTTTTCTTATTTCCAAATGCATGCGCAAACTATAGAAAGTCGTCATGACGTAGAATGTGCATACTTTGTTGATTCCATTTATGAAAAAAAAACACATTTTCTAAAAACTCGTTTTTTTAAAGAAATCAAGTAAACCTTCTAGAAGCTGTGATTTTAAAAAACGGGGGAAGTAAGCTTTTCTCATTTCCAAACGCATGCACAAATTATAGAAAGTCGTTATGATGTAGAATGTGCATACTTTGTTGATTCCATTTATGAAATAAAACACATTTCTAAAAACTCGTGTTTTTTAAGAAATCATGTAAACCTTCTAGAAGCTGTGATTTTGAAAAAAGGGGGAAGTAAGCTTTTCTTATTTCCGGGCGCATGCACAAACTATAGAAAGTCGTTATGACGAATAATGTGCATACTTTGTAGATTCCATTTATGAAATAAAAAACATTTTCTAAAAAGTCATGTTTTTTACGAAATCATGTAAACCTTCTAGAAGCTGCGATTTTAAAAAACGGGGGAAGTAAGCTTTTCTTATTTCCGGGCGAATGCGCAAACTGTAGAAAGTCGTTATGATGTAGAATGTCCATACTTTGTTGATTCCATTTATGAAATAAAACACATTTTCTAAAAACTCTTGTTTTTTAAGAAGTCATGTAAACCTTCTAGAAGCTTTGATTTTAAAAAACGGCGGAAGTAGGCTTTTCTTATTTCCGGACGCATGCGCAAACTATAGAAAGTCGTTATGACGTAGAATGTGCATACTTTGTTGATTCAATTTATGAAATAAAACACATTTTATAAAAACTCGTGTTTTTTAAGAAATCATGTAAACCTTCTAGAAGCTGTGATTTTAAAAAACGGTGGAAGTAAGCTTTTCCTATTTCCGGACACATGCGCAAACTATAGAAAGTCGTTATGACGTAGAATGTGCATACTTTCTAGATTCCATTTATGAAATAAAACACATTTTCTAAAATCTCGTGTTTTTTACGAAATCATGTAAACCTTCTAGAAGCTGTGATTTTAAAAAACAGGGGAAGTAAGCTTTTCTTATTTCCAAACGCATGCGCAAACTATAGAAAGTCGTCATGACGTAGAATGTGCATACTTTGTTGATTCCATTTATGAAATAAAACACATTTTCTAAAAACTCGTTTTTTTTAAGAAATCAAGTAAACCTTCTAGAAGCTGTGATCTTAAAAAACTGGGGAAGTAAGCTTTTCTTATTTCCGGATGCATGCGCAAACTATAGAAAGTCGTTATGACGTAGAATGTGCATACTTTGTAGATTCCATTTATGAAATAAAACACATTTTCTAAAAACTCGTGTTTTTTAAGAAATCATGTAAACCTTCTAGAAGCTGTGATTTTAAAAAACGTTAGAAGTAAGCTTTTCTTATTTCCGGATGAAAGCGCAAACTATAGAAAGTCGTTATGACGTAGAATGCGCATACTTTGTAGATTCCATTTATGAAATAAAACACATTTTCTCAAAACTCGTGTTTTTTACGAAATCATGTAAACCTTCTAGAAGCTGTGATTTTAAAAAACGGTGGAAGTAAGCTTTTCTTATTTCCGGACGCATGCGCAAACTATAGAAAGTCGTTATGACGAAGGATGTGCATACTTTGTTGATTCCAATTATGAAATAAAACACATTTTCTAAAAAATCATGTTTTTTAAGAAATCATGTAAACCTTCTAGGGGCTGTGATTTTAAAAAACGAGGGAAGTAAGCTTTTCTTATTTCCAAACGCATGCGCAAACTATAGAAAGTCGTTATGACGTAGAATGTGCATACTTTGTTGATTCCATTTATGAAATAAAATACATTTTCTACAAGCTCGTGTTTTTTAACAAATCATGTAAACCTTCTAGAAGCTGTGATTTTAAAAAACGGGGGAAGTAAGCTTTTCTTATTTCCGGACGCATGCGCAAACTATAGAAAGTCGATATGACGTAGAATCTGCATAGTTTGTAGATTCCATTTATGAAATAAAACACATTTTCTAAAAACTCGTGTTTTTTACGAAATCATGTAAACCTTCTAGAAGCCGTGATTTTAAAAAAGGGTGGAAGTAAGCTTTTCTTATTTTCGGATGCATGCGCAAACTATAGAAAGTCGTTATGACGTAGAATGTGCATACTTTGTATATTCCATTTATGAAATAAAACACATTTTCTAAAAACTCGTGTTTTTTACGAAATCATGTAAACCTTCTAGAAGCTGTGATATTAAAAAACGGTGGAAGTAAGCTTTTCTTATTTCCGGACGCATGCACAAACTAAAGAAAGTCGTTATGACGTAGAATGTGCATACTTTGTTGATTCCATTTATGAAATAAAACACATTTTCTAAAAACTCGTGTTTTTTAAGAAATCATGTAAACCTTCTAGAAGCTGTGATTTTAAAAAACGGGGGAAGTAAGCTTTTCTCATTTCCAAACGCATGCGCAAATTATAGAAAGTCGTTATGACGTAGAATGTGCATACTTTGTTGATTCCATTTATGAAATAAAACACATTTTCTAAAAACTCGTGTTTTTTAAGAAATCATGTAAACCTTCTAGAAGTTGTGATTTTGAAAAAAGGGGGGAAGTAAGCTTTTCTTATTTCCGGACGCATGCACTAACTATAGAAAGTCGTTATGACGTAGAATGTGCATACCTTGTAGATTCCATTTATGAAATAAAAAACATTTTCTAAAAAGTCGTGTTTTTTACGAAATCATGTAAACCTTCTAGAAGCTGCGATTTTAAAAAACGGGGGAAGTAAGGTTTTCTTATTTCCAGACGAATGCGCAAACTGTAGAAAGCCGTTATGATGTAGAATGTCTATACTTTGTCGATTCCATTTATGAAATAAAACACATTTTCTAAAAACTCTTGTTTTTTAAGAAGTCATGTAAACCTTCTAGAAGCTTTGATTTAAAAAAACGGCGGAAGTAAGCTTTTCTTATTTCCGGACGCATGCGCAAACTATAGAAAGTCGTTATGACGTAGAATGTGCATACTTTGTTGATTCAATTTATGAAATAAAACACATTTTCTAAAAACTCGTGTTTTTTGAGAAATCATGTAAACCTTCTAGAAGCTGTGATTTTAAAAAACGGTGGAAGTAAGCTTTTCCTATTTCCGGACACATGCGCAAACTATAGAAAGTCGTTATGACGTAGAATGTGCATAGTTTGTAGATTCCATTTATGAAATAAAACACATTTTCTAAAAACTCGTGTTTTTTACGAAATCATGTAAACCTTCTAGAAGCTGTGATTTTAAAAAACGGGGGAAGTAAGCTTTTCTTATTTCCAAATGCATGCGCAAACTATAGAAAGTCGTCATGACGTAGAATGTGCATACTTTGTTGATTCCATTTATGAAAAAAAACACATTTTCTAAAAACTCGTTTTTTTAAAGAAATCAAGTAAACCTTCTAGAAGCTGTGATTTTAAAAAACGGGGGAAGTAAGCTTTTCTCATTTCCAAACGCATGCACAAATTATAGAAATTCGTTATGATGTAGAATGTGCATACTTTGTTGATTCCATTTATGAAATAAAACACATTTCTAAAAACTCGTGTTTTTTAAGAAATCATGTAAACCTTCTAGAAGCTGTGATTTTGAAAAAAGGGGGAAGTAAGCTTTTCTTATTTCCGGGCGCATGCACAAACTATAGAAAGTCGTTATGACGTATAATGTGCATACTTTGTAGATTCCATTTATGAAATAAAAAACATTTTCTAAAAAGTCATGTTTTTTACGAAATCATGTAGACCTTCTAGAAGCTGCGATTTTAAAAAACGGGGGAAGTAAGCTTTTCTTATTTCCGGACGAATGCGCAAACTGTAGAAAGTCGTTATGATGTAGAATGTCCATACTTTGTTGATTCCATTTATGAAATAAAACACATTTTCTAAAAACTCTTGTTTTTTAAGAAGTCATGTAAACCTTCTAGAAGCTTTGATTTTAAAAAACGGCGGAAGTAGGCTTTTCTTATTTCCGGACGCATGCGCAAACTATAGAAAGTCGTTATGACGTAGAATGTGCATACTTTGTTGATTCAATTTATGAAATAAAACACATTTTATAAAAACTCGTGTTTTTTAAGAAATCATGTAAACCTTCTAGAAGCTGTGATTTTAAAAAACGGTGGAAGTAAGCTTTTCCTATTTCCGGACACATGCGCAAACTATAGAAAGTCGTTATGACGTAGAATGTGCATACTTTGTAGATTCCATTTATGAAATAAAACACATTTTCTAAAATCTCGTGTTTTTTACGAAATCATGTAAACCTTCTAGAAGCTGTGATTTTAAAAAACAGGGGAAGTAAGCTTTTCTTATTTCCAAACGCATGCGAAAACTATAGAAAGTCGTCATGACGTAGAATGTGCATACTTTGTTGATTCCATTTATGAAATAAAACACATTTTCTAAAAACTCGTTTTTTTTAAGAAATCAAGTAAACCTTCTAGAAGCTGTGATCTTAAAAAACTGGGGAAGTAAGCTTTTCTTATTTCCGGACGAGTGCGCAAACTATAGAAAGTCGTTATGACGTAGAATGTGCATACTTTGTAGATTCCATTTATGAAATAAAACACATTTTCTAAAAACTCGTGTTTTTTACGAAATCATGTAAACCTTCTAGAAGCTGTGATTTTAAAAAACGGTGGAAGTAAGCTTTTCTTATTTCCGGATGCATGCGCAAACTATAGAAAGTCGTTATGACGTAGGATGTGCATACTTTGTTGATTCCATTTATGAAATAAAACACATTTTCTAAAAACTCATGTTTTTTAAGAAATCATGTAAACCTTCTAGGGGCTATGATTTTAAAAAACGGGCGAAGTAAGCTTTCTTATTTCCAAACGCATGCGCAAACTATAGAAAGTCGTTATGACGTAGAATGTGCATACTTTGTTGATTCCATTTATGAAATAAAACACATTTTCTAAAAGCTCGTGTTTTTTAACAAATCATGTAAACCTTCTAGAAGCTGTGATTTTAAAAAACGGGGTAAGTAAGCTTTTCTTATTTCCGGACGCATGCGCAAACTATAGAAAGTCGTTATGACGTAGAATGTGCATACTTTGTAGATTCCATTTATGAAATAAAACACATTTTCTAAAAACTCGTGTTTTTTACGAAATCATGTAAACCTTCTAGAAGCCGTGATTTTAAAAAAGGGTGGAAGTAAGCTTTTCTTATTTCTGGATGCATGCGCAAACTATAGAAAGTCGTTATGACGTAGAATGTGCATACTTTGTATATTCCATTTATGAAATAAAACACTTTTTCTAAAAACTCGTGTTTTTTAAGAAATCATGTAAACCTTCTAGAAGCTGTGATATTAAAAAACGGTGGAAGTAAGCTTTTCTTTTTTCCGGACGCATGCACAAACTATAGAAAGTCGTTATGACGTAGAATGTGCATACTTTGTTGATTCCATTTATGAAATAAAACACATTTTCTAAAAACTCGTGTTTTTTAAGAAATCATGTAAACCTTCTAGAAGCGGTGATTTTAAAAAACGGAGGAAGTAAGCTTTTCTCATTTGGAAACGCATGCGCAAACTATAGAAAGTCGTTATGAAGTAGAATGTGCATACTTTGTTGATTCCATTTATGAAATAAAACACATTTTCTAAAAACTCGTGTTTTTTAAGAAATCATGTAAACCTTCTAGAAGCTGTGATTTTGAAAAAAGGGGGAAGTAAGCTTTTCTTATTTCCGGACGCATGCACAAACTATAGAAAGTCGTTATGACGTAGAATGTGCATACTTTGTTGATTCCATTTATGAAATAAAACACATTTTCTAAAAACTGATGTTTTTTAAGAAATCATGTAAACCTTCTAGAAGCTGTGATTTTAAAAAACGGTGGATGTAAGCTTTTCTTATTTCCGGACGAATGCGCAAACTATAGAAATTCGTTATTACATAGAATGTGCATACTTTGTTTATTCCATTTATGGAATAAAACGCATTTTCTAAAAACTCATGTTTTTTAGGAAACCATGTAAACCTTCTAGAAACTCTGATTTTAAAAAACGAGGGAAGTAAGATTTTCTTATTTCCAAACACATTCGCAAACTATAGAAAGTCATTATCACGTAGAATGTGCATACTTTGTTGATTCCATTTATGAAATAAAACACATTTTCTAAAAACTAGTGTATTTTAAGAAATCATGTAAACCTTCTAGAAGCTGTCATTTTAGAAAACGGTGGAAGTAAGCTTTTATTTTTTTCGGACGCATGCGCAAACTATAGAAAGTCGTTATGATGTAGAATGTGCATACTTTGTTGATTCCATTTATGAAATAAAACACATTTTCTAAAAACTCGTGTTTTTTAAGAAATCATGTAAACCTTCTAGAAGCTGTGATTTTAAAAACGGTGGAAGTAAGCTTTTCTTATTTCCGGACGAATGCGCAAGCTATAGAAAGTAGTTATGACGTAGAATGTGCATACTTTGTTGATTCCATTTATGAAATAAAACACATTTTCTAAAAACTCGTGCTTTTTACGAAATCATGTAGACCTTGTAGAAGCTGTGATTTTAAAAAACGGGGGAAGCAAGCTTTTCTTATTTCCAAACTTATGCGCAAACTATAGAAAGTCGTTATGACGTAGAATGTGCATACTTTGTTGATTCCATTTATGAAATAAAACATATTTTCTAAAAACTCGTTTTTTTTAAGAAATCATGTAAACCTTCTAGAAGATGTGATTTTCAAAAACGGGGGAAGTAAGCTTTTCTTATTTCCGGACGCATGCACAAAGTATAGAAATTCGTTATGATGTAGAATGTGCATACTTTGTAGATTCGATTTATGAAATAAAACACATTTTCTAAAAACTCGTGTTTTTTACGAAATCATGTAAACCTTCTAGAAGCTGTGATTTTAAAAAACGGTGGAAGTAAGCTTTTCTTATTTCCGGACGCATGCACAAACTATAGAAAGTCGTTATGACGTAGAATGTGCATACTTTGTAGATTCCATTTATGAAATAAAACACATTTTCTAAAAACTCGTGTTTTTTAAGAAATCATGTAAACCTTCTAGAAGCTGTGATTTTGAAAAAAGGGGGAAGTAAGCTTTTCTTATTTCCGGACGAATGCGCAAACTATAGAAAGTCGTTATGACGTAGAATGTGCATACTCTGTTGATTCTATTTATGAAATAAGACACATTTTCTAAAAACTCGTGTTTTTTAAGAAATCATGTAAACTTTCTAGAAGCTGTGATTTTAAAAAATGGGGGAAGTAAGCTTTTCTTATTTTCGGACGCATGCGCAAACTATAGAAAGTCGTTATGACGTAGAATGTGCATACTTTGTAGATTCCATTTATGAAATAAAACACATTTTCTAAAAACTCATGTTTTTTACAAAATCATGTAAACCTTCTAGAAGCTGTGATTTTAAAAAAAGTGGAAGTAAGCTTTTCTTATTTCCGGACGCATGCGCAAACTATAGAAAGTCGTTATGACGTAGAATGTGCATACTTTGTTGATTCCATTTATTAAATAAAACACATTTTCTAAAAACTCGTGTTTTTTAAGAAATCATGTAAACCTTCTAGAAGCTGTGATTTTAAAAAATGGTGGAAGTAAGCTTTTCTTATTTCCAAACGCATGCGCAAACTATAGAAAGTTGTTATGATGTAGAATGTGAACACTTTGTTGATTCCATTTATGGAATAAAACACATTTTCTAAAAACTCGTGTTTTTTAAGAAATCATGTAAACCTTCTAGAAGCTGTGATATTAAAAAACGGGGGAAGTGAGATTTTCTTATTTCCGGACGAATGCGTAAACTATAGAAAGTCGTTATGACGTAGAATGTGCATACTTTCTTGATTCAATTTATGAAATAAAACACATTTTTCAAAAACTCGTGCTTTTACGAAATCATGTAAACCTTCTAGAAGCTGTGATTTTAAAAAACGGTGGAAGTAAGCTTTTCTTATTTCCGGACGTATGCGCAAACTATAGAAAGTCGTTATGATGTAGAATGTGCATACTTTGTTGATTCCATTTATGAAATAAAACACATTTTCTAAAAACTTGTGTTTTTTAACAAATCATGTAAACCTTCTAGAAGCTGTGATTTTAGAAAACGGGGGAAGTAAGCTTTTCTTATTTCCGGACGCATGCACAAACTATAGAAAGTCGTTATGACGTAGAATGTGCATACTTTGTAGATTCCATTTATGAAATAAAACACATTTTCTAAAAACTCATGTTTTTTACGAAATCATGTAAACCTTCTAGAAGCTGTGATTTTAAAAAACGGGGGAAGTAAGCTTTTCTTATTTCGAAACGCATTTGCAAACTATAGAAAGTCGTTATGACGTAGAATGTGCATACTTTGTTGATTCCATTTACAAAATAAAACACATTTTCTAAAAACTCGTGTTTTTTAAGAAATCATGTAAACCTTCTAGAAGCAGTGATTTTGGAAAACGGGGGAAGTAAGCTTTTCTTATTTCCGGACGCATGCGCAAACTATAGAAAGTCGTTATGAAGTAGAATGTGCATACTTTGTAGATTCCATTTATGAAATAAAACACATTTTCTAAAAACTCGTGTTTTTTACGAAATCATGTAAACCTCCTAGAAGCTGTGATTTTAAAAAACGGTGGAAGTAAGCTTTTCTTATTTCTGGACGCATGCGCAAACTATAGAAAGTCGTTATGACGTAGAATGTGCATACTTTGTTGATTCCATTTATGAAATAAAACACATTTTCTAAAAACTCGTGTTTTTTAACAAATCATGTAAACCTTCTAGAAGCTGTAATTTTAAAAAATGGGGGAAATAAGCTTTTCTTATTTCAAAACGCATGCGCAAACTATAGAAAGTCGTTATGACGTAGAATGTGCAAACTTTGTAGAATCCATTTATGAAATAAAACACATTTCCTAAAAACGCGTGTTTTTTAAGAAATCATGTAAACCTTCTAGAAGCTGTGATTTTAAAAAACGGGGGAAGTAAGCTTTTCTTATTTCCGGACGCATGTGCAAACTATAGAAAGTCGTTATGACGTAGAATGTGCATACTTTGTAGATTCCATTTATGAAATAAAACAAATTTTCTAAAAACTCATGTTTTTTACGAAATCATGTAAACCTTCTAGAAGCTGTGATTTTAAAAAACGGTGGAAGTAAGCTTTTCTTATTTCCGGACGTATGCACAAACTATAGAGAGTCGTTATGATGTAGAATGTGCATACTTTGTTGATTCCATTTACGAAATAAAACACATTTTCTAAAAACTCCTGTTTTTTAACAAATCATGTAAACCTTCTAGAAGCTGTGATTTTAAAAAACGGGGGAAGTAAGCTTTTCTCATTTCCAAACGCATGCGCAAACTATAGAAAGTCGTTATGATGTGGAATGTGCATACTTTGTTGATTCCATTTATTAAATAAAACACATTTTCTAAAAACTCGTGTTTTTTAAGAAATCATGTAAACCTTCTAGAAGCAGTGATTTTAAAAAACGGGGGAAGTAAGCTTTTCTTATTTCCAGACGCATGTTCAAACTATAGAAATTCGTTATGATGTAGAATGTGCATACTTTGTAGATTCCATTTATGAAATAAAGCACATTTTCTAAAAACTCGTGTTTTTTACGAAATCATGTAAACCTTCTAGAAGCTGTGATTTTAAAAAACGGTGGAAGTAAGCTTTTCTTAATTCCGGACGCATGCGCAAACTATAGAAAGTCGTTATGACGTAGAATGTGCATACTTTTTTTATTCCATTTATGAAATAAAATACATTTTCTAAAAACTCGTTTTTTTAAACAAATCATGTAAACCTTCTAGAAGCTGTGATTTTAAAAAACGGGGGAAGTAAGCTTTTCTTATTTCCGGACGCATGCGCAAACTATAGAAAGTCGTTATGACGTAGAATGTGCATACTTTGTAGAATCCATTTATGAAATAAAACACATTTTCTAAAAACTCGTGTTTTTTACGAAATAATGTAAAGCTTCTAGAAGCTGTGATTTTAAAATACGCTGGAAGTAAGCTTTTCTTATTTCCGGACGAATGCGCAAACTATAGAAAGTCATTATGACGTAGAATGTGCATACTTTGTGGATTCCATTTATGAAATAAAACACATTTTCTAAAAAGTCGTGTTTTTTACGAAATCATGTAAACCTTCTAGAAGCCATGATTTTAAAAAACGGTGGAAGTAAGCTTTTCTTATTTCCGGATGCACGCGGAAACTATAGAAAGTCGTTATGACGTAGTATGTGCATACTTTGTTGATTCCATTTATGAAATAAAACACATTTTCCAAAAACTCCCGTTTTTTAAGAAATCATGTAAACCTTCTAGAAGCTGTGATTTTAAAAAACGGGGGAAGTAAGCTTTTCTTATTTCCAAACGCATGCACAAACTATAGAAAGTCGTTATGACGTAGAATGTGCATACTTTGTTGATTCCATTTATGAAATAAAACACATTTTCTAAAAACTCGTGTTTTTTAAGAGATCATGTAAACCTTCTAGAAGCTGTGATTTGAAAAAACGGGGGAAGTAAGCTTTTCTTATTTCCAAACGCATGCACAAACTATAGAAAGTCGTTATGACGTAGAATGTGCATACTTTGTTGATTCTATTTATGAAATAAAACACATTTTCTAAAAACTCGTTTTTTTTAAGAAATTATGTAAACCTTCTAGAAGCTGTGATTTTAAAAAACTGGGGAAGTAAGCTTTTCTTATTTCCGGACGCATGCGCAAACTATAGAAAGTTGTTATGACGTAGAATGTGCATACTTTGTAGATTCCATTTATGAAATAAAACACATTTTTTAAAAACTCGTGTTTTTTACGAAATCATGTAAACTATCTAGAAGGTGTGATTTTAAAAAACGGTGGAAGTAAGCTTTTCTTATTTCCAGACGAATGCGCAAACTATAGAAAGTCGTTATGACGTAGAATGTGCATACTTTGTTGATTCAATTTATGAAATAAAACACATTTTCTAAAAACTCGTGTTTTTTAAGAAATCATGTAAACCTTCTAGAAGCAGTGATTTTATAAAACGGTGGAAGGAAGCTTTTCTTATTTCCAGACGCATGCGCAAACTATAGAAAGTCGTTATGACGTAGAATGTGCATACTTTGTAGATACCATTTATGAAATAAAACACATTTTCTAAAAACTCGTGTTTTTTACGAAATCATTTAAACCTTCTAGAAGCTGTGATTTTAAAAAACGGTGGAAGTAAGCTTTTGTTATTTCCGGATGCATGCGCAAACTATAGAAAGTCGTTATGACGTAGAATGTGCATACTTTGTAAATTCCATTTATGAAATAAAACACATTTTCTAAAAACTCGTGTTTTTTATGAAATCATATAAACCTTCTAGAAGCCGTGATTCTAAAAAACGGTGGAAGTAAGCTTTTCTTATTTCCGGACGAATGCGCAAACTATAGAAAGTCGTTATGTCGTAGAATGTGCATACTTTGTTGATTCAATTTATGAAATAACACACATTTTCTAAAAACTCGTGTTTTTTAAGAAATCATGTAAACCTTCTAGACGCTGTGATTTTAAAAAACGGTGGAAGTAAGCTTTTCTTATTTCAGGACGCATGCGCAAACTATAGAAAGTTGTTATGACGTAGAATGTGTATTTTTTGTTGATTCCATTTATGAAATAAAACACATTTTCTAGAAACTCGTGTTTTTTAACAAATCATGTAAACCTTCTAGAAGCTGTGATTTTAAAAAACGGGGGAAGTAAGCTTTTCTTATTTCGAAACGTATGCGCAAACTATAGAAAGTCGTTATGACGTAGAATATGCTTGCTTTGTTGATTCCATTTATGAAATAAAACACATTTTCTAAAAACTCGTGTTTTTTAAGAAATCATGTAAACCCTCTAGAAGCTGTGATTTTAAACAACGCGGGGAAGTAAGCTTTTCTTATTTCCGGACGCATCCGCAAACTATAGCATGTCATTATGACGTAGAATGTGCATACTTTGTTGATTCCATTTATGAAATAAAACACATTTTCTAAAAACTCGTGTTTTTTAAGAAATCATGTAAACCTTCTAGAAGCTGTGATTTTAAAAAACGGGGGAAGTAATCTTTTCTCATTTCCAAACGCATGCGCAAACTATAGAAAGTCGTTATGATGTAGAATGTGCATACTTTGTTGATTCCATTTATGAAATAAAACACATTTTCTAAAAACTCTTGTTTTTTAAGAAATCATGTAAACCTTCTTGAAGCTGTGATCTTGAAAAAACGGGGAAGTAAGCTTTTCTTATTTCCGGACGCATGCACAAACTATAGAAAGTCGTTGTGACGTAGAATGTGCATACTTTGTAGATACCATTTTGTAAATAAAACACATTTTCTAAAAACTCGTGTTTTTTACGAAATCATGTAAACCTTCTACAAGCTGTGATTTTAAAAAATGCTGGAAGTAAGCTTTTCTTATTTCTGGACGCTTGCGCAAACTATAGAAAGTCGTTAAAACGTAGAATGTGCATACTTTGTTGATTCCATTTATGAAATAAAACACATTTTCTAAAAGCTCGTGTTTTTTAAGAAATCATGTAAACCTTTTAGAAGCTGTGATTTTAAAAAACGGGGGAAGTAAGCTTTTCTTATTTCCGGATGCATGCGCAAACTATAGAAAGTCGTTATGACGTAGAATGTGCATACTATGTAGATTCCATTTATGAAATAAAACACATTTTCTAAAAACTCGTGTTTTTTACGAAATCATGTGAACCTTCTAGAAGCTGTGATTTTAAAAAACGGTGTAAGTAAGCTTTTCTTATTTTCGGACGCATGCGCAAGAAATAGAGAGTCGTTATGACGTAGAATGTGCATACTTTGTAGATTCCATTTATGAAATAAAACACATTTTCTAAAAACTCGTGTTTTTTAAGAAATCATGTAAACCTTCTAGAAGCTGTGATTTTAAAAAACGGGGGAAGTAAGCTTTTCTCATTTCCAAACGCATGCGCAAACTATAGAAAGTCATTATGACGTAGAATGTGCATACTTTGTTGATTCCATTTATGAAATAAAACACATTTTCTAAAAACTCTTGTTTTTTAAGAAATCATGTAAACCTTCTAGAAGCTGTGATTTTGAAAAAAGGGGGAAGTAAGCTTTTCTTATTTTCGGACGCATGCACAAACTATAGAAAGTCGTTATGACGTAGAATGTGCATACTTTGTAGATTCCATTTTTTAAATAAAACACATTTTCTAAAAACTCATGTTTTTTACGAAATCATGTAAACCTTCTAGAAGATGTGATTTCAAAAAACGGTGGAAGTAAGCTTTTCTTATTTCCGGACGCATGCGCAAACTATAGAAAGTCATTATGACGTAGAATGTGCATACTTTGTAGATTCCATTTATGAAATAAAGAACATTTTCTAAAAACTCGTGTTTTTTACGAAATCATGTAAACCTTCTAGAAGCTGTGATTTTAAAAAATGGTGGAAGTAAGCTTTTCTTATTTGTGGACGCATGCGCTAACTATAGAAAGTCGTTATGACGTAGAATGTGCATACTTTTTTGATTCCATTTATGAAATAAAACACATTTTCTAAAAACTCGTGTTTTTTAAGAAACCATGTAAACCTTCTAGAAGCTGTGATTTTAAAAAACAGGGGAAGTAAGCTTTTCTTATTTCCGAACGCATGCGCAAACTATAGAAAGTCGTTATGACGTAGAATGTGCATAATTTGTTGATTCCATTTATGAAATAAAACACATTTTCTAAAAACTCGTGTTTTTAAAGAAATCATGTAAACCTTCTAGAAGCTGTGAATTTGAAAAACGGGGGAAGTAAGCTTTTCTTATTTCGGGACGCATGCGCGAACTATAGAAAGTCGTTATGACGTAGAATGTGCATACTTTGTAGATTCCATTTCTGAAATAAAACACATCTTCTAAAAACTCGTGTTTTTTAAGAAACCATGTAAACCTTCTAGAAGCTGTGATTTTAAAAAACGGTGGAAGTAAGCTTTTCTTATTTCCAAACACATGGGCAAACTATAGAAAGTCGTTATGACGTAGAATGCGCATACTTTGTAGATTCCATTTATGAAATAAAACACATTTTCTAAAAACTCGTGTTTTTTACGTAATCATGTAAACCTTCTAGAAGCTGTGATTTTAAAAAACGGTGGAAGTAAGCTTTCTTATTTCCGGACGAATGCGCAAACTATAGAAAGTCGTTATGACGTAGAATATGCATACTTTGTTGATTCCATTTATGAAATAAAACACATTTTCTAAAAACTCGTGTTTTTTAAGAAACCATGTAAACCTTCAAGAAGCTATGATTTTAAAAAACGGGGGAGGTAAGCTTTTCTTATTTCCAAATACATGCGCAAACTATAGAAAGTCGTTATGACATAGAATGTGCATACTTTGTTGATTCCATTTATGAAATAAAACACATTTCCTAAAAACTCATGTTTTTTAAGAAATCATGTAAACCTTCTAGAAGCTGTGATTTTAAAAAACGGGGGAAGTAAGCTTTTCTTATTTTCGGACGCATTCGCAAACTATAGAAAGTCGTTATGACGTAGAATGTGCATACTTTGAAGATTCCATTTATGAAATAAAACACATTTTCTAAAAACTCGTGTTTTTTACGAAATCATGTAAACCTTCTAGAAGCTGTGATTTTAAAAAACGGAGGAAGTAAGCTTTTCTTATTTCCGGAAGCATGCGCAAACTATAGAAAGTCGTTATGACGTAGAATGTGCATACTTTGTAGATTCCATTTATGAAATAAAACGCATTTTCTAAAAACTCGTGTTTTTCACGAAATCATGTAAACCTTCTAGAAGCTGTGATTTTAAAAAATGGTGGAAGTAAGCTTTTCTTATTTCCGGACGAATGCGCAAACTATAGAAAGTTTTTATGACGTAGAATGTGCATACTTTGTAGATTCCATTTATGAAATAAAACACATTTTCTAAAAACTCGTGTTTTTTAAGAAATCATGTAAACCTTCTAGAAGCAGTGATTTTAAAAAACGGGGGAAGTAAGCTTTTCTTATTTCCAGACGCATGTTCAAACTATAGAAATTCGTTATGATGTAGAATGTGCATACTTTGTAGATTCGATTTATGAAATAAAGCAAATTTTCTAAAAACTCGTGTTTTTTACGAAATCATGTAAACCTTCTAGAAGCTGTGATTTTAAAAAACGGTGGAAGTAAGCTTTTCTTAATTCCGGACGCATGCGCAAACTATAGAAAGTCGTTATGACGTAGAATGTGCATACTTTTTTGATTCCATTTATGAAATAAAACACAATTTCTAAAAACTCGTTTTTTTAAACAAATCATGTAAACCTTCTAGAAGCTGTGATTTTAAAAAACGGGGGAAGTAAGCTTTTCTTATTTCCGGACGCATGCGCAAACTATAGAAAGTCGTTATGACGTAGAATGTGCATACTTTGTAGAATCCATTTATGAAATAAAACACATTTCCTAAAAACTCGTGTTTTTTAAGAAATCATGTAAACCTTCTAGAAGCTGTGATTTTAAAAAACGGGGGAAGTAAGCTTTTCTTATTTCCGAACGCATGTGCAAACTATAGAAAGTCGTTATGACATAGAATGTGCATACTTTGTAGATTGCATTTATGAAATAAAACAAATTTTCTAAAAACTCATGTTTTTTTACGAATCATGTAAAGCTTCTAGAAGCTGTGATTTTAAAAAACGGTGGAAGTAAGCTTTTCTTATTTCCGGACGTATGCGCAAACTATAGAAAGTCGTTATGATGTAGAATGTGCATACTTTGTTGATTCCATTTACGAAATAAAACACATTTTCTAAAAACTCGTGTTTTTTAACAAATCATGTAAACCTTCTAGAAGCTGTGATTTTAAAAAATGGGGGAAGTAAGCTTTTCTCATTTCCAAACTCATGCGCAAACTATAGAAAGTCGTTATGACGTAGAATGTGCATACTTTGTTGATTCCATTTATTAAATAAAACACATTTTCTAAAAACTCGTGTTTTTTAAGAAATCAGCTAAACCTTCTAGAAGCAGTGATTTTAAAAAACGGGGGAAGTAAGCTTTTCTTATTTCCAGACGCATGTTCAAACTATAGAAATTCGTTATGATGTAGAATGTGCATACTTTGTAGATTCCATTTATAAAATAAAGCACATTTTCTAAAGACTCGTGTTTTTTACGAAATCATGTAAACCTTCTAGAAGCTGTGATTTTAAAAAACGGTGGAAGTAAGCTTTTCTTAATTCCGGACGCATGCGCAAACTATAGAAAGTCGTTATGACGTAGAATGTGCATACTTTTTTGATTCGATTTATGAAAGAAAACACATTTTCTAAAAACTCGTTTTTTTAAACAAATCATGTAAACCTTCTAGAAGCTGTGATTTTAAAAAACGGGGGAAGTAAGCTTTTCTTATTTCCGGACGCATGCGCAAACTATAGAAATTCATTATGACGTAGAATGTGCATACTTTGTAGAATCCATTTATGAAATAAAACACATTTTCTAAAAACTCGTGTTTTTTACGAAATCATGTAAAGCTTCTAGAAGCTGTGATTTTAAAATACGCTGGAAGTAAGCTTTTCTTATTTCCGGACGAATGCGCAAACTATAGAAAGTCATTATGACGTAGAATGTGCATACTTTGTGGATTCCATTTATGAAATAAAACACATTTTCTAAAAAGTTGTGTTTTTTACGAAATCATGTAAACCTTCTAGAAGCTATGATTTTAAAAAACGGTGGAAGTAAGCTTTTCTTATTTCCGGATGCACGCGCAAACTATAGAAAGTCGTTATGACGTAGGATGTGCATACTTTGTTGATTCCATTTATGAAATAAAACACATTTTCCAAAAACTCCTGTTTTTTAAGAAATCATGTAAACCTTCTAGAAGCTGTGATTTTGGAAAACGGGGGAAGTAAGCTTTTCTTATTTCCAAACGCATGCACAAACTATAGAAAGTCGTTATGACGTAGAATGTGCATACTTTGTTGATTCCATTTATGAAATAAAACACATTTTCTAAAAACTCGTGTTTTTTAAGAGATCATGTAAACCTTCTAGAAGCTGTGATTTGAAAAAACGGGGGAAGTAAGCTTTTCTTATTTCCAAACGCATGCACAAACTATAGAAAGTCGTTATGACATAGAATGTGCATACTTTGTTGATTCCATTTATGAAATAAAACACATTTTCTAAAAACTCGTTTTTTTTAAGAAATTATGTAAACCTTCTAGAAGCTGTGATTTTAAAAAACTGGGGAAGTAAGCTTTTCTTATTTCCGGACGAATGCGCAAACTATAGAAAGTTGTTATGACGTAGAATGTGCATACTTTGTAGATTCCATTTATGAAATAAAACACATTTTTTAAAAACTCGTGTTTTTTACGAAATCATGAAAACTATCTAGAAGTTGTGATTTTAAAAAACGGTGGAAGTAAGCTTTTCTTATGTCCGGACGAATGCGCAAACTATAGAAAGTCGTTATGACGTAGAATGTGCATACTTTGTTGATTCAATTTATGAAATAAAACACATTTTCTAAAAACTCGTGTTTTTTAAGAAATCATGTAAACCTTCTAGAAGCAGTGATTTTAAAAAACGGTGGGAGGTGTTAAATTTTCTGAATTTACTTCAATATGATCTAGGATCTTATCTGAGAGAAAAACATGTACAGCATATCTACAGCATATCAATCATGGAGACAATAATGCAAGCACACAAGAGACACAAAGATTTACTTGGGGAAAACCATAAAGGTGAAAAACCCCAATAACTTCCTCAGAGATAGATAGAGCAATGATACAACCAACCAAGAGAGATAGCCATAACCTAGCAGCAATCCTCCTCCTCCATAAGTGCGCCTCTCCTCCTTGAGAGCATGTGTGAGAAGTGAGTGAGTAAATAGAGTGCCTCCCGCACTCTATTTATACTTGACTTGACTTTCCTTTTTACCTAACTCATGTCGGCTCGAACTTAACCACATAACATAATGCTGAGTGGGCCGACCCCCAATAGGGTGGTCTAATAACCCTTTGACCCACATGGCCGACCCCCAATAGGGTGGTCTAATAACCCTTTGACCCACATGACTTATACAGGGCCGACCCCAAATAAGGTGGTCTAATAACCCATCAAGTATAAGTTACGACACTTACAATATAAATGACGACACTTCCTTATAGAGGAATAATACCATCTCTATAGGAATACAATATACATATATGTGAAATACATTCTGAAGTTACATATACATCAACACTCCCTCTTAACTAGGAAGGTATTTCTCAGCACAGTTCTTCTAGCACAAGTCATCTTCTCTGGATAATTGTCATCGAGTCATCATCATCGTCACTGCTGCTGCTATCTCAATCAATCTCTGAATCTACTCGTCGTAGGAAGTTCTACAGAGCCAGTCCTTTTTCATACTGGATGTAGGCCCACCACCTGCAGGTCTTCGTCATCACTGGCCATACTGTGGAATCCTCAGGACTTATTACGTGCGTCACAAAACCTCGAAAGAGCATCCCAGGATGTTACGGGTACACAACTCTGACCTGTAGGATCTCCCAGGGCGCTATTACATGTGACCCCACCACAAAACCTCGCAAGAGCATCTCAGGATGTTACGGGTACACAACTCCGACCTGAAATCTCCCAGGGCACAAATTACATGTGGTCCACCACAAAACCTCGCAAGAGCATCTCAGGATGTTACGGGTACACAACTCCGACCTGAAATCTCCCAGGGCAACGAATTACATGTGGTCATGGCAAAACCTCGCAAGAGCATCCCAGGACTGATTACGGGCACACAGCCCAACCTATCGGATCTCCCAGGGAAACGAATTACATGCCATAGGACAAAACCTCGCAAGAGCATCTGCCAGATATCCCAGGGCGCTATTATATGCCATAGGCAAAACCTCGAAAGACTATCTGCAGATCTCCCAGGGCAACGAATTACATGTCCTCCCAGAGCAAAACCTCGAAAGAGCATTTGCCAGATGTCCCAGGGCACCGAATTACATGCCATAGGCAAAACCTCGAAAGACCATCTGCAAATCTCCCAGGGCAACGAATTACATGCTCATCTGCACAACCTGATCCACGGCCATAGAGTATCAACCTGATACTCACCATACATCATCCTGATGTATCCATGATCATCCTGATCATCATCACTGCAACGTCCTGCTGCATGTCATCTGGAGCAACATCCTGAAGCTCGTCATCTATGATCATCCTGATCATCACTGCAACATCCTGCTGCATGATCCACCTGATCATCAATGCATCTACCTGATGCATACCAAGTATCATACATGATCCTCCTGATCATCAATGTATCCACCTGATACAAATACATGATACATATCATCATACATGATCCTCCTGATCATCAATGCATCTACCTGATGCATACCAAGTATCTACCTGATACATATCATCATACATGATCCTCCTGATCATCAATGTATCCACCTGATACAAATACAAATACATGATACATATCACCATACATGATCCACATGATCATACAATGTATCCACCTGATACATATACAGATACATGGTCCAAGCATCCAACATGATGCATACATACATACATAAAATGATCCAACTGATCATATCTAAGCAGAAACCAGAACATCATCCTGATGCTCATCATCCAGCGCTTACATCCACAGCCATGTGAAGGATCCTCCTTCCAACATGCTTGGAATGGCTTCAGCAAATGTGTCCATCACTTCTTCCTCGAAGTATCCTTGATCTGAAGCACGCCAAGCCTCTCTCTGAAGTACTCGAACTTCACCTTGGCTAGTGGCTTCGTCAGCACATCTGCAATCTGCTCGTCCGTCGCAACATACAGGAGCTTCACAGCTCCTCTCTACACCATATCCCTGATATAGTGATATTTGATCTCTATGTGTTTCGACCTGTCATGAAACACTGGGTTCTCGGACAGCTTCACACAACTCTGGTTATCACAGAAGATACCAGTAGCCTCCAACGGGAGATCAAATAACTCAGACAGTAGCTTCCGTAGCCATACTGCCTCACAACTAGCTGAACAGGCTGCAACATACTCTGCCTCAGCTATACTCAGTGCTACGCAGGACTGCTTCCTGCTAAACCAAGAGATCACACCTGATCCCATACTGAAGCAGCACCCAGATGTGCTCTTCCTGTCTGCAGCACTGCCAGCCCAATCTGAATCAACATAACCTTCCAGGTTAAACTTTTGATTCGCCTCATACCTGAGCCCATAATCCACTGTACCCTTCAGGTACCTCAGAACATGCTTTACAGTAACCAGGTGAACACTTCTCGGATCCGTCAGGAACTGGCTCAATGTGTTCACAGCAAAGCAAATGTCTGGTCTCGTGTTCGTCAGGTACATCAAGGACCCAATCATCTGATGATACATAGAGACATCAACTGACTCAGATGAAGCATCACATAGAAGCTTCAGATTCGATGCCATAGGTGTGGCCATGGCCTTGCAATCCATCATCCCGAACCTCTTTGGGATCTCTACTGCATACTTCCCTTGTCCAAGGAAGATTCTATCTGCACTTTGCCACACCTCCATGCCAAAAACAAATAGTGCATCATCCCCAAGTTCTTCATCTCGAACTCGGTAGTAAGCTTCCGCTGCGTGTCGGCAATCAATCTATCTTCACCATACCAAGTTCTGGGAGCTTGCTTCAAGCCATACAAGGCTTTCTTCAATCTGCATACATATGACTCCCTGTCAGGTCTTGGGACTGCATCCCAAACATCTTCTTCATGATCTACGGATCATGGCATTCCATTTCTTCATCCCAGATCCTGGGAACTTCAATATCTTCAATAGATATCTTTCTTGCTGGAACAAATGTTGTAGTCCTTTTGTAGGAGATGGCATATGATCTTTCCTACACAACAAGTTAAATTGCATGATTAGAAAACATCTTATAGTTTTCAGAACAAATTCTTACACATAAAGAAATATGCCATACAGTCATGCAATTATCTTAGCCAATGCTTCAATACAACATTTATCCATATCCCGTAACTTTCTAGATGCCTTCCAATCTCTACCAGAACATTGTTAAGAGTGTGCACAACTCCCAACATGTCAGCAAAGAGGTTTCATTCTAGATAAGTAGCAATGGAATGTTGTACAGTGCCATAGGCTACTTACCCATGCATATTAGTAGTATACTGTTCATCAATGCAATTATTCTAATATGCATAATACACAACCTAATTCTAGCAACATCAGTATATACATTATTGAACAGTATTATTTAAGAAATGACAATTCAAATACTTATCTTTGTTTGTTCGTTGGGTGGACTCCCTCTGAGTCTTTGCTTCCTTGCAGGAGCTGCTGGAGTCCTAATCTGAGGTAGCTTCTTCTACACCTTTCTGTTGTGAAATGTAGAGAGATGATCAACTCCCTCTGAATATCTGCATCCTTGCAGAAACTACTGAAGTGTGCTCCTTTGCTTTCTTGCAGGAACAACTAGAGTGTGCTCCTTTGCTTTCTGGCAGGAGCAACTGGAGTGTGCTCCCTCTTGATCTTTGCTTCCTGAATTACCTGTTATTGAACTCATATTCATCCTTGGTCCCTATGCATGCTTATTAGTATCATGAATGTGTTATCCTTGTGATCTCATATAAAATCATACATTCATTAGTATACTATTAAAACACAATAATCTCAAGCATGTATAGTCATGATCATTTCAAACAGAAATAATAAGCATGAGCATTCAAGGATTCTTATGGTTAGTCAAATCATAAGAAACATAACATGTCTAAACCTGTAATTACTCAAGCCTATGACTCTTCAGGTTAGTTGAATCATCAATCAAGATAAGAGATATAAAATGCATAAAACCTGTGATTATTCAAGCCTATACTTTCATGATTCTTCTGGTTAGTCATATCATCAATTATAATAATATACATCCAACCATGATTATTCAAACCTATGACTTCATGAATAATTATTATCAACAACAGTATAAGATCCTAACACAAGGTAGGATTTTAGCTTGATATAGGAAAAACATACCTGGATTAGCATGCTAGCTATTTATGTCTAACATACCCGCATAATGTCTTCTGGTTCTCTTTAGTGACTTGTGCTAGTAACCTGCATGTCTCATAAGTTAACCATTATAAAACTAAGTTATACATACCTCGAGAATGGATCTTCTATGAGATCCATGGCAATGGATGAATCTTTGTCCTCATGATCATATGTTCTTGAACTAGAACATGATTTGTCTTCTTGGTGTACCTTTCATGTTAGTAGACAACATAAAACTCATACAACATCACAATGTGTTAGTACAAACATAAGTTTCATACTCCTAATAAATGAATGACTTCTATCATGCATTCATAATTTTATTAAGGTGATATGACAAGTCTAAAATCAAGATTGTACTAACCGTGATAATATGAAGACAAGCATACCATAAACTTAATTATGAACAAATCTCAAAACATACCTCGATGAGTCATACCTGTCGAGATCACTTGTAATCTTCTTATGTAAGGCCTTAGCCTCATCTCCCTCTGAAACAGGAACTTCTTCACTTATGCAAGTGACCAATCCATCTTCTTCTAGGATTAACCCAATCCACTTGATTTGCAAGAACTGGACCTTGAGCTGGATATGGGTTTGTCAGAGAAACCCCAAAAATTCAAACTTTGAATTTCAAACTTCTGATAGGATAGAAATATGTGCCTTGATGAGCTGATCAAGTTGGTATATTCAGAATTTGAAAACTGCAAAGTTTCACTCCTCAATTTTGCCTTTGAAACTTCTAGATTCACTGGACGTGACCCTGAACTGGGGTTTGATGAAGCCCACTCTTTTGCCCCATCAAAATGTTTGATCCAAAGCTCTAAGCTTCTATTTTTCTGAGGAGCTTCCAGCCGTGGTCACAGATTTCAAAAATTCCCATTTTTACAGAAGCCCTAATTTTCCACTTTTCTGATCAAAGTCCCGAACTAGGGTCTAATCAAGCCCGGCCTTCTGCCCAACCAAAAATTCTGATCTTGGTCTCTAAATTTCTATTTTGATGAGTAGCATCCAGCCGTGGTCTCCGATTACAAAAATTCCAACTTTCTCCAAAGCCCTAAATTCCGGAAGCCATGAATGAAGGTACCAAAAAATAATTCTGTTTTGATAGAAATATGTACCTGATTGTTTCTGGTGTAACTCCGAAATTTATGATCCACAGGGTCTGAAAAAGTTTCCTGAGATAGCCTGACCTGTTATCTTTCCATCCTGATAGGTCTGACCTCAATTGGATTCTCTGAGAGAGAGTTATGCCAAATGTCGCAACGTGACCTGTTTTGGGATAAAACAGGAGAGCGAACTTGTACGGCGTTCCACGTGTCACTGTTTTAATTTCGGCCTCTGAAAAAGTTTTCTGAGATAGCTCGGCCTGTTACCTTTCCATCCTGACAGGTCTGACCTCAATTGGACTCTCTGAGAGAGAGTTATGCCAAATGTCGTAACATGACCTGTTTATGGGATAATACAGGAGAGCGAAATTGCACGGCGTGCCACGTGTCACTGGTTCAACTTCGGCCTCTGAAAAACTTTTCTGAGATAGTACAGACTGTGTACTACCTGTCACTTTTTACGAAATTTCAGTTGGAGCTTCCTAGCCCAAGATATGACCTTTTTCCCAAGGTCACCTGATTTTGACTCAGATCTGGAAGAGGCAGAAACCCTATATTGTACAGCTCATAAATCACAAAGTACAACGAATTAGAGGTTGTCCTTTGGACACAAGATACCTGGAGATCTTAGCTTCGGCCTGTAACAATTTCAGATCCGAAAACTTCGCCAAAACGGATTTATAGCGAAAGTGCTACGATGACTGGTTTTTGCTATATCAAGCCCTAGCATCGTAAGTGCAACAAGTGTCATACATGCCATATCATGCCTTCTTTCAGTCTAGCTCTGATACCATGTTAAATTTTCTGAATTTACTTCAATATGATCTAGGATCTTATCTGAGAGAAAAACATGTACAGCATATCTACAGCATATCAATCATGGAGACAATAATGCAAGCACACAAGAGACACAAAGATTTACTTGGGGAAAACCATAAAGGTGAAAAACCCCAATAACTTCCTCAGAGATAGATAGAGCAATGATACAACCAACCAAGAGAGATAGCCATAACCTAGCAGCAATCCTCCTCCTCCATAAGTGCGCCTCTCCTCCTTGAGAGCATGTGTGAGAAGTGAGTGAGTAAATAGAGTGCCTCCCGCACTCTATTTATACTTGACTTGACTTTCCTTTTTACCTAACTCATGTCGGCTCGAACTTAACCACATAACATAATGCTGAGTGGGCCGACCCCCAATAGGGTGGTCTAATAACCCTTTGACCCACATGGCCGACCCCCAATAGGGTGGTCTAATAACCCTTTGACCCACATGACTTATACAGGGCCGACCCCAAATAAGGTGGTCTAATAACCCATCAAGTATAAGTTACGACACTTACAATATAAATGACGACACTTCCTTATAGAGGAATAATACCATCTCTATAGGAATACAATATAAATATATGTGAAATACATTCTGAAGTTACATATACATCAACAGGAGGAAGCTTTTCTTATTTCCAGACGCATGCGAAAACTATAGAAAGTCGTTATGATGTAGAATGTGCATACTTTGTAGATACCATTTATGAAATAAAACACATTTTCTAAAAACTCGTGTTTTTTACGAAATCATGTAAACCTTCTAGAAGCTGTGATTTTAAAAAACGGTGGAAGAAAGCTTTTGTTATTTCCGGATGCATGCGCAAACTATAGAAAGTCGTTATGACGTAGAATGTGCATACTTTGTAGATTCCATTTATGAAATAAAACACATTTTCTAAAAACTCGTGTTTTTTATGAAATCATAGCAAACCTTCTAGAAGCTGTGATTCTAAAAAACGGTGGAAGTAAGCTTTTCTTATTTCCGGACGAATGCGCAAACTATAGAAAGTCGTTATGTCGTAGAATGTGCATACTTTGTTGATTCAATTTATGAAATAAAACACATTTTCTAAAAACTCGTGTTTTTTAAGAAATCATGTAAACCTTCTAGACGCTGTGATTTTAAAAAACGGTGGAAGTAAGCTTTTCTTATTTCCAGACGCATGCGCAAACTATAGAAAGTCGTTATGACGTAGAATGTGTATACTTTGTTGATTCCATTTATGAAATAAAACACATTTTCTACAAACTCGTGTTTTTTAACAAATCATGTAAACCTTCTAGAAGCTCTGATTTTAAAAAACGGGGGAAGTAAGCTATTCTTATTTCGAAACGCATGCGCAAACTATAGAAAGTCGTTATGACGTAGAATATGCATGCTTTGTTGATTCCGTTTATGAAATAAAACACATTTTCTAAAAACTCGTGTTTTTTAAGAAATCATGTAAACCCTCTAGAAGCTGTGATTTTAAACAACGCGGGGAAGTAAGCTTTTCTTATTTCCGGACGCATCCGCAAACTATAGCAAGTCATTATGACGTAGAATGTGCATACTTTGTTGATTCCATTTATGAAATAAAACACATTTTCTAAAAACTCGTGTTTTTTAAGAAATCATGTAAACCTTCTACAAGCTCTGATTTTAAAAAACGGGGGAAGTAATCTTTTCTCATTTCCAAACGCATGCGCAAACTATAGAAAGTCGTTATGATGTAGAATGTGCATACTTTGCTGATTCCATTTATGAAATAAAACACATTTTCTAAAAACTCTTGTTTTTTAAGAAATCATGTAAACCTTCTAGAAGCTGTGATCTTGAAAAAACGAGGAAGTAAGCTTTTCTTATTTCCGGACGCATGCACAAACTATAGAAAGTCGTTGTGACGTAGAATGTGCATACTTTGTAGATACCATTTTTGAAATAAAACACATTTTCTAAAAACTCGTGTTTTTTACGAAATCATGTAAACCTTCTACAAGCTGTGATTTTAAAAAATGCTGGAAGTGAGCTTTTCTTATTTCTGGACGCATGCTCAAACTATAGAAAGTCGTTATGATGTAGAATGTGCATACTTTGTTGATTCCATTTATGAAATAAAACACATTTTCTAAAAGCTCGTGTTTTTTAAGAAATCATGTAAACCTTCTAGAAGCTGTGATTTTAAAAAACGGGGGAAGTAAGCTTTTCTTATTTCCGGACGCATGCGCAAACTATAGAAAGTCGTTATGACGTAGAATGTGCATACTATGTAGATTCCATTTATGAAATAAAACACATTTTCTAAAAACTCGTGTTTTTTACGAAATCATGTAAACCTTCTAGAAGCTGTGATTTTAAAAAACGGTGGAAGTAAGCTTTTCTTATTTTCGGACGCATGCGCAAGAAATAGAGAGTCGTTATGACATAGAATGTGCATACTTTGTAGATTCCATTTATGAAATAAAACACATTTTCTAAAAACTCGTGTTTTTTACGAAATCATGTAAACCTTCTAGAAGCAGTGATTTTAAAAAACGGTGGAAGTAAGCTTTTCTTATTTCCGGACGCATGCGCAAACTATAGAAAGTCGTTATGACGTAGAATGTCAATACTTTGTGGATTCCATTTATGAAATAAAACACATTTTCTAAAAACTCGTGTTTTTTAAGAAATCATGTAAACCTTCTAGAAGCTGTGATTTTAAAAAACGGGGGAAGTAAGCTTTTCTCATTTCCAAACGCATGCGCAAACTATAGAAAGTCATTATGACGTAGAATGTGCATACTTTGTTGATTCCATTTATGAAATAAAACACATTTTCTAAAAACTCTTGTTTTTTAAGAAATCATGTAAACATCCTAGAAGCTGTGATTTTGAAAAAAGGGGGAAGTAAGCTTTTCTTATTTTCGGACGCATGCACAAACTATAGAAAGTCGTTATGACGTAGAATGTGCATACTTTGTAGATTCCATTTTTTAAATAAAACACATTTTCCAAAAACTCGTGTTTTTTACGAAATCATGTAAACCTTCTACAAGTTGTGATTTTAAAAAATGGTGGAAGTAAGCTTTTCTTATTTCCGGACGCATGCGCAAACTATAGAAAGTCGTTATGACATAGAATGTGCATACTTTGTAGATTCCATTTATGAAATAAAACACATTTTCTAAAAACTCGTGTTTTTTACGAAATCATGTAAACCTTCTAGAAGCTGTGATTTTAAAAAACGGTGGAAGTAAGCTTTTCTTATTTCCGGACGAATGTGCAAACTTTAGAAATTCGTTATGACGTAGAATGTGCATACTTTGTTGATTCCATTTACGAAATAAAACACATTTTCTAAAAACTCGTGTTTTTTAAGAAATCATGTAAACCTTCTAGAAGCTGTGATTTTAAAAAATGGTGGAAGTAAGCTTTTCTTATTTGTGGGCGCATGCGCTAACTATAGAAAGTCGTTATGACGTAGAATGTGCATACTTTTTTGATTCCATTTATGAAATAAAACACATTTTCTAAAAACTCGTGTTTTTTAAGAAACCATGTAAACCTTCAAGAAGCTGTGATTTTAAAAAACAGGGGAAGTAAGCTTTTCTGATTTCCGAACGCATGCGCAAACTATAGAAAGTCGTTATGACGTAGAATGTGGATACTTTGTTGATTCCATTTATGAAATAAAACACATTTTCTAAAAACTCGTGTTTTTAAAGAAATCATGTAAACCTTCAAGAAGCTGTGAATTTAAAAAACGGGGGAAGTAAGCTTTTCTTATTTCGTGACGCAGGCGCGAACTATAGAAAGTCGTTATGACATAGAATGTGCATACTTTGTAGATTCCATTTATGAAATAAAACACATTTTCTAAAAACTCGTGTTTTTTACGAAACCATGTAAACCTTCTAGAAGCTGTGATTTTAAAAAACGGTGGAAGTAAGCTTTTCTTATTTCCAAACACATGGGCAAACTATAGAAAGTCGTTATGACGTAGAATGCGCATACTTTGTAGATTCCATTTATGAAATAAAACACATTTTCTAAAAACTCTTGTTTTTTACGTAATCATGTAAACCTTCTAGAAGCTGTGATTTTAAAAAACGGTGGAAGTAAGCTTTCTTATTTCCGGACGAATGCGCAAACTATAGAAAGTCGTTATGACGTAGAATATGCATACTTTGTTGATTCCATTTATGAAATAAAACACATTTTCTAAAAACTCGTGTTTTTTAAGAAATCATGTAAACCTTCTAGAAGCTGTGATTTTAAAAAACGGGGGAAGTAATCTTTTCTCATTTCCAAACGCATGCGCAAACTATAGAAAGTCGTTATGATGTAGAATGTGCATACTTTGTTGATTCCATTTATGAAATAAAACAGATTTTCTAAAAACTCTTGTTTTTTAAGAAATCATGTAAACCTTCTAGAAGCTGTGATCTTGAAAAAACGGGGAAGTAAGCTTTTCTTATTTCCGGACGAATGCGCAAACTATAGAAAGTCGTTATGACGTAGAATATGAATACTTTGTTGATTCCATTTATGAAATAAAACACATTTTCTAAAAACTCGTGTTTTTTAAGAAACCATGTAAACCTTCAAGAAGCTGTGATTTTAAAAAACGGGGGAAGTAAGCTTTTCTTATTTCCAAATAAATGCGCAAACTATAGAAAGTCGTTATGACATAGAATGTGCATACTTTGTTGATTCCATTTATGAAATAAAACACATTTCCTAAAAACTCATGTTTTTTAAGAAATCATGTAAACCTTCTAGAAGCTGTGATTTTAAAAAACGGGGGAAGTAAGCTTTTCTTATTTTCGGACGCATTCGCAAACTATAGAAAGTCGTTATGACGTAGAATGTGAATACTTTGTAGATTCCATTTATGAAATAAAACACATTTTCTAAAAACTCATGTTTTTTACGAAATCATGTAAACCATCTAGAAGCTGTGATTTTAAAAAACGGAGGAAGTAAGCTTTTCTTATTTCCGGAGGCATGCGCCTACTATAGAAAGTCGTTATGACGTAGAATGTGCATACTTTGTAGATTCCATTTATGAAATAAAACGCATTTTCTAAAAACTCGTGTTTTTCACGAAATCATGTAAACCTTCTAGAAGCTGTGATTTTAAAAAATGGTGGAAGTAAGCTTTTCTGATTTCCGGACGAATGCGCAAACTATAGAAAGTTGTTATGACGTAGAATGTGCATACTTTGTAGATTCCATTTATGAAATAAAACACATTTTCTAAAAACTCGTGTTTTTTAAGAAATCATGTAAACCTTCTAGAAGCTGTGATTTTAAAAAACGGTTGAAGTAAGCTTTTCTTATTTCAGTACGAAGGCGCAAAGTATAGAAAGTCGTTATGACGTAGAAGGTGCATATTTTGTTGATTCCATTTATGAAATAAAACACATTTTCTAAAAACTCTTGTTTTTTAAGAATCATGTACACCTTCTAGAAGCTGTGATTTTAAAAAACGGTGGAAGTAAGCTTTTTTTATTTCCGGACGCATGCGAAAACTATAGAAAGTCGTTATGACGTAGAATGCGCACACTTTGTAGATTCCATTTACGAAATAAAACGCATTTTCTAAAAACTCATGTTTTTTACGAAATCATGTAAACCTTCTAGAAGCTATGATTTTAAAAAACGGTGGAAGTAAGCTTTTCTTATTTCTGGACGCATGCGCAAACTATAGAAAGTCGCTATGACGTAGAATGTACATAATTTGTAGATTCCATTTATGAAATCAAACACATTTTCTAAAAACTCGTGTTTTTTAAGAAATCATGTAAACCTTGTAGAAGCTGTGATTTTAAAAAACGTTGGAAGTAAGCTTTTCTTATTTCTGGACACATGCGCAAACTATAGAAAGTCGTTATGACGTAGAATGTGCATACTTTGTTGTTTCCATTTATGAAATAAAATACATTTTCTAAAAACTCGTGTTTTTTAAGAAATCATGTAAACCTTCTAGAATCTGTGATTTTAAAAAACGGGGCAAGTGAGCTTTTCTTATTTCCAAACGCATGCGCAAACTATAGAAAGTCGTTATGACGTAGAATGTGCATACTTTGTTGATTCCATTTATGAAATAAAACACATTTTCTAAAAACTCGTTTTTTTTAAGAAATCATGTAAACCTTCTAGAAGCTGTGATTTTAAAAAACGGGGGAAGTAAGCTTTTCTCATTTCCGGACGCATGCGTAAACTATAGAAAGTCGTTATGACGTAGAATGTGCATACTTTGTAGATTCTATTTATGAAATAATACATATTTTCTAAAAACTCATGTTTTTTACGAAATCATGTAAATCTTCTAGAAGCTGTGATTTTAAAAAACGTTGGAAGTAAGCTTTTCTTATTTCCGGCCGCATGCGCAAACTATAGAAAGTCGTTATGACATAGAATGTGCATACTTTGTAGATTCCATTTATGAAATAAAATACATTTTCTAAAAACTCGTGTTTTTTACGAAATCATGTAAACCTTCTAGAAGCTGTGATTTCAAAAAACGGGGGAAGTAAGCTTTTCTTATTTCCGGACGCATGCGCAAACTATAGAAAGTCGTTATGACGTAGAATGTGCATACTTTGTAGATTCCATTTATGAAATAAAACACATTTTCTAAAAACTCGTGTTTTTTAAGAAATCATGTAAACCTTCTAGAAGCTGTGATTTTAAAAAATGGTGGAAGTAAGCTTTTCTTATTTCCGGACACATGCGCAAACTATAGAAAGTCGTTATGACGTAGAATGTGCATACTTTGTTGTTTCCATTTATGAAATAAAATAAATTTTCTAAAAACTCGTCTTTTTTAAGAAATCATGTAAACCTTCTAGAAGCTGTGATTTTAAAAAATGGGGGAAGTGCGCTTTTCTTATTTCCAAACACATGCGCAAACTATAGAAAGTAGTTATGACGTAGAATGTGCATACTTTGATGATTCCATTTATGAAATAAAACACATTTTCTAAAAACTCGTTTTTTTTAAGAAATCATGTAAACCTTCTAGAAGCTGTGATTTTAAAAAACGGGGGAAGTAATCTTTTCTTATTTCCGGATGCATGCGCAAACTATAGAAAGTCGTTATGACGTAGAATGTGCATACTTTGTAGATTCCATTTATGAAATAAAACACATTTTCTAAAAACTCGTGTTTTTTACGAAATCATGTAAAACTTCTAGAAGCTGTGATTTTAAAAAACTGTGGAAGTAAGCTTTTCTTATTTCCGGACGCATGCGCAAACTATAGAAAGTCGTTATGACGTAGAATGTGCATACTTTGTTGTTTCCATTTATGAAATAAAATACATTTTCTAAAAACTCATGTTTTTTAAGGAATCATGTAAACCTTCTAGAAGCTGTGATTTTAAAAAACGGTGGAAGTAAGCTTTTCTTATTTCCGGACGCATGCGCAAACTATAGAATGTCGTTATGACGTAAAATGTGCATACTTTGTAGATTCCATTTATGAAATAAAAAACATTTTCTAAAAACTCGTGTTTTTTACGAAATCATGTAAACCTTCTAGAAGCTGTGATTTTAAAAAACGGGGGAAGTAAGATTTTATTATTTCCGGCCGCATGCGCAAACTATAGAAAGTCTTTATGACGTAGAATGTGCATACTTTGTAGATTCCATTATTTAAATAAAACACATTTTCTAAAAATTCGTGTTTTTTACGAAATCATGTAAACCTTCTACAAGCTGTGATTTTAAAAAATGGTGGAAGTAAGCTTTTCTTATTTCCGGACGCATGCTCAAACTATAGAAAGTCGTTATGACATAGAATGTGCATACTTTGTAGATTCCATTTATGAAATAAAACACATTTTCTAAAAACTCGTGTTTTTTACGAAATCATGTAAACCTTCTAGAAGCTGTGAATTTAAAAAACGGGGGAAGTAAGCTTTTCTTATCTCGGGACGCATGCGCGAACTATAGAAAGTCGTTATGACGTAGAATGTGCATACTTTGTAGATTCCATTTATGAAATAAAACACATTTTCTAAAAACTCGTGTTTTTTAAGAAACCATGTAAACCTTCTAGAAGCTGTGATTTTAAAAAACGGTGGAAGTAAGATTTTCTTATTTCCAAACACATGGGCAAACTATAGAAAGTCGTTATGACGTAGAATGTGCATACTTTCTTGATTCCATTTATGAAATAAAACACATTTCTAAAAACTCGTGTTTTTTAAGAAATCATGTAAACCTTCTAGAAGTTGTGATTTTAAAAAACGGTGGAAGTAAGCTTTTCTTATTTCCGGACGAATGCGCAAAGTATAGAAAGTCATTATGACATAGAAGGTGCATACTTTGTTGATTCCATTTATGAAATAAAACACATTTTCTAAAAACTCATGTTTTTTAAGAATCATGTACACCTTCTAGAAGCTGTGATTTTAAAAAATGGTGGAAGTAAGCTTTTCTTATTTCCGGACGCATGCGCAAACTATAGAAAGTCGTTATGACGTAGAATGCGCATACTTTGTAGATTCCATTTATGAAATAAAACACATTTTCTAAAAACTCGTGTTTTTTACGAAATCATGTAAACCTTTTAGAAGCTGTGATTTTAAAAAATGGTGGAAGTAAGCTTTTCTTATTTCCGGACGAATGCGCAAACTATAGAAAGTCGTTATGACGTAGAATATGCATACTTTGTTGCTTCCATTTATGAAATAAAACACATTTTCTAAAAACTCGTGTTTTTTAAGAAACCATGTAAAACTTCAAGAAGCTGTGATTTTAAAAAACAGGGGAAGTAAGCTTTTCTTATTTCCAAATACATGCGCAAACTATAGAAAGTCGTTATGACATAGAATGTGCATACTTTGTTGATTCCATTTATGAAATAAAACACATTTTCTAAAAACTCATGTTTTTTAAGAAGTCATGTAAACCTTCTAGAAGCTGTGATTTTAAAAAACGGGGGAAGTAAGCTTTTCTTATTTTCGGACGCATTCGCAAACTATAGAAAGTCATTATGACGTAGAATGTGCATACTTTGTAGATTCCATTTATGAAATAAAACACATTTTCTAAAAACTCGTGTTTTTTACGAAATCATGTAAACCTTCTAGAAGCTGTGATTTTAAAAAACGGAGGAAGTAAGCTTTTCTTATTTCCGGAGGCATGCACAAACTATAGAAAGTCGTTATGACATAGAATGTGCATACTTTGTAGATTCCATTTATGAAATAAAACGCATTTTCTAAAAACTCGTGTTTTTCACGAAAACATGTAAACCTTCTAGAAGCTGTGATTTTAAAAAATGATGGAAGTAAGCTTTTCTTATTTCCGGACGAATGCGCAAACTATAGAAATTTGTTATGACGTAGAATGTGCATACTTTGTAGATTCCATTTATGAAATAAAACACATTTTCTAAAAACTCGTGTTTTTTAAGAAATCATGTAAACCTTCTAGAAGATGTGATTTTAAAAAACGGTGGAAGTACGCTTTTCTTATTTCCGTACGAAGGCGCAAAGTATAGAAACTCGTTATGACGTAGAAGGTGCATACTTTGTTGATTCCATTTATGAAATAAAACACATTTTCTAAAAACTCATGTTTTTTAAGAATCATGTACACCTTCTAGAAGCTTTGATTTTAAAAAACGGTGGAAGTAAGCTTTTCTTATTTCCGGACGCATGCGCAAACTATAGAAAGTCGTTATGACGTAGAATGCGCACACTTTGTAGATTCCATTTACGAAATAAAACGTATTTTCTAAAAACTCATGTTTTTTACGAAATCATGTAAACCTTCTAGAAGCTATGATTTTAAAAAACGGTGGAAGTAAGCTTTTCTTATTTCCGGACGCATGCGCAAACTATAGAAAGTCGTTATGACGTAGAATGTGCATACTTTGTTGATTCCATTTATGAAATAAAAAACATTTTCTAAAAACTCGTGTTTTTTACGAAATCATGTAAACCTTCTAGAAGCTGTGATTTTAAAAAACGGGGGAAGTAAGCTTTTATTATTTCCGGCCGCATGCGGAAACTATAGAAAGTCGTTATGACGTTGAATGTGCATACTTTGTAGATTCCATTTATGAAATAAAACACATTTTCTAAAAACTCGTGTTTTTTACGAAATCATGTAAACCTTCTAGAAGTTGTGATTTTAAAAAACGGGGGAAGTAAGCTTTTCTTATTTCCGGAAGCATGCGCAAACTATAAAAAGTCGTTATGATGTAGAATGTGCATACTTTGTAGATTCCATTTATGAAATAAAACACATTTTCTAAAAACTCGTGTTTTTTAAGAAATCATGTAAACCTTCTAGAAGCTGTGATTTTAAAAAACGGTGGAAGTAAGCTTTTCTTATTTCCGAACACATGTGCAAACTATAGAAAGTCGTTATCACGTAGAATGTGCATACTTTGTTGTTTCCATTTATTAAATAAAATACATTTTCTAAAAACTCGTGTTTTTTAAGAAATCATGTAAACCTTCTAGAAGCTGTGATTTTAAAAAACGGGGGAAGTGAGATTTTCTTATTTCCAAACGCATGCGCAAACTATAGAAAGTCGTTATGACGTAGAATGTGCATACTTTGTTGATTCCATTTATGAAATAAAACACTTTTTCTAAAAACTCGTCTTTTTTAAGAAATCATGTATACCTTCTAGGAGCTGTGATTTTATAAAATGGGGGAAGTAAGATTTTCTTATTTCCGGACGCATGCGCAAACTATAGAAAGTAGTTATGACGTAGAATGTGCATACTTTGTAGATTCCATTTACGAAATAAAACATATTTTCTAAAAACTCGTGTTTTTTACGAAATCATGTAAACCTTCTAGAAGCTGTGATTTTAAAAAACGTTGGAAGTAAGCATTTCTTATTTCCGGCCGCATGCGCAAACAATAGAAAGTCGTTATGTCGTAGAATGTGCAGACTTTGTAGATTCCATTTATGAAATAAAACACATTTTCTAAAAACTCGTGTTTTTTACAAAATCATGTAAACCTTCTAGAAGCTGTGATTTCAAAAAACGGCGGAAGTAAGCTTTTCTTATTTCTGGATGCATGCGCAAACTATAGAAAGTCGTTATGACGTGGAATGTGCATACTTTGTAGATTCCATTTATGAAATAAAACACATTTTCTAAAAACTCGTGTTTTTTAAGAAATCATGTAAACCTTCTAGAAGCAGTGATTTTAAAAAACGGTGGAAGTAAGCTTTTCTTATTTCCGGACAAATGCGCAAACTATAGAAAGTCGTTATGACGTAGAATGTGCATACTTTGTTGTTTCCATTTATGAAATAAAATACATTTTCTAAAAATCGTCTTTTTTAAGAAATCATGTAAACCTTCTAGAAGCTGTGATTTTAAAAAACTGTGGAAGTAAGCTTTTCTTATTTCCGGACACATGCGCAAACTATAGAAAGTCGTTATGACGTAGAATGTGCATACTTTGTTGTTTCCATTTATGAAATAGAATACATTTCCTAAAAACTCGTCTTTTGTAAGAAATCATGTAAACCTTCTAGAAGCTGTGATTTTAAAAAATGGGGGAAGTGAGCTTTTCTTATTTCCAAACACATGCGCAAACTATAGAAAGTAGTTGTGACGTGGAATGTGCATACTTTGTAGATTCCATTTATGAAATAAAACACATTTTCTAAAAACTCGTGTTTTTTACGAAATCATGTAAACCTTTTAGAAGCTGTGATTTTAAAAAACGGTGGAAGTAAGCTTTTCTTATTTCCGGACGCATGCGCAAACTATACAAGGTCGTTATGACGTAGAATATGCATACTTTGTAGATTCCATTTATGAAATAAAACACATTTTCTAAAAACTCGTGTTTTTTAAGAAATCATGTAAACCTTCTAGAAGCTGTGATTTTAAAAAATGGGGGAAGTAAGATTTTCTTATTTCCAAACGCATGAGCAAACTATAGAAAGTCCTTATGACGTAGAATGTGCATACTTTGTAGATTCCATTTATGAAATAAAACACATTTTCTAAAAACTCGTGTTTTTTACGAAATCATGTAAACCTTCTAGAAGCTGTGATTTTAAAAAATGGTGGAAGTAAGCTTTTCTTATTTCCGGACGCATGCGCAAACTATAGAATGTCGTTATGACTTAGAATGTGCATACTTTGTAGATTCCATTTATGAAATAAAACACATTTTCTAAAAACTCGTGTTTTTTACGAAATCATGTAAACCTTCTAGAAGCTGTGATTTTAAAAAACGGTGGAAGTAAGCTTTTCTTATTTCCGGACGCATGCGCAAACTATACAAGGTCGTTATGATGTAGAATATGCATACTTTGTAGATTCAATTTATGAAATAAAACACATTTTCTAAAAACTCATGTTTTTTAAGAAATCATGTAAACCTTCTAGAAGCTGTGATTTTAAAAAATGGGGGAAGTAAGATTTTCTTATTTCCAAACGCATGAGCAAACTATAGAAAGTCCTTATGACGTAGAATGTGCATACTTTGTAGATTCCATTTATGAAATAAAACACATTTTCTAAAAACTCGTGTTTTTTATGAAATCATGTAAACCTTCTAGAAGCTGTGATTTTAAAAAATGGTGGAAGTAAGCTTTTCTTATTTCCGGACGCATGCGCAAACTATAGAATGTCGTTATGACGTAGAATGTGCATACTTTGTAGATTCCATTTATGAAATAAAACACATTTTATAAAAACTCGTGTTTTTTAAGAAATCATGTAAACCTTCTAGAAGCTGTGATTTTAAAAAACGGGGAAAGTAAGCTTTTCTTATTTCTGGACGCATGCGCAAACTATAGAAAGTCCTTATGACGTAGAATGTGCATACTTTGTAGATTCCATTTATGAAATAAAACACATTTCCTAAAAAATCGTGTTTTTTACGAAATCATGTAAACCTTCTAGAAGCTGTGATTTTAAAAAACGGTGGAAGTAAGCTTTTCTTATTTCCGGACGCATGCGCAAACTATAGAAAGTCGTTATGACGTAGAATGTGCATACTTCGTTGATTCCATTTATGAAATAAAACACATTTTCTAAAAACTCGTGTTTTTTAAGAAATCATGTAAACCTTCTAGAAGCTGTGATTTTAAAAAACGGGGGAAGTAAGCTTTTCTCATTTCCAAACGCATGCGCAAACTATAGAAAGTCGTTATGACGTAGAATGTGCATACTTTGTTGATTCCATTTATGAAATAAAACACATTTTCTAAAAACTCGTGTTTTTTAAGAAATCATGTAAACCTTCTAGAAGCTGTGATTTTAAAAAACGAGGGAAGTAAGCTTTTCTTATTTCCGGACACATGCGCAAACTATACAAAGTCGTTATGATGTAGAATGTGCATACTTTGCAGATTCCATTTATGAAATAAAACACATTTTCTAAAAACTCGTGTTTTTTAAGAAATCATGTAAACCTTCTAGAAGCTGTGATTTTAAAAAACGGGGGGAAGTAAGCTTTTCTTATTTCCAAACGCATGCGCAAACTATAGAAAGTCGTTATGACGTAGAATGTGCATACTTTGTAGATTCCATTTACGAAATAAAACATATTTTCTAAAAACTCGTGTTTTTTACGAAATCATGTAAACATTCTAGAAGCTGTGATTTTAAAAAACGAGGGAAGTAAGCTTTTCTTATTTCCGGCCGCATGCGCAAACTATAGAAAGTCGTTATGACGTAGAATGTGCATACTTTGTAGATTCCATTTATGAAATAAAACACATTTTCTAAAAACTCGTGTTTTTTACGAAATCATGTAAACCTTCTAGAAGTTGTGATTTTAAAAAACGGGGGAAGTAAGCTTTTCTTATTTCCGGAAGCATGCGCAAACTATAGAAAGTCGTTATGATGTAGAATGTGCATACTTTGTAGATTCCATTTAGGAAATAAAACACATTTTCTAAAAACTCGTGTTTTTTAAGAAATCATGTAAACCTTCTAGAAGCTGTGATTTTAAAAAACGGTGGAAGTAAGCTTTTCTTATTTCCGGACACATGCGCAAACTATAGAAAGTCGTTATGACGTAGAATGTGCATACTTTGTTGTTTCCATTTATGAAATAAAATACATTTTCTAAAAACTCGTGTTTTTTAAGAAATCATGTAAACCTTCTAGAAGCTGTGATTTTAAAAAACGGGGGAAGTGAGCTTTTCTTATTTCCAAACGCATGCGCAAACTATAGAAAGTCGTTATGACGTAGAATCTGCATACTTTGTTGATTCTATTTATGAAATAAAACACATTTTCTAAAAACTCGTCTTTTTTAAGAAATCTTGTATACCTTCTAGAAGCTGTGATTTTAAAAAACGGGGGAAGTAAGATTTTCTTATTTCCGGACGCATGCGCAAATTATAGAAAGTCGTTATGACGTAGAATGTGCATACTTTGTAGATTCCATTTACGAAATAAAACATATTTTCTAAAAACTCGTGTTTTTTACGAAATCATGTAAACCTTCTAGAAGCTGTGATTTTAAAAAACGCTGGAAGTAAGCATTTCTTATTTCCGGCCGCATGCGCAAACAATAGAAAGTTGTTATGACGTAGAATGTGCATACTTTGTAGATTCCATTGATGAAATCAAACACATTTTCTAAAAACTCGTGTTTTTTACAAAATCATGTAAACCTTCTAGAAGATGTGATTTCAAAAAACAGGGGAAGTAAGCTTTTCTTATTTCGGCACGCATGCGCAAACTATAGAAAGTCATTATGACGTAGAATGTGCATACTTTGTAGATTCCATTTATGAAATAAAACACATTTTCTAAAAACTCGTGTTTTTTAAGAACTCATGTAAACCTTCTAGAAGCTGTGATTTTAAAAAACGGTGGAAGTAAGCTTTTCTTATTTCCGGACACATGCGCAAACTATAGAAAGTCGTTATGACGTAGAATGTGCATACTTTTTTGTTTCCATTTATGAAATAAAATACATTTTCTAAAAACTCGTGTTTTTTAAGAAATCATGTAAACCTTCTAGAAGCTGTGATTTTAAAAAACGGGGGAAGTGAGCTTTTCTTATTCCCAAACGCATGCGCAAACTTTTAGAAAGTCGTTATGACGTAGAATGTGCATACTTTGTTGTTTCCATTTATGAAATAAAAAACATTTTCTAAAAACTCCTGTTTTTTAAGAAATCATGTAAACCTTCTAGAAGCTGTGATTTTAAAAAACGGGGGAAGTGAGCTTTTCTTATTTCCAAATGCATGCGCAAACTATAGAAAGTCGTTATGACGTAGAATGTGCATACTTTGTAGATTCCATTTATGAAATAAAACACATTTTCTAAAAACTCGTGTTTTTTAAGAAATCATGTAAACCTTCTAGAAGCTGTGATTTTTAAAAACGGTGGAAGTAAGCTTTTCTTATTTCCGGACGCATGCGCAAACTATAGAAAGTCGTTATGACGTAGAATGTGCATACTTCGTTGATTCCATTTATGAAATAAAACACATTTTCTAAAAACTCGTGTTTTTTAAGAAATCATGTAAACCTTCTAGAAGCTGTGATTTTAAAAAACGGGGGATGTAAGCTTTTATCATTTCCAAACGCATGCGCAAACTATAGAAAGTCCTTATGACGTAGAATGTGCATACTTTGTTGATTCCATTTATGAAATAAAACACATTTTCTAAAAACTCGTGTTTTTTAAGAAATCATGTAAACCTTCTAGAAGCTGTGATTTCAAAAAACGGGGGAAGTAAGCTTTTCTTATTTCGGGACGCATGCGCAAACTATAGAAAGTCATTATGACGTAGAATGTGCATACTTTGTAGATTCCATTTATGAAATAAAACACATTTTCTAAAAACTCATGTTTTTTAAGAAATCATGTAAACCTTCTAGAAGCTGTTATTTTAAAAAACGGTGGAAGTAAGCTTTTCTTATTTCCGGACACATGCGAAAACAATAGAAAGTCGTTATGACGTAGAATGTGCATACTTTGTTGTTTTCATTTATGAAATAAAATACATTTTCTAAAAACTCGTGTTTTTTAAGAAATTATGTAAACCTTCTAGAAGCTGTGATTTTAAAAAACGGGGGAAGTGAGCTTTTCTTTTTTCCAAACGCATGCGCAAACTATAGAAAGTCGTTATGATGTAGAATGTGCATACTTTGTTGATTCCATTTATGAAATAAAACACATTTTCTAAAAACTCGTTTTTTTTAAGAAATCATGTAAACCTTCTAGAAGCTGTGATTTTAAAAAACGGGGGAAGTAAGCTTTTCTTATTTCTGGACGCATGCGCAAACTATAGAAAGTCGTTATGAAGTAGAATGTGCATACTTTGTAGATTCCATTTATGAAATAAAACATATTTTCTAAAAACTCGTGTATTTTACGAAATCATGTAAACCTTCTAGAAGCTGTGATTTTAAAAAATGCTGGAAGTAAGCATTTCTTATTTCCGGCCGCATGCGCAAACTATAGAAAGTCGTTATGACGTAGAATGTGCATACTTTGTAGATTCCAATTATGAAATAAAACACGTTTTCTAAAAACTCGTGTTTTTTACGAAATCATGTAAACCTTCTAGAAGCTGTGATTTCAAAAACGGGGGAAGTAAGCTTTTCTTATTTCCGGACGCATGCGCAAACTATAGAAAGTCGTTATGACGTAGAATGTGCATACTTTGTAGATTCCATTTATGAAATAAAACACATTTTCTAAAAACTCGTGTTTTTTACGAAATCATGTAAACCTTCTAGAAGCTGTGATTTCAAAAAACGGGGGAAGTAAGCTTTTCTTATTTCTGGACGCATGCGCAAACTATAGAAAGTCGTTATGACAAGGAATGTGCATACTTTGTAGATTCCATTTATGAAATAAAAAACATTTTGTAAAAACTCGTGTTTTTTAAAAAATCATGTAAACCTTCTAGAAGCAGTGATTTTAAAAAACGGTGGAAGTAAGCTTTTCTTATTTCCGGACACATGCACAAACTATAGAAACTCGTTATGACGTAGAATGTGCATACTTTGTTGTTTCCATTTATGAAATAAAATACATTTTCTAAAAACTCGTCTTTTTTAAGAAATCATGTAAACCTTCTAGAAGCTGTGATTTTAAAAAACGGGGGAAGTGAGCTTTTCTTATTTCCAAACGCATGCGCAAACTATAGAAAGTAGTTATGACGTAGAAAGTGCATACTTTGTTGATTCCACTGATGAAATAAAAAACATTTTCTAAAAACTCGTTTTTTTTAAGAAATCATGTAAACCTTCTAGAAGCTGTGATTTTAAAAAACGGGGGAAGTAAGCTTTTCTTATTTCCAAACGCATGCGCAAACTATAGAAAGTCGTTATAACGTAGAATGTGCATACTTTGTAGATTCCATTTATGAAATAAAACACATTTTCTAAAAACTCGTGTTTTTTACGAAATCATGTAAACCTTCTAGAAGCTGTGATTTTAAAAAACGGTGGAAGTAAGCTTTTCTTATTTCCGGACGCATGCGCAAACTATACAAGGTCGTTATGACGTAGAATGTGCATACTTTGTAGATTCCATTTATGAAATAAAACACATTTTCTAAAAACTCGTGTTTTTTAAGAAATGATGTAAACCTTCTAGAAGCTGTGATTTTAAAAAACGGTGGAAGTAAGCTTTTCTTATTTCCAAACGCATGCGCAAACTATAGAAAGTCGTTATGACGTAGAATGTGCAGAGTTTGTAGATTCCATTTATGAAATAAAACACATTTTCTAAAAACTCGTGTTTTTTTACGAAATCATGTAAACCTTCTACAAGCTGTGATTTTAAAAAATGGTGGAAGTAAGCTTTTGTTATTTCCGGATGCATGCGCAAACTATAGAAAATCGTTATGACGTAGAATGTGCATACTTTGTTGTTTCCATTTATGAAATAAAATATATTTTCTAAAAACTCGTGTTTTTTAAGAAATCATGTAAACCTTCTAGAAGCTGTGATTTTAAAAAACGGGGGAAGTGAGCTTTTCTTATTTCCAAACGCATGCGCAAACTATAGAAAGTCGTTATGACGTAGAATGTGCATACTTTGTTGATTCCATTTATGAAATAAAACACATTTTCTAAAAACTCGTTTTTTTTAAGAAATCATGTAAACCTTTCTAGAAGCTGTGATTTTAAAAAACGGGGGAAGTAAGCTTTTCTTATTTCTGGACGCATGCGCAAACTATAGAAAGTCGTTATGACGTAGAATGTGTATACTTTGTAGATTCCATTTATGAAATAAAACATATTTTCTAAAAACTCGTGTTTTTTACGAAATCATGTAAACCTTCTAGAAGCTGTGATTTTAAAAAATGCTGGAAGCAAGCATTTCTTATTTCCGGCCGCATGCGCAAACTATAGAAAGTCGTTATGACGTAGAATGTGGATACTTTGTAGATTCCATTTATGAAATAAAACACATTTTCTAAAAACTCCTGTTTTTTACGAAATCATGTAAACCTTCTAGAAGCTATGATTTCAAAAACGGGGGAAGTAAGCTTTTCTTATTTCCGGACGCATGCGCAAACTATAGAAAGTCGTTATGACGTAGAATGTGCATACTTTGTAGATTCCATTTATGAAATAAAACACATTTTCTAAAAACTCGTGTTTTTTACGAAATCATGTAAAGCTTCTAGAAGCTGTGATTTCAAAAAACGGGGGAAGTAAGCTTTTCTTATTTCTTGACGCATGCGCAAACTATAGGAAGTCGTTATGACGTGGAATGTGCATACTTTGTAGATTCCATTTATGAAATAAAACACATTTTCTAAAAACTCGTGTTTTTTAAGAAATCATGTAAACCTTGTAGGTGCTGTGATTTTAAAAAACGGTGGAAGTAAGCTTTTCTTATTTCCGGACGCATGCACAAACTATAGACAGTCGTTATGACGTAGAATGTGCATACTTTTTTTATTCCATTTATGAAATAAAACACATTTTCTAAAAACTCGTGTTTTTTAAGAAATCATGTAAACCTTCTAGAAGCTGTGATTTTAAAAAACGGTGGAAGTAAGCTTTTCTTATTTCCGGACGCATGCGCAAACTATAGAAAGTCGTTATGACGTAGAATGTGCATACTTTGTTGATTCCATTTATGAAATAAAACACATTTTCTAAAAACTCGTGTTTTTTAAGAAATCATGTAAACCTTCTAGAAGCTGTGATTTTAAAAAACGGGGGAAGTAAGCTTTTCTTATTTCCAAACGCATGCGCAAACTATAGAAAGTCGTTATGACGTAGAATGTGCATACTTTGTTGATTCCATTTATGAAATAAAACACATTTTCTAAAAATTCGTGTTTTTTAAGAAATCATGTAAACCTTCTAGAAGCTGTGATTTTAAAAAACGGGGGAAGTAAGCTTTTCTTATTTCGGGCCGCATGCGCAAACTATAGAAAGTCGTTATGACGTAGAATGTGCATACTTTGTAGATTCCATTTATGAAATAAAACACATTTTCTAAAAATTCGTGTTTTTTACGAAATCATGTAAACCTTCTAGAAGCTGTGATTTTAAAAAACGGGGGAAGTAAGCTTTTCTTATTTCCGGAAGCATGCGCAAACTATAGAAATTCGTTATGATGTAGAATGTGCATACTTTGTAGATTCCATTTATAAAATAAAACACATTTTCTAAAAACTCTTGTTTTTTAAGAAATCATGTAAACCTTCTAGAAGCTGCGATTTTAAAAAACGGTGGAAGTAAGCTTTTCGTATTTCCTGACGCATGCGCAAACTATAGAAAGTCGTTATGACGTAGAATGTGCATACTTTTTAGATTCCATTTATGAAATAAAACAAATTTTCTAAAAACTCGTCTTTTTTACAAAATCATGTAAACCTTCTAGAAGCTGTGATTTTAAAAAACGGGGGGAACTAAGCTTTTCTTATTTCCGGCCGCATGCGCAAACTATAGAAAGTCGTTATGACGTAGAATGTGCATACTTTGTAGATTCCATTTATGAAATAAAACACATTTTCTAAAAACTCGTGTTTTTTACGAAATCATGTAAACCTTCTAGAAGCTGTGATTTTAAAAAACGGGGGAAGTAAGGTTTTCTTATTTCTGGAAGCATGCACAAACTATAGAAAGTCATTATGATGTAGAATGTGCATACTTTGTAGATTCCATTTATAAAATAAAACACATTTTCTAAAAACTCGTGTTTTTTAAGAAATCATGTAAACCTTCTAGAAGCCATGATTTTAAAAAACGGGGGAAGTAAGCTTTTCTTATTTCCTGACGCATTCGCAAACTATAGAAAGTCGTTATGACGTAGAATGTGCATACTTTTTAGATTCCATTTATGAAATAAAACAAATTTTCTAAAAACTCGTCTTTTTTACAAAATCATGTAAACCTTGTAGAAGCTGTGATTTGAAAAAACGGGGAAAGTAAGCTTTTCTTATTTCTGGACGCATGCGCAAACTATAGAAAGTCCTTATGACGTAGAATGTGCATACTTTGTAGATTCCATTTATGAAATAAAACACATTTCCTAAAAACTCGTGTTTTTTACGAACTCATGTAAACCTTCTAGAAGCTGTGATTTTAAAAAAACGGTTGGAAGTAAGCTTTTCTTATTTCCGGACGCATGCGCAAACTATAGAAAGTCGTTATGACGTTAGAATGTGCATACTTTTTTGTTTTCCATTTATGAAATAAAATACATTTTCTAAAAACTCGTGTTTTTTAAGAAATCATGTAGACCTTCTAGAAGCTGTGATTTTAAAAAACGGGGGAAGTGAGCTTTTCTTATTCCCAAACGCATGCGGAAACTATAGAAAGTCGTTATGACGTAGAATGTGCATACTTTGTTGATTGCATTTATGAAATAAAAACACATTTTCTAAAAACTCGTTTTTTTTTAAGAAATCATGTAAACCTTCTAGAAGCTGTGATTTTAAAAAACGGGGGAAGTAAGCTTTTCTTATTTCCGGACGCATGCGCAAACTATAGAAAGTCGTTATGACGTAGAATGTGCATACTTTGTAGATTCCATTTATGAAATAAAACACATTTTCTAAAAACTCTTGTTTTTTAAGAAATCCATGTAAACCTTCTAGAAGCTGCGATTTTAAAAAAACGGTGGAAGTAAGCTTTTCGTATTTCCTGACGCATGCGCAAACTATAGAAAGTCGTTATGACGTAGAATGTGCATACTTTTTAGATTCCATTTATGAAATAAAACAAATTTTCTAAAAACTCGTCTTTTTTACAAAATCATGTAAACCTTCTAGAAGATGTGATTTCAAAAAACGGGGGGAACTAAGCTTTTCTTATTTCCGGCCGCATGCGCAAACTATAGAAAGTCGTTATGACGTAGAATGTGCATACTTTGTAGATTCCATTTATGAAATAAAACACATTTTCTAAAAACTCGTGTTTTTTACGAAATCATGTAAACCTTCTAGAAGCTGTGATTTTAAAAAACGGGGGGAAGTAAGGTTTTCTTATTTCTGGAAGCATGCACAAACTATAGAAAGTCATTATGATGTAGAATGTGCATACTTTGTAGATTCCATTTATAAAATAAAACACATTTTCTAAAAACTCGTGTTTTTTAAGAAATCATGTAAACCTTCTAGAAGCCATGATTTTAAAAAACGGGGGAAGTAAGCTTTTCTTATTTCCTGACGCATTCGCAAACTATAGAAAGTCGTTATGACGTAGAATGTGCATACTTTGTAGATTCCATTTATGAAATGAAACACATTTTCTAAAAACTCGTGTTTTTTAAGAAATCATGTAAACCTTGTAGAAGCTGTGATTTGAAAAAACGGGGAAAGTAAGCTTTTCTATTTCTGGACGCATGCGCAAACTATAGAAAGTCCTTATGACGTAGAATGTGCATACTTTGTAGATTCCATTTATGAAATAAAACACATTTCCTAAAAACTCGTGTTTTTTACGAACTCATGTAAACCTTCTAGAAGCTGTGATTTTAAAAAACGGTGGAAGTAAGCTTTCTTATTTCCGGACGCATGCGCAAACTATAGAAAGTCGTTATGACGTAGAATGTGCATACTTTTTTGTTTCCATTTATGAAATAAAATACATTTTCTAAAAACTCGTGTTTTTTAAGAAATCATGTAGACCTTCTAGAAGCTGTGATTTTAAAAAACGGGGGAAGTGAGCTTTTCTTATTCCCAAACGCATGCGGAAACTATAGAAAGTCGTTATGACGTAGAATGTGCATACTTTGTTGATTGCATTTATGAAATAAAACACATTTTCTAAAAATTCGTTTTTTTTAAGAAATCATGTAAACCTTCTAGAAGCTGTGATTTTAAAATACGGGGGAAGTAAGCTTTTCTTATTTCCGGACGCATGCGCAAACTATAGAAAGTCGTTATGACGTAGAATGTGCATACTTTGTAGATTCCATTTATGAAATAAAACATATTTTCTAAAAACTCGTGTTTTTTACAAAATCATGTAAACCTTCTAGAAGCTGTGATTTTAAAAAACGCTGGAAGTAAGCATTTCTTATTTCCGGCCGCATGCGCAAACAATAGAAAGTCGTTATGACGTAGAATGTGCATACTTTGTAGATTCCATTTATGAAATCAAACACATTTTCTAAAAACTCGTGTTTTTTACCAAATCATGTAAACCTTCTAGAAGATGTGATTTCAAAAAACAGGGGAAGTAAGCTTTTCTTATTTCGGCACGCATGCGCAAACTATAGAAAGTCCTTATGACGTAGAATGTGCATACTTTGTAGATTCCATTTATGAAATAAAACATATTTTCTAAAAACTCGTGTTTTTTACGAAATCATGTAAACCTTCTAGAAGTTGTGATTTTAAAAAACGGTGGAAGGAAGCATTTCTTATTTACGGCCGCATGCGCAAACATAGAAAGTCGTTATGACGTAGAATGTGCATACTTTGTTGTTTCCATCGATGAAATAAAATACATTTTCTAAAAACTCCTGTTTTTTAAGAAATCATGTAAACCTTCTAGAAGCTGTGATTTTAAAAAACGGGGGAAGTGAGCTTTTCTTATTTCCGAACGCATGCGCAAACTATAGAAAGTCGTTATGACGTAGAATGTGCATACTTTGTTGATTCCATTTATGAAATAAAACACATAATCGTTTTTTTTAAGAAATCATGTAAACCTTCTAGAAGCTGTGATTTTAAAAAACGGGGGAAGTAAGCTTTTCTTATTTCTGGACGCATGCGCAAACTATAGAAAGTCGTTATGACGTAGAATGTGCATACTTTGTAGATTCCATTTATGAAATAAAACATATTTTCTAAAAACTCGTGTTTTTTACGAAATCATGTAAACCTTCTAGAAGCTGTGATTTTAAAAAACACTGGAAGTAAGCATTTCTTATTTCCGGCCGCATGCGCAAACTATAGAAATTCGTTATGACGTAGAATGTGCATACTTTGTAGATTCCATTTATGAAATAAAACACATTTTCTAAAAACTCGTGTTTTTTACGAAATCATGTAAACCTTCTAGAAGCTGTGATTTTAAAAAACGCTGGAAGTAAGCATTTCTTATTTCCGGCCGCATGCGCAAACTATAGAAATTCGTTATGACGTAGAATGTGCATACTTTGTAGATTCCATTTATGAAATAAAACACATTTTCTAAAAACTCGTTTTTTTTAAGAAATCATGTAAACCTTTCTAGAAGCTGTGATTTTAAAAAACGGGGGAAGTAAGCTTTTCTTATTTCTGGACGCATGCGCAAACTATAGAAAGTCGTTATGACGTAGAATGTGTATACTTTGTAGATTCCATTTATGAAATAAAACATATTTTCTAAAAACTCGTGTTTTTTACGAAATCATGTAAACCTTCTAGAAGCTGTGATTTTAAAAAATGCTGGAAGTAAGCATTTCTTATTTCCGGCCGCATGCGCAAACTATAGAAAGTCGTTATGACGTAGAATGTGCATACTTTGTAGATTCCATTTATGAAATAAAACACATTTTCTAAAAACTCATGTTTTTTACGAAATCATGTAAACCTTCTAGAAGCAGTGATTTTAAAAAACGGTGGAAGTAAGCTTTTCTTATTTCTGGACACATGCGCAAACTATACAAAGTCATTATGACGTAGAATGTGCATACTTTGTTGTTTCCATTTACGAAATAAAACACATTTTCTAAAAACTCGTCTTTTTTAAGAACTGATGTAAACCTTCTAGAAGCTGTGATTTTAAAAAACGGGGGAAGTAAGCTTTTCTTATTTCCAAACGCATGAGCAAACTATAGAAAGTCCTTATGACGTAGAATGTGCATACTTTGTAGATTCCATTGATGAAATAAAACACATTTTCTAAAAACTCGTGTTTTTTACGAAATCATGTAAACCTTCTAGAAGCTGTGGTTTTAAAAAATGGTGGAAGTAAGCTTTTCTTATTTCCGGACGCATGCGCAAACTATAGAATGTCGTTATGACGTAGAATGTGAATAATTTGTAGATTCCATTTATGAAATAAAACACATTTTCTAAAAACTCATGTTTTTTACAAAATCATGTAAACCTTCTAGAAGCTGTGATTTTAAAAAACGGGGAAAGTAAGCTTTTCTTATTTCTGGACGCATGCGCAGACTATAGAAAGTCCTTATGACGTATAATGTGAATACTTTTTAGATTCCATTTATGAAATAAAACACATTTCCTAAAAACTCGTGTTTTTTACGAAATCATGTAAACCTTCTAGAAGCTGTGATTTTAAAAAACGGGGGAAGTAAGCTTTTCTCATTTCCAAACGCATGCGCAAACTATAGAAAGTCGTTATGACGTAGAATGTCCATACTTTGTTGATTCCATTTATGAAATAAAACACATTTTCTAAAAACTCGTGTTTTTTAAGAAATCATGTAAACCTTCTAGAAGCTGTGATTTTAAAAAACGGGGGAAGTAAGCTTTTCTTATTTCCGGCCGCATGCGCAAACTATAGAAAGTCGTTATGACGTAGAATGTGCATACTTTGTAGATTCCATTTATAAAATAAAACACATTTTCTAAAAACTCGTGTTTTTTACGAAATCATGTAAACCTTCTAGGAGCTGTGATTTTAAAAAACGGGGGAAGTGAGCTTTTCTTATTTCCAAATGCATGCGCAAACTATAGAAAGTCGTTATGACGTAGAATGGGCATACTTTGTTGATTCCATTTATGAAATAAAACACATTTTCTAAAAACTCGTTTTTTTTAAGAAATCATGTAAACCTTCTAGAAGCTGTGATATTAAAAAACGGGGGAAGTAAGATTTTCTTATTTCCGGACGCATGCGCAAACTATAGAAAGTCGTTATGACGTAGAATGTGCATACTTTGTTGATTCCATTTATGAAATAAAACACATTTTCTAAAAACTCATGTTTTTTACGAAATCATGTAAACCTTCTAGAAGCTGTGATTTTAAAAAACGGGGGAAGTAAGCTTTTCTTATTTCCGGACGCATGCGCAAACTATACAAGGTCGTTATGATGTAGAATGTGCATACTTTGTAGATTCCATTTATGAAATAAAACACATTTTCTAAAAACTCGTGTTTTTTAAGAAATCATGTAAACCTTCTAGAAGCTGTGATTTTAAAAAACGGGGGAAGTAAGCTTTTCTTATTTCCAAACGCATGCGCAAACTATAGAAAGTCCTTATGACGTAGAATGTGCATACTTTGTAGATTCCATTTATGAAATAAAACACATTTTCTAAAAACTCGTGTTTTTTACGAAATCATGTAAACCTTCTAGAAGCTGTGATTTTAAAAAACGGGGGAAGTAAGCTTTTCTTATTTCCAAACGCATGCGCAAACTATAGAAAGTCCTTATGACGTAGAATGTGCATACTTTGTAGATTCCATTTATGAAATAAAACACATTTTCTAAAAACTCGTGTTTTTTACAAAATCATGTAAACCTTCTAGAAGCTGTGATTTTAAAAAACGGGGGAAGTAAGCTTTTCTTATTTCCGGACGCATGCGCAAACTATAGAAAGTCGTTATGACGTAGAATGTGCATACTTTGTAGATTCCATTTATGAAATAAAACACATTTACTAAAAACTCGTGTTTTTTACGAAATCATGTAAGCCTTCTAGAAGTTGTGATTTTAAAAAACGCTGGAAGTAAGCTTTTCTTATTTCCGGACGAATGCGCAAACTATAGAAATTCGTTATGATGTAGAATGTGCATACTATGTTGATTCCATTTATGAAATAAAACACATTTTCTAAAAACTCGTGTTTTTTAAGAAATCATGTAAACCTTCTAGAAGCTGTGATTTTAAAAAACGGGGAAAGTAAGCTTTTCTTATTTCTGGACGCATGCGCAAACTGTAGAAAGTCCTTATGACGTAGAATGTGCATACTTTGTAGATTCCATTTATGAAATAAAACACATTTCCTAAAAACTCGTGTTTTTTACGAAATCATGTAAACCTTCTAGAAGCTGTGATTTTAAAAAAAGGTGGAAGTAAGCTTTTCTTATTTCCGGACGCATGCGCAAACAATAGAAAGTCGTTATGACGTAGAATGTGCATACTTCGTTGATTCCATTTATGAAATAAAACACATTTTCTAAAAACTCGTGTTTTTTAAGAAATCATGTAAACCTTCTAGAAGCTGTGATTTTAAAAAACGGGGGAAGTAAGCTTTTCTCATTTCCAAACGCATGCGCAAACTATAGAAAGTCGTTATGACGTAGAATGTGCATACTTTGTTGATTCCATTTATGAAATAAAACACATTTTCTAAAAACTCGTGTTTTTTAAGAAATCATGTAAACCTTCTAGAAGCTGTGATTTTAAAAAACGAGGGAAGTAAGCTTTTCTTATTTCCGGACGCATGCGCAAACTATACAAAGTCGTTATGACGTAGAATGTGCATACTTTGCAGATTCCATTTATGAAATAAAACACATTTTCTAAAAACTCGTGTTTTTTATGAAATCATGTAAACCTTCTAGAAGCTGTGATTTTAAAAAACGCTGGAAGTAAGCTTTTCTTATTTCCGGACGCATGTGCAAACTATAGAAAGTCATTATGACGTAGAATGTGCATACTTTTTTGATTCCATTTATGAAATAAAACACACTTTCTAAAAAATCGTGTTTTTTAAGAAATCATGCAAACGTTCTAGATGCTGTGATTTTAAAAAACGGTGGAAGTAAGCTTTTCTTATTTCCGGACGCATGCACAAACTATAGAAAGTCGTTATGACGTAGAATGTGCATACTTTTTTTATTCCATTTATGAAATAAAACACATTTTCTAAAAACTCGTGTTTTTTAAAAAATCATTTAAACCTTCTAGAAGCTGTGATTTTAAAAAACGGTGGAAGTAAGCTTTTCTTATTTCCGGACGCATGCGCAAACTATAGAAAGTTGTGATGACGTAGAATATGCATATTTTGTTGATTCCATTTACGAAATAAAACACATTTTCTAAAAACTCGTGTTTTTTAAGAAATCATGTAAACCTTCTAGAAGTTGTGATTTTAAAAAATAGGGGAAGTAATCTTTTCTTATTTCCAAACGCATGCGCAAACTATAGAAAGTCGTTATGACGTAGAATGTGCATACTTTGTTGATTCCATTTATGAAATAAAACACATTTTCTAAAAACTCGTGTTTTTTAAGAAATCATGTAAACCTTCTAGAAGCTGTGATTTTAAAAAACAGGGGAAGTAAGCTTTTCTTATTTCCGGCCGCATGCGCAAACTATAGAAAGTCGTTATGACGTAGAATGTGCATACTTTGTAGATTCCATTTATGAAATAAAACACATTTTCTAAAAACTCGTGTTTTTTACGAAATCATGTAAACTTTCTGGAAGCTGTGATTTTAAAAAATGGGGGAAGTAAGCTTTTCTTATTTCCTGACGCATGCGCAAACTATAGAAATTCGTTATGACGTAGAATGTGCATACTTTGTAGATTCCATTTATGAAATGAAACACATTTTCTAAAAACTCATGTTTTTTAAGAAATCATGTAAACCTTCTAGAAGCTGTGATTTTAAAAAACGGCGGAAGTGAGCTTTTCTTATTCCCAAACGCATGCAGAAACTATAGAAAGTCGTTATGACGTAGAATGTGCATACTTTGTTGATTCCATTTATGAAATAAAACACATTTTCTAAAAACTCGTGTTTTTTAAGAAATCATGTAAACCTTCTAGAAGCTGTGATTTTAAAAAACAGGGGAAGTCAGCTTTTCTTATTCCCAAACGCATGCGGAAACTATAGAAAGTCGTTATGACGTAGAATGTGCATACTTCGTTGATTCCATTTATGAAATAAAACACATTTTCTAAAAACTCGTGTTTTTTAAGAAATCATGTAAACCTTCTAGAAGCTGTGATTTTAAAAAACAGGGGAAGTGAGCTTTTCTTATTCCCAAACGCATGCGGAAACTATAGAAAGTCGTTATGACGTAGAATGTGCATACTTTGTTGATTCCATTTATGAAATAAAACACATTTTCTAAAAACTCGTTTGTTTTAAGAAATCATGTAAACCTTCTAGAAGCTGTGATTTTAAAAAACGGGGGAAGTAAGATTTTCTTATTTCCGGACGCATGCGCAAACTATAGAAAGCCGTTATGACGTAGAATGTGCATACTTTCTATATTCCATTTATGAAATAAAACATATTTTCTAAAAACTCGTGTTTTTTACGAAATCATGTAAACCTTCTAGAAGCTGTGATTTTAAAAAACGCTGGAAGTAAGCATTTCTTATTTCCGGCCGCTTGCGCAAACTATAGAAAGTCGTTATGACGTAGAATGTGCATACTTTGTAGATTCCATTTATGAAATAAAACACATTTTCTAAAAACTCGTGTTTTTTACGAAATCATGTAAACCTTCTAGAAGCTGTGATTTAAAAAACGGGGGAAGTAAGCTTTTCTTATTTCCGGACGCATGCGCAAACTATAGAAAGTCGTTATGACGTAGAATGTGCATACTTTGTAGATTCCATTTATGAAATAAAACACATTTTCTAAAAACTCGTGTTTTTTACGGAATCATGTAAACCTTCTAGAAGCTGTGATTTCAAAAAACGGGGGAAGTAAGCTTTTCTTATTTCTGGACGCATGCGCAAACTATAGAAAGTCGTTATGACGTGGAATGTGCATACTTTGTAGATTCCATTTATGAAATAAAACACATTTTCTAAAAACTCGTGTTTTTTAAGAAATCATGTAAACCTTCTAGAAGCAGTGATTTTAAAAAACGGTGGAAGTAAGCTTTTCTTATTTCCGGACACATGCGCAAACTATAGAAAGTCGTTATGACGTAGAATGTGCATACTTTGTTGTTTCCATTTATGAAATAAAATACATTTTCTAAAAACTCGTCTTTTTTAAGAAATCATGTAAACCTTCTAGAAGCTGTCATTTTAAAAAACGGGGGAAGTGGGCTTTTCTTATTTCCAAACGCATGCGCAAACTATAGAAAGTAGTTATGACGTAGAATGTGCATACTTTGTTGATTCCATTTATGAAATAAAAAACATTTTCTACAAACTCGTTTTTTTTAAGAAATCATGTAAACCTTCTAGAAGCTGTGATTTTAAAAAACGGGGTAAGTAAGCTTTTCTTATTTCCGGACGCATGCGCAAACTATAGAAAGTCGTTATGACGCAGAATGTGCATACTTTGTAGATTCCATTTATGAAATAAAACACATTTTCTAAAAACTCGTGTTTTTTACGAAATCATGTAAACCTTCTAGAAGCTGTGATTTTAAAAAACGGTGGAAGTAAGCTTTTCTTATTTCCGGACGCATGCGCAAACTATACAAGGTCGTTATGACGTAGAATGTGCATACTTTGTAGATTCCATTTATGAAATAAAACACATTTTCTAAAAACTCGTATTTTTTAAGAAATCATGTAAACCTTCTAGAAGCTGTGATTTTAAAAAACGGGGGAAGTAAGCTTTTCTTATTTCCAAACGCATGAGCAAACTATAGAAAGTCCTTATGACGTAGAATGTGCATACTTTCTAGATTCCATTTAGGAAATAAAACACATTTTCTAAAAACTCGTGTTTTTTACGAAATCATGTAAACCTTCTAGAAGCTGTGGTTTTAAAATATGGTGGAAGTAAGCTTTTCTTATTTCCGGACGCATGTGCAAACTATAGAATGTCATTATGACGTAGAATGTGCATACTTTGTAGATTCCATTTATGAAATAAAACACATTTTCTAAAAACTCGTGTTTTTTACAAAATCATGTAAACCTTCTAGAAGCTGTGATTTTAAAAAACGGGGAAAGTAAGCTTTTCTTATTTCTGGACGCATGCGCAAACTATAGAAAGTCCTTATGACGTAGAATGTGCATACTTTGTAGATTCCATTTATGAAATAAAACACATTTCCTAAAAACTCGTGTTTTTTACGAAATCATGTAAACCTTCTAGAAGCTGTGATTTTAAAAAACGGTGGAAGTAAGCTTTTCTTATTTCCGGACGCATGCGCAAACTATAGAAAGTCGTTATGACGTAGAATGTGCATACTTCGTTGATTCCATTTATGAAATAAAACACATTTTCTAAAAACTCATGTTTTTTACAAAATCATGTAAACCTTCTAGAAGCTGTGATTTTAAAAAACGGGGAAAGTAAGCTTTTCTTATTTCTGGATGCATGCGCAAACTATAGAAAGTCCTTATGACGTAGAATGTGCATACTTTGTAGATTCCATTTATGAAATAAAACACATTTCCTAAAAACTCGTGTTTTTTACGAAATCATGTAAACCTTCTAGAAGCTGTGATTTTAAAAAACGGGGGAAGTAAGCTTTTCTCATTTCCAAACGCATGCGCAAACTATAGAAAGTCGTTATGACGTAGAATGTCCATACTTTGTTGATTCCATTTATGAAATAAAACACATTTTCTAAAAACTCGTGTTTTTTAAGAAATCATGTAAACCTTCTAGAAGCTGTGATTTTAAAAAACGAGGGAAGTAAGCTTTTCTTATTTCCGGACGCATGCGCAAACTATAGAAAGTCGTTATGACGTAGAATGTGCATACTTTGCAGATTCCATTTATGAAATAAAACACATTTTCTAAAAACTCGTGTTTTTTATGAAATCATGTAAACCTTCTAGAACCTGTGATTTTAAAAAACGTTGGAAGTAAGCTTTTCTTATTTCCGGACGCATGCGCAAACTATAGAAATTCATTATGACGTAGAATGTGCATACTTTTTTCATTCCATTTATGAAATAAAACACATTTTCTAAAAAATCATGTTTTTTAAGAAATCATGTAAACCTTCTAGATGCTGTGATTTTAAAAAACGGTGGAAGTAAGCTTTTCTTATTTCCGGACGCATGCGGAAACTATAGAAAGTCGTTATGACGTAGAATGTGCATACTTTTTTTATTCCATTGATGAAATAAAACACATTTTCTAAAAACTCGTGTTTTTTAAGAAATCATGTAAACCTTATAGAAGCTGTGATTTTAAAAAACGGTGGAAGTAAGCTTTTCTTATTTCCGAACGCACGCGCAAACTATAGAAAGTCGTTATGACGTAGAATGTGCATACTTTGTTGATTCCATTTATGAAATAAAACACATTTTCTAAAAACTCATGTTTTTTAACAAATCATGTAAACCTTCTAGAAGCTGTGATTTTAAAAAACGGGGGAAGTAAGCTTTTCTTATTTCCAAACGCATGCGCAAACTATAGAAAGTCGTTATGACGTTGAATGTGCATACTTTGTTGATTCCATTTATGAAATAAAACACATTTTCTAAAAACTCGTGTTTTTTAAGAAATCATGTAAACCTTCTATAAGCTGTGGTTTTAAAAAATGGTGGAAGTAAGCTTTTCTTATTTCCGGACGCATGTGCAAACTATAGAATGTCGTTATGATGTAGAATGTGCATACTTTGTAGATTCCATTTATGAAATAAAACACATTTTCTAAAAACTCGTGTTTTTTACAAAATCATGTAAACCTTCTAGAAGCTGTGATTTTAAAAAACGGGGAAAGTAAGCTTTTCTTATTTCTGGACGCATGCGCAAACTATAGAAAGTCGTTATGACGTAGAATGTGCATACTTTGTAGATTCCATTTATGAAATAAAACACATTTCCTAAAAACTCGTGTTTTTTACGAAATCATGTAAACCTTCTAGAAGCTGTGATTTTAAAAAACGGTGGAAGTAAGCTTTTCTTATTTCCGGACGCATGCGCAACCTATAGAAAGTCGTTATGACGTAGAATGTGCATACTTTGTATATTCCATTTATGAAATAAAACATATTTTCTAAAAACTCGTGTTTTTTACGAAATCATGTAAACCTTCTAGAAGATGTGATTTTAAAAAACGGGGGAAGTGAGCTTTTTTTATTTCCAAATGCATGCGCAAACTAAAGAAAGTCGTTATGACGTAGAATGGGCATACTTTGTTGATTCCATTTATGAAATAAAACACATTTTCTAAAAACTCGTTTTTTTTAAGAAATCATGTAAACCTTCTAGAAGCTGTGATTTTAAAAAACGGGAGAAGTAAGATTTTCTTATTTCCAGACGCATGCGCAAACTATAGAAAGTCGTTATGACGTAGAATGTGCATACTTTGTATATTCCATTTATGAAATAAAACATATTTTCTAAAAACTCGTGTTTTTTACGAAATCATGTAAACCTTCTAGAAGCTGTGATTTTAAAAAACGGTGGAAGTAAGCTTTTCTTATTTCCGGACGCATGCGCAAACTATACAAGGTCGTTATGACGTAGAATGTGCATACTTTGTAGATTCCATTTATGAAATAAAACACATTTTCTAAAAACTCGCGTTTTTTAAGAAATCATGTAAACCTTCTAGAAGCTGTGATTTTAAAAAACGGGGGAAGTAAGCTTTTCTTATTTCCAAACGCATGCGCAAACTATAGAAAGTCCTTATGACGTAGAATGTGCATACTTTGTAGATTCCATTTATGAAATAAAACACATTTTCTAAAAACTCGTGTTTTTTACAAAATCATGTAAACCTTCTAGAAGCTGTGATATTAAAAAACGGGGGAAGTAAGGTTTTCTTATTTCTGGACGCATGCGCAAACTATAGAAAGTCGTTATGACGTAGAATGTGCATACTTCGTTGATTCCATTTATGAAATAAAACACATTTTCTAAAAACTCATGTTTTTTACAAAATCATGTAAACCTTCTAGAAGCTGTGATTTTAAAAAACGGGGAAAGTAAGCTTTTCTTATTTCTGGACGCATGCGCAAACTATAGAAAGTCCTTATGACGTAGAATGTGCATACTTTGTAGATTCCATTTATGAAATAAAACACATTTCCTAAAAACTCGTGTTTTTTACGAAATCATGTAAACCTTCTAGAAGCTGTGATTTTAAAAAACAGGGGAAGTAAGCTTTTCTTATTTCCGGCCGCATGCGCAAACTATAGAAAGTCGTTATGACGTAGAATGTACATACTTTGTAGATTCCATTTATGAAATAAAACACATTTTCTAAAAACTCGTGTTTTTTAAGAAATCATGTAAACCTTCTAGAAGCTGTGATTTTAAAAAACGAGGGAAGTAAGATTTTCTTATTTCCGGATGCATGCGCAAACTATAGAAAGTCGTTATGACGTAGAATGTGCATACTTTGCAGATTCCATTTATGAAATAAAACACATTTTCTAAAAACTCGTGTTTTTTATGAAATCATGTAAACCTTCTAGAAGCTGTGATTTTAAAAAACGTTGGAAGTAAGCTTTTCTTACTTCCGGACGCATGCACAAACTATAGAAAGTCATTATGACGTAGAATGTGCATACTTTTTTGATTCCATTTATGAAATAAAACACATTTTCTAAAAAATCGTGTTTTTTAAGAAATCATGTAAACCTTCTAGATGCTTTGATTTTAAAAAACTGTGGAAGTAAGCTTTTCTTATTTCCGGACGCATGCGGAAACTATAGAAAGTCGTTATGACGTAGAATGTGCATACTTTTTTTATTCCATTTATGAAATAAAACACATTTTCTAAAAACTCGTGTTTTTTAAGAAATCATGTAAACCTTCTAGAAGCTGTGATTTTAAAAAACTGTGGAAGTAACCATTTCTTATTTCTGGACGCATGCGCAAACTATAGAAAGTCGTTATGACGTAGAATGTGCATACTTTGTATATTCCATTTATGAAATAAAACACATTTTCTAAAAACTCATGTTTTTTACAAAATCATGTAAACCTTCTAGAAGCTGTGATTTTAAAAAACGGGGGAAGTAAGCTTTTCTTATTTCCAAACGCATGCGCAAACTATAGAAAGTCCTTATGACGTAGAATGTGCATACTTTGTAGATTCCATTTATGAAATAAAACACATTTTCTAAAAACTCGTGTTCTTTACGAAATCATGTAAACCTTCTAGAAGCTGTGATTTTAAAAACCGGGGGAAGTAAGCTTTTCTTATTTCCAAACGCATGCGCAAACTATAGAAAGTCCTTATGACGTAGAATGTGCATACTTTGTAGATTCCATTTATGAAATAAAACACATTTTCTAAAAACTCGTGTTTTTTACAAAATCATGTAAACCTTCTAGAAGCTGTGATATTAAAAAACGGGGGAAGTAAGCTTTTCGTGTTTTTTAAGAAATCATGTAAACCTTCTAGAAGCTGTGATTTTAAAAAACTGTGGAAGTAACCATTTCTTATTTCTGGACGCATGCGCAAACTATAGAAAGTCGTTATGACGTAGAATGTGCATACTTTGTATATTCCATTTATGAAATAAAACACATTTTCTAAAAACTCATGTTTTTTACAAAATCATGTAAACCTTCTAGAAGCTGTGATTTTAAAAAACGGGGAAAGTAAGCTTTTCTTATTTCTGGACGCATGCGCAAACTATAGAAAGTCCTTATGACGTAGAATGTGCATACTTTGTAGATTCCATTTATGAAATAAAACACATTTCCTAAAAACTCGTGTTTTTTACGAAATCATGTAAACCTTCTAGAAGCTGTGATTTTAAAAAACGGGGGAAGTAAGCTTTTCTTATTTCCGGCCGCATGCGCAAACTATAGAAAGTCGTTATGACGTAGAATGTACATACTTTGTAGATTCCATTTATGAAATAAAACACATTTTCTAAAAACTCGTGTTTTTTAAGAAATCATGTAAACCTTCTAGAAGCTGTGATTTTAAAAAACGAGGGAAGTAAGATTTTCTTATTTCCGGATGCATGCGCAAACTATAGAAAGTCGTTATGACGTAGAATGTGCATACTTTGCAGATTCCATTTATGAAATAAAACACATTTTCTAAAAACTCGTGTTTTTTATGAAATCATGTAAACCTTCTAGAAGCTGTGATTTTAAAAAACGCTGGAAGTAAGCTTTTCTTACTTCCGGACGCATGCACAAACTATAGAAAGTCATTATGACGTAGAATGTGCATACTTTTTTGATTCCATTTATGAAATAAAACACATTTTCTAAAAAATCGTGTTTTTTAAGAAATCATGTAAACCTTCTAGATGCTTTGATTTTAAAAAACTGTGGAAGTAAGCTTTTCTTATTTCCGGACGCATGCGGAAACTTTAGAAAGTCGTTATGACGTAGAATGTGCATACTTTTTTTATTCCATTTATGAAATAAAACACATTTTCTAAAAACTCGTGTTTTTTAAGAAATCATGTAAACCTTCTAGAAGCTGTGATTTTAAAAAACTGTGGAAGTAACCATTTCTTATTTCCAAACGCACGCGCAAACTATAGAAATTCGTTATGACGTAGAATGTGCATACTTTGTATATTCCATTTCTGAAATAAAACACATTTTCTAAAAACTCGTGTTTTTTACGAAATCATGTAAACCTTCTAGAAGCTGTGATTTTAAAAAACGGGGGAAGTAAGCTTTTCTTATTTCCAAACGCATGCGCAAACTATAGAAAGTCCTTATGACGTAGAATGTGCATACTTTGTAGATTCCATTTATGAAATAAAACACATTTTCTAAAAACTCGTGTTTTTTACGAAATCATGTAAACCTTCTAGAAGCTGTGATTTTAAAAAACGGGGGAAGTAAGCTTTTCTCATTTCCAAACGCATGCGCAAACTATAGAAAGTCGTTATGACGTAGAATGTCCATACTTTGGTGATTCCATTTATTAAATAAAACACATTTTCTAAAAACTCGTGTTTTTTAAGAAATCATGTAAACCTTCTAGAAGCTGTGATTTTAAAAAACGAGGGAAGTAAGATTTTCTTATTTCCGGATGCATGCGCAAACTATAGAAAGTCGTTATGACGTAGAATGTGCATACTTTGCAGATTCCATTTATGAAATAAAACACATTTTCTAAAAACTCTTGTTTTTTATGAAATCATGTAAACCTTCTAGAAGCTGTGATTTTAAAAAACGCTGGAAGTAAGCTTTTCTTACTTCCGGACGCATGCACAAACTATAGAAAGTCATTATGACGTAGAATGTGCATACTTTTTTGATTCCATTTATGAAATAAAACACATTTTCTAAAAAATCGTGTTTTTTAAGAAATCATGTAAACCTTCTAGATGCTTTGATTTTAAAAAACTGTGGAAGTAAGCTTTTCTTATTTCCAGACGCATGCGGAAACTATAGAAAGTCATTATGACGTAGAATGTGCATACTTTTTTTATTCCATTTATGAAATAAAACACATTTTCTAAAAACTCGTGTTTTTTAAGAAATCATGTAAACCTTCTAGAAGCTGTGATTTTAAAAAACTGTGGAAGTAACCATTTCTTCTTTCCAAACGCACGCGCAAACTATAGAAAGTCGTTATGACGTAGAATGTGCATACTTTGTTGATTCCATTTATGAAATAAAACACATTTTCTAAAAACTCGTGTTTTTTAACAAATCATGTAAACCTTCTAGAAGCTGTGATTTTAAAACACGGGGGAAGTAAGCTTTTCTTATTTCCAAACGCATGCGCAAACTATAGAAAGTCATTATGACGTTGAATGTGCATACTTTGTTGATTCCATTTATGAAATAAAACACATTTTCTAAAAACTCGTGTTTTTTAAGAAATCATGTAAACCTTCTAGAAGCTGTGATTTTAAAAAACGGGGGAAGTAAGCTTTTCTTATTTCCAAACGCATGCGCAAACTATAGAAAGTCGTTATGACGTTGAATGTGCATACTTTGTTGATTCCATTTATGAAATAAAACACATTTTCTAAAAACTCGTGTTTTTTAAGAAATCATGTAAACCTTCTAGAAGCTGTGATTTTAAAAAACGGGGGAAGTAAGCTTTTCTTATTTCCGGCCGCATGCGCAAACTATAGAAAGTCGTTATGACGTAGAATGTACATACTTTGTAGATTCCATTTATGAAATAAAACACATTTTCTAAAAACTCGTGTTTTTTACGAAATCATGTAAACCTTCTAGAAGCTGTGATTTTAAAAAACGGGGGAAGTGAGCTTTTTTTATTTCCAAATGCATGCGCAAACTATAGAAAGTCGTTATGACGTAGAATGGGCATACTTTGTTGATTCCATTTATGAAATAAAACACATTTTCTAAAAACTCGTTTTTTTTAAGAAATCATGTAAACCTTCTAGAAGCTGTGATTTTAAAAAACGGGGGAAGTAAGATTTTCTTATTTCCGGACGCATGCGCAAACTATAGAAAGTCGTTATGACGTAGAATGTGCATACTTTGTATATTCCATTTATGAAATAAAACACATTTTCTAAAAACTCGTGTTTTTTAAGAAATCATGTAAACCTTCTAGAAGCTGTGATTTTAAAAAACGGGGGAAGTAAGCTTTTCTTATTTCCAAACGCATGCGCAAACTATAGAAAGTCCTTATGACGTAGAATGTGCATACTTTGTAGATTCCATTTATGAAATAAAACACATTTTCTAAAAACTCGTGTTCTTTACGAAATCATGTAAACCTTCTAGAAGCTGTGATTTTAAAAACCGGGGGAAGTAAGCTTTTCTTATTTCCAAACGCATGCGCAAACTATAGAAAGTCCTTATGACGTAGAATGTGCATACTTTGTAGATTCCATTTATGAAATAAAACACATTTTCTAAAAACTCGTGTTTTTTAAGAAATCATGTAAACCTTCTACAAGCTGTGATTTTAAAAAACGGTGGAAGTAAGCTTTTCTTATTTTCGGACGCATGCGCAAGAAATAGAGAGTCGGTATGACGTAGAATGTGCATACTTTGTAGATTCCATTTATGAAATAAAACACATTTTCTAAAAACTCGTGTTTTTTAAGAAATCATGTAAACCTTCTAGAAGCTGTGATTTTAAAAAACGGGGGAAGTAAGCTTTTCTTATTTCCAAACGCATGCGCAAACTATAGAAAGTCCTTATGACGTAGAATGTGCATACTTTGTAGATTCCATTTATGAAATAAAACACATTTTCTAAAAACTCGTGTTCTTTACGAAATCATGTAAACCTTCTAGAAGCTGTGATTTTAAAAACCGGGGGAAGTAAGCTTTTCTTATTTCCAAACGCATGCGCAAACTATAGAAAGTCCTTATGACGTAGAATGTGCATACTTTGTAGATTCCATTTATGAAATAAAACACATTTTCTAAAAACTCGTGTTTTTTACAAAATCATGTAAACCTTCTAGAAGCTGTCATATTAAAAAACGGGGGAAGTAAGCTTTTCTTATTTCTGGACGCATGCGCAAACTATAGAAAGTCGTTATGACGTAGAATGTGTATACTTCGTTGATTCCATTTATGAAATAAAACACATTTTCTAAAAACTCATGTTTTTTACAAAATCATGTAAACCTTCTAGAAGCTGTGATTTTAAAAAACGGGGAAAGTAAGCTTTTCTTATTTCTGGACGCATGCGCAAACTATAGAAAGTCCTTATGACGTAGAATCTGCATACTTTGTATATTCCATTTATGAAATAAAACACATTTCCTAAAAACTCGTGTTTTTTACAAAATCATGTAAACCTTCTAGAAGCTGTGATTTTAGAAAGCAGGGGAAGTAAGCTTTTCTCATTTCCAAATGCATGCGCAAACTATAGAAAGTCGTTATGACATAGAATGTCCATACTTTGTTGATTCCATTTATTAAATAAAACACATTTTCTAAAAACTCGTGTTTTTTAAGAAATCATGTAAACCTTCTAGAAGCTGTGATTTTAAAAAACGAGGGAAGTAAGATTTTCTTATTTCCGGATGCATGCGCAAACTATAGAAAGTCGTTATGACGTAGAATGTGCATACTTTGCAGATTCCATTTATGAAATAAAACACATTTTCTAAAAACTCGTGTTTTTTATGAAATCATGTAAACCTTCTAGAAGCTGTGATTTTAAAAAACGCTGGGAGTAAGCTTTTCTTACTTCCGGACGCATGCACAAACTATAGAAAGTCATTATGACGTAGAATGTGCATACTTTTTTGATTCCATTTATGAAATAAAAAACATTTTCTAAAAAATCGTGTTTTTTATGAAATCATGTAAACCTTCTAGAAGCTGTGATTTTAAAAAACGCTGGGAGTAAGCTTTTCTTACTTCCGGACGCATGCACAAACTATAGAAAGTCATTATGACGTAGAATGGGCATACTTTGTTGATTCCATTTATGAAATAAAACACATTTTCTAAAAACTCGTTTTTTTTAAGAAATCATGTAAACCTTCTAGAAGCTGTGATTTTAAAAAACGGGGGAAGTAAGATTTTCTTATTTCCGGACGCATGCGCAAACTATAGAAAGTCGTTATGACGTAGAATGTGCATACTTTGTATATTCCATTTATGAAATAAAACATATTTTCTAAAAACTCGTGTTTTTTACGAAATCATGTAAACCTTCTAGAAGCTGTGATTTTAAAAAACGGGGGAAGTAAGCTTTTCTTATTTCCGGCCGCATGCGCAAACTATAGAAATTCGTTATGACGTAGAATGTGCATACTTTGTAGATTCCATTTATGAAATAAAACACATTTTCTAAAAACTCGTGTTTTTTACGAAATCATGTAAACCTTCTAGAAGCTGTGATTTTAAAAAACGGGGGAAGTGAGGTTTTTTTATTTCCAAATGCATGCGCAAACTATAGAAAGTCGTTATGACGTAGAATGGGCATACTTTGTTGATTCCATTTATGAAATAAAACACATTTTCTAAAAACTCGTTTTTTTTAAGAAATCATGTAAACCTTCTAGAAGCTGTGATTTTAAAAAACGGGGGAAGTAAGATTTTCTTATTTCCGGATGCATGCGCAAACTATAGAAAGTCGTTATGACGTAGAATGTGCATACTTTGTATATTCCATTTATGAAATAAAACATATTTTCTAAAAACTCGTGTTTTTTACGAAATCATGTAAACCTTCTAGAAGCTGTGATTTTAAAAAACGGTGGAAGTAAGCTTTTCTTATTTCCGGACGAACGCGCAAACTATAGAAAGTCGTTATGACGTAGATTGTGCATACTTTGTTGATTCCATTTATGAAATAAAACACATTTTCTAAAAACTCGTGTTTTTTAAGAAATCATGTAAACCTTCTAGAAGCTGTGATTTTAAAAAACGGGGGAAGTAAGCTTTTCTTATTTCCAAACGCATGCGCAAACTATAGAAAGTCCTTATGACGTAGAATGTGCATACTTTGTAGATTCCATTTATGAAATAAAACACATTTTCTAAAAAGTCGTGTTTTTTACGAAATCATGTAAACCTTCTAGAAGCTGTGATTTTAAAAAACGGGGGAAGTAAGCTTTTCTTATTTCCAAACACATGCGCAAACTATAGAAAGTCCTTATGACGTAGAATGTGCATACTTTGTAGATTCCATTTATGAAATAAAACACATTTTCTAAAAACTCGTGTTTTTTACAAAATCATGTAAACCTTCTAGAAGCTGTGATTTTAAAAAACGGGGGTAGTAAGCTTTTCTTATTTCCGGACGCATGCGCAAACTATAGAAAGTCGTTATGACGTAGAATGTGCATACTTTGTAGATTCCATTTATGAAATAAAACACATTTACTAAAAACTCGTGTTTTTTACGAAATCATGTAAACCTTCTAGAAGTTGTAATTTTAAAAAACGCTGGAAGTAAGCTTTTCTTATTTCCGGACGAACGCGCAAACTATAGAATTCGTTATGATGTAGAATGTGCATACTTTGTTGATAACATTTATGAAATAAAACACATTTTCTAAAAACTCGTGTTTTTTAAGAAATCATGTAAACCTTCTAGAAGCTGTGATTTTAAAAAACGGGGAAAGTAAGCTTTTCTTATTTCTGGACGCATGCGCAAACTATAGAAAGTCCTTATGACGTAGAATGTGCATACTTTGTAGATTCCATTTATGAAATAAAACACATTTCCTAAAAACTCATGTTTTTTACGAAATCATGTACACCTTCTAGAAGCTGTGATTTTAAAAAACGGTGGAAGTAAGCTTTTCTTATTTCCGGACGCATGCGCAAACTATAGAAAGTCGTTATGACGTAGAATGTGCATCCTTTGTTGATTCCATTTATGAAATAAAACACATTTTCTAAAAACTCGTGTTTTTTATGAAATCATGTAAACCTTCTAGAAGCTGTGATTTTAAAAAACGGGGAAAGTGAGCTTTTCTTATTTCCGGACGCATGCGCAAACTATAGAAAGTCGTTATGACGTAGAATGTGCATACTTTGTAGATTACATTTATGAAATGTAACACATTTTCTAGAAACGTGTGTTTTTTACGAAATCATGTAAACCTTCTAGAAACAGTGATTTCAAAAAACGGAGGAAGTAAGCTTTTCTTATTTCCGAACGCATGCGCAAACTATAGAAAGTCGTTATGACGTAGAATGTGCATACTTTGTAAATTCCATTTATGAAATAAAACACATTTTCTAAAAACTCGTGTTTTTTACGAAATCATGTAAACCTTCTAGAAGCTGTGATTTTAAAAAACGGTGGAAGTAAGCTTTTCTTATTTCCGGACGAAGGCGCAAACTATAGAAAGTCGTTATGGCGTAGATTGTGCATACTTTGTTGATTCCATTTATGAAATAAAACACATTTTCTAAAAACTCGTGTTTTTTAAGAAATCATGTAAACCTTCTAGAAGCTGTGATTTTAAAAAATGGTGGAAGTAAGCTTTTTCGTATTTCCGGACGCATACACAAACTATAGAAAGTCGTTATGACGTAGAATGTGCATACTTTTTTGATTCCATTTATGAAATAAAACACATTTTCTAAAAACTCGTGTTTTTTAAGAAACCATGTAAACATTCTAGAAGCTGTGATTTTAAAAAACAGGGGAAGTAAGCTTTTCTTATTTCCAAACGCATGCGCAAACTATAGATAGTTGTTATGACGTAGAATGTGCATACTTTGTTGATTCCATTTATGAAATAAAACACATTTTCTAAAAACTCATGTTTTTTAAGAAATCATGTAAACCTTCTAGAAGCCGTGAATTTAAAAAACGGGGGAAGTAAGCTTTTCTTATTTCCGGACGCATGCACAAACTATAGAAAGTCGTTATGGCGTAGAATGTGCATACTTTGTAGATTCCATTTATAAAATAAAACACATTTTCTAAAAACTCGTGTTTTTTACGAAATCATGTAAACCTTCTAGAAGCTGTGATTTAAAAAAACGGGGGAAGTAAGCTTTTCTTGTTTCCGGACGCATGCGCAAACTATAGAAAGTCGTTATGACGTAGAATGTGCATACTTTGTTGATTCCATTTATGAAATAAAACACATTTTCTAAAATCTCATGTTTTTTAAGAAATCATGTAAATGTTCTAGAAGCTGTGATTTTAAAAAACGGTGGAATTAAGCTTTTCGTATTTCCAGACGCATGCATAAACTATAGAAAGTCGTTATGACGTAGAATGTGCATACTTTTTACATTCCATTTACGAAATAAAACACATTTTCTAAAAACTCGTGTTTTTTACGAAATCATGTAAACCTTCTAGAAGCTGTGATTTTAAAAAACGGTGGAAGTAAGCTTTTCATATTTCCGGACGCATGCACAAACTATAGAAAGTCGTTATGACGTAGAATGTGCATACTTTTTTTATTCCATTTATGAAATAAAACACATTTTCTAAAAACTCGTGTTTTTTAAGAAACCATGTAAACATTCTAGAAGCTGTGATTTTAAAAAACAGTGGAAGTAAGATTTTCTTATTTCCAAACGCATGCGCAAACTATATAAAGTTGTTATGACGTAGAATGTGCATACTTTGTTGATTCCATTTATGAAATAAAACACATTTTCTAAAAACTCGTGTTTTTTAAGAAATCATGTAAACCTTCTAGAAGCTGTGAATTTAAAAAACGGGGGAAGTAAACTTTTCTTATTTCCGGACGCATGCGCAAACTATAGAAAGTCGTTATGACGTAGAAGGTGCATACTTTGTAGATTCCATTTTTTAAATATAACACATTTTCTAAAAACTCGTGTTTTTTACGAAATCATCTAAACCTTCTAGAAGCTGTGATTTAAAAAAACGGTGGATGTAAGCTTTTCTTATTTCCGGACGCATGCGCAAACTATAGAAAGTCGTTATGACGTAGAATGTGCATACTTTGTAGATTCCATTTATGAAATAAAACACATTTTCTAAAAATTCGTGTTTTTTAAGAAATCATGTAAACGTTCTAGAAGCTGTGATTTTTAAAAACGGGCGGAAGTAAGCCTTTCTTATTTCCGGATGAATGCGCAAACTATAGAATGTCGTTATTACGTAGAATGTTCATACTTTGTTGATTCCATTTATGAAATAAATCACATTTTCTAAAAATTCATGTTTTTTAAGAAATCTTGTACACCTTCTAGAAGCTGTGATTTTAAAAAACGATGGGAAGTAAGCTATTCTTATTTCTGGACGAATGCGCAAACTATAGAAAGTCGTTATGACGTAGAATGTGCAGACTTTGTTGATTCCATTTATGAAATAAATCACATTTTCTAAAAACTCATGTTTTTTAAGAAATCATGTAAACCTTCTAGAAGCTGTGATTTTAAAAAATGGGCGGAAGTAAGGTTTTCTTATTTCCGGAAAAATGCGCAAACTATAGAAATTCGTTATTACGTAGAATGTTCATACTTTGTTGATTCCATTTATGAAATAAATCACATTTTCTAAAAACTCGTGTTTTTTAAGAAATCATGTAAACCTTCTAGAAGCTGTGATTTTAAAAAACGGGCGGAAGTAAACCTTTCTTATTTCCGGATGAATGCGCAAACTATAGAAAGTCGTTATTACCTAGAATGTTCATACTTTGGTGATTCTATTTATGAAATAAATCACATTTTCTAAAAACTCATGTTTCTTAAGAAATCTTGTACACCTTCTAGAAGCTGTGATTTTAAAAATCGATGGGAAGTAAGCTTTTCTTATTTCCGGACGAATGCACAAACTATAGAAAGTTGTTATGGAGTAGAATGTGCATACTTTGTTGATTCCATTTATGAATGAAATCACATTTTCTAAAAAGTCATGTTTTTTAAGAAATCATGTAAACCTTCTAGAAGCTGTGATTTTAAAAAACAGACGGAAGTAAGGTTTTCTTATTTCCAGAGGAATGCGCAAACTATAGAAAGTCGTTATTACGTAGAATGTTCATACTTTGTTGATTCCATTTAGGAAATAAATCACATTTTCTAAAAGCTCGTGTTTTTTAAGAAATCATGTAAACCTTCTAGAAGCTGTGATTTAAAAAAACGGGGGGAAGTAATCTTTTCTTATTTCCGGATGCATTCGCAAACTATAGAAAGGCGTTGTGACGTAGAATGTGCATACTTTGTTGATTCCATTTATGAAAGAAATCATGTTTTCTAAAAACTCGCGTTTTTTAAGAAATCATGTAAACCTTGTAGAAGCTGTGATTTTAAAAAACGGGCGGAAGTAAGCATTTTTATTTCCGGATGAATGCGCAAACTATAGAAAGTCGTTATTACGTAGAATTTTCATACTTTGTTGATTCCATTTATGAAAGAAATCATATTTTCTAAAAAGTCGTGTTTTTTAAGAAATCATGTAAACCTTCTAGAAGCTGTGATTTTAAAAAACGGGCGGAAGTAAGCTTTTTTATTTCCGGACGAATGCGCAAACTATAGAAATTCTTTATTACGTAGAATGTTCATACTTTTTATATTCCATTGATGAAATAAATCACATTTTCTAGAAACTCGTGTTTTTTAAGAAATCATGTAAACCTTCTAGAAGCTGTGATTTTAAAAATCGATGGGAAGTAAGCTTTTCTTATTTCCGGACGCATTCGCAAACTATAGAAAGTCATTATGACGTAGAATGTGCATACTTTGTTGATTCCATTTATGAAAGAAATCACATTTTCGAAAAAGTCGTGTTTTTTAAGAAATCATGTAAACCTTCTAGAAGCTGTGATTTTAAAAAACGGGGGGAAGTAATCTTCTCTTATTTCCGGATGCATTTGCAAACTATAGAAAGTCGTTATGACGTAGAATGTGCATACTTTGTTGATTCCATTTATGAAAGAAATCACTTTTTCTAAAAACTCGTGTTTTTTAAGAAATCATGTAAACCTTCTAGAACCTGTGATTTTAAAAAACGGGTGGAAGTAAGCTTTTCTTATTTCCGGATGAATGCGCAAACTATAGAAAGTCGTTATTACGTAGAATGTTCATACTTTGTTGATTCCATTTATGAAAGAAATCACATTTTCTAATAAGTGGTGTTTTTAAAGAAATCATGTAAACCTTCTAGACGTTGTGATTTTAAAAAACGGGCGGAAGTAAGCTTTTCTTTTTTCCGTACGAATGCTCAAACTATAGAAAGTCGTTATTACGTAGAATTTTCATACTTTGTTGATTCCATTTATGAAATAAATCATATTTTCTAAAAACTCGTGTTTTTTAAGAAATCATGTAAACCTTCTAGAAGCTGTGATTTTAAAAAACGGGCGGAAGTATGCTTTTCTTATTTCCGGACGAATGCACAAAGTATAGAAATTCGTTATTACGTAGAATGTTCATACTTTTTTGATGCCATTTATGAAAGAAATCACATTTTGTAAAAACTCATGTTTTTTAAGAAATCATGTAAACCTTCTAGAAGCTGTGATTTTAAAAAACGGGTGGAGGTAAGCTTTTTTATTTCTGGATGAATGTGCAAACTATAGCAAGTCATTATTATGTAGAATGCTCATACTTTGTTGATTCCATTTATGAAATAAATCACATTTTCTAAAAACTCCTGTTTTTTAAGAAATCATGTAAACCTTCTAGAAGCTGTGATTTTAAAAATCGATGGGAATTAAGCTTTTCTTATTTCCGGACGCATTCGCAAACTATAGAAAGTCATTATGACGTAGAATGTGCATAATTTGTTGATTCCATTTATCAAAGAAATCACATTTTCGAAAAAGTCATGTTTTTTAAGAAATCATTTAAACCTTCTAGAAGCTGTGATTTTAAAAAACGGGCGGAAGTAAGCTTTTCTAATTTCCGGACGAATGCGCAAACTGTAGAAAGTCTTTATTACGTAGAATGTTCATACTTTGTTGATTCCATTTATGAAAGAAATCACATTTTCTAATAAGTGGTGTTTTTAAAGAAATCATGTAAACCTTCTAGAAGCTGTGATTTTAAAAAACGGGCGGAAGTAAGCTTCTTTTATTTCTGGATGAATGCGGACAGTATAGAAAGTCGTTATTACGTAGAATGTTAATACTTTATTTCCGGACGAAAGAAATCACATTTTCTAAAAACTCGTGTTTTTTAAGAAATCATGTAAACCTTCTAGAAGTTGTGATTTTAAAAAACGGGCGGAAATAAGCTTTTCTTTTTTCCGGACGAATGCGCAAACTATAGAAATTCGTTATTACATAGAATGTTCATACTTTTTTGATTCCATTTCTAAAAGAAATCACATTTTCTAAAAGCTCATGTTTTTTAACAAATCATGTAAACCTTCTAGAAGCTGTGATTTAAAAAAACTGGTGGAGGTAAGCTCTTTTATTTCCGGACGAATGCGCAAACTATAGAAAGTTGTTATTATGTAGAATGTTCATACTTTGTTGATTACATTTATGAAATAGGTCACATTTTCTAAAAACTCGTGTTTTTTAAGAAATCATGTAAACCTTCTAGAAGCTGTGATTTTAAAAATCGATGGGAAGTAAGCTTTTCTTATTTCCGAACGCATCGCAAACTATAGAAAGTCATTATGACGTAGAATGTGCATACTTTGTTGATTCCATTTATGAAAGAAATCACATTTTTGAAAAAGTCGTGTTTTTTAAGAAATCATGTAAACCTTCTAGAAGTTGTGATTTTAAAAAACGGGCGGAAGTAAGGTTTTCTTCTTTCCGGACGAATGCGCAAACTATAGAAAGTCGTTATGACGTAGAATGTGCATACTTTGTTTATTCCATTTATGAAAGAACTAACATTTTCTAAAAACTCGTGGCTTTTAAGAAATCATGTAAACATTCTAGAAGCTGTGATTTTAAAAAACATGTGGAAGTAAGCTTTTTTATTTCCGGACGAATGCGCAAACTATTGAAAGTCATTATGATGTAGAATGTGCATACTTTGTCGATTCCATTTATGAAAGAAATCACATTTTCTAAAAAGTCATGTTTTTTAAGAAATCATGTAAACCTTCTAGAAGCTGTGATTTTAAAAAACGGGCGGAAGTAAGCTTTTTTATTTCCGGACGAATGCGCAAACTATAGAAATTCGTTATTACGTAGAATGTTCATACTTTTTTGATTCCATTGATGAAATAAATCACATTTTCTAAAAACTCATGTTTTTTAAGAAATCATGTAAACCTTCTAGAAGCTGTGATTTTAAAAATCGATGGGAAGTAAGCTTTTCTTATTTCCGGACGCATTCACAAACTATAGAAATTCATTATGACGTAGAATGTGCATACTTTGTTGATTCCATTTATTAAAGAAATCACATTTTCTAAAAAGTCATGTTTTTTAAGAAATCATGTAAACCTTCTAGAAGCTGTGATTTTAAAAAACAAGCGGAAGTAAGCTTTTTTTATTTCAGGACGAATGCGCAAACTATAGAAAGTCGTTATTATGTAGAATGTTCATACTTTGTTGATTCCATTTATGAAATAAATCACATTTTCTAAAAACTCCTGTATTTAAGAAATCATGTAAACCTTCTAAAAGCTGTGATTTTAAAAAACTGGCGGAAGTAAGCTTTTCTTATTTCCGGACGAATGTGCAAATTATAGAAAGTCGTTATGACGTAGAATGTGCATACTTTTTTTATTCCCTTTAATAAATAAATCACCTTTTCTAAAAACTCGTGTTTTTTAAGAAATCATGTAAACCTTCTAGAAGCTGTGATTTTAAAAAACGGGCGGAAGTAAGCTTTTCTTATTTCCGGACGAATGTGAAAACTATAGAAAGTCATTATTACGTAGAATGTTCATACTTTGTTGCTTCCATTTATGAAACAAATCACATTTTCTAAAAATTCGTGCTTTTTAAGAAATCATGTAAATCTTCTAGAAGCTGTGATTTTAAAAAACGGGCGGAAGTAAGCTTTTCTTATTTCTGGACGAATGCGCAAACTATAGAAAGTCGTTATTATGTAGAATGTTCATACTTTGTTGATTCAATTTATGAAATAAATCACATTTTCTAAAAACTCGTGTTTTTGAAGAAATCATGTAAACTTTCCAGAAGCTGTGATTTTAAAAAATGGGCGGAAGTAAGCTTTTCTTATTTCCGGATGAATGCGCAAACTATAGAAAGTCGTTATTTCGTAGAATGTTCATACTTTGATGATTCCATTTATGAAACAAATCACATTTTCTAAAAATTCATGTTTTTTAAGAAATCATGTAAGCCTTCTTGAAGCTGTGATTTTAAAAAACGGGCGGAAGTAAGCTTTTCTTATTTCCGGACGAATGCGCAAACTATAGAAAGTCGTTATTACGTAGAATGTTCATACTTTGTTGATTCCATTTATGAAACAAATCACATTTTCTAAAAATTCGTGTTTTTTAAGAAATCATGTAAGCGTTCTTGAAGCTGTGATTTTAAAAAACGGGCGGAAGTAAGCTTTTTTTTATTTCCGGACGAATGCGCAAACTATAGAAATTCGTTATTACGTAGAATGTTCATACTTTGTTGATTCCATTTATGAAAGCAATCACATTTTCTAAAAAGTTGTGTTTTTTAAGAAATCATGTAAACCTTCTAGAAGCTGTGATTTTAAAAAACGGGCGGAAATAAGTTTTTCTTATTTCCGGACAAATGCAAAAACTATAGAAAGTCGTTATTACATAGAATGTTCATACTTTGTTGATTCCATTTAGGAAATAAATGACATTTTCTAAAAAATCGTGTTTTTTAAGAAACATGTAAACCTTCTAGAAGCCGTGATTTTAAAAAACGGGCGGAAGTAAGCTTTTTTATTTCCGGACGAATGCGCAAACTATAGAAAGTCATTATTAAGTATAATGTTCATACTCGTGTTGTAGATTCCATTTATGAAATAAAACACATTTTCTAAAAACTCGTGTTTTTTACGAAATCATGTAAACCTTCTAGAAGCTGTGATTTTAAAAAACGGGGGAAGTGAGGTTTTTTTATTTCCAAATGCATGCGCAAACTATAGAAAGTCGTTATGACGTAGAATGGGCATACTTTGTTGATTCCATTTATGAAATAAAACACATTTTCTAAAAACTCGTTTTTTTTAAGAAATCATGTAAACCTTCTAGAAGCTGTGATTTTAAAAAACGGGGGAAGTAAGATTTTCTTATTTCCGGATGCATGCGCAAACTATAGAAAGTCGTTATGACGTAGAATGTGCATACTTTGTATATTCCATTTATGAAATAAAACATATTTTCTAAAAACTCGTGTTTTTTACGAAATCATGTAAACCTTCTAGAAGCTGTGATTTTAAAAAACGGTGGAAGTAAGCTTTTCTTATTTCCGGACGAAGGCGCAAACTATAGAAAGTCGTTATGACGTAGATTGTGCATACTTTGTTGATTCCATTTATGAAATAAAACACATTTTCTAAAAACTCGTGTTTTTTAAGAAATCATGTAAACCTTCTAGAAGCTGTGATTTTAAAAAACGGGGGAAGTAAGCTTTTCTTATTTCCAAACGCATGCGCAAACTATAGAAAGTCCTTATGACGTAGAATGTGCATACTTTGTAGATTCCATTTATGAAATAAAACACATTTTCTAAAAATTCGTGTTTTTTACGAAATCATGTAAACCTTCTAGAAGCTGTGATTTTAAAAAACGGGGGAAGTAAGCTTTTCTTATTTCCAAACACATGCGCAAACTATAGAAAGTCCTTATGACGTAGAATGTGCATACTTTGTAGATTCCATTTATGAAATAAAACACATTTTCTAAAAACTCGTGTTTTTTACAAAATCATGTAAACCTTCTAGAAGCTGTGATTTTAAAAAACGGGGGTAGTAAGCTTTTCTTATTTCCGGACGCATGCGCAAACTATAGAAAGTCGTTATGACGTAGAATGTGCATACTTTGTAGATTCCATTTATGAAATAAAACACATTTACTAAAAACTCGTGTTTTTTACGAAATCATGTAAACCTTCTAGAAGTTGTAATTTTAAAAAACGCTGGAAGTAAGCTTTTCTTATTTCCGGACGAACGCGCAAACTATAGAATTCGTTATGATGTAGAATGTGCATACTTTGTTGATAACATTTATGAAATAAAACACATTTTCTAAAAACTCGTGTTTTTTAAGAAATCATGTAAACCTTCTAGAAGCTGTGATTTTAAAAAACGGGGAAAGTAAGCTTTTCTTATTTCTGGACGCATGCGCAAACTATAGAAAGTCCTTATGACGTAGAATGTGCATACTTTGTAGATTCCATTTATGAAATAAAACACATTTCCTAAAAACTCATGTTTTTTACGAAATCATGTACACCTTCTAGAAGCTGTGATTTTAAAAAACGGTGGAAGTAAGCTTTTCTTATTTCCGGACGCATGCGCAAACTATAGAAAGTCGTTATGACGTAGAATGTGCATCCTTTGTTGATTCCATTTATGAAATAAAACACATTTTCTAAAAAATCGTGTTTTTTATGAAATCATGTAAACCTTCTAGACGCTGTGATTTTAAAAAACGGGGAAAGTGAGCTTTTCTTATTTCCGGACGCATGCGCAAACTATAGAAAGTCGTTATGACGTAGAATGTGCATACTTTGTAGATTACATTTATGAAATGTAACACATTTTCTAGAAACGTGTGTTTTTTACGAAATCATGTAAACCTTCTAGAAACAGTGATTTCAAAAAACGGAGGAAGTAAGCTTTTCTTATTTCCGAACGCATGCGCAAACTATAGAAAGTCGTTATGACGTAGAATGTGCATACTTTGTAAATTCCATTTATGAAATAAAACACATTTTCTAAAAACTCGTGTTTTTTACGAAATCATGTAAACCTTCTAGAAGCTGTGATTTTAAAAAACGGTGGAAGTAAGCTTTTCTTATTTCCGGACGAAGGCGCAAACTATAGAAAGTCGTTATGGCGTAGATTGTGCATACTTTGTTGATTCCATTTATGAAATAAAACACATTTTCTAAAAACTCGTGTTTTTTAAGAAATCATGTAAACCTTCTAGAAGCTGTGATTTTAAAAAATGGTGGAAGTAAGCTTTTTCGTATTTCCGGACGCATACACAAACTATAGAAAGTCGTTATGACGTAGAATGTGCATACTTTTTTGATTCCATTTATGAAATAAAACACATTTTCTAAAAACTCGTGTTTTTTAAGAAACCATGTAAACATTCTAGAAGCTGTGATTTTAAAAAACAGGGGAAGTAAGCTTTTCTTATTTCCAAACGCATGCGCAAACTATAGATAGTTGTTATGACGTAGAATGTGCATACTTTGTTGATTCCATTTATGAAATAAAACACATTTTCTAAAAACTCATGTTTTTTAAGAAATCATGTAAACCTTCTAGAAGCCGTGAATTTAAAAAACGGGGGAAGTAAGCTTTTCTTATTTCCGGACGCATGCACAAACTATAGAAAGTCGTTATGGCGTAGAATGTGCATACTTTGTAGATTCCATTTATAAAATAAAACATATTTTCTAAAAACTCGTGTTTTTTACGAAATCATGTAAACCTTCTAGAAGCTGTGATTTAAAAAAACGGGGGAAGTAAGCTTTTCTTGTTTCCGGACGCATGCGCAAACTATAGAAAGTCGTTATGACGTAGAATGTGCATACTTTGTTGATTCCATTTATGAAATAAAACACATTTTCTAAAATCTCATGTTTTTTAAGAAATCATGTAAATGTTCTAGAAGCTGTGATTTTAAAAAACGGTGGAATTAAGCTTTTCGTATTTCCAGACGCATGCATAAACTATAGAAAGTCGTTATGACGTAGAATGTGCATACTTTTTACATTCCATTTACGAAATAAAACACATTTTCTAAAAACTCGTGTTTTTTACGAAATCATGTAAACCTTCTAGAAGCTGTGATTTTAAAAAACGGTGGAAGTAAGCTTTTCATATTTCCGGACGCATGCACAAACTATAGAAAGTCGTTATGACGTAGAATGTGCATACTTTTTTTATTCCATTTATGAAATAAAACACATTTTCTAAAAACTCGTGTTTTTTAAGAAACCATGTAAACATTCTAGAAGCTGTGATTTTAAAAAACAGTGGAAGTAAGATTTTCTTATTTCCAAACGCATGCGCAAACTATATAAAGTTGTTATGACGTAGAATGTGCATACTTTGTTGATTCCATTTATGAAATAAAACACATTTTCTAAAAACTCGTGTTTTTTAAGAAATCATGTAAACCTTCTAGAAGCTGTGAATTTAAAAAACGGGGGAAGTAAACTTTTCTTATTTCCGGACGCATGCGCAAACTATAGAAAGTCGTTATGACGTAGAAGGTGCATACTTTGTAGATTCCATTTTTTAAATATAACACATTTTCTAAAAACTCGTGTTTTTTACGAAATCATCTAAACCTTCTAGAAGCTGTGATTTAAAAAAACGGTGGATGTAAGCTTTTCTTATTTCCGGACGCATGCGCAAACTATAGAAAGTCGTTATGACGTAGAATGTGCATACTTTGTAGATTCCATTGATGAAATAAAACACATTTTCTAAAAATTCGTGTTTTTTAAGAAATCATGTAAACGTTCTAGAAGCTGTGATTTTTAAAAACGGGCGGAAGTAAGCCTTTCTTATTTCCGGATGAATGCGCAAACTATAGAATGTCGTTATTACGTAGAATGTTCATACTTTGTTGATTCCATTTATGAAATAAATCACATTTTCTAAAAATTCATGTTTTTTAAGAAATCTTGTACACCTTCTAGAAGCTGTGATTTTAAAAAACGATGGGAAGTAAGCTATTCTTATTTCTGGACGAATGCGCAAACTATAGAAAGTCGTTATGACGTAGAATGTGCAGACTTTGTTGATTCCATTTATGAAATAAATCACATTTTCTAAAAACTCATGTTTTTTAAGAAATCATGTAAACCTTCTAGAAGCTGTGATTTTAAAAAATCGGCGGAAGTAAGGTTTTCTTATTTCCGGAAAAATGCGCAAACTATAGAAATTCGTTATTACGTAGAATGTTCATACTTTGTTGATTCCATTTATGAAATAAATCACATTTTCTAAAAACTCGTGTTTTTTAAGAAATCATGTAAACCTTCTAGAAGCTGTGATTTTAAAAAACGGGCGGAAGTAAACCTTTCTTATTTCCGGATGAATGCGCAAACTATAGAAAGTCGTTATTACCTAGAATGTTCATACTTTGGTGATTCTATTTATGAAATAAATCACATTTTCTAAAAACTCATGTTTCTTAAGAAATCTTGTACACCTTCTAGAAGCTGTGATTTTAAAAATCGATGGGAAGTAAGCTTTTCTTATTTCCGGACGAATGCACAAACTATAGAAAGTTGTTATGGAGTAGAATGTGCATACTTTGTTGATTCCATTTATGAATGAAATCACATTTTCTAAAAAGTCATGTTTTTTAAGAAATCATGTAAACCTTCTAGAAGCTGTGATTTTAAAAAACAGACGGAAGTAAGGTTTTCTTATTTCCAGAGGAATGCGCAAACTATAGAAAGTCGTTATTACGTAGAATGTTCATACTTTGTTGATTCCATTTAGGAAATAAATCACATTTTCTAAAAGCTCGTGTTTTTTAAGAAATCATGTAAACCTTCTAGAAGCTGTGATTTAAAAAAACGGGGGGAAGTAATCTTTTCTTATTTCCGGATGCATTCGCAAACTATAGAAAGGCGTTGTGACGTAGAATGTGCATACTTTGTTGATTCCATTTATGAAAGAAATCATGTTTTCTAAAAACTCGCGTTTTTTAAGAAATCATGTAAACCTTGTAGAAGCTGTGATTTTAAAAAACGGGCGGAAGTAAGCATTTTTATTTCCGGATGAATGCGCAAACTATAGAAAGTCGTTATTACGTAGAATTTTCATACTTTGTTGATTCCATTTATGAAAGAAATCATATTTTCTAAAAAGTCGTGTTTTTTAAGAAATCATGTAAACCTTCTAGAAGCTGTGATTTTAAAAAACGGGCGGAAGTAAGCTTTTTTATTTCCGGACGAATGCGCAAACTATAGAAATTCTTTATTACGTAGAATGTTCATACTTTTTATATTCCATTGATGAAATAAATCACATTTTCTAGAAACTCGTGTTTTTTAAGAAATCATGTAAACCTTCTAGAAGCTGTGATTTTAAAAATCGATGGGAAGTAAGCTTTTCTTATTTCCGGACGCATTCGCAAACTATAGAAAGTCATTATGACGTAGAATGTGCATACTTTGTTGATTCCATTTATGAAAGAAATCACATTTTCGAAAAAGTCGTGTTTTTTAAGAAATCATGTAAACCTTCTAGAAGCTGTGATTTTAAAAAACGGGGGGAAGTAATCTTCTCTTATTTCCGGATGCATTTGCAAACTATAGAAAGTCGTTATGACGTAGAATGTGCATACTTTGTTGATTCCATTTATGAAAGAAATCACTTTTTCTAAAAACTCGTGTTTTTTAAGAAATCATGTAAACCTTCTAGAACCTGTGATTTTAAAAAACGGGTGGAAGTAAGCTTTTCTTATTTCCGGATGAATGCGCAAACTATAGAAAGTCGTTATTACGTAGAATGTTCATACTTTGTTGATTCCATTTATGAAAGAAATCACATTTTCTAATAAGTGGTGTTTTTAAAGAAATCATGTAAACCTTCTAGACGTTGTGATTTTAAAAAACGGGCGGAAGTAAGCTTTTCTTTTTTCCGTACGAATGCTCAAACTATAGAAAGTCGTTATTACGTAGAATTTTCATACTTTGTTGATTCCATTTATGAAATAAATCATATTTTCTAAAAACTCGTGTTTTTTAAGAAATCATGTAAACCTTCTAGAAGCTGTGATTTTAAAAAACGGGCGGAAGTATGCTTTTCTTATTTCCGGACGAATGCGCAAAGTATAGAAATTCGTTATTACGTAGAATGTTCATACTTTTTTGATGCCATTTATGAAAGAAATCACATTTTGTAAAAACTCATGTTTTTTAAGAAATCATGTAAACCTTCTAGAAGCTGTGATTTTAAAAAACGGGTGGAGGTAAGCTTTTTTATTTCCGGATGAATGTGCAAACTATAGCAAGTCATTATTATCTAGAATGCTCATACTTTGTTGATTCCATTTATGAAATAAATCACATTTTCTAAAAACTCCTGTTTTTTAAGAAATCATGTAAACCTTCTAGAAGCTGTGATTTTAAAAATCGATGGGAATTAAGCTTTTCTTATTTCCGGACGCATTCGCAAACTATAGAAAGTCATTATGACGTAGAATGTGCATAATTTGTTGATTCCATTTATCAAATAAATCACATTTTCGAAAAAGTCATGTTTTTTAAGAAATCATTTAAACCTTCTAGAAGCTGTGATTTTAAAAAACGGGCGGAAGTAAGCTTTTCTAATTTCCGGACGAATGCGCAAACTGTAGAAAGTCTTTATTACGTAGAATGTTCATACTTTGTTGATTCCATTTATGAAAGAAATCACATTTTCTAATAAGTGGTGTTTTTAAAGAAATCATGTAAACCTTCTAGAAGCTGTGATTTTAAAAAACGGGCGGAAGTAAGCTTCTTTTATTTCTGGATGAATGCGGACAGTATAGAAAGTCGTTATTACGTAGAATGTTAATACTTTATTTCCGGACGAAAGAAATCACATTTTCTAAAAACTCGTGTTTTTTAAGAAATCATGTAAACCTTCTAGAAGTTGTGATTTTAAAAAACGGGCGGAAATAAGCTTTTCTTTTTTCCGGACGAATGCGCAAACTATAGAAATTCGTTATTACATAGAATGTTCATACTTTTTTGATTCCATTTCTAAAAGAAATCACATTTTCTAAAAGCTCATGTTTTTTAAGAAATCATGTAAACCTTCTAGAAGCTGTGATTTAAAAAAACTGGTGGAGGTAAGCTCTTTTATTTCCGGACGAATGCGCAAACTATAGAAAGTTGTTATTATGTAGAATGTTCATACTTTGTTGATTACATTTATGAAATAGGTCACATTTTCTAAAAACTCGTGTTTTTTAAGAAATCATGTAAACCTTCTAGAAGCTGTGATTTTAAAAATCGATGGGAAGTAAGCTTTTCTTATTTCCGAACGCATTCGCAAACTATAGAAAGTCATTATGACGTAGAATGTGCATACTTTGTTGATTCCATTTATGAAAGAAATCACATTTTTGAAAAAGTCGTGTTTTTTAAGAAATCATGTAAACCTTCTAGAAGTTGTGATTTTAAAAAACGGGCGGAAGTAAGGTTTTCTTCTTTCCGGACGAATGCGCAAACTATAGAAAGTCGTTATGACGTAGAATGTGCATACTTTGTTTATTCCATTTATGAAAGAACTAACATTTTCTAAAAACTCGTGGCTTTTAAGAAATCATGTAAACATTCTAGAAGCTGTGATTTTAAAAAACATGTGGAAGTAAGCTTTTTTATTTCCGGACGAATGCGCAAACTATTGAAAGTCATTATGATGTAGAATGTGCATACTTTGTCGATTCCATTTATGAAAGAAATCACATTTTCTAAAAAGTCATGTTTTTTAAGAAATCATGTAAACCTTCTAGAAGCTGTGATTTTAAAAAACGGGCGGAAGTAAGCTTTTTTATTTCCGGACGAATGCGCAAACTATAGAAATTCGTTATTACGTAGAATGTTCATACTTTTTTGATTCCATTGATGAAATAAATCACATTTTCTAAAAACTCATGTTTTTTAAGAAATCATGTAAACCTTCTAGAAGCTGTGATTTTAAAAATCGATGGGAAGTAAGCTTTTCTTATTTCCGGACGCATTCACAAACTATAGAAATTCATTATGACGTAGAATGTGCATACTTTGTTGATTCCATTTATTAAAGAAATCACATTTTCTAAAAAGTCATGTTTTTTAAGAAATCATGTAAACCTTCTAGAAGCTGTGATTTTAAAAAACAAGCGGAAGTAAGCTTTTTTATTTCAGGACGAATGCGCAAACTATAGAAAGTCGTTATTATGTAGAATGTTCATACTTTGTTGATTCCATTTATGAAATAAATCACATTTTCTAAAAACTCCTGTATTTAAGAAATCATGTAAACCTTCTAAAAGCTGTGATTTTAAAAAACTGGCGGAAGTAAGCTTTTCTTATTTCCGGACGAATGTGCAAATTATAGAAAGTCGTTATGACGTAGAATGTGCATACTTTTTTTATTCCCTTTAATAAATAAATCACCTTTTCTAAAAACTCGTGTTTTTTAAGAAATCATGTAAACCTTCTAGAAGCTGTGATTTTAAAAAACGGGCGGAAGTAAGCTTTTCTTATTTCCGGACGAATGTGAAAACTATAGAAAGTCATTATTACGTAGAATGTTCATACTTTGTTGCTTCCATTTATGAAACAAATCACATTTTCTAAAAATTCGTGCTTTTTAAGAAATCATGTAAATCTTCTAGAAGCTGTGATTTTAAAAAACGGGCGGAAGTAAGCTTTTCTTATTTCTGGACGAATGCGCAAACTATAGAAAGTCGTTATTATGTAGAATGTTCATACTTTGTTGATTCAATTTATGAAATAAATCACATTTTCTAAAAACTCGTGTTTTTGAAGAAATCATGTAAACTTTCCAGAAGCTGTGATTTTAAAAAATGGGCAGAAGTAAGCTTTTCTTATTTCCGGATGAATGCGCAAACTATAGAAAGTCGTTATTTCGTAGAATGTTCATACTTTGATGATTCCATTTATGAAACAAATCACATTTTCTAAAAATTCATGTTTTTTAAGAAATCATGTAAGCCTTCTTGAAGCTGTGATTTTAAAAAACGGGCGGAAGTAAGCTTTTCTTATTTCCGGACGAATGCGCAAACTATAGAAAGTCGTTATTACGTAGAATGTTCATACTTTGTTGATTCCATTTATGAAACAAATCACATTTTCTAAAAATTCGTGTTTTTTAAGAAATCATGTAAGCGTTCTTGAAGCTGTGATTTTAAAAAACGGGCGGAAGTAAGCTTTTTTTTATTTCCGGACGAATGCGCAAACTATAGAAATTCGTTATTACGTAGAATGTTCATACTTTGTTGATTCCATTTATGAAAGCAATCACATTTTCTAAAAAGTTGTGTTTTTTAAGAAATCATGTAAACCTTCTAGAAGCTGTGATTTTAAAAAACGGGCGGAAATAAGTTTTTCTTATTTCCGGACAAATGCAAAAACTATAGAAAGTCGTTATTACATAGAATGTTCATACTTTGTTGATTCCATTTAGGAAATAAATGACATTTTCTAAAAAATCGTGTTTTTTAAGAAACATGTAAACCTTCTAGAAGCCGTGATTTTAAAAAACGGGCGGAAGTAAGCTTTTTTATTTCCGGACGAATGCGCAAACTATAGAAAGTCATTATTAAGTATAATGTTCATACCTTGTTGATTCCATTTATGAAATAAATCACATTTTCTAAACACTCGTGTTTTTTAAGAAATCATGTAAACCTTCTAGAAGCTGTGATTTTAAAAATCGATGGGAAGTATGCTTTTCTTATTTCCGGACGCATTCGCAAACTGTTAAGATTCAATATGCTAAGACTGAAAATATCAGCATTACATTCCATTTCACAATAATAGCATATACAGGATCACTGAAGAAACAACAAGCATAGCATAAACACAAGAGACACAGATTTATCCTGGGAAACCCTCATGGGGTAGAAAACCCAGTAAAGCTTTCTCAATATAGATGACCAGCAATACACAAAGATGCAAACCAAATATATGATCTCCTCCTCCACCATAGCAGACCTCTCCTCCACAAGTGCTCCTTTCTCAAGTGAGTGTATGTGTGTATAATGAGGAACACACCTCCTCTATTTATACACTTCTCTGATATGTATTTTACACAAGTACATGTAGGCTCGTATTTAACCATTAGGTTAAATACCCCATTATAACTGACTGGGCCGACCCCTCTAGGGTGGTCTAATAACCCTTTGACCCACATAACACATTTAGGGCCGACCCCCACTAGGGAAGTCTAATAACCCGAGTTACCACATTCCGACGGAGGAATAAACATCTCCGGATATACAATAAGATCTTCACGGAGGAATGAATCATCTCCGGAATAATAAAGTACAAATATAATATTCTTTGAAGTTACAATATCTCAACACTCCCCCTTAACGAGAAGGATATTATAACAGCATCTGCCCGAGCAAGGAGTCATCAACATCATACGTGATACATCTATAAATCATTGGAAGCTTTCTCAACATCATTAGTAACTCAAGCAGTTACTGGAACATCTTCAATACTGGAACATCGACATCTTCAGTATTGAGTCTTTATCTTCTGTAGCACTTGAACAGCTACAACAATATCATCATCTGGATCCTCACGATACACGATCATCAGCATCATCATCTCACGATCATCAACATCGTCATCACACGATCATCAGCATCGTCATCACACGATCATCAGCATCGTCATCTCACGATCATCAGCATCGTCATCACACGATCATCAGCATCGTCATCTCACGATCATCATCATCGTCATCACACGATCATCAGCATTGTCATCACACGATCATTAGCATCGTCATCACACGATCATCAGCATTGTCATCACACGATCATCAGCATCTGGATCATCTCGATCTACAGCATCTGGATCATCACGATCTACAACATCTGGATCATCTCGATCTACAGCATCTGGATCATCTCGATCTATAACATCTGGATCATCTCGATCTACAGCATCTGGATCATCTCATCTACAGCATCTGGATCATCTCGATCTACAGCATCTGGATCATCTCGATCTACACCATCTGGATCATCTCGATCTATAGCATCTGGATCATCACGATCTACAGCATCTGGATCATCACGATCTACAGCATCTGGATCATCTCGATCTACAGCATCTGGATCATCTCGATCTACAGCATCTGGATCATCTCGATCTACAGCATCTGGATCATCTCGATCTACAGCATCTGGATCATCTCGATCTACAGCATCTGGATCATCACGATCTACAGCATCTGGATCATCTCGATCTACAACATAAGTATCCTCAACCATACAAGTACATTAATCAATACATGTATCATCAAAAGTATGTATTCTCACCAATACATCTATCATCAAAACATGTATTCTTACTAATACATATATCATCAAAAGCATGTATTCTCACTAATACATCTATCATCAAAAGCATGTATTCTCACTAATACATCTATCATCAAAAGCATGTATTCTCACTAATACATCTATCAATACAAGTATCCACACTAATACAAGTATACACAACAGCAGCATACCCTGCAACACACATGATCCAATTACGGGATGGTCAATCCCTCTCACTTTAGGACATAGGTCCAAGGATGATACAATCCTGATCCACTTATGGGATGATCAATCCCTCTCAATTTAAGACATCTCTCATGTCTATGGATGATGCAATCCAGATCAACTTACAGGATGATCAAATCTTATCCTTTTAAGACACCTCACCATGTCTAAGGATGATGCAATCCCGAATCAACTTACAGGATGATTAGTCCTTATCACTTTAAGACACCTTACCATGTCTAGGGACGATGCAATCCCAATCTACTTACAGGATGATTAGTCCTTATCACTTTAAGACACCTCACCATGTCTAGGGATGATGCAATCCCAATCTACTTACAGGATGATTAGTCCTTATCACTTTAAGACACCTCACCATGTCTAGGGACGATGCAATCCCAATCTACTTACAGGATGATTCGTCCTTATCACTTTAAGACACCTCACCATGTCTAGGGACGATGCAATCCCAATCTACTTACAGGATGATTAGTCCTTATCACTTTAAGACACCTAACCATGTCTAGGGACGATGCAATCCCAATCTACTTACAGGATGATTAGTCCTTATCACTTTAAGACACCTCACCATGTCTAGGGATGATGCAATCCCAATCTACTTACAGGAGGATTAGTCCTTATCACTTTAAGACACCTCACTATGTCTAGGGACGATGCAATCCCAATCTACTTACAGGATGATTAGTCCTTATCACTTTAAGACAAGTCTCATGTCTAGGGACGATGCAATCCCATCACGTACATTTTGAACCCAGTTCATGGACGATGCAGTCCTCACGTACATTTTGAACCCAGTTCATGGACGATGCAGTCCTCACGTACATTTTGAACCCAGTTCATGGACGATGCAGTCCTCACGTACATTTTGAACCCAGTTCATGGACGATGCAGTCCTCACGTACATTTTGAACCCAGTTCATGGACGATGCAGTCCTCACGTACATTTTGAACCCAGTTCATGGACGATGCAGTCCTCACGTACATTTTGAACCCAGTTCATGGACGATGCAGTCCTCACGTACATTTTGAACCCAGTTCATGGACGATGCAGTCCTCACGTACATTTTGAACCCAGTTCATGGACGATGCAGTCCTCACGTACATTTTGAACCCAGTTCATGGACGATGCAGTCCTCACGTACATTTTGAACCAGCAGTTCCGGGATGATGCAATCCCCATCACTTTATTCTCGGAGACCTCACGTCTACGGCTCTCTTTAGGACTGAAAGTCCAGGGATGATCCAATCCCCTCAACTGTCCACTAAGGACTTCATTCTCGGAGACCTCATGTCTATGGCTCTCTTTAGGACTGAAAGTCCAGGGATGATCCAATCCCCTCAACTGTCCACTAAGGACTTCATTCTCGGAGACCTCATGTCTACGGCTCTCTTTAGGACTGAAAGTCCAGGGATGATCCAATCCCCTCAACTGTCCACCAAAGACTTCATTCTCGGAGATCTCACGTCTACAGCTCTTCTTTAGGACTGAAAGTCCAGGGATGATCCAATCCCCTCAACTGTCCACTAAAGACTTCATTCTCGGAGATCTCACGTCTACGGCTCTTCTTTAGGACTGAAAGTCCAGGGATGATCCAATCCCCTCAACTGTCCACTAAGGACTTCATTTTCGGAGACCTCACGTCTACGGCTCTCTTTAGGAATGAAAGTCCAGGGATGATCCAATCCCCACCTGTCCACTAAGGACTTCATTTTCGGAGACCTCGCGTCTACGGATCACTTTAGAACAAGTGTTCAAGGATGATGCAATCCTCACATGTATTCTCATCAATTTATTATCGATCCTGGGAACCCATACAGAACCCGATTCACACTTCTTTTTTAATTACACCATTAAGAGAATGGTCTTATCTAGCCACTTGGAGCAAACATCTCATCATGATTCTCTTCCTCTTTCGAAGAGAATCTTCTAGCCACAAGCCTTCTATATTTTGTTTGATTTGTAAATCTTCTTGTTGAACATCCATCACTTGTTCGGTGTTCTTTATTCTTCATGATCTTTCCTACAAAACAAAATTAAGTACATGATTAGTAATCCTTCATAATCATGAAATCATGATAACCTATTATGCATACAGATATCATTTACATAGTTATGCAACTATCTTGTCCAATACTTTGGCACAACACTTTCCCATATCCTGTATGCATACAGTGGCTATCTAGATGCCTTCCACCAGAACATACTATCGAGAGTGTGCACAACTCTCAGCATGTCAGCAAAGAGGTTTCATTCTAGACAAGCAACAATGGAATGTTTGTCCAACTTACCAATCATATGCATATTAGTAGTATACTGTTCAATGTTCTATGAATATTTACACTCAGCATGATACATTATAGGAATACAAATATGCATACAACCTATTATAGGCAATATCATTTACTATTTCAAATAACAACTCAAATACTTATCTTTTATGTTTGTGTGGTTGCCTCCCGCTTGATCTTCTGTATGTCTTTTGAACTTCTATTCATTCTGTACCACTGTGCATGTTCAAGTGTCATCCTCATGATCTCATACACAAACATACACCCATTAGTATGTTCTAAATGTTATCAAAACATTATAGTTCTAAATAATCTTGAAAATGTATAGTCATGATTATAGTTAATAAACATTAGTATTCAAGATTTCAGGGAAGTCTTATTTTACTCATGCATATCATCAATCAAGATAAAAGACATAATATGCATAATCCCTTGATTACTAACTTTATGAATAAGCAGAACCAATCATACCAAGTATACTTATATAAGGGATCCCAATACAAGGTAAGATTCTTAACATGACATAGGAAAACATACCTGGATTAGTATACCTACTTAGTTATGTACAACATACCTAAACAATCTCTTCAATGATTTAGAGATCCTGAGCTAGAACCTGCATGTCTCATAGGTTAAGCATAATATAATAAAGTCATACATACCTTGTAAGTAGAACAAAGATTATGGATGAGTCTTTGTCTTCATGATGTCATGGTCATGGAACTTGATTTGTCTTTTGTGATGTACCTATATCTTGTTAACAGAAAGCATCAACCTCACACAACACCATAATGCATTAGTACAATCATATAGCCCTAATCAATGAATGTCTTTGATCATTCACATGCATTCATATTGTTACTAGGGTGATAACACAATTCTAACATTAATCAAGATTGTACTAGTAAATAATATGAAGACAAACACATCATAAACTTAATCAAGAATTATACCTGAACTTCCTTAAGTCATACCTGTCGAGACTTCTTGTAGTCTTCTTATGTAAGGCCTTAGCCTCAACTCCCCCTGAAACTTGATCTGGATCTTAATTAGGGTTTTCTAGAGAAACCCTAAAGATTCAATCTTTGACTTTCACACTTCTCAATGGATGAAAGAATATGTCTTGCAGAGCTGATCAAACTAGCATACTTCAATTTTGGAATTTCCAAAATTTGACCCCTCAAAATTGCCTTTGAAACTTCTGGATCTTCTGGACAGGAACCCGAACTAGGGTTTGATGAAGCCCACCCTTCTGCCCAAACAAAAGGTTCGATCCAAGGCTCTAAACTCTTATTTTTCTTAGGAGTTTCCAGCCGTGGTTACAGACTTCAAAAATTCCAACTTTTGCTGAAGCCCTAATTTTCCATCTTTCCGATCAAAATCCCGAACTGGGGTTTGATCAAGCCCGGTCTTCCACCCAACCAAAAAATTCGATCTTGGTCTCTAAATTTCGATTTTTCTGAGTAGCATTCAGCCGTGGACTCCGATTCCAAAAATTCTAACTTTCTCCGAAACCCTAAATTCCGGAAGCCATGAATAAAGGTGCTCCAAAAATAATTCTATTTTGACAGAAATATGCACCTGATTGTTTCTGCTATAACTATTAAATTTTTGCTCCACAGGGTCTGAAACCTTTTTTATGCAGTAGCCTGACCTGTCATCTTTCCATCCTGACAGGTCTGACCTCAATTGGATTTTCTGAGAGAGAGTTATGCCAAGTGTCGCAACGTGACCTGTTTATGGGATAAAACAGGAGAGCGAACTTGTACGGAGTGCCACGTGTCACTGGTTGAATTTCGGCCTCTGAAAAAGTTTCATGAGATAGTACAGTCTGTGTACTACCTTTCACTTTTTACGAAATTTCATTTGGAGCTTCCTACCCCAAGATATGACCTTTTTCCCAAGGTCACCTGATTTTGACTCAGATCTGGAAGAGGCAGAAACCCTATATTGTACAGATCATAAATCACAAAGTACAACGAATTAGAGGTTGTTCTTTGGACACAAGGTACCTGGAGATTTAATCTTCGTCCTGTAAAAATTTCATACCCGAACAATTCGCCAAAATGGATTTATAGCGAAAGTGCTACGATGACTGGTTTTTGCTATGTAAAACCCTAACCTTCAATTTGTCGTAAGTAAAGCAAGTGTCTTTAGTGCCATACCTTGTCTTCCTTCAGGTTAGCTCTGATACCATGTTAAGATTCAATATGCTAAGACTGAAAATATCAGCATTACATTCCATTTCACAATAATAGCATATACAGGATCACTGAAGAAACAACAAGCATAGCATAAACACAAGAGACACAAATTTATCCTGGGAAACCCTCATGGGGTAGAAAACCCAGTAAAGCTTCCTCAATATAGATGACCAGCAATACACAAAGATGCAAACCAAATATATGATCTCCTCCTCCACCATAGCAGACCTCTCCTCCACAAGTGCTCCTTTCTCAAGTGAGTGTATGTGTGTATAATGAGGAACACACCTCTATTTATACACTTCTCTGATATGTATTTTACACAAATACATGTAGGCTCGTATTTAACCATTAGGTTAAATACCCCATTATAACTGACTGGGCCGACCCCTCTAGGGTGGTCTAATAACCCTTTGACCCACATAACACATTTAGGGCCGACCCCCACTAGGGAAGTCTAATAACCCGAGTTACCACATTCCGACGGAGGAATAAACATCTCCGGATATACAATAAGATCTTCACGGAGGAATGAATCATCTCCGGAATAATAAAGTACAAATATAATATTCTTTGAAGTTACAATATCTCAACACAAACTATAGAAAGTTGTTATGACATAGAATGTGCATACTTTGTTGATTCCATTTAGGAAAGAAATCACATTATCTAAAAAGTCGTGTTTTTTAAGAAATCATGTAAACCTTCTAGAAGCTGTGATTTTAAAAAACGGGCGGAAGTAAGCTTTCCTTATTTCCGGACGAATGCGCAAACTATAGAAAGTCGTTATTACGTAGAATGTTCATACTTTGTTGATACCATTTATGAAAGAAATCACATTTTCTAAAAAGTCATGTTTTTAAAGAAATCATGTAAACCTTCTAGAAGCTGTGATTTTAAAAAACGGGCGGAAGTAAGGTTTTCTTATTTCGGGACGAATGCGAAACCTATAGAAATTCGTTATTCGTATAATGTTCATACTTTTTTTATTCCATTATTTAAAGAAATCACATTTTCTAAAAACTCATGTTTTTTAAGAAATCATGTAAACCTTCTAGAAGCTATGAGTTTAAAAAACGCGTGGAAGTAAGATTTTCTTATTTCCGGACGAATGCGCATACTTTGTTGATTCCATTTATGAAATAAATAAGACATTTTCTAAAAACTTGTGTTTTTTAAGAAATCATGTAAACCTTCTAGAAGCTGTGATTTAAAAAAACTGGGGGAAGCAATCTTTTCTTATTTCCGGATGCATTCTCAAACTATACAGAGTCGTTATTAAGTAAGCATTTTTTTTTACGGACGAATGCGCAAACGATAGAAAGTCGTTATTACGTAGAATGTGCATGCTTTGTTGATTCCATTTATGAAATAAATCACATTTTCTAAAAACTCGTGTTTTTTAAGAAATCATGTAAACCTTCTAGAAGCTGTGATTTTAAAAAACGGGCGGAAGTAAGCTTTTCTTATTTATGGACGAATGCGCAAACTATAGAAATTAGTTATTACGTAGAATGTTCATATGTTTTTGATTCCATTTATGAAAGAAATCACATTTCCTAAAAATTCGTGTTTTTTAAGAAATCATGTAAACCTTCTAGAAGCTGTGATTTTAAAAAACGGGCGGAATTAAGCTTTTCGTATTTCCGGACGAATGCGCAAACTATAGATATTCGTTATTACGTAGAATGTTCATACGTTTTTTATTCCATTTATGAAAGAAATCACATTTCCTAAAAACTCATGTTTTTAAAGAAATCATGTAAACCTTCTAGAAGCTGTGATTTTAAAAAACGGGCAGAAGTAGGCTTTTCTTATTTCCGGACGAATGCGATTACTATAGAAAGTCGTTATTATGTATAATGTTCATACTTTGTTGATTCCATTTATGAAACAAAACACATTTTCTAAAAATTCGTGTTTTTTAAGAAATCATGTAAACCTTCTAGAAGCCGTGATTTTAAAAAACGGGAGGAAGTAAGCTTTTTTATTTCCGGAGGAATGCGCAAACTATAGAAAGTCGTTATTACATAGAATGTTCATACTTTGTTGATTCCATTTATGAAATAAATCACATTTTCTAAAAACTCGTCTTTTTTAAGAAATCATGTAAACCTTCTAGAAGCTGTGATTTTAAAAAATGGGCAGAAGTAAGCTTTTCTTATTTCTGGACGAATGCGCAAACTATAGAAATTAGTTATTACGTAGAATGTTCATACGTTTTTGATTCCATTTATGAAATAAATCAAATTTCCTAAAAACTCATGTTTTTTAAGAAATCATGTAAACCTTCTAGAAGCTGTGATTTTAAAAAACGGGCGGAAGTAAGCTTTTCTTATTTCCGGACGAATGCGAAAACTATAGAAAGTCGTTATTACGTATAATGTTCATACTTTGTTGATTCCATTTATGAAACAAATCACATTTTCTAAAAATTCGTGTTTTTTAAGAAATCATGTAAACCTTCTTGAAGCTGTGATTTTAAAAAACGGGCGGAAGTAAGCTTTTCTTATTTCCGGACAAATGCGCAAACTATAGAAATTCGTTACTACGTAGAATATTCATACCTTGTTGATTCCATTTATGAAATAAATCAAATTTTCTAAAAACTAGTTTTTTTTAAGAAATCATGTAAACCTTCTAGAAGCTGTCATTTTAAAAAACGATGGGAAGTAAGCTTTTCTTCTTTCCGGACGCATTCGCAAACTATAGAAAGTCGTTATGACGTAGAATGTGCATACTTTGTTGATTCCATTGATGAAAGAAATCACATTTTCTAAAAAGTAATGTTTTTTAAGAAATCATGTAAACCTTCTAGAAGCTATGATTTTAAAAAACGGGCGGAAATAAGCTTTTCTTATTTCTGGACGAATGCGCAAACTATAGAAAGTCTCTATTACGTAGAATGTTCATTATTTGTTGATTCCATTTATGAAATAAATCACATTTTCTAAAAACTCGTGTTTTTTAAGAAATCATGTAAACCTTCTACAAGCTGTGATTTTAAAAAACGGGCGGAAGTAAGCTTTTTATTTCCAGACGAATGTGCAAACTATAGAAATTCGTTATTACGTAGAATGTTCATACTTTGTTGATTCCATTTATGAAATAAATCACATTTTCTAAAAACTCGTGTTTTTTAAGAAATCATGTAAACCTTCTAGAAGCTATGATTTTAAAAATCGATGGGAAGTAAGCTTTTCTTATTTCCGGACGCATTCGCAAACTATATAAAGTTGTTATGACATAGAATGTGCATACTTTGTTGATTCCATTTATGAAAGAAATCACATTTTCTAAAAAGTCGTGTTTTTTAAGAAATCATGTAAACCTTCTAGAAGCTGTGATTTTAAGAAACGGGCGGAAGTAAGCTTTTCTTATTTCCTGACGAATGCGCAAACTATAGAAAGTCGTTATTACGTAGAATGTTCATAATTTGTTGATTCCATTTATGAAATAAATCACATTTTCTAAAAACTCGTGTTTTTTAAGAAATCATGTAAACCTTCTAGAAGCTGTGATTTTAAAAAATGGGCGGAAGTAAGCTTTTCTTATTTCCGGACGAATGCGCAAACTATAGAAATTCGTTATTACATAGAATGTTCATACTTTTTTTATTCCATTTATGAGAGAAATCACATTTCCTAAAAACTCGTGTTTTTTAAGAAATCATGTAAACCTTCTAGAAGCTGTGATTTTAAAAAACGGGCGGAAGTAAGCTTTTCTTATTTCCGGACGAATGCAAAAACTATAGAAAGTCATTATTACGTATAATGTTCATACTTTGTTGATTCCATTTATGAGACAAATCACATTTTCTAAAAATTCGTGTTTTTTAAGAAATCATGTAAACCTTCTTGAAGCTGTGATTTTAAAAAATAGGTGGAAGTAAGCTTTTGTTATTTTCGGACGAATGCGCAAACTATAGAAATTCGTTATTACGTAGAATGTTCATACTTTGTTGATTCCATTTATGAAATAAATCAGATTTTCTAAAAACTAGTGTTTTTTAAGAAATAATGTAAACCTTCTAGAAGCTGTGATTTTAAAAAACGATGGGAAGTAAGCTTTTCTTCTTTCCGGACGCATTCACAAACTATAGAAAGTCGTTATGACGTAGAATATGCATACTTTGTTGATTCCATTTATGAAATAAATCACATTTTCTAAAAAGTCGTGTTTTTTAAGAAATCATGTAAACCTTCTAGAAGCTGTGATTTTAAAAAATGGGCGGAAATAAGTTTTTCTTATTTACGGACGAATGCGCAAACTATGGAAAGTCGTTATTACGTAGAATGTTCATACTTTGTTGATTCCATTTATGAAATAAATCACATTTTCTAAAAACTCGTGTTTTTTAAGAAATCATGTAAACCTTCTACAAGCTGTGATTTTAAAAGACGAGCGGAAGTAAGCTTTTTTATTTCTGGACGAATGCGCAAACTATAGAAATTTGTTATTACGTAGAATGTTCATACTTTGCTGATTCCATTTATGAAATAAATCACATTTTCTAAAAACTCGTGTTTTTTAAGAAATCATGTAAACCTTCTAGAAGTTGTGATTTTAAAAATCGATGGGAAGTAAGCTTTTCTTATTTCCGGACGCATTCGCAAACTATAGAAAGTTGTTATGACATAGAATGTGCATACTTTGTTGATTCCATTTATGAAAGAAATCACATTTTCTAAAAAAAATTTTAAGAAATCATTTAAACCTTCTAGAAGCTGTGATTTTAAAAAATGGGCGGAAGTAAGCTTTTCTTATTTCTGGACGAATGCGCAAACTATAGAAAGTCGTTATTACGTAGAATGTTCATACTTTGTTGATTCCATTTTGTTGGCTTGGTTTTGCAACCAAGCTTAGTGCTATGGGCACCTGCTAAATAGTAGTAGCAGTTTCAATAGAAATAAATAACAATAAACTAAATCTAAACTAAACTAAACTAGCATGTGCATCTTTGAATTAAAAAACAAGAACAAGAAAGATAAAAAAATAATTTTTGTATTGACAATGGGGGCAAGCAAGTGCTTGCAATAACAATAACTCCAAGTGATGAAGGTTATTGAGTAGCTCCAATGGTGAGCAGCTCCAATCTCCAATGGGTCCTTTCTCCAAGGTTGCTACAATGGCCAAAACTCAAGGGAGATTTTGGCAGCATGAGGATAGGAATATGGATGGATCTGAAATGAGGAGCCCCTACCACCTTTTTATAGGTTTTGGTGAAGGGGAATACCATTTGTGGTTTTGTGGAAACCAATTGTATTGACCAACATGGTTTAGTTACTTTTCCCTCGTTTTTCCTTTTTTGAATAAAATTAATATTTGTATTCCTTTTTTAATATTTTGGGAATTTTGGACCCTTTTTTAGGGTTTTTTATGCTTTTTTAGTAAAAATAATCTTTTTAAGTGGGAAAAGGGGTGTACTAAAGTCTTTTGGTGACCTTTTGTTGGCTTGAGAGGCTTAGATGGTGGAAAAAGTGGACAAATGGGTCATGTGAATAAGGGAATGAGCTAGTGAGCACTTTTTGGGTGTTAACAGATTGCCCCCTGATGTGTGAGGAGAGGAGCTCATCGTATGGCTGATAGACATCATAGTTCTTTTGTCTTTTTTCTGGGGTTTTGGGGAGGAGAAAAGACCGATTGGAGACTGGATCCGCGACCCTTGGAAGCTGCAAAAAATAAACAAATATTACATGGCCTCAATATGAATGAGGAATAATCTCTAATGATGGATGAGGTGGGCATACCCATGCTCGTATCAAGACATATACATAACAATTAGTCCCAAGAAGGGGGATCTAATACATAAAAAATATACTGGTACATCATAATGGTCCTGAGGGGACATGATTTTGGGATGTACTCATGATCATGGCATGACTGATCTCAATAACTGATACACTGGAATGATTGTTGAACTGCTGAAACTGAAGGTGTCCAACATCTGTAGGGACTCAAAAAGTGTGAGTCATCTCTGAGAATTAATGTAACTGTATACTCAAGGGAGTATAAAACTGGTGTACATCTGAATACTGTCGCCATGCGCAGCCCGGATATCTATAGAAAAAGTGTAACTGGTTGTATCCATAGGTAGACTCTCAAATGTGGAGGAGTCAGATGGTATCCAGGGTCTTCGACTAATAAGTGAACGAACCAATTCCCTGTGCGAGTCTCAACAATGCGATCAAGGTGTTGAAGTCGAGCATGTGAGAAGCAACCATTTGGAGAAGCACTGAGGACTCTTCTCGAAATGATTCATAGGCACTCATCATAAATGGTGATGAGTCCAAGACACAGGGACCTCTAGGTCTATCCTCTGGAATAAATTTGGTTGTCGTCGACAGAGGGAGACTAGCAACTAACAAGGAAATGATGTTTCCTTGATAGGAGCGCGAGGTGTAGAACTGAAGTGTGGTAGTACTGATGGTAGGACTGACATACTTGTGGGGGTGGGAAGTAACTGGGGTCATATAGTGGGTAGACTCAAACTTCCTTTGTTCAGAGCATGATGACATGGTTGACATTGAAGCGTAGGGAACTGACTTATAGGTGTGAGGATCATATATTTTAGGGACTGAAGGGTATGTACTAACTCTGGGGGGGGTTAAGCTGACGGGTGCTGTCTAGGGATTCTCAGGGTGACATTTTTTGAATAATCTGAACAAAGGCAACCAAATGGGGAAGCTTCCATATGAGTAGACGTGATCTGTTGTGGCACTGAGAAGCACCATTGGGTCCTTCTTCGTAGTTTTAATGAGCTCCAAGACGGTATAAAAGTGTGCTCTGAAATGGTACTGTCCTGTGGATGTGTGAGCCCAGGACTGTTCGTGCTCATTAGTGCTTTCATTTTTTAAGGAGTCTGAAAAGGATAAGAAGACTCTACAATGGTTATGACTACTGTCCTGTTGTTTTTACGAGCCCAGGATGGTGATTGCTCATGGTCGCTTTCATGTTTAGAGAGTCTGAAAGCGGTAAGGGGACTCCATTGGTGTTTCTTTTTTGTAAGTTTAGTCTCCAAGGCCTGAAAAAGCATAAAATGATGCAGATGGAGAACTCTTCTAGCCGATGTGACTAGAGTATACCTTTTTCGTAATTAGTCTACAAGGTCCGGAAAAGGGGTAAACTTATACCAGGTAGATGCCCTTTCAGATACGTTTAGCGAGCATGAAAGGAAGCAAGGTTGCTCGACGATCTTTTCATTGTTTTAGGAGTCAGAAAAGAGCTTAATAGAAACTCCCTAAATGCCTTTTTCGTAAAAGGGATTGCTCGGCCCAAAAAATGGGTAAACTTATACCGAACAAAAAGGGATTGATTATAGCGAGAAAAGGTCTCAAGCATCATCATGAGTGCAGAAAAATGAATTCGGTGACATAAAGATTGTCAAAAAGGGGACTGCGGCCGTTGTGGAACGCAAACCGAGGCAATGAGAGGGTATTTTGAAAAAAGGTGGCCGAAAAGTTTGGGCGTGAGAGCGAGAAATGATCTCAAGCATCATCACAAGCGCGGGAAACTGAATCCGACGATATAAGACTCGCTAGAAACGGACGACGGCCGATGTGGCATGCAAACCGAGGCGACGAGGGGGCATGGAAAAAATGCCCTAAAAATATGGAGTTGATAGCGAGAAATGATCTCAAGCATCATCACGAGCGTGGAAAACTGAATCCGGCGATATAAGGCATGTCAAAAATGGAGAACGGTGGATGTGGCATGCAAACCGAGGTGACGAGGGGGGCATGGGAAAAATGCCAGAAAAATCTAGGCGTGAGAGCGAGAAATGATCTCAAGCATCATCACGAGTGCGGAAAAATGAATCTGACGATATAAAGACTTGCTAAAAATGGACCACGGCCGATGTGGCATGCAAACCGAGGTAACAAGGGTATGAAAAAATGGTCAAAAAATGGAGCTGGTGAAAACTGGACAAGAAAAGAACTGTCATGAAGTTCTCCGAAGGACAGTGGTGTCCATGCGGCTTACTATGGGTAAAATTGTTTGAGGTACAACCCGTTGCGTGTGTTGCGGAGGGGGTTTCCTTCTGAATCGGTCAGAATGTATGCCCCCTGTCCGAGGCAAGTGTATATAATATATGGGCCTTGGCACATGGACACAAACTGTCCTTTCCCGGTTTTGTCATGAGCCTGATCATAAGTGAGGACAAGGTCCCCTTCAGAAAAAGTTCTTGGGTGGACATGTCTATCATAATTCAATTTGGATCAGTTCTTGGCTGCTTCCATGTTTTGAAGGGCTGTGCGTCGATCTTCATCGACCTGCTCCAAGAGTAGTAAGTGTTGTTCAATTGGGGCAGTGTCCGGTAAGAGTTCAACGACCATATGTAGGGTTGGAATCTGGCACTCAATGGGGAGGACAGATTCGACACCGTGAACTAAGTGGAAAGGGGTAAAACCGGTGGCGGTTTTAGTCGATGTGCGGTATGCCCATAGTGCCGGGAAGAGCGTGTTGTGCCAATTTGACTTGTGTTTGTCTACAGTGTGCTGGAGGATGGTTTTCAAAATTTTGTTTATCGCTTCGACTTGGCCATTTCCTTGGGGGTAGTAGGCAGAGGAGAAATGGTGTTCAAATTTCAGTAAGGTGGATAGTTCTTTCCAGATGGTGTCTTCGAAGTGAGAGCCATGGTCTGATACAAGTTGCTTTGGCACTCCAAAACGTGCGATAACATGGTTGAGAAAGAATCGTGCAAGGGTTTCGGCTGTGCAATTGTAAGTTGGCATTGCCTCCGCCCACTTGCTAAAATAATCGATGGCCACAATAATATGTTTGTGACCGCTGGCTGACGTGGGATTGCAATCAAGGAAGTCAATGGCCCATTTGCAGAATGGTCCGGCAATAACGACTGGATGAAGGGGGGCAGGTGGGGTTCTTGCTTTAGGGGCAAAAAGTTGACAATTTTGGCAATGTTTGACTGCGGTGATGCAATCAGTAAATAATGACGGCCAAAAGTAACCTGCACGAATGATCTTTTGGGCAGTGGCCATGCCGGAGAAATGGCCTCCGTAGGCACCGCTATGACAATCATTGAGGACTTGTTCTGCCTCACTATGGGATAGGCAACTTCGTAGAATAGTATCAACGCCTCGTTGATAAAGCACATCCCCTAACAAGAGGTATCGGGGGGCGTGGTGACGTATACGATGGCGTCCGTCACGATCGATGTGGGGTCGAAATTTCTGCGTGTGGAGGTAAACTAGGATGTCACCGTACCATGGGTCGTCAGACGAAATAATGAAGATGTGATAGTCAATCAGATCCGTTTGGATAGCGGGTGATGACGAAGAGGATGGGAGGTCAGTGATCAGATGGGAAAGCGCGAGGGCTTTGGTGCTCTTGGGAGTTTTGAAAGTGAGGTCATATTCCTGGAGGATAATGACCCATTTAGCAACACGGCCTTGTAGGAGCCGCCGGTTTAGGAGATAGACCATAGGGTTGGAGTCGGCGACGACCGTGGTATGACCGAGCAGAATGTAGTGTCGCAATTTTTTGACGGAAAAGACTACAGCTAGGGCTAATCTTTCCTCGTATGGGTAACGTAGGGGTGGGCCAGACAAGGTCTGGCTGACGTAATAAATGACATGTTCTTGGTGAGAGGCATCTTCCTGGACCAAGACTCCGAACACGGCATGTTCAGATGCTGAGACGTAAAGGGTGAAGTCCTGAGAGAAATCTGGAGGAGAGATCAAGGGAGCTTGTGTGAGGGCTTTCTTGAGGGCTTCGAATGCCGTGTCTGCTTGCTCATCCCAAACAAAGGGTATGTGGGTGCGAAGTAGGTGTAAGAATTTGTGAACTTTGGTGGCGTAATCAAGTACGAAGCGACGAAGGAAATTGGATCACCCCTGCAAAATCTGGAGTTGCCGAAGTGTTCGCGGAGAGGGAAGGTCTAAGATGGCTTTGACTTTCAGGGGATCAACAGTGATTCCATCCTGGGAAACAATGAAACCCAACAACCGGCCTGCAGGAACGCAAAAGACACACTTGTGTGGGTTCAAGCGGATTTTATATTTGCGACAACGGAGGAATACTTGCCGGAGGTCGTTAAGGTGGTTTGATCATTTCCAGGAACGAGCTGTAAGGTCATCAAGATAGACTAGCAGGATATGGACCAAGTCATGAAAACAATAGGTCATGGCCCGCTGGAAGGTGGCACCGACATTTTTGAGGCCGAAAGGAATGACACGATAGGAAAAGGTGCCCCATGGGGTAGTAAAGGTAGTCTTATACTGATCCTCCTTACGAATCTAAATCTGGTTGTATCCGGAAAAACTGTCCATGAAGGATAGGACTTCATGTCCCGCACACGCATCAATGAGTTGGTCAATGAATGGCGTGGGGAAATTGTCTCTGGGACAGGCGCGGTTTAAATCACGGAAGTCAGTACATACTCTAAGGGTGCCTTGTTTTTTGTTGACGACAATGGGGTTTGAAACCCATGTCGTATAAGGAATAGGATGAATGAATCCTGCTTTGTGAAGTTTCTTGACCTCGGCTTTAAAAGCGGGGAGCTTGGAAGGATGAATGGGCCGGTTTTTCTGACCAATGGGGGGGACATCAGGCCATGTGTCAATGTGGTTCTCTATAATGGCGGGGTCAAGACCAGGCATTTCGGTATAGGAGCAGGCAAAGATATCACAGAATTCTTGAAAAAAATTTTTGTATGCCTCAGTTTCCGCTTGAGTGCAGGATGCGCCCAGCGAGATGAGTTCAGGTTTTCCAGGTGTGGTGGAAATATCAATTTGTATAATGGGGGAAATGTTTGACATGTTCCCTTCTTCGAAGGCATCCGGTGCTGGGATGGGGTCCTTGAGCCAATCGACCTTAGTGGGTATGAAATCTTTCGATTCGACCGATAGCTGATCAGATGTGGTGGATGTAGGCTCCTCTGGAAGGAAGTATGAGCGATGATGCATATCGTCCCACGGGTAGTCGGGTGCAGTGAGCATTTCCAAAATTTTCTCATCAGTACGGAAGTAGTCAGACCATAAATCAAGGGGTTCTGGTTTGAAAGTGGTCGTCGAAGAGATCATATAGATGGTGTTAATCTCTCCGGATGAGGATGATGCGGGAGGGTAGATCTCCTCGATAGTAGGGGGTGCCGTCTCAAGGTCCAAATTGTTCATCTCGTAGAGAGTTGCTCTGTAATCTGGGATGTCAGGGCAGTGATGTGAGTAGTGGCCGTAAATACCGCATATCACACATGGGTGGTTGGTACGCAGTGATTTATCATGAGGAATGGGGTTTGGATCGAGTTTGACCACCGGGATGTTGGGGTCGTCGTCTAACATTTGCATGTGTTCCTGTAATGCAGGTAACTGTGGACACTGATGGGTTGGATGGCCTAACTCATCACACTACGTGCATTTTGGAGGAGCACGAAATACGGGGGGAGGTTTAACGACCTTGGGTGGGGGTACCGCAGTGTATGGTTGTGGGACTCTGCCCCCAGTGGGTCTGATGAGTGGAGGGGGATTCGTCGATGACGAAGGAGTAGTGATACTGGGAGGTGGTTGGGTAGAAGTAACAATGGGTTGCACCGGTTGTAGGATGAAATTTGGTGTCGGTGGGGGAATGGGAGGCGTTATATACCACACAGGTAATCCCAATGTTAACCCAGGGAGACTAAGGGTCGCCATAACCGGGGCGCTTACTACACCCGAAGGAGGAAATAGAAAGGGGATTGTGTGGATGGGTGTAACAACGATGTGACTAGGGACCAATGGTGGTTTAGGGAACAAGGGTGGTTGATTACCGGGTTGTTGTGTATTCTGTGAAAGAGTACAGAGGTTCCCGACGTGGGTCTCTGGTGACGGTGGTGGAATGGACTGGAATGTAGAGGTCATCGGCGCCTCGGAGTAAAGTCCGGGTCCTACTGAGGAAATGAATGAGGTAGTTGCACCACAAACAGGTTGTTCAACCATGGGGAGAACATTTTTAGGTGTGGCGGGGGCCTTGGGATTGTAGTAGGTTAGTTGGTCGACCTTGACCACGCGTCCCTCATGGGGGAACTGCATGGTACGAAAAATGGATGAGGCGACCGCCCGCATGGCATACATGTAGTTGCGACCAAGTAAGAGGTTATAGTCGAGTTGGGCATTGATAACCTCAATGTTAATGAGGACGGTTTTACCCGCGAGCTGGACGGGGACATTAGCTAAGAGACCTTGGGGTTGAGCCGAACGGAGAGTAGGGGATCCCAACTTCTGCCAAACGAATGTGGACATGACGCATGTAGAGGCCCCTTCATCAATAATGCACCGATGGATGACAAGATTCCGAACAGAAACGGAAACTTGGAATGCTAAAGAGGAAGGCAGGCGTGGTTCAGACTGGTCTGAATCGAATGCGATCAACTGTGAATCATTGGGGTCAATGGCGCCAATGGAAGAGAGAAAAGTCTTGCGTTGCGAAGGACAGTTTTTCAAAACTTCTAAAGCAGACATGGCTGCAGGAGATTGGGCTAAGTCGTCGACAATGTTGTAATTCGACGCAGCGTGAGCATTGGGATTACTGTTGATGCAACGAAGTGGGAAGCGAGGTGCTTTGGAAGTGCCATCAAGTGGAGCCGGAGGTATACGTAATGTTTGATATGTGGGATTAACGTTACTGTTCTTCTCGGCAGGAGAGGCTTCTGAAGTGGATCCATATTGGTTCCGACGGGTTTGGAGGTTGGCATCGGCAGTTGACATCATCAACAAATCGTGAGTACCTTAATCGAACATGGGTTGATCAGGGGCTGCATAAGTGATCTGTTGTGGTGGCACGTTGCCCTGAGGGGGAGCTAACGGCTGAGTGTTCACTACACCTTGGTTTGGAAAGGGGTTTTGCATCACCAAAGGTTGATGTTGAGGTGGTGGAGGGTTGGGTGGCGGCTGAGGAGCCGCTTGCCCTTGACGATGGGCATCGTCGGTCCAGTATTGCCGAGCTCGCTCCAAATGTGGGCAAGAATGCGTGTAATGACCATAGACCCCACAGATAGAATAGGGGTGGTTTGTTCTGAGGTTATTATTTCTAGGCTGCTTGGGATTTCGATCCGGATTGCGGTTGGGAGGAGCAGCATTGTTATTTTGCGGAGGATTGGGAGGTGGAGGACCTTGCTGATGTTGTTGGTTATTACCGCGGTTACGACCTCTACCACGGTTCTGTTGCACACCTTGGTTGCGCTGGTTTTTTTGGTTCTGGGGCTGGTTGTGCTGTGTGTACACTTTCCCTTGAGCAGTGGGAGGATTTTGGTTCACCGCAGGTGTGGGAGCAGGTTGTGGTGGATAATAAGCCTGTGGGCCTGGAGGTGGTCTAGTTACCTGCTGGGGTTGTTGGTAACCCTGAGCTATTGGAGGTGTTGGGTTAGCTGCCACATCTTGTTGCGGGTAATACATTGGTTGAGGTGCAGCTGAGAGAGCGTATGCAGGTGGTGCATGACCAAAGCACTGAGGTGGACATGAAGGTCCATGGGTATGGTGGTGATGTGCCATGGGAGCATATGAACTGGTTGCTCCAGACTGAGATGTAGCTCGCGAAAGGTCGGGACCATGGATAGGGTGTGCAATGGAAAAGGGTTGGGGATGCGAGGCCATACAACCAATGATGCCATCAGCGGCATGGGATGCCCCCGATGCATCATGTTGGGATGACTCGCCCCGAGGGGCGTCCGATATAATGGTATACAGATAACCCGACTGGGCGTAAATGAGATCAAACTATTGGGCTTTGAGGATGGCCTCTTCTTCAGACTAGGGTCTTTCAGATGCCACATCATTCGCAATGAGAGGGAGAAGGGATTTTAGAAACCAATCTAGGAAGATATGGTCGTCTAACTTGATTTTGCAGAGGCTTCGGCGTCGACGCCACTCATGAATGTGGTCAGTGATGTGGGTGGCCGTGTTCTGTCTGCAAGACAGTGGGATCTCGACGCCCACATCATAGCGGACAGATAACTGAAAGAACTGCAGGATGGTCGAGGCAAGGGAGGTAAAGGTGGCATGCGTCCCATGGGGCTGCTCGATATACCACTTAGTTGTAGAGCCAGTGAAGGTGTGCTGTACTAGACGGAGGCGGACAGAGTCGTCCACTATGGAGTTGGAGGCGGATAGAGTCGTAAACCTTCTAGAAGTTGTGATTTAAAAAAAAGGGGGGAAGTAAGTTTTTCTTAATTCTGGACGAATGCGCAAACTATAGAAAGTAGTTATTACGTAGAATTTTCATACTTTGTTGATTCCATTTATGAAATAAATCACATTTTCTAAAAACTCGTGTTTTTTAAGAAATCATGTAAACCTTCTAGAAGCTGTGATTTTAAAAAACGAGCGGAAGTAAGCTTTTCTTATTTCCGGACGAATGCGAAAACCATAGAAAGTCGTTATTACGTAGAATGTTCATACTTTGTTGATTCAATTTATGAAACAAATCACATTTTCTAAAAATTCATGTTTTTTAAGAAATCATGTAAACCTTCTAGAAGCTGTGATTTTAAAAAACGGGCGGAAGTAAGCTTTTCTTATTTCCGGACGAATACGAAAACTATAGAAAGTCGTTATTACGTAGAATGTTCATACTTTGTTGATTCCATTTATGAAAGAAATCACATTTTCTAAAATGTCTTGTTTTTTAAGAAATCATGTAAACCTTCTAGAAGCTGTGATTTTAAAAAACGGGTGGAAGTAACCTTTTCTTATTTCCGGACTAATGCGCAAACTATAGAAATTCGTTATTACGTAGAATGTTGATACTTTTTTGATTCCATTTATGAAATAAATCACATTTTCTAAAACTCGTGTTTTTTAAGAAATCATGTAAACCTTCTAGAAGCTGTGATTTTAAAAAATGGGCGGAAGTAAGCTTTTTTATTTCTGAACGAATGCGCAAACTACAGAAAGTCGTTATTACGTAGAATGTTCATACTTTGTTGATTCCATTTATGAAATAAATCACATTTTCTAAAAACTCGTGTTTTTTAAGAAATCATGTAAACCTTCTAGAAGCTGTGATTTTAAAAATCGATGGGAAGTAAGCTTTTCTTATTTCCAGACGCATTCACAAACTATAGGAAGTCATTATGACGTAGAATGCGCATACTTTGCTGATTCCATTTATGAAAGAAATCACATTTTCTAAAAAGTCGTGTTTTTTAAGAAATCATGTAAACCTTCTAGAAGCTGTGATTTCAAAAAACGGGCGGAAGTAAGCTTTTCTTATTTCCGGACGAATGCGCAAACTATAGAAAGTCATTATTACGTAGAATGTTCATACTTTGTTGATTCCATTTATGAAATAAATCATATTTTCTAAAAACTCATGTTTTTTAAGAAATCATGTAAACCTTCTAGAAGCTGTGATTTTAAAAAACGGGCGGAAGTAAGCTTTTTTATTTCCGGACGAATGCAGAAACTATAGAAAGTCGTTATTACGTAGAAAATTCATACTTTGTTGATTCCATTTATGAAGGAAACCACATTTTCTAAAAAGTCATGTTTTTAAAGAAATCATGTAAACCTTCTAGAAGCTGTGATTTTAAAAAACGGGCGGAAGTAAGATTTTCTTATTTCCGGACGAATGCGAAACCTATAGAAATTCGTTATTCGTATAATGTTCATACTTTTTTTATTCCATTATTTAAAGAAATCACATTTTCTAAAAACTCGTGTTTTTTAACGAATCATGTAAACCTTCTAGAAGCTGTGAGTTTAAAAAACGCGTGGACGTAAGCTTTTCTTATTTCCGGACGAATGCACAAACTATAGAAATTAGTTATTACGTAGAATGTTCATACTTTGTTGATTCCATTTACGAAATAAATAACACATTTTCTAAGAACTTGTGTTTTTTAAGAAATCATGTAAACCTTCTAGAAGCTGTGATTTTAAAAAACAGGGGGAAGTAATCTTTTCTTATTTCCGGATGCATTCGCAAACTATAGAAAGTTGTTATGACGTATAATGTGCATACTTTGTTGATTCCATTTATGAAAGAAATCACATTTTCTAAAAACTCGTGTTTTTTAAGAAATCATGTAAACCTTCTAGAAGCTGTGATTTTAAAAAATGGGCGGAAGTAAGCTTTTCTTATTTCCAGACGAATACGCTAACTATAGAAAGTCGTTATTACGTAGAATGTTCATACTTTGTTGATTCCATTTACGAAATAAATCACATTTTCTAAAAACTCCTGTTTTTTAAGAAATCATTTTAACGTTCTAGAAGCTGTGATTTTAAAAAAGGGGCGGAAGTAAGCTTTTCTTATTTCCAGACGAATGCGCAAACTATAGAAATTCGTTATAACGTAGAATGTTCATACTTTTTTTATTCCATTTATGAAAGAAATCACATTTTCTAAAAACTCGTGTTTTTTAAGAAATCATGTAAACCTTCTAGAAGCTATGATGTTAAAAAACGGGCCGAAGTAAGCTTTTCTTATTTCTGGACGAATGCGCAAACTATAGAAAGTCGTTATTTGTAGAATGTTCATACTTTGTTGATTCCATTTATGAAAGAAATCACATTTTCTAAAAACTCGTGTTTTTTAAGAAATCATGTAAACCTTCTAGAAGCTGTGATTTTAAAAAACGATGGGAAGTAAGCTTTTCTTATTTCCGGATGCATTCGCAAACTATAGAAAGTCGTTATGACGTAGAATGTGCATACTTTGTCGATTCCATTTATGAAAGAAATCACATTTTCTAAAAAGTCATGTTTTTTAAGAAATCATGTAAACCTTCTAGAAGCTGTGATTTTAAAAAACGGGCGGAAGTAAGCTTTTTTGTTTCCGGTCGATTGCGCAAACTATAGAAAGTCGTTATTATGTAGAATGTTCATACTTTGTTGATTCCATTTATGAAAGAAATCACATTTTCTAAAAACTCGTGTTTTTTAAGAAATCATGTAAACCTTCTAGAAGCTGTGATTTTAAAAAACGGGCGGAAGTAAGCTTTTCTTATTTACTGACGAATGCGCAAACTATAGAAAGTCGTTATTACGTATAATGTTCATACTTTGTTGATTCCATTTATAAAATAAATCAAATTTTCTAAAAACTCATGTTTTTTAAGAAATCATGTAAACCTTCTAGAAGCTGTGATTTTAAAAAACGGGCGGAAGTAATCTTTTTTATTTCCGGACGAATGCGCAAACTATAGAAAGTCGTTATTACATAGAATGTTGATACTTTGTTGATTCCATTTATGAAAGAAATCACATTTTCTAAAAAGTCATGTTTTTAAAGAAATCATGTAAACCTTCTAGAAGTTGTGATTTTAGAAAACGGGCAGAAGTAAGATTTTCTTATTTCTGGACGAATGCGCAAACTAAAGAAAGTCGTTATTTCGTAGAATGTTGATACTTTGTTGATTCCATTTATGAAAGAAATCACATTTTCTAAAAAGTCATGTTTTTAAAGAAATCATGTAAACCTTTTAGAAGCTGTGATTTTAAAAAACTATGGGAAGTAAGCTTTTCTTATTTCCGGACGCATTCGCAAACTATAGAAAGTCGTTATGATGTAGAATGTGCATACTTTGTCGATTCCATTTATGAAAGAAATCACATTTTCTAAAAAGTCATGTTTTTTAAGAAATCACGTAAACCTTCTAGAAGATGTCATTTTAAAAAACGGGCGGAAGTAAGATTTTCTTATTTCCGGACGAATGCGCAAACTAAAGAAAGTCGTTATTTCGTAGAATGTTCAGACTTTGTTGATTCCATTTATGAAAGGAATCACATTTTCTAAAAAGTCGTGTTTTTTAAGAAATCATGTAAACCTTCTAGAAGCTGTGATTTCAAAAAACGTGCAGAAGTAAGCTTTTTTATTTCCGGACGAATGCGCAAATTATAGAAAGTCGTTATTACGTAGAATGTTCATACTTTGTTAATTCCATTTATGAAAGAAATCACATTTTCTAAAAACCCATGTTTTTTAAGAAATCATGTAAACCTTCTAGAAGCTGTGATTTTAAAAAACGGGCGGAAGTAAGCTTTTCTTATTTCCGGACGAATGCGCAAACTATAGAAATTCGTTATTACGTAGAATGTTCATACTTTGTTGATTCCATTTATGAAAGAAATCACATTTTCTAACAACTTGTGTTTTTTAAGAAATCATGTAAACCTTCTAGAAGCTGTGATTTTAAAAAACGCGTGGAAGTAAGCTTTTCTTATTTCCGGATGAATGCGCAAACTATAGAAATTCGTTATTACGTAGAATGTTAATACTTTGTTGATTCCATTTATGAAATAAATAACACATTTTCTAAAAACTTGTGTTTTTAAGAAATCATATAAACCTTCTAAAAGCTATGATTTAAAAAAATCGGGGGAAGTAATATTTTCTTATTTCCGGATGCATTCGCAAACTATAGAAAGTCGTTATGACGTAGAATGTGCATACTTTGTTGATTCCAGTTATGAAAGAAATCACAGTTTCTAAAAACTCTTGTTTTTTAAGAAATCATGTAAACCTTCTAGAAGCTGTGAATTTAAAAAACGGGCGGAAGTAAGCTTTTCTTATTTCCGGATGAATGCACAAACTATAGAAATTCGTTATTACGTAGAATGTTCATACTTTTTTTATTCCATTTATGAAAGAAATCAAATTTTCTAAAAACTCGTGTTTTTTAAGAAATCATGTAAACCTTCTAGAAGCTGTGATTTTAAAAAACTGGCAGAAGTAAGCTTTTCTTATTTCCGGACGAATGCGCAAACTAAAGAAAGTCCTTATTTCGTAGAATGTGCATACTTTGTTGATTCCATTTATTTAAGAAATCACATTTTCTAAAAACTCGTGTTTTTTAAGAAATCATGTAAACCTTCTAGAAGCTGTGATTTTAAAAAATGATGGGATGTAAGCTTTTCTTATTTCTGGACGCATTCGCAAACTATAGAAATTCGTTATGACGTAGAATGTGCATACTTTGTCGATTGCATTTATGAAAGAAATCACATTTTCGTAAAAGTCATGTTTTTTAAGAAATCATGTAAACCTTCTAGAAGCTGTGATTTTAAAAAACGGGCGGAAGTAAGCTTTTCTTATTTGCAGACGAATGCACAAACTATAGAAATTCGTTACTACGTAGAATGTTCATACTTTGTTTATTCCATTTATGAAATAAATAACACATTTTCTAAAAACTTGTGTTTTTTAAGAAATCATGTAAACCTTCTAGAAGCTGTGATTTTAAAAAACGGGCGGAAGTAAGCTTTTGTTATTTCCGGACGAATGCGCAAACTATAGAAAGTTGTTATTACGTAGAATTTTCATACTTTGCTCATTCCATTTATGAAATAAATCACATTTTCTAAAAACTCTTGTTTTTTAAGAAATCATGTAAACCTTCTAGAAGCTGTGATTTTAAAAATCGATGGGAAGTAAGCTTTTCTTATTTCCGGACGCATTTGCAAACTATAGAAAGTCGTTATGACATAGAATGTGCATACTTTGTTGATTCCATTTATGAAAAAAATCACATTTTCTAAAAAGTCATGTTTTTTAAGAAATCATGTAAACCTTCTAGGAGCTTTGATTTTAAAAAACGGGCAGAAGTAAGGTTTTCTTATTTCGGGACGAATGCGCAAACTATAGAAATTCGTTATTACGTAGAATGTTCATACTTTTTTGATTCCATTATTTAAAGAAATCACATTTTCTAAAAACTCATGTTTTTTAAGAAATCATGTAAACCTTCTAGAAGATGTGATTTTAAAAAACGGGCGGAAGTAAGATTTTCTTATTTCCGGACGAATGCGCAAACTAATGAAAGTCGTTATTTCGTAGAATGTTCATACTTTGTTGATTCCATTTATGAAAGAAATCACATTTTCTAAAAAGTCGTGTTTTTTAAGAAATCATGTAAACCTTCTAGAAGCTGTGATTTTGAAAAACGATGGGAAGTAAGCTTTTCTTATTTCTGGACGCATTCGGAAACTATAGAAAGTCGTTATGACGTAGAATGTGCATACTTTGTCGATTCCATTTATGAAAGAAATCACATTGTCTAAAAAGTCATGTTTTTTAAGAAATCATGTAAACCTTCTAGAAGCTGCGATTTCAAAAAACAGGTGGAAGTAAGCTTTTTTATTTCCGGACGAATGCGCAAACTATAGAAAGTCGTCATTACGTAGAATGTTCATACTTTGTTAATTCCATTTATGAAAGAAATCACATTTTATAAAAACCCATGTTTTTTAAGAAATCATGTAAACCTTCTAGAAGCTGTGATTTTAAAAAACGGGCGGAAGTAAGCTTTTCTTATTTCCGGACGAATGCGCAAACTATAGAAATTCGTTATTACGTAGAATGTTCATACTTTGTTGATTCCATTTATGAAAGAAATCACATTTTCTAACAACTCGTGTTTTTTAAGAAATCATGTAAACCTTCTAGAAGCTGTGATTTTAAAAAACGCGTGGAAGTAAGCTTTTCTTTTTTCCAGACGAATGCGCAAACTATAGAAATTCGTTATTATGTAGAATGTTAATACTTTGTTGATTCCATTTATGAAATAAATAACACATTTTCTAAAAACTTGTGTTTTTAAGAAATCATGTAAACCTTCTAAAAGCTATGATTTAAAAAAATCGGGGGAAGTAATCTTTTCTTATTTCCCGATGCATTCGCAAACTATAGAAAGTCGTTATGACGTAGAATGTGCATACTTTGTTGATTCCATTTATGAAAGAAATCACATTTTCTAAAAACTCGTGTTTTTTAAGAAATCATGTAAACCTTCTAGAAGATGTGATTTTAAAAAACGGGCGGAAGTAAGCTTTTCTTATTTCCGGATGAATGCGCAAACTATAGAAATTCGTTATTACGTAGAATGTTCATACTTTTTTTATTCCATTTATAAAAGAAATCACATTTTTTAAAAACTCATGTTTTTTAATAAATCATGTAAACCTTCTAGAAGCTGTGATTTTAAAAAACGGGGGGAAGTAAGCTTTTCTTATTTCCGGACGAATGCGCAAACTATAGAAATTTGTTATGACGTAGACTGTGCATACTTTGTTGATTCCATTTATGAAAGAAATCACATTTTCTAAAAACTCGTGTTTTTTAAGAAATCATGTAAACCTTCTAGAAGCTGTGATTTTAAAAAATGATGGGAAGTAAGCTTTTCTTATTTCTGGATGCATTCGCAAACTATAGAAAGTCGTTATGACGTAGAACGTGCATACTTTCTCGATTGCATTTATGAAAGAAATCACATTTTCTTAAAAGTCATGTTTTTTAAGAAATCATGTAAACCTTCTAGAAGCTGTGATTTTCAAAAACGGGCCGAAGTAAGCTTTTCTTATTTCCAGACGAATGCACAAACTATAGAAATTCGTTACTACGTAGAATGTTCATACTTTGTTTATTCCATTTATGAAATAAATAACACATTTTCTAAAAACTTGTGTTTTTTAGGAAATCATGTAAACCTTCTAGAAGCTGTGATTTTAAAAAACGGCCGGAAGTAAGCTTTTCTTATTTCCGGACGAATGCGCAAACTATAGAAAGTCGTTATTACGTAGAATGTTCATACTTTGCTGATTCCATTTATGAAATAAATCACATTTTCTAAAAACTCTTGTTTTTTAATAAATCATGTAAACCTTCTAGAAGCTGTGATTTTAAAAATCGATGGGAAGTAAGCTTTTCTTATTTCCGGACGCATTTGCAAACTATAGAAAGTCGTTATGACATAGAATGTGCATACTTTGTTGATTCCATTTATGAAAGAAATCACATTTTCTAAAAAGTCATGTTTTTTAAGAAATCATGTAAACCTTCTAGGAGCTTTGATTTTAAAAAACGGGCAGAAGTAAGGTTTTCTTATTTCCAGACGAATGCGCAAACTATAGAAATTCGTTATTACGTAGAATGTTCATACTTTTTTGATTCCATTATTTAAAGAAATCACATTTTCTAAAAATTCATGTTTTTTAAGAAATCATGTAAACCTTCTAGAAGATGTGATTTTAAAAAACGGGCGGAAGTAAGATTTTCTTATTTCCGGACGAATGCGCAAACTAAATAAAGTCGTTATTTCGTAGAATGTTCATACTTTGTTGATTCCATTTATGAAAGAAATCACATTTTCTAAAAAGTCGTGTTTTTTAAGAAATCATATAAACCTTCTAGAAGCTGTGATTTTGAAAAACGATGGGAAGTAAGCTTTTCTTATTTCTGGACGCATTCGCAAACTATAGAAAGTCGTTATGACGTAGAATGTGCATACTTTGTCGATTCCATTTATGAAAGAAATCACATTGTCTTAAAAGTCATGTTTTTTAAGAAATCATGTAAACCTTCTAGAGGCTGCGATTTCAAAAAACGGGCGGAAGTAAGCTTTTTTATTTCCGGACGAATGCGCAAACTATAGAAAGTCGTTATTACGTAGAATGTTCATACTTTGTTAATTCCATTTATGAAAGAAATCACATTTTATAAAAACCCATGTTTTTTAAGAAATCATGTAAACCTTTTAGAAGCTGTGATTTTAAAAAACGGGCGGAAGTAAGCTTTTCTTATTTCTAGACGAATTCGCAAACTATAGAAATTCGTTATTACGTAGAATGTTCATACTTTGTTGATTCCATTTATGAAAGAAATCACATTTTCTAACAACTCATGTTTTTTAAGAAATCATGTAAACCTTCTAGAAGCTGTGATTTTAAAAAACGCGTGGAAGTAAGCTTTTCTTATTTCCGGACGAATGCGCAAACTATAGAAATTCGTTATTATGTAGAATGTTAATACTTTGTTGATTCCATTTATGAAATAGATAACACATTTTCTAAAAACTTGTGTTTTTAAGAAATCATGTAAACCTTCTAAAAGCTCTGATTTAAAAAAATCGGGGGAAGTAATCTTTTCTTATTTCCGGATGCATTCGCAAACTATAGAAAGTTGTTATGACGTAGAATGCGCATACTTTGTTGATTCCATTTATGAAAGAAATCACATTTTCTAAAAACTCATGTTTTTTAAGAAATCATGTAAACCTTCTAGAAGATGTGATTTTAAAAAATGCGTGGAAGTAAGCTTTTCTTATTTCCGGACGAATGCGCAAACTATAGAAATTCGTTATTATGTAGAATGTTGATACTTTGTTGATTCCATTTATGAAAGAAATCACATTTTCTAAAAAGTTGTGTTTTTCAAGAAATCATGTAAACCTTCTAGAAGCTGTGATTTTAAAAAACGGGCGGAAGTAAGCTTTTCTTTTTTCCGGACGAATGCGCAAACTATAGAAAGTCGTTATTACGTAGAATGTTCATACTTTGTTGATTCAATTTATGAAATAAATCACATTTTATAAAAACTCGTGTTTTTTAAGAAATCATGTAAACCTTCTAGAAGCTGTGATTTTAAAAAACGGGCGGAAGTAAGCTTTTTTATTTCAGGACGAATGCGCAAACTATAGAAAGTCGTTATTACGTAGAATGTTCATAGTTTGTTGATTCCATTTATGAAAGGAATCACATTTTCTAAAAAGTCAAGTTTTTAAGGAAATCATGTAAACCTTCTAGAAGCTGTGATTTTAAAAAACGGGCGAAAGTAAGCTTTTCTTATTTCCGGACGAATGCGCAAACTATAGAAAGTCGTTATTATGTAGAATGTTCATACTTTGTTGATTCCATTTATGAAATAAACCACATTTTCTAAAAACTCGTGTTTTTAAAGAAATCATGTAAACCTTGTAGATGCTGTGATTTTAAAAAACGGGCGGAAGTAAGCTTTTCTTATTTCCGTACGAATGCGCAAACTAAAGAAAGTCCTTATTTCGTAGAATGTTCATACTTTGTTGATTCGATTTATGAAAGAAATAACATTTTCTAAAAACTCGTGTTTTTTGAGAAATCATGTAAACCTTCTAGAAGCTGTGATTTAAAAAAACGGGCGGAACTAAGCTTTTCTTATTTCCGGACGAATGCACAAACTATAGAAAGTCGTTATTACGTAGAATGTTCATACTTTTTTGATTCCCTTATTTAAAGAAATCACATTTTCTAAAAACTCATGTTTTTTAAGAAATCATGTAAACCTTCTAGACGCTGTGATTTTAAAAAATGGGCGGAAGTAATCTTTTCTTATTTCCGGACGAATGCGCAAACTATAGAATGTCGTTATTACGTAGAATGTTCATACTTTGTTGATTCCATTTATGAAATAAATCACATTTTCTAAAAACTCTTGTTTTTTAGGAAATGATGTAAACCTTGTAGAAGCTGTGATTTTAAAAATTGATGGGAAGTAAGCTTTTCTTATTTCCGGACGCATTCGCAAACTATAGAAAGTCGTTATGACGTAGAATGTGCATACTTTGTTGATTCCATTTATGAAAGAAATCACATTTTCTAAAAACTCGTGGTTTTTAAGAAATCATGTAAACCTTCTAGAAGCTGTGATTTTAAAAAACGGGCGGAAGTAAGCTTTTTTATTTCCGGACGAATGCGCAAACTATAGAAAGTCGTTATTACATAGAATGTTTATACTTTGTTAATTCCATTTATGAAAGAAATCACATTTTCTAAAAACTCATGTTTTTTAAGAAATCATGTAAACCTTCTAGAAGCTGTGATTTTAAAAAACGGGCGGAAGTAAGCTTTTCTTATTTCCTGATGAATGCGAAAACTATAGAAATTCGTTATTACATAGAATGTTCATACTTTTTTTATTCCATTTATGAAAGAAATCACATTTTCTAAAAACTCATGTTTTTTAGGAAATCATGTAAACCTTCTAGAAGCTGTGATTTTAAAAAACGGGCGGAAGTTAGCTTTTTTATTTGGGATAAATGCGCAAACTATAAAAAGTCGTTATTACGTAGAATGTTCGTACTTTTTTTATTCCATTTGTGAAATAAACCACATTTTCTAAAAACTTGTGTTTTTTAAGAAATCAAGTAAACCTTCTAGAATCTGTGATTTTAAAAAATGGGGGGAATTAAGCTTTTTTATTTCTGGAGGAATGCGCAAACTATAGAAAGTCGTTGTTACATAGAATGTTCATAGTTTGTTGATTCCATTTATGAAGTAAATCACATTTTCTAAAAACTCGTGTTTTTTAAGAAATCATGTAAACCTTCTAGAAGCTGTGATTTAGAAAAATTGGGGGAAGTAATCTTTTCTTATTTGCGGATGCATTCGCAAACTATAGAAAGTCATTTTTACGTAGAATGTTCATACTTTGTTGATTCCATTTATGAAACAAATCACATTTTCTAAAATTCATGTTTTTTAAGAAATCATGTAAACCTTCTAGAAGCTGTGATTTTAAAAAACGGGCGGAAGTAAGCTTTTTCTTATTTCCGGACGAATGGGAAAACTATAGAAAGTTGTTGTTACGTAGAATGTTCATATTTTGTTGATTACATTTATGAAATAACTCGTATTTTCTAAAAACTCGTGTTTTTTAAGAAATCATGTAAACCTTCTAGAAGTTGTGATTTAAAAAAACAGGCAGAAGAAAGCTTTTTTATTTCGGACGAATGCACAAACTATAGAAAGTTGTTATTACGTAGAATTTTCATACTTTGTTGATTCCATTTATGAAATAAATCACATTTTCTAAAAACTCGTGTTTTTTAAGAAATCATGTAAACCTTCTAGAAGCTGTGATTTAAAAAAACGGTGGGGAAGTAATCTTTTCTTATTTCCGGATGCATTCGCAAACTATAGAAAGTCGTTATGACGTAGAATGTGCATATTTTGTTGATTCCAGTTATGAAAGAAATCACATTTTCTAAGAAATCTTGTTTTTTAAGAAATCATGTAAACCTTCTAGAAGCTGTGATTTTAAAAAATGGGTGAAAGTAAGCTTTTCTTATTTCCGGACGAATGCGCAAACTATAGAATGTTGTTATTACGTAGAATGTTCATACTTTGTTGATTCCATTTATGAAATAAATCGTATTTTCTAAAAACTCGTGTTTTTTAGGAAATCATGTAAACCTTCTAGAAGCTCTGATTTTAAAAAATGGGAGGAAGTAAGCTTTTTTCTTTCCGGACGAATGCGCAAACTATAGAAACTCGTTATTACATAGAATGTTCATACTTTGTTGATTCCATTTATGAAAGAAATCACATTACCTAAAAAGTCATGTTTTTAAAGAAATCATGTAAACCTTCTAGAAGCTGTGATTTAAAAAAACGGGGGGAAGTAATCTTTTCTTATTTCCGGATGCATTCGCAAACTATAGAAAGTCATTATGAGGTAGAATGTGCATACTTTGTTGATTCCATTTATGAAAGAAATCACATTTTCTAAAAACTCATGTTTTTTAACAAATCATGTAAACCTTCTACAAGTTGTGGTTTTAAAAAACGGGCGGAAGTAAGCTCTTCTTATTTCTGGATCAATGCGCAAACTATAGAAAGGTGTTATTACGTAGAATGTTCATACTTTTTTGATTCCATTATTTAAAGAAATCACATTTTCTAAAAACTCATGTTTTATAAGAAATTATGTAAACCTTCTAGAAGCTATGATTTTAAAAAACGCGTGGAAGTAAGCTTTTGTTATTTCCGGACGAATGCGCAAACTATACAAATTCGTTATTACGTAGAATGTTCATACTTTGTTGATTCCATTTTTGAAATAAATAACACATTTTCTAAAAACTTTTGTTTTTTAAGAAATCATGTAAACCTTTTAGAAGCTGTGATTTAAAAAAACGGGGGGAAGTAATCTTTTCTTATTTTCGGATGCATTCGCAAAATATAGAAAGTCGTTATGACGTAGAATGTGCATACTTTGTTGATTCCATTTATGAAAGAAATCACATTTTCTAAAAACTCGTGTTTTTTAGGAAATCATCTAAACCTTCTAGAAGCTGTGATTTTAAAAAACGGGCGGAAGTAAGCTTTTCTTATTTCCGGACGAATGTGAAAACTATAGAAATTCGTTATTACGTAGAATTTTCATACTTTTTTTATTCCATTTATGAAAGAAATCACATTTTCTAAAAATGTGTTTTTTAAGAAATCATGTAAACCTTCTAGAAGCTGTGATTTCAAAAAACGTGCGGAAGTAAGCTTTTCTTATTTCCTGACGAAGGCAAAAACTATAGAAAGTCGTTATTTCGTAGAATGTTCATACTTTGTTGATTCCATTTATGAAAGAAATCACATTTTCTAAAAACTCGTGTTTTTTAAGAAATCAGGTAAACCTTCTAGATGCTGTGATTTTAAAAAACGATAGGAATTAAGCTTTTCTTATTTCTGGACGCATTTGCACACTTTAGAAATTCGTTATGACGTAGAATGTGCATACTTTGTCGATTCCATTTATGAAAGAAATGACATTTTCTAAAAATTCATGTTTTTTAAGAAATCATGTAAACCTTCTAGAACCTATGATTTTAAAAAACGGGAAGTAAGCTTTTTTATTTTCGGACGAATGCGCAAACTATAGAAAGTCGTTATTACGTAGAATGTTCATACTTTGTTGATTCCATTTATGAAAGAAATCACATTTTCTAAAAACTTGTTTTTTAAGAAATCATGTAAGCCTTCTAGAAGCTGTGATTTTAAAAAATGGGCGGAAATAATTTTTTCTTATTTCCGGACGAATGCGCAAACTATAGAAAGTTGTTATTTCGTAGAATGTTCATACTTTGTTGATTCCATTTATGAAAGAAATCACATTTTCTAAAAACTCATGTTTTTTAAGAAATCATGTAAACCTTCTAGAAGCTGTGATTTTAAAAAACGGGCGGAAGTAAGCTTTTCTTATTTCCGGACGAATGCGCAAACTATAGAAAGTTGTTATGACGTAGAATGTTCATACTTTGTTGATTCCATTTATGAAATAAATAGTATTTTCTAAAAACTCGTGTTTTTTAAGAAATCATGTAAACCTTTTCTAAAGAAATCACATTCTCTGTTGATTCCATTTATGAAAGAAATCACATTTTCTAAAAAGTCGTGTTTTTTAAGAAATCATGTAAACCTTCTAGAAGCTGTGATTTTAAAAAATGGGCGGAAGTAAGCTTTTTTATTTCGGACGAATGCGCAAACTATAGAAATTCCTTATGACGTAGAATGTTCATACTTTGTTGATCCCATTTATGAAATAAATCACATTTTCTAAAAACGCATGTTTTTTAAGAAATCATGTAAACCTTCTAGAAGCTGTGATTTTAAAAAATGATGGGAAGTAAGCTTTTCTTATTTCCATCCCATTCGCAAACTATGGAAATTCGTTATGATGTAGAATGTGCATACTTTGTTGATTCCATTTATGAAAGAAATCACATTTTCTAAAAAGTCGTGTTTTTTAAGAAATCATGTAAACCTTCTAGAAGCTGTGATTTTAAAAAATGGGCGGAAATAGGCTTTTTTATTTCCGGACGAATGCCCAAACTATAGAAAGTCGTTGTGACGTAGAATGTTCATACTTTCTGATTCCATTTATGAAATAAATCACATTTTCTAAAAACGCGTGTTTTTTAAGAAATCATGTAAACCTTCTAGAAGTTGTGATTTTAAAAAACGATGGGATGTAAGCTTTTCTTATTTCCGGACGAATGCAGAAACTATAGAAAGTCATTATTACGTAGAATGTTCATACTTTGTTGATTCCATTTATGAAATAAATCACATTTTCTAAAAACTCCATTTTTTGAAGAAATCATGTAAACCTTCTAGAAGCTGTGATTTAAAAAAATGGGGGGAAGTAATCTTTTCTTATTTCCGGATCCATTCGCAAACTATAGAAAGTCGTTATGAAGTAGAATGTGCATAGTTTTTTTATTCCATTTATGAAATAGATCACATTTTCTAAAAACTCGTGTTTTTTAAGAAATCATGTCAACCTTCTAGAAGCTGTGATTTTATAAAATGGGTGGAAGTAAGTTTTTCTTATTTCCGGACGAATGCGCAAACTATAGAAAGTCGTTGTTACGTAGAATGTTCATACTTTGTTGATTCCATTTATGAAATAAATCACATTTTCTAAAAACGCATGTTTTTTAAGAAATCATGTAAACCTTCTAGAAGGTGTGATTTTAAAAAACGATGGGAAGTAAGCCTTTCTTATTTCCGTCCCATTCGCAAACTATAGAAATTCGTTATGACGTAGAATGTGCATACTTTGTTGATTCCATTTATGAAAGAAATCACATTTTCTAAAAAGTCGTGTTTTTTAAGAAATCATGTAAACCTTCTAGAAGCTGTGATTTTAAAAAATGGGCGGAAATAAGCTTTTTTATTTCCGGACGAATGCCCAAACTATAGAAAGTCGTTGTGACGTAGAATGTTCATACTTTGTTGATTCCATTTATGTAATAAATCACATTTTCTAAAAAGGCGTGTTTTTTAAGAAATCATGTAAACCTTCTAGAAGCTGTGATTTTAAAAAACGATGGGATGTAAGCTTTTCTTATTTCCAGACGAATGCAGAAACTATAGAAAGTCGTTATTACGTAGAATGTTCATACTTTGTAGATTCCATTTATGAAATAAATCACATTTTCTAAAAACTCGTGTTTTTGAAGAAATCATGTAAACCTTCTAGAAGCTGTGATTTAAAAAAATGGGGGGAAGTAATCTTTTCTTATTTCCGGATCCATTCGCAAACTATAGAAAGTCGTTATGAAGTAGAATGTGCATACTTTTTTTATTCCATTTATGAAATAGATCACATTTTCTAAAAACTCGTGTTTTTTAAGAAATCATGTCAACCTTCTAGAAGCCTGATTTTATAAAATGAGCGGAAGTAAGTTTTTCTTATTTCGGACGAATGCGCAAACTACAAAAAGTCGTTATTACGTAGAGTGTTCATACTTTGTTTATTCCATTTATGAAATAAATCACATTTTCTAAAAACTCGTGTTTTTTAAGAAAGCATGTAAACCTTCTAGAAGCCGTGATTTAAAAAAACGGGCGGAAGTAAGCTTTTCTTATTTCCGGACGAATGCGCAAACTATAGAAAGTCGTTATTTCGTAGAATGTTCATACTTTGTTGATTCCATTTATGAAATAAATCACATTTTCTAAAAATTCATGTTTTTTAAGAAATCATCTAAACCTTCTAGAAGCTATGATTTAAAAAAACGGGGGGAAGTAATCTTTTCTTTATTCCAGACGCATTCGCAAATTATAGAAATTCGTTATGATGTAGAATGTGCATACTTTGTTGATTCCATTTATAAAAGAAATCACATTTTCTAAAAGCTCGTGTTTTTTAAGAAATCATGTAAACCTTCTAGAAGCTATGATTTTAAAAAACGAGCAGAAGTAATATTTTCTTAATTCCAGACGCATTTGCAAATTATAGAAAGTCGTTATGACGTAGAATGTGCATACTTTGTTGATTCTATTTATGAATGAAATTACATTTTCTAAAAACTCATTTTTTTTAAGAAATCATGTAAACCTTCTAGAAGCAGTGATTTTAAAAAATGGGAGGAATTAGGATTTTTTATTTCTGGACAAATGCGCAAACTCTAGAAAGTCGTTATTACGTAGAATGTTCATACTTTGTTGATTCCACTTATGAAATAAATCACATTTTCTAAATACTCATGTTTTTTAAGAAATAATGTAAACCTTCTAGAAGCTATGAATTTAAAAAACGGGCAGAAGTAAGCTTTGCTTATTTCCGGACCAATGCCCAAGTATAGAAAGTTGTTATTACATAGAATGTTCATACTTGGTTGATTCCGTTTAAGAAATAAATCACATTTTCTAAAAACTCGTGTTTTTTAAGAATTCATGTAAACCTTCTAGAAGCTGTGATTTTAAAAAACGGGGGGAAGTAATCTTTTCTTATTTCCGGACGCATTCGCAAACTATAGAAAGTCGTTATGACGTAGAATGTGCATACTTTGTTGATTCCATTTATTACAGAAATCACATTTTCTAAAAAATCGTGTTTTTTAAGAAATCATGTAAACCTTCTAGAAGCTGTGATTTTAAAAAACGGGCGGAAGTAAGCTTTTCTTATTTCCGGACGAATGCGCAAACTATAGAAAGTCGTTATTACATATAATTTTCATACTTTGTTGATTCCATTTATGAAATAAATCACATTTTTAAAAATTCATGTTTTTTAAGAAATCGTGTAAACCTTCTAGAAGCTGTGATTTTAAAAAACGATGGGAAGTAAGCTTTTCTTATTTCTGGATGAATGCGCAAACTATAGAAAGTCGTTATGACGTAGAATGTGAATACTTTGTTGATTCCATTTCTGAAATAAATCACATTTTCTAAAAATTCATGTTTTTTAAGAAATCATGTAAACCTTCTAGAAGCTGTGATTTTAAAAAACGGGCGGAAGTAAGCTTTTCTTATTTCTGGACGAATGCGCAAACTATAGAAATTAGTTATTACGTAGAATGTTCATACTTTTTTTATTCCATTTATGAAATAAATCACATTTTCTAAAAACTCGTGTGTTTTAAGAAATCATGTAAACCATCTAGAAGTTGTGATTTAAAAAAACAGGCAGAAGTAAGCTTTTTTATTTCGGACAAATGCGCAAACTCTAGAAAGTCGTTATTACGTAGAATGTTCATACTTTTTTGATTCCATTTATGAAATAAATCACATTTTCTAAAAACTCATGTTTTTAAAGAAATCAGGTAAACCTTCTAGAAGCTGTGATTTAAAAAAATGGGGGGAAGTATTCTTTTCTTATTTCTGGATGCATTCATAAACTATAAAAAGTCGTTATGACGTAGAATGTGCATACTTTGTTGATTCCATTTATGAAAGAAATCACATTTTCTAAAAAATCTTGTTTTTTAAGAAATCATGTAAACCTTCTAGAAGCTGTGATTTTAAAAAACGGGCGGAAGTAAGCTTTTCTTATTTCCGGACGAATGCGGAAACTATAGAAAGTTGTTATTACGTAGAATGTTCATACTTTGTTGATTCCATTGATGAAATAAATCGTATTTTCTAAAAACTCGTGTTTTTTAAGAAATCATGTAAACCTTCTAGAAGCTGTGATTTTAAAAAACTGGCGGAAGTAAGCTTTTCTTATTTCCGGACGAATGCACAAACTATAAAAAGTTGTTATTACGTAGAATGTTCATACTTTGTTGATTCCATTTATGAAATAAATCGTATTTTCTAAAAACTCGTGTTTTTTAAGAAATCATGTAAACCTTCTAGAAGCCGTGATTCTAAAAAACGGGCGGAAGTAAGCTTTTCTTATTTCCGGACGAATGCGCAAACTATAGAAAGTCGTTATTACGTAGAATGTTCATACTTTGTTGATTCCATTTATGAAATAAATCACATTTTCTAAAAACTCGTGTTTTTTAAGAAATCATTTTAACCTTCTAGAAGCTGTGATTTTAAAAAAGGGGCGGAAGTAAGCTTTTCTTATTTCCGGAAGAATCCGCAAACTATAGAAACTCGTTATTACGTAGAATGTTCATACTTTTTTGATTCCATTTATGAAAGAAATCACATTTTCTAAAAAATCTTGTTTTTCAAGAAATCATGTAAACCTTCTAGAAGCTGTGATTTTAAAAAACGATGGGAAGTAAGCTTTTGTTATTTCTGGACGCATTCACAAACTATAGAAAGTCGTTATGACGTAGAATGTGCATACTTTGTCGATTCCATTTATGAAAGAAATCACATTTTCTAAAAAGTCATGTTTTTTAAGAAATCATGTAAACCTTCTAGAAGCCGTGATTTTAAAAAACGGGCGGAAGTAAGCTTTTTATTTCCGGAAGAATGCGGAAACTATAGAAAGTCGTTATTACGTAGAATGTTCATACTTTGTTGATTCCATTTATGAAATAAATCACATTTTCTAAAAACTCGTGTTTTTGAAGAAATCATGTAAACCTTCTAGAAGCTCTGATTTTAAAAAACGGATAGAAGTAAGCTTTTCTTATTTACAGACAAATGCCCAAACTATACAAAGTCGTTATTACGTAGAATGTTCATACTTTCTTGATTCCATTTATGAAATAAATCACATTTTCCAAAAACTCGTGTTTTTTAAGAAATCATGTAAACCTTCTAGAAGCTGTGATTTAAAAAAACGGGGGGAAATAATCTTTTCTTAATTCCATACGTATTCGCAAACTATAGAAAGTCGTTATGACGTAGAATGTGCATACTTTGTTGATTCCATTTATGAAAGAAATCGCATTTTTTAAAAACTCGTGTTTTTTAAGAAATCATGTAAACCTTCTAGAAGTTGTGATTTAAAAAAACGGGGGGAAGTAATCTTTTCCTATTTCCGGACGAATGCGCAAACTATAGAAAGTCGTTATTCCGTAGAATGTTCATACTTTGTTGATTCCATTTATGAAATAAATCACATTTTCCAAAAACTCGTGTTTTTTAAGAAATCATGTAAACCTTCTAGAAGCTGTGATTTTAAAAAACGGGCAGAAGTAAGCTTTTCTTATTTCCGGACGAATGCGCAAACTATAGAAATTTGTTATTCGTATAATGTTCATACTTTTTTTATTGCATTTATGAAAGAAATCACACATTCTAAAAACTCGTGTTTTTTAAGAAATCATGTAAACCTTCTAGAAGCTGTGATTTAAAAAAACGGGGGGAAGTAATCTTTTCTTATTTCCGGACGCATTCGAAACTATAGAAAGTCATTATGACGTAGAATGTGCATACTTTGTTGATTCCATTTATGAAAGAAATCACATTTTCTAAAAACTCGTGTTTTTTAAGAAATCATGTAAACCTTCTAGAAGCTGTGATTTTAAAACCTGGGCGGAAGTAAGCTTTTCTTATTTCCGGATGAATGCGCAAACTATAGAAAGTCGTTATTTCGTAGAATGTTCATACTTTGTTGATTCCATTTATGAAATAAATCACATTTTCTAAGAAATCATGTAAACCTTCTAGAAGCTATGATTTAAAAAAACGGGGGGAAGTAATCTTTTCTTTATTCCGGACGCATTTGCAAACTATAGAAATTCGTTATGATGTAGAATGTGCATACTTTGTTGATTCCATTTATGAAAGAAATTACATTTTCTAAAAGCTCGTGTTTTTTAAGAAATCATGTAAACCTTCTAGAAGCTATGATTTTAAAAAACGGGCAGAAGTAATATTTTCTTAATTCCAGACGCATTTGCAAATTATAGAAAGTCGTTATGACGTAGAATGTGCATACTTTGTTGATTCCATTTATGAATGAAATCACATTTTCTAAAAACTCATGTTTTTTAAGAAATCATGAAAACCTTCTAGAAGCAGTGATTTTAAAAAACGGGAGGAATTAGGATTTTTTATTTCTGGACGAATGCGCAAACTATAGAAAGTCGTTATTACGTAGAATGTTCATACTTTGTTGATTCCACTTATGAAATAAATCACATTTTCTAAATACTCATGTTTTTTAAGAAATAATTTTAACCTTCTAGAAGCTGTGATTTTAAAAAAGGGGCGGAAGTAAGCTTTTCTTATCTCCGGACGAATCCGCAAACTATAGAAACTCGTTATTACGTAGAATGTTCATACTTTTTTTATTCCATTTATGAAAGAAATCACATTTTCTAAAAAATCTTGTTTTTTAAGAAATCATGTAAACCTTCTAGAAGCTGTGATTTTCAAAAACGATGGGAAGTAAGCTTTTGTTATTTCCGGACGTATTCACAAACTATAGAAAGTCGTTATGACGTAGAATGTGCATACTTTGTCGATTCCATTTATGAAAGAAATCACATTTTCAAAAAAGTCATGTTTTTTAAGAAATCATGTAAACCTTCTAGAAGCTGTGATTTTAAAAAACGGGCGGAAGTAAGCTTTTTATTTCCGGAAGAATGCGGAAACTATAGAAAGTCGTTATTACGTAGAATGTTCATACTTTGTTGATTCCATTTATGAAATAAATCACAATTTCTCAAAACTCGTGTTTTTTAAGAAATCATGTAAACCTTCTAGAAGCTGTGATTTAAAAAAATGGGGGGAAGTAATCTTTTCTTATTTCCAGATGCATTCGCAAACTATAGAAAGTCGTTATGACGTAGAATGTGCATACTTTTTTTATTCCATTTATGAAAGAAATCACATTTTATAAAAACTCGTGTTTTTTAAGAAATCATGTAAACCTTCTAGAAGCTATGATTTTAAAAAACGGGCGGAATTAAGCTTTTCTTATTTCCGGACGGATGCGCAAACTATAGAAAGTCGTTATTTCGTAGAATGTTCATACTTTGTTGATTCCATTTATGAAAGAAATCACGATTTCTAAAAACTCGTGTTTTTTAAGAAATCATGTAAACCTTCTAGGAGCTGTGATTTTAAAAAACGATGGGAAGTAAGCTTTTGTTATTTCCGGACTCATTCGCAAACTATACAAAGTCGTTATGACGTAGAATGTGCATACTTTGTCGATTCCATTTATGAAAGAAATCACATTTTCTAAAAAGTCATGTTTTTTAAGAAATCATGTAAAGCTTCTAGAAGCTGTGATTTTAAAAAACGGGCGGAAGTAAGCTTTTTTATTTGCAGACGAATGCGCAAACTATAGAAATTTTTATTACGTAGAATGTTCATACTTTGTTGATTCCATTTATGAAATAAATCGTATTTTCTAAAAACTCGTGTTTTTTAAGAAATCATGTAAACCTTCTAGAAGTTGTGATTTTAAAAAACGGGCGGAAGTAAGCTTTTTTATTTCCGGACGAATGCGCAAACTATAGAAATTCCTTATTACGTAGAATGTTCATACTTTGTTGATTCCATTTATGAAAGAAATCACATTTTCTAAAAACTCGTGTCTTCTAAGAAATCATGTAAACCTTCTAGAAGCTGTGATTTTAAAAACCGATGGGAAGTAAGTTTTTCTTATTTCCGGACGCATTCGGAAACTATAGAAAGTCGTTATGACGTAGAATGTGCATACTTTGTCGATTCCATTTATGAAAGAAATCACATTTTCCAAAAAGACATGTTTTTTAAGAAATCATGTAAACCTTCTAGAAGCTGTGATTTTAGAAAACGGGCGGAAGTAAGCTTTTTTATTTCCGGAAGAATGCGCAAACTATAGAAAGCCGTTATTACGTAGAATGTTGATACCTCGTTGATTCCATTTATGAAAGAAATCACATTTTCTAAAAACTCTTGTTTTTTAAGATATCATGTAAACCTTCTAGAAGCTATGATTTTAAAAATTGATGCGAAGTAAGCTTTTCGTATTTCTAGACGCATTAGCAAACTATAGAAAGTCATTATGACGTAGAATGTCCATACTTTGTTGATTCCATTTATGAAAGAAATCACATTTTATAAAAACTCGTGTTTTTTAAGAAATCATGTAAACCTTCTAGAAGCTGTGATTTTAAAAAACGGGTGGAAGTAATGTTTTCTTATTTCCGGACGAATGCGAAAGCTATAGAAATTCATTATTCGTATAATGTTCATACTTTTTTTATTCCATTATTTAAAGAAATCACATTTTCTAAAAACTCATGTTTTTTAAGAAATCGTGTAAACCTTCTAGAAGCTGTGATTTTAAAAAACGCGTGGAAGTAAGCTTTTCTTATTTCTGGATGAATGCGGAAACTATAGAAAGTGGTTATTATGTAGAATGTTCATACTTTGTTGATTCCATTTATGAAATAAATAACACATTTTCTAAAAACTTGGGTTTTTAAGAAATCATGTAAACCTTCTACAAGCTGTGATTTAAAAAAACAGGGGGGAAGTAATCTTTTATTATTTCCGGATACATTCGCATACTATAGAAATTCGTTATGACGTAGAAAGTGCATACATTGTTGATTCCATTTATGAAAGAAATCACATTTTCTAAAAACTCGTGTTTTTTAAGAAATCATGTAAACCTTCTAGAAGCTGTGATTTTAAAAAACGGGCAGAAGTAAGCTTTCCTTATTTCCGGACGAATGTGCAAACTATAGAAAGTCGTTATTACGTAGAATGTTCATACTTTGTTGATTCCATTTATGATATAAATCAAATTTTCTAAAAACTCATGTTTTTTAAGAAATCATTTTAACCTTCTAGAAGCTGTTAAAATTCCGGACGAATGCGCAAACTAGAGAAATTCGTTTTAACGTAGAATGTTCATACTTTCTTGATTCCATTTATGAAAGAAATCACATTTTCTAAAAACTCGTGTTTTTTAAGAAATCATGTAAACCTTCTAGATGATGTGATTTTAAAAAACGGGCGGAAGTAAGCTTTTCTTATTTCCGGACGAATGCGCAAACTATAGAAAGTCGTTATTTCGTAGAATGTTCATACTTTGTTGATTCCATTTATGGAAGAAATCACATTTTCTAAAAACTCTTTTTTTTTAAGAAATCATGTAAAGCTTCTAGAAACTGTGATTTTAAAAAACGATGGGAAGTAAGCTTTTCTTATTTCCGGACGAATGCGCAAACTATAGAAAGTCGTTATGACGTAGAATGTGCATACTTTGTTGATTCCATTTATGAAATAAATCACATTTTCTAAAAACTCGTGTTTTTTAAGAAATCATTTTAACCTTCTAGAAGCTGTGATTTTAAAAAAGGGGTGGAAGTAAGCTTTTCTTATTTCCGAACGAATGCGCAAACTATAGAAATTCGTTATTACGTAGAATGTTCATACTTTTTTGATTCCATTTATGAAAGAAATCACATTTTCTAAGAACTCGTGTTTTTTAAGAAATCATGTAAACCTTCTAGAAGCTGTGATTTTAAAAAACAGGTGGAAGTTAGCTTTTCTTATTTCCGGACGAATGCACAAACTATAGAAAGTCGTTATTACGTAGAATGTTCATACTTTGTTGATTCCATTTATTAAATAAAGCACATTTTCTAAAAACTCGTGTCTTTTAAGAAATCATGTAATGCTTCTAGAAGCTGTGATTTTAAAAAATGGGCGAAAGAAAGTCATTATTACGTAGAATGTTCATGCTTTGTTGATTCTATTTATGAAAAAAATCACATTTTCTAAAATTCGTGTTTTTTAAGAAATCATGTAAACCGTCTAGAAGCTGTGATTTTAAAAATCGGTGGGAAGTAAGCTTTTCTTATTTCCGGACGCATTCGCAAACTATAGAAAGTTGTTATGACATAGAATGTGCATACTTTGTTGATTCCATTTATGAAAGAAATCACATTTTCTAAAAAGTCGTGTTTTTTAAGAAATCATGTAAACCTTCTAGAAGCTGTGATTTTAAAAAACGGGCGGAAGTAAGCTTTTCTTATTTCTGGAAGAATCCGCAAACTATAGAAAGTCGTTATTACGTAGAATGTCCATACTTTTTTGATTCCATTTATGAAATAAATCACATTTTCTAAAAACTCGTGTTTTTTAAGAAATCATGTAAACCTTCTAGAAGCTGTGATTTAAAAAAAAGGGGGGAAGAACGTTTTTCTTAATTCCGGACGAATGCGCAAACTATAGAAAGTCGTTATGACATAGAATGTGCATACTTTGTCGATTCCATTTATGAAAGAAATCACATTTTCCAAAAAGTCATGTTTTTTTAGAAATCATGTAAACCTTCTAGAAGTTGTGATTTTAAAAAACGGGCGAATGTAAGCTTTTTTATTTCCGGACGAATGCGCAAACTATAGAAAGTCGTTATTACGTAGAATGTTCATACTTTGTTGATTCCATTTATGAAAGAAATCACATTTTTTAAAAACTCGTGTTTTTTAAGAAATGATGTAAACCTTCTAGAAGTTGTGATTTTAAAAAATGGGCGGAAGTAAGCTTTTCTTATTTCCGGATGAATGTGCAAACTATAGAAATTCGTTATTACGTAGAATGTTCATACTTTTTTGATTCCATTTATGAAAGAAATCACATTTTCTAAAAACTCTTGTTTTTTAAGAAATCATGTAAACCTTCTAGAAGCTGTGATTTTAAAAAATGGGTGGAAGTAAGCTTTTTTATTTCGGACGAATGCGCAAACTATAGAAAATCAATATTACGTAGAATGTTCATACTTTGTTGATTAAATTTATGAAATAAATCACATTTTCGAAAAACTCATGTTTTTTAAGAAATCATGTAAACCTTCTAGAAGCTGTGATTTTAAAAATAAATGGGAAGTAAGCTTTTCTTATTTTCGGACGCATTCGCAAACTATAGAAAGTCGTTATGACGTAGAATGTGAATACTTTGTTAATTCCATTTATGAAAGAAATCACATTTTCTAAAAAGTCGTGTTTTTTAAGAAATCATGTAAACCTTCTAGAAGCTGTGATTTTAAAAAACGGGCGCAATTAAGCTTTTTTATTTCTGGAAGAATGCACAAAAAGTCATGTTTTTTAAAAAATCATGTAAACCTTCTAGAAGCTGTGATTTTAAAAAACGGGCGCAATTAAGCTTTTTTATTTCCGGAAGAATGTGCAAAAAGTCATGTTTTTTAAGAAATCATGTAAACCTTCTGGAAGCTGTGATTTTAAAAAACGGGCGGATGTAAGCTTTTTCATTTCCGGACGAATGCGCAAACTATAGAAAGTCGTTATTACGTAGAATGTTCATACTTTGTTGATTCCATTTATGAAAGAAATCACATTTTCAAAAACTCGTGTTTTTTAAGAAATCATGTAAACCTTCTAGAAGCTGTGATTTTAAAAAATGGGCAGAAGTAAGCTTTTCTTATTTCCGGACGAATGCGCAAACTATAGAAATTCGTTATTAGATAGAATGTTCATACTTTTTTTTTTCCATTTATAAAAGAAATAACATTTTCTAAAAACTCGTGTTTTTTAAGAAATCATGTAAACCTCATAGAAGCTGTGATTTTAAAAAACGGGCGGAAGTAAGCTTTTTTATTTCGGACGAATGCGCAAACTATAGAAAGTCATTATCACGTAGAATGTTCATACTTTGTTGATTCCATTTATGAAATAAATCACATTTTCTAAAAACTCGTGTTTTTTAAGAAATCATGTAAACCTTCTAGAAGCTGTGATTTTAAAAATCAATGGGAAGTAAGCTTTTCTTATTTTCGGATGCATTCGCAAACTATAGAAAGTCGTTATGACGTAGAATGTGCATACTTTGTTGATTCCATTTATGAAATAAATCACAATTTCTAAAAACGCGTGTTTTTTATGAAATCAGGTAAACCTTCTAGAAGATGTGATTTTAAAAAATGATGGGAAGTAAGCTTTTCTTATTTCCGGACGAATGCAGAAACTATAGAAATTCGTTATTACGTAGAATGTTCATACTTTGTTGATTCCATTTATGAAATAAATCACATTTTCTAAAAACTCGTGTTTTTGAAGAAATCATGTAAACCTTCTAGAAGCTCTGATTTTAAAAAATGGACAGAAGTAAGCTTTTCTTATTTACAGACAAATGCCCAAACTATACAAAGTCGTTATTACGTAGAATGTTCATACTTTCTTGATTCCATTTATGAAATAAATCACATTTTCCAAAAACTCGTGTTTTTTAAGAAATCATGTAAACCTTCTAGAAGCTGTGATTTAAAAAAACGGGGGGAAATAATCTTTTCTTAATTCCATACGTATTCGCAAACTATAGAAAGTCGTTATGACGTAGAATGTGCATACTTTGTTGATTCCATTTATGAAAGAAATCACATTTTTTAAAAACTCGTGTTTTTTAAGAAATCATGTAAACCTTCTAGAAGTTGTGATTTAAAAAAACGGGGGGAAGTAATCTTTTCCTATTTCCGGACGAATGCGCAAACTATAGAAAGTCGTTATTCCGTAGAATGTTCATACTTTGTTGATTCCATTTATGAAATAAATCACATTTTCCAAAAACTCGTGTTTTTTAAGAAATCATGTAAACCTTCTAGAAGCTGTGATTTTAAAAAACGGGCAGAAGTAAGCTTTTCTTATTTCCGGACGAATGCGCAAACTATAGAAATTTGTTATTCGTATAATGTTCATACTTTTTTTATTGCATTTATGAAAGAAATCACACATTCTAAAAACTCGTGTTTTTTAAGAAATCATGTAAACCTTCTAGAAGCTGTGATTTAAAAAAACGGGGGGAAGTAATCTTTTCTTATTTCCGGACGCATTCGAAACTATAGAAAGTCATTATGACGTAGAATGTGCATACTTTGTTGATTCCATTTATGAAAGAAATCACATTTTCTAAAAACTCGTGTTTTTTAAGAAATCATGTAAACCTTCTAGAAGCTGTGATTTTAAAACCTGGGCGGAAGTAAGCTTTTCTTATTTCCGGATGAATGCGCAAACTATAGAAAGTCGTTATTTCGTAGAATGTTCATACTTTGTTGATTCCATTTATGAAATAAATCACATTTTCTAAGAAATCATGTAAACCTTCTAGAAGCTATGATTTAAAAAAACGGGGGGAAGTAATCTTTTCTTTATTCCGGACGCATTTGCAAACTATAGAAATTCGTTATGATGTAGAATGTGCATACTTTGTTGATTCCATTTATGAAAGAAATTACATTTTCTAAAAGCTCGTGTTTTTTAAGAAATCATGTAAACCTTCTAGAAGCTATGATTTTAAAAAACGGGCAGAAGTAATATTTTCTTAATTCCAGACGCATTTGCAAATTATAGAAAGTCGTTATGACGTAGAATGTGCATACTTTGTTGATTCCATTTATGAATGAAATCACATTTTCTAAAAACTCATGTTTTTTAAGAAATCATGAAAACCTTCTAGAAGCAGTGATTTTAAAAAACGGGAGGAATTAGGATTTTTTATTTCTGGACGAATGCGCAAACTATAGAAAGTCGTTATTACGTAGAATGTTCATACTTTGTTGATTCCACTTATGAAATAAATCACATTTTCTAAATACTCATGTTTTTTAAGAAATAATTTTAACCTTCTAGAAGCTGTGATTTTAAAAAAGGGGCGGAAGTAAGCTTTTCTTATCTCCGGACGAATCCGCAAACTATAGAAACTCGTTATTACGTAGAATGTTCATACTTTTTTTATTCCATTTATGAAAGAAATCACATTTTCTAAAAAATCTTGTTTTTTAAGAAATCATGTAAACCTTCTAGAAGCTGTGATTTTCAAAAACGATGGGAAGTAAGCTTTTGTTATTTCCGGACGCATTCACAAACTATAGAAAGTCGTTATGACGTAGAATGTGCATACTTTGTCGATTCCATTTATGAAAGAAATCACATTTTCAAAAAAGTCATGTTTTTTAAGAAATCATGTAAACCTTCTAGAAGCTGTGATTTTAAAAAACGGGCGGAAGTAAGCTTTTTATTTCCGGAAGAATGCGGAAACTATAGAAAGTCGTTATTACGTAGAATGTTCATACTTTGTTGATTCCATTTATGAAATAAATCACAATTTCTCAAAACTCGTGTTTTTTAAGAAATCATGTAAACCTTCTAGAAGCTGTGATTTAAAAAAATGGGGGGAAGTAATCTTTTCTTATTTCCAGATGCATTCGCAAACTATAGAAAGTCGTTATGACGTAGAATGTGCATACTTTTTTTATTCCATTTATGAAAGAAATCACATTTTATAAAAACTCGTGTTTTTTAAGAAATCATGTAAACCTTCTAGAAGCTATGATTTTAAAAAACGGGCGGAATTAAGCTTTTCTTATTTCCGGACGGATGCGCAAACTATAGAAAGTCGTTATTTCGTAGAATGTTCATACTTTGTTGATTCCATTTATGAAAGAAATCACGATTTCTAAAAACTCGTGTTTTTTAAGAAATCATGTAAACCTTCTAGGAGCTGTGATTTTAAAAAACGATGGGAAGTAAGCTTTTGTTATTTCCGGACTCATTCGCAAACTATACAAAGTCGTTATGACGTAGAATGTGCATACTTTGTCGATTCCATTTATGAAAGAAATCACATTTTCTAAAAAGTCATGTTTTTTAAGAAATCATGTAAAGCTTCTAGAAGCTGTGATTTTAAAAAACGGGCGGAAGTAAGCTTTTTTATTTGCAGACGAATGCGCAAACTATAGAAATTTTTATTACGTAGAATGTTCATACTTTGTTGATTCCATTTATGAAATAAATCGTATTTTCTAAAAACTCGTGTTTTTTAAGAAATCATGTAAACCTTCTAGAAGCTGTGATTTTAAAAAACAGGCGGAAGTAAGCTTTTTTATTTCCGGACGAATGCGCAAACTATAGAAATTCCTTATTACGTAGAATGTTCATACTTTGTTGATTCCATTTATGAAAGAAATCACATTTTCTAAAAACTCGTGTCTTCTAAGAAATCATGTAAACCTTCTAGAAGCTGTGATTTTAAAAACCGATGGGAAGTAAGTTTTTCTTATTTCCGGACGCATTCGGAAACTATAGAAAGTCGTTATGACGTAGAATGTGCATACTTTGTCGATTCCATTTATGAAAGAAATCACATTTTCCAAAAAGACATGTTTTTTAAGAAATCATGTAAACCTTCTAGAAGCTGTGATTTTAGAAAACGGGCGGAAGTAAGCTTTTTTATTTCCGGAAGAATGCGCAAACTATAGAAAGCCGTTATTACGTAGAATGTTGATACCTCGTTGATTCCATTTATGAAAGAAATCACATTTTCTAAAAACTCTTGTTTTTTAAGATATCATGTAAACCTTCTAGAAGCTATGATTTTAAAAATTGATGCGAAGTAAGCTTTTCGTATTTCTAGACGCATTAGCAAACTATAGAAAGTCATTATGACGTAGAATGTCCATACTTTGTTGATTCCATTTATGAAAGAAATCACATTTTATAAAAACTCGTGTTTTTTAAGAAATCATGTAAACCTTCTAGAAGCTGCGATTTTAAAAAACGGGCGGAAGTAATGTTTTCTTATTTCCGGACGAATGCGAAAGCTATAGAAATTCATTATTCGTATAATGTTCATACTTTTTTTATTCCATTATTTAAAGAAATCACATTTTCTAAAAACTCATGTTTTTTAAGAAATCGTGTAAACCTTCTAGAAGCTGTGATTTTAAAAAACGCGTGGAAGTAAGCTTTTCTTATTTCTGGATGAATGCGGAAACTATAGAAAGTGGTTATTATGTAGAATGTTCATACTTTGTTGATTCCATTTATGAAATAAATAACACATTTTCTAAAAACTTGGGTTTTTAAGAAATCATGTAAACCTTCTACAAGCTGTGATTTAAAAAAACAGGGGGGAAGTAATCTTTTATTATTTCCGGATACATTCGCATACTATAGAAATTCGTTATGACGTAGAAAGTGCATACATTGTTGATTCCATTTATGAAAGAAATCACATTTTCTAAAAACTCGTGTTTTTTAAGAAATCATGTAAACCTTCTAGAAGCTGTGATTTTAAAAAACGGGCAGAAGTAAGCTTTCCTTATTTCCGGACGAATGTGCAAACTATAGAAAGTCGTTATTACGTAGAATGTTCATACTTTGTTGATTCCATTTATGATATAAATCAAATTTTCTAAAAACTCATGTTTTTTAAGAAATCATTTTAACCTTCTAGAAGCTGTTAAAATTCCGGACGAATGCGCAAACTAGAGAAATTCGTTTTAACGTAGAATGTTCATACTTTCTTGATTCCATTTATGAAAGAAATCACATTTTCTAAAAACTCGTGTTTTTTAAGAAATCATGTAAACCTTCTAGATGATGTGATTTTAAAAAACGGGCGGAAGTAAGCTTTTCTTATTTCCGGACGAATGCGCAAACTATAGAAAGTCGTTATTTCGTAGAATGTTCATACTTTGTTGATTCCATTTATGGAAGAAATCACATTTTCTAAAAACTCGTTTTTTTTAAGAAATCATGTAAAGCTTCTAGAAACTGTGATTTTAAAAAACGATGGGAAGTAAGCTTTTCTTATTTCCGGACGAATGCGCAAACTATAGAAAGTCGTTATGACGTAGAATGTGCATACTTTGTTGATTCCATTTATGAAATAAATCACATTTTCTAAAAACTCGTGTTTTTTAAGAAATCATTTTAACCTTCTAGAAGCTGTGATTTTAAAAAAGGGGTGGAAGTAAGCTTTTCTTATTTCCGAACGAATGCGCAAACTATAGAAATTCGTTATTACGTAGAATGTTCATACTTTTTTGATTCCATTTATGAAAGAAATCACATTTTCTAAGAACTCGTGTTTTTTAAGAAATCATGTAAACCTTCTAGAAGCTGTGATTTTAAAAAACAGGTGGAAGTTAGCTTTTCTTATTTCCGGACGAATGCACAAACTATAGAAAGTCGTTATTACGTAGAATGTTCATACTTTGTTGATTCCATTTATTAAATAAAGCACATTTTCTAAAAACTCGTGTCTTTTAAGAAATCATGTAATGCTTCTAGAAGCTGTGATTTTAAAAAATGGGCGAAAGAAAGTCATTATTACGTAGAATGTTCATGCTTTGTTGATTCTATTTATGAAAAAAATCACATTTTCTAAAATTCGTGTTTTTTAAGAAATCATGTAAACCGTCTAGAAGCTGTGATTTTAAAAATCGGTGGGAAGTAAGCTTTTCTTATTTCCGGACGCATTCGCAAACTATAGAAAGTTGTTATGACATAGAATGTGCATACTTTGTTGATTCCATTTATGAAAGAAATCACATTTTCTAAAAAGTCGTGTTTTTTAAGAAATCATGTAAACCTTCTAGAAGCTGTGATTTTAAAAAACGGGCGGAAGTAAGCTTTTCTTATTTCTGGAAGAATCCGCAAACTATAGAAAGTCGTTATTACGTAGAATGTCCATACTTTTTTGATTCCATTTATGAAATAAATCACATTTTCTAAAAACTCGTGTTTTTTAAGAAATCATGTAAACCTTCTAGAAGCTGTGATTTAAAAAAAAGGGGGGAAGAAAGTTTTTCTTAATTCCGGACGAATGCGCAAACTATAGAAAGTCGTTATGACATAGAATGTGCATACTTTGTCGATTCCATTTATGAAAGAAATCACATTTTCCAAAAAGTCATGTTTTTTTAGAAATCATGTAAACCTTCTAGAAGTTGTGATTTTAAAAAACGGGCGAATGTAAGCTTTTTTATTTCCGGACGAATGCGCAAACTATAGAAAGTCGTTATTACGTAGAATGTTCATACTTTGTTGATTCCATTTATGAAAGAAATCACATTTTTTAAAAACTCGTGTTTTTTAAGAAATGATGTAAACCTTCTAGAAGTTGTGATTTTAAAAAACGGGCGGAAGTAAGCTTTTCTTATTTCCGGATGAATGTGCAAACTATAGAAATTCGTTATTACGTAGAATGTTCATACTTTTTTGATTCCATTTATGAAAGAAATCACATTTTCTAAAAACTCTTGTTTTTTAAGAAATCATGTAAACCTTCTAGAAGCTGTGATTTTAAAAAATGGGTGGAAGTAAGCTTTTTATTTCGGACGAATGCGCAAACTATAGAAAATCAATATTACGTAGAATGTTCATACTTTGTTGATTAAATTTATGAAATAAATCACATTTTCGAAAAACTCATGTTTTTTAAGAAATCATGTAAACCTTCTAGAAGCTGTGATTTTAAAAATAAATGGGAAGTAAGCTTTTCTTATTTTCGGACGCATTCGCAAACTATAGAAAGTCGTTATGACGTAGAATGTGAATACTTTGTTAATTCCATTTATGAAAGAAATCACATTTTCTAAAAAAGTCGTGTTTTTTAAGAAATCATGTAAACCTTCTAGAAGCTGTGATTTTAAAAAACGGGCGCAATTAAGCTTTTTTATTTCTGGAAGAATGCACAAAAAGTCATGTTTTTTAAAAAATCATGTAAACCTTCTAGAAGCTGTGATTTTAAAAAACGGGCGCAATTAAGCTTTTTTATTTCCGGAAGAATGTGCAAAAAGTCATGTTTTTTAAGAAATCATGTAAACCTTCTGGAAGCTGTGATTTTAAAAAACGGGCGGATGTAAGCTTTTTCATTTCCGGACGAATGCGCAAACTATAGAAAGTCGTTATTACGTAGAATGTTCATACTTTGTTGATTCCATTTATGAAAGAAATCACATTTTCAAAAACTCGTGTTTTTTAAGAAATCATGTAAACCTTCTAGAAGCTGTGATTTTAAAAAATGGGCAGAAGTAAGCTTTTCTTATTTCCGGACGAATGCGCAAACTATAGAAATTCGTTATTAGATAGAATGTTCATACTTTTTTTTTTCCATTTATAAAAGAAATAACATTTTCTAAAAACTCGTGTTTTTTAAGAAATCATGTAAACCTCATAGAAGCTGTGATTTTAAAAAACGGGCGGAAGTAAGCTTTTTTATTTCGGACGAATGCGCAAACTATAGAAAGTCATTATCACGTAGAATGTTCATACTTTGTTGATTCCATTTATGAAATAAATCACATTTTCTAAAAACTCGTGTTTTTTAAGAAATCATGTAAACCTTCTAGAAGCTGTGATTTTAAAAATCAATGGGAAGTAAGCTTTTCTTATTTTCGGATGCATTCGCAAACTATAGAAAGTCGTTATGACGTAGAATGTGCATACTTTGTTGATTCCATTTATGAAATAAATCACAATTTTTAAAAACGCGTGTTTTTTATGAAATCAGGTAAACCTTCTAGAAGATGTGATTTTAAAAAATGATGGGAAGTAAGCTTTTCTTATTTCCGGACGAATGCAGAAACTATAGAAATTCGTTATTACGTATAATGTTCATACTTTGTTGATTCCATTTATGAAATAAATCACATTTTCTAAAAACTCGTGTTTTTTAAGAAATCATGTAAACCTTCTAGAAGCTGTGATTTTTAAAAATGGGGGGAAGTAATCCATTCTTATTTCCGGATGCATTCGCAAACTATAGAAAGTCGTTATGACATAGAATGTGCATAATTTTTTTATTCCATTTATGAAATAAATCACATTTTCTAAAAACTCGTGTTTTTTAAGAAATCATGTAAACCTTCTAGAAGCTGTAATTTTAAAAAACGGGCGGAAGTAAGCTTTTCTTATTTCTGGAGGAATGCGCAAACTATAGAAAGTCGTTATTACGTAGAATGTTCATACTTTGTTGATTCCAATTATGAAAGAAATCACATTTTCTAAAAACTCATGTTTTTAAAGAAATCATGTAAACCTTCTAGAAGCTGTGATTTTAAAAAACGGGCAGAAGTAATGTTTTCTTATTTCCGGACGAATGCGAAAGCTATAGAAATTCATTATTCGTATGATGTTCATACTTTTTTTATTCCATTATTTAAAGAAATCACATTTTCTAAAAACTCATGTTTTTTAAGAAATCGTGTAAACCTTCTAGAAGCTGTGATTTTAAAAAACGCGTGGAAGTAAGCTTTTCTTATTTCTGGATGAATACGCAAACTATAGAAATTCGTTATTACGTAGAATGTTCATACTTTGTTGATTCCATTTATGAAATAAATAACACATTTTCTAAAAACTTGGGTTTTTTAAGAAATCAATTAAACCTTCTAGAAGCTATGATTTAAAAAAACGGGGGGAAGTAATCTTTTCTTATTTCCGAATGCATTCGCAAACTATAGAAACTCGTTATTACGTAGAATGTTCGTACTTTGTTGATTCCATTTATGAACTAAATAACACATTTTCTAAAAACTCGTGTTTTTTAAGAAATCATGTAAACCTTCTAGAAGCTGTGATTTAAAAAAACGGGGGAAAGTAATCTTTTCTTATTTCCGGACGCATTCGCAAACTATAGAAATTTGTTATGACCTAGAATGTGCATACTTTGTTGATTCCATTTATGAAAGAAATCACATTTTCTAAAAACTCGTGTTTTTTAAGAAATCATGTAAACCTTCTAGAAGCTGTGATTTTAAAAACCGGGCGGAACTAAGCTTTTCTTATTTCCGGACGAATACGCAAACTATAGAAGGTCGTTATTACGTAGAATGTTCATTCTTTGTTGATTCCATTAATGAAATAAGTCACATTTTCCAGAAACTCATGTTTTTTAAGAAATCATGTAAACATTCTAGAAGCTGTGATTTAAAAAAACGGGGGGAAGTAAGTTTTTCTTAATTCAGGACGAATGCGCAAACTATAGAAAGTCATTATTACGTAGAATGTTCATACTTTGTTGATTCCATTTATGAAATAAATAACATTTTATAAAAACTCATGTTTTTTAAGAAATCATGTAAACCTTCTAGAAGATGTGATTTTAAAAAACAGGCGCAAGTAAGCTTTTCTTATTTCCGGATGAATGCGCAAACAATAGGAAGTCGTTATTACATAGAATGTTCATACGTTGTTGATTACATTTATGAAATAAATCACATTTTCTAAAAACTCGTGTTTTTTAAGAAATCTTGTAAACCTTATAGAAGCTATAATTTTAAAAAACGATGGGAAGTAAGCTTTTCTTATTTCTGGACGAATCCGCAAACTATAGAAAGTCGTTATGACGTAGAATGTGCATACTTTGTTGATTCCTTTTATAAAATAAATCACATTTTCTAAAAACTCATTTATTTTAAGGAATCGTGTAAACCTTCTAGAAGCTGTGATTTTAAAAAACGGGCGAAAGTTAGCTTTTCTTATTTCCGGATGAATGCGCAAACCATAGAAATTCGTTATTACGTAGAATGTTCATACCTTGTTGATTCCATTTATGAAATAAATCACATCTTCTAAAAACTCACGTTTTTTGAGAAATCGTGTAAACCTTCTAGAAGCTGTGATTTTAAAAAATGGGCGGAAGTAAGCTTTTCTTATTTCCGGATGAATGCGCAAACTATAGAAAGTCATTATTACGTATAATGTTCATACTTTGTTGATTCCATTTATAAAATAAATCACATTTTCTAAAAAGTCATGTTTTTTAAGAAATCATGCAAACCTTCTAGAAGCCGTGATTTCAAAAAACGGGCAGAAGTAAGCTTTTTTATTTTCGGACGAATGCGCAAACTATAGAAAGTCGTTATTACGTAGAATGTTCATTAGAATGTTCATACTTGTTGATTCCATTTATGAAATAAATAACACCTTTTCTAAAAACTCGTGTTTTTTAACAAATCATGTAAACCTTCTAGAAGCTGTGATTTAAAAAGACGTGGGGAAGTAAGCTTTTCTTATTTCCGGATGAATGTGCAAGCTATAAAAATTCGTTATTACGTAGAATGTTCATACTTTGTTGATTCCATTTATGAAATAAATCACATTTTCTAAAAACTCGTGTTTTTTAAGAAATCATGTAAACCTTCTAGAAGCTGTGATTTTAACAAACGGGCGGAAGTAAGCTTTTGTTATTTCCGGACGAATAAGCAAACTAGAGAAAGTCGTTATTACTTAGAATGTTCATACTTTGTTGATTCCATTTATGAAATAAATCACATTTTCTAAAAACTCGTCTTTTTTAAGAAATCATGTAAACCTTCTAGAAGCTGTGATTTTAAAAAACGGGTGGAAGTAAGCTTTTCTTTTTTCCGGATGAATGCGCAAACTATAGAAATTAGTTATGACATAGAATGTGCATACTTTGTTGATTCCATTTATGAAAGAAATCACATTATCTAAAAACTCGTGTTTTTTAAGAAATCATGTAAACCTTCTAGAATCTGTGATTTTAAAAAACGGGCTGAAGTAAGCTTTTCTTATTTCTAGACGAATGCGCAAACTATAGAAATTCGTTATTACGTAGAATGTTCATACTTTGTTGATTCCATTTATGAAATAAATAACACATTTTCTAAAAACTCGTGTTTTTTACGAAATCATGTAAACCTTCTAGAAGCTGTGATTTTAAAAAACATGCGGAAGTAAGCTTTTTTATTTCCGGACAAATGCGCAAACTATAGAAAGTCGTTATTACGTAGAATGTTCATACTTTGTTGATTCCATTTATGAAATAAATCACATTTTCTAAAAACTCGTGTTTTTTAAGAAATCATGTAAACCTTCTAGAAGCTGTGATTTTAAAAAATGGGCGGAAGTAAGCTTTTGTTATTTCCGGACGAATGCGCAAACTATAGAAAGTCGTTATTACGTAGAATGTTCATACTTTGTTGATTCCATTTATGAAAGATATCACATTTTCTAAAAACTCATGTTTTTTAAGAAATCATGTAAACCTTCTAGAAGCTGTGATTTTAAAAAACGGGTGGAAGTAAGCTTTTATTATTTCCGGACGAATGCGCAAACTATAGAAATTCGTTATGACGTAGAGTGTCCATACTTTGTTGATTCCATTTATGAAAGAAATCACATTTTCTAAAAACTCGTGTGTTTTAAGAAATCATGTAAACCTTCTAGAAGCTGTGATTTTAAAAAACGGGCTGAAGTAAGCTTTTCTTATTTCTGGACGAATGCGCAAACTATAGAAATTCGTTATTACGTAGAATGTTCATACTTTGTTGATTCCATTTATGAAAGAAATCAAATTTGCTAAAAACTCATGTTTTTTAAGAAATCATGTAAACTTTCTAGAAGCTGTGATTTTAAAAAATGGGCGGAAGTAAGCTTTTCTTATTTCCGGATGAATGCGCAAGCTATAAAAATTCGTTATTACATAGAATGTTCATACTTGTTGATTCCATTTATGAAATAAATAATCCATTTTCTAAAAACTCGTGTTTTTTAAGAAATCATGTAAACCTTCTAGATGCTGTGATTTAAAAAAAGGGGGGAAGTAATCTTTTCTTATTTCCGGATGCATTCGCAAACTATAGAAATTCGTTACGACGTACAATGTGCATAATTTCTTGATTCCATTTATGAAATAAATCACATTTTCTAAAAACGCGTGTTTTTTAAAAATCATGTAAACCTTCTAGTAGCTGTGATTTTAAAAAACGTGCAGAAGTAAGCTTTTCTTATTTCCGGACGAATGCGCAAACTATAGAAATTTGTTATTATGTAGAATGTGCATACCTTTTTTGATTCCATTTATGAAAGAAATCACATTTTCTAAAAACTCCTGTTTTTTAAGAAATCATGTAAACCTTCTAGAAGCTGTGATTTTAAAAAACATGCGGAAGTAAGCTTTTTTATTTCCAGACAAATGTGCAAACTATAGAAAGTCGTTATTACGTAGAATATTCATACGTTGTTAATTCCATTTATGAAATAAATCACATTTTCTAAAAACTCGTGTTTTTTAAGAAATCATGTAAACCTTCTAGAAGCTGTGATTTTAAAAAACGGGCGGAAGTAAGCTTTTCTTATTTCCGGACGAATGCGCAAACTATAGAAAGTCGTTATCACGTAGAATGTTCATACTTTGTTGATTCCATTTAGGAAAGATATCACATTTTCTAAAAACTCGTGTTTTTTAAGAAATCATGTAAACCTTCTAGAAGATGTGATTTTAAAAAACGGGTGGAAGTAAGCTTTTCTTATTTCCGGACGAATGCGCAAACTATAGAAATTCGTTATGACGTAGAATGTGCATACTTTTTTGATTCCATTTATGAAAGAAATCACATTTTCTAAAAACTCGTGTTTTTTAAGAAATCATGTAAACCTTCTAGAAGCTGTGATTTTAAAAAACGGGCCGAAGTAAGCTTTTTTATTTCTGGACGAATGCGCAAACTATAGAAATTCGTTATTACGTAGAATGTTCATACTTTTTTTATTCCATTTATTTAATAAATCACAATTTCTAAAAACTCATGTTTTTTAAGAAATCATGCAAACCTTCTAGAAGCTGTGATTTTAAAAAACGGGCGAAATTAAGCTTTTCTTAATTTCGGACGAATGCGCAAACTATAGAAAGTCGTTATTACGTAGAATGTTCATACTTTGTTGATTCCATTTATGAAATAAATCACATTTTCTAAAAACTCGTGTTTTTTAAGAAATCATGTAAACCTTCAAGAAGCTGTGATTTTAAAAAACGGGCGGAAGTAAGCTTTTGTTATTTCCGGACACATTCGCAAACTATAGAAAGTCGTTATGACGTAGAATGTGCATACTTTGTTGATTCCATTTATGAAAGAAATCACATTTTCTAAAAACTCGTGTTTTTTAACAAATCATGTAAACCTTCCAGAAGCTGTGATTTTAAAAAACGGGCGGAAGTAAGCTTTTTTATTTCCGGACGAATGCGAAAACTATAGAAAGTCGTTATTACGTAGAATGTTCATACTTTGTTGATTCCATTTATGAAAGAAATAACATTTTCTAAAAACTTGTGTTTTTTAAGAAATCATGTAAACCTTCTAGAAGCTGTGATTCTAAAAAACGGGCGGAAATAAGCTTTTGTTATTTCCGGACGAATGCGCAAACTATAGAAAGTCGTTATTACCTAGAATGTTCAGACTTTGTTGGTTCCATTTATGAAAGAAATCACATTTTCTAAAAAGTCATGTTTTTAAAGAAATCATGTAAACATTCTAGAAGCTGTGATTTTAAAAAACGAGCGGAAGTAAGCTTTTCTTATTTCCGGACGAATGCGCAAACTATAGAAAGTCGTTATGACGTAGAATGTGCATACTTTGTTGATTCCATTTATGAAAGAAATCACATTTTATAAAAACTCGTGTTTTTAAAAAAATCATATAAACCTTCTAGAAGCTGTGATTTTAAAAAACGGGCGGAAGTAAGCTTTTCTTATTTCCAAACAAATATGCAAACTATAGAAAGTCGTTATGACATAGAATGTGCATACTTTGATGATTCCATTTATGAAAGAAATCACATTTTCTAAATCACATAGAAAGTCGTTATGACGTAGAATGTGCATACTTTGTTGATTCCATTTATGAAATAAATCACATTTTCTAAAAACTCGTGTTTTTTAAGAAATCATGTAAACCTTCAAGAAGCTGTGATTTTAAAAAACGGGCGGAAGTAAGCTTTTCTTATTTCCGGACACATTCGCAAACTATAGAAAGTCGTTATGACGTAGAATGTGCATACTTTGTTGATTCCATTTATGAAAGAAATCACATTTTCTAAAAACTCGTGTTTTTTAAGAAATCATGTAAACCTTCTAGAAACTGTGGTTTTAAAAAATGGGCGGAAGTAAGCTTTTTTATTTCCGGACGAATGCACAAAATATAGAAAGTCGTTATTACGTAGAATGTTCATACTTTGTTGATTCCATTTATGAAAGAAATCACATTTTCTAAAAACTTGTGTTTTTTAAGAAATCATGTAAACCTTCTAGAAGCTGTGATTCTAAAAAACGGGCGGAAGTAAGCTTTTGTTATTTCCGGACGAATGCGCAAACTATAGAAAGTCGTTATTACATAGAATGTTCAGACTTTGTTGATTCCATTTATGAAAACAATCACATTTTCTAAAAAGTCATGTTTTTAAAGAATTCATGTAAACCTTCTAGAAGATGTGATTTTAAAAAACGGGCGGAAGTAAGCTTTTCTTATTTCCGAACGAATGCGAAACCTATAGAAATTCGTTATTCATATAATTTTCATACTTTTTTTATTCCATTATTTAGAGAAATAACATTTTCTAAAAACTCATGTTTTTTAAGAAATCATGTAAACCTTCTAGAAGCTGTGATTTTAAAAAACGGGTGGAAGTAAGCTTTTCTTATTTCTGGACGAATGCGCAAACTATAGAAATTCGTTATTACGTAGAATGTTCATACTTTTTTTATTCCATTTATGAAAGAAATCACATTTTCTAAAAACTCGTGTTTTTTAAGAAATCATGTAAACCTTCTAGAAGCTGTGATTTTAAAAAACGGGCGGAAGTAAGCTTTTCTTATTTCCCGACGAATGCGCAAACTATAGAAAGTCGTTATGATGTAGAATGTGCATACTTTGTTGATTCCATTTATGAAAGAAATCACATTTTATAAAAACTCGTGTTTTTAAAAAAATCATATAAACCTTCTAGAAGCTGTGATTTTAAAAAACGGGCGGAAGTAAGCTTTTCTTATTTCCAAACAAATATGCAAACTATAGAGAGTCGTTATGACGTAGAATGTGCATACTTTGATGATTCCATTTATGAAAGAAATCAGATTTTCTAACAACTCGTGTTTTTTAAGCAATCATGTAAACCTTCTAGAAGCTGTGATTTTAAAAAACGAGCGGAAGAAGGATTTTCTTATTTCCGGACGAATGCGCAAACTATAGAAATTCGTTATTACGTAGAATGTTCATACTTTTTCGATTCCATTTATGAAAGAAATCACATTTTCTAAAAACGCGTGTTTTTTAAGAAATCATGTAATTCTTCTAGAAGTTGTGATTTTAAAAAACGGGCAGAAGTAAGCTTTTCTTATTTCCGGACGAATGCGCAAACTATAGAAATTCGTTATTACGTAGAATGTGCATACTTTGTTGATTCCATTTATGAAAGAAATCACATCTTCTAAAAACTCGTGTTTTTTAAGAAATCATGTAAACCTTCTAGAAGCTGTGATTTTAAAAAATATGCGGAAGTAAGCTTTTTTATTTCCAAACAAATGCGCAAACTATAGAAAGTCGTTATTACGTAGAATGTTCATACTTTGTTGATTCCATTTATGAAATAAATCACATTTTCTAAAAAGTCGTGTTTTTTAAGAAATCATGTAAACCTTCTAGAAGCTGTGATTTTAAAAAACGGGCGGAAGTAAGCTTTTGTTATTTCCGGACGAATGCGCAAACTAGAGAAAGTCGTTATTAAGTAGAATGTTCATACTTTGTTGATTCCATTTATGAAAGAAATCACATTTTCTAAAAACTCGTGTTTTTTAAGAAATCATGTAAATCTTCTATAAGCTGTGATTTTAAAAAACGGGTGGAAGTAAGCTTTTCTTTTTTCCGGACGAATGCGCAAACTATAGAAATTCGTTATGACGTAGAATGTGCATACTTTGTTGATTCCATTTATGAAAGAAATCACATTTTCTAAAAACTCGTGTTTTTTAAGAAATCATGTAAACCTTTTAGAAGCTGTGATTTTAAAAAACGGGCGGAAGTAAGCTTTTTTATTTCTGGACGAATGCGCAAACTATAGAAATTTGTTATTACGTAGAATGTTCATACTTTTTTTATTCCATTTATTTAATAAATCACACTTTCTAAAAACTTGTGTTTTTTAAGAAATCATGCAAACCTTCTAGAAGCTGTGATTTTAAAAAACGGGCGGAAGTAAGTTTTTCTTAATTCCGGACAAATGCGCAAACTATAGAAAGTCGTTATTACGTAGAATGTTCATACTTTGTTGATTCCATTTATGAAATAAATCACATTTTCTAAAACCTCGTGTTTTTTAAGAAATCATGTAAACCTTCAAGAAGCTGTGATTTTAAAAAACGGGCGGAACTAAGCTTTTCTTACTTCCGGACAAATTCGCAAACTATAGAAAGTCGTTATGACGTAGAATGTGCATACTTTGTTGATTCCATTTATGAAAGAAATCACATTTTCTAAAAACTCGTGTTTTTTGAGAAATCATGTAAACCTTCTAGAAGCTGTGGTTTTAAAAAATGGGCGGAAGTAAGCTTTTTTATTTCCGGACGAATGCGCAAACTATAGAAAGTCGTTATTACGTAGAATGTTCATACTTTGTTGATTCCATTTATGAAAGAAATCACATTTTCTAAAAACTTGTGTTTTTTAAGAAATCATGTAAACCTTCTAGAAGCTGTGATTCTAAAAAACGGGCGGAAGTAAGCTTTTGTTATTTCCAGACGAATGCGCAAACTATCGAAAGTCGTTATTACGTAGAATGTTCAGACTTTGTTGATTCCATTTATGAAAGAAATCACATTTTCTAAAAAGTCATGTTTTTAAAGAATTCATGTAAACCTTCTAGAAGATGTGATTTTAAAAAACGGGCGGAAGTAAGCTTTTCTTATTTCCGAACGAATGCGAAACCTATAGAAATTCGTTATTCGTATAATTTTCATACTTTTTTTATTCCATTATTTAGAGAAATCACATTTTCTAAAAACTCATGTTTTTTAAGAAATCATGTAAACCTTCTAGAAGCTGTGATTTTAAAAAACGGGTGGAAGTAAGCTTTTCTTATTTCTGGACGAATGCGAAAACTATAGAAATTCGTTATTCGTATAATATTCCTACTTTTTTGATTCCATTATTTAAGGAAATCACATTTTCTAAAAACTCATGTTTTTTAAGAAATCATGTAAACCTTCTAGAAACTGTGATTTTAAAAAACGTGTGGAAGTAAGCTTTTCATATTTCCGGATGAATGCGCAAACTATAGAAATTCATTATTACGTAGAATGTTCATACTTTGATGATTCCATTTATGAAAGAAATCACATTTTCTAAAAACTCGTGTTTTTTAAGAAATCATGTAAACCTTCTAGAATCTGTGATTTCAAAAAACAGAAGGAAGTAAGCTTTTCTTATTTCAGGACGAATGCGAAACCTATAAAAATTCGTTATTCGTATAATGTTCATACTTTTTTTATTCCATTATTTAAAGAAATCACATTTTCGAAAAACTCATGTTTTTTAAGAAATCATGTAAACCTTCTAGAAGCTGTGATTTTAAAAAACGCGTGGAAGTAAGCTTTTCTTATTTCTAGACAAATGCGAAAACTATAGAAATTCGTTATTACGTAGAATGTGCATACTTTGTTGATTCCATTTATGAAAGAAATCACATTTTCTAAAACTCTTGTTTTTTAAGAAATCATGTAAACCTTCTAGAAGCTGTGATTTTAAAAAATGGGCGGAAGTAAGCTTTTTTATTTCCGGACCAATGCACAAACTATAGAAATTCCTTATTACGTAGAATGTTCATACTTTTTTTATTCCATTTATGAAAGAAATCACATTCTCTAAAAACTCGTGTTTTTTAAGAAATCATGTAAACCTTCTAGAAGCTGTGATTTTAAAAAACGGGCGGAAGTAAGCTTTTCTTATTTCCCGACGAATGCACAAACTATAGAAAGTCGTTATGACGTAGAATGTGCATACTTTGTTGACTCCATTTATGAAAGAAATCACATTTTCTTTAAACTCGTGTTTTTAAAAAAATCATATAAACCTTTTAGAAGACGTGATTTTAAAAAACGGGCGGAAGTAAGCTTTCCTTATTTCCGAACAAATACACAAAATATAGAAAGTCTTTATGACGTAGAATGTGCATACTTTGATGATTCCATTTATGAAAGAAATCACATTTTCTAAAAACTCGTGTTTTTTAAGCAATCATGTAAACCTTTTAGAAGCTGTGATTTTAAAAAACTGGCGGAAGTAAGCTTTTCTTATTTCCGGACGAATGCGCAAACTATAGAAATTCGTTATTACGTAGAATGTTCATACTTTTTTCATTCCATTTATGAAAGAAATCACATTTTCTAAAAACGCGTGTTTTTTAAGAAATCATGTAAACCTTCTAGAAGCTGTGATTTTAAAAAACGGGCAGAGGTAAGCTTTTCTTATTTCCGGACGAATGCGCAAACTATAGAAATTCGTTATTACGTAGAATGTGCATACTTTGTATATTCCATTTATGAAAGAAATCACATCTTCTAAAAACTCGTGTTTTTTAAGAAATCATGTAAACCTTCTAGAAGCTGTGATTTTAAAAAACATGCGGAAGTTATAGAAAGTCGTTATTACGTAGAATGTTCATACTTTGTTGATTCCATTTATGAAATAAATCACATTTTCTAAAAACTCGTGTTTTTTAAGAAATCATGTAAACCTTCTAGAAGCTGTGATTTTAAAAAACGGGCGGAAGTAAGCTTTTGTTATTTCCGGACGAATAAGCAAACTAGAGAAAGTCGTTATTACTTAGAATGTTCATACTTTGTTGATTCCATTTATGAAAGAAATCACATTTTCTAAAAACTCGTGTTTTTTAAGAAATCATGTAAACCTTCTAGAATCTGTGATTTTAAAAAACGGGTGGAAGTAAGCTTTTCTTTTTTCCGGATGAATGCGCAAACTATAGAAATTAGTTATGACGTAGAATGTGCATACTTTGTTGATTCCATTTATGAAAGAAATCACATTTTCTAAAAACTCGTGTTTTTTAAGAAATCATGTAAACCTTCTAGAAGCTGTGATTTTAAGAAACGGGCGGAAGTAAGCTTTTTTATTTCTAGACGAATGCGCAAACTATAGAAATTTGTTATTACGTAGAATGTTCATACTTTTTTTATTCCATTTATTTAATAAATCACACTTTCTAAAAACTCGTGTTTTTTAAGAAATCATGCAAACCTTCTAAAAGCTGTGATTTTAAAAAACGGGCAGAAGTAAGTTTTTCTTAATTCTGGACGAATGCGCAAACTATAGAAAGTCGTTATTCGTAGAATGTTCATACTTTGTTGATTCCATTTATGAAATAAATCACATTTTCTAAAAACTCGTGTTTTTTAAGAAATCATGTAAACCTTCTAGAAGCTGTGATTTTAAAAAACGGGCGGAAGTAAGCTTTTCTTATTTCCGGACACATTCGCAAACTATAGAAGGTCGCTATGACGTAGAATGTGCACACTTTGTTGATTCCATTTATGAAAGAAATCACATTTTCTAAAAACTCATGTTTTTTGAGAAATCATGTAAACCTTCTAGAAGCTGTGATTTTAAAAAATGGGCGGAAGTAAGCTTTTTTATTTCCGGACGAATGCGCAAACTATAGAAAGTCGTTATTATGTAGAATGTTCGTACTTTGTTGATTCCATTTATGAAAGAAATCACATTTTCTAAAAACTTGTGTTTTTTAAGAAATCATGTAAACCTTCTAGAAACTGTGATTCTAAAAAACGGGCGGAAGTAAGCTTTTGTTATTTCCGGACGAATGCGCAAACTATAGAAAGTCGTTATTACGTAGAATGTTTAGACTTTGTTGATTCCATTTATGAAAGAAATTACATTTTCTAAAAAGTCATGTTTTTAAAGAAATCATGTAAACCTTCTAGAAGCTGTGATTTTAAAAAACGGGCGGAAGTAAGCTTTTCTTATTTCCGGACGAATGCAAAACCTATAGAAATTCGTTATTCATATAATTTTCATACTTTTTTTATTCCATTATTTAAAGAAATCACATTTTCTAAAAACTCGTGTTTTTTAAGAAATCATGTAAACCTTCTAGAAGCTGTGATTTTAAAAAACGGGTGGAAGTAAGCTTTTCTTATTTCCGGACGAATGCGAAAACTATAGAAATTCGTTATTCGTATAATGTTCATACTTTTTTTATTCCATTATTTAAGGAAATCACATTTTCTAAAAACTCATGTTTTTTAAGAAATCATGTAAACCTTCTAGAAGCTGTGATTTTAAAAAACGCGTGGAAGTAAGTTTTTCATATTTCCGGATGAATGCGCAAACTATAGAAATTTGTTATTACGTAGAATTTTCATACTTTGTTGATTCCATTTATGAAAGAAATCACATTTTCTAAAAACTCGTGTTTTTTAAGAAATCATGTAAACCTTCTAGAAGCTGTGATTTTAAAAAACGGGCGGAAGTAATCTTTTCTTATTTCGAGACGAATGCGCAAACTATTGAAAGTCGTTATTACGTATAATGTTCATACTTTATTGATTCCATTTATGAAAGAAATCAAATTTTCTAAAAAGTCATGTTTTTAAAGAAATCATGTAAACCTTCTAGAAGCTGTGATTTTAAAAAACGGGCAGAAGTAAGCTTTTCTTATTTCCGGACGAATGCGAAAACTATAGAAATTCATTATTCATATAAGGTTCATACTTTTTTTATTCCATTATTTATGGAAATCACATTTTTTAAAAACTCATGTTTTTTAAGAAATCATGTAAGCCTTCTAGAAGCTGTGATTTTAAAAAACGCGTGGAAGTAAGCTTTTCTTATTTCCGGATGAATGCGCAAACTATAGAAATTCGTTATTACGTAGAATGTTCATACTTTGTTGATTCCATTTATGAAATAAATCACATTTTCTAAAAACTCTTGTTTTCTAAGAAATCATGTCAACCTTCTGGAAGCTGTGATTTTAAAAAACGGGCGGAAGTAAGCTTTTCTTATTTCGCGACGAATGCGCAAACTATAGAAAGTTGTTATTACGTTGAATGTTCATACTTTGTTGATTCCATTTATGAAAGAAATCATATTTTCTAAAAATTCATGTTTTTAAAGAAATCATGTAAACCTTCTAGAAGCTGTGATTTCAAAAAACAGGCGGAAGCCATGAATGAAGGTACTAAAAAATAATTCTGTTTTGACAGAAATATGTACCTGATTGTTTCTGGTGTAACTCCGAACTTTTAAATCCACAGGGTCTGAAACGGTTTTCTGAGATAGCCTGACCTGTTATCTTTCCATCTTGACAGGTCTGACCTCAATTGGATTCTCTGAGAGAGAGTTATGGCAATTGTCGTAACATGACCTGTTTATGGGATAATACAGGAGAGCGAACTTGTACGACGTTCCACGTGTCACTGGTGCAACTTCGGCCTCTGCAAAAATTGTTTGAGATAGTACAGTCTGTGTACTACCTGTCACTTTTTACGAAATTTCATTTGGAGCTTCCTAGCCTAAGTTATGACCTTTTTCCCAACGACACCTGATTTTGACTCAGATCTGGAAGAGGCAGAAACCCTATATTGTACAGATCATAAATCACAAAGTACAAGGAATTAGAGGTTGTCCTTTGGCCACAAGGTACATGGAGATCTTAGCTTCGACCTGTAACGATTTCATATCCGAAAACTTCGCCAAAACGGATTTATGGCGAACGTTCTACGATGACTGGGTTTTGCTATATCAAGGCCTAGCATCGTAAGTGCAACAAGTGTCATACATGCCATATCATGCCTTCTTTCAGGCTAGCTCTGATACCATGTTAAATTTTCAGAATTTACTTCAATATGATCTAGGTTCTTAACTGAGAGAACAACATGTACAGAATATCTACAGCATATCAATCATGGAGACAATAATGCAAGCACACAAGAGACACAAAGATTTACTTGGGGAAAACCATAAAGGTTAAAAACCCCAATAACTTTCTCAGAGATAGATAGAGCAATGATACAACCAACCATAAGAGATAGACATAACCTAGTGTTAAGATTTAATATGCTAATACAGAAAATAGCAGCATTACATTCCATTTCACAATAATAGCATATATAGGATCACTGAAGAAACAACAAGCATAGCATAAACACAAGAGACAAAGATTTATCCTGGGAAACCCTCATGGGGTAGAAAACCCAGTAAAGCTTCCTCAATATAGATGACCAGCAATATACAAAGATGAAACCCTGAGACATGATCTCCTCCTCCACAATAGCAGACCTCTCCTCCACAAGTGCGCTATCCTCAAGTGAGTGAGTGTATCAAATGAGGAACACACCTCCTCTATTTATACACTACTCTGATATGTATTTTACACAAGTGTATGTAGGCTCGTATTTAACCATTAGGTTAAATACCCCATTATAACTGACTGGGCCGACCCCCACATGGTGGGTCTAATAACCCTAGTTACCACACCCAACTCGGAGGAATAAACATCTCCGGATTTATAGTATAATCACATCGGAGGTATGGAACATCTCCGGAATAAATAATATACAAATATAATATTCTTTGAAGTTACAATATTTCAACACTCCCCCTTAACGAGAAGGATATTATAATAGTATCTGCACGAGCAAGGAGTCATCAACATCATACATGATACATCTATAAATCATTGGAAGCTTTCTCAACATCATCAGTAACTCAAGCAGTTACTGGAACATCTTCAATACTGGAACATCAACATCTTCAATACTGAGTCTTTATCTTCTACAGCACTCGAATAGCTACAACAACATCAACATCTGGATCCTCACGATCATCAGTATCGTCATCTCACGATCATTAGCATCGTCATCACACGATCATCAGCATCATCATCACAATCATCAGCATTGTCATCACACGATCATCAGCATCGTCATCACACGATCATCAGCATCGTCATCACACGATCATCAACATCGTCATCACATGATCATCAGCATCGTCATCACACGATTATCAGCATCGTCATCTCACGATCATCAACATCGTCATCACACGATCATCAGCATCGTCATCTCATGATCATCAGCATCATCATCACACGATCATCAACATCATCATCACATGATCATCAGTAGCATCGTCATCAACACAGGTATCCATAACAATACAAGTATCCACATCATTAGTACAAGTATTCATGCCAATACAAGTATACATATTATCAATACAAGTATCCATATTGATACAAGTAATCATGTCATCAATACATGTATCCTACCGATACAAGTAACCACATCATCAATACAAGTATCCATACCGATACAAGTAACCACATCATCAATACTAGTATCCTACCGATACAAGTAACCACATCATCAATACAAGTATCCTACCGATACAAGTAACCACATCATCAATACAAGTATCCTACCGATACAAGTAACCACATCATCAATACAAGTATCCATACCGATACAAGTAACCACATCATCAATACAAGTATCCATACCGATACAAGTAACCACATCATTAATAAAAAAATCACTTTCTCGGAGACCATTCGTCTATGGATCAATTCAGGGACCAAAGTCCGGGGATGATACAATCCCCACTTCTCGGAGACCACACGTCTACGGATCAATTCAGGGACTGAAGTCCGGGGATGATACAATCCCCACTTCTCGGAGACCACACGTCTACGGATCAATTCAGGGACCGAAGTCCGGGGATGATACAATCCCCACTTCTCGGAGACCACACGTCTACGGATCAATTCAGGGACCAAAGTCCGGGGATGATACAATCCCCACTTCTCGGAGACCACACGTCTACGGATCAATTCAGGGACCGAAGTCCGGGGATGATACAATCCCCACTTCTCGGAGACCACACGTCTACGGATCAATTCAGGGACCGAAGTCTGGGGATGATACAATCCCCACTTCTCGGAGACCACACGTCTACGGATCAATTCAGGGACCGAAGTCCGGGGATGATACAATCCCCACTTCTCGGAGACCACACGTCTACGGATCAATTCAGGGACCGAAGTCTGGGGATGATACAATCCCCACTTCTCGAAGAACACATGTCTACGGCTCTCTTTAGGACTGAAAGTCTAGGGATGATCGAATCCCCTCAACTGTCCACTAAGGACTTCATTCTCGGAGAGTTCACGTCTACGGCTCTCTTTAGGACTGAAAGTCCAGGGATGATCCAATCCCCTCAACTATCCGCTAAGGACTTCATTCTCGGAGACCTCACGTCTACGGCTCTCTTTAGGACTGAAAGTCCAGGGATTATTCAATCCCCTCAACTGTCCACTAAGGACTTCATTCTCGAAGACCTCACGTCTACGGCTCTCTTTAGGACTGAAAGTCTAGGGATGATCCAATCCCCTCAACTGTCTGCTAAGGACTTCATTCTCGGAGACCTCACATCTACGGCTCTCTTTAGGACTGAAAGTCCAGGGATGATTCAATCCCCTCAACTGTGCACTAAGAAATTCATTCTCGGAGACCTCACGTCTACGGATCAATTCAGGAACTGAAGTCCAGGGATGATACAATCCCTCTTCTTTCTCGGAGACACCTGTCTACGACTCACTTTAGAACAAGTGTTCAAGGATGATACAATCCTCACATGTATTCTCATCAATACAAGTACAAGTATCCTCAACCATACAAGTACATTAATCAATACATGTATCATCAAAAGTATGTATTCTTACCAATACATCTTATCATCAAAAGCATGTATAAGTAAAACTAAGTATTCTAAGTATACGAGTCCTAAATCTAAATATTTCTAAGTATCTAGGTGTGGAGAACAGGTTACCTCATCATCGACCTTGTTGTTCGATGAGACAAACTCATCATCAGTGACTATACTACTCCCCCTTTCGAGGAGGGTCCTTTTGAACTACACCAAGCTTGTCTAGGAAGTATTCAAATTTCACTCAAGACAGAGGTTTGGTTAGTATAATGGTAACCTGTTACAAATTCAAACTTTATAGTTCCTTTCCGCGTCATATCTTGTTTGTTCCCTATGTTCTTTGACTTATCATGGAACACTAGATTCTATGTCATCTTGATACAACTCTAATTATCACATAGGATCTCAGTTGGTTCTATCTCTAAGTCAAACAATCCTGAAGCCAAACTTCTTCACAACTAGTGGAGCAAGCAGCCATATATTCCGCTTGTGCTGAGAGCCACACTAGACTGCTTCCAGCTAAACCACGAGATCATGGCTAATCATACACTTCCTGCCCAAACAGAATCTGAATAACCATCTGAAGTCATGATCTTCAAGATAGCATTCTATCGTGTCCTTTATGTGCCTCATCACATGCTTTGCAACTATCAGGTGAACACATCTAGTTTCCACTAGATACTGACTCAAGGTGTTCACAACAAAGCATATATCTAATCTAGTATATGTTACATACATCAATGACCCAATAATTTGACTGTACAGAGTTATATCCACTAACTCTGATGAGTCATCCCCTAACAGCTTCAAGTTGGAATCCATAAGAGTGGCCATTCCAACACCTCAAGTTCTTTTAATATTTCTCATCATACTTTCCTTGGTTGAGAAATATTCCTTCTGAGCCTTGCCATACTTCCAGACCTAGGAAGTAAAGCATCAATTTGAGATCTTTCATTTTCATTTCTGCAATGAATGATCTTCTGCATATCTATCTGTTCCATCTCTCGTTAGATGGGTCTACTGATATGAGCCTCAATATCATTCGAACTCTGTGGTGAGTTCCTTCTTGCATCCATGTCATCTGTGTATAGAAATCATATTCAACCTTGTAGCAAAGGTTGAGATCCACATCACCCATGGTGATCATTAAGCTTATCAATTTATTATCGATCCTGGGAACCATATAGAACCTGATTCACACTTCTTCTTTAATTACACCATTAAGAGAATGGTCTTATCTTAGCCACTTGGAGCAAACATCTCATCATGATTCTCTTCCTCTTTCTAAGAGAATCTTCTAGCCATGAGCCTTCTATATTTTGTTTGATTTGTAAATCTTCTTGTTGAACATCCATTGCTTGTTCAGTGTTCATCATTCATCATGATCTTTCCTACAAATCAAAATTAAGTACAGGATTAGTAATACTTCATAATCATCAAATCATATTGACATGGTAACCTATTATGCATACAGATATCATTTATATAGTTATGCAACTAATTTGACCAATACTTTGGCACAACACTTTCCCATATCCTGTATGCATATAGTGGCTATCTAGATGCCTTCCATCTCTACCAGAACATACTATCGAGAGTGTGCACAGCTCTCGGCATGTCAGCAAAGAGGTTTCATTCTAGACAAGCAACAATGGAATGTTTGTCCAACTTACCAATCATATGCACATTAGTTGTATACTGTTCAATGCTCTATGAATGTTTACACTCAGCATTATATATTCTAGGAATGCAAATATGCATACAACCTATTACATGCAATATCATTACTATTTCAAATAACAACTCAAATACTTATCTTTTATGTTTGTGTGGCTGCCTCCCGCTTGATCTTCTGTATGTCTTTTGAACTTCTATTCATTCTGTACCACTATGCATGCTCAAGAGTGCACTAGTGTCATCCTCATGAACTCATACACAAACATACATTCATTAGTATATTCTCAAAACATTCTAATTCTAAATAATCTTGAATATGTACAATCATGATTATTAGTATTCATAGTTTCAAGGAAGTCTTCTTTTACTCATGCATATTCTTGTTTGATCTAGTTAGTTAAATCATCAACCAAGATAAGAGACATAATATGCATAAACCCTTGATTACTAAATTTATGAATAAGCATAACCAATCATACCAAGTATACTTATATAAGGGATCCTAACACAAGGTAAGATTCTAACATGACATAGGAAAACATACCTGGATTAGTATACCTGCTTAGTTATGTACAACATACCTAAACAATCTCTTCAATGATTTAGAGATCCTGAGCTAGAACCTGCATGTATCATAGGTTAAGCATAGTATAACAAAGTCATACATACCTCGTAAGTAGAACAAAGATTATGGATGAGTCTTTGTCTTCATGTGGAACTTGATTTGTCTTTCGTGATGTACCCGAATCTTGTTAGCAGACAACATCAACCTCACACAACACCATAATGCATTAGTACAATCATATAACCCTAATCAATGAATGTCTTCAATCATTCACATGCATTCATACTGTTACTAGGGTGATAAGATAAGTCTAAAATTAATCAAGATTGTACTAACAAATAATATGAAGACAAACACATTATGAACTTAATCAAGAATCAGATTTCAAGACATACCTGAACCTTCTTAAGTCATACCTGTCGAGACTTCTTGTAGTCTTCTTATGTAGGGCCTTAGCCTCAACTCCCCCTGAAACTTGATCTGGAGCTTGATTAGGGTTTGCTAGAGAAACCCTAAGGATTCAATCTTTGACTTTCACACTTCTGAATGGATGAAAGAATATGTCTTGCTGAGCTGATCAAACTGGCATACTTCAATTTTGGAATCTCCAAAATTTGACCCCTCAAAATTGCCTTCAAAACTTCTGGATCTTCTGGACAGGAACCCGAACTAGGGTATGATGAAGCCCACCCTTCTGTCCAATCAAAAGGTTCGATCCAAGGCTCTAAACTCTTATTTTTCTGAGGAGCTTCTAGCCGTGGTTACAGACTTCAAAAATTCCAACTTTTGCTGAAGCCCTAATTTTCCATCTTTCTGATCAAAATCCCGAACTAGGGTTTGATCAAGCCCGGTCTTCTACCCAACCAAAAAATTCGATCTTGGTCTCTAAGTTTCAATTTTCCTGAGTAGCATTCAGCCGTGGACTCTGATTCTAAAAATTCTAACTTTCTCCGAAACCCTAAATTCCGGAAGCCATGAATAAAGGTGCTCGAAAAATAATTCTGTTTTGACAGAAATATGCACCTGATTGTTTCTGCTATAACTCTGAAATTTTTGCTCCACAGGATCTGGAACCCTTTTTCTGCAGTAGCCTGACCTGTCATCTTTCCATCCTAATAGGTCTGACCTCAATTGGATTTTCTGAGAGAGAGTTATGCCAAGTGTCGCAACGTGAACTGTTTATGGGATAAAACAGTAGAACGAACTTGTACGGCGTGCCACGTGTCACTGTTTGAACTTTGGCCTCTGAAAACGTTTCGTGAGATAGCTCGCCCTGTTATCTTTCCATATTGATAGGTCTGACCTCAATTGGACTCTCTGAGAGAGAGTTATGCCAAGTGTCGCAATGTGACCTGTTTATGGGATAAAACAGGAGAGTGAACTTGTACGGCGTGCCACGTGTCACTGGTTCACCTTCGGCCTCTGAAAAAGTTTCTTGAGATAGTATAGTCTGTGTACTACCTGTCACTTTTTACTAAATTGCATTTGGAGCTTCCTAGCCCAAGTTATGACCTTTTTGCCAAGGTTACCTGATTTTGACTGAGATCTGGAAGAGGCAGAAACCCTATATTGTACAGATCATAAATCACAAATTACAATGCATTAGAGGTTGTCCTTTGGACACAAGGTACCTGGAGACTTAATCTTCGTCCTGTAACAATTTCAGATCCGAAAACTTCGCCAAAACGGATTTATAGTGAAAGTGCTACGATGACTGGGTTTTTCTATGTAAAACCCTAACCTTCAAATTGTCGTAAGTAAAGCAAGTGTCTTTAGTGCCATACCTTGTCTTCCTTTAGGTTAGCTCTGATACTATGTTAAGATTTAATATGCTAATACAGAAAATAGCAGCATTACATTCCATTTCACAATAATAGCATATACAGGATCACTGAAGAAACAACAAGCACAGCATAAACACAAGAGACAAAGATTTATCCTGGGAAACCCTCATGGGGTAGAAAACCCAGTAAAGCTTCCTCAATATAGATGACCAGCAATATACAAAGATGAAACCCTGAGACATGATCTCCTCCTCCACAATAGCAGACCTCTCCTCCACAAGTGCGCTATCCTCAAGTGAGTGAGTGTATCAAATGAGGAACACACCTCCTCTATTTATACACTACTCTGATATGTATTTTACACAAGTACATGTAGGCTCGTATTTAACCATTAGGTTAAATACCCCATTATAACTGACTGGGCCGACCCCCACATGGTGGGTCTAATAACCCTAGTTACCACACCCAACTCGGAGGAATAAACATCTCCGGATTTATAGTATAATCACATCGGAGGTATGGAACATCTCCGAAATAAATAATATACAAATATAATATTCTTTGAAGTTACAATATTTCAACACCTAGCAGCAGATCCTCCTCCTCCATAAGTGCACCACTCCTCCTTGAGTGCATGAGTGAGAAGTGAGTGAGCAAATAGAGTGCCTCCCGCACTCTATTTATACTTGACTTGACTTTCCTTTTTACCTAACTCATGTAGGCTCGAACTTAACCACATAACATAATGCTGACTGGGCCGACCCCCAATAGGGTGGTCTAATAACCCTTTGATCCACATGGCCGACCCCCAATAGGGTGGTCTAATAACCCTTTGACCCACATGACTTATACAGGGCCAACCCCAAACAAGGTGGTCTAATAACCCATAAAGTATAAGTTACGACACTTACAATATAAATGACGACACTTCCGTATAGAGGTATAATAACATCTCTATAGGAATACAATATACATATATGTGAAATACATTCTGAACTTACATATACTTCAACACGGACGAATGTGCAAACTATAGAAATTCGTTATTATGTAGAATGTTCATACTTTTTTGATTCCATTTATGAAATAAATCACATTTTCTAAAAACTCATGTTTTTTAAGAAATCATGTAAACCTTCTAGAAGCTGTGATTTTAAAAAACGGGCGGAAGTAAGCCTTTCTTATTTCCAGATGAATGCGCAAACTATAGAAATTCGTTATTACGTAGAATGTTCATACTTTGTTGATTCCATTTATGACACAAATCACATTTTCTAAAAACTCATGTTTTTTAAGAAATCTTGTAAACCTTCTAGAAGCTGTGATTTTAAAAAACGATGGCAAGTAAGCATTTCTTATTTCTGGACGAATGCGCAAACTATAGAAAGTCGTTATGACATAGAATGTGCATACTTTGTTGATTCCATTTATGAAATAAATCACATTTTCTAAAAACTCATGTTTTTTAAGAAATCATGTAAACCTTCTAGAAGCTGTGATTTTAAAAAACAGGCGGAAGTAAGCTTTTCTTATTTCCGGACGAATGCGTAAACTATAGAAATTTGTTATTACGTAGAATGTTCATACTTTTTTGATTCCATTTATGAAACAAATCACATTTTCTAAAAACTCATGTTTTTTAAGAAATCATGTAAACCTTCTAGAAGCTGTGATTTTAAAAAATGGGCGGAAGTAAGCTTTTATATTTCCGGACGAATGCGCAAACTATAGAAAGTCGTTATTACGTAGAATGTCCATACTTTGTTGATTCCATTTACGAAATAAATCACATTTTCTAAAAACTCGTGTTTTTTAAGAAATCATGTAAACCTTCTAGAAGCTGTGATTTTAAAAAACAATGGGAAGTAAGCTTTTCTTATTTCAGGATGCATTCTCAAACAATAGAAAGTCGTTATGACGTAGAATGTGCATACTTTGTTGATTGCATTTATGAAAGAAATCACATTTTCTAGAAAGTCGTGTTTTTTAAGAAATCATGTAAACCTTCTAGAAGCTGTGATTTTAAAAAACGGGCGGAAGTAAGCTTTTATTATTTCTGGACGAATGCGCAAAGTATAGAAAGTCGTTATTACGTAGAATGTTCATACTTTCTTGATTCCATTTATGAAATAAATCACATTTTCTAAAAACTCGTGTTTTTTAAGAAATCATTTTAACCTTCTAGAAGCTGTTATTTTAAAAAACAGGCGAAGTAAGCTTTTCTTATTTCCGGACAAATGCGAAACCTATACAAATTCGTTATTCGTATAATGTTCATACTTTTTTGATTCCATTATTTAAAGAAATCACATTTTCTAAAAGCTCATGTTTTTTAAGAAATCATGTAAACCTTCTAGAAGCTATGATTTTAAAAAACGCGTGGAAGTAAGCTTTTCTTATTTCCGAACGAATGCGCAAACTATAGAAATTCGTTATTAAGTTGAATGTTCATACTTTGTTAATTCCATTTATTAAATAAATAACACATTTTCTAAAAACTTGTGTTTTTTAAGAAATCATGTAAACCTTCTAGAAGCTGTGATTTTAAAAAACGGGCGGAAGTAAGCTTTTTTATTTCCGGACGAATGCGCAAACTATAGAAAGTCATTATTACGTAGAATGTTCATACTTTGTTGATTCCATTTATGAAACAAATCACATTTTCTAAAAACTCGTGGTTTTTAAGAAATCATGTAAACCTTCTAGAAGCTGTGACTTTAAAGAACGGGCGGAGGTAAGCTTTTTTATTTCCGGACGAATGCGCAAACTATAGAAAGTCGTTATTATGTAGAATGTTCATACTTTGTTGATTGCATTTATGAAAGAAATAACATTTTCTAAAAACTCGTGTTTTTTAAGAAATCAGGTAAACCTTCTAGAAGTTGTGATTTAAAAAAACGATGGGAAGTAAGCTTTTCTTATTTCCGGACACATTCGCAAACTATAGAAAGTCGTTATGACGTAGAATGTGCATACTTTGTCGATTCCCTTTATGAAAGAAATCACATTTTCTGAAAAGTCGTGTTTTTTAAAAAATCATGTAAACCTTCTACAAGCTGTGATTTTAAAAAATGGGCAAAAGTAAGCTTTTCTTATTTCTGGACGAATGCGAAACCTATAGAAATTCGTTATTCGTATAATTTTCATACTTTGTTGATTCCATTATTTAAAGAAATCACATTTTCCAAAATCTCATGTTTTTTAAAAAATCATGTAAACCTTTTAGAAGCTGTGATTTTGAAAAACGGGTGGAAGGAAGATATTCTTATTTCCGGACGAATGCGCAAGCTATAGAAATTCGTTATTACGTAGAATGTTCATACTTTGTTGATTCCATTTATGAAATAAATAACACATTTTCTAAAAACTCGTGTTTTTTAAAAATCATGTAAACCTTATAGAAGCTGTGATTCAAAAACATGGGTGGAAGTAATCTTTTCTTATTTCCGAATGCATTCGCAAACTATAGAAAGTCGTTACGACGTAGAATGTGCATAATTTGTTGATTCCATTTATGAAATAAATCACATTTTCTAAAAACTCGTGTTTTTTAAGAAATCATGTAAACGTTCTAGAAGCTGTGATTTTAAAAAACGGGCCGAAGTAAGCCTTTCTTATTTCTGGACGAATGTGCAAACTATAGAAATTCGTTATTACATAGAATGTTCATACTTTTTTGATTCCATTTATGAAAGAAATCACGTTTTCTAAAAACTCGTGTTTTTTAAGAAATCATGTAAACCTTCTAGAAGCTGTGATTTTAAAAAACGGGCGGAAGTAAGCTTTTTTATTTCCGGACGAATGCGCAAACTATAGAAAGTCGTTATTACGTAGAATGTTCATACTTTTTTGATTCCATTTATGAAAGAAATCACATTTTCTGAAAAGTCATGTTTTTTAAGAGATCATGTAAACCTTCTAGAAGATGTGATTTTAAAAAACGGGCGGAAGTAAACTTTTTTATTTCCGAACGAATGCGCAAACTATAGAAAGTTGTTATTACATAGAATGTTCATACTTTGTTGATTCCATTTATGAAATAAATAACACATTTTCCAAAAACTCGTGTTTTTTAAGAAATCATGTAAACCTTCTAGAAGTTGTGATTTAAAAAAACGCGTGGAAGTAAGCTTTTCTTATTTCCGAACGAATGCGCAAACTATAGAAATTCGTTATTAAGTAGAATGTTCATACTTTGTTGATTCCATTTATTAAATAAATAACACATTTTCTAAAAACTTGTGTTTTTTAAGAAATCATGTAAACCTTCTAGAAGCTGTGATTTTAAAAAACGGGCGGAAGTAAGCTTTTTTATTTCCGGACGAATGCGCAAACTATAGAAAGTCATTATTACGTAGAATGTTCATACTTTGTTGATTCCATTTATGAAAGAAATCACATTTTCTAAAAACTCGTGGTTTTTAAGAAATCATGTAAACCTTCTAGAAGCTGTGATTTTAAAGAACGGGCGGAGGTAAGCTTTTTTATTTCCGGACGAATGCGCAAACTATAGAAAGTCGTTATTATGTAGAATGTTCATACTTTGTTGATTGCATTTATGAAAGAAATAACATTTTCTAAAAACTCGTGTTTTTTAAGAAATCAGGTAAACCTTCTAGAAGTTTTGATTTAAAAAAACGATGGGAAGTAAGCTTTTCTTATTTCCGGACGCATTCGCAAACTATAGAAAGTCGTTATGACGTAGAATGTGCATACTTTGTCGATTCCCTTTATGAAAGAAATCACATTTTTTGAAAAGTCGTGTTTTTTAAAAAATCATGTAAACCTTCTACAAGCTGTGATTTTAAAAAATGGGCAGAAGTAAGCTTTTCTTATTTCCGGACGAATGCGAAACCTATAGAAATTCGTTATTCGTATAATTTTCATACTTTGTTGATTCCATTATTTAAAGAAATCACATTTTCCAAAATCTCATGTTTTTTAAAAAATCATGTAAACCTTCTAGAAGCTGTGATTTTGAAAAACGGGTGGAAGGAAGATATTCTTATTTCCGGACGAATGCGCAAGCTATAGAAATTCGTTATTACGTAGAATGTTCATACTTTGTTGATTCCATTTATGAAATAAATAACACATTTTCTAAAAACTCGTGTTTTTTAAAAATCATGTAAACCTTATAGAAGCTGTGATTCAAAAACATGGGTGGAAGTAATCTTTTCTTATTTCCGAATGCATTCGCAAACTATAGAAAGTCGTTACGACATAGAATGTGCATAATTATTTGATTCCATTTATGAAATAAATCACATTTTCTAAAAACTCGTGTTTTTTAAGAAATCATGTAAACCTTCTAGAAGCTGTGATTTTAAAAAACGGGCCGAAGTAAGCCTTTCTTATTTCTGGACGAATGTGCAAACTATAGAAATTCGTTATTACATAGAATGTTCATACTTTTTTGATTCCATTTATGAAAGAAATCACGTTTTCTAAAAACTCGTGTTTTTTAAGAAATCATGTAAACCTTCTAGAAGCTGTGATTTTAAAAAACGGGCGGAAGTAAGCTTTTTTATTTCCGGATGAATGCGCAAACTATAGAAAGTCGTTATTACGTAGAATGTTCATACTTTTTTGATTCCATTTATGAAAGAAATCACATTTTCTGAAAAGTCGTGTTTTTTAAGAGATCATGTAAACCTTCTAGAAGATGTGATTTAAAAAAACGGGCGGAAGTAAACTTTTTTATTTCCGAACGAATGCGCAAACTATAGAAAGTTGTTATTACATAGAATGTTCATACTTTGTTGATTCCATTTATGAAATAAATAACACATTTTCCAAAAACTCGTGTTTTTTAAGAAATCATGTAAACCTTCTAGAAGCTGTGATTTAAAAAAACGGGGGGAAGTAATCTTTTCTTATTTCCGGATGCATTCGCAAACTATAGAAAGTCGTTAAGACGTAGAATGTGCATACTTTCTTGATTCCATTTATGAAAGAAATCACATTTTCTAAAAACTCGTGTTTTTTAAGAAATCATGTAAACCTTCTAGAAGCTGTGATTTTAAAAAACGGGCGGAAGTAAGCTTTTTTATTTCCGGACGAATGCGCAAACTATAGAAATTTGTTATTACGTAGAATGTTCATACTTTGTTGATTCCATTTATGAAAGAAATAACATTTTCTAAAAACTCGTGTTTTTTAAGAAATCATGTAAACCTTCTAGAAGCTGTGATTTTAAAAAACGATGGGAAGTAAGCTTTTCTTATTTCCGGACGCATTCGCAAACTATAGAAAGTCATTATGACGTAGAATGTGCATACTTTGTCGATTCCATTTTGAAAGAAATCACATTTTCTAAAAACTTGTGTTTTTTAAGAAATCATGTAAACCTTCTAGAAGTTGTGATTTTAAAAAACGGGCGGAAGTAAGCTTTTTTATTTCCGGACGAATGCGCAAACTATAGAAAGTCGTTATTACGTAGAATGTTCATAATTTGTTGATTCCATTTATGAAATAAATCACATTTTTTAAAAACTCGTGTTTTTTAAGAAATCATGTAAACCTTCTAGAAGCTGTGATTTTAAAAAACGATGGGAAGTAAGCTTTTCTTATTTCCGGATGCATTCGCAAACTATAGAAAGTCGTTATGACATAGAATGTGCATACTTTGTTGATTGCATTTATGAAAGAAATCACATTTTCTAAAAAGTCATGTTTTTTAAGAAATCATGTAAACCTTCTAGAAGCTGTGATTTTAAAAAACGGGCGGAAGTAAGCTCTTTTATTTCCGGACGAATGCGCAAACTTTAGAAAGTCGTTATTACGTAGAATGTTCATACTTTATTGATTCCATTTATGAAAGAAATCAAATTTTCTAAAAAGTCATGTTTTTAAAGAAATCATGTAAACCTTCTAGAAGCTGTGATTTTAAAAAACGGGCAGTAGTAAGCTTTTCTTATTTCCGGACGAATGCGAAAACCATAGAAATTCATTATTCGTATAATGTTCATACTTTTTTTATTCCATTATTTATGGAAAACACATTTTCTAAAAACTCATGTTTTTTAAGAAACCATGTAAACCTTCTAGAAGCTGTGATTTTAAAAAACGCGTGGAAGTAAGCTTTTCTTATTTCCGGATGAATGCACAAACTATAGAAATTTCTTATTACGTAGAATGTTCATACTTTGTTGATTCCATTTATGAAAGAAATCATATTTTCTAAAAATTCATGTTTTTAAAGAAATCAAGTAAACCTTCTAGAAGCTGTGATTTCAAAAAACAGGCAGAAGCCATGAATGAAGGTACTAAAAAATAATTCAGTTTTGATAGAAATATGTACCTGATTTTTTCTCTGTAACTCCAAACTTTTAAATCCACAGGGTCTTAAAAGGTTTTCTGAGATATCCTGACCTGTTATCTTTCCATCCTGACAGGTCTGACCTCAATTGGATTCTCTGAGAGAGAGTTATGGCAATTGTCGTAACATGACCTGTTTATGGGATAATACAGGAGAGGGAACTTGTACGGCGTGCCACGTGTCACTGGTGCAACTTCGGCCTCTGCAAACTTTTTCTGAGATAGTACAGTCCGTGTACTACCTGTCACTTTTTACGAAATTTCATTTCGAGCTTCCTAGCCCAAGTTATGACATTTTTCCCAACGACACCTGATTTTGACTCAGATCTGGAAGAGGCAGAAACCCTATATTGTACAGATCATAAATCACAAAGTACAACGAATTAAAGGTTTTCCTTTGGACACAAGGTACATGGAGATCTTAGATTTGACCTGTAACGATTTCAGATCCGAAAACTTTGCCAAAACGGATTTATGGTGAAAGTGCTACGATGACTGGTTTTTGTTATATCAAGCCCTCGCATCGTAAGTGCAACAAGTGTCATACATGCCGTATCATGCCTTCTTTCAGGCTAGCTCTGATACCATGTTAAATTTTCAGAATTTACTTCAATATGATCTAGGATCTTAACTGAGAGAACAACATGTACAGCATATCTACAGCATATCAATCATGGAGACAATAATGCAAGCACACAAGAGACACAAAGATTTACTCGGGGAAAACCATAAAGGTGAAAAACCCCAATAACTTCCTCAAAGATAGATAGAGCAATGATACAACCAACCATAAGAGATAGACATAACCTAGCAGCAGATCCTCCTCCTCCATAAGTGCGCCACTCCTCCTTGAGTGCATGAGTGAGAAGTGAGTGAGCAAATAGAGTGCCTCCCGCACTCTATTTATACTTGACTCGACTTGCCTTTTTACCTAACTCATGTAGGCTCGAACTTAACCACATAACATAATGCTGACTGGGCTGACCCCCAATAGGGTGGCCTAATAACCCTTTGACCCACATGACTTATACAGGGCCAACCCCAAACAAGGTGTCTAATAACCCATCAAGTATAAGTTACGACACTTACAATATAAATGACGACACTTCCGTATAGAGGAATAATAATATCTCTATAGGAATACAATATACATATATGTGAAATACATTCCGAAGTTACATATACTTCAACACTCCCTCTTAACTAGGAAGGTATTTCTCAGCACAGTTCTTCTAGCACAAGTCATCTTCTCTGGATCATCGTCACTGGATAATCGTCATCGAGTCATCATCATCGTCACTGCTGCTGCTATCTCAATCAATCTCTTAATCTACTCATCATAGGAAGTTCTACAGAGCCAGTCCTTTTTCATACTGGATGCAGGCCCACCACCTGCAGGTCTTCGTCATCACTGGCCATACTGTGGAATCCTCAGGACTTATTACGTGCGTCAGAAAACCTCAAAAGAGCATCCCAGGATGTTACGGGTACACAACTCTGACCTGTAGGATCTCCCAGGGTGCTATTACATGTGACCCCACCACAAAACCTTGAAAGAGCATCTTAGGATGTTACGGGTACACAACTCCGACCTGAAATCTCCCAGGGCACAAATTACATGTGGTCCACCACAAAACCTAGAAAGATCATCTCAGGATGTTACGGGTACACAACTCCGACCTGAAATCTCCCAGGGCACAAATTACATGTGGTCATGGAAAAACCTCGAAAGAGCATCTCAGGATGTTACGGGTACACAACTCCGACCTGAAATCTCCCAGGGCCCAAATTACATGCCATAGGACAAAACCTCGCAAGAGCATCTCAAGATGTTACGGGTACACAACTCCGACCTGCCTCACAACTAGCTGAACAGGCTGCAACATACTCTGCCTCAGTTGTACTTAGTGCTACACAGGACTACTTCCTGCTAAACCAAGAGATCACACCTGATCCCATACTGAAGCAACACCCAGATGTGCTCTTCCTGTCTGCAGCACTGCCAGCCCAATCTGAATCAACATAACCCTGCAGGTTAAACTTTTGATTCTCCTCATACCTGAGCCCATAATCCACTGTACCCTTCAGGTACCTCAGAACATGCTTTACAGCAACCAGGTGAACACTCCTCGGATCCGTCAGGAACTGGCTCAATGTGTTCACAGCAAAGCAAATATCTGGTCTCGTGTTCGTCAGGTACATAGTGGACCCAATCATCTGACGATACATCGTGACATCAACCGGATCAGATGAAGCATCACATAGAAGCTTCAGTTTCGATGCCATCGGTGTGGCCATGGCCTTGCAATCCATCATCCCGAACCTCTTCAGGATCTCTACTGCATACTTCCCTTGTCCAAGGAAGATTCCATCTGCACTCTGCCACACCTTCATGCCAAAAAAAAATAGTGCATCATCCCCAAGTTCTTCATCTCGAACTTGGCAGTAAGCTTCCGCTGCATGTCGGCAATCAATCTATCTTCATCTGTAACAAACAGGTTATCCGCATACAAAAGTAGTATCACTGTATTGCCTTCCTCAACCTTGTAGTAAAGGTTGGAATCCTCTTTACTCTTGGTAACGCCCAAACTGGATAGAAAGTTGTCTATCCTACCATACCAAGTTCTGTACACATATCTGACTACACCATGCTGTCTTGAAATCCATCTGGTGCATCTTCTATTTCATCACGTTTATATTTCTCAATCCTGCAATCTGTAATATGCTTGATCTGATAGTTCCATTTGGAAGTCATAACAAACTTCCCTTCACGTCTTGGGACTACAACCCAAACATCATTCTTCATGATCGACGGATCATGGCATTCCATTTCTTCATCCCAGATCCTGGGAACTTCAATATCTTCAATAGATATCTTTATTGCTGAACAAATGTTGTAGTTCTTCTTTTTGTAGGAGATGGCATACGATCTTTCCTACACAACAAGTTAAATTGCATGATTAGAAAACATCTCATAGTTTTCAGAATAAATTCTTACACATAAAGAAATATGTCATACAGTCATGCAATTATCTTAGCCAACATTTATCCATATCCCATAACTTTCTAGATGCCTTCCAATATCTACCAGAACATTGTTAAGAGTGTGCACAACTCCCAACATGTCAGCAAAGAGGTTTCATTCTAGATAAGTAGCAATGGAATGTTGTACATTGCCATAGGCCACTTACCCATGTATATTAGTAGTATACTGTTCATCAATGCAACTATTCTAATATGCACAATACATATCCTAAGTCTAGGAACATGAGCATATACATCATTGAACAATTTTATTTAAACAAACAAATATGCATGAAATGATAATTAAAATACTTATCTTTGTTTGTTCATTGGGTGAACTCCCTCTAAGTCTTTGCTTCCTTGCAGGAGCTGCTGGAGTCCTAATCTGAAGTAGCTTCTTCTACACCTTTCTATTGTAGAATGTAGAGAGATGGTCAACTCCCTCTGAATATTTGCATCCTTGCATAAACCATTGGGGTGTACTCCCTCTTGATCTTTGCTTCTTGGATTACATGTCCTTGAACTTACATTCATCCTTAATCACTATGCATGCTTATTAGTATCATCATTGTCTTATCCTTGTGATTTCATATAAAATCATACATTCATTAGCATACTATTAAAACACAATAATTTCAAGCATGTATAGTCATGATCATTTCAAACAGAATAATAAGCATTAGCATTCAAGGTTTATGTGGGATTCTTATGGTTAGTCAAATCATAAGAAACATAACATGTCTAAACCTGTAATTACTCAAACCTATGACTCTTCGGGTTAGTTGAATCATCAATCAAGATAAGAGACATAATTCTTAGACTTATATTCCTATTTGACCACAGGACTTTTCTGGTTAGGCATATCATCAATCAAAGTAAAAAGCATAATATGCCTAAATCCATGATTAATAACTTCAATGAATAATCATAATCAATCATGCCAAGTATACTTAAATAAAGGATCTTATCACAAGGTGAGATTCTACCTTGATATAGGAAAAACATACCTGGATTAGCATGCTAGCTATTTATTCTGGACGAATGCGCAAACTATAGAAAGTCGTTATGACGTAGAATGTGCATACTTTGTTGATTCCATTTATGAAATAAAACACATTTTCTAAAAACTCATGTTTTTTAAGAAATCATGTAAACCTTCTAGAAGCTGTGATTTTAAAAAACTGTGGAAGTTAGCTTTTCTTATTTCCGGTCGCATGCGCAAACTATAGAAAGTCGTTATGACGTAGAATGTGCATACTTTGTAGATTCCATTTATGAAATAAAATACATTTTCTGAAAACTCATGTTTTTTAAGAAATCATGTAAACCTTCTAGAAGCTGTGATTTTAAAAAACGGGGGAAGTAAGCTTTTCTTATTTCCGGACGCATGCGCAAACTAAAGAAAGTTGTTATGACATAGAATGTGCATACTTTGTAGATTCCATTTATGAAATAAAACACATTTTCTAAAAACTCGTGTTTTTTACGAAATCATGTAAACCTTCTAGATGCTGTGATTTTAAAAAACGGTGGAAGTAAGCTTTTTCTTATTTCCGGACGCATGCACAAACTATAGAAAGTCGTTATGATGTAGAATGTGCATACTTTGTAGATTCCATTTATGAAATAAAACACATTTTCTAAATCCTCGTGTTTTTTTACGAAATCATTTAAACCTTCTAGAAGCTGTGATTTTAAAAAACGGTGGAAGTAAGCTTTTCTTATTTTCGGACGCATGCGCAAACTATAGAAAGTCGTTATGACGTAGAATGTGCATACTTTGTTGATTCCATTTATGAAATAAAACACATTTTCTAAAAACTCGTGTTTTTTAAGAAATCATGTAAACCTTCTAGAAGCTGTGATTTTAAAAAACTGGGGAAGTAAGATTTTCTTATTTCCAAACGCACGCGCAAACTATAGAAAGTCATTATGACGTAGAATGTGCATACTTTGTTGATTCCATTTATGAAATAAAACACATTTTCTAAAAACTTGTGTTTTTTAAGAACTCATGTAAACCTTCTAGAAGCTGTGATTTTAAAAAAGGGGGAAGTAAGCTTTTCTTATTTCCGGACGCATGCGCAAACTATAGAAAGTCATTGTGACGTAGAATGTGCACACTTTGTAGATTCCATTTATGAAATAAAAGACATTTTCTAAAAACTCGTGTTTTTTACGAAATTATGTAAACCTTCTAGAGGCTATGATTTTAAAAAACTGTGGAAGTAATCTTTTCTTATTTCCGGACGCATGCACAAACTATAGAAAGTCGTTATGACGTAGAATGTGCATACTTTGTTGATTCCATTGATGAAATAAAACACATTTTCTAAAAACTCGTGTTTTTTAAGAAATCATGTAATCCTTCTAGAAGCTGTGATTTTAAAAAACGGTGGAAGTAAGCTTTTCTTATTTCCGGACGCATGCGCAAACTATAGAAAGTCGTTATGACGTAGCATGTGCATACTTTGTAGATTCCATTTATGAAATAAAACACATTTTCTAAAAACTCATTTTTTTTACGAAATCATGTAAACCTTCAAGAAGCTGTAATTTTAAAAAACGGTGGAAGGAAGCTTTTCTTATTTCCAGACGCATGCGCAAACTATAGAAAGTCGTTATGACGTAGAATGTGCGTACTTTGTTGATTCTATTTATGAAATAAAACACATTTTCTAAAAAATCGTGTTTTTTAAGAAATCATGTAAACCTTCTAGAAGCTGTGATTTTAAAAAACGGGGGAAGTAAGCTTTTTTTATTTCCAAACGCATTCGCAAGCAATAGAAAGTCGTTATGACGTAGAATGTGCATACTTTGTTGATTCCATTTATGAAATAAAACACATTTTATAAAAACTCGTGTTTTTTAAGAAATCATGTAAGCCTTCTAGAAGCTGTGATTTTAAAAAACGGGGGAAGTAAGCTTTTCTTATTTCCGGACGCATGCCCAAACTATAGAAAGTCATTATGACGTAGAATGTGCATACTTTGTAGATTCCATTTATGAAATAAAACATATTTTCTAAAAACTCATGTTTCTTACGAAATCATGTAAACCTTCTAGAAGCTGTGGTTTTAAAAAACGGTGGAAGTAAACTTTTCTTATTTCCGGACGCATGCACAAACTATAGAAAGTCGTTATGACATAGAATGTGCATACTTTGTAGATTCCATTGATGAAATAAAACACATTTTCTAAAAACTCGTGTTTTTTACGAAATCATGTAAACCTTCTAGAAGCTGTGATTTTAAAAAACGGTGGAAGTAAGCTTTTTTTTATTTCCGGACGCATGCGCAAACTATAGAAAGTCGTTATGACGTAGAATGTGCATACTTTGTTGATTCCATTTATGAAATAAAACACATTTTCTAAAAACTCATGTTTTTTACGAAATCATGTAAACCTTCTAGAAGCTGTGATTTTAAAAAACGGGGGAAGTAAGCTTTTCTTATTTCCGCACACATGCGCAAACTATAGAAAGTCGCTATGACGTAGAATGTGCATACTTTGTCGATTCCATTTATGAAATAAAACATATTTTCTAAAAACTCGTCTTTTTTACGAAATCATGTAAACCTTTTAGAAGCTGTGATTTTAAAAAACGGTGTAAGTATGCTTTTCTTATTTTCGGAAGAGTGCGCAAACTATAGAAAGTCGTTGTGATGTAGAATGTGCATATTTTGTTGATTCCATTTATGAAATAAAACACATTTTCTAAAAACTCGTGTTTTTTAAGAAATCATGTAAACCTTCTAGAAGCTGTGATTTTAAAAAACGGTGGAAGTAAGATTTTCTTATTTCCGGACGCATGCGCAAACTATAGAAAGTCGTTATGACGTAGAATGTGCATACTTTGTTGATGCCATTTATGAAATAAAACACATTTTCTAAAAACTCTTGTTTTTTAAGAAATCATGTAAACCTTCTAAAAGCTGTGATTTTAAAAAATGGGGGAAGTAAGCTTTTCTTATTTCCGGACGCACGCACAAACCTTAGAAAGTTGTTATGTCGTAGAATGTGTATACTTTGTAGATTCCATTTATGAAATAAAACACATTTTCTAAAAACTCGTGTTTGTTACGAAATCATGTAAACCTTCTAGAAGCTGTGATTTTAAAAAACGGTGGAAGTAAGATTTTCTTATTTCTGGACGCATGCACAAACTATAGAAAGTCGTTATGACGTAGAATGTGCATACTTTGTAGATTCAATTTATGAAATAAAACACATTTTCTAAAAACTCGTGTTTTTTACGAAATCATGTAAACCTTCTAGAAGCTGTGATTTTAAAAAATGGGGGAAGTAAGCTTTTGTTATTTGCAAACGCATGCTCAAACTATAGAAATTCGTTATGACGTAGAATGTGCATACTTTGTTGATTCCATTTATGAAATAAAACACATTTTCTAAAAACTCGTGTTTTTTAAGATATCATGTAAACCTTCTAGAAGCTGTGATTTTAAAAAACGGTGGAAGTAAGCTTTTCTTATTTCCGGACGCATCCGCAAACTATAGAAAGTCGTTATGACGTAGAATGTGCATACTTTGTTGATTCCATTTATGAAATAAAACACATTTTCTAAAAACTCGGGTTTTTTAAGAAATCATGTAAACCTTCTAGAAGCTGTGATTTTAAAAAAAGGGGGAAGTAAGCTTTGCTTATTTCCAAACGAATGCGCAAACTATAGAAATTCGTTATGACGTAGAATGTGGATACTTTGTTGATTCCATTTATGAAATAAAACACATTTTCTAAAAACTTGTGTTTTTAAGAAATCATGTAAACCTTCTAGAAGCTGTGATTTTAAAAAACGGTGGAAGTAAGCTTTTCTTATTTCCGGAGGCATGCGCAAACTATAGAAAGTCGTTATGACGTAAAATGTGCATACTTTTTTGATTCCATTGATGAAATAAAACACATTTTCAAAAAACTCGTGTTTTTTAAGAAATCATGTAAACCTTCTAGAAGCTGTGATTTAAAAAAACGGTGGAAGTAATCTTTTCTTATTTCCGGACGCATCCGCAAACTATAGAAATTAGTTATGACGTAGAATGTGCATATTTTGTAGATTCCATCTATGAAATAAAACACATTTTCTAAAAACTCGTGTTTTTTACGAAATCATGTAAACCTTCTAGAAGCTGTGATTTTAAAAAATGGTGGAAGTAAGCTTTTCTTATTTCCAGACGCATGCGCAAACTATAGAAAGTCGTTATGACGTAGAATGTGCATACTGTTTGATTCCATTGATGAAATAAATTTTTTTTTCTAAAAACTCGTGTTTTTTAAGAAATCATGTAAACCCTCTAGAAGCTGTGATTTTAAAAAACGGGGGAAGTAAGCTTTTCTTATTTCCAAACGCATGCGCAAACTATAGAAATTCGTTATGACGTAGAATGTGCATACTTTGTTGATTCCATTTATGAAATAAAACACATTTTATAAAAGCTCATGTTTTTTATGAAATCATGTAAACCTTCTAGAAGCTGTGATTTTAAAAAACGGTGGAAGTAAGCTTTTCTTATTTCCGGACGCCTGCGCAAACTATAGAAAGTCATTATGACGTAGAATGTGCATACTTTGTTGATTCCATTTATGAAATAAAACACATTTTCTAAAAACTCATGTTTTTTAAGAAATCATGTAATCCTTCTAGAAGCTGTGATTTTAAAAAACGGGGGAAGTAAGCTTTTCTTATTTCCGGACGCATGCGCAAACTATAGAAAGTCGTTATGACGTAGCATGTGCATACTTTGTAGATTCCATTTATGAAATAAAACACATTTTCTAAAAACTCATTTTTTTTACGAAATCATGTAAACCTTCTAGAAGATGTGATTTTAAAAAACGGTGGAAGGAAGCTTTTCTTATTTCCAGACGCATGCGCAAACTATAGAAAGTCGTTATGACGTAGAATGTGCGTACTTTGTTGATTCTATTTATGAAATAAAACACATTTTCTAAAAAATCGTGTTTTTTAAGAAATCATGTAAACCTTCTAGAAGCTGTGATTTTAAAAAACGGGGGAAGTAAGCTTTTTTTATTTCCAAACGCATTTGCAAGCAATAGAAAGTCGTTATGACGTAGAATGTGCATACTTTGTTGATTCCATTTATGAAATAAAACACATTTTATAAAAACTCGTGTTTTTTAAGAAATCATGTAAGCCTTCTAGAAGCTGTGATTTTAAAAAACGGGGGAAGTAAGCTTTTCTTATTTCCGGACGCATGCCCAAACTATAGAAAGTCATTATGACGTAGAATGTGCATACTTTGTAGATTCCATTTATGAAATAAAACATATTTTCTAAAAACTCATGTTTCTTACGAAATCATGTAAACCTTCTAGAAGCTGTGGTTTTAAAAAACGGTGGAAGTAAACTTTTCTTATTTCCGGACGCATGCACAAACTATAGAAAGTCGTTATGACATAGAATGTGCATACTTTGTAGATTCCATTGATGAAATAAAACACATTTTCTAAAAACTCGTGTTTTTTACGAAATCATGTAAACCTTCTAGAAGCTGTGATTTTAAAAAACGGTGGAAGTAAGCTTTTTTTTATTTCCGGACGCATGCGCAAACTATAGAAAGTCTTTATGACGTAGAATGTGCATACTTTGTTGATTCCATTTATGAAATAAAACACATTTTCTAAAAACTCATGTTTTTTACGAAATCATGTAAACCTTCTAGAAGCTGTGATTTTAAAAAACGGGGGAAGTAAGCTTTTCTTATTTCCGCACGCATGCGCAAACTATAGAAAGTCGCTATGACGTAGAATGTGCATACTTTGTAGATTCCATTTATGAAATAAAACATATTTTCTAAAAACTCGTCTTTTTTACGAAATCATGTAAACCTTTTAGAAGCTGTGATTTTAAAAAACGGTGTAAGTATGCTTTTCTTATTTTCGGAAGAGTGCGCAAACTATAGAAAGTCGTTGTGATGTAGAATGTGCATATTTTGTTGATTCCATTTATGAAATAAAACACATTTTCTAAAAACTCGTGTTTTTTAAGAAATCATGTAAACCTTCTAGAAGCTGTGATTTTAAAAAACGGTGGAAGTAAGATTTTCTTATTTCCGGACGCATGCGCAAACTATAGAAAGTCGTTATGACGTAGAATGTGCATACTTTGTTGATTCCATTTATGAAATAAAACACATTTTCTAAAAACTCTTGTTTTTTAAGAAATCATGTAAACCTTCTAAAAGCTGTGATTTTAAAAAACGGGGGAAGTAAGCTTTTCTTATTTCCGGACGCACGCACAAACCTTAGAAAGTTGTTATGTCGTAGAATGTGTATACTTTGTAGATTCCATTTATGAAATAAAACACATTTTCTAAAAACTCGTGTTTGTTACGAAATCATGTAAACCTTCTAGAAGCTGTGATTTTAAAAAACGGTGGAAGTAAGATTTTCTTATTTCTGGACGCATGGAAAAACTATAGAAAGTCGTTATGACGTAGAATGTGCATACTTTGTAGATTCAATTTATGAAATAAAACACATTTTCTAAAAACTCGTGTTTTTTACGAAATCATGTAAACCTTCTAGAAGCTGTGATTTTAAAAAATGGGGGAAGTAAGCTTTTGTTATTTGCAAACGCATGCTCAAACTATAGAAATTCGTTATGACGTAGAATGTGCATACTTTGTTGATTCCATTTATGAAATAAAACACATTTTCTAAAAACTCGTGTTTTTTAAGATATCATGTAAACCTTCTAGAAGCTGTGATTTTAAAAAACGGTGGAAGTAAGCTTTTCTTATTTCCGGACGCATCCGCAAACTATAGAAAGTCGTTATGACGTAGAATGTGCATACTTTGTTGATTCCATTTATGAAATAAAACACATTTTCTAAAAACTCGGGTTTTTTAAGAAATCATGTAAACCTTCTAGAAGCTGTGATTTTAAAAAAAGGGGGAAGTAAGCTTTGCTTATTTCCAAACGAATGCGCAAACTATAGAAATTCGTTATGACGTAGAATGTGGATACTTTGTTGATTCCATTTATGAAATAAAACACATTTTCTAAAAACTTGTGTTTTTAAGAAATCATGTAAACCTTCTAGAAGCTGTGATTTTAAAAAACGGTGGAAGTAAGCTTTTCTTATTTCCGGAGGCATGCGCAAACTATAGAAAGTCGTTATGACGTAAAATGTGCATACTTTGTTGATTCCATTGATGAAATAAAACACATTTTCTAAAAACTCGTGTTTTTTAAGAAATCATGTAAACCTTCTAGAAGCTGTGATTTAAAAAAACGGTGGAAGTAATCTTTTCTTATTTCCGGACGCATCCGCAAACTATAGAAAGTAGTTATGACGTAGAATGTGCATATTTTGTAGATTCCATCTATGAAATAAAACACATTTTCTAAAAACTCGTGTTTTTTACGAAATCATGTAAACCTTCTAGAAGCTGTGATTTTAAAAAATGGTGGAAGTAAGCTTTTCTTATTTCCAGACGCATGCGCAAACTATAGAAAGTCGTTATGACGTAGAATGTGCATACTGTTTGATTCCATTGATGAAATAAATTTTTTTTTCTAAAAACTCGTGTTTTTTAAGAAATCATTTAAACCCTCTAGAAGCTGTGATTTTAAAAAACGGGGGAAGTAAGCTTTTCTTATTTCCAAACGCATGCGCAAACTATAGAAATTCGTTATGACGTAGAATGTGCATACTTTGTTGATTCCATTTATGAAATAAAACACATTTTATAAAAGCTCATGTTTTTTATGAAATCATGTAAACCTTCTAGAAGCTGTGATTTTAAAAAACGGTGGAAGTAAGCTTTTCTTATTTCCGGACGCCTGCGCAAACTATAGAAAGTCGTTATGACGTAGAATGTGCATACTTTGTTGATTCCATTTATGAAATAAAACACATTTTCTAAAAACTCGTGTTTTTTAAGAAATCATGTAATCCTTCTAGAAGCTGTGATTTTAAAAAACGGGGGAAGTAAGCTTTTCTTATTTCCGGACGCATGCGCAAACTATAGAAAGTCGTTATGACGTAGCATGTGCATACTTTGTAGATTCCATTTATGAAATAAAACACATTTTCTAAAAACTCATTTTTTTTACGAAATCATGTAAACCTTCTAGAAGCTGTGATTTTAAAAAACGGTGGAAGGAAGCTTTTCTTATTTCCAGACGCATGCGCAAACTATAGAAAGTCGTTATGACGTAGAATGTGCGTACTTTGTTGATTCTATTTATGAAATAAAACACATTTTCTAAAAAATCGTGTTTTTTAAGAAATCATGTAAACCTTCTAGAAGCTGTGATTTTAAAAAACGGGGGAAGTAAGCTTTTTTTATTTCCAAACACATTTGCAAGCAATAGAAAGTCGTTATGACGTAGAATGTGCATACTTTGTTGATTCCATTTATGAAATAAAACACATATTATAAAAACTCGTGTTTTTTAAGAAATCATGTAATCCTTCTAGAAGCTGTGATTTTAAAAAACGGGGGAAGTAAGCTTTTCTTATTTCCGGACGCATGCCCAAACTATAGAAAGTCATTATGACGTAGAATGTGCATACTTTGTAGATTCCATTTATGAAATAAAACATATTTTCTAAAAACTCATGTTTCTTACGAAATCATGTAAACCTTCTAGAAGCTGTGGTTTTAAAAAACGGTGGAAGTAAACTTTTCTTATTTCCGGACGCATGCACAAACTATAGAAAGTCGTTATGACATAGAATGTGCATACTTTGTAGATTCCATTGATGAAATAAAACACATTTTCTAAAAACTCGTGTTTTTTACGAAATCATGTAAACCTTCTAGAAGCTGTGATTTTAAAAAACGGTGGAAGTAAGCTTTTTTTTCATTTCCGGACGCATGCGCAAACTATAGAAAGTCGTTATGACGTAGAATGTGCATACTTTGTTGATTCCATTTATGAAATAAAACACATTTTCTAAAAACTCATGTTTTTTACGAAATCATGTAAACCTTCTAGAAGCTGTGATTTTAAAAAACGGGGGAAGTAAGCTTTTCTTATTTCCGCACGCATGCGCAAACTATAGAAAGTCGCTATGACGTAGAATGTGCATACTTTGTAGATTCCATTTATGAAATAAAACATATTTTCTAAAAACTCGTCTTTTTTACGAAATCATGTAAACCTTTTAGAAGCTGTGATTTTAAAAAACGGTGTAAGTATGCTTTTCTTATTTTCGGAAGAGTGCGCAAACTATAGAAAGTCGTTGTGATGTAGAATGTGCATATTTTGTTGATTCCATTTATGAAATAAAACACATTTTCTAAAAACTCGTGTTTTTTAAGAAATCATGTAAACCTTCTAGAAGCTGTGATTTTAAAAAACGGTGGAAGTAAGATTTTCTTATTTCCGGACGCATGCGCAAACTATAGAAAGTCGTTATGACGTAGAATGTGCATACTTTGTTGATTCCATTTATGAAATAAAACACATTTTCTAAAAACTCTTGTTTTTTAAGAAATCATGTAAACCTTCTAAAAGCTGTGATTTTAAAAAACGGGGGAAGTAAGCTTTTCTTATTTCCGGACGCACGCACAAACCTTAGAAAGTTGTTATGTCGTAGAATGTGTATACTTTGTAGATTCCATTTATGAAATAAAACACATTTTCTAAAAACTCGTGTTTGTTACGAAATCATGTAAACCTTCTAGAAGCTGTGATTTTAAAAAACGGTGGAAGTAAGATTTTCTTATTTCTGGACGCATGCACAAACTATAGAAAGTCGTTATGACGTAGAATGTGCATACTTTGTAGATTCCATTTATGAAATAAAACACATTTTCTAAAAACTCGTGTTTTTTACGAAATCATGTAAACCTTCTAGAAGCTGTGATTTTAAAAAATGGGGGAAGTAAGCTTTTGTTATTTGCAAACGCATGCTCAAACTATAGAAATTCGTTATGACGTAGAATGTGCATACTTTGTTGATTCCATTTATGAAATAAAACACATTTTCTAAAAACTCGTGTTTTTTAAGATATCATGTAAACCTTCTAGAAGCTGTGATTTTAAAAAACGGTGGAAGTAAGCTTTTCTTATTTCCGGACGCATCCGCAAACTATAGAAAGTCGTTATGACGTAGAATGTGCATACTTTGTTGATTCCATTTATGAAATAAAACACATTTTCTAAAAACTCGGGTTTTTTAAGAAATCATGTAAACCTTCTAGAAGCTGTGATTTTAAAAAAAGGGGGAAGTAAGCTTTGCTTATTTCCAAACGAATGCGCAAACTATAGAAATTCGTTATGACGTAGAATGTGGATACTTTGTTGATTCCATTTATGAAATAAAACACATTTTCTAAAAACTTGTGTTTTTAAGAAATCATGTAAACCTTCTAGAAGCTGTGATTTTAAAAAACGGTGGAAGTAAGCTTTTCTTATTTCCGGAGGCATGCGCAAACTATAGAAAGTCGTTATGACGTAAAATGTGCATACTTTGTTGATTCCATTGATGAAATAAAACACATTTTCTAAAAACTCGTGTTTTTTAAGAAATCATGTAAACCTTCTAGAAGCTGTGATTTAAAAAAACGGTGGAAGTAATCTTTTCTTATTTCCGGACGCATCCGCAAACTATAGAAAGTAGTTATGACGTAGAATGTGCATATTTTGTAGATTCCATCTATGAAATAAAACACATTTTCTAAAAACTCGTGTTTTTTACGAAATCATGTAAACCTTCTAGAAGCTGTGATTTTAAAAAATGGTGGAAGTAAGCTTTTCTTATTTCCAGACGCATGCGCAAACTATAGAAAGTCGTTATGACGTAGAATGTGCATACTGTTTGATTCCATTGATGAAATAAAATTTTTTTTCTAAAAACTCGTGTTTTTTAAGAAATCATGTAAACCCTCTAGAAGCTGTGATTTTAAAAAACGGGGGAAGTAAGCTTTTCTTATTTCCAAACGCATGCGCAAACTATAGAAATTCGTTATGACGTAGAATGTGCATACTTTGTTGATTCCATTTATGAAATAAAACACATTTTATAAAAGCTCATGTTTTTTATGAAATCATGTAAACCTTCTAGAAGCTGTGATTTTAAAAAACGGTGGAAGTAAGCTTTTCTTATTTCCGGACGCCTGCGCAAACTATAGAAAGTCGTTATGACGTAGAATGTGCATACTTTGTTGATTCCATTTATGAAATAAAACACATTTTCTAAAAACTCGTGTTTTTTAAGAAATCATGTAAACATTCAAGAAGCTGTGATTTTAAAAAACGGGGGAAGTAAGCTTTTCCTTTTTCCAAATGCATGCACAAACTATAGAAAGTCATTATGACGTAGAATGTGCATACTTTGTTGATTACATTTATGGAATAAAACACATTTTCTAAAAACTCGTGTTTCTTAAGAACTCATGTAAACCTTCTAGAAGCTGTGATTTTAAAAAACGGGGGAAGTAATCTTTTCTTATTTCCAAACGCATACGCAAGCAATAGAAAGTCTTTATGATGTAGAATGTGCATGCTTTGTTGATTCCATTTATGAAATAAAACACATTTTCTAAAAACTCGTGTTTTTTACGAAATCATGTAAACCTTCTAGAAGCTCTGATTTTAAAAAACGGGGGAAGTAAGCTTTTCTTATTTTCGGAAGAGTGCGCAACCTATAGAAAGTCGTTGTGACGTAGAATGTGCATACTTTGTTGATTCCATTTATGAAATAAAACACATTTTCTAAAAACTCGTGTTTTTTAAGAAATCATGTAAACCTTCTAGAAGCTGTGATTTTAAAACACGGTGGAAGTAAGCTTTTCTTATTTCCGGACGCATGCGCAAACTATAGAAAGTCGTTATGACGTAGAATGTGCATACTTTGTTGATTCCATTTATGAAATAAAACTCATTTTCTAAAAACTCTTGTTTTTTAAGAAATCATGTAAACCTTCTAAAAGCTGTGATTTTAAAAAACAGGGGAAGTAAGCTTTTCTTATTTCCGGACGCACGCGCAAACCTTAGAAAGTTGTTATGTCGTAGAATGTGTATACTTTGTAGATTCCATTTATGAAATAAAACACATTTTCTAAAAACTCGTGTTTGTTACGAAATCATGTAAACCTTCTAGAAGCTGTGATTTTAAAAAACGGTGGAAGTAAGATTTTCTTATTTCTGGACGCATGCACAAACTATAGAAAGTCGTTATGATGTAGAATGTGCATACTTTGTAGATTCCATTTATGAAATAAAACACATTTTCTAAATCCTCGTGTTTTTTACGAAATCATCTAAACCTTCTAGAAGCTGTGATTTTAAAAAACGGTGGAAGTAAGCTTTTCTTATTTCCGGATGCATGCGCAAACTATAGAAAGTCGTTATGACGTAGAATGTGCATACTTTGTTGATTCCATTTATGAAATAAAACACATTTTCTAAAAACTCGTGTTTTTTAAGAAATCATGTAAACCTTCTAGAAGCTGTGATTTTAAAATACGGGGGAAGTAAGATTTTCTTATTTCCAAACGCATGCGCAAACTATAGAAAGTCATTATGACGTAGAATGTGCATAGTTTGTTGAATCCATTTATGAAATAAAACACATTTTCTAAAAACTTGTGTTTTTTAAGAACTCATGTAAACCTTCTAGAAGCTGTGATTTTAAAAAAGGGGGAACTAAGCTTTTCTTATTTCCGGACGCATGCGCAAACTATAGAAAGTCGTTATGACGTAGAATGTGCATACTTTGTTGATTCCATTTTTGAAATAAAACACATTTTCTAAAAACTCTTGTTTTTTACGAAATCATGTAAACCTTCTAGAAGCTGTGATTTTAAAAAACGGGGGAAGTAAGCTTTTCTTATTTCCGGACGCATGCGCAAACTATAGAAAGTTGTTATGTCGTAGAATGTGCATACTTTGTAAATTCCATTTATGAAATAAAACACATTTTCTAAAAACTCGTGTTTGTTACGAAATCATGTAAACCTTCTAGAAGCTGTGATTTTAAAAAACGGTCGAAGTAAGGTTTTCTTATTTCTGGACGCATGCACAAACTATAGAAAGTCGTTATGACGTAGAATGTGCATACTTTGTAGATTCCATTTATGAAATAAAACACATTTTCTAAAAACTCATGTTTTTTACGAAATCATGTAAACCTTCTAGAAGCTTTGATTTTAAAAAACGGTGGAAGTAAGCTTTTCTTATTTCCTGAGGCATGCGCAAACTATAGAAAGTCGTTATGACGTAGAATGTGCATACTTTGTTGATTCCATTTATGAAATAAAACACATTTTCTAAAAACTCGTGTTTTTTACGAAATCATGTAAACCTTCTAGAAGCTGTGATTTTAAAAAACGGGGGAAGTAAGCTTTTCTTATTTCCGGACGCATGCGCAAACTATAGAAAGTCATTATGACGTAGAATGTGCATACTTTGTAGATTCCATTTATGAAATAAAACATATTTTCTAAAAACTCGTCTTTTTTACGAAATCATGTAAACCTTCTAGAAGCTGTGATTTTAAAAAACGGTGTAAGTAAGCTTTTCTTATTTCCGGACGAATGCGCAAACTATAGAAAGTCGTTATGACGTAGAATGTGCATACTTTGTTGATTCCATTTATGAAATAAAACACATTTTCTAAAAACTCGTGTTTTTTAAGAAATCATGTAAACCTTCTAGAAGCTGTGATTTTAAAAAACGGTGGAAATAGGATTTTCTTATTTCCGGACGCATGCGCAAACTATAGAAAGTCGTTATGACGTAAAATGTGCATACTTTGTTGATTCCATTTATGAAATAAAACACATTTTCTAAAAACTCTTGTTTTTTAAGAAATCATGTAAACCTTCTAAAAGCTGTGATTTTAAAAAATGGGGGAAGTAAGCTTTTCTTATTTCCCGACGCATGCACAAACTATAGAAAGTCGTTATGACGTAGAATGTGCATACTTTGTTGATTCCATTTATGAAATAAAACAAATTTTCTAAAAACTCGTGATTTTTAAGAAATCATGTAAACCTTCTAGAAGCTGTGATTTTAAAAAACGGCGGAAGTAAGCTTTTCTTATTTCCGGACGCATGCGCAAACTATAGAAATTCCTTATGACGTAGAATGTGCATACTTTGTAGATTCCATTTATGAAATAAAACACATTTTCTAAAAACTCGTGTTTTTTACGAAATCATGTAAACCTTCTAGAAGCTGTGATTTTAAAAAACGGTGGAAGTAAGCTTTTCTTATTTCCGGACGCATGCGCAAACTATAGAAAGTCGTTATGACATAGAATGTGCATACTTTGTTGATTCCATTTATGAAATAAAACACATTTTCTAAAAACTCGTGTTTTTTAAAAAATCATGTAAACGTTCAAGAAGCTGTGATTTTAAATAACGGGGGAAGTAAGCTTTTCTTTTTTCCAAATGCATGCACAAACTATAGAAAGTCGTTATGACGTAGAATGTGCATACTTTGTTGATTCCATTTATGGAATAAAACACATTTTCTAAAAACTCGTGTTTTTTAAGAACTCATGTAAACCTTCTAGAAGCTATGATTTTAAAAAACGGGGGAAGTAAGCTTTTCTTATTTCCAAACGCATACGCAAACAATAGAAAGTCTTTATGATGTAGAATGTGCATACTTTGTTGATTCCATTTATGAAATAAAACACATTTTCTAAAAACTCGTGTTTTTTATGAAATCATTTAAACCTTCTAGAAGCTGTGATTTTAAAAAATGGGGGAAGTAAGCTTTTCTTATTTCCGGACGCATGCGCAAACTGTAGAAAGTCGTTATGAAATAAAATTTGCATACTTTGTAGATTCCATTTACGAAATAAAACACATTTTCTAAAAACTCGTGTTTTTTACGAAATCATGTAAACCTTCTACAAGCTGTGATTTTAAAAAACGGTGGAAGTAAGCTTTTCTTATTTCCGGACGCATGCGCAAACTATAGAAAGTCGTTATGACGTAGAATGTGCATACTTTGTTGATAACATTTATGAAATAAAACACATTTTCTAAAAACTCGTGTTTTTTAAGAAATCATGTAAACCTTCTAGAAGCTGTGATTTTAAAAAACGGGGGAAGTAAGCTTTTCTTATTTCCGGACGCATGCGCAAACTATAGAAAGTCGTTATGACGTAGAATGTGCATACTTTGTAGATTCCATTTATGAAATAAAACATATTTTCTAAAAACTCGTGTTTTTTACGAAATCATGTAAACCTTCTAGAAGCTGTGATTTTAAAAAACGGTGGAAGTAAGCTTTTCTTATTTCTGCACGAATGCACAAACTATAGAAAGTCGTTATGACATTGAATGTGCATACTTTGTTGATTCCATTTATGAAATAAAACACATTTTCTAAAAACTCGTGTTTTTTAAGAAATCATGTAAACCTTCTAGAAGCTGTGATTTTAAAAAACGGTGGAAGTAAGCTTTTCTTATTTCCGGACGCATGCGCAAACTATAGAAAGTCGTTATGACGTAGAATGTGCATACCTTTTTGATTCCATTTATGAAATAAAACACATTTTCTAAAAACTCGTGTTTTTTAAGAAATCATGTAAACCTTCTAGAAGCTGTGATTTCAAAAAACGGGGGAAGTAAGCTTTTGTTATTTCCGGACGCATGCGCAAACTATAGAAAGTCGTTATGACGTAGAATGTGCATACTTTGTAGATTCTATTTATGAAATAAAACATATTTTCTAAAAACTCGTGTTTGTTACGAAATCATGTAAACCTTCAAGAAGCTGTGATTTTAAAAAACGGTGGAAGTAAGCTTTTCTTATTTCCGTACGCATGCGCAAACTATAGAAAGTCATTATGACGTAGACTGTGCATACTTTGTTGATTCCATTTATGAAATAAAACACATTTTCTAAAAACTCGTTTTTTTTACGAAATCATGTAAACCTTCTAGAAGCTGTGATTTTAAAAACCTGTGGAAGTAAGCTTTTCTTATTTCCGGACGCATGCGCAAACTATAGAAAGTCGTTATGATGTAGAATGTGCATACTTTGTTGATTCCATTTATGAAATAAAACACATTTTCTAAAAACTCGTGTTTTTTACGAAATCATGTAAACCTTCTAGAAGCTGTGATTTTAAAAAACGGTGGGAGTAAGCTTTTATTATTTCCGGACGCATGCACAAACTATAGAAAGTCGTTATGACGTAGAATGTGCATACTTTTTTGATTCCATTTATGAAATAAAACACATTTTCTAAAAACTCGTGTTTTTTAAGAAATCATGTAAACCTTCTAGAAGCTGTGATTTTAAAAAACGGGGGAAGTAAGCTTTTCTTATTTGCAAACGCATGCTCAAACTATAGAAATTCGTTATGACGTAGAATGTGCATACTTTGTTGATTCCATTTATGAAATAAAACATATTTTCTAAAAACTCGTGTTTTTTAAGAAATCATGTAAACCTTCTAGAAGCTGTGATTTTAAAAAGCGGTGGAAGTAAGCTTTTCTTATTTCCGGAGGCATGCGCAAACTATAGAAAGTCGTTATGACGTAGAATGTGCATACTTTGTTGATTCCATTTATGAAATAAAACACATTTTCTAAAAACTCGTGTTTTTTAAGAAATCATGTAAACCTTCTAGAAGCTGTGATTTTAAAAAACGGGGGAAGTAAGCTTTGCTTATTTCCAAACGCATGCACAAACTATAGAAAGTCGTTATGACGTAGAATGTGCATACTTTTTTGATTCCATTTTTGAAATAAAACACATTTTCTAAAAACTCGTGTTTTTTAAGAACTCATGTAAACCTTCTACAAGCTGTGATTTTAAAAAACGGTGGAAGTAAGCTTTTCTTATTTCCGGACGCATGCGCAAACTATAGAAAGTCGTTATGACGTAGAATGTGCATACTTTGTTGATAACATTTATGAAATAAAACACATTTTCTAAAAACTCGTGTTTTTTACGAAATCATGTAAACCTTCTAGAAACTGTGATTTTAAAAAACGGTGGAAGTAAACTTTTCTTATTTCCGGATGCATGCACAAACTATAGAAAGTCGTTATGACATAGAATTTGCATACTTCGTAGATTCCATTCATGAAATAAAGCACATTTTCTAAAAACTCTTGTTTTTTACGAAATCATGTAAACCTTCTAGAAGCTGTGATTTTAAAAAACGGTGGAAGTAAGCTTTTCTTATTTCCGGACGCATGCGCAAACTATAGAAAGTCGTTATGATGTAGAATGTGCATACTTTGTTGATTCTATTTGTGAAATAAAACACATTTTCTAAAAACTCGTTTTTTTTACGAAATCATGTAAACCTTCTAGAAGCTGTGATTTTTAAAAACGGTGGAAGTAAGCTTTTCTTATTTCCGGACGCATGCGCAAACTATAGAAAGTCGTTATGACGTAGAATGTGCATACTTTGTTGATTCCATTTATGAAATAAAACACATTTTCTAAAAACTCGTGTTTTTTACGAAATCATGTAAACCTTCTAGAAGCTGTGATTTTAAAAAACGGTGGAAGTAAGCTTTTATTATTTCCGGACGCATGCACAAACTATAGAAAGTCGTTATGATGTAGAATGTGCATACTTTTTTGATTCCATTTATGAAATAAAACATATTTTCTAAAAACTCGTGTTTTTTAAGAAATCATGTAAACCTTCTAGAAGCTGTGATTTTAAAAAAAGGGGGAAGTAAGCTTTTCTTATTTGCAAACGCATGCTCAAACTATAGAAATTTGTTATGACGTAGAATGTGCATACTTTGTTGATTCCATTTATGAAATAAAACACATTTTCTAAAAACTCGTGTTTTTTAAGAAATCATGTAAACCTTCTAGAAGCTGTGATTTTAAAAAACGGGGGAAGTAAGCTTTGCTTATTTCCAAACGCATGCACAAACTATAGAAATTCGTTATGACGTAGAATGTGCATACTTTTTTGATTCCATTTTTGAAATAAAACACATTTTCTAAAAACTCGTGTTTTTTAAGAACTCATGTAAACCTTCTAGAAGCTGTGATTTTAAAAAACGGGGGAAGTAAGCTTTTCTTATTTCCGGACGCATGCGTAAACTAAAGAAATTCGTTATGACGTAGAATGTGCATACTTTGTAGATTCCATGTATGAAATAAAACACATTTTCTAAAAACTCGTGTTTTTTAAGAAATCATGTAAACCTTCTAGAAGCTGTGATTTAAAAAAACGGTGGAAGTAATCTTTTCTTATTTCCGGACGCATCCGCAAACTATAGAAAGTCGTTATGACGTAGAATGTGCATATTTTGTAGATTCCATCTATGAAATAAAACACATTTTCTAAAAACTCGTGTTTTTTACGAAATCATGTAAACCTTCTAGAAGCTGTGATTTTAAAAAATGGTGGAAGTAAGCTTTTCTTATTTCCAGACACATGCGCAAACTATAGAAAGTCGTTATGACGTAGAATGTGCATACTGTTTGATTCCATTGAGGAAATAAATTTTTTTTTCTAAAAACTCGTGTTTTTTAAGAAATCATGTAAACCCTCTAGAAGCTGTGATTTTAAAAAACGGGGGAAGTAAGCTTTTCTTATTTCCAAACGCATGCGCAAACTATAGAAAGTCGTTATGACGTAGAATGTGCATACTTTGTTGATTCCATTTATGAAATAAAACACATTTTATAAAAGCTCATGTTTTTTATGAAATCATGTAAACCTTCTAGAAGCTGTGATTTTAAAAAACGGTGGAAGTAAGCTTTTCTTATTTCCGGACGCCTGCGCAAACTATAGAAAGTCGTTATGACGTAGAATGTGCATACTTTGTTGATTCCATTTATGAAATAAAACACATTTTCTAAAAACTCGTGTTTTTTAAGAAATCATGTAAACATTCAAGAAGCTGTGATTTTAAAAAACGGGGGAAGTAAGCTTTTCCTTTTTCCAAATGCATGCACAAACTATAGAAAGTCATTATGACGTAGAATGTGCATACTTTGTTGATTACATTTATGGAATAAAACACATTTTCTAAAAACTCGTGTTTTTTAAGAACTCATGTAAACCTTCTAGAAGCTGTGATTTTAAAAAACGGGGGAAGTAATCTTTTCTTATTTCCAAACGCATACGCAAGCAATAGAAAGTCTTTATGATGTAGAATGTGCATGCTTTGTTGATTCCATTTATGAAATAAAACACATTTTCTAAAAACTCGTGTTTTTTACGAAATCATGTAAACCTTCTAGAAGCTGTGATTTTAAAAAACGGGGGAAGTAAGCTTTTCTTATTTCCGGACGCATGCGCAAACTATAGAAAGTCGTTATGACGTAGAATGTGCATACTTTGTAAATTCCATTTATGAAATAAAACATATTTTCTAAAAACTCGTGTTTTTTACGAAATCATGTAAACCTTCTAGAAGCTGTGATTTTAAAAATCGGTGGAAGTAAGCTTTTGTTATTTCTGGACGAATGCGCAAACTATAGAAAGTCGTTATGACATAGACTGTGCATACTTTGTTGATTCCATTTATGAAATAAAACACATTTTCTAAAAACTCGTGTTTTTTACGAAATCATGTAAACCTTCTAGAAGCTGTGATTTTAAAAAATGGTGGAAGTAAGCTTTTATTATTTCCGGACGCATGCACAAACTATAGAAAGTCGTTATGACGTAGAATGTGCATACTTTGTTGATTCCATTTATGAAATAAAAAACATTTTCTAAAAACTCTTTTTTTTTACGAAATCATGTAAACCTTCTAGAAGCTGTGATTTTAAAAAACGGTGGAAGTAAGCTTTTCTTATTTCCGGACGCATGCGCAAACTATAGAAAGTCGTTATGACGTAGAATGTGCATACTTTGTTGATTCCATTTATGAAATAAAACACATTTTCTAAAAACTCGTCTTTTTTACGAAATCATGTAAACCTTCTACAAGCTGTGATTTTAAAAAACGGTGGAAGTAAGCTTTTCTTATTTCCGGAGGCATGCGCAAACTATAGAAAGTCGTTATGACGTAAAATGTGCATACTTTGTTGATTCCATTGATGAAATAAAACACATTTTCTAAAAACTCGTGTTTTTTAAGAAATCATGTAAACCTTCTAGAAGCTGTGATTTTAAAAAACGGTGGAAGTAATCTTTTCTTATTTCCGGACGCATCCGCAAACTATAGAAAGTCGTTATGACGTAGAATGTGCATATTTTGTAGATTCCATCTATGAAATAAAACACATTTTCTAAAAACTCGTGTTTTTTACGAAATCATGTAAACCTTCTAGAAGCTGTGATTTTAAAAAATGGTGGAAGTAAGCTTTTCTTATTTCCAAACGCATGCGCAAACTATAGAAAGTCGTTATGACTTAGAATGTGCATATTGTTTGATTCCATTGATGAAATAAAATTTTTTTTCTAAAAACTCGTGTTTTTTAAGAAATCATGTAAACCCTCTAGAAGCTGTGATTTTAAAAAACGGGGGAAGTAAGCTTTTCTTATTTCCAAACGCATGTGCAAACTATAGAAAGTCGTTATGACGTAGAATGTGCATACTTTGTTGATTCCATTTATGAAATAAAACACATTTTATAAAAGCTCATGTTTTTTATGAAATCATGTAAATCTTCTAAATGCTGTGATTTTAAAAAACGGGGGAAGTAAGCTTTTCTTATTTCCGGACGCATGCGCAAGCCGTAGAAAGTCGTTATGACGTAGAATGTGCATACTTTGTAGATTGCATTTATGAAATAAAACACATTTTCTAAATACTCGTGTTTTTTACGAAATCATGTACACCTTCTAGAAGCTGTGATTTTAAAAAACGGTGGAAGTAAGCTTTTCTTATTTCTGGACGCATGCACAAACTATAGAAAGTCGTTATGATGTAGAATGTGCATACTTTGTTGATTCTATTTATGTAATAAAACACATTTTCTAAAAACTCGTGTTTTTTAAGAAATCATGTAAACCTTCTAGAAGCTGTGATTTTAAAAAACGGTGGAATTATGCTTTTCCTATTTCCGCACGCATGCGCAAACTATAGAAAGTCGTTATGACGTAGAATGTGCATACTTTGTTGATTCTATTTATGTAATAAAACACATTTTCTAAAAACTCGTGTTTTGTAAGAAATCATGTAAACCTTCTAGAAGCTGTGATTTTAAAAACCGGGGGAAGAAAGCTTTTCTTATTTCCAAACAAATGCGCAAACTATAGAAAGTCGTTATGACGTAGAATGTGCATACTTTGTAGATTCCATTTATGAAATAAAACACATTTTCTGAAAACTCGTGTTTTTTATGAAATCATGTAAACCTTCTAGAAGCTGTGATTTTAAAATACGGTGGAAGTAAGCTTTTCTTATTTCTGGACGCATGCGCAAACTATAGAAAGTCGTTATGACGTAGAATGTGCATACTTTGTTGATTCCATTTATGAAATAAAACACATTTTCTAAAACTCGTGTTTTTTAAGAAATCATGTAGACCTTCTAGAAGTTGTGATTTTAAAAAACGGTGGAAGTAAGCTTTTCTTATTTCTGGACGAATGTGCAAACTATAGAAAGTTGTTATGACGTAGAATGTGCATACTTTGTAGATTCCATTTATGAAATAAAACATATTTTCTAAAAACTCGTGTTTTTTACGAAATCATGTAAACCTTCTAGAAGCTGTGATTTTAAAAAACGGGGGAAGTAAGCTTTTCTTATTTTTGGACGCATACGCAAACTATAGAAAGTCGTTATGACGTAGAATGTGCATACTTTGTAGATTCCATTTATGAAATAAAACATATTTTCTAAAAACTCGTGTTTTTTACGAAATCATGTAAACCTTCTAGAAGCTATGATATTAAAAAACAGTGGAAGTAAGCTTTTCTTATTTCCGGACGAATGCGCAAACTATAGAAAGTCGTTATGACATAGAATGTGCATACTTTGTTGATTCCATTTATGAAATATAAAACATTTTCTAAAAACTCGTGTTTTTTAAGAAATCATGTAAACCTTCTAGAAGCTGTGAGTTTAAAAAACGGTGGAAGTAAGCTTTTCTTATTTCCGGACGCATGCGCAAACAATAGAAAGTCGTTATGACGTAGAATGTGCATACTTTGTTGATTCCATTTATGAAATAAAACACATTTTCTAAAAACTCATGTTTTTTATGAAATCATGTAAATCTTCTAAATGCTGTGATTTTAAAAAACGGGGGAAGTAAGCTTTTCTTATTTCCGGACACATGCGCAAGCCGTAGAAAGTCTTTACGACGTAGAATGTGCATACTTTGTAGATTGCATTTATGAAATAAAACACATTTTCTAAAAACTTGTGTTTTTTACGAAATGATGTACACATTCTAGAAGCTGTGATTTTAAAAAACGGTGGAAGTAAGCTTTTCTTATTTCTGGACGCATGCACAAACTATAGAAATTCGTTATGACGTAGAATGTGCATACTTTATAGATTCCATTTATGAAATAAAACACATTTTCTAAAAACTCGTGTTTTTTACGAAATCATGTAAACATTCTAGAAACTGTGATTTTAAAAAACGATGGAAGTAAGCTTTTCTTATTTCCGGACGCATGCGCAAACTATAGAAAGTCGTTATGACATAGAATGTGCATACTTTGTTGATTCCATTTATTAAATAAAACACATTTTCTAAAAACTCGTGTTTTTTAAGAAATCATGTAAACCTTCTAGAAGCTGTGATTTTAAAAAATGGGGGAAGTAAGCTTTGCTTATTTCCAAACGCATGCACAAACTATAGAAAGTCGTTATGACGTAGAATGTGCATACTTTGTTGATTCCATTTACGAAATAAAACACATTTTCTAAAAACTCGTGTTTTTTTAGAACTCATGTAAACCTTCTAGAAGCTGTGATTTTAAAAATCGGTGGAAGTAAGCTTTTCTTATTTCCGGACGCATGCGCAAACTATAGAAAGTCGTTATGACGTAGAATGTGCATACTTTGTTGATTCCATTTATGAAACAAAACACATTTTCTAAAAACTCATGTTTTTTATGAAATCATGTAAAACTTCTAAAAGCTGTGATTTTAAAAAACGGGGGAAGTAAGCTTTTCTTATTTCCGGACGCATGCGCAAACCTTAGAAAGTCGTTATGACGTAGAATGTGCATACTTTGTAGATTTCATTTATGAAATAAACCACATTTTCTAAAAACTCGTGTTTTTTACGAAATCATGTACACCTTCTAGAAGCTGTGATTTTAAAAAACGGTGGAAGTAAGCTTTTCTTATTTCTGGACGCATGCACAAACTATAGAAAGTCGTTATGACGTAGAATGTGCATACTTTGTAGATTCCATTTATGAAATAAAACACATTTTCTAAAAACTCGTGTTTTTTACGAAATCATGTAAACCTTCTAGAAGCTGTGATTTTAAAAAACGGTGGAAGTAAGCTTTTCTTATATCCGGACGCATGCGCAAACTATAGAAAGTCGTTATGACGTAGAATGTGCGTACTTTGTAGATTCCATTTATTAAATAAAACACATTTTCTAAAAACTCGTGTTTTTTAAGAAATCATGTAAACCTTCTAGAATGTGTGATTTTAAAATACGGTGGAAGTAAGCTTTTCTTATTTCCAAACGCATGCGCAAACAATAGAAAGTCGTTATGACGTAGAATGTGCATACTTTGTTGATTCCATTTATGAAATAAAACACATTTTCTAAAAACTCGTGTTTTTTAAGAAATCATGTAAACCTTCTAGAAGCTGTGATTTTAAAAAACGGCGGAAGTAAGCTTTTCTTATTTCCGGGCGCATGCGCAAACTATAGAAAGTCGTTATGACGTAGAATGTGCATACTTTGTAGATTCCATTTATGAAATAAAACACATTTTCTCAAAACTCGTGTTTTTTACGAAATCATGTAAACCTTCTAGAAGCTGTGATTTTAAAAAACGGGGGAAGTAAGCTTTTCTTATTTCCGGACGGATGCGCAAACTATAGAAAGTCGTTATGACGTAGAATGTGCATACTTGTTAGATTCCATTTATGAAATAAAACACATTTTCTAAAAACTCGTGTTTTTTACGAAATCATGTAAACCTTCTAGAAGCTGTGATTTTAAAAAACGGTGGAAATAAGATTTTCTTATTTCCGGACGAATGCGCAAACTATAGAAAGTTGTTATGACGTAGAATGTGCATACTTTGTTGATTCCATATATGAAATAAAACACATTTTCTAAAAACTAGTGTTTTTAAGAAATCATGTAAACCTTCTAGAAGCTTTGATTTAAAAAAATGGTGGAAGTAAGCTTTTCTTATTTCCGGACGCATGCGCAAACTATAGAAAGTCGTTATGGCGTAGAATGTGCATACTTTGTTGATTCCATTTATGAAATAAAACACATTTTCTAAAAACTCGTGTTTTTTAAGAAATCATTTAAACCTTCTAGAAGCTGTGATTTTAAAAAACGGTGGAAGTAAGCTTTTCTTATTTCGAAACGCATGCGCAAACTATAGAAAGTCGCTATGACATAGAATGTGCATACTTTGTTGATCCCATTTACGAAATAACACACATTTTCTAAAAACTCGTGTTTTTTAAGAAATTATGTAAACCTTCTAGAAGCTGTGATTTTAAAAAACGGGGGAAGTAAGCTTTTCTTATTTCCGAATGCATGCGCAAATTATAGAAAGTAATTATGACGTAGAATGTGCATACTTTGTTGATACCATTTATTTAATAAAACACATTTTCTAAAAACTCGTGTTTTTTAAGAAATCATGCAAAACTTCTAGAATCTGTGATTTTAAAAAACGGGGGAGGTAAGCTTTTATTATTTACGGAAGCATTCGCAAACTATAGAAAATCGTTATGACGTAGAATGTGCATACTTTGTAGATTCCATTTATGAAATAAAACACATTTTCTAAAAACTCGTGTTTTTTACGAAATCATGTAAACCTTCTAGAAGCTGTGATTTTAAAAAACGGTGGAATTATGCTTTTCTTATTTCCGCACGCATGCGCAAACTATAGAAAGTCGTTATGACGTAGAATGTGCATATTTTGTAGATTCCATTTATGAAATAAAACACATTTTCTAAAAACTCGTGTTTTTTACGAAATCATGTAAACCTTCTAGAACCTGTGATTTTAAAAAACGGTGGAAATAAGCTTTTCTTATTTCCGGACGAATGCGCAAACTATAGAAAGTCGTTATGACGTAGAATGCGCATACTTTGTTGATTCCATTTATGAAATAAAACACATTTTCTGAAAACTAGTGTTTTTTAAGAAATCATGTAAACCTTCTAGAAGCTTTGATTTAAAAAAACGGTGGAAATAAGCTTTTCTTATTTCCGGACGAATGCGCAAACTATAGAAAGTCGTTATGACGTAGAATGTGCATACTTTGTTGATTCCATTTATGAAATAAAACACATTTTCTGAAAACTAGTGTTTTTTAAGAAATCATGTAAACCTTCTAGAAGCTTTGATTTAAAAAAATGGTGGAAGTAAGCTTTTCTTATTTCCGGACGAATGCGCAAACTATAGAAAGTCGTTATGACATAGAATGCGCATACTTTGTTGATTGCATTTATGAAATAAAATACATTTTCTGAAAACTAGTGTTTTTTAAGAAATCATGTAAACCTTCTAGAATCTTTCATTTAAAAAAACGGTGGAAGTAAGCTTTTCTTATTTCCGGACGCATGCGCAAACTATAGAAAGTCGTTATGACGTAGAATGTGCATATTTTGTTGATTCCATTTATGAAATAAAACACATTTTCTAAAAACTCGTGTTTTTTAAGAAATCATGTAAACCTTCTAGAAGCTGTGATTTTAAAAAACGGGGGAAGTAAGCTTTTCTTATTTCCGGACACATGCGCAAACTATAGAAAGTCGTTATGACGTAGAATGTGCATACTTTGTAGATTCCATTTATGAAATAAAACACATTTTCTGAAAACTCGTGTTTTTTACGAAATCATGTAAACCTTCTAGAAGCTGTGATTTTAAAATACAGTGGAAGTAAGCTTTTCTTATTTATGGACGTATGCGCAAACTATAGAAAGTCGTTATGATGTAGAATGTGCATACTTTGTAGATTCCATTTATGAAATAAAACACATTTTCTAAAATCTCGTGTTTCTTAAGAACTCATGTAAAGCTTCTAGAAACTGTGATTTTAAAAAACTGGGGAAGTAAGCTTTTCTTATTTCCGGACGCATGCGCAAACTATAGAAAGCCGTTGTGACGTAGAATGTGCATACTTTGTAGATTCCATTTATTAAATAAAACACATTTTTCTAAAAACTCGTGTTTTTTACGAAATTATGTAAACCTTATAGAAGCTGTGATTTTAAAAAACGGTGGAAGTAAGCTTTTCTTATTTCCGGACGCATGCGCAAACTATAGAACGTCGTTATGACGTAGAATGTGCATACTTTGTAGATTCCATTGATGAAATAAAACACATTTTCTAAAAACTCGTGTTTTTTAGGAAATCATGTAAACCTTCTAGAAGCTGTGATTTTAAAAAATGGTGGACGTAAGCTTTTCTTATTTCCGGAAACATGCACAAACTATAGAAAGTCGTTATGACGTAGAATGTGCATACTTTGTAGATTCCATTGATGAAATAAAACACATTTTCTAAAAACTCGTGTTTTTTAGGAAATCATGTAAACCTTCTAGAAGCTGTGATTTTAAAAAACGGTGGACGTAAGCTTTTCTTATTTCCGGACGCATGCACAAACTATAGAAAGTCGTTATGACATAGAATTTGCATACTTTGTTGATTCCATTTATGAAATAAAACAAATTTTCTAAAAACTCGTGTTTTTTACGAAATCATGTAAACCTTCTAGAAGCTGTGATTTAAAAAACGGTGGAAGTAAGCTTTTCTTATTTCCGGACGAATGTGCAAACTATAGAAAGTCGTTATCACGTAGAATGTGCATACTTTGTTGATTCCATTTATGAAATAAAACACATTTTCTAAAAACTAGTGTTTTTTAAGAAATCATGTAAACCTTCTAGAAGCTTTGATTTAAAAAAACGGTGGAAGTAAGCTTTTCTTATTTCCGGACGCATGCTCAAACAATAGAAAGTCGTTATGACGTAGAATGTGCATACTTTGTTGATTCCATTTATGAAATAAAACACATTTTCTAAAAACTCGTGTTTTTTAAGAAATCATTTAAACCTTCTAGAAGCTGTGATTTTAAAAAACGGTGGAAGTAAGCTTTTCTTATTTCGAAACGCATGCGCAAACTATAAAAAGTCGCTATGACATAGAATGTGCATACTTTGTTGATTCCATTTACGAAATAAAACACATTTTCTAAAAACTCGTGTTTTTTAAGAAATCATGTAAACCTTCTAGAAGCTGTGATTTTAAAAAACGGGGGAAGTAAGCTTTTCTTATTTCCGAACGCATGCGCAAATTATAGAAAGTAATTATGACGTAGAATGTGCATACTTTGTTGATTCCATTTATTTAATAAAACATATTTTCTAAAAACTCGTGTTTTTTAAGAAATCATGCAGAACTTCTAGAATCTGTGATTTTAAAAAACGAGGGAGGTAAGCTTTTCTTATTTACGGAAGCATGCGCAAACTATAGAAAATCGTTATGACGTAGAATGTGCATACTTTGTAGATTCCATTTATGAAATAAAACACATTTTCTAAAAACTCGTGTTTTTTACGAAATCATGTAAACCTTCTAGAAGCTGTGATTTTAAAAAACGGTGGAATTATGCTTTTCTTATTTCCGCACGCATGCGCAAACTATAGAAAGTCGTTATGACGTAGAATGTGCATACTTTGTAGATTCCATTTATGAAATAAAATACATTTTCTAAAAACTCGTGTTTTTTACGAAATCATGTAAACCTTCTAGAAGCTGTGATTTTAAAAAACGGTGGAAGTAAGCTTTTCTTTTTTACGGACGCATCCACAAAATATAGAAAGTTGTTGTGACGTAGAATGTGCATACGTTGTAGATTTCATTTATGAAATAAAACACATTTTCTAAAAACTCGTGTTTTTTACGAAATTATGTAAACCTTCTAGAAGCTGTGATTTTAAAAAACGGTGGAAGTAATCTTTTCTTATTTCCAGAAAAATGCGCAAACTATAGAAAGTTGTTATGACGTAGAATGTAGATTCCATTTATGAAATAAATCACATTTTCTAAAAACTCGTTTTTTTTACGAAATCATGTAAACCTTCTAGAAGCTGTGATTTTAAAAAATGGTGGAATTAAGCTTTTCTTATTTCCAGACGCATGCGCAAACTATAGAAAGTCGTTATGACGTAGTATGTGCATACTTTGTTGATTCCATTGATGAAATAAAACACATTTTCTAAAATCTCGTGTTTTTTAAGAAATCATGTAAACCTTCTAGAAGCTGTGATTTTAAAAAACGGGGGAAGTAAGCTTTTCTTATTTCCGGACGCATGCACAAACTATAGAAAGTCGTTATGACGTAGAATGTGCATACTTTGTAGATTCCATTTATGAAATAAAACACATTTTCTAAAAACTCGTGTTTTTTACGAAATCATGTAAGCCTTCTAGAAGCTGTGTTTTTAAAAAACGGTGGAAGGAAGCTTTTCTTATTTCCGCACGCATGCGCAAACGATATAAATTCGTTATGACGTAGAATGTGCATACTTTGTTGATTCCATTTATGAAATAAAACACATTTTCTAAGAACTCGTGTTTTTTAAGAAATCATGTAAACCTTCTAGAAGCTGTGATTTTAAAAAATGGGGGAAGTAAGCTTTTCTTATATTCGGACACATGCGCAAACTATAGAAAGTCGTTATGACGTAGAATGGGCATACTTTGTAGATTCCATTTATGAAATAAAACAGATTTTTTTAAAACTCGTGTTTTTTACGAAATCATGTAAACCTTCTAGAAGCTGTGATTTTAAAATACGGTGGAAGTAAGCTTTTCTTATTTCTGGACGCATGCGCAAACTATAGAAAGTCGTTATGAAGTAGAATGTGCATACTTTGTTGATTCCATTTATGAAATAAAACACATTTTCTAAAAACTCGTGTTTTTTACGAAATCATGTAAACCTTCTAGAAGTTGTGATTTTAAAAAACGGTGGAATTATGCTTTTCTTATTTCCGCACGCATGCGCAAACTATATAAAGTCGTTATGACGTAGAATGTGCATACTTTGTAGATTCCATTTATGAAATAAAACACATTTTTCTAAAAACTCGTGTTTTTTACGAAATTATGTAAACCTTATAGAAGCTGTGATTTTAAAAAACGGTGGAAGTAATCTTTTCTTATTTCCGGATGCATGTGCAAACTATAGAAAGTCATTATGACGTAGAATGTGCATACTTTTTTGATTCCATTTATGAAATAAAACACATTTTCTAAAAGCTCGTGTTTTTTAACAAATCATGTAAACCTTCTAGAAGCTGTGATTTTAAAAAACGGTGGAATTCAGCTTTTCTTATTTCCGGATGCATGCGCAAACTATAGAAAGTCGTTATGACGTAGAATGTACATACTTTTTTGATTCCATTTATGAAATAAAACACTTTTTCTAAAAACTCGTGTTTTTTAAGAAATCATGTAAACCTTCTAGGAGCTGTGATTTTAAAAAACGGGGGAAGTAAGCTTTTCTTATTTCCGGACGCATGCGCAAACTATAGAAAGTCGTTTTGACGTAGAATGTGCATACTTTGTAGATTCCATTTTCTAAATACTCGTGTTTTTTAAGAAATCATGTAAGCCTTCTAGATGCTGTGATTTTAAAAAATGAGAGAAGTAAGCTTTTCTTATTTCCAAACGCATGCGCAAAATATAGAAAGTCGTTATGACGTAGAATGTGCATATTTTGTTGATTCCATTTATGAAATAAAACACATTTTCTAAAAACTCGTGTTTTTTAAGAAATCATGTAAACCTTCTAGAAGCTGTGATTTTAAAAAATTGGGGAAGTAAGCTTTTCTTATTTCCAAATGCATGCTCAAACTATAGAAAGTCGATATGACGTAGAATGTGCATACTTTGTTGATTCCATTTATGAAATAAAACACATTTTCTAAAAACTCGTGTTTTTTAAGAAATTATGTAAACATTCTAGAAGCTGTGATTTTAAAAAACGGGGGAAGTAAGCTTTTCTTATTTCCGACGCATGCGCAAACTATAGAAAGTCGTTATGACGTAGAATGTGCATACTTTGTTGATTCCATTTATGAAATAAAACACATTTTCTAAAAAATAGTGTTTTTTACGAAATCATGTGAACCTTCTAGAAGCTATGATTTTAAAAAACGGGGGAAGTAAGCCTTTCTTATTTCCGGACGCATGCGCAAACTATAGAAAGTCGTTATGACGTAGAATGTGCATACTTTGTAGATTCCATTTATGAAATAAAGCACATTTTCTAAAAACTCGTGTTTTTTATGAAATCATGTAAACCTTCTAGAAGCTGTGATTTTAAAAAATGGTGGAAGTAAGCTTTTCTTATTTCCAAACGCATGCGCAAACTATAGAAAGTCCTTATGACGTAGAAGGTGCATACTTTGTTGATACCATTTATGAAATAAAACACATTTTCTAAAAACTCGTGTTTTTTAAGAAATCATGTAAACCTTCTACAAGCTGTGATTTTAAAAAACAGGGGAAGTAAGCTTTTCTTATTTCCGGACGCATACGCAAACTATAGAAAGTCGTTATGACATAGAATGTGCATACTTTGTAGATTCCATTTATGAAATAAAACACATTTTATAAGAACTCGTGTTTTTTACGAAATCATGTAAACCTTCTAGAAGCTGTGATTTTAAAAAATAGTGGAAGTAAGCTTTTCTTATTTCTGGACGCATGCACAAACTATAGAAGGTCGTTATGACGTAGAATGTGCATACTTTGTAGATTCCATTTATGAAATAAAGCACATTTTCTAAAAACTCGTGTTTTTTACGAAATCATGTAAAACTTCTAGAAAATGTGATTTTAAAAAACGGTGGAAGTAAGCTTTTCTTATTTCCGGAAGCAAGCGCAAACTATAGAAAGTCGTTATGACGTAGAATCTGCATACTTTGTTGTTTCCATTGATGAAATAAAACACATTTTCTAAAAACTCGTGTTTTTTAAGAAATCATGTAAACCTTCTAGAAGCTGTGATTTTAAAAAACGGGGAAAGTAAGATTTTCTTATTTCCATATGCATGCGCAAACTATAGAAAGTTGTTATGACGTAGAATGTGCATACTTTGTTGATTCCATTTATGAAATAAAGCACATTTTCTAGAAACTCGTGTTTTTTAAGAAATCATGTAAATCTTCTAGAAGCTGCGATTTTAAAAAACGGTGGAAGTAAGCTTTTCTTATTTCCGGAAGGATGCGCAAACTATAGAAAGTCGTTATGACGTAGAATGTGCATACTTTGTTGTTTCCATTTATGAAATAAAACACATTTTCTAAAAACTCGTGTTTTTTAAGAAATCATGTAAAACTTGTAGAAGCTGTGATTTTAAAAAACGGGGGAAGTAAGCTTTTCTTATTTCCGGACGCATGCGCAAACTATAGAAAGTCGTTATGACGTAGAATGTGCATACTTTGTAGATTCCATTTATGAAATAAAACACATTTTTTTAAAACTCGTGTTTTTTACGAAATCATGTAAACCTTCTAGAAGCTGTGATTTTAAAATACGGTGGAAGTAAGCTTTTCTTATTTCTGGACGCATGCGCAAACTATAGAAAGTCGTTATGACGTAGAATGTGCATACTTTGTTGATTCCATTTATGAAATAAAACACATTTTCTAAAAACTCTTGTTTTTTACGAAATCATGTAAACCTTCTAGAAGCTGTGATTTTAAAAAACGGTGTAATTATGCTTTTCTTATTTCCGCACGCATGCGCAAACTATATAAAGTCGTTATGATGTAGAATGTGCATACTTTGTAGATTCCATTTATGAAATAAAACACATTTTCTAAAATCTCGTGTTTTTTAACAAATCATGTAAACCTTCTAGAAGCTGTGATTTTAAAAAACTGTGGAAGTCAACTTTTTTATTTCCGGATGCATGCGCAAACTATAGAAAGTCGTTATGACGTAGAATGTGCATACTTTTTTGATTCCATTTATGAAATAAAACACATTTTCTAAAAACTCGTGTTTTTTAAGAAATCATGTAAACCTTCTAGAAGCTGTGATTTTAAAAAACGGGGGAACTAAGCTTTTCTTATTTCCGGACGCATGCGCAAACTATAGAAAGTCGTTTTGACGTAGAATGTGCATACTTTGTAGATTCCATTTTCTAAATACTCGTGTTTTTTAAGAAATCATGTAAGCCTTCTAGATGCTGTGATTTTAAAAAACGAGAGATGTAAGCTTTTCTTATTTCCAAACGCATGCGCAAACTATAGAAAGTCGTTATGACGTAGAATGTGCATATTTTGTTGATTCCATTTATGAAATAAAACACATTTTCTAAAAACTCGTGTTTTTTAAGAAATCATGTAAACCTTCTAGAAGCTGTGATTTTAAAAAACGGGGGAAGTAAGCTTTTCTTATTTCCAAACGCATGCTCAAACTATAGAAAGTCGATATGACGTAGAATTTGCATACTTTGTTGATTCCATTTTTGAAATAAAACACATTTTCTAAAAACTCGTGTTTTTTAAGAAATTATGTAAAAATTCTAGAAGCTGTGATTTTAAAAAACGGGGGAAGTAAGCTTTTCTTATTTCCGACGCATGCGCAAACTATAGAAAGTCATTATGACGTAGAATGTGCATACTTTGTAGATTCCATTTATGAAATACAGCACATTTTCTAAAAACTCGTGTTTTTTGCGAAATCATGTAAACCTTCTAGAAGCTGTGATTTTAAAAAATGGTGGAAGTAAGCTTTTCTTATTTCCAAATGCATGCGCAAACTATAGAAAGTCCTTATGACGTAGAAGGTGCATACTTTGTTGATTCCATTTATGAAATAAAACACATTTTCTAAAAACTCGTGTTTTTTAAGAAATCATGTAAACATTCTACAAGCTGTGATTTTAAAAAACGGGGGAAGTAAGCTTTTCTTATTTCCGGACGCATACGCAAACTATAGAAAGTCGTTATGACATAGAATGTGCATACTTTGTAGATTCCATTTATGAAATAAAACACATTTTATAAGAACTCGTGTTTTTTACGAAATCATGTAAACCTTCTAGAAGCTGTGATTTTAAAAAATAGTGGAAGTAAGCTTTTCTTATTTCTGGACGCATGCACAAACTATAGAAGGTCGTTATGACGTAGAATGTGCATACTTTGTAGATTCCGTTTATGAAATAAAGCACATTTTCTAAAAACTCGTGTTTTTTACGAAATCATGTAAAACTTCTAGAAAATGTGATTTTAAAAAACGGTGGAAGTAAGCTTTTCTTATTTCCGGAAGCAAGCGCAAACTATAGAAAGTCGTTATGACGTAGAATCTGCATACTTTGTTGTTTCCATTGATGAAATAAAACACATTTTCTAAAAACTCGTGTTTTTTAAGAAATCATGTAAACCTTCTAGAAGCTGTGATTTTAAAAAACGGGGAAAGTAAGATTTTCTTATTTCCATATGCATGCGCAAACTATAGAAAGTTGTTATGACGTAGAATGTGCATACTTTGTTGATTCCATTTATGAAATAAAGCACATTTTCTAGAAACTCGTGTTTTTTAAGAAATCACGTAAATCTTCTAGAAGCTGCGATTTTAAAAAACGGTGGAAGTAAGCTTTTCTTATTTCCGGAAGGATGCGCAAACTATAGAAAGTCGTTATGACGTAGAATGTGCATACTTTGTTGTTTCCATTTATGAAATAAAACACATTTTCTAAAAATTCGTGTTTTTTACGAAATCATGTAAACCTTCAAGAAGCTGTGATTTTAAAAAACGGTGGAAGTAAGCTTTTCTTATTTCCAGTCGCATGCGCAAACTATAGAAAGTCGTTATGACATAGAATGTGCATACTTTGTAGATTCCATTTATGAAATAAAACACATTTTCTAAAAACTCGTGTTTTTTACGAAATCATGTAAACCTTCTAGAAGCTGTGATTTTAAAAAACGGGGGAAGTAAGCTTTTCTTATTTCCGGACGCATGCGCAAACTATAGAAAGTTGTTATGACGTAGAATGTGCATACTTCGTAGATTCCATTTATGAAATAAAACACATTTTCCAAAAACTCGTGTTTTTTACGAAATCATTTAAACCTTCTAGAAGCTGTGATTTTAAAAAACGCGGGAAGTAAGCTTTTCTTATTTCCGGACGCATGCGCAAACTATAGAAAGTCGTTATGACGTAGAATGTGCATACTTTGTTGATTCCATTTATGAAATAAAACACATTTTCTAAAAAATCGTGTTTTTTACGAAATCATGTAAACCTTCAAGAAGCTGTGATTTTAAAAAACGGTGGAAGTAAGCTTTTCTTATTTCCGGACGCATGCGCAAACTATAGAAAGTCGTTATGACATAGAATGTGCATACTTTGTTGATTCCATTTATGAAATCAAACACATTTTCTAAAAAATCATGTTTTTTACGAAATCATGTGAACCTTCTAGAAGCTGTGATTTTAAAAAACGGGGGAAGTAAGCCTTTCTTATTTCCAAACGCATGTGCAAACTATAGAAAGTCGTTATGACGTAGAATGTGCATACTTTGTTGATTCTATTTATGAAATAAAACACATTTTCTAAAAACTCGTGTTTTTTACGAAATCATGTAAACCTTCTAGAAGCTGTGATTTTAAAAAACGGGGGAAGTAAGCTTTTCTTATTTCCAAACGCATGTGCAACCTATAGAAAGTCGTTATGACGTAGAATGTGCATACTTTGTAGATTCCATTTATGAAATAAAACACATTTTCTAAAAACTCGTGTTTTTTACGAAATCATGTAAACCTTCAAGAAGCTGTGATTTTAAAAAACGGGGGAAGTAAGCTTTTCTTATTTCCGGACGCATGCGCAAACTATAGAAAGTCGTTATGACGTAGAATGTGCATACTTTGTAGATTCCATTTATGAAATAAAACACATTTTCTAAAAACTCGTGTTTTTTACGAAATCATGTAAACCTTCAAGAAGCTGTGATTTTAAAGAACGGTGGAAGTAAGCTTTTCTTATTTCCGGACGCATGCGCAAACTATAGAAAGTCGTTATGACATAGAATGTGCATATTTTGTTGATTCCATTTATAAAATGAAACACATTTTCTAAAAACTCGTGTTTTTTAAGAAATCATGTAAACCTTTTAGAAGCTGTGATTTTAAAAAACGGGGGAAGTAAGCTTTTCTTATTTCCGGACGCATGCACAAACTATAGAAAGTCGCTATGACGTAGAATGTGCATACTTTCTAGATTCCATTTATGAAATAAAGCACATTTTCTAAAAACTCATGTTTTTTAAGAAATCATGTAAACCTTCTAGAAGCTATGATTTTAAAAAACGGTGGAAGTAATCTTTTCTTATTTCCGGACGCATGCGCAAACTATAGAAAGTCGTTATGACGTAGAATGTGCATACTTTGTCGATTCCATTGTTGAAATAAAACACATTTTCTAAAAACTCGTGTTTTTTAAGAAATCATGTAAACCTTCTAGAAGCTGTGATTTTAAAAAACAGTGGAAGTAAGCTTTTCTTATTTCCGGAGGAATGCGCAAACTATAGAAAGTCATTATGACGTAGAATGTGCATACTTTGTCGATTCCATTTATGAAATAAAACACATTTTCTAAAAACTCGTGTTTTTTACGAAATCATGTAAACCTTCTAGAAGCTGTGATTTTAAAAAACGGTGGAAGTAAGCTTTTCTTATTTCCGGACGCATGCACAAACTATAGAAAGTCGTTATGACGTAGAATGTGCATACTTTTTAGATTCCATTTATGAAATAAAACACATTTTCTAAAAACTCATGTTTTTTACGAAATCATGTAAACCTTCTAGAAGCTGTGATTTTAAAAAACGGTGGAAATAAGCTTTTCTTATTTCCGGACGAATGCGCAAACTATAGAAAGTCGTTATGACGTAGAATGTGCATACTTTATTGATTCCATTTATGAAATAAAACACATTTTCTATAAACTAGTGTTTTTTAAGAAATCATGTAAACCTTCTAGAAGCTTTGATTTAAAAAAAACGGTGGAAGTAAGCTTTTCTTATTTCCGGACGCATGCGCAAACTATAGAAAGTCGTTATGACGTAGAATGTGCATACTTTGTTGATTCCATTTATGAAATAAAACACATTTTCTAAAAACTCGTGTTTTTTAAGAAATCATTTAAACCTTCTAGAAGCTGTGATTTTAAAAAACGGTGGAAGTAAGCTTCTCTTATTTTGAAATGCATGAGAAAACTATAGAAAGTCGCTATGACATAGAATGTGCATACTTTGTTGATTCCATTTACGAAATAAAACACATTTTCTAAAAACTCATGTTTTTTAAGAAATCATGTAAACCTTTTGGAAGCTGTGATTTTAAAAAACGGGGGAAGTAAGCTTTTCTTATTTCCAAACACATGCGCAAATTATAGAAAGTCATTATGACGTAGAATGTGCATACTTTGTTGATTCCATTTATTTAATAAAACACATTTTCTAAAAACTCGTGTTTTTTAAGAAATCATGCAAAACTACTAGAATCTGTGATTTTAAAAAATGGGGGAGGTAAGCTTTTCTTATTTCCGGAAGCATGCGCAAACTATAGAAAATCGTTATGACGTAGAATGTGCATACTTTGTAATTCCATTTATGAAATAAAACACATTTTCTAAAAACTCGTGTTTTTTACGAAATCATGTAAACCTTCTAGAAGCTGTGATTTTAAAAAACGGTGGAATTATGCTTTTCTTATTTCCGCACGCATGCGCAAACTATAGAAAGTCGTTATGACGTAGAATGTGCATACTTTGTTGATTCCATTTATGAAATAAAACACATTTTCTAAAAACTCGTGTTTTTTAAGAAATCATGTAAACCTTCTAGAAGCTGTGATTTTAAAAAACGGGGGAAGTAAGCTTTTCTTATTTCCAAACGCATGCGCAAACTATAGAAAGTCGTTATGATGTAGAATGTGCATACTTTGTTGATTCCATTTATGAAATAAAACACATTTTCTAAGAAATCATGTTTTTTACGAAATCATGTGAACCTTCTAGAAGCTATGATTTTAAAAAACGGGGGAAGTAAGCCTTTCTTATTTCCGGACGCATGCGCAAACTATAGAAAGTCGTTATGACGTAGAATGTGCATACTTTATTGATTCCATTTATGAAATAAAACACAATTTCTAAAAACTCGTGTTTTTTAAGAAATCCTTTAAACCTTCTAGAAGCTGTGATTTTAAAAAACGGTGGAAGTAAGCTTCTCTTATTTTGAAACGCATGCGCAAACTATAGAAAGTCGCTATGACATAGAATGTGCATACTTTGTTGATTCCATTTATGAAATAAAACACATTTTCTAAAAACTCGTGTTTTTTAAGAAATTATGTAAACATTCTAGAAGCTGTGATTTTAAAAAACGGGGGAAGTAAGCTTTTCTTATTTCCGGACGCATGCGCAAACTATAGAAAGTCGTTATGATGTAGAATGTGCATACTTTGTTGATTCCATTTATGAAATAAAACACATTTTCTAAGAAATCATGTTTTTTACGAAATCATGTGAACCTTCTAGAAGCTATGATTTTAAAAAACGGGGGAAGTAAGCCTTTCTTATTTCCGGACGCATGCGCAAACTATAGAAAGTCGTTATGACGTAGAATGTGCATACTTTGTAGCTTCCATTTATGAAATAAAGCACATTTTCTAAAAACTCGTGTTTTTTGCGAAACCATGTAAACCTTCTAGAAGTTGTGATTTTAAAAAACGGTGGAAGTAAGCTTTTCTTATTTTCGGACACATGCGCAAACTATAGAAAGTCATTATGACGTAGAATGTGCATACTTTGTTGATTCCGTTTATGAAATAAAACACATTTTCTAAAAACTCATGTTTTTTAAGAAATCATGTAAACCTTCTAGAAGCTGTGATTTTAAAAAACGGTGGAAGTAAGCTTTTCTTATTTCCAAACGCATGCGCAAACTATAGAAAGTCGTTATGACGTAGAATGTGCATACTTTGTTGATTCCATTTATGAAATAAAACACATTTTCCAAAAACTCGTGGTTTTTAAGAAATCATGTAAACCTTCTAGAAGCTGTGATTTTAAAAAATAGGGGAAGTAAGCTTTTCTTATTTCCGAACGCATGCACAAACTATAGGAATTCATTATGACGTAGAATGTACATACTTTGTTGATTCCATTTATGAAATAAAACACATTTTCTAAAAAATCGTGTTTTTTACGAAATCATGTAAACCTTCTAGAAGCTGTGATTTTAAAAAACGAGGGAAGTAAGCTTTTCTTATTTCCAAACGCATGCGCAAACTATAGAAAGTCATTATGACGTAGAATGTGCATATTTTGTTGATTCCATTTATGAAATAAAACACATTTTCTAAAAACTCATGTTTTTTAAGAAATCATGTAAACCTTTTAGAAGCTGTGATTTTAAAAAACGGGGGAAGTAAGCTTTTCTTATTTCCGGACGCATGCACAAACTATAGAAAGTCGCTATGACGTAGAATGTGCATACTTTGTAGATTCCATTTATGAAATAAAGCACATTTTCTAAAAACTCGTGTTTTTTAAGAAATCATGTAAACCTTCTAGAAGCTATGATTTTAAAAAACGGTGGAAGTAAGCTTTTCTTATTTCCGGACGCATGCGCAAACTATAGAAAGTCGTTATGACGTAGAATGTGCATACTTTGTCGATTCCATTGTTGAAATAAAACACATTTTCTAAAAACTAGTGTTTTTTAAGAAATCATGTAAACCTTCTAGAAGCTGTGATTTCAAAAAACAGTGGAAGTAAGCTTTTCTTATTTCCGGAGGAATGCGCAAACTATAGAAAGTCATTATGACGTAGAATGTGCATACTTTGTCGATTCCATTTATGAAATAAAACACATTTTCTAAAAACTCGTGTTTTTTACGAAATCATGTAAACCTTCTAGAAGCTGTGATTTTAAAAAACGGTGGAAGTAAGCTTTTCTTATTTCCGGACGCATGAACAAACTATAGAAAGTCGTTATGACGTAGAATGTGCATACTTGGTAGATTCCATTTATGAAATAAAACACATTTTCTAAAAACTCGTGTTTTTTGCGAAACCATGTAAACCTTCTAGAAGCTGTGATTTTAAAAAACGGTGGAAGTAAGCTTTTCTTATTTCCAAACGCGTGCGCAAACTATAGAAAGTCCTTATGACGTAGAAGGTGCATACTTTGTTGATTCCATTTATGAAATAAAACACATTTTCTAAAAACTAGTGTTTTTTAAGAAATCATGTAAACCTTCTAGAAGCTTTAATTTAAAAAAACGGTGGAAGTAAGCTTTTCTTATTTCCGGACGCATGCACAAACTATAGAAAGTCGTTATGACGTAGAATGTGCATACTTTGTTGATTCCATTTATGAAATAAAACACATTTTCAAAAAACTCGTGTTTTTTAAGAAACCATTTAAACCTTCTAGAAGCTGTGATTTTAAAAAACGGTGGAAGTAAGCTTCTCTTATTTTGAAACGCATGAGCAAACTATAGAAAGTCGCTATGACATAGAATGTGCATACTTTGTTGATTCCATTGATGAAATAAAACACATTTTCTAAAAACTCATGTTTTTTAAGAAATCATGTAAACCTTTTGGAAGCTGTGATTTTAAAAAACGGGGGAAGTAAGCTTTTCTTATTTCCAAACACATGCGCAAACTATAGAAAGTCATTATGACGTAGAATGTGCATACTTTGTTGATTCCATTTATTTAATAAAACACATTTTCTAAAAACTCGTGTTTTTTAAGAAATCATGCAAAACTACTAGAATCTGTGATTTTAAAAAATGGGGGAGGTAAGCTTTTCTTATTTCCGGAAGCATGCGCAAACTATAGAAAATCGTTATGACGTAGAATGTGCATACTTTGTAGATTCCATTTATGAAATAAAACACATTTTCTAAAAACTCGTGTTTTTTACGAAATCATGTAAACCTTCTAGAAGCTGTGATTTTAAAAAACGGTGGAATTATGCTTTTCTTATTTCCGCACGCATGCGCAAACTATAGAAAGTCGTTATGACGTAGAATGTGCATACTTTGTTGATTCCATTTATGAAATAAAACACATTTTCTAAAAACTCGTGTTTTTTAAGAAATCATGTAAACCTTCTAGAAGCTGTGATTTTAAAAAACGGGGGAAGTAAGCTTTTCTTATTTCCAAACGCATGCGCAAACTATAGAAAGTCGGTATGATGTAGAATGTGCATACTTTGTTGATTCCATTTATGAAATAAAACACATTTTCTAAGAAATCATGTTTTTTACGAAATCATGTGAACCTTCTAGAAGCTATGATTTTAAAAAACGGGGGAAGTAAGCCTTTCTTATTTCCGGACGCATGTGCAAACTATAGAAAGTCGTTACGACGTAGAATGTGCATACTTTGTTGATTCCATTTATGAAATAAAACACATTTTCTAAAAACTCGTGTTTTTTTAAGAAATCCTTTAAACCTTCTAGAAGCTGTGATTTTAAAAAACGGTGGAAGTAAGCTTCTCTTATTTTGAAACGCATGCGCAAACTATAGAAAGTCGCTATGACATAGAATGTGCATACTTTGTAAATTCCATTTATGAAATAAAACACATTTTCTAAAAACTCATGTTTTTTAAGAAATTATGTAAACATTCTAGAAGCTGTGATTTTAAAAAACGGGGGAAGTAAGCTTTTCTTATTTCCGGACGCATGCGCAAACTATAGAAAGTCGTTATGATGTAGAATGTGCATACTTTGTTGATTCCATTTATGAAATAAAACACATTTTCTAAGAAATCATGTTTTTTACGAAATCATGTGAACCTTCTAGAAGCTATGATTTTAAAAAACGGGGGAAGTAAGCCTTTCTTATTTCCGGACGCATGCGCAAACTATAGAAAGTCGTTATGACGTAGAATGTGCATACTTTGTAGCTTCCATTTATGAAATAAAGCACATTTTCTAAAAACTCGTGTTTTTTGCGAAACCATGTAAACCTTCTAGAAGCTGTGATTTTAAAAAACGGTGGAAGTAAGCTTTTCTTATTTCCGGACACATGCGCAAACCATAGAAAGTCATTATGACGTAGAATGTGCATACTTTGTTGATTCCGTTTATGAAATAAAACACATTTTCTAAAAACTAATGTTTTTTAAGAAATCATGTAAACCTTCTAGAAGCTGTGATTTTAAAAAACGGTGGAAGTAAGCTTTTCTTATTTCCAAACGCATGCGCAAACTATAGAAAGTCGTTATGACGTAGAATGTGCATACTTTGTTGATTCCATTTATGAAATAAAACACATTTTCAAAAAACTCGTGGTTTTTAAGAAATCATGTAAACCTTCTAGAAGCTGTGATTTTAAAAAACAGGGGAAGTAAGTTTTTCTTATTTCCGAACGCATGCACAAACTATAGAAAGTCATTATGACGTAGAATGTACATACTTTGTTGATTCCATTTATGAAATAAAACACATTTTCTAAAAAATCGCGTTTTTTACGAAATCATGTAAACCTTCTAGAAGCTGTGATTTTAAAAAACGAGGGAAGTAAGCTTTTCTTATTTCCAAACGCATGCGCAAACTATAGAAAGTCGTTATGACGTAGAATGTGCATATTTTGTTGATTCCATTTATGAAATAAAACACATTTTCTAAAAACTCATGTTTTTTAAGAAATCATGTAAACCTTTTAGAAGCTGTGATTTTAAAAAACGGGGGAAGTAAGCTTTTCTTATTTCCGGACGCATGCACAAACTATAGAAAGTCGCTATGACGTAGAATGTGCATACTTTGTAGATTCCATTTATGAAATAAAGCACATTTTCTAAAAACTCGTGTTTTTTAAGAAATCATGTAAACCTTCTAGAAGCTATGATTTTAAAAAACGGTGGAAGTAAGCTTTTCTTATTTCCGGACGCATGCGCAAACTATAGAAAGTCGTTATGACGTAGAATGTGCATACTTTGTCGATTCCATTGTTGAAATAAAACACATTTTCTAAAAAATCGTGTTTTTTACGAAATCATGTAAACCTTCTAGAAGCTGTTATTTTAAAAAACGGTGGAAGTAAGCTTTTCTTATTTCCGGACGCATGCACAAACTATAGAAAGTAGTTATGACGTAGAATGTGCATACTTGGTAGATTCCATTTATGAAATAAAACACATTTTCTAAAAACTCGTGTTTTTTACGAAATCATGTAAACCTTCTAGAAGCTGTGATTTTAAAAAACGGTGGAAATAAGCTTTTCTTATTTCTGGACGAATGCGCAAACTATAGAAAGTCGTTATGACGTAGAATGTGCATACTTTATTGATTCCATTTATGAAATAAAACACATTTTCTAAAAACTAGTGTTTTTTAAGAAATCATGTAAACCTTCTAGAAGCTTTGATTTAAAAAAACAGTGGAAGTAAGCTTTTCTTATTTCCGGACGCATGCGCAAACTATAGAAAGTCGTTATGATATAGAATGTGCATACTTTGTTGATTCCATTTATGAAATAAAACACATTTTCTAAAAACTCGTGTTTTTTAAGAAATCCTTTAAACCTTCTAGAAGCTTTGATTTTAAAAAACGGTGGAAGTAAGCTTCTCTTATTTTGAAACGCATGCGCAAACTATAGAAAGTCGCTATGACATAGAATGTGCATACTTTGTTGATTCCATTTACGAAATAAAACACATTTTCTAAAAACTCATGTTTTTTAAGAAATCATGTAAACCTTTTGGAAGCTGTGATTTTAAAAAACGGGGGAAGTAAGCTTTTCTTATTTCCAAAGACATGCGCAAATTATAGAAAGTCGTTATGACGTAGAATGTGCATACTTTGTTGATTCCATTTATTTAATAAAACACATTTTCTAAAAACTCGTGTTTTTTAAGAAATCATGCAAAACTACTAGAATCTGTGATTTTAAAAAATGGGGGAGGTAAGCTTTTCTTATTTCCGGAAGCATGCGCAAACTATAGAAAATCGTTATGACGTAGAATGTGCATACTTTGTAGATTCCATTTATGAAATAAAACACATTTTCTAAAAACTCGTGTTTTTTACGAAATCATGTAAACCTTCTAGAAGCTGTGATTTTAAAAAACGGTGGAATTATGCTTTTCTTATTTCCGCACGCATGCGCAAACTATAGAAAGTCGTTATGACGTAGAATGTGCATACTTTGTTGATTCCATTTATGAAATAAAACACATTTTCTAAAAACTCGTGTTTTTTAAGAAATCATGTAAACCTTCTAGAAGCTGTGATTTTAAAAAACGGGGGAAGTAAGCTTTTCTTATTTCCAAACGCATGCGCAAACTATAGAAAGTCGTTATGATGTAGAATGTGCATACTTTGTTGATTCCATTTATGAAATAAAACACATTTTCTAAGAAATCATGTTTTTTACGAAATCATGTGAACCTTCTAGAAGCTATGATTTTAAAAAACGGGGGAAGTAAGCCTTTCTTATTTCCGGACGCATGCACAAACTATAGAAAGTCGTTATGACGTAGAATGTGCATACTTTGTTGATTCCATTTATGAAATAAAACACATTTTCTAAAAACTCGTGTTTTTTAAGAAATCCTTTAAACCTTCTAGAAGCTGTGATTTTAAAAAACGGTGGAAGTAAGCTTCTCTTATTTTGAAACACATGCGCAAACTATAGAAAGTCGCTATGACATAGAATGTGCATACTTTGTTGATTCCATTTATGAAATAAAACACATTTTCTAAAAACTCGTGTTTTTTAAGAAATTATGTAAACATTCTAGAAGCTGTGATTTTAAAAAACGGGGGAAGTAAGCTTTTCTTATTTCCGGACGCATGCGCAAACTATAGAAAGTCGTTATGATGTAGAATGTGCATACTTTGTTGATTCCATTTATGAAATAAAACACATTTTCTAAGAAATCATGGTTTTTACGAAATCATGTGAACCTTCTAGAAGCTATGATTTTAAAAAACGGGGGAAGTAAGCCTTTCTTATTTCCGGACGCATGCGCAAACTATAGAAAGTCATTATGACGTAGAATGTGCATACTTTGTAGCTTCCATTTATGAAATAAAGCACATTTTCTAAAAACTCGTGTTTTTTGCGAAACCATGTAAACCTTCTAGAAGCTGTGATTTTAAAAAACGGTGGAAGTAAGCTTTTCTTATTTCCAAACGCGTGCGCAAACTATAGAAAGTCCTTATGACGTAGAAGGTGCATACTTTGTTGATTCCATTTATGAAATAAAACACATTTTCTAAAAACTCGTGTTTTTTAAGAAATCATGTAAACCTTCTACAAGCTGTGATTTTAAAAAACGGGGGAAGTAAGCTTTTCTTATTTCCGGACGCATACGCAAACTATAGAAAGTCGTTATGACATAGAATGTGCATACTTTGTAGATTCCATTTATGAAATAAAGCACATTTTATAAAAACTCGTGTTTTTTACGAAATCATGTAAACCTTCTAGAAGCTGTGATTTTAAAAAATAGTGGAAGTAAGCTTTTCTTATTTTTGGACGCATGCGCAAACTATAGAAGGTCGTTATGACATAGAATGTGCATACTTTGTAGATTCCATTTATGAAATAAAGCACATTTTCTAAAAACTCGTGTTTTTTACGAAATCATGTAAACCTTCTAGAAGCTGTGATTTTAAAAAACAGGGGAAGTAAGCTTTTCTTATTTCCGGACGCGTGCGCAAACTATAGAAAGCCGTTATGACGTAGAATGTGCATACTTTGTAGATTCCATTTATGAAATAAAACACATTTTCTAAAAACTCCTGTTTTTTACGAAATCATGTACACCTTCAAGAAGCTGTGATTTTAAAAACGGTGGAAGTAAGCTTTTCTTATTTCCGGACGCATGCGCAAACTATAGAAAGTCGTTATGATGTGGAATGTGCATACTTTGTAGATTCCATTTATGAAATATAACACATTTTCTAAAAACTCGTGTTTTTACGAAATCATGTAAACCATCAAGAAGCTGTGATTTTAAAAAACGGTGGAAGTAAGCATTTCTTATTTCCAGACGCATGCGCAAACTATAGAAAGTCGTTATGACATAGAATGTGCATACTTTGTAGATTCCATTTATGAAATAAAACACATTTTCTAAAAACTCGTGTTTTTTACGAAATCATGTAAACCTTCCAGAAGCTGTGATTTTAAAAAACGGGGGAAGTAAGCTTTTCTTATTTTCGGACGCATGCGCAAACTATAGAAAGTCGTTATGACGTAGAATGTGCATACTTTGTAGATTCCATTTATGAAATAAAGCACATTTTCTAAAAACTCGTGTTTTTTACGAAATCATGTAAACCTTCTAGAAGCTGTGATTTTAAAAAACGGGGGAAGTAAGCTTTTCTTATTTCCGGACGCATGCGCAAACTATAGAAAGTCGTTATGACGTAGAATGTGCATACTTTGTTGATTCCATTTATGAAATAAAACATATTTTCTAAAAAATTGTGTTTTTTACGAAATCATGTAAACCTTCAAGAAGCTGTGATTTTAAAAAACGGTGGAAGTAAGCTTTTCTTATTTCCGGACGCATGCGCAAACTATAGAAAGTCGTTATGACATAGAATGTGCATACTTTGTTGATTCCATTTATGAAATCAAACACATTTTCTAAAAAATCGTGTTTTTTACGAAATCATGTGAACCTTCTAGAAGCTGTGATTTTAAAAAACGGGGGAAGTAAGCCTTTCTTATTTCCAAACGCATGTGCAAACTATAGAAAGTCGTTATGACGTAGAATGTGCATACTTTGTTGATTCCATTTATGAAATAAAACACATTTTCTAAAAACTCGTGTTTTTTAAGAAACCATGTAAACATTCTAGAAGATGTGATTTTAAAAAACGGGGGAAGTAAGCTTTTCTTATTTCCAAACGCATGCGCAAACTATAGAAAGTCGTTATGACGTAGAATGTGCATACTTTGTTGATTCCATTTATGAAATAAAACACATTTTCTAGAAACTCGTGTTTTTTAAGAAATCATGTAAACCTTCTAGAAGCTGCGATTTTAAAAAACGGTGGAAGTAAGCTTTTCTTATTTCCGGAAGCATGCGCAAACTATAGAAAGTCGTTATGACGTAGAATGTGCATACTTTTTTGTTTCCATTTATAAAATAAAACACATTTTCTAAAAACTCGTGTTTTTTAAGAAATTATGTAAAACTTCTAGAAGCTGTGATTTTAAAAAATGGGGGAAGTAAGCTTCTCTTATTTCCAGACGCATGCGCAAACTATAGAAAGTCGCTATGACATAGAATTTGCATACTTTGTAGATTCCATTTATGAAATAAAGCAAATTTTCTAAAAACTCGTGTTTTTTACGAAATCATGTAAACCTTCTAGAAGCTGTGATTTTAAAAAACGGTGGAAGTAAGCTTTTCTTATTTCCGGACGAATGCGCAAACTATAGAAAGTCGTTATGATGTAGAATGTGCATACTTTGTTGTTTCCATTTATGAAATAAAACACATTTTCCAAAAACTCGTGTTTTTTACGAAATGATGTAAACCTTCTAGAAGGTGTGATTTTAAAAAACGGTGGAAGTAAGCTTTTCTTATTTCCGGACGCATGCGCAAACTATAGAAAGTCATTATGACATAGAATGTGCATACTTTGTTGATTCCATTTATGAAACAAAACACATTTTCTAAAAACTCATGTTTTTTAAGAAATCATGTAAACCTTCTAGAAGCTGTGATTTTAAAAAACGGTGGACGTAAGCTTTTCTTATTTCCGAACGCATGCACAAACTATAGAAAGTCGTTATGACGTAGAATGTGCATACTTTGTTGATTCCATTTATGAAATAAAACACATTTTCTAAAAACTCGTGTTTTTTACGAAATCATGTAAACCTTCTAGAAGCTGTGATTTTAAAAAACGGTGGAAGTAAGCTTTTCTTATTTCCGGACGCATGCACAAACTATAGAAAGTCGTTATGTAGTAGAATGTGCATACTTTGTTGATTCCATTTATGAAATAAAACACATTTTCTCAAAACTCGTGTTTTTTACGAAATCATGTAAACCTTCTAGAAGCTGTGATTTTAAAAAACGGGGGAAGTAAGCTTTTCTTATTTCCGGATGGATGCGCAAACTACAGAAAGTCCTTATGACGTAGAATGTGCATAGTTGTTAGATTCCATTTATGAAATAAAACACATTTTCTAAAAACTCGTGTTTTTTACGAAATCATGTAAACCTTCTAGAAGCTGTGATTTTAAAAAACGGTGGAAATAAGCTTTTCTTATTTCCGGACGAATGCGCAAACTATAGAAAGTCGTTATGACGTAGAATGTGCATACTTTGTTGATTCCATTTATGAAATAAAACACATTTTCTAAAACCTAGTGTTTTTTAAGAAATCATGTAAACCTTCTAGAAGCTTTGATTTAAAAAAACAGTGGAAGTAAGCTTTTCTTATTTCCGGACGCATGCGCAATCTATAGAAAGTCGTTATGACGTAGAATGTGCATACTTTGTTGATTCCATTTATGAAATAAAACACATTTTCTAAAAACTCGTGTTTTTTAAGAAATCCTTTAAACCTTCTAGAAGCTGTGATTTTAAAAAACGGTGGAAGTAAGCTTCTCTTATTTTGAAACGCATGCGCAAACTATAGAAAGTCGCTATGACATAGAATGTGCATACTTTGTTGATTCCATTTACGAAATAAAACACATTTTCTAAAAACTCATGTTTTTTAAGAAATCATGTAAACCTTTTGGAAGCTGTGATTTTAAAAAACGGGGGAAGTAAGCTTTTCTTATTTCCAAACGCATGCGCAAATTATAGAAAGTCATTATGACGTAGAATGTGCATACTTTGTTGATTCCATTTATTTAATAAAACACATTTTCTAAAAACTCGTGTTTTTTAAGAAATCATGCAAAACTTCTAGAATCTGTGATTTTAAAAAACGGGGGAGGTAAGCTTTTCTTATTTCCGGAAGCATGCGCAGACTATAGAAAATCGTTATGACGTAGAATGTGCATACTTTGTAGATTCCATTTATGAAATAAAACACATTTTCTAAAAACTCGTGTTTTTTACGAAATCATGTAAACCTTCTGGAAGCTGTGATTTTAAAAAACGGTGGAATTATGCTTTTCTTATTTCCGCACGCATGCGCATACTATAGAAAGTCGTTATGACGTAGAATGTGCATATTTTGTTGATTCTATTTATGAAATAAAACACATTTTCTAAAAACTCGTGTTTTTTAAGAAATCATGTAAACCTTCTAGAAGCTGTGATTTTAAAAAACGGGGGAAGTAAGCTTTTCATATTTGCAAACACATGCGCAAACTATAGAAAGTCGTTATGACGTAGAATGTCCATACTTTGTAGATTCTATTTATGAAATAAAACACATTTTCTGAAAACTCGTGTTTTTTACGAAATCATGTAAACCTTCTAGAAGCTGTGATTTTAAAAAACGGTGGAAGTAAGATTTTCTTATTTACGGACGCATGCACAAACTATAGAAAGTTGTTATGACGTAGAATGTGTATACTTTGTAGATTCCATTTATGAAATAAAATACATTTTCTAAAAACTCGTGTTTTTTACGAAATCATGTAAACCTTCTAGAAGCTGTGATTTTAAAACACGGTGGAAGTAAGCTTTTCTTTTTTACGGACGCATGCACAAAATATAGAAAGTCGTTGTGACGTAGAATGTGCATATTTTGTAGATTCCATTTATGAAATAAAACACATTTTCTAAAAACTCGTGTTTTTTACGAAATTATGTAAACCTTCTAGAAGCTGTGATTTTAAAAAACGGTGGAAGTAATCTTTTCTTATTTCCGGACGCATGCGCAAACTATAGAAAGTCGTTATGACGTAGAATGTAGATTCCATTTATGAAATAAAACACATTTTCTAAAAACTCGTCTTTTTTACGAAATCATGTAAACCTTCTAGAAGCTGTGATTTTAAAAAATGGTGGAATTAAGCTTTTCTTATTTCCAGACGCATGCGCAAACTACAGAAAGTCGTTATGACGTAGAATGTGCATACTTTGTTGATTCCATTGATGAAATAAAACACATTTTCTAAAAACTCGTGTTTTTTAAGAAATCATGTAAACCTTCTAGAAGCTGTGATTTTAAAAAATGGGGGAAGTAAGCTTTTCTTATTTCCGGACGCATGCACAAACTATAGAAAGTCGTTATGACGTAGAATGTGCATACTTTGTAGATTCCATTTATGAAATAAAACACATTTTCTAAAAACTCGTGTTTTTTACGAAATCATGTAAGCCTTCTAGAAGCTGTGTTTTTAAAAAACGGTGGAAGGAAGCTTTTCTTATTTCCGCACGCATGCGCAAACTATATAAAGTCGTTATGACGTAGAATGTGCATACTTTTTGATTCCATTTATGAAATAAAACACATTGTCTAAGAACTCGTGTTTTTTAAGAAATCATGTAAACCTTCTAGAAACTGTGATTTTAAAAAACGGGGGAAGTAAGCTTTTCTTATATTCGGACACATGCGTAAACTATAGAAATTGGTTATGACATAGAATGGGCATACTTTGTAGATTCCATTTGTGAAATAAAACACATTTTTTTAAAACTCGTGTTTTTTACGAAATCATGTAAACCTTCTAGAAGCTGTGATTTTAAAATACGGTGGAAGTAAGCTTTTCTTATTTCAGGACGCATGCGCAAACTATAGAAAGTCGTTATGACGTAGATTGTGCATACTTTGTAGATTCCATTTATGAAATAAAACACATTTTTCTAAAAACTCGTGTTTTTTACGAAATTATGTAAACCTTATAGAAGCTGTGATTTTAAAAAACGGTGGAAGTAATCTTTTCTTATTTCCGGATGCATGTGCAAACTATAGAAAGTCGTTATGACGTAGAATGTGCATACTTTTTTGATTCCATTTATGAAATAAAACACATTTTCTAAAAACTCGTGTTTTTTAAGAAATCATGTAAACCTTCTAGAAGCTGTGATTTTAAAAAACGGGGGAAGTAAGCTTTTCTTATTTCCAGACGCATGCGCAAACTATAGAAAGTCGTTTTGACGTAGAATGTGCATATTTTGTTGATTCCATTTATGAAATAAAACACATTTTCTAAAAAATCATGTTTTTTAAGAAATCATGTAAACCTTCTAGAAGCTGTGATTTTAAAAAACGGGGGAAGTAATCTTTTCTTATTTCCGGATGCATGTGCAAACTATAGAAAGTCGTTATGACGTAGAATGTGCATACTTTGTTGATTCCATTTATGAAATAAAACACATTTTCTAAAAACTCGTGTTTTTTAAGAAATTATGTAAACATTCTAGAAGCTGTGATTTTAAAAAAAGGGGGAAGTAAGCTTTTCTTATTTCCGGATGCATGCGCAAACTATAGAAAGTCGTTATGATGTAGAATGTGCATACTTTGTTGATTCCATTTATGAAATAAAACACATTTTCTAAGAAATCGTGTTTTTTACGAAATCATGTGAACCTTCTAGAAGCTATGATTTTAAAAAACGGGGGAAGTAAGCCTTTCTTATTTCCGGACGCATGCGCAAACTATAGAAAGTCCTTATGACGTAGAATGTGCATCCTTTGTAGCTTCCATTTATGAAATAAAGCACATTTTCTAAAAACTCGTGTTTTTTGCGAAATCATGTAAACCTTCTTGAAGCTGTGATTTTAAAAAACGGTGGAAGTAAGCTTTTCTTATTTCCAAACGCGTGCGCAAACTATAGAAAGTCCTTATGACGTAGAAGGTGCATACTTTGTTGATTCCATTTATGAAATAAAACACATTTTCTAAAAACTCGTGTTTTTTAAGAAATCATGTAAACCTTCTACAAGCTGTGATTTTAAAAAACGGGGGAAGTAAGCTTTTCTTATTTTCGGACGCATACGCAAACTATAGAAAGTCGTTATGACATAGAATGTGCATACTTTGTAGATTCCATTTATGAAATAAAGCACATTTTATAAAAACTCGTGTTTTTTACGAAATCATGTAAACCTTCTAGAAGCTGTGATTTTAAAAAATAGTGGAAGTAAGCTTTTCTTATTTCTGGACGCATGCGCAAATTATAGAAGGTCGTTATGACGTAGAATGTGCATACATTGTAGATTCCATTGATGAAATAAAGCACATTTTCTAAAAACTCGTGTTTTTTACGAAATCATGGAAACCTTCTAGAAGCTGTGATTTTAAAAAACGGTGGAAGTAAGCTTTTCTTATTTCCGGAAGCATGCGCAAACTATAGAAAGTCGTTATGACGTAGAATGTGCATACTTTGTTGTTTCCATTGATGAAATAAAACACATTTTCTAAAAACTCGTGTTTTTTAAGAAATCATGTAAACCTTCTAGAAGCTGTGATTTTAAAAAACGGGGGAAGTAAGATTTTCTTATTTCCATATGCATGCGCAAACTATAGAAATTCGTTATGATGTAGAATGTGCATACTTTGTTGATTCCATTTATGAAATAAGGCACATTTTCTAGAAACTCGTGTTTTTTAAGAAATCATGTAAATCTTCTAGAAGCTGCGATTTTAAAAAACGGTGGAAGTAAGCTTTTCTTATTTCCGGAAGGATGCGCAAACTATAGAAAGTCGTTATGACGTAGAATGTGCATACTTTGTTGATTCCATTTATGAAATAAAACACATTTTCTAAAAACTCGTGGTTTTTAAGAAATCATGTAAACCTTCTAGAAGCTGTGATTTTAAAAAACGGGGGAAGTAAGCTTTTCTTATTTCCGGACGCATGCACAAACTATAGAAAGTCGTTATGACGTAGAATGTGCATACTTTGTAGATTCCATTTATGAAATAAAACACATTTTCTAAAAACTCGTGTTTTTTACGAAATCATGTAAGCCTTCTAGAAGCTGTGTTTTTAAAAAACGGTGGAAGGAAGCTTTTCTTATTTCCGCACGCATGCGCAAACTATATAAAGTCGTTATGACGTAGAATGTGCATACTTTTTGATTCCATTTATGAAATAAAACACATTGTCTAAGAACTCGTGTTTTTTAAGAAATCATGTAAACCTTCTAGAAACTGTGATTTTAAAAAACGGGGGAAGTAAGCTTTTCTTATATTCGGACACATGCGTAAACTATAGAAATTGGTTATGACATAGAATGGGCATACTTTGTAGATTCCATTTGTGAAATAAAACACATTTTTTTAAAACTCGTGTTTTTTACGAAATCATGTAAACCTTCTAGAAGCTGTGATTTTAAAATACGGTGGAAGTAAGCTTTTCTTATTTCAGGACGCATGCGCAAACTATAGAAAGTCGTTATGACGTAGATTGTGCATACTTTGTAGATTCCATTTATGAAATAAAACACATTTTTCTAAAAACTCGTGTTTTTTACGAAATTATGTAAACCTTATAGAAGCTGTGATTTTAAAAAACGGTGGAAGTAATCTTTTCTTATTTCCGGATGCATGTGCAAACTATAGAAAGTCGTTATGACGTAGAATGTGCATACTTTTTTGATTCCATTTATGAAATAAAACACATTTTCTAAAATCTCGTGTTTTTTAAGAAATCATGTAAACCTTCTAGAAGCTGTGATTTTAAAAAACGGGGGAAGTAAGCTTTTCTTATTTCCAGACGCATGCGCAAACTATAGAAAGTCGTTTTGACGTAGAATGTGCATATTTTGTTGATTCCATTTATGAAATAAAACACATTTTCTAAAAAATCATGTTTTTTAAGAAATCATGTAAACCTTCTAGAAGCTGTGATTTTAAAAAACGGGGGAAGTAATCTTTTCTTATTTCCGGATGCATGTGCAAACTATAGAAAGTCGTTATGACGTAGAATGTGCATACTTTGTTGATTCCATTTATGAAATAAAACACATTTTCTAAAAACTCGTGTTTTTTAAGAAATTATGTAAACATTCTAGAAGCTGTGATTTTAAAAAAAGGGGGAAGTAAGCTTTTCTTATTTCCGGATGCATGCGCAAACTATAGAAAGTCGTTATGATGTAGAATGTGCATACTTTGTTGATTCCATTTATGAAATAAAACACATTTTCTAAGAAATCGTGTTTTTTACGAAATCATGTGAACCTTCTAGAAGCTATGATTTTAAAAAACGGGGGAAGTAAGCCTTTCTTATTTCCGGACGCATGCGCAAACTATAGAAAGTCCTTATGACGTAGAATGTGCATCCTTTGTAGCTTCCATTTATGAAATAAAGCACATTTTCTAAAAACTCGTGTTTTTTGCGAAATCATGTAAACCTTCTTGAAGCTGTGATTTTAAAAAACGGTGGAAGTAAGCTTTTCTTATTTCCAAACGCGTGCGCAAACTATAGAAAGTCCTTATGACGTAGAAGGTGCATACTTTGTTGATTCCATTTATGAAATAAAACACATTTTCTAAAAACTCGTGTTTTTTAAGAAATCATGTAAACCTTCTACAAGCTGTGATTTTAAAAAACGGGGGAAGTAAGCTTTTCTTATTTTCGGACGCATACGCAAACTATAGAAAGTCGTTATGACATAGAATGTGCATACTTTGTAGATTCCATTTATGAAATAAAGCACATTTTATAAAAACTCGTGTTTTTTACGAAATCATGTAAACCTTCTAGAAGCTGTGATTTTAAAAAATAGTGGAAGTAAGCTTTTCTTATTTCTGGACGCATGCGCAAATTATAGAAGGTCGTTATGACGTAGAATGTGCATACATTGTAGATTCCATTGATGAAATAAAGCACATTTTCTAAAAACTCGTGTTTTTTACGAAATCATGGAAACCTTCTAGAAGCTGTGATTTTAAAAAACGGTGGAAGTAAGCTTTTCTTATTTCCGGAAGCATGCGCAAACTATAGAAAGTCGTTATGACGGAGAATGTGCATACTTTGTTGTTTCCATTGATGAAATAAAACACATTTTCTAAAAACTCGTGTTTTTTAAGAAATCATGTAAACCTTCTAGAAGCTGTGATTTTAAAAAACGGGGGAAGTAAGATTTTCTTATTTCCATATGCATGCGCAAACTATAGAAATTCGTTATGATGTAGAATGTGCATACTTTGTTGATTCCATTTATGAAATAAGGCACATTTTCTAGAAACTCGTGTTTTTTAAGAAATCATGTAAATCTTCTAGAAGCTGCGATTTTAAAAAACGGTGGAAGTAAGCTTTTCTTATTTCCGGAAGGATGCGCAAACTATAGAAAGTCGTTATGACGTAGAATGTGCATACTTTGTTGATTCCATTTATGAAATAAAACACATTTTCTAAAAACTCGTGGTTTTTAAGAAATCATGTAAACCTTCTAGAAGCTGTGATTTTAAAAAACGGGGGAAGTAAGCTTTTCTTATTTCCGGACGCATGCACAAACTATAGAAAGTCGTTATGACGTAGAATGTGCATACTTTGTAGATTCCATTTATGAAATAAAACACATTTTCTAAAAACTCGTGTTTTTTACGAAATCATGTAAGCCTTCTAGAAGCTGTGTTTTTAAAAAACGGTGGAAGGAAGCTTTTCTTATTTCCGCACGCATGCGCAAACTATATAAAGTCGTTATGACGTAGAATGTGCATACTTTTTGATTCCATTTATGAAATAAAACACATTGTCTAAGAACTCGTGTTTTTTAAGAAATCATGTAAACCTTCTAGAAACTGTGATTTTAAAAAACGGGGGAAGTAAGCTTTTCTTATATTCGGACACATGCGTAAACTATAGAAATTGGTTATGACATAGAATGGGCATACTTTGTAGATTCCATTTGTGAAATAAAACACATTTTTTTAAAACTCGTGTTTTTTACGAAATCATGTAAACCTTCTAGAAGCTGTGATTTTAAAATACGGTGGAAGTAAGCTTTTCTTATTTCAGGACGCATGCGCAAACTATAGAAAGTCGTTATGACGTAGATTGTGCATACTTTGTAGATTCCATTTATGAAATAAAACACATTTTTCTAAAAACTCGTGTTTTTTACGAAATTATGTAAACCTTATAGAAGCTGTGATTTTAAAAAACGGTGGAAGTAATCTTTTCTTATTTCCGGATGCATGTGCAGACTATAGAAAGTCGTTATGACGTAGAATGTGCATACTTTTTTGATTCCATTTATGAAATAAAACACATTTTCTAAAAACTCGTGTTTTTTAAGAAATCATGTAAACCTTCTAGAAGCTGTGATTTTAAAAAACGGGGGAAGTAAGCTTTTCTTATTTCCAGACGCATGCGCAAACTATAGAAAGTCGTTTTGACGTAGAATGTGCATATTTTGTTGATTCCATTTATGAAATAAAACACATTTTCTAAAAAATCATGTTTTTTAAGAAATCATGTAAACCTTCTAGAAGCTGTGATTTTAAAAAACGGGGGAAGTAATCTTTTCTTATTTCCGGATGCATGTGCAAACTATAGAAAGTCGTTATGACGTAGAATGTGCATACTTTGTTGATTCCATTTATGAAATAAAACACATTTTCTAAAAACTCGTGTTTTTTAAGAAATTATGTAAACATTCTAGAAGCTGTGATTTTAAAAAAAGGGGGAAGTAAGCTTTTCTTATTTCCGGATGCATGCGCAAACTATAGAAAGTCGTTATGATGTAGAATGTGCATACTTTGTTGATTCCATTTATGAAATAAAACACATTTTCTAAGAAATCGTGTTTTTTACGAAATCATGTGAACCTTCTAGAAGCTATGATTTTAAAAAACGGGGGAAGTAAGCCTTTCTTATTTCCGGACGCATGCGCAAACTATAGAAAGTCCTTATGACGTAGAATGTGCATCCTTTGTAGCTTCCATTTATGAAATAAAGCACATTTTCTAAAAACTCGTGTTTTTTGCGAAATCATGTAAACCTTCTTGAAGCTGTGATTTTAAAAAACGGTGGAAGTAAGCTTTTCTTATTTCCAAACGCGTGCGCAAACTATAGAAAGTCCTTATGACGTAGAAGGTGCATACTTTGTTGATTCCATTTATGAAATAAAACACATTTTCTAAAAACTCGTGTTTTTTAAGAAATCATGTAAACCTTCTACAAGCTGTGATTTTAAAAAACGGGGGAAGTAAGCTTTTCTTATTTTCGGACGCATACGCAAACTATAGAAAGTCGTTATGACATAGAATGTGCATACTTTGTAGATTCCATTTATGAAATAAAGCACATTTTATAAAAACTCGTGTTTTTTACGAAATCATGTAAACCTTCTAGAAGCTGTGATTTTAAAAAATAGTGGAAGTAAGCTTTTCTTATTTCTGGACGCATGCGCAAATTATAGAAGGTCGTTATGACGTAGAATGTGCATACATTGTAGATTCCATTGATGAAATAAAGCACATTTTCTAAAAACTCGTGTTTTTTACGAAATCATGGAAACCTTCTAGAAGCTGTGATTTTAAAAAACGGTGGAAGTAAGCTTTTCTTATTTCCGGAAGCATGCGCAAACTATAGAAAGTCGTTATGACGTAGAATGTGCATACTTTGTTGTTTCCATTGATGAAATAAAACACATTTTCTAAAAACTCGTGTTTTTTAAGAAATCATGTAAACCTTCTAGAAGCTGTGATTTTAAAAAACGGGGGAAGTAAGATTTTCTTATTTCCATATGCATGCGCAAACTATAGAAATTCGTTATGATGTAGAATGTGCATACTTTGTTGATTCCATTTATGAAATAAGGCACATTTTCTAGAAACTCGTGTTTTTTAAGAAATCATGTAAATCTTCTAGAAGCTGCGATTTTAAAAAACGGTGGAAGTAAGCTTTTCTTATTTCCGGAAGGATGCGCAAACTATAGAAAGTCGTTATGACGTAGAATGTGCATACTTTGTTGATTCCATTTATGAAATAAAACACATTTTCTAAAAACTCGTGGTTTTTAAGAAATCATGTAAACCTTCTAGAAGCTGTGATTTTAAAAAACGGGGGAAGTAAGCTTTTCCTATTTTCGAACGCATGCACAAACTATAGAAAGTCATTATGACGTAGAATGTACATACTTTGTTGATTCCATTTATGAAATAAAACACATTTTCTAAAAAATCGTGTTTTTTACGAAATCATGTAAACCTTCTAGAAGCTGTGATTTTAAAAAACGGGGGAAGTAAGCCTTTCTTATTTCCAAACGCATGCGCAAACTATGGAAAGTCGTTATGACGTAGAATGTGCATACTTTGTTGATTCCATTTATGAAATAAAACACATTTTCTAAAAACTCGTGTTTTTTAAGAAATCATGTAAACCTTCTAGAAGCTGTGATTTTAAAAAACGGGGGAAGTAAGCTTTTCTTATTTCTGGACGCATGCGCAAACTATAGAAAGTCGTTTTGACGTAGAATGTGCATACTTTGTAGATTCCATTTATGAAATAAAACACATTTTCTAAAAACTCGTGTTTTTTAAGAAATCATGTAAACCTTCTAGAAGCTGTGATTTTAAAAAACGAGGGAAGTAAGCTTTTCTTATTTCCAAACGCATGCGCAAACTATAGAAAGTCGTTATGATGTAGAATGTACATATTTTGTTGATTCCAATTATGAAATAAAACACATTTTCTAAAAACTCGTGTTTTTTAAGAAATCATGTAAACCTTTTAGAAGCTGTGATTTTAAAAAACGGGGGAAGTAAGCTTTTCTTATTTCCGGACGCATGCGCAAACTATAGAAAGTCGCTATGACGTAGAATGTGCATACTTTGTAGATTCCAATTATGAAATAAAGCACATTTTCTAAAAACTCGTGTTTTTTACGAAATCATGTAAACCTTCTAGAAGCTGTGATTTTAAAAAACGGTGGAAGTAAGCTTTTCTTATTTCCGGACGAATGCGCAAACTATAGAAGGTCGTTATGACGTAGAATGTGCATACTTTGTAGATTCCATTGTTGAAATAAAGAACATTTTCTAAAAACTCGTGTTTTTTACGAAATCATGTAAACCTTCTAGAAGCTGTGATTTTAAAAAACGGTGGAAGTAAGCTTTTCTTATTTCCGGAAGCATGCGCAAACTATAGAAAGTCGTTATGACGTAGAATGTGCATACTTTGTTATTTCCATTTGTGAAATAAAACACATTTTCTAAAAACTCGTGTTTTTTAAGAAATCATGTAAACCTTCTAGAAGCTGTGATTTTAAAAAACGGGGGAAGTAAGATTTTCTTATTTCCATATGCATGTGCAAACTATAGAAAGTCGTTATGACGTAGAATGTGCATACTTTGTTGATTCCATTTATGAAATAAAGCACATTTTCTAGAAAATCGTGTTTTTTAAGAACTCATGTAAACCTCCTAGAAGCTGTGATTTTAAAAAACGGGGGAAGTAAGCTTTTCTTATTTCCGGACGCATGCGCAAACTATAGAAAGTCGTTATGACATAGAATGTGCATACTTTGTTGATTCCATTTATGAAATAAAACACATTTTCTAAAAAATCATGTTTTTTACGAAATCATGTGAACCTTCTAGAAGCTATGATTTTAAAAAACGGGGGAAGTAAGCCTTTCTTATTTCCGGACGCATGCGCAAACTATAGAAAGTCGTTATGACGTAGAATGTGCATACTTTGTTGATTCCATTTATGAAATAAAACACATTTTCTAAAAACTCGTGTTTTTTAAGAAATCCTTTAAACCTTCTAGAAGCTGTGATTTTAAAAAACGGTGGAAGTAAGCTTCTCTTATTTTGAAACGCATGCGCAAACTATAGAAAGTCGCTATGACATAGAATGTGCATACTTTGTTGATTCCATTTATGAAATAAAACACATTTTCTAAAAACTCGTGTTTTTTAAGAAATTATGTAAACATTCTAGAAGCTGTGATTTTAAAAAACGGGGGAAGTAAGCTTTTCTTGTTTCCGGACGCATGCGCAAACTATAGAAAGTCGTTATGATGTAGAATGTGCATACTTTGTTGATTCCATTTATGAAATAAAACACATTTTCTAAGAAATCATGGTTTTTACGAAATCATGTGAACCTTCTAGAAGCTATGATTTTAAAAAACGGGGGAAGTAAGCCTTTCTTATTTCCGGACGCATGCGCAAACTATAGAAAGTCATTATGACGTAGAATGTGCATACTTTGTAGCTTCCATTTATGAAATAAAGCACATTTTCTAAAAACTCGTGTTTTTTGCGAAACCATGTAAACCTTCTAGAAGCTGTGATTTTAAAAAACGGTGGAAGTAAGCTTTTCTTATTTCCAAACGCGTGCGCAAACTATAGAAAGTCCTTATGACGTAGAAGGTGCATACTTTGTTGATTCCATTTATGAAATAAAACACATTTTCTAAAAACTCGTGTTTTTTAAGAAATCATGTAAACCTTCTACAAGCTGTGATTTTAAAAAACGGGGGAAGTAAGCTTTTCTTATTTCCGGACGCATACGCAAACTATAGAAAGTCGTTATGACATAGAATGTGCATACTTTGTAGATTCCATTTATGAAATAAAGCACATTTTATAAAAACTCGTGTTTTTTACGAAATCATGTAAACCTTCTAGAAGCTGTGATTTTAAAAAATAGTGGAAGTAAGCTTTTCTTATTTTTGGACGCATGCGCAAACTATAGAAGGTCGTTATGACATAGAATGTGCATACTTTGTAGATTCCATTTATGAAATAAAGCACATTTTCTAAAAACTCGTGTTTTTTACGAAATCATGTAAACCTTCTAGAAGCTGTGATTTTAAAAAACGGGGGAAGTAAGCTTTTCTTATTTCCGGACGCGTGCGCAAACTATAGAAAGTCGTTATGACGTAGAATGTGCATACTTTGTAGATTCCATTTATGAAATAAAACACATTTTCTAAAAACTCCTGTTTTTTACGAAATCATGTACACCTTCAAGAAGCTGTGATTTTAAAAACGGTGGAAGTAAGCTTTTCTTATTTCCGGACGCATGCACAAACTATAGAAAGTCGTTATGATGTGGAATGTGCATACTTTGTAGATTCCATTTATGAAATAAAACACATTTTCTAAAATCTCGTGGTTTTTACGAAATCATGTAAACCTTCAAGAAGCTGTGATTTTAAAAAACGGTGGAAGTAAGCATTTCTTATTTCCAGACGCATGCGCAAACTATAGAAAGTCGTTATGACATAGAATGTGCATACTTTGTAGATTCCATTTATGAAATAAAACACATTTTCTAAAAACTCGTGTTTTTTACGAAATCATGTAAACCTTCCAGAAGCTGTGATTTTAAAAAACGGGGGAAGTAAGCTTTTCTTATTTTCGGACACATGCGCAAACTATAGAAAGTCGTTATGACGTAGAATGTGCATACTTTGTAGATTCCATTTATGAAATAAATCACATTTTCTAAAAACTCGTGTTTTTTACGAAATCATGTAAACCTTCTAGAAGCTGTGATTTTAAAAAACGGGGGAAGTAAGCTTTTCTTATTTCCGGACGCATGCGCAAACTATAGAAAGTCGTTATGCCGTAGAATGTGCATACTTTGTTGATTCCATTTATGAAATAAAACACATTTTCTAAAAAATTGTGTTTTTTACGAAATCATGTAAACCTTCAAGAAGCTGTGATTTTAAAAAACGGTGGAAGTAAGCTTTTCTTATTTCCGGACGCATGCGCAAACTATAGAAAGTCGTTATGACATAGAATGTGCATACTTTGTTGATTCCATTTATGAAATCAAACACATTTTCTAAAAAATCGTGTTTTTTACGAAATCATGTGAACCTTCTAGAAGCTGTGATTTTAAAAAACGGGGGAAGTAAGCCTTTCTTATTTCCAAACGCATGTGCAAACTATAGAAAGTCGTTATGACGTAGAATGTGCATACTTTGTTGATTCCATTTATGAAATAAAACACATTTTCTAAAAACTCGTGTTTTTTAAGAAACCATGTAAACATTCTAGAAGATGTGATTTTAAAAATCGGGGGAAGTAAGCTTTTCTTATTTCCAAACGCATGCGCAAACTATAGAAAGTCGTTATGACGTAGAATGTGCATACTTTGTTGATTCCATTTATGAAATAAAACACATTTTCTAGAAACTCGTGTTTTTTAAGAAATCATGTAAACCTTCTAGAAGCTGCGATTTTAAAAAACGGTGGAAGTAAGCTTTTCTTATTTCCGGAAGCATGCGCAAACTATAGAAAGTCGTTATGACGTAGAATGTGCATACTTTTTTGTTTCCATTTATAAAATAAAACACATTTTCTAAAAACTCGTGTTTTTTAAGAAATTATGTAAAACTTCTAGAAGCTGTGATTTTAAAAAATGGGGGAAGTAAGCTTCTCTTATTTCCAGATGCATGCGCAAACTATAGAAAGTCGCTATGACATAGAATTTGCATACTTTGTAGATTCCATTTATGAAATAAAGCAAATTTTCTAAAAACTCGTGTTTTTTACGAAATCATGTAAACCTTCTAGAAGCTGTGATTTTAAAAAACGGTGGAAGTAAGCTTTTCTTATTTCCGGACGAATGCGCAAACTATAGAAAGTCGTTATGATGTAGAATGTGCATACTTTGTTGTTTCCATTTATGAAATAAAACACATTTTCAAAAAACTCGTGTTTTTTACGAAATGATGTAAACCTTCTAGAAGCTGTGATTTTAAAAAACGGTGGAAGTAAGCTTTTCTTATTTCCGGACGCATGCGCAAACTATAGAAAGTCATTATGACATAGAATGTGCATACTTTGTTGATTCCATTTATGAAACAAAACACATTTTCTAAAAACTCATGTTTTTTAAGAAATCATGTAAACCTTCTAGAAGCTGTGATTTTAAAAAACGGTGGACGTAAGCTTTTCTTATTTCCGAATGCATGCACAAACTATAGAAAGTCGTTATGACGTAGAATGTCCATACTTTGTTGATTCCATTTATGAAATAAAACACATTTTCTAAAAACTCGTGTTTTTTACGAAATCATGTAAACCTTCTAGAAGCTGTGATTTTAAAAAACGGTGGAAGTAAGCTTTTCTTATTTCCGGACGCATGCACAAACTATAGAAAGTCGTTATGTAGTAGAATGTGCATACTTTGTTGATTCCATTTATGAAATAAAACACATTTTCTCAAAACTCGTGTTTTTTACGAAATCATGTAAACCTTCTAAAAGCTGTGATTTTAAAAAACGGGGGAAGTAAGCTTTTCTTATTTCCGGATGGATGCGCAAACTACAGAAAGTCCTTATGACGTAGAATGTGCATAGTTGTTAGATTCCATTTATGAAATAAAACACATTTTCTAAAAACTCGTGTTTTTTACGAAATCATGTAAACCTTCTAGAAGCTGTGATTTTAAAAAACGGTGAAAATAAGCTTTTCTTATTTCCGGACGAATGCGCAAACTATAGAAAGTCGTTATGACGTAGAATGTGCATACTTTGTTGATTCCATTTATGAAATAAAACACATTTTCTAAAAACTAGTGTTTTTTAAGAAATCATGTAAACCTTCTAGAAGCTTTGATTTAAAAAAACAGTGGAAGTAAGCTTTTCTTATTTCCGGACGCATGCGCAAACTATAGAAAGTCGTTATGACGTAGAATGTGCATACTTTGTTGATTCCATTTATGAAATAAAACACATTTTCTAAAAACTCGTGTTTTTTAAGAAATCCTTTAAACCTTCTAGAAGCTATGATTTTAAAAAACGGTGGAAGTAAGCTTCTCTTATTTTGAAACGCATGCGCAAACTATAGAAAGTCGCTATGACATAGAATGTGCATACTTTGTTGATTCCATTTACGAAATAAAACACATTTTCTAAAAACTCATGTTTTTTAAGAAATCATGTAAACGTTTTGGAAGCTGTGATTTTAAAAAACGGGGGAAGTAAGCTTTTCTTATTTCCAAACGCATGCGCAAATTATAGAAAGTCATTATGACGTAGAATGTGCATACTTTGTTGATTCCATTTATTTAATAAAACACATTTTCTAAAAACTCGTGTTTTTTAAGAAATCATGCAAAACTTCTAGAATCTGTGATTTTAAAAAACGGGGGAGGTAAGCTTTTCTTATTTCCGGAAGCATGCGCAAACTATAGAAAATCGTTATGACGTAGAATGTGCATACTTTGTAGATTCCATTTATGAAATAAAACACATTTTCTAAAAACTCGTGTTTTTTACGAAATCATGTAAACCTTCTGGAAGCTGTGATTTTAAAAAACGGTGGAATTATGCTTTTCTTATTTCCGCACGCATGCGCATACTATAGAAAGTCGTTATGACGTAGAATGTGCATATTTTGTTGATTCTATTTATGAAATAAAACACATTTTCTAAAAACTCGTGTTTTTTAAGAAATCATGTAAACCTTCTAGAAGCTGTGATTTTAAAAAACGGGGGAAGTAAGCTTTTCATATTTCCAAACACATGCGCAAACTATAGAAAGTCGTTATGACGTAGAATGTCCATACTTTGTAGATTCTATTTATGAAATAAAACACATTTTCTGAAAACTCATGTTTTTTACGAAATCATGTAAACCTTCTAGAAGCTGTGATTTTAAAAAACGGTGGAAGTAAGATTTTCTTATTTACGGACGCATGCACAAACTATAGAAAGTTGTTATGACGTAGAATGTGTATACTTTGTAGATTCCATTTATGAAATAAAATACATTTTCTAAAAACTCGTGTTTTTTACGAAATCATGTAAACCTTCTAGAAGCTGTGATTTTAAAACACGGTGGAAGTAAGCTTTTCTTTTTTACGGACGCATGCACAAAATATAGAAAGTCGTTGTGACGTAGAATGTGCATACTTTGTAGATTCCATTTATGAAATAAAACACATTTTCTAAAAACTCGTGCTTTTTACGAAATTATGTAAACCTTCTAGAAGCTGTGATTTTAAAAAACGGTGGAAGTAATCTTTTCTTATTTCCGGACGCATGCGCAAACTATAGAAAGTCGTTATGACGTAGAATGTAGATTCCATTTATGAAATAAAACACATTTTCTAAAAACTCGTCTTTTTTACGAAATCATGTAAACCTTCTAGAAGCTGTGATTTTAAAAAATGGTGGAATTAAGCTTTTCTTCTTTCCAGACGCATGCGCAAACTACAGAAAGTCGTTATGACGTAGAATGTGCATACTTTGTTGATTCCATTGATGAAATAAAACACATTTTCTAAAAACTCGTGTTTTTTAAGAAATCATGTAAACCTTCTAGAAGCTGTGATTTTAAAAAATGGGGGAAGTAAGCTTTTCTTATTTCCGGACGCATGCACAAACTATAGAAAGTCGTTATGACGTAGAATGTGCATACTTTGTAGATTCCATTTATGAAATAAAACACATTTTCTAAAAACTCGTGTTTTTTACGAAATCATGTAAGCCTTCTAGAAGCTGTGTTTTTAAAAAACGGTGGAAGGAAGCTTTTCTTATTTCCGCACGCATGCGCAAACTATATAAAGTCGTTATGACGTAGAATGTGCATACTTTTTGATTCCATTTATGAAATAAAACACATTGTCTAAGAACTCGTGTTTTTTAAGAAATCATGTAAACCTTCTAGAAACTGTGATTTTAAAAAACGGGGGAAGTAAGCTTTTCTTATATTCGGACACATGCGCAAACTATAGAAATTGGTTATGACATAGAATGGGCATACTTTGTAGATTCCATTTGTGAAATAAAACACATTTTTTTAAAACTCGTGTTTTTTACAAAATCATGTAAACCTTCTAGAAGCTGTGATTTTAAAATACGGTGGAAGTAAGCTTTTCTTATTTCAGGACGCATGCGCAAACTATAGAAAGTCGTTATGACGTAGATTGTGCATACTTTGTAGATTCCATTTATGAAATAAAACACATTTTTCTAAAAACTCGTGTTTTTTACGAAATTATGTAAACCTTATAGAAGCTGTGATTTTAAAAAACGGTGGAAGTAATCTTTTCTTATTTCCGGATGCATGTGCAAACTATAGAAAGTCGTTATGACGTAGAATGTGCATACTTTTTTGATTCCATTTATGAAATAAAACACATTTTCTAAAAACTCGTGTTTTTAAAGAAATCATGCAAACCTTCTAGAAGCTGTGATTTTAAAAAACGGGGGAAGTAAGCTTTTCTTATTTCCGGACGCATGCGCAAACTATAGAAAGTCGTTTTGACGTAGAATGTGCATATTTTGTTGATTCCATTTATGAAATAAAACACATTTTCTAAAAAATCATGTTTTTTAAGAAATCATGTAAACCTTCTAGAAGCTGTGATTTTAAAAAACGGGGGAAGTAAGCTTTCCTTATTTCCAAACGCATGCTCAAACTATAGAAAGTCGTTATGACGTAGAATGTGCATACTTTGTTGATTCCATTTATGAAATAAAACACATTTTCTAAAAACTCGTGTTTTTTAAGAAATTATGTAAACATTCTAGAAGCTGTGATTTTAAAAAAAGGGGGAAGTAAGCTTTTCTTATTTCTGGATGCATGCGCAAACTATAGAAAGTCGTTATGATGTAGAATGTGCATACTTTGTTGATTCCATTTATGAAATAAAACACATTTTCTAAGAAATCGTGTTTTTTACGAAATCATGTGAACCTTCTAGAAGCTATGATTTTAAAAAATGGGGGAAGTAAGCCTTTCTTATTTCCGGACGCATGCGCAAACTATAGAAAGTCCTTATGACGTAGAATGTGCATACTTTGTAGCTTCCATTTATGAAATAAAGCACATTTTCTAAAAACTCGTGTTTTTTGCGAAATCATGTAAACCTTCTTGAAGCTGTGATTTTAAAAAACGGTGGAAGTAAGCTTTTCTTATTTCCAAACGCGTGCGCAAACTATAGAAAGTCCTTATGACGTAGAAGGTGCATACTTTGTTGATTCCATTTATGAAATAAAACACATTTTCTAAAAACTCGTGTTTTTTAAGAAATCATGTAAACCTTCTACAAGCTGTGATTTTAAAAAACGGGGGAAGTAAGCTTTTCTTATTTTCGGACGCATACGCAAACTATAGAAAGTCGTTATGACATAGAATGTGCATACTTTGTAGATTCCATTTATGAAATAAAGCACATTTTATAAAAACTCGTGTTTTTTACGAAATCATGTAAACCTTCTAGAAGCTGTGATTTTAAAAAATAGTGGAAGTAAGCTTTTCTTATTTCTGGACGCATGCGCAAATTATAGAAGGTCGTTATGACGTAGAATGTGCATACTTTGTAGATTCCATTGATGAAATAAAGCACATTTTCTAAAAACTCGTGTTTTTTACGAAATCATGTAAACCTTCTAGAAGCTGTGATTTTAAAAAACGGTGGAAGTAAGCTTTTCTTATTTCCGGAAGCATGCGCAAACTATAGAAAGTCGTTATGACGTAGAATGTGCATACTTTGTTGTTTCCATTGATGAAATAAAACACATTTTCTAAAAACTCGTGTTTTTTAAGAAATCATGTAAACCTTCTAGAAGCTGTGATTTTAAAAAACGGGGGAAGTAAGATTTTCTTATTTCCATATGCATGCGCAAACTATAGAAATTCGTTATGATGTAGAATGTGCATACTTTGTTGATTCCATTTATGAAATAAGGCACATTTTCTAGAAACTCGTGTTTTTTAAGAAATCATGTAAATCTTCTAGAAGCTGCGATTTTAAAAAACGGTGGAAGTAAGCTTTTCTTATATCCGGAAGGATGCGCAAACTATAGAAAGTCGTTATGACGTAGAATGTGCATACTTTGTTGATTCCATTTATGAAATAAAACACATTTTCTAAAAACTCGTGGTTTTTAAGAAATCATGTAAACCTTCTAGAAGCTGTGATTTTAAAAAACGGGGGAAGTAAGCTTTTCCTATTTTCGAACGCATGCACAAACTATAGAAAGTCATTATGACGTAGAATGTACATACTTTGTTGATTCCATTTATGAAATAAAACACATTTTCTAAAAAATCGTGTTTTTTACGAAATCATGTAAACCTTCTAGAAGTTGTGATTTTAAAAAACGGGGGAAGTAAGCCTTTCTTATTTCCAAACGCATGCGCAAACTATGGAAAGTCGTTATGACGTAGAATGTGCATACTTTGTTGATTCCATTTATGAAATAAAACACATTTTCTAAAAACTCGTGTTTTTTAAGAAATCATGTAAACCTTCTAGAAGCTGTGATTTTAAAAAACGGGGGAAGTAAGTTTTTCTTATTTCTGGACGCATGCGCAAAGTATAGAAAGTCGTTATGACGTAGAATGTGCATACTTTGTAGATTCCATTTATGAAATAAAAGACATTTTCTAAAAACTCGTGTTTTTTAAGAAATCATGTAAACCTTCTAGAAGCTGTGATTTTAAAAAACGAGGGAAGTAAGCTTTTCTTATTTCCAAACGCATGCGCAAACTATAGAAAGTCGTTATGACGTAGAATGTGCATACTTTGTTGATTCCATTTATGAAATAAAACACATTTTCTAAAAACTCGTGTTTTTTAAGAAATCATGTAAACCTTCTAGAAGCTGTGATTTTAAAAAACGGGGGAAGTAAGCTTTTCTTATTTCCGGACGCATGCGCAAACTATAGAAAGTCGCTATGACGTAGAATGTGCATACTTTGTAGATTCCAATTATGAAATAAAGCACATTTTCTAAAAACTCGTGTTTTTTACGAAATCATGTAAACCTTCTAGAAGCTGTGATTTTAAAAAACGGTGGAAGTAAGCTTTTCTTATTTCCGGACGAATGCGCAAACTATAGAAGGTCGTTATGACGTAGAATGTGCATACTTTGTAGATTCCATTGTTGAAATAAAGCACATTTTCTAAAAACTCGTGTTTTTTACGAAATCATGTAAACCTTCTAGAAGCTGTGATTTTAAAAAACGGTGGAAGTAAGCTTTTCTTATTTCCGGAAGCATGCGCAAACTATAGAAGGTCGTTATGACGTAGAATGTGCATACTTTGTTATTTCCATTTGTGAAATAAAACACATTTTCTAAAAACTCGTGTTTTTTAAGAAATCATGTAAACCTTCTAGAAGCTGTGATTTTAAAAAACGGGGGAAGTAAGATTTTCTTATTTCCATATGCATGTGCAAACTATAGAAAGTCGTTATGACGTAGAATGTGCATACTTTGTTGATTCCATTTATGAAATAAAGCACATTTTCTAGAAAATCGTGTTTTTTAAGAACTCATGTAAACCTTCTAGAAGCTGTGATTTTTAAAAACGGGGGAAGTAAGCTTTTCTTATTTCCGGACGCATGCGCAAACTATAGAAAGTCGTTATGACATAGAATGTGCATACTTTGTTGATTCCATTTATGAAATAAAACACATTTTCTAAAAAATCATGTTTTTTACGAAATCATGTGAACCTTCTAGAAGCTATGATTTTAAAAAACGGGGGAAGTAAGCCTTTCTTATTTCCGGACGCATGCGCAAACTATAGAAAGTCGTTATGACGTAGAATGTGCATACTTTGTAGATTCCATTTATGAAATAAAGCACATTTTCTAAAAACTCGTGTTTTTTGCGAAATCATGTAAACCTTCTAGAAGCTGTGATTTTAAAAAAAGGTGGAAGTAAGCTTTTCTTATTTCCAAACGCATGCGCAAACTATAGAAAGTCCTTATGACGTAGAAGGTGCATACTCTGTTGATTCCATTTAAGAAATAAAACACATTTTCTAAAAACTCATGTTTTTTAAGAAATCATGTAAACCTTCTACAAGCTGTGATTTTAAAAAACGGGGGAAGTAAGCTTTTCTTATTTCCGGACGCATGCGCAAACTATAGAAAGTCGTTATGACATAGAATGTGCATACTTTGTAGATTCCATTTATGAAATAAAACACATTTTCTAAAAACTTGTGTTTTTTACGAAATCATGTAAACCTTCTAGAAGCTGTGATTTTAAAAAATAGTGGAAGTAAGCTTTTCTTATTTCTGGACGCATGCGCAAACTATAGAAGGTCGTTATGACGTAGAATGTGCATACTTTGTAGATTCCATTTATGAAATAAAGCACATTTTCTAAAAACTCGTGTTTTTTACGAAATCATGTAAACCTTCTAGAAGCTGTGATTTTAAAAAACGGTGGAAGTAAGCTTTTCTTATTTCCGGAAGCATGCGCAAACTATAGAAAGTCGTTATGACGTAGAATGTGCATACTTTGTTATTTCCATTTGTGAAATAAAACACATTTTCTAAAAACTCGTGTTTTTTAAGAAATCATGTAAACCTTCTAGAAGCTGTGATTTTAAAAAACGGGGGAAGTAAGATTTTCTTATTTCCATATGCATGTGCAAAGTATAGAAAGCCGTTATGACGTAGAATGTGCATACTTTGTTGATTCCATTTATGAAATAAAGCACATTTTCTAGAAAATCGTGTTTTTTAAGAACTCATGTAAACCTTCTAGAAGCTGTGATTTTTAAAAACGGGGGAAGTAAGCTTTTCTTATTTCCGGACGCATGCGCAAACTATAGAAAGTCGTTATGACGTAGAATGTGCATACTTTGTTGATTCCATTTATGAAATAAAACACATTTTCTAAAAAATCGTGTTTTTTACGAAATCATGTAAACCTTCAAGAAGCTGTGATTTTAAAAAACGGTGGAAGTAAGCTTTTCTTATTTCCGGACGCATGCGCAAACTATAGAAAGTTGTTATGACATAGAATGTGCATACCTTGTTGATAACATTTTTGAAATCAAACACATTTTCTAAAAAATCGTGTTTTTTACGAAATCATGTGAACCTTCTAGAAGCTGTGATTTTAAAAAACGGGGGAAGTAAGCCTTTCTTATTTCCAAACGCATGCGCAAACTATAGAAAGTCGTTATGACGTAGAATGTGCATACTTCGTTGATTCGATTTATGAAATAAAACACATTTTCTAAAAACTCGTGTTTTTTACGAAATCATTTAAACTTTCTAGAAGCTGTGATTTTAAAAAACGGGGGAAGTAAGCTTTTCTTATTTCCGGACGCATGCGCAAACTATAGAAAGTCGTTATGACGTAGAATAGGCATACTTTGTTGATTCCATTTATGAAATAAAACACATTTTCTAAAAACTCGTGTTTTTTAAGAAACCATGTAAACATTCTAGAAGCTGTGATTTTAAAAAACGGGGGAAGTAAGCTTTTCTTATTTCCTAACGCATGCGCAAACTATAGAAAGTCGTTATGACGTAGAATGTGCATACTTTGTTGATTCCATTTATGAAATAAAACACATTTTCTAGAAACTCGTGTTTTTTAAGAAATCATGTAAACCTTCTAGAAGCTGCGATTTTAAAAAACGGTGGAAGTAAGCTTTTCTTATTTCCGGAAGCATGCGCAAACTATAGAAAGTCGTTATGATGTAGAATGTGCATACTTTTTTGTTTCCATTTATAAAATAAAACACATTTTCTAAAATCTCGTGTTTTTTACGAAATCATGTAAAACTTCTAGAAGCTGTGATTTTAAAAAACGGGGGAAGTAAGCTTTTCTTATTTCCGGACGCATGCGCAAACTATAGAAAGTCGTTATGACGTAGAATGTGCATACTTTGTAGATTCCATTTATGAAATAAAACACATTTTCTAAAAACTCTTGTCTTTTAGGAAATCATGTAAACCTTCAAGAAGCTGTGATTTTAAAAAACGGGGGAAGTAAGCTTTTCTTATTTCTGAACGCATGTGCAAACTATAGAAAGTCGTTATGACGTAGAATGTGCATACTTTGTAGATTCCATTTATGAAATAAAACACATTTTCTAAAAACTCATGTTTTTTACGAAATCGTGTAAACCTTCAAGAAGCTGTGATTTTAAAGAACGGTGGAAGTAAGCTTTTCTTATTTCCGGACGCATGCGCAAACTATAGAAAGTCGTTATGACATAGAATGTGCATACTTTCTAGAGTCCATTTATGAAATAAAACACATTTTCTAAAAACTCGTGTTTTTTACGAAATGATGTAAACCTTCTAGAAGCTGTGATTTTAAAAAACGATGGAAGTAAGCTTTTCTTATTTCCGGACACATGCGCAAACTATAGAAAGTCATTATGACGTAGAATGTGCATACTTTGTTGATTCCGTTTATGAAATAAAACACATTTTCTAAAAACTCGTGTTTTTTAAGAAATCATGTAAACCTTCTAGAAGCTGTGATTTTAAAAAATGGTGGAAGTAAGCTTTTCTTATTTCCAAACGCATGCACAAACTATAGAAAGTCGTTATGAAATAGAATGTGCATACTTTGTAGATTCCATTTATGAAATAAAACATATTTTCTAAAAACTCGTGTTTTTTGCGAAATCATGTAAACCTTCGAGAAGCTATGATTTTAAGAAACGGTGGAAGTTAGCTTTTCTTATTTCCGGACGCATGTGCAAACTATAGAAAGTCGTTATGACGTAGAATGTGCATACTTTGAAGATTCCATTTATGAAATAAAGCACATTTTCTAAAAACTCGTGTTTTTTACGAAATCATGTAAACCTTCTAGAAGCTGTGATTTTGAAAAACGGGGGAAGTAAGCTTTTCTTATTTCCGGACGCATGCGCAAACTATAGAAAGTCGTTATGACGTAGAATGTTCATAGTTTGTTGATTCCATTTATGAAATAAAACACATTTTCTAAAAAATCATGTTTTTTACGAAATCATGTAAACCTTCAAGAAGCTGTGATTTTAAAAAACGATGGAAGTAAGCTTTTCTTATTTCCGGACGCATGCGCAAACTATAGAAAGTCGTTATGACCTAGAATGTGCATACTTTGTTGATTCCATCTATGAAATCAAACACATTTTCTAAAAAATCGTGTTTTTTACGAAATCATGTGAACCTTCTAGAAGCTGTGATTTTAAAAAACGGGGGAAGTAAGCCTTTCTTATTTCCAAACGCATGCGCAAACTATAGAAAGTCGTTGTGACGTAGAATGTGCATACTTTGTTGATTCCATTTATGAAATAAAACACATTTTCTAAAAACTCATGTTTTTTACGAAATCATGTAAACCTTCTAGAAGCTGTGATTTTAAAAAACGGGGGAAGTAAGCTTTTCTTATTTCCAAACGCATGCGCAAACTATAGAAAGTCGTTATGATGTAGAATGTGCATACTTTGTTGATTCCATTTATGAAATAAAACACATTTTCTAAAAACTCATGTTTTTTACGAAATCATGTAAACCTTCCAGAAGCTGTGATTTTAAAAAACGAGGGATGTAAGCTTTTCTTATTTCCAAATGCATGCACAAACTATAGAAAGTCGTTATGACGTAGAATGTGCATACTTTGTTTATTCCATTTATGATATAAAACACATTTTCTAAAAACTCATGTTTTTTTAAGAAATTATGTAAATCTTTTAGAATCTGTGATTTTAAAAAACAGGGGGAAGTAAGCTTTTCTTATTTCCGGACGAATGCACAAAATATAGAAAGTCGTTATGATGTAGAATGTGCATACTTTGTTGATTCCATTTATGAAATAAAACACATTTTCTAAAAACTCGTGTTTTTTAAGAAATCATGTAAACCGTCTAGAAGCTGTGATTTTAAAAAACGGTGGAAGTAAGCTTTTCTTATTTCTGGACGAATGCGCAAACTATAGAAAGTCGTTATGACGTAGAATGTGCATACTTTGTTGATTCCATTTATGAAATAAAACCCATTTTCTAAAAACTCGTGTTCTTTAAGAAATCATGTAAACCTTCTAGAAGCTGTGATTTTAAAAAACGGTGGAAGTAAGCTTTTCTTATTTCCGGACGCATGCGCAAACTATAGAAAGTCGTTATGACGTAGAATAGGCATACTTTGTTGATTCCATTTATGAAATAAAACACATTTTTTAAAAACTCGTGTTTTTTAAGAAATCATGTAAACCTTCTCGAAGCTGTGATTTTAAAAAACGAGGGAAGTAAGCTTTTCCTATTTCCAAACGCATGCGTAAACTATAGAAAGTCATTATGACGTAGAATGTGCATATTTTGTTGATTCCATTTATGAAATAAAACACATTTTCTAAAAACCCGTGTTTTTTACGAAATCATGTAAACCTTATAGAAGCTGTGATTTTAAAAAATGGGGGAAGTAAGCTTTTCTTATTTCCGGACGCATGCGCAAACTATAGAAAGTCGTTATGACGTAGAATGTGCATACTTTTTAGATTCCATTTATGAAATAAAACACATTTTCTAAAAACTCGTGTTTTTTACGAAATCATGTAAACCTTCTAGAAGCTGTGATTTTAAAAAACGGGGGATGTAAGCTTTTCTTATTTCCGGATGCATGCGCAAACTATAGAAAGTCGTTATGACGTAGAATGTGCATACTTTGTAGATTCCATTTATGAAATAAAACACATTTTCTAAAAACTCGTGTTTTTTACAAAATCATGTAAACCTTCTAGAAGCTATTATTTTAAAAAACGGTGGAACTAAGCTTTTCTTATTTCCGGATGCATGCGCAAACTATAGAAATTCGTTATGACGTAGAATGTGCATACTTTGTTGATTGCATTTATGAAATAAAACATATTTTCTAAAAACTCGTGCTTTTAAACAAATCATGTAAACGTTCTAGAAGCAGTGATTTTAAAAAACGGGGGAAGTAAGCTTTTCTTATTTCCAAATGCATGCGCAAACTATAGAAAGTCGTTATGACGTAAAATGTGCATACTTTGTTGATTCCATTTATGAAATAAAACACATTTTCTAAAAACTCGTGTTTTTTACGAAATCATGTAAACCTTCTAGAAGCTGTGATTTTAAAAAACGGTGGAAGTAAGCTTTTCTTATTTCCGGTCGAATACGCAAACTATAGAAAGTCGTTATTACTTAGAATGTGCATACTTTGTTGATTCCATTTACGAAATAAAACACATTTTCTAAAAACTCATGTTTTTTAAGAAATCATGTAAACCTTCTAGAAGCTGTGATTTTAAAAAACGGTGGAAGTAAGCTTTTCTTATTTTCGGACGAATGCGCAAACTATAGAAAGTCGTTATGACGTAGAATGTGCATAATTTGTAGATTCCATTTATGAAATAAAACACATTTTCTAAAAACTCGTGTTTTTTACGAAATCATGTAAACCTTCTAGAAGCTGTGATTTTAAAAAACTGTGGAAGTAAGATTTTCTTATTTCCGGACGCATGCGCAAACTATAGAAAGTCGTTATGACGTAGAATGTGCATACTTTGTTGATTCCATTTATGAAATAAAACACATTTTCTAAAAACTCATGTTTTTTAACAAATCATGTAAACCTTCCAGAAGCTGTGATTTTAAAAAACGTGGGAAGTAAGCTTTTCTTATTTCCAAATGCATGTGCAAACTCTAGAAAGTCGTTATGACGTAGAATGTGCATACTTTGTTGATTCCATTTATGAAATAAAACACATTTTCTAAAAACTCGTGTTTTTTAAGAAATCATGTAAACCTTCTAGAAGCTGTGATTTTAAAAAACGGCGAAGTCAGCTTTTCTTATTTCCAAACACATGCATAAACTATAGATAGTCCTTATGACGTAGAATGCGCATACTTTGTTGATTCCATTTATGAAATAAAACACATTTTCTAAAAACTCGTGTTTTTTAAGTAATCACGTAAACCTTCTAGAAGCTATTATTTTAAAAAATGGTGGAAGTAAGCTTTTCTTATTTCCGGACGCATGTGCAAACTATAGAAAGTCGTTATGACGTAGAATGTGCATACTTTCTTGATTCCATTTATGAAATGAAAGACATTTTTAAAAACTCGTGTTTTTTACGAAATCATGTAAACCTTCTAGAAGCTATTATTTTAAAAAACGGTGGAAGTAAGCTTTTCTTATTTCCAGAAGCATGCGCAAACTATAGAAAGTTGTTATGACGTAGAATGTGCATACTTTGTGATTCCATTTATGAAATAAAACACATTTTCTAAAAACTCGTGTTTTTTAACAAATCATGTAAACGTTCTAGAAGCTGTGATTTTAAAAAACGGGGGAAGTAAGCTTTTCTTATTTCCAAACGCATGCACAAACTATAGAAAGTCGTTATGACGTAGAATGTGCATACTTTGTTGATTCCATTTATGAAATAAAACACATTTTCTAAAATCTCGTGTTTTTTACGAAATCATGTAAACCTTCTAGAGGCTGTGATTTTAAAAAATGGTGGAAGTAAGGTTTTCTTATTTCCGGTCGAAAACGCAAACTATAGAAAGTCGTTATTACGTAGAATGTGCATAGTTTGTTGATTCCATTTTTGAAATAAAACTCATTTTCTAAAAACTCGTGTTTTTTAAGAAATCAAGTAAACCTTTTAGAAGCTGTGATTTTAAAAAACGGTGGAAGTAAGCTTTTCTTATTTCCGGACGAATGCGCAAACTATAGAAAGTCGTTATGACGTAGAATGTGCATACTTTGTAGATTCAATTTATGAAATAAAACATATTTTCTAAAAACTCGTGTTTTTTACGAAATCATGTAAACCTTCTAGAAGCTGTGATTATAAAAAACGGTGGAAGTAAGATTTTCTTATTTCCGGACTCATGCGCAAACTATAGAAAGTCGTTATGACATAGAATGTGCATACTTTGTTGATTCCATTTATGAAATAAAACACATTTTCTAAAAACTCGTGTTTTTTAACAAGTCATGTAAACCTTCTAGAAGCTGTGATTTTAAAAAACGGGGGAAGTAAGCTTTTCTTATTTCCGAATGCATCCGCAAACTATAGAAAGTCGTTATGACGTAGAATGTGCATACTTTGTTGATTCCATTTATGAAATAAAACACATTTTCTAAAAACTCGTGTTTTTTAAGAAATCATGTAAACCTTCTAGAAGCTGTGATTTTAAAAAACGGGGGAAGTCAGCTTTTCTTATTTCCAAACGCATGGGAAAACTATAGAAAGTCGTTATGACGTAGAATGTGGATACTTTGTTGATTCCATTTATGAAATAAAACACATTTTCTAAAAACTCGTGTCTTTTAAGAAATCATATAAACCTTCTAGAAACAGTGATTTTAAAAAACGGGGGAAGTAAGATTTTCTTATTTCCAAACGCATGCGCAAACTATAGAAAGTCGTTATGACATAGAATGTGCATACTTTGTAGATTCCATTTATGAAATAAAACACATTTACTAAAAACTCATGTTTTTTACGAAATCATGTAAACCTTCTAGAAGCTGTGATTTTAAAAAACAGTGGAAGTAAGCTTTTCTTATTTCCAAACGAATGCGCAAACTATAGAAATTCATTATGACGTAGAATGTGTATACTTTGTTGATTCCATTTATGAAATAATACAAATTTTCTAAAAACGCGTGTTTTTTAAGAAATCATGTAAACCTTCTAGAAGCTGTGATTTTAAAAAAAGGTGGAAGTAAGCTTTTCTTATTTCCGGACGGATGCGCAAACTACAGAAAGTCGCTATGACGTAGAATGTGCATACTTTGTTGATTCCATTTATGAAATAAAACACATTTTCTAAAAACTCGTGTTTTTTACGAAATCATGTAAACCTTCTAGAAGCTGTGATTTTAAAAACGGGGGAAGTAAGCTTTTCTTATTTCCGGACGCATGCGCAAACTATAGAAATTCGTTATGACGTAGAATGTGCATACTTTGTTGATTCCATTTATGAAATAAAACACATTTTCTAAAAACTCATGTTTTTTAAGAAATTATGTAAACCTTCTAGAAGCTGTGATTTTAAAAAACGAGGGAAGTAAGCTTTTCTTATTGCCAAACGCATGCGCAAACTATAGAAAGTCATTATGACGTAGAATGTGCATACTTTGTAGATTCCATTTATGAAATAAAGCACATTTTCTAAAAACTCTTGTTTTTTACGAAATCATGTAAACCTTCTAGAAGCTGTGTGTAGTGCCCCTAGACTACTATAGACATTGAGGGCACCTGCTGAGTCACCTGACTGTTTGAAACATTAATAAAATAACCCTATGATTTTATTTTGAGTATATTTATGATTACGATTGATTGATATATGTGCATTTGGGTAGTTATTGTGAATGGACAATTTCATGTTGTTTAACGATTAACTTTGATATGAAAACTGTACATATGAATGATACTTAACGACTAGCTGAGCAATTGATTATGTGATTAGACGAATGAGTAATGATTAATTAAATTATAGATGCTTAATGAAGCAACAAATTTATAAACCAAATTGTGAATATTGAGGACAATGCTACTAATTTACGTTTGTGAGTAATGTGTGTAGCGACAGGTGAAATGGTTCACCAACAGACACACAAAGGAATATGAAGGGTCGTAGAGTACGAGTAAATCACACACAGGGAGAGCGAAGACGATGTCGACTTCCGACGGAATACCACGCTTGAGCAGATAAGCACTGATCCGCTTTCTCAAGAGGAAAGCGTGAGGGCGTACGAGGTGGGCCACGACGGAGCTGGTCACGTACGAGTTGGGGGGCGCGCAGTGAGAACGGACTCACTCCTCAACGCCATTAGTCCCTAATAGCGTGTAAACGGAGGATGGAAGGTAACGGCTCCTGAAATCCCTACATGAAGTTCCCGCAAGTCAAAACGGAAGGATGACGGTAGAAGGGCCCGACGGTGCGGTACCCTGCCAAGAACGGAAAGAGTGAATGCAAGGACCCAACGATGTGGTGCCTTGATGAGGAATGGAAACTATGGATGACTGGACTCGACGGAGTGGTGCCATGTCAGAGAAATTAAATTAAGGAACAAGGAGGCCCAACGGCGCGACACCGGGTCCCTAGTAAAAGTTGATTGCTAAACTTAACTGCATTGAAACGTATAATTTTGCACCTAGAACTTTACTTAGAAATGCATTTGAGTACTTTAGGCATTTGCAAAAAAATTAATACTTTGGCATTTAAATAATATTAAGTGTTATTTAGGCATTGCACATGAAAGGATATTCTTGATTACTTAAAAATATTATAAATATTTATTTAGGAGCAAAATGGAATCCTAGGCATGGACACCTAGTCAACTCCACCTACACCACAAATCTAGGAGTTAAGTGAAATATCTAGGGGACAAACATGAGCAAACTTAGGGATGTTGGTGCATCTCCTAGAGAAACTGACACTTGGATGGGTGAGTTGTTTTTCATTAAAGAATTAATTAAATAATTATTTATGCATGAAGCGACATGTGTCGCAGGGGATTTTCCTTTAAAAGGGAGACTTTGGGGATGGGTAAAGCACCCAGACCCTGGATGACTATCGTAATATTGAGTTACCTCATGACTTTCTACTATTAAGGGTTTGGCTGGAAATCTTGGTGGGGGGGAATCCCAAACTGGGTTTCATGAATCATTTTTTTGTGTGTGAGCTCTACGACCCAAAGCTCGGGGGAGGCCATGCGACTGAAAGCATGAGCCTATGGTTGGGTGGCGAAGCTAACGGTTGCTTCGCCAATGGTTAAACGAGCTTTGTTGGAGGGATCCTACGGAAGACGAAGGCGACAATGGACCAGCCGGATCGGGTTGACAGGTTAAAGTTTTGCTTATTTTTGTTAAGTTATTCACGCTTTTTATTTTATTTTTCCAATAACTGTGATGGCTAATTTGTTTGTATGAAGTTGTTAAAGTTTCATGTTCAGTTCAAGGGGACCCTAAAGGAGGGGTCCTACATTTGGTATCAGAGCCAGTCGAGCCTTGAGGGCACCAGACTCATATTTCTACCAAGTGGTTGTCAGTATTTCATCAAGTTGGATTGATCGGACAATCAAATCAGCTACTACTACAACAATCTACTCCACCTCGAATTTCGACACTCGAATCAGGTTCAAAACTATTTTTAAGATTATTTAGTTTCTAGTATTTGAGATTATATTTGAATTTTGTTTCCAAAGAAAAGAAGAGGAAATGGCTGTAACTTGAACTGAATTTCTAATGATTTTATAACTCTAGTTTTGATATTTATATATGAGAAAGCGCAGAGATATTGGGTTAGTTCTATAAAGTTTAAACTCTGTTTGATTTGACCAACATTTCCAGATTTATTTCTTCAAGATCATTTTGGTTCAAAATTATTTAAAATCCCGTGTATACTGCTCATGCGTTTCCAGAATTAAATTTTTCGTTAGGACGATTTGGATCCAAGAAAATAAGAACTCGGGTTGCAACCTTTATGTGTTCCCAGCACTGTTTGTTGTTTTCATGAGGTCGATCTGTGTGTTATTTCAATCTCTGTGTTTTATTCATCCTTGATCGGCGATTGTAGAAGTGTATCCGATCCATTGAAAATCTCTGTGTATTATTCCAATTTTGATCAGCGTCTCCAGAATCGTATCATGAATTTTAGTTAAGCTTTTAGAAAGTCATTGTGTTTCACGAAGGGCAACTTCCAGTATTATATTGGGTTTAATTTAAACTTTAATAGATCTCTGTATTTAAATTTCAAAAAAAAAAAAAAAAGGGGATCTGTGTTCTTCAAAATTCAGGCTCGAATCGTAATTGATTATTTTAATACCTCTGTGTTTAACTCAAACCCTGATCGGCGAGTTCTCTGTATCCTTAATCCAGTTTGAAAATTGACATTAATGATCTCTGCCTCGAGATTTGAAATGAATTATTCAGGATCCACGATTGCGAATTGATGTGCCCTTAGTTTTCTGAACCTGCGCCCTGTGGTTTAAATTCTGAGATCGAATTCCTTGTTTATTCGTGAACCTAATCCTTGCTAAACTGTGAGTATTATATTAAGACTCCATATTTGAATTCGAGCATTTCAAATCCGATTACTAGAACCGTGCAAATCTAAGAGAAAACACCCGGTGCGATTTCATTCAGGATGGATTCTAAATTTAAGTTTCAATCTGCCAAACGATTGTATGACTCCATTGGAATTGATCATTTAAGTTTCAATCTGCCAAACGACTGTGTGACTCCATTGAATTTCATCACTAAGTTTTCGACTCTGCCAATTTGCAAATCCAATCCGGAAAGTGTGATTGATCCTTAAACAATTATGTGCATCTGTTTCAGAAATTGAAGGCGTCTTCCAGAATTTGTAATGTGATTGTAGTTTGACCTTAATTGAGATCTCTGTCGGTATTATCGAATTTCCAGATCTGGGGAGATCATGATGACATTTTGCTTATTTAAAAAGGATTGTCTGTAATCGCTGGTATTTCCAGATTCAAATTCATGACTGCGTTTTACTTATTTTATAGTTCTTTGTAATCGTTTAGCGTACCCAGATCCGTATTAATGATGAGTTTTACTCATTTGAAAGTTCTTGAAATCGTTTGCCATTCCAGATTCCAGCGATTTACTTGTTTTGAAATTCTCTGTGATTTCTAATCTCAAATCGAATGCATTAATTGGTTTCCCTATGTTCAATCTTCGATTTGAAAGGTTGATTCCCAGACCTATTGTTGATTGCATTCCTCTATGTTTAAGTTCCAATTTGAAAAGCGTGAGATGAGAGACTAGACTCATATTTCTATCGAGGGGATTTTGGTAAAACTCGTAAAAGGAAAACGTGGATCGACGACAGCTCTATCAAGGACTTCATCAACGGTTCATATAACTACCCCACAGGTACTATTCGTTTAATGGAGTCTTTCCTTGTTATATTTATATAGATAAAAATTTAGCTACAGCCTTTATGTAAGGAAATGTTTTCGATAATTAGAGGATTGAGCTTCGCTACTGGCGTAGAAGTAATTAAATGAGTTCCGCTAAGATGTTACTGCTCGCTCAGATTATATAAGAGTATGTATGGCATTTTCTGAGCAAGTAGAAGACCTCTGTATGACAGTATTTTGGATAATTGTTTTCTGTGTATTTTATTTAAGGATCTCAGCTGTAGCTGATAATTTTTTCCTGAGTACATCTTGATTTTATGAATGCTCTCCGATTTTAGGGAAGGGATGACTTCTTAAAAGAAGTCTGATTCCAGGGTATTTGCGCACTAATTGTTTATATAATGGGCAGAAGAAAAGACCAATTGATCCCTGTCTGTGGAGTTATCATTGTTTTTAATTGTTTATTCTTTTGGTTACTGTATACATATATGTTTAAACGAGAATCCGATTTGTGGAGTTGAAGCTAATTGAGACGAACGGATCCACTGTCGATTTATTAAACCCTGTTTGCGTCTTTTGCGTTTCCAGATCTATTATATTAGAAGTCGATTGGGTATCGGACCACTCAATCTCTGTTCACTTCTTTTTGCGTTCCAGATTTATATATTTTAAGTCGAATTTTTCAAATCTCTGTTCGCAACTTTTGCGTTTCCAGATTTAGTATATTAGAAGTCGACTGGATATTAGATCACTCAGTCTCTGTTCACATCTCTCTGTGATCCAGAATTTTTTTTTTTAAGACGATTGGATATCAGATCTGTCAAACTCTATCTTCGTGTCGGTGAGATCCATATGGATCCTGAACGTGTCCCCATTTTTTTTTTTTGTGTGTGTGAAGATCTATTTCAACTCCAGATTTTGCATTGATCTCAATTTGTTCTATAAAATCACAGTGCTTCCATTTCGAGATCTGCTGGGCGTTCTCCAGAATCTGTGGCGCGAATTGCAGCTTAATCATTAAAAGTTTCTATGTACTTAATTCGGATGGCAACTCCAGATTCAGCTTTGATGATCTTAAATTGTTCTTTAAAAACATAGTGCTTCCACAATCGATTGACATTCCTGCAAGTTGTGATTTGAATCGTTCTTGATCTATTACATTCTCTGTGTTTTAATCCAAAATTTTATTGGCGTTTCCAGTCTCATATCCAGAAATGTATCATGATCTACTTAAAGTCTCTGTGTTTAATTCAAATATTGATCGGCGTTTCCAGTTTCGTATTCAGAAGTGTATCTTGATCTTTTAAAAAGTCTATAACTGATTTAATTCAATTTTCACCGTGTCGAATCTGTGGGTGTATAATCTGTTAAACTCCTTAGATCCGATTGAATTTTGTTTCATCTGATGAATCGTTAGTATACATTGCCGAGGATCTAAACCGTGGTCTGGTAATCACATCATGCAGCCAAACCTCTCCGGATTCGATCTGTTCCTATTCAACTCTGAACCTTTCGTTTGTACAGCCATTACTTACCTTGCCCTGGAGTAACTCGCGTTGATAAGGGCCTAACAACCCGATTGGCTTGGCCTACATCTAGATCCGGATATGCCGTGAACGTAACTCCAAAGGTAGACCCAACAGTAACCGAGATCTGTGCGGACTGTTAACCGTGTATCTCCTCCTATCACTCCAGTATTTTTTTTTAGTTACTGAACCTTCTTGGCTTTTGGTCATACCGAATCCGATACATTCTTGATTACCATGTGGACTCTCCATTGATCCTTGGTACCAAAACCATAACTGTACGCCTCGTCTCTGTCGCCCTGATCTCAGCTTAATCATGCCGGCGCCTTTCCTTTTATTGGATACCCTGTACCGAGTTGAAATCTGCCCACCCAGAGCGGTGGTAGGGGATATGACCCTCTTTAGCCGTGATATCATCTGTCTAAATCCTGAAAAATTGCTACCTGCAATCGGCGTGTTCTTCAAGCGTTGATAGGTGGAAGAGGAGTGGAAGTCGACGCCGATTAAATGAGCAGTGCCACACGCCTTCTTGCTGTCTCTTGACACTATGAACAGTGCCATAATAATCTGTATTTCGTATGGTCAAGTTTGCTGTATGTTTTGATTCGCACTTGAATATCTAAGTATAGTAGTTCTGTTTCCAGTGAAAGAAAAATAAAATATTATTATTGTGCTATATTTTCTCCAATACGGAAACGCCTCAGCCAAATAATGTTTTTCGGTTGGTTAAAAACATGATTAAAGCATGATTATGCTCAGTATAGTTTTCGGCCGGTCAAAATATGTTTAATATTTTTATTCCCCGTTGAAGTGGGATCGAGTCCATTATATCAACTATCTTTAATTAAATTATTACTATTTAAAATCAGATCTATTCATGATATCGATTTCCTCGGAATCATTCCTATTCAGATCCGATCGAATCGATTATGTATTAAGTGTCGTTCAATTTAATCATTTAACTGTCTGTGATTTGTAATCAAACTCGGTTCTGCATTGACTAGTTCTCCGTTGATATTGAAAACCCGTGATGTGTTTAACATGAGTCCAGTCAGATCGAACCTCTATCTCTAGTTATCATATAGTTTGCTTGAATTATACCACCGAATGATAGTATCTTCATGTTGATCTTGGCACTTGATTGTCACATGATCCATGGTGACTCTTATCATAAATTAATGTTGTAACTTAGACAGGTAATGACTTTGTTGCATGACAAGTGCAACATCGAGTAAGTAATACCTTGTTTTTTTTTTCCTCTGTGATTAGGAGAACACTTTCCAGTTCTTTTTAACTGTGTCCATGCTAACTACCTAGGATGACCCACCCTTACGCTCTGCTCATTAATGAGAGAACGATTCAGTCTGCTGAAGATACCAATGTTTCCATACTTGCCAGTTGTCGTGCTTGTGCAACCCATGACACATGGAATGCAAACTCCTCGCCTTCACCAATATGCCGGTATAAGATACCCTCTGCGTGCATTAGTAGTCTAAAATCTCGGCCAAACCATCAATGAGTGTCAGTTAAAATCCAACACGGTAACTCTCATCTACGTAACAAGAATGAACTGTGGCAATGTGGCGAACCGTCGGCTTGTAGGAAGAGAATGGGTGTGAGTCGTGACAACGAATTACTAAACATAAACCTAATTTACCTATATATATATATAGACGAGCAATGTGTGACGTGTTCAAGAAGACCATCCGAAATGGATTGTGTTGTTATATAAGGGTTGAACTCAAGTTAATTTATATCGTCTATATGTTTACATTAATGCTGTGTGGTTTATATAATGATTTAGTTCTCGTGAAATTAATATATTAAGAATGGATTTACATGAATTTATGATAGTTGTAGGTTAAATTATAAATATATAAATACACATGTTTACATTAGTGGATGTTGAAAAAGACAGAATATAAAATAAGTTATAATTACGTTTGACATACATATGGGAGCTACATGTAGTTAGTGTATAAAATATATGTGATATTCAATTATTTATATACTCAAAATCTGTTTGCTTCACTTACAAAATAGTTTAAGTAGATATGGGTTGTTGATTTTGTATTGAAAGGATCTTGAAAGGTTATTACATGAGCTTTAGGTATATGGAAACGTGACCTCTAATTAGAGTAATAAATATATACATCTATTTATACATTAAGTATATATTGTTGGGAAGGTTGAAAGGTGTGGTAATTAATATATATATATATAATAAAAAAAAAAATTTCCTCGATGTGTGATAGTAGCAAAATCTACATTTTACTTAGCACTGTCATCATTTTAATTAATGCGAGAAATTTGTCTAAAATATTACTAAGTGTAGACTATCAAAGATATTTCAAGAGGATGAGAAAGGATAGTATGTTTAAGAAGTGATGAGGTATTTAAGAAATCCTAGGGATCTCATACCAATAAATTGTTATTGTCATGCTTATGTGGGGGTAATGGTATTAATCTTAAAGCAAAATGAACATTATAATGTGCCCTTATGAAGTTGCAATGACATGAACAACAACATACAACCTTATTGTGTGCTAGAAATGGTAACCCGAAACCTTAAAATAGAAGGGATATATGGGGAAAGGAACCATAGAGAAAATAGGTGAAAATCGGGTTTCAAACGGAATATGGATATGATTAGCACAATAAGATGAACACAATGAGGCTGACTATTTTACATGGTGATTCCCAAAAGGAAAGACGAATAGTCCTCAAGACATGACTGAATGAAACTATGATGGCACACATGACGTAAATTGGAAAGAGTGTCGAAGAGTCATATGATAACAAGAATGATGAACTGAGGCAAGGACACAATGATCTCCTTCACCTCAACATGATGGTACTAACGAAATTACTAGGAAATAAAATTTAATATGTTCATCTAAGTCGTAACGTCCAAACACTTTGGAATCATATCAAGTTGAGAATCAACCTTGCTAAAAATTATGGGCTACAAATAGTTTTATGGGAATGATTGAGTGATTTATGCAATAATTTTGACCATGTGACAATCACCCTTGATTCGGTAAATCGTGATTATAACTTACCATTATGTATTTGTAATGCCCCTAAAATGATTGTGGACTTTAAGGGCACCTGTCGAGTGACCCAGCGGAACAGACTTCAATAAAGTGTCCCTTCAAGTTAGGATGTGTCTTAATAAGGGAGAATCACCTGATGATGTTCATGACTATAGTTGATAAATGAATTAAAGAATTAAATTATATGTGTGGAGCGGTATAATTGATTGGTTAGTTCTTGCTTAATGACTAGCCTGGATTGATCAAGTCAAAGTGCAGTAGGACAGTTACAGTCCTAGCTCTGCAACTTGGGAGGACGCAACTGAGATGTGTCATAGCTTTCCATTTTTATTCTGAACTTCGGGACGAAGTTCTAAATAAGTAGGGGTGTATGTAGTGCCCCTAGACTACTATAGACATTGAGGGCACCTGCTGAGTCACCTGACTGTTTGAAACATTAATAAAATAACCCTATGATTTTATTTTGAGTATATTTATGATTACGATTGATTGATATATGTGCATTTGGGTAGTTATTGTGAATGGACAATTTCATGTTGTTTAACGATTAACTTTGATATGAAAACTGTACATATGAATGATGCTTAACGACTAGCTGAGCAATTGATTATGTGATTAGACGAATGAGTAATGATTAAGTAAATTATAGATGCTTAATGAAGCAACAAATTTATAAACCAAATTGTGAATATTGAGGACAGTGCTACTAATTTACGTTTGTGAGTAATGTGTGTAGCGACAGGTGAAACGGTTCACCAACAGACACACAAAGGAATATGAAGGGTCGTAGAGTACGAGTAAATCACACACAGGGAGAGCGACGACGATGTCGACTTCCGACGGAATACCACGCTTGAGCAGATAAGCACTGATCCGCTTGCTCAAGAGGAAAGCGTGAGGGCGTACGAGGTGGGCCACGACGGAGCTGGTCACGTACGAGTTGGGGGGGCGCGCAGTGAGAACGGACTCACTCCTCAACGCCATTAGTCCCTAATAGCGTGTAGACGGAGGATGGAAGGTAACGGCTCCTGAAATCCCTACATGAAGTTCCCGCAAGTCAAAACGGAAGGATGACGGTAGAAGGGCCCGACGGTGTGGTACCCTGCCAAGAACGGAAAGAGTGAATGCAAGGACCCAACGATGTGGTGCCTTGATGAGGAATGGAAACTATGGATGACTGGACTCGACGGAGTGGTGCCATGTCAGAGAAATTAAATTAAGGAACAAGGAGGCCCAACGGCGCGACACCGGGTCCCTAGTAAAAGTTGATTGCTAAACTTAACTGCATTGAAACGTATAATTTTGCACCTAGAACTTTACTTAGAAATGCATTTGAGTACTTTAGGCATTTGCACAAAAATTAATACTTTGGCATTTAAATAATATTAAGTGTTATTTAGGCATTGCACATGAAAGGATATTCTTGAGACTTAAAAATATTATAAATATTTATTTAGGAGCAAAATGGAATCCTAGGCATGGACACCTAGTCAACTCCACCTACACCACAAATCTAGGAGTTAAGTGAAATATCTAGGGGACAAACATGAGCAAACTTAGGGATGTTGGTGCATCTCCTAGAGAAACTGACACTTGGATGGGTGAGTTGTTTTTCATTAAAGAATTAATTAAATAATTATTTATGCATGAAGCGACATGTGTCGCAGGGGATTTTCCTTTAAAAGGGAGACTTTGGGGATGGGTAAAGCACCCAGACCCTGGATGACTATCGTAATATTGAGTTACCTCATGACTTGCTACTATTAAGGGTTTGGCTGGAAATCTTGGTGGGGGGGAATCCCAAACTGGGTTTCATGAATCATTTTTTTGTGTGTGAGCTCTACGACCCAAAGCTCGGGGGAGGCCATGCGACTGAAAGCATGAGCCTATGGTTGGGTGGCGAAGCTAACGGTTGCTTCGCCAATGGTTAAACGAGCTTTGTTGGAGGGATCCTACGGAAGACGAAGGCGACAATGGACCAGCCGGATCGGGTTGACGGGTTAAAGTTTTGCTTATTTTTGTTAAGTTATTCACGCTTTTTATTTTATTTTTCCAATAACTGTGATGGCTAATTTGTTTGTATGAAGTTGTTAAAGTTTTAGGTTCAGTTCAAGGGGACCCTAAAGGAGGGGTCCTACACTGTGATTTTAAAAAACGGTGGAAGTAAGCTTTTCTTATTTGCGGACGAATGCGCAAACTATAGAAAGTCATTATGACGTAGAATGTCCAAACTTTTTCGATTCCCTTGATGAAATAAAACACATTTTCTAAAAACTCGTGTTTTTTAAGAAATCATGTAAACCTTCTAGAAGCTGTGATTTTAAAAAACGGTGGAAGTAAGCTTTTCTTATTTCCGGAAGCATGCGCAAACTCTAGAAAGTCGTTATGACATAGAATGTGCATACTTTGTTGTTTCCATTTATCAAATATAACCCATTTTCTAAAAACTCGTGTTTTTTAAGAAACCATGTAAAACTTCTAGAAGCTGTGATTTTAAAAAACGGGGGAAGTAAGCTTTTCTTATTTCCAAACACATGCGCAAACTATAGAAAGTCGTTATGACATAGAATGTGCATTCTTTGTTGATTCCATTTATGAAATAAAACACATTTTCTAAAACCTCGTGTTTTTTAAGAAATCATGTAAACCTTCTAGAAGCTGTGATTTTAAAAAACGGGGGAAGTAAACTTTTCTCATTTCCGGACGCATGCACAAACTATAGAAAGTCGTTATGACGTAGAATGTGCATACTTTGTAGATTCCATTTATGAAATAAAACACATTTTCTAAAAACTCGTGTTTTTTACGAAATCATGTAAACCTTCAAGAAGCTGTGACTTTAAAAAACGGTGGAAGTAAGCTTTTCTTATTTCCGGACACATGCGCAAACTATAGAAAGTCGTTATGACGTATAATGTGCATACTTTGTAGATTCCATTTGTGAAATAAAACACATTTTCTAAAAACTTGTGTTTTTTACGAAATCATCTAAACCTTTTAAGAAGCTGTGATTTTAAAAAACGGTGGAAGTAAGCTTTTCTTATTTCCGAACGCATGCGCAAACTATAGAAAGTCGTTATGACATAGAATGTGCATACTTTGTTGATTCCATTTATGAAATAAAACACATTTTCTAAAAACTCGTGTTTTTTAAGAAATCATGTAAACCTTGTCGAAGCTGTGATTTTAAAAAAAGGGGGAAGTAAGCTTTTCTTATTTCCGGACGCATGCGCAAACTATAGAAAGTCGTTATGACATAGAATGTGCATACTTTGTAGATTCCATTTATGAAATAAAACACATTTTCTAAAAACTCGTGTTTTTTAAGAAATCATGTAAACCTTCTAGAAGCTGTGATTTAAAAAAACGGGGGAGGTAAGCTTTTCCTATTTCCAAACGCATGCGCAAACTATAGAAAGTCTTTATGACGTATAATGTGCATACTTTCTTGATTCCATTTATGAAATAAAACACATTTTCTAAAAACTCTCGTTTTTTAGGAAATCATGTAAACCTTCTAGAAGCTGTGATTTTGAAAAATGGTGGAAGTAAGCTTTTCTTATTTCTGGACGCATGCGCAAACTATAGAAAGTCGTTATGACATAGAATGTGCATACTTTGTAGATTCCATTTATGAAATAAAGCATATTTTCTAAAAACTCATGTTTTTTACGAAATCATGTAAACCTTCTAGAAGCTGTGATTTTAAAAAACGGGGGAAGTAAGCTTTTCTTATAACCAAAGGCATGCGCAAACTATAGAAAGTCGTTATGACGTAGAATGTGCATACTTTGTTGATTCCATTTATGAAATAAAACACATTTTCTAAAAACTCGTGTTTTTTAAGAAATCATGTAAACCTTCTAGAAGCTGTGATTTTAAAAAACGGGGGAAGTAAGCTTTTCTTATTTCCGGACGCATGCGCAAACTATAGAAAGTCGTTATGACGTAGAATGTGCATACTTTTTGTATTCCATTTATGAAATAAAACACATTTTCTAAAAACTCGTGTTTTTTACGAAATCATGTAAACCTTCTAGAAGCTATTATTTTAAAAAACGGTGGAAGTAAGATTTTCTTATTTCCAAACGAATGCGCAAACTATAGAAAGTCATTATGACGTGGAATGTGCATACTTTGTTGATTCCATTTATGAAATAAAACTCATTTTCTAAAAACTCGTGTTTTTTACGAAATCATGTAAACCTTATAGAAGCTGTGATTTTTAAAAACGGTGGAAGTAAGCTTTCCTTCTTTCCAAACGAATGCGCAAACTATAGAAAGTCGTTATGACATAGAATATGCATACTTTGTTGATTCCATTTATGAAATAAAACACATTTTCTAAAAACTCGTGTTTTTTACGAAATCATGTAAACCTTCTAGAAGCTGTGATTTAAAAAAACGAGGGAAGAAAGCTTTTCTTATTTCCGAACTTATGCGCAAACTATAGAAAGTCATTATGATGTAGAATGTGCATACATTGTTTATTCCATTTATGAAATAAAACATATTTTCTAAAAGCTGGTGTTTTCTAAGAAATCATGTAAACCTTTTAGAAGCTGTGATTTTAAAAAACGGGGAAGTAAGCTTTTCTTATTTCCGGACGCATGCGCAAACTATAGAAAGTCATTATGACGTAGAATGTGCATACTTTGAAGATTCCATTTATGAAATAAAACACATTTTCTAAAAACTCATGTTTTTTAAGAAATCATATAAACCTTCTAGAAGCTGTGATTTTAAAAAACGGTGGAAGCAAGCTTTTCTTATTTCCGGACGCATGGGCAAACTATAGAAAGTCGTTATGACATAGAATGTGCATACTTTGTTGTTTCCATTTATGAAATAAAACACATTTTCTAAAAACTCGTGTTTTTTACGAAATAATGTAAACCTTCTAGAAGCTGTGATTTTAAAAAACGGTGGAAGTAAGCTTTTCTTATTTCTGGACGAATGCAAAAACTATAGAAAGTCATTATGACGTAGAATGTGCATACTTTGTTGATTCCATTTATGAAACAAAACACATTTTCGAAAACTCTCGTTTTTTAGGAAATCATGTAAACCTTCTAGAAGCTGTGATTTTAAAAAATGGTGGAAGTAAGCTTTTCTTATTTCCGGATGCATGCGCAAACTATAGAAAGTCGTTATGACGTAGAATGTGCATACTTTGTTGATTCCATTTATTAAACAAAACACATTTTCGAAAACTCGTGTTTTTTAAGAAATCATGTAAACCTTCTAGAAGCTGTGATTTTAAAAAACGGTGGAAGTAAGCATTTCTTATTTCCGGACGCATGCGCAAACTATAGAATGTCGTTATGACGTAGAATGTGCATACTTTGTTGATTCGATTTATGAAATAAAACACATTTTCTAAAAACTCGTGTTTTTAACGACATCATGTAAACCTTCAAGAAGCTGTGATTTTAAAAAACAGTGGAAGTAAGCTTTTCTTATTTCCGGACGCATGCGCAAACTATAGAAAGTCGTTATGACATAGAATGTGCATACATTGTTTTTCCATTTATGAAATAAAACACATTTTCTAAAAGTTCGTGTTTTTTAAGAAATCATGTAAACCTTCTAGAAGCTGTGATTTTAAAAAACGGAGGAAGTAAGCTTTCCTTATTTCCAAACGCATGCGCAAACTATAGAAATTCGTTATGACGTAGAGTGTGCATACTTTGTTGATTCTATTTATGAAATAAAACACATTTTTTAAAAACTCGTGTTTTTTAAGAAATCATGTAAACCTTCTAGAAGCTGTGATTTTAAAAAACGAGGGATGTAAGCTTTTCTTATTTCGAAACGCATGCGCAAACTATAGAAAGTCGTTATGACGTAGAATGTGCATATTTTGTTGATTCCATTTATGAAATAAAACACATTTTCTAAAAACTCGTGTTTTTTAAGAAATCATGTAAACCTTCTAGAAGCTGTGATTTTAAAAAATGGGGGAAGTAAGCTTTTCTTATTTCCGGACGCATGCGCAAACTATAGAAAGTCGTTATGAATTAGAATGTGCATACTTTGTAGATTCCATTTATGAAATAATGCACATTTTCTAAAATCTCTTGTTTTTTACGAAATCATGTAAACCTTCTAGAAGCTGTGATTTTAAAAAACGGTGGAAGTAAGCTATTCTTATTTCCGGACGAATGCGCAAACTATAGAAAGTCGATATGACGTAGAATGTGCATACTTTGTCGATTCCATTGATGAAATAAAACACATTTTCTAAAAACTCGCGTTTTTTAAGAAATCATGTAAACCTTCTAGAAGCTGTGATTTTAAAAAACGGGGGAAGTAGGCTTTTCTTATTTCCAAACACATGCGCAAACTATAGAAAGTCGTTATGATGTAGAATGTGCATACTTTGTTGATTCCATTTATGAAATAAAACACATTTTCTAAAAACTCTTGTTTTTTACGAAATCATGTAAACCTTCTACAAGCTGTGATTTTAAAAAATGGTTGAAGTAAGCTTGTCTTATTTCTGGACGATTGCGCAAACTATAGAAAGTCATTATGACGTAGAATGTGCATAATTTGTCGATTCCATTGATGAAATAAATCACATTTTCTAAAAACTCATGTTTTTTAAGAAATCATGTAAACCTTCTAGAAGCTGTGATTTTAAAAAACGGTGGAAGTAAGCTTTTCTTATTTCCGGATGCATGCGCAAACTATAGAAAGTCGTTATGACGTAGAATGTGCATACTTTGTAGATTCCATTTACGAAATAAAACACATTTTCTAAAAACTCGTGTTTTTTACGAAATCATGTAAACCTTCTAGAAGCTGTGATTTTAAAAAACGGGGGAAGTAAGGTTTTCTTATTTCCAAACGCATGCGGAAACTACAGAAAGTCGTTATGACATAGAATGTGCATACTTTGTTGATTCCATTTATGAAATAAAACACATTTTCTAAAAACTCGTGTTTTTTAAGAAATCATGTAAACCTTCTAGAAACTGTGATTTTAAAAAATGGAGGAAGTAAGCTTTTCTTATTTCTGGAAGCATGCGCAAACTATAGAAAGTCGTTATCACGTAGAATGTGCATACTTTGTAGATTCCATTTATGAAATAAGACACATTTTCTAAAAACTCGTGTTTTTTAAGAAATCATGTAAGCCTTCTACAAGCTGTGATTTTAAAAAATGGTCGAAGTAAGCTTTTCTTATTTCCGGACGCATGCGCAAACTATAGAAAGTCGTTATGACATAGAATGTGCATACTTTGTAGATTCCATTTATGAAATAAAACACATTTTCTAAAAACTCGTGTTTTTTAAGAAATCATGTAAACCTTCTAGAAGCTGTGATTTTAAAAAACGAGGGAAGTAAGCTTTTCTTATTTCCAAACGCATGCGCAAACTATAGAAAATCGTTGTGACGTGGAATGTGCATATTTTGTTGATTCCATTTATGAAATAAAACACATTTTCTAAAAACTCGTGTTTTTTAAGAAATCATGTAAACCTTCTAGAAGCTATGATTTTAAAAAACGGGTGAAGTAATCTTTTCTTATTTCCGGGCACATGCGCAAACTATAGAAAGTCGCTATGACGTTGAATGTGCATACTTTGTAGATACCATTTATGATATAAAGCACATTTTCTAAAAACTCGTGTTTTTTACGAAATCTTGTAAACCTTCTAGAAGCTGTGATTTTAAAAAACGGGGGGAAGTAAGCTTTTCTTATTTCCGGACGCATGTGCAAACTATAGAAAGTCGTTATGACGTAGAATTTGCATACTTTGTCGATTCCATTCATGAAATAAAACACATTTTCTAAAAACTCATGTTTCCTAAGAAATCATGTAAACCTTCTAGAAGCTGTGATTTTAAAAAACGGTGAAAGTAAGCTTTTCTTATTTCCGGACGCATGCGCAAACTATAGAAAGTCGTTATGACGTAGAATGTGCATACTTTGTTGTTTCCATTTATGAAATAAAACACATTTTCTAAAAATTCGTGTTTTTTAAGAAATCATGTAAACCTTCTAGAAGCTGTGATTTTAAAAAACGGGGGAACTAAGCTTTTCTTATTTCCAAACACATGCGCAAACTATAGAAAGTCGTTATGACGTAGAATGTGCATACTTTGTTGATTCCATTTATGAAATAAAACACATTTTCTAAAAACTCGTGTCTTTTAAGAAATCATGTAAACCTTCTAGAAGCTGTGATTTTAAAAAACGGGGGAAGTAAGCTTTTCTTATTTCCGGACGCATGCGCAAACTATAGAAAGTCGTTATGACGTAGAATGTGCATACTTTGTTGATTCCATTTATGAAATAAAACACATTTTCTAAAAACTCGTGTTTTTTGATAAATCATGTAAACCTTCTAGAAGCTGTAATTTTAAAAAACGGTGGAAGCAAGCTTTTCTTATTTCCAGACGCATGCGCAAACTATAGAAAGTCGTTATGATGTAGAATGTGCATACTTTGTTGTTTCCATTTATGAAATAAAACACATTTTCTAAAAACTTGTGTTTTTTAAGAAATCATGTAAACCTTCTAGAAGCTGTGATTTTAAAAAACGGGGGAACTAAGATTTTCTTATTTCCAAACACATGCACAAACTATAGAAAGTCATTATGACGTAGAATGTGCATACTTTGTTGTTTCCATTTATCAAATATAACCCATATTCTAAAAACTCGTGTTTTTTAAGAAACCATGTAAAACTTCTAGAAGCTGTGATTTTAAAAAACGGGGGAAGTAAGCTTTTCTTATTTCCAAACACATGCGCAAACTATAGAAAGTCGTTATGACATAGAATGTGCATTCTTTGTTGATTCCATTTATGAAATAAAACACATTTTCTAAAACCTCGTGTTTTTTAAGAAATCATGTAAACCTTCTAGAAGCTGTGATTTTAAAAAACGGGGGAAGTAAACTTTTCTCATTTCCGGACGCATGCGCAAACTATAGAAAGTCGTTATGATGTAGAATGTGCATACTTTGTAGATTCCATTTATGAAATAAAACACATTTTCTAAAAACTCATTTTTTTTACGAAATCATGTAAACCTTCTAGAAGCTGTGATTTTAAAAAACTGTGGAAGTAAGCTTTTCTTATTTCCGGACGAATGCGCAAACTATAGAAAGTCGTTATGACGTAGAATGTGCATACTTTGTTGATTCCATTTATGAAATAAAACACATTTTATAAAAACTCGGGTTTTTTAAGAAATCATGTAAACCTTCTAGAAGCTGTGATTTAAAAAAATGGGGGAAGTAAGCTTTTCTTATTTCCAAACGCATGCGCAAACTATAGAAAGTGGTTATGACGTAGAATGTGCATACTTTGTTGATTCCATTTATGAAATAAAATACATTTTCTAAAAACTCATGTTTTTTAGGAAATCATGTAAACCTTCTAGAAGCTGTGATTTTAAAAAATGCCGGAAGTAAGCTTTTCTTATTTCCGGACGCATGCGCAAACTATAGAAAGTCGTTATGACGTAGAATGTGCATACTTTGTAGATTCCATTTATGAAATAAATCACATTTTCTAAAAACTCGTGTTTTTTATGAAATCATGTAAACCTTCTAGAAGCTGTGATTTTAAAAAACGGGGCAAGTAAGCTTTTCTTATTTCCGGACGCATGCACAAACTATAGAAAGTCGTTATGACGTAGAATGTGCATACTTTTTACATTCCATTTATGAAATAAAACACATTTTCTAAAAGCTCGTGTTTTTTACGAAATCATGTAATCCTTCTAGAAGCTGTGATTTTATAAAATGGTGGAAGTATGCTTTTCTTATTTCCGGACGTATGCGCAAACTATAGAAAGTCGTTATGACGTAGAATGTGCATACTTTGTTGATTCCATTTATGAAATAAAACACATTTTCTAAAAACTCGTGTTTTTTAAGAATTCATGTAAACCTTCTAGAAGCTGTGATTTTAAAAAACGAGGGAAGTAAGCTTTTCTTATTTCCAAACGCATGCGCAAACTATAGAAAGTCATTGTGACGTAGAATGTGCATATTTTGTTGATTCCATTTATGAAATAAAACACATTTTCTAAAAACTCGTGTTTTTTAAGAAATCATGTAAACCTTCTAGAAGCTGTGATTTTAAAAAACGGGTGAAGTAAGCTTTTCTTATTTCCGGGCGCATGCGCAAACTATAGAAAGTCGTTATGACGTAGAATGTGCATACTTTGTAGATTCCATTTATGAAATAAAGCACATTTTCTAAAAACTCGTGTTTTTTACGAAATCATGTAAACCTTCTAGAAGCCGTGATTTTAAAAAACGGTGGAAGTAAGCTTTTCTTATTTCCGGACGAATGCGCAAACTATAGAAAGTCGTTATGACGTAGAATGTGCATACTTTGTCGATTCCATTCATGAAATAAAACACATTTTCTAAAAACTCGTGTTTTTTAAGAAATCATGTAAACCTTCTAGAAGCTGTGATTTTAAAAAACGGTGAAAGTAAGCTTTTCTTATTTCCGGAAGCATGCGCAAACTATAGAAAGTCGTTATGTCGTAGAATGTGCATATTTGTTGTTTCCATTTATGAAATAAAACACATTTTCTTAAAACTCGTGTTTTTTAAGAAATCATGTAAACCTTCTAGAAGCTGTGATTTTAAAAAACAGGGGAAGTAAGCTTTTCTTATTTCCAAACGCATGCGCAAACTATAGAAAGTCCTTATGACGTAGAATGTGCATACTTTGTTGATTCCATTTATGAAATAAAACACATTTTCTAAAAACTCGTGTTTTTTAAGAAATAATGTAAACCTTCTAGAAGCTGTGATTTTAAAAAATGGGGGAAGTAAGCTTTTCTTATTTCCAAACGCATGCACAAACTATAGAAAGTCGTTATGACGTAGAATGTGCATACTTTGTTGATTCCATTTATGAAATAAAACACATTTTCTAAAAACTCGTGTTTTTTAAGAAATCATGTAAACCTTCTAGAAGCTGTGATTTTAAAAAATGGTGGAAGTAAGCTTTTCTTATTTCCAGACGCATGCGCAAACTATAGAAAGAAGTTATGACATAGAATGTGCATACTTTGTTGTTTCCATTTATAAAATAAAACACATTTTCTAAAAACTCGTGTTTTTTAAGAAATCATGTAAACCTTCTAGAAGCTGTGATTTTAAAAAACGGGGGAACTAAGCTTTTCTTATTTCCAAACACATGCGCAAACTATAGAAAGTCGTTATGACGTAGAATGTGCATACTTTGTTGATTCCATTTATGAAATAAAACACATTTTCTAAAAACTCGTGTTTTTTAAGAAATCATGTAAACCTTCTAGAAGCTGTGATTTTAAAAAACGGGGGAAGTAAGCTTTCTTTATTTCCGGACGCATGCGCAAACTATAGAAAGTCGTTATGACGTAGAATGTGCATACTTTGTAGATTCCATTTATGAAATAAAACACATTTTCTAAAAACTCGTGTTTTTTACGAAATCATGTAAACCTTCTAGAAGCTGTGATTTTAAAAAACGGTGGAAGTAAGCTTTTCTTATTTCCGGACGAATGCGCAAACTATAGAAAGTCGTTATGACGTAGCATGTGCATACTTTGTTGATTCCATTTATGAAATAAAACACATTTTATAAAAACTCGTGTTTTTTAAGAAATCATGTAAACCTTCTAGAAGCTGTGATTTAAAAAAACGGGGGAAGTAAGCTTTTCTTATTTCCAAACGCATGCGCAAACTATGGAAAGTCGTTATGATGTAGAATGTGCATACTTTGTTGATTCCATTTATGAAATAAAACAAATTTTCTATAAACTCGTGTTTTTTAAGAAATCATGTAAACCTTCTAGAAGCTGTGATTTTAAAAAACGGGGGAAGTAAGCTTTTCTTATTTCCGGACGCATGCGAAAACTATAGAAATTCGTTATGACGTAGAATGTGCATACTTTGTAGATTCCATTTATGAAATAAAACACATTTTCCAAAAACTCGTGTTTTTTACGAAATCATGTAAACCTTCTAGAAGCTGTGATTTTAAAAAACGGTGGAAGTAGGCTTTTCTTATTTCCGGATGAATGCGCAAACTATAGAAAGTCGTTATGACGTAGAATGTGCATACTTTTTTGATTCCATTTATGAAATAAAACACATTTTATAAAAACTCGTGTTTTTTAAGAAATCATGTAAACCTTCTAGAAGCTGTGATTTAAAAAAACGGGGGAAGTAACCTTTTCTTATTTCCAAACGCATGCGCAAACTATAGAAATTCGTTATGACGTAGAATGTGCATGCTTTGTTGATTCCATTTATGAAATAAAACACATTTTCTAAAAACTCATGTTTTTTAGGAAATCATGTAAACCTTCTAGAAGCTGTGATTTTAAAAAATGCCGGAAGTAACTTTTCTTATTTCCGGACGCATGCGCAAACTATAGAAAGTCGTTCTGACGTAGAATGTCCATACTTTGTATATTCCATTGATGAAATAAAGCACATTTTCTAAAAAATCGTGTTATTTACGAAATCATGTAAACATTCTAGAAGCTGTGATTTTAAAAAACGGTGGAAGTAAGCTTTTCTTATTTCCAAATGAATGCGCAAACTATAGAAAGTCGTTATGATGTAGAATGTGCATACTTTGTTGATTCCATTTATGAAATAAAACACATTTTCTAAAAACTCGTGTTTTTTACGAAATCATGTAAACCTTCTAGAAGCTGTGATTTTAAAAAACGGGGGAAGTAAGCTTTTCTTATTTCCAAAATTATGCGCAAACTATAGAAAGTCGTTATGATGTAGAATGTGCATACTTTGTTTATTCCATTTATGAAATAAAACACATTTTCTAAAAACTCGTGTTTATTACGAAATCATGTAAACCTTCTAGAAGTTGTGATTTTAAAAAACGGGGGAAGTAAGCTTTTCTTATTTCCGGACGCATGTGCAAACTATAAAAAGTCGTTATGGCGTAGAATGTGCATACTTTGAGGAATCCATTTATGAAATAAAACACATTTTCTAAAAACTCATGTTTTTTACGAAATCATGTAAAGCTTCTAGAAGCTGTGATTTTAAAAAACGGTGGAAGTAAGCTTTTCTTATTTACGGACGAATACGCAAACTATAGAAAGTTGTTATGACGTAGAATGGGCATAATTTGTTGATTCCATTTATGAAATAAAACACATTTTCCAAAAACTCGTGTTTTTTACAAAATCATGTAAACCTTCTAGAAGTTGTGATTTTAAAAAACGGGGGAAGTAAGCTTTTCTTATTTCCAAACTTATGCGCAAACTATAGAAAGTCGTTATGATGTAGAATGTGCATACTTTGTTGATTCCATTTATGAAATAAAACACATTTTCTAAAAACTCGTGTTTTTTAAGAAATCATGTAAACCTTCTAGAAGCTGTGATTTTAAAAAAAGGGGGAATTAAGCTTTTCTTATTTCCGGACGCATGCGCAAACTATAGAAAGTCGTTATGACGTAGAATGTGCATACTTTGAGGAATCCATTTATGAAATAAAACACATTTTCTAAAAACTCGTGTTTTTTACGAAATCATGTAAAGCTTCTAGAAGTTGTGATTTTAAATAACGGTGGAAGTAAGCTTTTCTTATTTCCGGACGAATACGCAAACTAGAGAAAGTTGTTATGACGTAGAATGTGCATACTTTGTTTATTCCATTTATGAAATAAAACACATTTTCTAAAAACTCGTGTTTTTTAAGAAATCATGTAAACCTTCTAGAAGCTGTGATTTTAAAAAACGTGAGAAGTAAGCTTTTCTTATTTCCAAACGCAGGCGCAAACTATAGAAAGTCGTTATGACGTAGAATGTGCATACTTTGTTGATTCCATTTATGAAATAAAACACATTTTCTAAAAACTCGTGTTTTTTAAGAAATCATGTAAACCTTCTAGAAGCTGTGATTTTAAAAAACGGGGGAAGTAAGCTTTCTTTATTTCCGGACGCATGCGCAAACTATAGAAAGTCGTTATGATGTAGAATGTGCATACTTTGTAGATTCCATTTATGAAATAAAACACATTTTCTAAAAACTCGTGTTTTTTACGAAATCATGTAAACCTTCTAGAAGCTGTGATTTTAAAAAACGGTGGAAGTAAGCTTTTCTTATTTCCGGACGAATGCGCAAACTATAGAAAGTCGTTATGACGTAGCATGTGCATACTTTGTTGATTCCATTTATGAAATAAAACACATTTTATAAAAACTCGTGTTTTTTAAGAAATCATGTAAACCTTCTAGAAGCTGTGATTTAAAAAAACGGGGGAAGTAAGCTTTTCTTATTTCCAAACGCATGCGCAAACTATGGAAAGTCGTTATGATGTAGAATGTGCATACTTTGTTGATTCCATTTATGAAATAAAACAAATTTTCTATAAACTCGTGTTTTTTAAGAAATCATGTAAACCTTCTAGAAGCTGTGATTTTAAAAAACGGGGGAAGTAAGCTTTTCTTATTTCCGGACGCATGCGAAAACTATAGAAATTCGTTATGACGTAGAATGTGCATACTTTGTAGATTCCATTTATGAAATAAAACACATTTTCCAAAAACTCGTGTTTTTTACGAAATCATGTAAACCTTCTAGAAGCTGTGATTTTAAAAAACGGTGGAAGTAAGCTTTTCTTATTTCCGGATGAATGCGCAAACTATAGAAAGTCGTTATGACGTAGAATGTGCATACTTTTTTGATTCCATTTATGAAATAAAACACATTTTATAAAAACTCGTGTTTTTGAAGAAATCATGTAAACCTTCTAGAAGCTGTGATTTAAAAAAACGGGGGAAGTAACCTTTTCTTATTTCCAAACGCATGCGCAAACTATAGAAATTCGTTATGACGTAGAATGTGCATGCTTTGTTGATTCCATTTATGAAATAAAACACATTTTCTAAAAACTCATGTTTTTTAGGAAATCATGTAAACCTTCTAGAAGCTGTGATTTTAAAAAATGCCGGAAGTAACTTTTCTTATTTCCGGACGCATGCGCAAACTATAGAAAGTCGTTCTGACGTAGAATGTCCATACTTTGTATATTCCATTGATGAAATAAAGCACATTTTCTAAAAACTCATGTTATTTACGAAATCATGTAAACCTTCTAGAAGCTGTGATTTTAAAAAACGGTGGAAGTAAGCTTTTCTTATTTCCAAATGAATGCGCAAACTATAGAAAGTCGTTATGATGTAGAATGTGCATACTTTGTTGATTCCATTCATGAAATAAAACACATTTTCTAAAAACTCGTGTTTTTTACGAAATCATGTAAACCTTCTAGAAGCTGTGATTTTAAAAAACGGGGGAAGTAAGCTTTTCTTATTTCCAAAATTATGCGCAAACTATAGAAAGTCGTTATGATGTAGAATGTGCATACTTTGTTTATTCCATTTATGAAATAAAACACATTTTCTAAAAACTCGTGTTTATTACGAAATCATGTAAACCTTCTAGAAGTTGTGATTTTAAAAAACGGGGGAAGTAAGCTTTTCTTATTTCCGGACGCATGTGCAAACTATAAAAAGTCGTTATGGCGTAGAATGTGCATACTTTGAGGAATCCATTTATGAAATAAAACACATTTTCTAAAAACTCATGTTTTTTACGAAATCATGTAAAGCTTCTAGAAGCTGTGATTTCAAAAAAACGGTGGAAGTAAGCTTTTCTTATTTACGGACGAATACGCAAACTATAGAAAGTTGTTATGACGTAGAATGGGCATAATTTGTTGATTCCATTTATGAAATAAAACACATTTTCCAAAAACTCGTGTTTTTTACAAAATCATGTAAACCTTCTAGAAGTTGTGATTTTAAAAAACGGGGGAAGTAAGCTTTTCTTATTTCCAAACTTATGCGCAAACTATAGAAAGTCGTTATGATGTAGAATGTGCATACTTTGTTGATTCCATTTATGAAATAAAACACATTTTCTAAAAACTCGTGTTTTTTAAGAAATCATGTAAACCTTCTAGAAGCTGTGATTTTAAAAAAAGGGGGAAGTAAGCTTTTCTTATTTCCGGACGCATGCGCAAACTATAGAAAGTCGTTATGACGTAGAATGTGCATACTTTGAGGAATCCATTTATGAAATAAAACACATTTTCTAAAAACTCGTGTTTTTTACGAAATCATGTAAAGCTTCTAGAAGTTGTGATTTTAAATAACGGTGGAAGTAAGCTTTTCTTATTTCCGGACGAATACGCAAACTAGAGAAAGTTGTTATGACGTAGAATGTGCATACTTTGTTTATTCCATTTATGAAATAAAACACATTTTCTAAAAACTCGTGTTTTTTAAGAAATCATGTAAACCTTCTAGAAGCTGTGATTTTAAAAAACGTGAGAAGTAAGCTTTTCTTATTTCCAAACGCATGCGCAAACTATAGAAAGTCGTTATGACGTAGAATGTGCATACTTTGTTGATTCCATTTATGAAATAAAACACATTTTCTAAAAACTCGTGTTTTTTAAGAAATCATGTAAACCTTCTAGAAGCTGTGATTTTAAAAAAAGGGGGAAGTAAGCTTTTCTTATTTCCGGACGCATGCGCAAACTATAGAAAGTTGTTATGACGTAGAATGTGCATACTTTGTAGATTCGATTTATGAAATAAAACACATTTTCTAAAAACTCGTGCGTTTTACGAAATCATGTAAACCTTCTAGAAGCTGTGATTTTAAAAAACGGTGGAAGTAAGCTTTTCTTATTTCCGGAGGAATGCGCAAAATATAGAAAGTCGTTATGACGTAGAATGTGCATACTTTGTTGATTCCATTTATGAAATAAAACACATTTTCTAAAAACTCGTGTTTTTTACGAAATCATGTAAACCTTTTAGAAGCTGTGATTTTAAAAAACAGGGGAAGTAAGCTTTTCTTATTTACAAACTTATGCGTAAACTATAGAAAGTCGTTATGACGTATAATGTGCATACTTTGTTGATTCCATTTATGAAATAAAACATATTTTCTAAAAACTCGTGTTTTTTAAGAAATCATGTAAACCTTCTAGAAGATGTGATTTTAAAAAACGGGGGAAGTAAGCTTTTCTTATTTCCGGACGCATGCGCAAACTATAGAAAGTTGTTATGACGTAGAATGTGCATACTTTGTAGATTCGATTTATGAAATAAAACACATTTTCTAAAAACTCGTGCGTTTTACGAAATCATGTAAAACTTCTAGAGGCTGTGATTTTGAAAAACAGTGGAAGTAAGCTTTTCTTATTTCCGGACGTACGCGCAAATTATAGAAAGTCGTTATGACGTAGAATGTGCAAACTTTGTAGATTCCATTTATATTATAAAACACATTTTCTAAAAACTCGTGTTTTTTACGAAATCATGTAAACCTTATAGAAGCTGTGATTTTAAAAAAAAGTGGAAGTAAGCTTTTCTTATTTACAGACGCATGCGCAAACTATAGAAAGTCGTTATGACGTAGAATGTCCATACTTTGTTGATTACATTTATGAAATAAAACACATTTTCTAAAAAATCGTGTTTTTTAACAAATCATGTAAACCTTCTAGAAGCTGTGATTTTGAAAAACCGAGGAAGTAAGCTTTTCTTATTTCCAAACGCATGCACAAACTATAGAAAGTCGTTATGATGTAGAATGTGCATACTTTGTTGATTCCATTTATGAAATAAAACACATTTTCTAAAAACTCGTGTTTTTTAAGAAATCATGTAAACCTTCTAGAAGCTGTGATTTTAAAAAATGGTGGAAGTAAGCTTTTCTTATTTCCAGACGAATGTGCAAACTATAGAAAGTCATTATGACGTAGAATCTGCATACTTTGTTGATTCCATTTATTGAATAAAACACATTTTCTAAAAACTCGTGTTTTTTAAGAAATCATGTAAACCTTCTAGAAGCTGTGATTTTAAAAAAAGGTGCAAGTAAGCTTTTCTTATTTACAGACGCATGCGCAAACTATAGAAAGTCGTTATGACGTAGAATGTCCATACTTTGTTGATTCCATTTATGAAATAAAAAACATTTTCTAAAAACTCGTGTTTTTTAACAAATCATGTAAACCTTCTAGAAGCTGTGATTTTAAAAAACCGAGGAAGTCAGCTTTTCTTATTTCCAAACGCATGCACAAACTATAGAAAGTCGTTATGATGTAGAATGTGCATACTTTGTTGATTCCATTTATGAAATAAAACACATTTTCTAAAAACTCATGTTTTTTAACAAATCATGTAATCCTTCTAGAAGCTGTGATTTTAAAAAACCGAGGAAGTAAGCTTTTCTTATTTCCAAACGCATGCACAAACTATAGAAAGTCGTTATGACATAGAATGTGCACACTTTGTTGATTCCATTTATGAAATAAAACACATTTTTTAAAAACTTGTGTTTTTTAAGAAATCATGTAAACCTTCTAGAAGCTGTGATTTTAAAAAACGGGGGAAGTAAGCTTTTCTTATTTCCAAACGCATGTGCAAACTATAGAAAGTCGTTATGACATAGAATGTGCATACTTTGTTGATTCCATTTATGAAATAAAACACATTTTCTAAAAACTCGTGTTTTTTACGAAATCATGTGAACCTTCTAGAAGCTGTGATTTTAAAAAACGGTGGAAGTAAGCTTTTCTTATTTCCGGACGCATGCGCAAACTATAGAAATTCGTTATGACGTAGAATGTGCATACTTTTTAGATTCCATTTATGAAATAAAGCACATTTTCTAAAAACTCGTGTTTTTTACGAAATCATGTAAACCTTCTAGAAGCTGTGATTTTAAAAAACGGTGGAAGTAAGCTTTTCTTATTTCCGGACGAATGCGCAAACTATAGAAAGTCGTTATGACGTAGAATGTGCATACTTTGTTGATTCCATATATGAAATAAAACACATTTTCTAAAAATTCATGTTTTTTACGAAATCATGTAAAACTTCTAGAAGCTGTGATTTTAAAAAACGGGGGAAGTAGGATTTTCTTATTTCCAAACTTATGCGCAAACTATAGAAAGTCGTTATGACGTAGAATGTGCATACTTTGTTGATTCCATTTATGAAATAAAACATATTTTCTAAAAACTCGTGTTTTTTAAGAAATCATGTAAGCATTCTAGAAGCCGTGAGTTTAAAAAACGGGGGAAGTAAGCTTTTCTTATTTCCGGAAGCATGCGCAAACTATAGAAAGTTGTTATGACGTAGAATGTGCATACTTCGTAGATTCGATTTATGAAATAAAACACATCTTCTAAAAACTCGTGTTTTTTAGGAAATCATGTAAACCTTCTAGAAGCTGTGATTTTAAAAAACAGCGGAAGTAAGCCTTTCTTATTTCCAAACTTATGCGCAAACTATAGAAAGTCGTTATGACGTAGAATGTGCATACTTTGTTTATTCTATTTATGAAATAAAACATATTTTCTAAAAACTCGTGTTTTTTAAGAAATCATGTAAACCTTCTAGAAGCTGTGATTTTAAAAATCGGGGGATGTAAGCTTTTCTTATTTCCGGACACATGCGCAAACTATAGAAAGTCGTTATGACGTAGAATGTGCATACTTTGAGGATTCCATTTATGAAATAAAACACATTTTCTAAAAACTCGTGTTTTTTATGAAATCATGTAAACCTTCTAGAAGCTGTGATTTTAAAAAACGGGGGAAGTAAGCTTTTCTTATTTCCGGACGCATGCGCAAACTATAGAAAGTCGTTATGACGTAGAATGTGCATACTTTGTAGATTCCATTTATGAAATAAAACACATATTTTAGAAACTCGTGTTTTTTACGAAATCATGTAATCCTTCTAGGAGCTATGATTTTAAAAAACGGTGGAAGTCAGCTTTTCATATTTCCGGACGCATGCGCAAACTATAGAAAGTCGTTATGACGTAGAATGTGCATACTTTGTTGATTGCATATATGAAATAAAACACATTTTCTAAAAACTCGTGTTTTTTATCAAATCCTGTAAACCTTCTAGAAGATGTGATTTTAAAAAATGGGGGAAGTAAGCTTTTCTTATTTCCAAATGCATGCGCAAACTATAGAAAGTCGTTATGACGTAGAATGTGCATACTCTGTTGATTCCATTTATGAAATAAAACACATTTTCTAAAAACTCGTGTCTTTTAAGGAATCATCTAAACCTTCTAGAAGCTGTGATTTTAAAAAACGGGGAAAGTAAGCTTTTCTTATTTTGGGACGCATGCGCAAACTATAGAAAGTCGTTATGACGTAGAATGTGCATACTTTGTTGATTCCATTGATGAAATAAAACACATTTTCTAAAAACTCGTGTTTTTTACGAAATCATGTAAACCTTCTAGAAGCTGTGATTTTAAAAAACGGGGGAAGTAAGCTTTTCTTATTTCCAAACTTATGCGCAAACTATAGAAAGTCGTTATGACGTAGAATGTGCATACTTTGTTGATTCCATTTATGAAATAAAAAATATTTTCTAAAAACTCGTGTTTTTTAAGAAATCGTGTAAACCTTCTAGGAGCTGTGATTTAAAAAAACGGGGGAAGTAAGCTTTTCTTATTTCTGGACGCATGCGCAAACTATAGAAAGTCGTTATGACGTAGAATCCGCATACTTTGTAGATTCCATTTATGAAATAAAACACATTTTCTAAAAACTAGTGTTTTTTACGAAATCATGTAAACCTTCTAGAAGCAGTGATTTTAAAAAATGGTGGAAGTAAGCTTTTCTTATTTCCGGATGAATGCGCAAACTATAGAAAGTCGTTATGACGTAGAATGTGCATACTTTGTTGATTCCTTTTATGAAATAAAACACATTTTCTAAAAACTCGTGTTTTTTACAAAATCATGTAAACCTTCTAGAAGCTGTGATTTTAAAAAACGGGGGAAGTAAGCTTTTCTTATTTCCAAACTTATGCGCAAACTATAGAAATTCGTTATGACGTAGAATGTGCATACTTTGTTGATTCCATTTATGAAATAAAAAATATTTTCTAAAAACTCGTGTTTTTTAAGAAATCATGTAAACCTTTCAGAAGCTGTGATTTTAAAAAACGGGGGAAGTAAGCTTTTCTTATTTCCAAACGCATGTGCAAACTATAGAAAGTTGTTATGACGTACAATGTGCATACTTTGTAGATTCCATTTATGAAATAAAACACATTTTCTAAAAACTCGTGTTTTTTACGAAATCATGTAAACGTTCTAGAAGCTGTGATTTTAAAAAACGGTGGAAGTAATCTTTTTTATTTCCGGACGAATGCGCAAACTATAGAAAGTCGTTATGACGTAGAATGTGCATACTTTGTTGATTCTATTTATGAAATAAAACACATTTTCTAAAAACTCGTGTTTTTTAAGAAATCATGTAAACCTTCTAGAAGCTGTGATTTTAAAAAAGGGTCGAATTAAGCTTTTCTTATTTCCGGACGCATGCGCAAACTATAGAAAGTCGTTATGACGTAGAATGTGCATACTTTGTTGATTCCATTTATGAAATAAAACAAATTTTTTAAAAACTCATGTTTTTTAAGAAATCATGTAAACCTTCTAGAAGCTGTGATTTTAAAAAACGGGGGAAGTAAGCTTTTCTTATTTCCAAACACATGCGCAAACTATAGAAAGTCGTTATGACATAGAATGTTCATACTTTGTTGATTCCATTTATGAAATAAAACACATTTTCTAAAAACTCGTGGTTTTTAGGAAATCGTGTGAACTTTCTATAAGCTGTAATTTTAAAAAATGGTGGAAGTAAGCTTTTCTTATTTCCGGACGCATGCGCAAACTATAGAAAGTCGTTATGACGTACAATGTGCATACTTTTTAGATTCCATTTATGAAATAAAGCACATTTTCTAAAAACTCGTGTTTTTTACGAAATCATGTAAACCTTCTAGAAGCTGTGATTTTAAAAAACGATGGAAGTAAGCTTTTCTTATGTCCAGATGAATGAACAAACTATAGAAAGTCGTTATGACGTAGAATGTGCATAGTTTGTTGATTCCATTTATGAAATAAAACATATTTTCTAAAAATTCGTGTATTTTATGAAATCATGTAAACCTTCTAGAAGCTGTGATTTCAAAAAACGGGGGAAGTAAGCTTTTCTTATTTCCAAACTTATGAGCAAACTATAGAAAGTCGTTATGACGTAGAATGTGCATACTTTGTTGATTCCATTTATGAAGTAAAACACATTTTCTAAAAACTCGTGTTTTTTAAGAAATCATGTAAACCTTCTAGAAGCTGTGATTTTAAAAAACGGTGGAAGTAAGCTTTTCCTATTTCCGGACGCATGCGCAAACTATAGAAAGTCGTTATGATGTAGAATGTGCATACTTTGTTGATTCCATTTATGAAATAAAACACATTTTCTAAAAACTCGTGTTTTTTAAGAAATCATGTAAACCTCCTAGAAGCTGTGATTTTTAAAAACGGGGGAAGTAAGCTTTTCTTATTTCCAGACGCATGCGCAAACTATAGAAAGTCATTATGACGTAGAATGTGCATACTTTGTAGATTACATTTATGAAATAAAACACATTTTCTAAAAACTCGTGTGTTTTACGAAATCATGTAAACCTTCTAGAAGCTGTGATTTCAAAAAACGGTGGAAGTAAGCTTTTCTTATTTCCGGACGCATGCGCGAACTATAGAAAGTTGTTATGACGTAGAATGTGCATACTTTGTAGATTCCATTTATGAAATAAAACACATTTTCTAAAAACTCGTGTGTTTTACGAAATCATGTAAACCTTCTAGAAGCTGTGATTTCAAAAAACGGTGGAAGTAAGCTTTTCTTATTTCCGGACGCATGCGTAAACTATAGAAAGTTGTTATGACGTAAAATTTGCATACTTTGTTGAGTCCATTTATGAAATAAAACACATTTTCTAAAAACTCGTGTTTTTTAAGAAATCATGTAAACCTTCTAGAAGCTGTGGTTTTAAAAAAGGGTGGAAGTAAGCTTTTCTTATTTCCAGACGAATGCGAAAACTATAGAAAGTCGTTATGACGTAGAATGTGCATACTTTGTTGATTCCATTTATGAAATAAAACACATTTTCTAAAAACTCGTGTTTTTTAAGAAATCATGTAAACCTTCTAGAAGCTGTGATTTTAAAAAATGGTGGAAGTAAGCTTTTCTTATTTCCGTACGCATGCGCAAACTATAGAAAGTCGTTATGATGTAGAATGTGCATACTTTGTAGATTGCATTTATGAAATAAAGCACATTTTCTAAAAACTCGTGTGTTTTACGAAATCATGTAAACCTTCTAGAAGCTGTGATTTCAAAAAACGGGGGAAGTAAGCTTTTCTTATTTCCGGACGCATGCGCAAACTATAGAAAGTCGTTATGAGGTAAAATTTGCATACTTTGTTGATTCCAGTTATGAAATAAAACAGATTTTCTAAAAACTCGTGTTTTTTAAGAAATCATGTAAACCTTCTAGAAGTTGTGGTTTTAAAAAAGGGTGGAAGTAAGCTTTTCTTATTTCCGGACGAATGCGCAAACTATAGAAAGTCGTTATGACGTAGAATCTGCATACTTTTTTTATTCCATTTATGAAATAAAACACATTTTCTAAAAACACATTTTCTTATTTCCGGACGAATGCGGAAACTATAGAAAGTCGTTATGATGTAGAATGTGCATACTTTGTAGATTGCATTTATGAAATAAAGCACATTTTCTAAAAACTCGTGTGTTTTACGAAATCATGTAAACCTTCTAGAAGCTGTGATTTCAAAAAACGGGGGAAGTAAGCTTTTCGTATTTCCGGACGAATGCGAAAACTATAGAAAGTCGTTATGACGTAGAATGTGCATACTTTGTTGATTCCATTTATGAAATAAAACACATTTTCTAAAAACTCGTGTTTTTTAAGAAATCATGTAAACCTTCTAGAAGCTGTGATTTTAAAAAACGGTGGAAGTAAGCTTTTCTTATTTCCGTACACATGCGCAAACTATAGAAAGTCGTTATGATGTAGAATGTGCAGACTTTGTAGATTGCATTTATGAAATAAAGCACATTTTCTAAAAACTCATGTTTTTTACGAAATCATGTAAACCTTCTAGAAGCTGTGATTTTAAAAAACGGTGGAAGTAAGCTTTTCTTATTTCCAAACGCATGCGAAAACTATGGAAAGTCATTATGACGTAGAATGTGCATACTTTGTAGATTCAATTTATGAAATAAAACACATTTTCTAAAAACTCGTGTTTTTTACGAAATCATGTAAACTTTCTAGAAGCTGTGATTTTAAAAAACGGTGGAAGTAAGCTTTTCCTATTTCCGGATGAATGCGCAAACTATAGAAAGTCGTTATGACGTACAATGTGCATACTTTGTTGATTCCATTTATGAAATAAAACACATTTTCTAAAAACTCATTTTTTTTACGAAATCATGTAAACCTTCTAGAAGCTGTGATTTTAAAAAACGGGGGAAGTAAGCTTTTCTTATATCCAAACGCATGCGCAAACTATATAAAGTCGTTATGACATAGAATGTGCATACTTTGTTGATTCCATTTATGAAATAAAACACATTTTCTAAAAACTCGTGTATTTAGGAAATCATGTGATCCCTCTATAAGCTGTGATTTTAAAAAATGGTGGAAGTAAGCTTTTCTTATTTCCGGACGCATGCGAAAAATATAGAAAGTCGTTATGATGTACAATGTGCATACTTTTTAGATTCCATTTATGAAATAAAGCACATTTTCTAAAAACTCGTGTTTTTTACGAAATCATGTAAACCTTCTAGAAGCTGTGATTTTAAAAAACGATGGAAGTAAGCTTTTCTTATGTCCAGACGAATGCACAAACTATAGAAAGTCGTTATGACGTAGAATGTGCATAGTTTGTTGATTCCATTTATGAGATAAAACACATTTTCTAAAAATTCGTGTATTTTATGAAATCATGTAAAGCTTCTAGAAGCTGTGATTTTAAAAAACCGGGGAAGTAAGCTTTTCTTATTTTCAAACTTATGCGCAAACTATAGAAACTCGTTATGACGTAGAATGTGCATACTTTGTTGATTCCATTTATGAAATAAAACACATTTTCTAAACACTCGTGTTTTTTAAGAAATCATGTAAACCTTCTAGAAACTGTGATTTTAAAAAACGGTGGAAGTAAGCTTTTCCTATTTCCGGACGCATGCGCAAACTATAGAAAGTCGTTATGACGTAGAATGTGCATACTTTTTTTATTCCTTTTATGAAATAAAACACATTTTCTAAAAACTCGTGTTTTTTAAGAAATCATGTAAACCTCCTAGAAGCTGTGATTTTTTAAAAACGGGGGAAGTAAGCTTTTCTTATTTCCAGACGCATGCGCAAACTATAGAAAGTCATTATGACGTAGAATGTGCATACTTTGTAGATTACATTTATGAAATAAAACACATTTTCTAAAAACTCGTGTGTTTTACGAAATCATGTAAACCTTCTAGAAGCTGTGATTTCAAAAAACGATGGAAGTAAGCTTTTCTTATTTCCGGACGCATGCGCGAACTATAGAAAGTCGTTATGACGTAGAATGTGCATAGTTTGTAGATTCCATTTATGAAATAAAACACATTTTCTAAAAACTCGTGTGTTTTACGAAATCATGTAAACCTTCTAGAAGCTGTGATTTCAAAAAACGGTGAAAGTAAGCTTTTCTTATTTCCGGACGCATGCGCAAACTATAGAAAGTCGTTATGACGTAAAATTTGCATACTTTGTTGATTCCATTTATGAAATAAAACACATTTTCTAAAAACTCGTGTTTTTTAAGAAATCATGTAAACCTTCTAGAAGCTGTGGTTTTAAAAAAGGGTGGAAGTAAGCTTTTCTTATTTCCGGACGAATGCGCAAACTATAGAAAGTCGTTATGACGTAGAATGTGCATACTTTTTTTATTCCATTTATGAAATAAAACACATTTTCTAAAAATCGTGTTTTTTAAGAAATCATGTAAACCTTCTAGAAGCTGTGATTTTAAAAAAAGGTGGAAGTAAGCTTTTCTTATTTCCGGATGAATGCGAAAACTATAGAAAGTCGTTATGACATAGAATGTGCATACTTTGTTGATTCCATTTATGAAATAAAACACATTTTCTAAAAACTCGTGTTTTTTAAGAAATCATGTAAACCTTCTAGAAGCTGTGATTTTAAAAAACGATGGAAGTAAGCTTTTCTTATTTCCGTACGCATGCGCAAACTATAGAAAGTCATTATGACGTAGAATGTGCATACTTTGTAGATTGCATTTATGAAATAAAGCACATTTTCTAAAAACTCGTGTTTTTTACGAAATCATGTAAACCTTCTAGAAGCTATGATTTTAAAAAACGGTGGAAGTAAGCTTTTCTTATTTCCAAACGCATGCGCAAACTATGGAAAGTCATTATGACGTAGAATGTGCATACTTTGTAGATTCCATTTATGAAATAAAACACATTTTCTAAAAACTCGTGTTTTTTACGAAATCATGTAAACCTTCTACAAGCTGTGATTTTAAAAAACGGTGGAAGTAAGCTTTTCTTATTTCCAAATGCATGCGCAAACTATGGAAAGTCATTATGACGTAGAATGTCCATACTTTGTAGATTCCATTTATGAAATAAAACACATTTTCTAAAAACTCGTGTTTTTTACGAAATCATGTAAACCTTCTAGAAGCTGTGATTTTAAAAAACGGTGGAAGTAAGCTTTTCTTATTTCCGGATGAATGCGCAAACTATAGAAAGTCGTTATGACGTACAATGTGCATACTTTGTTGATTCCATTTATGAAATAAAACACATTTTCTAAAAACTCGTTTTTTTTACGAAATCATGTAAACCTTCTAGAAGCTGTGATTTTAAAAAACGGGGGAAGTAAGCTTTTCTTATTTCCAAACGCATGCGCAAACTATAGAAAGTCATTATGACGTAAAATGTGCATACTTTGTTGATTCCATTTATGAAATAAAACACATTTTCTAAAAACTCGTGTTTTTTAAGAAATCATGTAAACCTTCTAGAAGCTGTGATTTTAAAAAACGGCGGAAGTAAGCTTTTCTTATTTCCGGACGAATGCGCAAACTATAGAATGTCGTTATGACGTAGAATGTGCATACTTTGTTGATTCCATTTATGAAATAAAACACATTTTCTAAAAACTCGTGTTTTTTAAGGAATCATGTAAACCTTCTAGAAGCTGTGATTTTAAAAAACGGTGGAAGTAAGCTTTTCTTATTTCCGGACGCATGCGCAAACTATGGAAAGTCGTTATGACGTACAATGTGCATACTTTGTAGATTTCATTTATGAAATAAAACACATTTTCTAAAACCTCGTGTTTTTTACGAAATCATGTAAACCTTCTAGAAGCTGTGATTTTTAAAAACGGTGGAAGTAAGCTTTCCTTATTTCCGGACGAATGCGCAAACTATAGAAAGTCATTATGACGTAGAATGTGCATACTTTTTAGATTCCATTTATGAAATAAAACAAATTTTCTAAAAACTCGTGTTTTTTAAGAAATCATGTAAACCTTCTAGAAGCTGTGATTTTAAAAAACGGGGGAAGTAAGCTTTTCTTATTTCTGGACGCATGCGCAAACTATAGAAAGTCGTTATGACGTAGAATGTGCATACTTTGTAGATTCCATTTATGAAATAAAACACATTTTCTAAAAACTCGTGTTTTTTACGAAATCATGTAAATCTTCTAGAAGCTGTGATTTTAAAAAATGGTGGAACTAAGCTTTTCTTATTTCCAGACGAATGTGCAAACTATAGAAAGTCGTTATGACGTAGAATCTGCATACTTTGTTGATTCCATTTATTGAATAAATCACCTTTTCTAAAAACTCGTGTTTTTTAAGAAATCATGTATACCTTCTAGAAGCTGTGATTTTAAAAAATGGTGGTAGTAAGCTTTTCTTATTTCCGGACGCATGCGCAAACTATAGAAAGTCGTTATGACGTAGAATGTGCATACTTTGTTGATTCCATTTATGAAATAAAACACATTTTCTAAAAACTCGTGTTTTTTAAGAAATCATGCAAACCTTCTAGAAGCTGTGATTTTAAAAAAGGGGGGAAGTAAGTTTTTCTTATTTCCAAACGCATGCGCAAACTATAGAAATTCATTATGACGTAGAATGTGCATACTTTGTTGATTCCATTTATGAAATAAAACACATTTTCTAAAAACTCATGTTTTTTAAGAAATCATGTAAACCTTCTAGAAGCTATGATTTTAAAAAACGGGGGAAGTAAGCTTTTCTTATTTCCATGTTGATGTATATGTAACTTCGGAATGTATTTCACATATATGTATATTGTATTCCTATAGAGATGTTATTATTCCTCTATACGGAAGTGTCGTCATTTATATTGTAAGTGTCGTAACTTATACTTGATGGGTTATTAGACCACCTTGTTTGGGGTCGGCCCTGTATAAGTCATGTGGGTCAAAGGGTTATTAGACCACCGTATTATGGGTCGGCCATGTGGGTCAAAGGGTTATTAGACCACCCTATTTGGGGTCGTCCCTGTCAGCATTATGTTATGTGGTTAAGTTCGAGCCTACATGAGTTAGGTAAAAAGGCAAGTCAAGTCAAGTATAAATAGAGTGCGGGAGGCACTCTATTTACACACTCACTTCTCACATATGCACTCAAGGAGGAGTGGCGCACTTATGGAGGAAGAGGATCTGCTGCTAGGTTATGTCTATCTCTCATGGTTGGTTGTATCATTGCTCTATCTGTCTCTGAGGAAGTTATTGGGTTTTTTTTTCACCTTTATGGTTTTCCCCAAGTAAATCTTTGTGTCTCTTATGTGCTTGCATTATTGTCTCCATGATTGATATGCTGTAGATATGCTGTACATGTTGTTCTCTCAGTTAAGATCCTAGATCATATTGAACTAAATTCTGAAAATTTAACATGGTATCAGAGCTAGCCTGAAAGAAAGCATGATATGGCATGTATGACACTTGTTGCACTTACGATGCTAGGGCTTGATATAGCAAAAACCAGTCATCGTAGCACTTTCGCTATAAATCCGTTTTGGCGAATCGTTCGGATCTGAATTTCTTACAGGACGAAGATAAAATATCCAGGTACCTTGTGTCCAAAGGACAACCTCTAATTCGTTGTACTTTGTGATTTATGATCTGTACAATATAGGGTTTCTGCCTCTTCCAGATCTGAGTCAAAATCAGGTGACCTTGGGAAAAAGGTTATAACTTGGGCTAGGAAGCTCCAAATGAAATTTAGTGAAAATTGACAGGTAGTACACAGACTGTACTATCTTAGAAAACTTTTTCAGAGGCCGAAGATGAACCAGTGACACGTGGCACGCCGTACAAGTTCGCTCTCCTGTATTATCCCATAAACAGGTCACGTTGCGACACTTGGCATAACTCTCTCTCAGAGAATCCAATTGAGATCCGACTTGTCGGGATGGAAAGATAACAGGCCGAGATATCTCAGAAAACGTTTTCAGAGGCCGAAGGTCAAACAGTGACACGTGGCATGCCGTACAAGTTCGCTCTCCTGTATTTTCCCAAAACAGGTCACGTTGCAACATTTGGCATAACTCTCTCTCAGAACATCCAATTGAGGTCAGACCTGTCAGGATGGAAATCTAACAGGTCAAGCTATCTCAGAAAACTTTTTCAGACCCTGTGGATCAAAAATTTTGGAGTTACACCAGAAACAATCAGGTACATATTTCTATCAAAACAGAATTATTTTTTGGTACCTTCATTCATGGCTTCCGGAATTTAGGGCTTTGAAGAAAGTTGGAATTTTTGTAATCGGAGACCACGGATGGATGCTACTCATCAAAATAGAAATTTAGAGACCAATATCAGAATTTTTGGTTGGGCAGAAGGCCGGGCTTGATCAAACCCTAGTTCGGGACTTTGATCAGAAAAGTGGAAAATTAGGGCTTCTGTAAAAATGGGAATTTTTGAAATCTGTGACCATGGCTGGAAGCTCCTCAGAAAAATAAAATCTTAGAGCTTTGGATCAAACCTTTTGACTGGGAAGAAGAGTGGGATTCATCAAACCCCAGTTCAGTGTCACGTCCAGTGAATCTAGAAGTTTCAAAGGCAAAATTGAGGAGTGAAACTTTGCAGTTTTCAAATTCTGAATATACTAGCTTGATCAACTCATCAAGGCGCACATTTCTATCCTTTCAGAAGTTTTAAATTCAAAGTTTGAATTTTTGGGGTTTCTCTGACAAACCCTAATCCAGCTCCAGATCCAGTTCTTGCAAATCAAGTGGATTGGGTTAATCCTAGAAGAAGATGGATTGGTCACTTGCATAAGTGAAGAAGTTCCTGTTTCAGAGGGAGATGAGGCTAAGGCCTTACATAAGAAGATTACAAGCGATCTCGACAGGTATGACTCATCGAGGTATGTTTTGAGATTTGTTCATGATTAAGTTTATGGTATGTTTGTCTTCATGTTATTACGGTTAGTACAATCTTGGTTTTAGACTTGTCATATCACCTTAATAAAACTATGAATGCACAATAGAAGATATTCACTGGTTAGGGTGTTGACACTTATGATTGTACTAATGCATTATGGTGTTGTATGAGGTTTATGTTGTCTACTAACATGAAAGGTACACCAACAAAGACAAATCATGTTCTGGTCCAAGAACATATGATCATGATAACATGAGGACAAAGATTCATCCATTGTCATGGATCTCATACAAGATCCATTTACGAGGTATGTATAACTTGTTTATACAATGGTTAACTTATAAGACATGCAGGTTACTAGCACAAGTCACTGAAGAGAAACAAAAGACATTATACGGGTATGTTAGACATAAATAGCTAGCATGCTAATCCAGGTATGTTTTTCCTATATCAAGCTAGAATTCTACCTTGTGTTAGGATCTCATACTGTTGTTGATAATGATTATTCCTAAAGAGTCATAGGTTTGAATAATCATTGTTTTATGCATATTATATCTCTTATCTTGATTGATGATTCAACTAACCTGAAGAGTCACAGGTTTGAGTAATTATAGGTTTAGACATGTTATGTTTATTATGATTTGACTAACCATAAGAATCCTACATAAACCTTGAATGCTAATGCTTATTATTTATGTTTGAAATGATCATGACTATACATGCTTGAGATTATTGTGTTTTAATAGTATACTAATGAATGTATGATTTTATATGAGATCACAAGGATAACACAATAATGATACTAATAAGCATGCATAGGGACCAAGGATGAATATGAGTTCAAGAACAGGTAATCCAGGAAGCAAAGATCAAGAGGAAGTACACTCCAGTGGTTTATGCAAGGATGTAGATATTCAGAGGGAGTTGACCATCTCTCTACATCCCACAACAGAAAGGTGTAGAAGAAGCTACTTCAGATTAGGACTCCAGCAGCTCCTGCAAGGAAGCGAAGACTCAGAGGGAGTCCACCCAACGAACAAACAAAGATAAGTATTTGAATTGTCATTTCTTAAATAATACTGTTCAATAATGATGTTCCTGGAATTAGGTTGTGTATTATGCATATTAGAATAATTGCATTGATGAACAGTATACTCCTAATATGCATGGGTAAGTGGCCTATGGCATTGTACAACATTCCATTGCTACTTATCTAGAATGAAACCTCTTTCTGACATGTTGGGAGTTGTGCACACTCTTAACAATGTTCTGGTAGAGATTGGAAGGCATCTAGAAAGTTACATAATATGGATAAATGTTGTATTGAAGCATTGGCTAAGATAATTGCATGACTGTATGGCATATTTCTTTATGTGTAAGAATTTGTTCTGAAAACTATGAGATGTTTTCTAATCATGCAATTTAACTTGTTGTGTAGGAAAGATCGTATGCCATCTCCTACAAAAGAAGAACTACAACATTTTGTTCCAGCAACAAAGATATCTATTGAAGATATTGAAGATATTGAAGATATTGAAGTTCCCAGGATCTGGGATGAAGAAATGAAATACCATGATCTGTCGATCATGAAGAGTGATGTTTGGGATGTAATCCCAAGACATGAAGGGAAGTTTGCTATGACTTCCAAATGGAACTATCAGATCAAGCATGTTGCAGATGGCAGCATTGAGAAATATAAAAGTGATGAAATAGAAGATACACCAGATGGATTCAAGACAGCTTCCTTGAATTGTGTAGTTGAAGAAGAAGTGTATATAGAGCAGCCACTTGGTTCTGAGACTCATGATATGAAATCATATATGTGCAGAACTTGGTATGGTGAAGATAGATTGATTGCCGACATGCAGCGGAAGCTCACTACCGAGTTTGAGATGAAGAACTTGATGATGATGCACTATTTGTTTTTGGCATGGAGGTGTGGCAGAGTGTAGATAGAATCTTCCTTGGACAAGGGAAGTATGCAGTAGAGATCCTGAAGAGGTTCGGGATGATGGATTGCAAGGCCATGGCCACACCTATGGCATCGAATCTGAAGCTTCTATGTGATGCTTCATCTGAGCTGGTTGATGTCTCTTTGTATCGTCAGATTATTGGGTCCTTGATGTACCTGACGAACACGAGACCAGACATTTGCTTTGCTGTGAACACATTGAGCCAGTTCCTGATGGATCCGAGGAGTGTTCACCTGGTTGCTGTAAAGCATGTTCTGAGGTACCTGAAGGGTACAGTGGATTATGGGCTCAGGTATGAGGCGAATCAAAAGTTTAACCTGCAGGGTTATGTTGATTCAGATTGGGCTGGCAGTGCTGCAGATAGGAAGAGCACATCTGGGTGTTGCTTCAGTATGGGATCAGGTGTGATCTCTTGGTTTAGCAGGAAGCAGTCCTGCGTAGCACTGAGTACAACTGAGGCAGAGTATGTTGCAGCCTGCTTAGCTAGTTGTGAGGCAGTATGGCTACGGGAGCTACTGTCTGAGTTATTTGATCTCCCATTGGAGGCTACTGGTATCTTCTGTGATAACCAGAGTTGTGTGAAGCTGTCCGAGAACCCAGTGTTTCATGACAGGTCAAAACACATAGAGATCAAATATCACTATATCAGGGATATGGTGCAGAGAGGAGCTGTGAAGCTCCTGTATGTTGCGACGGATGAGCAGATTGCAGATGTGCTGACGAAGCCACTAGCCAGGGTGAAGTTCGAGTACTTCAGAGAGAGGCTTGGCGTTCTTCAGATCGAGGACACTTCGAGGAAGAAGTGATGGACACATTTGCTGAAGCCATTCCAAGCATGTTGGAAGGAGGATCCTTCACATGGCTGTGGATGTAAGCGCTGGATGATGAGCATCAGGATGATGTTCTGGTTTCTGCTTGGATATGATCAGTTGGATCATTTTTATGTATGTATGTACGCATCATGTTGATGCGGGATATGATCAGTTGGATCATGTGTATGTATTTTGTATATGCATCATGTTGGATGCTTGGACCATGTATCTGTATATGTATCAGGTGGATACATTGTATGATCAGGTGGATCATGTATGGTGATATGTATCATGTATTTGTATCAGGTGGATACATTGATGATCAGTAGGATCATGTATGATGATATGTATCAGGTAGATACTTGGTATGCATCAGGTAGTTGCAGTGATGATCAGGATGATCATAGATGATGAGCTTCAGGATGTTGCTGCAGATGACATGCAGCAGGATGTTGCAGTGATGATCAGGATGATCATAGATGACGAGCTTCAGGATGTTGCTCCAGATGACATGCAGCAGGATGTTGCAGTGATGATCAGGATGATCATAGATGACGAGCTTCAGGATGTTGCTCCAGATGACATGCAGCAGGACGTTGCAGTGATGATGATCAGGATGATCATGGATACATTAGGATGATGTATGGTGAGTATCAGTATGATGCTCTATGGCTGTGGATCAGGTTGTGCAGATGAGCATGTAATAGCGCCCTGGGAGATTTGCAGATGGTCTTTCGAGGTTTTGCCTATGGCATGTAATATCGGTGCCCTGGGACATCTGGCAAATGCTCTTTCGAGGTTTTGCTCTGGGAGGACATGTAATAGCGCCCTGGGAGATCTGCAGATAGTCTTACGAGGTTTTGCCTATGGCATGTAATAGCGCCCTGGGTTATCTGGCAGATGCTCTTGCGAGGTTTTGTCCTATGGCATGTAATAGCGCCCTGGGAGATCCGATAGGTTGGGCTGTGTGCCCGTAATCAGTCCTGGGATGCTCTTGCGAGGTTTTGCCATGACCACATGTAATAACACCCTGGGAGATCTGCAGATAGTCTTACGAGGTTTTTCCTATGGCATGTAATAGCGCCCTGGGATATCTAGCAGATGCTCTTACAAGGTTTTGTGGTGGACCACATGTAATAGCGCCCTGGGAGATTTCAGGTCGGAGTTGTGTACCTGTAACATCCTGAGATGCTCTTGCGAGGTTTTGTGGTGGGGTCACATGTAATAGCGCCCTGGGAGATCCTATAGGTAGAGCTGTGTGCTCGTAACAGCCTGGGATGCTCTTTCGAGGTTTTGTGACGCACGTAAAAGTCCTGAGGATTCCACAGTATGGCCAGTGATGACGAAGACCTGTAGGTGGTGGGCCTACATCCAGCATGAAAAAGGACTGGCTCTGTAGAACTTCCTATGACGAGTAGATTCAGAGATTGATTGAGATAGCAGCAGCAATGACGATGATGATGACTCGATAACGATTCTCCAGTGACGATGATCCAGAGAAGATGACTTGTGCTAGAAGAACTATGCTGAGAAATACCTTTCTAGTTAAGAGGGAGTGTTGATGTATATGTAACTTCGGAATGTATTTCACATATATGTATATTGTATTCCTATAGAGATGTTATTATTCCTCTATACGGAAGTGTCGTCATTTATATTGTAAGTGTCGTAACTTATACTTGATGGGTTATTAGACGACCTTGTTTGGGGTCGGCCCTGTATAAGTCATGTGGGTCAAAGGGTTATTAGACCACCCTATTGGGGGTCGGCCATGTGGGTCAAAGGGTTATTAGACCACCCTATTTGGGGTCGGCCCAGTCAGCATTATGTTATGTGGTTAAGTTCGAGCCTACATGAGTTAGGTAAAAAGGCAAGTCAAGTCAAGTATAAATAGAGTGCGGGAGGCACTCTATTTACACACTCACTTCTCACATATGCACTCAAGGAGGAGTGGGGCACTTATGGAGGAAGAGGATCTGCTGCTAGGTTATGTCTATCTCTCATGGTTGGTTGTATCATTGCTCTATCTATCTCTGAGGAAGTTATTGGGGTTTTTTTCACCTTTATGGTTTTCCCCAAGTAAATCTTTGTGTCTCTTATGTGCTTGCATTATTGTCTCCATGATTGATATGCTGTAGATATGTTGTACATGTTGTTCTCCCAGTTAAGATCCTAGATAATATTGAAGTAAATTCTGAAAATTTAACATTCCAAACGCATGCGCAAACTATAGAAAGTCGTTATGATGTAGAATGTGCATACTTTGTTGATTCCATTTATGAAATAAAACACATTTTCTAAAAACTCGTGTTTTTTAAGAAATCATGTAAACCTTCTAGAAGCTGTTATTTTAAAAAACGATGGAAGTAAGCTTTTCTTATTTCCGGACGCATGCGCAAACTATAGAAAGTCGTTATGATGTAGAATGTGCATACTTTGTCGATTCCATTTATGAAATAAAACACATTTTTTAAAAACTCATGTTTTTTAAGAAATCATGTAAACCTTCTAAAAGATGTGATTTTAAAAACGGGGGAAGTAAGCTTTTCTTATTTCCAAACGCATGCGCAAACTATAGAAAGTCGTTATGACATAGAATGTGCATACTTTGTTGATTCCATTTATGAAATAAAACACATTTTTTAAAAACTCATGTTTTTTAAGAAATCATGTAAACCTTCTAGAAGCTGTGATTTTAAAAAACGGGGGATGTAAGCTTTTCTTATTTCCAAACGCATGTGCAAACTATAGAAAGTCGTTATGACATAGAATGTGCATACTTTGTTGATTCCATTTATGAAATAAAACACATTTTCTAAAAACTCGTGTTTTTTACGAAATCATGTGAACCTTCTAGAAGCTGTGATTTTAAAAAACGGGGGAAGTAAGCTTTTCTTATTTCCGGACGAATGCGCAAACTATAGAAAGTCGTTATGATGTAGAATGTGCATACTTTGTTGATTCCATTTATGAAATAAAACACATTTTCTAAAAACTCATGTTTTTTAAGAAATCATGTAAACCTTCTAGAAGCTGTGATTTTAAAAAACGGTGGAAGTAAGCTTTTCTTATTTCCAGACGCATGCGCAAACTATAGAAAGTCGTTATGACGTAGAATGTGCATACTTTGTTGATTCCATTTATGAAATAAAACACATTTTTTAAAAACTCATGTTTTTTAAGAAATCATGTAAACCTTCTAAAAGCTGTGATTTTAAAAAACGGGGGAAGTAAGCTTTTCTTATTTCCAAACGCATGCGCAAACTATAGAAAGTCGTTATGACATAGAATGTGCATACTTTGCTGATTCCATTTATGAAATAAAACACATTTTCTAAAAACTCGTGTTTTTTAGGAAATCATGTGAACCTTCTAGAAGCTGTGATTTTAAAAAATGGTGGAAGTAAGTTTTTCTTATTTCCGGACGCATGCGCAAACTATAGAAAGTCGTTATGACGTAGAATGTGCATAGTTTTTAGATTCCTTTTATGAAATAAAGCACATTTTCTAAAAACTCGTGTTTTTTACGAAATCATGTAAACCTTCTAGAAGCTGTGATTTTAAAAAACGGTGGAAGTAAGCTTTTCTTATTTCCGGACGAATGCGCAAACTATAGAAAGTCGTTATGACGTAGAATGTGCATACTTTGTTGATTCCATATATGAAATAAAACACATATTCTAAAAATTCATGTTTCTTACGAAATCATGTAAACCTTCTAGAAGCTGTGATTTTAAAAAACCGGGGAACTAGGCTTTTCTTATTTCCAAACTTATGCGCAAACTATAGAAAGTCGTTATGACGTAGAATGTGCATACTTTGTTGATTCCATTTATGAAATAAAACATATTTTCTAAAAACTCGTGTTTTTTAAGAAATCACGTAAACATTCTAGAAGCCGTGAGTTTAAAAAACGGGGGAAGTAAGCTTTTCTTATTTCCGGACGCATGCGTAAACTATAGAAATTCGTTATGACGTAGAATGTACATACTTTGTAGATTCGATTTATGAAATAAAACACATTTTCTAGAAACTCGTGTTTTTTACGAAATCATGTAAACCTTCTAGAAGCTGTGATTTTAAAAAACGGGTGAAGTAAGCCTTTCTTATTTCCAAACTTATGCGCAAACTATAGAAAGTCGTTATGACGTAGAATATGCATACTTTGTTTATTCTATTTATGAAATAAAACATATTTTGTAAAAACTCGTGTTTTTTAAGAAATCATGTAAACCTTCTAGAAGCTGTGATTTTAAAAATCAGGGGATGTAAGCTTTTCTTATTTCCGGACACATTCGCAAACTATAGAAAGTCGTTATGACGTAGAATGTGCATACTTTGAAGATTCCATTTATGAAATAAAACACATTTTCTAAAAACTCGTGTTTTTTATGAAATCATGTAAACCTTCTAGAAACTGTGATTTTAAAAAATGGGGGAAGTAAGCTTTTCTTATTTCCGGACGCATGCGAAAACTATAGAAAGTCGTTATGACGTAGAATGTGCATACTTTGTAGATTACATTTATGAAATAAAACATATATTTTAGAAACTAGTGTTTTTTACGAAATCATGTAAACCTTCTAGGAGCTGTGATTTTAAAAAACGGTGGAAGTAAGCTTTTCTTATTTCCGGACGCATGCGCAAACTATAGAAAGTCGTTATGACGTAGAATGTGCATACTTTGTTGATTCCATTTATGAAATAAAACACATTTTCTAAAAACTCGTGTTTTTTATCAAATCCTGTAAACCTTCTAGAAGATGTGATTTTAAAAAACGGGGGAAGTAAGCTTTTCTTATTTCCAAATGCATGCGCAAACTATAGAAAGTCGTTATGACGTAGAATGTGCATACTTTGTAGATTCCATTTATGAAATAAATCACATTTTCTAAAAACTAGTGTTTATTACGAAATCATGTAAACCTTCTCCAAGCTGTGATTTTAAAAAACGGTGGAAGTAAGCTTTTCTTATTTCCGGACGTATACGCAAACTATAGAAAGTCGTTATGACGTAGAATGTGCATACTTTGTTGATTCCATTTATGAAATAATACACATTTTCTAAAAACTCGTGTTTTTTACGAAATCATGTAAACCTTCTAGAAGCTGTGATTTTAAAAAACGGGGGAAGTAAGCTTTTCTTATTTCCAAACTTATGCGCAAACTATAGAAAGTCGTTATGACGTAGAATGTGCATACTTTGTTTATTCCATTTATGAAATAAAAAATATTTTCTAAAAACTCGTGTTTTTTAAGAAATCATGTAAACCTTCTAGGAGCTGTGATTTAAAAAAACGGGGGAAGTAAGCTTTTCTTATTTCCAGACGCATGCGCAAACTATAGAAAGTCGTTATGACGTAGAATCCGCATACTTTGTAGATTCCATTTATGAAATAAAACACATTTTCTAAAAACTAGTGTTTTTTACGAAATCATGTAAACCTTCTAGAAGCTGTGATTTTAAAAAATGGTGGAAGTAAGCTTTTCTTATTTCCGGATGAATGTGCAAACTATAGAAAGTCGTTATGACATAGAATGTGCATACTTTGTTGATTCCATTTATGAAATAAAACACATTTTCTAAAAACTCGTGTTTTTTAAGAAATCATGTAAACCTTCTAGAAGCTGTGGTTTTAAAAAAGGGTGGAAGTAAGCTTTTCTTATTTCCGGACGAATGCGCAAACTATAGAAAGTCGTTATGACGTAGAATGTGCATACTTTTTTTATTCCATTTATGAAATAAAACACATTTTCTAAAAATCGTGTTTTTTAAGAAATCATGTAAACCTTCTAGAAGCTGTGATTTTAAAAAATGGTGGAAGTAAGCTTTTCTTATTTCCGGACGAATGCGAAAACTATAGAAAGTCGTTACGACGTAGATTGTACATCCTTTGTTGATTCCATTTATGAAATAAAACACATTTTCTAAAAACGCGTGTTTTTTAAGAAATCATGTAAACCTTCTAGAAGCTGTGATTTTAAAAAACGGTGGAAGTAAGATTTTCTTATTTCCGTACGCATGCGCAAACTATAGAAAGTTGTTATGACGTAGAATGTGCATACTTTGTAGATTGAATTTATGAAATAAAGCACATTTTCTAAAAACTTGTGTTTTTTACGAAATCATGTAAACCTTCTAGAAGCTGTGATTTCAAAAAACGGTGGAAGTAAGCTTTTCTTATTTTCGGACGCATGCGAAAACTATAGAAAGTCGTTATGACGTAGAATGTGCATACTTTTTTGATTCCATTTATGAAATAAAACACATTTTCTAAAAACTCGTGTTTTTTAAGAAATCATGTAAACCTCCTAGAAGCTGTGATTTTAAAAAACGGTGGAAGTAAGCTTTTCTTATTTCCGGACGCATGCGCAAACTATAGAAAGTCGTTATGACGTAGAAAGTGCATACTTTGTTGATTCCATTTATTAAATAAAACACATTTTCTAAAAACTCGTGTTTTTTAAGAAATCATGTAAACCTCCTAGAAGCTGTGATTTTTAAAAACGAGGGAAGTAAGCTTTTCTTATTTCCGGATGCATGCGCAAACTATAGAATGTCGTTATGACGTAGAATGTGCATACTTTGTAGATTCCATTTATGAAATAAAACACATTTTCTAAAAACTCGTGTTTTTTAAGAAATCATGTAAACCTTCTAGAAGCTGTGATTTTAAAAAACGGTGGAAGTAAGCTTTTCTTATTTCCGGACGCATGCGAAAACTATAGAAAATCGTTATGACGTATAATGTGCATACTTTTTTGATTCCATTTATGAAATAAAACACATTTTCTAAAAACTCGTGTTTTTTAAGAAATCATGTAAACCTTCTAGAAGCTGTGATTTTAAAAAACGGTGGAAGTAAGCTTTTCTTATTTCCGGACGCATGCGCAAACTATAGAAAGTCGTTATGACGTAGAACGTGCATACTTTGTTGATTCGATTTATTAAATAAAACACATTTTCTAAAAACTCGTGTTTTTTAAGAAATCATGTAAACCTCCTTGAAGCTGTGATTTTTAGAAACGGGGGAAGTAAGCTTCTCTTATTTCCGGATGCATGCGCAAACTATAGAAAGTCGTTATGACGTAGAATGTGCATACTTTTTTGATTCCATTTATGAAATAAAACACATTTTCTAAAAACTCATGTTTTTTAAGAAATCATGTAAACCTTCTAGAAGCTGTGATTTTAAAAAACGGTGGAAGTAAGCTTTTCTTATTTCCGGACGCATGCGCAAACTATAGAAAGTTGTTATGACGTAGAACGTGCATACTTTGTTGATTCCATTTATGAAATAAAACACATTTTCTAAAAACCCGTGTTTTTTAAGAAATCATGTAAACCTCCTAGAACCTGTGATTTTTAAAAACGGGGGAAGTAAGCTTTTCTTATCTCCAGACGCATGCGCAAACTATAGAAAGTCGTTATGACGTAGAATGTGCATACTTTGTAGATTCCATTTATGAAATAAAACACATTTTCTAAAAACTCGTGTTTTTTAAGAAATCATGTAAACCTTCTAGAAGCTGTGATTTTAAAAGACGGTGGAAGTAAGCTTTTCTTATTTCCGGACGCATGCGAAAACTATAGAAAGTCGTTTTTACGTAGAATGTGCATACTTTGTAGATTCCATTTATGAAATAAAACACATTTTCTAAAAACTCGTGTTTTTTAAGAAATCATGTAAACCTTCTAGAAGCTGTGATTTTAAAAAACGGGGGAAGTAAGCTTTTCTTATTTCCGGACGCATGCGCAAACTATAGAAAGTCGTTATGACGTAGAATGTGCATACTTTGTTGATTCCATTTACAAAATAAAACACATTTTCTAAAAACTCGTCTTTTTTAAGAAATCATGTAAACCTTCTAGAAGCTGTGATTTTTAAAAACGGTGGAAGTAAGCTTTTCTTATTTCCGGACGCATGCGCAAACTATAGAAAGTCGTTATGATGTAGAACGTGCATACTTTGTTGATTCCATTTATGAAATAAAACACATTTTCTAAAAACTCGTGTTTTTTAAGAAATCATGTAAACCTTCTAGAAGCTGTGATTTTAAAAAACAGTGGAAGTAAGCTTTTCTTATTTCTGGATGCATCCGCAAACTATAGAAGGTTGTTATGACGTAGAATGTGCATACTTTGTAGATTCCATTTATGAAATAAAACACATTTTCTAAAAACTCGTGTTTTTTAAGAAATCATGTAAACCTTCTAGAAGCTGTGATTTTAAAAAACGGTGGAAGTAAGCTTTTCTTATTTCCGGACGCATGCGAAAACTATAGAAAGTCGTTATGACGTAGAATGTGCATACTTTTTTGATTCCATTTATGAAATAAAACACATTTTCTAAAAACTCGTTTTTTTTACGAAATCATGTCAACCTTCTAGAAGCAATGATTTTAAAAAACGGGGGAAGTAAGATTTTCTTATTTCCGGAGGAATGCGCAAACTATAGAAAGTCGTTATGATGTAGAATGTGCATACTTTGTTGATTCCATTTATGAAATAAAACCCATTTTCTAAAAACTCGTGTTTTTTACGAAATCATGTAAACCTTCTAGAAGCTGTGATTTTAAAAAACGGGGGAAGTAAGCTTTTCTTATTTTCAAATGCATGCACAAACTATAGAAAGTCGTTATGACGTAGAATGTGCATACTTTGTTGAATCCATTTATGAAATAAAACATATTTTCTAAAAACTCGTGTTTTTTACGAAATCATGTAAACCTTCTAAAAGCTATGATTTTAAAAAACTTGGGAAGTAAGTTTTTCTTATTTCCGGACGCATGCGCAAACTATAGATAGTCGTTATGACGTAGAATGTGCATACTTTGTAGATTTCATTGATGAAATAAAACACATTTTCTAAAAAGTCGTGTTTTTTACGAAATCATGTAAACCTTCTAGAAGCTGTGATTTTAAAAAACGGTGGAAGTAAGCTTTTCTTATTTCCAAACGCATGCGCAAACTATAGAAAGTCATTATGACGTAGAATGTGCATACTTTGTATATTCCATTTATGAAATAAAACACATTTTCTAAAAACTCGTGTTTTTACAAAATCATGTAAACCTTCTAGAAGCTGTGATTTTAAAAAACGGTGGAAGTAAGCTTTTCTTATTTCCGGACGCATGCGCAAACTATAGAAAGTCGTTATGACGTAGAATGTGCATACTTTGTAGATTCCATTTATGAAATAAAACACATTTTCTAAAAACTCGTGTTTTTTACGAAATCATGTAAACCTTCTAGAAGCTGCGATTTTAAAAAAAGGTGGAAGTAAGCTTTCTTATTTCCGGAAGCATGCGCAAACTATAGAAAGTCGTTATGACGTAGAATGTGCATACTTTGTAGATTCCATTTATGAAATAAAGCACATTTTCTAAAAACGCATGTTTTTTACGAAATCATGTAAACCTTCTAGAAGCTGCGATTTTAAAAAACGGTGGAATTAAGCTTTTCTTATTTCCGGACGAATACGCAAACTATAGAAAGTCGTTATGATATAGAATGTGCATAGTTTGTTGATTCCATTTATGAAATAAAACACATTTTCTAAAAACTCATGTTTTTTACGAAATCATGTAAACCTTCTAGAAGCTGTGATTTTAAAAAACGGGGGAAGTAAGCTTTTCTTATTTCCAAACGCATTCGCAAACTATAGAAAGTCGTTATGACGTAGAATGTGCATACTTTGTAGATTCCATTTATGAAATAAAACACATTTTCTAAAAACTCGTGTTTTTTACAAAATCATGTAAACCTTCTAGAAGTTGTGATTTCAAAAAACGGGGGAAGTAAGCTTTTCTTATTTCCGGACGAATGCGCAAACTATAGAATGTCGTTATGACGTAGAATGTGCATACTTTGTAGATTCCATTGATGAAATAAAACACATTTTCTAAAAACTCGTGTTTTTTAAGAAATCATGTAAACCTTCTAGAAGCTGTGATTTTAAAAAACGATGGAAGTAAGCTTTTCTTATTTCCGGACGCATGCGAAAACTATAGAAAGTCGTTTTGATGTAAAATGTGCATACTTTGTTGATACCATTTATGAAATAAAACAAATTTTCTAAAAATTCATTTTTTTTACGAAATCATGTAAACCTTCTAGAAGCTATGATTTTAAAAAACAGGGGAAGTAAGCTTTTATATTATCCGGATGAATGCGCAAACTAGAGAAAGTCGTTATGACATAGAATGTGCATACTTTGTAGATTCCATTTATGAAATAAAACACATTTTCTAAAAACTCATGTTTTTTAAAAAATCATGTAAACCTTCTAGAAGTTGTGATTTTAAAAAATGGAGGAAGTAAGCTTTTCTTATTTCTGGACGAATGCGCAAACTATAGAATGTCGTTATGACGTAGAATGTGCATACTTTGTAGATTCCATTGATGAAATAAAACACATTTTCTAAAAACTCGTGTTTTTTAAGAAATCATGTAAACCTTCTAGAAGCTGTGATTTTAAAAAACGATGGAAGTAAGCTTTTCTTATTTCCGGACACATGCAAAAACTATAGAAAGTCGTTATGATGTAGAATGTGCATACTTTGTTAATACCATTTATGAAATAAAACACATTTTCTAAAAACTTGTTTTTTTTACGAAATGATGTAAACCTTCTAGAAGCTATGATTTTAAAAAACAGGGGAAGTAAGCTTTTCTTATTTCCGGACGAATGCGCAAACTATAGAAAGTCGTTATGACGTAGAATGTGCATACTTTATTGATTCCATTTATGAAATAAAACACATTTTCTAAAAACTCGTGTTTTTTACGAAATCATGTAAACCTTCTAGAAGCTGTGATTTTGAAATACGGGGGAAGTAAGCTTTTCTTATTTCCAAACGCATGCACAAACTATAGAAAGTCGTTATGACATAGAATGTGCATACTTTGTAGAATGTGTTTTACGAAATCGTGTAAACCTTCTAGAAGCTGTGATTTCAAAAAACGGTGGAAGTAAGCTTTTCTTATTTCCGAACGCATGTGCAAACTATAGAAAGTCGTTATGACGTAGAATGTGCATACTTCGTATATTCCATTTATGAAATAAAGCACATTATCTAAAAACTCGTGTTTTTTACGAAATCATGTAAACTTTCTAGAAGCTGTGACTTGAAAAAACGGTGGAAGTAAGCTTTTCTTATTTCCGGACGAATGCGCAAACTATAGAAAGTAGTTATGATATAGAATATGCATAGTTTGTTGATTCCATTTATGAAATAAAACACATTTTCTAAAAACTCGTGTTTTTTACGAAATCATGAAAACCTTCTAGAAGTTGTGATTTTAAAAAGCTTGGGAAGTAAGCTTTTCTTATTTCCGGACGCATGCGCAAACTATAGATAGTCGTTATGACGTAGAATGTGCATACTTTGTAGATTCCATTTATGAAATAAAACACATTTTCTAAAAAGTCATCTTTTTTACGAAATCATGTAAATCTTCTAGAAGCTGTGATTTTAAAAAACGGGGGAAGTAAGATTTTCTTATTTCCAAATGCATGCGCAAACTATAGAAAGTCGTTATGATGTAGAATGTGCATACTTTGTTGATTCCATTTATGAAATAAAACACATTTTCTAAAAACTCGTGTTTTTTAAGAAATCATGTAAACCTTCTAGAAGCTGTGATTTCAAAAAACGGTGGAAGTAAGCTTTTCTTATTTCCGGACGCATGCGCAAACTATAGAAATTCGTTATGAGGTAGAATGTGCATACTTTGTAGATTCCATTTATGAAATAAAACACATCTTCTAAAAACTCGTGTTTTTTACGAAATGATGTAAACCTTCCAAAAGCTGTGATTTTAAAAAACGGTGGAAGTAAGCTTTTCTTATTTCCGGACGCATGCGCAAACTATAGAAAGTCGTTATGACGTGGAATGTGCATACTTTGTAGATTCCATTTATGAAATAAAACACATTTTCTAAAAACTCGTGTTTTTTAACAAATCATGTAAACCTTCTAGAAGCTGTGATTTCAAAAAATGGTGGAAGTAAGCTTTTCTTATTTCCGGACGCATGCGCGAACTATAGAAAGTCGTTATGACGTAGAATGTGCATACTTTGTAGACTCCATTTATGAAATAAAACACATTTTCTAAAAACTCGTGTGTTTTACGAAATCATGTAAACCTTCTAGAAGCTGTGATTTCAAAAAACGGTGGAAGTAAGCTTTTCTTATTTCCGGACGCATGCGCAAACTATAGAAAGTCGTTATGACGTAAAATTTGCAGACTTTGTTGATTCCATTTATGAAATAAGACACATTTTCTAAAAACTTGTGTTTTTTAAGAAATCATGTAAACCTTCTAGAAGCTGTGGTTTTAAAAAAGGGTGCAAGTAAGCTTTTCTTATTTCCGGACGAATGCGCAAACTATAGAAAGTCGTTATGACGTAGAATGTGCATACTTTTTTTATTCCATTTATGAAATAAAATACATTTTCTAAAAATCGTGTTTTTTAAGAAATCATGTAAACCTTCTAGAAGCTGTGATTTTAAAAAACGGTGGAAGGAAGCTTTTCTTATTTCCGGACGAATGCGCAAACTATAGAAAGTCGTTATAACGTAGAATGTGCATACTTTGTTGATTCCATTTATGAAATAAAACACATTTTCTAAAAACTCGTGTTTTTTAAGAAATCATGTAAACCTTCTAGAAGCTGTGATTTTAAAAAACGGTGGAAGTAAGCTTTTCTTATTTCCGTACGCATGCGCAAACTATAGAAAGTCGTTATGACGTAGAATGTGCATACTTTGTAGATTGCATTTATGAAATAAAGCACATTTTCTAAAAACTCGTGTTTTTTATAAAATCACGTAAACCTTCTAGAAGCTGTGATTTTAAAAAACGGTGGAAGTAAGCTTTTCTTATTTGCAAACGCATGCGCAAACTATGGAAAGTCATTATGACGTAGAATGTGGATACTTTGTAGATTCCATTTATGAAATAAAACACATTTTCTAAAAACTCGTGTTTTTTACGAAATCATGTAAACCTTCTAGAAGCTGTGATTTTAAAAAATGGTGGAAGTAAGCTTTTCTTATTTCGAAACGCATGCACAAACTATGGAAAGTCATTATGACATAGAATGTGCATACTTTGTAGATTCCATTTATGAAATAAAACATATTTTCTAAAAACTCGTGTTTTTTACGAAATCATGTAAACCTTCTAGAAGCTGTGATTTTAAAAAACGGTGGAAGTAAGCTTTTCTTATTTCCGGATGAATGCGCAAACTATAGAAAGTCGTTATGACGTAGAATGTGCATACTTTTTTCATTCCATTTATCAAATAAAACACATTTTCTAAAAAATTATTTTTTTTACGAAATTATGTAAACCTTCTAGAAGCTGTGATTTTAAAAAATGGGGGAAGTAAGCTTTTCTTATTTCCAAACGCATGCGCAAACTATAGAAAGTCATTATGACGTAAAATGTGCATACTTTGTTGATTCCATTTATGAAATAAAACACATTTTCTAAAAACTCGTGTTTTTTAAGAAATCATGTAAACCTTCTAGAAGCTATGATTTTAAAAAACGGCGGAAGTAAGCTTTTCTTATTTCCGGACGAACGCGCATACTATAGAAATTCGTTATGACGTAGAATGTGCATACTTTTTTTATTCCATTTATGAAATAAAACACATTTTCTAAAAACTCGTGTTTTTTAAGAAATCATGTAAACCTTCTAGAAGCTGTGATTTTAAAAAACGGTGGAAGTAAGCTTTTCTTATTTCCGGACGCATACAAAAACTATAGAAAGTCTTTATGACGTAGAATGTGCATACTTTGTAGATTCCATTTATGAAATAAAACACATTTTCTAAAAACTCGTGTTTTTTACGGAATCATGTAAACCTTCTAGAAGCTGTGATTTTAAAAAACGGTGGAAGTAAGCTTTTCTTATTTCCGGTCGGATGCGCAAACTATAGAAAGTCCTGATGACGTAGAATGTGCATACTTTGTTGATTCCATTTATGAAATAAAACACATTTTCTAAAAACTCGTGTTTTTTAAGAAATCATGTAAACCTTCTAGAAGCTGTAATTTTAAAAAACGGTGGAAGTAAGCTTTTCTTATTTCTGGACGCATGTGAAAACTATAGAAAGCCATTATGACGTAGAATGTGCTTACTTTGTAGATTCCATTTATGAAATAAAACACATTTTCTAAAAACTCGTGTTTTTAATAAATCATGTAAACCTTCTAGAAGCTCTTATTTTAAAAAACGGTGGAAGTAAGCTTTTCTTATTTCCGGACGCATGCGCAAACTGTAGAAAGTCGTTATGTTGTAGAATGTGCATAGCTTGTTGATTCCATTTATGAAATAAAACACATTTTCTAAAAACTCGTGTTTTTTAAGAAATCATGTAAACCTTCTAGAAGCTGTGATTTTAAAAAGGGGGGGAAGTAAGCTTCTCTTATTTCCAAACGCATGCGCAAACTATAGAAATTCGTTATGACGTAGAATGTGCATACTTTGTTGATTCCATTTATGAAATAAAACACATTTTCTAAAAACTCGTGTTTTTTATGAAATCATGTAAACCTTCTAGAAGCTGTGATTTTAAAAACCGGTGGAAGTAAGCTTTTCTTATTTTCGGAAGAATGCGCAAACTATAGAAAGTCGTTATGACGTAGAATGTGCATACTTTGTTGATTCCATTTATGAAATATAACACATTTTCTAAACACTCGTGTTTTTTAAGAAATCATGTAAACCTTCTAGAAGCTGTGATTTTAAAAAACGGTTGAAGTAAGCTTTTCTTATTTCCGGACGAATGCGCAAACTATAGAAAGTCATTATGAAATAGAATGTGCATACTTTGTTGATTCAATTTATGAAATAAAACACATTTTCTAAAAAGTCGTGTTTTTTAAGAAATCATGTAAACCTTCTAGAAGCTGTGATTTTAAAAAATGGGGGAAGTAAGCTTTTCTTAATTCCGGACGCATGCGCAAACTATAGAAAGTCGTTATGACGTAGAATGTGCATACTTTGTTGATTCCATTGATGAAATAAAACACATTTTCTAAAAACTCGTGTTTTTTACGAAATCACGTAAACCTTCTAGAAGCTGTGGTTTTAAAAAACGGTGGAAGTAAGCTTTTCTTATTTCCGGACGCATGTCCAAACCATAGAAAGTCGTTATGACGTAGAATGTGCATACTTTGTTGATTCAATTTATGAAATAAAACACATTTTCTAAAAAGTCGTGTTTTTTACGAAATCATGTAAACCTTCTAGAAGCTGTGATTTTAAAAAACGGGGGAAGTAAGGTTTTCTTATTTCCGGACGCATGCGCAACCTATAGAAATTCGTTATGACAAATAATGTGCATACTTTGTTGATTCCATTTATGAAATAAAACACATTTTCTAAAAACTCGTGTTTTTTACGAAATCATGTAAACCTTCTAGAAGCTGTGATTTCAAAAAACGGGGGATGTAAGCTTTTCTTGTTTCTGGACGCATGCGCAAACTATAGAAAGTCGTTATGACATAGAATGTGCATACTTTGTAGATTCCATTTATGAAATAAAACACATTTTCTAAAAACTCGTGTTTTTTACGAAATCATGTAAACCTTCTAGAAGCTGTGATTTTTAAAAACGGTGGAAGTAAGCTTTTCTTATTTCCGGACGCATGCGCAAACTATAGAAAGTCGTTATGATGTATAATGTGCATACTTTGCTGATTCCATTTATGAAATAAAACACATTTTCTAAAAACTCGTGTTTTTTAAGAAATCATGTAAACCTTCTAGAAGCTGTGATTTTAAAAAACGGTGGAAGTAAGCTTTTCTTATTTCCGGACGCATGCGCAAACTATAGAAAGTCGTTATGACGTAGAATGTGCATACTTTGTTGATTCCATTTATGAAATAAAACACATTTTCTAAAAACTCGTGTTTTTTAAGAAATCATGTAAACCTCCTAGAAGCTGTGATTTTTAAAAACGGGGGAAGTAAGCTTTTCTTTTTTCCGGACGCATGCACAAACTATTGAAAGTCATTATGACGTAGAATGTGCATAATTTGTAGATTCCATTGATGAAATAAAACACATTTTCTAAAAACTCGTGTTTTTTACGAAATCATGTAAACCTTCTAGAAGCTGTGATTTTTAAAAACGGTGGAAGTAAGCTTTTCTTATTTCCGGACGCATGCGCAAACTATAGAAAGTCGTTATGACGTAGAATGTGCATACTTTGTAGATTCCATTTATGCAATAAAAAACATTTTCTAAAAACTGGTGTTTTTTACGAAATTATGTAAACCTTCTAGAAGCTGTGATTTTAAAAAAACGGGGGAAGTAAGCTTTTCTTATTTCCGGACGCATGCGCAAACTATAGAAAGTCGTTATGACGTAGAATGTGCATACTTTGTTGATTCCATTTATTAAATAAAATACATTTTCTAAAAACTCGTCTTTTTTAAGAAATCATGTAAACCCTCTAGAAGCCGTGATTTTAAAAAACGATGGAAGTAAGCTTTTCTTATTTCCGGACGCATGCGAAAACTATAGAAAGTCGTTATGACGTAGAATGTGCATACTTTTTTGATTCCATTTATGAAATAAAACACATTTTCTAAAAACTCGTGTCTTTTAAGAAATCATGTAAACCTTCTAGAAGCTGTGATTTTATAAAACGGTGGAAGTAAGCTTTTCTTATTTCCGGCCGCATGCGAAAACTATAGAAAGTCGTTATGACGTAGAATGTGCATACTTTTTTTATTCCATTTATGAACTAAAACACATTTTCTAAAAACTCATTTTTTTTACGAAATCATGTCAACCTTCTAGAAGCTGTGATTTTAAAAATCGGGGGAAGTAAGCTTTTCTTATTTCCGGACGAATGCGGAAACTATAGAAAGTCGTTATGACGTAGAATGTGCATACTTTGTAGATTCCATTTATGAAACAAAACACATTTTCTAAAAACTCGTTTTTTTTACGAAATCATGTCAACCTTCTAGAAGCTGTGATTTTAAAAAACGGGGGAAGTAAGCTTTTCTTATTTCCGGACGCATGCGCAAACTATAGAAAGTCGTTATGACGTAGAATGTGCATACTTTGTTGATTCCATTTATGAAATAAAACACATTTTCTAAAAACTCGTGTTTTTTAAGAAATCATGTAAACCTCCTAGAAGCTGTGATTTTTAAAAACGGGGGAAGTAAGCTTTTCTTTTTTCCGGACGCATGCACAAACTATTGAAAGTCATTATGACGTAGAATGTGCATAATTTGTAGATTCCATTGATGAAATAAAACACATTTTCTAAAAACTCGTGTTTTTTACGAAATCATGTAAACCTTCTAGAAGCTGTGATTTTTAAAAACGGTGGAAGTAAGCTTTTCTTATTTCCGGACGCATGCGCAAACTATAGAAAGTCGTTATGACGTAGAATGTGCATACTTTGTTGATTCCATTTATGAAATAAGACACATTTTTTAAAAACTCATGTTTTTTAAGAAATCATGTAAACCTTCTAGAAGTTGTGATTTAAAAAAATGGTGGAAGTAAGCTTTTCTTATTTCCGGACGCATGCGCAAACTATAGAAAGTCGTTATGATGTATAATGTGCATACTTTGTTGATTCCATTTATGAAATAAAACACATTTTCTAAACACTCGTGTTTTTTAAGAAATCATGTAAACCTTCTAGAAGCTGTGATTTTAAAAAACGGTGGAAGTAAGCTTTTCTTATTTCCGGACGCATGCGCAAACTATAGAAAGTCGTTATGACGTAGAATGTGAATACTTTGTTGATTCCATTTATGAAATAAAACACATTTTCTAAAAACTCGTGTTTTTTAAGAAATCATGTAAACCTCCTAGAAGCTATGATTTTTAAAAACGGGGGAAGTAAGCTTTTCTTTTTTCCGGACGCATGCGTAAACTATTGAAAGTCATTATGACGTAGAATGTGCATACTTTGTAGATTCCATTTATGCAATAAAACACATTTTCTAAAAACTCGTGTTTTTTACGAAATCATGTAAACCTTGTAGAAGCTGTGATTTTAAAAAAACGGGGGAAGTAAGCTTTTCTTATTTCCGGACGCATGTGCAAACTATAGAAAGTCGTTATGACGTAGAATGTGCATACTTTGTTGATTCCATTTATGAAATAAAACACATTTTCTAAAAACTCGTGTCTTTTAAGAAATCATGTAAACCTTCTAGAAGCTGTGATTTTAAAAAACGGTGGAAGTAAGCTTTTCTTATTTCCGGACGCATGCGCAAACTATAGAAAGTCGTTATGACGTAGAATGTGCATACTTTCTTGATTCCATTTATAAAATAAAACACATTTTCTAAAAACTCGTGTTTTTTAAGAAATCATGTAAACCTCCTAGAACCTGTGATTTTTAAAAACGGGGGAAGTAAGCTTTTCTTATTTCCGGACGCATGCGCAAACTATAGAAAGTCGTTATGACGTAGAATGTGAATACTTTGTAGATTACATTTATGAAATAAATTACATTTTCTAAAAACTCATGTTTTTTAAGAAATCATGTAAACCTTCTAGAAGCTGTGATTTTAAAAAACGGTGGAAGTAAGCTTTTCTTATTTCCGGACGCATGCGCAAACTATAGAAAGTTGTTATGACGTAGAACGTGCATACTTTGTTAATTCCATTTATTAAACAAAACACATTTTCTAAAAACTCGTGTTTTTTAAGAAATCATGTAAACCTCCTAGAAGCTGTGATTTTTAAAAACGGGGGAAGTAAGCTTTTCTTATTTCTGGACGCAATGCAAACTATAGAAAGTCGTTATGACGTAGAATGTGCATACTTTGTAGATTCCATTTATGAAATAAAACACATTTTCTAAAAACTCGTGTTTTTTAAGAAACCATGTAAACCTCCTAGAAGCTGTGATTTTTAAAAACGGGGGAAGTAAGCTTTTCTTATTTCCGGACGCATGCAGAAACTATAGAAAGTCGTTATGACGTAGAATGTGCATACTTTGTAGATTCTATTTATGAAATAAAACACATTTTCTAAAAAGTGGTGTTTTTTAAGAAATCATGTAAACCTTCTAGAAGCTGTGATTTTAAAAAACAGTGGAAGTAAGCTTTTCTTATTTCTGGACGCATGCGCAAAATATAGAAGGTCGTTATGACGTAGAATGTGCATACTTTATAGATTCCATTTATGAAATAAAACACATTTTCTAAAAACTCGTGTTTTTTAAGAAATCATGTAAACCTTCTAGAAGCTGTGATTTTAAAAAACGGTGGAAGTAAGCTTTTCTTATTTCCGGACGCATGCGAAAACTATAGAAAGTCGTTATGACGTAGAATGTGCATACTTTTTTTATTCCATTTATGAAATAAAACACATTTTCTAAAAAATCGTTTTTTTTTACGAAATCATGTCAACCTTCTAGAAGCTGTGATTTTAAAAATCGGGGGAAGTAAGCTTTTCTTATTTCCGGACGAATGCGGAAACTATAGAAAGTCGTTATGACGTAGAATGTGCATACTTTGTAGATTTCATTTATGAAACAAAACACATTTTCTAAAAACTCGTTTTTTTTACGAAATCATGTCAACCTTCTAGAAGCTGTGATTTTAAAAAACGGGGGAAGTAAGCTTTTTTTATTTCCGGACGAATGCGCAAACTATAGAAAGTCGTTATGACGTAGAATGTGCATACTTTGTTGATTCCATTTATGAAATAAAACACATTTTCTAAAAACTCGTGTTTTTTACGAAATCATGTAAACCTTCTAGAAGCTGTGATTTTAAAAAACAGGGGAAGTAAGCTTTTCTTATTTTCAAACGCATGCACAAACTATAGAAAGTCGTTATGACGTAGATTGTGCATACTTTGTAGATTCCATTTATGAAATAAAGCACATTTTCTAAACACTCATGTTTTTTACGAAATCATGTAAACCTTCTAGAAGCTGTGATTTTAAAAAACGGTGGAAGTAAGCTTTTCTTATTTCCAGACGAATGCGCAAACTATAGAAAGTCGTTATGACGTAGAATGTGCATACGTTGTTGATTCCATTTATGAAATAAAACACATTTTCTAAAAACTCGTTTTTTTTATGAAATCATGTAAAACTTCTAGAAGCTGTGATTTTAAAAAACGGGGGAAGTAAGCTTTTCTTATTTCCAAACGCATGCGCAAACTATAGAAAGTCATTATGTTGTAGAATGTGCATACTTTGTAGATTCCATTTATGAAATAAAACATATTTTCTAAAAACTCGTGTTTTTTACGAAATCATGTAAACCTTCTAGAAGCTGTGATTTTAAAAAACGGGGGAAGTAAGCTTTTCTTATTTCCGGACGAATGCGCAAACTATAGAATGTCGTTATGACGTAGAATGTGCATACTTTGTAGATTCCATTGATGAAATAAAACACATTTTCTAAAAACTCTTGTTTTTTAAGAAATCATGTAAACCTTCTAGAAGTTGTGATTTTAAAAAACGGTGGAAGTAAGCTTTTCTTATTTCCAGACGCATGTGCAAACTATAGAAAGTCGTTATGAGGTAGAATGTGCATACTTTGTAGATTCCATTTATGAAATAAAACACATCTTCTAAAAACTCGTGTTTTTTACGAAATGATGTAAACCTTCTAAAAGCTGTGATTTTAAAAAACGGTTGAAGTAAGCTTTTCTTATTTCCGGACGCATGCGCAAACTATAGAAAGTCGTTATGACGTAGAATGTGCATACTTTGTAGATTCCATTTATGAAATAAAACACATTTTCTAAAAACTCGTGTTTTTTAAGAAATCATGTAAACCTTCTAGAAGCTGTGATTTTAAAAAACGGTGGAAGTAAGCTTTTCTTATTTCAGGAAGAATGCACAAACTATAGAAAGTCGTTATGACATAGAATGTGCATACTTTGTTGATTCCATTTATGAAATAAAACACATTTTCTAAAAACTCGTGTTTTTTAAGAAATCATGTAAACCTTCTAGAAGTTGTGATTTTAAAAAACGGCGGATGTAAGCTTTTCTTATTTCCGGACGCATGCGCAAACTATAGAAAGTCGTTATGACGTAGAATGTGCATACTTTTTTGATTCCATTTATGAAATTAAACACATTTTCTAAAAACTCATTTTTTTTACGAAATCATGTCAACCTTCTAGAAGCTGTGATTTTAAAAAACGAGGGAGGTAAGCTTTTCTTATTTCCGGACGAATGCACAAACTATAGAAAGTAGTTATGACGTAGAATGTGCATACTTTGTTGATTCCATTTATGAAATAAAACACATTTTCTAAAAACTCGTGTTTTTTAAGAAATCATGTAAACCTTCTAGAAGTTGTGATTTTAAAAAACGGCGGATGTAAGCTTTTCTTATTTCCGGATGCATGCACAAACTATAGAAAGTCGTTATGACGTAGAATGTGCATACTCTGTTGATTCCATTTAAGAAAAAAAACACATTTTTAAAAACCCATGTTTTTTAAGAAATCATGTAAACCTTCTAGAAGCTGTGATTTTAAAAAACGGGGGAAGTAAGCTTTTCTTATTTCCAAATGCATGCGCAAACCATAGAAAGTCGTTATGATGTAGAAATTGCATACTTTGTTGATTCCATTTAGGAAATAAAACACATTTTCTAAAAACTCGTGTTTTTTACGAAATCATGTAAACCTTCTAGAAGCTGTGATTTTAAGAAACGGTGGAACTAAGCTTTTCTTATTTCCAAACTCATGCCCAAACTATAGAAAGTCGTTGTGACTTAGAATGTGCATACTTTGTACATTCCATTTATGAAATATAACACATTTTCTAAAAACTCGTGTTTTTTACGAAATCATGTAAACCTTCTAGAAGCTGTGATTTTAAAAAACGGTGGAAGTAACCTTTTCTTATTTCCGGATGCATGCGCAAACTATAGAAAGTCGTTATGACGTAGAATGTGCATACTTTGTTGATTCCATTTATGAAATAAAACACATTTTCTAAAAACTTGTGTTTTTTACGAAATCATGTAAACCTTCTAGAATCTGTGATTTTAAAAAACGGGGGAAGAAAGCTTTTCTTATTTCAAACGCATGCGCAAACTATAGAAAGTTGTTATGACGTAGAATGTGCATACTTTGTTGATTCCATTTATGAAATAAAACATATTTTCTAAAAACTCTTGTTTTTTAAGAAATCATGTAAACCTTATAAAATCTGTTATTTTAAAAAACGGGAGAAGTAAGCTTTTCTTATTTCTGGACGCATGCGCAAACTATAGAAAGTCCTTATGACGTAGAATGTGCATACTTTGTAGATTCGATTTAAGAAGTAAAAGACATTTTTTAAAAACTCGTGTTTTTTAAGATATCATGTAAACCTTCCAGAAGCTGTGATTTTAAAAAATGGTGGAAGTAAGCTTTTCTTATTTCCAAACGCATGTGCAAACTATAGAAAGTCGTTATGATGTAGAATGTGCATACTTTGTAGATTCCATTTATGAAATAAAACACATTTTCTAAAAACTCGTCTTTTTTACGAAATCATGTAAACCTTCTAGAAGCTGTGATTTTTAAAAACGGTGGAAGTAAGCTTTTCTTATTTCCAAACACATGCGCAAACTATAGAAAGTCGTTGTGACGTAGAATGTGCATACTTTGTACATTCCATTTATGAAATAAAACACATTTTCTAAAAACTCGTGCTTTTTAAGAAATCATGTAAACCTTCTAGAATCTGTGATTTTAAAAAACGGGGGAGGTAAGCTTTTCTTATTTCCGGACGCATGCGAAAACTATAGAAAGTCGTTATGACGTAGAATGTGCATACTTTTTTGATTCCATTTATGAAATAAAACACATTTTCAAAAATCTCGTGTTTTTTAAGAAATCATGTAAACCTTCTAGAGGCTGAGATTTTAAAAAATGGTGGAAGTAAGCTTTTTTTATTTCCAAACGCATGCGCAAACTATAGAAAGTCGTTATGACATAGAATCTGCATACTTTGTAGATTCTATTTATCAAATAAAACACATTTCTAAAAACTCGTGTTTTTTAAGAAATCATGTAAAACTTCTAGAAGCTGTGATTTTAAAAAACGGGGGAGGTAAGCTTTTCTTATTTCCAAACGCATGCGCAAACTATAGAAAGTCATTATGACGTACAAAGTGCATACTTTGTAGATTCCATTTATGAAGTAAAACACATTTTCTAAAAACTCATGTATTTTAAGAAATCATGTAAACCTTCTAGAAGCTGTAATTTTAAAAAACGGGGGAAGTAAGCTTTTCTTATTTCCGGACGAATGCGCAAACTATAGAAAGTTGTTATGACGTAGAATGTACATACTTTGTTGATTCCATTTATGAAATAAAACACATTTTCTAAAAACTCGTGTTTTTTAAGAAATCATGTAAACCTTCTAGAAGCTGTGATTTTAAAAAACGGGGGAAGTAAGCTTTTCTTATTTCCGGACGCATCGGCAAACTAGAGAAACTCCTTATCATGTAGAATGTGCATACTTATTCGATTCCATTTATGAAATAAAACACATTTTCTAAAAACTCCTGTTTTTTACGAAATCATTTAAACCTTCTAGAAGTTGTGATTTTAAAAGACGGTGGAAGTAAGCTTTTCTTATTTCCAGACTCATGCGCAAACTATAGAAAGTCGTTATGACGTAGAATGCGCATACTTTGTAGATTTCATTTATGAAATAAAACACATTTTCTAAAAACTCGTGTTTTTTAAGAAATCATGTAAACCTTCTAGAATCTGTGATTTTAAAAAACGGTGGAGGTAAGCTTTTCTTATTTCCGGACGATTATGCAAACTATAGAAAGTCGTTATGACGTAGAATGTGTATACTTTGTTGATTCCATTTATGAAATAAAACACATTTTCTAAAAACTCGTGTTTTTTAAGAAATCATGTAAACCTTCTAGAAGTTGTGATTTTAAAAAACGGTGGAAGTAAGCTTTTCTTATTTACGGACGCATGCGCAAACTATAGAAAGTCATTATGACGTAGAATGTGAATACTTTGTAGATTCCATTTATGAAATAAAACACATTTTCTAAAAACTTGTGTTTTTTACGAAATCATGTAAACCTTCTAGAAGCTGTGATTTTAAAAAATGGTGGAAGTAAGCTTTTCTTATTTCCGGACGCATGCACAAACTATAGAAAGTCGTTATGACGTAGAATGTGCATACTTTGTTGATTCCATTTATGAAATAAAACACATTTTCTAAAAACTCGTGTTTTTTACGAAATCATGTAAACCTTCTAGAAGCTGTGATTTTAAAAAATGGTGGAAGTAAGCTTTTCTTATTTCCGGTCACATGCACAAACTATAGAAAGTCGTTATGACGTAGAATGTGCATACTTGGTAGATTCCATTTATGAAATAAAACACATTTTCTCAAAACTCGTGTTTTTTACGAAATCATGTAAACCTTCTAGAAGCTGTGATTTTAAAAAACGGGGGAAGTAAGCTTTTCTTATTTCCGGACGGATGCGCAAACTATAGAAAGTATTTATGACGTAGAATGTGCATACTTGTTAGATTCCATTTATGAAATAAAACACATTTTCTAAAAACTCATGTTTTTTACGAAATCATGTAAACCTTCTAGAAGCTGTGATTTTAAAAAACGGTGGAAATAAGCTTTTCTTATTTCCGGACGAATGCGCAAACTATAGAAAGTCGTTATGACGTAGAATGTGCATACTTTGTTGATTCCATTTATGAAATAAAACACATTTTCTAAAAACTAGTGTTTTTTAAGAAATCATGTAAACCTTCTAGAAGCTTTGATTTAAAAAACGGTGGAAGTAAGCTTTTCTTATTTCGAAACGCATGCGCAAACTATAGAAAGTCGCTATGACATAGAATGTGCATACTTTGTTGATTCCATTTACGAAATAAAACACATTTTCTAAAAACTCGTGTTTTTTAAGAAATCATGTAAACCTTCTAGAAGTTGTGATTTTAAAAAACGGGGGAAGTAAGCTTTTCTTATTTCTAAACGCATGCGCAAATTATAGAAAGTCATTATGACGTAGAATGTGCATACTTTGTTGATTCCATTTATTTAATAAAACACATTTTCTAAAAACTCGTGTTTTTTAAGAAATCATGCAAAACTTCTAGATTCTGTGATTTTAAAAAACGGGGGAGGTAAGCTTTTCTTATTTCTGGAAGCATGCGCAAACTATAGAAAATCGTTATGACGTAGAATGTGCATACTTTGTAGATTACATTTATGAAATAAAACACATTTTCTAAAAACTCGTGTTTTTTACGAAATCATGTAAACCTTCTAGAAGCTATGATTTTAAAAAACGGTGGAATTATGCTTTTCTTATTTCCGCACGCATGCGCAAACTATAGAAAGTCGTTATGACGTAGAATGTGCATACTTTGTTGATTCTATTTATGAAATAAAACACATTTTCTAAAAACTCGTGTTTTTTAAGAAATCATGTAAACCTTCTAGAAGCTGTCATTTTAAAAAACGGGGGAAGTAAGCTTTTCTTATTTCCGGACACATGCGCAAACTATAGAAAGTTGTTATGACGTAGAATGTGCATACATTGTAGATTCCATTTATGAAATAAAACACATTTTCTGAAAACTCGTGTTTTTTACGAAATCATGTAAACCTTCTAGAAGATGTGATTTTAAAATACGGTGGAAGTAAGCTTTTCTTTTTTCTGGACGCATGTGCAAACTATAGAAAGTCGTTATGACGTAGAATGTGCATACTTTGTAGATTCCATTTATGAAATAAAACACATTTTCTAAAAACTCGTGTTTCTTAAGAACTCATGTAAAGCTTCTAGAAGCTGTGATTTTAAAAACTGGGGAAGTAAGCTTTTCTTATTTCCGGACGGATGCGCAAACTATAGAAAGCCGTTGTGACGTAGAATGTGCATACTTTGTAGATTCCATTTATGAAATAAAACACATTTTTCTAAAAACTCGTATTTTTTACGAAATTATGTAAACCTTATAGAAGCTGTGATTTTAAAAAACGGTGGAAGTAAGCTTTTCTTATTTCCGGACGCATGCGCAAACTATAGAAAGTCGTTATGACGTAGAATGTGCATACTTTGTAGATTCCATTTATGAAATAAAACACATTTTCTAAAAACTCGTGTTTTTTACGAAATCATGTAAACCTTCTAGAAGCTGTGATTTTAAAAAACGGTGGAAGTAAGCTTTTCTTATTTCCGGACGCATGCACAAACTATAGAAAGTCGTTATGACGTAGAATGTGCATACTTTATTGATTCGATTTATGAAATAAAACACATTTTCTAGAAACTCGTGTTTTTCAAGAAATCATGTAAACCTTCTAGAATCTGTGATTTTAAAAAACGGTGGAGGTAAGCTTTTCTTATTTTCGGACGAATGTGCAAACTATAGAAAGTCGTTATGACCTAGAATGTGTATACTTTGTTGATTCCATTTATGTAATAAAACACATTTTCTAAAAATTCGTGTTTTTTAAGAAATCATGTAAACCTTCTAGAAGCTGTGATTTTAAAAAACGGGGGAAGTAAGCTTTTCTTATTTCATACGCATTAGCAAACTATAGAAAGTCGTTATGACGTAGAATGTGCATACATTGTTGATTCCATTTATGAAATAAAACACATTTTCTAAAAACTCGTGTTTTTTAAGAAATCATGTAAACCTTCTAGAAGCTGTGATTTTAAAAAACGGTGGAAGTAAGCTTTTCTTATTTCCGGACGCATGCGCAAACTATAGAAAGTCGTTATGACGTAGAATGTGGATCCTTTGTAGATTCCATTTATGAAATAAAACACATTTTCTAAAAACTCGTGTTTTTTACGAAATCATGTAAACCTTCTAGAAGCTGTGATTTTAAAAAACGGTGGAAGTAAGCTTTTCTTATTTCCGGACGCATGCACAAACTATAGAAAGTCGTTATGACGTAGAATGTGCATACTTTATTGATTCGATTTATGAAATAAAACACATTTTCTAGAAACTCGTGTTTTTCAAGAAATCATGTAAACCTTCTAGAATCTGTGATTTTAAAAAACGGTGGAGGTAAGCTTTTCTTATTTTCGGACGAATGTGCAAACTATAGAAAGTCGTTATGACCTAGAATGTGTATACTTTGTTGATTCCATTTATGTAATAAAACACATTTTCTAAAAATTCGTGTTTTTTAAGAAATCATGTAAACCTTCTAGAAGCTGTGATTTTAAAAAACGGGGGAAGTAAGCTTTTCTTATTTCATACGCATTAGCAAACTATAGAAAGTCGTTATGACGTAGAATGTGCATACATTGTTGATTCCATTTATGAAATAAAACACATTTTCTAAAAACTCGTGTTTTTTAAGAAATCATGTAAACCTTCTAGAAGCTGTGATTTTAAAAAACGGTGGAAGTAAGCTTTTCTTATTTCCGAACGCATGCGTAAACTATAGAAAGTCGTTATGACGTAGAATGTGGATCCTTTGTAGATTCCATTTATGAAATAAAACACATTTTCTAAAAACTCGTGTTTTTTACGAAATCATGTAAAGCTTCTAGAAGCTGTGATTTTAAAAAACGGTGAAAGTAAGCTTTTCTTATTTCCGGACGCATGCGCAAACTATAGAAAGTTGTTATGACGTAGAATGTGCATACTTTGTTGATTCCATTTATATAATAAAACACATTTTCTAAAAACTCATGTTTTTTAAGAAATCATGTAAATCTTCTAGAAGCTGTGATTTTAAAAAACGGGGGAAGTAAGCTTTTCTTTTTTCCGGACGCATGCGCAAACTATAGAAAGTCGTTATCACGTAGAATGTGCATACTTTGTACATTACATTTATGAAATAAAACACATTTTCTAAAAACTCGTGTTTTTTAAGAAATCATATAAACCTTTTAGAAGCTGTGATTTTAAAAAACGGAGGAAGTAAGCTTTTCTTATTTCTGAACGAATACAGAAACTATAGAAAGTCGTTATGACGTATAATCTGCATACTTTTTTTATTCCATTTATGAAATAAAACATATTTTCTAAAAACTCGTGTTTTTTAAGAAACCATGTAAACCTTCTAGAAGCTGTGATTTTAAAAAACGGTGGAAGTAAACTTTTCTTATTTCTGGACGCATGCGCAAACTATAGAAAGTCATTATGACGTAGAATGTGCATACTTTGTTGATTCCATTTATGAAATTAAACACATTTTCTAAAACCTCGTGTTTTTTAAGAAATCATGTAAACCTTCTAGAAGCTGTGATTTTAAAAAACGGGGGAAGTAAGCTTTTCTTATTTCCAAATGCATGCGCAAACCATAGAAAGTCGTTATGATGTAGAAATTGCATACTTTGTTGATTCCATTTAGGAAATAAAACATATTTTCTCAAAACTCGTGTTTGTTAAGAAATCATGTAAACCTTCTAGAAGCTGTGATTTTAAAAGACGGGGGAAGTAAGCTTTTCTTATTTCCAGACGCATGCGCAAACTATAGAAATTCATTATGACGTAGAATGTGCATACTTTGTAGATTCCATTTATGAAATAAAACACATTTTCTAAAAAGTCGTGTTTTTTACGAAATCATGTAAACCTTCTAGAAGCTGTGATTTTAAAAAACGGGGGAAGTAAGCTTTTCTTATTTCCAAACGCACGCGCAAACTATACAAAGCCGTTATGACATAGAATGTGCATACTTTGTAGATTCCATTTATGAAATAAAACACATTTTCTAAAAACTCGTGTTTTTTACGAAATCATGTAAACCTTCTGGAAGCTGTGATTTTAAAAAACGGTGGAAGTAAGCTTTTCTTATTTCCGGACGCATGCACAAACTATAGAAAGTCGTTGTGACGTAGAATGTGCATACTTTGTACATTCCATTTATGAAATAAAACACATTTTCTAAAAACTCGTGTTTTTTACGAAATCATGTAAACCTTCTAGAAGATGTGATTTTAAAAAACGGTGGAAGTAATCTTTTCTTATTTCTGGACGCATGCGCAAACTATAGAAATTTGTTATGACGTAGAATGTGCATACTTTGTTGATTCTATTTATGAAATAAAACACATTTTCTAAAAACTCATGTTTTTAAAGAAATCATGTAAACCTTCTAGAATCTGTCATTTTAAAAAACGGTGGAGGTAACCTTTTCTTATTTCCGGACGAATGTGCAAACTATAGAAAGTCGTTATGATGTAGAATGTGTATACTTTGTTGATTCTATTTATGAAATAAAACAAATTCTCTAAAAACTCGTGTTTTTTAAGAAATCATGTAAACCTTCTAGAAGCTGTAATTTTAAAAAACTGTGGAAGTAAGCTTTTCTTATTTCCGGACGCATGCGCAAACTATAGAAAGTCATTATGACATAGAATGTGCATACTTTGTTGATTCCATTTATGAAATAAAACACATTTTCTAAAAACTTGTGTTTTTTAAGAAATCATGTAAACCTTCTAGAAGCTGTGATTTTAAAAAATGGGGGAAGTAAGCTTTTCTTATTTACGGACGCATGCGTAAACTATAGAAGGTCGTTGTGACGTAGAATGTGCATACTTTGTAGATTCTATTGATGAAATAAAACACATTTTCTAAAAACTCGTGTTTTTTAAGAAATCATGTAAACCTTCTAGAAGCTGTGATTTTAAAAAACGGTGGAAGTAAGCTTTTCTTATTTCCGGACGAATGCACAAACTATAGAAAGTCGTTATGACGTAGAATGTGCATACTTTGTTGATTCCATTTATGAAATAAAACACATTTTCTAAAAACTCGTGTTTTTTAAGAAATCATGTAAATCTTCTAGAAGCTGTGATTTTATAAAACGGTGGAAGTAAGCTTTTCTTATTTCCGGACGCATGCGCAAACTATAGAAAGTCATTATGACGTAGAATGTGCATAGTTTGTTGATTCCATTTATCAAATAAAACACATTTTCTAAAAACTCGTGTGTTTTAAGAAATCATGTAAACCTTCTAGAAGCTGTGATTTTAAAAAACGGGGGAAGTAAGCTTTTCTTATTTCAAACGCATCCGCAAAATATAAAAAGTCGTTATGACGTAGAATGTACATACTTTGTTGATTCCATTTATGAAATAAAACACATTTTCTAAAAGCTCGTGTTTTTTAAGAAATCATGTAAACCTTCTAGAAGCTGTGATTTTAAAAAACGTGGGAAGTAAGCTTTTCTTATTTCCGGACGCATGCGCAAACTTTAGAAAGTCCTTATCACGTAGAATGTGCATACTTTGTGGATTCCATTTATGAAATAAAACACATTTTCTAAAAACTCGTGTGTTTTAAGAAATCATGTAAACCTTCTAGAAGCTGTCATTTTAAAAAACGGGGGAAGTAAGCTTTTCTTATTTCAAACGCATCCGCAAAATATAGAAAGTCGTTATGACGTAGAATGTACATACTTTGTTGATTCCATTTATGAAATAAAACACATTTTCTAAAACCTCGTGTTTTTTAAGAAATCATGTAAACCTTCTAGAAGCTGTGATTTTAAAAAACGTGGGAAGTAAGCTTTTCTTATTTCCGGACGCATGCGCAAACTTTAGAAAGTCCTTATCACGTAGAATGTGCATACGTTGTTGATTCTATTTATGAAATAAAACACATTTTCTTAAAACTCGTGTTTTTTAAGAAATCATGTAAACCTTCTAGAAGCTGTGATTTTAAAAAACGGTGGAAGTAAGCTTTTCTTATTTCCGGACGCATGCGCAAACTATACAAAGTCGTTATGACGTAGAATGTGCATACTTTGTTGATTCCATTTATGAAATAAAACACGTTTTCTAAAAACTCGTGTTTTTTAACACATCATGTAAACCTTCTAGAAGCTGTGATTTTAAAAAACACGGGAAGTAAGCTTTTCTTATTTCCAAACGCATGCGCAAACTATAGAAAGTCGTTATGACGTAGAATGTGCATACTTTGTAGATTCCATTTATGAAATAAAACACATTTTCTAAAAACTCGTGTTTTTTACGAAATCATGTAAACCTTCTAGAAGCTGTGATTTTAAAAAACAGGGGAAGTAAGCTTTTCTTATTTCTAAACGCATGCGCAAACTATAGAAATTCGTTATGACGTAGAATGTGCATACTTTGTTGATTCCATTTATGAAATAAAACATATTTTCTAAAAACTCATGTTTTTTAAGAAATCATGTAAACCTTCTAGAATCTGTGATTTTAAAAAACGGTGGAGGTAAGCTTTTCTTATTTACGGACGAATGCACAAACTATAGAAAGTCGTTATGACGTAGAATGTGCATAGTTTGTTGATTCCATTTATGAAATAAAACACATTTTTCTAAAAACTCGTGTTTTTTAAGAAATCATGTAAACCTCTAGAAGCTGTGATTTTAAAAAACGGTGGAAGTAAGCTTTTCTTATTTCTGGACGCATGCGCAAACTATAGAAAGTCCTTATCACATAGAATGTGCATACTTTTTATATTCCATTTATGAAATAAAACACATTTTCTAAAAACTCGTGTTTTTTACGAAATCATTTAAACCTTCTAGAAGCTGTGATTTTAAAAAACAGTGGAAGTAAGCTTTTCTTATTTCCGGACGCATGCGCAAACTATAGAAAGTCGTTATGACGTAGAATGTGCATACGTTGTTGATTCCATTTATGAATAAAAACACATTTTCTTAAAACTCGTGTTTTTTAAGAAATCATGTAAACCTTCTAGAAGCTGTGATTTTAAAAAACGGTGGAAGTAAGCTTTTCTTATTTCCAGACGCATGCGCAAACTATAGAAAGTCATTATGACGTAGAATGTGCATACTTTGTTGATTCCATTTATGAAATAAAACATGTTTTCTGAAAACTCGTGTTTTTTAACAAATCATGTAAACCTTTTAGAAGCTGTGATTTTAAAAAACGGGGGAAGTAAGCTTTTCTTATTTCCGGACGAATGCACAAACTATAGAAAGTCGTTATGACGTAGAATCTGCATACTTTGTTGATTGCATTTATGAAATAAAACATATTTTATAAAAACTCGTGTTTTTTAAGAAATCATGTAAACCTTCTAGAAGCTGTGATCTTAAAAAACGGTGGAAGTAAACTTTTCTTATTTCTGGACGCATGCGCAAACTATATAAATTCGTTATGACGTAGAATGTGCATACTTCGTCGATTCCATTTATGAAATAAAACACATTTTCTAAAAACTCGTGTTTTTTAAGAAATCATGTAAACCTTCTAGAAGCAGTGATTTTAAAAAACGGGGGAAGTAAGCTTTTCTTATTTCCAAATGCATGCGCAAACCATAGAAAGTCGTTATGATGTAGAAATTGCATACTTTGTTGATTCCATTTAGGAAATAAAACATATTTTCTAAAAACTCGCGTTTGTTAAGAAATCATGTAAACCTTCTAGAAGCTGTGATTTTAAAAGACGGGGGAAGTAAGCTTTTCTTATTTCCAGACGCATGCGCAAACTATAGAAATTCATTATGACGTAGAATGTGCATACTTTGTAGATTCCATTTATGAAATAAAACACATTTTCTAAAAAGTCGTGTTTTTTACAAAATCATGTAAACCTTCTAGAAGCTGTGATTTTAAAAAACGGGGGAAGTAAGCTTTTCTTATTTCCAAACGCATGCGCAAACTATAGAAAGTCGTTATGACATAGAATGTGCATACTTTGTAGATTCCATTTATGAAATAAAACACATTTTCTAAAAACTCGTATTTTTTACGAAATCATGTAAACCTTCTGGAAGCTGTGATTTTAAAAAATGGTGAAAGTAAGCTTTTCTTATTTCCGGACGCATGCGCAAACTATAGAAAGTCGTTGTGATGTAGAATGTGCATACTTTGTACATTCCATTTATGAAATAAAACACATTTTCTAAAAACTCGTGTTTTTTAAGAAATCATATAAACCTTTTAGAAGCTGTGATTTTAAAAAACGGAGGAAGTAAGCTTTTCTTATTTCCGAACGAATGCACAAACTATAGAAAGTCGTTATGACGTATAATCTGCATACTTTTTTTATTCCATTTATGAAATAAAACATATTTTCTAAAAACTCGTGTTTTTTAAGAAATCATGTAAACCTTCTAGAAGCTGTGATTTTAAAAAACGGTGGAAGTAAACTTTTCTTATTTCTGGACGCATGCGCAAACTATAGAAAGTCATTATGACGTAGAATGTGCATACTTTGTTGATTCCATTTATGAAATTAAACACATTTTCTAAAAACTCGTGTTTTTTAAGAAATCATGTAAACCTTCTAGAAGCTGTGATTTTAAAAAACGGGGGAAGTAAGCTTTTCTTATTTCCAAATGCATGCGCAAACCATAGAAAGTCGTTATGATGTAGAAATTGCATACTTTGTTGATTCCATTTAGGAAATAAAACATATTTTCTCAAAACTCGTGTTTGTTAAGAAATCATGTAAACCTTCTAGAAGCTGTGATTTTAAAAGACGGGGGAAGTAAGCTTTTCTTATTTCCAGACGCATGCGCAAACTATAGAAATTCATTATGACGTAGAATGTGCATACTTTGTAGATTCCATTTATGAAATAAAACACATTTTCTAAAAAGTCGTGTTTTTTACGAAATCATGTAAACCTTCTAGAAGCTGTGATTTTAAAAAACGGGGGAAGTAAGCTTTTCTTATTTCCAAACGCACGCGCAAACTATAGAAATTAGTTATGACGTAGAATGTGCATACTTTGTTGATTCCATTTATGAAATAAAACATATTTGCTAAAAACTCGTGTTTTTTAAGAAATCATGTAAACCTTGTAGAATCTGTGATTTTAAAAAATGGTGGAGGTAAGCTTTTCTTATTTACGGACGCATGCGCAGACTATAGAAAGTCGTTATGACGTAGAATGTGAATACTTTGTTGATTCCATTTATGAAATAAAACATATTTTCTAAAAACTCGTGTTTTTTAAGAAATCATGTAAACCTTCTAGAAGCTGTGATTTTAAAAAACGGGGGAAGTAAGCTTTTCTTATTTCAAACGCATCCGCAAAATATAGAAAGTCGTTATGACGTAGAATGTGCATACTTTGTTGATTCCATTTATGAAATAAAACACATTTTCTAAAAACTCGTGTTTTTTAAGAAATCATGTAAACCTTCTAGAAGCTGTGATTTTAAAAAACGTGGGAAGTAAGCTTTTCTTATTTCCGGACTCATGCGCGAACTATAGAAAGTCCTTATCACGTAGAATGTGCATACTTTGTGGATTCCATTTATGAAATAAAACACATTTTCTAAAAACTCGTGTTTTTTACGAAATCATGTAAACCTTCTAGAATCTGTGATTTCAAAAAAAAGTGGAAGTAACCTTTTCTTATTTCTGGACGCATGCGCAAACTATAGAAAGTCGTTATGACGTAGAATGTGCATACGTTGTTGATTCCATTTATGAAATAAAACACATTTTCTTAAAACTCGTGTTTTTTAAGAAATCATGTAAACCTTCTAGAAGCTGTGATTTTAAAAAACGGTGGAAGTAAGCTTTTCTTATTTCCGGACGCATTCGCAAACTAAAGAAAGTCGTTATGACGTAGAATGTGCATACTTTGTTGATTCCATTTATGAAATAAAACATGTTTTCTAAAAACTCGTGTTTTTTAACAAATCATGTAAACCTTCTAGAAGATGTGATTTTAAAAAACGGGGGAAGTAAGCTTTTCTTATTTCCAAAGGCATGCGCAAACTATAGAAAGTAGTTATCACGTAGAATGTGCATACTTTGTAGATTCCATTTATGAAATAAAACACATTTTCTAAAAACTCGTGTTTTTTACGAAATCATGTAAACCTTCTAGAAGCTGTGATTTTAAAAAACGGGGGAAGTAAGCTTTTCTTATTTCTAAACGCATGCGCAAACTATAGAAATTAGTTATGACGTAGAATGTGCATACTTTGTTGATTCCATTTATGAAATAAAACATATTTTCTAAAAACTCGTGTTTTTTAAGAAATCATGTAAACCTTGTAGAATCTGTGATTTTAAAAAATGGTGGAGGTAAGCTTTTCTTATTTACGGACGAATGCACAAACTATAGAAAGTCGTTATGACGTAGAATGTGCATACTTTGTTGATTCCATTTATGAAATAAAACACATTTTCTAAAAACACGTGTTTTTTACAAAATCATGTAAACCTTCTAGAAGCTGTGATTTTAAAAAACGGTGGAAGTAAGCTTTTCTTATTTCCGGACGCATGCAACTATAGAAAGTCGTTATGACGTAGAATGTGCATACTTTGTTGATTCCATTTATGAAATAAAACACATTTTCTAAAAACTCGTGTTTTTTAAGAAATCATGTAAACCTTCTAGAAGCTATGATTTTAAAAAACGGTGGGAGTAAGCTTTTCTTATTTCCGGACGCATGCGCAAACTATAGAAAGTCGTTATCAAATAGAACTTGCATACTTTGTAGATTCCATTTATGAAATAAAACACATTTTCTAAAAACTCGTGTTTTTTAAGAAATCATGTAAAGCTTGTTGAGCCCAGAATTGGCCCTTTTTGACCATCATTTATCATCTTCCCTTCCCTTGTCTTACACCAATTACCTTGGCAATTCGACTTATCGTCCTTATCTTATTTCCCAAATTACCAAGGTATGGCCGATTATTGTTTTATTGTATTAATACTTATGATCGTGATGATTAAAGCTGTGCATCTCTTAATTTGTGCTAACATGATGCGATTTATGAAGGTAGTAAGACAAATAGACTGCAGGAAGATCGGAGCTGAACAAGTCATGAAGGAAGGGACGTTCATTGCTTGTAGAAGGTTCCTTGGGGCTCGATTCGTCAATCAAGGCCCAGTCGTGACAAGGCAGCTGTAACAGAAAGTTCTATCTTAAGTATGTCGCTGCTCGAGTCCAGCTGTGAGCTGGAAGGACCGCCACTCTTGAGGCAATTAATAACTCTCTCATATTTGGATATTTCAGTTCTGCCACGCATTGTAACAGCTAGATTATTTAGGGCGCCTGAAGATCAGAGATCTTCATGGCTGCCTAATTATAGGTTTAGATGTTGCAAATTGTATGTATAAATATGGGGAATTGCCTCGACCGAGGGGTTGGACAGCAAACAATTAATTTATCTTGTATTAGAAGCCAAGCCAAAACTGTGTACTCATTCTTCTGTTAATATAAGGAGTTACTTCTGAGTTAAAGAGAGTGTTGTTCAACCAGCGTCTCTGTGTGAAGACTGGGCCCGTCTTCCACAGAGATTGCTGCGTTAATTTAGGATTTCATCTTTCTTGTTGTGTGATGCTTTGTTCTTTCTTTTGTACGCAGCAGCAATATTTATTGTGTGGATTTCTCAGTAAAAGATTATATTTCTGTGAGATTGGTGAATGGTATCGAATAACAGTCGACTGAGTCAGGTTTGCTTTACACATTTCAATTTCTGTTCACACTGCCGTGTTCATCCTACAGCTGAGACGTAATCCTAGGAGCTCTTACAATTTAGCTTTCATGTTATGTGTTGATTGATTTATATTTTGCAATTCAGTTTCTTAGAACAGTTGCTTCAATCTCCTTCATTAAAAGTTCTAGAGTAATGTTCAGGTCATGCTTTATGATTCCCAGCTTGATTAGATTAGAAAAGTGATTATTTTAGAATAGGAATGAGATTTCCTTCTTGCAATCGTTGATTAGATCTAATACCATTTCTTCTTGATGCATAATAGAAAAGAATTGTAGTATAGCAGTTAGAAGGCAATTGGGATTGCATAGGTTCTTGGGATGAACATGGACGATAGAAGATAAAAGTATTCACTTCTAATGGTTTTGTGTTTAAGCATATATTGTGCACTTATCCTTTGAAATAAAAAGACTTTCTCGGGTTGACAATAAATTTCATATACTCTGTGTGTTTGATATTTAATTATCTGCAAATAGAGTGCTTGACAAAGCTTCTAGAAGCTGTGATTTTAAAAAACGGTGGAAGTAAGCTTTTCTTATTTCCAGATGAATGCATAAACTATAGAAAGTCGTTATGACGAAGAATGTGCATACTTTGTTGATTCCATTTATGAAATAAAACAAATTTTCTAAAAACTCGTGTTTTTTAAGAAATCATGTAAACCTTCTAGAAGCTGTGATTTTAAAAAACGGGGAAGGTAAGCTTTTCTTATTTCCGGACGCATGCGCAAACTATAGAAAGTCGTTATGACGTAGAATGTGCATACTTTGTTGATTCCATTTATGAAATAAAACACATTATCTAAAAACTCGTGTTTTTTAAGAAATCATGTAAACCTTCTAGAAGCTGTGATTTTAAAAAACGGTGGAAGTAAGCTTTTCTTATTTCCGGACGCATGCGCAAACTATAGAAAGTCGTTATGACGTAGAATGTGCATACTTTGTGGATTTCAAAACACATTTTCTAAAAACTCGTGTTTTTTAAGAAATAATGTAAACCTTTTAGAAGCTGTGATTTTAAAAAACGGGGGAAGTAAGCTTTTCTTATTTCAAACGCATGCGCAAACTATAGAAAGTCGTTATGACGTAGAATGTGCATACTTTGTTGATTCCATTTATGAAATAAAACACATTTTCTAAAAACTCGTGTTTTTTAAGAAATCATGTAAACCTTATAAAAGCTGTTATTTTAAAAAACGGGGGAAGTAAGCTTTTCTTATTTCCGGACGCATGTGCAAACCATAGAAAGTCCTTATGACGTAGAATGTGCATACTTTGTAGATTCCATTTACGAAATAAAACATGTTTTCTAAAAACTCGTGTTTTTTAACAAATCATGTAAACCTTCTAGAAGATGTGATTTTAAAAAACGGGGGAAGTAAGCTTTTCTTATTTCCAAAGGCATGCGCAAACTATAGAAAGTAGTTATCACGTAGAATGTGCATACTTTGTAGATTCCATTTATGAAATAAAACACATTTTCTAAAAACTCGTGTTTTTTACGAAATCATGTAAACCTTCTAGAAGCTGTGATTTTAAAAAACGGGGGAAGTAAGCTTTTCTTATTTCTAAACGCATGCGCAAACTATAGAAATTAGTTATGACGTAGAATGTGCATACTTTGTTGATTCCATTTATGAAATAAAACATATTTTCTAAAAACTCGTGTTTTTTAAGAAATCATGTAAACCTTCTAGAAGCTGTGATTTTAAAAAACGGTAGAAGTAAGCTTTTCTTATTTCCGGACGAATGCACAAACTATAGAAAGTCGTTATGACGTAGAATGTGCATACTTTGTTGATTCCATTTATGAAATAAAACATATTTTCTAAGAAATAGTGTTTTTTAAGAAATCATGTAATCCTTCTAGAAGCTTTGATTTTAAAAAACGGTGGAAGTAAGCTTTTCTTATTTCCGGACGCATGCGCAATGTTCGGGTACACAGGGTACTACCAAAGGACCGAACACCAAGAGCAACCACTTCACACAAACAGATCACAGATCAACACACCGATGTTTTGACGTGGTTTAAACCCTCTTGAGGGAAACACTCCATGGCCCCGGCCAAATAGCTTCTACGGGACAATTTATTATGCAAAGAAAGAAAGTTACAAATGAGCTTCTCATAATCGATCAACTAAACAATGACCCTCCATGCTCTTTAAATAGAGATCATGGACCAATCGGGTGTTAAGCCACGGATCAAGGTTAGGTTTGATCTAAGAGAAGTTGAGCCGTCGGATCACTCTATGTCGGAAACATATCGTGACCGTCGGATTAAGTATTTACAAATGCATACTAATGCATACTAAAGAAACACACTATCCCTAACGGATATATTACACAAGTTGATCTTAACTAACTCCTAAGTGTCTAAATATCCTAACATCCCCCCTTAAGAACAACTTGGGATAGGATTGAAGGATTTACAAAGGTGACACTATTAGGAGAAGGAAGGAGGCATTAGAGCCTATCCCCCCTTAATGACAAGTTCCTGAACTCCTAACATAGATCGAAGTTTAGAAAACTTCGCTTCTGTAAGAGACTTGGTGAAGATGTCTGCAACTTGATCATCTGTAGGGCAAAAGAGCACTTCAAGAACACGATCATGAACAAGATTTCTGATGAAGTGCATATGTAGCTCAATGTGTTTGCTGCGTTGATGTAGAACTGGATCTTTGGCAAGCTTGATGGCACTTTGATTGTCGCACCAAAGTGGAGTAGGCTGCTGCTGCTCGAATCCAAACTCTGAAAGGATCTGTCGAAGCCATAAAGCTTCCTGACTGGCATTAACTGCTGCTCGATATTCTGCCTCTGCTGAAGAAAGAGCAAGAGCTTGTTGTTTCTTACAAGCCCAAGTAATAGGTCCAGATCCCAGACTGAAAACATAACCTGCAGTAGACTTTCGATCATCAGGATCGCCGGCCCAATCTGAATCAGTGAAACCAACCAACAAAGGTTTCCCCCCTGTACTGTAATGAATCCCAAACTGAACTGTACCTCGAATATATCGAAGTATTCTTTTAGCTGCTTTCCAGTGACTTTCATGAGGTGTCTGCATATAACGGGCAACTCGACCAACGGCAAAGGAAAGGTCAGGACGGGAATGAGTCAAGTATAAAAGACAACCAACAAGCTGACGATACAAGGTGGCATCTACTTCTGGTGAAGTACAAGTGGCAGAAAGTTTGACTCCAGACTGGAAGGGAGAAGGGGCTGGTGTACAATCTTCCATGTGAAAGCGACGAAGAAGGTCACAAGCATACTTAGACTGAGAAAGAAAGATTCCTTCTTTGGTTTGCAGAACTTGGAGACCAAGAAAATAATGCAAATGTCCTAAGTCTGACATTTCAAAGGTTTGTTTAAGACGGGATTTCACATGGGTTATAAGCTTAGGGTCACTACCAGTAAGAATAAGGTCATCAACATATAGAACAAGTATGATGAGATGGTTTCCTACTTTCTTGGTCTAGACATTGGGGTCAGAATGGCATCTAGAAAAACCAGTATCAAGGAGAAAGTTATCCATTTTGGCATACCAAGCTCTAGGAGCTTGCTTAAGGCCATATAAGGATTTCTTAAGGCGACAGACAAGGCTAGAGTTATTCTGAACATAACCAGGAGGTTGTTCCATGTAAATTTCCTCCTGTAAATCACCATGTAAGAAGGCGGACTTGACATCCATTTGATGGACTTCCCAGTTGTGTAAAGCTGCAAGGGAAAGAACAAGGCGGATGGAGTTCATTTTTGCGACGGGAGCAAAGGTTTCATTGTAGTCAATCCCTTCAACTTGGGAAAAACCTTTGGCAACTAACCTTGCCTTAAGTCTTTCAACACTTCCATCTGATGCATACTTAGTTCTATAGACCCATTTACATCTGACAAGTTTTCTTCCTTTTGGAAGAGATACAAGATCCCAAGTATCGTTCGCCATTAAGGAACGATATTCTTCATCCATGGCTGCATCCCAATCTGGATTCCCTGAAGCTTCTGCAAAAGTTTCTGGATCATGATGCTCGGAAACTTGAGCCAAAAGAGAAGAGGCTCGCTGAAACTGAGAACGTGTTCGACGTTGATCTCTAGGATCACCGGCAAGATCACCAGCTGCTTCACATGTTGAACGGACCCATCGAGGAAGCACTTGTGCTGGTGCAACTGGAGGAACATGAGCAGGCGGAGGTGGATTTTCATCCTCACTGTCATCATCAGAAACTGGAGTTGGAAACCTGTCAAGGAAGTTGGAAGAAGAAGAAGAAGGCACAAACGCCGAATCAGGCTCGCAGGCCAAAGATGGCACACTCGCCGAGTTAGGCTCGCAGGCCAAGATATTTTCATCAAATTTAACATCTTTTCTAATGATTATAGCATGAGAATGTGGTTGAAGAAGTCTATAACCTTTTACATCTTCAGAATATCCAACAAATATGCACTTTTCACTTTTAAAAGTAACTTCCTAAGACTTGAACTCAAGACCTATTAAGGAATAAAGCAACTTTGAACCAAGTGAGCTAGATTAAAAGGTATGTAAAATATGGGAATGAGGAAGGGGGCTTTTTTTTTTTTTTTTTTTTTTTTTACTCTTCTTGCTCGGTTTGCGTGCTTGCCCTTTTTCCTGCAAAACAGACCACAAAACGAAACAAAAAAAACTTTTCCACACTTGTGGAGTTAGATCTTGTTAGCTTGCCCGGAAAGTCTACGTTTTCTCTCTGTTTCTGATTTGCCGAGATCGCGCAAGGTGCACGGCAAAGAGCATACGCAGCCGAGAAAAACCCTTTTCCTTTCTGTTTCTGATTTGCCGAGATCGCTCAAGGTGCACGGCAAAGAGCATACGCAGACGGAAAAGCAACAATCCGAACCAAAAAAAATCTAACAGTAAAAAAAAAAGATGAAATATGAGATTTTTCTTTTCAAAAGACGAAAATAAAAAAAAATGCGTCACTGTAACATTATACCTTCAGATCTGATGAAAAACGCGTTTCTGGAGCAATCGGGAACCGTTTTCGATCAAACGAAAACTATTTTTCAATGGAAACGACGCTCCGGATGCAATGGAACACCTCCCACAGCCCAGAAATGCACAGAAATACCAGAACTAGAAACGCTTTCGAGTTTCGGCAACAGCAGTTCAAGATCTAGATCATAACCGGAAGCGGCACTTCATAAAAGCTCTGATACCATGTTCGGGTACACAGGGTACTACCAAAGGACCGAACACCAAGAGCAACCACTTCACACAAACAGATCACAGATCAACACACCGATGTTTTGACGTGGTTTAAACCCTCTTGAGGGAAACACTCCACGGCCCCGGCCAAATAGCTTCTACGGGACAATTTATTATGCAAAGAAAGAAAGTTACAAATGAGCTTCTCATAATCGATCAACTAAACAATGACCCTCCATGCTCTTTAAATAGAGATCATGGACCAATCGGGTGTTAAGCCACGGATCAAGGTTAGGTTTGATCTAAGAGAAGTTGAGCCGTCGGATCACTCTATGTCGGAAACATATCGTGACCGTCGGATTAAGTATTTACAAATGCATACTAATGCATACTAAAGAAACACACTATCACTAACGGATATATTACAAATGCATACTAATGCATGCGCAAACTATAGAAAGTCGTTATGACGTAGAATGTGCATACTTTGTTGATTCCATTTATGAAATAAAACACATTTTTAAAAACCCGTGTTTTTTAAGAAATCATGTAAACCTTCTAGAAGCTGTGATTTTAAAAAACGGGGGAAGTAAGCTTTTCTTATTTCCAAATGCATGCGCAAACCATAGAAAGTCGTTATGATGTAGAAATTGCATACTTTGTTGATTCCATTTAGGAAATAAAACATATTTTCTAAAAACTCGTGTTTTTTACGAAATCATGTAAACCTTCTAGAAGCTGTGATTTTAAAAAATGGTGGAAGTAAGCTTTTCTTATTTCCGGACGCATGCGCAAACTATAGAAAGTCATTATGACGTAGAATGTGCATACTTTGTAGATTACATTTATGAAATAAAACACATTTTCTAAAAACTCGTGTTTTTTACGAAATCACGTAAACCTTCTAGAAGCTGTGATTTCAAAAAATGGGGGAAGTAAGCTTTTCTTATTTCCAAAGGCATGCGCAAACTATAGAAAGTCGTTATGACGTAGAATGTGCATACTTTGTAGATTCCATTTATGAAATAAAACACATTTTCTAAAAACTCGTGTTTTTTACGAAATCATGTAAACCTTCTAGAAGCTGTGATTTTAAGAAACGGTGGAACTAAGCTTTTCTTTTTTCCAAACTCATGCGCAAACTATAGAAAGTCATTGTGACTTAGAATGTGCATACTTTGTACATTCCATTTATGAAATAAAACACATTTTCTAAAAACTCGTGTTTTTTACGAAATCATGTAAACCTTCTAGAAGCTGTGATTTTAAAAAACAGTGGAAGTAAGCTTTTCTTATTTCCGGACGCATGCGCAAACTATAGAAAGTCATTATGACGTAGAATGTGCATACTTTGTTGATTCCATTTATGAAATAAAACACATTTTCTAAAAACTCGTGTTTTTTACGAAATCATGTAAACCTTCTAGAATCTGTGATTTTAAAAAACGGGGGAAGTAAGCTTTTCTCATTTCCTGACGCATGCGCAAACTATAGAAAGTCGTTATGACGTAGAATGTGCATACTTTGTAGATTCGATTTATGAAATAAAACACATTTTCTAAAAACTCGCGTTTTTTACGAAATCATGTAAACCTTCTAGAAGGTGTGATTTTAAAAAACGGGGGAAGTAAGCTTTTCTTATTTCAAACGCATGCGCAAACTATAGAAAGTCGTTATGACGTAGAATGTGCATACTTTGTTGATTCCATTTATGAAATAAAACATATTTTCTAAAAACTCGTGTTTTTTAAGAAATCATGTAAACCTTATAAAACCTGTTATTTTAAAAAAGGGGAGAAGTAAGCTTTTCTTATTTCCGGACGCATGCGCAAACTATAGAAAGTCCTTATGACGTAGAATGTGCATAATTTGTAGATTCCATTTAAGAAGTAAAAGACATTTTTTAAAAACTCGTGTTTTTTAAGAAATCATGTAAACCTTCTAGAAGCTGTGATTTTATAAAACTCTAGAAGTAAGATTTTCTTATTTCCGGACGAATGCACAAACTATAGAAAGTCGTTATGATGTAGAATGTGCATATTTTGTTGATTCCATTTATGAAATAAAACATATTTTCTAAGAAATAGTGTTTTTTAAGAAATCATGTAATCCTTCTAGAAGCTGTGATTTTAAAAAACGGGGGAAGTAAGCTTTTCTTATTTCCGGACGCATGCGCAAACTATAGAAAGTCGTTATGACATAGAATGTGCATACTTTTTTGATTCCATTTATGAAATAAAACATATTTTCTAAGAACTGATGTTTTTTAAGAAGTCATGTAATCCTTCTAGAAGCTGTGATTTTAAAAAATGGTGGAAGTAAGCTTTTCTTATTTCCCGACGCATGAGCAAACTATAGAAAGTCGTTATGACGTAGAATGTGCATACTTTTTTGATTCCATATATGAAATAAAACACATTTTCTAAAAACTCGTGTTTTTTAAGAAATCATGTAAACCTTCTAGAAGCTGCGATTTTAAAAAATGGGGGAAGTAACCTTTTCTTATTTCCGGACGTATGCGCAAACTATAGAAAGTCATTATGACGTAGAATGTGCATACTTTGTAGATCTAATTTATGAAATAAAACACATTTTCTAAAAACTCGTGTTTTTTACGAAATCATGTAAACCTTCTAGAAGCTGCGATTTTAAAAAATGGGGGAAGTAAGCTTTTCTTATTTTCGGACGCATGCACAAACTATAGAAAGTCATTATGACGTAGAATGTGCATACTTTGTTGATTCCATTTATGAAATAAAACACATTTTCTAAAAACTCGTGTTTTTTACGAAATCATGTAAACCTTCTAGAAGATGTGGTTTTAAAAAACGGTGGAAGTAAGCTTTTCTTATTTCCGGACGCATGCGCAAACTATAGAAAGTCGTTATAACGTAGAATGTGCATACTTTGTAGATTCCATTTATGAAATAAAACACATTTTCTAAAAACTAGTGTTTTTTAAGAAATCATGTAAACCTTCTAGAAGCTGTGATTTTTAAAAACGGGGGAATTAAGCTTTTCTTATTTCCAAACGCATGTGCAAACTATAGAAAGTCGTTATGACGTAGAATGTGCATACTTTGTAGATTGCATTTAACAAATAAAACACATTTTCTAAAAACTCGTGTTTTTTAACAAATCATGTAAACCTTCTAGAAGCTGCGATTTTGAAAAACGGGGGAAGTAAGCTTTTCTTATTTCCAAACGGATGTGCAAACTATAGAAAGTCGTTATGATGTAGAAATTCCATACTTTTTTTATTCCATTTAGGAAATAAAACACATTTTCTAAAAACTCGTGTTTTTTAAGAAATCATGTAAACCTTCTAGAAGCTGTGATTTTAAAAAATGGGGGAAGTAAGCTTTTCTTATTTCCGGACGCATGCACAAACTATAGAAACTCATTATGACGTAGAATGTGCATACTTTGTAGATTCCATTTATGAAATAAAACACATTTTCTAAAAACTCGTGTTTTTTACGAAATCATGTAAACCTTCTAGAAGCTGTGATTTTAAAAAACGGTGGAAGTAAGCTTTTCTTATTTCCGGACGAATGCGCAAACTATAGAAAGTCGTTATGACGTAGAATGCGCATACTTTGTTGATTCAATTTATGAAATGAAACACATTTTCTAAAAACTCGTGTTTTTTACGAAATCATGTAAACCTTCTAAAAGCTGTGGTTTTAAAAAACGGTGGAAGTAAGCTTTTCTTATTTCTGGATGCATGCGCAAACTATAGAAATTCGTTATATCATAGAATGTGCATACTTTGTAGATTCCATTTATGAAATAAAACACATTTTCTAAAAACTAGTGTTTTTTAAGAAATCATGTAAATCTTCTAGAAGCTGTGATTTTTAAAAACGGGGGAAGTAAGCTTTTCTTATTTCCAAACGCATGTGCAAAGTATAGAAAGTAGTTATGACGTAGAATGTCCATACTTTGTAGATTCCATTTATCAAATAAAACACATTTTCTAAAAACTCGTGTTTTTTACGAAATCATGGCAACCTTCTAGAAGCTGTGATTTTAAAAAACAATGGAAATAAGCTTTTCTTATTTGCAAACGCATGCGCAAACTATAGAAAGTCGTTATGACGTAGAATGTGCATACTTTGTTGATTCCATTTATGAAATAAAACACATTTTCTAAAAACTCGTGTTTTTTAAGAAATCATGTAAACCTTCTAGAAACTGTGATTTTAAAAAACGGGGGAAGTAAGCTTTTCTTATTTCCGGAAGCATGCGCAAACTATAGAAAGTCGTTATCACGTAGAATGTGCATACTTTGTAGATTCGATTTATGAAATAAAACACATTTTCTAAAAACTCGTGTTTTTTAAGAAATCATGTAAACCTTCTAGAAGCTGTGATTTTAAAAAACGGTGGGAGTAAGCTTTTCTTATTTCCGGACGCATGCACAAACTATAGAAAGTCGTTATCACATAGAACTTGCATACTTTGTAGATTACATTTATGAAATAAAAAACATTTTCTAAAAACTCGTGTTTTTTAAGAAATCATGTAAAGCTTCTAGAAGCTGTGATTTTAAAAAACGGTGGAAGTAAGCTTTTCTTATTTCCAGATGAATCCATAAACTATAGAAAGTCGTTATGACGAAGAATGTGCATACTTTGTTGATTCCATTTATGAAATAAAACACATTTTCTAAAAACTCGTGTTTTTTAAGAAATCATGTAAACCTTCTAGAAGCTGTGATTTTAAAAAACGGGGGAGGTAAGCTTTTCTTATTTCCAGACGCATGCGCAAACTATAGAAAATCGTTATGACGTAGAATGTGCATACTTTGTTGATTCCATTGATGAAATAAATCACATTTTCTAAAAACTCGTGTTTTTTAACAAATCATGTAAACCTTCTAGAAGCTGTGATTTTAAAAAACGGTGGAAGTAAGCTTTTCTTAATTCCGGACGCATGTGCAAACTATAGAAAGTCGTTATGACGTAGAATGTGCATACTTTGTTGATTCCATTTATGAAATAAAACACATTTTCTAAAAACTCGTGTTTTTTAAGAAATCATGTAAACGTTCTAGAAGCTGTGATTTTAAAAAACGGTGAAAGTAAGCTTTTCTTATTTGCAAATGCATCCGCAAACTATAGAAATTCGTTATGACGTAGAATGTGCATACTTTGTAGATTCCGTTTATGAAATAAAACACATTCTCTAAAAACTCGTGTTTTTTAAGAAATCATGTAAACCTTCTAGAAGCTGTGATTTTAAAAAACAGGGGAAGTAAGCTTTTCTTATTTCCAAACGCATGCGCAAACTATAGAAAGTCGTTATGACGTAGAATGTGCATACTTTGTTGATTCCATTTATGAAATAAAACACATTTTCTAAAAACTCGTGTTTTTTAAGAAATCATGTAAACCTTCTAGAAACTGTGATTTTAAAAAACGGGGGAAGTAAGCTTTTCTTATTTCCGGAAGCATGCGCAAACTATAGAAAGTCGTTATCACGTAGAATGTGCATACTTTGTAGATTCGATTTATGAAATAAAACACATTTTCTAAAAACTCGTGTTTTTTACGAAATCATGTAAACCTTCTAGAAGCTGTGATTTTAAAAAACGGTGGAAGTAAGCTTTTCTTATTTCCGGACGCATGCGCAATCTATAGAAAGTCGTTATGACGTAGAATGTGCATACTTTGTAGATTCCATTTATGAAATAAAACACATTTTCTAAAAACTCGTGTTTTTTACGAAATCATGTAAACCTTCTAGAAGCTGTGATTTCAAAAAACGGGGAAGTAAGCTTTTCTTATTTCCAAACTTATGCGCAAACTATAGAAAGTCGTTATGACGTAGAATGTGCATACTTTGTTGATTCCATTTACGAAAGAACATATTTTCTCTTAGCTCGTGTTTTTTATGAAATCATGTAAACCTTCTAGAAGATGTGATTTTAAAAAACGGGAGAAGTAAGCTTTTCTTATTTCCGGACGCATGCACAAACTATAGAAAGTCGTTATGATGTAGAATGTGCATACTTTGTAGATTCGATTTATGAAATAAAACACATTTTCTAAAAACTCGTGTTTTTTACGAAATCATGTAAACCTTCTAGAAGCTATGATTTTAAAAAACTATGGAAGTAAGATTTTCTTATTTCCGAACGGGTGCGCAAACTATAGAAAGTCGTTATGACGTAGAATGTGCATACTTTGTAGATTCCATTTATGAAATAAAACAAATTTTCTAAAAACTAGTGTTTTTTACGAAATCATGTAAACCTTCTCGAAGCTGTGATTTTAAAAAACGGGGGAAGTAAGCTTTTCTTATTTTCGGACGCATGCAAAAACTATAGAAAGTCGTTATGATGTAGAATGTGCATACTTTGTTGATTCCATTTATGAAATAAAACACATTTTCTAAAAACTCGTGTTTTTTACTAGATCATGTAAACCTTCTAGAAGCTGTGATTTTAAAAAACGTAGAAGTAAGCTTTTCTTATTTCCTGACGTATGCGCAAACTATAGAAAGTCGTTATGACGTAGAATGTGCATACTTTGTAGATTCGATTTATGAAATAAAACACATTTTCTAAAAACTCGTGTTTTTTACGAAATCATGTAAACCTTCTAGAAGCTGTGATTTTAAAAAACGGGGGAAGTAAGCTTTTCTTATTTCCAAACGCATGCGCAAACTATCGAAAGTCGTTATGACGTAGAATGTGCATACTTTGTAGATTCCATTTATGAAATAAAACACATTTTCTAAAAACTCGTGTTTTTTACGAAATCATGTAAACCTTCTAGAAGCTGTGATTTCAAAAAATGGGGGAAGTAAGCTTTTCTTATTTCCAAACGCATGCGCAAACTATAGAAAGTCTTTATGCGGTAGAATGTGCATACTTTGTAGATTCCATTTATGAAATAAAACACATTTTCTAAAATCTCGTGTTTTTTACGAAATCATGTAAACCTTCTAGAAGCTGTGATTTTAAAAAACGGTGGAAGTAAGCTTTTCTTATTTCCGGACGCATGCGCAAACTATAGAAAGTCGTTATAACGTAGAATGTGCATACTTTGTAGATTCCATTTATGAAATAAAACACATCTTCTAAAACTAGTGTTTTTTAAGAAATCATGTAAACCTTCTAGAAGCTGTGATTTTTAAAAACAGGGGAAGTAAGCTTTTCTTATTTCCAAACGCATGCGCAAACTATAGAAAGTCGTTATGACGTAGAATGTGCTTACTTTGTCGATTCCATATATGAAATAAAACAAATTTTCTAAAAACTCGTGTTTTTTAAGAAATCATGTAAACCTTCTAGAATCTGTGATATTTTGTAAAAACTCGTGTTTTTTACGAAATCATGTAAACCTTCTAGAAGCTATGACTTTAAAAAACGGTGGAAGTAAGGTTTTCTTATTTCTGGACGAATGCGCAAACTATAGAAAGTCGTTATGACGTAGAATGTGCATACTTTGTTGATTCAATTTATGAAATAAAACACATTTTCTAAAAACTCGTGTTTTTTAAGAAATCATGTAAACCTTCTAGAAGCTGTGATTTTAAAAAACGGTGGAAGTAAGCTTTTCTTATTTCCAGACGCATGCGCAAACTATAGAAAGTCGTTATGACGTAGAATGTGCATACTTTGTTGATTCCATTTATGAAATAAAACACATTTTCTAAAAACTCGTGTTTTTTAAGAAATCATGTAAACCTTCTAGAAGCTGTGATTTTAAAAAACGGTGGAAGTAAGCTTTTCTTAATTCCGGACGCATGTGCAAACTATAGAAAGTCGTTATGACGTAGAATGTGCATACTTTGTTGATTCCATTTATGAAATAAAACACATTTTCTAAAAACTCGTGTTTTTTAAGAAATCATGTAAACGTTCTAGAAGCTGTGATTTTAAAAAACGGTGAAAGTAAGCTTTTCTTATTTGCAAATGCATCCGCAAACTATAGAAATTCGTTATGACGTAGAATGTGCATACTTTGTAGATTCCGTTTATGAAATAAAGCACATTCTCTAAAAACTCGTGTTTTTTAAGAAATCATGTAAACCTTCTAGAAGCTGTGATTTTAAAAAACGGGGGAAGTAAGCTTTTCTAATTTCCAAACGCATGCGCAAACTATAGAAAGTCGTTATGACGTAGAATGTGCATACTTTGTTGATTCCATTTATGAAATAAAACACATTTTCTAAAAACTCATGTTTTTTAAGAAATCATGTAAACCTTCTAGAAACTGTGATTTTAAAAAACGGGGGAAGTAAGCTTTTCTTATTTCCGGAAGCATGCGCAAACTATAGAAAGTCGTTATCACGTAGAATGTGCATACTTTGTAGATTCGATTTATGAAATAAAACACATTTTCTAAAAACTCGTGTTTTTTACGAAATCATGTAAACCTTCTAGAAGCCATGATTTTAAAAAACTGTGGAAGTAAGATTTTCTTATTTCCGGACGCATGCGCAAACTATAGAAAGTCATTATGACGTAGAATGTGCATACTTTGTAGATTCCATTTATGAAATAAAACAGATTTTCTAAAGACTCGTGTATTTTACGAAATCATGTAAACCTTCTAGAAGCTGTGATTTTAAGAAACGGTGGAACTAAGCTTTTCTTATTTCCAAACTCATGCGCAAACTATAGAAAGTCGTTGTGACGTAGAATGTGCATACTTTGTACATTCCATTTAGGAACTAAAACACATTTTCTAAAAACTCGTGTTTTTTAAGAAATCATGTAAACCTTCTAGAAGCTGTGATTTTAAAAAACGGTGGAAGTAAGCTTTTCTTATTTCCGGACGCATGCGCAAACTATAGAAAGTCGTTTTGACGTAGAATGTGCATACTTTGTAGATTCCATTTATGAAATAAAACACATTTTCTAAAAACTCGTGTTTTTTACGAAATCATGTAAACCTTCTAGAAGCTGTGATTTTAAAAAACGGGGAAGTAAGCTTTTCTTATTTCCAAACTTATGCGCAAACTATAGAAAGTCGTTATCTCGTAGAATGTGCATACTTTGTTGATTCCATTTATGAAAGAACATATTTTCTCTTAGCTCGTGTTTTTTATGAAATCATGTAAACCTTCTAGAAGATGTGATTTTAAAAAACGGGAGAAGTAAGCTTTTCTTATTTCCGGACGCATGCACAAACTATAGAAAGTCGTTATGACGTAGAATGTGCATACTTTGTAGATTCGATTTATGAAATAAAACACATTTTCTAAAAACTCGTGTTTTTTACGAAATCATGTAAACCTTCTAGAAGCTATGATTTTAAAAAACTGTGGAAGTAAGATTTTTTTATTTCCGAACGCATGCGCAAACTATAGAAAGTCGTTATGACGTAGAATGTGCATACTTTGTAGATTCCATTTATGAAATAAAACAAATTTTCTAAAAACTAGTGTTTTTTACGAAATCATGTAAACCTTCTAGAAGCTGTGATTTTAAAAAACGGGGGAAGTAAGCTTTTCTTATTTTCGGACGCATGCAAAAACTATAGAAAGTCGTTATGACGTAGAATGTGCATACTTTGTTGATTCCATTTATGAAATAAAACACATTTTCTAAAAACTCGTGTTTTTTACTAAATCATGTAAACCTTCTAGAAGCTGTGATTTTAAAAAACGGGGAAGTAAGCTTTTCTTATTTCCTGACGCATGCGCAAACTATAGAAAGTCGTTATGACGTAGAATGTGCATACTTTGTAGATTCGATTTATGAAATAAAACACATTTTCTAAAAACTCGTGTTTTTTACGAAATCATGTAAACCTTCTAGAAGCTGTGATTTTAAAAAACGGGGGAAGTAAGCTTTTCTTATTTCCAAACGCATGCGCAAACTATAGAAAGTCGTTATGACGTAGAATGTGCATACTTTGTAGATTCCATTTATGAAATAAAACACATTTTCTAAAAACTCGTGTTTTTTACGAAATCATGTAAACCTTCTAGAAGCTGTGATTTCAAAAAATGGGGGAAGTAAGCTTTTCTTATTTCCAAACGCATGCGCAAACTATAGAAAGTCTTTATGACGTAGAATGTGCATACTTTGTAGATTCCATTTATGAAATAATACACATTTTCTAAAAACTCGTGTTTTTTACGAAATCATGTAAACCTTCTAGAAGCTGTGATTTTAAAAAACGGTGGAAGTAAGCTTTTCTTATTTCCGGACGCATGCGCAAACTATAGAAAGTCGTTATAACGTAGAATGTGCATACTTTGTAGATTCCATTTATGAAATAAAACACATCTTCTAAAACTAGTGTTTTTTAAGAAATCATGTAAACCTTCTAGAAGCTGTGATTTTTAAAAACGGGGGAAGTAAGCTTTTCTTATTTCCAAACGCATGCGCAAACTATAGAAAGTCGTTATGACGTAGAATGTGCATACTTTGTCGATTCCATATATGAAATAAAACAAATTTTCTAAAAACTCGTGTTTTTTAAGAAATCATGTAAACCTTCTAGAATCTGTGATATTTTGTAAAAACTCGTGTTTTTTACGAAATCATGTAAACCTTCTAGAAGCTATGACTTTAAAAAACGGTGGAAGTAAGGTTTTCTTGTTTCTGGACGAATGCGCAAACTATAGAAAGTCGTTATGACGTAGAATGTGCATACTTTGTTGATTCAATTTATGAAATAAAACACATTTTCTAAAAACTCGTGTTTTTTAAGAAATCATGTAAACCTTCTAGAAGCTGTGATTTTAAAAAACGGTGGAAGTAAGCTTTTCTTATTTCCAGACGCATGCGCAAACTATAGAAAGTCGTTATGACATAGAATGTGCATACTTTGTTGATTCCACTTATGAAATAAAACACATTTTCTAAAAACTCGTGTTCTTTAAGAAATCATGTAAACCTTCTAGAAGCTGTGATTTTAAAAAACGGTGGGAGTAAGCTTTTCTTATTTCCGGACGCATGCGCAAACTATAGAAAGTCGTTATCACATAGAACTTGCATACTTTGTAGATTACATTTATGAAATAAAAAACATTTTCTAAAAACTCGTGTTTTTTCAGAAATCATGTAAAGCTTCTAGAAGCTGTGATTTTAAAAAACGGTGGAAGTAAGCTTTTCTTATTTCCAGATGAATGCATAAATTATAGAAAGTCGTTATGACGAAGAATGTGCATACTTTGTTGATTCCATTTATGAAATAAAACACATTTTCTAAAAACTCGTGTTTTTTAAGAAATCATGTAAACCTTCTAGAAGCTGTGATTTTAAAAAACGGGGGAGGTAAGCTTTTCTTATTTCCGGACGCATGCGCAAACTATAGAAAATCGTTATGACGTAGAATGTGCATACTTTGTTGATTCCATTGATGAAATAAATCACATTTTCTAAAACCTCGTGTTTTTTAACAAATCATGTAAACCTTCTAGAAGCTGTGATTTTAAAAAACGGTGGAAGTAAGCTTTTCTTAATTCCGGACGCATGTGCAAACTATAGAAAGTCGTTATGACGTAGAATGTGCATACTTTGTTGATTCCATTTATGAAATAAAACACATTTTCTAAAAACTCGTGTTTTTTAAGAAATCATGTAAACGTTCTAGAAGCTGTGATTTTTAAAAAACGGTGAAAGTAAGCTTTTCTTATTTGCAAATGCATCCGCAAACTATAGAAATTCGTTATGACGTAGAATGTGCATACTTTGTAGATTCCGTTTATGAAATAAAACACATTCTCTAAAAACTCGTGTTTTTTATGAAATCATGTAAACCTTCTAGAAGCTGTGATTTTAAAAAACGGGGGAAGTAAGCTTTTCTTATTTCCAAACGCATGCGCAAACTATAGAAAGTCGTTATGACGTAGAATGTGCATACTTTGTTGATTCCATTTATGAAATAAAACACATTTTCTAAAAACTCGTGTTTTTTAAGAAATCATGTAAACCTTCTAGAAACTGTGATTTTAAAAAACGGGGGAAGTAAGCTTTTCTTATTTCCGGAAGCATGCGCAAACTATAGAAAGTCGTTATCACGTAGAATGTGCATACTTTGTAGATTCGATTTATGAAATAAAACACATTTTCTAAAAACTCGTGTTTTTTACGAAATCATGTAAACCTTCTAGAAGCTATGATTTTAAAAAACTGTGGAAGTAAGATTTTCTTATTTCCGGATGCATGCGCAAACTATAGAAAGTCATTATGACGTAGAATGTGCATACTTTGTAGATTCCATTTATGAAATAAAACAGATTTTCTAAAGACTCGTGTTTTTTACGAAATCATGTAAACCTTCTAGAAGCTGTGATTTTAAGAAACGGTGGAACTAAGCTTTTCTTATTTCCAAACTCATGCGCAAACTATAGAAAGTGGTTGTGACGTAGAATGTGCATATTTTGTACATTCCATTTAGGAACTGAAACACATTTTCTAAAAACTCGTGTTTTTTAAGAAATCATGTAAACCTTCTAGAAGCTGTGATTTTAAAAAACGGTCGAAGTAAGCTTTTCTTATTTCCGGACGCATGCGCAAACTATAGAAAGTCGTTATGACGTAGAATGTGCATACTTTGTAGATTCCATTTATGAAATAAAACACATTTTCTAAAAACTCGTGTTTTTTACGAAATCATGTAAACCTTCTAGAAGCTGTGATTTTAAAAAACGGGGAAGTAAGCTTTTCTTATTTCCAAACTTATGCGCAAACTATAGAAAGTCGTTATGACGTAGAATGTGCATACTTTGTTGATTCCATTTATGAAAGAACATATTTTCTCTTAGCTCGTGTTTTTTATGAAATCATGTAAACCTTCTAGAAGATGTGATTTTAAAAAACGGGAGAAGTAAGCTTTTATTATTTCCGGACGCATGCACAAACTATAGAAAGTCGTTATGACGTAGAATGTCCATACTTTGTAGATTCGATTTATGAAATAAAACACATTTTCTAAAAACTCGTGTTTTTTACGAAATCATGTAAACCTTCTAGAAGCTATGATTTTAAAAAACTGTGGAAGTAAGATTTTCTTATTTCCGAACGCATGCGCAAACTATAGAAAGTCGTTATGACGTAGAATGTGCATACTTTGTAGATTCCATTTATGAAATAAAACAATTTTTCTAAAAACTAGTGTTTTTTACGAAATCATGTAAACCTTCTAGAAGCTGTGATTTTAAAAAACGGGGGAAGTAAGCTTTTCTTATTTTCGGACGCATGCAAAAACTATAGAAAGTCGTTATGACGTAGAATGTGCATACTTTGTTGATTCCATTTATGAAATAAAACACATTTTCTAAAAACTCGTGTTTTTTACTAAATCATGTAAACCTTCTAGAAGCTGTGATTTTAAAAAACGGGGAAGTAAGCTTTTCTTATTTCCTGACGCATGCGCAAACTATAGAAAGTCGTTATGACGTAGAATGTGCATACTTTGTAGATTCGATTTATGAAATAAAACACATTTTCTAAAAACTCGTGTTTTTTACGAAATCATGTAAACCTTCTAGAAGCTGTGATTTTAAAAAACGGGGGAAGTAAGCTTTTCTTATTTCCAAACGCATGCGCAAACTATAGAAAGTCGTTATGACGTAGAATGTGCATACTTTGTAGATTCCATTTATGAAATAAAACACATTTTCTAAAAACTCGTGTTTTTTACGAAATCATGCAAACCTTCTAGAAGCTGTGATTTCAAAAAATAGGGGAAGTAAGCTTTTCTTATTTCCAAACGCATGCGCAAACTATAGAAAGTCTTTATGACGTAGAATGTGCATACTTTGTAGATTCCATTTATGAAATAAAACACATTTTCTAAAAACTCGTGTTTTTTATGAAATCATGTAAACCTTCTAGAAGCTGTGATTTCAAAAAATGGGGGAAGTAAGCTTTTCTTATTTCCAAACGCATGCGCAAACTATAGAAAGTCTTTATGACGTAGAATGTGCATACTTTGTAGATTCCATTTATGAAATAAAACACATTTTCTAAAAACTCGTGTTTTTTACGAAATCATGTAAACCTTCTAGAAGCTGTGATTTTAAAAAACGGTGGAAGTAAGCTTTTCTTATTTCCGGACGTATGCGCAAACTATAGAAAGTCGTTATAACGTAGAATGTGCATACTTTGTAGATTCCATTTATGAAATAAAACACATCTTCTAAAACTAGTGTTTTTTAAGAAATCATGTAAACCTTCTAGAAGCTGTGATTTTTAAAAACGGGGGAAGTAAGCTTTTCTTATTTCCAAACGCATGCGCAAACTATAGAAAGTCGTTATGACGTAGAATGTGCATACTTTGTCGATTCCATATATGAAATAAAACAAATTTTCTAAAAACTCGTGTTTTTTAAGAAATCATGTAAACCTTCTAGAATCTGTGATATTTTGTAAAAACTCGTGTTTTTTACGAAATCATGTAAACCTTCTAGAAGCTATGACTTTAAAAAACGGTGGAAGTAAGGTTTTCTTTTTTCTGGACGAATGCGCAAACTATAGAAAGTCGTTATGACGTAGAATGTGCATACTTTGTTGATTCAATTTATGAAATAAAACACATTTTCTAAAAACTCGTGTTTTTTAAGAAATCATGTAAACCTTCTAGAAGCTGTGATTTTAAAAAACGGTGGAAGTAAGCTTTTCTTATTTCCAGACGCATGCGCAAACTATAGAAAGTCGTTATGACGTAGAATCTGCATACTTTGTTGATTCCATTTATGAAATAAAACACATTTTCTAAAAACTCGTGTTTTTTAAGAAATCATGTAAACCTTCTAGAAGCTGTGATTTTAAAAAACGGGGGAGGTAAGCTTTTCTTATTTCCGGACGCATGCGCAAACTATAGAAAATCGTTATGACGTAGAATGTGCATACTTTGTTGATTCCATTGATGAAATAAATCACATTTTCTAAAAACTCGTGTTTTTTAACAAATCATGTAAACCTTCTAGAAGTTGTGATTTTAAAAAACGGTGGAAGTAAGCTTTTCTTAATTCCGGACGCATGTGCAAACTATTGAAAGTCGTTATGACGTAGAATGTGCATACTTTGTTGATTCCATTTATGAAATAAAACACATTTTCTAAAAACTCGTGTTTTTTAAGAAATCATGTAAACGTTCTAGAAGCTGTGATTTTAAAAAACGGTGAAAGTAAGCTTTTCTTATTTCCAAATGCATCCGCAAACTATAGAAATTCGTTATGACGTAGAATGTGCATACTTTGTAGATTCTGTTTATGAAATAAAACACATTCTCTAAAAACTCGTGTTTTTTAAGAAATCATGTAAACCTTCTAGAAGCTGTGATTTTAAAAAACGGGGGAAGTAAGCTTTTCTTATTTCCAAATGCATGCGCAAACTATAGAAAGTCGTTATGACGTAGAATGTGCATACTTTGTTGATTCGATTTATGAAATAAAACACATTTTCTAAAAACTCGTGTTTTTTACGAAATCATGTAAACCTTCTAGAAGCTATGATTTTAAAAAACTGTGGAAGTAAGATTTTCTTATTTCCGGACGCATGCGCAAACTATAGAAAGTCATTATGACATAGAATGTGCATACTTTGTAGATTCCATTTATGAAATAAAACAGATTTTCTAAAGACTCGTGTTTTTTACGAAATCATGTAAACCTTCTAGAAGCTGTGATTTTAAGAAACGGTGGAACTAAGCTTTTCTTATTTCCAAAGTCATGCGCAAACTATAGAAAGTCGTTGTGACGTAGAATGTGCATACTTTGTACATTCCATTTAGGAACTAAAACACATTTTCTAAAAACTCGTGTTTTTTATGAAATCATGTAAACCTTCTAGAAGCTGTGATTTTAAAAAACGGTGGAAGTAAGCTTTTCTTATTTCCGGACGCATGCGCAAACTATAGAAAGTCGTTATGACGTAGAATGTGCATACTTTGTAGATTCCATTTATGAAATAAAACACATTTTCTAAAAACTCGTATTTTTTACGAAATCATGTAAACCTTCTAGAAGCTGTGATTTTAAAAAACTGTGGAAGTAAGCTTTTCTTATTTCCGGACGCATGCGCAAACTATAGAAAGTCATTATGACGTAGAATGTGCATACTTTGTAGATTCCATTTATGAAATAAAACACATTTTCTAAAGACTCGTGTTTTTTACGAAATCATGTAAACCCTCTAGAAGCTGTGATTTTAAGAAACGGTGGAACTAAGATTTTCTTATTTCCAAACTCATGCGCAAACTATAGAAAGTCGTTGTGACGTAGAATGTGCATACTTTGTACATTCCATTTAGGAACTAAAACACATTTTCTAAAAACTCGTGTTTTTTATGAAATCATGTAAACCTTCTAGAAGCTGTGATTTTAAAAAACGGTGGAAGTAAGCTTTTCTTATTTCCGGACGCATGCGCAAACTATAGAAAGTCGTTATGACGTAGAATGTGCATACTTTGTAGATTCCATTTATGAAATAAAACACATCTTCTAAAACTAGTGTTTTTTAAGAAATCATGTAAACCTTCTAGAAGCTGTGATTTTTAAAAACGGGGGAAGTAAGCTTTTCTTATTTCCAAACGCATGCGCAAACTATAGAAAGTCGTTATGACGTAGAATGTGCATACTTTGTCGATTCCATATATGAAATAAAACAAATTTTCTAAAAACTCGTGTTTTTTAAGAAATCATGTAAACCTTCTAGAATCTGTGATATTTTGTAAAAACTCGTGTTTTTTACGAAATCATGTAAACCTTCTAGAAGCTATGACTTTAAAAAACGGTGGAAGTAAGGTTTTCTTGTTTCTGGACGAATGCGCAAACTATAGAAAGTCGTTATGACGTAGAATGTGCATACTTTGTTGATTCAATTTATGAAATAAAACACATTTTCTAAAAACTCGTGTTTTTTAAGAAATCATGTAAACCTTCTAGAAGCTGTGATTTTAAAAAACGGTGGAAGTAAGCTTTTCTTATTTCCAGACGCATGCGCAAACTATAGAAAGTCGTTATGACATAGAATGTGCATACTTTGTTGATTCCACTTATGAAATAAAACACATTTTCTAAAAACTCGTGTTCTTTAAGAAATCATGTAAACCTTCTAGAAGCTGTGATTTTAAAAAACGGTGGGAGTAAGCTTTTCTTATTTCCGGACGCATGCGCAAACTATAGAAAGTCGTTATCACATAGAACTTGCATACTTTGTAGATTACATTTATGAAATAAAAAACATTTTCTAAAAACTCGTGTTTTTTCAGAAATCATGTAAAGCTTCTCGAAGCTGTGATTTTAAAAAACGGTGGAAGTAAGCTTTTCTTATTTCCAGATGAATGCATAAATTATAGAAAGTCGTTATGACGAAGAATGTGCATACTTTGTTGATTCCATTTATGAAATAAAACACATTTTCTAAAAACTCGTGTTTTTTAAGAAATCATGTAAACCTTCTAGAAGCTGTGATTTTAAAAAACGGGGGAGGTAAGCTTTTCTTATTTCCGGACGCATGCGCAAACTATAGAAAATCGTTATGACGTAGAATGTGCATACTTTGTTGATTCCATTGATGAAATAAATCACATTTTCTAAAACCTCGTGTTTTTTAACAAATCATGTAAACCTTCTAGAAGCTGTGATTTTAAAAAACGGTGGAAGTAAGCTTTTCTTAATTCCGGACGCATGTGCAAACTATAGAAAGTCGTTATGACGTAGAATGTGCATACTTTGTTGATTCCATTTATGAAATAAAACACATTTTCTAAAAACTCGTGTTTTTTAAGAAATCATGTAAACGTTCTAGAAGCTGTGATTTTTAAAAAACGGTGAAAGTAAGCTTTTCTTATTTGCAAATGCATCCGCAAACTATAGAAATTCGTTATGACGTAGAATGTGCATACTTTGTAGATTCCGTTTATGAAATAAAACACATTCTCTAAAAACTCGTGTTTTTTATGAAATCATGTAAACCTTCTAGAAGCTGTGATTTTAAAAAACGGGGGAAGTAAGCTTTTCTTATTTCCAAACGCATGCGCAAACTATAGAAAGTCGTTATGACGTAGAATGTGCATACTTTGTTGATTCCATTTATGAAATAAAACACATTTTCTAAAAACTCGTGTTTTTTAAGAAATCATGTAAACCTTCTAGAAACTGTGATTTTAAAAAACGGGGGAAGTAAGCTTTTCTTATTTCCGGAAGCATGCGCAAACTATAGAAAGTCGTTATCACGTAGAATGTGCATACTTTGTAGATTCGATTTATGAAATAAAACACATTTTCTAAAAACTCGTGTTTTTTACGAAATCATGTAAACCTTCTAGAAGCTATGATTTTAAAAAACTGTGGAAGTAAGATTTTCTTATTTCCGGATGCATGCGCAAACTATAGAAAGTCATTATGACGTAGAATGTGCATACTTTGTAGATTCCATTTATGAAATAAAACAGATTTTCTAAAGACTCGTGTTTTTTACGAAATCATGTAAACCTTCTAGAAGCTGTGATTTTAAGAAACGGTGGAACTAAGCTTTTCTTATTTCCAAACTCATGCGCAAACTATAGAAAGTGGTTGTGACGTAGAATGTGCATATTTTGTACATTCCATTTAGGAACTGAAACACATTTTCTAAAAACTCGTGTTTTTTAAGAAATCATGTAAACCTTCTAGAAGCTGTGATTTTAAAAAACGGTCGAAGTAAGCTTTTCTTATTTCCGGACGCATGCGCAAACTATAGAAAGTCGTTATGACGTAGAATGTGCATACTTTGTAGATTCCATTTATGAAATAAAACACATTTTCTAAAAACTCGTGTTTTTTACGAAATCATGTAAACCTTCTAGAAGCTGTGATTTTAAAAAACGGGGAAGTAAGCTTTTCTTATTTCCAAACTTATGCGCAAACTATAGAAAGTCGTTATGACGTAGAATGTGCATACTTTGTTGATTCCATTTATGAAAGAACATATTTTCTCTTAGCTCGTGTTTTTTATGAAATCATGTAAACCTTCTAGAAGATGTGATTTTAAAAAACGGGAGAAGTAAGCTTTTATTATTTCCGGACGCATGCACAAACTATAGAAAGTCGTTATGACGTAGAATGTCCATACTTTGTAGATTCGATTTATGAAATAAAACACATTTTCTAAAAACTCGTGTTTTTTACGAAATCATGTAAACCTTCTAGAAGCTATGATTTTAAAAAACTGTGGAAGTAAGATTTTCTTATTTCCGAACGCATGCGCAAACTATAGAAAGTCGTTATGACGTAGAATGTGCATACTTTGTAGATTCCATTTATGAAATAAAACAATTTTTCTAAAAACTAGTGTTTTTTACGAAATCATGTAAACCTTCTAGAAGCTGTGATTTTAAAAAACGGGGGAAGTAAGCTTTTCTTATTTTCGGACGCATGCAAAAACTATAGAAAGTCGTTATGACGTAGAATGTGCATACTTTGTTGATTCCATTTATGAAATAAAACACATTTTCTAAAAACTCGTGTTTTTTACTAAATCATGTAAACCTTCTAGAAGCTGTGATTTTAAAAAACGGGGAAGTAAGCTTTTCTTATTTCCTGACGCATGCGCAAACTATAGAAAGTCGTTATGACGTAGAATGTGCATACTTTGTAGATTCGATTTATGAAATAAAACACATTTTCTAAAAACTCGTGTTTTTTACGAAATCATGTAAACCTTCTAGAAGCTGTGATTTTAAAAAACGGGGGAAGTAAGCTTTTCTTATTTCCAAACGCATGCGCAAACTATAGAAAGTCGTTATGACGTAGAATGTGCATACTTTGTAGATTCCATTTATGAAATAAAACACATTTTCTAAAAACTCGTGTTTTTTACGAAATCATGCAAACCTTCTAGAAGCTGTGATTTCAAAAAATAGGGGAAGTAAGCTTTTCTTATTTCCAAACGCATGCGCAAACTATAGAAAGTCTTTATGACGTAGAATGTGCATACTTTGTAGATTCCATTTATGAAATAAAACACATTTTCTAAAAACTCGTGTTTTTTATGAAATCATGTAAACCTTCTAGAAGCTGTGATTTCAAAAAATGGGGGAAGTAAGCTTTTCTTATTTCCAAACGCATGCGCAAACTATAGAAAGTCTTTATGACGTAGAATGTGCATACTTTGTAGATTCCATTTATGAAATAAAACACATTTTCTAAAAACTCGTGTTTTTTACGAAATCATGTAAACCTTCTAGAAGCTGTGATTTTAAAAAACGGTGGAAGTAAGCTTTTCTTATTTCCGGACGTATGCGCAAACTATAGAAAGTCGTTATAACGTAGAATGTGCATACTTTGTAGATTCCATTTATGAAATAAAACACATCTTCTAAAACTAGTGTTTTTTAAGAAATCATGTAAACCTTCTAGAAGCTGTGATTTTTAAAAACGGGGGAAGTAAGCTTTTCTTATTTCCAAACGCATGCGCAAACTATAGAAAGTCGTTATGACGTAGAATGTGCATACTTTGTCGATTCCATATATGAAATAAAACAAATTTTCTAAAAACTCGTGTTTTTTAAGAAATCATGTAAACCTTCTAGAATCTGTGATATTTTGTAAAAACTCGTGTTTTTTACGAAATCATGTAAACCTTCTAGAAGCTATGACTTTAAAAAACGGTGGAAGTAAGGTTTTCTTTTTTCTGGACGAATGCGCAAACTATAGAAAGTCGTTATGACGTAGAATGTGCATACTTTGTTGATTCAATTTATGAAATAAAACACATTTTCTAAAAACTCGTGTTTTTTAAGAAATCATGTAAACCTTCTAGAAGCTGTGATTTTAAAAAACGGTGGAAGTAAGCTTTTCTTATTTCCAGACGCATGCGCAAACTATAGAAAGTCGTTATGACGTAGAATCTGCATACTTTGTAGATTCCATTTATGAAATAAAACACATTTTCTAAAAACTCGTGTTTTTTAAGAAATCATGTAAACCTTCTAGAAGCTGTGATTTTAAAAAACGGGGGAGGTAAGCTTTTCTTATTTCCGGACGCATGCGCAAACTATAGAAAATCGTTATGACGTAGAATGTGCATACTTTGTTGATTCCATTGATGAAATAAATCACATTTTCTAAAAACTCGTGTTTTTTAACAAATCATGTAAACCTTCTAGAAGTTGTGATTTTAAAAAACGGTGGAAGTAAGCTTTTCTTAATTCCGGACGCATGTGCAAACTATTGAAAGTCGTTATGACGTAGAATGTGCATACTTTGTTGATTCCATTTATGAAATAAAACACATTTTCTAAAAACTCGTGTTTTTTAAGAAATCATGTAAACGTTCTAGAAGCTGTGATTTTAAAAAACGGTGAAAGTAAGCTTTTCTTATTTCCAAATGCATCCGCAAACTATAGAAATTCGTTATGACGTAGAATGTGCATACTTTGTAGATTCTGTTTATGAAATAAAACACATTCTCTAAAAACTCGTGTTTTTTAAGAAATCATGTAAACCTTCTAGAAGCTGTGATTTTAAAAAACGGGGGAAGTAAGCTTTTCTTATTTCCAAATGCATGCGCAAACTATAGAAAGTCGTTATGACGTAGAATGTGCATACTTTGTTGATTCGATTTATGAAATAAAACACATTTTCTAAAAACTCGTGTTTTTTACGAAATCATGTAAACCTTCTAGAAGCTATGATTTTAAAAAACTGTGGAAGTAAGATTTTCTTATTTCCGGACGCATGCGCAAACTATAGAAAGTCATTATGACATAGAATGTGCATACTTTGTAGATTCCATTTATGAAATAAAACAGATTTTCTAAAGACTCGTGTTTTTTACGAAATCATGTAAACCTTCTAGAAGCTGTGATTTTAAGAAACGGTGGAACTAAGCTTTTCTTATTTCCAAAGTCATGCGCAAACTATAGAAAGTCGTTGTGACGTAGAATGTGCATACTTTGTACATTCCATTTAGGAACTAAAACACATTTTCTAAAAACTCGTGTTTTTTATGAAATCATGTAAACCTTCTAGAAGCTGTGATTTTAAAAAACGGTGGAAGTAAGCTTTTCTTATTTCCGGACGCATGCGCAAACTATAGAAAGTCGTTATGACGTAGAATGTGCATACTTTGTAGATTCCATTTATGAAATAAAACACATTTTCTAAAAACTCGTATTTTTTACGAAATCATGTAAACCTTCTAGAAGCTATGATTTTAAAAAACTGTGGAAGTAAGATTTTCTTATTTCCGGACGCATGCGCAAACTATAGAAAGTCATTATGACGTAGAATGTGCATACTTTGTAGATTCCATTTATGAAATAAAACAGATTTTCTAAAGACTCGTGTTTTTTACGAAATCATGTAAACCCTCTAGAAGCTGTGATTTTAAGAAACGGTGGAACTAAGCTTTTCTTATTTCCAAACTCATGCGCAAACTATAGAAAGTCGTTGTGACGTAGAATGTGCATACTTTGTACATTCCATTTAGGAACTAAAACACATTTTCTAAAAACTCGTGTTTTTTATGAAATCATGTAAACCTTCTAGAAGCTGTGATTTTAAAAAACGGTGGAAGTAAGCTTTTCTTATTTCCGGACGCATGCGCAAACTATAGAAAGTCGTTATGACGTAGAATGTGCATACTTTGTAGATTCCATTTATGAAATAAAACACATTTTCTAAAAACTCGTATTTTTTACGAAATCATGTAAACCTTCTAGAAGCTGTGATTTTAAAAAATGGTGGAAGTAAGGTTTTCTTATTTCCAAACGCATGCGCAAACTATAGAAAGTCATTATGACGTAGAATGTGCAACCTTTTTTGATTCCATTTATGAAATAAAACACATTTTCTAAAAACTCGTGTTTTTTAAGAAATCATGTAAACCTTCTAGAAGCTGTGATTTTAAATAATGGTGAAAGAAAGCTTTTCTTATTTGCAAACGCATGCGCAAACTATAGAAAGTCGTTATGACGTAGAATGTGCATACTTTGTAGATTCCGTTTATGAAATAAAACACATTCTCTAAAAACTCGTGTTTTTTAAGAAATCATGTAAACCTTCTAAAAGCTGTGATTTTAAAAAACGGGGGAGTAAGCTTTTCTTATTTCCAAACGCATGCGCAAACTATAGAAATTCGTTATGACGTAGAATGTGCATACTTTGTTGATTCCATTTAAGAAAAAAACACATTTTCTAAAAACTCGTGTTTTTTAAGAAATCATGTAAACCTTCTAGAAACTGTGATTTTAAAAAACGGGGGAAGTAAGCTTTTCTTATTTCCGGACGCATGCGCAAACTGTAGAAATTCGTTATCATGTAGAATGTGTATACTTTGTAGATTCCATTTAGGAAATAAAACACATTTTCTAAAAACTCGTGTTTTTTAAGAAATCATGTAAACCTTCTAGAAGCTGTGATTTTAAAAAACGGTGGAAGTAAGCTTTTCTTATTTCCGGACGAATGCACAAACTATAGAAACTCATTATGACGTAGAATGTGCATACTTTGTTGATTCCATTTATGAAATAAAACAAATTTTCTAAAAACTCGTATTTTTTAAGAAATCATGTAAACCTTCTAGAAGCTTTGATTTTAAAAAACGGTGGAAGTAAGCTTTTCTTATTTCCGGACGCATGCGCAAACTATAGAAAGTCGTTATGACGTAGAATGTGGATACTTTGTTGATTCCATTTATGAAATAAAACACATTTATAAAAACCCGTGTTTTTTAAGAAATCATGTAAACCTTCTAGAAGCTGTGATTTTAAAAAACGGGGTAAGTAAGCTTTTCTTATTTCCAAATGCATTCGCAAACCATAGAAAGTCGTCATGATGTAGAAATTGCATACTTTGTTGATTCCATTTAGGAAATAAAACACATTTTCTAAAAACTCGTGTTTTTTACGAAATCATGTAAACCTTCTAGAAGCTGTGATTTTAAAAAATGGTTGAAGTAAGCTTTTCTTATATCCGGACGCATGCACAAACTATAGAAAGTCATTATGACGTAGAATGTGCATACTTTGTAGATTCGATTTATGAAATAAAACACATTTTCTAAAAACTCATGTTTTTTACGAAATCATGTAAACCTTCTAGAAGCTGTGATTTTAAAAAATGGTGAAAGAAAGCTTTTCTTATTTGCAAACGCATGCGCAAACTATAGAAATTCGTTATGACGTAGAATGTGCATACTTTGTAGATTGCGTTTATGAAATAAAACACATTCTCTAAAAACTCGTGTTTTTTAAGAAATCATGTAAACCTTCTAGAAGCTGTCATTTTAAGAAACGGTGGAACTAAGTTTTTCTTATTTCCAAACTCATGCGCAAACTATAGAAAGTCGTTGTGACGTAGAATGTGCATACTTTGTACATTCCATTTATGAAATAAAACACATTTTCTAAAAACTCGTGTTTTTTACGAAATCATGTAAACCTTCTAGAAGCTGTGATTTTAAAAAACGTTGGAAGTAAGCTTTTCTTATTTCCGGACGCATGCGCAAACTATAGAAAGTCGTTATGACGTAGAATGTGCATACTTTGTTGATTCCATTTATGAAATAAAACACATTTTCTAAAAACTCGTGTTTTTTACTAAATCATGTAAACCTTCTAGAAGCTGTGATTTTAAAAAACGGGGAAGTAAGCTTTTCTTATTTCCTGACGCATGCGCAAACTATAGAAAGTCGTTATGACGTAGAATGTGCATACTTTGTAGATTCGATTTATGAAATAAAACACATTTTCTAAAAACTCGTGTTTTTTACGAAATCATGCAAACCTTCTAGAAGCTGTGATTTTAAAAAACGGGGGAAGTAAGATTTTCTTATTTCCAAACTTATGCGCAAACTATAGAAAGTCGTTATGACGTAGAATTTGCATACTTTGTTGATTCCATTTATGAAAGAACATATTTTCTCTAAACTCGTGTTTTTTATGAAATCATGTAAACCTTCTAGAAGATGTGATTTTAAAAAACGGGAGAAGTAAGCTTTTCTTATTTCCGGACGCATGCACAAACTATAGAAAGTCGTTATGACGTAGAATGTGCATACTTTGTAGATTCGATTTATGAAATAAAACACATTTTCTAAAAACTCGTGTTTTTTACGAAATCATGTAAACCTTCTAGAAGCTATGATTTTAAAAAACTGTGGAAGTAAGATTTTCTTATTTCCGAACGCATGCGCAAACTATAGAAAGTCGTTATGACGTAGAATGTGCATACTTTGTAGATTCCATTTATGAAATAAAACAAATATTCTAAAAACTAGTGTTTTTTACGAAATCATGTAAACCTTCTAGAAGCTGTGATTTTAAAAAACGGGGGAAGTAAGCTTTTCTTATTTTCGGACGCATGCAAAAACTATAGAAAGTCGTTATGACGTAGAATGTGCATACTTTGTTGATTCCATTTATGAAGTAAAACACATTTTCTAAAAACTCGTGTTTTTTACTAAATCATGTAAACCTTCTAGAAGCTGTGATTTTAAAAAACGGGGAAGTAAGCTTTTCTTATTTCCTGACGCATGCGCAAACTATAAAAAGTCGTTATGACGTAGAATGTGCATACTTTGTAGATTCGATTTATGAAATAAAAAACATTTTCTAAAAACTCGTGTTTTTTACGAAATCATGTAAACCTTCTAGAAGCTGTGAGTTTAAAAAACGGGGGAAGTAAGCTTTTCTTATTTCCAAACGCATGCGCAAACTATAGAAAGTCGTTATGACGTAGAATGTGCATACTTTGTAGATTCCATTTATGAAATAAAACACATTTTCTAAAAACTCGTGTTTTTTACGAAATCATGTAAACCTTCTAGAAGCTGTGATTTCAAAAAATGGGGGAAGTAAGCTTTTCTTATTTCCAAACGCATGCGCAAACTATAGAAAGTCTTTATGACGTAGAATGTGCATACTTTGTAGATTCCATTTATGAAATAAAACACATTTTCTAAAAACTCGTGTTTTTTACGAAATCATGTAAACCTTCTAGAAGCTGTGATTTTAAAAAACGGTGGAAGTAAGCTTTTCTTATTTCCGGACGCATGCGCAAACTATAGAAAGTCGTTATAACGTAGAATGTGCATACTTTGTAGATTCCATTTATGAAATAAAACACATCTTCTAAAACTAGTGTTTTTTAAGAAATCATGTAAACCTTCTAGAAGCTGTGATTTTTAAAAACGGGGGAAGTAAGCTTTTCTTATTTCCAAACGCATGCGCAAACTATAGAAAGTCGTTATGACGTAGAATGTGCATACTTTGTCGATTCCATATATGAAATAAAACAAATTTTCTAAAAACTTGTGTTTTTTAAGAAATCATGTAAACCTTCTAGAATCTGTGATATTTTGTAAAAACTCGTGTTTTTTACGAAATCATGTAAACCTTCTAGAAGCTATGACTTTAAAAAACGGTGGAAGTAAGGTTTTCTTATTTCTGTACGAATGCGCAAACTATAGAAAGTCGTTATGACGTAGAATGTGCATACTTTGTTGATTCAATTTATGAAATAAAACACATTTTCTAAAAACTCGTGTTTTTTAAGAAATCATGTAAACCTTCTAGAAGCTGTGATTTTAAAAAATGGTGGAAGTAAGCTTTTCTTATTTCCATACGCATGCGCAAACTATAGAAAGTCGTTATGACGTAGAATGTGCATACTTTGTTGATTCCATTTATGAAATAAAACACATTTTCTAAAAACTCGTGTTTTTTAACAAATCATGTAAACCTTCTAGAAGCTGTGATTTTTAAAAACGGGGGAAGTAAGCTTTTCTTATTTCCAAACGCATGCGCAAACTATAGAAATTCGTTATGACGTAGAATGTGCATACTTTGTAGATTCCATTTATGAAATAAAACAAATTTTCTAAAAACTCGTGTTTTTTAAGAAATCATGTAAACCTTCTAGAATCTGTGATTTTAAAAAACGGAGGAAGTAAGCTTTTCTTATTTCCGGATACATGCGCAAACTACAGAAAGTCGTTATCATGTAGAATGTGTATACTTTGTAGATTCCATTTAGGAAATAAAACACATTTTCTAAAAACTCGTGTTTTTTAAGAAATCATGTAAACCTTCTAGAAGCTGTGATTTTAAAAAATGGTGGAAGTAAGGTTTTCTTATTTCCAAACGCATGCGCAAACTATAGAAAGACATTATGACGTAGAATGTGCAACCTTTGTTGATTCCATTTATGAAATAAAACACATTTTCTAAAAACTCGTGTTTTTTAAGAAATCATGTAAACCTTCTAGAAGCTGTGATTTTAAATAATGGTGAAAGAAAGCTTTTCTTATTTGCAAACGCATGCGCAAACTATAGAAAGTCGTTATGACGTAGAATGTGCATACTTTGTAGATTCGTTTATGAAATAAAACACATTCTCTAAAAACTCGTGTTTTTTAAGAAATCATGTAAACCTTCTAAAAGCTGTGATTTTAAAAAACGGGGGAAGTAAGCTTTTCTTATTTCCAAACGCATGCGCAAACTATAGAAATTCGTTATGACGTAGAATGTGCATACTTTGTTGATTCCATTTATTAAATAAAACACATTTTCTAAAAACTCGTGTTTTTTAAGAAATCATGTAAACCTTCTAGAAACTGTGATTTTAAAAAACGGGGGAAGTAAGCTTTTCTTATTTCCGGACGCATGCGCAAACTATAGAAATTCGTTATCATGTAGAATGTGTATACTTTGTAGATTCCATTTAGGAAATAAAACACATTTTCTAAAAACTCGTGTTTTTTAAGAAATCATGTAAACCTTCTAGAAGCTGTGATTTTAAAAAACGGTGGAAGTAAGCTTTTCTTATTTCCGGACGAATGCACAAACTATAGAAACTCATTATGACGTAGAATGTGCATACTTTGTTGATTCCATTTATGAAATAAAACAAATTTTCTAAAAACTCGTATTTTTTAAGAAATCATGTAAACCTTCTAGAAGCTGTGATTTTAAAAAACGGTGGAAGTAAGCTTTTCTTATTTCCGGACGCATGCGCAAACTATAGAAAGTCGTTATGACGTAGAATGTGCATACTTTGTTGATTCCATTTATGAAATAAAACACATTTTTAAAAACCCGTGTTTTTTAAGAAATCATGTAAACCTTTTAGAAGCTGTGATTTTAAAAAACGGGGTAAGTAAGCTTTTCTTATTTCCAAATGCATTCGCAAACCATAGAAAGTCGTTATGATGTAGAAATTGCATACTTTGTTGATTCCATTTAGGAAATAAAACACATTTTCTAAAAACTCGTGTTTTTTACGAAATCATGTAAACCTTCTAGAAGCTGTGATTTTAAAAAATGGTTGAAGTAAGCTTTTCTTATTTCCGGACGCATGCACAAACTATAGAAAGTCATTATGACGTAGAATGTGCATACTTTGTAGATTCGATTTATGAAATAAAACACATTTTCTAAAAACTCATGTTTTTTACGAAATCATGTAAACCTTCTAGAAGCTGTGATTTTAAAAAATGGTGAAAGAAAGCTTTTCTTATTTGCAAACGCATGCGCAAACTATAGAAATTCGTTATGACGTAGAATGTGCATACTTTGTAGATTCCGTTTATGAAATAAAACACATTCTCTAAAAACTCGTGTTTTTTAAGAAATCATGTAAACCTTCTAGAAGCTGTGATTTTAAGAAACGGTGGAACTAAGTTTTTCTTATTTCCAAACTCATGCGCAAACTATAGAAAGTCGTTGTGACGTAGAATGTGCATACTTTGTACATTCCATTTATGAAATAAAACACATTTTCTAAAAACTCGTGTTTTTTACGAAATCATGTAAACCTTCTAGAAGCTGTGATTTTAAAAAACGTTGGAAGTAAGCTTTTCTTATTTCCGGACGCATGCGCAAACTATAGAAAGTCGTTATGACGTAGAATGTGCATACTTTGTTGATTCCATTTATGAAATAAAACACATTTTCTAAAAACTCGTGTTTTTTACGAAATCATGCAAACCTTCTAGAAGCTGTGATTTTAAAAAACGGGGGAAGTAAGATTTTCTTATTTCCAAACTTATGCGCAAACTATAGAAAGTCGTTATGACGTAGAATTTGCATACTTTGTTGATTCCATTTATGAAATAAAACATATTTTCTAAAAACTCGTGTTTTTTAAGAAATCATGTAAACCTTCTAGAAGATGTGATTTTAAAAGACAGGAGAATTAAGCTTTTCTAATTTCCGGACGCATGCGCAAACTATAGAAAGTCGTTATGACGTAGAATGTGCATACTTTGTAGATTCGATTTATGAAATAAAACACATTTTCTAAAAACTCGTGTTTTTTACGAAATCATGTAAACCTTCTAGAAGCTGTGATTTTAAAAAACTGTGGAAGTAAGTTTTTCTTATTTGCGAACGCATGTGCAAACTATAGAAAGTCCTTATGACGTAGAATCTGCATACTTTGTAGATTCCATTTATGAAATAAAACAAATTTTCTAAAAACTCATGTTTTTTACGAAATCATGTAAACCTTCTAGAAGCTGTGATTTTAAAAAACGGGGGAAGTAAGCTTTTCTTATTTCCGGACGCATGCGCAAACTATAGAAAGTCGTTACGACGTAGAATGTGCATACTTTGTTGATTCCATTTATGAAATAAAACACATTTTCTAAAAACTCGTGTTTTTTAAGAAATCATGTAAACATTCTAGAGGCTGTGATTTTAAAAAACAAGGGAAATAAGCTTTTCTTATTTCTGGACGCATGCGCAAACTATAGAAAGTCGTTATCACGTAGAATGTGCGTACTTTGTAGTTTCCATTTATGAAATAAAACACATTTTCTAAAAACTCATGTTTTTTACGAAATCATGTAAACGTTCTAGAAGCTGTGATTTTAAAAAACGGTGGAAGTAAGCTTCTCTTATTTCCGGATGCATGCGCAAACTATAGAAAGTCGTTATGACGTAGAATGTGCATACTTTGTTGATTCCATTTATGAAATAAAACACATTTTCTAAAAACTCGTGTTTTTTAAGAAATCATGTAAACCTTCTAAAAGCTGTGATTTTAAAAAACGGGGGAAGTAAGATTTTCTTATTTCCAAACGCATGCGCAAACTATCGAAAGTCGTTATGACGTAGAATGTGAATACTTTGTTGATTCCATTTATGAAATAAAACACATTTTCTAAAAACTTGTGTTTTTTATGAAATCATGTAAACCTTCTAGAAGCTGTGATTTTAAAAAACGGGTGAAGTAAGCTTTTCTTATTTCCGGACGCATGCGCAAACAAGTAGAAAGTCATTATGACGTAGAATGTGCATACTTTGTAGATTCCATTTATGAAATAAAACACATTTTCTAAAAACTCGTGTTTTTTACGAAATCATGTAAACCTTCTAGAAGCTGTGATTTTAAAAAACGGTGGAAGTAAGCTTTTCTTATTTCCGGACGCATGCGCAAACTTTGTTGGGTGCATTTACGAAATAAAACACATTTTCTAAAAACTCGTGTTTTTTAAGAAACCATGTAAACCTTCTAGAAGCTGTGATTTTAAATAACGGGGGAAGTAAGCTTTTGTTATTTCCAAACACATGGGAAAACTATAGAAAGTCGTTATGACGTAGAATGTGCATACTTTGTTGATTCCATTTATGAAATAAAACACATTTTCTAAAAACTCGTGTTTTTTAAGAAATCATGTAAACCTTCTAGAAGCTGCGATTTTAAAAAACGGGGGAAGTAAGCTTTTCTTATTTCTGGACGCATGCGCAAACTATAGAAAGTCGTTATGACGTAGAATGTGCATACTTTGTAGATTCCATTTATGAAATAAAACACATTTTCTAAAAACTCGTGTTTTTTACGAAATCATGTAAACCTTCTAGAAGCTGTGATTTTAAAAAACGGTTGAAGTAAGATTTTCTTATTTCCGAACGAATGCGCAAACTATAGAAAGTCGTTATGACGTAGAATGTGCATACTTTGTTGATTGAATTTATGAAATAAAACACATTTTCTAAAAACTCGTGTTTTTTAAGAAATCATGTAAACCTTCTAGAAGCTGTGATTTTAAAAAACGGTGGAAGTAAGCTTTTCTTATTTCCGGACGCATGCGCAAACTATAGAAAGTCGTTATCACATAGAATGTGCATACTTAGTAGATTCCATTTATGAAATAAAACACATTTTCTAAAAACACGTGTTTTTTTTACAAATCATGTAAACCTTCTAGAAGCTGTGATTTTAAAAAACAGGGAAAGTAAGCTTTTCTTATTTCCAAACGCATGCACAAACTATAGAAAGTCGTTATGACGTAGAATGTGCATACTTTGTTGATTCCATTTATGAAATAAAACACATTTTCTAAAAACTCGTTTTTTTTAAGAAATCATGTAAACCTTCTGGAAGCTGTGATTTTAAAAAACGGGGGAAGTAAGCTTTTCTTATTTCCAAACACATGGGCAAACTATAGAAAGTCGTTATGACGTAGAATGTGCATACTTTGTTGATTCCATTTACGAAATAAAACACATTTTCTAAAAACTCGTGTTTTTTAAGAAATCATGTAAACCTTCTAGAAGCTGTGATTTTAAAATACGGGGGAAGTAAGCTTTTCTTATTTCCTGACGCATGCACAAACTATAGAAAGTCGTTATGACGTAGAATGTGCATACTTTGTAGATTCCATTTATGAAATAAAACACATTTTCTAAAAACTCGTGTTTTTTAAGAAATCATGTAAACCTTCTAGAAGCTGTGATTTTAAAAAACGGTGGAAGTAAGCTTTTCTTATTTCCGAACGCATGCACAAACCATAGAAAGTCGTTATGATGTAGAATGTGCATACTTTGTAGATTCCATTTATGAAATAAAACACATTTTCTAAAAACTTGTGTTTTTTAACAAATCATGTAAACCTTCTAGAAGCTGTGATTTTAAAAAACGGGGGAAGTAAGCTTTTCTTATTTCGAAACGCATGCGCAAACTATAGAAAGTCGTCATGACGTAGAATGTGCATACTTTTTTGATTCCATTTATGAAATAAAACACATTTTCTAAAAACTCGTGTTTTTTAAGAAATCATGTAAACCTTCTAGAAGTTGTGATTTTAAAAAACGACGGAAGTAAGGTTTTCTTATTTCCGAACGAATGCGCAAACTATAGAAAGTCGTTATGACGTAGAATGTGCATACTTTGTTGATTCAATTTATGAAATAAAACACATTTTCTAAAAACTCGTGTTTTTTAAGAAATCATGTAAACCTTCTAGAAGCTGTGATTTTAAAAAACGGTGGAAGTAAGCTTTTCTTATTTCCAAACGCATGCGCAAACTATAGAAAGTCGTTATGACGTAGAATGTGCATACTTTGTAAATTCCATTTATGAAATAAAACACATTTTCTAAAAACTTGTGTTTTTTAACAAATCATGTAAACCTTCTAGAAGCTGTGATTTTAAAAAACGGGGGAAGTAAGTTTTTCTTATTTCGAAATGCATGCGCAAACTATAGAAAGTCGTCATGACGTAGAATGTGCATACTTTTTTTATTCCATTTATGAAATAAAACACATTTTCTAAAAACTCGTGTTTTTTAAGAAATCATGTAAACCTTCTAGAAGCTGTGATTTTAAAAAACGGGGGAAGTAAGCTTTTCTTATTTCCGGACGCATGCGCAAACTATAGAAAGTTGTTATGACGTAGAATGTGCATACTTTGTAGATTCCATTGATGAAATAAAACACATTTTCTAAAAACTCATGTTTTTTACGAAATCATGTAAACCTTCTAGAAGCTGTGATTTTAAAAAACGGGGGAAGTAAGCTTTTCTTATTTCCAAACTTATGCACAAACTATAGAAAGTCGTTATGACGTAGAATGTGCATACTTTGTTGATTCCATTTATGAAATAAAACATATTTTCTAAAAACTCGTGTTTTTTAAGAAATCATGTAAACCTTCTAGAAGATGTGATTTTAAAAAACGGGGGAAGTAAGCTTTTCTTATTTCTGGACGCATGCGCAAACTATAGAAAGTCGTTATGACGTAGAATGTGCATACTTTGTAGATTCGATTTATGAAATAAAACACATTTTCTAAAAACTCGAGTTTTTTACGAAATCATGTAAACCTTCTAGAAGCTGTGATTTTAAAAAACGGTTGAAGTAAGCTTTTCTTTTTTCCAAACTTATGCACAAACTATAGAAAGTCGTTATGACGTAGAATGTGCATACTTTGTTGATTCCATTTATGAAATAAAACACATTTTCTAAAAACTCGTGTTTTTTAAGAAATCATGTAAACCTTCTAGAAGCTGTGATTTTAAAAAACCGGGGGAAGTAAGCTTTTCTTATTTCCGGACGCATGCGCAAACTATAGAAAGTCGTTATGACATAGAATGTGCATACTTTGTAGATTCCATTTATGAAATAAAACACATTTTCTAAAAACTCATGTTTTTTACGAAATCATGTAAACCTTCTAGAAGCTGTGATTTTAAAAAATGGTGGAAGTAAGCTTTTCTTATTTCCGGACACATGCGCAAATTATAGAAAGTCGTTATGACGTAGAATGTGCATACTTTGTTGATTCTATTTATGAAATAAAACACATTTTCTAAAAACTCGTGTTTTTTAAAAAATCATGTAAACCTTCTAGAAGCTGTGATTTTAAAATACAGGGAAAGTAAGCTTTTCTTATTTCCAAACGCATGCACAAACTATAGAAAGTCGTTATGATGTAGAATGTGCATACTTTGTTGATTCCATTTATGAAATAAAACACATTTTCTAAAAACTCGTATTTTTTAAGAAATCATGTAAACCTTCTAGAGGCTGTGATTTTAAAAAACGGGGGAAGTAAGCTTTTCTTATTTCCAAACACATGGGAAAACTATAGAAAGTCGTTATGACGTAGAATGTGCATACTTTGTTGATTCCATTTATGAAATAAAACACATTTTCTAAAAACTCGTGTTTTTTAAGAAATCATGTAAACCTTCTAGAAGCTGTGATTTTAAAAAATGGGGGAAGTAAGCTTTTCTTATTTCCTGACGCATGCGCAAACTATAGAAAGTCGTTATGACGTAGAAGCTGCATACTTTGTAGATTCCATTTATGAAATAAAACACATTTTTTAAAAACTCGTGTTTTTTGACGAAATCATGTAAACCTTCTAGAAGCTGTGATTTTAAAAAAAGGTGGAAGTAAGCTTTTCTTATTTCCGGACGCATGCGCAAACTATAGAATGTCGTTATGACGTAAAATGTGCATACTTTGTAGATTCCATTTATGAAATAAAAAACATTTTCTAAAAACTCGTGTTTTTTACGAAATCATGTAAACCTTCTAGAAGCTGTGATTTAAAAAAACAGGGGAAGTAAGCTTTTATTATTTCCGGCCGCATGCGCAAACTATAGAAAGTCGTTATGACGTAGAATGTGCATACTTTGTAGATTCCATTTATGAAATAAAACACATTTTCTAAAAACTCGTGTTTTTTACGAAATCATGTAAACCTTCTAGAAGTTGTGATTTTAAAAAACGGGGAAAGTAAGCTTTTCTTATTTCCGGAAGCATGCGCAAACTATAGAAAGTCGTTATGATGTAGAATGTGCATACTTTGTAGATTCCATTTATGAAATAAAACACATTTTCTAAAAACTCGTGTTTTTTAAGAAATCATGTAAACCTTCTAGAAGCTGTGATTTTAAAAAACGGTGGAAGTAAGCTTTTTTATTTCCGGACACGTGCGCAAACTATAGAAAGTCGTTATGACGTAGAATGTGCATACTTTGTTGTTTCCATTTATGAAATAAAATACATTTTCTAAATACTCGTGTTTTTTAAGAAATCATGTAAACCTTCTAGAAGCTGTGATTTTAAAAAATGGGGGAAGTGAGCTTTTCTTATTTCCAAACTCATGCGCAAACTATAGAAAGTCGTTATGACGTAGAATGTGCATACTTTGTTGATTCCATTTATGAAATAAAACACATTTTCTAAAAACTCGTCTTTTTTAAGAAATCATGTATACCTTCTAGAAGCTGTGATTTTAAAAAACGGGGGAAGTAAGATTTTCTTATTTCCGGACGCATGCGCAAACTATAGAAAGTGGTTATGACGTAGAATGTGCATACTTTGTAGATTCCATTTACGAAATAAAACATATTTTCTAAAAACTCGTGTTTTTTACGAAATCATGTAAACCTTCTAGAAGCTGTGATTTTAAAAAACGGTGGAAGTAAGCTTTTCTTATTTCCGGACACATGCGCAAACAATAGAAAGTCGTTATGACGTAGAATGTGCATACTTTGTTGTTTCCATTTATGAAATAAAATACATTTTCTAAAAACTCGTGTTTTTTAAGAAATCATGTAAACCTTCTAGAAGCTGTGATTTTAAAAAACGGGGGAAGTGAGCTTTTCTTATTTCCAAACGCATGCGCAAACTATAGAAAGTCGTTATGATGTAGAATGTGCATAATTTGTAGATTCCATTTATGAAATAAAACACATTTTCTAAAAACTCGTGTTTTTTACAAAATCATGTAAACCTTCTAGAAGATGTGATTTCAAAAAACGGGGGAAGTAAGCTTTTCTTATTTCGGGACGCATGCGCAAACTATAGAAAGTCATTATGACGTAGAATGTGCATACTTTGTAGATTCCATTTATGAAATAAAACACATTTTCTAAAAACTCATGTTTTTTAAGAAATCATGTAAACCTTCTAGAAGCTGTGATTTTAAAAAACGGGGGAAGTAAGCTTTTCTTATTTCCGGACGCATGCGTAAACTATAGAAAGTCGTTATGACGTAGAATGTGCATACTATGTAGATTCCATTTATGAAATAAAACACATTTTCTAAAAACTCGTGTTTTTTACGAAATCATGTAAACCTTCTAGAAGCTGTGATTTTAAAAAACGGTGGAAGTAAGCTTTTCTTATTTTTGGACGCATGCGCAAGAAATAGAGGGTCGTTATGACGAAGAATGTGCATACTTTGTAGATTCCATTTATGAAATAAAACGCATTTTCTAAAAACTCGTGTTTTTTACGAAATCATGTAAACCTTCTCGAAGCAGTGATTTTAAAAAACGGTGGAAGTAAGCTTTTCTTATTTCCGGACGCATGCGCAAACTATACAAAGTCGTTATGACGTAGAATGTCAATACTTTGTGGATTCCATTTATGAAATAAAACACATTTTCTAAAAACTCGTGTTTTTTAAGAAATCATGTAAACCTTCTAGAAGCTGTGATTTTAAAAAACGGGGGAAGTAAGCTTTTCTCATTTCCAAATGCATGCGCAAACTATAGAAAGTCATTATGACGTAGAATGTGCATACTTTGTTGATTCCATTTATGAAACAAAACACATTTTCTAAAAACTCTTGTTTTTTAAGAAATCATGTAAACCTTCTAGAAGCTGTGTTTTTGAAAAAAGGGGGAAGTAAGCTTTTCTTATTTTCGGACGCATTCACAAACTATAGAAAGTCGTTATGACGTAGAATGTGCATACTTTGTAGATTCCATTTTTTAAATAAAACACATTTTCTAAAAATTCGTGTTTTTTACGAAATCATGTAAACCTTCTACAAGCTGTGATTTTAAAAAATGGTGGAAGTAAGCTTTTCTTATTGCCGGACGCATGCTCAAACTATAGAAAGTCGTTATGACATAGAATGTGCATACTTTGTAGATTCCATTTCTGAAATAAAACACATTTTCTAAAAACTCGTGTTTTTTACGAAATCATGTAAACCTTCTAGAAGCTGTGATTTCAAAAAACGGTGGAAGTAAGCTTTTCTTATTTCCGTACGCATGCGCAAACTATAGAAAGTCGTTATGACGTAGAATGTGCATACTTTGTAGATTCCATTTATGAAATAAAACACATTTTCTAAAAACTCGTGTTTTTTACGAAATCATGTAAACCTTCTAGAAGCTGTGATTTTAAAAAACGGTGGAAGTAAGCTTTTCTTATTTCTGGACGAATGTGCAAACTTTAGAAATTCGTTATGACGTAGAATGTGCATACTTTGTTGATTCCATTTACGAAATAAAACACATTTTCTAAAAACTCGTGTTTTTTAAGAAATCATGTAAACCTTCTAGAAGCTGTGATTTTAAAAAATGGTGGAAGTAAGCTTTTCTTATTTGTGGACGCATGCGCTAACTATAGAAAGTCGTTATGACGTAGAATGTGCATACTTTTTTGATTCCATTTATGAAATAAAACACATTTTCTAAAAACTCGTGTTTTTTAAGAAACCATGTAAACCTTCTAGAAGCTGTGATTTTAAAAAACAGGGGAAGTAAGCTTTTCTTATTTCCGAACGCATGCGCCAACTATAGAAAGTCGTTATAAAGTAGAATGTGCATACTTTGTTGATTCCATTAATGAAATAAAACACATTTTCTAAAAACTCGTGTTTTTAAGTAAATCATGTAAACCTTCTAGAAGCTGTGAATTTAAAAAACGGGGGAAGTAAGCTTTTCTTATTTCGGGACGCATGCGCGAACTATAGAAAGTCGTTATGACGTAGAATGTGCATACATTGTAGATTCCATTTATGAAATAAAACACATTTTCTAAAAACTCGTGTTTTTTAAGAAACCATGTAAACCTTCTAGAAGCTGTGATTTTAAAAAACGGTGGAAGTAAGCTTTTCTTATTTCCAAACACATGGGCAAACTATAGAAAGTCGTTATGACGTAGAATGTGCATACTTTGTTGATTCCATTTATGAAATAAAACACATTTTCTAAAAACTCGTGTTTTTTAAGAAATCATGTAAACCTTTTAGAAGTTGTGATTTTAAAAAACGATGGAAGTAAACTTTTATTATTTCCGGCCGCATGTGCAAACTATAGAAAGTCGTTATGACGTAGAATGTGCATACTTTGTTGATTCCATTTATGAAATAAAACACATTTTCTAAAAACTCGTGTTTTTTAAGAAATCATGTACACCTTCTAGAAGCTGTGATTTTAAAAAATGGGGAAAGTAAGCTTTTCTTATTTCCGGACGCATGCGCAAACTATAGAAAGTCGTTATGATGTAGAATGTGCATACTTTGTAGATTCCATTTATGAAATAAAACACATTTTCTAAAAACTCGTGTTTTTTAAGAAATCATGTAAACCTTCTAGAAGCTGTGATTTTAAAAAATGGTGGAAGTAAGCTTTTCTTATTTCCGGACACGTGCGCAAACTATAGAAAGTCGTTATGACGTAGAATGTGCATACTTTGTTGTTTCCATTTATGAAATAAAATACATTTTCTAAATACTCGTGTTTTTTAAGAAATCATGTAAACCTTCTAGAAGCTGTGATTTTAAAAAATGGGGGAAGTGAGCTTTTCTTATTTCCAAACTCATGCGCAAACTATAGAAAGTCGTTATGACATAGAATGTGCATACTTTGTTGATTCCATTTATGAAATAAAACACATTTTCTAAAAACTCGTCTTTTTTAAGAAATCATGTATACCTTCTAGAAGCTGTGATTTTAAAAAACGGGGGAAGTAAGATTTTCTTATTTCCGGACGCATGCGCAAACTATAGAAAGTGGTTATGACGTAGAATGTGCATACTTTGTAGATTCCATTTACGAAATAAAACATATTTTCTAAAAACTCGTGTTTTTTACGAAATCATGTAAACCTTCTAGAAGCTGTGATTTTAAAAAACGGTGGAAGTAAGCTTTTCTTATTTCCGGACACATGCGCAAACAATAGAAAGTCGTTATGACGTAGAATGTGCATACTTTGTTGTTTCCATTTATGAAATAAAATACATTTTCTAAAAACTCGTGTTTTTTAAGAAATCATGTAAACCTTCTAGAAGCTGTGATTTTAAAAAACGGGGGAAGTGAGCTTTTCTTATTTCCAAACGCATGCGCAAACTATAGAAAGTCGTTATGATGTAGAATGTGCATACTTTGTTGATTCCATTTATGAAATAAAACACATTTTCTAAAAACTCGTTTTTTTTAAGAAATCATGTAAACCTTCCAGAAGCTGTGATTTTAAAAAACGGGGGAAGTAAGATTTTCTTATTTCCGGACGCATGCGCAAACTATAGAAAGTCGTTATGACGTAGAATGTGCATACTTTGTAGATTCCATTTACGAAATAAAACATATTTTCTAAAAACTCGTGTTTTTTACGAAATCATGTAAACCTTCTAGAAGCTGTGATTTTAAAAAACGCTGGAAGTAAGCATTTCTTATTTCTGGCCGCATGCGCAAACAATAGAAAGTCGTTATGACGTAGAATGTGCATAGTTTGTAGATTCCATTTATGAAATAAAACACATTTTCTAAAAACTCGTGTTTTTTACAAAATCATGTAAACCTTCTAGAAGCTGTGATTTCAAAAAACGGGGGAAGTAAGCATTTCTTGTTTCGGGACGCATGCGCAAACTATAGAAAGTCATTATGACGTAGAATTTGCATGCTTTGTAGATTCCATTTATGAAATAAAACACATTTTCTAAAAACTCGTGTTTTTTAAGAAATCATGTAAACCTTCTAGAAGCTGTGATTTTAAAAAACGGTGGAAGTAAGCTTTTCTTATTTCCGGACACATGCGCAAACAATAGAAAGTCGTTATGACGTAGAATGTGCATACTTTGTTGTTTCCATTTATGAAATAAAATACATTTTCTAAAAACTCGTGTTTTTTAAGAAATCATGTAAACCTTCTAGAAGCTGTGATTTTAAAAAACGGGGGAAGTGAGCTTTTCTTATTTCCAAACGCATGCGCAAACTATAGAAAGTCGTTATGATGTAGAATGTGCATACTTTGTTGATTCCATTTATGAAATAAAACACATTTTCTAAAAACTCGTTTTTTTTAAGAAATCATGTAAACCTTCTAGAAGCTGTGATTTTAAAAAACGGGGGAACTAAGCTTTTCTTATTTCTGGACGCATGCGCAAACTATAAAAAGTTGTTATGACGTAGAATGTGCATACTTTGTAGATTCCATTTATGAAATAAAACATATTTTCTAAAAACTCGTGTATTTTACGAAATCAAGTAAACCTTCTAGAAGCTGTGATTTTAAAAAATGCTGGAAGTAAGCATTTCTTATTTCCGCCCGCATGCGCAAACTATAGAAAGTCATTATGACGTAGAATGTGCATACTTTGTAGATTCCATTTATGAAATAAAACACATTTTTTAAAAACTCGTGTTTTTTACGAAATCATGTAAACCTTCTAGAAGCTGTGATTTCAAAAACGGGGGAAGTAAGCTTTTCTTATTTCCGGACGCATGCGCAAACTATAGAAAGTCGTTATGACGTAGAATGTGCATACTTTGTAGATTCCATTTATGAAATAAAACACATTTTCTAAAAACTCATGTTTTTTACGTAATCATGTAAACCTTCTAGAAGCTGTGATTTCAAAAAACGGGGGAAGTAAGCTTTTCTTATTTCTGGACGCATGCGCAAACTATAGAAAGTCGTTATGACGTGGAATGTGCATACTTTGTAGATTCCATTTATGAAATAAAAAACATTTTCTAAAAACTCGTGTTTTTTAGGAAATCATGTAAACCTTCTAGAAGCAGTGATTTTAAAAAACGGTGGAAGTAAGCTTTTCTTATTTCCGGACACATGCGCAAACTATAGAAAGTCGTTATGACGTAGAATGTGCATACTTTGTTGTTTCCATTTATGAAATAAAATACATTTTCTAAAACCTCGTCTTTTTTAAGAAATCATGTAAACCTTCTAGAAGCTGTGATTTTAAAAAATGGGGGAAGTGAGCTTTTCTTATTTCCAAACGCATGCGCAAACTATAGAAAGTAGTTATGACGTAGAATGTGCATACTTTGTTGATTCCATTTATGAAATAAAAAACATTTTCTAAAAACTCGTTTTTTTAAAGAAATCATGTAAACCTTCTAGAAGCTGTGATTTTAAAAAACGGGGGAAGTAAGCTTTTCTTATTTCCGGACGCATGCGCAAACTATAGAAATTCGTTATGACGTAGAATGTGCATACTTTGTAGATTCCATTTATGAAATAAAACACATTTTCTAAAAAATCGTGTTTTTTACGAAATCATGTAAACCTTCTAGAAGCTGTGATTTTAAAAAACGGTGGAAGTAAGCTTTTCTTATTTCCGGGCGCATGCGCAAACTATACAAGGTCGTTATGACGTAGAATGTGCATACTTTGTAGATTCCATTTATGAAATAAAACACATTTTCTAAAAACTCGTGTTTTTTAAGAAATGATGTAAACCTTCTAGAAGCTGTGATTTTAAAAAACGGGGGAAGTAAGCTTTTCTTATTTCCAAACGCATGCGCAAACTATAGAAAGTCGTTATGACGTAGAATGTGCAGAGTTTGTAGATTCCATTTATGAAATAAAACACATTTTCTAAAAACTCGTGTTTTTTTACGAAATCATGTAAACCTTCTACAAGCTGTGATTTTAAAAAATGGTGGAAGTAAGCTTTTGTTATTTCCGGATACATGCGCAAACTATAGAAAATCGTTATGTCGTAGAATGTGCATAGTTTATTGATTCCATTTATGAAATAAAACACATTTTCTAAAAACTCGTGTTTTTTAAGAAATCATGTAAACCTTCTAGAAGCTGTGATTTTAAAAAACGAGGGAAGTAAGCTTTTCTTATTTCCGGACGCATGCGCAAACTATAGAAAGTCGTTATGACGTAGAATGTGCATACTTTTTAGATTCCATTTATGAAATAAAACACATTTTCTAAAAACTCATGTTTTTTACGAAATCATGTAAACCTTCTAGAAGCTGTGATTTTAAAAAACGCGGGAAGTAAGCTTTTCTTATTTCCGGACGAATGCGCAAACTATAGAAAGTCATTATGATGTTGAATGTGCATACTTTGTTGATTCCATTTATACACTAAAACACATTTTCTAAAAACTCATGTTTTTTAAGAAATCATGTAAACCTTCTAGAAGCTGTGATTTTAAACAACGCGGGGAAGTAAGCTTTTCTTATTTCCGGCCGCATGCGCAAACTATAGCAAGTCATTATGACGTAGAATGTGCATACTTTGTAGATTCCATTTATGAAATAAAACACATTTTCTAGAAACTCGTGTTTTTTAGGAAATCATGTAAACCTTCTAGAAGCTGTGATTTTAAAAAACGGGGGAAGTAAGCTTTTCTCATTTCCAAACGCATGCGCAAACTATAGAAAGTCGTTGTGACGTAAAATGTGCATACTTTGTAGATACCATTTATGAACTAAAATACATTTTCTAAAAACTCGTGTTTTTTACGAAATCATGTAAACCTTCTACAAGCTGTGATTTTAAAAAACGCTAGAAGTAAGCATTTCTTATTTCCGGCCGCATGCGCAAACAATAGAAAGTCGTTATGACGTAGAATGTGCATAATTTGTAGATTCCATTTATGAAATAAAACACATTTTCTAAAAACTCGTGTTTTTTACAAAATCATGTAAACCTTCTAGAAGATGTGATTTCAAAAAACGGGGGAACTAAGCTTTTCTTATTTCGGGACGCATGCGCAAACTATAGAAAGTCATTATGACGTAGAATGTGCATACTTTGTAGATTCCATTTATGAAATAAAACACATTTTCTAAAAACTCGTGTTTTTTAAGAAATCATGTAAACCTTCTAGAAGCTGTGATTTTAAAAAGCGGTGGAAGTATGCTTTTCTTATTTCCGGACACATGCGCAAACAATAGAAAGTCGTTATGACGTAGAATGTGCATACTTTGTTGATTCCATTTATGAAATGAAACACATTTTCTAAAAGCTCGGGTTTTTTAAGAAATCATGTAAACCTTCTAGAAGCTGTGATTTTAAAAAACGGGGGAAGTAAGCTTTTCTTATTTCCGGACGCGTGCGTAAACTATAGAAAGTCGTTATGACGTAGAATGTGCATACTATGTAGATTCCATTTATGAAATAAAACACATTTTCTAAAAACTCGTGTTTTTTACGAAATCATGTAAACCTTCTAGAAGCTGTGATTTTAAAAAACGGTGGAAGTAAGCTTTTCTTATTTTTGGACGCATGCGCAAGAAATAGAGGGTCGTTATGACGAAGAATGTGCATACTTTGTAGATTCCATTTATGAAATAAAACGCATTTTCTAAAAACTCGTGTTTTTTACGAAATCATGTAAACCTTCTCGAAGCAGTGATTTTAAAAAACGGTGGAAGTAAGCTTTTCTTATTTCCGGACGCATGCACAAACTATACAAAGTCGTTATGACGTAGAATGTCAATACTTTGTGGATTCCATTTATGAAATAAAACACATTTTCTAAAAACTCGTGTTTTTTAAGAAATCATGTAAACCTTCTAGAAGCTGTGATTTTAAAAAACGGGGGAAGTAAGCTTTTCTCATTTCCAAACGCATGCGCAAACTATAGAAAGTCATTATGACGTAGAATGTGCATACTTTGTTGATTCCATTTATGAAACAAAACACATTTTCTAAAAACTCTTGTTTTTTAAGAAATCATGTAAACCTTCTAGAAGCTGTGTTTTTGAAAAAAGGGGGAAGTAAGCTTTTCTTATTTTCGGACGCATTCACAAACTATAGAAAGTCGTTATGACGTAGAATGTGCATACTTTGTAGATTCCATTTTTTAAATAAAACACATTTTCTAAAAATTCGTGTTTTTTACGAAATCATGTAAACCTTCTACAAGCTGTGATTTTAAAAAATGGTGGAAGTAAGCTTTTCTTATTGCCGGACGCATGCTCAAACTATAGAAAGTCGTTATGACATAGAATGTGCATACTTTGTAGATTCCATTTCTGAAATAAAACACATTTTCTAAAAACTCGTGTTTTTTACGAAATCATGTAAACCTTCTAGAAGCTGTGATTTCAAAAAACGGTGGAAGTAAGCTTTTCTTATTTCCGTACGCATGCGCAAACTATAGAAAGTCGTTATGACGTAGAATGTGCATACTTTGTAGATTCCATTTATGAAATAAAACACATTTTCTAAAAACTCGTGTTTTTTACGAAATCATGTAAACCTTCTAGAAGCTGTGATTTTAAAAAACGGTGGAAGTAAGCTTTTCTTATTTCTGGACGAATGTGCAAACTTTAGAAATTCGTTATGACGTAGAATGTGCATACTTTGTTGATTCCATTTACGAAATAAAACACATTTTCTAAAAACTCGTGTTTTTTAAGAAATCATGTAAACCTTCTAGAAGCTGTGATTTTAAAAAATGGTGGAAGTAAGCTTTTCTTATTTGTGGACGCATGCGCTAACTATAGAAAGTCGTTATGACGTAGAATGTGCATACTTTTTTGATTCCATTTATGAAATAAAACACATTTTCTAAAAACTCGTGTTTTTTAAGAAACCATGTAAACCTTCTAGAAGCTGTGATTTTAAAAAACAGGGGAAGTAAGCTTTTCTTATTTCCGAACGCATGCGCCAACTATAGAAAGTCGTTATAAAGTAGAATGTGCATACTTTGTTGATTCCATTAATGAAATAAAACACATTTTCTAAAAACTCGTGTTTTTAAGTAAATCATGTAAACCTTCTAGAAGCTGTGAATTTAAAAAACGGGGGAAGTAAGCTTTTCTTATTTCGGGACGCATGCGCGAACTATAGAAAGTCGTTATGACGTAGAATGTGCATACATTGTAGATTCCATTTATGAAATAAAACACATTTTCTAAAAACTCGTGTTTTTTAAGAAACCATGTAAACCTTCTAGAAGCTGTGATTTTAAAAAACGGTGGAAGTAAGCTTTTCTTATTTCCAAACACATGGGCAAACTATAGAAAGTCGTTATGACGTAGAATGTGCATACTTTGTTGATTCCATTTATGAAATAAAACACATTTTCTAAAAACTCGTGTTTTTTAAGAAATCATGTAAACCTTTTAGAAGTTGTGATTTTAAAAAACGATGGAAGTAAACTTTTCTTATTTCCGGCCGCATGCGCAAACTATAGAAAGTCGTTATGACGTAGAAGGTGCATACTTTGTTGATTCCATTTATGAAATAAAACACATTTTCTAAAAACTCGTGTTTTTTAAGAAATCATGTACACCTTCTAGAAGCTGTGATTTTAAAAAATGGGGAAAGTAAGCTTTTCTTATTTCCGGACGCATGCGCAAACTATAGAAAGTCGTTATGATGTAGAATGTGCATACTTTGTAGATTCCATTTATGAAATAAAACACATTTTCTAAAAACTCGTGTTTTTTAAGAAATCATGTAAACCTTCTAGAAGCTGTGATTTTAAAAAACGGTGGAAGTAAGCTTTTCTTATTTCCGGACACGTGCGCAAACTATAGAAAGTCGTTATGACGTAGAATGTGCATACTTTGTTGTTTCCATTTATGAAATAAAATACATTTTCTAAATACTCGTGTTTTTTAAGAAATCATGTAAACCTTCTAGAAGCTGTGATTTTAAAAAATGGGGGAAGTGAGCTTTTCTTATTTCCAAACTCATGCGCAAACTATAGAAAGTCGTTATGACGTAGAATGTGCATACTTTGTTGATTCCATTTATGAAATAAAACACATTTTCTAAAAACTCGTCTTTTTTAAGAAATCATGTATACCTTCTAGAAGCTGTGATTTTAAAAAACGGGGGAAGTAAGATTTTCTTATTTCCGGACGCATGCGCAAACTATAGAAAGTGGTTATGACGTAGAATGTGCATACTTTGTAGATTCCATTTACGAAATAAAACATATTTTCTAAAAACTCGTGTTTTTTACGAAATCATGTAAATCTTCTAGAAGCTGTGATTTTAAAAAACGGTGGAAGTAAGCTTTTCTTATTTCCGGACACATGCGCAAACAATAGAAAGTCGTTATGACGTAGAATGTGCATACTTTGTTGTTTCCATTTATGAAATAAAATACATTTTCTAAAAACTCGTGTTTTTTAAGAAATCATGTAAACCTTCTAGAAGCTGTGATTTTAAAAAACGGGGGAAGTGAGCTTTTCTTATTTCCAAACGCATGCGCAAACTATAGAAAGTCGTTATGATGTAGAATGTGCATACTTTGTTGATTCCATTTATGAAATAAAACACATTTTCTAAAAACTCGTTTTTTTTAAGAAATCATGTAAACCTTCCAGAAGCTGTGATTTTAAAAAACGAGGGAAGTAAGATTTTCTTATTTCCGGACGCATGCGCAAACTATAGAAAGTCGTTATGACGTAGAATGTGCATACTTTGTAGATTCCATTTACGAAATAAAACATATTTTCTAAAAACTCGTGTTTTTTACGAAATCATGTAAACCTTCTAGAAGCTGTGATTTTAAAAAACGCTGGAAGTAAGCATTTCTTATTTCTGGCCGCATGCGCAAACAATAGAAAGTCGTTATGACGTAGAATGTGCATAATTTGTAGATTCCATTTATGAAATAAAACACATTTTCTAAAAACTCGTGTTTTTTACAAAATCATGTAAACCTTCTAGAAGCTGTGATTTCAAAAAACGGGGGAAGTAAGCATTTCTTGTTTCGGGACGCATGCGCAAACTATAGAAAGTCATTATGACGTAGAATTTGCATGCTTTGTAGATTCCATTTATGAAATAAAACACATTTTCTAAAAACTCGTGTTTTTTAAGAAATCATGTAAACCTTCTAGAAGCTGTGATTTTAAAAAACGGTGGAAGTAAGCTTTTCTTATTTCCGGACACATGCGCAAACAATAGAAAGTCGTTATGACGTAGAATGTGCATACTTTGTTGTTTCCATTTATGAAATAAAATACATTTTCTAAAAACTCGTGTTTTTTAAGAAATCATGTAAACCTTCTAGAAGCTGTGATTTTAAAAAACGGGGGAAGTGAGCTTTTCTTATTTCCAAACGCATGCGCAAACTATAGAAAGTCGTTATGATGTAGAATGTGCATACTTTGTTGATTCCATTTATGAAATAAAACACATTTTCTAAAAACTCGTTTTTTTTAAGAAATCATGTAAACCTTCTAGAAGCTGTGATTTTAAAAAACGGGGGAACTAAGCTTTTCTTATTTCTGGACGCATGCGCAAACTATAGAAAGTTGTTATGACGTAGAATGTGCATACTTTGTAGATTCCATTTATGAAATAAAACATATTTTCTAAAAACTCGTGTATTTTACGAAATCAAGTAAACCTTCTAGAAGCTGTGATTTTAAAAAATGCTGGAAGTAAGCATTTCTTATTTCCGCCCGCATGCGCAAACTATAGAAAGTCGTTATGACGTAGAATGTGCATACTTTGTAGATTCCATTTATGAAATAAAACACATTTTTTAAAAACTCGTGTTTTTTACGAAATCATGTAAACCTTCTAGAAGCTGTGATTTCAAAAACGGGGGAAGTAAGCTTTTCTTATTTCCGGACGCATGCGCAAACTATAGAAAGTCGTTATGACGTAGAATGTGCATACTTTGTAGATTCCATTTATGAAATAAAACACATTTTCTAAAAACTCATGTTTTTTACGTAATCATGTAAACCTTCTAGAAGCTGTGATTTCAAAAAACGGGGGAAGTAAGCTTTTCTTATTTCTGGACGCATGCGCAAACTATAGAAAGTCGTTATGACGTGGAATGTGCATACTTTGTAGATTCCATTTATGAAATAAAAAACATTTTCTAAAAACTCGTGTTTTTTAGGAAATCATGTAAACCTTCTAGAAGCAGTGATTTTAAAAAACGGTGGAAGTAAGCTTTTCTTATTTCCGGACACATGCGCAAACTATAGAAAGTCGTTATGACGTAGAATGTGCATACTTTGTTGTTTCCATTTATGAAATAAAATACATTTTCTAAAAACTCGTCTTTTTTAAGAAATCATGTAAACGTTCTAGAAGCTGTGATTTTAAAAAATGGGGGAAGTGAGCTTTTCTTATTTCCAAACGCATGCGCAAACTATAGAAAGTAGTTATGACGTAGAATGTGCATACTTTGTTGATTCCATTTATGAAATAAAAAACATTTTCTAAAAACTCATTTTTTTAAAGAAATCATGTAAACCTTCTAGAAGCTGTGATTTTAAAAAACGGGGGAAGTAAGCTTTTCTTATTTCCGGACGCATGCGCAAACTATAGAAATTTGTTATGACGTAGAATGTGCATACTTTGTAGATTCCATTTATGAAATAAAACACATTTTCTAAAAAATCGTGTTTTTTACGAAATCATGTAAACCTTCTAGAAGCTGTGATTTTAAAAAACGGTGGAAGTAAGCTTTTCTTATTTCCGGGCGCATGCGCAAACTATACAAGGTCGTTATGACGTAGAATGTGCATACTTTGTAGATTCCATTTATGAAATAAAACACATTTTCTAAAAACTCGTGTTTTTTAAGAAATGATGTAAACCTTCTAGAAGCTGTGATTTTAAAAAACGGGGGAAGTAAGCTTTTCTTATTTCCAAACGCATGCGCAAACTATAGAAAGTCGTTATGACGTAGAATGTGCAGAGTTTGTAGATTCCATTTATGAAATAAAACACATTTTCTAAAAACTCGTGTTTTTTTTACGAAATCATGTAAACCTTCTACAAGCTGTGATTTTAAAAAATGGTGGAAGTAAGCTTTTGTTATTTCCGGATGCATGCGCAAACTATAGAAAATCGTTATGTCGTAGAATGTGCATAGTTTATTGATTCCATTTATGAAATAAAACACATTTTCTAAAAACTCGTGTTTTTTAAGAAATCATGTAAACCTTCTAGAAGCTGTGATTTTAAAAAACGAGGGAAGTAAGCTTTTCTTATTTCCGGACGCATGCGCAAACTATAGAAATTCGTTATGACGTAGAATGTGCATACTTTTTAGATTCCATTTATGAAATAAAACACATTTTCTAAAAACTCATGTTTTTTACGAAATCATGTAAACCTTCTAGAAACTGTGATTTTAAAAAACGCGCGAAGTAAGCTTTTCTTATTTCCGGACGAATGCGCAAACTATAGAAAGTCATTATGATGTTGAATGTGCATACTTTGTTGATTCCATTTATACACTAAAACACATTTTCTAAAAACTCATGTTTTTTAAGAAATCATGTAAACCTTCTAGAAGCTGTGATTTTAAACAACGCGGGGAAGTAAGCTTTTCTTATTTCCGGCCACATGCGCAAACTATAGCAAGTCATTATGACGTAGAATGTGCATACTTTGTAGATTCCATTTATGAAATAAAACACATTTTCTAGAAACTCGTGTTTTTTAGGAAATCATGTAAACCTTCTAGAAGCTGTGATTTTAAAAAACGGGGGAAGTAAGCTTTTCTCATTTCCAAACGCATGCGCAAACTATAGAAAGTCGTTATGACGTAGAATGTGCATACTTTGTTGATTCCATTTATGAAATAAAACACATTTTCTAAAAACTATTGTTTTTTAAGAAATCATGTAAACCTTCTAGAAGCTGTGATCTTGAAAAAACGGGGAAGTAAGCATTTCTTATTTCCGGACGCATGCACAAACTATAGAAAGTCGTTGTGACGTAAAATGTGCATACTTTGTAGATACCATTTATGAACTAAAATACATTTTCTAAAAACTCGTGTTTTTTACGAAATCATGTAAACCTTCTACAAGCTGTGATTTTAAAAAACGCTAGAAGTAAGCATTTCTTATTTCCGGCCGCATGCGCAAACAATAGAAAGTCGTTATGACGTAGAATGTGCATAATTTGTAGATTCCATTTATGAAATAAAACACATTTTCTAAAAACTCGTGTTTTTTACAAAATCATGTAAACCTTCTAGAAGATGTGATTTCAAAAAACGGGGGAAGTAAGCTTTTCTTATTTCGGGACGCATGCGCAAACTATAGAAAGTCATTATGACGTAGAATGTGCATACTTTGTAGATTCCATTTATGAAATAAAACACATTTTCTAAAAACTCGTGTTTTTTAAGAAATCATGTAAACCTTCTCGAAGCTGTGATTTTAAAAAACGGTGGAAGTATGCTTTTCTTATTTCCGGACACATGCGCAAACAATAGAAAGTCGTTATGACGTAGAATGTGCATACTTTGTTGATTCCATTTATGAAATGAAACACATTTTCTAAAAGCTCGGGTTTTTTAAGAAATCATGTAAACCTTCTAGAAGCTGTGATTTTAAAAAACGGGGGAAGTAAGCTTTTCTTATTTCCGGACGCATGCGTAAACTATAGAAAGTCGTTATGACGTAGAATGTGCATACTATGTAGATTCCATTTATGAAATAAAACACATTTTCTAAAAACTCGTGTTTTTTACGAAATCATGTAAACCTTCTAGAAGCTGTGATTTTAAAAAACGGTGGAAGTAAGCTTTTCTTATTTTTGGACGCATGCGCAAGAAATAGAGGGTCGTTATGACGAAGAATGTGCATACTTTGTAGATTCCATTTATGAAATAAAACGCATTTTCTAAAAACTCGTGTTTTTTACGAAATCATGTAAACCTTCTCGAAGCAGTGATTTTAAAAAACGGTGGAAGTAAGCTTTTCTTATTTCCGGACGCATGCGCAAACTATACAAAGTCGTTATGACGTAGAATGTCAATACTTTGTGGATTCCATTTATGAAATAAAACACATTTTCTAAAAACTCATTTTTTTTAAGAAATCATGTAAACCTTCTAGAAGCTGTGATTTTAAAAAACGGGGGAAGTAAGCTTTTCTCATTTCCAAACGCATGCGCAAACTATAGAAAGTCATTATGACGTAGAATGTGCATACTTTGTTGATTCCATTTATGAAACAAAACACATTTTCTAAAAACTCTTGTTTTTTAAGAAATCATGTAAACCTTCTAGAAGCTGTGTTTTTGAAAAAAGGGGGAAGTAAGCTTTTCTTATTTTCGGACGCATTCACAAACTATAGAAAGTCGTTATGACGTAGAATGTGCATACTTTGTAGATTCCATTTTTTAAATAAAACACATTTTCTAAAAATTCGTGTTTTTTACGAAATCATGTAAACGTTCTACAAGCTGTGATTTTAAAAAATGGTGGAAGTAAGCTTTTCTTATTGCCGGACGCATGCTCAAACTATAGAAAGTCGTTATGACATAGAATGTGCATACTTTGTAGATTCCATTTCTGAAATAAAACACATTTTCTAAAAACTCGTGTTTTTTACGAAATCATGTAAACCTTCTAGAAGCTGTGATTTCAAAAAACGGTGGAAGTAAGCTTTTCTTATTTCCGTACGCATGCGCAAACTATAGAAAGTCGTTATGACGTAGAATGTGCATACTTTGTAGATTCCATTTATGAAATAAAACACATTTTCTAAAAACTCGTGTTTTTTACGAAATCATGTAAACCTTCTAGAAGCTGTGATTTTAAAAAACGGTGGAAGTAAGCTTTTCTTATTTCTGGACGAATGTGCAAACTTTAGAAATTCGTTATGACGTAGAATGTGCATACTTTGTTGATTCCATTTACGAAATAAAACACATTTTCTAAAAACTCGTGTTTTTTAAGAAATCATGTAAACCTTCTAGAAGCTGTGATTTTAAAAAATGGTGGAAGTAAGCTTTTCTTATTTGTGGACGCATGCGCTAACTATAGAAAGTCGTTATGACGTAGAATGTGCATACTTTTTTGATTCCATTTATGAAATAAAACACATTTTCTAAAAACTCGTGTTTTTTAAGAAACCATGTAAACCTTCTAGAAGCTGTGATTTTAAAAAACAGGGGAAGTAAGCTTTTCTTATTTCCGAACGCATGCGCCAACTATAGAAAGTCGTTATAAAGTAGAATGTGCATACTTTGTTGATTCCATTAATGAAATAAAACACATTTTCTAAAAACTCGTGTTTTTAAGTAAATCATGTAAACCTTCTAGAAGCTGTGAATTTAAAAAACGGGGGAAGTAAGCTTTTCTTATTTCGGGACGCATGCGCGAACTATAGAAAGTCGTTATGACGTAGAATGTGCATACATTGTAGATTCCATTTATGAAATAAAACACATTTTCTAAAAACTCGTGTTTTTTAAGAAACCATGTAAACCTTCTAGAAGCTGTGATTTTAAAAAACGGTGGAAGTAAGCTTTTCTTATTTCCAAACACATGGGCAAACTATAGAAATTCGTTATGATGTAGAATGTGCATACTTTGTTGATTCCATTTATGAAATAAAACACATTTTCTAAAAACTCGTGTTTTTTAAGAAATCATGTAAACCTTTTAGAAGTTGTGATTTTAAAAAACGATGGAAGTAAACTTTTCTTATTTCCGGACGAATGCGCAAAGTATAGAAAGTCATTATGACGTAGAAGGTGCATACTTTGTTGATTCCATTTATGAAATAAAACACATTTTCTAAAAACTCATGTTTTTTAAGAATCATGTACACCTTCTAGAAGCTGTGATTTTAAAAAATGGTGGAAGTAAGCTTTTCTTATTTCCGGACGCATGCGCAAACTATATAAATTCGTTATGACGTAGAATGCGCATACTTTGTAGATTCCATTTATGAAATAAAACACATTTTCTAAAAACTCGTGTTTTTTACGAAATCATGTAAACCTTCTAGAAGCTGTGATTTTAAAAAACGGTGGAAGTAAGCTTTTCTTATTTCCGGACGAATGCGCAAACTATAGAAAGTCGTTATGACGTAGAATATGCATACTTTGTTGATTCCATTTATGAAATAAAACACATTTTCTAAAAACTCGTGTTTTTAAGAAACCATGTAAAACTTCAAGAAGCTGTGATTTTAAAAAACGGGGGAAGTAAGCTTTTCTTATTTCCAAATACATGCGCAAACTATAGAGAGTCGTTATGACATAGAATGTGCATACTTTGTTGATTCCATTTATGAAATAAAACACATTTTCTAAAAACTCATGTTTTTTAAGAAGTCATGTAAACCTTCTAGAAGCTGTGATTTTAAAAAATGGGGGAAGTAAGCTTTTCTTATTTTCGGACGCATTCGCAAACTATAGAAAGTCGTTATGACGTAGAATGTGCATACTTTGTAGATTCCATTTATGAAATAAAACACATTTTCTAAAAACTCGTGTTTTTTATGAAATCATGTAAACCTTCTAGAAGCTGTGATTTTAAAAAACGGAGGAAGTAAGCTTTTCTTATTTCCGGAGGCATGCGCAAACTATAGAAAGTCGTTATGACATAGAATGTGCATACTTTGTAGATTCCATTTATGAAATAAAACGCATTTTCTAAAAACTCGTGTTTTTCACGAAATCATGTAAACCTTCTAGAAGCTGTGATTTTAAAAAATGGTGGAAGTAAGCTTTTCTTATTTCCGAACGAATGCGCAAACTATAGAAATTTGTTATGACGTAGAATGTGCATACTTTGTAGATTCCATTTATGAAATAAAACACATTTTCTAAAAACTCGTGTTTTTTAAGAAATCATGTAAACCTTCTAGAAGCTGTGATTTTAAAAAACGGTGGAAGTATGCTTTTCTTATTTCCGTACGAAGGCGCAAAGTATAGAAACTCGTTATGACGTAGAAGGTGCATACTTTGTTGATTCCATTTATGAAATAAAACACATTTTCTAAAAACTCATGTTTTTTAAGAATCATGTACACCTTCTAGAAGCTGTGATTTTAAAAAACGGTGGAAGTAAGCTTTTCTTATTTCCGGACGCATGCGCAAACTATAGAAAGTCGTTATGACGTAGAATGCGCACACTTTGTAGATTCCATTTACGAAATAAAATGCATTTTCTAAAAACTCATGTTTTTTACGAAATCATGTAAACCTTCTAGAAGCTATGATTTTAAAAAACGGTGGAAGTAAGCTTTTCTTATTTCCGGACGCATGCGCCAACTATAGAAAATTGTTATGATGTAGAATGTGCATACTTTATTGATTCCATTTATGAAATAAAACACATTTTCTAAAAACTCGTGTTTTTTACGAAATCATGTAAACGTTCTAGAAGCTGTGATTTTAAAAAACGAGGGAAGTAAGCTTTTCTTATTTCCGGAGGCATGCGCAAACTATAGAAAGTCGTTATGACGTAGAATGTGCATACTTTTTAGATTCCATTTATGAAATAAAACACATTTTCTAAAAACTAGTGTTTTTTACGAAATCATGTAAACCTTCTAGAAGCTGTGATTTTAAAAAACACTGGAAGTAAGCTTTTCTTATTTCCGGACGAATGCGCAAACTATAGAAAGTCATTATGATGTTGAATGTGCATACTTTGTTGATTCCTTTTATACACTAAAACACATTTTCTGAAAACTCGTGTTTTTTAAGAAATCATGTAAACCTTCTAGAAGCTGTGATTTTAAAAAACAGTGGAAGTAAGCTTTACTTATTTCCGGCCGCATGCGCAAACTATTGAAAGTAATTATGACGTAGAATGTGCATACTTTGTAGATTCCATTTATGAAATAAAACACATTTTCTAAAAACTCGTGTTTTTTACGAAATCATGTAAACCTTCTAGAAGCTGTGATTTTAAAAAACGGGGGAAGTAAGCTTTTCCTATTTCCGGACGCATGCGCAAACTATAGAAAGTCGTTATGATGTAGAATGTGCATACTTTGTAGATTACATTTATGAAATAAAATACATTTTCTAAAAACTCATGTTTTTTAAGAAATCATGTAAACCTTCTAGAAGCTGTGATTTTAAAAAACGGGGCAAGTGAGCTTTTCTTATTTCCAAACGCATGCGCAAACTATAGAAAGTCGTTATGACGTAGAATGTGCATACTTTGTTGATTCCATTTATGAAATAAAACACATTTTCTAAAAACTCATTTTTTTTAAGAAATCATGTAAACCTTCTAGAAGTTGTGATTTTAAAAAACAGGGGAAGTAAGCTTTTCTTATTTCCAAACGCATGCGCAAACTATAGAAAGTCGTTATGACGTAGAATGTGCATACTTTGTTGATTCCATTTATGAAATAAAACACATTTTCTAAAAACTCATGTTTTTTAAGAAATCATGTAAACCTTCTAGAAGCCGTGATTTTAAAAAACGGGGGAAGTAAGCTTTTCTTATTTCCGGCAAAATGCGCAAACTATAGAAAGTTGTTATGACGTAGAATGTGCATACTTTGTAGATTCCATTTATGAAATAAAACACATTTTCTAAAAAACGGGGGTAGTAAGCTTTTCTTATTTCCGGACGCATGCCTAAACTATAGAAAGTCGTTATGACATAGAATGTGCATACTTTGTAAATTCCATTTATGAAATAAAACATATTTTCTAAAAACTCGTGTTTTTTACGAAATTATGTAAACCTTCTAGAAGCTGTGATTTTAAAAAACGCTAGAAGTAAGCTTTTCTTATTTCCGGCCGCATGCGCAAACTATAGAAAGTCGTTATGACGTAGAATGTGCATACTTTGTAGATTCCATTTATGAAAATAAAACACATTTTCTAAAAACTCGTGTTTTTTACGAAATCATGTAAACCTTCTAGAAGCTGTGATTTCAAAAAACGGGGGAAGTAAGCTTTTCTTCTTTCCGGACGCATGCGCAAACTATAGAAAGTCGTTATGACGTAGAATGTGCATACTTTTTTGTTTCCATCTATGAAATAAAACACATTTTCTAAAAACTTGTGTTTTTTAAGAAATCATGTAAATCTTCTAGAAGTGTGATTTTAAAAAACTGTGGAAGTAAGCTTTTCTTATTTCCGGACACATGCGCAAACTATAGAAAGTCGTTATGACGTAGAATGTGCATACTTTGTTGTTTCCATTTATGAAATAGAATACATTTCCTAAAAACTCGTCTTTTTTAAGAAATCATGAAAACCTTCTAGAAGCTGTGATTTTAAAAAATGGGGGAAGTGAGCTTTTCTTATTTCCAAACACATGCGCAAACTATAGAAAGTAGTTGTGACGTAGAATGTGCATACTTTGTTGATTCCATTTATGAAATAAAACACATTTTCTAAAAACTCATTTTTTTTAAGAAATCATGTAAACCTTCTAGAAGCTGTGATTTTAAAAAACGGGGGAAGTAATCTTTTCTTATTTCCGGATGCATGCACAAACTATAGAAAGTCGTTATGACGTAGAATGTGCGTACTTTGTAGATTCCATTTATGAAATAAAACACATTTTCTAAAAACTCGTGTTTTTTACGAAATCATGTAAACCTTCTAGAAGCTGTGATTTTAAAAAACGGTGGAAGTAAGCTTTTCTTATTTCCGGACGCATGCGCAAACTATACAAAGTCGTTATGACGTAGAATGTGCATACTTTGTAGATTCCATTTATGAAATAAAACACATTTTCTAAAAACTCGTGTTGTTTAAGAAATCATGTAAACCTTCTAGAAGCTGTGATTTTAAAAAACGGGGGAAGTAAGCTTTTCTTATTTCCAAACGCATGAGCAAACTATAGGAAGTCCTTATGACGTAGAATGTGCATACTTTGTAGATTCCATTTATGAAATAAAACACATTTTCTAAAAACTTGTGTTTTTTACGAAATCATGTAAACCTTCTAGAAGCTGTGATTTTAAAAAACGGGGGAAGTAAGCTTTTCTTATTTCCAAACGCATGAGCAAACTATAGAAAGTCCTTATGACGTAGAATGTGCATACTTTGTAGATTCCATTTATGAAATAAAACACATTTTTTAAAAACTCGTGTTTTTTAAGAAATCATGTAAACCTTCTAGAAGCTGTGATTTTAAAAAACGGTGGAAGTAAGCTTTTCTTATTTCCGGACACATGTGCAAACCATAGAAAGTCGTTATCACGTAGAATGTGCATACTTTGTTGTTTCCATTTATGAAATAAAATACATTTTCTAAAAACCCGTGTTTTTTAAGAAATCATGTAAACCTTCTAGAAGCTGTGATTTTAAAAAACGGGGGAAGTGAGATTTTCTTATTTCAAAACGCATGCGCAAATTATAGAAAGTCGTTATGACGTAGAATGTGCATACTTTGTTGATTCCATTTATGAAATAAAACACATTTTCTAAAAACTCGTCTTTTTTAAGAAATCATGTAGACCTTCTAGGAGCTGTGATTTTAAAAAATGGGGGAAGTAAGATTTTCTTATTTCCGGACGCATGCGCAAACTATAGAAAGTAGTTATGACGTAGAATGTGCATACTTTGTAGATTCCATTTACGAAATAAAACATATTTTCTAAAAACTCGTGTTTTTTACGAAATCATGTAAACCTTCTAGAAGCTGTGATTTTAAAAAACGCTGGAAGTAAGCATTTCTTATTTCCGGCCGCATGCGCAAACAATAGAAAGTCATTATGACGTAGAATGTGCATACTTTGTAGATTCCATTTATGAAATAAAACACATTTTCTAAAAACTCGTGTTTTTTACAAAATCATGTAAACATTCTAGAAGCTGTGATTTCAAAAAACGGGGGAAGTAAGCTTTTCTTATTTCGGGACGCATGCGCAAACTATAGAAAGTCATTATGACGTAGAATGTGCATACTTTGTAGATTCCATTTATGAAATAAAACACATTTTCTAAAAACTCGTGTTTTTTAAGAACTCATGTAAACCTTCTAGAAGCTGTGATTTTAAAAAACGGTGGAAGTAAGCTTTTCTTATTTCCGGACACATGCGCAAACTATAGAAAGTCGTTATGACGTAGAATGCGCATACTTTTTTGTTTCCATTTATGAAATAAAATACATTTTCTAAAAACTCGTGTTTTTTAAGAAATCATGTAAACCTTCTAGAAGCTGTGATTTTAAAAAACGGGGGAAGTGGGCTTTTCTTATTCCCAAATGCATGGGCAAACTATAGAAAGTCGTTATGATATAGAATGTGCATACTTTGTTGTTTCCATTTATGAAATAAAATACATTTTCTAAAAACTCTTGTTTTTTAAGAAATCATGTAAACCTTCTAGAAGCTGTGATTTTAATAAACGGGGGAAGTGAGCTTTTCTTATTTCCAAACGCATGCACAAACTATAGAAAGTTGTTATGACGTAGAATGTGCATACTTCGTAGATTCCATTTATGAAATAAGACACATTTTCTAAAAACTCGTTTTTTTTAAGAAATCATGTAAACCTTGTAGAAGCTGTGATTTTAAAAAACGGGGGAAGTAAGCTTTTCTTATTTCTGGACGCATGCGCAAACTATAGAAAGTCGTTATGACGTAGAATGTGCATACTTTGTAGATTCCATTTATGAAATAAAACATATTTTCTAAAAACTCGTGTTTTTTACGAAATCATGTAAACCTTCTAGAAGCTGTGATTTTAAAAAACGCTGGAAGTAAGCATTTCTTATTTCCGGCCGTATGTGCAAACTATAGAAAGTCGTTATGACGTAGAATGTGCATACTTTGTAGATTCCATTTATGAAATAAAACACATTTTCTAAAAACACGTGTTTTTTACGAAATCATGTAAACCTTGTAGAAGCTGTGATTTCAAAAACGGGGGAAGTAAGCTTTTCTTATTTCCGGACGCATGCGCAAACTATATAAAGTCGTTATGACGTAGAATGTGCATACTTTGTAGATTCCATTTATGAAATAAAACACATTTTCTAAAAACTCGTGTTTTTACGAAATCATGTAAATCTTCTAGAAGCTGTGATTTCAAAAAACGGGGGAAGTAAGCTTTTCTTATTTCTGGACGCATGCGCAAACTATAGAAAGTCGTTATGACGTGGAATGTGCATACATTGTAGATTCCATTTATGAAATAAAACACATTTTCTAAAAACTCGTGTTTTTTAAGAAATCATGTAAACCTTCTAGAAGCAGTGATTTTAAAAAACAGTGGAAGTAAGCTTTTCTTATTTCCGGACACATGCGCAAACTATAGAAAGTCGTTATGACGTAGAATGTGCATACTTTGTTGTTTCCATTTATTAAATAAAATACATTTTCTAAAAATCGTCTTTTTTAAGAAATCATGTAAACCTTCTAGAAGCTGTGATTTTAAAAAACGGGGGAAGTGAGCTTTTCTTATTTCCAAACGCATGCGCAAACTATAGAAAGTAGTTATGACGTAGAATATGCATACTTTGTTGATTCCATTTATGAAATAAAAAACATTTTCTAAAAATTCTTTTTTTTTAAGAAATCATGTAAACCTTCTAGAAGTTGTGATTTTAAAAAATGGGGGAAGTAAGCTTTTCTTATTTCCGGAGGCATGCGCAAACTATAGAAAGTCGTTATAAGGTAGAATGTGCATACTTTGTAGATTCCATTGATGAAATAAAACACATTTTCTAAAAACTCGTGTTTTTTACGAAATCATGTAAACCTTCTAGAAGCTGTGATTTTAAAAAACGGTGGAAGTAAGCTTTTCTTATTTCCGGACGCATGCGCAAACTATACCAGGTCGTTATGACGTAGAATATGCATACTTTGTAGATTCCATTTATGAAATAAAACACATTTTCTAAAAACTCGTGTTTTTTAAGAAATCATGTAAACCTTCTAGAAGCTGTGATTTTAAAAAATGGGGGAAGTAAGCTTTTCTTATTTCCAAACGCATGAGCAAACTATAGAAAGTCCTTATGACGTAGAATGTGCATACTTTGTAGATTCCATTTATGAAATAAAACACATTTTCTAAAAACTCGTGTTTTTTACGAAATCATGTAAACCTTCTAGAAGCTGTGGTTTTAAAAAATGGTGGAAGTAAGCTTTTCTTATTTCCGGACGCATGCGCAAACTATAGAATGTCGTTATGACGTAGAATGTGCATACTTTGTAGATTCCATTTATGAAATAAAACACATTTTCTAAAAACTCGTGTTTTTTACAAAATCATGTAAACCTTCTAGAAGCTGTGATTTTAAAAAACGGGGAAAGTAAGATTTCTTATTTCTAGACGCATGCGCAAACTATAGAAAGTCCTTATGACGTAGAATGTGCATACTTTGTAGATTCCATTTATGAAATAAATTAAATTTCCTAAAAACTCGTGTTTTTTACGAAATCATGTAAACCTTGTAGAAGCTGTGATTTTAAAAAACGGTGGAAGTAAGCTTTTCTTATTTCCGGACGCATGAGCAAACTATAGAAAGTCGTTATGACGTAGAATGTGCATACTTCGTTGATTCCATTTATGAAATAAAACACATTTTCTAAAAACTCGTGTTTTTTAAGAAATCATGTAAACCTTCTGGAAGCTGTGATTTTAAAAAACGGCGGAAGTAAGCTTTTCTCATTTCCAAACGCATGCGCAAACTATAGAAAGTCGTTATGACGTAGAATGTGCATACTTTGTTGATTCCATTTATGAAATAAAACACATTTTCTAAAAACTCGTGTTTTTTAAGAAATCATGTAAACCTTCTAGAAGCTGTGATTTTAAAAAACGAGGGAAGTAAGCTTTTCTTATTTCCGGACGCATGCGCAAACTATAGAAAGTCGTTATGACATAGAATGTGCATACTTTGCAAATTCCATTTATGAAATAAAACACATTTTCTAAAAACTCGTGTTTTTTATGAAATCATGTAAACCTTCTAGAAGCTGTGATTTTAAAAAACGATGGAAGTAAGCTTTTCTTATTTCCGGATGCATGCGCAAACTATAGAAAGTCATTATTACGTAGAATGTGCATACTTTTTTGATTCCATTTAAGAAATAAAACACATTTTCTAAAAAATCGTGTTTTTTAAGAAATCATATAAACCTTCTAGAAGCAGTGATTTTAAAAAACGGTGGAAGTAAGCTTTTCTTATTTCCGGACACATGCGCAAACTATAGAAAGTCGTTATGACGTAGAATGTTCATACTTTGTTGTTTCCATTGATGAAATAAAATACATTTTCTAAAAACTCGTCCTTTTTAAGAAATCATGTAAACCTTCTAGAAGCTGTGATTTTAAAAAACGGGGGAAGTGAGCTTTTCTTATTTCCAAACGCATGCGCAAACTATAGAAAGTAGTTATGACGTAGAATGTGCATACTTTGTTGATTCCATTTATGAAATAAAAAACATTTTCTAAAAACTCATTTTTTTTAAGAAATCATGTAAACCTTCTAGAAGCTGTGATTTTAAAAAACGGGGGAAGTAAGCTTTTCTTATTTCCGGATGCATGCGCAAACTATAGAAAGTAGTTATAACGTAGAATGAGCATACTTTTTAGATTCCATTTATGAAATAAAACACATTTTCTAAAAACACGTGTTTTTTACGAAATCATGTAAACCTTCTAGAAGCTGCGATTTTAAAAAACGGTGGAAGTAAGCTTTTCTTATTTCCGGACGCATGCGCAAACTATACAAGGTCGTTATGACGTAGAATGTGCATACTTTGTAGATTCCATTTATGAAATAAAACGCATTTTCTAAAAACTCGTGTTTTTTAAGAAATCATGTAAACCTTCTAGAAGCTGTGATTTTAAAAAACGGGGGAAGTAAGATTTTCTTATTTCCAAACGCATGAGGAAACTATAGAAAGTCCTTATGACGTAGAATGTGCATACTTTGTAGATTCCATTTATGAAATAAAACACATTTTCTAAAAACTCGTGTTTTTTACGAAATCATCTAAACCTTCTAGAAGCTGTGATTTTAAAAAATGGTGGAAGTAAGCTTTTCTTATTTCCGGACGCATGCGAAAACTATAGAATGTCGTTATGACGTAGAATGTGCATACTTTGTAGATTCCATTTATGAAATAAAACACATTTTCTAAAAACTCGTGTTTTTTACAAAATCATGTAAACCTTCTATAAGCTGTGATTTTTAAAAATGGGGAAAGTAAGCTTTTCTTATTTCTGGACGCATGCGCAAACTATAGAAAGTCCTTATGACGTAGAATGTGCATACTTTGTAGATTCCATTTATGAAATAAAACACATATTCTAAAAACTCGTGTTTTTTACGAAATCATGTAAACCTTCTAGAAGCTGTGATTTTAAAAAACGGTGGAAGTAAGGTTTTCTTATTTCCGGACGCATGCGCAAACTATAGAAAGTCGTTATGATGTAGAATGTGCATACTTTGTAGATTCCATTTATGAAATGAAACACATTTTCTAAAAACTCGTGTTTTTTAAGAAATCATGTAAACCTTCTAGAAGCTGTGATTTGAAAAAACGGGGAAAGTAAGCTTTTCTTATTTCTGGACGCATTCGCAAACTATAGAAAGTCCTTATGACGTAGAATGTGCATACTTTGTAGATTCCATTTTGAAATAAAACACATTTCCTAAAAACTCGTGTTTTTTACGAAATCATGTAAACCTTCTAGAAGCTGTGATTTTAAAAAACGGTGGAAGTAAGCTTTTCTTATTTCCGGACAAATGCGCAAACTATAGAAAGTCGTTATGACGTAGAATGTGCATACTTCGTTGATTCCATTTATGAAATAAAACACATTTTCTAAAAACTCGTGTTTTTTAAGAAATCATGTAAACCTTCTAGAAGCTGTGATTTTAAAAAACGGGGGAAGTAAGCTTTTCTCATTTCCAAACGCATGCGCAAACTATAGAAAGTCGTTATGACGTAGAATGTGCATACTTTGTTGATTCCATTTATGAAATAAAACACATTTTCTAAAAACTTGTGTTTTTTAAGAAATCATGTAAACCTTCTAGAAGCTGTGATTTTAAAAAACGAGGGAAGTAAGCTTTTCTTATTTCCGGACGCATGCGCAAACTATACAAAGTCGTTATGACGTAGAATGTGCATACTTTGCAGATTCCATTTATGAAATAAAACACATTTTCTAAAAACTCATGTTTTTTATGAAATCATGTAAACCTTCTAGAAGCTGTGATTTTAAAAAACGCTGGAAGTATGCTTTTCTTATTTCCGGACGCATGTGCAAACTATAGAAAGTCATTATGACGTAGAATGTGCATACTTTTTTCATTCCATTTATGAAATAAAACACATTTTCTAAAAAATCGTGTTTTTTAAGATATCATGTAAACCTTCTAGATGCTGTGATTTTAAAAAACGGTGGAAGTAAGCTTTTCTTATTTCCGGACGCATGCAAAAACTATAGAAAGTCGTTATGACGTAGAATGTGCATACTTTTTTTATTCCATTTATGAAATAAAACACATTTTCTAAAAACTCGTGTTTTTTAAGAAATCATGTAAACCTTCTAGAAGCTGTGATTTTAAAAAACGGTGGAAGTAAGCTTTTCTTATTTCCGGACGCATGCGCAAACTATAGAAAGTCCTTATGATGTAGAATGTGCATACTTTGTAGATTCCATTTATGAAATAAAACACATTTCCTAAAAACTCGTGTTTTTTAAGAAATCATGTAAACCTTCTAGAAGCTGTGATTTTAAAAAACGGTGGAAGTAAGCTTTTCTTATTTCCGGACGCATGTGCAAACTATAGAAAGTCGTTATGACGTAGAATGTGCATACTTTTTTGTTTCCATTTATGAAATAAAATACATTTTCTAAAAACTCGTGTTTTTTAAGAAATCATGTAAACCTTCTAGAAGCTGTGATTTTAAAAAACGGGGGAATTGAGCTTTTCTTATTCCCAAACGCATGCGGAAACTATAGAAAGTCGTTATGACGTAGAATGTGCATACTTTGTTGATTCCATTTATGAAATAAAACACATTTTCTAAAAACTCGTTTTTTTTAAGAAATCATGTAAACCTTCTAGAAGCTGTGATTTTAAAAAACGGGGGAAGTAAGCTTTTCTTATTTCCGGAGGCATGCGCAAACTATAGAAAGTCGTTATGACGTAGAATGTGCATACTTTGTAGATTCCATTTATGAAATAAAACATATTTTCTAAAAACTCGTGTTTTTTACGAAATCATGTAAACCTTCTAGAAGCTGTGATTTTAAAAAACGCTGGAACTAAGCATTTCTTATTTACGGCCGCATGCGCAAACATAGAAAGTCGTTATGACGTAGAATGTGCATACTTTGTTGTTTCCATTTATGAAATAAATACATTTTCTAAAAACTCCTGGTTTTTAAGAAATCATGTAAACCTTCTAGAAGCTGTGATTTTAAAAAACAAGGGAAGTGAGCTTTTCTTATTTCCAAACGCATGCGCAAACTATAGAAAGTCGTTATGACGTAGAATGTGCATACTTTGTTGATTCCATTTATGAAATAAAACACATTTTCTAAAAACTCGTTTTTTTTAAGAAATCATGTAAACCTTCTATAAGCTGTGATTTTAAAAAACGGGGGAAGTAAGCTTTTCTTATTTCTGGACGCATGAGCAAACTATAGAAAGTCGTTATGACGTAGAATGTGCATACTTTCTAGATTCATTTTATGAAATAAAACATATTTTCTAAAAACTCGTGTTTTTTACGAAATCATGTAAACCTTCTAGAAGCTGTGATTTTAAAAAACGATGGAAGCAAGCATTTCTTATTTCCGGCCGCATGCGCAAACTATAGAAAGTCGTTATGACGTAGAATGTGCATACTTTGTAGATTCCATTTATGAAATAAAACACATTTCCTAAAAACTCGTGTTTTTTACGAAATCATGTAAACCTTCTAGAATCTGTGATTTTAAAAAACGGTGGAAGTAAGCTTTTCTTATTTCCGGACGCATGCGCAAACTATAGAAAGTCGTTATGACGTAGAATGTGCATACTTTTTTGTTTCCATTTATGAAATAAAATACATTTTCTAAAAACTCGTGTTTTTTAAGAAATCATGTAAACCTTCTAGAAGCTGTGATTTTAAAAAACGGGGGAAGTGAGCTTTTCCTATTCCCAAACGCATGCGGAAACTATAGAAAGTCGTTATGACGTAGAATGTGCATACTTTGTTGATTCCATTTATGAAATAAAACACATTTTCTAAAAACTCGTTTTTTTTAAGAAATCATGTAAACCTTCTAGAAGCTGTGATTTTAAAAAACGGGGGAAGTAAGGTTTTCTTATTTCCGGACGCATGCGCAAACTATAGAAAGTCGTTATGTCGTAGAATGTGCATACTTTGTAGATTCCATTTATGAAATAAAACATATTTTCTAAAAACTCGTGTTTTTTACGAAATCATGTAAACCTTCTAGAAGCTGTGATTTTAAAAAACGCTGGAAGTAAGCATTTCTTATTTACGGCCGCATGCGCAAACATAGAAAGTCGTTATGACGTAGAATGTGCATACTTTGTTGTTTCCATTTATGAAATAAATACATTTTCTAAAAACTCCTGTTTTTTAAGAAATCATGTAAACCTTCTAGAAGCTGTGATTTTAAAAAACAGGGGAAGTGAGCTTTTCTTATTTCCAAACGCATGCGCAAACTATAGAAAGTCGTTATGACGTAGAATGTGCATACTTTGTTGATTCCATTTATGAAATAAAACACATTTTCTAAAAACTCGTTTTTTTAAGAAATCATGTAAACCTTCTAGAAGCTGTGATTTTAAAAAACGGGGGAAGTAAGCTTTTCTTATTTCTGGACGCATGCGCAAACTATAGAAAGTCGTTATGACGTAGAATGTGCATACTTTCTAGATTCCATTTATGAAATCAAACATATTTTCTAAAAACTCGTGTTTTTTACGAAATCATGTAAACCTTCTAGAAGCTGTGATTTTAAAAAACGCTGGAAGTAAGCATTTCTTATTTCCGGCCGCATGCGCAAACTATAGAAAGTCGTTATGACGTAGAATGTGCATACTTTGTAGATTCCATTTATGAAATAAAACACATTTTCTAAAAACTCGTGTTTTTTACGAAATCATGTAAACCTTCTAGAAGCTGTGATTTCAAAAATGGGGGAAGTAAGCTTTTCTTATTTCCGGACGCATGCGCAAACTATAGAAAGTCGTTATGATGTAGAATGTGCATTATTTGTAGATTCCATTTATGAAATAAAACACATTTTCTAAAAACTCGTGTTTTTTAAGAAATCATGTAAACCTTCTAGAAGCTGTGATTTCAAAAAACGGGGGAAGTAAGCTTTTCTTATTTCTAGACGCATGCGCAAACTATAGAAAGTCGTTATGACGTGGAATGTGCATACTTTGTAGATTCCATTTATGAAATAAAACACATTTTCTAAAAACTCGTGTTTTTTAAGAAATCATGTAAACCTTCTAGAAGCAGTGATTTTAAAAAACGGTGGAAGTAAGCTTTTCTTATTTCCGGACACATGCACAAACTATAGAAAGTCGTTATGACGTAGAATGTGCATACTTTGTTGTTTCCATTTATGAAATAAAATACATTTTCTAAAAACTCGTCTTTTTTAAGAAATCATGTAAACCTTCTAGAAGCTGTGATTTTAAAAAACGGGGGAAGTGGGCTTTTCTTATTTCCAAACGCATGCGCAAACTATAGAAAGTAGTTATGACGTAGAATTTGCATACTTTGTTGATTCCATTTATGAAATAAAAAACATTTTCTAAAAACTCATTTTTTTTAAGAAATCATGTAAACCTTCTAGAAGCTGTGATTTTAAAAAACGGGGGAAGTAAGCTTTTCTTATTTCCGGACGCATGCGCAAACTATAGAAAGTCGTTATGACGTAGAATGTGCATACTTTGTAGATACCATTTATGAAATAAAACACATTTTCTAAAAACTCATGTTTTTTACGAAATCATGTAAACCTTCTAGAAGCTGTGATTTTAAAAAACGGTGGAAGTAAGCTTTTCTTATTTCCGGACGCATGCGCAAACTATACAAGGTCGTTATGACGTAGAATGTGCATACTTTGTAGATTCCATTTATGAAATAAAACACATTTTCTAAAAACTCGTGTTTTTTAAGAAATCATGTAAACCTTCTAGAAGCTGTGATTTTAAAAAACGGGGGAAGTAAGCTTTTCTTATTTCCAAACGCATGAGCAAACTATAGAAAGTCCTTATTACGTAGAATGTGCATACTTTGTAGATTCCATTTATGAAATAAAACACATTTTCTAAAAACTCGTGTTTTTTACGAAATCATGTAAACCTTCTAGAAGCTGTGGTTTTAAAAAATGGTGGAAGTAAGCTTTTCTTATTTCCGGACGCATGTGCAAACTATAGAATGTCGTTATGACGTAGAATGTGCATACTTTGTAGATTCCATTTATGAAATAATACACATTTTCTAAAAACTCGTGTTTTTTACAAAATCATGTAAACCTTCTAGAAGCTGTGATTTTAAAAAACGGGGAAAGTAAGCTTTTCTTATTTCTGGACGCATGCGCAAACTATAGAAAGAACTTATGACGAAGAATGTGCATACTTTGTAGATTCCATTTATGAAATAAAACACATTTCCTAAAAACTCGTGTTTTTTACGAAATCATGTAAACCTTCTAGAAGCTGTGATTTTAAAAAACGGTGGAAGTAAGCTTTTCTTATTTCCGGACGCATGCGCAAACAATAGAAAGTCGTTATAACGTAGAATGTGCATACTTCGTTGATTCCATTTATGAAATAAAACACATTTTCTAAAAACTCATGTTTTTTACAAAATCATGTAAACCTTCTAGAAGCTGTGATTTTAAAAAACGGGGAAAGTAAGCTTTTCTTATTTCTGGACGCATGCGCAAACTATAGAAAGTCCTTATGACGTAGAATGTGCATACTTTGTAGATTCCATTTATAAAATAAAACACATTTCCTAAAAACTCGTGTTTTTTACGAAATCATGTAAACCTTCTAGAAGCTGTGATTTTAAAAAATGGGGGAAGTAAGCTTTTCTCATTTCCAAACGCATGCCAAAACTATAGAAAGTCGTTATGACGTAGAATGTCCATACTTTTTTGATTCCATTTATGAAATAAAACACATTTTCTAAAAACTCGTGTTTTTTAAGAAATCATGTAAACCTTCTAGAAGCTGTGATTTTAAAAAACGCTGGAAGTAAGCTTTTCTTATTTCCGGACGCATGCGCAAACTATGGAAATTCATTATGACGTAGAATGTGCATACTTTTTTGATTCCATTTATGAAATAAAACACATTTTCTAAAAAATCGTGTTTTTTAAGAAATCATGTAAACCTTCTAGATGCTGTGATTTTAAAAAACGGTGGAAGTAAGCTTTTCTTTTTTCCGGACGCATGCGGAAACTATAGAAAGTCGTTATGACGTAGAATGTGCATACTTTTTTTATTCCATTTATGAAATAAAACACATTTTCTAAAAACTCGTGTTTTTTAAGAAATCATGTAAACCTTATAGAAGCTGTGATTTTAAAAAACGGTGGAAGTAAGCTTTTCTTATTTCCGAACGCACATGCAAACTATAGAAAGACGTTATGACGTAGAATGTGCATACTTTGTTGATTCCATTTATGATATAAAACACATTTTCTAAAAACTCGTGTTTTTTAACAAATCATGTAAACCTTCTAGAAGCTGTGATTTTAAAAAACGGGGGAAGTAAGCTTTTCTTATTTCCAAACGCATGCGCAAACTATAGAAAGTCGTTATGTCGTTGAATGTGCATACTTTGTTGATTCGATTTATGAAATAAAACACATTTTCTAAAAACTCGTGTTTTTTAAGAAATCATGTAAACCTTCTAGAAGCTGTGATTTTAAAAAACGGGGGAAGTAAGCTTTTCTTATTTCCGGCCGCATGCGCAAACTATAGAATGTCGTTATGACGTAGAATGTGCATACTTTGCAGATTCCATTTATGAAATAAAACACATTTTCTAAAAACTCATTTTTTTTAAGAAATCATGTAAACCTTCTAGAAGCTGTGATTTTAAAAAACGGGGGAAGTAAGATTTTCTTATTTCCGGATGCATGCGCAAACTATAGAAAGTCGTTATGACGTAGAATGTGCATACTTTGTATATTCCATTTATGAAATAAAACATATTTTCTAAAAACTCGTGTTTTTTACGAAATCATGTAAACCTTCTAGAAGTTGTGATTTTAAAAAACGGTGGAAGTAAGCTTTTCTTATTTCCGGACGCATGCGCAAACTATACAAGGTCGTTATGACGTAGAATGTGCATACTTTGTAGATTCCATTTATGAAATAAAACACATTTTCTAAAAACTCGTGTTTTTTAAGAAATCATGTAAACCTTCTAGAAGCTGTGATTTTAAAAAACGGGGGAAGTAAGCTTTTCTTATTTCCAAACGCATGCGCAAACTATAGAAAGTCCTTATGACGTAGAATGTGCATAATTTGTAGATTCCATTTATGAAATAAAACACATTTTCTAAAAACTCGTGTTTTTTACGAAATCATGTAAACCTTCTAGAAGCTGTGATTTTAAAAAACGGGGGAAGTAAGCTTTTCTTATTTCCAAACGCATGCGCAAACTATAGAAAGTCCTTATGACGTAGAATGTGCATACTTTGTAGATTCCATTTATGAAATAAAACACATTTTCTAAAAACTCGTGTTTTTTACGAAATCATGTAAACCTTCTAGAAACTGTGATTTTAAAAAACGGTGGAAGTAAGCTTTTCTTATTTCCGGACGCATGCGCAAACTATACAAGGTCGTTATGACGTAGAATGTGCATACTTTGTAGATTCCATTTATGAAATAAAACACATTTTCTAAAAACTCGTGTTTTTTAAGAAATCATGTAAACCTTCTAGAAGCTGTGATTTTAAAAAACGGGGGAAGTAAGCTTTTCTTATTTCCAAACGCATGAGCAAACTATAGAAAGTCCTTATGACGTAGAATGTGCATACTTTGTAGATTCCATTTATGAAATAAAACACATTTTCTAAAAACTCGTGTTTTTTACGAAATCATGTAAACCTTCTAGAAGCTGTGGTTTTAAAAAATGGTGGAAGTAAGCTTTTCTTATTTCCGAACGCATGTGCAAACTATAGAATGTCGTTATGACGTAGAATGTGCATACTTTGTAGATTCCATTTATGAAATAATACACATTTTCTAAAAACTCGTGTTTTTTACAAAATCATGTAAACCTTCTAGAAGATGTGATTTTAAAAAACGGTGGAAGTAAGCTTTTCTTATTTCCGGACGCATGCGCAAACTATACAAGGTCGTTATGACGTAGAATGTGCATACTTTGTAGATTCCATTTATGAAATAAAACACATTTTCTAAAAACTCGTGTTTTTTAAGAAATCATGTAAACCTTCTAGAAGCTGTGATTTTAAAAAACGGGGGAAGTAAGCTTTTCTTATTTCCAAACGCATGAGAAAACTATAGAAAGTCCTTATTACGTAGAATGTGCATACTCTGTAGATTCCATTTATGAAATAAAACACATTTTCTAAAAACTCGTGTTTTTTACGAAATCATGTAAACCTTCTAGAAGCTGTGGTTTTAAAAAATGGTGGAAGTAAGCTTTTCTTATTTCCAGACGCATGTGCAAACTATAGAATGTCGTTATGACGTAGAATGTGCATACTTTGTAGATTCCATTTATGAAATAATACACATTTTCTAAAAACTCGTGTTTTTTACAAAATCATGTAAACCTTCTAGAAGTTGTGATTTTAAAAAACGGGGAAAGTAAGCTTTTCTGATTTCTGGACGCATGCGCAAACTATAGAAAGTCCTTATGACGTAGAATGTGCATACTTTATAGATTCCATTTATGAAATAAAACACATTTCCTAAAAACTCGTGTTTTTTACGAAATCATGTAAACCTTCTAGAAGCTGTGATTTTAAAAAACGGTGGAAGTAAGCTTTTCTTATTTCCGGACGCATGCGCAAACTATAGAAAGTCGTTATGACGTAGAATGTGCATACTTTGCAGATTCCATTTATGAAATAAAACACATTTTCTAAAAACTCGTGTTTTTTATGAAATCATGTAAACCTTCCAGAAGCTGTGATTTTAAAAAACGCTGGAAGTAAGCTTTTCTTATTTCCAGACGCATGCGCAAACTATAGAAATTCATTATGACGTAGAATGTGCATACTTTTTTGATTCCATTTATGAAATAAAACACATTTTCTAAGAAATCGTGTTTTTTAAGAAATCATGTAAACCTTCTAGATGCTGTGATTTTAAAAAACGGTGGAAGTAAGCTTTTCTTCTTTCCGGACGCATGCGGAAACTATAGAAAGTCGTTATGACGTAGAATGTGCATACTTTTTTTATTCCATTTATGAAATAAAACACATTTTCTAAAAACTCGTGTTTTTTAAGAAATCATGTAAACCTTATAGAAGTTGTGATTTTAAAAAACGGTGGAAGTAAGCTTTTCTTATTTCCGAACGCACACGTAAACTATAGAAAGTCGTTATGACGTAGAATGTGCATACTTTGTTGATTCCATTTATGAAATAAAACACATTTTCTAAAAACTCGTGTTTTTTAACAAATCATGTAAACCTTCTAGAAGCTGTGATTTTAAAAAACGGGGGAAGTAAGCTTTTCTTATTTCCAAACGCATGCGCAAACTATAGAAAGTCCTTATGACGTTCAATGTGCATACTTTGTTGATTCCATTTATGAAATAAAACTCATTTTCTAAAAACTCGTGTTTTTTAAGAAATCATGTAAACCTTCTAGAAGCTGTGATTTTAAAAAACGGGGGAAGTAAGCTTTTCTTATTTCCGGCCGCATGCGCAAACTACAGAATGTCGTTATGACGTAGAATGTGCATACTTTGCAGATTCCATTTATGAAATAAAACACATTTTCTAAAAACTCATTTTTTTTAAGAAATCATGTAAACCTTCTAGAAGCTGTGATTTTAAAAAACGGGGGAAGTAAGATTTTCTTATTTCCGGACGCATGCGCAAACTATAGAAAGTCGTTATGACGTAGAATGTGCATACTTTGTATATTCCATTTATGAAATAAAACATATTTTCTAAAAACTCGTGTTTTTTACGAAATCATGTAAACCTTCTAGAAGCTGTGATTTTAAAAAACGGTGGAAGTAAGCTTTTCTTATTTCCAAACGCATGCGCAAACTATAGAAAGTCCTTATGACGTAGAATGTGCATACTTTGTAGATTCCATTTATGAAATAAAACACATTTTCTAAAAACTCGTGTTTTTTAAGAAATCATGTAAACCTTCTAGAAGCTGTGATTTTAAAAAACGGGGGAAGTAAGCTTTTCTTATTTCCAAACGCATGCGCAAACTATAGAAAGTCCTTATGACGTAGAATGTGCATACTTTGTAGATTCCATTTATGAAATAAAACACATTTTCTAAAAACTCGTGTTTTTTACGAAATCATGTAAACCTTCTAGAAGCTGTGATTTTAAAAAACGGTGGAAGTAAGCTTTTCTTATTTCCGGACGCATGCGCAAACTATACAAGGTCGTTATGACGTAGAATGTGCATACTTTGTAGATTCCATTTATGAAATAAAACACATTTTCTAAAAACTCGTGTTTTTTAAGAAATCATGTAAACCTTCTAGAAGCTATGATTTTAAAAAACGGGGGAAGTAAGCTTTTCTTATTTCCAAACGCATGAGCAAACTATAGAAAGTCCTTATGACGTAGAATGTGCATACTTTGTAGATTCCATTTATGAAATAAAACACATTTTCTAAAAACTCGTGTTTTTTACGAAATCATGTAAACCTTCTAGAAGCTGTGGTTTTAAAAAATGGTGGAAGTAAGCTTTTCTTATTTCCGAACGCATGTGCAAACTATAAAATGTCGTTATGACGTAGAATGTGCACACTTTGTAGATTCCATTTATGAAATAATACACATTTTCTAAAAACTCGTGTTTTTTACAAAATCATGTAAACCTTCTAGAAGCTGTGATTTTAAAAAACGGGGAAAGTAAGCTTTTCTTATTTCTGGACGCATGCGCAAACTATAGAAAGTCCTTATGACTTAGAATGTGCATACTTTGTAGATTCCATTTATGAAATAAAAGACATTTCCTAAAAACTCGTGTTTTTTACGAAATCATGTAAACCTTCTAGAAGCTGTGATTTTAAAAAACGGTGGAAGTAAGCTTTTCTTATTTCCGGACGCATGCACAAACAATAGAAATTCGTTATAACGTAGAATGTGCATACTTCGTTGATCCCATTTATGAAATAAAACACATTTTCTAAAAACTCATGTTTTTTACAAAATCATGTAAACCTTCTAGAAGCTGTGATTTTAAAAAACGGGGAAAGTAAGCTTTTCTTATTTCTGGACGCATGCGCAAACTATAGAAAGTCCTTATGTCGTAGAATGTGCATACTTTGTAGATTCCATTTATGAAATAAAACACATTTCCTAAAAACTCGTGTTTTTTACGAAATCATGTAAACCTTCTAGAAGCTGTGATTTTAAAAAACGGGGGAAGTAAGCTTTTCTCATTTCCAAACGCATGCCAAAACTATAGAAAGTCGTTATGACGTAGAATATCCATACTTTGTTGATTCCATTTATGAAATAAAACACATTTTCTAAAAACTCGTGTTTTTTAAGAAATCATGTAAACCTTCTAGAAGCTGTGATTTTAAAAAACGAGGGAAGTAAGCTTTTCTTATTTCCGGACGCATGCGCAAACTATAGAAAGTCGTTATGACGTAGAATGTGCATACTTTGCAGATTCCATTTATGAAATAAAAGACATTTTCTAAAAACTCGTGTTTTTTATGAAATCATGTAAACCTTCTAGAAGCTGCGATTTTAAAAAACGCTGGAAGTAAGCTTTTCTTATTTCCGGACGCATGCGCAAACTATAGAAATTCATTATGACGTAGAATGTGCATACTTTTTTGATTCCATTTATGAAATAAAACACATTTTCTAAGAAATCGTGTTTTTTAAGAAATCATGTAAACCTTCTAGATGCTGTGATTTTAAAAAACGGTGGAAGTAAGCTTTTCTTTTTTCCGGACGCATGCGGAAACTATAGAAAGTCGTTATGACGTAGAATGTGCATACTTTTTTTATTCCATTTATGAAATAAAACACATTTTCTAAAAACTCATGTTTTTTAAGAAATCATGTAAACCTTATAGAAGCTGTGATTTTAAAAAACGGTGGAAGTAAGCTTTTCTTATTTCCGAACGCACACGTAAAGTATAGAAAGTCGTTATGACGTAGAATGTGCATACTTTGTTGATTCCATGTATGAAATAAAACACATTTTCTAAAAACTCGTGTTTTTTAACAAATCATGTAAACCTTCTAGAAGCTGTGATTTTAAAAAACGGGGGAAGTAAGCTTTTCTTATTTCCAAACGCATGCGCAAACTATAGAAAGTCGTTATGACGTTGAATGTGCATACTTTGTTGATTCCATTTATGAAATAAAACACATTTTCTAAAAACTCGTGTTTTTTAAGAAATCATGTAAACCTTCTAGAAGCTGTGATTTTAAAAAACGGGGGAAGTAAGCTTTTCTTATTTCCGGCCGCATGCGCAAACTATAGAATGTCGTTATGACGTAGAATGTGCATACTTTGCAGATTCCATTTATGAAATAAAACACATTTTCTAAAAACTCATTTTTTTTAAGAAATCATGTAAACCTTCTAGAAGCTGTGATTTTAAAAAACGGGGGGAAGTAAGATTTTCTTATTTCCGGACGCATGCGCAAACTATAGAAAGTCGTTATGACGTAGAATATGCATACTTTGTATATTCCATTTATGAAATAAAAGATATTTTCTAAAAACTCGTGTTTTTTACGAAATCATGTAAACCTTCTAGAAGCTGTGATTTTAAAAAACGGTGGAAGTAAGCTTTTCTTATTTCCGGACGCATGCACAAACTATACAAGGTCGTTATGAAGTAGAATGTGCATACTTTGTAGATTCCATTTATGAAATAAAACACATTTTCTAAAAACTCGTGTTTTTTAAGAAATCATGTAAACCTTCTAGAAGCTGTGATTTTAAAAAACGGGGGAAGTAGGCTTTTCTTATTTCCAAACGCATGCGCAAACTATAGAAAGTCCTTATGACGTAGAATGTGCATACTTTGTAGATTCCATTTATGAAATAAAACACATTTTCTAAAAACTCGTGTTTTTTACGAAATCATGTAAACCTTCTAGAAGCTGTGATTTTAAAAAACGGGGGAAGTAAGCTTTTCTTATTTCCAAACGCATGCGCAAACTATAGAAAGTCCTTATGACGTAGAATGTGCATACTTTGTAGATTCCATTTATGAAATAAAACACATTTTCTAAAAACTCGTGTTTTTTACAAAATCATGTAAACCTTCTAGAAGCTGTGATTTTAAAAAATGGGGGAAGTAAGCTTTTCTTATTTCCGGACGCATGCGCAAACTATAGAAAGTCGTTATGACGTATAATCTGCATACTTTGTAGATTCCATTTATGAAATAAAACACATTTTCTAAAAACTCGTGTTTTTTACGAAATCATGTAAACCTTCTAAAAGCTGTGATTTTAAAAAATGGGGGAAGTAAGCTTTTCTTATTTCCGGAAGCATGCGCAAACTATAGAAAGTCGTTATGATGTAGAATGTGCATACTTTGTAGATTCCATTTATAAAATAAAACACATTTTCTAAAAACTCGTGTTTTTTAAGAAATCATGTAAACCTTCTAGAAGCTGTGATTTTAAAAAACGGGGGAAGTGAGCTTTTCTTATTTCCAAACGCATGCGCAAACTATAGAAAGCCATTATGACGTAGAATGTGCATAATTTGTTGATTCCATTTATGAAATAAAACACATTTTCTAAAAACTCGTTTTTTTTAAGAAATCATGTAAACCTTCTAGAAGCTGTGATTTTAAAAAACGGGGGAAGTAAGATTTTCTTATTTTCGGACGCATGCGCAAACTATAGAAAGTCGTTATGACATAGAATGTGCATACTTTGTATATTCCATTTATGAAATAAAACATATTTTCTAAAAACTCGTGTTTTTTACGAAATCATGTAAACCTTCTAGAAGCTGTGATTTTAAAAAACGCTGGAAGTAAGCATTTCTTATTTCCGGCCGCATGCGCAAACTATAGAAAGTCGTTATGACGTAGAATGTGCATACTTTGTAGATTCCATTTATGAAATAAAACACATTTTCTAAAAACTCGTGTTTTTTAAGAACTCATGTAAACCTTCTAGAAGCTGTGATTTTAAAAAACTGTGGAAGTAAGCTTTTCTTATTTCCGGAAGCATGAGCAAACTATAGAAAGTTTTTATGACGTAGAATGTGCATACTTTGTAGATTCCATTTATGAAATAAAACACATTTTCTAAAACCTCGTGTTTTTTACGAAATCATGTAAACCTTCTAGAAGATGTGATTTTAAAAAACGGTGGAAGTAAGCTTTTCTTATTTCCGGACGCATGCGCAAACTATAGAAAGTCGTTATGACGTAGAATGTGCATACTTTGTTGATTCCATTGATGAAATAAAACACATTTTCTAAAAACTCGTGTTTTTTAAGAAATCATGTAAACCTTCTAGAAGCTGTAATTTTAAAAAATGGGGGAAGTAAGCTTTTTTCATTTCCAAACGCATGCGCAAACTATAGAAAGTCTCTATGACGTAGAATGTGCTTACTTTGTTGATTCCAGTTATGAAATAAAAGACATTTTCTAAAAACTCGTTTTTTTTAAGAAATCATGTAAACCTTCTAGAAGCTGTGATTTTGAAAAAAGGGGGAAGTAAGCTTTTCTTATTTCCGGACGCATGCACAAACTATAGAAAGTCGTTATGACGTAGAATGTGCATACTTTGTAGATTCCATTTTTGAAATAATACACATTTTCTAAAAACTCGTGTTTTTTACGAAATCATGTAAACCTTCTACAAGCTGTGATTTTAAAAAATGGTGGAAGTAAGCTTTACTTATTTCTGGACGCATGCGCAAACTATAGAAAGTCGTTATGACATAGAATGTGCATACTTTGTTGATTCCATTTATGAAATAAAACACATTTTCTAAAAACTCGTCTTTTTTAAGAAATCATGTAAACCTTCTAGAAGCTGTGATTTTAAAAAACGAGGGAAGTAAGCTTGTCTTATTTCCGGACGCATGCGCAAACTATAGAAAGTTGTTATGACGCAGAATGTGCATACTTTGTAGATTCCATTTATGAAATAAAACACATTTTCTAAAAACTCGTGTTTTTTACGAAATCATGTAAACCTTCTAGAAGCTGTGATTTCAAAAAACGGGGGAAGTAAGCTTTTCTTATTTCCGGACGCATGCGCAAACTATAGAAAGTCGTTATGACGTAGAATGTGCATACTTTGTAGATTCCATTTATGAAATAAAACACATTTTCTAAAAACTCGTGTTTTTTAAGAAATCATGTAAACCTTATAGAAGCTGTGATTTTAAAAAACGGTGGAAGTAAGCTTTTCTTATTTCCGGCCGCATGCGCAAACATAGAAAGTCGTTATGACGTAGAATGTGCATACTTTGTAGATTCCATTTATGAAATAAAACACATTTTCTAAAAACTCATGTTTTTTACGAAATCATGTAAACCTTCTAGAAGCTGTGATTTCAAAAAACGGGGGAAGTAAGCTTTTCTTATTTCCGGACGCATGTGCAAACTATAGAAATTCGTTATGACGTAGAATGTGCATACCTTGTAGATTCCATTTATGAAATAAAACACATTTTCTAAAAACTCGTGTTTTTTAAGAAATCATGTAAACCTTATAGAAGCTGTGATTTTAAAAAACGGTGGAAGTAAGCTTTTCTTATTTCCGGGCACATGCGCAAACTATAGAAAGTCGTTATGACGTAGAATGTGCATTCTTTGTTGTTTCCATTTATGAAATAAAATACATTTTCTAAAAACTCATGTTTTTTAAGAAATCATGTAAACCTTCTTGAAGCTGTGATTTTAAAAAACGGGGGAAGTGAGCTTTTATTATTTCCAAACGCATGCGCAAACTATAGAAAGTCGTTATGACGTATAATGTGCATAGTTTGTAGATTCCATTTATGAAATAAAACACATTTTCTAAAAACTCGTGTTTTTTACGAAATCATGTAAACCTTCTAGAAGCTGTGATTTTAAAAAACTGTGGAAGTAAGCTTTTCTTATTTCCGGACGCATGCGCAAACTATAGAAAGTTGTTATGACATAGAATGTGCATACTTATTAGATTCCATTTATGAAATAAAACACATTTTCTAAAACCTCGTGTTTTTTACGAAATCATGTAAACCTTCTAGAAGCTGTGATTTTAAAAAACGGTGGAAGTAAGCTTTTCATATTTCCGGATGCATGCACAAACTATAGAAAGTCGTTATGACGTAGAATGTGCATACTTTTTTGATTCCATTTATGAAATAAAACACATTTTCTAAAAACTCGTGTTTTTTAAGAAACCATGTAAACATTCTAGAAGCTGTGATTTTAAAAAACAGGGGAAGTAAGATTTTCTTATTTCCAAACGCATGCGCAAACTATATAAAGTTGTTATGACGTAGAATGTGCATACTTTGTTGATTCCATTTATGAAATAAAACACATTTTCTAAAAACTCGTGTTTTTTAAGAAATCATGTAAACCTTCTAGAATCTGTGAATTTAAAAAACAGGGGGAAGTAAGCTTTTCTTATTTCCGGACGCATGCGCAAACTATAGAAAGTCGTTATGACGTAGAATGTGCATACTTTGTAGATTCCATTTTTTAAATAAAACACATTTTCTAAAAACTCGTGTTTTTTACGAAATCATGTAAACCTTCTAGAAGCTATGATTTTAAAAAACGATGGGAAGTAAGCTTTTCTTATTTCTGGACGAATGCGCAAACTATAGAAAGTCGTTATGACGTAGAATGTGCAGACTTTGTTGATTCCATTTATGAAATAAATCACATTTTCTAAAAACTGATGTTTTTTAAGAAATCATGTAAACCTTCTAGAAGCTGTGATTTTAAAAAATGGGCGGAAGTAAGGTTTTCTTATTTCCGGACGAATGCGCAAACTATAGAAATTCGTTATTACGTAGAATGTTCATACTTTGTTGATTCCATTTATGAAATAAATCACATTTTCTAAAAACTCGTGTTTTTTAAGAAATCATGTAAACCTTCTAGAATCTGTGATTTTAAAAAACGGGCGGAAGTAAGCCTTTCTTATTTCCCGATGAATGCGCAAACTATAGAAAGTCGTTATTACCTAGAATGTTCATACTTTGGTGATTCTATTTATGAAATAAATCACATTTTCTAAAAACTCGTGTTTTTTAAGAAATCTTGTACACCTTCTAGAAGCTGTGATTTTAAAAATCGATGGGAAGTAAGCTTTTCTTATTTCCGGACGAATGCACAAACTATAGAAAGTTGTTATGGCGTAGAATGTTCATACTTTGTTGATTCCATTTATGAATGATATCACATTTTCTAAGAAGTCATTTTTTTAAGAAATCATGTAAACCTTCTAGAAGCTGTGATTTTAAAAAACAGACGGAAGTAAGGTTTTCTTATTTCCGGAGGAATGCGCAAACTATAGAAAGTCGTTATTACGTAGAATGTTCATACTTTGTTGATTCCATTTAGGAAATAAATCACATTTTCTAAAAGCTCGTGTTTTTTAAGAAATCATGTAAACCTTCTAGAAGCTGTGATTTAAAAAAACGGGGGGAAGTAATCTTTTCTTATTTCCGGATGCATTCGCAAACTATAGAAAGGCGTTGTGATGTAGAATGTGCATACTTTGTTGATTCCATTTATGAAAGAAATCATGTTTTCTAAAAACTCGTGTTTTTTAAGAAATCATGTAAACCTTGTAGAAGCTGTGATTTTAAAAAACGAGCGGAAGTAAGCTTTTTTATTTCCGGATGAATGCGCAAACTATAGAAAGTCGTTATTACGTAGAATTTTCATACTTTGTTGATTCCATTTATGAAAGAAATCATATTTTCTAAAAAGTCGTGTTTTTTAAGAAATCATGTAAACCTTCTAGAAGCTGTGATTTTAAAAAACGGGCGGAAGTAAGCTTTTTTATTTTCGGACGAATGCGCAAACTATAGAAATTCGTTATTACGTAGAATGTTCATACTTTTTATATTCCATTGATGAAATAAATCACATTTTCTAGAAACTCGTGTTTTTTAAGAAATCATGTAAACCTTCTAGAAGCTGTGATTTTAAAAATCGATGGGAAGTAAGCTTTTCTTATTTCCGGATGCATTCGCAAACTATAGAAAGTCATTATGACGTAGAATGTGCATACTTTGTTTATTCCATTTATGAAAGAAATCACATTTTCGAAAAAGTCGTGTTTTTTAAGAAATCATGTAAACCTTCTAGAAGCTGTGATTTTAAAAAACGGGGGGAAGTAATCTTCTCTTATTTCCGGATGCATTTGCAAACTATAGAAAGTCGTTATGACGTAGAATGTGCATACTTTGTTGATTCCATTTATGAAAGAAATCACTTTTTCTAAAAACTCATCTTTTTTAAGAAATCATGTAAACCTTCTAGAAGCTGTGATTTTAAAAAACGGGTGGAAGTAAGCTTTTCTTATTTCCGGATGAATGCGCAAACTATAGAAAGTCGTTGTTACGTAGAATGTTCATACTTTGTTCATTCCATTTATGAAAGAAATCACATTTTCTAATAAGTGGTGTTTTTAAAGAAATCATGTAAACCTTCTAGACGTTGTGATTTTAAAAAACGGGCGGAATTAAGCTTTTCTTTTTTCCGTACGAATGCGCAAACTATAGAAAGTCGTTATTACGTAGAATGTTCATACTTTGTTTATTCCATTTATGAAATAAATCATATTTTCTAAAAACTCGTGTTTTTTAAGAAATCATGTAAACCTTCTAGAAGCTGTGATTTTAAAAAACGGGCGGAAGAATGCTTTTCTTATTTCCGGACGAATGCGCAAACTATAGAAATTCGTTATTACGTAGAATGTTCATACTTTTTTGATGCCATTTATGAAAGAAATCACATTTTGTAAAAACTCATGTTTTTTAAGAAATCATGTAAACCTTCTAGAAGCTGTGATTTTAAAAAACGGGTGGAGGTAAGCTTTTTTATTTCCGGATGAATGCGCAAACTATAGCAAGTCATTATTATGTAGAATGCTCATACTTTGTTGATTCCATTTATGAAATAAATCACATTTTCTAAAAACTCCTGTTTTTTAAGAAATCATGTAAACCTTCTAGAAGCTGTGATTTTAAAAATCGATGGGAATTAAGCTTTTCTTATTTCCGGACGCATTCGCAAACTATAGAAAGTCATTATGACATAGAATGTGAATACTTTGTTGATTCCATTTATCAAAGAAATCACATTTTCGAAAAAGTCATGTTTTTTAAGAAATCATTTAAACCTTCTAGAAGCTGTGATTTTAAAAAAAGGGGGGAAGTAAGCTTTTCTAATTTCCGGACGAATGCGCAAACTGTAGAAAGTCTTTATTACGTAGAATGTTCATACTTTGTTGATTCCATTTATGAAAGAAACCACATTTTCTAATAAGTGGTGTTTTTAAAGAAATCATGTAAAACTTCTAGAAGCTGTGATTTTAAAAAACGGGCGGAAGTAAGCTTCTTTTATTTCTGGATGAATGCGGACAGTATAGAAAGTCGTTATTACGTAGAATGTTAATACTTTATTTCCGGACGAAAGAAATCACATTTTCTAAAAACTCGTGTTTTTTAAGAAATCATGTAAACCTTCTAGAAGTTGTGAATTTAAAAAACGGGCGGAAATAAGCTTTTCTTTTTTCCGGACGAATGCGCAAACTATAGAAATTCGTTATTACATAGAATGTTCATACTTTTTTGATTCCATTTCTAAAAGAAATCACATTTTCTAAAAACTCATGTTTTTTAACAAATCATGTAAACCTTCTAGAAGCTGTGATTTTAAAAAACTGGTGGAGGTAAGCTCTTTTATTTCCGGACGAATGCGCAAACTATAGAAAGTTGTTATTATGTAGAATGTTCATACTTTGTTGATTACATTTATGAAATAAGTCACATTTTCTAAAAACTCGTGGTTTTTAAGAAATCATGTAAACCTTCTAGAAGCTGTGATTTTAAAAATCGATAGGAAGTAAGCTTTTCTTATTTCCGAACGCATTCGCAAACTATAGAAAGTCATTATAACGTAGAATGTGCATACTTTGTTGATTCCATTTATGAAAGAAATCACATTTTTGAAAAAGTCGTGTTTTTTAAGAAATCATGTAAACCTTCTAGAAGCTGTGATTTTAAAAAATGGGCAGAAGTAAGCTTTTTTATTTCCGGACGAATGCGCAAACTATAGAAATTCGTTATTACGTAGAATGTTCATACTTTTTTGATTCCATTGATGAAATAAATCACATTTTCTAAAAACTCGTGTTTTTTAAGAAATCATGTAAACCTTCTAGAAGATGTGATTTTAAAAATCGATGGGAAGTAAGCTTTTCTTATTTCCGGATGCATTCACAAACTATAGAAATTCATTATGACGTAGAATGTGCATACTTTGTTGATTCCATTTATTAAAGAAATCACATTTTCTAAAAAGTCATGTTTTTTAAGAAATCATGTAAACCTTCTAGAAGCTGTGATTTTAAAAAACAAGCGGAAGTAAGCTTTTTTATTTCAGGACGAATGCGCAAACTATAGAAAGTCGTTATTATGTAGAATGTTCATACTTTGTTGATTCCATTTATGAAATAAATCACATTTTCTAAAAACTCCTGTATTTAAGAAATCATGTAAACCTTCTAGAAGCTGTGATTTTAAAAAACTGGCGGAAGTAAGCTTTTCTTATTTCCGGACGAATGTGCAAATTATAGAAAGTCGTTATGACGTAGAATGTGCATACTTTTTTAATTCACTTTAATAAATAAATCACCTTTTCTAAAAACTCGTGTTTTTTAAGAAATCATGTAAACCTTCTAGAAGCTGTGATTTTAAAAAACAGGCGGAAGTAAGCTTTTCTTATTTCCGGACGAATGCGAAAACTATAGAAAGTCATTATTACGTAGAATGTTCATACTTTGTTGCTTCCATTTATGAAACAAATCACATTTTCTAAAAATTCTTGCTTTTTAAGAAATCATGTAAATCTTCTAGAAGCTGTGATTTTAAAAAACGGGCGGAAGTAAGCTTTTCTTATTTCTGGACGAATGCGCAAACTATAGAAAGTCGTTATTATGTAGAATGTTCATACTTTGTTGATTCCATTTATGAAATAAATCACATTTTCTAAAAACTCGTGTTTTTGAAGAAATCATGTAAACCTTCCAGAAGCTGTGATTTTAAAAAATGGGCGGAAGTAAGCTTTTCTTATTTCCGGATGAATGCGCAAACTATAGAAAGTCGTTATTTCGTAGAATGTTCATACTTTGATGATTCCATTTATGAAACAAATCACATTTTCTAAAAATTCATGTTTTTTAAGAAATCATGTAAGCCTTCTTGAAGCTGTGATTTTAAAAAACGGGCGGAAGTAAGCTTTTCTTATTTCCGGACGAATGCGCAAACTATAGAAAGTCGTTATTACGTAGAATGTTCATACTTTGTTGATTCCATTTATGAAACAAATCACATTTTCTAAAAATTCGGGTTTTTTAAGAAATCATGTAAGCGTTCTTGAAGCTGTGATTTTAAAAAACGGGCGGAAGTAAGCTTTTTTTTATTTCCGGACGAATGCGCAAACTATAGAAATTCGTTATTACGTAGAATGTTCATACTTTGTTGATTCTATTTATGAAAGCAATCACATTTTCTAAAAAGTCGTGTTTTTTAAGAAATCATGTAAACCTTCTAGAAGCTGTGATTTTAAAAAACGGGCGGAAATAAGTTTTTCTTATTTCCGGACGAATGCAAAAACTATAGAAAGTCGTTATTACATAGAATGTTCATACTTTGTTGATTCCATTTAGGAAATAAATGACATTTTCTAAAAACTCGTGTTTTTTAAGAAATCATGTAAACCTTCTAGAAGCTGTGATTTTAAAAAACGGGCGGAAGTAAGCTTTTTTATTTCCGTACGAATGCGCAAACTATAGAAAGTCATTATTAAGTAGAATGTTCATACCTTGTTGATTCCATTTATGAAATAAATCACATTTTCTAAACACTCGTGTTTTTTAAGAAATGATGTAAACCTTCTAGAAGCTGTGATTTTAAAAATCGATTGGAAGTATGCTTTTCTTATTTCCGGACGCATTCGCAAACTATAGAAAGTTGTTATGACATAGAATGTGCATACTTTGTTGATTCCATTTAGGAAAGAAATCACATTATCTAAAAAGTCGTGTTTTTTAAGAAATCATGTAAACCTTCTAGAAGCTATGATTTTAAAAAACGGGCGGAAGTAAGCTTTCCTTATTTCTGGACAAATGCGCAAACTATAGAAAGTCGTTATTACGTAGAATGTTCATACTTTGTTGATACCATTTATGAAAGAAATCACATTTTCTAAAAAGTCATGTTTTTAAAGAAATCATGTAAACCTTCTAGAAGCTGTGATTTTAAAAAACGGGCGGAAGTAAGGTTTTCTTATTTCGGGACGAATGCGAAACCTATAGAAATTCGTTATTCGTATAATGTTCATACTTTTTTTATTCCATTATTTAAAAAAATCACATTTTCTAAAAACTCATGTTTTTTAAGAAATCATGTAAACCTTCTAGAAGCTATGAGTTTAAAAAACGCGTTGAAGTAAGATTTTCTTATTTCCGGACGAATGCGCATACTTTGTTGATTCCATTTATGAAATAAATAAGACATTTTCTAAAAACTTGTGTTTTTTAAGAAATCATGTAAACCTTCTAGAAGCTGTGATTTAAAAAAACTGGGGGAAGCAATCTTTTCTTATTTCCGGATGCATTCTCAAACTATACAGAGTCGTTATTAAGTAAGCATTTTTTTTTACGGACGAATGCGCAAACGATAGAAAGTCGTTATTACGTAGAATGTGCATGCTTTGTTGATTCCATTTATGAAATAAATCACATTTTCTAAAAACTCGTGTTTTTTAAGAAATCATGTAAACCTTCTAGAAGCTGTGATTTTAAAAAACGGGCGGAAGTAAGCTTTTCTTATTTATGGACGAATGCGCAAACTATAGAAATTAGTTATTACGTAGAATGTTCATATGTTTTTGATTCCATTTATGAAAGAAATCACATTTCCTAAAAATTCGTGTTTTTTAAGAAATCATGTAAACCTTCTAGAAGCTGTGATTTTAAAAAACGGGCGGAATTAAGCTTTTCGTATTTCCGGACGAATGCGCAAACTATAGAAATTCGTTATTACATAGAATGTTCATACGTTTTTTATTTCATTTATGAAAGAAATCACATTTCCTAAAAACTCGTGTTTTTAAAGAAATCATGTAAACCTTCTAGAAGCTGTGATTTTAAAAACCGGGCAGAAGTAGGCTTTTCTTATTTCCGGACGAATGCGATTACTATAGAAAGTCGTTATTATGTATAATGTTCATACTTTGTTGATTCCATTTATGAAACAAAACACATTTTCTAAAAATTCGTGTTTTTTAAGAAATCATGTAAACCTTCTAGAAGCCGTGATTTTAAAAAACGGGAGGAAGTAAGCTTTTTTATTTCCGGACGAATGCGCAAACTATAGAAAGTCGTTATTACGTAGAATGTTCATACTTTGTTGATTCCATTTATGAAATAAATCACATTTTCTAAAAATTCGTCTTTTTTAAGAAATCATGTAAACCTTCTAGAAGCTGTGATTTTAAAAAATGGGCGGAAGTAAGCTTTTCTTATTTCTGGACGAATGCGCAAACTATAGAAATTAGTTATTACGTAGAATGTTCATACGTTTTTTATTCCATTTATGAAATAAATCAAATTTCCTAAAAACTCGTGTTTTTTAAGAAATCATGTAAACCTTCTAGACGCTGTGATTTTAAAAAACGGGCGGAAGTAAGCTTTTCTTATTTCCGGACGAATGCGAAAACTATAGAAAGTCGTTATTACGTATAATGTTCATACTTTGTTGATTCCATTTATGAAACAAATCACATTTTCTAAAAATTCGTGTTTTTTAAGAAATCATGTAAACCTTCTTGAAGCTGTGATTTTAAAAAACGGGCGGAAGTAAGCTTTTCTTATTTCCGGACAAATGCGCAAACTATAGAAATTCGTTACTACGTAGAATATTCATACCTTGTTGATTCCATTTATGAAATAAATCAAATTTTCTAAAAACTAGTTTTTTTTAAGAAATCATGTAAACCTTCTAGAAGCTGTCATTTTAAAAAACGATGGGAAGTAAGCTTTTCTTCTTTCCGGACGCATTCGCAAACTATAGAAATTCGTTATGACGTAGAATGTGCATACTTTGTTGATTCCATTTATGAAAGAAATCACATTTTCTAAAAAGTCATGTTTTTTAAGAAATCATGTAAACCTTCTAGAAGCTATGATTTTAAAAAACGGGCGGAAATAAGCTTTTCTTATTTCTGGACGAATGCGCAAACTATAGAAAGTCGTTATTACGTAGAATGTTCATTATTTGTTGATTCCATTTATGAAATAAATCACATTTTCTAAAAACTCGTGTTTTTTAAGAAATCATGTAAACCTTCTATAAGCTGTGATTTTAAAAAACGGGCGGAAGTAAGATTTTTATTTCCAGACGAATGTGCAAACTATAGAAATTCGTTATTACGTAGAATGTTCATACTTTGTTGATTCCATTTATGAAATAAATCACATTTTCTAAAAACTCGTGTTTTTTAAGAAATCATGTAAACCTTCTAGAAGCTGTGATTTTAAAAATCGATAGGAAGTAAGCTTTTCTTATTTCCGGACGCATTCGCAAACTATAGAAAGTTGTTATGACATAGAATGTGCATACTTTGTTGATTCCATTTATGAAAGAAATCACATTTTCTAAAAAGTCATGTTTTTTAAGAAATCATGTAAACCTTCTAGAAGCTGTGATTTTAAGAAACGGGCGGAAGTAAGCTTTTCTTATTTCCGGACGAATGCGCAAACTATAGAAAGTCGTTATTACGTAGAATGTTCATAATTTGTTGATTCCATTTATGAAATAAATCACATTTTCTAAAAACTCGTGTTTTTTAAGAAATCATGTAAACCTTCTTGAAGCTGTGATTTTAAAAAATAGGTGGAAGTAAGCTTTTGTTATTTTCGGACGAATGCGCAAACTATAGAAATTCGTTATTTCGTAGAATGTTCATACTTTGTTGATTCCATTTATGAAATAAATCAGATTTTCTAAAAACTAGTGTTTTTTAAGAAATAATGTAAACCTTCTAGAAGCTGTGATTTTAAAAAACGATGGGAAGTAAGCTTTTCTTCTTTCCGGACGCATTCACAAACTATAGAAAGTCGTTATGACGTAGAATGTGCATACTTTGTTGATTCCATTTATGAAAGAAATCACATTTTCTAAAAAGTCGTGTTTTTTAAGAAATCATGTAAACCTTCTAGAAGCTGTGATTTTAAAAAACGGGCGGAAATAAGTTTTTCTTATTTACGGACGAATGCACAAACTATAGAAAGTCGTTATTACGTAGAATGTTCATACTTTGTTGATTCCATTTATGAAATAAATCACATTTTCTAAAAACTCGTGTTTTTTAAGAAATCATGTAAACCTTCTACAAGCTGTGATTTTAAAAGACGGGCGGAAGTAAGCTTTTTTATTTCTGGACGAATGCGCAAACTATAGAAATTTGTTATTACGTAGAATGTTCATACTTTGTTGATTCCATTTATGAAATAAATCACATTTTCTAAAAACTCATGTTTTTTAAGAAATCATGTAAACCTTCTAGAAGCTGTGATTTTAAAAATCGATGGGAAGTAAGCTTTTCTTATTTCCGGACGCATTCGCAAACTATAGAAAGTTGTTATGACATAGAATGTGCATACTTTGTTGATTCCATTTATGAAAGAAATCACATTTTCTAAAGAAAAATTTTAAGAAATCATTTAAACCTTCTAGAAGCTGTGATTTTAAAAAATGGGCGGAAGTAAGCTTTTCTTATTTCTGGACGAATGCGCAAACTATAGAAAGTCGTTATTACGTAGAATGTTCATACTTTGTTGATTCCATTTTGTTGGCTTGGTTTTGCAACCAAGCTTAGTGCTATGGGCACCTGCTAAATAGTAGTAGCAGTTTCAATAGAAATAAATAACAATAAACTAAATCTAAACTAAACTAAACTAGCATGTGCATCTTTGAATTAAAAAACAAGAACAAGAAAGATAAAAAAAATAATTTTTGTATTGACAATGGGGGCAAGCAAGTGCTTGCACTAACAATAACTCCAAGTGATGAAGGTTATTGAGTAGCTACAATGGTGAGCAGCTCCAATCTCCAATGGGTCCTTTCTCCAAGGTTGCTACAATGGCCAAAACTCAAGGGAGATTTTGGCAGCATGAGGATAGGAATATGGATGGATCTGAAATGAGGAGCCCCTACCACCTTTTTATAGGTTTTGGTGAAGGGGAATACCATTTGTGGTTTTGTGGAAACCAATGGTATTGACCAACATGGTTTAGTTACTTTTCCCTCGTTTTTCCTTTTTTGAATAAAATTAATATTTTTATTCCCTTTTTAATATTTTGGGAATTTTGGACCCTTTTTTAGGGTTTTTTATGCTTTTTTAGTAAAAATAATCTTTTTAAGTGGGAAAAGGGGTGTACTAAAGTCTTTTGGTGACCTTTTGTTGGCTTGAGAGGCTTAGATGGTGGAAAAAGTGGACAAATGGGTCATGTGAATAAGGGAATGAGCTAGTGAGCACTTTTTGGGTGTTAACAGATTGCCCCCTGATGTGTGAGGGCAGGAGCTCATCGTATGGCTGATAGACATCATAGTTCTTTTGTCCTTTTTCTGGGGTTTTGGGGAGGAGAAAAGACCGATTGGAGACTGGATCCGCGACCCTTGGAAGCTGCAAAAAATAAACAAATATTACATGGCCTCAATATGAATGAGGAATAATCTCTAATGATGGACGAGGTGGGCATACCCATGCTCGTATCAAGACATATACATAACAATTAGTCCCAAGAAGGGGGATCTAATACATAAAAAATATACTGGTACATCATAATGGTCCTGAGGGGACATGATTTTGGGATGTACTCATGATCATGGCATGACTGATCTCAATAACTGATACACTGGAATGATTGTTGAACTGCTGAAACTGAAGGTGTCCAACATCTGTAGGGACTCAAAAAGTGTGAGTCATCTCTGAGAATTAATGTAACTGTATACTCAAGGGAGTATAAAACTGGTGTACATCTGAATACTGTCGCCATGCGCAGCCCGGATATCTATAGAAAAAGTGTAACTGGTTGTATCCATAGGTAGACTCTCAAATGTGGAGGAGTCAGATGGTATCCGGGGTCTTCGACTAATAAGTGAACGAACCAATTCCCTGTGCGAGTCTCAACAATGCGATCAAGGTGTTGAAGTCGAGCATGTGAGAAGCAACCATTTGGAGAAGCACTGAGGACTCTTCTCGAAATGATTCATAGGCACTCATCATAAATGGTGATGAGTCCAAGACACAGGGACCTCTAGGTCTATCCTCTGGAATAAATTTGGTTGTCGTCGACAGAGGGAGACTAGCAACTAACAAGGAAATGATGTTTCCTTGATAGGAGCGCGAGGTGTAGAACTGAAGTGTGGTAGTACTGATGGTAGGACTGACATACTTGTGGGGGTGGGGAGTAACTGGGGTCATATAGTGGGTAGACTCAAACTTCCTTTGTTCAGAGCATGATGACATGGTTGACATGGCAGCGTAGGGAACTGACTTATAGGTGTGAGGATCATAGATTTTAGGGACTGAAGGGTATGTACTAACTTTGGGGGGGGTTAAGCTGACGGGTGCTGTCTAGGGATTCTCAGGGTGACATTTTTTGAATAATCTGAACAAAGGCAACCAGATGGGGAAGCTTCCATATGAGTAAACGTGATCTGTTGTGGCACTGAGAAGCACCATTGGGTCCTTCTTCGTAGTTTTAATGAGCTCCAAGAAGGTATAAAAGTGTGCTCTGAAATGGTACTGTCCTGTGGATGTGTGAGCCCAGGACTGTTCGTGCTCATTAGTGCTTTCATTTTTTAAGGAGTCTGAAAAGGATAAGAAGACTCTACAATGGTTATGACTACTGTCCTGTTGTTTTTACGATCCCAGGATGGTGATTGCTCATGGTCGCTTTCATGTTTAGAGAGTCTGAAAGCGGTAAGGGGACTCCATTGGTGTTTCTTTTTTGTAAGTTTAGTCTCCAAGGCCTGAAAAAGCATAAAATGATGCAGATGGTGAACTCTTCTAGCCGATGTGACTAGAGTATACCTTTTTCATAATTAGTCTACAAGGTCCGGAAAAGGGGTAAACTTATACCAGGTAGATGCCCTTTCAGATACGTTTAGCGAGCATGAAAGGAAGCAAGGTTGCTCGATGATCTTTTCATTGTTTTAGGAGTCAGAAAAGAGCTTAACAGAAACTCCCTAAATGCCTTTTTCGTAAAAGGGATTGCTCGGCCCAAAAAATGGGTAAACTTATACCGAACAAAAAGGGATTGATTATAGCGAGAAAAGGTCTCAAGCATCATCATGAGTGCGGAAAAATGAATTCGGTGACATAAAGATTGTCAAAAAGGGGACTGCGGCCGTTGTGGAACGCAAACCGAGGCAATGAGAGGGCATTTTGAAAAAAGGTGGCCGAAAAGTTTGGGCGTGAGAGCGAGAAATGATCTCAAGTATCATCACAAGCGCGGGAAACTGAATCCGGCGATATAAGACTCGCTAGAAACGGACGACGGTCGATGTGGCATGCAAACCGAGGCGACGAGGGGGCATGGAAAAAATGCCCTAAAAATATGGAGTTGAGAGCGAGAAATGATCTCAAGCATCATCACGAGCGTGGAAAACTGAATCCGGCGATATAAGTGTTAAGTTTAAACCAAATAGACAAACAAGATCTCTGAAAGAAACACAATCACAAGATAGACACACAATATACCCTGGGAAACCCTCATGGGGTAGAAAACCCAGCAAAGCTTTCCTCAATAAGATGATAAACCAAAATACAAGATGTGCTCCTTCTCCTTGACTCCTTAGCAGATCTCCTCAACTAGTGCGCACTCTTCCACAAGTGAGTGAATGATCTAATGAGGAGTTCACCTCCTCTATTTATACTTGACTCCCAACTGACTAAAACACCTAATGGGGACGACCTCACCTGGAGAAGTCTAATAACCCCTAAAATATAACTACAGGGCCGACCCACACATGGTGGGTCTAATAACCCTAGTTAATACAAACCCTTGGAGGAATTAACATCTCCAGATACATGATAGGGTTACCTCGGAGGAATGAAACATCTCCGGAATAATAAAGTACAAATATAATATTCTTTGAAGTTACAATATTCAACACTCCCCCTTAACAAGAAGGATATTATAACAACATCTGCAAGAGCAAGGAGTCATCATATATGATACATCTATAAATCATCGGAAGCTTTCTTCAATTCATCTTCATCAGTAACTCAACCAGTTACTGGAACATCAATGTCAATAGTGTCGATATCAATCCGATCATCGGCATCGTCATCAGCATCGTCATCATACGATTATTAGCATCGTCATCATACGATCATCAGCATCGTCGTCACACGATCATCATCATCACACGATCATCAGCATCGTCATCACACGATCACCAGCATCGTCATCACACGATCATCAGCATCGTCATCACACGATCATCAGCATCGTCATCACACGATCATCAGCATCGTCAGCAGTATCATCATCATACGATCATATTCCTAGGATGATCAATCCTTCTCCTTTTAGGACATAGGTCCATGGATGATACAATCCAATCTTCAGTTCTCGGAGACTTCAGTCTACGGATCAATTCTGGGACCTCAGTCCGGGGACGATGCAATCCCCTGCCTGTTCATTCAGGACTTCATTTTTCGAAGACCCAGTCTACGGTTCTATTCTGGGACCTCAGTCCGGGGATGATACAATCCCCTACCTGTTCATTCAGGACTTCATTATCGGAGACCCAGTCTACGGTTCTATTCTGGGACCTCAGTCCGGCGACGATACAATCCCCTACCTGTTAATTCAGGACTTCATTATCGGAGACCCAGTCTACGGTTCTATTCTGGGACCTCAGTCCGGGGACGATACAATCTCCTACCTGTTCATTCAGGACTTCATTATCGGAGACCCAGTCTACGGTTCTATTCTGGGACCTCAGTCCGGGGACGATACAATCCCCTACCTGTTCATTCAGGACTTCATTATCGGAGACCTAGTCTACGGTTCTATTCTGGGACCTCAGTCCGGGGACGATACAATCCCCTGCCTGTTCATTCAGGACTTCATTATCGGAGACCCAGTCTACGGTTCTCTTTAGGACTGAAAGTCCAGGGATGATCCAATCCCCTCAACTGTCCACTAAGGACTTCATTCTCGGAGACCTCACGTCTACGGCTCTCTTTAGGACTGAAAGTCTAGGGATGATCCAATCCCCTCAACTGTCCACTAAGGACTTCATTCTCGGAGACCTCACGTCTACGGCTCTCTTTAGGACTGAAAGTCCAGGGATGATCCAATCCCCTCAACTGTCCACTAAGGACTTCATTCTCGGAGACCTCACGTCTACGGCTCTCTTTAGGACTGAAAGTCCAGGGATGATCCAATCCCCTCAACTGTCCACTAAGGACTTCATTCTCGGAGACCTCACGTCTACGACTCTCTTTAGGACTGAAAGTCCAGGGATGATCCAATCCCCTCAACTGTCCACTAAGGACTTCATTCTCGGAGACCTCACGTCTACGGCTCTCTTTAGGACTGAAAGTCCAGGGATGATCCAATCCCCTCAATCTGTATTCTCATCAATACAAGTACAAGTATCCTCATCCATACAAGTACATAATCAATATCTAGCATCAACAGCATGTATACATCATACATCAAAAGCATGTATTCTTACTAATACATCTAAAAGCATGTACACATCTGTCATCAAAAGCATGTATTCTCACTAATACATCTATCATCAAATCATGTATACATCTAACATCAAAAGCATGTATACATCTAGCATGTATTCTCACTAATACATCTATCATCAAAATCATGTATACATTTAACATCAAAAGCATGTATACATCTAGCATGTATTCTCACTAATACATCTATCATCAAATCATGTATACATCTAACATCAAAAGCATGTATACATCTAGCATGTATTCTCACTAATACATCTGTCATCAAAATCATGTATACATCTAACATCAAAAGCATGTATTCTCACTAATACATCTATCATCAAATCATGTATACATCTAACATCAAAAGCATGTATGCATCTAGCATGTATTCTCACTAATACATCTATCATCAAAATCATGTATACATCTAACATCAAAAGCATGTATACATCTAGCATGTATTCTCACTAATACATCTATCATCAAAATCATGTATAAGTAAAACTGAATGAAAATAAAATAGTCCTAAATCTAACTATTTCTAAGTGACTAGGTGAAGTCTCATTATTGATGAGACTTGCTTGCCATCAGGAATCATGCTACTCCCCCTTTCTAGGAGAGTCCTTTTGAACTACACCAAGCTTGTCTCGAAAGTATTCAAATTTCACACGAGACAGTGGTTTGGTCAGGATATCAACAATTTGATCTTCAGTGCTCACGTACTCAAGCTTGATAGCTCCTTTCTGCACCATATCTCGAATATAGAAGTATCGGATCTCTATGTGTTTTGACTTATCATGGAACACAGGATTTTCTGTCATCTTGATGCAGCTTTGATTATCACACATAATCATAGTGGGATCCATTTCTAAGTCAAACACTCCAGATAACAGTTTCCGAATCCATACAGCTTCACAGCTGGCAGAGCAAGCAGCTATGTATTCTGCCTCAGCAGAGCTGAGGGCCACACTGGATTGTTTCTTGCAGAACCAAGAGATCATGGCATATCCAAGGCTATAACATCCACCTGAAGTACTTTTTCTGTCTGAGACACTGCCTGCCCAATCAGAGTCTGAGTAACCATGCAACTTGAGTTCATGACTTCCATCATAGAGTAGACCAAAATCTAATGTACCTTTTAAGTACCTCATTACATGCTTTGCAGCTATTAGATGAACCTTTCTGGGTTCTACTAGATACTGACTTAGGGTATTTATAGCAAAGCATATATCTGGCCTAGTATTTGTCAAGTACATTAGTGACCCAATGATCTGTCTATATAAGGTTAGGTCCACTAATTCTGATGAGTCATTAACCAAAATCTTTAAGTTGGAGTCCATGGGAGTGGCCATGGGTTTACACTCCAACATATCAAATCTTTTCAGAATTTCCACAGTATACTTACCTTGATTCAGAAAGATTCCTCTTGGTTCTTGCCACACTTCTAAGCCTAAGAAGTAGTGCATCAATCCAAGATCTTTCATCTCGAATTCTGAAGAAAGCTTCTTCTTGCTTTCAATGATTTGTTTCTCATTTCCAGTTAGAAATAGATCATCTACATATAATAAAAGTATAACTGGTTCATCATCCATCACCTTGAGATAAAGGTTTGGGTCAGCTTTACTTTTGGTAAAGCCCATGCTAGTTAAGAAATTGTCAATCCTTCCGTACCAAGCTCTGGGAGCTTGTTTCAACCCATATAATGCCTTTTTCAGTTTGCATACATGAGTCCTTCCGTCATTTACCTCAAACCCTTGTGGTTGCTCTATGTATACTTCTTCTTCAATTACACCATTCAGAAAAGCTGTCTTAACATCCATTTGATGTAGTTTCCACTTCATCATGGATGCAAGAGCCATGATAGTTCTAATTGAAGTATACCTAGCAACTGGTGCAAATGTTTCTTCATAGTCAATTCCCTCCTTCTGAGAGAAACCTCTGGCTACAAATCTTGCTTTGTATTTTTCAATACTTCCATCCGCAGCATGTTTTATTTTAAAGATCCATTTGGAAGAAACCACACTTTTGTCTTTTGGTTTGGGAACTATATCCCAAACATCATTTTTCATTATTGACTGATATTCTTCAGTCATTGCTTCTACCCATTCTTTCTTTTGAGCTGCCTCTTCATAGCTGGTAGGTAGTTGATCCACAAGATCACACATCAGGGCCATATAGTTGGATACTAGCTTTAGTTTCTTCCTTTCTCTAGTGGAGCCTTCAGGAGCACCATATCTTTCTGCTCCTTGAATAATATCTCTAGCCCATGCTGGTCTTCTTTTCCTAGACAATTCTGCAATAGGAGGTTCTTGTGGTTCCAGCATGTCATGATCCTCTGGTATGTCTTCTTCAGGAATGTGAGCATTCTCTGAGATTCTGGGAGATGTATCTTCTTCGTAAACTTCTTCAAGTTGACACTTTCTAGATTTCTTGAGGGCTGCTTCCTCATCGAAGGTAACATCTCTACTTATTTCTATATGATGGAAACCTGGTATGTAGATTCTGAAGGCTTTGGAGGTTTCACAATAGCCAACAAACATTCCCTTCTTACCTGAGGGATCCAATTTGGATCTCTTTTCTTTTGGAATGTGGATGTACACAGGACACCCAAATATTTTGAGATGACTTACCTCAGGCTTCTTTCCTGTAAAGACTTCTTCTGGAGTTTTGAAGTCAAGAGCACTATGAGATAGTCTATTTTGAACATATACTGTTGTCTTGGCTGCTTCAGCCCATAGATACATGGGAAGGTCTTGATCATGTATCATAGTCTTTACAGCTTCCATGATGGTTCTATTTTTCCTCTCAGCTACCCCATTTTGTTGGGGATTGTAAGGAGTGGTTAGTTCCCTTTTGATTCCAGCTTCTTTACAGAACTCTTCAAATTCCTTTGAAGTATATTCTCCACCATTATCTGTTCTGAGAATCTTGATTTTCTTGTCTGAGAGGTTTTCTATTAGAGCCTTGAACTCTTTGAATTTTCCAAAGACTTCATTCTTACCCTTTAGGAAGTATATCCAAGTTTTTCTTGAATAGTCATCAATGAAAGAGAGATAGTATTCAAACCCACTTAGAGATGTGGTAGGCATAGGTCCACATACATCTGAGTGTATTAGCTCTAGAGAACCCTTAGTCTTTGTTTCACTTTTCGGAAAGGGATTCTTGATATTCTTCCCTTTCTTGCAACCTTTACATGAGCCATCATGATCAACCTTCAAGTTTGGCAAACCTATAACCATCTTACTCACATATGGTAAAGCTTTATAGTTAATGTGAGCTAGTCTTCTATGCCATAGCTCACTGGGACTAGAAACTTCATGAGCAAGGGCAGATTCTAGATGACCCTTGAGTTTATAAAGTCCTCCTTCTTCTTCACCAATGACAATTGCATCTTTGATTGATTTTCCTTTGGTCCACATGAGTACTTGACCATCTATGAAGGCTACTCTAAATCCTTTCTTGTCTAGTGCTGAGATAGAAAGTAGATTCTTCTTTAAACCTGGGACATATAAAATTTCTTTCATCTTCAAAGGTGTTCCTGAATCAAGCTTGTAGCTTGCTTCACCAATTCCCTTGATGGGATATTGATAATCATCTCCTAGAGATACCTTATGGGGTGAAGACTTCTCTTCAATCTTGGAGAGAGTTTCCTTATGACCTGTCATGTGCTTTGAAGCACCACTGTCAATGAGCCAAGTGCCTTCACCAGGGGACACAGATCCAGAGAGAGCAGAAAATAGTACATATTCTTCTGGTTCTTCTTTCTTTACTTTAGATCTTTTCTTTTGAGGCCTTTCCTCCACTTCTTCTTCTTCTTCTTCTTCTTCTTCTTCACTGTCATCTTCTGCCATATGAGCATGATGTCTTTTGTGAACAAACCTTTTCTTCTTCTTCTCTGGTAGGGTACAGTCTCTGGCATAGTGTCCTAGCTTGAGACAATTGAAGCATTGGACTGTGGAGATGTCTCCCCCTTTCTTTTTGAATCTATGAGAGGGTTGAGGCCTTTTGTGGTTCACTTTCTTGAAGTAGCCTCTCTTTCCTCTTTTGGTGTGGGTGGCCAAAGCTTGGTCATCCTCTTTGAGAAGTGCTTCTCTGTTGGCAACCCTAGCCTCCTCTTGAACACAATCTTCCCATACTACATCGAACTTCATACTTTCTTTTCTGGCACACATAGTTTGAATGAATGACTCCCAAGGTCTAGTGAGACCATTTAGAGCTGTCATCACAAGTTCATCTTCATCAAGAGTATCACCAATGGCATCTAGTTGTTCTTTTATTAGAGAGAATCTTGAGAAGTAGTCTTGAATGGATTCTCCTTTGTGCATCTTGGTACTTTTCAACTGAGTCCTTAGATTCATCTTTCTGTTGATGTTCTTTCCTTCATACATTCTTCCTAGGGCATCATACATTTCCTTTGGAGTCTTCTTGGAAGACACTTGGGGAATCAAGTGGTCTTTAATGGAATCAGCTATGATTCTCTTTGCCCTAATCAGATCCTTCCTGTGTTTTTCTTTGGCTTCATCTTCTTCTGGTTCTGCAACTTCCTCCTTGATATAATGAGCAAGATCATTCTCCTCAAGAATGAGACCAATTCTGTATTTCCATGCCCGGAAATTCTCTATGCCTTCTAGCTTGTCTTCAAGCTTAGTATTTGGAGCCATCTTCTCTTGGGGGAGTCCAAGAGACAGAGTAGACTTACCTGGGAAGTTACTTTTCACTTTTCCGGAATCTGGAACAGAATTTTATCGCACTTTTGGTAGAATTAGGGTTTGACTTTCCCGGAGTTCTATCCAACCAAAAAGTTCGATCTATAGCTCAAAAGAATGCTCTTGAGAAGAGCTATCCAGCCATGTAATCAGAAATCAAAAATTACAACCTTTTTCTGAAACCAAAATCTGACGTATCGCACTTTTGGTAGAATTAGGGTTTGAATTTCCCGAAGTTCTACCCAACCAAAAAGTTCGATCTATGGCTCAAAAGAAAGGTATTGATGAGCGCTAGCCAGCCATGCAACCAAAAATCAATAATACCAACTTTGGGCTGAAAACCCTAACTTCACCAAAGAGAGAGAAAGAGGTATTCTTACCTTGTGAAACATGTCCTATTCAGTCTAGCTCTGATACCATGTTAAGTTTAAACCAAATAGACAAACAAGATCTCTGAAAGAAACACAATCACAAGATAGACACACAATATACCCTGGGAAACCCTCATGGGGTAGAAAACCTAGCAAAGCTTTCCTCAATAAGATGATAAACCAAAATACAAGATGTGCTCCTTCTCCTTGACTCCTTAGCAGATCTCCTCAACTAGTGCGCACTCTTCCACAAGTGAGTGAATGATCTAATGAGGAGTTCACCTCCTCTATTTATACTTGACTCCCAACTGACTAAAAGACCTAATGGGGCCGACCTCACCTGGAGAAGTCTAATAACCCCTAAAATATAACTACAGGGCCGACCCACACATGGTGGGTCTAAAAACCCTAGTTAATACAAACCCTTGGAGGAATTAACATCTCCAGATACATGATAGGGTTACCTCGGAGGAATGAAACATCTCCGGAATAATAAAGTACAAATATAATATTCTTTGAAGTTACAATATTCAACAATAAGGCATGTCAAAAATGGAGAACGACGGATGTGGTATGCAAACCGAGGTGACGAGGGGGGCATGGGAAAAATGCCAGAAAAATCTAGGCGTGAGAGCGAGAAATGATCTCAAGCATCATCATGAGTGCGGAAAAATGAATCTGACGATATAAAGACTTGTTAAAAATGGACCACGGCCGATGTGGCATGCAAACCGAGGTAACAAGGGTATGAAAAAATGGTCAAAAAATGGAGCTGGTGAAAACTGGACAAGAAAAGAACTGTCATGAAGTTCTCCGAAGGACGGTGGTGTCCATGCGGCTTACTATGGGTAAAATTGTTTGAGGTACAACCCGTTGCGTGTGTTGCGGAGGGGGTTTCCTTCTGAATCGGTCAGAATGTATGCCCCCTATCCGAGGCAAGTGTATATAATATATGGGCCTTGGCACATGGACACAAACTGTCCTTTCCCGGTTTTGTCATGAGCCTGATCATAAGCGAGGACAAGGTCCCCTTCAGAAAAAGTTCTTGGGTGGACATGTCTATCATAATTCAATTTGGATCAGTTCTTGGCTGCTTCCATGTTTTGAAGGGCTGTGCGTCGATCTTCATCGACCTGCTCCAAGAGTAGTAAGTGTTGTTCAATTGGGGCAGTGTCCGGTAAGAGTTCAACGACCATATGTAGGGTTGGAATCTGGCACTCAATGGGGAGGACAGATTCGACACCGTGAACTAAGTGGAAAGGGGTAAAACCGGTGGCGGTTTTAGTCGATGTGCGGTATGCCGATAGTGCCGGGAAGAGCGTGTTGTGCCAATTTGACTTGTGTTTGTCTACAGTGTGCTGGAGGATGGTTTTCAAAATTTTGTTTATCGCTTCGACTTGGCCATTTCCTTGGGGGTAGTAGGCAGAGGAGAAATGGTGTTCAAATTTCAGTAAGGTGGATAGTTCTTTCCAGATGGTGTCTTCGAAGTGAGAGCCATGGTCTGATACAAGTTGCTTTGGCACTCCAAAACGTGCGATAACATGGTTGAGAAAGAATCGTGCAAGGGTTTCGGCTGTGCAATTGTAAGTTGGCATTGCCTCCGCCCACTTGGTAAAATAATCGATGGCCACAATAATATGTTTGTGACCGCTGGCTGACGTGGGATTGCAATCAAGGAAGTCAATGGCCCATTTGCAGAATGGTCCGGCAATAACGACTGGATGAAGGGGGGCAGGTGGGGTTCTTGCTTTAGGGGCAAAAAGTTGACAATTTTGGCAATGTTTGACTGCGGTGATGCAATCAGTAAATAATGACGGCCAAAAGTAACCTGCACGAATGATCTTTTGGGCAGTGGCCATGCCGGAGAAATGGCCTCCGTAGGCACCGCTATGACAATCATTGAGGACTTGTTCTGCCTCACTATGGGATAGGCAACTTCGTAGAATAGTATCAACGCCTCGTTGATAAAGCACATCCCCTAACAAGAGGTATCGGGGGGCGTGGTGACGTATACGATGGCGTCCGTCACGATCGATGTGGGGTCGAAATTTCTGCGTGTGGAGGTAAACTAGGATGTCACTGTACCATGGGTCGTCAGACGAAATAATGAAGATGTGATAGTCAATCAGATCCGTTTGGATAGCGGGTGATGACGAAGAGGATGGGAGGTCAGTGATCAGATGGGAAAGCGCGAGGGCTTTGGTGCTCTTGGGAGTTTTGAAAGTGAGGTCATATTCCTGGAGGATAATGACCCATTTAGCAACACGGCCTTGTAGGAGCCGCCGGTTTAGGAGATAGACCATAGGGTTGGAGTCGGCGACGACCGTGGTATGACCGAGCAGAATGTAGTGTCGTAATTTTTGGACGGAAAAGACTACAGCTAGGGCTAATCTTTCCTCGTATGGGTAACGTAGGGGTGGTCCAGACAAGGTCTGGCTGACGTAATAAATGACATGTTCTTGGTGAGAGGCATCTTCCTGGACCAAGACTCCGAACACGGCATGTTCAGATGCTGAGACGTAAAGGGTGAAGTCCTGAGAGAAATCTGGAGGAGAGATCAAGGGGGCTTGTGTGAGAGCTTTCTTGAGGGCTTCGAATGCCGTGTCTGCTTGCTCATCCCAAACAAAGGGTATGTGGGTGCGAAGTAGGTGTAAGAATTTGTGAACTTTGGTGGCGTAATCAAGTACGAAGCGACGAAGGAAATTGGATCACCCCTGCAAAATCTGGAGTTGCCGAAGCGTTCGCGGAGAGAGAAGGTCTAAGATGGCTTTGACTTTCAGGGGATCAACAGTGATTCCATCCTGGGAAACAATGAAACCCAACAACCGGCCTGCAGGAACGCAAAAGACACACTTGTGTGGGTTCAAGCGGATTTTATATTTGCGACAACGGAGGAATACTTGCCGGAGGTCGTTAAGGTGGTCTGATCATTTCCAGGAACGAGCTGTAAGGTCATCAAGATAGACCAGCAGGATATGGACCAAGTCATGAAAACAATAGGTCATGGCCCGCTGGAAGGTGGCACCGACATTTTTGAGGCCGAAAGGAATGACACGATAGGAAAAGGTGCCCCATGGGGTAGTAAAGGTAGTCTTATACTGATCCTCCTTACGAATCTAAATCTGGTTGTATCCGGAAAAACCGTCCATGAAGGATAGGACTTCATGTCCCGCACACGCATCAATGAGTTGGCCAATGAATGGCGTGGGGAAATTGTCTCTGGGACAGGCGCGGTTTAAATCATGGAAGTCAGTACATACTCTAAGGGTGCCTTGTTTTTTGTTGACGGGAATGGGGTTTGAAACCCATGTCGTATAAGGAATAGGATAAATGAATCCTGCTTTGTGAAGTTTCTTGACCTCGGCTTTAAAAGCGGGGAGCTTGGAAGGATGAATGGGCTGCTTTTTCTAACCAATGGGGGGGACATCAGGCCATGTGTCAATGTGGTTCTCTATAATGGCGGGGTCAAGACCAGGCATTTCGGTATAGGACCAGGCAAAGATATCACAGAATTCTTGAAAAAAAAATTTGTATGCCTCAGTTTCCGCTTGAGTGCAGGATGCGCCCAGCGAGATGAGTTTAGGTTTTCCAGGTGTGGTGGAAATATCAATTTGTATAATGGGGGAAATGTTTGACATGTTCCCTTCTTCGAAGGCATCCGGTGCTGGGATGGGGTCCTTGAGCCAATCGACCTTAGTGGGTATGAAATCTTTCGATTCGACCGATAGCTGATCAGATGTGGTGGATGTAGGCTCCTCTGGAAGGAAGTATGAGCGATGATGCATATCGTCCCACGGGTAGTCGGGTGTAGTGAGCATTTCCAAAATTTGCTCATCCGTACGGAAGTAGTCAGACCATAAATCAAGGGGTTCTGGTTTGAAAGTGGTCGTCGAAGAGATCATATAGATGGTGTTAATCTCTCCGGACGAGGATGATGCGGGAGGGTAGATCTCCTCGATAGTAGGGGGTGCCGTCTCAAGGTCCAAATTGTTCATCTCGTAGAGAGTTGCTCTGTAATCTGGGATGTCAGGGCAGTGATGTGAGTAGTGGCCGTAAATACCGCATATCACACATGGGTGGTTGGTACGCAGTGATTTATCATGAGGAATGGGGTTTGGATCGAGTTTGACCACCGGGATGTTGGGGTCGTCGTCTAACATTTGCATGTGTTCCTGTAATGCAGGTAACTGTGGACACTGATGGGTTGGATGGCCTAACTCATCACACTATGTGCATTTTGGAGGAGCACGAAATACGGGGGTAGGTTTAACGACCTTGGGTGGGGGTACCGCAGTGTATGGTTGTGGGACTCTGCCCCCAGTGGGTCTGATGAGTGGAGGGGGATTCGTCGATGACGAAGGAGTAGTGATACCGGGAGGTGGTTGGGTAGAAGTAACAATGGGTTGCACCGGTTGCAGGATGACATTTGGTGTCGGTGGGGGAACGGGAGGCGTTATATACCACACAGGTAATCCCAATGTTAACCCAGGGAGACTAAGGGTCGCCATAACCGGGGCGCTTACTACACCCGAAGGAGGAAATAGAAAGGGGATTGTGTGGATGGGTGTAACAACGATGTGACTAGGGACCAATGGTGGTTTAGGGAACAAGGGTGGTTGATTACCGGGTTGTTGTGTATTCTGTGAAAGAGTACAGAGGTTCCCGACGTGGGTCTCTGGTGACGGTGGTGGAATGGACTGGAATGTAGAGGTCATCGGCGCCTCGGAGTAAAGTCCGGGTCCTACTGAGGAAATGAATGAGGTAGTTGCACCACAAACAGGTTGTTCAACCATGGGGAGAACATTTTTAGGTGTGGCGGGGACCTTGGGATTGTAGTAGGTGAGTTGGTCGACCTTGACCACGCGTCCCTCATGGGGGAACTGCATGGTACGAAAAATGGATGAGGCGACCGCCCGCATGGCATACATGTAGTTGCGACCAAGTAAGAGGTTATAGTCGAGTTGGGCATTGATAACCTCAATGTTAATGAGGACGGTTTTACCCGCGAGCTGGACGGGGACATTAGCTAAGAGACCTTGGGGTTGAGCCGAACGGCCGTCGTAGGCTCGTAATGCAGTGGTGGATTGCTGGAGAGTAGGGGATCCCAACTTCTGCCAAACGAATGTGGACATGACGCATGTAGAGGCCCCTTCATCAATAATGCACCGACGGATGACAAGATTCCGAACAGAAACGGAAACTTGGAATGCTAAAGAGGAAGGCAGGCGTGGTTCAGACTGGTCTGAATCGAATGCGATCAACTGTGAATCATTGGGGTCAATGGCGCCAATGGAAGAGAGCAAAGTCTTGCGTTGTGAAGGACAGTTTTTCAAAACTTCTAAAGCAGACATGGCTGCAGGAGATTGGGCTAAGTCGTCGACAATGTTGTAATTCGACGTAGCGTGAGCATTGGGATTACTGTTGATGCAACGAAGTGGGAAGCGAGGTGCTTTGGAAGTGCCATCAAGTGGAGCCGGAGGTATACATAACGTTTGATATGTGGGATTAACGTTAGTGTTCTTCTCGGTAGGAGAGGCTTCTGAAGTGGATCCATATTGGTTCCGACGGGTTTGGAGGTTGGCATCGGCAGTTGACATCATCAACAAATCATGAGTACCTGAATCGAACATGGGTTGATCAGGGGCTGCATAAGTGATCTGTTGTGGTGGCACGTTGCCCTGAGGGGGAGCTAACGGCTGAGTGTTCACTACACCTTGGTTTGGAAAGGGGTTTTGCATCACCAAAGGTTGATGTTGAGGTGGTGGAGGGTTGGGTGGCGGCTGAGGAGCCGCTTTCCCTTGACGATGGGCATCGTCGGTCCAGTATTGCCGAGCTCACTCCAAATGTGGGCAAGAATGCGTGTAATGACCATAGACCCCACAGATAGAATAGGGGTGGTTTGTTCTGAGGTTATTATTTCTAGGCTGCTTGGGATTTCGATCCGGATTGCGGTTGGGAGGAGCAGCATTGTTATTTTGCGGAGGATTGGGAGGTGGAGGACCTTGCTGATGTTGTTGGTTATTACCGCGGTTACGACCTCTACCACGTTTATGTTGCACACCTTGGTTGCGCTGGTTTTTTTGGTTCTGGGGCTAGTTGTGCTGTGTGTACACTTTCCCTTGAGTAGTGGGAGGATTTTGGTTCGCCGCAGGTGCGGGAGCAGGTTGTGGTGGATAATAAGCCTGTGGGCCTGGAGGTGGTCTAGTTACCTGCTGGGGTTGTTGGTAACCCTGAGCTATTGGAGGTGTTGGGTTAGCTGCCACATCTTGTTGCGGGTAATACATTGGTTGAGGTGCAGCTGAGAGAGCGTATGCAGGTGGTGTATGACCAAAGCACTGAGGTGGACATGAAGGTCCATGGGTATGGTGGTGATGTGCCATGGGAGCATATGAACTGGTTGCTCCAGACTGAGATGTAGCTCGCGAAAGGTCGGGACCATGGCTAGGGTGTGCAATGGAAAAGGGTTGGGGATGCGAGGCCATACAACCAATGATGCCATCAGCGGCATGGGATGCCCCCGATGCATCATGTTGGGATGACTCGCCCCGAGGGGCGTCCGGTATAATGGTATACAGATAACCCGACTGGGCGTAAATGAGATCAAACTATTGGGCTTTGAGGATGGCCTCTTCTTCAGACTAGGGTCTTTCAGATGCCACATCATTCGCAATGAGAGGGACAAGGGATTTTAGAAACCAATCTAGGAAGATATGGTCGTCTAACTTGATTTTGCAGAGGCTTCGGCGTCGACGCCACTCATGAATGTGGTCAGTGATGTGGGTGGCCGTGTTCTGTCTGCAAGACAGTGGGATCTCGACGCCCACATCATAGCGGACAGATAACTGAAAGAACTGCAGGATGGTCGAGGCAAGGGAGGTAAAGGTGGCATGCGTCCCATGGGGCTGCTCGATATACCACTTAGTTGTAGAGCCAGTGAAGGTGCGCTGTACTAGACGGAGGCGGACAGAGTCGTCCACTATGGAGTTGGAGGCGGACAGAGTCGTAAACCTTCTAGAAGTTGTGATTTAAAAAAAAGGGGGGAAGTAAGTTTTTCTTAATTCTGGACGAATGCACAAACTATAGAAAGTAGTTATTACGTAGAATTTTCATACTTTGTTGATTCCATTTATGAAATAAATCACATTTTCTAAAAACTCGTGTTTTTTAAGAAATCATGTAAACCTTCTAGAAGCTGTGATTTTAAAAAACGGGCGGAAGTAAGCTTTTCTTATTTCCGGACGAATGCGAAAACCATAGAAAGTCGTTATTACGTAGAATGTTCATACTTTGTTGATTCCATTTATGAAACAAATCACATTTTCTAAAAATTCATGTTTTTTAAGAAATCATGTAAACCTTCTAGAAGCTGTGATTTTAAAAAATGGGCGGAAGTAAGCTTTTCTTATTTCCGGACGAATGCGAAAACTATAGAAATTCGTTATTACGTAGAATGTTCATACTTTGTTGATTCCATTTATGAAAGAAATCACATTTTCTAAAATGTCTTGTTTTTTAAGAAATCATGTAAACCTTCTAGAAGCTGTGATTTTAAAAAACGGGTGGAAGTAACCTTTTCTTATTTCCGGACTAATGCGCAAACTATAGAAATTCGTTATTACGTAGAATGTTGATACTTTTTTGATTCCATTTATGAAAGAAATCACATTTTCTAAAACTCGTGTTTTTTAAGAAATCATGTAAACCTTCTAGAAGCTGTGATTTTAAAAAATGGGCGGAAGTAAGCTTTTTTATTTCTGAACGAATGCGAAAACTACAGAAAGTTGTTATTACGTAGAATGTTCATACTTTGTTGATTCCATTTATGAAATAAATCACATTTTCTAAAAACTCGTGTTTTTTAAGAAATCATGTAAACCTTCTAGAAGCTGTGATTTTAAAAATCGATGGGAAGTAAGCTTTTCTTATTTCCAGACGCATTCACAAACTATAGGAAGTCATTATGACGTAGAATGCGCATACTTTGCTGATTCCATTTATGAAAGAAATCACATTTTCGAAAAAGTCATGTTTTTTAAGAAATCATGTAAACCTTCTAGAAGCTGTGATTTTAAAAAACGGGCGGAAGTAAGCTTTTCTTATTTCCGGACGAATGCGCAAACTATAGAAAGTCGTTATTACATAGAATGTTCATACTTTGTTGATTCCATTTATGAAATAAATCAGATTTTCTAAAAACTCATGTTTTTTAAGAAATCATGTAAACCTTCTAGAAGCTGTGATTTTAAAAAACGGGCGGAAGTAAGCTTTTTTATTTCCGGACGAGTGCGAAAACTATAGAAAGTCGTTATTACGTAGAAAATTCATACTTTGTTGATTCCATTTATGAAAGAAACCACATTTTCTAAAAAGTCATGTTTTTAAAGAAATCATGTAAACCTTCTAGAAGCTGTGATTTTAAAAAACGGGCGGAAGTAAGATTTTCTTATTTCCGGACGAATGCGAAACCTATAGAAATTCGTTATTCATATAATGTTCATACTTTTTTTATTCCATTATTTAAAGAAATCACATTTTCTAAAAACTCATGTTTTTTAAGAAATCATGTAAACCTTCTAGAAGTTGTGAGTTTAAAAAACGCGTGGAAGTAAGCTTTTCTTATTTCCGGACGAATGCACAAACTATAGAAATTAGTTATTACGTAGAATGTTCATACTTTGTTGATTCCATTTATGAAATAAATAACACTTTTTCTAAGAACTTGTGTTTTTTAAGAAATCATGTAAACCTTCTAGAAGCTGTGATTTTAAAAAACAGGGGGAAGTAATCTTTTCTTATTTCCGGATGCATTCGCAAACTATAGAAAGTTGTTATGACGTATAATGTGCATACTTTGTTGATTCCATTTATGAAAGAAATCACATTTTCTAAAAACTCGTGTTTTTTAAGAAATCATGTAAACCTTCTAGAAGCTGTGATTTTAAAAAACGGGCGGAAGTAAGCTTTTCTTATTTCCAGACGAATACGCAAACTATAGAAAGTCGTTATTACGTAGAATGTTCATACTTTGTTGATTCCATTTACGAAATAAATCACATTTTCTAAAAACTCCTGTTTTTTAAGAAATCATTTTAACGCTCTAGAAGCTGTGATTTTAAAAAAGGGGCGGAAGTAAGCTTTTCTTATTTCCAGACGAATGCGCAAACTATAGAAATTCGTTATAACGTAGAATGTTCATACTTTTTTTATTCCATTTATGAAACAAATCACATTTTCTAAAAACTCGTGTTTTTTAAGAAATCATGTAAACCTTCTAGAAGCTATGATGTTAAAAAACGGGCCGAAGTAAGCTTTTCTTATTTCTGGACGAATGCGCAAACTATAGAAAGTCGTTATTTTGTAGAATGTTCATACTTTGTTGATTCCATTTATGAAAGAAATCACATTTTCTAAAAACTCGTGTTTTTTAAGAAATCATGTAAACCTTCTAGAAGCTGTGATTTTAAAAAACGATGGGAAGTAAGCTTTTCTTATTTCCGGACGCATTCGCAAACTATAGAAAGTCGTTATGACGTAGAATGTGCATACATTGTCGATTCCATTTATGAAAGAAATCACATTTTCTAAAAAGTCATGTTTTTTAAGAAATCATGTAAACCTTCTAGAAGCTGTGATTTTAAAAAACGGGCGGAAGTAAGCTTTTTTGTTTCCGGTCGATTGCGCAAACTATAGAAAGTCGTTATTATGTAGAATGTTCATACTTTGTTGATTCCATTTATGAAAGAAATCACATTTTCTAAAAACTCTTGTTTTTTAAGAAATCATGTAAACCTTCTAGAAGCTGTGATTTTAAAAAACGGGCGGAAGTAAGCTTTTCTTATTTACTGATGAATGCGCAAACTATAGAAAGTCGTTATTACGTATAATGTTCATACTTTGTTGATTCCATTTATAAAATAAATCAAATTTTCTAAAAACTCATGTTTTTTAAGAAATCATGTAAACCTTCTAGAAGCTGTGATTTTAAAAAACGGGCGGAAGTAAGCTTTTTTATTTCGGGACGAATGCGCAAACTATAGAAAGTCGTTATTACATAGAATGTTGATACTTTGTTGATTCCATTTATGAAAGAAATCACATTTTCTAAAAAGTCATGTTTTTAAAGAAATCATGTAAACCTTCTAGAAGTTGTGATTTTAGAAAACGGGCAGAAGTAAGATTTTCTTATTTCCGGACGAATGCGCAAACTAAAGAAAGTCGTTATTTCGTAGAATGTTGATACTTTGTTGATTCCATTTATGAAAGAAATCACATTTTCTAAAAAGTCATGTTTTTTAAGAAATCATGTAAACCTTTTAGAAGCTGTGATTTTAAAAAACTATGGGAAGTAAGCTTTTCTTATTTCCGGACGTATAAGCAAACTATAGAAAGTCGTTATGATGTAGAATGTGCATACTTTGTCGATTCCATTTATGAAAGAAATCACATTTTCTAAAAAGTCATGTTTTTTAAGAATTCACGTAAACCTTCTAGAAGATGTGATTTTAAAAAACGGGCGGAAGTAAGATTTTCTTATTTCCGGACGAATGCGCAAACTAAAGAAAGCCATTATTTCGTAGAATGTTCAGACTTTGTTGATTCCATTTATGAAAGAAATCACATTTTCTAAAAAGTCGTGTTTTTTAAGAAATCATGTAAACCTTCTAGAAGCTGTGATTTTGAGAAACGATGGGAAGTAAGCTTTTCTTATTTCTGGACACATTCGCAAACTATAGAAAGTCGTTATGACGTAGAATGTGCATACTTTGTCGATTCCATTTATGAAAGAAATCACATTATCTAAAAAGTCATGTTTTTTAAGAAATCATGTAAACCTTCTAGAAGCTGCGATTTCAAAAAACGGGCAGAAGTAAGCTTTTTTATTTCCGGACGAATGCGCAAACTATAGAAAGTTGTTATTACGTAGAATGTTCATACTTTGTTAATTCCATTTATGAAAGAAATCACATTTTCTAAAAACCCATGTTTTTTAAGAAATCATGTAAACCTTCTAGAAGCTGTGATTTTAAAAAACGGGCGGAAGTAAGCTTTTCTTATTTCCGGACGAATGCGCAAACTATAGAAATTCGTTATTACGTAGAATGTTCATACTTTGTTGATTCCATTTATGAAAGAAATCACATTTTCTAACAACTCGTGTTTTTTAAGAAATCATGTAAACCTTCTAGAAGCTGTGATTTTAAAAAACGCGTGGAAGTAAGCTTTTCTTATTTCCGGACGTATGCGCAAACTATAGAAATTCGTTATTATGTAGAATGTTAATACTTTGTTGATTCCATTTATGAAATAAATAACACATTTTCTAAAAACTTGTGTTTTTAAGAAATCATATAAACCTTCTAAAAGCTATGATTTAAAAAAATCGGGGGAAGTAATCTTTTCTTATTTCCGGATGCATTCGCAAACTATAGAAAGTCGTTATGACGTAGAATGTGCATACTTTGTTGATTCCAGTTATGAAAGAAATCACAGTTTCTAAAAACTCTTGTTTTTTAAGAAATCATGTAAACCTTCTAGAAGCTGTGAATTTAAAAAACGGGCAGAAGTAAGCTTTTCTTATTTCCGGATGAATGCACAAACTATAGAAATTCGTTATTACGTAGAATGTTCATACTTTTTTTATTCCATTTATAAAAGAAATCACATTTTTTAAAAACTCGTGTTTTTTAATAAATCATGTAAACGTTCTAGAAGCTGTGATTTTAAAAAACGGGGGGAAGTAAGCTTTTCTTATTTCCGGACAAATGCGCAAAATATAGAAATTCGTTATTACGTAGAATGTTCATACTTTTTTTATTCCATTTATGAAAGAAATCAAATTTTCTAAAAACTCGTGTTTTTTAAGAAATCATGTAAACCTTCTAGAAGCTGTGATTTTAAAAAACTGGCAGAAGTAAGCTTTTCTTATTTCCGGACGAATGCGCAAACTAAAGAAAGTCCTTATTTCGTAGAATGTGCATACTTTGTTGATTCCATTTATGAAAGAAATCACATTTTCTAAAAACTCGTGTTTTTTAAGAAATCATGTAAACCTTCTAGAAGCTGTGATTTTAAAAAATGATGGGATGCAAGCTTTTCTTATTTCTGGACGCATTCGCAAACTATAGAAAGTCGTTATGACGTAGAATGTGCATACTTTGTCGATTGCATTTATGAAATAAATCACATTTTCTTAAAAGTCATGTTTTTTAAGAAATCATGTAAACCTTCTAGAAGCTGTGATTTTGAAAAACGGGCGGAAGTAAGCTTTTCTTATTTGCAGACGAATGCACAAACTATAGAAATTCGTTACTACGTAGAATGTTCATACTTTGTTTATTCCATTTATGAAATAAATAACACATTTTCTAAAAACTTGTGTTTTTTAAGAAATCATGTAAACCTTCTAGAAGCTGTGATTTTAAAAAACGGGCGGAAGTAAGCTTTTCTTATTTCCGGATGAATGCGCAAACTATAGAAACTCGTTATTACGTAGAATGTTCATACTTTGCTCATTCCATTTATGAAATAAATCACATTTTCTAAAAACTCTTGTTTTTTAAGAAATCATGTAAACCTTCTAGAAGCTGTGATTTTAAAAATCGATGGGAAGTAAGCTTTTCTTATTTCCGGACGCATTTGCAAACTATAGAAAGTCGTTATGACATAGAATGTGCATACTTTGTTGATTCCATTTATGAAAGAAATCACATGTTCTAAAAAGTCATGTTTTTTAAGAAATCATGTAAGCCTTCTAGGAGCTCTGATTTTAAAAAACGGGCAGAAGTAAGGTTTTCTTATTTCCGGATGAATGCGCAAACTATAGAAATTCGTTATTACGTAGAATGTTCATATTTTTTTTATTCCATTTATAAAAGAAATCACATTTTTTAAAAACTCATGTTTTTTAATAAATCATGTAAACCTTCTAGAAGCTGTGATTTTAAAAAACGGGGGGAAGTAAGCTTTTCTTATTTCCGGACGAATGCGCAAACTATAGAAATTTGTTATGACGTAGACTGTGCATACTTTGTTGATTCCATTTATGAAATAAATCACATTTTCTAAAAACTCGTGTTGTTTAAAAAATCATGTAAACCTTCTAGAAGCTGTGATTTTAAAAAAGGGGCGGAAGTAAGCTTTTCTTATTTCCGGACGAATGCGCAAAATATAGAAATTCGTTATTCCGTAGAATGTTCATACTTTTTTTATTCCATTTATGAAAGAAATCAAATTTTCTAAAAACTCGTGTTTTTTAAGAAATCATGTAAACCTTCTAGAAGCTGTGATTTTAAAAAACTGGCAGAAGTAAGCTTTTCTTATTTCCGGACGAATGCGCAAACTAAAGAAAGTCCTTATTTCGTAGAATGTGCATACTTTGTTGATTCCATTTATGAAAGAAATCACATTTTCTAAAAACTCGTGTTTTTTAAGAAATCATGTAAACCTTCTAGAAGCTGTGATTTTAAAAAATGATGGGAAGTAAGATTTTCTTATTTCTGGACGCATTCGCAAACTATAGAAAGTCGTTATGACGTAGAATGTGCATACTTTGTCGATTGCATTTATGAAAGAAATCACATTTTCTTAAAATTCATGTTTTTTAAGAAATCATGTAAACCTTCTAGAAGCTGTGATTTTCAAAAACGGGCGGAAGTAAGCTTTTCTTATTTCCAGACGAATGCACAAACTATAGAAATTCGTTACTACGTAGAATGTTCATACTTTGTTTATTCCATTTATGAAATAAATAACACATTTTCTAAAAACTTGTGTTTTTTAAGAAATCATGTAAACCTTCTAGAAGCTGTGATTTTAAAAAACGGGCGGAAGTAAGCTTTTCTTATTTCCCGACGAATGCGCAAACTATAGAAAGTCGTTATTACGTAGAATGTTCATACTTTGCTGATTCCATTTATGAAATAAATCACATTTTCTAAAAACTCTTGTTTTTTAATAAATCATGTAAACCTTCTAGAAGCTGTGATTTTAAAAATCGATGGGAAGTAAGCTTTTCTTATTTCCGGATGCATTTGAAAACTATAAAAAGTCGTTATGACATAGAATGTGCATACTTTGTTGATTCCATTTATGAAAGAAATCACATTTTCTAAAAAGTCATGTTTTTTAAGAAATCATGTAAACCTTCTAGGAGCTTTGATTTTAAAAAACGGGCAGAAGTAAGGTTTTCTTATTTCCGGACGAATGCGCAAACTATAGAAATTCGTTATTACGTAGAATGTTCATACTTTTTTGATTCCATTATTTAAAGAAATCACATTTTCTAAAAACTCATCTTTTTTAAGAAATCATGTAAACCTTCTAGAAGATGTGATTTTAAAAAACGGGCGGAAGTAAGATTTTCTTATTTCCGGACGAATGCGCAAACTAAATAAAGTCGTTATTTCGTAGAATGTTCATACTTTGTTGATTCCATTTATGAAAGAAATCACATTTTCTAAAAAGTCGTGTTTTTTAAGAAATCATGTAAACCTTCTAGAAGCTGTGATTTTGAAAAACGATGGGAAGTAAGCTTTTCTTATTTCTGGACGCATTCGCAAACTATAGAAAGTCGTTATGACGTAGAATGTGCATACTTTGTCGATTCCATTTATGAAAGAAATCACATTGTCTAAAAAGTCATGTTTTTTAAGAAATCATGTAAACCTTCTAGAAGCTGCGATTTCAAAAAACGGGCGGAAGTAAGCTTTTTTATTTCCGGACGAATGCGCAAACTATAGAAAGTCGTTATTACGTAGAATGTTCATACTTTGTTAATTCCATTTATGAAAGAAATCACATTTTATAAAAACCCATGTTTTTTAAGAAATCATGTAAACCTTCTAGAAGCTGTGATTTTAAAAAACGGGCGGAAGTAAGCTTTTCTTATTTCCGGACGAATGCGCAAACTATAGAAATTCGTTATTACGTAGAATGTTCATACTTTGTTGATTCCATTTATGAAAGAAATCACATTTTCTAACAACTCGTGTTTTTTAAGAAATCATGTAAACCTTCTAGAAGCTGTGATTTTAAAAAACGCGTGGAAGTAAGCTTTTCTTATTTCCGGACGAATGCGCAAACTATAGAAATTCGTTATTATATAGAATGTTAATACTTTGTTGATTCCATTTATGAAATAAATAACACATTTTCTAAAAACTTGTGTTTTTAAGAAATCATGTAAACCTTCTAAAAGTTATGATTTAAAAAAATCGGGGGAAGTAATCTTTTCTTATTTCCGGATGCATTCGCAAACTATAGAAAGTTGTTATGACGTAGAATGTGCATACTTTGTTGATTCCATTTATGAAAGAAATCACATTTTCTAAAAACTCGTGTTTTTTAAGAAATCATGTAAACCTTCTAGAAGATGTGATTTTAAAAAATGCGTGGAAGTAAGCTTTTCTTATTTCCAGACGAATGCGCAAACTATAGAAATTCGTTATTATGTAGAATGTTAATACTTTGTTGATTCCATTTATGAAAGAAATCACATTTTCTAAAAAGTCGTGTTTTTCAAGAAATCATGTAAACCTTCTAGAAGCTGTGATTTTAAAAAACGGGCGGAAGTAAGCTTTTCTTTTTTCCGGACGAATGCGCAAACTATAGAAAGTCGTTATTACGTAGAATGTTCATACTTTGTTGATTCCATTTATGAAATAAATCACATTTTCTAAAAACTCGTGTTTTTTAAGAAATCATGTAAACCTTCTAGAAGCTGTGATTTTAAAAAACGGGCGGAAGTAAGCTTTTTTATTTCAGGACGAATGCGCAAACTATAGAAAGTCGTTATTACGTAGAATGTTCATACTTTGTTGATTCCATTTATGAAAGAAATCACATTTTCTAAAAAGTCAAGTTTTTAAAGAAATCATGTAAACCTTCTAGAAGCTGTGATTTTAAAAAACGGGCGAAAGTAAGCTTTTCTTATTTCCGGACGAATGCGCAAACTATAGAAAGTCGTTATTACGTAGAATGTTCATACTTTGTTGATTCCATTTATGAAATAAACCACATTTTCTAAAAACTCGTGTTTTTTAAGAAATCATGTAAACCTTGTAGATGCTGTGATTTTAAAAAACGGGCGGAAGTAAGCTTTTCTTATTTACGTACGAATGCGCAAACTAAAAAAAGTCCTTATTTCGTAGAATGTTCATACTTTGTTGATTCAATTTATGAAAGAAATAACATTTTCTAAAAACTTGTGTTTTTTAAGAAATCATGTAAACCTTCTAGAAGCTGTGATTTTGAAAAACGGGTGGAACTAAGCTTTTCTTATTTCTGGACGAATGCACAAACTATAGAAAGTCGTTATTACGTAGAATGTTCATACTTTGTTGATTTCATTTATGAAATAAATCACATTTTCTAAAAACTCATGTTTTTTAAGAAATCATGTAAACCTTCTAGAAGCTGTGATTTTAAAAAACGATGGGAAGTAAGCTTTTCTTATTTCCGGACGCATTCGCAAACTATAGAAACTCGTTATGACGTAGAATGTGCATACTTTGTCGATTCCATTTATGAAAGAAATCACATTTTCTAAAAAGTCATGTTTTTTAAGAAATAATGTAAACCTTCTTATTTCCGGACGAATGCGCAAACTATAGAAAGTCGTTATTACGTAGAATGTTCATACTTTTTTCATCCCATTATTTAAAGAAATCACATTTTCTAAAAACTCATGTTTTTTAAGAAATCATGTAAACCTTCTAAACGCTGTGATTTTAAAAAATGGGCGGAAGTAAGCTTTTCTTATTTCCGGACGAATGCGCAAACTATAGAATGTCGTTATTACGTAGAATGTTCATACTTTGTTGATTCCATTTATGAAATAAATCACATTTTTTAAAAACTCTTGTTTTTTAAGAAATCATGTAAACCTTGTAGAAGCTGTGATTTTAAAAATCGATGGGAAGTAAGCTTTTCTTATTTCCGGACGAATGTGCAAACTATAGAAAGTCGTTATTACGTAGAATGTTCATACTTTGTTGATTCCATTTATGAAATAAATCACATTTTCTAAAAACTCTTGTTTTTTAGGAAATGATGTAAACCTTGTAGAAGCTGTGATTTTAAAAATTGATGGGAAGTAAGCTTTTCTTATTTCCGGACGCATTCGCAAACTATAGAAAGTCGTTATGACGTAGAATGTGCATACTTTGTTGATTCCATTTATGAAAGAAATCACATTTTCTAAAAACTCGTGGTTTTTAAGAAATCATGTAAACCTTCTAGAAGCTGTGATTTTAAAAAACGGGCGGAAGTAAGCTTTTTTATTTCCGGACGAATGCGCAAACTATAGAAAGTCGTTATTACATAGAATTTTTATACTTTGTTAATTCCATTTATGAAATAAATCACATTTTCTAAAAACTCATGTTTTTTAAGAAATCATGTAAACCTTCTAGAAGCTGTGATTTTAAAAAACGGGCGGAAGTAAGCTTTTCTTATTTCCTGATGAATGCGCAAACTATAGAAATTCGTTATTACGTAGAATGTTCATACTTTTTTTATTCCATTTATGAAAGAAATCACATTTTCTAAAAACTCATGTTTTTTAAGAAATCCTGTAAACCTTCTAGAAGCTGTGATTTTAAAAAACGGGCGGAAGTAAGCTTTTCTTATTTCCGGACGAATGCGCAAACTATAGAAATTCGTTATTATGTAGAATGTTGATACTTTGTTGATTCCATTTATGAAAGAAATCACATTTTCTAAAAAGTCGTGTTTTTCAAGAAATCATGTAAACCTTCTAGAAGCTGTGATTTTAAAAAACTATGGGAAGTAAGCTTTTCTTTTTTCCGGACGTATAAGCAAACTATAGAAAGTCGTTATGATGTAGAATGTGCATACTTTTTCGATTCCATTTATGAAAGAAATCACATTTTCTAAAAAGTCATGTTTTTTAAGAATTCACGTAAACCTTCTAGAAGATGTGATTTTAAAAAACGGGCGGAAGTAAGATTTTCTTATTTCCGGACGAATGCGCAAACTAAAGAAAGCCATTATTTCGTAGAATGTTCAGACTTTGTTGATTCCATTTATGAAAGAAATCACATTTTCTAAAAAGTCGTGTTTTTTAAGAAATCATGTAAACCTTCTAGAAGCTGTGATTTTGAAAAACGATGGGAAGTAAGCTTTTCTTATTTCTGGACACATTCGCAAACTATAGAAAGTCGTTATGACGTAGAATGTGCATACATTGTCGATTCCATTTATGAAAGAAATCACATTATCTAAAAAGTCATGTTTTTTAAGAAATCATGTAAACCTTCTAGAAGCTGCGATTTCAAAAAACGGGCAGAAGTAAGCTTTTTTATTTCCGGACGAATGCGCAAACTATAGAAAGTTGTTATTACGTAGAATGTTCATACTTTGTTAATTCCATTTATGAAAGAAATCACATTTTCTAAAAACCCATGTTTTTTAAGAAATCATGTAAACCTTCTAGAAGCTGTGATTTTAAAAAACGGGCGGAAGTAAGCTTTTCTTATTTCCGGACGAATGCGCAAACTATAGAAATTCGTTATTACGTAGAATGTTCATACTTTGTTGATTCCATTTATGAAAGAAATCACATTTTCTAACAACTCGTGTTTTTTAAGAAATCATGTAAACCTTCTAGAAGCTGTGATTTTAAAAAACGCGTGGAAGTAAGCTTTTCTTATTTCCGGACGTATGCGCAAACTATAGAAATTCGTTATTATGTAGAATGTTAATACTTTGTTGATTCCATTTATGAAATAAATAACACATTTTCTAAAAACTTGTGTTTTTAAGAAATCATATAAACCTTCTAAAAGCTATGATTTAAAAAAATCGGGGGAAGTAATCTTTTCTTATTTCCGGATGCATTCGCAAACTATAGAAAGTCGTTATGACGTAGAATGTGCATACTTTGTTGATTCCAGTTATGAAAGAAATCACAGTTTCTAAAAACTCTTGTTTTTTAAGAAATCATGTAAACCTTCTAGAAGCTGTGAATTTAAAAAACGGGCGGAAGTAAGCTTTTCTTATTTCCGGATGAATGCACAAACTATAGAAATTCGTTATTACGTAGAATGTTCATACTTTTTTTATTCCATTTATAAAAGAAATCACATTTTTTAAAAACTCGTGTTTTTTAATAAATCATGTAAACCTTCTAGAAGCTGTGATTTTAAAAAACGGGGGGAAGTAAGCTTTTCTTATTTCCGGACAAATGCGCAAAATATAGAAATTCGTTATTACGTAGAATGTTCATACTTTTTTTATTCCATTTATGAAAGAAATCAAATTTTCTAAACACTCGTGTTTTTTAAGAAATCATGTAAACCTTCTAGAAGCTGTGATTTTAAAAAACTGGCAGAAGTAAGCTTTTCTTATTTCCGGACGAATGCGCAAACTAAAGAAAGTCCTTATTTCGTAGAATGTGCATACTTTGTTGATTCCATTTATGAAAGAAATCACATTTTCTAAAAACTCGTGTTTTTTAAGAAATCATGTAAACCTTCTAGAAGCTGTGATTTTAAAAAATGATGGGATGTAAGCTTTTCTTATTTATGGACGCATTCGCAAACTATAGAAAGTCGTTATGACGTAGAATGTGCATACTTTTTCGATTGCATTTATGAAAGAAATCACATTTTCTTAAAAGTCATGTTTTTTAAGAAATCATGTAAACCTTCTAGAAGCTGTGATTTTAAAAAACGGGCGGAAGTAAGCTTTTCTTATTTGCAGACGAATGCACAAACTATAGAAATTCGTTACTACGTAGAATGTTCATACTTTGTTTATTCCATTTATGAAATAAATAACACATTTTCTAAAAACTTGTGTTTTTTAAGAAATCATGTAAACCTTCTAGAAACTGTGATTTTAAAAAACGGGCGGAAGTAAGCTTTTCTTATTTCCGGATGAATGCGCAAACTATAGAAACTCGTTATTACGTAGAATGTTCATACTTTGCTCATTCCATTTATGAAATAAATCACATTTTCTAAAAACTCTTGTTTTTTAAGAAATCATGTAAACCTTCTAGAAGCTGTGATTTTAAAAATCGATGGGAAGTAAGCTTTTCTTATTTCCGGACGCATTTGCAAACTATAGAAAGTCGTTATGACATAGAATGTGCATACTTTGTTGATTCCATTTATGAAAGAAATCACATGTTCTAAAAAGTCATGTTTTTTAAGAAATCATGTAAGCCTTCTAGGAGCTCTGATTTTAAAAAACGGGCAGAAGTAAGGTTTTCTTATTTCCGGATGAATGCGCAAACTATAGAAATTCGTTATTACGTAGAATGTTCATATTTTTTTTATTCCATTTATAAAAGAAATCACATTTTTTAAAAACTCATGTTTTTTAATAAATCATGTAAACCTTCTAGAAGCTGTGATTTTAAAAAACGGGGGGAAGTAAGCTTTTCTTATTTCCGGACGAATGCGCAAACTATAGAAATTTGTTATGACGTAGACTGTGCATACTTTGTTGATTCCATTTATGAAATAAATCACATTTTCTAAAAACTCGTGTTGTTTAAAAAATCATGTAAACCTTCTAGAAGCTGTGATTTTAAAAAAGGGGCGGAAGTAAGCTTTTCTTATTTCCGGACGAATGCGCAAAATATAGAAATTCGTTATTCCGTAGAATGTTCATACTTTTTTTATTCCATTTATGAAAGAAATCAAATTTTCTAAAAACTCGTGTTTTTTAAGAAATCATGTAAACCTTCTAGAAGCTGTGATTTTAAAAAACTGGCAGAAGTAAGCTTTTCTTATTTCCGGACGAATGCGCAAACTAAAGAAAGTCCTTATTTCGTAGAATGTGCATACTTTGTTGATTCCATTTATGAAAGAAATCACATTTTCTAAAAACTCGTGTTTTTTAAGAAATCATGTAAACCTTCTAGAAGCTGTGATTTTAAAAAATGATGGGAAGTAAGATTTTCTTATTTCTGGACGCATTCGCAAACTATAGAAAGTCGTTATGACGTAGAATGTGCATACTTTGTCGATTGCATTTATGAAAGAAATCACATTTTCTTAAAATTCATGTTTTTTAAGAAATCATGTAAACCTTCTAGAAGCTGTGATTTTCAAAAACAGGCGGAAGTAAGCTTTTCTTATTTCCAGACGAATGCACAAACTATAGAAATTCGTTACTACGTAGAATGTTCATACTTTGTTTATTCCATTTATGAAATAAATAACACATTTTCTAAAAACTTGTGTTTTTTAAGAAATCATGTAAACCTTCTAGAAGCTGTGATTTTAAAAAACGGGCGGAAGTAAGCTTTTCTTATTTCCCGACGAATGCGCAAACTATAGAAAGTCGTTATTACGTAGAATGTTCATACTTTGCTGATTCCATTTATGAAATAAATCACATTTTCTAAAAACTCTTGTTTTTTAATAAATCATGTAAACCTTCTAGAAGCTGTGATTTTAAAAATCGATGGGAAGTAAGCTTTTCTTATTTCCGGATGCATTTGAAAACTATAAAAAGTCGTTATGACATAGAATGTGCATACTTTGTTGATTCCATTTATGAAAGAAATCACATTTTCTAAAAAGTCATGTTTTTTAAGAAATCATGTAAACCTTCTACGAGCTTTGATTTTAAAAAACGGGCAGAAGTAAGGTTTTCTTATTTCCGGACGAATGCGCAAACTATAGAAATTCGTTATTATGTAGAATGTTCATACTTTTTTGATTCCATTATTTAAAGAAATCACATTTTCTAAAAACTCATCTTTTTTAAGAAATCATGTAAACCTTCTAGAAGATGTGATTTTAAAAAACGGGCGGAAGTAAGATTTTCTTATTTCCGGACGAATGCGCAAACTAAATAAAGTCGTTATTTCGTAGAATGTTCATACTTTGTTGATTCCATTTATGAAAGAAATCACATTTTCTAAAAAGTCGTGTTTTTTAAGAAATCATGTAAACCTTCTAGAAGCTGCGATTTCAAAAAACGGGCGGAAGTAAGCTTTTTTATTTCCGGACGAATGCGCAAACTATAGAAAGTCGTTATTACGTAGAATGTTCATACTTTGTTAATTCCATTTATGAAAGAAATCACATTTTATAAAAACCCATGTTTTTTAAGAAATCATGTAAACCTTCTAGAAGCTGTGATTTTAAAAAACGGGCGGAAGTAAGCTTTTCTTATTTCCGGACGAATGCGCAAACTATAGAAATTCGTTATTACGTAGAATGTTCATACTTTGTTGATTCCATTTATGAAAGAAATCACATTTTCTAACAACTCGTGTTTTTTAAGAAATCATGTAAACCTTCTAGAAGCTGTGATTTTAAAAAACGCGTGGAAGTAAGCTTTTCTTATTTCCGGACGAATGCGCAAACTATAGAAATTCGTTATTATGTAGAATGTTAATACTTTGTTGATTCCATTTATGAAATAAATAACACATTTTCTAAAAACTTGTGTTTTTAAGAAATCATGTAAACCTTCTAAAATGGGCATCGTCGGTCCAGTATTGCCGAGCTCACTCCAAATGTGGGCAAGAATGCGTGTAATGACCATAGACCCCACAGATAGAATAGGGGTGGTTTGTTCTGAGGTTATTATTTCTAGGCTGCTTGGGATTTCGATCCGGATTGCGGTTGGGAGGAGCAGCATTGTTATTTTGCGGAGGATTGGGAGGTGGAGGACCTTGCTGATGTTGTTGGTTATTACCGCGGTTACGACCTCTACCACGTTTATGTTGCACACCTTGGTTGCGCTGGTTTTTTTGGTTCTGGGGCTAGTTGTGCTGTGTGTACACTTTCCCTTGAGTAGTGGGAGGATTTTGGTTCGCCGCAGGTGCGGGAGCAGGTTGTGGTGGATAATAAGCCTGTGGGCCTGGAGGTGGTCTAGTTACCTGCTGGGGTTGTTGGTAACCCTGAGCTATTGGAGGTGTTGGGTTAGCTGCCACATCTTGTTGCGGGTAATACATTGGTTGAGGTGCAGCTGAGAGAGCGTATGCAGGTGGTGTATGACCAAAGCACTGAGGTGGACATGAAGGTCCATGGGTATGGTGGTGATGTGCCATGGGAGCATATGAACTGGTTGCTCCAGACTGAGATGTAGCTCGCGAAAGGTCGGGACCATGGCTAGGGTGTGCAATGGAAAAGGGTTGGGGATGCGAGGCCATACAACCAATGATGCCATCAGCGGCATGGGATGCCCCCGATGCATCATGTTGGGATGACTCGCCCCGAGGGGCGTCCGGTATAATGGTATACAGATAACCCGACTGGGCGTAAATGAGATCAAACTATTGGGCTTTGAGGATGGCCTCTTCTTCAGACTAGGGTCTTTCAGATGCCACATCATTCGCAATGAGAGGGACAAGGGATTTTAGAAACCAATCTAGGAAGATATGGTCGTCTAACTTGATTTTGCAGAGGCTTCGGCGTCGACGCCACTCATGAATGTGGTCAGTGATGTGGGTGGCCGTGTTCTGTCTGCAAGACAGTGGGATCTCGACGCCCACATCATAGCGGACAGATAACTGAAAGAACTGCAGGATGGTCGAGGCAAGGGAGGTAAAGGTGGCATGCGTCCCATGGGGCTGCTCGATATACCACTTAGTTGTAGAGCCAGTGAAGGTGCGCTGTACTAGACGGAGGCGGACAGAGTCGTCCACTATGGAGTTGGAGGCGGACAGAGTCGTAAACCTTCTAGAAGTTGTGATTTAAAAAAAAGGGGGGAAGTAAGTTTTTCTTAATTCTGGACGAATGCACAAACTATAGAAAGTAGTTATTACGTAGAATTTTCATACTTTGTTGATTCCATTTATGAAATAAATCACATTTTCTAAAAACTCGTGTTTTTTAAGAAATCATGTAAACCTTCTAGAAGCTGTGATTTTAAAAAACGGGCGGAAGTAAGCTTTTCTTATTTCCGGACGAATGCGAAAACCATAGAAAGTCGTTATTACGTAGAATGTTCATACTTTGTTGATTCCATTTATGAAACAAATCACATTTTCTAAAAATTCATGTTTTTTAAGAAATCATGTAAACCTTCTAGAAGCTGTGATTTTAAAAAATGGGCGGAAGTAAGCTTTTCTTATTTCCGGACGAATGCGAAAACTATAGAAATTCGTTATTACGTAGAATGTTCATACTTTGTTGATTCCATTTATGAAAGAAATCACATTTTCTAAAATGTCTTGTTTTTTAAGAAATCATGTAAACCTTCTAGAAGCTGTGATTTTAAAAAACGGGTGGAAGTAACCTTTTCTTATTTCCGGACTAATGCGCAAACTATAGAAATTCGTTATTACGTAGAATGTTGATACTTTTTTGATTCCATTTATGAAAGAAATCACATTTTCTAAAACTCGTGTTTTTTAAGAAATCATGTAAACCTTCTAGAAGCTGTGATTTTAAAAAATGGGCGGAAGTAAGCTTTTTTATTTCTGAACGAATGCGAAAACTACAGAAAGTTGTTATTACGTAGAATGTTCATACTTTGTTGATTCCATTTATGAAATAAATCACATTTTCTAAAAACTCGTGTTTTTTAAGAAATCATGTAAACCTTCTAGAAGCTGTGATTTTAAAAATCGATGGGAAGTAAGCTTTTCTTATTTCCAGACGCATTCACAAACTATAGGAAGTCATTATGACGTAGAATGCGCATACTTTGCTGATTCCATTTATGAAAGAAATCACATTTTCGAAAAAGTCATGTTTTTTAAGAAATCATGTAAACCTTCTAGAAGCTGTGATTTTAAAAAACGGGCGGAAGTAAGCTTTTCTTATTTCCGGACGAATGCGCAAACTATAGAAAGTCGTTATTACATAGAATGTTCATACTTTGTTGATTCCATTTATGAAATAAATCAGATTTTCTAAAAACTCATGTTTTTTAAGAAATCATGTAAACCTTCTAGAAGCTGTGATTTTAAAAAACGGGCGGAAGTAAGCTTTTTTATTTCCGGACGAGTGCGAAAACTATAGAAAGTCGTTATTACGTAGAAAATTCATACTTTGTTGATTCCATTTATGAAAGAAACCACATTTTCTAAAAAGTCATGTTTTTAAAGAAATCATGTAAACCTTCTAGAAGCTGTGATTTTAAAAAACGGGCGGAAGTAAGATTTTCTTATTTCCGGACGAATGCGAAACCTATAGAAATTCGTTATTCATATAATGTTCATACTTTTTTTATTCCATTATTTAAAGAAATCACATTTTCTAAAAACTCATGTTTTTTAAGAAATCATGTAAACCTTCTAGAAGTTGTGAGTTTAAAAAACGCGTGGAAGTAAGCTTTTCTTATTTCCGGACGAATGCACAAACTATAGAAATTAGTTATTACGTAGAATGTTCATACTTTGTTGATTCCATTTATGAAATAAATAACACTTTTTCTAAGAACTTGTGTTTTTTAAGAAATCATGTAAACCTTCTAGAAGCTGTGATTTTAAAAAACAGGGGGAAGTAATCTTTTCTTATTTCCGGATGCATTCGCAAACTATAGAAAGTTGTTATGACGTATAATGTGCATACTTTGTTGATTCCATTTATGAAAGAAATCACATTTTCTAAAAACTCGTGTTTTTTAAGAAATCATGTAAACCTTCTAGAAGCTGTGATTTTAAAAAACGGGCGGAAGTAAGCTTTTCTTATTTCCAGACGAATACGCAAACTATAGAAAGTCGTTATTACGTAGAATGTTCATACTTTGTTGATTCCATTTACGAAATAAATCACATTTTCTAAAAACTCCTGTTTTTTAAGAAATCATTTTAACGCTCTAGAAGCTGTGATTTTAAAAAAGGGGCGGAAGTAAGCTTTTCTTATTTCCAGACGAATGCGCAAACTATAGAAATTCGTTATAACGTAGAATGTTCATACTTTTTTTATTCCATTTATGAAACAAATCACATTTTCTAAAAACTCGTGTTTTTTAAGAAATCATGTAAACCTTCTAGAAGCTATGATGTTAAAAAACGGGCCGAAGTAAGCTTTTCTTATTTCTGGACGAATGCGCAAACTATAGAAAGTCGTTATTTTGTAGAATGTTCATACTTTGTTGATTCCATTTATGAAAGAAATCACATTTTCTAAAAACTCGTGTTTTTTAAGAAATCATGTAAACCTTCTAGAAGCTGTGATTTTAAAAAACGATGGGAAGTAAGCTTTTCTTATTTCCGGACGCATTCGCAAACTATAGAAAGTCGTTATGACGTAGAATGTGCATACATTGTCGATTCCATTTATGAAAGAAATCACATTTTCTAAAAAGTCATGTTTTTTAAGAAATCATGTAAACCTTCTAGAAGCTGTGATTTTAAAAAACGGGCGGAAGTAAGCTTTTTTGTTTCCGGTCGATTGCGCAAACTATAGAAAGTCGTTATTATGTAGAATGTTCATACTTTGTTGATTCCATTTATGAAAGAAATCACATTTTCTAAAAACTCTTGTTTTTTAAGAAATCATGTAAACCTTCTAGAAGCTGTGATTTTAAAAAACGGGCGGAAGTAAGCTTTTCTTATTTACTGATGAATGCGCAAACTATAGAAAGTCGTTATTACGTATAATGTTCATACTTTGTTGATTCCATTTATAAAATAAATCAAATTTTCTAAAAACTCATGTTTTTTAAGAAATCATGTAAACCTTCTAGAAGCTGTGATTTTAAAAAACGGGCGGAAGTAAGCTTTTTTATTTCGGGACGAATGCGCAAACTATAGAAAGTCGTTATTACATAGAATGTTGATACTTTGTTGATTCCATTTATGAAAGAAATCACATTTTCTAAAAAGTCATGTTTTTAAAGAAATCATGTAAACCTTCTAGAAGTTGTGATTTTAGAAAACGGGCAGAAGTAAGATTTTCTTATTTCCGGACGAATGCGCAAACTAAAGAAAGTCGTTATTTCGTAGAATGTTGATACTTTGTTGATTCCATTTATGAAAGAAATCACATTTTCTAAAAAGTCATGTTTTTTAAGAAATCATGTAAACCTTTTAGAAGCTGTGATTTTAAAAAACTATGGGAAGTAAGCTTTTCTTATTTCCGGACGTATAAGCAAACTATAGAAAGTCGTTATGATGTAGAATGTGCATACTTTGTCGATTCCATTTATGAAAGAAATCACATTTTCTAAAAAGTCATGTTTTTTAAGAATTCACGTAAACCTTCTAGAAGATGTGATTTTAAAAAACGGGCGGAAGTAAGATTTTCTTATTTCCGGACGAATGCGCAAACTAAAGAAAGCCATTATTTCGTAGAATGTTCAGACTTTGTTGATTCCATTTATGAAAGAAATCACATTTTCTAAAAAGTCGTGTTTTTTAAGAAATCATGTAAACCTTCTAGAAGCTGTGATTTTGAGAAACGATGGGAAGTAAGCTTTTCTTATTTCTGGACACATTCGCAAACTATAGAAAGTCGTTATGACGTAGAATGTGCATACTTTGTCGATTCCATTTATGAAAGAAATCACATTATCTAAAAAGTCATGTTTTTTAAGAAATCATGTAAACCTTCTAGAAGCTGCGATTTCAAAAAACGGGCAGAAGTAAGCTTTTTTATTTCCGGACGAATGCGCAAACTATAGAAAGTTGTTATTACGTAGAATGTTCATACTTTGTTAATTCCATTTATGAAAGAAATCACATTTTCTAAAAACCCATGTTTTTTAAGAAATCATGTAAACCTTCTAGAAGCTGTGATTTTAAAAAACGGGCGGAAGTAAGCTTTTCTTATTTCCGGACGAATGCGCAAACTATAGAAATTCGTTATTACGTAGAATGTTCATACTTTGTTGATTCCATTTATGAAAGAAATCACATTTTCTAACAACTCGTGTTTTTTAAGAAATCATGTAAACCTTCTAGAAGCTGTGATTTTAAAAAACGCGTGGAAGTAAGCTTTTCTTATTTCCGGACGTATGCGCAAACTATAGAAATTCGTTATTATGTAGAATGTTAATACTTTGTTGATTCCATTTATGAAATAAATAACACATTTTCTAAAAACTTGTGTTTTTAAGAAATCATATAAACCTTCTAAAAGCTATGATTTAAAAAAATCGGGGGAAGTAATCTTTTCTTATTTCCGGATGCATTCGCAAACTATAGAAAGTCGTTATGACGTAGAATGTGCATACTTTGTTGATTCCAGTTATGAAAGAAATCACAGTTTCTAAAAACTCTTGTTTTTTAAGAAATCATGTAAACCTTCTAGAAGCTGTGAATTTAAAAAACGGGCAGAAGTAAGCTTTTCTTATTTCCGGATGAATGCACAAACTATAGAAATTCGTTATTACGTAGAATGTTCATACTTTTTTTATTCCATTTATAAAAGAAATCACATTTTTTAAAAACTCGTGTTTTTTAATAAATCATGTAAACGTTCTAGAAGCTGTGATTTTAAAAAACGGGGGGAAGTAAGCTTTTCTTATTTCCGGACAAATGCGCAAAATATAGAAATTCGTTATTACGTAGAATGTTCATACTTTTTTTATTCCATTTATGAAAGAAATCAAATTTTCTAAAAACTCGTGTTTTTTAAGAAATCATGTAAACCTTCTAGAAGCTGTGATTTTAAAAAACTGGCAGAAGTAAGCTTTTCTTATTTCCGGACGAATGCGCAAACTAAAGAAAGTCCTTATTTCGTAGAATGTGCATACTTTGTTGATTCCATTTATGAAAGAAATCACATTTTCTAAAAACTCGTGTTTTTTAAGAAATCATGTAAACCTTCTAGAAGCTGTGATTTTAAAAAATGATGGGATGCAAGCTTTTCTTATTTCTGGACGCATTCGCAAACTATAGAAAGTCGTTATGACGTAGAATGTGCATACTTTGTCGATTGCATTTATGAAATAAATCACATTTTCTTATAAGTCATGTTTTTTAAGAAATCATGTAAACCTTCTAGAAGCTGTGATTTTGAAAAACGGGCGGAAGTAAGCTTTTCTTATTTGCAGACGAATGCACAAACTATAGAAATTCGTTACTACGTAGAATGTTCATACTTTGTTTATTCCATTTATGAAATAAATAACACATTTTCTAAAAACTTGTGTTTTTTAAGAAATCATGTAAACCTTCTAGAAGCTGTGATTTTAAAAAACGGGCGGAAGTAAGCTTTTCTTATTTCCGGATGAATGCGCAAACTATAGAAACTCGTTATTACGTAGAATGTTCATACTTTGCTCATTCCATTTATGAAATAAATCACATTTTCTAAAAACTCTTGTTTTTTAAGAAATCATGTAAACCTTCTAGAAGCTGTGATTTTAAAAATCGATGGGAAGTAAGCTTTTCTTATTTCCGGACGCATTTGCAAACTATAGAAAGTCGTTATGACATAGAATGTGCATACTTTGTTGATTCCATTTATGAAAGAAATCACATGTTCTAAAAAGTCATGTTTTTTAAGAAATCATGTAAGCCTTCTAGGAGCTCTGATTTTAAAAAACGGGCAGAAGTAAGGTTTTCTTATTTCCGGATGAATGCGCAAACTATAGAAATTCGTTATTACGTAGAATGTTCATATTTTTTTTATTCCATTTATAAAAGAAATCACATTTTTTAAAAACTCATGTTTTTTAATAAATCATGTAAACCTTCTAGAAGCTGTGATTTTAAAAAACGGGGGGAAGTAAGCTTTTCTTATTTCCGGACGAATGCGCAAACTATAGAAATTTGTTATGACGTAGACTGTGCATACTTTGTTGATTCCATTTATGAAATAAATCACATTTTCTAAAAACTCGTGTTGTTTAAAAAATCATGTAAACCTTCTAGAAGCTGTGATTTTAAAAAAGGGGCGGAAGTAAGCTTTTCTTATTTCCGGACGAATGCGCAAAATATAGAAATTCGTTATTCCGTAGAATGTTCATACTTTTTTTATTCCATTTATGAAAGAAATCAAATTTTCTAAAAACTCGTGTTTTTTAAGAAATCATGTAAACCTTCTAGAAGCTGTGATTTTAAAAAACTGGCAGAAGTAAGCTTTTCTTATTTCCGGACGAATGCGCAAACTAAAGAAAGTCCTTATTTCGTAGAATGTGCATACTTTGTTGATTCCATTTATGAAAGAAATCACATTTTCTAAAAACTCGTGTTTTTTAAGAAATCATGTAAACCTTCTAGAAGCTGTGATTTTAAAAAATGATGGGAAGTAAGATTTTCTTATTTCTGGACGCATTCGCAAACTATAGAAAGTCGTTATGACGTAGAATGTGCATACTTTGTCGATTGCATTTATGAAAGAAATCACATTTTCTTAAAATTCATGTTTTTTAAGAAATCATGTAAACCTTCTAGAAGCTGTGATTTTCAAAAACGGGCGGAAGTAAGCTTTTCTTATTTCCAGACGAATGCACAAACTATAGAAATTCGTTACTACGTAGAATGTTCATACTTTGTTTATTCCATTTATGAAATAAATAACACATTTTCTAAAAACTTGTGTTTTTTAAGAAATCATGTAAACCTTCTAGAAGCTGTGATTTTAAAAAACGGGCGGAAGTAAGCTTTTCTTATTTCCCGACGAATGCGCAAACTATAGAAAGTCGTTATTACGTAGAATGTTCATACTTTGCTGATTCCATTTATGAAATAAATCACATTTTCTAAAAACTCTTGTTTTTTAATAAATCATGTAAACCTTCTAGAAGCTGTGATTTTAAAAATCGATGGGAAGTAAGCTTTTCTTATTTCCGGATGCATTTGAAAACTATAAAAAGTCGTTATGACATAGAATGTGCATACTTTGTTGATTCCATTTATGAAAGAAATCACATTTTCTAAAAAGTCATGTTTTTTAAGAAATCATGTAAACCTTCTAGGAGCTTTGATTTTAAAAAACGGGCAGAAGTAAGGTTTTCTTATTTCCGGACGAATGCGCAAACTATAGAAATTCGTTATTACGTAGAATGTTCATACTTTTTTGATTCCATTATTTAAAGAAATCACATTTTCTAAAAACTCATCTTTTTTAAGAAATCATGTAAACCTTCTAGAAGATGTGATTTTAAAAAACGGGCGGAAGTAAGATTTTCTTATTTCCGGACGAATGCGCAAACTAAATAAAGTCGTTATTTCGTAGAATGTTCATACTTTGTTGATTCCATTTATGAAAGAAATCACATTTTCTAAAAAGTCGTGTTTTTTAAGAAATCATGTAAACCTTCTAGAAGCTGTGATTTTGAAAAACGATGGGAAGTAAGCTTTTCTTATTTCTGGACGCATTCGCAAACTATAGAAAGTCGTTATGACGTAGAATGTGCATACTTTGTCGATTCCATTTATGAAAGAAATCACATTGTCTAAAAAGTCATGTTTTTTAAGAAATCATGTAAACCTTCTAGAAGCTGCGATTTCAAAAAACGGGCGGAAGTAAGCTTTTTTATTTCCGGACGAATGCGCAAACTATAGAAAGTCGTTATTACGTAGAATGTTCATACTTTGTTAATTCCATTTATGAAAGAAATCACATTTTATAAAAACCCATGTTTTTTAAGAAATCATGTAAACCTTCTAGAAGCTGTGATTTTAAAAAACGGGCGGAAGTAAGCTTTTCTTATTTCCGGACGAATGCGCAAACTATAGAAATTCGTTATTACGTAGAATGTTCATACTTTGTTGATTCCATTTATGAAAGAAATCACATTTTCTAACAACTCGTGTTTTTTAAGAAATCATGTAAACCTTCTAGAAGCTGTGATTTTAAAAAACGCGTGGAAGTAAGCTTTTCTTATTTCCGGACGAATGCGCAAACTATAGAAATTCGTTATTATATAGAATGTTAATACTTTGTTGATTCCATTTATGAAATAAATAACACATTTTCTAAAAACTTGTGTTTTTAAGAAATCATGTAAACCTTCTAAAAGTTATGATTTAAAAAAATCGGGGGAAGTAATCTTTTCTTATTTCCGGATGCATTCGCAAACTATAGAAAGTTGTTATGACGTAGAATGTGCATACTTTGTTGATTCCATTTATGAAAGAAATCACATTTTCTAAAAACTCGTGTTTTTTAAGAAATCATGTAAACCTTCTAGAAGATGTGATTTTAAAAAATGCGTGGAAGTAAGCTTTTCTTATTTCCAGACGAATGCGCAAACTATAGAAATTCGTTATTATGTAGAATGTTAATACTTTGTTGATTCCATTTATGAAAGAAATCACATTTTCTAAAAAGTCGTGTTTTTCAAGAAATCATGTAAACCTTCTAGAAGCTGTGATTTTAAAAAACGGGCGGAAGTAAGCTTTTCTTTTTTCCGGACGAATGCGCAAACTATAGAAAGTCGTTATTACGTAGAATGTTCATACTTTGTTGATTCCATTTATGAAATAAATCACATTTTCTAAAAACTCGTGTTTTTTAAGAAATCATGTAAACCTTCTAGAAGCTGTGATTTTAAAAAACGGGCGGAAGTAAGCTTTTTTATTTCAGGACGAATGCGCAAACTATAGAAAGTCGTTATTACGTAGAATGTTCATACTTTGTTGATTCCATTTATGAAAGAAATCACATTTTCTAAAAAGTCAAGTTTTTAAAGAAATCATGTAAACCTTCTAGAAGCTGTGATTTAAAAAAACGGGCGAAAGTAAGCTTTTCTTATTTCCGGACGAATGCGCAAACTATAGAAAGTCGTTATTACGTAGAATGTTCATACTTTGTTGATTCCATTTATGAAATAAACCACATTTTCTAAAAACTCGTGTTTTTTAAGAAATCATGTAAACCTTGTAGATGCTGTGATTTTAAAAAACGGGCGGAAGTAAGCTTTTCTTATTTACGTACGAATGCGCAAACTAAAAAAAGTCCTTATTTCGTAGAATGTTCATACTTTGTTGATTCAATTTATGAAAGAAATAACATTTTCTAAAAACTTGTGTTTTTTAAGAAATCATGTAAACCTTCTAGAAGCTGTGATTTTGAAAAACGGGTGGAACTAAGCTTTTCTTATTTCTGGACGAATGCACAAACTATAGAAAGTCGTTATTACGTAGAATGTTCATACTTTGTTGATTTCATTTATGAAATAAATCACATTTTCTAAAAACTCATGTTTTTTAAGAAATCATGTAAACCTTCTAGAAGCTGTGATTTTAAAAAACGATGGGAAGTAAGCTTTTCTTATTTCCGGACGCATTCGCAAACTATAGAAACTCGTTATGACGTAGAATGTGCATACTTTGTCGATTCCATTTATGAAAGAAATCACATTTTCTAAAAAGTCATGTTTTTTAAGAAATAATGTAAACCTTCTTATTTCCGGACGAATGCGCAAACTATAGAAAGTCGTTATTACGTAGAATGTTCATACTTTTTTCATCCCATTATTTAAAGAAATCACATTTTCTAAAAACTCATGTTTTTTAAGAAATCATGTAAACCTTCTAAACGCTGTGATTTTAAAAAATGGGCGGAAGTAAGCTTTTCTTATTTCCGGACGAATGCGCAAACTATAGAATGTCGTTATTACGTAGAATGTTCATACTTTGTTGATTCCATTTATGAAATAAATCACATTTTTTAAAAACTCTTGTTTTTTAAGAAATCATGTAAACCTTGTAGAAGCTGTGATTTTAAAAATCGATGGGAAGTAAGCTTTTCTTATTTCCGGACGAATGTGCAAACTATAGAAAGTCGTTATTACGTAGAATGTTCATACTTTGTTGATTCCATTTATGAAATAAATCACATTTTCTAAAAACTCTTGTTTTTTAGGAAATGATGTAAACCTTGTAGAAGCTGTGATTTTAAAAATTGATGGGAAGTAAGCTTTTCTTATTTCCGGACGCATTCGCAAACTATAGAAAGTCGTTATGACGTAGAATGTGCATACTTTGTTGATTCCATTTATGAAAGAAATCACATTTTCTAAAAACTCGTGGTTTTTAAGAAATCATGTAAACCTTCTAGAAGCTGTGATTTTAAAAAACGGGCGGAAGTAAGCTTTTTTATTTCCGGACGAATGCGCAAACTATAGAAAGTCGTTATTACATAGAATTTTTATACTTTGTTAATTCCATTTATGAAATAAATCACATTTTCTAAAAACTCATGTTTTTTAAGAAATCATGTAAACCTTCTAGAAGCTGTGATTTTAAAAAACGGGCGGAAGTAAGCTTTTCTTATTTCCTGATGAATGCGCAAACTATAGAAATTCGTTATTACGTAGAATGTTCATACTTTTTTTATTCCATTTATGAAAGAAATCACATTTTCTAAAAACTCATGTTTTTTAAGAAATCCTGTAAACCTTCTAGAAGCTGTGATTTTAAAAAACGGGCGGAAGTAAGCTTTTCTTATTTCCGGACGAATGCGCAAACTATAGAAATTCGTTATTATGTAGAATGTTGATACTTTGTTGATTCCATTTATGAAAGAAATCACATTTTCTAAAAAGTCGTGTTTTTCAAGAAATCATGTAAACCTTCTAGAAGCTGTGATTTTAAAAAACTATGGGAAGTAAGCTTTTCTTTTTTCCGGACGTATAAGCAAACTATAGAAAGTCGTTATGATGTAGAATGTGCATACTTTTTCGATTCCATTTATGAAAGAAATCACATTTTCTAAAAAGTCATGTTTTTTAAGAATTCACGTAAACCTTCTAGAAGATGTGATTTTAAAAAACGGGCGGAAGTAAGATTTTCTTATTTCCGGACGAATGCGCAAACTAAAGAAAGCCATTATTTCGTAGAATGTTCAGACTTTGTTGATTCCATTTATGAAAGAAATCACATTTTCTAAAAAGTCGTGTTTTTTAAGAAATCATGTAAACCTTCTAGAAGCTGTGATTTTGAAAAACGATGGGAAGTAAGCTTTTCTTATTTCTGGACACATTCGCAAACTATAGAAAGTCGTTATGACGTAGAATGTGCATACTTTGTCGATTCCATTTATGAAAGAAATCACATTATCTAAAAAGTCATGTTTTTTAAGAAATCATGTAAACCTTCTAGAAGCTGCGATTTCAAAAAACGGGCAGAAGTAAGCTTTTTTATTTCCGGACGAATGCGCAAACTATAGAAAGTTGTTATTACGTAGAATGTTCATACTTTGTTAATTCCATTTATGAAAGAAATCACATTTTCTAAAAACCCATGTTTTTTAAGAAATCATGTAAACCTTCTAGAAGCTGTGATTTTAAAAAACGGGCGGAAGTAAGCTTTTCTTATTTCCGGACGAATGCGCAAACTATAGAAATTCGTTATTACGTAGAATGTTCATACTTTGTTGATTCCATTTATGAAAGAAATCACATTTTCTAACAACTCGTGTTTTTTAAGAAATCATGTAAACCTTCTAGAAGCTGTGATTTTAAAAAACGCGTGGAAGTAAGCTTTTCTTATTTCCGGACGTATGCGCAAACTATAGAAATTCGTTATTATGTAGAATGTTAATACTTTGTTGATTCCATTTATGAAATAAATAACACATTTTCTAAAAACTTGTGTTTTTAAGAAATCATATAAACCTTCTAAAAGCTATGATTTAAAAAAATCGGGGGAAGTAATCTTTTCTTATTTCCGGATGCATTCGCAAACTATAGAAAGTCGTTATGACGTAGAATGTGCATACTTTGTTGATTCCAGTTATGAAAGAAATCACAGTTTCTAAAAACTCTTGTTTTTTAAGAAATCATGTAAACCTTCTAGAAGCTGTGAATTTAAAAAACGGGCGGAAGTAAGCTTTTCTTATTTCCGGATGAATGCACAAACTATAGAAATTCGTTATTACGTAGAATGTTCATACTTTTTTTATTCCATTTATAAAAGAAATCACATTTTTTAAAAACTCGTGTTTTTTAATAAATCATGTAAACCTTCTAGAAGCTGTGATTTTAAAAAACGGGGGGAAGTAAGCTTTTCTTATTTCCGGACAAATGCGCAAAATATAGAAATTCGTTATTACGTAGAATGTTCATACTTTTTTTATTCCATTTATGAAAGAAATCAAATTTTCTAAACACTCGTGTTTTTTAAGAAATCATGTAAACCTTCTAGAAGCTGTGATTTTAAAAAACTGGCAGAAGTAAGCTTTTCTTATTTCCGGACGAATGCGCAAACTAAAGAAAGTCCTTATTTCGTAGAATGTGCATACTTTGTTGATTCCATTTATGAAAGAAATCACATTTTCTAAAAACTCGTGTTTTTTAAGAAATCATGTAAACCTTCTAGAAGCTGTGATTTTAAAAAATGATGGGATGTAAGCTTTTCTTATTTATGGACGCATTCGCAAACTATAGAAAGTCGTTATGACGTAGAATGTGCATACTTTTTCGATTGCATTTATGAAAGAAATCACATTTTCTTAAAAGTCATGTTTTTTAAGAAATCATGTAAACCTTCTAGAAGCTGTGATTTTAAAAAACGGGCGGAAGTAAGCTTTTCTTATTTGCAGACGAATGCACAAACTATAGAAATTCGTTACTACGTAGAATGTTCATACTTTGTTTATTCCATTTATGAAATAAATAACACATTTTCTAAAAACTTGTGTTTTTTAAGAAATCATGTAAACCTTCTAGAAACTGTGATTTTAAAAAACGGGCGGAAGTAAGCTTTTCTTATTTCCGGATGAATGCGCAAACTATAGAAACTCGTTATTACGTAGAATGTTCATACTTTGCTCATTCCATTTATGAAATAAATCACATTTTCTAAAAACTCTTGTTTTTTAAGAAATCATGTAAACCTTCTAGAAGCTGTGATTTTAAAAATCGATGGGAAGTAAGCTTTTCTTATTTCCGGACGCATTTGCAAACTATAGAAAGTCGTTATGACATAGAATGTGCATACTTTGTTGATTCCATTTATGAAAGAAATCACATGTTCTAAAAAGTCATGTTTTTTAAGAAATCATGTAAGCCTTCTAGGAGCTCTGATTTTAAAAAACGGGCAGAAGTAAGGTTTTCTTATTTCCGGATGAATGCGCAAACTATAGAAATTCGTTATTACGTAGAATGTTCATATTTTTTTTATTCCATTTATAAAAGAAATCACATTTTTTAAAAACTCATGTTTTTTAATAAATCATGTAAACCTTCTAGAAGCTGTGATTTTAAAAAACGGGGGGAAGTAAGCTTTTCTTATTTCCGGACGAATGCGCAAACTATAGAAATTTGTTATGACGTAGACTGTGCATACTTTGTTGATTCCATTTATGAAATAAATCACATTTTCTAAAAACTCGTGTTGTTTAAAAAATCATGTAAACCTTCTAGAAGCTGTGATTTTAAAAAAGGGGCGGAAGTAAGCTTTTCTTATTTCCGGACGAATGCGCAAAATATAGAAATTCGTTATTCCGTAGAATGTTCATACTTTTTTTATTCCATTTATGAAAGAAATCAAATTTTCTAAAAACTCGTGTTTTTTAAGAAATCATGTAAACCTTCTAGAAGCTGTGATTTTAAAAAACTGGCAGAAGTAAGCTTTTCTTATTTCCGGACGAATGCGCAAACTAAAGAAAGTCCTTATTTCGTAGAATGTGCATACTTTGTTGATTCCATTTATGAAAGAAATCACATTTTCTAAAAACTCGTGTTTTTTAAGAAATCATGTAAACCTTCTAGAAGCTGTGATTTTAAAAAATGATGGGAAGTAAGATTTTCTTATTTCTGGACGCATTCGCAAACTATAGAAAGTCGTTATGACGTAGAATGTGCATACTTTGTCGATTGCATTTATGAAAGAAATCACATTTTCTTAAAATTCATGTTTTTTAAGAAATCATGTAAACCTTCTAGAAGCTGTGATTTTCAAAAACAGGCGGAAGTAAGCTTTTCTTATTTCCAGACGAATGCACAAACTATAGAAATTCGTTACTACGTAGAATGTTCATACTTTGTTTATTCCATTTATGAAATAAATAACACATTTTCTAAAAACTTGTGTTTTTTAAGAAATCATGTAAACCTTCTAGAAGCTGTGATTTTAAAAAACGGGCGGAAGTAAGCTTTTCTTATTTCCCGACGAATGCGCAAACTATAGAAAGTCGTTATTACGTAGAATGTTCATACTTTGCTGATTCCATTTATGAAATAAATCACATTTTCTAAAAACTCTTGTTTTTTAATAAATCATGTAAACCTTCTAGAAGCTGTGATTTTAAAAATCGATGGGAAGTAAGCTTTTCTTATTTCCGGATGCATTTGAAAACTATAAAAAGTCGTTATGACATAGAATGTGCATACTTTGTTGATTCCATTTATGAAAGAAATCACATTTTCTAAAAAGTCATGTTTTTTAAGAAATCATGTAAACCTTCTACGAGCTTTGATTTTAAAAAACGGGCAGAAGTAAGGTTTTCTTATTTCCGGACGAATGCGCAAACTATAGAAATTCGTTATTATGTAGAATGTTCATACTTTTTTGATTCCATTATTTAAAGAAATCACATTTTCTAAAAACTCATCTTTTTTAAGAAATCATGTAAACCTTCTAGAAGATGTGATTTTAAAAAACGGGCGGAAGTAAGATTTTCTTATTTCCGGACGAATGCGCAAACTAAATAAAGTCGTTATTTCGTAGAATGTTCATACTTTGTTGATTCCATTTATGAAAGAAATCACATTTTCTAAAAAGTCGTGTTTTTTAAGAAATCATGTAAACCTTCTAGAAGCTGCGATTTCAAAAAACGGGCGGAAGTAAGCTTTTTTATTTCCGGACGAATGCGCAAACTATAGAAAGTCGTTATTACGTAGAATGTTCATACTTTGTTAATTCCATTTATGAAAGAAATCACATTTTATAAAAACCCATGTTTTTTAAGAAATCATGTAAACCTTCTAGAAGCTGTGATTTTAAAAAACGGGCGGAAGTAAGCTTTTCTTATTTCCGGACGAATGCGCAAACTATAGAAATTCGTTATTACGTAGAATGTTCATACTTTGTTGATTCCATTTATGAAAGAAATCACATTTTCTAACAACTCGTGTTTTTTAAGAAATCATGTAAACCTTCTAGAAGCTGTGATTTTAAAAAACGCGTGGAAGTAAGCTTTTCTTATTTCCGGACGAATGCGCAAACTATAGAAATTCGTTATTATGTAGAATGTTAATACTTTGTTGATTCCATTTATGAAATAAATAACACATTTTCTAAAAACTTGTGTTTTTAAGAAATCATGTAAACCTTCTAAAAGTTATGATTTAAAAAAATCGGGGGAAGTAATCTTTTCTTATTTCCGGATGCATTTGCAAACTATAGAAAGTTGTTATGACGTAGAATGTGCATACTTTGTTGATTCCATTTATGAAAGAAATCACATTTTCTAAAAACTCGTGTTTTTTAAGAAATCATGTAAACCTTCTAGAAGATGTGATTTTAAAAAATGCGTGGAAGTAAGCTTTTCTTATTTCCAGACGAATGCGCAAACTATAGAAATTCGTTATTATGTAGAATGTTAATACTTTGTTGATTCCATTTATGAAAGAAATCACATTTTCTAAAAAGTCGTGTTTTTCAAGAAATCATGTAAACCTTCTAGAAGCTGTGATTTTAAAAAACGGGCGGAAGTAAGCTTTTCTTTTTTCCGGACGAATGCGCAAACTATAGAAAGTCGTTATTACGTAGAATGTTCATACTTTGTTGATTCCATTTATGAAATAAATCACATTTTCTAAAAACTCGTGTTTTTTAAGAAATCATGTAAACCTTCTAGAAGCTGTGATTTTAAAAAACGGGCGGAAGTAAGCTTTTTTATTTCAGGACGAATGCGCAAACTATAGAAAGTCGTTATTACGTAGAATGTTCATACTTTGTTGATTCCATTTATGAAAGAAATCACATTTTCTAAAAAGTCAAGTTTTTAAAGAAATCATGTAAACCTTCTAGAAGCTGTGATTTTAAAAAACGGGCGAAAGTAAGCTTTTCTTATTTCCGGACGAATGCGCAAACTATAGAAAGTCGTTATTACGTAGAATGTTCATACTTTGTTGATTCCATTTATGAAATAAACCACATTTTCTAAAAACTCGTGTTTTTTAAGAAATCATGTAAACCTTGTAGATGCTGTGATTTTAAAAAACGGGCGGAAGTAAGCTTTTCTTATTTACGTACGAATGCGCAAACTAAAAAAAGTCCTTATTTCGTAGAATGTTCATACTTTGTTGATTCAATTTATGAAAGAAATAACATTTTCTAAAAACTTGTGTTTTTTAAGAAATCATGTAAACCTTCTAGAAGCTGTGATTTTGAAAAACGGGTGGAACTAAGCTTTTCTTATTTCTGGACGAATGCACAAACTATAGAAAGTCGTTATTACGTAGAATGTTCATACTTTGTTGATTTCATTTATGAAATAAATCACATTTTCTAAAAACTCATGTTTTTTAAGAAATCATGTAAACCTTCTAGAAGCTGTGATTTTAAAAAACGATGGGAAGTAAGCTTTTCTTATTTCCGGACGCATTCACAAACTATAGAAACTCGTTATGACGTAGAATGTGCATACTTTGTCGATTCCATTTATGAAAGAAATCACATTTTCTAAAAAGTCATGTTTTTTAAGAAATAATGTAAACCTTCTTATTTCCGGACGAATGCGCAAACTATAGAAAGTCGTTATTACGTAGAATGTTCATACTTTTTTCATCCCATTATTTAAAGAAATCACATTTTCTAAAAACTCATGTTTTTTAAGAAATCATGTAAACCTTCTAAACGCTGTGATTTTAAAAAATGGGCGGAAGTAAGCTTTTCTTATTTCCGGACGAATGCGCAAACTATAGAATGTCGTTATTACGTAGAATGTTCATACTTTGTTGATTCCATTTATGAAATAAATCACATTTTTTAAAAACTCTTGTTTTTTAAGAAATCATGTAAACCTTGTAGAAGCTGTGATTTTAAAAATCGATGGGAAGTAAGCTTTTCTTATTTCCGGACGAATGTTCAAACTATAGAAAGTCGTTATTACGTAGAATGTTCATACTTTGTTGATTCCATTTATGAAATAAATCACATTTTCTAAAAACTCTTGTTTTTTAGGAAATGATGTAAACCTTGTAGAAGCTGTGATTTTAAAAATTGATGGGAAGTAAGCTTTTCTTATTTCCGGACGCATTCGCAAACTATAGAAAGTCGTTATGACGTAGAATGTGCATACTTTGTTGATTCCATTTATGAAAGAAATCACATTTTCTAAAAACTCGTGGTTTTTAAGAAATCATGTAAACCTTCTAGAAGCTGTGATTTTAAAAAACGGGCGGAAGTAAGCTTTTTTATTTCCGGACGAATGCGCAAACTATAGAAAGTCGTTATTACATAGAATTTTTATACTTTGTTAATTCCATTTATGAAATAAATCACATTTTCTAAAAACTCATGTTTTTTAAGAAATCATGTAAACCTTCTAGAAGCTGTGATTTTAAAAAACGGGCGGAAGTAAGCTTTTCTTATTTCCTGATGAATGCGCAAACTATAGAAATTCGTTATTACGTAGAATGTTCATACTTTTTTTATTCCATTTATGAAAGAAATCACATTTTCTAAAAACTCATGTTTTTTAAGAAATCCTGTAAACCTTCTAGAAGCTGTGATTTTAAAAAACGGGCGGAAGTTAGCTTTTTTATTTGGGACAAATGCGCAAACTATAAAAAGTCGTTATTACGTAGAATGTTCATACTTTGTTGATTCCATTTATGAAATAAATCACATTTTCAAAAAACTTGTGTTTTTTAAGAAATCAAGTAAACCTTCTAGAATCTGTGATTTTAAAAAATGGGGGGAATTAAGCTTTTTTATTTCTTGAGGAATGCACAAACTATAGAAAGTCGTTGTTACATAGAATGTTCATACTTTGTTGATTCCATTTATGAAGTAAATCACATTTTCTAAAAACTCGTGTTTTTTAAGAAATCATGTAAACCTTCTAGAAGCTGTGATTTAGAAAAATTGGGGGAAGTAATCTTTTCTTATTTGCGGATGCATTCGCAAACTATAGAAAGTCATTTTTACGTAGAATGTTCATACTTTGTTGATTCCATTTATGAAACAAATCACATTTTCTAAAATTCATGTTTTTTAAGAAATCATGTAAACCTTCTAGAAGCTGTGATTTTAAAAAACGGGCGGAAGTAAGCTTTTTCTTATTTCCGGACGAATGGGCAAACTATAGAAAGTTGTTATTACGTAGAATGTTCATATTTTGTTGATTACATTTATGAAATAACTCGTATTTTCTAAAAACTCGTGTTTTTTAAGAAATCATGTAAACCTTCTAGAAGTTGTGATTTAAAAAAACAGGCAGAAGAAAGCTTTTTTATTTCGGACGAATGCACAAACTATAGAAAGTTGTTATTACGTAGAATTTTCATACTTTGTTGATTCCATTTATGAAATAAATCACATTTTCTAAAAACTCATGTTTTTTAAGAAATCATGTAAACCTTCTAGAAGCTGTGATTTAAAAAAACGGTGGGGAAGTAATCTTTTCTTATTTCCGGATGCATTCGCAAACTATAGAAAGTCGTTATGACGTAGAATGTGCATATTTTGTTGATTCCATTTATGAAAGAAATCACATTTTCTAAGAAATCTTGTTTTTTAAGAAATCATGTAAACCTTCTAGAAGCTGTGATTTTAAAAAATGGGTGAAAGTAAGCTTTTCTTATTTCCGGACGAATGCGCAAACTATAGAATGTTGTTATTACGTAGAATGTTCATACTTTGTTGATTCCATTTATGAAATAAATCGTATTTTCTAAAAACTCGTGTTTTTTAGGAAATCATGTAAACCTTCTAGAAGCTCTGATTTTAAAAAATGGGAGGAAGTAAGCTTTTTTCTTTCCGGACGAATGCGCAAACTATAGAAACTCGTTATTACGTAGAATGTTCATACTTTGTTGATTCCATTTATGAAAGAAATCACATTACCTAAAAAGTCATGTTTTTAAAGAAATCATGTAAACCTTCTAGAAGCTGTGATTTTAAAAAACGGGCGGAAGTAAGCTTTCCTTATTTCCGGACAAATGCGCAAAATATAGAAATTCGTTATTACGTAGAATGTTCATACTTTTTTTATTCCATTTATGAAAGAAATCAAATTTTCTAAACACTCGTGTTTTTTAAGAAATCATGTAAACCTTCTAGAAGCTGTGATTTTAAAAAACTGGCAGAAGTAAGCTTTTCTTATTTCCGGACGAATGCGCAAACTAAAGAAAGTCCTTATTTCGTAGAATGTGCATACTTTGTTGATTCCATTTATGAAAGAAATCACATTTTCTAAAAACTCGTGTTTTTTAAGAAATCATGTAAACCTTCTAGAAGCTGTGATTTTAAAAAATGATGGGATGTAAGCTTTTCTTATTTATGGACGCATTCGCAAACTATAGAAAGTCGTTATGACGTAGAATGTGCATACTTTTTCGATTGCATTTATGAAAGAAATCACATTTTCTTAAAAGTCATGTTTTTTAAGAAATCATGTAAACCTTCTAGAAGCTGTGATTTTAAAAAACGGGCGGAAGTAAGCTTTTCTTATTTGCAGACGAATGCACAAACTATAGAAATTCGTTACTACGTAGAATGTTCATACTTTGTTTATTCCATTTATGAAATAAATAACACATTTTCTAAAAACTTGTGTTTTTTAAGAAATCATGTAAACCTTCTAGAAGCTGTGATTTTAAAAAACGGGCGGAAGTAAGCTTTTCTTATTTCCGGATGAATGCGCAAACTATAGAAACTCGTTATTACGTAGAATGTTCATACTTTGCTCATTCCATTTATGAAATAAATCACATTTTCTAAAAACTCTTGTTTTTTAAGAAATCATGTAAACCTTCTAGAAGCTGTGATTTTAAAAATCGATGGGAAGTAAGCTTTTCTTATTTCCGGACGCATTTGCAAACTATAGAAAGTCGTTATGACATAGAATGTGCATACTTTGTTGATTCCATTTATGAAAGAAATCACATGTTCTAAAAAGTCATGTTTTTTAAGAAATCATGTAAGCCTTCTAGGAGCTCTGATTTTAAAAAACGGGCAGAAGTAAGGTTTTCTTATTTCCGGATGAATGCGCAAACTATAGAAATTCGTTATTACGTAGAATGTTCATATTTTTTTTATTCCATTTATAAAAGAAATCACATTTTTTAAAAACTCATGTTTTTTAATAAATCATGTAAACCTTCTAGAAGCTGTGATTTTAAAAAACGGGGGGAAGTAAGCTTTTCTTATTTCCGGACGAATGCGCAAACTATAGAAATTTGTTATGACGTAGACTGTGCATACTTTGTTGATTCCATTTATGAAATAAATCACATTTTCTAAAAACTCGTGTTGTTTAAAAAATCATGTAAACCTTCTAGAAGCTGTGATTTTAAAAAAGGGGCGGAAGTAAGCTTTTCTTATTTCCGGACGAATGCGCAAAATATAGAAATTCGTTATTCCGTAGAATGTTCATACTTTTTTTATTCCATTTATGAAAGAAATCAAATTTTCTAAAAACTCGTGTTTTTTAAGAAATCATGTAAACCTTCTAGAAGCTGTGATTTTAAAAAACTGGCAGAAGTAAGCTTTTCTTATTTCCGGACGAATGCGCAAACTAAAGAAAGTCCTTATTTCGTAGAATGTGCATACTTTGTTGATTCCATTTATGAAAGAAATCACATTTTCTAAAAACTCGTGTTTTTTAAGAAATCATGTAAACCTTCTAGAAGCTGTGATTTTAAAAAATGATGGGAAGTAAGATTTTCTTATTTCTGGACGCATTCGCAAACTATAGAAAGTCGTTATGACGTAGAATGTGCATACTTTGTCGATTGCATTTATGAAAGAAATCACATTTTCTTAAAATTCATGTTTTTTAAGAAATCATGTAAACCTTCTAGAAGCTGTGATTTTCAAAAACGGGCGGAAGTAAGCTTTTCTTATTTCCAGACGAATGCACAAACTATAGAAATTCGTTACTACGTAGAATGTTCATACTTTGTTTATTCCATTTATGAAATAAATAACACATTTTCTAAAAACTTGTGTTTTTTAAGAAATCATGTAAACCTTCTAGAAGCTGTGATTTTAAAAAACGGGCGGAAGTAAGCTTTTCTTATTTCCCGACGAATGCGCAAACTATAGAAAGTCGTTATTACGTAGAATGTTCATACTTTGCTGATTCCATTTATGAAATAAATCACATTTTCTAAAAACTCTTGTTTTTTAATAAATCATGTAAACCTTCTAGAAGCTGTGATTTTAAAAATCGATGGGAAGTAAGCTTTTCTTATTTCCGGATGCATTTGAAAACTATAAAAAGTCGTTATGACATAGAATGTGCATACTTTGTTGATTCCATTTATGAAAGAAATCACATTTTCTAAAAAGTCATGTTTTTTAAGAAATCATGTAAACCTTCTACGAGCTTTGATTTTAAAAAACGGGCAGAAGTAAGGTTTTCTTATTTCCGGACGAATGCGCAAACTATAGAAATTCGTTATTATGTAGAATGTTCATACTTTTTTGATTCCATTATTTAAAGAAATCACATTTTCTAAAAACTCATCTTTTTTAAGAAATCATGTAAACCTTCTAGAAGATGTGATTTTAAAAAACGGGCGGAAGTAAGATTTTCTTATTTCCGGACGAATGCGCAAACTAAATAAAGTCGTTATTTCGTAGAATGTTCATACTTTGTTGATTCCATTTATGAAAGAAATCACATTTTCTAAAAAGTCGTGTTTTTTAAGAAATCATGTAAACCTTCTAGAAGCTGCGATTTCAAAAAACGGGCGGAAGTAAGCTTTTTTATTTCCGGACGAATGCGCAAACTATAGAAAGTCGTTATTACGTAGAATGTTCATACTTTGTTAATTCCATTTATGAAAGAAATCACATTTTATAAAAACCCATGTTTTTTAAGAAATCATGTAAACCTTCTAGAAGCTGTGATTTTAAAAAACGGGCGGAAGTAAGCTTTTCTTATTTCCGGACGAATGCGCAAACTATAGAAATTCGTTATTACGTAGAATGTTCATACTTTGTTGATTCCATTTATGAAAGAAATCACATTTTCTAACAACTCGTGTTTTTTAAGAAATCATGTAAACCTTCTAGAAGCTGTGATTTTAAAAAACGCGTGGAAGTAAGCTTTTCTTATTTCCGGACGAATGCGCAAACTATAGAAATTCGTTATTATGTAGAATGTTAATACTTTGTTGATTCCATTTATGAAATAAATAACACATTTTCTAAAAACTTGTGTTTTTAAGAAATCATGTAAACCTTCTAAAAGTTATGATTTAAAAAAATCGGGGGAAGTAATCTTTTCTTATTTCCGGATGCATTTGCAAACTATAGAAAGTTGTTATGACGTAGAATGTGCATACTTTGTTGATTCCATTTATGAAAGAAATCACATTTTCTAAAAACTCGTGTTTTTTAAGAAATCATGTAAACCTTCTAGAAGATGTGATTTTAAAAAATGCGTGGAAGTAAGCTTTTCTTATTTCCAGACGAATGCGCAAACTATAGAAATTCGTTATTATGTAGAATGTTAATACTTTGTTGATTCCATTTATGAAAGAAATCACATTTTCTAAAAAGTCGTGTTTTTCAAGAAATCATGTAAACCTTCTAGAAGCTGTGATTTTAAAAAACGGGCGGAAGTAAGCTTTTCTTTTTTCCGGACGAATGCGCAAACTATAGAAAGTCGTTATTACGTAGAATGTTCATACTTTGTTGATTCCATTTATGAAATAAATCACATTTTCTAAAAACTCGTGTTTTTTAAGAAATCATGTAAACCTTCTAGAAGCTGTGATTTTAAAAAACGGGCGGAAGTAAGCTTTTTTATTTCAGGACGAATGCGCAAACTATAGAAAGTCGTTATTACGTAGAATGTTCATACTTTGTTGATTCCATTTATGAAAGAAATCACATTTTCTAAAAAGTCAAGTTTTTAAAGAAATCATGTAAACCTTCTAGAAGCTGTGATTTTAAAAAACGGGCGAAAGTAAGCTTTTCTTATTTCCGGACGAATGCGCAAACTATAGAAAGTCGTTATTACGTAGAATGTTCATACTTTGTTGATTCCATTTATGAAATAAACCACATTTTCTAAAAACTCGTGTTTTTTAAGAAATCATGTAAACCTTGTAGATGCTGTGATTTTAAAAAACGGGCGGAAGTAAGCTTTTCTTATTTACGTACGAATGCGCAAACTAAAAAAAGTCCTTATTTCGTAGAATGTTCATACTTTGTTGATTCAATTTATGAAAGAAATAACATTTTCTAAAAACTTGTGTTTTTTAAGAAATCATGTAAACCTTCTAGAAGCTGTGATTTTGAAAAACGGGTGGAACTAAGCTTTTCTTATTTCTGGACGAATGCACAAACTATAGAAAGTCGTTATTACGTAGAATGTTCATACTTTGTTGATTTCATTTATGAAATAAATCACATTTTCTAAAAACTCATGTTTTTTAAGAAATCATGTAAACCTTCTAGAAGCTGTGATTTTAAAAAACGATGGGAAGTAAGCTTTTCTTATTTCCGGACGCATTCACAAACTATAGAAACTCGTTATGACGTAGAATGTGCATACTTTGTCGATTCCATTTATGAAAGAAATCACATTTTCTAAAAAGTCATGTTTTTTAAGAAATAATGTAAACCTTCTTATTTCCGGACGAATGCGCAAACTATAGAAAGTCGTTATTACGTAGAATGTTCATACTTTTTTCATCCCATTATTTAAAGAAATCACATTTTCTAAAAACTCATGTTTTTTAAGAAATCATGTAAACCTTCTAAACGCTGTGATTTTAAAAAATGGGCGGAAGTAAGCTTTTCTTATTTCCGGACGAATGCGCAAACTATAGAATGTCGTTATTACGTAGAATGTTCATACTTTGTTGATTCCATTTATGAAATAAATCACATTTTTTAAAAACTCTTGTTTTTTAAGAAATCATGTAAACCTTGTAGAAGCTGTGATTTTAAAAATCGATGGGAAGTAAGCTTTTCTTATTTCCGGACGAATGTTCAAACTATAGAAAGTCGTTATTACGTAGAATGTTCATACTTTGTTGATTCCATTTATGAAATAAATCACATTTTCTAAAAACTCTTGTTTTTTAGGAAATGATGTAAACCTTGTAGAAGCTGTGATTTTAAAAATTGATGGGAAGTAAGCTTTTCTTATTTCCGGACGCATTCGCAAACTATAGAAAGTCGTTATGACGTAGAATGTGCATACTTTGTTGATTCCATTTATGAAAGAAATCACATTTTCTAAAAACTCGTGGTTTTTAAGAAATCATGTAAACCTTCTAGAAGCTGTGATTTTAAAAAACGGGCGGAAGTAAGCTTTTTTATTTCCGGACGAATGCGCAAACTATAGAAAGTCGTTATTACATAGAATTTTTATACTTTGTTAATTCCATTTATGAAATAAATCACATTTTCTAAAAACTCATGTTTTTTAAGAAATCATGTAAACCTTCTAGAAGCTGTGATTTTAAAAAACGGGCGGAAGTAAGCTTTTCTTATTTCCTGATGAATGCGCAAACTATAGAAATTCGTTATTACGTAGAATGTTCATACTTTTTTTATTCCATTTATGAAAGAAATCACATTTTCTAAAAACTCATGTTTTTTAAGAAATCCTGTAAACCTTCTAGAAGCTGTGATTTTAAAAAACGGGCGGAAGTAAGCTTTTTTATTTGGGACAAATGCGCAAACGATAAAAAGTCGTTATTACGTAGAATGTTCATACTTTGTTGATTCCATTTATGAAATAAATCACATTTTCAAAAAACTTGTGTTTTTTAAGAAATCAAGTAAACCTTCTAGAATCTGTGATTTTAAAAAATGGGGGGAATTAAGCTTTTTTATTTCTTGAGGAATGCACAAACTATAGAAAGTCGTTGTTACATAGAATGTTCATACTTTGTTGATTCCATTTATGAAGTAAATCACATTTTCTAAAAACTCGTGTTTTTTAAGAAATCATGTAAACCTTCTAGAAGCTGTGATTTAGAAAAATTGGGGGAAGTAATCTTTTCTTATTTGCGGATGCATTCGCAAACTATAGAAAGTCATTTTTACGTAGAATGTTCATACTTTGTTGATTCCATTTATGAAACAAATCACATTTTCTAAAATTCATGTTTTTTAAGAAATCATGTAAACCTTCTAGAAGCTGTGATTTTAAAAAACGGGCGGAAGTAAGCTTTTTCTTATTTCCGGACGAATGGGCAAACTATAGAAAGTTGTTATTACGTAGAATGTTCATATTTTGTTGATTACATTTATGAAATAACTCGTATTTTCTAAAAACTCGTGTTTTTTAAGAAATCATGTAAACCTTCTAGAAGTTGTGATTTAAAAAAACAGGCAGAAGAAAGCTTTTTTATTTCGGACGAATGCACAAACTATAGAAAGTTGTTATTACGTAGAATTTTCATACTTTGTTGATTCCATTTATGAAATAAATCACATTTTCTAAAAACTCATGTTTTTTAAGAAATCATGTAAACCTTCTAGAAGCTGTGATTTAAAAAAACGGTGGGGAAGTAATCTTTTCTTATTTCCGGATGCATTCGCAAACTATAGAAAGTCGTTATGACGTAGAATGTGCATATTTTGTTGATTCCATTTATGAAAGAAATCACATTTTCTAAGAAATCTTGTTTTTTAAGAAATCATGTAAACCTTCTAGAAGCTGTGATTTTAAAAAATGGGTGAAAGTAAGCTTTTCTTATTTCCGGACGAATGCGCAAACTATAGAATGTTGTTATTACGTAGAATGTTCATACTTTGTTGATTCCATTTATGAAATAAATCGTATTTTCTAAAAACTCGTGTTTTTTAGGAAATCATGTAAACCTTCTAGAAGCTCTGATTTTAAAAAATGGGAGGAAGTAAGCTTTTTTCTTTCCGGACGAATGCGCAAACTATAGAAACTCGTTATTACGTAGAATGTTCATACTTTGTTGATTCCATTTATGAAAGAAATCACATTACCTAAAAAGTCATGTTTTTAAAGAAATCATGTAAACCTTCTAGAAGCTGTGATTTTAAAAAACGGGCGGAAGTAAGCTTTCCTTATTTCCGGTCGAATGTGCAAACTATAGAAATTAATTATTATGTAGAATGTTCATACTTTGTTGATTCCATTTATGAAATAAATAACACATTTTCAAAGAACTTGTGTTTTTGAAGAAATCATGTAAACCTTCTAGAAGCTGTGATTTAAAACAACGGGGGGTAGTAATCTTTTCTTATTTCCGGATGCATTCGCAAACTATAGAAAGTCATTATGAGGTAGAATGTGCATACTTTGTTGATTCCATTTATGAAAGAAATCACATTTTCTAAAAACTCATGTTTTTTAACAAATCATGTAAACCTTCTACAAGTTGTGGTTTTAAAAAACGGGCGGAAGTAAGCTCTTCTTATTTCTGGATCAATGCGCAAACTATAGAAAGGTGTTATTACGTAGAATGTTCATACTTTTTTGATTCCATTATTTAAAGAAATCACATTTTCTAAAAACTCATGTTTTTTAAGAAATCATGTAAACCTTCTAGAAGCTATGATTTTAAAAAACTCGTGGAAGTAAGCTTTTCTTATTTCCGGACGAATGCGCAAACTATACAAATTCGTTATTATGTAGAATGTTCATACTTTGTTGATTCCATTTTTGAAATAAATAACACATTTTCTAAAAACTTTTGTTTTTTAAGAAATCATGTAAACCTTTTAGAAGCTGTGATTTAAAAAAACGGGGGGAAGTAATCTTTTCTTATTTTCGGATGCATTCGCAAAGTATAGAAAGTCGTTATGACGTAGAATGTGCATACTTTGTTGATTCCATTTATGAAAGAAATCACATTTTCTAAAAACTCGTGTTTTTTAGGAAATCATCTAAACCTTCTAGAAGCTGTGATTTTAAAAAACGGGCGGAAGTAAGCTTTTCTTATTTCCGGACGAATGCGCAAACTATAGAAATTCGTTATTACGTAGAATTTTCATACTTTTTTTATTCCATTTATGAAAGAAATCACATTTTCTAAAAACGTGTTTTTTAAGAAATCATGTAAACCTTCTAGAAGCTGTGATTTCAAAAAACGAGCGGAAGTAAGCTTTTCTTATTTCCTGACGAAGGCGCAAACTATAGAAAGTCGTTATTTCGTAGAATGTTTGTAATGCCCATATTTTGATTCGGCATATTTATTAGTTAGACACACCATACTTTACTTCTTATATATTTTGTCGAACTCAGCTCGACTGAGTAAACTATATTGGACCTCATTATATGATGTTACTTTGTCTTTTGATTTCACCATGATTATGATGTTACTATGTTATGCAGTTATGATGTCATGATTATCATATGATTTCCTTATTTTACGATTGCAGTATATGTTTATATGTTTTCCTTAATGAAATGTGAAAAATATGATTCGGTACGTGGATACCATCTTCTTATATGAATCATTGAAATGTTATATGTATCTATGATGAGCTAAAAGGTTACATGAAATGAAATGATAAAATGGATCAATTGGCGATCAATGGAAAATGCTTTCTATAAATTGTATTTTGCAAAACACTAACCTACAGGACACAAGGGCTATGGGATAGCCAGTTACTTGATCTGATATACATTGGAAAGGAAAAACATGTTCATACAGCAAACCTTAGCAGCCAAAATGAGGATACGATAACACAAACTGATAATCCCGATAGCAGCAAGTATGAGTTGATAAGGGCGTAGGCCCAGTATGTTGAGAGGGATGGATGTGTTTCCCACCCTATGTTTCCATGAGACCCGAGGTCGTGGGAGGGCCGTGCTGAGACACGCTCCCCATGTTGTTGTGATGACGATTGTCGGATGCCTGCTAGGGGAGGATAGGTCCGCTGTTCAGCCGACGCTATCGCTCTCAAGTTCTATGTGGTCAGATCGGTGAGTCCGACACCCACTGTTGTACTAGCAGAGGGAGGATAGGGAGGATGCTGGACGTAGGTTATGATGGGAGGATGTGTTAGTTAGTACTGTTGGGGGGGGGGGGGTTTAGTATTCCTTGATTCCGAGTTAGTGGAAGTAGGCACCCTTCCTGTACTTGATTGATTAAACTAATGTAAACATAAAGACAATGATGTTAAATCGTAAAGGGTTAACTGTTAAATAACCGAGGATGTTAAAGTAATTATACTATAGATTATGCTTGCTCTTCTGCATGGGGGTAGATACTATTGTTAGTTAGCAAGTATGCATAGGCGGAATGGGGTTTGTTTATAGTACATGTCCGACATGTGCATACACTGGCCATGCATGCACACCTTGTACGTGTACAATATTACTGGTGTATAACATACTTGTCATGCTCGAATAGTAGTATAAATGTCATAGATAACTCAGTTAAGGATACATCAATCAACTTAGGTAATGAATGGTTAGGTTGTCAATGTGTAAATAAGTGAATTAGTAATTATATGAAAACATTGTAATAATAAACTAAGACAAGTATCGTCAGTTAACATTGTCATAGAAGAACTGTTGTGAATAGGGTAATGATAGTGTCTAATTAATTAGTAAATTGTTTAAGCCCTTACAAGTGCTTTGTTTATAATAACAAGGATGCTATGTTGATGATAGGGTACCCATGTGATAAACAAATAATTAAGAATACTATGATCGATTCACCTTTAATTATTGTCAAGGGGTGATTTAATTATTATTATTAATTAATAAATGATATTCCAGCGACATTTATATCCCTATCGTAACAAATGCAATATGAGTAAGATTTAAAATATTGATTTATAAATTAATATTACGTGATTAATTCCATTTCAAGGTTAGCCATAACAAGATAATCCTTTTTGGAATAACCGTGATGTGATGGAAATGGATATTTAATTATTCAATGTTAATCTTGGAATTTAAACCTCAAGCTAAAGTAGCCTCGACGGATAAGGTGGATCATTAAGACACATCATGTCCAAGTTGACAAGGGGCAACTAATTATATAATATTTTATTAATTACATTAATAAAATTAAAATATCAAGGACGGCGGATAGACTTGTATTTAATGAAACTGTCCCGAATGGATAACCTTGGGGTGATAATTCCCACCGTAATAAATAATTACGACCGTCAATCCAAAAACCAAGTGAATTTTTCCATAAGAGTAATTAATTATACATTTCTATAATGAGACGTGGATGAATGAACTAGGGAAAGGAGTAAAGGTTTGAGGGGCTCGAGAGGGGGAGTTTGGGGCGGTGGAGTAAGCCCAAGGTCTTCTCGAGGATGGACATGTATATAGAGGGGGAGAAGGTTGAAGGTGGGGGAGGTTTTTTTGATTGGGGAAGAAAAGAAGCTTGGAGAACAGAAGTTGGGAGAACAGAAAATTTGGCGAACAGAAAGATTTTGAGAACAGAAGGAAAGACTGCTCTCGGGATTATCAGATTGTGGGCTCGGGGGCTTGGAAATCCTTTGATTTCCAAGGGCCAGCAAGATTATAGCTGGTCGGTAGGGTGGACACTTCAGTTTGGCTGTCTAAGGGGTTACACAACCTGCTACAACTTACGGTTAGCATCAGCATCAGGTAATTTCCGTTATTTACTATTATGCTAAATCTTACTGTAAACATGCAAACTTACTATTTACTGATTTACTCCTATTTACTGATTTACTAAGTTGTGAAACCTATTCTTATGCTGTTGAAAAGAAAATAACGATATGTTTGTTTATTTCAAATTTCGAATGTAAGGTTAGTGAAAACACCACAGTACACTAAATATTATTTCGGCACATAGAAATTCTTAAAAATTCACTTCCATAAACTGATAAAGTTTAAAACGTAGAAATTTAAACCTGAAATTTTACACAGTGCTCTGCTGTAAAAACCAGAGCACTACAGATGGTATCAGAGCCTGTGTTCAGACTCTTGAACCTACAGGCCTATTCATGCTTCACCTAGAAAATTTACTTAATAATTTACCTACTTGACCTCCAGCCATAGTCATCTTTCAAGGTACCTGCGCAACGATAACAACAATTACATTAAATACATATATATATATATATAACCAGACCCTGGCATTAAATAGAATTTACATAATGAGAAATTAAAATATCTCTGAATGATGAAATAAATCTCTGTATTTCATGAGTTTCCATGAAGTCTTTCTTCCTTTATATAATACCTTCCAAATCGCTTTACTATTGTTTCTTAGATTTCTCTTATATATTGCCTAGAACAATTGATGGGTCGAAACTTAGGGAGGATTCGTGCTCTGTGTAATTAGAAACATGAATCAAGAATCTAAACTTTTAAAACCAAAATCATAAGTAAACTGCGTAAAGGGGAAAATATAAATCTTTGTTATTCTGGCTACCGGATGGGATCCAGACTCGAATTATGTAACGATCATGTAATTAAATAGGTAAGAGGAATCAACATATACGATCAATAAATATTTCAGGAAGATTTAATTAATTTAAGAGATTAGATAACCTAGGAAGCCTAGGGAATTTTCAGCCAAAAAAAAAAAAAAAAATTTAAAATAAGGATCGTATTTAACCCTATTTTACAGCCAAATTCTGGTCGAAGATCAAGCCTTATCAACTCAATAAGGTTAGCATACACTTAGACAGAACTCTAAGTTTGAAGAGAAAAGAAAATTTTAATAAGACGAAGAAATAATTTTATCTATCACTTTCGAATCAATAAATATTAAGATAGCAATAAATCTATCACGCAAATTCCTCATTTCTCATTATTCGTTTCACTAACAATCATGCTATTCAGACAATTTCAATATTATCTCATAATCGGCCAAACAACATATTTATGTCCATATTCATTGTATATGGTCAGAAATCATTAGAAATGAAATCATAGAAAGGTAGAATTAAACGGCATCATTTAAATGATCTATTACGCTATAGCTTCCATCATAGGATTCTAGGGCATATACTGTAGAAATCAATAAGACTTATGGTTTTAGGAGGATCAACATACAGGGATACATATACAGGAAAGGCAGATACAAATACATAGAAATAAAGACACACACACTAGAATTGCAAACAACGATAGATACAAGAAGACGTAGAGACGTAGCAGTAAACCCTAGATATCAATGAATACGATTTCCATAGACATAGAGCAACAATTATTATTACTTACAGAAAAAAAAAACGGACGCGAGTCCAACACCAGCAACTTGTCTCCGGATTCTAAAAAGTTGAATTCAAACCGGGAAATCTCCACGCATTTCTCATCCTCCACCGAGGGATTACCAAGGGGCCGACTGCCAAACCAGGATGTCTCCACGCAATTCTCATCCTCCAAGCGCTAAGACCAAAAGTTGAATTCAAACCAGCAGTTCGTCTTGCCATGACTATTCCTTTAAGGATTGAAACCCTACGCTTATTTTCAGGCACTCCCACTTTGAGCTGTACAATATGACCTGGCTCGATATCTGGAATCTCCCTTTCTCTTTTTTTTTACAGCGTGCACTGCCTCTACATCCAGAATCTACAATGGAAAAAGCTTCATTATGTGCTTTGCAGTTTTGGAGAGCTGAGAGTTACATGCAGCATTTGAAATATCAATTATGGGCACCTCTCGTCATCCCCATAGGGTAATGTGTGGACTAAGGCAGAGGTATGAGAATGGAATAGCTGGGCGCACAGGTAGAGAGGGATCACCTGCTAGGATAGGCAGGAGGAATGAGGCTGCGTGAGAGGGAATGCCCAAGACAGGCGTGAGCATGGAGTGCAACGTTAAAAGATGGGTCAGGCGTGAAGATGGGGGCAGCGCTGATGAAGGACCAGGCGTGAAGATGAGGGCCGCATTGATGATGGACCAAGCGTTTTTCTTTCCCTTCTGTTATTGGCGGGTCAGAAGGCCAAGTTCCACGACTTGCAGCCATGGAAAACATCCAACACCCAAGCGCCAGGCTCACTCACGCACCTACCTTCGCTTGTTCCTTATAAAAAAAAAAAATTGGGGCCGCGGCAGCAGCACCTAACCTCCAAATATTGAGACCTTGCTCCACGATATCGAGCCAGTATATCGCAAGCCAAAGCCCAGCTCTGAGGCTAACAAAATATATATATTATTCATTAAGCCGAGCTGTTCTGAGAACCCGGGCTCATAGAAAGCCTAAGAGACTGAAAATTTCCCCAATCCACCACCCAGGTTCGATTTCCCTGGACTGCCAGCAATAGAAATAGAATAAGGCACTCAGAATACCAATTACTTGCAGAAAGGAAACATAACAGGAACAGTAATCAGATAACGCACTACAATAGCCATAAAAACCAGAAATGAAAGGGTAAAAGCTCGTCCATTCTTTATAAAAGCAGGTCGGACAGACAGTAGTGTTCTACAGTAGAAAATGGAGAGCTCCTCCCTTTCTGAAACCCTAAGCGAGCTTGCATTGAGTTGCAGAGCTAAAACTCCGAAGGAGAGGGTGGAAATGGCCGCGCCTTGGAGAGTGACCCTATTTAGGGTTTTCCCACTCTTGCATGGCGGTGGACTCACCAGGGAGCCGCGTGTCCACACCTTTTGCATTCCCGAGGGTCGAGTAAAAGGCCTAAGTGGTTGAGTGAAATTGCTTTATTTATTTTTATACATTTTTATTTTTATTTAGTTTTAGTTAACATTAAATCTCGGATATATTCATATGCTGTTAATAAGAATAAGAGTAGTATACATTGTAATATATTCAAATGTGCGTAGTGAGTGTTATTAACTTTAAATAAATTTATTTAAAGTTACATAAAGTATAAGTATGAGATAAAAATGTTTAGGATAATAATTAAAACTTGGTATAGGTAGTAATGAGTATTAAGTGTATATAACATAAATATACGAGTGTATATTAATTATAGAAATATTGACCTAAGAGAGTATACGAATTAGAAAACACGGAGGAAAGAGAAAGGAGAATTTTAATTAATATTTAAATATTTAAAATTAAAAATTTAATAATTAAAATTAAAATTTAATGCTTAAATAGTTTGGTTAAAAAAAGAATAATAAAATTTAATATTTAAAACTATAAGGTTACTCATAAACTTTAAATTTAAGAGTTCTTCATAGATTTAAAAATTTTAAGGTTAATTATAGTGAAATTGATGATTAAACATATAAATTAATAAGGTTAATGATTATGAGATTAATAAAGATTAAACCCTAAACGTTTAGAGTTAAATAAAAGTAAGGGTTGATGCGGAATAGAATGATATTCCAAATATCCATTGAGATTTGCAAATCGAGGTTGATGATTAAAAGTATTTAATTGACCAATATCAATGGTCGTATAGTTTGATTTAAACCCATGGAATTTACGTAAAAATTTTAGCAGATTTAGTGTCGGATGGTCTCATCAAGATGCAGTGAGTTATAGCCTATTTTCTGAAATGCATCTAATTGAAGATCAACTAACACGCACCTCAGAAACTAAACGACGTGATGTTTTACTCCATGAATCAGGAACTATCATGGTAACAACACGCAGAGGTCGAGGTCGGGGTCAAGGTCGACCACCGTCACCGCCCCCTCCGCCACCGTCGTCGCCGCCAACACCACCACAACCAACCTCAACACCAGAAATGCAGATCATAATGAGGTCATTGGAGGCTATTATGACCACGATGAACAGGCAGTCGGAAAGGGCCGCCGAGGTGGAAACCACTCAAGTGAGTCGAGAGAACTCTGAAAGGGCACATGGCCCAAGACTGGAACCGCTTCAGGACATATCGAGGGAGTTGCAAAAGATAAAGGTTCCAGAGTTTTCAGGAGGACGACCCGGTAAGCATGCCGAAGCATGGCTGGAAGGCATGAAGAGGTGCTTCGCATTGAATGAGTACACATCTAGTTCCAAGGCTAGGATGGCCGTCTTTCAGCTTAAAGGTGATGCTTTGAATTGGTGGTCAGACCTCGAGAAGCAGTTGCACCTTACTCCTCTTACAACTTCTTGGGAACTGTTCGAGGAGAGGTTCCACATGAAGTATTTGCCAAATTATTACAAGGAAGAACAGGCAGGTGCACTCCATGCCTTAGTACAGGGAGACAAGACAGTGGAGGAGTATGAATCTCGGTTTATGGAACTGGTAAAATATGTTCCTTACCTAGATGCAGATGATTGTCAGGTAGAGCGTTTTGTGTATGGACTTAACTACAAGATTAGAGCTGCGGTGCGGATGTGGAAGCCAACTTCAGTTGCCATGGCAGTTGAGTATGCTCGTTATGCAGCTGATATGTCAGATGGAAAAGGGGGCAGTAAGTTGACAGCAACCAATCAGTATGTTTCAGGGAAGGCATCACGTCCTTACTTCAGGGGAGGACAATCTAGACCTCCTCCTTATGGTAACCGGTTTACACCGAGGGGTAATACTTCAGTTAACTCAATCTCACAGGCATCGTCCGCAACCCACCAAAGCCAGGGACGTACACAGGGAAGTTCCTATAGAGGAGCAAGGGGTTTTAGAGGAACCAGGGGAAGGAACTCATCTCAGAGGATTCCTTCGAGCAACAGGCAAGCCCCTCCCAACCTCTCTTGTTGGGGATGCGGAGGTCCTCATTTCCAGCGAGACTGTCCCAAGGGTCAGTCAAGCAACAGGCACAGGGAAGGAAAGGCACCCATGGATAATTCGGGTAACAGTCATCGGATTCATGCAGCGGTTCATAACCACCAAGCAGAACATCAGTCTACCGTAGTAGAATCCACTGGTAATGTAAACAATGTCAAACTTAATATTTTGTTTGATCCAGGAGCAACTGATAGTTTTATTTCACCATTTGCATTAGATAAATGTGGGTTGGCAGCCTACGAGCACGGTGATTTCAAACTGGTTGAAATGGCTTCAGGAGCTAAGCAACCAGTAGGTCTTAAAGTGACAGGTTGTGAGGTTGACTTAGGAGTGTGCACCACTAAGTTGGATGCTTATGTCACCAATTTGGGGACTTATGACCTCATTATTGGCATGGATTGGTTAGAAGACCATAGAGCTTTCATAGACTGCTATGCAAAGAAGGTGTTGTGCCTCGATGACGAGGGAAGGACAATTCAAATCCAAGGCTTGAAGAGGAAGGTATCCCTCCGTTTCATCTCTATGGTGAAAGCTAAGCGGTGCCTAAGACAAGGATGCCAGTTGTTCGTAGTGGAGGCCGTGAACGATAGTAAAGGACCTTCCTTGAATTCTTACCCAGTACTTCCTGAGTTCAAGGATGTCTTTCCGAAGGAATTACCAGGACTACCTCCAGAAAGAGAGCTCGATTTCACAATCGAACTAAAACCTGGTGCAGAACCTATCTCAAAGACTCCGTATAGAATGACAACTCCAGAGCTCCGTGAGTTACAGATCCAGTTAAAAGAATTGCTAGATTTGGGACTGATTAGACCTAGTATCTCACCATGGGGAGCACCAGTGATCTTCGTTAAGAAGAAGGATGGATCTCTGCGACTGTGCATAGATTACAGAGATTTGAACAAGGCCACCGTGAAGAACAGGTATCCCATACCAAGAATTGATGACCTCTTTGATCAAATGAAAGGTGCGTCAGTCTTCTCAAAGATTGATTTGCGATCAGGATATCACCAGTTGAGGATCAAGGAAGGCGACATTCCTAAGACTGCCTTTCGAACTCGATTTGGGCATTACGAGTTTGTAGTGGTACCATTTGGTTTGACCAATGCTCCAGCTGTATTCATGAGCCTCATGAATGGTGTCTTCCGAAAATACTTGGACTGCTTTGTTCAGGTCTTCTTAGATGATATTCTTATCTATTCTAAGAATGAGAAGGAGCACGAGGAACACTTGCGGTTAGTCTTGACGTGCTTAAGGGAACATAAACTTTATGGTAAATTGTCAAAGTGTTCCTTCTTCCAAAAAGAGATTCACTACTTGGGGCACATCATCTCAGGTGAAGGGATTTCCGTAGACCCAGAAAAGGTAAAGGCCATTGAAGATTGGCCAATTCCAAGGAATGCTCATGAGGTGCGCAGCTTCATGGGGTTAGCAGGCTATTACCGGAGGTTTGTGGAAGGATTTTCTAAAATTGCAAAACCTATTACCACCTTGCAACGCAAGGGAATCCGGTATGAATGGACCGATGAATGCGATGCCGCTTTTACAGAGTTAAAAAGATTGTTGACAAGTGCACCGATCTTGCGGGTACCAGACATGGATAAAGATTTCATGGTATGCACCGATGCCTCGAAGCAAGGATTAGGAGCAGTGTTGATGCAGGAAGGTGGGGTAATAGCTTATGCATCTCGAAAGTTGAAACCTCATGAGGAGCAGTATGCCACGCATGATCTAGAATTGGCAGCAGTAATGTTGGCACTAAAATTATGGAGGCACTACCTAGTTGGTAGAAGCTTCACCCTTAAAACAGACCATCAGAGCTTGCAGTACATATTTACCCAAAGGGATTTGAATGCTAGGCAAAGGAGATGGAGTGAGTTCATGAGTGAGTATGACTTTGGTATCTCTTACATCAAAGGAAAGGAGAATGTGGTGGCAGACGCTCTGAGCCGAAGGCCAAGACTTTTCTCCTTAATTCCCTTGAAGGTTGACTTGAGGGAAAGGGTACTAGGACAACTATTGGGCGATAGTTGGTATCTAAAAGTAACCTCAGCTATTCAGAATGGAAAGGAACAGGAATTGAAGTATGATGGGTACCATCTTGAGGAAGATGGATTGTTGCGGTATCAGGGAAGGATGTATGTTCCTAAGGAAGGTGATATCAGGAAAACAATCCTTAGAGAGGCCCATAGATCACATTACTGTGCCCACCCGGGAGTGAAGAAGATGTATGCTGACATGAAGCAACTCTTCTTTTGGCCAGGTATGAAGATGGATGTAGTGGATTTTGTTTCGAAGTGCCTCGAGTGTCAACAAGTTAAGGCAGATCATCGTCACCCGGCCGGCCTCCTACAACCGCACGATATTCCTATGACTAAATGGGAAGTCATTTCCATGGACTTCGTTGTAGGACTACCACTCACATCTCTGAGACATAATGCGATTTTGGTGGTAGTCGACAAACTGACCAAAAGTGCTCACTTCATTCCAGTCAGAGACACCTATGATGTGACAGATGTGGCAAGGGTATTCATAAATGAGATTATACGTCTTCATGGAGTTCCTAAAAAGATAATCTCTGACAGAGACCCTAAGTTCACCTCCAGATTTTGGACAAGCATGCAGTCAGCATTAGGGACACAGTTGAACTTAAGCTCAGCTTATCACCCCGAGACAGATGGACAGACTGAGAGGGTGAATCAAGTGATGGAGGACATGCTTAGGATGTATGTTATGGATCAGCAGACACAGTGGGAGAAATATCTTCCTTTAGTGGAGTTTGCATACAACAATAGTCATCACAGCTCCATTGGTATGCCGCCATATCAGGCATTGTATGGGAGGCCGTGCAGGACACCACTCAGTTGGGACAGGTTAGAGGATCGAGTTTTAATTGGGCCTGAATTGATTCAGGAAATGGAGGAGCAAGTGATACAGATTAGGCAGCGGCTGAAGGAAGCACAGGATAGGCAAAAGAGTTACGCTGATGCACACAGATCAGATAGAACTTATGGAGTAGGGGATCGTGTATTTATTCGCATCAGACCAAATAAAAGTACCATTCGGTTTGGGAAGGGTACCAAGTTGTCACCTCGCTTTATAGGTCCATTTGAAATTCTTGAGAAAATCGGACCAGTTGCTTATCGTCTCGCACTGCCACCCCACTTGCATAAAACTCATAATGTATTTCATGTTTCTGTATTACGACATTACATAGCTGATGAGACTCACAAAATTCATTGGAAGGAATTGCAGGTCTCGGACGAGGGAACCTTCAGGGTCGAACCATTACGTATACTTGATCGTAGGGTTCGACAGCTCCGTAGTCGCCATGTGGACCAAGTTAAGGTCCAATGGGACAAGTATAGCCCCGGGTCTGCTACCTGGGAGGACGCAGAGACCATGCGTCGAGATTTTCCCTCACTATTTTGACCATAACTTCGGGACGAAGTTTCCCGAAGGGTGGGTGTATGTAATGCCCATATTTTGATTCGGCATATTTATTAGTTAGACACACCATACTTTACTTCTTATATATTTTGTCGAACTCAGCTCGACTGAGTAAACTATATTGGACCTCATTATATGATGTTACTTTGTCTTATGATTTCACCATGATTATGATGTTACTATGTTATGCAGTTATGATGTCATGATTATCATATGATTTCCTTATTTTACGATTGCAGTATATGTTTATATGTTTTCCTTAATGAAATGTGAAAAATATGATTCGGTACGTGGATACCATCTTCTTATATGAATCATTGAAATGTTATATGTATCTATGATGAGCTAAAAGGTTACATGAAATGAAATGATAAAATGGATCAATTGGCGATCAATGGAAAATGCTTTCTATAAATTGTATTTTGCAAAACACTAACCTACAGGACACAAGGGCTATGGGATAGCCAGTTACTTGATCTGATATACATTGGAAAGGAAAAACATGTTCATACAGCAAACCTTAGCAGCCAAAATGAGGATACGATAACACAAACTGATAATCCCGATAGCAGCAAGTATGAGTTGATAAGGGCGTAGGCCCAGTATGTTGAGAGGGATGGATGTGTTTCCCACCCTATGTTTCCATGAGACCCGAGGTCGTGGGAGGGCCGTGCTGAGACACGCTCCCCATGTTGTTGTGATGACGATTGTCGGATGCCTGCTAGGGGAGGATAGGTCCGCTGTTCAGCCGACGCTATCGCTCTCAAGTTCTATGTGGTCAGATCGGTGAGTCCGACACCCACTGTTGTACTAGCAGAGGGAGGATAGGGAGGATGCTGGACGTAGGTTATGATGGGAGGATGTGTTAGTTAGTACTGTTGGGGGGGGGGGTTTAGTATTCCTTGATTCCGAGTTAGTGGAAGTAGGCACCCTTCCTGTACTTGATTGATTAAACTAATGTAAACATAAAGACAATGATGTTAAATCGTAAAGGGTTAACTGTTAAATAACCGAGGATGTTAAAGTAATTATACTATAGATTATGCTTGCTCTTCTGCATGGGGGTAGATACTATTGTTAGTTAGCAAGTATGCATAGGCGGAATGGGGTTTGTTTATAGTACATGTCCGACATGTGCATACACTGGCCATGCATGCACACCTTGTACGTGTACAATATTACTGGTGTATAACATACTTGTCATGCTCGAATAGTAGTATAAATGTCATAGATAACTCAGTTAAGGATACATCAATCAACTTAGGTAATGAATGGTTAGGTTGTCAATGTGTAAATAAGTGAATTAGTAATTATATGAAAACATTGTAATAATAAACTAAGACAAGTATCGTCAGTTAACATTGTCATAGAAGAACTGTTGTGAATAGGGTAATGATAGTGTCTAATTAATTAGTAAATTGTTTAAGCCCTTACAAGTGCTTTGTTTATAATAACAAGGATGCTATGTTGATGATAGGGTACCCATGTGATAAACACATAATTAAGAATACTATGATCGATTCACCTTTAATTATTGTCAAGGGGTGATTTAATTATTATTATTAATTAATAAATGATATTCCAGCGACATTTATATCCCTATCGTAACAAATGCAATATGAGTAAGATTTAAAATATGGATTTATAAATTAATATTACGTGATTAATTCCATTTCAAGGTTAGCCATAACAAGATAATCCTTTTTGGAATAACCGTGATGTGATGGAAATGGATATTTAATTATTCAATGTTAATCTTGGAATTTAAACCTCAAGCTAAAGTAGCCTCGACGGATAAGGTGGATCATTAAGACACATCATGTCCAAGTTGACAAGGGGCAACTAATTATATAATATTTTATTAATTACATTAATAAAATTAAAATATCAAGGACGGCGGATAGACTTGTATTTAATGAAACTGTCCCGAATGGATAACCTTGGGGTGATAATTCCCACCGTAATAAATAATTACGACCGTCAATCCAAAAACCAAGTGAATTTTTCCATAAGAGTAATTAATTATACATTTCTATAATGAGACGTGGATGAATGAACTAGGGAAAGGAGTAAAGGTTTGAGGGGCTCGAGAGGGGGAGTTTGGGGCGGTGGAGTAAGCCCAAGGTCTTCTCGAGGATGGACATGTATATAGAGGGGGAGAAGGTTGAAGGTGGGGGAGGTTTTTTTGATTGGGGAAGAAAAGAAGCTTGGAGAACAGAAGTTGGGAGAACAGAAAATTTGGCGAACAGAAAGATTTTGAGAACAGAAGGAAAGACTGCTCTCGGGATTATCAGATTGTGGGCTCGGGGGCTTGGAAATCCTTTGATTTCCAAGGGCCAGCAAGATTATAGCTGGTCGGTAGGGTGGACACTTCAGTTTGGCTGTCTAAGGGGTTACACAACCTGCTACAACTTACGGTTAGCATCAGCATCAGGTAATTTCCGTTATTTACTATTATGCTAAATCTTACTGTAAACATGCAAACTTACTATTTACTGATTTACTCCTATTTACTGATTTACTAAGTTGTGAAACCTATTCTTATGCTGTTGAAAAGAAAATAACGATATGTTTGTTTATTTCAAATTTCGAATGTAAGGTTAGTGAAAACACCACAGTACACTAAATATTATTTCGGCACATAGAAATTCTTAAAAATTCACTTCCATAAACTGATAAAGTTTAAAACGTAGAAATTTAAACCTGAAATTTTACACAGTGCTCTGCTGTAAAAACCAGAGCACTACAATGTTCATACTTTGTTGATTCCATTTATGAAAGAAATCACATTTTCTAAAAACTCGTGTTTTTTAAGAAATCATGTAAACCTTCTAGATGCTGTGATTTTAAAAAACGATAGGAATTAAGCTTTTCTTATTTCTGGACGCATTCGCAAACTTTAGAAATTCGTTATGACGTAGAATGTGCATACTTTTTCGATTCCATTTATGAAAGAAATGACATTTTCTAAAAATTCATGTTTTTAAAGAAATCATGTAAACCTTCTAGAAGCTATGATTTTAAAAAACGGGCGGAAGTAAGCTTTTTTATTTTCGGACGAATGCGCAAACTATAGAAAGTCGTTATTACGTAGAATGTTCATACTTTGTTGATTCCATTTATGAAAGAAATCACATTTTCTAAAAACTTGTTTTTTAAGAAATCATGTAAACCTTCTAGAAGCTGTGATTTTAAAAAATGGGCGGAAATAATTTTTTCTTATTTCCGGACGAATGCGCAAACTATAGAAAGTCGTTATTTCGTAGAATGTTCATACTTTGTTGATTCCATTTATGAAAGAAATCACATTTTCTAAAAACTCATGTTTTTTAAGAAATCATGTAAACCTTCTAGAAGCTGTGATTTTAAAAAACGGGCGGAAGTAAGCTTTTCTTATTTCCGGACGAATGCGCAAACTATAGAAAGTTGTTATGACGTAGAATGTTCATACTTTGTTGATTCCATTTATGAAATAAATAGTATTTTCTAAAAACTCGTGTTTTTTAAGAAATCATGTAAACCTTTTCTAAAGAAATCACATTCTCTGTTGATTCCATTTATGAAAGAAATCACATTTTCTAAAAAGTCGTGTTTTTTAAGAAATCATGTAAACCTTCTAGAAGCTGTGATTTTAAAAAATGGGCGGAAGTAAGCTTTTTTATTTCGGACGAATGTGCAAACTATAGAAATTCCTTATGACGTAGAATGTTCATACTTTGTTGATCCCATTTATGAAATAAATCACATTTTCTAAAAACGCATGTCTTTTAAGAAATCAGGTAAACCTTCTAGAAGCTGTGATTTTAAAAAACGATGGGAAGTAAGCTTTTCTTATTTCCATCCCATTCGCAAACTATGGAAATTCGTTATGATGTAGAATGTGCATACTTTGTTGATTCCATTTATGAAAGAAATCACATTTTCTAAAAAGTCGTGTTTTTTAAGGAATCATGTAAACCTTCTAGAAGCTGTGATTTTAAAAAATGGGCGGAAATAGGATTTTTTATTTCCGGACGAATGCCCAAACTATAGAAAGTCGTTGTGACGTAGAATGTTCATACTTTGTTGATTCCATTTATGAAATAAATCACATTTTCTAAAAACGCGTGTTTTTTAAGAAATCATGTAAACCTTCTAGAAGTTGTGATTTTAAAAAACGATGGGATGTAAGCTTTTCTTATTTCCGGACGAATGCAGAAACTATAGAAAGTCATTATTACGTAGAATGTTCATACTTTGTTGATTCCATTTATGAAATAAATCACATTTTCTAAGAACTCCATTTTTTGAAGAAATCATGTAAACCTTCTAGAAGCTGTGATTTAAAAAAATGGGGGGAAGTAATCTTTTCTTATTTCCGGATCCATTCGCAAACTATAGAAAGTCGTTATGAAGTAGAATGTGCATACTTTTTTTATTCCATTTATGAAATAGATCACATTTTCTAAAAATTCGTGTTTTTTAAGAAATCATGTCAACCTTCTAGAAGCTGTGATTTTATAAAATGGGCGGAAGTAAGTTTTTCTTATTTCCGGACGAATGCGCAAACTATAGAAAGTCGTTGTTACGTAGAATGTTCATACTTTGTTGATTCCATTTATGAAATAAATCACATTTTCTAAAAATGCATGTTTTTTAAGAAATCATGTAAACCTTCTAGATGCTGTGATTTTAAAAAACGATGGGAAGTAAGGTTTTCTTATTTCCGTCCCATTCGCAAACTATAGAAATTCGTTATGACGTAGAATGTGCATACTTTGTTGATTCCATTTATGAAAGAAATCACATTTTCTAAATAGTCGTGTTTTTTAAGAAATCATGTAAACCTTCTAGAAGTTGTGATTTTAAAAAATGGGCAGAAATAAGCTTTTTTATTTCCGGACGAATGCCCAAACTATAGAAAGTCGTTGTGACGTAGAATGTTCATACTTTGTTGATTCCATTTATGTAATAAATCACATTTTCTAAAAAGGCGTGTTTTTTAAGAAATCATGTAAACCTTCTAGAAGCTGTGATTTTAAAAAACGATGGGATGTAAGCTTTTCTTATTTCCAGACGAATGCAGAAACTATAGAAAGTCGTTATTACGTAGAAACTCGTGTTTTTGAAGAAATAATGTAAACCTTCTAGAAGCTGTGATTTAAAAAAATGGGGGGAAGTAATATTTTCTTATTTCCGGATCCATTCGCAAACTATAGAAAGTCGTTATGAAGTAGAATGTGCATACTTTTTTTATTCCATTTATGAAATAGATCACATTTTCTAAAAACTCGTGTTTTTTAAGAAATCATGTCAACCTTCTAGAAGCCTGATTTTATAAAATGGGCGGAAGTAAGTTTTTCTTATTTCGGACGAATGCGCAAACTACAGAAAGTCGTTATTACGTAGAATGTTCATACTTTGTTTATTCCATTTATGAAATAAATCACATTTTCTAAAAACTCGTGTTTTTTAAGAAATCATGTAAACCTTCTAGAAGCTGTGAGTTTAAAAATCGATGGGAAGTAAGCTTTTCTTATTTCCGGACAAATTCGCAAACTATAGAAAGTCGTTATGACATAGAAGCTATTATTTTAAAAAATGGGCGGAAATAAGCTTTTTTATTTCCAGACGAATGCGCAAATTATAGAAAGTCGTTGCTACGTAGAATGTTCATACTTTGTTGATTCCATTTATGAAATAAATCACATTTTATAAAACCACGTGTTTTTTAAGAAATCATGTAAACCTTCTATAAGCTGTGGTTTTAAAAAATGATGGGACGTAAGCTTTTCTTATTTCCGGACGAATGCAGAAACTATAGAAAGTCGTTATTACGTAGAATGTTCATACTTTTTTTATTCCATTTATGAAATAAATCACATTTTGTAAAAACTCGTGTTTTTTAAGAAATCATGTAAAACTTCTAGAAGCTGTAATTTTAAACAACGGGCGGAAGTAAGCTTTTCTTATTTCCGGACGAATGCGCAAACTATAGAAAGTCATTATTATGTAGAATGTTCATACTTTGTTGATTCCATTTATGAAAGAAATCACATTTTCTAAAAACCCATGTTTTTTAAGAAATCATGTAAACCTTCTAGAAGCTGTGATTTTAAAAAACGAGTGGAAGTAAGCTTTTCTTATTTCCGGACGAATGCGCAAACTATAGAAATTCGTTATTACATAGAATGTTCATACTTTGTTGATTCCATTTATGAAATAAATAACACATTTTCTAAAAACTTGTGTTTTTTAGGAAATCATGTCAACCTTCTAGAAGCTATGATTTAAAAAAACGGGGGGAAGTAATCTTTTCTTATTTCCGTATGCATTTGCAAACTATAGAAATTCGTTATGACGTATAATGTGCATACTTTTTTGATTCCATTTATGAAATAAATCAAATTTTCTAAAAACATGTATTTTTTAAGAAATCATGTAAACCTTCTAGAAGCTGTGATTTTAAAAAACCGGCAGAAGTAAGCTTTTCTTATTTCCGGACGAATGCGCAAACTATAGAAAGTCGTTATTACGTAGAATGTTCATACTTTGTTGATTCCATTGATGGAATAAATCACATTTTCTAAAAACTCGTGTTTTTTAAGAAATCATGTAAACCTTCTAGAAGCTGTGATTTTAAAAATCGATGGGAAGTTAACTTTTCTTATTTCCGGACCCATTCGCAAACTATAGAAAGTCGTTAGTACGAAGAATGTGCATACTTTGTTGATTCCATTTATGAAAGAAATCACATTTTCTAAAAAGTCGTGTTTTTTAAGAAATCATGTAAACCTTCTAGAAGCTGTGATTCTAAAAAATGGGCGGAAGTAAGCTTTTCTTATTTCTGGACGAATGCGCAAACTATAGAAAGTCGTTATGACGTAGAATGTGCATACTTTGTTGCTTCCATTTATGAAAGAAATCACATTTTCTAAAAAGTAGTGTTTTTTAAGAAATCATGTAAACCTTTTAGAAGCTGTGATTTTAAAAAATGGGCGGAAGTAAGCTTTTCTTATTTTCGGACGAATGCGCAAACTATAGAAATTCGTTATTACGTAGAATGTTCATACTTTTTTTATTCCATTTATGAAAGAAATCACATTTTCTAAAAACTCGTGTTTTTTAAGAAATCATGTAAACCTTCTAGAAGCTGTGATTTTAAAAAACGGGCGGAAGTAAGCTTTTTTTATTTCAGACGAATGCGCAAACTATGGAAAGTCGTTGTTACGTAGAAAGTTCATACTTTGTTGATTCCATTTATGAAAGAAGTGAAATTTTTTAAAAACTCGTGTTTTTTAAGAAATCATGTAAACCTTCTAGAAGCTGTGATTTTAAAAAACGGGCGGAAGTAAGCTTTTCTTATTTCCGGACGAATGCGCAAACTATAGAAAGTCGTTATTACGTAGAATGTTCATACTTTGTTGATTTCATTTATGAAATAAATCACATTTTTTAAAAATTCGTGTTTTTTAAGAAATCGTGTAAACCTTCTAGAAGCTGTGATTTTAAAAAACGATGGGAAGTAAGCTTTTCTTATTTCTGGACGAATGCGCAAACTATAGAAAGTCGTTATGACGTAGAATGTGAATACTTTGTTGATTCCATTTATTAAATAAATCACATTTTCTAAGAAGTCATCTTTTTTAAGAAATCATGTAAACCTTCTAGAAGCTGTGATTTTAAAAAATGGGTGGAGGTAAGGTTTTCTTATTTCCGGACGAATGCGAAACCTATAGAAATTCGTTATTCGTATAATGTTCATACTTTTTTCATTCCATTATTTAAAGAAATCGCATTTTCTAAAAACTCATGTTTTTTAAGAAATCATGTAAACCTTCTAGAAGCTGTGATTTTAAAAAACGGGCGGAAGTAAGCTTTTCTTATTTCTGGACGAATGCGCAAACTATAGAAATTCATTATTACGTAGAATGTTCATACTTTTTTTATTCCATTTATGAAATAAATCACATTTTCTAAAAACTGGTGTTTTTTAAGAAATCATGTAAACCATCTAGAAGTTGTGATTTAAAAAAACGGGCAGAAGTAAGCTTTTTGATTTCGGACGAATGCGCAAACTCTAGAAAGTCGTTATTACGCAGAATGTTCATACTTTTTTTATTCCATTTATGAAATAAATCATATTTTCTAAAAACTCATGTTTTATTAGAAATCGGGTAAACCTTCTAGAAGCTGTGATTTAAAAAAACGGGGGGAAGTAATCTTCTTTTATTTGCGGATGCATTCCCAAACTATAGAAAGTCGTTATGACGTAGAATGTGCATACTTTGTTGATTCCATTTATGAAAGAAACCACATTTTCTAAAAAATCTTGTTTTTTAAGAAATCATGTAAACCTTCTAGAAGCTGTGATTTTAAAAAACGGGTGGAAGTAAGCTTTTCTTATTTCCGGACGCATTCGCAAACTATAGAAAGTCATTATGACGTAGAATGTGCATACTTTGTTGATTCCATTTATGAAAGAAATCACATTTTCTAAAAACTCGTGTTTTTTAAGAAAGCATGTAAACCTTCTAGAAGCTGTGATTTAAAAAAACGGGCGGAAGTAAGCTTTTCTTATTTCCGGACGAATGAGCAAACTATAGAAAGTCGTTATTTCGTAGAATGTTCATACTTTGTTGATTCCATTTATGAAATAAATCACATTTTCTAAAAATTCATGTTTTTTAAGAAATCATCTAAACCTTCTAGAAGCTATGACTTAAAAAAACGGGGGGAAGTAATCTTTTCTTTATTCCGGACGCATTCGCAAACTATAGAAATTCGTTATGATGTAGAATGTGCATACTTTGTTGATTCCATTTATGAAAGAAATCACATTTTCTAAAAGCTCGTGTTTTTTAAGAAATCATGTAAACCTTCTAGAAGCTATGATTTTAAAAAACGAGCAGAAGTAAGCTTTTTGATTTCGGACGAATGCGCAAACTCTAGAAAGTCGTTATTACGCAGAATGTTCATACTTTTTTTATTCCATTTATGAAATAAATCATATTTTCTAAAAACTCATGTTTTATTAGAAATCGGGTAAACCTTCTAGAAGCTGTGATTTAAAAAAACGGGGGGAAGTAATCTTCTTTTATTTGCGGATGCATTCCCAAACTATAGAAAGTCGTTATGACGTAGAATGTGCATACTTTGTTGATTCCATTTATGAAAGAAACCACATTTTCTAAAAAATCTTGTTTTTTAAGAAATCATGTAAACCTTCTAGAAGCTATGACTTAAAAAAACGGGGGGAAGTAATCTTTTCTTTATTCCGGACGCATTCGCAAACTATAGAAAGTCGTTATGACATAGAATGTGCATACTTTGTTGATTCTATTTATGAATGAAATCACATTTTCTAAAAACTCATGTTTTTTAAGAAATCATGTAAACCTTCTAGAAGCAGTGATTTTAAAAAACGGGAGGAATTAGGATTTTTTATTTCTGGACAAATGCGCAAACTCTAGAAAGTCGTTATTACGTAGAATGTTCATACTTTGTTGATTCCACTTATGAAATAAATCACATTTTCTAAATACTCATGTTTTTTAAGAAATAATGTAAACCTTCTAGAAGCTATGAATTTAAAAAATAGGCAGAAGTAAGCTTTGCTTATTTCCGGACCAATGCCCAAGTATAGAAAGTTGTTATTACATAGAATGTTCATACTTGGTTGATTCCGTTTATGAAATAAATCACATTTTCTAAAAACTCGTGTTTTTTAAGAATTCATGTAAACCTTCTAGAAGCTGTGATTTTAAAAAACGATCGGAAGTAAGCTTTTCTTATTTCTGGACGAATGCGCAAACTATAGAAATTCGTTATTACGTAGAATGTTCATACTTTGCTGATTCCATTTATGAAATAAATCACATTTTCTAAAAAATCGTGTTTTTTAAGAAATCATGTAAACCTTCTAGAAGCTGTGATTTAAAAAAACGGGGGGAAGTAATCTTTTCTTATTTCCGGACGCATTCGCAAACTATAGAAAGTCGTTATGACGTAGAATGTGCATACTTTGTTGATTCCATTTATTACAGAAATCACATTTTCTAAAAACTCGTGTTTTTTAAGAAATCATGTAAACCTTCTAGAAGCTGTGATTTTAAAAAACGGGCGGAAGTAAGCTTTTCTTATTTCCGGACGAATGCGCAAACTATAGAAAGTCGTTATTACATATAATTTTCATACTTTGTTGATTCCATTTATGAAATAAATCACATTTTTAAAAATTCATGTTTTTTAAGAAATCGTGTAAACCTTCTAGAAGCCGTGATTTTAAAAAACGATGGGAAGTAAGCTTTTCTTATTTCTGGACGAATGCGCAAACTATAGAAAGTCGTTATGACGTAGAATGTGAATACTTTGTTGATTCCATTTCTGAAATAAATCACATTTTGTAAAAAGTCATGTTTTTTAAGAAATCATGTAAACCTTCTAGAAGCTGTGATTTTAAAAAACGGGCGGAAGTAAGCTTTTTATATTTCTGGACGAATCCGCAAACTATAGAAATTCGTTTATTTCTGGACGAATCCGCAAACTATTTCTGGACGAATCCGCAAATTACGTAGAATGTTCATACTTTTTTTATTCCATTTATGAAATAAATCACATTTTCTAAAAACTCATGTTTTTTAAGAAATCATGTAAACCATCTAGAAGTTGTGATTTAAAAAAACAGGCAGAAGTAAGCTTTTTTATTTCGGACAAATGCGCAAACTCTAGAAAGTCGTTATTACGTAGAATGTTCATACTTTTTTGATTCCATTTATGAAATAAATCACATTTTCTAAAAACTCATGTTTTTAAAGAAATCAGGTAAACCTTCTAGAAGCTGGAATTTAAAAAAACGGGGGGAAGTAATCTTTTCTTATTTCTGGATGCATTCGCAAACTATAAAAACTCGTTATGACGTAGAATGTGCATACTTTGTTGATTCCATTTATGAAAGAAATCACATTTTCTAAAAAATCTTGTTTTTTAAGAAATCATGTAAACCTTCTAGAAGCTGTGATTTTAAAAAACGAGCGGAAGTAAGATTTTCTTATTTCGGGACGAATGCGGAAACTATAGAAAGTTGTTATTACGTAGAATGTTCATACTTTGTTGATTCCATTGATGAAATAAATCGTATTTTCTAAAAACTCGTGTTTTTTAAGAAATCATGTAAACCTTCTAGAAGCTGTGATTTTAAAAAACTGGCGGAAGTAAGCTTTTCTTATTTCCGGACGAATGCACAAACTATAAAAAGTTGTTATTAGGTAGAATGTTCATACTTTGTTGATTCCATTTATGAAATCAATCGTATTTTCTAAAAACTCGTGTTTTTTAAGAAATCATGTAAACCTTCTAGAAGCCGTGATTCTAAAAAACGGGCGGAAGTAAGCTTTTCTTATTTCCGGACGAATGCGCAAACTATAGAAAGTCGTTATTACTTAGAATGTTCATACTTTGTTGATTCCATTTATGAAATAAATCACATTTTCTAAAAACTCGTGTTTTTTAAGAAATCATTTTAACCTTCTAGAAGCTGTGATTTTAAAAAAGGGGCGGAAGTAAGCTTTTCTTATTTCCGGACGAATCCGCAAACTATAGAAACTCGTTATTACGTAGAATGTTCATACTTTTTTGATTCCATTTATGAAAGAAATCACATTTTCTAAAAAATCTTGTTTTTTAAGAAATCATGTAAACCTTCTAGAAGCTGTGATTTTAAAAAACGATGGGAAGTAAGCTTTTGTTATTTCTGGACGCATTCACAAACTATAGAAAGTCGTTATGAAGTAGAATGTGCATACTTTGTTGATTCCATTTATGAAAGAAATCACATTTTCTAAAAAGTCATGTTTTTTAAGAAATCATGTAAACCTTCTAGAAGCTGTGATTTTAAAAAACGGGCGGAAGTAAGCTTTTTATTTCCGGAAGAATGTGGAAACTATAGAAAGTCGTTATTACGTAGAATGTTCATACTTTGTTGATTTTATTTATGAAATAAATCACATTTTCTAAAAACTCGTGTTTTTGAAGAAATCATGTAAACCTTCTAGAAGCTCTGATTTTAAAAAACGGACAGAAGTAAGCTTTTCTTATTTACAGACAAATGCGCAAACTATACAAAGTCGTTATTACGTAGAATGTTCATACTTTCTTGATTCCATTTATGAAATAAATCACATTTTCCAAAAACTCGTGTTTTTTAAGAAATCATGTAAACCTTCTAGAAGCTGTGATTTAAAAAAACGGGGGGAAGTAATCTTTTCTTAATTCCATACGTATTCGCAAACTATAGAAAGTCGTTATGACGTAGAATGTGCATACTTTGTTGATTCCATTTATGAAATAAATCACATTTTTTAAAAACTCGTGTTTTTTAAGAAATCATGTAAACCTTCTAGAAGTTGTGATTTAAAAAAACGGGGGGAAGTAATCTTTTCCTATTTCCGGACGAATGCGCAAACTATAGAAAGTCGTTATTCCGTAGAATGTTCATACTTTGTTGATTCCATTTATGAAATAAATCACATTTTCCAAAAACTCGTGTTTTTTAAGAAATCATGTAAACCTTCTAGAAGCTGTGATTTTAAAAAACGGGCAGAAGTAAGCTTTTCTTATTTCCGGACGAATGCGCAAACTATAGAAATTTGTTATTCGTATAATGTTCATACTTTTTTTATTGCATTTATGAAAGAAATCACACATTCTAAAAACTCGTGTTTTTTAAGAAATCATGTAAACCTTCTAGAAGCTGTGATTTAAAAAAACGGGGGGAAGTAATCTTTTCTTATTTCCGGACGCATTCGCAAACTATATAAAGTCATTATGACGTAGAATGTGCATACTTTGTTGATTCCATTTATGAAAGAAATCACATTTTCTAAAAACTCGTGTTTTTTAAGAAATCATGTAAACCTTCTAGAAGCTGTGATTTTAAAACCCGGGCGGAAGAAAGCTTTTCTTATTTCCGGATGAATGCGCAAACTATAGAAAGTCGTTATTTCGTAGAATGTTCATACTTTGTTGATTCCATTTATGAAATAAATCACATTTTCTAAAAATTCATGGTTTTTTAAGAAATCATGTAAACCTTCTAGAAGCTATGATTTAAAAAAACGGGGGGAAGTAATCTTTTCTTTATTCCGGACGCATTTGCAAACTATAGAAATTCGTTATGATGTAGAATGTGCATACTTTGTTGATTCCATTTATGAAAGAAATTACATTTTCTAAAAGCTCGTGTTTTTTAAGAAATCATGTAAACCTTCGAGAAGCTATGATTATAAAAAACGGGCAGAAGTAATATTTTGTTAATTCCAGACGCATTTGCAAATTATAGAAAGTCATTATGACGTAGAATGTGCATACTTTGTTGATTCCATTTATGAATGAAATCACATTTTCTAGAAACTCATGTTTTTTAAGAAATCATGTAAACCTTCTAGAAGCAGTGATTTTAAAAAACGGGAGGAATTAGGATTTTTTATTTCTGGACGAATGCGCAAACTATAGAAAGTTGTTATTACGTAGAATGTTCATACTTTGTTGATTCCACTTATGAAATAAATCACATTTTCTAAATACTCATGTTTTTTAAGAAATAATGTAAACCTTCTAGAAGCTGTGATTTTAAAAAACGGGCAGAAGTAAGCTTTGCTTATTTCTGGACCAATGCCCAAGTATAGAAAGTTGTTATTACATAGAATGTTCATACTAGGTTGATTCCGTTTATGAAATAAATCACATTTTCTAAAAACTCGTGTTTTTTAAGAATTCATGTAAACTTTCTAGAAGCTGTGATTTTAAAAAACGATCGGAAGTAAGCTTTTCTTATTTCTGGACGAATGCGCAAACTATAGAAATTCGTTATTACGTAGAATGTTCATACTTTGCTGATTCCATTTATGAAATAAATCACATTTTCTAAAAACTCGTGTTTTTTAATAAATCATTTAAACCTTCTAGAAGCTGTGATTTAAAAATACGGGGGGAAGTAATCTTTTCTTATTTCTGGACGCATTCGCAAACTATAGAAAGTCGTTATGACGTAGAATGTGCATATTTTGTTGATTCCATTTATTAAAGAAATCACATTTTCTAAAAACTCGTGTTTTTTAAGAAATCATGTAAACCTTCTAGTAGTTGTGATTTTAGAAAACGGGCGGAAGTAAGCTTTTCTTATTTCCGGACGAATGCGCAAACTATAGAAAGTCGTTATTACATAGAATGTTCATACTTTGTTGATTCCATTTATGAAATAAATCACATTTTTTTAAAATTCGTGTTTTTTAAGAAATCGTGTAAACCTTCTAGAAGCTGTGATTTTAAAAAACGATGGGAAGTAAGCTTTTCTTATTTCTGGACGAATGCGCAAACTATAGAAAGTCGTTATGACGTAGAATGTGAATACTTTGTTGATTCCATTTATGAAATAAATCACATTTTCTAAAAAGTCATGTTTTTTAAGAAATCATGTAAACCTTCTAGAAGCTGTGATTTTAAAAAATGGGCGGAAGTAAGGTTTTCTTATTTCCGGACGAATGCGAAACCTATAGAAATTCGTTATTCGTATAACGTTCATACTTTTTTGATTCCATTATTTAAAGAAATCGCATTTTCTAAAAACTCATGTTTTTTAAGAAATCATGTAAACCTTCTAGAAACTGTGATTTTAAAAAACGGGCGTAAGTAAGCTTTTCTTGTTTCTGGACGAATGCGCAAACTATAGAAATTCGTTATTACGTAGAATGTTCATACATTTTTTATTCCATTTATGAAATAAATCACATTTTCTAAAAACTCGTGTTTTTTAAGAAATCATGTAAACCATCTAGAAGTTGTGATTTAAAAAAACGGGCAGAAGTAAGCTTTTTTATTTCAGATGAATGCGCAAACTCTAGAAAATCATTATTACGTAGAATGTTCATACTTTTTTGATTCCATTTATGAAATAAATCACATTTTCTAAAAAGTCGTGTTTTTTAAGAAATTAGGTAAACCTTCTAGCAGTTGTGATTTAAAAAAACGGGGGGAAGTAATCTTTTCTTATTTCCGGATGCATTCGCAAACTATAGAAAGTCGTTATGAGGGAGAATGTGCATACTTTGTTGATTCCATTTATGAAAGAAATCACATTTTCTAAAAAATTGTGTTTTTTAAGAAATCATGTAAACCTTCTAGAAGCTGTGATTTTAAAAAACTGGCGGAAGTAAGCTTTTCTTATTTCCGGACGAATGCACAAACTATACAAATTTGTTATTACGTAGAATGTTCATACTTTGTTGATTCCATTTATGAAATAAATCATATTTTCTAAAAACTCATGTTTTTTAAGAAATCATGTAAACCTTCTAGAAACTGTGATTTTAAAAAACGGGCGGAAGTAAGCTTTTCTTATTTCCGGACGAATGCGCAAACTATAGAAAGTCGTTATTACGTAGAATGTTCATACTTTGTTGATTCCATTTATGAAATAAATCACATTTTCTAAAAACTCATTTTTCTTAAGAAATCATTTTAACCTTCTAGAAGCTGTGATTTTAAAAAAGGGGCGGAAGTAAGCTTTTCTTATTTCCGGACGAATCCGCAAACTATAGAAACTCGTTATTACGTAGAATGTTCATACTTTTTTTATTCCATTTATGAAAGAAATCACATTTTCTAAAAAATCTTGTTTTTTAAGAAATCATGTAAACCTTCTAGAAGCTGTGATTTTAAAAAACGATGGGAAGTAAGCTTTTGTTATTTCCGGACGCATTCACAAACTATAGAAAGTTGTTATGATGTAGAATGTGCATACTTTGTCGATTCCATTTATGAAAGAAATCACATTTTCAAAAAAGTCATGTTTTTTAAGAAATCATGTAAACCTTCTAGAAGCTGTGATCTTAAAAAACGGGCGGAAGTAAGCTTTTTATTTCCGGAAGAATGCGGAAACTATAGAAAGTCGTTATTACGTAGAATGTTCATACTTTGTTGATTCCATCTATGAAATAAATCACAATTTCTAAAAACTCGTGTTTTTTAAGAAATCATGTAAACCTTCTAGAAGCTATGATTTAAAAAAATGGGGGGAAGTAATCTTTTCTTATTTCTGGATGCATTCGCAAACTATAGAAAGTCGTTATGACGTAGAATGTGCATACTTTTTTTATTCCATTTATGAAATAAATCACATTTTCTAAAAAGTCGTGTTTTTTAAGAAAACATGTAAACCTTCTAGAAGCTGTGATTTTAAAAAACGGGCAGAATTAAGCTTTTCTTATTTCCGGACGAATGCGCAAACTATAGAAAGTCGTTATTTCGTAGAATGTTCATACTTTGTTGATTCCATTTATTAAAGAAATCACGATTTCTAAAAACTCGTGTTTTTTAAGAAATCATGTAAACGTTCTAGAAGCTGTGATTTTAAAAAACGATGGGAAGTAAGCTTTTGTTATTTCCGGACGCATTCGCAAACTATACAAAGTCGTTATGACGTAGAATGTGCATACTTTGTCGATTCCATTTATGAAAGAAATCACATTTTCTAAAAAGTCATGTTTTTTAAGAAATCATGTAAACCTTCTAGAAGTTGTGATTTTAAAAAACGGGCGGAAGTAAGCTTTTTTATTTGCAGACGAATGCGCAAACTATAGAAATTTTTATTACGTAGAATGTTCATACTTTGTTGATTCCATTGATGAAATAAATCGTATTTTCTAAAAACTCGTGTTTTTTAAGAAATCATGTAAACCTTCTAGAAGCTGTGATTTTAAAAAACGGGCGGAAGTAAGCTTTTTTATTTCCGGACGAATGCGCAAACTATAGAAAGTCCTTATTACGTAGAATGTTCATACTTTGTTGATTCCATTTATGAAAGAAATCACATTTTCTAAAAACTCGTGTCTTCTAAGAAATCATGTAAACCTTCTAGAAGCTGTGATTTTAAAAAACGATCGGAAGTAAGCTTTTCTTATTTATGGACGAATGCGCAAACTATAGAAAGTCGTTATTACGTAGAATGTTCATACTTTGTTGATTCCATTTATGAAATAAATCACATTTTCTAAAAACTCGTGTTTTTTAACAAATCATTTTAACCTTCTAGAAGCTGTGATTTTAAAAAAGGGGCGGAAGGAAGCTTTTCTTATTTCCGGACGAATCCGAAAACTATAGAAACTCGTTATTACGTAGAATGTTCATACTTTTTTGATTCCATTTATGAAAGAAATCACATTTTCTAAAAAATCTTGTTTTTTAAGAAATCATGTAAACCTTCTAGAAGCTGTGATTTTAAAAAATGATGGGAAGTAAGCTTTTGTTATTTCCGGATGCATTCACAAACTATAGAAAGTCGTTATGACGTAGAATGTGCATACTTTGTCGATTCCATTTATGAAAGAAATCACATTTTCTAAAAAGTCATGTTTTTTAAGAAATCATGTAAACCTTCTAGAAGCTGTGATTTTAAAAAACGGGCGGAAGTAAGCTTTTTATTTCCGAAAGAATGCGGAAACTATAGAAAGTCGTTATTACGTAGAATGTTCATACTTTGTTGATTCCATTTATGAAATAAATCACATTTTCTAAAAACTCGTGTTTTTGAAGAAATCATGTAAACCTTCTAGAAGCTCTGATTTTAAAAAACGGACAGAAGTAAGCTTTTCTTATTTACAGACGAATGCGCAAACTATACAAAGTCGTTATTACGTAGAATGTTCATACCTTGTAGAAGCTGTGATTTAAAAAAACGGGGGGAAGTAATCATTTCTTAATTCCAGACGTATTCGCAAACTATAGAAAGTCGTTATGACGTAGAATGTGCATACTTTGTTGATTCCATTTATGAAAGAAATCACATTTTTTTAAAACTTGTGTTTTTTAAGAAATCATGTAAACCTTCTAGAAGCTGTGATTTAAAAAAACGGGGGGAAGTAATCTTTTCCTATTTCCGGTCAAATGCGCAAACTATAGAAAGTCGTTATTCCGTAGAATGTTCATACTTTGTTGATTCCATTTATGAAATAAATCACATTTTCCAAAAACATGTGTTTTTTAAGAAATCATGTAAACCTTCTAGAAGCTGTGATTTAAAAAAACGGGGGGAAGTAATCTTTTCTTATTTCCGGACGCATTTGCAAACTATAGAAATTTGTTATGACCTAGAATGTGCATACTTTGTTGATTCCATTTATGAAAGAAATCACATTCTCTAAAAACTCGTGTTTTTTAAGAAATCATGTAAACCTTCTAGAAGCTGTGATTTTAAAAACCGGGCGGAACTAAGCTTTTCTTATTTCCGGACGAATACGCAAACTATATAAAGTCGTTATTACGTAGAATGTTCATTCTTTGTTGATTCCATTAATGAAATAAATCACATTTTTCAGAAACTCATGTTTTTTAAGAAATCATGTAAACATTCTAGAAGCTGTGATTTAAAAAAACGGGGGGAAGTAAGTTTTTCTTAATTCAGGAGGAATGCGCAAACTATAGAAATTCATTATTACGTAGAATGTTCATGCTTTGTTGATTCCATTTATGAAATAAATAACATTTTATAAAAACTCATGTTTTTTAAGAAATCATGTAAACCTTCTAGAAGATGTGATTTTAAAAAACAGGCGCAAGTAAGCTTTTCTTATTTCCGGATGAATGCGCAAACAATAGGAAGTCGTTATTACATAGAATGTTCATACGTTGTTGATTACATTTATGAAATAAATCACATTTTCTAAAAACTCGTGTTTTTTAAGAAATCTTGTAAACCTTATAGAAGCTATAATTTTAAAAAACGATGGGAAGTAAGCTTTTCTTATTTCTGGACGAATCCGCAAACTATAGAAAGTCGTTATGACGTAGAATGTGCATACTTTGTTGATTCCTTTTATAAAATAAATCGCATTTTCTAAAAACTCATTTATTTTAAGAAATCGTGTAAACCTTCTAGAAGCTGTGATTTTAAAAAACGGGCGAAAGTTAGCTTTTCTTATTTCCGGATGAATGTGCAAACCATAGAAATTCTTTATTACGTAGAATGTTCATACCTTGTTGATTCCATTTATGAAATAAATCACATCTTCTAAAAACTCACGTTTTTTAAGAAATCATGTAAACCTTCTAGAAGCTGTGATTTTAAAAAATGGGCGGAAGTAAGCTTTTCTTATTTTCGGATGAATGCGCAATCTATAGAAAGTCATTATTACGTATAATGTTCATACTTTGTTGATTCCATTTATAAAATAAATCACATTTCATAAAAAGTCATGTTTTCTAAGAAATCATGCAAACCTTCTAGAAGCCGTGATTTCAAAAAATGGGCGGAAGTAAGCTTTTTTATTTTCGGACGAATGCGCAAACTATAGAAAGTCGTTATTACGTAGAATGTTCATACTTTGTTGATTCCATTTATGAAAGAAATCACATTTTCTAAAAACTCGTGTTTTTTAAGAAATCATGTAAAGCTTCTAGATGCCGTGATTTTAAAAAACGTGCGGAAGTAAGCTTTTCTTATTTCCGGACGAATGCGCAAACTATAGAAAGTCTTTATTAAGTAGAATGTTCGTACTTTGTTGATTCCATTTATGAAAGAAATCACATTTTCTAAGAAGTCATGTTTTTATAGAAATCATGTAAACCTTCTAGAAGCTGTGATTTTAAAAAACGGGCAGAAGTAAGCTTTTTTATTTCCGAACGAATGCGCAAACTATAGAAAGTCATTATTACGTAGAATGTTCTTAATTTGTTGATTGAATTTATGAAATAAATCACATTTTCTAAAAACTCGTGTTTTTTAAGAAATCATGTAAACCTTCTAGAAGCTGTGATTTTAAAAAACGGGCGGAAGTAAGCTTTTTTATTTCCGGACAAATGCGCAAACTATAGAAAGTCGTTATTACGTAGAATCTTCATACTTTGTTGATTCCATTTATGAAAGAATTCATACTTTCTAAAAACTCGTGTTTTTTAAGAAATGATGTAAACATTCTAGAAGCTGTGATTTTAAAAAACGGGCGGAAGTAAGCTTTTCTTATTTCCGGACGAATGCGCAAACTATAGAAATTCGTTATTACGTAGAATGTTCATACTTTTTTGATTCCGTTTATGAAAGAAATAACATTTTCTAAAAACTCCTGTTTTTGAAGAAATCATGTAAACCTTCTAGAAGCTGATTTCCAGACGAATGCGCAAACTATGGAAAGTCGTTATTACGTAGAATGTTCATGCTTTGTTAATTCCATTTATGAAATAAATCACATTTTCTAAAAACTCGTGTTTTTTAAGAAATCATGTAAACCTTCTAGAAGTTGTGGTTTAAAAAAACGGGGGGAAGTAAGTTTTTCTTAATTCCGGACTAATGTACAATATATAGAAAGTCGTTATTACGTAGAATGGTCATACCTTGTTGATTCCATTTATGATATAAATCACATTTTCTAAAAACTCATGTTTTTTAAGAAATCATGTAAACCTTCTAGAAGCTGTGATTTAAAAAAACGGGGGGAAGTAGGCTTTTCTTATTTCCGGAAGAATGCGCAAACTATAGAAAGACATTATTACGTAGAATGTTCATACTTTGTTGATTTCATTAATGAAATAAATCACATTTTTCAGAAACTCATGTTTTTTAAGAAATCATGTAAACATTCTAGAAGCTGTGATTTAAAAAAACGGGGGGAAGTAAGTTTTTCTTAATTCAGGAGGAATGCGCAAACTATAGAAATTCATTATTACGTAGAATGTTCATGCTTTGTTGATTCCATTTATGAAATAAATAACATTTTATAAAAACTCATGTTTTTTAAGAAATCATGTAAACCTTCTAGAAGATGTGATTTTAAAAAACAGGCGCAAGTAAGCTTTTCTTATTTCCGGATGAATGCGCAAACAATAGGAAGTCGTTATTACATAGAATGTTCATACGTTGTTGATTACATTTATGAAATAAATCACATTTTCTAAAAACTCGTGTTTTTTAAGAAATCTTGTAAACCTTATAGAAGCTATAATTTTAAAAAACGATGGGAAGTAAGCTTTTCTTATTTCTGGACGAATCCGCAAACTATAGAAAGTCGTTATGACGTAGAATGTGCATACTTTGTTGATTCCTTTTATAAAATAAATCACATTTTCTAAAAACTCATTTATTTTAAGAAATCGTGTAAACCTTCTAGAAGCTGTGATTTTAAAAAACGGGCGAAAGTTAGCTTTTCTTATTTCCGGATGAATGTGCAAACCATAGAAATTCTTTATTACGTAGAATGTTCATACCTTGTTGATTCCATTTATGAAATAAATCACATCTTCTAAAAACTCACGTTTTTTAAGAAATCATGTAAACCTTCTAGAAGCTGTGATTTTAAAAAATGGGCAGAAGTAAGCTTTTCTTATTTTCGGATGAATGCGCAAACTATAGAAAGTCATTATTACGTATAATGTTCATACTTTGTTGATTCCATTTATAAAATAAATCACATTTCATAAAAAGTCATGTTTTCTAAGAAATCATGCAAACCTTCTAGAAGCCGTGATTTCAAAAAACGGGCGGAAGTAAGCTTTTTTATTTTCGGACGAATGCGCAAACTATAGAAAGTCGTTATTACGTAGAATGTTCATACTTTGTTGATTCCATTTATGAAAGAAATCACATTTTCTAAAAACTCGTGTTTTTTAAGAAATCATGTAAAGCTTCTAGATGCCGTGATTTTAAAAAACGTGCGGAAGTAAGCTTTTCTTATTTCCGGACGAATGCGCAAACTATAGAAAGTCTTTATTAAGTAGAATGTTCGTACTTTGTTGATTCCATTTATGAAAGAAATCACATTTTCTAAGAAGTCATGTTTTTATAGAAATCATGTAAACCTTCTAGAAGCTGTGATTTTAAAAAACGGGCAGAAGTAAGCTTTTTTATTTCCGAACGAATGCGCAAACTATAGAAAGTCATTATTACGTAGAATGTTCTTAATTTGTTGATTGAATTTATGAAATAAATCACATTTTCTAAAAACTCGTGTTTTTTAAGAAATCATGTAAACCTTCTAGAAGCTGTGATTTTAAAAAACGGGCGGAAGTAAGCTTTTTTATTTCCGGACAAATGCGCAAACTATAGAAAGTCGTTATTACGTAGAATCTTCATACTTTGTTGATTCCATTTATGAAAGAATTCATACTTTCTAAAAACTCGTGTTTTTTAAGAAATGATGTAAACATTCTAGAAGCTGTGATTTTAAAAAACGGGCGGAAGTAAGCTTTTCTTATTTCCGGACGAATGCGCAAACTATAGAAATTCGTTATTACGTAGAATGTTCATACTTTTTTGATTCCGTTTATGAAAGAAATAACATTTTCTAAAAACTCCTGTTTTTGAAGAAATCATGTAAACCTTCTAGAAGCTGATTTCCAGACGAATGCGCAAACTATGGAAAGTCGTTATTACGTAGAATGTTCATGCTTTGTTAATTCCATTTATGAAATAAATCACATTTTCTAAAAACTCGTGTTTTTTAAGAAATCATGTAAACCTTCTAGAAGTTGTGGTTTAAAAAAACGGGGGGAAGTAAGTTTTTCTTAATTCCGGACTAATGTACAATATATAGAAAGTCGTTATTACGTAGAATGGTCATACCTTGTTGATTCCATTTATGATATAAATCACATTTTCTAAAAACTCATGTTTTTTAAGAAATCATGTAAACCTTCTAGAAGCTGTGATTTAAAAAAACGGGGGGAAGTAGGCTTTTCTTATTTCCGGAAGAATGCGCAAACTATAGAAAGACATTATTACGTAGAATGTTCATACTTTGTTGATTTCATTTATGAAATAAATCACATTTTCTAAAAACTCGTGTTTTTTAAGAAATCATGTAAACCTTCTAGAAGCTGTGATTTTAGAAATCGATGGGAAGTAAGTTTTTCTTATTTCCGGACTAATGTGCAAAATATAGAAAGTCGTTATTACGTAGAATGTTCATACTTTGTTGATTCCATTTATGAAATAAATCACATTTTCTAAAAACTTGTGTTTTTTAAGAAATCATGTAAACCTTCTAGAAGCTGTGATTTTAAAAAACGGGCGAAAGTAAGCTTTTCTTATTTCCGGACAAATGTGCAAACTATAGAAGGTCGTTATTACGTAGAATGTTCATACTTTGTTGATTCCATTTGTGAAAGAAATCACATTTTATAAAAAGTCATGTTTTTTAAGAAATCATGTAAACCTTCTAGAAGCTGCGATTTTAAAAAAGGGGCGGAAGTAAGCTTTTCTTATTTCCCGACGCATTCGCAAACTATAGAAAGTCCTTATGACGTAGAATGTGCATAATTTATTGATTCCATTTATCAAACAAATCACATTTTCTAAAATGTCATGTTTCTTAAGATATCATGTAAATCTTCTAGAAGCTGTGATTTTAAAAAACGGGCGGAAGGAAGCTTTTTTTATTTCCGGACGAATGCGCAAACTATAGAAATTCGTTATTACGTACAATGTTCATACTTTTTTGATTCCATATATCAAAGAAATCACATTTTCTAAAAACTCGTGTTTTTTAAGAAATCATGTAAACCTTCTAGAAGCTGTGATTTTAGAAAACGGGCGGAAGTAAGCATTTTTATTTCCGGACGAATGCGCAAACTATAGAAAGTCGTTATTACGTAGAATGTTCATACTTTGTTGATTCCATTTATGAAATAAATCACATTTTCTAAAAACTCATGTTTTTTAAGAAATCTTGTAAACCTTCTAGAAGCTGTGATTTTAAAAAATGGGGGGAAGTAAGTTTTTCTTAATTCTGGACGAATGCGCAAACTATAGAAAGTCGTTATTACGTAGAATGTTCATACTTTATTGATTCCATTTATCAAAGAAATCACATTTTCTAAAAACTCGTGTTTTTTAAGAAATCATGTAAACCTTCTAGAAGCTGTGATTTTAGAAAACGGGCGGAAGTAAGCTTTTCTTATTTCCGGACGAATGCGCAAATTATAGAAAGTCGTTATTACGTAGAATGTTCATAGTTTGTTGATTTCATTTATGAAATAAATCACATTTTCTAAAAACTCATGTTTTTTAAGAAATCATGTAAACCTTCTAGAAGCTGTGATTTTAAAAAACGGGCAGAAGTAAGCTTTTTTATTTCCGGACGAATTCGCAAACTATAGAAAGTCGTTATGACAAAGAATGTGCATACTTTGTTGATTCCATTTATGAAATAAATCACATTTTCTAAAAACTCGTGTTTTTTAAGAAATCATGTAAACCTTCTAGAAGCTGTGATTTTAAAAAACGGGCGGAAGTAATCTTTTATTATTTCCAGATGAATGCGCAAACTATAGAAAGTCGTTATGACATAGAATGTGCATACTTTGTTGATTACATTTATGAAATAAATCACATTTTCTAAAAACTCGTGTTTTTTAAGAAATCATGTAAACCTTCTAGAAGCTGTGATTTTAAAAAACGGGCGGAAGTAAGCTTTTCTTATTTCCGGACGAATGCGCAAACTATAGAAAGTCGTTATTACGTAGAATGGTCATACTTTGTTGATTCCATTTATAAAATAAATCACATTTTCTAAAAAATCATGTTTTTTAAGAAATCATGTAAACCTTCTAGAAGGTGTGATTTTAAAACACGGGTGGAAGAAAGCTTTTTTATTTCCGGATGAATGCGCAAACTATAGAAAGTTGTTATTACGTAGAATGTTCATACTTTGTTGATTCCATTTATGAAATAAATCACATTTTCCAAAAATTCATGTTTTTTAAGAAATCATGTAAACCTTCTAGAAGCTGTGATTTTAAAAAACGATGGGAAGTAAGCTTTTCTTATTTCCGGACGCATTCGCAAACCATAGAAATTCGTTATGACGTAGAATGTGCATACTTTGTTGATTTCATTTATGAAAGAAATCACATTTTCTAAAAAGTCGTGTTTTTTAAGAAATCATGTAAACCTTCTAGAAGCTATGATTTTAAAAAACGGGCAGAAATAAGCTTTTTTATTTCAGGACGAATGCGCAAACTATAGAAAGTCGTTATCACGTAGAATGTTCATACTTTGTTGATTCCATTTATGAAATAAATCACATTTTCTAAAAACTCGTGTTTTTTAAGAGATCATGTAAACCTTCTAGAAGCTCTGATTTTAAAAATCGATGGAAAGTAAGCTTTTCTTATTTCCGGACGCATTCCCGAACTATAGAAAGTCGTTATGACTTAGAATGTGCATGCTTTGTCGATTCCATTTGTGAAAGAAATCACATTTTATAAAAAGTCATGTTTTTTAAGAAATCATGTAAACCTTCTAGAAGCTCTGATTTTAAAAAACGGGCGGAAGTAAGCTTTTCTTATTTCCGGATGAATGCGCAAACTATAGAAAGTCGTTATTACGTAGAATGTTCATACTTTCTTGATTCCATTTATGAAATAAATCACATTTTCTAAAAACTCGTGTTTTTTAAGAAATCATGTAAACCTTCTAGAAGCTATGATTTTAAAAAATGGGTGGAAGTAAGCTTTTTTATTTCCGGACGAATACGCAAACTATAGAAAGTCGTTATTACGTAGAAAGTTCATACTTTGTTGCTTACTTTTATGAAATAAATCACATTTTCTAAAAACTTGTGTTCTTTAAGAAATCATCTAAACCTTCTAGAAGCTGTGATTTTAAAAAATTATGGGAAGTAAGCTTTTCTTATTTCCGGTAGCATTCCCAAACTATAGAAAGTCGTTATGACGTAGAATGTGCATACTTTGTCGATTCCATGTATGAAAGAAATCCCATTTTCTAAAAAGTCTTGTTTTTTAAGAAATCATGTAAACCTTCTAGAAGCTGTGATTTTAAAAAACGGGCGGAAGTAAGCTTTTCTTATTTCCGGACGAATGCGCAAACTATAGAAATTCATTATTATGTAGAATGTTCATACTTTTTTTTATTCCATTTATGAAATAAATCACATTTTCTAAAAACTCGTGTTTTTTAAGAAATCATGTAAACCTTCTAGAAGCTGTGATTTTAAAACCAGGCGGAAGTAAGATTTTTTATTTCCGGATGAATGCGCAAACTATAGAAAGTCGTTATCACGTAGAATGTTCATACTTTGTTGATTCCATTTATGAAATAAATCACTTTTTCTAAAAACTCGTGTTTTTTAATAGATCATGTAAACCTTCTAGAAGCTCTGATTTTAAAAATCGATGGGAAGTAAGCTTTCCTTATTTCCGGACGCATTCGAAACTATAGAAAGTCGTTATGACTTAGAATGTGCATACTTTGTTGATTCCATTTATGAAAGAAATCACATTTTGTAAAAAGTCATGTTTTTTCAGAAATCATGTAAACCTTCTAGAAGCTGTGATTTTAAAAAATGGGCAGAAGTAAGCTTTTCTTATTTCCGGAAGAATGTGCAAACTATAGAAAGTCGTTATTTCGTAGAATGTTCATACTTTGTTGATTCCATTTATGAAAGAAATCACATTTTCTAAAAACTCGTGTTTTTTAAGAAATCACGTAAACCTTCTAGAAGCTGTGATTTTAAAAAACGGGCGAAAGTAAGCTTTTCTTATTTCCGGACAAATGCGCAAACTATAGAAGGTCGTTATTATGTAGAATGTTCATACTTTGTTGATTCCATTTATGAAATAAATCACATTTTCTAAAAACTCATGTTTTTTAAGAAATCATGTAAACCTTCTAGAAGCTGTGATTTTAAAAAACGGGCGGAAATAAGCTTTTCTTATTTCTGGATGATTGCGCAAACAATAGAAAGTCGTTATTACATAGAATGTTCATACTTTGTTGATTCAATTTATGAAATAAATCACATTTTCTAAAAACTCGTGTTTTTTAAGAAATCATGTAAAACTTCTAGAAGCTGTGATTTTAAAAAACGACCGGAAGTAAGCTTTTCTTATTTCCGGAAGAATGTGCAAACTATAGAAAGTCGTTATTACGTAGAATGTTCATAGTTTGTTGATTCCATTTATGAAAGAAATCACATTTTCTAAAAACTCGTGTTTTTTAAGAAATCAAGTAAACCTTCTAGAAGCTGTGATTTTAAAAAACGGGCAAAAGTAAGCTTTTCTTATTTCCGGACAAATGTGCAAACTATAGAAGGTCGTTATTACGTAGAATGTTCATACTTTGTTGATTCCATTTGTGAAAGAAATCACATTTTATAAAAATTCATGTTTTTTAAGAAATCAAGTAAACCTTCTAGAAGCTGTGATTTTAAAAAACGGGCGAAAGTAAGCTTTTCTTATTTCCGGACAAATGCGCAAACTATAGAAGGTCGTTATTATGTAGAATGTTCATACTTTGTTGATTCCATTTATGAAAGAAATCACATTTTCTAAAAACTCGTGTCTTCTAAGAAATCATGTAAACCTTCTAGAAGCTGTGATTTTAAAAAACGTGCAGAAGTAAGATTTTCTTATTTCCGGATGAATGCGCAAACTATAGAAATTCGTTATTACGTAGAATGTTCATACTTTGTTGATTCCATTAATGAAATAAATCACATTTTTCAGAAACTCATGTTTTTTAAGAAATCATGTAAACATTCTAGAAGCTGTGATTTAAAAAAACGGGGGGAAGTAAGTTTTTCTTAATTCAGGAGGAATGCGCAAACTATAGAAATTCATTATTACGTAGAATGTTCATGCTTTGTTGATTCCATTTATGAAATAAATAACATTTTATAAAAACTCATGTTTTTTAAGAAATCATGTAAACCTTCTAGAAGATGTGATTTTAAAAAACAGGCGCAAGTAAGCTTTTCTTATTTCCGGATGAATGCGCAAACAATAGGAAGTCGTTATTACATAGAATGTTCATACGTTGTTGATTACATTTATGAAATAAATCACATTTTCTAAAAACTCGTGTTTTTTAAGAAATCTTGTAAACCTTATAGAAGCTATAATTTTAAAAAACGATGGGAAGTAAGCTTTTCTTATTTCTGGACGAATCCGCAAACTATAGAAAGTCGTTATGACGTAGAATGTGCATACTTTGTTGATTCCTTTTATAAAATAAATCACATTTTCTAAAAACTCATTTATTTTAAGAAATCGTGTAAACCTTCTAGAAGCTGTGATTTTAAAAAACGGGCGAAAGTTAGCTTTTCTTATTTCCGGATGAATGTGCAAACCATAGAAATTCTTTATTACGTAGAATGTTCATACCTTGTTGATTCCATTTATGAAATAAATCACATCTTCTTAAAACTCACGTTTTTTAAGAAATCATGTAAACCTTCTAGAAGCTGTGATTTTAAAAAATGGGCGGAAGTAAGCTTTTCTTATTTTCGGATGAATGCGCAAACTATAGAAAGTCATTATTACGTATAATGTTCATACTTTGTTGATTCCATTTATAAAATAAATCACATTTCATAAAAAGTCATGTTTTCTAAGAAATCATGCAAACCTTCTAGAAGCCGTGATTTCAAAAAACGGGCGGAAGTAAGCTTTTTTATTTTCGGACGAATGCGCAAACTATAGAAAGTCGTTATTACGTAGAATGTTCATACTTTGTTGATTCCATCTATGAAAGAAATCACATTTTCTAAAAACTCGTGTTTTTTAAGAAATCATGTAAAGCTTCTAGATGCCGTGATTTTAAAAAACGTGCGGAAGTAAGCTTTTCTTATTTCCGGACGAATGCGCAAACTATAGAAAGTCTTTATTAAGTAGAATGTTCGTACTTTGTTGATTCCATTTATGAAAGAAATCACATTTTCTAAGAAGTCATGTTTTTATAGAAATCATGTAAACCTTCTAGAAGCTGTGATTTTAAAAAACGGGCAGAAGTAAGCTTTTTTATTTCCGAACGAATGCGCAAACTATAGAAAGTCATTATTACGTAGAATGTTCTTAATTTGTTGATTGAATTTATGAAATAAATCACATTTTCTAAAAACTCGTGTTTTTTAAGAAATCATGTAAACCTTCTAGAAGCTGTGATTTTAAAAAACGGGCGGAAGTAAGCTTTTTTATTTCCGGACAAATGCGCAAACTATAGAAAGTCGTTATTACGTAGAATCTTCATACTTTGTTGATTCCATTTATGAAAGAATTCATACTTTCTAAAAACTCGTGTTTTTTAAGAAATGATGTAAACATTCTAGAAGCTGTGATTTTAAAAAACGGGCGGAAGTAAGCTTTTCTTATTTCCGGACGAATGCGCAAACTATAGAAATTCGTTATTACGTAGAATGTTCATACTTTTTTGATTCCGTTTATGAAAGAAATAACATTTTCTAAAAACTCCTGTTTTTGAAGAAATCATGTAAACCTTCTAGAAGCTGATTTCCAGACGAATGCGCAAACTATGGAAAGTCGTTATTACGTAGAATGTTCATGCTTTGTTAATTCCATTTATGAAATAAATCACATTTTCTAAAAACTCGTGTTTTTTAAGAAATCATGTAAACCTTCTAGAAGTTGTGGTTTAAAAAAACGGGGGGAAGTAAGTTTTTCTTAATTCCGGACTAATGTACAATATATAGAAAGTCGTTATTACGTAGAATGGTCATACCTTGTTGATTCCATTTATGATATAAATCACATTTTCTAAAAACTCATGTTTTTTAAGAAATCATGTAAACCTTCTAGAAGCTGTGATTTAAAAAAACGGGGGGAAGTAGGCTTTTCTTATTTCCGGAAGAATGCGCAAACTATAGAAAGACATTATTACGTAGAATGTTCATACTTTGTTGATTTCATTTATGAAATAAATCACATTTTCTAAAAACTCGTGTTTTTTAAGAAATCATGTAAACCTTCTAGAAGCTGTGATTTTAGAAATCGATGGGAAGTAAGTTTTTCTTATTTCCGGACTAATGTGCAAAATATAGAAAGTCGTTATTACGTAGAATGTTCATACTTTGTTGATTCCATTTATGAAATAAATCACATTTTCTAAAAACTTGTGTTTTTTAAGAAATCATGTAAACCTTCTAGAAGCTGTGATTTTAAAAAACGGGCGAAAGTAAGCTTTTCTTATTTCCGGACAAATGTGCAAACTATAGAAGGTCGTTATTACGTAGAATGTTCATACTTTGTTGATTCCATTTGTGAAAGAAATCACATTTTATAAAAAGTCATGTTTTTTAAGAAATCATGTAAACCTTCTAGAAGCTGCGATTTTAAAAAAGGGGCGGAAGTAAGCTTTTCTTATTTCCCGACGCATTCGCAAACTATAGAAAGTCCTTATGACGTAGAATGTGCATAATTTATTGATTCCATTTATCAAACAAATCACATTTTCTAAAATGTCATGTTTCTTAAGATATCATGTAAATCTTCTAGAAGCTGTGATTTTAAAAAACGGGCGGAAGGAAGCTTTTTTTATTTCCGGACGAATGCGCAAACTATAGAAATTCGTTATTACGTACAATGTTCATACTTTTTTGATTCCATTTATCAAAGAAATCACATTTTCTAAAAACTCGTGTTTTTTAAGAAATCATGTAAACCTTCTAGAACCTGTGATTTTAGAAAACGGGCGGAAGTAAGCTTTTTTATTTCCGGACGAATGCGCAAACTATAGAAAGTCGTTATTACGTAGAATGTTCATACTTTGTTGATTCCATTTATGAAATAAATCACATTTTCTAAAAACTCATGTTTTTTAAGAAATCTTGTAAACCTTCTAGAAGCTGTGATTTTAAAAAATGGGGGGAAGTAAGTTTTTCTTAATTCTGGACGAATGCGCAAACTATAGAAAGTCGTTATTACGTAGAATGTTCATACTTTATTGATTCCATTTATCAAAGAAATCACATTTTCTAAAAACTCGTGTTTTTTAAGAAATCATGTAAACCTTCTAGAAGCTGTGATTTTAGAAAACGGGCGGAAGTAAGCTTTTCTTATTTCCGGACGAATGCGCAAATTATAGAAAGTCGTTATTACGTAGAATGTTCATAGTTTGTTGATTTCATTTATGAAATAAATCACATTTTCTAAAAACTCATGTTTTTTAAGAAATCATGTAAACCTTCTAGAAGCTGTGATTTTAAAAAACGGGCAGAAGTAAGCTTTTTTATTTCCGGACGAATGCGCAAACTATAGAAAGTCGTTATGACATAGAATGTGCATACTTTGTCGATTCCATTTATGAAATAAATCACATTTTCTAAAAACTCGTGTTTTTTAAGAAATCATGTAAACCTTCTAGAAGCTGTGATTTTAAAAAACGGGCGGAAGTAATCTTTTCTTATTTCCAGATGAATGCGCAAACTATAGAAAGTCGTTATGACATAGAATGTGCATACTTTGTTGATTACATTTATGAAATAAATCACATTTTCTAAAAACTCGTGTTTTTTAAGAAATCATGTAAACCTTCTAGAAGCTGTGATTTTAAAAAACGGGCGGAAGTAAGCTTTTCTTATTTCCGGACGAATGCGCAAACTATAGAAAGTCGTTATTACGTAGAATGGTCATACTTTGTTGATTCCATTTATAAAATAAATCACATTTTCTAAAAAATCATGTTTTTTAAGAAATCATGTAAACCTTCTAGAAGGTGTGATTTTAAAACACGGGTGGAAGAAAGCTTTTTTATTTCCGGATGAATGCGCAAACTATAGAAAGTTGTTATTACGTAGAATGTTCATACTTTGTTGATTCCATTTATGAAATAAATCACATTTTCCAAAAATTCATGTTTTTTAAGAAATCATGTAAACCTTCTAGAAGCTGTGATTTTAAAAAACGATGGGAAGTAAGCTTTTCTTATTTCCGGACGCATTCGCAAACCATAGAAATTCGTTATGACGTAGAATGTGCATACTTTGTTGATTTCATTTATGAAAGAAATCACATTTTCTAAAAAGTCGTGTTTTTTAAGAAATCATGTAAACCTTCTAGAATTTGTGATTTTAAAAAACGGGCAGAAATAAGCTTTTTTATTTCAGGACGAATGCGCAAACTATAGAAAGTCGTTATCACGTAGAATGTTCATACTTTGTTGATTCCATTTATGAAATAAATCACATTTTCTAAAAACTCGTGTTTTTTAAGAGATCATGTAAACCTTCTAGAAGCTCTGATTTTAAAAATCGATGGAAAGTAAGCTTTTCTTATTTCCGGACGCATTCCCGAACTATAGAAAGTCGTTATGACTTAGAATGTGCATGCTTTGTCGATTCCATTTGTGAAAGAAATCACATTTTATAAAAAGTCATGTTTTTTAAGAAATCATGTAAACCTTCTAGAAGCTCTGATTTTAAAAAACGGGCGGAAGTAAGCTTTTCTTATTTCCGGATGAATGCGCAAACTATAGAAAGTCGTTATTACGTAGAATGTTCATACTTTCTTGATTCCATTTATGAAATAAATCACATTTTCTAAAAACTCGTGTTTTTTAAGAAATCATGTAAACCTTCTAGAAGCTATGATTTTAAAAAATGGGTGGAAGTAAGCTTTTTTATTTCCGGACGAATACGCAAACTATAGAAAGTCGTTATTACGTAGAAAGTTCATACTTTGTTGCTTACTTTTATGAAATAAATCACATTTTCTAAAAACTTGTGTTCTTTAAGAAATCATCTAAACCTTCTAGAAGCTGTGATTTTAAAAAATTATGGGAAGTAAGCTTTTCTTATTTCCGGTAGCATTCCCAAACTATAGAAAGTCGTTATGACGTAGAATGTGCATACTTTGTCGATTCCATGTATGAAAGAAATCCCATTTTCTAAAAAGTCTTGTTTTTTAAGAAATCATGTAAACCTTCTAGAAGCTGTGATTTTAAAAAACGGGCGGAAGTAAGCTTTTCTTATTTCCGGACGAATGCGCAAACTATAGAAATTCATTATTATGTAGAATGTTCATACTTTTTTTTATTCCATTTATGAAATAAATCACATTTTCTAAAAACTCGTGTTTTTTAAGAAATCATGTAAACCTTCTAGAAGCTGTGATTTTAAAACCAGGCGGAAGTAAGATTTTTTATTTCCGGATGAATGCGCAAACTATAGAAAGTCGTTATCACGTAGAATGTTCATACTTTGTTGATTCCATTTATGAAATAAATCACTTTTTCTAAAAACTCGTGTTTTTTAATAGATCATGTAAACCTTCTAGAAGCTCTGATTTTAAAAATCGATGGGAAGTAAGCTTTCCTTATTTCCGGACGCATTCGAAACTATAGAAAGTCGTTATGACTTAGAATGTGCATACTTTGTTGATTCCATTTATGAAAGAAATCACATTTTGTAAAAAGTCATGTTTTTTCAGAAATCATGTAAACCTTCTAGAAGCTGTGATTTTAAAAAATGGGCAGAAGTAAGCTTTTCTTATTTCCGGAAGAATGTGCAAACTATAGAAAGTCGTTATTTCGTAGAATGTTCATACTTTGTTGATTCCATTTATGAAAGAAATCACATTTTCTAAAAACTCGTGTTTTTTAAGAAATCACGTAAACCTTCTAGAAGCTGTGATTTTAAAAAACGGGCGAAAGTAAGCTTTTCTTATTTCCGGACAAATGCGCAAACTATAGAAGGTCGTTATTATGTAGAATGTTCATACTTTGTTGATTCCATTTATGAAATAAATCACATTTTCTAAAAACTCATGTTTTTTAAGAAATCATGTAAACCTTCTAGAAGCTGTGATTTTAAAAAACGGGCGGAAATAAGCTTTTCTTATTTCTGGATGATTGCGCAAACAATAGAAAGTCGTTATTACATAGAATGTTCATACTTTGTTGATTCAATTTATGAAATAAATCACATTTTCTAAAAACTCGTGTTTTTTAAGAAATCATGTAAAACTTCTAGAAGCTGTGATTTTAAAAAACGACCGGAAGTAAGCTTTTCTTATTTCCGGAAGAATGTGCAAACTATAGAAAGTCGTTATTACGTAGAATGTTCATAGTTTGTTGATTCCATTTATGAAAGAAATCACATTTTCTAAAAACTCGTGTTTTTTAAGAAATCAAGTAAACCTTCTAGAAGCTGTGATTTTAAAAAACGGGCAAAAGTAAGCTTTTCTTATTTCCGGACAAATGTGCAAACTATAGAAGGTCGTTATTACGTAGAATGTTCATACTTTGTTGATTCCATTTGTGAAAGAAATCACATTTTATAAAAATTCATGTTTTTTAAGAAATCAAGTAAACCTTCTAGAAGCTGTGATTTTAAAAAACGGGCGAAAGTAAGCTTTTCTTATTTCCGGACAAATGCGCAAACTATAGAAGGTCGTTATTATGTAGAATGTTCATACTTTGTTGATTCCATTTATGAAAGAAATCACATTTTCTAAAAACTCGTGTCTTCTAAGAAATCATGTAAACCTTCTAGAAGCTGTGATTTTAAAAAACGTGCAGAAGTAAGATTTTCTTATTTCCGGATGAATGCGCAAACTATAGAAATTCGTTATTACGTAGAATGTTCATACTTTGTTGATTCCATTAATGAAATAAATCACATTTTTCAGAAACTCATGTTTTTTAAGAAATCATGTAAACATTCTAGAAGCTGTGATTTAAAAAAACGGGGGGAAGTAAGGTTTTCTTAATTCAGGAGGAATGCGCAAACTATAGAAATTCATTATTACGTAGAATGTTCATGCTTTGTTGATTCCATTTATGAAATAAATAACATTTTATAAAAACTCATGTTTTTTAAGAAATCATGTAAACCTTCTAGAAGATGTGATTTTAAAAAACAGGCGCAAGTAAGCTTTTCTTATTTCCGGATGAATGCGCAAACAATAGGAAGTCGTTATTACATAGAATGTTCATACGTTGTTGATTACATTTATGAAATAAATCACATTTTCTAAAAACTCGTGTTTTTTAAGAAATCTTGTAAACCTTATAGAAGCTATAATTTTAAAAAACGATGGGAAGTAAGCTTTTCTTATTTCTGGACGAATCCGCAAACTATAGAAAGTCGTTATGACGTAGAATGTGCATACTTTGTTGATTCCTTTTATAAAATAAATCACATTTTCTAAAAACTCATTTATTTTAAGAAATCGTGTAAACCTTCTAGAAGCTGTGATTTTAAAAAACGGGCGAAAGTTAGCTTTTCTTATTTCCGGATGAATGTGCAAACCATAGAAATTCTTTATTACGTAGAATGTTCATACCTTGTTGATTCCATTTATGAAATAAATCACATCTTCTAAAAACTCACGTTTTTTAAGAAATCATGTAAACCTTCTAGAAGCTGTGATTTTAAAAAATGGGCGGAAGTAAGCTTTTCTTATTTTCGGATGAATGCGCAAACTATAGAAAGTCATTATTACGTATAATGTTCATACTTTGTTGATTCCATTTATAAAATAAATCACATTTCATAAAAAGTCATGTTTTCTAAGAAATCATGCAAACCTTCTAGAAGCCGTGATTTCAAAAAACGGGCGGAAGTAAGCTTTTTTATTTTCGGACGAATGCGCAAACTATAGAAAGTCGTTATTACGTAGAATGTTCATACTTTGTTGATTCCATTTATGAAAGAAATCACATTTTCTAAAAACTCGTGTTTTTTAAGAAATCATGTAAAGCTTCTAGATGCCGTGATTTTAAAAAACGTGCGGAAGTAAGCTTTTCTTATTTCCGGACGAATGCGCAAACTATAGAAAGTCTTTATTAAGTAGAATGTTCGTACTTTGTTGATTCCATTTATGAAAGAAATCACATTTTCTAAGAAGTCATGTTTTTATAGAAATCATGTAAACCTTCTAGAAGCTGTGATTTTAAAAAACGGGCAGAAGTAAGCTTTTTTATTTCCGAACGAATGCGCAAACTATAGAAAGTCATTATTACGTAGAATGTTCTTAATTTGTTGATTGAATTTATGAAATAAATCACATTTTCTAAAAACTCGTGTTTTTTAAGAAATCATGTAAACCTTCTAGAAGCTGTGATTTTAAAAAACGGGCGGAAGTAAGCTTTTTTATTTCCGGACAAATGCGCAAACTATAGAAAGTCGTTATTACGTAGAATCTTCATACTTTGTTGATTCCATTTATGAAAGAATTCATACTTTCTAAAAACTCGTGTTTTTTAAGAAATGATGTAAACATTCTAGAAGCTGTGATTTTAAAAAACGGGCGGAAGTAAGCTTTTCTTATTTCCGGACGAATGCGCAAACTATAGAAATTCGTTATTACGTAGAATGTTCATACTTTTTTGATTCCGTTTATGAAAGAAATAACATTTTCTAAAAACTCCTGTTTTTGAAGAAATCATGTAAACCTTCTAGAAGCTGATTTCCAGACGAATGCGCAAACTATGGAAAGTCGTTATTACGTAGAATGTTCATGCTTTGTTAATTCCATTTATGAAATAAATCACATTTTCTAAAAACTCGTGTTTTTTAAGAAATCATGTAAACCTTCTAGAAGTTGTGGTTTAAAAAAACGGGGGGAAGTAAGTTTTTCTTAATTCCGGACTAATGTACAAAATATAGAAAGTCGTTATTACGTAGAATGGTCATACCTTGTTGATTCCATTTATGATATAAATCACATTTTCTAAAAACTCATGTTTTTTAAGAAATCATGTAAACCTTCTAGAAGCTGTGATTTAAAAAAACGGGGGGAAGTAGGCTTTTCTTATTTCCGGAAGAATGCGCAAACTATAGAAAGACATTATTACGTAGAATGTTCATACTTTGTTGATTTCATTTATGAAATAAATCACATTTTCTAAAAACTCGTGTTTTTTAAGAAATCATGTAAACCTTCTAGAAGCTGTGATTTTAGAAATCGATGGGAAGTAAGTTTTTCTTATTTCCGGACTAATGTGCAAAATATAGAAAGTCGTTATTACGTAGAATGTTCATACTTTGTTGATTCCATTTATGAAATAAATCACATTTTCTAAAAACTTGTGTTTTTTAAGAAATCATGTAAACCTTCTAGAAGCTGTGATTTTAAAAAACGGGCGAAAGTAAGCTTTTCTTATTTCCGGACAAATGTGCAAACTATAGAAGGTCGTTATTACGTAGAATGTTCATACTTTGTTGATTCCATTTGTGAAAGAAATCACATTTTATAAAAAGTCATGTTTTTTAAGAAATCATGTAAACCTTCTAGAAGCTGCGATTTTAAAAAAGGGGCGGAAGTAAGCTTTTCTTATTTCCCGACGCATTCGCAAACTATAGAAAGTCCTTATGACGTAGAATGTGCATACTTTATTGATTCCATTTATCAAACAAATCACATTTTCTAAAATGTCATGTTTCTTAAGATATCATGTAAATCTTCTAGAAGCTGTGATTTTAAAAAACGGGCGGAAGGAAGCTTTTTTTATTTCCGGACGAATGCGCAAACTATAGAAATTCGTTATTACATACAATGTTCATACTTTTTTGATTCCATTTATCAAAGAAATCACATTTTCTAAAAACTCGTGTTTTTTAAGAAATCATGTAAACCTTCTAGAACCTGTGATTTTAGAAAACGGGCGGAAGTAAGCTTTTTTATTTCCGGACGAATGCGCAAACTATAGAAAGTCGTTATTACGTAGAATGTTCATACTTTGTTGATTCCATTTATGAAATAAATCACATTTTCTAAAAACTCATGTTTTTTAAGAAATCTTGTAAACCTTCTAGAAGCTGTGATTTTAAAAAATGGGGGGAAGTAAGTTTTTCTTAATTCTGGACGAATGCGCAAACTATAGAAAGTCGTTATTACGTAGAATGTTCATACTTTATTGATTCCATTTATCAAAGAAATCACATTTTCTAAAAACTCGTGTTTTTTAAGAAATCATGTAAACCTTCTAGAAGCTGTGATTTTAGAAAACGGGCGGAAGTAAGCTTTTCTTATTTCCGGACGAATGCGCAAATTATAGAAAGTCGTTATTACGTAGAATGTTCATAGTTTGTTGATTTCATTTATGAAATAAATCACATTTTCTAAAAACTCATGTTTTTTAAGAAATCATGTAAACCTTCTAGAAGCTGTGATTTTAAAAAACGGGCAGAAGTAAGCTTTTTTATTTCCGGACGAATGCGCAAACTATAGAAAGTCGTTATGACATAGAATGTGCATACTTTGTTGATTCCATTTATGAAATAAATCACATTTTCTAAAAACTCGTGTTTTTTAAGAAATCATGTAAACCTTCTAGAAGCTGTGATTTTAAAAAAGGGGCGGAAGTAATCTTTTCTTATTTCCAGATGAATGCGCAAACTATAGAAAGTCGTTATGACATAGAATGTGCATACTTTGTTGATTACATTTATGAAATAAATCACATTTTCTAAAAACTCGTGTTTTTTAAGAAATCATGTAAACCTTCTAGAAGCTGTGATTTTAAAAAACGGGCGGAAGTAAGCTTTTCTTATTTCCGGACGAATGCGCAAACTATAGAAAGTCGTTATTACGTAGAATGGTCATACTTTGTTGATTCCATTTATAAAATAAATCACATTTTCTAAAAAATCATGTTTTTTAAGAAATCATGTAAACCTTCTAGAAGGTGTGATTTTAAAACACGGGTGGAAGAAAGCTTTTTTATTTCCGGATGAATGCGCAAACTATAGAAAGTTGTTATTACGTAGAATGTTCATACTTTGTTGATTCCATTTATGAAATAAATCACATTTTCCAAAAATTCATGTTTTTTAAGAAATCATGTAAACCTTCTAGAAGCTATGATTTTAAAAAACGATGGGAAGTAAGCTTTTCTTATTTCCGGACGCATTCGCAAACCATAGAAATTCGTTATGACGTAGAATGTGCATACTTTGTTGATTTCATTTATGAAAGAAATCACATTTTCTAAAAAGTCGTGTTTTTTAAGAAATCATGTAAACCTTCTAGAATTTGTGATTTTAAAAAATGGGCAGAAGTAAGCTTTTTTATTTCAGGACGAATGCGCAAACTATAGAAAGTCGTTATCACGTAGAATGTTCATACTTTGTTGATTCCATTTATGAAATAAATCACATTTTCTAAAAACTCGTGTTTTTTAAGAGATCATGTAAACCTTCTAGAAGCTCTGATTTTAAAAATCGATGGAAAGTAAGCTTTTCTTATTTCCGGACGCATTCCCGAACTATAGAAAGTCGTTATGACTTAGAATGTGCATGCTTTGTCGATTCCATTTGTGAAAGAAATCACATTTTATAAAAAGTCATGTTTTTTAAGAAATCATGTAAACCTTCTAGAAGCTCTGATTTTAAAAAACGGGCGGAAGTAAGCTTTTCTTATTTCCGGATGAATGCGCAAACTATAGAAAGTCGTTATTACGTAGAATGTTCATACTTTCTTGATTCCATTTATGAAATAAATCACATTTTCTAAAAACTCGTGTTTTTTAAGAAATCATGTAAACCTTCTAGAAGCTATGATTTTAAAAAATGGGTGGAAGTAAGCTTTTTTATTTCCGGACGAATACGCAAACTATAGAAAGTCGTTATTACGTAGAAAGTTCATACTTTGTTGCTTACTTTTATGAAATAAATCACATTTTCTAAAAACTTGTGTTCTTTAAGAAATCATCTAAACCTTCTAGAAGCTGTGATTTTAAAAAATTATGGGAAGTAAGCTTTTCTTATTTCCGGTAGCATTCCCAAACTATAGAAAGTCGTTATGACGTAGAATGTGCATACTTTGTCGATTCCATGTATGAAAGAAATCCCATTTTCTAAAAAGTCTTGTTTTTTAAGAAATCATGTAAACCTTCTAGAAGCTGTGATTTTAAAAAACGGGCGGAAGTAAGCTTTTCTTATTTCCGGACGAATGCGCAAACTATAGAAATTCATTATTATGTAGAATGTTCATACTTTTTTTTATTCCATTTATGAAATAAATCATATTTTCTAAAAACTCGTGTTTTTTAAGAAATCATGTAAACCTTCTAGAAGCTGTGATTTTAAAACCAGGCGGAAGTAAGATTTTTTATTTCCGGATGAATGCGCAAACTATAGAAAGTCGTTATCACGTAGAATGTTCATACTTTGTTGATTCCATTTATGAAATAAATCACTTTTTCTAAAAAGTCGTGTTTTTTAATAGACCATGTAAACCTTCTAGAAGCTCTGATTTTAAAAATCGATGGGAAGTAAGCTTTCCTTATTTCCGGACGCATTCGAAACTATAGAAAGTCGTTATGACTTAGAATGTGCATACTTTGTTGATTCCATTTATGAAAGAAATCACATTTTGTAAAAAGTCATGTTTTTTCAGAAATCATGTAAACCTTCTAGAAGCTGTGATTTTAAAAAATGGGCAGAAGTAAGCTTTTCTTATTTCCGGAAGAATGTGCAAACTATAGAAAGTCGTTATTTCGTAGAATGTTCATACTTTGTTGATTCCATTTATGAAAGAAATCACATTTTCTAAAAACTCGTGTTTTTTAAGAAATCACGTAAACCTTCTAGAAGCTGTGATTTTAAAAAACGGGCGAAAGTAAGCTTTTCTTATGTCCGGACAAATGCGCAAACTATAGAAGGTCGTTATTATGTAGAATGTTCATACTTTGTTGATTCCATTTATGAAATAAATCACATTTTCTAAAAACTCATGTTTTTTAGGAAATCATGTAAACCTTCTAGAAGCTGTGATTTTAAAAAACGGGCGGAAATAAGCTTTTCTTATTTCTGGATGATTGCGCAAACAATAGAAAGTCGTTATTACATAGAATGTTCATACTTTGTTGATTCAATTTATGAAATAAATCACATTTTCTAAAAACTCGTGTTTTTTAAGAAATCATGTAAAACTTCTAGAAGCTGTGATTTCAAAAAACGACCGGAAGTAAGCTTTTCTTATTTCCGGAAGAATGTGCAAACTATAGAAAGTCGTTATTACGTAGAATGTTCATAGTTTGTTGATTCCATTTATGAAAGAAATCACATTTTCTAAAAACTCGTGTTTTTTAAGAAATCAAGTAAACCTTCTAGAAGCTGTGATTTTAAAAAACGGGAAAAAGTAAGCTTTTCTTATTTCCGGACAAATGTGCAAACTATAGAAGGTCGTTATTACGTAGAATGTTCATACTTTGTTGATTCCATTTGTGAAAGAAATCACATTTTATAAAAATTCATGTTTTTTAAGAAATCAAGTAAACCTTCTAGAAGCTGTGATTTTAAAAAACGGGCGAAAGTAAGCTTTTCTTATTTCCGGACAAATGCGCAAACTATAGAAGGTCGTTATTATGTAGAATGTTCATACTTTGTTGATTCCATTTATGAAAGAAATCACATTTTCTAAAAACTCGTGTCTTCTAAGAAATCATGTAAACCTTCTAGAAGTTGTGATTTTAAAAAACGTGCAGAAGTAAGATTTTCTTATTTCCGGATGAATGCGCAAACTATAGAAATTCGTTATTACGTAGAATGTTCATACTTTGTTCATTCCATTTATGAAATAAATCACATTTTCTAAAAACTCATGTTTTTTAAGAAATCTTGTAAACCTTCTAGAAGCTGCGATTTTAAAAAACGATGGGAAGTAAGGTTTTCTTATTTCTGGACGAATGCGCAAACTATAGAAATTCGTTATTACGTAGAATGTTCATACTTTGTTGATTCCATTTATGAAATAAATCACATTTTCTAAAACCTCTTGTTTTCTAAGAAATCATGTAAACCTTCTAGAAGCTGTGATTTTAAGAAACGATGGGAAGTAAGCTTTTCTTATTTCCGTACGCATTCGCAAACTATAGAAAGTCGTTCTGACGTAGAATGTGCATACTTTGTTGATTGCATTTATGAAATAAATCACATTTTCTAAAAATTCGTGTTTTTTAAGAAATCATGTAAACCTTCTAGAAGCTGTGATTTTAAAAAACTGGCGAAAGTAAGCTTTTTTATTTCCGGACGAATGCGCAAACTATAGAAAGTCATTATTACGTAGAATGTTCATACTTTGTTGATTCCATTTATGAAATAAATCACATTTTCAAAAAAATCATGTTTTTTAAGAAATCATGTAAACCTTCTAGAAGCTGTGATTTTAAAAAACGGGTGGAAGTAAGCTTTTTTATTTCCGGACGAATGCGCAAGCTATAGAAATTCGTTATTACGTAGAATGTTCATACTTGTTGATTCCATTTATGAAATAAATAACATATTTTCTAAAAACTCGTGTTTTTTAACAAATCATGTAAACCTTCTAGAAGTTGTGATTTAAAAAAACGGGGGGAAGTAATCTTTTCTTGATTCCGGATGCATTCGCAAAATATAGAAAGTCGTTACGACGTAGAATGTGCATAATTTGATCATTCCATTTATGAAAGAAATCACATTTTCTAAAAACTCGTGTTTTTTAAGAAATCATGTAAACCTTCTAAAAGCTGTGATTTTAAAAAACGGGCGGAAGTAATCTTTTCTTATTTCCAGATGAATGCGCAAACTATAGAAAGTCGTTATGAAATATAATGTGCATACTTTGTTGATTACATTTATGAAATAAATCACATTTTCTAAAAACTCGTGTTTTTTAAGAAATCATGTAAACCTTCTAGAAGCTGTGATTTTAAAAAACGGGCGGAAGTAAGCTTTTCTTATTTCCGGACGAATGCGCAAACTATAGAAAGTCGTTATTACGTAGAATGGTCATACTTTGTTGATTCCATTTATAAAATAAATCACATTTTCTAAAAAATCATGTTTTTTAAGAAATCATGTAAACCTTCTAGAAGGTGTGATTTTAAAACACGGGTGGAAGAAAGCTTTTTTATTTCCGGATGAATGCGCAAACTATAGAAAGTTGTTATTACGTAGAATGTTCATACTTTGTTGATTCCATTTATGAAATAAATCACATTTTCCAAAAATTCATGTTTTTTAAGAAATCATGTAAACCTTCTAGAAGCTGTGATTTTAAAAAACGATGGGAAGTAAGCTTTTCTTATTTCCGGACGCATTCGCAAACCATAGAAATTCGTTATGACGTAGAATGTGCATACTTTGTTGATTTCATTTATGAAAGAAATCACATTTTCTAAAAAGTCGTGTTTTTTAAGAAATCATGTAAACCTTCTAGAAGTTGTGATTTTAAAAAATGGGCAGAAGTAAGCTTTTTTATTTCAGGACGAATGCGCAAACTATAGAAAGTCGTTATCACGTAGAATGTTCATACTTTGTTGATTCCATTTATGAAATAAATCACATTTTCTAAAAACTCGTGTTTTTTAAGAGATCATGTAAACCTTCTAGAAGCTCTGATTTTAAAAATCGATGGAAAGTAAGCTTTTCTTATTTCCGGACGCATTCCCGAACTATAGAAAGTCATTATGACTTAGAATGTGCATGCTTTGTCGATTCCATTTGTGAAAGAAATCACATTTTATAAAAAGTCATGTTTTTTAAGAAATCATGTAAACCTTCTAGAAGCTCTGATTTTAAAAAACGGGCGGAAGTAAGCTTTTCTTATTTCCGGATGAATGCGCAAACTATAGAAAGTCGTTATTACGTAGAATGTTCATACTTTCTTGATTCCATTTATGAAATAAATCACATTTTCTAAAAACTCGTGTTTTTTAAGAAATCATGTAAACCTTCTAGAAGCTATGATTTTAAAAAATGGGTGGAAGTAATCTTTTTTATTTCCGGACAAATACGCAAACTATAGAAAGTCGTTATTACGTAGAAAGTTCATACTTTGTTGCTTACTTTTATGAAATAAATCACATTTTCTAAAAACTTGTGTTCTTTAAGAAATCATCTAAACCTTCTAGAAGCTGTGATTTTAAAATATTATGGGAAGTAAGCTTTTCTTATTTCCGGTAGCATTCCCAAACTATAGAAAGTCATTATGACGTAGAATGTGCATACTTTGTCGATTCCATGTATGAAAGAAATCCAATTTTCTAAAAAGTCTTGTTTTTTAAGAAATCATGTAAACCTTCTAGAAGCCGTGATTTTAAAAAACGGGCGGAAGTAAGCTTTTCTTATTTCCGGACGAATGCGCAAACTATAGAAATTCATTATTATGTAGAATGTTCATACTTTTTTTATTCCATTTATGAAATAAATCACATTTTCTAAAAACTCGTGTTTTTTAAGAAATCATGTAAACCTTCTAGAAGCTGTGATTTTAAAACCAGGCGGAAGTAAGATTTTTTATTTCCGGATGAATGCGCAAACTATAGAAAGTCGTTATCACGTAGAATGTTCATACTTTGTTGATTCCATTTATGAAATAAATCACTTTTTCTAAAAACTCGTGTTTTTTAATAGATCATGTAAACCTTCTAGAAGCTCTGATTTTAAAAATCGATGGGAAGTAAGCTTTCCTTATTTCCGGACGCATTCGAAACTATAGAAAGTCGTTATGACTTAGAATGTGCATACTTTGTTGATTCCATTTATGAAAGAAATCACATTTTGTAAAAAGTCATGTTTTTTCAGAAATCATGTAAACCTTCTAGAAGCTGTGATTTTAAAAAATGGGCGGAAGTAAGCTTTTCTTATTTCCGGAAGAATGTGCAAACTATAGAAAGTCGTTATTTCGTAGAATGTTCATACTTTGTTGATTCCATTTATGAAAGAAATCACATTTTCTAAAAACTCGTGTTTTTTAAGAAATCACGTAAACCTTCTAGAAGCTGTGATTTTAAAAAACGGGCGAAAGTAAGCTTTTCTTATTTCCGGACAAATGCGCAAACTATAGAAGGTCGTTATTATGTAGAATGTTCATACTTTGTTGATTCCATTTATGAAATAAATCACATTTTCTAAAAACTCATGTTTTTTAAGAAATCATGTAAACCTTCTAGAAGCTGTGATTTTAAAAAACGGGCGGAAATAAGCTTTTCTTATTTCTGGATGATTGCGCAAACAATAGAAAGTCGTTATTACATAGAATGTTCATACTTTGTTGATTCAATTTATGAAATAAATCACATTTTCTAAAAACTCGTGTTTTTTAAGAAATCATGTAAAACTTCTAGAAGCTGTGATTTTAAAAAACGACCGGAAGTAAGCTTTTCTTATTTCCGGAAGAATGTGCAAACTATAGAAAGTCGTTATTACGTAGAATGTTCATAGTTTGTTGATTCCATTTATGAAAGAAATCACATTTTCTAAAAACTCGTGTTTTTTAAGAAATCAAGTAAACCTTCTAGAAGCTGTGATTTTAAAAAACGGGCAAAAGTAAGCTTTTCTTATTTCCGGACAAATGTGCAAACTATAGAAGGTCGTTATTACGTAGAATGTTCATACTTTGTTGATTCCATTTGTGAAAGAAATCACATTTTATAAAAATTCATGTTTTTTAAGAAATCAAGTAAACCTTCTAGAAGCTGTGATTTTAAAAAACGGGCGAAAGTAAGCTTTTCTTATTTCCGGACAAATGCGCAAACTATAGAAGGTCGTTATTATGTAGAATGTTCATACTTTGTTGATTCCATTTATGAAAGAAATCACATTTTCTAAAAACTCGTGTCTTCTAAGAAATCATGTAAACCTTCTAGAAGCTGTGATTTTAAAAAACGTGCAGAAGTAAGATTTTCTTATTTCCGGATGAATGCGCAAACTATAGAAATTCGTTATTACGTAGAATGTTCATACTTTGTTGATTCCATTTATGAAATAAATCACATTTTCTAAAAACTCATGTTTTTTAAGAAATCTTGTAAACCTTCTAGAAGCTGCGATTTTAAAAAACGATGGGAAGTAAGGTTTTCTTATTTCTGGACGAATGCGCAAACTATAGAAATTCGTTATTACGTAGAATGTTCATACTTTGTTGATTCCATTTATGAAATAAATCACATTTTCTAAAACCTCTTGTTTTCTAAGAAATCATGTAAACCTTCTAGAAGCTGTGATTTTAAGAAACGATGGGAAGTAAGCTTTTCTTATTTCCGTACGCATTCGCAAACTATAGAAAGTCGTTCTGACGTAGAATGTGCATACTTTGTTGATTGCATTTATGAAATAAATCACATTTTCTAAAAATTCGTGTTTTTTAAGAAATCATGTAAACCTTCTAGAAGCTGTGATTTTAAAAAACTGGCGAAAGTAAGCTTTTTTATTTCCGGACGAATGCGCAAACTATAGAAAGTCATTATTACGTAGAATGTTCATACTTTGTTGATTCCATTTATGAAATAAATCACATTTTCAAAAAAATCATGTTTTTTAAGAAATCATGTAAACCTTCTAGAAGCTGTGATTTTAAAAAACGGGTGGAAGTAAGCTTTTTTATTTCCGGACGAATGCGCAAGCTATAGAAATTCGTTATTACGTAGAATGTTCATACTTGTTGATTCCATTTATGAAATAAATAACATATTTTCTAAAAACTCGTGTTTTTTAACAAATCATGTAAACCTTCTAGAAGTTGTGATTTAAAAAAACGGGGGGAAGTAATCTTTTCTTGATTCCGGATGCATTCGCAAAATATAGAAAGTCGTTACGACGTAGAATGTGCATAATTTGATCATTCCATTTATGAAAGAAATCACATTTTCTAAAAACTCGTGTTTTTTAAGAAATCATGTAAACCTTCTAGAAGCTGTGATTTTAAAAATCGATGGCAAGTAAGCTTTTCTTATTTCCGGACGCATTCGCAAACTATAGAAAGTCTTTATGACATAGAATGTGCATACTTTGTTGATTCCATTTATGGAAGAAATCGCATTTTCTAAAAAGTCGTGTTTTTTAAGAAATCATGTAAACCTTCTAGAAACTGTGATTTTAAAAAACGGGCAGAAGTAAGCTTTTTTTATTTCCGGACGAATGCGGAAACTATAGAAATTCCTTATTACGTAGAATGTTCATACTTTTTTGATTCCATTTATGAAAGAAATCAAATTTCTAAAAAGTAATCTTTTCTTATTTCCGGACGCATGGAAAAACTATAGAAAGTCGTTATGACGTAGAATGTGCATACTTTGTTGATTCCATTTATGAAAGAAATCACATTTTCTAAAAAGTCGTGTTTTTGAAGAAATCATGTAAACCTTCTAGAAGCTGTGATTTTAAAAAACGGGCGGAAGTAGGCTTTTCTTATTTCCGGACATATGCGCAAACTATAGAAATTCGTTATTACGTAGAATGTTCATACTTTGTTGATTCCATTTATGAAATAAATCACATTTTCTAAAAACTCATGTTTTCTAAGAAATCATGTAAACCTTCTAGAAGCTGTGATTTTAAAAAATGGGCGGAAGTAAGCTTTTTTATTTCCGGACGAATGCGCAAACTATAGAAAGTCATTATTACGTAGAATGTTCATACTTTTTTGATTCCATTTATGAAATAAATCACATTTTCTAAAATCTCGTGTTTTTTAAGAAATCATGTAAACCTTCTAGAAATTGTGATTTTAAAAAATGATGGGAAGTAAGCTTTTCTTATTTCCGGACGCATTCGCAAACTATAGAAAGTCGTTACGACGTAGAATGTGCATACTTTGTTGATTGCATTTATGAAAGGAATCACATTTTCTAAAAACTCGTGTTTTTTAAGAAATCATGTAAACCTTCTAGAAGCTGTGATTTTAAAAAACGGGCGGAAGTAAGCTTTTCTTATTTCTGGACGAATGCGAAACCTATAGAAATTCATTATCCGTATAATGTTCATACTTTTCTGATTCCATTATTTAAAGAAATCAGATTTTCAAAAAACTCATGTTTTTTAAGAAATCATGTAAACCTTCTAGAAGCTGTGATTTTAAAAAACGGGTGGAAGTAAGCTTTTTTTATTTTCGGACGAATGCGCAAGCTATAGAAATTCGTTATTACGTAGAATGTTCATACTTGTTGATTCCATTTATGAAATAAATAAAACATTTTCTAAAAAATTGTGTTTTTTAAGAAATCATGTCAACCTTCTAAAATTTGTGATTTAAAAAAACGGGGGGAAGTAATCTTTTCTTATTTCTGGATGCATTCGTTAACTATAGAAAGTCGTTAAGACGTAGATTGAGCATAATTTGCTGATTCCATTTATGAAAGAAATCACATTTTCTAAAAACTCGTGTTTTTTAAGAAATCATGTAAACCTTCTAGAAGCTGCGATTTAAAAAAACGGGGGGAAGTAATCTTTTCTTATTTCCGGATGCATTCGCAAACTATATAAAGTCGTTACGACGTAGAATGTGCATAGTTTGTTGATTCCATTTATGAAAGAAATCACATTTTCTAAAAACTCGTTTTTTTTAAGAAATCATGTAAACCTTCTAGAAGCTGTGATTTTAAAAAACGGGCAGAAGTAAGCTTTTCTTATTTCCGGACGAATGCGCAAACTATAGAAAGTCGTTATTGCGTAGAATGTTCATACTTTGTTGATTCCATTTATGAAATAAATCAGATTTTCTAGAAACTCTTGTTTTTTATGAAATCATGTAAACCTTGTAGAAGCTATGATTTTAAAAAATGAGCGGAAGTAAGCTTTTTTATTTCCGGATGAATGCGCAAACTATAGAAAGTCGTTATTATGTAGAATGTTCATACTTTGTTGATTTCATTTATGAAATAAATGACATTTTCTAAAAACTCGTGTTTTTTAAGAAATCATGTAAACCTTCTAGAAGCTGTGATTTTAAAAATCGATGGGAAGTAATCTTTTCTTATTTCCGGACGCAGTCGGAAGCTATAGAAAGTCGTTATGACGTAGAATGTGCATACTTTGTTGATTCCATTTATGAAAGAAATCACATTTTCTAAAAAGTTGAGTTTTTTAAGAAATCATGTAAACCTTCTAGAAGCTATGATTTTAAAAAACGGGCGGAAGTAAGCTTTTCTTATTTTCGGAAGAATGCGCAAACTATAGAAAGTTGTTATTACGTAGAATGTTCATACGTTGTTGATTCCATTGATGAAATAAATCACATTTTCTAAAAACTCGTGTTTTTTAAGAAATCATGTAAACCTTCTAGAAGATGTGATTTTAAAAAACGGGCGGAATTAAACTTTTTTATTTCCAGACGAATGCGCAACCTATAGAAAGTCGTTATTACCTAGAATGTTCATACTTTGTTGATTCCATTTATGAAATAAATGACATTTTCTAAAAACTCGTGGTTTTTAAGAAATCATGTTGTAGGGCCCCTCCTGTAGGGTACTTCATGCTTAACCTGAAACTCAACCACTTGATACAAAAGAGATTAGAAAGAATAATGACAAGATAAAAAAAAACTAAATAAATGAATAACTTAGCAAATTAAAACAAACCATAACCTGTCTTTGATACCATCTTGTCCACTGTCGTCCGCGTCTTCTGTAGGATCCCTCCAGTAAAGCTCGTTTAACCATAGGAGAAGCAACCATTAGCTTCGCCACCCAACCATAGGCTCATGCTTTCAGTCGCATGGCCTCCCTGGAGCTTTGGGTCGTAGAGCTCACACACAATAATCCAGAAACCCATCTTGGGTTTCCCCCCCCCACCAAGATTTCCAGCCAAACCCTCAATAGCAACAAGTCATGAGGTAACTCAAAATTATGATATTCGTCCAGGGTCTGGGTCCTTTACCCATTGCCAATGCCTTCCTTATAAAGGAAAATCTCATGCGACACATGTCGTTTCATGCAAAAATATTCATTTTATTAAATTAATAAATTAATAAAACTCACCCATCCATGTGTCAGTTTCTCTAGGAGATGCACCAACATCCCTAAGTTTGCTCAAGTTTGTCCCCTAGATATTTCACTTAACTCCTAGATTTGTGGTGTAGGTGGAGTTGACTAGGTGTCCATGCCTAGGATTCCATTTTGCTCCTAAATAAATGTTTATAATATTTTTGAATAATCAGAAGTATCCTTTCATGTGCAAATGCCTAAATAACACTTAATATTATTTAAATGCCAAAGTAATCATTTATATGCAAATGCCTAAAGTACTCAAATACATTTCTAAGTAATTTTCTAGGTGCAAACTTATACGTTTCAATACAGTTAAGTTTAGCAGTCAACTTTTACTAGGACCCCGGTGCCACACCATTGGGCCTCCTTGTTCCTTAATTTAATTTCCCCGACATGGCACCACTCCATCGGGTCCAGTCATATGTAGTTTCCATTCCTCGGCAAGGTACCACATCGTTGGGCCCTTGTGTCCGTTCTTTCCGTTCTCGGCAGGGTACCGCACCGTCGAGCCCTTCTGCCGTCATCCTTCCGTTTTGACTTGCGGGAACTTCATGTAGGGATTTTAGGAGCCGTTACCTTCCATCCTCCGTCTACATGCTATTAGGGACTAATGGAGTTGAGGAGTGAGTCCGTTCTCACTGCACGCCCCCCAACTCGTACGTGACCAGCTCCGTCGTGGCCCACCTCGTACGCCCTCACGCTTTCCTCTTGAGCAAGCGGATCAATGCTTATCTTCTCAAGCGTGGTATTCCGTTGGAAGTCGACATCGTCGTCGCTCTCCTTGTGTGTGATTTACCCATACTCTACGACCCTTCATATTCCTTTGTGTGTCCGTCGGTGAACCGTTTCACCTGTCGCTACACACTATTCTCATAAACGTAAATTAGTAGCACTGTCCTCAATAATCACAATTTGATTTATAAATCTGCTGCTTCATTAAGTATCTATAATTTACTCAATCATTACTCATTCGTCTAATCACATAATCAATTGAACAGCTAGTCGTTAAGCATCATTCATATCAAAGTTAATCATTAAACAACATGAAATCATCCATTCACAATAACTACCCAAATGCACATATATCAATCGGTCGTAATCATAAATATACTCAAAATAAAATCATAGGGTTATTTTATTAATGTTTCAAACAGTTGGGTCACTCAACAGGTCCTCTCAATGTCTACAGTAGTCTAGGGGCACTACATACACCCCTACTTATTTAGAACTTCGTCCTGAAGTTCAGAATAAATGTAGAAAGCTATGACCCATCTCAGTTGTGTCCTCCCAAGTCGCAAAGCTAGGACTGTCACTGTCCCACTGCACTTTGACTTGATCAATCAAGGATAATCATTAATCAAGATGTAATCAATCAATTATCCCTCTCCACACATAGAATTTAATTCCTTAATTCATTTATCAATTATTGTCGTCATTTACATCTTCAGGTTGTCCTCAATCATTTAAGGCATAATAAGGCTCAAGAGACCATTATATCGAAGTTTTTCAGTCGAGTCACTCGAAAGGTGCCCTTAAGGTCCATAGTCATTATAGGGGCATTACATACACCCCCTCTTAAATAGAACTGCATCCCGAAGTTAATTTGTGTTCTTGTACTTTTGATGCTAGGCTTTATCTTAATTTCTATTCTCATCTTCTGTCATTCTATTCTATTTTTCTCCAACAATGATAGCTATAAGCACAAGTGGTTCTAATAATTTGGTCATCCAACACGGTTCCAATACCTCCTCAGGAATTTCAATCATAAGCTTTGCGTAATGCAAATTTAATAATTCTTTTAATAACTGTCATTCTCTACTTAGATTTGGACTATATATCCTATTCATCTTCAAAGACTCATGGTATCTGATCTAACCACAAGTTATATTGCATCAAAAGCCACACCTTAGTTATCCAATCATCTTTTTGAATAACAAATCCGAATGAGATTTCAAATCTAATGGATGTCCTTTCCTCCAAGACGAGGAAGTAAAGATTATACAATCTTCCTTAGAATACAAATGGGTAAGTTATAATCATGAATTAACAAATCAAGAGCGACTACGAAATATTCCAAAATCCAATTCCCAAAAGACTACTTCCAAAGCCCTAAAGGTTTTAATATGATAGGATTCGAGGCATTGAGACTTAGTGGCTTAGTCGAACATATCTGAATTTATCACTTAGTCCTTTCATTATTAACATCATGTCCAAGTCAATGATCTTATCACATTCCTACCTCATTACATCATTTCCATTGCCATATGACCACTTCGACAAACTGATCAAGTCACACTAAGTGTTTTCTTAACCTCATTGTATTCCATATCTAGGGTTATTCCACTTTTCATCAAGGTTTTTCCATGTCCTTTGGCTAGCTGCATTACATTTAGTTCATTGCGTTTATCAAATTCATACATCATTTTACTAAAATTGTTTTCGTTTGGCACCTTCGGTGGTCTTTCCTGATTGAGAATTCTTCTTTTACAGTTGTCCTGGTCATGTCGAGTTTGTACTTCTTCGTTCTCTTTAACAACATTGTCATGCCACAAAATTTAATGTCTTTGGGATCAGCTCCTCATGCTATTGACATTGATATCTTGTTTTCCACTTTATGTGTCTGTTTGACCTTCTCATTAGTTTGTCGAATTCTTGACAAGAGGATCCCTTAACCTATACTTCATAATAATGGTCAACTATTATATATATATATATATATATATATTTTTCATGATCATTCAAATAACCAGGGTATTAATCAAGAATAACTTATGCAATGCCTTCTTCCTATGTCTATTAGTAAATATAAAGATGACCATCAATGTTTGACAACAAAACTCGGTTTTACAATTGCTTATATGATTAATCTTATACTACCCTCCTTAATTCATCGTGATTCCTATTAAGAATACTACTTGTGTTGCTTTTAACAAAATAAGTGATTTATTGATTTCCTTATATCCCATTCCAAATAATTCATCATCCCTACCTTATGTTTTTTACATTTGTATTACTTTTGTCCCTTAATTGTGCCTCCATTTCAATGATAAGTCAACTATACTGTACATACAATCATACTTAGTCTAGTTATCCTTTGGTATAAATATACATATGCTCCCCTTTCATGATGCCACTATTATGTTCTCCCTTAACCCCCTTAATATGACTTATACCACTTCTTTTATACAACCAGTATATATCATTTCTTTAATATGACACGTATACCCTTGGTAGAACCTCATAGTCATATGATCATTACACCTTTATACATTAGTATTTTCATTAGACCTAGGGATTGCCATGATGTGTATAAAATCCTTCTAAGAATGGTAAACTATATAGTTTCCTTTGGGCCTAAAATATCTAAATGGATATTCCAACTTCCTAACACTACATATAACTTACAAGTACAGGCTTATGTATGCTTCCTCCTACTTCATAACACTTCATGCAACTATAATAGGACATATATATAGGTACCATGTATCCCAACGTAGAGGTATTCAATGTTATAAAGACCAAATGTAGGACTTGACAATGTAGGATTTGTCATTTTTTTTTCAATAGTCATCTCTATATATAATTCTCCCTTTTCATAATTCATCATATTTATATAATTAACCACAATACAATTGTATTCTATGACAATAAGATGAATTCTAAATTTGGTGCATGATTACAAAATGAAACATCTACTTTCCCAACCCTTTCCATAATAATAGAATAAATTCTAATTAATGCATAAACACAAAATTCGATGCATAAGATATAAAAAGCAATCTCTACTTTCTCAACCATAATACTGAAGTGAATTCTACTAAATGCTTAGAATATGAAATGGAATCTCTATTCCCTCCACCATTTTCATAACAAATGAATAAATTCTATTTGATACATAAAAACATAATCAAATGTCCCTTTTCAGCACCAATTTTATAATAATGGATATTATTTAACACCTAAATGCATAATGAATTATCTATCTTTACCACCATTTTCTTTATAAATAAATAGATTCTAATTAATGCATAATACAAAATGATGAATTATATATCTTGACCACCATTTTCTTAATAAATAAATGGATTCTAATTAATGCATAATACTGAATGATATATCTAGTCTTCCTTCATAAATACATAATGCAATATCTATTTTCACCACGAATTTCATAATAAAAATAAAATGGATGCTATTTAATACCTAAATGCATGCATAATGGATTATCTATTCACCACCGTTTTCTTAATAAATAAATAGCTTCCAATTAATGGAAAACACAAAATAATATATCTAGTAAAGTAATTTTTGGTGAAAGTATGGGTTTATTTCTTATCTTCCCCTATCTTATATTAAGAGCCACACCACATTCCCAACTTCCAAGTCCACCTTCAAAGCATTCTCACCAAGCGCAAAGGGAAGCCCATGGGTAACAAAGTATGCATAATGCAATATCTACTTTCACCACTCATTTCATAATAAAATAACAGATGTTATTAAATTCATAGATACATAATGGATTATCTATTTTCACTATCATAAACTGATTCTGTTCGGTGCATAAATACATAATGAATTATCTCTTAATGGACAGAGATGATATAAATTCGTACTTGTAGGGATGATATTTATTCAATTCATAAATATTAATATAGTGCATAGATCGATCTTGAATACTGTTACAAAAACAAATAGATACTCTAAGTATTTATAATGCATAGATCAAACGTGGATACTCAGCTTCTTCTTTTGGAAGGATCTTTCCGCTTCTCACACAGGGTCCAAGATACGCTCCATGATGAGGGAGATTTTTCTTCCTTACATTTTTATAACCACCGGTTATCCCAAGTTATGTCTCGAGTTCACATCTCAACAGAATCATTTTTAATTTAAGGAGCTACAAGTAGAGAGTTCTGCTATGTTAAATAAATATTAAACACATCCGACAGAAGAATAATACTAAAATAACCACGACTCTATCATGCCCACAAATCCGGTTGGAAAGTGGGATACGTACCCTTCCTTCACGCTATGCAGAGTCTATGATCACGCAATCCACGGAGAGGTGTAAGGGCTAACTAGTTGTTTGATAATTTCGATGTGAACGAAGCATACTTAATTCGATTGATCCGAAGTTCTAGGTCTTACAATCATGAAAAACTGGCATTAACCCATACCCAAATCATCAAGAAGATTTGGCAGAGTTTGACTATCCAGCTGTTCTCAGAACCCTATCTGCTACAACAACTCCCCTAAAATGATTTATACTCTGCATAACTAAAGTAACAGAGTTCCGAATTTTTACAAAAACAAATAGATACTCTAAGTATTTATAATGCATAGATCGATCTTGAATACTGTTACAAAAACAAATAGATACTCTAAGTATTTATAATGCATAGATCAAACGTGGATACTCAGCTTCTTCTTTTGGAAGGATCTTTCCGCTTCTCACACAGGGTCCAAGATACGCTCCACGATGAGGGAGAGTTTTCTTCCTTACATTTATATAACCACCGGTTATCCCAAGTTATGTCTCGAGTTCACATCTCAACAGAATCATTTTTAATTTAAGGAGCTACAAGTAGAGAGTTCTGCTATGTTAAATAAATATTAAACACATCCGACAGAAGAATAATACTAAAATAATCAACTCCCCTAAAATGATTTATACTCTGCATAACTAAAGTAACAGAGTTCCGAATTTTTACCAAGGCAATCGCCGAAATGGTACATATAACAGGCAATCCCTTAGATTATTACAAAAAATTATTAAATAATCATTCGCAGAGATTTCGGCAACAAATAACTCTGCGTAGAGGATCGAAGGACATCGACAGAGACACGATTTCCCCAGTAGAAAATCTATTCGACTGGTTCGACCAACTGCCTAGGGATATACATTTCAATGGTCAAGTAAAGTGCTAAGAATATACGCTGCATGAATTCAACCTAGAGGAGGAAAGTTTGATCTAACATTCGATAGTCTACGTAGGGATACGATTTTCTTTATTCCAATAAAATGACATGAATATGCATAATGAATGCTTTCTACGCCGGGTTGAAGCTTAATCTGAATAAATGATCAACAGCGCAAAAGTGGGGTTTTCGACGATATGCATAGGAAAAAAAAAAAGCAATCCACCGAAAGAAAGTTGTTCCAAATGTTTGGTTAAAGATCCAGAAGGTAATACGCATGGGATGAAAGAATACGATCCACAGAATGAAATCCGATCCAATTATGTATTTCTAGATCCAACAAAATAATGATATGCAAGAGCAGATAGAATGTGATACACAGAGTGGAAACCAGATCCAATAGAATGTGATACACAGAGTGGAAACCGGATCCAATAAATAATTGATTTTGACAGAGCATAATGCAGAGTGAATGCAAGCTACGAAATGGCAGTCTAATCTAAAATTCTTGATTCGACAGTGCATAATGCTCTATATCACGTTCCGGCAATTAATATGTAATTGCAGAATATGAATTGCGATTAGATCACAGTAGATTAAAATTGATCTGATTTTTTTTATTTTTATTTTTCGAAATAAAACACAGTGTATAAAATTTCAAACTGAATGCTGAATATTTCATTCTGAATCATTTATAAATCAGATCTGATATTTTGGACTATGAGCACAGTCATATAAATTAAAATTACAAACAGAACCCAGTCCGAATCATTTATAAACTAGATCTGATCTTTTCGATTATGAACAGATCCATATAAATTAAAATTACAACAAAACGTAGTTGGAATCATTTATAAACTAGATCTGATCTTTTGGATTATGAACAGGGTTATATAAATTAAAATTTCAAACAGAACCCAATCCAAATCATTTATAAACTAGATCTGATCTTTTGGATTATGAACAGAGTTAAGAAATGAATTGTTACAGAGTATAACTATATGAAAATAGAGTCTAAAATTTAAATAATTACAGAGTATATAAAAATTACAAAAGTATAAAACAGAGAGCCCTAATACCAATGTGATTGATGGAGCCATCAAAAGGTGTAAAGGTCTCATAGAAAAACCTCAAATTTACAATCTAGAATATACGAACAGTTCCTTTAGTAGCATACATCCGCTTATAAACTTTTTAAATGGGATTTCCCAGAATACGCAGATTAATCTATGATTTTCTAATATTTCAGCGAAGTTAAAACATCAAAATTTCAGAAAGTAACATTAATACAGAGATCTAATATTTCACACAGCTTCAAGATCCATAACCCTTATTAAAACATAAATTATATATGAAATCTAAAGAGTGAAAGAACCTGTAGAATTAGCTCAATCGAAGGTGTAGCCCATGAAATTGCAGCAGTAATCCTTTTGTCGTTAACCCTCAAGGCTCGACTGGCTCTGATACCAAATGTAGGGCCCCTCCTGTAGGGTACTTCATGCTTAACCTGAAACTCAACCACTTGATACAAAAGAAATTAGAAAGCATAATGACAAGATAAAAAAAAAAACTAAATAAATGAATAACTTAGCAAATTAAAACAAACCATAACCTGTCTTTGATACCATCTTGTCCACTGTCGTCCGCGTCTTCCGTAGGATCCCTCCAGCAAATCTCATTTAACCATAGGCGAAGCAACCATTAGCTTCGCCACCCAACCATAGGCTCATGCTTTCAGTTGCATGGCCTCCCCTGAGCTTTGGGTCGTAGAGCTCACACACAATAATCCAGAAACAAAGCTTGGGTTTCCCCCCCCACCAAGATTTCCAGCCAAACCCTCAATAGCAACAAGTCATGAGGTAACTCAAAATTATGATAGTCATCCAGGGTCTGGGTCCTTTACCCATTGCCAATGCCTTCCTTATAAAGGAAAATCTCATGCGACACATGTCGCTTCATGCAAAAATATTCATTTTATTAAATTAATAAATTAATAAAACTCACCCATCCATATGTCAGTTTCTCTAGGAGATGCACCAACATCCCTAAGTTTGCTCAAGTTTGTCCCCTAGATATTTCACTTAACTCCTAGATTTGTGGTGTAGGTGGAGTTGACTAGGTGTCCATGCCTAGGATTCCATTTTGCTCCTAAATAAATCTTTATAATATTTTTGAATAATCAGAAGTATCCTTTCATGTGCAAATGCCTAAATAACACTTAATATTATTTAAATGCCAAAGTAATCATTTATATGCAAATGCCTAAAGTACTCAAATACATTTCTAAGTAATGTTCTAGGTGCAAACTTATACGTTTCAATACAGTTAAGTTTAGCAGTCAACTTTTACTAGGACCCCGGTGCCACACCATTGGGCCTCCTTGTTCCTTAATTTAATTTCCCCAACATGGCACCACTCCATCGGGTCCAATCATCCGTAGTTTCCATTCCTCGGCAAGGTACCACATCGTTGGGCCCTTGTGTCCGTTCTTTCCATTCTCGGCAGGGTACCGCACCGTCGAGCCCTTCTGCCGTCATCCTTCCGTTTTGACTTGCGGGAACTTCATGTAGGGATTTTAGGAGCCGTTACCTTCCATCCTCCGTCTACACGCTATTAGGGACTAATGGCGTTGAGGAGTGAGTCCGTTCTCACTGCACGCCCCCCAACTCGTACGTGACTAGCTCCATCGTGGCCCACCTCGTACGCCCTCACGCTTTCCTCTTGAGCAAGCGGATCAATGCTTATCTGCTCAAGCGTGGTATTCCGTCGGAAGTCGACATCATCGTCGCTCTCCTTGTGTGTGATTTACCCATACTCTACGACCCTTCATATTCCTTTGTGTGTCCGTCGGTGAACCGTTTCATCTGTCGCTACACACTATTCTCATAAACGTAAATTAGTAGCACTGTCCTCAATAATCACAATTTGATTTATAAATCTGCTGCTTCATTAAGTGTCTATAATTTACTCAATCATTACTCATTCGTCTAATCACATAATCAATTGAACAGCTAGTCGTTAAGCATCATTCATATCAAAGTTAATCATTAAACAACATGACATCATCCATTCACAATAACTACCCAAATGCACATATATCAATCGGTCGTAATCATAAATATACTCAAAATAAAATCATAGGGTTATTTTATTAATGTTTCAAACAGTTGGGTCACTCAACAGGTCCTCTCAATGTCTACAGTAGTCTAGGGGCACTACACATGTAAACCTTCTAGAAGCTGTGATTTTAAAAATCGATGGGAAGTAAGCTTTTCTTATTTCCGGAGGCATTCGCAAACTATAGAAAGTCATTATGACGTAGAATGTGCATACTTTGTTGATTCCATTTATGAAAGAAATCACATTTTCTAAAAAGTCGTGTTTTTTAAGAAATCATGTAAACCTTCTAGAAGCTGTGATTTTAAAAAATGGGCGGAAGTAAGCTTTTCTTATTTCCGGAAGAATACGCAAACTATAGAAAGTCGTTACTACGTAGAATGTTGATACTTTGTTGATTCCATTTATGAAATAAATCACAATTTCTAACAACCCATGTTTTTTAAGAAATCATGTAAACCTTCTAGAAGCTATGATTTTAAAAAACGGGCGGAAGTAAGCTTTTCTTATTTCTGGATGCATTCGCAAACTATAGAAAGTCGTTACGACGTAGAATGTGCATTCTTTGTTGATTCCATTTATGAAAGAAATCACATTTTCTAAAAACTCGTGTTTTTTACGAAATCATGTAAACCTTCTAGAACCTGTGATTTAAAAAAACGGGGGAAGTGAGCTTTTCTTATTTCCAAATGCATGCGCAAACTATACAAAGTCGTTATGACGTAGAATGTGCATACTTTGTTGATTCCATTTATGAAATAAAACACATTTTCTAAAAACTCGTGTTTTTTACGAAATCATGTAAACCTTCTAGAAGATGTGATTTTAAAAAACGGGCGGAAGTAAGCTTATCTTATTTCCGGACGAATGCGCAAACTATAGAAAGTCGTTATTGCGTAGAATGTTAATACTTTGTTGATTCCATTTATGAAATAAATCAGATTTTCTAAAAACTCTTGTTTTTTAAGAAATCATGTAAACCTTCCAGAAGCTATGATTTTAAAAAACAAGCGGAAGTAAGATTTTTTATTTCCGGATGAATGCGCAAACTATAGAAAGTCGTTATTATGTAGAATGTTCATACTTTGTTGATTCCATTTATGAAATAAATGACATTTTCTAAAAACTCGTGTTTTTTAAGAAATCATGTAAACATTCTAAAAGCTGTGATTTTAAAAATCGAGGGGAAGTAATCTTTTCTTATTTCCGGACGCATTCGAAAACTGTAGAAAGTCATTATGACGTAGAATGTGCATGCTTTGTTGATTCCATTTATGAAAGAAATCACATTTTCTAAAAAGTTGAGTTTTTTAAGAAATCATGTAAACCTTCTAGAAGATGTGATTTTAAAAAACGGGGGGAAGTAAGCTTTTCTTATTTCCGAAAGAATGCGCAAACTATAGAACGTAGTTATTACGTAGAATGTCCATACGTTGTTGATTCCATTGATATAATAAATCACATTTTCTAAAAAATCGTGTTTTTTAAGAAATCATGTAAACCTTCTAGAAGATGTGATTTTAAAAAACGGGCGGAAGTAAGCTTTTTTATTTCCGGACGAATGCGCAAACTATAGAAACTCATTATTACGTAGAATGTTCATACTTTGTTGATTCCATTGATGAAATAAATCACATTTTCTAAAATCTCGTGGTTCTTAAGAAATCATGTAAACCTTCTAGAAGCTGTGATTTTAAAAATCGATGGGAAGTAAGCTTTTCTTATTTCCGGATGCATTCGCAAACTATAGAAATTCGTTATAAGGTAGAATGTGCATACTTTGTTGATTCCATTTATGAAAGAAATCACATTTTCTAAAAAGTCATGTTTTTTAAGAAATCATGTAAACCTTCTAGAAGCTGTGATTTTAAAAAATGGGCGGAAGTAAGCTTTTCTTATTTCCGGAAGAATGCGCAAACTATAGAAAGTCGTTATTACGTAGAATGTTGATACTTTGTTGATTCCATTTATGAAATAAATCACATTTTCTAAAAACTTGTGTTTTTTAAGAAATCATGTAAACCTTCTAGAAGTCGTGATTTAAAAAAACGGGCAGAAGTAAGCTTTTCTTATTTCCGGACGAATGCGCAAACTATAGAAAGTCGTTATTACGTAGAATTTTCATACTTTGTTGATTCCATTTATGAAATAAGTCACATTTTCTAAAAACTCATGTTTTTTAAGAAATCATGTAAACCTTCTAGAAGCCGTGATTTAAAAAAACGGGCAGAAGTAAGCTTTTCTTATTTCCGGACGTATGCGCAAACTATAGAAAGTCGTTATTACGTAGAATGTTCATACTTTGTTGATTCCATTTATGAAATAAATCACATTTTCTAAAAACTCGTGTTTTTTAAGAAATCTTGTAGACATTCTAGAAGCTGTGATTCTAAAAAACGATGGGAAGTAAGCTTTTCTTATTTCTGGACGAATGTGCAAACTATGGAAAGTCGTTATGATGTAGAATGTGCATACTTTGTTGATTCCATTTATAAAATAAATCACATTTTCTAAAAACTCATGTTTTTTAAGAAATCATGTAAACCTTCTAGAAGCTGTGATTTTAAAAAACGGGCGGAAGTAAGGTTTTTTATTTCCGGACGAATGCGCAAACTATAGAAATTCGTTATTACGTAGAATGTTCATACTTTTGTTATTCCATTTATGAAAGAAATCACATTTTCTAAAAACTCGTGTTTTTTAAGAAATCATGTAAACCTTCTAGAAGCTGCGATTTTAAAAATCGATGGGAAGTAAGCTTTTCTTATTTCCGGACGCATTCGCAAACTATAGAAAGTCGTTATGACATAGAATGTGCATACTTTGTTTATTCCATTTATGAAAGAAATCACATTTTCTAAAAAGTCGTGTTTTTGAAGAAATCATGTAAACCTTCTAGAAGCTATGATTTTAAAAAACGGGCGGAAGTAAGCTTTTCTTATTTCCGAACGAATGCACAAACTATAGAAAGTCATTATTACATAGAATGTTCATACTTTGTTGATTTCATTTACGAAATAAATCACATTTTCTAAAAACTCGTGTTTTTTAAGAAATCATGTAAACCTTCTAGAAGATGTGATTTTAAAAAATGGGCGGAAGTAAACTTTTTTATTTCCGGACAAATGCGCAAACTATAGAAAGTCGTTATTAGATAGAATGTTCATACTTTGTTGATTCCATCTATGAAATAAATCACATTTTCTAAAAACTCATGTTTTTTAAGAAATCATGTAAACCTTCTAGAAGCTATGATTTTAAAAATCGATGGGAAGTAAGCTTTTCTTATTTTCCGACGCATTCGCAAACTATAGAAAGTCATTATGACGTAGAATGTGCATACTTTGTTGATTCCATTTATGAAAGAAATCACATTTTGTAAAAAGTCATGTTTTTTAAGAAATCATGTAAACCTTCTAGAAGCTGTGATTTTAAAAAATGGGCGGAAGTAAGCTTTTCTTATTTCCGGAAGAATGCACAAACTATAGAAAGTCGTTATTACACAGAATGTTCATACTTTGTTGATTCCATTTATGAAATAAATCACATTTTCTAAAAACTCGTGTTTTAAAAAAAATCATGTAATCCTTCTAGAAGCTGTAATTTTAAAAAACTGGCGGAAGTAAGCTTTTTTATTTCCGGACGAATGCGCAAACTATAGAAAGTCGTTATTACGTAGAATGTTCACACTATGTTCATTCCATTTATGAAATAAATCACATTTTCTAAAAACTCATGTTTTTTAAGAAATCATGTAAACCTTCTAGAAGCTATGATTTTAAAAATCGGGCGGAAGTAAGCTTTTTTATTTCCGGACGAATGCGCAAACTATAGAAAGTCATTATTACATAGAATTTTCATACCTTGTTGATTCCATTTATGAAATAAATCACATTTTCTAAAAACTCGTGTTTTTTAAGAAATCTTGTAAACCTTCTAGAAGCTGTGATTCTAAAAAACGATGGGAAGTAAGCTTTTCTTATTTCTGGACGAATGCAAAAACTATAGAAAGTTGTTATGACATAGAATGTGCATACTTTGTTGATTCCATTTATGAAAGAAATCACATTTTCAAAAAAGTCATGTTTTTGAAGAAATCATGTAAACCTTCTAGAAGCTGTGATTTTAAAAAACGGGCGGAAGTAAGCTTTTCTTATTTCCGGACGAATGCACAAACTATAGAAAGTCGTTATTACGTAGAATGTTCATACTTTGTTGATTCCATTTATGAAATAAATCACATTTTCTAAAAATTAGTGTTTTTTAAGAAATCATGTAAACCTTCTAGAAGCTATGATTTTAAAAATCGGGCGGAAGTAAGCTTTTTTATTTCCGGACGAATGCGCAAACTATAGAAAGTTGTTATGACGTAGAATGTGCATACTTTGTCGATTCCATTTATGAAATAAATCACATTTTCTAAAAACTCATGTTTTTTAAGAAATCATGTAAACCTTCTAGAAGCTGTGATTTTAAAAATCAATGGGAAGTAAGCTTTTCTTATTTCCGGACGCATTCGCAAACTATAGAAAGTCGTTATGACGTAGAATGTGCATACTTTGTTGATTCCATTTATGAAAGAAATCACATTTTCTAAAAAGTCATGTTTTTGAAGAAATCATGTAAACCTTCTAGAATCTGTGATTTTAAAAAACGGGCGGAAGTAAGCTTTTTTATTTCCGGACGAATGCACAAACTATAGAAAGTCATTATTACGTAGAATGTTGATACTTTGTTGATTCCATTTATGAAATAAATTACATTTTCTAAAAACTCGTGTTTTTTAAGAAATCATGTAAACCTTCTATAAGCTGTGATTTTAAAAATCGATGGGAAGTAAGCATTTCTTATTTCCAAACGCATTTGCAAACTATAGAAAGTCGTTATGACATAGAATGTGCATACTTTGTTGATTCGATTTATGAAAGAAATCACATTATCTAAAAAGTCGTGTTTTTGAAGAAATCATGTAAACGTTCTCGAAGCTGTGATTTTAAAAAACGGGCGGAAGTAAGCTTTTCTTATTTCCGGACGAATGCACAAACTATAGAAAATCATTATTACGTAGAATGTTCATACTTTGTTGATTCCATTTATGAAATAAATCACATTTTCTAAAAATTAGTGTTTGTTAAGAAATCATGTAAACCTTCTAGAAGCTATGATTTTAAAAATCGGGCGGAAGTAAGCTTTTTTATTTCCGGACAAATGCGCAAACTATAGAAAGTTGTTATGACGTAGAATGTGCATACTTTGTCGATTCCATTTATGAAAGAAATCACATTTTCTAAAAACTCATGTTTTTTAAGAAATCATGTAAACCTTCTAGAAGCTGTGATTTTAAAAATCGATGGGAAGTAAGCTTTTCTTATTTCCGGACGCATTCGCAAACTATAGAAAGTCGTTATGACATAGAATGTGCATACTTTGTTTATTCCATTTATGAAAGAAATCAGATTTTCTAAAAAGTCGTGTTTTTGAAGAAATCAGGTAAACGTTCTAGAAGCTGTGATTTTAAAAAACGGGCGGAACTATGCTTTTCTTATTTCCAGACGAATGCGCAAACTATAGAAATTCGTTATTATGTAGAATGTTCATACTTTTTTGATTCCATTTATGAAATAAATCACATTTTCTAAAAACTTGTGTTTTTTAAGAAATCATGTAAACCTTCTAGAAGCTGTGATTTTAAAAATCGATGGGAGGTAAGCTTTTCTTATTTCCGGACGCATGGGAAAACTATAGAAAGTCGTTATGACGTAGAATGTGCATACTTTGTTGATTCCGTTTATAAAAGAAACCACATTTTCTAAAAAGTCGTGTTTTTGAAGAAATCATGTAAACCTTCTAGAAGCTGTGATTTTAAAAAACGGGCGGAAGTAAGCTTTTCTTATTTCCGGATGAATGCACAAACTATAGAAAGTCGTTATTACGTAGAATGGTCCTAGTTTTTTGATTCCATTTATGAAATAAATCACATTTTCTAAAAATTAGTGTTTTTTAAGAAATCATGTAAACCTTCTAGAAGCTATGATTTTAAAAAACGGGCAGAAATAAGCTTTTTTATTTCCGGACGAATGCGCAAACTATAGAAAGTTGTTATGACGTAGAATGTGCATACTTTGTCGATTCCATTTATGAAAGAAATCACATTTTCTAAAAACTCATGTTTTTTAAGAAATCATGTAAACCTTCTAGAAGCTGTGATTTTAAAAATCAATGGTAAGTAAGCTTTTCTTATTTCCGGATGCATTCGCAAACTATAGAAAGTCGTTATGACGTAGAATGTGCATACTTTGTTGATTCCATTTATGAAAGAAATCACATTTTCTAAAAAGTCGTGTTTTTGAAGAAATGATGTAAACCTTCTAGAAGCTGTGATTTTAAAAAACGGGCGGAAGTAAGCTTTTCTTATTTCCGGACGAATGCACAAACTATAGGAAGTCATTATTACGTAGAATGTTCATACTTTGTTGATTCCATTTATGAAATAAATCACATTTTCTAAAAACTCGTGTTTTTTAAGAAATCATGTAAACCTTCTAGAAGATGTGATTTTAAAAAATGGACGGAAGTAAACTTTTTTATTTCCGGACAAATGCGCAAACTATAGAAAGTCGTTATTACATAGAATGTTCATACTTTGTTGGTTCCATTTATGAAATAAATCACATTTTCTAAAAACTCATGTTTTTTAAGAAATCATGTAAACCTTCTAGAAGCTATGATTTTAAAAATCGATGGGAAGTAAGCTTTTCTTATTTTCCGACGCATTCGCAAACTATAGAAAGTCGTTATGACGTAGAATGTGCATACTTTGTTGATTCCATTTATGAAAGAAATCACATTTTGTAAAGAGTCATGTCTTTTAAGAAATCATGTAAACCTTCTAGAAGCTGTGATTTTAAAAAATGTCGGAAGTAAGCTTTTCTTATTTCCGGAAGAATGGGAAAACTATAGAAAGTCGTTATTACGTAGAATGTTCATACTTTGTTGATTCTATTTATGAAATAAATCACATTTTCTAAAAACTCGTGTTTTTAAAAAAATCATGTAATCCTTCTAGAAGCTGTGATTTTAAAAAACTGGCGGAAGTAAGCTTTTTTATTTCCGGACGAATGCGCAAACTATAGAAAGTCGTTATTACGTAGAATGTTCATACTTTGTTCATTCCATTTATGAAATAAATCACATTTTCCAAAAAGTCGTGTTTTTTAAGAAATCATGTAAACCTTCTAGAAGCTGTGATTTTAAAAAACGGGAAGAAGTAAGCTTTTCTTATTTCCGGACGAATGCGCAAACTATAGAAAGTCATTATTACGTAGAATTTTCATACTTTGTTGATTCCATTTATGAAATAAATCACATTTTCTAAAAACTTGTGTTTTTTAAGAAATCTTCTAAACCTTCTAGAAGCTGTGATTCTAAAACACGATGGGAAGTAAGCTTTTCTTATTTCTGGACGAATGCACAAACTATAGAAAGTCGTTATGACATAGAATGTGCATACTTTGTTGATTCCATTTATGAAAGAAATCATATTTTCTAAAAAGTCATGTTTTTGAAGAAATCATGTTAACCTTCTAGAAGCTGTGATTTTATAAAACGGGCGGAAGTAAGCTTTTCTTATTTTCGGACGAATGCACAAACTATAGAAGCCGTGATTTAAAAAAACGGGCAGAAGTAAGCTTTTCTTATTTCCGGACGAATGCGCAAACTATAGAAAGTCGTTATTACGTAGAATTTTCATACTTTGTTGATTCCATTTATGAAATAAGTCACATTTTCTAAAAACTCGTGTTTTTTAAGAAATCATGTAAACCTTCTAGAAGCCGTGATTTAAAAAAACGGGCAGAAGTAAGCTTTTCTTATTTCCGGACGTATGCGCAAACTATAGAAAGTCGTTATTACGTAGAATGTTCATACTTTGTTGATTCCATTTATGAAATAAATCACATTTTCTAAAAACTAGTGTTTTTTAAGAAATCATGTAAACCTTCTAGAAGCTATGATTTTAAAGAACGGGCGGAAGTAAGCTTTTTTATTTCCGGACGAATGCGCAAACTATAGAAAGTCGTTATTACGTAGAATGTTCATACTTTGTTGATACCATTTATGAAATAAGTTACATTTTCTAAAAACTCATGTTTTTTAAGAAATCTTGTAAACCTTCTAGAAGCTATGATTTTAAAAAACGGCGGGAAGTAAGCTTTTCTTATTTGTGGACGAATGCGCAAACTATAGAAAGTCATTATGACGTAGAATGTGCATACTTTGTTCATTCCATTTATAAAATAAATCACATTTTCTAAAAAGTCGTGTTTTTGAAGAAATCAGGTAAACGTTCCAGAAGCTGTGATTTTAAAAAACGTGCGGAAGTAAGCTTTTCTTATTTCCGGACGAATGCACAAACTATAGAAAGTCGTTATTACGTAGAATGTTCATACTTTGTTGATTCCATTTATGAAATAAATCACATTTTCTAAAAACTAGTGTTTTTTAAGAAATCATGTAAACCTTCTAGAAGCTATGATATTAAAAATCGGGTGGAAGTAAGCTTTTTTATTTCCGGACGAATGCGCAAACTATAGAAAGTTGTTATGACGTAGAATGTGCATACTTTGTCGATAACATTTATGAAAGAAATCACATTTTCTAAAAACTCATGTTTTTTAAGAAATCATGTAAACCTTCTAGAAGCTGTGATTTTAAAAATCAATGGGAAGTAAGCTTTTCTTATTTCCGGACGCATTCGCAAACTATATAAAGTCGTTATGACGTAGAATGTGCATACTTTGTTGATTCCATTTATGAAAGAAATCACATTTTCTAAAAAGTCATGTTTTTGAAGAAATCATGTAAACCTTCTAGAAGCTGTGATTTTAAAAATCGATGGGAAGTAAGCTTTTCTTATTTCCAAACGCAGTCGCAAACTATAGAAAGTCGTTATGACATAGAATGTGCATACTTTGTTGATTCCATTTATGAAAGAAATCACATTTTCTAAAAAGTCGTGTTTTTGAAGAAATCATGTAAACCTTCTAAAAGCTGTGATTTTAAAAAACGGGTGGTAGTAAGCTTTTTTTATTTCCGGACGAATGCGCAAGCTATAGAAATTCGTTATTACGTAGAATGTTCATACTTGTTGATTCCATTTATGAAATAAATAACACATTTTCTAAAAACTCATGTTTTTTAACAAATCATGTAAATCTTCTAGAAGCTGTGATTTAAACAAAAGGGGGGAAGTAATCTTTTCTTATTTCCGGATGCATTCGCAAACTATAGAAAGTTTTTACGACGTAGAATGTGCATAATTTGTTCATTCCATTTATGAAAGAAATTACATTTTCTAAAAACTCTTGTTTTTTAAGAAATCATGTAAACCTTCTAGAAGCTGTGATTTTAAAAAACGGGCGGAAGTAAGCTTTTCTTATTTCCGGACCAATGTGCAAACTATAGAAAGTCGTTATTACGTATAATGTTCATACTTTGTTGATTCCATTTATGAAATAAATCACATTTTCTAAAAACTCGTGTTTTTTAAGAAATCATGTAAACCTTCTAGAAGCTGTGATTTTAAAAAACTGGCGGAAGTAAGCTTTTTTATTTCCGGACCAATGCGCAAACTATAGAAAGTCGTTATTACATAGAATGTTCATACTTTGTTGATTCCATTTATGAAATAAATGACATTTTCTAAAAACTCGTGCTTTTTAAGAAATCATGTAAACCTTCTAGAAGCTGTGATTTTAAAAATCGATGGAAAGTAAGCTTGTCTTATTTCCAAACGCATTCGAAAACTATAGAAAGTCATTATGACATAGAATGTGCATACTTTGTTGATTCCATTTATGAGAGAAATCACATTTTCTAAAAAGTCGTGTTTTTTAAGAAATCATGTAAACCTTCTAGAAGCTGTGATTTTAAAAAACGGGCGGAAGTAAGCTTTTCTTATTTCCGGATGAATGCGCAAACTATAGAAAGTCGTTATTACGTAGAGTGTTCATACTTTGTTGATTCCATTTATGAAATAAATCACAATTTCTAAAAACTCATGTTTTTTAAGAAATCATGTAAACCTTCTAGAAGCTGTGATTTTAAAAAACGGGCGGAAGTAAGCTTTTTTATTTCCGGACGAATTCGAAAACTATATAAAGTCGTTATTACGTAGAATGTTCATACTTTGTTGCTTCCATTTATGAAATAAATCACATTTTCTAAAAACTCGTGTTTTTTAAGAAATCATGTAAACCTTCTAGAAGCTGTGATTTTAAAAAACGATGGGAAGTAAGCTTTTCTTCTTTCCAGACTCATTCCCAAACTATAGAAAGTCGTTATGATGTAGAATGTGCATACTTTGTCGATTCCATTTATGAAAGAAATCACATTTTCTAAAAGTCATGTTTTTTAAGAAATCATGTAAACCTTCCAGACGCTGTGATTTTAAAAAACGGGCGGAGGTAAACTTTTTTATTTCCGGACAAATGCGCAAACTATAGAAAGTCGTTATTACGTAGAATGTTCATACTTTGATGATTCCATTTATGAAAGAAATCACATTTTCTAAAAACTCGTGTTTTTTAAGAAATCATGTAAATCTTCTAGAAGCTGTGATTTTAAAAAACGGGCGGAAGTAAGCTTTTTTATTTCCGGACAAATGCGCAAACTATAGAAAGTCGTTATGACGTAGAATGTGCATACTTTGTTGATTCCATTTATGAAATAAATCACATTTTCTAAAAACTCGTGTTTTTTCAGAAATCATGTAAGCCTTCTAGAAGTTGTGATTTTAAAAAATGGGTGGAAGTAAGCCTTTTTATTTCCGGACGAATGCGCAAACTATAGAAATTCGTTATTATGTAGAATGTTCAAACTTTGTTGATTCCATTTATGAAAGAAATCACATTTTCTAAAAATTCATGTTTTTTAAGAAATCATGTAAACCTTCTAGAAGCTGTGATTTTAAAAAACTGGCGAAAGTAAGCTTTTTTATTGCCGGACGAATGCGCAAACTATAGAAAGTCATTATTACGTAGAATGTTCATACTTTGTTGATTCCATTTATGAAATAAATCAAATTTTCAAAAAAATCATGTTTTTTAAGAAATCATGTAAACCTTCTAGAAGCTGTGATTTTACAAAACGGGTGGAAGGAAGCTTTTTTATTTCCGGATGAATGCGCAAGCTATAGAAATTCGTTATTATGTAGAATGTTCATACTTGTTGATTCCATTTATGAAATAAATAACACATTTTCTTAAAACTCGTGTTTTTTAACAAATCATGTAAACCTTCTAGAATCTATGATTTAAAAAAACGGGGGGAAGTAATCTTTTCTTCTTTGCGGATGCATTCGCAAACTATAGAAAATCGTTACGACGTAGAATGTGCATAATTTGTTCATTCCATTTATGAAAGAAATCACATTTTCTAAAAACTCGTGTTTTTTAAGAAATCATGTAAACCTTCTAGAAGCTGTGATTTTAAAAAACGGGCAGAAGTAAGCTTTTCTTATTTCCGGACGAATGCGCAAACTATAGAAAGTTGTTATTACGTAGAATGTTCATACTTTGTTGATTCCAGTTATGAAATAAATGACATTTTCTAAAAACTCGTGTTTTTTAAGAAATCATGTAAACCTTCTAGAAGCTCTGATTTTAAAAAACGGGCGGAAGTAAGCTTTTCTTATTTCCGGACGAATGCGCAAACTATAGAAATTCGTTATTACGTAGAATTTTCATACTTTTTTGATTCCATTTATGAAAGAAATCACATCTTCTAAAAAGTCGTGTTTTTTAAGAAATCATGTAAACCTTGTAGGAGCTGTGATTTTAAAAAACGGCCGAAAGTAAGCTTTTTTATTTGCGGACGAATGCGCAAACTATAGAAATTCATTATTACGTAGAATGTTCATACTTTTTTGATTCCATTTATGAAATAAATCACATTTTCTAAAACCTCTTGTTTTTTAAGAAATCATGTAAACCTTCTAGAAGCTGTGATTTTAAAAAACGGGGGAAGTAAGCTTTTCTTATTTCCGGACGCATTCGCAAACTATAGAAAGTCGTTATGACGTAGAATGTGCATACTTTGTTGATTGCATTTATGAAAGAAATCACATTTTCTAAAAATTCGTATTTTTTAAGAAATCATGTAAACCTTCTAGAAGCTGTGATTTTAAAAAACTGGCGAAAGTAAGCTTTTTTATTTCCGGAGGAATGCGTAAATTATAGAAAGTTATTATTACGTAGAATGTTCATACTTTGTTGATTCCATTTATGAAATAAATCACATTTAAAAAAAAATCTTGTTTTTTAAGAAATCATGTAAACCTTCTAAAAGCTGTGATTTTAAAAAATGGGCGGAAGTAAGCTTTTTTATTTCCGGACGAATGCGCAAACTATAGAAAGACGTTATGACATAGAATGTGCATACTTTGTTGATTCCATTTATGAAAGAAATCACATTTTCTAAAAAGTCGTGTTTTTTAAGAAATCATGTAAACCTTCTAGAAGCTGTGATTTTAAAAAACGGGCGGAAGTAAGCTTTTCTTATTTCCGGACGAATGCAAAAACTATAGAAATTCGTTATTACGTAGAATGTGCATACTTTGTTGATTCCATTTATGAAATAAATCACATTTTCTAAAAACTCTTGTTTTTTAAGAAATCATGTAAACTATCAAGAAGCAGTGATTTTAAAAAACGGGCGGAAGTAAGCTTTTCTTATTTCCGGACGAATGCGCAAACTATAGAAAGTCGTTATTACGTAGAATGTTCATACTTTGTTGATTCCATTTATGAAATAAATCACATTTTCTAAAAAATCATGTTTTTTAAGAAATCTTGTAAACCTTCTAGAAGCTGTGATTTTAAAAAACGATGGGAAGTAAGATTTTCTTATTTCTGGGCGAATGTGCAAACTATAGAAAGCCATTATGATGTAGAATGTGCATACTTTGTTGATTCCATTTATAAAATATATCACATTTTTTAAAAACTCATGTTTTTTAAGAAATCATGTAAACCTTTTAGAAGCTGTGATTTTAAAAAACGGGCGGAAGTAAGCTTTTTTTATTTCCGGTCAAATTCGCAAACTATAGAAATTCGTTATTACGTAGAATGTTCATACTTTTTTGATTCCATTTATGAAATAAATCACATTTTCTAAAACCTCTTGTTTTTTAACAAATCATGTAAACCTTCTAGAAGCTGTGATTTTAAAAAACGGGGGAAGTAAGCTTTTCTTATTTCCGGACGCATTCAAAAACTATAGAAAGTCGTTATGACGTAGAATGTGCATACTTTGTTGATTGCATTTATGAAAGAAATCACATTTTCTAAAAATTCATGTTTTTTAAGAAATCATGTAAACCTTCTAGAAGCTGTGATTTTAAAAAACGGGCGGAAGTAAGCTTTTCTTATTTCTGGACGAATGCACAAACTATAAAAATTCGTTGATACGTAGAATGTGCATACTTTGTTGATTCCATTTATGAAATAAATCACATTTTCTAAAAACTCTTGTTTTTTAAGAAATCATGTAAAGCTTTTCTTATTTCCGGACGAATGCACAAACTATAAAAATTCGTTATTACGTAGAATGTGCATACTTTGTTGATTCCGTTTATGAAATAAATCACATTTTCTAAAAACTCTTGTTTTTTAAGAAATCATGTAAACTATCAAGAAGCTGTGATTTTAAAAAACGGGCGGAAGTAAGCTTTTCTTATTTCCGGACGAATGCACAAACTATAGAAATTCGTTATTACGTAGAATGTGCATACTTTGTTGATTCCATTTATGAAATAAATCACATTTTCTAAAAACTCTTGTTTTTTAAGAAATCATGTAAACTATCAAGAAGCAGTGATTTTAAAAAACGGGCGGAAGTAAGCTTTTCTTATTTCCGGACGAATGCGCAAACTATAGATAGTCGTTATTACGTAGAATGTTCATACTTTGTTGATTCCATTTATGAAATAAATCACATTTTCTAAAAAATCATGTTTTTTAAGAAATCTTGTAAACCTTCTAGAAGCTGTGATTTTAAAAAACGATGGGAAGTAAGATTTTCTTATTTCTGGGCGAATGTGCAAACTATAGAAAGCCGTTATGACGTAGAATGTGCATAATTTGTTGATTCCATTTATAAAATATATCACATTTTTTAAAAACTCATGTTTTTTAAGAAATCATGTAAACCTTTTAGAAGCTGTGATTTTAAAAAACGGGCGGAAGTAAGCTTTTTTATTTCCGGACGAATGCGCAAACTATAGAAAGTCATTATTACGTAGAATGTTCATACTTTGTTGATTCCATTTATGAAATAAATCACATTTAAAAAAAAATCTTGTTTTTTAAGAAATCATGTAAACCTTCTAAAAGCTGTGATTTTAAAAAACGGGTGGAAGTAAGCTTTTTTTATTTCCGGACGAATGCGCAAGCTATATAAATTCCTTATTACGTAGAATGTTCATACTTGTTGATTCCATTTATGAAATAAATAACACATTTTCTAAAAACTCGTGTTTTTTAAGAAGTCATGTAAACATTTTTTAGAAGCTGTGATTTTAAAAAACGCGTGGAAGTAAGCTTTTCTTATTTCCGGATGAATGCACAAACTATAGAAATTCGTTATTACGTAGAATGTTCATACTTTGTTGATTCCATTTATGAAATAAATAACACATTTTCTAAAAACTCGTGTTTTTTAAGAAATCATGTAAACCTTCTAGAAGCTGTGATTTAAAAAAACGTGGGGAAGTAATCTTTTCTTATTTCCGGATGCATTCGCAAACTATAGAAAGTCGTTATTGCGTAGAATGTGTATACTTTGTTGATTCCATTTATGAAAGAAATCACATTTTCTAAAAACTCGTGTTTTTTAAGAAATCATGTAAACCTTCTAGAAGCTGTGATTTTAAAAAATGGGCGGAAGTAAGCTTTTCTTATTTCCGGATGAATGCGCAAGCTATAAATATTCGTTACGTAGAATGTTCATACTTGTTGATTCCATTTATGAAATAAATAATCCATTTTCTAAAAACTCGTTTTTTTTAAGAAATCATGTAAACCTTCTAGATGCTGTGATTTAAAAAAAGCGGGGAAGTAATCTTTTCTTATTTCCGTATGCATTCGCAAACTATAGAAAGTCGTTACGACGTAGAATGTGCATAATTTGTTTATTCCATTTATGAAATAAATCACATTTTCTAAAAACGCGTGTTTTTTAAGAAATCATGTAAACCTTCTAGAAGGTGTGATTTTAAAAAACGGGCAGAAGTAAGCTTTTCTTATTTCCGGACAAATGGGCAAACTATAGAAATTCGTTATTACGTAGAATGTGCATACTTTGTTGATTCCATTTATGAAAGAAATCAGATTTTCTAAAAACTCGTGTTTTTTAAGAAATCATGTAAACCTTCTAGAAGCTGTGATTTTAAAAAACATGCGGAAGTAAGCTTTTTTATTTCCGGACAAATGCGCAAACTATAGAAAGTCGTTATTACGTAGAATGTTCATACTTTGTTGATTCAATTTATGAAATAAATCACATTTTCTAAAAACTCGTGTTTTTTAAGAAATCATGTAAACCTTCTAAAAGCTGTGATTTTAAAAAACGGGCGGAAGTAAGTTTTTCTCAATTCCGGACGAATGCGCAAACTATAGAAAGTCGTTATTACGTAGAATGTTCATACTTTGTTGATTCCATTTATGAAAGAAATCACAGTTTCTAAAAACTCGTGTTTTTTAAGAAATCATGTAAACCTTCTAGAAGCTGTGATTTTAAAAAACTGGCGGAAGTAAGCTTTTTTATTTCCGGACGAATGCGCAAACTATAGAAAGTCGTTATTACGTAGAATGTTCATACTTTTTTGATTCCATTTATGAAATATATGACATTTTCTAAAAACTCGTGTTTTTTAGGAAATCATGTAAACCTTCTAGAAGTTGTGATTTTAAAAATCGATGGGAAGTAAGCTTTTCTTATTTCCAGACGCATTCACAAACTATAGAAATTCGTTATGACATAGAATGTGCATACTTTGTTGATTCCATTTATGAAAGAAATCACATTTTCTAAAAACTCGTGTTTTTTAAGAAATCATGTAAACCTTCTAGAAGATGTGATTTTAAAAAATGGACGGAAGTAAACTTTTTTATTTCCGGACAAATGCGCAAACTATAGAAAGTCGTTATTACATAGAATGTTCATACTTTGTTGGTTCCATTTATGAAATAAATCACATTTTCTAAAAACTCATGTTTTTTAAGAAATCATGTAAACCTTCTAGAAGCTATGATTTTAAAAATCGATGGGAAGTAAGCTTTTCTTATTTTCCGACGCATTCGCAAACTATAGAAAGTCGTTATGACGTAGAATGTGCATACTTTGTTGATTCCATTTATGAAAGAAATCACATTTTGTAAAGAGTCATGTCTTTTAAGAAATCATGTAAACCTTCTAGAAGCTGTGATTTTAAAAAATGTCGGAAGTAAGCTTTTCTTATTTCCGGAAGAATGGGCAAACTATAGAAAGTCGTTATTACGTAGAATGTTCATACTTTGTTGATTCTATTTATGAAATAAATCACATTTTCTAAAAACTCGTGTTTTTAAAAAAATCATGTAATCCTTCTAGAAGCTGTGATTTTAAAAAACTGGCGGAAGTAAGCTTTTTTATTTCCGGACGAATGCGCAAACTATAGAAAGTCGTTATTACGTAGAATGTTCATACTTTGTTCATTCCATTTATGAAATAAATCACATTTTCCAAAAAGTCGTGTTTTTTAAGAAATCATGTAAACCTTCTAGAAGCTGTGATTTTAAAAAACGGGAAGAAGTAAGCTTTTCTTATTTCCGGACGAATGCGCAAACTATAGAAAGTCATTATTACGTAGAATTTTCATACTTTGTTGATTCCATTTATGAAATAAATCACATTTTCTAAAAACTTGTGTTTTTTAAGAAATCTTCTAAACCTTCTAGAAGCTGTGATTCTAAAACACGATGGGAAGTAAGCTTTTCTTATTTCTGGACGAATGCACAAACTATAGAAAGTCGTTATGACATAGAATGTGCATACTTTGTTGATTCCATTTATGAAAGAAATCATATTTTCTAAAAAGTCATGTTTTTGAAGAAATCATGTTAACCTTCTAGAAGCTGTGATTTTATAAAACGGGCGGAAGTAAGCTTTTCTTATTTTCGGACGAATGCACAAACTATAGAAGCCGTGATTTAAAAAAACGGGCAGAAGTAAGCTTTTCTTATTTCCGGACGAATGCGCAAACTATAGAAAGTCGTTATTACGTAGAATTTTCATACTTTGTTGATTCCATTTATGAAATAAGTCACATTTTCTAAAAACTCGTGTTTTTTAAGAAATCATGTAAACCTTCTAGAAGCCGTGATTTAAAAAAACGGGCAGAAGTAAGCTTTTCTTATTTCCGGACGTATGCGCAAACTATAGAAAGTCGTTATTACGTAGAATGTTCATACTTTGTTGATTCCATTTATGAAATAAATCACATTTTCTAAAAACTAGTGTTTTTTAAGAAATCATGTAAACCTTCTAGAAGCTATGATTTTAAAGAACGGGCGGAAGTAAGCTTTTTTATTTCCGGACGAATGTGCAAACTATAGAAAGTCGTTATTACGTAGAATGTTCATACTTTGTTGATACCATTTATGAAATAAGTTACATTTTCTAAAAACTCATGTTTTTTAAGAAATCTTGTAAACCTTCTAGAAGCTATGATTTTAAAAAACGGCGGGAAGTAAGCTTTTCTTATTTGTGGACGAATGCGCAAACTATAGAAAGTCATTATGACGTAGAATGTGCATACTTTGTTCATTCCATTTATAAAATAAATCACATTTTCTAAAAAGTCGTGTTTTTGAAGAAATCAGGTAAACGTTCCAGAAGCTGTGATTTTAAAAAACGTGCGGAAGTAAGCTTTTCTTATTTCCGGACGAATGCACAAACTATAGAAAGTCGTTATTACGTAGAATGTTCATACTTTGTTGATTCCATTTATGAAATAAATCACATTTTCTAAAAACTAGTGTTTTTTAAGAAATCATGTAAACCTTCTAGAAGCTATGATATTAAAAATCGGGTGGAAGTAAGCTTTTTTATTTCCGGACGAATGCGCAAACTATAGAAAGTTGTTATGACGTAGAATGTGCATACTTTGTCGATAACATTTATGAAAGAAATCACATTTTCTAAAAACTCATGTTTTTTAAGAAATCATGTAAACCTTCTAGAAGCTGTGATTTTAAAAATCAATGGGGAAGTAAGCTTTTCTTATTTCCGGACGCATTCGCAAACTATATAAAGTCGTTATGACGTAGATATGTGCATACTTTTGTTGATTCCATTTATGAAAGAAATCACATTTTCTAAAAAGTCATGTTTTTGAAGAAATCATGTAAACCTTCTAGAAGCTGTGATTTTAAAAATCGATGGGAAGTAAGCTTTTCTTATTTCCAAACGCAGTCGCAAACTATAGAAAGTCGTTATGACATAGAATGTGCATACTTTGTTGATTCCATTTATGAAAGAAATCACATTTTCTAAAAAGTCGTGTTTTTGAAGAAATCATGTAAACCTTCTAAAAGCTGTGATTTTAAAAAACGGGGTGGTAGTAAGCTTTTTTTATTTCCGGACGAATGCGCAAGCTATAGAAATTCGTTATTACGTAGAATGTTCATACTTGTTGATTCCATTTATGAAATAAATAACACATTTTCTAAAAACTCATGTTTTTTAACAAATCATGTAAATCTTCTAGAAGCTGTGATTTAAACAAAAGGGGGGAAGTAATCTTTTCTTATTTCCGGATGCATTCGCAAACTATAGAAAGTTTTTACGACGTAGAATGTGCATAATTTGTTCATTCCATTTATGAAAGAAATTACATTTTCTAAAAACTCTTGTTTTTTAAGAAATCATGTAAACCTTCTAGAAGCTGTGATTTTAAAAAACGGGCGGAAGTAAGCTTTTCTTATTTCCGGACCAATGTGCAAACTATAGAAAGTCGTTATTACGTATAATGTTCATACTTTGTTGATTCCATTTATGAAATATAAATCACATTTTCTAAAAACTCGTGTTTTTTAAGAAATCATGTAAACCTTCTAGAAGCTGTGATTTTAAAAAACTGGCGGAAGTAAGCTTTTTTATTTCCGGACCAATGCGCAAACTATAGAAAGTCGTTATTACATAGAATGTTCATACTTTGTTGATTCCATTTATGAAATAAATGACATTTTCTAAAAACTCGTGCTTTTTAAGAAATCATGTAAACCTTCTAGAAGCTGTGATTTTAAAAATCGATGGAAAGTAAGCTTGTCTTATTTCCAAACGCATTCGAAAACTATAGAAAGTCATTATGACATAGAATGTGCATACTTTGTTGATTCCATTTATGAGAGAAATCACATTTTCTAAAAAGTCGTGTTTTTTTAAGAAATCATGTAAACCTTCTAGAAGCTGTGATTTTAAAAAACGGGCGGAAGTAAGCTTTTCTTATTTCCGGATGAATGCGCAAACTATAGAAAGTCGTTATTACGTAGAGGTGTTCATACTTTGTTGATTCCATTTATGAAATAAATCACAATTTCTAAAAACTCATGTTTTTTAAGAAATCATGTAAACCTTCTAGAAGCTGTGATTTTAAAAAACGGGCGGAAGTAAGCTTTTTTATTTCCGGACGAATTCGAAAACTATATAAAGTCGTTATTACGTAGAATGTTCATACTTTGTTGCTTCCATTTATGAAATAAATCACATTTTCTAAAAACTCGTGTTTTTTAAGAAATCATGTAAACCTTCTAGAAGCTGTGATTTTAAAAAACGATGGGAAGTAAGCTTTTCTTCTTTCCAGACTCATTCCCAAACTATAGAAAGTCGTTATGATGTAGAATGTGCATACTTTGTCGATTCCATTTATGAAAGAAATCACATTTTCTAAAAGTCATGTTTTTTAAGAAATCATGTAAACCTTCCAGACGCTGTGATTTTAAAAAACGGGCGGAGGTAAACTTTTTTATTTCCGGACAAATGCGCAAACTATAGAAAGTCGTTATTACGTAGAATGTTCATACTTTGATGATTCCATTTATGAAAGAAATCACATTTTCTAAAAACTCGTGTTTTTTAAGAAATCATGTAAATCTTCTAGAAGCTGTGATTTTAAAAAACGGGCGGAAGTAAGCTTTTTTATTTCCGGGACAAATGCGCAAACTATAGAAAGTCGTTATGACGTAGAATGTGCATACTTTGTTGATTCCATTTATGAAATAAATCACATTTTCTAAAAACTCGTGTTTTTTCAGAAATCATGTAAGCCTTCTAGAAGTTGTGATTTTAAAAAATGGGTGGAAGTAAGCCTTTTTATTTCCGGACGAATGCGCAAACTATAGAAATTCGTTATTATGTAGAATGTTCAAACTTTGTTGATTCCATTTATGAAAGAAATCACATTTTCTAAAAATTCATGTTTTTTAAGAAATCATGTAAACCTTCTAGAAGCTGTGATTTTAAAAAACTGGCGAAAGTAAGCTTTTTTATTGCCGGACGAATGCGCAAACTATAGAAAGTCATTATTACGTAGAATGTTCATACTTTGTTGATTCCATTTATGAAATAAATCAAATTTTCAAAAAAATCATGTTTTTTAAGAAATCATGTAAACCTTCTAGAAGCTGTGATTTTACAAAACGGGTGGAAGGAAGCTTTTTTATTTCCGGATGAATGCGCAAGCTATAGAAATTCGTTATTATGTAGAATGTTCATACTTGTTGATTCCATTTATGAAATAAATAACACATTTTCTTAAAACTCGTGTTTTTTAACAAATCATGTAAACCTTCTAGAATCTATGATTTAAAAAAACGGGGGGAAGTAATCTTTTCTTCTTTGCGGATGCATTCGCAAACTATAGAAAATCGTTACGACGTAGAATGTGCATAATTTGTTCATTCCATTTATGAAAGAAATCACATTTTCTAAAAACTCGTGTTTTTTAAGAAATCATGTAAACCTTCTAGAAGCTGTGATTTTAAAAAACGGGCAGAAGTAAGCTTTTCTTATTTCCGGACGAATGCGCAAACTATAGAAAGTTGTTATTACGTAGAATGTTCATACTTTGTTGATTCCAGTTATGAAATAAATGACATTTTCTAAAAAACTCGTGTTTTTTTAAGAAATCATGTAAAACCTTCTAGAAGCTCTGATTTTAAAAAACGGGCGGAAGTAAGCTTTTCTTATTTCCGGACGAATGCGCAAACTATAGAAATTCGTTATTACGTAGAATTTTCATACTTTTTTGATTCCATTTATGAAAGAAATCACATCTTCTAAAAAGTCGTGTTTTTTAAGAAATCATGTAAACCTTGTAGGAGCTGTGATTTTAAAAAACGGCCGAAAGTAAGCTTTTTTATTTGCGGACGAATGCGCAAACTATAGAAATTCATTATTACGTAGAATGTTCATACTTTTTTGATTCCATTTATGAAATAAATCACATTTTCTAAAACCTCTTGTTTTTTAAGAAATCATGTAAACCTTCTAGAAGCTGTGATTTTAAAAAACGGGGGGAAGTAAGCTTTTCTTATTTCCGGACGCATTCGCAAACTATAGAAAGTCGTTATGACGTAGAATGTGCATACTTTGTTGATTGCATTTATGAAAGAAATCACATTTTCTAAAAATTCGTATTTTTTAAGAAATCATGTAAACCTTCTAGAAGCTGTGATTTTAAAAAACTGGCGAAAGTAAGCTTTTTTATTTCCGGAGGAATGCGTAAATTATAGAAAGTCATTATTACGTAGAATGTTCATACTTTGTTGATTCCATTTATGAAATAAATCACATTTAAAAAAAAATCTTGTTTTTTAAGAAATCATGTAAACCTTCTAAAAGCTGTGATTTTAAAAAATGGGCGGAAGTAAGCTTTTTTATTTCCGGACGAATGCGCAAACTATAGAAAGACGTTATGACATAGAATGTGCATACTTTGTTGATTCCATTTATGAAAGAAATCACATTTTCTAAAAAGTCGTGTTTTTTTAAGAAATCATGTAAACCTTCTAGAAGCTGTGATTTTAAAAAACGGGGCGGAAGTAAGCTTTTCTTATTTCCGGACGAATGCAAAAACTATAGAAATTCGTTATTACGTAGAATGTGCATACTTTGTTGATTCCATTTATGAAATAAATCACATTTTCTAAAAACTCTTGTTTTTTAAGAAATCATGTAAACTATCAAGAAAAAAACGGGCGGAAGTAAGCTTTTCTTATTTCCGGACGAATGCGCAAACTATAGAAAGTCGTTATTACGTAGAATGTTCATACTTTGTTGATTCCATTTATGAAATAAATCACATTTTCTAAAAAATCATGTTTTTTAAGAAATCTTGTAAACCTTCTAGAAGCTGTGATTTTAAAAAACGATGGGAAGTAAGATTTTCTTATTTCTGGGCGAATGTGCAAACTATAGAAAGCCATTATGATGTAGAATGTGCATACTTTGTTGATTCCATTTATAAAAATATATCACATTTTTTAAAAACTCATGTTTTTTAAGAAATCATGTAAACCTTTTAGAAGCTGTGATTTTAAAAAACGGGCGGAAGTAAGCTTTTTTTATTTCCGGTCAAATTCGCAAACTATAGAAATTCGTTATTACGTAGAATGTTCATACTTTTTTGATTCCATTTATGAAATAAATCACATTTTCTAAAACCTCTTGTTTTTTAACAAATCATGTAAACCTTCTAGAAGCTGTGATTTTAAAAAACGGGGGAAGTAAGCTTTTCTTATTTCCGGACGCATTCACAAACTATAGAAAGTCGTTATGACGTAGAATGTGCATACTTTGTTGATTGCATTTATGAAAGAAATCACATTTTCTAAAAATTCATGTTTTTTAAGAAATCATGTAAACCTTCTAGAAGCTGTGATTTTAAAAAACGGGCGGAAGTAAGCTTTTCTTATTTCTGGACGAATGCACAAACTATAAAAATTCGTTGATACGTAGAATGTGCATACTTTGTTGATTCCATTTATGAAATAAATCACATTTTCTAAAAACTCTTGTTTTTTAAGAAATCATGTAAAGCTTTTCTTATTTCCGGACGAATGCACAAACTATAAAAATTCGTTATTACGTAGAATGTGCATACTTTGTTGATTCCGTTTATGAAATAAATCACATTTTCTAAAAACTCTTGTTTTTTAAGAAATCATGTAAACTATCAAGAAGCTGTGATTTTAAAAAACGGGCGGAAGTAAGCTTTTCTTATTTCCGGACGAATGCACAAACTATAGAAATTCGTTATTACGTAGAATGTGCATACTTTGTTGATTCCATTTATGAAATAAATCACATTTTCTAAAAACTCTTGTTTTTTAAGAAATCATGTAAACTATCAAGAAGCAGTGATTTTAAAAAACGGGCGGAAGTAAGCTTTTCTTATTTCCGGACGAATGCGCAAACTATAGATAGTCGTTATTACGTAGAATGTTCATACTTTGTTGATTCCATTTATGAAATAAATCACATTTTCTAAAAAATCATGTTTTTTAAGAAATCTTGTAAACCTTCTAGAAGCTGTGATTTTAAAAAACGATGGGAAGTAAGATTTTCTTATTTCTGGGCGAATGTGCAAACTATAGAAAGCCGTTATGACGTAGAATGTGCATAATTTGTTGATTCCATTTATAAAATATATCACATTTTTTAAAAACTCATGTTTTTTAAGAAATCATGTAAACCTTTTAGAAGCTGTGATTTTAAAAAACGGGCGGAAGTAAGCTTTTTTATTTCCGGACGAATGCGCAAACTATAGAAAGTCATTATTACGTAGAATGTTCATACTTTGTTGATTCCATTTATGAAATAAATCACATTTAAAAAAAAATCTTGTTTTTTAAGAAATCATGTAAACCTTCTAAAAGCTGTGATTTTAAAAAACGGGTGGAAGTAAGCTTTTTTTATTTCCGGACGAATGCGCAAGCTATATAAATTCCTTATTACGTAGAATGTTCATACTTGTTGATTCCATTTATGAAATAAATAACACATTTCTAAAAACTCGTGTTTTTTAAGAAGTCATGTAAACATTTTTTAGAAGCTGTGATTTTAAAAAACGCGTGGAAGTAAGCTTTTCTTATTTCCGGATGAATGCACAAACTATAGAAATTCGTTATTACGTAGAATGTTCATACTTTGTTGATTCCATTTATGAAATAAATAACACATTTTCTAAAAACTCGTGTTTTTTAAGAAATCATGTAAACCTTCTAGAAGCTGTGATTTAAAAAAACGTGGGGAAGTAATCTTTTCTTATTTCCGGATGCATTCGCAAACTATAGAAAGTCGTTATTGCGTAGAATGTGTATACTTTGTTGATTCCATTTATGAAAGAAATCACATTTTCTAAAACTCGTGTTTTTTAAGAAATCATGTAAACCTTCTAGAAGCTGTGATTTAAAAAATGGGCGGAAGTAAGCTTTTCTTATTTCCGGATGAATGCGCAAGCTATAAATATTCGTTACGTAGAATGTTCATACTTGTTGATTCCATTTATGAAATAAATAATCCATTTTCTAAAAACTCGTTTTTTTTAAGAAATCATGTAAACCTTCTAGATGCTGTGATTTAAAAAAAGCGGGGAAGTAATCTTTTCTTATTTCCGTATGCATTCGCAAACTATAGAAAGTCGTTACGACGTAGAATGTGCATAATTTGTTTATTCCATTTATGAAATAAATCACATTTTCTAAAAACGCGTGTTTTTTAAGAAATCATGTAAACCTTCTAGAAGGTGTGATTTTAAAAAACGGGCAGAAGTAAGCTTTTCTTATTTCCGGACAAATGGGCAAACTATAGAAATTCGTTATTACGTAGAATGTGCATACTTTGTTGATTCCATTTATGAAAGAAATCAGATTTTCTAAAAACTCGTGTTTTTTAAGAAATCATGTAAACCTTCTAGAAGCTGTGATTTTAAAAAACATGCGGAAGTAAGCTTTTTTATTTCCGGACAAATGCGCAAACTATAGAAAGTCGTTATTACGTAGAATGTTCATACTTTGTTGATTCAATTTATGAAATAAATCACATTTTCTAAAAACTCGTGTTTTTTAAGAAATCATGTAAACCTTCTAAAAGCTGTGATTTTAAAAAACGGGCGGAAGTAAGTTTTTCTCAATTCCGGACGAATGCGCAAACTATAGAAAGTCGTTATTACGTAGAATGTTCATACTTTGTTGATTCCATTTATGAAAGAAATCACAGTTTCTAAAAACTCGTGTTTTTTTAAGAAATCATGTAAACCTTCTAGAAGCTGTGATTTTAAAAAACTGGCGGAAGTAAGCTTTTTTATTTCCGGACGAATGCGCAAACTATAGAAAGTCGTTATTACGTAGAATGTTCATACTTTTTTGATTCCATTTATGAAATATATGACATTTTCTAAAAACTCGTGTTTTTTAGGAAATCATGTAAACCTTCTAGAAGTTGTGATTTTAAAAATCGATGGGAAGTAAGCTTTTCTTATTTCCAGACGCATTCACAAACTATAGAAATTCGTTATGACATAGAATGTGCATACTTTGTTGATTCCATTTATGAAAGAAATCACATTTTCTAAAAACTCGTGTTTTTTAAGAAATCATGTAAACCTTCTAGAAGCTGTGATTTTAAAAAATGGGCGGAAGTAGGCTTTTCTTATTTCCGGATGAACGCGCAAACTATAGAAAGTCGTTATTATGTAGAGTGTTCATACTTTGTTGATTCCATTTATGAAATAAATAACAATTTCTAAAAACTCATGTTTTTTAAGAAATCATGTAAATCTTCTAGAAGCTGTGATTTTAAAAAACGGGCGGAAGTAAGCTTTTTTATTTCCGGACGAATGCGAAAACTATAGAATGTCGTTATTACGTAGAATGTTCATACTTTGTTGCTTCCATTTATGAAATAAATCACATTTTCTAAAAACTCGTGTTTTTTAAGAAATCATGTAAACCTTCTAGAAGCTGTGATTTTAAAAAACGATGGGAAGTAAGCTTTTCTTCTTTCCAGACGCATTCCCAAGCTATAGAAAGTCGTTATGATGTAGAATGTGCATACTTTGTCGATTCCATTTATGAAAGAAATCACATTTTCTAAAAACTCGTGTTTTTTAAGAAATCATGTAAACCTTCTAGAAGCTGTGATTTTAAGAAACGGGCGGAAGTAAGCTTTTTTATTTCCGGACGAATGCGCAAACTATAGAAATTCGTTATTACGTAGAATGTTCATATTTTTTTTATTCCATTTATTTAATAAATCACACTTTCTAAAAACTCGTGTTTTTTAAGAAATCATGCAAACCTTCTAGAAGCTGTGATTTTAAAAAACGGGCGGAAGTAAGCTTTTTTATTTCCGGACGAATGCGCAAACTATAGAACGTCATTATTATGTAGAATGTTTGTACTTTGTTGATTCCATTTATGAAAGAAATCACATTTTCTAAAAACTTGTGTTTTTTAGGAAATCATGTAAACCTTCTAGAAGCTGTGATTCTAAAAAACGGGCGGAAGTAAGCTTTTCTTATTTCCGGACACATTCGCAAACTATAGGAGGTTGTTATGATGTAGAATGTGCATACTTTGTTGATTCCATTTATGAAAGAAATCACATTTTCTAAAAACTCATGTTTTTTAAGAAATCATGTAAACCTTCTAGAAGCTGTGATTTTAAAAAACGGGCGGAAGTAAGCTTTTTTATTTCCGGACGAATGCGCAAACTATAGAAAACATTATTATGTAGAATGTTCGTACTTTGTTGATTCCATTTATGAAAGAAATCACATTTTCTAAAAACTTGTGTTTTTTAAGAAATCATGTAAACCTTCTAGAAGCTGTGATTATAAAAAACGGGCGGAAGTAAGCTTTTCTTATTTCTGGATGAATGCGAAACCTATAGAAATTCGTTATTTGTATAATTTTCATACTTTTTTTATTCCATTATTTAAAGAAATCACATTTTCTAAAAACTCATGTTTTTTAAGAAATCATGTAAACCTTCTAGAAGCTGTGATTTTAAAAAACGGGTGGAAGTAAGCTTTTCTTATTTCCGGACGAATGCGAAAACTATAGAAATTCGTTATTCGTATAATGTTCATACTTTTTTGATTCCATTATTTAAGGAAATCACATTTTCTAAAAACTCATGTTTTTTAAGAAATCATGTAAACCTTCTAGAAGCTGTGATTTTAAAAAACACGTGGAAGTAAGCTTTTCATATTTCCAGATGAATGCGCAAACTATAGAAATTTGTTATTACGTAGAATGTTCATACTTTGTTGATTCCATTTATGAAAGAAATCACATTTTCTGAAAACTCGTGTTTTTTAAGAAATCATGTAAACCTTCAAGAAGCTGTGATTTTAAAAAACGGGCGGAAGTAAGCTTTTCTTATTTCCGGACACATTCGCAAACTATAGAAGGTCGTTATGACGTAGAATGTGCATACTTTGTTGATTCCATTTATGAAAGAAATCACATTTTCTAAAAACTCATGTTTTTTAAGAAATCATGTAAACCTTCTAGAAACTGTGATTCTAAAAAACGCGTGGAAGTAAGCTTTTCATATTTCCGGATGAATGCGCAAACTATAGAAATTCGTTATTACGTAGAATATTCATACTTTGTTGATTCCATTATTTAAAGAAATCAAATTTTCTAAAAACTCATGTTTTTTAAGAAATCATGTAAACCTTCTAGAAGCTGTGATTTTAAAAAACGCGTGGAAGTAAGCTTTTCTTATTTCCAGACGAATGCGAAAACTATAGAAATTCGTTATTACGTAGAATGTGCATACTTTGTTGATTCCATTTATGAAAGAAATCACATTTTCTAAAAACTCTTGTTTTTTAAGAAATCATGTAAACCTTCTAGCAGCTGTGATTTTAAAAGATGGGCGGAAGTAAGCTTTTTTATTTCCGGACGAATGCACAAACTATAGAAGTTCGTTATTACGTAGAATGTTCATACTTTTTTTATTCCATTTATGAAAGAAATCACATTTTCTAAAAACTCGTGTTTTTTAAGAAATCATGTAAACCTTCTAGAAGCTGTGATTTTAAAAAACGGGTGGAAGTAAGCTTTTCTTATTTCCCGACGAATGCGCAAACTATAGAAAGTCGTTATGACGTAGAATGTGCATACTTTGTTGATTCCATTTATGAAAGAAATCACATATTCTACAAACTCGTGGTTTTAAAAAAATCATATAAACCTTCTAGAAGCTGTGATTTTAAAAAACGGGAGGAAGTAAGCTTTTCTTATTTCCGAACAAATACGCAAACTATAGAAAGTCGTTATGACGTAGAATGTGCATACTTTTATGATTCCATTTATGAAAGAAATCAAATTTTCTAAAAAGTCATGTTTTTAAAGAAATCATGTAAACCTTCTAGAAGCTGTGATTTTAAAAAACGGGCAGAAGTAAGCTTTTCTTATTTCCGAACGAATGCGAAAACTATAGAAATTCATTATTCGTATAATGTTCATACTTTTTTTATTCCATTATTTATGGAAATCACGTTTTCTAAAAACTCATGTTTTTTAAGAAATCATGTAAACCTTCTAGAAGCTGTGATTTTAAAAAATGCGTGGAAGTAAGCTTTTCATATTTCCGGATGAATGCGCAAACTATAGAAATTCGTTATTACGTAGAATGTTCATACTTTGTTGATTCCATTTATGAAATAAATCACATTTTCTAAAAACTCGTGTTTTTTAAGAAATCATGTCAACCTTCTGGAAGCTGTGATTTTAAAAAACGGGCGGAAGTAAGCTTTTCTTATTTCCCGACGAATGCGCAAACTATAGAAAGTTGTTATTACGTAGAATGTTCATACTTTGTTGATTCCATTTATGAAAGAAATCATATTTTCTAAAAAGTCATGTTTTTAAAGAAATCATGTAAACCTTCTAGAAGCTGTGATTTCAAAAAACAGGCGGAAGCCATGAATGAAGGTACTAAAAAATAATTCTGTTTTGACAGAAATATGTACCTGATTGTTTCTGGTGTAGCTCCAAACTTTTAAATCCACAGGGTCTGAAAAGGTTTTCTGAGATAGCCTGACCTGTTATCTTTCCATCTTGACAGGTCTGACCTCAATTGGATTCTCTGAAAGAGAGTTATTGCAATTGTCGTAACATGACCTGTTTATGGGATAATGCAGGAGAGCGAAATTGTACGGCGTGCCACCTGTCACTGGTGCAACTTCGGCCTCTGCAAATTTTTTTTGAGATAGTACAGTCTGTGTACTACTTGTCACGTTTTACGAAATTTCATTTGGAGGTTCCTAGCCCAAGTTATGACCTTTTTCCCAACGACACCTGATTTTGACTCAGATCTGGAAGAGTGAGAAACCCTATATTGTACAGATCATAAATCACAAAGTACAACGAATTAGAGGTTTTCCTTTGGCCACAAGGTACATGGAGATCTTAGCTTCGACCTGTAACGATTTCAGATCTGAAAACTTCTCCAAAACAGATTTATGGCAAACGTTCTAAGATGACGTGTTTTTGCTATATCAAGCCCTAGCATCGTAAGTGCAACAAGTGTCATACATGCCGTATCATGCCTTCTTTCAGGCTAGCTCTGATACCATGTTAAATTTTCAGAATTTACTTCAATATGATCTAGGATCTTAACTGAGAGAAAAACATGTACAACATATCTACAGCATAGCAATCATGGAGACAATAATGCAAGCACATAAGAGACACAAAGATTTACTTGGGGAAAACCATAAAGGTGAAAAACCCCACTAACTTCCTCAGAGACAGATAGAGCAATGATACAACCAACCATAAGAGATAGACATAACCTAGCAGCAGATTCTCCTCCTCCATAAGTGCGCCACTCCTCCTTGAGTGCATGAGTGAGAAGTGAGTGAGCAAATAGAGTGCCTCCCGCACTCTATTTATACTTGACTTGACTTGCCTTTTTACCTAACTCATGTAGGCTCGAACTTAACCACATAACATAATGCTGACTGGGCCGACCCCCAATAGGGTGGTCTAATAACCCTTTGACCCACATGAATTATACAGGGCCAACCCCAAACAACGTGGTCTAATAACCCATCAAGTATAAGTTACGACACTTACAATATAAATGACGACACTTCCGTATAGAGGAATAATAACATCTCTCTAGGAATACAATATACATATATGTGAAATACATTCCGAAGTTACATATACTTCAACACGGACGAATGTGCAAACTATAGAAATTCGTTATTACGTAGAATGTTCATACTTTTTTGATTCCATTTATGAAATAAATCACATTTTCTAAAAACTCATGTTTTTTAAGAAATCATGTAAACCTTCTAGAAGCTGTGATTTTAAAAAACGGGCGGAAGTAAGCCTTTCTTATTTCCAGATGATTGCGCAAACTATAGAAATTCGTTATTACGTAGAATGTTCATACTTTGTTGATTCCATTTATGACATAAATCACATTTTCTAAAAACTCGTGTTTTTTAAGAAATCTTGTAAACCTTCTAGAAGCTGTGATTTTAAAAAACGATGGCAAGTAAGCTTTTCTTATTTCTGGACGAATGCGCAAACTATAAAAAGTCGTTATGACGTAGAATGTGCATACTTTGTTGATTCCATTTATGAAATAAATCACATTTTCTAAAAACTCATGTTTTTTAAGAAATCATGTAAACCTTCTAGAAGCTGTGATTTTAAAAAACAGGCGGAAGTAAGCTTTTCTTATTTCCCGACGAATGCGCAAACTATAGAAATTCGTTATTACGTAGAATGTTCATACTTTTTTGATTCCATTTATGAAACAAATCATATTTTCTAAAAACTCATGTTTTTTAAGAAATCATGTAAACCTTCTAGAAGCTGTGATTTTAAAAAACGGGCGGAAGTAAGCTTTTTTATTTCCGGACGAATGCGCAAACTATAGAAAGTCGTTATTACGTAGAATGTCCATACTTTTCTGATTCCATTTACGAAATAAATCACATTTTCTAAAAACTCGTGTTTTTTAAGAAATCATGTAAACCTTCTAGAAGCTGTGATTTTAAAAAACAATGGGAAGTAAGCTTTTCTTATTTCAGGACGCATTCTCAAACAATAGAAAGTCGTTATGACGTAGAATGTGCATACTTTGTTGATTGCATTTATGAAAGAAATCACATTTTGTAGAAAGTCGTGTTTTTTAAGAAATCATGTAAACCTTCTAGAAGGTGTGATTTTAAAAAACGGGCAGAAGTAAGCTTTTATTATTTCCGGACGAATGCGCAAAGTATAGAAAGTCGTTACTATGTAGAATGTTCATACTTTCTTGATTCCATTTATGAAATAAATCACATTTTCTAAAAACTCTTGTTTTTTAAGAAATCATTTTAACCTTCTAGAAGCTGTGATTTTAAAAAACAGGTGGAAGTAAGCTTTTCTTATTTCCGGACAAATGCAAAACCTATAGAAATTCGTTATTCGTATAATGTTCATACTTTTTTGATTCCATTATTTAAAGAAATCACATTTTCTAAAAACTCATGTTTTTTAAGAAATCATGTAAACCTTCTAGAAGCCGTGATTTTAAAAAACGCGTGGAAGTAAGCTTTTCTTATTTCCGGACGAATGCACAAACTATAGAAATTCGTTATTAAGTAGAATGTTAATACTTTGTTGATTCCATTTATTAAATAAATAACACATTTTCTAAAAACTCATGTTTTTTAAGAAATCATGTAAACCTTCTAGAAGCTGTGATTTTAAAAAACGGGCGGAAGTAAGCTTTTTTATTTCCGGACGAATGCGCAAACTATAGAAAGTCATTATTACGTAGAATGTTCATACTTTGTTGATTCCATTTATGAAAGAAATCACATTTTCTAAAAACTCGTGGTTTTTAAGAAAACATGTAAACCTTCTAGAAGCTGTGATTTTAAAGAACGGGCGGAAGTAAGCTTTTTTATTTCCGGACGAATGCGCACACTATAGAAAGTCATTATTAGGTAGAATGTTCATACTTTGTCGATTGCATTTATGAAAGAAATAACATTTTCTAAAAACTCGTGTTTTTTAAGAAATCAGGTAAACCTTCTAGAAGTTGTGATTTTAAAAAACGATGGGAAGTAAGCTTTTCTTATTTCCGGACGCATTCACTAACTATAGAAAGTCGTTATGACATAGAATGTGCATACTTTGTCGATTCCCTTTATGAAAGAAATAACATTTTCTGAAAAGTCGCGTTTTTTAAAAAATCATGTAAACCTTCTACAAGCTGTGATTTTAAAAAATGGGCAGAAGTATGCTTTTCTTATTTCCGGACGAATGCGAAACCTATAGAAATTCGTTATTCGTATAATTTTCATACTTTGTTGATTCCATTATTTACAGAAATCACATTTTCTAAAATCTCATGTTTTTTAAAAAATCATGTAAACCTTCTAGAAGCTGTGATTTTGAAAAACGGGTGGAAGGAAGCTATTCTTATTTCTGTTCGAATGCGCAAGCTATAGAAATTTGTTATTACGTAGAATGTTCATACTTTGTTGATTCCATTTATGAAATAAATAACACATTTTCTAAAAACTCGTGTTTTTTAAAAATCATGTAAACCTTGTAGAAGCTATGATTCAAAAACACGGGTGGAAGTAATCTTTTCTTATTTCCGGATGCATTCGCAAACTATAGAAAGTTGTTACGACGTAGAATGTGCATAATTTGTTGATTCCATTAATGAAATAAATCACATTTTCTAAAAACTCGTGTTTTTTAAGAAATCATGTAAACGTTCTAGAAGCTGTGATTTTAAAAAACGGGCCGAAGTAAGCTTTTCTTATTTTTGGACGAATGTGCAAACTATAGAAATTCGTTATTACGTTAGAATGTTCATACTTTTTTTATTCCATTTATGAAAGAAATCACGTTTTCTAAAAACTCATGTTTTTTAAGAAATCATGTAAACCTTCTAGAAGCTGTGGTTTTAAAAAACGGGCGGAAGTAAGCTTTTTTATTTCCGGACGAATGCGCAAACTATAGAAAGTCGTTATTACGTAGAATATTCATACTTTTTTTATTCCATTTATGAAAGAAATCACATTTTCTAAAAAGTCATGTTTTTTAAGAGATCATGTAAACCTTCTAGAAGATGTGATTTTGAAAAACGGGCGGAAGTAAACTTTTTTATTTCCGAACGAATGCGCAAACTATAGAAAGTTGTTATTACGTAGAATGTTCATACTTTGTTGATTCCATTTATGAAATAAATAACACATTTTCCAAAAACTCGTGTTTTTTAAGAAATCATGTAAACCTTCTAGAAGCCGTGATTTAAAAAAACGGGGAGAAGTAATCTTTTCTTATTTGCGGATGCATTCGCAAACTATAGAAAGTCATTAAGACGTAGAATGTGGATACTTTGTTGATTCCATTTATGAAAGAAATCACATTTTCTAAAAACTCGTGTTTTTTAAGAAATCATGTAAACCTTCTAGAAGCTGTGATTTTAAAAAACGGGCGGAAGTAAGCTTTTTTATTTCCGGACGAATGCGCAAACTATAGAAATTTGTTATTACGTAGAATGTTCATACTTTGTTGATTCCATTTATGAAAGAAATAACATTTTCTAAAAACTCATGTTTTTTAAGAAATCATGTAAACCTTCTAGAAGCTGTGATTTTAAAAAACGATGGGAAGTAAGCTTTTCTTATTTCCGGACGCATTCGCAAACTATAGAAAGTCGTTATGATGTAGAATGTGCATACTTTGTCGATTCCATTTATGAAAGAAATCACATTTTCTAAAAACTTGTGTTTTTTAAGAAATCATGTAAACCCTCTAGAAGTTGTGATTTTAAAAAACGGGCGGAAGTAAGCTTTTTTATTTCCGGACGAATGCGCAAACTATAGAAAGTCGTTATTATGTAGAATGTTCATAATTTGTTGATTCCATTTATGAAATAAATCACATTTTCTAAAAACTCATGTTTTTTAAGAAATCATGTAAACCTTCTAGAAGCTGTGATTTTAAAAAACGATGGGAAGTAAGCTTTTCTTATTTCCGGATGCATTCACAAACTATAGAAAGTCGTTATGACATAGAATGTGCATACTTTGTTGATTGCATTTATGAAAGAAATCACATTTTCTAAAAAGTCATGTTTTTTAAGAAATCATGTAAACCTTCTAGAAGCTGTGATTTTAAAAAACGGGCGGAAGTAAGCTCTTTTATTTTCGGATGAATGCGCAAACTATAGAAAGTCGTTATTAAGTAGAATGTTCATACTTTATTGATTCCATTTATGAAAGAAATCAAATTTTCTAAAAAGTCATGTTTTTAAAGAAATCATGTAAACCTTCTAGAAGCTGTGATTTTAAAAAACGGGCAGAAGTAAGCTTTTCTTATTTCCGGACGAATGCGAAAACTATAGAAATTCATTATTCGTATAATGTTCATACTTTTTTTATTCCATTATTTATGGAAAACGCATTTTCTAAAAACTCGTGTTTTTTAAGAAATCATGTAAACCTTCTAGAAGCTGTGATTTTAAAAAACCCGTGGAAGTAAGCTTTTCTTATTTCTGGATGAATGCGCAAACTATAGAAATTCGTTATTATCGTAGAATGTTCATACTTTTTTTATTCCATTTATGAAATAAATCACATTTTCTAAAAACTCGTGTTTTTTAAGAAATCATGTCAACCTTCTGGAAGCTGTGATTTTAAAAAACGGGCGGAAGTAAGCTTTTCTTATTTCCCGACGAATGCGCAAACTATAGAAAGTCGTTATTACGTAGAATGTTCATACTTTGTTGATTCCATTTATGAAAGAAATCATATTTTCTAAAAAGTCATGTTTTTAAAGAAATCATGTAAACCTTCTAGAAGCTGTGATTTCAAAAAATAGGCGGAAGCCATGAATGAAGGTACTAAAAAATAATTCTGTTTTGACAGAAATATGTACCTGATTGTTTCTGGTGTAACTCCAAACTTTTAAATCCACAGGGTCTAAAAAGGTTTTCTGAGATATCCTGACCTGTTATATTTCCATCCTGATAGGTCTGACCTCAATTGGATTCTCTGAGAGAGAGTTATGGCAATTGTCGTAACATGACCTGTTTATGGGATAATACAGGAGAGCGAACTTGTACGGCATGCCACGTGTCACTGGTGCAACTTCGGCCTCTGCAAAATTTTTCTGCGATAGTACAGTCTATGTACTACCTGTCACGTTTTACGAAATTTCATTTGGAGCTTCCTAGCCCAAGTTATGACCTTTTTCCCCACGACACCTGATTTTGACTCAGATTTGGAAGAGGGAGAAACCCTATATTGTACAGATCATAAATCACAAAGTACAACGAATTAGAGGTTGTCCTTTGGTCACAAGGTACATGGAGATCTTAGCTTCGACTTGTAACGATTTCAGATCCGAAAACTTCGCCAAAACGGATTTATGGCGAATGTTCTACGATGACTGGTTTTTCCTATATCAAGCCCTAGCATCGTAAGTGCAACAAGTGTCATACATGCCATATCATGCCTTCTTTCAGGCTAGCTCTGATACCATGTTAAATTTTCAGAATTTACTTCAATATGATCTAGGATCTTAACTGAGAGAACAACATGTACAACATATCTACAGCATAGCAATCATGGAGACAATAATGCAAGCACATAAGAGACACAAAGATTTACTTGGGGAAAACCATAAAGGTGAAAAACCCCACTAACTTCCTCAGAGACAGATAGAGCAATGATACAACCAACCATAAGAGATAGACATAACCTAGCAGCAGATCCTCCTCCTCCATAAGTGCGCCACTCCTCCTTGAGTGCATGAGTGAGAAGTGAGTGAGCAAATAGAGTGCCTCCCGCACTCTATTTATACTTGACTTGACTTGCCTTTTTACCTGTTGAGATATTGTAACTTCAAAGAATATTATATTTGTACTTTATTGTATATCCGGAGATGTTTATTCCTCCGTCGGAATGTGGTAACTCGGGTTATTAGACTTCCCTAGTGGGGGTCGGCCCTAAATGTGTTATGTGGGTCAAAGGGTTATTAGACCACCCTAGAGGGGTCGGCCCAGTCAGTTATAATGGGGTATTTAACCTAATGGTTAAATACGAGCCTACATGTACTTGTGTAAAATACATATCAGAGAAGTGTATAAATAGAGGAGGTGTGTTCCTCATTATACACACATTCACTCACTTGAGGATAGCGCACTTGTGGAGGAGAGGTCTGCTATTGTGGAGAAGGAGATCATGTCTCAGGGTTTCATCTTTGTATATTTCTGGTCATCTATATTGAGGAAGCTTTGCTGGGTTTTCTACCCCATGAGGGTTTCCCAGGATAAATCTCTGTCTCTTGTGTTTATGCTGTGCTTGTTGTTTCTTCAGTGATCTTGTATATGATTTATTATTGTGAAATGGAATGTAATGCTGCTATTCTCTGTCTTAGCATATTGAATTTTAACATGGTATCAGAGCTAACCTGAAGGAAGACAAGGTATGGCACTAACGACACTTGCTTTACTTACGACAATTTGAAGGTTAGGGTTTTACATAGAAAAAACCAGTCATCGTAGCACCTTCGCTATAAATCCGTTTTGGCGAAGTTTTCGGATCTAAAATTGCTACAGGACGAATATTAAATCTCCAGGTACCTTGTGTCCAAAGGGCACCCTCAGATTCGTTGTACTTTATGAGTTAGGATCAGTACAAGTTAGGGTTTCTGCCTCTTCCAGATCTGAGTCAAAATCAGGTGACCTTGGGAAAAAGGTCATATCTTGGGCTAGGAAGCTCCAAATGCAATTTCGTAAAAAGTGACAGGTAGAACACAGACTGTACTATCTCAAGAAACTTTTTCAGAGGCCGAAATTCAACTAGTGACACGTGGCACTTCGTACAAGTTCGCTCTCCTATTTTATCCCATGAACAGGTCACGTTGCGACACTTGGCATAACTCTCTCTCAGAGAGTCCAATTGAGGTCAGACCTGTCAGGATGGAAAGATAACAGGTCAAGATATCTCAGGAAACTTTTTCAGAGGCCGAAGGTGAACCCGTGACACGTGGCAGGCCGTACAAGTTTGCTCTCCTGTTTTATCCCATAAACAGGTCACGTTGCGACACTTGGCATAACTCTCTCTCAGAAAATCCAATTGAGGTCAGACCTGTCAGGATGGAAAGATGACAGGTCAGGCTACTGAAGGAAAAAGGTTTCAGACCCTGTGGAGCAAAAATTTCAGAGTTATAGCAGAAACAATCAGGTGCATATTTCTGTCAAAACAGAATTATTTTTCGAGCACCTTTATTCATGGCTTCCGGAATTTAGGGTTTCGGAGAAAGTTAGAATTTTTGGAATCGGAGTCCACGGCTGAATGATACTCAGGAAAATCAAAATTTAGAGACCAAGATCGAATTTTTTGGTTGGGTGGAAGACCGGGCTTGATCAAACCCCAGTTCGGGATTTTGATCGGAAAGATGGAAAATTAGGGCTTCAGCAAAAGTTGGAATTTTTGAAGTCTGTAACCATGGCTGGAAACTCCTAAGAAAAATAACAGTTTAGAGCCTTGGATCAAACCTTTTGTTTGGGCAGAAGGGTGGGCTTCATCAAACCCTAGTTCGGGTTCCTGTCCAGAAGATCCAGAAGTTTCAAAGGCAATTTTGAGGGGTCAAATTTTGGAAATTCCAAAATTGAAGTATGCTAGTTTGATCAGCTCAGCAAGACATATTCTTTCATCCATTGAGAAGTGTGAAAGTCAAAGATTGAATCTTTAGGGTTTCTCTAGAAAACCCTAATTAAGCTCCAGATCAAGTTTCAGGGGGAGTTGAGGCTAAGGCCTTACATAAGAAGACTACAAGAAGTCTCGACAGGTATGACTTAAGGAGGCTCAGGTATGTCTTGAAATCTAATTCTTGATTAAGTTCATGATGTGTTTGTCTTCATATTATTTATTAGTACAATCTTGATTAATGTTAGAATTGTCTTATCACCCTAGTAACAGTATATGATCAAAGACATTCATTGATTAGGGCTATATGATTGTACTAATGCATTATGATGTTGTGTGAGGTTGATGTTGGCTGCTAACAAGATACAGATACATCACAAAAGACAAATCAGGTTCCATGATCATGAAAACATGAAGACAAAGACTCATCCATAATCTGTGTTCTACTTACGAGGTATGTATGATTTTGTTATATTATGCTTAACCTATGAGACATGCAGGGTCTAGCTCAGGATCTCTAAATCATTGAAGAGATTGTTTAGGTATGTTGTACATAACTAAGCAGGTATACTAATCCAGGTATGTTTTCCTATGTCATGTTAAGAATCTTACCTTGTATTGGGATCCCTTATATAAGTATACTTGGTATGATTGGTTATGCTTATTCATAAAGTTAGTAATCAAGGGATTATGCATATTATGTCTTTTATCTTGATTGATGATATGCATGAGTAAAATAAGACTTCCCTGAAATCTTGAATACTAATGTTTATTAACTATAATCATGACTATACATTTTCAAGATTATTTAGAACTATAATGTTTTGATAACATTTAGAACACACTAATGGGTGTATGTTTGTGTATGAGATCATGAGGATGACACTTGAACATGCACAGTGGTACAGAATGAATAGAAGTTCAAAAGACATACAGAAGATCAAGCGGGAGGCAACCACACAAACATAAAAGATAAGTATTTGAGTTGTTATTTGAAACAGTAAATGATATTGCCTGTAATAGGTTGTATGCATATTTGTATTCCTATAATGTATCATGCTGAGTGTAAATATTCATAGAACATTGAACAGTATACTACTAATATGCATATGATTGGTAAGTTGGACAAACATTCCATTGTTGCTTGTCTAGAATGAAACCTCTTTGCTGACATGCTGAGAGTTGTGCACACTCTCGATAGTATGTTCTGGTGGAGATGGAAGGCATCTAGATAGCCACTGTATGCATACAGGATATGGGAAAGTGTTGTGCCAAAGTATTGGACAAGATAGTTGCATAACTATGTAAATGATATCTGTATGCATAATAGATTATCATGTCAATATGATTTGATGATTATGAAGTATTACTAATCCTGTACTTAATTTTGATTTGTAGGAAAGATCATGATGAATGATGAACACTGAACAAGCAATGGATGTTCAACAAAAGATTTACAAATCAAATGATAGAATGCTTGTGGCTAGAAGATTCTCTTAGAAAAGAGAAAGAGAATCATGATGAGATGTTTGTTCCAATTGGATAGATAAAACCATTCTCTTAATGGTGTAATCAAAGAAGAAGTGTGATTTAGGTTTTGTATGGGTACCCAGGATTGATAATCAATTGATGAGCTTAATGATCACCACGAGTGATGTGGATCTCAACCTTTGCTACAAGGTTGAATATGGTTTTTTATACATAGATGACATGGAACTCACCACAGAGTTCGAATAATATTGAGGCTCATATCAGTAGACCCATATATCGAGAGTTGGCACAGATAGATATACAGAAAATCATTCAATGCGGAGTGTGAATGATGTTCAGTCACAAAGGGAGAATTGACAGTTTCTTAATAAGCTTGGGCTTTACCAAAAGTAAAGTTGTTCCTAACCTTTACCTTAAGGCTATTATTATGATATCTTTCTTATAAGGAATGAGAAACAGATCATGAAAAGAAAGAAGAAGATGGCTGCAGAAATGAAAAATGAAAGATCTCAGATTGATGCATTACTTCCTAAGTCTGGAAGTATGGCAAGGCTTAGAAGGAATCTTTCTCAACCAGGGAAAGTGTGCTGAAAAATATTAAAAGGAATTGATGTGTTGGAATGGCCACTCTCATGAATTCCAACTTGAAGTTCTTAGCAGATGACTCATCAGAGTTAGTGGATATAACTCTGTACAGTCAATTTATTGGGTCTTTGATATATCTAACATATACTAGGTTAGATATATGCTTTGTTATGAACAACTTGAGTCAGTATCTAGTGGAAACTAGATGTGTTTACCTGATAGTTGCAAAGCATGTGATGAGGCACATAAAGGACACGATAGAATTTGATCTATGCTATCTTGAAGATCATGACTTCAGTTGGCTATTCAGATTCTGATTGGGCAGGAAGTGTATCAGATAGGAAGAACACATCGAGAGGATTTTATTGTCTGGGATTAGCCATGATCTCGTGGTTTAGCTGGAAGCAGTCTAGTGTGGCTCTCAGCACAAGCGGAATATATGGCTTCTTGCTCTGCTAGTTGTGAATAAGTTTGGCTTTAGGATTGTTTGACTTAGAGATAGAACCAACTGAGATCCTATGTGATAGTTAGAGTTGTATCAAGATGACATAGAATCTAGTGTTCCATGATAAGTCAAAGAACATAGGGAACAAACAAGATATGATGCGGAAAGGAACTATAAAGTTTGAATTTGTAACAGGTTACCATTGTACTAACCAAATCTTTACCTCAAGTGAAGAAGTTACCAACATAATAACCAAACCTCTGTCTCGAGTGAAATTTGAATACTTCCGAGACAAGCTTGGTGTAGTTCAAAAGGACCCTCCTCGAAAGGGGGAGTAGTATAGTCACTGATGATAAGTTGGTCTCATCGAACAACAAGGTCGATGATGAGGTAACCTGTTCTCTACACCCAGTTACTTAGAAATATTTAGATTTAGGACTCTTATACTTAGAATACTTAGTTTTACTTATACATGCTTTTGATGATAGATGTATTGATGAGAATACATGCTTTTGATGATGAGATATATTAATGAGAATACAATTGAGGGGATTGGATCATCCCTGGACTTTCAGTCCTAAAGAGAGCCGTGGACGTGAGGTCTTCGAGAATGAAGTCCTTAGTGGACAGTTGAGGGGATTGGATCATCCCTGGACTCTCAGTCCTAAAGAGAGCCGTAGACGTGAGGTCTCCGAGAATGAAGTCCTTAGAGGACAGTTGAGGGGATTGGATCATCCCTGGACTTTCAGTCCTAAAGAGAGCCGTGGACGTGAGGTCTTCGAGAATGAAGTCCTTAGTGGACAGTTGAGGGGATTGGATCATCCCTGGACTCTCAGTCCTAAAGAGAGCCGTAGACGTGAGGTCTTCGAGAATGAAGTCCTTAGAGGACAGCTGAGGGGATTGGATCATCCCTGGACTTTCAGTCCTAAAGAGAGCCGTGGACGTGAGGTCTTCGAGAATGAAGTCCTTAGTGGACAGTTGAGGGGATTGGATCATCCCTGGACTCTCAGTCCTAAAGAGAGCCGTAGACGTGAGGTCTCCGAGAATGAAGTCCTTAGAGGACAGCTGAGGGGATTGGATCATCCCTGGACTCTCAGTCCTAAAGAGAGCCGTAGACATGAGGTCTCCGAGAATGAAGTCCTTAGAGGACAGTTGAGGGGATTGCATCATCCCGGAACTGATAGTTCAAAATGTACGTGATGGGGATTGCATCATCCCGGAACTGATAGTTCAAAATGTACGTGATGGGGATTGCATCATCCCGGAACTGATAGTTCAAAATGTACGTGATGGGGATTGCATCATCCCGGAACTGATAGTTCAAAATGTACGTGATAGGGATTGCATCATCCCGGAACTGCTAGTTCAAAATGTACGTGATGGGGATTGCAACATCCCGGAACTGATAGTTCAAAATGTACGTGATGGGGATTGTATCATCCCCAGACTTCGGTCCCTGAATTGATCCGTAGACGAATCGTCTCCGAGAAAGTGATGGTATTAATGATGTGGTTACTTGTATCGGTAGGATACTTGTATTAATGATGTGGTTACTTGTATCGGTAGGATACTTGTATTGATGATGTGGTTACTTGTATCGGTATGGATACTTGTATTGATGATGTGGTTACTTGTATCGGTAGGATACTTGTATTGATGATGTGGTTACTTGTATCGGTAGGATACTTGTATTGATGATGTGGTTACTTGTATTGATGATGTGGTTACTTGTATCGGTATGGATACTTGTATTGATGATGTGGTTACTTGTATCGGTAGGATACTTGTATTGATGATGTGGTTACTTGTATCGGTAGGATACTTGTATTGATGATGTGGTTACTTGTATCGGTATGGATACTTGTATTGATGATGTGGTTACTTGTATTGGCATGAATACTTGTACTGCTGATCGTGTGATGACGATGCTGATGATCGTGTGATGACGATGCTGATGATCGTGTGATGACGATGCTGATGATCGTGAGATGACGATGCTGATGATCGTGTGATGACGATGCTGATGATCGTGTGATGACGATGCTGATGATCGTGTGATGACGATGTTGATGATCGTGAGATGACGATGATGATGATCGTGTGATGACAATGCTGATGATCGTGTGATGACGATGTTGATGATCATGAGATGACAATGCTGATGATCGTGTGATGACGGTGTTGATGATCGTGTGATGACGATGCTGATGATCGTGAGATGATGATGCTGATGATCGTGTATCGTGAGGATCCAAATGATGATATTGTTGTAGCTGTTCAAGTGCTACAGAAGATAAAGACTCAATACTGAAGATGTCGATGTTCCAGTATTGAAGATGTTCCAGTAACTGCTTGAGTTACTAATGATGTTGAGAAAGCTTCCAATGATTTATAGATGTATCATGTATGATGTTGATGACTCCTTGCTCGGGAAGATGCTGTTATAATATCCTTCTCGTTATATTTGTAACTTCAAAGAATATTATATTTGTACTTTATTGTATATCCGGAGATGTTTATTCCTCCGTCGGAATGTGGTAACTCGGGTTATTAGACTTCCCTAGTGGGGGTCGGCCCTAAATGTGTTATGTGGGTCAAAGGGTTATTAGACCACCCTAGAGGGGTCGGACCAGTCAGTTATAATGGGGTATTTAACCTAATGGTTAAATACGAGCCTACATGTACTTGTGTAAAATACATATCAGAGAAGTGTATAAATAGAGGAGGTGTGTTCCTCATTATACACACATTCACTCACTTGAGGATAACGCACTTGTGGAGGAGATGTCTGTTATTGTGGAGAAGGAGATCATGTCTCAGGGTTTCATCTTTGTATATTTCTGGTCATCTATATTGAGGAAGCTTTGCTGGGTTTTCTACCCCATGAGGGTTTCCCAGGATAAATCTCTGTCTCTTGTGTTTATGCTGTGCTTGTTGTTTCTTCAGTGATCCTGTATATGATTTATTATTGTGAAATGGAATGTAATGCTGCTATTCTTTGTCTTAGCATATTGAATTTTAACATTACCTAACTCATGTAGGCTCGAACTTAACCACATAACATAATGCTGACTGGGCCGACCCCCAATAGGGTGGTCTAATAACCCTTTGATCCACATGGCCAACCCCCAATAGGGTTGTCTAATAACCCTTTGACCCACATGACTTATACAGGGCCAACCCCAAACAAGGTGGTCTAATAACCCATCAAGTATAAGTTACGACACTTACAATATAAATGACGACACTTCCATATAGAGGAATAATAACATCTCTATAGGAATACAATATACATATATGTGAAATACATTCCGAAGTTACATATACTTCAACACGGACGAATGTGCAAACTATAGAAATTCGTTATTACGTAGAATGTTCATACTTTTTTTATTCCATTTATGAAATAAATCACATTTTCTAAAAACTCATGTTTTTTAAGAAATCATGTAAACCTTCTAGAAGCTGTGATTTTAAAAAACAGGCGGAAGTAAGCCTTTCTTATTTCCAGATGAATGCGCAAACGATAGAAATGCGTTATTACGTAGAATGTTCATACTTTGTTGATTCCATTTATGACATAAATCACATTTTCTAAAAACCCGTGTTTTTTAAGAAATCTTGTAAACGTTCTAGAAGCTGTGATTTTAAAAAACGATGGCAAGTAAGCTTTTCTTATTTCTGGACGAATGTGCAAACTATAGAAAGTTGTTATGACGTAGAATGTGCATACTTTGTTGATTCCATTTATGAAATAAATCACATTTTCTAAAAACTCATGTTTTTTAAGAAATCATGTAAACCTTCTAGAAGCTGTGATTTTAAAAAACAGCCGGACGTAAGCTTTTCTTATTTCCAGACGAATGCGCAAACTATAGAAATTGGTTATTACGTAGAATGTTCATACTTTTTTGATTCCATTTATGAAACAAATCATATTTTCTAAAAACTCATGTTTTTTAAGAAATCATGTAAACCTTCTAGAAGCTGTGATTTTAAAAAACGGGCGGAAGTAAGCTTTTTTATTTCCGGAGGAATGAGCAAACTATAGAAAATCGTTATTACGTAGAATGTCCATACTTTTTTGATTCCATTTACGAAATAAATCACATTTTCTAAAAACTCGTGTTTTTTAAGAAATCATGTAAACCTTCTAGAAGCTGTGATTTTAAAGAACGGGTGGAAGTAAGCTTTTTTATTTCCGGACGAATGCGCAAACTATAGAAAGTCGTTATTACGTAGAATGTTCATACTTTGTTGATTGCATTTATGAAACAAATAACATTTTCTAAAAACTCATGTTTTTTAAGAAATCAGGTAAACCTTCTAGAAGTTGTGATTTTAAAAAACGATGGGAAGTAAGCTTTTCTTATTTCCGGACGCATTCGCAAACTATAGAAAGTCGTTAGGACGTAGAATGTGCATACTTTGTCGATTCCCTTTATGAAAGAAATAATATTTTCTGAAAAGTCGTGTTTTTTAAAAAATCATGTAAACATTCTACAAGCTGTGATTTTAAAAAATGGGCAGAAGTAAGCTTTTCTTATTTCGGGACGAATGCGAAACCTATAGAAATTCGTTATTCGTATAATTTTCATACTTTGTTGATTCCATTATTTAAAGAAATCACATTTTCTAAAATCTCATGTTTTTTAAAAAATCATGTAAACCTTCTAGAAGCTGTGATTTTGAAAAACGGGTGGAAGGAAGCTATTCTTATTTCCGGACGAATGCGCAAGCTATAGAAATTCGTTATTACGTAGAATGTTCATACTTTGTTGATTCCATTTATGAAATAAATAACACATTTTCTAAAAACTCGTGTTTTTTAAAAATCATGTAAACCTTGTAGAAGCTATGGTTCAAAAACACGGGTGGAAGTAATCTTTTCTTATTTCCGGATGCATTCGCAAACTATAGAAAGTCGTTACGTTGTAGAATGTGCATAATTTGTTGATTCCATTAATGAAATAAATCACATTTTCTAAAAACTCGTGTTTTTTAAGAAATCATGTAAACCTTCTAGAAGCTATGATTTTAAAAAACGGGCCGAAGTAAGCTTTTCTTATTTCTGGACGAATGTGCAAACTATAGAAATTCGTTATTACGTAGGATGTTCATACTTTTTTTATTCCATTTATGAAAGAAATCACGTTTTCTAAAAACTCGTGTTTTTTAAGAAATCATGTAAACGTTCTAGAAGCTGTGATTTTAAAAAACGGGCGGAAGTAAGCTTTTTTATTTCCGGACGAATGCGCAAACTATAGAAAGTCGTTATTACGTAGAATGTTCATACTTTTTTGATTCCATTTATGAAAGAAACCACATTTTCTAAAAAGTCGTGTTTTTTAAGAGATCATGTAAACCTTCTAGAAGATGTGATTTTAAAAAACGGGCGGAAGTAAACTTTTTTATTTCCGAACGAATGCGCAAACTATAGAAAGTTGTTATTACGTAGAATGTTCATACTTTATTGATTCCATTTATGAAATAAATAACACATTTTCCAAAAACTCGTGTTTTTTAAGAAATCATGTAAACCTTCTAGAAGCTGTGATTTAAAAAAACGGGGGGAAGTAATCTTTTCTTATTTCCGGATGCATTCGCAAACTATAGAAAGTGTTTAAGATGTAGAATGTGCATACTTTGTTGATTCCATTTATGAAAGAAATCACATTTTCTAAAAACTCGTGTTTTTTAAGAAATCATGTAAACCTTCTAGAAGCTGTGATTTTAAAAAACGGGCGGAAGTAAGCTTTTTTATTTCCGGACGAATGCGCAAACTATAGAAATTTGTTATTACGTAGAATGTTCATACTTTGTTGATTCCATTTATGAAAGAAATAACATTTTCTAAAAACTCGTGTTTTTTAAGAAATCATGTAAACCTTCTAGAAGCTGTGATTTTAAAAAACGATGGGATGTAAGCTTTTCTTATTTCCGGACGCATTCGCAAACTATAGAAAGTCGTTATGACGTAGAATGTGCATACTTTGTCGATTCCATTTATGAAAGAAATCACATTTTCTAAAAACTTGTGTTTTTTAAGAAATCATGTAAACCTTCTAGAAGTTGTGATTTAAAAAAACGGGCGGAAGTAAGCTTTTTTATTTCCGGACGAATGCGCAAACTATAGAAAGTCGTTATTATGTAGAATGTTCATAATTTGTTGATTCCATTTATGAAATAAATCACATTTTCTAAAAACTCATGTTTTTTAAGAAATCATGTAAACCTTCTAGAAGCTGTGATTTTAAAAAACGATGGGAAGTAAGCTTTTCTTATTTCCGGATGCATTCGCAAACTATAGAAAGTCGTTATGACATAGAATGTGCATACTTTGTTGATTGCATTTATGAAAGAAATCACATTTTCTAAAAAGTCATGTTTTTTAAGAAATCATGTAAACCTTCTAGAAGCTGTGATTTTAAAAAACGGGCGGAAGTAAGCTCTTTTATTTCCGAACGAATGCGCAAACTATAGAAAGTCGTTCTTACGTAGAATGTTCATACTTTATTGATTCCATTTATGAAAGAAATCAAATTTTCTAAAAAGTCATGTTTTTAAAGAAATCATGTAAACCTTCTAGAAGTTGTGATTTTAAAAAACGGGTAGAAGTAAGCTTTTCTTATTTCCGGACGAATGCGAAAACTATAGAAATTCATTAGTCGTATAATGTTCATACTTTTTTTATTCCATTATTTATGGAAAACACATTTTCTAAAAACTCATGTTTTTTAAGAAATCATGTAAACCTTCTAGAAGCTGTAATTTTAAAAAACGCGTGGAAGTAAGCTTTTCTTATTTCCGGATGAATGCGCAAACTATAGAAATTCGTTATTACGTAGAATTTTCATACTTTGTTGATTCCATTTATGAAATAAATCACATTTTCTAAAAACTCGTGTTTTTTAAGAAATCATGTCAACCTTCTGGAAGCTGTGATTTTAAAAAACGGGCGGAAGTAAGCTTTTCTTATTTCCCGACGAATGCACAAACTATAGAAAGTCGTTATTATGTAGAATGTTCATACTTTGTTGATTACATTTATGAAAGAAATCATATTTTCTAAAAATTCATGTTTTTAAAGAAATCATGTAAACCTTCTAGAAGCTGTGATTTCAAAAAACAGGCGGAAGCCATGAATGAAGGTACTAAAAAATAATTATGTTTTGACAGAAATATGTACCTGATTGTTTCTGGTGTAAATCCAAACTTTTAAATCCACAGGGTCTGAAAAGGTTTTCTGAGATATCCTGACCTGTTATATTTCCATCCTGACAGGTCTGACCTCAATTGGATTCTCTGAGAGAGAGTTATGGCAATTGTCGTAACATGACCTGTTTATGGGATAATACAGGAGAGCGAACTTGTACGGCGTGACACGTGTCACTGGTGCAACTTCGGCCTCTAAAATTTTTTTCTGAGATAGTACAGTCTGTGTACTACCTGTCAATTTTTACAAAATTTCATTTGGAGCTTCCTAGCCCAAGTTATGACCTTTTTCCCAACGACACCTGATTTTGACTCAGATCTGGAAGAGGCAGAAATCCTATATTGTACAGATCATAAATCACAAAGTAGAACGAATTAGAGGTTGTCCTTTGGACACAAGGTACATGGAGATCTTAGATTTGACCTGTAACGATTTCAGATCCGAAAAATTTGCCAAAACGGATTTATGGCGAAAGTGCTACGATGACTGGTTTTTGTTATATCAAGCCCTAGCATCGTAAGTGCAACAAGTGTCATACATGCCATATCATGCCTTCTTTCAGTATAGCTCTGATACCATGTTAAATTTTCAGAATTTACTTCAATATGATCTAGGATCTTAACTGAGAGAACAACATGTACAGCATGGAGACAATAATGCAAGCACACAAGACACACAAAGATTTACTTGGGGAAAACCATAAAGGTGAAAAACCCCAATAACTTCCTCAGAGATAGATAGAGCAATGATACAACCAACCATAAGAGATAGACATAACCTAGCAGCAGATCCTCCTCCTCCATAAGTGTGCCACTCCTCCTTGAGTGCATGAGTGAGAAGTGAGTGAGCAAATAGAGTGCCTCCCGCACTCTATTTATACTTGACTTGACTTGCCTTTTTACCTAACTCATGTAGGCTCGAACTTAACCACATAACATAATGCTGACTGGGCCGACCCCTAATAGGGTGGTCTAATAACCCTTGATCCACATGGCCGACCCCCAATAGGGTGGTCTAATAACCCTTTGACCCACATGACTTATACAGGGCCAACCCCAAACAAGGTGGTCTAATAACCCATCAAGTATAAGTTACGACACTTACAATATAAATGACGACACTTCCGTATAGAGGAATAATAACATCTCTATAGGAATACAATATACATATATGTGAAATACATTCCGAAGTTACATATACTTCAACACTCCCTCTTAACTAGGAAGGTATTTCTCAACACATTTCTTCTAGCACAAGTCATCTTCTCTGGATCATCGTCACTGGATAATCGTCATCGAGTCATCATCATCGTCACTGCTGCTGCTATCTCAATCAATCTCTGAATCTACTCGTCATAGGAAGTTCTACAGAGCCAGTCCTTTTTCATACTGGATGTAGGCCCACCACCTGCAGGTCTTCGTCATCACTGGCCATACTGTGGAATCCTTAGGACTTATTACGTGCATCAGAAAACCTCAAAAGAGCATCCCAGGATGTTACGGGTACACAACTCTGACCTGTAGGATCTCCCAGGGCGCTATTACATGTGACCCCACCACAAAACCTTGAAAGAGCATCTCAGGATGTTACGGGTACACAACTCCGACTTGGAAATCTCCCAGGGCACAAATTACATGTGGTCCACCACAAAACCTAGCAAGAGCATCTTAGGATGTTACAGGTACACAACTCCGATTTGAAATCTCCCAGGGCACAAATTACATGTGGTCATGGCAAAACCTCGAAAGAGCATCTCAGGATGTTACGGGTACACAACTCCGACCTGAAATCTCCCAGGGCCCAAATTACATGCCATAGGACAAAACCTCGCAAGAGCATCTCAGGATGTTACGGGTACACAACTCCGACCTAAAATCTCCCAGGGCACAAATTACATGTCCTCCAAGAGCAATGTCTCGAAAGAGCATACCAGGCTATTACGGGTACACAACTCTGACCTATAGGATCTCCCAGACATGCTCATCTACACAACCTGATCCACGGCCACAGAGTATCAACCTGATACTCACCATACATCATCCTGATGTACTCATGATCGTCCTGATCATCATCACTGCAACGTCCTGCTGCATGTCATTTGGAGCAACATCCTGAAGCTCATCATCCATGATCATCCTGATCATCACTGCAACATCCTGCTGCATGATCCACCTGATCATCAATGCATCCACCTGATGCATACCAAGTATCTACCTGATACATATCATCATACATGATCCTCCTGATCATACAATGTATCCACCTGATACATGATACATATCACCATACATGATCCACCTGATCATACAATGTATCCACCTGATACATATACAGATACATGGTCCAAGCATCCAACATGATGCATATTCAAAGTACATACACATGATCCAACTGATCATATCCAGCATCCAACATGATGCATACATACATAAATGATCCAACTGATCATATCCAGCATCCAACATGATGCATACATACATAAATGATCCAACTGATCATATCCAGCATCCAACATGATGCATACATACATAAATGATCCAACTGATCATATTCAGCATCCAACATGATGCATACATACATACATAAAAATGATCCAACTGATCATATCCAAGCAGAAACCAGAACATCATCCTGATGCCCATTATCCAGTGCTTACATCCATAGCCATGTGAAGGATCCTCGTTCCAACATGCTTGGAATGGCTTCAGCAAATGTGTCCATCACTTCTTCCTCGAAGTGTCCTCGATCTGAAGAACGCCAAGCCTCTCTCTGAAGTACTCGAACTTCACTCTGGCTAGTGGCTTCGTCAGCACATCTGCAATCTGCTCGTTCGTCGCAACATATAGAAGCTTCACAGCTCCTCTCTGCACCATATCCCTGATATAGTGATATTTGATCTCTATGTGTTTTCGACCTGTCATGAAACACTGGGTTCTCGGACAGCTTCATGCAACTCTGGTTATCATAGAAGATACCAGTAGCCTCCAATGGGAGATCAAATAACTCAGACAGTAGCTTCCGTAGCCATATTGCCTCACAACTAGCTGAACAAGATGCAACATACTCTGCCTCAGCGGTACTCAGTGCTACGCAGGACTGCTTCCTGCTAAACCAAGAGATCACACCTGATCCCATACTGAAGTAGCACCCAGATGTGCTCTTCCTATCTGTAGCACTGCCAGCCCAATCTGAATCAACATAATCCTGTAGGTTAAACTTTTGATTCGGTTCATACTTGAGCCCATAATCCACTGTACCCTTCAGGTACCTCAGAACATGCTTTACAGCAACCAGGTGAACACTCCTCGGATCCGTCAGGAACTGGCTCAATGTGTTCACAACAAAGCAAATATCTAGTCTCGTGTTCGTCAGGTACATAGTGGACCCAATCATCTGACGATACATCGTGACATCAACCGGATCAGATGAAGCATCACATAGAAGCTTCAGGTTCGATGCCATCGGTGTGGCCATGGCCTTGCAATCCATCATCCCGAACCTCTTCAGGATCTCTACTGCATACTTCCCTTGTCCAAGGAAGATTCCATCTGCACTCTGCCACACCTTCATGCCAAAAACAAATAGTGCATCATCCCCAAGTTCTTCATCTCGAACTTGGCAGTAAGCTTCCGCTGCATGTCGGAAATCAATCTATCTTCATCTGTAACAAACAGGTTATTCACATACAAAAGTAGTATCACTGGATTGCCTTCCTCAACCTTGTAGTAAAGGTTGGAATCCTCTTTACTCTTGGTAACGCCCAAACTGGATAGAAAGCTGTCTATCCTACCATACCAAGTTCTGTACACATATCTGACTACACCATGCTATCTTGAAATCCATCTGGTGCATCTTCTATTTCATCATGTTTATATTTCTCAATCCTGCAATCTGTAATATTCTTGATCTGATAGTTCCATTTGGAAGTCATAACAAACTTCCCTTCACGTCTTGGGACTGCAACCCAAACATCATTCTTCATGATCGACGGATCATGGCATTCCATTTCTTCATCCCAGATCCTGGGAACTTCAATATCTTCAATAGATATCTTTATTGCTGAACAAATGTTGTAGTTCTTCTTTTTGTAGGAGATGGCATACGATCTTTCCTACACAACAAGTTAAATTGCATGATTAGAAAACATCTCATAGTTTTCAGAATAAATTCTTACACAAAGAAATATGTCATACAGTCATGCAATTATCTTAGCCAACATTTATCCATATCCCATAACTTTCTAGATGCCTTCCAATCTCTACCAGAACATTGTTAAGAGTGTGCACAACTCCCAACATGTCAGCAAAGAGGTTTCATTCTAGATAAGTAGCAATGGAATGTTGTACAGTCCCATAGGCCACTTACCCATGTATATTAGTAGTATACTGTTCATCAATGCAACTATTCTAATATGCACAATACATATCCTAAGTCTAGGAACATGAGCATATACATCATTGAACAATTTTATTTAAACAAACAAATATGCATGAAATGATAATTAAAATACTTATCTTTGTTTGTTCATTGGGTGAACTCCCTCTAAGTCTTTGCTTCCTTGCAGGAGCTGCTGGAGTCCTAATCTGAAGTAGCTTCTTCTACACCTTTCTATTGTAGAATGTAGAGAGATGGTCAACTCCCTCTGAATATTTGCATCCTTGCATAAACCATTGGGGTGTACTCCCTCTTGATCTTTGCTTCTTGGATTACCTGTCCTTGAACTTACATTCATCCTTAATCACTATGCATGCTTATTAGTATCATCATTGTGTTATCCTTGTGATTTCATATAAAATCATACATTCATTAGCATACTATTAAAACACAATAATTTCAAGCATGTATAGTCATGATCATTTCAAACAGAATAATAAGCATTAGCATTCAAGGTTTATGTGGGATTCTTATGGTTAGTCAAATCATAAGAAACATAACATGTCTAAACCTGTAATTACTCAAACCTATGACTCTTCGGGTTAGTTGAATCATCAATCAAGATAAGAGACATAATTCTTTGACTTATATTCCTATTTGACCACAGGACTTTTCTGGTTAGGCATATCATCAATCAAAGTAAAAAGCATAATATGCCTAAATCCATGATTACTAACTTCAATGAATAATCATAATCAATCATGCCAAGTATACTTAAATAAAGGATCTTATCACAAGGTGAGATTCTAACTTGATATAGGAAAAACATACCTGGATTAGCATGCTAGCTATTTATGTCTAACATACCCACATAATGTCTTCTGGTTCTCTTCAGTGACTTGTGCTAGTAACCTGTATATCTCATAGGTTAGCCATTATAAAACCAAGTTATACATACCTCGTAAATGGATCTTCTATGAGATCCATGACAATGGATGAGTCTTTATCCTCATGTCATCATGATCATATGTTCTTGAACTGGAACATGATTTGTCTTTCTTGGTGTACCTTTCATGTTAGTAGACAACATAAACCTGATACAACACCATAATGCATTAGTACAATCATAAGTGTCAACACCCTAACCAATGAATATCTTCTATCATGCATTCATAATTTTGTTAAGGTGATACGACAAATCTAAAATGAAGATTGTACTAACCATAATAACATGAAGACAAACATACCATAAACTTAATCATGAACAAATCTCAAAACATACCTCGATGAGTCATACCTGTCGAGATCGCTTGTAATCTTCTTATGTAAGGCCTTAGCCTCATCTCCCTCTGAAACAGGAACTCCTTTACTTATGCAGGTGACCAATCCATCTTCTTCTAGGATTAACCCTATCCACTTGATTTGCAAGAACTGGAGCTGGAGCTGGATATGGGTTTGTCAGAGAAACCCCAAAAATTCAAACTTTGAATTTCAAACTTCCGAAAGGATAGAAATATGCGCCTTGATGAGCTGATCAAACTGGTATATTCAGAATTTGAAAACTGCAAAGTTTCACTCCTCAATTTTGCCTTTGAAACTTTTGGATTCACTGGACGTGACCCTAAACTGGGGTTTGATGAAGCCCACTCTTCTGCCCAATCAAAAGGTTTGAAACAAAGCTCTAAGCTTCTATTTTTCTGAGGAGCTTCCAGCCGTGGTCACAGATTTCAAAAATTCCCATTTTTACAGAAGCCCTAATTTTCCACTTTTCTGATCAAAGTCCCGAACTAGGGTCTGATCAAGCCCGGCCTTCTACCCAACCAAAAATTCTGATTTTGGTCTCTAAATTTTTATTTTGATGAGTAGCATCCAGCCGTGGTCTCCGATTACAAAAATTCCAACTTTCTACGAAGCCCTAAATTCCGGAAGCCATGAATGAAGGTACTAAAAAATAATTCTGTTTTGACAGAAATATGTACCTGATTGTTTCTGGTGTAACTCCGAACTTTTAAATCCACAGGGTCTGAAAAAGTTTTTTGAGATAGAATGACCTGTTATATTTCCATCCTGACAGGTCTGACCTCAATTGGATTCTCTGAGAGAGAGTTATGGCAATTGTCGTAACATGACCTGTTTATGGGATAATACAGGAGAGCGAACTTGTACGGCATGCCACGTGTCACTGGTGCAACTTCGGCTTATGCAAAATTTTACTGAGATAGTACAGTCTGTGTACTACCTGTCACTTTTTACGAAATTTCATTTGGAGCTTCCTAGCCCAAGTTATGACCTTTTTCCCAACGACACCTGATTTTGACTCAGATCTGGAAGAGGCAGAAACCCTATATTGTACAGATCATAAATCACAAAGTACAACGAATTAGAGGTTTTCCTTTGGACAAAAGGTACATGGAGATCTTAGCTTCGACCTGTAATGATTTCAGATACGAAAACTTCTCCAAAACGGATTTATGGCGAAAGTTCTACGATGACTGGTTTTTGCTATATCAAGCCCTAACATCGTTAGTGCAACAAGTGTCATACATGCCATATCATGCCTTCTTTCAGGCTAGCTCTGATACCATGTTAAATTTTCAGAATTTACTTCAATATGATCTAGGATCTTAACTAAGAGAACAACATGTACAGCATATCTACAGCATATCAATCATGGAGACAATAATGCAAGCACACAAGAGACACAAAGATTTACTTGGGGAAAACCATAAAGGTGAAAAACCCCAATAACTTCCTCAGAGATAGATAGAGCAATGATACAACCAACCATAAGAGATATACATAACCTAGCAGCAGATCCTCCTCCTCCATAAGTGCACCACTCCTCCTTGAGTGCATGAGTGAGAAGTGAGTGAGCAAATAGAGTGCCTCCCGCACTCTATTTAAACTTGACTTGACTTGCCTTTTTACCTAACTCATGTAGGCTCGAACTTAGCCACATAACATAATGCTGACTGGGCTGACCCCCAATAGGGTGGTCTAATAACCCTTTGATCCACATGGCCGACCCCCAATAGGGTGGTCTAATAACCCTTTGACCCACATGACTTATACAGGGCCAACCCCAAACAAGGTGGTCAAACAACCCATCAAGTATAAGTTACGACACTTACATAATAAATGATGACACTTCCGTATAGAGGAATAATAACATCTCTATAGGAATACAATATACATATATGTGAAATACATTCCGAAGTTACATATACTTCCACACGGACGAATGTGCAAACTATAGAAATTCGTTATTACGTAGAATGTTCATACTTTTTTGATTCCATTTATGAAATAAATCACATTTTCTAAAAACTCATGTTTTTTAAGAAATCATGTAAACCTTCTAGAAGCTGTGATTTTAAAAAACGGGCGGAAGTAAGCCTTTCTTATTTCCAGATGAATGCGCAAACTATAGAAATTCGTTATTACGTAGAATGTTCATACTTTGTTGATTCCATTTATGACATAAATCACATTTTCTAAAAACTCGTGTTTTTTAAGAAATCTTGTAAACCTTCTGCAAGCTGTGATTTTAAAAAACGATGGCAAGTAAGCTTTTCTTATTTCTGGACGAATGCGCAAACTATAGAAAGTCGTTATGACGTAGAATGTGAATACTTTGTTGATTCCATTTATGAAATAAATCACATTTTCTAAAAACTCATGTTTTTTAAGAAATCATGTAAACCTTCTAGAAGCTGTGATTTTAAAAAACAGGCGGAAGTAAGCTTTTCTTATTTCCGGACGAATGCGCAAACTATAGAAATTCGTTATTACGTAGAATGTTCATACTTTTTTGATTCCATTTATGAAACAAATCACATTTTCTAAAAACTCATATTTTTTAAGAAATCATGTAAACCTTCTAGAAGCTGTGATTTTAAAAAACGGGCGGAAGTAAGCTTTTTTATTTCCGGACGAATGCGCAAACTATAGAAAGTCGTTATTACGTAGAATGTCCATACTTTGTTGATTCCATTTACGAAATAAATCACATTTTCTAAAAACTCGTGTTTTTTAAGAAATCATGTAAACCTTCTAGAAGCTGTGATTTTAAAAAACGATGGGAAGTAAGCTTTTCTTATTTCCGGACGCATTCTCAAACTATAGAAAGTCATTATGACGTAGAATGTGCATACTTTGTTGATTGCATTTATGAAAGAAATCACATTTTCTAGAAAGTCGTGTTTTTTAAGAAATCATGTAAACCTTCTAGAAGCTGTGATTTTAAAAAACGGGCGGAAGTAAGCTTTTATTATTTCCAGACAAATGCACAAAGTATAGAAAGTCGTTATTACGTAGAATGTTCATACTTTCTTGATTCCATTTATGAAATAGATCACATTTTCTAAAAACTCGTGTTTTTTAAGAAATCATTTTAACCTTCTAGAAGCTGTGATTTTAAAAAACAGGCAGAAGTAAGCTTTTCTTATTTCGGGACAAATGCGAAACCTATAGAAATTCCTTATTCGTATAATGTTCATACTTTTTTGATTCCATTATTTAAAGAAATCACATTTTCTAAAAACTCATGTTTTTTAAGAAATCATGTAAACCTTCTAGAAGCTGTGATTTTAAAAAATGCGTGGAAGTAAGCTTTTTTTATTTCCGGACGAATGCGCAAACTATAGAAATTCGTTATTAAGTAGAATGTTCATACTTTGTTGATTCCATTTATTAAATAAATAACACATTTTCTAAAAACTCGTGTTTTTTAAGAAATCATGTAAACCTTCTAGAAGCTGTGATTTTAAAAAACGGGCGGAAGTAAGCTTTTTTTATTTCCGGACGAATGCGCAAACTATAGAAAGTCCTTATTACGTAGAATGTTCATACTTTGTTCATTCCATTTATGAAAGAAATCACATTTTCTAAAAACTCGCGGTTTTTAAGAAATCATGTAAACCTTCTAGAAGCTGTGATTTTAAAGAACGGGCGGAAGTAAGCTTTTTTATTTCCGGACGAATGCGCAAACTATAGAAAGTTGTTATTACGTAGAATGTTCATACTTTGTTGATTTCATTTATGAAAGAAATAACATTTTCTAAAAACTCGTGTTTTTTAAGAAATCAGGTAAACCTTCTAGAAGTTGTGATTTTAAAAAACGATGGGAAGTAAGCTTTTCTTATTTCCGGACGCATTCGCAAACTATAGAAATTCGTTCTAACGTAGAATGTGCATACTTTGTCGATTCCATTTATGAAAGAAATCACATTTTCTGAAAAGTCATGTTTTTTAAAAAATCATGTAAACCTTCTACAAGCTGTGATTTTAAAAAATGGGCAGAAGTAAGCTTTTCTTATTTCCGGACGAATGTGAAACCTATAGAAATTCATTATTTGTATAATGTTCATACTTTGTTGATTCCATTATTTAAAGAAATCACATTTTCTAAAATCTAATGTTTTTTAAAAAATCATGTAAACCTTCTAGAAACTGTGATTTTGAAAAACGGGTGGAAGGAAGCTATTCTTATTTCTGGACGAATGCGCAAGCTATAGAAATTCGTTATTACGTAGAATGTTCATACTTTGTTGATTCCATTTATGAAATAAATAAAACATTTTCTAAAAACTCGTGTTTTTTAAAAATCATGTAAACCTTGTAGAAGCTATGATTCAAAAACACGGGGGGAAGTAATCTTTTCTTATTTCCGGATGCATTCGCAAACTATAGAAAGTCGTTACGACGTAAAATGTGCATAATTTGTTGATTCCATTTATGAAACAAATCACATTTTCTAAAAACTCGTGTTTTTTAAGAAATCATGTAAACCTTCTAGAAGCTGTGATTTTAAAAAACGGGCCGAAGTAAGCTTTTCTTATTTCTGGACAAATGCGCAAACTATAGAAATTCGTTATTACGTAGAATGTTCATACTTTTTTGATTCCATTAATGAAAGAAATCACGTTTTCTAAAAACTCGTGTTTTTTAATAAATCATGTAAACCTTCTAGAAGCTGTGATTTTAAAAAACGGGCGGAAGTAAGCTTTTTTATTTCCGAACGAATGCGCAAATTATAGAAAGTCGTTATTACGTAGAATGTTCATACTTTTTTGATTCCGTTTATGAAAGAAATCACATTTTCTAAAAAGTCGTGTTTTTTAAGAGATCATGTAAACCTTCTAGAAAATGTGATTTTAAAAAACGGGCGGAAGTAAACTTTTTTATTTCCGAACGAATGCGCAAACTATAGAAAGTTGTTATTACGTAGAATGTTCATACTTTGTTGATTCCATTTATGAAATAAATAACACATTTTCCAAAAACTCTTGTTTTTTAAGAAATCATGTAAACCTTCTAGAAGCTGTGATTCAAAAAAACAGGGAGATGTAATCTTTTCTTATTTCCGGATGCATTCGCAAACTATAGAAATTCATTAAGACGTAGAATGTGCATACTTTGTTGATTCCATTTATGAAAGAAATCACATTTTCTAAAACTTCGGGTTTTTTAAGAAATCATGTAAACCTTCTAGAAGCTGTGATTTTAAAAAACGGGCGGAAGTAAGCTTTTTTATTTCCGGACGAATGCGCAAACTATAGAAAGTCGTTATTACAGTGAATGTTCATACTTTGTTGATTCCATTTATGAAAGAAATAACATTTTCTAAAAACTCGTGTCTTTTAAGAAATCATATAAACCTTCTAGAAGCTGTGATTTTAAAAAACGATGGGAAGTAAGCTTTTCTTATTTCTGGACGCATTCGCAAACTATAGAAAGTCATTATGACGTAGAATGTGCATACTTTGTCGATTCCATTTATGAAAGAAATCACATTTTCTAAAAACTTGTGTTTTTTAAGAAATCATGTAAACCTTCTAGAAGTTGTGATTTTAAAAAACGGGCGGAAGTAAGCTTTTTTATTTCCGGACGAATGCGCAAACTATAGAAAGTCGTTATTATGTAGAATGTTCATAATTTGTTGATTCCATTTATGAAATAAATCACATTTTCTAAAAACTCGTGTTTTTTAAGAAATCATGTAAACCTTCTAGAAGCTGTGATTTTAAAAAACGATGGGAAGTAAGCTTTTCTTCTTTCCGGATGCATTCGCAAACTATAGAAAGTCGTTATGACATAGAATGTGCATACTTTGTTGATTGCATTTATGAAAGAAATCACATTTTCTAAAAAGTCATGTTTTTTAAGAAATCATGTAAACCTTCTAGAAGCTGTGATTTTAAAAAACGGGCGGAAGTAAGCTTTTTTATTTCCGGACGAATGCGCAAACTATAGAAAGTCGTTATTACGTAGAATGTTCATACTTTGTTGATTCCATTTATGAAATAAATCACATTTTCTAAAAACTCGTATTTTTTAAGAAATCTTGTAAACCTTCTAGAAGCTGTGATTTGAAAAAACGATGGGAAGTAAGCTTTTCTTATTTCTGGACGAATGCGCAAACTATAGAAAGTCATTATGACGTAGAATGTGCATACTTTGTTGATTCCATTTATGAAAGAAATGACATTTTCTAAAATTTCATGTTTTTTAAGAAATCATGTAAACCTTCTAGAAGCTGTGATTTTAAAAAACGGGCGGAAGTAAGATTTTCTTATTTCCGGACGAATGCACAAACTATAGAAATTCGTTATTACGTAGAATGTTCATAATTTTTTTATTCCATTTATGAAAGAAATCACATTTTCTAAAAACTCGTGTTTTTTAAGAAATCATGTAAAGCTTCTAGAAGCTGTGATTTTAAAAAACGGGCGGAAGTAAGCTTTTTTATTTCTGGACGAATGCGCAAACTATAGAAAGTCATTCTCACGTAGAATGTTCATACTTTGTTGATTCCATTTATGAAATAAATCACATTTTCTAAAAACTCGTGTTTTTTAAGAAATCATGTAAACCTTATAGAAGCTGCGATTTTAAAAAATGATGGGAAGTAAGCTTTTCTCATTTCTGGACGCATTCGCGAACTATAGAAAGTCGTTATGATGTAAAATGTGCATACTTTGTCGTTTCCATTTATGAAAGAAATCACATTTTCTAAAAACTTTTGTTTTTTCAGAAATTATGTAAACCTTCTAGAAGTTCTGATTTTAAAAAACGGGCGGAAGTAAGCTTTTTTATTTCCGGACGAATGCGCAAACTATAGAAAGTCGTTATTATGTAGAATGTTCATAATTTGTTGATTCCATTTATGAAATAAATCACATTTTCTAAAAACTCGTGTTTTTTAAGAAATCATGTAAACCTTCTAGAGGCTGTGATTTTAAAAAACGATGGGAAGTAAGATTTTCTTATTTCTGGATGCATTCGCAAACTATAGAAAGTCGTTATGACATAGAATGTGCATACTTTGTTGATTTCATTTATGAAAGAAATCGCATTTTCTAAAAAGTCATGTTTTTTAAGAAATCATGTAAACCTTCTAGAAGCTGTGATTTTAAAAAACGATGGGAAGTAAGCTTTTCTTATTTCCGGACGCATTCACAAACTATAGAAAGTCGTTATGACGTAGAATGTGCATACTTTGTCGATTCCATTTATGAAAGAAAGAACATTTTCAAAAAACTCGTGGTTTTTAAGAAATCATGTAAACCTTCTAGAAGCTGTGATTTTAAAAAACGGGCGGAAGTAAGCTTTTTTATTTCCGGACGAATGCGCAAACTATAGAAAGTCGTTATTACGTAGAATGTTCATACTTTGTTGATTCCATTTATGAAAGAAATCACATTTTCTAAAAACTCGTGGTATTTAAGAAATCATGTAAACCTTCTAGAAGCTGTGATTTTAAAAAACGGGCAGAAGTAAGCTTTTTTATTTCCGGACGAATGCGCAAACTATAGAAAGTCGTTATTACGTAGAATGCTCATACTTTGTTGATTCCAATTATGAAAGAAATCACATTTTCTAAAAAGTCGTGTTTTTTAAGAAATCATGGAAACCTTCTAGAAACTGTGATTTTAAAAAACGGGCGGAAGTAAGCTTTTCTTATTTCCGGACGAATACGAAACCTATAGAAATTCGTTATTCGTATAATGTTCATACTTTGTTGATTCCATTATTTAAAGAAATCACATTTTCTAAAAACTCATGTTTTTTAAGAAATCATGTAAACCTTCTGGAAGCTGTGATTTTGAAAAACGGGTGGAAGTAAGCTTTTCTTATTTCCGAACAAATTTGCAAGCTATAGAAATTCGTTATTACATAGAATGTTCATACTTTGTTGATTCTATTTATGAAATAAATAACACATTTTCTAAAAACTCGTGTTTTTTAAGAAATCATGTAAACCTTCTAGAAGCTGTGATTTAAAAAAACGCGGGGAAGTAATCTTTTCTTATTTCCGGATGCATTCGCAAACCATAGAAAGTCGTTACGACATAAAATGTGCATAATTTGCTGATTCCATTTATGTAATAAATCACATTTTCTAAAAAGTCGTGTTTTTTAAGAAATCATGTAAGCCTCCTAGAAGCCATGATTTTAAAAAACGGGCGGAAGTAAGCTCTTTTATTTCCAGACGAATGCGCAACCTATAGAAAGTCATTATTACGTAGAATGTTCACACTTTGTTGCTTCGATTTATGAAAGAAATCACATTTTCTAAAAACTCGTGTTTTTTAAGAAATCATGTAAACCTTATAGAAGCTGTGATTTTAAAAAACGGGCGGAAGTAAGATTTTCTTATTTCCAGACGAATTCGCAAACTATGGAAATTCGTTATTACGTAGAATGTTCATACTTTGTTGATTCCATTTATGAAAGAAATCACATTTTCTAAAAACTCATGTTTTTTAAGAAATCATGTAAACCTTCTAGAAGCTGTGATTTTAAAAAACGGGCGGAAGTAAGCTTTTATATTTCCGGACGAATGCGCAAAGTATAGAAAGTCGTTATTATGTAGAATGTTCATACTTTGTTGATTCCATTTATGAAATAAATCACATTTTCTAAAAACTTGTGTTTTTTAAGAAATCATGTAAACCTTCTAGAAGCTGTGATTTTAAAAATTGATGGCAAGTAAGCTTTTCTTATTTCCGGACGCATTCGCAAACTATAGAAAGTCATGATGACGTAGAATGTGCATAATTTGTTGATTCCATTTATGAAAGAAATCACATTTTCTAAAAAGTCGTGTTTTTTAAGAAATCATGTAAACCTTCTAGAAGCTGTGATTTTAAAAAACAGGCGGAAGTAAGCTTTTCTTATTTCCGGACGAATGCAAAAACTATAGAAAGTCGTTATTAAGTAGAATGTTCATACTTTGTTGATTCCATTTATGAAATAAATCACATTTTCTACAAACTCGTGTTTTTTTAAGAAATCATGTAAACCTTCTAGAAGTTGTGATTTAAAAAAATGGGGGGAAGTAATCTTTTCTTATTTCCGGATGCACTCGCAAACTATAGAAAGTCGTTATGACGTAGAATGTTCATACTTTGTTGATTCCATTTATGAAAGAAATCACATTTTTTAAAAACTCGTGTTTTTTAAGAAATCATGTAAACCTTCTAGAAGTTGTGATTTTAAAAAACGGGCGGAAGTAGGCTTTTCTTATTTCCGGAGGAATGCGCAAACAATAGAAAGTCGTTATTACGTAGGATGTTCATACTTTGTTGATTACATTTATAAAATAAATCACATTTTCTAAAAAATCATGTTTTTTAAGAAATCATGCAAACCTTCTAGAAGCAGTGATTTTAAAAAACGGGCGGAAGTAAGCTTTTCTTATTTCCGGACGAATGCGCAAACTATAGAAATTCGTTACTACGTATAATGTGCATACATTTTTTATTCCATTTATGAAAGAAATCACATTTTCTAAAAACTCGTGTTTTTTAAGAAATCATGTAAACCTTCTAGAAGCTGTGATTTAAAAAAACGGGGGGAAGTAATCTTTTCTTATTTCCGGATGCATTTGCAAACTATAGAAAGGCGTTATGACGTAGAATGTGCATACTTTGTTGATTCCATTTATTAAAGAAATCACGTTTTCTAAAAACTCGTGTTTTTTATGAAATCATGTAAACCCTCTAGAAGCTTTGATTTTACAAAAAGGGTGGAAGTAAGCTTTTCTTATTTCCGGACGAATGCGAAAACTATAGAAAGTCGTTATTACGTAGAATGTTCATACTTTGTTGCTTCCAGTTATGAAATAAATCACATTTTCTAAAAACTCGTGTTTTTTAAGAAATCATGTAAACCTTGTAGAAGCTGTGATTTAAAAAAACGATGGGAAGTAAGCTTTTCTTATTTCCGGATGCATTCGCAAGCTATAGAATGTCGTTATGACGTAGAATGTGCATACTTTGTCGATTCCATTTATGAAAGAAATCACATTTTTTAAAAAGTCTCGTTTTTTAAGAAATCATGTAAACCTTCTAGAAGCTGTGATTTTAAAAAACAGGCGGAAGTAAGCTTTTTTATTTCCGGATGAATGCGCAAACTATAGAAAGTCATTATTACGTAGAATGTTCATACTTTGTTGATTCCATTTATGAAAGAAATCACGTTTTCTAAAACCTCGTGTTTTTTAAGAGATCATGTAAACCTTCTAGAAGCTGTGATTTTAAAAAACGGGCGGAAGTAAGCTTTTTTATTTGCGTACGAATCCACAAACTATAGAAAGTCGTTATTACGTAGAATGTTCATACTTTGTTGCTTCTATTTATGAAAGAAATCACATTTTTTAAAAACTCGTGTTTTTTAAGAAATCATGTAAACCTTCTAGAAGCTGTGATTTTAAAAAACGATGGGAAGTAAGCTTTTCTTATTTCCGGATGCATTCGCAAGCTATAGAAAGTCGTTATGACGTAGAATTTGCATACTTTGTCGATTCCATTTATGAAAGAAATCACATTTTCTAAAAAGTCATGTTTTTTAAGAAATCATGTAAACCTTCTAGAAGTTGTGATTTTAAAAAACGGGCGGAAGTAAGCTTTTTTATTTCCGGACGAATGCGCAAACTATAGAAAGTAGTTATTACGTAGAATTTTCATACTTTGTTGATTCTATTTATGAAATAAATCACATTTTCTAAAAACTCGTGTTTTTTAAGAAATCATGTAAACCTTCTAGAAGCTGTGATTTTAAAAAACGGGCGGAAGTAAGCTTTTTTATTTCCGGACGACTGCGCAAACTATAGAAAGTCGTTATTATGTAGAATGTTCATACTTTGTTGCTTCCATTTATGAAATAAATCACATTTTCTAAAAACTCATGTTTTTTAAGAAATCATGTAAACCTTCTAGAAGCTGTGATGTAGAAAAACGATGGGAAGTAAGATTTTCTTATTTCTGAATGCATTCCCAAGCTATAGAAAGTCGTTATGACGTAGAATGTGCATACTTTGTCGATTCCATTTATGAAAGAAATCACATTTTCTAAAAAGTCATGTTTTTTAAGAAATCATGTAAACCTTCTAGAAGCTGTGATTTTAAAAAACAGGCGGAAGTAAGCTTTTTTATTTCCGGACGAATGCGCAAACTATAGAAAGTCGTTATTACGTAGAATGTTCATACTTTGTTGATTCCCTTTATGAAATAAATCACATTTTCTAAAAACTTGTGTTTTTTAAGAAATCATGTAAACCTTCTAGAAGCTGTGATTTTAAAAAACGGGCGGAAGTAAGCTTTTTTATTTCCGGACGAATGCGCAAACTATAGAAAGTCATTATTACGTAGAATGTTCATACTTTGTTGCTTCCATTTATGAAATAAATCACATTTTCTAAAAACTCGTGTTTTTTAAGAAATCATGTAAACCTTCTAGAAGCTGTGATGTTAAAAAACGATGGGAAGTAAGCTTTTCTTATTTCCGGATGCATTCGCAAGCTATAGAAAGTCGTTATGACGTAGAATGTGCATACTTGTCGATTCCATTTATGAAAGAAATCACATTCTCTAAAATGTAGTGCCCCTAGACTTGTGTAGACATTGAGGGCACCTGCTGAGTGACCCGGCTGATTGAAACTTTAATTAAATAACCTTTTGACCTTATTTTTGGGGATGTGTATCTAAACTGTTGAGGTAAATAAATAATTGCATATGTTAAATGATTAGCTATGACTATGGAAAATTATGTTGATGGATTATGCTTAACGACTAGCTGTATGGTGATTTTGTATTTGGCGACGAAAGGTATATTGGATAAGATAAATGAGCAGTTTGAATAAATCATAAATGTTTAACAATACTAGAGTTAGAAACCAGATGGTGATTGTTGAGAACAGTGCTACTAATAATTTGTTGTGAGAAGTGTGTGTAGAAACAAGTGAGACGGTTCACCAACGGACACACAAAGGAACATGAAGGGTCGTAGAGTACGGGTAAATCACACACAGGGGAAGCGACGACGATGTCTACTCCCGACAAGAATACCACGCATGAGCAGATAAGCATTGATCCGCTTGCTCAAGAGGATTGCGTGAGGGCGTACGAGGTGGGCCACGACGGAGTTGGTCACGTACGAGTTGAGGGGCGCGCAGTGAGAACGAACTCACTCCTCATCGCCATTAGTCCCTAGATAGCATGTAGACGGAGGATGGATGGTAACGATTCCTAAAATCCCTACAAGAGTTCCCGCAAGTCAAAACGGAAATATGGTGGCAGAAGGACCCAACGATGAGGTACCCTGTCGAGAACGGAAAGAATGGACGCAAGGACCCAACGAGGTGGTACCATGCCAAGGAATGGAAACCATGGATGATTGGACCCGACAGAGTGGTGCCATGTCAGAGAATTAAAAATTAAGGAACCAGGAGCCCAATGACGCGGCACCGTGATCCTAGTGAGTTTGATTGTTAAATTAAAATGCATAAAAACTTAGGAGAATAACTCTAGATTATTACTCAGCAAATGCATAACAATAGCTTAGACATTTGCACATGAATAGTTATTTTTGTTGAGCATTTAAAATAATAGAAATTATTATTTAGGAGCAAATTAGATTAGACACCTAGTCAACTAAAAGCTAGGAGTTGATTAAAATATGTGGGGGACAAACTAGAGCAAACTTAGGGATGTAGGTGCACTTCCCAAAGAAACTGACACTTGGATGGGTGAGTGTTTTAATTAATTAAATAATTAAAAATATTTAATTATGCATGAAGCGACATGTGTCGCAAGAGATTTCCCTTTATAAGGAAGGCTTAAGGAATGAGTAAGGGGCCCATAATTTGGACGATTGTCATAATTTTCGAGTACCTCAAAGACTTGCTGCTATCTAAAGGGTTTGGCTAAGAAATCCTGGTGGGAAGGGAAGCCCAAGCTAAATTTCTGAAATACTTGTGTGAACTCTACGACCCGACTAGCTCGGGGGTCTGGAAGGAAGAAGAGTACTTCCAGAGTGGTTGGGTGGTTTACCGAGGTGTCCCGTGGTGAACGGTTGAGGTATTCAGTAGCAGTACGGTAAGGAGCATCTTCAGCACCATTTCCATACTTCTCCAAGCGACAACCGGAGAGGTATTCCTTGTGCTTGATACGCTTGTACTAATAATTGTTTTTAGAAACTAAATCTCTTTGCTTTTTAATATTTTTAATATGAATCGAAGTCTATAGGAAGTAATGTAGCTGCATTATTGTTTATATATTGTTATTGCAATCGCAATTAAAAATATGATCGGTTTGGTTTAAGATGGATCGATCTATGTATTTTTGTATGTAGCTGCATTTTTGTTTATATGCTGTTATTGCAATCGCAATTAAAATATGATCGGTTTGGGTTAAGATGGATCGATCTATGTATTTCTGTATGTAGCTGCATTTTTGTTTAAATACTGTTATTTTAATAGCAATTAAATATGATCGGTTTTGGCTAAGTTAGATCGACTCTGTATTTTTGTTACAGAGATCGATCTAATGGACGGATCGGCCCTCTACCAGTAAATATCTATGTATTTCTGTATGTAGCTGCATTTTTGGTTAAATACTGTTATTGTAATAGCAATTAAATATGATCGGTTTTGGCTAAGTTAGATCGACTCTATATTTCTGTTACAGAGATCGATCTAATGGACGGATCGGCCCTCTACCAGTAAATTTAAAAAGGATTTTAATGTTCAGATTTATTGACCATTGTCTTTACTGCGAACCGAAGGATCGACCTGCAGTTCAATCGCAGAGTTCTGTCTGACTGTAAATTTGGAAGGAATGAGTCAGATCGATTGACCAAATCTAAAAAAAAAATTAAACTCAAATCAGATAGAGCTTGATCTTCATGAGCTCGATCTTCACTTTCGAATTTGAAACCTTGGCATTTTACGTTTGTAGGAATATCAGTTCCAGATCTAAAATTTGCAGTGAATTTAGACTAAGCTCGATCTCAATGATAAATCGATTTCAATATAGTGTTGAAGTTATAGCGTCTGCCAAGTTGAAATCGAGTTTATATTTTCATTATTAAATTGTTGATCATTATGCCAAAATTGTGGTTCAATTTGGGGCTTGCATACGCCATCCCTTGAATGCAAGAATCATTGTTAGCTAAAATCGTGGTTTGATTTGAGGCTTGCATACGCCATCCCTTGAATGCAAGAATCATTGTTAGCTAAAATCGTGGTTTGATTTGGGGCTTGCATACGCCATCCCTTGAATGCAAGAATCATTGTTAGCTAAAATCGTGGTTTGATTTGGGGCTTCAATATGCCATCCATTGAATGGAAGAATGCTAGATCTATCCGGGATAGTGTAGGTCTTTGTGCTGTTGAAACTGGTTTTGTTTCTTTTACTCTTACCTGCTCTGCATTATTGGATTGTAGATCTGTAGGTTAACTTTTAAATGCAGTAATGAATAAATGGTAATACAGAAATCGGGTTTCATTTCTTTACTCATGCTTGCTGTCCAGTCCTGGATTGTAGATCTGTAGGTTTACATTTAAATGCAGTAACCAATAGATCGCTAAAAGAAGTCGGTTTCATTACATTACGTATGACTGTGCTATCGTCTTGGGCGTAGATCTGTGAGTTGCATTGAAATGCAGAGATAATTTGATGGTCATTATTTGAATTCAAGATCTATTATTCCTTACTCTTGTCTGTATAATTTCTGTATCTTCTTCGTATTGGCATTTCACCGAGACCCAAATTTCTTAACTGCCTGTGCTGTTAACCAATCTGATAGAGATCTATTTTAATTGATTCCATACCTAAACCTGGAAATCGAATTGGACTGGTAGTTCAATCTCTATTGAAACACGATTCAAATTAAATAAGAAATCAACTCTATTTCTTTTTAATGGATTCCAGATATGAATTGGAAGTCGAATTGAACTCGTAACTCTGTCTAACTGAGCTCGTAACTCTGAGATCTAGCATTGTTCTTATATTTATTTATGTGTTAATTTTATTTATAATGAAATTGAAAGGTGTAATTTATTTACGTCAAATTTGTATGGGATGGATTGGATATAAGGTAGCTCATTTGTGTTAAATTATATCTATTTAGAATTTAAAAGAAATATCTTTTATTTATGTCAAATGAAATGAAATAGTTATTTTTGGTTAAATTAATAATTTATTAGAATTTAAGAAATTATGTTAATTATGCAAATTTTATGTTTTAATGAAAAATAAATGTTACAGTTATTTCTGTCAATTCTGTATTCAATAGAAGAGATATAAAATCGTGTATTTAGGTATAGAAATATAGATGTGAAGTTACGTCAAATTATTTATTCCAGAGAACTAAAATGAGATGAAAGAATTGAATTTAAATATTGTATTTATATCATTTTATTAATTCATAGAATTGAAATATCTCATTAGAATTCAAAAGAAATATCTTTTATTTTTGTCAATTGAAATGAAACAATTATTTTTGTAATTAATACTTATTTAGAATTTAAAGAAATATTTTATTTATACCAATTTCATGTTTTAATGAAAATAGAATGAGTATTAAAGAATTTGTGTATTGAGTGATTGATGTGTTATAACCTTAGGATTGAAGGTTTTTAGGAAAAGCATAGATCTTGTAAACATTTATATATCTTATGAATGTTAAGGCTAAAGAATGTCATTTTGTAAAGTTATAGATAGTGATGTATTCGTAGAAGAAATAAATGGATGTATAACTTGATAATGTGTAAGTTAGTTTTAGGATGTATGTAATTAATCGAAGGTAGATACATTAAATTAGTATATATATATATATAGATGGTATGGTTAAATGCATTATATTGTTCACAAGGGTTATTGTGACATACACCTTTAAGTTAATATTAATAATACAAAATGGGTGTGGTATCACTTTTGTTTAAGGGTAGTGTATTATATTAGCTTTTAGAGATAATATAGACTTAATGTATTACATTGTTATGGGAATCATCGTGATTTACACTTGAGGGTTCTTGTCGATAATGTAAATGGATTTTAAGTTGCAGTAGCTTTGTTTATTAAGTTATGCATTATGTCGGTATTGCATAATTGTGTATAAAAAATAAAAATAAAAATCACTTACTCAGGAAATAAATCACATTTTCTAAAAACTCGTGTTTTTTAAGAGCTCATGTAAACCTTCTAGAAGCGGTGATTTTAAAAATCGATGGGAAGTAAGCTTTTTTATTTCCGGACGCATTCGCAAACTATAGAAAGTCATTATTTCATAGAATGTGCATACTTTGTTGATTCCATTTATGAAAGAAATCACATTTTCTAAAAACTCGTGTTTTTTAAGAAATCATGGAAACATTCTAGAAGGTGTGATTTTAAAACACAGGCGGAAGTAAGCTTTTTTATTTCCGGACGTATGCGCAAACTATAGAAAGTCGTTATGACGTAGAATGTGCATACTTTGTCGATTCCATTTATGAAATAAATCACATTTTCTAAAAAGTCATGTTTCTTAAGAAATCATGTAAACCTTCTAGAAGCTGTGATTTTAAAAAACGGGAGGAAGTAAGCTTTTTTATTTCCAGACGAATGCGCAAACTATATAAAGCCATTATTACGTAGAATGTTCATAATTTGGTGATTCCATTTATGAACAAAATCACATTTTCTAAAAACTCGTGTTTTTTAAGAAATCATGTAAACCTTCTAGAAGCTGCGATTTTAAAAAACGGGCGGAAGTAAGCTTTTCTTATTTCCGGACGAATGCGCAAACTATAGAAATTCATTATTACGTAGAATGTGCATACTTTATTGATTCCATTTATGAAAGAAATCACATTTTCTAAAAAGTCATGTTTTTTAAGAAATCATGTAAACCTTCTAGAAGCTGTGATTTTAAAAAACGGGCGGAAGTAAGCTTTTCTTATTTCCAGACGAATGCGCAAACTATAGAAAGTCGTTATTACATAGAATGTTCATACTTTGTTGATTCCATTTATGAAATAAATCACATTTTCTAAAAACTCGTGTTTTTTAAGAAATCATGTAAACCTTCTAGAAGCTGTGATTTTGAAAACCGGGTAGAAGTAAGCTTTTCTTATTTCCGGACGAATGTGCAAACTATAGAAATTCGTTATGACGTAGAATGTGCATACTTTGTTGATTCCATTTATGAAAGAAATCACATTTTCTAAGAAGTCGTGTTTTTTAAGAAATCATGTAAACCTTCTAGAAGCCGTGATTTAAAAAAATGGGGGGAAGTAATCTTTTCTTATTTCCGGATGCATTCGCAAACTATAGAAATTTGTTATGACATAGAATGTGCATACTTTTTTTATTCCATTTAAGAAACAAATCACATTTTCTAAAAACTCGTGTTTTTTAGGAAATCATGTAAACCTTCTAGAAGTTGTGATTTTAAAAAACGGGCGGAAGTAAGTTTTTCTTATTTCCGGACGAATGCGAACACTATAGAAAGTCGTTATTACGTAGAATGTTCATACTTTGTTGATTCCATTTATGAAATAAATCACATTTTCTAAAAACTCATGTTTTTTAAGAAATCATGTAAACCTTCTAGAAGCTGTGATTTAAAAAAACGGGGGTAGTAATCTTTTCTTATTTCCGGATGCATTCGCAAACTATAGAAAGTCGTTATGACGTAGAATGTTCATACTTTGTTGATTCCATTTATGAAATAAATCATATTTTCTAAAAACTCGTGTTTTTTAAGAAATCTTGTAAACCTTCTAGAAGCTGTGATTTTAAAAAACGATGGGAAGTACGCTTTTCTTATTTCCGGACGAATCCGCCAACTATAGAAAGTCGTTATGACGTAGAATGTGCATACTTTGTTGATTCCATTTATGAAATAAATCACATTTTCTAAAAAGTCATGTTTTTTAAGAAATCATGTAAACCTTGTAGAAGCTGTGATTTTAAAAAACGGGTGGAAGTAAGCTTTCTTATTTCCGGACGAATGCGCAAAATATAGAAATTCGTTGTTACGTAGAATGTTCATACTTTTTTGATTCCATTTATGAAATAAATAACATTTTCTAAAAAGTCATGTTTTTTAAGAAATCATGTAAACCTTCTAAAAGTTGTGATTTTAAAAAATGGGCGGAAGTAAGCTTTCTTATTTCCGGACGAATGCGCAAACTATAGAAATTCGTTATTACGTAGAATGTTCATACTATTTTGATTCCATTGATGAAATAAATCACATTTTCTAAAAACTCGTGTTTTTTAAGAAATCATGTAAACCTTCTAGAAGCTATGATTTTAAAAAATGATGGGAAGTAAGCTTTTCTTATTTCCGGATTCAATCGCAAGCTATAGAAAGTCGTTATTTCATAGAATGTTCATACTTTGTCGATTCCATTTATGAAAGAAATCACATTTTCTAAAAGGTCGTGTTTTTTAAGAAATCATGTAAACCTTCTAGAAGCTGTGATTTTAAAAAACGATGGGAAGTAAGCTTTTCTTATTTCCGGACGAATGCGCATACTATAGAAAGTTTTAATGACGTAGAATGTGCATACTTTGTTGATTCCATTTATGAAAGAAATCACATTTTCTAAAAGGTCGTGTTTTTTAAGAAATCATGTAAACCTTCTAGAAGCTGTGATTTTAAAAAATGGGCGGAAGTAAGCTTTTTTATTTCCAGACGAATGCGCAAACTATATAAAGCCATTATTGCGTAGAATGTTCATACTTTGGTGATTCTATTTATGAATGAAATCACATTTTCTAAAAAGTCGTGTTATTTAAGAAATCATGTAAACCTTCTAGAAGCTGTGATTTTAAAAAACGGGTAGAAGTAAGCTTTTCTTATTTCCGGACGAATGCGCAAACTATAGAAATTCGTTATTACGTAGAATGTGCATACTTTGTTGATTCCATTTATGAAAGAAATCACATTTTCTAAAAAGTCGTGTTTTTTAAGAAATCATGTAAACCTTCTAGAAGCTATGATTTTAAAAAACTGGTGGAAGTAAGCTTTTCTTATTTCCGGACAAATGCGCAAACTATAGAAAGTCGTTATTACGTAGAATGTTCATACTTTGTTGATTCCATTTATGAAATAAATTACATTTTCTAAAAACTCGTGTTTTTTAAGAAATCATGTAAACCTTCTAGAAGCTGTGATTTTGAAAAATGGGTAGAACTAAGCTTTTCTTCTTTCCGGACGAATGCGCAAACTATAGAAATTCGTTATGACGTAGAATGTGCATACTTTGTTGATTCCATTTATGAAAGAAATCACATTTTCTAAGAAGTCGTGTTTTTTAAGAAATCATGTAAACCTTCTAGAAGCCGTGATTTAAAAAAATGGGGGGAAGTAATCTTTTCTTCTTTCCGGATGCATTCGCAAAATATAGAAATTCATTATGACGTAGAATGTGCATACTTTTTTTATTCCATTTAAGAGACAAATCACATTTTCTAAAAACTCGTGTTTTTTAGGAAATCATGTAAACCTTCTAGAAGCTGTGATTTTAAAAAATGGGCGGAAGTAAGCTTTTCTTATTTCCGAACGAATGTGAAAACTATAGAAAGTCGTTATTACGTGGAATGTTCATACTTTGTTGATTCCATTTATGAAACAAATCACATTTTCTAAAAATTCGTTCTTTTTAAGAAATCATGTAAACCTTCTAGAAGCTGTGATTTTAAAAAACGAGCGGAAGTAAGCTTTTCTTATTTCCGGACGAATGCGCAAACTATAGGAAGTCTTTATTACATAGAATGTCCATACTTTGTTGATTCCATTTATGAAATAAATCACATTTTGTAAAAACTCGTGTTTTTTAAGAAATCATGTAAACATTCTAGAAGCTGTGATTTTAAAAAACGGGCGGAAGTAAGCTTTTTTATTTCCGGACGAATGCGCAAACTATAGAAATTCGTTATGACGTAGAATGTGCATACTTTGTCGATTCCATTTATGAAAGAAATCACATTTTTGAAAAAGTCATGTTTTTTAAGAAATCATGTAAACCTTCTATAAACTGTGATTTTAAAAAACGGGCGGAAGTAAGGTTTTCTTAATTCCGGACGAATGCGCAAACTATAAAAATTCGTTATGACGTAAAATGTGCATACTTTGTTGATTCCATTTATGAAAGAAATAACATTTTCTAAGAAGTCGTGTTTTTTAAGAAATCATGTAAACCTTCTAGAAGCTGTGATTTAAAAAAATGGGGGGAAGTAATCTTTTCTTATTTCCGGATGCATTCGCAAACTATAGAAAGTCGTTATTACGTATAATGTGCATAATTTTTTTATTCCATTTAAGAAATAAATCACATCTTCTAAAAACTCGTGTTTTTTAGGAAATCATGTAAACCTTCTAGAAGCTGTGATTTTAAAAAACGGGCGGAAGTAAGCTTTTCTACTTTCCGGACGAATGCGAAAACTATAGAAAGTCGTTATTACGTAGAATGTTCATACTTTGTTGATTCCATTTATGAAACAAATCACATTTTCTAAAAATTCGTGTTTTTTAAGAAATCCTGTAAACCTTCTAGAAGCTGTGATTTTAAAAAACGGGCGGAATTAAGCTTTTTTATTTCCAGACGAATGCGCAAACTATAGAAATTCGTTATGACGTAGAATGTGCATACTTTGTCGATTCCATTTATGAAAGAAATAACATTTTTAAAAAAGTCATGTTTTTTAAGAAATCATGTAAACCTTCTAGAAGCTGTGATTTTAAAAAACTGGCGGAAGTAAGGTTTTCTTATTTCCGGACGAATGCGCAAACTATAAAAATTCGTTATGACGTAAAATGTTCATACTTTGTTGATTCCATTTATGATATAAATCACATTTTCAAAAAACTCGTGTTTTTTAAGAAATCATCTAAACTTTCTAGAAGCTGTGGTTTTAAAAAACGATGGGAAGTAAGCTTTTCTTATTTCCGGACGCATTCGCAAACTATAGAAAGTCGTTATGACGTAGAATGTGCATACTTTGTTGATTCCATTTATGAAAGAAATCACATTTTCTAAAAAGTCGTGTTGTTTAAGAAAGCATGTAAACCTTCTAGAACCTGTGATTTTAAAAAACGGGCAGAAGTAAGCTTTTCTTATTTCCAGACGAATGCACAAACTATAGAAAGTTGTTATTATGTAGAATTTTCCGACTTTGTTGATTCCATTTATGAAAGAAATCACATTTTCGAAAAAGTCGTGTTTTTTAAGAAATCATGTAAACCTTCTAGAAGCTGTGATTTTAAAAAATGGGCGGAAGTAAGCTTTTCTTATTTCCTGACGAATGCGAAAACTATAGAAAGTCGTTATGACGTAGAATGTGCATACTTTGTTGATTCCATTTATGAAAGAAATCACATTTTCTAAAAAGTTGTGTTTTTTAAGAAATCATGTAAACCTTCTAGAAGTTGTGTTTTTAAAAAACGGGCGGAAGTAAGGTTTTCTTATTTCCGGACGAATGCGCAAACTATAGAAAGTCGTTATTACGTAGAATGTTCATACTTTGTTGATTCCATTTATGAAATAAATCACATTTTCAAAAAACTTGTGTTTTTTAAGAAATCATGTAAACGTTCTAGAATGTGTGATTTAAAAAAATGGGGGGAAGTAATATTTTCTTATTTCCGGATGCATTCGCAAACTATAGAAAGGAGTTATGATGTAGAATGTGCACACTTTCTTTATTCCATTTATGAAAGAAATCACATTTTCTAAAAACTCGTGTTTTTTAAGAAATCATGTAAACCTTCTAGAAGCTGTGATTTTAAAAAACGGGCGGAAGTAAGCTTTTCTTACTTCCGGACGAATGCGCAAACTATAGAAAGTCGTTATTACGTAGAATGTGCATACTTTGTTGATTCCATTAATGATAGAAATCACATTTTCTAAAAACTCGTGTTTTTTAAGAAATCATGTAAACCTTCTAGAAGCTGTGATTTTAAAAAACGGGCGGTGGTAAGCTTTTGTTATTTCCGGACGAATGCGCAATCTATATAAAGTCGTTATTACGTAGAATGTTCATACTTTGTTGATTCCATTTATGAAATAAATCACATTTTCTAAAAACTCGTTTTTTTTAAGAAATCATGTAAACCTTCTAGAAGCTGTGATTTTAAAAAACGAGCGGAAGTAATCTTTTTTATTTCCGGACGAATGCACAAACTCTAGAAAGTCGTTATTACGTAGAATGTTCATACTTTGTTGCTTCCATTTATGAAATAAATCACATTTTCTAAAAACTCGTGTTTTTTAAGAAATCATGTAATCCTTCTAGAAGCTGTGATTTTAAAAAACGATGGGAAGTAAGATTTTCTTATTTCCAGACGAATGCGCACACTATAGAAATTTTTTATTGTGTAGAATGTTCATACTTTGTTGATTCCATTTATGAAAAAAATCACATTTTCTAAAAACTCTTGTTTTTTAAGAAATCATGTAAACCTTCTAGAAGCTGTGATTTTAAAAAACGGGCGGAAGTAAGCTTTTTATTTCCGGACAAATGTGCAAACTATAGAAAGTCGTTATTACGTAGAATGTTCATAATTTGTTGCTTCCATTTATGAAATAAATCACATTTTCTAAAAACTCGTGTTTTTTAAGAAATCATGTAAACCTTCCAGAAGCTGTGATTTTAAAAAACAATGGGAAGTAAGCTTTTCTTATTTCCGGATGCATTCGCAAGCTATAGAAAGTCGTTATGGCGAAGAATGTGCATAGTTTTTTGATTCCATTTATGATAGAAATCAGATTTTCTAAAAAGTCGTGTTTTTTAAGAAATCATGTAAACCTTCTAGAAGCTGTGATTTTAAAAAACGGGCGGAAGAAATCTTTTCTTATTTCCGGATGCATTCGCAAACTATAGAAAGTCATTATTACGTAGAATTTTCATACTTTAATGATTCCATTTATGAAAGAAATCACATTTTCTAAAAACTCGTGTTTTTAAGAAATCATGTAAACCTTCTAGAAGCCATGATTTTAAAAAACGGGCGGAAGTAAGCTTTTCTTATTTCCGTACGAATGCGCAAATTATAGAAAGTCATTATTACGTAGAAAGTTCGTACTTTGTTGATTCCATTTATGAAATAAATCACATTTTCTAAAAACTCATGTTTTTTAAGAAATCATGTAAACCTTCTAGAAGGCGTGATTTAAAAAAACGGGGGGAAGTAATCTTTTCTTAATTCCGGATGCATTCGTAAAATATAGAAAGGCGTTATGACGTAGAATGTGCATACTTTGTTGATTCCATTTATGAAAGAAATCACGTTTTCGAAAAAGTCATGTTTTTTAAGAAATCATGTAAACCTTCTAGAAGCTGTGATTTTAAAAAACGGGCGGAAGTAAGCTTTTCTTATTTCCGGACGAATGCGCAAACTATAGAAAGTCGTTATGACCTAGAATGTTCATACTTTGTTGATTCTATTTATGAAATAAATCACATTTTCTAAAAAGTCGTGTTTTTTAAGAAATCATGTAAACCTTCTAGAAGTTGTGATTTTAAAAAACGGGCGGAAGTAAGGTTTTCTTATTTCCGGATGAATGCGCAAACTATAGAAAGTCGTTATTATGTAGAATGTTCATACTTTGTTGATTCCATTTTTGAAATAAATCACATTTTCTAAAAACTCGTGTTTTTCAAGAAATCATGTAAACCTTCTAGAATCTGTGATTTAAAAAAACAGGGGGAAGTAATCTTTTCTTATTTCCGGATGCATTCGCAAACTGTAGAAAGTCGTTATGATGTAGAATGTTATTACTTTGTTGATTCCACTTATGAAATAAATCACATTTTCTAAAAACTAGTGTTTTTTAAGAAATCTTGTAAACCTTCTATAAGCTGTGATTTTAAAAAACGATGGGAAGTAAGCTTTTCTTATTTCCGAACGAATGCGCAAACTATAGAAAGAAGTTATGACATAGAATGTGCATACTTTGTTGATTCCATTTATGAAATAAATCATATTTTCTAAGAACTCGTGTTTTTTAACAAATCATTTAAACCTTCTAGAAGCTGTGATTTTAAAAAACGTGCGGAAGTAAGCTTTCTTATTTCCGGACGAATGCGCAAACTATAGAAATTCGTTATTCATATAATGTTCATACTTTTTTGATTCGATTTATGAAAGAAATCACATTTTCTAAAAACTCGTGTTTTTTAGGAAATCATGTAAATCTTCTACAAGTTGTGATTTTAAAAAATGGGTGGAAGTAAGCTTTTCTTATTTCTGGACGAATGCGCAAACTATGAAAAGTCGTTATTACGTAGAATGTTCATAGTTTGTTGATTCCATTTATGAAATTAATCACATTTTCTAAAAACTCGTGTTTTTCAAGAAATCATGTAAACCTTCTAGAAGCTGTGATTTTAAAAAACGGGCGGAAGTAAGCTTTTCTTATTTCCGGACGAATGCACAAACTATAGAAAGTCGTTATTACGTAGAATGTTCATACTTTGTTGATTCCATTTATGAAATAAATAACACATTTTTTAAAAACTCGTGTTTTTTAAGAAATCATGTAAAGGTTCCAGAAGCTGTGATTTAAAAAAACGGGGGGAAGGAATCTTTTCTTATTTCCGGACGCATTCACAAACTATAGAAAGTCATCATGACGTAGAATATTCATACTTTGTTGATGCCATTTATGAAATAAATCACATTTTCTAAAAACTCCTGTTTTTTAAGAAATCATGTAAACCTTCTAGAAGCTGTGATTTTAAAAAACGGACGGAAGTAAGCTTTTCTTATTTCCGGATGCATTCGCAAACTATAGAAAGTCGTTATGACGTAGAATGTGCATAGTTTGTTGATTCCATTGATGAAAAAAATCACATTTTCTTAAAACTCTTGTTTTTTAAGAAATCATGTAAACCTTCTAGAAGCTGTGATTTTAAAAAACAGGCGGAAGTAAGCTTTTTTATTTCCGGACGAATGCGCAAACTCTAGAAAGTCGTTATTACGTTGAATGTTAATACTTTGTTGATTTCATTTATGAAATAAATCACATTTCCGAAAAACTCGTGTTTTTTAAGAAATAATGTAATCCTTCTAGAAGCTGTGATTTTAAAAAACGATGGGAAGTACGCTTTTCTTATTTCCGGACGAATGCGCAAACTCTAGAAAGTCGTTATTACGTAGAATGTTAATACTTTGTTGATTTCATTTATGAAATAAATCACATTTTCGAAAAACTCGTGTTTTTTAAGAAATAATGTAATCCTTCTAGAAGCTGTGATTTTAAAAAACGATGGGAAGTAAGCTTTTCTTATTTCCGGACGAATGCGCAAACTATAGAAATTCGTTATTACGTAGAATGTTCATACTTTGTTGATTCCATTTATGAAATAAATCACATTTTCTAAAAACTCGTGTTTTTTACGAAATCATGTAAACCTTCTAGAAGCCGTGATTTTAAAAAACGGGCGGAAGTAAGCTTTTCTAATTTCCGGACACATGCGCAAACTATACAAAGTCGTTATGACTTAGAATGTGCATACTTTGTTGATTCCATTTATGAAATAAATCACATTTTCTAAAAACTCGTATTTTTTAAGAAGTCACGTAAACCTTCTAGTAGCTGTGATTTTAAAAAATGGGGGAAGTAAGCTTTTCTTATTTCCGGACGCATGTGCAAACTATAGAAAGTTGTTATGACGTAGAATGTGCATACATTGTTGATTCCATTTATGAAATAAATCACATTTTCTAAAAACTCGTGTTTTTTAAGAAATCATGTAAACCTTCTAAAAGCTATGATTTTAAAAAACGGTGGAAGTCAGCTTCTGTTATTTCCGAAGGCATGCACAAACTATAGAAAGTCGTTATGACGTAGAATGTGCATACTTTGTTGATTCCATTTATGAAATAAATCACATTTTCTAAAAACTCGTGTTTTTTAAGAAATCATGTAAACCTTCTAGAAGCTGTGATTTTAAAAAAAGGTGGAAGTAAGCTTTTCTTATTTCCGGACGCATGCGCAAACTATAGAAAGTGGTTACGACGTAGAATGTGCATACTTTGTTGATTCCATTTATGAAATAAATCACATTTTCTAAAAACTCGTATTTTTTAAGAAATCACGTAAACCTTCTAGAAGCTATGATTTTAAAAAACGGGGGAAGTAAGCTTTTCTTGTTTCCGGACGCATGTGCAAACTATAGAAAGTCGTTATGACGTAGAATGTGCATACTTTGTTGATTCCATTTATGAAATAAATCACATTTTCTAAAAACTCGTGTTTTTTAACAAATCATGTAAACCTTCTAGAAGCTGTGGTTTTAAAAAACGGTGGAAGTAAGCTTTTCTTATTTCCGGACGCATGTGCAAACTATAGAAAGTCGTTATGACGTAGAATGTGCATACTTTGTTGATTCCATTTATGAAGTAAATCACATTTTCTAAAAACTCGTGTTTTTTATCAAATTACGTAAACCTTCTAGAAGCTGTGATTTTAAAAAACTGGCGGAAGTAAGCTTTTCTTATTTCGGGATGCATGCGCAAACTATAGAAAGTTGTTATGACGTAGAATGTGCATACTTTGTTGATTCCATTCATGAAATAAATCACATTTTCTAAAAACTCGTATTTTTTAAGAAATAACATAAACCTTCTAGAAGCTGTTATTTTAAAAAACGGGCGGAAGTAAGCTTTTCTTATTTCCGGACGCATGCGCAAAATATAGAAAGTCGTTATGATGTAGAATGTGCATACTTTGTTGATTCCATTTATGAAATAAATCACATTTTCTAAAAACTCGTGTTTTTTAACAAATCATGTAAACCTCCTAGAAGCTGTGATTTTAAAAAACGGGGCAAGTAAGCTTTTCTTTTTTCCGGACACATGCACAAACTTTAGAAAGTCGTTATGACGTAGAATGTGCATATTTTGTTGATTCCATTTATGAAATAAATCACATTTTCTAAAAACTCGTGTTTTTTAAAAAATCATGTAAACCTTCTAGAAGCTGTGATTTTAAAAAACGGGGGAATTAAGCTTTTCTTATTTCCGGATGCATGCGCAAAGTATAGAAAGTCGTTATGACGTAGAATGTGCATACTTTGTTGATTCCATTTATGAAATAAATCACATTTTCTAAAAACTCGTGGTTTTTAAGAAATCATGTAAACCTTCTAGAAGCTGTGATTTAAAAAAATGGTGGAAGTAAGGTTTTCTTGTTTCTGTACGCATGCGCAAACTATAGAAATCCGTTATGACGAAGAATGTGCATACCTTGTTGATTCCATTTCTTAAATTAATGACATTAATTTCAAAACTCATGTTTTTAAAGAAATCATGTAAACCTTCTAGAAGCTGTGATTTTAAAAAAAGGGCAGAAGTAAGCTTTTCTTATTTCCGGACGCATGCGCAAACTATAGAAAGTCGTTATGATGTAGAATGTGCATACTTTGTTGATTCCATTTATGAAATAAATCACATTTTCTAAAAACTCATGTTTTTTAACAAATCATGTAAACCTTCTAGAAGCTGTGATTTTAAAAAATGGGGGAATTAAGCTTTTCTTATTTCCGGATGCATGCGCAAAGTATAGAAAGTCGTTATGACGTAGAATGTGCATACCTTGTTGATTACATTTTTTAAATTAATGACATTAATTTAAAAACTCATGTTTCTAAAGAAATCATGTAATCCTTCTAGAAGCTGTGATTTTAAAAAACTGGCGAAAGTATGATTTTCTTATTTCCGGACGCAAGTGCAAACTATAGAAAGTCGTTATGACGTAGAATGTGCATACTTTGTTGATTCCATTTATGAAATAAATCACATTTTCTAAAAGTTCATGTTTTTTAAGAAATCATGTAAACCTTCTAGAAGCTGTGATTTTAAAAAACTGTGGAAGTAAGCTTTTCTTATTTCCGGACGCATGCGCAAACTATAGAAAGTCGTTATGACGTGGAATGTGCATACTTTGTTGATTCCATTTTTGAAATAAATCACATTTTCTAAAAACTCTTGTTTTTTAAGAAATCATGTAAACCTTCTAGAAGCTGTGATTTTAAAAAATGGTGGAAGTAAGCTTTTGTAATTTTCGGACGCATGCGCAAACTATAGAAAGTCGTTATGACGTAGAATGTGGATACTTTGTTGATTCGATTTATGAAATAAATCACATTTTCTAAAAACTCGAGTTTTTTAAGAAATCATGTAAACCTTCTAGAATCTATGATTTTAAAAAACGGTGGAAGTAAGCTTTTCTTATTTCCGGACGCATGCGCAAACTATAGAAAGTCATTATGACATGGAATGTGCATACTTTGTTGATTCCATTTTTGAAGTAAATCACATTTTCTAAAAACTCTTGTTTTTTAAGAAATCATGTAAACCTTCTAGAAGCTGTGATTTTAAAAAATGGTGGAAGTAAGCTTTTGTAATTTTCGGACGCATGCGCAAACTATAGAAAGTCGTTAGGACGTAGAATGTGGATACTTTGTCGATTCGATTTATGAAATAAATCACATTTTCTAAAAACTCGAGTTTTTTAAGAAATCATGTAAACCTTCTAGAAGCTGTGATTTTAAAAAATGGGGGGAAGTAAGCTTTTCTTATTTCCGGATGCATGCGCAAACTATAGAAAGTCGCTATTACGTAGAATGTGCATAATTTGGTCATTGCACTTATGAAATAAATAACATTTTCTGAAAACTCGTGTTTTTTAAGAAATCATGTAAACCTTCTAGAAGCTGTGATTTAAAAAAACGCTGGAAGTAAGCTTTTCTTATTTCCGGACGCATGCGCAAACCATAGAAATTCGTTATGACGTAGAATGTGCATATTTTTTTGATTCGATTTATGAAATAAATCACATTTTCTAAAAACTCGTGTTTTTTAAGAAATCTTGTAAACCTTCTAGAAGCCGTAATTTTAAAAAGCGATGGAAGTAAGCTTTTCCTATTTCCGGATGCATGCGCAAACTATAGAAAGTCGTTATGTCGTAGAATTTGCATACTTTGTTGATTCCATTTATGAAATAAATCACATTTTCTAAAAACTCGTGTTTTTTAACAAATCATGTAAACCTTCTAGAAGCTGTGATTATAAAAAATGGGAGAATTAAGCTTTTATTATTTCCGGACGCATGCGCAAACTATAGAAAGTTGTTATGACGTAGAATTTGCATACTTTGTTGATTCGATTTATGAAATAAATAACATTTTCTAAAAACTCGTGTTTTTTAAGAAATCATGTAAACCTTCTAGAAACTGTGATTTTAAAAAACGGTGGAAATAAGCTTTTCTTATTTCCGGACGCATGCGCAAACTATAGAAATTCGTTATGACGTAGAATGTGCATACTTTGTTGATTCCATTGATGAAATAAATCACATTTTCTAAAAACTCATTTTTTTTAACAAATCATGTAAACCTTCTAGAAGCTGTGATTATAAAAAATGGGAGAAGTAAGCTTTTCTTATTTCCGAACGCATGCGTAAACTATAGAAATTCGTTATGACGTAGAATGTGCATACTTTGTTGATTCCATTTATGAAATAAATCACATTTTCTAAAAACTCGTGTTTTTTAAGAAATCATGTGAACCTTCTAGAAGCTGTGATTTTAAAAAACGGTGGAAGTAAGCTTTTCTTATTTCCGGACGCATGCGCAAACTATAGAAAGTTGTTATGACGTAGAGTGTGCATACTTTGTTGATACGATTCATAAATCACATTTTCTAAAAACTCGTGTTTTTTAAGAAATCATGTAAACCTTCTAGAAGCTGTGATTTTAAAAAATGGTGGAAGTAAGCTTTTCTTATTTCCGGACGCATGCGCAAACTATAGAAAGTCTGTATGACGTAGAGTGTGCATACTTTGTTGATTCCATTTATGAAATAAATCACATTTTCTAAAAACTTGTGTTTTTTAACAAATCATTTAAACCTTCTAGAAGCTGTGATTTTAAAAAACGGTGGAAGTAAGCTTTTCCTATTTCCGGACGCATGCGCAAACTATAGAAAGTCGATATGACGTAGAATGTGCATACTTTGTTGATTCCATTTATTAAATAAATCACATTTTCTAAAAACTCGTGTTTTTTAATAAATCCTGTAAACCTTCTAGAAGCTGTGATTTTAAAAAGCGGGGGAAGTAAGCTTTTCTTAATTCCGGACGCATGCGCAAACTATAGAAAGTCGTTCTGACGTAGAATGTGCATAATTTGTTGATTCCATTTATTAAATAAATCACATTTTCTAAAAACTCGTGTTTTTTGAAAATCATGTAAACCTTCTAGAAGCTGTGATTTTAAAAAACGAGGCAATTAAGCGTTCGTTATTTCCGGACGCATGCAAAAACTATAGAAAGTCGTTATGACATAGAATGTGCATACTGTGTTGATTCCATTTATGAAATAAATCACATTTTCTAAAAGCTCGTCTTTTTTAATAAATCATTTAAACCTTCTAGAAGCTGTGATTTTAAAAAACGGGGAAAGTAAGCTTTTCTTATTTCCTGACGAATACACAAACAATAGAAAGTCGTTATGACGTAGAATGTGATTACATTGTTGATTCCATTTATGTAATAAATCACATTTTCTAAAAACTCATGTTTTTTAAGAAATCATGTAAACCTTCTAGAAGCTGTGATTTTAAAAAACGGGGCAATTAAGCTTTTCATATATCCGGACGCATGCGCAAACTATAGAAAGTCGTTATGACGTAGAATGTGCATACTTTTTTTGATTCCATTTATGAAATAAATCACATTTTCTAAAAACTCATGTTTTTTGGGAAATCATGTAAACCTTCTAGAAGCTGTGATTTTAAAAAACGGGGGAAGTAAGCTTTTCTTCTTTCCGGACGCATGAGCAAACTATAGAAGGTCATTATGATGTAGAATGTGCATACTTTATTGAATCCATTTATGAAATAAATCACATTTTCTAAAAACTCGTGTTTTTATAGAAATCATGGAAACCTTCTAGAAGTTGTGATTCTAAAAAACGATGGAATTAAGCTTTTCTTATTTCCGTACACATGCGCAAACTATAGAAAGTCGTTATGACGTAGAATGTGCAAACTTTGTTGATTCCATTTATGAAATAAATCACATTTTCTAAAAACTCCTGTTTTTTAATAAATCATATAAACCTTCTAGAAGCTGTGATTTTAAAAAACGGGGGAAGTAAGCTTTTGTTATTTCCGGACGCATGCGCAAACAATAGAAAGTCGTTATGACGTAGAATGTGCATACTTTGTTGATTCCATTTATGAAATAAATCACATTTTCTAAAAACTCGTATTTTTTAAGAAATCACGTAAACCTTCTATAAATTGTGATTTTAAAAAACGAGGGAAGTAAGCTTTTCTAATTTCCGGACGCAAGCGCAAACAATAGAAAGTCGTTATGACGCAGAATGTGCATACTTTGTTGATTCCATTTATGAAATAAATCACATTTTCTAAAAACTCGTATTTTTTAACAAATCACGTAAACCTTCTAGAAGCTGTGATTTTAAAAAATGGGGGAAGTAAGCTTTTCTTATTTCCGGACGCCTATGCAAACTATAGAAAGTTGTTATGACGTAGAATGTGCATACATTGTTGATTCCATTTATGAAATAAATCACATTTTCTAAAAACTCGTGTTTTTTAAGAAATCATGTAAACCTTCTAGAAGCTATGATTTTAAAAAATGGTGGAAGTCAGCTTCTCTTATTTCCGGACGCATGCGCAAACTATAGAAAGTCTTTATGACGTAGAATGTGCATACTTTGTTGATTCCATTTATGAAATAAATCACATTTTCTAAATACTCGTGGTTTTTAGGAAATCATGTAAACCTTCTAGAAGCTGTGATTTTAAAAAACGGTGGAAGTAAGCTTTTCTTATTTCCGGACGCATGCGCAAACTATAGAAAGTCGTTATGACGTAGAATGTGCATACTTTGTTGATTCCATTTATGAAATAAATCACATTCTGTAAAAACTCGAATTTTTTAAGAAATCACGTAAACCTTCTAGAAGTTATGATTTTAAAAAACGGGGGAAGTAAGCTTTTCTTATTTCTGGACGCATGTGCAAACTATAGAAAGTCGTTATGACGTAGAATGTGCATACTTTGTTGATTCCATTTATGAAATAAATCATATTTTTTAAAACTCGTGTTTTTTAACAAATCATGTAAACCTTCTAGAAGTTGTGATTTTAAAAAACGGTGGAAGTAAGCTTTTCTTATTTCCGGACGCATGTGCAAACTATAGAAAGTCGTTATGACATAGAATGTCCATACTTTGTTGATTCCATTTATGAAGTAAATCACATTTTCTAAAAATTCGTGTTTTTTAACAAATCATTTAAACCTTCTAGAAGCTGTGATTTTAAAAAACGGGCGGAAGTAAGCTCTTGTTATTTCAGGACGCATGCGAAAACTATAGAAAGTCGTTATGACATAGAATGTGCATACTTTGTTGATTCCATTTATGAAATAAATCACATTTTCTAAAAACTCGTATGTTTTAAGAAATCACGTAAACCTTCTAGAAGCTGTGATTTTAAAAAATGGGGGAAGTAAGCTTCTCTTATTTCCGGACGCATGCGCAAACTATACAAAGTCGTTATGATGTTGTTGATTCCATTGATGAAATAAATCACATTTTCTAAAAACTCGTGTTTTTTAACAAATCATGTAAACCTTCTAGAAGCTGTGATTATAAAAAATGGGGGAGGTAAGCTTTTCTTATTTCTGAACGCATGCGTAAACTATAGAAATTTGTTATGACGTAGAATGTGCATACTTTGTTGATTCCATTTATGAAATAAATCACATTTTCTAAAAACGCGTATGTTTTAAGAAATCACGTAAACCTTCTAGAAGCTGTGATTTTAAAAAATGGGGGAAGTAAGCTTCTCTTATTTCCGGACGCATGCGCAAACTATACAAAGTCGTTATGATGTTGTTGATTCCATTGATGAAATAAGTCACATTTTCTAAAAACTCGTGTTTTTTAACAAATCATGTAAACCTTCTAGAAGCTGTGATTATAAAAAATGGGGGAGGTAAGCTTTTCTTATTTCCGAACGCATGCGTAAACTATAGAAATTTGTTATGACGTAGAATGTGCATACTTTGTTGATTCCATTTATGAAATAAATCACATTTTCTAAAAACTCGTGTTTTTTAAGAAATCATGTAAACCTTCTAGAAGCTGTGATTTTAAAAAACGAGGGAAGTAACCTTTTGTTATTTCTGGACGCATGCGCAAACTATGGAAAGTTGTTATGACGTAAAATGTGCATACTTTTTTGATTCCATTTATGAAATAAATCACATTTTCTAAAAACTCGTGTTTTTTAAGAAATCATGTAAACCTTCTAGAAGCTGTAATTTTAAAAAACAAGGGAAGTAAGCTTTTCTTATTTCCGACACATGCGCAAACTATAGAAAGTTGATATGACGTAGAATGTGCATACTTTGTTGATTCTATTTATGAAATAAATCACATTTTCTAAAAACTCGTGTTTTTTAAGAAATCATGTAAACCTTCTAGAAGCCGTGATTTTAAAAAACGGGGGGAATTAAGATTTTGTTATTTCCGGATGCATGCGCAAACTATAGAAAGTCGATATGACGTAGAATGTGCATACTTTGTTGATTCCATTTATGAAATAAATCAGATTTTCTAAAAACTTGTGTTTTTTAATAAATCATGTAAAACTTCTAGAAGCTGCGATTTTAAAAAACGGGGGAAGTAAGCTTTTCTTGTTTTCGGATGAGTGCGCAAAAAATAGAAAGTCATTATGACATAGAATGTGCATACTTTGTTGATCCCATTTATGAAATAAACCACATTTTCTAAAAACTCGTGTTTTTTGAGAAATCATGTAAACCTTCTAGAAGCTGTGATTTTAAAAAACGGGGCAATTAAGCTTTTGTTATTTCCGGACGCATGCGCAAACTAAAGAAAGTCGTTGTGACATAGAATGTGCATACTTTGTTGATTCCATTTATGTAATAAATCACATTTTCTAAAAACTCATGTTTTTTAAGAAATCATGTAAACCTTCTAAAAGCTGTGATTTTAAAAAACGAGGCAATTAAGCTTTTCTTATTTCCGGACGCATGCGCAAACTATAGAAAGTCGTTATGACATAGAATATGCATAATTTATTGATTCCATTTATGAAATAAATCACATTTTCTAAAAACTCGTGTTTTTTGAGAAATCATGTAAACCTTCTAGAAGCTGTGATTTTAAAAAACGGGGCAATTAAGCTTTTGTTATTTCCGGACGCATGCGAAAACTAAAGAAAGTCGTTATGACATAGAATATGCCTACTTCTTTGATTCCATTTATGAATTATATCACATTTTCTAAAAACTTGTGTTTTTCAATAAATCATCCTTCTAGAAGCTGTGATTTTAAAAGACGGGGGAAGTAAGCTTTTCTTATTTACGGAGGAATGCGCAAACTATAGAAACTCATTATAACGTAGAATGTGCATACTTTGTTGAATCCATTTATGAAATAAATCACATTTTCTAAAAACTCATGTTTTTTAAGAAATCATGTAAATCTTCTACAAGCTGTGATTTTAGAAAAAGGGGCAATTAAGCTTTTGTTATTTCCGGACGCATGCGCAAACTATAGAAAGTCGTTATGACGTAGAATGTGCATACTTTTATGATTCCATTTATGAAATAAATCACATTTCCTAAAAATTCGTGTTTTTTAAGAAATCATGTAAACCTTCTAGAATCTGTGATTTTAAAAAACGGGGGGATGTAAGCTTTTGTTATTTCCGGACGCATGCAGAAACTATATAAAGTCGATATGACGTAGAATGTGCATACTTTGTTGATTCCATTTATGAAATAAATCACATTTTCTAAAAACTCATGTTTTTTAAGAAATCTTGTAAACCTTCTAGAAGCTCTAATTTTAAAAAATGGGGCAATTAAGCTTTTGTTATTTCCAGATGCATGCGCAAAGTATAGAAAGTCGTTATGACATAGAATGTGCATGCTTTGTTGATTCCATTTATCAAATAAATCACATTATCTAAAAACTCATGTTTTTTAATGAATCATGTGAACCTTCTAGAAGCTGTGATTTTAAGAAACGGGGGAAGTAAGCTTTTCTTATTTCCGGACGAATGTGCAAACTATAGAAAGTCGTTATAACGTAGAATGTGCATACTTTGTTGATTATATTTATGAAATAAATCATATTTTCTAAAAACTTGTGTTTTTTAATAAATCATGTAAACCTTCTAGAAGCTGTGATTTTAAAAAACGGGGGAAGTAAGATTTTCTTGTTTTCGGATGAGTGCGCAAAAAATACAAAGTCGTTACGACATAGAATGTGCATACTTTGTTGATTCCATTTATGAAATAAATCACATTTTCTAAAAAGTCATGTTTATTAAGAAATCATGTAAACCTTCTAGAAGCTGTCATTTTAAAAAACGGGGGAAAGAAGCTTTTCTTATTTCTAGACGAATACACAAACAATAGAAAGTCGTTATGACGTAGAATGTGCATACTTTTTTGATTCCATTTATGAAATAAATCACATTTTCTAAAAACTCGTGTTTTTTAATAAATCACTTAAACCTTCTAGAAGCTGTGATTTTAAAAAACGGAGGAAGTAAGCTTTTCTTATTTCCGGATGAATACCCAAACAATAGAAAGTCGTTATGATGTAGAATGTGCATACTTTGTCGATTCCATTTATGAAATAAATCACATTTTGTAAAAACTCATGTTTTTTTAGAAATCATGTAAACCTTCTAGAAGCTGTGATTTTAAAAAATGGGGCAATTAAGATTTTCTTATTTCCGGACGCATGCGCAAACTATAGAAATTCGTTATGACGTAGAATGTGCATACTTTGTTGATTCCATTTATGAAATAAATCACATTTTCTAAAAACTCATGTTTTTTGGGAAATCATGTAAACCTTCTAGAAGCTGTGATTTTAAAAAATGGGGGAAGTAAGCTTTTCTTCTTTCCGGACGCATGAGCAAACTATAGAAAGTCGTTATGACATAGAATGCGCATACTTTGTTGATTTCGTTTATGAAATAAATCAAATTTTCTAAAAACTCGTGTTTTTTAAGAAATCATGTAAACCTTCTACAAGCTGTGATTTTAAAAAACGAGGGCAGTAAGCTTTTCTTATTTCCGGACGCATGCGCAAACTATAGAAAGTCGTTATGACGTAGAATGTGCATACTTTGTTGAATCCATTTATGAAATATGTCACATTTTCTAAAAACTCGTGTTTTTTAAGAAATCATGTAAACCTTCTACAAACTATGATTTTAGAAAATGGGGCAATTAAGCTTTTGTTATTTCCGGATGCATGCGCAAACTAAATAAAGTCGTTATGACATAGAATATGCATACTTCTTTGATTCCATTTATGAAATATATCACATTTTCTAAAAACTTGTGTTTTTCAATAAATCATGTAAACCTTCTAGAAGCTGTGATTTTAAAAGACGGGGGAAGTAAGCTTTTCTTATTTCCGGAGGAATCCGCAAACTATAGAAACTCATTATAACATAGAATGTGCATACTTTGTTGAATCCATTTATGAAATAAATCACATTGTCTAAAAACTCATGTTTTTTAAGAAATCATGTAAACCTTCTACAAGCTGTGATTTTAGAAAAAGGGGCAATTAAGCTTTTGTTATTTCCGGACGCATGCGCAAACTATAGAAAGTTGTTATGACATAGAATGTGCATACTTTGATGATTCCATTTATGAAATAAATCACATTTCCTAAAAATTCATGTTTTTTAAGAAATCATGTAAACCTTCTAGAATCTGTGATTTTAAAAAACGGGGGGAAGTAAGCTTTTGTTATTTCCGCACGCATGCGGAAACTATATAAAGTCGATATGACGTAGAATGTGCATACTTTGTTGATTCCATTTATGAAATAAATCACATTTTCTAAAAACTCATGTTTTTTAAGAAATCTTGTAAACCTTATGGTAGCTCTAATTTTAAAAAATGGGGCAATTAAGCTTTTGTTATTTCCAGATGCATGCGCAAACTATAGAAAGTCGTTATGACATAGAATGTGCATGCTTTGTTGATTCCATTTATCAAATAAATCACATTTTCTAAAAACTCATGTTTTTTAATGAATCATGTGAACCTTCTAGAAGCTGTGATTTTAAAAAACGCGGGAAGTAAGCTTTTTTTATTTCCGGACTAATGTGCAAACTATAGAAAGTTGTTATAACGTAGAATGTGCATACTTTGTTGATTCTATTTATGAAATAAATCAGATTTTCTAAAAACTCGTGTTTTTTAATAAATCATGTAAACCTTCTAGAAGCTGTGATTTTAAAAAACGGGGGAAGTAAGCTTTTCTTGTTTTCGGATGAGTGCGCAAAAAATACAAAGTCGTTATGACATAGAATGTGCATACTTTGTTGATTCCATTTATGAAATAAATCACATTTTCTAAAAACTCATGTTTATTAAGAAATCATGTAAACCTTCTAGAAGCTGTGATTTTAAAAAACGGGGGAAGTAAGCTTTTCTTATTTCCAGATGAATACACAAACAATAGAAAGTCGTTATGAGGTAGAATGTGCATACTTTGTTGATTCCATTTATGAAATAAATCACATTTTCTAAAAACTCGTGTTTTTTAATAAATCACTTAAACCTTCTAGAAGCTGTGATTTTAAAAAACGGGGGAAGTAAGCTTTTCTTATTTCCGGACGAATACCCAAACAATAGAAAGTCGTTATGATGTAGAATGTGCATACTTTTTCGATTCCATTTATGAAATAAATCACATTTTCTAAAAACTCATGTTTTTTTAGAAATCATGTAAACCTTCTAGAAGCTGTGATTTTAAAAAATGGGGCAATTAAGCTTTTCTTATTTCCGGACGCATCCGCAAACTATAGAAATTCGTTATGACGTAGAATGTGCATACTTTGTTGATTCCATTTTTGAAATAAATCACATTTTCTAAAAACTCATGTTTTTTGGGAAATCATGTAAACCTTCTAGAAGCTGTGATTTTAAAAAACGGGGGAAGTAAGCTTTTCTTCTTTCCGGACGCATGAGCAAACTATAGAAAGTCGTTATGACATAGAATGCGCATACTTTGTTGATTTCGTTTATGAAATAAATCACATTTTCTAAAAACTCGTGTTTTTTAAGAAATCATGCAAACCTTCTAGAAGCTATGATTTTGAAAAACGAGGGAAGTAAGCTTTTCTTATTTCCGGACGCAAGAGCAAACTATAGAAAGTCGTTATGATTTTAGAAAATGGGGCAATTAAGCTTTTTTTATTTCCGGACGCATGCGCAAACTATAGAAAGTCGTTATGACGTAGAATGTGCATACTTTGTTGATTCCATTAGCTTTGATAAATCAGATTTTCTAAAAACTCGTGTTTTCTAAGAAATCATGTAAACCTTCTATAAGCTGTTATTTTACAAAACGGGGCAATTAAGCTTTTGTTATTTTCGGACGCATGCGCAAACTATAGAAAGTCATTATGACATAGAATGTGCATACTTTGTTGATTGCATTTATGAATTAAATCACATTTTCTAAAACTCATGTTTTTTAATAAATCATGTAAACCTTCTAGAAGCTGTGATTTTAAAAAACCGGGGAAGTAAGATTTTCTTATTTCTGGACGAATGCCCAAACTATAGAAAGTCGTTATGACGTAGAATGTGCATACTTTGTTGATTCTGTTTATGAAACAAATCACATTTTCTAAAAACTCGTGTTTTTTAAGAAATCATGTAAACCTTCTAGAAGCTGTGATTTTAAGAAACTGGGCAAGTAAGCTTTTCTTATTTCCAGACGCATGCGCAAACTATAGAAAGTCGCTATGACGTATAATGTGCATACTTTGTTTATTCCATTTATGAAATAAATCACATTTTCTAAAAACTCGTGTTTTTTAATAAATCATGTAAACCTTCTAGAAGCTATGATTTTAAACAATGGGGAAGTAACATTTTGTTATTTCCGGACAAATCCCCAAACTTTAGAAAGTCGTTATGACGTAGAATGTGCATACCTTGTTGATTCCATTTACGAAATAAATCACATTTTCTAAAAACTCGTGTTTTTTAAGAAATCATGTAAACCTTCTAGATACTGTGATTTTAAAAAACGGGGGGAAGTAAGCTTTTGTTATTTCCGGATGCATGCCCGAACTATAGAAAGTCGTTATGACGTAGAATGTGCATACTTTGTTCATTCTGTTTATGAAATAAATCACATTTTCTAAAAACTCATGTTTTTTGAGAAATCATGTAAACCTTCTAGTAGCTGTGATTTTAAAAAACGGGGGAAGTAAGTTTTCCTTATTTTCATACGCATGCGCAAACTATAGAAAGTCTCTATGACGTAGAATGTACATACTTTGTTGATTCCATTTACAAAATAAATCACATTTTCTAAAAACTCGTGTTTTTTAAGAAATCATGTAAACCTTCTAGAAGCTGTGATTTTAAAAAATGAGGGAAGTAAGCTTTTCTTATTTCCGGACGCATGCGCAAACTATAGGAATTCGTTATGACGTAGAATGTGCATACTTTTTTGATTCCATTTATGAAATAAATCACATTTTCTAAAAACTCGTGTTTTTTAAGAAATCACGTCAACGTTCTAGAAGCTGTGATTTTAAAAAAACGGAGGGATGTAAGCTTTTCTTATTTCCGGACGCATGCGGAAACTATAGAAAGTCGATATGACTTATAATGTGCATACTTTGTTGATTCCATTTATTAAATAAATCACATTTTCTAAAAACTCGTGTTTTTTAAGAAATCATGTAAACCTTCTAGAAGCCGTGATTGTAAAAAATGGGGGAAGTAAGCTTTTCTTATTTCCGGACGAATACCCAAACAATAGAAAGTCGTTATGATGTAGAATGTGCATACTTTTTCGATTCCATTTATGAAATAAATCACATTTTCTAAAAACTCATGTTTTTTTAGAAATCATGTAAACCTTCTAGAAGCTGTGATTTTAAAAAATGGGGCAATTAAGCTTTTCTTATTTCCGGACGCATGCGCAAACTATAGAAATTCGTTATGACATAGAATGTGCATACTTTGCTGATTCCATTTATGAAATAAATCACATTTTCTAAAAACTCATGTTTTTTGGGAAATCATGTAAACCTTCTAGAAGCTGTGATTTTAAAAAACGGGGGAAGTAAGCTTTTCTTCTTTCCGGACGCATGAGCAAACTATAGAATATCGTTATGACGTAGAATGTGCATACTTTGTTGATTTCGTTTATGAAATAAATCACATTTTCTAAAAACTCGTGTTTTTTAAGAAATCATGTAAACCTTCTAGAAGCTGTGATTTTAAAAAACGGGGGGAAGTAAGCCGTTGTTATTTCCGGACGCATGCGCAAACTATAGAAAGTCGTTATGATGTAGAATGTGCATACTTTGTTGATTCTGTTTATGAAACAAATCACATTTTCTAAAAACTCGTGTTTTTTAAGAAATCATGTAAACCTTCTAGAAGCTGTGATTTTAAGAAAACGGGCAAGTAAGCTTTTCTTATTTCCGGATGCATGCGCAAACTATAGCAAGTCGCTATGACGTAGAATGTGCATATTTTGTTGATTCCATTTATGAAATAAATCACATTTTCTAAAAATTCATGTTTTTTAAGAACTCATGTAAACCTTCTAGAAGCTGTGATTTTAAAAAACGGGGCAAGTAAGCTTTTCTTATTTCCAGACGCATGCGCAAACTATAGAAGGTCGCTATGACGTAGAATGTGCAGACTTTGTTGATTCCATTTATGAAATAAATCACATTTTCTAAAAACTCGTGTTTTTTGAGAAATCATGTAAACCTTCTAGAAGCTGTGATTTTAAAAAACCAGGGAATTAAGCTTTTCTTTTTTTCGGATGCATGCGCAAACTATAGAAAGTCGTTATGACGAAGAATGTGCATACTTTGTTTATTCCATTTATGAAATAAATCACATTTTCTAAAAATTCATGTTTTTTGAGAAATCATGTAAACCTTCTAGAAGCTGTGATTTTAAAAAACAGGGAGAGTAAGCTTTTCTTATTTCCGGACGCATGCACAAACTATAGAAAGTCGTTATGACGTAGAATGTGCATACATTGTTGATTATGTTTATGAAACAAATCACATTTTCTAAAAACTCATGTTTTTTAAGAAATCGTGTAAACCTTCTAGAAGCTGTGATTTTAAGAAACGAGGCAAGTAAGCTTTTCATATTTCCGGACGCATGCATAAACTATAGAAATTCGATATGATGTAGAATGTGCGTATTTTGCTGATTCCATTTATGAAATAAATCACATTTTCTAAAAATTCATGTTTTTTAAGAAATCAAGTAAACCTTTTAGAAGCTGTGATTTTAAAAAACGGGGGAAGTAAGCTTTTCTTATTTCCGGACGCATGCGCAAACTATAGAAGGTCGCTATGACGTAGAATGTGCATACTTTGTTGATTCCATTTATGAAATAAATCACATTTTCTAAAAACTCTTGTTTTTTGAGAAATCATGTAAACCTTCTAGAAGCTGTGATTTTAAAAAACGAGGGAAGTAAGCTTTTCTTTTTTTCGGACGCATGCGCAAACTATAGAAAATCATTATGACGAACAATGTGCATACTTTGTTGATTCCATTTATGAAATAAATCACATTTTCTAAAAATTCATGTTTTTTGAGAAATCATGTAAACCTTCTAGAAGCTGTGATTTTAAAAAACAGGGGAAGTAAGCTTTTCTTATTTCCGGACGCATGCACAAACTATAGAAAGTCGCTATAATGTAGAATGTGGATACTTTGTTGATTCCATTTGTGAAATAAATCACATTTTCTAAAAATTTGTGCTTTTTGAGAAATCATGTAAACCTTCTAGAAGGTGTGATTTTAAAAAATGGGGGAAGTAAGCTTTTCTTATTTCCGGACGCATGCGCAAACAATAGAAATTCGTTATGACGAAGAATGTGCATACTTTGTTGATTCCATTTATAAAATAAATCACATTTTCTAAAAACTCGTGTTTTTTGAGAACTAATGTAAACATTCTAAAACCTGTGATTTTAAAAAACGAGGGAGGTAAGCTTTTCTTATTTCCGGAAGCATGCACAAACTATAGAAATTCGTTATGACGTAGAATGTGCATACTTTGTTGATTCCATTTATGAAATAAATTACATTTTCTAAAAACTCGTGTTTTTTGAGAAATCATGTAAATCTTCTAGAAGCTGTGATTTTAAAAAACGAGGGAAGTAAGCTTTTCCTTTTTCCGGACGCATGCGCAAACTATAGAAAGTCGTTATGACAAAGAATGTGCATACTTTGTTGATTCCATTTATGAAATAAATAAAATTTTCTAAAAATTAATGTTTTTTGCGAAATCATGTAAACCTTCTAGAAGCTGTGATTTTAAAAAACAGGGGAAGTAAGCTTTTCTTATTTTCGGACGCATGCGCAAACTATAGAAAGTCGCTATGACGTAGAATGTGGATACTTTGTTGATTTCATTAATGAAATAAATAACATTTTCTAAAAACTTGTGTTTTTTGAGAAATCATGTAAACCTTCTAGAAGCTGTGATTTTAAAAAACGGGGGAAGTAAGCTTTTCTTCTTTCCGGACGCATGCGCGAACTATAGAAAGTCGTTATGACGAAGAATGTGCATACTTTGTTGATACCATTTATGAAATAAATCACATTTTCTAAAAACTCGTGTTTTTTAAGAGATCATTTAAACCTTTTAGAAGCTGTGATTTTAAAAAACAGGGGAAGTAAACTTTTCTTATTTCCGGACGCATGTGCAAACTATAGAAAGTCGTTATGACGTAGAATGTGCATACTTTGTTGATTCCGTTAATGAAATAAATCACATTTTCTAAAAAGTCGTGTTTTTTGAGAATTCATGTAAACCTTCTCGAAGCTGTGATTTTAAAAAACGGGGGACTTTAACTTTTCTTATTTCCGGACGACTGCTCAAACTATAGAAAGTCCTTATGATGTAGAAAGTGCATACTTTGTTGATTCCATTTATGAAATAAATCACATTTTGTAAAAACTCGTGTTTTTTGAGAAATCATGTAAACCTTCTAGAAGCTGTGATTTTAAAAAACGGGGGAACTAAGTTTTTCTTATTTCCGGACGCATGCGCAAACTATAGAAAGTCGCTATGACGTAGAATGTGCATACTTTGTTGATTCCATTTATGAAATAGATCACATTTTCTAAAAACTCGTGTTTTTAGAGAAATGATGTAAACCTTCTAGAAGCTGTGATTTTAAAAAACAGGGGAAGTAAGCTTCTCTTATTTCCGGACGCATGCGCAAATTATAGAAAGTCGCTATGATGTAGAATGTGCATACTTTGTTGATTCCATTTATGAAATAAATCACATTTTCTAAAAACTCGTGTTTTTTTAGAAATCATGTAAACCTTCTAGAAGCTGTGATTTTAAAAAACGGGGCAATTAAGCTTTTGTTATTTCCGGACGCGTGCGCAAACTATAGAAAGTCGTTATGACATAGAATGTGCATACTTTTTTGATTCCATTGATGAAATATATCACATTTTCTACAAACTCGTGTTTTTTAATAAATCATGTAAACCTTCTATAAGCTGTCATTTTAAAAAATGGGTGATGTAAGCTTTTCTTATTTCCGGACGCATGCGCAAAATATAGAAAGTCGTTATGACGTAGAATGTGCATACTTTGTTGATTCCATTTATGAAATAAATCACATTTTCTAAAAACTCGTGTTTTTTAAGAAATCATGTAATCCTTCTAGAAGCTGTGATTTTAAAAAACTAAGGAAGTAAGCTTATCTTATTTCCGGATGCATGCGCAAACTATAGAAACTCTTTATGACGTAGAATGTGTATACTTTGTTGATTCCATTTATGAAATAAATCACATTTTCTAAAAACTCGTGTTTTTTGAGAAATCATGTAAACCTTCTAGAAGCGGTGATTTTTAAAAATGGGGCAATTAAGCTTTTGTTATTTCTGGACACATGCTCAAACTATAGAAAGTCGTTATGACATATAATGTGCATACTTTTTATCTTCCATTTATGAAATATATCACATTTTCTAAAAACTCGATTTTTTTAATAGATCATGCAAACCTTCTAGAAGGTGTGATTTTAAAAAACGGGGGAAGTAATCTTGTCTTATTTCCGGACGCATGCGCAATCCTTAGAAAGTCTTTACGACTTAGAATGTGCATACTTTGTTGATTCCATTTATGAAATAAATCACATTTCTAAAAACTCGTGTTTTTTAAGAAATCACTTAAACCTTCTAGAAGCCGTGATTTTAAAAAACGGGGGGAAGTAAGCTTTTGTTTTTTCTGGACGCATGTGCAAATTATAGAAAGTCGATATGATGTAGAATGTGCATACTTTGTTGATTGCATTTATAAAATAAATCACATTTTCTAAAAACTCGTGTTTTTTGAGAAATAATGCAAACCTTCTAGAAGCTATGATTTTAAAAAACGGGGGAAGTAAGCTTTTCTCATTTCCGGACACATACGCAATCTTTAGAAAGTCGTTACGACGTAGAATGTGCATACTTTGTTGATTCCATTTATGAAATAAATCACATTTTCTAAAAACTCATTTTTTTTAAGAAATCATGTAAACCTTCTAGAAGGTGTGATTTTAAAAACGGGGGGAAGTAAGCTTTTCTTATTTCCGGACGCATGCGCAAACTATAGAAAGTCGTTATGATGTAGAATGTGCATAATTTTTTGATTCCATTTATTAAAAAATCACATTTTCTAAAAACTCATGTTTTTTAAGAAATCATGTAAACCTTCTAGAAGCTGTGATTTAAAAAAACGGGGCAATTAAGCTTTTGTTATGTCCGGATGCATGCGCAAACTATTGAAAGTCATTATGACACAGAATGTGCCTACTTTGTTGCTTCCATTTATGAAATAAATCACATTTTCTAAAAACTCGTGTTTTTTAACGAACCATGTAAACCTGCTAGAAGCTGTGATTTTAAAAAATGGGGGACATTAAATTTTCTTATTTCCGGACGAATGCTCAAACTATAGAAAGTCCTTATGAAGTAGAATGTGCATACTTTGTTGATTCTATTTATGAAATAAATCACATTTTGTAAAAACTTGTGTTTTTTGAGAAATCATGTAAACCTTCTAGAACCTGTGATTTTAAAAAACGGGGGAGGTAAGCTTTTCTTATTTCCGGACGCATGCACAAACCATAGAAATTCGTTATGACGTAGAATGTGCATACTTTGTTGATTCTTTTTCATAAATAAATCATATTTTCTAAAGACTCGTGTTTTTTAAGAAATCATGTAAACCTTCTAGAAGCTGTGATTTTAACCAATGCGGGGAAGTAAGCTTTTCTTATTTCCTGAAGCGTGCGCAAACTATAGAAAGTCGTTATGACGTAGAATGTGAATACTTTGTTGATTCCATTTATGAAATAAATCACATTTTCTAAAAACTTGTGGTTTTTGAAAAATCACGTAAACCTTCTAGAAGCTGTGATTTTAAAAAACGGGGGAAGTAAGCTTTTGCTATTTCCATACGGATGCGCAAACTATAGAAAGTCCTTATGACGAAGAATGTGCATACTTTGTTGATTCCATTTATGAAATAAATCACATTTTCTAAAAACTCGTGTTTTTTAAGAAATCATTTAAACCTTCTAGAAGCTGTGATTTTAAAAAACGGGGGAAGTAAGCTTTTCTTATTTCCGGACGCATGTGCAAACTATAGAAAGTTGTTATAACCTAGAATGTGCATACTTTGTTGATTCCATTTATGAAATAAATCACATTTTCTAAAAACTCGTGTTTTTTGAGAAATCATGTAAACCTTCTAGAATATGTAATTTTAAAAAACGGGGCAATTAAGCTTTTGTTATTTACGGACGCATGTGCAAACTATAGAAAGTCGTTATGACATAGAATGTGCACACTTTTTTTATTCCATTTATGACATATATCACATTTTCTAAAAATCGTGTTTTTTAATAAATCATGTAAACCTTCTAGAAGATGTGATTTTAAAAAACGGGGGAAGTAAGCTTTTGTTATTTCGGGACGCATGCGCAAACTATAGAAAGTCGTTGTGATGTAGAATGTGCATACTTTGTTGATTCAATTTATGAAACAAATCACATTTTCTAAAAACTCGTGTTTTTTTAGAAATCATGTAAACCTTCTAGATGCTGTGATTTTAAAAAACGGGGGAACTAAGTAAGCTTTTGTTATTTCCGGACCCTTGCGCAAATTATAGAGAGTCGATATGATGTAGAATGTGCATACTTTGGTTAATTGCATTTATGAAATAAATCACATTTTCTAAAAAGTCGTGTTTGTGAGAAATCATGCAAACCTTCTAGAAGCCGTGATTTTAAAAAACTGGGGAAGTAAGCTTTTCTTATTTCCGGACGCATGCGCAATATTTAGAAAGATCTGATGACGTAGAATGTGCATACTTTGTTGACTCCATTTACGAAATAAATCACATTTTCTAAAAACTCGTGTTTTTTAAGAAATCATGTAAACCTTCTAGAAGCTGTGATTTTGAAAAACGGGGGAAGTAAGCTTTCCTTATTTTCGGACGCATGCGCAAACTATAGAAACTCATTATGACGAAGAATGTGCATACTTTGTTGATTCTATTTATGAAATAAATCACATATTCTAAAAACTCCTGTTTTTTTAAGTAACAATGTAAACCTTCTAGAACCTGTGATTTTAAAAAACGGGGGAGGTAAGCTTTTCTTATTTCCGGACGCATGCACAAACCATAGAAATTCGTTATGACATAGAATGTGCATACTTTGTTGATTCCATTTATGAAATAAATCATATTTTCTAAAAATTCGTGTTTTTTAAGAAATCATGTAAACCTTCTAGAAGCTGTGATTTTAAACAACACGGGGAAGTAAGCTTTTCTTATTTCCCGACGCGTGCGCAAACTATAGAAAGTCGTTATGAGGTACTATGTGAATACTTTGTTGATTCCATTTATGAAATAAATCACATTTTCTAAAAATTCATGTTTTTTAAGAAATCATGTAAACCTTCTAGAAGCTGTGATTTTAAAAAACGGGGCAAGTAAGCTTTTCTTATTTCCAGATGCATGCGCAAACTATAGAAGGTCGCTATGACGTAGAATGTGCATACTTTGTTGATTCCATTTATGAAATAAATCACATTTTCTAAAAACTCGTGTTTTTTGAGAAATCATGTAAACCTTCTAGAAGCTGTGATTTTAAAAAACCAGGGAATTAAGCTTTTCTTTTTTTCGGATGCATGCGCAAACTATAGAAAGTCGTTATGACGAAGAATGTGCATACTTTGTTTATTCCATTTATGAAATAAATCACATTTTCTAAAAAGTCATGTTTTTTGAGAAATCATGTAAACCTTCTAGAAGCTGTGATTTTAAAAAACAGGGAAAGTAAGCTTTTCTTATTTCCGGACGCATGCACAAACTATAGAAAGTCGTTATGACGTAGAATGTGCATACATTGTTGATTCTGTTTAGGAAACAAATCACATTTTCTAAAAACTCATGTTTTTTAAGAAATCATGTAAACCTTCTAGAAGCTGTGATTTTAAGAAACGAGGCAAGTAAGCTTTTCTTATTTCTGGACGCATGCGTAAACTATAGAAATTCGATATGACGTAGAATGTGCATATTTTGTTGATTCCATTTATGAAATAAATCACATTTTCTAAAAATTCATGTTTTTTAAGAAATCAAGTAAACCTTTTAGAAGCTGTGATTTTAAAAAACGGGAGAAGTAAGCTTTTCTTATTTCCGGACGCATGCGCAAACTATAGAAGGTCGCTATGACGTAGAATGTGCATACTTTGTTGATTCCATTTATGAAATAAATCACATTTTCTAAAAACTCGTGTTTTTTGAGAAATCATGTAAACCTTCTAGAAGCTGTGATTTTAAAAAACGAGGGAAGTAAGCTTTTCTTTTTTTCGGACGCATGCGCAAACTATAGAAAATCTTTATGAGGAACAATGTGCATACTTTGTTGATTCCATTTATGAAATAAATCACATTTTCTAAAAATTCATGGTTTTTGAGAAATCATATAAACCTTCTAGAAGATGTGATTTTAAAAAACAGGGGAAGTAAGCTTTTCTTATTTTCGGACGCATGCACAAACTATAGAAAGTCGCTATAACGTAGAATGTGGATACTTTGTTGATTCCATTTGTGAAATAAATCACATTTTCTAAAAACTTGTGCTTTTTGAGAAATCATGTAAACCTTCTAGAAGGTGTGATTTTAAAAAATGGGGGAAGTAAGCTTTTCTTATTTCCGGACGCATGCGCAAACAATAGAAATTCGTTATGACGAATAATGTGCATACTTTGTTGATTCCATTTATAAAATAAATCACATTTTCTAAAAACTCGTGTTTTTTGAGAACTAATGTAAACCTTCTAAAACCTGTGATTTTAAAAAACGAGGGAGGTAATCTTTTCTTATTTCCGGAAGCATGCACAAACTATAGAAAGTCGTTATGACGTAGAATGTGCATACTTTGTTGATTCCATTTATGAAATAAATCACATTTTCTAAAAACTCGTGTTTTTTGAGAAATCATGTAAATCTTCTAGAAGCTGTGATTTTAAAAAACGAGGGAAGTAAGCTTTTCCTTTTTCCGGACGCATGCGCAAACTATAGAAAGTCGTTATGACAAAGAATGTGCATACTTTGTTGATTCCATTTATGAAATAAATAAAATTTTCTAAAAATTCATGTTTTTTGAGAAATCATGTAAACCTTCTAGAAGCTGTGATTTTAAAAAACAGTGCAAGTAAGCTTTTCTTTTTTTCGGACGCATGCGCAAACTATAGAAAGTCTCTATGACGTAGAATGTGGATACTTCGTTGATTTCATTTATGAAATAAATAACATTTTCTAAAAACTTGTGTTTTTTGAGAAATCATGTAAACCTTCTAGAAGCTGTGATTTTAAAAAACGGGGGAAGTAAGCTTTTCTTCTTTCCGGACTCATGCGCGAACTATAGAAAGTCGTTATGACGAAGAATGTGCATACTTTGTTGATACCATTTATGAAATAGATCACATTTTCTAAAAACTCGTGTTTTTTAAGAAATCATTTAAACCTTTTAGAAGCTGTGATTTTAAAAAACAGGGGAAGTAAACTTTTCTTATTTCCGGACGCATGCGCAAACTATAGAAAGTCGTTATGACGTAGAATGTGCATACTTTGTTGATTCCGTTAATGAAATAAATCACATTTTCTAAAAACTCGTGTTTTTTGAGAATTCATGTAAACCTTCTCGAAGCTGTGATTTTAAAAAACGGGGGACTTTACCTTTTCTTATTTCCGGACGAGTGCTCAAACTATAGAAAGTCCTTATGATGTAGAAAGTGCATACTTTGTTGATTCCATTTATGAAATAAATCACATTTTGTAAAAACTCGTGTTTTTTGAGAAATCATGTAAACCTTCTAGAAGCTGTGATTTTAAAAAACGGGGGAACTAAGTTTTTCTTATTTCCGGACGCATGCGCAAACTATAGAAAGTTGCTATGACATAGAATGTGCATACTTTGTTGATTCCATTTATGAAATAGATCACATTTTCTAAAAACTCGTGTTTTTAGAGAAATGATGTAAACCTTCTAGAAGCTGTGATTTTAAAAAACAGGGGAAGTAAGCTTCTCTTATTTCCGGACGCATGCACAAACTATAGAAAATCGATATGATGTAGAATGTGCATACTTTGTTGATTCCATTTATGAAATAAATCACATTTTCTAAAAACTCGTGTTTTTTTAGAAATCATGTAAACCTTCTAGAAGCTGTGATTTTAAAAAATGGGGCAATTAAGCTTTTGTTATTTCCAGACGCGTGCGCAAACTATAGAAAGTCGTTATGACATAGAATGTGCATACTTTTTTTATTCCATTGATGAAATATATCACATTTTATACAGACAAGTGTTTTTTAATAAATCATGTAAACCTTCTATAAGCTGTCATTTTAAAAAATGGGTGATGTAAGCTTTTCTTATTTCCGGACGCATGCGCAAAATATAGAAAGTCGTTATGACGTAGAATGTGCATACTTTGTTGATTCCATTTATGAAATAAATCACATTTTCTAAAAACTCGTGTTTTTTAAGAAATCATGTAATCATTCTAGAAGCTGTGATTTTAAAAAACTAAGGAAGTAAGCTTATCTTATTTCCGGATGCATGTGCAAACTATAGAAAGTCTTTATGACGTAGAATGTGTATACTTTGTTGATTCCATTTATGAAATAAATCACATTTTCTAAAAACTCTTGTTTTTTGAGAAATCATGTAAACCTTCTAGAAGCGGTGATTTTTAAAAACGGGGCAATTAAGCTTTTGTTATTTCCGGACACATGCTCAAACTATAGAAATTCATTATTACATAGAATGTGCATACTTTTTATCTTCCATTTATGAAATATATCACATTTTCTAAAAACTCGATTTTTTTAATAGATCATGCAAACCTTCTAGAAGGTGTGATTTTAAAAAACGCGGGAAGTAAGCTTGTCTTATTTCCGGACGCATGCGCAATCCTTAGAAAGTCTTTATGACTTAGAATGTGCATACTTTGTTGATTCCAATTATGAAATAAATCACATTTCTAAAAACTCGTGTTTTTTAAGAAATCACTTAAACCTTCTAGAAGCTGTGATTTTAAAAAACGGGGGGAAGTAAGCTTTTGTTTTTTCCGGACGGATGTGCAAATTATAGAAAGTCGATATGATGTAGAATGTGCTTACTTTGTTGATTGCATTTATAAAATAAATCACATTTTCTAAAAACTCGTGTTTTTTGAGAAATAATGCAAACCTTCTAGAAGCTATGATTTTAAAAAACGGGGGAAGTAAGCTTTTCTCATTTCCGGACGCATGCGCAATCTTTAGAAAGTCGTTACGACGTAGAATGTGCATACTTTGTTGATTCCATTTATGAAATAAATCACATTTTCTAAAAACTCATTTTTTTTAAGAAATCATGTAAACCTTCTAGAAGGTGTGATTTTAAAAAACGGGGGGAAGTAAGCTTTTCTTATTTCCGGACGCATGCGCAAACTATAGAAAGTCGTTATGATGTAGAATGTGCATAATTTTTTGATTCCATTTATTAAAAAATCACATTTTCTAAAAACTCATGTTTTTTAAGAAATCATGTAAACCTTCTTGAAGCTGTGATTTAAAAAAACGGGGCAATTAAGATTTTGTTATGTCCCGATGCATGCGCAAACTATTGAAAGTCGTTATGACACAGAATGTGGCTACTTTGTTGCTTCCATTTATGAAATAAATCACATTTTCTAAAAACTCGTGTTTTTTAACGAACCATGTAAACCTGCTAGAAGCTGTGATTTTAAAAATGGGGGACGTTAACTTTTCTTATTTCCGGACGAATGCTCAAACTATAGAAAGTCCTTATGAAGTAGAATGTGCATACTTTGTTGATTCTATTTATGAAATAAATCACATTTTGTAAAAACTCGTGTTTTTTGAGAAATCATGTAAACCTTTTAGAACCTGTGATTTTAAAAAACGGGGGAGGTAAGCTTTTCTTATTTCCGTACGCATGCACAAACCATAGAAATTCGTTATGACGTAGAATGTGCATACTTTGTTGATTCTTTTTCAGAAATAAATCATATTTTCTAAAGACTCGTGTTTTTTAAGAAATCATGTAAACCTTCTAGAAGCTGTGATTTTAACCAATGCCGAGAAGTAAGCTTTTCTTATTTCCTGAAGCGTGCGCAAACTATAGAAAGTCGTTATGACGTAGAATGTGAATACTTTGTTGATTCCATTTATGAAATAAATCACATTTTCTAAAAACTTGTGTTTTTTTAAAAATCACGTAAACCTTCTAGAAGCTGTGATTTTAAAAAACGGGGGAAGTAAGCTTTTGTTATTTCCAGACACATGCGCAAACTATAGAAAGTCGTTATGACGAAGAATGTGCATACTTTGTTGATTCCATTTATGAAATAAATCACATTTTCTAAAAACTCATGTTTTTTAAGAAATCATTTAAACCTTCTAGAAGCTGTGATTTTAAAAAACGGGGGAAGTAAGCTTTTCTTATTTCCGGACGCATGTGCAAACTATAGAAAGTTGTTATGACCTAGAATGTGCATACTTTGTTGATTCCATTTATGAAATAAATCACATTTTCTAGAAACTCGTGTTTTTTGAGAAATCATGTAAACCTTCTAGAAGATGTAATTTTAAAAAACAGGGCAATTAAGCTTTTGTTATTTCCGGACGCATGCGCAAACTATAGAAAGTCGTTATGACATAGAATGTGCACACTTTTTTTATTCCATTTATGACATATATCACATTTTCGGGACGCATGCGCAAATATATCACATTTATGACATATATCACATTTTCTAAAAATCGTGTTTTTTAATAAATCATGTAAACCTTCTAGAAGATGTGATTTTAAAAAACGGGGGAAGTAAGCTTTTGTTATTTCGGGACGCATGCGCAAACTATAGAAAGTCGTTGTGATGTAGAATGTGCATACTTTGTTGATTCAATTTATGAAACAAATCACATTTTCTAAAAACTCGTGTTTTTTTAGAAATCATGTAAACCTTCTAGATGCTGTGATTTTAAAAAACGGGGGAACTAAGTAAGCTTTTGTTATTTCCGGACCCTTGGGCAAATTATAGAGAGTCGATATGATGTAGAATGTGCATACTTTGGTTGATTGCATTTATGAAATAAATCACATTTTCTAAAAAGTCGTGTTTGTGAGAAATCATGCAAACCTTCTAGAAGCCATGATTTTAAAAAACTGGGGAAGTAAGCTTTTCTTATTTCTGGACGCATGCGCAATATTTAGAAAGATCTTATGACGTAGAATGTGCATACTTTGTTGAGTCCATTTATGAAATAAATGATATTTTCTAAAAACCCGTGTTTTTTAAGAAATCATGTAAACCTTCTGGAAGCTGTGATTTTAAAAAACGGGGGAAGTAAGCTTTCCTTATTTTCGGACGCATGCGCAAACTATAGAAAGTCATTATGACGAAGAATGTGCATACTTTGTTGATTCTATTTATGAAATAAATCACATATTCTAAAAACTCGTGTTTTTTAAGAAATCATGCAAACCTTCTAGAAGTTGTGATTTAAAAAAACGGGGAAAGTTAGCTTTTCTTATTTCCGGATGCATGCGCAAACTATAGAAAGTCCTTATTACGTAGAATGTGCATACTTTGTTTATTCCATTTATGATATAAATCACATTTTCTAAAAACTCCTGTTTTTTTAAGAAATAATGTAAACCTTCTAGAACCTGTGATTTTAAAAAACGGGGGAGGTAAGCTTTTCTTATTTCCGGACGCATGCACAAACCATAGAAATTCGTTATGACATAGAATGTGCATACTTTGTTGATTCCATTAATGAAATAAATCATATTTTCTAAAAACTCGTGTTTTTTAAGAAATCATGTAAACCTTCTAGAAGCTGTGATTTTAAACAACACGGGGAAGTAAGCTTTTCTTATTTCCCGACGCGTGCGCAAACTATAGAAAGTCGTTATGAGGTAGAATGTGAATACTTTGTTGATTCCATTTATGAAATAAATCACATTTTCTAAAAACTTGTGTTTTTTGAAAAATCATGTAAACCTTCTAGAAGCTGTGATTTTAAAAAATGGGGGAAGTTAACTTTACTTATTTCCGGACGAATGCTCAAACTATAGAAAGTCATTATGACGTAGAATTTGCATACTTTGTTGATTCCATTTATGAAATAAATCACATTTTGTAAAAACTCGTGTTTTTTGAGAAATCATGTAAACCTTTTAGAAGTTGTGATTTTAAAAAATGTGGGGAAGCAAGCTTTTCTTATTTCCGGACACATGCGCAAACTATAGAAAGTCGTTATGATGAAGAATGTGCATAATTTGTTGATTCCATTTATGAAATACATCACATTTTCTAAAAACTCGTGTTTTTTGAGAAATCATGTAAACCTTCTAGAAGCTGTGATTTTAAACAACGGGGGAAGTAAGCTTTTCTTCTTTCCAGACACATGCGCAAACTATAGAACGTCGTTATGATAAAGAATGTGCATACTTTGTTGATTCCATTTATGAAATAAATCACATTTTCTAAAAACTCGTGTTATTTAAGAAATCATGTAAAACTTCTAGAAGTTGTGATTTAAAAAAATGGGGGAAGTAAGCTTTTCTTATTTCCAGACGCATGCGCAAACTATAGAAAGTCGTTATGACGAAGAATGTGCATACTTTGTTGATTCCATTTATGAAATAAATCACATTTTCTAAAAACTCGTGTTTTTTAAGAAATCATTTAAACCTTCTAGAAGCTGTGATTTTAAAAAACGGGGGAAGTAAGCTTTTCTTATTTCCGGATGCATGTGCAAACTATAGAAAGCTGTTATGACCTAGAATGTGCATACTTTGTTGATTCCATTTATGAAATAAATCACATTTTCTAAAAACTCGTGTTTTTTGAGAAATCTTGTAAACCTTCTAGAAGATGTAATTTTAAAAAACGGGGCAATTCAGCTTTTGTTATTTCCGGACGCATGCGCAAACTATAGAAAGTCGTTATGACATAGAATGTGCACACTTTTTTTATTCCATTTATGACATATATCACATTTTCTAAAAATCGTGTTTTTTAATAAATCATGTAAACCTTCTAGAAGATGTGATTTTAAAAAACGGGGGAAGTAAGCTTTTGTTATTTCGGGACGCATGCGCAAACTATAGAAAGTCGTTGTGATGTAGAATGTGCATACTTTGTTGATTCAATTTATGAAACAAATCACATTTTCTAAAAACTCGTGTTTTTTTAGAAATCATGTAAACCTTCTAGATGCTGTGATTTTAAAAAATGGGGGAACTAAGTAAGCTTTTGTTATTTCCGGACGCATGCGCAGATTATAGAGAGTCGATATGATGTAGAATGTGCGTACTTTGGTTGATTGCATTTATGAAATATATCACATTTTCTAAAAAGTTGTGTTTGTGAGAAATCATGCAAACCTTCTAGAAGCCGTGATTTTAATAAATCACATTTTCTAAACACTCGTGTTTTTTGAGAATTCATGTAAACCTTCTAGAAGCTGTGATTTTAAAAAAGGGGGAAGTAAGCTTTTCTTATTTCCGGACGCATGCGCAAATTATAGAAAGTCGTTATGAAGTAGAATGTCCATACTTTGTTGATTCCATTTATGAAATAAATCACATTTTCTAAAAACTCTTGTTTTTTGAGAATTCATGTAAACCTTCTAGAAGGTGTGATTTTATAAAACGAGGGAAGTAAGCTTTTCTTATTTCCGGACGCTTGCGTAAACTATAGAAAGTCATTATGACGTAGAATGTGCATACTTTTTTTATTCCATTTATGAAATAAATCACATTTTTTAAAAGCTTGTGTTTGTTAAGAAATCATGTAAGCCTTCTAGAAGCTGTGATTTTAAACAACGCGGGGAAGTAAGCTTTTCTTATTTCCGGACGCATGCGCAAACTATAGAAAGTCGTTATGACGTAGAATGTGCATACTTTGTTGATTCCATTTATGAAATAAATCACATTTTCTAAAAATTCATGTTTTTTGAGAAATCATGTAAACCTTCTAGAAATTGTGATTTTAAAAAACAGGGGAATTAAGTTTTTCTTATTTCCGGACGCATGCACAAACCATAGAAAGTCCCTATGATGTAGAATGTGCATACTTTGTTGATTCCATTTATGAAATAAATCACATTTTCTAAAGGTCGTGCTTTTAAAGAAATCATGTAAACCTTCTAGAAGCTGTGATTTTAAAAAACGAGGGAAGCAAGCTTTTCTTATTTCCGGACGCATGCGCAAACTATAGAAAGTCATTATGACATAGAATGTGCATACTTTGTTGATTCCATTTATGAAATAAATCACATTTTCTAAACACTCGTGTTTTTTGAGAATTCATGTAAACCTTCTAGAAGCTGTGATTTTAAAAAACGGGGGAAGTAAGCTTTTCTTATTTCCGGACGCATGCGCAAACTAGAGAAAGTCGTTATGACAAAGAATGTGCATACTTTGTTGATTGCATTTTTTAAATAGATCACATTTTCTAAAAACTCGTGTTTTTTGAGAAATCATGTAAACCTTGTAGAAACTGTGATTTTAAAAAACGGGGGAAGTAAGTTTTTCTAATTTCCGGATGCATTCGCAAACTATAGAAAGTCGTTATGACGTAGAATGTGCATACTTTGTTGATTCCATTTATGAAATAAATCAAATTTTCTAAAAATTCATGTATTTTAAGAAATCATGTAAACCTTCTAGAAGCTGTGATTTTAAAAAACTGGGGAAGTAAGCTTTTCTTATTTCCGGACGCATCCGTAAATTATAGAAAGTCATTATGACGTAGAATTTGCATACTTTGTTGCTTCCATTTATGAAATAAATCACATTTTTTAAAAACTCGTGTTTTTTAAGAAATCATGTAAGCCTTCTAGAAGCTGTGATTTTAAACAACGCGGGTAAGTAAGCTTTTCTTATTTCCGGACGCATGGGCAAACTATAGAAATTCGTTATGACGTAGAATGTGCATACTTTGTTGATTCCATTTATGAAATAAATCACATTTTCTAAAAATTCATGTTTTTTGAGAAATCATGTAAACCTTCAAGAAATTGTGATTTTAAAAAACGGGGGAAGTAAGTTTTTCTTATTTCTGGACGCATGCGCAAACTATAGAAAGTCCCTATGATGTAGAATGTGCATACTTTGTTGATTCCATTTATGAAATAAATCACATTTTCTAAAAGTCGTGTTTTTAAAGAAATCATGTAAACCTTCTAGAAGCTGTGATTTTAAAAAACGAGGGAAGTAAGCTTTTCTTATTTCCGGACGCATTCGCAAACTATAGAAAGTTGTTATGAGGTAGAATGTGCATACTTTGTTGATTCCATTTATGAAATAAATCACATTTTTTAAAAACTCGTGTTTTTTAAGAAATCATGCAAACCTTCTAGAAGCTGTGATTTTAAAAAACGGGGGAAGTAAGCTTTTCTTATTTCCAGACGCATGCGTAAACTATAGAAAGTCGTTACACGGTAGAATGTGCATACTTTGTCGAGTCCATTTATGAAATAAATCACAGTTTCTAAAAACTCATGTTTTTTAAGAAATCATGTAAACCTTCTAGAAGCTATGATTTTAAAAAACGGAGGAAGTAAGCTTTTCTTATTTTCGGACGCATGCGCAAACTATAGAAAGTCATTATGACGAAGAATGTGCATACTTTGTTGATTCCATTTATGAAATAAATCACATATTCTAAAAACTTGTGTTTTTTAAGAAATCATGTAAACCTTCGAGAAGTTGTGATTTAAAAAAACGGGGGAAGTAAGCTTTTCTTATTTCCGGACGCATGCGCAAACCATAGAAAGTCCTTATGACGTAGAATGTGCATACTTTGTTGATACCATTTATGAACTAAATCATATTTTCTAAAAACTCGTGTTTTTTAAGAAATCATGTAAACCTTCTAGAAGCTGTGATTTTAAACAACACGGGGAAGTAAGCCTTTCTTATGTCCCGACGCATGTGCAAACTAAAGGAAGTCATTATGATGTAGAATGTGCATACTTTGTTGATTCCGTTATTGAAATAAATCACATTTTCTACAAATTCATTTTTTTTGAGAACTCATGTAAACCTTCTAGAAGCTGCGATTTTAAAAAATGGGGGAAGTAAGTTTTTCTTATTTCCGGACGCATGCGCAAACTATATAAAGTCGCTATGAGGTAGAATGTGCATACTTTGTTGATTCCATTTATGAAATAAATCACATTTTCTAAAAACTCGTGTTTTTTAAGAAATCTTGTAAACCTTCTGGAAGATGTGATTTTAAAAAACGAGGGAAGTAAGATTTTCTTATTTCCGTACCTATGCCGAAAATATAGAAAGTCGTTATGACGTAGAATGTGCATACTTTTCTTATTCCATTGATGAAATAAATCACATATTCTCAAAACTCGTGTTTTTTGAGAAATGATGTAAACCTTCTAGAAGTTGTCATTTTAAAAAATGGGGGAAGTAAGCTTTTCTTATTTCCATACGCACGAGCAAACTATAGAAAGACGTAATGACGTAGAATGTGCATACTTTGTTGATTCCATTTATGAAATAAATCACATTTTCTAAAAACTCGTGTTTTTTGAGAAATCATGTAAACCTTGTAGAAGCTGTGATTTTAAGAAAAGGGGGGAAGTAAGCTTTTGTTATTTCCCGACGAATGCGCAAACTATAGAAAGTCGATATGACGTAGAATGTGCATACTTTGTTGATTCCATTCATGAAATAAATCACATTTTCTAAAAACTCGTGTTTTTTGAGAAATCATGTAAACCTTCTAGATGCTGTGCTTTTAAAAAAAGGGGGAAGTAAGCTTTTCTTATTTCCGGACACATGCGTAAACTATAGAAAGTCGTTATGACGTAGAATGTGCATACGTTTTTGATTCCATTTATTAAATAAATCACATTTTCTAAAAACTCGTGTTTTTTGAGAAATCATGTAAACCTTCTAGAAGCTGTGATTTTAAAAAACGGGCGAAGTAAGCTTTTCTTATTTCTAGAAGCATGCTAAAAATATAGAAAGTCGTTATGAAGTAGAATGTGCATACTTTGTTGATTCCATTTATGAAATAAATCACATTTTCTAAAAACTCGTGTTTTTTAAGAAATCATGTAAACCTTCTAGAAGTTGTGATTTTAAAAAATTGGAGAAGTAAGCTTTTCTTATTTCCGGACATATGCGCAAACTATAGAAAGTTGTTATGATGTAGACTGTGCATACTTTGTTGATTCCATTTATGAAATAAATCACATTTTCTAGAAATTCTTGTTTTTTGAGAAATCATGTAAACCTTCTAGAAATTGTGATTTTAAAAAATGGGGGAAGTAAGTTTTTCTTATTTCCGGACGCATGCGCAAACTATAGAAAGTCGCTATGACGTAGAATGTGCATACTTTGTTAATTCCATTTATGAAATAAATCACATTTTCTAAAAGTCGTGTTTTTAAAGAAATCATGTAAACCTTCTAGAAGCTGTGATTTAAAAAAAAGGGGGAAGTAAGTAAGCTTTTGTTATTTCCGGATGCATCCGCAAATTATAGAGAGTCGATATGATGTAGAATGTGCATACTTTGGTTGATTGCATTTACGAAATAAGTCACATTTTCGAAAAAGTCATGTTTTTGAGAAATCATGCAAACCTTCTAGAAGCTGTGATTTTAAAAAATGGGGGAAGTAAGCTTTTGTTATTTCCGAAAGAATGCGCAAACTATAGAAAGTCGATATGACGTAGAATGTGCATACTTTGTTGATTCCATTTATGAAATAAATCACATTTTCTAAAAACTCGTGTTTTTTGAGAAATCATGTAAACATTCTAGAAGCTGTGATTTTAAAAAACGGGGGAAGTAAGCTTTTCTTATTTCCGGACGCATGCGTAAACTATAGAAAGTAGTTATGACGTAGAATGTGCATACTTTTTTTATTCCATTTATGAAATAAATCACATTTTCTAAAAACTCGTGTTTTTTAACAAATCATGTAAACCGTCTAGAAGTTGTGATTTTAAAAAACGGTGGAAGTAAGCTTTTCTTATTTCCAGACGTATGCGCAAACAATAGAAATTCGTTATGACGTAGAATGTGCATACTTTGTTGATTCCATTTATGAAATAAATCACATTTTCTAAAAACTCGTGTTTTTTGAGAAATCATGTAAACCTTGTAGAAGCTGTGATTTTAAAAAACGGCGGGAAGTAAGCTTTTGTTATTTCCGGAAGAATGTGCAAACTATAGAAAGTCGATATGACGTAGAATGTGCATACTTTGTTGATTCCATTTATGAAATAAATCACATTTTCTAAAAACTCGTGTTTTTTGAGAAATAATGTAAACCTTCTAGAAGCTGTGATTTTAAAAAACGGGGGAAGTAAGCTTTTGTTATTTCCGGACGCATGCGTAAACTATAGAAATTAGTTATGACGTAGAATGTGCATACTTTGTTGATTCCATTTATGAAATAAATCACATTTTCTAAAAAATCGTGTTTTTTTTAGAAACCATGTAAACCTTCTAGAAGCTGTGATTTTAAAAAACGGGCGAAGTAAGCTTTTCTTATTTCTGGACTCATGTGCAAAATATAGAAAGTCGTTATGAAGTAGAATGTGCATACCTTGTTGATTCCATTTATGAAATAAATCACATTTTCTATAAACTCATGTTTTTTAAGAAATCATGTAAACCTTCTAGAAGCTGTGATTTTAAAAAACGGGAGAAGTAAGCTTTTCTTCTTTCCGGACACATGCGCAAATTATAGAAAGCCGTTATGACATAGAATGTGCATACTTTGTTGATTCCGTTTATGAAATAAATCACATTTTATAAGAACTCGTTTTTTTTAAGATATCATGTAAACCTTCAGAAGCTATGATTTTAAACAACTAGGGGAAGTAATCTTTTCTTATTTCTGGACGCATGCGCAAAATATAGAAATTCCTGATGAAGTACAATGTCCATACTTTGTTGATTCCATTTATGAAATAAATCACATTTTCTGAAAACTCATGTTTTTTGAGAAATCATGTAAACCTTGTAGAAGCTGTGATTTTAAAAAACAAGGGGAAGTAAGGTTTTGTTATTTCCGGACGAATGCGAAAATTATAGAAAGTCGATATGACGTAGAATCTGCATACTTTGTTGATTCCGTTTATGAAATAAATAACATTTTTTAAAAACTCATGTTTTTTGAGAGAAGATGTAAACCTTCTAGAAGCTGTGATTTCAAAAAACGGGGGAAGTAAGCTTCTCTTATTTCCGGACGCATGCGATAATTATAGTAAGTCGTTATGAAGTAGAATGTCCATACTTTGTTTATTCCATTGATGAAATAAATCACATTTTCTAAAAACTCGTGTTTTTTGAGAAATCATGTAAACCTTCTAGAAGTTGTCATTTTCAAAAATGGGGCAAGTAAGCTTTACTTATTTCCAGATGCACGCGCAAACTATAGAAATACGTTATGACGTAGAATGTGCATACTTTGTTGATTCCATTTATGAAATAAATCACATTATATAAAAACTCGTTTTTTTTAAGAAATCATGTAAACCTTCTAGAAGCTATGATTTTAAACAACTGGGAGAAGTAAGCTTTTCTTATTTCCGGACGCATGCGCAAAATATAGAAATTCCTGATGAAGTACAATGTCCATACTTTGTTGATTCCATTTATGAAATAAATCACATTTTCTGAAAACTCGTGTTTTTTGAGAAATCATGTAAACCCTGTAGAAGCTGTGATTTTAAAAAACAGGGGGAAGTAAGGTTTTGTTATTTCCGGCCGAGTGCGAAAACTATAGAAACTCGATATGACATAGAATGTGCATACTTTGTTGATTCCGTTTATGAAATAAATCACATTTTCTAAAAATTCGTGTTTTTAAAGAAATCATGTAAACCTTCTAGATGTTGTGATTTTAAAAAACGGCGGAAGTAAGCTTTTCTTATATCTGGACGCATGCGTAAACTATAGAAAGTCGTTATGACGTAGAATGTGCATACTTTGTTGATTCCATGTATGAAATAAATCACATTTTCTAAAAACTCGTGTTTTTTGAGAAATCATGTAAACCTTCTAGAAGCTGTGATTTTAAAAAACGGGCGAACTAAACTTTTCTTATTTCTAGACGCATGCGCAAACTATAGAAAGTCGTTATGACGAAGAATGTGCATACTTTCTTGATTCCTTTTATGAAATAAATCACATTTTCTAAAAACTCATGTAAACCTTCTAGAAGCTGTGATTTTAAAAAATGGGGCAATTAAGCTTTTGTTATTTTCGGACGAATGCGGAAACTATAGAAAGTTGTTATGACACAGAATGTGCATACTTTGTTGATTCCATTTCTGAAATAAATCAAATTTTCTAAAAACTCGTGTTTTTTAACGAATCATGTAAACCTTCTAGAAGCTGTGATTTTAAAAACTGGGGGACGTTAACTTTTCTTATTTACGGACGAATGCTCAAACTATAGAAAGTCGATATGACGTAGAATGTGCATACTTTGTTGATTCCATTTATGAAATAAATCACATTTTGTAAAAACTGGTGTTTTTTGAGAAATCATGTAAACCTTTTAGAAGCTGTGATTTTAAAAAATGGGGGGAAGTAAGCTTTTCTTATTTCCCGACGCATGCGCAAACTATAGAAAGTCGTTATGACGTAGAATGTGCATACTTTGTTGATTCCATTTATGAAATAAATCACATTTTCTAAAAACTCGTGTTTTTTGAGAAATCATGTAAACCTTCTAGAAGCTGTGATTTTAAAAAACGGGGGAAGTACGTAAGCTTTTGTTATTTCATGATGCATGCGCAACTCATAGAAAATCGATATGATGTAGAATGTGCATTCCTTGGTTGATTGCATTTATGAAATAAATCACATTTTCTAAAAAGTCGTGTTTTTTGAGAAATCATGCAAACCTTCTAGAAACTGTGATTTTAAAAAACGGGGGAAGTAAGCTTTTCTTATTTCCGGATGCATGCGCAATCTTTAGAAAGTTGTTACGACGTAGAATGTGCATACTTTGTTCAGTCCATTTATGAAATAAATCACATTTTCTAAAAACTCGTGTTTTTTAAGAAATCATGTAAACCTTCTAGAAGTTGTGAGTTAAAAAAACAGGGGATGTAAGCTTTTCTTATTTCCGGACGCATGCGCAAACTATAGAAAGTCGATATGACGTAGAATGTGCATACTTTGTTGATTCCATTTATGAAATAAATCATATTTTCTAAAAACTCGTAATTTTTTAAGAAATAATGTAAACCTTCTAGAACCCGTGATTTTAAAAAACAGGGGAGGTAAGCTTTTCTTATTTCCGGACGCATGCACAAACTATAGAAAGTCGTTATGACGTAGAATGTGCATACTTTGTTGATTCCATTTATGAAATAAATAAGATTTTCTAAAAACTCGTGTTTTTTAAGAAATCATGTAAACCTTCTAGAAGCTGTGATTTGAAACAACGCGGGGAAGTAAGCTTTTCTTATTTCCCGACGCATGCGTAAACTATAGGAAGTCGTTATGACGTAGAATGTGAATACTTTGTTGATTCCGTTATTAAAATAAATCACATTTTCTAAAAATTCATGTTTTTTGAGAAATCATGTAAACCTTCTAGAAGTTGTGATTTTAAAAAACGGGGGAAGTAAGTTTTTCTTATTTCAGGACGCATGCGCAAACTATAGAAAGTCGCTATGACGTAGAATGTGCATACTTTTTTGATTCCATTTATGAAATAAATCACATTTTCTAAAAACTCGTGTTTTTTAAGAAATCATGTAAACCTTCTACAAGATGTGATTTTAAAGAACGAGGGAAGAAAGCTTTTCTTATTTGCGGACCTATGCCGAAAATATAGAAAGTCGTTATGACGTAGAATGTGCATACTTTGTTGATTCCATTTATGAAATAAATCATATTTTCTAAAAACTCGTGTTTTTTGAGAAATCATGTAAACCTTCTAGAAGCTGTGATTTTAAAAAACGGGGCAACTAAGCTTTTGTTATTTCCGGACGCATGCGCAAACTATAGAAAGTCGTTATGACATAGAATGTGCACACTTTTTTGATTCCATTTATGACATATATCACATTTTCTAAAAATCGTGTTTTTTAATAAATCATGTAAACCTTCTAGAAGCTGTGATTTTAAAAAACGGGGGAAGTAAGCTTTGTTATTTCGGGACGCATGCGCAAACTATAGAAAGTCGTTATGACGTAGAATGTGCATACTTTTTTTATAATATTTATGAAATAAATCACATTTTCTAAAAACTCGTGTTTTTTAAGAAATCATGGAAACTTTCTAGAAGCTGTGATTTTAAAAAACGAGGCAATTAAGCTTTTGTTATTTCAAGACGCATGCGCAAACTATAGAAAGTCGTTATGACATAGAATGTGCACACTTTTTTTATTCCATTTATGACATATATCACATTTTCTAAAAATCTTGTTTTTTAATAAATCATGTAAACCTTCTAGAAGCTGTGATTTTAAAAAACGGGGGAAGTAAGCTTTTGTTATTTCGGGACGCATGCGCAAACTATAGAAAGTCGTTATGACGTACAATGTGCATACTTTGTTGATTTAATTTATGAAATAAATCACATTTTCTAAAAACTCGTGTTTTTTAAGAAATCATGGAAACCTTATAGAAGCTGTGATTTTAAAAAACAGGGGAAGTAAGCTTTTCTTATTTCCAGACGCATGCGCAAATTATAGAAAGTCGTTATGAAGTAGAATGTGCATACTTTGTTTATTCCATTTATGAAATAAATTACATTTTCTAAAAACTCGTGTTTTTTGAGAATTCATGTAAACCTTCTTGAAGGTGTGATTTTATAAAACGGGGGAAGAAAGCTTTTCTTATTTCTGGACGCATGCGCAAACTAGAGAAATCCATTATGACGAAGAATACACATACTTTTTTGATTCCATTTTTGAAATAAATCACATTTTCTAAAAACTCATGTTTTTTAAGAAATCATGTAAACCTTCTAGAAGCTGTGATTTTAAAAAACCGGGGAAGTAAGCTTTTCTTATTTCCGGCCGCATGTGCAAACTATAGAAATTCGTTATGACGTAGAATGTGCATACTTTGTTGATTCCATTTATGAAATAAATCACATTTTCTAAAAATTCATGTTTTTTGAGAAATCATGTAAACCTTCTAGAAATTGTGATTTTAAAAAACGGGGGAAGTAAGTTTTTCTTATTTCCGGACGCATGCGCAAACTATAGAAAGTTGTTATGACGTAGAATGTGCATACTTTGTTGACTCCATTTATGAAATAAATCACATTTTCTAAAAACTCGTGTTTTTTAAGAAATCATGTAAACCTTCGGGAAGTTGTGATTTTAAAAAACGGGGAAGTAAGCTTTTGTTATTTCGGGACGCATGCACAAACTATAGAAAGTCGTTATGACGTAGAATGTGCATACTTTGTTGATTCCATTTACGAAATAAATCACATTTTCTAAAAACTCGTGTTTTTTGAGAAATCATGTAAACCTTCTAGAAGCTGTGATTTTAAAAAACGGGGGAAGAAAGCTTTTATTATTTCCGGACGCATTCGCAAACTATTGAAAGTCATTATGACGTAGAATGTGCATTCTTTGTTGATTCCATTTATGAAATATATCACATTTTCTAAAAAATTTTGTTTTTTAAGAAATCCTGTAAACCTTCTAGAAGCTGTGATTTAAAAAATCGGGGGAAGTAAGCATTTCTTATTTCCAGATGCATGCGCAATCTTTAGAAAGTCGTTACGACGTAGAATGTGCATACTTTGTTGAGTTCATTTATGAAATAAATCACATTTTCTAAAAACTCGTGTTTTTTAAGAAATCATGTAAACCTTCTAGAAGTTGTGAGTTAAAAAAACGGGGGAAGTAAGCTTTTCTTATTTCCGGACGCATGCGCAAACTATAGAAAGTCCAATTGACGTAGAATGTGCATACTTTGTTGATTCCATTTATGAAATAAATCACATTTTCTAAAAACTCGTGTTTTTTTAAGAAATAATGTAAACCTTCTAGAACCCGTGATTTTAAAAAACAAGGGAGGTAAGCATTTATTATTTCCGGACACATGCACAAACTATAGAAAGTGGTTATGACGTAGAATGTGCATACTTTGTTGATTCCATTTATGAAATAAATCAGATTTTCTAAAAACTCGTGTTTTTTAAGAAATCATGTAAACCTTCTAGAAGCTGTGATTTTAAACAACGCGGGGAAGTAAGCTTTTCTTATTTCCCGACGCATGCGCAAACTATAGGAAGTCATTATGACGTAGAATGTGCATACTTTGTTGATTCCATTTATGAAACAAATCACATTTTCTAAAAACTCGTGTTTTTTAAGAAATCATGGAAAAATTCTAGAAGCTGTGATTTTAAAAAACGGGGGAAGTAAGTTTTTCTTATTTTCGGACGCATGCGCAAACTATAGAGAGTCGCTATGATGTAGAATGTGCATACTTTGTTGATTCCATTTATGAAATAATTCACATTTTCTAAAAACTCGTGTTTTTTAAGAAATCATGTAAACCTTCTACAAGATGTGATTTTAAAAAACGAGGGAAGAAAGCTTTTCTTATTTCCGGACCTATGCCGAAAATATAGAAAGTCGTTATGACGTAGAATGTGCATACTTTGTTGATTCCATTTATGAAATAAATAACATTTTCTAAAAACTCGTGTTTTTTGAGAAATGATGTAAACCTTCTAGAAGCTGTGATTTCAAAAAACGGGGGAAATAAGCTTCTCTTATTTCCGGACGCATGCACAAATTATAGTAAGTCGTTATGAAGTAGAATGTCCATACTTTGCTTATTCCATTGATGAAATAAATCACATTTTCTAAAAACTCGTGTTTTTTGAGAAATCATGTAAACATTCTAGAAGTCGTCATTTTAAAAAATGGGGGAAGTAAGCTTTTCTTATTTCCAGACGCACGCGCAAACTATAGAAAGACGTTATGAGGTAGATGGTGCATACTTTGTTGATTCCATTTATGAAATAAATCACATTTTATAAAATCTCGTTTTTTTTAAGAAATCATGTAAACCTTCTAGAAGCTATCATTTTAAACAACTGGGGGAAGTAGGCTTTTCTTATTTCTGGACGCATCCACAAAATATAGAAATTCCTTATGAAGTAGAATGTCCATACTTTGTTGATTCCATTTATGAAATAAATCACATTTTCTAAAAACTCGTGTTTTTTCAGAACTCATGTAAACCTTGTAGAAGCTTTGATTTTAAAAAACGGGGGAAGTAAGTTTTTCTTATTTCCGGACGCATCCGCAAACTATAGAAAGTCATTATGACGTAGAATGTGCATACTTTGTTGATTCCATTTATGAAATAAATCACATTTTCTAAAAACTCGTGTTTTTTAAGAAATCATGTAAACCTTCTAGGAGCCGTGATTTTAAAAAACAGGGGAAGTAAGCTTTTCTTATTTCCAGACGCATTCGCAAACTAATTAAAGTCGTTATGACGTAGAATGTGCATTCTTTGTTGATTCCATTTATGAAATATATCACATTTTCTAAAAATTTGTGTTTTTTAAGAAATCTTGTAAACCCTCTAGAAGCCGTGATTTTAAAAAACGGGGGAAGTAAGCATTTCTTATTTCCGGATGCATGCGCAATCTTTAGAAAGTTGTTACGACGTAGAATGTGCATGCTTTGTTGAGTCCATTTATGAAATAATTCACATTGTCTAAAAACTCGTGTTTTTAAAAAAATCATGTAAGCCTTCTAGTAGCTGTGATTTTAAACAACGCGGGGAAGTAAGCTTTTCTTATTTCCGGACGCATCCGCAAACTATAGCAAGTCATTATGACGTAGAATGTGCATACTTTGTTGATTCCATTTATGAAATAAATCACATTTTCTAAAACTCGTGTTTTTTAAGAAATCATGTAAACCTTCTAAAAGCTGTGATTTTAAAAAACGGGGGAAGTAAGCTTTTCTTATTTTCGGACGCATGCACAAACTATAGAAACTCATTATGACGAAGAATGTGCATACTTTGTTGATTCCATTTACGAAATAAATCACATTTTCTAAAAACTCGTGTTTTTTAAGAAATCATGTAAACCTTATAGAAGTTGTGATTTAAAAAAACGGGGGAAGTAAGCTTTTCTTATTTCCGGACGCATGCGAAAACTATAGAAAGTCCTTATGACGTAGAATGTGCATACTTTGTTGATTCCATTTATGAAATAAATCACATTTTCTAAGAACTCGTGTTTTTTTAAGAAATAATGTAAACTTCTAGAACCCGTGATTTTAAAAAACGGGGGAGGTAAGCTTTTCTTATTTCCGGATGCATGCACAAACTATAGAAAGTCGTTATGACGTAGAATGTGCATACTTTGTTGATTCCATTTATGAAATGAATCATATTTTCTAAAAACTCGTGTTTTTTAAGAAATCATGTAAACCTTCTAGAAGCTGTGATTTTAAACAACGCGGGAAAGTAAGCTTTTCTTTTTTCCCGACGCATGCGCAAACTATAGGAAGTCGATATGACGTAGAATGTGAATACTTTGTTGATTCTGTTATTAAAATAAATCACATTTTCTAAAAATTTATGTTTTTTGAGAAATCATGTAAACCTTCTAGAAGCTGTGATTTTAAAAAACGGGGGAAGTAAGTTTTTCTTATTTCAGGACGCATGCGCAAACTATAGAAAGTCGCTATGACGTAGAATGTGCATACTTTTTTGATTCCATTTATGAAATAAATCACATTTTCTAAAAACTCGTGTTTTTTAAGAAATCATGTAAACCTTCTACAAGATGTGATTTTAAAAAATGAGGGAAGAAAGCTTTTCTTATTTCCGGACCTATGCCGAAAATATAGAAAGTCATTATGACGTAGAATATGCATACTTTGTTGATTCCATTTATGAAATAAATCATAGTTTCTAAAAACTCGTGTTTTTTGAGAAATCATGTAAACCTTCTAGAAGCTATGATTTTAAAAAACGGGGCAATTAAGCTTTTGTTATTTCCGGACGCATGCGCAAACTATAGAAAGTCGTTATGACATAGAATGTGCACACTTTTTTGATTCTATTTATGACATATATCACATTTTCTAAAAATCGTGTTTTTTAATAAATCATGTAAACCTTCTAGAAGCTGTGATTTTAAAAAATGGGGGAAGTAAGTTTTTGTTATTTCGGGACGCATGCGCAAACTATAGAAAGTCGTTATGAGGTAGAATGTGCATACTTTGTTTATTCAATTTATGAAATAAATCACATTTTCTAAAAACTCGTGTTTTTTAAGAAATCATGGAAACTTTCTAGAAGCTGCGATTTTAAAAAACGGGGCAATTAAGCTTTTGTTATTTCAGGACGCATGCGGAAACTATAGAAAGTCGTTATGACATAGAATGTGCACACTTTTGTTATTCCATTTATGACATATATCACATTTTCTAAAAATCGTGTTTTTTAATAAATCATGTAAACCTTGTAGAAGCTGTGATTTTAAAAAACGGGGGAAGTAAGCTTTTCTTATTTCGGGACGCATGCGCAAACTATAGAAAGTCGTTATGACGTACAATGTGCATACTTTGTTGATTTAATTTATGAAATAAATCACATTTTCTAAAAACTCGTGTTTTTTAAGAAACCATGGAAACCTTATAGAAGCTGTGATTTTAAAAAACGGGGGAAGTAAGCTTTTCTTATTTCCGGACGCATGCGCAAATTATAGAAAGTCGTTATGAAGTAGAATGTGCATACTTTGTTTATTCCATTTATGAAATAAATCACATTTTCTAAAAACTCGTGTTTTTTGAGAATTCATGTAAACCTTCTTGAAGGTGTGATTTTATAAAACGGGGGAAGAAAGCTTTTCTTATTTCTAGACGCATGCGCAAACTAGAGAAATCTGTTATGACGAAGAATGCATATACTTTGTTGATTCCATTTTTGAAATAAATCACATTTTCTAAAAACTCCTGATTTTAAGAAATCATGTAAACCTTCTAGAAGCTGTGATTTTAAAAAACCGGGGAAGTAAGCTTTTCTTATTTCCGGCCGCATGTGCAAACTATAGAAATTCGTTATGACGTAGAATGTGCATACTTTGTTGATTCCATTTATGAAATAAATCACATTTTCTAAAAATTCATGTTTTTTGAGAAATCATGTAAACCTTCTAGAAATTGTGATTTTAAAAAACGGGGGAAGTAAGTTTTTTTTATTTCCGGACGCATGCGCAAACTATAGAAAGTTGTTATGACATAGAATGTGCATACTTTGTTGATTCCATTTATGAAATAAATCACATTTTCTAAAAACTCGTGTTTTTTAAGAAATCATGTAAACCTTCGGGAAGCTGTGATTTTAAAAAACGGGGAAGTAAGCTTTTGTTATTTCGGGACGCATGCGCAAACTATAGAAAGTCGCTATAACGTAGAATGTGCATACTTTGTTGATTCCATTTATGAAATAAATCACATTTTCTAAAAACTCGTGTTTTTTGAGAAATCATGTAAACCTTCTAGAAGCTGTGATTTTAAAAAACGGGGGAAGTAAGCTTTTCCTATTTCCGGACGCATTCGCAAACTATTGAAAGTCATTATGACGTAGAATGTGCATTCTTTGTTGATTCCATTTATGAAATATATCACATTTTCTAAAAATTTGTGTTTTTTAAGAAATCCTGTAAACCTTCTAGAAGCTGTGATTTAAAAAATCGGGGGAAGTAAGCATTTCTTATTTCCAGATGCATGCGCAATCTTTAGAAAGTCGTTACGACGTAGAATGTGCATACTTTGTTCAGTCCATTTATGAAATAAATCACATTTTCTAAAAACTCGTGTTTTTTAAGAAATCATGTAAACCTTCTAGAAGTTGTGAGTTAAAAAAACGGGGGAAGTAAGCTTTTCTTATTTCCGGACGCATGCGCAAACTATAGAAAGTCCTTATGACGTAGAATGTGCATACTTTGTTGATTCCATTTATGAAATAAATCACATTTTCTAAAAACTCGTGTTTTTTTAAGAAATAATGTAAACCTTCTAGAACCTGTGATTTTAAAAAACAGGGGAGGTAAGCATTTCTTATTTCCGGACACATGCACAAACTATAGTAAGTCGTTATGACGTAGAATGTGCATACTTTGTTGATTCCATTTATGAAATAAATCAGATTTTCTAAAAACTCGTGTTTTTTAAGAAATCATGTAAACCTTCTAGAAGCTGTGATTTTAAACAACGCGGGGAAGTAATCTTTTCTTATTTCCCGACGCATGCGCAAACTATAGGAAGTCGTTATGACGTAGAATGTGCATACTTTGTTGATTCCGTTATTAAAATAAATCACATTTTCTAAAAATTCATGTTTTTTGAGAAATCATGTAAACCTTCTAGAAGCTGTGATTTTAAAAAACGGGGGAAGTAAGTTTTTCTTATTTCCGGACGCATGCACAAACTATAGAAAGTCGCTATGATGTAGAATGTACATACTTTGTTGATTCCATTTAAGAAATAATTCACATTTTCTAAAAACTCGTGTTTTTTAAGAAATCATGTAAACCTTCTACAAGATGTGATTTTAAAAAACGAGGGAAGAAAGCTTTTCTTATTTCCGGACCTATGCCGAAAATATAGAAAGTCGTTATGACGTAGAATGTGCATACTTTGTTGATTCCATTTATGAAATAAATAACATTTTCTAAAAACTCGTGTTTTTTGAGAAATGATGTAAACCTTCTAGAAGCTGTGATTTCAAAAAACGGGGGAAATAAGCTTCTCTTATTTCCGGACGCATGCACAAATTATAGTAAGTCATTATGAAGTAGAATGTCCATACTTTGCTTATTCCATTGATGAAATAAATCACATTTTCTAAAAACTCGTGTTTTTTGAGAAATCATGTAAACATTCTAGAAGTTGTCATTTTAAAAAATGGGGGAAGTAAGCTTTTCTTATTTCCAGACACATGCGCAAACTATAGAAAGACGTTATGAGGTAGATGGTGCATACTTTGTTGATTCCATTTATGAAATAAATCACATTTTATAAAAACTCGTTTTTTTTAAGAAATCATGTAAACCTTCTAGAAGCTATCATTTTAAACAACTGGGGGAAGTAGGCTTTTCTTATTTCCGGACGCATCCAAAAAATATAGAAATTCCTTATGAAGTAGAATGTCCATACTTTGTTGATTCCATTTATGAAATAAATCACATTTTCTAAAAACTCGTGTTTTTTGAGAACTCATGTAAACCTTGTAGAAGCTTTGATTTTAAAAAACGGCGGAAGTAAGCTTTTCTTATTTCCGGACGCATCCGCAAACTATAGAAAGTCGTTATAACGTAGAATGTGCATACTTTGTTGATTCCATTTATGAAATAAATCACATTTTCTAAAAACTCGTGTTTTTTGAGAAATCATGTAAACCTTCTAGGAGCTGTGATTTTAAAAATCAGGGGAAGTAAACTTTTCTTATTTCCAGACGCATTCGCAAACTATTGAAAGTCGTTATGACGTAGAATGTGAATTCTTTGTTGATTCCATTTATGAAATATATCACATTTTCCAAAAATTTGTGTTTTTTAAGAAATCCTATAAACCTTCTAGAAGCTGTGATTTTAAAAAACGGGGGAAGTAAGCATTTCTTATTTCCGGCTGCATGCACAATCTTTAGAAAGTCGTTACGACGTAGAATGTGCATGCTTTGTTGAGTCCATTTATGAAATAATTCACATTTTCTAAAAACTCATGTTTTTTAAAAAATCATGTAAGCCTTCTAGAAGCTGTGATTTTAAACAACGCGGGGAAGTAAGCTTTTGTTATTTCCGGACGCATCCGCAAACTATAGCAAGTCATTATGACGTAGAATGTGCATACTTTGTTGATTCCATTTATGAAATAAATCACATTTTCTAAAAACTCGTGTTTTTTAAGAAATCATGTAAACCTTCTAGAAGTTGTGATTTAAAAAAATGGGGGACGTAAGCTTTTCTTATTTCCGGACGCATGCACAAACTATAGAAAGTCCTTATGACGTAGAATGTGCATACTTTGTTGATTCCATTTATGAAATAAATCACATTTTCTAAAAACTCGTGTTTTTTTAAGAAATAATGTAAACTTCTAGAACCCGTGATTTTAAAAAACGAGGGAGGTAAGCTTTTCTTATTTCCGGGCGCATGCACAAACTATAGAAAGTCGTTATGAGGTAGAATGTGCATACTTTGTTGATTCCATTTATGAAATAAATCAGATTTTCTAAAAACTCATGTTTTTTAAGAACTCATGTAAACCTTCTAGAAGCTGTGATTTTAAACAATGCGGGGAAGTAAGCTTTTCTTATTTCCCGACGCATGCGCAAACTATAGGAAGTCGTTATGACATAGAATGTGAATACTTTGTTGATTCCGTTATTAAAATAAATCACATTTTCTAAAAATTCATGTTTTTTGAGAAATCATGTAAACCTTCTAGAAGCTGTGATTTTAAAAAACGGGGGAAGTAAGTTTTTCTTATTTCAGGACGCATGCGCAAACTATAGAAAGTCGCTATGACGTAGAATGTGCATACTTTTTTGATTCCATTTATGAAATAAATCACATTTTCTAAAAACTTGTGTTTTTTAAGAAATCGTGTAAACCTTCTAGAAGCTGTGATTTTAAACAACGGGGGGAAGTAAGCTTTTCTTATTTCCAAACACACGCGCAAACTATAGAAAGTCGTTATGACGTATAATGTGCATACTTTGTTGATTCCGTTAATGAAATAAATCACATTTTCTAAAAATTCATGTTTTTTGAGACATCATGTAAACCTTCTAGAAGCTGTGATTTTAAAAAACGGGGGAAGTAAGTTTTTCTTATTTCCAGACGCATGCACAAACTATAGAAAGTCGCTATGACGTAGAATGTGCATACTTTGTTGATTCCATTTATGAAATAAATCACATTTTCTAAAAACTCGTGTTTTTTGAGAAATGATGTAAACCTTCTAGAAGCTGTGATTTTAAAAAATGGGGGAAGTAAGGTTCTTTTCTTTCCGGACGCATGCGCAAATTATAGAAAGTCATTTTGAAGTAGAATTTCCATACTTTGTTGATTCCATTGATGAAATAAATCACATTTTCTAAAAACTCGTGTTTTTTGAGAAATCATGTAAACCTTCTAGAAGCTGTCATTTTAAAAAATGGGGGAAGTAAGCTTTTCTTATTTTCGGACGCATGCGCAAATATAGAAGGTCGTTATGACGTAGAATATGCAGATTTTGTTGATTCCATTTATGAAATAAATCACATTTTCTAAAAAATCATGTTTTTTTAGAAATCATGTAAACCTTCTAGAAGCTGTGATTTTAAAAAACGGGGGAAGTAATCTTTTCTTATTACCGGACGCATGCGCAAACTATAGAAAGTCTCTATGACGTAGAATGTGCATACTTTGTTGATTCCATTTATGAAATAAATCACATTTTCTAAAAACTCGTGTTTTTTGAGAAGTCATGTAAACCTTCTAGAAGCTGTGATTTTAAAAAACGAGGGAAGTAAGCTTTTCTTATTTCTGGACGCATGCGCAAACTATACAAAGTCGTTATAACGTAGAATGTGCATACTTTGTTGATTCCATTTATCAAATAAATCACATTTTCTAAAATCTCGTGTTTTTTAAGAAATCATGTAAACCTTCTAGAAGTTGTGATTTTAAGAAACGAGGGAAGTAAGCTTTTCTTATTTCCGGATGAATGCGCAAACTATAGAAAGCCGTTATGACGTAGAATGTGCATACTTTGTTGATTTCGTTTATTAAATAAATAAAATTTTCGAAAAACTCATGTGTTTTAAGAAATCATGTAAACCTTCTAGAAGCTGTGATTTTAAAAAACGGGGGGAAGTAAGCTTTTGTTCTTTCCGGACGCATCGCAAACTATAGAAAGTCGTTATGACGTAGAATGTGCATACTTTTTTGATTCCATTTATGAAATAAATCACATTTTCTAAAAATTCATGTTTTTTGAGAAATCATGTAAACCTTCTACAAGCTGTGATTTTAAAAAATGGGGGAAGTAAGCTTTTCTTATTTCTGGACGCATGCGCAAAATATAGAAAGTGATTATGACATAGAAACCTTCTAGAAGTTGAAATTAAAAAACAGGGGGAAGTAACCTTTTGTTATTTCCGAACGCATGCACAGACATTAGAAAGTCGTTATTGTTATAATTCAATATGCTAAGACAGAAAATAGCAGCATTACATTCCATTTCACAATAATAGCATATACAGGATCACTGAAGAAACAACAAGCATAGCATAAACACAAGAGACAGAGATTTATCCTGGGAAACCCTCATGGGGTAGAAAACCCAGTAAAGCTTCCTCAATATAGATGACCAGCAATATACAAAGATGCAAACCCTGAGCATAAGCTCCTTCTCCTCCATAGCAGACCTCTCCTCCACAAATGCGCCTTTCTCAAGTGAGTGAGTGTATCAAATGAGGAACACACCTCCTCTATTTATACACTACTCTGATATGTATTTTACACAAGTACATGTAGGCTCGTATTTAACCATTAGGTTAAATACCCCATTATAACTGACTGGGCCGACCCCCACATGGTGGGTCTAATAACCCTAGTTACCACATTCAACTCGGAGGAATAAACATCTCCGGATTTATAGTATAATCACATCGGAGGTATGGAACATCTCCGGAATAAATAATGTACAAATATAATATTCTTTGAAGTTACAATATTTCAACACTCCCCCTTAACGAGAAGGATATTATAACAGTATCTGCACGAGCAAGGAGTCATCAACATCATACATGATACATCTATAAATCATTGGAAGCTTTCTCAACGTCATCAGTAACTCAAGCAGTTACTGGAACATCTTCAATACTGGAACATTGACATCTTCAGTATTGAGTCTTTATCTTCTGCAGCACTCGAACAGCTACAACAACATCAATATCTGGATCCTCACGATCATCAGTATCGTCATCTCACGATCATTAGCATCGTCATCACACGATCATCAGCATCGTCATCACACGATCATCAACATCGTCATTACACGATCATCAGCATCGTCATCACACGATCATCAGCATCGTCATCTCACGATCATCAGCATCGTCATCACACGATCATCAGCATCGTCATCACACGATCATCAGCATCGTCATCGCACGATCAGCAGTACAAGTATTCATGCCAATACAAGTAACCACATCATCAATACAAGTATCCATACCGATACAAGTAACCACATCATCAATACAAGTATCCATACCGATACAAGTAATCACATCATCAATACAAGTATCCTACCGATACAAGTAACCACATCATCAATACAAGTATCCTACCGATACAAGTAACCACATCATCAATACAAGTATCTTACCGATGCAAGTAACCACATCATCAATACAAGTATCCTACCGATACAAGTAACCACATCATCAACACAAGTATCCTACCGATACAAGTAACCACATCATCAATACAAGTATCCTACCGATACAAGTAACCACATCATCAATACAAGTATCCTATCGATACGAGTAACCACATCATCAATACAAGTATCCTACCGATACAAGTAACCACATTATCAGTACCATTACTTTCTCGGAGACCATTCGTCTACGGATCAATTCAGGGACCGAAGTCCGGGGATGATACAATCCCCATCACGTACATTTTGAACTAGCAGTTCCGGGATGATGCAATCCCTATCACGTACATTTTGAACTATCAGTTCCGGGATGATGCAATCCCCATCACGTACATTTTGAACTATCAGTTCCGGGATGATGCAATCCCCATCACGTACATTTTGAACTATCAGTTCCGGGATGATGCAATCCCCATCACGTACATTTTGAACTATCAGTTCCGGGATGATGCAATCCCCATCACGTACATTTTGAACTATCAGTTCTGGGATGATGCAATCCCCATCACGTACATTTTGAACTATCAGTTCCGGGATGATGCAATCCCCATCACGTACATTTTGAACTATCAGTTCCGGGATGATGCAATCCCCATCACGTACATTTTGAACTATCAGTTCCGGGATGATGCAATCCCCTATCACGTACATTTTGAACTAAGGTCCAGGGACGATGCAGTCCTATCTTCTATTCTCGGAGACCTCACGTCTACGGCTCTCTTTAGGACTGAAAGTCCAGGGATGATCCAATCCCCTCAAGTCCACCAAGGACTTCATTCTCGAAGACCTCTCGTCTACGGCTCTCTTTAGGACTGAAAGTCCAGGGATGATCCAATCCCCTCAACTGTCCACTAAGGACTTCATTCTCGGAGACCTTACGTCTACGGCTCTCTTTAGGACTGAAAGTCCAGGGATGATCCAATCCCCTCAACTGTCCACTAAGGACTTCATTCTCGGAGACCTTACGTCTACGGCTCTCTTTTAGGACTGAAAGTCCAGGGATGATCCAATCCCCTCAACGGTCCACTAAGGACTTCATTCTCGGAGACCTTACGTCTACGGCTCTCTTTAGGACTGAAAGTCCAGGGATGATCCAATCCCCTCAACTGTCCACTAAGGACTTCATTCTCGGAGACCTTACGTCTACGGCTCTCTTTAGGACTGAAAGTCCAGGGATGATCCAATCCCCTCAACTGTCCACTAAGGACTTCATTCTCGGAGACCTTACGTCTACGGCTCTCTTTAGGACTGAAAGTCCAGGGATGATCCAATCCCTTCAACTGTATTCTCATCCATACAGGTACAATCATATATCACATCAAAACATGTATACATCACATCAAAACATGTGTACATCAAAACATGTATACATCACTTAATCAACACATGTATACATCACATCAAAACATGTGTTCATCATCACTAATCAAAACATGTGTACATCAAAACATGTATACATCACTAATCAAAACATGTACACATCACATCAAAACATGTGTACATCAAAACATGTATACATCACTTAATCAACACATGTACACATCACGTCAAAACATGTATACATCACAACTAGCATGTATTCTTACTAATACATCTAATATCAAAACATGTATACATCACAACTAGCATGTATTCTTACTAATACATCAAAACATGTATACATCACACCAAAACATGTATACATCTAGCATGTATTCTCACCAATACATCTATCATCAAAAGCATGTATAAGTAAAGCTAAGTTTTCTAAGTATAAGAGTCCTAAATCTAAATAATTCTAAGTAACTGGGTGTAGAGAACAGGTTACCTCATCAACGACCTTGTTGTTTGATGAGACAATCTCATCAGTAGTGACTATACTACTCCCCCTTTCGAGGAGGGTCCTTTTGAACTACACCAAGCTTGTCTCGGAAGTATTCAAACTTCACTCGAGACAGAGGTTTGGTTGGTAACTTCTTCACTTGACGTAGAGGCTTGGTTAGTACAATGGTAACCTGTTACAAATTCAAACTTTTAGAGTTCCTTTCTGTGTCATATCTTGTTAGTTCCCTATGTTCTTTGACTTATCATGGAACACTAGATTCTATGTCATCTTGATACAACTCTAAATATCACATAGGATCTCAGTTGGTTCTATCTCTAAGTCAAACAATCCTAAAGCCAAACTTCTTCACAACTAGTAGAGCAAGCAGCCATATATTCCACTTGTGCTGAGAGCCACACTAGACTGCTTCCAGCTAAACCACGAGATCATGGCTAATCCCAGACAATAACATCCTCTCGATGTGTTCTTCTTGTCTGATACACTTCCTGCCCAAACAGAATCTGAATAGCCATCTGAAGTCATGATCTTCAAGATAGCATAGATCAAATTCTATCGTGTCCTTTATGTGCCTCATCACATACTTTGCAACTATCAGGTAAACACATCTAGTTTCCACTAGATACTAACTCAAGGTGATCATAACAAAGCATATATCTAACCTAGTATATGTTAGATATATCAAAGACCCAATAAATTGACTGTACAGAGTTATATCCACTAACTCTGATGAGTTATCCCCTAACAGCTTCAAGTTGGAATCCATAAGAGTGGCCATTCCAACACCTCAAGTCATATTTCTCATCATACTTTCCCTGGTTGAGAAATATTCCTTCTGAGCCTTGCCATACTTCCAGACCTAGGAAGTAAAGCATCAATTTGAGATCTTTCATTTTTCATTTCTGCATTGAATGATCTTCTGCATATCTATCTGTGCCATCTCTCGATAGATGGGTCTACTGATATGAGCCTTAATATCATTCGAACTCTGTGGTGAGTTCCTTCTTGCTTCCATGTCATATGTGTATCATATTCAACCTTGTAGCAAAGGTTGAGATCCACATCACCCATGGTGATCATTAAGCTTATCAAATTATTATCGATCCTAGGTACCTATACAGAACCTGATTCATACTTCTTTAATTACACCATACTTGGAGCAAACACCTTGTCGTGATTCTCTTCCCCTTTCTAAGAGAATCTTCTAGCCATGAGCCTTCTATATTTTGTTTGATTTGTAAATCTTCTTGTTTGAACATCCACCACTTGTACGGTGTCCATCATTCTTCATGACCTTTCCTACAAATCAAAATTAAGTACATGATTAGTAATACTTCATAATCATCAAAAGATAACCCATTATGCATACAGATATCATTTACATAGTGATGCAACTATTTTGACCAATACTTTGGCACAACACTTTCCCATATCCTGTATGCATACAGTGGCTATCTAGATGCCTTCCATCTCTACCAGAACATACTATCGAGAGTGTGCACAACTCTCAGCATGTCAGCAAAGAGGTTTCATTCTAGACAAGCAATAATGGAATGTTTGTCCAAACATATGCACATTAGTTGTATACTGTTCAATGCTCTATGAATGTTTACACTCAGCATTATATATTCTAGGAATACAAATATGCATGCAGGCAATATCATTACTATTTCAAATAGCAACTCAAATACTTATCTTTTATGTTTGTGTGGCTGCCTCCCGCTTGATCTTCTGTATGTCTTTTGAACTTCTATTCATTCTGTACCACTGTGCATGCTCAAGAGTCATCCTCATGATCTCATACACAAACATACACTCATTAGTTTATTCTAAATGCTATCAAAACATTATAGTACTAAATAATCTTGAAAACGTATAGTCATGATTATAGTTAATAAACATTAGTATTCAAGATTTCAGGGAAGTCTTCTTTTACTCATGCATATCATTGATAAAAGATATAATATGCATAATCCCTTGATTACTAACTTTATGAATAAGCATAACCAATCATTCCAAGTATACTTATATAAGGGATCCTAACACAAGGTAAGATTCATGGGAAACATACCTGGATTAGTATACCTACTTGGTAACATACCTAAACAACCTCTTCAATGATTTAGAGATCCTGAGCTAGAACCTGCATGTTTCATAGGTCAAGCATAATATAACAAAGTCATACATACCTCGTAAGTAGAACAAAGATTATGGATGAGTCTTTGTCTTCATGTTTTCATGGTCATGGAGCCTGATTTGTCTTTTGTGATGTACCTCGATCTTGTTAGCAGACAACATCAACCTCACACAACACCATAATGCATTAGTACAATCATAAGTGTCAACACCCTAGCCAATGAATATCTTCTATCATGCATTCATAATTTTGTTAAGGTGATACAACAAATCTAAAATCAAGATTGTACTAACTGTAATAACATGAAGACAAACATACCATAAACTTAATCATGAACAAATCTCAAAACATACCTCGATGAGTCATACCTATCGAGATCGCTTGTAATCTCCTTATGTAAAGCCTTAACCTCTTCTTCCTCTGAAATAGGAACTCCTTCACTTATGCAGGTGACCAATCCATCTTCTTCTAGGATTAACCCTATCCACTTGATTTGCAAGAACTGGGCCTGGAGCTGGATATGGGTTTGTCAGAGAAACCCCAAAAGTTCAAACTTTGAATTTCAGACTTCCGAAAGGATAGAAATATGCGCCTTGATGAGCTGATCAAACTGATATATTTAGAATTTGAAGACTGCAAAGTTTTACTCCTCAATTTTGCCTTTGAATCTTTCGGATTCACTGGACGTGACCCTGAACTCGGGTTTGATGAAGCCCACTCTTTTGCCCCATCAAAAAGTTTGATCCAAAGCTCTAAGCTTCTATTATTCTGAGGAGCTTCCAGCCGTGGTCACAGATTTCAAAAATTCCCATTTTTACAGAAGCCCTAATTTTCCGCTTTTCTGATCAAAGTCCCGAACTAGGGTCTAATCAAGCCCGGTCTTCTACCCAACCAAAAATTCTGATATTGGTCTCTAAATTTCTATTTTGATGAGTAGCATCCAGCCGTGGTCTCCGATTACAAAAATTCCAACTTTCTTCAAATCCCTAAATTCCGGAAGCCATGAATGAAGGTACCAAAAATAATTCTGTTTTGACAGAAATATGTACCTGATTGTTTCTGGTGTAACTCCGAAATTTTTGATCCACAGGGTCTGAAAAAGTTTTCTGAGATAGCCTGACCTGTTAGCTTTCCATCCTGACAGGTCTGACCTCAATTGGATTTTCTGAGAGAAAGTTATGCCAAATGTCGCAACGTGACCTGTTTTGGGAAAATACAGGAGAGCGAACTTGTACGGCGTGCCACGTGTCACTGTTTGACCTTCGGCTTCTGAAAAAGTTTTCTGAGATAGCTCGGCCTGTTATCTTTCCATCCTGACAGGTCTGACCTCAATTGGATTTTCTGAGAGAGAGTTATGCCAAGTGTCGCAACGTGACCTGTTTATGGGATAATACAGGAGAGCGCACTTGTACGGAGTGCCACGTGTCACTGGTTCCACTTCGGCCTCTGAAAAAGTTTTCTGAGATAGTGCAGACTGTGTACTACCTGTCACTTTTTACGAAATTTCATTTGGAGCTTCCTAGCCCAAGATATGACCTTTTTCCCAAGGTCACCTGATTTTGACTCAGATCTGGAAGAGGCAGAAACCCTATATTGTACAGATCATAAATCACAAAGTACAACGAATTAGAGGTTTTCCTTTGGACACAAGGTACCTGGAGATGTTAGCTTCGTCCTGTAACAATTTCAGATCCGAAAACTTCGCCAAAATGGATTTATAGCGAAAGTGCTACGATGACTGGTTTTTTCTATGTAAAACCCTAACCTTCAAAATGTCGTAAGTAAAGCAAGTGTCTTTAGTGCCATACCTTGTCTTCCTTCAGGTTAGCTCTGATACCATGTTATAATTCAATATGCTAAGACAGAAAATAGCAGCATTACATTCCATTTCACAATAATAGCATATACAGGATCACTGAAGAAACAACAAGCATAGCATAAACACAAGAGACAGAGATTTATCCTGGGAAACCCTCATGGGGTAGAAAACCCAGTAAAGCTTCCTCAATATAGATGACCAGCAATATACAAAGATGCAAACCCTGAGCATAAGCTCCTTCTCCTCCATAGCAGACCTCTCCTCCACAAATGCGCCTTTCTCAAGTGAGTGAGTGTATCAAATGAGGAACACACCTCCTCTATTTATACACTACTCTGATATGTATTTTACACAAGTACATGTAGGCTCGTATTTAACCATTAGGTTAAATACCCCATTATAACTGACTGGGCCGACCCCCACATGGTGGGTCTAATAACCCTAGTTACCACATTCAACTCGGAGGAATAAACATCTCCGGATTTATAGTATAATCACATCGGAGGTATGGAACATCTCCGGAATAAATAATGTACAAATATAATATTCTTTGAAGTTACAATATTTCAACAGTTATGACGTAGAATGTTCATACTTTATTGGTTGCATTTTTAAAATAAATCACATTTTCTAAAAACTCGTGTTTTTTAAGAAATCATGTAAACATTCTAGAAGCTGTGATTTTAAAAAGCGGGCGAAGTATGCTTTTCTTCTTTTCGGACGCATGTGCAAACTATAGAAAGTCGCTATGACGAAGAATGTGCATACTTTGTTGATTCCATTTATGAAATAAATCACATTTTCTAAAAACTTGTGTTTTTTAAGAAATCATGTAAACCTTCTAGAACTTGTGTTTTTAAAAAACGGGGCAATTAAGCTTTTCTTATTTCCAGACGCATGCGCAAACTATAGAGAGTCGTTATTACGTAGAATGTGCAAACTTTTTTGATTCCATTTATGAAATAAATCACATTTTCTAAAAATTCGTGCTTTTTGAGAAATCATGTAAACCTTCTAGAAGCTGTGATTTTAAACAACAGGGGAAGTAAGCTTTTCCTATTTCAGGACGAATGCGCAAACTATAGAAAGTCTTTATGACATAGAATGTGCGTACTTTGTTGATTCCCTGTATGAAATAAATCACATTTTCTAAAAACTCGTGTTTTTTAAGAAATCATGTAAACATTCTAGAAGCTGTGATTTTAAAAAACGGGGCAATTAAGCTTTTCTTATTTCAGGACGCATGCGCAAACTATAGAAAGTCGTTATGACGTAGAATGTACATACTTTTTTTATTCCATTTATGAAACAAATCACATTTTCTAAAAACTCGTGTTTTTCAAGAAATCATGTAAACCTTCTAGAAGCTGTGATTTTAAACAACGGGGGGAAGTAAGCTTTTGTTATTTCCGGACGCATGCACAAACTATAGAAAGTCGTTATGACGTAGAATGCGCATACTTTGTTGATTTCATTTATGAAATAAATCACATTTTCTAAAAACTCGTGTCTTTTAAGAAATCATGTAAACCTTCTAGAAGCTGTGATTTTAAACAACGGGGGGAAGTAAGCTTTTCTTATTTTCGGATGCATGCGCAAACTATAGAAAGTCGTTATGACGTAGAATGTGCATACTTTGTTGATTCCATTTATGAAATAAATCATATTTTCAAAAAACTCGTGTTTTTTGAGAACTCATGTAAACCTTCTAGAAGCTGTGATTTTAAAAAACGAGGGAACGAAGCTTTTGTTATTTCCGGAGGCATGCGCAAACTATAGAAAGTCGTTATGACGTAGATTGTGCATACTTTGTTGATTCCGTTTATGAAGTAAATCACATTTTCTAAAAACTCATGTTTTTTAAGAAATCATGTAAACCTTGTAGAACTGTGATTTTAAACAACGGGGGAAGTAAGCTTTTGTTATTTCCGGACGCATGCGCAAACTATAAAAAGTCGTTATGACGTAGAATGTGCATACTTTGTTGATTTCATTTATGAAATAAATCACATTTTCTAAAAACTCCCTTTTTTTTACAAATCATGTAAACCTTCTAGAAGCTGTGATTTTAAACAACTGGGGCAAGTAAGCTTTTCTTATTTCCGAACGCATGCGCAAACTATAGAAAGTCATTATGATGTAGAATGTGCATACTTTGTTGATTCCATTTATGAAATAAATCACATTTTCTAAAAACTCATGTTTTTTAGGAAATCATGTAAACCTTCTAGAACTGTGATTTTAAACAACGGGGGAAGTAAGCTTTTGTTATTTCCGGACGCATGCGCAAACTATAGAAAGTCGTTATGATGTAGAATGTGCATACTTTGTTGATTCCGTTGATGAAATAAATGACATTTTGTAAAAACTCGTGTTTTGAAGAAATCATATAGACCTTCTAGAAGCTGTGATTTTAAAAAACGGGGGAAAGTAAGCTTTTGTTATTTCCGGACGCATACGAAAACTATAGAAACTCGTTATGACGTAGAATGTGCATAATTTGTTGATTCCATTTATGAAAGACATCACATTTTCTAAAAACTCTTGTTTTTTGAGAAATCATGTAAACCTTCTAGAAGCTGTGATTTTAAAAAATGAGGGAAGTAAGCTTTTCTTATTTCTGGATGCATGCGCAAACTATAGAAAGTTGTTATGATGTAGAATGGGAAACGTTTGTTGATTCCATTTATGAAATAAATCACATTTTCTAAAAAATCGTATTTTTTAAGAAATCATGTAAACCTTCTAGAAGCTGTGATCTTAAAAAACGGGGGGAAGTAAGCTTTTGTTATTTCCGGACGCATGCGCAAATTATAGAAAGTCGATATGACGTAGAATTTGGATACTTTGTTGATTCCATTTATGAAATAAATCACATTTTCTAAATCTTCGTGATTTTTAAGAAATCATGTGAACCTTCAAGAAGCTGTGATTATAAAAAACGAGGGAAGTAAACCTTTCTAATTTCCGGACTCATGCGCAAACTATAGAAAGTTGTTATGACGTAGAATGGGCATACTTTGTTGATTCCATTTATGAAATAAATCACATTTTCTAAAAACTCGTGTTTTTTAAGAAATCATGTAAACCTTCTAGAAGCTGTGATTTTAAAAAACGGGGGAAGTAAGCTTTTGTTATTTAGGGACGCATGCGCAAACTATAGAAAGTTGATATGACGTAGAATTTGCATACTTTGTTGATTCCATTTATGAAATAAATCACATTTTCTAAAAACTCCCGTTTTTTAAGAAATCATGTAAACCTTCTCGAAGCTGTGATTTTAAAAAACTGGGGAAGTAAGCTTTTCTTATTTCGGGACGCATACGAAAACTATAGAAAGTTGTTATGACGTAGAATGTGCCTACTTTGTTGATTCCATTTATGAAATAAATCACATTTTCTAAAAATTCATGTTTTTTGAGAAATCATGTAAACCTTCTAGAAGCTGTGATTTTAAAAAACGGGGGAAGAAAGGTTTTCTTATTTCAGGACGCATGCGCAAACTATAGAAAGTCGTTATGACGTAGAATGTGCATACTTTGTTGATTCCATTGATGAAACAAATCACATTTTCTAAAAACTCATGTTTTTCAAGAAATCATGTAAACCTTCTAGAAGCTGTGATTTTAAACAACGAGGGGAAGTAAGCTTTTGTTATTTCCGGACGCATGCACAAACTATAGATAGTCGTTATGACGTAGAATGCGCATACTTTGTTGATTTCATTTATGAAATAAATCACGTTTTCTAAAAACTCGTGTTTTTTAAGAAATCATGTAAACCTTCTAGAAGCTGTGATTTTAAACAACGGGGGGAAGTAAGCTTTTCTTATTTTCAGACGCATGCGCAAACTATAGAAAGTCGTTATGACGTAGAATGTGCATACTTTGTTGATTCCATTTATGAAATAAATCATATTTTCAAAAAACTCGTGTTTTTTGAGAACTCATGTAAACCTTCTAGAAGCTGTGATTTTAAAAAACGAGGGAACGAAGCTTTTGTTATTTCCGGAGGCATGCGCAAACTATAGAAAGTCGTTATGACGTAGAATGTGCATACTTTGTTGATTCCGTTTAGGAAGTAAATCACATTTTCTAAAAACTCATGTTTTTTAAGAAATCATGTAAACCTTCTAGAACTGTGATTTTAAACAACGGGGGAAGTAAGCTTTTGTTATTTCCGGACGCATGCGCAAACTATAAAAAGTCGTTATGACGTAGAATGTGCATACTTTGTTGATTTCATTTATGAAATAAATCACATTTTCTAAAAACTCGCTTTTTTTGACAAATCATGTAAACCTTCTAGAAGCTGTGATTTTAAACAACTGGGGCAAGTAAGCTTTTCTTATTTCCGGACGCATGCGCAAACTATAGAAAGTCATTATGATGTAGAATGTGCATACTTTGTTGATTCCATTTATGAAATAAATCACATTTTCTAAAAACTCATGTTTTTTAGGAAATCATGTAAACCTTCTAGAACTGTGATTTTAAACAACGGGGGAAGTTAGCTTTTGTTATTTCCGGACGCATGCGCAAACTATAGAAAGTCGTTATGACGTAGAATGTGCATACTTTGTTGATTCCGTTGATGAAATAAATGACATTTTGTAAAAACTCATGTTTTGAAGAAATCATATAAACCTTCTAGAAGCTGTGATTTTAAAAAACGGGGGGAAGTAAGCTTTTGTTATTTCCGGACGCATACGAAAACTATAGAAACTCGTTTTGACGTAGAATGTGCATAATTTGTTGATTCCATTTATGAAATAAATCACATTTTCTAAAAACTCGTGTTTTTTGAGAAATCATGTAAACCTTCTACAAGCTGTGATTTTAAAAAATGAGGGAAGTAAGCTTTTCTTATTTCTGGACGCATGCGCAAACTATAGAAAGTTGTTATGATGTAGAATGGGAAAAGTTTGTTGATTCCATTTATGAAATAACTCACATTTTCTAAAAAATCGTGTTTTTTAAGAAATCATGTAAACCTTCTAGAAGCTGTGATCTTAAAAAACGGGGGGGAAGTAAGCTTTTGTTATTTCCAGACGCATGCGCAAATTATAGAAAGTCGATATGACGTAGAATTTGGATACTTTGTTGATTCCATTTATGAAATAAATCACATTTTCTAAAACTTCGTGATTTTTAAGAAATCATGTGAACCTTCAAGAAGCTGTGATTATAAAAAACGAGGGAAGTAAGCCTTTCTAATTTCCGGACTCATGCACAAACTATAGAAAGTTTTTATGACGTAGAATGGGCATACTTTGTTGATTCCATTTATGAAATAAATCACATTTTCTAAAAACTCGTGTTTTTTAAGAAATCATGTAAACCTTCTAGAAGCTGTGATTTTAAAAAACGGGGGAAGTAAGCTTTTGTTATTTCGGGACGCATGCGCAAACTATAGAAAGTTGATATGACGTAGAATTTGCATACTTTGTTGATTCAATTTATGAAATAAATCACATTTTCTAAAAACTCCCATTTTTTAAGAAATCATGTAAACCTTCTAGAAGCTGTGATTTTAAAAAACTGGGGAAGTAAGCTTTTCTTATTTCGGGACGCATACGAAAACTATAGAAAGTCGTTATGACGTAGAATGTGCATACTTTTGTTGATTCCATTTATGAAATAAATCACATTTTCTAAAAACTCGTGTTTTTTAAGAAATCATGTAAACCTTCTAGAAGCTGTGATTTTAAAAAACGAGGCAACTAAGCTTTTCTTATTTCCGGAGGCATGCGAAAACTATAGAAAGTCGTTATGACGTAGAATGTGCATACTTTTTTGATTCCATTTATGAAATAAATCAAATTTTCTAAAAACTCGCGTTTTTTAAGAAATCATTTAAACCTTCTAGAAAATGTGATTTTAAAAAACCGGGGAAGTAAGCTTTTCTTATTTCCGGACGCATGCGAAAACAATAGAAAGTCGTTATGACGTAGAATGTGCATACTTTGTTGATTCCATTTATGAAATAAATCACATTTTCTAAACACTCGTGTTTTTTGAGAAATCATGTAAACCTTCTAGAAAATGTGATTTTAAAAAATGAGGGAAGTAAGCTTTTCTTATTTCCGGACTTATGCGAAAACTATAGAAAGACATTATGACGTAGAATGTGCATACATTGTTGATTCCCTGTATGAAATAAATCACATTTTCTAAAAACTCGTGTTTTTTAAGAAATCATGTAAACATTCTAGAAGCTGTGATTTTAAAAAACGGGACAATTAAGCTTTTCTTATTTCAGGAAGCATGCGCAAACTATAGAAATTCGTTATGACTTAGAATGTGCATAATTTTTTGATTCCATTTATGAAATAAATCACATTTTCAAAAAACTCGTGTTTTTTAAGAAATCATGTAAACCTTCTAGAAGCTGTGATTTTAAACAACGGGGGGAAGTAAGATTTTGTTATTTCCGGACGCATGCACAAACTATAGAAAGTCGTTATGATGTAGAATGCACATACTTTGTTGATTCCATTTATGATATAAATCACATTTTCTAAAAACTCGTGTTTTTAAAGAAATCATGTAAACCTTCTAGAAGCTGAAATTAATAAACAGGGGGATCTAAGCTTTCGTTATTTACGGACGCATGCGCAAACTATACAAAGTCGTTATGACGTAGAATGTGCATAATTTGTTGATTCCATTTATGAAATAAATCATATTTTCTAAAAACTCGTGTTTTTTGAGAAATCATGTAAACCTTCTAGAAGCTGTAATTTTAAAAAACGAGGGAACTAATATTTTCTTATTTCCGGAGGCATGCGCAAACTATAGAAAGTCGTTATGACGTAGAATGTGCATACTTTGTTGATTCCATTTATGAATAAATCACATTTTATAAAAACTCATGTTTTGTAAGAAATCATGTAAACCTTCTAGAACTGTGATTTTAAACAACAGGGGAAGTAAGCTTTTATTATTTCCGGACGCATGCACAAACTATAGAAAGTCGTTATGACATAGAATGTGCATACTTTGTTGATTCTATTGATGAAATAAATCACATTTTGTAAAAACTCGTGTTTTTAAGAAATCATATAAACCTTCTAGAAGCTGTGATTTTAAAAAACGGGAGGAAGTAAGCTTTTCTTATTTCCGGACGCATGCGAAAACTATAGAAAGTCGTTATGACGTAGAATGTGCATAATTTGTTTATTCCATTTATGAAATATATCACATTTTCTAAAAACTCGTGTTTTTTGAGAAATGATGTAAACCTTCTAGAAGCTGTGATTTTAAAAAATGGGGGAAAGTAAGCTTTTCTTATTTCCGGACGCATGCGCAAATTATAGAAAGTTGTTATGAAGTAGAATGTCCATAGTTTGTTGATTCCATCGATGAAATAAATCGAATTTTCTAAAAACTCGTGTTTTTTGAGAAATCATGTAAACCTTCTAGAAGCTCTCATTTCAAAAAATGGGGGAAGTAAGCTTTTCTTATTTCCGGACACACGCGCAAACTATAGAAACATGTTATGACGTAGAATGTGCATACTTTGTTGATTCCATTTATGAAATAAATCACATTTTATAAAAACTCGTTTTTTTAAGAAATCATGTAAACCTTCTAGAAGCTATGATTTTAAACAACGGCGGGAAGTAAGCTTTTCTTATTTCCGGACGCATGCGCAAAATATAGAAAATCCTTATGAAGTAGAATGTCCATACTTTGTTGATTCCATTTATGAAATAAATCACATTTTCTAAAAACTCGTGTTTTTTGAGAAATCATGTAAACCTTCTAGAAGCTGTGATTTCAAAAAATGGGGGAAGTAAGCTTTTCTTATTTCCGGACGCATGCGCACACTATAGAAAGTCGTTATGACGTAGAATGTGAATTTTTTGTTGATTCCATTTATGAAATAAATAAAATTTTCTCAGAAGTCATGTTTTTTGAGAAATCATGTAAACCTTCTAAACGCTGTGATTTTAAAAAATGGGGGAAGTAAGATTTTCTTATTTCCGTACGCATGCGCAAACTATGGAAAGTTGCTATGAGGTAGAATGTGCATACTTTGTTGATTCCATTTATGAAATAAATCACATTTTCTAAAAACTCGTGTTTTTTAAGAAATCATGTAAACCTTCTAGAAGCTGTGATTTTAAAAAACGGGGGAAGTAAGCTTTTGTTATTTCCGGACGCATGCGCAACCTATAGAAAGTCGATATGACGTAGAATTTGCATACTTTGTTGATTCCATTGATGAAATAAATCACATTTTCTAAAAACTCGCTTTTTTTAAGAAGTAAGCTTTTCTTATTTCCGGACGCATTCGCAAACTATTGAAAGTCATTATGACGTAGAATGTGCATTCTTTGTTGATTCCATTTATGAAATATATCACATTTTCTAAAAATTTGTGTTTTTTAAGAAATCCTGTAAACCTTCTAGAAGCTGTGATTTTAAAAAACCGGGGAAGTAAGCTTTTCTTATTTCCGGACGCATACGAAAACTATAGAAAGTCGTTATGACGTAGAATGTGCATACTTTGTTCATTTCATTTATGAAATAAATCACATTTTCTAAAAACTCGTGTTTTTTGGGAAATCATGTAAACCTTCTAGAAGCTGTGCTTATAAAAAACGGGGGAAGTAAGATTTTGTTCTTTCGGGATGCATGCGAAAACTATAGAAAGTCGTTATGACGTAGACTGTGCATACTTTGTTGATTCCATTTATGAAATAAATTACATTTTCTAAAAATTCATGTTTTTTGAGAAATCATGTAAACCTTCTAGAAGCTGTAATTTTAAAAAATGGGGGAAGTAAGCTTTTCTTATTTCCGAACGCTTGCGCAGAATTTAGAAAGTCTTTATGACGTAGAATGTCCATACTTTATTGGTTGCATTTTTGAAATAAATCACATTTTCTGAAAACTCATGTTTTTTAAGAAATCATGTAAACATTCTACAAGCTGTGAGTTTAAAAAACGGGGGAAGTAAGCTTTTCTTCTTTCCGGACGCATGCACAAACTATAGAAAGTCGTTATGACGAAGAATGTGCATACTTTGTTGATTCCATTTATGAAATAAATCACATTTTCTAAAAACTCGTGTTTTTTAAGAAATCATGTAAACCTTCTAGAAGCTGTGATTTTAAAAAACGGGGCAATTAAGCTTTTCTTATTTCCGGATGCATGCGCAAACTATAGAGAGTCGTTATTATGTAGAATGTGCATACTTTGTTGATTCCATTTTTGAAATAAATCACATTTTTTAAAAACTCGTGTTTTTTGAGAAATCATGTAAACCTTCTAGAAGCTGTGATTTTAAAAAATGGGGGAAGTAACCTTTTCTTATTTCCGGACGCATGCGCAAACTATAGAAATCCGTTATAACATAGAATGTGCATACATTGTTGATTTAATTTATGAAATAAATCACATTTTCTAAAAACCCGTGTTTTTTAAGAAATCATGTAAACCTTCTAGAAGCTGTGATTTTCAAAAACGAGGGAAGTAAGCTTTTTTTATTTTTGGACGTATGCGCAAACTATAGAGAGTCGTTATTACGTAGAATGTGCATACTTTGTTGATTCCCTGTATGAAAAATATCACATTCTATAAAAACTCGTGTTTTTTGAGAAGTGATGTAAACCTTCTAGAAGCTGTGATTTTAAAAAACGGGGGAAGTAAGATTTTCTTATATTCGGACGCATGCGCAAACTATAGAAAGTCGTTATGACGTAGAATGTGCATACTTTGTTGATTCCATTTATGAAATAAATCACATTTTCTAAAAACTCGTGTTTTTTAATAAATCATGTAAACCTTCTAGAAGCTGTGATTTTAAAAAACGAGGGAAGTAAGCTTTTCTTATTTCCGGACGCATGCGCAAACTATAGAAAGTCGTTATGACGTAGAATGTGAATACTTTGTTGATTCCATTTATGAAATAAATCATATTTTCTAAAAACTCATGTTTTTTGAGAAATCATGTAAACCTTCTAGAAGCTGTGATTTTAAAAAATGGGGGAAGTAAGCTTTTCTTCTTTCCAGACGCATGCGCAAACTATAGAAAGTCGTTATGATGAAGAATGTGCATACTTTGTTGATTCGATTTATGAAAAAAATAACATTTTCTAAAAACTCGTGTTTTTTAAGAAATCATTTAAACCTTCTAGAAGATGTGATTTAAAAAAACAGGGGAAGTAAGCTTTTCTTATTTCCGGACGCATGCGCAAACTATAAAAAGTCATTATGACATAGAATCTGCATACTTTGTTGATTCCATTTATGAAATAAATCACATTTTCTAAAAACTCGTGTTTTTTAAGAAATCATGTAAACCTTCTAGAAGCTGTGATTTTAAAAAACGGGGGGAAGTAAGCTTTTGTTATTTCCGAACGCATGCGCAAACTACAGAAATTCGTTATGACATAGAATGTGCATACTTTGTTGATTTCATTTATGAAATAAATCACATTTTTTAAAAACTCGTGTTTTTTGAGAAATCATGTAAACCATCTCGAAGCTGTGATTTTAAACAATGGGGGGAAGTAAGCTTTTCTTATTTCCGGACGCATGCGCAAACTATAGAAAGTCGTTATGACGTAGAATGTGCATACTTTGTTGATTCCATTTATGAAATAAATCATATTTTCTAAAAACTCGTATTTTTTGAGAAATCATGTAAACCTTCTAGAAGCTATGATTTTAAAAAACGAGGGAACTAAGCTTTTCTTATTTCCGGAGGCGTGCGCAAACTATAGAAAGTCGTTATGACGTAGAATGTACATACTTTGTTGATTCCATTTATGAAATAAATCATATTTTCTAAAAACTCATGTTTTTTAAGAAATCATGTAAACCTTCTTCTAGAACTGTGATTTTAAACAACGGGGGAAGTAAGCTTTTGTTATTTACGGACGCATGCGCAAACTGTAGAAAGTCGTTATGACGTAGAATGTGCATACTTTGTTTATTCAGTTTATGAAATAAATCAATTTTTTTAAAAACTCGTGTTTTTAAGAAATCATATAAACCTTCTAGAAGCTGTGATTTTAAAAAACGGGGGGAAGTAAGCTTTTGTTATTTCCGGATGCACGCAAAAACTATAGAAAGTCATTATGACGTAGAATGTGCATAATTTGTTGATTCCATTTATGAAATAAATCACATTTTCTAAAAACTCGTGTTTTTTGAGAAATCATGTAAACCTTCTAGAAGCTGTGATTTTAAAAAACGTGGGAAGTACGCTTTTCTTATTTCTGGACGCATGCGCAAACTATACAAAGTCGTTATGACGTAGAATGTGCATACTTTGTTGATTCCATTTATGAAATAAATCACATTTTATAAAAACTCGTGTTTTTTGGGAAATCATGTAAAACTTCTAGAAGCTGTGATTGTAAAAAACGGGGGAAGTAAGCTTTTGTTCTTTCAGGACGCATGCGCAAACTATAGAAAGTCGTTATGACGTAGAATGTGCATACTTTATTGATTCCATTTATGAAATAAATCACATTTTCTAAAAATTCATGTTTTTTGAGGAATCATGTAAACCTTCTAGAAGTTGTAATTTTAAAAAACGGGGGGAAGTAAGCTTTTCTTACTTCCGAACGCATTCGCAGACATTAGAAAGTCGTTATGACGTAGAATGTGCATAATTTATTGGTTGCATTTTTCAAACAAATCACATTTTCAAAAAACTCGTGTTTTTTAAGAAATCATGTAAACATTCCAGAAGCTGTGATTTTAAAAAACGGGGGAAGTAAGCTTTTCTTCTTTCTGGACGCATTCGCAACCTATAGAAAGTCGTTATGACGAAGAATGTGCATACTTTGTTGATTCCATTAATGAAATAAATCACATTTTCTAAAAACTCGTGTTTTTTAGGAAATCATGTAAACCTTTTAGAAGCTGTGATTTTAAAAAACGGGGCAATTAAGCTTTTCTTATTTCTGGACGCATGCGCAAACTATACAAAGTCGTTATGACGTAGAATGTGCATACTTTGTTGATTCCATTTATGAAATAAATCACATTTTCGAAAAACTCGTGTTTTTTGAGAAATCATGTAAACCTTCTAGAAGCTGTGATTTTAAAAAAGAAGGGAAGTAAGCTTTTCTTAATTCTGGACGCATGCGCAAACTATACAAAGTCGTTATGACGTAGAATGTGCATACTTTGTTGATTCCATTTATGAAATAAATCACATTTTCTAAAAACTCATGATTTTTAAGAAATCATGTAAACCTTCTAGAAGCTATGATTATAAAAAATTAGGGAAGTAAGCTTTTCTAATTTCCGGACTCATGCGCAGACTTTGGAACGTCGTTATGACGTAGAATGTCCATACTTTATTGGTTGCATTTTTTAAATAAATCAAATTTACAGATTCGTTATTGCGTCGAATGTGCATACTTTGTTTATTCCATTTATGAAATAAATCACATTTTCTAAAAACTCGTGTTTTTTAAGATATCATGTAAACCTTCTAGAAACTGTGATTTTAAAAAACGGGGGAAGTAAGCTTTTCTTATTTCCGGACGCACGCACAAACTATAGAAAGCTGTTATGACGTAGAATGTGCCTAATTCGTCGATTCCATATATGAAATAAATCACATTTTCTAAAAACTCGTGTTTTTTAAGAAATCATGTAAACCTTTTAGAAGCTGTGATTTTTAAAAACAGGGGAAGTAAGCTTTTCTTATTTCTGTATGCATGCGCAAACTATAGAAAGTCGTTATGACGTAGAATGTGCATACTTTGTTGATTTCATTTATGAAATAAATCACATTTTTGAAAAACTTGTGTTTTTTAAGAAATCATGTCAGCCTTCTAGAAGCTGTGATTTTAAACAACAGGGGGAAGTACGCTTCTCTTATTTCTGGACGCATGTGCAAAATATAGAAAGTCGTTATGAAGTAGAATTTTCATACTTTGTTGATTCCATTTATGATATAAATCACATTTTCTTAAAGCTCATGTTTTTTGAGAAATCATGTAAACCTTCTAGAAGTTGTGATTTTAAAAAACGAGTAAAGTAAGCTTTTCTTATTTCCGGACGCATGCGCAAACTATAAAAAGTCTTTATGACGTAGGATGTGCATACTTTGTTGATTCCATTTATGAAATAAATCACATTTTCTAAAAACTCGTGTTTTTTGGGAAATCATGTAAAACTTCTAGAAGCTTTGATTGTAAAAAACGGGGGAAGTAAGCTTTTGTTCTTTCGCGACGCATGCGCAAACTATAGAAAGTCGTTATGACGTAGAATGTGCATACTTTGTTGATTCCATTTATGAAATAAATCACATTTTCTAAAAATTCATGTTTTTTGAGGAATCATGTAAACCTTCTAGAAGTTGTAATTTTAAAAAACGGGGGAAGTAAGCTTTTCTTACTTCCAAACGCATTCGCAGACATTAGAAAGTCGTTATGACGTAGAATGTGCATAATTTATTGGTTGCATTTTTGAAACAAATCACATTTTCTAAAAACTCTTGTTTTTTAAGAAATCATGTAAACATTCCAGAAGCTGTGATTTTAAAAAACGGGGGAAGTAAGCTTTTCTTCTTTCTGGACGCATGCGCAAACTATAGAAAGTCGTTATGACGAAGAATGTGCATACTTTGTTGATTCCATTTATGAAATAAATCACATTTTCTAAAAACTCGTGTTTTTTAGGAAATCATGTAAACCTTTTAGAAGCTGTGATTTTAAAAAACGGGGCAATTAAGCTTTTCTTATTTCCAGACGCATGCGCAAACTATAGAGAATCATTATTACGTAGAATGTGCATACTTTGTTGATTCCATTTATGAAATAAATCTTATTTTATAAAAACTCGTGTTTTTTGAGAAATCATGTAAACCTTCTCGAAGCTGTGATTTTAAAAAATGGGGGAAGTAAGCTTTTGTTCTTTCGGGACTCATGCGCAAACTATAGAAAGTTGTTATGACGTAGAATGGGCATACTTTGTTGATTCCATTTATGAAATAAATCACATTTTCTAAAAACTCGTGTTTTTTAAGAAATCATGTAAACCTTCTAGAAGCTGTGATTATAAAAAACGAGGGAAGTAAGCTTTTCTAATTTCCGGACTCATGCGAAAACTAAGAAAGTCGTTATGACATACAATGTGCATACTTTGTTGATTCCATTTATGAAATAAATCACATTTTCTAAAAACCCGTGTTTTTTGGCAAATCATGTAAACCTTCTAGAAGCTGTGATTGTAAAAAACGGGGGAAGTAAGCTTTTGATCTTTCGGGACGCATGCGCAAACTATTGAAAGTTGTTATGACGTAGAATGTGCATACTTTGTTGATTCCATTTATGAAATAAATCACATTTTCTAAAAATTCATGTTTTTTGAGAAATCATGTAAACCTTCTAGAAGCTGTAATTTTAAAAAACAGGGGAAGTAAGCTTCTCTTATTTCCGAACGCATGCGCAGACTTTAGAAAGTCGTTACGATGTAGAATTTCCATACTTTATTGGTTTCATTTTTGAAATAAATCACATTTTCTAAAAACTTGTGTTTTTTAAGAAATCATGTAAACATTCTAGAAGCTGTGATTTTAAAAAACGGGGGAAGTAAGCGTTTCTTCTTTCCGGGCACATGCGCACACTATAGAAATTCGTTATGACGAAGAATGTGCATACTTTGCTAATTCCATTTATGAAATAAATCACATTTTCTAAAAACTCGTGTTTTTTAAGAAATCATGGAAATCTTCTAGGAGCTGTGATTTTAAAAAATGAGGGAAGTAAGCATTTCTTATTTCCCAACGCATGCGCAAAGTATAGAAAGTCGTTATGACATAGAATGTGCATACTTTGTTTATTCCATTTATTAAATAAATCACATTTTCTAAAAACTCGTGTTTTTTAAGAAATCATGTAAACCTTCTAGAAGCTGTGATTTTAAAAAACGGGGGAAGTAAGCTTTTCTTATTTCCAGACACATGCGCAAACTATAGAAAGTCGTTATGATGTAGAATGTGCATACTTTGTTGATTCCATTTATGAAATAAATCACATTTTCTAAAAACTCGTGTTTTTTGAGAAATCATGTAAACCTTCTAGAAGCTGTGATTTTAAAAAACGGGGGAAGTAAGCTTTTCTTATTTCCAGACACATGCGCAAACTATAGAAAGTCGTTATGATGTAGAATGTGCATACTTTGTTGATTCCATTTATGAAATAAATCACATTTTCTAAAAACTTGTGTTTTTTGAGAAATCATGTAAACCTTCTAGAAGTTGTGATTTTAAAAAACGGGGGAAGTAAGCTTTTCTTATTAGTGGAAGCATGCGCAAAATATAGAAAGTCATTATAAAGTAGAATGTGCATACTTTGTAGATTCCATTTATCAAAATAAGTCACATTTTCTAAACACTCATGTTTTTTGAGAAATCATATAAACCTTCTAGAAGGTGTGATTTTAAAAAATGGGGGAAGTAAACTTTTCTTATTTCCGGACGCATGCACAAACTATAGAAAGTCGTTATGAAGAAGAATGTGCATAATTTTTTGATTCCATTTATGAAATAAATCACATTTTCTAAAAACTCGTGTTTTTTAAGAAATCATGTAAACCTTCTAGAAGCTGTGATTTTAAAAAACGGGGCAATTACGCTTTTCTTATTTCTGGATGATGCACAAACTATAGAGAGTCGTTATTACGTAGAATGTGCATACTTTGTTGATTCCATTTATGAAATAAATCACATTTTCTAAAAACTCGTGTTTTTTGAGAAATCATGTAAACCTTCTAGAAGCTGTGATTTTAAAAAATGAGGGAAGTAAGCTTTTCTTATTTCCGGACGTATGCCCAAACTATAGAAAGTCGTTATGACATAGAATGTGCATACTTTGTTGATTCCCTGTATTAAATAAATCACATTTTCTAAAAACTCGTGTTTTTTGAGAAATGATGTAAACCTTCTAGAAGCTGTGATTTTAAAAAATGGGGGAAGTAAGCTTTTCTTATTTCCTGACGCATGCGCAAATTATAGAAAGTTGTTATGAAGTAGAATTCCCATAGTTTGTTGATTCCCTGTATGAAATAAATCACATTTTCCAAAAACTCGTGTTTTTTGAGAAATGATGTAAACCTTCTAGAAGCTGTGATTTTAAAAAATGGGGGAAGTAAGCTTTTCTTATTTCCTCACGCATGCGCAAATTATAGAAAGTTGTTATGAAGTAGAATGTCCATAGTTTGTTGATTCCATCGATGAAATAAATCACATTTTCTAAAAACTCGTGTTTTTTGAGAAATCATGTAAGCCTTCTAGAAGCTCTCATTTTAAAAAATGGGGGAAGTAAGCTTTTCTTATTTCCGGACACACGCGCAAACTATAGAAACACGTTATGACGTAGAATGTGCAAACTTTGTTGATTCCATTTATGAAATAAATCACATTTTATAAAAACTCGTTTTTTTTAAGAAATCATGTAAACCTTCTAGAAGCTATGATTTTAAACAACGGCAGGAAGTAAGCTTTTCTTATTTCCGGACGCATGCGCAAAATATAGAAAGTCCTTATGAAGTAGAATGTCCATACTTTGTTGATTCCATTTATGAAATAAATCACATTTTCTAAAAACTCGTGTTTTTTGAGAAATCATGTAAACCTTCTAAAAGCTGTGATTTCAAAAAATGGGGGAAGTAAGCTTTTCTTATTTCCGAACGCATGCGCAAACTATAGAAAGTCGTTATGACGTAGAATGTGCATTTTTTGTTGATTCCATTTATGAAATAAATAAAATTCTCTAAAAATTGATGTTTTTTGAGAAATGATGTAAACCTTCTAGAAGCTGTGATTTTAAAAAATGGGGGAAGTAAGCTTTTCTTATTTCCTCACGCATGCGCAAATTATAGAAAGTTGTTATGAAGTAGAATGTCCATAGTTTGTTGATTCCATCGATGAAATAAATCACATTTTCTAAAAACTCGTGTTTTTTGAGAAATCATGTAAGCCTTCTAGAAGCTCTCATTTTAAAAAATGGGGGAAGTAAGCTTTTCTTATTTCCGGACACACGCGCAAACTATAGAAACACGTTATGACGTAGAATGTGCAAACTTTGTTGATTCCATTTATGAAATAAATCACATTTTCTAAAAAATCGTGTTTTTTTAAAAAATCATGTAAACCTTCTAGAAGCTGTGATTTTAAAAAACGGGGGAAGTAAGCATTTCTTCTTTCCAGACGCATGCGCAAAATATAGAAAGTCCTTATGAAGTAGAATGTCCATACTTTGTTGATTCCATTTATGAAATAAATCACATTTTTTAAAAACTCATGTTTTTTGAGAAATCATGTAAACCTTCTAAAAGCTGTGATTTGAAAAAATGGGGGAAGTAAGCTTTTCTTATTTCCGGACGCATGCGCAAACTATAGAAAGTCGTTATGACGTAGAATGTGCATTTTGTGTTGATTCCATTTATGAAATAAATAAAATTTTCTAAAAATACAATATTTTTGAGAAATCATGTAAACCTTCTAGAAGCTGTGATTTTAAAAAATGGGGGAAGTAAGCTTTTCTTAGTTCCGTACGCATGCGCAAACTATAGAAAGTCGTTATGACATAGAATGTGCATACTTTGTTGATTCCATTTATGAAATAAATCACATTTTCTAAAAACTTGTGATTTTTAAGAAATCATGCAAACCTTCTAGAAGTTGTGATTATAAAAAATGAGGCAATTAAGCTTTTGTTATTTCTAGACGCATGCGCAAACTATAGACAGTCGTTATGACATAGAATGAGCATACTTTGTTGATTCCGTTTATGAAATAAATCAGATTTTCTAAAAACTCGTGTTTTTTAATGAATCATGTAAACCCTCTAGAAACTGTGATTTTAAAAAATGGGGGAAGTAATCTTTTCTTATTTCTGGGCGTATGCGCAAACTATAGAAACCTCTTATGACGTAGAATGTGCATACTTTGTTGATTCCATTTATGAAATAAATCACATTTTCTAAAAACTCGTGTTTTTTAAGAAATCATGTAAGCCTTCTAGGAGCTGTGATTTTAAACAACGGGGCGAAGTAAGCTTTTCTTATTTCCAGACACATGCGCAAAATATAGAAAGCTGTTATGAAGTAGAATGTCCATACATTGCTGATTCCATTTATGAAATAAATCACATTTTCTTAAAACTCATGTTTTTTGAGAAATCATTTAAACCTTCTAGAAGTTGTGATCTTAAAAAACGAGTAAAGTAGGCTTTTCTTATTTCTGGACACATGCGCAAACTATAGAAAGTCGTTATGACATAGAATGTGCATACTTTGTTGATTCCATTTATGAAATAAATCACATTTTCTAAAAACTCGTGATTTTTAAGAAATCATGTAAACCTTCTAGAAGCTGTGATTATAAAAAACGAGGCAATTAAGCTTTTGTTATTTCTAGACGCGTGCGCAAACTATAGACAGTCGTTATGACATAGAATGTGCATACTTTGTTGATTCCATTTATGAAATAAATCATATTTTCTAAAAACTCGTGTTTTTTAATGAATCATGTAAACCCTCTAGAAGCTATGATTTTAAAAAACGGGGGAAGTAACCTTTTCTTATTTCCAGACGCATGCGCAAACTATAGAAAGTATTTAGGACGTAGAATTTGCATACTTTGTTGATTCCATTTATGAAATAAATCACATTTTCTAAAAACTCGTGTTTTTTGAGTAATCATGTAAACCTTCTAGAAGCTGGGATTTTAAAAAACGGGCTAGTAAGCTTTTCTTATTATTGGAAGCATGCGCAAAATATAGAAATTCGTTATGAAGTAGAATGTGCATACTTTGTAGATTCCATTTATGAAATAAATCACATTTTCTAAACACTCATGTTTTTTGAGAAATCATATAAACCTTCTAGAAGGTGTGATTTTAAAAAATGGGGCAAGTAAACTTTTCTTATTTCCGGACGCATGCACAAACTATAGAAAGTCGTTATGACGAAGAATGTGCATACTTTGTTGATTCCATTTATGAAATAAATCACATTTTCTAAAAACTCATGTTTTTTAAGAAATCGTGTAAACCTTCTAGAAGCTGTGATTTAAAAAAATGGGGGAAGTAAGCTTTTCTCATTTCCAGACGCATGCGCAAACTATAGAAAGTCATTATGACCTAGAATCTGCATACTTTGTTGATTCCCTTTATGAAATAAATCACGTTTTCTAAAAACTCGTGTTTTTTAAGAAATCATGGAAACCTTCTTGAAGCTGTGATTTTAAAAAACGAGGGAAGTAATCTTTTCTTATTTCGGAACTCATGCGCACACTCTAGAAAGTCATTATGACGTAGAATGTACATACTTTGTTAATTGCATTTATGAAATAAATCATATTTTCTAAAAACTCGTGTTTTTTGGGAAATCATGTAAACCTTCTAGAAGCTGTGATTTTAAAAAAACGGGGGAAGTAAGCTTTTCTTCTTTCCAGACGCATGCGCAAACTATAGAAAGTAGTTATGACGTAGAATGTGAATACTTTGTTGATTCCATTTATGAAATAAATCACATTTTCTAAAAACACATGTTTTTTGAGAAATCATGGAAACCTTCTAGATGCTGTGATTTTAAAAAATGAGGGAAGTAAGATTTTCTTATTTCCGAACTCATGCGCACACTATAGAAAGTCGTTATGATGTAGAATGTGCATACTTTGTTGATTCCATTTATTAAATAAATCACATTTTCTAAAAACTCGCGTTTTTTAAGATATCATGTAAACCTTCTAGAAGCTATGATTTTAAACAACACCGGGAAGTAACCTTAAACTATAGAAAGTCGTTATGACGTAGAATGTGCATACTTTGTTGATTCCATTTATGAAATAATTCACATTTTCTAAAACCTCGTGATTTTTAAGAAATCATGTAAACCTTCTAGAAGCTGTGATTTTAAAAAACGGGGGAAGTAAGCTTTCCTTATTTCCGGATGGATGCGCAAACTATAGAAAGTCCTTATGATGTAGAATATGAATACTTTGTTGATTCCATTTATGAAATAAGTCACATTTTCTAAAAACTCGTGTTTTTTAAGAAATCATGTAAACCTTCTAGAAGCTGTGATTTTAAAAAATGGGGGGAAGTAAGCTTTTGTTATTTTCGGACGCATGCGCAAACTATAGAAAGTCCTTATGACCTAGAATGTGCATATTTTGTTGATTCCATTTATGAAATAAATCACATTTTTAAAAAACTTGTGTTTTTTAAGAAATCATGTAAACCTTCTATAAGCAGTGATGAAATAAATCACATTTTTAAAAAACTTGTGTTTTTTAAGAAATCATGTAAACCTTCTATAAGCAGTGATTATAAAAAATAGGGGAAGTAAGCTTTTCTTATTTCCGGACGCATGCACAAACTACAGAAAGTCGTTATGATGTAGAATGTGCATACTTTGTTGATTCCATTTATGAAATAAATCACATTTCCTAAAAACTCGTGTTTTTTAAGAAATCATGGAAACATTCTAGAAGCTGTGATTTTAAAAAATGAGAGAAGTAAGTTTTTCTTATTTCCGTACGCATGAGCAAACTATAGAAAGTCATTATGACGTAGAATGTGCATACTTTCTTGATTCCATTTATGAAATAAATCACATTTTCTAAAAACTCGTGTTTTTTGGGAAATCATGTAAACCTTCTGGAAGCTGTGATTTTAAAAAACGGGGGAAGTAAGCTTTTCTTATTTCCGGATGCATGCCCAAACTATAGAAAGTCGTTATGAATTAGAATTTGCATACTTTGTTCATTCCATTTATGAAATAAATCACATTTTCTAAAAACTCGTGTTTTTCGAGAAATCATGTAAACCTTCTAGAAGCTGTGATTTTAAAAAACTAGGGAAGTAAGCTTTTCTTATTTCTAGACGCATGAACAAACTATAGAAAGCCGTTATGATGTAGAATGTGCATACTTTGTTGATTCCATTTATAAAATAAATCACATTTTCTAAAAACTCGTGTTTTTTGAGTAATCATGTAAACCTTCTAGAAGCTGTGATTTTAAAACACGGGGAAGTAAGCTTTTCTTATTTCCGGACGCATGCGCAAATTATAGGAAGTCATTATGAAGTAGAATGTCCATACTTTGTTGATTCCATTTATGAAATAAATCATATTTTCTAAAAACTCGTGTTTTTTGAGAAATCATGTAAACCTTCTAGAAGCTTTCATTTTAAAAAACGGGGGAAGTAAGCTTTTCTTATTTCCGGACGCACGCACAAACTATAGAAAGACGTTATGACCTAGAATGTGCATACTTTGTTGATTCCATTTATGAAATAAATCACATTTTATAAAAACTCATGTTTTTTAAGAAATCATGTAAACCTTCTAGAAGCTGTGATTTTAAAAAACGGCGGGAAGTAAGCTTTTCTTATTTCCGGATGCATGAGCAAAATATAGAAAGTCGTTATGAAGTAGAATGTGCATACTTTGTTGATTCCATTTATGAAATAAATCACATTATCTAAAAACTGGTGTTTTTTGAGAAATCATGTAAACCTTCTAGAAGATGTGATTTTAAAAAATGGGGAAGTAAGCTTTTCTTATCTCCAGACGCATGCGCAAAATGTAGAAAGTCCTTATGACGTAGAATGTGCATACTTTGTTGATTCCGTTTATGAAATAAATCACATTTTCTAAAAATTCATGTTCTTTGAGAAATCATGTAAACCTTCTAGAAGCTGTGATTTTAAAAAACGGGGGAAGTAAGTTTTTCTTATTTCTGGACGCATGCGCACACTATAGAAAGTCGCTATGACGTAGAATGTGCATACTTTGTTGATTCCATTTATGAAATAAATCACATTTTCTCAAAACTCATGTTTTTTAAGAAATCATCTAAACCTTCTAGAAGCTGTGATTTTAAAAAATGGGGCAATTAAGCTTTTGTTATTTCCGGACGCATGCGAAAACTATAAAAAGTCGATATGACTTAGAATGTGCATACTTTCTTGATTCCATTTATGAAATAAATCACATTTTCTAAAAACTCGTGTTTTTTAAGAAATCATGTAAACCTTCTAGAAGCTGTGATTTTAAAAAACATGGCAATTAAGCTTTTGTTATTTCAAGATGCATGCGCAAACTATAGAGAGTCGTTATGACACAGAATGTGCATACTTTGTTGATTCCATTTATGAAATAAATCACGTTTTCTAAAAACTCGTGTTTTTTAACGAATCATGTAAACCTTCTACAAGCTGTGATTTTAAAAAATGGGGGAAGCTAACTTTTCTTATTTCCGGACGAATGCTCAAACTATAGAAAGTTGTTATGACGTAGAATGTGCATACTTTGTTGATTCCATTTATGAAATAAATCACATTTTTTTAAAACTCGTGTTTTTTGAGAAATCATGTAAACCTTCTAGAAGCTGTGATTTTAAACAACGGGGGGAAGTAAGCTTTTCTTATTTCCGGACGCATGCACAAACTATAGAAAGTCGTTATGAAGAAGAATGTGCATACTTTGTTGATTCCATTTATGAAATAAATCACATTTTCTAAAAACTCGTGTTTTTTAAGAAATCATGTAAACATTCTAGAAGCTGTGATTTTAAAAAACGGGGGAAGTAAGCTTTTCTTCTTTCCGGACGCATGCACAAACTATAGAAAGTTGTTATGACGAAGAATGTGCATACTTTGTTGATTCCATTTATGAAATAAATTATATTTTCTAAAAACTCGTGTTTTTTAAGAAATCATGTAAACCTTCTAGAAGCTGTGATTTTAAAAAACGAGTGAAGTAAGCTTTTCTTATTTCCGGACGTATGCCCAAACTATAGAAAGTCGTTATGACATAGAATGTGCATACTTTGTTGATTCCCTGTATGAAATAAATCACATTTTCTAAAAACTCCTGTTTTTTGAGAAATCATGTAAGCCTTCTAGAAGCTCTCATTTTAAAAAACGAGGGAAGTAAGCTTTTCTTATTTCCGGACACACGCGCAAAACTATAGAAACATGTTATGATGTAGAATGTGCATACTTTGTTGATTCCATTTATGAAATAAATCACATTTTATAAAAACTCGTTTTTTTTAAGAAATCATGTAAACCTTCTAGAAGCTATGATTTTAAACAACGGCGGGAAGTAAGCTTTTCTTATTTCCGGATGCATGCGCAAAATATAGAAAGTCCTTATGAAGTAGAATGTCCATACTTTGTTGATTCCATTTATGAAATAAATCACATTTTCTAAAAACTCGTGTTTTTTGAGAAATCATGTAAACCTTCTAAAAGCTGTGATTTCAAAAAATGGGGGGAGTAAGCTTTTCTTATTTCCGGACGCATGCGCAAACTATAGAAAGTCGTTATGACGTAGAATGTGCATTTTTTGTTGATTCCATTTATGAAATAAATAAGATTTTCTAAAAATTCATGTTTTTTGAGAAATCATGTAAACCTTCTAGAAGCTGTGATTTTAAAAAATGGGGGAAGTAAGCTTTTCTTATTTCCGTACGCATGCGGAAACTATGGAAATTCAATATGACGTAGAATGTGCATACTTTGTTGATTCCATTTATGAAATAAATCACATTTTCTAAAAACTCGTGTTTTTTGAGAAATCATGTAAACCTTCTAGAAGCTGTGATTTTAAAAAACGGGGGAAGTAAGCATTTCTTCTTTCCGTACGCATGCGCAAACTATAGAAACTCGTTATGACGAATAATGTGCATACTTTGTTGGTTCCATTTATGAAAAAAATCACATTTTGTAAAAACTCGTGTTTTTTAAGAAATCATTTAAACCTTCTAGAAGCTGTGATTTTAAACAACGGGGGCAAGTAAGCTTTTCTTATTTCCGGACGCATGCGCAAACTATAGAAAGTCGTTATGACGTAGAATGTGCATAATTTTTGATTCCATTTATGAAATAATTTAGATTTTCTAAAAAGTCGTGTTTTTTAAGAAATCATGTAAACTTTCTAGAAGCTGTGATTTTAAAAAACGGGGGAACTAAGCTTTGGTTATTTCCGGACGCATGCGCCAACTATAGAAAGTCGTTACGACGTAGAATGTGCAAACTTTGTTGATTCCATTTATGAAATAAATCACATTTTCTAAAAACTCGTGTTTTTTAAGAAATCATGGAAATCTTCTAGAAGCTATGATTTTAAAAAACGAGGGAAGTAAGCTTTTCTTATTTCCCTACACATGCGCAAAGTATAGAAAGTCGTTATGACATAGAATGTGCATACTTTGTTTATTCCATTTATGAAATAAATCACATTTTCTAAAAACTCGTGTTTTTTAAGAAATCATGTAAACCTTCTAGAAGCTGTGATTTTAAAAAACGAGGGAAGTAAGCTTTTCTTATTTCCCAACGCAGGCACAAACTATAGAAAGTCGTTATGACATAGAAAGTGCATACTTTGTTTATTCTATTTATGAAATAAATAACATTTTTTAAAAACTCGTGTTTTTTGACAAATCATGTAAACCTTCTACAAGCTGTGATTTTAAAAAAAGGGGAAGCAAGATTTTCTTCTTTCCGGACGCATGCGCAAACTATAGAAAGTCGTTATGACGTAGAATGTGCATACTTTGTTGATTTCATTTATGAAATAAATCACATTTTCGAAAAACTTGTGTTTTTTAAGAAATCATGTAAGCCTTCTAGGAGCTGTGATTTTAAACAACGGGGGGAAGTAAGCTTTTCTTATTTCCGGACACATGTGCAAAATATAGAAAGCCGTTATGAAGTAGAATGTCCATACATTGCTGATTCCATTTATGAAATAGATCACATTTTCTTAAAACTCATGTTTTTTGAGAAATCATGTAAACCTTTTAGAAGTTGTGATCTTAAAAAAGGAGGAAAGTAAGCTTTTCTTATTTCTGGACGCATGGGCAAACTATACAAAGTCGTTATGACATAGAATGTGCATACTTTGTTGATTCCATTTATGAAATAAATCACATTTTCTAAAAACTCGTGATTTTTAAGAAATCATGTAAACCTTCTAGAAGCTGTGATTATAAAAAACGAGGCAATTAAGCTTTTGTTATTTCTAGACGCATGCGCAAACTATAGACAGTCGTTATGACATAGAATGTGCATAGTTTGTTGATTCCATTTATGAAATAAATCAGATTTTCTAAAAACTCGTGTTTTTTATTGAATCATGTAAACCCTCTAGAAGCTGTGATTTAAAAAAACGGGGGAAGTAATCTTTTCTTATTTCCGGACGAATGCGCAAACTATAGAAACTCGTTATGACGTAGAATGTGCATACTTTGTTGATTCCATTTATGAAATAAATCAAATTTTCTAAAAACTCGTGTTTTTTAAGAAATCATGTAAACCTTCTAGAAGCTGTGATTTTAAAAAATGGGGGAAGTAAGCTTTTCTTATTTCCAGACGCATGCGCAAACTATAGAAAGTCGTTATGACGTAGAATTTGCATACTTTGTTGATTCCATTTATGAAATAAATCACATTTTCTAAAAACTCGTGTTTTTTGAGAAATCATGTAAACCTTCTAGAAGCTGTGATTTTAAAAAATGGGGGAAGTAAGCTTTTCTCATTATTGGAAGCATGCGCAAAATATAGAAAGTGGTTATGAAGTAGAATGTGCATACTTTGTAGATTCCATTTATGAAATAAATCACATTTTCTAAACACTCATGTTTTTTGAGAAATTATATAAACCTTCTAGAAGGTGTGATTTTAAAAAATGGGGCAAGTAAACTTTTCTTATTTCTGGACGCATGCACAAACTATAGAAAGTCGTTATAACATAGAATGTGCATTCTTTGTTGATTCCATTTATGAAATCTATCACATTTTCTAAAAACTCTTGTTTTTTTAGAAATCATGTAAACCTTCTAGAAGCTGTGATTTTAAAAAACGAGGGAAGTAAGCTTTTCTTATTTCTGGACGCATGCGCAAACTATAGAAAGTCGTTATGATGTAAAAAAAACTCGTTATGACGTAGAATGTGCATACTTTGTTTATTCCATTTATGAAATAAATCAAATTTTCTAAAAACTCGTGTTTTTTAAGAAATCATGTAAACCTTCTAGAAGCTGTGATTTTAAAAAATGGGGGAAGTAAGCTTTTCTTATTTCCAGACGCATGCGCAAACTATAGAAAGTCGTTATGATGTAGAATTTGCATACTTTGTTGATTCCATTTATGAAATAAATCACATTTTCTAAAAACTCGTGTTTTTTGAGAAATCATGTAAACCTTCTAGAAGCTGTGATTTTAAAAAACGGGGGAAGGAAGCTTTTCTCATTATTGGAAGCATGTGCAAAATCTAGAAAGTCGTTATGAAGTAGAATGTGCATACTTTGTAGATTCCATTTATGAAATAAATCACATTTTCTAAACACTCATGTTTTTTGAGAAATCATTTAAACCTTCTAGAAGGTGTGATTTAAAAAAACGGTGGAAGTAAGCTTTTCTTATTTCCGGACGCATCCGCAAACTATAGAAATTCGTTATAACGTAGAATGTGCATTCTTTGTTGATTCCATTTATGAAATCTATCACATTTTCTAAAAACTCGTGTTTTTTGAGAAATCATGTAAACCTTCTAGAAGCTGTGATTTTAAAAAATGAGGGAAGAAAGCTTTTCTTATTTCTGGACGCATGTGCAAACTATAGAAAGTCGTTATGATGTAGAATGTGCATACTTTGTTGATTCCATTTATGAAATAAATCACATTTTCTAAAAATTCATGTTTTTTAAGAAATCGTGTAAACCTTCTAGAAGCTGTGATTTAAAAAAACGGGGGAAGTAAGCTTTTCTGATTTCCAGACGCATGCGCAAACTATAGAAATTCGTTATGACCTAGAATGTCCATAATTTGTTGATTCCCTTTATGAAATAAATCACGTTTTCTAAAAACTCGTGTTTTTTAAGAAATCATGGAAACCTTCTAGAAGCTGTGATTTTAAAAAACGAGGGAAGTAAGCTTTTCTTATTTCCGAACTCATGCGCACACTATAGAAAGTCGTTATGACGTAGAGTGTGCATACTTTGTTGATTCCATTTATGAAATAAATCACATTTTCTAAAATTTCATGTTTTTTGAGAAATCATGTAAACCTTCTAGAAGCTGTGATTATAAAAAAGGGGGAAGTAAGCTTTTCTTTTTTCCCGACGCATGCGCAAACTATAGAAAGTCGTTATGACATAGAATGTGCATACTTTGTTGATTCCATTTATGAAATATTCACATTTTCTAAAAACTCGTGTTTTTTAATAAATCATGTAAACCTTCTAGAAGCTTTGATTTTAAAAAACAGGGGAAGTAACCTATTCTTATTTCCGGACGAATGCCCAAACTATAGAAAGTCATTATGATGTAGAATGTGCATACTTTGTTGATTCCATTTATGAAGCAAATCACATTTTCTTAAAACTTGTGTTTAATAAGAAATCATCTAAACCTTCTAGACGCTGTAATTTTAAACAACAGGGGGAAGTAAGCTTTTCTTATTCCCGGACGCATGCGCAAACTATAGAAAGTTGTTATGACGTAGAATGTGCATATTTTGTTGACAACATTTATGAAATAAATCACATTTTCTAAAAACTCATGTTTTTTAGGAAATCATGTAAACCTTCTAGAAGCTGTGATTTTAAAAAATGGGGAAAGTAAGCTTTTCTTATTTCCGAATGCATGCGCAAACTGTAGAAAGTCCTTATGATGAATAATGTGCATACTCTGTTGATTCCATTGATGAAATAAATCACATTTTCTAAAAACTCATGTTTTTTGAGAAATCATGGAAACCTTCTAGAAGCTGTGATTTTAAAAAACGAGGGAAGTAAGATTTTCTTATTTCCGAACACATGTGCACACTATAGAAAGTTGTTATGACGTAGAATGTGTATACTTTGTTGATTCCATTTATGAAATAAATCACATTTTCTAAAAACTCGCGTTTTTTAAGATATCATGTAAACCTTCTAGAAGCTGTGATTTTAAACAACGCCGGGAAGTAAGCTTTTCTTATTTCCGGATGCCTGCGCAAACTATAGAAAGTCGTTATGACGTAGAATGTGCATACTTTGTTGATTCCATTTATGAAATAAATCAGATTTTCTAAAAATTCATGTTTTTTGAGAAATCATGTAAACCTTCTAGAAACTGTGATTTTAAAAAACAGGGGAAGTAAGCTTTTCTTCCTTCCAGACGCATGCGCATACTATAGAAAGTCGTTATGACGTAGAATGTGTATACTTTGTTGATTCCATTGATGAAATAAATGACATTTTCTAAAAACTCGTGTTTTTTAAGAAATCATGTAAAGCTTCTAGAAGCTGTGATTTTAAAAAAACGGGGAAGTAAGCTTTTCTTATTTCTAGACGCATGCGCAAACTATAGAAAGTCGTTATGACGTAGAATGTGCATACTTTGTTGATTCCATTTATGAAATAAATCACATTTTCTAAAAACTCGTGTTTTTTAAGATATCATGTAAACCTTCTAGAAGCTGTGATTTTAAACAACGCGGGGAACTAAGCTTTTCTTATTTCCGGACGCCTGCGCAAACTATAGAAATTCGTTATGACGTAGAATGTGCATACTTTGTTGATTACATTTATGAAATAAATCAGATTTTCTAAAAATTCATGGTTTTTGAGAAATCATGTAAACCTTCTAGAAACTGTGATTTTAAAAAACGGGGGAAGTAAGTTTTTCTTATTTCCGGACGCATGCGCAAACTATAGAAAGTCACTATGACGTAGAATGTGCATATTTTGTTGATTCCATTTATGAAATAAATCACATTTTCTAAAAACTCGTGTTTTTAAAGAACTCATGTAAACCTTCTAGAAGCTGTGATTTTAAAAAACAAGGGAAGTAAGCTTTTCTTATTTCCGGACGCATGCGCAAACTATAGAAAGTTGTTATGACGTAGAATGTGCATACTTTGTTGATTCCATATTTGAAATAAATCACATTTTCTAAAAACTCGTGTTTTTTAAGAAATCATGTAAACCTTCTAGAAGCTGGGATTTTAAAAAACGGGGGAAGTAAGCTTTTCTTATTTCCGGACGCATGCGAAAACTATAGATGTCCTTATGATGTAGAATGTGCATACTTTGTTGATTCCATTTAAGAAATAAATCGCATTTTCTAAAAACTCGTGATTTTTAAGAAATCATGTAAACTTTCTAGAAGCCGTGATTATAAAAAACGAGGGAAGTAAGCTTTTCTAATTTCCGGACTCATGCGTAAACTATAGAAAGTTCTTATGACGTAGAAAGGGCATACTTTGTTGATTCCATTTATAAAATAAATCACATTTTCTAAAAACTGGTGTTTTTTAAGAAATCATGTAAACCTTCTAGAAGTTGTGATCTTAAAAAACGGGGGGAAGTAAGCTTTTGTTATTTCCGGAGGAATGTGCAAATTATAGAAAGTCGATATTACGTAGAATTTGCATACTTTGTTGATTCCATTTATGAAATAAATCACATTTTCTAAAGACATGTGTTTTTTAAGAAATCATGTAAACCATCTAGAAGCTGTGATTTTAAAAAACCGGGGAAATAAGCTTTTCTTATTTCTGGACACATGCGAAAACTATAGAAATTCGTTATGACGTAGAATGTGCATACTTTGTTGATTCCATTAAAGAAATAAATCACATTTTCTAAAAACTCATGTTTTTTGAGAAATCATGTAAACCTTCTAGAAGCTGTGATTTTAAAAAACGGGGGAAGTAAGGTTTTCTTATTTCCCGACGCATGCGCAAACTATAGAAAGTCATTATGACATACAATGTGCATACTTTGTTGATTCCATTGATGAAATAAATCACATTTTATAAAAACTCGTGTTTTTTGGGAAATCATGTAAACCTTTTAGAAGCTGTGATTGTAAAAAACGGGGGAAGTAAGCTTTTGTTCTTTCGGGACGCATGCGAAACTATAGAAAGTCGTTATGACGTAGAATGCGCATACTTTGTTGATTCCATTTATGAAATAAATCAGATTTTCTAAAAATTCATGTTTTTTGAGAAATCATGTAAACCATCTAGAAGATGTAATTTTAAAAAACGGGGGAAGTAAGCTTTTCTTATTTCCGAATGCATGCGCAGACTTTAGAAAGTCGGTATGATGTAGAATGTGCATAATTTGTTGATTCCATTTATGAAATAATTCACATTTTCTAAGAACTCGTGTTTTTTGAGAAATCATGTAAACCTTCTAGAAGCTGTGAATTTAAAAAACGAGGGAAGTAAGCTTTTTTTATTTCCGGACTTATGCGCAAACTATAGAAAGTCGTTATGACATAGAATGTGCATACTTTGTTGATTCCCTGTATGAAATAAATCACATTTTCAAAAAACTCGTGTTTTTTGAGAAAAGATATAAACCTTCTAGAAACTGTGATTTTAAAAAACGGGGGAAGTAAGCTTTTCTTATTTCCGGACGCATGCGCAAACTATAAAAAGTCGTTATGACGTAGAATGTGCACTTTTTGTTGATTCCATTTATGAAATAAATCACATTTTCTAAAAATTCATGTTTTTTGAGAAATCATGTAAACCTTCTAGAAGCTGTGATTTTAAAAAATGGGGGAAGTAAGCTTTTCTTATTTCTGTACGCATGCGCAAACAATGGAAAGTCGCTATGACGTAGAATGTGCATACTTTGTTGATTCCATTTATGAAATAAATCACATTTTCTAAAAACTCGAGTTTTTTAATAAATCATGTAAACCTTCTATAAGCTGTGATTTTAAAAAACGAGGGAAGTAAGATTTTCTTATTTCCGAACGCATGCGCAAACTATAGAAAGTCGTTATGACGTAGAATGTGAATACTTTGTTGATTCCATTTATGAAATAAATCACATTTTCTAAAAAGTCATGTTTTTTGAGAAATCATGTAAACCTTCTTGAAGCTTTGATTTTAAAAAACGGGGGAAGTAAGCTTTTCTTCTTTACGGACGCATGCGCAAACTATAGAAAGTCGTTATGACGTAGAATGTGCATACTTTGTTGATTCCATTTATGAAATAAATCATATTTTCAGAAACTCGTGTTTTTTGAGAAATCATGTAAACCTTCTAGAAGCTGTGATTTTAAAAAACGAGGGAACTAAGCTTTTCCTATTTCCGAAGGCATGCGCAAACTATAGATAGTCATTATGACGTAGAATGTGCATACTTTGCTGATTCCATTTATGAAATAAATCACATTTTGTAAAAACTCATGTTTTTTAAGAAATCATATAAACCTTCTAGAAGCTGTGATTTTAAAAAACGGGGGGAAGTAAGCTTTTGTTATTTCCGGACGCATGCGAAAACTATAGAAAGTCGTTATGACGTAGAATGTGCATAATTTGTTGATTCCATTTATGAAATAAATCATATTTTCTAAGAACTCGTGTTTTTTGAGTAATCATGTAAACCTTCTAGATGCTGTGATTTTAAAAAACGAGGGAAGTAATCTTTTCTTATTTCCGGACGCATGCGCAAACTATACAAAGTCGTTATGACGTAGAATGTGCATACTTTGTTGATTCCATTTATGAAATAAATCACATTTTCTAAAAACTCATGATTTTTAAGAAATCATCTAAACCTTCTAGAAGCTGTGATTATAAAAAATGAGGGAAGTAAGTTTTTCTAGTTTCCGGACTCATGCGCAAACTATAGAAAGTTGTTATGACGTAGAATGGGAATACTTTGTTGGTTCCATTTCTGAAATAAATCACATTTTCTAAAAACTCACGTTTTTTAAGAAATCATGTAAACCTTCTAGAAGTTGTGATCTTAAAAAATGGGGGGAAGAAAGCTTTTGTTATTTCCGGACGCATGCGCAAATTATAGAAAGTCGATATGACGTAGAATTTGCATACTTTGTTGATTCCATTTATGAAATAAATCACATTTTCTAAAAACTCGCGTTTTTTAAGAAATCATGTAAACCTTCTAGAAGCTGTGATTTTAAAAAACCGGGGAAGTAAGCTTTTCTTATTTCCGGATGCATGCGAAAACTATAGAAGGTCGTTATGACGTAGAATGTCTATCCTTTGTTGATTCCATTAAAGAAATAAATCACATTTTCTAAAAACTCGTGTTTTTTGAGAAATCATGTAAACCTTCTAGAAGCTGTGATTTTAAAAAACGGGGGAAGTAAGGTTTTCTTATTTCCCGACGCATGCGCAAACTATAGAAAGTCATTATGACATACAATGTGCATACTTTGTTGATTCCATTTATGAAATAAATCACATTTTATAAAAACTCGTGTTTTTTGGGAAATCATGTAAACCTTCTAGAAGCTGTGATTGTAAAAAACGGGGGAAGTAAGCTTTTGTTCTTTCGGGACGCATGCGCAAACTATAGAAAGTCGTTAAGACGTAGAATGTGCATACTTTGTTGATTCCATTTATGAAATAAATCAGATTTTCTAAAAATTCATGTTTTTTGAGAAATCATGTAAACCTTCTAGAAGCTGTAATTTTAAAAAACGGGGGGAGTAAGCTTTTCTTATTTCCGAATGCATGCGCAGACTTTAGAAAGTCGTTATTACGTAGAATTTCCATACCTTATTGGTTGTATTTTTTAAATAAATCAAATTTTCTAAAAACTCGTGTTTTTTAAGAAATCATGTAAACATTCTAGAAGCTGTGATTTTAAAAAACGGGGGAAGTAAGCTTTTCTTCTTTACGGACGCATGCGCAAACTATAGAAAGTCGTTATGACGAAGAATGTGCATACTTTGTTGATTCTATTTATGAAATAAATCACATTTTCTAAAAACTCGTGTTTTTTGAGAAATCATGTAAACCTTCTAGAAGCTATGATTTTTAAAAACGGGGGAAGTAAGCTTTTCTTATTTCCGGACGCATGCGCAAACTATAGAAAGTCGTAATGACATAGAATGTGCATACATTGTTGATTCCATTTATGAAATAAATCACATTTTCTAAAAACTCGTGTTTTTTAAGAAATCATGTAAACCTTCTAGAAGCTGTGATTTTAAAAAACGAGGGAAGTAAGCTTTTCTTATTTCCGGACGTATGCCCAAACTATAGAAAGTCGTTATGACATAGAATGTGCATACTTTGTTGATTACCTGTATGAAATAAATCAGATTTTCTAAAAAATCGTGTTTTTTGAGAAATGATGTAAACCTTCTGGAAGCTGTGATTTTAAAAAATGGGGGAAGTAAGCTTTTCTTATTTCCGGACGCATGCACAAACTACAGAAAGTCGTTATGATGTAGTATGTGCATACTTTGTTGATTCCATCGATGAAATAAATCACATTTCCTAAAAACTCGTGTTTTTTGAGAACTAATGTAAAACTTCTAGAAGCTCTCATTTCAAAAAATGGGGGAAGTAAGATTTTCTTATTTCCGGACACACGCGCAAACTATAGAATGACGTTATTACGTAGAATGTGCATACTTTGTTGATTCCATTTATGAAATAAATCACATTTTATAAAAACTCGTTTTTTTTAAGAAATCATGTAAACCTTCTAGAAGCTATGATTTTAAACAACGGCGGGAAGTAAGCTTTTCTTATTTCCGGACGCATGCGCAAAATATAGAAAGTCCTTATGAAGTAGAATGTCCATACTTTGTTGATTCCATTGATGAAATAAATCACATTTTCTAAAAACTCGTGTTTTTTGAGAAATCATGTAAACCTTCTAGAAGCTGTGATTTTAGAAAATGGGGGAAGTAAGCTTTTCTTCTTTCCGGACGCATGCGCAAATTATAGAAAGTCGTTATGAAGTAGAATGTCCATACTTTGTCGATTCCATTTATGAAATAAATCACATTTTCTAAAAATTCATGTTTTTTGAGAAATCATGTAAACCTTCTAGAAGTTGTAATTTTAAAAAATGGGGGAAGTAAGCTTTTCTTAATTCCGAACGCATTCGCAGACTTTAGAAAGTCATTATGACGTAGAATGTCCATAATTTATTGGTTGCATTTTTGAAATAAATCACATTTTCTAAAAACTCGTGTTTTTTAAGAAATCATGTAAACATTCCAGAAGCTGTGATTTTAAAAAACGGGGGAAGTAAGCTTTTCTTCTTTCCGGACGCATGCGCAAACTATAGAAAATCGTTATGACGAAGAATGTGCATACTTTGTTGATTCCATTTATGAAATAAATCACATTTTCTAAAAACTCGTGTTTTTTAGGAAATCATGTAAACCTTCTAGAAGCTGTGATTTTAAAAAACGGGGCAATTAAGCTTTTCTTATTTCTGGATGCATGCGCAAGCTATAGAGTGTTGTTATTACGTAGAATGTGCATACTTTGTTGATTCCATTTATGAAATAAATCTTATTTTCTAAAAACTCGTGTTTTTTGAGAAATCATGCAAACCTTCTAGAAGCTGTGATTTTAAAAAATGGGGGAAGTAAGCTTTCGTTCTTTCGGGACGCATACGAAAACTATAGAAAGTCGTTATGATGTAGAATGTGCATACTTTGTTGATTCCATTTATGAAATAAATCACATTTTTTAAAAACTCGTGTTTTTTAAGAAATCATGTAAACATTCCAGAAGCTGTGATTTTAAAAAACGGGGCAATTAAGCTTTTCTTATTTCCGGACACATGCGAAAACTATAGAAACTCGTTATGACGTAGAATGTGCATACTTTGGTGATTCCATTGATGAAATAAATCACATTTTCTAAAAACTCATGATTTTTAAGAAATCATGTAAACCTTCTAGAAGCTGTGATTATAAAAAACGAGGGAAGTAAGCTTTTCTAATTTCCGGACTCATGCGCAAACTATAGAAAGTTGTTATGACGTAGAATGTGCATACCTTGTTGATTCCATTTAATAAATAAATCACATTTTCTAAAAACTCGTGTTTTTTAAGAAATCATGTAAACATTCCAGAAGCTGTGATTTTAAAAAACGGGGCAATTAAGCTTTTCTTATTTCCGGACGCATGCGAAAACTATAGAAACTCGTTATGACATAGAATGTGCATTCTTTGTTGATTCCATTGATGAAATAAATCACATTTTCTAAAAACTCATGATTTTTAAGAAATCATGTAAACCTTCTAGAAGCTGTGATCTTAAAAAATAGGGGGAAGTAAGCTTTTGTTATTTCCGGACGCATGCGCAAATTATACAAAGTCGATATTACGTAGAATTTGCATACTTTGTTTATTCCATTTATGAAATAAATCACATTTTCTAAAAACTCGCGTTTTTTAAGAAATCATGTAAACCTTCTAGAAGCTGTGATTTTAAAAAACTAGGGAAGTAAGCTTTTCTTATTTCCGGACACATGCGAAAACTATAGAAAGTCGTTATGAGGTAGAATGTGCATACTTTGTTGATTCCATTTATGAAATAAATCACATTTTCTAAAAACTCATGTTTTTTGAGAAATCATGTAAACCTTCTAGAATTTGTGATTTTAAAAAACGGGAGAAGTAAGGTTTTCTTATTTCCCGAAGCATGCGCAAACTATAGAAAGTCGTTATGACATACAATGTGCATATTTTGTTGATTCCATTTATGAAATAAATCACATTTTCTAAAAACCCGTGTTTTTTGGGAAATCATGTAAACCTTCTAGAAGCTGTCATTGTAAAAAACAGGGGATGTAAGCTTTTGATCTTTCGGGACGCATGCGCAAACTATAGAAAGTAAGCTTTTCTTATTTCCGAAAGCATGCGCAGACTTTAGAAAGTTGTTATGACGTAGAATGTCCATACTTTATTGGTTTCATTTTTGAAACAAATCACATTTTCTAAAAACTCGTGTTTTTTAAGAAATCATGTAAACCTTCTAGAAGCTGTGATTTTAAAAAACAGGGCAATTAAGCTTTTCTTATTTCCGGACGCATGCGCAAACTATAGAGAGTCGTTATTATGTAGAATGTGAATACTTTGTTGATTCCATTTATGAAATAAATAACATTTTCTAAAAATTCATGTTTTTTGAGAAATCATGTAAACCTTCTAGAAGCTGTGATTTTAAAAAACGGGGGAAGTAAGCTTTTCTTCTTTCCGGATGCATGCGCAAACTATAGAAAGTCGTTATGACGAAGAATGTGCATAATTTTCTGATTCCATTTATGAAAAAAATCACATTTTCTAAAACCTCATGTTTTTTAAGAAATCATTTAAACGTTCTAGAAGCTGTGATTTAAAAAAACGGGGGAATTGAGCTTTTCTTATTTCCGGACGCATGTGGAAACTATAGAAAGTCGTTATGAAATAGAATGTGCATACTTTGTTGATTCCATTTATGAAATAAATCACATTTTCTAAAAACTCGCGGTTTTTAAGAAATCATGTAAACCTTATAGAAGCTGTGATTTTAAACAACGGGGGGAAGTAAGCTTTTCTTATTTCCGGACGCATGCGAAAACTATAGAAAGTCGTTATGATGTAGAATGTGCATAATCTATTGATTCCATTTATGAAATAAATGACATTTTCTAAGAACTCGTGTTTTTTGAGAAATCAAGTAAACCTTCTAGAAGCTGTGAATTTAAAAAACGAGGGAAGCAAGCTTTTCTTATTTCCGTACGCATGCGCAAACTATACAAAGTCGTTATGACGTAGAATGTGCATACTTTGTTGATTTCATTTATGAAATATATCACATTTTCTAAAAACTTGCGTTTTTTAAGAAATCATGTAAACCTTCTAGAAGCTGTGATTTAAAAACCCGGGGAAGTAAGCTTTTCTTATTTCCAGATGCATGCGAAAACTATAGAAATTCGTTATGACGTAGAATGTCTATACTTTTTTGATTCCATTAAAGAAATAAATCACATTTTCTAAAAACTCGTGTCTTTTGAGAAATCATGTAAACCTTCTAGAAGCTGTGATTTTAAAAAACGGGGGAAGCAAGGTTTTCTTATTTCCCGACGCATCCGCAAACTAAAGAAAGTCGTTATGACGTAGAATGTGAATACTTTGTTGATTCCATTTATGAAATAAATCAGATTTTCTAAAAATTCATGTTTTTTGAGAAATCATGTAAACCTTCTAGAAGCTGTAATTTTAAAAAACGGGGGAAGTAAGCTTTTCTTATTTCCGAATGCATGCGCAGACTTTAGAAAGTCGTTATGACGTAGAATTTCCATACCTTATTGGTTGCATTTTTTAAATAAATCACATTTTCTAAAAACTTGTGTTTTTTAAGAAATCATGTAAACATTCTAGAAGCTGTGATTTTAAAAAACGAGGGAAGTAAGCTTTTCTTCTTTCCGGACGCATGCGCAAACTATAGAAAGTCGTTATGACGAAGAATGTGCATACTTTGTTGATTCCATTTATGAAATAAATCACATTTTCTAAAAACTCGTGTTTTTTAAGAAATCATGTAAACCTTCTAGAAGCTGTGATTTAAAAAAACGGGGCAATTAAGCTTTTCTTATTTCCAGACGCATGCGCAAACTATAGAGAGTTGTTATTACGTAGAATGTGCATACTTTGTTGATTCCATTGATGAAATAAATCACATTTTCTAAAAACTCTTGTTTTTTGAGAAATCATGTAAACCTTCTAGAAGCTGTGATTTTTAAAAACGGGGGAAGTAAGCTTTTCTTATTTCCGGATGCATGCGCAAACTATAGAAAGTCGTTATGACATAGAATGTGCATAAGAAATCATGTAAACCTTTTAGAATCTTAGATTTTAGAAAATGAGGGAAGTAAGATTTTCTTATTTCCGGACGTATGCCCAAACTATAGAAAGTCTTTATGACATAGAATGTGCATACTTTGTTGATTCCCTGTATGAAATAAATTAGATTTTCTAAAAAATCATGTTTTTTGAGAAATGATATAAACCTTCTAGAAGCTGTGATTTAAAAAATGGGGGAAGTAAGCTTTTCTTATTTCCGGACGGATGCGCAAATTATAGAAAGTTGTTATGAAGTAGAATGTCCATAGTTTGTTGATAGCATCGATGAAATAAATCACATTTTCTAAAAACTCGTGTTTTTTGAGAAATCATGTAAACCTTCTAGAAGCTCTCATTTTAAAAAATGGGGGAAGTAATATTTTCTTATTTCCGGACACATGCGCAAACTATAGAATGACGTTATGACGTAGAATGTGCATACTTTGTTGATTCCATTTCTGAAATAAATCAAATTTTATAAAAACTCATTTTTTTTAAGAAATCATCTAAACCTTCTTGAAGCTATGATTTTAAAAAACGGCGGGAAGTAAGCTTTTTTTATTTCCGGACGCATGCGCAAAATATAGAAATTCCTTATGAAGTAGAATGTCCATACTTTGTTGATTCAATTTATGAAATAAATCACATTTTCTAAAAACTTGTGTTTTTTGAGAAATCATGTAAACCTTCTAGAAGATGTGATTTCAAAAAACGGGGGAAGTAAGCTTTCCTTATTTCCGGACGAATGCGCAAACTATAGAAAGTCGTTATGATGTAGAATGTGCATTTTTTGTTGATTCCATTTATAAAATAAATAAAATTTTCTAAAAATTCATGTTTTTTGAGAAATCATGTAAACCTTCTAGAAGCTGTGATTTTAAAAAACGGGGGAAGTAAGCTTTTCTTCTTTTCGGACGCATGCGCAAACTATAGAAAGTCGTTATGACGAATAATGTGCATACTTTGTTGATTCCATTTATGAAAAAAATCACATTTTGTAAAAACTCGTGTTTTTTAAGAAATCATGTAAACCTTCTAGAAGCTGTGATTTTTAAAAACGGGGGAAGTAAGCTTTTCTTATTTCCAGACGCATGCGCAAAATATAGAAAGTCGTTATGACATAGAATGTGCATACATTGTTCATTCCATTTATGAAATAAATCACATTTTCTAAAAACTCATTTTTTTTAAGAAATCATGTAAACCTTCTAGAAGCTGTGATTTTAAAAAACGAGGGAAGTAAGCTTTTCTTATTTCCGGACGTATGCCCAAACTATAGAAAGTCGTTATGACATCGAATGTGCATACTTTGTTGATTCTCTGTATGAAATAAATCAGATTTTCTAAAAAATCGTGTTTTTTGAGAAATGATGTAAACCTTCTCGAAGCTGTGATTTTAAAAAATGTGGGATGTAAGCTTTTCTTATTTCCGGACGCATGCGCAAATTATAGAAAGTTGTTATGAAGTAGAATGTCCATAGTTTGTTGAATCCATCGATGAAATAAATCACATTTTCTAAAAATTCGTGTTTTTTGGGAAATCATGTAAACCTTCCAGAAGCTCTCATTTTAAAAAATGGGGGAAGTAAGATTTTCTTATTTCCGGACACACGCGCAAACTATAGAATGACGTTATGACGTAGAATGTCCATACTTTGTTGATTCCATTTATGAAATAAATCACATTTTCTAAAAACTCGTGTTTTTTGAGAAATCATGTAAACCTTGTAGAAGCTGTGATTTCAAAAAATGGGGGAAGTAAGCTTTTCTTATTTCCGGATGCATGGGCAAACTATAGAAAGTCGTTATGACGTAGAATGTGCATTCTTAGTTCATTCCATCTATGAAATAAATAATTTTTTCTAAAAATTCATGTTTTTTAAGAAATCATGTAAACCTTCTAGAAGCTGTGATTTTAAAAAATGGGGGAAGTAAGCTTTTCTTATTTCCGTACGCATGCGCAAACTATGGAAAGTCGCTGTGACGTAGAATGTGCATACTTTGTTGATTCCATTTATGAATTAAATCACATTTTCTAAAAACTCGTGTTTTTTAATAAATCATGTAAACCTTCTAGAAGCTGTGATTTTAAAAAACGAGGGAAGTAAGCTTTTCTTATTTTCGGACGCATGCGCAAACTATAGAAAGTCGTTACGACTTAGAATGTGAATACTTTGTTGATTCCATTTATGAAATAAATCACATTTTCTGAAAAATCGTGTTTTTTGAGAAATCATCTAAACCTTCTAGAAGCTGTGATTTTAAAAAACGGGGGAAGTAAGCTTTTCTTCTTTCCGGACGCATGCGCAAACTATAGAAAGTTGTTATGATGAATAATGTGCATACTTTGTTGATTCCATTTATGAAAAAAATCACATTTTGTAAAACTCGTGTTTTTTAAGAAATCATTTAAACCTTCTAGAAGCTGTGATTTAAAAAAACGGGGGAAGTAAGCTTTTCTTATTTCCGCACGCATGCGCAAACTATAGAAAGTCGTGTTGACATAGAATGTGCATACTTTGTTGATTGCATTTATGAAATAAATCACATTTTCTAAAAACTCGTGTTTTTTGAGAAATCATGTAAAGCTTCTAGAAGCTGTGATTTTAAACAACGGGGGGAAGTAAGCTTTTCTTATTTCCGGACGCATGTGCAAAATATTGAAAGTCGTTATGAAGTAGAATGTCCATACTTTGTTGATTCCATTTATGAAATAAATCACATTTTCTTAAAACTCATATTTTTTGAGAAATCATGTAAACCTTCTAGAAGTTGTGATTTTAAAAAACGAGGAAAGTAAGCTTTTCTTATTTCCAGACGCATGCGCAAACTATAGAATGTCGTTATGACGTAGAATGTGCATACTTTGTTGATTCCATTTATGAAATAAATCACATTTTCCAAAAACTCGTGTTTTTTAAGAAATCATGTAAACTTTCTAGAAGTTATGATTTTAAAAAACGGGGGAACTAAGCTTTGGTTATTTCCGGATGCATGCCCAAACTATAGAAAGTCGTTACGACGTAGAATGTGCATACTTTGTTGATTCCATTTATGAAATAAATCACATTTTCTAAAAACTCGTGTTTTTTAAGAAATCATGGAAATCTTCTAGAAGCTGTGATTTTAAAAAATGAGGGAAGTAAGCTTTTCTTATTTCCCGACGCATTTGCAAACTATAGAAAGTCGTTATGACAGAGAATGTGCATACTTTGTTTATTCCATTTATGAAATAAATCATATTTTCTAAAAACTCGTGTTTTTTAAGAAATCATGTAAACCTTCTAGAAGCTGTGATTTTAAAAAACGAGGGAAGTAATCTTTTCTTATTTCCCGACCCATGCGCAAACTATAGAAAGTCATTATGACATAGAATGTGCATACTTTGTTTATTCCATTTATGAAATAAATAACATTTTTTAAAAACTCGTGTTTTTTGACAAATCATGTAAACCTTCTACAAGCTGTGATTTTAAAAAAAGGGGGAAGCAAGATTTTCTTATTTCCGGACGCATGCGCAAACTATAGAAAATCGTTATGACGTAGAATGTGCATACTTTGTTGATTTCCTTTATGAAATAAATCACATTTTCGAAAAACTCGTGTTTTTTAAGAAATCATGTAAGCCTTCTAGGAGCTGTGATTTTAAACAACGGGGGGAAGTAAGCTTTTCTTTTTTCCGGACGCTTGCGCAAAATATAGAAAGACATTATGAAGTATAATGTTCATACTTTGTTGATTCCAATTATGAAATAAATCATATTTTCTTAAAACTCGTGTTTTTTAATAGATCATGTAAATCTTCAAGAAGCCGTGATTTTAAAAAATGGGGGGAAATAAGCTTTTGTTATTTCTGGACGCATGCGCAAACTATAGAAACTTGATATGACGAAGAATGTGCATACTTTGTTGATTCCATCTATGAAATAAATCACATTTTCCAAAAACTCGTGTTTTTTAAGAAATCATGCAAACCTTCTAGAAGCTGTGATTTTAAAAAACAGGGAAATTAAGCTTTTGTTATTTCTAGATGCATGCGCAAACTATAGAAAGTCGTTATGACATAGAATGTGCATACTTTGTTGATTTCATTTATGAAATAAATCACATTTTCTAAAAACTCATGTTTTTTAATGAATCATGTAAACCTTCTAGAAGCTGTGATTTTAAAAAATGGGGGAAGTAAGCTTTTCTTATTTCCGGATGAATGTGCAAACTATAGAAACTCGTTATGACATAGAATGTGCATACTTTGTTTATTCCATTTATGAAATAAATCACATTTTCTAAAAAATCGTGTTTTTTAAGAAATCATGTAAACCTTCTAGAAGCTATGATTTTAAAAAACGGGGGAAGTAAGCTTTTCTTATTTCCAGACACATGTGCAAACTATAGAAAGTCGCTATGACGTAGAATGTGCATACTTTGTTGATTCCATTTATGAAATAAATCACATTTTCTAAAAACTCGTGTTTTTTGAGAAATCATGTAAACCTTCTAGAAGCTGTGATTTTAAAAAACGGGGGAAGTATGATTTTCTTATTATTGGAAGCATGCGCAAAATATAGAAAGTCGTTATGAAGTAGAATGTGCATACTTTGTAGATTCCATTTATGAAATAAATCACATTTTCTAAACATTCATGTTTTTTGAGAAATCATATAAACCTTCTAGAAGGTGTGATTTTAAAAAATTGGGAAGTAAACTTTTCTTATTTCCGGACGCATGCACAAATTATAGAAAGTCGTTATGACGAAGAATGTGCATACTTTGTTGATTCCATTTATGAAATAAATCACATTTTCTAAAAACTCTTGTTTTTCAGAAATCATGGAAACCTTCTAGAAGCTGTGATTTTAAAAAACGAGGGAAATAAGATTTTCTTATTTCCGAACTCATGCGCACACTATAGAAAGTCGTTATGACGTAGAATGTGCATACTTTGTTGATTCCATTTATGAAATAAATCACATTTTCTAAAAACTCGTGTTTTTTAAGATATCATGTAAACCTTCTAGAAGCTATGATTTTAAAAAACGCGGGGAACTAAGCTTTTCTTATTTCCGGACGCCTGCGTAAACTATAGAAAGTCGTTATGACATAGAATGTGCATACTTTGATGATTCCATTTATGAAATAAATCACATTTTCTAAAAACTTGCGTTTTTTAAGAAATCATGTATACCTTCGAGAAGCTCTGATTTTAAAAAACCAGGGAAGTAAGCTTTTCTTATTTCTGGACGCATGCGAAAACTATAGAAAGTCGTTATGATGTAGAATGTGCATACTTTGTTGATTCAATTTAAGAAATAAATCACATTTTCTAAAAACTCATGATTTTTAAGAAATCATGTAAACCTTCTAGAAGCTATGATTATAAAAAACGAGGGAAGTAAGCTTTTCTAATTTCCGGACTCATGCGCAAACTATAGAAAGTTGTTATGACGTAGAAAGGGCATACTTTGTCTATTCCATTTATGAAATAAATCAAATTTTCTAAAAACTCGTGTTTTTTAAGAAATCATGTAAATCTTCTAGAAGCTGTGATCTTAAAAAACGGGGGGAAGTAAGCTTTTGTTATTTCTGGAGGCATGCGCAAATTATATAAAGTCGATATTACGTAGAATTTGCATACTTTGTTGATTCCATTTATGAAATAAATCACATTTTCTAAAAACTTGCGTTTTTAAAGAAATCATGTAAACCTTAAAGAAGCTGTGATTTTAAAAAACCGGGGAAGTAAGCTTTTCTTATTTTCGGATGCATGCAAAAACTATAGAAAGTCGTTATGACGTAAAATGTGCATACTTTGTTGATTCCATTAAAGAAATAAATCACATTTTCTAAAAACTTGTGTTTTTTGAGAAATCATGTAAACCTTCTAGAAGCTGTGATTTTAAAAAACAGGGGAAGTAAGGTTTTCTTATTTCCCGACGCATGCGCAAACTATAGAAAGTCATTATGACATACAATGTGCATACTTTGTTGATTCCATTTATGAAATAAATCACATTTTATAAAAACTCATGTTTTTTGGGAAATCATGTAAACCTTCTAGAAGCTGTCATTGTAAAAAATGGGGGAAGTAAGCTTTTGTTCTTTCGGGACGCATGCCCAAACTATAGAAAGTCGTTATGATGTAGAATGTGCATACTTTGTTGATTCCATTTATGAAATAAATCAGATTTTCTAAAAATTCATGTTTTTGGAGAAATCATGTAAACCTTCTAGAAGCTGTAATTTTAAAAAACGGGGGAAGTAAGCTTTTCTTATTTCCGAATGCATGCGCTGACTTTAGAAAGTCGTTATGACGTAGAATTTCCATAGCTTATTGGTTGCATTTTTTAAATAAATCACATTTTCTAAAAACTTGTGTTTTCTAAGAAATCATGTAAACCTTCTAGAAGCTGTGAATTTAAAAAATGAGGGAAGTAACCTTTTCTTATTTTAGGACGTATGCCCAAACTATAGAAAGTCGTTATGACATAGAATGTGCATACTTTGTTGATTCCATCGATGAAATAAATCACATTTTCTAAAAGCTCATGAGAAATCATGTAAACCTTCTAGAAGCTCTCATTTTAAAAAATGGGGGAAGTAAGATTTTCTTATTTCCGGACAGACGCGCAAACTATAGAATGACATTATGACGTAGAAAGTGCATACTTTGTTGATTCCATTTATGAAATAAATCACATTTTATAGAAACTCATTTTTTTTAAGAAATCATGTAAACCTTCTAGAAGCTATGATTTTAAACAACGGCGAAAAGTAAGCTTTTCTTATTTCCGGACGCATGCGCAAAATATAGAAAGTCCTTATGAAGTAGAATGTCCATACTTTGTTGATTCCATTTATGAAATAAATCACATTTTCTAAAAACTCGTGTTTTTTGAGAAATCATGTAAACCTTCTAGAAGCTGTGATTTCCAGAAAAGGGGAAAGTAAGCTTTTCTTATTTCCGGACGCATGCGCAAACTATAGAAAGTCGTTATGACGTAGAATGTGCATTTTTTGTTGATTCCATTTATGAAATAAATAAAATTTTCTAAAAATTCATGTTTTTTGAGAAATCATGTAAACCTTCTAGAAGCTGTGATTTTAAAAAAAGGGGGAAGTAAGCTTTTCTTATTTCCGTACGCATGCGCAAACTATGGAAAGTCGCTATGACGTAGAATGTGCATACTTTGTCGATTCCATTTATGAAATAAATCACATTTTCTAAAAACTCATGTTTTTTAATAAATCATGTAAACCTTCTAGAAGCTGTGATTTTAAAAAACGAGGGAAGTAAGCTTTTCTTATTTCCGGACGCATGCGCGAACTATAGAAAGTTATTATGACGTAGAATGTGAATACTTTGTTGATTCAATTTAAGAAATAAATCACATTTTCTAAAAAATCGTGTTTTTTGAGAAATCATGTAAACCTTCTAGAAGCTGTGATTTTAAAAAAAGGGGGAAGTAAGCTTTTCTACTTTCCGAACGCGTTCGCAAACTATAGAAAGTCGTTATGACGAATAATGTGCATACTTTTTTGATTCCATTTATGAAAAAAATCACATTTTGTAAAAACTCGTGTTTTTTAAGAAATCATATAAACCTTCTAGAAGCTGTGATTTTAAACAACAGGGGGAAGTAAGCTTTTCTTATTTCCGGACGCATGTGCAAAATATTGAAAGTTTTTATGAAGTAGAATGTCCATACTTTGTTGATTCAATTTATGAAATAAATCACATTTTCTTAAAACTCATATTTTTTGAGAAATCATGTAAACCTTCTAGAACTTGTGATTTTAAAAAATTAGGAAAGTAAGCTTTTCTTATTTCCGGACGCATGCGCAAACTATAGAAAGTCGGTATGCGTAGAATGTGCATACTTTGTTGATTCCATTTATGAAATAAATCACATTTTCTAAAAACTCGTGTTTTTTAAGAAATCATGTAAACTTTCTAGAATCTGTGATTTTAAAAAACGGGGGAACTAAGCTTTGGTTATTTCCAGACGCATGCGCAAACTATAGAAAGTCTTTACGACGTAGAATGTGCATACTTTGTTGATTTCATTTCTGAAATAAATCACATTTTCGAAAAACTCGTGTTTTTTAAGAAATCATGTAAGCCTTCTAGGAACTGTGATTTTAAACAATGGGGGGAAGTAAGCTTTTCTTTTTTCCGGACGCATGTGCAAAACATAGAAAGCCGTTATGAAGTAGAATGTTCATACTTTGTTTATTCCATTTATGAAATAAATCACATTTTCTTAAAACTCATGTTTTTTGAGAAATCATGTAAACCTTCTAGAAGTTGTGATCTTAAAAAACGAGGGAAGTAAGATTTTCTTATTTCCGAACTCATGCGCACACTATAGAAAGTCATTATGATGTAGAATGTGCATACTTTGTTGATTCCATTTCTGAAATAAATCATATTTTCTAAAAACTCGTTTTTTTTGGGAAATCATGTAAACCTTCTAGAAGTTGTGATTTTAAAAAACGGGGGAAGTAAGCTTTTCTTCTTTCCAGACGCATGCGCAAACTATAGAAAGTCATTATGACGTAGAATGTGCATACTTTGTTGATTCCATTTATGAAATAAACCACATTTTCTAGAATTTCATGTTTTTTGAGAAATCATGTAAACCTTCTAGAAGCTGTGATTTTAAAAAAGGGGGAAGTAAGCTTTTCTTTTTTCCCGACGCATGCGCAGACTATACAAAGTCGTTATGACATAGAATGTGCATACTTTGTTGATTCCATTAATTAAATATTCACATTTTCTAAAAACTCGTGTTTTTTAATAAATCATGTAAACCTTCTAGAAGCTTTGATTTTAAAAAACCGGGGAAGTAAGATTTTCTTATTTCCGGACGAATGCCCAAACTATAGAAAGTTGTTATGACATAGAATGTGCATACTTTGTTGATTCCATTTATGAAACAAATCACATTTTCTTAAAACTCGTGTTTAATATGAAATCATGTAAACCTTCTAGACGCTGTAATTTGAAACAACGGGGGGAAGTAAGCTTTTCTTATTTCCGGACGCATGCGCAAACTGTAGAAAGTTGTTATGACATAGAATGTGCATACTTTGTTGACACCATTTATGAAATAAATCACATTTTCTAAAAACTCATGTTTTTTAAGAAATCATGTAAACCTTCTAGAAGCTGTGATTTTAAAAAACAAGGGAGTAAGCTATTCTTATTTCCGAACGCATGCGCAAACTATAGAAAGTCATTATGATGAAGAATGTGCATACTTTTTTGATTCCATTTATGAAATAAATCACATTTTCTAAAAAGTCTTGTTTTTTGAGAAATCATGGAAACCTTCTAGAAGCTGTGATTTAAAAAAATGAGGGAAATAAGATTTTCTTATTTCCGAACTCATGCGCACACTATAGAAAGTCGCTATGACGTAGAATGTAGATACTTTGTTGATTCCATTTATGAAATAAATCACATTTTCTAAAAACTCGTGTTTTTTAAGATATCATGTAAACCTTCTAGAAGCTGTGATTTTAAACAATGCGGGGAAGTAAGCTTTTCTTATTTCCGGACGCATGCGCAAACTATAGAAAGTCGTTATGACGTAGAATGTGCATACTTTCTTGATTCCATTTGTGAAATAAATCACATTTTCTAAAAACTCGTGTTTTTTAAGATATCATGTAAACCTTCAAGAAGCTGTGATTTTTAACAACGCGGGGAACTAAGCTTTTCTTATTTCCGGACGCCTGCGCAAACTATAGAAAGTTGTTATGATGTAGAATGTGCATACTTTGTTGATTCCATTTATGAAATAAATCAGATTTTCTAAAAATTCATGTTTTTTGAGAAATCATGTAAACCTTCTAGAAACTGTGATTTTAAAAAACGAGGGAAGTAAGTTTTTCTTATTTCCGGACGCATGCGAAAACTATAGAAAGTCTCTATGACGTAGAATGTGCATACTTTGTTGATTCAATTTATGAAATAAATCACATTTTCTAAAAACTCGTGTTTTTAAAGAAATCATGTAAACCTTCTAGAAGCTGTGATTTTAAAAAACGAGGGAAGTAAGCTTTTCTTATTTCCGGACGCATGCACAAACTATAGAAAGTTGTTATGACGTAGAATGTGCATACTTTGTTGATTCCATATATGAAATAAATCACATTTTCTAAAAACTCGTGTTTTTAAAGAAATCATGTAAACCTTCTAGAAGCTGTGATTTTAAAAAACGGGGGGAAGTAAGTTTTTCTTATTTCCGGACGCATGCGAAAACTATCGAAAGTCGTTATGACGTAGAATGTGCATACTTTGTTGATTCAATTTATGAAATAAATCACATTTTCTAAAAACTCGTGTTTTTTGAGAAATCATGTAAAGCTTCTAGAAGCTGTGATTTTAAAAAACGGGGGATGTAAGCTTTTCTTATTTCCATACGCATGCGCAAACTATAGAAAATCGTTATGACGTAGAATTTGCATACTTTGTTGATTTCATTTATGAAATAAATCACATTTTTGAAAAACTCGTGTTTTTTAAGAAATCATGTAAGCCTTCTAGAAGCTGTGATTTTAAACAACGGGGGGAAGTCAGCTTTTCTTATTTTCGGACGCATGTGCAAAATATAGAAAGTCATTATGAAGTAGAATGTCCATACTTTCGTTATTCAATTTATGAAATAAATCACATTTTCTTAAAACTCACGTTTTTTGACAAATCATGTAAACCTTCTAGAAGTTGTGATTTTAAAAAACGATGAAAGTAAGCTTTTCTTATTTCCGGACGCATGCGAAAACTATAGAAAGTCTCTATGACGTAGAATGTGCATACTTTGCTGATTCCATTTATGAAATAAATCACATTTTCTAAAAACTCGTGTTTTTTAAGAAATCATGTAAACCTTCTAGAAGCTGTGATTTGAAATAAAGGGAGGAAGTAAGCTTTTGTTATTTCCGGACGCATGCGCAAACTATAGAAACTCGATATGACTAAGAATGTGCATACTTTGTTGATTCCATTTATGAAATAAATCACATTTTCTAAAAACTCGTGTTTTTTAAGAAATCATGTAAACCTTCTAGAAGCTGTGATTTAAAAAAACGGGGTAATTAAGCTTTTGTTATTTCTGGATGCATGCGCAAAATATAGAAAGTCGTTATGACATAGAATGTGCATACTTTGTTGATTTCATTTATGAAATAAATCACATTTTCTAAAAACTCGTGTTTTTTAATGAATCGTCTAAACCTTCTAGAAGCTGTGATTTTAAAAAACGAGGGAAGTAAGATTTTTTTATATCCGGACGAATGCACAAACTATAGAAACTTGTTATGACGTAGAATGTGCATACTTTGTTGATTCCATTTATGAAATAAATCAAATTTTCTAAAAACTCATGTTTTTTAAGAAATCATGTAAACCTTCTAGAAGCTATGATTTTAAAAAACGGGGCAATTAAGCTTTTCTTATTTTCGGACGCATGCGCAAACTATAGAAAGTCGTTATGACGTAGAATGTGCATACTTTGTTGATTCCATTTAAGAAATAAATCACATTTTCTAAAAATTCATGTTTTTTGAGAAATCATGTAAACCTTCTACAAGCTGTGAATTTAAAAAACTGGGGAAGTAAGCTTTTCTCATTTCCTGAGGCATGCGCAAACTATAGAAAGTCGCTATGACGTAGAATGTGCATACTTTGTTGATTCCATTTATGAAATAAATCACATTTTGTAAAAGCTCGTGTTTTTGGGAAATCATATAAACCTTCTAGAAGCTGTGATTTTAAAAAACGGAGGAAGTAAGCTTTTGTTCTTTCAGGACGCATGCGCAAACTAAAGAAAGTCGTTATGATGTAGAATGTGCATACTTTGTTAATTCCATTTATGAAATAAATCACATTTTGTAAAAACTCGTGTTTTTAAGAAATCATGTAAACCTTCTAGAAAGTCGTTATGACATAGAATGTCCATACTTTATTGGTTGCATTTTTGAAATAAATCACATTTTCTAAAAACTCGTGTTTTTTAAGAAATCATGGGAACCTTCTAGAAGCTGTGATTTTAAAAAACGAGGGAAGTAAGCTTTTCTTATTTCCCGACGCATGTGCAAACTATAGAAAGTCGTTATGACATAGAATGTGCATACTTTGTTTATTCCATTTATTAAATAAATCACATTTTCTAAAAACTCGTGTTTTTTGAAAAATCATGTAAACCTTCTAGAAGCTGTGATTTAAAAAATGGGGGAAGTAAGCTTTTGTTATTTCCAGATGCACGCACAAAATATAGAAAGTCGTTATGACGTAGAATGTGCATACTTTGTTGATTCCATTTATGAAATAAATTACATTTTCCAAAAACTCGTGTTTTTTAAGAAATCATGTAAACCTTCTAGAAGCTGTGATTTTAAAAAACGAGGGGAAGTAAGCTTTTGTTATTTCCAGATGCATGCGCAAACTATAGAAAGTCGTTATGACGTAGAATGAGCATACTTTGTTGATTCCGTTTATGAAATAAATCACATTTTGTAAAAACTCGTGTTTTTAAGAAATCATGCAAACCTTAGAAAGTCGTTATGACATAGAATGTCCATACTTTATTGGTTGCATTTTTGAAATAAATCACATTTTCTAAAAACTCATGTTTTTTAAGAAATCATGGGAACCTTCTAGAAGCTGTGATTTTAAAAAACGAGGGAAGTAAGCTTTTCTTATTTCCCGACGCATGTGCAAACTATAGAAAGTCGTTATGACGTAGAATGTGCATACTTTGTTGATTCCATTTTTGAAATAAATCACATTTTCTAAAAAATCGTGTTTTTTAAGAAATCATGTAAACCTTCTAGAAGCTGTGTTTTAAAAAAACGGGGGAAGTAAGCTTTTCTTATTTCCAGATGCATGCGCAAACTATAGAAAGTCATTATGACATAGAATGTGCATAGTTTTTTTATTTCATTTATGAAATATATCACATTTTCTAAAAACTCGTGCTTTTTAATAAATCATGTAAACCGTCTAGAAGCTGTGATCTTAAACAACTGGGGGAAGTAAGCTTTTGTTATTTCCGGACGCATGCGCAAACTATAGAAAGTCGTTGTGATGAAGAATTTGCATACTTTGTTGATGCCATTTATGAAATCAATCACATTTTCTAAAAACTCATGTTTTTAAAGAAATCATGTAAACCTTCTAGAAGCTGTGATTTTTAAAAACGGGGGAAGTAAGCTTTTCTTATGTCCGGATGTATGCCCAAACTATAGAAAGTCGTTATGACATAGAATGTGCATACTTTGTTGATTGCTTGTATGGAATAAATCACATTTTCTAAAAACTTGTGTTTTTTGAGAAATGATGTAAACCTTCTAGAAGCTGTGATTTTAAAAAATGGGGGAAGTAAGCTTTTCTTATTTCCAGACGCATGCACAAATTATAGAAAGTTTTTATGAAGTAGAATGTCCATAGTTTGTTGATTATATTGATGAAATAAATCACATTTTCTAAAAACTCGTGTTTTTTGAGAAATCATGTAAACCATCTAGAAGCTCTCTTTTTAAAAAATGGGGGAAGTAAGATTTTCTTATTTCCGGACACACGCGCAAACTATAGAACGACGTAATGACGTAGAATGTGCATAATTTGTTGATTCCATTTATGAAATAAACCACATTTTCTAAAAACTCATGTTTTTTAAGAGATCATGTAAACCTTCTAGAAGATGTGATTTTAAAAAACAGGGGGAAGTAAGCTTTTGTTATTTCCGGACGCATGCGCAAACTATAGAAAGTCGTTATGACGTAGAATGTGCATACTTTGTTGATTTCGTTTATGAAATAAATCACATTTTCTAAAAACTCGTGTTTTTTGAGAAATCATGTAAACCTTCTAGAAGCTGTGATTTTAAAAAACGAGGGAAGTAAGCTTTTCTTATTTCCGGAGGCATGCGCAAATTATAGAAAGTGTTTATGATATAGAATGTGCATACTTTGTTGATTCCATTTATGAAATAAATCACATTTTCTAAAAACTCGCGTTTTTTAAGAAATCATGTAAACCTTCTAGAAGCTGTGATTTTAAACAACGGGGGAAGTAAGCTTTTGTTATTTCCAGACGTATGCGCAAACTATAGAAAGTCGTTATGACGTAGAATGTGCATACTTTGTTGATTCCATTTATGAAATAAATCACATTTTCTAAAAACTCGTGTTTTTTAATAAATCATGTAAACCTTCTAGAATCCGTGATTTTAAAAAACGGGGGAAGTAAGCTTTTGTTATTTCCGGACGGATGCGCAAACTATAGAAAGTCGTTATGACGTAGAATGTGCATAATTTGTTGATTCCATTTATGAAATAAATCACATTTTCTAAAAACTCGTGTTTTTTGAGAAATCATGTAAACCTTCTAGAAGCTGTGATTTTAAAAAACGAGGGAAGTAAGCTTTTCTTATTTCTGGACGCATGCGCAAACTATAGAAAGTCGTTATGACGTAGAATGTGCATTTTTTGTTGATTCCATTTAAGAAATATATAACATTTTCTAAAAATTCATGTTTTTTGACAAATCATGTAAACCTTCTAGAAGCTGTGATTTTAAAAAATGGGGGAAGTAAGCTTTTCTTATTTCCGTACGCATGCACAAACTATGGAAAGTCGCTATGACGTAGAATGTGCATACTTTGTTGATTCCATTTATGAAATAAATCACATTTTCTAAAAACTCGTGTTTTTTAATAAATCATGTAAACCTTCTAGAAGCTGTGATTTTAAAAAACGAGGGAAGTAAGCTTTTCTTATAACCGGACGCATGCGCAAACTATAGAAATTTGTTATGACGTAGAATGTGAATACTTTGTTGATTCCATTTATGAAATAAATCACATTTTCTAAAAAATCGTGTTTTTTGAGAAATCATATAAACCTTCTAGAAGCTGTGATTTTAAAAAATGGGGGAAGTAAGCTTTTCTTCTTTCCGGACGCATGCGCAAACTATAGAAAGTCGTTATGACGAACAATTTGCATACTTTGTTGATTCCATTTATGAAAAAAATCACATTTTGTAAAAACTCATGTTTTTTAAGAAATCATGTAAGCCTTCTAGGAGCTGTGATTTTAAACAACGGGGGGGAAGTAATCTTTTCTTTTTTCCGGACGCATGCGCAAAATATAGAAGGCCTTTATGAAGTAGAATGTTGATACTTTGTTGATTCCATTGATGAAATAAATCACATTTTCTTAAAAATCATGTTTTTTGAGAAATCATTCAAACCTTCTAGAAGTTGCGATCTTAAAAAACGAGGAAAGTAAGCTTTTTCTTATTTCTGGACGCATGCGCAAATTATAGAAAGTCGTGCTGACGTAGAATGTGCATACTTTGTTGACTCCGTTTATGAAATAAATCACATTTTCTAAAAACTCATGTTTTTTAAGAGATCATGTAAAGCTTCAAGAAGCCGTGATTTTAAAAAATGGGGGGAAATAAGCTTTTGTTATTTCCGGACGCATGCGCAAACTATAGAAACTTGTGTTTTTTAAGAAATCATGCAAACCTTCTAGAAGCTGTGATTTTAAAAAACGGATCAATTAAGCTTTTGTTATTTCTGGACGAATGCGCAAACTATAGAAAGACGTTATGACATAGAATATGCATACTTTGTTGATTCCATTTATGAAATAAATCACATTTTCTAAAAACTCGTGTTTTTTGAGAAATCATGTAAACCTTCTAGAAGCTGTGATTTTAAACAACGGGGGGAAGTAAGCTTTTCTTATTTCCAGATGCATGTGCAAACTATAGAAAGTCGTTATGACATAGAATGTGCATACTTTGTTGATTCCATTTATGAAATAAATCACATTTTCTAAAAACTCGTGTTTTTTGAGAAATCAAGTAAACCTTCTAGAAGCTGTGATTTTTAAAAACGGGGGAAGTAAGTTTTTCTTATTTCCGGACGCATGCACAAACTATAGAAAGTCGTTATGACGAAGAATGTGCATACTTTGTTGATTCTATTTATGAAATAAATCACATTTTCGAAAACCTTGTGTTTTTTAAAAAATCGTGTAAATCTTCTAGAAGCCGTGATTTAAAAAAACAGGGGAAGTAAGCTTTTCTTATTTCCGGACGCATGCGCAAACTATAGAAAGTCGTTATGACCTAGAACGTGCATACTTTGTTGATTCCCTTTATGAAATAAATCACGTTTTCTAAAAACTCATGTTTTTTAAGAAATCATGAAAACCTTCTAGAAGCTGTGATTTTAAAAAATGAGGTAAGTAAGCTTTTCTTATTTCCGAACTCATGCGCACACTATAGAAAGTCATTATGACGTAGAATGTGCATACTTTGTTGATTCCATTTATGAAATAAATCATATTTTCTAAAAACTCATGTTTTTTGGGAAATCATGTAAACCTTCTAGAAGCTGTCATTTTAAAAAACGGGGGAAGTAAGCATTTCTTCTTTCCAGACGCATGCGCAAACTATAGAAAGTCGTTATGACGTAGAATGCGCATACTTTGTTGATTCCATTTATGAAATAAATCACATTTTCTAAAATTTCATGTTTTTTGAGAAATCATGTAAACCTTCTAGAAGCTGTGATTTTAAAAAAGGGGGAAGTAAGCTTTTCTTTTTTCCCGACACATGCGCAAACTATAGAAAGTCGTTATGACATAGAATGTGCATACTTTTTTGATTCCATTTATGAAATATTCACATTTTCTTAAAACTCGTGTTTAATAATAAATCATGTAAACCTTCTAGACGCTGTAATTTTAAACAACGGGGGGAAGTAAGCTTTTCTTATTTCTGGACGCATGCGCAAACTATAGAAATTTGTTTTGAAACCATTTATGAAATAAATCACATTTTCTAAAAACTCATGTTTTTTAAGAAATCATGTAAACCTTCTAGAAGCTCTGATTTTAAAAAACGGGGGAAGTAAGCTTTTCTTATTTCCGAACGCATGCGCAAACTATAGAAACTCATTATGATGAAGAATGTGCATACTTTGTTGATTCCATTTATGAAATAAATCACATTTTCTAAAAACTCGTGTTTTTTGAGAAATCATGGAAACCTTCTAGAAGCTGTGATTTTAAAAAACCTGGGAAATAAGATTTTCTTATCTTTGAACTCATGCGCACAATATAGAAAGTCGTTATGACGTAGAATGTCCATACTTTGTTGATTCCATTTATGAAATAAATCACATTTTCTAAAAACTCATGCTTTTCAAGAAATCATGTAAACCTTCTAGAAGCTGTGATTTTAAAAAACCGGGGAAGTAAGCTTTTCTTATTTCCGGACGCATGCGCAAACCATAGAAATTCGTTATGACGTAGAATGTGCATACTTTGTTGATTCCATTTATGAAATAAATCACATTTTCTAAAAACAAGTATTTTTTAAGATATCATGTAAACCTTCTAGAAGCTGTGATTTCAAACAACGCGGGGAACTAAGCTTTTCTTATTTCCGGACGCCTGCGCAAACTATAGAAAGTCGTTATGATGTAGAATGTGCATACTTTGTTGATTCCATTTATGAAATAAATCAGATTTTCTAAAAATTCATGTTTTTTGAGAAATCATGTAAACCTTCTATAACCTGTGATTTTAAAAAACGAGGGAAGTAAGCTTTTGTTATTTCCGGACGCATGCGCAAACTATAGAAAGTTGTTATGACGTAGAATGTGCATACTTTGTTGATTCCATATACGAAATAAATCACATTTTCTAAAAACTCGTGTTTTTTAAGAAATCATGTAAACCTTCTAGAAGCTGTGATTTTAAAAAATGGGGGGAAGTAAGATTTTGTTATTTCCGGACGCATGCGCAAATTATAGAAAGTCGATATGACGTGGAATGTGCATACTTTGTTGATTCTGTTTATGAAATAAATCACATTTTGTAAAAACTCGTGTTTTTAAGAAATCATATAAACATTCTAGAAGCTGTGATTTTAAAAAACGGGGGGAAATAAGCTTTTGTTTTTTCCGGACGCATGCGAAAACTATAGAAAGTCGTTATGACGTAGAATGTGCATAATTTGTTGATTCCCTTTATGAAATAAATCACATTTTCTAAAAAATCGTGTTTTTTAAGAAATCATGTAAACCTTCTAGATGCTGTGTTTTAAAAAAACAAGGGAAGTAAGCTTTTCTTATTTCCAGATGCATGCGCAAATTATAGAAAGTCATTATGACATAGAATGTTCATAGTTTTTTGATTTCATTTATGAAATATATCACTTTTTCTAAAAACTCATGTTTTTTAATAAATCATGTAAACCTTCTAGAAGTTGTGATCTTAAACAACTGGGGGAAGTAAGCTTTTGTTATTTCCGGACGCATGCGCAAACTATAGAAAGTCGTTATGACGTAGAAAGCACATACTTTGTTGATTCCATTTATGAAATAAATCACATTTTCTAAAAACGGGGGAAGTAAGATTTTCTTCTTTCTGGACACATGCGCAAACTATAGAAAGTCGTTATGACATAGAATGTGCGTACTTTTTTTATTCCATTTATGAAATAAATAACATTTTCTAAAACCTCGTGTTTTTTAAGAACTCATGTAAACCTTCTAGAAGCTGTGATTTTAAACAATGGGGGGAAGTAAGCTTTTTTTATTTGCGGAAGCATGCGCAAACTATAGAAAGTCGTTATGACGTAGAATGCGCATGCTTTGTTGAGTCCATTTATGAAATAGATCACATTTTCTAAAAACTCGTGTTTTTTAAGAAATCATGTAAACCTTCTAGAAGCTGTGATTTTAAAAAATGGGGGAAGTAAGCTTTTGTTATTTCCGGACGCATGTGCAAACTATAGAAAGTCGTTATGACGTAGAATGTGCATACTTTGTTGATTTCGTTTATGAAATAAACCACATTTTCTAAAAACTCGTGTTTTTTAAGAGATCATGTAAACCTTCTAGAAGATGTGATTTTAAAAAACAGGGGGAAGTAAGCTTTTGTTATTTCCGGACGCATGCGCAAACTATAGAAAGTCGTTATGACGTAGAATGTGCATACTTTGTTGATTTCGTTTATGAAATAAATCACATTTTCTAAAAACTCGTGTTTTTTGAGAAATCATGTAAACCTTCTAGAAGCTGTGATTTTAAAAAATGAGGGAAGTAAGCTTTTCTTATTTCCGGAGGCATGCGCAAACTATAGAAAGTGTTTATGACGTAGAATGTGCATACTTTGTTGATTCCATTTATGAAATAAATCACATTTTCTAAAAACTCGCGTTTTTTAAGAAATCATGTAAACCTTCTAGAAGCTGTGATTTTAAACAACGGGGGAAGTAAGCTTTTGTTATTTCCAGACGTATGCGCAAACTATAGAAAGTCGTTATGACGTAGAATGTGCATACTTTGTTGATTCCCTTTACGAAATAAATAACATTTTGTAAAAACTCGTGTCTTTAAGAAATCATATAAGCCTTCTAGAAGCTGTGATTTTAAAAAATAGGGCGAAGTAAGCTTTTGTTATTACCGGACGCATGTGAAAACTATAGAAAGTCGTTATGACATACAATGTGCATACTTTGTTGATTCCATTTATGAAATAAATCACATTTTCTAAAAACTCGTGTTTTTTGGGAAATCATGTAAACCTTCTAGAAGCTGTGATTTTAAACAACGGGGGGATGTAAGCTTTTCTTTTTTCCGGACGCATGCGCAAAATATAGAAAGCCATTATGAAGTAGAATGTTCATACTTTGTTGATTCCATTGATGAAATAAATCACAGTTTCTTAAAACTCATGTTTTTTGAGAAATCATGTAAACCTTCTAGAAGTTGTGATCTTAAAAAATGAGGAAAGTAAGCTTTTCTTCTTTCCGGATGCATGCGCAAACTATAGAAAGTCGTTATGACGAAGAATGTGCATACTTTGTTGATTCTATTTTTGAAATAAATCACATTTTCTAAAAACTCGTGTTTTTTGAGAAATCATGTAAACCTTCTAGAAGCTGTGATTTTAAAAAACGGGGGGAAGTAAGCTTTTCATATTATCGAACGCATGCACAAACTATAGAAAGTCCGTATGACGTAGAATGTGCATACTTTGTTGATTCCATTGATGAAATAAATAATATTTTCTAAAAACTCGTGTTTTTTCAGAAATCATGTAAACCTTTTAGAAGCTGTGATTTTAAAAAACGAGGGAGGTAAGCTTTTCTTATTTCCGGAGGCATGCCCAAACTATAGAAAGTCGTTATGACGTAGAATGTGCATACTTTGTTGATTCCATTTATTAAATAAATCACATTTTCTAAAAACTCGTGTTTTTTAAGAAATCAAGTAAACCTTCTAAAAGATTTGATTTTAAACAACAGGGGAAGTAAGCTTTTGTTATTTCCAGACGCATGCGCAAACTATAGAAAGTCATTATGACGTAGAATGTGCATACTTTGTTGATTCCGTTTATGACATAAATGACATTTTGTAAAAACTCGTGTTTTTAAGAAATCATATAAAGCTTCTAGAAGCTGTGATTTTAAAAAACGGGGGGAAGTAAGCTTTTGTTATTTCCAGACGAATGCGAAAACTATAGAAAGTCGTTCTGATGTAGAATGTGCATAATTTGTTGATTCCATTTATGAAATAAATCACATTTTCTAAAAACTCGTGTTTTTTAAGAAATCATGTAAACCTTCTACAAGCTGTAATTTTAAAAAACAGCAGAAGTAAGCTTTTCTTATTTCCAGATGCATGCGCAAACTATAGAAAGTCGTCATGAAAAAGAATGTGCATACTTTGTTGATTCCATTTATGAAATATATCACATTTTCTAAAAACTCGTGTTTTTTAATAAATCATGTAAACCTTCTAGAAGCTGTGATTTTAAAAAACGGGGGAACTAAGCTTTTCTTGTTTCTGAACAAATGCGCAAACTATAGAAAGTCGTTATAACATAGAATGTGCATACGTTGCCGATTCCTTTTATCAAATAAATCACATTTTGTAAAAACTCATGTTTTTTAAGAAATCATGTAAACCTTGTAGAAGCTCTGATTTTAGAAAATGGGGCAATTAAGCTTTTCTTATTTCCGGACGCATGCGCAAAATATAGAAAGTCATTATGACATAGAATGTGCATACTTTGTTGATTCCATTTATGAAATAAATCACATTTTCTAAAAACTCGTGTTTTTTAATGAATCATGTAAACCTTCTAGAAGCTGTGATTTTAAAAAACGGGGGAAGTAAGCTTTTCTTATTTCCGGACGAATGCGCAAACTATAGAAACTCGTTATGGCGTAGAATGTGCATACTTTGTTGATTCCATTTATGAAATAAATGAAATTTTCTAAAAACTCATGTTTTTTAAGAAATCATCTAAACCTTCTAGAAGCTGTGATTTTAAAAAACGGGGCGATTAAGCTTTTGTTATTTCCGGACGTATGCGCAAAATATAGAAAGTCGTTATGACATAGAATGTGCATAATTTCTTGATTCCATTTATGAAATAAATCACATTTTCTAAAAACTCGTGTTTTTTAATAAATCATGTAAACCTTCTAGAATCCGTGATTTTAAAAAACGGGGGAAGTAAGCTTTTGTTATTTCCGGACGGATGCGCAAACTATAGAGAGTCGTTATGACGTAGAATGTGCATAATTTGTTGATTCCATTTATGAAATAAATCACATTTTCTAAAAACTCGTGTTTTTTGAGAAATCATGTAAACCTTCTAGAAGCTGTGATTTTAAAAAACGAGGGAAGTAAGCTTTTCTTATTTCTGGACGCATGCGCAAACTATAGAAAGTCGTTATGACGTAGAATGTGCATTTTTTGTTGATTCCATTTAAGAAATATATAACATTTTCTAAAAATTCATGTTTTTTTACAAATCATGTAAACCTTCTAGAAGCTGTGATTTTAAAAAATGGGGGAAGTAAGCTTTTCTTATTTCCGTACGCATGCACAAACTATGGAAAGTCGCTATGACGTAGAATGTGCATACTTTGTTGATTCCATTTATGAAATAAATCACATTTTCTAAAAACTCGTGTTTTTTAATAAATCATGTAAACCTTCTAGAAGCTGTGATTTTAAAAAACGAGGGAAGTAAGCTTTTCTTATAACCGGACGCATGCGCAAACTATAGAAATTTGTTATGACGTAGAATGTGAATACTTTGTTGATTCCATTTATGAAATAAATCACACTTTCTAAAAAATCGTGTTTTTTGAGAAATCATATAAACCTTCTAGAAGCTGTGATTTTAAAAAATGGGGGAAGTAAGCTTTTCTTCTTTCCGGACGCATGCGCAAACTATAGAAAGTCGTTATGACGAACAATTTGCATACTTTGTTGATTCCATTTATGAAAAAAATCACATTTTGTAAAAACTCATGTTTTTTAAGAAATCATGTAAGCCTTCTAGGAGCTGTGATTTTAAACAACGGGGGAAAGTAATCTTTTCTTTTTTCCGGACGCATGCGCAAAATATAGAAGGCCGTTATGAAGTAGAATGTTGATACTTTGTTGATTCCATTTATGAAATAAATCACATTTTCTTAAAAATCATGTTTTTTGAGAAATCATTCAAACCTTCTAGAAGTTGCGATCTTAAAAAACGAGGAAAGTAAGCTTTTCTTATTTCTGGACGCATGCGCAAATTATAGAAAGTCGTGCTGACGTAGAATGTGCATACTTTGTTGACTCCATTTATGAAATAAATCACATTTTCTAAAAACTTATGTTTTTTAGGAGATCATGTAAAGCTTCAAGAAGCCGTGATTTTAAAAAATGGGGGGAAATAAGCTTTTGTTATTTCCGGACGCATGCGCAAACTATAGAAACTTGTGTTTTTTAAGAAATCATGCAAACCTTCTAGAAGCTGTGATTTTAAAAAACGGATCAATTAAGCTTTTGTTATTTCTGGACGAATGCGCAAACTATAGAAAGACGTTATGACATAGAATATGCATACTTTGTTGATTCCATTTATGAAATAAATCACATTTTCTAAAAACTCGTGTTTTTTTGAGAAATCATGTAAACCTTCTAGAAGCTGTGATTTTAAACAACGGGGGGGAAGTAAGCTTTTCTTATTTCCAGATGCATGTGCAAACTATAGAAAGTCGTTATGACATAGAATGTGCATACTTTGTTGATTCCATTTATGAAATAAATCACATTTTCTAAAAACTCGTGTTTTTTGAGAAATCAAGTAAACCTTCTAGAAGCTGTGATTTTTAAAAACGGGGGAAGTAAGTTTTTCTTATTTCCGGACGCATGCACAAACTCTAGAAAGTCGTTATGACGAAGAATGTGCATACTTTGTTGATTCTATTTATGAAATAAATCACATTTTCGAAAACCTTGTGTTTTTTAAAAAATCGTGTAAATCTTCTAGAAGCTGTGATTTTAAAAAACAGGGGAAGTAAGCTTTTCTTATTTCCGGACGCATGCGCAAACTATAGAAAGTCGTTATGACCTAGAACGTGCATACTTTGTTGATTCCCTTTATGAAATAAATCACGTTTTCTAAAAACTCATGTTTTTTAAGAAATCATGAAAACCTTCTAGAAGCTGTGATTTTAAAAAACGAGGTAAGTAAGCTTTTCTTATTTCCGAACTCATGCGCACACTATAGAAAGTCATTATGACGTAGAATGTGCATACTTTGTTGATTCCATTTATGAAATAAATCATATTTTCTAAAAACTCGTGTTTTTTTGGGAAATCATGTAAACCTTCTAGAAGCTGTCATTTTAAAAAACGGGGGAAGTAAGCTTTTCTTCTTTCCAGACGCATGCGCAAACTATAGAAAGTCGTTATGACGTAGAATGCGCATACTTTGTTGATTCCATTTATGAAATAAATCACATTTTCTAAAATTTCATGTTTTTTGAGAAATCATGTAAACCTTCTAGAAGCTGTGATTTTAAAAAAGGGGGGAAGTAAGCTTTTCTTTTTTCCCGACACATGCGCAAACTATAGAAAGTCGTTATGACATAGAATGTGCATACTTTTTTGATTCCATTTATGAAATATTCACATTTTCTTAAAACTCGTGTTTAATAATAAATCATTTAAACCTTCTAGACGCTGTAATTTTAAACAACGGGGGGAAGTAAGCTTTTCTTATTTCTGGACGTATGCGCAAACTATAGAAATTTGTTTTGACACCATTTATGAAATAAATCACATTTTCTAAAAACTCATGTTTTTTAAGAAATCATGTAAACCTTCTAGAAGCTCTGATTTTAAAAAACGGGGGAAGTAAGCTTTTCTTATTTCCGAACGCATGCGCAAACTATAGAAACTCATTATGATGAAGAATGTGCATACTTTGTTGATTCCATTTATGAATAAATCACATTTTCTAAAAACTCGTGTTTTTGAGAAATCATGGAAACCTTCTAGAAGCTGTGATTTTAAAAAACCTGGGAAATAAGATTTTCTTATTTTTGAACTCATGCGCACAATATAGAAAGTCGTTATGACGTAGAATGTCCATACTTTGTTGATTCCATTTATGAAATAAATCACATTTTCTAAAAACTCATGTTTTTTAAGAAATCATGTAAACCTTCTAGAAGCTGTGATTTTAAAAAACCGGGGAAGTAAGCTTTTCTTATTTCCGGACGCATTCGCAAACCATAGAAATTCGTTATGACGTAGAATGTGCATACTTTGTTGATTCCATTTATGAAATAAATCACATTTTCTAAAAACAAGTATTTTTTAAGATATCATGTAAACCTTCTAGAAGCTGTGATTTCAAACAACGCGGGGAACTAAGCTTTTCTTATTTCCGGACGCCTGCGCAAACTATAGAAAGTCGTTATGATGTAGAATGTGCATACTTTGTTGATTCCATTTATGAAATAAATCAGATTTTCTAAAAATTCATGTTTTTTTGAGAAATCATGTAAACCTTCTATAACCTGTGATTTTAAAAAATGAGGGAAGTAAGCTTTTGTTATTTCCGGACGCATGCGCAAACTATAGAAAGTTGTTATGACGTAGAATGTGCATACTTTGTTGATTCCATATACGAAATAAATCACATTTTCTAAAAACTCGTGTTTTTTAAGAAATCATGTAAACCTTCTAGAAGCTGTGATTTTAAAAAATGGGGGGAAGTAAGATTTTGTTATTTCCGGACGCATGCGCAAATTATAGAAAGTCGATATGACGTGGAATGTGCATACTTTGTTGATTCTGTTTATGAAATAAATCACATTTTGTAAAAACTCGTGTTTTTAAGAAATCATATAAACATTCTAGAAGCTGTGATTTTAAAAAACGGGGGGAAATAAGCTTTTGTTTTTTCCGGACGCATGCGAAAACTATAGAAAGTCGTTATGACGTAGAATGTGCATAATTTGTTGATTCCCTTTATGAAATAAATCACATTTTCTAAAAAATCGTGTTTTTTTAAGAAATCATGTAAACCTTCTAGATGCTGTGTTTTAAAAAAACAAGGGAAGTAAGCTTTTCTTATTTCCAGATGCATGCGCAAATTATAGAAAGTCATTATGACATAGAATGTTCATAGTTTTTTGATTTCATTTATGAAATATATCACTTTTTCTAAAAACTCATGTTTTTTAATAAATCATGTAAACCTTCTAGAAGTTGTGATCTTAAACAACTGGGGGAAGTAAGCTTTTGTTATTTCCGGACGCATGCGCAAACTATAGAAAGTCGTTATGACGTAGAAAGCACATACTTTGTTGATTCCATTTATGAAATAAATCACATTTTCTAAAAACGGGGGGAAGTAAGATTTTCTTCTTTCTGGACACATGCGCAAACTATAGAAAGTCGTTATGACATAGAATGTGCGTACTTTTTTTATTCCATTTATGAAATAAATAACATTTTCTAAAACCTCATGTTTTTTAAGAACTCATGTAAACCTTCTAGAAGCTGTGATTTTAAACAATGGGGGGAAGTAAGCTTTTTTTATTTGCGGAAGCATGCGCAAACTATAGAAAGTCGTTATGACGTAGAATGCGCATGCTTTGTTGAGTCCATTTATGAAATAGATCACATTTTCTAAAAACTCGTGTTTTTTAAGAAATCATGTAAACCTTCTAGAAGCTGTGATTTTAAAAAATGGGGGAAGTAAGCTTTTGTTATTTCCGGACGCATGTGCAAACTATAGAAAGTCGTTATGACGTAGAATGTGCATACTTTGTTGATTTCGTTTATGAAATAAACCACATTTTCTAAAAACTCGTGTTTTTTTAAGAGATCATGTAAACCTTCTAGAAGATGTGATTTTAAAAAACAGGGGGAAGTAAGCTTTTGTTATTTCCGGACACATGCGCAAACTATAGAAAGTCGTTATGATGTAGAATGTGCATACTTTGTTGATTTCGTTTATGAAATAAATCACATTTTCTAAAAACTCGTGTTTTTTGAGAAATCATGTAAACCTTCTAGAAGCTGTGATTTTAAAAAACGAGGGAAGTAAGCTTTTCTTATTTCCGGAGGCATGCGCAAACTATAGAAAGTGTTTATGACGTAGAATGTGCATACTTTGTTGATTCCATTTATGAAATAAATCACATTTTCTAAAAACTCGCGTTTTTTAAGAAATCATGTAAACCTTCTAGAAGCTGTGATTTTAAACAACGGGGGAAGTAAGCTTTTGTTATTTCCAGACGTATGCACAAACTATAGAAAGTCGTTATGACGTAGAATGTGCATACTTTGTTGATTCCCTTTACGAAATAAATAACATTTTGTAAAAACTCGTGTCTTTAAGAAATCATATAAGCCTTCTAGAAGCTGTGATTTTAAAAAATAGGGCGAAGTAAGCTTTTGTTATTACCGGACGCATGTGAAAACTATAGAAAGTCGTTATGACATACAATGTGCATACTTTGTTGATTCCATTTATGAAATAAATCACATTTTCTAAAAACTCGTTTTTTTTGGGAAATCATGTAAACCTTCTAGAAGCTGTGATTTTAAACAACGGGGGGATGTAAGCTTTTCTTTTTTCCGGACGCATGCGCAAAATATAGAAAGCCATTATGAAGTAGAATGTTCATACTTTGTTGATTCCATTGATGAAATAAATCACAGTTTCTTAAAACTCATGTTTTTTGAGAAATCATGTAAACCTTCTAGAAGTTGTGATCTTAAAAAATGAGGAAAGTAAGCTTTTCTTCTTTCCGGATGCATGCGCAAACTATAGAAAGTCGTTATGACGAAGAATGTGCATACTTTGTTGATTCTATTTTTGAAATAAATCACATTTTCTAAAAACTCGTGTTTTTTGAGAAATCATGTAAACCTTCTAGAAGCTGTGATTTTAAAAAACGGGGGGAAGTAAGCTTTTCATATTATCGAACGCATGCACAAACTATAGAAAGTCCGTATGACGTAGAATGTGCATACTTTGTTGATTCCATTGATGAAATAAATAATATTTTCTAAAAACTCGTGTTTTTTCAGAAATCATGTAAACCTTTTAGAAGCTGTGATTTTAAAAAACGAGGGAGGTAAGCTTTTCTTATTTCCGGAGGCATGCCCAAACTATAGAAAGTCGTTATGACGTAGAATGTGCATACTTTGTTGATTCCATTTATTAAATAAATCACATTTTCTAAAAACTCGTGTTTTTTAAGAAATCAAGTAAACCTTCTAAAAGATTTGATTTTAAACAACAGGGGAAGTAAGCTTTTGTTATTTCCAGACGCATGCGCAAACTATAGAAAGTCAATATGACGTAGAATGTGCATAGTTTGTTGATTCCGTTTATGACATAAATGACATTTTGTAAAAACTTGTGTTTTTAAGAAATCATATAAAGCTTCTAGAAGCTGTGATTTTAAAAAACGGGGGGAAGTAAGCTTTTGTTATTTCCAGACGAATGCGAAAACTATAGAAAGTCGTTATGATGTAGAATGTGCATAATTTGTTGATTCCATTTATGAAATAAATCACATTTTCTAAAAACTCGTGTTTTTTAAGAAATCATGTAAACCTTCTACAAGCTGTAATTTTAAAAAACAGCAGAAGTAAGCTTTTCTTATTTCCAGATGCATGCGCAAACTATAGAAAGTCACCATGAAAAAGAATGTGCATACTTTGTTTATTCCATTTATGAAATATATCACATTTTCTAAAAACTCGTGTTTTTTAATAAATCATGTAAACCTTCTAGAAGCAGTGATTTTAAAAAACGGGGGAACTAAGCTTTTCTTGTTTCTGAACAAATGCGCAAACTATAGAAAGTCGTTATAACATAGAATGTGCATACGTTGCCGATTCCTTTTATCAAATAAATCACATTTTGTAAAAACTCATGTTTTTTAAGAAATCATGTAAACCTTGTAGAAGCTCTGATTTTAGAAAATGGGGCAATTAAGCTTTTCTTATTTCCGGACGCATGCGCAAAATATAGAAAGTCATTATGACATAGAATGTGCATACTTTGTTGATTCCATTTATGAAATAAATCACATTTTCTAAAAACTCGTGTTTTTTAATGAATCATGTAAACCTTCTAGAAGCTGTGATTTTAAAAAACGGGGGAAGTAAGCTTTTCTTATTTCCGGACGAATGCGCAAACTATAGAAACTCGTTATGGCGTAGAATGTGCATACTTTGTTGATTCCATTTATGAAATAAATGAAATTTTCTAAAAACTCATGTTTTTTAAGAAATCATCTAAACCTTCTAGAAGCTGTGATTTTAAAAAACGGGGCGATTAAGCTTTTGTTATTTCCGGACGTATGCGCAAAATATAGAAAGTCGTTATGACATAGAATGTGCATAATTTCTTGATTCCATTTATGAAATAAATCACATTTTCTAAAAACTCGTGTTTTTTAATAAATCATGTAAACCTTCTAGAATCCGTGATTTTAAAAAACGGGGGAAGTAAGCTTTTGTTATTTCCGGACGGATGCGCAAACTATAGAAAGTCGTTATGACGTAGAATGTGCATAATTTGTTGATTCCATTTATGAAATAAATCACATTTTCTAAAAACTCGTGTTTTTTGAGAAATCATGTAAACCTTCTAGAAGCTGTGATTTTAAAAAACGAGGGAAGTAAGCTTTTCTTATTTCTGGACGCATGCGCAAACTATAGAAAGTCGTTATGACGTAGAATGTGCATTTTTTGTTGATTCCATTTAAGAAATATATAACATTTTCTAAAAATTCATGTTTTTTGACAAATCATGTAAACCTTCTAGAAGCTGTGATTTTAAAAAATGGGGGAAGTAAGCTTTTCTTATTTCCGTACGCATGCACAAACTATGGAAAGTCGCTATGACGTAGAATGTGCATACTTTGTTGATTCCATTTATGAAATAAATCACATTTTCTAAAAACTCGTGTTTTTTAATAAATCATGTAAACCTTCTAGAAGCTGTGATTTTAAAAAACGAGGGAAGTAAGCTTTTCTTATAACCGGACGCATGCGCAAACTATAGAAATTTGTTATGACGTAGAATGTGAATACTTTGTTGATTCCATTTATGAAATAAATCACATTTTCTAAAAAATCGTGTTTTTTGAGAAATCATATAAACCTTCTAGAAGCTGTGATTTTAAAAAATGGGGGAAGTAAGCTTTTCTTCTTTCCGGACGCATGCGCAAACTATAGAAAGTCGTTATGACGAACAATTTGCATACTTTGTTGATTCCATTTATGAAAAAAATCACATTTTGTAAAAACTCATGTTTTTTAAGAAATCATGTAAGCCTTCTAGGAGCTGTGATTTTAAACAACGGGGGGAAGTAATCTTTTCTTTTTTCCGGACGCATGCGCAAAATATAGAAGGCCGTTATGAAGTAGAATGTTGATACTTTGTTGATTCCATTTATGAAATAAATCACATTTTCTTAAAAATCATGTTTTTTGAGAAATCATTCAAACCTTCTAGAAGTTGCGATCTTAAAAAACGAGGAAAGTAAGCTTTTCTTATTTCTGGACGCATGCGCAAATTATAGAAAGTCGTGCTGACGTAGAATGTGCATACTTTGTTGACTCCATTTATGAAATAAATCACATTTTCTAAAAACTCATGTTTTTTAAGAGATCATGTAAAGCTTCAAGAAGCCGTGATTTTAAAAAATGGGGGGAAATAAGCTTTTGTTATTTCCGGACGCATGCGCAAACTATAGAAACTTGTGTTTTTTAAGAAATCATGCAAACCTTCTAGAAGCTGTGATTTTAAAAAACGGATCAATTAAGCTTTTGTTATTTCTGGACGAATGCGCAAACTATAGAAAGACGTTATGACATAGAATATGCATACTTTGTTGATTCCATTTATGAAATAAATCACATTTTCTAAAAACTCGTGTTTTTTGAGAAATCATGTAAACCTTCTAGAAGCTGTGATTTTAAACAACGGGGGGAAGTAAGCTTTTCTTATTTCCAGATGCATGTGCAAACTATAGAAAGTCGTTATGACATAGAATGTGCATACTTTGTTGATTCCATTTATGAAATAAATCACATTTTCTAAAAACTCGTGTTTTTTGAGAAATCAAGGTAAACCTTCTAGAAGCTGTGATTTTTAAAAACGGGGGAAGTAAGTTTTTCTTATTTCCGGACGCATGCACAAACTATAGAAAGTCGTTATGACGAAGAATGTGCATACTTTGTTGATTCTATTTATGAAATAAATCACATTTTCGAAAACCTTGTGTTTTTTAAAAAATCGTGTAAATCTTCTAGAAGCTGTGATTTAAAAAACAGGGGAAGTAAGCTTTTTTTATTTCCGGACGCATGCGCAAACTATAGAAAGTCGTTATGACCTAGAACGTGCATACTTTGTTGATTCCCTTTATGAAATAAATCACGTTTTCTAAAAACTCATGTTTTTTAAGAAATCATGAAAACCTTCTAGAAGCTGTGATTTTAAAAAACGAGGTAAGTAAGCTTTTCTTATTTTCGAACTCATGCGCACACTATAGAAAGTCATTATGACGTAGAATGTGCATACTTTGTTGATTCCATTTATGAAATAAATCATATTTTCTAAAAACTCGTGTTTTTTGGGAAATCATGTAAACCTTCTAGAAGCTGTCATTTTAAAAAACGGGGGAAGTAAGCTTTTCTTCTTTCCAGACGCATGCGCAAACTATAGAAAGTCGTTATGACGTAGAATGCGCATACTTTGTTGATTCCATTTATGAAATAAATCACATTTTCTAAAATTTCATGTTTTTTGAGAAATCATGTAAACCTTCTAGAAGCTGTGATTTTAAAAAAGGGGGAAGTAAGCTTTTCTTTTTTCCCGACACATGCGCAAACTATAGAAAGTCGTTATGACATAGAATGTGCATACTTTTTTGATTCCATTTATGAAATATTCACATTTTCTTAAAACTCGTGTTTAATAATAAATCATGTAAACCTTCTAGACGCTGTAATTTTAAACAACGGGGGGAAGTAAGCTTTTCTTATTTCTGGACGCATGCGCAAACTATAGAAATTTGTTTTGACACCATTTATGAAATAAATCACATTTTCTAAAAACTCATGTTTTTTAAGAAATCATGTAAACCTTCTAGAAGCTCTGATTTTAAAAAACGGGGGAAGTAAGCTTTTCTTATTTCCGAACGCATGCGCAAACTATAGAAACTCATTATGATGAAGAATGTGCATACTTTGTTGATTCCATTTATGAAATAAATCACATTTTCTAAAAACTCGTGTTTTTTGAGAAATCATGGAAACCTTCTAGAAGCTGTGATTTTAAAAAAACTGGGAAATAAGATTTTCTTATTTTTGAACTCATGCGCACAATATAGAAAGTCGTTATGACGTAGAATGTCCATACTTTGTTGATTCCATTTATGAAATAAATCACATTTTCTAAAAACTCATGTTTTTTAAGAAATCATGTAAACCTTCTAGAAGCTGTGATTTTAAAAAACCGGGGAAGTAAGCTTTTCTTATTTCCGGACGCATGCGCAAACCATAGAAATTCATTATGACGTAGAATGTGCATACTTTGTTGATTCCATTTATGAAATAAATCACATTTTCTAAAAACAAGTATTTTTTAAGATATCATGTAAACCTTCTAGAAGCTGTGATTTCAAACAACGCGGGGAACTAAGCTTTTCTTATTTCCGGACGCCTGCGCAAACTATAGAAAGTCGTTATGATGTAGAATGTGCATACTTTGTTGATTCCATTTATGAAATAAATCAGATTTTCTTAAAATTCATGTTTTTTGAGAAATCATGTAAACCTTCTATAACCTGTGATTTTAAAAAACGAGGGAAGTAAGCTTTTGTTATTTCCGGACGCATGCGCAAACTATAGAAAGTTGTTATGACGTAGAATGTGCATACTTTGTTGATTCCATATACGAAATAAATCACATTTTCTAAAAACTCGTGTTTTTTAAGAAATCATGTAAACCTTCTAGAAGCTGTGATTTTAAAAAATGGGGGGAAGTAAGATTTTGTTATTTCCGGACGCATGCGCAAATTATAGAAAGTCGATATGACGTGGAATGTGCATACTTTGTTGATTTTGTTTATGAAATAAATCACATTTTGTAAAAACTCGTGTTTTTAAGAAATCATATAAACCTTCTAGAAGCTGTGATTTTAAAAAACGGGGGGAAATAAGCTTTTGTTATTTCCGGACGCATGCGAAAACTATAGAAAGTCGTTATGACGTAGAATGTGCATAATTTGTTGATTCCCTTTATGAAATAAATCACATTTTCTAAAAAATCGTGTTTTTTAAGAAATCATGTAAACCTTCTAGATGCTGTGTTTTAAAAAAACAAGGGAAGTAAGCTTTTCTTATTTCCAGATGCATGCGCAAATTATAGAAAGTCATTATGACATAGAATGTGCATAGTTTTTTGATTTCATTTATGAAATATATCACTTTTTCTAAAAACTCATGTTTTTTAATAAATCATGTAAACCTTCTAGAAGTTGTGATCTTAAACAACTGGGGGAAGTAAGCTTTTGTTATTTCCGGACGCATGCGCAAACTATAGAAAGTCGTTATGACGTAGAATGCACATACTTTGTTGATTCCATTTATGAAATAAATCACATTTTCTAAAAACGGGGGAAGTAAGCTTTTCTTCTTTCTGGACACATGCGCAAACTATAGAAAGTCGTTATGACATAGAATGTGCGTACTTTTTTTATTCCATTTATGAAATAAATAACATTTTCTAAAACCTCGTGTTTTTTAAGAACTCATGTAAACCTTCTAGAAGCTGTGATTTTAAACAATGGGGGGAAGTAAGCTTTTTTTATTTGCGGAAGCATGCGCAAACTATAGAAAGTCGTTATGACGTAGAATGCGCATGCTTTGTTGAGTCCATTTATGAAATAGATCACATTTTCTAAAAACTCGTGTTTTTTAAGAAATCATGTAAACCTTCTAGAAGCTGTGATTTTAAAAAACGGGGGAAGTAAGCTTTTGTTATTTCCGGACGCATGTGCAAACTATAGAAAGTCGTTATGACGTAGAATGTGCATACTTTGTTGATTTCGTTTATGAAATAAACCACATTTTCTAAAAACTCGTGTTTTTTAAGAGATCATGTAAACCTTCTAGAAGATGTGATTTTAAAAAACAGGGGGAAGTAAGCTTTTGTTATTTCCGGACGCATGCGCAAACTATAGAAAGTCGTTATGACGTAGAATGTGCATACTTTGTTGATTTCGTTTATGAAATAAATCACATTTTCTAAAAACTCGTGTTTTTTGAGAAATCATGTAAACCTTCTAGAAGCTGTGATTTTAAAAAACGAGGGAAGTAAGCTTTTCTTATTTCCGGAGGCATGCGCAAACTATAGAAAGTGTTTATGACGTAGAATGTGCATACTTTGTTGATTCCATTTATGAAATAAATCACATTTTCTAAAAACTCGCGTTTTTTAAGAAATCATGTAAACCTTCTAGAAGCTGTGATTTTAAACAACGGGGGAAGTAAGCTTTTGTTATTTCCAGACGTATGCGCAAACTATAGAAAGTCGTTATGACGTAGAATGTGCATACTTTGTTGATTCCCTTTACGAAATAAATAACATTTTGTAAAAACTCGTGTCTTTAAGAAATCATATAAGCCTTCTAGAAGCTGTGATTTTAAAAAATAGGGCGAAGTAAGCTTTTGTTATTACCGGACGCATGTGAAAACTATAGAAAGTCGTTATGACATACAATGTGCATACTTTGTTGATTCCATTTATGAAATAAATCACATTTTCTAAAAACTCGTGTTTTTTGGGAAATCATGTAAACCTTCTAGAAGCTGTGATTTTAAACAACGGGGGGATGTAAGCTTTTCTTTTTTCCGGACGCATGCGCAAAATATAGAAAGCCATTATGAAGTAGAATGTTCATACTTTGTTGATTCCATTGATGAAATAAATCACAGTTTCTTAAAACTCATGTTTTTTGAGAAATCATGTAAACCTTCTAGAAGTTGTGATCTTAAAAAATGAGGAAAGTAAGCTTTTCTTCTTTCCGGATGCATGCCCAAACTATAGAAAGTCGTTATGACATAGAATGTGCATACTTTGTTGATTCCATCGATGAAATAAATCACATTTTCTAAAAGCTCATGAGAAATCATGTAAACCTTCTAGAAGCTCTCATTTTAAAAAATGGGGGAAGTAAGATTTTCTTATTTCCGGACAGACGCGCAAACTATAGAATGACATTATGACGTAGAAAGTGCATACTTTGTTGATTCCATTTATGAAATAAATCACATTTTATAGAAACTCATTTTTTTTAAGAAATCATGTAAACCTTCTAGAAGCTATGATTTTAAACAACGGCGAAAAGTAAGCTTTTCTTATTTCCGGACGCATGCGCAAAATATAGAAAGTCCTTATGAAGTAGAATGTCCATACTTTGTTGATTCCATTTATGAAATAAATCACATTTTCTAAAAACTCGTGTTTTTTGAGAAATCATGTAAACCTTCTAGAAGCTGTGATTTCCAGAAAAGGGGAAAGTAAGCTTTTCTTATTTCCGGACGCATGCGCAAACTATAGAAAGTCGTTATGACGTAGAATGTGCATTTTTTGTTGATTCCATTTATGAAATAAATAAAATTTTCTAAAAATTCATGTTTTTTGAGAAATCATGTAAACCTTCTAGAAGCTGTGATTTTAAAAAAAGGGGGAAGTAAGCTTTTCTTATTTCCGTACGCATGCGCAAACTATGGAAAGTCGCTATGACGTAGAATGTGCATACTTTGTCGATTCCATTTATGAAATAAATCACATTTTCTAAAAACTCATGTTTTTTAATAAATCATGTAAACCTTCTAGAAGCTGTGATTTTAAAAAACGAGGGAAGTAAGCTTTTCTTATTTCCGGACGCATGCGCGAACTATAGAAAGTTATTATGACGTAGAATGTGAATACTTTGTTGATTCAATTTAAGAAATAAATCACATTTTCTAAAAAATCGTGTTTTTTGAGAAATCATGTAAACCTTCTAGAAGCTGTGATTTTAAAAAAAGGGGGAAGTAAGCTTTTCTACTTTCCGAACGCGTTCGCAAACTATAGAAAGTCGTTATGACGAATAATGTGCATACTTTTTTGATTCCATTTATGAAAAAAATCACATTTTGTAAAAACTCGTGTTTTTTAAGAAATCATATAAACCTTCTAGAAGCTGTGATTTTAAACAACAGGGGGAAGTAAGCTTTTCTTATTTCCGGACGCATGTGCAAAATATTGAAAGTTTTTATGAAGTAGAATGTCCATACTTTGTTGATTCAATTTATGAAATAAATCACATTTTCTTAAAACTCATATTTTTTGAGAAATCATGTAAACCTTCTAGAACTTGTGATTTTAAAAAATTAGGAAAGTAAGCTTTTCTTATTTCCGGACGCATGCGCAAACTATAGAAAGTCGGTATGCGTAGAATGTGCATACTTTGTTGATTCCATTTATGAAATAAATCACATTTTCTAAAAACTCGTGTTTTTTAAGAAATCATGTAAACTTTCTAGAATCTGTGATTTTAAAAAACGGGGGAACTAAGCTTTGGTTATTTCCAGACGCATGCGCAAACTATAGAAAGTCTTTACGACGTAGAATGTGCATACTTTGTTGATTTCATTTCTGAAATAAATCACATTTTCGAAAAACTCGTGTTTTTTAAGAAATCATGTAAGCCTTCTAGGAACTGTGATTTTAAACAATGGGGGGAAGTAAGCTTTTCTTTTTTCCGGACGCATGTGCAAAACATAGAAAGCCGTTATGAAGTAGAATGTTCATACTTTGTTTATTCCATTTATGAAATAAATCACATTTTCTTAAAACTCATGTTTTTTGAGAAATCATGTAAACCTTCTAGAAGTTGTGATCTTAAAAAACGAGGGAAGTAAGATTTTCTTATTTCCGAACTCATGCGCACACTATAGAAAGTCATTATGATGTAGAATGTGCATACTTTGTTGATTCCATTTCTGAAATAAATCATATTTTCTAAAAACTCGTGTTTTTTGGGAAATCATGTAAACCTTCTAGAAGTTGTGATTTTAAAAAACGGGGGAAGTAAGCTTTTCTTCTTTCCAGACGCATGCGCAAACTATAGAAAGTCATTATGACGTAGAATGTGCATACTTTGTTGATTCCATTTATGAAATAAACCACATTTTCTAGAATTTCATGTTTTTTGAGAAATCATGTAAACCTTCTAGAAGCTGTGATTTTAAAAAAGGGGGAAGTAAGCTTTTCTTTTTTCCCGACGCATGCGCAGACTATACAAAGTCGTTATGACATAGAATGTGCATACTTTGTTGATTCCATTAATTAAATATTCACATTTTCTAAAAACTCGTGTTTTTTAATAAATCATGTAAACCTTCTAGAAGCTTTGATTTTAAAAAACCGGGGAAGTAAGATTTTCTTATTTCCGGACGAATGCCCAAACTATAGAAAGTTGTTATGACATAGAATGTGCATACTTTGTTGATTCCATTTATGAAACAAATCACATTTTCTTAAAACTCGTGTTTAATATGAAATCATGTAAACCTTCTAGACGCTGTAATTTGAAACAACGGGGGGAAGTAAGCTTTTCTTATTTCCGGACGCATGCGCAAACTGTAGAAAGTTGTTATGACATAGAATGTGCATACTTTGTTGACACCATTTATGAAATAAATCACATTTTCTAAAAACTCATGTTTTTTAAGAAATCATGTAAACCTTCTAGAAGCTGTGATTTTAAAAAACAAGGGAGTAAGCTATTCTTATTTCCGAACGCATGCGCAAACTATAGAAAGTCATTATGATGAAGAATGTGCATACTTTTTTGATTCCATTTATGAAATAAATCACATTTTCTAAAAAGTCTTGTTTTTTGAGAAATCATGGAAACCTTCTAGAAGCTGTGATTTAAAAAAATGAGGGAAATAAGATTTTCTTATTTCCGAACTCATGCGCACACTATAGAAAGTCGCTATGACGTAGAATGTAGATACTTTGTTGATTCCATTTATGAAATAAATCACATTTTCTAAAAACTCGTGTTTTTTAAGATATCATGTAAACCTTCTAGAAGCTGTGATTTTAAACAATGCGGGGAAGTAAGCTTTTCTTATTTCCGGACGCATGCGCAAACTATAGAAAGTCGTTATGACGTAGAATGTGCATACTTTCTTGATTCCATTTGTGAAATAAATCACATTTTCTAAAAACTCGTGTTTTTTAACAACGCGGGGAACTAAGCTTTTCTTATTTCCGGACGCCTGCGCAAACTATAGAAAGTTGTTATGATGTAGAATGTGCATACTTTGTTGATTCCATTTATGAAATAAATCAGATTTTCTAAAAATTCATGTTTTTTGAGAAATCATGTAAACCTTCTAGAAACTGTGATTTTAAAAAACGAGGGAAGTAAGTTTTTCTTATTTCCGGACGCATGCGAAAACTATAGAAAGTCTCTATGACGTAGAATGTGCATACTTTGTTGATTCAATTTATGAAATAAATCACATTTTCTAAAAACTCGTGTTTTTAAAGAAATCATGTAAACCTTCTAGAAGCTGTGATTTTAAAAAACGAGGGAAGTAAGCTTTTCTTATTTCCGGACGCATGCACAAACTATAGAAAGTTGTTATGACGTAGAATGTGCATACTTTGTTGATTCCATATATGAAATAAATCACATTTTCTAAAAACTCGTGTTTTTAAAGAAATCATGTAAACCTTCTAGAAGCTGTGATTTTAAAAAACGGGGGGAAGTAAGTTTTTCTTATTTCCGGACGCATGCGAAAACTATCGAAAGTCGTTATGATGTAGAATGTGCATACTTTGTTGATTCAATTTATGAAATAAATCACATTTTCTAAAAACTCGTGTTTTTTGAGAAATCATGTAAAGCTTCTAGAAGCTGTGATTTTAAAAAACGGGGGATGTAAGCTTTTCTTATTTCCATACGCATGCGCAAACTATAGAAAATCGTTATGACGTAGAATTTGCATACTTTGTTGATTTCATTTATGAAATAAATCACATTTTTGAAAAACTCGTGTTTTTTAAGAAATCATGTAAGCCTTCTAGAAGCTGTGATTTTAAACAACGGGGGGAAGTCAGCTTTTCTTATTTTCGGACGCATGTGCAAAATATAGAAAGTCATTATGAAGTAGAATGTCCATACTTTCGTTATTCAATTTATGAAATAAATCACATTTTCTTAAAACTCACGTTTTTTGACAAATCATGTAAACCTTCTAGAAGTTGTGATTTTAAAAAACGATGAAAGTAAGCTTTTCTTATTTCCGGACGCATGCGAAAACTATAGAAAGTCTCTATGACGTAGAATGTGCATACTTTGCTGATTCCATTTATGAAATAAATCACATTTTCTAAAAACTCGTGTTTTTTAAGAAATCATGTAAACCTTCTAGAAGCTGTGATTTGAAATAAAGGGAGGAAGTAAGCTTTTGTTATTTCCGGACGCATGCGCAAACTATAGAAACTCGATATGACTAAGAATGTGCATACTTTGTTGATTCCATTTATGAAATAAATCACATTTTCTAAAAACTCGTGTTTTTTAAGAAATCATGTAAACCTTCTAGAAGCTGTGATTTAAAAAAACGGGGTAATTAAGCTTTTGTTATTTCTGGATGCATGCGCAAAATATAGAAAGTCGTTATGACATAGAATGTGCATACTTTGTTGATTTCATTTATGAAATAAATCACATTTTCTAAAAACTCGTGTTTTTTAATGAATCGTCTAAACCTTCTAGAAGCTGTGATTTTAAAAAACGAGGGAAGTAAGATTTTTTTTATATCCGGACGAATGCACAAACTATAGAAACTTGTTATGACGTAGAATGTGCATACTTTGTTGATTCCATTTATGAAATAAATCAAATTTTCTAAAAACTCATGTTTTTTAAGAAATCATGTAAACCTTCTAGAAGCTATGATTTTAAAAAACGGGGCAATTAAGCTTTTCTTATTTTCGGACGCATGCGCAAACTATAGAAAGTCGTTATGACGTAGAATGTGCATACTTTGTTGATTCCATTTAAGAAATAAATCACATTTTCTAAAAATTCATGTTTTTTGAGAAATCATGTAAACCTTCTACAAGCTGTGAATTTAAAAAACTGGGGAAGTAAGCTTTTCTCATTTCCGGAGGCATGCGCAAACTATAGAAAGTCGCTATGACGTAGAATGTGCATACTTTGTTGATTCCATTTATGAAATAAATCACATTTTGTAAAAGCTCGTGTTTTTGGGAAATCATATAAACCTTCTAGAAGCTGTGATTTTAAAAAACGGAGGAAGTAAGCTTTTGTTCTTTCAGGACGCATGCGCAAACTAAAGAAAGTCGTTATGATGTAGAATGTGCATACTTTGTTAATTCCATTTATGAAATAAATCACATTTTGTAAAAACTCGTGTTTTTAAGAAATCATGTAAACCTTCTAGAAAGTCGTTATGACATAGAATGTCCATACTTTATTGGTTGCATTTTTGAAATAAATCACATTTTCTAAAAACTCGTGTTTTTTAAGAAATCATGGGAACCTTCTAGAAGCTGTGATTTTAAAAAACGAGGGAAGTAAGCTTTTCTTATTTCCCGACGCATGTGCAAACTATAGAAAGTCGTTATGACATAGAATGTGCATACTTTGTTTATTCCATTTATTAAATAAATCACATTTTCTAAAAACTCGTGTTTTTTGAAAAATCATGTAAACCTTCTAGAAGCTGTGATTTAAAAAACGGGGGAAGTAAGCTTTTGTTATTTCCAGATGCACGCACAAAATATAGAAAGTCGTTATGACGTAGAATGTGCATACTTTGTTGATTCCATTTATGAAATAAATTACATTTTCCAAAAACTCGTGTTTTTTAAGAAATCATGTAAACCTTCTAGAAGCTGTGATTTTAAAAAACGAGGGGAAGTAAGCTTTTGTTATTTCCAGATGCATGCGCAAACTATAGAAAGTCGTTATGACGTAGAATGAGCATACTTTGTTGATTCCGTTTATGAAATAAATCACATTTTGTAAAAACTCGTGTTTTTAAGAAATCATGCAAACCTTAGAAAGTCGTTATGACATAGAATGTCCATACTTTATTGGTTGCATTTTTGAAATAAATCACATTTTCTAAAAACTCATGTTTTTTAAGAAATCATGGGAACCTTCTAGAAGCTGTGATTTTAAAAAACGAGGGAAGTAAGCTTTTCTTATTTCCCGACGCATGTGCAAACTATAGAAAGTCGTTATGACGTAGAATGTGCATACTTTGTTGATTCCATTTTTGAAATAAATCACATTTTCTAAAAAATCGTGTTTTTTAAGAAATCATGTAAACCTTCTAGAAGCTGTGTTTTAAAAAAACGGGGGAAGTAAGCTTTTCTTATTTCCAGATGCATGCGCAAACTATAGAAAGTCATTATGACATAGAATGTGCATAGTTTTTTTATTTCATTTATGAAATATATCACATTTTCTAAAAACTCGTGCTTTTTAATAAATCATGTAAACCGTCTAGAAGCTGTGATCTTAAACAACTGGGGGAAGTAAGCTTTTGTTATTTCCGGACGCATGCGCAAACTATAGAAAGTCGTTGTGATGAAGAATTTGCATACTTTGTTGATGCCATTTATGAAATCAATCACATTTTCTAAAAACTCATGTTTTTAAAGAAATCATGTAAACCTTCTAGAAGCTGTGATTTTTAAAAACGGGGGAAGTAAGCTTTTCTTATGTCCGGATGTATGCCCAAACTATAGAAAGTCGTTATGACATAGAATGTGCATACTTTGTTGATTGCTTGTATGGAATAAATCACATTTTCTAAAAACTTGTGTTTTTTGAGAAATGATGTAAACCTTCTAGAAGCTGTGATTTTAAAAAATGGGGGAAGTAAGCTTTTCTTATTTCCAGACGCATGCACAAATTATAGAAAGTTTTTATGAAGTAGAATGTCCATAGTTTGTTGATTATATTGATGAAATAAATCACATTTTCTAAAAACTCGTGTTTTTTGAGAAATCATGTAAACCATCTAGAAGCTCTCTTTTTAAAAAATGGGGGAAGTAAGATTTTCTTATTTCCGGACACACGCGCAAACTATAGAACGACGTAATGACGTAGAATGTGCATAATTTGTTGATTCCATTTATGAAATAAACCACATTTTCTAAAAACTCATGTTTTTTAAGAGATCATGTAAACCTTCTAGAAGATGTGATTTTAAAAAACAGGGGGAAGTAAGCTTTTGTTATTTCCGGACGCATGCGCAAACTATAGAAAGTCGTTATGACGTAGAATGTGCATACTTTGTTGATTTCGTTTATGAAATAAATCACATTTTCTAAAAACTCGTGTTTTTTGAGAAATCATGTAAACCTTCTAGAAGCTGTGATTTTAAAAAACGAGGGAAGTAAGCTTTTCTTATTTCCGGAGGCATGCGCAAATTATAGAAAGTGTTTATGATATAGAATGTGCATACTTTGTTGATTCCATTTATGAAATAAATCACATTTTCTAAAAACTCGCGTTTTTTAAGAAATCATGTAAACCTTCTAGAAGCTGTGATTTTAAACAACGGGGGAAGTAAGCTTTTGTTATTTCCAGACGTATGCGCAAACTATAGAAAGTCGTTATGACGTAGAATGTGCATACTTTGTTGATTCCATTTATGAAATAAATCACATTTTCTAAAAACTCGTGTTTTTTAATAAATCATGTAAACCTTCTAGAATCCGTGATTTTAAAAAACGGGGGAAGTAAGCTTTTGTTATTTCCGGACGGATGCGCAAACTATAGAAAGTCGTTATGACGTAGAATGTGCATAATTTGTTGATTCCATTTATGAAATAAATCACATTTTCTAAAAACTCGTGTTTTTTGAGAAATCATGTAAACCTTCTAGAAGCTGTGATTTTAAAAAACGAGGGAAGTAAGCTTTTCTTATTTCTGGACGCATGCGCAAACTATAGAAAGTCGTTATGACGTAGAATGTGCATTTTTTGTTGATTCCATTTAAGAAATATATAACATTTTCTAAAAATTCATGTTTTTTGACAAATCATGTAAACCTTCTAGAAGCTGTGATTTTAAAAAATGGGGGAAGTAAGCTTTTCTTATTTCCGTACGCATGCACAAACTATGGAAAGTCGCTATGACGTAGAATGTGCATACTTTGTTGATTCCATTTATGAAATAAATCACATTTTCTAAAAACTCGTGTTTTTTAATAAATCATGTAAACCTTCTAGAAGCTGTGATTTTAAAAAACGAGGGAAGTAAGCTTTTCTTATAACCGGACGCATGCGCAAACTATAGAAATTTGTTATGACGTAGAATGTGAATACTTTGTTGATTCCATTTATGAAATAAATCACATTTTCTAAAAAATCGTGTTTTTTGAGAAATCATATAAACCTTCTAGAAGCTGTGATTTTAAAAAATGGGGGAAGTAAGCTTTTCTTCTTTCCGGACGCATGCGCAAACTATAGAAAGTCGTTATGACGAACAATTTGCATACTTTGTTGATTCCATTTATGAAAAAAATCACATTTTGTAAAAACTCATGTTTTTTAAGAAATCATGTAAGCCTTCTAGGAGCTGTGATTTTAAACAACGGGGGGAAGTAATCTTTTCTTTTTTCCGGACGCATGCGCAAAATATAGAAGGCCTTTATGAAGTAGAATGTTGATACTTTGTTGATTCCATTGATGAAATAAATCACATTTTCTTAAAAATCATGTTTTTTGAGAAATCATTCAAACCTTCTAGAAGTTGCGATCTTAAAAAACGAGGAAAGTAAGCTTTTCTTATTTCTGGACGCATGCGCAAATTATAGAAAGTCGTGCTGACGTAGAATGTGCATACTTTGTTGACTCCGTTTATGAAATAAATCACATTTTCTAAAAACTCATGTTTTTTAAGAGATCATGTAAAGCTTCAAGAAGCCGTGATTTTAAAAAATGGGGGGAAATAAGCTTTTGTTATTTCCGGACGCATGCGCAAACTATAGAAACTTGTGTTTTTTAAGAAATCATGCAAACCTTCTAGAAGCTGTGATTTTAAAAAACGGATCAATTAAGCTTTTGTTATTTCTGGACGAATGCGCAAACTATAGGAAGACGTTATGACATAGAATATGCATACTTTGTTGATTCCATTTATGAAATAAATCACATTTTCTAAAAACTCGTGTTTTTTGAGAAATCATGTAAACCTTCTAGAAGCTGTGATTTTAAACAACGGGGGGAAGTAAGCTTTTCTTATTTCCAGATGCATGTGCAAACTATAGAAAGTCGTTATGACATAGAATGTGCATACTTTGTTGATTCCATTTATGAAATAAATCACATTTTCTAAAAACTCGTGTTTTTTGAGAAATCAAGTAAACCTTCTAGAAGCTGTGATTTTTAAAAACGGGGGAAGTAAGTTTTTCTTATTTCCGGACGCATGCACAAACTATAGAAAGTCGTTATGACGAAGAATGTGCATACTTTGTTGATTCTATTTATGAAATAAATCACATTTTCGAAAACCTTGTGTTTTTTAAAAAATCGTGTAAATCTTCTAGAAGCCGTGATTTAAAAAAACAGGGGAAGTAAGCTTTTCTTATTTCCGGACGCATGCGCAAACTATAGAAAGTCGTTATGACCTAGAACGTGCATACTTTGTTGATTCCCTTTATGAAATAAATCACGTTTTCTAAAAACTCATGTTTTTTAAGAAATCATGAAAACCTTCTAGAAGCTGTGATTTTAAAAAACGAGGTAAGTAAGCTTTTCTTATTTCCGAACTCATGCGCACACTATAGAAAGTCATTATGACGTAGAATGTGCATACTTTGTTGATTCCATTTATGAAATAAATCATATTTTCTAAAAACTCGTGTTTTTTGGGAAATCATGTAAACCTTCTAGAAGCTGTCATTTTAAAAAACGGGGGAAGTAAGCATTTCTTCTTTCCAGACGCATGCGCAAACTATAGAAAGTCGTTATGACGTAGAATGCGCATACTTTGTTGATTCCATTTATGAAATAAATCACATTTTCTAAAATTTCATGTTTTTTGAGAAATCATGTAAACCTTCTAGAAGCTGTGATTTTAAAAAAGGGGGAAGTAAGCTTTTCTTTTTTCCCGACACATGCGCAAACTATAGAAAGTCGTTATGACATAGAATGTGCATACTTTTTTGATTCCATTTATGAAATATTCACATTTTCTTAAAACTCGTGTTTAATAATAAATCATGTAAACCTTCTAGACGCTGTAATTTTAAACAACGGGGGGAAGTAAGCTTTTCTTATTTCTGGACGCATGCGCAAACTATAGAAATTTGTTTTGAAACCATTTATGAAATAAATCACATTTTCTAAAAACTCATGTTTTTTAAGAAATCATGTAAACCTTCTAGAAGCTCTGATTTTAAAAAACGGGGGAAGTAAGCTTTTCTTATTTCCGAACGCATGCACAAACTATAGAAACTCATTATGATGAAGAATGTGCATACTTTGTTGATTCCATTTATGAAATAAATCACATTTTCTAAAAACTCGTGTTTTTTGAGAAATCATGGAAACCTTCTAGAAGCTGTGATTTTAAAAAACCTGGGAAATAAGATTTTCTTATTTTTGAACTCATGCGCACAATATAGAAAGTCGTTATGACGTAGAATGTCCATACTTTGTTGATTCCATTTATGAAATAAATCACATTTTCTAAAAACTCATGCTTTTTAAGAAATCATGTAAACCTTCTAGAAGCTGTGATTTTAAAAAACCGGGGAAGTAAGCTTTTCTTATTTCCGGACGCATGCGCAAACCATAGAAATTCGTTATGACGTAGAATGTGCATACTTTGTTGATTCCATTTATGAAATAAATCACATTTTCTAAAAACAAGTATTTTTTAAGATATCATGTAAACCTTCTAGAAGCTGTGATTTCAAACAACGCGGGGAACTAAGCTTTTCTTATTTCCGGACGCCTGCGCAAACTATAGAAAGTCGTTATGATGTAGAATGTGCATACTTTGTTGATTCCATTTATGAAATAAATCAGATTTTCTAAAAATTCATGTTTTTTGAGAAATCATGTAAACCTTCTATAACCTGTGATTTTAAAAAACGAGGGAAGTAAGCTTTTGTTATTTCCGGACGCATGCGCAAACTATAGAAAGTTGTTATGACGTAGAATGTGCATACTTTGTTGATTCCATATACGAAATAAATCACATTTTCTAAAAACTCGTGTTTTTTAAGAAATCATGTAAACCTTCTAGAAGCTGTGATTTTAAAAAATGGGGGGAAGTAAGATTTTGTTATTTCCGGACGCATGCGCAAATTATAGAAAGTCGATATGACGTGGAATGTGCATACTTTGTTGATTCTGTTTATGAAATAAATCACATTTTGTAAAAACTCGTGTTTTTAAGAAATCATATAAACATTCTAGAAGCTGTGATTTTAAAAAACGGGGGGAAATAAGCTTTTGTTTTTTCCGGACGCATGCGAAAACTATAGAAAGTCGTTATGACGTAGAATGTGCATAATTTGTTGATTCCCTTTATGAAATAAATCACATTTTCTAAAAAATCGTGTTTTTTAAGAAATCATGTAAACCTTCTAGATGCTGTGTTTTAAAAAAACAAGGGAAGTAAGCTTTTCTTATTTCCAGATGCATGCGCAAATTATAGAAAGTCATTATGACATAGAATGTTCATAGTTTTTTGATTTCATTTATGAAATATATCACTTTTTCTAAAAACTCATGTTTTTTAATAAATCATGTAAACCTTCTAGAAGTTGTGATCTTAAACAACTGGGGGAAGTAAGCTTTTGTTATTTCCGGACGCATGCGCAAACTATAGAAAGTCGTTATGACGTAGAAAGCACATACTTTGTTGATTCCATTTATGAAATAAATCACATTTTCTAAAAACGGGGGAAGTAAGATTTTCTTCTTTCTGGACACATGCGCAAACTATAGAAAGTCGTTATGACATAGAATGTGCGTACTTTTTTTATTCCATTTATGAAATAAATAACATTTTCTAAAACCTCGTGTTTTTTAAGAACTCATGTAAACCTTCTAGAAGCTGTGATTTTAAACAATGGGGGGAAGTAAGCTTTTTTTATTTGCGGAAGCATGCGCAAACTATAGAAAGTCGTTATGACGTAGAATGCGCATGCTTTGTTGAGTCCATTTATGAAATAGATCACATTTTCTAAAAACTCGTGTTTTTTAAGAAATCATGTAAACCTTCTAGAAGCTGTGATTTTAAAAAATGGGGGAAGTAAGCTTTTGTTATTTCCGGACGCATGTGCAAACTATAGAAAGTCGTTATGACGTAGAATGTGCATACTTTGTTGATTTCGTTTATGAAATAAACCACATTTTCTAAAAACTCGTGTTTTTTAAGAGATCATGTAAACCTTCTAGAAGATGTGATTTTAAAAAACAGGGGGAAGTAAGCTTTTGTTATTTCCGGACGCATGCGCAAACTATAGAAAGTCGTTATGACGTAGAATGTGCATACTTTGTTGATTTCGTTTATGAAATAAATCACATTTTCTAAAAACTCGTGTTTTTTGAGAAATCATGTAAACCTTCTAGAAGCTGTGATTTTAAAAAATGAGGGAAGTAAGCTTTTCTTATTTCCGGAGGCATGCGCAAACTATAGAAAGTGTTTATGACGTAGAATGTGCATACTTTGTTGATTCCATTTATGAAATAAATCACATTTTCTAAAAACTCGCGTTTTTTAAGAAATCATGTAAACCTTCTAGAAGCTGTGATTTTAAACAACGGGGGAAGTAAGCTTTTGTTATTTCCAGACGTATGCGCAAACTATAGAAAGTCGTTATGACGTAGAATGTGCATACTTTGTTGATTCCCTTTACGAAATAAATAACATTTTGTAAAAACTCGTGTCTTTAAGAAATCATATAAGCCTTCTAGAAGCTGTGATTTTAAAAAATAGGGCGAAGTAAGCTTTTGTTATTACCGGACGCATGTGAAAACTATAGAAAGTCGTTATGACATACAATGTGCATACTTTGTTGATTCCATTTATGAAATAAATCACAATTTCTAAAAACTCGTGTTTTTTGGGAAATCATGTAAACCTTCTAGAAGCTGTGATTTTAAACAACGGGGGGATGTAAGCTTTTCTTTTTTCCGGACGCATGCGCAAAATATAGAAAGCCATTATGAAGTAGAATGTTCATACTTTGTTGATTCCATTGATGAAATAAATCACAGTTTCTTAAAACTCATGTTTTTTGAGAAATCATGTAAACCTTCTAGAAGTTGTGATCTTAAAAAATGAGGAAAGTAAGCTTTTCTTCTTTCCGGATGCATGCGCAAACTATAGAAAGTCGTTATGACGAAGAATGTGCATACTTTGTTGATTCTATTTTTGAAATAAATCACATTTTCTAAAAACTCGTGTTTTTTGAGAAATCATGTAAACCTTCTAGAAGCTGTGATTTTAAAAAACGGGGGGAAGTAAGCTTTTCATATTATCGAACGCATGCACAAACTATAGAAAGTCCGTATGACGTAGAATGTGCATACTTTGTTGATTCCATTGATGAAATAAATAATATTTTCTAAAAACTCGTGTTTTTTCAGAAATCATGTAAACCTTTTAGAAGCTGTGATTTTAAAAAACGAGGGAGGTAAGCTTTTCTTATTTCCGGAGGCATGCCCAAACTATAGAAAGTCGTTATGACGTAGAATGTGCATACTTTGTTGATTCCATTTATTAAATAAATCACATTTTCTAAAAACTCGTGTTTTTTAAGAAATCAAGTAAACCTTCTAAAAGATTTGATTTTAAACAACAGGGGAAGTAAGCTTTTGTTATTTCCAGACGCATGCGCAAACTATAGAAAGTCATTATGACGTAGAATGTGCATACTTTGTTGATTCCGTTTATGACATAAATGACATTTTGTAAAAACTCGTGTTTTTAAGAAATCATATAAAGCTTCTAGAAGCTGTGATTTTAAAAAACGGGGGGAAGTAAGCTTTTATTATTTCCAGACGAATGCGAAAACTATAGAAAGTCGTTCTGATGTAGAATGTGCATAATTTGTTGATTCCATTTATGAAATAAATCACATTTTCTAAAAACTCGTGTTTTTTAAGAAATCATGTAAACCTTCTACAAGCTGTAATTTTAAAAAACAGCAGAAGTAAGCTTTTCTTATTTCCAGATGCATGCGCAAACTATAGAAAGTCGTCATGAAAAAGAATGTGCATACTTTGTTGATTCCATTTATGAAATATATCACATTTTCTAAAAACTCGTGTTTTTTAATAAATCATGTAAACCTTCTAGAAGCTGTGATTTTAAAAAACGGGGGAACTAAGCTTTTCTTGTTTCTGAACAAATGCGCAAACTATAGAAAGTCGTTATAACATAGAATGTGCATACGTTGCCGATTCCTTTTATCAAATAAATCACATTTTGTAAAAACTCATGTTTTTTAAGAAATCATGTAAACCTTGTAGAAGCTCTGATTTTAGAAAATGGGGCAATTAAGCTTTTCTTATTTCCGGACGCATGCGCAAAATATAGAAAGTCATTATGACATAGAATGTGCATACTTTGTTGATTCCATTTATGAAATAAATCACATTTTCTAAAAACTCGTGTTTTTTAATGAATCATGTAAACCTTCTAGAAGCTGTGATTTTAAAAAACGGGGGAAGTAAGCTTTTCTTATTTCCGGACGAATGCGCAAACTATAGAAACTCGTTATGGCGTAGAATGTGCATACTTTGTTGATTCCATTTATGAAATAAATGAAATTTTCTAAAAACTCATGTTTTTTAAGAAATCATCTAAACCTTCTAGAAGCTGTGATTTTAAAAAACGGGGCGATTAAGCTTTTGTTATTTCCGGACGTATGCGCAAAATATAGAAAGTCGTTATGACATAGAATGTGCATAATTTCTTGATTCCATTTATGAAATAAATCACATTTTCTAAAAACTCGTGTTTTTTAATAAATCATGTAAACCTTCTAGAATCCGTGATTTTAAAAAACGGGGGAAGTAAGCTTTTGTTATTTCCGGACGGATGCGCAAACTATAGAGAGTCGTTATGACGTAGAATGTGCATAATTTGTTGATTCCATTTATGAAATAAATCACATTTTCTAAAAACTCGTGTTTTTTGAGAAATCATGTAAACCTTCTAGAAGCTGTGATTTTAAAAAACGAGGGAAGTAAGCTTTTCTTATTTCTGGACGCATGCGCAAACTATAGAAAGTCGTTATGACGTAGAATGTGCATTTTTTGTTGATTCCATTTAAGAAATATATAACATTTTCTAAAAATTCATGTTTTTTTACAAATCATGTAAACCTTCTAGAAGCTGTGATTTTAAAAAATGGGGGAAGTAAGCTTTTCTTATTTCCGTACGCATGCACAAACTATGGAAAGTCGCTATGACGTAGAATGTGCATACTTTGTTGATTCCATTTATGAAATAAATCACATTTTCTAAAAACTCGTGTTTTTTAATAAATCATGTAAACCTTCTAGAAGCTGTGATTTTAAAAAACGAGGGAAGTAAGCTTTTCTTATAACCGGACGCATGCGCAAACTATAGAAATTTGTTATGACGTAGAATGTGAATACTTTGTTGATTCCATTTATGAAATAAATCACACTTTCTAAAAAATCGTGTTTTTTGAGAAATCATATAAACCTTCTAGAAGCTGTGATTTTAAAAAATGGGGGAAGTAAGCTTTTCTTCTTTCCGGACGCATGCGCAAACTATAGAAAGTCGTTATGACGAACAATTTGCATACTTTGTTGATTCCATTTATGAAAAAAATCACATTTTGTAAAAACTCATGTTTTTTAAGAAATCATGTAAGCCTTCTAGGAGCTGTGATTTTAAACAACGGGGGAAAGTAATCTTTTATTTTTTCCGGACGCATGCGCAAAATATAGAAGGCCGTTATGAAGTAGAATGTTGATACTTTGTTGATTCCATTTATGAAATAAATCACATTTTCTTAAAAATCATGTTTTTTGAGAAATCATTCAAACCTTCTAGAAGTTGCGATCTTAAAAAACGAGGAAAGTAAGCTTTTCTTATTTCTGGACGCATGCGCAAATTATAGAAAGTCGTGCTGACGTAGAATGTGCATACTTTGTTGACTCCATTTATGAAATAAATCACATTTTCTAAAAACTCATGTTTTTTAAGAGATCATGTAAAGCTTCAAGAAGCCGTGATTTTAAAAAATGGGGGGAAATAAGCTTTTGTTATTTCCGGACGCATGCGCAAACTATAGAAACTTGTGTTTTTTAAGAAATCATGCAAACCTTCTAGAAGCTGTGATTTTAAAAAACGGATCAATTAAGCTTTTGTTATTTCTGGACGAATGCGCAAACTATAGAAAGACGTTATGACATAGAATATGCATACTTTGTTGATTCCATTTATGAAATAAATCACATTTTCTAAAAACTCGTGTTTTTTGAGAAATCATGTAAACCTTCTAGAAGCTGTGATTTTAAACAACGGGGGGAAGTAAGCTTTTCTTATTTCCAGATGCATGTGCAAACTATAGAAAGTCGTTATGACATAGAATGTGCATACTTTGTTGATTCCATTTATGAAATAAATCACATTTTCTAAAAACTCGTGTTTTTTGAGAAATCAAGTAAACCTTCTAGAAGCTGTGATTTTTAAAAACGGGGGAAGTAAGTTTTTCTTATTTCCGGACGCATGCACAAACTCTAGAAAGTCGTTATGACGAAGAATGTGCATACTTTGTTGATTCTATTTATGAAATAAATCACATTTTCGAAAACCTTGTGTTTTTTAAAAAATCGTGTAAATCTTCTAGAAGCTGTGATTTAAAAAAACAGGGGAAGTAAGCTTTTCTTATTTCCGGACGCATGCGCAAACTATAGAAAGTCGTTATGACCTAGAACGTGCATACTTTGTTGATTCCCTTTATGAAATAAATCACGTTTTCTAAAAACTCATGTTTTTTAAGAAATCATGAAAACCTTCTAGAAGCTGTGATTTTAAAAAACGAGGTAAGTAAGCTTTTCTTATTTCCGAACTCATGCGCACACTATAGAAAGTCATTATGACGTAGAATGTGCATACTTTGTTGATTCCATTTATGAAATAAATCATATTTTCTAAAAACTCGCGTTTTTTGGGAAATCATGTAAACCTTCTAGAAGCTGTCATTTTAAAAAACCGGGGAAGTAAGCTTTTCTTCTTTCCAGACGCATGCGCAAACTATAGAAAGTCGTTATGACGTAGAATGCGCATACTTTGTTGATTCCATTTATGAAATAAATCACATTTTCTAAAATTTCATGTTTTTTGAGAAATCATGTAAACCTTCTAGAAGCTGTGATTTTAAAAAAGGGGGAAGTAAGCTTTTCTTTTTTCCCGACACATGCGCAAACTATAGAAAGTCGTTATGACATAGAATGTGCATACTTTTTTGATTCCATTTATGAAATATTCACATTTTCTTAAAACTCGTGTTTAATAATAAATCATTTAAACCTTCTAGACGCTGTAATTTTAAACAACGGGGGGAAGTAAGCTTTTCTTATTTCTGGACGTATGCGCAAACTATAGAAATTTGTTTTGACACCATTTATGAAATAAATCACATTTTCTAAAAACTCATGTTTTTTAAGAAATCATGTAAACCTTCTAGAAGCTCTGATTTTAAAAAACGGGGGAAGTAAGCTTTTCTTATTTCCGAACGCATGCGCAAACTATAGAAACTCATTATGATGAAGAATGTGCATACTTTGTTGATTCCATTTATGAATAAATCACATTTTCTAAAAACTCGTGTTTTTTGAGAAATCATGGAAACCTTCTAGAAGCTGTGATTTTAAAAAACCTGGGAAATAAGATTTTCTTATTTTTGAACTCATGCGCACAATATAGAAAGTCGTTATGACGTAGAATGTCCATACTTTGTTGATTCCATTTATGAAATAAATCACATTTTCTAAAAACTCATGTTTTTTAAGAAATCATGTAAACCTTCTAGAAGCTGTGATTTTAAAAAACCGGGGAAGTAAGCTTTTCTTATTTCCGGACGCATTCGCAAACCATAGAAATTCGTTATGACGTAGAATGTGCATACTTTGTTGATTCCATTTATGAAATAAATCACATTTTCTAAAAACAAGTATTTTTTAAGATATCATGTAAACCTTCTAGAAGCTGTGATTTCAAACAACGCGGGGAACTAAGCTTTTCTTATTTCCGGACGCCTGCGCAAACTATAGAAAGTCGTTATGATGTAGAATGTGCATACTTTGTTGATTCCATTTATGAAATAAATCAGATTTTCTAAAAATTCATGTTTTTTGAGAAATCATGTAAACCTTCTATAACCTGTGATTTTAAAAAATGAGGGAAGTAAGCTTTTGTTATTTCCGGACGCATGCGCAAACTATAGAAAGTTGTTATGACGTAGAATGTGCATACTTTGTTGATTCCATATACGAAATAAATCACATTTTCTAAAAACTCGTGTTTTTTAAGAAATCATGTAAACCTTCTAGAAGCTGTGATTTTAAAAAATGGGGGGAAGTAAGATTTTGTTATTTCCGGACGCATGCGCAAATTATAGAAAGTCGATATGACGTGGAATGTGCATACTTTGTTGATTCTGTTTATGAAATAAATCACATTTTGTAAAAACTCGTGTTTTTAAGAAATCATATAAACATTCTAGAAGCTGTGATTTTAAAAAACGGGGGGAAATAAGCTTTTGTTTTTTCCGGACGCATGCGAAAACTATAGAAAGTCGTTATGACGTAGAATGTGCATAATTTGTTGATTCCCTTTATGAAATAAATCACATTTTCTAAAAAATCGTGTTTTTTAAGAAATCATGTAAACCTTCTAGATGCTGTGTTTTAAAAAAACAAGGGAAGTAAGCTTTTCTTATTTCCAGATGCATGCGCAAATTATAGAAAGTCATTATGACATAGAATGTTCATAGTTTTTTGATTTCATTTATGAAATATATCACTTTTTCTAAAAACTCATGTTTTTTAATAAATCATGTAAACCTTCTAGAAGTTGTGATCTTAAACAACTGGGGGAAGTAAGCTTTTGTTATTTCCGGACGCATGCGCAAACTATAGAAAGTCGTTATGACGTAGAAAGCACATACTTTGTTGATTCCATTTATGAAATAAATCACATTTTCTAAAAACGGGGGAAGTAAGATTTTCTTCTTTCTGGACACATGCGCAAACTATAGAAAGTCGTTATGACATAGAATGTGCGTACTTTTTTTATTCCATTTATGAAATAAATAACATTTTCTAAAACCTCATGTTTTTTAAGAACTCATGTAAACCTTCTAGAAGCTGTGATTTTAAACAATGGGGGGAAGTAAGCTTTTTTTATTTGCGGAAGCATGCGCAAACTATAGAAAGTCGTTATGACGTAGAATGCGCATGCTTTGTTGAGTCCATTTATGAAATAGATCACATTTTCTAAAAACTCGTCTTTTTTAAGAAATCATGTAAACCTTCTAGAAGCTGTGATTTTAAAAAATGGGGGAAGTAAGCTTTTGTTATTTCCGGACGCATGTGCAAACTATAGAAAGTCGTTATGACGTAGAATGTGCATACTTTGTTGATTTCGTTTATGAAATAAACCACATTTTCTAAAAACTCGTGTTTTTTAAGAGATCATGTAAACCTTCTAGAAGATGTGATTTTAAAAAACAGGGGGAAGTAAGCTTTTGTTATTTCCGGACACATGCGCAAACTATAGAAAGTCGTTATGATGTAGAATGTGCATACTTTGTTGATTTCGTTTATGAAATAAATCACATTTTCTAAAAACTCGTGTTTTTTGAGAAATCATGTAAACCTTCTAGAAGCTGTGATTTTAAAAAACGAGGGAAGTAAGCTTTTCTTATTTCCGGAGGCATGCGCAAACTATAGAAAGTGTTTATGACGTAGAATGTGCATACTTTGTTGATTCCATTTATGAAATAAATCACATTTTCTAAAAACTCGCGTTTTTTAAGAAATCATGTAAACCTTCTAGAAGCTGTGATTTTAAACAACGGGGGAAGTAAGCTTTTGTTATTTCCAGACGTATGCACAAACTATAGAAAGTCGTTATGACGTAGAATGTGCATACTTTGTTGATTCCCTTTACGAAATAAATAACATTTTGTAAAAACTCGTGTCTTTAAGAAATCATATAAGCCTTCTAGAAGCTGTGATTTTAAAAAATAGGGCGAAGTAAGCTTTTGTTATTACCGGACGCATGTGAAAACTATAGAAAGTCGTTATGACATACAATGTGCATACTTTGTTGATTCCATTTATGAAATAAATCACATTTTCTAAAAACTCGTTTTTTTTGGGAAATCATGTAAACCTTCTAGAAGCTGTGATTTTAAACAACGGGGGGATGTAAGCTTTTCTTTTTTCCGGACGCATGCGCAAAATATAGAAAGCCATTATGAAGTAGAATGTTCATACTTTGTTGATTCCATTGATGAAATAAATCACCGTTTCTTAAAACTCATGTTTTTTGAGAAATCATGTAAACCTTCTAGAAGTTGTGATCTTAAAAAATGAGGAAAGTAAGCTTTTCTTCTTTCCGGATGCATGCGCAAACTATAGAAAGTCGTTATGACGAAGAATGTGCATACTTTGTTGATTCTATTTTTGAAATAAATCACATTTTCTAAAAACTCGTGTTTTTTGAGAAATCATGTAAACCTTCTAGAAGCTGTGATTTTAAAAAACGGGGGGAAGTAAGCTTTTCATATTATCGAACGCATGCACAAACTATAGAAAGTCCGTATGACGTAGAATGTGCATACTTTGTTGATTCCATTGATGAAATAAATAATATTTTCTAAAAACTCGTGTTTTTTCAGAAATCATGTAAACCTTTTAGAAGCTGTGATTTTAAAAAACGAGGGAGGTAAGCTTTTCTTATTTCCGGAGGCATGCCCAAACTATAGAAAGTCGTTATGACGTAGAATGTGCATAGTTTGTTGATTCCATTTATTAAATAAATCACATTTTCTAAAAACTCGTGTTTTTTAAGAAATCAAGTAAACCTTCTAAAAGATTTGATTTTAAACAACAGGGGAAGTAAGCTTTTGTTATTTCCAGACGCATGCGCAAACTATAGAAAGTCAATATGACGTAGAATGTGCATAATTTGTTGATTCCGTTTATGACATAAATGACATTTTGTAAAAACTTGTGTTTTTAAGAAATCATATAAAGCTTCTAGAAGCTGTGATTTTAAAAAACGGGGGGAAGTAAGCTTTTGTTATTTCCAGACGAATGCGAAAACTATAGAAAGTCGTTATGATGTAGAATGTGCATAATTTGTTGATTCCATTTATGAAATAAATCACATTTTCTAAAAACTCGTGTTTTTTAAGAAATCATGTAAACCTTCTACAAGCTGTAATTTTAAAAAACAGCAGAAGTAAGCTTTTCTTATTTCCAGATGCATGCGCAAACTATAGAAAGTCACCATGAAAAAGAATGTGCATACTTTGTTTATTCCATTTATGAAATATATCACATTTTCTAAAAACTCGTGTTTTTTAATAAATCATGTAAACCTTCTAGAAGCAGTGATTTTAAAAAACGGGGGAACTAAGCTTTTCTTGTTTCTGAACAAATGCGCAAACTATAGAAAGTCGTTATAACATAGAATGTGCATACGTTGCCGATTCCTTTTATCAAATAAATCACATTTTGTAAAAACTCATGTTTTTTAAGAAATCATGTAAACCTTGTAGAAGCTCTGATTTTAGAAAATGGGGCAATTAAGCTTTTCTTATTTCCGGACGCATGCGCAAAATATAGAAAGTCATTATGACATAGAATGTGCATACTTTGTTGATTCCATTTATGAAATAAATCACATTTTCTAAAAACTCGTGTTTTTTAATGAATCATGTAAACCTTCTAGAAGCTGTGATTTTAAAAAACGGGGGAAGTAAGCTTTTCTTATTTCCGGACGAATGCGCAAACTATAGAAACTCGTTATGGCGTAGAATGTGCATACTTTGTTGATTCCATTTATGAAATAAATGAAATTTTCTAAAAACTCATGTTTTTTAAGAAATCATCTAAACCTTCTAGAAGCTGTGATTTTAAAAAACGGGGCGATTAAGCTTTTGTTATTTCCGGACGTATGCGCAAAATATAGAAAGTCGTTATGACATAGAATGTGCATAATTTCTTGATTCCATTTATGAAATAAATCACATTTTCTAAAAACTCGTGTTTTTTAATAAATCATGTAAACCTTCTAGAATCCGTGATTTTAAAAAACGGGGGAAGTAAGCTTTTGTTATTTCCGGACGGATGCGCAAACTATAGAAAGTCGTTATGACGTAGAATGTGCATAATTTGTTGATTCCATTTATGAAATAAATCACATTTTCTAAAAACTCGTGTTTTTTGAGAAATCATGTAAACCTTCTAGAAGCTGTGATTTTAAAAAACGAGGGAAGTAAGCTTTTCTTATTTCTGGACGCATGCGCAAACTATAGAAAGTCGTTATGACGTAGAATGTGCATTTTTTGTTGATTCCATTTAAGAAATATATAACATTTTCTAAAAATTCATGTTTTTTGACAAATCATGTAAACCTTCTAGAAGCTGTGATTTTAAAAAATGGGGGAAGTAAGCTTTTCTTATTTCCGTACGCATGCACAAACTATGGAAAGTCGCTATGACGTAGAATGTGCATACTTTGTTGATTCCATTTATGAAATAAATCACATTTTCTAAAAACTCGTGTTTTTTAATAAATCATGTAAACCTTCTAGAAGCTGTGATTTTAAAAAACGAGGGAAGTAAGCTTTTCTTATAACCGGACGCATGCGCAAACTATAGAAATTTGTTATGACGTAGAATGTGAATACTTTGTTGATTCCATTTATGAAATAAATCACATTTTCTAAAAAATCGTGTTTTTTGAGAAATCATATAAACCTTCTAGAAGCTGTGATTTTAAAAAATGGGGGAAGTAAGCTTTTCTTCTTTCCGGACGCATGCGCAAACTATAGAAAGTCGTTATGACGAACAATTTGCATACTTTGTTGATTCCATTTATGAAAAAAATCACATTTTGTAAAAACTCATGTTTTTTAAGAAATCATGTAAGCCTTCTAGGAGCTGTGATTTTAAACAACGGGGGGAAGTAATCTTTTCTTTTTTCCGGACGCATGCGCAAAATATAGAAGGCCGTTATGAAGTAGAATGTTGATACTTTGTTGATTCCATTTATGAAATAAATCACATTTTCTTAAAAATCATGTTTTTTGAGAAATCATTCAAACCTTCTAGAAGTTGCGATCTTAAAAAACGAGGAAAGTAAGCTTTTCTTATTTCTGGACGCATGCGCAAATTATAGAAAGTCGTGCTGACGTAGAATGTGCATACTTTGTTGACTCCATTTATGAAATAAATCACATTTTCTAAAAACTCATGTTTTTTAAGAGATCATGTAAAGCTTCAAGAAGCCGTGATTTTAAAAAATGGGGGGAAATAAGCTTTTGTTATTTCCGGACGCATGCGCAAACTATAGAAACTTGTGTTTTTTAAGAAATCATGCAAACCTTCTAGAAGCTGTGATTTTAAAAAACGGATCAATTAAGCATTTGTTATTTCTGGACGAATGCGCAAACTATAGGAAGACGTTATGACATAGAATATGCATACTTTGTTGATTCCATTTATGAAATAAATCACATTTTCTAAAAACTCGTGTTTTTTGAGAAATCATGTAAACCTTCTAGAAGCTGTGATTTTAAACAACGGGGGGAAGTAAGCTTTTCTTATTTCCAGATGCATGTGCAAACTATAGAAAGTCGTTATGACATAGAATGTGCATACTTTGTTGATTCCATTTATGAAATAAATCACATTTTCTAAAAACTCGTGTTTTTTGAGAAATCAAGTAAACCTTCTAGAAGCTGTGATTTTTAAAAACGGGGGAAGTAAGTTTTTCTTATTTCCGGACGCATGCACAAACTATAGAAAGTCGTTATGACGAAGAATGTGCATACTTTGTTGATTCTATTTATGAAATAAATCACATTTTCGAAAACCTTGTGTTTTTTAAAAAATCGTGTAAATCTTCTAGAAGCTGTGATTTAAAAAAACAGGGGAAGTAAGCTTTTTTTATTTCCGGACGCATGCGCAAACTATAGAAAGTCGTTATGACCTAGAACGTGCATACTTTGTTGATTCCCTTTATGAAATAAATCACGTTTTCTAAAAACTCATGTTTTTTAAGAAATCATGAAAACCTTCTAGAAGCTGTGATTTTAAAAAACGAGGTAAGTAAGCTTTTCTTATTTTCGAACTCATGCGCACACTATAGAAAGTCATTATGACGTAGAATGTGCATACTTTGTTGATTCCATTTATGAAATAAATCATATTTTCTAAAAACTCGTGTTTTTTGGGAAATCATGTAAACCTTCTAGAAGCTGTCATTTTAAAAAACGGGGGAAGTAAGCTTTTCTTCTTTCCAGACGCATGCGCAAACTATAGAAAGTCGTTATGACGTAGAATGCGCATACTTTGTTGATTCCATTTATGAAATAAATCACATTTTCTAAAATTTCATGTTTTTTGAGAAATCATGTAAACCTTCTAGAAGCTGTGATTTTAAAAAAGGGGGAAGTAAGCTTTTCTTTTTTCCCGACACATGCGCAAACTATAGAAAGTCGTTATGACATAGAATGTGCATACTTTTTTGATTCCATTTATGAAATATTCACATTTTCTTAAAACTCGTGTTTAATAATAAATCATGTAGACCTTCTAGACGCTGTAATTTTAAACAACGGGGGGAAGTAAGCTTTTCTTATTTCTGGACGCATGCGCAAACTATAGAAATTTGTTTTGACACCATTTATGAAATAAATCACATTTTCTAAAAACTCATGTTTTTTAAGAAATCATGTAAACCTTCTAGAAGCTCTGATTTTAAAAAACAGGGGAAGTAAGCTTTTCTTATTTCCGAACGCATGCGCAAACTATAGAAACTCATTATGATGAAGAATGTGCATACTTTGTTGATTCCATTTATGAAATAAATCACATTTTCTAAAAACTCGTGTTTTTTGAGAAATCATGGAAACCTTCTAGAAGCTGTGATTTTAAAAAAACTGGGAAATAAGATTTTCTTATTTTTGAACTCATGCGCACAATATAGAAAGTCGTTATGACGTAGAATGTCCATACTTTGTTGATTCCATTTATGAAATAAATCACATTTTCTAAAAACTCATGTTTTTTAAGAAATCATGTAAACCTTCTAGAAGCTGTGATTTTAAAAAACCGGGGAAGTAAGCTTTTCTTATTTCCGGACGCATGCGCAAACCATAGAAATTCATTATGACGTAGAATGTGCATACTTTGTTGATTCCATTTATGAAATAAATCACATTTTCTAAAAACAAGTATTTTTTAAGATATCATGTAAACCTTCTAGAAGCTGTGATTTCAAACAACGCGGGGAACTAAGCTTTTCTTATTTCCGGACGCCTGCGCAAACTATAGAAAGTCGTTATGATGTAGAATGTGCATACTTTGTTGATTCCATTTATGAAATAAATCAGATTTTCTAAAAATTCATGTTTTTTGAGAAATCATGTAAACCTTCTATAACCTGTGATTTTAAAAAACGAGGGAAGTAAGCTTTTGTTATTTCCGGACGCATGCGCAAACTATAGAAAGTTGTTATGACGTAGAATGTGCATACTTTGTTGATTCCATATACGAAATAAATCACATTTTCTAAAAACTCGTGTTTTTTAAGAAATCATGTAAACCTTCTAGAAGCTGTGATTTTAAAAAATGGGGGGAAGTAAGATTTTGTTATTTCCGGACGCATGCGCAAATTATAGAAAGTCGATATGACGTGGAATGTGCATACTTTGTTGATTTTGTTTATGAAATAAATCACATTTTGTAAAAACTCGTGTTTTTAAGAAATCATATAAACCTTCTAGAAGCTGTGATTTTAAAAAACGGGGGGAAATAAGCTTTTGTTATTTCCGGACGCATGCGAAAACTATAGAAAGTCGTTATGACGTAGAATGTGCATAATTTGTTGATTCCCTTTATGAAATAAATCACATTTTCTAAAAAATCGTGTTTTTTAAGAAATCATGTAAACCTTCTAGATGCTGTGTTTTAAAAAAACAAGGGAAGTAAGCTTTTCTTATTTCCAGATGCATGCGCAAATTATAGAAAGTCATTATGACATAGAATGTGCATAGTTTTTTGATTTCATTTATGAAATATATCACTTTTTCTAAAAACTCATGTTTTTTAATAAATCATGTAAACCTTCTAGAAGTTGTGATCTTAAACAACTGGGGGAAGTAAGCTTTTGTTATTTCCGGACGCATGCGCAAACTATAGAAAGTTGTTATGACGTAGAATGCACATACTTTGTTGATTCCATTTATGAAATAAATCACATTTTCTAAAAACGGGGGAAGTAAGCTTTTCTTCTTTCTGGACACATGCGCAAACTATAGAAAGTCGTTATGACATAGAATGTGCGTACTTTTTTTATTCCATTTATGAAATAAATAACATTTTCTAAAACCTCGTGTTTTTTAAGAACTCATGTAAACCTTCTAGAAGCTGTGATTTTAAACAATGGGGGGAAGTAAGCTTTTTTTATTTGCGGAAGCATGCACAAACTATAGAAAGTCGTTATGACGTAGAATGCGCATGCTTTGTTGAGTCCATTTATGAAATAGATCACATTTTCTAAAAACTCGTGTTTTTTAAGAAATCATGTAAACCTTCTAGAAGCTGTGATTTTAAAAAACGGGGGAAGTAAGCTTTTGTTATTTCCGGACGCATGTGCAAACTATAGAAAGTCGTTATGACGTAGAATGTGCATACTTTGTTGATTTCGTTTATGAAATAAACCACATTTTCTAAAAACTCGTGTTTTTTAAGAGATCATGTAAACCTTCTAGAAGATGTGATTTTAAAAAACAGGGGGAAGTAAGCTTTTGTTATTTCCGGACGCATGCCCAAACTATAGAAAGTCGTTATGACGTAGAATGTGCATACTTTGTTGATTTCGTTTATGAAATAAATCACATTTTCTAAAAACTCGTGTTTTTTGAGAAATCATGTAAACCTTCTAGAAGCTGTGATTTTAAAAAACGAGGGAAGTAAGCTTTTCTTATTTCCGGAGGCATGCGCAAACTATAGAAAGTGTTTATGACGTAGAATGTGCATACTTTGTTGATTCCATTTATGAAATAAATCACATTTTCTAAAAACTCGCGTTTTTTAAGAAATCATGTAAACCTTCTAGAAGCTGTGATTTTAAACAACGGGGGAAGTAAGCTTTTGTTATTTCCAGACGTATGCGCAAACTATAGAAAGTCGTTATGACGTAGAATGTGCATACTTTGTTGATTCCCTTTACGAAATAAATAACATTTTGTAAAAACTCGTGTCTTTAAGAAATCATATAAGCCTTCTAGAAGCTGTGATTTTAAAAAATAGGGCGAAGTAAGCTTTTGTTATTACCGGACGCATGTGAAAACTATAGAAAGTCGTTATGACATACAATGTGCATACTTTGTTGATTCCATTTATGAAATAAATCACATTTTCTAAAAACTCGTGTTTTTTGGGAAATCATGTAAACCTTCTAGAAGCTGTGATTTTAAACAACGGGGGGATGTAAGCTTTTCTTTTTTCCGGACGCATGCGCAAAATATAGAAAGCCATTATGAAGTAGAATGTTCATACTTTGTTGATTCCATTGATGAAATAAATCACAGTTTCTTAAAACTCATGTTTTTTGAGAAATCATGTAAACCTTCTAGAAGTTGTGATCTTAAAAAATGAGGAAAGTAAGCTTTTCTTCTTTCCGGATGCATGCGCAAACTATAGAAAGTCGTTATGACGAAGAATGTGCATACTTTGTTGATTCTATTTTTGAAATAAATCACATTTTCTAAAAACTCATGTTTTTTGAGAAATCATGTAAACCTTCTAGAAGCTGTGATTTTAAAAAACGGGGGGAAGTAAGCTTTTCATATTATCGAACGCATGCACAAACTATAGAAAGTCCGTATGACGTAGAATGTGCATACTTTGTTGATTCCATTGATGAAATAAATAATATTTTCTAAAAACTCGTGTTTTTTCAGAAATCATGTAAACCTTTTAGAAGCTGTGATTTTAAAAAACGAGGGAGGTAAGCTTTTCTTATTTCCGGAGGCATGCCCAAACTATAGAAAGTCGTTATGACGTAGAATGTGCATACTTTGTTGATTCCATTTATTAAATAAATCACATTTTCTAAAAACTCGTGTTTTTTAAGAAATCAAGTAAACCTTCTAAAAGATTTGATTTTAAACAACAGGGGAAGTAAGCTTTTGTTATTTCCAGACGCATGCGCAAACTATAGAAAGTCATTATGACGTAGAATGTGCATACTTTGTTGATTCCGTTTATGACATAAATGACATTTTGTAAAAACTCGTGTTTTTAAGAAATCATATAAAGCTTCTAGAAGCTGTGATTTTAAAAAACGGGGGGAAGTAAGCTTTTGTTTTTTCCAGACGAATGCGAAAACTATAGAAAGTCGTTATGATGTAGAATGTGCATAATTTGTTGATTCCATTTATGAAATAAATCACATTTTCTAAAAACTCGTGTTTTTTAAGAAATCATGTAAACCTTCTACAAGCTGTAATTTTAAAAAACAGCAGAAGTAAGCTTTTCTTATTTCCAGATGCATGCGCAAACTATAGAAAGTCGTCATGAAAAAGAATGTGCATACTTTGTTGATTCCATTTATGAAATATATCACATTTTCTAAAAACTCGTGTTTTTTAATAAATCATGTAAACCTTCTAGAAGCTGTGATTTTAAAAAACGGGGGAACTAAGCTTTTCTTGTTTCTGAACAAATGCGCAAACTATAGAAAGTCGTTATAACATAGAATGTGCATACGTTGCCGATTCCTTTTATCAAATAAATCACATTTTGTAAAAACTCATGTTTTTTAAGAAATCATGTAAACCTTGTAGAAGCTCTGATTTTAGAAAATGGGGCAATTAAGCTTTTCTTATTTCCGGACGCATGCGCAAAATATAGAAAGTCATTATGACATAGAATGTGCATACTTTGTTGATTCCATTTATGAAATAAATCACATTTTCTAAAAACTCATGTTTTTTAATGAATCATGTAAACCTTCTAGAAGCTGTGATTTTAAAAAACGGGGGAAGTAAGCTTTTCTTATTTCCGGACGAATGCGCAAACTATAGAAACTCGTTATGGCGTAGAATGTGCATACTTTGTTGATTCCATTTATGAAATAAATGAAATTTTCTAAAAACTCATGTTTTTTAAGAAATCATCTAAACCTTCTAGAAGCTGTGATTTTAAAAAACGGGGCAATTAAGCTTTTGTTATTTCCGGACGTATGCGCAAAATATAGAAAGTCGTTATGACATAGAATGTGCATAATTTCTTGATTCCAATTATGAAATAAATCACATTTTCAAAAAACTCGTGTTTTTTAATAAATCATGTAAACCTTCTAGAATCCGTGATTTTAAAAAACGGGGGAAGTAAGCTTTTGTTATTTCCGGATAGATGCGCAAACTATAGAAAGTCGTTATGACGTAGAATGTGCATAATTTGTTGATTCCATTTATGAAATAAATCACATTTTCTAAAAACTCGTGTTTTTTGAGAAATCATGTAAACCTTCTAGAAGCTGTGATTTTAAAAAACGAGGGAAGCAAGCTTTTCTTATTTCTGGACACATGCGCAAACTATACAAAGTCGTTATGACGTAGAATGTGCATACTTTGTTCATTCCATTGATGAAATAGATCACATTTTCTAAAAACTCTAGATTTTGAAGAAATCATGTAAACCTTCTAGAAGCTGTGATTATAAAAAATGAGGGAAGTAAGCTTTTCTAATTTCCGGACTCATGTGCGAACTATAGAAAGTTGTTATGACATAGAATGGGCATACTTTGTTGATTCCATTTGTGAAATAAATCACATTTTCTAAAAACTCGTGTTTTTTAAGAAATCATGTAAACCTTCTAGAAGTTGTGATCTTAAAAAACGGGGGTAAGTAAGCTTTTGTTATTTCCGGACGCATGCACAAATTATAGAAAGTCGATATGACGTAGAATTTGCATACATTGTTGATTCCATTTATTAAATAAATCACATTTTCTAAAAACTCACGTTTTTTAAGAAATCATGTAAACCTTCTAGAAGCTGTGATTTTAAAAAACCGGGGAAGTAAACTTTTCTTATTTCCGGACGCTTGCGAAAACTATAGAAAGTCGTTACGACGTAGAATGTGCATACTTTGTTGATTCTATTTATGAAATAAATCACATTTTGTAAAAACACGTGTTTTTTGAGAAATCATGTAAACCTTCTAGAAGCTGTGATTTTAAAAAACGGGGGAAGTAAGGTTTTCTTATTTCCCGACGCATGCGCAAACTATAGAAAGTCGTTATGACATACAATGTGCATACTTTGTTTATTCCAGTTATGAAATAAATCACATTTTCTAAAAACTCGTGTTTTTTGGGAAATCATGTAAAGCTTCTGGAAGCTGTGAATATAGAAAACGGGGGAAGAAAGCTTTTGTTCTTTCGGGACGCATGCGCAAACTATAGAAAGTCGTTATGACCTAGAATGTGCATACTTTGTTGATTCCATTTATGAAATAAATTACATTTTCTAAAAATTCATGTTTTTTGAGAAATCATGTAAACCTTCTAGAAGCTGTAATTTTAAAAAACGAGGGAAGTAAGCTTTTCTTATTTCCGAACGCATGCGCAAACTATAGAAAGTCGTTATAACATAGAATGTGCATACATTGTTGATTCCATTTATGAAATAAATCACATTTTCTAAAAACTCATGTTTTTTGAGAAATCATGTAAACCTTCTAGAAGCTGTCATTTTAAAAAAAGGGGGAAGTAAGATTTTCTTATTTCCGGACGCACGCGCAAACTATAGAAAGACTTTATGACGTAGAATGTGCATACTTTGTTGATTCCATTTATGAAATAAATCACATTTTAAAAAAACTCATTTTTTTTAAGAAATCGTGTAAACCTTCTAGAAGCTATGATTTTAAACAATGGCGGGAAGTAAGCTTTTCTTATTTCCAGACGCATGCGCGAAATATAGAAAGTCCTTATGATGTAGAATGTCCATACTTTGTTGATTCCATTTATGAAATAAATCACATTTTCTAAAAACTCATGTTTTTGGGGAAATCATGTAAACCTTCTAGAAGCTATGATTTTAAAAAACGGGGGAAGTAAGCTTTTCTTCTTTCCGGACGCATGCACAAACTATAGAAAGTCGTTATGACGTAGAATGTGCATTTTTTGTTGATCCCATTTATGAAATAAATCACATTTTCTAAAAATTCATGTTTTTTGAGAAATCATGTAAACCTTCTAGAAGCTGTGATTTTAAAAAATGGGGGAAGTAAGCTTTTCTTATTTTTGGACGCATGCGCAAACTATAGAAAGTCGTTATGAAATAGAATGTGCATACTTTGTTGATTCCATTTATGAAATAAATCGCATTTTCTAAAAACTTGTGTTTTTTAAGAAATCATGTAACCCTTCTAGAAGCTGTGATTTTAAAAAACGGGGGAAGTAAGCTTTTCTTATATTCGGACGAATGCACAAACTATAGAAAGTCGTTATAACATAGAATGTGCATACTTTGTTGATTCCATTTATGAAATAAATCACATTTTCTAAAAACTCGTGTTTTTTAAGAAATCATGTAAACTTTCAAGAAGCTGTGATTTTAAAAAACGAGGGAAGTAAGCTGTGATTTAAAAAAAAGGGGAAGCAAACTTTTCTTATTTTTGGACGCAAGCGCAAACTATGGAAAGTCGTTATGAGGGAGAATGTGCATACTTTGTTGATTTTATTGATGAAATAAATCACATTTTCGAAAAACTCGTGTTTTTTAAGAAATCATGTAAGCCTTCTAGGAGCTGTGATTTTAAACAATGGGGGGAAGTAAGATTTTCTTATTTCCGGACGCATGCACAAAATATAGAAAGTCGTTATGAAGTAGAATGTCCATACTTTGTTGATTCCATTTATGAAATAAATCACATTTTCTTAAAAGTCATGTTTTTTGAGAAATCATGTAAACCTTCTAGAAATTGTGATCTTAAAAAACAAGGAAAGTAAGCTTTTCTTATTTCCGGACGCATGCGCAAATTATAGAAAGTCGTTATGACGTAGAATGTGCATACTTTGTTGATTCCATTTATGAAGTAAATCACATTTTCTAAAAACTCGTGTTTTTTGAGAAATCATGTAAACCTTCTAGAAGCTGTGATTTTAAAAAACGGGGGAAGTAAGCTTTTCTTCTTCCCGGACGCATGCGCAAACTATAGAAAGTCGTTATGAAGTAGAATGTGAATACTTTGTTGATTCCATTTATGAAATTAATCACATTTTCTAAAAACTCATGTTTTTTGAGAAATCATATAAACCTTCTAGAAGCTGTGATTTTAAAAAACGGGGGAAAGAAGCTTTTCTTCTTTCCGGACGCATGAGCAAACTATAGAATGTCGTTATGATGAAGAACGTGCATACTTTGTTGATTCCATTTATGAAAAAAATCACATTTTCTAAAAGCTCGTGGTTTTTAAGAATTCATTTAAACCTTCAAGAAGCTGTGATTTAAAAACACGGGGGAAGTAAGCTTTTCTTATTTATGGACGCATGCGCAAACTAGAGAAAGTCGTTATGAAATAGAATGTGCATAGTTTGTTGATTCCATTTATGAAATAAATCACATTTTCTAAAAACTCGTGTTTTTTAAGAAATCATGTAAACCATCTATAAGCTGTGATTTTAAAAAACGGGGGAAAGTAAGCTTTTCTTATTTCCAGATGCATGCGCAAACTATAGAAAGTCGTTATGAAGTAGAATGTTCATACTTTGTTTATTCACTTTATGAAATAAATCACATTTTTTTTGAGAAATCATACTTTGTTTTTTGAGAAATCATGTAAACCTTCTAGAAGCTGTGATTTTAAAAAACGGGGCAATTAAGCTTTTGTTATTTCCGGATGCATGCGCAAACTATAGAAAGTCGTTATGACATAGAATGTGCATACTTTTTTGATTCCATATATGAAATATATCACATTTTCTAAAAATTCGTGTTTTTTAATAAATCATGTAAACCTTCTAGAAGCTGTGATTTTAAAAAACGGGGGAAGTATGCTTTTCTTATTTCCGGACGAATGCACAAACTATAGAAAGTCGTTATAACGTAGAATGTGCATACTTTGTTGATTCCATTTTTTAAATAAATCACATTTTCTAAAAACTCGTGTTTTTTAAGAAATCATGGAAACCTTCTAGAAGCTGTGATTTTAAAAAACGAGGGAAGTAAGCTTTTCCTATTTCCCGACGCATGCGCAAACTATAGAAACTTTGTTATGACATAGAATGTGCATACTTTGTTTATTCCATTTATGAAAAAAATCACATTTTCTAAAAACTCGTGTTTTTTAAGAAATCATTTAAACCTTCAAGAAGCTGTGATTTAAAAAAAGGGGGGAAGTAAGCTTTTCTTATTTCTGGACGCATGCGCAAACTATAGAAAGTCGTTATGAAATAGAATGTGCATACTTTGTTGATTCCATATATGAAATAAATAAATTTTTTTAAAAACTTGTGTGTTTTGACAAATCATGTAAACCTTCGAAAAGCTGTGATTTTAAAAAAAGGGGGAAGTAAGCTTTTCTTATTTGCCGACGCATGCGCAAACTATAGAAAGTTGTTATGACATAGAATGTGCATACTTTGTTTATTCCATTTATGAAATAAAGCACATTTTCTAAAAACTCGTGTTTTTTGAGAAATCATGTAAACCTTCTAGAAGCTGTGATTTTAAAAAACGGGGCAATTAAGCTTTTGTTATTTCCGGACGCATGCGCAAACTATAGAAAGTCGTTATGACATAGAATGTGCATACTTCTTTGATTCCATATATGAAATATATCACATTTTCTAAAAACTCGTGTTTTTTAATAAATCATGTAAACTTTCTAGAAGCCGTGATTTTAAAAAATGGGGAAAGTAAGCTTTTGTTATTTCCGGACGCATGCGCAAACTATAGAAAGTCGTTATGACGTGGAATGTGCATAATTTGTTGATTCCATTTATGAAATAAATCACATTTTCTAAAAACTCATGTTTTTTAAGAAATCATGGAAACCTTCTAGAAGCTGTGATTTTAAAAAATGAGGGAAGTAAGGTTTTGTTATTTCCGGACGCATGCGCAAACTATAGAAAGTTGTTATGAAATAGAATGTGCATACTTTGTTTATTCCATTTATGAAATAAATAATTTTTTTTAAAAACTTGCGTGTTTTGACAAATCATGTAAACCTTCTACAAGCTGTGATTTTAAAAAAAGGGGGAAGCAAGCTTTTCTTATTTTCTGACGCATGTGCAAACTATAGAAAGTCATTACGATGTAGAATGTGCATACTTTGTGATTTCATTTATGAAATAAATCACATTTTCGAAAAACTCGTGTTTTTTAAGAAATCATGTAAGCCTTCTAGGAGCTGTGATTTTAAACAACGGGGGGAAGTAAGCTTTTGTTATTTCCGGACGCATGCGCAAAATATAGAAAGTCGTTATGAAGTAGAATGTCCATACTTTTTTGATAACATTTATGAAATAAATCTGATTTTCTTAAAACTCATGTTTTTTTAGAAATCATGTAAACCTTCTAGAAGTTATCTTAAAAAACAAGGAAAGTAAGCTTTTCTTATTTCTGGACGCATGCACAAATTATAGAAAGTCGTTATGACGTAGAATGTGCATACTTTGTTGATTCCATTTATGAAATAAATAATATTTTCTAAAAACTCGTGTTTTTTGGGAAATCATGTAAACCTTCTAGAAGCTGTGATTTTAAAAATCCGGGGAAGTAAGCTTTTCTTCTTTCCAGACGCATGCGCAAACTATAGAAAGTCGTTATGATGTAGAATGTGCATACTTTGTTGATTCCATTTATGAAATAAATCACATTTTCTAAAATTTCATGTTTTTTGAGAAATCATGTAAAACTTCTAGAAGTTGTGATTTAAAAAAAGGGGGAAGTAAGCTTTTCTTTTTTCCCGACGCATGCGCAAACTATAGAAAGTCGTTATGACATAGAATGTGCATACTTTGTTGATTCCATTTATGAAATAAATCACATTTTTTATAAACTCTTGTTTTTTAATAAATCATGTAAACCTTCTAGAAGCAGTGAATTTAAAAAACTAGGGAAGTAAGCTTTTCTTATTTTCGGACGGATGCCCAAACTATAGAAAGTCATTATGACATAGAATGTGCATACTTTGTTGATTCCATTTACGAAACAAATCACATTTTCTTAAAACTTGTGTTTAATAAGAAATCGTGTAAACCTTCTAGAAGCTGTAATTTTAAACAACGGGGGGAAGTAAGCTTTTCTTATTTATGGACGCATGCGCAAACTATAGAAAGTTGTTATGACATAGAATTTGCATACTTTGTTGATACCATTTATGAAATAAATCACATTTTCTAAAAATTCATGTTTTTTGAGAAATCATGTAAACCTTCTAGAAGCTGTGATTTTAAAAAATTGGGGAAGTAAGCTTTTCTTATTTCCGGACGCATGCACAAACTATAGAAAGTCGTTATGACGTAGAATGTGCATTTTTTGTTGATTCCATTTATGAAATAAATCACATTTTCTAAAAATTCATGTTTTTTGAGAAATCATGTAAACCTTCTAGAAGCTGTGATTTTAAAAAATGGGGGAAGTAAGCTTTTCTTATTTCCGTACGAATGTGCAAACTATGGAAAGTCGCTATGACGTAGAATGTGCATACTTTGTTGATTCCATTTATGAAATAAATCACATTTTCTAAAAACTCGTGTTTTTTAATAAATCATGTAAACGTTCTAGAAGCTGTGATTTTAAAAAACGAAGGAAGTAAACTTTTCTTATTTCCGGACGCATGCACAAACTATAGAAAGTCGTTATGACGTAGAATGTGAATACTTTGTTGATTCCATTTATGAAATAAATCACATTTTCTAAAAACTTGTGTTTTAAGAAATCATGTAAACCTTCTAGAAGCTGTGATTTTAAAAAAAGGGGGAAGTAAGCTTTTCTTCTTTCCGGAAGCATGCACAAACTGTAGAATGTCGTTATGACGAAGAACGTGCATACTTTGTTGATTCCATTTATGAAAAAAATCACATTTTCTAAAAACTCGTGTTTTTTAATAAATCATTTAAACCTTCAAGAAGCTGTGATTTAAAAAAACAGGGGAAGTAAGCTTCTCTTATTTCTGGACGCATGCGCAAACTATAGAAGGTCGTTATGAAATAGAATGTGCATACTTTGTTGATTCCATTTATGAAATAAATCACATCTTCTAAAAGCTCATGTTTTTTGTGAAATCATGTAAACCTTCTAGAAGGTGTGATTTTATAAAACGGGGGAAGTAAGCTTTTCTTCTTTCCGGACGCATGCGCAAACTATAGAAAGTCGTTATGACATAGAATGTGCATACTTTGTTGATTCCATTTATGAAATATATCACATTTTCTAAAAACTCGTGTTTTTTGAGAAATCATGTAAACCATCTAGAAGCTATGATTTTAAAAAATGGGGGAAGTAAGCATTTCTTATTTCTGGATGCATGCGAAAACTATAGAAATTCGTTATGACGTAGAATGTGCATACTTTGTTGATTCCATTTATGAAATAAATCACATTTTCTAAAAACTCGTGTTTTTTAAGATATCATGTAAACCTTCTAGAAGCTGTGATTTTAAACAACGCGGGGAAGTAAGCTTCTCTTATTTCCGGACGCCTGCGCAAACTATAGAAAGTCGTTATGACATAGAATGTGCATACTTTGTTGATTCCATTTATTAAATAAATCACACTTTCTAAAAACTCGTGTTTTTTAAGATATCATGGAAACCTTCTACAAGCTGTGATTTTAAACAACACGGGGAAGTAAGCTTTTCTTATTTCCGGACGCATGCGCAAACTATAGAAAGTCATTATGACGTAGAATGTGCATACTTTGTTGATTCTATTTATGAAAAAAATCACATTTTCTAAAAATTCATGTTTTTTGAGAAATCATGTAAACCTTGTAGAAACTGTGATTTTAAAAAGCGGGGGAAGTAAGTTTTTCTTATTTCCGGACGCATGCGCAAACAATAGAAAGTCGCTATGACGTAGAATGTGCATACTTTGTTGATTCCATATATGAAATAAATCACATTTTAAAAAAATCATGTTTTTTAAGAAATCATGTAAACCTTCAGGAAGCTGTGATTTTAAAAAACGGGGGGACGTAAGCTTTTGTTATTTCCAGACACATGCGCAAATTATTGAAATTCGATATGACGTAGAATGTGCATACTTTGTTGATTGCATTGATGAAATAAATCACATTTTCTAAAAACTCGTGTTTTTTGAGAAATCCTGTAAACCTTCTAGAAGCTATGATTTTAAAAAACGGGGGAAGTAAGCTTTTCTTATTTCCGTACGCATGTGCAAACTATAGAAAGTCGTTATGACGTAGAATGTGCATACTTTGTTGATTCCATTTATGAAATAAATCACATTTTCTAAAAACTCACGTTTTTTAAGATATCATGTAAACCTTCTAGAAACTGTCATTTTAAAAAATGGGGGAAGTAAGCTTTTCTTATTTTCGAACGCACGCAAAAACTATAGAAAAACGTTATGACGTAGAATGTGCATACTTTGTTGATTCCATTTATGAAATAAATCACATTTTATAAAAACTCATTTTTTTTAAGAAATCATGTAAACCTTCTAGAAGCTATGATTTGAAATAACGGGGGGAAGTAAGCTTTTCTTATTTCCGGACGCATGCGCAAAATATAGAAAGTCCTTACGAAGTAGAATGTCCATACTTTGTTAAATCCATTTATGAAATAAATCACATTTTCTAAAAACTCGTGTTTTTTGAGAAATCATGTAAACCTTCTAGAAGCTGTGATTTTAAAAAATGGGGGAAGTAAGCTTTTCTTATTTCCGGACGCATGTGCAAACTATAGAAAGTCGTTATGACGTAGAATGTGCATACTTTGTTGATTTCATTTATGAAATAAATCACATTTTTGAAAAACTCGTGTTTTCTAAGAAATCATTTAAGGCTTCTAGAAGCTGTGATTTTAAACAACGGGGGGAAGTAAGCTTTTCTTATTTCCGGACGCATGCGCAAACTATAGAAAGTCGTTATGACGTTGAATGTGAATACTTTGTTGATTCCATTTATGAAATAAATCACATTTTCTAAAAACTCATGTTTTTTGAGAAATCATGTAAACCTTCTAGAAGCTGGGATTTTAAAAAACGAGGGAAGTAAGCTTTTCTTCTTTCCGGACGCATGCGCAAACTACAGAAAGTCATTATGACGAAGAATGTGCATACTTTGTTGATTCCATTTATGAAATAAATCACATTTCCTAAAAAATCGTGTTTTTTAATAAATCGTTTAAACCTTATAGAAGCTGTGATTTAAAAAACGGGGGAAGTAAGCTTTTCTTATTTCCGGACGCATGTGCAAACTATAGAAAGTCGTTATGATGTAGAATTTGCATACTTTGTTGATTCCATTTATGAAATACATCACATTTTCTAAAAACTCGTGTTTTTGTAGAAATCATGTCAACCTTCTAGAAGCTGTGATTTTAAAAAACGGGGCGATTAAGCTTTTGTTATTTCCGGACGCTTGCGCAAACTATAGAAATTCGTTATGACATAGAATGTGCGTACTTTTTTTATTCCATTTATGAAATATATCACATTTTCTAAAAACTCATGTTTTTTAATAAATCATGTAAACCTTCTAGAAGCTGTGATTTTGAATAACGAGGAAAGTAAGCTTTTCTTATTTCGGGACGAATGCGCAAACTATAGAAATTCGTTATAACGTAGAATGTGCATACTTTGTTGGTTCCATTTATGAAATAAATCCCTTTTTCTAAAAACTCGTGTTTTTTAAGAAATCATGTAAACTTTCTAGAAGCTGTGTTTTTAAAAAACAGGGAAAGTAAGCTTTTGTTATTTCCGGACGCATGCGCAAACTATAGAAAGTCGTTATGACGTAGAATGTGCATACTTTGTTGATTCCATTTATGAAGTAAATCACATTTTCTAAAAACTTGTGTTTTTTAAGAAATCATGGAAACCTTCTAGAAGCTGTGTTAAGATTTATTATGCTAAGACGGAAAATGGCAGCATTACATTCCATTTCACAATAATAGCATATACAGGATCACTGAAGAAACAACAAGCATAGCATAAACACAAGAGACACAGATTTATCCTGGGAAACCCTCATGGGGTAGAAAACCCAGTAAAGCTTCCTCAATATAGATGACCAGCAATATACAAAGATGCAAACCAAAGATATGATCTCCTCCTCCACCATAGCAGACCTCTCCTCCACAAGTGCGCCTCTCTCTCAAGTGAGTGTGTGTATCAAATGAGAAACACACCTCCTCTATTTATACACTACTCTGACATATCTTTTACACAAGTACATGTAGGCTCGTATTTAACCAATGGGTTAAATACCCCACTACAACTGACTGGGCCGACCCCTCTAGGGTGGTCTAATAGCCCTTTGACCCACATAACACATACAGGGCCGACGCCCACTAGGGAAGTCTAATAACCCGAGTTACCACATTCCGACGGAGGAATAACCATCTCCGGATATACAATAAGATCTTCACGGAGGAATGAAACATCTCCGGAATAATAAAGTACAAATATAATATTCTTTGAAGTTACAATATCTCAACACTCCCCCTTAACGAGAAGGATATTATAACAGCATGTGCACGAGCAAGGAGTCATCAACATCATACATGATACATCTATAAATCATTGGAAGCTTTCTGAACATCATCAGTAACTCAAGCAGTTACTGTAATATCTTCAATACTGGAGCATCAACATCTTCAGTACTGAGTCTTTATCTTCTGCAGCACTCGAACAGCTACAACACCATCAACATCTGGATCATCACGATCATCATCATCGTCATCATATGATTATCAGCATCAGAATCATCTCAATCTACAGCATCTGGATCATCTCGATCTACAGCATCTGGATCATCTCGATCTACATCATCTGGATCATCTATATTAGTATCCACACCAATACATCTATCATCAAAACACATATTCTTACTAATACATATATCATCAAAAACATGTATTTTCACTCATACATCTATTATCAAAAGCATGTATTCTCACTAATACATCCATCATCAAAAGCATGTATTCTCACTAATACATCCATCATCAAAAGCATGTATTCTCACTAATACATAGTAGCATATCCTGCAACACACACGATCATATTACAGGATGATCAATCCCACTCTCTTTAGGACATAGGTCCATGGATGATACAATCCAGTCATGTACCTTTTGAACCAAAGTCTAGGGATGATCCAGTCCTATCATGTACCTTTTGAACCGAAGTCCAGGGATGATCCAGTCCTAACATGTACCTTTTGAACCGAAGTCCAGGGACGATCCAGTCCTATCAATTCTTGGAGACCTCATGTCTACGGCTCAGTTCACAGGACCAAAGTCCAAGGATGATCCAATCCTTACCGTTCATTTAGGACCGCGTCCAAGGATGACTTAATCCTCAACCGTACATTTAGGACCATGTCCAAGGATGACTTAATCCTCCACCGTACATTTAGGACCACATCCAAGGATGACTTCATCCTCCACCATACATTTAGGACCACGTCCAAGGATGACTTAATCCTCCACCGTACATTTAGGACCACGTCCAAGGATGACTTAATCCTCCACCGTACATTTAGGACCACGTCCAAGGATGACTTAATCCTCCACCGTACATTTAGGACCACGTCCAAGGATGACTTAACCCTCCACCGTACATTTAGGACCACGTCCAAGGATGACTTAACCCTCCACCGTACATTTAGGACCACGTCCAAGGATGACTTAATCCTCCACCGTACATTTAGGACGACGTCCAAGGATGACTTAATCCTCCATCGTACATTTAGGACCACGTCCAAGGATGACTTAATCCTCAACCGTACATTTAGGACCATGTCCAAGGATGACTTAATCCTCCACCGTACATTTAGGACCACGTCCAAGGATGACTTAATCCTCAACCGTACATTTAGGACTACGTCCAAGGATGACTTAATCCTCCACCGTACATTTTGGACCACGTCCAAGGATGACTTAATCCTCAACTGTACATTTAGGACCACATCCAAGGATGACTTAATCCTCCACCGTACATTTAGGACCATGTCCAAGGATGACTTAATCCTCCACCGTACATTTAATACCATGCCCAAGGATGACTTAATCCTCCACTGTACATTTAGGACCTCGTCCAAGGATGACTTAATCCTCAACCGTACATTTAGGACCACGTCCAAGGATGACTTAATCCTCCACCGTACATTTAGGACCACGTCCAAGGATGACTTAATCCTCCACCGTACATTTAGGACCACATCCAAGGATGACTTAATCCTCAACCGTATATTTAGGACTACGTCCAAGGATGACTTAATCCTCCACCGTACATTTAGGACCACGTCCAAGGATGAATTAATCCTCAACCGTACATTTAGGACCACGTCCAAGGATGACTTAATCCTAAACCATACATTTAGGACTACGTCCAAGGATCACTTAATCCTCAACTATCCACCAAGGACTTCATTCTCGAAGACATACGTCTACGGCTCTTCTTTAGTACTGAAGTCCAGGGATGATCCAATCCCCTCACATGTTCACCAAAAACTTCATTCTCGAAGACATACGTCTACGGCTCTTCTTTAGGACTGAAGTCTAGGGATGATCCAATCCCCTCACATGTTCACCAAGAACTTCATTCTCGAAGACATACGTCTACGGCTCTCTTGAGGATGATGCAATCCTATCATGTCCACCAAGGACTTCATTCTCGAATACATACGTCTACGGCTCTTCTTTAGAACATATGTTCAAGGATGATGCAATCCCCTTGTCACCTTTGACCCTATCTAAGGACCAGCCACCAACCTCTCTTTCGGCATCACTAATATAGGTATCTTCATCATCGACCTCACTGTCGATGCAGGCAATCTCATCATGAGTTATCACATCACTCCCCCTTTCGAGGAGGGTCCTTCTGAACTATATTAAGTTTGTCTCGAAAAACTTTATTTGAGGTAGAGGTTTGGTTAGTACATCAGATCGGTAGAATTTTGGTTAGTACATTGGTAACTTGTTACAAATTCAAACTTTTGGTTCCTTTCTGCACCATATCTTGGAACACTAGATTCTCTGCCATCTTGATACAACTCTGTTTGTCACATAGGATCATAGTTGGGTCTATCTCTAAGTCAAACAATCCTGAAGCCATACTGTTTCATAACTTAGCAGAGCAAGAAGCCATATATTCTTCTTGTTCTAAGAGCCACACTATATTGCTTCCTTCTAAACCATGAGATCATGGCTGATCCCAGACAATAACATCCTCTCGATGTGATCTTCCTGTCTGATACAATTTCTGCCCAATCAACATCTATGTAGCCATCTGAAGTCATGATCTCTAAGATAACATAGATCAAAATCTATCGTATCTTTGAGGTATTTCAACACATGCTTTGCAACTAACAGGTGAACACATCAAGTCCTTTTAATATTTTTCAGCATGCTTTCCCTGGTTGAGAAAGATTCCTTCTAAGCCTTGCCATACTTCCAGACCTAGGAAGTAATACATTAATATGAGATCTTTCATTTTCTTTTATGCAGCCATATATCTGTGTCATCTCCCGTTAGATGAGTCTACTGATATGAACCTCAACATCATTCGAACTCTGAGGTGAGTTCCTTCTTGTATCCATGTCATATGTTCATAGAAGCCATATTCAATCTTGTAGCAAAGGTTGAGATCCACATCACCCATGATGATCATTAAGCTCATCAATTGATTATCGATCATGGGTACCCATACAGAACCTGATTCACACTTCTTCTTTAATTACACCATTAAGAGAATGGTCTCATCTATCCACTTGGAGCAAACATCTTGTTATGATTCTCTTCCTCTTTCTAAGAGAATCTTCTGGCCATGAGCCTTCTATATTTTGTTTGAATTGTAAATCTTCTTGTTGAACATCCATCACTTGTTCGGTGTTCATTATTCTTCATGATCTTTCCTACAAAACAAAATTAAGTACATGATTAGTAATACTTCATAATCATGAAATCAATTTGACATGATAACCTATTATGCATACAGATATCATTTACATAATTATGCAACTATCTTGACCAATACTTTGGCACAACACTTTCCCATATCCGGTATGCATACAGTGGCTATCTAGATGCCTTCCATCTCTACCAGAACATATTATTGAGAGTGTGCATAGCTCTCAGCATGTCAACAAAGAGGTTTCATTCTAGACAAGCAACAATGGAATGTTTGTCCAACTTACCAATCATATGCATATTAGTAGTATACTGTTCAATGCTCTATGAATGTTTACACTCAGCATGATATATTCTAGGAATACAAATATGCATACAAGCAATATCATTTACTATTTCAAATAACAACTCAAATACTTATCTTTTATGTTTGTGTGGTTGCCTTCCGCTTGATCTTCTATATGTCTTTTGAACTTCTATTCATTCTGTACCACTGTGCATGCTCAAGTGTGCACTAGTGTCATCCTCATGATCTCATACACAAACATACATTCATTAGTATATTCTCAAAACATTCTAATTCTAAATAATCTTGAATATGTATAGTCATGATTATAGATAATGTTCAAGGTTTCAGGGAAGTTTTCTTTTACTCATGCATATTCTTGTTTAAATAATCAACCAAGATAAGAGACATAATATGCATAAACCCTTGATTACTAACTTTATGAATAAGCATAACCAATCATACCAAGTATACTTATATAAGGGATCCTACATGACATAGGAAAACATACCTGGATTAGTATACCTGCTTAGTTATGTACAAAACAATCTCTTCAATGATTTAGAGATCCTGAGCTAGAACCTACATGTCTCATAGGTTAAGCATAATATAACAAAGTCATACATACCTCGTAAGTAGAACAAAGATTATGGATAAGTCTTTTTCTTCATGATGTCATGGTCATGGAACTTGATTTGTCTTTTGTGATGTACCTGTATCTTGTTAGCAGACAACATCAACCTCACACAACACCATAATGCATTAGTACAATCATATAGCCCTAATCAATGAATGTCTTCGATCATTCACATGCATTCATATTGTTACTAGGGTGATAAGACAATTCTAACATTAATCAAGATTGTACTAATAAATAATATGAAGACAAACACATCATGAACTTAATCAAGAATCATATTTCAAGACATACATGAACCTCCTTAAGTCATACCTGTTGAGACTTCTTGTAGTCTTCTTATGTAAGGCCTTAGCCTTAACTCCCCCTGAAACTTGATCTGGAGCTTGATTAGGGTTTGCTAGAGAAACCCTAAAAATTAAATCTTTGACTTTCACACTTTCGAATGAATGGAAGGATGTGTCTTGCTGAGCTGATCAAACTAGCATACTTCAATTTTGAAATCTCCAATATTTGACCCCTCAAAATTGCCTTTGAAACTTCTGGATCTTCTGGATAGGATCCCGAACTAGGGTTTGATGAAGCCCACCCTTCTACTCAATCAAAAGGTTTGATCCAAGGCTCTAAACTCTTATTTTTCTGAGGATCTTCCAGCCGTGGTTACAGACTTCAAAAATTCCAACTTTTACTGAAGCCCTAATTTTCCATCTTTTTGATCAAAATCCCGAGCTAGGGTTTAATCAAGACCAGTCTTCTACCCAACCAAAAAATTCGACCTTGGTCTCTAAATTTCAATTTTCCTGAGTAGCATTCAGCCGTGGATTCCGATTCCAAAAATTCTAACTTTCTCCGAAACCCTAAATTCCGGAAGCAATGAATAAATGTGCTCCAAAAATAATTCTGTTTTGACAGAAATATGTACCTGATTGTTTCTGCTATAACTCCAAAATTTTCGCTCCATAGGGTCTGAAAACGTTTTATGCAGTAGCCTGACCTGTCATCTTTCCATCCTGACAGGTCTAACCTCAATTGGATTTTTTGAGAGAGAGTTATGCCAAATGTCGCAACGTGACCTGGTTTGGGATAATACAGGAGAGCAAACTTGTATAGCATTCCACGTGTCACGGTTTGAACTTCGGCCTCTAAAAACTTTTCCTGAGATAGGTCGCCCTGTTATCTTTCCATCCTGACAGGTATGACCTCAATTGTGTTGATGTATATGTAACTTCGGAATGTATTTCACATATATGTATATTGTATTCCTATAGATATGTTATTATTCCTCTATACCGAAGTGTCGTAACTTATACTTGATGGGTTATTAGACCACCTTGTTTGGGGTCGGCCCTGTATAAGTCATGTGGGTCAAAGCATTATTAGACCACCCTATTGGGGTTCGGCCATGTGGTTCAAAGGGTTATTAGACCACCCAAGTCAAGTAAAGTATAAATAGAGTGCGGGAGGCACTCTATTTACTCACTCACTTCTCACATATGCACTCAAGGAGGAGTGGTGCACTTATGGAGGAGGATGATCTGATTCTAGGTTATGTCTATCTCTCATGGTTGGTTGTATCATTGCTCTATCTATATCTAAGGAAGTTATTGGGGTTTTTCACCTTTATGGTTTTCCCCAAGTAAATCTTTGTGTCTCTTGTGTGCTTGCATTATTGTCTCCATGATTGATATGCTGTAGATATGCTGTACATGTTGTTCTCTCAGTTAAGATCCTAGATCATATTGAAGTAAATTCTGAAAATTTAACATGGTATCAGAGCTAACCTAAAAGAAGGCATGATATGGCATGTATGACACTTGTTGCACTTACGATGCTAGGGCTTGATATAGCAAAAACCAGTCGTCGTAGCACTTTCGCTATAAATCCGTTTTGGCGAAGTTTTCGGATCTGAAATTGTTACAAGATGAAGATTAAATCTCCAGGTACCTTGTTTCCAAAGGACAACCTCTAATTCGTTGTACTTTGTGATTTATGATCTGTACAATATAGGGTTTCTGCCTCTTCCAGATCTGAGTTAAAATCAGGTGACCTTGGGAAAAATGTCATAACCTGGGTTAGGAAGCTCCAAATGAAATTTCGTATAAATTTTCAGGTAGTACACAGATTTTACTATCTCAGGAAACTTTTTCAGAGGCCGAAGTTGAACCAGTGACACGTGGCACGCTGTACAAGTTCGCTCTCCCGTATTATCCCATAAACAGGTCATGTTGCGACACTTGGCATAAATCTCTCTCAGAGAGTTCAATTGAGGTCAGACGTATTAGGATGGAAAGATAACAGGCTGAGCTATCTCAGGAAATTTTTTCAGAGGCTGAAGTTCAAACAGTGACACGTGGAAATCCGTACAAGTTCGCTCTCCTGTTTTATCCCAAAACAGGTCACGTTACGACATTTGACATAACTCTCTCTCAGAGAATCCATTTGAGGTCAGACCTGTCAGGATGGAAAGATAACAGGTCAGGCTATCTCAGGAAACTTTTTTAGACCCTGTGGATCAAAAATTTCAGAGTTACACCAGAAACAATCAGGTACATATTTCTATCAAAATAGAATTATTTTTGAGTACCTTCATTCATGGCTTCCGGAATTTAGGGCTTCGGAAAAAGTTGGAATTTTTGTAATCGGAGACCACGGCTGAATGCTACTCATCAAAATAAAAATTTAGAGACCAGAATCAGAATTTTTTGTTGGGCAGAAGGCCGGGCTTGATCAGACCCTAGTTTGGGACTTTGATTAGAAAAGTGGAAAATTAGGGCTTCTATAAAAATGAGAATTTTTTAAATCTGTGACCACGGCTAGAAGCTCCTCAAAAAAATAGAAGCTTAGAGCTTTGGATCAAACCTTTTGATTGGGAAGAAGAGTGGGCTTCATCAAACCCCAGTTCAGGGTCACGTCCAGTGAATCCGGAAGTTTCAAAGGAAAAATTGAGGAGTGAAACTTTGCAGTTTTCAAATTCTGAATATACCAGTTTGATCAGCTCATCAAGGCGCATATTTCTATCCTTTCGGAAGTTTGAAATTCAAAGTTTGAATTTTTGGGGTTTCTCTGACAAACCCATATCCAGCTCCAGGTCCAGTTCTTGCAAATCAAGTGGATAGGGTTAATCCTAGAAGAAGATGGATTGGTCACCTGCATAAGTGAAGGAGTTCCTGTTTCAGAGGGAGATGAGGCTAAGGCTTTACATAAGGAGATTACAAGCAATCTCGACAGGTATGACTCATCGTGGTATGTTTTGAGATTTGTTCATGATTAAGTTTATGGTATGTTTGTCTTCATGTTATTACGGTTAGTACAATCTTGATTTTAGATTTGTCGTATCACCTTAACAAAATTATGAATGCATGATAGAATATATTCATTGGTTAGGGTGTTGACACTTATGATTGTACTAATGCATTATGGTGTTGTATGAGGTTTATGTTGTCTACTAACATGAAAGGTACACCAAGAAAGACAAATCATGTTCCAGTTCAAGAACATATGATCATGATGACAAGAGGATAAAGACTCATCCATTGTCATGGATCTCATAGAAGATCCATTTACGAGGTATGTATAACTTGGTTTTATAATGGCTAACCTATGAGATATACAAGTTACTAGCACAAGTCATTGAATAAGAACAAGAAGACATCATGTGAGTATGTTAGACATAACTAACTAGCATGCTAATCCAGGTATGTTTTTCCTATATCAAGATAGAATCCTACCTTGGGTTAGGATCTTATACTATTGTTGATAATGATTATTCATGAAGTCATATGTTTGAATAATCACGGTTGTATGCATATTATGTTTCTTACCATAATTGATGATATGACTAACCAAAAGAATCATGAAGGTATAGGTTCGAATAATCACAGGTTTTATGCATATTATATCTCTTATCTTGATTGATGATTCAACTAAAGAGTCATAGGTTTGAGTAATTATAGGTTTAGACATGTTATGCTTCTTATGATTTGACTAACCATCAGAATCCTACATAAACCTTGAATGATAATGCTTATTGTTTCTGTTTGAAATGATCATGACTATACATGCTTGAGATTATTGTGTTTTAATAGTATACTAATGAATGTATGATTTTATATTAGACCTAGAGGATAACACAATGATGATACTAACAAGCATGCATAGGGATCGAGAATGTATATAAGTTCAAGGACAGGTAATCCAGCGAGCAAAGATCAAGAGGGAGTACACTCCTGTGGTTTATGAAAGGATGCATATATTCAGAGGGAGTTGACCATCTCTCTACATTCCACAACAGAAAGGTGTAGAAGAAGCTACTGCAGATTAGGACTCCAGCAGCTCCTGCAAGAAAGCGAAGACTCAGAGGGAGTCCACCCAGTAACCAAACAAAGATAAGTTTTTTTTTAATTATCATTTCTTGCATATGTGTTTGTTTAAATAATACTGTTCAATAACGTATATACTGATGTTCCTAGAATTAGGTTGTGAATTATGCATATTAGAATAATTGCATTGATGAATAGTATACTACTAATATGCATGGGTAAGTGGCCTATGGCACTGTACAACATTCCATTGCTACTTATCTAGAATGAAACCTCTTTGCTGACATGTTGGGAGTTGTGCACACTCTGAACAATGTTCTGGTAGAGATTGGAAGGCATCTAGAAAGTTATGGAGTATGGATAAATGTTGTATTGAAGCATTGGCTAAGATAATTGCATGACTGTATGACATATTTCTTTATGTGTAAGAATTTGTTCTAAAAATTATGAGATGTTTCTAATCATGCAATTTAACCTGTTTTGTAGGAAAGACCGTATATCTTCACCTACAAAAGGACTACAACATTTGTTCCAGCAACAAAGATATCTATTGAAGATATTGAAGTTCCCAGGATCTGGGATGAAGAAATGGAATGCCATGATCCGTCGATCATGAAGAATGATGTTTGTTATAACTTCTAAATGGAACTATCAGATCAAGCATGTTGCAGATGGTAGCATTGAGAAATATAAAAGTGATGAAATAGATGATGCACTATTTGTTTTTTACATGGAGGTGTGGCAGAGTGCAGATGGAATCTTCCTTGAACAAGGGAAGTTTGTAGTAGAGATCCTGAAGAGGTTCGGGATGATGGATTGCAAGGCCATGGCCACATCAATGGCATCGAATCTGAAGCTTCTTTGTGATGCTTCATCTCAGCCAGTTGATGTCTCTATGCATCATCAGATGATTGGGTCCTTAATGTACCTGAAGAACACGAGATCAGACATTGCTTTGCTGTGAACACATTGAGCCAGTTCCTGACGGATCCGAGGAATGTTCACCTGGTTGCTGTAAAGCATGTTCTGAGGTACCTGAAGGGTACAGTGGATTATGGGCTCAAGTATGAGGTGAATCAAAAGTTTAACCTGCAGGGTTATGTTGATTTAGATTGGGCTGGCAGTGCTGCAGATAGGAAGAGCACATCTGGGTGTTGCTTCAGTATGGGATCAGGTGTGATCTCATGGTTTAGCAGGAAGCAGTCCTGCGTAGCACTGAGTACAGTTGAGGCAGAGTATGTTGCAGCCTGTTCAGCTAATTGTGAGGTAGTATGGCTACGGATGCTACTGTCTGAGTTATTTGATCTCCCGTTGGAGGCTACTGGTATCTTCTGTGATAACCAGAGTTGTGTGAAGCTGTCCGAGAACCCAGTGTTTCATGACAGGTCGAAAGACATAGAGATCAAATATCAGTATATCAGGGATACGGTGCAGAGAGGAGTTGTGAAGCTCTTGTATGTTGCGACGGATGAGCAGATTGTAGATGTGCTGACGAAGCCACTAGCCAGGGTGAAGTTCAAGTACTTCAGAGAGAGGCTTGGCGTTCTCCAGATCGAGGACACTTCGAGGAAGAAGTGATGGACACATTTGCTGAAACCATTCCAAGCATGTTGGAAGGAGGATCCTTCACATGGCTGTGGATGTAAGCGCTGGATGATGAGCATCAGGATGATGTTCTGGTTTCTACTTGGATATGATCAGTTGGATCATTTTATGTATGTATGTACGCATCATGTTGGATGCTGGATATGATCAGTTGGATCATTTTTATGTATGTATATATGCATCAGGTAGATGCATTGATGATCAAGTGGATCATGTATGGTGATATGTATCATGTATTTGTATATGCATCAGGTAGATGCATTGATGATTAGGTGGATCATGTATGGTGATATGTACCATGTATCTGTATATGTATCAGGTGGATACATTGTATGATCAGGTGGATCATGTATGATGATATGTATCAGGTAGATACTTGGTATGCATCAGGTAGATGCATTGATGATCAGGTGGATCATGTATGATGACATGCAGCAGGATGTTGCAGTGATGATCAGGATGATCATGGATGACCTGCTTCAGGATGTTGCTCCAGATGACATGCAGCAGGACGTTGCAGTGATGATGATCAGGATGATCATGGATACATCAGGTTGATGTATGGTGAGTGTCAGGATGATACTTTGTGGCCGTGGATCAGGTTGTACAGAGGAGCATGTCTGGGAGATCCTATAGGTTGGAGTTGTGTACCCGTAACAGCCTGGGATGCTCTTTCGAGACATTGCTCTAGGAGGACATGTAATTTTTGCCCTGGGAGATCTTTGAGGTTGGAGTTGTGTACCCGTAACATCCTGGGATGCTCTTGCGAGGTTTTGTCCTATGGCATGTAATTTGGGCCCTGGGAGATTTCAGGTCAGAGTTGTGTACCCGTAACATCCTGAGATGCTCTTTCGAGGTTTTGCCATGACCACATGTAATTTGTGCCCTGGGAGATTTCAAGTCGGAGTTGTGTACCCGTAACATCCTGAGATGCTCTTGCTAGGTTTTGTGGTGACCACATGTAATTTGTTCCCTGGGAGATCCTTCAGGTTGGAGATGTGTACCCGTAACATCCTAGGATGCTCTTTCGAGGTTTTGTGGTGGGGTCACATATAATAGCGCCCTGGGAGATCCTACAGGTCGGATTTGTGTACCTGTAACATCCTGGGATGCTCTTTCGAGGTTTTGTGATGCACGTAATAAGTCCTGAGGATTCCACAGTATGGCCAGTGATGATGAAGACCTGCAGGTGGTGGGCCTACATCCAGTATGAAAAAGGACTGGCTCTATAGAACTTCCTATGACGAGTAGATTCAGAGATTGATTGAGATAGCAGCAACAATGACGATGATGATGACTCGATGACGATTATCCAGTGACGATGATCCAGAGAAGATGACTTGTGCTAGAAGAACTGTGCTGAGAAATACCTTCCTAGTTAAGAGGGAGTGTTGATGTATATGTAACTTCGGAATGTGTTTCACATATATGTATATTGTATTCCTATAGAGATGTTATTATTCCTCTATACGGAAGTGTCGTCATTTATATTGTAAGTGTCGTAACTTATACTTGATGGGTTATTAGACCACCTTGTTTGGGGTCGGCCCTGTATAAGTCATGTGGGTCAAAGGGTTATTAGACCACCCTATTGGGGGTCGGCCCAGTCAGCATTATGTTATGTGGTTAAGTTCGAGCCTACATGAGTTAGGTAAAAAGTCAAGTCAAGTCAAGTATAACTAGAGTGCGGGAGGCACTCTATTTACTCACTCACTTCTCACTTATGCACTCAAGGAGGAGTGGCGCACTTATGGAGGAGGATGATCTGCTGCTAGGTTATGTCTATCTCTCATGGTTGGTTGTATCATTGCTCTATCTATCTTAGAGGAAGTTATTGGGGATTTTCACCTTTATGGTTTTCCCCAAGTAAATCTTTGTGTCTCTTGTGTGCTTGCATTATTGTCTCCATGACTGATATGCTGTAGATATGTTGTACATGTTGTTCTCTTAGTTACGATCCTATATCAAATTGAAGTAAATTCTGAAAATGTAACAAATTGGACTCTCTGAGAGAGATTTATGCCAAGTGTCGCAACGTGACCTGTTTATGGGATAAAACAAGAGAGCGAACTTGTACGGTGTGACACGTGTCATTGGTTCAGCTTCGGCCTCTTAAAACGTTTCCTGAGATAGTACAGTCTATGTACTACCTGTCACTTTTTACGAAATTTCATTTGGATCTTCCTAGCCCGAGTTATGACCTTTTTTCCTAGGTCACCTGATTTTGACTGAGATCTGGAAGAGGCACAAACCCTAACTTGTACTGATCATAACTTACAAAGTACAATGAATCGGAGGGTGCTCTTTGGACACAAGATGCCTGGAGATGTTATCTACGACCTATAAAGGTTTTCGATCCTGAACCTTCGCCAAAATGGATTTATAGCAAAAGTTCCACGATGACTGGTTTTTGCTATGTAAAACCCTAACCTTCAAATTGTCGTAAGTAAAGCAAGTGTCGTAAGTGCCATACCTTGCCTTTCTTCAGGTTAGCTCTGATACCATGTTAAGATTTATTATGCTAAGAAAGAAAATAGCAGCATTACATTCCATTTCACAATAATAGCATATACATGATCACTGAAGAAACAACAAGCATAGCATAAACACAAGAGACACAGATTTATCCTGGGAAACCCTCATGGGGTAGAAAACCCAGTAAAGCTTCCTCAATATAGATGACCAGCAATATACAAAGATGCAAACCAAAGATATGATCTCCTCCTCCACCATAGCAGACCTCTCCTCCACAAGTGCGCCTCTCTCTCAAGTGAGTGTGTGTATCAAATGAAGAACACACCTCCTCTATTTATACACTACTCTGACATATCTTTTACACAAGTACACGTAGGCTCGTATTTAACCAATGGGTTAAATACCCCACTACAACTGACAGGGCCGACCCCTCCAGGGTGTTCTAATAACCCTTTGACCCACATAACACATACAGGGTCGACCCCCACTAGGGAAGTCTAATAACCTGAGTTACCACATTCCGACGGAGGAATAACCATCTCCGGATATACAATAAGATCTTCACGGAGGAATGAAACATCTCCGGAATAATAAAGTACAAATATAATATTCTTTGAAGTTACAATATCTCAACAAGCTGTGATTTTAAAAAATGAGGGAAGTAAGCTTTTCTTATTTCCCGACGCATGCGCAAACTATAGAAAGTCGTTATGACAAAGAATGTGCATACTTTGTTGATTCCATTTATGAAATAAATCACATTTTCTAAAAACTTGTGTTTTTTGGGAAATCATGTAAAGCTTCTAGAAGCTGTGATTTTAAAAAACGGGGGAAGTAATCTTTTGTTCTTTCGTGACGCATACGCAAACTATAGAAATTCGTTATGATGTGGAATGTGCATACTTTGTTGATTCCATTTATAAAATAAATCAGATTTTCTCAAAATTCATGTTTTTTGAGAAATCATGTAAACCTTCTAGAAGCTGTGATTTTAAAAAATGGGGGAAGTAAGCTTTTCTTATTTCCGAACGCATGCGCAAACTTTAGAAAGTCATTATGACGTAGAATGTCCATACTTTATTCGTTGCATTTTTGAAATAAATCACATTTTCTAAAAACTCGTGTTTTTTAACAAATCATGTAAACCTTCTAGAAGTTGTGATTTAAAAAACAGGGAAAGTAAGATTTTCTTATTTCTAGATGCATGCGCAAACTATAGAAAGTCGTTATGACGAAGAATGTGCATACTTTGTTGATTCCATTTATGAAATAAATCACATTTTCTAAAAACTCGTGTTTTTTAAGAAATCATGTAAAACTTCTAGAAGCTGTGATTTTAAACAACGCGGGGAAGTAAGCTTTTCTTATTTCCGGACATATGCGCAAACTATAGAAAGCCGTTATGACGTAGAATGTGCATACTTTGTTGATTCCATTTAAGATATAAATCATATTTTCTAAAAACTCATGTTTTTTGAGAAATCATGTAAACCTTCTAGAAGCTGTGATTTTAAAAAACGGGGGAAGTAAGGTTTTGTTATTTCCGAATGCATGCGCAAACTATAGAAAGTCGTTATGACGTAGAATGTGCATACTTTGTTGGTTCCATTTATGAAATAAACCACATTTTCTAAAAACTCGTGTTTTTTGAGAAATCATGTAAACCTTCTAGAAGGTGTGATTTTAAAAAACGGGGGAAGTAAACTTTTTTTATTTCTGGACGCATGCGCAAACTATAGAAAGTCGTTATGACGAAGAATGTGCATACTTTGTTGATTCCATTTATGAAATAAATCACATTTTCTAAAAACTCGTGTTTTTTAAGAAATCATGTAAACCTTCTAGAAGCTGTGTTTATAAAAAACGGGGGAAGTAAGCTTTTGTTATTTCCGGACGCATGCACAAAATATAGAAAGTCGTTATGACCTAGAATGTGCATACTTTGTTGATTCCATTTATGAAATAAATCACATTTGCTAAAAACTCATGTTTTTTAAGAAATCATGGAAACCTTCGAGAAGCTGTGATTTTAAAAAATGAGGGAAGTAAGCTTTTCTTATTTCCCGAAGCATGCGCAAAGTATAGAAAGTCATTATGACATAGAATGTGCATACTTTGTTGATTCCATTTATGAAATAAATCACATTTTCTAAAAACTCGAGTTTTTTAACAAATCATGTAAACGTTCTAGAAGCTGTGATTTTAAAAAATGGGTAAAGTAAGCTTTTCTTATTTTGCAGATGCATGCGCAAACTATAGAAAGTCGTTATGACGTAGAATGTACATACTTTGTTGATTCCATTTATGAAATAAATCAACTTTTCTAAAAACTCGTGTTTTTTAAGAAATCATGTAAACCTTCTAGAAGCTGTGATTTTAAAAAACGGTGGAAGTAAGCTTTTCTTATTTCCGGACGCATGCGCAAACTATAGAAAGTCATTATGACGTAGAATGTGCATACTTTATTGATTCCATTTATGAAAGAAACCACATTTTCTAAAAACTCGTGTTTTTTAAGAAATCATGTAAACCTTCTAGAAACTGTGATTTTAAAAAATGGGAGAAGTAAGCTTTTCTTATTTCCGTACGCATGAACAAACTATAGAAAGTCATTATGACATAGAATGTGCATACTTTGTTGATTCCATTTATGAAATAAATCACATTTTCTAAAACCTCGTGTTTTTTAAGAAATCATGTAAACCTTATAGAAGCTGTGATTTTAAAAAACGGGGGAAGTAAGCTTTCTTATTTCCGGATGCGTGCGCAAACTATAGAAAGTCGTTATGACGTAGAATGTGCATACTTTGTTGATTCCATTTATGAAATAAATCACATTTTCTAAAAACTCGTGTTTTTTGAGAAATCATGTAAACCTTCTAGAAGCTGTGATTTAAAAAACATGGGAAGTAAGCATTTGTTATTTCGGGACGCATGCGCAAACTGAAGAAAGTCGTTATGACGTAGAATGTGCAAACTTTGTTGATTCCGTTTATGAAATAAATCACATTTTGTAAAAACTCGTGTTTTTTAAGAAATCATGTAAACCTTTTAGAAGCTCTGATTTTTAAAAACGGGGGGAAGTAAGCTTTTGTTATTTCCGGAAGCATGCGAAAACTATAGAAAGTCGTTATGACGTAGAATGTGCATACTTTGTTGATTCCATTTATGAAATAAATCACATTTTCTAAAAACTCGTGTTTTTTGAGAAATCATGTAAACCTTCTAGAAGCTGTGATTTTAAAAAACGGGCGAAGTAAGCTTTTTTTATTTCTGGATGCATGCACAAAATATAGAAAATTGTTATGAAGTAGAATGTGCATACTTTGTTGATTCCGTTTATGAAATAAATCACATTTTCTAAAAACTCGTGTTTTTTGAGAAATCATGTAAACCTTCTAGAAACTGTGATTTTAAAAAACTGGGGGAAGTAAGCTTTTGTTATTTCCGGACGAATGCGAAACTATAGAAAGTCGATATGACGTAGAATGTGCATACTTTGTTAATTCCATTTATGAAATAAATCACATTTTCTAAAAACTCGTGTTTTTTAAGAAATCATGTAAGCCTTAAAGAAGCTGTGATTTTTAAAAACCGGGGAAGTAAGCTTTTCTTATTTCCGGATGCATGCGTAAACTATAGAAAGTCATTATGACGTAGAATGTGCATACTTTGTTGATTCCATTTATGAAATAAATCACATTTTCTAAAAACTCGTGTTTTTTGAGAAATCATGTAAACCTTCTAGAAGCTGTGATTTTAAAAAACGGGCGAATTAAGCTTTTCTTATTTATGGACGCATGCGCAAAATATAGAAAGTCGTTATGAAGTAGAATGTGCAGACTTTGTTGATTCCATTTATGAAATAAATCACATTTTCTAAAAACTCGTGTTTTTTAAGAAATCATGTACACCTTCTAGAAGCTGTGATTTTAAAAAACGGGGGGATGTAAGCTTTTGTTATATCCGAACGAATGCGCAAACTATAGAAAGTCGATATGACATAGTATGTGCATACTTTGTTGATTCCATTTATGAAATAAATCACATTTTCTAAAAACTCGTGTTTTTTAAGAAATCATGTAAACCTTCTAGAAGCTGTGATTTTAAAAAACGGGGGAAGTAAGCTTTTCTTATTTCCGGACGCATGCTTAAACTATAGAAAGTCGTTATCACGTAGAATGTCCATACGTTGTTGATTCCATTCATGAAATAAATCACATTTTCTAAAAACTCGTGTTTTTTAACGAATCATGTAAAGCTTCTAGAAGTTTTGATTTTAAAAAATGGGGGAAGTTAACTTTTCTTATTTATGGACGAATGCTCAAACTATAGAAAGTCGTTATGACGTAGAATGTGCATACTTTGTTGATTCCATTTATGAAGTAAATCACATTTTCTAAAAACTCGCGATTTTTAAGAAATCGTGTAAACCTTCTAGAAGCTGTGATTTTAAAAAATGGGGGAAGTTAACTTTTCTTATTTCCGGGCGAATGCTAAAACTATAGAAAGTCGTTATGACGTAGAATGTGCATACTTTGTGGATTCCAATTATGAAATAAATCACATTTTGTAAAAACTCGTGTTTTTCTAGAAATCATGTAAACCTTCTAGAAGCTGTGATTTTCAACAACGGGGGGGAGTAAGCTTTTCTTATTTCGGGACGCATGCGCAAACTATAGAAATTCGTTATGATCTAGAATGTGTATACTTTGTTGATTCCATTTATGAAATAAAACACATTTTCTAAAAACTCGTGTTTTTTGAGAAATCATGTAAACCTTCTAGAAGCTGTGATTTTAAAAAACGAGGGAAGTAAGCTTTTGTTCTTTCGGGACGCATGCGCAAACTATAGAAAGTCGTTATGATGTAGAATGTGCATACTTTGTTGATTCCATTTATGAAATAAATCACATTTTCTGAAAACTCGTGTTTTTTAAGAAATCATGTAAACCTTCTAGAAGCTGTTATTTTAAAAAACGGGGGAAGTAATCTTTTCTTATCTCCGGACGCATTCGCAAAATATAGAAAGTCATTATGACGTAGAATGTGCATACTTTGTTTATTCCATTTATGAAATAAATCACATTCTCTAAAAACTCGTGTTTTTTAAGAAATCATTTAAACCCTATAGAAGCTGTGATTTGAAAAAACGGGGGAAGTAAGCTTTTCTTATTTCCGGACGAATGCGCAAACTATAGAAAGTCATTATAACGTACAATGTGCATACTTTGTTGATTCTATTTATGAAATAAATCACATTTTCTAAGAATCTTTGTTTTTTAAGAAATCATGTAAACTTTCTAGAAGCTCTGATTTTAAAAAATGGGGGAAGTAACCTTTTGTTATTTCGGGACGCATGCACAAACTATAGAAATTCGTTATGATGTAGAATGTGCATACTTTGTTGATTACATTTATGAAATAAATCACATTTTTTCTAAAAACTCGTGTTTTTTAAGAAATCATGGAAACCTTCTAGAAGCTGTGATTTTAAAAAACGAGGGAAGTAAGCTTTTCTTATTTCCCGACGCATGCACAAACTATAGAAAGTCGTTATGACATAGAATTTGCATACTTTGTTGATTCCATCTGTGAAATAAATCACATTTTCTAAAAACTCGTGTTTTTTGGGAGATCATGTAAACCTTCTAGAAGCTATGATTTTAAAAAACGGGGGGGAAGTAAGATTTTGTTATTTCCGGACGAATGCGCAAACTATAGAAAGTCGATATGACGTAGAATGTGAATACTTTGTTGATTCCTTTTATGAAATAAATCAAATTTTCTAAAAACTCGTGTTTTTTAAGAAATCATATAAACCTTCTAGAAGCAGTGATTGTAAAAAACGGGGGAAGTAAACTTTTCTTATTTCCGGATGCATGCGCAAAATTTAGAAAGTCGTTATGACGTAGAATGTCGATACTTTATTGGTTGCATTTTTGAAATAAATCACATTTTCTAAAAATTTGTGTTTTTTAAGAAATCATGTAAACCTTCTAGAAGCTGTGATTTTAAAAAACGGGAGAAGTAAGCTTTTCTTATTTCCGGACGCATGCGCAGGCTATATAAAGTCATTATGACGTAGAATGTGCATACTTTGTTGATTCCATTTAAGAAATAAATCACATTTTCTAAAACCACGTGTTTTTTAAGAAATCATGTAAACCTTATAGAAGCTGTGATTTTAAAAAACGGAGGAAGTAAGCTTTTTTTATTTCTGAACGCATACGCAAAATATAGATATTCGTTATGAAGTAGAATGTGCATACTTTGTTGATTCCATTTATGAAATAAATCACATTTTCTAAAAACTCGTGTGTTTTAAGAAATCATGTAAACCTTCTAGAAGGTGTGATTTTAAAAAACGGGGGGAAGTAAGCTTTTGTTATTTCCGGACGAATGCGCAAACTATAGAAAGTCGATATGACGTAGAATGTGCATACCTTGTTGATTCCTTTTATGAAATAAATCTCATTTTCTAAAAACTCGTGTTTTTGAAGAAATCATATAAACCTTCTAGAAGCTGTGATTGTAAAAAACGGGGGAAGTAAACTTTTCTTATTTCCGGACGCATGCGCAAACTATAAAAAGTCGTTATGACGTAGAATGTGCTTACTTTGTTGATTACATTTATTAAATAAATCACATTCTCAGAAAACTCGTGTTTTTTGAGAAATCATGTAAACCTTCTAGAAGCTGTGATTTTAAAAAATGGGGGAAGTAAGCTTTTCTTATTTCCGGACGCATGCAGAAACTATACAAATTCGTTATGACGTAGAATGTGCATACTTTGTTCATTCCATTTATTAAATAAATCACAGTTTCTAAAAACTCGTGATTTTTAAGAAATCATGTAAACCATCTAGAAGCTGTGATTTTAAAAAACGAGGGAAGTAAGCTTTTCTTATTTCCGGATGCATGCGAAAACTATAGAAAGTTGTTATGACGTAGAATGGGCATACTTTGTTGATTCCATATATGAAATAAATCACATTTTCTAAAAACTCATGTTTTTTAAAAAATCATGTAAACCTTCTAGAAGCTGTGATTTTAAAAAACGGGGGGAAGTAAGCTTTTGTTATTTCCGGATGCATGCACAAATTATAGAAAGTCGATATGATGTAGAATGTGCATACTTTGTTCATTCCATCTATGAAATAAATCACATTTTCTGAAAACTTGCGTTTTTTAAGGAATCATGTAAACCTTCTAGAAGCTGTGATTTAAAAAAACCAGGGAAGTAAGCTTTTCTTATTTCGCGATGCATGCACAAACTATAGAAAGTCGTTAGGACGTAGAATGTGCATACTTTGTTGATTCCATTTATGAGATAAATCACATTTTCTAAAAACTCGGGTTTTTTGAGAAATCATGTAAACCTTCTAGAAGCTGTGATTTTAAAAAACGGCCGAAGTAAGCTTTTCTTATTTCTGGACGCATGCGCAAAATATAGAAAATCATTATGAAGTAGAATTTGCATACTTTGTTGATTCCATTTATCAAATAAATCACATTTTCTAAAAACTCTTGTTTTTTAAGAAATCATGTAAATATTCTAGAAGCTGTGATTTTAAACAACGGGGGAAGTAAGCTTTTGTTATTTCCTGACGCATGCGGAAACTATAGAAAGTCGTTATGACGTAGAATGTGCATACTTTGTTGATTCCATTTATGAGATAAATCACATTTTCTAAAGACTCGGGTTTTTTGAGAAATCATGTAAACCTTCTAGAAGCTGTGATTTTAGGAAACGGGGCAATTAAGCTTTTGTTATTTCCTGACGGATGCGGAAACTATAGAAAGTCGACATGACTTAGAATGTGCATACTTTGTTGATTCCATTTATGAAATAAATCACATTTTCTAAAAACTCGTGTTTTTTAAGAAATCATGTAAACCTTCTAGACGCTGTGATTTTAAAAAATGGGGAAATTAAGATTTAGTTATTTCCGGACGCATGCCCAAACTATAGGAATTCGTTATGACACAGAATGTGCATACTTTGTTGATTCCATTTATGACATAAATCACATTTTCCAAAAACTCGTGTTTTTTAACGAATCATGTAAACCTTCTAGAAGTTGTGATTTTAAAAATTGGGGGAAGTTAACTTTTCTTATTTCCGGGCGAATGCTGAAACTATCGAAAGTCGTTATGACGTAGAATGTGCATACTTTGTGGATTCCATTTATGAAATAAATCACATTTTGTAAAAACTCGTGTTTTTTGAGAAATCATGTAAACCTTCTAGAAGTTGTGATTTTAAACAACGGGGGGAAGTAAGCTTTTCTTATTTCTGGACGCATGCGCAAACTATAGAAAGTCTTTATGATCTGGAATTTGTATACTTTGTTGATTCCATTTATGAAATAAATCACATTTTCTAAAAACTCGTGTTTTTTGAGAAATCATGTAAACCTTCTAGAAGCTGTGATTTTAAAAAACGGGGGAAGTAAGCTTTTGTTTTTTCGGGACACATGCGCAAAGTATAGAAATTCGTTATGACGTAGAATATGCATACTTTGTTGATTCCATTTATGAAATAAATCACATTTTCTGAAAAGTTGTGTTTTTTGAGAAATCATGTAAACCTTCTAGAAGCTGTGATTTTAAAAAACGGGAGACGTAAGCTTTTCTTATTTCTGGACGCATGTGCAAGCTGTAGAAAGTCATTATGACGTAGAATGTGCATATTTTGTTGATTCCATTTAAGAAATAAATCACATTTTCTAAAACCACGTGTTTTTTAAGAAATCAAGTAAACCTTATAGAAGCTGTGATTTTAAAAAACGAGGGAAGTAAGCTTTTCTTATTTCCGGATGCGTGCGCAAACTATAGGAAGTCGTTATGACGTAGAATGTGCATACTTTGTTGATTCCATTTATGAAATAAATCACATTTTCTAAAAATTCATGTTTTTTAAGAAATCATGTAAACCTTTTAGAAGCTGTGATTTTAAAAAACTGGGCAAGTAAGCTTTTCTTATTTCTGGTCGCATGCGCAAACTATAGAAAGTAGTTATGACATAAAATGTGCATACTTTTGCTGATTCCATTTATGAAATAAATCACATTTTTTAAAAACTCATGTTTTTTGAGAAATCATGTAAACCTTCTAGAAGCTGTTATTTTAAAAAACGGGTGAAGTAAGCTTTTCTTATTTCCGGACGCATTCGCAAAATATAGAAAGTCGTTATGACGTAGAATGTGCATACTTTCTTGATTCCATTTATGAAATAAATCACATTCTCTAAAAGCTCGTGTTTTTTAAGAAATCATGTAAACCTTATAGAAGCTGTGATTTTAAAAAACCCGGGAAGTAAGCTTTTCTTATTTCCGGACACATGCGTAAACTATAGAAAGCCGTTATGACGTAGAATGTAAGATTTTAAACAACGCGGGGATGTAAGATTTTCTTATTTCCCGACGCATGCACAAACTATAGGTATTCGTTATGACGTATAATGTGCATACTTTCTTGATTCCGTTAATGAAATAAATCACATTTTCTAAAAAATCATGTTTTTTGAGAAATCATGTAAACCTTCTAAAAGCTGTGATTTTAAAAAACGGGGGAAGTAAGCTTTTCTTATTTCCGGACGCATGCACAAACTATAGAAAGAAGTTATGACGTAGAATGTGCATACTTTGTTGATTCCATTTATGAAATAAACCAGATTTTCTAAAAACTCGTGTTTTTTGAGAAATCATGTAAATCTTCTAGAAGCTGTGATTTTGAAAAGCGGGGGAAGTAACTTTTCTTATTTCCGGACGCATTCACAATCTATAGAAAGTCGTTATGATGTAGAATGTGCATAATTTGTTGATTCCATTTATGACATAAATCACATTTTCTAAAAACTGTTGTTTTTTAAGAAATCATGTAAACCTTCTAGAAATTGTGATTTTAAAAAACGGGGGAAGTAAGGTTTTCTTATTTCCGGACGCATGCAAAAACTATAGAAAGTCGCTATGACGTAGAATGTGCATACTTTGTTGATTCCCTTGATGAAATAAATCACATTTTCTAAAAACTCGTGTTTTTAAAGAAATCATGTAAACATTCTAGAAGCTGTCATTTTAAAAAACGAGGGAAGTAAGCTTTTCTTATTTCCGGATGCATGCGCAAACTATAGAAAGTTGTTATGACATAGAATGTCCATACTTTGTTGATTCCATTTATGAAATAAATCACATTTTCTAAAAACTCGTGTTTTTTAAGAAATCATGTAAACCTTCTAGAAGCTGTGATTTTAAAAAACGGGGGGAAGTAAGCTTGTGTTACTGCCGGACGCATGCGCAAACTATAGAAAGTAGTTATGACGTAGAATGTGCATACTTTGTTGATTCCATTTATGAAATAATACACATTTTCTAAAAACTCGTGCTTTTTAAGAAATCATTTAAACCTTCTAGAAGATGTGATTTAAAAAAACGGGGGAAGTAAGCTTTTTTTATTTCCAGACGCATGCACAAACTATAGAAAGTCTTTATGACGTAGAATGTGCATACTTTCTTGATTCCATTTATGAAATAAGTCACATTTTCTAAAAACTCGTGTTTTTTGCAAAATCATGTAAACCTTCTAGAAGCTGTGATTTTAAAAAATGAGGCAATTAAGCTTTTGTTATTTCCGGACGCATGGGCAAGCTATAGAAAGTCATTATGACATAGAATGTGCATACTGTTTTTATGCCATTGACGAAATATATCACATTTTCTAAAAACTCGTGTTTTTTAATAAATCATGTAAGACTTCTAGAAGCTGTGATTTTAAAAAACGGGGGAAGTAAGCTTTTCTTATTTCCGGACGAATGCGCAAACTATAGAAAGTCATTATAACGTACAATATGCATACTTTGTTTATTCTATTTATGAAATAAATCACATTTTCTAAAAACCTTTGTTTTTTAAGAAATCATGTAAACTTTCTAGAAGCTCTGATTTTAAAAAACGGGGGAAGTAAGCTTTTTTTATTTCGGGACGCATGCGCAAACTATAGAAATTCGTTATGATGTAGAATGTGCATACTTTGTTGATTCCATTTATGAAATAAATCACATTTTCTAAAAACTTGTGTTTTTAAGAAATCATGGAAACCTTCTAGAAGCTGTGATTTTAAAAATCGAGGGAAGTAAGCTTTTCTTATTTCCCGACGCATGCGCAAACTATAAAAAGTCGTTATGACATAGAATGTGCATACTTTGTTGATTCCATTTGTGAAATAAATCACCTTTTCTAAAAACTCGTGTTTTTGGGGAAATCATGTAAACCTTCTAGAAGCTATGATTTTAAAAAACGGGGGAAGTAAGCTTTTGTTCTTTCGGGACGCATGCGCAAACTATAGAAAGTCGTTATGACGTAGAATGTGCATACTTTGTTGATTCCATTTATGAAATAAATCACATTTTCTAAAAATTCATGTTTTTTGAGAAATCATGTAAACCTTCTAGAAGCTGTGATTTTAAAAAACGGGGGAAGTAAGATTTTCTTATTTCCGAACGCATGCGCAAAATTTAGAAAGTCGTTATGATGTAGAATGTCGATACTTTATTGGTTGCATTTTTGAAATAAATCACATTTTCTAAAAACTCGTGTTTTTTAAGAAATCATGTAAACCTTCTAGAAGCAGTGATTTTAAAAAACGGGAGAAGTTAGCTTTTCTTATTTCCGGACGCATGCCCAAGCTATAGAAAGTCATTATGACGTAGAATGTGCATACTTTGTTGATTCCATTTACAAAATAAATCACATTTTCTTAAACCACGTGTTTTTTAAGAAATCATGTAAACCATATAGAAGCTGTGATTTTAAAAAATGGGGGAAGGAAGATTTTCTTATTTCTGGACGCATGTGCAAAATATAGAAATTCGTTATGAAGTAGAATGTGCATACTTTGTTGTGGTGCCCTGGTTTTCCAGCAGAGCACTTGGTAGAATTTCTGAGTTAATTTTCTATGCATTAAACCTTACTGAGGTGTAAGAAAGTAAATTTGCCCAATTTCATCTCAATTTCTGTTAAATGAGATTCAGTTTACTGTTTTGTACTTAAAATTTCTATATATAAAAAAAAAATGAACTAACATATCATTATTTCTTGCAACAGTTGTTTCACCGTAAGATTTTTTTCCACCGTAATGAATCAGTAAAGAGCAAAGTATATGCAGGGTTCAGAGTAAGTCTCAGCATAATAATCAAATAAAATAAATAACAGGGAAAGTACCTGATGCTGATGCTAATCGACCGCAGGTTGTAGCAGGTGATGATATACTTCCTAGATAGCCAAAACGATGTGTCCACCCTACCGATCAGCTATTATCTTGCCGACCCTAGGAAATCAACGGATTTCCTAGCCCCCGAGCCCACAAACTGATAATCTTGAGAGCAGAATTTCTATTGGTTTCTTTTTATCATTCCATGGTAATAATTTGCTGAGTTAACCCCCTCCTCAGACTTTATTTGAGTTTCCCACCTCCTCAAAGCTCCGAGTTAACCCCCTCCTCGGCATTCCTCCTTTTTCACAAAAATACTAAGTGCCTTCTCCTCCAAAACAAACCCCTCTATATACATCCCTCCTACTCGAGAAGTCCTTGGGCTTACTCCACCATCCCCAAACTCCCTTCTCGAGCCCCTCAACCATTAACTCCTTCGCTTTTGAATTTAATGTTATTAATGTCATTAGTAAAATATTATGTAAATAGTTGACTCTTTTCACTTGGACATGATATGTTTTAATGGTCTACCATAATTGTCAATATAACCTATCTTGAGATTTAAATTCTAAGATTCGCATTGAATAATTAAATAATTTTAACCATTTTCCCCCACGTCCGTCCCATTCATGAATTGCTATCCTATTACGTTTAACTTAGAAATGGAATTAATCACGCCTTAATCATTTACTAATCAATATTTACATTTTTTTACCTATTTGCAATTGTTATGACATGGGTATTTATTCGAATATCATTAATTAAGTCATAATACTAACTAAATCTCATAATATTAATTAAATCTCCACAAGGTAATGATAAGTGGTGAATTTAATAAAATGTCTTTTAAATCAATTATTTATCACAATGTTTACCATCAAGTAATACATAGCTTAATTGATTTGTTTTACACACCTTAAACAACTTTATATCCATTATCTGAGTTCGATCAATGCATGATAAACATAATTACTTATGACAACTTATACATTTATTCAATATGTTAAGTGTTTGTATATCGATACTAATGTACATGTGCAAGGTGTGCATGCGTGGCCAGCGTATGCACAGATCCCAAATGTACTATAGACAAACCCCATCCCGCCTATGCATACTTGCTAACTAATAGTAGTATTTACCCTCATGTAGAAGAACAAGCATATTAGATATATATATAGTACAATTACTTAACATCCTCAGTTAATTAACAGTCAATTCTTTACGATTTCACATCATTATCTCTATCTTTTCATTAGTTTAATCAATCAGGTACAAGGAAGGGTACCTACTACCACTAACTCAGAATCAAGGAATACCCGACCCTCAACAGTACTATCATATCCTCCCATCCTAACCTACTGCCACATCCTCCCTATCCTTCCTCTGCTAGTATAAAAGTGGATGTCGGACTCAACGACTTGACCACATAGAACTTGAGAGCGATAGCGTCGGCTGAACAGCGGACCTATCCTCCCCTAGCAGGCATCCAACCGTCGTCATCACAACTACATGGGGAGCGTGTCTCAGCACGGCCCTCCCACAACCTCAGGTATCATAGGGACATAGGGTGGGAAACACATCCATCCCTCTCAACATACTGGGCCTACGCCCTTATCGACTCATACTCTGCTGCTATCGGGATTATCAGTTTGTGTTATCGTATCATCATTTTTGGCTGACTTAGGTTTACTGTACGAACATGTTCTTTTCCCCATATATCAGATCAAGTAACTGGCTATCCCATAGCCCTCGTGTCCTGTACGTTAGTATTTTGCAAAATACAAATTTATAGAAAGCATTTCCGATTGATCGCCAATTGATCCCTGTTATCCAAATCACTTTGTTTCATGTAACCCTTTTAGTTCATCATAAATGCATATGACATATAATACTTCAATACTTCATACAAGAAGATGGTATCCACGTACCGATTCCTATATTTCACATCTCATTAATGAAAACATATAAACATATATTGTAATCGTAAGGTAAAGAAATCACACGATAATCATGACATCGTAACCGCATGACATAATAACATCATAATCATAGTGAAATCATAAAACAAGGTAACATTATATAATGAGGCCCGTCATGTCCTAATATAGTTTACTTAGTCGAGTTGAGTTCAATAGATAATGAGAAAGTACAGTGTGTCTTAATTGATAAATGCATGTAATAAAACATGGGGCGTTACATTTTTTGATTCCATTTATGAAATAAATCAAATTTTCTAAAAACTCGTGTTTTTTAAGAAATCATGTAAACCTTTTAGAAGCTGTGATTTTAAAAAACAGGGGGAAGTAAGCTTTTGTTATTTCCAGACGAATGCGCAAACTATAGAAAGTCGATATGACGTAGAATGTGCATACTTTGTTGATTCCTTTTATGAAATAAATCACATTTTCGAAAAACTCGTGTTTTTTAAGAAATCAAATAAACCTTCTAGAAGCTGTGATTTTAAAAAACGGGGGAAGTAAGCTTTTCTTATTTCTGGACATATGCACAAACTATAAAAAGTTGTTATGACGTAGAATGTGCATACTTTGTTTATTACATTTATGAAATAAATCACAGTCTCTAAAAACTCGTGTTTTTGAGAAATCATGTAAACCTTCTAGAAGCTGTGATTTTAAAAAATGGGGGAAGTAAGCTTTTCTTATTTCCGGACGCATGCAGAAACTATACAAAGTCGTTATGACGTAGAATGTGCATACTTTGTTGATTCCATTTATGAAATAAATCACAGTTTCTAAAAACTCATGATTTTTAAGAAATCATGTAAACCTTCTAGAAGCTGTGATTTTAAAAAACGAGGGAAGTAAGCTTTTCTTATTTCCGGACGCATGCGCAAACTATAGAAAGTTGTTATGATGTATGTAAAATTAGTCACAGCAGATCTAATGAACAAGTAAATCAATCACAACAGATGAATATAGAAAATATGGTGTAAAACTGTGCAAAACATGCAGCAGTGCTCAATATCCCAGAAAAGGTGAATGAATTACAACAGAATACAATCTGACTCATGTGAGTGAGCAATTCGAATTGACTAAATAGGCCATTCGAATCACTGAATGGAGTAGCTTGAATCCAACTAGGAGTCCTCATCATCAATCGGTGGTGCTCATCAATGCACAAGAACCAGTCATCCAGGTGTCAATCTGAGTCTAACTGAGTGTAACAAGTGTAAATGAAGTGTGTAGCACTGATTAAGGGAAGGAGGCTCAGTGGGGGGCACATGGGAGGCTAACTAAAGTTAGAACAAGTCATCTAGTCAATCTGGAGGTCCAACGGAAGTGAAACAGTCAGTCGGGAGTGAAACTAGCCTCAAATCAGGGAGAATCAGAGCTAACTGAATGTAACTGAAGTGGAACTGTAGTGGTAGGTGAGAAAGTGTGCCCTTCTCTGGCATCAGGTGAGAAGTGGGTGCCTTTCAGACTAGGAGGGCTAAAAAACTGAAGTAAGTGGCTCCCGGGTGCTAGAAAGAGGTGGCTAAGGTGCTGGAGGTATCAACCTGGTGACTGGGATGCATGCAAAGTGCATGCAAACCCTAGAATTTGCATGCAAACCCTAATTGCATGCAAGATCCTGAAAAAGATGATGTGGATATCCGAACAATGTAGAATGGGCATACTTTGTTGATTCCATATATGAAATAAATCACATTTTCTAAAAACTCGTGTTTTTTAAGAAATCATGTAAACCTTCTAGAAGCTGTGATTTTAAAAAATGGGGGGAAGTAAGCTTTTGTTATTTCCGGATGCATGCGCAAATTATAGAAAGTCGATATGATGTAGAATGTGCATACTTTGTTCATTCCATCTATGAAATAAATCACATTTTCTGAAAACTTGCATTTTTTAAGAAATCATGTAAACCTTCTAGAAGCTGTGATTTTAAAAAACCGGGGAAGTAAGTTTTTCTTATTTCTCGACGCATGCACAAACTATAGAAAGTCGTTATGACGTAGAATGTGCATACTTTGTTGATTCCATTTATGAGATAAATCACATTTTCTAAAAACTCGTGTTTTTTGAGAAATCATGTAAACCTTCTAGAAGCTGTGATTTCAAAAAACGGGCGAAGTAAGCTTTTCTTATTTCTGGACGCATGCGCAAAATATAGAAAGTCATTATGAAGTAGAATGTGCATACTTTGTTGATTCCATTTATGAAATAAATCACATTTTCTAAAAACTCGTGTTTTTTAAGAAATCATGTAAACCTTCTAGAAGCTGTGATTTTAAACAACGGGGGAAGTAAGCTTTTGTTATTTCCTGACGCATGCGCAAACTATAGAAAGTCGTTATGACGTAGAATGTGCATACTTTGTTGATTCCATTTATGAAATAAATCACATTTTCTAAAAACTGATTTTTTTTAAGAAATCATGTAAACCTTCTAGAAGCTGTGATTTTAAAAAACGGGGCAATTAAGCTTTTCTTATTTCCGGACGGATGCAGAAACTATAGAAAGTCGATATGACTTAGAATGTGCATACTTTGTTGATTCCATTTATGAAATAAATCACATTTTCTAAAAACTCGTGTTTTTTAAGAAATCATGTAAACCTTCTAGAAGCTGTGATTTTAAAAAACGGGGAAATTAAGCTTTTGTTATTTCCGGACGCATGCCCAAAATATAGAAAGTCGTTATGACACAGAATGTGCATACTTTGTTGATTCCATTTATGAAATAAATCACATTTTCCAAAAACTCGTGTTTTTTAACGAATCATGTAAACCTTCTAGAAGTTGTGATTTTAAAAAATGGGGGAAGTTAACTTTTCTTATTTCCGGACGAATGCTCAAACTATAGAAAGTCGTTATGACGTAGAATGTGCATACTTTGTGGATTCCATTTATGAAATAAATCACATTTTTAAAAAACTCATGTTTTCTGAGAAATCATGTAAACCTTCTAGAAGCTGTGATTTTAAACAACGGGCGGAAGTAAGCTTTTCTTATTTCCAGATGCATGCGCAAACTATAGAAAGTCGTTATGATTTGGAATGTGTATACTTTGTTGATACCATTTATGAAATAAATCACATTTTCTAAAAACTCGTGTTTTTTGAGAAATTATGTAAACCTTCTAGAAGCTGTGATTTTAAAAAACGGGGGGAGTAAGCTTTTGTTCTTTCGGGACGCATGCGCAAACTATAGAAAGTTGTTATGACGTAGAATGTGCATACTTTGTTGATTCCATTTACGAAATAAATCACATTTTCTAAAAACTCGTGTTTTTTGAGAAATCATGTAAACCTTCTAGAAGCTGTGATTTTAAAAAACGGGGGAAGTAAGCTTTTCTTATTTCCGAACACATGCGCAAAATTTAGAAAGTCGTTATGACATAGGATGTCGACCCTTTATTGGTTGCATTTTTGAAATAAATCACATTTTCTAAAAACTCGTGTTTTTTAAGAAATCATGTAAACCTTCTAGAAGCTGTGATTTTAAAAAACGGGAGAAGTAAGCTTTTCTTATTTCCGGACGCATGCGCAAGCTATAGAAAGTCATTATGACGTAGAATGTGCATACTTTGTTGATTCCATTTATGAAATAAATCACATTTTCTAAAAACTCGTGTTTTTTAAGAAATCATGTAAACCTTCTAGAAGCTGTGATTTTAAAAAATGGTGGAAGTAAGCTTTTCTTATTTCCGGACGCATGCGCAAACTATAGAAAGTCGTTTTGACGTAGAATGTGCATGCTTTGTTGATTCCATTTATGAAATAAATCACATTTTCTAAAAAATCGTCTTTTTTAAGAAATCATGTAAACCTTTTAGAAGCTGTGATTTTAAAAAACTGGGGAAGTAAGCTTTTCTTATTTCTGGACGCATGCGGAAACTATAGAAAGTAGCTATGACGTAGAATGTGCATACTTTGTTGATTCCATCTTTGAAGTAAATCACATTTTCTAAAAACTCATGTTTTTTGAGAAATCATGTAAACCTTCTAGAAGCTGTTATTTTAAAAAACGGGGGAAGTAAGCTTTTCTTATTTCCGGACGCATTCGAAAAATATAGAAAGTCTATATCACGTAGAATGTGCATACTTTGTTGATTCCATTTATGAAATAAATCACATTGACTAAAAACTCGTGTTTTTTAAGAAATCATGTAAACCTTCTAGAAGCTGTGATTTTAAAAAACGGGGGGGAAGTAAGCTTTTTTTACTTCCGGACGCATGCGCAAACTATAGAAAGTCATTATGACAAAGAATGTGCATACTTTGTTGATTCCATTGAAGAAATAAATCACATTTTCTAAAAACTCGTGTTTTTTAACGAATCATGTAATCCTTCTAGAAGTTGTGATTTTAAAAAATGGGGGAAGATAACTTTTCTTATTTCCAGACGAATGCGCAAACTATAGAAAGTCGTTATGACGTACAATGTGCATACTTTATTGATTCCATTTATGAAATAAATCACATTTTCTAAAAACTCGTGTTTTTTGAGAAATCATGTAAACCTTCTAGAAGCTGTGATTTTAAAAAACGGGCGAATTAAGCTTTTGTTACTTCCGGACGCATGCGCAAACTATAGAAAGTCGTTATGAAAAAAAATGTGCATACTTTGTTGATTCTATTTATGAAATAAATCACATTTTCTAAAAACTCGTGTTTTTTAACAAATCATGTAAACCTTCTAGAAGCTGTGATTTTAAAAAACGGGGGAAGTCAGCTTTTCTTATTTCCGGACGCATGCGCAAACTATAGAAAGTCATTATGACGTAGAATGTGCATACTTTGTTGATTCCATTTATGAAATAAATCACATTTTCTAAAAACTCGTGTTTTTTAAGAAATCATGTAAACCTTCTAGAAGCTGTGATTTTAAAAAACGGGGGGAAGTAAGCTTTTCTTTTTTGCGGACGCATGCGCAAACTATAGAAAGTCGTTATGACGAAGAATGCGCATATTTTGTTGATTCCATTTATGAAATAAATCACATTTTCTAAAAACTCATGTTTTTTGAGAAATCATGTAAACCTTCTAGAAGCTGTTATTTTAAAAAATGGGGGAAGTAAGCTTTTCTTATTTCCGGACGCATTCGTAAAATATAGAAAGTCGTTATGATGTACAATGTGCATACTTTCTTGATTCCATTTAGGATATAAATCACATTCTCTAAAAACTCGTGTTTTTTAAGAAATCATGTAAACCTTATAGACGCTGTGATTTTAAAAAACCAGGGAAGTAAGCTTTTCTTATTTCCGGACACATGCGTAAACTATAGAAAGTCGTTATGATGTAGAATGTGCATACTTTGTTGATTCCATTTATGAAATAAATAACATTTTCTAAAAACTCGTGTTTTTTAAGAAATCATGTAAACCTTCTAGAAGCTGCGATTTTAAACAACGCGGGGAAGTAAGCTTTCCTTATTTCCGGACGCATGCGGAAATTATAGAAAGTCGTTATGACGTAGAATGTGCATACTTTGTTGATTCCATTTATGAACTAAATCACATTTTCTAAAAATTCATGTTTTTTGAGAAATCATGTAAACCTTCTAGAAATTGTGATTTTAAAAAATGGGGGAAGTAAGTTTTTCTTATTTCCGGACGCATGCGCAAACTATAGAAAGTCGCTATGATGTAGAATGTGCATAATTTGTTGATTCCATTTATGAAATAAATCACATTTTCTAAAACCTCGTGTTTTTAAAGAAATCATGTAAACCTTCTAGAAGCTGTGATTTTAAAAAACGAGGGAAGTAAGCTTTTCTTATTTCTGGATGCATGCGTAAACTATAGAAAGTTGTTATGACGTAGAATGCCCATACATTGTTGATTCCATTTATGAAATAAAGCACATCTTCTAAAAACTCGTGTTTTTTAACGAATCATGTAAACCTTCTAGAAGTTGTGATTTTTAAAAATGGGGGAAGTTAACTTTTCTTTTTTCTGGACGAATGCTCAAACTATAGAAAGTCGTTATGACGTAGAATGTGCATACTTTGTTGATTCCATTTATGAAATAAATCAAATTTTCTAAAAACTCGTGATTTTTAAGAAGTCATGTAAACCTTTTAGAAGCTGTGATTTTAAAAAACGGGGGAAGTAAGCTTTTGTTATTTCCAGACGGATGCGCAAACTATAGAAAGTCGTTATGACATAGAATGTGCATACTTTGTTGATTCCATTGATGAAATAAATCACATTTTGTAAAAACTCGCGTTTTTTAAAAAATCATGTAAACCTTCTAGAAGCTGTGATTTTAAAAAACGGGGGAAGTAAGCTTTTCTTATTTCCCAACACATTCGCAAACTATAGAAAGTCATTATGAAGTAGAATGTGCATACTTTGTTGATTCCATTTATGAAATAAATCACATTTTCTAAAAACTCGTGTTTTTTAAGAAATCATGTAAACCTTCTAGAAGCTGTGATTTTAAACAACGGGGGAAATAAGCTTTTGTTATTTCCTGACGCATGCGCAAATTATAGAAAGTCGTTATGACGTAGAATGCGCATACTTTGTTGATTCCATTTATGAAATAAATCAAATTTTGTAAAAACTAATTTTTTTTAAGAAATCATGTAAACCTTCTAGAAGCTGTGATTTTAAAAAACGGGAGAAGTAAGCTTTTCTTATTTCCGGACGCATGTGCAAGCTATAGAAAGTCATTATGACGTAGAATGTGCATACTTTGTTGATTCCATTTACGAAATAAATCACATTTTGTAAAACCATGTGTTTTTTAAGAAATCATGTAAACCTTATAGAAGCTGTGATTTTAAAAAACGGGGGAAGTAAGCTTTTCTTATTTCCGGATGCGTTCGCAAACTATAGAAAGTCGTTATGACGTAGAATGTGCATACTTTGTTGATTCCATTTATGAAATAAATCATATTTTCTGAAAAATCGTCTTTTTTAAGAAATCATGTAAACCTTTTTGAAGCTGTGATTTTAAAAAAATGGGGAAGTAAGCTTTTCTTATTTCTATACACATGCGCAATCTATAGAAAGTAGCTACGACGTAGAATGTGTATACTTTGTTGATTCCATTTATGAAGTAAATCACATTTTCTAAAAACTCATGTTTTTTTAGAAATCATGTAAACCTTATAGAAGCTGTGATTTTAAAAAACAGGGGAACTAAGCTTTTCTTATTTCCGGATGCGTTCGCAAATTATAGAAAGTCGTTATGACGTAGAATGTGCATGATTTGTTGATTCCACTTCTGAAATAAATCACATTTTCTAAAAACTCGTGTTTTTTAAGAAATCATGTAAACCTTCTAGAAGCTATGATTTTAAAACACAGTGGAAGTAAGCTTTTCTTATTTTCGGACGCATGCGTAAACTATAGAAAGTCGTTATGACGTAGAATGTTACTCCTTTTTTTTTTATAAAAATGGTAAGAGCAAGTATAAAGCAAGTAAGGCTTTGAAATATATAAAATGAAAATCAAACAACATAACATGTATTTGTCTTATTCTTATGAAATGTAACCCCATGGCTTCTTTATATATATGGATATTTAAACCCTAATCCTGAACGAGTTTCATATTAAGTTTCCCTAATTCTTAATGAAGGCAAGATGGAAGACTAAGTGATTGGCATTAATGGAAAAGGGGTTCATGAACTCTGTTCATGAACAGAACCTGTTCATGAACTCTGTTAAAGAACAGAACCTGTTCATGAACAGATTTCATGTAGAAAGTCACTTAAAAATTCGATGTTGTAAGTTCTTAGGTATTTTTTTTATAAAAATTAAGGAATGTTTGTTTATTGAGATATAGAATGAAAACATGAGTGATCATTGAAAAATTTGGAAGGTTATTATACTATTACAATTAAATGATTATGAGATGATTATTGATGTTATGTTTATGCTTCTATAGTGTTCTTAGAGTTAGGAGAGGAACTTACAAAAGAAAATAAGTTATAATATTTTAGGTGGCTCTACATTTTGTATGCAGATCTTTAAGAGATATGTTTTTAAGTTTGTAGAATGAACATGTACAACTTCAATGTGTGTAAATTGTTTTATCATAAATATAAACTAGAAATCTCTTAATAAGGGTATATATATGTTATACTATTTTAGGCAGCTCTACATTTTGTATGCAGATCTTTAATAGATATGTTTTTAAGTTTGTAGAATTAACATGTACAACTTCAATGTGTGTAAATTGTATTATCATAAATATAAGCTAGAATTCTTTTAATAAGAATATATATATATGTTTAGTGAGATGTTTGTTCATTGACATATATAATTCAACCATATTTGTTGGATTAAAAGTTTTTAAGGTTACTATACTACTTTGTTGATTCCATTTATGAAATAAATAACATTTTCTGAAAAATCGTCTTTTTTAAGAAATCATCTAAACCTTATAGAAGCTGTGATTTTAAAAAACCGGGGAAGTAACCTTTTCTTATTTCTGGACACATGTGTAAACTATAGAAAGTCGTTATGACGTAGAATGTGCATACTTTGTTGATTCCATTTATGAAATAAATCACATTTTCTAAAAACTCGTGTTTTTAAAGAAATCATGTAAACCTTCTAGAAGCTGTGATTTTAAAAAACGAGGGGAAGTAAGCAATTGTTATTGCCGGATGCATGCGTAAACTATAGAAAGTTGTTATGACGTAGAATGTCCATACTTTGTTGATTCCATTTATGAAATAAATCACATTTTCTAAAAACACGTGTTTTTTAAGAAATCATGTAAACCTTCTAGAAGCTGTGATTTTAAACAACGCGGGGAAGTAAGCTTTTCTTATTTCCCGACGCATGCACAAACTCTAGGAATTTGTTATCACATAGAATTTGCATACTTTGTTGATTCCGTTATTGAAATAAATCACATTTTCTAAAAATTCATGTTTTTTGAGAAATCATGTAAACCTTCTAGAACCCGTGATTTTAAAAAACGGGAGAAGTAAGCTTTTCTTATTTCCAGACGCATCCACAAACTATAGAAAGTAGTTATGACGTAGAATTTGCATACTTTGTTGATGCCCTTTATGACATAAATCACATTTTCTAAAAACTCTTGTTTTTTAAGAAATCATGTAAACCTTCTAGAAATTGTGATTTTAAAAAACGGGGGAAGTAAGTTTTTCTTATTTCCGGATGCATGCGCAAACTATAGAAAGTTGCTATGATGTAGAATGTGCATACTTTGTTGATTCCATTTATGAAATAAATCACATTTTCTAAAAACTCGTGTTTTTTAAGAAATCATGTAAAGCTTCTAGAAGCTGTGATTTTAAAAAACGGGGGGAAGTAAGCAATTGTTATTTGCGGACGCATGCAAAAACTATAGAAAGTCGTTATGACGTAGAATGGGCATACTTTGTCGATTCCATTTATGAGATAAATCACATTTTCTAAAAACTCGTGTTTTTTAAGAAATCATGTAAACCTTCTAGAAGCTGTGATTTTAAAAAATGGGGAAATTAAGCTTTTGTTATTTCCGGACGCATTCGCAAACTATAGAAAGTTGTTATGACACAGAATGTGCATACTTTGTTGATTCCATTTATGAAATAAATCACATTTTCTAAAAACTCGTGTTTTTTAACGAATCATGTAAACCTTCTAGAAGTTGTGATTTTAAAAAATGGGGGAAGTTAACTTTTCTTATTTCCGCATGAATGCTCAAACTATAGAAAGTCGTTATGACGTAGAATGTGCATACTTTGTTGATTCCATTTATGAAATAAATCAAATTTTCTAAAAACTCGTGATTTTTAAGAAATCATGTAAACCTTCTAGAAGCTGTGATTTTAAAAAACGGGGGAAGTAAGCTTTTCTTATTTCAGGACGCATGCGCAAACTATAGAAAGTCGTTATGAAGTAGAATGTGCATACTTTGTTGATTCCATTTATGAAATAAATCACATTTTCTAAAAACTCGTGTTTTTTAAGAAATCATGTAAACATTCTAGAAGCTGTGATTTTAAAAAATGGGGGGAAGTAGGCTTTTGTTATTTCCAGACGAATGTGCAAACTATAGAAACTCGATATGACGTAGAATGTGCATACTTTGTTGATTCCATTTATGAAATAAATCTCATTTTCCAAAAACTCGTGTTTTTTAAGAAATCATGTAAGCCTTCTAGAAGCTGTGATTTTAAACAACGGGGGAAGTAAGCTTTTGTTATTTCCTGACGCATGCACAAACTATAGAAAGTCGTTATGACGTAGAATGTGCATACCTTGTTGATTCCATTTATGAAATAAATCACATTTTCTAAAAACTCATTTTTTTTAAGAAATCATGTAAACCTTCTAGAAGCTGTGATTTTAAAAACCGGGGCAATTAAGCTTTTGTTATTTCCTGATGGATGCGGAAACTATAGAAAGTCGATATGACTTAGAATGTGCATACTTTGTTGATTCCATTTATGAAATAAATCACATTTTCTAAAAACTCATGTTTTTTAAGAAATCATGTAAACCTTCTAGAAGCTGTGATTTTAAAAAATGGGGAAATTAAGCTTTTGTTATTTCCGGACGCATGCCCAAACTATAGAGAGTTGTTATGACACAGAATATGCATAATTTGTTCATTCCATTTATGAAATAAATCACATTTTCCAAAAACTCGTGTTTTTTAACGAATCATGTAAACCTTCTAGAAGTTATGATTTTAAAAAATGGGGGAAGTTAACTTTTCTTATTTCCAGGTGAATGCTCAAACTATAGAAAGTCGTTATGACGTAGAATGTGCATAATTTGTGGATTCCATTTATGAAGAAAATCACATTTTGTAAAAACTCGTGTTTTTTGAGTAATCATGTAAACCTTCTAGAAGCTGTGATTTAAAACAACGGGGGGAAGTAAGCTTTTCTTATTTCTGGACGCATGCGCAAACTATAGAAAGTCGCTATGACGTAGAATGTGCATACTTTGTTGATTCCATTTATGAAATAAATCAGATTTTCTAAAAACTCGTGTTTTTTAAGAAATCATGTAAACCTTCTAGAAGCTGTGATTTTAAAAAACGGGGAAATTAAGCTTTTGTTATTTCCGGACGAATGCGCAAACTATAGAAATTCGATATGACGTAGAATGTGCATACTTTGTTGATTCCTTTTAAGAAATAAATCTCATTTTCTAAAAACTCGCGTTTTTAAAGAAATCATATAAACATTCTAGAAGCTGTGATTGTAAAAAACGGGGGAAGTAAACTTTTCTTATTTCCGGACGCATGCGCAAACTATAAAAAGTCGTTATGACGTAGAATGTGCATACTTTGTTGATTCCATTTATGAAATAAATCACATTCTCAGAAAACTCATGTTTTTTAACGAATCATGTAAACCTTCTACAAGTTGTGATTTCAAAAAAATGGGGGAAGTTAACTTTTCTTATTTCCGGATGAATGCTCAAACTATAGAAAGTCGTTATGACGTAGAATGTGCATACTTTGTTGATTCCATTTATGAAATAAATCAAATTTTCTAAAAACTCGTGATTTTTAAGAAATCATGTAAACCTTCTAGAAGCTGTGATTTTAAAAAACGGGGGAAGTAAGCTTTTCTTATTTCTGGATGCATGCGCAAACTATAGAAAGTCGTTATGAAGTAGAATGTGCATACTTTGTTGATTCCATTTAAGAAATAAATCGCATTTTGTAAAAACTCGTGTTTTTTGAGAAATCATGTAAACTTTCTAGAAGCTGTGATTTTAAACAACAAGGGGAAAGTAAGCTTTTATTATTTCCGGACGCATGCGCAAACTATAGAAAGTCGTTATGACGGAGAATGTGCATACTTTGTTGATTCCATTTATGAAATAAATCACATTTTCTGAAAACTCGGCTTGTTTAAGAAATCATGTAAACCTTCTAGAAGCTGTGATTTTAAAAAATGGGGGAAGTAAGCTTTTGTTATTTCCGGACGCATGTGCAAACTATAGAAAGTCATTATGACGTAGAATGTGCATACTTTGTTGATTTCGTTTATGAAATAAATAACATTTTCTAAAAACTCGTGTTTTTTAAGAAATCATCTAAACCTTCTAGAAGCTGTGATTTTAAAAAACGGGGAAATTAAGCTTTTGTTATTTCCGGACGCATCCGCAAACTATAGAAAGTCGTTATGACACGGAATGTGCATACTTTGTTGATTCCATTTATGAAATAAATCACATTTTCTAAAAACTCATGTTTTTTAAGAAATCATGTAAACCTTCTTGAAGCTGTGATTTTAAAAAATTGGAAAATTAAGCTTTTGTTATTTCCGGACACATGTGCAAACTATAGAAAGTCATTATGACACAGAATGTGCATACTTTGTTGATTCCATTTATGAAATAAATCACATTTTCTAAAAACTCGTGTTCTTTAACGAATCATGTAAACCTTATAGAAGCTGTGATTTTAAAAAATGGGGGAAGTTAAGTTTTCTTATTTCCGGATGAATGCTCAAACTATAGAAATTCGTTATGACAAAGAATGTGCATACTTTGTAGATTCCATTTATGAAATAAAACACATTTTCTAAAAACTATTTTTTTTTACGAAATCATGTAAACCTTCTAGAAGCTGAGATTTTAAAAAACGGTGGAAGTAAGCTTTTCTTATTTCCGGATGAATGCTCAAACTATAGAAATTCGTTATGACAAAGAATGTGCATACTTTGTTGATTCCATTTATGAAATAAATCACATTTTGTAAAAACTCGTGTTTTTTGAGAAATCATGTAAACTTTCTAGAAGCTGTGATTTTAAACAACAAGGCGGAAGTAAGCTTTTCTTATTTCCAGACGCATGCGCAAACTATAGAAAGTCGTTATGACGGAGAATGTGCATACTTTGTTGATTCCATTTATGAAATAAATCACATTTTCTGAAAACTCGTCTTGTTTAAGAAATCATGTAAACCTTCTAGAAGCTGTGATTTAAAACAACGGGGGGAAGTAAGCTTTTCTTATTTCTGGACGCATGCGCAAACTATAGAAAGTCGCTATGACGTATAATGTGCATACTTTGTTGATTTCATTTATGAAATAAATCAGATTTTCTAAAAACTCGTGTTTTTTAAGAAATCATGTAAACCTTCTAGAAGCTGTGATTTTAAAAAACGAGGGAAGTAAGCTTTTTTTATTTCCGGATGCATGCGCAAACTATAGAATGTTGTTATGACATAGAATGTGCATACTTTGTTGATTCCTTTTATGAAATAAATCACATTTTCTAAAAACTCGTGTTTTTTGAGAAATCATATAAACCTTCTAGAAGCTGTGATTTTAAAAAACGGGGGAAGTAAACTTTTCTTATTTCCGGACGCATGCGCAAATTATAGAAATTCGATATGATGTAGAATGTGCATACTTTGTTGATTGCATTTAGGAAATAAATCACATTTTCTAAAAACTCGTGTTTTTTAAGAAATCATGTAAACCTTCTAGAAGCTGTGATTTTAAAAAACGGGGGAAGTAAGCTTTTCTTATTTCCGGACACATGCAAAAACTATAGAAAGTCGTTATGATGAAGAACGTGCATACTATGTTGATTCCATTTATGAAATGAATCAAATTTTCTAGAAACTCGTGTTTTTTAAGAAATTATGTAAACCTTCTAGAAGTTGTGATTTAAAAAAACGGGGGAAGTAAGCTTTTCTTATTTCCGGACGCATGCCCAAACTATAGAAAATCGTTATGACATAGAATGTGCATACTTTGTTGATTCCATTTATGAAATAAATCACATTTTCTACAAGCTCGTGTTTTTTAAGAAATCATGTAAACTCTTAGAGTACTTGTGATTTTAAAAAACGGGTGAAGTAAGCTTTTGTTATTTCTGGATGCATGCGCAAAATATAGAAAGTCGTTATGACGAAGAATGTGCATACTATATTGATTCCATTTATGAAATAAATCACATTTTCTAAAAACTCGTGTTTTTTGAGAAATCATGTAAACCTTCTAGAAGCCGTGATTTTAAAAAACAGGGGAAGTAGGCTTTTCTTATTTCTGGACGTACGTGCAAACTATAGAAAGACGTTATGACGTAGAATGTGCATACCTTGTTGATTCCGTTTATGAAATAAATCACATTTTCTAAAAATTCATGTTTTTTAAGAAATCATGTAAACCTTCTAGAAGCTGTGATTTTAAAAAACCGGGGAAGTAAGCTTTTCTTATTTCCGGACGCATGCGTAAACTATAGAAAGTCGTTCTGAGGTAGAATGTGCATACTTTGTTCATTCCATTTATGAAATAAATCACATTTTCTAAAAACTCATGTTTTTTAAGAAATCATGCAAACCTTCTAGAAGCTGTGATTTTAAACAACGCGGGCAAGTATGCTTTTCTTATTTCCGGATGCATGCGCAAACTATAGAAACTCGTTATGATGTAGAATGTGCATACTTTGTTGATTCCGTTTATGAAATAAATCAGATTTTCTAAAAACTCGTGTTTTTTAAGAAATCATGTAAACCTTCTAGAAGCTCTGATTTTAAAAAAAGAGGGAAGTAAGCTTTTCTTATTTCTGGACGCATGTGCAAACTATAGAATGTTGTTATGACATAGAATGTGCATACTTTGTTGATTCTATTTATGAAATAAATCACATTTTCTAAAAACTCGTGTTTTTTAAGAAATCATGTATATCTTCTAGAAGCTGTGATTTTAAAAAATGGGGGGAAGTAAGCTTTTGTTATTTCCGGACGCATGCGTAAATTATAGCAAGTCGATATGATGTAGAATGTGCATACTTTGTTGATTGCATTTAGGAAATAAATCACATTTTCTAAAAATTCGTGTTTTTTAAGAAATCATGTAAACCTTCTAGACGCTGTGATTTTAAAAAACGGGGGAAGCAAGCTTTTCTTATTTCCGGATGCATCCACAAACTATAGAAAGCTGTTGTAACGTAGAATGTGCATACTTTGTTGATTCCATTTATGAAATAAATCACATTTTCTAAAACTCGTGTTTTTTAATAAATCATGTAAACCTTCTAGAAGTTGTGATTTTAAAAAACGGGGGAAGTAAGCTTTTCTTATTTCCGGACGAATGCGCAAACTATATAAAGTCATTATCACGTAGAATGTGCATACTTTGTTGATTGCATTTATGAAATAAATCACATTTTCTAAAACTCGTGTTTTTTAAGAAATCATGTAAACCTTCTAGAAGCTATGATTTTAAGCAACGCGGCGAAGTAAGCTTTTCTTATTTCCGGACGCATGCGCAAATTATAGAAAGTCGTTATGATGTAGAATGTGCATACTTTGTTGATTCCATTTATGAAATAAATCACATTTTCTAAAAACTCGTGTTTTTAATGAAATCATGTAAACCTTCTAGAAGCTGTGATTTTAAAAAACGAGGGAAATAGGCTTTTCTTATTTTTTGATGCATGCGTAACCTATACAAAGTTGTTATGACGTAGAATGTCCATACTTTGTTGATTCCATTTATGAAATAAATCACATTTTCCAAAAACTCGTGTTTTTTAAGAAATCATGTAAACCTTCTAGAAGCTGTGATTTTAAACAACGCGGGCAAGTAAGCTTTTCTTATATCCCGACGCATGTGCAAACTATAGGAAGACGTTATGACGTAGAATGTACATACTTTGTTGATTCCGTTAATGAAATAAATCACATTTTCTAAAAATTCATGTTTTTTGAGAAATCATGTAAACCTTCTAGAAGTTGTGATTTTAAAAAACGGGGGAAGTAAGCTTTTCTTTTTTCCGGATGCATGCACAAACTATAGAAAGTAGTTATGACGTAGAATGTGCATACTTTGTTGATTCCATTTATGAAATAAATCACATTTTCTAAAAACTCGTGTTTTTTGACAAATGATGTAGACCTTCTAGAAACTGTGATTTTAAAAAACGGGGGAAGTAAGCTTCTCTTATTTCTGGACGCATGCGCAAGTTATAGAAAGTCATTATGAAGTAGAATGTCCATACTTTGTTGATTCCATTGATGAAATAAATCACATTTTCTAAAAACTCGAGTTTTTTGAGAAATCATTTAAACCTTCTAGAAGCTGTCATTTTAAAAAACGGGGGAAGTAAGCTTTTCTTATTTCTGGATGCACACACAAACTATAAAAAAACGTTATGACATAGAATGTGCATACTTTGTTGATTCCATTTATGAAATAAATCACATTTTATAAAAACTCATTTTTTTGAAGAAATCATGTAAACCTTCTAGAAGCTATGATTTTAAACAACAGGGGGAAGTAAGCTTTTCTTATTTCCGGACGCATGCGCAAAATATAGAAATTCCTTATGAAGTAGAATGTCCATACTTTGTTGATTCCATTTATGAAATAAATCACATTTTCTAAAAACTTGTGTTTTTTGAGAAATCATGTAAACCTTCTAGAAGATGTGATTTTAAAAAATGGGGGAAGTAAGCTTCTCTTATTTTCGGACGCATGTGCAAATTATAGAAAGTCGTTATGAAGTAGAATGTCCATACTTTGTTGATTCCATTGATGAAATAAATCATATTTTCTAAAAACTCGTGTTTTTTGAGAAATCATGTAAACCTTCTAGAACCTGTGATTTTAAAAACCGGGGGAAGTAAGCTTTTCTTATTTCTAGACGCATGCACAAACTATAGAAATTCGTTATGACGTAGAATGTGCATACTTTGTTGATTCCATTTATGAAATAAATCACATTTCTAAAAACTTGTGTTTTTTAAGAAATCATGTAAACCTTTTAGAAGCTGTGATTTTAAAAAACGGGGGAATTAAGCTTTTCTTATTTCCGGACGGATGCACAAACTATAGAAAGTCGTTATGACGTAGAATGTGACTACTTTGTTGATTCCATTTATGAAATAAATCATATTTTCTAAAAACTCGTGTTTTTTGAGAAATAATGTAAACCTTCTAGAAGCTGTGATTTTAAAAACTGGGGGAAGTAAGCTTTTCTTATTTCCAGACGCATGCACAAACTATAGAAATTCATTATGACGTAGAATGTGCATACTTTGTTGATTCCATTTATGAAATAAATCACATTTTCTAAAAAGTCGTGTTTTTTAAGAAATCATGTAAACCTTCTAGAAGCTGTGATTTTAAACAACGCGGGGAAGTAAGCTTTTCTTATTTCCCGACGCATGCGCAAACTATAGGAAGTCGTTATGACGTAGAATGTGCATGCTTTTTTAATTCCGTTAATGAAATAAATCAAATTTTCTAAAAATTCATGTTTTTTGAGAAATCATGTAAACCTTCTAGAAGATGTGATTTTAAAAAACGGGGGAAGTAAGTTTTTCTTATTTGCGGACACATGCGCAAACTATAGAAAGTCGCTATGACGTAGAATATGCATACTTTGTTGATTCCATTTATGAAATAAATCACATTTTCTAAAAACTCGTTTTTTTTGGGAAATGATGTAAACCTTCTAGAAGCTGTGATTTTAAAAAACGAGGGAAGTAAGCTTTTCTTATTTCCGGACGCATGTGCAAACTATAGAAAGTTGTTGTGAAATAGAATGTGCATACTTTGTTGATTCCATTTATGAAATAAATCACATTTTCTAAAAACTTGTGTTTTTTAAGAAATCATGTAAACCTTCTAGAAGCTATGATTTTAAAAAACGGGGGGAAGTAAGCTTTTGTTATTTCCGGACGCATGCGTGAATTATAGGAAGTCGATATGATGTAGAATGTGCATCCTTTGTTGATTGCATTTATGAAATAAATCACATTTTCTAAAAAGTCGTGTTTTTTGAGAAACCATGCAAACCTTCTAGAAGCTGTGATTTTAAAAAACGAGGGAAGTAAGCTTTTCTTATTTCCGGATGCATGCGCAATCTTTAGAAAGTCGTTATGACGTAGAATGTGCATACTTTGTTGATTCCATTTATGAAATAAATCACATTTTCTAAAAACTCGTGTTTTTTAAGAAATCATGTAAACCTTCTAGAAGCTGTGATTTTAAAAAACGGGGGAAGTAAGCTTTTCTTATTTCTGGACGCATGCGCAAACTATAGAAAGTTCTTATGACGAAGAATGTGCATACTTTGTTGATTCCATTTATGAAATAAATCACATTTTCTAAAAACTCGTGTTTTTTAAGAAATCATGTAAACCTTCTAGAAGTTGTGATTTAAAAAAATGGGGGAAGTAAGCTTTTCTTATTTCCGGACGCATGCGCAAACTATAGAAAGTCGTTATGACATAGAATCTGCATACTTTTTTTATTCCATTTATGAAATAAATCACATTTTCTAAAAACTCATGTTTTATGAGAAATAATGTAAACCTTCTAGAACCTGTGATTTTAAAAACCGGGGGAAGTAAGCTTTTCTTATTTCCGGACGCATGCACAAACTATAGAAAGTCATTATGACGTAGAATGTGCATACTTTGTTGATTCCATTTATGAAATAAATCACATTTTCTAAAAAGTCGTGTTTTTTAAGAAATCATGTAAACCTTCTAGAAGCTGTGATTTTAAACAATGCGAGGAAGTAAGCGTATCTTATTTCCCGACGCATGCGCAAATTATAGAAAGTCGTTATGAAGTAGAATGTCCATACTTTGTTGATTCAATTGATGAAATAAATCACATTTTCTAAAAACTCGTGTTTTTTGAGGGGAAGTAAGCTTTTCTTATTTCTTAACGCACGCGCAAACTATAGAAAGACGTTGTGACGTAGAATGTGCATACTCTGTTGATTCCATTTATGAAATAAATCACATTTTATAAAAATACCTTTTTTTAAAGAAATCATGTAAACCTTCTAGAAGCCATGATTTTAAACAACGGGGGGGAGAAAGCTTTTCTTATTTCCGGACGCATGCGCAAAATATAGAAATTCCTGATGAAGTAGAATGTCCATACTTTGTTGATTCCATTTATGAAATAAATCACATTTTCTAAAAACTCGTGTTTTTTGAGAAATCATGTAAACCTTCTAGAAGTTGTGATTTTAAAAAACGGGGGAAGTAAGCTTTTGTTCTTTCGGGACACATGTGCAAACTATAGAAAGTAGTTATGACGTAGAATGTGCATACTTTGTTGATTCCATTTATGAAATAAATCGAATTTTCTAAAAACTCGTGTTTTTTGAGAAATCATGTAAACCTTCTAGAAGCTGTGATTTTAAAAAACGAGGGAAGGTAAGCTTTTGTTTTTTCCGGATGCATGCGCAAATTATAGAAAGTCGATATGATGTAGAATGTGCATACTTTGTTGATTGCATTTAGGAAATAAATCACATTTTCTAAAAACTCGTGTTTTTTAAGAAATCACGTAAACCTTCTAGAAGCTGTGATTTTAAAAAACGGGGGAAGTAAGCTTTTCTTATTTCCGGATGCATCCACAAACTATAGAAAGACGTTATGACGTAGAATGTGCATACTTTGTTGATTCCGTTTATGAAATAAATCACATTTTATAAAAACTCGTTTTCTTTAAGAAATCATGTAAACCTTTTAGAAGCTATGGTTTTAAACAACTACGGGAAGTAAGCTTTTCTTATTTCCGGACGGATGCACAAAATAAAGAAATTCCTTATGAAGTCGAATGTGCATACTTTGTTGATTCCATTTATGAAATAAATCACATTTTCTAAAAACTCGTGTTTTTTGAGAAATGATGTAAACCTTCTAGAAGCTGTGATTTTAAAAAACGGAGGAAGTAAGCTTCTCTTATTTCTGGATGCATGAACAAAATATAGAAAGTCATTATGAAGTAGAATGTCCATACTTTGTTGATTCCATTGATGAAATAAATCACATTTTCTAAAAACTCGTGTTTTTCGAGAAATCATGTAAACCTTCTAGAAGCTGTCATTTTAAAAAACGGGGGAAGTAAGCTTTTCTTATTTCTTAACGCACGCGCAAACTATAGAAAGACGTTGTGACGTAGAATGTGCATACTCTGTTGATTCCATTTATGAAATAAATCACATTTTATAAAAACTCCTTTTTTTAAAGAAATCATGTAAACCTTCTAGAAGCCATGATTTTAAACAACGGGGGGGAGAAAGCTTTTCTTATTTCCGGACGCATGCGCAAAATATAAAAATTCCTGATGAAGTAGAATGTCCATACTTTGTTGATTCCATTTATGAAATAAATCACATTTTCTAAAAACTCGTGTTTTTTGAGAAATCATGTAAACCTTCTAGAAGTTGTGATTTTAAAAAACGGGGGAAGTAAGCTTTTGTTCTTTCGGGACACATGTGCAAACTATAGAAAGTAGTTATGACGTAGAATGTGCATACTTTGTTGATTCCATTTATGAAATAAATCACATTTTCTAAAAACTCGTGTTTTTTAAGAAATCATGTAAACCTTCTAGAAGCTGTGATTTTAAAAAACGAGGGAAGTAAGCTTTTCTTATTTCCCGATGCATGCGCAAACTATAGAATGTTGTTATGACGTAGAATGTGCATACTTTGTTGATTCCATTTATGAAATAAATCGAATTTTCTAAAAACTCGTGTTTTTTGAGAAATCATGTAAACCTTCTAGAAGCTGTGATTTTAAAAAACGGGGGAAGGTAAGCTTTTGTTTTTTCCGGATGCATGCGCAAATTATAGAAAGTCGATATGATGTAGAATGTGCATACTTTGTTGATTGCATTTAGGAAATAAATCACATTTTCTAAAAACTCGTGTTTTTTAAGAAATCACGTAAACCTTCTAGAAGCTGTGATTTTAAAAAACGGGGGAAGTAAGCTTTTCTTATTTCCGGACGCATGCACAAACTATAGAAAGTCGTTATGATGAAGAACGTGCATACTATGTTGATTCCATTTATGAAATGAATCACATTTTCTAGAAACTCGTCTTTTTTAAGAAATAATGTAAACCTTCTAGAAGTTGTGATTTAAAAAAACGGGGGAAGTAAGCTTTTCTTATTTTCGGACGCATGCGCAAACTATAGAAAGTCGTTATGACGTAGAATGGGCATACTTTGTTGATTCCATTTATGAAATAAATCACATTTTCTAAAAACTCGTGTTTTTCAAGAACTCATGTAAACCTTCTAGAAGCTGTGATTTTAAAAAACGAGGGAAGTAAGCTTTTCTTATTTCCCGACGCATGCCCTAACTATAGAAAATCGTTATGACATAGAATGTGCATACTTTGTTGATTCCATTAATGAAATAAATCACATTTTCTACAAACTCGTGTTTTTTAAGAAATCATGTAAACCTTAGAGTACTTGTGATTTTAAAAAATGGGTGAAGTAAGCTTTTGTTATTTCTGGATGCATGCGCAAACTATAGAAAGTTGTTATGACGAAGAATGTGCATACTATATTGATTCCATTTATGAAATAAATCACATTTTCTAAAAACTCGTGTTTTTTGAGAAATCATGTAAACCTTCTAGAAGCCGTGATTTTAAAAAACAGGGGAACTAGGCTTTTCTTATTTCCGGACGCACGTGCAAACTATAGAAAGACGTTATGACGTAGAATATGCATACTTTGTTGATTCTGTTTATGAAATAAATCACATTTTCTAAAAATTCATGTTTTTTAAGAAATCATGTAAACCTTCTAGAAGCTGTGATTTTAAAAAACCGGGGAAGTAAGCTTTTCTTATTTCCTGACGCATGCGTAAACTATAGAAAGTCGTTCTGAGGTAGAATGTGCATACTTTGTTCATTCCATTTATGAAATAAATCACATTTTCTAAAAACTCATGTTTTTTAAGAAATCATGCAAACCTTCTAGAAGCTGTGATTTTAAACAACGCGGGGAAGTAAGCTTTTCTTATTTCCTGATGCATGCGCAAACTATAGAAAGTCGTTATGACGTAGAATGTGCATACTTTGTTGATTCCATTTATGAAATAAATCATATTTTCAAAAAACTCGTGTTTTTTAAGAAATCATGTAAACCTTCTAGAAGCTGTGATTTTAAAAAACGAGGGAAGTAAGCTTTTCTTATTTCTGGACGCATGCGCAAACTATAGGATGTTGTTATGACGTAGAATGTGCATACTTTGTTGATTCTATTTATGAAATAAATCACATTTTCTAAAAACTCTTGTTTTTTAAGAAATCATGTATATCTTCTAGAAGCTTTGATTTTAAAAAATGGGGGGAAGTAAGCTTTTGTTATTTCCGGACGCATGCGCAAATTATAGCAAGTCGATATGACGTAGAATGTGCATACTTTATTGACTGCATTTAGGAAATAAATCACATTTTCTAAAAACTCGTGTTTTTTAAGAAATCATGTAAACCTTCTAGACGCTGTGATTTTAAAAAACGGGGGAAGCAAGCTTTTCTTATTTCCGGATGCATCCACAAACTATAGAAAGCTGTTATGACATAGAATGTGCATACTTTGTTGATTCCATTTATGAAATAAATCACATTTTCTAAAAACTCATGTTTTTTAATAAATCATGTAAACCTTCTAGAAGCTGTGATTTTAAAAAACGGGGGAAGTAAGCTTTTCTTATTTCCGGACGAATGCGCAAACTATATAAAGTCATTATCACGTAGAATGTGCATACTTTGTTGATTGCATTTATGAAATAAATCACATTTTCTAAAAACTTGTGTTTTTTAAGAAATCATGTAAACTTTCTAGAAGCTGCGGTTTTAAAAAATGGGGAAAGTAAGCCTTTGTTATTTCCGGAAGCATGCGCAAACTATAGAAAGTCGTTATGACGTAGAATGTGCATACTTTGTTGATTCCATTTATGAAATAAATCACATTTTCTAAACACTCGTGTTTTTTAAGAAATCATGGTAACCTTCTAGAAGCTGTGATTTTAAAAAACGAGGGAAGTAAGCTTTTCTTATTTCAACGCAAACTATAGAAAATCGTTATGACATAGAATGTACATACTTTGTTGATTCCATTTATGAAATAAATCACATTTTCTAAAAACTCGTGTTTTTTGGGATATCATGTAAACCTTCTAGAAGCTGTGATTTTAAAAATGGGGGAAGTAAGCTTTCATTCTTTTGGGACGCGTGCGCAAACTATAGAAAGTCGTTATGACCTAGAATGTGCATACTTTGTTGATTCCATTTATGAAATAAATCACATTTTCTAAAAATTCATGTTTTTTGAGAAATAATGTAAACCTTCTAGAAGCTGTGATTTTAAAAAACGGGGGAAGTAAGCTTTTCTTATTTCCGGACGCATGCGCAAACTATAGAAATTCGTTATGACGTAGAATGGGCATACTTTGTTTATTCCATTTATGAAATAAATCACATTTTCTAAAAACTCGTGTTTTTTAAGAAATCATGTAAAGCTTCTAGAAGCTGTGATTTTAAAAAAAGAGGGAAGTAAGCTTCTCTTATTTTCGGACGCATACAGAAAATATAGAAAGTCGTTATGACGTAGAATGTGAATACTTTGTTGATTCCATTTATGAAATAAATCACATTTTCTAAAACCTTGTGTTTTTTGAGAAATCATGTAAACCTTCTAGAAGCTATGATTTTAAAAATCGAGGGAAGTAAGCTTTTCTTCTTTCCGGACGCATGCGCAAACTATAGAAAGTCGTTATGATGAAGAATGTGCATACTTTGTTGATTCCATTTATGAAATAAATCACATTTTCTAAAAACTCGTGTTTTTTAAGAAATCATTTAAACCTTCTAGAAGCTATGATTTAAAAAAACGAGGGAAGTAAGCTTTTCTTATTTCCAGACGCATGCGCAAACTGTAGAAAGTCGTTATGACGTAGAATGTGCATACTTTGTTGATTCCATTTATGAAATAAATCACATTTTCTAAAAATTCGTGTTTTTTGAGAAATCATGTAAACCTTCTAGAAGCTGTGATTTTAAAAAATGGGGAAGTAACCTTTTCTTATTTCCGGATGAATGTGAAAACTATGGAAAGTCATTATAACGTAGAATGCGCATACTTTGTTGATTCCATTTATGAAATAAATCACACTTTCTAAAAACTCGTGTTTTTGGAGAAATCATGTAAACCTTCTAGAACCTGTGATTTTAAAAAACGGGGGAAGTAAGCTTTTCTTATTTCTGGAAGCATGCGCAAACTATAGAAAGCCGTTATGACGTAGAATGTGCATACTTTGTTGATTCCATTTATGAAACAAATCACATTTTCTAAAAACTCGTGTTTTTTAAGAAATCATGGAAAACTTCTAGAAGCTGTGATTTTAAAAAACCAGGGAAGTAAGCTTTTCTTATTTCTGGAAGCATGCGCAAACTATAGAAAGTCGTTATGATGTAGAATGTGCATACTTTGTTGATTCCATTTATGAAATAAATCACATTTTCTAAAAACTCGTGTTTTTTAAGAAGTCATGGAAAACTTTTAGAAGCTGTGATTTTAAAAAATGAGGGAAGTAGGCTTTTCTTATTTCCCGACGCATGCGCAAACTATAGAATGTCGTTATGACATAGAATGTGAATACTTTCTTGATTCCATTTGTGAAATAAATCACATTTGCTAAAAACTCGTGTTTTTTGGGAAATCATGTAAACCTTCTAGAAGCTATGATTTTAAAAAACGGGGGAAGTAAGCTTTTGTTCTTTCGAGACGCATGCACAAACTATAGAAAGTCATTATGACGTAGAATTTGCATACTTTGTTGATTCCATTTATGAAATAAATCACATTTTCTACAAATTCATGTTTTTTGAGAAATCATGTAAACCTTCTAGAAGCTGTGATTTTAAAAAACGGGGGAAGTAAGCTTTTCTTATTTCCGATCGCATGCGCAAAATTTAGAAAGTCGTTATGACGTAGAATGTCCATACTTTATTGGTTGCATTTTTGAAATAAATCACATTTTCTAAAAACTCGTGTTTTTTAAGAAATCATGTAAACCTTCTAGAAGCTGTGATTTTAGAAAATGGGAGAAGTAAGCTTTTCTTATTTTCGGACGCATGCGCAAACTATAGAAAGTCATTATGACGTAGAATGTGCATACTTTGTTGATTCCATTTATGAAATAAATCACATTTTCTAAAACCACGTGTTTTTTAAGAAATCTTTTAAACCTTATAGAAGCTCTGATTTTAAAAAACAGGGGAAGTAAGCTTTTCTTATTTCCAGATGCGTGCGGAAACTATAGAAAGTCGTTATCACGTAGAATGTGCATACTTTGTTGATTTCATTTATGAAATAAAACACATTTTCTAAAAACTCGTGTGTTTTAAGAAATCATGTAAACCTTCTAGAAGCTGTGATTTTAAAACACGGGGGGAATAAGCTTTTATTTATTTCCGGACGCATGCGCAAACTATAGAAAGTCGTTATGACGTAGAATGTGCATACTTTGTTGATTCGATTTATGAAATAAATCACATTTTCTAAAAAGTCGTGTTTTTTGAGAAATCATGTAAACCTTCTAGAAGCTGTGATTTTAAACAAGGGGGGAAGTAAGCTTTTCTTATTTCCGGACGCATGCACAAATTATAGAAAGTCGTTATGACGTAGAATGTGCATACTTTGTTTATTCCATTTATGAAAAAAATCACATTTTCTAAAAACTCGTGTTTTTTAAGAAATCATGTAAACCTGCTAGAAGTTGTGATTTTAAACAACGGGGGAAGAAAGCTTTTGTTATTTCTGGAGGCATGCGCAAACTATAGAAAGTCGTTATGGCGAAGAATGTGCATACTTTTTTTATTCCATTTATGAAATAAATCACATTTTCTAAAAACTCGTGTTTTTTGAGAAATCATGTAAACCTTCTAGAAAGTGTGATTTTATAAAATGGGGGAAGTAAGCTTTTCTTATTTCCGGACGCATGTGCAAACTATAGAAAGTCGTTATGACGAAGAATGTGCATACTTTGTTTATTCCATTTATGAAAAAAATCACATTTTCTAAAAACTCGTGTTTTTTAAGAAATCATGTAAACCTTCTAGAAGCTGTGATTTTAAAAAACGGGGGAATTAAGCTTTTCTTCTTTCCGGACGCATGCGCAAACTATAGAAAGTAGTTATGACGTAGAATGTGAATACTTTGTTGATTCCATTTATGAAATAAATCACATTTTCTAAAAACTCGTGTTTTTTGAGAAATCATCTAAACCTTCTATAAGCTGTGATTTTAAAAAACGGGGGTAATAAGCTTTTCTTATCTCTGGATGCATTCACAAACTATAGAAAGTGGTTATGATGTAGAATGTGCATGCTTTGTTGATTCCATTTATGGAATAAATCACATTTTCTAAACACTCGTGTTTTTTAAGAAATCATGTAAACCTTCTAGAAGCTGTGATTTTAAAAAACCAGGGAAGTAAGCTTTTCTTATTTGCAGACACATGCGTAAAGTATAGAAAGTCGTTATGACGTAGAATGTGCATACTTTGTTGATTCCATTTATGAAATAAATCACATTTTCTAAAAACTCGTGTTTTTTAAGAAATCATGTAAACCTTCAAGAAGCTGTGATTTTAAGCAACGCGGGGAAGTAAGCTTTTCTTATTTCCGGAAGCTTGCGCAAATTATAGAAAGTCGTTATGACGTAGAAAGTGCATACTTTGTTGATTCCATTTATGAAATAAATCACATTTTCTAAAAATTCATGTTTTTTGAGAAATCATGTAAACCTTCTAGAAGTTGTGATTTTAAAAAACGGGGGAAGTAAGCTTTTCTTATTTCCGGCCGCATGCACAAACTATAGAAATTACTTATGACGTAGAATGTGCATACTTTGTTGATTCCATTTATGAAATAAATCACATTTTCTAAAAACTCATGTTTTTTGACAAATGATGTAAACCTTCTAGAAACTGTGATTTTAAAAAATGGGGGAAGTAAGCTTTTCTTATTTCCCGACTCATGTGCAAACTATAGGAAGTCATTATGACGTAGAATGTGCATACTTTGTTGATTCCATTTATGAAATAAATCACATTTTCTAAAACTCGTGTTTTTTAAGAAATCATGTAAACCTTCTAGAAGCTATGATTTTAAGCAACGCGACGAAGTAAGCTTTTCTTATTTCCGGACGCATGCGCAAATTATAGAAAGTCGTTATGATGTAGAATGTGCATACTTTGTTGATTCCATTTATGAAATAAATCAAATTTTCTTAAAACTCGTGTTTTTAATGAAATCATGTAAACCTTCTCGAAGCTGTGATTTTAAAAAACGAGGGAAATAGGCTTTTCTTATTTTTTGATGCATGCGTAAACTATACAAAGTTGTTATGACGTAGAATGTCCATACTTTGTTGATTCCATTTATGAAATAAATCACATTTTCCAAAAACTTGTGTTTTTTAAGAAATCATGTAAACCTTCTAGAAGCTGTGATTTTAAACAACGCGGGCAAGTAAGCTTTTCTTATATCCCGACGCATGTGCAAACTATAGGAAGACGTTATGACGTAGAATGTACATACTTTGTTGATTCCGTTGATGAAATAAATCACATTTTCTAAAAATTCATGTTTTTTGAGAAATCATGTAAACCTTCTAGAAGTTGTGATTTTAGAAAACGGGGTAAGTAAGCTTTTCTTTTTTTCCGATGCATGCACAAACTATAGAAAGTAGTTATGACGTAGAATGTGCATACTTTGTTGATTCCATTTATGAAATAAATCACATTTTATAAAAACTCATTTTTTTGAAGAAATCATGTAAACCTTCTACAAGCTATGATTTTAAACAACGGGGGGAAGTAAGCTTTTCTTATTTCCGAACGCATGCGCAAAATATAGAAATTCCTTATGAAGTAGAATGTCCATACTTTGTTGATTCCATTTATGAAATAAATCACATTTTCTAAAAACTCGTGTTTTTTGAGAAATCATGTAAACCTTCTAGAAGCTGTGATTTTAAACAACGGCGGGAAGTAAGCTTTTCTTATCTCCGGACGCATGCGCAAACTATAGAAAGTCGTTATGACGTAGAATGTGCATACTTTGTTAATTCCATTTATGAAATAAATCACATTTTCTAAAATCTCGTGTTTTTTAAGAAATCATGTAAACCTGCTATAAGCTGTGATTTTAAACAACGGGGGAAGAAAGCTTTTGTTATTTCCGTAGGCATGCACAAACTATAGAAAGTCGTTATGACGAAGAATGTGCAAACTATTTTTATTCCATTTATGAAATAAATCACATTTTCTAAAAACTCATGTTTTTTGAGAAATCATGTAAACCTTCTAAAAGGAGTGATTTTATAAAACGGGGGAAGTAAGCTTTTCTTATTTCAGGACGCATGCACAAACTATAGAAAGTCATTATGATGAAGAATGTGCATACTTTGTTGATTCCATTTATGAAATAAATCACATTTTCTAAAAACTCCTGTTTTTTGAGAAATCATCTTAACCTTCTAGAAGCTGTGATTTCAAAAAACGGGGGAAGTAAGCTTTTCTTATTTCCGGACGCATTCGCAAACTATAGAAAGTGGTTATGATGTAGAATGTGCATACTTTGTTGAGTCCATTTATGAAATAAATCACATTTTCTAAAAACTCGTGTTTTTTAAGAAATCATGTAAACCTTCTAGAAGCTGTGATTTTAAGCAACACAGGGAAGTAAGATTTTCTTATTTCCGGACGCATGGGCAAATTATAGAAAGTTGTTATAAGGTAGAATGTGAATACTTTGTTGATTCCATTTATGAAATAAATCGCATTTTCTAAAAATTCATGCTTTTTGAGAAATAATGTAAACATTCTAGAAATTGTGATTTTAAAAAACGGGCGAAGTAAGTTTTTCTTATTTCCGGACGCATGCGCAAACTATAGAAAGTCGTTATAATGTAGAATGTGAATACTTTGTTGATTCCATTTATGAAATAAATCACATTTTCTAAAAACTCGTGTTTTTAAAGAAATCATGTAAACCTTCTAGAAGCTATGATTTAAAAAAAAGAGGGAAGTAAGCATTTCTTATTTCTGGATGCATGCGTGAACTATAGAAAGTTGTTATGACGTAGAATGTCCATACTTTGTTCATTCCATTTATGAAATAAATCACATTTTTCTAAAAACTCGTGTTTTTTAAGAAATCATGTAATCCTTTTAGAAGTTGTGATTTTAAAAAACGGGGGAAGTAAGCTTTTCTTATTTACGGACGCATGCGCAATATTTAGAAAGTCTTTATGACGTAGAATGTGCATAGTTTGTTGATTCCGTTAATGAAATAAATCACATTTTCTAAAAATTCATGTTTTTTGAGAAATCATGTAAACCTTCTAGAAGATGTGATTTTAAAAAACGAGGGAAGTAAGCTTTTCTTATTTACAGACCTATGCCGAAACTATAGAAAGTCGTTATGATGTAGAATGTGCATACTTTGTTGATTCCATTTATGAAATAAATCACATTTTCTAAAAACTCGTGGTTTTTGAGAAATGATGTAAACCTTCTAGAAGCTGTGATTTTAAAAAACGGGGGAAGTAAGCTTCTCTTATATCCGGACGCCTGCGCAAATTATAGAAAGTCGTTATGAAGTAGAATGTCCATACTTTGTTGATTCCATTGATGAAATAAATCACATTTTCTAAAAACTCATTTATTTTGAGAAATCATGTAAACCTTCTAGAAACTATCATTTAAAAAAATGGGGGAAGTAATCTTTTCTTATTTCCGGACGCAGGTGCAAACTATAGAAAGACGTTATGACATAGAATGTGCATACTTTGTTGATTCCATTTATGAAATAAATCACATTTTATAAAAACTCGTTTTTTTTAAGAAATCATGTAAACCTTCTAGAAGCTATGATTTTAAACAACTCGGGGAAGTAAGCTTTTCTTATTCTCGGACGCATGCGCAAAATATAGAAATTCCTTATGAAGTAGAATGTGCATACTTTGTTGATTCCATTTATGAAATAAATCACATTTTATAAAAACTCTTTTTTTTTAAGAAATCATGTAAACCTTCTAGAAGCTGTGATTTTAAAAAACGGGGGAAGTAAGCTTTTCTTATTTCCGGACGCATGTGCAAACTATAGAAAGTCTCTATGACGTAGTATGTGCATACTTTGTTTATTCCATTTATGAAATAAATCACATTTTTTAAAAAATCGTGTTTTTTGAGAAATCATGTAAGCCTTCTAGAAGCTGTGATTTTAAAAAACGAGGGAAATAAGCTTTTCTTATTTCCGGACGCATGCGGAAACTATAGAAAGTCGTTATGACGTAGAATGTGAATACTTTGTTGATTCCATTTATGAAATAAATCACATTTACTAAAAACTTGTAATTTTGAAAAATCATGTAAACCGTCTAGAAGCTGTGATTTTAAAAAACGGGGGAAGTAAGCTTTTGTTATTTCCGGACGCATGCGCAAACTATAGAAAGTGGTTATGACTAAGAATGTGCATACTTTGTTGATTCCATTTATGAAATAAATCACATTTTCTAAAAAGTCATGTTTTTTGAGAAATCATTTAAACTTTCTATAAGCCGTGATTTTAAAAAACGGGGAAGTAAGCTTTTCTTATTTCCAGACACATATGCAAACTATAGAAAGTTGTTATGACGTAGAATGTGCATACTTTGTTGATTCCATTTATGAAATAAATTACATTTTCTAAAAACTCGTGTTTTTTGAGAAATCATGTAAACCTTCTAGAAGCTGTGATTTTAAAAAATGGGGGAAGTAAGCTTTTGTTATTTCCGGACGCATGCGCAAACTATAGAAAGTCGTTATGACATAGAATGTGCACACTTTTTTGATTCCATTTATGACATATATCACATTTTCTAAAAATCGTCTTTTTTAATAAATCATGTAAACCTTCTAGAAATTGTGATTTTAAAAAACGGGGGTAGTAAGTTTTTCTTATTTCTGGACGCATCCGCAAACAATAGAAAGTCGCTATGACGTAGAATGTGCATACTTTGTTGATTGCATTTATGAAATAAATCACATTTTCTAAAACTCGTGTTTTTAAAGAAATCATGTAAACCTTCTAAAAGTTGTGATTTTTAAAAAACGAGGGAAGTAAGCTTTTCTTATTTCCGAACGCATGCGCAAACTATAGAAAGTTGTTATGAGGTAGAATGTGCATACTTTGTTGATTCCACTTATGAAATAAATCACATTTTATAAAAACTCGTGTTTTTTAAGAAATCATGTAAACCTTCTAGAAGCTGTGATTCTAAAAAACGGGGGGAAGTAAGCTTTTGTTATTTCCGGATGCATGCGCAAATTATAGAAAGTCGATATGATGTAGAATGTGCATACTTTGTTGATTGCATTTATGAAATAAATCACATTTCTAAAAAGTCGTGTTTTTGAAGCAGTGATTTTAAAAAACGGGGGAAGTAAGCTTTTCTTTTTTCCGGACGCATGCGCAATATTTAGAAAGGTGTTACGATGTAGAATGTCCATACTTTGTTGATTCCATTATTGAAATAAATCACATTTTCTAAAAACTCGTGTTTTCTAAGAAATGATGTAAACCTTCTAGAAGCTGTGATTTTAAAAAACAGGGGAAGTAAGCTTTTCTTATTTCTTGACACATGCGCAAACTATAGAAAGTCGTTATGACGAAGAATGTGCATACTTTGTTTATTCCATTAATGAAATAAATCACATTTTCTAAAAAATTGTGTTTTTTAAGAAATCATGTAAACCTTCTAGAAGTTGTGATTTAAAAAAACGGGGGAAGTAAGCTTTTCTTATTTCCGGACGCTTGCGCAAACTATAGAAAGTCGTAATGACGTAGAATGTGCATACTTCATTGATTCCCTTTATGAAATAAATCACATTTTCTAAAAACTCTTGTTTTTTGAGAAATAATGTAAACCTTCTAGAACCTGTGATTTTAAAAAACGGGGGAAGTAAGCTTTTCTTATTTGCAGACGCATGCACAAACTATAGAAAGTCATTATGACGTAGAATGTGCATACTTTGTTGATTCCATTTATGAAATAAATCACATTTTCTAAAAACTCGTGTTTTTTAAGAAATCATGTAAACCTTCTAGAAGCTGTGATTTTAAACAACGCGGGGAAGTAAGCTTTTCATATTTCCCGACACATGCGCAAACTATAGAAAGTCGTTATGACGTAGAATGTGCATACTTTGTTGATTCCGTTCATGAAATAAATCACATTTTCTAAAAATTCATGTTTTTTGAGAAATCATGTAAACCTTCTAGAAGCTGTGATTTTAAAAAACGGGGGAAGTAAGCTTTTCTTATTTCTGGACGCATGTGCAAACTATAGAAAGTTGTTATGACGTAGAATGTGTATACTTTGTTGATTCCATTTATGAAATAAATCACATTTTCTAAAAACTCGTGTTTTTTGAGAAATCATGTAAACCTTCTAGAAGCTCTGATTTTAAAAAACGGGGCAATTAAGCTTTTGTTATTTCCGGACGCATGCGCAAACTATAGAAAGTCATTATGACATAAAATGTGCACACTTTTTTTATTCCATTTATGACATATATCACATTTTCTAAAAATCGTCTTTTTTAATAAATCATGTAAACCTTCTAGAAGCTGTGATTTTAAAAAATGGGGAAAGTAAGCTTTTGTTATTTCGCTACGCATACGCAAACTATAGAAAGTCGTTATGACGTAGAATGTGCATGATTTGTTGATTCCATTTATGAAATAAATCACATTTTCTAAAAGCTCATGTTTTTTAAGAAATCATGTAAACCTTCTGAAAGCTGTGATTTTAAACAACGGGGGGACGTAATCTTTTTTTATTTCCGGACGCATGCGCAAAATATAGAAAGTCCTTATGAGTAGAATGTCCATACTTTGTTGATTCAATTTATGAAATAAATCACATTTTCTAAAAACTCGTGTTTTTTGAGAAATCATGTAAACCTTCTAGAAGCTGTGATTTTAAAAAACAGGAGAAGTAAGATTTTCTTATTTCCGGACGCGTGCGCAAACTATAGAAAGTCACTATCACGTAGAATGTGCATACTTTGTTTATTCAATTTGTGAAATAAATCACAATTTATAAAAACTCCTGTTTTTTAAGAAACCATGTAAACCTTCTAGAAGATGTGATTTTAAAAAACTAGGGAAGTAAGCTTTTCTTATTTCCGAACGAATGCACAAACTATAGAAAGTCGTTGTGACGTAGAATTTGAATACTTTCTTGATTCCATTTATGAAATAAATCACATTATCTAAAAACTCATGTTTTTTGAGAAATCATGTAAACCTTCTAGAAGCTGTGATTTTAAAAAACGTGGGAAGTAAGCTTTTCTTCTTTCCGGACGAATGCGCAAACTATAGAAAGTCATGATAACATAGAATGTGCACACTTTGTTGATTGAATTTATGAAATAAATCACATTTTCTAAAAACTCGTGTTTTTTAAGAAATCATGTAAACTTTTCTCGAAGCCGTGATTTTAAAAAACGGGGAAGTAAGCTTTTGTTATTTCGAGACGCATGCACAAACTATAGAAAGTCATTATGACGTAGAATGTGCATACTTTGTTGATTCCATTGATGAAATAAATCACATTTTCTAAAAACTTGTGTTTTTTAAGAAATCATGGAAACCTTCTAGAAGCGATGATTTTAAAAAATGAGGGAAGTAAGCTTTTCTTATTTTCCGACGCACGCGCAAACTATAGAAAATCATTATGACATAGAATGTGCATACTTTGTTGATTCCATTTATGAAATAAATCACATTTTCTAAAAAGTCGTGTTTTTGGGGAAATCATGTAAACTTTCTAGAAGCTGTGATTTTAAAAAACGGGGGAAGTAAGCTTTTGTTCTTTCGGGACATATGCGCAAACTATAGAAAGTCATTATGACGTAGAATGTGCATACTTTGTTGATCCATTTATGGAAAAAATCACATTTTCTAAAAATTCATGTTTTTTGAGAATTCATGTAAACCTTCTAGACGCTGTGATTTTAAAAAACGGGGGAAGTAAGCTTTTATTATTTCCGGACGCATGCGCAATCTTTTGAGAGTCGTTATGTCGTAGAATGTGCATACTTTGTCGATTCCATTTATGAAATAAATAACATTTTCTAAAAACTCGTGTTTTTTAAGAAATCATGTAAACCTTCTAGAAATTGTGATTTAAAAAAACGGGGTAATTAAGCTTTTGTTATTTCCGGACGCATGCGCAAACTATAGAAAGTCGATATGACTTAGAATGTGCAACTTTTTTTATTCCATTTATGAAATAAATCACATTTTCTAAAAACTTGTGTTTTTTAAGTAATCATGTAAACCTTCTAGATGTTGTGATTTTAAAAAACGGAGCAATTAAGCTTTTGTTATTTCCGGACGCATACGTAAACTATACAAAGTCGTTATGACATAGAATGTGCACACTTTGTTGATTCCATTTGTGAAATAAATTACATTATCTAAAAACTCGTGTTTTTTAACGAATCATGTAAAGCTTCTAGAAGTTGTGATTTTAAAAGATGGGGGACGTTAACTTTTCTTATTTCCGGACGAATGCTCAAACTATAGAAAGTCGTTATGACGTAGAATGTGCATACTTTGTTCATTCCATTTATGAAATAAATCACATTTTGTAAAAAGTCGTGTTTTCTGAGAAATCATGTAATCCTTTTAGAAGCTGTGATTATAAAAAACTGGGGGAAGTAAGCTTTTCTTATTTCCGCTCGCATGCGCAAACTATAGAAAGATGTTATGACATAGAATGTGCATACTTTGTTGATTCCATTTATGAAATAAACATTTTCTAAAAACTCGTGTTGTTTGAGAATTCATTTAAACCTTCTAGAAGCTGTGATTTTAAAAAACGGGGGAAGTAAGCTTTTCTTATTTCCGGACGCATGCACAAATTATAGAAAGTCATTATGAAGTAGACTGTCCATACTTTGTTGATTCCATTTATGAAATAAATCACATTTTCTAAAAATTCATGTTTTTTGAGAAATCATGTAAACCTTCTAGAAGCTGTGATTTTTAAAAAATGGAAGAAGTAAGCTTTTCTTATTTTCGGACGCATGCGCAAACTATAGAAAGTCGTTATGACGTAGAATGTGCATACTTTGTTGATTCCATTTATGAAATAAATCACATTTTCTAAAACCACATGTTTTTTAAGAAATCATGTAAACCTTATAGAAGCTGTGATTTTAAAAAACGGGGGAAGTAAGCTTTTCTTATTTCCGGATGCGTGCGCAAACTATAGAAAGTCGTTATGACATAGAATGTGCATACTTTGTTGATTTCGTTTATGAAATAAATCACATTTTCTAAAAACTCGTGTGTTTTAAGAAATCATGTAAACCTTCTAGAAGCTGTGATTTTAAAAAACGGGGGGAAGTAAACTTTTGTTATTTCCGGACGCTTGCGCAAACTATAGAAAGTAGTTATGACGTAGAATGTGCATACTTTGTTGATTCCATTTATGAAATAAATCACATTTTCTAAAAACTCGTGTTTTATGAGAAATCATGTAAACCTTCTAGAAGCTGTGATTTTAAACAACGGGGGGAAGTAAGCTTTTCTTATTTCCGAACGCATGCGCAAACTATAGAAAGTCGTTATGATGTAGAATGTGCATACTTTGTTGATTCCATTTATGTAATATATCACATTTTCTAAAAACTCGTGTTTTTTGAGAATTCATGTAAACCTTCTAGAAGCTGTGATTTTAAAAAACTGGGGAAGTAAGCTTTTTTTATCTTCGGACGCATCCGCAAATTATAGAAAGTCGTTATGAAGTAGAATGTCCATACTTTGTTGATTCCATTTATGAAATTAATCACATTTTCTAAAAACTCGTGTTTTTTGAGCAATCATGTAAACCTTGTAGTAGCTGTCAATTTAAAAGACGGGGGAAGTAATATTTTCTTATTTCCGGACGCACGTGCAAACTATAGAAAGATGTTATGATGTAGAATGTGCATACTTTGTTGATTCAATTTATGAAATAAATCACAATTTATAAAAACTCGTGTTTTTTAAGAAATCATGTAAACCTTCTAGAAGGTGTGATTTTAAACAACGGGGGGAAGTAAGCTTTTCTTATTTTCGGACGCATACGCAAAATATAGAAAGTCCTTATGAAGTAGAATGTCCATACTTTGTTGATTCCATTTACGAAATAAATCACATTTTCTAAAAACTCGTGTTTTTAGAGAATTCATGTAAACCTTCTAGAAGCTGTGATTTTAAAAAACGGGGGAAGTAAGCTTTTCTTATTTCCGGACGCATGCGCAAACTATAGAAAGTAGTTATGACATAGAATGTGCATAATTTGTTGATTCCATTGATGAAATAAATCACATTTTCTAAAAACTCGTGTTTTTTGAGAAATCATGTAAACCTTCTAGAAGCTGTGATTTTAAAAAACAGGGGAAGTAAGCTTTTCTTATTTCTGGATGCATTCGCAAACTATAGAAAGTCGCTATGACGTAGAATGTGCATACTATGTCGATTCCATTGATGAAATAAATCACATTTTCTAAAAATTCGTGTTTTTAAAGAAATCATGTAATCCGTCTAGAAGCTGTGATTTTAAAAAACCAGGGAAGTAAGGTTTTCTTATTTCCGAACGGATTCGTAAACTATAGAAAGTCGTTATGACGTAGAATTTGCATACTTTGCTGATTCCATTTATGAAATAAATCACATTTTCTAAAAACTCGTGCTTTTTAAGAAATCATGTAAACCTTCTAGAAGTTGGGATTTTAAACAATGCAGGGAAGTAAGCTTTTCTTATTTCCGGACGCATTCACAAACTATATAAAGTCATTATGACGTAGAATGTGCATACTTTGTTGATTCCATTTGTGAAATAAATCACATTTTCTAAAAACTTATGTTTTTGGGGAAATCATGTAATCCTTCTAGAAGCTATGATTTTAAAAAACAGGGGAAGTAAGCTTTGTTCTTTAGGGACGCATGCGCAAACTATATAAAGTCGTTATGACGTAGAATGTGCATACTTTGTTGATTCCATTTATGAAATAAATCACATTTTCTAAAAATTCATGTTTTTTGAGAAATCATGTAAACCTTCTAGAAGCTGTGATTTTAAAAAATGGGTGAAGTAAGGTTTTCTTATTTCCGAACGCATGCGCAAAATTTAGAAAGTCGTTATGACGTAGAATGTCCGTACTTTATTGGTTGATTTTTTTAAATAAATCACATTTTCTAAAAACTCGTGTTTTTTAAGAAATCATGTAAATCTTCTAGAAGCTGTGATTTTAAAAAACGGGAGAAGTAAGCTATTCTTATTTCTGGATGCATGCGCAAAATATAGAAAGTCGTTATGACGTAGAATGTGCATACTTTGTTGATTTCATTTATGAAATAAATCAAATTTTCTAAAACCACATGTTTTTTAAGAAATCATGTAAACCTTATAGAAGCTGTGATTTTAAAAAACAGGGGAAGTAAACTTATTTCCGGACGCATGCGCAAACTATAGAAAGTCGTTATGACGTAGAATGTGCATACTTTGTTCATTCCATTTATGAAATAAATCACATTTTCTAAAAATTCATGTTTTTTGAGAAATCATGTAAACCTTCTAGAAGCTGTGATTTTAAAAAATGGGGCGAAGTAAGCTTTTCTTATTTCCGGACGCATGCGAAAACTATAGAAAGTCATTATGACGAAGAATGTACATACTTTTTTTATTCAATTTATGAAAAAAATCACATTTTCTAAAAACTCGTGTTTTTTGAGAAATCATGTAAACCTTCTAGAAGGTGTGATTTTATAAAACGGGGGAAGTAAGCTTTTCTTATTTCCGGACGCATGCGCAAACTATAGAAACTCGTTATGACGAAGAATGTGCATACTTTGTTGATTCCATTTATGAAATAAATCACATTTTCTAAAAACTCTTGTTTTTTAAGAAATCATGTAAACCTTCTAGAAGCTGTGATTTTAAAAAACGCAGCGAAGTAAGCTTTTCTTATTTCCCAATGCATGTGCAAACTATAGGAAGTCATTATGACGTACAATGTGCATACTTTGTTGATTCCATTTATGAAATAAATCACATTTTCTAAAACTCGTGTTTTTTAAGAAATTATGTCAACCTTCTAGAAGCTGTGATTTTAAGCAACGCGGGGAAGTAAGCTTTTCTTATTTCCGGACGCATGCGCAAACTATACAAAGTCGTTATGACGTAGAATGTGCATACTTTATTGAATCCATTTATGAAATAAATCACATTTTCTAAAAACTCGTGTTTTTTAAGAAATCATCTAAACCTTCTAGAAGCTGGGGTTTTTAAAAAACGGGGGAAGTAAGCTTTTCTTATTTCCGGACGCATGTTTAAACTATAGAAAGGTATTATCATGTAGAATGTGCATACTTTGTTGATTCCATTTATGAAATAAATCACATTTTCTAAAAACTCGTGTTTTTTGAGAAATCATGTAAACATTCTAGAAGCTGTGATTTTAGAAAATGGGGGAAGCAAGTTTTTCTTATTTCCAAACGCATGCGCAAACTATAGAAACTCTCTAGGACGTAGAATGTGCATACTTTGTTGATTCCATTTATGAAATAAATCACATTTTCTAAAAACTCGTGTTTTTTAAGAAATCATGTAAACCTTCTAGATGCTGTGATTTTAAAAAACGGGGGAAGTAAGCTTTTCTTATTTCCGGACGCATGCGCAAACTATAGAAAGTCGTTATGATGTAGAATGTGCATACTTTGTTGATTCCATCTATGAAATAAATCACATTTTCTAAAAATTCATGTTTTTTTAGAAATCATGTAAACCATCTAGAAGCTGTGATTTTAAAAAACGGGGGAAGTAAGCTTTTCTTTTTTCCGGACGCATGCGCAATCTTTAGAAAGTCATTACAACGTAGAATGTGCATACTTTGTTGATTCCATTTATGAAATAAATCACATTTTCTAAAAACTCGTGTTTTTTAAGAAATCATGTAAACCTTCTAGAAGCTCTGATTTTAAAAAACGGGGGAAGTAAGTTTTTCTTATTTCTGGACTCATGCGCAAACTATAGAAAGTAGTTATGACGTAGAATGTGCATACTTTGTTGATTCCATTTATGAAATAAATCACATTCTCTAAAAACTCGTGTTTTTTGAGAAATCATGTAAACCTTCTAGAAGCTGTGATTTTAAAAAATGGGGGAAGCAAGTTTTTCTTATTTCCTGACGCATGCGCAAACTATAGAAACTCGCTAGGACATAGAATGTGCATACTTTGTTGATGCCATTTATGAAATAAATCACATTTTCTAAAAACTCGTGTTTTTTGAGAAATCATGTAAACCTTCTAGAAGCTGTGATTTTAAAAAATGGGGGAAGTAAGCTTTTCTTATTTCCAGACGCAACAGCAAACTATAGAAAGTCATTATGATGAAGAATGTGCATACTTTGCTGATTCCAATTATGAAATAAATCACATTTTCTAAAAACTCGTGTTTTTTAAGAAATCATGTAAACCTTCTAGAAATTGTAATTTGAAAAAATGGGGGAAGTAAGCTTTTCTTATTTCCGGACGCATGCGCAAACTATAGAAAGTCGTTATGATGTAGAATGTGCATACTTTGTTGATTCCATCTATGAAATAAATCACATTTTCTAAAAATTCATGTTTTTTGAGAAATAATGTAAACCTTCTAGAAATTGTGATTTTAAAAAACGGGGGTAGTAAGTTTTTCTTATTTCTGGACGCATGCGCAAACAATAGAAAGTCGCTATGATGTAGAATGTGCATACTTTGTTGATTCCATTTATGAAATAAATCACATTTTCTAAAACTCGTGTTTTTAAAGAAATCATGTAAACCTTCTAAAAGTTGTGATTTTTAAAAAACGAGGGAAGTAAGTTTTTCTTATTTCCGAACGCATGCGCAAACTATAGAAAGTTGTTATGACGTAGAATGTGCATACTTTGTTGATTCCATTTATGAAATAAATCACATTTTATAAAAACTCGTGTTTTTTAAGAAATCATGTAAACCTTCTAGAAGCTGTGATTCTAAAAAACGGGGGGAAGTAAGCTTTTGTTATTTCCGGATGCATGCGCAAATTATAGAAAGTCGATATGATGTAGAATGTGCATACTTTGTTGATTGCATTTATGAAATAAATCACATTTCTAAAAAGTCGTGTTTTTGAGAAATCATGCAAACCTTCTGGAAGCAGTGATTTTAAAAAACGGGGGAAGTAAGCTTTTCTTTTTTCCGGACGCATGCGCAATATTTAGAAAGGTGTTACGATGTAGAATGTCCATACTTTGTTGATTCCATTATTGAAATAAATGACATTTTCTAAAAACTCGTGTTTTCTAAGAAATGATGTAAACCTTCTAGAAGCTGTGATTTTAAAAAACAGGGGAAGTAAGCTTTTCTTATTTCTTGACACATGCGCAAACTATAGAAAGTCGTTATGACGAAGAATGTGCATACTTTGTTTATCCCATTAATGAAATAAATCACATTTTCTCAAAAATTGTGTTTTTTAAGAAATCATGTAAACCTTTTTTAAGAAATCATGTAAGCTTTTCTTATTTCCGGACGCATGCGCAATCTATATAAAGTCATTATGACGTAGAATGTGCATACTTTGTTGATTCTATTTGTGAAATAAATCACATTTTCTAAAAACTCATGTTTTTTGGGAAATCATGTAATCCTTCTAGAAGCTATGATTTTAAAAAACAGGGGAAGTAAGCTTTTGTTCTTTAGGGACGCATGCGCAAACTATATAAAGTCGTTATGACGTAGAATGTGCATACTTTGTTGATTCCATTTATGAAATAAATCACATTTTCTAAAAATTCATGTTTTTTGAGAAATCATGTAAACCTTCTAGAAGCTGTGATTTTAAAAAACGGGGGAAGTAAGGTTTTTTTATTTCCGAACGCATGCGCAAAATTTAGAAAGTCGTTATGACGTAGAATGTCCGTACTTTATTGGTTTATTTTTTTAAATAAATCACATTTTCTAAAAACTCGTGTTTTTTAAGAAATCATGTAAACCTTCTAGAAGCTGTGATTTTAAAAAACGGGAGAAGTAAGCTATTCTTATTTCCGGATGCATGCGCAAACTATAGAAAGTCGTTATGACGTAGAATGTGCATACTTTGTTGATTTCATTTATGAAATAAATCAAATTTTCTAAAACCACGTGTTTTTTAAGAAATCATGTAAACCTTATAGAAGCTGTGATTTTAAAAAACAGGGGAAGTAAACTTATTTCCGGACGCATGCGCAAACTATAGAAAGTCGTTATGACGTAGAATGTGCATACTTTGTTCATTCCATTTATGAAATAAATCAGATTTTCTAAAAATTCATGTTTTTTGAGAAATCATGTAAACCTTCTAGAAGCTGTGATTTTAAACAATGGGGCGAAGTAAGCTTTTCTTATTTCCGGACGCATGCGAAAACTATAGAAAGTCATTATGACGAAGAATGTGCATACTTTTTTTATTCATTTATGAAAAAAATCACATTTTCTAAAAACTCGTGTTTTTTGAGAAATCATGTAAACCTTCTAGAAGGTGTGATTTTATAAAACGGGGGAAGTAAGCTTTTCTTAATTCCGGACGCATGCGCAAACTATAGAAAGTCGTTATGACGAAGAATGTGCAGACTTTGTTGATTCCATTTATGAAATAAATCACATTTTCTAAAAACTCTTGTTTTTTAAGAAATCATGTAAACCTTCTAGAAGCTGTGATTTTAAAAAACGCGGCGATGTAAGCTTTTCTTATTTCCCAATGCATGTGCAAACTATGGGAAGTCATTATGATGTAGAATGTGCATACTTTGTTGATTCCATTTATGAAATAAATCACATTTTCTAAAACTCGTGTTTTTTAAGAAATCATGTAAACCTTCTAGAAGCTGTGATTTTAAAAAACTCGGGAAGTAAGCTGTTCTTATTTCCGGACACATGCGTAAACTATACAATGTCGTTATGACGTAGAATGTGCATACTTTATTGATTCTATTTATGAAATAAATCACATTTTCTTAAAACTCGTGTTTTTTAAGAAATCATGTAAAACTTCTAGAAACTGTGATTTTAAGCAACGTGGGGAAGTAAGCTTTTCTTATTTCCGGACGCAGGCGCAGACTATAGAAAGTCGTTATGACGAAGAATGTGCATACTTTGTTGATTCCATTTATGAAATAAAACACATTTTCTAAAAACTCGTGATTTTGAAAAAATGATGTAAACCTTTTAGAAGCTGTGATTTTAAAAAACAGGGGAAGTAAGCTTCTCTTAATTCCGGAAGCATGCACAAACTATAGAAAGTAGTTATGACGTAGAATGTGCATACTTTGTTGATTCCATTTATGAAATAAATCAAATTTTCTAAAAACTCGTGTTTTTTGAGAAATCAGCTAAACCTTCTAGAACCTGTGATTTTAAAAAACGGGGGAAGTAAGCTTTTCTTATTTCCGGACGCATTGGCAAACTATAGAAAGTGGTTATGACGTAGAATGTGCATGCTTTGTTGATTCCATTTATGGAATAAATCACATTTTCTAAAAACTCGTGTTTTTTAAGAAATCATGTAAGCCTTCTAGAAGTTGTGATTTTCAAAAACCGGGGAAGTAAGATTTTCTTATTTCCGGACACATGCGTAAACTATAGAAAGGCGTTATGACGTAGAATGTGCATAATTTGTTGATTCCATTTATGAAATAAATCACATTTTCTAAGAACTCGTGTGTTTTAAGAAATCATGTAAACCTTCTAGAAGCTGTGATTTTAAGCAACGCGGTTAAGTAAGCTTTTCTTATTTCTGGACGCATGCGCAAATTATAGAAAGTCATTATGACGTAGAATGTGCATACTTTGTTGATTCCATTTATGAAATAAATCACATTTTCTAAAAATTCATGTTTTTTGAGAAATCATGTAAACCTTCTAGAAATGGTGATTTTAAAAAACGGGGGGAAGTAAGTTTTTCTTATTTATGGACGCATGCGCAAACTATAGAAAGTCGCTATGACGTAGAATGTGCATATTTTTTTGATTCCATTTATGAAATAAATCACATTTTCTAAAAACTCATGTTTTTAAAGAAATCATGTAAACCTTCTAGAAGCTGTGATCTTAAAAAACGAGGGAAGTAAGCTTTTCTTATTTCTAGATGCATGCGTAAACTATACAAAGTTATTATGACGTAGAATGTCCATACTTTGTTGATTCCATTTATGAAATAAATCACATTTTCTAAAAACTCGTGTTTTTTAAGAAATTATGTATACCTTTTAGAAGCTGTGATTTTAAAAAACGGGGGGAATTAAGCTTTTCTTATTTCCGGACGCATGCGCAAACTATAGAAAGTCGTTAGGACGTACAATGGGCATACTTTGTTGATTCCATTTATGAAATAAATCACATTTTCTAAAAACTCATGTTTTTTCAGAAATCATGTAAACCTTCTAGAAGCTGTGATTTTAAAAAACGGAGGGAAGTACGCTTTTGTTATTTCCGGATGCATGCGCAAATTATAGAAAGTGGTTATGACATAGAATGTGCATACTTTGTTGATTCCATTTATGAAATAAATCACATTTTCTAAAAACTCGTGTTTCTTAAGAAATCATGTAAACCTTCTAGAAGCTGTGATTTTAAACAACGCGGGGAAGTAAATTTTTCTTATTTCCCGATGCATGTGCAAACTATAAGAAGTCGTTATGACGTAGAATGTGGATACTTTCTTGATTCCATTTATGAAATAAAACACATTTTCTAAAAACTCGTGTTTTTAAAGAAATCATGTAAACCTTCTAGAAGCTGTGATTTTAAAAAACGGGGGAAGTAAGCTTCTCTTATTTCCGGACGCATGCGCAAATTATAGAAAGTCGTTATGAAGTAGAATGTCCATACTTTGCTGATTCCATTGATGAAATAAATCATATTTTCTAAAAACTCGTGTTTTTTGAGAAATCATGTAAACCTTCTAGAAGTTGTGATTTTAAACAACGGGGGGAATTAAGCTTTTCTTATTTCCAGACGCTTGCGCAAACTATAGAAATTCGTTACGACATAGAATGCGTATACTTTGTTGATTCCATTTATGAAATAAATCACATTTTCTAAAAACTCGTGTTTTTAAAGAAATCATGTAAACCTTCTAGAATGTATGATTTTTAAAAAAGAGGGAAGTAAGCTTTTCTTATTTCCGGACGCATGCGCAAACAATAGAGGGTCATTATGATGTAGAATGTGAATACTTTGTTGACTCCATTTATGAAATAAATCACATTTTCTAAAAATTCATGTTTTTTTGAAAAATCATGTAAACCTTCTAGAAATTGTGATTTTAAAAAAAAGGGGAAGTAAGTTTTTCTTTTTTCCGGACGCATGCGCAAATTATAGAAAGTCATTATGACGAAGAATGTGCATACTTTGTTGATTGCATTTATGAAATAAATCACATTTTCTAAAAACTCATGTTTTTTGAGAAATGATGTAAACCATCTAGAAGCTGTGATTTTAAAAAACGGCGTAAGTAAGCTTCTCTTATTTCCGGATGCATTCACAAACTATAGAAAGTCGTTATGAGGTAGAATATCCATACTTTGTTGATTCCATTGATGAAATAAATGACATTTTCTAAAAACTCATGTTTTTTGAGAAATCATTTAAACCTTCTAGAAGCTGTCATTTTAAAAAATGGGGGAAGTAAGCTTTCCTTATTTCCGGACGCACGCGCAAACTATAGAAAGACGTTATGACGTAGAATGTGCATATTTTGTTGATTCCATTTATGAAATACATCAACTTTTCTAAAAATTCATGTTTTTTGAGAAATCATGTAAACCTTCTAGAAGCTATGATTTTAAATAACAGGGGAAGTAAACTTTTCTTATTTCCGGACGCATGCGCAAACTATAGAAAGTCGCTATGACGTAGAATGTGCATACTTTTTTGATTCCATTTCTGAAATAAATCACATTTTCTAAAAACTCGTGTTTTTTAAGATATCATGTAAACCTTCTAGAAGCTGTGATTTTAAAAAACAAGGGAAGTAAGCTTTTCTTATTTCCGGATGCATGCGGAAACTATAGAAAGTCGTTATGAAGTAGAATGTGCATACTTTTTAACGAATCATGTAAACCTTCTAGAAGTTATGATTTTAAACAACGCGGGGACGTAAGCTTTTCTTATTTCCGGACGCATGCGCAAATTATAGAAAGTCGTTATGACGTAGAATGTGCATACTTTCTTGATTCCATTTATGAAATAAATCACATTTTCTAAAAATTCATGTTTTTTGAGAAATCATGTAAACCTTCTAGAAGTTGTGATTTTAAAAGATGGGGGACGTTAACTTTTCTTATTTCTGGATGAATGCTCAAACTATAGAAATTCGTTATGACGTAGCATGTGCATACTTTGTTCATTCCATTTATGAAATAAATCACATTTTGTAAAAACTCGTGTTTTTTGAGAAATCATGTAATCCTTTTAGAAGCTGTGATTTTAAAAAACTGGGGGAAGTAAGCTTTTCTTATTTCCGGACGCATGCACAAACTATAGAAAGTTGTTATGACATAGAATGTGCATACTTTGTTGATTCCATTTATGAAATAAATCACATTTTCTAAAAACTCGTGTTGTTTGAGAATTCATGTAAACCTTCTAGAAGCTGTGATTTTAAAAAACGGGGGAAGTAAGCTTTTCTTATTTCTGGACGTATGCACAAATTATAGAAAGTCATTATGAAGTAGACTGTCCATCCTTTGTTGATTCTATTTATGAAATAAATCACATTTTCTAAAAATTCATGTTTTTTGAGAAATCATGTAAACCTTCTAGAAGCTGTGATTTTTAAAAACGGGGGAAGTAAGCTTTTCTTATTTCCGAACGCATGCACAAAATTTAGAAAGTCGTAATGACGTAGAATGTCCATACTTTATTTGTTGCATTTTTGAAATAAATCACATTTTCTAAAAACTCGTGTTTTTTAAGAAATCTTGTGAACCTTCTAGAAGCTGTGATTTTAAAAAACGGAAGAAGTAAGCTTTTCTTATTTTCGGACGCATGCGCAAACTATAGAAATTCATTATGACGTAGAATGTGCATACTTTGTTGATTCCATTTATGAAATAAATCACATTTTCTAAAACCACGTGTTTTTTAAGAACTCATGTAAACCTTATAGAAGCTGTGATTTTAAAAAACGGGGGAAGTATGCTTTTCTTATTTCCGGATGCGTGCGCAAACTATAGAAAGTCGTTATGACATAGAATGTGCATACTTTGTTGATTTCGTTTATGAAATAAATCACATTTTCTAAAAACTCGTGTGTTTTAAGAAATCATGTAAACCTTCTAGAAGCTGTGATTTTAAAAAACGGGGGGAAGTAAACTTTAATTATTTCCGGACGCTTGCGCAAACTATAGAAAGTAGTTATGACGTAGAATGTGCATACTTTGTTGATTCCATTTATGAAATAAATCACATTTTCTAAAAACTCGTGTTTTATGAGAAATCATGTAAACCTTCTAGAAGCTGTGATTTTAAACAACGGGGGGGAGTAAGCTTTTCTTATTTCCGAACGCATGTGCAAACTATAGAAAGTCGTTATGATGTAGAATGTGCATACTTTGTTGATTCCATTTATGTAATATATCACATTTTCTAAAAACTCGTGTTTTTTGAGAATTCATGTAAACCATCTAGAAGCTGTGATTTTAAAAAACTGGGGAAGTAAGCTTTTTTTATCTTCGGACGCATCCGCAAATTATAGAAAGTCGTTATGAAGTAGAATGTCCATACTTTGTTGATTCCATTTTTGAAATTAATCACATTTTCTAAAAACTCGTGCCTTTTGAGAAATCATGTAAACCTTGTAGTAGCTGTCATTTTAAAAGATGGCGGAAGTAAGATTTTCTTATTTCCGGACGCACGTGCAAACTATAGAAAGACGTTATGATGTAGAATGTGCATACTTTGTTGATTCCATTTATTAAATAAATCACATTTTATAAAAACTCGTGTTTTTTAAGAAATCATGTAAACCTTCTAGAAGCTGTGATTTTAAACAACGAGGGGAAGTAAGCTTTTCTTATTTTCGGACACATACGCAAAATATAGAAAGTCCTTATGAAGTAGAATGTCCATACTTTTTGATTCCATTTACGAAATAAATCACATTTTCTAAAAACTCGTGTTTTTAGAGAATTCATGTAAACCTTCTAGAAGCTGTGATTTTAAAAAATGGGGGAAGTAAGCTTTTCTTATTTCCGGACGCATGCGCAAACTATAGAAAGTAGTTATGACGTAAAATGTGCATAATTTGTTGATTCCATTGATGAAATAAATCACATTTTCTAAAAACTTATGTTTTTTGAGAAATCATGTAGACCTTCTAGAAGCTGTGATTTTAAAAAACAGGGGAAGTAAGCTTTTCTTATTTCTGGATGCATTCGCAAACTATAGAAAGTCGCTATGACGTAGAATGTTCATACTATGTCGATTCCATTGATGAAATAAATCACATTTTCTAAAAATTCGTGTTTTTAAAGAAATCATGTAATCCGTCTAAAAGCTGTGATTTTAAAAAACCAGGGAAGTAAGGTTTTCTTATTTCCGAACGGATGCGTAAACTATAGAAAGTCGTTATGACGTAGAATTTGCATACTTTGTTGATTCCATTTATGAAATAAATCACATTTTCTAAAAACTCGTGCTTTTTAAGAAATCATGTAAACCTTCTAGAAGTTGTGATTTTAAACAGTGCGGGGAAGTAAGCTTTTCTTATTTCCGGACGCATGCGCAAACTATATAAAGTTATTATGACGTAGAATGTGCATACTTTGTTGATTCCATTTGTGAAATAAATCACATTTTCTAAAAACTCATGTTTTTTGGGAAATCATGTAATCCTTCTAGAAGCTATGATTTTAAAAAACAGGGGAAGTAAGCTTTTGTTCTTTAGGGACGCATGCGCAAACTATATAAAGTCGTTATGACGTAGAATGTGCATACTTTGTTGATTCCATTTATGAAATAAATCACATTTTCTAAAAATTCATGTTTTTTGAGAAATCATGTAAACCTTCTAGAAGCTGTGATTTTAAAAAACGGGGGAAGTAAGGTTTTCTTATTTCCGAACGCATGCGAAAAATTTAGAAAGTCATTATGATGTAGAATGTCCGTACTTTATTGGTTGATTTTTTTAAATAAATCACATTTTCTAAAAACTCGTGTTTTTTAAGAAATCATGTAAACCTTCTAGAAGCTGTGATTTTAAAAAACGGGAGAAGTAAGCTATTCTTATTTCCGGACGTATGCGCAAACTATAGAAAGTCGTTATGACGTAGAATGTGCATACTTTGTTCATTCCATTTATGAAATAAATCACATTTTCTAAAAACTAATGTTTTTTGAGAAATCATGTAAACCTTCTAGAAGCTGTGATTTTAAACAATGGGGCGAAGTAAGCTTTTCTTATTTCCGGACGCATGCGAAAACTATAGAATGTCATTATGACGAATAATGTGCATACTTTTTTTATTCAATTTATGAAAAAAATCACATTTTCTAAAAACTCGTGTTTTTTGAGAAATCATGTAAACCTTCTAGAAGGTGTGATTTTATAAAACGGGGGAAGTAAGCTTTTCTTATTTCCGGACGCATGCGCAAACTATAGAAAGTCGTTATGACGAAGAATGTGCATAATTTGTTGATTCCATTTATGAAATAAATCAAAACGCGGCGAAGTAAGCTTTTCTTATTTCCCAATGCATGTGCAAACTATAGGAAGTCATTATGATGTAGAATGTGCATACTTTGTTGATTCCATTTACAAAATAAATCATGTTTTCTAAAACTCGTGTTTTTTAAGAAATTATGTCAACCTTCTAGAAGATGTGATTTTAAGCAACGCGGGGAAGTAAGCTTTTCTTATTTCAGGACGCATGCGCAAACTATACAAAGTCGTTATGACGTAGAATGTGCATACTTTGTTGATTCCATTTATGAAATAAATCACATTTTCTAAAAACTCGTGTTTTTTAATAAATCATGTAAACCTTCTAGAAGCTATGATTTTAAAAAAATGGGGAAGTAAGATGTTCTTATTTCCAGACACATGCTTAAACTATACAAAGTCGTTATGACGTACAATGTGCATACTTTATTGATTCCATTTATGAAATAAATCACATTTTCTAAAAACTCGTGTTTTTTAAGAAATCATGTAAAACTTCTAGAAACTGTGATTTTAAGCAACGTGGGGAAGTAAGCTTTTCTTATTTCCGGACGCAGCCGCAAACTATAGAATGTCGTTATGACGAAGAATGTGCATACTTTGTTGATTCCATTTATGAAATAAAACACATTTTCTAAAAACTCGTGATTTTGAAAAAATGATGTAAACCTTTTAGAAGCTGTGATTTTAAAAAACAGGGGAAGTAAGCTTCTCTTAATTCCGGAAGCATGCGCAAACTATAGAAAGTAGTTACGACGTAGAATGTGCATACTTTGTTGATTCCATTTATGAAATAAATCAAATTTTCTAAAAACTCGTGTTTTTTGAGAAATCATCTAAACCTTCTAGAACCTGTGATTTTAAAAAATGGGGGAAGTAAGCTTTTCTTATTTCCGGACGCATTGGCAAACTATAGAAAGTGGTTATGACGTAGAATGTGCATGCTTTGTTGATTCCATTTATGGAATAAATCACATTTTCTAAAAACTCGTGTTTTTTAAGAAATCATGTAAACCTTCTAGAAGTTGTGATTTTCAAAAACCGGGGAAGTAAGCTTTTCTTATTTCCGGACACATGCGTAAACTATAGAAAGGCGTTATGACGTAGAATGTGCATAATTTGTTGATTCCATTTATGAAATAAATCACATTTTCTAAAAACTCGTGTGTTTTAAGAAATCATGTAAACCTTCTAGAAGCTGTGATTTTAAGCAACGCGGTTAAGTAAGCTTTTCTTATTTCTGGACGCATCTGCAAACTATAGAAAGTCATTATGACATAGAATGTGCATACTTTGTTGATTCCATTTATGGAATAAATCAAATTTTCTAAAAAATCGTGTTTTTTGAGAAATCATCTAAACCTTCTAGAACCTGTGATTTTAAAAAATGGGGGAAGTAAGCTTTTCTTATTTCCGGACGGATTGGCAAACTATAGAAAGTGGTTATGACGTAGAATGTGCATGCTATGTTGATTCCATTTATGGAATAAATCACATTTTCTAAAAATTCATGTTTTTTGAGAAATCATGTAAACCTTCTAGAAATGGTGATTTTAAAAAATGGGGGAAGTAAGTTTTTCTTATTTATGGACGCATGCGCAAACTATAGAAAGTCGCTATGTCGTAGAATGTGCATATTTTGTTGATTCCATTTATGAAATAAATCACATTTTCTAAAAACTCGTGTTTTTAAAGAAATCATGTAAACCTTCTAGAAGCTGTGATCTTAAAAAACGAGGGCAGTAAGCTTTTCTTATTTCTAGATGCATGCGTAAACTATAGAAAGTTGTTATGACGTAGAATGTCCATACTTTGTTGATTCCATTTATGAAATAAATCACATTTACTAAAAACTCGTGTTTTTTAAGAAATGATGTATACCTTTTAGAAGCTGTGATTTTAAAAAACGGGGGAATTAAGCTTTTCTTATTTCCGTACGCATGCGCAAACTATAGAAAGTCGTTATGACGTACAATGGGCATACTTTGTTGATTCCATTTATGAAATAAATCACATTTTCTAAAAACTCGTGTTTTTTCAGAAATCATGTAAACCTTCTAGAAGCTGTGATTTTAAAAAACGGAGGGAAGTACACTTTTGTTATTTCCGGATGCATGCGCAAATTATAGAAAGTCGATATGACGTAGAATGTGCATACTTTGTTGATTCCATTTATGAAATAAATCACATTTTCTAAAAACTCGTGTTTCTTAAGAAATCATGTAAACCTTCTAGAAGCTGTGATTTTAAACAACGCGGGGAAGTAAATTTTTCTTATTTCCCGATGCATGCGCAAACTATAAGAAGTCGTTATGACGTAGAATGTGGATACTTTCTTGAATCCATTTATGAAATAAAACACATTTTCTAAAAACTCGTGTTTTTAAAGAAATCATGTAAACCTTCTAGAAGCTGTGATTTTAAAAAACGGGGGAAGTAAGCTTCTCTTATTTCCGGACGCATGCGCAAATTATAGAAAGTCGTTATGAAGTAGAATGTCCATACTTTGCTGATTCCATTGATGAAATAAATCATATTTTCTAAAAACTCGTGTTTTTTGAGAAATCATGTAAACCTTCTAGAAGCTGTGATTTTAAACAACGGGGGGAAGTAAGCTTTTCTTATTTCCGAACGCTTGCGCAAACTATAGAAATTCGTTATGACATCGAATGTGCATACTTTGTTGATTCCATTTATGAAATAAATCACATTTTATAAAAACTCGTGTTTTTAAAGAAATCATGTAAACCTTCTAGAATGTATGATTTTAAAAAAAGAGGGAAGTAAGCTTTTCTTATTTCCGGACGCATGCGAAAACAATAGAGGGTCATTATGATGTAGAATGTGAATACTTTGTTGATTCCATTTATGAAATAAATCACATTTTCTATAAATTCATGTTTTTTTGAAAAATCATGTAAACCTTCTAGAAATTGTGATTTTAAAAAAAAGGGGAAATAAGTTTTTCTTTTTCCCGGACGCATGTGCAAATTATAGAAAGTCATTATGACGAAGAATGTGCATACTTTGTTGATTCCATTTATGAAATAAATCACATTTTCTAAAAACTCGTGTTTTTTAAGAAATGATGTAAACCTTTTAGAAGCTGTGATTTTAAAAAACGGGGGAAGTAAGCTTTTCTTATTTCCGGATGCATGCGCAAACTATAGAAAGTCGTTATGACAAAGAATGTGCATACTTTGTTGATTCAATTTATGAAATAAATCACATTTTCTAAAAACTCGTGTTTTTTAAGAAATCATGGAAACCTTCTAGAAGCTGTGATTTTAAAAAACGGGGGAAGTAAGCTTTTCTTATTTTCGGACGCATGCGCAAACTATAGAAAGTAGTTATGACGTAGAATGTGCATAATTTGTTGATTCCATTGATGAAATAAATCACATTTTCTAAAAACTCGTGTTTTTTGAGAAATCATGTAAACCTTCTAGAAGGTGTCATTTTAAAAAATGGGGGAAGTAAGCTTTTCTTATTTCTGGACACACGCGCAAACTATAGAAAGACATTATGACGTAGAATGTGCATACTTTCTTGAATCCATTTATGAAATAAATTACATTTTATAAAAATTAATTTTTTTTAAGAAATCGTGTAAACCTTCTAGAACCTGTGATTTTAAAAAACGAGGAAAGTAAGCTTTTCTTATATTCGGACGCATGCGCAAATTATAGAAAGTCGTTATGAAGTAGACTGTCCATACTTTGTTGATTCCATTTATGAAATTAATCACATTTTCTAAAACCTCGTGTTTTTTGAGAAATCATGTAAACCTTGTAGTAGCTGTCATTTTAAAAGACAGGGGAAGTAAGATTTTCTTATTTCCGGACGCATGTGCAAACTATAGAAAGACGTTATGATGTAGAATGTGCATACTTTGTTGATTCCATTTATTAAATAAATCACATTTTGTAAAAACTCAAGTTTTTTGAGAAATCATGTAAACCTTCTAGAAGCTGTGATTTTAAACAACGGGGGGAAGTAAGCTTTTCTTATTTCCGGACGCATGTTCAAACTATAGAAATTCGTTATGACGTAGAATGTGCATACTTTGTTGATTCCATTTATGTAATATATCACATTTTCTAAAAACTCATGTTTTTTAGAATTCATGTAAACCTTCTAGAAGCTGTGATTTTAAAAAACGGGGGAAGTAATCTTTTCTTATATTCGGACGCATGCGCAAATTATAGAAAGTCGATATGAAGTAGAATCTCCATACTTTGTTGATTCCATTTATGAAATTAATCACATTTTCTGAAAACTCGTGTTTTTTGAGAAATCATGTAAACCTTGTAGTAGGTGTCATTTTAAAAGACGGGGGAAGTAAGATTTTCTTATTTCCGGACGCACGTGCAAACTATAGAAAGACGTTATGATGTAGAATGTGCATACTTTGTTGATTCCATTCATGAAATAAATCACATTTTATAAAAACTCGTGGTTTTTAAGAAATCATGTAAACCTTCTAGAAGCTGTGATTTTAAACAACGGGGGGAAGTAAGCTTTTCTTATTTCCGGACGCATACGCAAAATATAGGAAGTCCTTATGAAGTAGAATGTCCATACTTTGTTGATTCTATTTACGAAATAAATCACATTTTCTAAAAACTCGTGTTTTTAGAGAAATCATGTAAACCTTCTAGAAGCTGTGATTTTAAAAAACGGGGGAAGTAAGCTTTTCTTATTTCCTGACACATGCGCAAACTATAGAAATTCGTTATGACGAAGAATGTGCATACTTTGTTGATTCCATTTATGAAATAAATAACATTTTCTAAAAACTCGTGTTTTTTGAGAAATCATGTAAACCTTCTAGACGGTGTGATTTTATAAAACGGGTGAAGTAAGCTTTTCTTATTTCCGAACGCATGCGCAAACTATAGAAAGTCGTTATGACGAAGAATGTGCATACTTTGTTGATTCCATTAATGAAATAAATCACATTTTCTAAAAACTCGTGTTTTTTACGAAATCATGTAAACCTTCTAGAAGCTGTGATTTTAAAAAACGGGGGAAGTAAGCTTTTCTTATTTTCGGACGCATGCGTAAACTATAGAAAGTTGTTATGACGTAGAATTTGCATACTTTGTTGATTCCATTTATGAAATAAATCACATTTTCTAAAAATTCGTGCTTTTTAAGAAATCATGTAAACCTTCTAGAAGCTGTGATTTTAAACAACGCGGGGAAGTAAGCTTTTCTTATTTCCGAACGCATGCACAAACTATAGAAAGTCGTTATGATGTAGAATGTGCATACTTTGTTGATTCCATTTATGAAATAAATCAAATTTTCTAAAAACTCGTGTTTTTTAAGAAATCATGTAAACCTTCTAGAAGCTGTGAGTTTAAAGAACGCGGGGCAGTAAGCTTTTCTTATTTCCCGTCGCATGCGCAAACTATAGGTAGTCGTTATGATGTAGAATGTGCATACTTTGTTGATTCCGTTAATGAAATAAATCACATTTTCTAAAAACTCGTGGTTTTTGAGAAATGATGTAAACCTTCTAGAAGCTGTGATTTTAAAAAACGGGGGAAGTAAGCTTCTCTTATATCCGGACACCTGCGCAAATTATAGAAAGTCGTTATGATGTAGAATGTCCATATTTTGTTGATTCCATTGATGAAATAAATCACATTTTCTAAAAACTCGTGTTTTTTGAGAAATCATGTAAACCTTCTAGAAGCTGTGATTTTAAAAAACTGGGGGAAATAAGCTTTTCTTATTCCCGGACGCATGCGCAAAATATAGAAATTCCTTATGAAGTAGAATGTGCATACTTTGTTGATTCCATTTATGAGATAAATCACATTTTATAAAAACTCATTTTTTTTAAGAAATCATGTAAACCTTCTAGAAGCTGTGATTTTAAAAAACGGGGGAAGTAAGCTTTTCTTATTTCCGGACGCATGTGCAAACTATAGAAAGTCTCTATGACGTAGAATGTGCATACTTTGTTGATTCCATTTATGAAATACATCACATTTTTTAAAAAATCGTGTTTTTTGAGAAATCATGTAAGCCTTCTAGAAGCTGTGATTTTAAAAAACGAGGGAAATAATCTTTTCTTATTTCCGGACGCATGCGGAAACTATAGAAAGTCGTTATGACATAGAATGTGAATCCTTTGTTGATTCCATTTATGAAATAAATCACATTTTCTAAAAACTTTAGTTTTTTAAAAATCATGTAAACCTTCTAGAAGCTGTGATTTTAAAAAACGGGGGAAGTAAGCTTTTGTTTTTTCCGGACGCATGCGCAAACTATAGAAAGTCGTTATGACGAAGAATGTGCATACTTTGTTGATTCCATTTATGAAATAAATCACATTTTCTAAAAAGACGTGTTTTTTAAGAAATCATTTAAACCTTCTAGAAGCCGTGATTTTAAAAAACGAGGAAGTAAGCTTTTCTTATTTCCGGACGCACGTGCAAACTATAGAAAGTTGTTATGACGTAGAATGTGCATACTTTTTTGATTCCATTTATGAAATAAATCACATTTTCTAAAAACTCGTGTTTTTTGAGAAATCATGTAAATCTTCTAGAGGCTGTGATTTTAAAAAACGGGGCAATTAAGCTTTTGTTATTTTCGGACGCATGCGCAGACTATAGAAAGTCATTATGACATAGAATGTGCACACTTTTTTTATTCCATTTATGACATATATCACATTTTCTAAAAATCGTCTTTTTTAATAAATCATGTAAACCTTCTAGAAGCTGTGATTTTAAAAAATGGGGGAAGTAAGCTTTTGTTATTTCCGGACGCATGCGCAAACTATAGAAAGTCGTTATGACGAAGAATGTGCATACTTTGTTGATTCAATTTATGAAATAAATCACATTTTCTAAAAACTCGTGTTTTTTAAGAAATCATGGAAACCTTCTAGAAGCTGTGATTTTAAAAAACGAGGGAAGTAAGCTTTTCTTATTTCCCGACGCATGCACAAACTATAGAAAATCGTTATGACATAGAATGTGCGTACTTTGTTGATTCCATTTATGAAATAAATCACATTTTCTAAAAGCTCGTGTTTTTTAAGAAATCATGTAAACCTTCTAGAAGCTGTGATTTTAAACAATGGGGGGAAGTAAGCTTTTCTTATTTCCGAACGAATGCGCAAACTATAGAAAGTCGTTGTGACGTAGAATTTGAATACTTTGTTGATTCCATTTATGTAATAAATCACATTATATAAAAACTCATGTTTTTTGAGAAATCATGTAAACCTTCTAGAAGCTGTGATTTTAAAAAACGGGGGAAGTAAGCTTTTCTTCTTTCCGGACCAATGCCCAAACTATAGAAAGTCATTATAACATAGAATGTGCATACTTTGTTGATTGAATTTATGAAATAAATCACATTTTCTAAAAATTCATGTTTTTTGAGAAATCATATAAACCATCTAGAAGCTGTGATTTTAAAAAACGGGGGAAGTAAGCTTTTCTTATTTCCGGACGCATGCGCAAACTATAGAAAGTCATTATGATGAAGAATGTGCATACTTTGTTGATTCCATTTATGAAATAAATCAAATTTTCTAAAAACTCGTGTTTTTTAAGAAATCATGTAAACCTTCTAGAAATTGTGATTTAAAAAAACGGGGGAAGTAAGCTTTTCTTATTTCCGGAAAAATGCGCAAACTATAGAAAGTCGTTAGGATGTAGAATGTGCATACTTTGTTGATTCCATTTATGAAATAAATCACATTTTCTAAAAACTTGTGTTTTTTCAGAAATCATTTAAACCTTCTAGAAGCTGTGATTTAAAAAAGGGGGGAAGTAAGCTTTTCTTATTTCCGGACGCATGCGCAAACTATAGAAAGTCGTTATGACGTGGAATGTGCATACTTTGTTGATTCCATATTATGAAATAAATCACATTTTCTAAAAACTCGTGTTTTTTAAGAAATCATGTAAACCTTCTAGAAGATGTGATTTTAAAAAACGGGGTAATTAAGCTTTTGTTATTTCCGGACGCATGCGCAAACTATAGAAAGTCGATATGAATTAGAATGTGCAACTTTTTTGATTCCATTTATGAAATAAATCACATTTTCTAAAAACTTGAGTTTTTTAAGTAATCATGTAAACCTTTTAGATGTTGTGATTTTAAAAAACGGGGCAATTAAGCTTTTGTTATTTCCGGACGCATGCGCACACTATACAAAGTCGTTATGATATAGAATGTGCACACTTTGTTGATTCCATTTGTGAAATAAATTACATTATCTAAAAACTCATGTTTTTTAACGAATCATGTAAACCTTCTAGAAGCTGTGATTTTAAAAGATGGGGGACGTTAACTTTTCTTATTTCCGGACGAATGCTCAAACTATAGAAAGTCGTTATGACGTAGAATGTGCATACTTTGTTCATTCCATTTATGAAATAAATCACATTTTGTAAAAACTCGTGTTTTTTGAGAAATCATGTAATCCTTTTAGAAGCTGTGATTTTAAAAAACGGGGGGAAGTAAGCTTTTCCTTTTTCCGGACGCATGCGAAAACTATAGAAAGTCGTTATGACGTAGAATGTGCATACTTTGTTGATTCCATTTATGAAATAAATCACATTTTCTAAAAACTCGTGTTGTTTGGGAATTCATGTAAACCTTCTAGAAGCTGTGATTTTAAAAAACGGGGGAAGTAAGCTTTTCTTATTTCCGGACGCATGCACAAATTATAGAAAGTCATTATGAAGTAGACTATCCATACTTTGTTGATGCCATTTATGAAATAAATCACATTTTCAGAAAATTCATGTTTTTTGAGAAATCATGCAAACCTTCTAGAAGCTGTGATTTTTAAAAACGGGGGAAGTAAGCTTTTCTTATTTCCGAACGCATGCACAAAATTTAGAAAGTCGTTATGATGTAGAATGTCCATACTTTATTTGTTTCATTTTTGAAATAAATCACATTTTCTAAAAACTCGTGTTTTTTAAGAAATCATGTGAACCTTCTAGAAGCTGTGATTTTAAAAAACGGAAGAAGTAAGCTTTTCTTATTTTCGGACGCATGCGCAAACTATAGAAAGTCATTATGACGTAGAATGTGCATACTTTGTTGATTCCAATTATGAAATAAATCACATCTTCTAAAACCACGTGTTTTTTAAGAAATCATGTAAACCTTATAGAAGCTGTGATTTTAAAAAACGGGGGAAGTAACCTTTTCTTATTTCCGGATGCGTGCGCAAAATATAGAAAGTCGTTATGACATAGAATGTGCATAATTTGTTGATTTCGTTTATGAAATAAATCACATTTTCTAAAAACTCGTGTGTCTTAAGAAATCATGTAAACCTTCTAGAAGCTGTGATTTTAAAAAACGGGGGGAAGTAAGCTTTTGTTATTTTCGGACGCTTGCGCAAACTATAGAAAGTAGTTATGACGTAGAATGTGCATACTTTGTTGATTCCATTTATGAAATAAATCACATTTTCTAAAAACTCGTGTTTTTTGAGAAATCATGTAAACCTTCTAGAAGCTGTGATTTTAAACAACGGGGGGAAGTAAGCTTTTCTTATTTCTGGACGCATGCGCAAACTATAGAAAGTCGTTATGATGTAGAATGTGCATACTTTGTTGATTCCATTTATGTAATATATCACATTTTCTAAAAACTCGTGTTTTTTGAGAATTTATGTAAACCTTCTAGAAGCTGTGATTTTAAAAAACTGGGGAAGTAAGCTTTTCTTATATTCAGACGCATGCGCAAATTATAGAAAGTCGTTATGAAGTAGAATGTCCATACTTTGTTGATTCCATTTATGAAATTAATCACATTTTCTAAAAACTCGTGTTTTTTGAGAAATCATGTAAACCTTGTAGTAGCTGTCATTTTAAAAGACGGGGGAAGTAAGATTTTCTTATTTCCGGACGCACGTGCAAACTATAGAAAGACGTTATGATGTAGAATGTGCATACTTTGTTGATTCCATTTATGAAATAAATCACATTTTATAAAAACTCGTGGTTTTTAAGAAATCATGTAAACATTCTAGAAGCTGTGATTTTAAACAACGGGGGGAAGTAAGCTTTTCTTATTTCCGGACGCATTCAGAAACTATAGAAATTCGTTATGACGTAGAATGTGCATACTTTGTTGATTCCATTTATGAAATAAATCACATTTTCTAAAAACTCGTGTTTTTTAAGAAATCATCTAAACCTTCTAGAAGCTATGATTTTAAACAACGCGGGGAAGTAAGCTTTTCTTATTTTCCGACGCATGCGCAAACTATAGAAAATCGTTATGACATAGAATGTGCATACTTTGTTGATTCCATTTATGAAATAAATCACATTTTCTATAAACTCGTGTTTTTTGAGAAATCATGTAAACCTTCTAGAAGCTCTGATTTTAAAAAACGGGGGAAGTAAGCTTTTCTTATTTCCAGATGCATGCAGAAACTATAGAAATTCGTTATGACGTAGAATGTGCATACTTTGTTGATTCCATTTATGAAATAAATCACATTTTCTAAAAACTCGTGTTTTTTAAGAAATCATCTAAACCTTCTAGAAGCTATGATTTTAAACAACGCGGGGAAGTAAGCTTTTCTTATTTTCCGACGCATGCGCAAACTATAGAAAATCGTTATGACATAGAATGTGCATACTTTGTTGATTCCATTTATGAAATAAATCACATTTTCTAAAAACTCGTGTTTTTGGGGAAATCATGTAAACCTTCTAGAAGCTGTGATTTTAAAAAATGGGGGAAGTAAGCTTTTGTTATTTTGGGACGTATGCGCAAACTATAGAAAGTCATTATGACGTAGAATGTGCATACTTTGTTGATCCATTTATGAAAAAAATTACATTTTCTAAAAATTCATGTTTTTTGAGAAAGCATATAAACCATCTAGAAGCTGTGATTTTAAAAAACGGGGGAAGTAAGCTTTTCTTATTTCTGGACGCATGCGCAAACTATAGAAAGTCGTTATGACGTAGAATGTGCATACTTTGTTGACTCCATTTATGAAATAAATCACATTTTCTAAAAACTTGTGTTTTTTAAGAAATCATTTAAACCTTCTAGAAGCTGTGACTTAAAAAAACTGGGGAAGTAAGCTTTTCTTATTTCCGGACGCATGCACAAACTATAGAAAGTCGTTATGACGTAGAATGTGCATGCTTTGTTGATTCCATTTATGAAATAAATCATATTTTCTAAAAACTCGTGTTTTTTAAGAAATCATGTAAACCTTCTAGAAGATGTGATTTTAAAAAATGGGGCAATTAAGCTTTCGTTATTTCCGGACGCATGCGCAAACTATAGAAAGTCGATATGACTTAGAATGTACAACTTTTTTGATTCCATTTATGAAATAAATCAAATTTTCTAAAAACTTGTGTTTTTTAAGAAATCATGTAAACCTTCTAGATGTTGTGATTTTAGAAAACGGGGCAATTAAGCTTTTGTTATTTCCGGACGCATGCGCAAACTATACAAAGTCGTTATGACACAGAATGTGCATAATTTGTTGATTCCATTTGTGAAATAAATCACATTTTCTAAAAACTCGTGTTTTTTAACGAATCATGTAAACCTTCTAGAAGCTGTGATTTTAAAAGATGGGGGACGTTAACTTTTCTTATTTCCGGACGAATGCTCAAACTATAGAGAGTCGTTATGACGTAGAATGTGCATACTTTGTTGATTCCATTTATGAAATAAATAACATTTTGTAAAAACTCGTGTTTTTTGAGAAATCATGTAATCCTTTTAGAAGCTAAGATTTTAAAAAACGGGGGGAAGTAGTCTTTTCTTATTTCTGGACGCATGCGCAAACTATCGAAAGTCATTATGACGTAGAATGTGCATACTTTGTTGCTTCCATTTATGAAATAAATCACATTTTCTAAAAACTCGTGTTGTTTGAGAATTCATGTAAACCTTTTAGAAGCTGTGATTTTAAAAAACGGGGGAAGTAAGCTTTTCTTATTTCCGGACGCATGCACAAATTATAGAAAGTCGTTATGAAGTAGAATGTCCATACTTTGTTGATTCCATTTATGAAATAAATCACATTTTCTAAAAACTTGTGTTTTTTGAGAATTCATTTAACCTTCTAGAAGGTGTCATTTAAAAAAATGGGGGCAGTAAGCTTTTCTTATTTCCGGACGCAAGCGCAAACTATAGAAAGACGCTATGACGTAGAATGTGCATACTTTGTTGATTCCATTTATGAAATAAATCACATTTTATAAAAACTCATTTTTTTTAAGAAATCATGTAAACCTTCTAGAAGCTATGACTTTAAACAACTGGGGGAAGTAAGCTTTTTTTATTCCCGGACGCATGCGCAAAATATAGAAATTCCTTATGAAGTAGAATGTGCATACTTTGTTGATTCCATTTATGAAATAAATCACATTTTCTAAAAACTCGTGTTTTTTGAGAAATCATGTAAACCTTGTAGAAGCTGTGATTTTAAAAAACGGGGGAAGTAAGCTTTTTTTATTTCTGGACGCATGCGCAAACTATAGAAAGTTGTTATGACGTAGAATGTGCATATTTTCTTGATTCCATTTATGAAATAAATCACATTTTCTAAAAATTCATGTTTTTTGAGAAATCATGTAAACCTTCTAGAAGCTGTGATTTTAAAAAACGGGGGAAGTAAGCTTTTCTTATTTCCGGATGCATGTGCAAACTATAGAAAGTCGCTATGACGTAGAATGTGCATACTTTGTTGATTCCATTTATAAAATAAATCACATTTTCTAAAAACTCGTGTTTTTGAGAAATCATGTAAGCCTTCTAGAAGCTGTGATTTTAAAATACGAGGGAAGTAAGCTTTTCTTATTTCCGGACGCATGCGGAAACTATAGAAAGTCGTTATGATGTAGAATGTGAATACTTTGTTGATTCCATTTAAGAAATAAATCAGATTTTCTAAAAACTTGTTTTTTTTGAAAAATCATGTAAACCTTCTACAAGCTGTGATTTTAACAAACGGGGGAAGTAAGCTTTTGTTATTTCCGAACGCATGCGCAAACTATAGGAAGTCGTTGTGATGAAGAATGTGCATACTTTGTTGATTCCATTTATGAAATAAACCACATTTTCTAAAAACTCGTGTTTTTTGAGAAATCATTTAAACCTTCTAGAAGCTGTGATTTTAAAAAACGGGGGAAGTAAGCTTTTCTTATTTCCGGACGCATGTGCAAAGTATAGAAAGTTCTTTTGACGTAGAATGTGCATACTTTGTTGATTCCATTTATGAAATAAATCACATTTTCTAAAAACTCGTGTTTTTTGAGAAATCATGTAAACCTTCTAGAAACTGTGATTTTAAAAAACGGGGCAATTAAGCTTTTGTTATTTCCGGACGCATGCGCAAACTATAGAAAGTCGTTATGAGATAGAATATGCACACTTTTTTTATTCCATTTATGACATATATCACATTTTCTAAAAATCGTCTTTTTTAATAAATCATGTAAACCATCTAGAAGCTGTGATTTTAAAAAATGGGGGAAGTAAGCTTTTGTTATTTCGGGACGCATGCTAAAACTATAGAAAGTCGTTATGACATAGAATGTGCATACTTTGTTGATTCTATTTATGAAATAAATCACATTTTCTAAAAACTCGTGTTTTTTAAGAAATCATGGAAACCTTCTAGAAGCTGTGATTTTAAAAAACGAGGGAAATAAGCTTTTCTTATTTCCGGACGCATGCGCAAACTATAGAAAGTCGCTATGACGTAAAATGTGCATACTTTGTTGATTCCATTAATGAAATAAATCACATTTTCTAAAAACTCGTGTTTTTTAAGAAATCATGTAAACCTTCTAGACGCTGTGATTTTAAAAAACGAGGGAAGTAAGCTTTTCTTATTTCCGAACGAATGCACAAACTATAGAAAGTCGTTATGACGTAGAATGTGCATACTTTGTTGATTCCATTTATGAAATAAATCACATTTTCTAAAAACTTGTGTTTTTTAAGAAATCAAGGAAACCTTATAGAAGCGGTGATTTTAAAAAACGAGGGAAGTAAGCTTTTCTTATTTCCCGACGCATGCGCAAACTATAGAAAATCGTTATGACATAGAATCTGCATACTTTGTTGATTCCATTTATGAAATAAATCACATTTTCTAAAAACTCGTGTTTTTTGGGAAATCATGTAAACCTTCTAGAAGCTGTGATTTTAAAAAACGGGGGAAGTAAGCTTTTGTTCTTTCGGGACGTATGCACAAACTATAGAAAGTCATTATGACATAGAATGTGCATACTTTGTTGATCCATTTATGAAAAAAGTCACATTTTCTAAAAATTCATGTTTTTTGAGAAATCATGTAAACCATCTAGAAGCTGTGATTTTAAAAAACGAGGGAAGTAAGCTTTTCTTATTTCATTTAACCTTCTAGAAGGTGTCATTTAAAAAAATGGGGGCAATAAGCTTTTCTTATTTCCGGACGCAAGCGCAAACTATAGAAAGACGCTATGACGTAGAATGTGCATACTTTGTTGATTCCATTTATGAAATAAATCACATTTTATAAAAACTCGTTTTTTTTAAGAAATCATGTAAACCTTCTAGAAGCTATGATTTTAAACAACTGGGGGAAGTAAGATTTTTTTATTCCCGGACGCATGCGCAAAATATAGAAATTTCTTATGAAGAAGAATGTGCATACTTTGTTGATTCCATTTATGAAATAAATCTCATTTTCTAAAAACTCGTGTTTTTTAAGAAATCATGTAAACCTTCTAGAAATTGTGATTTAAAAAAACGGGGGAAGTAAGCTTTTCTTATTTCCGGACGCATGCGCAAACTATAGAAAGTCGTTATGATGTAGAATGTGCATACTTTGTTGATTCCATCTATGAAATAAATCACATTTTCTAAAAGTTCATGTTTTTTGAGAAATCATGTAAACCTTCTAGAAATTGTTATTTTAAAAAATGGGGGAACTAAATTTTTCTTATTTCCGGACGCATGCGTAAACTATAGAAAGTCGCTATGACGTATAATGTGCATACTTTGTTGATTCCATTTATGAAATAAATCACATTTTCTAAAACTCGTGTTTTTAAAGAAATCATGTAAACCTTCTAGATGCTGTGATTTTTAAAAAACGAGGGAAGTAAGCTTTTCTTGTTTCCGAACGCATGCGCAAACTATAGAAAGTTGTTATGACGTAGAATGTGCATACTTTGTTGATTCCATTTATGAAATAAATCACATTTTCTAAAAACTCGTGTTTTTTAAGAAATCATGTAAACCTTCTAGAAGCTGTGATTTTAAAAAACGGGGGGAAGTAAGCTTTTGTTATTTCCGGACGCATGCGCAAATTATAGAAAGTCGATATGATGTAGAATGTGCATACTTGGTTGATTGCATTTATGAAATAAATCACATTTTAAAAAAAGTCATGTTTTTGAGAAATCATGCAAACCTTCTAGAAGCTGTGATTTTAAAAAACGGGGGAAGTAAGCATTTCTTTTTTCCGGACGCTTGCTTAAACTTTAGAAAGTCGTTACGACGTAGAATGTGCATACTTTTTTGAGTCCATTTATGAAATAAATCACATTTTCTAAACACTTGTGTTTTTTAAGAAATGATGTAAACCTTCTAGAAGCTGTGATTTTAAAAAACGGGGGAAGTAAGCTTTTCTTATTTCTGGACGCATGCGCAAATTATAGAAAGTCGTTATGACGAAGAATGTGCATACTTTGTTGATTCCATTTATGAAATAAATCACATTTTCTCAAAAATTGTGTTTTTTAAGAAATCATGTAAACCTTCTAGAAGTTGTGATCTAAAAAAATGGGGGAAGTAAGCTTTTCTTATTTCCGGATGCATGCACAAACTATAGAAAGTCGTTATGACGTAGACTGTACATACTTTGTTGATTCCATTTATGAAATAAATCACATTTTCTAAAAACTCATGTTTTTTGAGAAATCATATAAGCCTTCTAGAAGCTGTGATTTTAAAAAACGAGGGAAGTAAGATTTTCTTATTTCCGGACGCATGCGGAAATGATAGAAAGTCGTTATGACGTAGAATGTGAATACTTTGTTGATTCCATTTAAGAAATAAATCACATTTTCTAAAAACTCGTGTTTTTTGAGAAATCATGTAAGCCTTCTAGAAGCTGTGGTTTTAAAAAACGAGGGAAGTAAGATTTTCTTATTTTCGGACGCATGCGCAAACTATAGAAAGTCGCTATTACGTAGAATGTGCATACTTTTTTGATGACATGTATTAAATAAATGACATTTTCTAAAAACTTGTGTTTTTTAAGAACTCATGTAAACCTTCTAGAAGTTGTGATTTTAAAAAACGGGGGAAGTAAGCTTTTCTTACTTCCGGACGCATGCGCAAACTATAGAAAGTCATTATGACGTAGAATGTGCATACTTTGTTGATTCCATTTATGAAATAAATAACATTTTCTAAAAACTCGTGTTTTAAAAGAAATCATGTAAACCTTCTAGAAGCTGTGATTTTAAAAAACTGGGGAAGTAAGCTGTTCTTATTTCCGGACACATGCGTAAACTATAGAAAGTCGTTATAACGTACAATGTGCATACTTTGTTGATTCCATTTATGAAATAACTCACATTTTCTAAAAACTCGTGTTTTTTAAGAAATCATGTAAACCTTCTAGAAACTGTGATTTTAAGCAACGTGCGGAAGTAAGCTTTTCTTATTTCCGGACGCAGGCGCAAACTATAGAAAGTCGTTATGAGGAAGAATGTGCATACTTTGTTGATTCCATTTATGAAATAGATCACATTTTCTAAAAAATCGTGATTTTGAAAAAATGATGTAAACCTTTTAGAAGCTGTGATTTTAAAAGACGGGGGAAGTAAGCTTCTCTTAATTCCGGAAGCATGCGCAAACTATAGAAAGTGGTTATGGCGTAGAATGTGCATACTTTGTTGATTCCATTTATGAAATAAATCACATTTTCTAAAAACTCGTGTTTTTTGAGAAATCATGTAAACCTTCTAGAAACTGTGATTTTAAAAAACGGGGGAAGTAAGCTTTTGTTATTTCCGGATGCATGCGCAAATTATAGAAAGTCGATATGATGTAGAATGTGCATACTTGGTTGATTGCATTTATGAAATAAATCACATTTTCTAAAAAGTCATGTTTTTGAGAAATCATGCAAACCTTCTAGAAGCTGTGATTTTAAAAAACGGGGGAAGTAAGCATTTCTTTTTTCCGGACGCTTGCGCAAACTTTAGAAAGTCGTTACGACGTAGAATGTGCATACTTTTTTGAGTCCATTTATGAAATAAATCACATTTTCTAAACACTTGTGTTTTTTAAGAAATGATGTAAACCTTCTAGAAGCGGTGATTTTAGAAAATGGGGGAAGTAAGCTTTTCTTATTTCTTGACGCATGCGCAAATTATAGAAAGTCGTTATGACGAAGAATGTGCATACTTTGTTGATTCCATTTATGAAATAAATCACATTTTCTCAAAAATTGTGTTTTTTAAGAAATCATGTAAACCTTCTAGAAGTTGTGATCTAAAAAAATGGGGGAAGTAAGCTTTTCTTATTTCCGGACGCATGCACAAACTATAGAAAGTCGTTATGACGTAGAATGTACATACTTTGTTGATTCCATTTATGAAATAAATCACATTTTCTAAAAACTCATGTTTTTTGAGAAATCATATAAGCCTTCTAGAAGCTGTGATTTTAAAAAACGAGGCAAGTAAGATTTTCTTATTTCCGGACGCATGTGGAAATGATAGAAAGTCGTTATGACGTAGAATGTGAATACTTTGTTGATTCCATTTAAGAAATAAATCACATTTTCTAAAAACTCGTGTTTTTTGAGAAATCATGTAAGCCTTCTAGAAGCTGTGATTTTAAAAAACGAGGGAAGTAAGCTTTTCTTATTTTCGGACGCATGCGCAAACTATAGAAAGTCGTTATGACGTAGAATGTGCATACTTTGTTGATTCCATTTATGAAATAAATCACATTTTCTAAAAACTCGTGTTTTTTGAGAAATCATGTAAGCCTTCTAGAAGCTGTGATTTTAAAAAACGAGGGAAGTAAGATTTTCTTATTTTCGGACGCATGCGCAAACTATAGAAAGTCGCTATTACGTAGAATGTGCATACTTTTTTGATGACATGTATTAAATAATTGACAGTTTCTAAAAACTCGTGTTTTTTAAGAACTCATGTAAACCTTCTAGAAGTTGTGATTTTAAAAAACGGGGGAAGTAAGCTTTTCTTACTTCCGGACGCATGCGCAAACTATAGAAAGTCGTTATGACGTAGAATGTGCATACTTTGTTGATTCAATTTATGAAATAAATAACATTTTCTAAAAACTCGTGTTTTTTAAGAAATCATGTAAACCTTCTAGAAGCTGTGATTTTAAAAAACTGGGGAAGTAAGCTGTTCTTATTTCCGGACACATGCGTAAACTATAGAAAGTCGTTATAACGTACAATGTGCATACTTTGTTCATTCCATTTATGAAATAAATCACATTTTCTAAAAACTCGTGTTTTTTAAGAAATCATGTAAACCTTCTAGAAACTGTGATTTTAAGCAACGTGGGGAAGTAAGCTTTTCTTATTTCCGGACGCAGGCGCAAACTATAGAAAGTCATTATGAGGAAGAATGTGCATACTTTGTTGATTCCATTTATGAAATAGATCACATTTTCTAAAAAATCGTGATTTTGAAAAAATGATGTAAACCTTTTAGAAGATGTGATTTTAAAAAACGGGGGAAGTAAGCTTCTCTTAATTCCGGAAGCATGCGCAAACTATAGAAAGTAGTTATGGCGTAGAATGTGCATACTTTGTTGATTCCATTTATGAAATAAATCACATTTTCTAAAAACTCGTGTTTTTTGAGAAATCATGTAAACCTTCTAGAACCTGTGATTTTAAAAAACGGGGGAAGTAAGCTTTTCTTATTTCCGGACGCATTGGCAAACTATAGAAAGTGGTTTTGACGTAGAATGTGCATGCTTTGTTGATTCCATTTATGCAATAAATCACATTTTCTAAAAACTCGTGTTTTTTAAGAAATCATGTAAACCTTCTAGAAGTTGTGATTTTCAAAAACCGGGGAAGTAAGCTTTTGTTATTTCCGGACACATGCGTAAACTATAGAAAGTTGTTATGACGTAGAATGTGCATAATTTGTTGATGCCATTTATGAAATAAATCACATTTTTTAAAAACTAGTGTGTTTTAAGAAATCATGTAAACCTTCTAGAAGCTGTGATTTTAAGCAACGCGGTTAAGTAAGCTTTTCTTATTTCTGGACGCATGCGCAAATTATTGAAAGTCGTTATGACATAGAATGTGCATACTTTGTTGATTCCATTTATGAAATAAATCACATTTTCTAAAAATTCATGTTTTTTGAGAAATGGTGATTTTAAAAAACGGGGGAAGTAAGTTTTTCTTATTTATGGACGCATGCGCAAAATATAGAAAGACGCTATGACGTAGAATGTGCATACTTTGTTGATTCCATTTATGAAATAAATCACATTTTCTAAAAACTCATATTTTTTAAGCAATGATGTATACCTTTTAGAAGCTGTGATTTTAAAAACCGGGGGAATTAAGCTTTTCTTATTTCCGGACGCATGCGCAAACTATAGAAAGTCGTTATGACGTACAATGGGCATACTTTGTTGATTCCATTTATGAAATAAATCACATTTTCTAAAAACTCGTGTTTTTTCCGAAATCATGTAAACCTTCTAGAAGGCGTGATTTTAAAAAACGGAGGGAAGTACGCTTTTGTTATTTCCGGATGCATGCGCAAATTATAGAAAGTCGATATGACGTAGAATGTGCATACTTTGTTGATTCCATTTATGAAATAAATCACATTTTCCAAAAACTCGTGTTTCTTAAGAAATCATGTAAACCTTCTAGAAGCTGTGATTTTAGAAAACGAGGAAAGTAAGCTTCTCTTATTTCCGGACGCATGCGCAAATTATAGAAAGTCGTTATGAAGTAGAATGTCCATAATTTGTTGATTCCATTGATGAAATAAATCACATTTTCTAAAAACTCGTGTTTCTTAAGAAATCATGTAAACCTTCTAGAAGCTGTGATTTTAGAAAACGAGGAAAGTAAGCTTCTCTTATTTCCGGACGCATGCGCAAATTATAGAAAGTCGTTATGAAGTAGAATGTCCATACTTTGTTGATTCCATTGATGAAATAAATCACATTTTCTAAAAACTCGTGTTTTTTGAGAAATCATGTAAACCTTCTAGAAGCTGTCATTTTAAAAAATGGTGGAAGTAAGCTTTTCTTATTTCTGGACACACACGCAAACTATAGAAAGACGTTATGACGTAGAATGTGCATACTTTCTTGAATCCATTTATGAAATAAATTACATTTTATAAAAATTTTTTTTTTTTAAGAAATCGTGTAAACCTTCTAGAAGCTATGATTTTAAACAACGAGGGGAAGTAAGCTTTTCTTATTTCCGGACGCATGCGCAAAATATAGAAATTCGTTATGAAGTAGAATGTCCATACTTTGTTGATTCCATTTGTTAAATAAATCACATTTTCTAAAAACTCGTGTTTTTTGAGAAATCATGTAAACCTTCTAGATGCTGTGATTTTAAAAAACGGGGGAAGTAAGCTTTTCTTATTTCCGGACGCATGCGCAAACTATAGAAATTTTTTATGACGTAGAATGTGCATATTTTGTTGATTCCATTGATGAAATGAATCACATTTTCTAGAAATTCATGTTTTTTGAGAAATCATGAAAACCTTCTAGAAGCTGTGATTTTAAAAAATGGGGCAATTAAGCTTTTGTTATTTCTGGACGCATGCGCAAACTATAGAAAGTCGATATGACTTAGAATGTGCATACTTTTTTTATTCCATTGATGAAATCAATCACATTTTCTAAAAACTCGTGTTTTTTAAGAAATCATGTAAACCTTCTAGAAGCTGTGATTTTAAAACACGGGGCAATTAAGCTTTTGTTATTTCCGGATGCATGCGCAAACTATAGAAAGCCGTTATGACACAGAATGTGCATACTTTGTTGATTCCATTGATGAAATAAATCACATTTTCTAAAAACTCGTGTTTTTTAACGAATCATGTAAACCTTCTAGAAGCTGTGATTTTAAAAAATGGGGGAAGTTAACTTTTCTTATTTCCAGACGAATGCTCAAACTATAGAAAGTCGTTATGACGTAGAATGTGCATACTTTGTTGATTCCATTTATGAAATAAATCACATTTTCTAAAAATTCATGTTTTTTGAGAAATCATGTAAACCTTCTAGAAATGGTGATTTTAAAAAACGGGGGAAGTTAACTTTTCTTATTTCCAGACGAATACTCAAACTATAGAAAGTCGTTATGACGTAGAATGTGCATACTTTGTTGATTCCATTTATGAAATAAATCACATTTTCTATAAACTCGTGTTTTTTAAGAACTGATGTATACCTTTTAGAAGCCGTGGTTTTAAAAAACGGGGGAATTAAGCTTTTCTTATTTCCGGACGCATGCGCAAACTATAGAAAGTCGTTATGACGTACAATGGGCATACTTTGTTGATTCCATTTATGAAATAAATCACATTTTCTAAAAACTCGTGTTTTTTTCAGAAATCATGTAAACCTTCTAGAAGCTGTGATTTTAAAAAACGGAGGGAAGTACGCTTTTGTTATTTCCGGATGCATGCGCAAATTATAGAAAGTCGATATGACGTAGAATGTGCATACTTTGTTGATTCCATTTATGAAATAAATCACATTTTCTAAAAACTCGTGTTTCTTAAGAAATCATGTAAACCTTCTAGAAGCTGTGATTTTAAAAAACGAGGAAAGTAAGCTTCTCTTATTTCCGGACGCATGCGAAAATTATAGAAAGTCGTTATGAAGTAGAATGTCCATACTTTGTTGATTCCATTGATGAAATAAATCACATTTTCTAAAAACTCGTGTTTTTTGAGAAATCATGTAAACCTTCTAGAAGCTGTCATTTTAAAAAATGGTGGAAGTAAGCTTTTTTTATTTCTTGACACACACGCAAACTATAGAAAGACGTTATGACGTAGAATGTGCATACTTTCTTGAATCCATTTATGAAATAAATTACATTTTATAAAAATTCATTTTTTTTAAGAAATCGTGTAAACCTTCTAGAAGCTATGATTTTAAACAAGGAGGGGAAGTAAGCTTTTCTTATTTCCGGACGCATGCGGAAAATATAGAAATTCGTTATGAAGTAGAATGTCCATACTTTGTTGATTCCATTTGTTAAATAAATCACATTTTCTAAAAACTCGTGTTTTTTGAGAAATCATGTAAACCTTCTAGATGCTGTGATTTTAAAAAACGGGGGAAGTAAGCTTTTCTTATTTCCGGACGCATGCGCAAACTATAGAAAGTTTTTATGATGTAGAATGTGCATATTTTGTTGATTCCATTGATGAAATGAATCACATTTTCTAGAAATTCATGTTTTTTGAGAAATCATGTAAACCTTCTAGAAGCTGTGATTTTAAAAAATGGGGCAATTAAGCTTTTGTTATTTCTGGACGCATGCGCAAACTATAGAAAGTCGATATGACTTAGAATGTGCATACTTTTTTTATTCCATTGATGAAATCAATCACATTTTCTAAAAACTCGTGTTTTTTAAGAAATCATGTAAACCTTCTAGAAGCTGTGATTTTAAAACACGGGGCAATTAAGCTTTTGTTATTTCCGGATGCATGCGCAAACTATAGAAAGCCGTTATGACACAGAATGTGCATACTTAGTTGATTCCATTTATGAAATAAATCACATTTTCTAAAAACTCGTGTTTTTTAACGAATCATGTAAACCTTCTAGAAGCTGTGATTTTAAAAAATGGGGGAAGCTAACTTTTCTTATTTCCAGACGAATGCTCAAACTATAGGAAGTCCTTATGACGTAGAATGTGCATACTTTGTTGATTCCGTTAATGAAATAAATCACATTTTCTAAGAATTCATGTTTTTTGAGAATTCATCTAAAGCTTCTAGAAGCTGTGATTTTAAAAAACGGGGCAATTAAGCTTTTGTTATTTCCAGACGCATGCGCAAACTATAGAAAATCGTTATGACATAGAATGTGCACACTTTTTATATTCCATTTATGAAATATATCGCATTTTCTAAAAACTCGTGTTTTTTAATAAATCATGCAAACCTTCTAGAGCCTGTGATTTTAAAAAACGGGTGAAGTGAGCTTTTCTTATTTCTGTACGCATGCGCAATCTTTAGAAAGTCGTTACAACGTAGAATGTGCATACTTTGTTGATTCCATTTATGAAATAAATCGCATTTTCTAAAAACTCGTGTTTTTTAAGAAATCATGTAAACCTTCTAGAAGCTGTGATTTTAAAAAACGGGGGGAAGTAAGCTTTTGTTATTTCCGGACACATGCGCAAATTATAGAAAGTCGTTTTGAAGTAGAATGTCCATACTTTGTTGATTACATTGATGAAATAAATCACATTTTCTAAAAACTCGTGTTTTTTGAGAAATCATGTAAACCTTCTAGAAGCTGTCATTTAAAAAAAAGGGGGAAGTAGGCTTTTCTTATTTCCGGATGCACGCGCAAACTATAGAAAGACGTTATGAAGTAGAATGTGCATACTTTGTTGATTCCATTTATGAAATAAATCACATTTTATAAAAACTCGTTTTTTTTAAGAAATCATGTAAACCTTCTAGAAGCTATGATTTTAAACAGCAAGGGGAAGTAAGCTTTTCTTATTTGCGGACGCATGCGCAAAATATAGAAATTCCTTATGAAGTAGAATTTCCATACTTTGTTGACTCCATTTATGAAATAAATCACATTTTCTAAAAACTCGTGTTTTTTGAGAAATCATGTAAACCTTCTAGAAGCTGTCATTTTAAAAAACGGGGGAAGTAAGCTTTTCTTATTTCCGGACGCATGCGCAAATATAGAAGGTCATTATGACGTAGAATGTGCATATTTTGTTGATTCCATTTATCACATAAATCACATTTTCTAAAAATTCATGTTTTTTGAGAAATCATGTAAACCTTCTAGAAGCTGTGATTTTAAAAAACGGGGTAAGCAAGCTTTTCTTATTTTCGGACGCATGCGCAAACTATAGAAAGTCGCTATGACGTAGAATGTGGATACTTTGTTGATTCCATTTATGAAATAAATCACATTTTCTAAAAACTTGTGTTTTTTGAGAAATCATGTAAACCTTCTAGAAGCTGTGATTTTAAAAAACGGGGGAAGTAAGCTTTTCTTCTTTTCGGACGCATGCGCAATCTTTAGAAAGTCGTTACAACGTAGAATGTGCATACTTTGTTGATTCCATTTATGAAATAAATCACATTTTCTAAAAACTCGTGTTTTTTGAGAAATCATGTAAACCTTCTAGAATCTGTGATTTTAAAAAAAGGGGGGAAGTAAGCTTTTGGTATTTCCGGACGCATGCGCAAATTATGGAAACTCGATATGATGTAGAATGTGCATACTTTGTTGATGGAATTTATAAAATAAATCACATTTTCTAAAAACTCATGTTTTTTGAGAAATCATGTAAACCTTCTAGAAGCTGTCATTTTAAAAAACGGGGGAAGTAAGCTTTTCTCATTTCCGAACGCATGCGCAATATTTAGAAATTCGTTACGACGTAGAATGTGCATACTTTGTTGATTCCATCTATGAAATAAATCACATTTTCTAAAAACTCATGTTTTTTAAGAAATCATGTAAACCTTCTAGAAGCTGTGATTTTAAAAAATGGGGGAAGTAAGCTTTTCTTATTTCCGGACGCATGCGAAAACTATAGAAAGTCGTTATGACGAAGAATGTGCATACTTTGTTGATTCCATTTATGAAATAAATCACATTTTCTAAAAACTCTTGTTTTTTAAGAAATCATGTCAAGCTTCTAGAAATTGTGATTTAAAAAAACGGGGGAAGTGAGCTTTTCTTATATCCTGACGCATGCGCAAACCATAGAAAGACGTTATGACGTAGAATGTGCATACTTTGTTGATTCCATTTATGAAATAAATTACATTTTCTAAAAACTCGTGTTTTTTGAGAAATCATGTACACCTGCTAGAAGCTGTGATTTTAAAAAACAGGGGAAGTAAGCTTTTCTTCTTTCCGGATGCATGCGCAAACTATAGAAAGTCATTATGACGAAAAATGTGCATACTTTGTTGATTCCATTTATGAAATAAATCACATTTTCTAAAAACTCGTGTTTTTTAAGAAATCATGTAAAAATTCTACAAGCTGTGATTTTAAAAAACGAAGGAGGTAAGCTTATCTTATTTCCGGACGCATGTGGAAACTATAGAAAGTCGTTATGACGTAGAATGTGTATACTTTGTTGATTCCATTTATGAAATAAATCACATTTTCTAAAAACTCATGTTTTTTGAGAAATCATGTAAACCTTCTAGAAGCTATGATTTTAAAAAACGGGGCAATTAAGCTTTTGTTATTTCCAGATGCATGCGCAAACTATAGAAAATCGTTATGACATAGAATGTGCACACTTTTTATATTCCATTTATGAAATATATCGCATTTTCTAAACTCGTGTTTTTTAATAAATCATGCAAACCTTCTAGAGCCTGTGATTTTAAAAAACGGGTGAAGTAAGCTTTTCTTATTTCTGTACGCATGCCCAATCTTTAGAAAGTCGTTACAACGTAGAATGTGCATACTTTGTTGATTCCATTTATGAAATAAATCGCATTTTCTAAAAACTCGTGTTTTTTAAGAAATCATGTAAACCTTCTAGAAGCTATGATTTTAAAAAACGGGGGGAAGTAAGCTTTTGTTATTTCCGGACGCATGCGCAAATTATAGAAAGTCGATATGATGTAGAATGTGCATACTTTGTTTATTGCAATTATAAAATAAATCACATTTTCTAAAAACTCGTGTTTTTTGAGAAATCATGCAAACCTTCTAGAAGCTGTGATTTTAAAAAACAGGGGAAGTAAGCTTTTCTCGTTTCCGGACCCATGCGCAATCTTTAGAAAGTCGTTACGACGTAGAACGTGCATACTTTGTTGATTATATTTATGAAATAAATCACATTTTCTAAAAACTCGTGTTTTTTAAGAAATCATGTAAACCTTCTAGAAATTGTGATTTCAAAAAACGGGGGAAGTAAGCTTTTCTTATTTCCGAAAGCATGCGCAAACAATAGAAAGTCGTTATGACGTAGAATGTGCATACTTTGTTGATTCCATTTATGAAATAAATCACATTTTCTAAACACTAGTGTTTTTTAGGAAATCATGTAAACCTTCTAGAAGCTGTGATTTTAAAAAACAGTGCAAGTAAGCTTTTCTTATTTCCGGACGCATGCGCAAACTATAGAAAGCCGTTATGACGAAAAATGTGCATACTTTGTTGATTCCATTTATGAAATAAATCACGTTTTCTAAAAACTAGTGTTTTTTAAGAAATCATGTAAACCTTCTAGAAATTGTGATTTAAAAAAACGGGGGAAGTAAGCTTTTCTTATATCCGGACGCATGCGCAAACTATAGAAAGACGTTATGACGTAGAATGTGCATACTTTGTTGATTACATTTATGAAATAAATTACATTTTCTAAAAACTCGTGTTTTTTGAGAAATCACGTAAACCTTCTAGAAGTTGTCATTTTTAAAAACGGGGGAAGTAAGATTTTCTTCTTTCCGGACGCATGCGCAAACTATAGAAAGTCGTTATGACGAAGAATGTGCATACTTTGTTGATTCCATTTATTAAATAAATCACATTTTCTAAAAACTCATGTTTTTTAAGAAATCATGTAAACCTTCTAGAAGCTGTGATTTTAAAAAACGAAGGAAGTAAGCTTATCTTATTTCAAGACACATGCGCACACTATAGAAATTCGTTATGACGTAGAAGGTGTATACTTTCTTGATTGCATTTATGAAATAAATCACATTTTCTAAAAACTCATGTTTTTTGAGAAATCATGTAAACCTTCTAGAAGCTGTGATTTTAAAAAACGGGGCAATTAAGCTTTTTTTATTTCCGGACGCATGCGCAAACTATAGAAAGTCGTTATGACATAGAATGTGCATACTTTTTATCTTCCATTTATGAGATATATCACATTTTCTAAAAACTCGTATTTTTTAATAAATCATGCAAACCTTCTAGAAGCTGTGATTTTAAAAAACGGGGGAAGTAAGGTTTTCTTATTTCCGGATGCATGTGCAAACTATAGAAAGTCACTATGACGTAGAATGTGCATACTTTGTTGATTCCATTTATATAATAAATCACATTTTCTAAAAACTCGTGTTTTTTGAGAAATCATGTAAGCTTTCTAGAAGCTGTGATTTTAAAAAACGAGGGAAGTAAGCTTTTCTTATTTCCGGACGCTTATGATGTAGAATGTGAATACTTTGTTGATTCCATTTATGAAATAAATCACATTTTCTAAAAACTTGTGTTTTTTGAAAAATCATGTAAACCTTCTAGAAGCTGTGATTTTAGAAAACGGGGGAAGTAAGCTTTTGTTATTTCCGGAAGCGTGCGCAAACTATAGAAAGTCGTTACGACGTACAATGTGCATGTTGATTCCATTTATAAAATAAATCACATTTTCTAAAAACTCATGCTTTTTGAGAAATCATGTAAACCTTCTAGAAGCTGTGATTTTAAAAAACGGGGCAATTAAGCTTTTGTTATTACTGGACGCATGCGCAAACTATAGAAAGTCGTTATGACATAGAATGTGCACACTTTTTTGATTCCATTTATGACATATATCACATTTTCTAAAAATCATCTTTTTTAATAAATCATGTGAACCTTCTAGAAGCTGTGATTTTAAAAAATGGGGGAAGTAAGCTTTTGTTATTTTGGGACGCATGCGCAAACTATAGAAAGTCGTTATGACGTAGAATGTGCATACTTGGTTGATTCAATTTATGAAATAAATCACATTTTCTAAAAACTCGTGTTTTTTAAGAAATCATGGAAACCTTCTAGAAGTTGTGATTTTAAAAAACGAGGCAAGTAAGCTTTTCTTATTTCCCGACGCATGCACAAACTATAGAAAATCTTTATGACATAGAATGTACATACTTTGTTGATTCCATTTATGAAATAAATCACATTTTCTAAAAGCTCGTGTTTTTTAAGAAATCATGTAAACCTTCTAGAAGCTGTGATTTTAAAAAACAGGGGAAGTAAGCTTTTCTTATTTCCGGAGGCATGCGCAAACTATAGAAAGTCGTTATGATGTAGAATGTGCATACTTTTTTGATTCCATTTATGAAATAAATCACATTTTCTAAAAACTCGTGTTTTTTAAGAAATCATGAAAACCTTCTAGAAGCTGCGATTTTAAGAAACGGGGCAATTAAGCTTTTGTTATTTCCGGACGCATGCGCAAACTATAGAGAGTCGATATGACTTAGAATGTGCATACTTTTTTGATTCCATTTATGAAACAAATCACATTTTCTAAACACTAGTGTTTTTTAGGACATCATGTAAACCTTCTAGACGATGTGATTTTAAAAAACGGTGGAAGTAATCTTTTCTTATTTCCGGACGCATGCAGAAACTATAGAAAGTCGTTATGACGTAGAATGTGCATACTTTGTTGAATCCATTTATGAAATAAATCACATTTTCTAAAAACTCGAGTTTTTTAAGACCTCATGTAAACCTTATAGAAGCTGTGAGTTTAAAAAACGGTCGAAGTAAGCTTTTCTTATTTCCGGACGCATGTGCAAACAATAGAAAGTCGTTATGACGTAGAAGTATCATACTTTGTTGATTCCATTTATGAAATAAATCACATTTTCTAAAAACTCCTGTTCTTTAAGAAATAGTGTAAACCTTCTAGAAGCTGTGATTTTAAAAAATGGTGGAAGTAAGCTTTTCTTATTTCCGAACGCATGCGCAAACTATAGAAAGTCGTTATGACGTAGAATGTGCATACTTTGTTGATTCCATTTATGAAATAAATCACATTTTCTAAAAACTCGTGTTTTCTAAGAAATCATGTAAACCTTCTAGAGGCTGTGATTTTAAAAAACGGTGGAAGTAAGCTTTTATTATTTCCGGACGCATGCACAAACTATAGGAAGTCGTTATGACGTAGAATGTGCATACTTTGTTGATTCCATTTATGAAATAAATCACATTTTCTAAAAACTCAATTTTTTTAAGAAATCATGTAAACCTTCTAGAAGCTGTGATTTTAAAAAACGGTGGAAGTAAGCTTTTCTTATTTCTGGACGCATGTGCAAACTATAGAAAGTCGTTATGACGTAGAATGTGTATACTTTGTTGATTCCATTTATGAAATAAATCATACTTTCTAAAAATTCGTGTTTTTTAAGAAATCATTAAAACCTTCTAGAGGCTGTGATTTTAAAAAGCGGTGGAAGTAAGCTTTTCTTATTTCTGGATGCATGCGCAAACTATAGAAAGTCGTTATGACATAGAATGTGCATACTTTGCTGATTCCATTTATGAAATAAATCACATTTTCTAAAAACTCGTGTTTTTTAACAAATCATGTAAACCTTCTAGACGATGTGATTTTAAAAAAAGGTGGGAAGTAAGCTTTCTTATTTTTGGACGCATGCGCACACTATAGAAAGTTGTTATGACGTAGAATGTGCATACTTTGTTGATTCCATTTATGAAACAAATCACATTTTCTAAACACTATTGTTTTTTAGGACATCATGTAAACCATCTAGACGATGTGATTTTAAAAAACGGTGGAAGTAGTCTTTTCTTCTTTCCGGACGCATGCACAAACTATAGAAAGTTGTTATGACGTAGAATGTGCATACTTTGTTGATTCCATTTATGAAATAAACCACATTTTCTAAAAACTCATGTTTTTTAAGAAATCATGTAAACCTTCTAGAAGCTCTGATTTTAAAAAACGGCGGGAAGTAAGCTTTTCTTATTTCCTGATGCATTCAGAAACTATAGAAAGTCGTTATGACATAGAATGTGCATACTTTAAGATCTCATGTAAACCTTCTAGAAGCTGTGATTTTTAAAAACAGTGGAAGTAAGCTTTTCTTATTTCCGGACGCATGCACAAACTATAGAAAGTTGTTATCATGTAGAATGTGCATATTCTGTTGATTGCATTTATGAAATAAATCATATTTTCTAAAAACTCATGTTTTTCAACAAATCATGTAAACCTTCTAGAAGCTGTGATTTAAAAAAACGGTGGAAGTAACCTTTTCTTATTTCTGGACGCATGCGCAAACTATAGAAAGTCATTATGACGTAGAATGTGCATACTTTGTTTATTCCATTTATGAAATAAATCACATTTTCTAAAAACTCGTGTTTTTTCAGAAATTATGTAAACCTTCTAGAAGCTGTGATTTTAAAAAATGGTGGAAGTAAGCCTTTCTTATTTCCGTACGCATGCACAAACTATAGAAATTCGTTATGACGTAGAATGTGCATACTTTGTTGATTCCATTTATGAAATAAATCACATTTTCTAAAAACTCATGTTTGTTAAGAAATCATGTAAACCTTCTAGAAGCTGTGATTTTAAACAACGGTCGAAGTAAGCCTCTTCTTATTTCCAGACGCATGCGCAAACTATAGAAAGTCGTTATCATGTAGAATGTGCATACTTTGTTGATTCCATTTATGAAATAAATCTCATTTTCTAAAAACTCGTGTTTTTTAAGAAATCATGTAAACCTTCTAGAAGCTGTGATTTTAAAAAACGGGGGAAGTAAGCTTTTCTTATTTCCAGACGCATGCGCAAACTATAGAAAGTCGTTATGACGTAGAATGTGCTTACTTTGTTTATTCCATTTATGAAATAAATCACATTTTCTAAAAACTAGTGTTTTTTAGGAAATCATGTTAACCTTCAAGAAGCTGTGACTTTAAAAAATGCTGGAAGTAAGCTTTTCTTATTTCTTGACGCATGTGCAAACTATAGAAAGTCGTTATGACGTAGAATGTGGATGATTTGCTTATTCCATTTATGAAATAAATCACATTTTCTAAAAACTCGTGTTTTTTAAGAAATCATGTAAACCTTCTAGAAGCTATGATTTTTAAAAACGGTGGAAGTAAGCTTTTCTTATTTCCGGACGCATGCGCAAACTATAGAAAGTCGATATGACATAGAATGTGCATACTTTGTTGATTCCATTTATGAAATAAATCACATTTTCTAAAAACTCGTGTTTTTCAACAAATCATGTAAACCTTCTAGAAGATGTGATTTTAAAAAAAGGGGGGACGTAAGCTTTCTTATTTCGAGACGCATGCACAAACTATAGAAAGTCGTTATGAGGTAGAATGTGCATACTTTGTTGATTCCATTTATCAAATAAATCACATTTTCTAAAAACTAGTGTTTTTTAGGAAATCATGTAAACGTTCTAGAAGCTGTGATTTTAAAAAACGGTGGAACTAAGCTTTTCTTATTTCCGGACGCATGCGGAAACTATAGATAGTCCTTATGATGTAGAATGTGTATACTTTATTGATTCCATTGATGAAATAAATCACATTTTCTAAAAACTTTTGTTTTTTAAGAAATCATGTAAACCTTCTAGAAGCCGTGATTTTAAATAACGGTGGAAGTAAGATTTTCTTATTTCCGGACGCATGCGCAAACTATAGAAAGTCGTTATGACGTAGAATGTGTATACTTTGTTGATTCCATTTATGAAATAAATCATACATTCTAAAAACTCGTGTTTTTTAAGAAATCATGTAAACCTTTTAGAGTCTGTGATTTTAAAAAACGGTGGAAGTAGGCTTTTCTTATTTCCGGATGCATGCGCAAACTATAGAAAGTCGTTATGACATAGAATGTGCATACTTTGCTGATTCCATTTATGAAATAAATCACATTTTCTAAAAACTTGTGTTTTTTAACAAATCATGTAAACCTTCTAGACGATGTGATTTTAAAAAAATGGGGGAAATAAGCTTTCTTATTTCCGGACGCATGCGCACACTATAGAAAGTCGTTATGACGTAGAATGTGCATATTTTGTTGATTCCATTTATGAAACAAATCATATTTTCTAAACACTAGTGTTTTTTAGGACATCATGTAAACCTTCTAGACGCTGTGATTTTAAAAAACGGTGGAAGTAATCTTTTCTTATTTCCGGACGCATGCGCAAACTATTGAAAGTCGTTATGACGTAGAATGTGCATACTTTGTTGATTCCATTTATGAAATAAATCACATTTTCTAAAAACTCGTGTTTGTTAAGAAATCATGTAATCCTTCTAGAAGCTGTGATTTTAAAAAACGGTGGAAGTAAGCTTTTCTTATTTCCACACGCATGCGCAAACTATAGAAAGTCGTTATGACGTAGAACGTGCATACTTTGTTGATTCCATTTATTAAATAAATCACATTTTCTAAAAACTCGTGTTTTTTAAGAAATCATGTAAACCTTCTAGTAGCCGTGATTTTAAAAAACGGTGGAAGTAAGCTTTTCTTATTTCCGAACGCATGCAAAAGCTATAGAAAGTCGTTATCATGTAGAACGTGCATACTTTGTTGATTCCATTTATGAAATAAATCAAATTTTCTAAAAACTTGTGTTTTTTAAGAAATCATGTAAACCTTCTAGAAGATGTGATTTTAAAAAAAGGGGGGAAGTAACCTTTTCTTATTTTCAGACGCATGCGCAAACTATAGAAAGTCGTTATGACGTAGAATGTGCATACTTTGTTTATTCCATTTATGAAATAAATCACATTTTCTAAAAACTCGTGTTTTTTAAGAAATTATGTAAACCTTCTAGAAGCTGTGATTTTAAAAAACGGTGGAAGTAAGCTTTTCTTATTTCCATACGCATGCGCAAACTATAGAAAGTCGTTATGACGTAGAATGTGCATAATTTGTTGATTCCATTTATGAAATAAATCACATTTTCTAAAAACTCATGTTTGTTAAGAAATCATGTAAACCTTCTAGAAGCTGTGATTTTAAACAACGGTCGAAGTAAGCTTTTGTTATTTCCAGACGCATGCGCAAACTATAGAAAGTCGTTATCATGTAGAATGTGCATACTTTGTTGATTCCATTTATGAAATAAATCACATTTTCTAAAAACTCGTGTTTTTTAAGAAATCATGTAAACCTTCTAGAAGTTCTGATTTTAAAAAAAGGGAGAAGTAAGATTTTCTTATTTCCGGACGCATGCGCAAACTATAGAAAGTCGTTATGACATAGAATGTGCATACTTTGTTCATTCCATTCATGAAATAAATCACATTTTCTAAAAACTAGTGTTTTTTAGGAAATCATGTAAACCTTCAAGAAGCTGTGATTTTAAAAAACGGTGGAAGTAAGCTTTTCTTATTTCTGGACGCATGCGCAAACTATAGAAAGTCGTTATGACGTAGAATGTGGATGATTTGTTTATTCCATTTATGAAATAAATCACATTTTCTAAAAACTCGTGTTTTTTAAGAAATCATGTAAACCTTCTCGAAGCTATGATTTTTAAAAATGGTGGAAGTAAGCTTTTCTTATTTTCCGACGCATGCGCAAACTATAGAAAGTTGTTATGACGTAGAATGTGTATACTTTGTTGATTGCATTTATGAAATAAATCATACTTTCTAAAAACTCGTGTTTTTTAAGAAATTATGTAAACCTTCTAGAGGTTGTGATTTTAAAAAACGGTTGAAGTAAGCTTTTCTTATTTCCGGATGCATGCGCAAACTATAGAAAGTCGTTATGACATAGAATATGCATACTTTGCTGATTCCATTTATGAAATAAATCATACTTTCTAAAAACTCGTGTTTTTTAAGAAATCATGTAAACCTTCTAGAGGTTGTGATTTTAAAAAACTGTGGAAGTAAGCTTTTCTTATTTCCGGATGCATGCACAAACTATAGAAAGTCGTTATGACATAGAATGTGCATACTTTGCTGATTCCATTTATGAAATAAATCACATTTTCTAAAAACTAGTGTTTTTTAAGAAATCATGTAAACCTTCTAGACGATGTGATTTTAAAAAAAGGGGGGAAGTAAGCTTTCTTATTTCCGGACGCATGCGCACACTATAGAAAGTCATTATGACGTAGAATGTGGATACTTTGTTGATTCCATTTTTGAAACAAATCACATTTTCTAAACACTAGTGTTTTTTAGGACATCATGTAAACCTTCTAGATGCTGTGATTTTAAAAAACTGTGGAAGTAATCTTTTCTTATTTCCGGACGCATGCGCAAACTATAGAAAGTCGTTATGACGTAGAATGTGCATACTTTGTTGATTCCATTTAGGAAATAAATCACATTTTCTAAAAACTCGTGTTTGTTAAGAAATCATGTAATCCTTCTAGAAGCTGTGATTTTAAAAAACGGTGGAAGTAAGCTTTTCTTATTTCCAGACACATGCGCAAACTATAGAAATTCATTATGACGTAGAACGTGCATACTTTGTTGATTCCATTTATGAAATAAATCACATTTTCTAAAAACTCATGTTTTGTAAGAAATCATGTAAACCTTCTAGTAGCCGTGATTTTAAAAAACGGTAGAAGTTGTTATCATGTAAACGGTAGAAAGTTGTTATCTTAACCTTCTAGTAGCCGTGATTTTCCGAACGCATGCAAAAACTATAGAAAGTTGTTATCATGTAGAACGTGCATACTTTGTTGATTCCATTTATGAAATAAATCAAATTTTCTAAAAACTCGTGTTTTTTAAGAAATCATGTAAACCTTCTAGAAGCTGTGATTTTAAAAAAATGTGGAAGTTGTTAAGATTTAATATGCTAAGATAGAAAATAGCAGCATTACATTCCATTTCACAATAATAGCATATACAGGATCACTGAAGAAACAACAAGCATAGCATAAACACAAGAGACAGAGATTTATCCTGGGAAACCCTCATGGGGTAGAAAACCCAGCAAAGCTTCCTCAATATAGATGACCAGTAATATACAAAGATGAAACCCTGAGACATGATCTCCTCCTCCACAATAGCAGACCTCTCCTCCACAAGTGCGCTATCCTCAAGTGAGTGAGTGTGTATAATTAGGAACACACCTCCTCTATTTATACACTACTCTGATATGTATTTTACACAAGTACATGTAGGCTCGTATTTAACCATTAGGTTAAATACCCCATTATAACTGACTGGGCCGACCCCCACATTGTGGGTCTAATAACCCTAGTTACCACAACCAATTCGGAGGAATAAACATCTCCGGATTCTTGGTATAATCACATCGGAGGTATGGAACATCTCCGGAATAAATAATATACAAATATAATATTCTTAGAAGTTACAATATTCAGCACTCCCCCTTAATGAGAAGGATATTATAACAACATCTGCAGGAGCAACAAGTCATACATCATACATGATACATCTATAAATCATTGGAAGCTTTCTTAACATCATCAGTAACTCAACCAGTTACTGGAACATCAACATCTTCAGTACTGAGTCTTTATCTTCTGCATCACTCGAACAACTATAGCAACATCAACGTCTGGATCCTCACGATCATCAACATCGTCATCTAGACCATCACGATCAGCATCATCATCAGCATCGTCATTACACGATCATCAACATCGTCATCTCACGATCATCAGCATCGTCATCTCACGATCATCAGCATCATCATCACACAATCAGCAGCATCGTCATCACACGATCATCAGCATCGTCATCACACGATCATCAGCATCGTCATCACACGATCAGCAGCATTGTCATCACACGATCATCAGCATCGTCATCACACGATCATCAGCATCGTCATCACACGATCATCAGCATCGTCATCACACAATCAGCAGCATCGTCATCACACGATCATCAGCATCGCCATCTATATACATGATCCTTCCTTTCGGAATTACTGGATTTACTGTCTAAGGATGATTAGTCCAACCACAATCATATTTAAGACTATCCTTCCTTTCGGAATTACTGGATTTACTGTCTAAGGATGATTAGTCCAACCACAATCATATTTAAGACTATCCTTCCTTTCGGAATTACTGGATTTACTGTCTAAGGATGATTAATCCAACCACAATCGCATTTAAGACTATCCTTCCTGGATTTACTGTCTAAGGATTATTAATCCAATCACAATCGCATTTAGCACTATCCTTCCTGGATTTATTGTCTAAGGATGATTAATCCAACCACAATCGCATTTAAGACTATCCTTCTTGGATTTACTGTCTAAGGATGATTAATCCAACCACAATCGCATTTAAGACTATCCTTCCTGGATTTACTGTCTAAGGATGATTAATCCAACCACAATCGCATTTAAGACTATCCTTCCTGGATTTACTGTCTAAGGATGATTAATCCAATCACAATCACATTTAAGACTATCCTTCTTGGATTTACTGTCTAAGGATGATTAATCCAACCACAATCGCATTTAAGACTATCCTTCCTGGATTTACTGTCTAAGGATGATTAGTCCAATCACAATCACATTTAAGACTATCCTTCTTGGATTTACTGTCTGAGGATGATTAATCCAACCACAATCGCATTTAAGACTATCCTTCCTGGATTTACTGTCTAAGGATGATTAATCCAACCACAATCGCATTTAAGACTATCCTTCTTGGATTTACTGTCTAAGGATGATTAATCCAACCACAATCGCATTTAAGACTATCCTTCCTGGATTTACTGTCTAAGGATGATTAATCCAATCACAATCACATTTAAGACTATCCTTCTTGGATTTACTGTCTAAGGATGATTAATCCAACCACAATCGCATTTGAGACTATCCTTCCTGGATTTACTGTCTAAGGATGATTAATCCAATCACAATCACATTTAAGACTATCCTTCTTGGATTTACTGTCTAAGGATGATTAATCCAATCACGTGCATTTTGAACCAAGGTCCAGGGACGATGCAGTCCTATCCTCTATTCTCGGAGACACCTGTCTACGGTTCACTTTAGAACTTGAGTTCAAGGATGATCCAATCCTCTCAAGTCCACCAAGGACTTCATTCTCGGAGACCTCACGTCTACGGCTCTCTTTAGGACTGAAAGTCCAGGGATGATCCAATCCCCTCAAGTCCACTAAGGACTTCATTCTCGGAGACCTCACGTCTACGGCTCTCTTTAGGACTGAAAGTCCAGGGATGATCCAATCCCCTCAAGTCCACCAAGGACTTCATTCTCGGAGACCTCACGTCTATGGCTCTCTTTAGGACTGAAAGTCCAGGGCTGATCCAATCCCCTCAAGTCCACCAAGGACTTCATTCTTGGAGACCTCACGTCTACGGCTCTCTTTAGGACTGAAAGTCCATGGATGATCCAATCCACTCAAGTCCACCAAGGACTTCATTCTCGGAGACCTCACGTCTACGGCTCTCTTTAGGACTGAAAGTCCAGGGATGATCCAATCCCCTCAAGTCCACCAAGGACTTCATTCTCGGAGACCTCACGTCTACGGCTCTCTTTAGGACTAAAGTCCAGGGATGATCCAATCCCCTCAAGTCCACCAAGGACTTCATTCTCGGAGACCTCACGTCTACGGCTCTCTTTAGGACTGAAAGTCCAGGGGATGATCCAATCCCCTCAACTGTCCACTAAGGACTTCATTCTCGGAGACCTCACGTCTACGGCTCTCTTTAGGACTGAAAGTCCATGGATGATCCAATCCACTCAAGTCCACCAAGGACTTCATTCTCGGAGACCTCACGTCTACGGCTCTCTTTAGGACTGAAAGTCCAGGGATGATCCAATCCCCTCAAGTCCACCAAGGACTTCATTCTCGGAGACCTCACGTCTACGGCTCTCTTTAGGACTAAAGTCCAGGGATGATCCAATCCCCTCAAGTCCACCAAGGACTTCATTCTCGGAGACCTCACGTCTACGGCTCTCTTTAGGACTGAAAGTCCAGGGGATGATCCAATCCCCTCAACTGTCCACTAAGGACTTCATTTTCGGAGACCTCACGTCTACGGCTCTCTTTAGGATTGAAAGTCCAGGGATGATCCAATCCCCTTAACTGTCCACTAAGGACTTCATTTTCGAAGACCTCATGTCTACGGCTCTCTTTAGGACTGAAAGTCCAGGGATGATCCAATCCCCTTAACTGTCCACTTAGGACTTCATTTTCGGAGACCTCACGTCTACGACTCTCTTTAGGATTGAAAGTCCAGGGATGATCCAATCCCCTCAACTGTCCACTAAGTATGATGAGTCATTAACTAACAACTTCAAGTTGGAGTCCATGGGAGTGGCCATGGCTTTATACTCCAACATATCAAATCTTTTTAGAAACTTCACAGCATACTTACCTTGATTTAAAAGATTCCTTTTGGATCTTGCCATACTTCTAGACCTAAGAAGTAGTGCATTAATCCGAGATCTTTCATTTTCATTTCTGCAGCCATTTTCATGACCTGTTTATCATTCCTTGTCAGAAAGAGATCATCGTCATACAATAATGGTATGATAGGTTCATCATCCACAACCTTAAGGTAAAGGAACAGTTTTACTTCTGGTAAAGCCCAAGCTTTGTCATGAAGCTGTCAATTGTCCATTATTCACACTCAACATTGAGTGATCTTCTGCATATCTATCTGTGCCATCTCTCGTCAGATGGGTCTACTAATATGAGCCTCAAAATCATTCGAACTCTGTGGTGAGTTCCTTCTTGCATCCATGTCATATGTGTATAGAACCCATATTCAACCTTGTAGAAAAGGTTGAGATCCACATCACCCATGATGATCATTAAGCTCATCAATTGACTACCGATCCTGGGAACCCATACAGAACCTGATTACATTATTAAGAGAATGGTCTAGCCCCTTGGAGCAAAACATCTCATCATGATTCTCTTCCTCTTACTAAGAGAATATCTTAACCACAAGCTTTCTATAGTGTGTTTGATTTGTAAATCTTTTGTTGAACATCCATCGCTTGTTCAGAGTTCATCATTCATCATGATCTTTCCTACAAATCAAAATTAAGTACATGATTAGTAATACTTCATAATCATCAAATCATATTGACATGATAACCTACTATGCATACATATATCATTTACATAGTTATGCAACTATTTTGACCAATACTTTGGCACAACACTTTCCCATATCCTGTATGCATACAGTGGCTATCTAGATGCCTTCCATCTCTACCAGAACATACTATCGAGAGTGTGCACAGCTCTCAGTATGTCAGCAAAGAGGTTTCATTCTAGATAAGCAACAATGGAATGTTTGTCCAATTTACCAATCATATGCATATTAGTAGTATACTATTCAATGCTTTATGAATGTTTACACTCAGCATGATATATCCTAGGAATACAAATATGCATACAAGCAATATCATTTACTATTTCTAATAACAACTCAAATACTTATCTTTTATGTTTGTGTGGTTGTCTCCCGCTTGATCTTCTGTATGTCTTCTGAACTTCTATTCATTTTGTACCATTGTGCATGCTCAAGTGTACACTAGTGTCATCCTCATGATCTCATACACAAACATACATTCATTAGTATATTCTCAATATTATCAAAACATTCTAATTCTAAATAATCTTGAATATGTACAGTCATGATTATAGATAATATTCAAGGTTTCAGGAAAGTCTTATTTTACTCATGCATATTCTTGTTTGATCTAGTTAGTTAAATCATCAACCAAGATAAGAGACATAATATGCATAAACCCTTGATTACTAACTTTATGAATAAGCATAACCAATCATACCAAGTATACAAGGTAAGATTCTCACATGACATAGAAAAACATACCTGGATTAGTATACCTGCTTAGTTATGTACAACATACCTAAACAATCTCTTCAATGATTTAGAGATCCTGAGCTAGAACCTGCATGTCTCATAGGTTAAGCATAATATAACAAAGTTATACATACCTCGTAAGTAGAACAAATATTATGGATGAGTCTTTGTCTTCATGTTTTCATGGTTATGGAATTTGATTTGTCTTTTGTGATGTACCTATATCTTGTTATCAGACAACATCAACCTCACACAACATCATAATGCATTAGTACAATCATATAGCCCTAATCAATGAATGTCTTTGATCATTCACATGCATTCATACTATTACTTTGGTGATAAGACAATTCTAACATTAATCAATATTGTACTAATAAATAATATGAAGACAAACACATCATGAACTTAATCAAGAATCGGATTTCAACATACGTGAGCCTCCTTAAGTCATACCTGTCGAGACTTCTTGTAGTCTTCTTATGTAAGGCCTTAGCCTCAACTCCCCCTGAAACTTGATCTGGAGCTTGATTAGGGTTTGCTAGAGAAACCCTAAAAATTCAATCTTTGACTTTCACACTTCTGAATGGATGAAAGAATGTGTCTTGCTGAGCTGATCAAATAACATACTTCAATTTTGGAATCTCCAAAATTTGACCCCTCAAAATTGCCTTTGAAACTTCTGGATCTTCTAGACAGGATCTTGAACTAGGGTTTGATGAAGCCCACCTTTCTGCCCAATCAAAAGGTTCAATCCAAGGCTCTAAACTCTTATTTTTCTGAGGATCTTCCAGCCGTGGTTACAGACTTCAAAAATTCCAACTTTTGTTGAAGCCCTAATTTTCCATCTTTCCGATCAAAATCCCGAACTGGGGTTTGATCAAGCCCGGTCTTCCACCCAACCAAAAAATTCAATCTTGGTCTCTAAATTTCGATTTTCCTGAGTAGCATTCAACCATGGATTCCGATTCCAAAAATTCTAACTTTCTCCGAAACCCTAAATTCCGGAAGCCATGGATGAAAGTGCTGCAAAAAATAATTATGTTTTGACAGAAATATGTGCCTGATTGTTTCTGCTGTAAGTCCAAAATTTTCGCTCCACAGGGTCTGAAAACTTTTTTTGTAGTATCCTGACCTGTCATCTTTCCATCCTGACAGGTCTGACCTCAATTGGATTCTCTGAGAGAGAGTTATGCTAAATGTCGCAACGTGACCTGTTTTGGGATAATTCAGGAGAGCGAACTTGTACGGTGTGCCACGTGTCACTGTTTGAACTTCAGCCTCTGAAAACGTTTCCTGAGATAGCCTGTCCTGTTATATTTCTATCTTGACAGGTCTGACCTCAATTGGAATCTCTGAGAGAGAGTTATGCCAAGTGTCGCAACGTGACCTGTTTATGGGATAAAACAGGAGAGCGAACTTGTACGGCGTGCCACGTGTCACTAGTTCACCTTCAGCCTCTGAAAACGTTTCCTGCGATAGTAAAGTCTGTGAACTACCTGTCACTTTTTACAAAATTTCATTTGGAGCTTCCTAGCCCAAGTTATGACCTTTTTTCCAAGGTGACCTGATTTTGACTGAGAACTGGAAGAGGCAGAAACCCTAACTTGTACTGATCATAACTCATAAAGTACAACGAATCTGAGGGTTCCCTTTGGACACAAGGTACCTGGGGATGTTATCTTCGACCTGTAAACTTTTCAGACCCTGAAACTTCGCGGAAATGGATTTATAGCGAAAGTTCCACGAGGACGGGTTTTTGCTATGTAAAACCCTAACCTTCAAATTGTCGTAAGTAAAGCAAGTGTCGTAAGTGCCATACCTTGCCTTCCTTCAGTTTAGCTCTGATACCATGTTAAGATTTAATATGCTAAGATAGAAAATAGCAGCATTACATTCCATTTCACAATAATAGCATATACAGGATCACTGAAGCAACAACAAGCATAGCATAAACACAAGAGACAGAGATTTATCCTGGGAAACCCTCATGGGGTAGAAAACCCAGCAAAGCTTCCTCAATATAGATGACCGGCAATATACAAAGATGAAACCCTAAGACATGATCTCCTCCTCCACAATAGCATACCTCTCCTCCACAAGTGCGCTATCCTCAAGTGAGTGAGTGTGTATAATGAGGAGCACACCTCCTCTATTTATAAACTACTCTGATATGTATTTTACACAAGTACATGTAGGCTCGTATTTAACCATTAGGTTAAATGCCCCATTATAACTGACTGGGCCAACCCCCACATGGTGGGTCTAATAACCCTAGTTACCACAACCAATTCGGAGGAATAAACATCTCCGGATACATAGTATAATCACATCGGAGGTATGGAACATCTCCGGAATAAATAATATACAAATATAATATTCTTAGAAGTTAAAATATTCAACAGAAGTAAGCTTTTCTTATTTCCGGACGCATGCGCAAACTATAGAAAGTCGTTATGACGTAGAATGTGCATACCTTGTGGATTCCATTTATGAAATAAATCACATTTTCTAAAAACTCGTGTTTTTTAACAAATCATGTAAACCTTCTAGAAGCTGTGATTTTAAAAAATGGTGGAAGTAAGCTTTTCTTATTTCCGGATGCATGCGCAACCCATGGAAAGTCGTATGGCGTAGAATATGTATACTTTGTTGATTTCATTTATGAAATAAATCACATTTTCTAAAAACTTGTGTTTTTTAAGAAATCATGTAAACCTTCTAGAAGCTGTGATTTTAAAAAATGGTGGAAGTAAGCTTTTCTTATTTCCGGACGCATGCGCAAACTATAGAAAGTTGTTATGACGTAGAATATGCATACTTTGTTGAATCCATTTATGAAATAAATCACATTTTCTAAAAACTCATGTTTTTTAACAAATCATGTAAACCTTCTAGAAGCTGTGATTTTAAAAAACGGGGGAAGTAAGCTTTTCTTATTTTTGGAACATGTGCAAACTATAGAAAGTCGTTATGACGTAGAATGTGCATACCTTGTTGATTGCATTTTTAAATTAATGACATTAATTTAAAAATTCATGTTTTTAAAGAAATCATGTAAACCTTCTAGAAGCTGTGATTTTAAAAAACGGTGGAAGTAAGCTTTTCTTATTTCTGGACGCATGCGGAAACTATAGAAAGTCGTTATGACGTAGAATGTACATACTTTGTTGATTCCATTTATGAAATAAATCACATTTTCTAAAAACTCGTGTTTTTTAACAAATCATGTAAACCTTCTGGAAGATGTGATTTTAAAAAAAGGGGGGAAGTAAGCTTTCTTATTTCCGGACGCATGTGCAAACTATAGAAAGTGGTTATGATGTAGAATGTGCATACTTTGTTGATTCCATTTATGAAATAAATCACATTTTCTAAAAACTAGTGTTTTTTAGGAAATCATGTAAACCTTCTAGAAGCTGTGATTTTAAAAAACGGTGGAAGTAAGCTTTTCTTATTTCTGGATGCATGCACAAACTATAGAAAGTCGTTATGATGTAAAATGTATATACTTTGTTGATTCCATTTATGAAATAAATCACATTTCCTAAAAACTCTTGTTTTTTAACAAATCATGTAACCCTTCTAGAAGCTATGATTTTAAGAAATGGGGGAAGTAAGCTTTTCTTATTACCGGACACATGCGCAAACTATAGAAAGTCGTTATGACGTAGAATGTGCATACTTTCTTGATTCTATTTAAGAAATAAATCACATTTTCTAAAAACTCGTGTTTTTTAAGAAATCATGTAAACCTTCTAGAAGCTGTGATTTTAAAAAATGGTGGAAGTAAGCTTTTCTTATTTCCAGACGCATGCGCAAACTATAGAAAGTCATTCTGACGTAGAATGTGCATACTTTGTTGATTCCATTTATGAAATAAATCACATTTTCTAAAAACTGGTGTTTTTTAAGAAATCATGTAAACCTTCTAGAAGCTGGGATTTTTAAAAACAGTGGAAGTAAGCTTTTCTTATTTCCGGACGCATGCACAAACTATAGAAAGTTGTTATCATGTAGAATGTGCATACTTTGTTGATTCCATTTATGAAATAAATCACATTTTCTAAAAACTCATGTTTTTTAAGAAATCATGTAAACCTTCTAGAAGCTGTGATTTTAAAAAATGGTGGAAGTAAGCTTTTCTTATTTCCGGACGCATGCGCAAACTATAGAAAGTTGTTATGACGTAGAATATGCATACTTTGTTGAATCCATTTATGAAATAAATCACATTTTCTAAAAACTCATGTTTTTTAACAAATCATGTAAACCTTCTAGAAGCTGTGATTTTAAAAAACGGGGGAAGTAAGCTTTTCTTATTTTTGGAACATGTGCAAACTATAGAAAGTCGTTATGACGTAGAATGTGCATACCTTGTTGATTGCATTTTTAAATTAATGACATTAATTTAAAAATTCATGTTTTTAAACAAATCATGTAAACCTTCTAGAAGCTGTGATTTTAAAAAACGGTGGAAGTAAGCTTTTCTTATTTCTGGACGCATGCGCAAACTATAGAAAGTCGTTATGACGCAGAATGTGGATGATTTGTTGATTCCATTTATGAAATAAATCAGATTTTCTAAAAACTCGTGTTTTTTAAGAAATCATGTAAACCTTCTAGAAGCTGTGATTTTAAAAAACGGTGGAAGTAAGGTTTTCTTATTTCTGGACGCATGCGGAAACTATAGAAAGTCGTTATGACGTAGAATGTACATACTTTGTTGATTCCATTTATGAAATAAATCACATTTTCTAAAAACTCGTGTTTTTTAAAAAATCATGTAAACCTTCTGGAAGATGTGATTTTAAAAAAAGGGGGGAAGTAAGCTTTCTTATTTCCGGACGCATGTGCAAACTATAGAAAGTGGTTATGACGTAGAATGTGCATACTTTGTTGATTCCATTTATGAAATAAATCACATTTTCTAAAAACTAGTGTTTTTTAGGAAATCATGTAAACCTTCTAGAAGCTGTGATTTTAAAAAACGGTGGAAGTAAGCTTTTCTTATTTCTGGATGCATGCACAAACTATAGAAAGTCGTTATGATCTACAATGTATATACTTTGTTGACTCCATTTATGAAATAAATCACATTTTCTAAAAACTCTTGTTTTTTAACAAATCATGTAACCCTTCTAGAAGCTGTGATTTTAAGAAATGGGGGAAGTAAGCTTTTCTTATTACCGGACACATGCGCAAACTATAGAAAGTCGTTATGACGTAGAATGTGCATACTTTCTTGATTCTATTTATGAAATAAATAACATTTTCTAAAAACTCGTGTTTTTTAAGAAATCATGTAAACCTTCTAGAAGCTGTGATTTTAAAAAATGGTGGAAGTAAGCTTTTCTTATTTCCAGACGCATGCGCAAACTATAGAAAGTCATTATGACGTAGAATGTGCATACTTTGTTGATTCCATTTATGAAATAAATCACATTTTCTAAAAACTCGTCTTTTTTAAGAAATAATGTAAACCTTCTAGAAGCTGTCATTTTAAAAAACGGTGGAAGTAAGCTTTTGTTATTTCTGGACGCATGCGCAAACTATAGAAAGCTGTTATGACGTAGAATGTGTATACTTTGTTGATTCCTTTTATGAAATAAATCACATTTTCTAAAAACTCATGTTTTTTAACAAAACATGTAAACCTTCTAGAAGCTGTGATTTTAAAAAACGGGGGGAAGTAAGCTTTTCTTATTTCCCGACGCATGCGCAAACTATAGAAAGTCATTATGACGTAGAATGTGCATACTTTGTTGATTCCATTTACGAAATAAATCACATTTTCTAAAAACTCGTGTTTTTTAAGAAATCATATAAACCTTCTAGAAGCTGTGATTTTTAAAAACGGTGGATATAAGCTTTTCTTATTTCCGGACGCATGCACAAATTATAGAAAGTTGTTATCATGTAGAATGTGCATACTTTGTTGATTCCATTTATGAAATAAATCACATTTTCTAAAAACTCGTTTTTTTTAACAAATCACGTAAACCTTCTAGAAGCTGTGATTTTAAAAAACGGTGGAAGTAACCTTTTCTTATTTCCGGATGCATGCGCAAACTATGGAAAGCCGTTATGACGTAGAATGTGCATACTTTGTTAATACCATTTATGAAATAAATCACATTTTCTAAAAACTCATGTTTTTCAAGAAATCATGTAAACCTTCTAGAAGCTGTGATTTTAAAAAACGGTGGAAGTAAGCTTTTCTTCTTTCCGGACGCATGCGCAAACTATAGAAAGTCGTTATGACGTAGAATGTGCATACTTTGTTGATAACATTTATGAAATAAATCACATTTTCTAAAAACTCGTGTTTTTTAAGAAATCATGTAAACCTTCTAGAAGCTGTGATTTTAAACAACGGTGGAAAGTCGTTATGACGTAGAATGTGTTGACTTTGTTGGTTCCATTTATGAAATAAATCACATTTTCAAAAACTCATGTTTTTTAAGAAATCATGTAAACCTTCTAGAAGGTGTGATTTTAAAAAATGGTGGAATTAAGCTTTTCTTCTCTGCGGATGCATGCACAAACTATAGAAAGTCATTATGAGGTAGAATGTGCATACTTTGTTGATTCCATTTATGAAATAAATCACATTTTCTAAAAACTCGTGTTTTTTAAGAAATCGTGTAAACCTTCTAGAAGCTGTGATTTTAAAAAATGGTGGAAGTAAGCTTTTCTTATTTCCGAACGCATGCACAAACTATAGAAAGTCGTTATGACGTAGAATGTGTATACTTTGTTGATTCCATTTATGAAATAAATCACATTTTCTAAAAACTGGTGTTTTTTAAGAAATCATGTAAACCTTCTAGAGGGTGTGATTTTAAAAAATGGTGGAAGTAAGCTTTTATTACTTCCGGACGCATGCGCAAACTATAGAAAGTCGTTATGACGTAGAATGTGCATACTTTGTTGATTCCATTTATGAAATAAATCACATTTTATAAAAACTAGTGTTTTTTAGGAAATCATGTAAACCTTCTAGAAGCTGTGATTTTGAAAAACTGTGAAAGTAAGCTTTTTTATTTCCGGACGCATGCACAAACTATAGAAAGTTGTTATGACGTAGAATGTGCATACTTTGTTGATTCCATTTATGAAATAAATCACATTTTCTAAATACTCGTGTTTTTTAAGAAGTCATGTAAACCTTCTAGAAGCTGTGATTTTAAAAACAGTGGAAGTAACCTTTTCTTATTTCCGGACGCATGCGCAACCCATAGAAAGTCGTTATGACGTAGAATGTGTATACTTTGTTGATTCCATTTATGAAATAAATCACATTTTCTAAAAACTTGTGTTTTTTAAGAAATCATGTAAACCTTCTAGAAGCTGTGATTTTAAAAAATGGTGGAAGTAAGCTTTTCTTATTTCCGGACGCATGCGCAAACTATAGAAAGTTGTTATGACGTAGAATATGCATACTTTGTTGAATCCATTTATGAAATAAATCACATTTTCTAAAAACTCGTGTTTTTTAACAAATCATGTAAACCTTCTAGAAGTTGTGATTTTAAAAAACGGGGGAAGTAAGCTTTTCTTATTTTTGGACACATGTGCAAACTATAGAAAGTCGTTATGACGTAGAACGTGCATACCTTGTTGATTCCATTTTAAAGTAATGACATTAATTTAAAAATTCATGTTTTTAAAGAAATCATGTAAACCTTCTAGAAGCTGTGATTTTAAAAAACGGTGGAAGTAAGCTTTTCTTATTTCTGGACGCATGCGCAAACTATAGAAAGTCGTTATGACGTAGAATGTGGATGATTTGTTGATTCCATTTATGAAATAAATCACATTTTCTAAAAACTCGTGTTTTTTAAGAAATCATGTAAACCTTCTAGAAGCTGTGATTTTAAAAAATGGTGGAAGTAAGCTTTTCTTATTTCTAGACGCATGCGCAAACTATAGAAAGTCGTTATGACGTAGAATGTACATACTTTGTTGATTCCATTTATGAAATAAATCACATTTTCTAAAAACTCGTGTTTTTTAACAAATCATGTAAACCTTCTAGAAGATGTGGTTTTAAAAAAAGGGGGGAAGTAAGCTTTCTTATTTCCGGACGGATGCGCAAACTATAGAAAGTGGTTATGACGTAGAATGTGCATACTTTGTTGATTCCATTTATGAAATAAATCACATTTTCTAAAAACCAGTGTTTTTTAGGAAATCATGTAAACCTTCTATAAGCTGTAATTTTAAAAAACGGTGGAAGTAAGCTTTTCTTATTTCTGGATGCATGCACAAACTATAGAAAGTCGTTATGATGTGTAGAATGTATATACTTTGTTGATTCCATTTATGAAATAAATCACATTTTCTAAAAACTCTTGTGTTTTAACAAATCATGTAACCCTTCTAGAAGCTGTGATTTTAAGAAACGGGGGAAGTAAGCTCTTCTTATTTCCGGACGCATGCACAAACTATAGAATGTCATTATGATGTAGAACGTGCATGATTTTTTGATTCCATTTATGAAATAAATCATATTTTCAAAAAACTTGTGTTTTTTAAGAAATCCTGTAAACCTTCTAGAAGCTGTCATTTTAAAAAACAGTGGAAGTAAGCTTTTCTTATTTCCGAACGCATGCGCAAACTATAGAAAGCCGTTATGACGTAGAAGGTGTATACTTTGTTGATTCCATTTATGAAATAAATCACATTTTCTAAAAACTCGTGTTTTTTAAGAAATCATGTAAACCTTCTAGAAGCTGTCATTTCAAAAAACGGTGGAAGTAAGATTTTCTTATTTCCGGACGCATGCGCAAACTATAGAAAGCCGTTATGACATAGAAGGTGTATACTTTGTTGATTCCATTTATGAAATAAATCACATTTTCTAAAAACTCGTGTTTTTTAAGAAATCATGTAAACCTTCTAGAAGCTGTGATTTTAAAAAACGGTGGAAGTAAGCTTTTCTTATTTCCAGACGCATGCGCAAACTATAGAAAGTCGTTATGACGTAGAATGTGCATACTTTGTTGATTCCATTTATGAAATAAATCACTTTTTCTAAAAACTCATGCTTTTTAAGAAATCATGTAAACTTTCTAGAAGCTGTCATTTTAAAAAACGACGGAAGTAAGCTTTTGTTATTTCCGTACGCATGCGCAAACTATAGAAAGCCGTTATGATGTAGAATGTGTATACTTTGTTGATTCCATTTATGAAATAAATCACGTTTTCTAAAAACTCGTGTTTTTTAAGAAATCATGTAAACCTTCTAGAAGCTGTGATTTTAAAAAATGGTTGAAGTAAGCTTTTCTTATTTCCGGACGCATGCGCAAACTATTGAAAGTCGTTATGACATAGAATCTGCATACTTTGTTGATTCCATTTATGAAATAAATCACATTTTCTAAAAACTTGTGTTTTTTAACAAATCATGTAAACCTTCTAGAAGATGTGATTTTAAAAAAAGGGGGGAAGTAAGCTTTCTTATTTCCGAACGCATGCGCAAACTATAGAAAGTCGTTATGACGTAGAATGTGCATACTTTGTTGATTCCATTTATGAAATAAATCACATTTTCTAAAAACTAGTGTTTTTTAGGAAATCATGTAAACCTTCTAGAAGCTGTGATTTTAAAAAACGGTGGAAGTAAGCTTTTCTTATTTCCAAACGCATGCGCAAACTATAGAAAGTCATTATGACGTAGAATGTACATACTTTGTTGATTCCCTTTATGAAATAAATCACATTTTTTAAAAACTCGTGTTTTTTAAGAAATAATGTAAACCTTCTAGAAGCTGTCATTTTAAAAAACGGTGGAAGTAAGCTTTTGTTATTTCCGGACGCATGCGCAAACTATAGAAAGCCGTTATGACGTAGAATGTGTATACTTTGTTGATTCCATTTATGAAATAAATCACATTTTCTAAAAACTCATGTTTTTTAACAAATCATGTAAACCTTCTAGAAGCTGTGATTTTTAAAAACGGGGGGAAGTAAGCTTTTCTTATTTCCAAACGCATGCGCAAACTATAGAAAGTCATTATGACGTAGAATGTGCATACTTTGTTGATTCCATTTACAAAATAAATCACATTTTCTAAAAACTCGTGTTTTTTAAGAAATCATGTAAACCTTCTAGAAGCTGTTATTTTTAAAAACGGTGGATATAAGCTTTTCTTATTTCCGGACGCATGCACAAATTATAGAAAGTTGTTATCATGTAGAATGTGCATACTTTGTTGATTCCATTTATGAAATAAATCACAGTTTCTAAAAACTCGTGTTTTTTAAAAAATCACGTAAACCTTCTAGAAGCTGTGATTTTAAAAAACGGTGGAAGTAACCTTTTCTTATTTCCGGATGCATGCGCAAACTATGGAAAGCCGTTATGACGTAGAATGTGCATACTTTGTTGATACCATTTATGAAATAAATCACATTTTCTAAAAACTCATGTTTTTCAAGAAATCATGTAGACCTTCTAGAAGTTGTGATTTTCAAAAACGGTGGAAGTAAGCTTTTCTTCTTTCCGGACGCATGCGCAAACTATAGAAAGTCGTTATGACGTAGAATGTGCATACTTTGTTGATTCCATTTATGAAATAAATCACATTTTCTAAAAACTCGTGTTTTTTAAGAAATCATGTAAACTTTCTAGAAGCTGTGACTTTAAAAAACGGTGGAAAGTCGTTATGATGTAGAATGTGCTGACTTTGTTGGTTCCATTTATGAAATAAATCACATTTTCTAAATACTCATGTTTTTTAAGAAATCATGTAAACCTTCTAGAAGGTGTGATTTCAAAAAATGGTGGAAGTAAGCTTTTCTTCTCTCCGGATGCATGCGCAAACTATAGAAAGTCATTATGACGTAGAATGTGCATACTTTGTTGATTCAATTTATGAAATAAATCACATTTTCTAAAAACTCATGGTTCTTAAAAAATCATGTAAACCTTCTAGAAGGTGTGATTTTAAAAAATGGTGGAAGTAAGCTTTTCTTCTCTCCGGATGCATGCACAAACTATAGAAAGTCATTATGACGTAGAATGTGGATACTTTGTTGATTCCATTTATGAAATAAATCACATTCTCTAAAAACTCGTGTTTTTTAAGAAATCTTGTAAACCTTCTAGAAGCTGTGATTTTAAAAAACGGTGGAAGTAAGCTTTTCTTATTTTCGAACGCATGCGCAAACTATAGAAATTCGGTATGACGTAAAATGTGTATACTTTGTTGATTCCATTTATGAAATAAATCACATTTTCTAAAAACTCGTGTTTTTTAAGAAATCATGTAAACCTTCTAGAGGCTGTGATTTTAAAAAATGGTGGAAGTAAGATTTTATTATTTCCGGACGCATGCGCAAACTATAGAAAGTCGTTATGACGTAGAATGTGCATACTTTGTTGATTCCATTTATGAAATAAATCACATTTTCTAAAAACTAGTGTTTCTTAGGAAATCATGTAAACCTTCTAGAAGCTGTGATTTTGAAAAACTGTGGAAGTAAGCTTTTTTATTTCCGGACGCATGCACAAACTATAGAAAGTCGTTATGACGTAGAATGTGCATACTTTGTTGATTCCATTTATGAAATAAATCACATTTTCTAAATACTCGTGTTTTTTAAGAACTCATGTAAACCTTCTAGAAGCTGTGATTTTAAAAAACAGTGGAAGTAACCTTTTCTTTTTTCCGGACGCATGCGCAACCCATAGAAAGTCGTTATGACGTAGAATGTGTACACTTTGTTGATTCCATTTATGAAATAAATCACATTTTCTAAAAACTCGTGTTTTTTAACAAATCATGTAAACCTTCTAGAAGATGTGGTTTTAAAAAAAGGGGGGAAGTAAGCTTTCTTATTTCCGGACGGATGCGCAAACTATAGAAAGTGGTTATGACGTAGAATGTGCATACTTTGTTGATTCCATTTATGAAATAAATCACATTTTCTAAAAACTAGTGTTTTTTAGGAAATCATGTAAACCTTCTAGAAGCTGTGATTTTAAAAAACGGTGGAAGTAAGCTTTTCTTATTTCTGGATGCATGCACAAACTATAGAAAGTCGTTATGATGTAGAATGTATATACTTTGTTGATTCCATTTATGAAATAAATCACATTTTCTAAAAACTCTTGTTTTTTAACAAATCATGTAACCCTTCTAGAAGCTGTGATTTTAAGAAACGGGGGAAGTAAGCTTTTCTTATTTCCGGACGCATGCGCAAACTATAGAAATTCGTTATGACGTAGAATGTGCATACTTTGTTGATTCCATTTATGAAATAAATCACATTTTCTAAAAACTCGTGTTTTTTAAGAAATCATGTAAACCGTCTAGAAGCTGTGATTTTAAAAAACTGGCGGAAGTAAGCTTTTTTTATTTCCGGATGCATGCACAAACTATAGAATGTCATTATGACGTAGAATGTGCATGATTTGTTGATTCCATTTATGAAATAAATCATATTTTCAGAAAACTCGTGTTTTTTAAGAAATCATGTAAACCTTCTAGAAGCTGTCATTTTAAAAAACGGTGGAAGTAAGCTTTTCTTATTTCCGAATGCATGCGCAAACTATAGAAAGCCGTTATGACGTAGAAGGTGTATACTTTGTTGATTCCATTTATGAAATAAATCACATTTTCTAAAAACTCGTGTTTTTTAAGAAATCATGTAAACCTTCTAGAAGCTGTCATTTAAAAAAACGGTGGAAGTAAGCTTTTCTTATTTCCGGACGCATGCGCAAACTATAGAAAGCCGTTATGACGTAGAAGGTGTATACTTTGTTGATTCCATTTATGAAATAAATCATATTTTCTAAAAACTCGTGTTTTTTAAGAAATCATGTAAACCTTCTAGAAGCTGTGATTTTAAAAAACGGTGGAAGTAAGCTTTTCTTATTTCCACACGCATGCGCAAACTATAGAAAGTCGTTATGACGTAGAATGTGCATACTTTTTTGATTCCTTTTATGAAATAAATCACATTTTCTAAAAACTCATGTTTTTTAAGAAATCATGTAAACCTTCTAGAAGCTGTCATTTTAAAAAATGACGGAAGTAAGCTTTTGTTATTTCCGGACGCATGCGCAAACTATAGAAAGCCGTTATGACGTAGAATGTGTATACTTTGTTGATTCCATTTATGAAATAAATCACGTTTTCTAAAAACTCGTGTTTTTTAAGAAATCATGTAAACCTTCTAGAAGCTGTGATTTTAAAAAACGGTGGAAGTAAGCTTTTCTTATTTCCGGACGCATCCGCAAACTATAGAAAGTCGTTATGACGTAGAATGTGCATACTTTGTTGATTCCATTTATTAAATAAATCACATTTTCTAAAAACTTGTGTTTTTTAACAAATCATGTAAACCTTCTAGAAGATGTGATTTTAAAAAAAGGGGGGAAGTAAGCTTTCTTATTTCCGAACGCATGCGCAAACTATAGAAAGACGTTATGACGTAGAATGTGCATACTTTGTTGATTCCATTTATGAAATAAATCACATTTTCTAAAAACTAGTGTTTTTTAGGAAATCATGTAAACCTTCTAGAAGCTGTGATTTTAAAAAATGGTGGAAGTAAGCTTTTCTTATTTCCGGACGCATGCGCAAACTAAAGAAAGTCGTTATGACGTAGAATGTGTATAATTTTTTTATTCCATTGATGAAATAAATCACATTTTCTAAAATCTCATGTTTTTTAACAAATCATGTAAACCTTCTAGAAGCTGTGATTTTAAAAAACTGGGGGAAGTAAGATTTTTTATTTCCCGACGCATGCACAAACTATAGAAAATCATTATGACGTAGAATGTGCATACTTTGTTGATTCCATTTATGAAATAAATCACATTTTCTAAAAACTCGTTTTTTTTAAGAAATCATGTAAGCCTTCTAGAAGTTGTGATTTTTAAAAACGGTGGAAATAAGCTTTTCTTATTTCCGGACGCATGCACAAATTATAGAAAGTTGTTATCATGTAGAATGTGCATACTTTGTTGATTCCATTTATGAAATAAATCACATTTTCTAAAAAGTCGTGTTTTTAACAAATCATGTAAACCTTCTAGAAGCTGTGATTTTAAAAAACGGTAGAAGTAACCTTTTCTTATTTCCGGATGCATGCGCAAACTATAGAAAGCCGTTATGACGTAGAATGTGCATACTTTGTTTATTCCATTTATGAAATAAATCACATTTTCTAAAAACTCATGTTTTTTAAGAAATCATGTAAACCTTCTAGAAGCTGTGATTTTAAAAAACGGTGGAAGTAAGCTTTTCTTCTTTCCGGACGCATGCGCAAACTATAGAAAGTCGTTATGACGTAGAATGTGCATATTTTGTTGATTCCATGTATGAAATAAATCAGATTTTCTAAAAACTCGTGTTTTTTAAGAAATCATGTAAACCTTCTAGAAGCTGTGATTTTAAAAAATGGTGGAAAGTCGTTATGACGTAGAAGGTGCATACTTTGTTGATTCCATTTATGAAATAAATCACATTTTCTAAAAACTCATGTTTTTTAAGAAATCATGTAAACCTTCTAGAGGCTGTGATTTTAAAAAACGGTGGAAGTAAGCTTTTATTATTTCCGGACGCATGCGTAAACTATAGAAAGTCGTTATGACGAAGAATGTGCATACTTTGTTGATTCCATTTATGAAATAAATCACATTTTCTAAAAACTCATGTTTTTTAAGAAATCATGTAAACCTTCTAGAAGCTGTAATTTTAAAAAACGGTGGAAGTAAGCTTTTCTTATTTCCGGACGCATGCGCAAACTATATAAAGTTGTTATCGTATAGAATGTGCATACGTTGTTGATTTCACTTATTAAATAAATCACATTTTCTAAAAACTCGTGTTTTTTAAGAAATCATGTAAATCTTCTAGAAGCTGTGATTTTAAAAAATGGTGGAAGTAAGCTTTTTTTATTTCCGGACGCATGCACAAACTATAGAATATAATTATGACGTAGAATGTGAATGATTTGTTGATTCCATTTATGAAATAAACCATATTTTCAAAAAACTCGTGTTTTTTAAGAAATCATGTAAACCTTCTAGAAGCTGTCATTTTAAAAAACGGTGGAAGTAAGCTTTTCTTATTTCCGGACAAATGCGCAAACTATAGAAAGCCGTTATGACGTAGAAGGTGTATACTTTGTTGATTCCATTTATGAAATAAATCACATTTTCTAAAAACTCGTTTTTTTTAGAAATCATGTAAACCTTCTAGAAGCTGTGATTTTAAAAATCGGTGGAAGGAAGCTTTTCTTACTTCCGGACGCATGCGCAAACTATAGAAAGTTGTTATAACGTAGAATGTGCATACTTTGTTGATTCCATTTATGAAATAAATCACATTTTCTAAAAACTCGTGTTTTTTAACAAATCATGTAAACCTTCTAGAAGATGTGATTTTAAAAAAAGGGGGGAAGTAAGCTTTCTTATTTCCGGACGCATGCGCAAACTATAGAAAGTCGTTATGACGTAGAATGTGCATACTTTGTTGATTCCATTTAAGAAATAAATCACATTTTCTAAAAACTCTTGTGTTTTAACAAATCATGTAACCCTTCTAGAAGCTGTGATTTTAAAAAACGGGGGGAAGTAAGCTTTTCTTATTTCCCGATGCATGCACAAACTATAGAAAGTCGTTATGACGTAGAATGTGCATACTTTGTTGATTCCATTTATGAAATAAATAAAATTTTCTAAAAACTAGTGTTTTTTAAGAAATCATGTAAACCTTCTAGAAGCTGTGATATTTAAAAACGGTGGAAATAAGCTTTTCTTATTTCCGGACGCATGGACAAATTATAGAAAGCTGTTATCATGTAGAATGTGCATACTTTGTTGATTCCATTTATGAAATAAATCACAGTTTGTAAAAACTCGTGTTTTTTAACAAATCATGTAAACCTTCTAGAAGCTGTGATTTTAAAAAACGGTGGAAGTAACCTTTTCTTATTTCCGGATGCATGCACAAACTATAGAAAGTCGTTATGACATAGAATGTACATACTTTATTGATTCCATTTATGAAATAAATCACATTTTCTAAAAACTCTTGTTTTTTAAGAAAACATGTAAACCTTCTAGAAGCTGGGATTTTAAAAAATGGTGGAAGTAAGCTTTTCTTCTTTCCGGATGCATGCGCAAACTATAGAAAGTCGTTATGAAGTAGAATGTGCATACTTTGTTGATTCCATTTATGAAATAAATCACATTTTCTAAAAACTCGTGTTTTTTAAGAAATCATGTAAACCTTCTAGAAGCTGTGATTTTAAAAAACGTTGGAAGTAAGCTTTTCTTATTTCCGGACGCATGCGCAAACTATAGAAAGTCGTTATGTCGTAGAATGTGTATACTTTGTTGATTCCGTTTATGAAATAAATCACATTTTCTAAAACCTCGTGTTTTTTAAGAAATCATGTAAACCTTCTAGAGGCCGTGATTTTAAAAAACGGTGGAAGTAAGCTTTTCTTATTTCCGGACGCATGCGCAAACTATAGAAAGTCGTTATCATGTAGAATGTGCATACTTTGTTGATTCCATTTCTGAAATAAATCACATTTTCTAAAAACTCGTGTTTTTTAAGAAATCATGTAAACCTTCTAGATGCTGTGATTTTAAAAAACGGTGGAAGTAAGCTTTTCTTATTTCCGGACGCATGCGCAAACTATAGAAAGTTGTTATCATTTAGAATGTGCATACTTTGTTGATTCCATTTATGAAATAAATCACATTTTCTAAAAACTCGTGTTTTTTAAGAAATCATGTAAATCTTCTAGAAGCTGTGATTTTAAAAAACGGTGGAAGTAAGCTTTTTTTATTTCCGGACGCATGCACAAACTATAGAAAGTCATTATGATGTAGAATGTGCATGATTTGTTGATTCCATTTATGAAATAAGTCACATTTTCTAAAAACTCATGTTTTTTAAGAAATCATGTAAACCTTCTAGAAGCTGTCATTTTGAAAAACGGTGGAAGTAAGCTTTTCTTATATCCGGATGCATGCGCAAACTATAGAAAGTCGTTATGATGTAGAATGTGTATACTTTGTTAATTCCATTTATGAAATAAATCTCATTTTCTAAAAACTCGTGTTTTGTAAAAAATCATGTAAACTTTCTAGAAGCTGTGATTTTAAAAAACGGGGGAAAGTAAGCTTTTCTTATTTCCCGACGCATGCGCAAACTATAGAAGTCGTTATGAGGTAGAATGTGCATACTTTGTTGATATTATTTATGAAATAAATCACATTCTCTAAAAACTAGTCTTTTTTAGGAGATCATGTAAACCTTCTAGAAGCTGTGATTTTAAAAAACGGTGGAAGGAAGCTTTTCTTATTTTTGGACGTATGCGCAAACTATAGAAAGTCGTTATGACGTAGAATGTGCATACTTTATTGATTCCATTTATGAAATAAATCACATTTTCTAAAAATTCGTGTTTTTTAAGAGATCATGTAAACTTTCTAGAAGCTGTGATTTTAAAAAACGGTGGAAGTAAGCTTTTCTTATTTCCGGATGCATGCACAAACAATAGAAAGTCGTTATGACGTAGAATGTGCATGATTTGTTGATTCCATTTATGAAATAAATCACATTTTCTAAAAACTAGTGTTTTGTATGAAATCATGTAAACCTTCTAGAAGCTGTGATTTTAAAAAATGGTGGAAGTAAGCTTTTCTTATTTCTGGACGCATGCGCTAACTATAGAAACTCGTCATGACGTAGAATGTGCATACTTTGTTGATTCCATTTGTGAAATAAATCACATTTTCTAAAAATTCGTGTTTTTTAAGAAATCATGTAAACTTTCTAGAAGCCGTGATTTTAAAAAACCGGGGAAAGTAAGCTTTTCTTATTTCCTGAAGCATGCGCAAACTATAGACGTCGTTATGACGTAGAATGTGCATACTTTGTTGATTCCATTTATGAAATAAATCACATTCTCTAAAAACTAGTCTTTTTTAGGAAATCATGTAAACCTTCTAGAAGCTGTGATTTTAAAAAACGGTGGTAGTAAGCTTTTCTTATTTCCGGATGCATGCACAAACTATAGAAAGTCGTTATGACGTAGAATGTGTATACTTTGTTGATTCAATTGATGAAATAAATCACATTTTCTAAAAACTCGTGTTTTTTTAGAAATCATGTAAACCTTCTAGAAGATGTGATTTTAAAAAACGGGGGGAAGTAAGCTTTTCTTATTTCCTGACGCATGCACAAACTATAGAAAGTCGTTATGACGTAGAATGTGCATACTTTGTTGATTCCATTTATAAAATAAATCACATTTTCTAAAAACTCATGTTTTTTAAGAAATCATGTAAACCTTCTAGAAGCCGTGATTTTTAAAAACGGTGGAAATAAGCTTTTCTTATTTCCGGACGCATGCACAAATTATAGAAAGTTGTTATCATGTAGAATGTGCATACTTTGTTCATTCCATTTATGAAATAAATCACAGTTTCTAAAAACTTGTGTTTTTTAACAAATCATGTAAACCTTCTAGAAGCTGTGATTTTAAAAAACGGTGGAAGTAACCTTTTCTTATTTCCGGATGCATGCTCAAACTATAGAAAGTCGTTATGACGTAGAATGTGCATACTTTGTTGATTCCATTTATGAAATAAATCACATTTTCTAAAAACTCATGTTTTTTAAGAAATCATGTAAACCTTCTAGAAGCTGTGATTTTAAAAAACGGTTGAAGTAAGCTTTTCTTCTTTCCAGATGCATGCGCAAACTATAGAAAGTCGTTATGACGTAGAATGTGCATACTTTGTTGATTCCATTTATGAAATAAAACACTTTTTCTAAAAACTCAGGTTTTTTAACAAATCATGTAAATCCTCTAGAAGCTGTGATTTTAAAAAACGGTGGAAGTAAGATTTTCTTATTTCCGGACGCATGCGCAAACTATAGAAAGTCATTATGAAGTAGAATGTGCATAGTTTGTTGATTCCATTTATGAAATAAATCACATTTTCTAAAAACTAGTGTTTTTTAGGAAATCATGTAAACCTTCTAGAAGATGTGATTTTAAAAAAAGGGGGGACGTAAGCTTTCTTATTTCCGGACGCATGCGCAAACTATAGAAAGTCGTTATGACGTAGAATGTGCATGATTTTCTGATTCCATTTATGAAATAAATCACATTTTCTAAAAACTCATGTTTTTTAAGAAATCATGTAAACCTTCTAAAAGCTGTCATTTTAAAAAACAGTGGAAGTAAGCTTTTCTTATTTCCGGACGCATGCGCAAACTATAGAAAGTCGTTATGACGAAGAATGTGTATACTTTGTTGATTCCATTTACGAAATAAATCACATTTTCTAAAAACTCGTGTTTTTTAAGAAATCATGTAAACCTTCTAGAAGCTGTGATTTTAAAAAACGGTGGAAGTAAGCTTTTCTTATTTCCGGACGCATGCGCAAACTATAGAAAGTCGTTATGACGTAGAATGTGCATACATTGTAGATTCCATTTATGAAATAAATCACATTTTCTAAAAACTGGTGTTTTTTAAAAAATGTAAACCTTCTAGAAGCTGGGATTTTTAAAAACAGTGGAAGTAAGCTTTTCTTATTTCCGGACGCATGCACAAACTATAGAAAGTTTTTATCATGTAGAATGCGCATACTTTGTTGATTCCATTTATGAAATAATTCACATTTTCTAAAAACTCATGTTTTTTAAGAAATCATGTATACCTTCTAGAAGCTCTGATTTAAAAAAACGGTGGAAGTAACCTTTTCTTATTTCCGGACGCATGCGCAAACTATAGAAAGTCGTTATGACATAGAATGTGCATATTTTGTTTATTTCATTTATGAAATAAATCACATTTTCTAAAAACTCGTGTTTTTTAAGAAATTATGTAAACCTTCTAGAAGCTGTGATTTTAAAAAATGGTGGAAGTAAGCTTTTCTTATTTCCGTACGCATGCGCAAACTATAGAAAGTCGTTATGAGGTAGAATGTACATACTTTTTTGATTCCATTTATGAAATAAATCACATTTTCTAAAAGCTCATGTTTGTTAAGAAATCATGTAAGCCTTCTAGAAGCTGTGATTTTAAACAACGGTAGATTTAAGCTTTTCTTATTTCTGGACGCATGCTCAAACTATAGAAAGTTGTTATCATGTAGAATGTGCATACTTTGTTGATTCCATTTATAAAATAAATCACATTTTCTAAAAACTTGTGTTTTTTAAGAAATCATGTAAACCTTCTAGAAGCTGTGACTTTAAAAAACGGTGGTATTAAGCTTTTCTTATTTTCGGATGCATGAGCAAACTATAGAAAGTCGTTATGATCTAGAATGTGTATACTTTGTTGATTCTATTTATTAAATAAATCAAATTTTCTAAAAACTCGTGTTTTTTAACAAATCATATAAACCTTCTAGAAGCTGTGATTTTAAAAAACGGTGGAAGTAAGCTTTTTTTATTTCCAGATGCATGCACAAACTATAGAAAGTCGTTATGACGTAGAATGTGCATACTTTGTTCATTCCATTTATGAAATAAATCACATTTTTTAAAAACTCATGTTTTTTAAGAAATCATGTAAACCTTCTAGAAGCTGTGATTTTTAAAAACGGTGGAAGTAAGCTCTTCTTATTTCCGGACGCGTGCACAAACTATAGAAAGTTGTTATCATGTAGAATGTGCATACTTTGCTGATTCCATTTATGAAATAAATCACAATTTCTAAAAACTCGTGTTTTTTAACAAATCATGTAAACCTTCTAGAAGCTGTGATTTTAAAAAACGGGGGAAGTAAGCTTTTCTTATTACCGGACGCATGCGCAAACTATAGAAAGTCGTTATTACGTAGAATGTGCATACTTTGTTGATTCCACTTATGAAATAAATTACATTTTCTAAAAACTCGTGTTTTTTAAGAAATCATGTAAACCTTCTAGAAGCTGTGATTTTAAAACACGGTGGAAGTAAGCTTTTCTTATTTCCGGACGGATGGATAAACTATAGAAAGTCGTTATGACGTAGAATGTGCATACTTTGTTGATTCCATTTATGAAATAAATCACATTTTCTAAAAACTCGTGTTTTTGAAGAAATCATGTAAACCTTCTAGAAGATGTGATTTTAAAAAAAGGGGGGAAGTAAGGTTTCTTATTTCCGGACGCATTCGCAAACTATAGAAAGTCGTTATGACGTAGAATGTGCATACTTTGTTGATTCCATTTATGAAATAAATCACATTTTCTAAAACCTCGTGTTTTTTAAGAAATCATGTAAAACTTCTAGAAGCTGTGATTTTTAAAAACGGTGGAACTAAGCTTTTCTTATTTCGGGACGCATGCGCAAACTATAGAAAGTCGATATGACGTAGAATGTGCATACTTTGTTGATTCTATTTATGAAATAAATCAAATTTTCTAAAAACTCGTGTTTTTTAACAAATCATGTAAACCTTCTAGAAGATGTGATTTTAAAAAAAGGGGAGACGTAAGCTTTCTTCTTTCGAGACGCATGCGCAAACTACAGGAAGTCGTTATGACGTAGAATGTGCATAGTTTGTTGATTCGATTTATGAAATAAATGACATTTTCTAAAAACTAATGTTTTTTAGGAAATCATGTAAACGTTCTAGAAGCTGTGATTTTAAAAAATGGTGGAAGTAAGCTTTTCTTATTTCTGGACGCATGCGGAAACTATAGAAATTCGTTATGACGTAGAATGTGTATACTTTGTTGATTCCATTGTTGAAATAAATCACATTTTCTAAAAACTCGTGTTTTTTAAGAAATGATATAAACCTTCTAGAAGCTGTGATTTTAAAAAACGGCGGAAGTAAGCTTTTCTTATTTCCGGACGCATGCGCAAACTATAGAAAGTCGTTATGACGTAGAATGTGCATACTTTGTTTATTCCATTTAGGAAATAAATCGCATTTTCTAAAAACTCATGTTTTTTAAGAAATTATGTAAACCTTCTAGAAGCTGTGATTTTAAAAAATGGTGGAAGTAAGCTTTTCTTATTTCCTTACGCATGCGCAAACTATAGAAATTCGTTATGACGTAGAATGTGCATACTTTGTTGATTCCATTTATGAAATAAATCACATTTTCTAAAAGCTCATGTTTGTTAAGAAATCATGTAAACCTTCTAGAAGCTGTGATTTTAAACAACGGTCGAAGTAAGCTTTTCTTATTTCCGGACGCATGCGCAAACCATAGAAAGTCGTTATCATGTAGAATGTGCATACTTTGTTGATTTCATTTATAAAATAAATCACATTTTCTAAAAACTCGTGTTTTTTAAGAAATCATGTAAACCTTCTAGAAGCTGTGACTTTAAAAAACGGTGGAATTAAGCTTTTCTTATTTTCGGACGCATGCGCAAACTATAGAAAGTCGTTATGATCTAGAATGTGTATACTTTGCTGATTATATTTATTAAATAAATCACATTTTCTAAAAACTCGTGTTTTTTAACAAATCACCTAGAAGCTGTGATTTTAAAAAACGGTGGAAGTAAGCTTTTTTTATTTCCGGACGCATGTACAAACTATAGAAAGTCGTTATGACGTAGAATGTGCATACTTTGTTGATTCCATTTATGAAATAAATCACATTTTGTAAAAACTCGTGTTTTTTAAGAAATCATGTAAACCTTCTAGAAGCTGTGATTTTTAAAAACGGTGGAAGTAAGCTCTTCTTATTTCCGGACGCGTGCACAAACTATAGAAAGTTGTTATCATGTAGAATGTGCATACTTTGCTGATTCCATTTATGAAATAAATCACATTTTCTAAAAACTCGTGTTTTTTAACAAATCATGTAAACCTTCTAGAAGCTGTGATTTTAAAAAACGGGGGAAGTAAGCTTTTCTTATTACCGGACGCATGCGCAAATATAGAAAGTCGTTATTACGTAGAATGTGCATACTTTGTTGATTCCATTTATGAAATAAATCACATTTTGTAAAAACTCGTGTTTTTTAAGAAATCATGTAAACCTTCTAGAAGCTGTGATTTTAAAAAATGGTGGAAGTAAGCTTTTCTTATTTCCGGACGCATGCACAAACTATAGAAAGTCCTTATGACGTAGAATGTGCATGATTTATTGATTCCACTTCTGAAATAAATCACATTTTCTAAAAACTCGTGATTTTTAAGAAATCATGTAAACCTTCTAGAAGCTGTGATTTTAAAACACGGTGGAAGTAAGCTTTTCTTATTTCCGGACGCATGCGTAAACTATAGAAAGTCGTTATGACATAGAATGTTACTCCTTTTTTTTGTATAAAAATGGTAAGAGCAAGTATAAAGCAAGTAAGGCTTTGAAATATATAAAATGAAAATCAAACAACATAACATGTATTTGTCTTATTCTTATGAAATGTCCATACCTTGTGGATTCCATTTATGAAATAAATCACATTTTCTAAAAATTCGTGTTTTTTAACAAATCATGTAAACCTTCTAGAAGCTATGATTTTAAAAAATGGTGGAAGTAAGATTTTCTTATTTCCAGACGCATGCGCAACCCATAGAAAGTCGTTATGACGTAGAATGTGTATACTTTGTTGATTCCATTTATGAAATAAATCACATTTTCTAAAAACTCGTCTTTTTTAACAAAGCATGTAGACCTTCTAGAAGCTGTGATTTTAAAAAACGGGGGAAGTAAGCTTTTCTTATTTTTGGACACATGTGCAAACTATAGAAAGTCGTTATGACGTAGAATTTGCATACCTTGTTGATTCCATTTTTAAATTAATGACATTAATTTTTAACTCATGTTTTTAAAGAAATCATGTAAACCTTCTAGAAGCTCTGATTTTAAAAAACGGGCATGAGTAAGCTTTTCTTATTTTCGGACGCATGCACAAACTATAGAAAGTCGTTATGACGTAGAATGTGCATATTTTGTTGATTCCATTTATGAAATAAATCACATTTTCTAAAAACTCGTATTTTATAAGAAATGATGTAAACCTTCTAGAAGATGTGATTTTAAAAAAAGGAGGGAAGTAAGCTTTCTTACTTCTGGACGCATGCGCAAACTATAGAAAGTGGTTATGACGTAGAATGTGCATACTTTGTTGATTCCATTTATGAAATAAATCACATTTTCTAAAAACTCAGGTTTTTTAACAAATCAAGTAAATCCTCTAGAAGCTGTGATTTTAAAAAACGGTGGAAGTAAGCTTTTCTTATTTCCGGACGCATGCGCAAACTATAGAAAGTCATTATGACGTAGAATGTGCATACTTTGTTGATTCCATTTATGAAATAAATCACATTTTCTAAAAACTAGTGGTTTTTAGGAAATCATGTAAATCTTCTAGAAGATGTGATTTTAAAAAAAGGGGGGGACGTAAGCTTTCTTATTTCCGGACGCATGCACAAACTATAGAAAGTCGTTATGACGTAGAATGTGCATGATTTTCTGATTCCATTTATGAAATAAATCACATTTTCTAAAAAATCGTGTTTTTTAAGAAATCATGTAAACCTTCTAGAAGCTGTCATTTTAAAAAACGGTGGAAGTAAGCTTTTCTTATTTCCGGACGCATGCGCAAACTATGCAAAGTCGTTATGACGAAGAATGTGTATACTTTGTTGATTCCATTTACGAAATAAATCACATTTTCTAAAAACTCGTGTTTTTTAAGAAATCATGTAAACCTTCTGGATGCTGTGATTTTAAAAAACGGTGGAAGTAAGCTTTTCTTATTTCCGGACGCATGCGCAAACTATAGAAAGTCGTTATGACGTAGAACGTGCATACATTGTTGATTCCATTTATGATATAAATCACATTTTCTAAAAACTGGTGTTTTTTAAGAAATCATGTAAACCTTCTAGAAGCTGGGATTTTTAAATACAGTGGAAGTAAGCTTTTCTTATTTCAAGACGCATGCACAAACTATAGAAAGTTTTTATCATGTAGAATGTGCATACTTTGTTGATTCCATTTATGAAATAAATCACATTTTCTAAAAACTCATGTTTTTTAAGAAATCATGTAAACCTTCTAGAAGCTGTGATTTTAAAAAACGGTGGAAGTAACCTTTTCTTATTTCCGGACGCATGCGCAAACTATAGAAAGTCGTTATGACGTAGAATGTGCATACTTTGTTTATTCCATTTAGGAAATAAATCACATTTTCTAAAAACTCATGTTTTTTAAGAAATTATGTAAACCTTCTAGAAGCTCTGATTTTAAAAAATGGTGGAAGTAAGAATTTCTTATTTCCGTACGCATGCGCAAACTATAGAAAGTCGTTATGACGTAGAATGTGCATACTTTGTTGATTCCATTTATGAAATAAATCACATTTTCTAAAAGCTCATGTTTGTTAAGAAATCATGTAAACCTTCTAGAAGCTGTGATTTTAAACAATGGTCGAAGTAAGCTTTTCTTATTTTCGGACGCATGCGCAAACTATAGAAAGTCGTTATCATGTAGAATGTGCATACTTTGTTGATTCCATTTATAAAATAAATCACATTTTCTAAAAACTCGTGTTTTTTAAGAAATCATGTAAACCTTCTAGAAGCTGTGACTTTAAAAAACGGTGGAATTAAGCTTTTCTTATTTTCGGACGCATGCGAAAACTATAGAAAGTCGTTATGATCTAGAATGTGTATACTTTGTTGATTCTATTTATTAAATAAATCACATTTTTTAAAAACTCGTGTTTTTTAACAAATCATGTAAACCTTCTAGAAGCTGTGATTTTAAAAAACGGTGGAAGTAAGCTTTTTTGATTTCCGGACGCATGCACAAACTATAGAAAGTCGTTATGACGTAGAATGTGCATACTTTGTTGATTCCATTTATGAAATAAATCACATTTTGTAAAAACTCGTGTTTTTTAAGAAATCATGTAAACCTTCTAGAAGCTGTGATTTTTAAAAACGGTGGAAGTAAGCTCTTCTTATTTCCGGATGCGTGCACAAACTATAGAAAGTTGTTATCATGTAGAATGTGCATACTTTGCTGATTCCATTTATGAAATAAATCACATTTTCTAAAAACTCGTGTTTTTTAACAAATCATGTAAACCTTCTAGAAGCTGTGATTTTAAAAAACGGTGGAAGTAAGCTTTTCTTATTACCGGACGCATGCGCAAACTATAGAAAGTCGTTATTACAAAGAATGTGCATACTTTGTTGATTCCATTTATGAAATAAATCACATTTTCTAAAAACTAGTGTTTTTTAGGAAATCATGTAAATCTTCTAGAAGATGTGATTTTAAAAAAAGGGGGGACGTAAGCTTTCTTATTTCCGGACGCATGCGCAAACTATAGAAAGTCGTTTTGACGTAGAATGTGCATGATTTTCTGATTCCATTTATGAAATAAATCACATTTTCTAAAAACTCGTGTTTTTTAAGAAATCATGTAAACCTTCTAGAAGCTGTCATGTTAAAAAACGGTGGAAGTAAGCTTTTCTTATTTCCGGACGCATGCGTAAACTATAGAAAGTCGTTATGACGAAGAATGTGTATACTTTGTTGATTCCATTTACGAAATAAATCACATTTTCTAAAAACTCATGTTTTTTAAGAAATCATGTAAACCTTCTAGAAGCTGTGATTTTAAAAAACGGTGGAAGTAAGATTTTCTTATTTACGGACGCATGCGCAAACTATAGAAAGTCGTTATGATGTAGAACGTGCATACATTGTTGATTCCATTTATGAAATAAATCACATTTTCTAAAAACTGGTGTTTTTTAAGAAATCATGTAAACCTTCTAGAAGCTGGGATTTTTAAAAACAGTGGAAGTAAGCTTTTCTTATTTCCGGACGCATGCACAAACTATAGAAAGTTGTTATCATGTAGAATGTGCATACTTTGTTGATTCCATTTATGAAATAAATCACATTTTCTAAAAACTCATGTTTTTTAAGAAATCATGTAAACCTTCTAGAAGCTGTGATTTTAAAAAACGGTGGAAGTAACCTTTTCTTATTTCCGAACGCATGCGCAAACTATAGAAAGTCTTTATGACGTAGAATGTGCATACTTTGTTTATTCCATTTAGGAAATAAATCACATTTTCTAAAAACTCATGTTTTTAAGATATTATGTAAACCTTCTAGAAGCTCTGATTTTAAAAAATGGTGGAAGTAAGCTTTTCTTATTTCCGTACGCATGCGCAAACTATAGAAAGTCACTATGACATAGAATGTGCATACTTTGTTGATTCCATTTATGAAATAAATCACATTTTCTAAAAGCTCATGTTTGTTAAGAAATCATGTAAACCTTCTAGAAGTTGTGATTTTAAACAACGGTCGAAGTAAGCTTTTCTTATTTTCGGACGCATGCGCAAACTATAGAAAGTCGTTATCATGTAGAATGTGCATACTTTGTTGATTCCAATTATAAAATAAATCACATTTTCTAAAAACTCGTGTTTTTTAAGAAATCATGTAAACCTTCTAGAAGCTGTGAGTTTAAAAAACGGTGGAATTAAGATTTTCTTATTTTCGGGCGCATGCGCAAACTATAGAAAGTCGTTATGATCTAGAATGTGTATACTTTGTTGATTCTATTTATTAAATAAATCACATTTTCTAAAAACTCGTGTTTTTTAACAAATCATGTAAACCTTCTAGAAGCTGTGATTTTAAAAAACGGTGGAAGTAAGCTTTTTTGATTTCCGGACGCATGCACAAACTATAGAAAGTCGTTATGACGTAGAATGTGCATACTTTGTTGATTCCATTTATGAAATAAATCACATTTTGTAAAAACGCGTGTTTTTTAAGAAATCATGTAAACCTTCTAGAAGCTGTGATTTTTAAAAATGGTGGAAGTAAGCTCTTCTTATTTCCGGATGCGTGCACAAACTATAGAAAGTTGTTATCATGTAGAAAGTGCATACTTTGCTGATTCCATTTATGAAATAAATCACATTTTCTAAAAACTCGTGTTTTTTAACAAATCATGTAAACCTTCTAGAAGCTGTGATTTTAAAAAACGGGGGAAGTAAGCTTTTCTTATTACCGGACGCATGCGCAAATATAGAAAGTCGTTATTACGTAGAATGTGCATACTTTGTTGATTCCATTTATGAAATAAATCACATTTTGTAAAAACTCGTGTTTTTTAAGAAATCATGTAAACCTTCTAGAAGCTGTGATTTTAAAAAATGGTGGAAGTAAGCTTTTCTTATTTCTGGACGCATGCACAAACTATAGAAAGTCCTTATGACGTAGAATGTGCATGATTTGTTGATTCCACTTCTGAAATAAATCACATTTTCTAAAAACTCGTGATTTTTAAGAAATCATGTAAACCTTCTAGAAGCTGTGATTTTAAAACACGGTGGAAGTAAGCTTTTCTTATTTCCGGACGCATGCGTAAACTATAGAAAGTCGTTATGACATAGAATGTTACTCCTTTTTTTTGTATAAAAATGGTAAGAGCAAGTATAAAGCAAGTAAGGCTTTGAAATATATAAAATGAAAATCAAACAACATAACATGTATTTGTCTTATTCTTATGAAATGTCCATACCTTGTGGATTCCATTTATGAAATAAATCACATTTTCTAAAAATTCGTGTTTTTTAACAAATCATGTAAACCTTCTAGAAGCTATGATTTTAAAAAATGGTGGAAGTAAGATTTTCTTATTTCCAGACGCATGCGCAACCCATAGAAAGTCGTTATGACGTAGAATGTGTATACTTTGTTGATTCCATTTATGAAATAAATCACATTTTCTAAAAACTCGTCTTTTTTAACAAATCATGTAGACCTTCTAGAAGCTGTGATTTTAAAAAACCGGGGAAGTAAGCTTTTCTTATTTTTGGACACATGTGCAAACTATAGAAAGTCGTTATGACGTAGAATTTGCATACCTTGTTGATTCCATTTTTAAATTAATGACATTAATTTTTAACTCATGTTTTTAAAGAAATCATGTAAACATTCTAGAAGCTCTGATTTTAAAAAACGGGCATGAGTAAGCTTTTCTTATTTTCGGACGCATGCACAAACTATAGAAAGTCGTTATGACGTAGAATGTGCATATTTTGTTGATTCCATTTATGAAATAAATCACATTTTCTAAAAACTCGTATTTTATAAGAAATGATGTAAACCTTCTAGAAGATGTGATTTTAAAAAAAGGAGGGAAGTAAGCTTTCTTACTTCTGGACGCATGCGCAAACTATAGAAAGTGGTTATGACGTAGAATGTGCATACTTTGTTGATTCCATTTATGAAATAAATCACATTTTCTAAAAACTCAGGTTTTTTTAACAAATCAAGTAAATCCTCTAGAAGCTGTGATTTTAAAAAACGGTGGAAGTAAGCTTTTTCTTATTTCCGGACTCATGCGCAAACTATAGAAAGTCATTATGACGTAGAATGTGCATACTTTGTTGATTCCATTTATGAAATAAATCACATTTTCTAAAAACTAGTGGTTTTTAGGAAATCATGTAAATCTTCTAGAAGATGTGATTTTAAAAAAAGGGGGGACGTAAGCTTTCTTATTTCCGGACGCATGTGCAAACTATAGAAAGTCGTTATGACGTAGAATGTGCATGATTTTCTGATTCCATTTATGAAATAAATCACATTTTCTAAAAACTCATGTTTTTTAAGAAATCATGTAAACCTTCTAGAAGCTGTCATTTTAAAAAACGGTGGAAGTAAGCTTTTCTTATTTCCGGACGCATGCGCAAACTATGCAAAGTCGTTATGACGAAGAATGTGTATACTTTGTTGATTCCATTTACGAAATAAATCACATTTTCTAAAAACTCGTGTTTTTTAAGAAATCATGTAAACCTTCTGGATGCTGTGATTTTAAAAAACGGTGGAAGTAAGCTTTTCTTATTTCCGGACGCATGCGCAAACTATAGAAAGTCGTTATGACGTAGAACGTGCATACATTGTTGATTCCATTTATGATATAAATCACATTTTCTAAAAACTGGTGTTTTTTAAGAAATCATGTAAACCTTCTAGAAGCTGGGATTTTTAAATACAGTGGAAGTAAGCTTTTCTTATTTCCAGACGCATGCACAAACTATAGAAAGTTTTTATCATGTAGAATGTGCATACTTTGTTGATTCCATTTATGAAATAAATCACATTTTCTAAAAACTCATGTTTTTTAAGAAATCATGTAAACCTTCTAGAAGGTGTGATTTTAAAAAACGGTGGAAGTAACCTTTTCTTATTTCCGGACGCATGCGCAAACTATAGAAAGTCGTTATGACGTAGAATGTGCATACTTTGTTTATTCCATTTAGGAAATAAATCACATTTTCTAAAAACTCGTGTTTTTTAAGAAATTATGTAAACCTTCTAGAAGCTCTGATTTTAAAAAATGGTGGAAGTAAGAATTTCTTATTTCCGTACGCATGCGCAAACTATAGAAAGTCGTTATGACGTAGAATGTGCATACTTTGTTGATTCCATTTATGAAATAAATCACATTTTCTAAAAGCTCATGTTTGTTAAGAAATCATGTAAACCTTCTAGAAGCTGTGATTTTAAACAATGGTCGAAGTAAGCTTTTCTTATTTTCGGACGCATGCGCAAACTATAGAAAGTCGTTATCATGTAGAATGTGCATACTTTGTTGATTCCATTTATAAAATAAATCACATTTTCTAAAAACTCGTGTTTTTTAAGAAATCATGTAAACCTTCTAGAAGCTGTGACTTTAAAAAACGGTGGAATTAAGCTTTTCTTATTTTCGGACGCATGCGAAAACTATAGAAAGTCGTTATGATCTAGAATGTGTATACTTTGTTGATTCTATTTATTAAATAAATAACATTTTCTAAAAACTCGTGTTTTTTAACAAATCATGTAAACCTTCTAGAAGCTGTGATTTTAAAAAACGGTGGAAGTAAGCTTTTTTGATTTCCGGACGCATGCACAAACTATAGAAAGTCCTTATGACGTAGAATGTGCATACTTTGTTGATTCCATTTATGAAATAAATCACATTTTGTAAAAACTCGTGTTTTTTAAGAAATCATGTAAACCTTCTAGAAGCTGTGATTTTTAAAAACGGTGGAAGTAAGCTCTTCTTATTACCGGACGCATGCGCAAACTATAGAAAGTCGTTATTACAAAGAATGTGCATACTTTGTTGATTCCATTTATGAAATAAATCACATTTTCTAAAAACTAGTGTTTTTTAGGAAATCATGTAAATCTTCTAGAAGATGTGATTTTAAAAAAAGGGGGGACGTAAGCTTTCTTATTTCCGGACGCATGCGCAAACTATAGAAAGTTGTTATGACGTAGAATGTGCATGATTTTCTGATTCCATTTATGAAATAAATCACATTTTCTAAAAACTCGTGTTTTTTAAGAAATCATGTAAACCTTCTAGAAGCTGTCATGTTAAAAAACGGTGGAAGTAAGCTTTTCTTATTTCCGGACGCATGCGTAAACTATAGAAAGTCGTTATGACGAAGAATGTGTATACTTTGTTGATTCCATTTACGAAATAAATCACATTTTCTAAAAACTCATGTTTTTTAAGAAATCATGTAAACCTTCTAGAAGCTGTGATTTTAAAAAACGGTGGAAGTAAGATTTTCTTATTTACGGACGCATGCGCAAACTATAGAAAGTCGTTATGATGTAGAACGTGCATACATTGTTGATTCCATTTATGAAATAAATCACATTTTCTAAAAAAATGGTGTTTCTTAAGAAATCATGTAAACCTTCTAGAAGCTGGGATTTTTAAAAACAGTGGAAGTAAGCTTTTCTTATTTCCGGACGCATGCACAAACTATAGAAAGTTGTTATCATGTAGAATGTGCATACTTTGTTGATTCCATTTATGAAATAAATCAAATTTTCTAAAAACTCATGTTTTTTAAGAAATCATGTAAACCTTCTAGAAGCTGTGATTTTAAAAAACGGTGGAAGTAACCTTTTCTTATTTCCGGACGCATGCGCAAACTATAGAAAGTCTTTATGACGTAGAATGTGAATACTTTGTTTACTCCATTTAGGAAATAAATCACATTTTCTAAAAACTCGTGTTTTTTAAGATATTATGTAAACCTTCTAGAAGCTCTGATTTTAAAAAATGGTGGAAGTAAGCTTTTCTTATTTCCGTACGCATGCGCAAACTATAGAAAGTCATTATGACGTAGAATGTGCATACTTTGTTGATTCCATTTATGAAATAAATCACATTTTCTAAAAGCTCATGTTTGTTAAGAAATCATGTAAACCTTCTAGAAGTTGTGATTTTAAACAATGGTCGAAGTAAGCTTTTCTTATTTTCGGACGCATGCACAAACTATAGAAAGTCGTTATCATGTAGAATGTGCATACTTTGTTGATTCCATTTATAAAATAAATCACATTTTCTAAAAACTCGTGTTTTTTAAGAAATCATGTAAACCTTCTAGAAGCTGTGAGTTTAAAAAACGGTGGAATAAAGCTTTTCTTAATTTCGGGCGCATGCGCAAACTATAGAAAGTCGTTATGATCTAGAATGTGTATACTTTGTTGATTCTATTTATTAAATAAATCACATTTTCTAAAAACTCGTGTTTTTTAACAAATCATGTAAACCTTCTAGAAGCTGTGATTTTAAAAAAACGGTGGAAGTAAGCTTTTTTGATTTCCGGACGCATGCACAAACTATAGAAAGTCGTTATGACGTAGAATGTGCATACTTTGTTGATTCCATTTATGAAATAAATCACATTTTGTAAAAACGCGTGTTTTTTAAGAAATCATGTAAACCTTCTAGAAGCTGTGATTTTTAAAAACGGTGGAAGTAAGCTCTTCTTATTTCCGGATGCGTGCACAAACTATAGAAAGTTGTTATCATGTAGAATGTGCATACTTTGTTGATTCCATTTATGAAATAAATCACATTTTGTAAAAACTCGTGTTTTTTAAGAAATCATGTAAACCTTCTAGAAGCTGTGATTTTAAAAAACGGGGGAAGTAAGCTTTTATTATTACCGGACGCATGCGCAAACTATAGAAAGTCGTTATTACGTAGAATGTGCATACTTTGTTGATTCCATTTATGAAATAAATCACATTTTGTAAAAACTCGTGTTTTTTAAGAAATCATGTAAACCTTCTAGAAGCTGTGATTTTAAAAAATCGTGGAAGTAAGCTTTTCTTTTTTCCGGACGCATGCACAAACTATAGAAAGTCATTATGACGTAGAATTTGCATGATTTGTTGATTCCAATTCTGAAATAAATCACATTTTCTAAAAACTCGTGTTTTTTAAGAAATCATCTAAACCTTCTAGAAGCTGTGATTTTAAAACACGGTGGAAGTAAGCTTTTCTTATTTCCGGACGCATGCGTAAACTATAGAAAGTCGTTATGACGTAGAATGTGCATACTTTGTTGATTCCATTTATGAAATAAATGACATTTTCTAAAAACTCGTGTTTTTTAAGAAATCATGTAAACCTTCTAGAAGATGTGATTTTAAAAAAAGGGGGGAAGTAAGGTTTCTTATTTCCCGACACATTCGCAAACTATAGAAATTCGTTATGACGTAGAATGTGCATACTTTGTTGATTCCATTTATGAAATAAATCACATTTTCTAGAAACTAGTGTTTTTTAGGAAATTGTGTAAACCTTCAAGAGGCTGTGATTTTAAAAAACGGTGGAAGTAAGCTTTTCTTATTTCCGGACGCATGCGCAAACTATAGAAAGTCGTTATGACGTAGAATGTGGATGATTTGTTTATTCCATTTATGAAATAAATCACATTTTCTAAAAACTCGTGTTTTTTAAGAAATCATGTAAACCTTCTAGAAGCTATGATTTTTAAAAATGGTAGAAGTAAGCTTTTCTTATTTCCGGACGCATGTGCAAACTATAGAAAGTCGATATGACATAGAATGTGCATACTTTGTTGATTCCATTTATGAAATAAATCACATTTTCTAAAAACTCGTGTTTTTTAACAAATCATGTAAACCTTCTAGAAGATGTGATTTTAAAAAAGGGGGAGACGTAAGCTTTCTTATTTCGAGACGCATGCGCAAACTACAAGAAGTCATTATGACGTAGAATGTGCATACTTTGTTGATTTGATTTATGAAATAAATGATATTTTCTAAAAACTAATGTTTTTTAGGAAATCATGTAAACGTTCTAGAAGCTGTGATTTTAAAAAATGGTGGAAGTAAGCTTTTCTTATTTCTGGACGCATGCGGAAACTATAGAAAATCGTTATGACGTAGAATGTGTATACTTTGTTGATTCCATTGTTGAAATAAATCACATTTTTAAAAACTTGTGTTTTTTAAGAAATCACGTAAACCTTCTAGAAGCTGTGATTTTAAAAAACGGTGGAAGTAAGCTTTTCTTATTTCCCGACGCATGCGCAAACTATAGAAAGTCGTTATGACGTAGAATGTGCATACTTTGTTGATTCTATTTAGGAAATAAATCACATTTTCTAAAAACTCGTGTTTTTTAAGAAATTATGTAAACCTTCTAGAAGCTGTGATTTTAAAAAATGGTGGAAGTAAGCTTTTCTTATTTCCGTACACATGCGCAAACTATAGAAAGTCGTTATGACGTAGAATGTGCATACTTTGTTGATTCCATTTATGAAATAAATCACATTTTCTAAAAGCTCATGTTTGTTAAGAAATCATGTAAACCTTCTAGAAGCTGTGATTTTAAACAACGGTCGAAGTAAGCTTTTCTTATTTCCGGACGCATGAGCAAACCATAGGAAATCGTTATCATGTAGAATGTGCATACTTTGTTGATTCCATTTATAAAATAAATCACATTTTCTAAAAACTCGTGTTTTTTAAGAAATCATGTAAACCTTCTAGAAGCTGTGACTTTAAAAGATGGTGGAATTAAGCTTTTCTTATTTTCGGACGCATGCGCAAACTATAGAAAGTCGTTATGATCTAGAATGTGTATAATTTGTTGATTATATTTATTAAATAAATCACATTTTCTAAAAACTCGTGTTTTTTAACAAATCATGTAAACCTTCTAGAAGCTGTGATTTTAAAAAACGGTGGAAGTAAGCTTTTTTTATTTCCGGACGCATGCACAAACTATAGAAAGTCGTTATGACGTAGAATGTGCATACTTTGTTGATTCCATTTATGAAATAAATCACATTTTGTAAAAACTCGTGTTTTTTAAGAAATCATGTAAGCCTTTTAGAAGCTGTGATTTTTAAAAACGGTGGAAGTAAGCTCTTCTTATTTCCAGACGCGTGCACAAACTATAGAAAGTTGTTATCATGTAGAATGTGCATACTTTTCTGATTCCATTTATGAAATAAATCACATTTTCTAAAAACTTGTGTTTTTTAACAAATCATGTAAACCTTCTAGAAGCTGTGATTTTAAAAAACGGGGGAAGTAAGCTTTTCTTATTACCGGACACATGCGCAAACTATAGAAAGTCGTTATTACGTAGAATGTGCATACTTTGTTGATTCCATTTATGAAATAAATCACATTTTGTAAAAACTCGTGTTTTTTAAGAAATCATGTAAACCTTCTAGAAGCTGTGATTTTAAAAAATGGTGGAAGTAAGCTTTTCTTATTTCCAGACGCATGCACAAACTATAGAAAGTCCTTATGACGTAGAATGTGCATGATTTGTTGATTCCACTTCTGAAATAAATCACATTTTCTAAAAACTCGTGTTTTTTAAGAAATCATGTAAACCTTCTAGAAGCTATGATTTTAAAACACAGTGGAAGTAAGCTTTTCTTATTTTCGGACGCATGCGTAAACTATAGAAAGTCGTTATGACGTAGAATGTTACTCCTTTTTTTTTTATAAAAATGGTAAGAGCAAGTATAAAGCAAGTAAGGCTTTGAAATATATAAAATGAAAATCAAACAACATAACATGTATTTGTCTTATTCTTATGAAATGTAACCCCATGGCTTCTTTATATATATGGATATTTAAACCCTAATCCTGAACGAGTTTCATATTAAGTTTCCCTAATTCTTAATGAAGGCAAGATGGAAGACTAAGTGATTGGCATTAATGGAAAAGGGGTTCATGAACTCTGTTCATGAACAGAACCTGTTCATGAACTCTGTTAAAGAACAGAACCTGTTCATGAACAGATTTCATGTAGAAAGTCACTTAAAAATTCGATGTTGTAAGTTCTTAGGTATTTTTTTTATAAAAATTAAGGAATGTTTGTTTATTGAGATATAGAATGAAAACATGAGTGATCATTGAAAAATTTGGAAGGTTATTATACTATTACAATTAAATGATTATGAGATGATTATTGATGTTATGTTTATGCTTCTATAGTGTTCTTAGAGTTAGGAGAGGAACTTACAAAAGAAAATAAGTTATAATATTTTAGGTGGCTCTACATTTTGTATGCAGATCTTTAAGAGATATGTTTTTAAGTTTGTAGAATGAACATGTACAACTTCAATGTGTGTAAATTGTTTTATCATAAATATAAACTAGAAATCTCTTAATAAGGGTATATATATGTTATACTATTTTAGGCAGCTCTACATTTTGTATGCAGATCTTTAATAGATATGTTTTTAAGTTTGTAGAATTAACATGTACAACTTCAATGTGTGTAAATTGTATTATCATAAATATAAGCTAGAATTCTTTTAATAAGAATATATATATATGTTTAGTGAGATGTTTGTTCATTGACATATATAATTCAACCATATTTGTTGGATTAAAAGTTTTTAAGGTTACTATACTACTTCAATTAACCATGTTATAACTTATATTTGATAATGAAATGATTATTAGATATATCTTTACGTTGCAATATTAGTGATGGTAAGGAATTTTAGTTAATTAATTAGAGTTAGGAGAGGGACTTACATTTTGTTGTAGTTTTTTATCAAATATTGGCTTGATGCTTGTAGAATAGTCATGTACAATTTCAATATGTTAACGTTTGTGTAAATTTAGAAGTTATATCAAATGGAAAGAGAGTCTTCGAAGGGAAAGCGTAGGAGGTCATCACAATCCTTAGGAATTGGTGTTCCAATTGGTAGTCGAAGGTTGTCGAATTCACCGCGGGGTTCGAGTTTATTGCATGGGTCCCAGTCATTTGATCACCAACAAGTTCGAAGGGGTACAAATGTTTCTCCTTCGTCTTCTGTGGGAGAGCGTTGATCTCAACCTTCTGTTGGTATGAACATTAATGTTTAATAATGTATAATTTGTATTTTTTTGTGTTTTGAATTTATGGACAAGGTTAATTCTTGACTACGGCTATATTTGAAGCAGAGCGACGTTCAGAAGATGTGCGTAATTCGACGGAGCGAGGGGAAGATCAAGATAGGATTGTAGATGATGGAATAGGTGTGGGTGGAGAGCAGGGTCCTGAAGATCCTCCTAGAGCTAGGACGACATATGTTCCACTAGCCGAGGGGTGTACACCCATATCAACTTATCCATCTGATTTACCTGATGAGCTTCCATGGCAAGGTGTTGTGCAACAAACTATTCTTGAAAGTTGTAGATCCCACTATGACAGGTTGAACAATGATCTTTGTTCTTTGGATCTCCCTCCAGAGAGCCGACAAAGTCTAGAGATTGTTTTGGCGTCTTTGCAAAAATTCATTGATGCATATGAGGAACTTGGACCAACTACAAATGGTTTTGTTCATTTGATGCGGATGCGAAGGGACCAAGTTATGGGTCCAGACAAGTGGGAGGTTGTGAAGGAGAGAGTCACCAGAGAACAAGCCAATTCAATGTTCAATTTCAAAGAAGGCCTTAAGCGAAAAATGTTGAAAGTGCAATATTTCAAGCATCCTCAAATTGCACATTTAATATATGATTGATTTCTTGCAGCTTATGGTCGATTTCCCTGGAACGATGAGGTTCCTAATTATTTTGCTAGATTTTTTTATGCAGAGTTTTTTTTAGGTATGAAGCCTAACTATACTGATGTTCCTTCTGACTTTTATGGAGTTGGAAAGGGTAGAATATATAATCGAAAAGGCGCTCTCAGAGACCCTACCACTATACAACCTCCACCTGAGATACCTCGTCCACCGAGGGTTGTGGCTTTAAGATCAGAGATGGAGACAACATCTCAACTAGGGACAGTTGGAAGGGAATCGGTAGGTGATGGTTTAGCTTCAGCTCTTGCTGGAGTAGAAGTTGGTTTGGGGCGAGAGAGGGCTCGCGCTATTGTTCGTCAAAGTTTTGTTTACAAGACTAATGACGAGGTAGATGCATTGAGCATCGATGATCTCAGAGCTTATGCTAAGTCTTGTCGAGATATAGCTTCAGATGTGTTATCCAATGACACATCGAGCATGGGAGAGGTTTGTTGATTATGCTATGACAATCTATTTGATTTTTTATTAATCATTTTGAATTAAATTTTTTGCTACATGGTAATAAATATATTAAGCAAATGTATTTTGTTTGCAGTTTTCGAGAAAGTTAAATGCACATAATTTTCGAGTCTCCAGTAGTCAAAACCAAGAGCATCTTAGTCAAAATGAAGAGCGCTTAGGAGAGGTATTTTAATTATAATATTTATGATTGAACTTGATATTTTTTTTGTTTGTATGAATTTTAATAAATATCAATGTATCTTATTGTTAATTTGACTTATCTATGCAGGTTTCTTTAGATTCCAACTTTTTAGATGATTTACCATCTCTTGTGAGCTAATGATTTTAATTTTTTTGTTTTGGTTTTAAGTTAATTGCTTAATTTATTATTTGTATCTACTATGTTTTATTTATTAAAAAAATTTAAATTTTAGGGAAGAGACCATTTGGAAATTGGGGGCGAAGATGTGGGGTCTTTAATGAATGCAGATATTGGCACCGAGGTAATTTTGTTGAACTAGAAATGATCTCTGATATAAGTTTAATGTTTTATATTTTTTGGATTTATTTGAAAATTGTTTTTGTACATGTTGCAGCTTGGCTCTTTGAGACCCTTTGGAGCCAAAGGAAAGGCTCTAGTGGAAAAAAGTGGTGGACATGCATTCAAAGAATTTGATGTACGATTTTTTTAATAATTGAATTGTTTTGTAGATGAGTTTAATATCTTAATATCTTGAATTTAGTTTAAAATTGTTTAAATAATTTATGATCTAAATTTATAATTTGTTTTTTTGTGTATTGTAGGTTGAGTTGAGTCCCAGGGAAGGTCCTAGTGGAAAATAGTGGAAAGATATTGGTCTAGATGGATAGTGGTTCAGACTTTATTGTTTTTGTTGGTATATATATATTGTAGTTGTTTTGAACATGGAGGATATTTATTTTTTGATTATATATATATGTACATTGAATTCACATGTTCATCAACTTTTTTTTGGATTATATACATGAGTACATGTCCATTATTTCTCATTTGGTAAATGTTTAGAATATGTTTTGCATGAATGTTTAAAATGTTTTGATAATATTTATAATATGTTTCGCATGAATGTTTAAAATGTTTTGATAGGTGCAATCCAAGGTTAGGAAATATTGAATGATAAGAATGAATGTTATGAAGTTAGAAAATGTTGAATGATGAGAATGAATGTTGAATGTTTTGAATGTTATGGAAGAATGAATGTTGGGAAAGAATGAATGGGAAGTGTTAGGAATGTTTAAAATGTTATTCTAAGTTAGGAAATGTTCAATGTTGAGAATGAATGTTATGGTAAGAATCAATGTTGGGAAAAAATGAATGGGATGTGTTAGAGAAAAAGGAATGTTGGGAAAGAATGAATGGGAGGTGTTATGGAAGAAGGAAGGTTTTCAATTTGTTACGTTGAGAATAAATGTTATTATAATATGTTTTGTATGAATGTTTAAAATGTCTTGATAGGTGCAACCCAAGGGTAGGAAATGTTGAATGATGAGAATGAATGTTATGGAAGAATGACTGTTGGGAAAGAATGAATGGGAGGTGTTGGGAATGTTTAAAATGTTAATTTAAGTTAGGAAATATTCAATGTTGAAAATGAATGTTATGGTAAGAATTAATGTTGGGCACAAGTTTATGAATGTTAAAAATTTTGATAGAAATATGGATGAATTAGGAAGTTTAAAAACAAATATATGTTAAGTTTAAATTTTGATATAATGGATTTTTAATTAATTTAATTTTTATTTTCAATGTTCAGGTACATTTGATGCGGCTGAAATCATGGCAAATGGGGGTAACGGTTTTTTGTTTTTTAATCATAAGCGAAGATTCCAGGATTGTGAAGTTTGTGTTAAATTAGAGCAATGATTTTAAACAACAATTTGATGAATTTTCATTGATTTGTTGTAAATAATCATTTCTCTAATTTAGCATAAGCTTCACAATCCTGGAATCCTTGCTTGTGATTAAAAATCAAATGATCGTTTTCTCCATTTGCCATGATTTCAGTTATGTGAATTTACACAAGCGATATTTTAAATTAAAGATTTGGGACGGAGAACTTGGTGACAATTTACAGACATCTATTTAAGATCATATTTATGGTGACGTACGTATTAAAGAAACATGTTCGATGGATTAAAAGAATACAAAATTTAATAGGTCTTTTTGTGATTTTTTGTTAGCATCAATCAACCAAAAGTAAAAATTCGGGGCGGAGTGGGGATAGCCACATCCGTTATCTCATCCCTTAGTGGTCTAATAGACATATGGGGACCCGAATAAAGTACTTTTGAATTTTCAAATTATATTTGAATTCATTTTTAAGCATGTTAAAGTACAACCATTTAAGCTCTTATGTTAGTTGTCATTCAAGAAAATATTCATAAAATCTCAATGAAAAAATATACTGTGCACAACAATTTTGATAATTGGACAAAAAATATATTGCACACAACAATTGACATGGACAAAAATATAGATCAATTTATTTTTGATATGTAGTTAAAAACATCGCAATGGAATGCCATCTTCAACTATCCGTTCATGGTCACATATGGATAGTTTCCATTTTTTGGTTTTTAACTGTTTTTTTGATGGAACTTGTATCAATTTTATTCGAGATGCACATACTAAATGACTATATTGACAACATATAACATCGGGCTCATAATCTTGAAAGTAGACATAATTTTTAGTCATATGCGTCTGCTGAAAAAAGTAGCCTTTTAAAATGATGGATCCTCTTTCGTATGTAAATCCATTGTCGTTGTAGTCCTCCAATAACTTCATTTTTCCTTCAGTGCATCGCAGCAAATAATATTTGACATTTTCGTTGTTGTCTACAGGTGCAATCACAGCGAAAACATCTCCTATGCAAGTTATGATTGGTGTTAGCGTATTTAAATGAATTAAATTGACTATACTTATGGCGATGGATTAGAATGAACAATTGACTTAAAAGTCAAAAACAAGTTTATTACCTTCTCTTACGAGATCTGAAATTCTATCGCCATCAGACGATATTGCTATTTCTTCTGATTCTAATTCTTCAACACTTGCCAGTGGCATTTTTCCTTTTGGATTAATCTCTGTGTGTCTCCAAGCTTTTACGTAGTTGTTTGTTATGTTTTCACAAACTTCTGTAGACTCATTTTCAATGCAAATATGACAAAAGCATGATTGCTTTCTACTGTCAAATGCAAACACGTTGTGAAATGATTTTGTTTGAATAGAGTGAAGATGTCTAGTTCCATGTATGGTGCTAGCGTCATATGGCATTGATCTATTTATATCTTGGACCCCAACAAGCCAAAAAAACCTACACAATAAATAGTGTACATGTACTTAAATGTTAGTATATACATTTTTTAAAATTTTAAGAAATAATATAAATTAAAAAAATAGTGGACATACCTGCGCACGTCTTTTGATTGTTGATTATAATCATGGCTTAGATTTAATTGACACCATTGGACAACCTCTGCAGCTGAATGAAACCGTGCAGAAGAATAGTTCATTTGCCATCTTCGAAGTGCTCTTTTCACGCATGCTCCTGCACCATCATGCTCACCTTTTCCATGCCTAGTTTCAAAGAAATTTCAACGATGTTTAATGTTCAGCGCTTTATGAAGTCGACATAACCAAAAAAATGATCGTGAAGATTTAAATTGACCCGCACATCCATCAGACCATATCCAATGCTCTTTGAATTTGACTTCGCGTTTTTTCAGTGAGTCATAGAAAATATTTTCTATACAATGCTGGACAAAATGTGTGTCGTGTGTACGATCATCGCTGATATAGAAGTGATATTCTTTAATCACATCTCGATTGTCACATGTGCTTTCAATGCCATCGACATCCTGTTGAGAATGTCTATATACAACATGGAAAAATATCGAAACTTGGTCAGAGTGATAGTATTCACTCTGTATTTCTTTTTGTGCAGCAAATGTATAGTTTTCAGCAAAATCAACCACCGACAAAATTGTTCCGGGTGGAAAAATTTCACGAGATTGTTTGAATTGAAGATCTTGCCATCGTGCTCTATGTGAATGCTGGGTGTATTTATAAATTTCGCTTTCAAATTTTTTGAGAAAATCTGTGACGCATATCTTGTCTTCTAGCAAATCAATTCTTTTGGAATGTGAATCACTAGAACTTGTATTATAGTTGATGTATTCGTATCTCTTTCAATCAACATTTACATTTGACAACGATTGATCATTATCGATAGGATATTTATTGTGGAATAACACCAAATTTCCACAATGATGACAATGTTTTCCATTGACACATTTCTTTGAATAAAATACTTCATCGTGATTTCTCTCACATAAAATTTGAGATATGAATTCACGTATCGTCGGCGGAGGTGGTGAATTTGTCCAAAACATTTTACCAAATTCAAGAAACGTGTCATAATATAACTGAAATTGCACATGATAACGGCAACAACATGTATCACGTATAGTTATAGGTCGAACATACCATGGTTTTTGTTGCACAAATGTAGTGATTGATATATTAGTTCCACGATGATCTTCCTTGAATTTATTGAACAATTGTACTTGTGTCATGTCCATTATATGTTTTGGTTGGCTTTCATATACATTTCGTGATATTCTTTTGCGTATCACATCTCTTGAATTTGGTGAAACTCGAGCATGTTCCAACCAATATTCTCGTACAATATCTTTAACACCTGCTCCTAATCTATCTTTGTAAGGTTGTCTACAAATAATTGCCCAACAAGCAAGTTCATTATTTTCATCTATTTGCATTCTGAATTTGCTATGTTTGTATAATGTCTTTCTTGATGTTCCAACTGCTTTTGCTAGTTCTGTTGTCAAATGCTTTTGTTTAGTACTAGCTGAAAGAATTGCTGTATGAATTGCTTTACGTGCAGCACTGATATCTTTCTTCCTGGATTTTCCAAATTTTTTTATTGCATCGCCTATATTTTCCATCACATTTTGTTTCAATTTCAACTCTTTTGTTACTTTGTGAATACCCAATAATGATGTAGCACCTTTTAACTTCTTGGACACTAATAAACATCTCAAAATTTGTGCTTGTCCTGCTATTGAGTAATCCTTGAGAACTTCATCATAAATTTTTGTAGCACGATATCGTGCAACATGTATTGGTAGTTTTTCTCCATATTTGTCGCAATCAATGTCTTCTAACATTTCATCATCAATAGTAAAAGTACCTATACATCAAGTTAAATTTAATTTAACATATATCAAAAAATAAAATTCATTATAAAAAAATGAATTTGGAAAATATATGATATATACATACCAGGTCCAATTTCTGGATCTTGAACTTGATCTTCAATATTGATTTCATCGGCATTAGCATGTAAATCACTATTTACATCTTCTACAATGTTCTTTTCAACTTCAATTTGTTCTTCTTGTACTCTATTTTCAATTTCCATTTCTTCAACATTATCATGTAAATCTGTATTTATATCTTCAATAGTTCTCTCTTCCGTTTCGGCAACCCTTGTTTTTTGGCAATATATCTGAGTTTTTGTTTCTCTCTATTATCATCATCATCACGTTTACGATCAGCTTTTCTTTGACGTTTTCTCTTATTGCCCATGGTTGTTTAATCTATAGACGATAAATTAAAGAATCATGTTACTTTATAGTAAAAATAAATAAATTAAGATTTAAAAACATTTACGGAATTTATAAAAACATGAACTGAAATTTACTTTACCTTATAAAAATTTTGTAAGAGTCTTTTGAAGAAGATTTCTTTGGAATTAATTTTCCTTTGAAAAAACTCTCTGAACAAAAATCTTCTTTGGAAAATAATAAAAACACCTTGTGCCAAGGAAGAAAATAAAACACCTTGTAAATAAATCTTTGTTATAAAATTCATTGCAAAAATACTTTTTTGAAAAAATATCTACGAAAAAAACCACTAGAAAAAAGTACTTTGAATAAAAACTTATTTATAAATATATCTGGGAAAAAATCATTGTAAAGAAATAACTCTTTGAAAAAAAACCCATTTCAAAGAAATAAGAAGTACAAAATTACCTTGCAAAAAATCCTTTGCAAAATACCTTAGCAAGATAACTATTTGAAAAAACTCCTTTCAAATAAATAAGAAGTGCAAAACTACTTTGGAAAAAAATCATTTGCAAAATACCTTAGCAAAACAACTATTTGAAAAAACCTCTTTCAATTAAATAAAAAGTGCAAAGCTACTTTGAAAAAAAACCATCCTTGCAAAGAACCTCCTTGCAAACATGTCTAAGAAAAAAAATATTTTGAAAAAACTCCTTGCAAATTCCCTTAAAAAAAAACACTTTCAATGTGTCTTTTGGAAAAAAGAAAAAGAAACATACTTTGTAAAAACCTCTTTTTGCAAAAAATGTCTTTTTTGCAAATATACAATAAGAAAAGAAATATTTTGAAAAAACTTCTTGCAAATATGCCTTAGAAAAAAATCACCTTCAATGTGCCTTTGGAAAAAAGAAGAAACAGACTTTGTAAAAACCTCCTTTTGCAAAAAATGTCTTCTTTGTAAAAATGCAATAAGAAAAGAGATATTTTGGAAAAACTCCTTGCAAATAAGCCTTAGAAAAAAAAACTCCTTCAATGTGCCTTTTGTAAAAAAGAAGAAGAAACATACCTTGTAAAAACCTCCTTTTGCAAAAATTATCTCCTCCTTCCGAAATTAGTTTGACAAAAAAATGCTAAGTTCAAACATGCGAAAATAATGAATTAACTTTAGGTTTATTTATATGAGTATAAAAAATATATTTGTTTTTTTTTCCGGCCGACGTGTTTTTTTTTCCGTTTAGTTATTCGGCCGAAGAACCTTCGCCATAAGTTACGGCGCCGTTACGGAAAACAGTTATTCGGCCGAATAATTATTCGGCCGAATAATTATTCGGCCGAATAATTATTTCGGCCGAATAATCTCTGAAACATGAAAGATTCAGATCTCTGCAAAATTTTCAGGTTTCTCCATTTTCGGAAGGAGAAAACCACCTCTTACACAACAAAACGAATGTCGGACTTCATACCAGTAGATTCATCATTGAATCTACTTTACGAGGGTATAAATTTTGTTGTATATAGATAAGAACTGATATTTTTTAAGTTTTATCTTCGTAACATGTGTCGAGTTATGATTCAGCTCTTTAAAAAAACAGCGAAAAGAAAAATCCATAACTTTGGAAATACAACACCAAAAAAATCAAAAAAAATGTGGGACTCTTCATTGACGTGTCTACTTCAAAAGGGCGTTCGTAGATTTTTTGCGTTTATAGCGGATTGAGAGAAAAGTGGTGCAACAAAAAGGTTGTTGAAAATCGACTGAGTTTCCCCATTGATCGACTTTAAAAAAATATAATAATTAGTATAGAGGTTCATTGGATGCAAACTTATAATCAGACACTAGTACATTGTGTGTAGATTGTCGTAGCATTTTCAGTTTTTGCAAAACACACGTCTAACAACGATTTTAGTGGTGCAACAAATCATAACCCTTTTGTAGTCTTTTCATTTTATAAGAACACACTGTCAAACATTTGTGAAATCGACATATCAAATCTTAATAAAAAAAATTGAAAAAATTATGAGTAGAAAGCTAACATAATTCTACAAAAGTTTTCTTTTTACGGCAAAGTGAAATTTTAAACAAAAATATCACTTTTGTTCGCCCGAATTTGAAAAACATGAAAAAACTAGAATTATTTTCTCACGAGACCCCCCAAAATAGACACCCATCTTCATTTTTTCACCCCGAATTCCATTTATGAAATAAATCACATTTTCTAAAAACTCGTGTTTTTTAAGAAATCATGTAAACCTTCTAGAAGATGTGATTTTAAAAAAAGGGGGGAAGTAAGGTTTCTTATTTCCGGACGCATTCGCAAACTATAGAAAGTCGTTATGACGTAGAATGTGCATACTTTGTTGATTCCATTTATGAAATAAATCACATTTTCTAAAAACTAGTGTTTTTTAGGAAATCATGTAAACCTTCAACAAGCTGTGATTTTAAAAAACGGTGGAAGTAAGCTTTTCTTATTTCCGGACGCATGCACAAACTATAGAAAGTCGTTATGACGTAGAATGTGGATGATTTGTTTATTCCATTTATGAAATAAATCACATTTTCTAAAAACTCATGTTTTTTAAGAAATCATGTAAACCTTCTAGAAGCTATGATTTTTAAAAACGGTGGAAGTAAGCTTTTCTTATTTCCGGACGCATGCGCAAACTATAGAAATTCGATATGACGTAGAATGTGCATACTTTGTTGATTCCATTTATGAAATAAATCACATTTTCTAAAAACTCGTGTTTTTTAACAAATCATGTAAACCTTCTAGAAGATGTGATTTTAAAAAAGGGGAGACGTAAGCTTTCTTATTTCGAGACGCATGCGCAAACTACAGGAAGTCGTTATGACGTAGAATGTGCATACTTTGTTGATTCGATTTATGAAATAAATGACATTTTCTAAAAACTAATGTTTTTTAGGAAATAATGTAAACGTTCTAGAAGCTGTGATTTTAAAAAATGGTGGAAGTAAGCTTTTCTTATTTCTGGACGCATGCGGAAACTATAGAAAGTCGTTACGACGTAGAATGTGTATACTTTGTTGATTCCATTGTTGAAATAAATCACATTTTCTAAAAACTCGTGTTTTTTAACAAATCATGTAAACCTTCTAGAAGCTGTGATTTTAAAAAATGGTGGAAGTAAGCTTTTCTTATTTCTGGACGCATGCGCAAACTATAGAAAGTCGTTATGACGTAGAATGTGCATACTTTGTTTATTCCATTAAGGAAATAAATCACATTTTCTAAAAACTCGTGTTTTTTAAGAAATTATGTAAACCTTCTAGAAGCTGTGATTTTAAAAAATGGTGGAAGTAAGATTTTCTTATTTCCATACGCATGCGCAAACTATAGAAAGTCGTTACGACGTAGAATGTGCATACTTTGTTGATTCCATTTATGAAATAAATCACATTTTCTAAAAGCTCATGTTTGTTAAGAAATCATGTAAACCTTCTAGAAGCTGTGATTTAAAACAACGGTCGAAGTAAGCTTTTCTTATTTTCGGACGCATGCGCAAACTATAGAAAGTCGTTATCATGTAGAATGTGCATACTTTGTTGATTCCATTTATAAAATAAATCACATTTTCTAAAAACTCGTGTTTTTTAAGAAATCCTGTAAACCTTCTAGAAGCTGTGACTTTAAAAAACGGTGGAATTAAGCTTTTCTTATTTTCGGACGCATGCGCAAACTATAGAAAGTCGTTATGATCTAGAATGTGTATACTTTGTTGATTCTATTTATTAAATAAATCACATTTTCTAAAAACTCGTGTTTTTTAACAAATCATGTAAACCTTCTAAAAGCTGCGATTTTAAAAAACGGTGGAAGTAAGCTTTTTTTATTTCCGGACGCATGCACAAACTATAGAAAGTCGTTATGACGTAGAATGTGCATACTTTGTTGATTCCATTTATGAAATAAATCACATTTTGTAAAAACTCGTGTTTTTTAAGAAATCATGTAAACCTTCTAGAAGCTGTGATTTTTAAAAACGGTGGAAGTAAGCTCTTCTTATTTCCGGACGTGTGCACAAACTATAGAAAGTTGTTATCATGTAGAATGTGCATACTTTGCTGATTCCATTTATGAAATAAATCACATTTTCTAAAAACTCGTGTTTTTTAAGAAATCATGTAAACATTCTAGAAGCTGTGATTTTAAAAAACGGGGGAAGTAAGCTTTTCTTATTACCAGACGCATGCGCAAACTATAAAAAGTCGTTATTACGTAGAATGTGCATACTTTGTTGATTCCATTTATGAAATAAATCACATTTTCTAAAAACTCGTGTTTTTTAAGAAATCATGTAAACCTTCTAGAAGCTGTGATTTTAAAAAATGGTGGAAGTAAGATTTTCTTATTTCCGGACGCATGCACAAACTATAGAAAGTCATTATGACGTAGAATGTGCATTATTTGTTGATTCCACTTCTGAAATAAATCACATTTTCTAAAAACTCGTGTTTTTTAAGAAATCATGTAAACCTTCTAGAAGCTGTGATTTTAAAACACGGTGGAAGTAAGCTTTTCTTATTTTCGGACGCATGCGTAAACTATAGAAAGTCGTTATGACGTAGAATGTGCATACTTTGTTGATTCCATTTATGAAATAAATCACATTTTCTAAAAACTCATGTTTTTTAAGAAATCATGTAAACCTTCTAGAAGATGTGATTTTAAAAAAAGGGGGGAAGTAAGGTTTCTTATTTCCGGACGCATTCGCAAACTATAGAAAGTCGTTATGACGTAGAATGTGCATACATTGTTGATTGCATTTATGAAACAAATCACATTTTCTAAAAACTAGTGTTTTTTAGGAAATCATGTAAACCTTCAAGAAGCTGTGATTTTAAAAAACGGTGGAAGTAAGCTTTTCTTATTTCCGGATGCATGCGCAAACTATAGAAAGTCGTTATGACGTAGAATGTGGATGATTTGTTTATTCCATTTATGAAATAAATCACATTTTCTAAAAACTCATGTTTTTTAAGAAATCATGTAAACCTCCTAGAAGGTATGATTTTTAAAAACGGTGGAAGTAAGCTTTTCTTATTTCCGGACGCATGTGCAAACTATAGAAAGTCGATATGACCTAGAATGTGCATACTTTGTTGATTCCATTTATGAAATGAATCACATTTTCTAAAAACTCGTGTTTTTTAACAAATCATGTAAACCTTCTAGAAGATGTGATTTTAAAAAAAGGGGAGACGTAAGCTTTCTTTTTTCGAGACGCATGCGCAAACTACAGGAAGTCATTATGACGTAGAATGTGCATACTTTGTTGATTCGATTTATGAAATAAATGACATTTTCTAAAAACTAATGTTTTTTAGGAAATCATGTAAATGTTCTAGAAGCTGTGATTTTAAAAAATGGTGGAAGTAAGCTTTTCTTATTTCTGGACGCATGCGGAAACTATAGAAAGTCGTTATGACGTAGAATGTGTATACTTTGTTGATTCCATTGTTGAAATAAATCACATTTTCTAAAAACTCGTGTTTTTTAAGAAATCATGTAAACCTTCTAGAAGCTGTGATTTTAAAAAGCGGTGGAAGTAAGCTTTTCTTATTTCCGGACGCATGCGCAAACTATAGAAAGTCGTTATGACGTAGAATGTGTATACTTTGTTCATTCCATTTATGAAATAAATCACATTTTCTAAAAACTCGTGTTTTTTAAGAAATCATGTAAACCTTCTAGAGGCTGTGATTTTAAAAAACGGTGCAAGTAAGCTTTTCTTATTTCCGGATGCATGCGCAAAGTATAGAAATTCGTTATGACATAGAATGTACATACTTTGCTGATTCCATTTATGAAATAAATCACATTTTCTAAACACTAGTGTTTTTTAGGACATCGTGTAAACCTTCTAGACGCTGTGATTTTAAAAAACGGTGGAAGTAATCTTTTCTTATTTCCGGACGCATGCACAAACTATAGAAAGTCGTTATGACGTAGAATGTGCATACTTTGTTTATTCCATTTAGGAAATAAATCACATTTTCTAAAAACTCGTGTTTTTTAAGAAATCATGTAAACCTTCTAAAAGCTGTGATTTTAAAAAAGTGTGGAAGTAAGCTTTTCTTATTTCCGGACGCATGCGCAAACTATAGAAAGTCGTTATGACGTAGAATGTGCATACTTTGCTGATTCCATTTATTAAATAAATCACATTTTCTAAAAACTCATGTTTTTTAAGAAATCATGTAAACCTTGTAGAAGCTGTGATTTTAAAAAACGGGGGAAGTAAGCTTTTCTTATTTCCTGACGCATGTAGAAACTATAGAAAGTCGTTATGATGTAGAATGTGCATACTTTGTTGAATCCATTTATGAAATAAATCACATTTTCTAAAAACTCGAGTTTTTTAAGAACTCATGCAAACCTTCTAGAAGCTGTGATTTTAAAAAATGGTGGAAGTAAGCTTTTCTTATTTCCGGACGCATGTGCAAACAATAGAAAGTCGTTATGACCTAGAATGTTCATACTTTGTTGATTCCATTTATGAAATAAATCACATTTTCTAAAAACTCGTGTTTTTTAACAAATCATGTAAACCTTCTAGAAGATGTGATTTTAAAAAAAGTGGGGAAGTAAGCTTTCTTATTTTCGGACGCATGCGCAAACTATAGAAAGTCATTATGACGTAGAATGTGCATACTTTGTTGATTCCATTTATGAAATAAATCACATTTTCTAAAAACTAGTGTTTTTTAGGAAATCATGTAAGCCTTCTAGAAGTTGTGATTTTAAAAAACGGTGGAAGTAAGCTTTTCTTATTTCCGGACGCATGCGCAAACTATAGAAAGTTGATATGACGTAGAATGTGGATGATTTGTTGATTCCATTTATGAAATAAATCACATTTTCTAAACACTCATGTTTTTTAAGAAATCATGTAAACCTTCTAGAAGCTGTTATTTTTAAAAACGGTGGAAGTAAGCTTTTCTTATTTCCGGTCGCATGCACAAACTATAGAAAGTCGTTATGACGTAGAATGTGCATAGTTTGTTGATTCCATTTATGAAATAAATCACATTTTCTAAAAACTCGTGTTTTTAAACAAATCATGTAAACCTTCTAGAAGATGTGATTTTAAAAATAGGGGGGAAGTAAGCCTTCTTATTTCGAGACGCATGCGAAAACTATAGAAAGTCGTTATGACGTAGAATGTGCATACTTTGTTGATTCCATTTATGAAATAAATCACATTTTCTAAAAACTAGTGTTTCTTAGGAAACCATGTAAACCTTCTAGAAGCTGTGATTTTAAAAAACGGTGGAACTAAGCTTTTTTTATTTCCGGACGCATGCACAAACTATAGAAAGTCGTTATGACGTAGAATGTGCCTACTTTGTTTATTCCATTTATGAAATAAATCATATTTTCTAAATACTCGTGTTTTTTAAGAAATCATGTAAACCTTCTAGAAGCTGTGATTTTAAAAAACGGTGGAAATAGGCTTTTCTTATTTCTGGACGCATGTGCAAACTATAGAAAGTCGTTATGACGTAGAATGTGCATACCTTGTGGATTCCATTTATGAAATAAATCACATTTTCTAAAAACTCGTGTTTTTTAACAAATCATGTAAACGTTCTAGAAGCTGTGATTTTAAAAAACGGTGGAAGTAAGCTTTTCTTATTTCCGGATGCATGCGCAAAGTATAGAAAGTCGTTATGACGTAGAATGTCCATACCTTGTGGATTCCATTTATGAAATAAATCACATTTTCTAAAAACTCTTGTCTTTTAACAAATCATGTAAACCTTCTAGAAGATGTGATTTTAAAAAAAGGGGGGAAGTAAGCTTTCTTATTTCCGGATGCATGCGCACACTATAGAAATTCGTTATGACGTAGAATGTGCATACTTTGTTGATTCCATTTATGAAATAAATCACATTTTCTAAACAATAGTGTTTTTTAGGACATCATGTAAACCTTCTAGACGCTGTGATTTTAAAAAATGGTGGAAGTAATCTTTTCTTATTTCTGGACGCATGCGCAAACTATAGAAAGTCGTTATGACGTAGAATGTGCATACTTTGTTTATTCCATTTAGGAAATAAATCACATTTTCTAAAAACTCGTGTTTTTTAAGAAATCATGTAAACCTTCTAAAAGCTGTGATTTTAAAAAAGTGTGGAAGTAAGCTTTTCTTATTTCCGGACGCATGCGCAAACTATAGAAAGTCGTTATGTCGTAGAATGTGCATACTTTGCTGATTCCATTTATGAAATAAATCACATTTTCTAAAAACTCATGTTTTTTAAGAAATCATGTAAACCTTCTAGAAGCTGTGATTTTAAAAAACAGGGGGAAGTAAGCTTTTCTTATTTCCTGACGCATGCAGAAACTATAGAAAGTCGTTATGATGTAGAATGTGCATACTTTGTTGAATCCATTTATGAAATAAATCACATTTTCTAAAAACTCGAGTTTTTTAAGAACTCATGCAAACCTTCTAGAAGCTGTGATTTTAAAAAATGGTGGAAGTAAGCTTTTCTTATTTCCAGACGCATGTGCTAACAATAGAAAGTCGTTATGACGTAGAATGTTCATACTTTGTTGATTCGATTTATGAAATAAATCACATTTTCTAAAAACTCGTGTTTTTTAACAAATCATGTAAACCTTATAGAAGATGTGATTTTAAAAAAAGGGGGAAGTAAGCTTTCTTATTTCCGGAGGCATGCGCAAACTATAGAAACTCATTATGACGTAGAATGTGCATACTTTGTTGATTCCATTTATGAAATAAATCACGTTTTCTAAAAACTAGTGTTTTTTAGGAAATCATGTAAACCTTCTAGAAGCTGTGATTTTAAAAAACGGGGGAAGTAAGGTTTTTTTATTTCCGGACGCGTGCGCAAACTATAGAAATTCGTTATGACGTAGAATGTGCATACCTTGTGGATTCCATTTATGAAATAAATCACATTTTCTAAAAACTCGTGTTTTTTAAGAAATCATGTGAATGTTCTAGAAGCTGTGATTTTAAAAAACAATGGAAGTAATCTTTTCTTATTTCCGGACGCATGCGCAAACTATAGAAAGTCATTATGATGTAGAATGTCCATACCTTGTGGATTCCATTTATGAAATAAATCACATTTTCTAAAAACTCGTGTTTTTTAACAAATCATGTAAACCTCCTAGACGATGTGATTTTAAAAAATGCTGGAAGTAAGCTTTTCTTATTTCCGGACGCATGCGCAACCGATGGAAAGTCGTTATGACATGGAATGTGTATACTTTGTTGATTTTATTTATGAAATAAATCACATTTTCTAAAAACTCGTGTTTTTTAAGAAATCATGTAAACCTTCTAGAAGCTGTGATTTTTAAAAACGGTGGAAGTAAGCTTTTCTTATTTCCAGACACATGCACAAACTATAGAAATTCGTTATGACGTAGAATGTGCATACTTTGATGATTCCATTTATTAAATAAATCACATTTTCTAAAAACTTGTGTTTTTTAACAAATCATCTAAACCTTCTAGAAGATGTGATTTTAAAAAAAGGGGGGAAGTAAGCTTTCTTATTTCGAGACGCATGCGAAAACTATAGAAAGTCGTTATGACGTAGAATGTGCATACTTTGTTGATTCCATTTATGAAATAAATCACATTTTCTAAAAACTAGTGTTTCTTGGGAAATCATGTAAACCTTCTAAAAGGTGTGATTTTAAAAAACGGTGGAAGTAAGCTTTTCTTATTTCCGGACGCATGCGCAAACTATAGAAAGTCGTTATGACGTAGAATGTGCATACCTTGTGGATTCCGTTTTTTAAATTAATGACATTAATTTAAAAATTCATGTTTTTAAAGAAATCATGTAAATCTTCTACAAGCTGTGATTTTAAAAAACGGTGAAAGTAAGCTTTTTTTTATTTCCGGACGCATGCGCAAACTATAGAAAGTCGATATGACGTAGAATGTGCATACTTTGCTGATTCCATTTATGAAATAAATCACATTTTCTAAAAACTCGAGTTTTTTAAGAAATCATGTAAACCTTCTAGAAGCTGTGATTTTAAAAAATGGTGGAAGTAAGCTTTTCTTATTTCCGGACGCATGCGCAAACAATAGAAAGTCGATATGACGTAGAATGTTCATACTTTGTTGATTCCATTTATGAAATAAATCACATTTTCTAAAAACTGGTGTTTTTTAACAAATAATGTAAACCTTCTAGAAGATGTGATTTTAGAAAAAGGGGGGAAGTAAGATTTCTTATTTCCGGACACATGCGCAAACTATAGAAATTCGTTATGACGTAGAACGTGGATACTTTGTTGATTCCATTTATGAAATAAATCACATTTTCTAAAAACTAGTGTTTTTTAGGAAATCATGTAAACCTTCTAGAAGCTGTGATTTTAAAAAACGGTGGAAGTAAGCTTTTCTTATTTCCGTGCGCATGCGCAAACTATAGAAAGTCGTTCGTACATAGAATGTGGATGATTTGTTGATCCCATTTATGAAATAAATCACATTTTCTAAAAACTCGTGTTTTTTAACAAATCATGTAAACATTCTAGAAGCTGTGATTTTTAAAAACGGTGGAAGTAAGCTTTTCTTATTTCCGGACGCATGCGCAAACTATAGAAATTTGTTATGACGTAGAATGTCCATACCTTGTGGATTCCATTTATGAAATAAATCACATTTTCTAAAAACTCGTGTTTTTTAACAAATCATGTAAACCTTCTAGAAGCTGTGATTTTAAAAAACGGTGGAAGTCAGCTTTTCCTATTTCCGGATGCATGCACAAACTATAGAAAGTTGTTATCAGGTAGAATGTGCATACATTGTTGATTCCATTTATGAAATAAATCACATTTTCTAAAAACTCGTGTTTTTTAACAAATCATGTAAACCTTCTAGAAGCTGTGATTTTAAAAAATGGTGGAAGTAAGCTTTTCTTATTTCCAGATGCATGCGCAAAGTATAGAAAGTCATTATGATGTAGAATGTGCATACTTTGTTGTTTCCATTTATGAAATAAATCACATTTTCTAAAAACTAGTGTTTTTTAGGAAATCATGTAAACCTTCTAGAAGCTGTGATTTTAAAAAATGGTGGAAGTAAGCTTTTCTTATTTCCGGAAGCATGCGCAAACTATAGAAAGTCGTTATGACGTAGAATGTGTATACTTTGTTGATTCCATTGATGAAATAAATCGCATTTTCTAAAAACTCATGTTTTTTAACAAATCATGTAAACCTTCTAGAAGCTGTGATTTTAAAAAACGGGGGGAAGTAAGCTTTTCTTATTTCCCGACGCATGCACAAACTATAGAAAGTCGTTATAACGTAGAATGTGCATACTTTGTTGATTCCATTTATGAAATAAATCACATTTTCTAAAAATTCATGTTTTTTAAGAAATCATGTAAACCTTCTAGAAGCTGTGATTTTTAAAAACGGTGGAAAGAAGCTTTTCTTATTTCCGGACGCATGCACAAATTATAGAAAGTTGTTATCATGTAGAATTCGCATAATTTGTTGATTCCATTTATGAAATAAATCACATTTTCTAAAAACTCGTGTTTTTTAACAAATCATGTAACCCTTCTAGAAGCTGTGATTTTAAAAACCAGTGGAAGTAACCTTTTCTTATTTCCGGATGCATGCGCAAACTATAGAAAGTCGTTATGACAAAGAATGTGCATACTTTGTTGATTCCATTTATGAAATAAATCAAATTTTCTAAAAACTCATGTTTTTTAAGAAATCATGTAAACCTTCTAGAAGCTGTGATTTTAAAAAACGGTGGAAGTAAGCTCTTCTTATTTCCGGACGCATGCGCAAACTATAGAAAGTCGTTATCATGTAGAATTTGCATACTTTGTTGATTCCGTCTATGAAATAAATCACATTTTCTAAAACGTCGTGTTTTTTAAGAAATCATGTAAACCTTCTATAAGCTGTGATTTTTAAAAACGGTGGAAGTAAGCTTTTCTTATTTCCGGACGCATGCGCAAACTATAGAAAGTCGTTATGACGTAGAATGTGCATACTTTGTTGATTCCATTGATGAAATAAATCACATTTTCTAAAACTCGTGTTTTTTAAGAAATCATGTAAACCTTTTAGAAGCTGTGATTTTAAAAAACGGTGGAAGTATGCTTTTTTATTTCCGGACGCATGCACAAACTATAGAAAGTCGTTATGACGTAGAATGTGTATAGTTTGTTAATTCCATTTGTGAAATAAATCACATTTTCTAAAAACTCGTGTTTTTTAACAAGTCATGTAAACCTTCTAGAAGCTGCGATTTTAAGAAACGGGGGAAGTAAGCTTTTCTTATTTCCGGACGCATGCACAAACTATAGAAAGTCGTTATGACGTAGAATGTGCATACTTTGTTGATTCCATTGATGAAATAAATCACATTTTCTAAAACTCGTGTTTTTTAAGAAATCATGTAAACCTTTTAGAAGCTGTGATTTTTAAAAACGGTGGAAGTAAGCTTTTCTTATTTCCCGATGCATGCACAAACTATAGAAATTTTTTATCATGTAGAGTGTGCATACTTTGTTGATTCCATTTATGAAATAAATCACATTTTCTAAAAACTCATGTTTTTTAACAAATCATGTAAACCTTCTAGAAGCTGTGATTTTAAAAAACGGTGGAGATAAGCTTTTCTTATTTTCGGACGTATACGCAAACTATAAAAAGTCATTATGACATAGAATGTGCATTCCTTGTTGATTCCATTTATGAAATAAATCACATTTTCTAAAAACTCATGTTTTTAAAGAAATCATGTAAACCTTCTAGAAGCTGTGATTTTAAAAAACGGTGGAAGTAAGCTTTTCTTATTTCCGGACGCATACGCAAACTATAAAAAGTCGTTATGACGTAGAATGTGCATACTTTGTTGATTCCATTTTTGAAATAAATCACATTTTCTAAAAACTTGTGTTTTTTAAGAAATCATGTAAACCTTCTAGAAGCTGTGATTTTAAAAAAAGGTGGAAGTAAGCTTTTCTTATTTCCGGACGCATACGCAAACTATAAAAAGTCGTTATGATGTAGAATGTGCATACTTTGTTGAATCCATTTATGAAATAAATCACATTTTCTAAAAACTTGTGTTTTTTAAGAAATCATGTAAACCTTCTAGAAGCTGTGATTTTAAAAAATAGTGGAAGTAAGCTTTTCTTATTTCCGGACGCTTACGCAAACTATAAAAATTCGTTATGACGTAGAATGTGTATACTTTGTTGATTCCATTTATGAAATAAATCACATTTTCTAAAAACTTGTGTTTTTAAGAACTCATGTAAACCTTCTAGAAGCTGTCATTTTAAAAAACGGTGGAAGTAAGCTTTTCTTATTTCCGGACGCATGCGCAAACTATAGAAAGTCATTATGACGTAGAATGTGCATACTTTGTAGATTCCATTTATGAAATAAATCACATTTTCTAAAAACTCGTGTTTTTTGAGAAATCATGTAAACCTTCTAGAAGCTGTGATTTTAAAAAACGGTGGAAGTAAGCGTTTCTTATTTCCGGACGCATGCGCAAATTATAAAAAGTCGTTATGACGTAGAATGTGCATACTTTGTTGATTCCATTTATGAAATAAATCACATTTTCTAAAACTCGTGTTTTTTAAGAAATCATGTAAACCTTCTAGAAGTTGTGATTTTTCAAAATGATGGAAGTAAGCTATTCTTATTTCCGGACGCATGCACAAACTATAGAAAGTTGTTATCATGTAGAATGTGCATACTTTGTTGATTCCATTTATGAAATAAATCACATTTTCTAAAAACTCGTGTTTTTTAACAAATCATGTAAACCTTCTTGAAGCTGTGATTTTAAAAAACGGGGGAAAGTAAGCTTTTATTACTTCCGGACATATGCGCAAACTATAGAAAGTCGTTATGACATAGAATGTGCATACTTTGTTGATTCCATTTATGAAATACATCACATTTTCTAAAAACTCGTGTTTTTTAACAAATCATGTAAACATTCTAGAAGCCGTGATTTTAAAAACCGAGGGAAGTAAGCTTTTCTTATTTCCGGACGCATGCGCAAAATATAGAATGTCGTTATGACGTAGAATGTGCATACTTTGTTGATTCCATTTATGAAATAAATCATATTTTCTAAAAACTCTTGTTTTTTAACAAATCATGTAGACCTTCTAGAATCTGTCATTTTAAGAAATGGGGGAAGCAAGCTTTTCTTATTTCCGGACACATGCGCAAACTATAGAAAGTCGTTATGACATAGAATGTGCATACTTTGTTGATTCCATTTATGAAATAAATCACATTTTCTAAAAACTCGTGTTTTTTAAGAAATCATGTAAACCTTCTAGAAGCTGTGATTTTAAAAAACGGTGGAAGTAAGCTTTTCTTATTTCCGGACGCATGCGCAAACTATAGAAAGTCATTATGACGTAGAATGTGTATACTTTGTTGATTCCATTTATGAAATAAATCACATTTTCTAAAAACTCTTGTTTTTTAACAAATCATGTAAACCTTCTAGAATCTGTCATTTTAAGAAACGGGGGAAGCAAGCTTTTCTTATTTCCGGACACATGCGCAAACTATAGAAAGTCGTTATGACATAGAATGTGCATACTTTGTTGATTCCATTTATGAAATAAATCACATTTTCTAAAAACTCGTGTTTTTTAAGAAATCATGTAAACCTTCTAGAAGCTGTGCTTTTAAAAAATGGTGGAAGTAAGCTTTTCTTATTTCCGGACGCATGCGCAAACTATAGAAAGTCATTATGACATAGAATGTGCATACTTTTTTGATTCCATTTATGAAATAAATCACATTTTCTAAAACTCGTGTTTTTTAAGAAATCATGCAAACCTTCTAGAAGCTGTGATTTTAAAAAATGGTGGAAGTAAGCTTTTCTTATTTCCGGATGCATGCGCAAACTATAGAAAGTCATTATGACGTAGAATGTGCAAGATTTGTTGATTCCATTTATGAAATAAATCACATTTCCTAAAAACTCGTGTTTTTTAAGAAATCATGTAAATGTTCTAGAAGCTGTGATTTTAAAAAACGGTGGAAGTAAGCTTTTCTTATTTCCGGACGCATGCGCAAACTATAGAAAGTCGTTATGATGTAGAATGTGCATAATTTGTTGATTCCATTTATGAAATAAATCACATTTTCTAAAACTCGCGTTTTTTAAGAAATCATCTAAAGCTTCTAGAAGCTGTGATTTTTAAACACAATGCAAGTAAGCTATTCTTATTTCCGGACGCATGCACAAACTATAGAAAGTTGTTATCATGTAGAATGTGCATACTTTGTTGATTCCATTTATGAAATAAATTAAATTTTCTAAAAACTCGTGTTTTTTAACAAATCATGTAGATCTTCTAGAAGCTCTGATTTTAAAAAACGGTGGAAGTAAGGTATTCTTATTTCCGGACGCATGCGCAAACTTTACAAAGTCGTGATGATGTATAATGTGCATACTTTATTGATTCCATTTACGAAATAAATCACATATTCTAAAACTCGTGTTTTTTAAGAAATCATGTAAACCTTCTAGAAGTTGTGATTTAAAAAAACGGTGGAAGTAAGCTTTTCTTATTTCCGGACGCATGCGCAAACTGTAGAAAGTTGTTATGACGTAGAATGTGCATACTTTGTTGATTCCATTTATGAAATAAATCACATTTTCTAAAAACTCGTGTTTTTTAAGAAATCATGTAAACTTTCTAGAAGTTGTGATTTTAAAAAATGGTGGAAGTAGGCTTTTCTTATTTCCGAACGCATGTGCAAACTATATAAAGTCGTTATGACATACAATGTGCATACTTTGTTGATTCCATTTATGAAATAAATCAAATTTTCTAAAAACTCAAGTTTTTTAAGAAATCATGTAAACCTTCTAGAAACTGTGATTTTAAAAACGGTTGAAGTAAGCTTTTCTTATTTCCGGACGCATGCGAAAACTATAGAAAGTCGTTATGACGTAGAATGTGCATGCTTTGTTGATTCCATTTATGAAATAAATCACATTTTCTAAAAACTCGTGTTTTTTAACAAATCATGTAAACCTTCTAGAAGCTGTGATTTTAAAAAATGGGGGAAGTAAGCTTTTCTTATTTCCGGACGCATGCGCAAACTGTAGAAAGTTGCTATTACGTAGAATGTGCATACTTTGTTGACTCCATTTATTAAATAAATGACATTTTATAAAAACTCGTGTTTTTTAAGAAATCATGTAAACCTTCTAGAAGCTGTGATTTTAATAAACGGGGGAAGTAAGCTTTTCTTATTTCCGGACGCATGAGCAAACTATAGAAAGTCGTTATGACGAAGAATGTGCATGCATTGTTGATTCCATTTATGAAATAAATCACATTTTCTAAAAACTCGTGTTTTTTAAGAAATCATGTAAACCTTCTAGAAGCTGTGATTTTAAAAAGCGGGGGAAGTAAGCTTTCTTATTTCCGGACGCATGCGCAAACTATAGAAAGTCTTTATGACGTAGAATGTGCATAATTTGTTGATTCCATTTATGAAATAAATCACATTTTCTAAAAACTCGTGTTTTTTAGGAAATATTGTAAACCTTCTAGAAGCTATGACTTTAAAAAACAGGGGGAAGTAAGCTTTTTTTATTTCCGGACGCATGCGCAAACTGTAGAAAGTCGCTATTACATAGAATGTGCATAATTTGTTGACTCCATTTATTAAATAAATGACATTTTATAAAAAATCGTGGTTTTTAAGAAATCATGTAAACCTTCTAGAAGCTGTGATTTTAAGAAATGGGGGAAGTAAGCTTTTCTTATTTCCGGACGCATGCGCAAACTATAGAAAGTCGTTATGACGTAGAATGTGCATGTATTGTTGATTCCATTTATGAAATAAATCACATTTTCTTAAAACGCGTGCTTTTTAAGAAATCATGTAAACCTTCTAGAAGTTGTGATTTTAAAAAACGGTGGAAGTAAGCTTTTCTTAATTCCGAACGCATGCGCAAACTATAGAAAGTCATTATGATGTAGAATGTGTACACTTTGTTCATTCCATTTATGAAATAAATCACATTTTTAAAAAACTCGTGTTTTTTAAGAAATCATGTAAACCTTCTAGAAGCTGTGATTTTAAAACACGGTGGAAGTAAGCTTTTCTTATTTCGGGACGCATGCGAAAACTATAGAAATTCGTTATCACGTAGAATGTGCATGCTTTGTTGATTCCATTTATGAAATAAATCACCTTTTGTAAAAACTCGTGTTTTTTAACAAATCATGTAAACCTTCTAGCAGCTGTGATTTTAAAAAACGGGGGGAACTAAGCTTTTCTTATTTCCGGACGCATGCGCAAACTATAGAAAGTCGTTATGACGTTGAATGTGCATACTTTGTTGATTCCATTTATGAAATAAATCACATTTTCTAAAAACTCGTGTTTTTTAAGAAATCATGTAAACCTTCTAGAAGCTGTTATTTTAAAAAACGGTGGAAGTAAGCTTTTCTTATTTCCGGACGCATGCGCAAAATAAAGAAAGTCGTTATGACGTACAATGTGCATACTTTGTTGATTCCATTTATGAAATAAAACACATCTTCTAAAAACTTGTGTTTGTTAAAAAATCATGTAAACCTTCTAGAAGCTGTGATTTTAAAAAACGGTTGAAGTAAGCTTTTCTTATTTCTGGACGCATGCGAAAACTATAGAAAGTCGTTATGACATAGAATGTGCATGCTTTGTTGATTCCATTTATGAAATAAATCACATTTTCTAAAAACTCGTGTTTTTTAACAAATCATGTAAACCTTCTAGAAGCTGTGATTTTAAAACACGGGGGAAGTAAGTTTTCTTATTTTAGGATGCATGCGCAAACTATAGAAATTCGTTATGACGTAATATGTGCATACTTTTTTGATTCCATTTATGAAATAAATCACATTTTCTAAAAACTCGTGTTTTTTAAGAAATCATGTAAACCTTCTAGAAGCTGCGACTTTAAAAAATGGGGGGAAGTAAGCTTTTTTATTTCCGGACGCATGCACAAACTAAAGAAAGTCGCTATTACGTAGAATTTGCATACTTTGTTGACTCCATTTATTAAATAAATGACATTTTATAAAAACTCGTGTTTTTTAAGAAATCATGTAAACGTTCTAGAAGCTGTGATTTTAATAAACGGGGGCAGTAAGCTTTTCTTATTTCCGGACGCATGCGCAAACTATAGAAAGTCGTTATGACGAAGAATGTGCATGCATTGTTGATTCCATTTATGAAATAAATCACATTTTCTAAAAACTCGTGTTTTTTCAGAAATCATGTAAACCTTCTAGAAGCTATGATTTTAAAAAATGGGGGAAGTAAGCTTTTCTTATTTCCGGACGCATGAGCAAACTATAGAAAGTCGTTATGGCGTAGAATGTGCATACTTTATTGATTCCATTTATGAAATAAATCACATTTTCTAAAAACTCGTATTTTTTAAGAAATAATGTAAACCTTCTAGAAGCTATGACTTTAAAAAACGGGGGAAGTAAGCTTTTTTTATTTCCGGACGCATGCGCAAACTGCAGAAAGTCGCTATTATGTAGAATGTGCATACTTTGTTGACTCCATTTATTAAATAAATTAAATTTTATAAAAACTCGTGTTTTTTAAGAAATCATGTAAACCTTCTAGAAGCTGTGATTTTAAAAAATGGGGGATGTAAGCTTTTCTTATTTCTGGACGGACGCGCAAACTATAAAAAGTCGTTATGACGTAGAATGTGCATGTATTGTTGATTCCATTTATGAAATAAATCACATTTTCTTAAAACTCGTGCTTTTTAAGAAATCATGTAAACCTTCTAGAAGTTGTGATTTTAAAAAACGGTGGAAGTAACCTTTTCTTATTTCCGGACGCATGCACAAACTATAGAAAGTTGTTATGACGTACAATGTGCATACTTTGTTGATTCCATTTATGAAATAAAACACATTTTCTAAAAACTCGTGTTTGTTAAGAAATCATGTAAACCTTCTAGAAGCTGTGATTTTAAAAAATGGTTGAAGTATGCTTTTTTTTATTTCCGGACGCATGCGAAAACAATAGAAAGTCGTTATCACATAGAATGTGCATGCTTTGTTGATTCCATTTATGAAATAAATCACATTTTCTAAAAACTCGTGTTTTTTAAAAAATCATGTAAACCTTCTAGAAGCTGTGATTTTAAAAAACGGGGGAAGTAAGCTTTTCTTATTTCCGGACGCTTGCGCAAACTATAGAAAGTCGTTATGACGTAGAATGTGCATACTTTGTTGATTCCATTTATGAAATAAATCACATTTTCTAAAAACTCGTGTTTTTTAGGAAATCAGGCAAACCTTCTAGAAGCTGTGATTTTAAAAAACGGTGGAAGTAAGCTTTTCTTATTTCCGGACGCATGCGCAAACTATAGAAAATCGTTATGACGTAGAATGTGCATACTTTGTTGATTCCATTTATGAAATAAAACACATTTTCTAAAAACTCGTGTTTGTTAAGAAATCATGTAAACCTTCTAGAAGCTGTGATTTTAAAAAATGGTTGAAGTAAGCTTTTCTTATTTCCGGACGCATGCGAAAACTATAGAAAGTCGTTATCAGGTAGAATGTGCTTGCTTTGTTGATTCCATTTATGAAATAAATCACATTTTATAAAAACTCGTGTTTTTTAACAAATCATGTAAACCTTCTAGAAGCCGTGATTTTAAAAAACGGGGGAAGTAAGCTTTTCTTATTTCCGGACACATGCGCAAAGTATAGAAAGTCGCTATGACGTAGAATGTGCATACTATGTTGATTCCATTTATGAAATAAATCACATTTTCTAAAAACTCGTGTTTTTTAAGAAATCATGTAAACCTTCTAGAAGTTGTGATTTTAAAAAACGGTGGAAGTAACCTTTTCTTATTTCCGGACGCATGCGCAAACTATAGAAAGTTGTTATGACGTAGAATGTGCATACTTTGTTGATTCCATTTATGAAATAAATCACATTTTCTAAAAACTCGTGTTTTTTAACAAATCATGTAAACCTTCTAGAAGCTATGATTTTAAAAATCGGGGGAAGTAAGCTTTTCTTATTTCCGGACGCATGCGCAAACTATAGAAAGTCGTTATGATGTAGAATGTTCATACTTTGTTGATTCGATTTATGAAATAAATCACATTTTCTAAAAAATCATCTTTTCTAAGAAATCATGTAAACCTTCTAGAAGCTGTGACTTTAAAAAACGGTGGAAGTAAGCTTTTTTTATTTCCGGATGCATCCGCAAACTATAGAAAGTCGTTATGAGGTAGAATGTGCATACTTTGTTGATTCCATTTATGAAATAAATCACATTTTCTAAAAACTCTTGGTTTTTAAGAAATCATGTAAACCTTCTAGAAGCTGTGATTTTAAAAAACGGGGGAAGTAAGCTTTTATTACTTCCGGATGCATGCGCAAACTATAGAAAGTCGTTATGACATAGAATGTGCATACTTTGTTGATTCCATTTATGAAATAAATCACATTTTCGAAAAACTCGTGTTTTTTAACGAATCATGTAAAATTTCTAGAAGCTATGATTTTAAAAAATGGTGGCAGTAAGCTTTTCTTATTTCCGGACGCATGCGCAAACTATAGAAAGTCGTTATGACGTAGAATGTGCATACTTTGTTGATCCCATTTATGAAATAAATCACATTTTTAAAAAATCATTTTTTTTAACAAATCATGTAAACCTTCTAGAAACTGTGATTTTAAAAAACGGTGGAAGTAAGCTTTTCTTATTTCCGAACGCATGCGCAAACTATAGAAAGTCGTTATGACGTAGAATGTGCATACTTTGTTGATTACATTTATGAAATAAATCATATTTTCCAAAAACTCATGTTTTTTAAGAAATAATGTAAACCTTCTAGAAGCTATGATTTTAAAAAACGGTGGAAGTAAGCTTTTCTTATTTCCGGATGCATGCGCAAACTATATAAAGATGTTATGACGTAGAATGTCCATACTTTGTTGATTCCATTTATGAAATAAATGACATTTTCTAAAAACTCGTGTTTTTTAAGAAATCATGTAAACCTTCTAGAAGCTGTGATTTTAAAAAATGGGGGAAGTAAGCTTTTCTTATTTCCGGACGCATGCGCAAACTATAGAAATCCGTTAAGACATAGAATGTGCATACTTTGTTGATCGCATTGATGAAATAAAACACATTTTCTAAAAAATCGTGTTTGTTAAGAAATCATGTAAACGTTCTAGAAGCTGTGATTTAAAAAAACGGTTGAAGTAAGCTTTTCTTATTTCCGGCCGCATGCGCAAACTATAGAAAGTCATTATGACGTAGAATGTGCATGCTTTGTTGATTCCATTTATGAAATAAATCACATTTTCTAAAAACTCATGTTTTTGAACAAATCATGTAAACCTTCTAGAAGCTGTGATTTAAAAAAACGAGGGAAGTAAGCTTTTCTTAGTTCGGGATGCATGCGCAAAATATAGAAAGTCGTTATGACGTAGAATGTGCATACTTTGTTGACTCCATTTATTAAATAAATGGCATTTTATAAAAACTCGTGTTTTTTAAGAAATCATGTAAACCTTCTAGAAGCTGTGATTTTAAAAAATGGGGGAAGTAAGCTTTTCTTATTTCCGGACGCATGCGCAAACTATAGAAAGTCATTATGACGTACAATGTGCTTACTTTGTTGATTCCAATTATGAAATAAAACACATTTTCTAAAAACTCGTGTTTGTTAAGAAATCATGTAAAACTTCTAGAATCTGTGATTTTAAAAAACGGTTGAAGTAAGCTTTTCTTATTTCCGGACGCATGCGAAAACTATAGAAATTCGTTATCACATAGAATGTGCATGCTTTGTTGATTCCATTTATGAAATAAATCACATTTTGTAAAAACTCGTGTTTTTTAACAAATCAGGTAAACCTTCTAGCAGCTGTGATTTTAAAAAACGGGGGTAGTAAGCTTTTCTTATTTCCGGACGCATGCGCAAACTATAGAAAGTCGTTATGACGTAGAACGTGCATACTTTGTTGATTCCATTTATGAAATAAATCACATTTTCTAAAAACTCGTGTTTTTTAAGAAATCATGTAAACCTTCTAGAAGCTGTGACTTTAAAAAACGGGGGGAAGTAAGCTTTTTTTTATTTCCGGACGCATGCACAAACTGTAGAAAGTCGTTATTACGTAGAATGTGCATACTTTGTTGACTCCATTTATTAAATAAATAACATTTTATAAAAACTGGTGTTTTTTAAGAAATCATGTAAACCTTCTAGAAGCTGTGATTTTAAAAAATGGGGGAAGTAAGCTTTTCTTATTTCCGGACGCATGCGCAAACTATAGAAAGTCGTTATGACGTAGAATGTGCATGTATTGTTGATTCCATTTATGAAATAAATCACATTTTCTTAAAACTTGTGTTTTTTAAGAAATCATGTAAACCTTCTAGAAGTTGTGATTTTAAAAAACGGTGGAAGTAAGCTTTTCTTATTTCCGGACGCATGCGCAAAATATAGAAATCCGTTAAGATGTATAATGTGCATACTTTGTTGATCGCATTTATGAAATAAAACACATTTTCTAAAAACTGGTGCTTGTTAAGAAATCATGTAAACGTTCTAGAAGCTGTGATTTTAAAAAACGGTTGAAGTAAGCCTTTCTTATTTACGGACGCATGCGCAAACTATAGAAAGTCATTATGATGTAGAATGTGCATGCTTTGTTGATTCCATTTATGAAATAAATCACATTTTCTAAAAACTCATGTTTTTAAACAAATCATGTAAACCTTCTAGAAGCTGTAATTTTAAAAAACGGGGGAAGTAAGCTTTTCTTAGTTCCGGACGCATGCGCAAACTATAGAAAGTCATTATGGCGTAGAATGTGCATACTTTGTTGATTCCATTTATGAAATAAATCACATTTTCTAGAAACTTGTGTCTTTTAAGAAATCATGTAAACCTTCTAAAAGCTGTGATTTTAAAAAATGGTGGAAGTAAGCTTTTCTCATTTCCGGACGCATGCGTAAACTATAGAAAGTCTTTATTACGTAGAATGTGCATACTTTGTTGATTCCATTTATGAAATAAATCACATTTTCTAAAAACTCGTGTTTTTTAAGAAATCATGTAAACCTTCTAGAAGCTGTGATTTTAAAAAACGGTGGAAGTAAGCTTTTCTTATTTCCGGACGCATGCGCAAACTATAGAAAGTTGTGATGACGTACAATCTGCATACTTTGTTGATTCCATTTATGAAATAAAACACATTTTCTAAAAAATCGCGTTTGTTAAGAAATCATGTAAACCTTCTAGAAGCTGTGATTTTAGAAAACGGTTGAAGTAAGCTTTTCTTATTTCCGAACACATGCGAAAACTATAGAAAGTCGTTATGAAATAGAATGTGCATGCTTTGTTGATTCCATTCATGAAATAAATCACATTTTCTAAAAAGTCGTGTTTTTTAACAAATCATGTATAACTTCTAGAAGCTGTGATTTTAAAAAACGGGGGAAGTAAGCTTTTCTTATTTCCGGACGCATGCGCAAACTATAGAAAGTCGTTATGACGTAAAATGTGCATGCTTTGTTGATTCCATTTATGAAATAAAACACATTTTCTAAAAACTTGTGTTTTTTAAGAAATCATGTAAACCTTCTAGAAGCTCTGACTTTAAAAAACGGGGGGAAGTAAGCTTTTTTTATTTCCGGATGCATGCGCAAACTGTAGAAATTCGCTATTACGTAGAATGTGCATACATTGTTGACTCCATTTATTAAATAAATGACATTTTATAAAAACTCGTGTTTTTTAAGAAATCATGTAAACCTTCTAGAAGCTATGATTTTAAAAAACGGGGGGAAGTAAGCTTTTTTTATTTCTGGACGCATGTGCAAACTATAGAAAGTCGTTATGACGTAGAATGTGCATACCTTGTGGATTCCATTTATGAAATAAATCACATTTTCTAAAAACTCGTGTTTTTTAACAAATCATGTAAACGTTCTAGAAGCTGTGATTTTAAAAAACGGTGGAAGTAAGCTTTTCTTATTTCCGGATGCATGCGCAAAGTATAGAAAGTCGTTATGACGTAGAATGTCCATACCTTGTGGATTCCATTTATGAAATAAATCACATTTTCTAAAAACTCTTGTCTTTTAACAAATCATGTAAACCTTCTAGAAGATGTGATTTTAAAAAAAGGGGGGAAGTAAGCTTTCTTATTTCCGGATGCATGCGCACACTATAGAAATTCGTTATGACGTAGAATGTGCATACTTTGTTGATTCCATTTATGAAATAAATCACATTTTCTAAACAATAGTGTTTTTTAGGACATCATGTAAACCTTCTAGACGCTGTGATTTTAAAAAATGGTGGAAGTAATCTTTTCTTATTTCTGGACGCATGCGCAAACTATAGAAAGTCGTTATGACGTAGAATGTGCATACTTTGTTTATTCCATTTAGGAAATAAATCACATTTTCTAAAAACTCGTGTTTTTTAAGAAATCATGTAAACCTTCTAAAAGCTTTGATTTTAAAAAAGTGTGGAAGTAAGCTTTTCTTATTTCCGGACGCATGCGCAAACTATAGAAAGTCGTTATGTCGTAGAATGTGCATACTTTGCTGATTCCATTTATGAAATAAATCACATTTTCTAAAAACTCATGTTTTTTAAGAAATCATGTAAACCTTCTAGAAGCTGTGATTTTAAAAAACAGGGGGAAGTAAGCTTTTCTTATTTCTTGACGCATGCAGAAACTATAGAAAGTCGTTATGATGTAGAATGTGCATACTTTGTTGAATCCATTTATGAAATAAATCACATTTTCTAAAAACTCGAGTTTTTTAAGAACTCATGCAAACCTTCTAGAAGCTGTGATTTTAAAAAATGGTGGAAGTAAGCTTTTCTTATTTCCAGACGCATGTGCTAACAAGAGAAAGTCGTTATGACGTAGAATGTTCATACTTTGTTGATTCGATTTATGAAATAAATCACATTTTCTAAAAACTCGTGTTTTTTAACAAATCATGTAAACCTTATAGAAGATGTGATTTTAAAAAAAGGGGGAAGTAAGCTTTCTTATTTCCGGAGGCATGCGCAAACTATAGAAACTCATTATGACGTAGAATGTGCATACTTTGTTGATTCCATTTATGAAATAAATCACGTTTTCTAAAAACTAGTGTTTTTTAGGAAATCATGTAAACCTTCTAGAAGCTGTGATTTTAAAAAACGGGGGAAGTAAGGTTTTTTTATTTCCGGACGCGTGCGCAAACTATAGAAATTCGTTATGACGTAGAATGTGCATACCTTGTGGATTCCATTTATGAAATAAATCACATTTTCTAAAAACTCGTGTTTTTTAAGAAATCATGTGAATGTTCTAGAAGCTGTGATTTTAAAAAACAATGGAAGTAATCTTTTCTTATTTCCGGACGCATGCGCAAACTATAGAAAGTCATTATGATGTAGAATGTCCATACCTTGTGGATTCCATTTATGAAATAAATCACATTTTCTAAAAACTCGTGTTTTTTAACAAATCATGTAAACCTCCTAGACGCTGTGATTTTAAAAAATGCTGGAAGTAAGCTTTTCTTATTTCCGGACGCATGCGCAACCGATGGAAAGTCGTTATGACATGGAATGTGTATACTTTGTTGATTTTATTTATGAAATAAATCACATTTTCTAAAAACTCGTGTTTTTTAAGAAATCATGTAAACCTTCTAGAAGCTGTGATTTTTAAAAACGGTGGAAGTAAGCTTTTCTTATTTCCAGACACATGCACAAACTATAGAAATTCGTTATGACGTAGAATGTGCATACTTTGATGATTCCATTTATTAAATAAATCACATTTTCTAAAAACTTGTGTTTTTTAACAAATCATCTAAACCTTCTAGAAGATGTGATTTTAAAAAAAGGGGGGAAGTAAGCTTTCTTATTTCGAGACGCATGCGAAAACTATAGAAAGTCGTTATGACGTAGAATGTGCATACTTTGTTGATTCCATTTATGAAATAAATCACATTTTCTAAAAACTAGTGTTTCTTGGGAAATCATGTAAACCTTCTAAAAGGTGTGATTTTAAAAAACGGTGGAAGTAAGCTTTTCTTATTTCCGGACGCATGCGCAAACTATAGAAAGTCGTTATGACGTAGAATGTGCATACCTTGTGGATTCCGTTTTTTAAATTAATGACATTAATTTAAAAATTCATGTTTTTAAAGAAATCATGTAAATCTTCTACAAGCTGTGATTTTAAAAAACGGTGAAAGTAAGCTTTTTTTTATTTCCGGACGCATGCGCAAACTATAGAAAGTCGATATGACGTAGAATGTGCATACTTTGCTGATTCCATTTATGAAATAAATCACATTTTCTAAAAACTCGAGTTTTTTAAGAAATCATGTAAACCTTCTAGAAGCTGTGATTTTAAAAAATGGTGGAAGTAAGCTTTTCTTATTTCCGGACGCATGCGCAAACAATAGAAAGTCGATATGACGTAGAATGTTCATACTTTGTTGATTCCATTTATGAAATAAATCACATTTTCTAAAAACTGGTGTTTTTTAACAAATAATGTAAACCTTCTAGAAGATGTGATTTTAGAAAAAGGGGGGAAGTAAGATTTCTTATTTCCGGACACATGCGCAAACTATAGAAATTCGTTATGACGTAGAACGTGGATACTTTGTTGATTCCATTTATGAAATAAATCACATTTTCTAAAAACTAGTGTTTTTTAGGAAATCATGTAAACCTTCTAGAAGCTGTGATTTTAAAAAACGGTGGAAGTAAGCTTTTCTTATTTCCGTGCGCATGCGCAAACTATAGAAAGTCGTTCGTACATAGAATGTGGATGATTTGTTGATCCCATTTATGAAATAAATCACATTTTCTAAAAACTCGTGTTTTTTAACAAATCATGTAAACATTCTAGAAGCTGTGATTTTTAAAAACGGTGGAAGTAAGCTTTTCTTATTTCCGGACGCATGCGCAAACTATAGAAATTTGTTATGACGTAGAATGTCCATACCTTGTGGATTCCATTTATGAAATAAATCACATTTTCTAAAAACTCGTGTTTTTTAACAAATCATGTAAACCTTCTAGAAGCTGTGATTTTAAAAAACGGTGGAAGTCAGCTTTTCCTATTTCCGGACGCATGCACAAACTATAGAAAGTTGTTATCAGGTAGAATGTGCATACATTGTTGATTCCATTTATGAAATAAATCACATTTTCTAAAAACTCGTGTTTTTTAACAAATCATGTAAACCTTCTAGAAGCTGTGATTTTAAAAAATGGGGGAAGTAAGCTTTTCTTATTTCCGGACGCATGAGCAAACTATAGAAAGTCGTTATGGCGTAGAATGTGCATACTTTATTGATTCCATTTATGAAATAAATCACATTTTCTAAAAACTCGTATTTTTTAAGAAATAATGTAAACCTTCTAGAAGCTATGACTTTAAAAAACGGGGGAAGTAAGCTTTTTTTATTTCCGGACGCATGCGCAAACTGCAGAAAGTCGCTATTATGTAGAATGTGCATACTTTGTTGACTCCATTTATTAAATAAATTAAATTTTATAAAAACTCGTGTTTTTTAAGAAATCATGTAAACCTTCTAGAAGCTGTGATTTTAAAAAATGGGGGATGTAAGCTTTTCTTATTTCTGGACGGACGCGCAAACTATAAAAAGTCGTTATGACGTAGAATGTGCATGTATTGTTGATTCCATTTATGAAATAAATCACATTTTCTTAAAACTCGTGCTTTTTAAGAAATCATGTAAACCTTCTAGAAGTTGTGATTTTAAAAAACGGTGGAAGTAACCTTTTCTTATTTCCGGACGCATGCACAAACTATAGAAAGTTGTTATGACGTACAATGTGCATACTTTGTTGATTCCATTTATGAAATAAAACACATTTTCTAAAAACTCGTGTTTGTTAAGAAATCATGTAAACCTTCTAGAAGCTGTGATTTTAAAAAATGGTTGAAGTATGCTTTTTTTTTATTTCCGGACGCATGCGAAAACAATAGAAAGTCGTTATCACATAGAATGTGCATGCTTTGTTGATTCCATTTATGAAATAAATCACATTTTCTAAAAACTCGTGTTTTTTAAAAAATCATGTAAACCTTCTAGAAGCTGTGATTTTAAAAAACGGGGGAAGTAAGCTTTTCTTATTTCCGGACGCTTGCGCAAACTATAGAAAGTCGTTATGACGTAGAATGTGCATACTTTGTTGATTCCATTTATGAAATAAATCACATTTTCTAAAAACTCGTGTTTTTTAGGAAATCAGGCAAACCTTCTAGAAGCTGTGATTTTAAAAAACGGTGGAAGTAAGCTTTTCTTATTTCCGGACGCATGCGCAAACTATAGAAAATCGTTATGACGTAGAATGTGCATACTTTGTTGATTCCATTTATGAAATAAAACACATTTTCTAAAAACTCGTGTTTGTTAAGAAATCATGTAAACCTTCTAGAAGCTGTGATTTTAAAAAATGGTTGAAGTAAGCTTTTCTTATTTCCGGACGCATGCGAAAACTATAGAAAGTCGTTATCAGGTAGAATGTGCTTGCTTTGTTGATTCCATTTATGAAATAAATCACATTTTATAAAAACTCGTGTTTTTTAACAAATCATGTAAACCTTCTAGAAGCCGTGATTTTAAAAAACGGGGGAAGTAAGCTTTTCTTATTTCCGGACACATGCGCAAAGTATAGAAAGTCGCTATGACGTAGAATGTGCATACTATGTTGATTCCATTTATGAAATAAATCACATTTTCTAAAAACTCGTGTTTTTTAAGAAATCATGTAAACCTTCTAGAAGTTGTGATTTTAAAAAACGGTGGAAGTAACCTTTTCTTATTTCCGGACGCATGCGCAAACTATAGAAAGTTGTTATGACGTAGAATGTGCATACTTTGTTGATTCCATTTATGAAATAAATCACATTTTCTAAAAACTCGTGTTTTTTAACAAATCATGTAAACCTTCTAGAAGCTATGATTTTAAAAATCGGGGGAAGTAAGCTTTTCTTATTTCCGGACGCATGCGCAAACTATAGAAAGTCGTTATGATGTAGAATGTTCATACTTTGTTGATTCGATTTATGAAATAAATCACATTTTCTAAAAAATCATCTTTTCTAAGAAATCATGTAAACCTTCTAGAAGCTGTGACTTTAAAAAACGGTGGAAGTAAGCTTTTTTTATTTCCAGATGCATCCGCAAACTATAGAAAGTCGTTATGAGGTAGAATGTGCATACTTTGTTGATTCCATTTATGAAATAAATCACATTTTCTAAAAACTCTTGGTTTTTAAGAAATCATGTAAACCTTCTAGAAGCTGTGATTTTAAAAAACGGGGGAAGTAAGCTTTTATTACTTCCGGATGCATGCGCAAACTATAGAAAGTCGTTATGACATAGAATGTGCATACTTTGTTGATTCCATTTATGAAATAAATCACATTTTCGAAAAACTCGTGTTTTTTAACGAATCATGTAAAATTTCTAGAAGCTATGATTTTAAAAAATGGTGGCAGTAAGCTTTTCTTATTTCCGGACGCATGCGCAAACTATAGAAAGTCGTTATGACGTAGAATGTGCATACTTTGTTGATCCCATTTATGAAATAAATCACATTTTTTAAAAACTCATTTTTTTTAACAAATCATGTAAACCTTCTAGAAACTGTGATTTTAAAAAACGGTGGAAGTAAGCTTTTCTTATTTCCGAACGCATGCGCAAACTATAGAAGTTCGTTATGACGTAGAATGTGCATACTTTGTTGATTACATTTATGAAATAAATCACATTTTCCAAAAACTCATGTTTTTTAAGAAATAATGTAAACCTTCTAGAAGCTATGATTTTAAAAAACGGTGGAAGTAAGCTTTTCTTATTTCCGGATGCATGCGCAAACTATATAAAGATGTTATGACGTAGAATGTCCATACTTTGTTGATTCCATTTATGAAATAAATGACATTTTCTAAAAACTCGTGTTTTTTAAGAAATCATGTAAACCTTCTAGAAGCTGTGATTTTAAAAAATGGGGGAAGTAAGCTTTTCTTATTTCCGGACGCATGCGCAAACTATAGAAATCCGTTAAGACATAGAATGTGCATACTTTGTTGATCGCATTGATGAAATAAAACACATTTTCTAAAAAATCGTGTTTGTTAAGAAATCATGTAAACGTTCTAGAAGCTGTGATTTAAAAAAACGGTTGAAGTAAGCTTTTCTTATTTCCGGCCGCATGCGCAAACTATAGAAAGTCATTATGACGTAGAATGTGCATGCTTTGTTGATTCCATTTATGAAATAAATCACATTTTCTAAAAACTCATGTTTTTGAACAAATCATGTAAACCTTCTAGAAGCTGTGATTTAAAAAAACGAGGGAAGTAAGCTTTTCTTAGTTCGGGATGCATGCGCAAAATATAGAAAGTCGTTATGACGTAGAATGTGCATACTTTGTTGACTCCATTTATTAAATAAATGGCATTTTATAAAAACTCGTGTTTTTTAAGAAATCATGTAAACCTTCTAGAAGCTGTGATTTTAAAAAATGGGGGAAGTAAGCTTTTCTTATTTCCGGACGCATGCGCAAACTATAGAAAGTCATTATGACGTACAATGTGCATACTTTGTTGATTCCAATTATGAAATAAAACACATTTTCTAAAAACTCGTGTTTGTTAAGAAATCATGTAAAACTTCTAGAATCTGTGATTTTAAAAAACGGTTGAAGTAACTTTTCTTATTTCCGGACGCATGCGAAAACTATAGAAATTCGTTATCACATAGAATGTGCATGCTTTGTTGATTCCATTTATGAAATAAATCACATTTTGTAAAAACTCGTGTTTTTTAACAAATCAGGTAAACCTTCTAGCAGCTGTGATTTTAAAAAACGGGGGTAGTAAGCTTTTCTTATTTCCGGACGCATGCGCAAACTATAGAAAGTCGTTATGACGTAGAACGTGCATACTTTGTTGATTCCATTTATGAAATAAATCACATTTTCTAAAAACTCGTGTTTTTTAAGAAATCATGTAAACCTTCTAGAAGCTGTGACTTTAAAAAACGGGGGGAAGTAAGCTTTTTTTTATTTCCGGACGCATGCACAAACTGTAGAAAGTCGTTATTACGTAGAATGTGCATACTTTGTTGACTCCATTTATTAAATAAATAACATTTTATAAAAACTGGTGTTTTTTAAGAAATCATGTAAACCTTCTAGAAGCTGTGATTTTAAAAAATGGGGGAAGTAAGCTTTTCTTATTTCCGGACGCATGCGCAAACTATAGAAAGTCGTTATGACGTAGAATGTGCATGTATTGTTGATTCCATTTATGAAATAAATCACATTTTCTTAAAACTTGTGTTTTTTAAGAAATCATGTAAACCTTCTAGAAGTTGTGATTTTAAAAAACGGTGGAAGTAAGCTTTTCTTATTTCCGGACGCATGCGCAAAATATAGAAATCCGTTAAGATGTAGAATGTGCATACTTTGTTGATCGCATTTATGAAATAAAACACATTTTCTAAAAACTGGTGCTTGTTAAGAAATCATGTAAACGTTCTAGAAGCTGTGATTTTAAAAAACGGTTGAAGTAAGCCTTTCTTATTTACGGACGCATGCGCAAACTATAGAAAGTCATTATGATGTAGAATGTGCATGCTTTGTTGATTCCATTTATGAAATAAATCACATTTTCTAAAAACTCATGTTTTTAAACAAATCATGTAAACCTTCTAGAAGCTGTGATTTTAAAAAACGGGGGAAGTAAGCTTTTCTTAGTTCCGGACGCATGCGCAAACTATAGAAAGTCATTATGGCGTAGAATGTGCATACTTTGTTGATTCCATTTATGAAATAAATCACATTTTCTAGAAACTTGTGTCTTTTAAGAAATCATGTAAACCTTCTAAAAGCTGTGATTTTAAAAAATGGTGGAAGTAAGCTTTTCTCATTTCCGGACGCATGCGTAAACTATAGAAAGTCTTTATTACGTAGAATGTGCATACTTTGTTGATTCCATTTATGAAATAAATCACATTTTCTAAAAACTCGTCTTTGTTAAGAAATCATGTAAACCTTCTAGAAGCTATGATTTTAAAAAATGGTGGAAGTAATCTTTTCTTATTTCCAGACACATGCGCAAACTATAGAAAGTCGTTATGACGTAGAATGTGCATAGTTTGTTGATTCCATTTATGAAATAAATCACATTTTCTAAAAACTCGTGTTTTTTAAGAAATCATGTAAACCTTCTAGAAGCTGTGATTTTAAAAAACGGTGGAAGTAAGCTTTTCTTATTTCCGGACGCATGCGCAAACTATAGAAAGTTGTGATGACGTACAATCTGCATACTTTGTTGATTCCATTTATGAAATAAAACACATTTTCTAAAAAATCGCGTTTGTTAAGAAATCATGTAAACCTTCTAGAAGCTGTGATTTTAGAAAACGGTTGAAGTAAGCTTTTCTTATTTCCGAACACATGCGAAAACTATAGAAAGTCGTTATGAAATAGAATGTGCATGCTTTGTTGATTCCATTCATGAAATAAATCACATTTTCTAAAAAGTCGTGTTTTTTAACAAATCATGTATAACTTCTAGAAGCTGTGATTTTAAAAAACGGGGGAAGTAAGCTTTTCTTATTTCCGGACGCATGCGCAAACTATAGAAAGTCGTTATGACGTAAAATGTGCATGCTTTGTTGATTCCATTTATGAAATAAAACACATTTTCTAAAAACTTGTGTTTTTTAAGAAATCATGTAAACCTTCTAGAAGCTCTGACTTTAAAAAACGGGGGGAAGTAAGCTTTTTTTATTTCCGGATGCATGCGCAAACTGTAGAAATTCGTTATTACGTAGAATGTGCATACATTGTTGACTCCATTTATTAAATAAATGACATTTTATAAAAACTCGTGTTTTTTAAGAAATCATGTAAACCTTCTAGAAGCTATGATTTTAAAAAACGGGGGGAAGTAAGCTTTTTTTATTTCTGGACGCATGTGCAAACTATAGAAAGTCGTTATGACGTAGAATGTGCATACCTTGTGGATTCCATTTATGAAATAAATCACATTTTCTAAAAACTCGTGTTTTTTAACAAATCATGTAAACGTTCTAGAAGCTGTGATTTTAAAAAACGGTGGAAGTAAGCTTTTCTTATTTCCGGATGCATGCGCAAAGTATAGAAAGTCGTTATGACGTAGAATGTCCATACCTTGTGGATTCCATTTATGAAATAAATCACATTTTCTAAAAACTCTTGTCTTTTAACAAATCATGTAAACCTTCTAGAAGATGTGATTTTAAAAAAAGGGGGGAAGTAAGCTTTCTTATTTCCGGATGCATGCGCACACTATAGAAATTCGTTATGACGTAGAATGTGCATACTTTGTTGATTCCATTTATGAAATAAATCACATTTTCTAAACAATAGTGTTTTTTAGGACATCATGTAAACCTTCTAGACGCTGTGATTTTAAAAAATGGTGGAAGTAATCTTTTCTTATTTCTGGACGCATGCGCAAACTATAGAAAGTCGTTATGACGTAGAATGTGCATACTTTGTTTATTCCATTTAGGAAATAAATCACATTTTCTAAAAACTCGTGTTTTTTAAGAAATCATGTAAACCTTCTAAAAGCTTTGATTTTAAAAAAGTGTGGAAGTAAGCTTTTCTTATTTCCGGACGCATGCGCAAACTATAGAAAGTCGTTATGTCGTAGAATGTGCATACTTTGCTGATTCCATTTATGAAATAAATCACATTTTCTAAAAACTCATGTTTTTTAAGAAATCATGTAAACCTTCTAGAAGCTGTGATTTTAAAAAACAGGGGGAAGTAAGCTTTTCTTATTTCTTGACGCATGCAGAAACTATAGAAAGTCGTTATGATGTAGAATGTGCATACTTTGTTGAATCCATTTATGAAATAAATCACATTTTCTAAAAACTCGAGTTTTTTAAGAACTCATGCAAACCTTCTAGAAGCTGTGATTTTAAAAAATGGTGGAAGTAAGCTTTTCTTATTTCCAGACGCATGTGCTAACAATAGAAAGTCGTTATGACGTAGAATGTTCATACTTTGTTGATTCGATTTATGAAATAAATCACATTTTCTAAAAACTCGTGTTTTTTAACAAATCATGTAAACCTTATAGAAGATGTGATTTTAAAAAAAGGGGGAAGTAAGCTTTCTTATTTCCGGAGGCATGCGCAAACTATAGAAACTCATTATGACGTAGAATGTGCATACTTTGTTGATTCCATTTATGAAATAAATCACGTTTTCTAAAAACTAGTGTTTTTTAGGAAATCATGTAAACCTTCTAGAAGCTGTGATTTTAAAAAACGGGGGAAGTAAGGTTTTTTTATTTCCGGACGCGTGCGCAAACTATAGAAATTCGTTATGACGTAGAATGTGCATACCTTGTGGATTCCATTTATGAAATAAATCACATTTTCTAAAAACTCGTGTTTTTTAAGAAATCATGTGAATGTTCTAGAAGCTGTGATTTTAAAAAACAATGGAAGTAATCTTTTCTTATTTCCGGACGCATGCGCAAACTATAGAAAGTCATTATGATGTAGAATGTCCATACCTTGTGGATTCCATTTATGAAATAAATCACATTTTCTAAAAACTCGTGTTTTTTAACAAATCATGTAAACCTCCTAGACGCTGTGATTTTAAAAAATGCTGGAAGTAAGCTTTTCTTATTTCCGGACGCATGCGCAACCGATGGAAAGTCGTTATGACATGGAATGTGTATACTTTGTTGATTTTATTTATGAAATAAATCACATTTTCTAAAAACTCGTGTTTTTTAAGAAATCATGTAAACCTTCTAGAAGCTGTGATTTTTAAAAACGGTGGAAGTAAGCTTTTCTTATTTCCAGACACATGCACAAACTATAGAAATTCGTTATGACGTAGAATGTGCATACTTTGATGATTCCATTTATTAAATAAATCACATTTTCTAAAAACTTGTGTTTTTTAACAAATCATCTAAACCTTCTAGAAGATGTGATTTTAAAAAAAGGGGGGAAGTAAGCTTTCTTATTTCGAGACGCATGCGAAAACTATAGAAAGTCGTTATGACGTAGAATGTGCATACTTTGTTGATTCCATTTATGAAATAAATCACATTTTCTAAAAACTAGTGTTTCTTGGGAAATCATGTAAACCTTCTAAAAGGTGTGATTTTAAAAAACGGTGGAAGTAAGCTTTTCTTATTTCCGGACGCATGCGCAAACTATAGAAAGTCGTTATGACGTAGAATGTGCATACCTTGTGGATTCCGTTTTTTAAATTAATGACATTAATTTAAAAATTCATGTTTTTAAAGAAATCATGTAAATCTTCTACAAGCTGTGATTTTAAAAAACGGTGAAAGTAAGCTTTTTTTTATTTCCGGACGCATGCGCAAACTATAGAAAGTCGATATGACGTAGAATGTGCATACTTTGCTGATTCCATTTATGAAATAAATCACATTTTCTAAAAACTCGAGTTTTTTAAGAAATCATGTAAACCTTCTAGAAGCTGTGATTTTAAAAAATGGTGGAAGTAAGCTTTTCTTATTTCCGGACGCATGCGCAAACAATAGAAAGTCTATATGACGTAGAATGTTCATACTTTGTTGATTCCATTTATGAAATAAATCACATTTTCTAAAAACTGGTGTTTTTTAACAAATAATGTAAACCTTCTAGAAGATGTGATTTTAGAAAAAGGGGGGAAGTAAGATTTCTTATTTCCGGACACATGCGCAAACTATAGAAATTCGTTATGACGTAGAACGTGGATACTTTGTTGATTCCATTTATGAAATAAATCACATTTTCTAAAAACTAGTGTTTTTTAGGAAATCATGTAAACCTTCTAGAAGCTGTGATTTTAAAAAACGGTGGAAGTAAGCTTTTCTTATTTCCGTGCGCATGCGCAAACTATAGAAAGTCGTTCGTACATAGAATGTGGATGATTTGTTGATCTCATTTATGAAATAAATCACATTTTCTAAAAACTCGTGTTTTTTAACAAATCATGTAAACATTCTAGAAGCTGTGATTTTTAAAAACGGTGGAAGTAAGCTTTTCTTATTTCCGGACGCATGCGCAAACTATAGAAATTTGTTATGACGTAGAATGTCCATACCTTGTGGATTCCATTTATGAAATAAATCACATTTTCTAAAAACTCGTGTTTTTTAACAAATCATGTAAACCTTCTAGAAGCTGTGATTTTAAAAAACGGTGGAAGTCAGCTTTTCCTATTTCCGGACGCATGCACAAACTATAGAAAGTTGTTATCAGGTAGAATGTGCATACATTGTTGATTCCATTTATGAAATAAATCACATTTTCTAAAAACTCGTGTTTTTTAACAAATCATGTAAACCTTCTAGAAGCTGTGATTTTAAAAAATGGTGGAAGTAAGCTTTTCTTATTTCCAGATGCATGCGCAAAGTATAGAAAGCCGTTATGATGTAGAATGTGCATACTTTGTTGTTTCCATTTATGAAATAAATCACATTTTCTAAAAACTAGTGTTTTTTAGGAAATCATGTAAACCTTCTAGAAGCTGTGATTTTAAAAAATGGTGGAAGTAAGCTTTTCTTATTTCCGGAAGCATGCGCAAACTATAGAAAGTCGTTATGACGTAGAATGTGTATACTTTGTTGATTCCATTGATGAAATAAATCGCATTTTCTAAAAACTCATGTTTTTTAACAAATCATGTAAACCTTCTAGAAGCTGTGATTTTAAAAAACGGGGGGAAGTAAGCTTTTCTTATTTCCCGACGCATGCACAAACTATAGAAAGTCGTTATAACGTAGAATGTGCATACTTTGTTGATTCCATTTATGAAATAAATCACATTTTCTAAAAATTCATGTTTTTTAAGAAATCATGTAAACCTTCTAGAAGCTGTGATTTTTAAAAACGGTGGAAAGAAGCTTTTCTTATTTCCGGACGCATGCACAAATTATAGAAAGTTGTTATCATGTAGAATTCGCATAATTTGTTGATTCCATTTATGAAATAAATCACATTTTCTAAAAACTCGTGTTTTCTAACAAATCATGTAACCCTTCTAGAAGCTGTGATTTTAAAAACCAGTGGAAGTAACCTTTTCTTATTTCCGGATGCATGCGCAAACTATAGAAAGTCGTTATGACAAAGAATGTGCATACTTTGTTGATTCCATTTATGAAATAAATCAAATTTTCTAAAAACTCATGTTTTTTAAGAAATCATGTAAACCTTCTAGAAGCTGTGATTTTAAAAAACGGTGGAAGTAAGCTCTTCTTATTTCCGAACGCATGCGCAAACTATAGAAAGTCGTTATCATGTAGAATTTGCATACTTTGTTGATTCCGTCTATGAAATAAATCACATTTTCTAAAACCTCGTGTTTTTTAAGAAATCATGTAAACCTTCTATAAGCTGTGATTTTTAAAAACGGTGGAAGTAAGCTTTTCTTATTTCCGGACGCATGCGCAAACTATAGAAAGTCGTTATGACGTAGAATGTGCATACTTTGTTGATTCCATTGATGAAATAAATCACATTTTCTAAAACTCGTGTTTTTTAAGAAATCATGTAAACCTTTTAGAAGCTGTGATTTTAAAAAACGGTGGAAGTATGCTTTTTTATTTCCGGACGCATGCACAAACTATAGAAAGTCGTTATGACGTAGAATGTGTATAGTTTGTTGATTCCATTTGTGAAATAAATCACATTTTCTAAAAACTCGTGTTTTTTAACAAGTCATGTAAACCTTCTAGAAGCTGCGATTTTAAGAAACGGGGGAAGTAAGCTTTTCTTATTTCCGGACGCATGCACAAACTATAGAAAGTCGTTATGACGTAGAATGTGCATACTTTGTTGATTCCATTGATGAAATAAATCACATTTTTAAAACTCGTGTTTTTTAAGAAATCATGTAAACCTTTTAGAAGCTGTGATTTTTAAAAACGGTGGAAGTAAGCTTTTCTTATTTCCCGATGCATGCACAAACTATAGAAATTTTTTATCATGTAGAGTGTGCATACTTTGTGATTCCATTTATGAAATAAATCACATTTTCTAAAAACTCATGTTTTTTAACAAATCATGTAAACCTTCTAGAAGCTGTGATTTTAAAAAACGGTGGAGATAAGCTTTTCTTATTTTCGGACGTATACGCAAACTATAAAAAGTCATTATGACATAGAATGTGCATTCCTTGTTGATTCCATTTATGAAATAAATCACATTTTCTAAAAACTCATGTTTTTAAAGAAATCATGTAAACCTTCTAGAAGCTGTGATTTTAAAAAACGGTGGAAGTAAGCTTTTCTTATTTCCGGACGCATACGCAAACTATAAAAAGTCGTTATGACGTAGAATGTGCATACTTTGTTGATTCCATTTTTGAAATAAATCACATTTTCTAAAAACTTGTGTTTTTTAAGAAATCATGTAAACCTTCTAGAAGCTGTGATTTTAAAAAAAGGTGGAAGTAAGCTTTTCTTATTTCCGGACGCATACGCAAACTATAAAAAGTCGTTATGATGTAGAATGTGCATACTTTGTTGAATCCATTTATGAAATAAATCACATTTTCTAAAAACTTGTGTTTTTTAAGAAATCATGTAAACCTTCTAGAAGCTGTGATTTTAAAAAATAGTGCAAGTAAGCTTTTCTTATTTCCGGACGCTTACGCAAACTATAAAAATTCGTTATGACGTAGAATGTGTATACTTTGTTGATTCCATTTATGAAATAAATCACATTTTCTAAAAACTTGTGTTTTTAAGAACTCATGTAAACCTTCTAGAAGCTGTCATTTTAAAAAACGGTGGAAGTAAGCTTTTCTTATTTCCGGACGCATGCGCAAACTATAGAAAGTCATTATGACGTAGAATGTGCATACTTTGTTGATTCCATTTATGAAATAAATCACATTTTCTAAAAACTCGTGTTTTTTGAGAAATCATGTAAACCTTCTAGAAGCTGTGATTTTAAAAAACGGTGGAAGTAAGCGTTTCTTATTTCCGGACGCATGCGCAAATTATAAAAAGTCGTTATGACGTAGAATGTGCATACTTTGTTGATTCCATTTATGAAATAAATCACATTTTCTAAAACTCGTGTTTTTTAAGAAATCATGTAAACCTTCTAGAAGTTGTGATTTTTCAAAATGATGGAAGTAAGCTATTCTTATTTCCGGACGCATGCACAAACTATAGAAAGTTGTTATCATGTAGAATGTGCATACTTTGTTGATTCCATTTATGAAATAAATCACATTTTCTAAAAACTCGTGTTTTTTAACAAATCATGTAAACCTTCTTGAAGCTGTGATTTTAAAAAACGGGGGAAAGTAAGCTTTTATTACTTCCGGACATATGCGCAAACTATAGAAAGTCGTTATGACATAGAATGTGCATACTTTGTTGATTCCATTTATGAAATACATCACATTTTCTAAAAACTCGTGTTTTTTAACAAATCATGTAAACATTCTAGAAGCCGTGATTTTAAAAACCGAGGGAAGTAAGCTTTTCTTATTTCCGGACGCATGCGCAAAATATAGAATGTCGTTATGACGTAGAATGTGCATACTTTGTTGATTCCATTTATGAAATAAATCATATTTTCTAAAAACTCTTGTTTTTTAACAAATCATGTAGACCTTCTAGAATCTGTCATTTTAAGAAACGGGGGAAGCAAGCTTTTCTTTTTTCCGGACACATGCGCAAACTATAGAAAGTCGTTATGACATTGAATGTGCATACTTTGTTGATTCCATTTATGAAATAAATCACATTTTCTAAAAACTCGTGTTTTTTAAGAAATCATGTAAACCTTCTAGAAGCTGTGATTTTAAAAAACGGTGGAAGTAAGCTTTTCTTATTTCCGGACGCATGCGCAAACTATAGAAAGTCATTATGACGTAGAATGTGTATACTTTGTTGATTCCATTTATGAAATAAATCACATTTTCTAAAAACTCTTGTTTTTTAACAAATCATGTAAACCTTCTAGAATCTGTCATTTTAAGAAACGGGGGAAGCAAGCTTTTCTTATTTCCGGACACATGCGCAAACTATAGAAAGTCGTTATGACATAGAATGTGCATACTTTGTTGATTCCATTTATGAAATAAATCACATTTTCTAAAAACTCGTGTTTTTTAAGAAATCATGTAAACCTTCTAGAAGCTGTGCTTTTAAAAAATGGTGGAAGTAAGCTTTTCTTATTTCCGGACGCATGCGCAAACTATAGAAAGTCATTATGACATAGAATGTGCATACTTTTTTGATTCCATTTATGAAATAAATCACATTTTCTAAAACTCGTGTTTTTTAAGAAATCATGCAAACCTTCTAGAAGCTGTGATTTTAAAAAACGGTGGAAGTAAGCTTTTCTTATTTCCGGATGCATGCGCAAACTATAGAAAGTCATTATGACGTAGAATGTGCAAGATTTGTTGATTCCATTTATGAAATAAATCACATTTCCTAAAAACTCGTGTTTTTTAAGAAATCATGTAAATGTTCTAGAAGCTGTGATTTTAAAAAACGGTGGAAGTAAGCTTTTCTTATTTCCGGACGCATGCGCAAACTATAGAAAGTCGTTATGATGTAGAATGTGCATAATTTGTTGATTCCATTTATGAAATAAATCACATTTTCTAAAACTCGCGTTTTTTAAGAAATCATCTAAAGCTTCTAGAAGCTGTGATTTTTAAACACAATGCAAGTAAGCTATTCTTATTTCCGGACGCATGCACAAACTATAGAAAGTTGTTATCATGTAGAATGTGCATACTTTGTTGATTCCATTTATGAAATAAATTAAATTTTCTAAAAACTCGTGTTTTTTAACAAATCATGTAGATCTTCTAGAAGCTCTGATTTTAAAAAACGGTGGAAGTAAGGTATTCTTATTTCCGGACGCATGCGCAAACTTTACAAAGTCGTGATGATGTATAATGTGCATACTTTATTGATTCCATTTACGAAATAAATCACATATTCTAAAACTCGTGTTTTTTAAGAAATCATGTAAACCTTCTAGAAGTTGTGATTTAAAAAAACGGTGGAAGTAAGCTTTTCTTATTTCCGGACGCATGCGCAAACTGTAGAAAGTTGTTATGACGTAGAATGTGCATACTTTGTTGATTCCATTTATGAAATAAATCACATTTTCTAAAAACTCGTGTTTTTTAAGAAATCATGTAAACTTTCTAGAAGTTGTGATTTTAAAAAATGGTGGAAGTAGGCTTTTCTTATTTCCGAACGCATGTGCAAACTATATAAAGTCGTTATGACATACAATGTGCATACTTTGTTGATTCCATTTATGAAATAAATCAAATTTTCTAAAAACTCAAGTTTTTTAAGAAATCATGTAAACCTTCTAGAAACTGTGATTTTAAAAACGGTTGAAGTAAGCTTTTCTTATTTCCGGACGCATGCGAAAACTATAGAAAGTCGTTATGATGTAGAATGTGCATGCTTTGTTGATTCCATTTATGAAATAAATCACATTTTCTAAAAACTCGTGTTTTTTAACAAATCATGTAAACCTTCTAGAAGCTGTGATTTTAAAAAATGGGGGAAGTAAGCTTTTCTTATTTCCGGACGCATGCGCAAACTGTAGAAAGTTGCTATTACGTAGAATGTGCATACTTTGTTGACTCCATTTATTAAATAAATGACATTTTATAAAAACTCGTGTTTTTTAAGAAATCATGTAAACCTTCTAGAAGCTGTGATTTTAATAAACGGGGGAAGTAAGCTTTTCTTATTTCCGGACGCATGAGCAAACTATAGAAAGTCGTTATGACGAAGAATGTGCATGCATTGTTGATTCCATTTATGAAATAAATCACATTTTCTAAAAACTCGTGTTTTTTAAGAAATCATGTAAACCTTCTAGAAGCTGTGATTTTAAAAAGCGGGGGAAGTAAGCTTTCTTATTTCCGGACGCATGCGCAAACTATAGAAAGTCTTTATGACGTAGAATGTGCATAATTTGTTGATTCCATTTATGAAATAAATCACATTTTCTAAAAACTCGTGTTTTTTAGGAAATATTGTAAACCTTCTAGAAGCTATGACTTTAAAAAACAGGGGGAAGTAAGCTTTTTTTATTTCCGGACGCATGCGCAAACTGTAGAAAGTCGCTATTACATAGAATGTGCATAATTTGTTGACTCCATTTATTAAATAAATGACATTTTATAAAAAATCGTGGTTTTTAAGAAATCATGTAAACCTTCTAGAAGCTGTGATTTTAAGAAATGGGGGAAGTAAGCTTTTCTTATTTCCGGACGCATGCGCAAACTATAGAAAGTCGTTATGACGTAGAATGTGCATGTATTGTTGATTCCATTTATGAAATAAATCACATTTTCTTAAAACGCGTGCTTTTTAAGAAATCATGTAAACCTTCTAGAAGTTGTGATTTTAAAAAACGGTGGAAGTAAGCTTTTCTTAATTCCGAACGCATGTGCAAACTATAGAAAGTCATTATGATGTAGAATGTGTACACTTTGTTCATTCCATTTATGAAATAAATCACATTTTTAAAAAACTCGTGTTTTTTAAGAAATCATGTAAACCTTCTAGAAGCTGTGATTTTAAAACACGGTGGAAGTAAGCTTTTCTTATTTCGGGACGCATGCGAAAACTATAGAAATTCGTTATCACGTAGAATGTGCATGCTTTGTTGATTCCATTTATGAAATAAATCACCTTTTGTAAAAACTCGTGTTTTTTAACAAATCATGTAAACCTTCTAGCAGCTGTGATTTTAAAAAACGGGGGAACTAAGCTTTTCTTATTTCCGGACGCATGCGCAAACTATAGAAAGTCGTTATGACGTTGAATGTGCATACTTTGTTGATTCCATTTATGAAATAAATCACATTTTCTAAAAACTCGTGTTTTTTAAGAAATCATGTAAACCTTCTAGAAGCTGTTATTTTAAAAAACGGTGGAAGTAAGCTTTTCTTATTTCCGGACGCATGCGCAAAATAAAGAAAGTCGTTATGACGTACAATGTGCATACTTTGTTGATTCCATTTATGAAATAAAACACATCTTCTAAAAACTTGTGTTTGTTAAAAAATCATGTAAACCTTCTAGAAGCTGTGATTTTAAAAAACGGTTGAAGTAAGCTTTTCTTATTTCTGGACGCATGCGAAAACTATAGAAAGTCGTTATGACATAGAATGTGCATGCTTTGTTGATTCCATTTATGAAATAAATCACATTTTCTAAAAACTCGTGTTTTTTAACAAATCATGTAAACCTTCTAGAAGCTGTGATTTTAAAACACGGGGGAAGTAAGTTTTCTTATTTTAGGATGCATGCGCAAACTATAGAAATTCGTTATGACTTAATATGTGCATACTTTTTTGATTCCATTTATGAAATAAATCACATTTTCTAAAAACTCGTGTTTTTTAAGAAATCATGTAAACCTTCTAGAAGCTGCGACTTTAAAAAATGGGGGGAAGTAAGCTTTTTTATTTCCGGACGCATGCACAAACTAAAGAAAGTCGCTATTACGTAGAATTTGCATACTTTGTTGACTCCATTTATTAAATAAATGACATTTTATAAAAACTCGTGTTTTTTAAGAAATCATGTAAACGTTCTAGAAGCTGTGATTTTAATAAACGGGGGCAGTAAGCTTTTCTTATTTCCGGACGCATGCGCAAACTATAGAAAGTCGTTATGACGAAGAATGTGCATGCATTGTTGATTCCATTTATGAAATAAATCACATTTTCTAAAAACTCGTGTTTTTTCAGAAATCATGTAAACCTTCTAGAAGCTGTGATTTTAAAAAATGGGGGAAGTAAGCTTTTCTTATTTCCGGACGCATGAGCAAACTATAGAAAGTCGTTATGGCGTAGAATGTGCATACTTTATTGATTCCATTTATGAAATAAATCACATTTTCTAAAAACTCGTATTTTTTAAGAAATAATTTAAACCTTCTAGAAGCTATGACTTTAAAAAACGGGGGAAGTAAGCTTTTTTTATTTCCGGACGCATGCGCAAACTGCAGAAAGTCGCTATTATGTAGAATGTGCATACTTTGTTGACTCCATTTATTAAATAAATTAAATTTTATAAAAACTCGTGTTTTTTAAGAAATCATGTAAACCTTCTAGAAGCTGTGATTTTAAAAAATGGGGGATGTAAGCTTTTCTTATTTCTGGACGGACGCGCAAACTATAAAAAGTCGTTATGACGTAGAATGTGCATGTATTGTTGATTCCATTTATGAAATAAATCACATTTTCTTAAAACTCGTGCTTTTTAAGAAATCATGTAAACCTTCTAGAAGTTGTGATTTTAAAAAACGGTGGAAGTAACCTTTTCTTATTTCCGGACGCATGCACAAACTATAGAAATTTGTTATGACGTACAATGTGCATACTTTGTTGATTCCATTTATGAAATAAAACACATTTTCTAAAAACTCGTGTTTGTTAAGAAATCATGTAAACCTTCTAGAAGCTGTGATTTTAAAAAATGGTTGAAGTATGCTTTTTTTTTATTTCCGGACGCATGCGAAAACAATAGAAAGTCGTTATCACATAGAATGTGCATGCTTTGTTGATTCCATTTATGAAATAAATCACATTTTCTAAAAACTCGTGTTTTTTAAAAAATCATGTAAACCTTCTAGAAGCTGTGATTTTAAAAAACGGGGGAAGTAAGCTTTTCTTATTTCCGGACGCTTGCGCAAACTATAGAAAGTCGTTATGACGTAGAATGTGCATACTTTGTTGATTCCATTTATGAAATAAATCACATTTTCTAAAAACTCATGTTTTTTAGGAAATCAGGCAAACCTTCTAGAAGCTGTGATTTTAAAAAACGGTGGAAGTAAGCTTTTCTTATTTCTGGACGCATGCGCAAACTATAGAAAATCGTTATGACGTAGAATGTGCATACTTTGTTGATTCCATTTATGAAATAAAACACATTTTCTAAAAACTCGTGTTTGTTAAGAAATCATGTAAACCTTCTAGAAGCTGTGATTTTAAAAAATGGTTGAAGTAAGCTTTTCTTATTTCCGGACGCATGCGAAAACTATAGAAAGTCGTTATCAGGTAGAATGTGCTTGCTTTGTTGATTCCATTTATGAAATAAATCACATTTTATAAAAACTCGTGTTTTTTAACAAATCATGTAAACCTTCTAGAAGCCGTGATTTTAAAAAACGGGGGAAGTAAGCTTTTCTTATTTCCGGACACATGCGCAAAGTATAGAAAGTCGCTATGACGTAGAATGTGCATACTATGTTGATTCCATTTATGAAATAAATCACATTTTCTAAAAACTCGTGTTTTTTAAGAAATCATGTAAACCTTCTAGAAGTTGTGATTTTAAAAAACGGTGGAAGTAACCTTTTCTTATTTCCGGACGCATGCGCAAACTATAGAAAGTTGTTATGACGTAGAATGTGCATACTTTGTTGATTCCATTTATGAAATAAATCACATTTTCTAAAAACTCGTGTTTTTTAACAAATCATGTAAACCTTCTAGAAGCTATGATTTTAAAAATCGGGGGAAGTAAGCTTTTCTTATTTCCGGACGCATGCGCAAACTATAGAAAGTCGTTATGATGTAGAATGTTCATACTTTGTTGATTCGATTTACGAAATAAATCACATTTTCTAAAAAATCATCTTTTCTAAGAAATCATGTAAACCTTCTAGAAGCTGTGACTTTAAAAAACGGTGGAAGTAAGCTTTTTTTATTTCCGGATGCATCCGCAAACTATAGAAAGTCGTTATGAGGTAGAATGTGCATACTTTGTTGATTCCATTTATGAAATAAATCACATTTTCTAAAAACTCTTGGTTTTTAAGAAATCATGTAAACCTTCTAGAAGCTGTGATTTTAAAAAACGGGGGAAGTAAGCTTTTATTACTTCCGGATGCATGCGCAAACTATAGAAAGTCGTTATGACATAGAATGTGCATACTTTGTTGATTCCATTTATGAAATAAATCACATTTTCGAAAAACTCGTGTTTTTTAACGAATCATGTAAAATTTCTAGAAGCTATGATTTTAAAAAATGGTGGCAGTAAGCTTTTCTTATTTCCGGACGCATGCGCAAACTATAGAAAGTCGTTATGACGTAGAATGTGCATACTTTGTTGATCCCATTTATGAAATAAATCACATTTTTTAAAAACTCATTTTTTTTAACAAATCATGTAAACCTTCTAGAAACTGTGATTTTAAAAAACGGTGGAAGTAAGCTTTTCTTATTTCCGAACGCATGCGCAAACTATAGAAAGTCGTTATGACGTAGAATGTGCATACTTTGTTGATTACATTTATGAAATAAATCACATTTTCCAAAAACTCATGTTTTTTAAGAAATAATGTAAACCTTCTAGAAGCTATGATTTTAAAAAACGGTGGACGTAAGCTTTTCTTATTTCCGGATGCATGCGCAAACTATATAAAGATGTTATGACGTAGAATGTCCATACTTTGTTGATTCCATTTATGAAATAAATGACATTTTCTAAAAACTCGTGTTTTTTAAGAAATCATGTAAACCTTCTAGAAGCTGTGATTTTAAAAAATGGGGGAAGTAAGCTTTTCTTATTTCCGGACGCATGCGCAAACTATAGAAATCCGTTAAGACATAGAATGTGCATACTTTGTTGATCGCATTGATGAAATAAAACACATTTTCTAAAAAATCGTGTTTGTTAAGAAATCATGTAAACGTTCTAGAAGCTGTGATTTAAAAAAAACGGTTGAAGTAAGCTTTTCTTATTTCCGGCCGCATGCGCAAAGTATAGAAAGTCATTATGACGTAGAATGTGCATGCTTTGTTGATTCCATTTATGAAATAAATCACATTTTCTAAAAACTCATGTTTTTGAACAAATCATGTAAACCTTCTAGAAGCTGTGATTTAAAAAAACGAGGGAAGTAAGCTTTTCTTAGTTCGGGATGCATGCGCAAAATATAGAAAGTCGTTATGACGTAGAATGTGCATACTTTGTTGACTCCATTTATTAAATAAATGGCATTTTATAAAAACTCGTGTTTTTTAAGAAATCATGTAAACCTTCTAGAAGCTGTGATTTTAAAAAATGGGGGAAGTAAGCTTTTCTTATTTCCGGACGCATGCGCAAACTATAGAAAGTCATTATGACGTACAATGTGCATACTTTGTTGATTCCAATTATGAAATAAAACACATTTTCTAAAAACTCGTGTTTGTTAAGAAATCATGTAAAACTTCTAGAATCTGTGATTTTAAAAAACGGTTGAAGTAAGCTTTTCTTATTTCCGGACGCATGCGAAAACTATAGAAATTCGTTATCACATAGAATGTGCATGCTTTGTTGATTCCATTTATGAAATAAATCACATTTTGTAAAAACTCGTGTTTTTTAACAAATCAGGTAAACCTTCTAGCAGCTGTGATTTTAAAAAACGGGGGTAGTAAGCTTTTCTTATTTCCGGACGCATGCGCAAACTATAGAATGTCGTTATGACGTAGAACGTGCATACTTTGTTGATTCCATTTATGAAATAAATCACATTTTCTAAAAACTCGTGTTTTTTAAGAAATCATGTAAACCTTCTAGAAGCTGTGACTTTAAAAAACGGGGGGAAGTAAGCTTTTTTTTATTTCCGGACGCATGCACAAACTGTAGAAAGTCGCTATTACGTAGAATGTGCATACTTTGTTGACTCCATTTATTAAATAAATAACATTTTATAAAAACTGGTGTTTTTTAAGAAATCATGTAAACCTTCTAGAAGCTGTGATTTTAAAAAATGGGGGAAGTAAGCTTTTCTTATTTCCGGACGCATGCGCAAACTATAGAAAGTCGTTATGACGTAGAATGTGCATGTATTGTTGATTCCATTTATGAAATAAATCACATTTTCTTAAAACTTGTGTTTTTTAAGAAATCATGTAAACCTTCTAGAAGTTGTGATTTTAAAAAACGGTGGAAGTAAGCTTTTCTTATTTCCGGACGCATGCGCAAAATATAGAAATCCGTTAAGATGTAGAATGTGCATACTTTGTTGATCGCATTTATGAAATAAAACACATTTTCTAAAAACTGGTGCTTGTTAAGAAATCATGTAAACGTTCTAGAAGCTGTGATTTTAAAAAACGGTTGAAGTAAGCCTTTCTTATTTACGGACGCATGCGCAAACTATAGAAAGTCATTATGATGTAGAATGTGCATGCTTTGTTGATTCCATTTATGAAATAAATCACATTTTCTAAAAACTCATGTTTTTTAACAAATCATGTAAACCTTCTAGAAGCTGTGATTTTAAAAAACGGGGGAAGTAAGCTTTTCTTAGTTCCGGACGCATGCGCAAACTATAGAAAGTCATTATGGCGTAGAATGTGCATACTTTGTTGATTCCATTTATGAAATAAATCACATTTTCTAGAAACTTGTGTCTTTTAAGAAATCATGTAAACCTTCTAAAAGCTGTGATTTTAAAAAATGGTGGAAGTAAGCTTTTCTCATTTCCGGACGCATGCGTAAACTATAGAAAGTCTTTATTACGTAGAATGTGCATACTTTGTTGATTCCATTTATGAAATAAATCACATTTTCTAAAAACTCGTCTTTGTTAAGAAATCATGTAAACCTTCTAGAAGCTATGATTTTAAAAAATGGTGGAAGTAATCTTTTCTTATTTCCAGACACATGCGCAAACTATAGAAAGTCGTTATGACGTAGAATGTGCATAGTTTGTTGATTCCATTTATGAAATAAATCACATTTTCTAAAAACTCGTGTTTTTTAAGAAATCATGTAAACCTTCTAGAAGCTGTGATTTTAAAAAACGGTGGAAGTAAGCTTTTCTTATTTCCGGACGCATGCGCAAACTATAGAAAGTTGTGATGACGTACAATCTGCATACTTTGTTGATTCCATTTATGAAATAAAACACATTTTCTAAAAAATCGCGTTTGTTAAGAAATCATGTAAACCTTCTAGAAGCTGTGATTTTAGAAAACGGTTGAAGTAAGCTTTTCTTATTTCCGAACACATGCGAAAACTATAGAAAGTCGTTATGAAATAGAATGTGCATGCTTTGTTGATTCCATTCATGAAATAAATCACATTTTCTAAAAAGTCGTGTTTTTTAACAAATCATGTATAACTTCTAGAAGCTGTGATTTTAAAAAACGGGGGAAGTAAGCTTTTCTTATTTCCGGACGCATGCGCAAACTATAGAAAGTCGTTATGACGTAAAATGTGCATGCTTTGTTGATTCCATTTATGAAATAAAACACATTTTCTAAAAACTTGTGTTTTTTAAGAAATCATGTAAACCTTCTAGAAGCTCTGATTTTAAAAAACGGTGGAAGTAAGCTTTTCTTATATCCGGACGCATGCGCAAACTATATAAAGATGTTTTGACGTAGAATGTCCATACTTTGTTGATTCCATTTATGAAATAAATGACATTTTCTAAAAACTCGTGTTTTTTAAGAAATCATGTAAACCTTCTAGAAGCTGTGATTTTAAAAAATGGGGTAAGTAAGCTTTTCTTATTTCCGGACGCATGCGCAAACTATAGAAATCCACTAAGACGTAGAATATGCATACTTTGTTGATCGTATTTATGAAATAAAACACATTTTCTAAAAACTCGTGTTTATTAAGAAATCATGTAAACGTTCTAGAAGCTGTGATTTAAAAAAACGGTTGAAGTAAGTTTTTCTTATTTCAGGACGCATGCGCAAACTATAGAAAGTCATTATGACGTAGAATGTGCATGCTTTGTTGATTCCATTTATGAAATAAATCACATTTTCTAAAAACTCGTGTTTTTTAACAAATCATGTAAGCCTTCTAGAAGCTGTGATTTTAAAAAACGGGGAAAGTAAGCTTTTCTTAGTTCCGGACGCATGCGCAAACTATAGAAAGTTGTTATGACGTAGAATGTGCATACTTTGTTGATTCTATTTATGAAATAAATCACATTTTCTAAAAACTCGTGTTTTTTATGAAATCATGTAAACCTTCTAGAAGCTGTGATTTTAAAAAATGGTGGAAGTAAGCTTTTGTTATTTCCGGACGCATGCGCAAACTATAGAAAGTCATTATGACATAGAATGTGCATACTTTGTTGATTCCATTTATGAAATAAATCACATTTTCGAAAAACTCGTGTTTTTTAACAAATCATGTAAAATTTCTAGAAGCTATGATTTTAAAAAATGGGGGCAGTAAGGTTTTCTTATTTCCGGACGCATGCGCAAACTATAGAAAGACGTTATAACGTAGAATGTGCATACTTTGTTGATCCCATTTATGAAATAAATCACATTTTTTAAAAACTCATTTTTTTTAAGAAATCGTGCAAACCTTCTAGACGCTGTGATTTTAAAAAACGGTGGAAGTAAGCTTTTCTTATTTCCGGACGCATGCGCAAACTATAGAAAGACAATATGACGTATAATATCCATACTTTGTTGATTCCATTTATGAAATAAATGACATTTTCTAAAATCTCGTGTTTTTTAACAAATCATCTAAACCTTCTAGAAGCTGTGATTTTAAAAAATGGGGGAAGTAAGCTTTTCTTATTTCCGGACGCATGCGGAAACTATAGATATCTGTTAAGATGTAGAATGTGCATACTTTGTTGATCGCATTTATGAAATAAAACACATTTTCTAAAACTCGTGTTTGTTAAGAAATCATTTAAACGTTCTAGAAGCTGTGATTTTAAAAAACAGTTGAAGTAAGCCTTTCTTATTTCCGGACGCATGCGCAAACTATAGAAAGTCATTATGATGTAGAATGTGCATGCTTTGTTGATTCCATTTAAGATATAAATCACATTTTCTAAAAACTCGTGTTTTTTAACAAATCATGTAAACCTTCTAGAAGCTGTGATTTTAAAAAACGGGTTAAGTAAGCTTTTCTTAGTTCTGGACGCATGCGCAAACTATAGAAAGTTGTTATGACGTAGAATGTGCATACTTTGTTGATTCCATTTATGAAATAAATCACATTTTCTTAAAACTCGTGTTTTTTAAGAAATCATGTAAACATTCTAGAAGCTGTGATTTTAAAAAACAGGGGAAGTAAGCTTTTCTTATTTGCGGACACATGCGCAAACTATAGAAAGTTGTTATGATGTAGAATGTGCATACTTTGTTGATCCCATTTATGAAGTAAATCACATTTTCTAAAAACTCTTTTTTTTAACAAATCATGTAAACCTTCTAGAAGCTGTGATTTTAAAAAATGGGGGAAGTAAGCTTTTCTTATTTCTGGACGCATGCGCAAACTATAGAAAGTCGTTATGACATAGAATCTGTATACTTTGTTGATTCCATTTATGAAATAAATTACATTTTCTAAAAAATCATGTTTTTTAACAAATCATGTAAACATTCTAGAAGCTGTGATTCGAAAAAACGGGGGAAGTAAGCTTTTATTAATTCTCGACGCATGCGCAAACTATACAAAGTTGTTATGACGTAGAATGTGCATGCTTTGTTGATTCCATTTAAGATATAAATCACATTTTCTAAAAACTCGTGTTTTTTAACAAATCATGTAAACCTTCTAGAAGCTGTGATTTTAAAAAACGGGTTAAGTAAGCTTTTCTTAGTTCTGGACGCATGCGCAAACTATAGAAAGTCGTTATGACGTAGAATGTGCATACTTTGTTGATTCCATTTATGAAATAAAGCACATTTTCTAAAAACTCATGTTTTTTAAGAAATCATATAAACCTTCTCGACGCTGTGATTTTAAAACATGGTGGAAGTAAGCTTTTCTTAATCCCGGATGCATGTGCAAACTATAGAAAGTCGCTATGACGTAGAATGTTCATACTTTGTTGATTCCATTAGTGAAATAAATCACATTTTCTAAAAAGTCGTGTTTTTTAACAAATCATGTAAACCTTCTAGAAGCTCTGATTTTAAAAAATGGGGGAATTAAGCTTTTCGTATTTCTGGACGCATGCGCAAACTATAGAAAGTCATTACGGCGTAGAATGTGCATACATTGTTTATTCCATTTATTAAATAAATCATATTTTCTAAAAACTCGTGTTTTTGAAGAAATCATGAAAACCTTCTAGAAGCTGTGATTTTCAAAAATGGTGGATGTAAGCTTTTCTTATTACCGAACGCATGCGCAAACTATAGAAAGTCGTTATGACGTAGAATGTGCATACTTTGTCGATTCCATTTATGAAATAAATCACATTTTCTAAAAACTCGTGTTTTTTAAGAAATCATGTAAACCTTCTAGAAGCTGTGATTTTAAAAAACGGTTTAAGGAAGCTTTTCTTATTTCCGGACGCATGCGAAAACTATAGAAAGTCGTTATGACGTAGAATGTGCATGCTTTGTTGATTCCATTTATGAAATAAATCACATTTTCTAAAAACTTGTGTTTTTTAACAAATCATGTAAACCTTCTAGAAGCTGTGATTTTAAAAAATGGGGGAAGTAAGCTTTTCTTATTTCCGGACGCATGCGCAAACTATAGAAAGTCGTTATGACGTAAAATGTGCATACTTTGTTGATTCCATTTATGAAATAAATCACATTTTCTAAAAACTCGTGTTTTTTAAGAAATCATGTAAACCTTCTAGAAGCTGTGACTTTAAAAAACGTGGGGAAGTAAGCTTTTTTTTATTTCCGGACGCATGCACAAACTGTAGAAAGTCGCTATTACGTAGAATGTGCATACTTTGTTGACTCCATTTATTAAATAAATGACATTTTATAAAAACTGGTGTTTTTTAAGAAATCATGTAAACCTTCTAGAAGCTGTGATTTTAAAAAATGGGGGAAGTAAGCTTTTCTTATTTCCGGACGCATGCGCAAACTATAGAAAGTCGTTATGACGTAGAATGTGCATGTATTGTTGATTCCATTTATGAAAAAAATCACATTTTCTTAAAACTTGTGTTTTTTAAGAAATCATGTAAACCTTCTAGAAGTTGTGATTTTAAAAAACGGTGGAAGTAAGCTTTTCTTATTTCCGAACGCATGCGCAAACTATAGAAAGTCGTTATGATGTAGAATGTGCATACTTTGTTGATTCCATTTATGAAATAAATCACATTTTAAAAAAACTCGTGTTTTTTAAGAAATCATGTAAACCTTCTAGAAGATGTGATTTTAAAAAACGGGGGAAGTAAGATTTTCTTATTTCCGGACGGATGCGCAAACTATAGAAAGTCGTTATGACGTAGAATGTGCATACTTTGTTGATCCCATTTATGAAATAAATCACATTTTTTAAAAACTCATTTTTTTTAACAAATCATGTAAACCTTCTAGAATCTGTGATTTTAAAAAACGGTGGAAGTAAGCTTTTCTTATTTCCGAACGCATGCGCAAACTATAGAAAGTCGTTATGACGTAGAATGTGCATACTTTGTTGATTACATTTATGAAATAAATCACATTTTCCAAAAACTCATGTTTTTTAAGAAATAATGTAAACCTTCTAGAAGCTGTGATTATAAAAAATGGGGGAAGTAAGCTTTTCTTATTTCCGGACGCATGCGCAAACTATAGAAAGTCGTTATGACGTAGAATGTGCATGTATTGTTGATTCCATTTATGAAATAAATCACATTTTCTTAAAACTCATGTTTTTTAAGAAATCATGTAAACCTTCTAGAAGTTGTGATTTTAAAATAATGGTGGAAGTAAGCTTTTCTTATTTCCGAACGCATGAGCAAACTATAGATGGTCATTATGATGTAGAATGTGCATACTTTGTTGATTCCATTGATGAAATAAATCACATTTTCAAAAAACTCGTGTTTTTTAAGAAATCATGTAAGCCTTCTAGAAGCTGTGATTTTAAAAAATGGTGGAAGTAAGCTTTTCTTATTTCCGGATGCATGCGCAAACCATAGAAAGTCGTTATGACGTACACTGTGCATAGTTTGTTGATTCCATTTATGAAATAAAACACATTTTCTAAAAACTCGTGTTTGTTAAGAAATCATGTAAACCTTCTAGAAGCTGTGATTTTAAAAAACAGTTGAAGTAAGCCTTTCTTATTTCCGGACGCATGCGCAAACTATAGAAAGTCGTTATGAGGTAGAATGTGCATACTTTGTTGATTCCATTTATGAAATAAATCACATTTTCGAAAAACTCGTGTTTTTTAACAAATCATGTAAACCTTCTAGAAGCTATGATTTTAAAAAACGGGGGAAGTAACCTTTTCTTATTTCCGGACGCATGCGCAAACTATAGGTAGTCGTTATGATGTAGAATGTTCATACTTTGTTGATTCGATTTATGAAATAAATCACATTTTCTAAAAACTCGTATTTTCTAAGAAATTTTGTAAACCTTCTAGAAGCTGTGACTTTAAAAAACGGTGGAAGTAAGCCTTTCTTATTTCCGGATGCATGCGCAAACTATAGAAAGTCGTTATGAGGTAGAATGTGCATACTTTGTTGATTCCATTTATGAAATAAATCACATTTTCGAAAAACTCGTGTTTTTCAACAAATCATGTAAAATTTCTACAAGCTATGATTTTAAAAAATGGGGGCAGTAAGCTTTTCTTATTTCCGGACGCATGCGCAAAGTATAGAAAGTCGTTATGACGTAGAATGTGCATACTTTGTTGAACCCATTTATGAAATAAATCACATTTTTTAAAAACTCATTTTTTTTAACAAATCATGTAAACCTTCTAGAAGCTGTGATTTTAAAAAATGGTGGAAGTAAGCTTTTCTTATTTCCGAACGCATGCGCAAACAATAGAAAGTCGTTATGACGTAGAATGTGCATACTTTGTTGATTCCATTTATGAAATAAATCACATTTTCTAAAAACTCGTGTTTTTTAAGAAATCATGTAAACCTTCTAGAAGCTATGATTTTAAAAAATGGTGGGAGTAAGATTTTCTTATTTCCGGACGCATGCGCAAACTATATAAAGATGTTATGACGTAGAATGTCCATACTTTGTTGATTCCAAGTATGAAATAAATGACATTTTCTAAAAACTCGTGTTTTTTAAGAAATCATGTAAACCTTCTAGAAGCTGTGATTTTAAAAAATGGGGTAAGTAAGCTTTTCTTATTTCCGGACGCATGCGCAAACTATAGAAATCCGCTAAGACGTAGAATGTGCATACTTTGTTGATCGCATTTATGAAACAAAACACATTTTCTAAAAACTCGTGTTTGTTAAGGGATCATGTAAACGTTCTAGAAGCTGTGATTTAAAAAAAACGGTTGAAGTAAGCTTTTCTTATTTCCGGACGCATGCGCAAACTATAGAAAGTCATTATGACGTAGAATGTGCATGCTTTGTTGATTCCATTTATGAAATAAATGACATTTTCTAAAAACTCGTGTTTTTTAACAAATCATGTAAACCTTCTAGAAGCTGTGATTTTAAAAAACGAGGGAAGTAAGCTTTTCTTAGTTCCGGACGCATGCGCAAACTATAGAAGGTCGTTATGACGTAGAATGTGCATACTTTGTTGATTCCATTTATGAAATAAATCACATTTTCGAAAAACTCGTGATTTTTAACAAATCATGTAAAATTTCTAGAAGCTATGATTCTAAAAAATGGGGGCAGTAAGCTTTTATTATTTCCGGACGCATGTGCAAACTATAGAAAGACGTTATGACGTAGAATGTCCATACTTTGTTGATTCCATTTATGAAATAAATGACATTTTCTAAAAACTCATGTTTTTTTAACAAATCATCTAAACCTTCTAGAAGCTGTGGTTTTAAAAAATGGGGGAAGTAAGCTTTTCTTATTTCCGGACGCATGCGCAAACTATAGAAATCCGTTAAGACGTAGAATGTGCATACTTTGTTGATCGCATTTATGAAATAAAACAGATTTTCTAAAAACTCGTGTTTTTTAACAAATCATGTAAACATTCTAGAAGCTGCGATTTTAAAAAACGGGGAACGTAAGCTTTTTTTATTTCCGGACACATGCGCAAACTATAGAAAGTTGTTATGACATAGAATGTGCATAGTTTGTTGATCCCATTTATGAAATAAATCACATTTTCTAAAAATTCTTTTTTTTTAACAAATCATGTAAACCTTCTAGAAGCTGTGATTTTAAAAAGCGATGGAAGTAAGCTTTTCTTATTTCTTGACACATGCGCAAACTATAGAAAGTCGTTATGACAAAGAATCTGCATACTTTGTTGATTCCATTTATGAAGTAAAAGACATTTTCTAAAAACTCATGTTTTTTATCAAATCATGTAAACATTCTAGAAGCCGTGATTTGAAAAAACGTGGAAAGTAAGATTTTCTTAATTATGGACGCATGCGCAAACTATACAAAGTCGTTATGACATAGAATGTGCATACTTTGTTGATCCCATTTATGAAATAAATCACATTTTCTAAAAACTCATTTTTTTTAACAAATCATGTACACCTTCTAGAAGCTGTGATTTTAAAAAACGGGGTAAGTAAGCTTTTCCTATTTGCGGACGCATGCGCAAACTATAGAAAGTCGTTATGACGTAGAATGTGCATACTTTGTTGATTCCATTTATGAAATAAATCACATTTTCTAAAAACTCATGTTTTTTAAGAAATCATGTAAACCTTCTCGAAGTTGTGATTTTAAAAAATGGTGGAAGTAAGCTTTTCTTAATTCCGGATGCATGCGCAAACTATAGAAAGTCATTATGACGTAGAATGTGCATAGTTTGTTGATTCCATTAGTGAAATAAATCACATTTTCTAAAAACTCATGTTTTTAACAAATCATGTAAACCTTCTAGAAGCTGTGATTTTAAAAAATGGGGGAATTAAGATTTTTGTATTTCTGGACGCATGCGCAAACTATAGAAAGTCATTACGACGTAGAATGTGCATACATTGTTGATTCCATTTATTAAATAAATCATATTTTCTGAAAACTCGTGTTTTTTAAGAAATCATGTAAACCTTCTAGAAGCTGTGATTTTAACAAATGGTGGATGTAAGCTTTTCTTATTACCAGACGCATGCGCAAACTATAGAAGGTCGTTATGACGTAGAATGTGCATACTTTGTCGATTCGATTTAGGAAATAAATCACATTTTCTAAAAACTCGTGTTTTTTAAGAAATCATGTAAACCTTCTAGAAGCTGTGATTTTAAAAAACGGTGGAAGTAAGCTTTTCTTATTTCCGGACGCATGCGCAAACTATAGAAAGTCGTTATGACGTACAATGTGCATACTTTGTTGATTCCATTTATGAAATAAAACAAATTTTCTAAAAACTCGTGTTTGTTAAGAAATCATGTAAACCTTCTAGAAGCTGTGATTTTAAAAAACGGTTCAAGTAAGCTTTTCTTAATTCCGGATGCATGCGCAAACTATAGAAAGTTGTTATCATGTAGAATGTGCATACTTTGTTGATTCCATTTATGAAATAAATCATATTTTCTAAAAACTCATGTTTTTTAACAAATCATGTAAACCTTCTAGAAGCTGTGATTTTAAAAAACGTTGGAAGTAACCTTTTCTTATTTCCGGACGCATGCGCAAATTATAGAAAGTCGTTATGACGTAGAATTTGCATACCTTGTTGATTCCATTTATGAAATAAATCACATTTTCTAAAAACTCATGTTTTTTAAGAAATCATGTAAACCTTCTAGAAGCTATGATTTTAAAAACGGTGGGAGTAAGCTTTTCTTATTTCCATACGCATGCACAAACTATAGAAAGTCGTTATGACGTAGAATGTGCATACTTTGTTGATTCCATTTATGAAATAAATCACATTTTCTTAAAACTCATGTTTGTTAAGAAATCATGTAAACCTTCTAGAAGCTGCGATTTTAAAAAATGGTGGAAGTAAGCTTTTCTTATTTCAAGACGCATGCGCAAACTATAGAAAGTCGTTATGATGTAGAATGTCCATACTTTGTTGATTCCATTTATGAAATAAATCACATTTTCTAAAAACTCATGTTTTTTAAGAAATCATGTAAACCTTCTAGAAGCTGTGCTTTTAAAGAACTGTTGAAGTAAGCTTTTTTTTTATTTCCGAATGCATGCGCAAACTATAGAAAGTCGTTATGACATAGAATGTGCATACTTTGTTTACTCCATTTATGAAATAAATCACATTTTCTAAAAACTCGTGTTTTTAAACAAATCATGTAAACATTCTAGAAGCTGCGATTTTAAAAAACGGGGGAAGTAATCTTTTCTTATTTCCGGACACATGCGCAAACTATAGAAAGTTGTTATGACGTAGAATGTGCATACTTTGCTGATCCCATTTATGAAATAAATCACATTTTCTAAAAACTCTTTTTTTTTAACAAATCATGTAAACCTTCTAGAAGCTGTGATTTTAAAAAACGGGGGAAGTAAGCTTTTCTTATTTCTGGACGCATGCGCAAACTATAGAAAGTCGTTATGAGATAGAATCTTCGTACTTTGTTGATTCCATTTATGAAATAAATGACTTTTTCTAAAAACTCATTTTTTTTAACAAATCATGTTAACATTCTAGAAGTTGTGATTTGAAGAAACGGGGGAAGTAAGCTTTTCTTAATTCTGGATGCATGCGCAAACTATAGAAATTCGTTATGACGTAGAATGTGCATACTTTGTTGATCCCATTTATGAAATAAATCGCATTTTCTAAAAACTCGTTTTTTTTAACAAATCATGTACACCTTCTAGAAGCTGTGATTTCCTATTTCCGGACGCATGCGCAAACTATAGAAAGTCGTTCTGACGTAGAATGTGCATACTTTGTTGATTCCATTTATGAAATAAATCACATTTTCTAAAAACTCGTGTTTTTTAAGAAATCATGTAAACCTTCTCGAAGCTGTGATTTTAAAAAATGGTGGAAGTAAGCTTTTCTTAATTCCGGATGCATGCGTAAACTATAGAAAGTCGTTATGACGTAGAATGTGCATACTTTGTTGATTCCATTAGTGAAATAAATCACATTTTCTAAAAACTCGTGTTTTTTAACAAATCATGTAAACCTTCTAGAAGCTGTGATTTTAAAAAACGGGGGAAGTAAGCTTTTCTTATTTCCCGACGCATGCGCAAACTATAGAAAGTCGTTATGACGTAGAATGTGCATGTATTGTTGATTCCATTTATGAAATAAATCACATTTTCTTAAAACTCGTGTTTTTTAACAAATCATGTAAACTTTCTAGAAGTTGTGATTTTAAAAAACAGTGAAAGTAAGCTTTTCTTATTTCCGAATGCATGCGCAACCTATAGAAAGTCGTTATGATGTAGAATGTGCATACTTTGTTGATTCCATTTAAGAAATAAATCACATTTTCAAAAAACTCATGTTTTTTAAGAAATCACGTAAACCTTCTAGAAGCTGTGATTTTAAAAAACGGTGGAAGTAAGCTTTTCTTATTTCTGGACGCATGCGCAAACTATAGAAAGTCGTTATAGCGTACACTGTGCATACTTTGTTGATTGCATTTATGAAATAAGACACATTTTCTAAAAACTCGTGTTTGTTAAGAAATCATGTAAACCTTCTAGAAGCTGTGATTTTAAAAAATGGTTGAAGTAAGATTTTTTAATTTCCGGACGCATGCGAAAACTATAGAAAGTCGTTATCACGTAGAATGTGCATGCCTTGTTGATTCCATTTATGAAATAAATCACATTTTCTAAAAACTATTGTTTTTTAACAAATCACGTAAACCTTCTAGAAAGTCGTTATGACGTTGAATGTGCATACTTTGTTGATCCCATTTATGAAATAAATCACATTTTTTAAAAACTCATTTTTTTTAACAAATCATGTAAACCTTCTAGAAGCTGTGATTTTGAAAAACAGTCGAAATAAGCTTTTCTTATTTCCAGACGCATGCGCAAACTATAGAAAGTCCTTATGACATAGAATGTGCATACTTTGGTGATTCCATTTATGAAATAAATCATATTTTCTAAAAACTCGTGTTTTTTAAGAAATCATGTTAATCTTCTAGAAGCTGTGATTTTAAAAAACAGTGGAAGTAAGCTTTTCTTATTTCCGGACGCATGAGCAAACTATAGAAAGTCGTTATGACGTAGAATGTACATACATTTTTTATTCCATTTATGAGATAAATCACATTTTCTAAAAACTCGTGTTTTTTAAGAACTCATGTATACCTTCTAGAAGCTGTGATTTTAAAACACGGTGGAAGTAAGCTTTTCTTATTTCCGGATGCATGCGCAAACTATAGAAAGTCGTTATGACATAGAATGTGCATACTTTGTTGATGACTTTTATGAAATAAATCACATTTTCTAAAAGCTCATGTTTTTTAAGAAATCATGTAAACCTTCTAGAAGTTGTGACTTTAAAAAACTGGGCGAAGTAAGCTTTTCTTATTTCCGGACGCATGCGCAAACTATAGAAAGTCGCTATTACGTATATTTTGCATACTTTATTGATTCCATTTATTAAATAAATGACATTTTCTAAAAACTCGTGTTTTTTAAGAAATCGTGTAAACCTTCTAGAAACTGTGATTTTAAAAAACGGGGGAAAGTAAGCTTTTCTTATTTCCGGACGCATGCGCAAACTATAGAAAGTCTTTATGAGGTAGAATGTGCATACTTTGTTGATTCCATTTATGAAATAAATCACATTTTCTAAAAATTCGTTTTTTTTAAGAAATCATGTAAACCTTCTAGAAGCTGTGATTTTAAAAAATGGTGGAAGTAAGCTTTTCTTATTTCCATACGCATGCACAAACTATAGAAAGTCATTATGACGTAGAATGTGCATGCTTTGTTGACACCATTTATGAAATAAATCACATTTTCTAAAAACTTGTGTTTTTTAAGAAATCATGTAAACCTTCTAGAAGCTGTGATTTTAAAAAACGGTGGAAGTAAGCTTTTCTTATTTCCGGATGCATGTGCAAACTATAGAAATTCGTTATGATGTATAATGTGCATACTTTGTTGATTCAATTTATGAAATAGAACACTTTTTCTAAAAACTCGTGTTTGTTAAGAAATCATGTAAACGTTCTAGAAGCTGTGATTTTAAAAAACGGTTCAAGTAAGCTTTTCTTATTTCTAGACGCATGCACAAACTATAGAAAGTCATTATGACGTAGAATGTGCATGCTTTGTTGATTCCATTTATGAAATAAATCACATTTTCTAAAAACTCATGTTTTTTAACAAATCATGTAAACCTTCTAGAAGCTGTGTTTTGAAAAAACGGGGGAAGTGGGCTTTTCTTATTTCCGGACGCATGCGCAAACTATAGAAATTCGTTACGACGTAGAATGTGCATACTTTGTTGATTCCATTAATGAAATAAATCACATTTTCTAAAAACTCGTGTTTTTTAAGAAATCATGTAAACCTTCTAGAAGTTGTGATTTTAAAAAACGGTGGAAGTAAGCTTTTCTTATTTCGGGACGCATGCGCAAACTATAGAAATTCATTATGATGTAGAATGTGCATACTTTGTTCATTCCATTTATGAAATAAATCACATTTTCTAAAAACTCGTGTTTTTTAAGAAATCATGTAAACCTTCTAGAAGTTGTGACTTTAAAAAACGCGGGGAAGTAAGCTTTTCTTATTTCCAGACGCATGCACAATCTATAGAAAGTCGCTATTACGTAGAATGTGCATACTTTGTTGATTCCATTTATTAAATAAATGACATTTTCGGAAAACTCGTGTTTTTTAAGAAATCATGTAAACCTTCTAGAAGCTGTGATTTTAAAAAACGGAGGAAGTAAGTTTTTCTTATTTCCGGATGCATGCGCAAACTATAGAAAGTCGTTATGACATAGAATGTGCACACTTTGTTGATTCCATTTATTAAATAAATCACATTTTCTAAAAACTCGTGTTTTTTAACAAATCATGTAAACCTTTTAGAAGATGTGATTCTAACAAACGGTGCAAGTAAGGTTTTCTTATTTCCGGACGCATGCGCGAACTATAGAAAGTCGTTATGACGTAGAATGTGCATACTTTGTTGATTCCATTTATGAAATAAATCACATTTTCTAAAAACTCATGTTTTTTAACAAATCATGTAAACCTTTTAGAAGCTGTGATTTTAAAAAACGGGGGAAGTAAGCTTTTCTTATTTCCGGACGCATGTGCAAACTATAGAAAGTCGTTATGACATAGAATGTGCATACTTTGGTGATTCCATTTATGAAATAAATCACATTTTCTAAAAACTCGTGTTTTTTAAGAAATCATGTAAACCTTCTAGAAGCTGTGATTTTAAAACACGGTGGAAGTAAGCTTTTCTTATTTCCGGACGCATGCGCAAACTATAGAAAGTCGTTATGACGTAGAATGTGCATACTTTGCTGGTGACATTTATGAAATAAATCACATTTTCTAAAAGCTCATGTTCTTTAAGAAATCATGTAAACCTTCTAGAAGCTGTGACTTTAAAAAACGGGGGGAAGTAAGCTTTTCTTATTTCCGGACGCATACGCAAACTATAGAAAGTCGCTATTACGTAGATTGTGCATACTTTGTCGATTCCATTTATTAAATAAATGACATTTTCTAAATACTCGTGTTTTTTAATAAATCATGTAAACCTTCTAGAAGCTGTGATTTTAAAAAACGGGGGAAAGTAAGCTTTTCTTATTTCCGAACGCATGCGCAAACTATAGAAAGTCATTATGACGTAGAATGTGCATACTTTGTTGACTCTATTTATGAAATAAATCACATTTTCTAAAAACTCGTGTTTTTTAACAAATCACGTAAACCTTCTAGAAGCTGTGATTTTTATAAATGGGGAAAGTAAGCTTTTCTTATTTCAGGACGCATGCACAAACTATAGAAATTCATTATGATCTAGAAGGTGCATACATTGTTCATTCCATTATGAAATAAATCACATTTTCTAAAAACTCGTGTTTTTTAAGAAATCATTTAAACCTTCTAGAAGTTGTGACTTTAAAAAACGAGGGGGAGTAAGCTTTTATTATTTCCAAACGCATGCGCAAACTATAGAAAGTTGCTATTACGTAGAATGTGCATACTTTGTTGATTCCATTTATTAAATAAATGACATTTTCTAAAAACTCGTGTTTTTGAAGAAATCATGTAAACCTTCTAGAAGCTGTGATTTTAAAAAACGGGGGAACTTAAGCTTTTCTTATTTCCGGACGCATGCGCAAACTATAGAAAGTCATTATGACATAGAATGTGCATACTTTGGTGATTCCATTTATGAAATAACTCACATTTTCTAAAAACTCGTGTTTTTTAACAAATCATGTAAACATTTTAGAAGCTGTGATTTTAGAAACGGGGGAAGCAAGCTTTTATTATTTCCGGACGCATGCGCAAACTATAGAAAGTCGTTATGACGTAGAATGTGTATACTTTGTTGATCCCATTTATGAAATAAATCACATTTTTTAAAAACTCATTTTTTTTAACAAATCATGTAAACCTTCTAGAAGCTGTGATTTTGAAAAACTGTGGAAGTAAGCTTTTCTTATTTCTGGACGCATGCGAAAACTATAGAAAGTCGTTATGATATAGAATGTGCATACTTTGCTGATTCCATTTATGAAATAAATCACATTTTCTAAAAACTCATGTTTTTTAAGAAATCATGTAAACCTTCTAGAAGCTGTGATTTTAAAAAATGGTGGAAGTAAGCTTTTCTTATTTCCGGACGCATGCGCAAACTATAGAAAGCCGTTATGACATAGAATGTGCATACTTTGTTGATTCCATTTATGAAATATATCACATTTTCTAAAAACTCGTGTTTTTTAACAAATCATGTAAACATTCTAGAAGCTGTGATTTTAAAAACCGGGGGAAGTAAGCTTTTCTTATTTCTGGACGCATGCACAAACTATAGAATGTCGTTATGACGTAGAATGTGCATACTTTGTTGATTCCATTTATGAAATAAATCATATTTTCTAAAAACTCGTGTTTTTTAACAAATCATGTAAACCTTCTAGAAGCCGTGATTTTAAAAAATGGGGGAAGTAAGCTTTTCTTATTTCCTGACGCATGCGCAAACTATAGAGAGTCGCTATTACGTAGAATGTGCATACTTTGTTGATGACATTTATTAAATAAATGACATTTTCTAAAAACTCATGTTTTTTAAGAAATCATGTAAACCTTCTAGGATCTGTGATTTTAAAAAATGGGGGAATTAAGTTTTTCTTATTTCCAGACGCATGCGCAAACTATAGAAAGTCGTTATGACGTAGAATGTGCATACTTTGTTGATTCCATTTATGAAATAAATCACATTTTCTAAAAACTCGTTTTTTTAACAAATTAAGTAAACCTTCTATAAGCTTTGATTTTAAAAAACGGTGGAAGTAAGCTTTTCTTATTTCCGGACGCATGCGCAAACTATAGAAAGTCGTTATGACGTAGAATGTTCATACTTTGTTTATTCCATTTATGAAATAAATCACATTTTCTAAAAACAGTGTGTTTTCTAAGAAATCATGTAAACCTTCTAGAAACTGTGATTTTAAAAAACGGTGGAAGTAAGATTTCCTTATTTCCGGACGTGTGCGCAAACTATAGAAAGTCGTTATGACGTAGAATGTGCAAACTTTGTTGATTCAATTTATGAAATAAATCACATTTTCTAAAAACTCGTGTTTTTTAAGAAATCATGTAAACCTTCTAGAAGCTGTGATTTTAAAAAAAGGGGGAAGTAAGCTTTTTTAATTTCCGGACGCATGCGTAAACTATAGAAAGTCGTTATGACGTAGAATGTGCATACTTTGTTGATTCAATTTATGAAATAAATCACATTTTCTAAAAACTCATGTTTTTTAAGAAATCATGTAAACCTTCTAGAAGCTGTGATTTTAAAAAACGGTGGAAGTGAGCTTTTCTTATTTCCGGACGCATGCGCAAACTATAGAAAGTCGTTATGACGTAGAATGTGCATACTTTGTTCATTCCATTTATGAAATAAATCACATTTTCTAAAAATTCGTGTTTTTTAACAAATGATGTAAACCTTCTAGAAGCTGTGATTTTAAAAAACAGGGGAAGTAAGCTTTTCTTATTTCCAGACGCATGTGCAAACTATAGAAAGTCGTTACGACGTATAATGTGCATAATTTGTTGATTCCATTTATGAAATAAATCACATTTTCTAAAAACTCGTGTTTTTGAAGGAATCATGTAAACATTCTAGAAGCTGTGACTTTAAAAAATGGGGGGAAGTAAGCTTTTCTTATTTCCGGACGCATGAGCAAACTATAGAAAGTCGCTATTACATAGAATGTGCATACTTTGTTGATGACATTTATTAAATAAATGACATTTTCTAAAAACTCATGTTTTTTAATAAATCATGTAAACCTTCTAGAAGCTGTGATTTTAAAAAACGGGGGAAGTAAGCTTTTCTTATTTTCGGATGCATGCGCAAACTATAGAAAGTCGTTATGACGTAGAATGTGCATACTTTGTTGATTCCATCGAAATAAAACAGATTTTCTAAAAACTCGTGTTTTTTAAGAAATCATGTAAACTGTCTAGAAGCTATGACTTTAAAAGACGGGGGGAAGTAAGCTTTTCTTATTTCCGGACTTATTCGCAAACTATAGAAAGTCGATATTATGTAGAATGTGCATACTTTGTTGATGACATTTATTAAATAAATGACATTTTCTAAAAACTCGTGTTTTTTAAGAAATCATGTAAAACTTCTAGAAGCCGTGATTTTAAAAAACGGGGGAAGTAAGCTTTTCTTATTTCCGGACGCATTCACAAACTATAGAAAGTCGTTATGACGTAGAATTTGCATACTTTGTTGATTCCATTTATGAAATAAATCACATTTTCTTAAAACTCATGTTTTTTAAGAAATCATGTAAACCTTCTAGAAGATGTGACTTTAAAAAACAGGGGGAAGTAAGCTTTTCTTATTTCCGGACGCATGCACAAACTATAGAAAGTCGTTATTACGTAGAATGTGCATACTTTGTTGATGACATTTATTAAATAAATGACATTTTCTAAAAACTCGTGTTCCTTAAGAAATCATGTAAGCCTTCTAGAAGCTGTGATTTTAAAAAATGGGGGAAGTAAGCTTTTCTTATTTCTGGACGCATGCGCAAACTATAGAAAGTCGTTATGACGTAGAATATGCATACTTTGTTGATTCCATTTATGAAATAAATCACATTTTCTAAAAACTCATTTTTTTAACAAATCATGTAAACCTTCTAGAAGCTGTGATTTTTAAAAACGGTGGAAGTAAGCTTTTCTTATTTCCGGACGCATGCACAAATTATAGAAAGTCGTTATGACATAGAATGTTCATACTTTGTTCATTCCATTTATGAAATAAATCACATTTTCTAAAAACTCGTGTTTTTAAGAAATCATGTAAACCTTCTAGAAGCTGTGATTTTAAAAAACGGTGGAAGTATGCTTCTCTTATTTCCGGACGCATGCGCAAACTATAGAAAGTCGTTATGACGTATAATGTGCATACTTTGTTGATTCCATTTATGAAATAAAACACATTTTCTAAAAACTCGTGTTTGTTAAGAAATCGTGTAAACGTTCTAGAAGCTATGATTTTAGAAAACAGTTGAAGTAAGCGTTCCTTATTTCCGGACGCATGCGCAAACTATAGAAAGTCATTATGACGTAGAATGTGCATGCTTTGTTGATTCCATTTATGAAATAAATCACATTTTCTAAAAACTCGTGTGTTTTAACAAATCATGTAAACCTTCCAGAAGCTGTGATTTTAAAAACGAGGGAAGTAAGTTTTTCTTATTTCCGGACGCATGCGCAAACTATAGAAAGTCGCTATTATGTAGAATGTGAATACTTTGTTGATGACATTTATTAAATAAATGACATTTTCTAAAAACTCGTGTTTTTTAAGAAATCATGTAAGCCTTCTGGAAGCTGTGATTTTAAACAACGGTGGAATTAAGCTTTTCTTATTTCCGGATGCATGCACAAACTATAGAAATTCGTAATGACGTAGAATGTCCATACTTTGTTGATGCAATATATGAAATAAATCACTTTTTCTAAAAACTCGTGTTTTTTAAGAAATCATGTAAACCTTCTAGAACCTGTGATTTTAAAAAACGGTGGAAGTAAGCTTTTCTTATTTCCGGATGCATGCGCAAACTACAAAAAGTCGTTATGACGTAGAATGTGCATACTTTGTTGATTCCATTTATGAAATAAATCAAATTTTCTAAAAACTCATGTTTTTTAAGAAATCATGTAAACCTTCTAGAAGCTGTGGTTTTAAAAAATGGGGGAAGTAATCTTTTCTTATTTCCAGACGCATGCGCAAACTATAGAAAGTCGTTATGACATAGAATGTACATACTTTGGTGATTCCATTTATGAAATAAATCACATTTTCTAAAAACTCATGTTTTTTAAGAAATCATGTAAACCTTCTAGAAGCTGTGATTTTAAAAAACGGTGGAAGTAAGCTTTTCTTATTTCCGGACGCATGCGCAAACTATAGAAAGTCGTTATGACTTAGAATGTGCATACTTTGTTTATTCCATTTATGAAATAAATCACATTTTCTAAAAACTCGTGTTTGTTAAGAAATCATGTAAACCTTCTAGAAGCTGTGATTTTAAAAAACGGTTAAAGTAAGCTTTTCTTATTTCCGGACGCATCCACAAACTATAGAAAGTTGTTATGATGTAGAATGTGGATGCTTTGTTGATTCCATTTATGAAATAAATCACATTTTCTAAGAACTTGCGTTTTTTAACAAATCATGTAAACCTTCTAGAAGCTGTGATTTTAAAAAACGGGGGAAGTAAGCTTTTCTTATTTCCGGACGCATGCGCAAACTATAGAAAGTCGTTATGACATAGAATGTGCATACTTTGTTGATTCCATTTATGAAATAAATCACATTCTCTAAAAACTCATGTTTTTTAACAAATCATGTAAACCTTCTAGAAGCCGTGACTTTAAAAAACGTGGGGAAGTAAGCTTTTCTTATTTTCGGACGCATGCGCAAACTATAGAAAGTCGTTATGACGTAGAATGTGCATACTTTGTTGATTCCATTTATGAAATAAATCACATTTTCTAAAAACTCGTGTTTTTTAAGAAATCATGTAAACCTTCTAGAAGCTGTGATTTTAAGAAACGGTGGAAGTAAGCTTTTCTTATTTCAGGACGCATGCGCAAACTATAGAAAATCGTTATGACGTAGAATGTGCATGCTTTGTTGATTCCATTTATGAAATAAATCACATTTTCTAAAAACTCGTGTGTTTTAACAAATCATGTAAACCTTCCAAAAGCTGTGATTTTAAAAAACGAGGGAAGTAAGTTTTTCTTATTTCCGGACGCATGCACAAACTATAGAAAGTCGCTATTATGTAGAATGTGAATACTTTGTTGATTCCATTTATTAAATAAATGACATTTTCTAAAAACTCGTGTTTTTTAAGAAATCATGTAAACCTTCTAGAAGCTGTGATTTTAAAAAATGGTGGAAGTCATATTTTCTTATTTCAGGACGCATGCGCAAACTATAGAGAGTCGTTATGACGTAGAATGTGCATACTTTGTTGATTCCATTTATGAAATAAATCACATTTTCTAAAAACTCATGTTTTTTAAGAAATCATGTAAACCTTCTAGAAGCTGTGATTTTAAAAAACGTTGGAATTAAGCTTTTCTTATTTCCGGATGCATGCGCAAACTATAGAAAGTTGTTATGTGTAGAATGTGCATACTTTGTTGATTCCATTTATGAAATAAATCACATTTTCCAAAACTCCTGTTTTATAAGAAATCATGTAAACCTTCTAGAAGCTGTGATTTTAAAAAACGGAGGAAGTAAGCTTTTCTTATTTCGGGACGGATGCGAAAACTATAGAAGGTCGTTATGACGTAGAATGTGTTGATGTATATGTAACTTCGGAATGTATTTCACATATATGTATATTGTATTCCTATAGAGATGTTATTATTCCTCTATACGGAAGTGTCGTCATTTATATTGTAAGTGTCGTAACTTATACTTGATGGGTCATTAGACCACGTTGTTGGGGTCAGCCCTTTATAAGTCATGTGGGTCGAAGGGTTATTAGACCACCCTATTGGGGGTCGGCCATATGGGTCGAAGGGTTATTAGACCACCCTATTTGGGGTCGTCCCAGTCAGCATTATGTTATGTGGTTAAGTTCGAGCCTACATGAGTTAGGTAAAAAGGCAAGTCAAGTCAAGTATAAATAGAGTGCGGGAGGCACTCTATTTACTCACTCACTTCTCACACATGCACTCAAGGAGGAGTGGAGCACTTATGGAGGAGGAGGATCTGCTGCTAGGTTATGGCTATCTCTCTTGGTTGGTTGTATCATTGCTCTATCTATCTCTGAGGAAGTTATTGGGGTTTTTCACCTTTATGGTTTTCCCCAAGTAAATCTTTGTGTCTCTTGTGTGCTTGCATTATTGTCTCCATGATTGATATGCTGTAGATATGTTGTACATGTTGTTCTCTCAGTTAATATCCTAGATCAGATTGAAGTAAATTCTGAAAATTTAACATGGAATCAGAGCTAGCCTGAAAGAAGGCATGATATGGCATGTATGACTCTTGTTGCACTTATGATGCTTGGGCTTGATATAGCAAAAAGCAGTCATCGTAGCACTTTCGCTATAAATCCGTTTTGGCGACGTTTTCGGATCTGAAATTTTTGGAGGATGAAGTTTAAATCTCCAGGTACCTTGTGTCCAAAGAAAAACCTCTAATTCGTTGTACTTTGTGATTTATGATCTGTACAATATAGGGTTTCTGCCTTTTCCAGATCTGAGTCAAAACCAGGTGACCTTGGGAAAAAGGTCATAACCTGGGCTAGGAAGCTCCAAATGAAATTTCGTAAAACGTGACAGGTATTAAACAGTCTGTACTATATCAGAAAACGTTTTCAGAGGCCGAAGTTGAACCAGTGACACGTGGCACTCTGTACAAGTTCGATCTCCTGTATTATCCCATAAACAGGTCATGTTGCGACACTTGGCATAACTCTCTCTCAGAGAATCCAATTGAGGTCAGACCTGTCAGGATGGAAATATAACAGGCTGATCTATCTCAGGAAAAAAATTTAGAGGCCGAAGTTCAAACAGTGACACGTGGCACACCGTACACGTCCGCTCTTTTGTTTTATCCCAAAACAGGCCACGTTGCGACATTTGACATAACTCTCTCTCAGAGAATCCAATTGTGGTCAGACCTGTCAGGATGGAAAGATAACAGGTCAGGCTATCTCAGACAACGTTTTTAGACCCTGTGGATCAAAGAGTTTGGAGGTACACCAGAAACAATCAGGTACATATTTCTGTCAAAACAGAATTATTTTTTGAGTACCTTCATTCATGGCTTCCGGAATTTAGGGCTTTGGAGAAAGTTGGAATTTTTGTAATCGGAGACCACGGATGAATGCTACTCATCAAAATAGAAATTTAGAGACCAAGATCAGAATTTTTGGTTGGGAAAAAGGCCGGGCTTGATCAAACCCTAATTCGGGACTTTGATCAGAAAAGTGGAAAATTAGGGCTTCTGTAAAAATGGGAATTTTTACAATCTGTGACCACGGCTGGAAGCTCCTCAGAAAAATAGAAGCTTAGAGCTTTGGATCAAACCTTTTGATGGGGCAAAAGAGTGGGCTTCATCAAACCCCAGTTCAGGGTCACGTCCAGTGAATCCGGAAGTTTCAAAGGAAAAATTGAGGAGTGAAACTTTGCAGTTTTCAAATTCTGAATATACCAGCTTGATCAGCTCATCAAGGCACATATTTCTATCCTGTCAGAAGTTTGAAATTCAAAGTTTGAATTTTTGGGGTTTCTCTGACAAACCCATATCCAGCTCAAGGTCCAGTTCTCGCAAATCAAGTGGATAGGGTTAATCCTAGAAGAAGATGGATTGGTCACCTACATAAGTGAAGGAGTTCCTGTTTCAGAGGGAGATGAGGCTAAGGATTTACATAAGGAGATTACAAGCGATATCGACAGGTATGACTCATCGAGGTATGTTTTGAGATTTGTTCATGATTAAGTTTATGGTATGTTTGTCTTCATGTTATTACGGTTAGTACAATCTTGATTTTAGATTTGTCGTATCACCTTAACAAAATTATGAATGCATGATAGAAGATATTCATTGGTTAGGGTGTTGACACTTACGATTGTACTAATGCATTATGGTGTTGTATGAGGTTTGTGTTGTCTACTAACATGAAAGGTACACCAAGAAAGACAAATCATGTTCCAGTTCAAGAACATATGATCATGATGACATGAGGATAAAGACTCATCCATTGTCATGGATCTCATAGAAGATCCATTTACGAGGTATGTATAACTTGGTTTTATAATGGCTAACCTATGAGATATACAGGTTACTAGCACAAGTCATTGAAGAAGAACAAGAATACATAATGTGAGTATGTTAGACATAACTAACTAGCATGCTAATCCAGGTATGTTTTTCCTATATCAAGATAGAATCCTACCTTGGGTTAGGATCTTATACTGTTGTTGATAATGATTATTCATGAAGTCATAGGTCTGAATAATCATGGTTGTATGCATATTATGTTTCTTACCATAATTGATGATATGACTAACCAAAAGAATCATGAAGGTATAGGTTCGAATAATCACAGGTTTTATGCATATTATATCTCTTATCTTGATTGATGATTCAACTAAAGAGTCATAGGTTTGAGTAATTATAGGTTTAGACATGTTATGATTCTTATGATTTGACTAACCATAAGAATCCTACATAAACCTTGAATAATAATGCTTACTATTTCTGTTTGAAATGATCATGACTATACATGCTTGAGATTATTGTGTTTTAATGGTATACTAATGAATGTATGATTTTATATTAGACCTAGAGGATAACACAATGATGATACTAACAAGCATGCATAGGGATCGAGAATGTATATAAGTTCAAGGACAGGTAATCCAGGGAGCAAAGTACACTCCAGTGGCTTATGAAAGGATGCTAATATTCAGAGGGAGTTGTCCATCTCTCTCTACATTCCACAACAGAAAGGTGTAGAGGAAGCTACTTCAGATTAGGACTCCAGCAGCTCCTGCAAGGAAGAAGAGACTCAGAAGGAGTCCACCCAACGAACAAACAAAGATAAGTATTTTAAATAAAATTGTTCAATGATGTATATGCTCATGTTCCTAGACTTAGGATATGTATTGTGCATATTAGAATAGTTGATTGATGAACAGTATACTACTAATATACATGGGTAAGTGACCTATGGCACTGTACAACATTCCATTGCTACTCATCTAGAATGAAACCTCTTTGCTGACATGTTGGGAGTTGTGCACACTCTTAACAATGTTCTGGTAAAGATTGGAAGGCATCTAGAAAGTTATGGGATATGGATAAATGTTGTATTGAAGCATTGGCTAAAATAATTGCATGACTGTATGACATATTTCTTTATGTGTAAGAATTTGTTCTGAAAACTATGAGATGTTTCTAATCATGCAATTTAACTTGTTTTGTAGGAAAGACCGTATATCTTCACCTACAAAAGGACTACAACATTTGTTCCAGCAACAAAGATATCTATTGAAAATATTGAAGATATTGAAGTTCCTAGGATCTGGGATGAAGAAATGGAATGCCATGATCCATCGATCATGAAGAATGATGTTTGGGATGTAATCCCAAGACCTGAAGGGAAGTTTGTTATGACTTCCATATGGATCTATCAAGATAAAGCATGTTGTAGATGGCAGCATAGAGAAATATGAAAGTGATGAAATAGAAGATACACTAGATGGATTTCAAGACAGCTTTCTTGAATAGTTGTATGTGGAAGACCTGTTTGTAACAAGAGATTGTAGATTGATTGCCGACATGCAGTGGAAGCTTACTACCGAGTTCGAGATGAAGAACTTGGGGATGATGCACTATTTTTTTTTTTTGGCATGGAGGTGTGGCAGAGTGCAGATGGAATCTTCCTTGGACAAGGGAAGTATGTAGTAGAGATCCTGAAGAGGTTCGGGATGATGGACTACAAGGATATGGCCACACCTATGGCATTGAATCTGAAGCTTCTATGTGATGCTTCATCTGAGTCGGTTGATATCACTGTGTATCATCAGATGATTGGGTCCTTGATGTACCTGACGAACACGAGACCAGACATTTGCTTTGCTGTGAACACATTGAGCCAGTTCCTGACGGATCCGAGGAGTGTTCACCTGGTTGCTGTAAAGCATGTTCTGAGGTACCTGAAGGGTACAGTGGATTATGGGCTCAAGTATGAAGCGAATCAAAATTTTAAACTGCAGGGTTATGTTGATTCAGATTGGGCTGGTAGTGCTGCAGATAGGAAGAGCACATCTGGGTGTTGCTTCAGTATGGGATCAGGTGTGATCTCTTGGTTTAGCAGGAAGCAGTCCTGTGTAGCACTGAGTACAGCTGAGGCAGAGTATGTTGCAGCCTGTTCAGCTAGTTGTGAGGTAGTATGGCTACGGAAGCTACTGTCTGAGTTATTTGATCTCCCGTTGGAGGCTACTGGTATCTTCTGTGATAACCAGAGTTGTGTGAAGTTGTCCGAGAACCCAATGTTTCATGACAGGTTGAAACACATAGAGATAAAATATCACTATATCAGGGATATGGTGCAGAGAGGAGCTGTGAAGCTCCTGTATGTTGCGACGGACGAGCAGATTGCATATGTGCTGCCGAAGCCACTAGCCAGAGTGAAGTTTGAGTACTTCAGAGAGAGGCTTGGCGTTCTTCAGATCGATGACACTTCGAGGAAGAAGTGATGGACACATTTGCTGAAGCCATTCCAAGCATGTTGGAAGGAGGATCCTTCACATGGCTGTGGATGTAAGCGCTGGATGATGAGCATCAGGATGATGTTCTGGTTTCTGCTTGATATGATCAGTTGGATCATTTTTATGTATGTATGTATGCATCATGTTAGATGCTGGATATGATCAGTTGGATCATGTGTATGTATTTTGTATATGCATCATGTTGGATGCTTGGACCATGTATTTGTATATGTATCAGGTAAATACATTGTATGATCAGGTGGATCATGTATGGTGATATGTATCATGTATTTGTATTTGTATCAGGTGGATACATTGATGATCAGGAGGATCATGTATGATGATATGTATCAGGTAGATACTTGGTATGCATCAGGTAGATGCATTGATGATCAGGATGATCATAGATGACGAGCTTTAGGATGTTGCTCCAGAGGACATGCAGTAGGATGTTGCAGTGATGATCAGGATGATCATAGATGACGAGCTTCAGGATGTTGCTCCAGATGACATGCAGCAGGATGTTGCAGTGATGATCAGGATTATCATAGATGACGAGCTTCAGGATGTTGCTCCAGATGACATGCAGCAGGACGTTGCAGTGATGATGATCAGGATGATCATGGATACATCAGGATGATGTATAGTGAGTATCAGGGTGATACTCTATGGCCGTGGATTAGGTTGTGCAGATGAGCATGTAATCCGGTGCCCTGGGAGATTTGTAGATGGTCTTTCGAGGTTTTTCCTATGGCATGTAATATCGGTGCCCTGGGACATCTGGCAAATGCTCTTTCGAGGTTTTGCTCTGGGAGGACATGTAATTCGGTGCCCTGGGATATCTGCAAATAGTCTTTCGAGGTTTTGCCTATGGCATGTAATAGCGCCCTGGGATATCTGGCAGATGCTCTTGCGAGGTTTTGTCCTATGGCATGTAATAGCGCCCTGGGAGATCCGATAGGTTGGGTTGTGTGCCCGTAATCAGTCCTAGGATGCTCTTGCGAGGTTTTTCCATGACCACATATAATAGCGCCCTGGGAGATCCTACAGGTCGGAGTTGTGTACCCGTAACATCCTGGGATGCTCTTTTAAGGTTTTGTGGTGGGGTCACATGTAATAACGCCCTGGGAGATCCTATAGGTAGAGTTGTGTGCTCGTAATAGCCTGGGATGCTCTTTCGAGGTTTTGTGACGCACGTAATAAGTCCTGAGGATTCCACAGTATGGCCAGTGATGATGAAGACCTGCAGGTGGTGGGCCTACATCCAGTATGAAAAAGGACTGGCTCTGTAGAACTTCCTATGACGAGTAGATTCAGAGATTGATTGAGATAGCAGCAGCAGTGACGATGATGATGACTCGATGACGATTATCCAGTGACGATGATCTAGAGAAGATGACTTGTGCTAGAAGAACTGTGCTGAGAAATACCTTCCTAGTTAAGAGGGAGTGTTGATGTATATGTAACTTCGGAATGTATTCCACATATATGTATATTGTATTCCTATAGAGATGTTATTATTCCTCTATATGGAAGTGTCGTCATTTATATTGTAAGTGTCGTAACTTATACTTGATGGGTCATTAGACCACCTTGTTGGGGTCGGCCCTGTATAAGTCATGTGGGTCGAAGGGTTATTAGAACACCCTATTGGGGGTCGGCCATATGGGTCGAAGGGTTATTAGACCACCCTATTGGGGGTCGGCCCAGTCAGCATTATGTTATGTGGTTAAGTTCGAGCCTACATGAGTTAGGTAAAAAAGCAAGTCAAGTCAAGTATAAATAGAGTGCGGGAAGCACTCTATTTACTCACTCACTTCTCACACATGCACTCAAGGAGGAGTGGCGCACTTATGGAGGAGTAGGATCTGCTGCTAGGTTATGGCTATCTCTCTTGGTTGGTTGTATCATTGCTCTATCTATCTCTGAGGAAGTTATTGGGTTTTTCACCTTTATGGTTTTCCCCAAGTAAATCTTTGTGTCTCTTGTGTGCTTGCATTATTGTATCCATGATTGATATGCTGTACATGTTGTTCTCTCAGTTAAGATCCTAGATCAGATTAAAGTAAATTCTGAAAATTTAACAGAATGTGCATACTTTGTTGATTCCATTTATGAAATAAATCACATTTTCTAAAAACTCGTGTTTTTTAAGAAATCATGTAAACCTTCTAGAAGCTGTGACTTTAAAAAACGGGGGGAAGTAAGCTTTTCTTATTTCCGGACGCATTCGCAAACTATAGAAAGTCGCTATTATGTAGAATGTGCATACTTTGTTGATGACATTTATTAAATAAATGACATTTTCTAAAAACTCGTGTTTTTTAAGAAATCATGTAAACCCTCTAGAAGCTGTGATTTTAAAAAACGGTGGAAGTAAGCTTTTCTTATTTCCGGACGCATGCGCAAACTATAGAAAGTCGTTACGATGTATAATGTGCATACTTTGTTGATTCCATTTATGAAATAAAACACATTTTCTGAAAACTCGTGTTTGTTAAGAAATCATGTAAACGTTCTAGAAGCGGTGATTTTAAAAAATGGTTGAAGTAAGCTCTTCTTATTTCCGGACACATGCGCAAACTATATAAAGTCATTATGACGTAGAATGTGCATGCTTTGTTGATTCCATTTATGAAATAAATCACATTTTCTAAAAACTAGTGTTTTTTAACAAATCATGTAAAACTTCTAGAAGCTGTGATTTTAAAAAACGAGGGAAGTAAGCTTTTCTTATTTCCGGACGCATCCGCAAACTATAGAAAGTTGTTATGACGTAGAATGTGCATACTTTGTTGATTCCATTTATGAAATAAATCACATTTTCTAAAAACTCGTGTTTTTTAAGAAATACGTAAACCTTCTAGAAGCTATGACTTTAAAAAACGGGGCGAAGTAAGCTTTTCTTATTTCCGGACGCATGTGCAAACTATAGAAAGTCGCTATTACGTAGAATGTGCATACTTTGTTATTGACATTTATTAAATAAATGACATTTTTTAAAAACTCGTGTTTTTTAAGAAATCATGTACACCTTCTAGAAGCTGTGATTTTAAAAAACGGGGGAAGTAAGCTTTTCTTATTTCCAGACGCATGCGTAAACTATAGAAAGTCGTTATGACGTAGAATGTGCATACATTGTTGATTCAATTTATGAAATAAATCACATTTTCTAAAAACTCGTGTTTCTTAAGAAATAATGTAAACCTTCTAGAAGCTGTGATTTTAAAAAACGGGGGAAGTAAGCTTTTCTTATTTCCGGAAGCATGCGCAAACTATAGAAAGTCGTTATGACGTAGAATGTGCATACTTTGTTGATTCCATTGATGAAATAAATCACATTTTCTAAAAACTCGTGTTTGTTAAGAAATCATGTAAACCTTCTAAAAGCTGTGATTTTAAAAAACGGTGGAACTAAGCTTTTCTTATTTTCGGACGCATGCGCAAACTATAGAAAGTCGTTATGACGTAGAATGTGCATACTTTGTTGATTCCATTGATGAAATAAAGCACATTTTCTAAAAACTCGTGTTTTTTAAGAAATCATGTAAACCTTCTAGAAGCTATTATTTTAAAAAACAGGGGAAGTAAGCTTTTCTTATTTCCGGACGCATGCCCAAACTATAGAAAGTTGTTATGACGAAGAATGTGTATACTTTGTTGATCTCATTTATGAAATAAATCATATTTTCTAAAAACTCGTGTTTTTTAAGAAATAATGTAAACCTTCTAGAAGCTGTGATTTTAAAAAACGGTGGAAGTAAGCTTTTCTTATTTCCGGACGCATGCGCAAACTATAGAAAGTCGTTATGATGTAGAATGTGCATGCTTTGTTGACTCCATTTATGAAATAAATTACATCTTCTAGAAACTCTTGTTTTTTAAGAAATCATGTAAACCTTCTAGAAGCTGTGACTTTAAAAAACGGGGGGAAGTAAGCTTTTCTTATTTCCGGACACATGCGCAAACTATATAAAGTCGCTATTACGTAGAATATGCATACTTTGTTCATTCCATTTATTTAATAAATGACATTTTCTAAAAACTCGTGTTTTTTAAGAAATCATGTAAACCTTCTAGAAGCTGTGATTTTAAAAAACGGGGGAAGTAAGCCTTTCTTATTTCCGGACACATGCGCAAACTATAGAAAGTCGTTATGACATAGAATGTGCATACTTTGTTGATTCCATTTAGGAAATAAATCACATTTTCTAAAAACTCGTGTTTTTTAAGAAATCATGTCAACCTTCTAGAAGCTGTGATTTTAAAAAATGGTGGAAGTAAGCTTTTCTTATTTCCGGATGCATGCGCAAACTATAGAACGTCTTTATGACGTAGATAGTGCATACTTTGTTGATTCCATTTATGAAATAAATCACATTTTCTAAAAACTCGTGTTTTTTGACAAATCATATAAACCTTCTAGAAGCTGTGATTTTAAAAAACGGGGGAAGTAAGCTTTTCTTATTTCAAGACACATGCGCAAACTATAGAAAGTCCTTATCACGTAGAATGTGCATACATTGTTGATTCCATTTATGAAATAAATCACATTTTCTAAAAACTCGTGTTTTTTAACAAATCATGTAAACCTTCTAGAAGCTGTGATTTTAAAAAACGGTGGAAGTAAGCTTTTCTTCTTTCCGGACGCATGCACAAGCAATAGAAAGGCGTTATGACGTAGAATGTGCATACTTTGTTGATTCCATTTATGAAATAAATCACATTTTCTAAAAACTCGTGCTTTTTAAGAAATCATGTAAACCTTCTAGAAGCTGTGACTTTAAAAAACGTTGGGAAGTAAGCTTTTCTCATTTCCCGACGCATGCGAAAACTATAGAAAGTCGCTATGACGTAGAATGCGCATACTTTGTTGATTCCATTTATGAAATAAATCACATTTTCTAAAAACTCGTGTTTTTTAAGAAATGATGTAAAGCTTCTAGAAGCTGTGACTTTAAAAAACGGAGGAAAGTAAGCTTTTCTTATTTCCGGACGCATGCGCAAACTATAGAAAGTCGCTATTACGTAGAATGTGCATACTTTGTTGATTCCATTTAATAAATAAGGGACAATTTCGAAAAACTCGTGTTTTTTAAGAAATCATGTAAACCTTCTAGAAGCAGTGATTTTAAAAAACGGTGGAAGTAAGCTTTTCTTAGTTCCGGACGCATCCGCAAACTATAGAAAGTCATTATGATGTAGAAGGTGCATACTTTGTTGATTCCATTTATGAAATAAATGATATTTTCTAAAAACTCATGTTTTTTAAGAAATCATGTAAACCTTCTAGAAGCTGTGACTTTAAAAAATGGTGGAAGTAAGATTTCTTATTTCTGGATGCATGCGCAAACTATAGAAAGTCGTTATGATGTAGAATGTGCATACTTTGTTGATTCCATTTATGAAATAAATCACATTTTCTAAAAACTCGTGTTTTTTAACAAATAATGTAAACCTTTTAGAAGATGTGATATTAAAAAACGGGGGAAGTAAGCTTTTCTTATTTCCGGACGCATGTGCAAACTATAGAAAGTCATTATGACGTAGAATGTGCATACTTTGTTGATTCCATTTATGAAATAAATCACATTTTCTAAAAACTCGTGCTTTTTAAGAAATCATGTAAACCTTCTAGAATTTGTGACTTTAAAAAACGGGGGGAAGTAAGCTTTTCTTATTTCCGGACGCATGCGCAAACTATAGAATGTCGCTATTACGTAGAATGTGCATACTTTGTTGATTCCATTTATTAAATAAATTTCATCTTCTAAAAACTCGTTTTTTTTAAGAACTCATGTAAACCTTCTAGAAGCTGTGATTTTAAAAAAAGGGGGAAGTAAGCTTTTCTTATTTCCGGACGCATGCGCAAAGTATAGAAAGTCGTTATGACGTAGCATGTGCATACTTTGTTGATTCCATTTATGAAATAAATCACATTTTCTAAAAAGTGGTGTTTTTAAAAAATCATGTAAAGCTTCTAGAAGCTGTGATTTTAAAAAACGGTGGAAGTAGGCTTTTCTCATTTCTGGACGCATGCGCAAACTATAGAAAGTCGTTATGACATAGAATGTGCATACTTTGTTGATTCCATTTATGAAATAAATCACATTTTCTAAAAACTCGTGCTTTTTAAGAAATCATGTAAACCTTCTAGAAGCTGTGACTTTAAAAAACGGGGGGGAAGTAAGCTTTACTTATTTCCGGACGCATGAGAAAACTATAGAAAGTCGCTATGACGTAGAATGTGCAGACTTTGTTGATTCCATTTAATAAATAAAGGACATTTTAAAAAAACTTGTGTTTTTTAAGAAATCATGTAAACCTTCTAGAAGCAGTGATTTTAAAAAACGGTGGAACTTAGCTTATCTTAGTTCCGGACGCATCCGCAAACTATAGAAAGTCGTTATGATGTAGAAGGTGCATACTTTGTTGATTCCATTTATGAAATAAATGACATTTTCTAAAAATTCTTGTTTTTTAAGAAATCATGTAAACCTTCTAGAAGCCGTGATTTTAAAAAACGGTGGAAGTAAGATTTCTTATTTCTGGACGCATGCGCAAACTATAGAAAGTCGTTATGATGTAGAATGTGCATACTTTGTTGATTCCATTTATGAAATAAAACACATTTTCTAAAAACTCGTGTTTTTTAACAAATCATGTAAACCTTTTAGAAGCTGTGATATTAAAAAACGGGGGAAGTAAGCTTTTCTTATTTCCGGACGCATGTCCAAACTATAGAAAGTCGTTATGACATAGAATGTGCATACTTTTTTGATTCCATTTATGAAATAAATGACATTTTCTAAAAACTCGTTTTTTTTAAGAAATCATGTAAACCTTCTAGAAGCTGTGATTTTAAAAAACGGTGGAAGTAAGCTTTTCTTATTTCCGGACGCATGTGCAAACTATAAAAAGTCGTTATGACGTAGAATGTGCATACTTTGTTGATTCCATTTATGAAATAAAACACATTTTCTAAAAACACGTGTATTTAACAAATCATGTAAACCTTCTAGAAGCTGTGATTTTAAAAAACAGGGGAAAGTAAGCTTTTCTTATTTCAGGACGCATGCGCAAACTATAGAAAGTTGTTATGATAGAATGTGCATACTTTGTTGATTCCATTTATGAAATAAATCACTTTTTCTAAAAACTCTTGTTTTTTAGGAAATCATGTAAACCTTCTAGAAGCTGTGATTTTAAAAAATGGGGGAAGTAATCTTTTCTTATTTTCGGACGCATGCGCAAACTATAGAAAGTCGTTATGACATAGAATGTGCATACTTTGATGATTCCATTTACGAAATAAATCACATTTTCTAAAAACTCGTGTTTTTTAAGAAATCATGTAAACCTTCTAGAAGCTGTGATTTTAAAAAACGGTGGAAGTAAGCTTTTCTTATTTCCGAACGCATGCGCAAACTATAGAAAGTCGTTATGATGTAGAATGTGCATACTTTGTTGATTCCATTTATGAAATAAATCACTTTTTCTAAAAACTCTTGTTTTTTAAGAAATCATGTAAACCTTCTAGAAGCTGTGATTTTAAAACACGGTGGAAGTAAGCTTTTCTTATTTCCAGACGCATGCGCAAACTATAGAAAGTCGTTATGACGTAGAATGTGCATACTTTGTTGATGACATTTATGAAATAAATCACATTTTCTAAAAGCTCATGTTCTTTAAGAAATCATGTAAACCTTCTAGAAGCAGTGACTTTAAAAAACGGGGGGAAGTAAGCTTTTCTTATTTCCGGACGCATGCGCAAACTATAGAAAGTCGCTATTACGTAGATTATGCATACTTTGTCGATTCCATTTATTAAATAAATGACATTTTCTAAATACTCGTGTTTTTTAAGAAATCATGTAAACCTTCTAGAAGCTGTGATTTTAAAAAACGGGGGAAAGTAAGCTTTTCTTATTTCCGAACGCATGCGCAAACTATAGAAAGTCGTTATGACGTAGAATGTGCATACTTTGTTGATTCCATTTATGAAATAAAACACATTTTCTAAAAACACGTGTATTTAACAAATCATGTAAACCTTCTAGAAGCTGTGATTTTAAAAAACAGGGGAAAGTAAGCTTTTCTTATTTCAGGACGCATGCGCAAACTATAGAAAGTTGTTATGATAGAATGTGCATACTTTGTTGATTCCATTTATGAAATAAATCACTTTTTCTAAAAACTCTTGTTTTTTAGGAAATCATGTAAACCTTCTAGAAGCTGTGATTTAAAAAAATGGGGGAAGTAATCTTTTTTTATTTTCGGACGCATGCGCAAACTATAGAAATTCGTTATGACATAGAATGTGCATACTTTGATGATTCCATTTACGAAATAAATCACATTTTCTAAAAACTCGTGTTTTTTAAGAAATCATGTAAACCTTCTAGAAGCTGCGGTTTTAAAAAACGGTCGAAGTAAGCTTTTCTTATTTCCGGACGCATGCGCAAACTATAGGAAGTTGTTATGATGTAGAATGTGCATGCTTTGTTGATTCCATTTATGAAATAAATTACATCTTCTAGAAGCTCGTGTTTTTTAAGAAATCATGTAAACCTTCTAGAAGTTGTGACTTTAAAAAACAGGTGGAAGTAAGCTTTTCTTATTTCCGGACACATGCGCAAACTATATAAAGTCGCTATTACGTAGAATGTGCATACTTTGTTGATTCCATTTATTTAATAAATGACATTTTATAAAAACTCGTGTTTTTTAAGAAATCATGTAAACCTTCTAGAAGCTGTGATTTTAAAAAACGGGGGAAGTAAGATTTTCTTAGTTCCGGACGCATGCGCAAACTATAGAAAGTCGTTATGACGTAGAATGTGCATACTTTGTTGATTCCATTTAGGAAATAAATCACATTTTCTAAAAGCTCGTGTTTTTTAAGAAATCATGTATACCTTCTAGAAGCTGTGATTTTAAAAAATGGTGGAAGTAAGCTTTTCTTATTTCCGGACGCATGCACAAACTATAGAAAGTCTTTATGACGTAGAATGTGCATACTTTGTCGATTCGATTTATGAAATAAATCACATTTTTTAAAAACTCCTTTTTTTTAACAAATGATGTAAACCTTCTAGAAGCTGTGATTTTGAAAAACTGTCGAAATAAGCTTTTCTTATTTCCAGACGCATCCGCAAACTATAGAAAGTCGTTATGACATAGAATGTGCATACTTTGGTGATTCCATTTATGAAATAAATCACATTTTCTAAAAACTCGTGTTTTTTAAGAAATCATGTAAACCTTCTAGAAGCTGTGATTTTAAAAACCGGGGGAAGTAAGCTTTTCTTATTTCCGGATGCATGCGCAAACTATAGAAAGTCGTTATGATGTAGAATGTGCATGCTTTTTTGATTCCATTTATGAAATAAATCACATTTTCTAAAAACTCTTGGTTTTTAAGAAATCATGTAAACCTTCTAGAAGCTGTGATTTTAAAAAACGGTGGAAGTAAGCTTTCCTTATTTCCGGACGCATGCGCAAACTATAGAAAGTCGTTATGACGTAGAATGTGCAAACTTTGTTGATTCAATTTATGAAATAAATCACATTTTCTAAAAACTCGTGTTTTTTAAGAAATCATGTAAACCTTCTGGAAGCTGTGATTTTAGAAAAAGGGGGAAGTAAGCTTTTCTTATTTCCAGACGCATGCGCAAACTATAGAAAGTCGTTATGACGTAGAATGTGCATACTTTGTTGATTCCATTTATGAAATAAATCACATTTTCTAAAAACTCGTGTTTTTTAAGAAATCATGTAAACCTTCTAGAAGCTGTGATTTTAAAAAATGGTGGAACTAAGCTTTTCTTATTTCCGGACACATGCGCAAAATATAGAAAGTCGTTATGACATAAAATGTGCATACTTTGTTGAGTCCATTTATGAAATAAATCACATTTTCTAAAAACTCGTGTTTTTTAACAAATCATGTAAACCTTCTAGAAGCTGTGATTTTAAAAAACGGTGGAAGTATGCTTTTCTTATTTCCGAACGCATGCGCAAACTACAGAAAGTCGTTATGACGTAGAATGTGCATACTTTGTTGATTCCATTTATGAAATAAATCAAATTTTCTAAAAACTCATGTTTTTTAAGAAAACATGTAAACCTTCTAGAAGCTGTGATTTTAAAAAACGGGGTAAGTAAGCTTTTCTTATTTGTGGACGCATGCGCAAACTATAGAAAGTTGTTATGACATAGAATGTGCATACTTTGGTGATTCCATTTATGAAATAAATCACATTTTCTAAAAACTCGTGTTTTTTAAGAAATCATGTAAACCTTCTAGAAGCTGTGAGTTTAAAAAACGGTGGAAGTAAGCTTTTCTTATTTCCGGACGCATGCGCAAACTATAGAAAGTCGTTATGAGGTATAATGTGCATACTTTGTTGATTCAATTTATGAAATAGAACACTTTTTCTAAAAACTCGTGTTTTTTAAGAAATCATGTAAACGTTCTAGAAGCTGTGATTTTAAAAAATGGTTGAAGTAAGCTTTTCTTATTTCCAGACGCATGCACAAACTATAGAAAGTCATTATGACGTAGAATGTGCATGCTTTGTTGATTCCATTTATGAAATAAATCACATTTTCTAAAAACTCATGTTTTTTAACAAATCATGTAAACCTTCTAGAAGCTGTGATTTTAAAAAACGGGGGAAGTAAGCTTTTCTTATTTCCGGACGCTTGCGCAAACTATAGAAATTCGTTACGACGTAGAATGTGCATACTTTGTTGATTCCATTTATGAAATAAATCACATTTTCTAAAAACTCGTGTTTTTTAAGAAATCATGTAAACCTTCTAAAAGCTGTAATTTTAAAAAACGGTGGAAGTAAGCTTTTCTTATTTCCGGATGCATGCGCAACCTATAGAAAGTCGTTATGACTTAGAATGTGCATACTTTGTTGATTCCATTTATGAAATAAATCACATTTTCTAAAAACTCGTGTTTTTAACAAATCACGTAAAGCTTCTAGAAGCTGTGATTTTTAAAAATGGGGGAAGTAAGCTTTTCTTATTTCCGGACGCTTGCGCAAACTATAGAAATTCGTTACGACGTAGAATGTGGATACTTTGTTGATTCCATTTATGAAATAAATCACATTTTCTAAAAACTCGAGTTTTTTAAGAAATCATGTAAACCTTCTAGAAGCTGTGATTTTAAAAAACGGTGGAAGTAAGCTTTTCTTATTTCCGGATGCATGCGCAAACTATAGAAAGTCATTATGACGTAGAATGTGCATACTTTGTTGATTCCATTTATGAAATAAATCACATTTTCTAAAAACTCGTGTTTTTTAACAAATCACGTAAACCTTCTAGAAGCTGTGATTTTAAAAAATGGGGGAAGTAAGCTTTTCTTATTTCCGGATGCATGCACAAACTATAGAAAGTCGCTATTACGTAGAATGTGCATACCTTTTTGATGACATTTATCAAATAGATGACATTTTCTAAAAACTCGTGTTTTTTAAGAAATCATGTAAACCTTCTAAAAGCTGTGATTTTAAAAAATGGGGGCAGTAAGCTTTTCTTATTTCCGGACGCATGCCCAAACTATACAAAGTCGTTATGATGTAGAATGTGCATACTTTGTTGATTCCATTTATGAAATAAATCACATTTTCTTAAAACTCGTGTTTTTTAACAAATCATGTAAGCCTTCTAGAAGCTGTGATTTTAAAAAATAGGGGAAGTAAGCTTTTCTTATTTCCAGACGCATGCGCAAACTATAGAAAGTCGTTATGATGTAGAATGTGCATACTTTGTTGACTCCATTTATGAAATAAATCACATTTTCTAAAAACTCATGTTTTTTAACAAATCATGTAAGCCTTCTAGAAGCCGTGATTTTAAAATACGGTGGAAGTAAGCTTTTCTTATTTCCGGACGAATGCGCAAACTATAGAAAGTCGTTATGACATAGAATGTGCATACATTGTTGATTCCATTTGTGAAATAAATCAAATTTTCTAAAAACTCGTGTTTTTTAAGAAATCATGTAAACCTTCTAGAAGCTGTGATTTTAAAAAACGGGGGAAGTAAGATTTTCTTATTTCCGGACGCATGTGCAAACTATAGAAAGTCGCTATTACGTAGAATGTGTATACTTTATTGATCCCATTTATTAAATAAATCACATTTTCAAAAAACTCGTGTTTTTTAAGAAATCATGTAAACCTTCTAGAAGCTGTGATTTTAAAAAACGGTGGCAGTAAGCTTTTCTTATTTCCGGACGCATGCGCAAACTATAGAAAGTCGTTATGACGTAGAATGTGCATACTTTGTTGATTCCATTTATGAAATAAATCACTTTTTCTAAAAACTCTTGTTTTTTAAGAAATCATGTAAACCTTTTAGAAGCTGTGATTTTAAAAAACGATGGAAGTAAGCTTTTCTTATTTCCGGACGCATGCACAAACTACAGAAAGTCGTAATGACGTAGAACGTGCATACTTTGTTGATTCCATTTATGAAATAAATCAAATTTTCTAAAAACTCATGTTTTTTAAGAAATCATGTAAACCTTTTAGAAGCTGTGATTTTAAAAAACGGGGGAAGTAAGATTTTATTATTTCTGGACGCATGCGCAAACTATAGAAATTCATTATGACATAGAATGTGCATACTTTGGTGATTCCATTTATGAAATAAATCACATTTTCTAAAAACTCGTGTTTTTTAACAAATCATGTAAACATTCTAGAAGCTGTGATTTTAAAAAACGGGGGAAGCAAGCTTTTCTTATTTCCCGACGCATGCGCAAACTATAGAAAGTCGTTATGACGTAGAATGTGCATACTTTGTTGATCCCATTTATGAAATAAATCACATTTTTTAAAAACTCCTTTTTTTTAACAAATGATGTAAACCTTCTAGAAGCTGTGATTTTGAAAAACTGTCGAAATAAGCTTTTCTTATTTCCACACGCATCCGCAAACTATAGAAAGTCGTTATGACATAGAATGTGCATACTTTGGTGATTCCATTTATGAAATAAATCACATTTTCTAAAAACTCGTGTTTTTTAAGAAATCATGTAAACCTTCTAGAAGCTGTGATTTTAAAAAACGGGGGAAGTAAGCTTTTCTTATTTCCGGATGCATGCGCAAACTATAGAAAGTCGTTATGATGTAGAATGTGCATGCTTTTTTGATTCCATTTATGAAATAAATCACATTTTCTAAAAACTCTTGGTTTTTAACAAATCATGTAAACCTTCTAGAAGCTGTGATTTTAAAAAACGGTGGAAGTAAGCTTTCCTTATTTCCGGATGCATGCGCAAACTATAGAAAGTCGTTATGACGTAGAATGTGCAAACTTTGTTGATTCAATTTATGAAATAAATCACATTTTCTAAAAACTCGTGTTTTTTAAGAAATCATGTAAACCTTCTGGAAGCTGTGATTTTAGAAAAAGGGGGAAGTAAGCTTTTCTTATTTCCAGACGCATGCGCAAACTATAGAAATTCGTTATGACGTAGAATGTGAATACTTTGTTGATTCCATTTATGAAATAAATCACATTTTCTAAAAACTCGTGTTTTTTAAGAAATCATGTAAACCTTCTAGAAGCTGTGATTTTAAAAAATGGTGGAACTAAGCTTTTCTTATTTCCGGACACATGCGCAAAATATAGAAAGTCGTTATGACATAAAATGTGCATACTTTGTTGAGTCCATTTATGAAATAAATCACATTTTCTAAAAACTCGTGTTTTTTAACAAATCACGTAAACCTTCTAGAAGTTGTGATTTTAAAAAATGGGGGGAAGTAAGCTTTTCTTATTTCCGGACGCATGCGCAAACTATAGAAAGTCGTTATGACGTAGAATGTGCATACTTTGTTGATTTCATTTATGAAATAAATAACATTTTCTAAAATCTCGTGTTTTTTAAGAAATCATGTAAACCTTCTAGAAGCTGTGATTTTAAAAAACGGGGGAAAGTAAGCTTTTCTTATTTCCGGACGCATGCGCAAACTATAGAAAGTCGTTATGACGTAGAATGTGCATACTTTGTTGTTTCCATTTAAGAAATAAATCACATTTTCTAAAAACTCGTGTTTTTTAAGAAATCATGTAAACCTTCTAGAAGCTGTGATTTTAAAAAACGGGGGAAAGTAAGCTTTTATTACTTCCGGACATATGCGCAAACTATAGAAAGTCGTTATGACATAGAATGTGCATACTTTGTTGATTCCATTTATGAAATACATCACATTTTCTAAAAACTCGTGTTTTTTAACAAATCATGTAAACATTCTAGAAGCCGTGATTTTAAAAACCGAGGGAAGTAAGCTTTTCTTATTTCCGGACGCATGCGCAAAATATAGAATGTCGTTATGACGTAGAATGTGCATACTTTGTTGATTCCATTTATGAAATAAATCATATTTTCTAAAAAATCGTGTTTTTTAAGAAATCATGTAAACCTTCTAGAAGTTGTGACTTTAAAAAACAGGGGGAAGTAAGCTTTTCTTATTTCCTGACGCATGCGCAAATTATAGAAAGTCGCTATTACATAGAATGTGCATACCTTGTTGATGCCATTTATTAAATAAATGACATTTTCTAAAAACTCGTGTTTTTTAAGAAATCATGTAAACCTTCTAGAAGCTGTGATTTTAAAAAACGGGGGAAGTAAGTTTTTCTTATTTCCGGACGCATGCGCAAACTATAGAAAGTCGTTATGACGTAGAATGTGCATACTTTGTTGATACGATTTATGAAATAAATCACATTTTCTAAAAAAACATTTTTTTTAACAAATCAAGTAAACCTTCTAGAGGCTGTGATTTTAAAAAACGGTGGAAGTAAGCTTTTCTTATTTCCAGATGCATGCGCAAACTATAGAAAGTCGTTATGAAGTAGAATGTTCATACTTTGTTTATTCACTTTATGAAATAAATCACATTTTTTAAAAACTCGTGTTTTTTAAGAAATCATGTAAACCTTCTAGAAGCTGTGATTTTAAAAAACGGTGAAGTAAGCTTTCCTTATTTCCGGACGCATGCGCAAACTATAGAAAGTCGTTATGACGTAGAATGTGCAAACTTTGTTGATTCAATTTATGAAATAAATCACATTTTCTAAAAACTCGTGTTTTTTAAGAAATCATGTAAACCTTCTGGAAGCTGTGATTTTAGAAAAAGGGGGAAGTAAGCTTTTCTTATTTCCAGATGCATGCGCAAACTATAGAAAGTCCTTATGACGTAGAATGTGCATACTTTGTTGATTCCATTTATGAAATAAATCACATTTTCTAAAAACTCGTGTTTTTTAAGAAATCATGAAAACCTTCTAGAAGCTGTGATTTTAAAAAACGATGGAAGTAAGCTTTTCTTATTTCCGAACGCATGCGCAAACTATAGAAAGTCGTTATGACGTAGAATGTGCATACTTTGTTGATTCCATTTATGAAATAAATCACATTTTCTAAAATCTCGTGTTTTTTAATAAATCATGTAAACCTCCTAGAAGCTGTGATTTTAAAAATCTGTGGAAGTAAGCTTTCGTTATTTCCAGATGCATGCGCAAACTATAGAAAGTCGTTATGACGTATAATGTGCATAATTTGATGATTCCATTTATGAAATAAATCACATTTTCTAAAAACTCGTGTTTTTTAAGAAATCATGTAAACCTTCTAGAAGCTGTGACTTTAAAAAATTGGGGGAAGTAAGCTTTTCTTATTTCCGGACGCATGAGCAAACTATAGAAAGTCGCTATTACATAGAATGTGCATACTTTGTGGATGACATTTATTAAATAAATGACATTTTCTAAAAACTCGTTTTTTTTAATAAATCATGTAAACCTTCTAGAAGCTGTGATTTTAAAAAACGGGGGAAGTAAGCTTTTCTTATTTCCGGATGCATGCGCAAACTATAGAAAGTCGTTATGACGTAGAATGTGCATACTTTGTTGATTCCATTTGTGAAATAAAACAGATTTTCTAAAAACTCGTGTTTTTTAAGAAATCATGTAAACCGTCTAGAAGCTGTGACTTTAAAAGACGGGGGGAAGTAAGCTTTTCTTATTTCCAGACTTATTCACAAACTATAGAAAGTTGCTATTACTTAGAATGTGCATACTTTGTTGATGAAATTTATTAAATAAATGACATTTTCTAAAAACTCGTGTTTTTTAAGAAATCATGTAAAACTTCTAGAAGCTGTGATTTTAAAAAACTGGGGAAGTAAGCTTTTCTTATTTCCGAACGCATGCGCAAACTATAGAAAGTCGTTATGACGTAGAATGTGCATACTTTGTTGATTCCATTTATGAAACAAATCACATTTTCTAAAAACTCGTGTTTTTAAAAAAATCATGTAAACCTTCTAGAAGCTGTGATTTTAAAAAAAGGGGGAAGTAAGCTTTCCTTATTTCCGGACGCATTCGCAAACTATAGAAATTCGTTATGATGTCCAATGTGCATACTTTGTTGATTCCATTTATGAAATAAATCACATTTTCTAAAAACTCGTAGTTGTTAAGAAATCGTGTAAACCTTCTAGAAGCTGTGATTTTAAAAAATGGTGGAAGTGAGCTTTTCTTTTTTCCGGACGCATGCGCAAACTATAGAAAGTTGTTATGATGTAGAAAGTGCATACTTTGTTCATTTCATTTATGAAATAAATCACGTTTTCTAAAAACTCGTGTTTTTTAACAAATGATGTAAACCTTCTAGAAGTTGTGATTTGTAAAAATGGGGGAAGTAAGATTTTCTTATTTCCAGACGCATGCGCAAACTATAGAAATTCGTTATGACGTAGAATGTGCATACATTGTTGATTCCAATTATGAAATAAATCACATTTTCTAAAAACTCATGTTTTTTAAGAAATCATGTAAACCTTCTAGAAGCTGTGATTTTAAAAAACGGTGGAAGTAAACTTTTCTTATTTCCGGATGAATGTGCAAACTATAGAAAGTCGTTATGGGGTAGAATGTGCATATTTTGTTGATTCAATTTATGAAATAAATCACATTTTCTAAAAACTCATGTTTTTCAACAAATCATGTAAACCTTCTAGAAGCCGTGATTTTCAAAAACGGGGGAAGTAAGCTTTTCTTATTTCCGGACGCATGCGCAAACTATAGAAAGTCGTTATGACGTAGAATGTGCATACATTGTTGATTCCATTTATGAAATAAATCACATTTTCTAAAAACTCGTGTTTTTTAAGAAATCATGTAAACCCTCTAGAATCTGTGATTTTAAAAGACGGTGGAAGTAAACTTCTCTTATTTCCGGATGAATGTGCAAACTATAGAAAGTCGTTATGACGTAGAATGTGCATATTTTGTTGATTCAATTTATGAAATAAATCACATTTTCTAAAAGCTCATGTTTTTTAAGAAATCATGTAAAGCTTCTGGAAGCTGTGATTTTAAAAAATGGGGGAAAGTAAGCTTTTCTTATTTCCGGGCGCATGCGGAAATGATAGAAAGTCGTTATGACGTAGAATGTGCATACTTTGTTGATTCCATTTATGAAATAAATCACATTTTCTAAAAACTCGTGTTTTTTAAGAACTCATGTAAACCTTCTAGAAGCTGTGATTTTAAAAAACGGGGGAAGTAAGCTTTTCTTATTTCCAGAGGCATGCGCAAACTATAGAAAGTAGTTATGACGTAGAATGTGCATAATTTGTTGATTCCATTTATGAAATAAATCACATTTTCTAAAAACTCATTTTTTTTAACAAAACATGTAAACCTTCTAGAAGCTGTGATTTTAAAAAACGGTGGAAGTAACCTTTTCTTATTTCCGGACGCATGCGCAAACTATAGAAATTCGTTATGACATAGAATGTTCATACTTTGTTGATTCCATTTATGAAATAAATCACATTTTCTAAAAACTCGTGTTTTTTAAGAAATCATGTAAACCTTCAAGAAGCTGTAATTTTAAAAAATGGTGGAAGTAAGCTTTTCTTATTTCCGGACGCATGCGCAAACTATAGAAAGTCGTTATGACGTAGAATGTGCATACTTTGTTGATTCCATTGATGAAATAAATCACATTTTCTAAAAACTCGTGTTTTTTAAGAAATCATGTAAACCTTCTAGAAGCTGTGATTTTAAAAAAAGGGGGAAGTAAGCTTTTCTTATTTCCGGACGCATGCGCAAACTATAGAAAGTCGTTATGACGTCCAATGTGCATACTTTGTTGATTCCATTTATGAAATAAATCACATTTTCTAAAAACTCGTAGTTTTTAAGAAATCATGTAAACCTTCTAGAAGCTGTGATTTTAAAAAATGGTAGAAGTGAGCTTTTCTTATTTCCGGACGCATGCGCAAACTATAGAAAGTCGTTATGACGTAGAATGTGCATACTTTGTTGATTCCATTGATGAAATAAATCACATTTTCTAAAAACTCGTGTTTTTTAAGAAATCATGTAAACCTTCTAGAAGCTGTGATTTTAAAAAAAGGGGGAAGTAAGCTTTTCTTATTTCCGGACGCATGCGCAAACTATAGAAAGTCATTATGACATCCAATGTGCATACTTTGTTGATTCCATTTATGAAATAAATCACATTTTCTAAAAACTCGTAGTTTTTAAGAAATCATGTAAACCTTCTAGAAGCTGTGATTTTAAAAAATGGTTGAAGTGAGCTTTTCTTATTTCCGGACGCATGCGCAAACTATAGAAATTCGTTATGGCGTAGAATGTGCAGACTTTGTTGATTCCATTTATGAAATAAATAACATTTTCTAAAAACTCGTGTTTTTTAAGAAATCATGTAAACCTTCTAGAAGCTGTGATTTTAAAAAACGGGGGAAAGTAATCTTTTCTTATTTCCGGACGCATGCGCAAACTATAGAAAGTTGTTATGACGTAGAATGTGCATACTTTGTTGATTCCATTTAAGAAATAAATCACATTTTCTAAAAACTCGTGTTTTTTAAGAAATCATGTAAACCTTCTAGAAGCTGTGATTTTAAAAAACGGGGGAAAGTAAGCTTTTCTTACTTCCGGACGTATGCGCAAACTATAGAAAGTCGTTATGATATAGAATGTGCATACTTTGTTGATTCCATTTATGAAATACATCACATTTTCTAAAAACTCATGTTTTTTAACAAATCATGTAAACATTCTAGAAGCCGTGATTTTAAAAACCGAGGGAAGTAAGCTTTTCTTATTTCCGGACGCATGCGCAAACTATAGAAAGTCGTTATGACGTAGAATGTGCATACTTTGTTGATTCGATTTATGAAATAAATCACATTTTCTAAAAACTCATTTTTTTTAACAAATAAAGTATACCTTCCAGAAGCTGTGATTTTAAAAAACAGTGGAAGTAAGCTTTTCTTATTTCCGGATGCATGCGCAAACTATAGAAAGTCGTTATGAAGTAGAATGTTCATACTTTGTTTATTCACTTTATGAAATAAATCACATTTTTTAAAAACTCGTGTTTTTTAAGAAATCATGTAAACCTTCTAGAAGCTGTGATTTTAAAAAACGGTGGAAGTAAGCTTTCCTTATTTCTGGACGCATGCGCAAACTATAGAAAGTCGTTATGACGTAGAATGTGCAAACTTTGTTGATTCAATTTATGAAATAAATCACATTTTCTAAAAACTCGTGTTTTTTGAGAAATCATGTAAACGTTCTGGAAGCTGTGATTTTAGAAAAAGGGGGAAGTAAGCTTTTCTTATTTCCAGACGCATGCGCAAACTATAGAAAGTCGTTATGACGTAGAATGTGCATACTTTGTTGATTCCATTTATGAAATAAATCACATTTTCTAAAAACTCGTGTTTTTTAAGAAATCATGTAAACCTTCTAGAAGCTGTGATTTTAAAAAACGGTGGAAGTAAGCTTTTCTTATTTCCGGACGCATGCGCAAAATATAGAAAGTCGTTATGACGTAGAATGTGCATACTTTGTTGATTCCATTTATGAAATAAATCACATTTTCTAAAAACTCGTGTTTTTTAACAAATCACGTAAACCTTCTGGAAGCTGTGATTTTAAAAAATGGGGGGAAGTAAGCTTTTCTTATTTCCGGACGCATGCGCAAACTATAGAAAGTCGTTATGACGTAGAATGTGCATACTTTGTTGATTCCATTTATGAAATAAATAACATTTTCTAAAAACTCGTGTTTTTTAAGAAATCATGTAAACCATCTATAAGCTGTGATTTTAAAAAACGGGGGAAAGTAAGCTTTTCTTATTTCCAGATGCATGCGCAAACTATAGAAAGTCGTTATGAAGTAGAATGTTCATACTTTGTTTATTCACTTTATGAAATAAATCACATTTTTTAAAAACTCGTGTTTTTTAAGAAATCATGTAAAACTTCTAGAAGCTGTGATTTTAAAAAACGGTGAAGTAAGCTTTCCTTATTTCCGGACGCATGCGCAAACTATAGAAAGTCGTTATGACGTAGAATGTGCAAACTTTGTTGATTCAATTTATGAAATAAATCACATTTTCTAAAATCTCGTGTTTTTTAATAAATCATGTAAACCTCCTAGAAGCTGTGATTTTAAAAATCTGTGGAAGTAAGCTTTCGTTATTTCCAGATGCATGCGCAAACTATAGAAAGTCGTTATGACGTATAATGTGCATAATTTGATGATTCCATTTATGAAATAAATCACATTTTCTAAAAACTCGTGTTTTTTAAGAAATCATGTAAACCTTCTAGAAGCTGTGACTTTAAAAAATTGGGGGAAGTAAGCTTTTCTTATTTCCGGACGCATGAGCAAACTATAGAAAGTCGCTATTACATAGAATGTGCATACTTTGTGGATGACATTTATTAAATAAATGACATTTTCTAAAAACTCGTTTTTTTTAATAAATCATGTAAACCTTCTAGAAGCTGTGATTTTAAAAAACGGGGGAAGTAAGCTTTTCTTATTTCCGGATGCATGCGCAAACTATAGAAAGTCGTTATGACGTAGAATGTGCATACTTTGTTGATTCCATTTGTGAAATAAAACAGATTTTCTAAAAACTCGTGTTTTTTAAGAAATCATGTAAACCGTCTAGAAGCTGTGACTTTAAAAGACGGGTGGAAGTAAGCTTTTCTTATTTCCAGACTTATTCACAAACTATAGAAAGTTGCTATTACTTAGAATGTGCATACTTTGTTGATGAAATTTATTAAATAAATGACATTTTCTAAAAACTCGTGTTTTTTAAGAAATCATGTAAACCTTCTAGAAGCTGTGACTTTAAAAAATTGGGGGAAGTAAGCTTTTCTTATTTCCGGACGCATGAGCAAACTATAGAAAGTCGCTATTACATAGAATGTGCATACTTTGTGGATGACATTTATTAAATAAATGACATTTTCTAAAAACTCGTTTTTTTTAATAAATCATGTAAACCTTCTAGAAGCTGTGACTTTACATAGAAAGTCGCTATTACATAGAAAGTCGCTATTACATAGAAAGTCGTTATGACGTATAATGTGCATAATTTGATGATTCCATTTATGAAATAAATCACATTTTCTAAAAACTCGTGTTTTTTAAGAAATCATGTAAACCTTCTAGAAGCTGTGACTTTAAAAAATTGGGGGAAGTAAGCTTTTCTTATTTCCGAACGCATGCGCAAACTATAGAAAGTCGTTATGACGTAGAATGTGCATACTTTGTTGATTCCATTTATGAAATAAATCACATTTTCTAAAATCTCGTGTTTTTTAATAAATCATGTAAACCTCCTAGAAGCTGTGATTTTAAAAATCTGTGGAAGTAAGCTTTCGTTATTTCCAGATGCATGCGCAAACTATAGAAAGTCGTTATGACGTATAATGTGCATAATTTGATGATTCCATTTATGAAATAAATCACATTTTCTAAAAACTCGTGTTTTTTAAGAAATCATGTAAACCTTCTAGAAGCTGTGACTTTAAAAAATTGGGGGAAGTAAGCTTTTCTTATTTCCGGACGCATGAGCAAACTATAGAAAGTCGCTATTACATAGAATGTGCATACTTTGTGGATGACATTTATTAAATAAATGACATTTTCTAAAAACTCGTTTTTTTTAATAAATCATGTAAACCTTCTAGAAGCTGTGATTTTAAAAAACGGGGGAAGTAAGCTTTTCTTATTTCCGGATGCATGCGCAAACTATAGAAAGTCGTTATGACGTAGAATGTGCATACTTTGTTGATTCCATTTGTGAAATAAAACAGATTTTCTAAAAACTCGTGTTTTTTAAGAAATCATGTAAACCGTCTAGAAGCTGTGACTTTAAAAGACGGGGGGAAGTAAGCTTTTCTTATTTCCAGACTTATTCACAAACTATAGAAAGTTGCTATTACTTAGAATGTGCATACTTTGTTGATGAAATTTATTAAATAAATGACATTTTCTAAAAACTCGTGTTTTTTAAGAAATCATGTAAAACTTCTAGAAGCTGTGATTTTAAAAAACTGGGGAAGTAAGCTTTTCTTATTTCCGAACGCATGCGCAAACTATAGAAAGTCGTTATGACGTAGAATGTGCATACTTTGTTGATTCCATTTATGAAACAAATCACATTTTCTAAAAACTCGTGTTTTTAAAAAAATCATGTAAACCTTCTAGAAGCTGTGATTTTAAAAAAAGGGGGAAGTAAGCTTTCCTTATTTCCGGACGCATTCGCAAACTATAGAAATTCGTTATGATGTCCAATGTGCATACTTTGTTGATTCCATTTATGAAATAAATCACATTTTCTAAAAACTCGTAGTTGTTAAGAAATCGTGTAAACCTTCTAGAAGCTGTGATTTTAAAAAATGGTGGAAGTGAGCTTTTCTTTTTTCCGGACGCATGCGCAAACTATAGAAAGTTGTTATGATGTAGAAAGTGCATACTTTGTTCATTTCATTTATGAAATAAATCACGTTTTCTAAAAACTCGTGTTTTTTAACAAATGATGTAAACCTTCTAGAAGTTGTGATTTGTAAAAATGGGGGAAGTAAGATTTTCTTATTTCCAGACGCATGCGCAAACTATAGAAATTCGTTATGACGTAGAATGTGCATACATTGTTGATTCCAATTATGAAATAAATCACATTTTCTAAAAACTCATGTTTTTTAAGAAATCATGTAAACCTTCTAGAAGCTGTGATTTTAAAAAACGGTGGAAGTAAACTTTTCTTATTTCCGGATGAATGTGCAAACTATAGAAAGTCGTTATGGGGTAGAATGTGCATATTTTGTTGATTCAATTTATGAAATAAATCACATTTTCTAAAAACTCATGTTTTTCAACAAATCATGTAAACCTTCTAGAAGCCGTGATTTTCAAAAACGGGGGAAGTAAGCTTTTCTTATTTCCGGACGCATGCGCAAACTATAGAAAGTCGTTATGACGTAGAATGTGCATACATTGTTGATTCCATTTATGAAATAAATCACATTTTCTAAAAACTCGTGTTTTTTAAGAAATCATGTAAACCCTCTAGAATCTGTGATTTTAAAAGACGGTGGAAGTAAACTTCTCTTATTTCCGGATGAATGTGCAAACTATAGAAAGTCGTTATGACGTAGAATGTGCATATTTTGTTGATTCAATTTATGAAATAAATCACATTTTCTAAAAGCTCATGTTTTTTAAGAAATCATGTAAAGCTTCTGGAAGCTGTGATTTTAAAAAATGGGGGAAAGTAAGCTTTTCTTATTTCCGGGCGCATGCGGAAACGATAGAAAGTCGTTATGACGTAGAATGTGCATACTTTGTTGATTCCATTTATGAAATAAATCACATTTTCTAAAAACTCGTGTTTTTTAAGAACTCATGTAAACCTTCTAGAAGCTGTGATTTTAAAAAACGGGGGAAGTAAGCTTTTCTTATTTCCAGAGGCATGCGCAAACTATAGAAAGTAGTTATGACGTAGAATGTGCATAATTTGTTGATTCCATTTATGAAATAAATCACATTTTCTAAAAACTCATTTTTTTTAACAAAACATGTAAACCTTCTAGAAGCTGTGATTTTAAAAAACGGTGGAAGTAACCTTTTCTTATTTCCGGACGCATGCGCAAACTATAGAAATTCGTTATGACATAGAATGTTCATACTTTGTTGATTCCATTTATGAAATAAATCACATTTTCTAAAAACTCGTGTTTTTTAAGAAATCATGTAAACCTTCAAGAAGCTGTAATTTTAAAAAATGGTGGAAGTAAGCTTTTCTTATTTCCGGACGCATGCGCAAACTATAGAAAGTCGTTATGACGTAGAATGTGCATACTTTGTTGATTCCATTGATGAAATAAATCACATTTTCTAAAAACTCGTGTTTTTTAAGAAATCATGTAAACCTTCTAGAAGCTGTGATTTTAAAAAAAGGGGGAAGTAAGCTTTTCTTATTTCCGGACGCATGCGCAAACTATAGAAAGTCGTTATGACGTCCAATGTGCATACTTTGTTGATTCCATTTATGAAATAAATCACATTTTCTAAAAACTCGTAGTTTTTAAGAAATCATGTAAACCTTCTAGAAGCTGTGATTTTAAAAAATGGTAGAAGTGAGCTTTTCTTATTTCCGGACGCATGCGCAAACTATAGAAAGTCGTTATGACGTAGAATGTGCATACTTTGTTGATTCCATTGATGAAATAAATCACATTTTCTAAAAACTCGTGTTTTTTAAGAAATCATGTAAACCTTCTAGAAGCTGTGATTTTAAAAAAAGGGGGAAGTAAGCTTTTCTTATTTCCGGACGCATGCGCAAACTATAGAAAGTCATTATGACATCCAATGTGCATACTTTGTTGATTCCATTTATGAAATAAATCACATTTTCTAAAAACTCGTAGTTTTTAAGAAATCATGTAAACCTTCTAGAAGCTGTGATTTTAAAAAATGGTTGAAGTGAGCTTTTCTTATTTCCGGACGCATGCGCAAACTATAGAAATTCGTTATGGCGTAGAATGTGCAGACTTTGTTGATTCCATTTATGAAATAAATAACATTTTCTAAAAACTCGTGTTTTTTAAGAAATCATGTAAACCTTCTAGAAGCTGTGATTTTAAAAAACGGGGGAAAGTAATCTTTTCTTATTTCCGGACGCATGCGCAAACTATAGAAAGTTGTTATGACGTAGAATGTGCATACTTTGTTGATTCCATTTAAGAAATAAATCACATTTTCTAAAAACTCGTGTTTTTTAAGAAATCATGTAAACCTTCTAGAAGCTGTGATTTTAAAAAACGGGGGAAAGTAAGCTTTTCTTACTTCCGGACGTATGCGCAAACTATAGAAAGTCGTTATGATATAGAATGTGCATACTTTGTTGATTCCATTTATGAAATACATCACATTTTCTAAAAACTCATGTTTTTTAACAAATCATGTAAACATTCTAGAAGCCGTGATTTTAAAAACCGAGGGAAGTAAGCTTTTCTTATTTCCGGACGCATGTGCAAACTATAGAAAGTCGTTATGACGTAGAATGTGCATACTTTGTTGATTCGATTTATGAAATAAATCACATTTTCTAAAAACTCATTTTTTTTAACAAATAAAGTATACCTTCCAGAAGCTGTGATTTTAAAAAACAGTGGAAGTAAGCTTTTCTTATTTCCGGATGCATGCGCAAACTATAGAAAGTCGTTATGAAGTAGAATGTTCATACTTTGTTTATTCACTTTATGAAATAAATCACATTTTTTAAAAACTCGTGTTTTTTAAGAAATCATGTAAACCTTCTAGAAGCTGTGATTTTAAAAAACGGTGGAAGTAAGCTTTCCTTATTTCCGGACGCATGCGCAAACTATAGAAAGTCGTTATGACGTAGAATGTGCAAACTTTGTTGATTCAATTTATGAAATAAATCACATTTTCTAAAAACTCGTGTTTTTTGAGAAATCATGTAAACGTTCTGGAAGCTGTGATTTTAGAAAAAGGGGGAAGTAAGCTTTTCTTATTTCCAGACGCATGCGCAAACTATAGAAAGTCGTTATGACGTAGAATGTGCATACTTTGTTGATTCCATTTATGAAATAAATCACATTTTCTAAAAACTCGTGTTTTTTAAGAAATCATGTAAACCTTCTAGAAGCTGTGATTTTAAAAAACGGTGGAAGTAAGCTTTTCTTATTTCCGGACGCATGCGCAAAATATAGAAAGTCGTTATGACATATAATGTGCATACTTTGTTGATTCCATTTATGAAATAAATCACATTTTCTAAAAACTCGTGTTTTTTAACAAATCACGTAAACCTTCTGGAAGCTGTGATTTTAAAAAATGGGGGGAAGTAAGCTTTTCTTATTTCCGGACGCATGCGCAAACTATAGAAAGTCGTTATGACGTAGAATGTGCATACTTTGTTGATTCCATTTATGAAATAAATAACATTTTCTAAAAACTCGTGTTTTTTAAGAAATCATGTAAACCATCTATAAGCTGTGATTTTAAAAAACGGGGGAAAGTAAGCTTTTCTTATTTCCAGATGCATGCGCAAACTATAGAAAGTCGTTATGAAGTAGAATGTTCATACTTTGTTTATTCACTTTATGAAATAAATCACATTTTTTAAAAACTCGTGTTTTTTAAGAAATCATGTAAAACTTCTAGAAGCTGTGATTTTAAAAAACGGTGAAGTAAGCTTTCCTTATTTCCGGACGCATGCGCAAACTATAGAAAGTCGTTATGACGTAGAATGTGCAAACTTTGTTGATTCAATTTATGAAATAAATCACATTTTCTAAAAACTCGTGTTTTTTAAGAAATCATGTAAACCTTCTGGAAGCTGTGATTTTAGAAAAAGGGGGAGGTAAGCTTTTCTTATTTCTAGACGCATGCGCAAACTATAGAAATTCGTTATGACGTAGAATGTGCATACTTTGTTGATTCCATTTATGAAATAAATCACATTTTCTAAAAACTCGTGTTTTTTAAGAAATCATGTAAACCTTCTAGAAGCTGTGATTTTAAAAAACGGTGGAAGTAAGCTTTTCTTATTTCCGGACGCATGCGCAAACTATAGAAAGTCGTTATGACATAGAATGTTCATACTTTGTTGATTCCAATTATGAAATAAATCACATTTTCTAAAAACTCATGTTTTTTAAGAAATCATGTAAACCTTCTAGAAGCTGTGACTTTAAAAAACGGGGGGAAGTAAGCTTTTCTTATTTCCGGACGCATGCGCAAACTATAGAAATTCGCTATTACTTAGAATGTGCATACTTTGTTGATGAAATTTATTAAATAAATGACATTTTTTAAAAACTCGTGTTTTTTAAGAAATCATGTAAACCTTCTAGAAGCTGTTATTTTTCAAAACAATGGAAGGAAGCTTTTCTTATTTCTGTACGCATGCACAAACTATAGAAAGTCATTATGACGTATAATGTGCATACTTTGTTGATTCCATTTATGAAATAAATTATATTTTCTAAAAACTCGTGTTTTTTAAGAAATCATGTAAACCTTCTAGAAGCTGTGATTTTAAAAAACGGTCGAAGTAAGCTTTTCTTATTTCCGGAGGCATGCGCAAACTATAGAAAGTCGTTATGACGTAGAATGTGCATACTTTGTTGATTTCATTTATGAAATAAATCACATTTTCTAAAAACTCGTGTTTTTTAAGAAATCATGTAAACCTTCTAGAAGCTGTGATTTTAAAAAACAGTGGAAGTAAGCTTTTCTTGTTTCCGGACGAATGCGCTAACTATAGAAAGTCGTTATGACGTAGAATGTGCATACTTTGTTGATTCCATTAATGAAATAAATCACATTTTCCAAAAACTCGTGTTTTTTAACAAATCATGTAAACCTTCTAGAAGCTGTGATTTTAAAAAACGGGGGGAAGTAAGCTTTTCTTGTTTCCGGACGCATGCGCTAACTATAGAAAGTCGTTATGACGTAGAATGGGAATACTTTGTTGATTCCATTTATGAAATAAATCACATTTTCCAAAAACTCGTGTTTTTTAACAAATCATGTAAACCTTCTAGAAGCTGTGATTTTGAGAAACGGGGGAAGTAAGCTTTTCTTATTTCCGGATGCATGCGCAAACTATAGAAAGTCGTTATGACGTAGAATGTGCATACTTTGTTGACTCCATTTATGAAATAAATCACATTTTCTAAAAACACATGTCTTTTAAGAAATCATGTAAACCTTCTAGAAGCTGTGATTTTTAAAAACAGTGGAAGTAAGCTTTTCTTATTTCCAGATGCATGCACAAACTATAGAAAGTTTTTATCATGTAGAATGTGCATACTTTGTTGATTCCATTTATGAAATAAATCACATTTTCTAAAAATTCATGCTTTTTAACAAATCATGTAAACCTTCTAGAACCTGTGATTTTAAAAAACGGTGGAAGTAACCTTTTCTTATTTCCGGACGCATGCGCAAACTATAGAAAGTCGTTATGACATAGAATGTGCATACTTTGTTGATTCCATTTATGAAATAAATCACATTTTCTAAAAACTCTTGTTTTTTAAGAAATCATGTCAACCTTCTAGAAGCTGTGATTTTAAAAAACAATGGAAGTAAGCTTTTCTTATTTCCGGACGCATGTGCAAACTATAGAAAGTCGTTATGACGTAGAATGTGCATATGTTGTTGATTCCATTTATGAAATAAATCACATTTCCTAAAAACTCGTGTCTGTTAAGAAATCGTGTAAACCTTCTAAAAGCTATGATTTTAAAAAACGGTGGAAGTAAGCTTTTATTATTTCCAGACGCATGCGCAAACTATAGAAAGTCGTTATGACGTATAATGTGCATACTTTGTTAATTCCATTTATGAAATAAATCACATTTTCAAAAAACTCATGTTTTTTAAGAAATCATGTAAACCTTCTAGAAGCTGTGATTTTAAAAAACCATGGAAGTAAGCTTTTCTTATTTTCGGACGCATGCAAAAACTATAGAAAGTCGTTATCATGTAGAATGTGCATACTTTTTTTATTCCATTTATGAAATAAATCACATTTTCTAAAAACTCGTGTTTTTAAGAAATCATGTAAACCTTCTAGAAGCTGTGATTTTAAAAAACGGTGGAAGTAAGCTTTTCTTATTTCCCGACGCATGCACAAACTATAGAAAGTCATTATGACGTAGAATGTGCATACTTTGTTGATTCCATTTATGAAATAAATCACATTTTCTAAAAACATGTGTTTTTTAAGAAATCATGTAAACCTTCTAGAAGCTGTGATTTTAAAAAACGGTGGAATAAAGCTTTTCTAAGTTCCGGACGCATGCGCAAACTATAGAAAGTCGTTATGACGTAGGATGTGCATAATTTGTTGATTCCATTTATGAAATAAATCGCATTTTCTAAAAACTCATGTTTGTTAAGAAATCATGTAAACCTTCTAGAAGCTGTGATTTTAGAAAACGGTGGAAGTAAGCTTTTCTTATTTCCCGACGCATGCGCAAACTATGGAAAGTCGTTATGATGTAGAATATGCATACTTTGTTGATTCCATTTATTGAATAAATCACATTTTCTAAAAACTCGTGTTTTTTAAGAAATCATGTAAACCTTCTAGAAGCTGTGATTTTTAAAAACAGTGGAAGTAAGCTTTTCTTATTTCCGGACACATGCACAAACTATAGAAAGTTGTTATCATGTAGAATGTGCATATTTTGTTGATTCCATTTATGAAATAAATCACATTTTCTAAAAACTCATGTTTTTTAACAAATCATGTAAACCTTCTAGAAGCTGTGATTTTAAGAAACGGGGGAAGTAAGCTTTTCTTATTTCTGGATGCATGCTCAAACTATAGAAAGTCGTTATGGCGTAGAATGTGCATACTTTGTTGATTCCATTTATGAAATAAATCACATTTTCTAAAAACTCGTGTTTTTTAAGAAATCATGTAAACCTTCTAGAAGCTGTTATTTTTCAAAACAATGGAAGTAAGCTTTTCTTATTTCTGGACGCATGCACAAACTATAGAAAGTCGTTATGACGTAGAATGTGCATAGTTTGTTGATTCCATTTATGAAATAAATCACATTTTCTAAAAACTCGTGTTTTTTAAGAAATCATGTAAACCTTCTAGAAGCTGTGATTTTAAAAAACGGTCGAAGTAAGCTTTTCTTATTTCTGGACGCATGCGCAAACTATAGAAATTCGTTATGACGTAGAATGTGCATAATTTGTTGATTTCATTTATGAAATAAATCACATTTCTAAAAACTCGTGTTTTTTAAGAAATCATGTAAACCTTCTAGAAGATGTGATTTTAAAAAACGGTGGAAGTAAGCTTTTCTTATTTCCGGACGCATGTGCAAACTATAGAATGTCGTTATCATGTAGAATGTGCATACTCTGTTGATTCCATTTATGGAATAAATCACATTTTTGTAAAAACTCGTGTTTTTTAACAAATCATTTAAACCTTCTAGAAACTGTGATTTTAAAAAACGGGGGAAGTAAGCTTTTCTTATTTCCGGATGCATGCGCAAACTATAGAAAGTCGTTATGACGTAGAATGTGCATACTTTGTTGATTCCATTTATGAAATAAATCACATTTTCTAAAAACTCGGGTTTTTTAAGAAATCATGTAAACCTTCTAGAAGCTGTGATTTTACAAAACGGTCGAAGTAAGTTTTTCTTATTTCCGGACGCATGCGCAAACTATAGAAAGTCGTTATGACGTAGAATGTGCATACTTTGTTGATTTCATTTACGAAATAAATCACATTTTCGAAAAACTCGTGTTTTTTAAGAAATCATGTAAACCTTCTAGAAGATGTGATTTTAAAAAACGGTGGAAGTAAGCTTTTCTTATTTCAGGACGCATGTGCAAACTATAGAATGTCGTTATCATGTAGAATGTGCATACTCTGTTGATTCCATTTATGGAATAAATCACATTTTCTAAAAACTCGTGTTTTTTAACAAATCATTTAAACCTTCTAGAAATTGTGATTTTAAAAAACGGGGGAAGTAAGCTTTTCTTATTTCCGGACGCATGCGCAAACTATAGAAAGTCGTTATGACGTAGAATGTGCATACTTTGTTGATTCCATTTATGAAATAAATCACATTTTCTAAAAACTCGTGTTTGTTAACAAATCATGTAAACCTTCTAGAAGCTGGGATTTTAAAAAACGGGGGAAGTAAGCTTTTCTTATTTCCGGACGCATGCGCAAACTATAGAAAGTCGTTATGACGTAGAATGTGCATACTTTGTTGATTCCATTTATGAAATAAATCACATTTTCTAAAAACTCGTGTTTTTTAACAAATCATGTAAACCTTCTAGAAGCTGTGATTTTTAAAAACGGTGGAAGTAAGCTTTTCTTATTTCCGGACGCATGTGCAAACTATAGAATGTCATTATCATGTAGAATGTCCATACTCTGTTGATTCCATTTATGGAATAAATCACATTTTCTAAGAACTCGTGTTTTTTAACAAATCATGTAAACCTTCTAGAAGCTATGATTTTAAAAAATGGTGGAAGTAAGCTTTGCTTATTTCCGGACACATGCGCAAACTATAGAAATTCGTTATGACGTAGAATGTACATACTTTGTTGATTCCATTTATGAAATAAATCACATTTTCTAAAAACTCATGTTTTTTAAGAAATCATGTAAACCTTCTAGAAGTTGTGATTTTAAAAAACGGTGGAAGTAAGCTTTTCTTATTTCCGTACGCATGCGCAAACTATAGAATGTCGTTATCGTGTAGAATGTCCATACTGTTTTTATTCCATTTATGAAATAAATCACATTTTCTAAAAACTCGTGTTTTTTAACAAATCATGTAAACCTTCTAGAAGCTGTGATTGTAAAAAACGGGGGAAGTAAGCTTTTCTTATTTCCGGACATCCAAAACTATTCTCAAATTTCAATTATGAGAAGTTGGTCAAAGTTGAAACTCGATCGTGCACTTTCGCTAGAATTGGGCTTAAAGGATGTGAAATTAGCTCGTAATGTCACAAAAGTTGCTGTGCGCGCATGTCTACAAATGGGACATCCAAATCTATTCTCAATTTTCAATTCCGAGAAGTTGGTCAAAGATGAAACGGCACCGTGCTTTTTCTCTAGAGTTGGGCTTAAATGGGATGAAGATAGCTCGGAATGTCACGAAAGTTGTTGTGGATGCTTGTCTACCAATGGGACATCCAAATCTATTCTCAAATTTCAATTCATAGAAGTTGGTCAAAGTTGAAAATTTACCGTGCGTTTTCGTTAGACTTGGTCTTAAAGGGAGAGAAAATAGCTTGGAACGTCACGAAAGTTGGTGTGCGCACTTGTCTACCAACAGGACATCCAAAGCTATTCTCAAATTTCAATTCCGAGAAGTTGGTCAAAGTCGAAACGCCACCATGCGTTTTCACTAGACTTGAGCTTAAAGGGTGTGAAATTAGCTCGTAACATCAGGAAAGTTGCTGTGCATGCTTGTCTACAAATGGGACATCCAAATCTATGCTCAATTTTGAATTCCGAGAAGTTGGTGAAAGTCGAAACTCGACCGTACGTTTTCACCAGAGTTGGGTTTGAAGTGGGATAAAATAACTTGGAATGTCATGAAATTTTGTGTGGATGCTTGTCTACCAATGGTACATCCAAAACTATTCTCAAATTTTAATTCCGAAATGTTTGTCAAAGTGGAAACTCGACCATACGTTTTAGCTAGACTTGGGCTTAAAGGGGCAGTAAATAGCTTGGAATGTCACCAAAGTTGGCGTGTATGCTTGTCTACCAATGGGACATCCAAATCTATTTTCAAATTTCAATTCCCAGAAGTTGGTCAAAGTCAAAATGCCACCATGGGTTTTCACTAGACTTGGGAATAAAGGGTGTGAAATTAGCTCGTAACGTCATGAAAGTTGTTGTGCGCGCATATGTACAAATGGGACATCCAAATCTATTCTCAAATTTAAATTCCGAGAGGTTGGTCAAAGTTGAAACTCGATCGTGCGTTTTCGCTAGACTTGGGCTTAAAGGGGGAGAAAATATCTCAGAACGTAACGAAAGTTGGTGTGGACGCTTGTCTACCAATGGGACATCCAAAATTATTCTCAACTTTCAATTCCGAGAGGTTGGTCAAAGTTGAAACCTTATCGTGCGTTTTCGCTAGACTTGGGCTTAAAGGGGGAGAAAATAGCTCGGGACCTCACGAAAGTTGGTGTGGACTCTTGTCTACCAATGGGACATCCAAAACTATTCTCAAATTTCAATTCCGAGAAGTTGGTCAAAGTTGAAACACGATCGTGCGTTTTTGCTAGACTTGGGCTTAAAGGGTGTGAAAATAGCTCGAAATGTCACGAAAGTTGGCGTGGACGCTCGTCTACCAATGTGACATCCAAAACTATTCTCAAATTTCAATTCCGAGAAGTTGGTCAAAGTTGAAACTCGATCGTGCGGTTTCGCTAGAGTTGGGCTTAAAGGGTGTGAAAATAGCTCGAAATGTCACGAAAGTTGGCGTGGACGCTTGTCTACCAATGTGACATCCAAATCTATTCTCAAATTTATAATCCGAGAAGTTGCTCAAAGTTGAAAATTTACCGTGCGTTTTCGCTAGACTTGGGCTTAAAGGGCAAGAAAATAGCTTGGAACGTCACGAAAGTTGGCGTGCGCACTTGTCTACCAACGGGACATCCAAATCTATTCTCAAATTTCAATTCTGAGAAGTTGGTCAAAGTCGAAACGCCACCATGCGTTTTCGCTAGACTTGAGCTTAAAGGGTGTGAAATTAGCTCGTAACATCACGAAAGTTGCTGTGCACGCATGTCTACAAATTGGACATCCAAATCTATGCTCAATTTTGAATTCCGAGAAGTTGGTGAAAGTCGAAACTCGACCGTACGTTTTCGCTAGAGTTGGGCTTGAAGGGGGATAAAATAGCTCGGAATGTCACGAAAGTTGGTGTGGACGCTTGTCTACCAATGGTACATACAAAACTATTCTCAAATTTTAATTCTGAAATGTTTGTCAAAGTTGAAACTCAACCGTGCGTTTTCGCTAGACTTGGGCCTAAAGGGGCAAAAAATAGCTCGGAACGTCACAAAAATTGGCGTGCACGCTTGTCTACCAGTGGGACATCCAAACTATTTTCAAATTTCTATTCCCAGAAGTTGGTCAAAGTCAAAACGCCACCATGGGAATAAAGGGCGTGAAATTAGCTCGTAACGTCATGAAAGTTGCTATGCGCGCATGTCTACAAATGGGACATCCAAATCTATTCTCAATTTTCAATTACGAGAAGTTGGTCAAAGATGAAACGCGATCGTGCGTTTTCTCTAGAGTTGGGCTTAAATGGGAAGAAAATAGCTCAGAATGTCATGAAAGTTGGTGTGGACGCTTGTCTACCAATGGGACATCCAAATCTATTCTCAAATATAAATTCCGAGAAGTTGGTCAAAGTTGAAAATTTACCGTACGTTTTCGCTAGACTTGGGCTTAAAGGGCGAGAAAATAGCTTGGAACGTCACGAAAGTTGGCGTGCACACTTGTCTACCAACGGGACATCCAAATCTATTCTCAAATTTCAATTCCGAGAAGTTGGCCAAAGTCGAAACGCCACCATCCGTTTTCGCTAGACTTGAGCTTAAAGGGTATGAAATTAGCTCGTAACATCACGAAAGTTGTTGTGCACGCATGTCTACAAATGGGACATCCAAATCTATGCTCAATTTTGAATTCCGAGAAGTTGGTGAAAGTCGAAACTCGACCGTACGTTTTCACTAGAGTTGGGCTTAAAGGGGGAGAAAATAGCTCGGAACCTCACGAAAGTTGGTGTCGACGCTTGTCTACCAATGGGACATCCAAAACTATTCTCAAATTTCAATTCCGAGAAGTTGGTCAAAGTTGAAACTCGAACGTGCGTTTTCGCTAGACTTGGGCTTAAAGGGGGAGAAAATAGCTCAGAATGTCACGAAAGTTGGTGTGGACGCTTGTCTACCAATGGGACATCCAAAACTATTCTCAAATTTCAATTCTGAGAAGTTGGTCAAAGTTGAAACTCGATCGTTCGTTTTCGCTAGAGTTGGGCTTAAAGGGTGTGAAAATAGCTCGGAATGTCACGAAAGTTGGCGTGGACACTCGTCTACCAATGTGACATCCAAATCTATTCTCAAATTTATATTCCGAGAAATTGGTAAAAGTTGAAAATTTACCGTGCGTTTTCGCTAGACTTGGGCTTAAAGGGCGAGAAAATAGCTTGGAACGTCACGAAAGTTGGAGTGCGCACTTGTCTACCAACGGGACATCCAAATCTATTCTCAAATTTCAATTCCGAGAAGTTGTCAAAGTCGAAACGCCACCATGCGTTTTCGCTAGACTTGAGCTTAAAGGGTGTGAAATTAGCTCGTAACATCACGAAAGTTGCTGTGCACGCATGTCTACAAATGCGACATCCAAATCTATGCTCAAGTTTGAATTCCGAGAAGTTGGTGAAAGTCAAAACTCGACCATACGTTTTCGCTAGAGTTGGGCTTGAAGGGGGATAAAATAGCTCGGAATGTCACGAACGTTGGTGTGGACGCTTGTCTACCAATGGTACATACAAAACTATTCTCAAATTTTAATTCTGAAATGTTTGTCAAAGTTGAAACTCAACCGTGCATTTTCGCTAGACTTGGGCCTAAAGGGGCATAAAATAGCTCGGAACGTCACAAAAATTGGCATGCACGATTTTCTACCAATGGGACATCCAAATCTATTTTCAAATTTCAATTCCCAGAAGTTTGTCAAAGTCAAAATGCCACCATGGGTTTTCACTAGACTTGGGAATAAAGGGCGTGAAATTAGCTCGTAACGTCATGAAAGTTGCTGTGCGCGCATGTCTACAAATGGGACATCCAAATCTATTCTCAATTTTCAATTACGAGAAGTTGGTCAAAGATGAAACGCGATCGTGCGTTTTCTCTAGAGTTGGGCTTAAATGGGAAGAAAATAGCTCAGAATGTCACGAAAGTTGGTGTCGACACTTTTCTACCAATGGGACATTCAAATCTATTCTCAAATTTAAATTCTGAGAAGTTGGTCAAAGTTGAAAATTTACCGTACGTTTTCGCTAGACTTGGGCTTAAAGGGCGAGAAAATAGCTTGGAACGTCACGAAAGTTGGCTTGCTCACTTGTCTACCAACGGGATATCCAAATCTATTCTCAAATTTCAATTCCGAGAAGTTGGCCAAAGTCGAAACGCCAGCATGCGTTTTCGCTAGAATTGAGCTTAAAGGCTATGAAATTAGCTCGTAACATCACGAAAGTTGTTGTGCACGCATGTCTACAAATAGGACATCCAAATCTATGCTCAATTTTGAATTCTGAGAAGTTGGTGAAAGTCGAAACTCGACCGTATGTTTTCACTAGAGTTGGGCTTAAAGGGGTAGAAAATAGCTCGGAATGTCACGAAAGTTGGCGTGCACGCTTCTCTACCAATGGGACATCCAAATCTATTTTCAAATTTCAATTCCCAGAAGTTAGTCAAAGTCGAAATGCCACCATGGGTTTTCACTAGACTTGGGAATAAAGGGAGTGAAATTAGCTCGTAACGTCATGAAAGTTGCTGTTCGTGCATGTCTAAAAATGGGACATCCAAATCTATTCTCAATTTTCAATTCCGAGAAGTTGGTCAAAGATGAAACGCGACCGTGCGTTTTCTCTAGAGTCGGGCTTAAATGGGATGAAAATAGCTCGGAATGTCATGAAAGTTGGTGTGGACGCTTGTCTACCAATGGGACATCCAAATCTATTCTCAAATTTAAATTATGAGAAGTTGGTCAAAGTTGAAAATTGACCGTGCGTTTTCGCTAGACTTGGGCTTAAAGGGCGAGAAAATAGCTTAGAACATCACGAAAGTTGGCGTGCACACTTGTCTACCAATGGGACATCCAAATCTATTCTCAAATTTCAATTCCAAGAAGTTGGTCAAAGCCGAAACGCCACCGTGCGTTTTCGCTAAACTTGAGCTTAAAGGGTGTAAAATTAGCTCGTAACGTCACAAAAGTTGCTTTGCACGCATGTCTAGAAATGGGACATCCAAATCTATTCTTAATTTTCATTTCCGAGAAGTAGGTCAAAGCCAAAACACGATCGTGCGTTTTCTCTAGAGTTGGGCTTAAAGGGGAAGAAAATAGCTCGGAACGTCACGAAAGTTGGCGTGTGCACTTATCTACCAACGGGACATCCAAATCCATTCTCAAATTTAAATTCTGAGATGTTGGTCAAAGTTGAAAATCGACCGTGCATTTTCGCTAGACTTAGGCTTAAAGCGTGAGAAAAGAGCTCGGAACGTCACAAAAGTTGGCGTGCGCATTTGTCTACCAACGGGACATCCAAATCCATTCTCAAATTTAAATTCGGAGAAGTTGGTCAAAGTTGAAAATCGACCGTGCATTTTCGCTAGAGTTAGGCTTAAAGCGTGAGAAAATAGCTCGAAACGTCACGAAAGTTGGCATGCACATTTGTCTACCAACGGGACATCCAAATCTATGCTCAATTTTCAATTCCGAGAAGTTGGTCAAATTGGAAACTCAACCGTGTGTTTTCGCTAGACTTGGGCTTAAAGGGGGAGAAAATAGCTCGGCACGTCACGAAAGTTGGTGTGGACGCTTGTCTACCAATGGGACATCCAAAACTATTCTCAAATTTCAATTCCGAGAAGTTGGTCGAATTTGAAACTCGACCGTGCGTTTTCGCTAGACTTGGGCTTAAAGGTGGACAAAATAGCTCGGAACGTCACGAAAGTTGGTGTGGACGTTTGTCTACCAACGGGACATCCAAATCCATTCTCAAATTTAAATTCCGAGAAGTTGGTCAAAGTTTAAAATCGACCGTGCATTTTCGCTAGACTTAGGCTTAAAGGGTGAGAAAATAGCTCGGAACGTCATGAAAGTTGGCGTGCGCATTTGTCTACCAACGGGACATCCAAATCTATGCTCAATTTTTAATTCCGAGAAGTTGGTCAAATTCGAAACTCGATCGTGCATTTTCGCTAGACTTGGGCTTAAATGGTGGGAAAATAGCTCGGAACGTCACGAAAGTTTGCGTGCGCACTTGTCTACCAACGGGACATCCAAATCTATTCTCATATTTCAATTCCGAGAAGGTTGTCAAAGTCAAAATGCCACCATGCGTTTTCGCTAGACTTGAGCTTAAAGGGTGTTAAATTAGCTCGTAATGTGACGAAAGTTGTTGTGCGCGAATGTCTACACATGGGACATCCAAATCTATGCTCAATTTTCAATTCCGACAAGTTGGTGAAAGTCGTAACTCAACCGTACGTTTTCGCTACACTTGGGCTTAAAGGGGGAGAAAATAGCTCAGAACGTAACAAATGTTGGTGTGGATTCTTTTCTACCAACGGGACATCCAAAACTATTCTCAAATTTCAATAACGAGAAGTTTGTCAAAGTTGAAACTCGATCGTGCGTTTTCACTAGACTTGGGCTTAAAGGGTGTGAAATTAGCTCAGAATCTCACGAAAGTTGTTGTGCGCAAATTTCTACAAATGGGACATCCAAAACTATGCTCAATCTTCAATTACGAGAAGTTGGTGAAAGTTGAAACTCGACCGTACGTTTTCGGTACAGGAGAAAATAGCTTGGAACATCACGAAAGTTGGTGTGGATGCTTGTCTACCAATGGGACATCCAAAACTATTCTCAAATTTCAATTCCAAGAAATTGGTCAAAGTCGAAACGCCACCATGCGTTTTCTCTAGACTTGGGATTAAAGTGTGTGAAATTCATTCGTAAAATCATGAAAGTTGTAGTGCGCACATGTCTACAAATGTGACATCCAAATCTATTCTCAAATTTAAATTGTGAGAAGTTGGTCAAAGTTGAAAATCGACCGTACGTTTTCCCTAGACTTGGGCTTAAAGGGTGTGAAATTAGTTCGGAACGTCACGAAAGTTGGCGTGCGCAATTGTCTACCAACGGGACATCCAAATCTATGCTCAATTTTCAATTCCTGGAATTTGGTCAAAGTCGAAACTCGATCGTGCATTTTCCCTAGATTTGGGCTTAAAGGGTGTGAAATTAGCTCGGAACGTCACGAAAGTTGGCGTGGACACTCGTCTACCAATGTGACATCCAAATCTATTCACAAATTTAAATTCTGAGAAGTTGGTCAAAGTTGAAAATCGGCCGTGCATTTTCGCTACACTTAGGCTTAAAGGGTGAGAAAATAGCTCGGAACGTCATGAATGTTGGCGTGCGCATTTGTCTACCAACGAGACATCCAAATCTATGCTCAATTTTCAATTCCGAGAAGTTGGTCAAATTTGAAACTCGACAGTGCGTTTTCGCTAGAATTGGGCTGAAAGGGGGAGAAAATAGCTCGGAACGTCATGAAAGTTGGTGTGGACGCTTGTCTACCAATGGGACATCCAAAACTATTCTCAAATTTCAATTCCGAGAAGTTGGTCAAAGTTGAAAGTCGATCGTGCGTTTTCGCTAGACTTGGGAATAAAGGGGGAGAAAATAGATCGGAACGTCATGAAAGTTGGCGTGGATGCTCGTCTACCAATGTGAAATCCAAATCTATTCTCAAATTTATATTCCGAGAAGTTGGTCAAAGTTGAAAATCGACCGTGCATTTTCGCTAGACTTGGTCTTAAAGGGTGAGAAAATAGCTCGGAATGTCACGAAAGTTGGCATGCGCATTTGTCTACCAACGGGACATCCAAATCTATGCTCAATTTTTAATTCCGAGAAGTTGATCAAATTCGAAACTCGACCGTGCGTTTTCGCTAGACTTGAGCTTAAAGGGTGTTAAATTAGCTCGTAATGTGACGAAAGTTGTTGTGCCCGAATGTCTACAAATGGGACATCGAAATCTATGCTCAATTTTCAATTCTGAGAAGTTGGTGAAAGTTGTAACTCGACCGTACGTTTTCGCTACACTTGGGATTAAAGGTGGAGAAGATAGCTCGGAACGTAACGAATGTTGGTGTGGATGCTTGTCTACCAATGGGACATCCAAAACTATTCTCAAATTTCAATTCCGAGAAGTTTGTCAAAGTTGAAACTCGATCGTGCGTTTTCGCTAGACTTGGGCTTAAAGGGTGTGAAATTAACTCGGAATCTCATGAAAGTTGTTGTGCGCAAATGTCTACAAATGGGACATCCAAAACTATGCTCAATCTTTAATTACGAGAAGTTGGTGAAAGTTGAAACTCGACCGTACGTTTTCGGTAGAGGAGAAAATAGCTTGGAACGTCACGAATGTTGGTGTGGATTCTTGTCTCCCAATAGGACATCAAAAACTATTCTCAAATTTCAATTCCAAGAAATTGGTCAAAGTCGAAACACCACCATGCGTTTTCTATAGACTTGGGATTAAACTGTGTGAAATTAGTTCGTAAAATCACGAAAGTTGTAGTGCGCACATGTCTACAAATGTGACAACCAAATCTATTCTCAAATTTAAATTGTGAGAAGTTGGTCCAAGTTGAAAATCGATCGTGCGTTTTCCCTAGACTTGGGCTTGTGTGAAATTAGTTGGGAATGTCAAGAAATTTGGCGTGCGCACTTGTCTACCAATGGGACATCCAAATCTATGCTCAATTTTCAATTCCGGGAATTTGGTCAAAGTCGAAACTCGATCGTGCATTTTCCCTAGATTTGGGCTTAAAGGGGGTGAAATTAGCTCAGAACGTCACGAAAGTTGGCGTGGAAGCTCGTCTACCAATGTGACATCCAAATCTATTCGCAAATTTAAATTACGAGAAGTTGGTCAAAGTTGAAAATAGACCGTGCATTTTCGCTACACTTAGGCTTAAATGGTGATAAAATAGCTCGGAACGTCACGAACGTTGGCGTGCGCATTTGTCTACCAACGGGACATCCAAATCTATGCTCAATTTTCCATTCTGAGAAGTTGGTAAAATTTGAAACTCGACCGTGCGTTTTCGCTAGACTTGGGCTTAAAGGGGGATAAAATAGCTCGGAACGTCACGAAAGTTGGTGTGGACGCTTGTCTACCAATGGGACATCCAAAACTATTCTCAAATTTCAATTCCGAGAAGTTGGTCAAAGTTGAAACTCGATCGTGCATTTTCGCTAGACTTGGGCTTAAAGCGGGAGAAAATAGCTCGGAATGTCACGAAAGTTGGCGTGCACTTGTCTACCAACGGGAAATCCAAATCTATTTTCAAATTTCAACTCCCAAAAGTTGGTCAAAGTCGAAACGCCACCATGCGTTTTCACTAGACTTGAGCTTAAAGGGTGTGAAATTAGCTCGTGACATCATGAAAATTGTTGTGCGCATTTGTCTACCAACGGGACATCCAAATCTATGCTCAATTTTCAATTCTGAGAAGTTGGTCAAATTCGAAACTCGACCATGCGTTTTCGCTAGACTTGGGCTTAAACGGGGAGAAAATAGCTCGGAACGTCACGAAAGTTGGTGTGGACGCTTGTCTACCAATGGGACATCCAAAACTATTCTCAAATTTTCAATTTCGAGAAGTTAGTCAAAGTTGAAACTCGATCGTGCGTTTTCGCTAGACTTGGGCTTAAAGGGTGTGAAAATAGCTTGGAACGTTACGAAAGTTCGCTTGGACGCTTGTATACCAATGGGACATCCAAAACTATTCTCAAATTTCAATTCCAAGAAGTTGGTCAAAGTTGAAAACTCGATCGTGCGTTTTCGCTAGACTTGGGCTTAAAGGGGGAGAAAATAGCTCGGAACGTCACAAAAGTTGGTGTGGACACTTGTCTACCAACGGGACATCCAAAACTATTCTCAAATTTCAATTCCAAGAATTTGGTCAAAGTTGAAACTCGATCGTGCGTTTTCGCTAGAGTTGGGCTTAAAGGGTGTGAAAATAGCTCGGAACGTCACGAAAGTTGGCGTGGACGCTCGTCTACCAATGTGACATCCATATCTATTCCCAAATTTATATTCCGAGAAGTTGGTCAAAGTTTAAAATCGACCGTGTATTTTCGCTAGACTTAGGCTTAAAGGGCGAGAAAATAGCTCGTAACGTCACGAAAGTTGGCGTGCGCATTTGTCTACCAACGGGACATCCAAATCTATGCCCAATTTTCAATTCCGAGAAGTTGGTCAAATTCGAAACTCGACCATGCGTTTTCGCTAGACTTGGGCTTAAATGGGGAGAAAATAGCTCGGAACGTCATGAAAGTTGGTGTGGACGCTTGTCTACCAATAGGACATCCAAAACTATTCTCAAATTTCAATTCCGAGAAATTGGTCAAAGTTGAAACTCGATCGTACGTTTTCGCTAGACTTGGGCTCAAAGGGGGAGAAAATAGCTCAGAACATCACGAAAGTTTGTGTGGATGCTAGTCTACCAATGGGACATCCAAAACTATTCTCAAATTTCAATTCCGAGAAGTTGGTCAAAGTTGAAACTCGATCGTGCGTTTTCACTAGACTTGGGCTTAAAGGGGGAGAAAATAGCTCGGAACGTCACGAAAGTTGGTGTGGACGCTTGTCTACCAATGGGACATCCAAAACTATTCTCAAATTTCAATTCTGAGAAGCTGGTCAAAGTTGAAACTCGATCATGCGTTTTCGCTAGACTTGGGCTTAAAGGGTGTGTAAATAGCTCGGAACGTCATGAAAGTTGCCGTGGACGCTCGTCTACCAATGTGACATCCAAATCTATTCTCAAATTTATATTCCGAGAAGTTGGTCAAAGTTGAAAATCGACCGTGCATTTTCTCTAGTATTGGGGTTAAAGGGTGAGAAAATAGCTCGGAATGTCACGAAAGTTGGCGTGCGCATTTGTCTACCAACGGGACATCCAAATCTATGTTCAATTTTTAATTCCAAGAAGTTGGTCAAATTCGAAACTCGACCGTGCGTTTTCGCTAGAGTTGGGCTCAAAGGCGAAGAAAATAGCTCGGAACATCACGAAATTTGGCATGTGCACTTGTCTACCAACGGGACATCCAAATCTATTTTCAAATTTCAACTCCCAAAAGTTTGTCAATGTGGAAACACCACCATGCGTTTTCGCTAGACTTGAGCTTAAAGGGTGTGAAATTAGCTCGTGACGTCACGAAAGTTGTTGTGCGGATTTGTCTACCAACAGGACATCCAAATCTATGCTCAATTTTCAATTCCGAGAAGTTAGTCAAATTCAAAACTCGACCGTGCGTTTTCGCTAGACTTGGGCTTAAAGGGGGGAGAAAATAGCTCCGAACGTCACAAAAGTTGGTGTGGACGCTTGTCTACCAATGGGACATCCAAAACTATTCTCAAATTTCAATTCCGAGAAGTTAGTCAAAGTTGAAACTCGATCGTGCGTTTTCGCTAGACTTGGGCTTAAAGGGTGTGAAAATAGCTCAGAACGTTAGGAAAGTTGGCATGGACGCTTGTCTACCAATGTGACATCCAAATCTATTCTCAAATTTAAATTCTGAGAAGTTGGACAAAGTTGAAAATCGACCGTGCATTTTCGCTAGACTTAGGCTTAAAGGGTTAGAAACTAGCTCGGAACATCACGAAAGTTGGCGTCCGCATTTCTCTACCAACGGGACATCCAAATCTATGCTCAATTTTCAATTCCGAGAAGTTGGTCAAATTCGAAACTCGACCGTGCGTTTTCGCTCGACTTGAGCTTAAAGGGTGTGAAAAAAGCTCGTAATGTGACGAAAGTTGGCGTGCGCATTTGTCTATCAAAGGGACATCCAAATCTATGCTCAATGTTTAATTCTGAGAAGTTGGTCAAATTCGAAACTCGACCGTGCGTTTTCGCTAGACATGGGTTTAAAGGGGGAGAAAATAGCTCGGAACGTCACGAAAGTTGGTGTGGACGCTTGTCTACCAATGGGACATCCAAAACTATTCTCAAATTTCAATTCCGAGAAGTTAGTCAAAGTTGAAACTCGATCGTGCGTTTTCGCTAGACTTGGGCTTAAAGGGTGTGAAAATAGCTCAGAACGTCACGAAAGTTGGCGTGGACACTCGTCTACCAATGTGACATCCAAATCTATTCTCAAATTTAAATTCCGAGAAGTTGGTCAAAGTTGAGAATCGACCGTGCATTTTCGCTAGACTTGGGCTTAAAGGGCGTGAAAATAGCTTGGAACTTCACGAAAGTTGGCGTGCGCACTTGTCTACCAACGGGACATCCAAATCTATTCTCAAATTTCAATTCTGAGAATTTGGTCAATGTCGAAACGCCACCATGCGTTTTCGCTAGACTTGAGCTTGAAGGGGGATAAAATAGCTCGAAATGTCACGAAAGTTGGTGTGGACGCTTGTCTACCAATGGTACATCCAAAACTATTCTCAAATTTTAATTCCGAAATGTTTGTCAAAGTTGAAACTCGACCATGCATTTTCGCTACACTTGGGCTTAAAGGGGCAGAAAATAGCTCGGAATGTCACAAAAGTTGGTGTGCATGCTTGTCTACCAATGGGACATCCAAATCTATTTTCAAATTTCAATTCCCAAAAGTTGGTCAAAGTCAAAATGCCACCATGGGTTTTCACTAGACTTGGGAATAAAGGGCGTGAAATTAGCTCGTAACTTCATGAAAGTTGCTGTGCGCGCATGTCTACAAATGGGAAATCCAAATCTATTCTCACTTTTCAATTCCGAGAAGTTGGTCAAAGATGAAATGCCGAGCGTGCGTTTTCTCTAGAGTTGGGCTTAAATGGAAAGAAAATAGCTCAAAATGTCATGAAAGTTGGTGTGGACGCTTGTCTACCAATGGGACATCCAAATCTATTCTCAAATTTAAATTCCGAGAAGTTGGTCAAAGTTAAAAATTTACTGTGCATTTTCGCTAGACTTGGGCTTAAAGGGCGAGAAAATAGCTTGGAACGTCATGAAAGTTGGCGTGCGCACTTGTCTACCAACGGGACATCCAAATCTATTCTCAAATTTGAATTCCGAGAAGTTGGTCAAAGTCGAAACGCCACCATCCGTTTTCGCTAGACTTGAGCTTAAAGGGCGTGAAATTAGCTCGTAACATCAGGAAAGTTGCTGTGCACGCATGTCTACAAATTGGACATCCAAATCTATGCTCAATTTTGAATTCCGAGAAGTTGGTGAAAGTCGAAACTCAACCATACATTTTCACTAGAGTTGGGATTGAAGGGGGAGAAAATACCTCGGAATGTCACAAAAGTTGGCGTGCATGCTTGTCTACCAATGGGACATCCTAATCTATTTTCAAATTTCAATTCCCAGAAGTTGGTCAAAGTCGAAATGCCAGCATGGGTTTTCACTAGACTTGGGAATAAAGGGCGTGAAATTAGCTCGTAACGTCATGAAAGTTGCTGTGCGCGTATGTCTACAAATGGGACATCCAAATCTATTCTCAATTTTCAATTCCGAGAAGTTGGTCAAATTTGAAACTCGATCGTGCGTTTTCTCTAGAGTTGGGCTTAAAGGGGAAGAAAATAGCTCGGAACGTCACGAAAGTTGGCGTGTGCACTTATCTACCAACGGGACATCCAAATTAATTCTCAAATTTAAATTCCGAGAAGTTGGTCAAAGTTGAAAGTCGACCATGCATTTTCGCTAGACTTAGGCTTAAAGCATGAGAAAATAGCTCGGAACGTCACGAAAGTTGGCGTGTGCATTTGTCTACCAACGGGACATCCAAATCTATGCCCAATTTTCAATTCCGAGAAGTTGGTCAAATTCGAAACTCGACCGTGCGTTTTCGGTAGACTTGGGCTTAAAGGGGGAGAAAATAGCTCGGAACGTCACAAAAGTTGGTGTGGACGCTTGTCTACCAATGGGGCATCCAAAACTATTCTCAAATTTCAATTCCGAGAACTTGGTCAAAGTTGAAACTCGATCGTGCGTTTTTGCTAGACTTGGGCTTAAAGGGGGAGAAAATAGCTCGGAACGTCACGAACGTTGGTGTGGACGCTTGTATACCAAAGGGACATCCAAAACTATTCTCAAATTTAAATTCCGAGAAGTTGGTCAAAGTTGAAACTCGATTGTGCGTTTTCGCTAGAGTTGGGCTTAAAGGGAGTGTGAAAATAGCTCGGAACTTCACGAAAGTTGGCGTGGACGCTCATCTACCAATGTGACATCCAAATGTATTCTCAAATTTACATTCCGAGAAGTTGGTCAAAGTTGAAAATCGACCGTGCATTTTCGCTAGGCTTGGGCTTAAAGGGGAGGAAAATAGCTCGAAATGTCATGAAAGTTGGCGTGTGCACTTATCTACCAACGGGACATCCAAATCCATTCTCAAATTTAAATTCCGAGAAGTTGGTCAAAGTTGAAAATCGACCGTGCATTTTCGCTAGACTTAGGCTTAAAGCGTGAGAAAATAGCTCGGAACGTCACAAAAGTTGGCGTGCGCATTTGTCTACCAACGGGACATCCAAATCTATACTCAATTTTCAATTCCGAGAAGTTGGTCAAATTCGAAACTCGACCGTGTTCGAAACTCGACCGTGCGTTTTCGCTAGAATTGGGCTTAAAGGATGTGAAATTAGCTCATAATGTCACGAAATTTGCTGTGCGCGCATGTCAAATTCAAAACTCTACCGTGCGTTTTTCTCTAGACTTGGGCTTAAAGGGGGAGAAAATAGCTCGCAACGTCACGAAAGTTGGCATGGACGCTCGTCTACCAATGTGACATCCAAATCTATTCTCAAATTTAAATTCTGAGAAGTTGGTTAAAGTTAAAAATCGACCGTGCATTTTTCGCTAGACTTCGGCTTAAAGGGTGAGAAAATAGCTCGGAACGTCAGGAAAGTTGGCGTGCGCATTTGTCTACCAACGGGACATCCAAATCTATGCTCAATTTTCAATTCCAAGAAGTTGGTGTTAACACCTAAAAAGTGCTCACTAGCTCATTCCCTTACTCACATGACCCATTTTGTCCACTTTTTCCACCATCTGAGCCTCTGAAACCAACAAAAAGGTCACCAAAAGACCTTAGTACAACACCCCTTTTTCCATTAAAAAAGATTATTTTTCCAAGAAAATCATAAAAAAAACCCTCAAAAAGGGTCCAAATTCCCAAAAAATATTAAAAAGGGAATTAAAATATTATTTTTATTCAAAAAAGGAAAAAGGAGGGAAAAGTACCTAAACCATGTTGGTCAATACCATTTGGTTTCCACAAAACCACAAATGGTATTTCCCACCACCAAAACCTATAAAAAGGTGGTAGGGGCTCCTCATTTCACATCCATCCATTATCTCATCCTTATGCTGCTGAAATCTCCCCTGAGCACTTTTAGCCATTGAAGCAACCTTGGAGAAGGAGACCTCTTGGAGTTTGGAGCTACTCATCTTGGGAGTTGCTCAACATCAACCTTCACCATTGAAGGTAATATCGCAAGCACTTGCTTGCCCCCCATTTTTCAATACAAAAAATTATTTCTTATGTTTCTTGTTCTTGATTTTTGAAATGTTTACATTATTTGCTTAGATTCTTGCTTAGATCCATGAATAGTATTGTTTATTTAGTTTATTGTTTTTATTTCTATTGAAACTGCTGCTACTAGTTAGCAGGTGCCCATAGCACTAAGCCTGGTTGCAAAACCGGGCCAACAGTTGGTCAAATTCGAAACTCGACTGTACGTTTTCGCTAGAATTGGGCTTAAAGGATGTGAAATTAGCTCGTAATGTCACGAAAGTTGCTGTGCGCGCATTTCTACAAATGGGACATCCAAATATATTCTCAATTTTTCAATTCCTAAAAGGGGGCCGTGCGTTTTCTCTAGAGTTGGGCTTAAATGGGAAGAAAATAGCTCGGAATGTCACGAAAGTTGGTGTGGACGCTTGTCTACCAATGGGACATCCAAAACTATTCTCAAATTTCAATTTCGAGAAGCTGGTCAAAGTTGAAACTCGATCGTGCATTTTCTCTAGAGTTGGGCTTAAATGGTGTGAAAATAGCTTGGAACGTCATGAAAGTTGGCGTGGATGCTCGTCTACCAATGTGACATCCAAATCTATTCTCAAATTTATATTCCGAGAAGTTGGTCAAAGTTGAAAATCGACCGTGCATTTTCGCTAGACTTGGGATTAAAGGGTGAGAAAATAGCTCGGAACGTCACGAAAGTTGGAGTGTGAAACTTATCTACAAACGGGACATCCAAATCCATTCTCAAATTTAAATTCCCGAGAAGTTGGTCAAAGTTGAAAATCAACCGTGCATTTTCGCTAGACTTAGGCTTAAAGCGTGAGAAAATAGCTCGGAACGTCAGGAAAGTTGGCGTGCGCATTTGTCTACCAATGGGACATCCAAATCTATGCTCAATTTTCAATTCCGAGAAGTTGGTCAAATTCGAAACTCGACTGTGCGTTTTCGCTAGAGTTTGGCTTAAATGGGAAGAAAATAGCTCGGAATGTCACGAAAGTTGGTGTAGATGCTTGTCTACCAATGGGACATCCAAATCTATTCTCAAATTTCAATTCCGAGAAGTTGGTCAAAGTTGAAAATTTACCATGCGTTTTCGCTAGAATTGGGCTTAAAGGGTGAGAAAATAGCTTGGAACGTCACAAACGTTTGCGTGTGCACTTTCTACCAACAGGACATCCAAATCTATTCTCAAATTTCAATTCCGAGAAGTTGGTCAAAGTCAAAACGCCACCATGCGTTTTCGCTAGACTTGAGCTTAAAGGGTGTGAAATTAGCTCGTAACATCATGAAAGTTGCTATGCATGCATTTCTACAAATGGGACATCCAAATCTATGCTCAATTTTGAATTCCGAGAAGTTGGTGAAAGTCGAAACTCGACCGTACGTTTTCGCTAGAGTTGGGTTTGAAGTGGGATAAAATAGCTCGGAATTTCACGAAAGTTGGTGTGGATGCTTGTCTACCAATGGTACATCCAAAACTATTCTCAAATTTTAATTTTGAAATGTTTTTCAATGTGGAAACTCGACCGTGCATTTTCGCTAGACTTGGGCTTAAAGGGGCAGAAAATAGCTCGGAACGTCACGAAAGTTGGCGTGCATGCTTGTCTACCAATGGGACATCCAAATCTATTTTCAAATTTCAATTCCCAGAAGTTGGTCAAAGTCGAAATGCCACCATGGTTTTTTCACTTAACCTGGGAATAAAGGGCGTGAAATTAGCTTGTAAGGTCCTGAAAGTTGCTGTGCGTGCATGTGTACAAATGGGACATCCAAATCTATTCTCAATTTTCAATTCCGAGAAGTTGGTCAAAGATGAAACGCGACCGTGCGTTTTCTATAGAGTTAGGCTTAAATGGGATGAAAATAGCTCGGGATGTCACGAAAGTTGGTGTGGACGCTTGTCTACCAATGGGACATACAAAACTATTCTCAAATTTCAATTCCGAGAAGTTGGTCAAAGTACAAACTCGATCGTGCATTTTCGCTAGACTTGGGCTTAAAGGGTGTGAAGATAGCTTGGAACATCATGAAAGTTGGTGTGGACGCTCATCTACCAATGTGACATCCAAATCTATTCTCAAATTTAAATTCTAAGAAGTTGGTCAAAGTTGAAAATAGACCGTGCATTTTCGCTAGACTTCGGCTTAAAGGGTGAGAAAATAGCTTGGAACGTCACGAAAGTTGGCGTGCACATTTGTCTACCAACGGGACATCCAAATCTATGCTCAATTTTCAATTCCGAGAAGTTGGTCAAATTCGAAACTCGACCGTTGCGTTTTCGCTAGACTTGGGCTTAAAGGGGAGAAAATAGCTCGAAACGTCACGAAAGTTGATGTGGACGCTTGTCTACCAATGGGACATCCAAAAACTATTCTCAAATCTAAATTTCGAGAAGTTGGTCAAAGTTGAAACTCGATCGTGCGTTTTCGCTAGAATTGGGCTTAAAGGATGTGAAATTAGCTCGTAATGTCACGAAAGTTGCTGTGCGCGCATGTCTACAAATGGGACATCCAAATCTATTCTCAATTTTCAATTCTGAGAAGTTGGTCAAAAAATGAAATGCAACCGTGCGTTTTCTCTAGAGTTGGGCTTAAATGGGAAGAACACAGCTCGGAATGTCATGAAAGTTGGTGTGGATGCTTGTCTACCAATGGGACATCCAAATCTATTCTCAAATTTCAATTCCGAGAAGTTGGTCAAAGTTGAAAATTTACCGTGCGTTTTTTGCTAGACTTGGGCTTAAAGGGCGAGAAAATAGCTTGGAACGTCACGAAAGTTGGCGTGCGCACTTGTCTACCAATGGGACATCCAAATCTATTCTCAAATTTCAATTCCGAGAAGTTGGTCAAAGTCAAAAACGCCACCATGCGTTTTCGCTAGACTAGAGCTTAAAGGGTGTGAAATTAGCTCGTAACATCACGAAAGTTGCTGTGCATGCATGTCTACAAATGGGACATCCAAAATCTATGCTCAATTTTTAATTCCGAGAAGTTGGTGAAAGTCGAAACTCGACCGTCACGTTTTCGCTAGAGTTTGGTTTGAAGTGGGATCAAATAGCTCGGAATGTCACGAAAAGTTGGTGTGGATGCTTGTCTACCAATGGTACATCCAAAAACTATTCTCAAATTTTAATTCCGAAATGTTTGTCAAAGTGGAAACTCGACCGTGCTTTTTCGCTAGACTTGGGCTTAAAGGGGCAGAAAATAGCTCGGAACGTCACGAAAGTTGGCGTGCATGCTTGTCTACCAATGGGACATCCAAATCTATTTTCAAATTTCAATTCCCAGAAGTTGGTCAAAGTCGAAATGCCACCATGGTTTTCACTAGACTTGGGAATAAAGTGCGAGAAATTAGCTCGTAACGTCATGAAATTTGCTGTGCGCGCATGTGTACAAATGGGACATCCAAATCTATTCTCAATTTTCAATTCCAAGATGTTGGTCAAAGATGAAACGCGGACCGTGCGTTTTCTCTAGAGTTGGGCTTAAATGGGATGAAAATAGCTCGGAATGTCATGAAAGTTAGTGTGGACGCTTGTCTACCAATGGGACATCCAAATCTATTCTCAAATTTAAATTCCGAGAGGTTGGTCAAAGTTGAAACTCGATCGTTCGTTTTCGCTAGACTTGGGCTTAAAGGGGGAGAAAATAGCTCGGAACGTCATGAAAAGTTGGTGCGGACTCTTGTCTACCAATGGGACATCCAAAACTATTCTCAAATTTCAATTCCGAGGAGGTTGGTCAAAGTTGAAACTCGATCGTGCGTTTTCGCTAGACTTGGGCTTAAAGGGGGAGAAAAATAGCTCGGAACGTCACGAAAGTTTGTGTGGACGCTTGTCTACCAATGGGACATCCAAAACTATTCTCAAATTTCAATTTCAAGAAATTGGTCAAAGTTGAAACTCGATCGTGCGTTTTAATTGGGCTTAAAGGGTGTGAAATTAGCTCGTAATGTCACGAAAGTTGCTGTGCGCGCATGTCTACAAATGGGACATCCAAATCTATTCTCAATTTTCATTTCCGAGAATTTGTTCAGAGATGAAACGCGACCGTGCGTTTTCTCTAGAGTTGGGATTAAATGGAAGAAAATAGCTCAGAATGTCACGAAAGTTGGTGTGGACGCTTGTCTACCAATGGGACATCCAAATCTATTCTCAAATTTAAATTCCAAGAAGTTGGTCAAAGTTGAAAATTTACCGTGCGTTTTCGCTAGACTTGGGCTTAAAGGGCGAGAAAATAGCTTGGAACGTCACGAAAGGTTGGCGTGCGCACTTGTCTACCAACGGGACATCCAAATCTATTCTCAAATTTCAATTCCGAGAAGTTGGTCAAAGTCGAAACGCCACCATGCGTTTTCGCTAGACTTGAGCTTAAAGGGTGTGAAATTAGCTCGTAACATCACGAAAGTTGCTGTGCACGCATGTCTACAAATGGGACATCCAAATCTATGCTCAATTTTGAATTTCGAGAAGTTGGTGAAAGTCGAAACTCGACCGTACGTTTTCGCTAGAGTTGGGCTTGAAGGGGGATAAAAATAGCTCGGGATGTCACGAAAGTTGGTGTGGACCCTTGTCTACCAATGGTACATCCAAAACTATTCGAAAATTTTAATTCGAAAATGTTTGTCAAAGTTGAAACTCGACCGTGCGTTTTCGCTAGACTTGGGCTTAAAGGGGCAGAAAATACCTCGGAACTTCAGGAAAGTTTGCGTGCACGCTTGTCTACCAATGGGACATCCAAATCTATTTTCAAATTTCAATGAAGAAATGTTTGTCAAAGTGGAAACTCGACCATGCGTTTTCGCTAGACTTGGGCTTAAAGGGGCAGAAAATAGCTCAGAACGTCACGAAAGTTGGCGTGCACGCTTGTCTACCAATGGGACATCCAAATCTATTTTAAAATTTCAATTCCCAGAAGTTGGTCAAAGTCGAAATGCCACCATAGTGAAATTAGCTCGTAACATTATGAAAGTTGCTGTGCGTGCATGTCTAAAAATGGAACATCCAAATCTATTCTCAATTTTCAATTCCAAGAAGTTGGTCTAACATGAAACGCGACCGTGCGTTTTCTCTAGAGTTGCGCTTAAATGGGATGAAAATAACTCGGAATGTCACGAAAATTGGTGTGGACGCTTGTCTACCAATGTGACATCCAAATCTATTGTCAAATTTAAATTCCAAGAAGTTGGTCAAAGTTGAAAATTGACCATGCATTTTCGCTAGAATTGGGCTTAAAGGGTGAGAAAATAGCTTGGAACGTCACAAAAGTTGGCGTGCGCACTTTTCTACCAATGGGACATCCAAATATATTCTCAAATTTCAATTCCAAGAAGTTGGTGAAAGCCGAAACGCCACCGTGCATTTTAGCTAAACTTGAGCTTAAAGGGTGCACACATGTCTAGAAATGGGACATCCAAATCTATTCTCAATTTTCATTTCCGAGAAGTTGGTCAAAGTACAAACTTGATCGTGCGTTTTCGCTAGACTTGGGCTTAAAGGGTGTGAAAATAGCTCGGAACGTCACGAAAGTTGGCGTGGACGCTCGTCTACCAATGTGACATCCAAATCTATTCTCAAATTTAAATTCTGAGAAGTTGGTCAAAGTTTAAAATCGACCGTGCATTTTCGCTAGACTTCGGCTTAAAGGGTAAGAAAATAGCTCGGAACGTCACGAAAGTTGGCGTGCGCATTTGTCTACCAACGGGACATCCAAATCTATGCTCAAATTTCAATTCCGAGAAGTTGGTCAAATTCGAGACTTGACTGTGCGTTTTCGCTAGGCTTGGGATTAAAGGGGGAGAAAATAGCTCGGAAACGTCACGAAAGTTGTTGTGGACGCTTGTCTACCAATGGGACATCCAAAACTATTCTCAAATTTTTATTCCGAGAAGTTGGTGAGAGTTGAAACTCGATCATGCGTTTTCACTAGAATTGGGCTTAAAGGATATGAAATTAGCTCGTAATGTCACTAAAGTTGCTGTGCGCGCATGTCTACAAATGGGACATCCAAATCTATTCTCAATTTTCAATTCCGAGAAGTTGGTCAAAGATGAAATGCAACCGTGCGTTTTCTCTAGAGTTGGGCTTAAATGGGAAGAAACATACCTCGGAATGTCACGAAAGTTGGTGTGGATGCTTGTCTACCAATGGGACATCCAAATCTATTCTCAAATTTCAATTCCGAGAAGTTGGTCAAAGTTGAAAATTTACCGTGCGTTTTCGCTAGACTTGGGCTTAAATGGCGAGAAAATAACTTGGAACGTCACGAAAGTTGGCGTGCGCACTTGTCTATCAACGGGACATCCAAATCTATTCTCAAATTTCAATTCCGAGAAGTTGGTCAAAGTCAAAACGCCACCATGCGTTTTCGCTAGACTTGAGCTTAAAGGGTGTGAAATTAGCTCGTAACATCACGAAAGTTGCTATGCATGCATGTCTACAAATGGGACATCCAAATCTATGCTCAATTTTTTAATTCCGAGAAGTTGGTGAAGAAGTCGAAACTCGACCATACATTTTCGCTAGAGTTGGGTTTGAAGTGGGATAAAATAGCTCGGAATGTCACGAAGGTTGATGTGGATGCTTGTCTACCAATGGTACATCCAAAACTATTCTCAAATTTTAATTCCGAAATGTTTGTCAAAGTGGAAACTCGACCGTGCGTTTTCGCTAGACTTGCGCTTAAAGGGGCAGAAAATAGCTTGGAACGTTACGAAAGTTGGCGTGCATGCTTGTCTACCAATGGGTCATCCAAATCTATTTTCAAATTTCAATTCCCAGAAGATGGTCAAAGTCGAAATGCCACCATGGGTTTTCACTAGACTTGGGAATAAAGGGCGTGAAATTAGCTCGTAACGTCACGAAAGATGCTGTGCGCGCATGTCTACAAATGGGACATCCAAATCTATTCTCAATTTTCGTTTCCGAGAAGTTGGTCAGAGATGAAACGCGACCGTGCGTTTTCTCTAGAGTTGGGCTTAAATGGGAAGAAAATAGCTCGGAATGTCACGAAAGTTGGTGTGGACGCTTGTCTACCAATGGGAAATCCAAATCTATTCTCAAATTTAAATTCCGAGAAGTTGGTCAAAGTTGAAAATCGACCCTGCATTTTCTCTAGACTTAGGCTTAAAGCGTGAGAAAATAGCTCGGAATGTCACGAAAGTTGGCGTGCACACTTGTCTATCAACGGGACATCCAAATCTATTCTCAAATTTCAATTTTGAGAAGTTGGTCAAATTCGAAACGCCACCATGCGTTTTCGCTAGACTTGAGCTTAAAGGGTGTGAAATTAGCTCGTAACATCACGAAAGTTGCTGTGCACGCATGTCTACAAATGGGACATCCAAATCTATGCTAAATTTTGAATTCCGAGAAGTTGGTGAAAGTCGAAACTCGACCGTACATTTTTTCTAGAGTTGGGCTTGAAGGGGGATAAAATATCTCGGAATGTCACGAAAGTTAGTGTGGACGCTTGTCTACCAATGGTACATCCAAAACTATTCTCAAATTTTAATTCCGAAATGTTTGTCAAAGTTGAAACTCGACCGTGCGTTTTTGCTAGACTTGGGCTTAAAGGGGCAGAAAATAGCTCGGAACGTCACGAAAGTTGGCGTGTGCACTTATCTACCAACGGGACATCCAAATCCATTCTCAAATTTAAATTCCGAGAAGTTGGTCAAAGTTGAAAATCGACCGTGCATTTTCACTAGACTTAGGCTTAAAGTGTGAGAAAATAGCTCGGAACGTCATGAAAGTTGGCGTCCGCATTTGTCTACCAACGGGACATCCAAATCCATTCTCAAATTTAAGTTCGGAGAAGTTGGTCAAAGTTGAAAATCGACCGTGCATTTTCGCTAGACTTAGGCTTAAAGCATGAGAAAATAGCTCGGAACGTCACGAAAGTTGGCGTGCGCATTTGTCTACCAACGGGACATCCAAATCTATGCTCAATTTTCAATTCCGATATGTTGGTCAAATTCGAAACTCAACCGTGCATTTTCGCTAGACTTGGGCTTAAAGGGGGAGAAAATAGCTCGGAACGTCACGAAGTTGGTGTGGACGCTTGTCTACCAATGGGACATCCAAAACTATTCTCAAATTTCAATTCCGGGAAGTTGGTCAAAGTTGAAACTCGATCGTGCATTTTCGCTAGACTTGGGCTTAAAGGGTGGGAAAATAGCTCGGAACGTCACGAAAGTTGGCGTGCGCACTTGTCTACCAACGGGACATCCAAATCTATTCTCAAATTTCAATTCCGAGAAGTTGGTCAAAGTCAAAATTCCACCATGCATTTTCGCTAGACTTGAGCTTAAAGGGTGTGAAATTAGCTCGTAACATCACGAAAGTTGCTGTGCATGCATGTCTACAAATGGGACATCCAAATCTATGCTCAATTTTTAATTCCGAGAAGTTGGTGAAAGTCGAAACTCGACCATACGTTTTCGCTAGAGTTGGGTTTGAAGTGGGATAAAATAGCTCGGAATGTCACGAAGGTTGATGTGGATGCTTGTCTACCAATGGTACATCCAAAACTATTCTCAAATTTTAATTCCGAAATGTTTGTCAAACTGGAAACTCGACCGTGGGTTTTCGCTAGACTTGGGCTTATAAGGGGCAGAAAATAGCTTGGAACGTTACGAAAGTTGGCGTGCATGCTTGTCTACCAATGGGACATCCAAATCTATTTTCAAATTTCAATTCCCAGAAGTTGGTCAATGTCGAAATGCCACCATGGGTTTTCACTAGACTTGGGAATAAAGGGCGTGAAATTAGCTCGTAACGTCATGAAAGTTGCTGTGCGCGCATGTGTACAAATGGGACATCCAAATCTATGCTAAATTTTGAATTCCGAGAAGTTGGTGAATGTCGAAACTCGACCGTACGTTTTTGCTAGAGTTGGGCTTGAAGGGGGATAAAATAGCTCGGAATGTCACGAAAGTTAGTGTGGACGCTTGTCTACCAATGGTACATCCAAAACTATTCTCAAATTTTAATTCCGAAATGTTTGTCAAAGTTGAAACTCGACCATGCGTTTTTGCTAGACTTGGGCTTAAAGGGGCAGAAAATAGCTCGTAACATCACGAAAGTTGGCATGTGCACTTATCTACCAACGGGACATCCAAATCCATTCTCAAATTTAAATTCGGAGAAGTTGGTCAAAGTTGAAAATCGACCGTGCATTTTCGCTAGACTTAGGCTTAAAGAGTGAGAAAATAGCTCGGAACGTCATCAAAGTTGGCGTGCGCATTTGTCTACCAACGGGACATTCAAATCCATTCTCAAATTTAAGTTCGGAGAAGTTGGTCAAAGTTGAAAATCGACCGTGCATTTTCGCTAGACTTAGGCTTAAAGCGTGAGAAAATAGCTCGGAACTTCACGAAAGTTGGCGTGCGCATTTGTCTACCAACGGGACATCCAAATCTATGCTCAATTTTCAATTCCGAGAAGTTGGTCAAATTCGAAAATCAACCGTGCATTTTCGCTAGACTTGGGCTTAAAGGGGGAGAAAATAGCTCGGAACGTCACGAAGTTGGTGGTGGACGCTTTTCTACCAATGGGACATCCAAAACTATTATCAAATTTCAATTCCGAGAAGTTGGTCAAAGTTGAAACTCGATCGTGCATTTTCGCTAGACTTGGGCTTAAAGGGTGGGAAAATAGCTCGAAACGTCACGAAAGTTGGCGTGCGCACTTGTCTACCAACGGGACATCCAAATCTATTCTCAAATTTCAATTCCGAGAAGTTGGTCAAAGTCAAAACGCCACCATGCGTTTTCGCTAGACTTGAGCTTAAAGGGTGTGAAATTAGCTCGTAACATCACGAAAGTTGCTGTGCATGCATGTCTACAAATGGGACATCCAAATCTATGCTCAATTTTTAATTCCGAGAAGTTGGTGAAAGTCGAAACTCGACCATACGTTTTCGCTAGAGTTGGGTTTGAAGTGGGATAAAATAGCTCGGAATGTCACGAAGGTTGATGTGGATGCTTGTCTACCAATGGTACATCCAAAACTATTCTCAAATTTTAATTCCGAAATTTTTGTCAAAGTGGAAACTCGACCATGCGTTTAGGCTAGACTTGGGCTTAAAGGGGCAGAAAATAGCTTGGAACGTTACGAAAGTTGGCATGCATGCTTGTCTACCAATGGGACATCCAAATCTATTTTCAAATTTCAATTCCCAGAAGTTGGTCAATGTCGAAATGCCACCATGGGTTTTCACTAGACTTGGGAATAAAGGGCATGAAATTAGCTCGTAACGTCATGAAAGTTGCTGTGCGCGCATGTGTACAAATGGGACATCAAAATCTATTCTCAATTTTCAATTCCGAGAAGTTGGTCAAAGATGAAACCAGACCGTGCGTTTTCTCTAGAGTTGGGCTTAAATGGGATGAAAATAGCTCGAAATGTCACGAAAGTTAGTGTGGACGCTTGTCTACCAATGGGACATCCAAATCTATTCTCAAATTTAAATTCCGAGAGGTTGGTCAAAGTTGAAACTCGATCGTGCGTTTTCGCTAGACTTGGGCTTAAAGGGGGAGAAAATAGCTCGGAACGTCACGAAATTTGGTGTCGACGCTTGTCTACCAATGGGACATGCAAAACTATTCTCAAATTTCAATTCCGAGAGGTTGGTCAAAGTTGAAACTCGATCGTTGCATTTTCGCTAGACTTGGGCTTAAAGGGCGAGAAAATAGCTCAGAACGTCACGAAAGTTGGTGTGGACGCTTGTCTACCAATGGGACATCCAAAACTATTCTCCAATTTCAATTTCGAGAAGTTGGTCAAAGTTGAAACTCGATCGTGCGTTTTTTCTAGAATTGGGCTTAAAGCGTGTGAAATTAGCTCATAATGTCACGAAAGATGCTATGCGCGTATGTCTACAAATGGGTGTAAAGTTAGTCACAGCAGATCTAATGAACAAATAAATCAGTCACAACAGATGAATAAGAAGATATGGTGCAAAACTGTGCAAAAACATGCAGCAGTGCTCTCTATCCCAGAAAGGGTGAATGAATTACAATAGATTACAATACAATCCAATCTCTGTCAATGAGCAATTCGAATTGACTAAGTAGGCCATTCGAATCACTGAATGGAGTAGCTTGACTCCAACTAGGAGTCCTCATCATCAATCGGTGGTGCTCATCAATGCACAAGAACCAGTCATCCAGGTGTCAATCTGAGTCTAACTGAGTGTAATAAGTGTAACTGAAGTGTGTAGCACTGATTAAGGAGAAGGAGGCTCAGTGGGGGCGCATGGGAGGCTAACTGAAGTCAGAACAAGTCACCTAATCAAACTGGAGGTCAAACAGAAGTGATACAGTCAGTCGGGAGTGAAACTAGCCTCAAATCAGGGAGAATCGGAGCTAACTGAATGTAACTGAAGTGGAACTGCAGTGGTAGGTGAACAAGTGCGCCCTTCTCTGGCAGTAGGTGAGAAGTGGGCGCCTTTCAGCTTAGGAGGGCTAAAACTCTGTGGTAAGTGGCTCCCGGGTGCTAGAAGAAGGTGGATAAGGTGCTGGAGGCATCAAACTGGTGACTGGGATGCATGCCTGTGCATGCAAAACCCTAGATTCTGCATATCCTGAAATAGATCATGCAGGATCCCGAAATAGATGATGTATCCCGAAATAGATGATGTGGATATCCGAACACCCCCCCTCAAGCTAGACTATGATGTGCCAATAAAAATAATGTGGGGCCCTGGTAACTAAGACCAAAGGTCACCCCAATACAATAATCCAAAAAAATAATAACAGTCAATAAACCGAGGAAATGGGGAAAACCTCATGGGAAAAATACCCCCCCTCAAAATAGACTGTAGTACACCAAAAGATTTAACTGCTCCAAAATCATGTAGATATGTCTGGAGGTATCTTACTCTTGGGAGTAAATGGATCATGCTCCAAAAACATGTGCTTGAATTCTCCATCAGTGGATGCAAGCGAATGTGGAGACTTTAAGAACTTGCTCTTCATACCGAAAAAGGTGAGAACAAATCTGAAAATATGAGGATGATCCTGGAACCTGTGATTCGAACCAAGTGAGGTAGGAATAGCTCCAATCGGATCAAATAGATCTTGAAACTTGAACTTCTTATCAATAGAAGTTAAATCAGCTCCAAAAATAGATGAATGGTTTCTTGAGATCTCCTTTGAACCAACAAGGGTGAGATCAAAACCAAAATCAGCAAAAAGTGCATGAGAATTGAACTCAAGCGAATGGTAGTGCTCTTCATCTTCATTAAAACTCTGAGAAACTTTGCAAATGATAGAACATAAGTTTATAGAAGGCATGCAATCAAGGAGGGCGAATGCTTCACCTCCAAAATCAGATTTTACCTCCAAAACATCAAGTAGATCATTATTCCGCATGCCGACAAACTCATGTGAAAGAGAGGATTCAAGAACCTCTTCGGAATCTAGAGTATGAGCTTGTTTATCTTGCTCAGAATTCGAAATAGAAGACTTTGAGAGAATGAGTGTTGAATCTACAGTTTCTTCTTCATCTTGAACAATTGTTGAGGCCAACACATGATCGGAAAGAACACATAAGGAGATCTCACTAGGCTTGTTCTCCAAAATGCTAGCATGATCCTCTTCTTCCTGCTTTCCAAATTCTCTGTCAAGTTGGACCCATAGATCACTTGGATTTTCAGCAGTATTACTGAGGTAGCGCATACAAGGAGACATAGCAAGACACATTGCTCCAAAAGCTCTGTCACAATCATTAAGCCAATCATTCTCCTCTTCATCGGAATCAAAAACTCTTGTATTACCAATGCACATATCAAAAAGACATTGTCTCTTCAAGAATGCAATCATCTTTGGTTTCCATTCATCATAGTTGAATGGAGTAAGAATATTTTGTGAAGAAGAAGTCTCCATCTTTGCATTAGCGAATGCACATGGAGGAAGTAAGAAACCTGCAAATCACACACAAACAAACACTATGTTTTCATCCTTGCATGCACATGAGCGAATGCACATGAGATTTTGCATGCCGCTGCTGAAATATATTTGTGAGCAAAGATTGCTCTCTCTTCATGTAGAACACCTGTAGAAAAGAAATCTTGTCCCTGTCATGGCTCTGATACCATGTAAAGTTAGTCACAGCAGATCTAATGAACAAATAAATCAGTCACAACAGATGAATAAGAAGATATGGTGCAAAACTGTGCAAAAACATGCAGCAGTGCTCTCTATCCCATAAAGGGTGAATGAATTACAATAGATTACAATACAATCCAATCTCTGTCAATGAGCAATTCGAATTGACTAAGTAGGCCATTCGAATCACTGAATGGAGTAGCTTGACTCCAACTAGGAGTCCTCATCATCAATCGGTGGTGCTCATCAATGCACAAGAACCAGTCATCCAGGTGTCAATCTGAGTCTAACTGAGTGTAATAAGTGTAACTGAAGTGTGTAGCACTGATTAAGGAGAAGGAGGCTCAGTGGGGGCGCATGGGAGGCTAAATGAAGTCAGAAAAAGTCACCTAATCAAACTGGAGGTCAAACAGAAGTGATACAGTCAGTCGGGAGTGAAACTAGCCTCAAATCAGGGAGAATCGGAGCTAACTGAATGTAACTGAAGTGGAACTGCAGTGGTAGGTGAACAAGTGCAACCTTCTCTGGCAGTAGGTGAGAAGTGGGCGCCTTTCAGCTTAGGAGGGCTAAAACTCTGTGGTAAGTGGATCCCGGGTGCTAGAAGAAGGTGGATAAGGTGCTGGAGGCATCAAACTGGTGACTGGGATGCATGCCTGTGCATGCAAAACCCTAGATTCTGCATATCCTGAAATAGATCATGCAGGATCCCGAAATAGATGATGTATCCCGAAATAGATGATGTGGATATCCGAACAATGGGACATCCAAATCTATTCTCAATTTGCATTTCCGAGAAGTTGGTCAGAGATGAAACGCGACCGTGCGTTTTCTCTAGAGTTGGGCTTAAATGGGAAGAAAATAGCTCGGAATGTCACGAAAGTTGGTGTGGACGCTTGTCTACCAATGGGACATCCAAATCTATTCTCAAATTTAAATTCCGAGAAGTTGGTCAAAGTTGAAAATCGACCGTGCATTTTCTCTAGACTTAGGCTTAAAGCGTGAGAAAATAGCTCGGAACGTCACGAAAGTTGGCGTGCGCACTTGTCTACCAACGGGACATCCAAATCTATTCTCAAATTTCAATTCTGAGAAGTTGGTCAAAGTCGAAACGCCACGATGCGTTTTCGCTAGACTTGAGCTTAAAGGGTGTGAAATTAGCTCGTAACATCACGAAAGTTGCTGTGCACGCATGTCTACAAATGGGACATCCAAATCTATGCTAAATTTTGAATTCCAAGAAGTTGGTGAAAGTCAAAACTCGACCGTACGTTTTTGCTAGAGTTGCGCTTGAAGGGGGATAAAAAAGCTCGGAATGTCACGAAAGTTAGTGTGGACGCTTGTCTACCAATGGTACATCCAAAACTATTCTCAAATTTTAATTCCGAAATGTTTGTCAAAGTTGAAACTCGACCGTGCGTTTTTGCTAGACTTGGGCTTAAAGGGGCAGAAAATAGCTCGGAACGTCACGAAAGTTGGCGTGTGCACTTATCTACCAACGGGACATCCAAATCCATTCTCAAATTTAAATTCCGAGAAGCTGGTCAAAGTTGAAAATCGACCGTGCATTTTCGCTAGACTTAGGCTTAAAGCGTGAGAAAATAGCTCGGAACGTCATCAAAGTTGGCGTGTGCATTTGTCTACCAACGGGACATCCAAATCCATTCTCAAATTTAAGTTCGGAGAAGTTGGTCAAAGTTGAAAATCGACCTTGCATTTTCGCTAGACTTAGGCTTAAAGCGTGAGAAAATAGCTTGGAACGTCACGAAAGTTGGCGTGCGCATTTGTCTACCAACGGGACATCCAAATCTATGCTCAATTTTCAATTCCGAGAAGTTGGTCAAATTCGAAACTCAACCGTGCATTTTCGCTAGAGTTGGGCTTAAAGGGGGAGAAAATAGCTCGGAACATCACGAAGTTGGTGTGGACGCTTGTCTACCAATGGGACATCCAAAACTATTCTCAAATTTCAATTCCGAGAAGTTGGTCAAAGTTGAAACTCGATCGTGCATTTTCGCTAGACTTGGGCTTAAAGGGTGGGAAAATAGCTCGGAACGTCACGAAAGTTAGCGTGCGCACTTGTCTACCAACGGGACATCCAAATCTATTCTCATATTTCAATTCCGAGAAGTTGGTCAAAGTCGAAATGCCACCATGCGTTTTCGCTAGACTTGAGCTTAAAGGGTGTTAAATTAGCTCGTAATGTGACAAAAGTTGTTGTGCACGAATGTCTACAAATGGGACATCCAAATCTATGCTCAATTTTCAATTCCGACAAGTTGGTGAAAGTCGTAACTCGACCGTACGTTTTCGCTACACTTGGGCTTAAAGGGGGAGAAAATAGCTCGGAACGTAACAAATGTTGGTGTGGATGCTTGTCTACCAATGGGACATCCAAAACTATTCTCAAATTTCAATTCTGAGAAGTTTGTCAAAGTTGAAACTCGATCGTGCGTTTTCGCTAGACTTGGGCTTAAAGGGTGTGAAAATAGCTCGGAATGTCACGAAAGTTGGTGTGGACGCTCGTCTACCAATGTGACATCCAAATCTATTCGCAAATTTAAATTCCGAGAAGTTGGTCAAAGTACAAACTCAATCGTGCGTTTTCGATAGAGTTGGGCTTAAAGGGTGTGAAAATAGCTCGGTACGTCACGGAAGTTGGCGTGGATGCTCATCTACCAATGTGACATCCAAATCTATTCTCAAATTCATATTCCGAGAAGTTGGTCAAAGTTGAAACTCGACCGTACATTTTCGCTAGGCTTGGGCTTAAAGGGTGAGAAAATAGCTCGGACCATCACGAAAGTTGGCATGTGCACGTATCTACAAACGGGACATCCAAATCCATTCTCAAGTTTAAATTCCGAGAAGTTGGTCAAAGTTGAAAATCGACCATGCATTTTCGCTAGACTTAGGCTTAAAGCGTGAGAAAATAGCTCGGAACGTCATGAAAGTTGGCGTGCGCATTTGACTACCATCGGGACATCCAAATCTATTCTCAATTTAAAATTCCGAGAAGTTGGTCAAATTCGAAACTCGACCGTGCGTTTTCGCTAGAGTTGGGCTTAAAGGCGAAGAAAATAGCTCGGAACGTCACGAAAGATGGCATGTACACTTGTCTACCAACGGGACATCCAGATCTATTTTCACATTTCAACTCCCAAAAGTTGGTCAAAGTCGAAACGCCACCATGCGTTTTCGCTAGACTTGAGCTTAAAGGGTGTGAAATTAGCTCGTAACATCACAAACGTTGTTGTGCATGCATGTCTACAAATGGGACATCCAAATCTATTCTCAATTTTCATTTCCGAGAAGTAGGTCAAAGACGAAACACGATTGTGGGTTTTCTCTAGAGTTGGGCTTAAAGGGGAAGAAAATAGCTCGGAACGTCACGAAAGTTGGCCTGTGCACTTATCTATCAACGGGACATCCAAATCCATTCTAAAATTTAAATTCCGAGAAGTTGGTCGAATTTGAAACTTGACCGTGCGTTTTCGCTAGACTTGGGCTTAAAGGGGGACTCGCTAGACTCGGAATGTCACGAAAGTTGGTGTGGACGCTTGTCTACCAATGGGACATCCAAATCTATTCTCAAATTTATATTCCGAGAAGTTGGTCAAAGTTGAAAATCGACCGTGCATTTTAGCTAGACTTGGGCTTAAAGGGTGAGAAAATAGCTCGGAATGTCACGAAAGTTGGCGTGCGCATTTGTCTACCAACGGGACATCCAAATCTATGCTCAATTTTAATTCCGAGAAGTTGGTCCAATTCGAAACTCGACCGTTGCGTTTTCACTAGACTTAGGCTTAAAGGGTGACAAAATAGCTCGAAACGTCACGAAAGTTGGCGTACGCATTTGTATACCAACGGGACACCCAAATCTATGCTCAATTTTCAATTCCGAGAAGTTGGTCAAATTCAAAACTCGACCGTGCGTTTTCGCTAGACTTGGGCTTAAAGGGGGAGAAAATAGCTCGGAACGTCACGAAAGTTGGTGTGGACGCTTGTTTACCAATGGGACATCCAAAACTATTCTCAAATTTCAATTCGAGAAGTTAGTAAAAGTTGAAACTCAATCGTGCGTTTTCGCTAGACTTGGGCTTAAAGGGTGTGAAAATAGCTCCGAATGTTACGAAAGTTGGCGTGGACGCTTGTCTACCAATGTGACATCAAAATCCATTCTCAAATTTAAATTCCGAGAAGTTGGTCAAAGTTGAAAATTGACCGTGCATTTTCGCTAGACTTAGGCTTAAAGGGTGAGAAAATAGCTCGGAACGTCACGAAAGTTGGCGTGCGCATTTGTCTACCAACGGGACATCCAAATCTATGCTCAATTTTCAGTTCCGAGAAGTTGGTCAAATTCGAAACTCGACCATCGCGTTTTCGCTAGACTTAATCTTAAAGGGTGAGAAAATAGCTCGGAATGTCACGAAAGTAGGCGTGCGCATTTTTCTACCAATGAGACATCCAAATCGATGCTCAATTTTTAATTCCGAGAAGTTGGCAAATTCGAAACTTGACCATGCGTTTTCGCTAGAGTTGGGCTTAAAGGCAAAGAAAATAGCTTGGAACGTCACGAAAGTTGGCATGTGCACTTATCTACCAACGGGACATCCAAATCTATTTTCAAATTTCAACTCCCAAAAGTTGGTCAAAGTCGAAACGCCACCATGCGTTTTCACTAGACTTGAGCTTAAAGGGTGTGAAATTAGGTCGTGACGTCATGAAAATTGTTGTGCGCATTTGTCTACGAACAGGACATCCAAATCTATGCTCAATTTTCAATTCTGAGAAGTTGGTCAAATTCGAAACTCGACCATAGCGTTTTCAGTAGACTTGGGCTTAAAGGGGGAGAAAATAGCTCGAAACGTCACGAAAGTTGGTGTGGACACTTGTCTACCAATGGGACATCCAAAACTATTCTCAAATTTCAATTCCGAGAAGTTAGTCAAAGTTGAAACTCGATCGTTCGTTTTCGCTAGACTTGGGCTTAAAGGGTGTGAAAATAGCTCGGAACGTTACGAAAGTTCGCATGGACGCTTGTATACCAATGGGACATCCAAAACTATTCTCAAATTTCAATTCCAAGAAGTTGGTCAAAGTTGAAACTCGATCATGCGTTTTCGCTAGACTTGGGCTTAAAGGGTGAGAAAATAGCTCGGAATGTCACGAAAGTAGGCGTGCGCATTTATCTACCAATGAGACATCCAAATCTATGCTCAATTTTTAATTCCGAGAAGTTGGCAAATTCGAAACTTGACCGTGCGTTTTCGCTAGAGTTGGGCTTAAAGGCAAAGGAAATAGCTTGGAACGTCACGAAAGTTGGAATGTGCACTTGTCTACCAATGGGACATCCAAATCTATTTTCAAATTTCAACTCCCAAAAGTTGGTCAAAGTCGAAACGCCACCATGCGTTTTCACTAGACTTGAGCTTAAAGGGTGTGAAATTAGCTTGTGACGTCACGAAAATTGTTGTGCGCATTTGTCTACCAACGGGACATCCAAATCTATGCTCAATTTTCAATTCCGAGAAGTTGGTTAAATTCGAAACTCGACCATGCGTTTTCGCTAGACTTGGGCTTAAAGGGGGAGAAAATAGCACGGAACGTCACGAAAGTTGGTGTGGACGCTTGTCTACCAATGGGACATCCAAAACTATTCTCAAATTTCAATTTCGAGAAGTTAGTCAAAGTAGAAACTCGATCGTGCGTTTTCGCTAGACTTGGGCTTAAAGGGTGTGAAAATAGCTCGGAACGTTACGAAAGTTCGCATGGACGCTTGTATACCAATGGGACATCCAAAACTATTCTCAATTTTCAATTTCGAGAAGTTAGTCAAAGTTGAAACTCGATCGTGCGTTTTCGCTAGACTTGGGCTTAAAGGGTGTGAAAATAGCTCGGAACGTTACGAAAGTTCGCATGGACGCTTGTATATCAATGGGACATCCAAAACTATTCTCAATTTTCAATTCCAAGAAGTTGGTCAAAGTTGAAACTCGATCGTGCGTTTTCGCTAGACTTGGGCTTAAAGGGGGAGAAAATAGCTCGGAACGTCACGAAAGTTGGTGTGGACACTTGTCTACCAATGGGACATCCAAAACTATTCTCAAATTTCAATTTCGAGAAGTTAGTCAAAGTTGAAACTCGATCGTGCGTTTTCGCTAGACTTGGGCTTAAAGGGTGTGAAAATAGCTCGGAACGTTACGAAAGTTCGCATGGACGCTTGTATACCAATGGGACATCCAAAACTATTATCAAATTTAAATTCCAAGAAGTTGGTCAAAGTTGAAACGCCACCATGCGTTTTCACTAGACTTGAGCTTAAAGGGTGTGAAATTAGCTCGTACCGTCACGAAAGTTGTTGTGCACATTTGTCTACCAACGGGAGATCCAATTCTATGCTCAATTTTCAATTCCGAGAAGTTGGTCAAATTCGAAACTCGACCGTCGCGTTTTCGCTAGACTTGGCCTTAAAGGGGGAGAAAATAGCTCGGAACGTCACGAACGTTGGTGTGGACGCTTGTCTACCAATGGGACATCCGAAACTATTCTCAAATTTGAATTCCGAGAAGTTAGTCAAAGTTGAAACTCGATCATAGCGTTTTCTCTAGACTTGGGCTTAAAGGGTGTGAAAATAGCTCGGAACATTACGAAAGATGGCATGGACGCTTGTCTACCAATGTGACATCCAAATCCATTCTAAAATTTAAATTCTGAGAAGTTGGTCAAAGTTGAAAATCGACCGTGCATTTTCGCTAGACTTAGGCTTAAAGGGTGAGAAAATAGATCGGAACGTCACGAAAGTTGGCGTGCGCATTTGTCTACCAACGGGACATCCAAATCTATGCTCAATTTTCAATTCCGAGAAGTTGGTCAAATTTTAAACTCGTCCGTGCGTTTTCGCTCGACTTGAGCTTAAAGGGTGTGAAATTAGCTTGTAATGTGACGAAAGATGGCGTGCGCATTTGTCTACCAACGGGACATCCAAATCTATGCTCAATTTTTAATTCCGAGTAGTTGGTCAAATTCAAAACTCGACCGTAGCGTTTTCGCTAGACTTAGGCTTAGAGGGTGAGAAAATAGCTCAGAACGTCACGAAAGTTGGTGTGCGCATTTGTCTACCAACGGGACATCCAAATCTATGCTCAATTTTCAATTCCGAGAAGTTGGTCAAATTCGAAACTCGACCATCGCGTTTTCGCCAGACTTGGGCTTAAAGGAAAGAAAATAGCTCGAAACCTCACGAAAGTTGGTGTGGACGCTTGTCTACCAATGGGACATCCAAAACTATTCTCAAATTTCAATTCCGAGAAGCTAGTCAAAGTTGAAAATCGATCGTCGCGTTTTCGCTAGAGTTGGGCTGAAAGGGTGTGAAAATAGCTTGGAACGTCACGAAAGTTGGGGTGGACGCTCATCTACCAATGTGACATCCAAATCTATTCGCAAATTTAAATGCCGAGAAGTTGGTCAAAGTACAAACTCAATCGTGCGTTTTCGCTAGAGTTGGGCTTAAAGGGTGTGAAAATAGCTCGGTACGTCACGAAAGTTGGAGTGGACAGTCGTCTACCAATGTGACATCGAAATCTATTCTCAAATTCATATTCCGAGAAGTTGCTCAAAGTTGAAACTCGACCGTGCATTTTCACTAGGCTTGGTCTTAAAGGGTGAGAAAATAGCTCAGAATGTCACGAAAGTTGGCATGTGCACTTATCTACAAACGGGACATCCAAATCCATTCTCAAATTTAAATTCCGAGAAGTTGGTCAAGGATGAAAATCGACAGTGCATTTTTCGCTAGACTTAGGCTTAAAGCGTGAGAAAATAGCTCGGAACGTCATTAAAGTTGGCATGCGCATTTGTCTACCAACGGGACATCCAAATCTATGCTCAATTTTCAATTCCGAGAAGTTGGTCAAATTCAAAACTCGACCGTCGCGTTTTCGCTAGAGTTGGGCTTAAAGGCGAAGAAAATAGCTCGGAACGTCATGAAAGTTGGCGTGTGCACTTATCTACGAACGGGACATCCAAATCCATTCTCAAATTTAAATTTCGAGAAGTTGGTCAAAGTTGAAAATCGATCGTGCATTTTCGCTAGACTTAGGCTTAAAGTGTGAGAAAATAGCTCGGAACGTCACGAAAGTTGGCGTGCGCATTTGTCTACCAACGGGACATCCAAATCTATGCTCAATTTTAAATTCCTAGAAGTTGGTCAAATTCGAAACTCGGCCTTGCGTTTTTGCTAGACTTGGGCTTAAAGGGGGAGATAATAGCTCGGAACGTCACGAAAATTTGTGTGGATGCTTGTCTACCAATGGGACATCCAAAACTATTCTCAAATTTCAATTCCGAGAAGTTAGTCAAAGTTGAAACTCGATCGTGCGTTTTCGCTAGACTTTGGCTTAAAGGGTGTGAAAATAGCTCGGAACGTCACGAAAGTTGGTGTGGATGCTTGTCTACCAATGGGACATCCAGAACTATTCTCAAATTTCAATTCCGAGAATTTAATCAAAGTTGAAACTCAATCGTGCGTTTTCGCTAGACTTGGGCTTAAAGGGTATGAAAATAGCTCGGAACGTTACCAAAGTTGGCGTGGACGCTCGTCTACCAATGTGACATCCAAATCCATTCTCAAATTTAAATTCGGAGAAGTTGGTCAAGTTGAAAATCGACCATGCATTTTCGATAGACTGAGGCTTAAAGGGTGAGAAAATAGCTCGGAATGTCACGAAAGTTCGTGTGGACGCTTGTCTACCAATGCGACATCAAAAACTATTCTCAAATTTCAATTCCGAGAAGTTGGTCAAAGTTGAAACTCGATCGTTCGTTAAAATAGCTCGGAATGTCACAAAAGTTGGCGTGGACGCTCGTCTACCAATGTGATATCCAAATCTATTCGCAAATTTAAATTCCGAGAAGTTGGTCAAAGTTGAAATTCGACCGTGCATTTTCGCTACACTTGGGCTTAAAGGGTGAGAAAATAGCTTGGAATGTCACGAAAGTTGGCGTGCGCATTTGTCTACCAATGGGACATCCAAATCTATGCTCAATTTTCAATTCCGAGAAGTTGGTCAAAGTTGAAACTCGATCATGCGTTTTCGCTAGACTTGGGCTTAAAGGGGGATAAAATAGCTTGGAACGTCACGAAAGTTTGTGTGGACGCTTGTCTACCAATGGGACATCCAAAACTATTCTCAAATTTCAATTTCGAGAAGTTGGTCAAAGTTGAAACTCGATCGTGCGTTTTCGCTAGACTTGGGCTTAAAGGGGGATAAAATAGATCGGAACGTCATGAAAGTTTGTGTGGACGCTCGTCTACCAATGTGACATCCAAATCTATTCTCAAATTTATATTCCAAGAAGTTGGTCAAAGTTGAAAATTGACCGTGCATTTTCACTAGACTTGGGCTTAAAGGGTGAGAAAATAGCTCGGAATGTCATGAAAGTTGGCGTGCGCATTTGTCTAACAACGGGACATCCAAATCTATGCTCAATTTTTAATTTCGAGAAGTTGGTCAAATTCGAAACTCGACCGTGCATTTTCGCTAGACTTAGGCTTAAAGGGTGAGAAAATAGCTCAGAACGTCACGAAAGTTGCCATGCGCATTTGTCTACCAACGGGACATCCAAATCTATGCTCAATTTTCAATTCCGAGAAGTTGGTCAAATTCGAAACTCGACCGTCGCGTTTTCACTATACTTGGGCTTAAAAGGGGGAGAAAATAGCTCAGAACATCACGAAAGTTGGTGTGGACGCTTGTCTACCAATGGGACATCCAAAACTATTCTCAAATTTCAATTCCGAGAAGTCAGTCAAAGTTGAAACTCGATCGTCGCGTTTTCGCTAGAGTTGGGCTTAAAGGGTTTGAAAATAGCTCGCAACGTTACGAAAGTTGGCGTGGACGTTCGTCTACCAATGTGACATCCAAATCCATTCTCAAATTTAAATTCAGAGAAGTTGGTCAAAGTTGAAAATCGACCGTCGCATTTTCCCTAGACTTAGGCTTAAAGGGTGAGAAAATACCTCGGAACGTCACGAAAGTTGGCGTGCGCATTTGTCTACCAACGGGACATCCAAATCTATGCTCAATTTTCAATTCCGAGAAGTTGGTCAAATTCGAAACTCGACCATACGTTTTCGCTCGACTTGAGCTTAAAGGGTCTGAAATTAGCTCGTAATGTGACGAAAGTTGGCGTGCGCATTTGTCTACCAACGCGACATCCAAATCTATGCTCAATTTTTAATTCCGAGAAGTTGGTCAAATTCGAAACTCGACCGTCGCGTTTTCGCTAGACTTAGGCTTAAAGGGTGAGAAAATAGCTCAGAACATCACGAAAGTTGGCGTGCGCATTTGTATAACAACGAGACATCCAAATCTATGCTCAATTTTCAATTCCGAGAAGTTGGTCAAATTCGAAACTCGACCGTGCGTTTTCGCTAGACTTGGGATTAAAGGGGGAGAAAATAGCTCAGAACGTCACGAAAGTTGGTGTGGACGCTTGGCTACTAATGGGACATCCAAAACTATTCTCAAATTTCAATTCGGAGAAGTTAGTCAAAGTTGAAACTCGATCGTAGCGTTTTCGCTAGACTTGGGCAAAAAGGGTGTGAAAATTGCTCGGAAGGTCACGAAAGTTGGCGTGGACTCTCGTCTACCAATGTGACATCCAAATCTATTCTCAAATTTGAATTCTGATAAGTTGGTCAAAGTTGAAACTCGATCGTGCGTTTTCGCTAGACTTGGGCTTAAAGGGGGAGAAAATAGCTCGGAACGTCACGAAAGTTGGTGTGGACGCTCGTCTACCAATGTGACATCCAAATCTATTCTCAAATTTATATTTCCGAGAAGTTGGTCAAAGTTGAAAATCGACCGTGCATTTTCGCTAGACTTCGGCTTAAAGGGTGAGAAAATTGCTCAAAACGTCACGAAAGTTGGCGTGTGCACTTATCTACCAATAGGACATCCAAATCCATTCTCAAATTTAAATTTTGGGAAGTTGGTCAAAGTTGAAAATCGACCGTGCATTTTCACTAGACTTAGGCTTAAAGCTTGAGAAAATAGCTCGGAATGTCATGAAAGTTGGCGTGCGCATTTGTCTACCAACGGGACATCCAAATCTATGCTCAATTTTCAATTCCGAGAACTTGGTCAAATTCGAAACTCGACCGTAGCGTTTTCGCTAGAATTGGGCTTAAAGGCGAAGAAAATAGCTCGGAACGTCACGAAAGTTGGCATGTGCACTTGTCTACCAATGGGACATCCAAATCTATTTTCAAATTTAATCTCCCAAAAGTTGGTCAAAGTCGAAAGGCCACCATGCGTTTTCGCTAGACTTGACCTTAAAGGGTGCGAAATTAGCTCCTAACGTCACGAAGGGTGCGAAATTAGCTCCTAACGTCACGAAAGCTGTTGTGCGTGCATGTCTACAAATGGGACATCCAAATCTATTCTCAATTTTCATTTCCGAGAAATAGGTCAAAGCCGAAACATGATCGTGGGTTTTCTCTAGAGTTGGGCTTAAAGGGGAAGAAAATAGCTCGGAACGTCACGAAAGTTGGCGTGTGCACTTATCTACCAACGGGACATCCAAATCCATTCTAAAATTTAAATTCCGAGAAATTGGTCAAAGTTGAAAATCGACCGTGCATTTTCGCTGGACTTAGGCTTGAAGCATGAGAAAATAGCTCGAAACGTCACGAAAGTTGGCGTGCGCATTTGTCTACCAATGGGACATCCAAATCTATGCTCAATTTTCAATTCCGAGAAGTTGGTCAAATTCGAAACTCGACCGTAGTATAGCGTTTTCGCTAGACTTGGGCTTAAAGGGGAGAAAATAGCTCGGAACGTCATGAAAGTTGGTGTGGACGCTTGTCTAGCAATGGAACATCCAAAACTATTCTCAAATTTCAATTCCGAGAATTTCGTCAAAGTACAAACTCGATCGTCTGCGTTTTTCGCTAGACTTGGGCTTAAACGGTGTGAAAATACCTCGGAACATCATGAAAGTTGGCGTGGACGCTCGTCTACGAATGTGACATCCAAATCTATTCTCAAATTTTAATTCTGAGAAGTTGGTCAAAGTTGAAAATCGACCGTAGCATTTTCGCTAGACATCGGCTTCAAGGGTGAGAAAATAGCTCGGAACGTCACGAAAGTTGGCGTGCGCATTTGTCTACCAATGGGACATCCAAATCTATGCTCAATTTTCAATTCCGAGAAGTTGGTCAAATTAAAAACTTGACCATAGTGTTTTCGCTAGACTTGGGCTTAAAGGGGGGAGAAAATAGCTCGGAACGTCACGAAAGTTGGTGTGGACGCTTGTCTACCAATGGGGACATCCAAAACTATTCTCAAATTTCAATTCCGAGAAGTTGGTCAAAGTTGAAACTCGATCGTACCGCGTTTTCGCTAGAATTGGGCTTAAAGTATGTGAAATTAGCTCGTAATGTCACGAAAGTTGTTGTGCGCGCACGTCTACAAATGGGGACATCCAAATCTGTTCTCAATTTTCAATTCCGAGAAGTTGGTCAAACATGAAACGCGACCATGCGTTTTCTCTAGAGTTGGGCTTAAATGGGAAGAAAATAGCTCAGAATTTTATGAAAGTTGGTGTGGATGCTTGTCTACCAATGGGACATCCAAATCTATTCTCAAATTTCAATTCCGAGAAGTTGGTCAGAGTTGAAAATTTACTGTGCATTTTCGCTAGACTTGGGCTTAAAGGGCGAGAAAATAGCTTGGAACGTCACGAAAGTTGGCGTGCGCACTTGTCTACCAACGGGACATCCAAAGCTATTCTCAAATTTCAATTCCGAGAAGTTGGTCAAAGATCGAAATGCCTCCATGCGTTTTTCGCTAGACTTGAGCTTAAAGGGTGGGAAATTAGATCGTAACATCACAAAAGTTGCTGTGCAATGCATGTCTACAAATGGGACATCCAAATCTATGCTCAATTTTGAATTACGAGAAGTTGGTGAAAGTCGAAACTCGACCGTACGTTTTCACAAGAGTTGGGTGTGAAGTGGCATAAAATAGCTCGAATGTCATGAAAGTTGGTGTGGATGCTTGTCTACCACTGGTAGATCCAAAACTATTCTCAAAATTTTAATTCTGAAATGTTTGTCAAAGTGGAAACTCGACCATGCGTTTTCCGCTAGACTTGTGCTTAAAGGGGTAGAAAATAGCTCGGAACGTCACAAAAGTTGGCGTGCACACTTGTCTACCAATGGGACATCCAAATCTATTTTCAAATTTCAATTCCCAGTAGTTGGTCAAAGTCGAAATGCCACCATGGGTTTTCACTAGACTTGGGAATAAAGGGCGTGAAATTAGCTCGTAACGTCATGAAAGTGCTGTGCCCCGCATGTGTACAAATGGGACATCCAAATCTATTCTCAATTTTCAATTCCGAGAAGTTGGTCAAATATGAAACGCGACCGTAGCATTTTCTCTAGAGTTGGGCTTAAATGGGATGAAAATAGCTCGGAATGTCACGAAAGTTGGTATGGACGCTTGTCTACCAATGGGACATCCAAATCTATTCTCAAATTTAAATTCTGAGAGGTTGGTCAAAGTTGAAACTCGATCCTTGCGTTTTCGCTAGACTTGGGCTTAAAGGGGGATAAAATATCTCGGAACGTCACGAAAGTTGGTGTGGACGCTTGTCTAGCAATGGGACATCCAAAACTATTCTCAAATTTCAATTCTGAGAGGTTGGTCAAAGTTGAAACTCGATCATAGCGTTTTCGCTAGACTTGGGCTTAAAGGGGTAGAAAATAGCTTGGAACTTCACGAAAGTTGGTGTGGACGCTTATCTACCAACGGGACATCCAAAACTATTCTCAAATTTCTATTTCGAGATGTTGCTCAAAGTTGAAACTCGATCGTGTGTTTTTGCTAGACTTGGGCTTAAAGGGTGTGAAATTAGCTCGTAATGTCACGAAAGTTTGCTGTGCGCTGCATGTCTACAAATGGGACATCCAAATCTATTCTCAATTTTCATTTCCGAGAAGTTGGTCAGAGATGAAACGCGACCGTAGCGTTTTCTCTATAGTTGGGGTTATATGGGAAGAAACTAGCTTGGAATGTCACGAAAGTGGTGTGGACGCTTGTCTACCAATGGGACATCCAAATCTATTCCTCAAATTTAAATTCCAAGAAGTTGGTCAAAGTTGAAAATTTACCGTGCGTTTTCGCTAGACTTGGGCTTAAAAGGGTGAGAAAATAGCTTGGAAAGTCACGAAAGTTGGCGTGCGCACTTGTCTACCAACGGGACATCCAAATCTATTCTCAAATTTCAATTCCGAGAAGTTGGTCAAAGTCGAAACGCTACCCATGCGTTTTCGCTAGACTTGAGCTTAAACGGTGTGTAAATTAGCTCGTAACATCACGAAAGTTGCTGTGCACGCATGTCTACAAATGGGACATCCAAATCTATGCTCAATTTTGAATTCCGAGAAGTTGGTGAAAGTCGAAACTCGACCGTTAACACGTTTTCGCTAGAGTTGGGCTTGAAGGGGGATAAAATAGCTCGGAATGTCACGAAAGTTGGTGTGGACGCTTGTCTACCAATGGTACATCCAAAACTATTCTCAAATTTTAATTCCGAAATGTTTGTCAAAGTTGAAACTCGACCGTACGTTTTCGCTAGACTTGGGCTTAAAGGGGCAAAAAATATCTCGAAACGTCACAAAAGTTGGTGTGCACGCTTGTCTACCAATGGGACATCCAAATCTATTTTCAAATTTCAATTCCCAGAAGTTGGTCAAAGTCAAATTGCCACCATGGGTTTTCACTAGACTTGGGAATAAATGGCGTGAAATTAGCTCGTAACGTCATGAAAGTTGTTGTGCGTGCATGTCTACAAATGGGACATCGAAATCTATTCTCAATTTTCAATTCCGAGAAGTTGGTCAAAGATGAAACGCGATCGATGCGTTTTCTCTAGAGTTGGGGCTTAAATGGGAAGAAAATAGCTCAGACTCTCACGAAAGTTGGTGTGGACACTTGTCTACCAATGGGACAACTCCAAATCTATTCTCAAATTTAAATTCCGAGAAGTTGGTCAAAGTTGAAAATTTACCGTGCGTTTTTCGGTAGACTTGGGCTTAAAGGGTGAGAAAATACCTTAGAAATGTCACGAAAGTTGGCGTGCGCACTTGTCTACCAACGGGACATCCAAATCTATTCTCAAATTTCAATTCCGAGAAGTTGGCCAAAGTCGAAAACGCCACCATCCGTTTTCGCTAGGCTTGAGCCTAAAGGGTGTGAAATTAGCTCGTAACATCATGAAAGTTGCTGTGCACAGCATGTCTACAAATGGACATCCAAATCTATGCTCAATTTTGAATTCCGAGAAGTTGGTGAAAGTCGAAACTCGACCGTACGTTTTCACTAGAGTTGGGCTTGAACGGGGAGAAAATACCTCGGAATGTCACAAAAGTTGGTGTGGACTCTTGTCTACCAATGGTAACAATCCAAAACTATTCTCAAATTTTAATTCCAAAATGTTTGTCAAAGTTGAAACTCGACCGTTAGCGTTTTCGATAGACTTGGGATTAAAGGGGCAGAAAATAGCTCGGAACGTCACGAAAGTTGGCTTGCATGCTTGTCTAGCAATGGGACATCCAAATCTATTTTCAAATTTCAATTCCCAGAAGTTGGTCAAAGTCGAAATGCCACCCATGGGTTTTCACTAGACTTGGGCAATAATGGGAGTGAAATTAGCTCGTAACGTCATGAAAGTTGCTGTGCGCGCATGTCTAAAAATGGGACATCCAAATCTATTCTCAATTTTCAATTCCGAGAAGTTGGTCAAAGATGAAACGTGACCGTAGCGTTTTCTCTAGAGTTGGGGCTTAAATGGGATGAAAATAGCTCGGAATGTCACGAAAGTTGGTGTGGACGCTTGTCTACCAATGGGACATCCAAATCTATTCTCAAATTTAAATTCCGAGAAGTTGGTCAAAGTTGAAAATTGACCATGCGTTTTCGCTAGACTTGGCTTAAAGGGCGAGAAAATAGCTTGGAAACGTCACGAAATTTGGCGTGCACACTTGTGTACCAATGGGACATCCAAATCTATTCTCAAATTTCAATTCCAAGAAGTTGGTCAAAGCCGAAACACTACCGTGCGTTTTCGCTAAACTTGAGCTTAAAGGGTGTAAAATTAGCTCGTAACATCACAAACGTTGCTGTGCACGCATGTCTAGAAATGGGACATCCAAATCTATTCCCAATTTTCATTTCCGAGAAGTAGGTCAAAGCCGAAACACGATCGTAAGCGTTTTCTCTAGAGTTTGGGCTTAAAGGGGAAGAAAATAGATCGGAACATCACGAAAGTTGGCGTGTGCACTTATCTACCAACGGGACATCCAAATCCATTCTCAAATTTAAATTCCGAGAAGTTCCTCAGAGTTGAAAATCGACCGTACGAGCATTTTCGCTAGAACTTAGGCTTAAAGCGTGAGAAAATAGCTTGGAACGTCACGAAAGTTGGCGTGCCGCATTTGTCTACCAATGGGACATCCAAATCCATTCTCAAATTTAAATTCGGAGAAGTTGGTCAAAGTTTAAAATCGACCGTGCATTTTCGCTAGACTTAGGCTTAAAGCGTGAGAAAATAGCTCGGAACGTCACGAAAATTGGCGTGCGCATTTGTCTACCAACGGGACATCCAAATCTATGCTCAATTTTCAATTCCGAGAAGTTGGTCAAATTCGAAACTCGACCGTTGCGTTTTCGCTAGACTTGGGCTAAAGGTGGAGAAAATAGCTTGAAACGTCACGAAGTTGGTGTGGACGCTTGTCTACCAATGGGACAATCCAAAACTATTCTCAAATTTCAATTCCGAGAAGTTGGTCAAAGTTGAAACTCGATCGTAGCATTTTCGCTACACTTGGGCTTAAAGGGTGGGAAAATAGCTCGGAACGTCATGAAATTTGGTGTGCGCACTTGTCTACCAACGGGACATCCAAATCTATTCTCATATTTCAATTCCGAGAAGTTGGTCAAGAGTCAAAATGCCAGCATGCGTTTTCGCTAGACTTGAGCTTAAAGGGTGTTAAATTAGCTCGTAATGTGACGAAAGTTGTTGTGCGCGGAATGTCTACAAATGGACATCCAAATCTATGCTCAATTTTCAATTCCGAGAAGTTGGTGAAAGTCGTAACTCGACCGTATGTTTTCGCTACATTTGGGATTAAAGGTGGAGAAAATAGCTCAAAACATAACGAATGTTGGTGTGGATGCTTGTCTACCAATGGGACATCCAAAACTATTCTCAAATTTCAATTCCAAGAAGTTTGTCAAAGTTGAAACACGATCATGCATTTTCGCTAGACTTTGGGCTTAAAGGGTGTGAAATTAGCTCGGAATCTCACGAAAGTTGTTGTGCGCAAATGTCTACAAATGGGACATCCAAAACTATTCTCAATCTTTAATTACGAGAAGTTGGTGAAAGTTGAAACTCGACAGTACGTTTTCGGTAGAGGAGAAAATAGCTTGGAACGTCACGAAAGTTGGTGTGGATGCTTGTCTACCCAATGGGACATCCAAAACTATTCTCAAATTTCAATTCCAAGAAATTGGTCAAAGTCGAAATGCCAACATGCGTTTTCTGTAGACTTGGGATTAAAGTGTGTGAAATTAGATCATAAAATCACGAAAGTTGTAGTGCGCACATGTCTACAAATGCGACATCCAAATCTATTCTCAAATTTAAATTGTGAGAAGTTGGTCCAATTTAAAAATCGAACCGTGCGTTTTCTCTAGACTTGGGCTTAAAGGGTGTGAAATTAGTTCGGAACATCACGAAAGTTGGCATGCGCACTTGTCTACCAACGGGATCATCCAAATCTATGCTCAATTTTCAATTCTGGGAATTTGGTCAAAGTCGAAAACTCGATCGTGCATTTTCCCTACATTTGGGATTAAAGGGTGTGTAAATTAGCACGGAACGTCACGAAAGTTGGCGTGGACGCTCGTCTACCAATGTGACATCCAAATCTATTCGCAAATTTAAATGCCGAGAAGCTGGTCAAAGTACAAACTCAATTGTGCGTTTTCGCTAGAGTTGGGCTTAAAGGGTGTGAAAATAGCTCGGTACGTAACGAAAGTTGGCGTGGGCGCTCGTCTACCAATGTGACATTAAAATCTATTCTCAAATTCATATTCCGAGAAGTTGGTCAAAGTTGAAACTCGACCGTGCATTTTCGCTAGGCTTGGGCTTAAAGGGTGAGAAAATAGCTCGGAACGTTACGAAAGTTGGCGTGTGCACTTATCTACCAACGGGACATCCAAATCCATTATCAAATTTAAATTCCGAGAAGTTGGTCAAAGATGAAAATCGACAGTGCATTTTTCGCTAGACTTAGGCTTAAAGCGTGAGAAAATAGCTCGGAACGTCATGAAAGTTGGCATGTGCATTTTTCTACCAACGGGACATCCAAATCTATGCTCAATTTTCAATTCCGAGAAGTTGGTCAAATTCGAAACTCGACCGTCGCGTTTTCGCTAGAGTTGGGCTTAAAGGCGAAGAAAATAGCTCGGAACGTCACGAACGTTGGCATGTGCACTTGTCTACCAACGGGACATCCAAATCCATTCTCAAATTTAAATTCCGAGAAGTTGGTCAAAGTTGAAAATCGACCGTTCATTTTCGCTAGACTTAGGCTTAAAGTGTGAGAAAATAGCTCGGAACGTCACGAAAGTTGGCGTGCGCATTTGTCTACCAACGGGACATCCAAATCTATGCTCAATTTTAAATTCCGAGAAGCTAGTCAAAGTTGAAACTCGATCGTGCGTTTTCGCTAGACTTGGGCTTAAAGGGTGTGAAAATAGCTCATAATGTCACAAAAGTTGGCGTGGACGCTCGTCTACCAATGTGACATCCAAATCTATTTGCAAATTTAAATTCCGAGAAGTTGGTCAAAGTTGAAAATCGACCATGCATTTTCGCTACACTTAGGCTTAAAGGGTGAGAAAATAGCTCGGAACGTCACGAACGTTGGCGTGCGCATTTGTCTACCAACGGGACATCCAAATCTATGCTCAATTTTCAATTCCGAGAAGTTGGTCAAACTTGAAACTCGACCGTAGCGTTTTCGCTAGACTTGGACTTAAAGGGGGAGAAAATAGCTCGGAACGTCACGAAAGTTGGTGTGGACGCTTGTCTACCAATGGGACATCCAAAACTATTCTCAAATTTCAATTCTGAGAAGTTGGTCAAAGTTGAAAATCGACCGTGCATTTTCTCTAGACTTGGGCTTAAAGGGTGAGAAAATAGCTCGGAATGTCACGAAAGTTGGCGTGCGCATTTGTCTACCAACGGGACATCCAAATCTATGCTCAACTTTTAGTTCCGAGAAGTTGGTCAAATTTGAAACTCGACCGTAGCGTTTTCGCTAGACTTAGGCTTAAAGGGTGACAAAATAGCTCGGAACGTCACGAATGTTGGCGTGCCCATTTGTCTACCAACGGGACATCCAAATCTATGCTCAATTTTCAATTCCGAGAAGTTGGTCAAATTCGAAACTCGACCGTGCATTTTCGCTAGACTTGGGCTTAAAGGGGGAGAAAATAGCTTGGAACGTCATGAAAGTTGGTGTGGATGCTTGTCTACCAATGGGACATCCAGAACTATTCTCAAATTTCAATTCCGAGAATTTAATCAAAGTTGAAACTCGATCGTGCGTTTTCGCTAGACTTGGGCTTAAAGGGAATGAAAATAGCTCGGAACGTTACCAAAGTTGGCGTGGACACTCGTCTACCAATGTGATATCCAAATCCATTCTCAAATTTAAATTCCGAGAAGTTGGTCAAAGTTAAAAATCGACCATGCATTTTCGCTAGACTGAGGCTTAAAGGGTGAGAAAATAGCTTGGAACGTCACGAAAGTTGGCGTGCGCATTTGTCTACCAACGGGACATCCTAATCTATGCTAAATTTTCAATTCCGAGAAGTTGGTCAAATTCGAAACTCGACCGTAGCGTTTTTGCTCGACTTGAGCGTAAAGGGTGTGAAATTAGCTTGTAATGTGACGAATGTTGGCGTGCGCATATGTGTACCAACGGGACATCCAAATCTATGCTCAATTTTTAATTCCGTGAAGTTGGTCAAATTTGAAACTCAACCGTGCATTTTCACTAGACTTGGGCTTAAAGCGTGGGAAAATAGCTCGAAACGTCACGAAAGTTGGCGTGCGCATTTGTCTACCAATGGGACATCCAAATCTATGCTCAATTTTCAATTCCGAGAAGTTGTTCAAATTCGAAACTCGACCGTACGTTTTCGCTAGACCTGGGCTTAAAGGGGGAGAAAATAGCTCGGAACGTCATGAAAGTTGGTGTGGACGCTTGTCTACCAATGGGACATCCAAAACTATTTTCAAATTTCAATTCCGAGAATTTAGTCAAAGTTGAAACTCGATCGTGCGTGAAAATAGGTCAGAACGTCACAAAAGTTGGTGTGGACGCTCGTCTACCAATGTGACATCCAAATATATTCGCAAATTTAAATTCCGAGAAGTTGGTCAAAGTTGAAAATCGACCGTGCATTTTTGCTACACTTAGGTTTAAAGGGTGAGAAAATAGCTCGGAACGTCACGAAAGTTGGCATGCGCATTTGTCTACCAATGGGACATCCAAAACTATTCTCAAATTTCAATTCCGAGAAGTTGGTCAAAGTTGAAACTCGATCGTCGCGTTTTCGCTAGACTTGGGCTTAAAGGGGGATAAAATAGATCAGAACGACACGAAAGTTTGTGTGGACGCTCGTCTACCAATGTGACATCCAAATCTATTCTCAAATTTATATTCCGACAAGTTGGTCAAAGTTGAAAATCGACCGTGCATTTTCGCTAGACTTGGGCTTAAAGGGTGAGAAAATAGCTCGGAATGTCACGAAAGTTGGCATGCGCATATGTCTACCAACGGGACATCCAAATCTATGCTCAGTTTTTAATTTCGAGAAGTTGGTCAAATTCGAAACTCGACCGTGCATTTTTGCTAGACTTAGGCTTAAAGGGTGAGAAAATAGCTCAGAACGTCACGAAAGTTGGCGTGTGCATTTGTCTACCAACGGGACATCCAAATCTATGCTCAATTTTCAATTCCGAGAAGTTAGTCAAATTTGAAACTCGACCGTGCGTTTTAGCTAGACTTGGGCTTAAAAGGCGGAGAAAATAGCTCAGAACATCACGAAAGTTGGTGTGGACGCTTGTCTACCAATGGGACATCCAAAACTATTCTCAAATTTCAATTCCGAGAAGTCAGTCAAAGTTGAAACTCGATCGTGCGTTTTCGCTAGAGTTGGGCTTAAAGGGTATGAAAATAGCTTTGCATTGTTACGAAAGTTGGCGTGGACGCTCGTCTACCAATGTGACATCCAAATCCATTCTCAAATTTAAATTCCGAGAAGTTGGTCAAAGTTGAAAATCGACCGTGCATTTTTGCTAGACTTAGGCTTAAAGGGTGAGAAAATAGCTCCGAACGTCACGAAAGTTGGCGTGCGCATTTGTCTACCAACTGGACATCCAAATCTATGCTCAATTTTAAATTCCGAGAAGTTGGTCAAATTCGAAACTCGACCGTATGTTTTCGCTCGACTTGAGCTTAAAGGGTGTGAAATTAGCTTGTAATGTGACGAAAGTTGACGTGCGCATTTGTCTACCAATGGGACATCCAAATCTATGCTCAATCTTTAATTACGATAAGTTGGTGAAAGTTGAAACTCGACAGTACGTTTTCGGTAGAGGAGAAAATAGCTTGGAACGTCACGAAAGTTGGTGTGGATGCTTGTCTACCAATGGGACATCCAAAACTATTCTCAAATTTCAATTCCAAGAAATTGGTCAAAGTCAAAATGCCACCATGCGTTTTCTGTAGACTTGGGATTAAAGTGTGTGAAATTAGATCATAAAATCACGAAAGTTGTAGTGCGCACATGTCTACAAATGCGACATCCAAATCTATTCTCAAATTTAAATTGTGAGAAGTTGGTCAAATTTAAAAATCGACCGTGTGTTTTCCCTAGACTTGGGCTTAAAGGGTGTGAAATTAGTTTGGAACATCACGAAAGTTGGCGTGCGCACTTGTCTACCAACGGGACATCCAAATCTATGCTCAATTTTCAATTCTGGGAATTTGGTCAAAGTCGAAACTCGATTGTGCATTTTCCCTAGATTTGGGATTAAAGGGTGTGAAATTAGCACGGAACGTCACGAAAGTTGGCATGGACGCTCGTCTACCAATGTGACATCCAAATCTATTCGCAAATTTAAATGCCGAGAAGCTGGTCAAAGTACAAACTCAATCGTGCGTTTTCGCTAGAGTTGGGCTTAAAGGGTGTGAAAATATCTCGGTACGTCACGAAAGTTGGCGTGGACGCTCGTCTACCAATGTGACATCCAAATCTATTCTCAAATTCATATTCTGAGAAGTTGGTCAAAGTTGAAACTCGACCGTGCATTTTCGCTAGGCTTGGGCTTAAAGGGTGAGAAAATAGCTCGGAACGTTACGAAAGTTGGCGTGTGCACTTATCTACCAATGGGACATCCAAATCCATTCTCAAATTTAAATTCCGAGAAGTTGGTCAAAGATGAAAATCGACAGTGCATTTTTCGCTAGACTTAGGCTTAAAGCGTGAGAAAATAGCTCGAAAAGTCACGAAAGTTGGCGTGCGCATTTTTCTACCAACGGGACATCCAAATATATGCTCAATTTTCAATTCCGAGAAGTTGGTCAAATTCGAAACTCGACCGTGCATTTTCGCTAGAGTTGTGCTTAAAGGCGAAGAAAATAGCTCAGAACGTCACGAAAGTTGGCGTGTGCACTTATCTACCAACACGACATCCAAATCCATTCTCAAATTTAAATTCCGAGAAGTTGGTCAAAGTTGAAAATCGACCGTGCATTTTCGCTAGACTTAGGCATGAAGCGTGAGAAAATAGCTCGGAAGTCACGAAAGTTGGCGTGCGCATTTGTCTACCAACGGGACATCCAAATCTATGCTCAATTTTCAATTCCGAGAAGTTGCTCAAATTCAAAACTCGACCGTGCATTTTCGCTAGACTTGGGCTTAAAGGGGGAGAAAATAGCTCGGAACGTCATGAAAGTTGGTGTGGACGCTTGTCTACCAATGGGACATCCAAAACTATTCTCAAATTTCAATTCTGAGAATTTCGTCAAAGTACAAACTCGATCGTGTGTTTTCGCTAGACTTGGGCTTAAAGGGTGTGAAAATACCTCGGAACGTCACGAAAGTTGGCGTGGACGCTCGTCTATGAATTCTGAGAAGTTGGTCAAAGTTGAAAATAGCTTGGAACGTCACGAAGGTTGGCGTGCGCACTTGTCTACAAACGGGACATCCACAGCTATTCTCAAATTTCAATTCCGAGAAGTTGGTCAAAGTCGAAACGCCACCATGCGTTTTCGCTAGACTTGAGCTTAAAGGGTGGGAAATTAGATCGTAACATCACGAAAGTTGCTGTGCATGCATGTGTACAAATGGGACATCCAAATCTATAATCAATTTTGAATTACGAGAAGTTGGTGAAAGTCGAAACTCGACTGTACTTTTTCGCCAGAGTTGGGTGTGAAGTGGGATAAAATAGCTCGGAATGTCACGAAAGTTGGTGTGGATGCTTGTCTACCAATGGTACATCCAAAACTATTCTCAAATTTTAATTCCGAAATGTTTGTCAAAGTGGAAACTCGACCGTGCGTTTTTGCTAGACTTGGGATTAAAGGGGCAGAAAATAGCTCAGAACGTCACAAAAGTTGGCTTGCACGCTTGTCTACTAATGGGACATCCAAATCTATTTTCAAATTTCAATTCCCAGCAGTTGGTCCAAGTCGAAATGCCACCATGGGTTTTCACTAGACTTGGGAATAAAGGGCATGAAATTAGCTCGTAACGTCATGAAAGTTGCTGTGCCCGCATGTGTACAAATGGGACATCCAAATCTATTCTCAATTTTCAATTCCGAGAAGTTGGTCAAAGATGAAACGCGACTGTGCATTTTCTCTAGAGTTGGGCTTAAATGGGATGAAAATAGCTCGGAATGTCACAAAAGTTGGTATGGACGCTTGTCTACCAATGGGACATCCAAACCTATTCTCAAATTTAAATTCTGAGAGGTTGGTCAAAGTTGAAACTCGATCGTGCGTTTTCGCTAGACTTGGGCTTAAAGGGGGAGAAAATATCTCGGAACGTCACGAAAGTTGGTGTGGACACTTGTCTACCAATGGGACATCCAAAACTATTCTCAAATTTCAATTCCGAGAGGTCTGTCAAAGTTGAAACTCGATCATGGATTTTCGCTAGACTTGGGCTTAAAGGGGGAGAAAATAGCTCGGAACTTCAAAAAAGTTGGTGTGGACGCTTGTCTACCAATGGGACATCCAAAACTATTCTCAAATTTCAATTTCGAGAAGTTGGTCAAAGTTGAAACTCGATCGTGTGTTTTTGCTAGAATTGGGCTTAAAGGGTGTGAAATTAGCTCGTAATGTCACGAAAGTTGTTGTGCGTGCATGTCTACAAATGGGACATCCAAATCTATTCTCAATTTTCATTTCCGAGAAGTTGGTCAGAGATGAAATGCGACCGTGCGTTTTCTCTACAGTTGGGCTTAAATGGGAAGAAAATAGCTCGGAATGTCACGAAAGTTGGTGTGGACGCTTGTCTACCAATGGGATATCCAAATCTATTCTCAAATTTAAATTCCAAGAGTTGGTCAAAGTTGAAAATTTACCGTGCGTTTTCGCTAGACTTGGGCTTAAAGGGCGAGAAAATAGCTTGGAAAGTCACGAAAGTTGGCGTGCAGACTTGTCTAGCAACGGGACATCCAAATCTATTCTCAAATTTCAATTCCGAGAAGTTGGTCAAAGTCGAAACGCTACCATGCGTTATCGCTAGACTTGAGCTTAAAGGGTGTGAAATTAGCTCGTAACATCACGAAAGTTGCTGTGCACGCATGTCTACAAATGGGACATCCAAATCTATGCTCAATTTTGAATTCCGAGAAGTTGGTGAAATTCGAAACTTGACCGTACGTTTTCGCTAGAGTTGGGCTTGAAGGGGGATAAAATAGCTCGGAATGTCACGAAAGTTGGTGTGGACGCTTGTCTACCAATGGTACATCCAAAACTATTCTCAAATTTTAATTTCGAAATGTTTGTCAAAGTTGAAACTCGACGGTGCGTTTTCGCTAGACTTGGGCTTAAAGGGGCAAAAAATAGCTCGAAACGTCACGACAGTTGGCGTGCACGCTTGTCTACCAATTGGACATCCAAATGTATTTTCAAATTTCAATTCCCAGAAGTTGGTCAAAGTCAAAATGCCACCATGGGTTTTCATTAGACTTGGGAATAAAGGGCGTGAAATTAGCTCGTAACGTCATGAAAGTTGCTGTGCGTGCATGTCTACAAATGGGACATCCAAATCTATTCTCAATTTTCAATTCCGAGAAGTTGGTCAAAGATGAAACGCGATCGTGCGTTTTCTCTAGAGTTGGGCTTAAATGGGAAGAAAATAGCTCAGGATGTCACGAAAGTTGGTGTGGACGCTTATATACCAACAGGACATCCAAATCTATTCTCAAATTTAAATTCCGAGAAGTTGGTCAAAGTTGAAAATTTACCGTGCGTTTTCGGTAGACTTGGGCTTAAAGGATGAGAAAATAGCTTGGAACGTCACGAAAGTTGGCGTGCGCACTTGTCTACCAACGGGACATCCAAATCTATGCTCAATTTTGAATTCCAAGAAGTTGGTGAAAGTCGAAACTCGACCATACATTTTCACTAGAGTTGGGCTTGAACGGGTAGAAAATACCTCGGAATGTCACAAAAGTTGGTGTGGACGCTTGTCTACCAATGGTACATCCAAAACTATTCTCAAATTTTAATTTTGAAATGTTTGTCAAAGTTGAAACTCGACCGTGCGTTTTCGATAGACTTGGGCTTAAATGTTGATGTATATGTAACTTCGGAATGTATTTCACATATATGTATATTGTATTCCTATAGAGATGGTATTATTCCTCTATAAGGAAGTGTCGTCATTTATATTGTAAGTGTCGTAACTTATACTTGATGGGTTATTAGACCACCTTGTTTGGGGTCGGCCCTGTATAAGTCATGTGGGTCAAAGGGTTATTAGACCACCCTATTGGGGGTCGGCCATGTGGGTCAAAGGGTTATTAGACCACCTTATTGGGGGTCGGCCCACTCAGCATTATGTTATGTGGTTAAGTTCGAGCCGACATGAGTTAGGTAAAAAGGCAAGTCAAGTCAAGTATAAATAGAGTGCGGGAGGCACTCTATTTGCTCACTCACTTCTCACACATGCTCTCAAGGAGGAGAGGCGCACTTATGGAGGAGGAGGATTGCTGCTAGGTTATGGCTATCTCTATTGGTTGGTTGTATCATTGCTCTATCTATCTCTGAGGAAGTTATTGGGGTTTTTCACCTTTATGGTTTTCCCCAAGTAAATCTTTGTGTCTCTTGTGTGCTTGCATTATTGTCTCCATGATTGATATGCTGTAGATATGTTGTACATGTTGTTCTCTCAGTTAAGATCCTAGATCAGATTGAAGTAAATTCTGAAAATTTAACATTAAAGGGGCAGAAAATAGCTCGGAACGTCATGAAAGTTGGCTTGCACGCTTGTCTACCAATGGGACATCCAAATCTATTTTCAAATTTCAATTCCCAGAAGTTGGTCAAAGTCGAAATGCCACCATGGGTTTTCACTAGACTTGGGAATAAAGGGAGTGAAATTAGCTCATAACGTCATGAAAGTTGCTGTGCGCGCATGTCTAAAAATGGGACATCCAAATCTATTCTCAATTTTCAATTCTGAGAAGTTGGTCAAAGATGAAACGCGACCGTGCGTTTTCTCTAGAGTTGGTCTTAAATGGGATGAAAATAGCTCGTAATGTCACGAAAGTTGGTGTGGACGCTTGTCTACCAATGGGACATCCAAATCTATTCTCAAATTTAAATTCCGAGAAGTTGGTCAAAGTTGAAAATTTACCGTGCATTTTCGCTAGACTTGGGCTTAAAGGGCGAGAAAATAGCTTGGAACGTCACGAAAGTTGGCGTGCACACTTGTCTACAAATGGGACATCCAAATCTATTCTCAAATTTCAATTCCAAGAAGTTGGTCAAAGCCGAAACGCCACCGTGCGTTTTCGCTAAACTTGAGCCTAAAGGGTGTAAAATTAGCTCGTAACATCACAAAGGTTGCTGTGCACGAATGTCTAGAAATGGGACATCCGAATCTATTCTCAATTTTCATTTCCGAGAAGTAGGTCAAAGCCGAAACATGATCGTGCGTTTTCTCTAGAGTTGGGCTTAAAGGGGAAGAAAATAGATCGGAACGTCACGAAAGTTGGCGTGTGCACTTATCTACCAACGAGACATCCAAATCCATTCTCAAATTTAAATTCTGAGAAGTTGGTCAAAGTTGAAAATCGACCATGCATTTTCGCCTGACTTAGGCTTAAAGCATGAGAAAATAGCTTGGAACGTCACGAAAGTTGGCGTGCGCATTTGTCTACCGACGGGACATCCAAATCCATTCTCAAATTTAAATTCGGAGAAGTTGGTCAAAGTTTAAAATAGACCGAGCATTTTCGCTAGACTTAGGCTTAAAGCGTGGGAAAATAGCTCGGAACGTCACGAAAGTTGAAGTGCGCATTTGTCTACCAACGGGACATCCAAATCTATGCTCAATTTTCAATTCCGAGAAGTTAGTCAAATTTGAAACTCGACCGTGCGTTTTCGCTAGACTTGGGCTTAAAGGGGGAGAAAATAGCTCGGAACGTCACGAAGTTGGTGTGGACGCTTGTGTACCAATGGGACATCCAAAACTATTCTCAAATTTCAATTCTGAGAAGTTGGTCAAAGTTGAAACTCGATCGTGCGTTTTCGCTAGACTTGGGCTTAAAGGGTGGGAAAATAGCTCGGAACGTCACGAAAGTTGGCGTGCGCACTTGTCTACCAACGGGACATCCAAATCTATTCTCATATTTCAATTTCGAGAAGTTGGTCAAAGTCAAAATGCCACCATGCGTTTTCGCTAGACTTGAGCTTAAAGGGTGTTAAATTAGCTTGTAATGTGACGAAAGTTGTTGTGCGCGAATGTCTACAAATGGGACATCCAAATCTATGCTCAATTTTCAATTCCGAGAAGTTGGTGAAAGTCGTAAATCGACCGTACGTTTTCACTACACTTGGGCTTAAAGGTGGGGAAAATAGCTCGGAACATAACGAATATTGGTGTGGATGCTTGTCTACCAATGGGACATCCAAAACTATTCTCAAATTTCAATTCCGAGAAGTTAGTCAAAGTTGAAACTCGATCATGCGTTTTCGCTAGACTTGGGCTTAAAGGGTGTGAAAATAGCTCGGGACGTCACAAACGTTTGCGTGGACGCTCGTCTACCAATGTGACATCCAAATCTATTCGCAAATTTAAATTCTGAGAAGTTGGTCAAAGTTTAAAATCGACCGTGCATTTTCACTACACTTAGGCTTAAAGGGTGAGAAAATAGCTCAGAACGTCACGAACGTTGGCGTGGGCATTTGTCTACCAACGGGACATCCAAATCTATGCTCAATTTTCAATTTCGAGAAGTTGGTCAAATTTGAAACTCGACCGTGCGTTTTCGCTAGACGTGGGCTTAAAGGGGGAGAAAATAGCTCGGAACGTCATGAAAGTTGGTGTGGACGCTTGTCTACCAATGGGACATACAAAACTATTCTCAAATTTCAATTTCGAGAAGTTGGTCAAAGTTGAAAGTCGATCGTGCGTTTTCGCTAGACTTGGGATTAAAGGGGGATAAAATAGCTCGGAATGTCACGAAAGTTTGTGTGGACGCTTGTCTACGAATGGGACGTCCAAACTATTCTCAAATATCAATTCCAAGAAGCTGGTCAAAGTTGAAACTCGATCGTGCGTTTTCCCTAGACTTGGGCTTAAAGGGTGTGTAACTAGCTCGGAAAGTCACGAAAGTTGGCGTGGACGCTCGTGTACCAATGTGACATCCAAATCTATTCTCAAATTCATATTCCGTGAAGTTGGTCAAAGTTGAAAATCGACCGTGCATTTTCGCTAGACTTGGGCACGAATGTCACGAAAGTTCGTGTGTGCATTTGTCTACCAATGGGACATCCAAATCTATGCTCAATTTTTTATTCCGAGAAGTTGGTCAAATTCGAAACTCAACCGTGCGTTTTCGCTAGAGTTGGGCTTAAAGACGAAGAAAATAGCTCGGAACGTCACGAAAGTCGAAACGCGACCATGCTTTTTCGCTAGACTTGAGCTTAAAGGGTGTGACATTAGCTCGTAACGTTACGAAAGTTGTTGTGCGCATTTGTCTACCAACGGGACATCCAAATCTATGCTCAATTTTCAATTCCAAGAAGTTGGTCAAATTCGAAACTCGACCGTGCATTTTCGCTAGACTTGGGCTTAAAGGGGGAGAAAATAGCTCGGAACGTCACGAAAGTTGGTGTGGACGCTTTTCTACCAATTGAACACCCAAAACTATTCTCAAATTTCAATTCTGAGAAGTTAGTCAAAGTTGAAACTCGATCGTGCATTTTCGCTAGACTTGGGCTTCAAGGGTGTGAAAATAGCTCGGAACGTTATGAAAGGTTGCGTGGACGCTCGTCTACCATTGTGATATCCAAATCCATTCTCAAATTTAAATTCCGAGAAGTTGGTCAAAGTTGAAAATCGACCGTGCATTTTCGCTAGACTTAGGCTTAAAGGGTGAGAAAGCTCAGAACGTCACGAAAGTTGGCGTGCGCATTTTACTACCAACGGGACATCCAAATCTATGCTTAATTTTAAATTCCGAGAAGTTGGTCAAATTCGAAACTCGATCGTGCGTTTTCCTCGACTTGAGCTTAAAGGGTGTGAAATTAGCTCGCAATTTGACGAAAGTTGGCGTGCGCATTTGTCTATCAAAGGGACATCCAAATCTATGCTCAATTTTAAATTCCGAGAAGTTGGTCAAATTCGAAACTCGACCGTGCGTTTTCGCTAGACTTAGGCTTAAAGGGTGAGAAAATAGCTCGAAACGTCACAAAAGTTGGCGTGTGCATTTGTTTACCAACGGGACATCCAAACCTATGCTATATTTTCAATTCCGAGAAGTTGGTCAAATTCGAAACTTGACCATGCGTTTTCGTTAGACTTGGGCTTAGAGGGGGAGAAAATAGCTTGGAACGTCACCAAACTTGGTGTGGACGCTTGTCTACCAATGGGACATCCAAAAATATTCTCAAATTTCAATTCTGAGAAGTTGGTCAAAGTTGAAACTCGATTGTGCGTTTTCGCTAGACTTGGGCTTAAAGGGTGTGAAAATAGCTCGGAACGTAAGGAAAGTTGGCGTGGACGCTCGTCTACCAATATGACATCCAAATCTATTCTCAAATTTATATTCCGAAAAGTTGGTCAAAGTTGAAAATCGACCGTGCATTTTCGCTAGACTTGAGCTTAAAGGGTGAGAAAATAGCTCGGAATGTCTCGAAAGTTGGCGTGCGTATTTGTCTACCAACGGGACATCCAAAACTATGCTCAATTTTTAATTCCGAGAAGTTGGTCAAATTCAAAACTCGACCGTGCATTTTCGCTAGACTTAGGATTAAAGGGTGAGAAAATAGCTCGGAACGTCACGAAAGTTGGCGTGTGCATTTGTCTACCAACGGGACATCCAAATCTATGCTCAATTTTCAATTCCGAGAAGTTGGTCAAATTCGAAACTCGACCGTGCGTTTTCACTACACTTGGGCTTAAAGGGGGAGAAAATAGCTCGGAATGTCACGAAAGTTGGTGTGGACGCTTGTCTACCAATGGGACATCCAAAACTGTTCTCAAATTTCAATTCCGAGAAGGTGGTCAAAGTTGAAACTCGATCGTGCGTTTTCGCTAGACTTGCGCTTAAAGGGTGTGAAAATAGCTTGGAACGTCACGAAAGTTGGCGTGGACGCTCGTCTACCAATGTGACATCCAAATCTATTTTCAAATTTATATTCCGAGAAGTTGGTCAAAGTTGAAACTCGACCATGCATTTTCTCTAGGCTTGGGCTTAAAGGGTGAGAAAATAGCTTGAAACGTCACGAAAGTTGGCGTGTGCACTTATCTATCAACGGGACATGCAAATCCATTATCAAATTTAAATTCCGAGAAGTTGGTCAAAGTTGAAAATCGACCGTGCATTTTCGCTAGACTTAGGCTTAAAGCGTCATAAAATAGCTCGGAACGTCACGAAAGTTGGCGTGCGCATTTTTCTACCAACGGGACATCCAAATCTATGCTCAATTTTCAATTCCGAGAAGTTGGTCAAATTCGAAACTCGACCGTGCATTTTCGTTAGAGTTAGGCTTAAAGGCGAAGAAAATAGCTCGGAACGTCACGAAAGTTTGCATGTGCACTTGTCTACTAACAGGACATCCAAATCTATTTTCAAATTTCAACTCCCAAAAGTCGGTCAAAGTCGAAACGCCACCATGCGTTTTCGCTAGACTTGAGCTTAAAGGGTGTGAAATTAGCTCGTAACATCACAAAAGTTGTTGTGCATGCATGTCTACAAATGGGACATCCAAATCTATTCTCAATTTTCATTTCCGAGAAGTAGGGCAAAGCCGAAACACGATCATGGGTTTTCTCTACACTTAGGCTTAAAGGGGAAGAAAATAGCTCGGAACGTCACGAAAGTTGGCGTGTGCACTTATCTACCAACGGGACATCCAAATCTATGCTCAATTTTCAATTCCGAGAAGTTGGTCAAATTCGAAACTCGACCGTGCGTTTTCGCTAGACTTGTGCTCAAAGGGGGAGAAAATAGCTCGGAACGTCATGAAAGTTGGTGTGGACGCTTGTCTACCAATGGGACATCCAAAACTATTCCCAAATTTTAATTCCGAGAAGTTGGTCAAAGTACAAACTCGATCATGCGTTTTCAGTAGAGTTGGGCTTAAAGGGTGTGAAAATAGCTCGGAACGTCACGAAAGTTAGCGTGGAAGATCGTCTACCAATGTGACATCCAAATCTATTCTCAAATTTATATTTCGAGAAGTTGGTCAAAGTTGAAACTCGACCGTGTATTTTCGCTAGGCTTGGGCTTAAAGGGTGAGAAAATAGCTCGGAACGTCACGAAAGTTGGCGTGCGCATTTGTCTACCAACGGGACATCCAAATATATGCTAAATTTTCAATTCCGAGAAGTTCGTCAAATTCGAAACTCGACCGTGCATTTTCGCTAGAGTTGGGCTTAAAGGTGAAGAAAATAGCTCGGAACATCACGAAAGTTGGCATGTGCAGTTGTCTACGAACGGGACATCCAAATCTATTTTCAAATTTCAACTCCCAAAAGTTGGTCAAAGTCGAAACGCCACCATGCGTTTTCGCTAGACTTGAGCTTAAAGGGTGTGAAATTATCTCGTAACGTCACGAATGTTGTTGTGCATGCATGTCTACAAATGGGACATCCAAATCTATTCTCAATTTTCATTTCCGAGAAGTAGGTCAAAGCCGAAACACCATCGTGGGTTTTCTCTAGAGTTGGGCTTAAAGGGGAAGAAAATAGCTGGGAACGTCACGAAAGTTGGCGTGTGCACTTATCTACAAACGGGACATCCAAATCCATTCTCAAATTTAAATTCTGAGAAGTTGGTCAAAGTTGAAAATCGACCGTGCATTTTCGCTAGACTTAGGCTTAAAGCGTGGTAAAATAGCTGGGAACGTCACGAAAGTTGGCGTGCGCATTTGTCTACCAACGGGACATCCAAATCTATGCTCAATTTTCAATTCTGAGAAGTTGGTCAAATTCGAAACTCGACCGTTGCGTTTTCACTAGACTTGGGCTTAAAGGGGGAGAAAATAGCTCGGAACGTCACGAAAGTTGGCGTGTGCACTTATCTACCAACGGGACATCCAAATCCATTCTCAAATTTAAATTCCGAGAAGTTGGTCATAGTTGAAAATCGACCATGCATTTTCGCTAGACTTAGGCTTAGAGGGTGAGAAAATAGCTTTGAACGTCACGAAAGTTGGCGTGCGCATTTGTCTACCAACGAGACATCCAAATCTAAGCTCAATTTTCAATTCCGAGTAGTTGGTCAAATTCGAAACTCGACCGTGCGTTTTCGCTCGACTTGAGCTTAAAGGGTGTGAAATTAGCTCGTAGTGTGACGAAAGTTGGCGTGCGCATTTGTCTACCAACGGGACATCAAAATCTATGCTCAATTTTTAATTCCGAGAAGTTGATCAAATTCGAAACTCGACCGTAGCGTTTTCGGTAGACTTAGGCTTAAAGGGTGAGAAAATAGCTCGGAACATCACGAAAGTTGGCGTGCACATTTGTCTACCAACGGGACATCCAAATCTATGCTCAATTTTCAATTCTGAGAAGTTGGTCAAATTCGAAACTCGACCGTGCATTTTCGCTAGACTTGGGCTTAAAGGGGGAGAAAATAGCTCGGAACGTCATGAAATTTGGTGTGGACACTTGTCTACCAATGGGACATCCAAAACTATTCTCAAATTTCAATTCCGAGAAGTTAGTCAAAGTTGAAACTCGATCGTGCGTTTTCGCTAGACTTGGGCTTAAAGGGTGTGAAAATAGCTCGGGACGTCACAAACGTTTGCGTGGACGCTCATCTACCAATGTGACATCCAAATCTATTCACAAATTTAAATTCCGAGAAGTTGGTCAAAGTTGAAAATCGACCGTGCATTTTCAGTACACTTAGGCTTAAAGGGTGATAAAATAGCTCGGAACGTCACGAACGTTGGCGTGCGCATTTGTCTACTAACGGGACATCCAAATCTATGCTCAATTTTCAATTCCGAGAAGTTGGTCAAATTTGAAACTCGACCGTGCGTTTTCGCTAAACTTGGGATTAAAGGGGGAGAAAATAGCTCGTAACGTCACGAAAGTTGGTGTGGACGCTTGTCTACCAATGGGACATCCAAAATTATTCTCAAATTTCAATTCCGAGAAGTTGGTCAAAGTTGAAACTCGATCGTGCGTTTTCGCTAGACTTGGGCTTAAAGGGGGAGAAAATAGCTCGAAACATCACGAAAGTTGGTGTGGACGCTTGTCTACCAATGGGACATCCAAAACTATTCTCAAATTTCAATTCCGAGAAGTTGGTCAAAGTTTAAACTCGATCGTGCGTTTTCGCTAGACTTGAGCTTATAGGGTGTGAAATTAGCTCATAACATCACGAAAGTTGCTGTGCACGCATGTCTACAAATGGGACATCCAAATCTATGCTCAATTTTGAATTCCGAGAAGTTGGTCAAATTTGAAACTCGACCGTGCATTTTCGCTAGACTTGGGCTTAAAGGGGGAGAAAATAGCTCGGAATGTCATGAAAGTTGGTGTGGACACTTGTCTACCAATGGGACATCCAAAACTATTCTCAAATTTCAATTCCGAGAAGTTAGTCAAAGTTGAAACTCGATCGTGCGTTTTCGCTAGACTTGGGCTTAAAGGGTGTGAAAATAGCTCGGGACGTCACAAACGTTTGCGTGGACGCTCGTCTACCAATGTGACATCCAAATCTATTCGCAAATTTAAATTCTGAGAAGTTGGTCAAAGTTGAAAATCGACCGTGCATTTTCGCTACACTTAGGCTTAAAGGGTGAGACAATATCTCGAAATGTCACGAACGTTGGCGTGCGCATTTGTCTACCAACGGGACATCCAAATCTATGCTCAATTTTCAATTCGGAGAGGTTGGTCAAATTCGAAACTCGACCGTGCGTTTTTGCTAGACTTGGGCTTAAAGGGGGAGAAAATAGCTCGGAACGTCACGAAAGTTGGTGTGGACGCTTGTCTACCAATGGGACATCCAAAACTATTCTCAAATTTCAATTCCGAGAAGTTGGTCAAAGTACAAACTCGATCATGCATTTTCAGTAGACTTGGGCTTAAAGGGTGTGAAAATAGCTCGGAACGTCACGAAAGTTAGCGTGGAAGATCGTCTACCAATGTGACATCCAAATCTATTCTCAAATTTATATTCCAAGAAGTTGGTCAAAGTTGAAACTCGACCGTGTATTTTCGCTAGGCTTGGGCTTAAAGGGTGAGAAAATAGCTCGGAACGTCACGAAAGTTGGCGTGCGCATTTGTCTACCAACGGGACATCCAAATATATGCTCAATTTTCAATTCCGAGAAGTTGGTCAAATTCGAAACTCGACCGTGCGATTTCGCTAGAGTTGGGCTTAAAGGCGAAGAAAATAGCTCGGACCGTCACGAAAGTTGGCATGTGCAGTTGTCTACCAACGGGACATCCAAATCTATTTTCAAATTTCAACTCCCAAAAGTTGGTCAAAGTCAAAACGCCACCATGCGTTTTCGCTAGACTTGAGCTTAAAGGGTATGAAATTAGCTCGTAATGTCACGAATGTTGTTGTGCGTGCATGTCTACAAATGGGACATCCAAATCTATTCTCAATTTTCATTTCCGAGAAGTAGGTCAAAGCCGAAACACCATCGTGGGTTTTCTCTAGAGTTGGGCTTAAAGGGGAAGAAAATAGCTGGGAACGTCACGAAAGTTGGCGTGGGCACTTATCTACAAACGGGACATCCAAATCCATTCTCAAATTTTAATTCCGAGAAGTTGGTCAAAGTTGAAAATCGACCGTGCATTTTCGCTAGACTTAGGCTTAAAGCGTGATAAAATAGCTCGGAACGTCACAAAAGCTGGCATGTGCATTTGTCTACCAACGAGACATCCAATTTTATGCTCAATTTTCAATTCCGAGAAGTTGGTCAAATTCGAAACTCGACCGTGCGTTTTCGCTAGACATGGGCTTAAAGGGGGAGAAAATAGCTCGGAACATCACAAAAGTTGGTGTGGACGCTTGTCTACCAATGGGACATCCAAAACTATTCTCAAATTTCAATTCCGAGAAGTTAGTCAAAGTTGAAACGCGATCATGTGTTTTCGCTAGACTTGGGCTTAAAGGGTGTGAAAATAGCTCGGGACGTCACATAATTTGGCATGGACGCTCGTCTACCAATGTGACATCCAAATCTATTCGCAAATTTAAATTTCGAGAAGTTCGTCAAAGTTGAAAATCGACCGTGCATTTTCAGTACACTTAGGCTTAAAGGGTGAGAAAATAGCTCGGAAAGTCACAAAAGTTGGCGTGCGCATTTGTCTACTAACGGGACATCCAAATCTATGCTCAATTTTCAATTCCGAGAAGTTGGTCAAATTTGAAACTCGACCATGCGTTTTCGCTAGACTTGGGATTAAAGGGGGAGAAAATAGCTCGTAACGTCACGAAAGTTGGTATGGACGCTTGTCTACCAATGGGACATCCAAAATTATTCTCAAATTTCAATTCCGAGAAGTTGGTCAAAGTTGAAACTCGATCGTGCGTTTTAGCTAGACTTGGGCTTAAAGGGGGAGAAAATAGCTCGAAACATCACGAAAGTTGGTGTGGACGCTTGTCTACCAATGGGACATCCAAAACTATTCTCAAATTTCAATTCCGAGAAGTTTGTCAAAGTTTAAACTCGATCGTGCGTTTTCGCTAGACTTGAGCTTAAAGGGTGTGAAATTAGCTCATAACATCACGAAAGTTGTTGTGCACGCATGTCTACAATTGGGACATCCAAATCTATGCTCAATTTTGAATTCCGAGAAGTTGGTGAAAGTCGAAACTCGACCGTACGTTTTCACTAGAGTTGGGCTTGAAGGGGGAGAAAATACCTCGGAATGTCACAAAACTTGGTGTGGACGCTTGTCTATCAATGGGACATCCAAAACTATTCTCAAATTTCAATTCCGAGAAGTTGCTGAAAGTTGAAACTCGATCATGCATTTTCGCTAAAATTGGGCTTAAACGGGGAGAAAATAGATCGGAACGTCACGAAAGTTGGCGTGGATGCTCGTCTACCAATGTGACATCCAAATGTATTCTCCAATTTATATTCTGAGAAGTTGGTCAAAGTTGAAAATCGACCGTGCATTTTCGCTAGACTTAGGCCTAAAGGGTGAGAAAATAGCTCGGAACGTCACGAAAGTTGGCGTGCGCATTTGTCTACCAATGGGACATCCAAATCTATGCTCAATTTTCAATTCCAAGAAGTTGGTGAAATTCGAAACTCGACCGTGCGTTTTCGCTAGAATTAGACTTAAAGGGTGAGAAAATAGCTCAGAATATCATGAAAGTTGGCGTGCGCATTTGTAAACCAACAGGACATCCAAGTCTATGCTCAATTTTCAATTTCGAGAAGTTGGTCAAATTCGAAACTCGACCGTGCGTTTTCGCTAGACTTGGGCTTAAAGGGGGAGAAAATAGCTCGTAACGTCACGAAAGTTGGTGTGGACGCTTGTCTACCAATGGGACATCCAAAATTATTCTCAAATTTCAATTCTGAGAAGTTGGTCAATGTACAAACTCGATCGTGCATTTTCTCTAGACTTGGGCTTAAAGGGTGAGAAAATAGCTCGGAACGTCACATAAGCTGGCGTGCGCATTTGTCTACCAACGAGACATCCAATTTTATGCTCAATTTACAATTCCGAGAAGTTGGTCAAATTTGAAACTCGACCGTGCGTTTTCGCTAGACTTGGGATTAAAGGGGGAGAAAATAGCTCGTAACGTCACGAAAGTTGGTGTGGACGCTTGTCTACCAATGGGACATCCAAAATTATTCTCAAATTTCAATTCCGAGAAGTTGGTCAAAGTTGAAACTCGATCGTGCGTTTTCGCTAGACTTGGGCTTAAAGGGGGAGAAAATAGCTCGGAACATCACGAAAGTTGGTGTGGACGCTTGTCTACCAATGGGACATCCAAAACTATTCTCAAATTTCAATTCCGAGAAGTTAGTCAAAGATAAAACTCGATCGTGCGTTTTCGCTAGACTTGGGCTTAAAGGGTGTGAAAATAGCTCGGAACGTTACGAAAGTTGGCATGGACGGTCGTCTACCAATGTGACATCCAAATCTATTCTCAAATTTAAATTCCGTGAAGTTGGTCAAAGTTGAAAATCGACCGTGCATTTTCGCTAGACTTGGGCTTAAAGGGTGAGAAAATAGCTCGGAACGTCACGAACGTTGGCGTGTGCACTTATCTACCAACGGGACATCCAAATCCATTCTCAAATTTAAATTCCGAGAAGTTGGTCAAAGTTGAAAATCGACCGTGCATTTTCGCTAGACTTAGGATTAAAGCTTGAGAAAATAGCTCGGAACGTCATGAAAGTTGGCGCGCGCATTTGTCTACCAACGGGACATCCAAATCTATGCTCAATTTTAAATTCCGAGAAGTTGGTCAAATTTGAAACTCGACCGTACGTTTTCACTAGAATTGGGCTTAAAGGTGGAGGAAATAGCTCGGAACGTCATCAAAGTTGGTGTGGACGCTTGTCTACCAATGGGACATCCAAAACTATTCTCAAATTTCAATTCCGAGAAGTTGGTCAAAGTTGAAACTGGATCGTGCGTTTTCGCTAGACTTGGGCTTAAAGGGGGAGAAAAGAGCTCGGAACGTCACGAAAGTTGGTGTGGACGCTTTTCTACCAATGGGACATCCAAAACTATTCTCAAATTTCAATTCCGAGAAGTTGGTCAAAGTTGAAACTCGATTGTGCGTTTTCGCTAGAGTTGGGCTTAAAGGGTGTGAAAATAGCTCGGAACGTCACGAATGTTGGCGTGGACGCTCGTCTACCAATGTGACATCCAAACCTATTCTCAAATTTATATTCCGAGAAGTTGGTCAAAGTTGAAAATCGACCGTGCATTTTCGCTAGACTTGGGCTTAAAGGGTGAGAAAATAGCTCGGAACGTCACGAACGTTGGCGTGTGCACTTATCTACCAACGGGACATCCAAATCCATTCTCAAATTTAAATTCCGAGAAGTTGGTCAAAGTTGAAAATCGACCGTGCATTTTCGCTAGACTTAGGATTAAAGCTTGAGAAAATAGCTCGGAACGTCATGAAAGTTGGCGCGCGCATTTGTCTACCAACGGGACATCCAAATCTATGCTCAATTTTCAATTCCGAGAAGTTGGTCAAATTTGAAACTCGACCGTACCGTTTTCACTAGACTTGGGCTTAAAGGGGGAGGAAATAGCTCGGAACGTCATCAAAGTTGGTGTGGACGCTTGTCTACCAATGGGACATCCAAAACTATTCTCAAATTTCAATTCCGAGAAGTTGGTCAAAGTTGAAACTGGATCGTGCGTTTTCGCTAGACTTGGGCTTAAAGGGGGAGAAAAGAGCTCGGAACGTCACGAAAGTTGGTGTGGACGCTTTTCTACCAATGGGACATCCAAAACAATTCTCAAATTTAAATTCCGAGAAGTTGGTCAAATTTGAAACTCGATTGTGCGTTTTCGCTAGAGTTGGGCTTAAAGGGTGTGAAAATAGCTCGGAACGTCACGAATGTTGGCGTGGACGCTCGTCTACCAATGTGACATCCAAATCTATTCTCAAATTTATATTCCGAGAAGTTGGTCAAAGTAGAAAATCGACCGTGCATTTTCGCTAGACTTGGGTTTAAAGGGTGAGAAAATAGCTCGGAACGTCACGAACGTTGGCGTGTGCACTTATCTACCAACGGGACATCCAAATCCATTCTCAAATTTAAATTCCGAGAAGTTGGTCAAAGTTGAAAATCGACCGTGCATTTTCGCTAGACTTAGGATTAAAGCTTGAAAAAATAGCTCGGAATGTCATGAAAGTTGGCGCGCGCATTTGTCTACCAAAGGGACATCCAAATCTATGCTCAATTTTCAATTCCGAGAAGTTGGTCAAAGTTGAAACGCCACCATGCGTTTTCGGTGGACTTGAGCTTAAAGGGTGTGAAACTAGCTCATAACGTCACGAAAGTTGTTGTGCGTGCATGTCTACAAATGGGACATCCAAATCTATTCTCAATTTTCATTTCCGAGAAGTAGGTCAAAGCCGAAACACGATCGTGGGTTTTCTCTAGAGTTGGGCTTAAAGGGGAAGAAAATAGCTCAGAACATCACGAAAGTTGGCATGAGCACTTATCTACCAACAGGACATCCAAATCCATTCTCAAATTTAAATTCTGAGAAGTTGGTCAAAGTTGAAAATCGACCGTACATTTTCGCTAGATTTAGGCTTAAAGCATGAGAAAATAACTCGGAACGTCACGAAAGTTGGCGTGCGCATTTGTCTACCAATGGGACATCCAAATCTATGCTCAATTTTCAATTCCGAGAAGTTGGTCAAATTCGAAACTCGACCGTTGCGTTTTCGCTAGACTTGGGCTTAAAGGGGGAGAAAATAGCTCGGAACGTCACGAAAGTTGGTGTGGACGCTTGTCTACCAATGGCACATCCAAAACTATTCTCAAATTTCAATTCCGAGAAGTTGGTCAATGTACAAACTCGATCGTGCGTTTTCGCTAGACTTGGGCTTAAAGGGTGTGAAAATAGCTCGAAACGTCACGAAAGTTGGCGTGGACGCTCGTCTACCAATGTGACATCCAAATCTATTCTCAAATTTAAATTCTGAGAAGTTGGTCAAAGTTGAAAATCGACCGTGCATTTTCGCTAGACTTCGGCTTAAAGGGTGAGAAAATAGCTCGGAACGTCACGAAAGTTGGCGTGCGCATTTTTCTACCAACGGGACATCCAAATCTATGCTCAATTTTCAATTCCGAGAAGTTGGTCAAATTCGAAACTCGACCGTTGCGTTTTCGCTAGAATTGGGCTTAAAGGGGGAGAAAATAGCTCGGAACATCACGAAAGTTGGTGTGGACGCTTTTCTACCAATGGCACATCCAAAACTATTCTCAAATTTCAATTCCGGGAAGTTGGTCAAAGTTGAAACTCGATCGTGCGTTTTCAATAGAATTTGGCTTAAAGGATGTGAAATTAGCTCGTAATGTCACGAAAGTTGCTGTGCACGCATGTCTACAAATGGGACATCCAAATCTATTCTCAATTTTCAATTCCGAGAAGTTGGTCAAAGATGAAACGCGACCGTGCATTTTCTCTAGAGTTGGGCTTAAATGGGAAGAAAATATCTCGGAATGTCATGAAAGGTTGTGTGGATGCTTGTCTACCAATGGGACATCCAAATCTATTCTCAAATTTCAATTCTGAGAAGTTGGTCAAAGTTGAAAAGTTACCGTGCGTTTCCGCTAGACTTGGGCTTAAAGGGCGAGAAAATAGCTTGGAACGTCACGAAAGTTGGCGTCCGCACTTGTCTACCAATGGGACATCCAAATCTATTCTCAAATTTCAATTCCGAGAAGTTGGTCAAAGTCGAAATGCCACCATGCGTTTTCGCTAGACTTGAGCTTAAAGGGTGTGAAATTAGCTCGTAACATCACGAATTTTGAATGCCGAGAAGTTGGTGAAAGTCAAAACTCGACCGTACGTTTTCGCTAGAGTTGGGTTTGAAGTGGGATAAAATAGCTCGGAATGTCACGAAAGTTGGTGTGGATGCTTGTCTACCAATGGTACATCCAGAATTATTCTCAAATTTTAATTCCGAAATGTTTGTCAAAGTGGAAACTCAACCATGCATTTTCGCTAGACTTGGGCTTAATGGGGAAAAAAATAGCTCGGAACGTGATGAAAGTTGGCATGCAGGCTTGTCTACCAATGGGAAATCCAAATCTATTTTCAAATTTCAATTCCCAGAAGTTGGTCAAAGTCGAAATGCCACTATGGGTTTTCACTAGACTTGGGAATAAAGGGCGTGAAATTAGCTCGTAACGTCATGAAAGTCGTTGTGCGTGCATGTGTACAAGTGGGACATCCAAATCTATCCAAATCTATTCTAGATTTTCAATTCCGAGAAGTTGGTCAAAGATAAAACGCGATCGTGCGTTTTCTCTAGAGTTGGGCTTAAAAGGGATGAAACTAGCTCGGAATGTCAGGAAAGTTGGTGTGGACGCTTGTCTACCAATGGGACATCCAAATCTATTCTCAAATTTAAATTCCAAGAGGTTGGTCAAAGTTGAAACTCGATCGTGTGTTTTCGCTAGACTTGGGCTTAAAGGGGGAGAAAATAGCTCGGAATGTCACGAAAGTTGGTGTGGACACTTGTCTACCAATGGGACATACAAATCTATTCTCAAATTTAAATTCCGAGAGGTTGGTCAAAGTTGAAACTCGATCGTGCGTTTTCGCTAGTCTTGGGCTTAAAGGGGGAGAAAATAGCTCGGAATGTCACGAATGTTGGTGTGGATGCTTGTCTACCAATGGGACATCCAAAACTATTCTCAAATTTCAATTTCGAGAAGTTGGTGAAAGTTGAAACTCGATCGTGTGTTTTTGCTAGACTTGGGCTTAAAGGGTGTGAAATTAGCTCGTAATGTCACGAAAGTTGCTGTGCGCGCATGTCTACAAATGGGACATCCAAATCTATTCTCAATTTTCATTTCCGAGAAGTTGGTCAGAGATGAAACACGACCGTCGCGTTTTCTCTAGAGTTGGGCTTAAATGGGAAGAAAATAGCTTGGAATGTCATGCATGTTGGCGTGGAGGCTCGTCTACCAATGTGACATCCATGCAACAATTAATTAACAAGAATGCGCGAAATAACAGAAATGACAGAACTCAGAATCACTTTTGTATTGATCACAGGCCACTTCGAGGGGGCAACCTCCTTTGAGCAAGCTCAATACAAATAACTTCACGGTGCCTTCATGGGTCTCAACACCCACTTATATACTAATTCTAGGCGCCAATACTATGGGTCGAAACCATGGGCCGTTACAAACTATGGATCAACAATACTACGGGCGACTTACAAAGCATATGCGCCAACAACAATAACACAACTATTGATTAACAAATACTACGGGACGACTTACAAAGCATATGCGTCCAATAACAACATACTAACAAAGTAAAGACATGGGTTCCTAACATCCCCTCCCCCTTGAAAAAAAAGCTTTGTCCTCAAAGCTTTAGATGTGGAAATTGTTGTTGAATCTGAAGGAGTGGTTCCCATGTAGCGTCCTCTGGTTGCATGCCGTGCCACTGAATTAAGACCTCTGTGATAGTGCGAGAGCGAAGCTGACGCGTGCGCCGATTGAGGATGGCCTCTGGCTCCAAAAGGATGGATCCTTCATTATCCAGTTCGGGTAAAATCGTTTGGCCGCTGATGTTGGTGCCAAGAACTTTCTTCAGACAAGAGACATGAAAGACTGGATGAATGCGGGAAGAAGGAGGAAGTTCCAATTTATAAGCGACGGACCCGATCTTCTGAAGAATCCGATATGGCCCATAGAACTTTGGAGCGAGCTTATGACGTCCTTTGAGTTTCAAAGAGGATTGCTTGTACGGCTGGAGACGAAGAAAAACCATATCGCCGACTTGAAAGGTGCGCTCTGAACGGTGCTGATCAGCTTGTTGCTTCATGCGATTCCTTGCCATGTGAAGATTGTCCCGCAAAATGCGAAGAATCTGATCTCGGTTGCAAAGGACCCTGTCAACTTCCTGAACTGGTGAACTGGTGGGGGTGTATGGAAGAAGAGCTGGAGGTGCCTGACCATAGACTGCTTCATATGGGGTCATTTTGGAGGCAGTGTGGTAAGAGGTATTGTACCACCATTCAGCGAGAGGAAGCCACTTTGCCCACTGATGTTGTTGGTCCGAGGTGAAGCAACGAAGATAAGTTTCCAAGCATTTATTAACAATTTCAGTCTGACCATCTGTTTGTGGGTGATACCCTGAACTCATCTTCAGTTTGGTGCCAGTGTGACGAAATAGTTCTGTCCAAAAATGACTAGTGAAAGTCGCATCACGATCCGAGACAATGGAAGAAGGGATGCCATGAAGACGAAAGATCTGGTCCATAAAAATTTGAGCGACGGAGGAGGCTGTATAGGGATGGCGGAGAGCACAAAAATGACTATATTTGGAGAGACGATCAACCACAACGAGAATCACTGTCTTTCCGCCAGATTTAGGGAGCCCTTCGATGAAATCCATAGAAATATCTATCCAAATCCGTGTAGGTATGGGCAAGGGTTCAAGCAATCCTGGAAGGAGTGTTGTTTCACCCTTATTGCGCTGGCAGGTATCACATTCGGCCACCATCTGTTGAATTGTCCTTTTCATGCCTTGCCAAAAGAAGTTACGCCGTGCTCGTTCATATGTTTTGAGGAACCCAGAGTGCCCGGCTGATGGAGAAGCATGGAGTTCATAGAAGACAGCCTGTTGAAGATCTGTGCTCTGGGGAAGCACCAGACGACCCTTGTATCGCAGAGAAGCACCATCCCAAGAGTAATGTGGGACCGCAGAAGGATTGTTGGTCAAGCGCTGGATGATCTGAGATAAGGAAGAGTCATTGACATAACCCTGTTGAACAGATTGCAACCAATTTGGAACAGGCAGAGAAATAGCTGAAAGAGAACCTTGGGCATCAAATGTACGAGAAAGAGCATCTGCCACAATATTGTCTTTACCCTTCTTGTAAGTGATCTCATAGTCATAACCCATGAGTTTGCTAACCCATTTCTGTTGTGTCGGGGAGGAGACACGCTGGTCCAAGAAATATTTCAAACTCTGGTGATTAGTCTTGATGCAGAAATGATTCCCTAATAGGTATGGCCGCCACTTCTGTACTGCATGCAAAATAGCCATCATTTCCTTCTCATAGGTAGAGGCAGCTAAATTCTTACCGGAAAGGGCTTTGCTGGTGAATGCAATGGGGTGTTCATCTTGAAGGAGAACAACACCAAGTCCATTGCCGCAAGCATCACTCTCAATCGTGAAGGGCTTGGAAAAATCGGGCATAGCTAGCACAGGTGTAGTACACATAGCTTGTTTTAGTTTGTCAAATGCACACTGAGCAGCAGGTGTCCATGTAAAAGCATCTTTTTTCAATAGGGCAGTTAATGGAGCTGCAATCTTCCCATAATCCTTGACAAACTTGCGGTAGTAGCCAGTCAACCCCAAAAAACCACGAAGGCTCTTGAGTGTCTGAGGATGTGGCCAATTGTTCATGGCATCGATTTTGGCAGGATCCACGCGAACCCCTTGTGCTGAGATAATGTGCCCGAGATACTCAACTTCCTTTTGTCCAAAAACACATTTAGACTGCTTGGCATGGAGATGATGGTCAGAGAAAAGTTGCATGACAAGATCCAGATGCTGGAGATGTTCATCCCATGTTTTACTGTAGATGAGGATATCATCAAAGAATACCAGAATGAATTTCCGCAAGTAGGGTCGAAATATTTTATTCATTAAGGCCTGGAATGTGGAAGGAGCATTAGTGAGGCCAAAGGGCATGACCAAAAACTCATAATGGCCATCATGTGTGCGGAAAGCTGTTTTAGGAATATCCTCCTCATGAACCCGAATTTGATGATACCCAGAACGAAGATCCAACTTGGAGAAAAAGTGAGCCCCATGAAGCTCATCAAGAAGCTCATCAACAACAGGAATTGGAAACTTATCCTTAATGGTGAGGTGATTAAGTGCTCGGAAGTCAATGCAGAGGCGCCATGACCCATCTTTTTTGCGGACAAGAATAACTGGAGAAGAAAAGGAACTAGTGCTTGGGCGAATAATACCTTGCTTCAATAAGTCCCGCACGAGCATTTCAATCTCTGTTTTTTGGTGAAATGGGTAGCGATAGGGCCTGATGTTGGGAGGAACGCTGCCAGGAAGGAGCTGAATACGATGGTCTTCTGGCTTGGAAGGTGGTAATCCCACTGGTTCAGCAAAGACACCTGTATATCGATTCAGAATTTGTTGTAGATCCAAGGGAGTAGTGGAGACCGCGGAAGGTTGCATCTGGATGGAACTGATCTGAGCGATGACACCATGTGAACTCTTCTTGAGGAGTTTCTCCATGCGATGTGAACTGATGATGCTGAGAGAACCTGGTTGTAATCCTGTCAATGTGTGTTTGTGTCCATTGAGGGAAAACTGCATCCAAAGTTCGGCAAAATCCCATAAGATAGGGCCGAGTGTGCGTAGCCATTGAGCGCCCAAAACCACATCACATCCGCCTAAGGGCAAGGCAAACATGTCAGAGCGCAGGATATAATCTCCCATGGAGATACGCACATTTCGACACTTCCCTTTGCAAGGTAAGGTGCCCCCATTGGCAATCATGACTTCAAAGTTGGAGCACGGATGGATAAAACAATCAGCTTGTTTGGCGATCCGAGGGTCGATGAAATTATGAGTGCTACCACAATCAATGAGGATTGTAAGAGGAAGCTTCTTGAAGTAACCCCTGACCCGCATTGTTTGGGGGGTGGTGATTCCAGCTAAAGCATGGAGAGATATCTCTGGCTGGTCATCTTGAGACGGAGGGTCAATAGGCGGTTCCTGAATGTCGACCGGAGCATCCAATGTTTCTGGATCTTCGTCACCCATTTCAGAGGCAGGCGGAGACTCCACATCCAGGAGATAGAGCTTTTGCTGAACACATCGATGTCCCCGAGTGAATTTCTCATCACAATTATAGCAAAGCCCCTTTTCTCTGCGTGCTTGCATCTCTGCTTCAGATAAACGCTTGATAGGAGTCGGTCGAGGAGCCTGCGGTATAGGTGGTCGCTGAGAACCCATATTTCTGAAGGGAACAAAAGTGGGCTTGGAGCGTTGCTGGGCTGCAATCTTGTCTTCTGCCAACTTAGCCAACCCGAGTGCTTCCATCATTGTGTTGGGACAGAACATTTTGACCTCAGAGCGAATGGCATCCTTGAGACCACTGATAAAACAACTCCGGTAAAATTCATCAGTCAATCCTTCGGTGTGGTTGGCTAGATTCTCAAATTCGGTTTGATACTCTCTCACAGTGCCAGTTTGGCGAAGTTTAGTGAGGGCTCCTGTGAAGTCATCAAAAGCACTAGGACCAAATTGTTGCAAAAGGAGCTGACAAAAGTCTGGCCAGCTGGGCTCTGGATGAGCCTTGATGTACCAACGGTACCATTGAAGAGCTTCCTGTTCCAAATGAAAGGATGCCAATTGAACTTTGTTGACATCAAAAGTATTATGTAGACTGAAATACTGTTCTACACGATATATCCATCCAGTTGGATCGGTACCATTGAAGCGAGGAAAATCAAGCTTCGGACCACGGAAATTGCTGGAAGAAGAGAACCCATTGTCTACTGAAGACTCGGACTGCCGTTTGTTGTTCATAGCTGAATGTTCAAGATGGAGACCAAGAAATTTTTCATCCAGATCCTGGAGTTTGTCTTGGATGGCTGCAAGGGCTTCCTCCATGGTTTTTTGCTCCTGCACGGGTGACAACCATAACCAGGGATTTATTTTATTTTATTTTATTTTTATTTTTTGGGGTAGGAAAACAAAAACAGGAACTACTTCAGTAAAGGAAAATTTGGATTTGGGAAAAAATCAGAAGGGTAATTGGGGTTTGACTCGTTTTTTGGACACTGTTGGATAGACAGGGAAGCAAAAATGAGGATTTCAGCAGCGGGGTGAAAGGATGGGAAAATTTGGCAGAGGGGAACAAAGAAGCAGAATTCAGAAAGGAACTCTGTGGTAAAAATTGAAGGTGATTGGGTGAAATTTGAGGAAGTTATGGCAAACCCTAAAAATAGACAAATGTGGGATTTCGGGCTATAGGAAAGGGAATTGAGGATAGGGTCCTCAGGGATGAAATATGCAGAATGGAATGACAGGGGTTCCCTGAAATTTTCAAGGAAAACAGAGGTAAAACAAGGGAGATATGGAGAAAAAACGGAATGGGCTTAAAGGGGGAGAAAATAGCTCGGAATGTCACGAAAGTTGGTGTGGACACTTGTCTACCAATGGGACATACAAATCTATTCTCAAATTTAAATTCCGAGAGGTTGGTCAAAGTTGAAACTCGATCGTGCGTTTTCGCTAGACTTGGGCTTAAAGGGGGAGAAAATAGCTCGGAATGTCACGAAAGTTGGTGTGGATGCTTGTCTACCAATGGGACATCCAAAACTATTCTCAAATTTCAATTTCGAGAAGTTGGTGAAAGTTGAAACTCGATCGTGTGTTTTTGCTAGACTTGGGCTTAAAGGGTGTGAAATTAGCTCGTAATGTCACGAAAGTTGCTGTGCGCGCATGTCTACAAATGGGACATCCAAATCTATTCTCAATTTTCATTTCCGAGAAGTTGGTCAGAGATGAAACACGACCGTCGCGTTTTCTCTAGAGTTGGGCTTAAATGGGAAGAAAATAGCTTGGAATGTCATGCATGTTGGCGTGGAGGCTCGTCTACCAATGTGACATCCATGCAACAATTAATTAACAAGAATGCGCGAAATAACAGAAATGACAGAACTCAGAATCACTTTTGTATTGATCACAGGCCACTTCGAGGGGGCAACCTCCTTTGAGCAAGCTCAATACAAATAACTTCACGGTTCCTTCATAGGTCTCAACACCCACTTATATACTAATTCTAGGCGCCAATACTATGGGTCGAAACCATGGGCCGTTACAAACTATGGATCAACAATACTACGGGCGACTTACAAAGCATATGCGCCAACAACAATAACACAACTATTGATTAACAAATACTACGGGACGACTTACAAAGCATATGCGTCCAATAACAACATACTAACAAAGTAAAGACATGGGTTCCTAACATCCCCTCCCCCTTGAAAAAAAAGCTTTGTCCTCAAAGCTTTAGATGTGGAAATTGTTGTTGAATCTGAAGGAGTGGTTCCCATGTAGCGTCCTCTGGTTGCATGCCGTGCCACTAAATTAAGACCTCTGTGATAGCGCGAGAGCGAAGCTGACGCGTGCGCCGATTGAGGATGGCCTCTGGCTCCAAAAGGATGGATCCTTCATTATCCAGTTCGGGTAAAATCGTTTGGCCGTTGATGTTGGTGCCAAGAACTTTCTTCAGACAAGAGACATGAAAGACTGGATGAATGCGGGAAGAAGGAGGAAGTTCCAATTTATAAGCGACGGACCCGATCTTCTGAAGAATCTGATATGGCCCATAGAACTTTGGAGCGAGCTTATGACGTCCTTTGAGTTTCAAAGAGGATTGCTTGTACGGCTGGAGACGAAGAAAAACCATATCGCCGACTTGAAAGGTGCGCTCTGAACGGTGCTGATCAGCTTGTTGCTTCATGCGATTCCTTGCCATGTGAAGATTGTCCCGCAAAATGCGAAGAATCTGATCTCGGTTGCAAAGGACCCTGTCAACTTCCTGAACTGGTGAACTGGTGGGGGTGTATGGAAGAAGAGCTGGAGGTGCCTGACCATAGACTGCTTCATATGGGGTCATTTTGGAGGCAGTGTGGTAAGAGGTATTGTACCACCATTCAGCGAGAGGAAGCCACTTTGCCCACTGATGTTGTTGGTCCGAGGTGAAGCAACGAAGATAAGTTTCCAAGCATTTATTAACAATTTCAGTCTGACCATCTGTTTGTGGGTGATACCCTGAACTCATCTTCAGTTTGGTGCCAGTGTGACGAAATAGTTCTGTCCAAAAATGACTAGTGAAAGTCGCATCATGATCCGAGACAATGGAAGAAGGGATGCCATGAAGACGAAAGATCTGGTCCATAAAAATTTGAGCGACGGAGGAGGCTGTATAGGGATGGCTGAGAGCACAAAAATGACTATATTTGGAGAGACGATCAACCACAACGAGAATCACTGTCTTTCCGCCAGATTTAGGGAGCCCTTCGATGAAATCCATAGAAATATCTGTCCAAATCCGTGTAGGTATGGGCAAGGGTTCAAGCAATCCTGGAAGGAGTGTTGTTTCACCCTTATTGCGCTGGCAGGTATCACATTCGGCCACCATCTGTTGAATTGTCCTTTTCATGCCTTGCCAAAAGAAGTTACGCCGTGCTCGTTCATATGTTTTGAGGAACCCAGAGTGCCCGGCTGATGGAGAAACATGGAGTTCATAGAAGACAGCCTGTTGAAGATCTGTGCTCTGGGGAAGCACCAGACGACCCTTGTATCGCAGAGAAGCACCATCCCAAGAGTAATGTGGGACCGCAGAAGGATTGTTGGTCAAGCGCTGGATGATCTGAGATAAGGAAGAGTCATTGACATAACCCTGTTGAACAGATTGCAACCAATTTGGAACAGGCAGAGAAATAGCTGAAAGAGAACCTTGGGCATCAAATGTACGAGAAAGAGCATCTGCCACAATATTGTCTTTACCCTTCTTGTAAGTGATCTCATATTCATAACCCATGAGTTTGCTAACCCATTTCTGTTGTGTCGGGGAGGAGACACGCTGGTCCAAGAAATATTTCAAACTCTGGTGATCAGTCTTGATGCAGAAATGATTCCCTAATAGGTATGGCCGCCACTTCTGTACTGCATGCAAAATAGCCATCATTTCCTTCTCATAGGTAGAGGCAGCTAAATTCTTACCGGAAAGGGCTTTGCTGGTGAATGCAATGGGGTGTTCATCTTGAAGGAGAACAGCACCAAGTCCATTGCCGCAAGCATCACTCTCAATCGTGAAGGGCTTGGAAAAATCGGGCATAGCTAGCACAGGTGTAGTACACATAGCTTGTTTTAGTTTGTCAAATGCACACTGAGCAGCAGGTGTCCATGTAAAAGCATCTTTTTTCAATAGGGCAGTTAATGGAGCTGCAATCTTCCCATAATCCTTGACAAACTTGCGGTAGTAGCCAGTCAACCCCAAAAAACCACGAAGGCTCTTGAGTGTCTGAGGATGTGGCCAATTGTTCATGGCATCGATTTTGGCAGGATCCACGCGAACCCCTTGTGCTGAGATAATGTGCCCGAGATACTCAACTTCCTTTTGTCCAAAAACACATTTAGACTGCTTGGCATGGAGATGATGGTCAGAGAAAAGTTGCATGACAAGATCCAGATGCTGGAGATGTTCATCCCATGTTTTACTGTAGATGAGGATATCATCAAAGAATACCAGAATGAATTTCCGCAAGTAGGGTCGAAATATTTTATTCATTAAGGCCTGGAATGTGGAAGGAGCATTAGTGAGGCCAAAGGGCATGACCAAAAACTCATAATGGCCATCATGTGTGCGGAAAGCTGTTTTAGGAATATCCTCCTCATGAACCCGAATTTGATGATACCCAGAACGAAGATCCAACTTGGAGAAAAAGTGAGCCCCATGAAGCTCATCAAGAAGCTCATCAACAACAGGAATTGGAAACTTATCCTTAATGGTGAGGTGATTAAGTGCTCGGAAGTCAATGCAGAGGCGCCATGACCCATCTTTTTTGCGGACAAGAATAACTGGAGAAGAAAAGGAACTAGTGCTTGGGCGAATAATACCTTGCTTCAATAAGTCCCGCACGAGCATTTCAATCTCTGTTTTTTGGTGAAATGGGTAGCGATAGGGCCTGATGTTGGGAGGAACGCTGCCAGGAAGGAGCTGAATACGATGGTCTTCTGGCCTGGAAGGTGGTAATCCCACTGGTTCAGCAAAGACACCTGTATATCGATTCAGAATTTGTTGTAGATCCAAGGGAGTAGTGGAGACCGCGGATGGTTGCATCTGGATGGAACTGATCTGAGCGATGACACCATGTGAACTCTTCTTGAGGAGTTTCTCCATGCGATGTGAATTGATGATGCTGAGAGAACCTGGTTGTAATCCTGTCAATGTGTGTTTGTGTCCATTGAGGGAAAACTGCATCCAAAGTTCGGCAAAATCCCATAAGATAGGGCCGAGTGTGCGTAGCCATTGAGCGCCCAAAACCACATCACATCCGCCTAAGGGCAAGGCAAACATGTCAGAGCGCAGGATATAATCTCCCATGGAGATACGCACATTTCGACACTTCCCTTTGCAAGGTAAGGTGCCCCCATTGGCAATCATGACTTCAAAGTTGGAGCACGGATGGATAAAACAATCAGCTTGTTTGGCGATCCGAGGGTCGATGAAATTATGAGTGCTACCACAATCAATGAGGATTGTAAGAGGAAGCTTCTTGAAGTAACCCCTGACCCGCATTGTTTGGGGGGTGGTGATTCCAGCTAAAGCATGGAGAGATATCTCTGGCTGGTCATCTTGAGACGGAGGGTCAATAGGCGGTTCCTGAATGTCGACCGGAGCATCCAATGTTTCTGGATCTTCGTCACCCATTTCAGAGGCAGGCGGAGACTCCACATCCAGGAGATAGAGCTTTTGCTGAACACATCGATGTCCCCGAGTGAATTTCTCATCACAATTATAGCAAAGCCCCTTTTCTCTGCGTGCTTGCATCTCTGCTTCAGATAAACGCTTGATAGGAGTCGGTCGAGGAGCCTGCGGTATAGGTGGTCGCTGAGAACCCATATTTCTGAAGGGAACAAAAGTGGGCTTGGAGCGTTGCTGGGCTGCAATCTTGTCTTCTGCCAACTTAGCCAACCCGAGTGCTTCCATCATTGTGTTGGGACAGAACATTTTGACCTCAGAGCGAATGGCATCCTTGAGACCACTGATAAAACAACTCCGGTAAAATTCATCAGTCAATCCTTCGGTGTGGTTGGCTAGATTCTCAAATTCGGTTTGATACTCTCTCACAGTGCCAGTTTGGCGAAGTTTAGTGAGGGCTCCTGTGAAGTCATCAAAAGCACTAGGACCAAATCGTTGCAAAAGGAGCTGACAAAAGTCTGGCCAGCTGGGCTCTGGATGAGCCTTGATGTACCAACGGTACCATTGAAGAGCTTCCTGTTCCAAATGAAAGGATGCCAATTGAACTTTGTTGACATCAAAAGTATTATGCAGACTGAAATACTGTTCTGCACGATATATCCATCCAGTTAGATCGGTACCATTGAAGCGAGGAAAATCAAGCTTCGGACCACGGAAATTGCTGGAAGAAGAGAACCCATTGTCTACTGAAGACTCGGACTGCCGTTTGTTGTTCATAGCTGAATGTTCAAGATGGAGACCAAGAAATTTTTCATCCAGATCCTGGAGTTTGGCTTGGATGGTTGCAAGGGCTTCCTCCATGGTTTTTTGCTCCTGCACGGGTGACAACCATAACCAGGGATTTTTTTTTTTTTTTTTTTTTTTTTTTGGGGGGGGGGTAGGAAAACAAAAACAGGAACTACTTCAGTAAAGGAAAATTTGGATTTGGGAAAAAATCAGAAGGGTAATTGGGGTTTGACTCGTTTTTTGGACACTGTTGGATAGACAGGGAAGCAAAAATGAGGATTTCAGCAGCGGGGTGAAAGGATGGGAAAATTTGGCAGAGGGGAACAAAGAAGCAGAATTCAGAAAGGAACTCTGTGGTAAAAATTGAAGGTGATTGGGTGAAATTTGAGGAAGTTATGGCAAACCCTAAAAATAGACAAATGTGGGATTTCGGGCTATAGGAAAGGGAATTGAGGATAGGGTCCTTAGGGATGAAATATGCAGAATGGAATGACAGGGGTTCCCTGAAATTTTCAAGGAAAACAGAGGTAAAACAAGGGAGATATGGAGAAAGAACGGAATTTTTTTTTTTTTTTTTTTTTTTTTCAGACTGGAGCGCTACGGCTCGGTTTTTTTTTTTTTTTTTTTTTTTTTTTTTGGGGGGGGTAGGAAAACAAAAACAGGAACTACTTTAGTAAAGGAAAATTTGGATTTGGGAAAAAATCAGAAGGGTAATTGGGGTTTGACTCGTTTTTTGGACACTGTTGGATAGACAGGGAAGCAAAAATGAGGATTTCAGCAGCGGGGTGAAAGGATGGGAAAATTTGGCAGAGGGGAACAAAGAAGCAGAATTCAGAAAGGAACTCTGTGGTAAAAATTGAAGGTGATTGGGTGAAATTTGAGGAAGTTATGGCAAACCCTAAAAATAGACAAATGTGGGATTTCGGGCTATAGGAAAGGGAATTGAGGATAGGGTCCTCAGGGATGAAATATGCAGAATGGAATGACAGGGGTTCCCTGAAATTTTCAAGGAAAACAGAGGTAAAACAAGGGAGATATGGAGAAAGAACGGAATTTTTTTTTTTTTTTTTTTTTTTTTTTTTTTTTTTTTTTACAGACTGGAGCGGCTACGGCTCTGCTTGCAGAATGAGATCTCCGGTTCGAAGGATTCTGGAACAACGCCGAACGGCTGGATCTAGAACGGTTTGCAAAATGAATCTGAAACGGCGCAGCAGTAATCGACAATAGTTCAGCTGAAAGTAGATATGGACCCCAGGTATGTGCGGCTTCCTAACAGTTCAGGGTTTTCACTCGGCCACCAATGCTGTCTGACGGCTTGCGTATTGGGGCAGTACCCCTCACTCCACGGCTCAGGTAAAACTGATAACCGCTTTGCCACAAACGACAGCTCTTGGTTTACCTCACGGGTGGGAACTAGTCAATCAGGTAGGGGTCGTTGCCCTTTTCGCCGGCAGGTCCTCTCAATGGGCCAGCTACTTCGGGGTTCCTGTGGTACTCCTCACAATGCGTTTTAGGGCTTATGCCCAAGTACTTCCCACAGTTAAGCGGATAGGGATTATTCCCAAATCCGAACCTGCAACAGATGTGAAAAAAAATTTTGGCAGAAATTTCACCCAGCGAGCCCAAGAAAGTGCTCTGATACCAGATGTGAGGCACCTGCAACAATTAATTAACAAGAATGCGCGAAATAACAGAAATGACAGAACTCAGAATCACTTTTGTATTGATCACAGGCCACTTCGAGGGGGCAACCTCCTTTGAGCAAGCTCAATACAAATAACTTCACAGTGCCTTCATAGGTCTCAACACCCACTTATATACTAATTCTAGGCGCCAATACTATGGGTCGAAACCATGGGCCGTTACAAACTATGGATCAACAATACTACGGGCGACTTACAAAGCATATGCGCCAACAACAATAACACAACTATTGATTAACAAATACTACGGGACGACTTACAAAGCATATGCGTCCAATAACAACATACTAACAAAGTAAAGACATGGGTTCCTAACAGACTTGGGCTTAAAGGGGGAGAAAATAGCTCGGAATGTCACGAAAGTTGGTGTGGACACTTGTCTACCAATGGGACATACAAATCTATTCTCAAATTTAAATTCCGAGAGGTTGGTCAAAGTTGAAACTCGATCGTGCGTTTTCGCTAGACTTGGGCTTAAAGGGGGAGAAAATAGCTCGGAATGTCACGAAAGTTGGTGTGGATGCTTGTCTACCAATGGGACATCCAAAACTATTCTCAAATTTCAATTTCGAGAAGTTGGTGAAAGTTGAAACTCGATCGTGTGTTTTTGCTAGACTTGGGCTTAAAGGGTGTGAAATTAGCTCGTAATGTCACGAAAGTTGCTGTGCGCGCATGTCTACAAATGGGACATCCAAATCTATTCTCAATTTTCATTTCCGAGAAGTTGGTCAGAGATGAAACACGACCGTGCGTTTTCTCTAGAGTTGGGCTTAAATGGGAAGAAAATAGCTTGGAATGTCATGCATGTTGGCGTGGAGGCTCGTCTACCAATGTGACATCCAAATCTATTCGCAAATTTAAATTCCAAGAAGTTGGTCAAAGTTGAAAATCGACCGTGCATTTTCGCTACTCTTAGGCTTAGAGGGTGAGAAAATAGCTCGGAACGTCACGAAAGTTGGCGTGCGCATTTGTCTACGAACGGGACATCCAAATCTATGCTCAATTTTCAATTCCAAGAAGTTGGTCAAATTCGAAACTCGACCGTGCGTTTTCGCTAGACTTGGGCTTAAAGGGGGAGAAAATAGCTCGGAACGTCACGAAAGTTGGTGTGGACGCTTGTCTACCAATGGGACATCCAAAACTATTCCCAAATTTCAATTCTGAGAAGTTAGTCAAAGTTGAAACTCGATCGTGCGTTTTCGCTAGACTTGGGCTTAAAGGGTGTGAAAATAGCTCGGGACGTCACAAAAGTTGGCTTGGACGCTCGTCTACCAATGTGACATCCAAATCTATTCTCAAATTTAAATTCCGAGAAGTTGGTCAAAGTTGAAAATCAACCGTGCATTTTAAGTACACTTAGGCTTAAACGGTAAGAAAATAGCTCGGAACGTCACGAAAGTTGGTGTGCGCATTTGTCTACCAACGGGACATCCAAATCTATGCTCAATTTTCAATTCCGAGAACTTGGTCAAATTTGAAACTCGACCGTACGTTTTCGCTAGACTTGGGCTTAAAGGGGGAGAAAATAGCTTGGAACGTCATGAAAGTTGGTGTGGACGCTTGTCTACCAATGGGACATCAAAAACTATTCTCAAATTTCAATTCCGAGAAGTTAGTCAAAGTTGAAACTCGATCGTGCATTTTCGCTAGACTTGGGCTTAAAGGGTGTGAAAATAGCTCGGAACGTCACGAAAGTTGGCGTGGACGCTCGTATACCAATGTGACATCCAAATCTATTTGCAAATTTAAATTACGAGAAGTTGGTCAAAGTTGAAAATCGACCGTGCATTTTCGCTATACTTAGGCTTAAAGGGTGAGAAAATAGCTCGGAACGTCACGAAAGTTGGCGTACGCATTTGTCTACCAACGGGACATCCAAATCTATGCTGAATTTTCAATTCCGAGAAGTTGGTCAAATTGGAAACTCGACCGTGCGTTTACGCTAGACTTGGGCTTAAAGGGGGAGAAAATAGCTCGGAACGTCACGAAAGTTGGTGTGGATGCTTGTCTACCAATGGGACATCCAAAACTATTCTCAAATTTGAATTCCAAGAAGTTGGTCAAAGTTGAAACTCGATCGTGCATTTTCGCTAGACTTGGGCTTAAAGCGGGAGAAAATAGCTCGGAACGTGAAGAAAGTTGGTGTGGACGCTTGTCTACCAATGGGACATCCAAAACTATTCTCAAATTTCAATTCCGAGAAGTTGGTCAAATTTGAAACTCGATCGTGCATTTTCGCTAGACTTGAGCTTAAAGGGTGTGAAATTAGCTCGTAACATCACGAAAGTTGCTTTGCACGCATGTCTACAAATGGGACATCCAAATCTATGCTCAATTTTGAATTCTGAGAAGTTGGTGAAAGTCGAAACTCGACCGTACGTTTTCACTAGAGTTGGGCTTGAAGGGGGAGAAAATACCTCGGAATGTCACAAAACTTGGTGTGGACGCTTGTCTACCAATGGTACATCCAAAACTATTCTCAAATTTTAATTCCGAAATGTTTGTCAAAGTTGAAATTCGACCGTGCGTTTTCGCTAGACTTGGGCTTAAAGGGGCAAAAAATAGCTCGGAACATCACGAAAGTTGGAGTGTACGCTTGTATACCAATGGGACATCCAAATCTATTTTCAAATTTCAATTCCCAGAAGTTGGTCAAATTCGATAATGCCACCATGGGTTTTAACTAGACTTGGGAATAAAGGGAGTGAAATTAGCTTGTAACGTCATGAAATTTGCTGTGCGCGCATGTCTAGAAATGGGACATCCAAATCTATTCTCAATTTTCATTTCCGAGAAGTAGGTCAAAGCCGAAACACGATCGTGCCTTTTCTCTATAGTTGGGCTTAAAGGGGAAGAAAATAGCTCGGAACGTTACGAAAGTTGGCGTGTGCACTTATCTACCAACGGGACATCCAAATCCATTCTCAAATTTAAATTCCGAGAAGTTGGTCAAATTTGAAACTCGACCGTGCGTTATCTCTAGACTTGGGCCTAAAGGGTGGGAAAATAGATCGGAACGTCACGAAAGTTGGCATGCGCACTTGTCTACCAACGGGACATCCAAATCTATTCTCATATTTCAATTCCGAGAAGTTGGTCAAAGTCGAAATGCCACCATGCGTTTTCGCTAGACTTGAGCTTATTAAAGGGTGTTAAATTAGCTCGTAATGTGACGAAAGTTGTTGTGCGCGAATGTCTACAAATGGGACATCCAAATCTATGCTCCATTTTCAATTCTGAGAAGTTGGTGAAAGTCGTAACTCGACCGTACGTTTTCGCTACACATGGGCTTAAAGGGGGAGGAAATAGCTCGGAACGTAACGAATGTTGGTGTGGATGCTTGTCTACCAATGGGACATCCAAAACTATTCTCAAATTTCAATTCCGAGAAGTTTGTAAAAGTTGAAACTCGATCGTGCGTTTTCGCTAGACTTGTGCTTAAAGGGTGTGAAATTAGCTCGGAATCTCACGAAAGTTGTTGTGCGCAAATGTCTACAAATGGGACATCCAAAACTATGCTCAATCTTCAATTACGAGAAGTTGGTGAAAGTTGAAACTCGACCGTACTTTTTCGGTATAGGAGAAAATAGCTTGGAACGTCACCAAAGTTGGTGTGGATGCTTGTCTACCAATGGTACATCCAAAACTATTCTCAAATTTCAATTCCAAGAAATTGGTCTAAGTCGAAACGCCACCATGCGTTTTCTCTAGACTTGGGATTAAAGTGTGTGAAATTAGTTCGTAAAATCACGAACGTTGTAGTGCGCACATGTCTACAAATGTGACATCCAAATCTATTCTCAAATTTAAATTGTGAGAAGTTCATCAAAGTTGAAAATCGACTGTGTGTTTTCCCTAGACTTGGGCTTAAAGGGTGTGAAATTAGTTCGGAACGTCACTAAAGTTGGCGTGCGCATTTGTCTACCAAAAGGACATCCAAATCTATGCTCCATTTTCAATTCCGAGAAGTTGGCCAAATTTGAAACTCGACCATGCGTTTTCGCTAGACTTGGGCTTAAAGGGGAAGAAAATAGCTCGGAACGTCACGAAAGTTGGTGTGGACGCTTGTCTACCAATGGGACATCCAAAACTATTCTCAAATTTCAATTCCGAGAAGTTAGTCAAAGTTGAAACTCGATCATGCGTATTCGCTAGACTTGGGCTTAAGGGTGTGAAAATAGCTCGAAACGTTACGAAAGTTGGCGTGGACGCTTGTCTACCAATGTGACATCCAAAGCCATTCTCAAATTTAAATTCCGAGAAGTTGGTCAAAGTTGAAAATCGACCGTGCATTTTCGCTAGACTTAGGCTTAAAGGGTGAGAAAATAGCTCGGAACATTACGAAAATTGGCGTGCACACTTGTCTACCAATGTGACATCCAAATCCATTCTCAAATTTAAATTCTGAGAAGTTGGTCAAAGTTGAAAATTGACCGTGCATTTTCGCTAGACTTAGGCTTAAAGGGTGAGAAAATAGCTCGGAACGTCACGAAAGTTGGCGTGCGCATTTCTCTAACAACGGGACATCCAAATCTATGCTCAATTTTCAATTCCGAGAAGTTGGTGAAATTCGAAACTCGACCGTGCGTTTTCGCTCGTCTTGAGCTTAAAGGGTGTGAAATTAGCTCGTAATGTGATGAAAGTTGGCATGTGCATTTGTCTACCAACGGGACATCCAAATCTATGCTCAATTTTCAATTCCGAGAAGTTGGTCAAATTCGAAACTTGACCATGCATTTTCGCTCGACTTGAGCTTAAAGTGTGTTAAATTAGCTCGTAATGTGACGAACGTTGGCGTGCGCATTTGTCTACCAATGGGACATCCAAATCTATGCTCAATTTTTAATTACGAGAAGTTGGTCAAATTTGAAACTCGACCGTGCGTTTTCACTACACTTAGGCTTAAAGGGTGAGAAAATAGCTCAAAACATCACGAAAGTTGGCGTGGACGCTCGTCTACCAATGTGACATCCAAATCGATTCTCAAATTTAAATTCCGAGAAGTTGGTCAAAGTTGAAAATCGACCGTGCATTTTCGCTAGACTTAGGCTTAAAGGGTGATAAAATAGCTCGGAACGTCACAAAAGTTGGCGTGCGCATTTTTCTACCAACGGGACATCCAAATCTATGCTCAATTTTCAATTCCGAGAAGTTGGTCAAAGTTGAAACTCGATCGTGCGTTTTCGCTAGAGTTGGGCTTAAAGCATGTGAAAATAGCTCGGAACGTCATGAAAGTTGGCATGTACGCTCGTCTACCAATGTGACATCCAAATCTATTCTTAAATTTAGATTCCGAGAAGTTGGTCAAAGTTGAAAATCGACCGTGCATTTTCGCTAGGCTTGGGCTTAAAGGGTGAGAAAATAGCTCGGAATGTCACGAAAGTTGGCGTGTTCACTTATCTACCAACGGGAAATCCAAATCCATTCCCAAATTTAAATTCTGAGAAGTTGGTCAAAGTTGAAAATCGACCGTGCATTTTCACTAGACTTAGGCTTAAAGCTTGAGAAAATAGCTCGGAACGTCACTAAAGTTGGCGTGCGCATTTGTCTACCAATGGGACATCCGAATCTATGCTCAATTTTCAATTCCGAGAAGTTGGTCAAATTCGAAAATCGACCGTGTGTTTTCGCTAGAGTTGGGCTTAAAGGCGAAGAAAATAGCTCGGAACGTCACGAAAGTTGGCATGTGCTCTTGTCTACCAACGGGACATCCAAATCTATTTTCAAATTTCAACTCCCAAAAGTTGGTCAAAGTCGAAACGCCACCATGCGTTTTCGCTAGACTTGAGCTTAAAGGGTGTGAAATTAGCTCATAACGTCACGAAAGTTGTTGTGTGTGCATGTCTACAAATGGGACATCCAAATATATTCTCAATTTTCATTTCCGAGAAGTAGGTCAAAGCCGAAACACGATCGTGGGTTTTCTCTAGAGTTGGGCTTAAAGGGGAAGAAAATAGCTCGGAACATCACGAAAGTTGGTGTGTGCACTTATCTACCAACAGGACATCCAAATCCATTATCAAATTTAAATTCTGAGAAGTTGGTGAAAGTTGAAAATCGACCATGCATTTTCGCTAGACTTAGGCTTAAAGCGTGAGAAAATAGCTCGGAACGTCACGAAAGTTGGCGTGCACATTTGTCTACCAACGGGACATCCAAACATTAACAAACATACCGGGTTTTTGTAAATTTAGCCCCAATATTATTGCACATAAATTCCTAACATTTTGAAACTTATGTATGCAGATTCAATTCAATATAAACGCAGCGGAATTTAAACATTACATAGGCACATAGTTTCATCATGCATTCGACATATAAACAGCAGTCATTATTTAAAATGCTTGCAGGGCATAGGATTAACATCAAGAATACTTATCTCGAATTATAATGGTTCAAACGACTGGCTACGTGAGAGCAACGTTCCACCCAACCATAGACCTCTGTCCAGCCTGTATTCTTTCAGCTGAGAGATCACCCCCGAGCTGGGCTGTGTATCCACTAAGGAGGAACTAGATGGCTCACTCACAGTCAGGGTTTCACTCAATCAGCCATGCTAAGCCAACACACGGTTGGGTTTCTCAAGCATGCAATAGGAGATGGAGGAGGATGCTAGTCCACTGAGCTCAAACCCATAGCCACATACCCTTCAAGCTAGACTCAGCAATCCCATCCTCTATTCATACATCCACAATCGGATTTCTCACAAATCTGTCCCAAACAACCCAAATCCGTCACTGATTTTCTGGGCCATTAAAACTGGGTTTTTCCATGGCTTTTGGGGTAGCTATTGCTCCCAAATTCGCCCCAAGGTTCCTACCAACGGATCCCCCATTGGATTTCACTGTCCAATACCAAATCGGGACGTTTTTGGCTTCCCAAAACGTGGGTTCTCCCACAGTCGCGATTTCTCGTTTTCTCACTGCTGGGAACTCGTTTTTGGATGGGGAAAGATGTCCCATACTTCCACAATGGAATGGGGATAAGGATGGAGCAACCCCCAAGATGTAGAGTGACTTGTGGGACAAGTCAAAAGAGCCCATACCTTCCCATACGAATTTCAGGGCTGTCCATACTCCATCAAAGTCATGGGCTGAAATCTCAACCATTTCCTTACAATTGGCATTAATGTCACCTAAGGAAGTCAATGGGTTCACATAATGACAAATGGCAACCTATGGGTCACTCCCATAGCCCCCTCACCACTCCCTAGTGGATACACGTGGCCCCTTCTCATTCGTTGCCTCCGTAGCCAGCTTTGGACATTTTATATTGCATGATGTCTAATTACATCCTATTACAATTTCCATGGCTTAAGAGCACATGGTATCAAAATATCAAATACTTGCCCTTTAAATAAAATTCGGCTTTCACTAGCGGGGCCTTGGCCTTGAGCTCCACGCTAGGAAAACATACATCACATGTACACTTATTTACATTAAAGGCCAATATATCCTAAGGGTCGAATTGGGGGTATTACAGAAAGTTGGCGTGCGCACTTGTCTACCAACGGGACATCCAAATCTATTCTCGTATTTCTATTCCGAGAAGTTGGTCAAAGTCGAAATGCCACCATGCATTTTCGCTAGACTTGAGCTTAAAGGGTGTGAAATTAGCTCGTAATGTGATGAAAGTTGTTGTGCGCGAATGTCTACAAATGGGACATCCAAATCTATGCTCAATTTTGAATTCCGAGAAGTTTATGAAAGTCTTAATTCGGCCGTACGTTTTCGCTACACTTGGGCTTAAAGGGGGAGAAAATAGCTTGGAACGTAACGAATGTTGGTGTGGATGCTTGTCTACCAATGGGACATCCAAAACTATTCTCAAATATCAATTCCGAGAAGTTTGTCAAAGTTAAAACTCGATCGTGCATTTTCGGTAGACTTGGGCTTAAAGGGTGTGAAATTAGCACGGAATCTCACGAAAGTTGTTGTGCGCAAATGTCTACAAATGGGACATCCAAAACTATGCTCAATCTTCAATTACGAGAAGTTGGTGAAAGTTTAAACTCGACCGTACGTTTTCGGTAGAGGAGAAAATAGCTTGGAACATCACGAAAGTTGGTCTGGATGCTTGTCTACCAATGGGACATCCAAAACTATTCTCAAATTTCAATTCCAAGAAATTGGTCAAAGTTGAAACGCCACCATGCGTTTTCTCTAGACTTGGGATTAAAGTGTGTGAAATTAGTTCGTAAAATCACAAAAGTTGTAGTGCGCACATGTCTACAAATGTGACATCCAAATCTATTCTCAAATTTAAATTGTAAGAAGGCTGTCAAAGTTTAAAATCGACCGTGCGTTTTCCCTCGACTTAGCCTTAAGGGGTGTGAAATTAGTTTGGAATGTCACGAAAGCTGGCGTGCACTTGTCTACCAACAGGACATCCAAATCAATGCTCAATTTTCAATTCCGGGAATTTGGTCAAAGTCGAAACTCGATCGTGCATTTTCCCTAGATTTGGGCTTAAAGGGTGTGAAATTAGCTCGGAACCTCACGAAAGTTAGCGTGGACGCTCGTCTACCAATGTGACATCCAAATCTATTCGCAAATTTAAATTCCGAGAAGTTGGTCAAAGTTGAAAATCGACCGTGCATTTTCGCTACACTTAGGCTTAAAGGGTGAGAAAATAGCTCAGAACGTCACGAACGTTGGCGTGCGCATTTGTCTACCAACGGGACATCCAAATCTATGCTCAATTTTCAATTCTGAGAAGTTGGTCAAATTTGAAACTCGACCGTGCGTTTTCGCTAGACTTGGGCTTAAAGGGGGAGAAAATAGCTCGGAACGTCACGAAAGTCGGTGTGGATGCTTGTCTACCAATGGGACATCCAAAACTATTCTCAAATTTCAATTCCAAGAAGTTGGTCAACGTTGAAACTCGATCGTGCATTTTCGCTAGAACTGGGCTTAAAGGGTGTGTAAATAGCTCGGAACGTCACGAAAGTTGGCGTGGACGCTCGTCTACCAATGTGACATCCAAATCTATTCTCAAATTTAAATTCTGAGAAGTTGGTCAAAGTTGAAAATCGACCGTGCATTTTCGCTAGACTTGGGCTTAAAGGGTCAGAAAATAGCTCGGAATGTCACGAAAGTTGGTGTGCGCATTTGTCTACCAGTGGGACATCCAAATCTATGCTCAATTTTTAATTCCGAGAAGTTGGTCAAATTCGAAACTCGACCGTGCATTTTCGCTAGACTTAGGCTTAAAGGGTGAGAAAATAGCTCGGAACGTCACGAAAGTTGGCTTACGAATTTGTCTACCAACGGGACATCCAAATCTATGCTCAATTTTTAATTCAGAGAAGTTGGTCAAATTCGAAACTCGACCGTGTGTTTTCGCTAGACTTAGGCTTAAAGGGTGAAAAAATAGATCGGAACATCACGAAAGTTGGCGTGCGCATTTGTCTTCCAATGGGACATCCAAATCTATGCTCAATTTTCAATTCCGAGAAGTTGGTGAAATTCAAAACTCGACCGTGCGTTTTTGCTAGACTTGGGCTTAAAGGGGGAGAAAACAGCTCAGAACGTCACTAAAGTTGGTGTGGACGCTTGTCTACCAAAGGGACATCCAAAACTATTCTCAAATTTCAATTCCGAGAAGTTAGTCAAAGTTGAAACTCGATCGTGCGTTTTCGCTAGACTTGGGCTTAAAGGGTGTGAAAATAGCTCGGAACGTTACGAAAGTTGGCGTGGACGCTTGTCTACCAATGTGATGTCCAAATGCATTCTCAAATTTAAATTCCGAGAAGTTGCTCAAAGTTGAAAATCGACCGTCCATTTTCGCTAGACTTAGGCTTAAAGGGTGATAAAATAGCTCGGAATGTCACGAAAGTTGGCGTGCGCATTTTTCTACCAACGGGACATCCAAATCTATGCTCAATTTTCAATTCCGAGATGTTGGTCAAATTCGAAACTCGACCATGCGTTTTCGGTCGACTTGAGCTTAAAGGGTGTGAAATTAGCTCGTAATGTGATGAAAGTTGGCGTGCGCATTTGTCTAGCAACGGGACATCCAAATCTATGCTCAATTTTTAATTCTGAGAAGTTGGACAAATTCGAAACTCGACCGTGTGTTTTCGCGAGACTTAGGCTTAAAGGGTGAGAAAATAGCTCGGAACGTTACGAAAGTTGGCGTGCGCATTTTTCTACCAATGGGACATCCAAATCTATGCTCAATTTTCAATTCCGAGAAGTTGGTCAAATTCGAAACTCGACCGTGCGTTTTCGCTCGACTTGAGCTTAAAGGGTGTGAAATTAGCTCGTAATGTGACGAAAGTTGGCGTGCGCACTTGTCTACCAACGGGACATCCAAATCTATGCTCAATTTTTAATTCCGAGAAGTTGGTCAAATTCGAAACTCGACCGTGTGTTTTCACTAGACTTAGGCTTAAAGGGTGAGAAAATAGCTCGGAATGTCACGAAAGATGGCATGCGCATTTGTCTACCAACGGGACATCCAAATCTATGCTCAATTTTCAATTCCGAGAAGTTGGTCAAATTCGAAACTCGGCCTTGCGTTTTTGCTAGACTTGGGCTTAAAGGGGGAGATAATAGCTCGGAACGTCACGAAAATTTGTGTGGATGCTTGTCTACCAATGGGACATCCAAAACTATTCTCAAATTTCAATTCCGAGAAGTTAGTCAAAGTTGAAACTCGATCGTGCATTTTCGCTAGACTTTGGCTTAAAGGGTGTGAAAATAGCTCGAAACGTCACGAAAGTTGGCGTGGATGCTCGTCTACCAATGTGACATCCAAATCTATTCGCGAATTTAAATTCCGAGAAGTTGGTCAAAGTTGAAAATCGACTGTGCATTTTTGCTACACTTAGGCTTAAAGGGAGAGAAAATAACTCGGAACATCACGAAAGTTGGCGTGCGCATTTGTCTACCAACGGGACATCCAAATCTATGCTCAATTTTCATTTGCGAGAAGTTGGTCGAATTTGAAACTCGACCTTGCGTTTTCACTAGACTTGGGCTTAAAGGTGGAGAAAATAGCTCGGAACGTCCGGAAACTTGGTGTGGACGCTTGTCTACCAATGGGACATCCAAAACTATTCTCAAATTTCAATTCTGAGAAGTTGGTCAAAGTTGAAACTCGATCGTGCGTTTTCGCTAGACTTGGGCTTAAAGGGTGTGAAAATAGCTCGGAACGTTACGAAAGTTGGCGTGGACGCTCGTCTACCAATGTGACATCCAAATCCATTCTCAAATTTAAATTCCGAGAAGTTGGTCAAAGTTGAAAATCGACCGTGCATTTTCGCTAGACTTGGGCTTAAAGGGTGAGAAAATAGCTCGAAATGTGACGAAAGTTGGTGTGCGCATTTGTCTACCAACGGGACATCCAAATCTATGCTCAATTTTTAATTCCGAGAAGTTGGTCAAATTCGAAACTCGACCATGAGTTTTTGATAGACATAGGCTTAAATGGTGAGAAAATAGCTCTGAACGTCACGAAAGTTGGCGTGTGCACTTGTCTACCAACGGGAAATCCAAATCTATTTTCAAATTTCAACTCCCAAAATTTGGTCAAAGTCGAAACGCCACCATGCGTTTTCGCTAGACTTGGGCTTTTAGGGTGTGAAATTAGCTCGTAACGTCACGAAAGTTGTTGTGCACATTTGTCTACCAACGGGACATCCAAATATATGCAACATTTTCAATTCCGAGAAGTTAGTCAAAGTTGAAACTCGATCGTGTGTTTTCGCCAGACTTGGGCTTAAAGGGTGTGAAAATGGCTCGGAACATTACGAAAGTTGGCATGGACGCTTGTCTACCAATGTGACATCCAAATCCATTCTCAAATTTAAATTCCGAGAAGTTGGTCAAAGTTGAAAATCGACCGTGCATTTTCGCTAGACTTAGGCTTAAAGGGTGAGAAAATAGCTCGGAACGTCACGAAAGTTGGCGTGCACATTTGTCTACCAACGGGACATGCAAATCTATGCTCAATTTTCAATTCCGAGAAGGTTGTCAAATTCGAAACTCGACCGTGCATTTTCGCTCGACTTGAGCTTAAAGTTTGTGAAATTGGCTCGTAATGTGACGAAAGTTGGCGTGCGCATTTGTCTACCAACGGAACATCCAAATCTATGCTCAATTTTTAATTCCGAGGAGTTGGTCAAATTCGAAACTCGACCGTGCGTTTTCGCTAGACTTAGGCTTAAAGGGTGAGAAAATATCTCAGAACGTCACGAAAGTTGGCGTGCGCATTTGTCTTCCAACGGGACATCCAAATCTATGCTCAATTTTCAATTCCGAGAAATTGGTCAAATTCGAAACTCGACCGTGCGTTTTCACTAGACTTGGGCTTAAAGGGGGGGGAAATAGCTCGGAACGTCATGAAAGTTGGTGTGGACGCTTGTCTACCAATGGGACATCCAAAACTATTCTCAAATTTCAATTCCGAGAAGTTAGTCAAAGTTGAAACTCGATCGTGCGTTTTCACTAGACTTGGGCTTAAAGGGTGTGAAAATACCTCAGAACGTCACGAAAGTTGGCGTGGACGCTTATCTACCAATGTGACATCCAAATCTATTCTCAAATTTAAATTCCGAGAAGTTGGTCAAAGTACAAACTCGATCGTGCGTTTTCGCTAGAATTGGGCTTAAAGGGCGTGAAAATTGCTCGGTACGTCATGAAAGTTGGCGTCGACGCTCTTCTACCAATGTGACATCCAAATCTATTCTCAAATTCATATTCCGAGAAGTTGGTCAAAGTTGAAACTCGACCGTGCATTTTTGCTACGCTTGGGCTTAAAGGGTGAGAAAATAGCTCGTAACGTCACGAAAGTTCGCTTGTGCACTTATCTACCAACGGGACATCCAAATCCATTCTCAAATTTAAATTCCGAGAAGTTGGTCAAAGTTGAAAATCGACCGTGCATTTTCGCTAGACTTAGGCTTAAAGCGTGAGAAAATAGCTCGGAACATCATGAAAGTTGGCGTGCGCATTTTTCTACCAACGGGACATCTAGATCTATGCTCAATTTTCAATTCCGAGAAGTTGGTCAAATTCGAAACTCGACCATGCTTTTTCGCTAGAGTTGGGTTTAAATTCGAAGAAAATAGCTTGGAACGTCACGAAAGTTGGCATGTACACTTGTCTACCAACGGGACATCCAAATCCATTCTCAAATTTAAATTCCGAGAAGTTGGTCAAAGTTGAAAAACGACCGTGCATTTTCGCTAGACTTAGGCTTAAAGCGTGAGAAAATAGCTCCGAATGTCACGAAATTTGGCGTGCGCATTTGTCTACCAATGGGACATCCAAATCTATGCTCAATTTTCAATTCCGAGAAGTTGGTCAAATTCGAAACTCGACCGTGCGTTTTCGCTAGACTTGGGCTTAAATGGGGAAAAAATAGCTCGAAACGTCACGAAAGTTGGTGTGGACGCTTGTCTACCAAGGGGACATCCAAAACTATTCTCAAATTTCAATTCCGAGAAGTTGGTCAAAGTTGAAATTCGATCGTGCGTTTTCGCTAGACTTGGGCTTAAAGGGGGAGAAAATAGCTGGGAACGTCACGAAAGTTGGTGTGGATGCATGTCTACCAATGGGACATCCAAAACTATTGTCAAATTTCAATTCCGAGAAGTTGGTCAAATTTGAAACTCGACCGTGCGTTTTCGCTAGACTTGGGCTTGAAGGGGGAGAAAATAGCTTGGAACGTCACGAAAGTTGGTGTGGACGCTTGTCTACGAATGGGACATCCAAAACTATTCTCAAATTTCAATTCCGAGAAATTAGTCAAAGTTGAAACTCGATCGTGCGTTTTTGCTAGACTTTGGCTTAAAGGTTGTGAAAATAGCTCGGAACGTCACGAAAGTTAGCGTGGACGCTTGTCTACCAATGTGACATCCAAATATATTCTCAAATTTAAATTCAGAGAAACTGGTCAAAGTTGAAAATCGACCGTGCATTTTCGCTACACTTAGGCTTAAAGGGTGAGAAAATAGCTCAGAACGTCATGAACGTTGGCATGTGCATTTGTCTACCAACGGGACATCCAAATCTATGCTCAATTTTCAATTCCGAGAAGTTGGTCAAATTTGAAACTCGACAGTGCGTTTTCGCTAGACTTGGGCTTAAAGGGGGAGAAAATAGCTCGGAACGTCATGAAAGTTGGTGTGGATGCTTGTCTACCAATGGGACATCCAAAACTATTCTCAAATTTCAAGTACGAGAAGTTAGTCAATGTTGAAACTTGATCGTGCTTTTTTGCTAGACTTGGGCTTCCAGGGTGTGAAAATAGCTCGAAACGTCAAAAACGTTGGCGTGGACGCTCGTCTACCAATGTGACATCCAAATCTATTCGCAAATTTAAATTCCGAGAAGTTGGTCAAAGTTGAAAATCGACCGTGCATTTTCGCTAGACTTGGGCTTAAAGGGTGAGAAAATAGCTCGGAACGTCACGAAAGTTGCTGTGCGCGCATGTCTACAAATGGGACATCCAAATCTATTCTCAATTTTCAATTCTGAGAAGTTGGTCAAATTTGAAACTCGACCGTGCGTTTTCGCTCGACTTGAGCTTAAAGGGGGAGAAAATAGCTCATAATGTCACGAAAGTTGGTGTGGATGCTTGTCTACCAATGGGACATCCAAATCTATTCTCAAATTTAAATTCCGAGAAGTTGGTCAAAGTTGAAAATTTACCGTGCGTTTTTGCTAGACTTGGACTTAAAGGGCGAGAAAATAGCTTGGAATGTCACGAATGTTGGCGTGCGCACTTGTCTACCAACGGGACATCCAAAGCTATTCTCAAATTTCAATTCCAAGAAGTTGGTCAAACTCGAAACGCCACCATGCGTTTTCACTAGACTTGAGTTTAAAGTGTGTGAAATTAGCTCGCAACATCACGAAATATGCTGTGCATGCATGTCTACAAATGGGACATCCAAATCTATGCTCAATCTTTAATTCCGAGAAGTTGGTGAAAGTCGAAACTTGACTATACGTTTTCGCCAGAGTTGGGTTTGAAGTGGGATAAAATAGTTCGAAATGTCACGAAAGTTGGTGTGGATGCTTGTCTACCAGTGGTACATCCAAAACTATTCTCAAATTTTAATTCCGAAATGTTTTTCAAAGTGGAAACTCGACCGTGCGTTTTCGCTAGAGTTGGGCTTAAAGGGGCAAAAAATAGCTTGGAACGTCATGAAAGTTGGCGTGCACGCTTCTCTACCAATGGGACATCCAAATATATTTTCAAATTTCAATTCCCAGAAGTTAGTCAAAGTCGAAATGCCACCATGCGTTTTCACTAGACTTGGGAATAAATGACGTGAAATTAACTCGTAACGTTAGTGCGGGCATGTGTACAAATGGGACATCCAAATCTATTCTCAATTTTCAATTCCGAGAAGTTGGTCAAAGATGAAACGCGACCATGCATTTTCTCTAGAGTCGGGCTTAAATGGGATGAAAATAGCTTGGAATGTCACGAAAGTTGGTGTGGACGCTTGTCTACCAATGGGACATCCAAATCTATTCTCAAATTTAAATTTCGAGAGGTTGGTCAAAGTTGAAACTCGATCGTGCGTTTTCGCTAGACTTGGGCTTAAAGGGGGAGAAAATAGCTTGGAACGTCACGAAAGTTGGTGTGGACGCTTGTCTACCAATGGGACATCCAAAACTATTCTCAAATTTCAATTCCGAGAGGTTGGTCAAAGTTGAAACTCGATCGTGCGTTTTCACTAGACTTTTGCTTAAAGGGCGAGATGTTAGGATATTTAGACACTTAGGAGTTAGTTAAGATCAACTTGTGTAATATATCCGTTAGGGATAGTGTGTTTCTTTAGTATGCATTAGTATGCATTTGTAAATACTTAATCCGACGGTCATGATATGTTTTCGACATAGAGTGATCCGACGGCTCAACTTCTCTTAGATCAAACCTAACCTTGATCCGTGGCTTAACACCCGATTGGTCCATGATCTCTATTTAAAGAGCATGGAGGGTCATTGTTTAGTTGATCGATTATGAGAAGCTCATTTGTAACTTTCTTTCTTTGCATAATAAATTGTCCCATAGAAGCTATTTGGCCGGGGCCGTGGAGTGTTTCCCTCAAGAGGGTTTAAACCACGTCAAAACATCGGGGTGTTGATCTGTGATCTGTTTGTGTGAAGTGGTTTCTCTTGGTGTTCGGTCCTTTGGTAGTACCCTGTGTACCCGAACATGGTATCAGAGCTTTTATGAAGTGCCGCTTCCGGTTATGATCTAGATCTTGAACTGCTGTTGCCGAAACTCGAAAGGGTTTCTAGTTCTAGTATTTCTGTGAATTTCTGGGCTATGGGAGGTGTTCCATTGCGTCCGGAGCGTCGTTTCCATTTAGAAATAGTTTTCATTTGATCGAAAACGGTTCCCGGTTGCTCCAGAAACGCGTATTTCATCAGATCTGAAGGTATAATGTTACAGTGACGCATTTTTTTATTTCGTTTTTTGAAAAAAAAAAATCTCATATTTCATCTTTTTTTTACTGTTAGATTTTTTTTTGGTTCGGATTGTTGCTTTCCCGTCTGCGTATGCTCTTTGCCGTGCACCTTGAGCAATCTCGGCAAATCAGAAACAAAAAGGGAAAGGGTTTTTCTCGGCTGCGTATGCTCTTTGCCGTGCACCTTGCGCGATCTCGGCAAATCAGAAACAGAGAGAAAACGTATACTTTCCGGGCAAGCTAACAAGATATAACTCCACAAGTGTGGAAAAGTTTTTTTTGTTTCAATTTCTGGTCTGTTTTGTAGGAAAAAGGGCAAGCACGCAAACCGAGCAAGAAGAGTAAAAAAAATAAAAAAATAAAAAAGCCCCCTTCCTCATTCCCATTTTTTACATACCTTTTAATCTAGCTCACTTGGTTCAAAGTTACTTTATTCCTTAATAGGTCTTGAGTTCAAGTCTTAGGAAGTTACTTTTAAAAGAAAAAGTGCATGCAATTTCTATTTTCAAGTTACTTTATTGTAAAAGTGCATCTCACTTAAATAATAAAAAATAAAAATACAAGTGAGTCACTTAAGTTTTTTTTTATTGTTGCACTATTTAAAAGTAATATCATTGTAAAAGTGAAATCACTTATTTTACAAAAGTGGTTCACTTCAAGCAACTTTTTTGTAAAGTGTTTGTCAAAAGGTTCATTTTGGGAAGAGGGGGGTTCTTTTTTTTAGCTGGACATTCTCTAGCTGCCACGTCACTATTGGGGACATCTTCAACAGTTTCTTTGTTCAAGCATAACTTCATCATAGAGAGTCAGTTTTCAGTGCCGTTTTTTTTAAAACCGCCTATTTTTTCGAGTTCTTCACATCCAAACTATTGGTTTCTGCTTTTACAGCCATTAATTTACAAATATGGCCGCCCCTTGTGATATTCTACTTAATAGTTCCAACGTTTTCTCATGGAAATGTCGTATGGAGGATGTTCTACGAAGTAGGGGACTTTTCAGAATTACAATAGGGAAAGAAAAAGAACCCATTGATGATGATAAGAAAATAAAATGGGCAAATAGATGTGATGAAGCTCATGGATTGATTGGGATGTCAATCTCTACTGATTTGCGATTCCACATATCTGGAATTGATGAACCTAATGCTGCTTGGGACAAGTTGGAAACTGTGTTTGGTAAACACAATGAAATTCGAGGTCACCAACTCGAAAATGAGTTGATTTCTTTAAATCCAAGTGACTTTTCATGCATTCAAGATTATTTATCTAAGTACAAAACTCTTAAACTCTTATGTGCAGAATGTAAGATTGAGAGGGAAGACAAACAGTGAATTTATCATATTCTTTCCAAACTTGGACCTGCATATTCTGTTTTTGTATCTACATTTTACTCCATGAAAGCATCCTTGAATGCAGCTAGCTATCAAGAGCCTAGTCTTGAATCCTTTTGTGATTCCTTGATTAGAGAACAAGATAAACTCATTCATCTTGGAATAATCAACAATGCAGATACATCTGGGAAATCCTTATTGTCCCAACAGAAAGAAAAGTCCAAGCCTCCCAAGAAACAAAATTTTCGCAATAATAAGTCAAACAAGGGTCCCAAACCCTCTCAGTCAGCTCTTTCTTTAAAAAATGACAAAGGATCAAAGCAAAAAGGCAAGAAGACTGAGCGTCATTGCAACTATTGCGGGAAAGATAATCATGATGAATCTAAGTGTTTCAAGAAGATGGCAGCCTTGGAAGCAGCAATGAAGAAGCACCACATCAGCCTAGATTCGTCTTCAGAATCTACCTCTCATGGACATGCACTTTGTGCTTCTGGTTATTCTTATAATGCATCTTCTTCTTCTACTTCAAATGAATGGCTCATTGATTCTGGAGCATCTTATCATATGGCTAAGGATCAAGCCATCTTTTCTACTATGCATGAATGTAACACCAAACAAATATTTGTTGGTGATGATAGATCTCTAAGTGTTGTAGGAGTTGGAACAGTTCCAGTAGATAATGGTCATTTTAGTGATGTACTATGTGTTCCAAGAATTTCCTGCAATTTGTTATCAGTCTATCAGATCACTCATTCTGGTGAAGGTAAAACTGTGACCTTTACACCTCACCAAGTTGTAATCAAGGATTCTAAAGATCCTCAACAGGTCCTAGCTACCGGAATTGTTGATGATATTACCAGGTTATATAAGTTTAACAACTTTGGGTCATCACCTTTCCCTTCAGTTTTTGTTGCTCATAGTGATAACTTGAGCAAACTTTGGCATGAGCGATTTGGTCACTTAAATTATCGCTCATTGCAACAACTATGTAAAGAAAATATGGTGACAGGTCTTCCGATGGTATCTTGCAGGGATGGTGTTTGCTCCGGTTGTGTACTCGGAAAACATCATCGGAACAGTTTTTCCAAACGTGCCTCTTGGCACGCCTCGGTTCCCTTGGAGCTTGTGCATAATGACTTGTGTGGTCCTCTTCCATCTGCTTCCTTTTCTGGTTTCAAATATTTCTTAACTTTCATTGATGATTACACCAGATGCACTTGGGTTTATCTCCTAAAACTTAAGAGCGAAGTATTTAACATGTTATTGGCCTATAAGGCCCTTGTTGAAAAACAATCTGGTCATCAAATTATTAAGTTAAGATCTGACAATGGAGGAGAATATGTTAACAAACAGTTCACTACTTTCTGCACTGAACAAGGAATCCAACAACAACACACAGTTCCATATACACCACAACAAAATGGTGTAGCTGAGCGGAAGAACCGCACTTTAAAAGAAATGGCTAATTGTATGATCCAATCTAAGGGACTAAGTCTTCAATTTTGGGCTGAAGCCATAAATTGTGCAAATTACATAGTTAATCACACCCCCACAAAAGCATTACAAGGTATAACACCGGAAGAAGCATGGAGTAAAATTAAACCTGATGTAAGTCACTTTCGTGTGTTTGGTAGTGAAGCATGGGCTCACATTCTGGATGAAAAACGGAAAGCATTGCAGCCTAAAAGTGAAAAGTGCATATTTGTTGGATATTCTGAAGATGTAAAAGGTTATAGACTTCTTCAACCACATTCTCATGCTATAATCATTAGAAGAGATGTTAAATTTGATGAAAATATCTTGGCCTGCAAGCCTAACTCGGCGAGTGTGCCATCTTTGGCCTGCGAGCCTGATTCGGCGTTTGTGCCTTCTTCTTCTTCTTCCAACTTCCTTGACAGGTTTCCAACTCCAGTTTCTGATGATGACAGTGAGGATGAAAATCCACCTCCTCCTGCTCATGTTCCTCCAGTTGCACCAGCACAAGTGCTTCCTCGATGGGTCCGTTCAACATGTGAAGCAGCTGGTGATCTTGCCGGTGATCCTAGATATCAACGTCGAACACGTTCTCAGTTTCAGCGAGCCTCTTCTCTTTTGGCTCAAGTTTCCGAGAATCATGATCCAGAAACTTTTGCAGAAGCTTCAGGGAATCCAGATTGGGATGCAGCCATGGATGAAGAATATCGTTCCTTAATGGTGAACGATCCTTGGGATCTTGTACCTCTTCCAAAAAGAAGAAAACTTGTCAGATGTAAATGGGTCTACAGAACTAAGTATGCATCAGATGGAAGTGTTGAAAGACTTAAGGAAAGGTTAGTTGCCAAAGGTTTTTCTCAAGTTGAAGGGATTGACTACAATGAAACCTTTGCTCCCGTTGCCAAAATGAACTCCATCCACCTTGTTCTTTCCCTTGCAACCTTACACAACTGGGAAGTCCATCAAATGGATGTCAAGTCTGCCTTCTTACATGGTGATTTACAGGAGGAAATTTACATGGAACAACCTCCTGGCTATGTTCAGAATAACTCTAGCCTTGTCTGTCGCCTTAAGAAATCCTTATATGGCCTTAAGCAAGCTCCTAGAGCTTGGTATGCCAAAATGGATAACTTTCTCCTTGACACTGGTTTTTCTAGATGCCATTCTGACCCCAATGTCTATACCAAGAAAGTAGGAAACCATCTCATCATACTTGTTCTATATGTTGATGACCTTATTCTTACTGGTAGTGACCCTAAGCTTATAACCCATGTGAAATCCAGTCTTAAACAAACCTTTGAAATCTCAGACTTAGGACATTTGCATTATTTTCTTGGTCTCCAAGTTCTGCAAACCAAAGAAGGAATCTTTCTTTCTCAGTCTAAGTATGCTTGTGACCTTCTTCGTCGCTTTCACATGGAAGATTGTACACCAGCCCCTTCTCCCTTTGAGTCTGGAGTCAATCTTTCTGCCACTTGTACTTCACCTGAAGTAGATGCCACCTTGTATCGTCAGCTTGTTGGTAGTCTTTTATACTTGACTCATTCTCGTCCTGACCTTTCCTTTTCCGTTGGTCGAGTTGCCCGTATATGTAGACACCTCATGAAATTCACTGGAAAGCAGCTAAAAGAATACTTTGATATATTTGAGGTACAGTTCAGTTTGGGATTCATTACAGTACAGGGGGGAAACCTTTGTTGGTTGGTTTCACTGATTCAGATTGGGCCGGCGATCCTGATGATCGAAAGTCTACTGCAGGTTATGTTTTCAGTCTGGGATCTGGACCTATTACTTGGGCTTGTAAGAAACAACAAGCTCTTGCTCTTTCTTCAGCAGAGGCAGAATATCGAGCAGCAGTTAATGCTAGTCAGGAAGCTTTATGGCTTCGACAGATCCTTTCAGAGTTTGGATTCGAGCAGCAGCAGCCTACTCCACTTTGGTGCGACAATCAAAGTGCCATCAAGCTTGCCAAAGATCCAGTTCTACATCAACGCAGCAAACACATTGAGCTACATATGCACTTCATCAGAAATCTTGTTCATGATCGTGTTCTTGAAGTGCTATTTTGCCCTACAGATGATCAAGTTGCAGACATCTTCACCAAGTCTCTTACAGAAGCGAAGTTTTCTAAACTTCGATCTATGTTAGGAGTTCAGGAACTTGTCATTAAGGGGGGATAGGCTCTAATGCCTCCTTCCTTCTCCTAATAGTGTCACTTTTGTACATCCTTCAATCCTATCCCAAGTTGTTCTTAAGGGGGGGTGTTAGGATATTTAGACACTTAGGAGTTAGTTAAGATCAACTTGTGTAATATATCTGTTAGGGATAGTGTGTTTCTTTAGTATGCATTAGTATGCATTTGTAAATACTTAATCCGACGGTCACGATATGTTTCCGACATAGAGTGATCCGACGGCTCAACTTCTCTTAGATCAAACCTAACCTTGATCCGTGGCTTAACACCCGATTGGTCCATGATCTCTATTTAAAGAGCATGGAGGGTCATTGTTTAGTTGATCGATTATGAGAAGCTCATTTGTAACTTTCTTTCTTTGCATAATAAATTGTCCCGTAGAAGTTATTTGGCCGGGGCCGTGGAGTGTTTCCCTCAAGAGGGTTTAAACCACGTCAAAACATCGGGGTGTTGATCTGTGATCTGTTTGTGTGAAGTGGTTGCTCTTGGTGTTCGGTCCTTTGGTAGTACCCTGTGTACCCGTACACGAGAAAATAGCTTGGAACGTCACAAAAGTTGGCGTGCGCACTTGTCTACCAACGGGACATCCAAATCTATTCTCAAATTTGAATTCCGAGAAGTTGGTCAAAGTCGAAACGCCACCATGCGTTTTCGCTAGACTTGAGCTTAAAGGGTGTGAAATTAGCTCGTAACATCACGAAAGTTGCTGTGCACGCATGTCTACAAATGGGACATCCAAATCTATGCTCAATTTTGAATTCCGAAAGTTGGTGTGGACGCTTGTCTACCAATGGTACATCCAAAACTATTCTGAAATTTTAATTCTGAAATGTTTGTCAAAGTTGAAACTCGACCGTGCATTTTCGCTAGATTTGGGCTTAAAGGGGCAGAAAATAGCTCGGAACGTCACGAAAGTTGGCGTGCACGCTTGTCTACCAATGGGACATCCAAATATATTTTCAAATTTCAATTCCCAGAAGTTGGTCAAAGTCGAAATGCCACCATGGGTTTTCACTAGACTTGGGAATAAAGGGCGTGAAATTACCTCGTAACATCATGAAAGTTGCTGTGCGCGCATGTCTAAAAATGGGACATCCAAATCTATTCTCAATTTTCAATTCCGAGAAGTTGGTCAAAGATGAAACACGTCTGTGCGTTTCCTCTAGAGTTGGGCTTAAATGGGATGAAAATAGCTCGGAATGTCACGAAAGTTGGTGTGGACGCTTGTCTACCAATGGGACATCCAAATCTATTCTCAAATTTAAATTCCGAGAAGATGGTCAAAGTTGAAAATTGACCGTGCGGTTTCGCTATAATTGGGCTTAAAGGGCGAGAAAATATCTTGGAATGTCACGAAAGTTGGCGGTGCGCAGTTGTCTACCAATGGGACATCCAAATCTATTCTCAAATTTCAATTCCAAGAAGTTGGTCAAAGCCGAAACGCCACCGTGCGTTTTCGCTAAACTTGAGCTTAAAGGGTGTAAAATTAGTTTGTAACGTCACAAAAGTTGCTGTGCACGCATGTCTAGAAATGGGACATCCAAATCTATTCTCAATTTTCATTTCCGAGAAGTAGGTCAAAGCCGAAACACGATCGTGCGTTTTCTCTAGAGTTGGGATTAAAGGGGAAGAAAATAGCTCGGAACATCACGAAAGTTGGTGTGTGTACTTATCTACCAACGGGACATCCAAATCCATTCTCAAATTTAAATTCCGAGAAGTTGGTCAAAGTTGAAAATCGACCGTGCATTTTCGCTAGACTTAGGATTAAAGCGTGAGAAAATAGCTCGGAACTTCACGAAAGTTGGCGTGCGCATTTGTCTACCAACAGGACATCCAAATCCATTCTCAAATTTAAATTCGGAGAAGTTGGTCAAAGTTGAAAATCGACCGTGCATTTTCTCTAGACTTAGGCTTAAAGCGTGAGAAAATAGCTCGGAACGTCACGAAAGTTGGCGTGCACATTTGTCTACCAACGGGACATCCAAATCTATGAGCAATTTTCAATTCCGAGAAGTTGGTCAAATTCGAAACTCGACCGTGCATTTTCGCTAGACTTGGGCTTAAATGGGGAGAAAATAGCTCGGAACGTCATGAAGTTGGTGTGGACATTTGTCTACCAATGGGACATCCAAAACTATTTTCAAATTTCAATTCCGAGAAGTTGGTCAAAGTTGAAACTCGATCGTGCATTTTCACTAGACTTGGGCTTAAAGGGTGGGAAAATAGCTCGAAACGTCACGAAAGTTGGCGTGCGCACTTGTCTACCAACGGGACATCCAAATCTATTCTCATATTTCAATACCGAGAAGTTGGTGAAAGTCGTAACTCGACTGTACGTTTTCGCTACACTTGGGCTTAAAGGGGGAGAAAATAGCTCGGAACGCAATGAATGTTGGTGTGGATGCTTGTCTACCAATGGGACATCCAAAACTACTCTCAAATTTCAATTCCGAGAAGTTTGTCAAATTCGAAACTCGATCGTGCGTTTTCGCTAGACTTGGGCTTAAAGGGTGTGAAATTAGCTCGGAACGTAACGAATGTTGGTGTGGATGCTTGTCTACCAATGGGACATCCAAAACTATTCTCAAATTTCAATTCCGAGAAGTTTGTCAAAGTTGAAACTCGATCGTGCGTTTTCGCTAGACTTGGGCTTAAAGGGTGTGAAATTAGCTCGGAATCTCACGAAAGTTGTTGTGCGCAAATGTCTACAAATGGGACATCCAAAACAATGCTCAATCTTCAATAACGAGAAGTTGGTGAAAGTTGAAACTCGACCATACGTTTTCGGTAGAGGAGAAAATAGCTTGGAACGTCACGAAAGTTGGTGTCGATGCTTGTCTACCAATGGGACATCCAAAACTATTCTCAAATTTCAATTCCAAGAAATTGGTCAAAGTTGAAACGCCACCATGCGTTTTCTCTAGACTTGGGATTAAAGTGTGTGAAATTAGTTCGTAAAATCACGAAAGTTGTAGTGCGCACATGTCTACAAATGTGACATCCAAATCTATTATCAAATTTAAATTGTGAGAAGTTGGTCAAAGTTTAAAATCGACCGTGCGTTCTCCCTAGACTTGGGCTTAAAGGGTCTGAAATTAGTTCAGAACGTCACGAAAGTTGGTGTGCACACTTGTCTACCAACAGGACATCCAAATCTATGCTCAATTTTCAATTACGGGAATTTGGTGAAAGTCAAAACTCGATCGTGCATTTTGCCTAGATTTGGGCTTAAAGGATGTGAAATTAGCTCAGAACGTCACGAAAGTTGGCGTGGACGCTCATCTACCAATGTGACATCCAAATCTATTCGCAAATATAAATTCCGAGAAGTTGGTCAAAGTTGAAAATCGACCGTGCATTTTCACTACACTTAGGCTTAAAGGGTGAGAAAATAGCTCGGAACGTCACGAAAGTTGGCGTGCGCATTTGTCTACCAACGGGACATCCAAATCTATGCTCAATTTTCAATTCCGAGAAGTTGGTCAAATTTGAATCTCGATCGTGCGTTTTCGCTAGACTTGGGCTTAAAGGGGGAGAAAATAGCTTGGAACGTCACGAAAATTGGTGTGGACGCTTGTCTACCAATGGGACATCCAAAACTATTCTAAAATTTCAATTCCGAGAAGTTGGTCAAAGTTGAAACTCGATCGTGCGTTTTCGCTAGACTTGGGCTTAAAGGGTGTGAAAATTGCTCGGAACGTTACGAAAGTTGGCGTGGACGCTCGTCTACCAATGTGACATCCAAATCTATTCTCAAATTTATATTCTGAGAAGTTGGTCAAAGTTGAAAATCGACCGTGCATTTTCGGTAGACTTGGGCTTAAAGGGTGAGAAAATAGCTCGGAATGTCACGAAAGTTGGTGTGCGCATTTGTCTACCAACGGGACATCCAAATCCATGCTCAATTTTCAATTATGAGAAGTTGGTCAAATTCAAAACTCTACCGTGCGTTTTCGCTAGACTCTGGCTTAAAGGGGGAGAAAATAGCTCGAAACGTCACGAAAGCTGGTGTGGACGCTTGTCTACCAATGGGACATCCAAAACTATTCTCAAATTTCAATTCCGAGAAGTTAGTCAAAGTTGAAACTCGATCGTGCCTTTTCTCTACACTTCGGCTTAAAGGGTGTGAAAATAGCTCGGAACGTCACGAAAGTTGGCGTGGACGCTCGTCTACCAATGTGACATCCAAATCCATTCTCAAATTTAAATTCCGAGAAGTTGGTCAAAGTTGAAAATCGACTGTGCATTTTCTCTAGACATGGGCTTAAAGGGTGAGAAAATAGCTTGGAACGTCACGAAAGTTGGCGTGTGCACTTATCTACCAACGGGACATCTAAATCCATTCTCAAATTTAAATTCCGAGAAGTTGGTCAAAGTTGAAATCGACCGTGCATTTTCGCTAGACTTAGGCTTAAAGCGTGAGAAAATAGCTCGGAACGTCCCGAAAGTTGGCGTGCGCATTTGTCTACCAACGGGACATCCAAATCTATGCTCAATTTTCAATTGCGAGAAGTTGGTCTAATTCGAAACTCGACCGTGCGTGTTCGCTAGAGTTGGGCTTAAAGGAGAAGAAAATAGCTCGGAACGTCACGAAAGTTGGCATGTGCACTTGTCTACCAACGGGACATCCAAATCTATTTTCAAATTTCAACTCCCAAAAGTTGGTCAAAGTCGAAACGCCACCATGCGTTTTCGCTAGACTTGAGCTTAAAGGGTGTGAAATTAGCTCGTAACGTCACGAAAGTTGTTGTGCATGCATGTCTACAAATGGGACATCCAAATCTATTATCAATTTTCATTTCTGAGAAGTAGGTCAAAGCCGAAACACGATTGTGGGTTTTCTCTAGAGTTGGGATTAAAGGGGAAGAAAATAGCTCAGAACATCACGAAAGTTGGTGTGTGCACTTATCTACCAACAGGACATCCAAATCCATTCTCAAATTTAAATTCCGAGAAGTTGGTCAAAGTTGAAAATCGACCGTGCATTTTCACTAGACTTAGGCTTAAAGCGTGAGAAAATAGCTCGGAACGTCACGAAAGTTGGCGTGCGCATTTGTCTACCGACGGGACATCCAAATCTATGCTCAATTTTAAATTCTGAGAAGTTGGTCAAATTCGAAACTCGACCGTGCGTTTTCACTAGACTTGGGATTAAATTGGGAGAAAATAGCTCGGAACGTCATGAAAGTTGGTGTGGACACTTGTTTACCAATGGGACATCAAAAACTATTCTCAAATTTCAATTCCGAGAAGTTCGTCAAACTACAAACTCGATCGTGCGTTTTCGCTAGAATTGGGCTTAAAGGGTGTGAAAATAGCTAGGAACGTCACGAAAGTTGGCGTGGACGCTCGTCTACCAATGTGACATCCAAAACTATTCTCAAATTTAAATTCTGAGAAGTTGGCCAAAGTTGAAAATCGACCATGCATTTTTTGTAGACTTCGGCTTAAAGGGTGAGAAAATAGCTCGGAACGTCACGAAAGTTGGCGTGCGCATTTGTCTACCAACGGGACATCCAAATCTATGCTCAATTTTCAATTCCAAGAAGTTGGTCAAATTCGAAACTCGACCGTGCGTTTTCGCTAGACTTGGGCTTAAAGGAGGAGAAAATAGGTCGGAACGTCACGAAAGTTGGTGTGGACGCTTGTCTACCAATGGGACATCCAAAACTATTCTCAAATTTCAATTCCGAGAAGTTGGTCAAAGTTGAAACTCGATCGTGCGTTTTCACTAGAATTGGGCTTAAAGGATGTGAAATTAGCTCGTAATGTCACAAAAGTTGCTGTGCGCGCATGTTTACAAATGGGACATCCAAATCTATGCTCAATTTTCAATTCCAAGAAGTTGGTCAAATTCGAAACTCGGCCGTGCTTTTTCACTAGACTTGGGCTTAAAAGGGGAGAAAATAGCTCGGAACGTCACAAAAGTTGGTGTGGACGCTTGTTTCCAAATGGGACATCCAAATCTATTCTCAAATTTAAATTCCGAGAGGTTGGACAAAGTTGAAACTCGATCGTGCGTTTTCACTAGACTTAGGATTAAGGGGGGAGAAAATAGCTCGGAATGTCATGAAAGTTGGTGTGGACGCTTGTCTACCAATGGGACATCCAAATCTATTCTCAAATTTCAATTCTGAAAGGTTGGTCAAAGTTGAAACTCGATCGTGAGTTTTCGCTAGACTTGGCGTTAAAGGGGGAGAAAATAGCTCGGAACGTCACGAAAGTTGGCGTGGATGCTTGTCTACCAATGGGACATCCAAAACTATTCTCAAATTTCAATTTTGAGAAGTTGGTCAAAGTTGAAACTCGATCGTGCGTTTTTTCTAGACTTTGGCTTAAAGGGTGTGAAATTAGCTCGTAATGTCACGAAAGTTGCTGTGTGCGCATGTCTACAAATGGGTTATCCAAATCTATTCTCAATTTTCATTTCCGAGAAGTTGGTCAGAGATGAAATGCGACCGTACGTTTTCTCTAGAGTTGGGCTTAAATGGGAGGAAAATAGCTCGGAATGTCATGAAAGTTGGCGTGGACGCTCGTGTACCAATGTGACATCCAAATCTATTCACAAATTTAAATTCCGAGAAGTTGGTCAAAGTTGAAAATCGACCGTGCATTTTCACTACTCTTAGGCTTAAAGGGTGAGAAAATAGCTCGGAACGTCACGAAATTTGGCGTGCGCATTTGTCTACCAACGGGACATCCAAATCTATGCTCAATTTTCAATTCCGAGAAGTTGGTCAAATTCGAAACTCGACCGTGCGTTTTCGCTAGACTTGGGCTTAAAGGGGGAGAAAATAGCTCAGAACGTCACGAAAGTTGGTGTGGACGCTTGTCTACCAATGGGACATCCAAATCCATTCTCAAATTTAAATTCTGAGAAGTTGGTCAAAGTTGAATATCGACCGTGTATTTTCGCTAGACTTAGGCTTAAAGGGTGAGAAAATAGATCGGAACGTCACGAAAGTTTGTGTGCACATTTATCTACCAACGGGACATCCAAATCTATGCTCAATTTTCAATTCCGAGAATTTGGTCAAATTCGAAACTCGACCATGCGTTTTTTTCTACAGTTGGGCTTAAAGGGGGAGAAAATAGCTCGGAACGTCACGAAAGTTGGTGTGGACGCTTATCTACCAATGGGACATCCAAAACTGTTCTCAAATTTCAATTCTGAGAAGTTAGTCAAGGTTGAGAATCGATCATGCGTTTTGACTAGACTTGGGCTTAAAGGGTGTGAAAATAGCTCGGAACGTCACGAAAGTTGGCGTGGACATTCGTCTACCAATGTGACATCCAAATATATTCGCAAATTTAAATTAGTAGAAGTTGGTCAAAGTTGAAAATCGACCATGCATTTTCGCTACACTTAGGCTTAAAGGGTGAGAAAATAGCTCAGAATGTCACGAAAGTTAGCGTGCACATTTGTCTACCAATGGAACATCCAAATCTATGCTCAGTTTTCAATTCCGAGAAGTTGGTCGAATTTGAAACTCGACTGTGCGTTTTCGCTAGAATTGGGATTAAAGGGGGAGAAAATAGCTCGGAACGTCATGAAAGGTTGTGTGGACGCTTGTCTACCAATGGGACATCCAAAACTATTCTCAAATTTCAATTCCGAGAAGTTTGTCAAAGTTTAAAATCAACCATGCATTTTCACTAGACTTGGGATTAAAGGGTGAGAAAATAGCTCGGAATGTCACGAAAGTTGGCGTGCGCATTTGTCTACCAACGGGACATCCAAATCTATGCTCTATTTTTAATTCCGAGAAGTTGGTCAAATTCGAAACTCGACCGTACGTTTTCGCTAGACTTGGGCTTAAAGGGGGAGAAAATAGCTCAGAACGTCACGAAAGTTGGTGTGGACGCTTGTCTACCAATGGGACATCCAAAACTATTCTCAAATTTCAATTCCGAGAAGTTGGTCAAACTTGAAACGCGACCATGCGTTTTCTCTAGAGTTGGCCTTAAATGGGAAGAAAATAGCTCGGAATGTCACGAAAGTTGGTGTGAATGCTTGTCTACCAATGGGACATCCAAATCTATTCTCAAATTTCAATTCCGAGAAGTTGGTCAAAGTTGAAAATTTACCGTGCGTTTTCGCTAGACTTGGGCTTAAAGTGTGGGAAAATAGCTTGCAACGTCACGAAAGTTGGCGTGCGCACTTGTCTACCAACGGGAGATCCAAATCTATTCTCAAATTTCAATTCCAAGAAGTTGGTCAAAGTCGAAACGCCACCATGCATTTTCGCTAGACTTGAGCTTAAAGGGTGTGAAAATAGCTCGGAATGTCACGAAAGTTGGTGTGGATGCTTGTCTACCAATGGTACATCCAAAACTATTCTCAAATTTAAAATTTCGAAGTGTTTGTCAAAGTGGAAACTCGACCGTGCGTTTTCGCTAGACTTGGGCTTAAAGGGGCAGAAAATAGCTCGGAACGTCACGAAAGTTGGCGTGCACGCTTGTCTACCAATGGGACATCCAAATCTATTTTCAAATTTCAATTCCCAGAAGTTGGTCAAAGTCGAAATGCCACAATGGGTTTTCACTAGACTTGAGAATAAAGGGCATGAAATTAGCTCGCAACATCATGAAAGTTGCTGTCCGCGCATGTCTACAAATGGGACATCGAAATCTATGCTCAATTTTGAATTCCGAGAAGTTGGTGAAAGTCGAAACTCGACCGTACATTTTCACTAGAGTTGGGCTTGAAGGGGGAGAAAATAGCTCGGAATGTCACAAAAGTTGGTGTGGACGCTTGTCTACCAATGGTACATCCAAAACTATTGTCAAATTTTAATTCCGAAATATTTGTCAAAGTTGAAACTCGACCGTGCGTTTTCGCTAGACTTGAGCTTAAAGGGGCAGAAAATAGCTCGGAACGTCACGAAAGTTGGCATGCACGCTTGTCTACCAATGGGACATCCAAATCTATTTTCAAATTTCAATTCCCAGAAGTTGGTCAAAGTCAAAATGCCACCATGGGTTTTTACTAGACTTGGGAATAAAGGGCGCGAAATTAGCTCGTAACGTCATGAAAGTTGTTGTCCGCGCATGTCTACAAATGGGACATCCAAATCTATTCTCAATTTTCAATTCCGAGAAGTTGGTCAAAGATGAAATGCGATCCTGCGTTTTCTCTAGAGTTGGGCTTAAATGGGAAGAAAATAGCTCAGAATGTCACGAAAGTTGGTGTGGACGCTTGTCTACCAATGGGACATCCAAATCTATTCTCAAATTTAAATTCTGAGAAGTTGGTCAAAGTTGAAAATTTACCGTGCGTTTTCACTAGACTTCGGCTTAAAGGGCGAGAAAATAGCTTGGAACGTCGCGAAAGTTGGCGTGCGCACTTATCTACCAATGGGACATCCAAATCTATTCTCACATTTCAATTCCGAGAAGTTGGCCAAAGACGAAACGCCACCATGCGTTTTCGCTAGAATTGAGCTTAAAGGGTGTGAAATTAGCTCGTAACATAACGAAAGTTTCCGTTCACGCATGTCTACAAATGGGACATCCAAATCTATGCTCAATTTTGAATTACGAGAAGTTGGTGAAAGTCGAACCTCGACCGTACGTTTTCACAAGAGTTGGGCTTGAAGGGGGAGAAAATACCTCGGAATGTCACAAAAGTTGGTGTGGACGCTTGTCTACCAATGGTACATCCAAAACTATTCTCAAATTTTAATTCCGAAATGTTTGTCAAAGTTGAAACTCGACCGTGCGTTTTCGCTAGACTTGGGCTTAAAGGGGCAGAAAATAGCTCGGAACGTCACGAAAGTTGCCGTGCACGCTTGTCTACCAATGGGACATCCAAATCTATTTTCAAATTTCAATTCCCAGAAGTTGGTCAATGTCGAAATGCCACCATGGCTTTTCACTAGACTTGGGAATAAAGGGAGTGAAATTAGCTCGTAACGTCATGAAAGCTGCTGTGCGCGCATGTCTAAAAATGGGACATCCAAATCTATTCTCAATTTTCAATTCCAAGAAGTTGGTCAAAGATGAAACGCGACCGTGCGTTTTCTCTAGAGTTGGGCTTAAATGGGATGAAAATAGCTCGGAATGTCACGAAAGTTGGTGTGGACGCTTGTCTACCAATGCGACATCCAAATCAATTCTCAAATTTAAATTCCGAGAAGTTGGTCAAAGTTGAAAATTGACCGTGCATTTTCGCTAGACTTGGGCTTAAAGGGTGAGAAAATAGCTTGGAACGTCATGAAAGTTGGCGTGCGCACTTGTCTACCAATGGGACATCCAAATCTATTCTCAAATTTCGATTCCAAGAAGTTGGTCAAAGCCGAAACGCCACCGTGCGTTTTCGCTAAACTTGAGCTTAAAGGGTGTAAAATTAGCTCGTAACGTCACAAAAGTTGCTGTGCACGGCATGTCTAGAAATGGGACATCCAAATCTATTCTCAATTTTCATTTCCGAGAAGTAGGTCAAAGCCGAAACACGATCGTGCATTTTCTCTATAGTTGGGCTTAAAGGGGAAGAAAATAGCTCGGAACGTCATGAAAGTTGGTGTTTGCACTTATCTACCAACGGGACATCCAAATCCATTGTCAAATTTGAATTCCGAGAAGTTGGTCAAAGTTGAAAATCGACCGTGCATTTTCGCTAGACTTGGGCTTAAAGCATGAGAAAATAGCTCGGAACGTCACAAAAGTTGGCGTGTGCATTTGTCTACCAACGGGACATCCAAATCCATTCTCAAATTTAAATTCGGAGAAGTTGGTCAAAGTTGAAAATCGACCGTGCATTTTCGCAAGACTCAGGCTTAAAGCGTGACAAAATAGCTCGGAACATCACGAAAGTTGGCGTGCGCATTTGTCTACCAACGGGAATTCCAAATCTATGCTCACATTTCAATTCCGATAAGTTAGTCAAAGTTGAAACTCGATTGTGCATTTTCGCTAGACTTGGGCTGAAAGGGTGTGAAAATAGCTCGGAACGTCAAGAAATTTGGTGTGGACGCTCGTCTACCAATGTGACATCCAAATCTATTCCCAAATTTATATTCCGAGAAGTTGGTCAAAGTTGAAAATCGACGGTGCATTTTCGCTAGACTTGGGCTTAAAGGGTGTGAAAATAGCTCGGAACGTCACGAACTTTGGTGTGGACGCTCATCTACCAATGTGACATCCAAATCTATTCCCAAATTTATATTCCGAGAAGTTGGTCAAAGTTGAAACTCGATCGTGCGTTTTCACTAGACTTGGGATTAAAGGGTGTGAAAATAGCTCGGAACGTCACAAAAGTTGGCGTGGACGCTCGTCTACCAATGTGACATCCAAATCTATTCTCAAATTTATATTCCGAGAAGTTGGTCAAAGTTGAAAATCGACCGTGCAGTTTCGCTAGACTTGGGCTTAAAGGGTGAGAAAATAGCTCGGAATGTCACGAAAGTTGGTGTGCACATTTGTCTACCAACGGGACATCCAAATCTATACTCAATTTTCAATTCTGAGAAGTTGGTCAAATTCGAAACTCGAGCATGCGTTTTCGCTAGACTTGGGCTCAAAGGGGGAGAAAATAGCTCGGAACGTCATGAAAGTTGGTGTGGACGCTTGTCTACCAATGGGACATCCAAAACTATTCTCAAATTTCAATTCCGAGAAGTTAGTCAAAGTTGAAACTCGAGCGTGTGTTTTTGCTAGAATTGGGCTCAAAGGGGGAGAAAATAGCTCGGAACGTCACGAAAGTTGGTGTGGACGCTTGTCTACCAATGGGACATCCAAAACTATTCTCAAATTTCAATTCCGAGAAGTTAGTCAAAGTTGAAACTCGATCGTGCATTTTCGCTAGACTTGGGCTTAAAGGGTGTGAAAATAGCTCTGAACGTCACGAAATTTGGTGTGGACGTTAGTCTACCAATGTGACATCCAAATCTATTCCCAAATTTATATTCCGAGAAGTTGGTCAAAGTTGAAAATCGACCGTGCATTTTCGCTAGAGTTGGGCTTAAAGGGTGAGAAAATAGCTCGGAATGTCACGAACGTTGGTGTGCGCATTTGTCTACCAACGGGACATCCAAATCTATGCTCAATTTTCAATTCCGAGAAGTTGGTCAAATTTGAAACTCGACCGTGCGTTTTCGGTAGACTTGGGCTTAAAGGGGCAGAAAATAGCTCGGAACGTCATGAAAGTTGGTGTGGACGCTTGTCTACCAATGGGACATCCAAAACTATTCTCAAATTTCAATTCCGAGAAGTTGGTCAAAGTTGAAACTCGATCGTGCGTTTTCGGTAGACTTGGGCTTAAAGGGGGAGAAAATAGATCAGAATGTCCCGAAAGTTGGTGTGGATGCTTGTCTACCAATGGGACATCCAAAACTATTCTCAAATTTCAATTCCGAGAAGTTAGTCAAAGTTGAAACTCGATCGTGCGTTTTCGCTAGACTTGGGCTTAAAGGGGGAGAAAATAGCTCGGAACGTCACGAAAGTTGGTGTGGACGCTTGTCTACCAATGGGACATCCAAAAGTATTCTCAAGTCTCAATTCCGAGAAGTTGGTCAAAGTTGAAACTCGATCGTGTGTTTTCGCTAGAGTTGGGCTTAAAGGGTGTGAAAATAGCTCAGAACGTCACGAAAGTTGGCATGGACGCTCGTCTACCAATGTGACATCCAAATCTATTCTCAAATTTATATTCTGAGAAGTTAGTCAAAGTTGAAAATCGACCGTGCATTTTCACTAGGCTTGGGCTTAAAGGGTGATAAAATAGCTTGGAATGTCACGAAAGTTGGCTTAAGTGTGCACTTATCTACCAACGGGACATCCAAATCTATGCTCAATTTTCAATTCCGAGAAGTTGGTCAAATTCGAAACTCGACCGTGCGTTTTCGCTAGAGTTGGTCTTAAAGGTGAAGAAAATAGCTCGGAACGTCACAAAAATTGGCATGTGCACTTGTCTACCAATGGGACATCCAAATCTATTTTCAAATTTCAACTCCCAAAAGTTGGTCAAAGTTGAAACGCCACCATGCGTTTTCGCTAGACTTGAGCTTAAAGGGTGTGAAATTACCTCGTAACGTCATGAAAGTTGTTGTGCGTGCATGTCTACAAATGGGACATCCAAGTCTATTCTCAATTTTCATTTCCGAGAAGTAGGTCAAAGCCGAAACACGATCATGGGATTTCTCTAGAGTTGGGCTTAAAGGGGAAGAAAATAGCTCGGAATGTCACGAAATTTGGCATGTGCACTTATCTACCAACGGGACATCCAAATCCATTCTCAAATTTAAATTCCGAGAAGTTGGTCAAAGTTGAAAATCGACCGTGCATTTTCGCTAGATTTAGGCTTAAAGCGTGAGAAAATTGCTCGGAACGTCACGAAAGTTGGCGTGCGCATTTGTCTACCAACGGGACATCCAAATCTATGCTCAAGTTTCGATTCCGAGAAGTTGGTCAAATTCGAAACTCAACCGTGCGTTTTCACTAGACTTGGGATTAAAGGGGGAGAAAATAGCTCGGAACGTCATGATAGGTTGTGTGGACGCTTGTCTACCAATGGGACATCCAAAACTATTCTCAAATTTCAATTCCGAGAAGTTGGTCAAAGTACAAACTCGATCGTGCGTTTTCGTTAGACTTGGGCTTAAAGGGTGTGAAAATAGCTCGGAACGTCACGAAAGTTGGTGTGGATGCTTGTCTACCAATGTGACATCCAAATCTATTCTGAAATTTTAATTCCGAAATGTTTGTCAAAGTGGAAACTCGACCGTGCGTTTTCGCCTGAATTGGGCTTAAAGGGGCAGAAAATAGCTCGGAACGTCATGAAAGTTTGCGTGCACACTTGTCTTCCAATGGGACATCCAAATCTATTTTCAAATTTCAATTCCCAGAAGTTGGTCAAAGTCAAAATGCCACGATGGGTTTTCACTAGACTTGGGAATAAAGGGCGTGATATTAGCTCGTAATGTCATGAAAGTTGCTGTGTGCGCATGTGTACAAATGGGACATCCAAATCTATTCTCAATTTTCAATTCCGAGAAGTTGGTCAAAGATGAAACGCGACCGTGATTTTTCTCTAGAGTTAGCCTTAAATGGGATGAAAATAGCTCGGAATGTCACGAAAGTTGGTGTGGATGCTTGTCTACCAATGGGACATCCAAATCTATTCTCAAATTTCAATTCCGAGAAGTTAGTCAAAGTTGAAACTCGATCGTGCGTTTTCGCTAGACTTGGGCTTAAAGGGTGTGAAAATAGCTCGGAACGTCACGGAAGTTGGCGTGGACGCTCGTCTACCAATGTGACATCCAAATCTATTCGCAAATTAAAATTCCGCGAAGTTGGTCAAAGTTGAAAATCGACCGTGCATTTTCGATACACTTAGGCTTAAAGGGTGAGAAAATAGCTCGGAACGTCACGAAAGTTGGCGTGCGCATTTGTCTACCAATGGGACATCCAAATCTATGCTCAATTTTCAATTACGAGAAGTTGGTCAAATTCGAAACTCGACCTTGCGTTTTCACTAGACTTGGGCTTAAAGGGGAAGAAAATAGCTCGAAACGTCACAAAATTTGCTGTGGACGCTCGGCTACCAATGTGACATCCAAATCCATTCTCAAATTTAAATTCCGAGAAGTTGGTCAAAGTTGAAAATCGACCGTTCATTTTCGCTAGACTTAGGCTTAAAGGGTGAGAAAATAGCTCGAAACGTCACGAAAGTTGGCGTGCGCATTTTTCTACCAACGGGACATCCAAATCTATGCTCAGTTTTCAATTCCGAGAAGTTGGTCAAATTCGAAACTCGACCAAGCGTTTTCGCTCAACTTGAGCTTGAAGGGTGTGAAATTAGCTCGTAATGTGACGAAAGTTGGCGTGCGCATTTGTCTACCAACGGGACATCCAAATCTATGCTCAATTTTTAATTCCAAGAAGTTGGTCAAATTCGAAACTCGACCGTGCGTTTTCACTAGACTTAGGCTTAAAGGGTGAGAAAATAGCTCGGAACGTCATCAAATTTGGCGTGAGCATTTGTCTACCAACGGGACATCCAAATCTATGCTCAATTTTCAATTCTGAGAAGTTGGTCGAATTTGAAACTCGACCGTGCGTTTTCGCTAGACTTGGGCTTAAAGGGGGAGAAAATAGCTCGGAACGTCACGAAAGTTGGTGTGGACGCTTGTCTACCAATGGGACATCCAAAACTATTCTCAAATTTCAATTCCGAGAAGTTCGTCAAAGTTGAAACTCGATCGTGCGTTTTCGCTAGACTTGGGCTTAAAGGGTGTGAAAATAGCTTGGAACGTCACGAAAGATTGCGTGGATGCTCGTCTACCAATGTGACATCCAAATTTATTCTCAAATTTATATTCCGAGAAGTTCATCAAAGTTGAAAATCGACCGTGCATTTTCGCTAGACTTGGGCTTAAAGGGTGAGAAAATAGCTCGGAATGTCACGAAAGTTGGCGTGCGCATTTGTCTACCAACGGGACATCCAAATCTATGCTCAATTTTTAATTCCGAGAAGTTGGTCAAATTCGAAACTCGACCATGCGTTTTTGCTAGACTTAGGCTTAAAGGGTGAGAAAATAGCTTGGAACGTCACGAAAGTTGGCATGCGCATTTGTCTACCAACGGGACATCAAAATCTATGCTCAATTTTCAATTCCGAGAAGTTGGTCAAATTCAAAACTCGATCGTGCGTTTTCGCTAGACTTGGGCTTAAAGGGTGTGAAAATATCTTGGAACGTTACGAAAGTTGGCGTGGAGGCTCGTCTACCAATGTGACATGCAAATCCATTCTCAAATTTAAATTCCGAGACATTGGTCAAAGTTGAAAATCGACCGTGCATTTTTGCTAGACTTAGGCTTAAAGGGTGAGAAAATAGCTTGGAATGTCACGAAAGTTGGCGTGCGCATTTGTCTACCAACGGGACATCCAAATCTATGCTCAATTTTAAATTCCGAGAAGTTTGCCAAATTTGAAACTCGACCGTGCGTTTTCGCTCGACATAGGCTTAAAGGGTGAGAAAATAGCTCAGAACGTCACGAGAGTTGGCGTGCGCATTTGTCTACCAACGGGACATCCAAATCTATGCTCAATTTTCAATTCCTTGAAGTTGGTCAAATTCGAAACTCGACCGTGTGTTTTCGCTAGACTTGGGCTTAAAGTGGGAGAAAATAGCTCAGAATGTCACGAAAGTTGGTGTGGATGCTTGTCTACCAATGGGACATCCAAAACTATTCTCAAATTTCAATTCCGAGAAGTTGGTCAAAGTTGATACTCGATTGTGCGTTTTCGCTAGAGTTGGGCTTAAAGGGTGTGAAAATAGCTCGGAACGTCACGAAAGTTGGCGTGGACGCTCATCTACCAATGTGACATCCAAATCTATTCTCAAATTTATATTCCGAAAAGTTGGTCAAAGTTGAAAATCGACCGTGCATTTTCGCTAGACTTGGGCTTAAAGGGTGAGATAATAGCTCGGAACGTCACGAAAGTTGGTGTTAAATTTTGAGTATTAAATCACAATACTATAGGATCTTTGCTGAGAGAATAACATCTACAGTATATCAATGCATGACAATCATAATATGACAAGCATCACAAGCATCACAAGAATCAAAAGCATAGAGACAAGAGACACAGAGTTTCCGTGGGGAAAACCCTAAGGTGAAAAACCCCACAACTTCCTCAGAGATAAAGAGAGCAATGGCTCAACCAAAATACAACCAAATAACACTGAGATAGTCTCCTAGCAGATGATGCTCCTCCTCCTCACTAGTGCACCACTTTTCAGAGAGAGAGTGAGTTACTTTTCCGAGTGAGTAAAATAGAGATCTCCTATCTCTATTTATACTCACCTTTTGTCCCAGTGACCTACTGGGGCCGACTTGTCTACTTAGATACATCCACATTATATTATATATTAATTAGGGCCGACCCCATAAGGTGGTCTAATAACCCATCGGCAAGTACACACACTTGCGACACTTGTCAATCCACATGACGACACTTCCTTATAGAGGAATAACACATCTCTTATAAGGGTACAATAAATATATATATAATACACAGATGAAATACAACCTGATCCACGACCATAGAGTATCACCCTGATACTCACTATACATCATCCTGATGTATCCATGATCATCCTGATCATCATCACTGCAACGTCTTGCTACATGTCATCTGGAGCAACATCCTGAAGCTCGTCATCTATGATCATCCTGATCATCACTGCAACATCCTGCTACATGTCATCTGGAGCAACATCCTGAAGCTCGTCATCTATGATCATCCTGATCATCAATGCATCTACCTAATGCATACCAAGTATCTACCTGATACATATCATCATACATGATCCTCTTGATCATCAATGTATCTACCTGATACAAATACAAATACATGATACATATCACCATACATGATCCACCTGATCATACAATGTATCCACCTGATACATATACAGATACATGGTCCACGCATCCAACAGGATGCATATACAAAATACATACACATGATCCAACTGATCATATCCAACATCTAACATGATGCATCCATACATAAATGATCCAACTGATCATATCCAGCATCCAACATGATGCGTACATACATACATAAAAATGATCCAACTGATCATATCAAGCAGAAACCAGAACATCATCCTGATGCTCATCATCCAACGCTTACATCTACAGCCACATGAAGGATCCTCCTTCCAACATGCTTGGAATGGCTTCAGCAAATGTGTCCATCACTTCTTCCTCGAAGTGTCCTCGATCTGAAGAACGTCAAGCCTCTCTCTGAAGTACTCGAACTTCACTCTGGCTAGTGGCTTCGTCAGCACATCTGCAATCTGCTCGTCCATCGCAACATACAGGAGCTTCACAGCTCTCTGCACCATATCCCTGATATAGTGATATTTGATCTCTATGTGTTTTGACCTGTCATGAAACACTGGGTTCTCCGACAACTTCACACAACTCTGGTTATCACAGAAGATACCAGTAGCCTCCAACGGGAGATCAAATAACTAAGACAGTAGCTTCCGTAGCCATACTGCCTCACAACTAGCTGAACAGGCTACAACATACTCTGCCTCAGCTGTACTGAGTGCTACACAGGACTGCTTCCTGCTAAACCAAGAGATCACACCTGATCCCATACTGAAGCAACACCCAGATGTGCTCTTCCTATCTGCAGCAGTACCATCCCAATCTGAATCAACATAACCCTGTAGGTTAAACTTTTGATTCGCCTCATACCTGAGCCCATAATCCACTGTACCCTTCAGGTACCTCAGAACATGCTTTATAGCAACCAGGTGAACACTCCTCGGATCTGTCAGGAACTGGCTCAATGTGTTAACAGCAAAGCAAATGTCTGGTCTCGTGTTCGTCAGGTACATCAAGGACCCAATCATCTAACGATACATAGAGACATCAATCGGCTCAGATGAAGCATCACATAGAAGCTTCAAATTCGATGCCATAGGTGTGGCCATGGCCTTGCAATCCATCATCCCGAATCTCTTTAGGATATCTACTGTGTACTTCCCTTGACCAAGGAAGATCCCACCTGCATTCTGCCACACCTCCATACCTAGGAAATAGTGCATCATTCCCAAATCTTTCATATCGAATTCAGCTGCAAGCTTCCTCTTAGTATTTGCAATCAGTCTGTCATCTCTTGTCACAAATAGGTCATCCACATATAGGAGTAGAATCATTGGATTCCCTTCCTCAACCTTGTAGTAAAGGTTGGAATCTGCTTTACTCTTGGTAAATCCCAAGCTAGATAGAAAACTGTCCATCCTACCATACCAAGTTTTGGGAGATTGCTTTAAGCCATACAAGGCTTTCTTCAATCTGCACACATATGACTCCCTGTCATGTATTTCAAAACCGAGTGGCTGTTCCACATATACTTCCTCTTCTACTACACCATTCAGGAAAGCAGTCTTGACATCCATCTGGTGTATTTTCCATTTCATTGTTGCAGCCAGGGCAAGTACTATTCTGATGGAAGTATACCTGGATATAGGTGCAAAGGTTTCTTCATAATCTATTCCTTCTTTCTGAGAGAAACCACGAGCTACGAATCTTGCTTTGTATTTTTCTACACTGCCATCTGCAGCGTGCTTGATTTTGTAGATCCACTTGGAAGTCACAACAGACTTCTCTTTAGGTCTTGGGACAACATCCCAAACATCATTCTTCATTATTGATTGGTATTCCTCAACCATAACATCCTTCCATTCTTTCTTTTCTGCTGCCTCTTCATAACTGGAAGGCTCTTTGTTCATAATTTCACAGAGTAAAGCAACATAACTGGTGTGTGATTTGTTTCTCTTCTTTGCTCTGTGTTCTTCTTCTGGAATGCCAAATCTTTCTGCATCATGAATCAGCTCTCTAGCCCATACAGGTTTTCTCTTGTGAGAGTTATCCTCACAGGGTGGATCTACAGGTTTTGGTGGATCTTCAAACTCACGAACAGTTTCTGGAACTGCTTCAATCATGGTAGTGTCCTGAAATCTTGTTTCCTTAGGTTCTTCATAAACTTCGGTAGGTGCCTTTCTTGATTTGATGAATGCTGAGTTTTCATCAAATGTTACATCCCTACTAACATCAATTTTCTTGAACCCTGGAAAGTATATTCTGTAAGCCTTTGAGCTTTCACTATAACCCACAAAGATGCCCTTCTTTCCTGAAGGATCTAGTTTAGTCCTCTTCTCTTTTGGGACATGAGTATATACTGGACAACCAAATATTCTGAGATGGCTGACTTCAGGTTTCTTACCAGAAAAGACCTCTTCTAGTGTCTTGTTGTCCAATATCTTGTGGGGTGTTCTGTTATGCACATATACAGCTGTTCTAGCTGCTTCTGCCCATAGATGCATAGGAAGATCCTGGTCATGCAACATTGCCCTTGCTGCTTCCATGATAGTTCTGTTCTTCCTTTCTGCAACTCCATTCTGTTGAGGATTATAAGGAGCAGTCAACTCCCTCTTAATCCCTGAATCACTGCAAAGCTTCTTGAAGTCACTTGAGGTGAATTCTCCACCATTGTCAGATCTGAATGTCTTGATTTTCTTGTCAGTTTGATTCTCCATCAAGGTTTTGAATTCCTTGAATTTATCAAGCACCTCATCTTTTCCCTTCAAGAAGTATACCCAAGTCTTCCTGGAGAAGTCATCGATAAATGATACATAGTAAACATACCCACTCAGGGAACTAGATGACATAGGGCCACATACATCTGAGTGGATGATTTCCAGAATGTCTTTTGCCTTGCTTTCACTGCTTGGGAAAGCCTTCTTAATGTTCTTACCTTTTGCACATCCTTTGCAAACACCTTCATGTTTGGTCTTGATTTCAGGAAGACCCTCTACTGCCTTGCTTGCAATTAGAAGTGCCCTATAGTGCATATGAGCAAGTCTTCTATGCCAAAGTTCACTTGGCTCCGTGGATTCATGCACCATGGCATGTTCAGATTGTCCCTTCAATTTATACAATCCTCCCTCTTACTCTCCAATCACTACTGCATCATCTATTGTCTTTCCCTTTGGCCACATTAGGACTTGGCCATCTACAAATGCAACCCTCATACCTTTTGCATCCAATGCAGAGATGGAGAGTAAGTTCTTCTTGAGCCCAGGTACATAGAGGACTTCCTTCATCTTCAGATATTTTCCAGAATCTAGGTTGTAGGAGGCTTCACCACTTCCTTTGATTGTGTATTGATAATAATCCCCAAGTTTCACCTTATGGGGTGATTCATGTTCAAATAGGTTCACAAAATATTCTTTGAATCCATTCATGTGTTTGGATGCCCCACTATCAATTAACCAATCATTACAACCATGGGAGATTGTACCTGTGAGAGTAGAGATTAGAACATACTCTTCTTCACTTGATGAGACATCATCACTATCACTTTCTGCCCTAGCCTTCTTCTTTGGGGGTTCATCATCTTCGGCAGCATGAGCATGAAATCTTCTTTTTCTGCCCTTCTTCTTCTTACTGAAGTTGTTGTTATTATCCCTTTTGTTCTTGGGACAATCTGAAGCATGGTGACCCTTCTCATTGCATGTAAAGCATCTTAGGTCCTTCTTACTCCTTTGATGAGATCTTTTGTGGTGAGAGTGATCCTTCTTGGTTTTGCTTCTTTTGGTGTGAGCTGCAAGAGCTTGATCTTATCCTCCCATCTTTTCCTCGCGAGCTATAATCCTAGCTTCTTCTTGAGAGCATTCTTCCCTTAATCTGTTGAAGGAGATCAACTTCTTCCTTGCACAAATTCCTTAAATAAAAGAATCCCATGGCCTAGGTAGGCCATTTAGAGTGGTCATCACCACTTCACCATTCTCCACCATTTCATCCACTGCTTCTAGTTGTTCCTTCATCTGGGAGACCCTTGAAAAATAAGATTGAATGGTTTCTCCATTCTGAAACTTTACTGCTTTCAATTGGTTCCGCAGGGTCATCTTCCGATTTATGTTCTTTCCTTCAAATAGCTTGGTCAAGGATTCAAACATCTCCTTGGGTGTCTTGAGTGAAGACACATGGGGTATGAGATGGTCTTTGATAGAATCAGCAATGATTCTCTTTGCCTTGACCAAGTTCTTCTTGTGCAATGCCTTGGCCTCTTCATCCTCTAGGATAGGGATGTCTTCTTTCACATATGAGTCCAACTCATTCTCTTCCAGGATTAGCCCAATCCTATATTTCCAGGCTCGGAAGTTATCAGCCCCTTCAAGCTTATCCTCAAGCTTGGTGTGAAGAGACATCTTTAAGAGTACTTCAAATGGAAATAGAAAAGGTTTAGGACTTACCACTTGAAGTGCTGAAAACTGGATCTGGTCCCAGATTAGGGTTTGTTAGAGAAACCCTAAAAATTCAAAATGTGAATTTCAAAATTCTAAAAGGATAGAAAGATGCGCATTGGAGAGTTGATCAGCCTAGTACATTCAGAATTTGAGATCAGCAAGATCTTGCCCTTCAAAATTGCCTTTTTGTCCTCCCGGGTTCACTAGGGAGAGCCCTGAATTAGGGTTTGAGTTTCCCGGAGATCTATACAGCCAAAAATATCGATCCAAAGCTCTAACCTTCGATTTTTGCAAGGAGCTTCCATCTGTGCCTTCAGTTTCTAGAAATTCCTATTTTTGTGGAAACCCTAATTTTTAGGGCCAAATCTGAAAATGCTCGGAACTGAATTCTGATTGGATAGATAGATGCACCTTGATGAGTAGATCCAATATACTATACTGAATTTCAAAAATCTGTGGAGAGAAACCCAATAAACAAGGAATACAAGCTTCCGTCACTGCAAAATGTCTTCTTCTCAGTTAAGCTCTGATACCATGTTAAATTTTGAGTATTAAATCACAATACTATAGGATCTTTGCTGAGAGAATAACATCTACAGTATATCAATGCATGACAATCATAATATGACAAGCATCACAAGAATCAAAAGCATAGAGACAAGAGACACAGAGTTTCCGTGGGGAAAACCCTAAGGTGAAAAACCCCACAACTTCCTCAGAGATAGAGAGAGCAATGGCTCAACCAAAATACAACCAAATAACACTGAGATAGTCTCCTAGCAGATGATCCTCCTCCTCCTCACTAGTGCGCCACTTTTGAGAGAGAGAGTGAGTTACTTTTCCGAGTGAGTAAAATAGAGATCTCCTATCTCTATTTATAGTCACCTTTTTGCCCAGTGACCTACTGGGGCCGACTTGTCTACTTAGATACATCCACATTATATTATATATTAATTAGGGCCGACCCAATAAGGTGGTCTAATAACCCATCGGAAAGTACACACACTTGCGACACTTGTCAATCCACATGACGACACTTCCTTATAGAGGAATAACACATCTCTTATAAGGGTACAATAAATATATATATAATACACAGATGAAATACATTCCAAAGTTACATATACATCAACAGTTGGCGTGTGCACTTATCTACCAACGGGACATCCAAATCCATTCTCAAATTTAAATTCCGAGAAGTTGGTCAAAGTTGAAAATCGACCGTGCATTTTCGCTGGACTTAGGCTTAAAGCTTGAGAAAATAGCTCGGAACATCACGAAAGTTGGCGTGCGCATTTGTCTACCAACGGGACATCCAAATCTATGCTCAATTTTCAATTCCAAGAAGTTGGTCAAATTCGAAACTCGACCGTGCATTTTCGCTAGAGTTGGGCTTAAAGGCGAAGAAAATAGCTCGGAACGTCACGAAATTTGGCATGTGCACTTGTCTACCAACGGGACATCCAAATCTATTTTCAAATTTCAACTCCCAAAAGTTGGTCAAATTCGAAACGCCACCATGCGTTTTCGCTAGACTTGAGCTTAAAGGGTTTGAAATTAGCTCGTAACGTCACGAAAGTTGTTGTGCGTGCATGTCTACAAATGGGACATCCAAATCTATTCTCAATTTTCAATTCCGAGAAGTAGGTCAAAGCCGAAACACGATCGTGGGTTTTCTCTAGAGTTGGGCTTAAAGGGGAAGAAAATAGCTCAGAACGTCACGAAAGTTGGCGTGTGCACTTATCTACCAACGGGACATCCAAATCCATTCTCAAATTTAAATTCCGAGAAGTTGGTCAAAGTTGAAAATCGACCGTGCATTTTCGCTAGACTTAGGCTTAAAACGTGAGAAAATAGCTCGGAACGTCACGAAAGTTGGCGTGCACATTTGTCTACCAACGGGACATCCAAATCTATGCTCAATTTTCAATTCCGAGAAGTTGGTCAAATTCGAAACTCGACCGTGCGTTTTCGCTAGACTTGGGCTTAAAGGGGGAGAAAATAGCTCGAAACGTCATGAAAGTTGGTGTGGACGCTTGTCTACCAATGGGACATCCAAAACTATTCTCAAATTTCAATTCCGAGAAGTTGGTCAAAGTACAAACTCGATCATGCATTTTCGCTAGACTTGGGATTAAAGGGTGTGAAAATAGCTCGAAACGTCACGAAAGTTGGCGTGGACGCTCGTCTACCAATGTGACATCCAAATCTATTCTCAAATTTAAATTATGAGAAGTTGGTCAAAGTTGAAAATCGACCGTGCATTTTTGCTAGACTTCGGCTTAAAGGGTGAGAAAATAGCTCGGAACGTCACTGTTGACACCCAAAAAGTGCTCACTAGCTCATTTCCCTATTCATATAACCCATTTGTCCACTTTTTCACCATCAGAGCCTCTGAAACCATCAAAAGGTCACCAAAAGACCTCAATACACCCCTTTTTCCACCCAAAAATGAGTATTTTTCCTAAAAAAGCATAAAAAACCCTCAAAAATGATCCAAAATTCCCAAAATATTAAAAAGGGAATAAAAATATTAAAAATACTCAAAAAAGGAAAAAGGAGGGAAAAATTACCTAAACCATGTTGGTCAATACCATTGGTTTCCACAAAACCATAAATGGTATTCCCCACCACCAAAACCTATAAAAAGGTGGTAGGGGCTCCTCACTATCCATCCATTATCTCATCCTCATGCTGCCGAAATCTCCCTTGAGTATTTTGGCCATTGTAAGCAACCTTGGAGAAGGAGACCTTTTGGAGCTTGGAGCTACTAATCTTGGGAGTTGCTCAACATCAACCTTCACCATTGGAGGTATTACTATTGCAAGCATTAGCTTGCCCCCATTTTCAATACAAATTTATTCTTTCATATTTTCTTGTTCTTGTTTTTTAAAATATTTCCATTATTTGCTTATGTTTCTTACATAGATCCATGAATAGTTTTGTTTAGATTAGCTAGTTGTTTATTTCTATTTGAAACTGCTGCTACTGGTTAGCAGGTGCCCATAGCACTAAGCTTGGTTGCAAAACCAAGCCAAACGTTTTTGGCGACTCCGCTGGCTTTGAACAATAGATCTCAAATTTTGCTTTCAATCTTAGTTTTTTATTAGTTTTTAGCCTTTAGGTCCATAGATCTGCCATCCTAGACAGCAGATCCATTGCTGCTCTAGATCTTGGCCCCATCTATTGCCATTAACAGCCCGAAATTATCAATTTTCCAGTTCATTTTTCGGCTTCCGTGCACGGCTTTCGCCTCGCGGTTTTTAGCCTGACAGTCGCGCGGCTCATCGCGACTTTTCGGCTTTTCGACTTTTCGGCTTAAAGGGTGTGAAATTAGTTCAGAACGTCACGAAATTTGGCATGCACACTTGTCTACCAATGGGACATCCAAATCTATGCTCAATTTTCAATTTCAGGAATTTGGTGAAAGTCGAAACTCGATCGTGCATTTTCCCTAGATTTGGGCTTAAAAGGTGTGAAATTAGCTCAGAACGTCACGAAAGTTGGCGTGGATGCTCATCTACCAATGTGACATCCAAATCTATTCGCAAATTTAAATTCCGAGAAGTTGGTCAAAGTTGAAAATCGACTGTGCATTTTCGCTACACTTAGAGTTAAAGGGTGAGAAAATAGCTCGGAACGTCACGAAAGTTGGCGTGCGCATTTGTCTACCAACGGGACATCCAAATCTATGCTCAGTTTTCAATTCCGAGAAGTTGGTCAAATTTCAAACTCGACTGTGCGTTTTCGCTAGACTTGGGCTTAAAGGGGGAGAAAATAGCTCGGAACGTCATGAAGGTTGGTGTGGACGCTTGTCTAAAAACGGGACATCCAAATCTATGCTCAATTTTCAATTCCGAGAAGTTGGTCAAATTCGAAACTCGACCGTGTGTTTTCGCTAGACTTGGGCTTAAAGGAGGAGAAAATAGCTCTGAATGTCATGAAAGTCAGTGTGGACGCTTGTCTACCAATGGGACATCCAAAACTATTCTCAAATTTCAATTCCGAGAAGTTGGTCAAAGTACAAACTCGATCATGCGTTTTCGCTAGACTTGGGATTAAAGGGTGTGAAAATAGCTCAGAACGTCACGAAAGTTTGCGTGGACGCTCGTCTACCAATGTGACATAGAAATCTATTCTCAAATTTAAATTCTGAGAAGTTGGTCAAAGTTGAAAATCGACGGTGCATTTTCGCTAGACTTCGGCTTAAAGGGTGAGAAATTAGCTCGGAACGTCACGAAAGTTGGCGTGCGCATTTGTCTACCAACGGGACATCCAAATCTATGCTCAATTTTCAATTCCGAGAAGTTGGTCAAATTCGAAACTCGACCGTGCGTTTTCGCTAGACTTGGGCTTAAAGGGGGAGAAAATAGCTCGGAACGTCACGGAAGTTGGTGTGGACACTTGTCTACCAATGGGACATCCAAAACTATTCTCAAATTTCAATTCCGAGAAGTTGGTCAAGGTTGAAACTCGATCGTGCGTTTTCACTAGAATTGGGCTTAAAGGATGTGAAATTAGCTCGTAATGTCACGAAAGTTGTTGTGCCCGCATGTCTAGAAATGGGACATCCAAATCTATTCTCAATTTTCAATTCCAAGAAGTTGGTCAAATATGAAACGCGACCGTGCGTTTTCTCTATAGTTGGGCTTAAATGGGAAGAAAATAGCTCGGAATGTCACGAAAGTTGGTGTGGATGCTTGTCTACCAATGGGACATCCAAATCTATTCTCAAATTTCAATTCCGAGAAGTTGGTCAAAGTTGAAAATTTACCGTGCGTTTTCTCTAGACTTGGGCTTAAAGGGCGAGAAAATAGCTTGGAACGTCACGAAAGTTGGCGTGCGCACTTGTCTACCAACGGGACATCCAAATCTATTCCCAAATTTCAATTCCGAGAAGTTGGTCAAAGTCGAAACGCCAGCATGCGTTTTCGCTAGACTTGAGCTTAAAGGGTGTGAAATTAGCTCGTAACATCACGAAAGTTGCTGTGCATGTATGTGTACAAATGGGACATCCAAATCTATGCTCAATTTCGAATTCCGAGAAGTTGGTGAAAGTCAAAACTCGACCGTACGTTTTCGCTAGAGTTGGGTTTGAAGTGGGATAAAATAGCTCGGAATCTCACGAAAGTTGGTGTGGATGCTTGTCTACCAATGGTACATCAAAAACTATTCTCAAATTTAAATTCCGAAATGTTTGTCAAAGTGGAACTCGACCGTGCATTTTCGCTAGACTTGGGCTTAAAGGGGCAGAAAATAGCTCAAAACGTCACGAAAGTTGGGGTGCACTCTTGTCTACCAATGGGACATCCAAATCTATTTTCAAATTTCAATTCCTAGAAGTTGGTCAAAGTCGAAATGCCACCATGGGTTTTCACTAGACTTGGGAATAAAGGGCGTGAAATTAGCTCATAACGTCATGAAAGTTGTTGTGCGCGCATGTGTACAAATGGGACATCCAAATTTATTCTCAATTTTCAATTCTGAGAAGTTGGTCAAAGATGAAACGCGACCATACGTTTTCTCTAGAGTTGGGCTTAAATGGGATGAAAATAGCTCGGAATGTCACGAAAGTTGGTGTGGACGCTTGTCTACCAACGGGACATCCAAATCTATTCTCAAATTTAAATTCCGAGAGTTTGGTCAAAGTTGAAACTCGATCGAGCATTTTCGCTAGACTTGGGCTTAAATTGGGAGAAAATAGCTCAGAATGTCACGAAAGTTGGTGTGGACACTTGTCTACCAATGGGACATCCAAATCTATTCTCAAATTTAAATTCCGAGAGGTTAGTCAAAGTTGAAACTCGGTCATGCGTTTCCACTAGACTTGTGCTTAAAGGGGGAGAAAATAGCTTAGACCGTCACGTAAGTCGATGTGGACGCTTGTCTACCAATGGGACATCCAAAACTATTCTCAAATTTCAATTTCGAGAAGTTGGTCAAAGTTGAAACTCGATCGTGCGTTTTTCTAGACTTGGGCTTAAAGGGTGTGAAATTAGCTCGTAATGTCACGAAAGTTGCTATGCGCGCATGTCTACAAATGGGACATCCAAATCTATTATCAATTTTCATTTCCGAGAAGTTGGTCAGAGATGAGACGCGACCGTGCATTTTCTCTAGAGTTGGTCTTAAATGGGAAGAAAATAGCTCGGAATGTCATGAAAGTTGGCGTGGACGCTCGTCTACCAATGTGACATCCAAATCTATTCACAAATTTAAATTCCGAGAAGTTGGTCAAAGTTGAAAATCAACCGTGCATTTTCACTACACTTAGGCTTAAAGGGTGAGAAAATAGCTCGGAACGTCACGAAATTTGGCGTGCGCATTTGTCTACCAACGGGACATCCAAATCTATGCTCAATTTTCAATTCCGAGAAGTTGGTCAAATTCAAAACTCGACCATGCATTTTCGCTATACTTGGGCTTAAAGGGGGAGAAAATAGCTCGGAACGTCACAAAAGTTGGTGTGCGCATTTGTCTACAAACGGGACATCCAAATCTATGCTCAATTTTCAATTCCGAGAAGTTGGTCAAATTCGAACCTCAACCGTGCGTTTTCGTTAGACTTGGGCTTAAAGGGTGTGAAAATAGCTCGAAATGTCACGAAAGTTGCCGCGGGTGCTCGTCTACCAATGTGACATCCAAATCTATTTGCAAATTTAAATTATGAGAAGTTGGTCAAAGTTGAAAATCGATCGTGCATTTTCTCTACACTTAGGCTTAAAGGGTGAGAAAATAGCTCGGAACGTCACGAAAGTTGGCGTGTCCATTTGTCTACCAACGGGACATCCAAATCTATGCTCAATTTTCAATTCCGAGAAGTTGGTCAAATTTGAAACTCGACCGTGCGTTTTCGCTAGACTTGGTCTCAAAGGGGCAGAAAATAGCTCGGAACGTCACGAAAGTTGGTGTGGACGCTTGTCTACCAATGGGACATCCAAAACTATTCTCAAATTTCAATTCCGAGAAGTTAATCAAAGTTGAAAGTCGATCGTGCGTTTTCGGTAGACTTGGGCTTAAAGGGCGTGAAAATAGCTCGAAACGTTACGAAAGTTGGCGTGGACGCTCGCCTACCAATGTGACATCCAAATCCAATTTTAAATTTAAATTTTGAGAAGTTGGTCAAAGTTGAAAATCCACCGTGCATTTTCGCTAGACTTAGGCTTAAAGAGTGAGAAAATAGCTCGGAACGTCACGAAAGCTGGTGTGCACATTTGTCTACCAACGGGACATCCAAATCTATGCTCAATTTTCAATTCCGAGAAGTTGGCCAGATTCGAAACTCGACCATGCGTTTTCGCTCGACTTAGGCTTAAAGGGTGAGAAAATAGCTCAGAACGTCACGAGAGTTGGCGTGCGCATTTGTCTACCAACGGGACATCCAAATCTATGCTCAATTTTCAATTCCGAGAAGTTGGTCATATTCGAAACTCAACCGTGCGTTTTCGCTAGACTTGGGCTTAAAGGGGGATAAAATAGCTCGGAACATCACGAAAGTTGATGTGGACGCTTGTCTACCAATGGGACATCCAAAACTATTCTGAAATTTCAATTCCGAGAAGTTAGTCAAAGTTGAAACTTGATCGTGCGTTTTCGCTAGACTTGGGCTTAAAGGGTGTGAAAATAGCTCGGGACGTCACAAAAGTTGGCGTGGACGCTCGTCTACCAATGTGACATCCAAATCTATTCGCAAATTTAAATTCCGAGAAGTTGGTCAAAGTTGAAAATCGACCGTGCATTTTCGCTACCCTTAGGCTTAAAGGGCGAGAAAATAGCTCGGAACGTCACGAAAGTTGGCGTGCACATTTGTCTACCAACAAGACATCCAAATCTATGCTCAATTTTCAATTCCGAGAAGTTGGTCAAATTTGAAACTCGATCGTGCGTTTTCGCTAGACTTGGGCTTAAAGGGGGAGAAAATAGCTCGGAACGTCACGAAATTTGGTGTGGACGCTTGTCTACCAATGGGACATCCAAAACTATTCTCAAATTTCAATTCCGAGAAGTTGGTCAAAGTTGAAACTCGATCGTGTGTTTTCGCTAGACTTGGGCTTAAAGGGGGAGAAAATAGCTCGGAACGTCATGAAGGTTGGTGTGGACGCTTGTCCACCAATGGGACATCCAAAACTATTCTCAAATTTCAATTCCGAGAAGTCGGTCAAAGTTGAAACTCGATCGTGCGTTTTCGCTAGACTTGGGCTTAAAAGGGGAGAAAATAGATGGGAACGTCACGAAAGTTGGTGTGGACGCTCGTTTACCAATGTGACATCCAAATCTATTCTCAAATTTATATTCCGAGAAGTTGGTCAAAGTTGAAACTCGACCGTGCATTTTCGCTACACTTGGGCTTAAAGGGTGAGAAAATAGCTCGGAATGTCACGAAAGTTGGCGTGCGCATTTGTCTACCAACGGGCCATCCAAATCTATGCTCAATTTTTAATTCCAAGAAGTTGGTAAAATTCGAAAGTCGACCGTGCGTTTTCGCTAGATTTACGCTTAAAGGGTGAGAAAATACCTCGGAATGTCACGAAAGTTGGCGTGCGCATTTTTCTACCAACGGGACATCCAAATCTATGATCAATTTTCAGTCCGAGAAGTTGGTCAAATTCTAAACTCGACCGTGTGTTTTTCGCTCGACTTGAGCTTAAAGGGTGTGAAATTAGCTCGTAATGTGACGAAAGTTCGCGTGCGCATTTTTCTACGAACGGGACATCCAAATCTATGCTCAATGTCACAAACGTTGGTGTGGATGCTTTTCTACCAATGGTACATCCAAAACTATTCTCAAATTTTAATTTCGAAATGTTTGTCAAAGTGGAAACTCGAACGTGCGTTTTCGCTAGACTTGGGCTAAAAGGGGCAGAAAATAGCTCGGAACGTCACGAAAGTTGGCAGTCACGGTTGTCTACCAATGGGACATCCAAATCTATTTTCAAATTTCAATTCCCAGAAGTTGGTCAAAGTCGAAATGCCACCATGCCTTTTCACTAGACTTGGGAATAAAGGGCGTGAAATTAGCTCGTAACGTCATGAAAGTTGCTGTGCGCGCATGTGTACAAATGGGACATCCAAATCTATTCTCAATTTTCAATTCCGAGAAGTTGGTCAAAGATGAAACGCGACCGTGCGTTTTCTGTAGAGTTGGGCTTAAATGGGATGAAAATAGCTCGGAATATCACGAAAGTTGGTGTGGACGCTTGTCTTCCGATGGGACATCCAAATCTTTTCTCAAACTTAAATTCTGAGAGGTTGGTCAAAGTTGAAACTCGATCGTGCGTTTTCGCTAGACTTGGGCTTAAAGGGGGAGAAAATAGCTCGGAACGTCACGAAAGTTGGTGTGGACGCTTGTCTACCAATGGGACATCCAAAACTATTCTCAAATTTCAATTCTGAGAGGTTGGTCAAGGTTGAAACTCGATCGTGTGTTTTCGCTAGTCTTGGGCTTAAAGGGGGAGAAAATAGCTCGGAACGTCACGAAAGTTGGTGTGGATGCTTGTCTACCAATGGGACATCCAAAACTTTTGTCAAATTTCAATTTCGAGAAGTTGGTCAAAGTTTAAACTCGATCGTGCATTTTTGCTAGACTTTGGCTTAAACGGTGTTAAATTAGCTCGTAATGTCACGAAAGTTGCTGTGCACGCATGTCTACAAATGGGACATCCAAATCTATTCTCAATTTTCATTTCCAAGAAGTTGGTCAGAGATCAAACGGGACCGTGCGTTTTCTCTAGAGTTGGGCTTAAATGGGAAGAAAATAGCTCAGAATGTCACGAAAGTTGGTGTGGATGCTTGTGTACCAATGGGACATCCAAATCTATTCTCAAATTTCAATTCCGAGAAGTTGGTCAAAGTCGAAACGCCACCATGCATTTTCGCTAGACTTGAGCTTAAAGGGTGTAAAATTAGCTTGTAACAGCACGAAAGTTGTTGTGCACGCATGTCTGCAAATGGGACATCCAAATCTATGCTCAATTTTGAATTCCGATAAGTTGGCGAAAGTCGAAACTCGACCGTACGTTTTGGCTAGAGTTGGGCTTTAAGGGGGATAAAATAGCTCGGAATGTCACGAAAGTTGATGTGGACGCTTGTCTACCAAAGGTACATCCAAAACTATTCTCAAATTTTAATTCCGAAATGTTTGTCAAAGTTGAAACTCAACCGTGCATTTTCGCTAGACTTGGGCTTATAGGGGCAAAAAATAGCTCGGAACGTCATGAAAGTTGGCGGGCACGCTTGTCTACCAATGGGACATCCAAATCTATTTTCAAATTTCAATTCCCAGAAGTTGGTCAAAGTCGAAATGCCACCATGGGTTTTCACTAGACTTGGGAATAAAGGGAGTTAAATTAGCTCGTAACGTCATGAAAGTTGCTGTGCGTGCATGTCTAAAAATTGGACATCCAAATCTATTCTCAATTTTCAATTCCGAGAAGTTGGTCAAAGATGAAACGCGACCGTGCGTTTTCTCTAGAGTTGGGCTTAAATGGGATGAAAATAGCTCGGAATGTCACGAAAGTTGGTGTGGACGCTTGTCTACCAATGGGACATCCAAATCTATTCTCAAATTTAAATTCCGAGAAGTTGGTCAAAGTTGAAAATTGACCGTGTGTTTTCGCGAGACTTGGGCTTAAAGAGCGAGAAAATAGCTCAGAACGTCATGAAAGTTGGTGTGGACGCTTGTCTACCAATGGGACATCCAAAACTATTCTCAAATTTCAATTCCAAGAAGTTGGTCAAAGCCGAAACGCCACCGTGCGTTTTCGCTAAACTTGGGCTTAAAGGGTGTAAAATTAGCTTGTAACGTCACAAAAGTTGCTGTGCACGCATGTCTAGAAATGGGACATCCAAATCTATTCTCAATTTTCATTTCCGAGAAGTAGGTCAAAGCCGAAACACGATCGTGCGTTTTCTCTAGAGTTGGACTTAAAGGGGAAGAAAATAGCTCGGAACATCACGAAAGTTGGCGTGTGCACTTATCTACCAACGGGACATCCAAATCCATTCTCAAATTTAAATTCCGTGAAGTTGGACAAACTTGAAAATCGACCGTGCATTTTCGCTAGACTTAGGCTTAAAGCTTGAGAAAATAGCTTGGAACGTCACGAAAGTTGGCGTGCGCATTTGTCTACCAACGGGATATCAAAGTCCATTCTCAAATTTAAATTCCGAGAAGTTGGTCAAAGCTGAAAATCGACCGTGCATTTTCGCTAGACTTAGGCTTAAAGCATGAGAAAATAGCTCGGAATTTCACGAATGTTGGCGTGCGCATTTGTCTACCAACGGGACATCCAAATCTATGCTCAATTTTCAATTCCGAGAAGTTGGTGAAATTCGAAGCTCGATCGTGCATTTTCGCTAGACTTGGGCTTAAAGGGGGAGAAAATAGCTCGGAACGTCATGAAGTTGGTGTGGACGCTTGTCTACCAACGGGACATCCAAATCTATTCTCATATTTCAATTCCGAGAAGTTGGTCAAAGTCGAAATGCCACCATGCGTTTTCGCTAGACTTGAGCTTAAAGGGTGTTAAATTAGCTCGTAATGTGACGAAAGTTGTTGTGCGCGAATGTCTACAAATGGGACATCCAAATCTATGCTCAATTTTCAATTCCGAGAAGTTGGTGAAAGTCGTAACTCGACCGTACATTTTCGCTACACTTGGGCTTAAAGGGGGAGAAAATAGCTCGGAACATAACGAATCTTGGTGTGGATACTTGTCTACCAATTGGACATCCAAAACTGTTCTCAAATTTCAATTCCGAGAAGTTTGTCAAAGTTGAAACTCGATCGTGTGTTTTCACTAGAGTTGGGCTTAAAGGGTGTGAAATTAGCTCGGAATCTCACGAAAGTTGTTGTGCGCAAATGTCTACAAATGGGACATCCAAAACTATGCTCAATCTTCAATTACGAGAAGTTGGTGAAAGTTGAAACTCGACCGTACGTTTTCGGTAGAGGAGAAAATAGCTTGGAACGTCACGAAAGTTGGTGTGGATGCTTGTCTACCAATGGGATATCCAAAACTATTCTCAAATTTCAATTCCAAGAAATTGGTCAAAGTCGAAACGCCACCATGCGTTTTCTCTAGACTTGGGATTAAAGTGTGTGAAATTAGTTCGTAAAATCACGAAAGTTGTAGTGTGCACATGTCTACAAATGTGACATCGAAATCTATTCTCAAATTTAAATTGTGAGAAGTTGGTCAAAGTTGAAAATCGACCGTGCGTTTTCCCTAGACTTGGTCTTAAAGGGTGTGAAATTAGTTCAGAACGTCACGAAAGTTGGCGTGCGCACTTGTCTACCAACGGGACATCCAAATCTATGCTCAATTTTCAATTCCAAGAAGTTGATCAAATTCGAAACTCGACCGTGCGTTTTCGCTCAACTTGAGCTTAAAGGATGTGAAATTAGCTCGTAATGTGACGAAAGTTGGCGTGCGCATTTGTCTACCAACAGGACATCCAAATCTATGCTCAATTTTTAATTCCGTGAAGTTGGTCAAATTCGAAACTCGACCGTGCATTTTCGCTAGACTTGGGCTTAAAGGGGGAGAAAATAGCTCGGAACATCATGAAAGTTGGTGTGGATGCTTGTCTATCAATGGGACATCCAAAACTATTCTCAAATTTCAATTCCGAGAAGTTCGTCAAAGTTGAAACTCGATCGTGCATTTTCGCTAGAAATGGGCTTAAAGGGTGTGAAAATAGCTCAGAACGTCACGAAAGTTGGCGTGGACGCTCTTCTACCAATGTGACATCCAAATCTATTCGCAAATTTAAATTCCGAGAAGTTGGTCAAAGTTAAAAATCGACCGTGCATTTTCGCTACACTTAAGCTTAAAGGGTGAAAAAATAGCTCAGAACGTCACGAAAGTTGGCATGCGCATTTGTCTACCAATGGGACATCCAAATCTATGCTCAATTTTCAATTTTGAGAATTTGTTCAAATTTGAAAGTCGACCGTGCATTTTCGGTAGACTTGGGCTTAAAGGGGGAGAAAATAGCTCGGAACGTCACGAAAGTTGGTGTGGACGCTTGTCTACCAATGGGACATCCAAAACTATTCTCAAATTTCAATTCCGAGAAGTTGGTCAAAGTTGAAACTCGATCGTGCGTTTTCGCTAGAATTGCGCTTAAAGGATGTGAAATTAGCTCGTAATGTCACGAACGTTGCTATGCGCGCATGTCTACAAATGGGAAATCCAAATCTATTCTCAATTTTCAATTCTGTGAAGTTGGTCAAAGATGAAATGCGACCGTGCGTTTTCTCTAGAGTTGGGCTTAAATGGGAAGAAAATAGCTCGGAATGTCGAGAAAAATGGTGTGGATGCTTGTCTACAAATGGGACATCCAAATCTATTCTCAAATTTAAATTCCGAGAAGTTGGTCAAAGTTGAAAATTTACCGTGCGTTTTCGCTAGACTTGGGCTTAAAGGGCGAGAAAATAGCTTGGAACGTCACGAAAGTTGCTGTGCATGCATGTCTACAAATGGGACATCCAAATCTATGCCCAATTTTGAATTTCGAGAAGTTGGTGAAAGTCAAAACTCGACCGTATGTTTTCGCTAGAGTTGGGTTTGAAGTGGGATAAAATAGCTCGGAATGTCACGAAAGTTGGTGTGGATGCTTGTCTACCAATGGTACATCGAAAACTATTCTCAAATTTTAATTCCGAAATGTTTGTCAAAGAGGAAACTTGACCGTGCGTTTTTGCTAGACTTGGGCTTAAAGGGGCAGAAAATAGCCCGGAACGTCACGAAAGTTGTCGTGCACGCTTGTCTACCAATGGGACATCCAAATCTATTTTCAAATTTGAATTCCCAGAAGTTGGTCAAAGTCGAAATGCCACCATGGGTTTTCAGTAGACTTGGGAATAAAGGGCGTGAAATTAGCTCGTAACGTCATGAAATTTGCTGTGCGCGCATGTGTACAAATGGGACATCCAAATCTATTCTCAATTTTCAATTACGAGAAGTTGGTCAAAGTTGAAACGCGACCGTGCGTTTTCTCTAGAGTTGGGCTTAAATGGGATGAAAATAGCTCGGAATGTCACGAAAGTTGGTGTGGACGCTTGTCTACCAATGGGACATCCAAATCTATTCTCAAATTTAAATTCCGAGAAGTTAGTCAAAGTTGAAACTCGATCTTGCATTTTCGCTAGACTTGGGCTTAAAGGGTGTGAAAATAGCTCGGAACGTCATGAAATTTGGCGTGGACGCTCCTCTACCAATGTGACATCCAAATCTATTCGCAAACTTAAATTCCGAGAAGTTGGTCAAAGTTGAAAATTGACCGTGCATTTTCGCTACACTTAGGCTTAAAGGGTGAGAAAATAGCTCGAAACGTCACGAAATTTGGTGGGTGCGCACTTGTCTACCAACGGGACATTCAAATCTATGCTCAATTTTCAATTCTGAGAAGTTGGTCAAATTCAAAACTCAACCGTGCGTTTTCGCTAGACTTGGTCTTAAAGGGGGAGAAAATACCTCGGAATGTCACGAAAGTTGATGTGGACGCTTGTCTACCAATGGGACATCCAAATCCATTCTCAATTTTAAATTCCGAGAAGTTGGTCAAATTCGAAACTCGACCGTGCGTTTTCCCTAGACTTGGGCTTAAAGGGTGTGAAAATAGCTCGGAACGTTACGAAAGTTGGCGTGGACGCTCGTCTACCAATGTGACATCCAAATCCATTCTCAAATTTAAATTCTGATAAGTTGGTCAAAGTTGAAAATCGACCGTGCATTTTCGCTAGACTTAGGCTTAAAGGGTGAGAAAATAGCTCGGACTGTCACGAAAGTTGGCGTGTGCTTTTGTCTACCAACGGGACATCAAAATCTATGCTCAATTTTTAATTCCGAGAAGTGTGGACGCTTGTCTACCAATGGGACATCCAAAAGTATTCTCAAATTTCAATTCCGAGATATTGGTCAAAGTTGAAACTAGATCGTGCGTTTTCGCTAGACTTGGGCTTAAAGGGTGTGAAAATAGCTCGAAACGTCACAAAAGTTGGCGTGGACGCTCGTCTACCAATGTGACATGCAAATCTATTCTCAAATTTATATTCCGAGAGGTTGGTCAAAGTTTAAAATCGACCATGCATTTTCGCTAGACTTGGGCTTAAAGGGTGAGGAAATAGCTCGGAATGTCATGAAAGTTGGCGTGCGCATTTGTCTACCAACGGGACATCCAAATCTATGCTCAATTTTTAATTCCGAGAAGTTGGTCAAATTCGAAACTCGACCGTGCGTTTTCGCTAGACTTAGGCTTAAAGGATGAAAAAATAGCTCGGAACGTCACGAAAGTTGGCGTGCGCATTCGTCTACCAATGGGACATCCAAATATATGCTCAATTTTCAATTCCGAGAAGTTGGTCAAATTCGAAACTCGATCGTGTGTTTTCGCTAGACTTGGGCTTAAAGGGGGAGAAAATAGCTCGGAACGTCACGAAATTTGGTGTGCACGCTTGTCTACCAATGGGACATCCAAAACTATTCTCAAATTTCAATTCCGAGAAGTTAATCAAAGTTGAAACTCGATCGTGCATTTTCGGTAGACTTGGGCTTAAAGGGTGTGAAAATAGCTCGGAACGTTATGAAAGTTGGCATGGACGCTCGTCTACCAATGTGACATCCAAATCCATTCTCAAATTTAAATTCCGACAAGTTGGTCAAAGTTGAAAATCGACCGTGCATTTTCGCTAGACTTAGGCTTAAAGGGTGAGAAAATAGCTTGGAACGTCACGAAAGCTGGCATGCGTGTTTGTCTACCAACGGGACATCCAAATCTATGCTCAATTTTCAATTACGAGAAGTTGGCCAAATTCAAAACTCGACCGTGCGTTTTCGCTCGACTTACGCTTAAAGGGTGAGAAAATAGCTCAGAACGTCACGAGAGTTGGCGTGCGCATCTGTCTACCGACGGGACATCCAAATCTATGCTGAATTTTCAATTCTGGGAAGTTGGTCAAATTCGAAACTCGACTGTGCATTTTCGCTAGAATTGGGCTTAAAGGGGGAGAAAATAGCTCGCAACGTCACGAAAGTTGGTCTGGACGCTTGTCTACCAATGGGACATCCAAAACTATTCTCAAATTTCAATTCCAAGAAGTTGGTCAAAGTTGAAACTCGATCGTGCATTTTCGCTAGACTTCGGCTTAAAGGGGGAGAAAATAGCTCGGAACATCACGAAAGTTGGTGTGGATGCTTTTCTACCAATGGGACATCCAAAACTATTCTCAAATTTCAATTCCGAGAAGTTAGTCAAAGTTGAAACTCGATCGTGCGTTTTCGCTAGACTTGGGCTTAAAGGGGGAGAAAATAGATCGGAACATCACGAAAGTTGGCGTGGATGCTCGTGTACCAATGTGACATGCAAATCTATTCTCAAATTTCTATTCCGAGAAGTTGGTCAAAGTTGAAAATTGACCGTGCATTTTCGCTAGACTTGGGCTGAAAGGGTGAGAAAATAGCTCGGAATGTCACGAAATTTGGTGTGCGCATTTGTCTACCAACGGGACATCCAAATCTATGCTCAATTTTTAATTCCGAGAAGTTGGTCAAATTCGAAACTCGACTGTGTGTTTTCGCTAGACTTGAGCTTAAAGGGTGAGAAAATGGCTCAGAACATCACGAACGTTGGCATGCACATTTGTCTACCAACGGGACATCCAAATCTATGCTCAATTTTCAATTCCGAGAAGTTGGTCAAATTCGAAACTCGATCGTGCGTTTTCGCTACACTTGGGCTTAAAGGGGGAGAAAATAGCTCAGAGCGTCACAAAAGTTGGTGTGGACGCTGGTCTACCAATGGGACATCCAAAACTATTCTCAAATTTCAATTCCGAGAAGTTAGTCAAAGTTGAAACTCGATCATGCGTTTTCGCTAGACTTGGGCTTAAAGGGTGTGAAAATAGTTCAGAACGTCACGAAAGTTGGCATGGACACTCGTCTACCAATGTGACATCCAAATTTATTCTCAAATTTAAATTCCGAGAAGTTGGTCAAAGTTGAAAATCGACCGTGCATTTTCTCTAGACTTACGCTTAAAGGGTGAGAAAATAGCTCGGAACGTCACGAACGTTGGCGTGCGCATTTGTCTACCAACGGGACATCCAAATCTATGCTCAATTTTCAATTCTGAGAAGTTGGTCAAATTTGAAACTCGACCGTGCGTTTTCGCTAGAATTGGGCCTAAAGGGGGAGAAAATAGCTCGGAACATCACGAAAGTTGGTGTGGACACTTGTCTACCAATGGGACATCCAAAACTATTCTCAAATTTCAATTCCGAGAAGTTAGTCAAAGTTGAAACTCGATCGTCCGTTTTCGCTAGAGTTGGGCTTAAAGGGTGTGAAAATAGCTCAAAACGTCACGAAAGTTGGCATGGACGCTCATCTACCAATGTGACATCCAAATCTGTTCTCAAATTTATTTTCCTAGAAGTTGGTCAAAGTTGAAAATCGACCGTGCATTTTCGCTAGACTTGGGCTTAAAGGGTGAGAAAATAGCTCGGAACATCACGAAATTTCGCGTGTGCACTTATCTACCAATGGGACATCCAAATCCATTATCAAATTTAAATTCCGAGAAGTTGGTCAAAGTTGAAAATCGACCGTGCATTTTCGCTAGACTTAGTCTTAAAGCTTGAGAAAATAGCTCGGAACGTCACGAAAGTTGGCGTGCGCATTTGTCTACCAACGGGACATCCAAATCTATTTTCAAATTTCAACTCCCAAAAATTGGTCAAAGTCGAAACGCCACCATGCGTTTTCGCTAGACTTGAGCTTAGAGGGTGTGAAATTAGCTCGTAACATCACGAAAGTTGTTGTGCATGCATGTCTACAAATGGGACATCCAAATCTATTCTCAATTTTCATTTCCGAGAAGAAGGTCAAAGCCAAAACACGATCGTGGGTTTTCTTTAGAGTTGGGCTTAAAGGGGAAGAAAATAGCTCGGAATGTCACGAATGTTGGCGTGTGCACTTATCAACCAACAGGACATCCAAATCCATTCTCAAATTTAAATTCCAAGAAGTTGGTCAAAGTTGAAAATCGACCGTGCATTTTCGCTAGACTTAGGCTTAAAGGGTGAGAAAATAGCTCAGAATGTCACGAAAGTTGGCGTGCGCATTTGTCTACCAACGAGACATCCAAATCTATGCTCAATTTTCAATTCCGAGAAGTTGGTCAAATTCGAAACTCGACCGTGCGTTTTCGCTAGACTTAGGCTTAAAGGGGGAGAAAATAGCTCGAAACATCATGAAAGTTGGTGTGGACGCTTGTCTACCAATGGGACATCCAAAACTACTCTCAAATTTCAATTCCGACAAGTTGGTCAAAGTACAAACTCGATCATGCGTTTTCACTAGACTTGGGCTTAAAGGGTGTGAAAATAGCTCGGAACGTCACGACAGTTGGCGTGGACACTCGTCTACCAATGTGACATCCAAATCTATTCTCAAATTTAAATTATGAGAAGTTGGTCAAAGTTGAAAATCGACTGTGCATTTTCGCTAGACTTCGACTTAAAGGGTGAGAAAATAGCTCGGAACGTCACGAAATTTGGCGTGCGCATTTGTCTACCAACGGGACATCCAAATCTATGCTCAATTTTCAATTCTAAGAAGTTGGGCAAATTCGAAACTCGACCGTGCATTTTCGCTACACTTGGGATTAAAGGGGGAAAAAATAGCTCGGAACGTCACGAAAGTTGGTGTGGACGCTTGTCTACCAATGGGACATCCAAAACTATTCTCAAATTTCAATTCTGAGAGGTTGGTCAAAGTTGAAACTCGATCGTGCGTTTTCGCTAGAAATGGGCTTAAAGGATGTGAAATTAGCTCGTAATGTCACGAAAGTTGCTGTGCGCGCATGTCTACAAATGGGACATCCAAATCTATTCTCAATTTTCAATTCCGAGAAGTTGGTCAAAGATGAAACGCGACCGTGCATTTTCTCTAGAGTTGGGCTTAAATGGGAAGAAAATAGCTCGGAATGTCACGAAAGTTGGTGTGGACGCTTGTCTACCAATGGGACATCCAAATCTATTCTCAAATTTCAATTCCGAGAATTTGGTCAAAGTCGAAACGCCACCATGCGTTTTTGCTAGACTTGAGCTTAAAGGGTGTGAAATTAGCTCGTAACATCATGAAAGTTGTTGTGCATGCATGTCTAAAAATAGGACATCCAAATCTATGCTCAATTTTGAATTCCGAGAAGTTGGTGAAAGTCGAAACTCGACCGTACGTTTTCGCTAGAGTTGGGTTTGAAGTGGGATAAAATAGCTCGAAATGTCACGAAAGCTGGTGTGGATGCTTGTCTACCAATGGTACATCCAAAACTATTCTCAAATTTTAATTCTGAAATGTTTGTCAAAGTGGAAACTCGACCGTGCGTTTTCGCTAGACCTAGGATTAAAGGGGCAAAAAATAGCTCGGAACGTCACAAACGTTGGCGTGCACGCTTGTCTACCAATGGGACATCCAAATCTATTTTCAAATTTGAATTCCCAGAAGTTGGTCAAAGTCGAAATGCCACCATGGGTTTTCACTAGACTTTGGAAAAAAGGGGCGTGAAATTAGCTCGTAACATCATGAAATTTGCTGTGCGCGCATGTGTACAAATGGGACATCCAAATCTATTCTCAATTTTCAATTCCGAGAAGTTGGTCAAAGATGAAATGCAACCGTGCGTTTTCTCTAGAGTTGGGCTTAAATGCTATGAAAAATAGCTCAGAATGTCACGAAAGTTGGTGTGGATGCTTGTCTACCAATCGGACATCCAAATCCATTCTCAAATTTAAATTCTGAGAGGTTGGTCAAAGTTGAAACTCGATTGTGTGTTTTCGCTAGACTTGGGCTTAAAGGGGGGAGAAAATAGCTCGGAACGTCACGAAAGTTGGTGTGGACGCTTGTCTACGAATGGTACATCCAAAACTATTCTCAAATTTCAATTCCGAGAGGTTGGTCAAAGTTGAAACTCGATCATGCGTTTTTGCTAGACTTGGGCTTAAAGGGGGAGAAAATAGCTCGGAACGTCACGAAAGTTGGTGTGGACGCTTGTCTGCCAATGGGACATCCAAAACTATTCTCAAATTTCAATTTCGAGAAGTTGGTCAAAGTTGAAACTCGATCGTGCGTTTTTTTCTAGACTTGGGCTTAAAAGGGTGTGAAATTAGCTCGTAATGTCATGAAAGTTGCTATGCACACATGTCTACAAATGGGACATCCAAATCTATTCTAAATTTTCATTTCCGAGAAGTTGGTCAAAGTCGAAATGCCACCATGCGTTTCCGCTAGACTTGAGCTTAAAGGGTGTGAAATTAGCTCATAACATCACGAAAGTTGCTGTGCACGCATGTCTACAAATGGGACATCCAAATCTATGCTCAATTTTGAATTCCGAGAAGTTGGTGAAAGTCGAAACTCGACCGTACGTTTTCACTAGAGTTGGGCTTAAAGGGGGATAAAATAGCTCGGAATGTCACAAAAGTTGGTGTGGACGCTTGTCTACCAATGGTACATCCAAAACTATTCTCAGATTTTAATTCTGAAATGTTTGTCAAAGTTGAAACTCGACCGTGCGTTTTTCGCTAGACTTGGGCTTAAAGGGGCAGAAAATAGCTCGGAATGTCACGAAAGTTGGCGTTCACGCTTGTCCTACCAATGGGACATCCAAATCTATTTTCAAATTTCCATTCCCAGAAGTTGGTCAAAGTCGAAATGCCGCCATGGGTTTTCACTAGACTTGGGAATAAAGGGAGTGAAGTTAGCTCGTAACGTCATGAAAGTTGTTGTGCGCGCATGTCTAAAAATGGGACATCCAAATCTATTCTCAATTTTCAATTCCGAGAAGTGGGTCAAAGATGAAAATTGACCGTGCGTTTTCACTAGACTTGGGCTTAAAGGGCGAGAAAATAGCTTGGAACGTCATGAGAGTTGGCATGTGCACTTGTGTACCAATGGGACATCCAAATCTATTCTCAAATTTCAATTCCAAGAAGTTGGTCAAAGCTGAAACGCCACCGTGCGTTTTTGCTAAACTTGAGCTTAAATGGTGTAACATTAGCTCGTAACGTAACAAAAGTTGTTGTGCACGCATGTCAAGCAATGGGACATCCAAATATATTCTCAATTTTCATTTCCGAGAAGTAGGTCAAAGTCGAAACATGATCGTGCGTTTTCACTAGAGTTGGGCTTAAAGGGGAAGAAAATAGCTCGGAACGTCACGAAAGTTAGCGTGTGCACTTATCTACCAACGAGACATCCAAATCCATTCTCAAATTTAAATTCCAATAAGTTGGTCAAAGTTGAAAATCGACCGTGTGCATTTTCGCTAGACTTAGGCTTAAAGTGTGAGAAAAATAGCTCGGAACGTCACGAAAGTTGGCGTGCGCATTTGTCTACCAACGGGACATCCAAATCTATCCTCAATTTTCAATTCCGAGAAGTTGGTCAAATTCGAAACTCGACCGTGCGTTTTTTGCTTCACTTGGGCTTAAAGGGGGAGAAAAATAGCTCGGAACGTCACGAAGTTGGTTTGGACGCTTGTCTACCAATGGGACATACAAAACTATTCTCAAATTTCAATTCCGAGAAGTTGGTAAAATTTGAAACTCGATCGTGCATTTTCGCTAGACTTGGGCTTAAAGGGTGGGAAAATAGCTCGGAACGTCACGAACGTTGGCATGCGCACTTGTCTACCAATGGGACATCCACATCTATTCTCATATTTCAATTCCGAGAAGTTGGTCAAAGTAGAAATGCCACCATGCGTTTTTCACTAGACTTGAGCTTAAAGGGACATCTAAATCTATGCTCAGTTTTTCAATTCCGAGAAGTTGGTTAAAAGTTGTAACTCGACCGTACGTTTTCGCTACACTTGGGATTAAATGGGGAGAAAATAGCTCGGAACGTAACGAATGTTGGTGTGGATGCTTGTCTACCAATGGGACGTCAAAAAACTATTCTCAAATTTCAATTCCGAGAAGTTGGTCAAAGTTGAAACTCGATCGTGCGTTTTCGCTAGACTTGGGCTTAAAGAGGGAGAAAATAGCTCGGAACGTCACGAAAGTTGGTGTGCACGCTTGTATACCAATGGGACAATCCAAAACTATTCTCAAATTTCAATTCCAAAAAGTTGGTCAAAGTTGAAACTCGATCGTTCGTTTTCGCTAGACTTGGGCTTAAAGGGTGTGAAAATAGCTCGCAACGTCACGAAAGTTAGCGTGGACGCTCGTCTACCAATGTGACATCCAAATCTATTCTCAAATTTATATTTCGAGAAGTTGGTCAAAGTTGAAAATCGACCGTGCATTTTAGCTCGACTTGAGCTTAAAGGGCGTGAAATTAGCTCGTAATGTGACGAAAGTTGGCTGTGCGCATTTGTCTACCAACGGGACATCCAAATCTATGCTCAATTTCCAATTCCGAAAAGTTGGTCAAATTCGAAAGTGTTTTCGCTAGACTTAGGCTTAAAGGGTGTGAAAATAGCTCGGAACGTCACGAAAGTTGGCGTGCGCATTTGTCTACCAACGGGACATCCAAATCTATGCTCAATTTTCAATTCCGAGAAGTTGGTCAAATTCGAAACTCGACCGTGCGTTTTCGCTAGACTTAGGATTAAAGGGTGAGAAAATAGCTCGGAACGTCATGAAAGTCGGCGTGCACATTTGTCTACCAACGGGACATCCAAATCTATGCTCAATTTTCAATTCCGAGAAGTTGGTCAAATTCGAAACTCAACCGTGCGTTTTCGCTAGACTTGGGCTTAAAGGGGGCGAAAATAGCTCGGAACGTCACGAAAGTTGGTGTGGACGCTTGTCTACCAATGGGACATCCAAAACTATTCTCAAATTTCAATTCCGAGAAGTTAGTCAAAGTACAAACTCGATCTTGCGTTTTCGCTAGACTTGGGCTTAAAGGGTGTGAAAATAGCTTGGAACGTCACGAAAGTTGGCATGGACGCTCGTCTACCAATGTGACATCCAAATCTATTCGCAAATTTAAATTCCTAGAAGTTGGTCAAAGTTGAAAATCGATCGTGCATTTTTGCTAGACATAGGCTTAAAGAGTGAGAAAATAGCTCGGAACGTCACGAAAATTGGCATGCGCATTTGTCTACCAATGGGACATGTAAATCTATGCTCAATTTTGAATTTCGAGAAGTTGGTCGAATTTGAAACTCGACCGTGCGTTTTCGCTAGACTTGGGCTTAAAGGGGGAGAAAATAGCTCGGGACGTCACGAAAGTTGGTGTGGACGCTTGTCTACCAATGGGACATCCAAAACTATTCTCAAATTTCAATTCCGAGAAGTTGGTTAAAGTTGAAACTCGATTGTGCGTTTTCGCTAGACTTGGGCTTAAAGGGTGTGAAAATAGCTCGGAACGTCACGAAAGTTGGCGTGGACGCTCGTCTACCAATGTGACATCCAAATCTATTATCAAATTTATATTCCGAGAAGTTGGTTAAAGTTGAAAATCGACCGTGCATTTTCGCTACACTTGGCCTTAAAGGGTGGGAAAATAGCTCGAAATGTCACGAAAGTTGGCGTGCTCATTCGAAACTCGACATGTGACGAAAGTTGGCGTGCTCATTCGAAACTCGAAATTTGACGAAAGTTGGCGTGCTCATTCGAAACTCGACTTGAGCTTAAAGGGTGTGAAATTAGCTCGTCATGTGACAAAAGTTGGCGTGCTCATTTGTCTACCAACGGGACATCCAAATCTATGCGCAATTTTTAATTTCGAGAAGTTGGTCAAACTCGAAAGTTGACCATGCGTTTTCGCTAGCCTTAGGCTTAAAGGGTGAGAAAATAGCTCGAAACGTCACAAAAGGTTGGCGTGCACATTTGTCTACCAACGGGACATCCAAATCTGATGCTCAATTTTCAATTCCGAGAAGTTGGTCAAATTCGAAACTCGACCGTGCGTTTTCGCTAGACTTGGGCTTAAAGGGGGAGAAAATAGCTCAGAACGTGACGAAAGTTGGTGTGGACGCTTGTCTACCAATGGGACATCCAAAACTATTCTCAAATTTCAATTCCGAGAAGTTAGTCAAAGTTGAAACTAGATCGTGGGTTTTCACTAGACTTGGGCTTAAAGGGTGTGAAAATAGCTCGGAACGTTACGAAAGTTGGCGTGGACGCTCGTCTACCAATGTGACATCCAAATCCATTCTCAAATTTAAATTTCGAGAAGTTGGTCAAAGTTGAAAATCGACCGTGCATTTTCGCTAGACTTAGGCTTAAAGTGTGAGAAAATAGCTCGGAACGTCACGAAAGTTGGCGTGCGCATTTGTCTACCAACGAGACATCCAAAATCTATGCTCAATTTTCAATTCCGAGAAGTTGGTCAAATTCGAAACTCGACCGTGCGTTTTCGCTAGACTTGGGCTTAAAGGGGGAGAAAATAGCTTGTAACGTCATGAAAGTTGGTGTGGATGCTTGTCTACCAATGGGACATCCAAAACTATTCTCAAATTTCAATTCCGAGAAGTTAATCAAAGTTGAAACTCAATCGTGCGTTTTCGCTAGACTTGGGCTTAAAGGGTGTGAAATTAGCTCGGAACGTTACGAAAGTTGGCGTGGACGCTCGTCTGCCAATGTGACATCCAAATCCATTCTCAAATTTAAATTCCGAGAAGTTGGTCAAAGTTGAAAATCGACCGTGCATTTTCGCTAGACTTAGGCTTAAAGGGTGAGAAAATAGCTCAGAACGTCACGAAAGCTGGCGTGCGCATTTGCTTACCAACGAGACATCCAAATCTATGCTCAATTTTCAATTCCGAGAAGTTGGCCAAATTTGAAACTCGACCATGCGTTTTCGCTCGACATAGGCTTAAAGGGTGAGAAAATAGCTCAGAAACGTCACGAGAGTTGGCGTGCGCATTTGTCTACCAACGGGACATCCAAATCTATGGCTCAATTTTCAATTCCGAGAAGTTGGTCAAATTCGAAACTCGACCGTGCGTTTTCACTAGACTTGGGCTTAAAGGGGAAGAAAATAGCTCGGAACGTCACGAAAGTTGGTGTGGACGCTTGTCTACCAATGGGACATCCAAAACTATTCTAAAATTTCAATTCTGAGAAGTTAGTGAAATTTGAAACTCGATCGTGTGTTATCGCTAGACTTGGGCTTAAAGGGTGTGAAAATAGCTCGGAACGTCACAAAAGTTGCCGTGGACGCTCGTTCTACCAATGTGACATCCAAATCTAAGCAAAAATTTAAATTCCGAGAAGTTGGTCAAAGTTGAAACTCGACCGTGCATTTTTCGCTACACTTAGGCTTAAAGGGTGAGAAAATAGCTAGGAACGTCACGAAGTTGGCGTGCGCATTTGTCTACCAATGGGACATCCAAATCTATGCCCAATTTTCAATTCCGAGAAGTTGGTCAAATTTGAAACTCAACCGTGCGTTTTCGGTAGACTTGGTCTCAAAGGGGCAGAAAATAGCTCGGAACGTCACGAAAGTTGGTGTGGACGCTTGTCTACCAATGGGACATCCAAAATTTCTCTCAAATTTCAATTCCGAGAAGTTGGTCAAAGTTGAAACTCGATCGTGTTTTTTCGCTAGACTTGGGCTTAAAGGATGAGAAAAAAGCTCGGAACGTCACGAAAGTTGGTGTGGACACTTGTCTACCAATGGGACATCCAAAACTATTCTCAAATTTCAATTCCGAGAATTTGGTCAAAGTTGAAACTCAATCGTGCGTTTTTTCTAGACTTGGGCTTAAAGGGGGAGAAAATAGATCGGAACGTCACGAAACTTGGCGTGGACGCTCGTCTACCAATGTGATATCCAAATCTATTGTCAAATTTATATTCCGAGAAGTTGGTTAATGTTGAAAATCGACCGTGCATTTTCGCTAGACTTGGGCTTAAAGGGTGATAAAATAGCTCGTAATGTCACGAAAGTTGGCGTGCGCATTTGTCTACCAACGGGACATCCAAATATATGCTCAATTTTTAATTCCGAGAAGTTGGTCAAATTCGAAACTCGACCGTGCGTTTTCGCTAGACTTAGTCTTAAAGGGTGAGAAAATAGCTCGGAACGTCACGAACGTTGGCGTGCGCATTTGTCTACCAACGGGACATCCAAATCTATGCTCAATTTTCAATTCCGAGAAGTTGGTCAAATTCGAAACTCAACCGTGCGTTTTCGCTAGACTTAGGTTTAAAGGGGGAGAAAATAGCTCGGAACGTCACGAAAGTTGGTGTGGACGCTTGTCTACCAATGGGGACATCCAAAACAATTCTCAAATTTCAATTCCAAGAAGTTAATCATAGTTGAAACTCGATCGTGCGTTTTCGCTAGACTTGGGCTTAAAGGGGGGATAAAATAGCTCGGAACGTCACGAAAGTTGGTGTGGACGCTTGTATACCAATGGGACATCCAAAACTATTCTCAAATTTCAATTCCGAGAAGTTCGTCAAAGTTGAAACTCGATCGTGCGTTTTCGCTAGATTTGATTTAAAGGGTGTGAAAATAGATCGGAACGTCACAAAAGTTGGCGTGGACGCTTGTCTACCAATGTGACATCCAAATCTATTCGCAAATTTAAATTCTGAGAAGTTGGTCAAAGTTGAAAATCGACCGTGCATTTTCGCTACACATAGGCTTAAAGGGTGAGAAAATAGCTAGGAACGTCACGAAAGTTGGCGTGCGCATTTGTCTACCAATCGGACATCCAAATCTATGCTCAATTTTCAATTCCGAGAAGTTGGTCAAATTCGAAACTCGACCATGCGTTTTCGCTAGACTTGGGCTTAAAGGGGGATAAAATAGCTCGGAACGTCACGAAAGTTGGTGTGGACGCTTGTCTACCAATGGGGACATCCAAAACTATTCTCAAATTTCAATTCCGAGAAGTTGGTCAAAGTTGAAACTCGATCGTGCGTTTTTGCTAGATTTGGGCTTAAGGGGGAGAAAAAAGCTTGGAACATCACGAAAGTTGGTGTGGACGCTTGTCTGCCAATGGGACATCCAAAACTATTCTCAAATTTCAATTCCGAGAATTTGGTCAAAGTTGAAACTCGATCGTGCATTTTTGCTAGACTTGGGCTTAAAGGGGGAGAAAATAGATCGGAACGTCGCGAAAGTTGGCGTGGACGCTCATCTACCAATGTGACATCCAAATCTATTCTCAAATTTATATTCCGAGAAGTTGGTCAAAGTTGAAAATCGACTGTGCATTTTCGCTAGACTTAGGCTTAAAGGGTGAGAAAATAGCTCGGAACGTCACGAAAGCTGTCGTGCACATTTGTCTATCAACGAGACATCCAAATCTATGCTCAATTTTAAATTCCGAGAAGTTGGCCAAATTCGAAACTCGCCCGTGCATTTTCGCTTGACTTAGGCTTAAAGGGTGAGGAAATAGCTCAGAACGTCACGAGGGTTGGCATGCGCATTTCTCTACCAACGGGACATCCAAATCTATTCTCAATTTTCAATTCCGATAAGTTGGTCAAATTCGAAACTCGACCGTGCGTTTTCGCTAGCCTTGGGCTTAAAGGGGGAGAAAATAGCTCGGAACGTCATGAAAGTTGGTGTGGACGCTTGTCTACCAATGGGACACCCAAAACTATTCTCAAATTTCAATTCCAAGAGGTTGGTCAAAGTTGAAAGTCGATTGTACGTTTTCGCTAGACTTGGGCTTAAAGGGGGAGAAAATAGCTCGGAACGTCACGAACGTTGGTGTGGACGCTTGTCTAGCAATGGGACATCCAAAACTATTCTCAAGTTTCAATTTCGAGAAGTTGGTCAAAGTTGAAACTCGATCGTTGGTTTTTTTCTAGACTTGGGCTTAAAGGGTGTGAAATTAGCTCGTAATGTCATGAAAGTTGCTGTGTGCACATGTCTACAAATGGGACATCCAAATCTATTCTTAATTTTCATTTCCGAGAAGTTGGTCTGAGATGAAACACGATCGTGCGTTTTCTCTAGAGTTGGGCTTAAATGGGAAGAAAATAGCTCGGAATATCACGAAAGTTGGTGTGGACGCTTGTCTACCAATGGGACATCCAAATCTATTCTCAAATTTAAATTCCAAGAAGTTGGTCAAAGTTGAAAATTTACCGTGCGTTTTCGCTAGACTTGGGCTTAAAGGGAGAGAAAATAGCTTGGAACATCACGAAAGTTGGCGTGCGCACTTGTCTACCAACGGGGACATCGAAATCTATTCTCAAATTTCAATTCCGAGAAGTTGGTCAAAGTCGAAACGCCACCATACGTTTTCGCTAGATTTGAGCTTAAAGGGTGTGAAATTAGCTCCTAAAATCATGAAAGTTGCTGTGCAAGCATGTCTACAAATGGGACATCCAAATCTATGCTCAATTTTTAATTCTGAGAAGTTGGTCAAATTTGAAACTCGACCATGCATTTTAGCTAGACTTGGGCTTAAAGGGGTAGAAAATAGCTCGGAACGTCACGAAAGTTTGTGTGGATGCTTGTCTACCAATGGGACATCCAAAACTATTCTCAAATTTCAATTCCGAGAAGTTAATCAAAGTTGAAACTCGATCGTGCGTTTTCGCTAGACTTGGGCTTAAAGGGTGTGAAAATAGCTCGGAACGTTACGAAACTTGGCGTGGACGCTCGTCTGCCAATGTGACATCCAAATCCATTCTCAAATTTAAATTCTGAGAAGTTGGTCAAAGTTGAAAATCGACCGTGCATTTTCGCTAGACTTAGGCTTAAAGGGTGACAAAATAGCTCGGAACGTCACGAAATCTAGCTTGCGCATTTGTCTACCAACGAGACATCCAAATCTATGCTCAATTTTCAATTCCGAGAAGTTGGCCAAATTCAAAACTCGGCCATGCGTTTTCGCTCGAGTTAGGCTTAAAGGGTGAGAAAATAGCTCAGAACGTCATGAGAGTTGGCGTGCGCATTTGTCTACCAACGGGACATCCAAATCTATGCTCAATTTTCAATTCTGAGAAGTTGGTCAAATTCGAAACTTGACCGTGCGTTTTTCACTAGACTTGGGCTTAAAGGGGGAGAAAATAGCTCGGAACGTCACGAAAGTTGGTGTGGATGCTTGTCTACCAATGGGACATCCAAAACTATTCTCAAATTTCAATTACGAGAAGTTAGTCAAAGTTGAAACTCGATCGTGCGTTTTCGCTAGACTTGGGATTAAAGGGTGTGAAAATAGCTCGAAACGTCACAAAAGTTGGCGTGGACGGTCCGTCTACCAATGTGACATCCATATCTATTCGCAATTTTAAATTTCGAGAAGTTGGTCAAAGTTGAAAATAGACCGTGCATTTTCACTGCACTTATGCTTAAAGGGTGAGAAAATAGCTAGGAACGTCACGAAAGTTGGCGTGCGCATTTGTCTACCAACGGGACATCCAAATCTATTCTCAATTTTCAATTCCGAGAAGTTGGTCAAATTTGAAACTCGACCGTGCGTTTTCGCTAGACTTAGGCTTAAAGGGGGAAAAAATAGCTCGGAACGTCACGAAAGTTGGTGTGGACGCTTGTCTACCAATGGGACATCCAAAACTATTCTCAAATTTCATTTCCATGAATTTAATAAAAGTTGAAACTCGATCGTGCGTTTTCGCTAAACTTGGGCTTAAAGGGTGTGAAAATAGCTCGGAATGTCATGAAAGTTGGGCATGCGCATTTGTCTACCAACGGGACATCCAAATCTATTCTCAATTTTCAATTCCGAGAAGTTGGTCAAATTCAAAACTCGACTGCGCGTTTTCGCTAGACTTGGGCTTAAAGGTGGAGAAAATAGCTCGGAACGTCACGAAAGTTGGTGTGGACGCTTGTCGACCAATGGGACATCCAAATCTATTCCCAAATTTAAATTCCGAGAAGTTGGTCAAAGTTGAAAATCGACCGTGCATTTTCGCTACACTTAGGCTTAAAGGGTGAGAAAATAGCTCAGAACGTCACGAATGTTGGCGTGCACATTTGTCTACCAATGGGACATCCAAATCTATGCTCAATTTTAAATTCCGAGAAGTTTGTGAAAATAGCTCGGAACGTCACGAACGTTGGTGTGGACGCTTGTCTACCAATGGGACATCCAAAACAATTCTCAAATTTCAATTCCGAGAAGTTAATCAAAGTTGAAACTCGATCGTGCGTTTTCGCTAGACTTGGGCTTAAAGGGGGATAAAATAGCTCGGAACGTCACGAAAGTTGGTGTGGACGCTTGTATACCAATGGGACATCCAAAACTATTCTCAAATTTCAATTCCGAGAAGTTCGTCAAAGTTGAAACTCGATCGTGCGTTTTCGCTAGACTTGATTTAAAGGGTGTGAAAATAGCTAGGAACGTCACAAAAGTTGGCGTGGACGCTTGTCTACCAATGTGACATCCAAATCTATTCGCAAATTTAAATTCTGAGAAGTTGGTCAAAGTTGAAAATCGACCGTGCATTTTCGCTACACATAGGCTTAAAGGGTGAGAAAATAGCTAGGAACGTCACGAAAGTTGGCGTGCGCATTTGTCTACCAATGGGACATCCAAATCTATGCTCAATTTTCAATTCCGAGAAGTTGGTCAAATTCGAAACTCGACCATGCGTTTTCGCTAGACTTGGGCTTAAAGGGGGATTAAATAGCTCGGAACGTCACGAAAGTAGGTGTGGACGCTTGTCTACCAATGGGACATCCAAAACTATTCTCAAATTTCAATTCCGAGAAGTTTGTCAAAGTTGAAACTCGACCGTGCGTTTTTGCTAGACTTGGGCTTAAAGGGGGAGAAAATAGCTCGGAACGTCACGAAAGTTGGTGTGGACGCTTGTCTACCAATGGGACATCCAAAACTATTCTCAAATTTCAATTCTGAGAGGTTGGTCAAAGTTGAAACTCGATCGTGTGTTTTCGCTAGACTTGGGCTTAAAGAGGGAGAAAATAGCTCGGAACGTCACGAACGTTGGCGTGGACACTTGTCTACCAATGGGACATCCAAAACTATTCTCAAATTTCAATTTCGAGAAGTTGGTCAAAGTTGAAACTCGATCGTGCGTTTTTTCTAGACTTGGGCTTAAAGGGGTGTGAAATTAGCTCGTAATGTCACGAAAGTTGTTGTGCGCGCATGTCTACAAATGGGACATCCAAATCTATTCTCAATTTTCATTTTCGTGAACTTGGTGAAAGTCGAAACTCGACCGTACGTTTTCCCTAGAGTTGGGCTTGAAGGGGGATAAAATAGCTTAGAATGTCACGAAAGTTGGTGTGGACGCTTGTCTACCAATGGTACATCCAAAACTATTCTCAAATTTTAATTCCAAAATGTTTGTCAAAGTTGAAAATCGACCGGGCGTTTTTGCCAGACTTAGGCTTAAAGGGGCAGAAAATAGCTCAGAACGTCACGAAAGTTGGCGTGCACGCTTGTCTACCAATGGGACATCAAAATCTATTTTCAAATTTCAATTCCCAGAAGTTGGTCAAAGTCAAAATGCCACCATGGGTTTTCACTAGACTTGGGAATAAAGGGCGTGAAATTAGCTCGTAACGTCATGAAAGTTGCTGTGCACGCATGTCTACAAATGGGAAATCCAAATCTATTCTCAATTTTCAATTCTGAGAAGCTGGACAAAGATGAAATGCAATCGTGCGTTTTCTCTAGAGTTGGGCTTAAATGGGAAGAAAATAGCTCATAATGTCACGAAAGTTGGTGTGGACACTTGTCTACAAATGGGACATCCAAATCTATTCTCAAATTTAAATTCCGAGAAGTTGGTCAAAGTTGAAAGTTAACCGTGCGTTTTCGCTAGACTTGGGCTTAAAGGGCGAGAAAATAGCTTGGAACGTCACGAAAGTTGGCGTGCGCACTTGTCTACCAATGGGACATCCAAATCTATTCTCAAATTTCAATTCCAAGAAGTTGGTCAAAGCCGAAACGCCACCATGCGTTTTCACTAAACTTCAACTTAGAGGGTGTAAAATTAGCTCGTAACGTCACAAAAGTTGCTGTGCACGCATGTCTAGAAATGGGACATCCAAATCTATTCTCAATTTTCAATTTTGAGAAGTTGGTCAAATTCGAAACTCGACCGTGCGTTTTCGCTACACTTGGGCTTAAAGGCGAAGAAAATAGCTCGGAACATCACGAAAGTTGGCATGTGCACTTGTCTACCAACGGGACATCCAAATCTATTTTCAAATTTCAACTCCCAAAAGTTGGTCAAAGTCGAAACGCCACCATGCGTTTTCGCTAGACTTGAGCTTAAAGGGTCTCAAATTAGCTCGTAACGTCACGAACGTTGTTGTGCGTGCATGTCTACAAATGGGACATCCAAATCTATTCTCAATTTTCATTTCCGAGAAGTAGGTCAAAGCCGAAACACGATCCTGGGTTTTCTCTAGAGTTGGGCTTAAAGGGGAAGAAAATAGCTCGGAACGTCACGAAAATTTGCGTGTGCACTTATCTACCAACGGGACATCCAAATCCATTCTCAAATTTAAATTCCGAGAAGTTGGTCAAAGTGGAAAATCGACCATGCATTTTCGCTAGACTTAGGCTTAAAGCGTGAGAAAATAGCTCGGAACGTCATGAAAGTTGGCGTGCGCATTTCTCTACTAACGAGACATCCAAATCTATGCTCAATTTTCAATTCCGAGAAGTTGGTCAAATTCGAAACTCGACCTTGCGTTTTCGCTAGATTTGGGCTTAAAGGGGGAGAAAATAGCTCAAACCGTCACGAAAGTTGTTGTGGACGATCATCTACCTACGGGACATCCAAATCTATTCTCAAATTTATATTCCGAGAAGTTGGTCAAAGTTGAAAATCGACCGTGCATTTTCGCTAGACTTGGGCTTAAAGGGTGAGAAAATAGCTCGGAATGTCACGAAAGTTGGCGTGCACATTTGTCTACCAACGGGACATCCAAATCTATGCTCAATTTTTAATTCCGAGAAGTTGGTCAAATTCGAAACTCGACCGTGCGTTTTTGCTAGACTTAGGCTTAAAGGGTGAGAAAATAGCTCGGAACGTCACGAAAGTTGGCGTGCGCATTTGTCTACCAACGGGGCATCCAAATCTATGCTCAATTTTCCATTCCGAGAAGTTGGTCAAATTTGAAACTCGACCGTGCGTTTTCACTAGACTTGGGCTTAAAGGGGTAGAAAATAGCTCGAAACGTCACGAAAGTTGGTGTGGACGCTTGCCTACCAATGGGACATCGAAAACTATTCTCAAATTTAAATTCCGAGAAGTTAATCAAAGTTGAAACTCGATCGTGCGTTTTTGCTAGACTTGGGCTTAAAGGTTTTGAAAATAGCTCGGAACGTTACAAAAGTTGGCGTGGACGCTCGTCTGCCAATGTTACATCCAAATCGATTCTCAAATTTAAATTCCGAGAGGTTGGTCAAACTTGAAAATCGACAGTGCATTTTCGCTAGACTTAGGCTTAAAGGGTGAGAAAATAGCTCGGAACGTCACGAAAGCTGGCGTGCGCATTTGTCTACCAACGAGACATCCAAATCTATGCTTAATTTTCAATTCCGAGAAGTTGGCCAAATTCGAAACTCGACCGTGCGTTTTCGCTTGACTTAGGCTTAAAGGGTGAGAAAATAGCTCAGAACGTCACGAGAGTTGGCGTGCGCATTTGTCTACCAACGGAAGATCCAACTCTATGCTCAATTTTCAATTCTGAGAAGTTGGTCAAATTCGAAACTCGACCGTACGTTTTCGCTAGACTTGGGCTTAAAGGGGGAGAAAATAGCTTGGAATGTCACGAAAGATGGTGTGGATGCTTGTCTACCAATGGGACATCCAAAACTATTCTCAAATTTCAATTCCGAGAAGTTAGTCAAAGTTGAAACTCGATCGTGCGTTTTCGCTAGACTTGGGCTTAAAGGGTGTCAAAATAGCTCGGAACGTCACAAAAGTTGGCGTGGACGGTCGCCTACCAATGTGACATCCAAATCTATTCGCAAATTTAAATTCCGAGAAGTTGGTCAAAGTTGAAACTCGACCGTGCTTTTTCGCTACACTTAGGCTTCAAGGGTGAGAAAATAGCTAGGAACGTCACGAAAGTTGGCGTGCGCATTTGTCTACCAACGGGACATCCAAATCTATGCTCAATTTTCAATTCTGAGAACTTGGTCAAATTTGAAACTCGACCGTGCGTTTTCGCTAGACTTGGGCTTAAAGGGGGAGAAAATAGCTCAGAACGTCACGAAAGTTGGTGTGGACGCTTGTCTACCAATGGGACATCCAAAACTATTCTCAAATTTCAATTCTGAGAAGTTGGTCAAAGTCTAAACTCGATCGTGCGTTTTCGCTAGACATGGGCTTAAAGGGGGAGAAAAAAGCTCGGAGCGTCATGAAAGTTGGCGTGGACGCTCGTCTACCAATGGGACATCCAAATCTATTCTCAAATTTATATTCCGAGAAGTTGGTCAAATTTGAAAATCGACCGTGCATTTTCGCTAGACTTGGGCTTAAAGGGTGAGAAAATAGCTCGGAATGTCACAAACGTTGGCGTGCGCATTTGTCTACCAACGGGACATCCAAATCTATGCTCAATTTTTAATTCCGAGAAGTTGGTCAAATTCGAAACTCGACCGTGTGTTTTTGCTGGAAAGCTTAAAGGGTGAGAAAATATCTTGGAAAGTCACGAAAGTTGGTGTGCGCATTTGTCTACCAACGGGACATCCAAATCTATGCTCAATTTTCAATTCCGAGAAGTTGGTCAAATTCGAAACTCGACCGTGCGTTTTCGCTAGACTTAGGCTTAAAGGGGGATAAAATAGCTTGGAACGTCACGAAAGTTGGTGTGGATGCTTGTCTACCAATGGGACATCCAAAACTATTCTCAAATTTCAATTCCGAGAAGTTTATCAAAGTTGAAACTCGATCGTGCGTTTTCGCTAGACTTGGGCTTAAAGGGTGTGAAAATAGCTCGGAACGTTACGAAAGTTGGTGTGGACGCTCGTGTACCAATGTGACATCCAAATCCATTCTCAAATTTAAATTCTGAGAAGTTGGTCAAAGTTGAAAATCGACTGTGCATTTTCGCTAGACTTAGGCTTAAATGGTGAGAAAATAGCTCGGAACGTCACGAAAGCTGGCGTGCGCATTTGTCTACCAACGAGACATCCAAATCTATGCTCAATTTTCAATTCCGAGAAGTTGGTCAAATTCAAAACTCGACCGTGCGTTTTCGCTGGACTTGGGCTTAAAGGGGGAGAAAATAGCTCGGAAACTCACAAAAGTTGGTGTGGACGCTTGTCTACGAATGGGACATCCAAAACTATTCTCAAATTTCAATTCCGAGAATTTGGTCAAAGTTGCAACTCGATCGTGCGTTTTAGATAGACTTGGGCTTAAAGGGTGTGAAATTAGCTCGGAACGTCACAAAAGTTGGCGTGGACGCTCGTCTACCAATGTGACATCCAAATCTATTCACAAATTTAAATTCTAAGAAGTTGGTCAAAGTTGAAAATCGACCATGCATTTTCGCTACGCTTAGGCTTAAAGGGTGAGAAAATAGCTAGGAATGTCACGAAAGTTGGCGTGCGCATTTGTCTACCAACGGGACATCCAAATCTATGCTCAATTTTCAATTCCAAGAAGTTGGTCAAATTCGAAACTCGACCGTGCGTTTTCGCTAGACCTTGGCTTAAAGGGGTAGAAAATAGCTCGGAACGTCACGAAAGTTGGTGTGGATGCTTGTCTACCAATGGGACATCCAAAACTATTCTCAAATTTCAATTCTGAGAAGTTAATCAAAGTTGAAACTCGATCGTGCGTTTTCGCTAGACTTGGGCTTAAAGGGTGTGAAAATAGCTCGGAACGTTACGAAATTTAGCGGGGACGCTCGTCTGCCAATGTGACATCCAAATCCATTCTCAAATTTAAATTCTGAGAAGTTGGTTAAAGTTGAAAATCGACCGTGCATTTTCGCTAGACTTAGGCTTAAAGGGTGAGAAAATAGCTCGGAACGTCACGAAAGCTGGCTTGCGCATTTGTCTACCAACGAGACATCCAAATCTATGCTCAATTTTCAATTCCGAGAAGTTGGCCGAATTCGAAACTCGGCCATGCGTTTTCGCTCGACTTAGGCTTAAAGGGTGATAAAATAGCTCAGAACGTCACGAGAGTTGGCATGCGCATTTGTCTACCAACGGGACATCCAAATCTATGCTCAATTTTCAATTCCGAGAAGTTGGTCAAATTCGAAACTCGACCGTGTGTTTTCGCTAGACTTGGGCTTAAAGGGGGAGAAATAGCTCGGAACGTCACGAAAGTTGGTGTGGACGCTTGTCTACCAATGTGACATCCAAAACTATTCTCAAATTTCAATTGCGAGAAGTTAGTCAAAGTTGAAACTCGATCGTGCGTTTTCTCTAAACTTGGGCTTAAAGGGTGTGAAAATAGCTCGGAACGGCACGAAAGTTGGTGTGGACGCTTGTCTACCAATGGGACATCCAAAACTATTCTCAAATTTCAATTCCAAGAAGTTAGTCAAAGTTTAAACTCGACCGTGCATTTTCGCTACACTTATGCTTAAAGGGTGAGAAAATAGCTAGCAACGTCACGAAAGTTGGCGTGCGCATTTGTCTACCAACGGGACATCCAAATCTATGCTCAATTTTCAATTCCGAGAAGTTGGTCAAATTTGAAACTCGACCGTGCGTTTTCGCTACACTTGGGCTTAAAGGGGGAGAAAATAGCTCGGAACGTCACGAAAGTTGCTGTGGACGCTTGTCTACCAATGGGACATCCAAAACTATTCTCAAATTTCAATTTCGAGAAGTTGGTCAAAGTTGAAACTCGATCGTGCATTTTCGCTAGAATTACGCTTAAAGGATGTGAAATTAGCTCGTAATGTCACGAACGTTGCTATGCGCGCATTTCTACAAATGGGAAATCCAAATCTATTCTCAATTTTCAATTCCGAGAAGTTGGTCAAAGATGAAATGCGACCGTGCCTTTTCTCTAGAGTTGGGCTTAAATGGGAAGAAAATAGCTCGGAACGTCACGAAAGTTGGCGTGCGCATTTGTCTACCAACGGGACATCCAAATCTATTCTCAATTTTCAATTCCGAGAAGTTGGTCAAATTCAAAACTCGACCGTGCGTTTTCGCTAGACTTGGGCTTAAAGGTGGAGAAAATAGCTCGGAACGTCACGAAAGTTGGTGTGGACGCTTGTCTACCAATGGGACATCCAAAACTATTCGCAAATTTCAATTCCGAGAAGTTGGTCAAAGTTGAAACTCGATCGTGCGTTTTCGCTAGACTTGGGATTAAAGGGGGAGAAAAAAGCTTGGAACGTCACGAAAGTTGGTGCGGACGCTTGCCTACCAATGGGACATCCAAAACTATTCTCAAATTTCAATTCCGAGAATTTGGTCAAAGTTGAAACTCGATCGTGCGTTTTCGCTAGACATGGGCTTAAAGGGGGAGAAAATAGATCGGAACGTCACGAAAGTTGGCGTGGACGCTCGTCTACCAATGTGACATCCAAATCTATTCTCAAATTTATATTCCGAGAAGTTGGTCAAAGTTGAAAATCGACCGTGCGTTTTCGCTAGACTTGGGCTTAAAGGGGGAGAAAATAGCTCGGAACGTCACGAACGTTGGTGTGGATGCTTGTCTACCAATGGGACATCCAAAACTATTCTCAAATTTCAATTTCGAGAAGTTGGTCAAAGTTGAAACTCGATCGTGCGTTTTTTCTAGATTTGGGCTTAAAGGGTGTGAAATTAGCTCGTAATGTCACTAAATTTGCTGTGCGCGCATGTCTACAAATGGGACATCCAAATCTATTCTCAATTTTCATTTCCGAGAACTTGGTGAAAGTCGAAACTTGACCGTACGTTTTCCCTAGAGTTGGGCTTGAAGGGGGATAAAATAGCTCAGAATGTCACGAAAGTTGGTGTGGACGCTTGTCTACCAATGGTACATCCAAAACTATTCTAAAATTTTAATTCCGAAATGTTTGTCAAAGTTGAAACTCGACCGTGCGTTTTTGCTAGACTTGGGCTTAAAGGGGCAGAAAATAGCTCGGAACGTCACGAAAGTTGGCGTGCACGCTTGTCTACCCATGGGACATCAAAATCTATTTTCAAATTTCAATTCCCAGAAGTTGGTCAAAGTCAAAATGCCACCATGGGTTTTCACTAGACTTGGGAATAAAGGGCGTGAAATTAGCTCGTAACGTCATGAAAGTTGTTGTGCGCGCATTTCTACAAATGGGACATCCAAATCTATTCTCAATTTTCAATTCCGAGAAGTTGGTCAAAGATGAAACGCAATTGTGCGTTTTCTCTAGAGTTGGGCTTAAATGGGAAGAAAATAGCTCAGAATGTCACGAAAGTTGGTGTGGACGCTTGTCTACAAATGGGACATCCAAATCTATTCTAATTTAAATTCTGAGAAGTTGGTCAAAGTTGAAAATTTACCGTGTGTTTTTGCTAGTCTTGGGCTTAAAGGGAAAGAAAATAGCTTGGAACGTCGCGAAAGTTGGCGTGCGCACTTTTCTACCAATGGGACATCCAAATCTATTCTCAAATTTCAATTCCGAGAAGTTGGCCAAAGTCAAAACGCCACCATGCGTTTTCGCTAGACTTGAGCTTAAGGGTGTAAAATTAGCTCATAACATCACGAAAGTTGCTGTGCACGCATGTCTACAAATGGGACATCCAAATCTATGCTCAATTTTGAATTCCGAGAAGTTGGTGAAAGTCGAAACTCGACCGTACGTTTTCACTAGAGAGTGGCTTGAAGGGGGAGAAAATACCTCGGAATGTCACAAAAGTTGGTGTGGACGCTTGTCTACCAATGGTACATCCAAAACTATTCTCAAATTTTAATTCCGAAATGTTTGTCAAAGTTGAAACTCGACCGTGCGTTTTCGCTAGACTTGGGCTTAAAGGGGCAGAAAATAGCTCGGAACGTCACGAAAGTTGGGGTGCACGCTTGTCTACATATGGGACATCCAAATCTATTTTCAAATTTCAATTCCCAGAAGTTCGTGAAAGTCAAAATGCCATCATGGGTTTTCACTAGACTTGGGAATAAAGGTAGTGCAATTAGCTCGTAACGTCATTGAAGTTGCTCTGCGTGCATGTCTAAAAATGGGACATCCAAATCTATTCTCAATTTTCAATTCCGAGAAGTTGGTCAAAGATGAAACGCAACCGTGCGTTTTCTCTAGAGTAGGGCTTAAATGGGATGAAAATAGCTCGGAATGTCACGAAAGTTGGTGTGGACGGTTGTCTACCAATGGGACATCCAAATCTATTCTCAAATTTAAATTCCGAGAAGTTGGTCAAAGTTGAAAATTGACCGCTGCGTTTTCGCTAGACTTGGGCTTAAAGGGTGAGAAAATAGCTTGGAACGTCACGAAAGTTGGCGTGCGCACTTGTCTACCAATGGGACATCCAAATCTATTCTCAAATTTCAATTCCAAGAAGTTGGTCAAAGCCGAAACGCCACCGTGCGTTTTCGCTAAACTTGAGCTTAAAGGGTGTAAAATTAGCTCGTAACATCACAAAAGTTGCTGTGCACGCATGTCTAGAAATGGGACATCCAAATCTATTCTCAATTTTCATTTCCGAGAAGTAGGTCAAAGCCGAAACACGATCATGCGTTTTCTCTAGAGTTGGGCTTAAAGGGGAAGAAAATAGCTCGGAACGTCACGAAAGTTGGCGTGTGCACTTATCTACCAACGAGACATCCAAATCCATTCTCAAATTTAAATTCCGAGAAGTTGGTTAAAGTTGAAAATCGACCGTGCATTTTCGCTAGACTTAGGCTTAAAGCGTGTGAAAATAGATCGGAACGTCACGAAAGTTGGCGTGCGCATTTGTCTACCAACGGGACATCCAAATCTATGCTCAAATTTCAATTCCAAGAAGTTGGTCAAAGTTGAAAATCGACCGTGCTTTTTCGCTAGACTTAGGCTTAAAGTGTGAGAAAATAGCTCGGAACGTAACGAAAGTTGGCGTGCGCATTTGTCTACCAACGGGACATCCAAATCTATGCTCAATTTTCAATTCCGAGAAGTTGGTCAAATTCGAAACTCGACCATGTGTTTTCGCTACACTTGGGCTTAAAGGGGGAGAAAATAGCTCGGAACGTAACGAATGTTGTTGTGGATGCTTGTCTACCAATGGGACATCCAAAACTATTCTCAAATTTCAATTCCGAGAAGTTTGTCAAAGTTGAAACTCGATCGTGCGTTTTTGCTAGACTTGGGCTTAAAGGGTGTGAAATTAGCTCGGAATCTCACGAAAGTTGTTGTGCGCAAATGTCTACAAATGGGACATCCAAAACTATGCTCAATCTTCAATTACGACAAGTTCGTGAAAGTCGAAACTCGACCGTACGTTTTCGATAGAGGAGAAAATAGCCTGGAACGTCACGAAAGTTGGTGTGGATGCTTGTCTACCAATGGGATATCCAAAACTATTCTCAAATTTCAATTCCAAGAAATTGGTCAAAGTCGAAACTCCACCATGTGTTTTCTCTAGACTTGGGATTAAAGTGTGTGAAATTAGTTCGTAAAATCACGAAAGTTGTAGTGCGCACATGTCTACAAATGTGACATCCAAATCTATTCTCAAATTTAAGTTGTGAGAAGTTGGTCAAAGTTGAAAATCGACCGTGCGTTTTCCCTAGACTTGGGCTTAAAGGGTGTGAAATTAGTTCGGAACGTCACGAAAGTTGGCGTGCGCACTTGTCTACCAACGGGACATCCAAATCTATGCTCAATTTTCAATTCGGGGAATTTGGTCAAAGTCGAAACTCGATCGTGCATTTTCCCTAGATTTGGGCTTAAAGGGTGTGAAATTAGCTCGGAACGTCATGAAAGTTGGCGTGGACGCTCGTCTACCAATGTGACATCCAAATCTATTCGCAAATTTAAATTCCAATAAGTTGGTCAAAGTTGAAAATCGACCGTGCATTTTCGCTACACTTAGGCTTAAAGGATGAGAAAATAGCTCAGAACGTCACGAATGTTGGCGTGCACATTTGTCTACCAACCGGACATCCAAATCTATGCTCAATTTTCAATTCCAAGAAGTTGGTCAAATTCGAATCTCGATCGTGCGTTTTTGCTAGACTTGGGCTTAAAGGAAGAGAAAATAGCTCGGAACGTCACGAAAGTTGGTGTGGATGCTTGTCTACCAATGGGACATCCAAAACTATTCTCAAATTTCAATTCTGAGAGGTTGGTCAAAGTTGAAACTCGATCGTGCGTTTTCGCTAGACTTGGGCTTAAAGGGGGAGAAAATAGCTCGGAATGTCACGAACGTTGGTGTGGACACTTGTCTACCAATGGGACATCCAAAACTATTCTCAAATTTCAATTTCGAGAAGTTGGTCAAAGTTGAAACTCGATCGTGCGTTTTTTCTAGACTTGGGCTTAAAGGGTGTGAAATTAGCTCGTAATGTCACGAAAGTTGTTGTGCGCGCATGTCTACAAATGGGACATCCAAATCTATTCTCAATTTTCATTTTCGAGAACTTGGTGAAAGTCGAAACTCGACCGTACGTTTTCGCTAGAGTTGGGCTTGAAGGGGGATAAAATAGCTCAGAATGTCACGAAAGTTGGTGTGGACGCTTGTCTACCAATGGTACATCCAAAACTATTCTGAAATTTTAATTCCGAAATGTTTGTCAAAGTTGAAACTTGACCATGTGTTTTTTCTAGACTTGGGCTTAAAGGGGCAGAAAATAGCTCGGAACGTCACGAAAGTTGGCGTGCACGCTTGTCTACCAATGGGACATCAAAATCTATTTTCAAATTTCAATTCCCAGAAGTTGGTCAAAGTCAAAATGCCACCATGGGTTTTCACTAGAATTGGGAATAAAGGGCGTGAAATTAGCTCGTAACGTCATGAAAGTTGCTGTGCACGCATGTCTACAAATGGGACATCCAAATCTATTCTCAATTTTCAATTCTGAGAAGTTGGTCAAAGATGAAACGCAATCGTGCGTTTTCTCTAGAGTTGGGCTTAAATGGGAAGAAAATAGCTCATAATGTCACGAAAGTTGGTGTGGACGCTTGACTACAAATGGGACATCCAAATCTATTCTCAAATTTAAATTCCGAGAAGTTGGTCAAAGTTGAAAATTTACCGTGCATTTTTGCTAGACTTGGGCTTAAAGGGCAAGAAAATAGCTTCGAACGTCGCGAAAGTTGGCGTGCACACTTGTCTACCAACGGGACATCCAAATCTATTCTCAAATTTCAATTCCGAGAAGTTGGCCAAAGTCAAAACGCCACCATGCGTTTTCGCTAGACTTGAACTTAAAGGGTGTAAAATTAGCTCATAACATCATGAAAGTTGCTGTGCACGCATGTCTACAAATGGAACATCCAAATCTCTGCTCAATTTTGAATTCCGAGAAGTTGGTGAAAGTCGAAACTAGACTGTACGTTTTCACTAATGTTGGGCTTGAAGGGGGTGAAAATACCTCGGAATGTCACAAAATTGGTTGTGGACGCTTGTCTACCAATGGTACATCCAAAACTATTCTCAAATTTTAATTCTGAAATGTTTGTCAAAGTTGAAACTCGACCATGCGTTTTCGCTAGACTTGGGCTTAAAGGGGCAGAAAATAGATCGGAACGTCACGAAAGTTGGCGTGCACGCTTGTCTACATATGGGACATCCAAATCTATTTTCAAATTTCAATTCCCAGAAGTTGGTGAAAGTCGAAATGCCACCATGGGCTTTCACTAGACTTGGGAATAAAGGGAGTGAAATTAGCTCGTAACATCATGAAAGTTGTTGTGCGGGAATGTCTAAAAATGGGACATCCAAATCTATTCTCAATTTTCAATTCCGAGAAGTTGGTCAAAGATGAAACGCAACCATGCGTTTTCTCTAGAGTTGGGCTTAAATGGGATGAAAATAGCTCGGAATGTCACGAAAGTTGGTGTGGACGCTTGTCTACCAATGGGACATCCAATTTAATTCTCAAATTTAAATTTCGAGAAGTTGGTCAAAGTTGAAAATTGACCGTGCGTTTTCGCTAGACTTGGGCTTAAAGGTTGAGAAAATAGCTTGGAACGTCACGAAAGTTGGTGTGCGCACTTGTCTACCAATGGGACATCTAAATCTATTCTCAAATTTCAATTCCAAGAAATTGGTCAAAGCCGAAACGCCACCGTGCCTTTTCGCTAAACTTGAGCTTAAAGGGTGTAAAATTACCTCGTAACGTCACAAAAGTTGTTGCGCACGCATGTCTAGAAATGGGACATCCAAATCTATTCTCAATTTTCATTTCCAAGAAGTAGGTCAAAGCCGAAACACGATCGTGCGTTTTCTCTAGAGTTGGGCTTAAAGGGGAAGAAAATAGCTTGGAACGTCACGAAAGTTGGCATGTGCACTTATCTACCAACGAGACATCCAAATCCATTCTCAAATTTAAATTTTGAGAAGTTGGTCAAAGTTGAAAATCGACCGTGCATTTTCGCTAGACTTAGGCTTAAAGCGTGAGAAAATAGCTCGGAACGTCACGAAAGTTGGTGTGCGCATTTGTCTACCAACGGGACATCCAAATCTATACTCAATTTTCAATTCCGAGAAGTTGGTCAAATTCGAAACTCGACCGTGCGTTTTCTCTACACTTGGGCTTAAAGGGGGAGAAAATAGCTCGGAACGTAACGAATGTTGGTGTGGATGCTTGTCTACCAATGGGACATCCAAAACTATTCTCAAATTTCAATTCCGAGAAGTTTGTCAAAGTTGAAACTCGATCGTGCGTTTTCGCTAGACTTGGGCTTAAAGGGTGTGAAATTAGCTCGGAATCTCACGAAAGTTGTTGTGCGCAAATGTCTACAAATGGGACATCCAAAACTATGCTCAATCTTCAATTACGAGAAGTTGGTGAAAGTGGAAACTCGACCATACGTTTTCGGTAGAGGAGAAAATAGCTTGGAATGTCACGAAAGTTGGTGTGGATGCTTGTCTACCAATGGGATATCCAAAACTATTCTCAAATTTCAATTCCAAGAAATTGGTCAAAGTTGAAACTCCACCATGCGTTTTCTCTAGACTTGGGATTAAAGTGTGTGAAATTAGTTCATAAAATCACGAAAGTTGTAGTGCGCACATGTCTACAAATGTGACATCCAAATCTATTCTCAAATTTAAGTTGTGAGAAGTTGGTCAAAGTTGAAAATCGACCATGCGTTTTCCCTAGACTTGGGCTTAAAGGGTGTGAAATTAGTTCGGAACGTCACGAAAGTTGGTGTGCGCACTTGTCTACCAACGGGACATCCAAATCTATGCTCAATTTTCAATTCCGGGAATTTGGTCAAAGTCGAAACTTGATCGTGCATTTTCCCTAGATTTGGGCTTAAAGGGTGTGAAATTAGCTCAGAACGTCATGAAAGTTGGCGCGGACGCTCGTCTACCAATGTGACATCCAAATCTATTCCCAAATTTAAATTCTGAGAAGTTGGTCAAAGTTGAAAATCGACCGTGCATTTTCGCTACACTTAGGCTTAAAGGGTGAGAAAATAGCTCAGAACGTCACGAATGTTGGCGTGCACATTTGTCTACCAACAGGACATCCAAATCTATGCTCAATTTTCAATTCTGAGAAGTTGGTGAAATTCGAAACTCGACCGTCGCGTTTTCGCTAGACTTGGGCTTAAAGGGGGAGAAAATAGCTCGGAACGTCACGAAAGTTGGTGTGGACGCTTGTCTACCAATGGGACATCCAAAACTATTCTCAAATTTCGATTCTGAGAGGTTGGTCAAAGTTGAAACTTGATCGTGCGTTTTTGCTAGACTTGGGCTTAAAGGGGGAGAAAATAGCTCGGAACGTCACGAACGTTGGTGTGGATGCTTGTCTAGCAATGGGACATCCAAAACTATTCTCAAATTTCAATTTTGAGAAGTTGGTCAAAGTCGAAACTCGACCGTACGTTTTTCCTAGAGTTGGGCTTGAAGGGGGATAAAATAGCTCAGAATGTCACGAAAGTTGGTGTGGACGCTTGTCTACCAATGGTACATCCAAAACTATTCTCAAATTTTAATTCCGAAATGTTTGTCAAAGTTGAAACTCGACCGTGCGTTTTTGCTAGACTTGGGATTAAAGGGGCAGAAAATAGCTCGGAATGTCATGAAAGTTGGCGTGCACGCTTTTCTACCAATGGGACATCAAAATCTATTTTCAAATTTCAATTCCCAGAAGTTGGTCAAAGTCGAAATGCCACCATGGGTTTTCACTAGACTTGGGAATAAAGGGAGTGAAATTAGCTCATAACGTCATGAAAGTTGCTGTGCACGCATGTCTTAAAATGGGACATCCAAATCTATTCTCAATTTTCAATTCCGAAAAGTTGGTCAAAGATGAAATGCAACCGTGCGTTTTCTCTAGAGTTGGGCTTAAATGGGATGAAAATAGTTCGGAATGTCACGAAAGTTGGTGTGGACGCTTGTCTACCAATGGGACATCCAAATCTATTCTCAAATTTAAATTCCGAGAAGTTGGTCAAAGTTTAAAATTGACCGTGCGTTTTCGCTAGACTTGGGCTTAAAGGGCGAGAAAATAGCTTGGAACGTCACGAAAGTTGGCGTGCGCACTTATCTACCAACGAGACATCCAAATCCATTCTCAAATTTAAATTCCGAGAAGTTGGTCAAAGTTGAAAATCGACCGTGCATTTTCGCTAGATTTAGGCTTAAAGCGTGAGAAAATAGCTCGGAACGTCACGAAAGTTGGCGTGCGCATTTGTCTACCAACGGAACATCCAAATCTATGCTCAATTTTCAATTCCGAGAAGTTGGTCAAATTCGAAACTCGACCGATCGTTTTCGCTACACTTGGGCTTAAGGGGGGAGAAAATAGCTCGGAACGTAACGAATGTTGGTGTGGATGCTTGTCTACCAATGGGACATCCAAAACTATTCTCAAATTTCAATTCCGAGAAGTTTGTCAAAGTTGAAACTCGATCGTGCGTTTTCGCTAGACTTGGGCTTAAAGGGTGTGAAATTAGCTCGGAATCTAACGAAAGTTGTTGTGCGCAAATGTCTACAAATGGGACATCCAAAACTATGCTCAATCTTCAATTACGAGAAGTTGATGAAAGTCGAAACTCGACCGTACGTTTTCGGTAGAGGAGAAAATAGCTTGGAACGTCACGAAAGATGTTGTGGATGCTTGTCTACCAATGGGATATCCAAAACTATTCTCAAATTTCAATTCCAAGAAATTGGTCAAAGTCGAAACTCCACCATGCGTTTTCTCTAGACTTGGGATTAAAGTGTGTGAAATTAGTTCGTAAGATCACGAAAGTTGTAGTGCGCACATGTCTACAAATGTGACATCCAAATCTATTCTCAAATTTAAGTTGTGAGAAGTTGGTCAAAGTTGAAAATCGACCGAGCGTTTTCCCTAGACTTGGGCTTAAAGGGTGTGAAATTAGTTCGGAACGTCACGAAAGTAGGCGTGCGCACTTGTCTACCAACGGGACATCCAAATCTATGCTCAATTTTCAGATCCGGGAATTTGGTCAAAGTCGAAACTCGATCGTGCATTTTCCCTAGATTTGGGCTTAAAGGGTGTGAAATTAGCTCGGAACGTCATGAAAGTTGGCGTGGACGCTTGTCTACCAATGTGACATCCAAATCTATTCGCAAATTTAAATTCCGAGAACTTGGTCAAAGTTGAAAATCGAACATGCATTTTCGCTACACTTAGGCTTAAAGGGTGAGAAAATAGATCAGAACGTCACGAATGTTGGCGTGCACATTTGTCCACCAACGAGATATCCAAATCTATGCTCAATTTTCAATTCCGAGAAGTTTGTAAAATTTGAAACTCGATCGTGCGTTTTCGCTAGACTTGGGCTTAAAGGGGGAGAAAATAGCTCGGAACGTCACGAAAGTTGGTGTGGATGCTTGTCTGCCAATGGGACATCCAAAACTATTCTCAAATTTCAATTCCGAGAAGTTTGTCAAAGTTGAAACTCGATCGTGCGTTTTTTCTAGACTTGGGCTTAAAGGGTGTGAAATTAGCTCGTAATGTCACGAAAGTTGCTGTGCGCGCATGTCTACAAATGGGACATCCAAATCTATTCTATATTTTCATTTCCGAGAACTTGGTGAAAGTCAAAAATTGACCGTACGTTTTCCCTAGAGTTGGGCTTGAAGGGGGATAAAATAGCTCAGAATGTCACGAAAGTTGGTGTGGACGCTTGTCTACCAATGGTACATCCAAAACTATTCTCAAATTTTAATTCCGAAATGTTTGTCAAAGTTGAAACTCGACCGTGCGTTTTTGCTAGACTTGGGCTTAAAGGGGCAGAAAATAGCTGGGAACGTCACGAAAGTTGGCGTGCACGCTTGTCTACCAATGGGACATAAAAATCTATTTTCAAATTTCAATTCCCAGAAGTTGGTCAAAGTCAAAATGCCACCATGGTTTTTCACTAGACTTGGGAATATAGGGCGTGAAATTAGCTCGTAACGTCATGAAAGTTGCTGTGCGTGCATGTCTACAAATGGGACATCCAAATCTATTCTCAATTTTCAATTCCGAGAAGTTGGTCAAAGATGAAACGCAATCGTGCGTTTTCTCTAGAGTTGGGCTTAAATGGGAAGAAAATAGCTCAAAATGTCACGAAAGTTGGTGTGGACACTTGTCTACAAATGGGACATCCAAATCTATTCTCAAATTTAAATTCCGAGAAGTTGGTCAAAGTTGAAAATATACCGTGCGTTTTTGCTAGACTTGGGCTTAAAGAGCGAGAAAATAGCTTGGAACGTCGCGAAAGTTGGCGTGCGCACTTCTCTACCAACGGGACATCCAAATCTATTCTCAAATTTCAATTCCGAGAAGTTGGCCAAAGTCAAAACACCACCATGCGTTTTCGCTAGACTTGAGCTTTAAGGGTGTAAAATTAGCTCATAACATCACGAAAGTTGCTGTGCACGCATGTCTACAAATGGGACATGCAAATCTATGCTCAATTTTGAATTCAGGGAAGTTGGTGCAAGTCGAAAGTTGATCGTACGTTTTCACTAGAGTTGGGCTTGAAGGGGGAGAAAATACCTCGGAATGTCACAAAAGTTGTTGTGGACGCTTGTCTACCAATGGTACATCCAAAACTATTCTCAAATTTTAATTCCGAAATGTTTGTCAAAGTTCAAACTCGACCGTGCGTTTTCGCGAGACTTGGGCTTAAAGGGGCCGAAAATAGCTCGGAACGTCACGAAATTTGGCGTGCACGCTTGTCTACGTATGGGACATCCAAATCTATTTTCAAATTTCAATTTCCAGAAGTTGGTCAAAGTCGAAATGCCACCATGGGTTTTCACTAGACTTGGGAATAAAGGGAGTGAAATTAGCTCGTAACGTCATGAAAGTTGCTGTGCGTGCATGTCTAAAAATGGGACATCCAAATCTATTCTCAAGTTTCAATTCCGAGAAGTTGGTCAAAGATGAAACGCAACCGTGCGTTTTCTCTAAAGTTGGGATTAAATGGGATAAAAATAGCTCAGAATGTCACAGAAGTTGGTGTGGACGCTTGTCTACCAATGGGACATCCAAATCTATTCTCAAATTTAAATTCCGAGAAGTTGGTCAAGGTTGAAAATTGACCGTTGCCGTTTTCGCTAGACTTGGGCTTAAAGGGCGAGAAAATAGCTTGGAACGTCACGAAAGTTGGCGTGCGCACTTGTCTACCAATGGGACATCCAAATCTATTCTCAAATTTCAATTCCAAGAAGTTGGTCAAAGCCGAAACGCCACCGTGCGTTTTCGCTAAACTTGAGCTTAAAGGGTGTAAAATTAGCTCGTAACGTCACAAAAGTTGTTGTGCACGCATGTCTAGAAATGGGACATCCAAATCTATTCTCAATTTTCATTTCCGAGAAGTAGGTCAAAGCCGAAACACGATCGTGCGTTTTCTCTAGAGTTGGGCTTAAAGGGGAAGAAAATAGGTCGGAACGTCACGAAAGTTGGCGTGTGCACTTATCTACCAACGAGACATCCAAATCCATTCTCAAATTTAAATTCCGAGAAGTTGGTCAAACTTGAAAATAACTCGGAACATCACGAAAGTTGGCATGTGCATTTGTCTACCAACGGGACATCCAAATCTATGCTCAATTTTCAATTCCGAGAAGTTGGTCAAATTCGAAACTCAACCGTGCGTTTTCGCTACACTTGGGCTTAAAGGGGGAGAAAATAGCTCGGAACGTAACGAATGTTGGTGTGGATGCTTGTCTACCAATGGGACATCCAAAACTATTCTCAAATTTCAATTCCGAGAAGTTTGTCAAAGTTGAAACTCGATCGTGCGTTTTCGCTAGACTTGGGCTTAAAGGGTGTGAAATTAGCTCGGAATCTCACGAAAGTTGTTGTGCGCAAATGTCTACAAATGCGACATCCAAAACTATGCTCAATCTTCAATTACGAGAAGTTGGTGAAAGTCGAAACTCGACCGTCACGTTTTCGGTAGAGGAGAAAATAGCTTGGAACGTCATGAAAGTTGGTGTGGATGCTTGTCTACCAATGGGATATCCAAAACTATTCTCAAATTTCAATTCCAAGAAATTGGTCAAAGTCGAAACTCCACCATGCGTTTTCTCTAGACTTGGGATTAAAGTGTGTGAAATTAGTTCGTAAAATCACGAAATTTGTAGTGCGCACATGTCTACAAATGTGACATCCAAATCTATTCTCAAATTTAAGTTGTGAGAAGTTGGTCAAAGTTGAAAATCGACCGTGCGTTTTTCCCTACACTTGGGCTTAAAGGGTGTGAAATTAGTTCAGAACGTCACGAAAGTTGGCGTGCGCACTTGTCTACCAACGGGACATCCAAATCTATGCTCAATTTTCAATTCCGGGAATTTGGTCAAAGTCGAAACTTGATCGTGCATTTTCCCTAGATTTGGGCTTAAAGGGTGTGAAATTAGCTCGGAACGTCATGAAAGTTGGAGTGGACGCTCATCTACCAATGTGACATCCAAATCTATTCGCAAATTTAAATTCCGAGAAGTTGGTCAAATTTGAAAATCGACCGTGCATTTTCGCTACACTTAGGCTTAAAGGGTGAGAAAATAGCTCAGAACGTCACGAATGTTGGCGTGCACATTTGTCTACCAACGGGACATCCAAATCTATGCTCAGTTTTCAATTCCGAGAAGTTGGTCAAATTCGAAACTCAACCGTGCGTTTTCGCTAGACTTGGGATTAAAGGGGGAGAAAATAGCTCGGAACGTCACGAAAGTTGGTGTGGACGCTTGTCTAACAATGGGACATCCAAAACTATTCTCAAATTTCAATTCCGAGAAGTTGGTCAAAGTCGAAACTCGATCGTCGCGTTTTCGCTAGACTTGGGCTTAAAGGGGGAGAAAATAGCTCGGAATGTCATGAAAGTTGGCGTGCGCATTTGTCTACCAACAGGACATCCAAATCTATGCTCAATTTTTAATTCCGAGAAGTTAGTCAAATTCGAAAGTGGACTGTTAGTTTTCGCTAGACTCACGTTTAAAGGGTGAGAAAATAGCTCGGAACGTCACGAAAGTTGGCGTGCGCATTTGTCTACCAACGGGACATCCAAATCTAAGCTCAATTTTGGATTCCGAGAAGTTGGTGAAATTCGAAACTTGACCGTTGCGTTTTCGCTAGACTTAGGCTTAAAGAGAGAGAAAATAGCTCGGAGCATCACAAAAGTTGGCGTGCGCATATGTCTACCAACGGGACATCCAAATGTATGCTCAATTCTCAATTCCGAGAAGTTGCTCAAATTTGAAACTCGACCGTAGCGTTTTCGCTAGACTTGGGCTTAAAGGGGGAGAAAATAGCTCGGAACGTCACGAACGTTGGTGTGGACGCTTGTCTACCAATGGGACATCCAAAACTATTCTCAAATTTCAATTCCGAGAAGTTAGTCAAAGTTGAAAGTCGATCGTGCGCGTTTTCGCTAGACTTGGGCTTACAGGGTGTAAAAATAGCTCGGAACGTTACGAAAGTTGGCATGGACGCTTGTCGACCAATGTGACATCCAAATCCACTCTCAAATTTAAATTCCGAGAAGTTGGTCAAAGTTGAAAATCGACAGTGCATTTTCGCTAGACTTAGACTTAAAGGGTGAGAAAATAGCTCGGAATGTCACGAAAGTTGGCGTGCGCATTTGTCTACCAACGGGACATCCAAATCTATGCTCAATTTTCAATTCTGAGAAGTTGGTCAAATTCGAAACTCGACCGTGCGTTTTCGCTTGACTTGAGCTTAAAGGGTGTGAAATTAGCTCATAATGTGACGAAAGTTGGCGTGCGCATTTGTCTACCAATGGGACATCCAAATCTATGCTCAATTTTTAATTCCGAGAAGTTGGTCAAATTCGAAACTCGACCGTGCGTTTTCGCTAGAATTAGGCTTAAAGGGTGAGAAAATAGCTCGGAACGTCATCAAAGTTGGCGTGCGCATTTGTCTACCAACGGGACATCCAAATCTATGCTCAATTTTCAATTCCGAGAAGTTGGTCAAATTCGAAACTCGACCGTGCGTTTTCGGTAGACTTGGGCTTAAAGGGGGAGAAAATAGCTCGGAACATCACAAAAGTTGGTTTGGATGCTTGTCTACGAATGGGACATCCAAACCTATTCTCAAATTTCAATTCCGAGAAGTTAGTCAAAGTTAAAACTCGATCGTGCGTTTTCACTAGACTTGGGCTTAAAGGGTGTAAAAATAGCTCGGAACGTCATGAAAGATGGCGTGGACGCTCGTCTACCAATGTGACATTCAAATCTATTCGCAAATTTAAATTCCGAGAAGTTGGTCAAAGTTGAAATTCGACCGTGCATTTTCGCTACACTTAGGCTTAAAGGGTGAGAAAATAGCTCGGAACGTCACGAAAGTTGGCGTGTGCATTTTTCTACCAACGGGACATCCAAATCTATGCACAGTTTTCAATTCCGAGAAGTTGTTCAAATTTGAAAGTCGACCATGTGTTTTCACTAGACTTGGGCTTAAAGGGGGAGAAAATAGCTCGGAACGTCACGAAAGTTGGTGTGGACGCTTGTCTACCAATTGGACATCCAAAACTATTCTCAAATTTCAATTCAGAGAAGTTGGTCAAAGTTGAAACTCGATCGTGCGTTTTCGCTAGACTTGGGCTTAAAGGGTGTGAAAATAGCTCGAAACGTCACGAAAGTTGGCGTGGATGCTCGTCTACCAATGTGACATCCAAATCTATTCTCAAATTTATATTCCGAGAAGTTGATCAAAGTTGAAAATCGACTGTGCATTTTCGCTAGACTTGGGCTTAAAGGGTGAGAAAATAGCTCGGAATGTCACGAAAGTTGGCGTGCGCATTTGTCTACCAACTGGACATGCAAATCTATGCTCAATTTTTAATTCCGAGAATTTGGTCAAATTCAAAACTCGACCGTGCGTTTTCGCTAGACTTAGGCTTAAAGGGTGAGAAAATAGCTCAGAACGTCACGAATGTTGGCGTGCACATTTGTCTACCAACGGGACATCCAAATCTATGCTCAATTTTCAATTACGAGAAGTTGGTCAAATTCGAAACTCGACCGTGCGTTTTCGCTAGACTTGGGCTTAAAGGGGGAGAAAATAGCTCGGAACGACACGAAAGTTGGTGTGGACGATTGTCTACCAATGGGACATCCAAAACTATTCTCAAATTTCAATTCTGAGAGGTTGTTTAAAGTTGAAACTCGATTGTGCGTTTTCACTAGACTTGGGCTTAAAGCGGGAGAAAATAGCTCGGAACGTCACGAACGTTGGTGTGGATGCTTGTCTACCCCTGGGACATCCAAAACTATTCTCAAGTTTTAATTCTGAAATGTTTGTCAAAGTTGAAACTCGATCGTGCATTTTTGCTAGACTTGGGCTTAAAGGGGCAGAAAATAGCTCGGAACGTCACGAAAGTTGGCGTGCACGCTTGTCTACCAATGGGACATCAAAATCTATTTTCAAATTTCAATTCCCAGAAGTTGGTCAAAGTCAAAATGCCACCATGGGTTTTCACTAGACTTGGGAATAAAGGGCGTGAAATTAGCTCGTAACGTCATGAAAGTTGCTGTGCGCGCATGTCTACAAATGGGACATCCAAATCTATTCTCAAATTTCAATTCCGAGAAGTTGGTCAAAGATGAAACGCAATCGTGCGTTTTCTCTAGAGTTGGGCTTAAATGGGAAGAAAATAGCTCAGAATGTCACGAAAGTTGGTGTGGACGCTTGTCTACAAAAGGGACATCCAAATCTATTCTCAAATTTAAATTCTGAGAAGTTTGTCAAGGTTGAATTTACCGTGCGTTTTTGCTAGACTTGGGCTTAAAGGGTGAGAAAATAGCTTGGAACGTCGCGAAAGTTGGCGTGCGCACTTCTCTATCAATGAGACATCCAAATCTATTCTCAAATTTCAATTCTGAGAAGTTGGCCAAAGTCAAAACGCCACCATGCGTTTTCGCTAGACTTGAGCTTAAAGGGTGTAAAATTAGCTCATAACATCACGAAAGTTGCTGTGCACGCATGTCTACAAATGGGACATCCAAATCTATGCTCAATTTTGAATTCCGAGAAGTTGGTGAAAGTCGAAACTCGACCGTACGTTTTCACTAGCGTTGGGCTTGAAGGGGGAGAAAATACCTCGGAATGTCACAAAAGTTGGTGTGGACGCTTGTCTACCAATGGTACATCCAAAACTATTCTCAAATTTTAATTCCGAAATGTTTGTCAAAGTTGAAACTCGACCGTGCGTTTTCGCTAGACTTGGGCTTAAAGGGGCAGAAAATAGCTCGAAACGTCACGAAAGTTGGCGTGGACGCTTGTCTACATATGGGACATCCAAATCTATTTTAAAATTTCAATTCCCAGAAGTTGGTCAAAGTCGAAATGCCACCATGGGTTTTCACTAGACTTGGGAATAAAGGGAGTGAAATTAGCTCGTAACGTCATGAAAGTTGCTGTGCGCGCATGTCTAAAAATGGGACATCCAAATCTATTCTCAATTTTCAATTCCGAGAAGTTAGTCAAATAGGAAACGCAACCGTGCGTTTTCTCTAGAGTTGGGCATAAATGGGATGAAAATAGCTCGGAATGCCATGAAAGTTGGTGTGGACGCTTGTCTACCAATGGGACATCAAAATCTATTCTCAAATTTAAATTCCGAGAAGTTGGTCAAAGTTGAAAATTGACCATGCGTTTTCGCTAGACTTTGGCTTAAAGGGTGAGAAAATAGCTTAGAACATCACGAAAGTTGGCGTACGCACTTGTCTACCAATGGGACATCCAAATCTATTCTCAAATTTCAATTCCAAGAAGTTGGTCAAAGCCGAAACGCCACCGTGTGTTTTCGCTAAACTTGAGCTTAAAGGGTGTAAAATTAGCTCGTAACATCACAAAAGTTGTTGTGCATGCATGTCTAGAAATGGGACATCCAAATCTATTCTCAATTTTCATTTCCGAGAAGTAGGTCAAAGCCGAAACACGATCTTGCGTTTTCTCTAGAGTTGGGCTTAAAGGGGAAGAAAATAGCTCGGAACGTCATGAAAGTTGGCGTGTGCACTTATCTACCAACGAGACATCCAAATCCATTCTCAAATTTAAATTCCGAGAAGTTGGTTAAAGTTGAAAATCGACCGTGCATTTTCGCTAGACTTAGGCTTAAAGCATGAGAAAATAGCTCGGAACGTCACGAAAGTTGGCATGCGCATTTGTCTACCAACGGGACATCCAAATCTATGCTCAATTTTCAATTCCAAGAAGTTGGTCAAACTCGAAACTCGACCATGCGTTTTCGCTACACTTGGGCTTAAAGGGGGAGAAAATAGCTCGGAACGTAACGAATGTTGGTGTGGATGCTTGTCTATCAATGGGACATCCAAAACTATTCTCAAATTTCAATTCCGAGAAGTTTTTCAAAGTTGAAACTCGATCGTACGTTTTCGCTAGACTTGGGCTTAAAGGGTGTGAAATTAGCTCGGAATCTCACGAAAGTTGTTGTGAGCAAATGTCTACAAATGGGACATCCAAAACTATGCTCAATCTTCAATTACGAGAAGTTGGTGAAAGTCGAAACTCGACCATACGTTTTCGGTAGAGGAGAAAATAGCTTGGAACGTCACGAAAGTTTTGTGGATGCTTGTCTACCAATGGGATATTCAAAACTATTCTCAAATTTCAATTCCAAGAAATTGGTCAAAGTTGAAACTCCACCATGCATTTTCTCTAGACTTGGGATTAAAGTGTGTGAAATTAGTTCGTAAAACCACCAAAGTTGTAGTGCGCACATGTCTACAAATGTGACATCCAAATCTATTCTCAAATTTAAGTTGTGAGAAGTTGGTCAAAGTTGAAAATCGACCGTGCGTTTTCCCTAGACTTGGGCTTAAAGGGTGTGAAATTAGTTCGGAATGTCACGAAAGTTGGCGTGCGCACTTGTCTACCAACGGGACATCCAAATCTATGCTCAATTTTCAATTCCGAGAATTTGGTCAAAGTCGAAACTCGATTGTGCATTTTCCCTAGATTTGGGCTTAAAGGGTGTGAAATTAGCTCGGAACGTCATGAAAGTTGGCGTGGACGCTCGTCTACCAATGTGACATCCAAATCTATTCCAAAATTTAAATTCCGAGAAGTTGGTCAAACTTGAAAATCGACCGTGCATTTTCGCTACACTTAGGCTTAAAGGGTGAGAAAATAGCTCAGAACGTCACGAATGTTGGCGTGCACATTTGTCTACCAACGGGACATCCAAATCTATGCTCAATTTTCAATTCCGAGAAGTTGGTCAAATTCGAAACTCGACCGTGCATTTTCTCTAGACTTGGGCTTAATGGGGGAGAAAATAGCTCGGAACGTCACGAAAGTTGGTGTGGACGCTTGTCTACCAATGGGACATCCAAAACTATTCTCAAATTTCAATTCTAAGAGGTTGGTCAAAGTTGAAACTCGATCGTACGTTTTAGCTAGACTTGGGCTTAAAGGGGGAGGGAGAAAATAGCTCGGAACGTCACGAACGTTGGTGTGGACGCTTGTTTACCAATGGGACATCCAAAACTATTCTCAAATTTCAATTTCGAGAAGTTGGTCAAAGTTGAAACTCGATCGTGCGTTTTTTCTAGACTTGGGATTAAAGGGTGTGAAATTAGCTCGTATTGTCACGAAAGTTGCTGTGCGCGCATGTCTACAAATGGGACATCCAAATCTATTCTCAATTTTCATTTTCGAGAACTTGGTGAAAGTCGAAACTCGACCGTACGTTTTCCCTAGAGTTGGGCTTGAAGGGGGATAAAATAGCTCAGAATGTCACGAACGTTGGTGTGGACGCTTGTCTACCAATGGCACATCCAAAATTATTCTGAAATTTTAATTCCGAAATGTTTGTGAAAGTTGAAACTCGACCGTGCGTTTTTGCTAGACTTGGGCTTAAAGGGTCAGAAAATAGATCGGAACGTCACGAAAGTTGGCGTGCACGCTTGTCTACCAATGGGACATCAAAATCTATTTTCAAATTTCAATTCCCAGAAGTTGGTCAAAGTCAAAATGCCACCATGGTTTTTCACTAGACTTGGGAATAAAGGGCATGGAATTAGCTTGTAACGTCATGAAAGTTGTTGTGCACGCATGTCTACAAATGGGACATCCAAATCTATTCTCAATTTTCAATTCGGAGAAGTTGGTCAAAGATGAAACGCAATCGTGCGTTTTCTCTAGAGTTGGGCTTAAATGGGAAGAAAATAGCTCATAATGTCACGAAAGTTGGTGTGGACGCTTGTCTACAAATGGGACATCCGAATCTATTCTCAAATTTAAGTTGTGAGAAGTTGGTCAAAGTTGAAAATCGACCGTGCGTTTTCCCTAGACTTGGGCTTAAAGGGTGTGAAATTAGTTCGGAACGTCACGAAAGTTGGCGTGCGCACTTGTCTACCAACGGGACATCCAAATCTATGCTCAATTTTCAATTCTGGGAATTTGGTCAAAGTCGAAACTCGATCGTGCATTTTCCCTAGATTTGGGCTTAAAGGGTGTGAAATTAGCTCTGAACGTCATGAAAGTTGGCGTGGAGGCTCGTCTACCAATGTGACATCCAAATCTATTCGCAAATTTAAATTCTGAGAAGTTGGTCAAAGTTGAAAATCGACCGTGCATTTTCGCTACACTTAGGCTTAAAGGGTGAGAAAATAGCTCAGAACGTCACGAATGTTGGCGTGCACATTTGTCTACCAACGGGACATCCAAATTTATGCTCAATTTTCAATTCCGAGAAGTTGGTCAAATTCGAAACTTGACCGTGCGTTTTCGCTAGACTTGGGCTTAAAGTGGGAGAAAATAGCTCGGAACGTCACGAAAGTTGGTGTGGACGCTTGTCTACCAATGGGACATCCAAAACTATTCTCAAATTTCAATTCTGAGAGGTTGGTCAAAGTTGAAACTCGATCGTGCGTTTTCGCTAGACTTGGGCTTAAAGGGGGAGAAAATAGCTCGGAATGTCACGAACGTTGGTGTGGACGCTTGTCTACCAATGGGACATCCAAAACTATTCTCAAATTTCAATTTTGAGAAGTTGGTCAAAGTTGAAACTCGATCGTGCGTTTTTTCTAGACTTGGGCTTAAAGGGTGTGAAATTAGCTCGTAATGTCACGAAAGTTGCTGTGCGCGCATGTCTACAAATGGGAGATCCAAATCTATTCTCAATTTTCATTTCCGAGAACTTGGTGAAAGTCGAAACTCGACCGTACGTTTTCCCTAGAGTTGGGCTTGAAGGGGGATAAAATAGCTCAGAATGTCACGAAAGTTGGTGTGGACGCTTGTGTACCAATGGTACATCCAAAACTATTCTCAAATTTTAATTCCGAAATTTTTGTCAAAGTTGAAACTCGACCATGCGTTTTTGCTAGACTTGGGCTTAAAGGGGTAGAAAATAGCTCGGAACGTCACGAAAGTTGGTGTGCACGCTTGTCTACCAATGGGACATCAAAATCTATTTTCAAATTTCAATTCCCAGAAGTTGGTCAAAGTCAAAATGCCACCATGGGTTTTCACTAGACTTGGGAATAAAGGGCGTGAAATTAGCTCGTAACGTCATGAAAGTTGCTGTGCGCGCATGTCTACAAATGGGACATCCAAATCTATTCTCAATTTTCAATTCCGAGAAGTTGGTCAATGATGAAACGCAATCGTGCGTTTTCTCTAGAGTTGGGCTTAAATGGGAAGAAAATAGCTCAGAATGTCACGAAAGTTGGTGTGGACGCTTGTCTACAAATGGGACATCCAAATCTATTCTCAAATTTAAATTCCGAGAAGTTGGTCAAAGTTGAAAATTTACCGTGCGTTTTTGCTAGACTTGGGCTTAAAGGACGAGAAAATAGCTAGGAACGTCGCGAAAGTTGGCGTGCGCACTTGTCTACCAATGGGACATCCAAATCTATTCTCAAATTTCAATTCCGAGAAGTTGGCCAAAGTCAAAACACCACCATGCGTTTTCGCTAGACTTGAGCTTAAAGGGTGTAAAATTAGCTCATAACATCACGAAAGTTGCTGTGCACGCATGTCTACAAATGGGACATCCAAATCTATGCTCAATTTTGAATTCCGAGAAGTTGGTGAAAGTCGAAACTCGACCGTATGTTTTCACTAGAGTTGGGCTTGAAGGGCGAGAAAATACCTCGGAATGTCACAAAAATTGTTGTGGACGCTTGTCTACCAATGGTACATCCAGAACTATTCTCAAATTTTAATTCCGAAATGTTTGTCAAAGTTGAAACTCGACCGTGCGTTTTCGCTAGACTTGGGCTTAAAGGGGCAGAAAATAGCTCGGAACGTCATGAAAGTTGCTGTGCGCGCATGTCTGAAAATGGGACATCCAAATCTATTCTCAATTTTCAATTCCGAGAAGTTGGTCAAAGATGAAACGCAACCGTGCGTTTACTCTAGAGTTGGGCTTAAATGGGATGAAAATAGGTCGGAATGTCATGAAAGTTGGTGTGGACGCTTGACTACCAATGGGATATCCAAATCTATTCTCAAATTTAAATTCCGAGAAGTTGGTCAAAGTTGAAAATTGACTATGCGTTTTCGCTAGACTTGGGCTTAAAGGGCAAGAAAATAGCTTGGAACGTCACGAAAGTTGGCGTGCGCACTTGTCTACCAATGGGACATCCAAATCTATTCTCAAATTTCAATTCAAAGAAGTTGTTCAAAGCCGAAACGCCACTGTGCGTTTTCGCTAAACTTGAGCTTAAAGGGTGTAAAATTAGCTCGTAACGTCACAAACGTTGTTGTGCACGCATGTCTAGAAATGGGACATCCAAATCTATTCTCAATTTTCATTTCCGAGAAGTAGGTCAAAGCCGAAACACGATCGTGCGTTTTCTCTAGAGTTGGGCTTAAAGGGGAAGAAAATAGCTCGGAACGTAACGAAAGTTGGCGTGTGCACTTATATACCAATGAGACATCCAAATCCATTCTCAAATTTAAATTCCGAGAAGTTGGTCAAAGTTGAAAATCGACCGTGCATTTTCGCTAGACTTAGGCTTAAAGCATGAGAAAATAGCTCGGAACGTCACAAAAGTTGGCGTGCGCATTTGTCTACCAACGGGACATCCAAATCTATGCTCAATTTTCAATTCCAAGAAGTTGGTCAAATTCGAAACTCGACCATGCGTTTTCGCTACACTTGGGCTTAAAGGGGGAGAAAATAGCTCGGAACGTAACAGATGTTGGTGTGGATGCTTGTCTATCAATGGGACATCCAAAACTATTCTCAAATTTCAATTCCGAGAAGTTTGTCAAAGTTGAAACTCGATCGTACGTTTTCGCTGGACTTGGGCTTAAAGGGTGTGAAATTAGCTCGGAATCTCACGAAAGTTGTTGTGCGCAAATGTCTACAAATGGGACATCCAAAACTATGCTCAGTATTCAATTACGAGAAGTTGGTGAAAATCGAAACTCGACCGTACGTTTTCGGTAGACGAGAAAATAGCTTGGAACGTCACGAAAGTTGGTATGGATGCTTGTCTACCAATGGGATATCCAAAACTATTCTCAAATTTCAATTCCAAGAAATTGGTCAAAGTCGAAACTCCACCATGCGTTTTCTCTAGACTTGGGATTAAACTGTGTGAAATTAGTTCGCAAAATCACGAAAGTTGTAGTGCGCACATGTCTACAAATGTGACATCCAAATCTATTCTCAAATTTAAGTTGTGAGAAGTTGGTCAAAGTTGAAAATCGACCGTGCGTTTCCCCTAGACTTGGGCTTAAAGGGTGTGAAATTAGTTCGGAACGTCACGAAAGTTGGCGTGCGCACTTGTCTACCAACGGGACATCCAAATCTATGCTGAATTTTCAATTCCGGGAATTTGGTCAAAGTCGAAAGTCGATCGTGCATTTTCCCTAGATTTGGGCTTAAAGGGTGTTAAATTAGCTCGGAACGTCATGAAAGTTTGCATGGACGCTCATCTACCAATCTGACATCCAAATCTACTCGCAAATTTAAATTCCGAGAAGTTGGTCAAAGTTGAAAATCGATCGTGCATTTTCGCTACACTTAGTCTTAAAGGGTGATAAAATAGCTCAGAACGTCACGAATGTTGGCGTGCACATTTGTCTACCAATGGGACATCCAAATCTATGCTCAATTTTCAATTCCGAGAAGTTGGTCAAATTTGAAACTCGACCGTGCGTTTTCGCTAGACTTGGACTTAAAGGGGGAGAAAATAGCTCGAAACGTCACGAAAGTTGGTGTGGACGCTTGTCTACCAATGGGACATCCAAAACTATTCTCAAATTTCAATTCCGAGAAGTTGGTCAAAGTTGAAACTCGATCATGCGTTTTCGCTAGACTTGGGCTTAAAGGGGGAGAAAATAGCTCGGAACGTCATGAAAGTTAGTGTGGACGCTTGTCTACCAATGGGACATCCAAAACTATTCTCAAATTTCAATTCCGAGAAGTTGGTCAAAGTTGAAACTCGATCGTGTGTTTTCGCTAGACTTGGGCTTAAAGGGTGTGTAAATAGCTCGGAACGTCACGAAAGTTGGCGTGGACTCTCGTCTACCAATGTGACATCCAAATCTATTCTCAAATTTATATTCCGAGAAGGTTGTCAAAGTTGAAAATCGACCGTGCATTTTCACTAGACTTGGGCTTAAAGGGTGAGAAAATAGCTCGGAACGTCACGAAAGTTGGCGTGCGCATTTGTCTACCAATGGGACATTCAAATCTATGCTCAATTTTTAATTCCGAGAAGTTGGTCAAATTCGAAACTCGACCGTGCGTTTTCGCTAGACTTAGGCTTAAAGGGTGAGAAAATAGCTCGGAACGTCACGAAAGTTGGCATGCGCATTTGTCTACCAACGAGACATCCAAATCTATGCTCAATTTTGGATTCCGAGAAGTTGGTCAAATTCGAAACTCGACCGTGCGTTTTCGCTAGACTTAGGCTTAAAGGGAGAGAAAATAGCTCGGAACATCACAAAATTTGGCATGTGCATTTGTCTACCAACGGGACATCCAAATCTATGCTCAATTTTAAATTTCGAGAAGTTGGTCAAAGTCAAAATGCCACCATGGGTTTTCACTAGACTTGGGAATAAAGGGCGTAAAATTAGCTCGTAACATCCTGAAAGTTGCTGTGCGCACATGTCTACAAATGGGACATCCAAATCTATTCTCAATTTTCAATTCCGAGAAGTTGGTCAAAGATGAAACGTGATCATGCGTTTTCTCTAGAGTTGGGCTTAAATGGGAAGAAAATAGCTCAGAATGTCACGAAAGTTGGTGTGGACGCTTCTTTACCAATGGGACATCCAAATCTATTCTCAAATTTAAATTCCGAGAAGTTGGTCAAAGTTGAAAATTTACCGTGCGTTTTCGCTAGACTCGGGCTTAAAGGGGGAGAAAATAGCTTGGAACGTCACGAACTTGGTGTGGATGCTTGTCTACCAATGGGACATCCAAAACTATTCTCAAATTTTAATTCCGAGAATCGGGTCAAAGTTGAAACTCGATCGTGCATTTTCGATAGACTTGGGCTTAAAGGGTGGGAAAATAGCTCGAAACATCACGAAAGTTGGCGTGCGCACTTGTCTACCAACGGGACATCTAAATCTATTCTCATATTTCAATTCCGAGAAGTTGGTCAAAGTCGAAATGCCACCATGCGTTTTCTCTAGACTTGAGCTTAAAGGGTGTTAAATTAGCTCGTAATGTGACGAAAGTTGTTGTGCGTGAATGTCTACAAATGGGACATCCAAATCTATGCTCAATTCTCAATTCCGAGAAGTTGGTGAAAATGGTAACTCGACCGTACGTTTTCGCTACACTTGGGCTTAAATGGGGAGAAAATAGCTCGGAACGTCACGAAAGTTGGCGTGCACATTTGTCTACCAACGGGACATCCAAATCTATGCTCAATTTTCAATTCCGAGAAGTTGGTCAAATTCGAAACTTGACCGTGCGTTTTCGCTAGACTTGGGCTTAAAGGGGGAGAAAATAGCTTGGAACGTCACGAAAGTTGGTGTGGACGCTTGTCTACCAATGGGACATCCAAAACTATTCTCAAATTTCAATTCCGAGAAGTTAGTCAAAGTTGAAACTCGATCATGCATTTTCGCTAGACTTGGGCTTAAAGGGTGTGAAAATAGCTCGGAACGTCACGAAAGTTGGCATGGACGCTCGTCTACCAATATGACATCCAAATCTATTCGTAAATTTAAATTCCGAGAAGTTGGTCCAAGTCTAAAATCGACCGTGCATTTTCACAAGACTTAGGCTTAAAGGGTGAGAAAATAGCTCAGAACGTCACGAAAGTTGGCGTGCGCATTTGTCTACCAACGGGACATCCAAATCTATGCTCAATTTTCAATTCCGAGAAGTTGGTCGAATTTGAAACTCGACCGTGCATTTTCGCTAGACTTGGGCTTAAAGTGGGATAAAATAGCTCGGAACGTCATGAAAGTTGGTGTGGACGCTTGTCTACCAATAGGACATCGAAAACTATTCTCAAATTTCAATTCTGAGAAGTTGGTTAAAGTTGAAACTCGATCGTGCGTTATCGCTAGACTTGGGCTTAAAGGGTGTGAAAATAGCTCGGAACGTCACGAAAGTTGGCGTGGAGGCTCGTCTACCAATGTGACATCCAAATCTATTATTAAATTTATATTCCGAGAAGTTGGTCAAAGTTGAAAATCGACCATGCATTTTCGCTAGACTTGGGCTTAAAGGGTGAGAAAATAGCTCGGAATGTCACGAAAGTTGGCGTAAGCATTTGTCTACCAACGGGAAATCCAAATCTATGCTCAATTTTTAATTCCGAGAAGTTGGTCAAATTCGAAACTCGACCGTGCGTTTTCGCTAGACTTAGGCTTAAAGGGTGAGAAAATAGTTCGGAACGTCACGAAAGTTGGCATGCACATTTGTCTACCAACGGGACATCCAAATCTATGCTCAATTTTCAATTCCGAGAAGTTAGTCAAATACGAAACTCGACAGTGCGTTTTCGCTAGACTTGGGCCTAAAGGGGGAGAAAATAGCTCGGAACGTCACGAAAGTTGGTGTGGACGCTTGTCTACCAATGGGACATCCAAAACTATTCTCAAATTTCAATTCCGAGAAGTTAATCAAACTTGAAACTCGGTCGTGATTTTTCACTAGAATTGGGCTTAAAGGGTGTGAAAATAGCTCGGAACGTTACGAAAGTTGGCGTGGACACTCGTCTACCAATGTAACATCCAAATCCATTCTCAAATTTAAATTCCGAGAAGTTGGTCAAAGTTGAAAATCGACCGTGCATTTTCGCTAGACTTAGGCTTAAAGGGTGAGAAAATAGCTCGGAACGTCACGAAAGCTGGCGTGCACATTTGTCTACCAACGGGACATCCAAATCTATGCTCAATTTTCAATTCCGAGAAGTTTTGCCAAATTTGAAACTCGACCGTGCGTTTTCGCTCGACTTAAGCTTAAAGGGTTAGAAAATAGCTCAGAACGTCTCGAGAGTTGGCGTTCGCATTTGTCTACCAACGGGACATCCAAATCTATGCTCAATTTTCAATTCCGAGAGGTTGGTCAAATTCGAAACTCGACCGTGCGTTTTCGCTAGACTTGGGTTTAAAGGGGGAGAAAATAGCTCGGAACGTCACGAAAGTTGGTGTGGACGCTTGTCTACCAATGGGACTTTCAAAACTATTCTCAAATTTCAATTCCGAGAAGTTACTCAAAGTTGAAACTCAAACGTGCGTTTTCGCTAGACTTGGGCTTAAAGGGTGTGAAAATAGCTCGGAACGTCACAAAAGTTGGCGTGGACGCTCGTCTACCAATGGGACATCCAAAACTATTCTCAAATTTCAATTCCGAGAAGTTGGTCAAAGTTGAAACTCGATTGTACGTTTTCGCTAGACTTGGGCTTAAAGGGGGAGAAAATAGCTTGGAACGTCACGAAAGTTGGTGTGGACGCTTGTCTACCAATGGGACATCCAAAACTATTCTCAAATTTCAATTCCAAGAAGTTGGTGAAAGTTGAAACTCGATCGTGCGTTTTCGCTAGACTTCGGCTTAAGGGGGAGAAAATAGGTCGCAAAGTGACGAAAGCTCGCATGGACGCCCGTCTACCAATGTGACATCCAAATCTATTCTCAAATTTATATTCCGAGAAGTTGGTCAAAGTTGAAAATCGACCGTGCATTTTCGCTAGGCTTGGGCTTAAAGGGTGAGAAAATAGCTCAGAATGTCACGAAAGTTGGCGTGCGCATTTGTCTACCAACGGGACATCCAAATCTATGCTCAATTTTTAATTCCGAGAAGTTGATATAATTCGAAACTCAACCGTGCGTTTTCGCTAGACTTAGGCTTAAAGGGTGAGAAAATAGCTCGGAACGTCACGAAAGTTGGCGTGCGCATTTGTCTACCAACGAGACATCCAAATCTATGCTCAATTTTAAATTCTGAGAAGTTGGTCAAATTCGAAACTCGACCGTGTGTTTTTGCTAGACTTGGGCTTAAAGGGGGAGAAAATAGCTCGGAACGTCACGAAAGTTGGTGTGGACGCTTTTGTACCAATGGGAAATCCAAAACTATTCTCAAATTTCAATTCCGAGAATTTAATCAAAGTTGAAACTCGATCGTGCGTTTTCACTAGACTTGGGCTTAAAGGGTGTGAAAATAGCTCGGAACGATACGAAAGTTGCCGTGGACGCTCGTCTACCAATGTGACATCCAAATCCATTCTCAAATTTAAATTTCGAGAAGTTGGTCAAAGTTGAAAATCAACCGTGCATTTTCGCTAGACTTAGGCTTAAAGCGTGAGAAAATAGCTTGGAACGTCACGAAAGTTGGCGTGCGCATTTGTCTACCAATGGGACATCCAAATCTATGCTCAATTTTCAATTCCTAGAAGTTGGTCAAATTCGAAACTCGACCGTGCGTTTTCACTCGACTTGAGCTTAAAGGGTGTGAAATTAGCTCGTAATGTGACGAAAGTTGGTGTGCGCATTTGTCTACCAACGGGACATCCAAATCTATGCTTAATTTTTAATTCCGAGAAGTTGGTCAAATTTGAAACTCGACCGTGCGTTTTCGCTAGACTTAGCCTTAAAGGATGAGAAAACAGCTTAGAACATCACGAAAGTTGGCGTGCACATTTGTCTACCAACGGGACATCCAAATCTACGCTCAATTTTCAATTCCGAGAATTGGTCAAATTCGAAACTCGACCGTGCGTTTTCGCTAGACTTGGGTTTAAAGGGAGAGAAAATAGCTCGGAACGTCACGAAAGTTGGTGTGGACGCTTTTCTACCAATGCGACATCCAAAACTATTCTCAAATTTCAATGCCGAGAAGTTAGTCAAAGTTGAAACTCGATCGTGTGTTTTCGCTAGACTTGGGCTTAAAGGGTTTGAAAATAGCTCGGAGTGTTACGAAAGTTGGCGTGGACGCTCGTCTACCAATGTGACATCCAAATCTATTCTCAAATTTAAATTCTGAGAAGTTGCTCAAAGTTGAAAATCGACCATGCATTTTCGCTAGAATTAGGCTTAAAGGGTGAGAAAATAGCTCGGAACGTCACGAAAGTTGGCGTGCGCATTTGTCCACCAACGGGACATCCAAATCTATGCTCAATTTTCAATTCTAAGAAGTTGGTCAAATTTGAAACTTGACCGTGCGTTTTCGCTAGACTTGGGCTTAAAGGGGGAGAAAATAGCTCGGAACGTCACGAAAGTTGGTGTGGACGCTTGTCTACCAATGGGACATCCAAAACTATTCTCAAATTTCAATTCCGAGAAGTTGGTCAAAGTTGAAACTCGATCGTGCGTTTTTGCTAGACTTGGGCTTAAAGGGGGAGAAAATAGCTCGGAACGTCACGAAAGTTGGTGTGGACACTTGTCTATTAATGGGACATCCAAAACTATTCTCAAATTTCAATTCCGAGAAGTTGGTCAAAGTTGAAACTCGATCGTCCGTTTTCGCTAGAGTTGGGCTTAAAGGGTGTGAAAATAGCTCGGAACGTCACGAAAGTTGGCGTGGACGCTCGTCTACCAATGTGACATCCAAATCTATTCTCAAATTTATATTCCGAGAAGTTGGTCAAAGTTGAAAATTGACCGTGCATTTTATCTAGACTTAGCCTTAAAGCATGAGAAAATAGCTCGGAAGGTCACGAAAGTTGGCATGCGCATTTGTCTACCAACGGGACATCCAAATCTATGCTCAATTTTCAATTATGAGAAGTTGGTCAAATTCAAAACTCGACCGTGCATTTTCGCTAGAGTTGGGCTTAAAGGCGAAGAAAATAGCTCGGAACGTCACGAAAGTTGGCATGTGCACTTGTTTACCAACGGGACATCCAAATCTATTTTCAAATTTCAACTCCCAAAAGTTGGTCAAAGTCGAAATGCCACCATGCGTTTTCGCTAGACTTGAGCTTAAAGGGTGTGAAATTAGCTTGTAACGTCACGAAAGTTGTTGTGCGTGCATGTCTACAAATGGGACATCTAAGTCTATTGTCAATTTCCATTTCCGAGAAGTAGGTAAAAGCCGAAACACGATCGTGGGTTTTCACTAGAGTTGGGGTTAAAGGGGAAGAAAATAGCTCGGAACGTCACGAAAGTTGGCGTGTGCACTTATCTACCAACGGGACATCCAAATCTATGCTCAATTTTCAATTCTGAGAAGTTGGTCAAATTCGAAACTCGACCATGCGTTTTCACTAGACTTGGGCTTAAAGGGGGAGAAAATAGCTCGGAACGTCATGAAAGTTGGTGTGGACGCTTGTCTACCAATGGGACATCCAAAACTATTCTCAAATTTCAATTCCGAGAAGTTGGTCAAAGTACAAACTCGATCGTGTGTTTTCGCTAGACTTGGGCTTAAAGGGTGTGAAAATAGCTCAGAACGTCACGAAAGTTGGCGTGGACGCTCGTCTACCAATGTGACATCCAAATCTATTCTCAAATTTAAATTCTGAGAAGTTGGTAAAAGTTGAAAATCGACGGTGCATTTTCGCTATACTTGTTCTTAAAGGGTGAGAAAATAGCTCGGAATGTCACGAAAGTTGGTGTGGACGCTTGTCTACCAATGGGACATCCAAAACTATTCTCAAATTTCAATTCCGAGAAGTTGGTCAAAGTTGAAACTTGATCGTGCGTTTTCGCTAGAATTGGGCTTAAAGGATGTGAAATTAGCTCATAATGTCACGAAAGTTGCTGTGCGTGCATGTCTACAAATGGGACATCCAAATCTATTCTCAATTTTCAATTCCAAGAAGTTGGTCAAACATGAAATGCGACCGTGCGTTTTCTCTAGAGTTGGGTTTAAATGGGAAGAAAATAGCTTAGAATGTCACGAAAGTTGGTGTGGATGCTTGTCTACCAATGGAATATCCAAATCTATTCTCAAATTTAAATTCCGAGAAGTTGGTCAAAGTTGAAAATTTACTGTGCGTTTTCGCTAGACTTGAGCTTAAAGGGCGAGAAAATAGCTTGGAACGTCACGAACGTTGGCGTGAACGCTTGTCTACCAATGGGACATCCAAATCTATTTTCAAATTTCAATTTCCATAAGTTGGTCAAAGTCGAAATGCCACCATGGGTTTTCACTAGACTTGGGAATAAAGGGCGTGAAATTAGCTCGTAACGTCATGAAAGTTGCTGTGCGCGCATGTCTAAAAATGGAACATCCAAATCTATTCTCAATTTTCAATTCCGAGAAGTTGGTCAAAGATGAAACGCGACCGTGTGTTTTCTCTAGATTGGGCTTAAATGGGATGCAAATAGCTCGGAATGTCACGAAAGTTGGTGTGGACGCTTGTCTACCAATGGGACATCCAAAACTATTCTCAAATTTCAATTCCAAGAAGTTGGTCAAAGTTGAAACTCGATCGTGCGTTTTCACTAGAATTGGGCTTAAAGGATGTGAAATTAGCTCGTAATGTCACGAACGTTGCTGTGCGCGCATGTCTACAAATGGGACATCAAAATCTATTATCAATTTTCAATTCCGAGAAGTTGGTCAAACATGAAACGCAACTGTGCGTTTTCTCTAGAGTTGAGTTTAAATGGGAAGAAAATAGCTCAGAATGTCACGAAAGTTGGTGTGGATGCTTGTCTACCAATGGGACATCCAAATCTATTCTCAAATTTCAATTCCGAGAAGTTGGTCAAAGTTGAAAATTTACGGTGCGTTTTTGCTAGACTTGAGATTAAAGGGCGAGAAAATAGCTTGGAACGTCACGAAAGTTGGCGTGCGCACTTGTCTACCAACGGGACATCCAAATCTATTCTCAAATTTCAATTCCGAGAAGTTGGTCAAAGTCGAAACACCACCATGGGTTTTCGTTAGACTTGAGCTTAAAGGGTGTGAAATTAGCTCGTAACATCACGAAAGTTGTTGTGCATGCATGTCTACAAATGGGACATCCAAATCTATGCTCAATTTTGAATTCCGAGAAGTTGGTGAAAGTCGAAACTCGACCATACGTTTTCGCTAGAGTTGGGTTTGAATTGGGATAAAATAGTTCAGAATGTCACGAAAGTTGGTGTGGATGCTTGTCTACCAATGGTACATCCAAAACTGTTGTCAAATTTTAATTCCGAAATGTTTGTCAAAGTGGAAACTCGACCGTGCGTTTTCGCTAGACTTGGGCTTAAAGGGGTAGAAAATAGCTCGAAACGTCACGAAAGTTCGCGTGAACGCTTGTCTACCAATGGGACATCCAAATCTATTTTCAAATTTCAATTTCCAGAAGTTGGTCAAAGTCGAAATGCCACCATGGGTTTTCAGTAGACTTGGGAATAAAGGGCGTGAAATTAGCTCGTAACGTCATGAAAGTTGCTGTGCGCGCATGTGTACAAATGGGACATCCAAATTCTAAATTTTCAATTCCGAGAAGTTGGTCAAAGATGAAACGTGACCGTGCGTTTTCTCTAGAGTTGGGCTTAAATGGGATGAAAATAGCTTGGGATGTCACGAAAGTAGGTGTGGACGCTTGTCTACCAATGGGACATCCAAATCTATTCTCAAATTTAAATTCCGAGAGGTTGGTCAAAGTTGAAACTCGATCGTGCGTTTTCGCTAGACTTGGGCTTAAAGGGGGAGAAAATAGCTCGGAACGTCATGAAATTTGGTGTGGACGCTTGTCTACCAATGGGACATCCAAAACTGTTCTCAAATTTCAATTTCGAGAAGTTGGTCAAAGTTGAAACTCGATCGTGCATTTTTGCTAGACTTGGGCTTAAAGGGTGTGAATTTAGCTTGTAATGTCACGAAAGTTGCTGTGCGTCCATGTCTGCAAATGGGACATCCAAATATATTCTCAATTTTCATTTCCGAGAAGTTGGTCAGAGATGAAACGCGACCGTGCGTTTTCTCTAGAGTTGGGCTTAAATGGGAAGAAGATATCTTGGAATGTCATGAAATTTGGTGTGGATGATTTTCTACCAATGGGACATCCAAATCTATTATCAAATTTAAATTCCAAGAAGTTGGTCAAAGTTGAAAATTTACCATGCGTTTTCGCTAGACTTGGGCTTAAAGGGCAAGAAAATAGCTTGGAACATCACGAAAGTTGGCGTGCGCACTTGTCTACCAATGGGACATCCAAATCTATTCTCAAATTTCAATTCCGAGAAGTTGGTCAAAGTCAAAACGCCACCATGCGTCTTCGCTAGACTTGAGCTTAAACGGTGTGAAATTAGCTCGTAACATCACGAAAGTTGCTGTGCACGCATGTCTACAAATGGGACATCCAAATTTATGCTTAATTTTGAATTCCAAGAAGTTTGTGAAAGTCGAAACTCGACCGTACGTTTTCGCTAGAGTTGGGTTTGAAGGGGGATAAAATAGCTCGGAATGTCACGAAAGTTGGTGTGGACGCTTGTCTACCAATGGTACATCCAAAACTATTCTCAAATTTTAATTCTGAAATGTTTGTCAAAGTTGAAACTCGACTGTGCGTTTTCGCTAGACTTGGGCTTAAAGGGGCAGAAAATAGCTCGGAACGTAAGGAATGTTGGCATGCACGCTTGTCTACCAATGGGACATCCAAATCTATTTTCAAATTTCAATTCCCAGAAGTTGGTCAAAGTCGAAATGCCACCATGGGTTTTCACTAGACTTGGGAATAAAGGGAGTGAAATTAGCTCGCAACGTTATGAAAGTTGTTGTGCATGCATGTCTAAAAATGGGACATCCAAATCTATTCTCAATTTTCAATTCCGAGAAGTTGGTCAAAGATGAAACGCAACCGTGCGTTTTCTCTAGAGTTGGGCTTAAATGGGATGAAAATAGCTTGGAATGTCACGAAAGTTGGTGTGGACGCTTGTCTACCAATGGGACATCCAAATCTATTCTCAAATTTAAATTCCGAGAAGTTGGTCAAAGTTGAAAATTGACCGTGTGTTTTCGCTAGACTTGGGCTTAAAGGGCGAGAAAATAGCTTGGAACGTCACGAAAGTTGGCATGCACACTTGTCTACCAATGGGACATCCAAATCAATTCTCAAATTTCAATTCCAAGAAGTTGGTCAAAGCCGAAACGCCACCGTGCGTTTTCGCTAAACTTGAGCTTAAAGGGTGTAAAATTAGCTCGTAACGTCACAAAAGTTGCTGTGCACGCATGTCTAGAAATGGGACATCCAAATCTATTCTCAATTTTCATTTCCGAGAAGTAGGTCAAAGCCGAAACACGATCGTGCGTTTTCTCTAGAGTTGGGCTTAAAGGGGAAGAAAATAGCTCTGAACGTCACGAAAGTTGGCGTGTGCACTTATCTACCAACGAGACATCCAAATCCATTCTCAAATTTAAATTCCGAGAAGTTGGTCAAAGTTGAAAATCGACCGTGCATTTTTGCTAGACTTAGGCTTAAAGCGTGAGAAAATAGCTCGGAACGTCACGAAAGTTGGCGTGCGCATTTGTCTACCAACGGGACATCCAAATCTATGCTCAATTTTCAATTCCGAGAAGTTGGTCAAATTCGAAACTCGACCGTCGCGTTTTCGCTAGACTTGGGCTTAAAGGGGGAGAAAATAGGTCGGAACGTCACGAATTTGGTGTGGACGCTTGTCTACCAATGGGACATCCAAAACTATTCTCAAATTTCAATTCCGAGAAGTTGGTCAAACTTGAAACTCGATCGTGCATTTTCGCTAGACTTGGGCTTAAAGGGTGGGAAAATAGCTCGGAACATCACGAAAGTTGGCGTGCGCACTTGTCCACCAATGGGACATCCAAATCTATTCTCATATTTCAATTCTGAGAAGTTGGTCAAATCGAAATGCCACCATCCGTTTTCGCTAGACTTGAGCTTAAAGGGTTTTAAATTAGCTCGTAATGTGACGGAAGTTGTTGTGCGCGAATGTCTACAAATGGGACATCCAAATCTATGCTCAATTTTCAATTCCGAGAAGTTGGTGAAAGTCGTAACTCGACCATACGTTTTCGCTGCACTTGGGCTTAAAGGGGGAGAAAATAGCTCGAAACGTAACGAATGTTGGTGTGGATGCTTGTCTACCAATGGGACTGTTGGTCTCCTATTATTGGCTGTCCAATACATTATTTTCCAGCATAAAACCTATAAGACCACATGATAAATTAGTTTTATTAATGTTTATTTGTGTATGGTTATGCTTTCGTAGAGACCAACGTTGACAAAGGCTTGGTAAGTGATTTTTTGGTTATTTTACATTGTTTTATGCATAAATTGGGTTTTTAAATGTCCACATATATATATCCGGTAACCTGATGGCTCGTTATTTCTTTGTGCAGGGTTTTCGGTGCTCTAGGGCAGGTTCACGTTAGCTGCACCAGTGATTCGGGGGCTTCGATCCGAATTTGGGGTGTCTCTTGAGCTTTCATCGCCTTCCAGATGCCTATGAAGTTTATTCCGGTGCTGTTTCATGGATTTCCTTCGTTCAAAGAGCTGTTACCCTCCATTTTTAGCAGTGTATGGATCTCAAGCAATCTGGCAATGTCATTTCCGTCCTTGATCAGGACCCTAATTTCGGGCTCAATTTCTGAACAAACGGTTGGGAATTTTTCAAAACGGTTCGAAACCCACTTCACAAATGGCCCCATTTACCCCTAACTGCGGGCAGTTTTCAGAATTTCTGAACGGATGTGGAGAAATCGCTTCTGGAACAGACGTGGTTTTGCCAGATTTTGTGTTGGCCGTTTTCTGGGTAGTTGCTCAAATCTCTGCATTCTGGGATGGATCTTGTTCATCTATCCATCTATAAATAATCCTTAGGATGGATACTCGAGGAAGAGAAGACTGTAACACTTTATTTCATCAATAAAATCAGCGTTTATCTCCTTTAAAGTTTTGATTTAAAGCTGGAATGCGTTGAGGGCAGGGCCCCCTTCAACACCAACCTCTGGTATTTTAGTATTGTGCATTTTTACAGTAGTAGAGTAATGTTTTCTTATTTTGACAGTGTTTTCAGAAATAGTAATGATTTTGCTGACCGTGAGTGGAAATAGAACGTATGCCTGCAGGTCATTAGTTAATTTCATTTGTATTGTGATCTAGTGCAGAGAATAGATTTGGGAGTGATCTGTATTTAAAATCTCCTTTGGTTTTCAGTCTGATTGATTATTAATGGTTATGGCAATGATGAAATGTGTGATAATTTGGATTGGATTTATTATAGAATTGATTTAATGAGATTGAGGAACGGTGTGTATTTAAATTTCCCTTTGATTTCCAGTATGAATCATGGTATTGGCAAACTGGATAATGAACTCGACTCTAGCTGTTGAAGAATCTTTTTGCTGCAGCATGAGAATAATTGATGAACAACCCATCCTTTTTACTTTCGAGCTTGCAGACCTGTAGGATATTTTGTTGGAGTTGAACAGCATTTGTAATATTTTGTGGAGAGTTTGAAGACCGTAGTCTACAGAGCGTATAGGGTTTGTTAAATAGTCTTTTAAATAAGTGATTAAATAAGAGTTGAAATTGTGCTGTTTGATATTGAATGAGTTTGGAAAGGAATGCTGGTTTATAATACTGCTTCCTCAAATTAACATTAATTTCACAGTCTGTATATACAGGCCAGAACCAGCGAATATTTCTTACACAGCCTTGATATTGATTAATGAGTATTGTCTGAATAACTTTGGCATTTTCCTGTGTGCATTAGTATGTATACAATAAAACAGAATACATTGGGATAACGATAACCAGCTAAGCTTCATTGTAATAGGCTGTGTGTTAACAATTCAAAGTCAAGAGGTCACAGGTGTTACTTCAGCAATAATTCTAGAAGTATTAGTGTGGAGTTAAGCATTAGATCTTGTAGGATTAATGGTGTAGTTTTCAGGTTAATAGATCATATTTATTCTGAAACTTATTAAGTTCTTTCATTTGTATAATAAATCATCAGTACTGTAGCTGAGTGTGGACTGTTGAGTATTTTACGGGATTGCTGTAGTTCAAGGGTTTGTTTAATTTATCAGCAGGTTGTTCTTTTGAAGTATTGCTGTAGATTAGTGTTTCCCTGGCAGATTAGTATTGTTTTGGAAATTACTGTAGTTTCATATTGCTGTAGATTGATGTAGGCTATGCTGAGTTTGATAGTCAGTAAATTGATTTCTTTTTGTTTTAGAACAATGAGTCCTTAGTATAGATCATCCAGGATAGCAATAGTTTCATCCATTTCATTGCTTTGTTTGAAGTAGACTAGCATTTCTGATAGCTCGAGCATTAAAACTGCCTTGCCTGCACATATAGTGTAGCAGCTCAAAGTATACGTACCCTGGTTGACAATTAATTGAAGGTAAATTAACTAGTGATAATTTTACCCAACAGGGACATCCAAAACTATTCTCAAATTTACATTCCGAGAAGTTGGTCAAAGTTGAAAATCGACCGTGCATTTTCGCTAGACTTGGGCTTAAAGGGTGAGAAAATAGCTCGTAATGTCATGAAAGTTTAATGTCATGAAAGTTGGCGTGCGCATTTGTCTACCAACGGGACATCCAAATCTATGCTCAATTTTTAATTCCGAGAAGTTGGTCAAATTCGAAACTCGACCGTGCGTTTTCGCTAGACTTAGGCTTAAAGGGTGACAAAATGGCTCGCACCGTCACGAAAGTTCGTATGCGCATTTGTCTACCAACGGGACATCCAAAACTATGCCCAATTTTCAAATTCGAAACTCGACCGTGCGTTTTCGGTAGACTTGGGCTTAAAGGGGGAGAAAATAGCTCGGAACGTCACGAAAGTTGGTGTGGACGCTTGTCTACAATTGGGACATCCAAAACTATTCTCAAATTTCAATTCCGAGAAGCTAATCAAAGTTGAAACTCGATCGTGCGTTTTCTCTTGAGTTGGGCTTAAATGGGATGAAAATAGCTCGGAACGTCACGAAAGTTGGCCAGGACACTCGTCTACCAATGTGACATCCAAATCTATTCTCAAATTTATATTCCGAGAAGTTGGTCAAATTCGAAACTCGACCGTGCGTTTTCGCTAGACTTAGGCTTAAAGGGTGAGAAAATAGCTCGGAACGTCACGAAAGTTGGCGTGCGAATTTGTCTACCAACGAGACATCCAAATATATGCTCAATTTTCTATTCCGAGAAGTTGGTCAAATTCGAAACTCGACCGTGCGTTTTCGCTAGACTTGGGCTTAAAGGGGGAGAAAATAGCTCGGAACGTCACGAAAGTTGGTGTGGATGCTTGTCTACCAATGGGACATCCAAAACTATTCTCAAATTTCAATTCCGAGAATTTAATCAAAGTTGAAACTCGATTGTGCGTTTTCGCTAGACTTGGGCTTAAAGGGTGTAAAAATAGCTCTGAACGTTACGAAACTTGGCGTGGACGCTCGTCTACCAATGTGACATCCAAATCCATTCTCAAATTTAAATTCTGAGAAGTTGGTCAAAGTTGAAAATCGACCGTGCATTTTCGCTAGACTTAGGCCTAAAGGGTGAGAAAATAGCTCAGAACGTCACGAAAGTTGGTGTGCGCATTTGTCTACCAATGAGACATCCAAATCTATGCTCAATTTTCAATTCCGAGAAGTTGGTCAAATTCGAAACTCGACCGTGCGTTTTCGATAGACTTGGGCTTAAAGGGGGAGAAAATAGCTCGGAACGTCACGAAAGTTGGTGTGGACGCTTGTCTACCAATGGGACATCCAAAACTATTCTCAAATTTCAATTCCGAGAATTTAATCAAAGTTGAAACTCGATCATGCGTTTTCACTAGACTTGGGCTTAAAGGGTGTGAAAATAGCTCTGAACGTTATGAAAGTTGGCGTGGACGCTCGTCTACCAATGTGACATAAATATCCATTTTCAAATTTAAATTTCGATAAGTTGGTCAAAGTTGAAAATCGACTGTGCATTTTAGCTAGACTTAGGCTTAAAGGGTGAGAAAATAGCTCGGAACGTCACGAAAGTTGGCGTGCGCATTTCTCTACCAACAGGACATCCAAATCTATGCTCAATTTTCAATTCCGAGAAGTTGGTCAAATTCGAAACTCGACCGTTGCGTTTTTCTCTCGACTTGAGCTTAAAGGGTGTGAAATTAGCTCGTAATGTGACGAAAGTTGGCGTGCGCATTTGTCTACCAACAGGACATCCAAATTTATGCTCAATTTTTAATTCCGAGAAGTTGGTCAAATTCAAAACTCGACTGTGCGTTTTCGCTAGACTTAGGCTTAAAGGGTGACAAAATATCTCAAAACATCACAAAAGTTGGCGTGCGCATTTGTCTACCAACGGGACATCCAAATCTATGCTCAATTTTCAATTCCAAGAAGTTGGTCAAATTCGAAACTCGACCGTGTGTTTTCGCTAGACTTGGGCTTAAAGGGGGAGAAAATAGCTCGGAATGTCACGAATGTTGGCGTGGACGCTCGTCTACCAATGTGACATCCAAATCTATTCGCAAATTTAAATTCCGAGAAGTTGGTCAAAGTTGAAAATCGACCGTGCATTTTTGCTACACTTAGTCCTAAAGGATGAGAAAATAGCTCGGAACGTCACGAAAGTTGGCGTGCGCATTTGTCTACCAACGGGACATCCAAATCTATGCTCAATTTTCAATTCCGAGAAGTTGGTCAATTTTGAAACTCGACCGTGCGTTTTCGCTAGACTGCGGCTTAAAGGGGGAGAAAATAGCTCAGAACGTCACGAAAGTTGGTGTGGACGCTTGTCTACCAATGGGACATCCAAAACTATTCTCAAATTTCAATTCCGAGAAGTTGGTCAAAGTTGAAACTCGATCGTGCATTTTCGCTAGACTTGGGCTTAAAGGGTGTGAAAATAGCTCGGAACGTCACGTTTTTGTGCGTGGACGCTCGTCTACCAATGTGACATCCAAATCTATTCTCAAATTTAAATTCTGAGAAGTTGCTCAAAGTTGAAAATTGACCGTGCATTTTCGCTAGAATTAGGCTTAAAGGGTGAGAAAATAGCTCGGAACGTCACGAAAGTTGGCGTGCACATTTGTCCACCAACGGGACATCCAAATATATGCTCGATTTTCAATTCTGAGAAGTTGGTCAAATTTGAAACTCGACCGTGCGTTTTCGCTAGACTTGGGCTTAAAGGGGGAGAAAATAGCTCGGAATGTCACGAACGTTGGTGTGGACATTTGTCTACCAACGGGACATCCAAATCTATGCTCAAATTTCAATTCCGAGAAGTTGGTCAAAGTTGAAACTCGATTGTGCGTTTTTGCTAGACTTAGGCTTAAAGTGTGAGAAAATAGCTCAGAACGTCACGAAAGTTGGCGTGCGCATTTGTCTACCAACGGGACATCCAAATCTATGCTCAATTTTCAATTCCGAGAAGTTGGTCAAATTCGAAACTCGACCGTGATTTTTCGCTAGACTTGGGCTTAAAGGGGGAGAAAATAGCTCGAAACGTCACGAAAGTTGGTGTGGACACTTGTCTACCAATGGGACATCCAAAACTATTCTCAAATTTCAATTCTGAGAAGTTAATCATAGTTGAAACTCGATCGTCGCGTTTTCGCTAGACTTGGGCTTAAAGTGTGTGAAAATAGCTCGAAACGTTACGAAAGTTGGCGTGGACGCTCGTCTACCAATGTGACATCCAAATGTATTCTCAAATTTAAATTCCGAGAAGTTGGTCAAAGTTGAAAATTGACCGTGCATTTTCGCTAGACTTAGGCTTAAAGGGTGAGAAAATAGCTCGGAACATCACGAAAGTTGGCGTGCGCATTTGTCTACCAATGGGCCATCCAAATCTATGCTCAATTTTTAATATCGAGAAGTTGGTCAAATTTGAAACTCGACCGTCGCGTTTTCGCTAGACTTGGGCTTAAAGGGGGATAAACTAGCTCGGAATGTAACGAAAGTTGGTGTGGACGCTTGTCTACCAATGGGACATCCAAAACTATTCTCAAATTTCAATTCCGAGAAGTTGGTCAAAGTTGAAACTCGATCGTGCATTTTCGCTAGACTTGGGCTTAAAGGGTGTGAAAATAGCTCGGAACGTCACGTTTTTGTGCGTGGACGCTCGTCTACCAATGTGACATCCAAATCTATTCTCAAATTTAAATTCTGAGAAGTTGCTCAAAGTTGAAAATTGACCGTGCATTTTCGCTAGAATTAGGCTTAAAGGGTGAGAAAATAGCTCGGAACGTCACGAAAGTTGGCGTGCACATTTGTCCACCAACGGGACATCCAAATCTATGCTCGATTTTCAATTCTGAGAAGTTGGTCAAATTTGAAACTCGACCGTGCGTTTTCGCTAGACTTGGGCTTAAAGGGGGAGAAAATAGCTCGGAATGTCACGAACGTTGGTGTGGACATTTGTCTACCAACGGGACATCCAAATCTATGCTCAAATTTCAATTCCGAGAAGTTGGTCAAAGTTGAAACTCGATTGTGCGTTTTTGCTAGACTTAGGCTTAAAGGGTGAGAAAATAGCTCAGAACGTCACGAAAGTTGGCGTGCGCATTTGTCTACCAACGGGACATCCAAATCTATGCTCAATTTTCAATTCCGAGAAGTTGGTCAAATTCGAAACTCGACCGTGAGTTTTCGCTAGACTTGGGCTTAAAGGGGGAGAAAATAGCTCGAAACGTCACGAAAGTTGGTGTGGACACTTGTCTACCAATGGGACATCCAAAACTATTCTCAAATTTCAATTCTGAGAAGTTAATCATAGTTGAAACTCGATCGTGCGTTTTCGCTAGACTTGGGCTTAAAGTGTGTGAAAATAGCTCGGAACGTTACGAAAGTTGGCGTGGACGCTCGTCTACCAATGTGACATCCAAATGTATTCTCAAATTTAAATTCCGAGAAGTTGGTCAAAGTTGAAAATCGACCGTGCATTTTCGCTAGACTTAGGCTTAAAGGGTGAGAAAATAGCTCGGAACATCACGAAAGTTGGCGTGCGCATTTGTCTACCAATGGGCCATCCAAATCTATGCTCAATTTTTAATTCTGAGAAGTTGGTCAAATTTGAAACTCGACCGTGCGTTTTCGCTAGACTTGGGCTTAAAGGGGGATAAACTAGCTCGGAATGTAACGAAAGTTGGTGTGGACGCTTGTCTACCAATGGGACATCCAAAACTATTCTCAAATTTCAATTCCGAGAAGTTGGTCAAAGTTGAAACTCAATCGTGCGTTTTCGCTAGACTTGGTTTTAAAGGGGGACAAAATAGCTCAGAACGTCACGAAAGTTGGTGTGGACACTTGTCTACCAATTGGACATCCAAAACTATTCTCAAATTTCAATTCCGAGAAGTTGGTCAAAGTTGAAACTCGATCGTGGGTTTTCACTAGTGTTGGGCTTAAAGAGTGTGAAAATAGCTCGGAACGTCACGAAAGTTGGCGTGGACGCTCGTCTACCAATGTGACATCCAACTCTATTCTCAAATTTATATTCCGAGAAGTTGGTCAAAGTTGAAAATCGATCATGCATTTTCGCTAGACTTGGGCTTAAAGGGTGAGAAAATAGCTCGGAACGTCACGAAAGTTGGATTGTACACTTATCTACCAACGGGACATCCAAATCCATTCTCAAAATTAAATTCCGAGAAGTTGGTCAAAGTTGAAAATCGATTGTGCATTTTCACTAGACTTAGCCTTAAAGCTTGAGAAAATAGCTCGGAACGTCACGAAAGTTGGCGTGCGCATTTGTCTACCAACGGGACATCCAAATCTATGGTCAATTTTCAATTCCGAGAAATTGGTGAAATTCAAAACTCGACCGTGCGTTTTCGCTAGAGTTGGGCTTAAAGGCGAAGAAAATAGCTCGGAACGTCACGAAAGTTGGCATGTGCACTTGTCTACCAACGGAACATCCAAATCTATTTTCAAATTTCAACTCCCAAAAGTTGGTCAAAGTCGAAACGCCACCATGCGTTTTCGCTAGACTTGAGCTTAAAGGGTGCGAAATTAGTTCGTAACGTCGCGAAAGTTGTTGTGCATGCATGTCTACAAATGGGACATCCAAATCTAGTCTCAATTTTCATTTTCGAGAAGTAGGTCAAAGCCGAAACACGATCGTGGGTTTTCTCTAGAGTTGGGCTTAAAGGGGAAGAAAATAGCTCGGAACGTCACGAAAGTTGGCGTGTGCACTTATCTACCAACAGGACATCCAAATCCATTCTCAAATTTAAATTCCGAGAAGTTGGTCAAAGTTGAAAATCGACTGTGCATTTTCGCTAGACTTAGGCTTAAAGTGTGAGAAAATAGCAAGGAACGTCACAAAAGTTGGCGTGCGTATTTGTCTACCAACGGGACATCCAAATCTATGCTCAATTTTCAATTCCGAGAAGTTGGTCAAATTCGAAACTCGACCGTGTGTTTTCGCTAGACTTGGGCTTAAAGGGGGAGAAAATAGCTCGGAAGGTCATGAAAGTTGGTGTGGACGCTTGTCTACCAATGGGACATCCAAAACTATTCTCAAATTTCAATTCCGAGAAGTTGGTCAAAGTACAAACTCGATCGTGCGTTTTCGCTAGACTTGGGCTTAAAGGGTGTGAAAATAGCTCGGAACGTCACGAAAGTTGGCGTGGACGCTTTTCTACCAATGGGACATCCAAAACTATTCTCAAATTTCAATTCCGAGAAGTTGGTCAAAGTTGAAACTCGATCGTCGCGTTTTCGCTAGAATTGGGCTTAAAGGATGTGAAATTAGCTCATAACATCACGAAATTTGCTGTGCATGCATGTCTACAAATGGGACATCCAAATGTATGCTCAATTTTGAATTTCAAGAAGTTGGTGAAAGTTGAAACTCGACCGTCACGTTTTCGCTAGAGTTGGGTTTGAAGTGGAATAAAATAGCTCGGAATGTCACGAAAGGTTGTGTGGATGCTTGTTTACCAATGGTACATCCAAAACTATTCTCAAATTTTAATTCCGAAATGTTTGTCAAAGTGGAAACTCGACCGTGCGTTTTCACTAGAATTTGGCTTAAAGGGGTAGAAAATAGCTCGGAACGTCACGAAAGTTGGCGTGAACGCTTGTCTACCAATGGGACATCCAAATCTATTTTCAAATTTTAATTCCCAGAAGTTGGTCAAATTCGAAATGCCACCATGGGTTTTCACTAGACTAGGGAATAAAGGGCGTGAGATTAGCTTGTAATGTCATGAAATTTGCTGTGCGCGCATGTGTACAAATGGAACATCCAAATCTATTCTCAATTTTCAATTCCGAGAAGTTGGTCAAAGATGAAACGCGACCGTGCGTTTTCTCTAGAGTTGGGCTTAAATGGGATGAAAATAGCTCGGAATGTCACGAAAGTTGGTGTGGATGCTTATCTACCAATGGGACATCCAAATCTATTCTCAAATTTAAATTCCGAGAGGTTGGTCAAAGTTGAAACTTGATCGTGCGTTTTCGCTAGACTTGGGCTTAAAGGGGGAGAAAATAGCTCGGAACATCACGAAAGTTGATGTGGACGCTTGTTTACCAATGGGACATCCAAACCTATTCTCAAATTTCAATTCTGAGAGGTTGGTCAAAATTGAAACTCGATCGTCCGTTTTCGCTAGAATTGGGCTTAAAGGGGGAGAAAATATCTCGGAACGTCACGAAAGTTGGTGTGGACGCTTGTCTACCAATGGGACATCCAAAACTGTTCTCAAATTTCAATTTCTTGAAGTTGGTCAAAGTTGAAAATTTACCGTGCGTTTTCGCTAGACTTGGGTTTAAAGGGTGAGAAAATAGCTTGGAACATCACGAAAGTTGGCGTGCTCACTTGTCTATGAACGGGACATCCAAATCTATTCTCAAATTTCAATTCCGAGAAGTTGGTCAGAGATGAAACGCGACCATGCGTTTTCTCTAGAGTTGGGCTTAAATGGGAAGAAAATAGCTCGAAAGATCACGAAAGTTGGTTTGGACGCTTGTCTACCAATGGGACATCCAAATCTATTCTCAAATTTAAATTCCAAGAAGTTCGTCAAAGTTGAAAATTTACTTTGCGTTTTCTCTAGACTTCGGCTTAAAGGGTGAGAAAATAGCTTGGAACGTCACGAAAGTTGGCGTGCGCACTTGTCTATGAACGGGACATCCAAATCTATTCTCAAATTTCAATTCCGAGAAGTTGGTCAAAGTCGAAACGCCACCATGCGTTTTCGCTAGACTTGAGCTTAAAGGGTGTGAAATTAGCTCGTAACATCACGAAAGTTGTTGTGCATGCATGTCTACAAATGGGACATCCATATCTATGCTCACTTTTGAATTCCCAGAAGTTGGTGAAAGTCGAAACTCGACCGTACGTTTTCACTAGGGTTGGGCTTGAAGGAGGAGAAAATACCTCGGAATGTCACAAAAGTTGGTGTGCACGCTTGTCTACCAATGCTACATCCAAAACTATTCTCAAATTTTAATTCTGAAATGTTTGTCAAAAGTTGAAACTCGACCGTATGTTTTCGCTACACTTGGGCTTAAAGGGGCAGAAAATAGCTCGGAACGTCACGAACGTTGGCGTGCACGCTTGTCTACCAATGGGACATCCAAATCTATTTTCAAATTTCAATTCCCAGAAGTTGGTCAAAGTCGAAATGCCACCATGGGTTTTCACTAGACTTGGGAATAAAGGGAGTGAAATTAGCTCGTAACGTCATGAAAGTTGCTGTGCGTGCATGTCTAAAAATGGGACATCCAAATCTATTCTCAATTTTCAATTCCGAGAAGTTGGTCAAAGATGAAACGCGACCGTGCGTTTTCTCTAGAGTTGGGCTTAAATGGGATGAAAATAGCTCGGAATGTCACGAAAGTTGGTGTGGATGCTTGTCTTCCAATGGGACATCCAAATCTATTCTCAAATTTAAATTCCGAGAAGTTGGTCAAAGTTGAAAATTGACCGTGCGTTTTCGCTAGACTTGGGCTTAAAGGGCGAGAAAATAGCTTGGAACGTCACGAAAGTTGGCATCCGCACTTGTTTACCAATGGGACATCCAAATCTATTCTCAAATTTCAATTCCAAGAAGTTGGTCAAAGCTGAAACGCCACCGTGCGTTTTCGCTAAACTTGAGCTTAAAGGGTGTAAAATTAGCTCGTAACGTCACAAAAGTTGTTGTGCACGCATGTCTAGAAATGGGACATCCAAATCTATTCTCAATTTTCATTTTCGAGAAGTAGGTCAAAGCCGAAACACGATAGTGCGTTTTCTCTAGAGTTGGGCTTAAAGGGGAAGAAAATAACTCGGCACGTCACGAAAGTTGGCGTGTGCACTTGTCTACCTACGAGACATCCAAATCCATTCTCAAATTTAAATTCCGAGAAGTTGGTCAAAGTTGAAAATCGACCGTGCATTTTCGCTAGACTTAGGCTTAAAGCGTGAGAAAATAGCTCGGAACGTCACGAAAGTTGGCATGCGCATTTGTCTACCAACGGGACATCCAAATCCATTCTCAAATTTAAATTCGGAGAAGTTGGTCAAAGTTGGAAATCGACCGTGCATTTTCGCTAGACTTAGGCTTAAAGCGTGAGAAAATAGCTCGGAACGTCACGAAAGTTGGCGTGCGCATTTGTCTACCAACGGGACATCCAAATCTATGCTCAATTTTCAATTCCGAGAAGTTGGTCAAATTTGAAACTCAACCGTGGGTTTTCACTAGACTTGGGCTTAAAGGGGGAGAAAATAGCTCGGAACGTCACGAAAGTTGGTGTGGACGCTTGTCTACCAATGGGACATCCAAAACTATTCTCAAATTTCAATTTCGAGAAGTTAATCAAAGTTGAAACTCGATCGTGCGTTTTCGCTAGACTTGGGCTTAAAGGTTGTGAAAATAGCTCGGAACGTTACGAAAGTTGGCGTGGACGCTCCTCTACCAATGTGACATCCAAATCCATTGTCAAATTTAAATTCCGAGAAGTTGGTCAAAGTTGAAAATCGACCGACGTGCATTTTCGCTAGACTTGGGCTTAAAGGGTGAGAAAATAGCTTAGAATGTCATGAAAGTTGGCGTGTGCATTTGTCTACCAACGGGACATCCAAATCTATGCTCAATTTTTAATTCCGAGAAGTTGGTCAAATTCGAAACTCGATCGTGCGTTTTAGCTAGACTTAGGCTTAAAGGGTGAGAAAATAGCTCAGAACGACACGAGGGTTGGCGTGCGCATTTGTCTACCAACGGGACATCCAAATCTATGCTCAATTTTCAATTCCGAGAAGTTAGTCAAATTCGAAACTCGCCCGTGCGTTTTCGCTCGTCTTGAGTTTAAAGTGTGTGAAATTAGCTCGTAATGTGACGAAAGTTGGCGTGCGCATTTTTCTACCAACGGGACATCCAAATCTATGCTCAGTTTTCAATTCCGAGAAGTTGGTCAAATTCGAAACTCGATCGTAGCGTTTTCGCTAGACTTGGGCTTAAAGGGTGTTGAAATAGCTCGAAACGTCACGAAAGTTAGCGTGGATGCTCGTCTACCAATGTGAAATCCAAATCTATTCTCAAATTTATATTCCGAGAAGTTGGTCAAAGTTGAAAATCGACCGTGCATTTTCGCTAGACTTGGGCTTAAAGGGTGAGAAAATAGCTCAGAATGTCATGAAAGTTGGCGTGCGCATTTGTCTACCAACGGGACATCCGAATCTATGCTCAATTTTAATTTCTGAGAAGTTGGTCAAATTCGAAACTCGACTGTGCGTTTTCGGAAGACTTGGGCTTAAAGGGGGAGAAAATAGCTCGGAACGTCACGAAAGTTGGTGTGGACGCTTGTCTACCAATGGTACATCCAAAACTATTCTCAAATTTTAATTCCGAAATGTTTGTCAAAGTGGAAACTCGACCATGCGTTTTCACTAGACTTGGGCTTAAAGGGGGAGAAAATAGCTCGGAACGACACGAACGTTGGTGTGGATGCTTGTCTACCAATGGGACATCCAAAACTAATCTAAAATTTCAATTCCGAGAAGTTGGTCAAAGTTGAAACTCGATCGTGCGTTTTCACTAGACTTGGGCTTAAAGGGTGTGAAAATAGCTCGGAACGTCACGAAAGTTGGCGTGGACGCTCGTCTACCAATGTGACATCCAAATCCATTCTCAAATTTAAATTCCGAGAAGTTGGTCAAAGTTGAAAATCGACCGTCGCGTTTTCGCTAGACTTAGGCTTCAAGGGGGAGAAAATAGCTCGGAATGTCACGAAAGTTGGTGTGGACGCTTGTCTACCAATGGGACATCCAAAACTATTCTCAAATTTCAATTCCGAGAAGTTGGTCAAAGTTGAAACTCGATCGTGCATTTTCGCTAGACTTGGGCTTAAAGGGGGAGAAAATAGCTCGGAACGCCACGAAAGTTGGTGTGGACGCTTGTCTACTAATGGGACATCCAAAACTCTTCTCAAATTTCAATTCCGAGAAGTTTGTCAAAGTTGAAACTCGATTGTGCGTTTTCGCTAGACTTGGGCTTAAAGGGTGTGAAAATTGTTCGTAACGTTACGAAAGTTGGCGTGGACGCTCGTCTACAATTGTGACATCCAAATCCATTCTCAAATTTAAATTCCGAGAGGTTGGTCAAAGTTGAAAATCGACCGTGCATTTTCGGTAGACTTAGGCTTAAAGGGTGAGAAAATAGCTCGGAATGTCATGAAAGTTGGCGTGCGCATTTGTCTACCAACAGGACATCCAAATCTATGCTCAATTTTTAATTCCGAGAAGTTGGTCAAATTCGAAACTCGACTGGCGTTTTCGCTAGACTTAGGCTTAAAGGGTGAGAAAATAACTAGGAACGTCACGAAAGTTGGTGTGCGCATTTGTCTACCAATGGGACATCCAAATCTATGCTCAATTTTCAATTCCGAGAAGTTGGTCAAATTCGAAACTCGATCGTGCGTTTTCGCTAGACTTGGGCTTAAAGGGGGAGAAAATAGCTCGGAACATCACGAAAGTTGGTGTGGACGCTTGTCTACCAATGGGACATCCAAAACTATTCTCAAATTTCAATTCCGAGAATTTAATCAAAGTTGAAAATCGATCGTGCGTTTTCCCTGGACTTGGGCTTAAAGGGTGTGAAAATAGCTTGGAACGTCACGAAAGTTGGCGTGGATGCTCGTCTACCAATGTGAGCTGCAAATCTATTCTCAAATTTAAATTCCGAGAAGTTGGTAAAGTTGAAAATCGACAGTGCATTTTCGATACACTTAGGCTTAAAGGTTGAGAAAATAGCTCAGAACGTCACGAAAGTTGGCGTGCGCATTTGTCTACCAACGAGACATCCGAATCTATGCTCAATTTTCAGTTCCGAGAAGTTGGTCAAATTCGAAACTCGATCGTGCGTTTTCGCTAAAGTTGGGCTTAAAGGGGGAGAAAATAGCTCGGAATGTCACAAAAGTTGGTGTGGACACTTGTCTACCAATGGGACATCATAAACTATTCTCAAATTTCAATTCCGAGAATTTAATCAAAGTTGAAAATCGATCGTGTGTTTTCGCTAGACTTGGGCTTAAAGGGTGTGAAAATAGCTCGGAACGTTACGAAAGTTGGCGTGGACGCTCGTCTACCAATGCGACATCCAAATCCATTCTCAAATTTAAATTCCGAGAAGTTGGTCAAAGTTGAAAATCGACTGTGCATTTTCTCTAGACTTAGGCTTAAAGGGTGAGACAATAGCTCGGAACGTCACGTCAGTTGGCGTGCGCATTTGTCTACCAACGGGACATTCAAATCTATGCTCAATTTTCAATTCCGAGAAGTTGGTCAAATTCGAAACTCGACCATGTGTTTTCGCTCAACTTGAGCTTAAAGGGTGTGAAATTAGCACGTAATGTGACGAACGTTGGCGTGCGCATTTGTCTACCAACAGGACATCCAAATCTATGCTCAATTTTTAATTCCGAGAAGTTAGTCAAATTCGAAACTCGACCGTGCGCTTTCGCTAGAGTTAGGCTTAAAGGGTGATAAAATAGCTCAGAACGTCACGAAAGGTGGCGTGTACATTTGTCTACCAATAGGACATCCAAATCTACGCTCAATTTTCAATTCCGAGAAGTTGGTCAAATTCGAAACTCGACCGTGCATTTTCGCTAGACTTGGGCTTAAAGGGGGAGAAAATAGCTCGGAACGTTACGAAAGTTGGCGTGGACGCTCGTCTACCAATGCAACATCGAAATGTATTCTCAAATTTAAATTCTGAGAAGTTGGTCAAAGTTGAAAATCGACCGTAGCATTTTCATTAGACTTAGGCTTAAAGGGTGAGAAAATAGCTCGGAACGTCACGAAAGTTGACGTGCGCATTTGTCTACCAACGGGCCATCGAAATCTATGCTCAATTTTCAATTCCGAGAAGTTGGTCAAATTTGAAACTCGACCGTGCATTTTCGCTAGACTTGGGCTTAAAGGGGGAGAAAATAGCTCGGAACATCACAAAAGTTGGTGTGGACGCTTTTCTACCAATGGGACATCCAAAACTATTCTCAAATTTCAATTCCGAGAAGTTGGTCAAAGTTGAAACTCGATCGTGGCGTTTTCGCTAGAGTTGGGCTTAAAGAGTGTCAAAATAGCTCGAAACGTCACGAAAGTTGGCGTGGACGCTTGCCTACCAATGTGACATCCAAATATATTCTCAAATTTATATTCTGAGAAGTTGGTTAAAGTTGAAAATCGATCGTGCATTTTCGCTAGACTTGGGCTTAAAGGGTGTGAAAATAGCTTAGAACGTTACGAAAGTTGGCGTGGATGCTCGTCTACCAATGTGAGATCTAAATCCATTCTCAAATTTAAATTCCGAGAAGTTGGTCAAAGTTGAAAATCGACCGTGCATTTTCGCTACACTTAGGCTTAAAGGGTGAGAAAATAGCTCGGAACGTCACGAACGTTGGCGTGCGCATTTCTCTACCAACGGGAAATCCAAATCTATGCTGAATTTTTAATTACGAGAAGTTGGTCAAATTCGAAACTCAACCGTGCGTTTTCGCTAGACTTGGGCTTAAAGGGGGAGAAAATAGCTCGGAACATCATGAAAGTTGGTGTGGACGCTTATCTACCAATGGGACATCCAAAACTATTCTCAAATTTCAATTCCGAGAAGTTAGTCAAAGTTGCAACTCGATCGTGGGTTTTCACTAGACTTGGGCTTAAAGGGTGTGAAAATAGCTCGTAACGTCACGAAAGTTGGCGTGGACGCTCGTCTACCAATGCGACATCCAAATCTATTCTCAAATTTAAATTCCGATAAGTTGGTCAAAGTTGAAAATCGACCGCGCATTTTCACTACACTTAGGCTTAAAGGGTGAGAAAATAGCTCGGAACGTCACAAAAGTTGGTGTGCGCATTTCTCTACCAACGGGACATCCAAATCTATGCTCAATTTTCAATTCTGAGAAGTTGATCAAATTCGAAACTCGACCGTGCATTTTCGCTATACTTGGGCTTAAAGGGGGAGAAAATAGCTCGGGACGTCACGAACGTTGGTGTGGACACTTGTCTACCAATGGGACATCCAAAACTATTCTCAAATTTCAATTCCGAGAATTTAATCAAAGTTGAAACTTGATCGTCGCGTTTTCGCTAGACTTGGGCTTAAAGGGTGTGAAAATAGCTTGGAACGTTACGAAAGTTGGCGTGGACGCTCATCTACCAATGTGACATCCAAATCCATTCTAAAATTTAAATTCCGAGAAGTTGGTCAAAGTTGAAAATCGACCGTGCATTTTCTCTAGATTTGGGCTTAAAGGGTGAGAAAATAGCTCGGAACGTCACGAAAGTTGGCGTGCGCATTTTTCTGCCAACGGGACATCCAAATCTATGCTCAATTTTCAATTCCGAGAAGTTGGTCAAATTCAAAAATCAACCATGCGTTTTCGCTCGACTTGAGCTTAAAGGGTGTGAAATTAGATCGTAATGTGATGAAAGTTGGCATGCGCATTTGTCTACCAACGGGACATCCAAATCTATGCTCAATTTTTAATTCCGAGAAGTTGGTCAAATTCAAAACTCGACCGTGCGTTTTCGCTAGACTTAGGCTTAAAGGGTGAGAAAATAGCTCAGAATGTCACGAAAGTTGGCATGCGCATTTGTCTACCAACGGGACATCCAAATCTATGCTCAATTTTCAATTCCGAGAAGTTGGTCAAATTCGAAACTCGACCGTAGCGTTTTTCGCTAGACTTGGGCTTAAAGGGGGTGAAAATAGCTCGGAACGTCACGATAGTTGGTGTGGACGCTTGTCTACCAATGGGACATCCAAAACTATTCTCAAATTTCAATTCCGAGAAGTTAATAAAATTTGAAACTCGATCGTGCGTTTTCGCTAGACTTGGGCTTAAAGGGTGTGAAAATAGCTCGGAACGTTAGGAAAGTTGGCATGGATGCTCGTCTACCAATGTGACATCCAAATGTATTCTCAAATTTAAATTCCGAGAAGTTGGTCAAAGTTGAAAATCGACCGTGCATTTTTGCTAGACTTGGGCTTAAAGGGTCAGAAAATAGCTCGGAACGTCACGAAAGTTGGCGTGTGCACTTATCTACCAACGGGACATCCAAATCCATTCTCAAATTTAAATTCCGAGAAGTTGGTCAAAGTTGAAAATCGACCATGCATTTTCGCTAGACTTAGCCTTAAAGCTTGAGAAAATAGCTCGGAACGTCACGTAAGTTGGCGTGCGCATTTTTCTACCAATGGGACATCCAAATCTATGCTCAATTTTCAATTCTGAGAAGTTGGTCAAATTCAAAACTTGACCGCTGCTTTTTTCGCTAGAGTTGGGCTTAAAGGCAAAGAAAATAGCTCGGAACGTCACGAAATTTGGCATGTGCACTTGTCTACCAAAGGGACATCCAAATCTATTTTCAAATTTCAACTCCCAAAAGTTAGTCAAAGTCGAAACGCCACCATGCGTTTTTGCTAGACTTGAGCTTAAAGGGTGTGAAATTAGCTCGTAAAGTCACGAAAGTTGTTGTACGTGCATGTTTACAAATGGGACATCCAAATCTATTCTCAATTTTCATTTTCGAGAAGTAGGTCAAAGCCGAAACACGATCGTGGGTTTTCTCTAGAGTTGGGCTTAAAGGGGAAGAAAATAACTCGGAACGTCATGAATGTTGGCTTGTGCACTTGTCTACCAACGGGACATCCAAATCCATTCTCAAATTTAAATTCCGAGAAGTTGGTCAAAGTTGAAAATCGATCGTGCATTTTCAATAGACTTAGGCTTAAAGCGTGAGAAAATAGCTCGGAACGTCACGAAAGTTGGTGTGCGCATTTATCTACCAACGGGACATCCAAATCTTTGCCCAATTTTCAATTCTGAGAAGTTGGTCAAATTCGAAACTCGACCGTGCGTTTTCGCTAGACTTGGGCTTAAAGGGTGAGAAAATAGCTCGGAACGTCATGAAAGTTGGTGTGGACGCTTGTCTACAAATGGGACATCCAAAACTATTCTCAAATTTCAATTCCGAGAAGTTGGTCAAAGTTGAAACTCGATCGTGCGTTTTCGCTAGAATTGGGCTTAATTGATGTGAAATTAGCTCGTAATGTCACGAAAGTTGCTGTGCACGCATGTCTACAAATGGGACATCCAAATCTATTCTCAATTTTCAATTACGAGAAGTTGGTCAAACATAAAACGCGACCGTGCGTTTTCTCTAGAGTTGGGCTTAAACGGGAAGAAAATAGCTCGGAATGTCACCAAAGTTGGTGTGGATGCTTGTCTACCAATGGGACATCCAAATCTATTCTCAAATTTCAATTCCGAGAAGTTGGTCAAAGTTGAAAATTTACGGTGCGTTTTTGCTAGACTTGGGCTTAAAGGGCGAGAAAATAGCTTGGAACGTCACGAAAGTTGGCGTGCGCACTTGTCTACCAACGGGACATCCAAATCTATTCTCAAATTTCAATTCCGAGAAGTTGGTCAAAGTCGAAACGCCACCATGCGTTTTCGCTAGACTTGAGCTTAAAGGGTCTGAAATTAGCTCGTAACATCACGAAAGTTGCTGTGCATGCATGTCTACAAATGGGACATCCAAATCTATGCTCAATTTTGAATTCCGAGAAGTTGGTGAAAGTCGAAACTCGACCGTCACGTTTTCACTAGAGTTGGGTTTGAAGTGGGATAAAATAGCTCGGAATGTCACAAAAGTTGGTGTGGACGCTTCTCTACCAATGGTACATCCAAAACTATTCTCAAATTTTAATTCCGAAATGTTTGTCAAAAGTTGAAACTCGACCGTGCGTTTTCGCTAGACTTGGGCTTAAAGGGGCATAAAATAGCTCAGAACGTCACGAAAGTTGGCGTGCACGCTTGTCTACCAATGGGACATCCAAATCTATTTTCAAATTTCAATTCCCAGAAGTTGATCAAAGTCGAAATGCCACCATGCGTTTTCACTAGACTTGGTAATAAAGGGAGTGAAATTAGCTCGTAATGTCATGAAAGTTGCTGTGCGCGCATATCTAAAAATGGGACATCCAAATCTATTCTCAATTTTCAATTTCGAGAAGTTGGTCAAAGATGAAACGCGACCGTGCGTTTTCTCTAGAGTTGGGCTTAAATGGGATGAAAATAGCTCGGAATGTCACGAAATTTGGTGTGGACGCTTGTCTACCAATGGGACATCCAAATCTATTCTCAAATTTAAATTCCGAGAAGTTGGTCAAACTTGAAAATTGACCGTCGCGTTTTCACTAGACTTGGGCTTAAAGGGCGAGAAAATAGCTTGGAACGTCACGAAAGTTGGCGTGCGCACTTGTCTACCAATGGGACATCCAAATCTATTCTCAAATTTCAATTCCAAGAAGTTGGTCAAAGCCGAAACGCCACCGTGCGTTTCCGCTAAACTTGAGCTTAAAGGGTGTAAAATTAGCTCGTAACGTCACAAAAGTTGCTGTGCACGCATGTCTAGAAATGGGACATCCAAATCTATTCTCAATTTTCATTTCCGAGAAGTAGGTCAAAGCCGAAACACAATCATGTGTTTTCTCTAGAGTTGGGCTTAAAGGGGAAGAAAATAGCTCGGAACTTCATGAAAGTTGGCGTGTGCACTTATCTACCTACGGGACATCCAAATCCATTCTCAAATTTAAATTCCGAGAAGTTGGTCAATGTTGAAAATCGACCATGCATTTTCTCTAGACTTAGGCTTAAAGCGTGAGAAAATAGCTCGGAACGTCACGAAAGTTGGCATGCGCATTTGTCTATCAACGGGACATCCAAATCCATTCTCAAAATTAAATTCGGAGAAGTTGGTCAAAGTTGGTGTGGACGCTTGTCTACCAATGGGACATCCAAAAATATTCTAAAATTTCAATTCTGAGAAGTTAATCAAAGTTGAAACTCGATCGTGCGTTTTCGCTAGACTTGGGCTTAAAGGCTGTGAAAATAGCTCGGAACGTTACGAAAGTTGGCGTGGACGCTCGTCTACCAATGTGACATCCAAATCCATTGTCAAATTTAAATTCCGAGAAGTTGGTCAAAGTTGAAAATCGACCGTGCATTTTTGCTAGACTTAGCCTTAAAGGGTGAGAAAATAGCTCGGAACGTCACTAAAGCTGGCGTGCGCATTTGTCTACCAACGAGACATCCAAATCTATGCTCAATTTTCAATTCCGAGAAGTTGGCCAAATTCGAAACTCGACCGTGCGTTTTCACTCGACTTAGGCTTAAAGAGTGAGAAAATAGCTCAGAACGTCACGAGAGTTGGCGTGCACATTTGTCTACCAACGGGACATCCAAATCTATGCTCAATTTTCAATTCCGAAAAGTCGGTCAAATTCGAAACTCGACAGTGCGTTTTCGCTAGACTTGGGCTTAAAGGGGGAGAAAATAGCTCGGAACGTCACGAAAGTTGGTGTGGACGCTTGTCTACCAATGGGACATCCAAAATTATTCTCAAATTTCAATTCCGAGAAGTTAGTCAAAGTTGAAACTTGATCGTGCGTTTTCGCTAGAATTGGGCTTAAAGGGTGTGAAAATAGCTCGGAACGTCACAAAAGTTGGCGTGGACGCTCCACTACCAATGCGACATCCAAATCTATTCGCAAATTTAAATTCCGAGAAGTTGGTCAAAGTTGAAAATCAACCTTGCATTTTCGCTACACTTAGGCTTAAAGGGCGAGAAAATAGCTAGGAATGTCACGAAAGTTGCCGTGCGCATTTGTCTACCAACGGGACGTCCAAATCTATGCTCAATTTTCAATTCTGAGAAGTTGGTCAAATTTGAAACTCGACCGTGCGTTTTCGCTAGACTTGGGCTTAAAGGGGGAGAAAATAGCTTGGAACGTCACGAAAGTTGGTGTGGACGCTTGTCTACCGATGGGACATCCAAAACTATTCTCAAATTTCAATTTCGAGAAGTTGGCCAAGTTGAAACTCGATCGTGTGTTTTCGCTAGACTTGGGCTTAAAGGGGGAGAAAAAAGCTCGGAACGTCACGAAATTTTGTGTGGACGCTTGTCTACCAATGGGACATCCAAAACTATTCTCAAATTTCAATTCCGTGAATTTTGTCAAAGTTGAAACTCGATCGTGCGTTTTCGCTAGACTTGGGCTTAAAGGGGGAGAAAATAGATCGGAACGTCACAAAAGTTGGCGTGGACGCTTGTCTACCAATGTGACATCCAAATCTATTCTCAAATTTATATTCCGAAAAGTTGGTCAAAGTTGAAAATCAATCGTGCATTTTCGCTAGACTTGGGCTTAAAGGGTGAGAAAATAGCTCGGAATGTCACGAAAGTTGGCGTGCGCAATTATCTACAAACGGGACATCCAAATCTATGCTCAATTTTTAATTCCGACAAGTTGGTCAAATTCGGAACTCGGCCGTGCGTTTTCGCTAGACTTAGGCTTAAAGGGTGATAAAATAGCTCGGAACGTCACGAACGTTGGCGTGCGCATTTGTCTACCAACGGGACATCCAAATCTATGCTCAATTTTCAGTTCCGAGAAGTTGGTCATATTGGAAACTCGACCGTGCGTTTTCGCTAGACTTGGGCTTAAAGGGGGAGAAAATAGCTCGGAACGTCACGAAAGTTGGTGTGGATGCTTTTCTACCAATGGGACATCCAAAACTATTCTCAAATTTCACTTCCGAGAAGTTGGTCAAAGTTGAAACTCGATCGTGCATTTTCGCTAGACTTGGGCTTAAAGGGTGTGAAAATAGCTCAGAACGTCACGAAAGTTGGCGTGGACACTCGTCTACCAATGTGACATCCAAATCTATTCTCAAATTTATATTCCGAGAAGTTGGTCAAAGTTGAAAATCGACCGTGCGTTTTCGCTAGACTTGGGCTTAAAGGGCGAGAAAATAGCTTGGAACGTTACGAAAGTTGGCGTGCGCACTTGTCTACCAATGGGACATCCAAATCTATTCTCAAATTTCAATTCCAAGAAGTTGGTCAAAGCCGAAATGCCACCATGCGTTTTCGCTAAACTTGAGCTTAAAGGGTGTAAAATTAGCTCGTAACGTCACAAAAGTTGTTGTGCACGCATGTCTAGAAATGGGACATACAAATCTATTCTCAATTTTCATTTCCGAGAAGTAGGTCAAAGCTGAAACACGATCGTCGCGTTTTCTCTAGAGTTGGGCTTAAAGGGGAAGAAAATAGCTCAAAACGTCATGAAAGTTGGTGTGTGCACTTATCTACCAACGGGACATCGAAATCCATTCTCAAATTTAAATTCCGAGAAGTTGGTCAAAGTTGAAAATTGATCGTGCATTTTCTCTAGACTTAGGCTTAAAGCGTGAGAAAATAGCTCGGAACGTCACGAAAGTTGGCGTGCACATTTGTCTACCAACGGGACATCCAAATCTATGCTCAATTTTCAATTCCGAGAAGTTGGTCAAATTTGAAACTCGACCGTGCGTTTTCGCTAGACTTCGGATTAAAGGGGGAGAAAATAGCTCGGAACGTCACGAAAGTTGGTGTGGCGCTTGTCTACCAATGAGACATCTAAAACTATTCTCAAATTTAAATTCCGAGAAGTTGGTCAAAGTTGAAACTCGATCGTGCATTTTCGCTAGACTTGGGCTTAAAGGGGGAGAAAATAGCTCGGAACGACACGAAATTTGGTGTGGACGCTTGTCTACCAATGGGACATCATAAACTATTCTAAAATTTCAATTCCGAGAAGTTGGTCAAAGTTAAAACTCGATCGTGCGTTTTCGCTAGACTTGGGCTTAAAGGGTGTGAAAATAGCTCGGAACGTCACGAAAGTTGGCGTGGATGCTCGTCTACCAATGTGACATCCAAATCTATTCTCAAATTTATATTCCGAGAAGTTGCTCAAAGTTGAAAATCGACCGTGTATTTTCGCTAGACTTGGGCTTAAAGGGTGAGAAAATAGCTCGGAATGTCACGAAAGTTGGTGTGCGCATTTGTCTACCAACGGGACATCCAAATCTATGCTCAATTTTTAATTCGGAGAAGTCGGTCAAATTCGAAACTCGACAGTGAGCTTTCGCTAGACTTACGCTTAAAGGGTGAGAAAATAGCTCGGAATGTCACGAAAGTTGGCGTGCGCATTTGTCTACGAACGGGACATCCAAATCTATGCTCAATTTTCAATTCCGAGAAGTTGGTCAAATTCGAAACTTAACCGTGCGTTTTCGCTAGACTTGGGCTTAAAGGGGGAGAAAATAGCTCGGAACGTCACGAAAGTTGGTGTGGACGCTTGTCTACCAATGGGACATCCAAAACTATTCTCAAATTTCAATTCCGAGAAGTTAGTCAAAGTTGAAACTTGATCGTGCATTTTCGCTAGACTTGGTCTTAAAGGGTGTGAAAATAGCTCGGAATGTTACGAAAGTTGGCGTGGACACTCGTCTACCAATGTGACATCCAAATCCATTCTCAAATTTAAATTCCGAGAAGTTGGTCAAAGTTGAAAATCGACCGTGCATTTTCGCTAGACTTATGCTTAAAGGGTGAGAAAATAGCTCGGAACATCACAAAAGTTGGCGTGCGCATTTGTCTACCAACGGGACATCCAAATCTATGCTCAATTTTCAATTCCGAGAAGTTGGTGAAATTCGAAACTCGACCGTGCGTTTTCGCTCGACTTGAGCTTAAAGGGTGTGAAATTAGCTCGTAATGTGACGAAAGTTGGCGTCCGGATTTGTCTACCAATGGGACATCCGAATATATGCTCAATTTTCAATTCTGAGAAGTTGGTTAAATTCGAAACTTGACCGTGCGTTTTCGCTAGACTTAGGCTTAAAGGGTGAGAAAATAGCTTGGAACGTCACGAAAGTTGGCGTGCGCATTTGTCTACCAAAGGGACATCCAAATGTATGCTGAATTTTCAATTCTGAGAAGTTGGTCAAATTGGAAACTCGACCGTGTGTTTTCGCTAGACTTGGGCTTAAAGGGGGAGAAAATAGCTCGGAACGTCACGAAAGTTGGTTTGGACGCTTGTCTACCAAAGTTGGCGTGGACGCTCGTCTACCAATGTGACATCCAAATCTATTCTCAAATTTATATTCCCAGAAGTTGGTCAAAGTTGAAAATCGACCGTGCATTTTCGCTAGACTTGAGCTTAAAGGGTGAGAAAATAGCTTGGAATGTCACGAAAGTTGGTGTGCGCATTTGTCTACCAACGGGACATCCAAATCTATGCTCAATTTCTAATTCCGAGAAGTTGGTCAAATTCGAAACTCGACCGTAGCGTTTTCGCTAGACTTGGGCTTAAAGGGGGAGAAAATAGCTCAGAACGTCATGAAAGTTGGTGTGGACGCTTGTCTACCAATGGGACATCCAAATCTATTCTCAAATTTAAATTCCGAGAAGTTGGACAATGTTGAAAATCGACCGTGCATTTTCGCTAGACTTAGGCTTAAAGGTTGAGAAAATAGCTCGGAACGTCACGAAAGTTGGCGTGCGCATTTGACTACCAACGGGACATCCAAATCTATGTTCAATTTTCAATTCCGAGAAGTAGGTCAAATTCGAAACTCGACCGTGAGTTTTCGCTCGACTTGAGCTTCAAGGGTGTGAAATTAGCTCGTAATGTGACGAAAGATGGCATGCGCATTTGTCTACCAACGGAACATCCAAATCTATGCTCAATTTTTAATTCCGAGAAGTTGGTTAAATTCAAAACTCGACCGTGCGTTTTCGCAAGACTTGTGCTTAAAGGGGGAGAAAATAGCTCGGAACGTCACGAAAGTTGGTGTGGACGCTTGTCTACCAATGGGACTTCCAAAACTATTCTCAAATTTCAATTCCGAGAAGTTGGTCAAAGTTGAAACTCGATCGTCCATTTTCGCTAGACTTGGGCTTAAAGGGGGAGAAAATAGCTCGGAACGTCACGAAAGTTGGTGTGGACACTTGTCTACCAATGGGACATCCAAAACTGTTCTAAAATTTCAATTCCGAGAAGTTGGTCAAAGTTGAAACTCGATTGTGCGTTTTCGCTAGACTTGGGCTTAAAGGGTGTGAAAATAGCTCGGAACGTCACGAAAGTTGGCATGGACGCTCGTCTACCAATGTGACATCCAAATCTATTCGCAAATTTAAATTCTGAGAAGTTGGTCAAAGTTGAAAATCGACCGTGCATTTTCGCTACACTTAGGCTTAAAGGGTGAGAAAATAGCTCGGAACATCACGAAAGTTGGCGTGCATATTTGTCTACCAACGGGACATCCATATCTATGCTCAATTTTCAATTCCGAGAAGTTGGTCGAATTTTAAACTCGACCATGCGTTTTCACTAGACTTGGGCTTAAAGGGGGAGAAAATAGCTCGGAACGTCACGAAAGTTGGTGTGGACGCTTGTCTACCAATCGGACATCCAAAACTATTCTCAAATTTCAATTCCGAGAAGTTGGTCAAAGTTGAAACTCGATCATGCGTTTTCGCTACACTTGGGCTTAAAGGGTGTGAAAATAGCTCGGAACGTCACGAAAGTTGGCGTGGGCGCTCGTCTACCAATGTGACATCCAAATCTATTCTCAAATTTATTTTCCGAGAAGTTGGTCAAAGTTGAAAATCGACCGTGCATTTTCGCTAGACTTGGGCTTAAAGGGTGAGAAAATAGGTCGGAATGTCACGAAAGTTGGCGTGCGCATTTGTCTACCAACGGGACATCCAAATCTATGCTCAATTTTTAATTCCGAGAAGTTGGTCAAATTCGAAACTCGACCGTGCATTTTCGCTAGACTTAGGCTTAAAGGGTGAGAAAATAGCTCGGAACGTCACGAACGTTGGCATGCGCTTTTGTCTACCAACGGGACATCCAAATCTATCCTCAATTTTCAATTCCGAGAAGTTGGTCAAATTTGAAACTCGACCATCGCGTTTTCGCTAGACTTGGGCTTAAAGGGGGAGAAAATAGCTCGAAACGTCACGAAAGTTGGTGTGGATGCTTGTCTACCAATGGGACATCCAAAACTATTCTCAAATTTCAATTCCGAGAAGTTAATCAAAGTTGAAACTCGATCGTGCGTTTTCGCTAGACTTGGGATTAAAGGGTGTTAAAATAACTCGGAATGTTACGAAAGTTGGCGTGGACGCTCGTCTACCAATGTGACATCCAAATCCATTCTCAAATTTAAATTCCGAGATGTTGGTCAAAGTTGAAAATCGATCGTGCATTTTCGCTAGACTTAGGATTAAAGGGTGAGAAAATACCTCGGAACGTGCATTTGTTTACCAACGGGACATCCAAATCTATGCTCAATTTTCAATTCCGAGAAGTTGGTCAAATTCGAAACTCGACCGTGCGTTTTCACTCGACTTAGGCTTAAAGGTTGAGAAAATAGCTCAGAACGTCACGAAAGTTGGCGTGCGCATTTGTCTACCAATGGGACATCCAAATCTATGCTCAATTTTCAATTCCGAGAAGTTGGTCAAATTCGAAACTCGACCGTGCGTTTTCGCTAGACGTGGGCTTAGAGGGGGAGAAAATAGCTCGGAACATCACGAAAGTTGGTGTCGATGATTGTCTACCAATGGGACATCCAAAACTAGTCTCAAATTTCAATTCCGGGAGTTTGGTGAAAGTCGAAACTCGATCGTACATTTTCCCTAGATTTGGGCTTAAAGGGTTTGAAATTAGCTCGGAACGTCATGAATGTTGGAGTGGACGCTCGTCTACCAATGTGACATCCAAATCTATTCGCAAATTTAAATTCTGAGAAGTTGGTCAAAGTTGAAAATTGACCGTAGCATTTTCGCTACACATAGGCTCAAAGGGTGAGCAAATAGCTCGGAACGTCACGAAAGTTGGCGTGCGCATTTGTCTACCAACGGGACATCCAAATCTATGCTCAATTTTCAATTCCAAGAAGTTGGTCAAATTCGAAACTCGACCGTGCATTTTCGCTAGAGTTGGGCTTAAAGGGGGAGAAAATAGCTCGGAACGTCACAAAAGTTGGTGTGGACGCTTGTCTACTAATGGGACATCCAAAACTATTCTCAAATTTCAATTCCGAGAAGTTGGTCAAAGTTGAAACTCGATCGTGGGTTTTCGCTAGACTTGGGCTTAGAGGGGGAGAAAATAGCTTGGAACGTCACGAAAGTTGGTGTGGCCGCTTCTCTACCAATGGGACATCCAAAACTATTCAAAAATTTCAATTCCGAGAAGTTGGTCAAAGTTGTAACTCGATCGTGCGTTTTCTCTAGACTTGCGCTTAAAGGGGGAGAAAATAGATCGGAACGTCACGAAAGTTGGCGTGGATGCTCGTCTACCAATGTGACATCCAAATCTATTCTCAAATTTATATTCTGAGAAGTTGGTCAAAGTTGAAAATCAACCATACATTTTCGCTAGACCTGGGCTTAAAGGGTGAGAAAATAGCTCGGAATGTCACGAAAGTTGGCGTGCGCATTTGTCTACCAACGGGACATCCAAATCTATGCTCAATTTTTAATTCCAAGAAGTTGGTCAAATTCGAAGCTCGACCATGCGTTTTCGCTAGACTTAGGCTTAAAGGGTGACAAAATAGCTCGGAACATCACGAAAATTGGCGTGCGCATTTGTCTACCAACGGGACCTCCAAATCTATGCTCAATTTTCAATTCCGAGAAGTTGGTCAAATTTGAAACTCGACCGTCTATTTTCGCTAGACTTGGGCTTAAAGGGGGAGAAAATAGCTCGGAACTTCACGAAAGTTGGTGTGGACGCTTGTCTACCAATGGGACATCCAAAACTATTCTCAAATTTCAATTCCGAGAATTTAATCAATGTTGAAACTCGATCGTGCGTTTTCGCTCGACTTGAGCTTAAAGGGTGTGAAATTAGCTCGTAATGTGACAAAAAATGGCGTGCGCATTTTTCTACCAACGGGACATCCAAATCTATGCTCAATTTTGAAAATCGACCATGCATTTTCCGTAGACATGGGCTTAAAGGGTGTGAAATTAGTTTGGAACATCACGAAAGTTGGTCTGCGCACTTGTCTACCAATGGGAGATCCAAATCTATGCTCAATTTTCAATTCAAGGAATTTGGTGAAAGTCGAAACTTGATCGTGCGTTTTCGCCAGACTTGGGCTTAAATGGTCTGAAAATAGCTCAAAACGTCACGAAAGTTGGCGTGGACGATCGTCTACCAATGTGACATCCAAATATATTCGCAAATTTAAATTCCGAGAAGTTGGTCAAAGTTGAAAATCGACCGTGCATTTTCGCTAGACTTAGGCTTAAAGGGTGAAAAAATAGCTCAAAACATCACTAAAGTTGGCGTGCGCATTTGTCTACCAACGGGACATCCAAATCTATGCTCAATTTTCAATTCCGAGAAGTTGGTCAAATTTGAAACTCGACCATGCGTTTTCGCTAGACTTGAGCTTAAAGGGGGAGAAAATAGCTCGGAACGTCACGAAAGTTGGTGCGAACGCTTGTCTACCAATGGGACATCCAAAACTATTCTCAAATTTCAATTCCGAGAAGTTCGTCAAAGTTGAAACTCGATCATGCGTTTTCGCTAGACTTGCTCTTAAAGGGGGAGAAAATAGCCCGGAACGTCACGAACGTTGGTGTGGATGCTTGCCTACCAATGGGACATCCAAAACTATTCTAAAATTTCAATTCCTAGAAGTTGGTCAAAGTTGAAACTCGATCGTGCGTTTTCATTAGACTTGGGCTTAAAGGGTGTGAAAATAGCTAGGAATGTCACGAAAGTTGGCGTGGACGCTCGTCTACCAATGTGACATCCAAATCTATTCTCAAATTTATATTCCGAGAAGTTGGTCAAAGTTGAAACTCGATCGTGCCTTTTCACTAGACTTGGGCTTAAAGGGGGAGAAAATAGCGTGGAACGTCACGAAAGTTGGTGTGGACGCTTGTCTACCAATGGGACATCCAAATCTATTCTCAAATTTAAATTCCGAGAGGTTGGTCAAAGTTGAAACTCGATCGTGCGTTTTTCGCTAGACTTGGGCTTCAAGGGGGAGAAAGTAGCTCGGAACGTCACGAAAGTTGGTGTGGACGCTTGTCTACCATTGGGACATTTAAAACTATTCTCAAATTTCAATTTCGAGAAGTTGGTCAAAGTTGAAACTCGATCGTGCGTTTTTGCTAGACTTGGGCTTAAAGGGTGTGAAATTAGATCGTAATGTCACGAAAGTTGCTGTGCGCGCATGTCTACAAATGGACATCCACATCTATTCTCAATTTTCATTTCCAAGAAGTTGGTCAAAGATGAAATGCGACCATGCGTTTTCTCTAGGGTTGGGCTTAAATGGGAAGAAAATAGCTCAGAATGTCACGAACGTTGGTGTGGACGCTTGTCTACCAATGGGACATCCAAATCTATTCTCAAATTTAAATTCCAAGAAGTTGGTCAAAGTTGAAAATTTACCATGCGTTTTCGCTAGACTTGGGCTTAAAGGGCGAGAAAATAGCTTGGAACATCATGAAAGTTGGCGTGCGCACATGTCTACCAACGGGACATCCAAGTCTATTCTCAAATTTCAATTCCGAGAAGTTGGTCAAAGTCGAAACACCACCATGCATTTTCGCTATACTTGAGCTTAAAGGGTGTGAAATTAGCTCGTAACATCACGAAAGTTGCTGTGCACGCATGTCTACAAATGGGACATCCAAATCTATGCTCAATTTTGAATTCTGAGAATTTGGTGAAAGTCGAAACTCGACCGTACGTTTTCGCTAGAGTTGGGCTTGAAGGGGGATAAAATAGCTTGAAATGTCACGAAAGTTGGTGTGGACGCTTGTCTATAAATGGTAAATCCAAAACTATTCTCAAATTTTAATTCCGAAATGTTTGTCAAAGTTGAAACTCGACCGTGCGTTTTCGCTAGACTTGGGCTTAAAGGGGAAGAAAATAGCTCAGAACGTCACGAAAGTTGGCATGCACGCTTGTCTACCAATGGGACATCCAAATCTCTTTTCAAATTTCAATTCCTAGAAGTTGGTCAAAGTCAAAATGCCACCATGGGTTTTCACTAGACTTGGGAATAAAGGGCGTGAAATTAGATCGTAACATCATGAAAGTTGCTGTGCGCGCATGTCTACAAATGGGACATCCAAATCTATTCTCAATTTTCAATTCTGAGAAGTTGGTCAAAGATGAAACGCGATCGTGCGTTTTCTCTAGAGTTGGTCTTAAATGGGAAGAAAATAGTTCAGAATGTCACGAAAGTTGGTGTGGACCCTTGTCTACCAAGGGAGATCCAAATCTATTCTCAAATTTAAATTTCGAGAAGTTGGTCAAAGTTGAAAATTGACCGTGCGTTTTCGCTAGACTTGGGCTTAAAGGGCATGAAAATAGCTTGGAACATCGCGAAAGTTGGCGTGCGCACTTGTCTAGCAACGGGTCATCCAAATCTATTCTCAAATTTCAATTCCGAGAAGTTGGCCAAAGTCGAAACGCCACCATGTGTTTTCGCTAGACTTGAGCTTAAAGGGTGTGAAATTAGCTCGTAACATCACGGAAGTTGCTGTGCACGCATGTCTACAAATGGGACATCCAAATCTATGCTCAATTTTGAATTCCAAGAAGTTGGTGAAAGTCGAAACTCGACCGTACGTTTTCACTAGAGTTGGGCTTGAAGGGGGAGAAAATACCTCGGAATATCACAAAAGTTGGTGTGGATGCTTGTCTAGCAATGGTACATCCAAATCTATTTTCAAATTTCAATTCCCAGAAGTTGGTCAAAGTCGAATTGCACCATAGGTTTTCACTAGAGTTGGGAATAAAGGGAGTGAAATTAGCTCGTAACATCATGAAAGTTGCTGTGCGTGCATGTCTAAAAATGGGACATCCAAATTTATTCTCAATTTTCAATTCCGAGAAGTTCGTCAAAGATGAAACGCGACCATGCGTTTTCTCTAGAGGTTGGCTTAAATGGGCTGAAAATAGCTCGTAACATCACGAAAGTTGGTGTGTGCAATTATCTACCAACGTGACATCCAAATCCATTCTCAAATTTAAATTCTGAGAAGTTGGTCAAAGTTGAAAATCGACCGTGCATTTCGCTAGACTTAGGCATAAAGCGTGAGAAAATAGCTCGGAACGTCACGAAAGTTGGCATGCGCATTTGTCTACCAACGGGACATCCAAATCTATTCTCAATTTTTAATTCCGAGAAGTTGGTCAAATTTGAAAATCGACCGTGTGTTTTCGCTAGACTTACGCTTAAAGGGGGAGAAAATAGCTCGGAACGTCACAAAGTTGGTGTGGACACTTGTCTACCAATGGGACATCCAAAACTATTCTCAAATTTCAATTCCGAGAAGTTGGTGAAAGTTGAAACTCGATCGTGCGTTTTCGCTAGACTTGGGATTAAAGGGGGATAAAATAGCTCGGAACGTCACGAAAGTTGGTGTGGACGCTTGTCTACCAATGGGACATCCAAAACTATTCTCTCAAGTTTCAATTCCGAGAAGTTGGTCAAAGTTGAAACTCGATCATGCGTTTTCGCTAGACTTGGGCTTAAAGGGGGAGAAAATAGCTCGGAACGTCACGAAAGTTGGCATGTGCACTTGTCTACCAACGGGACATCCAAATCTATTTTCGAATTTCAACTCCCAAAAGTTGGTCAAAGTCGAAACGCCACCATGCGTTTTCGCTAGACTTGAGCTTAAAGGGTGTAAAATTAGCTCGTAACGTCACGAAAGTTTTTGAGCGTGCATGTCTACAAATGGGACATCCAAATCTATTCTCAATTTTCATTTCCGAGAAGTAGGTCAAAGCCGAAACACGATCGTGGCTTTTCTCTAGAGTTGGGCTTAAAGGGGAAGAAAATAGCTCGGAACGTCATGAAAGTTGGCGTGTGCACTTATCTACCAACGGGACATCCAAATCCATTCTCAAATTTAAATTCCGAGAAGTTGGTCAAAGTTGAAAATTGACCGTGCATTTTTGCTACACTTAGGCTTAAAGCGTGAGAAAATTGCTCGGAACGTCACGAAAGTTGGCGTGCGCATTTGTCTAGCAACGGGACATCCAAATCTATGCTCAATTTTTAATTCCGAGAAGTTGGTCAAATTCGAAACTCGACCGTGCGTTTTCGCTAGACTTGGGATTAAAGGGGGACAAAGTAGCTCGGAACGTCATAAAATTTAGTGTGGACACTTGTCTACCAATGGGACATCCAAAACTATTCTCAAATTTCAATTCCGAGAAGTTGGTCAAAGTTGAAACTTGATCGTGCGTTTTTGCTAGACTTGGGCTTAAAGGGTGTCAAATTAGATCGTAATGTCACGAAAGTTGCTGTTTGCGCATGTCTACAAATGGGACATCCACATCTATTCTCAATTTTCATTTCCGACAAGTTGGTCAAAGATGAAACGCAACCATGCGTTTTCTCTAGGGTTTGGCTTAAATGGGAAGAAAATAGCTCAGAATGTCACAAAAGTTGGTGTGTACGCTTGTCTACCAATGGGACATCCAAATCTATTCTCAAATCTAAATTCCAAGAAGTTGGTCAAAGTTGAAAATTTACCATGCATTTTCGCTAGACTTGGTCTTAAAGGGTGAGAAAATAGCTTGGAACATCACAAAAGTTGGCGTGCGCACTTGTCTACCAACGGGACATCCAAATCTATTGTCAAATTTCAATTCCGAGAAGTTGGTCAAAGTCGAAATGCCACCATGCATTTTCGCTATACTTGAGCTTAAAGGGTGTGAAATTAGCTCGTAACATCACGAAAGTTGCTGTGCACGCATGTCTACAAATGGGAGATCCAAATCTATGCTCAATTTTGAATTCCGAGAAGTTGGTGAAAGTCAAAATTCGACCGTAATTTTTATTCCAAAATGTTTGTCAAAGTTTAAACTCACAAACTCACAAAATCACAAACTCGGAGCTTAAAGGGGAAGAAAATAGCTCGGAACGTCACAAAAGTTGGCGTGCACGCTTGTCTACCAATGGGACATCCAAATCTATTTTCAAATTTCAATTCCTAGAAGTTGGTCAAAGTCAAAATGCCACCATGGGTTTTCACTAGACTTGGGAATAAAGGGAGTGAAATTAGCTCGTAACCTCATGAAAGTTGCTGTGAGCGCATGTATACAAATGGGACATCCAAATCTATTCTCAATTTTCAATTATGAGAAGTTGGTCAAAGATGAAAGTTGGTGTGGACGCTTGTCTACCAATGGGACATCCAAATCTATTCTCAAATTTAAATTCCGAGAAGTTGGTCAAAGATGAAAGTTGGTGTGGACGCTTGTCTACCGTGCGTTTTCGACCGTGCGTTTTCGCTAGAATTGCACTTAAAGGGGGAGAAAATAGCTTGGAACGTCATGAAAGTTGATGTGGACGCTTTTCTACCAATGGGACATCCAAAACTATTCTCAAATTTCAATTCCGAGAAGTTGGTCAAAGTTGAAACTCGACCGTGCGTTTTCACTAGACTTGGGCTTAAAGCGTGAGAAAATAGCTCGGAACGTCACGAAAGTTGGTGTGGACGCTTGTCTACCAATGGGACATCCAAAACTATTCTCAAATTTCAATTCCGAGAAGTTGGTCAAAGTTGAAACTCGATCGTGCGTTTTCACTAGACTTGGGATTAAAGCGTGTGAAAATAGCTCGAAACGTCACGAAAGTTGGCGTGGACGCTCGTCTACCAATGTGACATCCAAATCTATTCTCAAATTTAAATTCCAAGAATTTGGTCAAAGTTGAAAATCTACCGTGCATTTTCGCTACACTTAGGCTTAAAGGGTGAGAAAATAGCTCGGAACGTCACGAAATTTGGCGTGCGCATTTGTCTACCAACGGGACATCCAAATCTATGCTCAATTTTCAATTCCAAGAAGTTGGTCAAATTCGAAACTCGACCGTGCGTTTTCGCTAGACTTGGGCTTAAAGGGGGAGAAAATAGCTCGTAATGTCACGAAAGCTGGCGTGCGCATTTTTCTACCAATGGGACATTCAAATCTATGCTCAATTTTCAATTTCGAGAAGTTGGTCAAATTCGAAACTCGACTGTACGTTTTCGCTAGAATTGGGCTTAAAGGGTGAGAAAATAGCTCCGAACATCACGAAAATCGACCATGCATTTTCGCTAGACTCGGGCTTAAAGGGTCAGAAAACAGCTTGGAATGTCACGAAAGCTGGCGTGCGCATTTTTCTACAAATGGGACATCCAAATCTATGCTCAATTTTCAATTCCGAGAAGTTCGTCAAATTCGAAACTCAACCGTGCGTTTTGGCTTGACTTGAGCTTAAAGGGTGTGAAATTAGCTCGTAATGTGACAAAAGTTGGCGTGCGCATTTGTCTACCAACGGGACAACCAAATCTATGCTCAATATTTAATTCCGCGAAGTTGGTCAAAGATGAAACTCGACCCTGTGTTTTCGCTAGACTTGGGCTTAAACGGGGAGAAAATAGCTCGGAATGTCACGAAAGTTTGTGTGGATGCTTTTCTACCAACGGGACATCCAAATCTATGGTCAATTTTCAATTCCGAGAAGTTGGTCAAATTCGAAACTCGACCGTACGTTTTCGCTAGACTTGGGCTTAAAGTGTGAGAAAATAGCACAGAACGTCACGAAAGTCGGTGTGGACGCTTGTCTACCAATGGGACATCCAAAACTATTCTCAAATTTCAATTCCGAGAATTTAGTCAAAGTTGAAACTCGATCGTGCGTTTTCGCTAGACTTGGGCTTAAAGGGTGTGAAAATAGCTCGGAACATCACGAAAGTTGGCGTGGACGCTCGTGTACCAATGTGACATCTAAATCTATTCTCAAACTTAAATTCCGAGAAGTTGGTCAAAGTTGAAAATTTACCGTGCGTTTTCGCTAGACTTGGGCTTAAAGGGCGAGAAAATAGCTTGGAACATCACCAAAGTTGGCGTGCGCACTTGTTTACCAACGAGACATCCAAATCTATTCTCAAATTTCAATTCCGAGAAGTTGCTCAAAGTCGAAACGCCACCAAGCATTTTCGCTAGACTTGAGCTTAAAGGCTGTGAAATTAGCTCGTAACATCACGAAAGTTGCTGTGCACGCATGTCTACAAATGGGACATCCAAATCTATGCTCAATGTTGAATTCCGAGAAGTTGGTGAAAGTCAAAACTCGACTGTACGTTTTCGCTAGAGTTGGGTTTGAAGTGGGATAAAATAGCTCGGAATGTCACTAAAGTTGGTGTGGACGCTTGTCTACCAATGGTACATCCAAAACTATTCTCAAATTTTAATTCTGAAATGTTTGTCAAATTTGAAACTCGACCATGCGTTTTCACTAGACTTGGGCTTAAAGGGGCAGAAAATAGCTCGGAACGTCACGAAAGTTGGCGTGCACGCTTGTCTACCAATGGGACATCCAAATCTATTTTCAAATTTCAATTCCCAGAAGTTGGTCAGAGTCAAAATGGCACCATGGGTTTTCACTAGACTTTGGAGTAAAGGGCGTGAAATTAGCTCGTAACGTCATGAAAGTTGCTGTGCGCGCATGTCTACAAATGGGACATCCAAATCTATTCTCAATTTTCAATTCCGAGAAGTTGGTCAAAGATGAAACGCAATCATGCGTTTTCTCTAGAGTTGGGCTTAAATGGGAAGAAAATAGCTGAGAATGTCACGAAAGTTGGTGTGGACGCTTGTCTACCAATGGGACATCCAAATCTATTCTCAAATTTAAATTACCAGAAGTTGGTCAAAGTTGAAAATTTACCATGCGTTTTCGCTAGACTTGGGCTTAAAGGGCGAGAAAATAGCTTGGAACGTCGCGAAAGTTGGCGTGCGCACTTGTCTACCAATGGGACATCCAAATCTATTCTCAAATTTCAATTCCGAGAAGTTGGCCAAAGTCGAAACGCCACCATGCGTTTTCGCTAGACTTGAGCTTAAAGGGTGTGAAATTAGCTCGTAACATCACGAAAGTTGCTGTGCACGCATGTCTACAAATGGGACATCCCAATCTATGCTCAATTTTGAATTCCGAGAAGTTGGTGAAAGTCGAAACTTGACCGTACGTTTTCGCTAGAGTTGGTCTTGAAGCGGGATAAAATACCTCAGAATGTCACGAAAGTTGGTGTGGACATTTCTCTACCAATGGTACATCCAAAACTATTCTCAAATTTTAATTCCGAAATGTTTGTCAAAGTTGAAACTCGACCGTGCGTTTTCGCTACACTTGGGCTTAAAGGGGCAGAAAATAGCTCGAAACGTCATGAAAGTTGGCGTGCACACTTGTATACCAATGGGACATCCAAATCTATTTTCAAATTTCAATTCCCAGAAGTTGGTCAAAGTCGAAATGCCACCATGGGTTTTCACTAGACTTGGGAATAAAGGGAGTGAAATTAGCTCGTAATGTCATGAAAGTTGGTGTGCGCGCATGTCTAAAAATGGGACATCCAAATCTATTCTCAATTTTCAATTCCTAGAAGTTGGTCAAAGACAAAACACGATCGTGCGCATTTGTCTACCAACGGGACATCCAAATCCATTCTCAAATTTAAATTCAGAGAAATTGGTCAAAGTTGAAAATCGACCGTGCATTTTCGCTACACTTAGGCTTAAAGCGTGAGAAAATAGCTTGGAACGTCACGAAAGTTGGCGTGCACATTTGTCTACCAACATGACATACAAATCTATGTTCAATTTTCAATTCCGAGAAGTTGGTCAAATTCGAAACTCGACCATGCGTTTTCGCTAGACTTAGTCTTAAAGGGGGAGAAAATAGCTCGGAACGTCACGAAGTTGGTGTGGACGCTTGTCTACCAATGGCACATCCAAAACTATTCTCAAATTTCAATTTCGAGAAGTTGGTCAAAGTTGAAACTCGATCGTGCATTTTCGCTAGACTTGGGCTTTAAGGGTGGGAAAATAGCTTGGAACGTCACAAACGTTGGTGTGCGCACTTGTCTACCAACGGGACATCCAAAACTATTCTCATATTTCAATTCCGAGAAGTTGGTCAAAGTCGAAATCTCACGAAAGTTGTTGTGTGCAAATGTCTACAAATGGGACATCCAAAACTATGCTCAATCTTCAATTACGAGAAGTTGGTGAAAGTTGAAACTCGACCGTACGTTTTCAGTAGAGGAGAAAATAGCTTGGAAGGTCACGAAAGTTGGTGTGGATGCTTGTCTACCAATGGTACATCCAAAACTATTCTCAAATTTCAATTCCAAGAAATTGCTCAAAGTCGAAATGCCACCATGCGTTTTCTCTAGACTTGGGATTAAAGTGTGTGAAATTAGTTCGTAAAATCACGAAAATTGTAGTGTGCACATGTCTACAAATGTGACATCCAAATCTATTCTCAAATTTAAATTGTGAGAAGTTGGTCAAAGTTGAAAATCGACCGTGCGTTTTCCCTAGACTTGGGCTTAAAGGGTGTGAAATTAGTTCGGAACGTCACGAAAGTTGGCGTGCGCACTTGTCTACCAACGGGACATCCAAATCTATGCTCAATTTTCAATTCTGGGAATTTGGTCAAAGTCAAAAGTCGATCGTGCATTTTCTCTATATTTGGGCTTAAAGGGTGTTAAATTAGCTTGGAACGTCACGAAAGTTGGCGTGGACGCTCGTCTACCAATGTGACATCCAAATATATTCACAAATTTAAATTCCAAGAAGTTGGTCAAAGTTGAAAATCGACCGTGCATTTTTGCCACACTTAGGCTTAAAGGGTGAGAAAATAGCTCGGAACGTCACAAACGTTGGCATGCGCATTTGTCTACCAACGGGAAATCCAAATCTATGCTCAATTTTCAATTCCGAGAAGTTGATCAAATTTGAAACCCGACCCTGCGTTTTCGCTAGACTTGGGCTTAAAGGGGGAGAAAATAACTCGGAACATCACGAAAGTTGGTGTGGACGCTTGTCTACCAATGGGACATCCAAAACTATTCTCAAATTTCAATTCCAAGAAGTTGGTCAAAGTTGAAACTCGATTGTGCGTTTTCGCTAGACTTGGGCTTAAAGGGTGTGAAAATAGCTCGGAACGTCACGAAAGTTGGCATGGACGCTTGTCTACCAATGCGACATCCAAATCTATTCTCAAATTTATATTCTGAGAGGTTAGTCAATGTTGAATCTCGATCGTGCGTTTTCGCTAGACTTGGGCTTAAAGGGTGTGAAAATAGCTCGGAACGTCACGAAAGTTGGTGTGGATGCTTGTCTACCAATGGGACATCCAAAACTATTCTAAAATTTCAATTCCGAGAAGTTGGTCAAAGTTGAAACTTGATCGTGCGTTTTCGCCAGACTTGGGCTTAAAGGGTGTGAAAATAGCTCGGAACGTCATGAAAGATGGCGTGGACGCTCGTCTACCAATGTGACATCCAAATATATTCGCAAATTTAAATTCTGAGAAGTTGGTCAAAGTTGAAAATCGACCGTGCATTTTCGCTAGACTTAGGCTTAAAGGGTGAGAAAATAGCTCGGAACGTCATGAAAGTTGGCGTGGACGCTCGTCTACCAATGTGACATCCAAATCTATTCTCAAATTTATATTTCGAGAAGTTGGTCAAATTGAAAATCGACCGTCGCATTTTCGCTAGACTTGGGATGAAAGGGTGAGAAAATAGCTCGGAATGTCACGAAACTTCGCGTGCGCATTTGTCTACCAACGGGAAACCAAATCTATGCTCAATTTTTAATTCCGAGAAGTTGGTCAAATTCGGAACTCGACCGTGTGTTTTCGCTAGACTTGGGCTTAAAGGGGGAGAAAATAGCTCGGAATGTCACGAAAGTTGGTGTGGACGCTTGTCTACCAATGGGACATCCAAAAGTATTCTCAAATTTTAATTCCGAGAAGTTAGTCAAACTTGAAACTCGATCGTGCGTTTTCGCTAGACTTGGGCTTAAAGGGTGTGAAAATAGCTCGGAACGTCACGAAAGATGGCGTGGACACTCGTCTACCAATGTGACATCCAAATCTATTCGCAAATTTAAATTCCAAGAAGTTGGTCAAAGTTGAAAATCGACCATGCAGTTTTGCCATACTTAGGCTTAAAGGGTGAGAAAATAGCTCGGATCGTCATGAAAGTTGGCATGCGCATTTGTCTACCAACAGCACATCCAAATCTATGCTCAATTTTAAATTCCGAGAAGTTGGTCAAATTTGAAAGTCGACCGTGCATTTTCACTAGACTTGGGCTTAAAGGGGGAGAAAATAGCTCGGAACGTCACGAAAGTTGGTGTGGACGCTTGTCTACCAATGGGACATCCAAAACTAATCTCAAATTTCAATTCCGAGAAGTTGGTCAAAGTTGAAACTCGATCGTGCGTTTTCACTAGACTTGGGCTTAAAGGGTGTGAAAATAGCTCGGAACATCACGAAAGTTGGCGAGGACGCTCGTCTACCAATGTGACATCCAAATCTATTCTCAAATATATATTCCGAGAATTTGGTCAAAGTTGAAAATCGACCGTGCATTTTCTCTAGACTTGGGCTTAAAGGGTGAGAAAATAGCTCGGAATGTCACGAAAGTTGGCATGCGCATTTGTCTACCAACGGGACATCCAAATCTATGCTCAATTTTTAATTCCGAGAAGTTGGTCGAATTCGAAACTCGACCGTGTGTTTTCGCTAGACTTAGGCTTAAAGGGTGAGAAAATGGCTCGGAACGTCACGAAAGTTGGCGTGCGCATTTGTCTACCAACATGACATCCAAATCTATACTCCATTTTCAATTCGGAGCAGTTGGTCAAATTTGAAACTCAACCGTGCGTTTTCGCTAGATTTGGGCTTAACGGGGGAGGAAATAGCTCAGAACGTCACGAAAGTTGGAGTGGACGCTTGTCTACCAATTGGACATCCAAAACTATTCTAAAATTTCAATTTCGAGAATTTAATCAAAGTTGAAACTCGATCATGCGTTTTCGCTAGACTTGGGCTTAAAGGGTGTGAAAATAGCTCGAAACTTTACGAAAGTTGGCGTGGACGTTCGTCTACCAATGTGACATCCAAATCCATTCTCAAATTTAAATTCCCAGAAGTTGGTCAAAGTTGAAAATCGACCGTGCATTTTCGCTAGACTTAGGCTTAAAGGGTGAGAAAATAGCTCGGAATGTCACGAATGTTGGCGTGCGCATTTGTCTACCAACGGGACATCCAAATCTATGCTCAATTTTCAATTCCGAGAAGTTGGTGAAATTCGAAACTCGGCCGTGCGTTCTTCGCTCGACTTGAGCTTAAAGGGTGTGAAATTAGCTCGTAATGTGACGAAAGTTGGCGTGCGCATTTGTCTACCAACGGGACAACCAAATCTATGCTCAATTTTTAATTCCAACAAGTTGGTCAAATTCGAAACTCGACCATGCTTTTTCGCTAGACTTAGGCTTAAAGGGTGAGAAAATAGCTCAGAGCATCACGAAAGTTGGCATGCGCATTTGTCTACCAACGAGACATCCAAATCTATGCTCAATTTTCAATTCCGAGAAGTTGGTCAAATTCGAAACTCGACCCTGCGTTTTTGCTAGACTTGGGCTTAAAGGTTGTGAAAATAGCTTGGAACGTCACGAAAGTTGGTGTGGACGCTTGTCTACCAATGGGACATCCAAAACTATTCTCAAATTTCAATTCCGAGAAGTTGGTCAAAGTTGAAACTCAATCGTGCGTTTTCGCTAGACTTGGGCTTAAAGGGGGAGAAAATTGCTCGGAACGTCACGAAAGTTGGTGTGGACGCTTGTCTACCAATGGGACATCCAAAACTATTCTCAAATTTCAATTCCAAGAAGTTGGTCAAATGTGAAACTCGACCGTGCGTTTTCGCTAGACTTGGGCTTAAAGGGTGAGAAAATAGCTCGGAACGTCACGAAAGTTGGTGTGGACGCTTGTCTACCAATGGGACATCCAAAACTATTCTCAAATTTCAATTCCGAGAAGTTGGTCAAAGTTGAAACTCGATCGTTTGTTTTCGCTAGAGTTGGGCTTAAAAGGTGTGAAAATAGCTCGGAACGTCACGAAAGTTGCTACGTGCGGATGTCTACAAATGGGACATCCAAATCTATTCTCAATTTTCATTTCCAAGAAGTTGGTCAGAGATGAAACGCGACCGTGCTTTTTCTCTAGAGTTGGGCTCGAATGCGAAGAAAATAGCTCGAAATGTCACGAAAGTTGGTGTGGACGCTTGTCTACCAATGGGACATCCAAATCTATTCTCAAATTTAAATTCCAAGAAGTTGGTCAAAGTTGAAAATTTACCGTGCGTTTTTGCTAGACTTGGGCTTAAAGGGCGAGAAAATAGCATGGAACATCGCGAAAGTTGGCGTGCGCACTTGTCTACCAATGGGACATCCAAATCTATTCTCAAATTTCATTTTCAAGAAGTTGGTCAAATCCGAAACGCCATCGTGCGTTTTTGCTAAACTTGAGCTTAAAGGGTGTAAAATTAGCTCGTAACGTCACAAAAGTAGCTGTGCACGCATTTCTAGAAATGGGACATCCAAATCTATTCTCAATTTTCATTTCCGAGAAGTAGGTTAAAGCCGAAACACGATCATGCGTTTTCTCTAGAGTTGGGCTTAAAGGGGAAGAAAATAGCTCGGACCGTCACGAAAGTTGATGTGTGCACTTATCTACCAACGGGACATCCAAATCCATTCTCAAATTTAAATTCTGAGAAGTTGGTCAAAGTTGAAAATCGACCGTGCATTTTCCCTAGACTTAGGCTTAAAGCGTGAGAGAATAGCTCGGAACGTCACGAAAGTTGGCGTGCGCGTTTGTCTACCAACGGGACATCCAAATCCATTCTCAAATTTAAATTCGGAGAAGTTGGTCAAAGTTGAAAATCGACCGTGCATTTTCGCTAGACTTAGGCTTAAAGCATGAGAAAATAGCTCGGAACGTCACGAAAGTTGGCGTGCGCATTTGTCTACCAACGGGACGTCCAAATCTATGCTAAATTTTCAATTCCGAGAAGTTGGTCAAATTTGAAACTCGACCGTGCGTTTTCGCTAGACTTGGGCTTAAAGGGGGAGAAAATAGCTCGGAACTTCACGAAGTTGGTGTGGATGCTTGTCTACCAATGGGACATGCAAACTATTCTCAAATTTCAATTCCGAGAAGTTGGTCAAAGTTGAAACTCGATCGTGCGTTTTCGCTAGAGTTGGGCTTAAAGGGGCTGAAAATAGCTCGGAACATCACGAAAGTTGGCGTGGGCATTTGCCTACCAACGGGACATCCAAATCTATGCTCAATTTTCAATTCCGAGAAGTTGGTCAAATTTGGAACTCGACTGTGTGTTTTCGCTAGACTTGGGATTAAAGGGGGAGAAAATCGCTCGAAACGTCATGAAAGTTGGTGTGGGCGCTTGTCTACCAATGCGACATCCAAAACTATTCTCAAATTTCAATTACGAGAAGTTGGTCAAAGTTGAAACTCGATCGTGCGTTTTCGCTAGACTTGGGCTTAAAGGGGTAGAAAATAGCTCAGAACGTCACGAAAGTTGGTGTGGACGCTTGTCTACCAATGGGACATCCAAAACTATTCTCAAATTTCAATTCCGAGAAGTTGGTCAAAGTTGAAACTCGATCGTGCGTTTTCGCTAGACTTGGGCTTAAAGGGTGTGAAAATAGCTCGGAACGTCACGAAAGTTGGCGTGGACGCTCGTCTAAGAATGTGACATCCAAATCTATTCTCAAATTTATATTCCGAGAAGTTGGTAAAAGTTGAAAATCGACCGTGCATTTTCGCTAGACTTGGGCTTAAAGGGGGAGAAAATAGCTCGGAAGGTCACGAAAGTTGGTGTGCACGCTTGTCTACCAATGGCACATCCAAAACTATTCTCAAATTTCAATTCCGAGAGGTTGGTCAAAGTTGAAACTCGATCATGCATTTTCACTAGACTTGGGTTTAGATGGGGAGAAAATAGCTCAGAACATCACGAATGTTGGTGTGGACGCTTGTCTACCAATGGGACATCCAAAACTATTCTCAAATTTCAATTTCGAGAAGTTGGTCAAAGTTGAAACTCGATCGTGCGTTTTTGCTAGACTTGGGCTGAAAGGGTGTGAAATTAGCTCGTAATGTCATGAAAGTTGTTGTGCGCGCATGTCTACAAATGGGACATCCAAATCTATTCTCAATTTTCGTTTCCGAGAAGTTGGTCAGAGATGAAACGCGACCGTGCGTTTTCTCTAGAGTTGGGCTTAAATGGGAAGAAAATAGCTCAGAATGTCATGAAAGTTGGTGTGGACGCTTGTCTACCAATGGGACATCCGAATCTATTCTCAAATTTAAATTCCAAGAAGTTGGTCAAAGTTGAAAATTTACCGTGATTTTCGCTAGAGTTGGGCTTAAAGGGCGAGAAAATAGCTTGGAACGTCATGAAAGTTTGTGTGCGCACTTGTCTACCAACGGGACATCCAAATCTATTCTCAAATTTCAATTCCGAAAAGTTGGTCAAAGTCGAAACGCCACCATGCGTTTTCGCTAGACTTGAGCTTAAAGGGTGTGAAATTAGCTCGTAACATCACGAAAGTTGTTCTGCACGCATATCTACAAATGGGACATCCACATCTATGCTCAATTTTGAATTCGGAGAAGTTGGTGAATGTTGAAACTCGACCGTACGTTTTCACTAGAGTTCGGCTTGAAGGGGGAAAAAATAGCTCCTAATGTCATGAAAGTTGGTGTGGACGCTTGTCTACCAGTGTTACATCCAAAACTATTCTCAAATTTTAATTTTGAAATGTTTGTCAAAGTCTAAACTCGACCGTGCGTTTTTGCTAGACTTGGGCTTAAAGGGGCAGAAAATAGCTCGGAACGTCACGAAAGTTGGCATGCACGCTTGTCTACCAATGCGACATCCAAATCTATTTTCAAATTTCAATTCCCAGAAGTTGGTCAAAGTCAAAATGCCACCATGGGTTTCCACTAGACTTGGGAATAAAGGGAGTGAAATTAGCTCGTAACATCATGAAAGTTGCTGTGCGCGCATGTCTAAAAATGGGACATCCAAATCTATTCTCAATTTTTAATTTCGAGAAGTTGGTCAAAGATGAAACGCGACCGTGCGTTTTCTCTAGAGTTGGGCTTAAATGGGATGAAAATAGCTCAGAATGTCACGAAGTTGGTGTGGACGCTTGTCTAGCAATGGGACATCCAAATCTATTCTCAAATTTAAATTTCGAGAAGTTGGTCAAAGTTGAAAATTGGGCATGCGTTTTCGCTAGAGTTGGGCTTAAAGGGCGAGAAAATAGCTTGGAACGTGACGAAAGTTGGCGTGCGCACTTTTCTACCAATGGGACATCCAAATCTATTCTCAAATTTCAATTCCAAGAAGTTGGTCAAAGCCGAAACGCCACCGTGCGTTTTTGCTGAACTTGAGCTTAAAGGGTGTAAAATTAGCTCGTAACGTCACAAAAGTTGCTGTGCAAGCATGTCTAGAAATGGGACATCCAAATCTATTCTCAATTTTCATTTCCGAGAAGTAGGTCAAAGCCGAAACACGATCGTGCGTTTTCTCTAGAGTTGGGCTTAAATGGGATGAAAATAGCTCGGAATGTCACGAAAGTTGGTGTGGACGCTTGTCTACCAATGGGACATCCAAACCTATTCTCAAATTTAAATTCCGAGAAGTTGGTCAAAGTTGAAAATCGACCGTGCATTTTCGCTAGACTTAGGCTTAAAGCGTGAGAAAATAGTTCGGAACGTCACGAAAGTTGGCGTGCGCATTTGTCTACCAATGGGACATCCAAATCTATGCTCAATTTTCAATTCCTAGAAGTTGGTCAAATTGGAAACTCGACCGTGCGTTTTCGTTAGACTTGGGCTTAAAGGGGGAGAAAATAGCTCGGAACGTCACGAAGTTGGTGTGGACGCCTGTCTACCAATGGGACATCCAAAACTATTTGCAAATTTCAATTCCGAGAAGTTGGTCAAAGTTGAAACTCGATCAAGCATTTTCACTAGACTTGGGCTTAAAGGGTGGGAAAATAGCTCGGAACGTCACGAACGTTGGCGTGCGCATTTGTCTACCAACGGGACATCCAAATCTATTCTCATATTTCAATTCCGAGAAGTTGGTCAAAGTCGAAATGCCACCATGCGTTTTCGCTAGACTTGAGCTTAAATGGTGTTAAATTAGCTCGTAATGTGCACGAATGTCTACAAATGGGACATCCAAATCTATGCCCAATTTTCAATTCGGAGAAGTTGGTGAAAGTCGTAACTCGACCGTACGTTTTCGCTACACTTGGGCTTAAAGGGAGAGAAAATAGCTCGGAACATAACGAATGTTGGTGTGGATGTCTACCAATGGGACATCCAAAACTATTCTCAAATTTCAATTCCGAGAAGTTTGTCAAAGTTGAAACTCGATCGTGCGTTTTCGCTAGACTTGGGCTTAAAGGGTGTGAAATTAGCTCGGAATCTCACAAAAGTTGTTGTGCGCAAATGTCTACAAATGGGACATCCAAAAGAATGCTCAATCTTCAATTACGAGAAGTTGGTGAAAGTTGAAACTCGACCGTACGTTTTTGGTAGAGGAGAAAATAGCTTGGAACGTCACGAAAGTTGGTGTGGACGCTTGTCTACCAATGGGACAACCAAAACTATTCTCAAATTTCAATTCCAAGAAATTGGTCAAATTCGAAACGCCACCATGCGTTTTCTTTAGACTTGGGATTAAAGTGCGTGAAATTAGTTCGTAAAATCGACCGTGCGCATTTGTCTACCAACGGGACATCCAACTCTATGCTCAATTTTCAATTCCGAGAAGTTGGTCAAATTCGAAACTCAACCGTGCGTTTTCGCTAGACTTGGTATTAAAGGGAGAGAAAATAGCTCGGAACGTCAGGAAGTTGGTGTGGATGCTTGTCTACCAATGGGACATCCAAAACTATTCGCAAATTTCAATTCTGAGAAGTTGGTCAAAGTTGAAACTCGATCAAGCATTTTCACTAGACTTGGGCTTAAAGGGTGGGAAAATAGCTTGGAACGTCACGAAAGATGGCGTGTGCACTTGTCTACCAACAGGACATCCAAATCTATTCTCATATTTCAATTCCGAGAAGTTGGTCAATGTCAACATGCCACCATGCGTTTTCGCTAGACTTGAGCTTAAATGGTGTTAAATTAGCTCGTAATGTGATGAAAGTTGTTGTGCGCGAATGTCTACAAATGGGACATCCAAATCTATGCTCAATTTTCAATTCTGCGAAGTTCGTGAAAGTCGTAACTCGACCGTACGTTTTCGCTACACTTGGGCTTAAAGGGGGAGAAAATAGCTGGGAACGTCACAAAAGGTGGCGTGTGGACTTATCTACCAACGGGACATCCAAATCCATTCTCAAATTTAAATTCCGAGAAGTTCGTCAAAGTTGAAAATCGACCGTGCATTTTCGCTAGACTTAGGCTTAACGGGTGAGAAAATAGCTCGGAACGTCACGAAAGTTGGCGTGCGCATTTGTCTACCAACGGGACATCCAAATCTATGCTCAATTTTCAATTGTGAGATGTTGGTCAAATTCGAAACTCGACCGTGCGTTTTCGCTAGAGTTGGGCTTAAAGGCGAAGAAAATAGCTCGGAACGTCATGAAAGTTGGCATGTGCACTTGTTTACCAACAGGACATCCAAATCTATTTTAAAATTTCTACTCCCAAAAGTTGGTCAAAGTCGAAACGCCACCATGCGTTTTGGCTAGACTTGAGCTTAAAGGGTGTGAAATTAGCTCGTAACATCACGAAAGTTGTTGTGCGTGCATGTCTACAAATGGGACATCCAAATCTATTCTCAATTTTTATTTCCGAGAAGTTGGGCTTAAAGGGGAAGAAAATAGCTCGGAACGTCACGAAAGTTGGCGTGTGCACTTATCTACCAACGGGACATCCAAATCCATTCTCAAATTTAAATTCCGAGAAGTTGGTCAAAGTTGAAAATCGACCGTGCATTTTCGCTTCACTTAGGCTTAAAGCGTGAGAAAATAGCTCGGAACGTCACGAAAGTTGGCGTGCGCATTTGTCTACCAACGGGACATCCAAATCTATGCTCAATTTTCAATTGCGAGAAGTTGGTCAAATTTGAAACTCGACCGTGCGTTTTCGCTAGACTTGGGCTTAAAGGGGGACAAAATAGCTCGGGACGTCCTGAAATTTGGGGTGGACGCTTGTCTACCAATGGGACATCCAAAACTATTCTCAAATTTCAATTCTGAGAAGTTGGTCAAAGTACAAACTCGATCGTGCGTTTTCTCTAGACTTGGGCTTAAAGGGTGAGAAAATAGCTCTCAACGTCACGAAAGTTGGTGTGGACGCTCATTTACCAATGTGACATCGAAATCTATTCTCAAATTTATATTCCGAGAAGTTGGTCAAAGTTGAAAATCGACTGTGCATTTTCGCTAGGCTTGGGCATAAAGGGTGAGAAAATAGCTCGGAACGTCACGAAAGTTGGCGTGCGCATTTGTCTGCCAACAGAACATCCAAATCTATGCTCAATTTTCAATTACGAGAAGTTGGTCAAATTCGAAACTCGACCGTGTGTTTTCGCTAGACTTGGGCAAAAAAGGGGGAGAAAATAGCTCGGAACGTCACGAAAGTTGGTGTGGACGCTTGTCTACCAATGGGACATCCAAAACTATTCTCAAATTTCAATTCTGAGAAGTTGATCAAAGTTGAAACTCGATCGTGTTTTTTCGCTAGAATTGGGCTTAAAGGATGTGAAATTAGCTCGTAATGTCACGAAAGTTGCTGTGCACGCATGTCTACAAATGGGACATCCAAATCAATTCTCAATTTTCAATTCCGAGAAGTTGGTCAAAGATGAAACGCGACCGTGCGTTTTCTTTAGAGTTGGGCTTAAATGGGAATAAAATAGCTCGGAATGTCATGAAAGTTGGTGTGGATGCTTGTCTACCAATGGGACATCCAAATCTATTCTCAAATTTAAATTCCGAGAAGTTGGTCAAAGTTGAAAATTTACCATGCATTTTCGCTAGACTTGGGCTTAAAGGGCGAGAAAATACCTTGGAATGTCACGAAAGTTGGCGTGTGCACTTGTCTACCAACGGGACATCCAAATCTATTCTCAAATTTCAATTCCGAGAAGTTGGTGAAAGTCGAAACTCAACCATACGTTTTCACTAGAGTTGGGTTTGAAGTGGGATAAAATAGCTCGGAATGTCACAAAAGTTGGGTTGGATACTTGTCTACCAATGGTACATCCAAAACTATTCTCAAACTTTAATTCCGAAATGTTTGTCAAAGTGGAAACTCGACCGCGCGTTTTCGCTAGACTTGGGCTTAAAGGGGCATAAAATAGCTTGGAACGTTACGAAAGTTGGCGTGCACGCTTGTCTACCAATGGGACATCCAAATCTATTTTCAAATTTCAATTCCTAGAAGTTGGTCAAAGTCAAAATGCCACCATGGGTTTTCTCTAGACTTGGGAATAAAGGGCATGAAATTAGCCCGTAACGTCATGAAAGTTGCTGTGCGCGCATGTCTACAAATGGGACATCCAAATCTATTCTCAATTTTCAATTCCGAGAAGTTGGTCAAAGATGAAACGCGACCATGCGTTTTCTCTAGACTTGGGATTAAATGGGATGAAAATAGCTCGGAATGTCACGAAAGTTCGTGTGGACGCTTGCCTACCAATGGGACATCCAAATCTATTCTCAAATTTAAATTCCGAGAGGTTGGTCAAAGTTGAAACTCGATCGTGCGTTTTCGGTAGACTTTGGCTTAAAGGGGGAGAAAATAGCTTGGAACGTCACAAACGTTGGTGTGGACGCTTTTCTACCAATGGGACATCCAAAACTATTCTCAAATTTCAATTCCGAGAGGTTGGTCAAAGTTGAAACTCGATCGTGCGTTTTTGCTAGACTTGGGCTTAAAGGGGGAGAAAAAAGCTCAGAACGTCGCGAAAGTTGTTGTGGACGCTTGTCTACCAATGGGACATCCAAAACTATTCTCAAATTTCAATTTCTAGAAGTTGGTCAAAGTTGAAACTCGATCGTGCGTTTTTGCTAGACTTGGGCTTAAAGGGTGTGAAATTAGCTTGTAATGTCACGAAAGTTGCTGTGCGCGCTTGTCTACAAATTGGACATCCAAATCTATTCTAAATTTTCATTTTCGAGAAGTTCGTCAAAGATGAAACACGACCGTGTGTTTTCTCTAGAGTTGGGTTAAATGGGAAGAAAATAGCTCGGAATGTCACGAAATTTGTTGTGGACGCTTGTCTACCAATGGGACATCCAAATCTATTCTCAAATTTAAATTCCAAGAAGTTGGTCAAAGTTGAAAATTTACCATGCGTTTTCGCTAGACTTGGGATTAAAGGGCGAGAAAATAGCTTGGAACGTCATGAAAGTTGGCATGCAAATTTGTCTACCAACGGGACATCCAAATCTATTCTCAAATTTCAATTCCGAGAAGTTGCTCAAAGTCGAAACGCCACCATGCGTTTTCGCTAGACTTGAGCTTAAAGGGTGTGAAATTAGCTCGTAACATCACGAAAGTTGATGTGCACGCATGTCTACAAATGGGACATCCAAATATATGCTCAATTTTCAATTCCGAGAAGTTGGTCAAAGCCGGAACACGATCGTGCTTTTTCTCTAGAGTAGGGCTTAAAGGGGAAGAAAATAGCTCGGAACGTCACGAAAGTTGGGTTGGATACTTGTCTACCAATGGTACATCCAAAACTATTCTCAAACTTTAATTCCGAAATGTTTGTCAAAGTGGAAACTCGACCGTGCATTTTCGCTAGACTTGGGCTTAAAGGGGAAGAAAATAGCTCGAAACGTCACGAAAGTTGGCGTGCACGCTTGTCTACCAATGGGGCATCCAAATCTCTTTATAAATTTCATTTCCCAGAAGTTTGTCAAAGTCGAAATGCCACCATGGGTTTTCACTAGACTTGGGAATAAAGGGAGTGAAATTAGCTCGTAACGTCATGAAAGTTGCTGTGTGCGCATGTCTAAAAATGGGACATCCAAATCTATTCTCAATTTTCAATTCCGAGATGTTGGTCAAAGATGAAACGCGACCGTGCGTTTTCTCTAGAGTTGGGCTTAAATGGGATGAAAATAGCTCGGAATGTCACGAAAGTTGGTGTGGGCGCTTGTCTACCAATGGGACATCCAAATCTATTCTCAAATTTAAATTCTGAGAAGTTTGTCAAAGTTGAAAATTGACCGTGCGTTTTCGCTAGACTTGGGCTTAAAGGGTGAGAAAATAGCTTGGAACATAACCAAAGTTGGCGTGCGCACTTGTCTACCAATGGGACATCCAAATCTATTCTCAAATTTCAATTCCAAGAAGTTGGTCAAAACCGAAACGCCACCGTGCTTTTTCGCTAAACTTGAGCTTAAAGGGTGTAAAATTAGCTCATAACGTCACAAAAGTTGTTGTGCACGCATGTCTAGAAATGGGACATCCAAATCTATTCTCAATTTTCATTTCCGAGAAGTAGGTCAAAGCCGGAACACGATCGTGTTTTTTCTCTAGAGTTGGGCTTAAAGGGGAAGAAAATAGCTCGGAACGTCACAAAAGTTGGTGTGTGCACTTATCTACCAACGGGACATCCACATCCATTCTCAAATTTAAATTCTGAGAAGTTGGTCAAAGTTGAAAATCGACCGTGCATTTTCGCTAGACTTAGGCTTAAAGCGTGAGAAAATAGCTCGGAACGTCCCGAAAGTTGGCGTGCGCATTTGTCTACCAACGAGACATCCAAATCCATTCTCAAATTTAAATTCGGAGAATTGGGTCAAAGTTGAAAATCGACCGTGCATTTTCGCTAGACTTAGGCTTAAAGCGTGAGAAAATAGCTCGGAACGTCATGAAAGTTGGCGTGCGCATTTGTCTACCAACGGGACATCCAAATCTCTGCTCAATTTTCAATTCCGAGAAGTTGGTCAAATTCGAAACTCGACCGTGCGTTTTCGCTAGACTTCGGCTTAAAGGGGGAGAAAATAGCTCGGAACGTCACGAAGTTGGTGTGGACGCCTGTCTACCAATGGGACATCCAAAACAATTCTCAAATTTCAATTCCGAGAAGTTGGTCAAAGTTGAAACTCGATCGTGCATTTTCGCTAGACTTGGGCTTAAAGGGTGGGAAAATAGCTCAGAACGTCACGAAAGTTGGCGTGCGCACTTGTCTACCAACGGGACATCCAAATCTATTCTCAAATTTAAATTCCGAGAAGTTGGTCAAAGTTGAAACTCGACCGTGCGTTTTCGCTAGACTTGGGCTTAAAAGGGCAGAAAATAGCTCGGAACGTCACGAAAGTTGTTGTGCGCAAATGTCTACAAATGGGACATCCAAAACAATGTTGAATCTTCAATTACGAGAAGTTGGTGAAAGTTGAAACTCGACCGTACGTTTTCGGTAGAGGAGAAAATAGCTTGGAACGTCACGAAAGTTGGTGTGGATGCTTTTCTACCAATGGGACATCCCAAACTATTCTCAAATTTCAATTCCAAGAAATTGGTCAAAGTCGAAACTCCACCATGCGTTTTCTCTAGACTTGGGATTAAAGTGTGTGAAATTAGTTCGTAAAATCACGAAAGTTGTAGTGCGCACATGTCTACAAATGTGACATCCAAATCTATTCTCAAATTTAAATTGTGAGAAGTCGGTCAAAGTTGAAAATCGACCGTGTGTTTTCCCTAGACTTGGGCTTAAAGGGTGTGAAATTAGTTCGGAACGTCACGAACGTTGGCGTGCGCACTTGTCTACCAACGGGACATCCAAATCTATGCTAATTTTTCAATTCTGGAAATTTGGTGAAAGTCGAAACTCGATCGTGCATTTTCCCTAGATTTGGGCTTAAAGGGTGTGAAATTAGCTCGGAACGTCACGAAAGTTCGCGTGGACGCTCGTCTACCAATGTGACGTCCAAATCTATTCGCAAATTTAAATTCCGAGAAGTTGATCAAAGTTGAAAATCGACCGTGCATTTTCGCTACACGTAGGCTTAAAGGGTGAGAAAATAGCTCGGAACGTCACGAAAGTTGGCGTGCGCATTTGTCTACCAACGGGACATCCAAATCTATGCTCAATTTTCAATTCCGAGAAGTTGGTCAAATTTGAAACTCGACCGTGCGTTTTCGCTAGACTTGGGCTTAAAGGAGGAGAAAATAGCTCAGAACGTAACGAAAGTTGGTGTGGACGCTTGTCTACCAATGGGACATCCAAAACTATTCTCAAATTTCAATTCCAAGAAGTTGGTCAAAGTTGAAACTCGATCGTGCGTGTTCGCTAGACTTGGGCTTAAAGGGTGTGAAAATAGCTCGGAACGTCACGAAAGTTGGCGTCGACGCTCGTCTACCAATGTGACATCCAAATCTATTCTCAAATTTATATTCTGAGAAGTTGGTCAAAGTTGAAAATCGACCGTGCATTTTCGCAAGACTTGGGCTTAAAGGGTGAGAAAATAGCTTAGAATGTCACGAAAGTTGGCGTGCACATTTGTCTACCAACGGGACATCCAAATCTATGCTCAATTTTTAATTCCGAGAAGTTGGTCAAAGTTGAAAATCGACCGTGCATTTTCGCTAGACTTAGGCTTAAAGCATGAGAAAATCGCTCGGAATGTCACGAACGTTGGCGTGCGCATTTGTCTACCAACGGGACATCCAAATCCATTCTCGAATTTAAATTCGGAGAAGTTGGTCAAAGTTGAAAATTGACCGTGCATTTTCGCTAGACTTAGGCTTAAAGCGTGAGAAAATAGCTCGGAACGTCACGAAAGTTGGCGTGCGCATTTGTCTACCAACGGAACATCCAAATCTATGCTCAGTTTTCAATTCCGAGAAGTTCGTCAAATTCGAAACTCGACCGTGCGTTTTCGCTAGACTTGGGCTTAAAGGGGGAGAAAATAGCTCGGGACGTCACGAAGATGGTGTGGACGCTTGTCTACCAATGGGACATCCAAAACTATTCTCAAATTTCAATTCCAAAAAGTTGGTCAAAGTTGAAACTCGATTGTGCATTTTTGCTAGGCTTGGTCTTAAATGGTGGGAGAATAGCTCGGAACGTCATGAAAGTTGGCGTGCGCAATTGTCTACCAAAGGAACATCCAAATCTATGCTCAATTTTCAATTCCGAGAAGTTGGTGAAAGTCGTAACTCGACCGTATGTTTTCGCTACACTTGGGCTTAAAGGGGGAGAAAATAGCTCGGAACGTAACGAATGTTGGTGTGGATGCTTGTCTACCAATGGGACATCCAAAACTATTTCAAATTTCAATTCCGAGAAGTTTGTGAAAGTTGAAACTCGATCGTGCGTTTTCTCTAGGCTTGGGCTTAAAGGGTGTTAAATTAGCTCGGAATCTCACGAAATTTGTTGTGCGCAAATGTCTACAAATGGGACATCCAAAGTTATGCTCAATCTTCAATTATGAGAAGTTGGTGAAAGTTGAAACTCGACCGTACGTTTTCGGTAGAGGAGAAAATAGCTTGGAACGTCACGAAAGTTGGTGTGGATGCTTGTCTACCAATGGGACATCCAAAACTATTCTCAAATTTCAATTCCAAGAAATTGGTCAAAGTCGAAACGCCACCATGCATTTTCTCTAGACTTGGGATTAAAGTGTGTGAAATTAGTTCGTAAAATCACGAAAGTTGTAGTGCGCACATGTCTACAAATGTTACATCCAAATCTATTCTCAAATTTAAATTGTGAGAAGTTGGTCAAAGTTGATAATCGACCGTGCGTTTTCCCTAGACTTGTGCTTAAAGGGTGTGAAATTAGTTCGGAACATCACGAAAGTTGGCGTGCGTACTTGTCTACCAACGGGACAGCCAAATCTATGCTCAATTTTCAATTCTGGGAATTTGGTCAAAGTCAAAACTCGATCGTGCATTTTCCCTAGATTTGGGCTTAATGGGTGTGAAATTAGCTCGGAACGTCACGAAAGTTGGCGTGGACGCTCGTCTACCAATGTGACATCCAAATCTATTCACAAATTTAAATTCCGAGAAGTTGGTCAAAGTTGAAAATCGACCGTGCATTTTCGCTATACTTAGGCTTAAAGGGCGATAAAATAGCTTGGAACGTCACGAAAGTTGGCGTGCGCATTTGTCTACCAACAGGACATCCAAATCTATTCTCAATTTTCAATTCCGAGAAGTTGGTCAAATTCAAAAGTCGACCGTGCGTTTTCGCTAGACTTGGGCTTAAAGGGGGATAAAATAGCTCGGAACATCACGAAAGTTGGTGTGGACGCTTGTCTACCAATGGGACATCCAAAACTATTCTCAAATTTCAATTCCGAGAAGTTGGTCAAAGTTGAAACTCGATCGTGCGTTTTCGCTAGACTTGGGCTTAAAGGGTGTGAAAATAGCTCGGAACGTCACGAAAGTTGGCGAGGACGCTTGTCTACCAATGTGACATCCAAATCTATTCTCAAATTTATATTCCGAGAAGTTGGTCAAAGTTGAAAATCGACCGTGCATTTTCGCTAGACTTGGGCTTAAAGGGTGAGAAAATAGCTCGGAATGTCACGAAAGTTGGCGTGCGCATATGTCTACCAACGGGACATCCAAATCTATGCTCAATTTTCAATTCCGAGAAGTTGGTCAAATTTGAAACTCGACCGTGCGTTTTCGCTAGACTTTCACTTAAAGGGGGAGGAAATAGGTTGGAATGTCACGAAAGTTGGTGTGGATGCTTGTCTACCAATGGGACATCCAAAACTATTCTCAAATTTCAATTCCGAGAAGTTAATAAAAGTTGAAACTCGATCGTGCGTTTTCGTTAGACTTGGGCTGAAAGGGTGTGAAAATAGCTTGGAACGTTACGAAAGTTGGCGTGGACGCTCGTCTACCAATGTGACATCCAAATCCATTTTGAAATTTAAATTCCAAGCAGTTGCTCAAAGTTGAAAATCGACCGTGCATTTTCACTAGACTTAGGCTTAAAGGGTGAGAAAATAGCTCGGAACATCATGAAAGATGGCGTGCGCATTTGTCTACCAACGGGACATCCAAATCTATGCTCAATTTTCAAATACGAGAAGTTGGTCAAATTCGAAACTCGACCGTGCGTTTTTGCTCGACTTGAGCTTAAAGGGTGTGAAATTAGCTCGTAATGTGACAAAAGTTGGCGTGCGCATTTCTCTACCAACGGGACATCCAAATCTATGCTCAATTTTTAATTCCAAGAAGTTGGTCAAATTCGAAACTCGACCATGCGTTTTCGCTAGACATAGGCTTAAAGGGTGAGAAAATAGCCCAGAACGTCATGAAAGTTGGTGTGCGAATTTGTCTACCAACGAGACATCCAAATCTATTCTAAATTTTCAATTCCGAGAAGTTGGTCAAATTCGAAACTCGACCGTGCGTTTTCGCTAGACTTGGGCTTAAAGGGAGGGGAAATAGCTCGGAACGTCAGGAAAGTTGGTGTGGACGCTTGTCTACCAATGGGACTTCCAAAACTATTCTCCAATTTCAATTCCGAGAAGTTAGTCAAAGTTGAAACTCGATCGTGCGTTTTCGCTAGACTTGGGCTTAAACGGTGTGAAAATAGCTCGGAACGTCACGAAAGTTGGCGTGGATGCTCGCCTACCAATGTGACATCCAAATCTATTCTCAAATTTAAACTCCAAGAAGTTGGTCAAAGTTGAAAATCGACCGTGTATTTTCGCTAGACTTAGGCTTAAAGGGTGAGAAAATAGCTCGGAACGTCACGAAAGTTGGTGTGCGCATTTGTCTACCAACGGGACATCCAAATCTATGCTGACTTTTCAATTACGAGAAGCTGGTCAAATTCGAAACTCGACCGTGCGTTTTCGCTAGACTTGGGCTTAAAGGGGGAGAAACTAGCTCGGAACGTCACGAAAGTTGGTGTGGACGCTTGTCTACCAATGGGACATCAAAAACTATTCTCAAATTTCAATTCTGAGAAGTTGGTCAAAGTTGAAACTCGATCGTGCTTTTTCGCTAGAATTGGGCTTAAAGGGTGTGAAAATAGCTCGGAACGTTACGAAAGTTGGCGTGGACGCTCGTCTACCAATGTGACATCCAAATCCATTCTCAAATTTAAATTCCGAGAAGTTGGTCAAAGTTGAAAATCGACCGTGCATTTTCACTAGACTTAGGCTTAAAGGGTGAGAAAAATAGCTCGGAACGTCACGAAAGTTTGCTGGCACATTTGTCTACCAACGGGACATCCAAATCTATGCTCAATTTTCAATTCTGAGAAGTTGGTGAAATTGGAAACTCGACCGTGCGTTTTCGCTCGACTTGGGCTTAAAGGGGGAGAAAATAGCTTTGAACGTCAAGAAAGTTGGTGTGGACGCTTGTCTACCGATGGGACATCCAAAACTATTCTCAAATTTCAATTCCCAGAAGTTGGTCAAAGTATAAACTCGATCGTGCGTTTTCGCTTGAATTGGGCTTAAAGGATGTGAAATTAGCTCGTAATGTCACGAAAGTTGCTGTGCGCGCATGTCTACAAATGGGACATCCAAATCTATTCTCAATTTTCAATTCCGAGAAGTTGGTCAAAGATGAAACGCGACCGTGCGTTTTCTCTAGAGTTGGGCTGAAATGGGAAGAAAATAGCTCGGAATGTCACGAAAGTTGGTGTGGATGCTTGTCTACCAATGGGACATCCAAATCTATTCTCAAATTAAAATTCCGAGAAGTTGGTCAAAGTTGAAAATTTACCGTGCGTTTTCGCTAGACTTGGGCTTAAAGGGCGAGAAAATAGCTTGGAACGTCACGAAAGTTGGCATGTGCACTTGTCTACCGACGGGAGATCCAAATCTATTCTCAAATTTCAATTCCGAGAAGTTGGTCAAAGTCGAAACGCCACCATGCGTTTTCGCTAAAATTGAGCTTAAAGGGTGTGAAATTAGCCCGTAACATCACGAAAGTTGTTGTGCATGCATGTCTACAAATGGGACATCCAAATCTATGCTCAGCTTTGAATTACGAGAAGTTGGTGAAAGTCGAAACTCAACCGTACGTTTTTGCTAGAGTTGGGTTTGAAGTGGGATAAAATAGCTCAGAATATCACGAAAGTTGGTGTGGATGAGCGTCTACCAATGGTACATCCAAAACTATTCTCAAATTTTAATTCAGAAATGCTTGTCGAAGTGGAAACTCGACCGTTCGTTTTCGCTAGACTTGGGCTTAAAGGGGCAGAAAATAGCTCGGAACGTCACGAAAGTTGGCGTGCACACTTGTCTACCAATGGGACATCCAAATCTATTTTTAAATTTCAATTCCCAGAAGTTGGTCAAAGTCGAAATTGCACAATGAGTTTTCACTAGACTTGGGAATAAAGGGCGTGCAATTAGCTCGTAACGTCATGAAAGTTGCTGTGCGCGCATGTGTACAAATGGGACATCGAAATCTATTCTCAATTTTTAATTCCGACAAGTTGGTCAAGGTTGAAACTCGATCGTGCGTTTTGTCTAGACTTGGGCTTAAAGGGTGTGCAAATAGCTCGGAACGTCACGAAAGTTGGTGTGGACGCTCGTCTACCAATGTGACATCCAAATCTATTCTCAAATTTATATTCCAAGAAGTTGGTCAAAGTTGAAAATCGACCGTGCATTTTGGCTAGACTTGGGCTTAAAGGGTGAGAAAATAGCTCGGAACGTCACGAAAGTTGGCGTGCGCATTTGTCTACCAACGGGACATCCAAATCTATGCTCAATTTTTAATTCTTAGAAGTTGGTCAAATTTGAAACTCGACCGTGCGTTTTCACTAGACTTGGGCTTAAAGGGTGTGAAAATAGCTCGGAACGTTACAAAAGTTGGCATGGACGCTCCTCTACCAATGTGACATCCAAATCCTTCTCAAATTTAAATTCTGAGAAGTTGGTCAAAGTTGAAAATCGACCGTGCATTTTCGCTAGACTTAGGCTTAAAGGGTGAGAGATTAGCTCAGAACGTCACGAAAGTTGGCGTGCGCATTTGTCTACCAACGGGACATCCAAATCTATGCTCAATTTTCAATTCCGAGAAGTTGGTCAAATTTGAAACTCGATCGTGCGTTTTCGCTAGAGTTGGGCTTAAAGGGTGTGAAAATAGCTCGAAACGTCAGGAAAGTTGGCGTGGACGCTCGTCTACCAATGTGACATCCAAATCTGTTCTCAAATTTATATTCCGAGAAGTTGGTCAAAGTTGAAAATCGACCGTGCATTTTCGCTAGACTTGGGCTTAAAGCGTGAGAAAATAGCTCGGAACGTCACGAAAGTTGGCATGTGCACTTATCTACGAACGGGACATCCAAATCCATTTTCAAATTTAAATTCTGAGAAGTTGGTCAAAGTTGAAAATCGACCGTGCATTTTCGCTAGACTTAGGCTTGAAGTGTGAGAAAATAGCTTGGAAGGTCACGAAAGTTGGCGTGCGCATTTGTCTACCAACGGGAAATCCAAATCTATGCTCAATTTTCAATTGCGAGAAGTTGGTCAAATTTGAAACTCGACCGTGCGTTTTCGCTAGAGTTGTCTTAAAGGCGAAGAAAATAGCTCGGAACGTCACGAAAGTTGGCATGTGCACTTGTCTACCAACGGGACATCCAAATCTATTTTCAAATTTGAACTCCCAAAAGTTGGTCAAAGTCGAAACGCCACCATGCATTTTCGCTAGACTTGAGCTGAAAGGGTGTGAAATTAGCTCGTAAGGTCACGAAAGTTGTTGTGCGTGCATGTCTACAAATGGGACATCCAAATCTATTCTCAATTTTCATTTACGAGAAGTAGGTCAAAGTCGAAACACGATCGTGGGTTTTCTCTAGAGTTGGGCTTAAAGGAGAAGAAAATAGCTCGGAACGTCACGAAAGTTGGCGTGTGCACTTATCTACCAACGGGACATCCAAATCCATTCTCAAATTTAAATTCCGAGAAGTTGGTCAAAGTTGAAAATTGACCGTGCATTTTCGCTAGACTTAGGCTTAAAGCGTGAGAAAATAGCTCGGAACGTCACGAAAGTTGGCGTGCGCATTTGTCTACCAACGAGATATCCAAATCTATGCTCAATTTTCAATTCCGAGAAGTTGGTCAAATTCGAAACTCGACTATGCATTTTCGCTAGACTTAGGCTTAAAGCTTGAGGAAATAGCTTAGAACGTCACGAAACTTTGTGTGGACGCTCGTCTACCAATGTGACATCCAAAACTATTCTCAAATTTAAATTCTGAGAAGTTGGTCAAAGTTGAAAATCGACCGTGCATTTTCGCTAGACTTGGGCTTAAAGGGTGAGAAAATAGGTCGGAACGTCACGAAAGTTGGCGTGCACATTTGTCTACCAATGGGACATCCAAATCTATGCTCAATTTTCAATTCCAAGAAGTTGGTCAAATTCGAAACTCGACCGTGTGTTTTCGCTAGACTTGGGCTTAAAGGGGGAGAAAATAGCTCAAAACGTCACGAAAGTTGGTGTGGACGCTTGTCTACCAATGGGACATCCAAAACTATTCTCAAATTTCAATTCTGAGAAGTTGGTCAATTTTGAAACTCGATCGTGCGTTTTCGCTAGAATTGGGCTTAAAGGATGTGAAATTAGCTCGTAATGTCACGAAAGTTGCTGTGCTTGCATGTCTACAAATGGGACATCCAAATCTATTCTCAATTTTCAATTCCGAGAAGTTGGTGAAAGATGAAACGCGACCGTGCGTTTTCTCTAGAGTTGGGCTTAAATGGGCAGAAAATAGCTCGGAATGTCATGAAAGTTAGTGTGGATGCTTGTCTACCAATGGGACATCCAAATCTATTCTCAAATTTAAATTCCAAGAAGTTGGTCAAAGTTGAAAATTTACCGTGCGCTTTCGCTAGACTTGGGCTTAAAGGGCGAGAAAATAGCTTGGAACGTCACGAAAGTTGGCGTGCGCACTTGGCTACCAACGGGACATCCAAATCTATTCTCAAATTTCAATTCCGAGAATTTGGTCAAAGTCGAAACGCCACCATACGTTTTCTCTAGACTTGAGCTTAAAGGGTGTGAAATTAGCTCGTAACACCACGAAAGTTGCTGTGCACGCATGTCTACAAATGCGAAATCCAAATCTATCGTCAATTTTGAATTTCGAGAAGTTGGTGAAAGTCAAAACTCGACCGTACGTTTTCGCTAGTGTTGGGCTTGAAGGGGGAGAAAATAGCTCGGAATGTCACGAAAGTTGGTGTGGACGCTTGTTTACCAATGGTACATCCAAAACTATTCTCAAATTTTAATTCCGAAATGTTTCTCAAAATTGAAACTCGACCGTGCGTTTTCACTAGACTTGGGCTTAAAGGGGCAGGAAATAGCTCGGAACGTCACGAAAGTTGGCGTGCACACTTGTCTACCAATGGGACATCCAAATCTATTTTCAAATTTCAATTCCCAGAAGTTGGTCAAAGTCAAAATGCCACCATGGGTTATCACTAGACTTGGGAATAAAGGGCGTGAAATTAGCTCGTAACGTCATGAAAGTTGCTGTGTGCGCATGTCTACAAATGGGACATCCAAATGTATTCTCAATTTTCAATTCCGAGAAGTTGGTCAAACATGAAACGCGATCGTGCGTTTTCTCGAGAGTTGGGCTTAAATGGGAAGAAAATAGCTCAGAATGTCACAAAAGTTGGTGTGGACGCTTGTCTACCAATGGGACATCCAAATCTATTCTCAAATTTAAATTCCGAGAAGTTGGTCAAAGTTGAAAATTTACCATGCGTTTTCGCTAGACTTGGGATTAAAGGGCGAGAAAATAGCTTGGAACTTCGCGAAAGTTGGCGTGCGCACTTGCCTACCAACGGGACATCCAAATCTATTCTCAAATTTCAATTCCGAGAAGTTGGCCAAAGTTGAAACGCCACCATGCGTTTTCGCTAGACTTGAGCTTAAAGGGTGTGAAATTAGCTCGTAACATCACGAAAGTTGCTGTGCACGCATGTCTACAAATGGGACATCCAAATCTATGCTCAATTTTGAATTCCGAGAAGTTGGTGAAAGTCGAAACTCGACCATACGTTTTCGCTAGAGTTGGGCTTGAAGGGGGATAAAATAGCTCGGAATGTCACGAAAGTTGGTGTGGACGCTTGTCTACCAATGGGACATCCAAATCTATTCTCAAATTCAAATTCTGAGAAGTTGGTCAAAGTTGAAAATTGACCGTAGCGTTTTCGCTAGAATTGGGCTTAAAGGGCGAGAAAATAGCTTGGAACGTCACGAAAGTTGGCGTGCATACTTGTCTACCAATGGTACATCCAAATCTATTCTCAAATTTCAATTCCAAGAAGTTGGTCAAAGCCAAAACGCTACCGTGCGTTTTCGCTAAAATTGAGCTTAAAGGGTGTAAAATTAGCTCGTAACGTCACAAAAGTTGCTGTGCATGCATGTCTAGAAATGGGACATCCAAATCTATTCTCGATTTTCATTTCTGAGAAGTAGGTCAAAGCCGAAACACGATCGTGCGTTTTCTCTAGAGTTGGGCTTAAAGGGGAAGAAAATAGCTCGGAACGTCACGAAAGTTGGCGTGTGCACTTATCTACCAACGGGACATCCAAATCCATTCTCAAATTTAAATTCCGAGAAGTTGGTCAAAGATGAAAATCGACCGTGCATTTTCGCTAGACTTAGGCTTAAAGCGTGAGAAAATAGCTCGGAACGTCACGAAAGTTGGCGTGCACATTTGTCTACCAACGGGACATCCAAATCTATGCTCAATTTTCAATTTCGAGAAGTTGGTCAAATTCGAAACTCGATCGTGCGTTTTTGCTAGACTTGTGCTTAAAGGGGGAGAAAATAGCTCGGAACGTCACGAAAGTTGGTGTGGACGCTTGTCTACCAATGGGACATCCAAAACTATTCTCAAATTTCAATTCCGAGAAGTTGGTCAAACTTGAAACTCAATCGTGCATTTTCGCTAGACTTGGGCTTAAAGGGTAGGAAAATAGCTCGGAACGTCACGAAAGTTGGCGTGCGCACTTGTCTACCAACGGGACATCCAAATCTATTCTCATATTTCAATTCCGAGAAGTTTGTCAAAGTCGAAATGCCACCATGCGTTTTCGCTAGACTTGAGCTTAAAGGGTGTTAAATTAGCTTGTAATGTGACGAAAGTTGTTGTGCGCAAATGTCTACAAATGGGACATCCAAATCTATTCTCAATTTTCAATTCCGAGAAGTTGGTCAAAGATGAAACGCGATCGTGTGTTTTCTCTAGAGTTGGGCTTAAATGGGAGGAAAATAGCTCAGAATGTCACGAAAGTTGGTGTGGACACTTGTCTACCAATGGGACATCCAAATATATTCTCAAATTTAAATTCCGAGAATTTGGTCAAAGTTGAAAATTTACCGTGCGTTTTCACTAGACTTGGGCTTAAAGGGTGAGAAAATAGCTTGGAACGTCGCGAAAGTTGGCGTGCGCACTTGTCTACCAACGAGACATCCAAATCTATTCTCAAATTTCAATTCTGAGAAGTTGGCCAAAGTCAAAACGCCACCATGCGTTTTCGCTAGACTTGAGCTTAAAGGGTGTGAAATTAGCTCATAACATCACGAAAGTTGCTGTGCACGCATGTCTACAAATGGGACATCCAAATCTATGCTCAATTTTGAATTCGGAGAAGTTGGTGAAAGTCAAAACTTGACCGTACGTTTTCGCTAGTGTTGGGCTTGAAGGGGGATTAAATAGCTCGGAATGTCACGAAAGTTGGTGTGGACGCTTGTCTACCAATGATACATCCAAAACTATTCTCAAATTTTAATTCCGAAATGTTTTTCAAAGTTGAAACTCGATCGTGCTTTTTCGCTAGACTTGGGCTTAAAGGGGCAAAAATAGCTCGGAACGTCGCGAAAGTTGGTGTGCATGCTTGTCTACCAATGGGACATCCAAATCTATTTTCAAATTTCAATTCCCAGAAGTTGGTCAAAGTCGAAATGCCACCATGGGTTTTCACTAGACTTGGGAATAAAGGGAGTGAAATTGGCTTGTAACGTCATGAAAGTTGCTGTGCGCGCATGTCTAAAAATGGGACATCCAAATCTATTCTCAATTTTCAATTCCAAGAAGTTGGTCAAAGATGAAACGCAACCGTGCGTTTTCTCTAGAGTTGGGCTTAAATGGGACCTTGCGTTTTCGCTCGACTTGAGCTTAAAGCGTGTGAAATTAGCTCGTAATGTGACGAAAGTTTGCGCGCGCATTTGTCTACCAACGGGACATCCAAATCTATGCAAAATTTTTAATTCCGAGAAGTTGGTCAAACTTGAAACTCGACCGTGCGTTTGCACTAGACTTAGGCTTAAAGGGTGAGAAAATAGCTCGGAACGTCACGAAATTTGACGTGCGCATTTGTCTACCAACGGGACATCCAAATCTATGCTCAATTTTCAATTTCGAGAAGTTGGTCAAATTCAAAGCTCGACCGTGCGTTTTCACTAGACTTGGGCTTAAAGGGGGAGAAAATAGCTCGGAACGTCACGAAAGTTGGTGTGGACGCTTGTTTACCAATGGGACATCCAAAACTATTCTCAAATTTCAATTCCGAGAAGTTAGTCAAAGTTGAAACTCGATCGTGCCTTTTTGCTAGACTTGGGCTTAAAGGGTGTGAAAATAGCTCGGAACGTCACGAAAGTTGGCGTGTGCATTAGTCTACGAACGGGACATCCAAATCTATGATCAATTTTTAATTCCGAGAAGTTGGTCAAATTCAAAACTTGACCGTGCATTTTTGCTCGACATAGGCTTAAAGGGTGAGAAAATAGCTTGGAACGTCACGAAAGTTGATGTGGACGCTTGTCTACCAATGGGACATCCAAAACTATTCTCAAATTTCAATTCAGAGAATTTAATCAAAGTTGAAACTCGATCGTGCATTTTCGCTACACTTGGGCTTAAAGGGTGTGAAAATAGCTCGGAACGTTACAAAAGTTGGCATGGACGCTCGTCTACCAGTGTGACATCAAAATCCATTCTCAAACTTAAATTCCGAGAAGTTGGTCAAAGTTGAAAATCGACCGTGCATTTTCGCTAGACTTAGGCTTAAAGGGTGAGAAAATAGCTCAGAACGTCACGGAAGCTGGCGCGCGCATTTGTCTACCAACGGGACATCCAAATCTATGCTCAATTTTCATTTCCGAGAAGTTGGTCAAATTCGAAACTCGACCGTGCGTTTTTGCTTGACTTAGGCTTAAAGGTGAGAAAATAGCTCAGAACGTCATGAAAGTTGGTGTACGCATTTGTCTACCAACGGGACATCCAAATCTATGCTCAATTTTCAATTCCGAGAAGTTGGTCAAATTCAAAACTCGACCGTGCGTTTTCGCTAGACTTTGGCTTAAATGGGGAGAAAATAGCTAGGAACGTCACGAAAGTTGGTGTGGACGCTTGTCTACCAATTGGAAATCCAAAACTATTCTCAAATTTCAATTCCGAGAAGTTAGTCAAAGTTGAAACTCGATCGTGCGTTTTCGCTAGACTTGGGCTTAAAGGGTGTGGAAATAGCTCGAAACGTCACAAAAGTTGGCGTGGACGCCCGTCTACCAATGTGACATCCAAATCTATTCGCAAATTTAAATTCCGAGAAGTTGGTCAAAGTTGAAAATCGATCGTGCATTTTCGCCACACTTTGGCTTAAAGGGTGAGAAAATAGCTCGAAACGTCACGAAACTTGGCGTGCGCATTTGTCTACCAACGGGACATCCAAATCTATGCTCAATTTTCAATTCCGAGAAGTTGGTCAAATTTGAAACTTGACCGTGCGTTTTCGCTAGACTTGGGCTTAAAGGGGTAGAAAATATCTTGGAACGTCACAAAAGTTGGTGTGGACGCTTGTCTACCAATGGGACATCCAAAACTATTCTCAAATTTTAATTCCGAGAAGTTGGTCAAAGTTGAAACTCGATCGTGGGTTTTCGCTAGACTTGGGCTTAAAGCTGTAGAAAATAGCTCGGAACGTCACGAAAGTTGGTGTGGACGCTTGTCTACCATGGGACATCCAAAACTATTCTCAAATTTCAATTCCGAGAACTTAATCAAAGTTGAAACTCGATCGTGCGTTTTCGCTAGACTTGGGCTTAAAGGGTGTGAAAATAGCTCGTAACGTTACGAAAGTTGGCATGGATGCTCGTCTACCAATGTGTCATCCAAATCCATTCTCAAATTTAAATTCCGAGAAGTTAGTCAAAGTTGAAAATCGACCGTGCATTTTCGCTAGACTTGGGCTTAAAGGGCGAGAAAATAGATTGAAACGTCCCAAAAGTTGGCATGCGCACTTCTCTACCAACGGGACATCCAAATCGATTCTCAAATTTCAATTCCGAGAAGTTGGTCAAAGTCGAAACGCCACCATGCATTTTCGCTAGACTTGAGCTTAAAGGGTGTGAAATTAGCTCGTAACATCACGAAAGTTGCTGTGCATGCATGTTTACAAATTGGACATCCGAATCTATGCTCAATTTTGAATTCCGAGAAGTTGGTGAAAGCCGAAACTCGACCGTACGTTTTCGCTAGAGTTGGGTTTGAAGTGGGATAAAACAGCTTGGAATGTCACGAAAGTTGGTGTGGATGCTTGTCTACCAATGGTACATCTAAAACTATTCTCAAATTTTAATTCCGAAATGTTTGTCAAAGTTGAAACTCGACCGTCGCGTTTTCGCTAGACTTGGGCTTAAAGGGGGAGAAAATAGCTCGAAACGTCACGAAAGTTGGCGTGTACGCTTGTCTACCAATGGGACATCCAAATCTATTCTCAAATTTCAATTTCGAGAAGTTGGTCAAAGTTGAAACTCGATCGTGCGTTTTTGCTAGACTTGGGCTTAAAGGGTGTGAAATTAGCTCATAATGTCACGAAAGTTGCTGTGCCCGCATGTCTACAAATGGGACATCCAAATCTATTCTCAATTTTCATTTCCGAGAAGTTGGTCAGAGATGAAACGCGATCGTGCGTTTTCTCTAGAGTTGGGCTTAAATGGGAAGAAAATAGCTCGGAATGTCACGATAGTTGGTGTGGACGCTTGTCTACCAATGCGACATCCAAATCTATTCTCAAATTTAAATTCCAAGAAGTTGGTCAAAGTTGAAAATTTAACGTGCGTTTTCGCTAGACTTGGGCTTAAAGGGGGATAAAATAGCTTGGAACGTCGCGAAAGTTTGTGTGCGCACTTGTCTACCAACGGGACATCCAAATCTATTCTCAAATTTCAATTCCGAGAAGTTGGCCAAAGTCAAAACGCCACCATGCGTTTTCAGTAGACTTGAGCTTAAAGGGTGTGAAATTAGCTCGTCACATCACGAAAGTTGCTATGCACGCATGTCTACAAATGCGACATCCAAATCTATGCTCAATTGTAAATTCCGAGAAGTTGGTGAAAGTCGAAACTTTACCGTATGTTTTCGCTAGAGTTGGGCTTGAAGGGGGATAAAATAGCTCGGAATGTCACGAAAGTTGGTGTGGACGCTTGTCTACCAATGGTACATCCAAAACTATTCTCAAATTTTAATTCCGAAATGTTTGTCAAAGTTGAAACTCAACTGTGCGTTTTCGCTAGACTTGGGCTTAAAGGGGCAGAAAATAGCTCGGAACATCACGAAAGTTGGCGTGCACGCTTGTCTACCAATGGGACATCCAAATCTATTTTCAAATTTCAATTCCCAGAAATTGGTCAAAGTCGAAATGCCACCATTGGTTTTCACTAGACTTGGGAATAAAGGGAGTGAAATTAGCTCGTAACGTCATGAAAGTTGCTGTGCGCGCATGTCTAAAAATGGGACATCCAAATCTATTCTCAATTTTGAATTCCGAGAAGTTGGTCAAAGATGAAACGCGACCGTGGGTTTTCTCTAGAGTTGGGCTTAAATGGGATGAAAATAGCTCGGAATGTCACGAAAGTTGGTGTGGACGCTTGTCTACCAATGGGACATCCAAATCTATTCTCAAATTTAAATTCCAAGAAGTTGGTCCAAGTTGAAAATTGACCGTGCGTTTTCGCTAGACTTGGGCTTAAAGGGCGAGAAAATAGCTTGGAACGTCACAAAAGTTGGCGTGCGCACTTGTCTACCAATGGGACATCCAAATCTATTCTCAAATTTCAATTCCAAGAAGTTGGTCAAAGTCGAAACGCCACCGTGCGTTTTCGCTAAACTTGAGCTTAAAGGGTGTAAAATTAGCTCGTAACGTCACAAAAGTTGCTGTGCACGCATGTCTAGAAATGGGACATCCAAATCTATTCTCAATTTTCAATTCCGAGAAGTAGGTCAAAGCCGAAACACGATCGTGCGTTTTCTCTAGAGTTGGGCTTAAAGGGGAAGAAAATAGCTCAGAACATCACGAAAGTTGGCGTGTGCACTTATCTACCAACGACACATCCAAATCCATTCTCAAATTTAAATTCCGAGAAGTTGGTCAAAGTTGAAAATCGACCGTGCATTTTCGCTAGACTTAGGGTTAAAGCGTGAGAAAATCGCTCGGAACGTCACGAACGTTGGCGTGCGCATTTGTCTACCAACGAGACATCCAAATCCATTCTCGAATTTAAATTCAGAGAAGTTGGTCAAATTCGAAACTCGACCGTGCGTTTTCGCTAGACTTGGGCTTAAAGGGGGAGAAAATAGCTCGGAATGTCACGAAGTTGGTGTGGACGCTTGTCTACCAATGGGACATCCAAAACTATTCTCAAATTTCAATTCCAAAAAGTTGGTCAAAGTTGAAACTCGATCGTGCATTTTTGCTAGACTTGGGCTTAAAGGGTGGGAAAATAGCTCGGACGTCATGAAAGTTGGCGTGCGCGATTGTCTACCAAAGGGAATTCCAAATCTATGCTCAATTTTCAATTCCGAGAAGTTGGTGAAAGTCGTAACTCGACCGTACGTTTTTGCTACACTTGGGCTTAAAGGGGGAGAAAATAGATCGGAATGTAACGAATGTTGGTGTGGATGCTTGTCTACCAATGGGATATCTAAAACTATTTTCAAATTTCAATTCCGAGAAGTTTGTGAAAGTTGAAACTCGATCGTGCGTTTTCTCTAGACTTGGGCTTAAAGGGTGTTAAATTAGCTCGGAATCTCACGAAAGTTGTTGTGCGCAAATGTCTACAAATGGGACATCCAAAACTATGCTCAATCTTCAATTACGAGAAGTTGGTGAAAGTTGAAACTCGACCGTACGTTTTCGGTAGAGGACAAAATAGCTTGCAACGTCACGAACGTTGGTGTAGATGCTTGTCTACCAATGGGACATCCAAAACTATCCTCAAATTTCAATTCCATGAAATTGGTCAAAGTCGAAACGCCACCATGCATTTTCTCTAGACTTGGGATTAAAGTGTGTGAAATTAGTTCGTAAAATCACGAAAGTTGTAGTGCGCACATGTCTACAAATGTGACATCCAAATCTATTCTCAAATTTAAACTGTGAGAAGTTGGTCAAAGTTGAAAATCGACCGTGCGTTTTCCCTAGACTTGGGCTTAAAGGGTGTGAAATTAGTTCGAAACGTCACGAAAGTTGGCGTGCGCACTTGTCTACCAACGGGACATCCAAATCTATGCTCAATTTTCAATTATGGGAATTTGGTGAAAGTCAAAACTCGATCGTGCATTTTCCCTAGATTTGGGCTTAAAGGGTGTGAAATTAGCTCGGAAAGTCATGAAAGTTGGCGTGGACGCTCGTCTACCAATGTGACATCCAAATCTTTTCGCAAATTTAAATTCTGAGAAGTTGGTCAAAGTTGAAAATCAACCGTGCATTTTCGCTACACTTAGGCTTAAAGGGTGAGAAAATAGCTCGGAACGTCAGGAAAATTGGCGTCCGCATTTGTCTACCAACGGGACATCTGAATCTATGCTCAATTTTCAATTCCGAGAAGTTGGTCAAATTTGAAACTTGACCGTGCGTTTTCGCTAGACTTTGGCTTAAAGGGGGAGAAAATAGATCAGAACTTTACGAAAGGTTGTGTGGACGCTTGTCTACCAATGGGACTTCCAAAACTATTCTCAAATTTCAATTCCGACAAGTTGGTCAAAGTTGAAACTCGATCGTGCGTTTTCGCTAGACTTGGGCTTAAAGGGGGAGAAAATAGCTCGGAACGTCACGAAAGTTGGTGTGGACGCTTGTCTACCAATGTGACATCCAAAACTATTCTCAAATTTATATTCCGAGAAGTTGGTCAAAGTTGAAAATCGACCGTGCATTTTCGCTAGACTTGGGCTTAAAGGGTGAGAAAATAGCTCGTAATGTCATGAAAGTTGGCGTGCGCATTTGTCTACCAACGGGACATCCAAATCTATGCTCAATTTTTAATTCCAAGAAGTTGGTCAAATTCGAAACTCAACCGTGTGTTTTCGCTAAACTTAGGCGTAAAGGGTGAGAAAATAGCTCGGAACGTCACGAAAGTTGGCGTGCGCATTTGTCTACCAACGGGACATCCAAATCTATGCTCAATTTTCAATTCCGAGAAGTTGGAAAATTTGAAACTTGACCGTGCGTTTTCGCTAGACTTTCGCTTAAAGGGGGAGGAAATAGCTCGGAACGTCACGAAAGTTGGTGTGGACGATTGTCTACCAATGGGACATCCAAAAGTATTCTCAAATTTCAAATCCAAGAAGTTAGTAAAAGTTGAAACTCGATCGTGCATTTTCGCTAGACTTGGGCTTAAAGGGTGTGAAAATAGCTTGGAACGTTACGAAAGTTGGCGTGGACGCTCATCTACCAATGTGACATCCAAATCCATTTTGAAATTTAAATTCCGAGAAGTTGGTCAAAGTTTAAAATCGACTGTGCATTTTCGCTAGACTTAGGCTTAAAGGGTGAGAAAATAGCTCGGAACGTCAAGAAAGTTGGCGCGCGCATTTGTCTACCAACGGGACATCCAAATCTATGCTCAATTTTCAAATACGAGAAGTTTGTCAAATTCGAAACTCGACCGTGCGTTTTCGCTCGACTTGAGCTTAAAGGGTGTGAAATTAGCTCGTAATGTGACGAAAGTTGGCATGGCATTTGTCTACCAACGGGACATCCAAATCTATGCTCAATTTTTAATTCGAAGAAGTTGGTCAAATTCGAAACTCGACCGTGCGTTTTCGCTAGACTTAGGCTTAAAGGGTGAGAAAATAGCCCAGAACATCACGAAAGTTGGCATGCGCATTTGTCTACCAACGAGACATCCAAATCTATTCTAAATTTTCAATTCCGAGAAGTTGGTCAAATTCGAGATTCGACCGTGCATTTTCGCTAGACATGGGCTTAAAGGGGGGGAAAATAGCTCGGAACGTCAGGAAAGTTGGTGTAGACGCTTGTCTACCAATGGGACATCCAAAACTATTCTCAAATTTCAATTCCGAGAAGTTAGTCAAAGTTGAAACTCGATCGTCCGTTTTCGCTATACTTGGGCTTAAACGGTGTGAAAATAGCTCAGAACGTTACGAAAGTTGGCGTGGACGCTCGTCTACCAATGTGACATCCAAATCTATTCTCAAATTTAAACTCCGAGAAGTTGGTCAAAGTTGAAAATCGACCGTGCATTTTCGCTACACTTAGGCTTAAAGGGTCAGAAAATAGCTCGGAACGTCACGAAAGTTGGGGTGCGCATTTGTCTACCAACGGGACATCCAAATCTATGCTCAATTTTCAATTCCGAGAAGTTGGTCAAATTTGAAACTCGACCGTGCGTTTTCGCTAGACTTGGGCTTAAAGGGGAAGAAAATAGCTCAGAACATCACGAAAGTTGGTGTGGACGCTTGTCTACCAATGGGACATCCAAAACGATTCTCAAATTTCAATTCCGAGAAGTTGGTCAAAGTTGAAACTCGATCGTGCATTTTCGCTAGACTTGGGCTTAAAGGGGGAGAAAATAGCTCGAAACGTCACGAAAGTTTGTGCGGACGCTTGTCTACCAATGGGACATCCAAAACTATTCTCAAATTTCAATTCCAAGAAGTTGGTCAAAGTTGAAACTCGATCGTACGTTTTCGCTAGACTTGGGCTTAAAGGGTGTGAAAATAGCTCGGAACGTCACGAAAATTGGCGTGGACGCTCGTCTACCAATGTGACATCCAAATCTATTCTCAAATTTATATTCCGAGAGGTTTGTCAAAGTTGAAAATCGACCGTGCATTTTGGCTAGACTTGGGCTTAAAGGGGGAGAAAATAGCTCGGAACGTCACGAAAGTTGGTGTGGACGCTTGTCTACCAATGGGACATCCAAAACTATTCTCAAATTTCAATTCCGAGAAGTTGGTCAAAGTTGAAACTCGATCGTGCGTTTTCGCTAGACTTGGGCTTAAAGGGGGAGAGAATAGCTCGGAACGTCACGAAAGTTGGTGTGGACGCTTGTCTACCAATGGGACATCCAAAACTATTCTCAAATTTCAACTTCGAGAAGTTGGTCAAAGTTGAAACTCGATCGTCGCGTTTTTGCTAGACTTGGGCTTAAAGGGTGTGAAATTAGCTCTTAATGTCACGAAAGTTGTTGTGCATGCATGTCTACAAATGGGACATCCAAATCTATTCTCAATTTTCATTTTCGAGAAGTTGGTCAAAGATGAAACGCGACCGTGCGTTTTCTCTAGAGTTGGGCTTAAATGGGAAGAAAATAGCTCGGAATGTCACGAAATTTGTTGTGGACGCTTGTCTACCAATGGGACATCCAAATCTATTCTCAAATTTAAATTCCAAGAAGTTGGTCAAAGTTGAAAATTTACCGTGCGTTTTCGCTAGACTTGGGCTTAAAGGGCGAGAAAATAGCTTGGAACGCCATGAAAGTTGGCGTGCGCACTTGTCTACCAACGGGACATCCAAATCTATTCTCAAATTTCAATTCCGAGAAGTTGGTCAAAGTCGAAACACCACCATGCGTTTTCGCTAGACTTGAGCTTAAAGGGTGTGAAATTAGCTCGTAACATCACGAAAATTGCTGTGCACGCATGTCTACAAATGGGACATCCAAATCTATGCTCAATTTTGAATTCCGAGAAGTTGGTGAATGTCGAAACTCGACCGTATGTTTTCGCTAGAGTTGGGCTTGAAGGGGGATAAAATAGCTCGGAATGTCATAAAAGTTGGTGTGGACACTTGTCTACGAATGGTACATCCAAAACTATTCTCAAATTTTAATTCTGAAATGTTTGTCAAAGTTGAAACTCGATCATGCATTTTCGCTAGACTTGGGCTTAAAGGGTGGGAAAATAGTTTGAAACGTCACGAAAGTTGGCGTGCGCACTTGTCTACCAATGGGACATCCAAATCTATTCTCATATTTCAATTTCGAGAAGTTGGTCAAAGTCAAGATGCCACCATGCGTTTTCGCTAGACTTGAGCTTAAAGGGTGTTAAATTAGCTCGTAATGTGACGAAAGTTGTTGTGCGCGAATGTCTACAAATGGGACATCCAAATCTATGCTCAATTTTCAATTCCGAGAAGTTGGTGAAAGTCGTAACTCGACCGTACGTTTTCGCTACACTTGGGCTTAAAGGGGGAGAAAATAGCTCGGAACGTAACGAATGTTGGTGTGGATGCTTGTCTACCAATGGGACATCCAAAACTATTCTCAAATTTAAATTCCGAGAAGTTGGTTAAAGATGAAACTCGATCGTGCGTTTTCTCTAGACTTGGGCTTAAATGGGGAGAAAATAGCTCGGAACGTCACGAAAGTTGGTGTGGACTCTTGTCTACAGACGGGACATCCAAATCTATTCTCATATTTCAATTCTGAGAAGTTGGTCAAAGTCGAAATGCCACCATGCGTTTTCGCTAGACTTGAGCTTAAAGGGTGTTAAATTAGCTCGTAATGTGACGAAAGTTGTTGTGCGCGAATGTCTACAAATGGGACATGCAAATCTATTCTCAAATTTCAATTCCGAGAAGTTGGTCAAAAATGAAATGCGATCGTGCGTTTTCTCTAGAGTTGGGCTTAAATGGGAAGAAAATAGCTCAGAATGTCACGAAAGTTGGTGTGGATGCTTGTCTACCAATGGGACATCCAAATCTATTCTCAAATTTAAATTCCGAGAAGTTGGTCAAAGTTGAAAATTTACCATGCATTTTCGCTAGACTTGGGCTTAAAGGGCGAGAAAATAGCTTGGAACATCGGGAAAGTTGGCGTGCGCACTTGTCTACGAACGGGACATCCAAATCTATTCTCAAATTTCAATTCCGAGAAGTTGGTCAAAGTCGAAACTCCACCATGCGTTTTCGCTAGACATGAGCTTAAAGGGTGTGAAATTAGCTCGTAACATCACGAAAGTTGCTGTGCACGCATGTCTACAAATGGGACATCCAAATCTATGCTCAATTTTGAATTCTGAGAAGTTGGTGAAAGTCGAAACTCGACTGTGCGTTTTCGCTAGAGTTGGGCTTGAAGGGGGATAAAATAGCTGGGAATGTCATGAAAGTTGGTCTAGACGCTTGTCTACCAATGGTACATCCAAAACTATTCTCAAATTTTAATTCCAAAATGTTTTTGAAAGTTGAAACTCGATCGTTCTTTTTCGCTAAACTTGGGTTTAAAGGGGCGGAAATAGCTCGGAACGTCACGAAAGTTGGCGTGCACGCTTGTCTACCAATGGGACAACCAAATCTATTTTCAAATTTCAATTCCCAGAAGTTTGTCAAAGTCGAAATGCCACCGTGGGTTTTCACTAGACTTGGCAATAAAGGGAGTGAAATTGGCTCGTAACGTCATGAAAGTTGCTGTGCGCGCATGTCTAAAAATGGGACATCCAAATCTATTCTCAATTTTCAATTCCGAGAAGTTGGTCAAAGATGAAACGCGACCATGCGTTTTCTCTAGAGTTGGGCTTAAATGGGATGAAAATAGCTCAGAACGTCACGAAATTTGGCGTGCGCATTTGTCTACCAACGGGACATCCAAATCTATGCTCAGTTTTCAATTCCGAGAAGTTGGTGAAATTCAAAACTCGACTGTGCGTTTTCGCTTGACTTGAGCTTAAAGGGTGTGAAATTAGCTCGTAATGTGACGAAAGTTGGCGTGCGTATTTGTCTACCAACGGGACATCCAAATCTATGCTTTATTTTTAATTCTGAGAAGTTGGTCAAATTCAAAACTTGACCCTGCGTTTTCACTAGACTTAGGCTTAAAGCGTGAGAAAATAGCTCGGAACATCACGAAAAATGGCGTGCGCATTTGTCTACCAATGGGACATCCAAATCTATGCTCAATTTTCAATTCCGAGAAGTTGGTCAAATTCGAAACTCGACTGTGCGTTTTCACTAGACTTAGGCTTAAAGGGGGAGAAAATAGCACGGAACGACACGAAACCTGGTGTGGACGCTTGTTTACCAATGGGACATCCAAAACTATTCTCAAATTTCAATTCCGAGAAGTTAGTCAAAGTTGAAACTCGATCATGCGTTTTTCACTAGACTTGGGCTTCAAGGGTGTGAAAACAGCTCGAAATGTCACTAAAGTTGGCGTGGACGCTCGTCTACCAATGTGACATCCAAATCTATTCGCAAATTTAAATTCCGAGAAGTTAGGCTTTTCGCTACAGTTAGGCTTAAAGGGTGAGAAAATAGTTCGAAACGTCACGAAAGTTGGCGTGCGCATTTGTCTACCAACTGGATATCCAAATCTATGCTCAATTTTTAATTTCGAGAAGTTGGTCAAATTCGAAACTCGACCGTTCGTTTTCACTAGACTTAGGCTTAAAGGGTGAGAAAATAGCTTGGAACGTCACGAAAGTTGCCGTGTCCATTTGTGTACCAACGGGACATCCAAATCTATGCTCAATTTTCAATTCCGAGAAGTTGGTCAAATTCGAAACTCAACCGTGCGTTTTCGCTCGACTTGAGCTTAAAGGGTGTGAAATTAGCTCGTAATGTGACGAAAGTTGGCGCATTTGTCTACCAATGGGACATCCAAATCTATGCTCAATTTTTAATTCCGAGAAGTTGGTCAAATTCGGAACTTGACCGTGCGTTTTCGCTAGACTTAGGATTAAAGGGTGAGAAAATAGCTCGGAACGTCACGAAAAATGGCGTGCGCATTTGTCTACCAATGGGACATCCAAATCTATGCTCAATTTTCAATTCCGAGAAGTTGGTCAAATTCGAAACTCGACTGTGCGTTTTCACTAGACTTGGGCTTAAAGGGGGAGAAAATAGCACGGAACGACACGAAAGCTGGTGTGGATGCTTGTTTACCAATGGGACATCAAAATCCATTCTCAAATTTAAATTCCGAGAAGTTGGTCAAAGTTGAAAATCAACCATGCATTTTCGCTAGACTTAGGCTTAAAGGGTGAGAAAATAGCTCGGAATGTCACGAAAGCTGGCGTGCGCATTTGTCTACCAACGGGACATCCAAATCTATGCTAAATTTTCAATTCCGAGAAGTTGGTCAAATTTGAAACTCGACCGTGCGTTTTTGCTCGACTTAGGATTATAGGGTGAGAAAATAGCTTAGAACGTCAGGAAAGTTGGCGTGTGCATTTGTCTACCAACGGGACATCCAAATCTATCCTCAATTTTCAATTCCGAGAAGTTGGTCAAATTCGAAACTCGACCGTGCGTTTTCGCTAGACTTGGGCTTAAAGGGTGTGAAAATAGCTCGAAACATCACGAAAGTTGGCGTGGACGCTCGTCTACCAATGTGACATCCAAATCTATTCGCAAATTTAAATTTCGAGAAGTTGGTCAAAGTTAAAAATCAACCGTGCATTTTCGCTACACTTTGGCTTAAAGGGTGATAAAATAGCTCGGAACGTCACGAAAGTTGGCGAGCGCATTTGTCTACCAATGGGACATCCAAATCTATGCTCAATTTTTAATTCCGAGAAGTTGGTCAAATTCGAAACTCGACAGTGCGTTTTCGCTAGAATTAGGCTTAAAGGGTGAGAAAATAGCTCGGAACGTCACGAAAGTTGTCGTGTGCATTTGTCTACCAACGGGACATCCAAATCTATGCTCAATTTTCAATTCCGAGAAGTTGGTCAAATTGGAAACTCGACCGTGCTTTTTCGCTTGACTCTAGCTTAAAGGGGAAGAAAATAGCTTGGAACGTCACGAAAGTTCGTGTGGACGCTTGTCTACCAATGGGACATCCAAAACTATTCTCAAATTTCAATTTCGAGAACTTAATCAAAGCTGAAACTTGATCGTGCATTTTCGCTAGACTTGGGCTTAAAGGGTGTGAAAATAGCTCGGAACGTTATGAATGTTGGCATGGACGCTCGTCTACTAGTGTGACATCCAAATCCATTCTCAAATTTAAATTCCGAGAAGTTGGTCAAAGTTGAAAATCGACCATGCGCTTTTGCTAGACTTAGGCTTAAAGGGTGAGAAAATAGCTCGGAAGGTAACGAAAGTTGTCATGCGCATTTGTCTACCAACGAGACATCCAAATCCATGCTCAATTTTTAATTCCAAGAAGTTGGTCAAATTCGAAACTCGACCGTGCGTTTTCGCTAGACTTAGGCTTAAAGGGTGAGAAAATAGCTCAGAACGTCACGAAAGTTGGAGTGCGCATTTGTCTACCAACGGGACATCCAAATCTATGCTCAATTTTCAATTCCGAGAAATTGGTCAAATTCGAAACTCGACCGTAAGTTTTCGCTAGACTTGGGCTTAAAGGGGGAGAAAATAGCTCGGAACGTCACGAAAGTTGGTGTGGACGCTCGTCTACCAATGTGACAACCAAATCTATTCTCAAAGTTAAATTCCGAGAAGTTGGTCAAAGTTGAAAATTTTCCGTGCGTTTTCGCTAGACTTGGGCTTAAAGGGCGAGAAAATAGCTTGAAACATCACGAAAGTTGGCGTGCGCACTTCTCTACCAATGGGACATCCGAATCTATGATCAATTTTGAATTCCGAGAAGTTGGTGAAAGTTGAAACTCGACCGTACGTTTTCGCTAGAGTTGGGTTTGAAGTGGGATAAAATAGCTCGAAATGTCACGAAAGTTGGTGTGGATGCTTGTCTACCAATGGTACATCCAAAACTATTCTCAAATTTTAATTCCGAAATGTTTGTCAAAGTGGAAACTCGACCGTGCGTTTTCGCTAGACTTGGGCTTAAAGGGGCAGAAAATAGCTCGAAACGTCATGAAAGTTGGCATGTACGCTTGTCTACCAATGGGACATCCAAATATATTCTCAAATTTCAATTTCGAGAAGTTGGTCAAAGTTGAAACTCGATCATGCGTTTTTGCTAGACATGGGCTTAAAGGGTGTGAAATTAGCTCGTAATGTCACAAAAGTTGCTGTGCGCGCATCTCTACTAATGGGACATCCAAATCTATTCTCAATTTTCATTTCCGAGAAGTTGGTCAGAGATGAAACGCGATCGTGCGTTTTCTCTAGAGTTGGGCTTAAATGGGAAGAAAATAGCTCGGAATGTCACGATAGTTGGTGTGGACGCTTGTCTACGCTTGTAACATCACGAAAGTTGCTGTGCACGCATGTCTACAAATGGGACACCCATATCTATGCTCAATTTTGAATTCCGAGAAGGTGGTGAAAGTCGAAACTCGACCGTACGTTTTCGCTAGAGTTGGGCTTGAAGGGGGATAAAATAGCTCGGAATGTCACGAAAGTTGGTGTGGACGCTTGTCTACAATTCGTATATCCAAAACTATTCTCAAATTTTAATTCTGAAATGTTTCTCAAAGTTGAAACTCAACCGTGCGTTTTTGCTAGACTTGGGCTTAAAGGGGCAGAAAATAGCTCGGAACGTCACAAAAGTTGGCGTGCATGCTTCTCTACCAATGGGACATCCAAATCTATTTTCAAATTTCAATTCCCAGAAGTTGGTCAAAGTCGAAATGCCACCATGGGTCAAAGCTAGTAACATCAATGGGACATCCAAATCTATTCTCAATTTTCAATTCCGTAAAGTTGGTCAAAGATGAAACGCGACCGTCGCGTTTTGTCTAGAATTGCGCTTAAATGGGATGAAAATAGCTCGGAATGTCACAAAATTTGGTGTGGATGCTTGTCTACCAATGGGACATCCAAATCTATTATCAAATTTAAATTCCGAGAAGTTGGTCCAAGTTGAAAATTGAACGTGCGTTTTCGCTAGACTTGGGCTTAAAGGGCGAGAAAATAGCTTTGAACGTCACGAAAGTTTGCGTGCGCACTTGTCTACCAATGGGACATCCAATTCTATTCTCAAATTTCAATTCCAAGAAGTTGGTCAAAGCCGAAACGCCACCGTGCATTTTCGCTAAACTTGAGCTTAAAGGGTGTAAAATTAGCTCGTAACGTCACAAAAGTTGCTATGCACGCATGTCTAGAAATGGGACATCCAAATCTATTCTCAATTTTCATTTACAAGAAGTAGGTCAAAGCCGAAACATGATCGTGCGTTTTCTCTAGAGTTGGGCTTAAAGGTGAAGAAAATATCTCGGAACATCACGAAAGTTGGCGTGCGCATTTGTCTACCAACGGGACATCCAAATCCATTCTCAAATATAAATTCGGAGAAGTTGGTCAAAGTTGAAAATCGACCGTGCATTTTCTTTAGACTTATGCTGAAAGCGTGAGAAAATAGCTCAGAACGTCACGAAAGTTGGCGTGCGCATTTGTCTACCAACGGGACATCCAAATCTATGCTCAATTTTCAATTCGGAGAAGTTGGTCAAATTCAAAACTCGATCGTGCGTTTTCGCTAGACTAGGGCTTAAAGGGGGAGAAAATAGCTCGGAACGTCACGAAGTTGGTGTGGACGCTTGTCTACCAATGGGACATCCAAAACTATTCTCAAATTTCAATTCCAAGAAGTTGGTCAAAGTTGAAACTCGATCCTGCATTTTCGCTAGACTTCGGCTTAAAGGGTGGGAAAATAGCTCGGAACGTCACGAAAGTTGGCGTGCGCGATTGTCTACCAACGGGACATCCAAATCTATGCTCAATTTTCAATTCTGAGAAGTTGGTGAAAGTCGTAACTTGACCGTACGTTTTCGCTACACTTGGGCTTAAAGGGGGAGAAAATAGCTCAGAATGTAACGAATGTTGGTGTGGATGCTTGTCTACCAATGGGACATCCAAAACTATTTTCGAATTTCAATTCCGAGAAGTTTGTGAAAGTTGAAACACGATCGTGCGTTTTCGCTAGACTTGGGCTTAAAGGGTGTTAAATTAGCTCGGAATCTCACAAAAGTTGTTGTGCACAAATCTCTACAAATGGGACATCCATAACTATGCTCAATCTTTAATTACGAGAAGTTGGTGAAAGTTGAAACTCGACCGTACGTTTTTGGTATAGGTGAAAATAGCTTGGAACGTCACGAAAGTTGGTGTGGATGCTTGTCTACCAATGGGACATCCAAAACTATTCTCAAATTTAAATTCCAAGAAATTGGTCAAAGTCGAAACGCCACCATGTGTTTTCTCTAGACTTGGGATTAAAGTGTGTGAAATTAGTTCGTAAAATCATGAAATTTGTAGTGCGCACATGTCTACAAATGTGACATCCAAATCTATTCTCAAATTTAAATTGTGAGAAGTTGGTCAAAGTTGAAAATCGATCGTGCGTTTTCCCTAAACTTGGGCTTAAAGGGTGTGAAATTAGTTTGGAACGTCACGAAAGTTGGCATGCGCACTTGTCTACCAACGGGACATCCAAATCTATGCTCAATTTTCAATTCTGGGAATTTGGTCAAAGTCAAAACTCGATCGTGCATTTTCCCTAGATTTGGGCTTAAAGGGTGTGAAATTAGCTCAGAACGTCACGAAAGTTGGCATGGACGCTCGTCTACCAATGTGACATCCAAATCTATTCGCAAATTTAAATTCCGAGAAGTTGGTCAAAGTTGAAAATCGACCGTGCATTTTCGCTATACTTAGGCTTAAAGGGTGAGAAAATAGCTCGGAACGTCACGAAAGTTGGCGTGCGCATTTGTCTACCAACGGGACATCCAAATCTATGCTCAATTTTCAATTCCGAGAAGTTGGTCAAATTTGAAAGTCGACCCTGCGTTTTCGCTAGACTTGGGCTTAAAGGGGGAGAAAATAGCTCGGAACGTCACGAAAGTTGGTGTGGACACTTGTCTACCAATGGGACATCCAAAACTTTTCTCAAATTTCAATTCTGAGAAGTTCGTCAAAGTTGAAACTCGATCGTGCGTTTTCGCTAGACTTCGGCTTAAAGGGTGTGAAAATAGCTCGGAACGTCACGAAAGTTGGTGAGGACGCTCGTCTACCAATGTGACATCCAAATCTATTCTCAAATTTATATTTCGAGAAGTTGGTCAAAGTTGAAAATCGACCGTGCATTTTCGCTAGACTTGGGCTTAAAGGGTGAGAAAATAGCTCGGAATGTCACGAAAGTTGGCGTGCGCATTTGTCTACCAACGGGACATCCAAATCTATGCTCAATTTTTAATTCCAAGAAGTTGCTCAAATTCGAAACTCGACCGTGCGTTTTCGCTATACTTAGGATTAAAGGGTGAGAAAATAGCTCGGAACGTCACAAAAGTTGGTGTGCGCATTTGTCTACCAACGGGACATCCAAATCTATGCTCAATTTTCAATTCCGAGAAGTTGGTCAAATTTGAAACTCGACCGTGCGTTTTCACTAGACTTGGGCTTAAAGGGGGAGGAAATAGCTCGAAACGTCACGAAAGTTGGTGTGGATGCTTGTCTACCAATGGGACATCCAAAACTATTCTTAAATTTCAATTCCGAGAAGTTAGTCAAAGTTGAAACTCGATTGTGCGTTTTCGTTAGACTTGGGCTTAAACGGTGTGAAAATAGCTCGGAACGTCACTAAAGTTGGCGTGGATGCTCCTCTACCAATGTGACATCCAAATCTATTTTCAAATTTAAACTCCGAGAAGTTGGTCAAAGTTGAAAATCGACTGTGCATTTTCGCTACACTTAGGCTTAAAGGGTGAGAAAATAGCTCGGAATGTCACGAAAGTTGGCGTGCGCATTTGTCTACCAACGGGACATCCAAATCTATGCTCAATTTTCAATTCCGAGAAGTTAGTCAAATTTGAAACTCGACCGTGCGTTTTCGCTAGACTTGGGCTTAAAGGGGGAGAAAATAGCTCGGAACGTCACGAAAGTTGGTGTGGACGCTTGTCTACCAATGGGACATCCAAAACTATTCTCAAATTTCAATTCTAAGAAGTTGGTCAAAGTTGAAACTCGATCGTGCGTTTTCGCTAGACTTGGGATTACAGGGGGAGAAAATAGCTCGGAACGTCACGAAAGTTGGTGTGGACGCTTGTCTACCAATGTGACATCCAAAACTATTCTCAAATTTCAATTCCGAGAAGTTGGTCAAAGTTGAAACTTGATCGTGCGTTTTCGCTAGACTTGGGATTAAAGGGGGAGAAAATAGCTCGGAACGTCACGAAAGTTGTTGTGGACGCTTGTCTACCAATGGGACATCCAAAACTATTCTCAAATTTCAATTCCGAGAAGTTGGTCAAAGTTGAAACTCGATCGTGCGTTTTCGCTAGACTTGGGCTTAAAGGGTGTGAAAACAGCTCGGAACGTCATGAAAGTTGGCGTTGACGCTCGTCTACCAATGTGACATCCAAATCTGTTCTCAAATTTATATTCCGAGAAGTTGGTCAAAGTTGAAAATCGACCGTGCATTTTCGCTAGACTTGGGCTTAAAGGGGGAGAAAATAGCTCGGAACGTCACGAAAGTTGGTGTGGACGCTTGTCTAACAATGGGACATCCAAAACTATTCTCAAATTTCAATTCCGAGAGGTTGGTCAAATTTGAAACTCGATCGTGCATTTTCTCTAGAATTGGGCTTAAAGGGGGAGAAAATAGCTCGGAACGTCACGAAAGTTGGCGTGGACGCTTGTCTACAAATGGGACATCCAAAACTATTCTCAAATTTCAATTTCGAGAAGTTGGTCAAAGTTGAAACTCGATCGTGCGTTTTTGCTAGACTTGGGCTTAAAGGGTGTGAAATTAGCTCATAATGTCACGAAAGTTGCTGTGCGCGCATGTCTACAAATGGGACATCCAAATCTATTCTCAATTTTCATTTCCGAGAAGTTTGTCAGAGATGAAACGCGACTGTGCGTTTTCTCTAGAGTTGTGCTTAAATGGGACGAAAATAGCTCGGAATGTCATGAAAGTTGGTGTGGACGCTTGTCTACCAATGTGACATCCAAATCTATTCTCAAATTTATATTCCGAGAAGTTGGTCAAAGTTGAAAATCGACCGTGCATTTTCGCTAGACTTAGGCTTAAAGGGGAAGAAAATAGCTCGGAACGTCACGAAAGTTGGTGTGGACGCTTGTCTACCAATGGGACATCCACTACTATTCTCAAATTTCAATTCCGAGAGGTTTTTCAAAGTTGAAACTCGATCGTGCATTTTCGCTAAACTTGGGCTTAAAGGGGGAGAAAATAGCTTGGAACGTCACGAAAGTTGGTGTGGACACTTGTCTACCAATGGGACATCCAAAACTATTCTCAAATTTCAATTTCGAGAAGTTGGTCAAAGTTGAAACTCGATCGTGCATTTTTGCTAGACTTGGGCTTAAAGGGTGTGAAATTAGCTCGTAATGTCACGAAAGTTGCTATGCATGCATGTCTACAAATGGGACATCCAAATCTATTCTCAATTTTCATTTCTGAGAAGTTGGTCAGAGATGAAACGCGACCGTGCGTTTTCTCTAGAGTTGGGCTTAAATGGGAAGAAAATAACTCGGAATGTCACGAAAGTTGGTGTGGACAGTTGTCTACCAATGGGACATCCAAATCTATTCTCAAATTTAAATTCCGAGAAGTTGGTCAAAGTTGAAAATTTACCGTGCGTTTTCGCTAGAGTTGGGCTTAAAGGGCGAGAAAATAGCTTCGAACGTCGCGAAAGTTGGCGTGCGCACTTGTCTACCAACGGGACATCCAAATCTATTCTCAAATTTCAATTCCGAGAAGTTGGTCAAAGTCGAAACGCCACCATGCGTTTTCGCTAGACTTGAGCTTAAAGGGTGTGAAATTAGCTCGTAACATCACGAAAGTTGCTGTGCACGCATGTCTACAAATGGGACATCCAAATCTATGCTCAATTTTGAATTCTGAGAAGTTGGTGAAAGTCGAAACTCGATCGTACGTTTTCGCTAGAGTTGGGCTTGAACGGGGATAAAATAGCTAGGAATGTCACAAAAGTTGGTGTGGACGCTTGTCTACCAATGGTACATCCAAAACTATTCTCAAATTTTAATTCCGAAATGTTTGTCAAAGTTGAAACTCGACCGTGCGTTTTCGCTAGACTTGGGCTTAAAGGGGCAGAAAATAGCTCAGAACGTCACGAAAGTTTACATGCACGCTTGTCTACCAATGGGACATCCAAATCTATTTTCAAATTTCAATTCCCAGAAGTTGGTCAAAGTCAAAATGCCACCATGGGTTTTCACTAGACTTGGGAATAAAGGGAGTCAAATTAGCTCATAACGTCATGAAAGTTGATGTGCACGCATGTCTACAAATGGGACATCCAAATCTATTCTCAATTTTCAATTCCGAGAAGGTGGTCAAAGATGAAACGCAACCGTGCGTTTTATCTAGAGTTGGGCTTAAATGGGATGAAAATAGCTCGGAATGTCACGAAAGTTGGTGTGGACGCTTGTCTACCAATGGGACATCCAAATCTATTCTCAAATTTAAATTTCGAGAAGTTAGTCAAAGTTGAAAATTGACCGTGCGTTTTCGCTAGACTTGGGCTTAAAGGGCGAGAAAATAGCTTGGAACATCACGAAAATTGGCATGCGCACTTGTCTACCAATGGGACATCCAAATCTATTCTCAAATTTCAATTCCAAGAAGTTGGTCAAAGCCGAAACGCCACCGTGCGTTTTCGCTAAACTTGAGCTTAAAGGGTGTAAAATTAGCTCGTAACGTCACAAAAGTTGTTGTGCACGCATGTCTAGAAATGGGACATCCAAATCTATTCTCAATTTTCATTTCCGAGAAGTAGGTCAAAGCCAAAACGCGATCATGCGTTTTCTGTAGAGTTGGGCTTAAAGGGGAATAAAATAGCTCGGAACGTAACGAAAGTTGGCGTGTGCACTTATCTACCAACGAGACATCCAAATACATTCTCAAATTTAAATTCCGAGAAGTTGGTCAAAGTTGAAAATCGACAGTGCATTTTCGCTAGACTTAGGCTTAAAGGGTGTGAAAATAGCTCGGAACATCACAAAAGTTGGCGTGCGCATTTGTCTACCAACGAAACATCCAAATCTATGCTCAATTTTCAATTCCGAGAAGTTGGTCAAATTCGAAACTCGACCGTTCGTTTTCGCTACACTTGGGCTTAAAGGGGGAAAAAATAGCTCGGAACGTAACGAATGTTGGTGTGGACGCTCGTCTACTAATGGGACATCCAAAACTATTCTCAAATTTATATTCCGAGAAGTTTGTCAAAGTTGAAACTCGATCGTGCGTTTTCGCTAGACTTGGGCTTAAAGGGTGTGAAATTAGCTCGGAATCTCACAAAATTTGTTGTGCGCATTTGTCTACCAATGGGACATCCAAAACTATGCTCAATCTTTAATTACGAGAAGTTGGTGAAAGTCGAAACTCGACCGTACGTTTTCGGTAGAGGAGAAAATAGCTTGGAACGTCACGAAAGATGGTGTGGATGCTTGTCTACCAATGGGATATCCAAAACTATTCTCAAATTTCAATTCCAAGAAATTGGTCAAAGTCGAAATTCCACCATGCGTTTTCTCTAGACTTGGGATTAAAGTGTGTGAAATTAGTTCGTAAAATCACGAAAGTTGTAGTGCGCACATGTCTACAAATGTGACATCCAAATCTATTCTCAAATTTAAGTTGTGAGAAGTTGGTCAAAGTTGAAAATCGACCGAGCGTTTTCCCTAGACTTGGGCTTAAAGGGTGTGAAATTAGTTCGGAACGTCACAAAAGTAGGCGTGTGCACTTGTCTACCAACGGGACATCCAAATCTATGCTCAATTTTCAATTCCGGGAATTTGGTCAAAGTCGAAACTCGATCGTGCATTTTCCCTAGATTTGGGCTTAAAGGGTGAGAAAATAGCTCGAAACGTCACGAAAGTTGGTGTGGACGCTCGTCTACCAATGTGACATCCAAATCTATTCCCAAATTTAAATTCCGAGAAGTTGGTCAAAGTTGAAAATCGACCGTGCATTTTCGCTACACTTAGGCTTAAAGGGTGAGAAAATAGCTCAGAACGTCACGAATGTTGGCGTGCACATTTGTCTACCAATGGGACATCCAAATCTATGCTCAATTTTCAATTCCAAGAAGTTTGTCAAATTCAAAACTCGACCGTGCGTTTTCGCTAGACTTGGGCTTAAAGGGGGAGAAAATAGCTCGGAACATCACGAAAGTTGGTGTGGATGCTTGTCTACCAATGGGACATCCAAAACTATTCTCAAATTTCAATTCCGAGAAGTTTGTCAAAGTTGAAACTCGATCGTGCGTTTTTTCTAGACTTGGGATTAAAGGGTGTGAAATTAGATCGTAATGTCACGAAAGTTGCTGTGCGCGCATGTCTACAAATGGGACATCCAAATCTATTCTCAATTTTCATTTCCGAGAACTTGGTGAAAGTCGAAACTCGACCGTACGTTTTCCCTAGAGTTGGGCTTGGAGGGGGATAAAATAGCTCAGAATGTCACGAAAGTTGGTGTGGACGCTTGTCTACCAATGGTACATCCAAAACTATTCTCAAATTTTAATTCCGAAATCTTTGTCAAAGTTGAAACTCGACCGTGCGTTTTTGCTAGACTTGGGCTTAAAGGGGCAGAAAATAGCTCGGAACGTCACGAAAGTTGGCGTGCACGCTTGTCTACCAATGGGACATCAAAATCTATTTTCAAATTTCAATTCCCAGAAGTTCGTCAAAGTCAAAATGCCACCATGGGTTTTCACTAGACTTGGGAATATAGGGCGTGAAATTAGCTCGTAACGTCATGAAAGTTGCTGTGGACATCCAAATCTATTCTCAATTTTCAATTCTGAGAAGTTGGTCAAAGATGAAATGCAATCGTGCGTTTTCTCTAGAGTTGGGCTTAAATGGGAAGAAAATAGCTTAGAATGTCACGAAAGTTGGTGTGGACGCTTGTCTACAAATGGGACATCCAAATCTATTCTCAAATTTAAATTCCGAGAAGTTGGTCAAAGTTGAAAATTTACCGTGCGTTTTTGCTAGACTTGGGCTTAAAGGGCGAGAAAATAGCTTGGAACGTCGCGAAAGTTGGCGTGCGCACTTGTCTACCAACGGGACATCCAAATCTATTCTCAAATTTCAATTTCGAGAAGTTGGCCAAATTCAAAACACCACCATGCGTTTTCGCTAGACTTGAGCTTAAAGGGTGTAAAATTAACTCATAACATCATGAAAGTTGCTGTGCACGCATGTCTACAAATGGGACATCCAAATCTATGCTCAATTTTGAATTCAGGGAAGTTGGTGAAAGTCGAAACTTGGTCGTACGTTTCCACTAGAGTTGGGCTTGAAGGGGGAGAAAATACCTTGGAATGTCACAAAAGTTGTTGTGGACGCTTGTCTACAAATGGTACATCCAAAACTATTCTCAAATTTTAATTCTGAAATGTTTGTCAAAGTTGAAACTCGACCGTGCATTTTCGCTAGACTTGGGCTTAAAGGGGCAGAAAATAGCTCGGAACGTCACGAAAGATGGCATGCACGCTTGTCTACATATGGGACATCCAAATCTATTTTCAAATTTCAATTTCCAGAAGTTGGTCAAAGTCGAAATGCCACCATGGGGTTTTCACTACACTTGGGAATAAAGGGAGTGAAATTAGCTCGTAACGTCATGAAAGTTGCTGTGCGTGCATGTCTAAAAATGGGACATCCAAATCTATTCTCAAGTTTCAATTCCGAGAAGTTGGTCAAAGATGAAACGCAATCGTGCGTTTTCTCTAGAGTTGGGCTTAAATGGGATGAAAATAGCTCGGAATGTCACGGAAGTTGGTGTGGATGCTTGTCTACCAAAGGGGACATCCAAATCTATTCTCAAATTTAAATTCCGAGAAGTTGGTCAAGGTTGAAAATTGACCGTGCGTTTTCGCTAGACTTGGGCTTAAAGGGCGAGAAAATAGCTTGGAACGTCACGAAAGTTGGCGTGCGCACTTGTCTACCAATGGGACATCCAAATCTATTCTCAAATTTCAATTCCAAGAAGTTCGTCAAAGCCGAAACGCCACCGTGCATTTTCGCTAAACTTGAGCTTAAAGGGTGTAAAATTAGCTCGTAACGTCACAAAAGTTGTTGTGCACGCATGTCTAGAAATGGGACATCCAACTCTATTCTCAGTTTTCATTTCCGAGAAGTAGGTCAAAGCCGAAACACGATCGTGCGTTTTCTCTAGAGTTGGGCTTAAAGGGGAAGAAAATACCTCGGAACGTCACGAAAGTTGGCGTGCGCACTTATCTACCAACGAGACATCCAAATCCATTCTCAAATTTAAATTCCGAGAAGATGGTCAAAGTTGAAAATCGACCGTGCATTTTCGCTAGACTTAGGCTTAAAGCGTGAGAAAATAGCTCGGAACATCACGAAAGTTGGCGTGCGCATTTGTCTACCAACGGGACATCCAAATCTATGCTCAATTTTCAATTCCGAGAAGTTGGTCAAATTCGAAACTCGACCGTGCGTTTTCGCTACACTTGGGCTTAAAGGGGGAGAAAATAGCTCGGAACGTAACGAATGTTGGTGTTGATGCTTGTCTACCAATGGGACATCCAAAACTATTCTCAAATTTCAATTTCGAGAAGTTTGTCAAAGTTGAAACTCGATTGTGCGTTTTCGCTAGACTTGGGCTTACAGGGTGTGAAATTAGCTCGGAATCTCACGAAAGTTGTTGTGTGCAAATGTCTACAAATGGGACATCCAAAACTATGTTCAATCTTCAATTACGAGAAGATGCTGAAAGTCGAAACTCGACCGTACATTTTTCAGTAGAGGAGAAAATAGCTTGGAACGTCGCGAAAGATGGTGTGGATGCAGTTCTACCAATGGGATATCCAAAACTATTCTCAGATTTCAATTCCAAGAAATTGGTCAAAGTCGAAACTCCACCATGCGTTTTCTCTAGACTTGGGATTAAAGTGTCTGAAATTAGTTCATAAAATCACGAAAGTTGTAGTGCGCACATGTCTACAAATGTGACATCCAAATCTATTCTCAAATTTAAGTTGTGAGAAGTTGGTCAAAGATGAAAATCGACCATGCGTTTTCCCTAGACTTGGGCTTAAAGGGTGTGAAATTAGTTCGGAACGTCACGAAAGTTGGCGTGCGCACTTGTCTACCAACGGGACATCCAAATCTATGCTCAATTTTCAATTCCGGGAATTTGGTCAAAGTCGAAACTCGATCGTGCATTTTCCCTAGATTTGGGCTTAAAGGGTGTGAAATTAGCTCGGAACGTCATGAAAGTTGGCGTGGACGCTCGTCTACCAATGTGACATCCAAATCTATTCGCAAATTTAAATTCTGAGAAGTTGGTCAAAGTTGAAAATCGACCGTGCATTTTCGCTACACTTAGGCTTAGAGGGTGAGAAAATAGCTCAGAACGTCACGAATGTTGGCGTGCACATTTTTCTACCAACGGGACATCCAAATCTATGCTCAATTTTCAATTCCGAGAAGTTGGTCAAATTCGAAACTCGACCGTGCGTTTTCGCTAGACTTGGGCTTAAAGTGGGAGAAAATAGCTCGGAACGTCACGAAAGTTGGTGTGGACGCTTGTCTACCAATGGGACATCCAAAACTATTCTCAAATTTCAATTCTGAGAGGTTGGTCAAAGTTGAAACTCGATCGTGCGTTTTCGCTAGACTTGGGCTTAAAGGGGGAGAAAATAGCTCGGAATGTCACGAACGTTGGTGTGGACGCTTGTCTACCAATGGGACATCCAAAACTATTCTCAAATTTCAATTTCGAGAAGTTGGTCAAAGTTGAAACTCGGTCGTGCGTTTTTTCTAGACTTGGGCTTAAAGGGTGTGAAATTAGCTCGTAATGTCACGAAAGTTGCTGTGCGCGCATGTCCAAATCTATTCTCAATTTTCATTTTCGAGAACTTGGTGAAAGTCGAAACTCGACCGTACGTTTTCCCTAGAGTTGGGCTTGAAGGGGGATAAAATAGCTCAGAATGTCACGAAAGTTGGTGTGGACGCTTGTCTACCAATGGTACATCCAAAACTATTCTCAAATTTTAATTCCGAAATTTTTGTCAAAGTTGAAACTGGACCGTGCGTTTTTGCTAGACTTCGGCTTAAAGGGGCAGAAAATAGCTCGGAATGTCACGAAAGTTGGCGTGCACGCTTGTCTACCAATGGAACATCAAAATCTATTTTCAAATTTCAATTCCCAGAAGTTGGTCAAAGTCAAAATGCCACCATGGGTTTTCACTAGACTTGGGAATAAAGGGCGTGAAATTAGCTCGTAACGTCATGAAAGTTGCTGTGCGCGCATGTCTACAAATGGGACATCCAAATCTATTCTCAATTTTCAATTCCGAGAAGTTGGTCAAAGATGAAACGCAATCGTGCGTTTTCTCTAGAGTTGGGCTTAAATGGGAAGAAAATAGCTCAGAATGTCACGAAAGTTGGTGTGGACGCTTGTCTACAAATGGGACATCCAAATCTATTCTCAAATTTAAATTCCGAGATGTTGGTCAAAGTTGAAAATTTACCGTGCGTTTTTGCTAGACTTGGGCTTAAAGGGCGAGAAAATAGCTAGGAACGTCGCGAAAGTTGGCGTGCGCACTTGTCTACCAATGGGACATCCAAATCTATTCTCAAATTTCAAATCCGAGAAGTTGGCCAAAGTCAAAACACCACCATGCGTTTTCGCTAGACTTGAGCTTAAAGGGTGTAAAATTAGCTCATAACATCACGAAAGTTGTTGTGCACGCATGTCTACAAATGGGACATCCAAATCTATGCTCAATTTTGAATTCCGAGAAGTTGGTGAAAGTCAAAACTCGACCGTACGTTTTCACTAAAGTTGGGCTCGAAGGGGGAGAAAATACCTCGGAATGTCACAAAAGTTGTTGTGGATGCTTGTCTACCAATGGTACATCCAAAACTATTCTCAAATTTTAATTCCGAAATGTTTGTCAAAGTTGAAACTCGACCGTGCGTTTTCGTTAGACTTGGGCTTAAAGGGGCAGAAAATAGCTCGGAACGTCACGAAAGTTGGCGTGCACACTTGTCTACATATGGGACATCCAAATCTATTTTCAAATTTCAATTCCTAGAAATTGGTCACAGTCGAAATGCCACCATGGGTTTTCACTAGACTTGGGAATAAAGGGAGTGAAATTAGCTCGTAACGTCATGAAAGTTGCTGTGCGCGCATGTCTAAAAATGGGACATCCAAATCTATTCTCAATTTTCAATTCCGAGAAGTTGGTCAAAGATGAAACGCAACCGTGCGTTTTCTCTAGAGTTGGGCTTAAATGGGATGAAAATAGGTCGGAATGTCACGAAAGTTGGTGTGGACGCTTGCCTACCAATGGGACATCCAAATCTATTCTCAAATTTAAATTCCGAGAAGTTGGTCAAAGTTGAAAATTGACCGTGCGTTTTCGCTAGACTTGGGCTTAAAGGGCGAGAAAATAGCTTGGAACGTCACGAAAGTTGGCGTGCACACTTGTCTACCAATGGGACATCCAAATCTATTCTCAAATTTCAATTCCAAGAAGTTGGTCAAAGCCGAAACGCCACCGTGCGTTTTCGCTAAACTTGAGCTTAAAGGGTGTAAAATTAGCTCGTAACGTCACAAAAGTTGTTGTGCACACATGTCTAGAAATGGGACATCCAAATCTATTCTCAATTTTCATTTTCGAGAAGTAGGTCAAAGCCGAAACACGATCGTGCATTTTCTCTAGAGTTGGGCTTAAATGGGAAGAAAATAGCTCGGAACGTAACGAAAGTGGGCGTGTGCACTTATCTACCAACGAGACATCCAAATCCATTCTCAAATTTAAATTCCGAGAAGTTGGTCAAAGTTGAAAATCGACCGTGCATTTTCGCTAGACTTAGGCTTAATGCTTGAGAAAATAGCTCGGAACGTCACGAAAGTTGGCGTGCGCATTTGTCTACCAACGGGACATCCAAATCTATGCTCAATTTTCAATTCCGAGAAGTTGGTCAAATTCGAAACTCGACTGTGCGTTTTCGCTAGACTTGGGCTTAAAGGGGGAGAAAATAGCTCGGAACGTAACGAATGTTGGTGTGGATGCTTGTCTACCAATGGGACATCCAAAACTATTCTCAAATTTCAATTCCGAGAAGTTTGTCAAAGTTGAAACTCGATCGTGAGTTTTCGCTAGACTTGGGCTTAAAGGGTGTGAAATTAGCTCGGAATCTCACGAAAGTTGTTGTGCGCAAATGTCTACAAATGGGACATCCAAAACTATGCTCAGTCTTCAATTACGAGAAGTTGGTGAAAGTCGAAACTCGACCGTACGTTTTCGGTAGAGGAGAAAATAGCTTGGAACGTCACGAAAGTTGGTGTGGATGCTTGTCTACCAATGGGATATCCAAAACTATTCTCAAATTTCAATTCCAAGAAATTGGTCAAAGTCGAAACTCCACCATGCGTTTTCTCTAGACTTGGGATTAAAGTGTGTGAAATTAGTTCGTAAAATCACGAAAGTTGTAGTGCGCACATGTCTACAAATGTGACATCCAAATCTATTCTCAAATTTAAGTTGTGAGAAGTTGGTCAAAGTTGAAAATCGACCGTGCGTTTTCCCTAGACTTGGGCTTAAAGGGTGTGAAATTAGTTCAGAACGTCACGAAAGTTGGCGTGCGCACTTGTCTACCAACGGGACATCCAAATCTATGCTCAATTTTCAATTCCGGGAATTTGGTCAAAGTCTGTTATACCTCAATATTACACATTTCGTATTAGTGTCGCATCCTTGCATTACCGACCTAAACGACAGTTTCCCTTAAAGATCATCTGAACATCCAGAGTGAAAACCATTGACTGAATACTGAAAGCAAAACCTGTTTCTGCCATCTTCCAACCCAACTTAGCCCTGTTTGTGAGCACTGCCGCTCCTTGCACATCTACAAGGGCGCGGTAGTTAGCACTACCGCGCGTTGCTCCTTCTCTGGGGCGCGGTACTACCGCGTTATGCTCAGTTATAGGGGCGCGGTAGTCTGAAATTAGCCTTTTTGCCTTGGATTTTGGGATTTCGACCTTCGAGGAGATTTTGTTGGGATTACTACCTTTGGTTCGATCCTAACTCCTTCTTTGTTTAGCTGGCCTGATCCACTAAACCCTCCATAGATCCACACTTCTCTCTTGTTGGTTAGCCTTCCCATGTGCTATAAGAGAGAAGCCTTCCATGAGCCAAAGGGAGGACTCTTGAGAGCACCAAACTTATGGTCTTGCAGCATTGTGGAGATAGCTAAGAGGAGAAGACACTTGGAGTTGGAGGATTGGCTTGGGCATCAAGCACCCTTTGTAAGTAATCTTCAAGTTGTAATGGAATAACTTGTCTTGTTTCCCCAAATCATTTGTGTTAATATTGTTTTAATGATATGGTTTGTATCTCTCATAGATTTAGATCCTAACTCATGTTTTCAGATTGCTAGAGAATAGTACATGCTTGTGTTTTGGTTACTCTTTGACAGGTTCATTGGTGAAGACTTGGAGCTTGGAGCAAACACCAAAGTCAAAGCACTTGGACATAAGGTCAGTTAAAATCCTTTTGCTCTCTTCAGCATTTTAATACTGAAATGTATGTTAGATCTAGGGATTCAAGGTTGCATTTGTTTTGTCTGTTCTTAGTCTAGAGTTAGTTAGATCCTACTTTAGCCTAAGGGAGTTTTGACTTATCCGTAGGGCAGAATTCCACATAACAAAGTCGAAAGTCGATCGTGCATTTTCCCTAGATTTGGGCTTAAAGGGTGTGAAATTAGCTCGGAACGTCATGAAAGTTGGCATGGACGCTCATCTACCAATGTGACATCCAAATCTACTTGCAAATTTAAATTCTGAGAAGTTGGTCAAAGTTGAAAATCGACCGTGCATTTTCGCTACACTTAGGCTTAAAGGGTGAGAAAATAGCTCAGAACATCACGAATGTTGGCGTGCACATTTGTCTACCAACGGGACATCCAAATCTATGCTCAGTTTTCAATTCCGACAAGTTGGTCAAATTCGAAACTCGACCGTGCGTTTTCGCTAGACTTGGGCTTAAAGGGGGAGAAAATAGCTCGGAACGTCACGAAAGTTGGTGTGGACGATTGTCTACCAATGGGACATCCAAAACTATTCTCAAATTTCAATTCCGAGAAGTTGGTCAAAGTTGAAACTCGATCGTGCGTTTTCGCTAGACTTGGGCTTAAAGGGGGAGAAAATAGCCCGGAACGTCATGAAAGTTGGTGTGGACGCTTGTCTACCAATGGGACGTCCAAAACTATTCTCAAATTTCAATTCCGAGAAGTTGGTCAAAGTTGAAACTCGATCGTGCGTTTTCGCTAGACTTGGGCTTAAAGGGTGTGTAAATAGCTCGGAACATCAGGAAAGTTGGCGTGGACTCTCGTCTACCAATGTGACATCCAAATCTATTCTCAAATTTATATTCCAAGAAGGTTGTCAAAGTTGAAAATCGACCATGCATTTTCACTAGACTTGGGCTTAAAGGGTGAGAAAATAGCTCGGAACGTCACGAAAGTTGGCTTGTGCATTTGTCTACCAACGGGACATGTAAATCTATGCTGAATTTTTAATTCCGAGAAGTTGGTCAAATTCGAAACTCGACCGTGCGTTTTCGCTAGACTTAGGCTTAAAGGGTGAGAAAATAGCTCAGAACGTCACGAAAGTTGGCGTGCGCATTTGTCTACCAACGAGACATCCAAATCTATGCTCAATTTTGGATTTCGAGAAGTTGGTCAAATTCGAAACTCGACCATTCGTTTTCGCTAGACTTAGGCTTAAAGGGAGAGAAAATAGCTCGGAACATCACAAAATTTGGCGTGCGCATTTGTCTACCAACGGGACATCCAAATCTATGCTCAATTTTCAATTCCGAGAAGTTGGTCAAAGTCAAAATGCCACCATGGGTTTTCACTAGACTTGGGAATAAAGGGCGTAAAATTAGCTCGTAACATCCTTAAAGTTGCTGTGCGCACATGTCTACAAATGGGACATCCAAATCTATTCTCAATTTTCAATTCCGAGAAGTTGGTCAAAGATGAAACGTGATCGTGCGTTTTCTCTAGACTTGGGCTTAAATGGGAAGAAAATAGCTCAGAATGTCACGAAAGTTGGTGTGGACGCTTCTTTACCAATGGGACATCCAAATCTATTCTCAAATTTAAATTCCGAGAAGTTGGTCAAAGTTGAAAATTTACCGTACGTTTTCGCTAGACTTGGGCTTGAAGGGCGAGAAAATAGCTTGGAACGTCGCGAAAGTTGGCGTGCGCACTTGTCTACCAACGGGACATCCAAATCTATTCTCAAATTTTAATTTCGAGAAGTTGGCCAAAGTCGAAACGCCACCGTGCATTTTCTCTAGACTTGAGCTTAAAGGGTGTGAAATTAGATCGTAACATCACGAAAGTTGCTGTGCATGCATGTCTACAAATGGGACATCCAAATCTATCCTCAATTTTGAATTCCGAGAAGTTGGTGAAAATCGAAACTCGACTGTACGTTTTCGCTAGAGTTGGGCTTGAAGGGGAAGAAAATAGCTCGAAACGTCACGAAAGTTGGCGTGTGCACTTATCTACCAACGGGACATCCAAATCCATTCTCAAATTTAAATTCCGAGAAGTTGGTCAAAGTTGAAAATCGACCGTGCATTTTCGCTAGAATTAGGCTTAAAGCGTGAGAAAATAGCTTGGAACTTCACAAAAGTTGACGTGCGCATTTGTATACCAACGAGACATCCAAATCTATGCTCAATTTTCAATTCCGAGAAGTTGGTCAAATTCAAAACTCGACCGTGCGTTTTCGCTAGACTTGGGCTTAAAGGGGGAGAAAATAGCTTGGAACGTCATGAACTTGGTGTGGATGCTTGTCTACCAATGGGACATCCAAAACTATTCTCAAATTTTAATTCCGAGAATCGGGTCAAAGTTGAAACTCGATCGTGCATTTTCGATAGACTTGGGCTTAAAGGGTGGGAAAATAGCTCGGAACATCACGAATGTTGGCGTGCGCACTTGTCTACCAACGGGACATCTAAATCTATTCTCATATTTCAATTCTGAGTAGTTGGTCAAAGTCGAAATGCCACCATGCGTTTTCTCTAGACTTGAGCTTAAAGGGTGTTAAATTAGCTCGTAATATGACGAAAGTTGTTGTGCGCGAATGTCTACAAATGGGACATCCAAATCTATGCTCAATGTTATACCTCTATATTTCACGGTGTCGCATCCCCATTACAAAACAAATTGACGACACTTCCCCTACTGTTTTGAACCACCCAGAAGAGACAGATGATGAGTCAACCTTGAAGGTAAATCCACCCTGGCAAGTTTTGACCCACCTTGGACTTTATTTTTACACACTACCGCGCCTTGCCAGCTTACCAAAACGCGGCACTAGACACTAACGCGTTCTGCTTTTTCCCCAAAGCGCGGCAGTGCCGCGTTCTGTAGCATTTGCAAAACGCGGCACCCTTTTAATAGTTTTTTGCCCTTGGCTTGTGGGATCTTGGATTTTCGAAGATAATGGAAAATTGGGTTCCTTGATTCGATCTCAACTCATCTCCTTCGATTAGAATCCCTGATCCACTTATCCCTCCTTAGATCCACCCATCTCTCTTGTTGGTTAGCCTCACCATTCACTATAAAAGAAAGGCATGCCATTGGAAAGGGGGGAGGACTCTTGAGAGCACCAAACTTATGGTCTTGCAGTATTGTGGAGATAGCTAGAGGAGAAGACACTTGGAGTTGGAGGATTGGCTTGGACATCAAGCACCCTTTGTAAGTAATCTTCAAGTTGTAATGGAATAACTTGTCTTGTTTTCCCAAATCATTTGTGTTAATCTTGTTTTAATGATATGATTTGTATCTTTCATAGATTTAGATCTTAACTCATGTTTCAGATTGCTAGAGAATAGTACATACTTGTATTTTGGTTACTCTTTAACAGGTTCATTTGTGAAGACTTGGAGCTTGGAGCAAATACCAAAGACAAGCATTTGGACATAAGGTCAGTTAAACTCCTTCTACTCTCTTCAGCATTTTAATACTGAGATGTGTGTTAGATCTAGGGATTCAAGGTTGCATTTGTTTCGTTTTGTTCTTAGCCTAGAGTTAGTCTAAGTCTGCTTTAGTCTAAGGGATTTTTGACTTATCCGTAGGGCAGAATTCCACATAACAAGAATGGCGACTCCGCTGGGTTAGATTACTGCTTGATTGATTTAATTCACAGTCATTTATCTTTGAATTGTGAGTTTTTGTTGCACTTCAAACCAGCTTGAATTTTGGTCTTTTTTGACCCTTATTCACCCCTCCTCGCAGTATTTATCTCCCTGTTCAATTACTGAGTCCCCTGGGTTAGCAACAACCCTGAAAACTTGATTTTTTCTTTTCCAGTTGCGCTTTTTTCCTCTTGCCACAGTGCCGCGCCCTCTTAACCACTTCTAGCGCGGCAGTTACACAGTGCCGCGTCCTAGGCATTAATACCAGAGCGGCAGTTACACAGTGCCGTGCTTCAGTCAGGCTTTAGCCCACGGTAGTGTTTGCAAGTGGGTAAATTTTTTTTAATTTTTGCTTGGTTTCCTGAGTCTCTCCCTGCCTCAGATAGTCTTTACTGTTGCTTGTTAGCATACTGGTTAATTCCCAGTCTGTATGGTCTGCTTATCACCTAGTTTGTGACTTTGATTGATTGATTGAATTAAGTGGCACTTTTGACATATTGGTCATTTTTCAATTTGATCGCATTTGACTTGACTTTTCCCCCACAACCAACTCAACACCACTGTCTCCTGTTACTGAACGCTGTAGTTTTACAGTCATATTGTCATTATCATTATCAGTAAATCAAAAAGATCATTGGTTGAGAGCAAATTTTGTTGTCTAAATTGAAAAAGTTTAGTGGTATTTTGCATAGAGGAATGAACCATTAATTTTGCCATAGAAATTCTCATTATAGAAGCATTGTAGATTGTAAAATCAGTGCATTGAAAAGAGTATTTACTTCAGTTTGGCTTTGTTTATAAATCAAAAAGAAAAGAAAAATCTTTTACTTTGATTGCTTGTGAAAATTGTTATGCATATTTGATCGAAGAACCTCTATCTCTACCTTAGCTAGATTTCATCGAAGACAAAGGCTTGTTTATGATTCATTCTCATTTGCATGGTTTGAGTCGTCATAACACCATCAAGTTTCACGTCCACTACCCGATTGAGTAAAGACAGCCACTAAAATTAATCACCCTAATTAAACCAACTTTAACCTCACTTGAGGAAATCAAAAGAATTTGGTAGTTAGGTAGGACACCGGGGATAGGCATCAAAATAATTCCCCCTTGTCATTTTCATCTGAGACATAGTCGTTGTCTTTAGGGAACTAAAATCCTCTAGTACTTATTGACACGGTCACAGCTAGTTTGTGGAGGGGCCTCCTGACTGTTTCCAACTGTTCAGGGGTTAAACGGCCGCGAGATTGAGAACCGGACGGACTCTGTGGAATACCGCACTCCACTTAGCCCTAAGGCAACATCGATCGTTGTCTTCTTCGGAAGGCTGAAGTGCCCAAAAACTTTTCCGACGTGTCATGAACGAGGTGGCTTAGTATCTATTCTACTAGGGCTCTTTTACCCAGGATCCCTTTCGGTAGAGGGATATCCTTCTTATATCGGTCTCTCATGTTGTATTGTTCGACTTGGATTTCATCACCTTGCGAAGGATACAGCCTGTTGAGGTCTCCATCTCTTAGTTAGGAGTTTGCTTGGCGTCTCATCTTTATAGAGGGTCATTTTTTCTTTGTAGGGACTGCTTGTTGGCATTCTGGCCATTTTTGTTGATCAGCTCGCTTACTGAGACACCGGTCTCAGTATAGATTTTAGAGCTTGCTTTTTTGGCCTGTGAGCCTTGCTTTTTCTAGCTCCTCTTTTGCACACTCGGCTGCATTAGAGTTTTTGAGTTCTTTGTTTACGGTACTGCCCCCGATTTTCATTTTCCTGTCATCATGTCAGATCAACAACGAAGATCACGAAGACAGCAGGGCCTAAGCCCTCCACCACCACCACCGCCACGGACTTCTGGTCCGCCTGTATCACGCATTCCTGCTCCTCCTGGCCGCGGTGCTGGTCGAGGCAACATCCCGCCTCCGATACGTACAACATCTTCAGTTACGCCCGTAACTGCCACACACAGCACAGTCTCAGAATCTATTGCAGCTTCTATGACCACTAGCATGTCTGAGGCTTCCACTGTCACCTCACCCACTGTCATTCCAGATTTATCTGTAACAGTGGGCACAGTTACAGCAGCTGAACCTAGCATGACCCAGAGTACTAGACCAGAGGTCATCCTTCAACCAGATGCCAACACCTCCCGTCCATCAGACACTTTTCACGATGATATAGACGGATCTATTGGCACCACAGAAGGGTCCGACTAGGACATACCTGGCTTAATTTCATTCCCAGGCGGATACGTTGAGATCGTTGAAGATACTCGTCTACCTGACACACCTTTTGAACCTGATTATGGTTTCATTACTTCCCAGACGGAGCTTCCGCCTGTTATTACTACGTCACCCAGTGTTCATCCTCAGGAGACAAGTTCTTCTAGCAACGTACCTCGCACTTTTCATCTACCCAACATTCCACCGGGACACGAAATCATGGCTTCCATCCAGTCTAGTATGGTTAGCCTAGCGAACTCTCCGTTAGCATCGGCACAATTTAGACGCAACACAGAGCAAATGCTTTCGACAGCGTCTAGATATCCCCCTGTTTCTCGTCCTTCTGACTATAGGGATCCCAACGTCCCGTCTAGCACAGAATTTCATCACTCTTTTGCAGACGGCTCAGGACCTTCGGACTTTACTACACCTAGATTCCTGTCGGATCCCCAAAATCTTTTCCAGGATATGAACTCGGACCCAGTTCTCGTTGGTCCTCCTATCATTGAACACGTGATGGACGACGTTGATACCCCTGGGCTAAATTCCCCACATTTGCTGTCATCACCTATGTTTGGTGCACATTCCATGAGGGATAACCCAGTTTTTTCTCCGTCCTCACCTGTCCAATATGGACGACCTCCTCCGCTAATCGGTACTTTTGGCGCCGTTGGCCAATCCATGCTATCATATTTGGCTAGCGGCGGAAGAACACCTAGTCATACTGCTGGATCTTCCGTTTCAACCGGAGGATCACCTTCAGCCACCATTTATACTATTTCAGGAGGTGGACAACCGACTGCAATGGTCCCTAACTCCAACTTACAAACCCTCCCTGGTGGGCCATCAACCCAACCAGCTGGGGGGCAACCTTTTGTTGGGAACCCCATTGTTAGTCAACAACCTCCAACTGGTGGGCCATCAACCCAACCAGTCGGAGGACAACCTTTTGCCGGGAACCCAGTTCCCAGTATACAGCCTCCTCACATAGGGCTATCCAATCTAACTGCTGGCGAACAACCTATTGGATCGCTCCAACAAGTTTCCCAACCAGCAGTGTCTACTCAGTTCGGTATGTACAATCCACCTGGCAGTGGGCAACCTTATTCCGGTGTTCCAACCGGGCCTTACTCTCAACCACCCCCGTCAGGCATGCTTCCTTCTTGGGATCATCAAATCCCACAGAGTGGGGGGTACTCACTTTTTGGAAACTGGAACCAAGCTGGGGGGCAATCTCAGATTCCCCCCAACCTGAATTCTGGATTCCCTTACCCTTCAGCTGCTACAACTCCATGGAACCCATCACTTCAATTTCCACTCATCCCTCAAGCAGGAACGAGTCTTCCATGGACACCACCGTCGCAGCCTCCCCCCAACCCTGCTATGGGAAATCCTCCACTTACATAGTATGGTGGCAACATCCCTGGAACACAACAATTCCAAGGAACTTTTCCCCAATAAGGAACAACAACCATTCCTGGGTATCAACAGCCTCAGGGTACTATACCCACTCAGCAGAACACTTACCAACCGGCTGCTTACAATCAACCGGTTAACCAGATGGCTTACTATCCGCAGAACTTCCAGCAGTATCCCGCGGGAAACACATATGGGTATAACACACAGCAGCATGCTATGCAGGGCCCTCCACGGTTCCCAGCACCACATGGTTATTACTCATTCCCGCAGACCAACCGTCAACTTCCCTTTCTGGCAACACTTGACTTACCAGATTTGTCGAGGCTTATCAATGATCCTATATGGCACGAACCTCACTGGCCACCTATCCCAGCCAAACTACCATCGGACATTCCCAAGTTCGATGCTAAGCCCGGGGAAGACCCCAAGAACCACGTGATGACCTTCCATCTTTGGTGTTCATCAAACTCCTTGATGGATGATTCCATCCGACTTCGGCTCTTCCAACGTACGCTTACCGGAACGGCAGCAAAATGGTATATCGAGCTGCCACAGCACTCTTTTCGTGATTTCAACACTTTGGCTATGCAGTTTCTGACACATTTCCAGCTTCCCATCCGGTATGAGACTGGAACAGAACTGCTAACTTCACTGCGTCAAACCACTTCCACACACATTTCGGATCACATCCATGAGTGGCGAAGACGCCGTAGGCTAATAAAGGCACCTATTCTAGATCAGCTACTTGCTGATTGGTTTACAAAATCCTTTTTGCCTCCCATAGCCAGAGACATTGCTATGCGCGGACCAGTTACGAAAGAACAAGCCATCTCGGCAGCACAATACATGGATTTAGTATATACTCAATCCGGTACTTTACATGAACTTCTTCCACATGCTTCCCGCGTTCACATTGATCCTACAAAGCCTACTACTGAACCACCCATTGATGGTATCGTTGGTTCAGTTAAGGCTCAGCCTGCTACCAACTCGACGGGGCAACAAGCTTCTGCTTCCCCGCTTTTACCCAGGCCGCTTCAAAAGCTTCCACCTCTCCTGCTGTCTCCTCCGAAGTGAATGCAGTCCAATCTACATCACAACCATCCGGAGGAAAGAAGAAAAACAATCGTGGTAAACCCAAGAAAAACCAGCAGGAGAATCCCAAACCACAACCTACTCAGAATGACCAAAAACCACGTCGGAAAGCTAAGTTTCCCTGCTTGATTTGTCAAGATGATCATTATACGCGTGACTGTCCCTACAAGGACGAGGTCCATAAGTTCGTTAAAGGATCCTCTCGACCGGCAGTGCTAACTGACCCTTTCCCCCAACAGCAATAGCAAATGGTTGCCCAAGAATCCCCACAAGGGGGAAACCCGACCAATCCTTCCCATGGAGAGACGTCCACAAACCGCGAGATCCTAATGACAAGTAATGAGGAGATTAATATCACCACTCGTTCAAAGACTTATGATAATCCTCCAAGTTCAACCAAACAATCGGAGACAGCCAAAGGCAAATCTCCTGTTGAAGATCCGATTCCTACTCCCCCCCCTAATGGTCATCTCCATATCGAGAGACCACTTATGGACACAGTGCTACGCCCACCCAAGGGCACCATACGAAAGGCGACATTCAATCCGAATGCGCGAGCTGCCCAAAACTACAACATTGTTGAAGATTTGGCTCAAGCACCTTGCGCTATGTCAACTCTCGAGGTTCTCCAACACTGCCCCACGCAGCGTAGAACCCTACTTTCAGCATTGGGGGCACTGGACCCAGATACTTCAAACTCCGTCATGTTTAACTTGGAGCACGCTAAACCTAGGCTTTCTCACCAGTTAGCCTTCCAGGTACATACGAAAATCCGTGGAAATGTGATCCACCGCACTGTGTTAGATGAGGGTGCTTCCACGTCGATTATGTCTTTGAACTGCTGGAGAGCCCTCGGCTCACCTGAGGTCACAACTTCTCCCACTACTCTTAGAGCGTTTGATGGACATGGTTTTCAACCATATGGACTCATCCCCTCAATCGGTGTTGAACTGGGGGGAAAAACAGTATCCGTACACATCGAAGTCGTAGATGCACCTTTGGATTACAACCTCCTACTTGGTCGGAACTGGTTCTATGCCATGACTGCCATAGCATCTACAGTCTTCCGGATTGTACAATTTCCCCATGAAGGGAAAATTGTCACTATTGATCAATTGGATTACTGTATCCCAGACTCCCATCCGAACTCCGCCAATACCGTCCCGTTATTGGATCAACCACGGTACCGGTTCCAAGACATAGGTATTGGTCTCATGAAGGATTCATCCCTCATTGGAGTTTTTCCAGAGCTGGGAACCCATCTTCAACCAGTCAACATGATTTCATCGCATGTCACCCCGTCCGATGATTCATGGGTGATCCCGAGTCCTACTCAGATCCAAGGCTATGGCAATTCCATGCCTTTGAACAGAAACCTTGCAGCTTATGACGCGATCCAATCAGCCACAGATTGGGTCGAATGTTCTACTGATCACACAGTGGCACAGCTCTCGACTGAAACTCATACACACCCACCATTGTTTGATCCTCTCAACTTGATTTTTTCCCACCGACGAATCAATCATAGAGGTTATGTGCGGTAATGAGCCACCATGGGGAGATTTTCATCATCGATCTTCATTCCCCACCATTCAGTCACTTGAGCCTGATACCAAATCCAGTGCTTCACTTGGGATGGTTCAAACCAAGTTCCCCACTTCCCTCGACGAAGTATTTTCTGAAGGCAACTTGGCCAATCTTATGGCAACCATTCCCATCGACATTTCAGTAAAGCATGGTATCGTGGAAAATGTACACATTGGCAAAACATGTACTCCTCTCGAGACAGAGTTCTATAATGCCTACTTTAAAACTTTCCGCGATGTTTTCGCTTGGAGTTATGAAGAGATGCCAGGAATCGACCCGTCGATTGTGGTCCACGAAATTCCAACTTTCCCTGGCGCCTGACCTGTTCGGCAAAAGCTTCGACCCGTTCATCCTCGTAAGGCAGCCGCCATTAAAGCAGAAGTTGAAAAACTTTTGCGTGCTGGTTTTATCTATCCTGTCCCATTGACAGAATGGGTATCCAACATCGTCCCTGTAGCCAAGAAACAGGGAACGATCAGAGTCTGTGTTGATTACCGTGATTTGAACAAAGCTTGTCCCAAGGACAACTACCCAACTCCGTTTATCGACCAGATCATCGATAACTGTGCCGGAAGTGTTATTTTTTCATTCATGGATGGCTTTTCTGGCTATAATCAGATCGATATCCTCCCAGCCGACCAGCACAAAACGGCCTTTATCTGCCCTTGGGGGATCTTTGCATATCGGAAGTTACCTTTTGGCCTCAAAAATGCCGGGGCAACTTTCCAACGGGCGATGTCCTACGCATTTCATGACATCAAACATATCGTAGAGCCATATCTCGATGACCTTCCTGCTCATTCTCGAACTCGGGAAGAACATCCAGATCACTTGAGTGCCATTTTCGAAAGGTGCCCGGCGCTACAATATACGTTTGAACCCGCATAAGTGCGTTTTCTGTGTAGAAGCCGGAAAAATGTTGGGATTCATAGTCTCCAAAGACGGGATACGTCTAGATCCCGCAAAGGTAGCAGCTATCATAGCCCTGCCTTCACCTACCAATATTCCAGAACTTCAATGTTTGCAAGGGCATGCAAACTTTCTACGCCGTTTTATCTGCAATCTGTCCAAGATAACAAAAGGCTACATGCGGCTTCTCAAGAAGAATGTTCCCTTCATATGGGATGATGAAGCCCAACGCTCCTTTGATAATTTAAAGGCGGCCTTAACCAAAGATCCTGTGATTCAACCCCCCAATTACACACAGGACTACATCCTTTATCTCGCAGCCTCGATTTCCACCATTGGTATGGTGTTAGTCCAGGAAGACCACAACGGCATAGAACATGTGGTGTACTACCTCAGCAAGAGTCTTCTCGACTCTAAAACTCGCTACTCACATGTTGAAAAGCTGGCTCTGGCAACAGTATTTGCTATCCAGAGATTCCGTCACTACATCTTACTCCGCCGGACCACCGTTATCGCCGATTTCAATCCAATGTACTATATCCTCACACGACAAGTGCTTGGAGGCAAGTACTCCCGTTGGATTGTCATCCTTCAAGAGTTTGACTTGGAATTTGTCAAGGCCAAGTCTAAGAAATCTCTGGTCTTTGCTGAGTTAATTTGTCACTTGCCCCATGCTACTGAGAAATCCGAGCCCATTGATTCTCTTCCCGACGAATCATTGTTCCTCATTAGCACGTCTGATCCGTGGTATGGGGATATTCTCTTATATCTCCAAACCCAACGCTTTCGTCCCGATCTCAACCGCGATGAACGACGACGTATCAGACATCACGCAAAATACTACCTTATAGTGAACGATACTTTGTATCGACGTGGTGTCGACACTGTCCTTCGACGCTGTTTAACCTTAGATGAGGCGGAACGCGTTCTCAATGCTGCCACGCTGGAGCATGTGGTGGTCATCTCTCTGGGATGGCTACGGCCCAGAAAATACTGCGAGCAGGATACTTCTGGCCCTCGATTTTCAAAGACTGCATTGAAACAGTCAAGAAGTGTCCGCCATGTCAATTCTTTCATAGCAAAGCACGCTCGCATCCTGCTCCACTCCATCCTGTCATTGCCGTCAGCCCCTTTTCCAAATGGGGCATCGATTTTATGCACTGTAAGCCCACTTCAGCCGGGGGGCATAACTATGTCATAGTAGCTGTGGACTATTTTACAAAATGGGCTGAAGCGATGCCTACATATGCTGAAGACAGCAAAACAGCAGCGCAGTTCATATTCAATCATATCATATCTAGATTCAGTGTCCCACAGTCTATTGTGACCGATCATGGCTCCCATTTTAGGAATCATATGATCGAAGAACTAAGTGCCAAACTGGGTTTTCACCACGAAAACTCAACCCCGTATTACCCACAAGCTAATGGCCAAGTTGAATCCATCAATAAGGTCCTGAAACGAATGATTCAGCGCATTGTGGGTACCCAAAAATCCAATTGGCACTCAGCTCTGTTCTCAGCACTGTGGGCATACCGAACCTCAGTGAAAAGTGCTACTGGGTTTACACCATTTCAATTGGTGTACGGCCTGGAAGCCATTCTCCCGATTGAATGTGAAATTCCATCACTCAAGATAGCCATAGAGCTACTTCCACACACTACTTCCGAAGAAGAACGGTTTCTATACCTAGCCAAGCTAGATGAAACCCGCCGCGACGCCGCTTTAGCTAATGAAGCTCACAAAAAACGCGTCAAAGCTCAATACGACAAATCCGTTCAACCTCGGATCTTCAATGAGGGTGACCTCGTACTTACATATGATCAGATGCATGATAAACTTGGTAAAGGTAAACTTGAATCTATGTGGTACGGCCCCTTCATTGTAAAACGTGTCTTAGAAAAAGGAGCCTATGAACTAGTCGACTGTGATGGTACGCCATTGGCACGGCCCCGCAACGGGCTATACCTCAAGCGTTTCTATGCGTGAGGTTACCCCACGCGGGTTACTTCTTGTACATAATGTACTTAGTTTGCTTTTTGCTTTATTTTTAGTGTGCGCATGGATCTTATGTATCTACTCTTACTTTGACTCGTGCCTTTATGCGCAGATGTCTACCTACTTTGGATTCGCTGACGGTGCAAGCCGACATACCCGGAATCTCGCTTCCGCAGCATGGGTGATCTATTCCCCCACTGGCGAGTTGATTTCCTCAGGAGCCATTTGTTTAGGTCCCGCAACCAACAATATCGCAGAGTACCATGCAGTCATTGGTCTCTTGACTGAGGTTGCCTCACTCGGGATTGACTCCTTATCGGTCTTTTTAGACTCCCAACTCGTGGTTTCTCATCTAAACCATGTTTACACAGTTCGCGATCCTACGTTACTTCGTTTATTTTGAAGAATACGCCTCTTGGAACGGTCATTTGATTTTATCACATATCAACATATACCGAGAGAATTCAATTGTATTGCCAATTCATTGGCTAATTACATCTTGGACTGGCATCTTGCCCATACATAAACACATCATAAAAGATAAATAAATGCACAAGTCATTGCAAATAGTTAGATCATAAATAGGTCCATATCACTGTATATAAAAGTTTTTTTTCCAAAATACATAAAGTTTGTGTCAAAGACAAAGTTGGGGATCAAATCCCATATACAAAAAATTGGCCCTCAAAGCCTACATATCGTGTACATGCCGCAAAAAGATCTAAAGACCATCTATGGAGATCTAGGAGACCTATCATGTCCCTCATCGGACTCCTCCCGCTGATGGTGGTAACACATCACAGCTCGAACCACCTTGCGAAGAAGTCGACTAATACGTCCAGGTACACCCACAGTATGCCTCTGGAGGTGGTAGGGGACATCATCCATCCGCATAGCAGGGATCCCATGAGTCAATCCCTGCAGGTTCCTCTCAATGTCCCGGACACCTCCTTCCTCATCTTCATCTTCTTCTTCGACAGGATCAGCTTGACGATCTACACCGCCACGACGTAGTGGAGAGTATCCAGCTGGTCTCTGTGGTCCGCGGTCTGCAACATGCATGCGAGTATACATTAGAAGTCTTTTACACATTCTAAAAAAGCATTAAAAAATTAAATATTCAAAAAGAAAAAATACATATCCATGAAGGTCATACCAGAGTTGTCCCAGTCATCATCTTCTGGCAAAGCCAAGTCAATATCCTCACGGAAATCTACCCCTGAATAGGGATAGTCGTCGATCATGACTATCTGCTCCTCTAGCCAAGAGAAAAAGTCCTCTCCAAAGGCTAGCCGCTGAGGTCCTCCAAGGCGCCCGGCGTAGTCGCTCCATCGAGCCATCCATGGCTCAGTAGGTGGACGAGGATGCATAGATATCTGTGGCCGCAGTAATGGCACCCTTGCCAGGAAGAAAGTGACCAAGATACTCCCATAGCCAAACTGGGTATTTTTCCCAGTTCTACATTTGTGCACCTGTTCCTTCATGTTGGACAACACTGCATCACACCAGTTGAAGACTGTTCCTCCCATGCACTCTGCTGCGAGATTTACCTGTGTGCGGGTTGCTTGATGTGGGCTCATGCTTCCCACTGCACGTGTAATAGTGAATAGCAAGGTTTTAAAAGGAAGATTTGTGACCTCTTTTATGGCCACTTTCCCACTCTTCTTACTCGAACCCGCCTGACAATATCGAGCAATCAAATCATCCGTGCTTGAGTCTGAAGCACTGTACCCGGTAAGATTCGGCCGGGCCCCTCTTTTCGAGAGACCCGTGAGAAAGTAGATGTCTTCAAGTTGGATTTCAAGCACGTGCTCTCCCACTCGGAAAGCTTCGATATCGGGGTCCCACAATTGAACAAGGTGAGTAAGGAGCTTAGGTTGTTGGCGGATCCCTTTAGTCTTAAAAAACTTTAGCAAACCACATTCTCGCAATGCGGTCACGGTTGGTAAGTCGTTTTCAGCCCTAAAATCGTCCGTTTCTTGCTCCCTCTCTTTCCAACTCACCATTTTGCTTCAAATAGGTTGCAAATCCCTGCAAAAGGGCAAGCAAAGTAATTAGTGACTATTTAATAACTTGCTTCCAGCAAAAATTTGAGGAAAATTTGATTTTTTGAACTCAATTTTCGCACGTGCCGCGCCTGGAGGGCACCCTGCCGCGTGGCAGTCCACAGTGCCGCGCCTCATTTTGAGGTTACAGCGCGGCACTGTTCAACAGTGCCGCGTTCCTCGATAGGGGCCCCACGCGGTAGTACGGCAGGCGATTCTTGCCAAAAGGGCTTGCCAAAAAATTAAATTTTTTCCGGTGAAAACAAAAATTTCTTGCATGAAATGAAAGAGGGGTTCAAGCACTCTTACCTGGCGCAGACGGCGGTCGAAATGGTATCCCAGAACTCTCGGTATCGATCCTTGAAATTTTGCTCCAAAATGGGTAAAAATGTCTCCTTTGGGTAAAAATCACAAATGAATAGTAATTTCTATTTTTACCATGCCTTATATAGCATTTTTTCACATTTTTTAATTAATTAATTACTATTTCAAATTAACAAACCCTTATTCATATTGCTAATGCCCGATTTTTGAGCATTTATTGACAGGATCTGCGGTAGAAATGGGATGCATTCATACTGGTATTTGTTCGTAATTTGACCTTCATATTGAGCCCACTTTATCTTTTTCGTGCTCTGGATTTAAAACTTGAAAAAGATTCCAAGCGCTTTCACACCTGTGTCGTGCTTGTCAAACGCAAGTAAACGGGTGTCGAGTACGGTCAGCTTTACTCATGCTCGTTAAACGATGAGGAAAGTATTATCCTGGTTGTATTTTATTCTTTTTTCGGGCCAGAATAATTAATTTTTACGAAAAAGACCACAGGAGTCCATAGTTAAGCTCTTTTCAGACTCCTTAAAATTGAAAAGATTGCCAAGTGACCTTGACTCTTTCACACTTGTAAAAGTATTTGAAAGGTCGTCTATTCGGTGATAGGTTACCCCTTTTTCGGCCCGTCTAGACTATTTACGAGAAAGGTATACCTCAGTCAATCTCGGCTGGGAGAGTTCTCTCGGGAATCGTTTTACACTTTTTCGGGATCGAGGGACTAAATTTTACGAAAAAGTACATTATGGAGCTTCCTTTAAGTTTTTTAGGCTCTCTAAATATGAAAAACTATCGAGTTTTCATTCCTTGGGCTTGTTAAAATATTAACATTGAAGGACCCACTTTGGGACGAACCCCTCCTTTCTCAGGTTCGTAAAACATGTGAGATTGGACTCATCCACAAGATGAGCTACACCGAGCATCTGTTATCCTCTTCAAGCTCGTAAAACAAGAAAGAGGTACTCGTCCATCATGTCGGGGAAATATGGGGGAACAAGTCAAGTTTATCTATGGCAGCTTGTCAGTCGTTACCTTTGAACATGGCATGTGTCCATCTCTTGTCTATATTTGGGTATCCGTCTTTCATTGAGTCATAGTCATCATCATGGGTCGCCTCCCTGGCCACGAGTCCACTCATCCGATGTCTATCCTCTATTTATCAATAATCCCTGCTGCCAAGTCTTGTTACATGCCGTTATATGTTCAAAGGGTTGCATTATATCGAGTCATTCACTGTGTCAGGCCTCCGCTGTGTCAGTACATACTCCATTACTTCATCATCCTATCACATGTGCCGATTTCGTGTCGATGATGTGGGAATCATCATGGCCCACCTTCGACGAGTCTATTCCTGTCGACACTAAATCACTATCCAGGAATTGGACTTAGAAATCAACCATTAGTACCTTGGTACCTGCATGCCTCAATGGCAGGTTTCCTCGTGTTTGACAGTAGGTTCACCTCATTGACCTCTGATCAAGCAATCTCTCGGATGCTCGACATCAACTCATTCATTCGCATTTCGTTGAGATGTACTATTGATACCTTGGGAATCATTGTCATTATTGGTGATCTCCCTCGCATTTGTTAACGGTCCACATCATTGACCGGTAATCAAATGGTTTCTTCCATGTTCGACTCCAACACATTGTAATCACATGGTTAGATTCGTATCTCTATGCGATCGGGTAGAAGACCCTGGGCGTATTACTGTATCTTGACTGCGTCCAGGCTGCGATGGAGATGTCTCTTGTATTGTCACACAGATCCACTTATTGTATTGGTCGTGGCTGTGTCGTTACTATCTCATGGATCTACGATTGTTCATAGTAGCCATGATCTGTCCACAGTTTACATTATCTCAGTACTCATGGATCTGCAATGTATTGGTCGGCAGCCATGCTTTAAGTCATTGGTTTCCGAGCATGGGAATGCTCGCCTCGGTGGTATATCTAACACTTTGTTTCTATTTCAGCTCCGTGTCGCTCTCCTCGATGCTATCTCTGCACATTATTTTCGTAAAGTCTTTCGGTCATCAGTCCCTTCTGACCTCACACTTTAGGGGGAATCTGTTATACCTCTATATTTCACGGTGTCGCATCCCCATTACAAAACAAATTGACGACACTTCCCCTACTGTTTTGAACCACCCAGAAGAGACAGATGATGAGTCAACCTTGAAGGTAAATCCACCCTGGCAAGTTTTGACCCACCTTGGACTTTATTTTTACACACTACCGCGCCTTGCCAGCTTACCAAAACGCGGCACTAGACACTACCGCGTTCTGCTTTTTCCCCAAAGCGCGGCAGTGCCGCGTTCTGTAGCATTTGCAAAACGCGGCACCCTTTTAATAGTTTTTTGCCCTTGGCTTGTGGGATCTTGGATTTTCGAAGATAATGGAAAATTGGGTTCCTTGATTCGATCTCAACTCATCTCCTTCGATTAGAATCCCTGATCCACTTATCCCTCCTTAGATCCACCCATCTCTCTTGTTGGTTAGCCTCACCATTCACTATAAAAGAAAGGCATGCCATTGGAAAGGGGGGAGGACTCTTGAGAGCACCAAACTTATGGTCTTGCAGTATTGTGGAGATAGCTAGAGGAGAAGACACTTGGAGTTGGAGGATTGGCTTGGACATCAAGCACCCTTTGTAAGTAATCTTCAAGTTGTAATGGAATAACTTGTCTTGTTTTCCCAAATCATTTGTGTTAATCTTGTTTTAATGATATGATTTGTATCTTTCATAGATTTAGATCTTAACTCATGTTTCAGATTGCTAGAGAATAGTACATACTTGTATTTTGGTTACTCTTTAACAGGTTCATTTGTGAAGACTTGGAGCTTGGAGCAAATACCAAAGACAAGCATTTGGACATAAGGTCAGTTAAACTCCTTCTACTCTCTTCAGCATTTTAATACTGAGATGTGTGTTAGATCTAGGGATTCAAGGTTGCATTTGTTTCGTTTTGTTCTTAGCCTAGAGTTAGTCTAAGTCTGCTTTAGTCTAAGGGATTTTTGACTTATCCGTAGGGCAGAATTCCACATAACACTCAATTCTCAATTCCGATAAGTTGGTGAAAATCGTAACTCGACCGTACGTTTTCGCTACACTTGGGCTTAAATGGGGAGAAAATAGCTCGGAACATCACGAAAGTTGGCGTGCACATTTTTCTACCAACGGGACATCCAAATCTATGCTCAATTTTCAATTCCGAGAAGTTGGTCAAATTTGAAACTTGACCGTGCGTTTTCGCTAGACTTGGGCTTAAAGGTGGAGAAAATAGCTCGGAACGTCACGAAAGTTGGTGTGGACGCTTGTCTACCAATGGGACATCCAAAACTATTCTCAAATTTCAATTCCGAGAAGTTAGTCAAAGTTGAAACTCGATCATGCATTTTCGCTAGACTTGGGCTTAAAGGGTGTGAAAATAGCTCGGAACGTCACGAAAGTTGGCATGGACGCTCGTCTACCAATGTGACATCCAAATCTATTCGTAAATTTAAATTCCGAGAAGTTGGTCAAAGTTGAAAATCGACCGTGCATTTTCACAAGACTTAGGCTTAAAGGGTGAGAAAATAGCTCGGAACGTCACGAAAGTTGGCGTGCGCATTTGTCCACCAGCGGGACATCCTAATCTATGCTCAATTTTCAATTCCGAGAAGTTGGTCGAATTTGAAACTCGACCGTGCATTTTCGCTAGACTTGGGATTAAAGTGGGAGAAAATAGCTCGGAACGTCACGAAAGTAGGTGTGGACGCTTGTGTACCAATAGGACATCGAAAACTATTCTCAAATTTCAATTCCGAGAAGTTGGTTAAAGTTGAAACTCGATCGTGCGTTATCGCTAGACTTGGGCTTAAAGGGTGTGAAAATAGCTCGGAACATCACAAAAGTTGGCATGGAGGCTCGTCTACCAATGTGACATCCAAATCTATTATCAAATTTATATTCCAAGAAGTTGGTCAAAGTTGAAAATCGACCATGCATTTTCGCTAGACTTGGGCTTAAAGGGTGAGAAAATAGCTCGGAATGTCACGAAAGTTGGCGTGCGCATTTGTCTACCAACGGGAAATCCAAATCTATGCTCAATTTTTAATTCCGAGAAGTTGGTCAAATTCAAAACTTGACCGTGCGTTTTCGCTAGACTTAGGATTAAAGGGTGAGAAAATAGCTCGGAACGTCACGAAAGTTGGCGTGCACATTTGTCTACCAACGGGACATCCAAATCTATGCTCAATTTTCAATTCCGAGAAGTTGGTCAAATACGAAACTCGACAGTGCGTTTTCGCTAGACTTGGGCTTAAAGGGGGAGAAAATAGCTCGGAACGTCACGAAAGTTGGTGTGGACGCTTTTCTACCAATGGGACATCCAAAACTATTTTCAAATTTAAATTCTGAGAAGTTAATCAAACTTGAAACTCGATCGTGATTTTTCGCTAGAATTGGGCTTAAAGGGTGTGAAAATAGCTCGAAACGTTACGAAAGTTGGCTGTGGACATTCGTCTACCAATGTAACATTCAAATCCATTCTCAAATTTAAATTCCGAGAAGTTGGTCAAACTTGAAAATCGACCGTGCATTTTCGCTAGACTTAGGCTTAAAGGGTGAGAAAATAGCTCAGAACGTCACGAAAGCTGGCGTGCACATTTGTCTACCAATAGGACATCCAAATCTATGCTCAATTTTCAATTCCGAGAAGTTTTGCCAAATTCGAAACTCGACCGTGCGTTTTCGCTCGACTTAGGCTTAAAGGGTTAGAAAATAGCTCAGAACGTCTCGAGAGTTGGTGTTCGCATTTGTCTACCAACGGGACATCCAAATTTATGCTCAATTTTCAATTCCGAGAAGTTGGTCAAATTCGGAACTCGACCGTGCCTTTTTGCTAGACTTGGGTTTAAAGGGGGAGAAAATAGCTCGGAACGTCACGAAAGTTGGTGTGGACGCTTGTCTACCAATGGGACATTCAAAACTATTCTCAAATTTCAATTCCGAGAAGTTACTCAAAGTTGAATCTCAAACGTGCGTTTTCCCTAGACTTGGGCTTAAAGGGTGTGAAAATAGCTCGGAACATCACAAAAGTTGGCGTGGACGCTTGTTTACCAATGTGACATCCAAAACTATTCTCAAATTTCAATTCCGAGAAGTTGGTCAAAGTTCCAACTCGATCATGCGTTTTCGCTAGACTTGGGCTTAAAGGGGGAGAAAATAGCTTGGAACGTCACGAAAGTTGGTGTGGACGCTTGTCTACAATTGGGACATCCAAAACTATTCTCAAATTTCAATTCTGAGAATTTAATCAAAGTTGAAACTCGATCGTGGGTTTTCGCTAGACTTTGGCTTAAAGGGTGTGAAAATAGCTCGGAACGATACGAAAGTTGCCGTGGACGCTCGTCTACCAATGTGACATCCAAACCCATTCTCAAATTTAAATTCTGAGAAGTTGCTCAAAGTTGAAAATCGACCATGCATTTTCGCTAGAATTAGGCTTAAAGGGTGAGAAAATAGCTCGGAACGTCACGAAAGTTGGCGTGCGCATTTTCCCACCAACGGGACATCCAAATCTATGCTCAATTTTCAATTCTAAGAAATTGGTCAAATTTGAAACTTGACCGTGCGTTTTCGCTAGACTTGGTCTTAAAGGGGGAGAAAATAGCTCGGAACGTCACGAAAGTTGGTGTGGACACTTGTCTACCAATGGGACATCCAAAACTATTCTCAAATTTCAATTCCGAGAAGTTGGTCAAAGTTGAAACTCGATCGTTTGTTTTTTCTAGACTTGGGCTTAAAGGGGGAGAAAATAGCTCGGAACGTCACGAAAGTTGGTGTGGACACTTGTCTACCAAAGGGACATCCAAAACTATTCTCAAATTTCAATTCCGAGAAGTTGGTCAAAGTTGAAACTCGATCGTCCATTTTCGCTAGAGTTGGGCTTAAAGGGTGTGAAAATAGCTCGGAACGTCATGAAAGTTGGCGTGGACGCTCGTCTACCAATGTGATATCCAAATCTATTCTCAAATTTATATTCTGAGAAGTTGGTCAAAGTTGAAAATCGACCGTGCATTTTCGCTAGACTTGGGCTTAAAGGATGAGAAAATAGCTCGGAACGTCACGAAAGTTAGTGTGTGCACTTATCTACCAACGGGACATCCAAATCTATTCTCAAATTTAAATTCCGAGAAGTTGGTCAAAGTTGAAAATCGACCGTGCATTTTCTCTAGACTTAGCCTTAAAGCAAGAGAGTATAGCTCGGAAGGTCACGAAAGTTGGCATGCGCATTTGTCTACCAACGGGACATCCAAATCTATGCTCAATTTTCAATTCCGAGAAGTTGGTCAAATTCGAAACTCGACCGTGCATTTTCGCTAGAGTTGGGCTTAAAGGCGGAGAAAATAGCTCGGAACGTCACGAAATTTGGCATGTGCACTTGTCTACCAATGGGACATCCAAATCTATTTTCAAATTTCAACTCCCAAAAGTTGGTCAAAGTCGAAATGCCACCATGCGTTTTCGCTAGACTTGAGCTTAAAGGGTGTGAAATTAGCTCGTAACGACACGAAAGTTGTTGTCCGTGCATGTCTACAAATCGGACATCCAAATCTATTCTCAATTTCCATTTCCGAGAAGTAGGTCAAAGCCGAAACACGATCGTGGGTTTTCTCTAGAGTTGGGCTTAAAGGGGAAGAAAATAGCTCGGAACGTCACGAAAGTTGGCGTGTGCACTTATCTACCAACGGGACATCCAAATCCATTCTCAAATTTAAATTCCGAGAAGTTGGTCAAAGTTGAAAATCGACCGTGCATTTTCGCTAGACATATGCTTAAAGCGTGAGAAAATAGCTCGGAACATCATGAAAGCTGGCGTGCGCATTTGTTTACCAACGGGACATCCAAATCTATGCTCAATTTTCAATTCTGAGAAGTTGGTCAAATTCGAAACTCGACCGTGCGTTTTCACTAGACTTGGGCTTAAAGGGGGAGAAAATAGCTCGGAACGTCATGAAAGTTGGTGTGGATGCTTGTCTACCAATGGGACATCCAAAACTATTCTCAAATTTCAATTCCGAGAAGTTGGTCAAAGTACAAACTCGATCGTGCGTTTTCGCTAGACTTGGGCTTAAAAGGTGTGAAAATAGCTCGGAACGTCATGAAAGTTGGCGTGGACGCTCGTCTACCAATGTGACATCCAAATCTATTCTCAAATTTAAATTCTGAGAAGTTGGTCAAAGTTGAAAATCGACGGTGCATTTTCGCTATACTTGGGCTTAAAGGGTGAGAAAATAGCTCGGAACGTCATGAAAGTTGGTGTGGACGCTTGTCTACCAATGGGACATCCAAAACTATTCTCAAATTTCAATTCCGAGAAGTTCGTCAAAGTTGAAAATCGATCGTGCGTTTTCGCTAGAATTGGGCTTAAAGGATGTGAAATTAGTTCTTAATGTCACGAAAGTTGCTGTGCGCGCATGTCTACAAATGGGACATCCAAATCTATTCTCAATTTTCAATTCCAAGAAGTTGGTCAAACATGAAACGCGACCGTGCGTTTTCTCTAGAGTTGGGTTTAAATGGGAAGAAAATAGCTTGGAATGTCACGAAAGTTGGTGTGGATTCTTGTCTACCAATGGGACATCCAAATCTATTCTCAAATTTCAATTCCGAGAAGTTGGTCAAAGTTGAAAATTTACAGTGCGTTTTCGCTAGACTTGAGCTTAAAGGGCGAGAAAATAGCTTGGAACGTCACGAAAGTTGGCGTGCGCACTTGTCTACCAATGGGACATCCAAATCTATTCTCAAATTTCAATTCCGAGAAGTTGGTCAAAGTCGAAACACGACCATGGGTTTTCGCTAGACTTGAGCTTAAAGGGTGTGAAATTAGCTCGTAACATCACGAAAGTTGCTGTGCGCGCATGTCTAAAAATGGGACATCCAAATCTATTCTCAATTTTCAATTCCGAGAAGTTGGTCAAAGATGAAACGCGACCGTGCGTTTTCTCTAGAGTTGGGCTTAAATGGGATGCAAATAGCTCGGAACGTCACGAAAGTTGGTGTGGATGCTTGTCTACCAATGGGACATCCAAAAATATTCTCAAATTTTAATTCCGAGAAGTTGGTCAAAGTTGAAACTTGATCGTGCGTTTTCGCTAGAATTGGGCTTAAAGGATGTGAAATTAGCTCGTAATGTCACGAACGTTGTTGTGCGCGCATGTCTACAAATGGGACATCCAAATCTATTATCAATTTTCAATTCCGAGAAGTTGGTCAAACATGAAACGCGACCGTGCGTTTTCTCTAGAGTTGGGTTTAAATGGGAAGAAACTAGCTCAGAATGTCACGAAAGTTGGTGTGGATGCTTGTCTACCAATGGGACATCCAAATCTATTCTCAAATTTCAATTCCGAGAAGTTGGTCAAAGTTGAAAATTTACGGTGCGTTTTTGCTAGACTTGAGCTTAAAGGGCGAGAAAATAGCTTGGAACGTCACGAAAGTTGGCGTGCGCACTTGTCTACCAATGGGACATCAAAATCTATTCTCAAATTTCAATTCCGAGAAGTTGGTCAAAGTCGAAACACCACCATTGGTTTTCGCTAGACTTGAGCTTAAAGGGTGTGAAATTAGCTCGTAACATCACGAAAGTTGCTGTGCATGCACGTCTACAAATGGGACATCCAAATCTATGCTCAATTTTGAATTCCGATAAGTTGGTGAAAGTCGAAACTCGACCATACGTTTTCGCTAGAGTTAGGTTTGAATTGGGATAAAAATAGTTCGGAATGTCACGAAAGTTGGTGTGGATGCTTGTCTACCAATGGTACATCCAAAACTATTCTCAAATTTTCATTCCGAAATGTTTGTCAAAGTGGAAACTCGACCGTGCGTTTTCGCTAGACTTGGGCTTAAAGGGGTAGAAAATAGCTCGAAACGTCACGAAAGTTGGCTGTGAACGGTTGTCTACCAATGGGACATCCAAATCTATTTTCAAATTTCAATTCCCAGAAGTTGGTCAAATTCGAAATGCCACCATGGGTTTTCACTAGACTTGGGAATAAAGGGCATGAAATTAGCTCGTAACGTCATGATAGTTGCTGTGCGCGCATGTGTACAAATGGGACATCCAAATCTATTCTAAATTTTCAATTCCGAGAAGTTGGTCAAAGATGAAACGCGACCGTGCGTTTTCTCTAGAGTTGGGCTTAAATGGGATGAAAATAGCTCGGAATGTCACGAAAGTTGGTGTGGACACTTGTCTACCAATGGGACATCGAAATCTATTCTCAAATTTAAATTCCGAGAGGTTGGTCAAAGTTGAAACTCGATCGTGCATTTTCGCTAGACTTGGGCTTAAAGGGGGAGAAAATAGCTCGGAACGTCACAAAATTTGGTGTGGACGCTTGTCTACCAATGGGAAATCCAAAACTGTTCTCAAATTTCAATTTCGAGAAGTTGGTCAAAGTTGAAACTCGATCGTGCATTTTTGCTAGACTTGGGCTTAAAGGGTGTGAATTTAGCTCATAATGTCACGAAAGTTGCTGTGAGCGCATGTCTAAAAATGGGACATCCAAATCTATTCTCAATTTTCAATTCCGAAAATTTGGTCAGAGATGAAACACGACCGTGCGTTTTCTCTAGAGTTGGGCTTAAATGGGAAGAAGATATCTTGGAATGCCATGAAAGTTGGTGTGGATGCTTTTCTACCAATGGGACATCCAAATCTATTCTCAAATTTAAATTCCAAGAAGTTGGTCAAAGTTGAAAATTTACCGTGCGTTTTCGCTAGACTTGGGCTTAAATGGCAAGAAAATAGCTTGGAACATCACGAAAGTTGGCATGCGCACTTGTCTACCAATGGGACATCCAAATCTATTCTCAAATTTCAATTTCGAGAAGTTGGTCAAAGTCGAAACGCCACCATGCGTTTTCGCTAGACTTGAGCTTAAACGGTGTGAAATTAGCTCGTAACATCACGAAAGTTGCTGTGCACGCATGTCTACAAATGGGACATCCAAATCTATGCTCAATTTTGAATTCCAAGAACTTCGTGAAAGTCGAAACTCGACCGTACGTTTTCGCTAGAGTTGGGTTTGGAGGGAGATAAAATAGCTCAGAATGTCACGAAAGTTGGTGTGGACGCTTTTCTACCAATGGTACATCCAAAACTATTCTCAAATTTTAATTCTGAAATGTTTGTCAAAGTTGAAACTCGACCGTGCGTTTTCGCTAGACTTGGGCTTAAAGGGGCAGAAAATAGCTCGGAACGTAAGGAATGTTGGCGTGCACGCTTGTCTACCAATGGGACATCCAAATCTATTTTCAAATTTCAATTCCCAGAATTTGGTCAAAGTTGAAATGCCACCATGGGTTATCACTAGACTTGGGAATAAAGGGAGTGAAATTAGCTCGTAACGTCATGAAAGTTGCTGTGCGTGCATGTCTAAAAATGGGACATCCAAATCTATTCTCAATTTTCAATTCCGAGAAGTTGGTGAAAGTCGTAACTCGACCGTACGTTTTCGCTGCACTTGGGCTTAAAGGGGGAGAAAAAAGCTCGAAACGTAACGAATGTTGGTGCGGATGCTTGTCTACCAATGGGACATCCAAAACTATTCTCAAATTTATATTCCGAGAAGTTGGTCAAAGTTGAAAATCGACCGTGCATTTTCGCTAGACTTGGGGTTAAAGGGTGAGAAAATAGCTCGGAATGTCATGAAAGTTGGCGTACGCATTTGTCTACCAACGAGGCATCCAAATCTATGCTCAATTTTTAATTCTGAGAAGTTGGTCAAATTCGAAACTCGACCGTTCGTTTTCGCTAGACTTGGGCTTAAAGGGTGACAAAATGGCTCGCACCGTCACGAAAGTTCGCGGTGCGCATTTGTCTACCAACGGGACATCCAAAACTATGCTCAATTTTCAAATTCGAAACTCGACCGTGCGTTTTCGGTAGACTTGGGCTTAAAGGGGGAGAAAATAGCTCGGAACATCACGAAAGTTGGTGTGGACGCTTGTCTACAATTGGGACATCCAAAACTATTCTCAAATTTCAATTCCGAGAAGCTAATCAAAGTTGAAACTCAACCGTGCGTTTTCTCTAGATTTGGGCTTAAATGGGATGAAAATAGCTCGGAACGTCACGAAAGTTGGCCAGGACGCTCGTCTACCAATGTGACATCCAAATCTATTCTCAAATTTATATTCCGAGAAGTTGGTCAAATTCGAAACTCGACCGTGCGTTTTTGCTAGACTTAGGCTTAAAGGGTGAGAAAATAGCTCGGAACGTCACAAAAGTTGGCGTGCGCATTTGTCTACCAATGGGACATCCAAATCTATGCTCAATTTTCTATTCCGAGAAGTTGGTCAAATTCAAAACTCGACCGTGCGTTGTCGCTAGACTTGGGCTTAAAGGGGGAGAAAATAGCTCGGAACATCACGAAAGTTGGTGTGGATGCTTGTCTACCAATGGGACATCCAAAACTATTCTCAAATTTCAATTCCGAGAATTTAATCAAAGTTGAAACTCGATTGTGCGTTTTCGCTAGACTTGGGCTTAAAGGGTGTAAAAATAGCTCTGAACGTTACGAAACTTGGCGTGGACGCTCGTGTACCAATGTGACATCCAAATCCATTCTCAAATTTAAATTCCGAGAAGTTGGTCAAAGTTGAAAATCGACCGTTGCATTTTCGCTAGACTTAGGCCTAAAGGGTGAGAAAATAGCTCGGAACGTCATGAAAGGTGGCGTGCGCATTTGTCTACCAACGGGACATCCAAATCTATGCTCAATTTTCAATTCCAAGAAGTTGGTCAAATTCGAAACTCGACCGTGCGTTTTCGATAGACTTGGGCTTAAAGGGGGAGAAAATAGCTCAGAACGTCACGAAAGTTGGTGTGGACGCTTGTCTACCAATGGGACATCCAAAACTATTCTCAAATTTCAACTCCGAGAATTTAATCAAAGTTGAAACTCGATCATGGGTTTTCGCTAGACTTGGGCTTAAAGGGTGTGAAAATAGCTCTGAACGTTATGAAAGTTGGCGTGGACGCTCGTCTACCAATGTGACATACAAATCCATTCTCAAATTCAAATTCCGATAAGTTGGTCAAAGTTGAAAATGGACTGTGCATTTTCGCTAGACTTAGGCTTAAAGGGTGAGAAAATAGCTCGGAACGTGACGAAAGCTGGCGTGCGCATTTGTCTACCAACAGGACATCCAAATCTATGCTCAATTTTCAATTCCGAGAAGTTGGTCAAATTCGAAACTCGACCGTGCGTTCTTTGCTCGACTTGAGCTTAAAGGGTGTGAAATTAGCTCGTAATGTGACGAAAGTTGGCGTGCACATTTATCTACCAAAACTACTCTCAAATTTCAATTCCGAGAAGTTGGTCAAAGTTGAAATTCGATCGTGCATTTTTGCTAGACTTGGGCTTAAAGGGTGTGAAAATAGCTCGGAACGTCACGTTTTTGTGCGTGGACGCTCGTCTACCAATGTGACATCCAAATCTATTCTCAAATTTAAATTCTGAGAAGTTGCTCAAAGTTGAAAATTGACCATGCATTTTAGCTAGAATTAGGCTTAAAGGGTGAGAAAATAGCTTGGAACGTCACGAAAGTTGGCATGCGCATTTTTTCCACCAACGGGACATCCAAATGTATGCTCGATTTTCAATTCTGAGAAGTTGGTCAAATTTGAAACTCGACCGTGCGTTTTCGCTAGACTTGGGCTTAAAGGGGGAGAAAATAGCTCGGAATGTCACGAAAGTTGGTGTGTACACTTATCTACCAACGGGACATCCAAATCCATTCTCAAATTTAAATTCCGAGAAGTTGGTCAAAGTTGAAAATCGACCGTGCATTTTCACTAGACTTAGCCTTAGAGCTTGAGAAAATAGCTCGGAACGTCAGGAAAGTTGGCGTGCGCATTTGTGTACCAACGGGACATCCAAATCTATGGTCAATTTTCAATTCCGAGAAATTGGTCAAATTCAAAACTCGACCGTGCGTTTTCGCTAGAGTTGGGCTTAAAGGCGAAGAAAATAGCTCGGAACGTCACGAAAGTTGGCATGTGCACTTGTCTACCAACGGGACATCCAAATCTATTTTCAAATTTCAACTCCCAAAATTTGGTCAAAGTCGAAACGCCGCCATGCGTTTTCGCTAGACTTGAGCTTAAAGGGTGTGAAATTAGCTCGTAACGTCGCGAAAGTTGTTGTGCGTGCATGTCTACAAATGGGACATCCAAATCTATTCTCAATTTTCATTTCCGAGAAGTAGGTCAAATCCGAAACACGATCGTGGGTTTTCTCTAGAGTTGGGCTTAAAGGGGAAGAAAATAGCTCGGAACGTCACGAAAGTTGGCGTGTGCACTTATCTACCAACAGGACATCCAAATCCATTCTCAAATTTAAATTCGGAGAAGTTGGTCATAGTTGAAAATCGACTGTGCATTTTCGCTAGAATTAGGCTTAAAGTGTGAGAAAATAGCTCGGAACGTCACGAAAGTTGGCGTGCGCATTTGTCTACCAACGGGACATCCAAATCTATGCTCAATTTTCAATTCCGAGAAGTTGGTCAAATTCGAAACTCGACCGTGTGTTTTCGCTAGACTTGGGCTTAAAGGGGGAGAAAATAGCTCGGAAGGTCATGAAAGTTGGTGTGGACGCTTGTCTACCAATGGGACATCCAAAACTATTCTCAAATTTCAATTTCGAGAAGTTGGTCAAAGTACAAACTCGATCGTGCGTTTTCGCTAGACTTGGGCTTAAAGGGTGTGGAAATAGCTCGGAACGTCACGAAAGTTGGCGTGGACGCTCGTCTACCATTGTGACATCCAAATCTATTCTCAAATTTAAATTCTGAGAAGTTGGTCAAAGATGAAAATCGACGGTGCATTTTCGCTAGACTTGGGCTTAAAGGGTGAGAAAATAGCTCGGAACGTCACGAAAGTTGGTGTGGACGCTTGTCTACCAATGGGACATCCAAAACTGTTCTCAAATTTCAATTCCGAGAAGTTGGTCAAAGTTGAAACTCGATCGTGCGTTTTCGCTAGAATTGGGCTTAAAGGACGTGAAATTAGCTCATAACATCACGAAATTTGCTGTGCATGCATGTCTACAAATGGGACATCCAAATCTATGCTCAATTTTGAATTCCGAGAAGTTGGTGAAAGTCGAAACTCGACCGTACGTTTTCGCTAGAGTTGGGTTTGAAGTGGGATAAAATAGCTCGGAATGTCACGAAAGTTGGTGTGGATGCTTGTTTACCAATGGTACATCGAAAACTATTCTCAAATTTTAATTCCGAAATGTTTGTCAAAGTGGAAACTCGACCGTGCGTTTTCGCTAGACTTGGGCTTAAAGGGGGTAGAAAATAGCTCGGAACGTCATGAAAGTTGGCGTGAACGGTTGTCTACCAATGGGACATCCAAATCTATTTTCAAATTTCAATTCCCAGAAGTTGGTCAAATTCGAAATGCCACCATGGGTTTTCACTAGACTAGGGAATAAAGGGCGTGAGATTAGCTCGTAATGTCATGAAATTTGCTGTGCGCGCATGTGTACAAATGGGACATCCAAATCTATTCTCAATTTTCAATTCCGAGAAGTTGGTCAAAGATGAAACGCGACCGTGTGTTTTCTCTAGAGTTGGGCTTAAATGGGATGAAAATAGCTCGAAATGTCACGAAAGTTGGTGTGGATGGTTATCTACCAATGGGACATTCAAATCTATTCTCAAATTTTAATTCCGAGAGGTTGGTCAAAGTTGAAACTTGATCATGCGTTTTCGCTGGACTTGGGCTTAAAGGGGGAGAAAATAGCTCGGAACATCACGAAAGTTGATGTGGACGCTTGTCTACCAATGGGACATCCAAAACTATTCTCAAATTTCAATTCTGAGAGGTTGGTCAAAGTTGAAACTCGATCGTGCGTTTTCGCTAGACTTGGGCTTAAAGGGGGAGAAAATAGCTCGGAACGTCACGAAAGTTGGTGTGGACGCTTTTCTACCAATGGGACATCCAAAACTGTTCTCAAATTTCAATTTCTTGAAGTTGGTCAAAGTTGAAAATTTACCGTGCATTTTCGATAGACTTAGTCTTAAAGGGTGAGAAAATAGCTCGGAACGTCACGAAAGTTGGCGTGCGCATTTTTCTACCAACGGGACATCCAAATCTATGCTCAATTTTCAATTCCGAGAAGTTGGTCAAATTTGAAACTCGACCATGCGTTTTTTCGCTCGACTTGAGCTTTAAGGGTGTGAAATTAGCTCGTAATGTGACGAAAGTTGGCGTGCGCATTTGTGTACCAACGGGACATCCAAATCTATGCTCAATTTTTAATTCCGAGAAGTTTGTCAAATTTGAAACTCGACCGTGCGTTTTCTCTAGACTTAGGCTTAAAGGGTGAGAAAATAGCTCGAAACGTCACGAAAGGTGGTGTGCGCATTTGTCTACCAACTGGACATCCAACTCTATGCTCAATTTTCAATTCCGAGAAGTTGGTCAAATTTGGAACTCGACCGTGCGTTTTCGCTAGACTTGGGCTTAAAGGGGGAGAAAATAGCTCGAAAATTCACGAAAGTTGGTGTGGACGCTTGTCTACCAATGGGACATCCAAAACTATTCTCAAATTTCAATTCCGAGAAAATGGTCAAAGTTGAAACTCGATCGTGCGTTTTCGCTAGAGTTGGGCTTAAATGGTGTGAAAATAGCTCGGAACGTCACGAAAGGTGTTGTGCGTGCATGTCTACAAATGGGACATCCAAATCTATTCTCAATTTTAATTTCCGAGAAGTAGGTCAGAGCCGAAACACGATCGTGGGTTTTTCTCTAGAGTTGGGCTTAAAGGGGAAGAAAATAGCTCAGAACGTCACGAAAGTTGGCATGCGCATTTGTCTACCAACGGGACATCCAAATCTATGCTCAATTTTCAATTCTGAGAAGTTGGTCAAATTCGAAACTCGACCGTGCGTTTTTGCTAGACTTAGGGTTAAAGGGGGAGAAAATAGCTCGGAACGTCACGAAAGTTGGTGTGGACACTTATCTACCAATGGGACATCCAAAACTATTTTCAAATTTCAATTCAGAGAAGTTGGTCAAGGTTGAAACTCGATCGTGCGTTTTCGCTAGAATTGGGCTTAAAGGATGTGAAATTACCTCGTAATGTCACGAAAGTTGCTGTGCACGCATGTCTACAAATGGGACATCCAAATCTATTCTCAATTTTCAATTCCGAGAAGTTGGTCAAAGATGAAACGCGACCGTGCGTTTTCTCTCGAGTTGGGCTTAAATGGGAAGAAAATAGTTCGGAATGTCACAAAAGTTGGTGTGGATGCTTGTCTACCAATGGGAAATACAAATCTATTCTCAAATTTCAATTCCGAGAAGTTGGTCAAAGTTGAAAATTTACCGTGTGTTTTTGCTAGACTTGGGCTTAAAGGGCGAGAAAATAGCTTGGAACATCACGAAAGTTAGTGTGCGCACTTGTCTACCAACGGGACATCCAAATCTATTCTCAAATTTCAATTCCGAGAAGTTGGTCAAAGTCGAAACGCCACCATGCGTTTTCGCCTGACTTGAGCTTAAATGGTTTTAAATTAGCTCGTAACATCACGAAAGTTGCTGTGCATGCATGTCTACAAATGGGACATCCAAATCTATGCACAATTTTGAATTCCGAGAAGTTGGTGAAAGTCGAAACTCGAACGTACGTTTTCGCTAGAGTTGGGTTTGAAGTGGGATAAAATAGCTCGGAATGTCATGAAAGTTGGTGTGGATGCTTGTCTACCAATGGTACATCCAAAACTATTCTCAAATTTTAATTCCGAAATGTTTGTCAAAGTCGAAACTCGACCGTGCGTTTTCGCTAGACTTGGGATTAAAGGGGGCAGAAAATAGCTCGGAATGTCATGAAAGTTGGCATGCACGCTTGTCTACCAATGGGACATCCAAATCTATTTTCAAATTTCAATTCCCAGAAGTTGGTCAAAGTCGAAATGCTACCATGGATTTTCACTAGACTTGGGAATAAAGGGCGTGAAATTAGCTCATAACGTCATGAAAGTTGCTGTGCGCGCATGTCTAAAAATGGGACATCCAAATCTATTCTCAATTTTCAATTCCGAGAAGTTGGTCAAAGATGAAATGCGACCTTGCGTTTTCTCTAGAGTTGGGCTTAAATGGGATGCAAATAGCTCGGAATGTCACGAAAGTTGGCGTGGACGCTTGTCTACCAATGGGACATCCAAATCTATTCTCAAATTTAAATTCCGAGAGGTTGGTCAAAGTAAAAACTCGATTGTGCGTTTTCGCTAGACTTGGGCTTAAAGGGGGAGAAAATAGTTCGGAACGTCACGAAAATTGGTGTGGACGCTTGTCTACCAATGGGACATCCAAAACTATTCTCAAATTTCAATTCTGAGAGGTTGGTCAAAGTTGAAACTCGATCATGCGTTTTCGCTAGACTTGGGCTTAAAGGGGGAGAAAATAGCTCAGAACATCACGAAAGTTGGTGTGGACGCTTGTCTACCAATGGGACATCCAAAACTATTCTCAAATTTCAATTTCGAGAAGTTGGTCAAAGCCGAAACGCCACCGTGCGTTTTCGCTAGACTTGAGCTTAAAGCGTGTGAAATTAGCTTGTAACATCACGAAAGTTGCTGTGCACGCATGTCTACAAATGGGACATCCAAATCTATTCTCAATTTTCATTTCCGAGAAGTTGGTTCGAGATGAAACGCGACCATGCGTTTTCGCTAGAGTTGGGCTTGAAGGGGGATAAAATAGCTCGGAATGTCACGAAAGTTGGTGTGGCCGCTTGTCTACCAATGGTACATCCAAAACTATTCTCAAATTTTAATTCCGAAATGTTTGCCAAAGTTGAAACTCGACCTTGCGTTTTTGCTAGACTTGGGCTTAAAGGGGCAGAAAATAGCTCGGAACGTCATGAAAGTTGGCGGGCATGCTTGTCTACCAATGGGACATCCAAATCTATTTTCAAATTTCAATTCCCATAAGTTGGTCAAAGTTGAAATGCCACCATGGTTTTTCACTAGACTTGGGAATAAAGGGAGTGAAATTAGCTCGTGACGACGTGAAAGTTGTTGTGCACGCATGTCTAAAAAATGGGCCATCCAAATCTATTCTCAATTTTCAATTTCGAGAAGTTGGTCAAAGATGAAACGTGACCGTGCGTTTTCTCTAGAGTTGGGCTTAAATGGGATGAAAATAGCTCGGAATGTCACAAACGTTGGTGTGGACGCTTGTCTACCAATGGGACATCCAAATCTATTCTCAAATTTAAATTTCGAGAAGTTGGTCAAAGTTGAAAATTGACTGTGCGTTTTCGCTAGACTTGGGCTTAGAGGGCGAGAAAATAGCTTGGAACGTCACGAAAGTTGGCGTGCGCACTTGTCTACCAATGGGGCATCCAAATCTATTCTCAAATTTCAATTCCAAGAAATTGGTTAAAGCCGAAATGTCACCGTGCGTTTTCGCTAAACTTCAGCTTAAAGGGTGTAAAATTAGCTTGTAACGTCACAAAAGTTGCTGTGCACGCATGTCTAGAAATGGGACATCCAAATCTATTCTCAATTTTCATTTCCGAGAAGTAGGTCAAAGCCGAAACACGATCGTTCGTTTTCTCTAGAGTTGGGCTTAAAGGGGAAGAAAATAGCTCGGAACGTCACGAAAGTTGGCGTGTGCACTTATCTACCAATGGGACATCCAAATCCATTCTCAAATTTAAATTCCGAGAAGTTGGTCAAAGTTTAAAATCGACCGTGCATTTTCGCTAGACTTAGGCTTAAAACATGAGAAAATAGCTCGTAACGTCATGAACGTTGGCGTGCGCATTTGCCTACCAACCGGACATCCAAATCCATTCTCAAATTTAAATTCGGAGAAGTTCGTCAAAGTTGAAAATTGACCGTGCATTTTCGCTAGACTTAGGCTTAAAGCGTGAGAAAATAGCTCGGAACGTCACGAAAGTTGGCGTGCGCATTTGTTTAGCAACGGGACATCCAAATCTATGCTCAATTTTCAATTCCGAGAAGTTGGTCAAATTCGAAAACTCGACCTGCGTTTTCACTAGACTTGGGCTTAAAGGGGGAGAAAATAGCTCGGAACGTCACGAAGTTGGTGTGGACGCTTGTCTACCAATGGGACATCCAAAACTATTCTCAAAATTCAATTTCGAGAAGTTGGTCGAAGTTGAAACTTGATCGTGCATTTTCGCTAGACTTGGGCTTAAAGGGTGGGAAAATAGCTCGGAACGTCACGAACGTTGGCGTGCGCACTTGTCTACCAACGGGACATCCAAATCTATTCTCATATTTCAATTCCGAGAAGTTGGTCAAAGTCGAAATGCCACCATGCGTTTTCGCTAGACTTGAGCTTAAAGGGTGTTAAATTAGCTCGTAATGTGATGAAAGTTGTTGTGCGCGAATGTCTACAAATGGGACATCCAAATCTATGCTCAATTTTCAATTCTGAGAAGTTGGTGAAAGTCGTAACTCGACCGTACGTTTTCGCTACACTTGGGCTTAAAGGGGGAGAAAATAGCTCGTAGCGTAACGAATGTTGGTGTGGATGCTTGTCTACCAATGCGACATCCAAAACTATTCTCAAATTTTAATTCCAAGAAATTGATCAAAGTCGAAACGCCGCCATGCGTTTTCTCTAGACTTGGGATTAAAGTATGTGAAATTAGTTCGTAAAATCACGAATGTTGTAGTGCGCACATGTCTACAAATGTGACATACAAATCTATTCTCAAATTTAAATTATGAGAAGTTGGTCAAAGTTGAAAATCGACCGTGCGTTTTCCGTAGACTTAGGCTTAAAGGGTGTGAAATTAGTTCGGAACGTCACGAAAGTTGGCATGCGCATTTGTCTACCAACGGGACATCCAAATCCATTCTCAAATTTAAATTCGGAGAAGTTGGTCAAAGTTGGAAATCGACCGTGCATTTTTGCTAGACTTAGGCTTAAAGCATGAGAAAATAGCTCGGAACGTCATGAAAGTTGGCGTGCGCATTTGTCTACCAACAGGACATTCAAATCTATGCTCAATTTTCAATTCTGAGAAGTTGGTCAAATTCGAAACTCGACCGTGCGTTTTCGCTAGACTTGGGCTTAAAGGGGGAGAAAATAGCTCGGAATGTCATGAAAGTTGGTGTGCACGCTTGTCTACCAATGGGACATCGAAATCTATTCTCAAATTTCAATTCCGAGAAGTTGGTCAAAGTTGAAAATAGACCGTGCATTTTCGCTAGACTTGGGCTTAAAGGGTGACAAAATAGCTCAGAATGTCATGAAAGTTGGCGTGTGCATTTGTCTACCAACGGGACATCCAAATCTATACTCAATTTTTAATTCCGATAAGTTGGTCAAATTCGAAACTCGACCGTGCGTTTTCGCTAGACTTTGGCTTAAAGGGTGAGAAAATAGCTCAGAACGGCACAAGAGTTGGCATGCGCATTTGTCTACCAATGGGACATCCAAATCTATGCTCAATTTTCAATTCCGAGAAGTTGGTCAAATTCGAAACTCGGTCATGCGTTCTCGCTCGTCTTGAGCTTAAAGGGTGTGAAATTAGCTCGTAATGTGACGAAAGTTGGCGTGCGCATTTGTCTACCAACGGGACATCCAAATCTATGCTTAGTTTTCAATTCCGAGAAGTTGGTCAAATTCGAAACTCGATCGTGCGTTTTCGCTAGACTTGGGCTTAAAGGGTGTAAAAATAGCTCGGAACGTCACGAAAGTTAGCGTGGACGCTCGTCTACCAATGTGGCATCCAAATCTATTCTCAAATTTATATTCCGAGAAGTTGGTCAAAGTTGAAAATCGACCGTGCATTTTCGCTAGACTTGGGCTTAAAGGGGGAGAAAATAGCTCAGAATGTCATGAAAGTTGGCGTACGCATTTGTCTAGCAACGGGACATCCGAATCTGTGCTCAATTTTCAATTCCGAGAAGTTGGTCAAATTCGAAACTCGACAATGCGTTTTCAGAAGACTTGGGCTTAAAAGGGTAGAAAATAGCTCGGAACGTCACGAAAGTTGGTGTGGACGCTTGTCTACCAATGGTACATCGAAAACTATTCTCAAGTTTTAATTCCGAAATGTTTGTCAAAGTGGAAACTCGACCGTGCGTTTTCACTAGACTTGGGCTTAAAGGGGGAGAAAATAGCTCGGAACGACATGAAAGTTGGTGTGGACGCTTGTCTACCAATGGGACATCCAAACCTATTCTAAAATTTCAATTCCGAGAAGTTGGTCAAAGTTGAAACTCGATCGTGCATTTTCTCTAGACTTGGGCTTAAAGGGGGAGAAAATAGCTCGGAACGTCACGAAAGTTGGTGTGGACGCTTGTCTACTAATGGGACATCCAAAACTCTTCCCAAATTTCAATTCCGAGAAGTTGGTCAAAGTTGAAACTCGATTGTGCGTTTTCGCTAGACTTGGGCTTAAAGGGTGTGAAAATAGTTCGGAACGTTACGAAAGTTGGCGTGGACGCTCGTCTACCAATGTGACATCCAAATCCATTCAAAAATTTAAATTCCGAGAAGTTGGTCAAAGTTGAAAATCGACCGTGCATTTTCGCTAGACTTAGGCTTAAAGGGTGAGAAAATAGCTCGGAACGTCATGAAAGTTGGCGTGCGCATTTGTCTACCAACGGGACATCCAAATCTATGCTCAATTTTTAATTCCGAGAAGTTGGTCAAATTCAAAACTTGATCGCTCGTTTTCGGTAGAATTAGGCTTAAAGGGTGTGAAAATAGCTCGGAACGTTACGAAAGGTGGCATGGACGCTCGTCTACCAATGTGACATCCAAATCCATTCTCAAATTTAAATTCCGAGAAGTTGGTCACAATTGAAAATCGACCGTGCATTTTCTCTAGACTTAGGCTTAAAGGGTGAGACAATAGCTCGGAACGTCACGAAAGTTAGCGTGCGCATTTGTCTACCAACGGGACATCCAAATGTATGCTCAATTTTCAATTACGAGAAGTTGGTCAAATTCGAAACTCGACCATGTGTTTTCGCTCGACTTGAGCTTAAAGGGTGTGAAATTAGCACGTAATGTGACGAACGTTAGCGTGCGCATTTGTCTACCAACAGGACATCCAAATCTATGCTCAATTTTTAATTCCGAGAAGTTGGTCAAATTCGAAACTCGACCGTGCGCTTTCGCTCGAGTTAGGCTTAAAGGGTGATAAAAAAGCTTAGAACGTCACGAAAGTTGGCGTGCGCATTTGTCTACCAACAGGACATCCAAATCTACGCTCAATTTTCAATTCTGAGAAGTTGGTCAAATTCGAAACTCGACCGTGTGTTTTCACTAGACTTGGGCTTAAAGGGGGAGAAAATAGCTCGGAAGGTCACGAAAGTTTGTGTGGACGCTTGTCTACCAATGGGACATGCAAAACTATTCGCAAATTTCAATTCCGAGAAGTTAGTCATAGTTGAAACTCGATCGTGCGTTTTCGCTAGACTTAGGCTTAAGGGGTGTGAAAATAGCTCGGAACGTTACGAAAGTTGGCGTGGACGCTCGTCTACCAATGTGACATCCAAATCCATTCTCAAATTTAAATTCCGAGAAGTTGGTCGAAGTTGAAAATCGACTGTGCATTTTCACTAGACTTAGGCTTAAAGGGTGAGAAAATAGCTCGGAACGTCACGAATGTTGGCGTGCGCATTTGTCTACCAACGAGACATCCAAATCTATGCTCAATTTTCAATTCCAAGAAGTTGGCCAAATTTAAGAAACTCGACCGTGCGTTTTCGCTTGACTTAGGCTTAAAGGGTGAGAAAATAGCTCAGAACGGCACGAGAGTTGGCGTGCGCATTTGTCTACCAACGGGACATCCAAATCTATGCTCAATTTTCAATTCTGAGAAGTTGGTCAAATTCGAAACTCGACTGTGTGTTCTCGCTAGACTTGGGCTTAAAGGGGGAGAAAATAGCTCGGAACGTCATGAAAGTTGGTCTGGACGCTTGTCTACCAATGGGACATCCAAAACTATTCTCAAATTTCAATTCCGAGAAGTTAGTCAAAGTTGAAAATCGATCGTGAGTATTCGCTAGACTTGGGCTTAAAGGGTGTGAAAATACCTCAAAACGTCAGGAAAGTTGGCGTGGACGCTCGTCTACCAATGTGACATCCAAATCTATTCTCAAATTTAAATTCCGAGAAGTTGGTCAAAGTTGAAAATCGACCGTGCATTTTCCCTAGACTTGGGCTTAAAGGGTGAGAAAATAGCTCGCAATGTCACAAAAGTTGGCGTGCGCATTTGTCTAACAACGGGACATCAAAATCTATGCAAAATTTTTAATTCTGAGAAGTTGGTCAAATTTGAAACTCGACCGTGCGTTTTCGCTAGACTTAGGCTTAAAGGGTGAGAAAATAGCTCAGAACGGCACGAGAGTTGGCGTGCGCATTTGTCTACGAACGGGCTATCGAAATCTATGCTCAATTTTCAATTCCGAGAAGTTGGTCAAATTTGAAACTCGACCGTGCGTTTTCGCTAGACTTGGGCTTAAAGGGGGAGAAAATAGCTCGGAACGCCACGAAAGGTGGCGTGCGCATTTGTCTACCAACTGGACATCCAAATCTATGCTCAATTTTCAATTCCGAGAAGTTGGTCAAATTTGAAACTCGACCGTGCATTTTCGCTAGACTTGGGATTAAAGGGGTAGAAAATAGCTCGGAAATTCACGAAAGTTGGTGTGGACACTTGTCTACCAATGGGACATCCAAAACTATTCTCAAATTTTAATTCAGAGAAGTTGGTCAAGGTTGAAACTCGATCGTGCGTTTTCGCTGGAATTGGGCTTAAAGGATGTGAAATTACCTCGTAATGTCACGAAAGTTGCTGTGCACGCATGTCTACAAATGGGACATCCAAATCTATTCTCAATTTTCAATTCCGAGAAGTTGGTCAAAGATGAAACGCGACCGTGCGTTTTCTCTCGAGTTGGGCTTAAATGGGAAGAAAATAGTTCGGAATGTCACGAAAGTTGGTTTGGATGCTTGTCTACCAATGGGACATCCAAATCTATTCTCAAATTTCAATTCCGATAAGTTGGTCAAAGTTGAAAATTTACCGTGCGTTTTCGCTAGACTTGGGCTTAAAGGGCGAGAAAATAGCTTGGAACGTCACGAAAGTTGGTGTGCGCACTTGTCTACCAACGGGACATCCAAATCTATTCTCAAATTTCAATTCCGAGAAGTTGGTCAAAGTCGAAACGCCACCATGCGTTTTCGCCTGACTTGAGCTTAAATGGTTTTAAATTAGCTCGTAACATCACGAAAGTTGCTGTGCATGCATGTCTACAAATGGGACATCCAAATCTATGCAAAATTTTGAATTCTGAGAAGTTGGTGAAATTCAAAACTCGAACGTACGTTTTCGCTAGAGTTGGGTTTGAAGTGGGATAAAATAGCTCGGAATGTCATGAAAGTTGGTGTGGATGCTTGTCTACCAATGGTACATCCAAAACTATTCTCAAATTTTAATTCCGAAATGTTTGTCAAAGTCGAAAATCGACCGTGCGTTTTCGCTAGACTTGGGATTAAAGGGGCAGAAAATAGCTCGGAATGTCACGAAAGTTGGCATGCACGCTTGTCTACCAATGGGACATCCAAATCTATTTTAAAATTTCAATTCCCAGAAGTTGGTCAAAGTCGAAATGCTACCATGGGTTTTCACTAGACTTGGTAATAAAGGGCATGAAATTAGCTCGTAACGTCATGAAAGTTGCTGTGCGCGCATGTCTAAAAATGGGACATCCAAATCTATTCTCAATTTTCAATTCCGAGAAGTTGGTCAAAGATGAAATGCGACCATGCATTTTCTCTAGAGTTGGGCTTAAATGGGATGCAAATAGCTCGGAATGTCACGAAAGTTGGTGTGGACGCTTGTCTACCAATGGGACATCCAAATCTATTCTCAAATTTAAATTCCGAGAGGTTGGTCAAAGTTGAAACTCGATTGTGCGTTTTCGCTAGACTTGGGCTTAAAGGGGGAGAAAATAGCTCGGAACGTCACGAAAGTTGGTGTGGACGCTTGTCTACCAATGGGACATCCAAAACTATTCTCAAATTTCAATTCTGAGAGGTTGGTCAAAATTGAAACTCGATCATGCGTTTTCGCTATACTTGGGCTTAAAGGGGGAGAAAATAGCTCGGAACATCACGAAAGTTGGTGTGGACGCTTGTCTACCAATGGGACATCCAAAACTATTCTCAAATTTCAATTTCGAGAAGTTGGTCAAAGTTGAAACTCGATCGTGCGTTTTTGCTAGACTTGGGCTTAAAGGGTGTGAAATTAGCTCGTATTGTCACGAAAGTTGCTGTGCGCGCATGTCTACAAATGGGACATCCAAATCTATTCTCAATTTTCATTTCCGAGAAGTTGGTCCGAGATGAAACGCGACCGTGCGTTTTCTCTAGAGTTGGGCTTAAATGGGAAGAAAATAGCTCGGAATGTCACGAAAGTTGGTGTGGACGGTTTCCTACCAATGGGACATCCAAATCTATTCTCAAATTTAATTTCCAAGAAGTTGGTCAAATTTGAAAATTTACCGTGCGTTTTCGCTAGAATTGGGCTTAAAGGGCGAGAAAATAGCTTGGAACGTCACGAAAGTTGGCGTGCGCACTTGTCTACCAACGAGACATCCAAATCTATTCTCAAATTTCAATTCCGAGAAGTTGGTCAAAGTCGAAACGCCACCATGTGTTTTCTCTAGACTTGAGCTTAAATGGTGTGAAATTAGCTTGTAACATCACGAAAGTTGCTGTGCACGCATGTCTACAAATGGGACATCCAAATCAATGCTCAATTTTGAATTCCGAGAAGTTGGTGAAAGTCGAAACTCGACCGTACGTTTTCGCTAGAGTTGGGCTTGAAGGGGGATAAAATAGCTCGGAATGTCACGAACGTTGGTGTGGACGCTTGTCTACCAATGGTACATCCAAAACTATTCTCAAATTTTAATTCCGAAATGTTTGCCAAAGTTGAAACTCGACCTTGCGTTTTCGCTAGACTTGGGCTTAAAGGGGCAGAAAATAGCTCGGAACGTCACGAAAGTTGGCGGGCATGCTTGTCTACCAATGGGACATCCAAATCTATTTTCAAATTTCAATTCCCAGAAGTTGGTCAAAGTCGAAATGCCACCATGGGTTTTCACTAGACTTGGGCATAAAGGGAGTGAAATTAGCTCGTGACGTCGTGAAAGTTGTTGTGCACGCATGTCTAAAAATGGGACATCCAAATCTATTCTCAATTTTCAATTCCGAGAAGTTGGTCAAAGATGAAACGTGACCGTGCGTTTTCTCTAGAGTTGGGCTTAAATGGGATGAAAATAGCTCGGAATGTCACAAACGTTGGTGTGGACGCTTGTCTACCAATGGGACATCCAAATCTATTCTCAAATTTAAATTCCGAGAAGTTGGTCAAAGTTGAAAATTGACTGTGCGTTTTTGCTAGACTTGGGCTTAGAGGGCAAGAAAATAGCTTGGAACGTCACGAAAGTTTGCGTGCGCACTTGTCTACCAATGGGGCATCCAAATCTATTCTCAAATTTCAATTCCAAGAAATTGGTTAAAGCCGAAATGCCACCGTGCGTTTTCGCTAAACTTCAGCTTAAAGGGTGTAAAATTAGCTTGTAACGCCACAAAAGTTGCTGTGCACGCATGTCTAGAAATGGGACATCCAAATCTATTCTCAATTTTCATTTCCGAGAAGTAGGTCAAAGCCGAAACACGATCGTTCGTTTTCTCTAGAGTTGGGCTTAAAGGGGAAAAAAATAGCTCGGAACATCACGAAAGTTGGCGTGTGCACTTATCTACCAACGGGACATCCAAATCCATTCTCAAATTTAAATTCCGAGAAGTTGGTCAAAGTTTAAAATCGACCGTGCATTTTCGCTAGACTTAGGCTTAAAGCATGAGAAAATAGCTCGGAACGTCATGAACGTTGGCGTGCGCATTTTCCTACCAACGGGACATCCAAATCCATTCTCAAATTTAAATTCGGAGAAGTTCGTCAAAGTTGAAAATCGACCGTGCAATTTCGCTAGACTTAGGCTTAAAGCGTGAGAAAATAGCTTGGAACGTCATGAAAGTTGGCGCGCGCATTTGTTTAGCAACGGGACATCCAAATCTATGCTCAATTTTCAATTCCGAGAAGTTGGTCAAATTCGAAACTCGACCGTGCGTTTTCACTAGACTTGGGCTTAAAGGAGGAGAAAATAGCTCGGAACGTCACGAAGTTGGTGTGGACGCTTGTCTACCAATGGGACATCCAAAACTATTCTCAAAATTCAATTTCGAGAAGTTGGTCGAAGTTGAAACTCGATCGTGCATTTTCGCTAGACTTGGGCTTAAAGGGTGGGAAAATAGCTCGGAACGTCACGAACGTTGGCGTGCGCACTTGTCTACCAACGGGACATCCAAATATATTCTCATATTTCCATTCCGAGAAGTTGGTCAAAGTCGAAATGCCACCATGCGTTTTCGCTAGACTTGAGCTTAAAGGGTGTTAAATTAGCTCGTAATGTGATGAAAGTTGTTGTGCGCGAATGTCTACCAACGGGACATCCAAATCTATGCTCAATTTTTAATTCCGAGAAGTTGGTCAAATTCGAAACTCGACCGTGCGTTTTCACTAGACTTAGGCTTAAAGGGTGAGAAAATAGCTCAGAACGGCACAAGAGTTGGCATGCGCATTTGTCTACCAACGGGACATCCACATCTATGCTCAATTTTCAATTCCGAGAAGTTGGTCAAATTCGAAACTCGGCCGTGCGTTCTCGCTCGTCTTGAGCTTAAAGGGTGTGAAATTAGCTCATAGTGTGATGAAAGTTGGCGTGCGCATTTGTCTACCAACGGGATATCCAAATCTATGCTCAGTTTTCAATTCCAGGAAGTTGGTCAAATTCGAAACTCGATCGTGCGTTTTCGCTAGACTTGGGATTAAAGGGTGTGAAAATAGCTCGGAACGTCACGAAAGTTAGCGTGGACGCTCGTCTACCAATGTGGCATCCAAATCTATTCTCAAATTTATATTCCGAGAAGTTGGTCAAAGTTGAAAATTGACCGTGCATTTTCGCTAGACTTGGGCTTAAAGGGCGAGAAAATAGCTCAGAATGTCATGAAAGTTGGCGTGCGCATTTGTCTGCCAACGGGACATCCGAATCTATGCTCAATTTTCAATTCCAAGAAGTTGGTCAAATTCGAAACTCGACCGTGCGTTTTCAGAAGACTTGGGCTTAAAGGGGGAGAAAATAGCTCGGAACGTCACGAAAGTTGGTGTGGACGCTTGTCTACCAATGGTACATCCAAAACTATTCTCAAATTTTAATTCCGAAATGTTTGTCAAAGTGGAAACTCGACCGTGCGTTTTCACTAGACTTGGGCTTAAAGGGGGAGAAAATAGCTCGGAACGACACGAACGTTGGTGTGGACGCTTGTCTACCAATGGGACATCCAAAACTATTCTAAAATTTTAATTCCGAGAAGTTGGTCAAAGTTGAAACTCGATCGTGCGTTTTCGCTAGACTTGGGCTTAAAGGGTGTGAAAATAGCTCAGAACGTCACGAAAGTTGGCGTGGACGCTCGTCTACCAATGGGACATCCAAATCCATTCTCAAAATTAAATTCCGAGAAGTTGGTCAAAGTTGAAAATCGACCGTGCGTTTTCGCTAGACTTAGGCTTCAAGGGGCAGAAAATAGCTCTGAACGTCACGATAGTTGGTGTGGACGCTTGCCTACCAATGCGACATCCAAAACTATTCTCAAATTTCAATTCCGAGAAGTTGGTCAAAATTGAAACTCGATCGTGCGTTTTCTCTAGACTTGGGCTTAAAGGGGGAGAAAATAGCTCGGAACGTCACGAAAGTTGGTGTGGACGCTTGTCTACTAATGGGACATACAAAACTCTTCTCAAATTTCAATTCCGAGAAGTTGGTCAAAGTTGAAACTCGATTGTGCGTTTTCGCTAGACTTGGGCTTAAAGGGTGTGAAAATAGTTCGAAACGTTACGAAAGTTAGCGTGGACGCTCGTCTACCAATGTGACATCCAAATCCATTCAAAAATTTAAATTCCGAGAAGTTGGTCAAAGTTGAAAATCGACCGTGCATTTTCGCTAGACTTAGGCTTAAAGGGTGAGAAAATAGCTCGGAACGTCATGAAAGTTGGCGTGCGCATTTCTCTACCAATGGAACATCCAAATCTATGCTGAATTTTTAATTCCGAGAAGTTGGTCAAATTCAAAACTTGACCGCACGTTTTCGGTAGACTTAGGCTTAAAGGGTGTGAAAATAGCTCGGAACGTTAGGAAAGTTGGCATGGACGCTCGTCTACCAATGTGACATGCAAATCCATTCTCAAATTTAAATTCCGAGAAGTTGGTCAAAGTTGAAAATCGACCGTGCATTTTCTCTAGACTTGGGCTTAAAGGGTGAGACAATAGCTCGGAACGTCACGAAAGTTGGCGTGCGCATTTGTCTACCAACGGGACATCCAAATCTATGCTCAATTTTCAATTCCGAGAAGTTGGTCAAATTCAAAACTCGACCATGTGTTTTCGCTCGACTTGAGCTTAAAGGGTGTGAAATTAGCACGTAATGTGACGAACGTTAGCGTGCGCATTTGTCTACCAGCAGGACATCCAAATCTATGCTCAATTTTTAATTCCGAGAAGTTGTTCAAATTCGAAACTCGACCGTGCGCTTTCGCTAGAGTTTGGCTTAAAGGGTGATAAAATAGCTCAGAACGTCACGAAAGTTGGCGTGCGCATTTGTCTACCAACAGGACATCCAAATCTACACTCAATTTTCAATTCTGAGAAGTTGGTCAAATTCGAAACTCGACCGTGCGTTTTCACTAGACTTGGGCTTAAAGGGGGAGAAAATAGCTTGGAAGGTCACGAAAGTTGGTGTGGACCCTTGTCTACCAATGGGACATGCAAAACTATTCGCAAATTTCAATTCCGAGAAGTTAGACATAGTTGAAACTCGATCGTGTGTTTTCGCTAGACTTGGGCTTAAGGGGTGTGAAAATAGCTCGGAACGTTATGAAAGTTGGCGTGGACGCTCGTCTACCAATGTGACATCCAAATCCATTCTCAAATTTAAATTCCGAGAAGTTGGTCGAAGTTGAAAATCGACCGTGCATTTTCACTAGACTTAGGCTTAAAGGGTGAGAAAATAGCTCGGAACGTCACGAATGTTGGCGTGCGCATTTGTCTACCAACGAGACATCCAAATCTATGCTCAATTTTCAATTCCAAGAAGTTGGCCGAATTTAAGAAACTCGACCGTGCGTTTTCGCTTGACTTAGGCTTAAAGGGTGAGAAAATAGATGAGAACGGCACGAGAGTTGGCGTGCGCATTTGTCTACCAACGGGACATCCAAATCTATGCTCAATTTTCAATTGTGAGAAGTTGGTCAAATTTGAAACTCGACCGTGCGTTCTCGCTAGACTTGGGCTTAAAGGGGGAGAAAATAGCTCGGAACGTCACGAAAGTTGGTCTGGACGCTTGTCTACCAATGGGACATCCAAAACTATTCTCAAATTTCAATTCCGAGAAGTTAGTCAAATTCGAAACTCAACCGTGCGTTTTCGCTAGACTTGGGCTTAAAGGGGGAGAAAATAGCTCGGAACGTCATGAAAGTTGGTGTGCATGCTTGTCTACCAATGGGACATCCAAATCTATTCTCAACTTTAAATTCCGAGAAGTTGGTCAAAGTTGAAAATCGACCGTGCATTTTCCCTAGACTTGGGCTTAAAGGGTGAGAAAATAGCTCGGAATGTCACAAAAGTTAGCGTGCGCATTTGTCTACCAATGGGACATCGAAATCTATGCAAAATTTTTAATTCTGAGAAGTTGGTCAAATTTGAATCTCAACCGTGCATTTTCGCTAGACTTAGGCTTAAAGGGTGAGAAAATAGCTCAGAACGGCACGAGAGTTGGCGTGCGCATTTGTCTACCAACGGGCTATCGAAATCTATGCTCAATTTTCAATTCCGAGAAGTTGGTCAAATTTGAAACTCGACCGTGCATTTTCGCTAGACTTGGGTTTAAAGGGTGAGAAAATAGCTGGGAACGTCACGAAAGTTGGCGTGCGCATTTGTCTACCAACGGGCCATCCAAATCTATGCTTAATTTTCAATTCCAAGAAGTTGGTCAAATTTGAAACTCGACCGTGCGTTTTCACTAGACTTGGGCTTAAAGGGGGAAAAAATAGCTCGGAATGTCACGAAAGTTGGTGTGGATGCTTGTCTACCAATGGGACATCCAAAACTATTCTCAAATTTCAATTCCGAGAAGTTGGTCAAAGTTGAAACTCGATCGTGCATTTTCGCTAGACTTGGGCTTAAAGGGGGAGAAAATAGCTCAAAACGTCACGAACGTTCCTGTGGACACTTGTCTACCAATGGGACATCCAAAACTATTCTCAAATTTCAATTCCGAGAAGTTGGTCAATGTTGAAACTCGATCGTGGGTTTTCGCTAGAGTTGGGCTTAAAGAGTGTGAAAATTGCTCGTAACGTCACGAAAGTTGGCATGGACGCTCGTCTACCAATGTGACATCCAAATCTATTCTCAAATTTATATTCCGAGAAGTTGGTCAAAGTTGAAAATCAATCGTGCATTTTCGCTAGACTTGGGCTTAAAGGGTGAGAAAATAGCTCGGAACGTCACGAAAATTGGCGTGTGCACTTATCTACCAACGGGACATCCAAATCCATTCTCAAATTTAAATTCCGAGAAGTTGGTCAAAGTTGAAAATCGACCGTGCATTTTCGCTAGACTTAGCCTTAAAGCTTGAGAAAATAGCTCGGAACGTCACATAAGTTGGCGTGCGCATTTTTCTACCAATGGGACATCCAAATCTATGCTCAATTTTCAATTCCGAGAAGTTGGTCAAATTCAAAACTTGACCGTGCGTTTTCGCTAGAGTTGGGCTTAAAGGCAAAGAAAATAGCTCGGAACGTCACGAAAGTTGGCATGTGCACTTGTCTACCAACGGGACATCCAAATCTATTTTCAAATTTCAACTCCCAAAAGTTAGTCAATGTCGAAACGCCACCATGCGTTTTTGCTAGACTTGAGCTTAAAGGGTGTGAAATTAGCTCGTAACGTCACGAAAGTTGTTGTGCATGCATGTCTACAAATGGGACATCCAAATCTATTTTCAATCTTCATTTTCGAGAAGTAGGTCAAAGCCGAAACACGATCGTGGGTTTTCTCTAGAGTTGGGCTTAAAGGGGAAGAAAATAGCTCGGAACGTCACGAATGTTGGCGTGTGCACTTATCTACCAATGGGACATCCAAATCCATTCTCAAATTTAAATTCCGAGAAGTTGGTCAAAGTTGAAAATCGACCGTCTATTTCGATAGACTTAGGCTTAAAGCGTGAGAAAATAGCTCGGAACGTCACGAAAGTTGGCGTGCGCATTTATCTACCAACGGGACATCCAAATCTTTTCTCAATTTTCAATTCTGAGAAGTTGGTCATATTCGAAACTCGACCGTACGTTTTCGCTAGACTTGGGCTTAAAGGGGGAGAAAATCGTTCGGAACGTCATGAAAGTTGGTGTGGACGCTTGTCTACCAATGGTACATCCAAAACTATTCTCAAATTTCAATTCCGAGAAGTTGGTCAAAGTACAAACTCGATCGTGCGTTTTTGCTAGACTTGGGCTTAAAGGGTGTGAAAATAGCTCGGAACGTTACGAAAGTTGGCGTGGACGCTCGTCTACCAATGTGACATCCAAATCCATTGTCAAATTTAAATTCCGAAAAGTTGGTCAAAGTTGAAAATCGACCGTGCATTTTCGCTAGACTTAGCCTTAAAGGGTGAGAAAATAGCTCGGAACGTCACGAAAGCTGGCGTGCGCATTTGTCTACCAACGAGACATCCAAATCTATGCTCAATTTTCAATTCCGAGAAGTTGGCCAAATTCGAAACTCGACCGTGCATTTTCGCTCGACTTAGGCTTAAAGGGTGAGAAAATAGCTCAGAACGTCACGAGAGTTGGCGTGCGCATTTGTCTACCAATGGGACATCCAAATCTATGCTCAATTTTCAATTCCGAAAAGTTGGTCAAATTTGAAACTCGACCGTGCGTTTTCGCTAGACTTGGGCTTAAAGGGGGAGAAAATAGCTCGGAACGTCACGAACGTTGGTGTGGACGCTTGTCTACCAATGGGACATCCAAAATTATTCTCAAATTTCAATTCCGAGAAGTTAGTCAAAGTTGAAACTCGATCGTGCGTTTTCGCTAGTCTTGGGCTTAAAGGGTGTGAAAATAGCTCGGAACGTCACAAAAGTTGGCGTGGACGCTCCACTACCAATGTGACATCCAAATCTATTCGCAAATTTAAATTCCGAGAAGTTGGTCAAAGTTGAAAATCGACCTTGCATTTTCGCTAGACTTAGGCTTAAAGGGTGAGAAAATAGCTCAGAACGTCACGAAACTTGTCGTGCGCATTTGTCTACCAACGGGACGTCCAAATCTATGCTCAATTTTCAATTCCGAGAAGTTGGTCAAATTCGAAACTCGACCGTGCATTTTCGCTACACTTGGGCTTAAAGGGGGAGAAAATAGCTTGGAACGTCACGAAAGTTGGTGTGGACGCTTGTCTACCAATGGGATATCCAAAACTATTCTCAAATTTCAATTCCGAGAAGTTGGCCAAAGTTGAAACTCGATCGTGCGTTTTCGCTAGACTTGGGCTTAAAGGGCGAGAAAAAAGCTCGGAATCTTCCCAAATTTGTTGTGCGCAAATGTCTACAAATGGGACATCCAAAACTATGCTCAATCTTAAATTACGAGAAGTTGGTGAAAGTTGAATCTCGACCGTACGTTTTCGGTAGAGGAGAAAATAGCTTGGAACGTCACGAAAGTTGGTGTGTATGCTTGTCTACCAATGGGATATCCAAAACTATTCTCAAATTTCAATTCCAAGAAATTGGTCAAAGCTGAAACGCCACCGTGCGTTTTCTCTAGACTTGGGATTAAAGTGTGTGAAATTAGTTCGTAAAATCATGAAAGTTGTAGTGCGCACATGTCTACAAATGTGACATCCAAATCTATTCTCAAATTTAAATTGTGAGAAGTTGGTCAAAGTTGAAAATCGACCGTGCGTTTTCCCTAGACTTGGGCTTAAAGGCTGTGAAATGAGTTCGGAACGTCACGAAAGTTGGCGTGCGCACTTGTCTACCAACGGGACATCCAAATCTATGCTCAATTTTCAATTCCGAGAATTTGGTCAAAGTTGAAACTCGATCGTGCGTTTTCGCTAGACTTGGGATTAAAGGGTGTGAAAATAGCTCGGAACGTCATGAAAGTTGGCGTGGACGCTCGTCTACCAATGTGACATCCAAATCTATTCGCAAATTTAAATTTCGAGAAGTTGGCCAAAGTTGAAAATCGACGGTGCATTTTCGCTACACTTAGGCTTAAAGGGTGAGAAAATAGCTCAGAACGTCACGAACGTTTGCGTGCGCATTTTTCTACCAATGGGACATCCAAATCTATGCCCAATTTTCAATTCCGAGAAGTTAGTCAAATTTGAAACTCGACCGTGCGTTTTCACTAGACTTGGGCTTAAAGGGGGAGAAAATAGCTCGGAACGTCACGAAAGTTGGTGTGGATGCTTGTCTACCAAAGGGACATCCAAAACTATTCTCAAATTTCAATTCCGAGAAGTTGGTCAAAGTTGAAACTCGATCGTGCGTTTTCGCTAGACTTGGGCTTGAAGGGGGAGAAAATAGCTCGGAACGTCACGAAAGTTGGTGTGGATGCTTCTCTACCAATGGGACATCCAAAACTATTCTCAAATTTCAATTCCGAGAAGTTGGTCAAAGTTGAAACTCGATCGTGCGTTTTCGCTAGACTTGGGCTTAAAGGGTGTGTAAATAGCTCGGAACGTCACAAAAGTTGGCGTGGACGCTCGTGTACCAATGTGACATCCAAATCTATTGTCAAATTTATATTCCGAGAAGTTGGTCAAAGTTGAAAATCGACCGTCCATTTTCGCTAGACTTGGGCTTAAAGGGCGAGAAAATAGCTCGGAATGTCACAAAAGTTGGCGTGCGCATTTGTCTACCAACGAGCCATCCAAATCTATGCTCAATTTTTAATTCCGAGAAGTTGGTCAAATTCGAAAATCGACCGTGCGTTTTCGCTAGACTTAGGCATAAAGGGTGAGAAAATAGTCGGAACGTCACGAAAGTTGGCGTGCGCATTTGTCTACCAACGGGACATCCAAATCTATGCTCAATTTTTAATTCCGAGAAGTTAGTCAAATTCGAAACTCGACCATGCATTTTTTCTACACTTAGGCTTAAAGGGTGAGAAAATAGCTCGGAATGTCACGAAAGTTGGCGTGCGCATTTGTCTACCAACGGGACATCCAAATCTATGCTCAATTTTCAATTCCGAGAAGTTGGTCAAATCCGAAACTCGACCATCGCGTTTTCGCTAGACATGGGCTTAAAAGGGGAGAAAATAGCTCGGAACGTCACGAAAGTTGGTGTGGATGCTTGTCTACCAATGGGACATCCAAAACTATTCTCAAATTTCAATTCCGAGAAGTTAGTCAAAGTTGAAACTCGATCGTGCGTTTTCGCTAGACTTGGGATTAAAGGGTGTGAAAATAGCTCGGAACGTTACGAACGTTGGCGTGGACGCTTGTCTAGCAATGTGACATCCAAATCCATTCTCAAATTTAAATTCCGAGAAGTTGGTCAAAGTTGAAAATCGACCGTGCATTTTCGCTAGACTTAGACTTAAAGGGTGAGAAAATAGCTCGAAACGTCACGAAAGTTGGCGTGCGCATTTGTCTACCAACGGGACATCCAAATCTACGCTCAATTTTCAATTCCGAGAAGTTGGTCAAATTCGAAACTCGACCGTGCGTTTTCGCTCGACTTGAGGTTAAAGGGTGTGAAATTAGCTCGTAATATGACGAAAGTTGGCGTGCGCATTTGTCTACCAACGGGACATTCAAATCGATGCTCAATTTTTAATTCCGAGAAGTTGGTCAAATTCGAAACTCGACCGTGCGTTTTCGCTAGACTTAGGCTTTAAGGGTGAGAAAATAGCTCGGAACGTCACGAAAGTTGGCGTGCGCATTTGTCTACCAACGGGACATCCAAATCTATGCTCAGTTTTCAATTCCAAGAAGTTGGTCAAATTTGAAACTTGATCGTGCGTTTTCGCTAGACTTAGGCTTAAAGGGTGAGAAAATAGCTCGGAACGTCACGAAAGTTGGCGTGCGCATTTTTCTACCAACGGGACATCTAAATCTATGCTCAATTTTCAATTCCAAGAAGTTGGTCAATTTCGAAACTCGACCGTGCGTTTTTGCAAGACTTGGGCTTAAAGGGGGAGAAAATAGCTCGGAAGGTCACAAAAGTTGGTGTGGACGCTTGTCTACCAATGGTACATCCAAAACTATTCTCAAATTTTAATTCCGAAAAGTTTGTCAAATTGGAAACTCGACTGTGCGTTTTCGCTAGACTTGGGCTTAAAAGGGCAGAAAATAGCTCGGAACGTCACGGAAGTTGGCGTGCACGCTTGTCTACCTATGGGACATCCAAATCTATTTTCAAATTTAAATTCCATGAAGTTGGTCAAATTCGAAATGCCACCATGGGTTTTCACTAGACTTGGGAATAAAGGGAGTGAAATTAGCTCATAACGTCATGAAAGTTGCTGTGCGCGCATGTCTAAAAATGGGACATCCAAATCTGTTCTCAATTTTCAATTCCGAGAAGTTGGTCAAAGATGAAACGCGACCGTGCGTTTTCTCTAGAGTTTGGCTTAAATGGGATGAAAATAGCTCGGAATGTCACGAAAGTTGGTGTGGACGCTTGTCTACCAATGCGACATCCAAATCTATTCTCAAATTTAAATTCCGAGAATTTGGTCAAAGTTGAAAATAGACCGTGTGTTTTCGCTAGACTTGGGCTTAAAGGGCGAGAAAATAGCTTGGAACGTCACAAAAGTTGGCGTCCGCACTTGTCTACCAATGGGACATCCAAATCTATTCTCAAATTTCAATTCCGAGAAGTTGCCCGAAGCCGAAACGCCACCGTGCGTTTTCGTTAGACTTGAGCTTAAAGGGTGTGAAATTAACTTGTAACATCACGAATGTTGCTGTGCACACCATGTGTTGGACAAAGTCGAAATGCCACCATGTGTTTTCACTACACTTGAGCTTAAAGGGTGTTAAATTAGCTCGTAATGTGAGGAAAGTTGTTGTGCGCGAATGTCTACAAATGGGACATCCAAATCTATGCTCAATTTCAATTCTGAGAAGTTGGTGAAAGTCGTAACTCAACCGTACGTTTTTGCTACACTTGGGCTTAAAGGGGGAGAAAATAGCTCGGAACTTAACGAAGGTTGGTGTGGTTGCTTGTCTACCAATGGGACATCCAAAACTATACTCAAATTTCGATTCCAAGAAATTGGTCAAAGTAGAAACGCCACCATGCGTTTTCTCTAGACTTGGGATTAAAGTGTGTGAAATTAGTTCGTAAAATCACGAAAGTTGTAGTGCGCACATGTCTACAAATGTGACATCCAAATCTATTCTCAAATTTAAATTGTGAGAAGTTGGTCAAAGTTGAAAATCGACCGTGCGTTTTCCCTAGACTTGGGCTTAAAGGGTGTGAAATTAGTTCGGAACGTCACAAAAGTTGGCGTGCGCACTTGTCTACCAACGGGACATCCAAATCTATGCTCAATTTTCAATTCGGGAATTTGGTCAAAGTCAAAACTAGATCGTGCATTTTCCCTAGATTTGGGCTTAAAGGGTGTCAAATTAGCTCGGAACGTCATGAAAGTTGGCGTGGACGCTCGTCTACCAATGTGACATCCAAATCTATTCGCAAATTTAAATTCCGCGAAGTTGGTCAAAGTATAAAATCGATCGTGCATTTTCGATACACTTAGGCTTAAAGGGTGAGAAAATAGCTCAGAACGTCGCGAACGTTGGCGTGCGCATTTGTCTACCAACGGGACATCCAAATCTATGCTCAATTTTCAATTCCGAGAAGTTGGTCAAATTTGAAACTCAACCGTGCGTTTTCGCTAGACTTGGGCTTAAACGGGGAGAAAATAGCTCGGAACGTCACAAAAGTTGGTGTGGACGCTTGTCTAGCAATGGGACATCCAAAACTCTTCTCAAATTTCAATTCCGAGAAGTTTGTCAAAGTTGAAACTCGATCGTTGCGTTTTTGCTAGACATGGGCTTAAAGGGGGAGAAAATAGCTCGGAATGTCACGAAAGTTGGTGTGGACGCTTGTCTACCAATGGGACATCCAAAACTATTTTCAAATTTCAATTCCGAGAAGTTGGTCAAAGTTGAAACTCGATCGTGCATTTTCGCTAGACTTGGGCTTAAAGGGTGTGAAAATAGCTCGGAACGCCACGAAAGTTGGCGTGGACGCTCGTCTACCAACGTGACATCCAAATCTATTCTCAAATTTATATTCCGAGAAGTTGGTCAAAGTTGAAAATCTACCGTGCATTTTCGCTAGACTTGGGCTTAAAGGGTGAGAAAATAGCTCGGAATGTCACGAAAGTTGGCGTGCGCATTTGTCTACCAATGGGACATCCAAATCTATGCTCAATTTTTAATTCCAAGAAGTTGGTCAAATTCGAAACTCGACCGTGCGTTTTCGCTAGACTTAGGCTTAAAGAGTGAGAAAATAGCTCGGAACGTCACGAAAGTTGACATGCGCATTTGTCTACCAACGGGACATCCAAATCTATGCTCAATTTTTAATTCCGAGAAGTTGGTCAAATTCGAAACTCGACCGTGCGTTTTCGCTAGACTTAGGCTTAAAGGGTGAGAAAACAGCTCGGAACGTCACGAAAGTTGGCGTGCGCATTTGTCTACCAACGGGACATCCAAATCTATGCTCAATTTTCAATTCCGAGAAGTTGGTCAAATTCGAAACTCGACCGTGCGTTTTCGCTCGACTTGAGCTTAAAGGGTGTGAAATTAGCTCGTAATGTGACGAAAGTTGGTGTGCGCATTTGTCTACCAACGGGACATCCAAATCTATGCTCAATTTTTAATTCCGAGAAGTTGGTCAAATTCGAAACTTGACCGTGCGTTTTCACTAGACTTGGGCTTAAAGGGTGAGAAAATAGCTCGGAACGTCACGAAAGTTGGCGTGCGCATTTGTCTACCAACGGGACATCCAAATCTATTCTCAAATTTCAATTCCGAGAAGTTGGTCAAAGTCGAAACGCCACCATGAGTTTTCGCTAGACTTGAGCTTAAAGGGTGTGAAATTAGCTTGTAACATCACGAAAGTTGTTGTGCATGCATGTCTACAAATGGGACATCCAAATCTATGCTCAATTTTGAATTCCGAGAAGTTGGTGAAAGTCGAAACTCGACCGTACGTTTTTGCTAGAGTTGGGATTGAAGGGGGATAAAATAGCTTGGAATGTCACGAAAGGTTGTGTGGACGCTTGTCTACCAATGGTACATCCAAAACTATTCTCAAATTTTAATTCCGAAATGTTTGTCAAAGTTGAAACTCGACCTTGCGTTTTCACTAGACTTGGGCTTAAAGGGACAGAAAATAACTCGTAACGTCACGAAAGTTGGCGTGCACGCTTGTCTACAAATGGGACATCCAAATCTATTTTCAAATTTCAATTCCCAGAAGTTGGTCAAAGTCAAAATGCCACCATAGGTTTTCACTAGACTTGGGAATAAAGGGCGTGAAATTAGCTCGTAACGTTTCGCTAGACTTGGGCTTAAAGGGCGAGAAAATAGCTTGGAACGTCACAAAAGTTGGCGTGAAATTAGCTCGTAACGTCATGAAAGTTGCTGTGCGCGCATGTCTACAAATGGGACATCCAAATCTATTCTCAATTTTCAATTCCGAGAAGTTGGTCAAAGATGAAACGCGATCGTGCGTTTCCTCTAGAGTTGGGCTTAAATGGGAAGAAAATAGCTCAGAATGTCACGAAAGTTGGTGTGGACGCTTGTCTACCAATGCGACATCCAAATCTATTCTCAAATTTAAATTCTGAGAAGTTGGTCAAAGTTGAAAATTTACCGTGCGTTTTCGCTAGACTTGGGCTTAAAGGGCGAGAAAATAGCTTGGAACGTCGCGAAAGTTGGTGTGCGCGATTGTCTACCAACGGGACATCCAAATCTATTCTCAAATTTCAATTCCGAGAAGTTGGCCAAATCTATTCTCAAATTTCAATTCAGAACGTAACGAATGTTGGTTTGGATGCTTGTCTACCAATGGGACATCCAAAACTATTCTCAAATTTCAATTCCGAGAAGTTTGTCAAAGTTGAAACTCAATCGTGCGTTTTCGCTAGACTTGGGCTTAAAGGGTGCGAAATTAGCTCGGAATCTCACAAAATTTGTTGTGCGCAAATGTCTACAAATGGGACATCCAAAACAATGCTCAATCTTCAATTACAAGAAGTTGGTGAAAGTCGAAACTCGACCGTACGTTTTCGCTAGAGTTGGGCTTGAAGGGGGATAAAATAGCTCAGAATGTCACGAAAGTTGGTGTGGACGCTTGTCTACCAATGGTACATCCAAAACTATTCTCAAATTTTAATTCCGAAATGTCTGTCAAAGTTGAAACTCGACCGTAGCGTTTTTGCTAGACTTGGGCTTAAAGGGGCAGAAAATAGCTCGGAACGTCACGAAAGTTGGCGTGCACGCATGTCTACCAATGGGACATCCAAATCTATTTTCAAATTTCAATTCCCAGAAGTTGGTCAAAGTAGAAATACCACCATGGGTTTTCACTAGACTTGGGAATAAAGGGAGTGAAATTAGCTCGTAACATAATGAAAGTTGCTGTGCGCGCATGTCTAAAATTGGGACATCCAAATCTATTCTCAGTTTTCAATTTCGAGAAGTTGGTCAAAGATGAAACGCGACCGTGCGTTTTCTCTAGAGTTGGGCTTGAATGGGATGAAAATAGCTCGGAATGTCACGAAAGTTGGTGTGGATGCTTGTCTACCAATGGGACATCCAAATCTATTCTCAAATTTAAATTCCGAGAAGTTGGTCAAAGTTGAAAATTGACCGTGCGTTTTCGCTACACTTGGGCTTAGAGGGTGAGAAAATAGCTTGGAACGTCACGAAAGTTGACGTGCGCACTTGTCTACCAATGGGACATCCAAATCTATTCTCAAATTTCAATTCCAAGAAGTTGGTCAAAGCCGAAACGCCACTGTGCGTTTTCGCTAAACTTGAGCTTAAAGGGTGTAAAATTAGCTTGTAACGTCACGAAAGTTGGCGTGTGCACTTATCTACCAACGGGACATCCAAATCCATTCTCAAATTTAAATTCCGAGAAGTTGGTCAAAGTTGAAAATCGACTGTGCATTTTCGCTAGACTTAGGCTTAAAGCATGAGAAAATAGCTCGAAACGTCACGAAAGTTGGCGTGCGCATTTGTCTACCAACGGGACATCCAAATCCATTCTGAAATTTAAATTCGAAGAAGTTGGTCAAAGTTGAAAATCGACCGTGCGTTTTCGCTAGACTTGGGCTTAAAGGGGGAGAAAATAGCTAGGAACGTCATGAAGTTGGTGTGGATTCTTCTCTACCAATGGGACATCCAAAACTATTCTCAAATTTCAATTCCGAGAAGTTGGTCAAAGTTGAAACTCGATCGTGCATTTTCGCTAGACTTGGGCTTAAAGGGTGGGAAAATAGCTCGGAACGTCACGAAAGTTGGCATGCGCAATTGTCTACCAACGAGACATCCAAATCTATTCTCATATTTCAATTCCGAGAAGTTGGTCAAAGTCGAAATGCCACCATGCGTTTTCGCTAGACTTTAGCTTAAAGGGTGTTAAATTAGCTCGTAATTTGACGAAAGTTGTTGTGCGCGAATGTCTACAAATGGGTCATCCAAATCTATGCTCAATTTTCAATTCCGAGAACTTGGTGAAAGTCGTAACTCGACCGTACGTTTTCGCTACACTTGGGCTTAAAGGGGGAGAAAATAGCTCGGAACGTAACGAATGTTGGTGTGGATGCTTGTCTACCAATGGGACATCCAAAACTATTCTCAAATTTCAACTCCAAGAAATTGGTCAAAGTCGAAATGCCACCATGCGTTTTCTCTGGACTTGGGATTAAAGTGTGTGAAATTAGTTCGTAAAATCACGAAAGTTGTAGTGCGCAAATGTCTACATATGTGACATCCAAATCTATTCTCAAATTTAAATTGTGAGAAGTTCGTCAAAGTTGAAAATCGACCGTGCGTTTCCCTAGACTTGGGCTTAAAGGGTGTGAAATTAGTTTGGAACATCAAGAACGTTGGTGTGCGCAATTGTCTACCAACGGGACATCCAAATCTATGCTTAATTTTCAATTCCGGAAATTTGGTGAAAGTCGAAACTCGATCGTGCATTTTCCCTAGATTTGGGCTTAAAGGGTGTGAAATTAGCTCGGAACGTCACGAAAGTTGGCGTGGACGCTCGTCTACCAATGTGACATGCAAATCTATTCGTAAATTTAAATTCCTAGAAGTTGGTCAAAGTTGAAAATCGATGGTGCATTTTCGCTACACTTAGGCTTAAAGGGTGAGAAAATAGCTCAGAACGTCACGAAAGTTGGCGTGCGCATTTGTCTACCAATGGGACATCCAAATCTATGCTCAATTTTCAATTCCGAGAAGTTGGTCAAATTTGAAACTCGACTATGCGTTTTCGCTAGACTTGGGCTTAAAGGGGGAGAAAATAGCTCAGAACGTCACGAAAGTTGGTGTGGACGCTTGTCTACCAATGGGACATCCAAAACTATTCTCAAATTTCAATTCCGAGAAGTTGGTCAAAGTTGAAACTTGATCGTGCGTTTTCGCTAGACTTGGGCTTAAAGGGGGAGAAAATAGCTCAGAACGTCATGAAAGTTGGTGTGGACGCTTGTCTACCAATGGGACATCCAAAACTATTCTAAAATTTCAATTTCGAGAAGTTGGTCAAAGTTGAATCTCGATCGTGCGTTTTCGCTAGACTTGGGCTTAAAGGGTGTGAAAATAGCTCGGAACGTGACGAAAGTTGGCGTGGACGCTCGTCTACCAATGTGACATCCAAATCTATTCTCAAATTTTTATTCCGAGAAGCTGGTCAAAGTTGAAAATCGACAGTGCATTTTCGCTAGACTTGGGGTTAAAGGGTGAGAAAATAGCTCGGAATGTCATGAAAGTTGGTGTGCGCATTTGTCTACCAACGGGACATCCAAATCTATGCTGTATTTTTAATTCCGAGAAGTTGGCCAAATTCGAAACTCGACCGTGCATTTTCACTTGACTTAGGCTTAGAGGGTGAGAAAATAGCTCGGAACATCACGAAAGTTGGCGTGCGCATTTTTCTACCAACGGACATCCAAATCTATGCTCAATTTTCAATTCCGAGAAGTTGGTCAAATTCGAAACTCGACTGTGCATTTTCACTAGACTTGGGCTTAAAGGGGGAGAAAATAGCTCGGAACGTCACGAAAGTTGGTGTGGACGCTTGTCTACCAATGGGACATCCAAAACTATTCTCAAATTTCAATTTCGAGAAGTTAGTCAAAGTTGAAACTCGATCCTTCGTTTTCGCTAGACTTGGGCTTAAAGGGTGTGAAAATCGCTCGAAACGTTACGAAAGTTGGCGTGGACGCTCGTCTACCAATGTGACACCCAAATCCATTCTCAATTTTAAATTCCGAGAAGTTGGTCAAATTCGAAACTTGACCATGCGTTTTCCCTCGACTTGAGCTTAAAGGGTGTGAAATTAGCTCGTTAATGTGACGAAAGTTGGCGTGTGCATTTGTCTACCAACGGGACATCCAAATCTATGCTCAATTTTTAATTCTGAGAAGTTTGTCAATTTTGAAACTTGACCGTGCGTTTTCACTAGACTTAGGCTTAAAGGGTGAGAAAATAGCTCGGAACGTCACGAAAGTTGGAGTGCGCATTTGTCTACCGACGGGACATCCAAATCTATGCTGAATTTTTCAATTTCGAGAAGTTGGTCAAATTGGAAACTCGACCATGCGTTTTCGCTAGACTTGGGTTTAAAGGGGGAGAAAATAGCTATGAACGTCACGAACGTTGGTGTGGACGCTTGTCTACCAATGGGACATCCAAAACTATTCTCAAATTTCAATTCCGAGAAGTTGGTCAAAGTTGAAACTCGATCGTGTGTTTTCGCTAGACTTGGCCTTAAAGGGAAAGAAAATAGCTCGGAACGTCACTAAAGTTGGTGTGGACGCTTGTCTACCAATGGGACATCCAAAACTATTCTCAGATTTACATTCCGAGAAGTTGGTCAAAGTTGAAAATCGATCGTGGGTTTTCGGTAGAGTTGGGCTTAAAGAGTGTGAAAATAGCTCGGAACGTCACGAAAGTTGGCTGTGCGCGTTTGTCTACCAACGGGACATCCAAATCTATGCTCAATTTTCAATTCCGAGAAGTTGGTCAAAATTCGAAACTCGACTGTGCGTTTTCACTAGACTTGGGCTTAAAGGGGGAGAAAATAGCTCGGAACGTCACGAAAGTTGGGTGTGGACGCTTGTCTACCAATGGGACATCCAAAACTATTCTCAAATTTCAATTCGGAGAAGTTAGTCAAAGTTGAAACTCGGTCCTGCGTTTTCGCTAGACTTGGGCTTAAAGGGTGTGAAAATCGCTCGAAACGTTACGAAAGTTGGGCGTGGACGCTCGTCTACCAATGTGACACCCAAATCCATTCTCAAATTTAAATTCCGAGAGAGTTGGTCAAAGTTGAAAATCGACTGTGCATTTTCGCTAGACTTAGGCTTAAAGGGTGAGAAAATAGCTCGGAACGTCACGAAGTTGGCGTGCACAGTTGTCTACCAACGGGAAAACCAAATCTATGCTGAATTTTCAATTCCAAGAAAGTTGGTCAAATTCGAAACTTGACCGTGCGTTTTCCCTCGACTTGAGCTTAAAGGGTGTGAAATTAGCTCGTAATGTGACGAAAGTTGGCATGTGCATTTGTCTACCAACGGGACATCCAAATCTATGCTCAATTTTTAATTCCTAGAAGTTTGTCAAATTCGAAACTTGACCGTGCGTTTTCACTAGACTTAGGCTTAAAGGGTGAGAAAAAAGCTCGGAACGTCACGAAAGTTGGCATGCGCATTTGTCTACCGACGGGACATCCAAATCTATGCTGAATTTTCAATTTCGAGAAGTTGGTCAAATTGGAAACTCGACCGTGCGTTTTCGCTAGACTTGGGCTTAAAGGGGGGAGAAAATAGCTCTGAACGTCACGAATGTTGGTGTGGACGCTTATCTACCAATGGGACATCCAAAACTATTCTCAAATTTCAATGCCGAGAAGTTGGTCAAAGTTGAAACTCGATCGTGCGTTTTCGCTAGACTTGGCCTTAAAGGGAAAGAAAATAGCTCGGAACGTCACTAAAGTTGGTGTGGACGCTTGTCTACCAATGGGACATCCAAAACTATTCTAAAATTTCAATTCCGAGAAGTTGGTCAAAGTTGAAACTCGATCGTGCGTTTTTCGCTAGACTTGGGCTTAAAGGGTGTGAAAATAGCTCGGAACGTCACGAACGTTGGCGTGGACGCTCGTCTAGCAATGTGACATCCAAATCTATTCTCAAATTTTATATTCTGAGAAGTTGGTCAAAGTTGAAAATCGACCGTGCATTTTCACTAGACTTGGGCTTAAAGGGTGAGAAAATAACTCGGAATGTCACCAAAGTTTCCGTGCGCATTTGTCTACCAACGAGACATCCAAATCTATGCTCAATTTTAATTCCGAGAAGGTGGTCAAATTCGAAACTCGACCGTGTGTTTTCGCTAGTCTTAGGCTTAAAGGGTGAGAAAATAGCTCGGAACATCACGGAAGTTGGCGTGTGCATTTGTTTACCAACGGGCCATCCAAATCTATGCTCAATTTTCAATACGGAGAAGTTGGTCAAATTTGAAACTCAACCGTGCGTTTTCGCTAGACTTGGGCTTAAAGGGGGGAGAAAATAGCTCGAAACATCACGAAAGTTGGTGTGGACGCTTGTCTACCAATGGGACATCAGAAACTATTCTCCAATTTCAATTCCGAGAAGTTAGTCAAAGTTGAAACTCGATCGTGCGTTTTCGCTAGACTTGGGCTTAAAGGGTGTGAAAATAGCTCGGAACATTAGGAAAGTTGGCCTGGACGCTCGTCTACCAATGTGACATCCAAATCCATTCTCAAATTTAAATTCCGACAAGTTGGTCAAAGTTGAAAATCGACCGTGCGTTTTCGCTAGACTTAGGCTTAAAGGGTGAGAAAATAGCTCAGAACGTTACGAAAGTTGGCGTGCGCATTTGTCTACCAACGGGACATCCAAATCTATGCTCAACATTCAATTCAGAGAAGTTAGTCAAAGTTGAAACTCGATCGTGGATTTTCGCTAGACTTGGGCTTAAAGGGTGTGAAAATAGCTCGGAACATTACGAAAGTTGGCGTGGACGCTCGTCTACCAATGTGACATCCAAATGTATTCTCAAATTTAAATTCCGAGATGTTGGTTAAAGTTGAAAATCGGACCGTGCATTTTCGCTAGACTTAGGTTTAAAGGGTGAGAAAATAGCTCGGAATGTCACGAAGTTGGCATGCGCATTTGTCTACCAACGAGCCATCCAAATCTATGCTCAATTTTCAATTCCGAGAAGTTGGTCAAATTTGAAACTCGACTGTGCGTTTTCGCTAGACTTGGGCTTAAAGGGAGAGAAAATAGCTCGGAACGTCACGAACATTGGTTGTGGATGCTTGTCTACCAATGGGACATCCAAAACTATTCTCAAATCTCAATTCTGAGAAGTTAGTCAAAGTTTGAAACTCGATCGTGCGTTTTCGCTAGACTTGGGCTTAAAGGGTGTGCAAATAGCTCGGAACGTCACGAGAGTTGGCGTGGACGCTCGTCTACCAGTGTGACATCCAAATCTATTCGCAAATTTAAATTCCGAGAAGTTGGTCAAAGTTGAAAATCGGACCGTGCATTTTCGCTACACTTAGGCTTAAAGGGTGAGAAAATAGCTCGAAACGTCACGAAAGTTGGCATGCGCATTTGTCTACCAACGGGACATCCAAATCTATGCTCAATTTTCAATTCCGAGAAGTTGGTCGAATTTGAAACTCGACCGTGCGTTTCGCTAGACTTGGGCTTAAAGGGGGAGAAAATAGCTCAGAACGTCATGAAAGTTGGTGTGGAAAGCTCGTCTACCAATGGGACATCCAAAACTATTCTCAAATTTCTAATTCTGAGAAGTTGGTCAAAGTTGAAACTCGATCGTGCGTTTTCGCTAGACTTGGGCTTAAAGGGTTGTGAAAATAGCTCGGAACGTCACGAAAGTTGGCTGTGGACGCTCGTCTACCAATGCGACATCCAAATCTATTCTCAAATTTTATTTCTGAGAAGTTGGTCAAAGTTGAAAATCGACCGTGCATTTTGTCTAGACTTGGGCTTAAGGGGTGAGAAAATAACTCGGAATGTCACAAAAGTTGGCGTGCGCATTTGTCTACCAACGAGACATCCAAATCTATGCTCAATTTTTAATTCCGAGAAGGTGGTCAAATTCAAAACTCGACCGTTGCGTTTTCGCTAGTCTTAGGCTTAAAAGGGTGAGAAAAATAGCTCGGAACATCACGAAAGTTGGCGTGGCGCATTTGTCTACCAACGGGACATCCAAATCTATGCTCAATTTTCAATTCCGAGAAGTTGGTCAAATTCGAAACTCTACCATGCGTTTTTTGTAGACTTGGGCTTAAAGGGGGAGAAAATAGCTCGGAACGTCACGAACGTTGGTGTGGATGCTTGTCTACCAATGGGACATCCAATACTATTCTCAATTTCAATTCCGAGAAGTTAATCAAAGTCGAAACTCGATCGTGCGTTTTCGCTAGACTTGGGCTTAAAGGGGTGTGAAAATAGCTTGGAACATTACGAAAAGTTGGCGTGGATGCTCGTCTACCAAGGTGACATCCAAATCCATTCTCAAATTAAAATTCCGAGAAGTTGGTCAAAGTTGAAAATCGACCGTGCATTTCGCTAGACTTAGGCTTAAAGGGTGAGAAAATAGCTCGGAACATCACGAAGCTGGCGTGCGCATTTGTCTACCAACGGGACATCCAAATCTATGCTCAATTTTCAATTCCGAGAGGTTGGCCAAATTCGAAACTTGACCGAGCGTTTTCGCTTCGACTTAGGCTTAAATTGTGAGAAAATTGCTCAGAACGTCACGAGAGTTGGGGTACGCATTTGTCTACCTATGGGACATCCAAATCTATGCTCAATTTCAAATTCCAAGAAGTTATTCAAAGTTGAAACTCGATCGTGCATTTTCGCTAGACTTGGGCTTAAGGGTGTTAAAATAGCTCGGAACGTTACGAAAGTTGGCGTGGACGCTCGTCGACCAAGGTGACATCCAGATCCATTCTCAAATTTAAATTCTGAGAAGTTGGTCAAAGTTGAAAATCGACCGTGCATTTTCGCTAGACTTAGGCTCAAAGGGCGAGAGAATAGATCGGAACGTCACGAAAGTTGGCAGTGGACGCTCGTCTACCAATGTGACATCCAAATCTATTCTCAAATTTATATTCCGAAAAGTAGGTCAAAGTTGAAAATCGACCGTGCGTTTTCGCTAGACTTGGGCTTAAAGGTTGAGAAAATAGCTCGGAATGTCACGAAAGTTGGCGGTGTGCATTTGTCTACGAACGGGACATCCAATCTATGCTCAATTTTTAATTCTGAGAAGTTGGTCAAATTCGAAACTCGACCATGCATTTTCGCTAGACTTAGGCTTAAAGGGTTAGAAAATAGCTCGGAATGTCACGAAAGTTGACTTGCGCATTTGTCTACCAACGGGACATCCAAATGTATGCCCAATTTTCAATTCCGAGAAGTTGGTCAAATTCGAAACTCGACCGTGCGTTTTCGCTAGACTTGGGCTTAAAGGGGGAGAAAATAGATCGGAACGTCACGAAGTTGGTGTGGACGCTTGTCTACTAATGGGACATCCAAAACTATTCTCAAATTTCAATTCCGAGAATATAATCAAAGTTGAAACTCGATCGGTGCGTTTTCGCTAGACTTGGGCTTAGAGGGTGTGAAAAATAGCTCGGAACGTTACGAAAGTTGGCGTGGACGCTTGTCTACCAATGTGACATCCAAATCCATTCTCAAATTAAATTCCGAGAAGTTGGTCAAAGTTGAAAATCGACCATGCATTTTCGCTAGACTTAGGCTTAAAGGGTGAGAAAATAGCTCGGAACGTCACGAAAGTTGTCGTGTGCATTTGTCTACCAACGGGACATCCAAATCTATGCTCAATTTTCAAATCCGAGAAGTTGGTCAAATTCAAAACTCGACCGTAGCGTTTTCGCTCGACTTGAGCTTAAAGGGTGTGAAATTAGCTCGTAATGCGACGAAAGTTGGCATGCGCATTTGTCTACCAACGGGACATCCAAATCTATGCTCAATTTTTAATTCCGAGAAGTTGGTGAAATTCGAAACTCAACCGTGCATTTTCACAAGACTTGGGCTTAAAGGGGGAGAAAATAGCTCGGAACGTCACGAAAGTTGGTGTGGACGCTTGTCTACCAATGGGACATCCAAAACTATTCTCAAATTTCAATTCCGAGAAGTTGGTCAAAGTTGAAACTCGATCGTGCGTTTTCGCTAGACTTGGGCTTAAATGGGGAGAAAATAGCTCGGAACGTCACGAAAGTTGGTGTGGACGCTTTTCTACCAATGGGACATCCATAACTATTCTCAAATTTCAATTCCGACAAGTTGGTCAAAGTTGAAACTCGATCATACATTTTCGCTAGAGTTGGGCTTAAAGGGTGTGAAAATAGCTCGGAACGTCAATTTTCATTTCCGAGAAGTAGGTCAAAACCGAAAAATGATCGTGGATTTTCTCTAGAGTTGGGCTTAAAGGGGAAGAAAATAGCTCGGAACGTCACTAAAGTTGGTGTGCGCATTTGTCTACCAACGGGACATCCAAATCTATGCTCAATTTTCAATTCCGAGAAGTTGGTCAAATTCGAAACTCGACCGTGCCTTTTCGCTAGACTTGGCCTTAAAGGGGGAGAAAATAGCTCGGAACATCATGAAACTTGGCGTGGACGCTCGTCTACCAATGTGACATCCAAAACTATTCTCAAATTTTAATTCCGAAATGTTTGTCAAAGTGGAAACTCGACCGTAGCGTTTTCGCTAGACTTGGGCTTAAAGGGGCAGAAAATAGCTCGGAACGTCACGAAAGTTCTTGTGCACGCTTGTCTACCAATGGGACATCCAAATCTAATTTGAAATTTCAATTCCCAGAAGTTGGTGCAAGTCGAAATGCCACCATGGGTTTTCACTAGACTTGGGAATAAAGGGCGTGAAATTAGCTCGTAATGTCATGAAAGTTGCTGTGCACGCATGTCTAAAAATGGGACATCCAAATCTATTCTCAATTTTCAATTCCGAGAAGTTGGTCAAAGATGAAACGCGACCGTGCGTTTTCTCTAGAGTTGGGCTTAAATGGGATGAACATAGCTCGGAATGTCACGAAAGTATGTGTGGACGCTTGTCTATGAATGGGACATCCAAATCTATTCTCAAATTTAAATTCCGAGAAGTTGGTCAAAGTTGAAAATTGACCGTGCGTTTTCGCTAGACTTGGGCTTAGAGGGCGTGAAAATAGCTTGGAACGTCACGAAAGTTGGCGTGCGCACTTGTCTACCAATGGGACATCCAAATCTATTCTCAAATTTCAATTCCAAGAAGTTGGTCAAAGCCGAAACGCCAATGTGCGTTTTCGGTAAACTTGAGCTTAAAGGGTGTAAAATTAGCTCGTAAGGTCACCAAGTTGTTGTGCACGCATGTCTAGAAATGGGACATCCAAATCTATTCTCAATTTTCATTTCCGAGAAGTAGGTCAAAGCCGAAACACGATCGTGCGTTTTCCCTAGAGTTGGGCCTAAAGGGGAAGAAAATAGCTCGGAACGTCACGAACGTTGGCGTGTGCACTTATCTACCAACGGGACATCAAAATCCATTCTCAAATTTAAATTCCGAGAAGTTGATCAAAGTTGAAAATCGACCGTGCATTTTCGCTAGACTTAGGATTAAAGTGTGAGAAAATAGCTCGGAACATCACGAAAGCTGGCGTGCGCATTTGTCTACCAACGGGACATCCAAATCTATGCTCAATTTTCAATTACGAGAAGTTGGTCAAATTCGAAACTCGACCGTGCGTTTTCACTAGACTTGGGCTTAAAGGGGGAGAAAATAGCTCGGAACATCACAAAGTTGGTGTGGCCGCTTGTCTACCAATGGGACATCCAAAACTATTCTCAAATTTCAATTCCGAGAAGTTGGTCAAAGTTGAAAGTCGATCGTGCATTTTCGCTAGACTTGGGCTTAAAGGGTAGTAAAATAGCTCAGAACGTCACGAAAGTTGGCGTGTGCACTTGTCCTCCAACGGTACATCCAAATCTATTCTCATATTTCAATTCCGAGAAGTTGTTCAAAGTCGAAATGCCACCATGCGTTTTCGCTAGACTTGAGCTTAAAGGGTGTTAAATTAGCTCGTAATGTGACGAAAGTTGTTGTGCGTGAATGTCTACAAATGGGACATCCAAATCTATGCTCAATTTTCAATTCCGAGAAGTTGGTGAAAGTCGTAACTCGACCGTACGTTTTCGCTACACTTGGGCTTAAAGGGGGAGAAAATAGCTCGGAATGTAACGAATGTTGGTGTGGATGCTTGTCTACCAATGGGATATCCAAACCTATTCTCAAATTTCAATTCCAAGAAGTTTGTCAAAGTTGAAACTCGATCGTGCGTTTTCCCTAGACTTGGGCTTAAAGGGTGTGAAATTAGCTCGGAATCTCACGAAAGTTGTTGTGCGCAAATGTCTACAAATGGGACATCCAAAACAATGCTCAATCTTCAATTATGAGAAGTTGGTGAAAGTCGAAACTCGACCGTACGTTTTCGCTAGAGTTGGGCTTGAAGGGGGATAAAATAGCTCGGAATGTCACGAAAGTTGGTGTGGACGCTTGTCTACCAATGGTACATCCAAAACTATTCTCAAATTTTAATTCCGAAATGTTTGTCAAAGTTGAAACTCGATCTTGCGTTTTCGCTAGACTTGGACTTAAAGGGGCAGAAAATAACCTGGAATGTCACGAAACGTTGCGTGCATGCTTGTCTACCAATGGGACATCCAAATCTATTTTCAAATTTCAATTCCCAGAAGTTGGTCAAAGTCAAAATGCCACCATAGGTTTTCACTAGACCTGGGAATAAAGGGCATGAAATTAGCTCGTAACGTCATGAAAGTTGCTGTGCGCGCATGTCTACAAATGGGACATCCAAATCTATTCTCAATTTTCAATTCCGAGAAGTTGGTCAAAGATGAAATGCGATCGTGCGTTTTCTCTAGAGTTGGGCTTAAATGGGAAGAAAATAGCTCAGAATGTCACGAAAGTTGGTGTGGACGCTTGTCTACCAATGGGACATCCAAATCTATTCTCAAATTTAAATTCTGAGAAGTTGGTCAAAGTTGAAAATTTACCATGCGTGTTCGCTAGACTTGGGCTTAAAGGGCAAGAAAATAGCTTTGAACGTCGAGAAAGTTGGCGTGCGCACTTGTATACCAACGGGACATCCAAATCTATTCTCAAAATTCAATTCCGAGAAGTTGGCCAAAGTCGAAACGCCACCATGCATTTTCGCTAGACTTGAGTTTAAAGGGTGTGAAATTAGCTCGTAACATCACGAAAGATGCTGTGCACGCATGTCTACAAATGGGACATTGAAATCTATGCTCAATTTTTAATTCCAAGAAGTTGGTGAAAGTCGAAACTCGACCGTACGTTTTCGCTAGAGTTGGGCTTGAAGGGGGAGAAAATAGCTCGGAACGTCACGAAAGTTGGTGTGGACGCTTGTCTACCAATGGTACATCCAAAACTATTCTCAAATTTTAATTCCGAAATGTTTGGCAAAGTTGGAACTCGACCGTGCGTTTTCGCTAGACTTGAGCTTAAATGGGCAGAAAATAGCTCAGAACGTCACGAAAGTTGGTGTGCACGCTTGTCTACCAATGGGACATCCAAATCTATTTCCAAATTTCAATTCCCAGAAGTTGGTCAAAGTCGAAATGCCACCATAGGCTTTCACTAGACTTGGGAATAAAGGGAGTGAAATTAGCTCATAACGTCATGAAAGTTGCTGTGTGCGCATGTCTACAAATGGGACATCCAAATCTATTCTCAATTTTCAATTCCGAGAAGTTGGTCAAAGATGAAACGCGATCCTGTGTTTTCTCTAGAGTTGGGCTTAAATGGGAAGAAAATAGCTCAGAATGTCACGAAAGTTGGTGTGGACGCTTGTCTACCAATGGGACATCCAAATCTATTCTCAAATTTAAATTCCGAGAAGTTGGTCAAAGTTGAAAATTTACCGTGCGTTTTCGCTACACTTGAGCTTAAAGGGAGAGAAAATAGCTTGGAAAGTTGCGAAAGTTCGCGTGCGCAATTGTCTACCAACGGTACATCCAAATCTATTCTCAAATTTCAATTCCGAGAAGTTGGCCAAAGTCGAAACGCCACCATGCGTTTTCGCTAGACTTGGGCTTAAAGGGGGTAAAAATAGCTCGGGACATCACGAAAGTTGCTGTGGATGCTTGTCCACCAATGGGACATCCAAAACTATTCTAAAATTTCAATTCCGAGAAGTTGGTCAAAGTTGAAACTCGATCGTGCGTTTTCGCTAGACTTGGGCTTAAAGGGTGTGAAAATAGCTCGGAACATCACGAAAGTTGGCGTGGACGCTCGTCTACCAATTAGACACCCAAATCTACTCTCAAATTTATATTCCGAGAAGTTGGTCAAAGTTGAAAATCGACTGTGCATTTTCGCTAGACTTGGGGTTAAAGGGTGAGAAAATAGCTCGGAATGTCACGAAAGTTGGTGTGCGCATTTGTCTACCAACGGGACATCCAAATCTATGCTGAATTTTTAATTCCGAGTAGTTGGTCAAATTCGAAACTCGACCGTGCGTTTTCGCTAGACTTGGGCTTAAAGGAGGAGAAAATAGCTTGGAACGTCACGAAAGTTGGTGTGGACACTTGTCTACCAATGGGACATCCAAAACTATTCTCAAATTTCAATTCCGAGAAGTTAGTCAAAGTTGAAACTTGATCGTGCGTCTTCGCTAGACTTGGGCTTAAAGGGTGTGAAAATAGCTCGAAACGTTACGAAAGTTGGCGTGGACGCTCGTCTACCAATGTGACATCCAAATCCATTCTCAAATTTAAATTCCGAGAAGTTGGTCAAAGTTGAAACTCGATCGTGTGTTTTCGCTAGAGTTGGGCTTAAAGGGTGTGAAAATAGTTCGGAACATCACGAAAGTTGGCGTGGGCATTTGTCTACCAACGGGACATCCAAATCTATGCTCAATTTTCAACTCCGAGAAGTTGGTCAAATTTGAAACTCGACTGTGCGTTTTTGCTAGACTTGGGATTAAAGGGGGAGAAAATCGCTCGAAACGTCACGAAAGTTGGTGTGGGCGCTTGTCTACCAATGGGACATCCAAAACTATTCTAAAATTTCAATTCCGAGAAGTTGGTCAAATCTGAAACTCGATCGTGTGTTTTCGCTAGACTTGGGCTTAAAGGGTGTGAAAATAGCTCGAAACATTACGAAAGTTGGCGTGGACGCTCGTCTACCAATGTGACATCCAAATCCATTCTCAAATTTAAATTCCGAGAAGTTGGTCAAAGTTGAAAATCGACAGTGCATTTTTGCTAGACTTAGGCTTAAAGGGTGAGAAAATAGCTCGGAACGTCACGAAAGTTGGCCTGCGCATTTGTCTACCAACGGGACATCCAAATCTATGCTCAATTTTCAATTCAGAGAAGTTGGTCAAATTCGAAACTCAACCGTGCGTTTTCGCTCGACTTGAGCTTAAAGGGTGTGAAATTAGCTCGTAATGTGACGAAAGTTGGCGTGCGCATTTCTCTACCAACGGAACATCCAAATCTATGCTCAATTTTTAATTCCGAGAAGTCGGTCAAATTCAAAACTCGACCGTGTATTTTTTCTACACTTAGGCTTAAAGGGAGAGAAAATAGCTCGGAACGTCACTAAAGTTGGCGTGCGCATTTGTCTACCAACGGGACATCCAAATCTATGCTGAATTTTCAATTTCGAGCAGTTGGTCAAATTGGAAACTCAACTGTGTGTTTTCGCTAGACTTGGGCTTAAAGGGTGAGAAAATAGCTCGAAACATCACGAACGTTGGTGTGGACGCTTGTTTATCAATGGGACATCCAAAACTATTCTCAAATTTCAATTCCGAGAAGTTAGTCAAAGTGTAAATTCGATTGTGCGTTTTCGCTAGACTTGGGCTTAAAGGGTGTGAAAATAGCTCGGAACACCACGAAAGTTGGCGTGGACGCTCGTCTACCAATGTGACATCCAAATCTATTCTCAAATTTATATTCCAAGAAGTTGGTCAAAGTTGAAAATCGAACGTGCATTTTCGCTACCTTTAGGCTTAAAGGGTGAGAAAATAGCTCTGAACGTGACAAAAGTTGGCTTGCGCATTTGTCTACCAACGGGACATCCAAATCTATGCTCAATTTTTAATTCCGAGAAGTTGGTCAAATTCGAAACTCGACCGTGCATTTTTTCTAGACTTAGGCTTAAAGGGTGTGAAAATAACTCGGAACGTCACGAAAGTTGGCGTGCGCATTTGTCTACCAACGGGACATCCAAATCTATGCTCAATTTCCAATTCCAATAAGTTGGTCAAATTGGAAACTCGACCGTGCGTTTTCGCTAGACTTGGGCTTAAAGGGGGAGAAAATAGCTCGGAACGTCACGAACGTTGGTGTGGACGCTTGTCTACCAATGGGACATCCAAAACTATTCTCAAATTTCAATTCCGAGAAGTTGGTCAAAGTTGAAACTCGATCGTGCGTTTTCGCTAGACTTGGGCTTAAAGGGAAAGAAAATAGCTCGGAACGTCACGAAAGTTGGTGTGGACGCTTGTCTACCAATGGGACATCCAAAACTATTCTTAAATTTGAATTCCGAGAAGCTGGTCAAAGTTGAAACTCGATCGTGCCTTTTTGCTAGACTTGGGCTTAAAGGGGGAGAAAATAGCTCGGAACGTCACGAAAGTTGGTTTGGACGCTTGTCTACCAATGGGACATCCAAAACTATTCTCAAATTTCAATTCCGAGAAGTTGGTCAAAGTTGAAACTCGATCGTGCGTTTTCGCTAGACTTGGGTTTAAAGGGTGTGAAAATAGCTCGGAACATTACGAAAGTTGGGGTGGACGCTCGTCTACCAATGTGACATCCAAATCCATTCTCAAATTTAAATTCCGAGAAGTTGGTGAAAGTTGAAAATCGACCGTGCATTTTCCCTACACTTAGGCTTAAAGGGTGAGAAAATAGCTCAGAACGTCACGAAAGTTGGCGTGCGCATTTGTCTACCAACGGGACATCCAAACCTATGCTCAATTTTTAATTCCGAGAAGTTGGTCAAATTTTAAACTCGAACGTGCGTTTTCGCTAGACTTGGGCTTAAAGGGGGAGTAAATAGCTCGTAATGTCACGAAAGTTGGTGTGGACGCTTGTCTACCAATGGGACATCCAAAACTATTCTCAAATTTCAATTCCAAGAAGTTAGTCAAAGTCGAAACTCGATCGTGCATTTTCCCTAGATTTGGGCTTAAAGGGTGTGAAATTAGCTCAGAACATCACGAAAGTTGGCGTGGACGCTCGTCTACCAATGTGACATCCAAATCTATTCGCAAATTTAAATTCCGAGAAGTTGGTTAAAGTTGAAAATCGACCGTGCATTTTCGCTACACTTAGGCTTAAAGGGTGAGAAAATAGCTCGGAACGTCACGAAAGTTGGCATGCGCATTTGTCTACCAACGGGACATCCAAATCTATGCTCAATTTTTAATTCCGAGAAGTTGGTCAAATTCGAAACTTGACCGTGCGTTTTCGCTAGACTTAGGCTTAAAGGCGAGAAAATAGCTCGGAACGTCACGAAAGTTGGCGTGCGCATTTGTCTACCAACGGGACATCCAAATCTATGCTAAATTTTCAATTCTGAGAAGTTGGTCAAATTCGAAACTCGACCGTTCGTTTTCGCTAGACTTGGGCTTAAAGGGGGAGAAAATAGCTCGGAACATCACGAAAGTTGGTGTGGACGCTTGTCTACCAATGGGACATCCAAAACTATTCTCAAATTTCAATTCCGAGAATTCAATCAAAGTTGAAACTCGATCGTGCATTTTCGCTAGACTTGGGCTTAAAGGGCGTGAAAATAGCTCGGAACGTTACAAAAGTTGGCGTGGACACTCGTCTACCAATGTGACATCCAAATCCATTCTCAAATTTAAATTCCGAGAAGTTGGTCAAAGTTGAAAATCGACCGTGCATTTTTGCTAGACTTAGGCTTAAAGGGTGAGAAAATAGCTCGTAACGTCACGAAAGTTGACGTGCGCATTTGTCTACCAACGGGACATCCAAATCTATGCTCAATTTTCATTTCCGAGAAGTTGGTCAAATTCGAAACTTGATCGTGCATTTTCGCTCGACTTGAGTTTAAAGGGTGTGAAATTAGCTCGTAATGTGACGAAAGTTGGCGTGCGCATTTGTCTACCAACGGGACATCCAAATATATGCTCAATTTTTAATTCCGAGAAGTTGGTCAAATTCGAAACTCGACCGTGTGTTTTTGCTAGACTTAGGCTTAAAGGGTGAGAAAATAGCTCAGAACGTCATGCAAGTTGGCGTGTGCATTTGTCTACCAACGGGACATCCAAATCTATGCTCAATTTTCAATTCCGAGAAGTTGGTCAAGTTCGAAACTCGACCGTGCGTTTTCGCTCGACTTGAGCTTAAAGGGTGTGAAATTAGCTCGTAATGTGACGAAAGTTGGCGTGCGCATTTTTCTACCAACGGGACATCCAAATCTATGCTCAAATTTTAATTCCGAGAAGTTGGTCAAATTCGAAACTTGACTGTGCATTTTCGCTAGACTTATGCTTAAAGGGTGTGAAAATAGCTCGGAACGTCACGAAAGTTGGCGTGCACATTTGTCTACCAATGGGACATCCAAATCTATGCTGAATTTTCAATTTCAAGAAGTTGGTCAAACTGGAAACTCGACCGTGCGTTTTCGCTAGACTTGGGCTTAAAGGGGGAGAAAATAGCTCGGAACGTCACGAACGTTGGTGTGGACGCTTGTCTACCAATGGGACATCCAAAACTATTCTCAAATTTCAATTCCGAGAAGTTGGTCAAAGTTGAAACTCGATCATGCATTTTCGCTAGACTTGGGCTTAAAGGGAAAGAAAATAGCTCGGAACGTCACGAAAGTTGGTGTGGACACTTGTCTACCAATGGGACATCCAAAACTATTCTCAAATTTCAATTCCGAGAAGTTGGTCAAAGTTGAAACTCGATCGTGCGTTTTCGATAGACTTGGGCTTAAAGGGGGAGAAAATAGCTCGGAACGTCACGAAAGTTGGTGCGGATGCTTGTCTACCAATGGGACATCCAAAACTATTCTCAAATTTCAATTCCGAGAAGTTGGTCAAAATTGAAACTCGATCGTGCGTTTTCGCTAGACTTGGGCTTAAAGGGTGTGAAAATACCTCGGAACGTTACGAAAGTTGGCGTGGACGCTCGTCTACCAATGTGACATCCAAATCCATTCTCAAATTTAAATTCCGAGAGGTTGGTCAAAGTTGAAAATCGACCGTGCATTTTTGCTACACTTAGGCTTAAAGGGTGAGAAAATAGCTCCGAACGTCACGAAAGTTGGCGTGCGCATTTGTCTACCAACAAGACATCCAAATCTATGCTCAATTTTTAATTCCGACAAGCTGGTCAAATTCGAAACTCGACCGTGCGTTTTCGCTAGACTTAGGCTTAAACGGTGAGAAAATAACTCGGAATGTCACGAAAGTTGGCGTGCGCATTTGTCTACCAATGGGACATCCAAATCTATGCTGAATTTTCAATTCCCAGAAGTTTGTCAAATTCGAAACTGGACCATGCGTTTTCGCTATAATTGGGCTTAAAGGGGGAGAAAATAGCTCGGAACGTCACGAACGTTGGTGTGGACGCTTGTCTTCCAATGGGACATCCAAAAACTATTCTCAAATTTCAATTCCGAGAAGTTAGTCAAAGTCCAAACTCGATCGTGCGTTTTCGCTAGACTTAGGCTTAAAGGGTGTGAAAATAGCTCGGAACGTCATGAAAGTTGCCGTGGACGCTCGTCTACCAATGTGACATCCAAATATATTCTCAAATTTATATTCCGAGAAGTTGCTCAAAGTTGAAAATCGACCGTGCATTTTCGCTACACTTAAGCTTAAAGGGTGAGAAAATAGCTCGGAATGTCACGAAAGTTGGCGTGCGCATTTGTCTACCAACGGGACATCCAAATTTATGCTCAATTTTTAATTCCGATAAGTTGGTCAAATTCGAAACTCGACCGTGCATTTTCGCTAGACTTAGGCTTAAAGGGTGAGAAAATAACTCAGAATGTCACGAAAGTTGGCATGCGCATTTGTCTACCAACGGGACATCCAAATCTATGCTCAATTTTCAATTCCGAGAAGTTGGTCAAATTCGAAACTCGACCATGCCTTTTCGCTAGACTTGGGCTTAAAGGGGGAGAAAATAGCTCGTAACGTCACGAAAGTTGGTGTGGACGCTTGTCTACCAATGGGACATCCAAAACTATTCTAAAATTTCAATTCCGAGAAGTTGGTCAAAGTTGAAACTCGATCGTGCGTTTTCGCTAGACTTGGGCTTAAAGGGTGTGAAAATAGCTCGGAACGTCACGAAAGTTGGCGTGGACGCTCGTCTAACAATGTGACATCCAAATCTATTCTCAAATTTATATTCCGAGAAGTTGGTCAAAGTTGAAAATCGACTGTGCATTTTCGCTAGACTTGGGCTTAAAGGGTGAGAAAATAGCTCGGAATGTCACGAAAGTTGGCGTGCGCATTTGTCTACCAACGGGACATCCAAATCTATGCTCAATTTTCAATTCCGAGAAGTTGGTCAAATTCGAAACTCGACCGTGCGTTTTCGCTAGACTTGGGCTTAAAGGGGGAGGAAATAGCTCAGAACGTCACGAAAGTTCATTTGGACGCTTGTCTACCTATGGGACATCCAAAACTATTCTCAAATTTCAATTCCAAGAATTTAATCAAAGTTGAAAATCGATCGTTCGTTTTCGCTAGACTTGGGCTTAAAGGGGGAGAAAATAGCTCTGAACGTCATGAAAGTTGGTGTGGACACTTGTCTACCAATGGGACATCCAAAACTATTCTCAAATTTCAATTCCGAGAAGTCGGTCAAAGTTGAAACTCGATCGTGGGTTTTCGCTAGAGTTGGGCTTAAAGAGTGTGAAAATAGCTCGAAACGTCACGAAAGTTGCCGTGGACGCTCGTCTACCAATGTGAAATCCAAATCTATTCTCAAATTTATATTTTGAGAAGTTGGTCAAAGTTGAAAATCGACCGTGCATTTTCGCTAGACTTGGGCTTAAAGGGTGAGAAAATAGCTCGGAACATCACAAAAGTTGGCGTGTGCACTTATCTACCAACGGGACATCCAAATCCATTCTCAAATTTAAATTCCGAGAAGTTGGTCAAAGTTGAAAATCGACCGTGCATTTTCGCTAGACTTAGGCTTAAAGCATGAGAAAATAGCTCGGAACGTCACGAAATTTGGCGTGCGCATTTGTCTAACAACGGGACATCCAAATCTATGCTCAATTTTCAATTCCGAGAAGTTGGTCAAATTCGAAACTCGATCGTGCGTTTTCGCTAGACTTGGGCATAAAGGGGGAGAAAATAGCTCGGAACGTCATGAAAGTTGGTGTGGACGCTTGTCTACCATTGGAACATCCAAAACTATTCTCAAATTTCAATTCCGAGAAGTTGGTCAAAGTACAAACTCGATCATGCGTTTTCGCTAGACTTGGGCTTAAAGGGTGTGAAAATAGCTCAGAACGTCACGAAAGTTGGCGTGGACGCTCGTCTACCAATCTGACATCCAAATCTATTCTCAAATTTAAATTCTGAGAAGTTGGTCAAAGTTGAAAATCGACCGTGCATTTTCGCTAGACTTCGGCTTAAAGGGTGAGAAAATAGCTCGGAACGTGACGAACGTTGGTGTGGACGCTTGTCTACCAATGGGACATCCAAAACTATTCTCAAATTTTAATTCCGAGAAGTTGGTCAAAGTTGAAACTCGATCGTGCGTTTTCGCTAGAATTGGGCTTAAAGGATGTGAAATTAGCTCGTAATGTCACGAAAGTTGCTGTGCGCGCATGTCTACAAATGGGACATCCAAATCTATTCTCAATTTTCAATTCCGAGAAGTTGGTTAAACATGAAACGCGACCGTGCGTTTTCTCTAGAGTTGGGCTTAAATGGGAAGAAAATAGCTCAGAATGTCACGAAAGTTGGTGTGGATGGTTGTCTACCAATGGGACATCCAAATCTATTCTCAAATTTCAATTCCGAGAAGTTGGTCAAAGTTGAAAATTTACGGTCCGTTTTCGCTAGACTTGGGCTTAAAGGGCAAGAAAATAGCTTGGAGCGTCACGAAAGTTGGCGTGCGCACTTGTCTACCAACGGGACATCCAAATCTATTCTCAAATTTCAATTCCGAGAAGTTGGTCAAAGTCGAAATGCCACCATGCGTTTTCGCTAGACTTTAGCTTAAAGGGTGTGAAATTAGCTTGTAACATCATGAAAGTTGCTGTGCACGGATGTCTACAAATGGGACATCCAAATCTATGCTCAATTTTGAATTCCGAGAAGTTGGTGAAAGTCGAAACTCGACCGTACGTTTTCGCTAGAGTTGGGTTTGAAGTGGGATAAAATAGCCTGGAATGTCACGAAAGTTGGTGTGGATGCTTGTCTACCAATGGTACATCCAAAACTGTTCTCAAATTTTAATTCCGAAATGTTTGTCAAAGTCGAAACTCGACCGTGCGTTTTCGCTAGACTTGGGCTTAAAGGGGGTAGAAAATAGCTCGGAACGTCACGAAAGTTGGCGTGATCGCTTGTCTACCAATGGGACATCCAAATCTATTTTCAAATTTCAATTCCCAGAAGTTGGTCAAAGTCGAAATGCCACCATGGGTCTTCACTAGACTTGGGAATAAAGGGCGTGAAATTAGCTCGTTACGTCATGAAAGTTGCTGTGCGCACATGTCTACAAATGGGACATCCAAATCTATTCTCAATTTTCAATTCCGAGAAGTTGCTCAAAGATGAAATGCGATAGTGCATTTTCTCTAGAGTTGGGCTTAAATGGGAAGAAAATAGCTCAGAATGTCACGAAAGTTGGTGTGGACGCTTGTCTACCAATGGGACATCCAAATCTATTCTCAAATTTAAATTCCGAGAAGTTGGTCAAAGTTGAAAATTTACCGTGTGTTTTCGCTAGACTTGGGCTTAAAGGGCGAGAAAATAGCTTGGAACGTTGTGAAAGTTGGTGTGCGCACTTGTCTACCAACGGGACATCCTAATCTATTCTAAAATTTCAATTCCGAGAAGTTGGCCAAAGTCAAAACGCCACCATGCGTTTTCGCCAGACTTGAGCTTAAAGGGTGTGAAATTAGCTCGTAACATCACGAAAGTTGCTGTGCACGCATGTCTACAAATGGGACATCCAAATCTATGCTCAATTTTGAATTCTGAGAAGTTGGTGAAAGTCAAAACTCGACCGTACGTTTTCACTAGAGTTGGGCTTGAAGGGGGAGAAAATACATCGGAATGTCACAAAAGTTGTGGTGGACGCTTGTCTACCAATGGTACATCCAAAACTATTCTCAAATTTTAATTCTGAAATGTTTTTCAAAAGTTGAAAATCGACCGTGCGTTTTCGCTAGACTTGGACTTAAAGGGGCAGAAAATAGCTCGGAACCTCACGAAAGCTGGCATGCGCATTTGTCTACCAACGGGATGTGAAAATCCTCACAGTAGTTCTAAGAGATGATGTATACCTCACAAGAGAATAATGGATTAAGCAAGAGAATAGAAGAAGGGTGATACATGCAGTATAATGAGCAACAGAATAATATGGTACAGTACAATTCAGATAGAAGCAATAATACTTCGGTCATTACTTAATTATTAATCACAAATGGACATATAAATAATACAATGCATGAGGAATTCGAATGCCTAAGGTGGCAATTCGAATTAGCCTTCATGGAGTGATCAAAGGATCACTGGAGTGTCATCGGAGCACAACTAGGTGTCCTCATGATCATCGGAGCGCAACTGGAGGTCTTCATCATCATCAGTGGAGTCATCAATGCTCAAGTAACTGTCAACCATCAGTCAAACTAACTCTGGTAGGTGTAACTGAGTGTAACTCAATGTAACTGAGTGTAACTGAGTGTAACTGAGTGTAACTAAATGTAACTGAGTGTAACTGACTGTAACTGAGTGTAACTGAGTGTAACTGAGTGTAACTAAGTGTAACTGAGTGTAACTGACTGTAACTGAGTGTAATTGAGTGACAACTGGACTGGTAAGTGAAGGAGGGCGAGTTGCTCCCTAAAATAAAGGAAGAAGGGTGCATTAAGCACTTGGAGGGATAAAAATGAATAGTGAGAAGCTCCTGGGGGCTGGCTAACTGAGGGCTAGGTGCTGGACTGATGACTGGGATGCATGCAAAATGCATTCAAACCCTAGAATGCATGCAAACCCTAAAAGGTGCATGCATGACTGAAAATGTAAATGATCAAAATACTGGTGGGACTAGGATGGAGTATAGGAATATCCTAACACCCCCCCTTAATCCATCCTGGGCCCTGGTAACTAAGACCAAAGGTCACCCAATACAATGAATAATAACAATCAATAAACCAAGGAAGTGGGAAAATTTCATGGGAAACATACCCCCTCCTCAAAAAATAGACTGTAAGGCACACATAAAAAATAAAAGCTCCAAACTCAAGCATGTGTGATGCTTGGTCATATGTCTGGAGGTATCTTCTTCTTGGGAAGAAGTGGATCATGCTCAAAAAGCATGTTCTTGTACTTGCTCTTCAGATCGAATGTGATGAGAACAAATCCAACAGTATTAGAATGATCCTTGAACCTGTGATTCGAGGTAGGATCAAATTTTTGAATGTGCATATAGTCCTTTGTCTTCTCCTTCAAACCACCATGGGTGAGATTATGCCAAAAAGAACTATTACATGTTTGCTTGAAATCAAAATCAGATTTAAGACTTTCAAAATAGTTTCTTGAGATCTCCTTTGAACCAGCAGGGGTGAGATCAAAACTATCATATGCATGAGAAATTTTCCCAAGTAGTAATTGCTTAGAACCCAAATTAGATACAAGACTTGAATCATGGCTTCTTGAGATCTCCTTTGAACCATGAGAGGTGAGATCAAAACCAGTAGATGCATGAGAAATTATCCCAAGCGAATGGCAATGGCCATATTCTTCAATGACCTTCTGAAAGCATGAATTTATGATCATATAGTAGTATAAAAGAGATGTTTGTTGAAGAGGAGCGAATGCATTACCTCCATTAGCTGATTTGACCTCTGAAATAATCATGTGATCATGATGCAAACCAACAGACTCTGGTGTAAGAGAGGATTTAGGACCTTCTGCAATATCGAGTGTGAGTTGGCACAGAAAGAGAAGAAAGTTTGAGCATGAGCGGAGAATCTGCAAGTTCTTTGTAAACAACTTCAATATGAGATGATATTGGTTCATGATCTGAGAGACCATCAAGAGGAGCGAATGCATCACTTTGTTTTCTTTCGAATGGGTTGTGACCAAGTCCTTCATTCTCTCTGCCAAATTTTCCATCTAGGTGAGCCCATATCTCTTTTGGAGTCCATAACTCTCTTGGAATTTCAACACCATCACGGTATTTGAATTGGAATCTCTGGTATGCATACAAAGAAAACATTATTGCTGCAAAGTGCATGTCTCTTTTATTTAACCATTCAATCTTCTCTTCAGGGGATTCGAACTCTCTTTCAAAATAACAATAAAAAAGATCATGGATCTTCAAGTCTACTATCATTCTTGGTTTCCATTCATCATAGTTGAGTGGATCAAGAGGAGTAATTCCTGATGAATACATAGAAGCTATAGAGGACCTGCAAAAACAATATAGAATAACTGCAACTGCTACTGCTGCAAAAATGCAGATTCTGCTGCAACTGCTGCACTCGAAATCTTGGTAATAACCTGCAAAAAACTCTCAAGAATGGAGATAAACAATACTCTCAACATGCTCTGATACCATGTGAAAATCCTCACAGCAGATCTAAGGGATGATGTATACCTCACAAGAGAATAATGGATTAAGCAAGAGAATAGAAGAAGAGTGATACATGCAGTATAATGAGCAACAGAATAATATGGTACAGTAGAACTCAGATAGAAGCAATAATACTTCGGTCATTACTTAATTATTAATCACAAATGGACATATAAATAATACAATGCATGAGGAATTCGAATGCCTAAGGTGACAATTCGAATTAGCCTTCATGGAGTGATCAAAGGATCACTGGAGTATCATCGGAGCACAACTAGGTGTCCTCATGATCATTGGAGCGCAACTGGAGGTCTTCATCATCATCAGTGGAGTCATCAATGCTCAAGTAACTGTCAACCATCAGTCAAACTAACTCTGGGAGGTGTAACTGAGTGTAACTCAATGTAACTGAGTGTAATTGAGTGTAACTGAATGTAACTGAGTGTAACTGACTGTAACTGAGTGTAACTAAGTGTAACTGAGTGTAGTTGAGTGTAACTGAGTGTAACTAAGTGTAACTGAGTGTAACTGATTGTAACAGAGTGTAACTGAGTGACAACTAGACTGGTAGGTGAAGGAGGGCGAGTTGCTCCCTAAAATCAAGGAAGAAGGGTGCATTAAGCACTTGGAGGGCTAAAACTGAATAGTGAGAAGCTCCTGGGGGCTGGCTAACTGAGGGCTAGGTGCTGGACTGATGACTGGGATGCATGCAAAATGCATGCAAACCCTAGAATGCATGCAAACCCTAAAAGGTGCATGCATGACTGAAAATGTAAATGATCAAAATACTTGTGGGACTAGGATGGAATATAGGAATATCCTAACACGGGACATCCAAATCCATTCTCAAATTTAAATTCGGAGAAGTTGGTCAAAGTTGAAAATTGACCGTGAATTTTCGCTAGACTTAGGCTTAAAGCGTGAGAAAATAGCTCGGAACGTCACGAAAGTTGCCGTGTGCATTTTTCTACCAACGGGACATCCAAATCTATGCTCAATTTTCAACTACGAGAAGTTGGTCAAATTCGAAACTCGACCTTGCATTTTCGCTAGACTTGGGCTTAAAGGGGGAGAAAATAGCTCGGAACATCACGAAAGTTGGTGTGGACGCTTGTCTACCAATGGGACATCCAAAACTATTCTCAAATTTCAATTCCGAGAAGTTGGTCAAAGTTGAAACTCGATCGTGCGTTTTCGCTAGACTTGGGCTTAAAGGGTGTGAAAATAGCTCGGAATGTCACGAAAGTTGGCGTGGATGCTCATCTACCAATGTGACATCCAAATCTATTCTCAAATTTATATTCCGAGAAGTTGGTCAAAGTTGAAAATCGACCGTGCATTTTCGCTAGACTTGGGCTTAAAGGGTGAGAAAATAGATTGGAATGTCACGAAAGTTGGCGTGCGCATTTGTCTACCAACGGGACATCCAAATCTATGCTCAATTTTCAATTCCGAGAAGTTGGTCAAATTCGAAACTCGACCGTGCGTTTTCGCTAGACTTAGGCTTAAATGGGGAGAAAATAGCTCGGAACGTCACGACAGTTGGTGTGGACGCTTGTCTACCAATGGGACATCCAAAACTATTCTCAATTTTCAATTCCGAGAAGTTAATCAAAGTTGAAACTGGATCGTGCGTTTTCGCTAGACTTGGGCTTAAAGGGTGTGAAAATAGCTCGAAACGTTACGAAAGTTGGCGTGGATGCTCGTCTACCAATGTGACATCCAAATCCATTCTCAAATTTAAATTCTGAGAAGTTGGTCAAAGTTGAAAATCGACCGTGCATTTTCACTAGACTTAGGCGTAAAGGGTGAGAAAATAGCTCGGAACGTCACGAAAGCTGGCGTGCGCATTTGTCTGCCAATGAGACATCCAAATCTATGCTCAATTTTTCAATTCCGAGAAGTTGGCCAAATTCGAAACTCGACCGTGCGTTTTCGCTCGACATAGGCTTAAAGGGTGAGAAAATAGCTCAGAACGTCACGAGAGTTGGCGTGCGCATTTGTCTACCAACGGGACATCCAAATCTATGCTCAATTTTCAATTCCGAGAAGTTGGTCAAATTCGAAACTCGATCGTGCATTTTCGCTAGACTTGGGCTTAAAGGGGGAGAAAATAGCTCGGAACGTCATGAAAGTTGGTGTGGACGCTTGTCTACCAATGGGACATCCAAAACTATTCTCAAATTTCAATTCCGAGAAGTTGGTCAAAGTTGAAACTAGATTGTGCGTTTTTGCTAGACTTGGGCTTAAAGGGGGAGAAAAAAGCTTAGAACATCACGAAGGTTGGTGTGGACGCTTGTCTACCAATGGGACATCCAAAACTATTCTCAATTTTCAATTCCGAGAATTTGGTCAAAGTTGAAACTTGATCGTGCGTTTTCGCTAGACTTGGGCTTAAAGGGGGGGAAAATAGATCGGAACGTCACAAAACTTGGCATGGACGCTCGTCTACCAATGTGACATCCAAATCTATTCGCAAATTTAAATTCCGAGAAGTTGGTCAAAGTTGAAAATCGAACGTGCATTTTCGCTACACTTAGGATTAAAGGGTGAGAAAATAGCTAGGAACGTCATGAAAGTTGGCGTGCGCATTTGTCTACCAACGGGACATCCAAATCTATGCTCAATTTTCAATTCCGAGAAGTTGGGCAAATTTGAAACTCGACCGTGCGTTTTCGATAGACTTGGGCATAAAGGGGGAGAAAATAGCTCGGAACGTCACGAAAGTTGGTGTGGACGCTTGTCTACCAATGGGACATCCAAAAATATTCTCAAATTTCAATTCCGAGAAGTTGGTCAAAGTTGAAACTAGATTGTGCGTTTTCGCTAGACTTGGGCTTAAAGGGGGAGAAAAAAGCTCGGAACGTCACGAAGGTTGGTGTCGACGCTTTTCTACCAATGGGACATCCAAAACTATTCTCAATTTTCAATTCCGAGAATTTGGTCAAAGTTGAAACTCGATCGTGCGTTTTCGCTAGACTTGGGCTTAAAGGGGGAGAAAATAGATCGGAACGTCACGAAAGTTGGCGTGGACGCTCGTCTACCAATGTGACATCCAAATCTATTCACAAATTTATATTCCGAGAAGTTGGTCAAAGTTGAAAATCGACCGTGCATTTTCGCTAGACTTAGGATTAAAGGGTGAGAAAATAGCTCGGAATGTCACGAAAGTTAGCGTGCGCATTTCTCTACCAACGGGACATCCAAATCTATGCTCAATTTTTAATTCCGAGAAGTTGGTCAAATTCAAAACTCAACCGTGCGTTTTCGCTAGACTTAAGCTTAAAGGGTGAGAAAATAACTCGGAACGTCACGAAAGTTGGCGTGTGCATTTGTCTACCAACGGGACATCCAAATCTATGCTCAATTTTTAATTCTGAGAAGTTGGTCAAATTCGAAACTCGACCGTGCGTTTTCGCTAGACTTGGGCTTAAAGGGGGAGAAAATAGCTCGGAACATCACGAAAGATGGTGTGGACGCTCGTCTACCAATGTGACATCCAAATCTATTCTCAAATTTATATTCCGAGAATTTAATCAAAGTTGAAACTCGATCGTGCATTTTCGCTAGACTTGGGCGTAAAGGGTGAGAAAATAGCTCAGAACGTCATGAAAGTTGGTGTGCGCATTTGTCTACCAACGGGACATCCAAATCTATGCTAAATTTTCAATTCTGAGAAGTTGGTCAAATTCGAAACTCGACTGTGCGTTTTCCCTAGACTTGGGCTTAAAGGGGGAGAAAATAGCTCGTGACATCACGAAAGTTCATGTGGACGCTTGTCTACCAATGGGACATCCAAAATTATTCTCAAATTTAAATTCCGACAATTTAATCAAAGTTGAAACTCGATCGTGCGTTTTCGCTAGACTTGGGCTTAAAGGGTGTGAAAATAGCTCGGAACGTTACGAAAGTTGGCGTGGACGCTCGTCTACCAATGTGACATCCAAATCCATTCTCAAATTTAAATTCTGAGAAGTTGGTCAAAGTTGAAAATCGACCGTGCATTTTTGCTAGACTTAGGCTTAAAGGGTGAGAAAATAGCTCGGAACGTCACGAAAGTTGGCGTGCGCATTTGTCTACCAACGGGACATCCAAATCTATGCTCAATTTTCAATTCCGAGAAGTTGGTCAAATTCGAAACTCAATCGTGCGTTTTCGCTCGACTTGAGCTTAAAGGGTGTGAAATTAGCTCGTAATGTGACGAAAGTTGGCGTGCGCATTTGTCTACCAATGGGACATCCAAATCTATGCTCAATTTTTAATTCCGAGAAGTTGGTCAAATTCGAAACTCGACCATGCGTTTTTGCTAGACTTAGGCTTAAAGGTTGAGAAAATAGCTCAGAACGTCATGAAAGTTGGCGTGCGCATTTTTCTACCAACAGGACATCCAAATCTATGCTCAATTTTTAATTCCGAGAAGTTGGTCAAATTCGAAACTCGACTGTGCGTTTTCGCTAGACTTAGGCTTAAAGGGTGAGAAAATAGCTCGGAACGTCACGAAAGTTGGCGTGCGCATTTGTCTACCAATGGGACATCTAAATCTATGCTGAATTTTCAATTTCGAGAAGTTGGTCGAATTGGAAACTCGACCGTGCGTTTTCGCTAGACTTCGGCTTAAAGGGGGAGAAAATAGCTCGAAACGTCACGAACGTTGGTGTGGACGGTTGTCTACCAATGGGACATCCAAAACTATTCTCAAATTTCAAGTCCGAGAAGTTAGTCAAAGTTGAAACTCGATCGTGCGTTTTCGCTAGACTTGGGCTTAATGGGTGTGAAAATAGCTCGGAACATCACGAAAGTTGGCGTGGACGTTCGTCTACCATTGTGACATCCAAATCTATTCTCAAATTTATATTCCGAGAAGTTGGTCAAAGTTGAAAATCGACCGTGCATTTTCGCTACACTTAGGCTTAAAGGGTGAGAAAATAGCTTGGAACGTCACGAAAGTTGGCGTGCGCATTTGTCTACCAACGGGACATCCAAATCTATGATCAATTTTTAATTCCGATAAGTTGGTCAAATTTGAAACTCGACCGTGCGTTTTCGCCAGACTTAGGCTTAAAGGGTGAGAAAATAACTCGGAACGTAACGAAAGTTGGCGTGTGCATTTGTCTACCAATGGGACATCCAAATCTATGCTCAATTTTCAATTCCGAGAAGTTGGTCAAATTCGAAACTTGACCGTGCGTCTTCGCTAGACTTGGGCTTAAAGGGGGAGAAAATAGCTCGGAACGTCACGAAAGTTGGTGTGGACGCTTTTCTACCAATGGGACATCCAAAACTATTCTCAAATTTCAATTCCAAGAAGTTAGTCAAAGTCGAAACTCGATCGTGCATTTTCCCTAGATTTGGGCTTAAAGGGTGTGAAATTAGCTCGGAACGTCACGAAAGTTGGCGTGGACGCACGTCTACCAATGTGACATCCAAATCTATTCGCAAATTTAAATTTCGAAAAGTTGGTTAAAGCTGAAAATCGACCGTGCATTTTCGCTACACTTACGCTTAAAGGGTAAGAAAATAGCTCGGAATGTCACGAAAGCTGACGTGCGCATTTGTCTACCAACGGGACATCCAAATCTATGCTCAATTTTCAATTCCGAGAATTTGGTCAAATTTGACACTCGACCGTGCGTTTTCACTAGACTTGGGCTTAAAGGGGGAGAAAATAGCTCGGAACGTCACGAAAGTTGGTGTGGACGCTTGTCTACCAATGGGACATCCAAAACTATTCTAAAATTTCAATTCTGAGAAGTTGGTCAAAGTTGAAACTCGATCGTGCGTTTTCGCTAGACTTGGGCTTAAAGGGTGTGAAAATAGCTCAGAACGTCACGAATGTTGGCGTGGACGCTCGTATACCAATGTGACATCCAAATCTATTCTCAAATTTATATTCCGAGAAGTTGGTCAAAGTTGAAAATCGACCATGCATTTTCGCTAGACTTGGGCTTAAAGGGTGAGAAAATAGTTCAGAATGTCATGAAAGTTGGCGTGCGCATTTTTCTACCAACGGGACATCCAAAACTATTCTCAATTTTCAATTCCGAGAATTTGGTCAAAGTTGAAACTCGATCGTGCGTTTTCGCTAGACTTGGGCTTAAAGGGTGAGAAAATAACTCGGAACGTCACGAAAGTTGGCGTGTGCATTTGTCTACCAACGGGACATCCAAATCTATGCTCAATTTTTAATTCTAAGAAGTTGGTCAAATTCGAAACTCGACCGTGCGTTTTCGCTAGACTTGGGCTTAAAGGTGGAGAAAATAGCTCGGAACATCACGAAAGTTGGTGTGGACGCTCGTCTACCAATGTGACATCCAAATCTATTCTCAAATTTATATTCCGAGAATTTAATCAAAGTTGAAACTCGATCGTGCGTTTTCGCTAGACTTGGGCGTAAAGGGTGAGAAAATAGCTCAGAACGTCACGAAAGTTGGTGTGCGCATTTGTCTACCAACGAGACATCCAAATCTATGCTCAATTTTCAATTCTGAGAAGTTGGTCAAATTCAAAACTCGACTGTGCGTTTTCGCTAGACTTGGGTTTAAAGGGGGAGAAAACAGCTCGGAACATCACGAAAGTTGGTGTGGACGCTTGTCTACCAATGGGACATCGAAAACTATTCTCAAATTTGAATTCCGAGAATTTAATCAAAGTTGAAACTCGATCGTGCGTTTTCGCTAGACTTGGGCTTAAAGGGTGTGAAAGTAGCTCGGAATGTTACGAAAGTTGGCATGGACGCTCGTCTACCAATGTGACATCCAAATCCATTCTCAAATTTAAATTCTGAGAAGTTGGTCAAAGTTGAAAATCGACCGTGCATTTTTGCTAGACTTAGGCTTAAAGGGTGAGAAAATAGCTCGGAACGTCACGAAAGTTGGCGTGCGCATTTGTCTACCAACGGGACATCCAAATCTATGCTCAATTTTCAATTCTGAGAAGTTGGTCAAATTCGAAACTCGACCGTGCGTTTTCGCTCGACTTGAGCTTAAAGGGTGTGAAATTAGCTCGTAATGTGACGAAAGTTGGCGTGCGCATTTGACTACCAACGGGACATCCAAATCTATGCTCAATTTTTAATTCCGAGAAGTTGGTCAAATTCGAAACTCGACCATGCGTTTTTGCTAGACTTAGGCTTAAAGGGTGAGAAAATAGCTCAGAACGTCATGAAAGTTGGCGTGCGCATTTTTCTACCAACGGGACATCCAAATCTATGCTCAATTTTTAATTCCGAGAAGTTGGTCAAATTCGAAACTCGACTGTGCGTTTTCGCTAGACTTAGGCTTAAAGGGTGAGAAAATAGCTCGGAACGTCACGAAAGTTGGCGTGCGCATTTGTCTACCAATGGGACATCTAAATCTATGCTGAATTTTCAATTTCGAGAAGTTGGTCAAATTGGAAACTCGACCGTGCGTTTTCGCTAGACTTCAGCTTAAAGGGGGAGAAAATAGCTTGGAACGTCACGAACGTTGGTGTGGACAGTTGTCTACCAATGGGACATCCAAAACTATTCTCAAATTTCAAGTCCGAGAAGTTAGTCAAAGTTGAAACTCGATCATGCGTTTTCGCTAGACTTGGGCTTAAAGGGTGTGAAAATAGCTCGTAACATCACGAAAGTTGGCGTGGACGCTCGTCTACCAATGTGACATCCAAATCTATTCTCAAATTTATATTCCGAGAAGTTGGTCAAAGTTGAAAATCGACCGTGCATTTTCGGTACACTTAGGCTTAAAGGGTGAGAAAATAGCTCGGAACGTCACGAAAGTTGGCGTGCGCATTTGTCTACCAACGGGACATCCAAATCTATGCTCAATTTCTAATTCCGATAAGTTGGTCAAATTTGAAACTCGACCGTGCGTTTTCGCTAGACTTAGGCTTAAAGGGTGAGAAAATAACTCGGAACGTCACGAAAGTTGGCGTGTGCATTTTTTTACCAACAGGACATCCAAATCTATGCTCAATTTTCAATTCCGAGAAGTTGGTCAAATTCGAAACTCGACCGTACATTTTCGCTAGACTTGGGCTTAAAGGGGGATAAAATAGCTCGGAACGTCACGAAAGTTGCTGTGGACGCTTTTCAACCAATGGGACATCCAAAACTATTCTCAAATTTCAATTCCAAGAAGTTAGTCAAAGTCGAAACTCGATCGTGCATTTTCCCTAGATTTGGGCTTAAAGGGTGTGAAAATAGCTCGGAACGTCACGAAAGTTGGCGTGGACGCTCGTCTACCAATGTGACATCCAAATCTATTCGCAAATTTAAATTCTGAGAAGTTGGTTAAAGCTGAAAATCGACCGTGCATTTTTGCTACACTTACGCTTAGAGGGTAAGAAAATAGCTCGGAACGTCACGAAAGCTGACGTGCGCATATGTCTACCAACAGGACATCCAAATCTATGCTCAATTTTCAATTCCGAGAAGTTGGTCAAATTTGAAACTCGACCGTGCGTTTTCACTAGACTTGGGCTTAAAGGGGGAGAAAATAGCTCGGAACGTCACGAAAGTTGGTGTGGACGCTTGTCTACCAATGGGACATCCAAAACTATTCTCAAATTTCAATTCCGAGAAGATGGTCAAAGTTGAAACTCGATCGTGCGTTTTCGCTAGACTTGGGCTTAAAGGGTGTGAAAATAGCTCAGAACGTCACGAATGTTGGTGTGGACGCTCGTCTACCAATGTGACATCCAAATCTATTCTCAAATTTATATTCCGAGAAGTTGGTCAAAGTTGAAAATCGACCGTGCATTTTCGCTAGACTTGGGCTTAAAGGGTGAGAAAATAGTTCGGAATGTCACGAAAGTTGGCGTGCGCATTTGTCTACCAACGGGACATCCAAATCTATTCTCAGTTTTTAATTCTGAGAAGTTGGTCAAATTCGAAACTCGACCGTGCGTTTTCGCTAGACTTAGGCTTAAAGGGTGAGAAAATAGCTCGGAACGTCACGAAAGTTGGCGTGCGCATTTTTCTAACAACGGGACATCCAAATCTATGCTCAATTTTCAATTTCAAGAAGTTGGCCAAATTCGAAACTCGACTGGGCGTTTTCGGAATACTTGGGCTTAAAGGGGGAGAAAATAGCTCGGAACGTCACGAAAGTTGGTGTGGAGGCTTGTCTACCAACGGGACATCCAAAACTATTCTCAAATTTCAATTCCGAGAAGTTAATCAAAGTTGAAACTCGATCGTGCGTTTTCGCTAGGCTTGGGCTTAAAGGGTGTGAAAATAGCTCGGAACGTTACGAAAGTTGGCGTGGACGCTCGTCTACCAATGTGACATCCAAATCCATTCTCAAATTTAAATTCCGAGAAGTTGGTCAAAGTTGAAAATTGAGCATGCATTTTCGCTAGACTTAGGCTTAAACGGTGAGAAAATAGCTCGGAACGTCACGAAAGCTGGCGTGCGCATTTGTCTACCAACGAGACATCCAAATCTATGCTAAATTTTCAATTCCGAGAAGTTGGCCAAATTCGGAACTCGACCGTGCGTTTTCGCTCAAATTAGGCTTAAAGGGTGAGAAAATATCTCAGAACGTCATGAGAGTTGGTGTGCGCATTTGTTTACCAACGGGACATCCAAATCTATGCTCAATTTTCAATTCCGAGAAGTTGGTCAAATTCGAAACTCGACCGTGCGTTTTCGTTAGACTTGGGCTTAAAGGGGGAGAAAATAGCTCGGAAAGTCACGAAAGTTGGTGTGGACGCTTGTCTACCAATGGGACATCCAAAACTATTCTCAAATTTCAATTCCGAGAAGTTAGTCAAAGTTGAAACTCGATCGTGCGTTTTCGCTAGACTTGGGCTTAAAGGGTGTGAAAATAGCTCGGAATGTCACAAAATTTGGCGTGGACGCTCATCTACCAATGTGACATCCAAATCTATTCGCAAATTTAAATTCTGAGAAGTTGGTCAAAGATGAAAATCGACCGTGAATTTTCGCTACACTTAGGCTTAAGGGGTGAGAAAATAGCTAGGAACGTCACGAAAGTTGGCGTGCGCATTTGTCTACCAACGGGACATCCAAATCTATGATCAATTTTCAATTCCGAGAAGTTGGTCAAATTTGAAACTCGACCGTGCATTTTCGCTAGACTTGGGCTTAAAGGGGGAGAAAATAGCTCGGCACATCACGAAAGTTGGTGTGGACGCTTGTCTACCAATGGGACATCCAAAACTATTCTCAAATTTCAATTCCGAGAAGTTGGTCAAAGTTGAAACTCGATCGTGCGTTTTCGCTAGAATTGGGCTAAAAGGGGGAGAAAAAAGCTCGGAACGTCACGAAAGTTGGTGTGGACGCTTGTCTACCAATGGGACATCCAAAACTATTCTCAAATTTCAATTCCGAGAATTTGGTCAAAGTTGAAACTCGATCGTACATTTTCGCTAGACTTGGGCTTAAAGGGGGAGAAAATAGATCGGAACGTCACGAAAGTTGGCGTGGACGCTCGTCTACCAATGTGACATCCAAATCTATTCTCAAATTTATATTCCAAGAAGTTGGTCAAAGATGAAAATCGACCGTGCATTTTCTCTAGACTTGGGCTTAAAGGGTGAGAAAATAGCTCGGAATGTCACGAAAGTTGGCGTGCGCATTTGTGTACCAATGGGACATCCAAATCTATGCTCAATTTTTAATTCCAAGAAGTTGGTCAAATTCGAAACTCGACTGTGCGTTTTCGCTAGACTTAGGCTTAAAGGGTGAGAAAATAGCTCGGAACGTCACGAGAGTTGGCGTGCGCATTTGTCTACCAACGGGACATCCAAATCTATGCTAAATTTTCAATTCCGAGAAGTTGGTCAAATTCGAAACTCGACCGTGCGTTTTCGCTAGAATTCGGCTTAAAGGGGGAGAAAATAGCTCGGAACGTCACGAAAGTTGGTGTAGACGCTTGTCTACCAATGGGACATCCAAAACTATTCTCAAATTTCAATTCCGAGAATTTAATCAAAGTTGAAACTTGATCGTGCGTTTTCGCTAGACTTGGGCTTAAAGGGTGTGAAAATAGCTCCGAACGTTACGAAAGTTGGCGTGGATGCTTGTCTACCAATGTGACATCCAAATCCATTCTCAAATTTAAATTCCTAGAAGTTGGTCGAAGTTGAAAATCGACCGTGCATTTTTGCTAGACATAGGCTTAAAGGGTGAGAAAATAGCTCGGAACGTCACGAAAGTTGGCGTGCGCATTTGTCTACCAACGGGACATCCAAATCTATGCTCAATTTTCAATTCCGAGAAGTTGGTCAAATTTGAAACTCGACCGTGCGTTTTCGCTCGACTTGAGTTTAAAGGGTGTGAAATTAGCTCGTAATGTGACGAAAGTTGGCGTGCGCATTTGTCTACCAACGGGACATCCAAATCTATGCTCAATTTTTAATACCGAGAAGTTGGTCAAATTCGAAACTTAACCATGCGTTTTCACTAGACTTAGGCTTAAATGGATAGAAAATAGCTCGGAACGTCACGAAAGTTGGCGTGCGCATTTGTCTACCAATGGGACATCCAAATCTATGCTCAATTTTCAATTTCGAGAAGTTGGTCAAATTAGAAACTCGACCGTGCGTTTTCGCTAGACTTGGGCTTAAAGGGGGAGAAAATAGCTCGGAACGTCACAAACGTTGTTGTGGACGCTTGTCTACCAATGGGACATCCAAAACTATTCTCAAATTTCAATTCCGAGAAGTTGGTCAAGATCGTGCGTTTTTGCTAGACTTGGGCTTAAAGGGAAAAAAAATAGCTCCGAACGTCACGAAAGTTGGTGTGGACGCTTGTCTACCAATGGGACATCCAAAACTATTCTCAAATTTCAATTCCGAGAAGTTGGTCAAAGTTGAAACTCGATCTTGCATTTTCGCTAGACTTGCACTTAAAGGGGGAGAAAATATCTCGGAACGTCACGAAAGTTGGTGTGGACGCTTGTCTACCAATGGGACATCCAAAACTATTCTCAAATTTCAATTCCGAGAAGTTGGTCAAAGTTGAAACTTGATCGTGCATTTTCGCTAGACTTGGGCTTAAAGGGTGTGAAAATAGCTCGGAACGTTACGCTAGTTGGCGTGGACGCTCGTCTACCAATGTGACATCCAAACCCATTCTCAAATTTAAATTCCGGGAAGTTGGTCAAAGTTGAAAATCGACCGTGCATTTTCGCTACACTTAGGCTTAAAGGGTGAGAAAATAGCTCAGAACGTCACGAAAGTTGGCGTGCGCATTTGTCCACCAACCGGACATCCAAATCTTTGCTCAATTTTTAATTCCAAGAAGTTGGTCAAATTCAAAACTCGACCGTGCGTTTTTGCTAGACTTAGGCTTAAAGGGTGAGAAAATAGCTCAGAACGTCAGGAAAGTTGGCGTGCGCATTTGTCTACCAACGGGACATCCAAATCTATGCTAAATTTTCAATTCCGTGAAGTTGGTCAAATTCGAAACTCGACCGTGCATTTTCGCTAGAATTGGGCTTAAAGGGGGAGAAAATAGCTCGGAACGTCACGAAAGTTGGTGTGGACACTTGTCTACCTATGGGACATCCAAAACTATTCTCAAATTTAAATTCTGAGAATTTAATCAAAGTGTAAACTCGATCGTGCGTTTTCACTAGGCTTGGGCTTAAAGGGGGAGAAAATAGCTCGAAACGTCACGAAAGTTGGTGTGGACACTTGTCTACCAATGGGACATCCAAAACTATTCTCAAATTTCAATTCCGAGAAGTTGGTCAAAGTTGAAACTCGATCGTGGGTTTTCGCTAGAGTAGGGCTTAAAGAGTGCGAAAATAGCTCGAATCGTCACGAAAGTTTGCGTGGACGCTCGTCTACCAATGTGCCATCCAAATCTATTCTCAAATTTATATTCCGAGAAGTTGGTCAAAGTTGAAAATCGACCGTGCATTTTCGCTAGACTTGGGCTTAAAGGGTGAGAAAATAGCTCGGAACGTCACGAAAGTTGGCGTGTGCACTTATCTACCAACGGGACATCCAAATCCATTCTCAAATTTAAATTCCGAGAAGTTGGTCAAAGTTGAAAATCGACCGTGCATTTTCGCTAGACTTAAGCTTAAAGCATGAGAAGATAGCTCGGAACGTCATGAAATTTGGTGTGCGCACTTGTCTACCAATGGGACATCCAAATCTATTCTCAAATTTCAATTCCGAGAAGTTGGTCAAAGTCGAAACGCCACCATGCGTTTTCGCTAGACTTGAGCTTAAAGGGTGTGAAATTAGCTCGTAACATCACGAAAGTTGCTGTGCACGCATGTCTACAAATTGGACATCCAAATCTATGCTCAATTTTGAATTCCGAGAAGTTGGTGAAAGTCGAAACTCGACCGTACGTTTTCGCTAGAGTTGGGTTTGAAGTGGGATAAAATAGCCCGCAATGTCACGAAAGTTGGTGTGGATGCTTGTCTACCAATGGTACATCCAAAACTATTCTCAAATTTTAATTCCGAAATGTTTGTCAAAGTGGAAACTCGACCGTGTGCTTTCGCTAGACTTGTGCTTAAAGGGGTAGAAAATAGCTCGGAACGTCACGAAAGTTGGCGTGAACGCTTGTCTACCAATGGGACATCCAAATCTATTTTCAAATTTCAATTCCCAGAAGTTGGTCAAAGTCGAAATGCCACCATGGGTTTTCACTAGACTTGGGAATAAAGGGCGTGAAATTAGCTCGTAATGTCATGAAAGTTGCTGTGCGCGCATGTCTACCAATGGGACATCCAAATCTATTCTCAAATTTAAATTTCGAGAAGTTGGTCAACGTTGAAAATTTATCGTGTGTTTTCGCTAGACTTGGGCTTAAAGGGCGAGAAAATAGCTTGGAACGTTGTGAAAGTTGGCGTCCGCACTTGTCTACCAACGGGACATCCAAATCTTTTCTCAAATTTCAATTCCGAGAAGTTGGCCAAAGTCGAAACGCCACCATGCGTTTTCACTAGACTTGAGCTTAAAGGGTGTGAAATTAGCTCGTAACATCACGAAAGTTGCTGTGCACGCATGTCTACAAATGGGACATCCAAATATATGCTCAATTTTGAATTTCGAGAAGTTGGTGAAAGTCGAAACTCGACGGTACGTTTTCACTAGAGTTGGGCTTGAAGGGGGAGAAGATACCTCAGAATGTCACAAAAGTTGGTGTGGACGCTTTTCTACCAATGGTACATCCAAAACTATTCTCAAATTTTAATTCCGAAATGTTTGTCAAAAGTTGAAACTCGACCGTGCGTTTTCGCTAGACTTGGACTTAAAGGGGCAGAAAATAGCTCGGAACGTCACGAAAGTTGGCGTGCACGCTTGTCTACCAATGGGACATCCAAATCTATTTTCAAATTTCAATTCCCAGAAGTTGGTCAAAGTCGAAATGCCACCATGGGTTTTCACTAGACTTGGGAATAAAGGGCATGAAATTAGCTCGTAACGTCATGAAAGTTGTTGTGCGCGCATGTCTAAAAATGGGACATCCAAATCTATTCTCAATTTTCAATTCCGAGAAGTTGGTCAAAGATGAAAATCGATCGTGCATTTTCGCTAGACTTAGGCTTAAAGCATGAGAAAATAGCTCGGAACGTCATGAAAGTTGGCGTGCGCATTTGTCTACCAACGGGACATCCAAATCTATGCTCAATTTTCAATTCCGAGAAGTTGGTCAAATTCAAAACTCGACCATGCGTTTTCGCTAGACTTGGGCTTAAAGGGGGAGAAAATAGCTCGGAACGTCACGAAAGTTGTGACAAAGTGTCCTCAGACACATAACTTTATTAATGAAGAAGGAAAATTACATCACAGAGATGTGAGGGCTAAATCCCGAAAGATTACCTCACATGGAAAACTCGATGGATTTAAATATCCAAAGAGTAACAACTAATTTACCGTTACCAAAACTAACTAAAGGGACACCTCACATAATCACGTGAGTGTGTAGATGCCCTTTTACATTTATTAAACTAAACTTCTATTTATTATATTTTTGGATCATAATTTCTAACAATCCCCCCTTTGATCCAAAAATTCTTTTGAACAAATACCAAGTTCATTTCTAAACTTATCAAATTTGACCCTTCCAAGAGATTTTGTAAAAATATCTGCAGTTTGATCTTCTGATGGACAATACTTTGGCTTGATGATTTGTTTGATGACGAGAGCCCGAATGTAATGATACTTAGTATCCACATGCTTAGTTTTTGAATGAAAAACAGGATTTTTGGCTAACTTGATTGTTGACTGATTATCAATAAATAATGAAGTTGCTTCTTTCTGATCAACTTTGAGGTCTTGCAAAATCCTTCTTAACCAAACTATCTCACAAGCAGCTTCCCAAGCTGAAATATATTCTGCTTCTGCTGTAGAATTTGCAATTGTATCCTGCTGTTTACAACTCCATGCCACCGCAGCTGATCCCATATTCATTAAGTAACCTGAAGTAGATGCCCTGTCATCAACATCTCTAGCAAAATCCGCATCTGAATAGCCAACAAGTTTGAAATTTTTGTTTCTTTTAAACTCAAGTCCAAAATCCTTTGTTCCTTGAAGATACCTTAACACCCTTTTTGCTGCATTCCAATGACTTTCTCTAGGTTCCTGCATATATCTGGAAAGTATGCTAACTGCATAAGATAGATCACGAGTATTCATCAAGTAAATCAAACATCCAATTAACTGTCTATATCCAGTGCAATTTACAAGTTCCCCCCCTTCAAACTTAGAAAGTTTTAAATTTTGCTCCATGGGAGTAATCGCTGGTTTACATTCCTCCATTCCAAACTTCTTCAATAAACCAGATATGTACTTAGCTTGAGAAATAAATATACTTCCTTCCTGCTGCTTTACTTCAACTCCAAGATAGTAATGAAGTAAACCCAAGTCTGTCATTTCAAAACCTGTTTGAAGTTCTTTCTTAACCTGAAATATATGATCATTATTGTTACCTGTTATGAGCAAATCATCAACATACATAACCAAGATGACTAAGTTGTTTTCCTGGATTTGAACATACAAAGTATCATCTGACTCACTATGAAGAAAACCAACTTTCTGTAGGTAGGCATCCATTTTTGCATACCAAGCTCTGGGAGCCTGTTTCAATCCATACAATGCCTTAACTAGTTTACAAACTTGATTTTCTTTCCCTGGAACCTCAAAACCAGGAGGTTGAGTCATATAAACATCCTCCTGTAGATCACCGTTTAGAAATGCACTTTTTACATCCATTTGATGCACTTTCCATCCATTTTGTGCAGCTAAAGCTAGCACAATCCTGATAGTATTCCATTTCGCTGTTGGAGCAAAATTTTCTTCATAATCAATCCCTTCTTTCTGAGCAAAACCCTTTGCCACCAATCTTGCCTTATATTTATCAATATCTCCATTTGCTTTGTACTTAATTCTGTAAACCCACTTACAACCAATGGGTTTAACATCATGTGGACAATCAACTATTTTCCAAGTCTGATTCTTCATTACTGCATCATACTCACTTTGCATGGCCATTTTCCATTCATCATATTCAACTGCTTCATTAAAAGTAGTTGGTTCAACAACTGAAAGAGCAAAATTTTCTGAACCCGTATTAGAACTCCTTGTACCTGTTTTGCCTTTTTCATCAGACTTAACATCCTGAAGTAACTTAGTTGCCCATTTTGGTTTCTTCTTTTCAATGTTAACTTGATTTGAATCATCCAAGTTAACTTGTGAAGAATTCAAAGTAGCTTCAACCTGTTCATCATCATGTACTTCTGAAGTGAGATCAAACCATTGTTCATTCCTTGTCTTATTTAAGTGTTGCATCCTTAATTGTTCCTTAGTTACTTTTTCCTCTAAGTGACTAAGTTGTTTATCAACCTCTTCTACACTTAAACTTTCAGTTTCATCAAAAATCACATCCCTGCTGACAATAAACTTTCCATCTGACAGAAGCCTATACCCCTTTTTTTCATGAGAATAACCAATCAATATGCACTTAACACTTCTAGACTCTAACTTCTTTCGTTTTTCTTTTGGGACAAGTGCATAACAAACTGAACCAAAAACTCTCAAATGTTTGACCATAGGTTTGAATCCATACCAAGCCTCAAAAGGAGTTATTCCATCAAGTGATGATGAAGGAGATCTATTCCTCAAATAAACTGCTGTATGAACTGCTTCTGCCCAATAACATGATTTCAACCCTTTGAAAAATAACATTGCTCTAGCCATGCCCAATAAAGTCTGATTCATCCTTTCTGATACTCCATTTTGCTGTGGAGTATAAAAATTGGTCAACTGTCTTTTAATCCCTTTTTCCTGACAATAAGTCAAAAAATGATTTGATGTAAACTCACCACCATTATCAGTTCTCAAAGTAGCAATCTTTTCCTTTGTTGCTGTTTCAACCAAATTTTGAAATGACTGAAACTTTTCAAACACTTCTGATTTTTCCTTCAAAAAATACACCCAAACCATTCTGCTAAAATCATCAATAAACAACAAAAAATATTTACAACCACCAAGTGAAGTTTGCAAAGGACCACAAACATCACTATGAATAAGCTGTAATCTCCTTGTTGCTCTCCAAGTGCTTTTTGAAAAAGCTATCCTTCTCTGTTTGCCATAAATGCAAGCTTCACACTTTGCATTTTCCTTCCGAAAAGTAGGCAACCCCTTTACCATTCCTTGTTTTTGAAGTTGTACAAGACTATCAACATTCAAGTGCCCAAAGCGAATGTGCCACAAGCGGATAGGTGAAACATCAGTTTCAACTAAACCTGCAAATTCCTTCAAATGTTCCTTTGACCTAGGAATGACTGTTCCCTTCATCCTAAGAAGCTTTCCGTCTTCATAACCTGTCATAACTGTTTTGTATGCATCCTTTATTGAATTAACAAAAAGGATACCACCTTCCATTACAACTTGATGTCCTAATTGACGAATGACAACTAAAGACAACAAATTTTTCTTAAATGTAGGCACATACCAAACATTAGAAATCAATCTTTCTCCAATTCCAGGCAAATCAACCTTAACTGTTCCTTTTCCTTGTGGTAAATGAATAGAATCATCTGCAAGAAAAATTGAATTTAAATGACAATCTTCATACCTCCAAAAGAAATCTTTCCTATATGTCATATGCTGAGTAGCCCCTGTATCCATAATCCAAGCATCTTCAAAATCATTTTTGAAACAAGAAGAAGACTGAACAAAATTCACTGATTCCAACTGATGAACTTGAACAAAATCCATTGATTCTGATTGTCCAAGTGCTGTAAAGACATATTCACAATTTTCACTATCGCCTGCATGAGCATAATGTGCCGCTGATGAAGATTCTTTAGATTCTCTTTCTTTGAGAATTTTTTCAAATGGAACTCTACAGTCTGAAGCATAATGTCCAACTCTATTACAACGAAAACATGTGACCTGTTTATTAGCTCTTCCTCTTCCAGAGACCTGTTGGTTACCTGAACCTCTTCCTCTTCCAGAAAACTGTGACTGTGTACTTTCAAATTCTTTAGAACCTCTTCCTTGATTTCTTCCTCGTCCTCTTCCGCGGCCTCTTCCTCTTCCAAAACCCTGACCACGACCTCTATTTGAATTTTGAAAAACTTTCTGATCATGGCCTTTTTGATGATTACCTGGAGACTGTTTGCTAGTACTCGCAACCAAAACATCTTCTCCTGCTTGCTTTGTTTTACCAAAAATCTTTTCATGTGTGGCAAGTAATTCACTTAGTTCATCAAAAGAAACTTTATCCAATTTATTTGTAATTTGTAAAGTTTCCAAAAAATGCTTATATGTCTCAGGCAATCCTGCGATCAAAATAGTCACCATCATGCTGTCCTCAATTTTATCAAAACCAGCTCTTGAAATTTCTTGTTTGATATTTTTTAATCTAGAAATGTACTCCATGACATCACCTCCTGAAGACAATTTTTGTTGAAACAACTTCAATTGAAGATCAATTTTCTTAGCTTCACTTTGAGAATCAAATAAATATTTCAATGTCTTCCAAGCTGACCATGCATCAGGACTATTTTCAATATGCACATAAATATCATCAGAAACAGTACTGTGAATCAATGCTAAGGCCTTTTCATCTTTTACTTCCCACTTTGCAAGCTGATCATGATTAGTTGGTTTGGTAGGTTTAGCATTACAGAAACCCTTCCACAATTCATTGTAAATAAGAGTGCTTTGAATATGACGACTCCAAACTTTATAATTTTTCGATCCTTCCAACTTTTCAGATTCATTAAAAAGACTTATAACTTTAGACATTGTAAAAAAATAATAAACACCTTATAACTCCAGAAGATGTGTATTATGCAAATCTTATAGCTCCAAGCATTAAAGAAAGCACCTTATATCACCAGAAGAAGTAAATAATCATTTTATATCACAATTGGAAGATTTTATGCAAAAATATCACCATCAACATTAAAAGAAAATTACTCATCAACAAGAGTCACCATGAAAGAAATGCTGCAAGAAACACCACACACCATGCAAAAGAAAGCTATAGGGGCTTGGCCTTGACCCACTTATAGCCTCAAGAAAAAAAATTTGATAGAGCTTCACTTTGCTCTAATCAAACCTTGAATGAAAGTACAAGTACTCCTTATGACACCAAACAATGCTCCTTGAATGAAAGTACAAGTACTCCTTATGACACCAAACAATGCTCCTTATTACTCCAATGCCCAAAAAATTACACCTTATTACTCCAAAAAATAACAAGTCTTTATAGTTGAATTGGAGAGATACATTATTGTTGAGTGGGAGGTCACAAGATTCAATCCCATCAACTTCAAAAAATAACTTTTTTTTTTTAATTTATATCTTCACCTTTTTTTTCTTAGATCGATCATTCAATAAGGGCCACCATGGACGACGATTGGGAATCAGAAGATTTTGTACCAGCTATTCCTGTAGATGTTAAGGAGAAACCGAAAAGTGTGTGGGACGATGAAGATGCTGAAGATGAAGAAGTAAAAGAGTCTTGGGAGGATGAAGATAATCCTGCTCCAGTATCAAAGCCTGAGCCAGAAAAGATCCATTGGCAGAGAAACTTCGTCAACAAAGGCGCTGACTACCAGTCAACTACAGAATTGTTTGGTAAACGCAGTGGAGAGAAATCTTTGGACAACTTTATTCCAAAATCAGAAGAAGATTTTGTAGAATATGCAGAGCTTATTGGGCATAAATTGAGGCCATACGAGAAGAGTTTTCATTATCTGACACTTCTGAAAGCTGTGATGCGGCATGCAATAACTGATCTGAAAGCTGTTGCAAAGATACCTGCGAAGTCCTCAAATTCGATCGATTCCGTGGTTCTTGATCGTCGGATCTGCTTCACAAGACAATCTTTGGGTGCTCTGCCGTCAAGTCCAGTTGTTGTCAGGCTCTAGTATTTCTTGATCGTTTAAATTTGGATGACTCGTACAAACAAGTTTGCTTCAGCCAATTTGAACGATTTTTATGGAAAGAAGGAACCGGCTGTGAAGACTACTGCCGTGAGTGGTTCAGGATCTGCTGTGCGTCAGAGGGGAGCTGGTCATTTGTTCTTACACGACCTATAAAGCAGCAGGTGATGGCGGTGGAAACTTGGGGGTGAATTTTAAGAAGGAAGACCATGAATCTTTAGCAGGCAGCTGGTATCATTGCTCAAGAAGTTGCATGCAGCTGTGAAAAATTTCACGGGAGATAGAGAAAGACATGAATATTTGATAAATCTGATTTATTCTCCAGGACACGTTAACTTCTCTTCAGAGATTACAGCAGCTCTGGGAATCACAGATGGTGCACTGGTTCTCTTCAACGGATCAATCTAACACTTTTCTCTCTTCAAAGATTAGAACTTGGATCATTAAGGCTGTCAATCTGCTTGTTAGCCAAGGTTACAACAGTAATTTTCTTCGTTCTAACACTTTTCTCTCTTATTCATACAACAGTAATTTTCTTCATTTTAACACTTTTCTCTCACTTTTCTCTCTTATTCATACAACAGTAATTTTCTTCATTTTAACACTTTTCTCTCTTCAAGTAAAAAAAAAAAACTGAGTCTATAAAAAATTTTCTGCAGAGATTCTTTTTAGCCCAGAAGAATAGGAAGCAATAACTTACGGTTAAAATTTCGCTATTCCAAAACCTTGAAAGTCACCTTCTTCAAACAACCTTTAGCACCTTCCAACCAGGTTCCAACCAGACCAAGCTTCAACCAGACCAAGCTTCAACCGTGTGCTCTGATACCACTTTGACAAAGTGTCCTCAGACACATAACTTTATTAATGAAGAAGGAAAATTACATCACAGAGATGTGAGGGCTAAATCCCGAAAGATTACCTCACATGGAAAACTCGATGGATTTAAATATCCAAAGAGTAACAACTAATTTACCGTTACCAAAACTAACTAAAGGGACACCTCACATAATCACGTGAGTGTGTAGATGCCCTTTTACATTTATTAAACTAAACTTCTATTTATTATATTTTTGGATCATAATTTCTAACAAGTTGGTGTGGACGCTTGTCTACCAATGGGACATCCAAAACTATTCTCAAATTTCAATTCCGGGAAGTTGGTCAAAGTTGAAAATCGACCGTGCATTTTCGCTAGACTTCGGCTTAAAGGGTGGGAAAATAGCTCGGAACGTCACGAAAGTTGGTGTGGACGCTTGTCTACCAATGGGACATCCAAAACTATTCTCAAATTTCAATTCCGAGAAGTTGGTCAAAGTTGAAACTCGATCGTGCGTTTTCGCTAGAATTGGGCTTAAAGGATGTGAAATTAGCTCGTAATTTCACGAAAGATGCTGTGCGCGCATGTCTACAAATGGGACATCCAAATCTATTCTCAATTTTCAATTCCGAGAAGTTGGTCCAACATGAAACGCGACCGTGCATTTTCTCTAGAGTTGGGCTTAAATGGGAAGAAAATAGCTCGAAACGTCACGAAAGTTGGCGTGCACGCTTGTCTACCAATGGGACATCCAAATCTATTTTCAAATTTCAATTCCCAGAAGTTGGTCAAAGTCGAAATGCCACCATGGGTTTTCACTAGACTTGGGAATAAAGGGCGTGAAATTAGCTCCTAACGTCATGAAAGTTGCTGTGCGCGCATGTGTACAAATGGGACATCCAAATCTATTCTCAATTTTCAATTCCGAGAAGTTGGTCAAAGATGAAACCCGACCGTGCGTTTTCTCTAGAGTTGGGCTTAAATGGGATGAAAATAGCTCGGAATGTCACGAAAGTTGGTGTGCACGCTTGTCTACCAATGGGACATCCAAATCTATTCTCAAATTCAAATTCCGAGAGGTTGGTCAAAGTTGAAACTCGATCGTGCGTTTTCACTAGACTTGGGCTTAAAGGAGGAGAAAATAGCTCTAAACGTCACGAAAGTTGATGTGGATGTTTGTCTACCAATGGGACATCCAAAACTATTCTTAAATTTCAATTCCGAGAGGTTGGTCAAAGTTGAAACTCGATCGTACGTTTTCGCTAGACTTGGGCTTAAAGGGGGAGAAAATATCTCGGAACATCACTAAAGGTTGTGTGGACGCTTGTCTACCAATGGGACATTAAAATTTTTTCTCAAATTTGAATTTCGAGAAGTTGGTCAAAGTTGAAACTCAATCGTGCGTTTTTGCTAGACTTGGTCTTAAAGGGTGTGAAATTAGCTCGTAATGTCACGAAAGTTGCTGTGCGCGCATGTCTACAAATGGGACATCCAAATCTATTCTCAATTTTCATTTCCGAGAAGTTGGTCAGAGATGAAACGCGACCGTGCGTTTTCTCTAGAGTTGGCCTTAAATGGGAAGTAAATAGCTCGAAATGTCGCGAAAGTTGGTGTCGACGCTTCTCTACAAATGGGACATCCAAATCTATTCTCAAATTTAAATTCCAAGAAGTTGGTCAAAGTTAAAAATTTACCGTGCGTTTTCGCTAGACATGGGCTTAAAGGGCGAGAAAATAGCTTGGAACGTCACGAGTTGGCGTGCGCACTTGTCTACCAACGGGACATCCAAATCTATTCTCAAATTTCAATTCCGAGAAGTTGGTCAAAGTTGAAACGCCACCATGCGTTTTCGCTAGACTTGAGCTTAAAGGGTGTGAAATTAGCTCGTAACATCACGAAAGTTGCTGTGCACGCATGTCTACAAATGGGACATCCAAATCTATGCTCAATTTTGAATTCCGAGAAGTTGGTGAAAGTCGAAACTCGACCGTACGTTTTCACTAGAGTTGGGCTTGAAGGGGGATAAAATAGCTCGGACTGTCACGAAAGTTGGTGTGGACGCTTGTCTACCAATGGTACATCCAAAACTATTCTCAAATTTAAATTCCGAAATGTTTGTCAAAGTTGAAACTCGACCATGCGTTTTCTCTTGACTTGGGCTTAAAGGGGTAGAAAATAGCTCCGAACGTCACGAAAGTTGGCGTGCATGCTTGTCTACCAATGGGACATCCAAATCTATTTTGAAATTTCAATTCCCAGAAGTTGGTCAAAGTCAAAATTCCACCATGCGTTTTCGATAGACTTGAGCTTAAAGGGTGTGAAATTAGCTCGTAACATCACGAAAGTTACTGTGCGAGCATGTCTAAAAATGGGACATCCAAATCTATTCTCAATTTTCAATTCCGAGAAGTTGGTCAAAGATGAAATGCGACCGTGCGTTTTCTCTAGAGTTGGGCTTAAATGGGATGAAAATAGCTCGGAATGTCACGAAAGTTGGTGTGGACGCTTTTCTACCAATGGGACATCCAAATCTATTCTCAAATTTAAATTCCGAGAAGTTGGTCAAAGTTGAAAATTGACCGTGCGTTTTCGCTAGACTTGGGCTTAAAGGGCGAGAAAATAGCTTGGAACGTCACGAAAGTTGGCGTGCGCACTTGTCTACCAATGGGACATCCAAATCTATTCTCAAATTTCAATTCCCAGAAGTTGGTCAAAGCCGAAACGCCACCGTGCGTTTTCGCTAAACTTGAGCTTAAAGGGTGCAAAATTAGCTCGTAACGTCACAAAAGTTGCTGTGCACGCATGTCTAGAAATGGGACATCCAAATCTATTCTCAATTTTCATTTCCGAGAAGTAGGTCAAAGCCGAAAAACGATCTTGCATTTTCTCTAGAGTTGGGCTTAAAGGGGAAGAAAATAGCTTGGAACGTCACGAAAGTTGGGGTGTGCACTTATCTACCAACGGGACATCCAAATCCATTCTCAAATTTAAATTCTGAGAAGTTGGTCAAAGTTAAAAATCGACCATGCATTTTTGCTAGACTTAGGCTTAAAGCTTGAGAAAATAGCTTGGAACGTCACGAAAGTTGGCGTGCGCATTTGTCTACCAACGGGACATCCAAATCCATTCTCAAATTTAAATTCGGAGAAGTTGGTCAAAGTTGAAAATCGACCGTGCATTTTCGCTAGACTTAGGCTTAAAGCGTGAGAAAATAGCTCGGAACGTCACGAAAGTTGGCGTGCGCATTTGTCTACCAACGGGACATCCAAATCTATGCTCAATTTTCAATTCCCAGAAGTTGGTCAAATTCGAAACTCGACCGTGCGTTTTCGCTAGATTTGGGCCTAAAGGGGGAGAAAATAGCTCGGAACGTCACGAAGTTGGTGTGGATGCTTATCTACCAATGGGACATCCAAAACTATTCTCAAATTTCAATTCCGAGAAGTTGGTCAAAGTTGAAACTCGATCGTGCATTTTCGCTAGACTTGGGCTTAAAGGGTGGGAAAATAGCTCGGAACGTCACGAAAGTTGGCATGCGCACTTGTCTACCAACGGGACATCCAAATCTATTCTCATATTTCAATTTCGAGATGTTGGTCAAAGTCGAAATGCCACCATGCGTTTTCTCTAGACTTCAGCTTAAAGGGTGTTAAATTAGCTCGTAATGTGAAAGTCGTAACTCGACCGTACGTTTTCTCTACACTTGGGCTTAAAGGGGGAGAAAATAGCTCAGAACGTAACGAATTTTGGTTTGGATGCTTGTCTACCAATGGGACATCCAAAACTATTCTCAAATTTCAATTCCGAGAAGTTTGTCAAAGTTGAAACTCGATTGTGCGTTTTCGCTAGACTTGGGCTTAAAGGGTGCGAAATTAGCTCGAAATCTCACGAAATTTGTTGTGCGCAAATGTCTACAAATGGAACATCCAAAACAATGCTCAATCTTCAATTACAAGAAGTTGGTGAAAGTCGAAACTCGACCGTTACGTTTTCGCTAGAGTTGGGCTTGAAGGGGGATAAAATAGCTCGGAATGTAACGAAAGTTGGTGTGGACGCTTGTCTACCAATGGTACATCCAAAACTATTCTCAAATTTTAATTCCGAAATGTTTGGCAAAGTTGAAACTCGACCGTGTGTTTTCGCTAGACTTGAGATTAAACAGGCAGAAAATAGCTCGGAACGTCACGAAAGTTGGTGTGCACGCTTTTCTACCAATGGGACATCGAGATCTATTTTCAAATTTCAATTCCCAGAAGTTGGTCAAAGTCGAAATGCCACCATAGGCTTTCACTAGACTTGGGAATAAAGGGAGTGAAATTAGCTCATAACGTCATGAAAGTTGCTGTGTGCGCATGTCTACAAATGGGACATCCAAATCTATTCTCAATTTTCAATTCCGAGAAGTTGCTCAAAGATGAAACGCGATCGTGCGTTTTCTCTAGAGTTGGGCTTAAATGGGAAGAAAATAGCTCAGAATGTCATGAAAGTTGGTGTGGATGCTTGTCTACCAATGGGACATCCAAATCTATTCTCAAATTTAAATTTCGAGAAGTTGGTCAAAGTTGAAAATTTACCGTGCGTTTTCGCTAGACTTGGGCTTAAAGGGCGAGAAAATAGCTTGGAACGTCTCGAAAGTTGGCGTGCACAATTGTCTACCAACGGGACATCCAAATCTATTCTCAAATTTTAATTGCGAGAAGTTGGCCAAAGTCGAAACGCCACAATGCGTTTTCGCTAGACTTGGGCTTAAAGGGTGTTAAATTAGCTTGTAACATCACGAAAGTTGCTGTGCATGCATGTCTACAAATGGGACAGCCAAATCTATGCTCAATTTTGAATTCCGAGAAGTTGGTGAAAGTCGAAACTCGACCGTACGTTTTCGCAAGAGTTGGGCTTGAAGGGCGATAAAATAGCTCGGAATGTCACTAAAGTTGGTGTGGACACTTGTCTACCAATGGTACATCTAAAACTATTCTCAAATTTTAATTCCGAAATGTTTGTCAAAGTTGAAACTCGACCGTGCGTTTTCGCTAGACTTGGGCTTAAAGGGGCAGAAAATAGCTCGGAACGTCACGAAAGTTGGCGTGCACGCTTGTCTACCAATGGGACATCCAAATCTATTCTCAAATTTAAATTCCAAGAAGTTGGTCAAAGCCGAAATGCCACCGTGCGTTTTCGCTAAACTTGAGCTTAAAGGGTGTAAAATTAGCTCGTAACGTCACAAAAGTTGCTGTGCACGCATGTCTAGAAATGGGACATCCAAATCTATTCTCAATTTTCATTTCCGAGAAGTAGGTCAAAGCCGAAACACGATCGTGCGTTTTCTCTAGAGTTGGGCTTAAAGGGGAAGAAAATAGCTCGGAACGTCACGAAAGTTGGCGTGTGCACTTATCTACCAACGGGACATCCAAATCCATTCTCAAATTTAAATTCGGAGAAGTTGGTCAAAGTTGAAAATCGACCGTGCATTTTCGCTAGACTTAGGCTTAAAGCGTGAGAAAATAGCTAGGAACGTAACGAAAGTTGGGGTGCGCATTTGTCTACCAACGGGACATCCAAATCTATGCTCAATTTTCAATTCTGAGAAGTTGGTCAAATTCGAAACTCGACCGTGCGTTTTCGCTAGACTTGGGCTTAAAGGGGGAGAAAATAGCTCGAAACGTCACGAAGTTGGTGTGGACGCTTGTCTACCAATGGGACATTCAAAACTATTCTCAAATTTCAATTCCGAGAAGTTGGTCAAAGTTGAAACTCGATCGTGCATTTTCGCTAGACTTGGGCTTAAAGGGTGGGAAAATAGCTCGGAATGTCACGAAAGTTGGCGTGCGCACTTGTCTACCAACGGGACATCCAAATCTATTCTCATATTTCAATTCCGAGAAGTTGGTCAAAGTCGAAATGCCACCATGCGTTTTCGCTAGACTTGAGCTTAAAGGGTGTTAAATTAGCTCGTAATGTGACGAAAGTTGTTTTGCGCGAATGTCTACAAATGGGGCATCCAAATCTATGCTCAATTTTAAATTCCGAGAAGTTGGTGAAAGTCGTAACTCGACCGTACGTTTTCGCTACACTTGGTCTTAAAGGGGGAGAAAATAGCTCGTAACGTAACGAATGTTGGTGTGGATGCTTGTCTACCAATGGGACATCCAAAACTATTCTGAAATTTCAATTCCAAGAAATTGGTCAAAGTCGAAACGCCACCATGCGTTTTCTCTAGACTTGGGATTAAAGTGTGTGAAATTAGTTCGTAAAATCATGAAAGTTTTAGTGCGCACATGTCTACAAATGTGACATCCAAATCTACTCTCAAATTTAAATTGTGAGAAGTTGGTCAAAGTTGAAAATCGACCGTGCGTTTTCCCTAGACTTGGGCTTAAAGGGTGTGAAATTAGTTCGGAACATCACGAAAATTGGCGTGAGCACTTGTCTACCAACGGCACATCCAAATCTATGCTCAATTTTTAATTCCGGGAATTTGGTGGAAGTCGAAACTCGATCGTGCATTTTCCCTAGATTTGGGCTTAAAGGGTGTGAAATTAGCTCGGAACGTCACAAAAGTTGGCGTGGACGTTCGTCTACCAATGTGACATCCAAATCCATTCTCAAATTTGAATTCCGATAAGTTGGTCAAAGTTGAAAATCGACCGTGCATTTTTGCTACACTTAGGCTTAAAGGGTGAGAAAATAGCTCGGAACGTCACAAAAGTTGGCGTGCGCATTTGTCTACCAACGGGACATCCAAATCTATGCTCAATTTTCAATTCCGAGAAGTTGGCCAAATTTGAAACTCGACCATGCGTTTTCGCTAGAATTGGGCTTAAAGGGGGAGAAAATAGCTCGGAACGTCACGAAAGTTGGTGTGGACGCTTGTCTACCAATGGGACATCCAAAACTATTCTCAAATTTCAATTCCGAGAAGTTGGTCAAAGTTGAAACTCGATCGTGCGTTTTCTCTAGACTTGGGCCTAAAGGGGGAGAAAATAGCTCGGAACGTCACGAACGTTGGTGTGGACGCTTGTCTACCAATGGGACATCCAAAACTATTCTAAAATTTCAATTCTGAGAAGTTGGTCAAAGTTGAAACTCGATCGTGCTTTTTCGTAGACTTGGGCTTAAAGGGTGTGAAAATAGTTGGGAACGTCACAAAAGTTGGCGTGGACGCTCATCTACCAATGTGACATCCAAATCTATTCTCAAATTTATATTCCGAGAAGTTGGTCAAAGTTGAAAATCAACCGTCCATTTTCGCTAGACTTGGGGTTAAAGGGTGAGAAAATAGCTTGGAATGTCACGAAAGTTGGTGTGCACATTTGTCTACCAACGGGACATCCAAATCTATGCTGAATTTTTAATTCTGAGAAGTTGGTCAAATTCGAAACTCGACCGTGCGTTTTCGCTAGACTTAGGATTAAAGGGTGAGAAAATAGCTCGGAACGTCACGAAAGTTGGCGTGCGCATTTGTCTACCAATGGGACATCCAAATCTATGCTTAATTTTCAATTCCGAGAAGTTGGTCAAATTCAAAACTCGACCGTGCGTTTTCGCTGGACTTGGGCTTAAAGGGGGAGAAAATAGCACGGAACATCACGAAAGTTGGTGTGGACGCTTGTCTACCAATGGGACATCCAAAACTATTCTCAAATTTCAATTCCGAGAAGTTAGTCAAAGTTGAAACTCGATCGTGTGTTTTCGCTAGACTTGGGCTTAAAGGGTGTGAAAATAGCTCGAAACGTTACGAAAGTTGGCATGGACGCTTGTCTACCAATGTGACATCCAAATCCATTCTCAAATTTAAATTCCGAGAAGTTGGTCAAAGTTGAAAATAGACCGTGCATTTTCGCTAGACTTAGGCTTAAAGGGTGAGAAAATAGCTCGGAACGTCACGAAAGTTGGCGTGCGCATTTGTCTACCAACGGGACATCCAAATCTATGCTCAATTTTCAATTCCGAGAAGTTGGTCAAATTCGAAACTCAACCGTGTGTTTTCGCTTGACTTGAGCTTAACGGGTGTGAAATTAGCTCGTAATGTGACGAAAGTTGGTGTGAGCATTTGTCTAGCAATGGGACATCCAAATCTATGCTCAATTCTCAATTCCGAGAAGTTGGTCAAATTTGAAACTCGACCGTGCATTTTCGCTAGACTTGGGCTTAAAGGGGGATAAAATAGCTCGGAACGTCACGAAAGTTGGTGTGGACGCTTGTCTACCAATGGGACATCCAAAACTATTCTCAAATTTAAATTCCGAGAAGTTGGTCAAAGATGAAACTCGATCGTGCGTTTTTTCTAGACGTGGGCTTAAAGGGTGTGAAATAGCTTAGAACGTTACGAAAGTTGGCATGGACGCTCGTCTACCAATGTGACATCCAAATCCATTCTCAAATTTAAATTCTGAGAAGTTGGTCAAAGTTGAAAATCGACTGTGCATTCTCGCTACACTTAGGCTTAAAGGGTGAGAAAATAGCTCGGAACGTCACGAAAGTTGGCATGTGCATTTGTCTACCAAGGGGACATCCAAATCTATGCTCAATTTTTAATTCCGAGAAGTTGGTCAAATTCAAAACTCGACTGTGCGTTTTCGCTTGACTTAGGCTTAAAGGGTGAGAAAATAACTCGGAATGTCACGAAAGTTGGCGTGCGCATTTTCTACCAATGGTACATCCAAATCTATGCTCAATTTTCAATTCCGAGAAGTTGGTCAAATTCGAAACTCGACCGTGCATTTTCGCTAGACTTGGGCTTAGAGGGGGAGAAAATAGCTCGAAACGTCACGAAAGTTGGTGTGGATGCTTGTCTACCAATGGGACATCCAAAACTATTCTCAAATTTCAATTCCGAGAAGTTAGTCAAAGTTGAAACTCGATCGTGCGTTTTCGCTAGACTTGGGCATAAAGGGAGTGAAAATAGCTCAGAACGTCACGAAAGTTGGCGTGGACGCTCGTCTACCAATGTGATATCCAAATCTATTCGCAAATTTAAATTCCAAGAAGTTGGTCAAAGTTGAAAATCGACCGTGCATTTTCGCTACACTTAGGCTTAAAGGGTGAGAAAATAGCTGGGAACGTCACGAAAGTTGGCGTCCGCATTTGTCTACCAATGGGACATCCAAATCTAAGCTCAATTTTCAATTCCAAGAAGTTGGTCGAATTTGAAACTCAACCGTACGTTTTCGCTAGACTTGGGTTTAAAGGGGGAGAAAATAGCTCAGAACGTCACGAAAGTTGATGTGGACGCTTGTCTACCAATGGGACATCCAAAACTATTCTCAAATTTCAATTCCAAGAAGTTGGTCAAAGTTGAAACCCGATCGTGCGTTTTTGCTAGACTTGGGCTTAAAGGGTGTGAAAATAGCTCGCAACGTTATGAAAGTTGGCGTGGACGCTCGTCTACCAATGTGACATCCAAATCTATTCTCAAATTTATATTCCAAGAAGTTGGTCAAAGTTGAAAATCGACCATGCATTTTCGCTAGACTTGGGCTTAAAGGGTGAGAAAATAGCTCGGAATGTCACGAAAGTTGGCGTGCGCATTTGTCTACCAACGGGACATCCAAATCTATGCTAAATTTTTAATTCCGAGAAGTTGGTCAAATTCGAAACTCGACCGTGCGTTTTCGCTAGACTTATGCTTAAAGGGTGAGAATATAGCTCGGAACGTCACGAAAGTTGGCATGCGCATTTGTCTACCAACGGGACATCCAAATCTATGCTCAATTTTCAATTCTGAGAAGTGGGTCAAATTCGAAACTCGATCGTACGTTTTCGCTAGACTTGGGCTTAACGGGGGAGAAAATAGCTCAGAACATCACGAAAGTTGGTGTGGACGCTTGTCTACCAATGGGACATCCAAAACTATTCTCAAATTTCAATTCTGAGAAGTTAATCAAAGTTGAAACTCGATTGTGCGTTTTCGCTAGACTTGGGTTTAAAGGGTGTGAAAATAGCTCGAAACATTACGAAAGTTGGCGTGGACGCTCGTCTACCAATGTGACATCCAAATCCATTCTCAAATTTAAATTCCCAGAAGTTGGTCAAAGTTGAGAATCGACCGTGCATTTTCGCTGGACTTAGGCTTAAAGGGTGAGAAAATAGCTCGGAATGTCACGAAAGTTGGCGTGCGCATTTGTCTACCAACGGGACATCCAAATCAATGCTCAATTTTTAATTCTGAGAAGTTGGCCAAATTCGAAACTCGACCGTGCGTTTTCGCTAGACTTATGCTTAAAGGGTGAGAATATAGCTCGGAACGTCACGAAAGTTGGCATGCGCATTTGTCTACCAACGGGACATCCAAATCTATGCTCAATTTTCAATTCTGAGAAGTTGGTCAAATTTGAAACTCGACCGTACGTTTTCGCTAGACTTGGGCTTAACGGGGGAGAAAATAGCTCGAAACGTCACGAACGTTGTTGTGGACTCTTGTCTACCAATGGGACATCCAAAACTATTCTCAAATTTCAATTCCGACAAGATAGTCAAAGTTGAAACTCGATCGTGCGTTTTCGCTAGACTTGGGCTTAAAGTGTGTGAAAATAGCTCGGAATGTCACAAAAGTTGGCGTGGACGCTCGTCTACCAATGTGACATCCAAATCTATTCACAAATTTAAATTTCGAGAAGTTGGTCAAAGTTGAAAATAGACCGTGCATTTTCGCTACACTTAGGCTTAAAGGGTGAGAAAATAGCTAGGAACGTCACGAAAGTTGGTGTGTGCATTTGTCTACCAACGGGAAATCCAAATCTATGCTCAATTTTCAATTCCGAGAAGTTGGTCAAATTTGAAACTGGACCGTGTGTTTTCGCTAGACTTGGGCTTAAATGGGGAGAAAATAGCTCGGAACGTCACGAAGGTTGGTGTGGACACTTGTCTACCAATGGGACATCCAAAACTATTCTCAAATTTCAATTCCGAGAAGTTGGTCAAAGTTGAAACTCGATCGTGCGTTTTCGCTAGACTTGGGCTTAAAGGGGGAGAAAAAAGCTCGAAACTTCACGAAAGTTGGTGTGGATGCTTTTCTACCAATGGGACATCCAAAACTATTCTCAAATTTCAATTCCGAGAAGTTGGTCAAAGTTGAAACTCGATCGTGCGTTTTCGCTAGACTTGGGCTTAAAGGGGGAGAAAAAAGCTCGAAACTTCACGAAAGTTGGTGTGGATGCTTTTCTACCAATGGGACATCCAAAACTATTCTAAAATTTCAATTCCGAGAAGTTCGTCAAAGTTGAAACTCGATCGTGCGTTTTCGCTAGACTTGGGCTTAAAGGGTGTGCAAATAGCTCGGAACGTCACGAAAGTTGGCGTGCGCATTTGTCTACCAACGGGACATCCAAATCTATGCTCAATTTTTAATTCCGAGAAGTTGGTCAAATTCGAAACTCGACCGTGCGTTTTCGCTAGACTTAGGCTTAAAGGGTGAGAAAATAGCTCGGAACGTCACGAAAGTTGGCGTGCACATTTGTCTACCAACGGGACATCTAAATCTATGCTCAATTTTCAATTTCAAGAAGTTGGTCAAATTTGAAACTCGACCGTGCGTTTTCACTAGACTTGGGCTTAAAGGGGGAGAAAATAGCTCGGAACGTCACGAAAGTTGGTGTGGGCGTTTGTCTACCAATGGGACATCCAAAACTATTCTCAAATTTCAATTCCGAGAAGTTGGTCAAAGTTGAAACTCGATAGTGCGTTTTCGCGAGAATTGGGCTTAAAGGATGTGAAACTAGCTCGTAATGTCATGAAAGTTGTTGTGCGCGCATGTGTACAAATGGGACATCCAAATCTATTCTCAATTTTCAATTCCGAGAAGTTGTTCAAAGGTTAAACGCGACCGTGCGTTTTCTCTAGAGTTGGGCTTAAATGGGATGAAAATAGCTCGGAATGTCACGAAAGTTGGTGTGGACGCTTGTCTACCAATGGGACATCCAAATCTATTCTCAAATTTAAATTCCAAGAGGTTGGTTAAAGTTGAAACTCGATCGTGCGTTTTCGCTAGAATTGTGCTTAAAGGGGGAGATCGGAACTTCATGAAAGTTGATGTGGACGCTTGTCTACCAATGGGACATCCAAAACTATTCTCAAATTTCAATTCTGAGAGGTTGGTCAAAGTTGAAACTCGATCGTTCGTTTTCGCTAGACTTGGGTTTAAAGGGGGAGAAAATAGCTCGGAACGTCACGAAAGTTGGTGTGGACGCTTGTATACTAATGGGACATCCAAAACTGTTCTCAAATTTCAATTTCGAGACGTTGGTCAAAGTTGAAACTCGATCGTGCGTTTTTGCTAGACTTGGGCTTAAAGAGTGTGAAATTAGCTCGTAATGTCACGAAAGTTGCTGTGCGCGCATGTCTACAAATGGGACATCCAAATCTATTTTCAATTTTCATTTCTGAGAAGTTGGTCAGAGATGAAACGCGACCGTGCGTTTTCTCTAGAGTTGGGCATAAATGGGAAGAAAATAGCTCGGAATATCACGAAAATTGGTGTGGACGCTTGTCTACCAATGGGAAATCCAAATCTATTCTCAAATTCAAATTCCAAGAAGTTGGTCAAAGTTGAAAATTTACCGTGCATTTTCGCTAGACTTGGGCTTATGGGCGAGAAAATAGCTTGGAACGTCACGAAAGTTGGCATGCGCACTTGTCTACCAACGGGACATCCAAATCTATTCTCAAATTTCAATTCCGAGAAGTTGGTCAAAGTCGAAACGCCAGCATGCGTTTTCGCTAGACTTGAGCTTAAAGGGTGTGAAATTAGCTCGTAACAACACGAAAGTTGCTGTGCACGCATGTCTACAAATGGGACATCCAAATCTACGCTCAATTTTGAATTCCGAGAAGTTGGTGAAAGTCGAAACTCAACCGTACGTTTTCACTAGAGTTGGGCTTGAAGGGGGAGAAAATACATCGGAATGTGACAAAAGTTGGTGTGGACGCTTGTCTACCAATGGTACATCCAAAACTATTCTCAAATTTTAATTCCGAAATGTTTGCCAAAACTTGAAACTCGAACGTGCGTTTCCGCTAGACTTGGGCTCAAAGGGGCGGAAAATAGCTCAGAACGTCACGAAAGTTGGCATGCACGCTTGTCTACCAATGGGACATCCAAATCTATTTTCAAATTTCAATTCCCAAAAGTTGGTCAAAGTCGAAATGCCACCATGGGTTTTCACTAGACTTGGGAATAAAGGGAGTGAAATTAGCTCGTAACGTCATGAAAGTTGCTGTGCGCGCATGTCTAAAAATGGGACATCCAAATCTATTCTCAATTTTCAATTCCGAGAAGTTGGTCAAAGATGAAACGCGACCATGCGTTTTCTCTAGAGTTGGGCTTAAATGGGATGAAAATAGCTCGGAATGTCACGAAAGTTGGTGTGGACGCTTGTCTACCAATGGGACATCCAAATCTATTCTCAAATTTAAATTCCGAGAAGTTGGTCAAAGTTGAAAATTGACCGTGCGTTTTCGCTAGACTTGGGCTTAAAGGGCGAGAAAATAGCTTGGAATGTCACGAAAGTTGGCGTGCGCACTTGTCTACCAATGGGACATCCAAATCTATTCTCAAATTTCAATTCCAAGAAGTTGGTCAAAGCCGAAACACCACCGTGCGTTTTCGCTAAACTTGAGCTTAAAGGGTGTAAAATTAGCTCATAACATCACAAAAGTTGCTGTGCACGCATGTCTAGAAATGGGACATCCAAATCTATTCTCAATTTTCATTTCCGAGAAGTAGGTCAAAGCCGAAACACGATCGTAGCGTTTTCTCTAGAGTTGGGCTTAAAGGGGAAGAAAATAGCTCGGAACGTCACGAAAGGTTGCATGTGCACTTATCTACCAACGGGACATCCAGATCCATTCTCAAATTTAAATTCCGAGAAGTTGGTCAAAGTTGAAAATCGACCATGCATTTTCGCTAGAATTAGGCTTAAAGCGTGACAAAATAGCTCGGAGCGTCACGAAAGTTGGTGTGCGCATTTGTCTACCAACGGGACATCCAAATCTATGCTCAATTTTCAATTCTGAGAAGTTGGTCAAATTCGAAACTCGACCGTGCGTTTTCGCTAGACTTGGGCTTAAAGGGGGAGAAAATAGCTCGGAACGTTACGCAAGTTGGTGTGGACGCTTGTCTACCAATGGGACATCCAAAACTATTCTCAAATTTCAATTCCAAGAAGTTAGTCAAAGTTGAAACTCGATCGTGCGTTTTCGCTAGACTTGGGCTTAAAGGGTGTGAAAATAGCTCAGAACGTCACGAAAGTTGGCGTGGACGCTCGTCTACCAATGTGACATTCAAATCTATTCTCAAATTTGAATTCCGAGAAGTTGGTCAAAGTTTAAAATCGACTGTGCATTTTCGCTAGAATTAGGCTTAAAGGGTGAGAAAATAGCTCGGAACGTCACGAAATTTGGCGTGCACATTTGTCTACCAACGGGACATCCAAATCTATGCTCAATTTCAATTCCGAGAAGTTGGTCAAGTTCGAAACTCGACCGTGCATTTTCGCTAGACTTGGGCTTAAAGGGGGGAAAATAGCTCGGAACGTCACAAAAGTTGGTGTGGACGCTTGTCTACCAATGGGACATCCAATCCTATTCTCAAATTTCAATTCCGAGAAGTTGGTCAAAGTTGAAACTCGATCGTGCGTTTTCGCTAGACTTGGGCTTAAAGGGGGAGAAAATAGCTCGGAACGTTATGAAAGTTGGTGTGGACACTTGTCTACCAATGGGACATCCAAAACTATACTCAAATTTCAATTCCGAGAAGTTGGTCAAAGTTGAAACTCGATCGTGCGTTTTCGCTAGAGTTGGACTTAAAGGGTGTGAAAATACCTCGGAACGTCACGAAATTTGGCGTGGACGCTCGTCTACCAATGTGACATCCAAATCTATTCTCAAATTTAAATTCCCAGAAGTTGGTCAAAGTTGAAAATTGACCGTGTATTTTCGCTAGGCTTGGGCTTAAAGGGTGAGAAAATAGCTCGGAACGTCGCGAAAGTTGGCGTGTGCACTTATCTACCAACGGGACATCGAAATCCATTCTCAAATTTAAATTCCTAGAAGTTGGTCAAAGTTGAAAATCGACCGTTCATTTTCACTAGGCTTAGGCTTAAAGCGTGAGAAAATAGCTCGGAACGTCACAAAATTTGGCGTGCACATTTGTCTACCAACGGGACATCCAAATCTATGCTCAATTTTCAATTCCGAGAAGTTGGTCAAATTCAAAACTCGACCGTGTGTTTTCGCTAGAGTTGGGCTTAAAGGCGAAGAAAATAGCTCGGAACGTCATGAAAATTGGCATGTAATCTTGTCTACCAACGGGACATCCAAATCTATTTTCAAATTTCAACTCCGAAAAGTTGGTGAAAGTCGAAACGCCACCATGCGTTTTCGCTAGACTTGAGCTTAAAGTGTGTGAAATTAGCTCGTAACGTCACCAAAGTTGTTGTGCGTGCATGTCTACAAATGGGACATCCAAATCTATTCTCAATTTTCATTTCCGAGAAGTAGGTCAAAGCCGAAACACGGTCGTGGGTTTTCTCTAGAGTTGGGCTTAAAGGGGAAGAAAATAGCTCGGAACGTCACGAAAGTTGGTGTGTGCACTTATCTACCAACGGGACATCCAAATCCATTCTCAAATTTAAATTCCGAGAAGTTGGTCAAAGTTGAAAATCAACTGTGCATTTTTGCTAGACTTAGGCCTAAAGCGTGAGAAAATAGCTCGGAACGTCACGAAAGTTGGGTTGCGCATTTGTCTACCAACGGGACATCCAAATCTATGCTCAATTTTCAATTCCGAGAATTTGGTCAAATTCGAAACTCGACCATGCGTTTTGGCTAGACTTGGGCTGAAAGGGGGAGAAAATAGCTCGGAACGTCACGAAAGTTGGTGTGGACGCTTGTCTACCAATGGGACATCCAAAACTATTCTCAAATTTCAATTCCGAGAATTTAATCAAAGTTGAAACTCGATCGTGTGTTTTCGCTAGACTTGGGCTTAAAGGGTGTGAAAGTAGCTCGGAACGTTACGAAAGTTGGCATGGACACTCGTCTACCAATGTGACATCCAAATCCATTCTCAAATTTAAATTCTGAGAAATTGGTCAAAGTTGAAAATCGACCGTGCATTTTCGCTAGACTTAGGCTTAAAGGGTGAGAAAATAGCTCGGAACGTCACGAAAGTTGGCGTGCACATTTGTCTACCAACGGGACATCCAAATCTATGCTCAATTTTCAATTCCGAGAAGTTGGTCAAATTCAAAACTCGACCGTGCGTTTTCGCTCGACTTGAGCTTAAAGGGTGTGAAATTAGCTCGTAATGTGACGAAAGTTGGCGTGCGCATTTTTCTACCAACGGGACATCCAAATCTATGCTCAATTTTTAATTCCGATAAGTTGGTCAAATTCGAAACTCGACCGTGCGTTTTCGCTAGACTTTGGCTTAAAGGGGGAGAAAATAGCTCGGAACGTCACGAAAATTGGTGTGGACGCTTGTCTACCAATGGGACATCCAAATCTATTCTCAAATTTCAATTCCAAGAAGTTAGTCAAAGTTGAAACTCGATCGTGCGTTTTCGCTAGACTTGGGCTTAAAGGGTGTTAAAATGGCTCGGAATGTCACGAAAGTTGCCATGGACTCTCGTCTACCAATGTGACATCCAAATCTATTCGCAAATTTAAATTCCTAGAAGTTGGTCAAAGTTGAAAAACAACCGTGCATTTTCGCTATACTTAGGCGTAAAGGGAGAGAAAATAGCTCGGAACGTCACGAAAGGTGGCGTGCGCATTTGTCTACCAACGGGACATCCAAATCTATGCTCAATTTTCAATTCCGAGAAGTTGGTCGAATTTGAAACTCGACCGTGCGTTTTCGCTAGACTTGGGCTTAAAGGGGGAGAAAATAGCTCGGAACGTCACGAAAGTTGGTGTGGACGCTTGTCTACCAATGGGACATCCAAAACTATTCTCAAATTTCAATTCCGAGAAGTTGGTCAAAGTTGAAACTCGATCGTGCGTTTTCGCTAGACTTGGGCTTAAAGGGTGTGAAAATAGCTCGGAACATCACGAAAGTTGGTGTGGACGCTCGTCTACCAATGTGACATCCAAATCTATTCTAAAATTTATATTCCGAGAAGTTGGTCAAAGTTGAAAATTGACCAGGCATTTTTGCTAGGCTTGGGCTTAAAGGGTGAGAAAATAGCTCGGAATGTCACGAAAGTTGGTGTGCGCATTTGTCTACCAACGGGACATCCAAATCTATGCTCAATTTTTAATTCCGAGAAGTTGGTCAAATTCGAAACTCGACCGTGGGTTTTCGCTAGACTTAGGCTTAAAGGGTGAGAAAATAGCTCGGAACGTCACGAAAGTTGGCGTGCGCATTTGTCTACCAACGGGACATCCAAATCTATGCTCAATTTTCAATTCCGAGAAGTTGGTCAAATTCGAAACTCGACCGTCGCGTTTTCGCTAGACTTGGGCTTAAAGGGGGAGAAAATAGCTCGGAACGTCACAAAAGTTGTTGTGGACGCTTGTCTACCAATGGGACATCCAAAACTATTCTCAAATTTCAATTCCGAGAATTTAATCAAAGTTGAAACTCGATCGTGCGTTTTCGCTAGACTTGGGCTTAAAGGGTGTGAAAATAGATCGGAACGTTACGAAAGTTGGCGTTGACGCTCGTTTACCAATGTGACATCCAAATCCATTCTCAAATTTAAATTCCGAGAAGTTGGTCAAAGTTGAAAATCGACCGTGCATTTTCGCTAGACTTAGGCTTAAAGGGTGAGAAAATAGCTCGGAACGTCACGAAAGTTGGCGTGCGCATTTGTCTACCAACGGGACATCCAAATCTATGCTCAATTTTCAATTCCGAGAAGTTGGTCAAATTCGAAACTCGACCATGCGTTTTCGCTCGACTTGAGCTTAAAGGGTGTGAAATTAGCTCGTAATGTGACGACAGTTGGCGCACGCATTTGTCTACCAACGTGACATCCAAATCTATGCTCAATTTTTAATTCCGAGAAGTTGGTCAAATTCGAAACTCGACCGTGCGTTTTCGCTAGACTTAGGCTTAAATGGTGAGAAAATAGCTCAGAACATCATGAAAGTTGTCATGTGCATTTTTCTACCAATGGGACATCCAAATCTATGCTCAATTTTCAATTCCAAGAAGTTGGTCAAATTCAAAACTCGACCATGCGTTTTCGCTAGACTTGGGCTTAAAGAGGGAGAAAATAGCTCGGAACTTCTGTTGACACCCAAAAAGTGTTCACTAGCTCATTTCCCCTATTCACATAACCCATTTGTCCACTTTTTCACCATCAGAGTCTCTGAAACCATCAAAAGGTCACCAAAAGACCTCAATACACCCCTTTTTTTCCACCCAAAAATGAGTATTTTCCCTAAAAAAGCATAAAAAACCCTCAAAAAGGGTCCAAAATTCCCAAAATATTAAAAAGGGAATAAAAATATTAAATTTACTCAAAAAAAGGAAAAAGGAGGGAAAAATTACCTAAACCATGTTGGTCAATACCATTGGTTTTCACAAAACCATAAATGGTATTCCCCACCACCAAAATCTATAAAAAGGTGGTAGGGGCTCCTCACTTTCCATCCATCCATTATCTCATCCTCATGCTGCCGAAATATCCCTTGAGTATTTTCGCCATTGTAAGCAACCTTGGAGAAGGAGACCTTTTGGAGCTTGGAGCTACTCATCTTGGGAGTTGCTCAACATCAACCTTCACCATTGGAGGTATTACTATTGCAACCAAGCTTAGTGCTATGGGCGCAACCAAGCTTAGTGCTATGGGCACCTGCTAACTAGTAGCAGCAGTTTCAAATAGAAATAAACAACTAACTAATCTAAGCAAAACTATTCATGGATCTATGCAAGAAACATAAGCAAATAATGGAAATATTTTAAAAAACAAGAACAAGAAAATGTGAAAGAATAAATTTGTATTGAAAAGGGGGGCAAGCTAATGCTTGCAATAGTAATACCTCCAATGGTGAAGGTTGATGTTGAGCAACTCCCAACATGAGTAGCTCCAAGCTCCAAAAGGTCTCCTTCTCCAAGGTTGCTTACAATGGCCAAAATACTCAAGGGAGATTTCGGCAACATGAGGATGAGATAATGGATGGATGGAAAGTGAGGAGCCCCTACCACCTTTTTATAGGTTTTGGTGGTGGGGAATACCATTTATGGTTTTGTGAAAACCAATGGTATTGACCAACATGGTTTAGGTATTTTTTCCCTCCTTTTTCCTTTTTTTGAGTATTTTTAATATTTTTATTCCCTTTTTAATATTTTGGGAATTTTGGACCCTTTTTGACGGTTTTTTATGCTTTTTTAGGGAAAATACTCATTTTTGGGTGGAAAAAAAGGGGTGTATTGAGGTCTTTTGGTGACCTTTTGATGGTTTCAGAGGCTCTGATGGTGAAAAAGTGGACAAATGGGTTATGTGAATAGGGAAATGAGCTAGTGAGCACTTTTTGGGTGTCAACAGATTGCCCCCTGATGTGTGAGGGCAGGAGCTCATGGTATGGCCGATAGACATCATAGTTCTTTTGTCTTTTTCTGGGGTTTAGGGGAGAGAAGAGACCGGTTGGAGGCAGGAGCCACGGCCCTTGGAAGATGCAAAAACAAAAAATATTACATGGCCTCAATATGAATGAGGTATAATCTCTGATAATGGACGAGGCGGGCATTTCCATGCTCGTATCCGTATATATTTAAAAATAACTGTAAGGCCCGAAAAAATGGGGGACCTGTAAGATACATAGAGAACCACTGTGACATCATAAGGGTCCAGAGGGGACACAAATCTGGGATGCACTGCTGGGCTGACCATGTCTGAGTGGAAGAACTGATATACTGAAATAACAACAGTGCTACTGAGTGTGGACTTAGAGGAACTGATGAGCTGCTGGATCAATGGTATACTGAACTGAAACTGAATTGGGTACTGGAGGAAGCATATAACTGGATGGCTTCCGAGTACTATCACCATGCGCAACCCGGATATCTATAGAAAAAATGTAACTGGTTGTTTCCATAGGTAGACTCTCCAATGTGGAAGAGTCAGGAGGTATCCGGGGTCTTCGACGAAAAAACTTGAAAGGATCAATGCCCTGTGTGAGTCTCAACGATGCGATCAAGGTGTCGAAGTCGAGCATGTGAGAAACAACCATTTGGAGAAGCACTGAGGAGTCTTCTCGAAAGGATTCGTAGGCACTCATCATGAATGGTGATGAGTCCAAGACACAAGGACCTCTAGGTATATCCTCTAGAATAAATGTGGTTGTCGTCGATAGAGGGAGACCAACAACTAACAAGGCAATGATGTTTCCTTGATAGGAGCACGAGGTGTAGAACTGAAGTGTTGTAGTCCTGATGGTAGGACTGACATACTTGTGGGGATGGGAAATAACTGGGTCATAAAGTGGGTAGAATCAAACTTCCTTTTTTCAGAGCATGATGACATGGTTGACTTGGCAGCGTAGGGAACTGACTTGTAGGTGTGGGGATCATTGCTTTTATTGACTGAATGGTATATATTGACTCTGGGGGGGGAGAACGAGCTGATAGGTACTATCGAGGGATTTTCAAGGTGACATACTGCAGAATGCTCTGAACAAAGGCGACCAAATTGGGGAAGCTGTCATATGAGTAAATGTGAGTTGTCGTGGCACCAAGAGGCACCATTGATTCCTTCTTCATAGTTTTAATGAGCTCTAAGAAGGGATAAAAGTGTGCTCTAAAATGGTACATTCCTATGGATTTTGTGAGCCCAGGACTATTTGTGCTCATGGTTGCTTTCATGTTTAGAGAGTCTGAAAGTGGTAAGTGGACTCTATTGGTGTTCTTTTTCGTAATTTAGTCTCCAAGGCCCGAAAAAGCATAAAATGATGCAAATGGAGAACTCTTCTAGCCGATGTGACTAGAGTATTCATTTTTCGTAATTAGTCTACAAGGTCCGGAAAAGGGGTAAACTTATACCAGGTAGACGCCCTTTCAGATACGTTTAACGAGCATGAAAGGAAGCAAGGTTTCTCGGCAATCTTTTCATTGTTTTAGGAGTCAGAAAAGAGCTTAACAGAAACTCCCTAAGTGTCTTTTTCGTAAAAGGGATTGCTTGGCCCAAAAAAGGGATAAAATTATACCAAACAACAAGGGATTGATGGGAGCGAGAAAAGGTCTCAAGCACCATCATGAGTGTGGAAAACTGGATCCGGTGACTTAAAGATTGTCACAAAGGGGGCTACGGCCAATGTGGCACGCAAACTGAGGTGACGAGTGGCATGTTTGAAAAAGTGGCCGAAAAAAAGTATGGGCTTGAGGGCGAGAAATGATCTCAAGCATCATCACAGGCGCGGAATACTGAATCCGGCGATATAAAGTTTGTCAAAAATGGAGAATGGTCGATGTGGCACGCAAATCGAGGTGACGAGGGGGCTTGGGAAAAATTCCCAAAAAATCTAAAGGTGAGAGCGAGAAATGATCTCAAGCATCATCACGAGCATGGAAAACTGAATCCGGCGATATAAGACACGTCAAAAATGGAGAACGGTCGATGTGGCACGCAAACTGAGGTGACGAGGGGGCATGGGAAAAAATGCCCAAAAAATCTAAAGGTGAGAGCGAGAAATGATCTCAAGCATCATCATGAGCACGGAAAAATAAATCCAGTGATATATGACACGTCCACAACGGACGACGGCCGATGTGGCATGCAAATCGAGGCCACGAGGGGGGCCAATAAATGGTCAAAAAATGGACCCCGTGAAAACGGGAAAAGGAAGGAACCTGCATGAATTTCTTGCTGTGCTGATTCCAATGATAACAACGGTTTGAAAAATGGACTTCGTATGATACCGCAATGGTTGTTTGAAAAATGGTGGAATTTCTATAAATAGGGCATGGGGCCCATATGACGTGTCATTGTTACGTGCGAGTTTGGTAGAGAAGTCAGAGCTATTTCTTGATTTCCGGGAGATTTCATCGTTGGTTTTCGATTCTACGAGTTTCAGGTAACTCTATTTTCCTTAGCCTTTTCAATTATGTCTTTTTTGTCTGGCGGCGGTCCCCCGAAGGCCGCGAAATTCCATGTTGACCCTCCAACGTGGAATATCGCAGGTTTCGGGTCTCTTCTCGCGATGAACCGCGCGGGTTTTAGGCTGATAGTCGTGATGTTCATCGCGACTGTGAGGTTGGAACCCGCGATGTTCATCGCGAGTTCATGGGAGATAGTCGCGATGTTCATCGCGACTGTCTGGCCAATACACGCGATGTTCATCGCAGGTTCTAGCATGGAGGCCGCGATGGTCATCGTGGGTTTTAGCATGGAGGCCGCGATGGTCATCGCGGGTTTTGATGGAAAAGTCGCGATGGGATTTTTTGCAAAAAAAAAATTTGCTGGGGCTAAATTTGTTTTTTTTTTTTTGGCAGGATATTGAGGAGACCACTGGCCTCATGGCAAGAGCGGGAGATAGATGATGATCTGATGCTGAAGATTCAGACTAATCCGGGGGTCCGGCAGACTCTGGCGGTGAGTGGACTCCTGAAGTTCGCTCAGATCCCACCTATTCATTCAGTGAGACGGCTCCTGAACAAGTTGGTGAGTTGGTGGGTGCCTGCAGAGGGTGATTTTATTATTGGGGGTGAGAGGTTGGAGATCACCCTCACAGATGTCTATTTTATGACTGGGTTGCCTCGTTTAGGGGAGGTGGGAGATCTTCTGCCGAGGATCCCGCCAGGTGTAGATATGGAGGATTTGCTACAGACCTTTTGTGTTGATGATGCCGTTTTGCAGAACAGTGCTATTAGTCTACGATCACTACATGAGTGGGATATGCGGGCTGTTGGGGCATGTGTTCTGCGGGTGTTGGGTGCTGCGGCACCACATCGTTTGTCAGCGGGACAAACGATGATGGTGGACTCTGTTCTTTGGGGGACTTATTATGCCTGGGGGCAGATGTTTTTGGCTAGTGTCCAGAGAGATCTGGACAAGGCCAGTCGAGAGGGAGGTGAGTTATGTTATGCCTCCTTTCTATGTTGTTTTTTCTTCGAGCGGTTGCCGACCTTGCAACCACGGGTGCCCATTCGTGATGGTCTGGTGAGTGAGCCGCGCATGATGTGGTGGGGGAATATGATGCCTCGTAGCGGCGGTGGTGTCCGCGGTTTTTTTACGAAGGAGGTTTATGAGTAGTGGGAGCAGATGCCCCTGGTGATCGAGGAGGTTTATGAGTAGTGGGAGCAGATGCCCCTGGTGATGGAGGTTTATGAGTGTCGGCATGGACTATCGAGGCGACCCAGAGATGCCTCGTGCCCCAGGATAGGCCTGGAGTTTAGATGGTATGTTTTGTGTTTTGTTTTATACTATATCATGTGTTGTTTGATTTATCTGTCTATGATTATAGTTAGATATGCATATGATGGCTTACTTGCATTGTGCAGATGTTGGTCCAGTGCCACCGGCCGACTACGTGGCTCGTCGGGGGTGGGCGATGGTGGTTGCAGCGGTAGCGCCTCCACGCGGTGGTGGATTTGTGGCTCATGGGCGAGGGGTTGGCCCTCGATATGACGCCATAGAGGGTGTCAGACAGACATTCGACATGATTATAGCTGGACTCCCCGAGGATGGATGGAGAGACTTGGACCGGGATATTGTGGAGCGTTGCTTCGGTGTGCCGCCTGAGTGGCGATCGCTCTTGTTGAGGACAGCATTTTTTGTGGCAGAGCACAGGGATGGTGGACGAGATGATCTGGCAGGGCCGGTTGAGAGGAGTATTCATCTACGGGATGATCCAGCGGGGCCAGCAGAGTGGAGAGTTCGGGCTCGCCATGATCCGGCGGGGCCAGCGGAGGAGGCGCCGGAGGAGCCGAGGGATCCTGATGAGTAGATGATATTGTATCTGCCCCCAAATGCTGATGAGCATATGGGGAAGCATTTTTTGTACGACTGATGTGTTTTTTGTATATCAGGTGCTAAGGGAACCTATGACATGTTGACTATCATGGTTTATATATATATATGTTTGGATATATTGTCGTGTATGCACGTGGATGCACATTTTGTCTTTTGTATATGCCCGTGGAGGCACATGTTATGCACGTGGATGCAGTATTTTGTTTTTTGTATATGCCCATGGAGGCACCTGTTATGCACGTGGATGCAGTATTTTGTATTTTGTATATGCCCGTGGAGGCACATGTTATGCACGTGGATGCAGTATTTTGTATTTTGTATATGCCCGTGGAGGCACAGGTTATGCACGTGGATGCAGTATGTTTATGGAATGACTTGATTGGTGTGCCAGTCAAGAACGTTGTTGGCCATATGGTCTGCTACACTATTGAGGTTTCTTGGGACATGTGTAAATGAGATGGATTCAAACTGTCGCATCATTAGTTTAGTGCGCAAGAATTTTTGGAAAAGATAGGGGTCGCATACCTGGTAATCATTGTTGAGCTGGGAAACCAGGAGCTGTGAGTCCAAGAAAACGTTAAGGTGACGGATGCTCGTTTGGAGAGCTGCGGCCAGGAGACCGGTCACGGCATCATATTCAGCTTGGTTGTTGGTGGCGGCACCTAAACATACTCCGTCGATGTGAATTAACTCATGTGAAGGGGAGTATATTACCCAAGCTGCGGAGGCGAGATTGGGTGACCAACGGCTTGCGCCATCAGCGAAACCGACATAGCAAAGTGGAAGAGGATCCATCTGTGGTCATGCAAAAGGAAAAAACAAATATTTAGGTTTTTTGAATTTTTTGTGAAAAAATAAAGTAAGACTATACTATAATGGACGGTGGTGTCCATGAGATTTTCTATGGGTAAAATCGCTTAAGGTACAACCCGTTGCGTGGGTTGCGTATGGGATTGCCTTCTGAATCGGTCATAATGTATGCCCCCTGCCCGAGGCGAGTGTGTACGATGTAGGGACCTTGCCACATAGATACAAACTTTCCCTTCCCGGTTTTGTCGTGGGCTTGATCGTAAGCGAGGACAAGGTCTCCCTCAGAAAAGATTCTTGGGTGGACGTGTTTGTCATAACTTAGTTTTGATCGTTGTTTGGTTGCTTCCATGTTTTGAATGGCTGTGCGCCGATCTTCATCGGACTGATCTAGGAGTACTAAATGTTGCTCAATCGGGGAAGTGTCTGGTAATAGTAATACCTCCAATGGTGAAGGTTGATGTTGAGCAACTCCCAAGATGAGTAGCTCCAAGCTCCAAAAGGTCTCCTTCTCCAAGGTTGCTTACAATGGCCAAAATACTCAAGGGAGATTTCGGCAGCATGAGGATGAGATAATGGATGGATGGAAAGTGAGGAGCCCCTACCACCTTTTTATAGGTTTTGGTGGTGGGGATTACCATTTATGGTTTTTTGAAAACCAATGGTATTGACCAACATGGTTTAGGTAATTTTTCCCTCCTTTTTCCTTTTTTTGAGTATTTTTAATATTTTGCGAATTTTGGACCCTTTTTGAGGGTTTTTTATGCTTTTTTAGGGAAAATACTCATTTTTGGGTGGAAAAAAGGGGTGTATTGAGGTCTTTTGGTGACCTTTTGATGGGTTCAGAGGCTCTGATGGTGAAAAAGTGGACAAATGGGTTATGTGAATAGGGAAATGAGCTAGTGAGCACTTTTTGGGTGTCAACAACGTCACGAAAGTTGGTGTGGATGCTTGTCTACCAATGGGACATCCAAAACTATTCTCAAATTTCAATTCCGAGAAGTTAGTCAAAGTTGAAACTTGATCGTGCGTTTTCGCTAGACTTGGGCATAAAGGGTGTGAAAATAGCTCAGAAAGTCAGGAAAGTTGGCGTGGACGCTCGTCTACCAATGTGACATACAAATCTATTCGCAAATTTTAATTCCGAGAAGTTGGTCAAAGTTGAAAATCGACCGTGCATTTTCGCTACACTTAGGATTAAAGGGTGAGAAAATAGCTCGGAACGTCACGAAAGTTGGCGTGCGCATTTGTCTACCAACGGGACATCCAAATCTATGCTCAATTTTCAATTCCGAGAAGTTGGTCGAATTTGAAACTCGACAGTGCGTTTTCGCTAGACTTGGGCTTAAAGGGGGAGAAAATAGCTCGGAACGTCACGAAACTTGGTGTGGACGCTTGTCTACCAATGGTACATCCAAAACTATTCTCAAATTTCAATTCCGAGAAGTTGGTCAAAGTTGAAACTCGATCATGCGTTTTCGCTAGACTTGGGCTTAAAGGGTGTGAAAATAGCTGGGAACGTCACGAAAGTTGGCGTGGACGCTCGTGTACCAATGTGACATCCAAATCTATTCTCAAATTTATATTCAGAGAAGTTGGTCAAAGTTGAAAATCGACCGTGCATTTTCCCTAGACATGGGCTTAAAGGGTGAGAAAATAACTCGGAATGTCACGAAAGTTGGCGTGCGCATTTGTCTACCAACGGGACATCCAAATCTATGCTCAATTTTTAATTCCGAGAAGTTGGTCAAATTCGAAACTCGACCGTGCGTTTTCTCTAGACTTAGGCTTAAAGGGTGAGAAAATAGCTTGGAATGTCACAAAAGTTGGCGTGCGCATTTGTCTACCAACGGGACATCCAAATCTATATTCAATTTTCAATTCCGAGAAGTTGGCCAAATTCGAAACTCGACCGTGCGTTTTCGGTAGATTTTGGCTTAAAGTGGCAGAAAATAGCTCTGAACGTCACGAAAGTTGGTGTGGATGCTTGTCTACCAATGGGACATCCAAAACTATTCTCAAATTTCAATTCCGAGAAGTTCATCAAAGTTGAAAATCGATCGTGCGTTTTCGCTAGACTTGGGCTTAAAGGGTGTGAAAATAGCTCGGAACGTTACGAAAGTTGGCGTGGACGCTCGTCTACCAATGTGACATCCAAATCCATTCTCAAATTTAAATTCCGAGAAGTTGTTCAAAGTTGAAAATCGACGGTGCATTTTCGCTAGACTTAGGCTTAAAGGGTGAGAAAATAGCTCGGAACGTCACGAAAGCTACCGTGCGCACTTGTCTACCAACAGGACATCCAAATCTATGCTCAATTTTTAATTCCGAGAAGTTGGCCAAATTCGAAACTCGACCGTGCGTTTTCGCTCGACTTAGGCTTAAAGGGTGAGAAAATAGCTCAGAACGTCATGAGAGTTGCGGTGCGCATTTGTCTACCAACGGGACATCCAAATCTATGCTCAATTTTCTATTCCAAGAAGTTGGTCAAATTCGAAACTCGACCGTGCGTTTTCGCTAGACTTGGGCTTAAAGGGGGAGAAAATAGCTCGGAACGTCACGAAAGTTGGTCTGGACACTTGTCTACCAATGGGACATCCAAAACTATTCTCAAATCTCAAATCCGAGAAGTGAGTCAAAGTTGAAACTCGATCGTGCGTTTTCGCTAGACTTGGGCTTAAAGGGTGTGAAAATAGCTCGAAAAGTCACAAAAGTTGGCGTGGACGCTCGTCTACCAATGTGACCTCCAAATCTATTCGCAAATTTAAATTCGGAGAAGTTTGTCAAAGTTGAAAATCGACCGTGCATTTTCGCTACACTCAGGCTTAAAGGGTGAGAAAATAGCTCGGAACGTCACGAAAGTTGGCGTGCACATTTGTCTACCAATGGGACATCCAAATCTATGCTAAATTTTCAATTCCGAGAAGTTGGTCAAATTTGAAACTCGACCGTGCGTTTTCGCTAGACTTGGGCTTAAAGGGGGAGAAAATAGCTCAGAACGTCACGAAAGTTGGTGTGGACGCTTGTCTACCAATGGGACATCCAAAACTATTCTCAAATTTCAATTCCGAGAAGTTGGTCAAAGTTGAAACTCAATCGTGCGTTTTCGCTAGACTTGGGCTTAAAGGGGGAGAAAATAGCTCGGAATGTCACGAAAGTTGGTGTGGACGCTTATCTACCAATGGGACATCCAAAACTATTTTCAAATTTCAATTCCGAGAAGTTGGTCAAAGTTGAAACTCGATCGTGCGTTTTCAGTAGACTTGGGCTTAAAGGGGGAGAGAATAGATCGGAACGTCATGAAAGTTGGCGTGGACGCTCGTCTACCAATGTGACATCCAAATCTATTCTCAAATTTATATTCTGAAAAGTTGGTCAAAGTTGAAAATCGACTGTGCATTTTCGCTAGACTTGGGCTTAACGGGTGAGAAAATAGCTCGGAATGTCACGAAAGTTGGCGTGCGCATTTGTCTACCAACGGGACATCCAAATCTATGCTCAATTTTTAATTCTGAGAAGTTGGTCAAATTCAAAACTCGACCGTGCGTTTTCACTAGACTTAGGCTTAAAGTGTGAAAAAGTAGCTCGGAACGTCACGAAAGTTGGCATGTGCATTTGTCTACCAACGGGACATCCAAATCTATGCTCAATTTTCAATTCCGAGAAGTTGGTCAAATTCGAAACTCGACCGTGCGTTTTCGCTAGAGTTGGGCTTAAAGGGGGAGAAAATATCTCGGAAAGTCACGAACGTTGGTGTGGACGCTTGTCTACCAATGGGACATCCAAAACTCTTCTCAAATTTCAATTCCAAGAATTTAATCAAAGTTGAAACTCGATCATGCGTTTTCGCTAGACTTGGGCATAAAGGGTGTGAAAATAGCTCGGAACGTTACGAAAGTTGGCGTGGACGCTCGTCTACCAATGTGACATCCAAATCCATTCTCAAATTTAAATTCCGAGAAGTTGGTCAAAGTTGAAAATCGACCGTGCATTTTCGCTAGACTTAGGCTTAAAGGGTGAGAAAATAGCTCGAAACGTCACGAAAGTTGGCGTGCGCATTTGTCTACTGACAGGACATCCAAATCTATGCTCAATTTTCAATTCCGAGAAGTTGGTCAAATTCGAAACTCGACCGTGCATTTTCGCTCAACTTGAGCTTAAAGGGTGTGAAATTAGCTCGTAATGTGACGAAAGTTGGCGTGCGCATTTGTCTACCAACGGGACATCCAAATCTATGCTCAATTTTTAATTCCGAGAAGTTGGTCAAATTCGAAACTCTACCGTGCGTTTTTGCTAGACTAAAGCTTAAAGGGTGAGAAAATAGCTTGGAACGTCAGTTGGCGTGCGCATCTGTCTACCAACGGGACATCCAAATCTATGCTCAATTTTCAATTCCGAGAAGTTGGTCAAATTTGAAACTCGACCGTGCATTTTCACTAGACATGGGCTTAAAGGGGGAGAAAATATCTTGGAACGTCACGAAAGTTGGTGTGGACGCTTGTCTACCAATGGGACATCGAAAACTATTCTCAAATTTCAATTCCGAGAAGTTGGTCAAAGTTGAAACTCGATCGTGCGTTTTCGCTATACTTGGACTTAAAGGGGGAGAAAATAGCTCGGAACGTCACGAAAGTTTGTGTGGATGCTTGTCTACCAATGGGACATCCTAAACTATTCTCAAATTTCAATTCCGAGAAGTTGGTCAAAGTTGAAACTCGATCATGCGTTTTCGCTAGAGTTGGGCTTAAAGGGTGTGAAAATAGCTCAGAACGTCAAGAAAGTTGTTGTGCGTGCATGTCTACAAATGGGACATCCAAATCTATTCTCAATTTTCATTTCCAAGAAGTAGGTCAAAGCCAAAACACGATAGTGGGTTTTCTCTAGAGTTGGGCTTAAAGGGGAAGAAAATAGCTCGGAACGTCACAAAAGTTGGCATGTGCACTTATCTACCAACGGGACATCCAAATCTATTCTCAAATTTAAATTCCGAGAAGTTAGTCAAAGTTGAAAGTCGATCGTGCATTTTCGCTAGACTTAGGCTTAAAGCGTGAGAAAATAGCTCGGAACATCATGAAAGTTCGGATGCGCATTTGTCTACCAATGGGACATCCAAATCTATGCTCAATTTTCAATTTCGAGAAGTTGGTCAAATTCGAAGCTCGACCGTGCGTTTTCGCTAGACTTGCGCTTAAAGGGGGAGAAAATAGCTCGGAACGTCATGAACGTTGGTGTGGACGCTTGTCTACCAATGGGACATCCAAAACTATTCTAAAATTTCAATTCCGAGAAGTTGGTCAAAGTACAAACTCGATCGTGCGTTTTCGCTAGACTTGGGCTTAAAGGGTGTGAAAATAGCTCGGCATGTCACGAAAGTTGGCGTGGACGCTCGTCTACCAATGTGACATCCAAATCTATTCTCAAATTTAAATTCTGAGAAGTTGGTCAAAGTTGAAAATCGACCGTGCATTTTCGCTAGACTTGGGCTTAAAGGGGTAGAAAATAGCTCGTAACGTCACGAAAGTTGGTGTGGACGCTTGTCTGCCAATGGGACATCCAAAACTGTTCTCAAATTTCAATTCCGAGAGGTTGGTCAAAGTTGAAACTCGATCGTGCGTTTTCACTAGACTTGGGCTTAAAGGGGGAGAAAATAGCTCGGAACGTCCCAAAAGTTGGCGTGGACGCTTGTCTACCAATGGGACATCAAAAACTATTCTCAAATTTCAATTTCGAGAAGTTGGTCAAAGTTGAAACTCGATCGTGCGTTTTTGCTAGACTCGGTCTTAAAGGGTGTGAAATTAGCTCGCAATGTCATGAAAGTTGGTGTGCGCGCATGTCTACAAATGGGACATCCAAATCTATTCTCAATTTTCATTTCCGAGAAGTTGGTCAGAGATGAAACGCGACCGTGCGTTTTCTCTAGAGTTGGGCTTAAATGGGAAGAAAATAGCTCGGAATGTCACGAAAGTTGGTGTGGATGCTTGTCTACCAATGGGACATCCAAATCTATTCTCAAATTTAAATTCCAAGAAGTTGGTCAAAGTTGAAAATTTACGGTGTGTTGTCGCTAGACTTGGGTTAAAGGGCGAGAAAATAGCTTAGAACATCACGAAAGTTGGCGTGCGCACTTGTATACCAACGGGACATCCAAATCTATTCTCAAATTTCAATTCCGAGAAGTTGGTCAAAGTCGAAACGCCACCATGCGTTTTCGCTAGACTTGAGTTTAAAGGGTGTGAAATTAGCTTGTAACATCACGAAAGTTGTTGTGCACGCATGTCTACAAATGGGACATCCAAATCTATGCTCCATTTTGAATTCCGAGAGGTTGGTCAAAGTTGAAACTCGACCGTGCGTTTTCGCTAGACTTGGGCTTAAAGGGGGAGAAAATAGCTCGGAACGTCACGAAAGTTGGTGTGGACGCTTGTCTACCAATGGGACATCAAAAACTATTCTCAAATTTATATTTCGAGAAGTTGGTCAAAGTTGAAACTCGATCGTGCGTTTTTGCTAGACTTGGGCTTAAAGGGTGTGAAATTAGGTCGTAATGTCACGAAAGTTGGTGTGCGCGCATGTGATCCAGATTTTATGAGCAGAACGATATGAATACAGATTATTATCAGATGCTTAACACAAAATAACAGAGATACAGTAAAACTGGTTTTCTATTCAATAAGGAAATAAACTAGAACTGTAAAATGCAGCGGAAAACAAGCTTGCTGGAATGGTGGCGGCTTATCTCTGAGAAGAGATGTGACGGCTGCGCTCATTTCGCAAGAAGATGGTTACAATGAGCTTCTCAAGGCCTTTTACAATAAACAGGAATGTCAAAAACCCTAGACATCCAAAAACCTAACCCTAGGAGATGAAGCGCCAAAAGTCATGTGGGCCCCGTTTGGGTAAGTTAGTACATCAACTTCCCGGGGTCGTAACTTTTGCATACGATCTCCGTTTGGGGCGCTCGGTAGCCTGTTGGAAAGGTCTATCCGAGATTTAAAACTTTCGACGGGGGGTGTGCCGGAGGCAACCATTTGGCCCCCCGAATTGCTAAAAAAGGTCGTTTAGGGCCTCAAAATGGCCCCGGAAGTTCAGGACCCGAAAAACTGCTAAAAATAGTACAATACCAAAGTTGCCATAAAACTGTTTTGAGCCAGTTGGAAAGGTGGGTGGCCACCAATATCCACCTGGATCAATCCTCCCTCCTTAGGAAGCAATGGTCTCCATTGCGTTGAGTTCCACCATCAGATGAGGAAATTTCTGCTGAATTTGGCCTCGAGTGAGCCACTTGCCTTGGTGCATGAGCTGCCCTGCCTTGACAACTCGATAAAGCTGGATCCTTTGATGTCGAGTGCCCTTGATCTGTGTGTTTGCAATATGATCACTGGATGCTTGTTGTAGGTAGTCAGGGTTGAGCTCTGTTGGTGTCAACCTCTCTGCTATCTCTGAGGTGTCTAATAGTGGTGGGAAATATGGCCGAAGGAGAGCCACGTTGAAGACTGGATGCAGACCAAGGAAGGGGGGAATGTTGAGCTCAAAAGCGTTGTCACCCACCGCCTTGGTGATGGTGTACGGCCCATAACGGAGTGGGCGAAGCTTTCGATGGGGTCGTTCTTTCTGCAAATGCAACCAAACTTTGTCGCCCACCTGAAACTTATGTGGCACCCGATGTTGATCATGGCGCTGCTTGTACTTGGCATTAGACTTCTGTAGAATATCCTGAACCTGTTGGCGGATATGCTGGATTCGTTCAATGAACCGGGCGGCTTTGTCAGCTTCTGGGGACGAGTCGGCCGAGGTGGTCGCAAGGGGAAGTGCAACATCCATGGGGCCCAATGGTTGGAATCCCAACCCCACCTGAAAGGGGCTGTGGCCAGTTGAGCTATGCAGGGCTCGGTTGTAGCTATGCTGGACATAGGGGAGACTCTCATCCCATGTGCGGGGGTGTGTTGAATTGTACATGCGCAGGATATGTACGACCATCCGGTTGACGACCTCCGTTTGTCCATCGGTCTGGGGGTGGAAGGCAGTGGATTTGGTGAGCTTGGTATCCAGCAGTGACCAGAGGCTTGACCAGAATGAGCTGAGGAACCGACTGTCACGGTCTGAGATAATGGTCTGTGGGATCCCAAAATGTACCCATACTCGTTCAAAGAAGAGCTTGGCAGTGGCTTCTGCTGTGATGTTCTTCTTGCAAGCGACTAGAATCGCCATCTTGGAAAAGCGATCAACAACCACGAAAACACAGTCATTTCCCCTCTTGGTCGACGGGAGGCCCGACATGAAGTCCATTGAGATGGATTCCCAAGGCCTGTCAGGAGTAGGCATAGGGGTGTATAGGCCCTGTTTCTTAGTGGTCGGTTTGGCAATAGCACAAGCGGTGCAGGACCTGATATACTTGCCGACATCCTGTCGAAGTTTCGGCCAGTAGAAATGTTTCTGCAACACTGCCACTGTCTTTTCGACGCCAAAGTGTCCTGCCACCCGACTATAGTGAGCTTCCCAAATCAGCTTCGCGCGCTAGCTTGATGGAACGTAGAGATGGCCCAGATGACACAACAACCCGTCCTGAAGATGGAAATTAGCAACCACTGAGTTGGTGCCCAACATTTGATAGGTGGCAGAGAAGTCAGGGTCTGTCTCGTAGAGGTGGGGCCATCTGGAGGTCTCGTGGCCACAAGAGTCTAGCACCGTGGTAAGTGCCGCGACTGGTGGTCGACTGAGGCAGTCAGCAACTCGGTTGGTACTCCCTGTTTTGTATTTGATGTTGAGGTGGAACTGCTGTAAATATGTTGACCACTTCTGATGGCGGTCATTCTGCAACTTTCCTTGGGTCTGCATGAACTGTAGTGGCTTGTGATCAGTGTGGATGACTGTCTCCTTCCCAAGAATGTAATGTCTCCACTGGCGGCAGGCTTGTACAATGGAGTACATTTATTTGTCGTAGGTAGGGTACTTGCGGACAGCATCTGATAGTGTCTCACTATGATATGCCACGGGGTGGCCGTGTTGAGTGAGAACGGCACCCACAGCATAATCTGAAGCATCTGTCTCGATCTCAAAGGGATGTTGCAGGTTCGGTAATGAGAGTACCGGCGATGAGCACAAACGCTTCTTCAAGTCATCGAAGGCTTGTTGTTGGGACAGGCCCCACACAAATTTTGCCTTACCACCACCCCTGGTCACTTGGCTGAGGGGCCATGCGATATGAGAGAATCCCAGCACGAACCGTCGATAGAAATTGGCAAGGCCCAAGAAGCTCCGAAGTTCAGTGAGTGTGGTTGGGGCTGGCCAGTCACGAATGACCTGGATCTTGGCTGGATCCACATGCACACCATGTCGATCAACGATGTAGCCTAAGTAATGGACCCTGTCCATGCCAAAGGAGCATTTTTCCAAGTTTGCATATAGTTTGTGCTTCCGCAGGGTGTGCAGAACCTGCTGAATATGCTGCAAGTGTTCCTCCCAAGTCTTGCTGTAGATGAGGATGTCATCCAGATACACCACTACAAAATTGTTGGTGAAAGGTCGTAGGATATCGTCCATCATCCTCATAAAAGTTGCTGGAGCATTTGTCAAACCAAAAGGCATGACCAGCCATTCAAAAAGACCTTCTTTTGACTTGAAGGCAGTCTTCCATACATCTGTCTGTTCTATTGGGACCTGGTGGTAGCCAGACTTCAGGTCAATCTTACTGAAGTATTTGGCCCCCGTGAGCTGATCAAGGAGGTCGTCGATTCGGGGAATCGGGTACCGGTTACGGACTGTGATTTTATTCAGGGCCCGGTAATCAATGCAGAGTCGCCAGGTCCCATCTTTCTTCTGCACCAGCACGATTGGGCTCCCACAAGGTGATGAACTGGGAGGGGTGTGCCCCTTGCGGAGCAATTCTTGGATCCACCTCTTGATCTCCTCGTTTTACAACAGAGAGCGGCGATAGACTGGCCCATTGGGTAGTGGTGCGCCTGGGTCAGATCGATGGGATGCTTGACCTGGCAGTGTAGAGGTACCCCAGTCGAAGAGGAGAAGATATCTGAGTATCCTTCCACCACCTTGTCCACTTGCTTCTGTTGTGTGGATAGGTCGGTCGCGGAGGCCTGGGATGTGGCTGCGATCTTTCTTTCACTCTGAGAGTGAATCATGAAGAAGACAAATTTCCCGGTCTGAGAGATGACCTTCCTGCATTGCTTGGCAGAGATCAAGGAAATAGCACTAGGAGGGACTGCCTCGGGTATCCTGTACAATTTCCTGTTCAAAGAGATAATAACACTGCGAGGCCTAGACTCATATACAGCATGACGTTTCCATAAATAAGGTTGTCCCAAAAGAACATCTGAAACTTCGAGAGGAGCAACATCACACAATACCTCGTCCTTGAAGGGCTTGATGCCGTATGGCAGTCGGCACTGTTGGCTGACGCGGAGATCGCTTCCTTTGCGGAGCCATCCAATGGTGTAGGGTTGTGGGTGCGGCGTTGTCAGCAGGGCCAGGCGCTTGACGACCTCCGCTGAGATGAGATTCTTCTGGCTACCGCTATCAACGATGAAGTGCAGCGGGGTTCCCTTTACCCACATCTGTGAATGGAAGAGGCGTTCTCCTTCTTCTGGATCGTCTGGTTCATCAGGCTGGAGCTTGGTGGTAGCGATGGTGGCACTGGGTTCCGCGTCAATGATCCGTCTTCCCCTTTCTGTTTCGGACTCGGAGTCAGAACCCGCATCTGATTCAAATGCTTTCACTTCGGCCACCAGCGACTGCTTTGAGCGGCAATCAGCAATGTTATGCCAAGGGCTCTTATGGAAGTCGCACCACTTCCCGGTATCTTTCTTTGTTTTTCCGATGTCCTTCTTTGCATGCGGCTTGGACTGGTTGTCCTAATGCTGTCCATCTTTGCTCTGTCCTTTATTCTGTGGGTTGGGGCCGCCCTTTCCTATCTTTTGCTGTGAAGGGTTCCCAGGCCCAAATTGCCGCGTCTTTTGTTTGAGCTTCTGCTCGATTTTGACGGCATATCGGTAGGCCGCGCCCAAGGAAGAGATGTCCAGAAATTCCATTTCGGTCTGGATGTATCTATGAAAACCACCGCGATACTTGAGCACCAGATGTCGCTCTGAATCTTTGATACCCAGCTTGGTGCGCAAGGTACGGAAGATATTTGTGAACTCTGGCACTGCTTGGTCTCTTTCTTGTCGCAGTGTGGTCCATTTGGTATACAGGTCGTCATAACTTCCAACAGGGTAGTATTGTTCCTTAATAGCATCCCTGAAGGATTCCCAGGTGGCCGTGACTAACAATAATGAGGCTTCTTCTGTGTCCTTTTGCTCGCAGAATGTTTCCCACCAATCTTTGACATGGGGAACGACTTTGAGGAGCGCAAAAGTAATCTTTTCTTTATTTGAAAAGTTATGGACAGAAAAATACCCTTCTAGTAGATTCAACCACTTATCTACAGCATCTGCGTCTATCTGTCCTTCAAATATAGGGATATCAAAGTTGATTTGTACCTTGAAGGGGGCGGCGCCTCCGCTCGAGGAAGATGCGTCGCTTGTTGGTAGTCGCCGAAGGATTTGCGCGAAATTATCCATCATCTCGTTCCTCTGCTGCGTGAGGGCTTCCTCAAGAAACATTTTGATAGGATCTCCTGTCCCATCATCTTTCTTTTCTCCTGCCATGAGAGGTCGCTTGGACGTGCGAGAGCTTTTGTCCTCAAGAGAAACAAGCTCGAGACCCAATTCTTTGTACCCTGACCTCGTTGGGGACATGCATTAAGACGACAAGGAGCAGACCGCTCTGATACCACTGATCCGGATTTTATGAGCAGAACGAAATGAATACAGATTATTATCAGATGCTTAACACAAAATAACAGAGATACAGTAAAACTGGTTTTCTATTCAATAAGGAAATAAACTAGAACTATAAAATGCAGCGGAAAACAAGCTTGCTGGAATGGTGGCGGCTTATCTTGTTGGGTATGTTATATCTCTTCACATGGTCGCTGCGTGTACAACACGATCCCTACGGCACTGGTATGTTATATCTCTTCGCGATTTTCGACCCATTGTACTCTATCTAATTCCGGTAAAAGGAATTAGGGTTGTAACCTAATTCGGGTAAACGAATTAGGGTTTTAGATGCTGCAGAATACCATTTATTGTATTGTACATGTAAAATAAACATATAATGAAAAAGGAGCTATGCGGCTCTAAGTTTTGCTGGTTTTTTACCGGTTAAGGGTTTCCAGGTGAAAATCTCTGTGTAATGTGTGTGCCATTGTGTATTTTCTGTTAATGCTTAAGAATTGATATAAGTTTGTACTTCACTGTTAAGGTTTAAAACTTACATTTGGTATCAGAGCATTTTTTGGGTTCAGAGGGACGCCTTTGTTTCCAAGGGTTTGGCTCGATCTTGGATTTGTGATAAACCTGGTTTCAGTGGGAGCTTTGCAGCGGTGATTTATTTTTCTTTAAAGAATGGCGAGCAGTTCTAGATTCGAGATTGAGAAATTTAATGGTCAGAGCTTTGAGCTATGGAAGCTCAAGATGGAAGATCTTCTGGTAGATAGAGAACAATGGATCGTAGTAGATCCAGGTACCATGCCCTCTGGTGTGGTAAAAGAAGAATGGGAAAAGCTGGAAAGAAAAGCAAGGAGCACCATTCCTCTTTGCCTCGCAGATTCGGTATTGGTGAACGTATCTGGAGAAGACAGTGCAAAGAAGCTATGGGACAAACTGGGAAAACAGGGACAAACTTGGAACGTCACGAAATTTGGTGTGGATGCTTGTCTACCAATGGGACATCCAAAACTATTCTCAAATTTCAATTCCAAGAAATTGGTCAAAGTCGAAACGCCACCATGCGTTTTCTCTAGACTTGGGATTAAAGTGTGTGAAATTAGTTTGTAAAATCACGAAAGTTGTAGTGCGCACATGTCTACAAATGTGACATCCAAATCTATTATCGAATTTAAATTGTGAGAAATTGGTCAAAGTTGAAAATCGACCGTGCGTTTTCCCTAGACTTGGGCTTAAAGGGTGTGAAATTAGTTCGGAACATCACGAAAGCTGGCATGCGGACTTGTCTACCAACGGGACATCCAAATCTATGCTCAATTTTCAAATCCGGGAATATGGTGAAAGTTGAAACTCGATCGTGCATTTTACCTAGATTTGGGCTTAAAGGGTGTGAAATTAGCTTGGAACGTCACGAAAGTTGGCGTGGACGCTCGTCTACCAATGTAACATCCAAATCTATTCCCAAATTTAAATTCCAAGAAGTTGGTCAAAGTTGAAAATCGACCGTGCATTTTCGCTACACTTTGGCTTAAAGGGTGAGAAAATAGCTCGGAACGTCACGAAAGTTCGCATGCCCATTTGTCTACCAACGAGACATCCAAATCTATGCTCAATTTTCAATTCCGAGAAGTTGGTCAAATTTGAAACTCAACCATGTGTTTTCGCTAGACTTAGGATTAAAGGGGGATAAAATAGCTTGGAACGTCACGAAAGTTGGTGTGGACGCTTGTCTACCAATGGGACATCCAAAACTATTCTCAAATTTCAATTCCGAGAAGTTGGTCAAAGTTGAAACTCGATCGTGCGTTTTCGCTAGCCTTGGGCTTAAAGGGGGACAAAATAGCTCGGAACGTCACAAAAGTTGGTGTGGATGCTTGTCTACCAATGGGACATCCAAAACTATTATAAAATTTCAATTCCGAGAAGTTGGTCAAAGTTGAAACTCGATCGTGCGTTTTCGCTAGACTTGGGCTTAAAGGGTGTGAAAATAGCTCGGAACGTCACAAACGTTGGCGTGGATGCTTGTCTACCAATGTGACATCCAAATCTATTCTCAAATTTATATTCCAAGAAGTTGGTTAAAGTTGAAAATCGACCGTCCATTTTCGCTAGACTTGGGGTTAAAGGGTGAGAAAATAGCTCAGAATGTCACGAATGTTGGTGTGCGCATTTATCTACCAACGGGACATCCAAATATATGCTCAACTTTTAATTCCGAGAAGTCGGTCAAATTCGAAACTCGACTGTGCGTTTTCGCTAGACTTAGGCTTAAAGGGTGAGAAAATAGCTCGGAACGTCACGAAAGTTGGCGTGCGCATTTGTCTACCAACGGGACATCCAAATCTATGCTCAATTTTCAATTCTGAGAAGTTGGTCAAATTCGAAACTCGACCATGCGTTTTTGCTCGACTTGAGCTTAAAGGGTGTGAAATTAGCTCGTAATTTGACGAAAGTTGGCGTGCGCATTTGTCTACCAACGGGACATCCAAATCTATGCTCAATTTTTAATTCCGAGAAGTTGGTCAAATTCGAAACTCAACCATGTGTTTTCGCTAGACTTACGCTTAAAGGGTGAGAAAATAGCTCGGAACGTCACGAACGTTTGCGTGCGCATTTGTCTACCAATGGGACATCCAAATCTATGCTCAATTTTCAATTCCGAGAAGTTGGCCAAATTCGAAACTCGACCGTGCGTTTTCGCTAGACTTGAGCTTAAAGGGGCAGAAAATAGCTCAGAACATCATGAAAGTTGGTGTGGACGCTTGTCTACCAATGGGACATCCAAAACTATTCTCAAATTTCAATTCCGATAAGTTGGTCAAAGTGGAAACTCGATCCTGCGTTTTCGCTAGACTTGGGCTTAAAGGGTGTGAAAATAGCTCGGAAAGTCACGAAAGTTGGCGTGGACGCTCGTCTACCAATGTGACATCCAAATCTATTCTCAAATTTATATTCCGAGAAGTTGGTCAAAGTTGAAAATTTACCGTGCGTTTTCGCTAGACTTGGGCTTAAAGGGCGAGAAAATAGCTCGGAATATCACGAAAGTTGGCGTGCGCATTTGTCCACCAACGGGATATCAAAATCTATGCTCAATTTTTAATTCCGAGAAGTTGGTCAAATTCGAAACTCGACCGTGCGTTTTCGCTAGACTTACGCTTAAAGGGTGAGAAAATAGCTCGGAACGTCACGAAAGTTGGCGTGCGCATTTGTCTACCAACGGGACATCCAAATCTATGCTCAATTTTCAATTCCGAGAAGTTGGTCAAATTCGAAACTCGACCGTGCGTTTTCACTAGACTTGGGCTTAAAGGGGGAGAAAATAGCTCGGTACGTCACGAAAGTTGGTGTGGACACTTGTCTACCAATGGGACATCCAAAAGTATTCTCAAATTTCAATTCCGAGAATTTAATCAAAGTTGAAACTCGATCGTGCGCGTTTGCTAGACTAAGGCTTAAAGGGTGAGAAAATAGCTTGGAACGTCACGAAAGTTGGCTTGCGCATTTGTCTACCAACGGGACATCCAAATCTAAACTCAATTTTCAATTCCGAGAAGTTGGTCAAATTCGAAACTCAACCTTGCATTTTTGCTCGACTTGAGCTTAAAGGGTGTGAAATTAGCTCGTAATGTGACGAAAGTTGGCGTGCGCATTTGTCTACCAATGGGACATCCAAATCTATGCTCAATTTTTAATTCCGAAAAGTTGGTCAAATTCGAAACTCCACCGTGCGTTTTTGCTAGACTTAGGCTTAAAGGGTGAGAAAATAGCTCGGAACGTCACAAAAGTTGGCGTGCGCATTTGTCTACCAACGGGAAATCCAAATCTATGCTCAATTTTCAATTCCGAAAAGTTGGTCAAATTTGAAACTCGACCGTGCGTTTTCGATAGAAAATAGCTCGGAACGACATGAAAGTTGGTGTGGACGCTTGTCTACCAATGGGACATCCAAAACTATTCTCAAATTTCAATTCCGAGAAGTTGGTCAAAGTTGAAACTCAATCGTGCGTTTTCGCTAGACTTGGGCTTAAAGGGGGAGAAAATAGCTCGGAACGTCACGAAAGTTGGTGTGGACGCTTGTCTACCAATGGGAGATCCAAAACTATTCTCAAATTTCAATTCCGAGAAGTTGGTCAAAGTTGAAACTCGATCGTGCGTTTTCGCTAGAGTTGGGCTTAAAGGGTGTGAAAATAGCTCGGAACATCACGAAAGTTGTTGTGCGTGCATGTCTACAAATGGGACATCCAAATCTATTCTCAATTTTCATTTCCGAGAAGTAGGTCAAAGCCGAAACACGATCGTGGGTTTTCTCTGGAGTTGGGCTTAAAGGGGAAGAAAATAGCTCGGAACGTCACGAAAGTTGGCGTGTGCACTTATCTACCAACGAGACATCCAAATCCATTCTCCAATTTAAATTCCGAGAAGTTGGTCAAAGTTGAAAATTGACCGTGCATTTTCGCTAGACTTAGGCTTAAAGCGTGAGAAAATAGCTCGAAATGTCACGAAAGTTGGCGTGCGCATTTGTCTACCAACGGGACATCCAAATCTATGCTCAGTTTTCAATTCCGAGAAGTTGGTCAAATTCGAAACTCGACCATGCGTTTTCGCTAGACTTGGGCTTAAAGGGGGAGAAAATAGCTCGGAACGTCATGAAAGTTGGGGTGGACGCTTGTCTACCAATGGGACATCCAAAACTATTCTCAAATTTCAATTCCGAGAAGTTGGTCAAAGTACAAACTCGATCGTGCGTTTTAGCTAGACTTGGGCTTAAAGGGTGTGAAAATAGCTCGGAACGTCACGAACGTTGGTGTGGACGCTCGTCTACGAATGTGACATCCAAATCTATTCTCAAATTTAAATTCTGAGAAGTTGTTCAAAGTTGATAATCGACCATGCATTTTCGCTAGACTTCAGCTTAAAGGGTGAGAAAATAGCTCGGAACGTCACGAAAGTTGGCGTGCGCATTTGTCTACCAACGGGACATCCAAATCTATGCTCAATTTTCAATTCCGAGAAGTTGGTCAAATTCGAAACTCAACCGTGCGTTTTCACTAGACTTGGGCTTAAAGGGGGAGAAAATAGCTCGGAACATCACGAAAGTTGGTGTGGACGCTTGTCTACCAATGGGACATCCAAAACTATTCTCAATTTTCAATTCCGAGAAGTTGGTCAAAGATGAAACGCGACCGTGCGTTTTCTCTACAGTTGGGCTTAAATGGGAAGAAAATAGCTCTGAATGTCACGAAAGTTGGTGTGGATGCTTGTCTACAAATGGTACATCCAAAACTATTCTCAAATTTTAATTTCGAAATGTTTGTCAAAGTGGAAACTCGACCGTGCGTTTTCACTAGACTTGGGCTTAACGGGGTAGAAAATAGCTCGGAACGTCACAAAAGTTGGCGTGCACGCTTGTCTACCAATGGGACATCCAAATCTATTTTCAAATTTCAATTACCAGAAGTTGGTCAAAGTCGAAATGCCACCATGGGTTTTCACTAGACTTGGGAATAAAGGGCGTGAAATTAGCTGGTAACGTCATGAAAGTTGCTGTGCGTGCATGTGTACAAATGGGACATCCAAATCTATTCTCAATTTTCAATTTCGAGAAGTTGGTCAAAGATGAAATGCGACCGTGCGTTTTCTCTAGAGTTGGGCTTAAATGGGATGAAAATAGCTCGGAATGTCACGAAAGTTGGTGTGGATGCTTGTCTACAAATGGGACATCCAAATCTATTCTCAAATTTAAATTACAAGAGGTTGGTCAAACTTGAAACTCGATCGTGCGTTTTCGCTAGACTTGGGCTTAAAGGGGGAGAAAATAGCTCGGAACGTCACGAAAGTTGGTGTGGATGCTTGTCTACCAATGGGACATCCAAAACTATACTCAAATTTCAATTCTGAGAGGTTGGTCAAAGTTGAAACTCGATCGTGCGTTTTCGCTAGACTTGGGCTTAAAGGGTGTGAAATTAGCTCGTAATGTCACGAAACTTGCTTTGCGCGCATGTCTACAAATGGGACATCCAAATCTATTCTCAATTTTCATTTCCGAGAAGTTGGTCAGAGATGAAACGTGACCGTGCGTTTTCTCTAGAGTTGGGCTTAAATGGGAAGAAAATATCTCGGAATGTCACGAAAGTTGTTGTGGACGCTTGTCTACCAATGGGACATCCAAATCTATTCTCAAATTTAAATTCCAAGAAGTTGGTCAAAGTTGAAAATTTACCGTGCGTTTTCGCTAGACTTGGGCTTAAAGGGTGAGAAAATAGCTTGGAACGCCACGAAAGTTGGCGTGCGCACTTGTCTACCAACCGGACATCCAAATCTATTCTCAAATTTCAATTCCGAGAAGTTGGTCAAAGTCGAAACGCCACCATGCGTTTTCTTGAGACTTGAGCTTAAAGGGTGTGAAAATAGCTCGTAACATCATGAACGTTGCTGTGCACGCATGTCTACAAATGGGAGATCCAAATCTATGCGCAATTTTGAATTCCGAGAAGTTGGTTAAAGTCGAAACTCGACCATACGTTTTCGCTAGAGTTGGGCTTGAAGGGGGATAAAATAGCTCGGAATGTCACGAAAGTTGGTGTCGACGCTTGTCTACCAATGGTACATCCAAAACTATTCTCAAATTTTAATTCTGAAATGTTTGTCAAAGTCAAAACTCGACCGTGCGTTTTCGCTACACTTGGGCTTAAAGGGGCAGAAAATAGCTCGAAACATCACGAAAGTTGGCGTGCACGCTTGTCTACCAATGGGACATCCAAATCTATTTTCAAATTTCAATTCCCAGAAGTTGGTCAAAGTCAAAATGCCACCATGGGTTTTCACTAGACTTGGGAATAAAGGGTGTGAAATTAGCTCGTAACGTCATGAAAGTTGTTGTGCGCGCATGTCTACAAATGGGACATCCAAATCTATCCTCAATTTTCAATTCCGAGAAGTATGTGAAAGATGAAACGCGATCGTGCGTTTTCTCTAGAGTTGGGCTTAAATGGGAAGAAAATAGCTCAGAATGTCACGAAAGTTGGTGTGGACGCTGGTCTACCAATGGGACATCCAAATCTATTCTCAAATTTAAATTCCGAGAAGTTGGTCAAAGTTGAAAATTTACCGTGCGTTTTCGCTAGACTTGGGCTTAAAGGGCGAGAAAATAGCTTGGAACGTCGCGAAAGTTGGCGTGCGCACTTGTCTACCAATAGGACATCCAAATCTATTCTCAAATGTCAATTCCGAGAAGTTGGCCAAAGTCGAACGCCACCATGCATTTTCGCTAGACTTGAGCTTAAAGGGTGTGAAATTAGCTCGTAACATCACGAAAGTTGCTGTGCACGCATGTCTACAAATAGGACATCCAAATCTATGCTCAATTTTGAATTCCGAGAAGTTGGTGAAAGTCGTAACTCGACCGTATGTTTTCGCTAGACTTGGGCTTAAAGGGCGATAAAATAGCTTGGAACGTCGCGAAAGTTGGCGTGCGCACTTGTCTGCCAACGGGATATCCAAATCTATTCTCAAATTTCAATTCCGAGAAGTTGGCCAAAGTCGAAACGCCACCATGCGTTTTCGCTAGACTTAAGCTTAAAGGGTGTAAAATTAGCTCATAACGTCACGAAAGTTGCTGTGCAGGCATGTCTAGAAATGGGACATCCAAATCTATTCTCAATTTTCATTTCTGAGAAGTAGGTCAAATCCGAAACATGATCGTGTGTTTTCTCTAGAGTTGGGCTTAAAGGGGAAGAAAATAGCTCGGAACGTCACGAAAGTTGGCATGTGCACTTATCTACCAATGGGACATCCAAATCCATTGTCAAATTTAAATTCCAAGAATTTGGTCAAAGTTGAAAATCGACCGTGCATTTTCGCTAGACTTAAGCTTAAAGCATGAGAAAATAGCTCGGAACATCATGAAAGTTGGCGTCCGCATTTGTCTACCAACGGGACATCCAAAACCATTCTCAAGTTTAAATTTGAAAAGTTGGTCAAAGTTGAAAATCGACCGTGCATTTTCGCTAGACTTAGGCTTAAACCATGAGAAAATAGCTCGGAACGTCACGAAAGTTGCCGTGCGCATTTGTCTACCAACGGGACATCCAAATCTATGCTCAATTTTCAATTCCGAGAAGTTGGTCAAATTCGAAACTCGACCATGCGTTTTCGCTAGACTTGGGCTTAAAGGGGGAGAAAATAGCTCGGAACGTCACAAAGTTGGTGTGGATGCTTGTCTACCAATGGGACATCCAAAACTATTCTCAAATTTCAATTCCGAGAAGTTTGTCAAAGTTGAAAATCGATCGTGCATTTTCATTAGACTTGGGCTTAAAGGGTGGGAAAATAGCTCGGAACGTCACGAAAGTTGGCGTGCGGACTTGTCTACCAAGGGGACATCCAAATCTATTCTCATATTTCAATTCCGAGAAGTTGGTCAAAGTGGAAATCCCACCATGCGTTTTCGCTAGACTTGAGCATAAAGGGTGTTAAATTAGCTCGTAATGTGACGAAAGTTGTTGTGCGCGAATGTCTACAAATTGGACATCTAAATCTATGCTCAATTTTCAATTCCGAGAAGTTGGTGAAAGTTGTAACTAGACCGTACGTTTTCGCTACACTTGGGCTTAAAGGGGGAGAAAATAGCTCGGAATGTAATGAATGTTGGTGTGGATGCTTGTCTACCAATGGGACATCCAAAACTATTCTCAAATTTCAATTCCGAGAAGTTTGTCAAAGTTGAAACTCGATCGTGCGTTTTCGCTAGACTTGGGCTTAAAGGGTGTGAAATTAGCTCGGAATCTCACGAAAGTTGTTGTGCGCAAATGTCTACAAATGGGACATCCAAAACTATGCTCAATCTTCAATTACGAGAAGTTGGTGAAAGTTGAAACTTGACCGTACGTTTTCGGTAGAGGAGAAAATAGCTTGGAACGTCACAAAAGTTGGTGTGGATGCTTGTCTACCAATGGGACATCCAAAACTATTCTCAAATTTCAATTCCAAGAAATTGGTCAAAGACGAAACGCCACCATGCGTTTTCTCTAGACCTGGGATTAAAGTGTGTGAAATTAGTTCGTAAAATCACGAAAGTTGTAGTGCGCACATGTCTACAAATGTGACATCCAAATCTATTCTCAAATTTAAATTGTGAGAAGTTGGTCAAAGTGGAAAATCGACCGTGCGTTTTCCATAGACTTGGGCTTAAAGGGTGTGAAATTAGTTCGGAACGTCACGAAAGTTGGCGTGCGCACTTGTCTACCAACGGGACATCAAAATCTATGCTCAATTTTCAAATACGGGAATTTGGTCAAAGTCAAAACTCGATCGTCCATTTTCCCTAGATTTGGGCTTAAAGGGTGTGAAATTAGCTCGGAACGTCACGAAAGTTGGCGTGGACGCTCATCTACCAATGTGACATCCAAATCTATTCGCAAATTTAAATTCTGAGAAGTTGGTCAAATTTGAAACTCGACCGTGCGTTTTCACTAGACTTGGGATTAAAGGGGGAGAAAATAGCTCGGAACGTCACGAAAGTTGGTGTGGACGCTTGTCTACCAATGGGACATCCAAAACTATTCTCAAATTTCAATTCTGAGAAGTTGGTCAAAGTTGAAACTCGATCATGCGTTTTCGCTAGACTTTGGATTAAAGGGGGAGAAAATAGCTCGGAACGTCAAGAAAGTTGGTGTGGACGTTTGTCTACCAATGGGACATCCAAAACTATTCTCAAATTTCAATTCCGAGAAGTTGGTCAAAGTTGAAACTCGATCATGTGTTTTCGCTAGACTTGGGATTAAAGGGGGAGAAAATAGCTCGGAACGTCAAGAAAGTTGGTGTGGACGCTTGTCTACCAATGGGACATCCAAAACTATTCTCAAATTTCAATTCCGAGAAGTTGGTCAAAGTTGAAACTCGATCATGCGTTTTCGCTAGACTTGGGCTTAAACGGTGTGTAAATAGCTCAGAACGTCACGAAAGTTGGCGTGGACGCTCGTCTACCAATGTGACATCCAAATCTATTCTCAAATTTATATTTCGAGAAGTTGGTCAAAGTTGAAAATCGACCGTGCATTTTCGCTAGACTTGGGATGAAAGGGTGAGAAAATAGCTCGGAACGTCACGAAAGTTGGCGTGCGCATTTGTCTACCAATGGGACATCCAAATCTATACTCAATTTTTAATTCCGAGAAGTTGGTCAAATTCGGAACTCGACTGTGCGTTTTCGCTAGACTTGGGCTTAAAGGGGGTTTAAATAGCTCGGAACGTCACGAAAGTTGGCGTGCAAGCTTGTCTACCAATGGGACATCCAAATCTATTTTCAAATTTCAATTCCCAGAAGTTGGTCAAAGTCGAAATGCCACCATGGGTTTTCACTAGACTTGGGAATAAAGGGCGTGAAATTAGCTCGTAACGTCATGAAAGTTGTTGTGCGCGCATGTGTACAAATGGGACATCCAAATCTATTCTCAATTTTCAATTCCGAGAAGTTGGTCAAAGATGTAACGCGACTGTGCGTTTTCTCTAGAGTTGGGCTTAAATTTGATGAAAATAGCTCGGAATGTCATGAAAGTTGGTGTGGACGCTTGTCTACCAACGGGACATCCAAATATATTCTCAAATTTAAATTCCGAGAAGTTAGTCAAAGTTGAAACTCAATCGTGCGTTTTCGCTAGACTTGGCCTTAAAGGGTGTGAAAATAGCTCGGAACGGTACGAAAGTTGGCGTGGACGCTCGTCTACCAATGTGACATCCAAATCCATTCTCAAATTTAAATTCCAAGAAGTTGGTCAAAGTAGAAAATCGACCGTGCATTTTCGCTAGACTTAGGCTTAAAGGGCGAGAAAATAGCTCGGAACGTCACGAAAGTTGGCGTGCGCATTTGTCTACCAAAGGGACATCCAAATCTATGCTCAATTTTCAATTCCTAGAAGTTGGTCAAATTCGAAACTCGACCGTGCATTTTCACTCGACTTGAGCTTAAAGGGTGTGAAATTAGCTTGTAATGTGACGAAAGTTGGCATGCGCATTTGTCTACCAACGGGACATCCAAATCTATGCTCAATTTTTAATTCTGAGAAGTTGGTCAAATTCGAAACTCGACCATGCGTTTTCACTAGACTTATGCTTAAAGGGTGAGAAAATAGCTCGGAACGTCACGAAAGTTGGCGTGCGCATTTGTCAACCAATGGGACATCCAAATCTATGCTCAATTTTCAATTCCGAGAAGTTGGTCAAATTCGAAACTCGACCGTGCGTTTTCGCTAGACTTGGGATTAAAGGGGTGAAAATAGCTCGGAACGTCACGAACGTTGGTGTGGACGCTTGTCTACCAATGGGACATCCAAAACTATTCTCAAATTTCAATTCCGAGAAGTTGGTCAAAGTTGAAACTCGATCGTGCGTTTTCGCTAGACTTGGGCTGAAAGGGGGAGAAAATAGCTCGGAACGTCACGAAAGTTGCTTTGGACGCTTGTCTACCAATTGGACATCCAAAACTATTCTCAAATTTCAATTCCGAGAAGTTGGTCAAAGTTGAAACTCGATCATGCGTTTTCGCTAGACTTGGGCTTAAAGTGTGTGAAAATAGCTCGGAACGTCACGAAAGTTGGCGTGGATGCTCGTCTACCAATGTGACATCCAAATCTATTCTCAAATTTAAATTCTGAGAAGTTGGGAAAAGTTGAAAATCGACCGTGCATTTTCGCTAGACTTCGGCTTAAAGGATGAGAAAATAGCTCGGAACGTCACGAAAGTTGGCATGCGCATTTGTCTACCAATGGAACATCCAAATCTATGCTCAATTTTCAATTCTGAGAAGTTTTTCAAATTCGGAACTCGACCGTGCGTTTTCGCTAGACTTGGGCTTAAAGGGGGAGAAAATAGCTCGAAACGTCATGAAAGTTGGTGTGGACGCTTGTCTACCAATGGGACATCCAAAACTATTCTCAAATTTCAATTCCGAGAAGTTGGTCAAACATGAAACGCGACCGTACGTTTCCTCTAGAGTTGGGCTTAAATGGGAAGAAAATAGCTCGGAATGTCACGAAAGTTTTTATGGATGCTTGTCTACCAATGGGACATCCAAATCTATTCTCAAATTTAAATTCCGAGAAGTTGGTCAAAGTTGAAAATTTACCATGCTTTTTCGCTAGACTTGGGCTTAAAGGGCGAGAAAATAGCTTTGAACGTCACGAAAGTTGGCGTGCGCACTTGTCTACCAACGGGACATCCAAATCTATTCTCAAATTTCAATTCCGAGAAGTTTGTCAAAGTCGGAATGCACCATGCGTTTTCGATAGACTTGAGCTTAAAGGGTGTGAAATTAGCTCGTAACATCATGAAAGTTGCTGTGCATGTATGTCTACAAATGGGACATCCAAATCTATGCTCAATTTTGAATTCCGAGAAGTTGGTGAAAGTCAAACTCGACCATACGTTTTCACTAGAGTTGGGTTTGAAGTGGGATAAAATAGCTCGGAATGTCACGAGTGGATGCTTGTCTACCAATGGTACATCCAAAACTATTCTCAAATTTTAATTCCCAAATGTTTGTCAAAGTGGAAACTCGACCGTCGCGTTTTCGCTAGACTTGGGATTAAATCGGCAGAAAATAGCTCGGAACGTCACGAAAGTCGGCGTGCACGCTTGTCTAGCAATGGGACATCCAAATCTATTTTCAAATTTCAATTCCCAGAAGTTGGTCAAAGTCGAAATGCCACCATGGGTTTTCACTAGACTTGGGAATAAAGGGTGTGAAATTAGCTCGTAATGTCATGAAAGTTGCTGTGCGCGCATGTCTAAAAATCGGACATCCAAATCTATTCTCAATTTTCAATTCCAAGAAGTTGGTCAAAGATGAAACGCGACCGTGCGTTTTCTCTACAGTTGGGCTTAAATTGGAAGAAAATAACTTGGAATGTCACGAAAGTTGGTGTGGACGCTTGTCTACCAATGGGACATCCAAATCTATTCTCAAATTTAAATTCCGAGAAGTTGGTCAAAGTTGAAAATTGACCGTGCATTTTTGCTAGACTTGGTCTTAAAGGGAGAGAAAATAGCTTGGAACGTCATGAAAGTTGGCATGCGCACTTGTCTACCAATGGGACATCCAAATCTATTCTCAAATTTCAATTCCAAGAAGTTGGTCAAAGCCGAAATGCCACCGTGCGTTTTCGCTAAACTTGAGCTTAAAGGGTGTAAACTTAGCTCGTAACGTCACAAAAGTTGCTGTGCACGCATGTCTGGAATGGGACATCTAAATCTATTCTCAATTTTCATTTCCGAGAAGTAGGTCAAAGCCGAAACACGATCGTGTGTTTTCTCTAGAGTTGGGCTTAAAGGGGAAGAAAATAGCTCGGAACGTCACGAAAGTTGGCGTGTGCTCTTATCTACCAATGGGACATCCAAATCCATTCTCAAATTTAAATTCCGAGAAGTTGGTCAAAGTTGAAAATCGACCGTGCATTTTCACTAGACTTAGGCTTAAAGCGTGAGAAAATAGCTCGGAACGTCACGAAAGTTGGCGTGCGCATTTATCTACCAACGAGACATCCAAATCTATGCTCAATTTTCAATTCCGAAAAGTTGGTCAAATTCGAAACTTGACCGTGCATTTTCGCTAGAGTTGGGCTTAAAGGGGGAGAAAATAGCTCGGAACTTCACGAAGTTGGTGTGGACGCTTGTCTACCAATGGGACATCCAAAACTATTCTCAAATTTCAATTCCGAGAAGTTGGTCAAAGTTGAAACTCGATCGTGCATTTTCGCTAGACTTGGGCTTAAAGGGCGGGAAAATAGCTCGGAACGTCACGAAAGTTGGCGTGCGCACTTGTCTACCAACGAGACATCAAAATCTATTCTCATATTTCAATTGCGAGAAGTTGGTCAAAGTCGAAATGCCACCATGCGTTTTCGCTAGACTTGAGCTTAAAGGGTGTTAAATTAGTTCGTAAGGTGACGAAAGTTGTTATGCGCGAATGTCTACAAATGGGACATCCAAATCTATGCTCAATTTTCAATTCTGAGAAGTTGGTGAAAGTCGTAACTCGACCGTACGTTTTCGCTACACTTGGGATTAAAGGGGGAGAAAATAGCTCGGAACGTAACAAATGTTGGTGTGGATGCTTGTCTACCAATGGGACATCCAAAACTATTCTCAAATTTCAATTTCGAGAAGTTTGTCAAATATGAAACTCGATCGTGCGTTTTCGCTAGACTCGGGCTTAAAGGGTGTGAAATTAGCTCGGAATCTCACGAAAGTTGTTCTGCGCAAATGTCTACAAATGGGACATCCAAAACTATGCTCAATCTTCAATTACAAGAACTTGGTGAAAGTTGAAACTCGACCGTACGTTTTCGGTAGAGAAGAAAATAGCTTGGAATGTCACGAAAGTTGGTGTGGATGCTTGTCTACCAATGGGACATCCAAAACTATTCTCAAATTTGAATTCCAAGAAATTGGTCAAAGTCGAAACGCCACCATGCGTTTTCTCTAGACTTGGGAATAAAGTGTGTGAAATTAGTTCATAAAATCACGAAATTTGTAGTGCACACATGTCTACAAATGTGACATCCAAATCTATTCTCAAATTTAAATTGTGAGAAGTTGGTCAAAGTTGAAAATCGACCGTGCGTTTTCCCTAGACTTGGGATTAAAGGGTGTGAAATTAGTTCGGAACGTCACAAAAGTTGGCATGCGCACTTGTCTACCAACGGGACATCCAAATCTATGCTCAATTTTCAATTCCGGGAATTTGGTCAAAGTCGAAACTCGATCGTGCATTTTCCCTATATTTGGGCTTAAAGGGTGTGAAATTAGCTCGGAACGTCACGAAAGTTGGCATGGACGCTCGTCTACCAATGTGACATCCAAATCTATTCGCAAATTTAAATTCTGAGAAGTTGGTCAAAGTTGAAACTCGACCGTGCATTTTCTCTAGACTTAGGCTTAAAGGGTGAGAAAATAGCTCGTAACTTCACGATAGTTGGTGTGCGCATTTGTCTACCAACGGGACATCCAAATCTATGCTCAATTTTCAATTCCGAGAAGTTGGTCAAATTTGAAAGTCGACCATGCATTTTCGCTAGACTAGGGCTTAAAGGGGGAGAAAATAGCTCGGAACGTCACGAAAGTTGGTGTGGACGCTTGTCTACCAATGGGACATCCAAAACTATTCTCAAATTTCAATTCCGAGAAGTTGGTCAAAGTTGAAACTCGATCGTGCGTTTTCAATAGACTTGAGCTTAAAGGGGGAGAAAATAGCTCGGAACGTCACGAAAGTTGGTGTGGACGCTTGTCTACCAATGGGACATCCAAAACTATTCTCAAATTTACATTTCCGAGAAGTTGGTCAAAGGTGAAACTCGATCGTGCGTTTTCGCTAGAGTTGGGCTTAAAGGGTGTGAAAATAGCTCGGAACGTCACGAAAGTTGGCGTGGACGCTCGTCTACCAATGTGACATCCAAATCTATTCTCAAATTTATATTCTGACAAGTTGGTCAAAGTTGAAAATCGACCATACATTTTCGCTAGACTTAGGCTTAAAGGGTGAGAAAATAGCTCGGAACGTCACGAAAGTTGGCATGCGCATTTGTCTACCAACGGGACATCCAAATCTATGCTCAATTTTCAATTCCGAGAAGTTGGTCAAATTTGAAACTGGACCGTGCGTTTTCGCTAGACTTGGGCTTAAAGGGGGAGAAAATAGCTCGAAACGTCACCAAAGTTGGTGTGGACACTTTTCTACCAATGGGACATCCAAAACTATTCTCAAATTTCAATTCGGAGAAGTTGGTCAAAGTTGAAACTCGATCGTGCATTTTCGCTAGACTTGGGATTAAAGGGGGAGAAAATAGCTCGGAACGTCACGAAAGTTGGTGTGGACGCTTGTCTACCAATGGGACATCCAAAACTATTCTCAAATTTCAATTCCGAGAAGTTGGTCAAAGTTGAAACTTGATCGTGCGTTTTCGCTAGACTTGGGCTTAAAGGGTGTGAAAATAGCTCAGAACGTCACGAAAGTTGGCATGGACGCTCGTCTACCAATGTGACATCCAAATCTATTCTCATATTTATATTCCAAGAAGTTGGTCAAAGTTGAAAATCGACCGTGAATTTTCGCTATGCTTGGGCTTAAGGGTGAGAAAATAGCTCGGAACATCACGAAAGTTGGCGTGTGCACTTATCTACCAACGGGACATCCAAATCCATTCCCAAATTTAAATTCCGAGAAGTTGGTCAAAGTTGAAAATCGACCGTGCATTTTCACTAGACTTAGGCTTAAAGCGTGAGAAAATAGCTCGGAACGTCACGAAAGTTGGCATGCACATTTGTCTACCAACGGGACATCCAAATCTATGCTCAATTTTCAATTCCGAGAAGTTGGTCAAATTCGAAACTCGACCGTGCGTTTTCGCTAGAGTTGGGCTTAAAGGCTAAGAAAATAGCTCGGAACGTCACAAAATTTGGCATGTGATCTTGTCTACCAATGGGACATCCAAATCTATTTTAAAATTTCAACTCCCAAAAGTTGGTCAAAGTCGAAACGCCACCAGGCTTTTTCGCTAGACTTGAGCTTAAAGGGTGTGAAATTAGCTCGTAACGTCACGAAAATTCTTGTGTGTGCATGTCTACAAATGGGACATCCAAATCTATTCTCAATTTTCATTTCCGAGAAGTAAGTCAGAGCCGAAACACGATCGTGGGTTTTCTCTAGAGTTGGGCTTAAAGGGGAAGAAAATAGCTCGGAACGTCACAAAAGTTGGTGTGTGCAGTTATCTACCAACGCGCATCCAAATCCATTATCAAATTTAAATTCGGAAAGGTTGGTCAAAGTTGAAAATCGACCGTGCATTTTCGCTAGAATTAGGCTTAAAGCGTGAGAAAATAGCTCGGAACGTCACGAAAGTTGGCATGCGCATTTGTCTACCAACGGGACTTCCAAATCTATGCTCAATTTTCAATTCCTAGAAGTTGGTCAAATTCGAAACTCGACTGTGCGTTTTCGCTAGACTTGGGCTTAAATGGGGAGAAAATAGTTGGGAACGTCATGAAAGTTGGTGTGGACGCTTGTCTACCAATGGGACATCCAAAACTATTCTCAAATTTCAATTCCGCGAAGTTGGTCAAAGTACAAACTCGATCGTGCGTTTTTGCTAGACTTGGGCTTAAAGGGTGTGAAAATAGCTCGGAACGTCATGAAAGTTGGCGTGGACTCTCGTCTACCAATGGGACATCCAAATCTATTCTCAAATTTCAATTCCGAGAAGTTTGTCAAAGTCAAAATGCCACCATGCGTTTTCGCTAGACTTGAGCTTAAAGGGTGTGAAATTAGCTCGTAACATCACGAAAGTTGTTGTGCATGCATGTCTACAAATGGGACATCCAAATCTATGCTCAATTTTGAATTCCGAGAAGTTTGTGAAAGTTGAAACTGGACCGTACATTTTTGCTAGAGTTGGGTTTGAAGTGGGATAAAATAGCTCGGAATGTCACGAAAGTTGGTGTGGATGCTTGTCTACCAATGGTACATCCAAAACTATTCTCAAATTTTAATTCCGAAATGTTTGTCAAAGTGGAAACTCGACCGTGCGTTTTCGCTAGACTTGGGCTTAAAGGGGAAGAAAATAGCTCGGAACGTCACGAAAGTTGGCGTGCACGCTTGTCTACCAATGGGACATCCAAATCTATTTTCAAATTTCAATTCCCAGAAGTTGGTCAAAGTCGAAATGCCACCATGGGTTAACACTAGACTTGGGAATAAAGGGCGTGAAATTAGCTCGTACAAATGGGACATCCAAATCTATTCTCAATTTTCAATTCCGAGAAGTTGGTCAAATTTGAAACTAGACTGTTCGTTTTCGCTAGACTTGGGATTAAAGGGGGAGAAAATAGCTCGGAACGTCACGAAAGTTGGTGTGGACGATTGTCTACCAATGGGACATCCAAAACTATTCTCAAATTTCAATTCCAAGAAGTTAGTCAAAGTTGAAACTCGATCGTGCATTTTCGCTAGACTTGGGCTTAGAGGGTGAGAAAATAGCTCGGAACGTCACGAAAGTTGGCGTGCGCATTTGTCTACCAACGGGACATCCAAATCTATCCTCAATTTTCAATTCCGAGAGGTTGGTCAAAGTTGAAACTCGATCGTGCGTTTTCACTCGACTTGAGCTTAAAGGGTGGGAAATTAGCTCGTAATGTGACGAAAGTTGGTGTGCGCATTTGTCTACCAACGGGACATCCAAATCTATGATCAATTTTTAATTCCTAGAAGTTGGTCAAATTCGAAACTCGACCGTGCGTTTTCGCTAGACTTGGGCTTAAAGGGGGAGAAAATAGCTCGGAACATCACGAAAGTTGGTGTGGACGCTTGTCTACCAATGGGACATCAAAAACTATTCTCAAATTTCAATTTCAAGAAGTTGGTCAAAGTTGAAACTCGATCGTGCGTTTTTTCTAGACTTGGGCTTAAAGGGTGTGAAATCAGCTCGTAAGGTCACGAAAGTTGCTGTGTGCGCATGTCTACAAATGGGACATCCAAATCTATTCTCAATTTTCATTTCCGAGAAGTTCGTCAAAGATAAAACGCGACCGTGCGTTTTCTCTAGAGTTGGGCTTAAATGGGAAGAAAATAGCTCGGAATGTCACGAAAGTTGGTGTGGACGCTTGTCTACCAATGGGACATCCAAATCTATTCTCAAATTTAAATTCCAAGAAGTTGGTCAAAGTTGAAAATTTACCGTGCGTTTTCGCTAGACTTGAGCTTAAAGGGCGAGAAAATATCTTGGAACGTCACGAAAGTTGGCGTGCGCACTTGTCTACCAATGGGACATCCAAATCTATTCTCAAATTTCAATTCCGAAAAGTTGGTCAAAGTCGAAACGCCACCATGCGTTTTTGCTAGACTTGAGCTTAAAGGGTGTGAAATTAGCGCGTAACATCATGAAAGTTGCTGTGCACGCATGTCTACAAATGGGACATCCAAATCTATGCTCAATTTTGAATTACGAGAAGTTGGTGAAAGTCGAAACTCGACCGTACGTTTTCGCTAGAGTTGTGCTTGAAGGGGGATAAAATAGCTCGGAATGTCACGAACGTTGGTGTGGACGCTTTTCTACCAATGGTACATCCAAAACTATTCTCAAATTTTAATTCCGAAATGTTTGTCAAAGTTGAAACTCGACCGTGCATTTTAGATAGACTTGGGCTTAAAGGGGCAGAAAATAGCTCAGAACGTCACGAGAGTTGGCATGCGAATTTGTCTACCAACGGGACATCCAAATCTATGCTCAATTTTCAATTCCGAGAAGTTGGTCAAATTCGAAACTCGACCGTGCGTTTTCGCTAGACTTGGGCTTAAAGGGGGAGAAAATAGCTCGGAACGTCACGAAAGTTGGTGTGGACGCTTGTCTACCAATGGGACATCAAAAACTATTCTCAAATTTCAATTTCGAGATGTTGGTCAAAGTTGAAACTCGATCGTGCGTTTTTGCTAGACTTGGGCTTAAAGGGTGTGAAAATAGCTTGGAACGTCACAAAAGTTGGCGTGGACGCTCGTCTACCAATGTGACATCCAAATCTATTCGCAAATTTAAATTCTGATAAGTTGGTTAAAGTTGAAAATCGACCGTGCATTTTCGCTACACCTAGGCATAAAGGGTGAGAAAATAGCTCGGAATGTCACGAAAGTTGGCGTGCGCTTTTGTCTACCAACGGGACATCCAAATCTATGCTCAATTTTCAATTCCGAGAAGTTGATCAAATTTTAAACTCGACCGTGCGTTTTCGCTAGACTTGGGCTTAAAGGGGGAGAAAATTTCTCGGAACGTCACGAAAGTTGGTGTGGATGCTTGTCTACCAATGGGACATCCAAAACTATTCTCAAATTTCAATTCCGAGAAGTTGGTCAAAGTTTAAACTCGATCATACGTTTTCGCTAGACTTGGGCTTAAAGGGGGAGAAAATAGCTCGTAACGTCACGAAAGTTGGTGTGGACGCTTGTCTACCAATGGGACATCCAAAACTATACTCAAATTTCAATTTCGGGAAGTTTGTCAAATTTGAAACTCGATCGTGCGTTTTCGCTAGACTTGGGCTTAAAGGGTGTGAAAATAGATCGGAATGTCACGAAATTGGCGTGGACACTCGCCTACCAATGTGACATCCAAATCTATTCTCAAATTTATATTCCGAGAAGTTGTTCAAAGTTGAAAATCGACCGAGCTTTTTCGCTAGGCTTGGGCTTAAAGGGTGAGAAAATAGCTCAGAACGTCACGAAAGTTGGCATGCGCATTTGTCTACCAACGGGACATCCAAATCTATGCTCAATTTTCAATTCCGAGAAGTTGGTCAAATTCGAAACTCGACCGTGTGTCTTCGCTAGACTTGGGCTTAAAGGGGGAGAAAATAGCTCGGAACGTCACGAAAGTTGGTGTGGACGCTTGTCTACCAATGCGACATCCAAAACTATTCTACAATTTCAATTCCGAGAATTTAATCAAAGTTTAAACTCGATCGTGCATTTTCGCTAGACTTGGGCTTAAAGGGTGTGAAAATAGCTCGAAACATTACGAAAGTTAGCGTGGACGCTCGTCTACCAATGTGACATCCAAATCCATTCTCAAATTTAAATTCCGAGAAGTTGGTCAAAGTTGTAAATCGACCGTGCATTTTCGCTAGACTTAGGCTTAAAGGGTGAGAAAATAGCTCGGAACGTCACGAAACTTAGCGTGGACGCTCGTCTACCAATGTGACATCCAAATCTATTCTCGACTTTATATTCCGAGAAGTTGGTCAAAGTTGAAAATCGACCGTGCATTTTCGCTAGGCTTGCGCTTAAAGGGTGAGAAAATAGCTCGGAACGTCACGAAAGTTGGCGTGCACATTTGTCTACCAACGGAACATCCAAATCTATGCTCAATTTTCAATTCCGAGAAGTTGGTCAAATTCGAAACTCGACCGTGCGTTTTAGCTAGACTTGGGCTTAAAGGGGTGAAAATAGCTCGGAACATCACTAAAGTTGGTGTGGACGCTTGTCTACCAATGGGACATCCAAAACTATTCTCAAATTTCAATTCTGAGAAGTTGGTCAAAGTTGAAACTCGATCGTGCGTTTTCGCTAGAATTGGGCTTAAAGGATGTGAAATTAGTTCGTAATGTCAGGAAAGTTGCTGTGCGCGCATGTCTACAAATGGGACATCCAAATCTATTCTCAATTTTCAATTCCGAGAAGTTGGTCAAAGATGAAACGCGACCATGCATTTTCTTTAGAGTTGGGCTTCAATGGGACATCCAAAACTATTCTCAAATTTCAATTCCGAGTAGTTGGTCAAAGTACAAACTCGATCATGTGTTTTCACTAGACTTGGGCTTAAAGGGTGAAAAAATAGCTCGGAACGTCACAAAAGTTGGCCTGGACGCTTGTCTACCAATGTGACATCCAAATCTATTCTCAAATTTATATTCCGAGAAGTTGGTCAAAGTTGAAAATCGACCGTGCATTTTCGCTCGGCTTGGGCTTAAAGGGTGAGAAAATAGCTCAGAACGTCACGAACGTTAGCGTGCGCATTTGTCTACCAACGGAACATCCAAATCTATGCTCAATTTTCAATTCCGAGAAGTTGGTCAAATTCGAAACTCGACCGTGTTTTTTAGCTAGGCTTGGGCTTAAAGGGGTGAAAATAGCTTGGAACATCACTAAATTTGGTGTGGACGCTTGTCTACCAATGGGACATCCAAAAGTATTCTCAAATTTCAATTCTGAGAAGTTGGTCAAAGTTGAAACTCGATCTTGCGTTTTCGCTAGAATTGGGCTTAAAGGATGTGAAATTAGCTCGTAATGTCACGAAAGTTGTTGTGCGCGCATGTCTACAAATGGGACATCCAAATCTATTCACAATTTTCAATTCCGAGAAGTTGGTCAAAGATGAAACGCGACCGTGCGTTTTCTTTAGAGTTGGGCTTAAATGGGACATCCAAAACTATTCTCAAATTTCAATTCCGAACGTCACGAAAGTTGGGCTTAAAGGGTGTGGAAAATAGCTCGAAACGTCACGAAAGTTGGCGTGGACGCTCGTCTACCAATGGGACATCCAAATCTATTCTCAAATTTAAATTCCGAGAATTTGGTCAAAGTTAAAAATTTACGGTGCGTTTTCGCTAGACTTGGGCTTAAAGGGCGAGAAAATAGCTTGGAACGTCACGAAAGTTGGCGTGCGCACTTGTCTACCAACAGGACATCCAAATCTATTCTCAAATTTCAATTCCGAGAAGTTTGTCAAAGTCGAAACGCCACCATGCGTTTTTGCTAGACTTGAGCTTAAAGGGTGTGAAATTAGCTCGTAACATCACGAAAGTTGCTGTGCATGCATCTCTACAAATGGGACATCCAAATCTATGCTCAATTTTGAATTCCACGAAGTTGGTGAAAGTCGAAACTCGACCGTACGTTTTCCCTAGAGTTGGGTTTGAAGTGGGATAAAATAGCTCGGAATGTCATGAAAGTTGGTGTGGATGCTTGTCTACCAATGGTACATCCAAAACTATTCTCAAATTTTAATTCTGAAATGTTTGTCAAAGTGGAAACTCGACCGTGCATTTCCGCTAGAGTTGGGCTTAAAGGGGCAGAAAATAGCTCGGAACGTCACGAAGGTTGGCGTGCACGCTTTTCTACCAATGGGACATCCAAATCTATTTTCAAATTTCAATTCCCAGAAGTTGGTCAAAGTCGAAATGCCACCATGGGTTTTCACTAGACTTGGGAATAAAGGGCGTGAAATTAGCTCATAACGTCATGAAAGTTGCTGTGCGCGCATGTGTACAAATGGGACATCCAAATCTATTCTCAATTTTCAAGTCCGAGAACTTGGTCAAAGATGAAATGCGACCGTGCATTTTCTCTAGAATTGGGCTTAAATGGGATGAAAATAGCTCGGAATGTCATGAAAGTTGGTGTGGACGCTTGTCTACCAATGGGACATCCAAATCTATTCTCAAATTTAAATTCTGAGAGGTTGGTCAAAGTTGAAACTCGATCGTGCGTTTTCGCTAGACTTGGGCTTAAAGGGGGAGAAAATAGCTGGGAACGTCACGAAAGTTGGTGTGGACGCTTGTCTACCAATGGGACATCCAAAACTATTCGCAAATTTCAATTCCGAGAGGTTGGTCAAAGTTGAAACTCGATCGTGCATTTTCGCTAGACTTGGGCTTAAAGGGGGAGAAAATAGCTCGGAACATCACGAAAGTTGGTGTGGACGCTTGTCTACCAATGGGACATCAAAAACTATTCTCAAATTTCAATTTCAAGAAGTTGGTCAAAGTTGAAACTCGATCGTGCGTTTTTGCTAGACTTGGGCTTAAAGGGTGTGAAATCAGCTCGTAAGGTCATGAAAGTTGCTGTGTGCGCATGTCTACAAATGGGACATCCAAATCTATTCTCAATTTTCATTTCCGAGAAGTTCGTCAAAGATAAAACGCGACCGTGCGTTTTCTCTAGAGTTGGGCTTAAATGGGAAGAAAATAGCTCGGAATGTCACGAAAGTTGGTGTGGACGCTTGTCTACCAATGGGACATCCAAATCTATTCTCAAATTTAAATTCCAAGAAGTTGGTCAAAGTTGAAAATTTACCGTGCGTTTTCGCTAGACTTGAGCTTAAAGGGAGAGAAAATATCTTGGAACGTCACGAAAGTTGGCGTGCGCACTTGTCTACCAATGGGACATCCAAATCTATTCTCAAATTTCAATTCCGAAAAGTTGGTCAAAGTCGAAACGCCACCATGCGTTTTCGCTAGACTTGAGCTTAAAGGGTGTGAAATTAGCGCGTAACATCATGAAAGTTGCTGTGCACGCATGTCTACAAATGGGACATCCAAATCTATGCTCAATTTTGAATTACGAGAAGTTGGTGAAAGTCGAAACTCGACCGTACGTTTTCGCTAGAGTTGTGCTTGAAGGGGGATAAAATAGCTCGGAATGTCACGAACGTTGGTGTGGACGCTTTTCTACCAATGGTACATCCAAAACTATTCTCAAATTTTAATTCCGAAATGTTTGTCAAAGTTGAAACTCGACCGTGTATTTTCGCTAGACTTGGGCTTAAAGGGGCAGAAAATAGCTCGGAACGTCACGAAAGTTGGCGTGCACGCTTGTCTACCAATGGGACATCCAAATCTATGCTCAATTTTCAATTCCGAGAAGTTGGTCAAAGTCAAAATGCCACCATGGGTTTTCACTAGACTTGGGAATAAAGGGCGTGAAATTAGCTCGTAACGTCATGAAAGTTGTTGTGCGCGCATGTCTACAAATGGGACATCCAAATCTATTCTCAATTTTCAATTCCGAGAAGTTGGTCAAAGATGAAACGCGATCGTGCGTTTTCTCTAGAGTTGGGATTAAATGGGAAGAAAATAGCTCAGAATGTCACGAAAGTAAGTGTGGACGCTTGTCTACCAATGGGACATCCAAATCTATTCTCAAATTTAAATTCCGAGAAGTTGGTCAAAGTTGAAAATTGACCGTGCGTTTTCGCTATACTTGGGCTTAAAGGGCGAGAAAATAGATTGGAACGTCGCGAAAGTTGGCGTGCGCACTTGTCTACCAATGTGACATCCAAATCTATTCTCAAATTTCAATTCCGAGAAGTTGGCCAAAGTCGAAATGCCACCATGTGTTTTCGCTAGACTTGAGCTTAAACGGTGTGAAATTAGCTCGTAACATCACGAAAGTTGATGTGCACGCATGTCTACAAATGGGACATCCAAATCTATGCTCAATTTTGAATTCCAAGAAGTTGGTGAAAGTCGAAACTCGACCGTATGTTTTCTCTAGAGTTGGGCTTGAAGGGGGAGAAAATACCTCGGAATGTCACAAAAGTTGGTGTGGACGCTTGTCTACCAATGGTACATCCTAAACTATTCTCAAATTTTAATTCCGAAATGTTTGTCAAAGTTGAAACTCGATCGTGCGTTTTCGCTAGACTTGGGCTTAAAGGGCAGAAAATAGCTCGGAACGTCACAAAAGTTGGCGTGCACGCTTGTATACAAATGGGACATCCAAATCTATTTTCAAATTTCAATTCCCAGAAGTTGGTCAAAGTCGAAATGGCACCATGGATTTTCACTAGACTTGGGAATAAAGGAAGTGAAATTAGTTCGTAACGTCATGAAAGTTGATGTGCGCGCATGTCTAAAAATGGGACATGCAAATCTATTCTCAATTTTCAATTCCGAGAAGTTGGTCAAAGATGAAACGCGACCGTGCGTTTTCTCTAGAGTTGGGCTTAAATGGGATGAAAATAGCTCGGAATGTCACGAAAGTTGGTGTGGACGCTTGTCTACCAATGAGACATCCAAATCTATTCTCAAATTTAAATTCCGAGAAGTTGGTCAAAGTTGAAAATTGACCATGCGTTTTTGCTAGACTTGGGCTTAAAGGGAGAGAAAATAGCTTGGAACGTCACGAAAGTTGGCTTGCGCACTTGTCTACCAATGGGACATCCAAATCTATTCTCAAATTTCAATTCCAAGAAGTTGGTCAAAGCCGAAACGCCACCGTGCGTTTTCGCTAAACTTGAGCTTAAAGGCTGTAAAATTAGCTCGTAACGTCACAAAAGTTGTTGTGCACGCATGTCTAGAAATGGGACATCCAAATCTATTCTGAATTTTCATTTCCGAGAAGTTGGTCAAAGTTGAAACTCGATCGTGCGTTTTCGCTAGACTTGGGCTTAAAGGGGGAGAAAATAGCTCGGAACCTCATGAAAGTTGTTGTGGATGCTTGTCTACCAATGGGACATCCAAAACTATTCTAAAATTTCAATTTCGAGAAGTTGGTGAAAGTTGAAACTTGATCGTGCGTTTTCGCTAGACTTGGGCTTAAAGGGTGTTAAAATAGCTCGGAACATCATGAAAGTTGGCGTGGATGCTCCTCTACCAATGTGACATCCAAATCTATTCTCAAATTTATATTCCGAGAAGTTGGTCAAAGTTGAAAATCGACCGTGCATTTTTGCTAGACTTGGGCTTAAAGGGTGAGAAAATAGCTCGGAATGTCACGAAAGTTGGTGTGCGCATTTGTCTACCAACGGGACATCCAAATCTATGCTCAATTTTTAATTTCGAGAAGTTGGTCAAATTCGAAACTCGACAGTGCGCTTTCGCTAGACTTAGGCTTAAAGGGTGAGAAAATAGCTCGGAATGTCACGAAAGTTGGCATTCTCATTTGTCTACCAACGGGACATCCAAATCTATGCTCAATTTTCAATTCCGAGAAGTTGGTCAAATTCGAAACTCGATCGTGCGTTTTCGCTAGACTTGGGCTTAAAGGGGGAGAAGATAGCTCAGAACGTCACGAAAGTTGGTGTGGATGCTTTTCTACCAATGGGACATCCAAAACTATTCTCAAATTTCAATTCCGAGAAGTTAGTCAAAGTTGAAACTCGATCATGCATTTTTGCTAGACTTGGGCTTAAAGGGTGTGAAAATAGCTCGGAACGTTACGAAAGTTGGCGTGGACGCTCGTCTACCAATGTGACATCCAAATCCATTCTCAAATTTAAATTCCGAGAAGTTTGTCAAAGTTGAAAATCGACCGTGCATTTTCGCTAGACTTAGGCTTAAAGGGTGAGAAAATAGCTTGGAACGTCACGAAAGTTGGCGTGCGCATTTGTCTTCCAACGGGACATCCAAATCTATGCTCAATTTTCAAGACCGAGAAGTTGGTCAAATTCGAAACTCGACCGTGCATTTTCGCTCGTCTTGAGCTTAAAGGGTGTGAAATTAGCTCGTACTGTGACGAAAGTTGGCGTGCGCATTTATCTACCAACGGGACATCCAAATCTATGCTCAATTTTTAATTCCGAGAAGTTGGTTAAATTCGAAACTTGACCGTGCGTTTTCACTAGACTTAGGCTTAAAGGGTGAGAAAATGGCTCGGAACGTCACGAAAGTTATCGTGCGCATTTGTCTACCAACGGGACATCCAAATCTATGCTGAATTTTCAATTCTGAGAAGTTGGTCAAATTGGAAACTCGACCGTGTGTTTTCGCTAGACTTGGGCTTAAAGGGGGAGAAAATAGCTCGGAACGTCACGAAAGTTGGTGTGTGTGAGGCACCTGCAACAATTAATTAATATGAATATGCGAAATAACAGAAATGACAGAACTCAGAATCACTTTTATATTGATCACAGGCCACTTCGAGGGGGCAACCTCCTTTGAGCAAGCTCAATACAAATAACTTCACGGTGCCTTCATAGGTCTCAACACACACTTATATACTAATTCTAGGCGCCCATACTATGGGTTGAAACCATGGGCCGTTACAAACTATGGATCAACAATACTACGGGCGACTTACAAAGCATATGCGCCAACAACAATAACACAAACTATTGATCAACAAATACTACGGGATGACTTACAAAGCATATGCGTCCAACAACAACATACTAACAAAGTAAAGACATGGGTTCCTAACATCCCCTCCCCCTTAAAAAAAGCTTTGTCCTCAAAGCTTTAGATGTGGAAATTGTTGTTGAATCTGAAGGATTGGTTCCCATGTAGCATCCTCTGGTTGCATGTCGTGCCACTGAATTAAGACCTCTGTGATCGAGCGAGAGCGAAGCTGACGTGTGCGCCGATTGAGGATGGCCTCTGGCTCTAAAAGGATGGATCCTTCCTTATCCAGTTCAGGTAAAATCGTTTGTCCGCTGATGTTGGTGCCAAGAAATTTCTTCAGACAAGAGACATGAAAGACTGGATGAATGTGGGAAGAAGGAGGAAGTTCCAATTTATAAGCAACGGACCCAATCTTCTGAAGAATCCGATATGGCCCATAGAAATTTGGAGCGAGCTTATGACGCCCTTTGAGTTTCAAGGAGGATTGTTTGTACGGATTGAGACGAAGAAAAACCATATCACCGACTTGAAAAGTGCGCTCCGAACGATGCTGATCAGCTTGTTGCTTCATGCGATTTCTTGCCATGTGAAGATTGTCTCGCAAAATGCGAAGAATCTAATCGCGGTTTCGAAGGACTGTGTCAACTTCCTGAACTGGTGAACTGGTGGGGGTGCATGGAAGAAGAGCTGAAGGTGCCTGACCATAGACTGCTTCATATGGGGTCATTTTAGAGGCACTGTGGTAAGAGGTATTGTACCACCATTCAGTGAGAGGAAGCCACTTTTGCCACTGATGTTGTTGTTCCGAGGTGAAGCAACGAAGATAAGTTTCCAAGCAATTATTGACAATTTCAGTCTGACCATCTGTTTGTGGGTGATACCCTGAACTCATCTTCAGTTTGGTGCCAGTGTGGCGAAATAGTTCTGTCCAAAAATGACTGGTGAAAGTCGCATCACGATCCGAGACAATGGAAGAAGGGATGCCATGAAGATGAAAGATCTGGTCCAGAAAAATTTGAGCGACGGAGGAGGCTGTATAGGGATGGCTGAGAGCACAAAAATGACTATATTTGGAGAGGCGATTAACCACAATGAGAATCACTGTCTTCCCACCAAATTTAGGGAGCCCTTCAATGAAATCCATAGAAATATCTGTCCAAATCCGTGTAGGTATGGGAAAGGGTTCAAGCAATCCTGGAAGGAGTGTTGTTTCACCCTTATTGCACTGGCAGGTATCACATTCGGCCACCATCTGTTGAATTGTCCTTTCAATTCCCTGCCAAAAGAAGTTACGCCGTGCTCGTTCATACGTTTTGAGGAACCCAGAGTGCCCTGCCGATGGAGAAGCATGGAGTTCATAGAAGACAGCCTGCTGAAGATCTGTGCTCTGGGGAAGCACCAGACGACCCTTGTATCGCAGGGAAGCACCATCCCAAGAGTAATGTGGTACAGCAGAAGGGTTGTTGGTCAAGCGTTGGATGATTTGAGCTAAGGAAGAGTCATTGACATAACCCTGTTGAACAGATTGTAACCAATTTGGAACAGGCATAGAAATAGCTGAAAGAGAACCTTGGGCATCAAATGTGCGAGAAAGAGCATCTGCCACAATATTGTCTTTACCCTTCTTGTAAGTGATCTCATAGTCATAACCCATGAGTTTGCTAACCCATTTCTGTTGTGCCGGGGAGGAGACACGCTGGTCCAAGAAATATTTCAGACTCTGGTGATCAGTCTTGATGCAGAAATGATTCCCTAATAGGTATGGCTGCCACTTCTGTACTGCATGCAAAATAGCCATCATTTCCTTCTCATAGGTAGAGGCAGCTAAATTCTTACCTGAAAGGGCTTTGCTGGTGAACGCAATGGGGTGTTCATCTTGAAGGAGAACAGCACCAAGTCCATTGCCGCAAGCATCACTCTCAATAGTGAAGGGCTTGGAAAAATTGGGCATAACTAGCACAGGTGTAGTACACATAGCTTGTTTTAGTTTGTCAAATGCACACTGAGCAGTAGGTGTCCATGTAAAAGCATCCTTTTTCAATAGAGCAGTTAATGGAGCTGGAATCTTCCCATAATCCTTGACAAACTTGCGGTAGTAGCCAGTCAATCCCAAAAAACCACGAAGGCTCTTCAGTGTCTGAGGCTACGGCCAATTGTTCATGGCATCGATTTTGGAAGGATCCACGCGAACCCCTTGTGCTGAGATAATGTGCCCGAGATACTCAAATTCCTTCTGTCCAAAAACACATTTAGACTGCTTGGCATGGATTTGATGGTCAGAGAAAAGTTGCATGACAAGATCCAGATGCTAGAGATGTTCATCCCATGTTTTACTGTAGATGAGGATATCATCAAAGAATACCAGAATGAATTTCTGCAAGTATGGTCGAAATATTTTGTTCATTAAGGCCTGGAATGTGGAAGGAGCATTAGTGAGGCCAAAGGGCATGACCAAAAACTCATAATGGCCATCATGTGTGCGGAAAGCTATTTTAGGGATATCCTCCTCATGAACCCGAATTTGATGATACCCAGAATGAAGATCCAACTTGGAGAAAAAGTGAGCCCCATGAAGTTCATCAAGAAGCTCATCAACAACAGGAATTGGAAACTTATCCTTGATGGTGAGGTGATTAAGTGCTCGGAAGTCAATGCAGAGGCGCCATGACCCATCGTTTTTGCGGACAAGAATAACTGGAGAAGAAAAGGAACTAGTGCTTGGACAAATAATACCTTGCTTCAATAAATCCCGAACGAGCATTTCAATCTCCGTTTTTTGGTGAAATGGGTAGCGATAGGGCCTGATGTTGGGAGGAACGCTGCCAGGAAGGAGCTGAATACGACGGTCTTCTGTCCTGGAAGGTGGTAATCCCACTGGTTCAGCAAAGACACCTGTATATCGATCCAGAATTTGTTGTAGATCCAAAGGAGTAGTGGAGACCGCTGATGGTTGCATCTGGATGGAATGGATCTGAGCGATGACACCATGTGAATTCTTCTTGAGGAGTTTTTCCATGCGATGTGAATTGATGATGCTGAGAGAACCTGGTTGTAATCCAGTCAATGTGTGTTTTTGTCCATTGAGGGAAAACTGCATCCAAAGTTTAGCAAAATCCCATAAGATAGGGCCAAGTGTGCGTAGCCATTGAGCGCCCAAAACCACATCACATCTGCCTAAGGGCAAGGAAAACATGTCAGAGCGCAAGGTATAGTCTCCCATAGAAATACACACATTTCGACACTTCCCTTTGCAAGGTAAGGTTCCCCCATTGGCAACCATGACTTCAAATTTGGAGCAAGGATGGATAAAACAATCAGCTTGTTTGGCGATCCGAGGATCAATGAAATTATGAGTGCTACCAGAAGCAATGAGTATTGTAAGAGGAAGCTTCTTGAAGTAACCCCTGACCCGCATTGTTTGGGGGGTGGTGATTCCAGCTAAAGCATGGAGAGATATCTCTGGCTGGTCATCCTGAGACGGAGGGTCAATAGGCGGTTCCTGAATGTCAACCGGAGCATCCAATTTTTCTGGATCTTCATCACCACTTTCAGAGGCAGGCGGGGACTCCACATCCAAGAGATAGAGTTTTTGCTGAACAAATCTATGTCCCCGAGTGAATTTCTCATCACAATTATAACAAAGCCCCTTTTCTCTGCGTGCTTTCATCTCTGTTTCAGACAAACGCTTGATAGGAGTCGGTCGAGGAACTTGCGGTAGAGGTGGTCGCTGGGAGCCCATATTTCGGAAGGGAACAAAAGTGGGCTTGGAGCATTGTTGGGCTGCAATCTTGTCTTCTGCCAACTTAGCCAACCCTAGGGCTTCCATCATTGTGTTGGGACAGAACATTTTGACCTCAGAGCGGATGGCATCCTTTAGACCACTGATAAAACAACTCCGATAAAAGTCATCAGACAATCCTTCGGTGTGGTTGGCTAGATTCTCAAATTCAGTTTGATACTCTCTCACAGTGCCAGTTTGGAGAAGTTTAGTGAGGGCTCCTGTGAAGTCATCAAAAGCACTAGGACCAAATCGTTGCAAAAGGAGCTGACAAAAGTCTGGCCATTTGGGCTCTGGATGAGCCTTGATGTACCAACGGTACCATTGAAGAGCTTCCTGTTCCAAATGAAAGGATGCCAACGGAACTTTGTTGACATCAAAAGTATTATGCAGAGTGAAATATTGTTCTGCATGATAGATCCATCCAGTTGGATCGGTACCATTGAAGCGAGGAAAATCAAGCTTCGTACCACGGAAATTGCTAGAAGAAGAGAACCCATTGTCTGCTGAAGACTCGGACTACCGTTTGTTGTTCATAGCTGAATGTTCAAGATGGAGACCGAGAAATTTTTCATTCAGATCCTGGAGTTTGGCTTGGATGGCTGCAAGTGTGTCCTCCATGGTTTTTGCTACTGCACGGGTGACAACCATAACCGGGACTTGACTTTTTTTTTTTTTTTTTTTTCTCTGGGTAGGAAAACAAAAACAGAAACTACTTCAGTATAGGAAAATCTGGATTTGGGAAAAAATCAGAAGGGTAATTGGGGTTTGACTAGGTTTTGGACACTGTTGGATAGACAAGGAAGCAAAAATGAGGATTTCAGAAGCGAGGTGAAGGAATGGGAAAATTTGGCAAAGGGAAACAAAGAAGCAGAATTCAGAAAGGAACTCTGTGGTAAAATTTGAAGGTGATTGGGTGAAATCTGAGGAAGTTATGGCAAACCCTAAAAATAGACAAATGTGGGATTTCGGGCTTTGGGAAGGTGAATTGGGGATAGGGTCCTCAGGACTGAAATATGCAGAATGGAATGACAGGGGTTCCCCGAAAATTTCAAGGGAAACAGAGTAAAAACAAGGAAGATATGGACAAAAAACTGAATTTTATACTCTTTTTTTTTTTCAGATGGAGCGGCTACGGCTCGGAAGGAATCTGGAACAGTGCCGAATAGACTGAAAGCGGCCGGATCTGAAACGACTTGCAAAATGGATCTGAACGGCACAGTAGTGATCGACAATATTTTAGCTGAAAGTAGATATGGACCCCAAGTATGTGCGGCTTCCTAACAATTCAGGGGTTCACTCGGCCACCAATGTTGTCTGACGGCTTGCGTATTGGGGCAGTACCCCTCACTCCACGGCTCATGTAAAACTGATAACCGCTTTGCCACAAACGACAACTCTTGGTTTACCTCACGGGTGGTAACTAGTCAATCAGGTAGGGGTCGTTGCCCTTTTCGTTGGCAGGTCCTCTAAATGGGCCAGCTACTTCGGGGTTCCTGTGGTACTCCTCACAATGAGTTTTAGGGCTTATGCCCAAGTACTTCCCACAGTTAAGCGGATAGGGATTATTTCCAAATCCGAACCTGCAACAGATGCGAAAAAAAAATTTGGCAGAAATTTCACCTAGCGAGCCCAAGAAAGTGCTCTGATACCAGATGTGAGGCACCTGCAACAATTAATTAATACGAATATGCGACAGAACTCAGAATCACTTTTATATTGATCGCAGGCCACTTCGAGGGGGCAACCTCCTTTGATCAAGCTCAATACAAATAACTTCACAGTGCCTTCATAGGTCTAAACACACACTTATATACTAATTCTAGGCGCCCATACTATGGGTCGAAACCATGGGCCGTTACAAACTATGGATCAACAATACTATGGGCGACTTACAAAGCATATGCGCCAACAACAATAACACAAACTATTGATCAACAAATACTACGGGACGACTTAAAAAGCATATGCGTCTAACAACAACATACTAACAAAGTAAAGACATGGGTTCCTAACAGTGTGGACGCTTGTCTAACAATGGGACATCCAAAACTATTCTCAAATTTCAATTCTGAGAAGTTGGTCAAAGTTGAAACTCGATCGTGCGTTTTCGCTAGACTTGGGCTTAAAGGGGGAGAAAATAGCTCGGAATGTCACGAAAGTTGGTGTGGACACTTGTCTACCAATGGGACATCCAAAACTATTCTAAAATTTCAATTCCGAGAAGTTGGTCAAAGTTGAAACTCGATCGTGCATTTTCGCTAGACTTGGGCTTAAAGGGTGTGAAAAAAGCTCAGAACGTCACGAAAGTTGGCGTGGATGCTCGTCTACCAATGTGACATCCAAATCTATCTCAAATTTATATTCCGAGAAGTTGGTCAAAGTTGAAAATCGACCGTGCGTTTTCGCTAGAATTGGGCTTAAAGGGCGAGAAAATAGCTTGAAACGTTACGAAAGTTGGCGTGCCCACTTGTCTACCAATGGGACATCCAAATCTATTCTCAAATTTCAATTCCAAGAAGTTGGTCAAAGCCGAAATGCCACCGTGCGTTTTCGCTAAACTTGAGCTTAAAGGGTGTAAAAGTAGCTCGTAACGTCACAAAAGTTGTTGTGCACGCATGTCTAGAAATGGGACATACAAATCTATTCTCAATTTTCATTTCCGAGAAGTAGGTCAAAGCCGAAACACGATCGTGCGTTTTCTCTAGAGTTGGGCTTAAAGGGGAAGAAAATAGCTCAGAACGTCACGAAAGTTGGTGTGTGCACTTATCTACCAACGGGACATCCAAATCCATTCTCAAATTTAAATTCCGAGAAGTTGGTCAAAGTTGAAAATCGATCGTGCATTTTCTCTAGACTTAGGCTTAAAGCGTGAGAAAATAGCTCGGAATGTCACGAAAGTTGGCGTGCACATTTGTCTACCAACGGGACATCCAAATCTATGCTCAATTTTCAATTCCGAGAAGTTGGTCAAATTTGAAACTCGACCGTGCGTTTTCACTAGACTTGGGATCAAAGGGGGAGAAAATAGCTTGGAACGTCACGAAAGTTGGTGTGGCCCTTGTCTACCAATGAGACATCCAAAACTATTCTCAAATTTCAATTCCGAGAAGTTGGTCAAAGTTGAAACTCGATCGTGCATTTTCGCTAGACTTGGGCTTAAAGGGGGAGAAAATAGCTCGGAACGACACGAAAGTTGGTGTGGACGCTTGTCTACCAATGGGACATCCAAAACTATTCTAAAATTTCAATTCCGAGAAGTTGGTCAAAGTTGAAACTCGATCATGCATTTTCGCTAGACTTGGGCTTAAAGGGTGTGAAAATAGCTCGGAACGTCACGAAAGTTGGCGTGGATGCTCGTCTACCAATGTGACATCCAAATCTATTCTCAAATTTATATTCCGAGAAGTTGCTCAAAGTTGAAAATCGACCATGCATTTTAGCTAGACTTGGGCTTAAAGGGTGAGAAAATAGCTCGGAATGTCACGAAAGTTGGTGTGCGCATTTGTCTACCAACGGGACATCCAAATCTATGCTCAATTTTTAATTCTGAGAAGTTGGTCAAATTCGAAACTCGACAGTGTGCTTTCGCTAGACTTAGGCTTTAAGGGAGAGAAAATAGCTCAGAACGTCACGAAAGTTGGCGTGCACATTTGTCTACGAACGGGACATCCAAATCTATGCTCAATTTTCAATTCCGAGAAGTTGGTCAAATTCGAAACTTAACCGTGCGTTTTCGTTAGACTTGGGCTTAAAGGGGGAGAAAATAGCTCGGAACGTCACAAAAGTTGGTGTGGACGTTTGTCTACCAATGGGACATCCAAAACTATTCTCAAATTTCAATTCCGAGAAGTTAGTCAAAGTTGAAACTCGATTGTGCGTTTTCGCTAGACTTGGGCTTAAAGGGTGTGAAAATAGCTCGGAATGTTACGAAAGTTGGCGTGGATGCTCGTCTACCAATGTGACATCCAAATCCATTCTCAAATTTAAATTCCGAGAAGTTGGTCAAAGTTGAAAATCGACCGTGCATTTTCGCTAGACTTACGCTTAAAGGGTGAGAAAATAGCTCGGAACATCACAAAAGTTGGCGTGCGCATTTGTCTACCAACGGGACATCCAAATCTATGCTCAATTTTCAATTCCGAGAAGTTGGTGAAATTCGAAACTCGACCGTGCGTTTTCGCTCGACTTGAGCTTAAAGGGTGTGAAATTAGCTCGTAATGTGACGAAAGTTGGCGTGCGGATTTGTCCACCAACGGGACATCCGAATCTATGCTCAATTTTTAATTCTGAGAAGTTGGTTAAATTCGAAACTTGACCGTGCGTTTTCGATAGACTTAGGCTTAAAGGGTGAGAAAATAGCTTGGAACGTCACAAAAGTTGGCGTGCGCATTTGTCTACCAACGGGACATCCAAATGTATGTTGAATTTTAAATTCCGAGAAGTTGGTCAAATTGGAAACTCGACCGTGCGTTTTCGCTAGACTTGGGCTTAAAGGGGGAGAAAATAGCTCGGAACGTCACGAAAGTTGGTGTGGACGCTTGTCTACCAATAGTTTATCCAAAACTATTCTCAAATTTCAATTCCGAGAAGTTGCTCAAAGTTGAAACTCGATCGTGCGTTTTCGCTAGACTTGGGCTTAAAGGGGGAGAAAATAGCTCGGAATGTCACGAAGGTTGGTGTGGACACTTGTCTACCAATGGGACATCCAAAACTATTCTAAAATTTCAATTCCGAGAAGTTGGTCAAAGTTGAAACTCGATCGTGCATTTTCGCTAGACTTGGGCTTAAAGGGTGTGAAAATAGCTCGGAACGTCACAAAAGTTGGCTTGGACGCTCGTCTACCAATGTGACATCCAAATCTATTCTCAAATTTATATTCCCAGAAGTTGGTCAAAGTTGAAAATCGACCGTGCATTTTCGCTAGACTTGAGCTTAAAGGGTGAGAAAATAGCTTGGAATGTCACGAAAGTTGGTGTGCGCATTTGTCTACCAACGGGACATCCAAATCTATGCTCAATTTCTAATTCCGAGAAGTTGGTCAAATTCGAAACTCGATCGTGCGTTTTCGCTAGACTTGGGCTTAAAGGGGGAGAAAATAGCTCAGAACGTCATGAAAGTTTGTGTGGACGCTTGTCTACCAATGGGACATCCAAATCTATTCTCAAATTTAAATTCCGAGAAGTTGGTCAAAGTTGAAAATCGACCATGCATTTTCGCTAGACTTAGGCTTAAAGGTTGAGAAAATAGCTCGGAACGTCACGAAAGTTGGCGTGCGCATTTGACTACCAACGGGACATCCAAATCTATGTTCAATTTTCAATTCCGAGAAGTAGGTCAAATTCGAAACTCGACCGTGAGTTTTCGCTTGACTTGAGCTTCAAGGGTGTGAAATTAGCTCGTAATGTGACGAAAGTTGGCGTGCGCATTTGTCTACCAACGGGACATCCAAATCTATGCTCAATTTTTAATTCCGAGAAGTTGGTTAAATTCGAAACTCAACCGTGCGTTTTCGCAAGACTTGTGCTTAAAGGGGGAGAAAATGGCTCGGAACGTCACGAAAGTTGGTGTGGACGCTTGTCTACCAATGGGACTTCAAAAACTATTCTCAAATTTCAATTCCGAGAAGTTGGTAAAAGTTGAAACTCGATCGTCCATTTTCGCTAGACTTGGGCTTAAAGGGGGAGAAAATAGCTCGGAACGTCACGAAAGTTGGTGTGAACACTTTTCTACCAATGGGACATCCAAAACTATTCTAAAATTTCAATTTCGAGAAGTTGGTCAAAGTTGAAACTCGATCGTGCGTTTTCGCTAGACTTGGGCTTAAAGGGTGTGAAAATAGCTCGGAACGTCACGAAGGTTGGCATGGACGCTCGTCTACCAATGTGACATCCAAATCTATTCGCAAATTTAAATTCTGAGAAGTTGGTCAAAGTTGAAAATCGACCGTGCATTTTCGCTACACTTAGGCTTAAAGGGTGAGAAAATAGCTCGTAACATCATGAAAGTTGGCGTGCATATTTGTCTACCAACGGGACATCCAAATCTATGCTCAATTTTCAATTCCGAGAAGTTTGTCGAATTTTAAACTCGACCGTGCGTTTTCGCTAGACTTGGGCTTAAAGGGGGAGAAAATAGCTCGGAACGTCACGAAAGTTGGTGTGGACGCTTGTCTACCAATGGGACATCCAAAACTATTCTCAAATTTCAATTCCGAGAAGTTGGTCAAAGTTGAAACTCGATCGTGCGTTTTCGCTACACTTGGGCTTAAAGGGTGTGAAAATAGCTCGGAATGTCACGAAAGTTGGCGTGTATGCTCGTCTACCAATGTGACATCCAAATCTATTCTTGTTAACACCTAAAAAGTGCTCACTAGCTCATTCCCTTACTCACATGACCCATTTGTCCACTTTTTCACCATCAGAGCCTCTGAAACCAACAAAAGGTCACCAAAAGACCTTGGTACACACCCCTTTTTCCATTAAAAAAGATTATTTTTCCAAGAAAATCATAAAAAACCCTCAAAAATGGTCCAAATTCCCAAAAATATTAAAAAGGGAATTAAAATATTATTTTTATTCAAAAAAGGAAAAAGGAGGGAAAATTACCTAAACCATGTTGGTCAATACCATTGGTTTCCACAAAACCACAAATGGTATTCCTCACCACCAAAACCTATAAAAAGGTGGTAGGGGCTCCTCATTTCACATCCTTCCATTATCTCATCCTTATGCTGCTGGAATCTCCCATGAGCACTTTTAGCCATTGAAGCAACCTTGGAGAAAGAGACCTATTGGAGTTTGGAGCTACTCATCTTGGGAGTTGCTCAACATCAACCTTCACCATTGAAGGTAATATCGCAAGCACTTGCTTGCCCCCCACTTTTCAATACAAAAATTATTTCTTATGTTTCTTGTTCTTGATTTTGAAATATTTACATTATTTGCTTAGATTCTTGTTTAGATCCATGAAAAGTATTGTTTATTTAGTTTAATTGTTTTTATTTCTATTGAAACTGCTACTACTAGTTAGTAGGTGCCCATAGCACTAAGCTTGGTTGCAAAACCGAGCCAATAGTTTTTGGCGACTCCGCTTTGGTTTGAACTTTAGATCTCTAGCTTTGCCATTAAATCTTAGTTTTTATGAGTTTTTAACCTTTAGATCCATAGATCTGCCATCTTAGACAGCAGATCCATTGCTGATCTGAGATTTGGCCCCAAAAACAGCCCTAAAAATTCATTTTTCGGGTTCGTTTCTCGATTTCCGTGCACGGCTTCCGCCTCGCGGCTTTTGTCCAGACAGTCGCGCGGTCCATCGCGGCTTTTCTGCGTTTTTCCGCGCGGTCCATCGCGGCCTTTTTCCAGACAGTCGCGCGGTCCATCGCGACTTTTCTGCATTTTTCCGCGCTGCTCATCGCGGCTGTGCGGCCAAAACCTGCGCGGCTCATCGCGGCTGTACGGCCAAAACCTGCGCGGCTCATCGCGACTGTGCGTCCAAAACCCGCGCGGTCCATCGCGACTGTGCGGCCAAAACCCGCGCGGTCCATCGCGACTGTGCGGCCGAAACCCGCGCGGCCCATCGCGGCTGTTCGTCCAAAACCCGCGCGGCTGAATTTTTTTCATTCGGCCATCCCGATTTTGAAAAATATTTTTTACTGTACTTTTTGCCCATAGCACATTTTTTACAGTATCAAATTCTGCATATTTTCCAGATTTAGAAAAATTTTTACTATTTAAAAGTGCATACATAGAAATCTTTTTAAAAAATTTTCAAGAAAGTGAAAGAAAGATTCATTTTGCATTCTTTATCTAGATTCAAATTCTTTCTTGTTTACTTCTTTAGAATCTTGCCCTTAGCAAATTTTATTGAAACAAAGAAATCCATTTATTTCTTTTAGAAGTTTATTATTTGCTTTCATAAATCCAAAAAATCCATTATTTTTTGAGTTATTTTTGAAAAAGCAAATTAATTTCTTTTAGTGAAAAAAGTCTTAAATATTTGCTTGTTATTTTTTCGAAAAGTCCTTTATTTTTTGAAAAATTTCCCTTAAAGCATTTAATTTTTTCAAAGTTCAGTTTACAACACCTCACGTGCACTCACACGATCACTTAATTGAACTAAGACTTAAAACTTACCCTAATTTGAACACACTCTTAACCCCACTTGGGGAACACGAAAAGAATTCTTGTAGCTAGGTAGTATTGGGGGGATAGGTGTTCCAATAACACCCCTCAGTTCATACATCTGAGACATAGAAGTTGTCCAATTAGGGAGCTAAAATCTCTTAGTACTTTTTGGCGCGGTCACAACCGGTTTGTGGGAAGGCCTCTCCCCTAGGAGGGTTGAAGTCGCGAGGATGGTTCCGGAAGCCTGAGTGGGATACCGAAACCCATTCAGTAACCGAAGGGCTACCATTCGCAGTTCTCGGGATATCCCTGTATTGGGATATTGCGATCAAAGGACCAAACGGCAGATTTACCTTTTCTCGACGCGTCATGAACGGAGTATCCTAGTAGCCTGTCTTTTTAGGATTGATTACCCGGTGTCCCTCCCGGTAGGGGGATATCTAGCCGTTGTCTCTATATTCATATTGTCTGACTTGGATTTCATCACCTTGCAGGGGATATCGTCTGTTTGAGTCACAATACTTTTAGATTAGGTGTTTGCATGATCTTTACCACCTTTCGAGTCTAGTTACACCTATTTTTTCTAGGAGCCGCTTGCATGTTGGTATTCTGACCAGTTGTTGCATTCCTCCACTTATTGTAGCACAGCTGCTAGAATAAGTGCATTTTTTGAGGATTGATTTTTTTGGCCTGTGAGCCTTCTTTTTTCACTCCCCTTCTTGCACCCTTGGTTGCATTAGGGTTTTTAGTCTTTTACATATATATCACCACCTGATACTTAAAACAACTTTTTAAAAAAAATAAAACAAAAACATATTTCTCACCATTGAGAATTCTAGACGTTCTCGTCGTCTACGGGGCGAACTCCCAGAGTTCAGTCCACTTGGCTCTCCACGTCACGGACGCAGAGCATTATCCCTTGATTCGACACATCGTCGATCATTTAGACGGTCATCCGATTCTGACATACCCCACTTCACCTTTGATTTGGAGGTAGAATCCGAAAACCCCACAGAGTTACCACCGACCACAATTATGTCTGGAACACCAGATGATCCACAATTTACATTAACCATAGGTCAGACATCCGCAAACCCTTCTGCGGGAGTACCATCCATGGCAACATCCACCCCCTTGGGTATGCCCAATATGGGTACCACTCCACATTCAGGAATGCCTAACACAGGACCACCACCTGTCATGGGCATGCCCAACATGGGGGTCATACCCCCTTCGGTTTCCACAAACCCTATCCCAGGAATCCCTAGTACGATTCCTAACCCAAGTGTCACTCCTGTTGCACTTGGGAATGCTATCCCAGGAATCCCTAGTGCGATTCCTAACCCAAGTGTAACCCATGTTGCACTCGGTAGTGCTATACCAGGAATCCCTAGTGCGATTCCTAACCCAAGTGTAACCCAGGTTGCACTTGGGAGTGCTAACCCATATCAGGCTACACCTTTTGGAGGGCACATACCCTCCATACCTAGCATACCTATAGGCGCTACTGGACCCCTACACCATACCACAATGGCTAGGCAGGTCCCGGTTCCGGTCACTACATCCGCTAGTCTACCATACATGGCAAGTCTCAACCTGCCAGATTTAGCTAGGCTCACAAATGACCCCATCAGGCATGACCCTGCTTGGCCCCATATGCCCACTAAGCTTCCCTCTGACATCCCTAAGTTTGAGGGAAAGGCCGGAGAAGACCCCCAGAACCACATCATGTCTTTCCACTTATGGTGTTCCTCCAACTCCATAGTGGACGACTCTATCCGCCTCCGTTTATTACAGCGCACCTTCACTGGCTCTGCAGCCAAATGGTATATCGAGCAACCCCATGGGACGCATTCCTCATTTACCTCCCTTGCCTCGACCTTCCTGCAGTTCTTTCAGCTACCGGTCCGCTATGATGCGGGCGTCGAGATCCTACTGTCTTGCAGACAGAACACAGCCACGCACATCACTGACCATATTCATGATTGGCGTCGGCGCCGAAGCCTATGCAAGATCAAATTAGACGATCGAATCTTTTTAGACTGGTTCCTTAAATCCCTCCTTCCCCTCATTGCGAAGGATGTAGCTTCTGAAAGACCCCAGTCTGAAGAGGAGGCCATCCTTAAGGCCCAACAGTTTGACCTTATCTATGCCCAGTCAGGTTACCTATACACCATCATACCTGACGCCCCACGAGGTGACTCTGCACGCGGTGACACACCGGGGGCATCCCATGCCGCTGATGGCATTATTGGCCAAATTACACCGCAAGCAAAACCTTTCAGTATGGTGAGCACCATGCCCGCCCCAGACCTTTCTAGGGCTACATCCAGTTCCGGAGCGACAACTTCTTATGCTCCAACAAACCAGACCCATCATGTTCATGGACCCTCTTGTCCACAACATTGTTATGGCCAAGCGCCATCAGCATATGTACCTCCTACATACTATGCTCAACCTACGGTACAAAACCCCATGCAGTTTCCACAACAGCCCATGCATTACCCACAACCGGTTGCACCGGCTAACCTCACACCTCCACCAGCTCAGGGGTACCAACAACCCCAACAGGCAACTGGACCACCTCCAGCTCCACCTGCATACTATCCACCGCAACCTGCTCCCGCAACTGCGGCTCCTCAGAATCCCCCCAATGCTCAAGGGCATGTGTACGCACAACAACAGCAGCCCCAATATCAAAATAACCAACGCAACCAGGGTGGACAACCCAACCGCGGAAGAGGACGCAACCGTGGAAACAATCAAAACCGTAACCAAGCTCCACAGCCTACCCAGCCCCCGCAAAACAATAACGCGGCGCCTGCTCATCAGAATCCTGATCGGCCACCTAAGCAACCTAAAAATGCTAATTTACGGACAAACCATCCTTGTTCCATTTGCGGTGTCTATGGCCACTATACCCATGCTTTCCCACACCTCGAGCGAGCTCGACAACTATGGACAAATGACGCCCATCGTCAAGGGCAGGCAGCTCCTCAGCCACCACCCAACCCCCCACCACCTCCACAACAACCTCTGGTTCTCCAAAACCCCTTTCCAACACAGGGAGTGGTAAACACCCAGCCGTTAGCCCCCCAACAGGGCAACGTGCAACCACAACAAATTACTTACACAGCTCCTGACCAACCCATGTTTGATTCAGGCACCCACCATTTATTGATGATGTCCACCGCTGACGTCAATATCCAAACCCGTCGGAATCAATACGGACCGACTTCTGAAGCCCCCCCCGCCGAAAAGGATACCACTGCTAATCCCACTGATCAGACATTGCGTATACCTCAGGTTCCACTTGATGGCGCTTTTAAAGCACCTCGCTTCCCCCTTCGCCGAATCAACAACAACCCCAATGCACGAGCTGCGTCCAATTACAACATCGTAGATGACTTAGCTCAATCTCCCGCAGCCATGTCTGCGTTAGAAGTCTTAAAAACCTGTCCTACTCAGCGCAAGACTTTACTTTCCGCCATTGGGGCGATTGACCCAAATGATTCGAACTTGATGACCTTTGATTTAGACCAATCTGAACCACGACTGCCTTCTACCATAGCAGTCCAAGTTTCCGTTTCTATTCGGAATCTTGTCATCCATCGATGTATCATCGACGAGGGTGCCTCCACATGCGTCATGTCCACTTTTGTTTGGCAGAAGTTGGGCTCCCCTGCTCTCCAGCAATCCACCACTGCATTGTGGGCCTACGATGGCCGGTCAGCTCAACCTCAAGGTTTATTACCCAAGGTACCCGTCCAATTAGGTGGGAAGACTGTGCTCATCGACATAGAGGTCATTAACGCCCAGCTAGACTATAACCTTTTACTTGGCCGCAGTTACATGTATGCCATGAAAGCGGTCGCCTCCTCCGTCTTCCGCACCATGATGTTCCCCCATGAGGGCCGCGTAGTCAAAATTGACCAACTCACCTACTATGACCCCAACGCCCCTGCAGCACCGGAGAATGTTCTCCCCATGATTGAACAACCCGCGTCTAGTGCAGTTACATCCTTTGTGTCTTCTGTGGCACCCGGACTGTATTCGGATACACCCATGACCTCGACATTCCAGGCCATCCCACCACCGTCACCGGAGACCCAGGTCGCTAATCTCTGTACTGTTTCGCAGAATACGCAAACATCCGGCGGTCAACCACCATTGATCCCCAGTCACATTGGTGTTACACCCATCCACACCATCCCCTTCCTATTTCCTCCTTCGGGTGTAGTAAGCGCCCCGGTTATGGCTACCCTGAGCCTACCCGGGCTAACATTGGGGTTACCCGTGTGGTATATTCCGCCTCCCGTTCGATTACCGACACCAGACGTCGTTCTCCAACCGGTACAACCTATTGTTACCACAAATCAGCCTCCTCCTGGTGTCACAATCCCCTCGTCGTCAACGACACCTCCTCCTAACCTCAATATCCCTTCGTCGTCAATGAAACCTCCTCCTGGTCTCACGATCGCTTCGACGTCAAAGGATCCCCCTCTTCTTGCTAAGCCCACTGGGGGCAGAGGTCCACAACCATACACTGCTATACCACCTCCTAAGGCAGCCAAACCCCCACCGGTGTTTCGAGCTCCCCCCAAATGTTCATTATGCGATGAAATTGGCCATCCAACTCATCAATGCCCACACTTACCGGCACTCCAAGAACATATGAATATGTTGGACGATGACATCGGCATCCCAGTAGTCAAATTAGAGCCACCTCTACAGCCTCGCGACAAATCACTGCGCACTAACCATCCTTGTGCTATATGCAGTGTCTACGGCCACTACTCACACCATTGCCCTGATCTACCAGACTATAGAGCAGCGCTGTACGAGTTAAACAATGCCGATTTAGAGATATCTCCTCCCCTCATCGAGGAGATTCACCCTCCACCATCATCCTCGTCAGAAGAAGTCAATACTATATATATGATTTCGACAACCTTCAAACCAGAACCCCTTGATTTATGGTCTGACTACTTCAATACTGACGAGCAGATTTTGGAAACACTCACTGCACCCGACTACCCTTGGGATGATATGCATCATCGCTCGTACTTCCTCCCGGAAGCATCTACCTCCACCGCATCCAACCAGCTATCAGTCGAGTCGAAAGACTTCATACCTGCTAAGGTCGATTGGTTAAAGGACCCCATCCCAGCACCGGATGCCTTTGAAGAAGGGAACATGTCCAACATTTCCCCCACCATACAGATAGACATTTCCATAACACCAGGGAAACCTGAGCTCATCTCGCTGGGCGCATCTTGCACTCAAGCAGAAACTCAGGCATACAAAAAACTCTTTCAAGAGTTCCGAGACGTCTTCGCCTGGTCCTATACCGAGATGCCTGGTCTCGACCCCGCCATTATTGAACACCACATCGATACATGGCCGGAAGTACCCCCTGTTCGTCAGAAACAGCGACCTATTCACCCTGCCAAGCTCCCCGCTGTCAAGGCTGAAGTCGAGAAACTTCGAACAACAGGTTTCATCTACCCTATTCCGTACACCACATGGGTGTCGAACCCCGTCCCTGTCAACAAAAAGCAAGGCACCCTTAGAGTATGCACTGATTTCCGCGACCTAAACCACGCTTGTCCAAAAGACAATTTCCCCACGCCATTCATTGACCAACTCATTGATGAGTGTGCGGGCCATGAGGTCCTATCCTTCATGGACGGGTTTTCCGGATACAACCAGATTCACATCCGCAAGGAGGATCAGTACAAGACTTCCTTTACCACCCCATGGGGCACCTTTGCCTATCGAGTCATGCCCTTTGGCCTTAAAAATGTTGGTGCCACTTTCCAGCGAGCCATGACCTACTGCTTTCACGACTTGGTCCATATCCTACGGGTCTATCTTGACGACCTCACAGCGCGTTCCCGAAAACGATCAGACCACCTTAACGACCTCCGGCAAGTTTTCCTGCATTGTCGTAAATATAAAATCCGCTTGAACCCAGACAAGTGTGTCTTTTGCGTCCCGGCAGGCCGGTTGTTGGGTTTCATTGTTTCCCAAGATGGGATCACTGTCGACCCCCTGAAGGTCAAAGCCATCTTAGAACTCCCCCCTCCTCGCATGCTTCGACAGCTTCAGAGCTTGCAAGGGCGGTCCAATTTTCTTAGGCGCTTTGTTCCTAATTACGCCACCAAAGTCCATGGATTCTTACGCTTACTTCGTACCCACATACCCTTTGTTTGGGACGAACAAGCGGACACGGCATTCGAAGCCCTCAAGAAGGCTCTCACACAAGCCCCCTTGATATCCCCACCGGATTTCTCCCAAGACTTCACCCTTTACATCTCGGCATCCGAGCATGCCGTATCCGGAGTTTTGGTCCAAGAAGATGCTTCCCACAAAGAGCATGTGATTTATTACGTCAGCCAGACCTTGTCTGGCCCACCTCTACGTTACCCATATGAGGAAAGATTAGCCCTAGCTGTAGTCTTTTCCGTACAAAAACTACGACACTACATTTTGCTTAGTCATACCACGGTCGTGGCCGACTCCAACCCTATGGTCTACCTCCTCACCAGGAGGCTCCTTCAGGGTCGTGTCGCTAAATGGGTCATTATCCTCGAGGAATATGACCTTACTTTCAAGACTCCCAAAAGCACCAAAGCCCTCGCACTTGCTCACCTAATTACAGATCTCCCGTCCTCTTCGACATCACCCGTTATCCATACGGACCTGATTGACGAGCAGATCTTCGTCATTTCGTCGGACGACCCTTGGTACGGAGACATTTTGACTTACCTTCGTACGCAAAAATTCCGACCACACATCGATCGTGATGGACGCCGTCGCATACGACACCACGCACCCCGATACCTACTTATTGGAGATGTACTTTACCGACGCGGCGTTGATACTATCTTACGCCGCTGCCTATCCCATAGTGAGGCAGAACAAGTCCTCAATGATTGTCATAGCGGTGCCTGTGGAGGCCATTTCTCCGGCATGGCTACCGCCCAGAAAATCATTCGGGCAGGTTATTTTTGGCCATCATTGTTTACTGATTGCATCACCGCAGTCAAGCATTGCCAGAACTGCCAGCTCTTTGCCCCCAAAGCAAGAACCCCCCCTGCCCCCCTTCATCCAGTCATCACTGTTGGACCATTCTGCAAATGGGCCATAGATTTCCTCGACTGCAACCCCCCGTCAGCCGGCGGTCACAAACACATAATCGTGGCCGTAGATTATTTCACCAAATGGGAAGAAGCCATGCCGACCTATAACTGCAAAGCCGACACTGCAGCGCGGTTTTTCTTCAACCACGTCATTGCTCGTTTCGGAGTACCACAACAGCTAGTCTCTGACCACGGCTCTCACTTTGAAGATGCCGTCTGGAAGGAATTATCAACCATGTTGAAATTCGAACACCATTTCTCTTCCGCTTACTACCCCCAAGGAAACGGCCAAGTCGAAGCGATCAATAAAATCTTGAAGACCATTCTCCAACGCACTGTAGACAAGCACAAATCCAATTGGCATCACATGCTTTTCCCAGCACTCTGGGCTTACCGCACCTCGACCAAAACCGCCACCGGTTTTACCCCTTTTCATTTAGTTCACGGCGTCGAATCTGTCCTCCCTATTGAGTGCCAGATCCCAGCCTTACATATCGCCGTTGAACTCCTACCAGACACTTCCCCGATCGAGCAACGTTTGCTGCTCCTAGAGCAGGCCGATGAAGATCGGCGCACAGCCATTCAAAACATGGAAGCTGCTAAACAACGATCGAAACTAAGTTACGACAAACGCGTCCACCCAAGAACCTTTTTCGGAGGGAGACCTTGTCCTCGCTTACGATCAAGCTCATGATAAAACCGGAAAGGGAAAGTTCGTGTCTATGTGGCAAGGCCCCTACATCATACACACCTGCCTCGGGCAGGGGGCATACATTCTGACCGATTCAGAAGGCAACACCTTACGCAACCCACGCAACGGGTTGTACCTTAAAAGATTTTACCCATAGAAAATCTCATGGACACCATCGTCCATTTTTTAGTATAGGCATACGTTTTTCGTTCACAAAAAATTTTCAAAAAACCTAAATATTTGTTTTCCCTGCATGACCACAGATGGAGCCTCTTCCACTCTGCCATATCGGTTTCGCTGATGGTGCAAGCCGTTGGTCTCCCAATCTCGCCTCCGCAGCTTGGGTAATATACTCCCCTTCACATGAGTTAATTCACATCGATGGAGTATGTTTAGGTGCCGCCACCAATAATCAAGCTGAATACGATGCCGTGACCGGTCTCCTGGCCGCTGCTCTCCAGATGAGCATACGTCACCTCAATGTTTTCTTGGACTCAAAGCTCCTAGTTTCCCAGCTCAACAATGATTACCAGGTACGCGATCCCTGTCTGTTCAGAAAATTCCTGCGCACTAAACAAATGGTTAGACAGTTTGAATCCATTACATTCACACATGTCCCAAGACACCTCAATAGTGTAGCAGATAATATGGCCAACAGTGTCCTCGACTGGCACACCAATCACATCATGTCATATCCATAAACAAACATGCATCCAGGTGCAAAACACGTGCCTCCACGGGCATATACAAAAAACCAATATTGCATCCACGTGCATAACATGTGCCTCCACGGGCATAAAAACAAACAAACCAAAATATTGCATCCATGTGCATAGCATGTGCCTCCACGGGCATATATAAATCTACAAACACACTGCATCCACGTGCATAACATGTGCCTCCATGGGCATATACAAAAGACAAAGTGCATCCACGTGCATACACATCAAAATATCCAAAATATATATCCACATATATATACGAACCAAATAGTCTACATGTCATAAGTGCCCTCAGCACTCGATATACACAAAATACATCTGTCATACAAAAATGCTTCCCCATATGCTCATGAGCATTTGGGGGCAAGTACAATGATGTCTAATCATCAGGATCCTCCGGATCCTCAGGCTCCTCCTCCGGCTCCTCCTCCGACTCCACCTCCGCTGGCCCAGCCGGGTCACGACGACCCCGAACTCGCCGCTCGGCTGGCCCTGCTGGGTCGTCCCTCAGACGTATCCTCCCCGGTGCCGGCTCTGCCGGAGCATCTCCTCCACCACCCCCGTGTCTCGCAGCAAGCACCGCTGCCCTCAACAACAGTGACTGCCACTCAGGCGGTGCACCGAGACATCCCTGCAAAATGTCCCGATCAAGGTCCCTCCAGCCATCCTTCGGAAGTCTAGCTACGATCCGGGCTAAAGTCCGTCGAACACCATCTATAGCATCGTCCTGAGGGCCAACCCCTCGCCCACGGGCTCCATATCCTCCACCACGAGGAGGACGTACAGGTACTGGGGGACGAGCAACCACCATCGCCCGCCCCTGCCGAGCCACATAGTCAGGTGGTGGTACCGGACCAATATCTGCACAAAGCAAGTAGAACCATCAGATACTATACAACAGACATCATCATGATCAATCATAATACATATGGTATAAACATCACATAAGACACAAAAACATACCGTCTAAGCTCCAGGCCTGTCCTGGGGCACGTGGCATCTCTGGGTCTCCCCGGTAGTCCATACCGGCGTATGGATAGTCCTCGATCACCAGTGGCATCTGCTCCCACTGCTGGAAAAAATCCTCTGTAAAGAAGCCACGGATACCACCGCCAGCACGAGGCATCATCTGCCCCCACCTCATCATACGAGGCTCGCTAGGAAGACCAGCACGAACCGGTACGTGTGGCCGTAGGGTCGGCACCCGCTCAAAGAAAAAACAACATAAAAATGAGGCGTAACAGAACTCACCTCCCTCTCTCACGGCCTTGTCCAGATCTCTCCGGACACCGGCCAAGAACATCTGAGCCCAAGCATAGTAAGTACCCCGTAGAACGGAGTCCACCAACACCGTCTGCCCCCCAGACATACGATGTGGTGCAGCAGCACCCAAAACCCTCAGAACACAGGCACCAACGGCCCGCATATCCCACTCACGTAGGAACTTCAGACTGATAGAGCTGTTTACCAAAACAGTGTCATCCCCACAAAAGGTCTGTAAGAGGTCCTCCATGTCCACGCCTGGAGGCAACCTCGGAGAGATATCACCCACCTCACCCAAGCGAGGCAAACCCGTCAAAAAATATACATCAGTGAGAGTAATCTCCAACCTCTCACCACCAATAATAAAGGCACCCTCTGCCGGCACCCACCACTGCACGAGCTTGTTCAGGAGTCTCCTCACTGAACGGATATAAGGTATCTGAGCGAACTTCAAGAGTCCGCTCATGGCTAGGGTCTGTCTCACCCCCCCATCATTCTCGATCCTCGCCACAATCTCGGCATCAATATCTCTCTCCCGCCATACGGCCGGATTCAGTTTTCCGCGCTCGTGATGATGCTTGAGACCATTTCTCGCTCTCACCTTTAGATTTTCCGGGCATTTTTTCCACGCCCCCTCGTCGCCTCGGTTTGCGTGCCACATCGGCCGTTCTCCGTTTTCGATGTGTCTTATATCGCCGGATTCAGTTTTCCGCGCCCTTGATGATGCTAGAGATCATTTCTCGCTCTCACCTTTTCCGGGCATTTTTTCCACGCCCCCTCGTCGCCTCGGTTTGCGTGCCACATCGGCCGTTCTCCGTTTTCGATGTGTCTTATATCGCCGGATTCAGTTTTCCGCGCCCTTGATGATGCTAGAGATCATTTCTCGCTCTCACCTCTAGAATTTCCGGGCATCTTTTCCACGCCCCCTCGTCACCTCGGTTTGCGTGCCACATCGGCCGTTCTTCGTTTTCGACAATCCTTATGTCACCGGATCCAGTTTTCCGCACAGATGACGATGCTTGAGACCTTTTCTCGCCCTCGTCAATCCATTTTTGTTCGGTATAATTTTACCCCTTTTTCGGGCCGAGCAACCCCTTTTACGAAAAAGGCACTTAGGGAGTTTCTGTTAAGCTCTTTTCTGACTCCTAAAACAATGAAAAGATCGCCGAGCAATCTTGCTTCCTTTCATGCTCGATAAACGTATCTGAAAGGGCGTCTACCTGGTATAAGTTTACCCCTTTTCCGGACCTTGTAGACTAATTACGAAAAAGGTATACTCTAGTCACATCGGCTAGAAGAGTTCTCCATTCGCATCATTTTATACTTTTTCGGGCCTCGGAGACTAAACTTACGAAAAAGAAACACCAATAGAGTCCCATACTGTTTTCAGACTCTCTAAACATGAAAGCAACCATGAGCATGCGCCGTCCTGGGCTCACAAAATCCACAGGACCGTACCATTTCAGAGCACACTTTTATCCCTTCTTGAAGCTCATTAAAACTATGAAGAAGGAAGAAGGGTGCCTCTTGGCGCCACGACAGATCATATCTACTCGCATAGCAGCTTCCCCATTTTGGTCGCCTTTGTTCAGAGTATTCTGCAGTATGTCACCCTGAAACTCCCTCGACAGCTACCATCAGCTTGTCCTCCCCCCCCAGAGTCAATATATACCATTCAGTCAAAGCTATGATCCCTGCACCTACAATTCTACGCTGCCAGGTCAACCATGTCATCATGCTCTGAACAAAGGAAGTTTGAGTCTACCCATTTTTTGACCCAGTTATTTCCCATCCCCACAAGTATGCCAGTCCTACCAGCAGTACTACATCACTTCAGTTTACACCTCGCGCTCCTAGCAAGGAAACATCATTGCCTTGTTAGTTGCTGGTCTCCCTCTGTCGACGACAACCACATTTATTCCAGAGGATAGACCTAGAGGCCCCTGTGTCTTGGACTCATTACCATCTATGATGAGTACCTACGAATCATTTCGAGAGGAATCCTCAGTGCCTCTCCCAATGGTTGTTTCTCACATGCTCGACTTCAACACCTTGATCGCATCGTTGAGACTCGCACAGGGTATTGGTCCGTTCAGTTATTAGTCGAAGACCCCGGATACCCCCTGACTCCTCCACATTTGAGAGTCTTCCTATGGATATACCAGTTACACTTTCTCTATAGATATCCGGGCTGCGCATGGCGACAGTATTCAGATTCACACCTGTTTCATACTACCTTGAGTACACAGTTACATTTATTCCCAGATTTGACTCATAGATTTGAGTCCCTACAGATGTTGGACACCTTCAGTTTCAGCAGTTCCACAGTTATTCCAGTGTATCAGTTATCGAGATCAGTCATGATCATGAGTATATCCCACAATAATGTAACCTCTGGACCATTATGATGTACCAATATATTTCTTTACGTATTAGATCCCCCTTCTTGGGACTAATTGTTTTGTATATGTCTTGATACGAGCATGGGAATGCCCGCCTCGTCCTTTATCAGAGATTATACCTCATTCATATTGAGGCCATGTAATATTTTTTGTTTTTGCAGCTTCCAAAGGCCGTGGCTCCAGTCTCCAACCGGTCTCTTCTCTCCCCTAAACCCAGAAAAAGGACAAAAGAACTATGATGTCTATCAGCCATACGATGAGCTCCTGCCCTCACACATCAGGGGGCAATCTGTTAACACCTAAAAAGTGCTCACTAGCTCATTCCCTTACTCACATGACCCATTTGTCCACTTTTTCACCATCAGAGCCTCTGAAACCAACAAAAGGTCACCAAAAGACCTTGGTACACCCCTTTTTCCATTAAAAAAGATTATTTTTCCAAGAAAATCATAAAAAACCCTCAAAAAGGGTCCAAATTCCCAAAAATATTAAAAAGGGAATTAAAATATTATTTTTATTCAAAAAAGGAAAAAGGAGGGAAAATTACCTAAACCATGTTGGTCAATACCATTGGTTTCCACAAAACCACAAATGGTATTCCTCACCACCAAAACCTATAAAAAGGTGGTAGGGGCTCCTCATTTCACATCCTTCCATTATCTCATCCTTATGCTGCTGGAATCTCCCATGAGCACTTTTAGCCATTGAAGCAACCTTGGAGAAAGAGACCTATTGGAGTTTGGAGCTACTCATCTTGGGAGTTGCTCAACATCAACCTTCACCATTGAAGGTAATATCGCAAGCACTTGCTTGCCCCCCACTTTTCAATACAAAAATTATTTCTTATGTTTCTTGTTCTTGATTTTGAAATATTTACATTATTTGCTTAGATTCTTGTTTAGATCCATGAAAAGTATTGTTTATTTAGTTTAATTGTTTTTATTTCTATTGAAACTGCTACTACTAGTTAGTAGGTGCCCATAGCACTAAGCTTGGTTGCAAAACCGAGCCAATAATTCTCAAATTTATTTTCCGAGAAGTTGGTCAAAGTTGAAAATCGACCATGCATTTTTGCTAGACTTGGTCTTAAAGGGTGAGAAAATAGGTCGGAATGTCACGAAAGTTGGCGTGCGCCTTTGTCTACCAACGGGACATCCAAATCTATGCTCAATTTTTAATTCCGAGAAGTTGGTCAAATTCGAAACTCGACCGTGCGTTTTCGCTAGACTTAGGCTTAAAGGGTGAGAAAATGTCATGTCCCAAATTTGGCATTGGGTCACAATGGCCTAATCACATTAGACCTATTCATTAGAGTTTGTCAAATTGATGCTAAAGGTCAAATAATTGCCAAGGAGGAAAATTACTAGTTTCCTAGGTTTGGGGTGGAAGCTTTGGGATTTGGAATAATGGGGATAATAAATGATGTTTGAACATTAGAATGGAATAAATATTTAATAAAGGAGCTAAATAAATATATACAAGTGAAAATCAAAGTGGCATTTCATGATGAAGACACATGGAGGAAGTGGGACCCACATATGGCTAGATTTCCCCACTACATTTGGCATCATTCTCTCACCAATTCGAATTCAAGGTGAATGGTAACATACTTGGGGGAGTCCAAAAGGTATTATTCATTGCATGACTCATCCAAGGTCGAAGTATAGAGGAAGAGTAACTCCCATGGAAGAGGAAGAGGCAATTTGGAGCTAGTGAGACACTTGGGCTAGATTCCCTAGCTCTATGACAACAATGATGAAGATGCTATGACACCTATGACACAAATCAGACCTGAAGGCTGACATATGACATATATGACATTTCAGGGCTAAAAATAGACTCCAAGAGGGCGCTCAAGGGTATTAGGGCAGCTAAGATGCTCCCACATGTGATTTGGTGGAAGTGGGAGACTAGGAATTGTTGTACAAGTGGCGTTCTTTGGAATCTCTTCCCAACTTGAGTTGGCATGAGTCTCTTGGAAGGAATTCAACCCATGGAGGACATTAGAATTTTATAAATGTCAATAACAAAGAAGGAAACCGGCTTTTGATCATTTGTAGAATTTGCAATTGCATTTGTGAAGAGGGAGAGCTAGTGGATGACTAGTTTCTTGCCTTAGCCAATTTCGAGGGTGAAAGATTCCCATCCAAGTTGGTAATTGGAAAGGCCATTCAGACCTTTCATTTGGAGCTTTAATGGAGTCTTTATTTGCAGGTGTAAGCTATAGGGAAGATCATGCTTTTTTCTATTGCAGCTCACTCCTTCAACCATTTCCAGTTTTGATGGCATATTCTTGATCCTTGAGGGAGGGCGTTTTTGGTGAGATATTGTACTCTTTGGGGAAGCTTTTAATGCCCCATTTATTTTGTAATATGAATTAAATACTCTTTTCTTCATCTCCAAAAATTTTCAGGTCGAAATTCCAAGTAGAAATGTATAAATCTCATTTTTAATGGAAGAACAATGCCATTTCCCCACTACCTTGTTGTGAGCCAATGTATTGATGATAATTTCGAATGAATGGATGATTCTCTGATATATTTGTGATAAATATACTACCATGGATGTCTTATACAAGTTTCATGTACTGTACTTGAGCATTTGAAGCAATTTTACTCAGTTTAGTTATATTGGGAGGTGAAATAGTGCCATTTCCCCAAGGGTCGAATTGGGGATTTTTGCAGTTGAATGGGAGAGGGTGAGAACAGTTGTAATAATCCATTAATGGTGCATATGAGACTTTAATAACATACTTAACACATTACATACCTATGTTCATAAATTTGAGTGGGTTTGAAGGCATTTGGGAAGCCATTTTCAGTACTTACCCCAGGGGGATTTGAACCCCAAATTACTAGTGAAATTGCATAATTGGTCCAGAATCTCAAGAGAGTTTGCAGAGGTCTTTTTATGGCCATATGTCATCCATAAACATCATATTCAAGTTATAATATCATTCATACACCTTCCTTGAAGATTTGAAGGAATTTGGAGTCAATTTGAGACCTAGAGACCAATACTAGTCAAAGGGAAATCACTAGTAAAGTTACCTACATGGATCAGAATTGAAAGAGGATTTGCAGAAGTATTTCAAAGGTCCAAAGGCATCCCTAAAACACATATTTATGTTCTAATATTATTCATATACCTTCTCAGAATATTTGGGATCATTTGGGGCAAATTTGGGACCTAGAGATCAAAACTAGTCAAAGGTCAAACTAGGGAAAAAAAAGTGAAAAATTGTCATTTTAATAAAATTCCTAACAAGGGACATTACAGTGGTATCAGAGCATGGTCCTTGCACCTGTGTATTAGGTACATACATTCAAGAATAATTGGCAGCCATGTCTTACTATTATGATGAATCCTATGAGTACAATTCTTATGATGAATATGCAGATGCTTATGAGCAATATGAAGCAGAATGTGAATGGTATGAGGAAAAGGTGCCATCATGCAACACTTCTTACAATTTCAAGAGAAATGAAGATTATTCTTATGAATTTAAATCTGATGAATATGAATGTGTCACACCAACCAAGGATAATTCTATGAGTGAGTTCCAAAGATGGAGAGCAAATTATAAAACCTTGCCCCAGCAATATCAAGAATATCTTGCTTCGAGCAAAAATACACAAAATGCCATGTCTTTTGAGTACTATGCTGAACATGTTTTTGAAAATAGGCCCAAAAATGAAGATGTGGAGTTAGTGAAGAAAGGTTTATGCCCTTCTTGTAAGAACCCTTGGAGCGAGTATCATATATGTGTGCATGAAATGATGTCCTCTTTGATGAGAGCTTTTGAGATTTATTCAAGAAGGGATTCCAAATATACCGATCCTAAGGAAAACAAGGGGAAAAATGAATCAGCTTGCTTGAAGGAGAAAAATGAAGAGACATCACAAGAGCATGAAGAAGATTCTATTGAAAATATGGAAGATCATTTCGAGACACCTTCTAGCTTATACATGAACCAAAGAGCATCTACTGATGGATGCTTAAACTATGAAGGAGTACCTACTGATGGGTGCTCACACCTCTATGTTGGTGACATAGAGATCACTTTTGAAAGTGTTGCTGCAAGCCCAAGTTCCATTAAGCATGATAATGAAGACCTTGTAGCAGTTGAAGAAGAACCAAGATCAACTTCCCCATCACCACTTGAGCTTCATGAAGTTGGTCCAAGAAAAAATGAAGAAGATGAGGAGATTCATTTGCAAGAGCCTCATTTTCTTGAAGGTTCCTTAAAGATGAATGAAAATAAGATCCAAGAGTCCCTCATCATTCTCCATGAGACTCAAGCATTGGTGTCAAATTCTTGTTGGAGAGCTACTTCATTGGAGGAAACATCCTTCCTTGAAGATATGGAGAAGATTCAAAGAGCAATGTGCCACATCAAAGGTAATTTCATGTCTTTGCTTTTTGATAGAAACCATTTGTTTGAGCTTAATGAATTGTTACATGATGCATACTTGAAGAATAATGAGGATATTCATAAGCTCACAATTCAAAATGAGCAAATTCTTGAAAAGTTGCAAGATACTTGTTTTTCCTCCTATGTTTCAGATTGTCAAATGGTAGATTGTTTGGAGGATTCTCATGACATGGTGGATCATGAGAAATGTGAAAATTTGAATGTTCTTGATGTGTTTGAAGATGAACTTGAAGATATCCAAACACTTGATGTGGTGGAAGAGGAATTTGAATTTCCTCTTGATGAAGGTTATGCAATTTTTAAAGAAGAGCATGATTCCTCTACATTGGAACCAAACTATGACAAAGAGTTCACACTTTTGAAGGAGCTGCACGATACTACCCATATGGATCCTTCCCATGATGAAACTTCTGTACTTTTTGATCATTTGGGTGATTTGGTTCATTCTCCTACATCCTACAATTCCATGTTTTGCAACATTAGTCTCAATGAAGTATGGGTGAAAGGGTTCTTTTTGATGGTGCCACATGAGGAGTATGGAACTCCTAGATTTACTTTTTATGATGATAGGGTTGGAGCACATTCTTATTCACATTTTTAGCAACATTATTTGTCACTTTATGATGATGCAAATCCACATGGATGCACCTATGATATGCATTTGAGTCACTTGAAGAATCATGGTTTTTTTTTTCTCAACACTTGATTCATTTGATGTTGGACGAACTTCATCCAACACTTGGGAGAATAGATTTATGATTGGAGAACATTTTTGTTGCAAGACACATACTTTGTTATATCTTTATGACTCTCACATTCAGGGATGTATGGGTGAGACTTCTTTGAGTCATTTGAAGTCTCCTTGTTTTTTCTGCTCACTATTTGGTTCAGATTTTAGTGGAGATTCTTCATTCACTTCTTGGATGAAAGAATACATGGTTGAATATTTTGAGGCATATCACATCCTTTTGGAGCAGCATTATAGGACATGGGATCCTCACCTATGTCATTGGAGCAGATTTGATTGGTCACTTGAAGCTTGTATGCACTTGGAAAATGGTGGTCTACTTGCTTGGAGGTATAAGCACTTTCATGACTCTTTGATGAAGCATATCCTTGATGTACATTTTCATTATGTTGTTATGTACTTTGATGATATATATTTGGTACTCGTGATGTTTGGAAGAATGCATACAAGAAAATTGGATCCAGGAATCCTCTTATATAATGGTGTGGGTTGGAGAGCACTCTTAATTGTTGGGGTGCAATACAAGCAATGGGAGATGGATTTCCCCACTTAATAAAGTGATTTTTATTAGAGTAGTGCAGCAGCAAGCATGGTGGTTCCTCTCTAAAATCTTCATGGAAACTCAAAGACTCAAGGTTGGGCAATTCAATGGCAACTTCAAAGAATTATACAGAAAGCAGGTTCTTCAACACCCATGTTTAAAATTGCTTGAGGACAAGCAATATTGGGAAGGGAGGATTTGTCATGTCCCAAATTTGGCATTGGGTCACAATGGCCTAATCACATTAGACCTATTCATTAGAGTTTGTCAAATTGATGCTAAAGGTCAAATAATTGCCAAGGAGGAAAATTACTAGTTTCCTAGGTTTGGGGTGGAAGCTTTGGGATTTGGAATAATGGGGATAATAAATGATGTTTGAACATTAGAATGGAATAAATATTTAATAAAGGAGATAAATAAATATATACAAGTGAAAATCAAAGTGGCATTTCATGATGAAGACACATGGAGGAAGTGGGACCCACATATGGCTAGATTTCCCCACTACATTTGGCATCATTCTCTCACCAATTCGAATTCAAGGTGAATGGTAACATACTTGGGGGAGTCCAAAAGGTATTATTCATTGCATGACTCATCCAAGGTCTAAATATAGAGGAAGAGTAACTCGCATGGAAGAGGAAGAGGCAATTTGGAGCTAGTGAGACACTTGAGCTAGATTCCCTAGCTCTATGGCAACAATGATGAAGATGCTATGACACCTATGACACAAATCAGACCTGAAGGCTGACATATGACATATATGACATTTCAGGGCTAAAACTAGAATCCAAGAGGGCTCTCAAGGGTGTTAGGGCAGATAAGATGCTTCCACATGTGATTTGGTGGAAGTGGGAGACTAGGAATTGTTGTACAAGTGGCGTTCTTTGGAATCTCTTCCCAACTTGAGTTGGCATGAGTCTCTTGGAAGGAATTCGACCCATGGAGGACATTAGAAGTTTATAAATGTCAATAACAAAGAAGGAAACTGGCTTTTGATCATTTGTAGAATTTGCAATTGCATTTGTGAAGAGGGAGAGCTAGTGGATGACTAGTTTCTTGCCTTAGCCAATTTCGAGGGTGAAAGATTCCCATCCAAGTTGGTAATTGGAAAGGCCATTCAGACCTTTCATTTGGAGCTTTAATGGAGTCTTTATTTTCAGGTGTAAGCTACAGGGCAGCTCATGGTTTCTTCTATTGCAGCTCACTCCTTCAACCATTTCCAGTTTTGATGGCATATTCTTGATCCTTAAGGGAGGGCATTTTTGGTGAGCTATTGTACTCTTTGGGGAAGCTTTTAATGCCCCATTTATTTTGTAATATGAAGTAAATACTCTGTTCTTCATCTCCAAAAAGTTTCAGGTCTAAATTCCAAGTAGAAATGTATAAATCTCATTTTTAATGGAAGAATAATGCCATTTCCCCACTACCTTGTTGTGAGCCAATGTATTGATGATAATTTAGAATGAATGGATGATTCTATGATATATTTGTGATCAATATACTACCATGGATGTCTTATACAAGTTTCATGTACTGTACTTGAGCATTTGAAGCAATTTTACTCAGTTTAGTTATATTGGGAGGTGAAATAGTGCCATTTCCCCAAGGGTCGAATTGGGGATTTTTGTAGTTGAATGGGAGAGGGTGAGAACAGTTGTAATAATCCATTAATGGTGCATATGAGACTTTAATAACATAATTAACACATTACATACCTCTGTTCATAAATTTGAGTGGGTTTGGAGGCATTTGGGAAGCCATTTTCAGTACTTACCCCAGGGGGATTTGAACCCCAAATTACTAGTAAAATTGCATAATTGGTCCAAAATCTCAAGAGAGTTTGCAGAGGACTTTTTATGGCCATATTTCATCCATAAACATCATATTCAAGTTATAATATCATTCATACACCTTCCTTGAATATTTGAAGGAATTTGGAGTCAATTTGAGACCTAGAGACCAATACTAGTCAAAGGGAAATCACTAGTAAAGTTACCTACATGGATCAGAATTGAAAGAGGATTTGCAGAAGTATTTCAAAGGTCCAAAGGCATCCCTAAAACACATATTTATGTTCTAATATCATTCATATACCTTCTCAAAAGATTTGGGATCATTTGGGGCAAATTTGGGACCTAGAGATGAAAACTAGTCAAAGGTCAAACTAGGGGAAAAAAAAGTGAAAAATTGCCATTTTAATAAAATTCCTAACAAGAGACATTACAGAAAATAGCTCGGAACGTCACGAACGTTGGAATGCGCTTTTGTATACCAACGGGACATCCAAATCTATCCTCAATTTTCAATTCCGAGAAGTTGGTCAAATTTGAAATTCGACCGTGCGTTTTCGCTAGACTTGGGCTTAAAGGGGGAGAAAATAGCTCGAAACGTCACGAAAGTTGGTGTGGATGCTTGTCTACCAATGGGACATCCAAAACTATTCTCAAATTTCAATTCCGGGAAGTTAATCAAAGTTGAAACTCAATCGTGCGTTTTCGCTAGACTTGGGCTTAAAGGGTGTTAAAATAACTCGGAATGTTACGAAAGTTGGCGTGGACGCTCGTCTACCAATGTGACATCCAAATCCATTCTCAAATTTAAATTCCGAGAAGTTGGTAAAAGTTGAAAATCGATCGTGCATTTTCGCTAGACTTAGGATTAAAGGGTGAGAAAATAGCTCGGAACGTCACGAAAGCTGGCGTGCACATTTGTCTACCAACGGGACATCCAAATCTATGCTCAATTTTCAATTCCGAGAAGTTGGTCAAATTCGAAACTCGACCGTGCGTTTTCACTCGACTTAGGCTTAAAGGGTGAGAAAATAGCTCAGAACGTCACGAAAGTTGGCGTGCGCATTTGTCTACCAACGGGACATCCAAATCTATGCTCAATTTTCAATTCCGAGAAGTTGGTCAAATTCGAAACTCGACCGTGCATTTTCGCTAGACTTGGGCTTAGAGGGGGAGAAAATAGCTCGGAACGTCACGAAAGTTGGTGTCGATGCTTGTCTACCAATGGGACATCCAAAACTAGTCTCAAATTTCAATTCCGGGAATTTGGTGAAAGTCGAAACTCGATCGTGCATTTTCCCTAGATTTGGGCTTAAAGGGTGTGAAATTAGCTCGGAACGTCATGAATGTTGGCGTGGACGCTAGTCTACCAATGTGACATCCAAATCTATTCGCAAATTTAAATACTGAGAAGTTGGTCAAAGTTGAAAATCGACCATGCATTTTCGCTACACATAGGCTCAAAGGGTGAGAAAATAGCGCGGAACGTCACGAAAGTTTGCGTGCACATTTGTCTACCAACGGGACATCCAAATCTATGCTCAATTTTCAATTCCGAGAAGTTGGTCAAATTTGAAACTCGACCGTGCATTTTCTCTAGATTTGGGCTTAAAGGGGGAGAAAATAGCTCGGAACGTCACGAAAGTTGGTGTGGACGCTTGTCTACTAATGGGACATCCAAAACTATTCTCAAATTTCAATTCCGAGAAGTTGGTCAAAGTTGAAACTCGATCGTGCGTTTTCGCTAGACTTGGGCTTAAAGGGGGAGAAAATAGCTCGGAACATCACGAAAGTTGGTGTGGACGCTTGCCTACCAATGGGACATCCAAAACTATTGTAAAATTTCAATTCCGAGAAGTTGGTCAAAGTTGAAACTCGATCGTGCGTTTTCTCTAGACTTGGGCTTAAAGGGGGAGAAAATAGATCGGAACGTCACGAAAGTTGGCATGGATGCTCGTCTACCAATGTGACATCCAAATCTATTCTCAAATTTATATTCTGAGAAGTTGGTCAAAGTTGAAAATCGACCATACATTTTCGCTAGACCTGGGCTTAAAGGGTGAGAAAATAGCTCAGAATGTCACGAAAGTTGGCGTGCGCATTTGTCTACCAACGGGACATCCAAATCTATGTTCAATTTTTAATTCCAAGAAGTTGGTCAAATTCGAAACTCGACCATGCGTTTTCGCTAGACTTAGGCTTCAAGGGTGACAAAATAGCTCGGAACGTCACGAAAGTTGGCGTGCGCATTTCTCTACCAACGGGACATCCAAATCTATGCTCAATTTTCAATTCCGAGAAGTTGGTCAAATTTGAAACTTGACCGTCTGTTTTCGCTAGACTTGGGCTTAAAGGGGGAGAAAATAGCTCAGAACTTCACGAAAGTTGGTGTGGACGCTTGTCTACCAATGGGACATCCAAAACTATTCTCAAATTTCAATTCCGAGAATTTAATCAATGTTGAAACTCGATCGTGCGTTTTCGCTCGACTTGAGCTTAAAGGGTGTGAAATTAGCTCGTAATGTGACAAAAAATGGCGTGCACATTTTTCTACCAACGGGACATCCAAATCTATGCTCAATTTTGAAAATCAACCATGCGTTTTCCGTAGACATGGGCTTAAAGGGTGTGAAATTAGTTCGGAACATCACGAAAGTTGGTCTGCGCACTTGTCTACCAATGGGACATCCAAATCTATGCTCAATTTTCAATTCAAGGAATTTGGTGAAAGTCGAAACTCGATCGTGCGTTTTCGCCAGACTTGGGCTTAAATGGTCTGAAAATAGCTCAAAACGTCACGAAAGTTGGCGTGGATGCTCGTCTACCAATGTGACATTGAAATCTATTCGCAAATTTAAATTCCGAGAAGTTGGTCAAAGTTGAAAATCGACCGTGCATTTTCGCTACACTTAGGCTTAAAGGGTGAAAAAATAGCTCAAAACATCACTAAAGTTGGCATGCGCATTTGTCTACCAACGGGACATCCAAATCTATGCTCAATTTTCAATTCCGAGAAGTTGGTCAAATTTGAAACTCGACCGTGCGTTTTCGCTAGACTTGAGCTTAAAGGGGGATAAAATAGCTCGGAACATCACCAAAGTTGGTGTGGACGCTTGTCTACCAATGGGACATCCAAAACTATTCTCAAATTTCAATTCCGAGAAGTTGGTCAAAGTTGAAACTCGATCGTGCGTTTTCGCTAGACTTGCTCTTAAAGGGGGAGAAAATAGCCCGGAACGTCACGAAATTTGGTGTGGACGCTTGTCTACCAATGGGACATCCAAAACTATTCTAAAATTTCAATTCCTAGAAATTGGTCAAAGTTGAAACTCGATCGTGCGTTTTCACTAGACTTGGGCTTAAAGGGTGTGAAAATAGCTCGGAACATCACGAAAGTTGGCGTGGACGCTCGTCTACCAATGTGACATCCAAATCTATTCTCAAATTTATATTCCGAGAAGTTGGTCAAAGTTGAAAATCAGCCATGCATTTTCGCTAGACTTGGGCTTAAAGGGAGAGAAAATAGCTCGGAATGTCACGAAAGTTGGTGTGCGCATTTGTCTACCAACGGGACATCCAAATCTATGCTCAATTTTTAATTCCGAGAAGTTGGTCAAATTCGAAACTCGACTGTGCGTTTTCGTTAGACTTAGGCTTAAAGGGTGATAAAATAGCTCAGAACATCACGAAAGTTGGCATGCGCATTTGTCTACCAACAGGACATCCAAATCTATTCTCAATTTTCAATTCCGAGAAGTTGGTTAAATTCGAAACTCGACCGTACGTTTTCGCTAGACTTGGGCTTAAAGGGGGAGAAAATAGCTCGGAACGTCACGAAAGTTGGTGTGGACGCTTATCTACCAAAGGGACATCCAAAACTATTCTCAAATTTCAATTCCGTGAAGTTAGTCAAAGTTTAAAATCGACCGTGCATTTTCGCTAGACATAGGCTCAAAGGGTGAGAAAATAACTCGGAACGTCACGAAAGTTGGCGTGCGCATTTGTTTACCGACGGGACATCCAAATCTATGCTGAATTTTAAATTCTGAGAAGTTGGCGAAATTGGAAACTCGACCGTGCGTTTTCGCTAGACTTGGGCTTAAAGGGGGAGAAAATAGCTCGGAACGTCACGAAAGTTGGTGTGGACGCTTTTCTACCAATGGGACATCCAAAACTATTCTCAAATTTCAATTCCGAGAAGTTGGTCAAAGTTGAAACTCGATCGTGCGTTTTCACTAGACTTGGGCTTATACGGGAAGAAAATAGCTCGGATCGTCACGAAAGTTGGTGTGGACGCTTGTCTACCAAAGGGTTTATCCAAAACTATTCTCAAATTTCAATTCCGAGAAGTTGGTCAATGTTGAAACTCGATCGTGCGTTTTCGCTAGACTTGGGCTTAAAGGGGGAGAAAATAGCTCGGAACGTCACGAAAGTTGGTGTGGACGCTTGTCTACCAATGGGACATCCAAAACTATTCTCAAATTTCAATTCCGAGAAGTTGGTCAAAGTTGAAACTCGATCGTGCATTTTCGCTAGAATTGGGCTTAAAGGGTGTGAAAATAGCTCGGAACTTCACGAAAGTTGGCGTGGACGCTCGTCTACCAATGTGACATCCAAATCCATTCTCAAATTTAAATTCGGAGAAGTTGGTCAAAGTTGAAAATCGACCGTGCATTTTCACTAGACTTAGGCTTAAAGCGTGAGAAAATAGCTTGGAATGTCAGGAAAGTTGGCGTGCGCATTTGTCTACCAACGGGACATCCAAATCTATGCTCAATTTTCAATTCCGAGAAGTTGGTCAAATTCGAAACTCGACCGTGCATTTTCGCTAGACTTGGGCTTAAAGGGGGGAAAATAGCTCGGAACGTCATGAAAGTTGGTGTGGACGCTTGTCTACCAATTGGACATCCAAAACTATTCTCAAATTTCAATTCCGAGAAGTTGGTCAAAGTACAAACTCTATCGTGCGTTTTCTCTAGACTTGGGCTTCAAGGGTGTGAAAATAGCTCGGAACGTCACGAAAGTTGGCATGGATGCTCGTCTACCAATGTGACATCCAAATCTATTCTCAAATTTAAATTCTGAGAAGTTGGTCAAAGTTTAAAATAGACCGTGCATTTTCTCTAGAGTTGGGCTTAAATGGGAAGAAAATAGCTCGGAATGTCACGAAAGTTGGTGTGGATGCTTGTCTACCAATGGCACATCCAAAACTATTCTCAAATTTTAATTCCGAAATGTTTCTCAAAGTGGAAACTCGACCGTGTGTTTTCGCTAGACTTGGGCTTAAAGGGGCAGAAAATAGCTCGGAACGTCACGAAAGTTGGCGTGCACGCTTTTCTACCAATGGGACATACAAATCTATTTTCAAATTTAAATTCCCGGAAGTTGGTCAAATTCGAAATGCCACCATGGGTTTTCACTAGACTTGGGAATAAAGGGCGTGAAATTAGCTCGTACCGTCATGAAAGTTGCTGTGCGCGCATGTGTACAAGTGAGACATCCAAATCTATTCTCAATTTTCAAGTCCGAGAAGTTGGTCAAAGATGAAACGCGACTATTCGTTTTCTCTAGAGTTGGGCTTAAATGGGATAAAAATAGCTCGGAATGTCACGAAAGTTGGTGTGGACACTTGTCTACCAATGGGAAATCCAAATCTATTCTCAAATTTAAATTCCGAGAGGTTGGTCAAAGTTGAAACTCGATCATGCCTTTTCACTAGACTTGGGCTTAAAGGGGGAGAAAATAGCTTGGAACGTAACGAAAGTTGGTGTGGACGCTTGTCTACCAATGGGACATCCAAATCTATTCTCAAATTTAAATTCCGAGAGGTTGGTCAAAGTTGAAACTCGATCATGCGTTTTCTCTAGACTTGGGCTTAAAGGGGGAGAAAGTAGCTCGGAACATCACGAAAGTTGGTGTGGACGCTTGTCTACCAATGGGACATCCAAAACTATTCTCAAATTTCAATTTCGAGAAGTTGGTCAAAGTTGAAACTCGATCTTGCGTTTTTGCTAGACTTGGGCTTAAAGGGTTTGAAATTAGATCATAATGTCACGAAAGTTGCTGTGCGTGCATGTCTCCAAATGGGACATCCACATCTATTCTCAATTTTCATTTCCAAGAAGTTGGTCAAAGATGAAACGCGACCATGCGTTTTCTCTAGGGTTGGTCTTAAATGGGAAGAAAATAGCTCAGAATGTCACGAACGTTGGTGTGGACGCTTGTCTACCAATGGGACATCCAAATCTATTCTCAAATTTAAATTCCAAGAAGTTGGTCAAAGTTGAAAATTTACCATGCGTTTTCGCTAGACTTGGGCTTAAAGGGCGAGAAAATAGCTTGGAACATCATGAAAGTTGGCGTGCGCACTTGTCTACCAACGGGACATCCAAATCTATTCTCAAATTTCAATTCCGAGAAGTGGGTCAAAGTCGAAACGCCACCATGCATTTTCGCTATACTTGAGCTTAAAGGGTGTGAAATTAGCTCGTAACATCACGAAAGTTGCTGTGCACGCATGTCTACAAATGGGACATCCAATGTGACGAAAGTTGGCGTGCGCATTTGTCTACCATCGGGACATTGAAATCTATGCTCAATTTTCGTGCGTTTTCGCTAGAATTGGGTTTAGAGGGGGAGAAAATAGCTTGGAACGTCATGAAAGTTGGTGTGGACACTTGTCTACCAATGAGACATCCAAAACTATTCTCAAATTTCAATTCCGAGAAGTTGGTCTAAGTTGAAACTCGATCGTGCGTTTTCGCTAGACTTGGGCTAAAAGGGGGAGAAAATAGCTCGGAACGTCACGAAAGTTGGTGTGGACGCTTGTCTACCAATGGGACATCCAAAACTATTCTCAAATTTCAATTCCGAGAAGTTGGTCAAAGTTGAAACTCGATCGTGCGTTTTCGCTAGACTTGGGCTTAAAGGGGGAGAAAATAGCTCGGAACGTCACGAACGTTGGTGTGGACGGTTGTCTACTAATGGGACATCCAAAACTATTCTCAAATTTCAATTCCAAGAAGTTAGTCAAAGTTGAAACTCGATCGTGCGTTTTCGCTAGACTTGGGCTTAAAGAGTGTGAAAATAGCTCGAAACGTTACGAAAGTTGGCGTGGACGCTCGTCTACCAATGCGACATCTAAATCCATTTTAAAATTTAAATTTCGAGAAGTTTGTCAAAGTTAAAAATCGACCGTGCATTTTCGCTAGACTTAGCCTTAAAGGGTGAGAAAATAGCTCGGAACGTCACGAAAGTTGGCGTGCGCATTTGTCTACCAACGGGACATCCAAATCTATGCGAAATCTTCAATTCTGAGAAGTTGGTCAAATTCGAAACTCGAACGTGCGTTTTCGCTCGACTTGAGCTTAAAGTGTGTGAAATTAGCTCGTGATGTGAAGAAAGTTGGCGTGCGCATTTGTCTACCATCGGGACATTGAAATCTATGCTCAATTTTTATTTCTGAGCAGTTGGTCAAATCCGAAACTTAACCGTGCGTTTTCGCTAGACTTAGGCTTAAATGGTGAGAAAATAGCTCGGAACGTCAAGAAAGTTGGCGTGTGCATTTGTCTACCAACGGGACATCCAAATCTATGCTGAATTTTCAATTACGAGAAGTTAGTCAAATTGGAAACTCAACCATGCGTTTTCGCTAGACTTGGGCTTAAAGGGAGAGAAAATAGTTTGGAACGTCACGAAAGTTGGTGTGGACGCTTGTCTACCAATGGGACATCCAAAACTATTCTCAAATTTCAATTCCGAGAAGTTGGTCAAAGTTGAAACTCGATCGTGCGTTTTCGCTAGACTTGGGCTTAAAGGGGAAGAAAATAGCTCGGAACATCACGAAAGTTGGTGTGGACGCTTGTCTACCAATGGGAAATCCAAAACTATTCTCATATTTCAATTCCGGGAAGTTGGTCAAATATGAAACTCGATTGTGCGTTTTCGCTAGACTTGGGCTTAAAGGGGGAGAAAATAGCTCGGAACGTCACGAAAGTTGGTGTGGACGCTTGTCTACAATTGGGACATCCAAAACTATTCTCAAATTTCAAATCCGAGAAGTTGGTCAAAGTTGAAACTCGATCGACCATTTTCGCTAGAGTTGGGCTTAAAGGGTGTGAAAATAGCTCGGAACGTCACGAAAGTTGGCGTGGACGCTCGTCTACCAATGTGACATCCAAATCTATTCTCAAATTTATATTCCTAGAAGTTGGTCAAAGTTGAAAATCGACCGTGCATTTTCGCTAGACTTGGGCTTAAAGGGTGAGAAAATAGCTCGAAATGTCAGGAAAGTTGGCGTGCGCATTTGTCTACCAACGGGACATCCAAATCTATGCTCAATTTTTAATTTGGAGAAGTTGGTCAAATTCGAAACTCCACCATGCGTTTTCACTAGACTTAGGCTTAAAGGGTGAGAAAATAGCTCGGAACGTCACGAAAGTTGGCGTGCGCACTTGTCTACCAACGGGACATCCAAATCTATGCTCAATTTTCAATTCCGAGAAGTTGGTCAAATTCGAAACTCGACCGTGCGTTTTCTCTAGAATTGGGCTTAAAAGGGGAGAAAATAGCGCGGAACGTCACGAAAGTTGGTGTGGACGTTTCTCTACCAATGGGACATCCAAAACTATTCTCAAATTTCAATTCCGAGAAGTTAGTCAAAGTTGAAACTCGATCGTGCGTTTTCGCTAGACTTGGGCTTAAATGGTGTGAAAATAGCTCGGAACGTCACGAAATTTGGCGTGGATGCTCCTCTACCAATGTGACATCCAAATCTATTCTCAAATTTAAATTCCGAGAAGTTGGTCAAAGTTGAAAATCGACCGTGCATTTTCCCTAGACTTAGGCTTAAAGGGTGAGAAAATAGCTCGGAACGTCACGAAAAATGGCGTGCGCAATTGTCTACCAACGGGACATCGAAATCTATGCTCAATTTTCAATTCCGAAAAGTTGGTCAAATTTGAAACTCGACCGTGCGTTTTCACTTGACTTGGGCTTAAAGGAGGAGAAAATTGATCGTAACGTCATGAAAGTTGGTGTGGACGCTTGTCTACCAATGGGACATCCAAAACTATTCTCAAATTTCAATTCCGAGAAGTTGGTCAAAGTTGAAACTCGATCGTGCGTTTTCGCTAGACTTGGGCTTAAAGGGGGAGAAAATGGCTCGGAACGTCACGAAAGTTGGTTTGGACGCTTGTCTACCAATGGGACATCCAAATCTATTCTCAAATTTAAATTCCGAGAGGTTGGTCAAAGTTGAAACTCGATCGTGCGTTTTCTCTAGACTTGGGCTTAAAGGGGGAGAAAGTAGCTCGGAACGTCACGAAAGTTGGTGTGGACGCTTGTCTACCAATGGGACATCCAAAACTATTCTCAAATTTCAATTTCGAGAAGTTGGTCAAAGTTGAAACTCGATCTTGCGTTTTTGCTAGACTTGGGCTTAAAGGGTTTGAAATTAGATCATAATGTCACGAAAGTTGCTGTGCGTGCATGTCTCCAAATGGGACATCCACATCTATTCTCAATTTTCATTTCCAAGAAGTTGGTCAAAGATGAAACGCGACCATGCGTTTTCTCTAGGGTTGGTCTTAAATGGGAAGAAAATAGCTCAGAATGTCACGAACGTTGGTGTGGACGCTTGTCTACCAATGGGACATCCAAATCTATTCTCAAATTTAAATTCCAAGAAGTTGGTCAAAGTTGAAAATTTACCATGCGTTTTCGCTAGACTTGGGCTTAAAGGGCGAGAAAATAGCTTGGAACATCATGAAAGTTGGCGTGCGCACTTGTCTACCAACGGGACATCCAAATCTATTCTCAAATTTCAATTCCGAGAAGTGGGTCAAAGTCGAAACGCCACCATGCATTTTCGCTATACTTGAGCTTAAAGGGTGTGAAATTAGCTCGTAACATCACGAAAGTTGATGTGCACGCATGTCTACAAATGGGACATCCAAATCTATGCTCAATTTTGAATTCTGAGAAGTTGGTGAAAGTTTAAACTCGACCGTACGTTTTAGCTAGAGTTGGGCTTGAAGGGGGATAAAATAACTCGAAATGTCACGAAAGTTGGTGTGGACGCTTGTCTAAAAATGGTAAATCCAAAACTATTCTCAAATTTTAATTCCGAAATGTTTGTCAAAGTTGAAACTCGACCGTGCGTTTTCGCTAGACTTGGGCTTAAAGGGGAAGAAAATAGCTCGGAACGTCACGAAAGTTGGCATGCACGCTTGTCTACCAATGGGACATCCAAATCTCTTTTCAAATTTCAATTCCTAGAAGTTGGTCAAAGTCAAAATGCCACAATGGGTTTTCACTAGACTTGGGAATAAAGGGCATGAAATTAGCTCGTAACATCATGAAAGTTGCTGTGCGTGCATGTCTACAAATGGGACATCCAAATCTATTCTCAATTTTCAATTCTAAGAATTTGGTCAAAGATGAAACGCGATCGTGCATTTTCTCTAGAGTTGGTCTTAAATGGGAAGAAAATAGCTCAGAATGTCACGAAAGTTGGTGTGGACGCTTGTCTACCAAGGGAGATCCAAATCTATTCTCAAATTTAAATTCCGAGAAGTTGGTCAAAGTTGAAAATTGACCGTGCGTTTTCGCTAGACTTGGGCTTAAAGGGCGAGAAAATAGCTTGGAACGTCGCGAAAGTTGTCGTGCGCACTTGTCTAGCAACGGGACATCCAAATCTATTCTCAAATTTCAATTCCGAGAAGTTGGCCAAAGTCGAAATCCCACCATGTGTTTTTCGCTAGATTTGAGCTTAAAGGGTGTGAAATTAGCTCGTAACATCACGAAAGTTGCTGTGCACGCATGTCTACAAATGGGACATCCAAATCTATGCTCAATTTTGAATTCCAAGAAGTTGGTGAAAGTCGAAACTCGACCGTACGTTTTCACTAGAGTTGGGATTGAAGGGGGAGAAAATACCTCGGAATATCACAAAAGTTGGTGTGGACACTTGTCTACCAATGGTACATCCAAATATATTTTCAAATTTCAATTCCCAGAAGTTGGTCAAAGTCGAAATGCCACCATGGGTTTTCACTAGAGTTGGGAATAAAGGGAGTGAAATTAGCTCGTAACATCATGAAAGTTGCTGTGCACGCATGTCTAAAAATGGGACATCCAAATTTATTCTCAATTTTCAATTCCGAGAAGTTGGTCAAAGATGAAACGCGAGCATGCGTTTTCTCTAGAGTTGGGCTTAAATGGGATGAAAATAGCTCGGAATGTCACGAAAGTTTGTGTGGACGGTTGTCTACCAATGGGACATCCAAATCTATTCTCAAATTTAAATTCCGAGAAGTTGGTCAAAGTTGAAAATTGACCGTGCGTTTTCGCTAGACATGGGCTTAAAGGGCGAGAAAATAGCTTGGAACGTCACGAAAGTTGGCGTGCGCACTTGTCTACCAATGGGACATCCAAATCTATTCTCAAATTTCAATTCCAAGAAGTTGTTCAAACCCGAAACGCCACCGTGCGTATTCGCTAAACTTGAGCTTAAAGGGTGTAAAATTAGCTCGTAATGTCACAAAAGTTGCTGTGCACGCATGTCTATAAATGGGACATCCAAATCTATTCTCAATTTTCATTTCCGAGAAGTAGGTCAAAGCCGAAACACGATCGTGCGTTTTCTCTAGAGTTGGGCTTAAAGGGGAAGAAAATAGCTCGGAACGTCACGAAAGTTGGTGTGTGCACTTATCTACCAACGTGACATCCAAATCCATTCTCAAATTTAAATTCTGAGAAGTTGGTCAAAGTTGAATATCGACCGTGCATTTTCGCTATACTTAGGCATAAAGCGTGAGAAAATAGCTCGGAACATCACGAAAGTTGGCGTGCGCATTTGTCTACCAATGGGACATCCAAATCTATTCTCAAATTTCAATTCCGAGAAGTTGGCCAAAGTCGAAACGCCACCATGCGTTTTCGCTAGACTTGAGCGTAAAGGGAATGTCACAAAAGTTGGTGTGGACGCTTGTTTACCAATGGTACATCCAAAAATATTCTCAAATTTTAATTTTGAAATGTTTGTCAAAGTTGAAACTCAACCGTGCGTTTTCACTAGACTTGGGCTTAAAGGGGAAGAAAATAGCTCGGAACGTCACGAAAGTTGGCGTGCACGCTTGTCTACCAATGGGACATCCAAATCTATTTTCAAATTTCAATTCCCAGAAGTTGGTCAAAGTCGAAATGCCACCACGGGTTTTCACTGGACTTGGGAATAAAGGGAGTGAAATTAGCTCGTAACATCATGAAAATTGCTGTGCGCGCATGTCTAAAAATGGGACATCCAAATCTATTCTCAATTTTTAATTCCGAGAAGTTGGTCAAAGATGAAACGCGACCGTGCGTTTTCTCTAGAGTTGGGCTTAAATGGGATGAAAATAGCTCGGAATGTCATGAAAGTTGGTGTGGACGCTTGTCTAGCAATGGAACATCCAAATCTATTCTCAAATTTAAATTTCGAGAATTTGGTCAAAGTTGAAAATTGACCGTGCGTTTTCGCTAGACTTGGGCTTAAAGGGCGAGAAAATAGCTTGGAACGTGACGAAAGTTGGCGTGCGCACTTTTCTACCAATGGGACATCCAAATCTATTCTCAAATTTCAATTCCAAGAAGTTGGTCAAAGCCGAAACGCCACCGTGCGTTTTTGCTAAACTTGAGCTTAAAGGGTGTAAAATTAGCTCGTAACGTCACAAAAGTTGCTGTGCACGCATGTCTAGAAATGGGACATCCAAATCTATTCTCAATTTTCATTTCTGAGAAGTAGGTCAGAGCCGAAACACGATCGTGCGTTTTCTCTAGAGTTGGGCTTAAATGGGATGAAAATAGCTCGGAATGTCACGAAAGTTGGTGTGGATGCTTGTCTACCAATGGGACATCCAAACCTATTCTCAAATTTGAATTCCGAGAAGTTGGTCAAAGTTGAAAATCGATCGTGCATTTTCGCTAGACTTAGGCTTAAAGCGTGAGAAAATAGCTCGGAACGTCACGAAAGTTGGCGTGCGCATTTGTCTACCAATGGGACATCCAAATCTATGCTCAATTTTCAATTCCGAGAAGTTGGTCGAATTGGAAACTCGACCGTGCGTTTTCACTGGACTTGGGCTTAAAGGGGGAGAAAATAGCTCGGAACGTCACGTAGTTGGTGTGGACGCTTGTCTACCAATGGGACATCCAAAACTATTTGCAAATTTCAATTCCGAGAAGTTGGTCAAAGTTGAAACTCGATCAAGCATTTTCACTAGACTTGGGCTTAAAGGGTGGGAAAATAGCTTGGAACGTCACGAAATTTGGCGTGCGCACTTGTCTACCAATGGGACATCCAAATCTATTCTCATATTTCATTCCGAGAAGTTGGTCAAAGTCAAAATGCCACCATGCGTTTTCGCTAGACTTAAGCTTAAATGGTGTTAAATTAGCTTGTAATGTGCACGAATGTCTACAAATGGGACATCCAAATCTATGCCCAATTTTCAATTCCGAGAAGTTGGTGAAAGTCGTAACTCGACCGTACGTTTTCGCTACACTTGGGCTTAAAGGGAGAGAAAATAGCTCGGAACATAACGAATGTTGGTGTGGATACTTGTCTACCAATGGGACATCCAAAACTATTCTCAAATTTCAATTCCGAGAAGTTTGTCAAAGTTGAAAATCGATCGTGAGTTTTCGCTAGACTTGGGCTTAAAGGGTGTGAAATTAGCTCGGAATCTCACAAAAGTTGTTGTGCGCAAATGTCTACAAATAGGACATCCAAAACAATGCTCAATTTTCAATTACGAGAAGTTGGTGAAAGTTGAAACTCGACCGTACGTTTTCGGTAGAGGAGAAAATAGCTTGGAACGTCACGAAAGTTGGTGTGGATGCTTGTCTACCAATGTGACATCCAAATCTATTCGCAAATTTAAATTCCGAGAAGTTGGTCAAAGTTGAAAATCGAACGTGCATTTTCGCTACACTTAGGCTTAAAGGGTGAGAAAATAGCTCGGAACGTCACGAAAGTTAGCGTGCGCATTTATCTACCAACGGGACATCCAAATCTATGCAAAATTTTCAATTCCGAGAAGTTGGTCAAATTCGAAACTCGACCGTGCGTTTTCGATAGACTTGGGATTAAAGGGGGAGAAAATAGCTCGGAACGTCACGAACGTTGGTGTGGACGCTTTTCTACAAGTGGAACATCCAAAACTATTCTCAAATGTCAATTTCGAGAAGTTAGTCAAAGTTGAAACTCGATCGTACGTTTTCGCTAGACTTGGGCTTAAAGGGTGTGAAAATAGCTCGAAACGTTACGAAAGTTGGCGTGGACGCTCGTCTACCAATGCGACATCCAAATCCATTCTCAAATTTAAATTCCGAGAAGTTTTTCAAAGTTGAAAATCGACCGTGCATTTTCGCTAAACTTAGGCTTAAAGGGTGAGAAAATAGCTCGGAACGTCACGAAAGTTGGCATGCGCATTTGTGTACCAACGGGACATCCAAATCTATGCGAAATTTTCAATTCCGAGAAGTTGGTCAAATTCGAAACTCGACCGTGCGTTTTCGCTCGACTTGAGCTTAAAGGGTGTGAAATTAGCTAGTGATGTGACGAAAGTTGGCGTGCGCATTTGTCTACCATCGGGACATTGAAATCTATGCTCAATTTTCGTGCGTTTTCGCTAGAATTGGGTTTAGAGGGGGAGAAAATAGCTTGGAACGTCATGAAAGTTGGTGTGGACACTTGTCTACCAATGAGACATCCAAAACTATTCTCAAATTTCAATTCCGAGAAGTTGGTCTAAGTTGAAACTCGATCGTGCGTTTTCGCTAGACTTGGGCTTAAAGGGGGAGAAAATAGCTCGGAACGTCACGAAAGTTGGTGTGGACGCTTGTCTACCAATGGGACATCCAAAACTATTCTCAAATTTCAATTCCAAGAAGTTGGTCAAAGTTGAAACTCGATCGTGCGTTTTCGCTAGACTTGGGCTTAAAGGGGGAGAAAATAGCTCGGAACGTCATGAACGTTGGTGTGGACGCTTGTCTACTAATGGGACATCCAAAACTATTCTCAAATTTCAATTCCAAGAAGTTAGTCAAAGTTGAAACTCGATCGTGCGTTTTCGCTAGACTTGGGCTTAAAGAGTGTGAAAATAGCTCGAAACGTTACGAAAGTTGGCGTGGACGCTCGTCTACCAATGCGACATCTAAATCCATTTTAAAATTTAAATTTCGAGAAGTTTGTCAAAGTTAAAAATCGACCGTGCATTTTCGCTAGACTTAGCCTTAAAGGGTGAGAAAATAGCTCGGAACGTCACGAAAGTTGGCGTGCGCATTTGTCTACCAACGGGACATCCAAATCTATGCGAAATCTTCAATTCTGAGAAGTTGGTCAAATTCGAAACTCGAACGTGCGTTTTCGCTCGACTTGAGCTTAAAGTGTGTGAAATTAGCTCGTGATGTGAAGAAAGTTGGCGTGCGCATTTGTCTACCATCGGGACATTGAAATCTATGCTCAATTTTTATTTCTGAGCAGTTGGTCAAATCCGAAACTTAACCGTGCGTTTTCGCTAGACTTAGGCTTAAATGGTGAGAAAATAGCTCGGAACGTCAAGAAAGTTGGCGTGTGCATTTGTCTACCAACGGGACATCCAAATCTATGCTGAATTTTCAATTACGAGAAGTTAGTCAAATTGGAAACTCAACCATGCGTTTTCGCTAGACTTGGGCTTAAAGGGGGAGAAAATAGTTTGGAACGTCACGAAAGTTGGTGTGGACGCTTGTCTACCAATGGGACATCCAAAACTATTCTCAAATTTCAATTCCGAGAAGTTGGTCAAAGTTGAAACTCGATCGTGCGTTTTCGCTAGACTTGGGCTTAAAGGGGAAGAAAATAGCTCGGAACATCACGAAAGTTGGTGTGGACGCTTGTCTACCAATGGGAAATCCAAAACTATTCTCATATTTCAATTCCGGGAAGTTGGTCAAATATGAAACTCGATTGTGCGTTTTCGCTAGACTTGGGCTTAAAGGGGGAGAAAATAGCTCGGAACGTCACGAAAGTTGGTGTGGACGCTTGTCTACAATTGGGACATCCAAAACTATTCTCAAATTTCAAATCCGAGAAGTTGGTCAAAGTTGAAACTCGATCGACCGTTTTCGCTAGAGTTGGGCTTAAAGGGTGTGAAAATAGCTCGGAACGTCACGAAAGTTGGCGTGGACGCTCGTCTACCAATGTGACATCCAAATCTATTCTCAAATTTATATTCCTAGAAGTTGGTCAAAGTTGAAAATCGACCGTGCATTTTCGCTAGACTTGGGCTTAAAGGGTGAGAAAATAGCTCGAAATGTCAGGAAAGTTGGCGTGCGCATTTGTCTACCAACGGGACATCCAAATCTATGCTCAATTTTTAATTTGGAGAAGTTGGTCAAATTCGAAACTCCACCATGCGTTTTCACTAGACTTAGGCTTAAAGGGTGAGAAAATAGCTCGGAACGTCACGAAAGTTGGCGTGCGCACTTGTCTACCAACGGGACATCCAAATCTATGCTCAATTTTCAATTCCGAGAAGTTGGTCAAATTCGAAACTCGACCGTGCGTTTTCTCTAGAATTGGGCTTAAAAGGGGAGAAAATAGCGCGGAACGTCACGAAAGTTGGTGTGGACGTTTCTCTACCAATGGGACATCCAAAACTATTCTCAAATTTCAATTCCGAGAAGTTAGTCAAAGTTGAAACTCGATCGTGCGTTTTCGCTAGACTTGGGCTTAAATGGTGTGAAAATAGCTCGGAACGTCACGAAATTTGGCGTGGATGCTCCTCTACCAATGTGACATCCAAATCTATTCTCAAATTTAAATTCCGAGAAGTTGGTCAAAGTTGAAAATCGACCGTGCATTTTCCCTAGACTTAGGCTTAAAGGGTGAGAAAATAGCTCGGAACGTCACGAAAAATGGCGTGCGCAATTGTCTACCAACGGGACATCGAAATCTATGCTCAATTTTCAATTCCGAAAAGTTGGTCAAATTTGAAACTCGACCGTGCGTTTTCACTTGACTTGGGCTTAAAGGAGGAGAAAATTGATCGTAACGTCATGAAAGTTGGTGTGGACGCTTGTCTACCAATGGGACATCCAAAACTATTCTCAAATTTCAATTCCGAGAAGTTGGTCAAAGTTGAAACTCGATCGTGCGTTTTCGCTAGACTTGGGCTTAAAGGGGGAGAAAATGGCTCGGAACGTCACGAAAGTTGGTTTGGACGCTTGTCTACCAATGGGACATCCAAATCTATTCTCAAATTTAAATTCCGAGAGGTTGGTCAAAGTTGAAACTCGATCGTCGCGTTTTCTCTAGACTTGGGCTTAAAGGGGGAGAAAGTAGCTCGGAACGTCACGAAAGTTGGTGTGGACGCTTGTCTACCAATGGGACATCCAAAACTATTCTCAAATTTCAATTTCGAGAAGTTGGTCAAAGTTGAAACTCGATCTTGCGTTTTTGCTAGACTTGGGCTTAAAGGGTTTGAAATTAGATCATAATGTCACGAAAGTTGCTGTGCGTGCATGTCTCCAAATGGGACATCCACATCTATTCTCAATTTTCATTTCCAAGAAGTTGGTCAAAGATGAAACGCGACCATAGCGTTTTCTCTAGGGTTGGTCTTAAATGGGAAGAAAATAGCTCAGAATGTCACGAACGTTGGTGTGGACGCTTGTCTACCAATGGGACATCCAAATCTATTCTCAAATTTAATTCCAAGAAGTTGGTCAAAGTTGAAAATTTACCATGCGTTTTCGCTAGACTTGGGCTTAAAGGGCGAGAAAAATAGCTGGAACATCATGAAAGTTGGCGTGCGCACTTGTCTACCCAACGGGACATCCAAATCTATTCTCAAATTTCAATTCCGAGAAGTGGGTCAAAGTCGAAACCGCCACCATGCATTTTCGCTATACTTGAGCTTAAAGGGTGTGAAATTAGCTCGTAACATCACGAAAGTTGCTGTGCACGCATGTCTACAAATGGGACATCCAAATCTATGCTCAATTTTGAATTCTGAGAAGTTGGTGAAAGTTTAAACTCGACCGTACGTTTTAGCTAGAGTTGGGCTTGAAGGGGGATAAAATAACTCGAAATGTCACAAAAGTTGGTGTGGACGCTTGTCTAAAAATGGTAAATCCAAAACTATTCTCAAATTTTAATTCCGAAATGTTTGTCAAAGTTGAAACTCGACCGTGCGTTTTCGCTAGACTTGGGCTTAAAGGGGAAGAAAATAGCTCGGAACGTCACGAAAGTTGGCATGCACGCTTGTCTACCAATGGGACATCCAAATCTCTTTCAAATTTCAATTCCTAGAAGTTGGTCAAAGTCAAAATGCCACAATGGGTTTTCACTAGACTTGGGAATAAAGGGCATGAAATTAGCTCGTAACATCATGAAAGTTGCTGTGCGTGCATGTCTACAAATGGGACATCCAAATCTATTCTCAATTTTCAATTCTAAGAATTTGGTCAAAGATGAAACGCGATCGTGCATTTTTCTCTAGAGTTGGTCTTAAATGGGAAGAAAATAGCTCAGAATGTCACGAAAGTTGGTGTGGACGCTTGTCTACCAAGGGAGATCCAAAATCTATTCTCAAATTTAAATTCCGAGAAGTTGGTCAAAGTTGAAAATTGACCGTGCGTTTTCGCTAGACTTGGGCTTAAAGGGCGAGAAAATAGCTTGGAACGTCGCGAAAGTTGTCGTGCGCACTTGTCTAGCAACGGGACATCCAAATCTATTCTCAAATTTCAATTCCGAGAAGTGGCCAAAGTCGAAATCCCACCATGTGTTTTTCGCTAGATTTGAGCTTAAAGGGTGTGAAATTAGCTCGTAACATCACGAAAGTTGCTGTGCACGCATGTCTACAAATGGGACATCCAAATCTATGCTCAATTTTGAATTCCAAGAAGTTGGTGAAAGTCGAAACTCGACCGTACGTTTTCACTAGAGTTGGGATTGAAGGGGGAGAAAATACCTCGGAATATCACAAAAGTTGGTGTGGACACTTGTCTACCAATGGTACATCCAAATCTATTTTCAATTTTCAATTCCCAGAAGTTGGTCAAAGTCGAAATGCCACCATGGGTTTTCACTAGAGTTGGGAATAAAGGGAGTGAAATTAGCTCGTAACATCACGAAAGTTGTTGTGCACGCATGTCTAAAAATGGGACATCCAAATTTATTCTCAATTTTCAATTCCGAGAAGTTGGTCAAAGATGAAACGCGAGGCATGCGTTTTCTCTAGAGTTGGGCTTAAATGGGATGAAAATAGCTCGGAATGTCACGAAGTTTGTGTGGACGGTTGTCTACCAATGGGACATCCAAATCTATTCTCAATTTAAATTCCGAGAAGTTGGTCAAAGTTGAAAATTGACCGTGCGTTTTCGCTAGACATGGGCTTAAAGGGCGAGAAAATAGCTTGGAACGTCACGAAAGTTGGCGTGCGCACTTGTCTACCAATGGGACATCCAAATCTATTCTCAAATTTCAATTCCAAGAAGTTGTTCAAACCCGAAACGCCACCGTGCGTATTCGCTAAACTTGAGCTTAAAGGGTGTAAAATTAGCTCGTAATGTCACAAAAGTTGCTGTGCACGCATGTCTATAAATGGGACATCCAAATCTATTCTCAATTTTCATTTCCGAGAAGTAGGTCAAAGCCGAAACACGATCGTAGCGTTTTCTCTAGAGTTGGGCTTAAAGGGGAAGAAAATAGCTCGGAACGTCACGAAAGTTGGTGTGTGCACTTATCTACCAACGTGACATCCAAATCCATTCTCAAATTTAAATTCTGAGAAGTTGGTCAAAGTTGAATATCGACCGTCGCATTTTCGCTATACTTAGGCATAAAGCGTGAGAAAATAGCTCGGAACATCACGAAAGTTGGCGTGCGCATTTGTCTACCAATGGGACATCCAAATCTATTCTCAAATTTTCAATTCCGAGAAGTTGGCCAAAGTCGAAACGCCACCATGCGTTTTCGCTAGACTTGAGCGTAAAGGGAATGTCACAAAAGTTGGTGTGGACGCTTGTTTACCAATGGTACATCCAAAAATATTCTCAAATTTTAATTTTGAAATGTTTGTCAAAGTTGAAACTCAACCGTGCGTTTTCACTAGACTTGGGCTTAAAGGGGAAGAAAATAGCTCGGAACGTCACGAAAGTTGGCGTGCACGCTTGTCTACCAATGGGACATCCAAATCTATTTTCAAATTTCAATTCCGAGAAGTTGGTCAAAGTCGAAATGCCACCACGGGTTTTCACTGGACTTGGGAATAAAGGGAGTGAAATTAGCTCGTAACATCATGAAAATTGCTGTGCGCGCATGTCTAAAAATGGGACATCCAAATCTATTCTCAATTTTTAATTCCGAGAAGTTGGTCAAAGATGAAACGCGACCGTGGCGTTTTCTCTAGAGTTGGGCTTAAATGGGATGAAAATAGCTCGAATGTCATGAAAGTTGGTGTGGACGCTTGTCTAGCAATGGAACATCCAAATCTATTCTCAAATTTAAATTTCGAGAATTTGGTCAAAGTTGAAAATTGACCGTTACGCGTTTTCGCTAGACTTGGGCTTAAAGGGCGAGAAAATAGCTTGGAACGTGACGAAAGTTGGCGTGCGCACTTTTCTACCAATGGGACATCCAAATCTATTCTCAAATTTCAATTCCAAGAAGTTGGTCAAAGCCGAAACGCCACCGTGCGTTTTTGCTAAACTTGAGCTTAAAGGGTGTAAAATTAGCTCGTAACGTCACAAAAGTTGCTGTGCACGCATGTCTAGAAATGGGACATCCAAATCTATTCTCAATTTTCATTTCTGAGAAGTAGGTCAAAGCCGAAACACGATCGTAGCGTTTTCTCTAGAGTTGGGCTTAAATGGGATGAAAATAGCTCGGAATGTCACGAAAGTTGGTGTGGATGCTTGTCTACCAATGGGACATCCAAACCTATTCTCAAATTTGAATTCCGAGAAGTTGGTCAAAGTTGAAAATCGATCGTTGCATTTTCGCTAGACTTAGGCTTAAAGCGTGAGAAAATAGCTCGGAACGTCACGAAAGTTGGCGTGCGCATTTGTCTACCAATGGGACATCCAAATCTATGCTCAATTTTCAATTCCGAGAAGTTGGTCGAATTGGAAACTCGACCGTTGCGTTTTCACTAGACTTGGGCTTAAAGGGGGAGAAAATAGCTCGGAACGTCACGTAGTTGGTGTGGACGCTTGTCTACCAATGGGACATCCAAAACTATTTGCAAATTTCAATTCCGAGAAGTTGGTCAAAGTTGAAACTCGATCAAGCTTTTCACTAGACTTGGGCTTAAAGGGTGGGAAAATAGCTTGGAACGTCACGAAATTTGGCGTGCGCACTTGTCTAACCAATGGGACATCCAAATCTATTCTCATATTTCATTCCGAGAAGTTGGTCAAAGTCAAAATGCCACCATGCGTTTTCGCTAGACTTAAGCTTAAATGGTGTTAAATTAGCTTGTAATGTGCACGAATGTCTACAAATGGGACATCCAAATCTATGCCCAATTTTCAATTCCGAGAAGTTGGTGAAAGTCGTAACTCGACCGTTACGTTTTCGCTACACTTGGGCTTAAAGGGAGAGGAAAATAGCTCGGAACATAACGAATGTTGGTGTGGATACTTGTCTACCAATGGGACATCCAAAACTATTCTCAAATTTCAATTCCGAGAAGTTTGTCAAAGTTGAAAATCGATCGTGAGTTTTCGCTAGACTTGGGCTTAAAGGGTGTGAAATTAGCTCGGAATCTCACAAAAGTTGTTGTGCGCAAATGTCTACAAATAGGACATCCAAAACAATGCTCAATTTTCAATTACGAGAAGTTGGTGAAAGTTGAAACTCGACCGTACGTTTTCGGTAGAGGAGAAAATAGCTTGGAACGTCACGAAAAGTTGGTGTGGATGCTTGTCTACCAATGTGACATCCCAAATCTATTCGCAAATTTAAATTCCGAGAAGTTGGTCAAAGTTGAAAATCGAACGTGCATTTTCGCTACACTTAGGCTTAAAGGGTGAGGAAAATAGCTCGGAACGTCACGAAAGTTAGCGTGCGCATTTATCTACCAACGGGACATCCAAATCTATGCAAAATTTTCAATTCCGAGAAGTTGGTCAAATTCCAAACTCGACCGTGCGTTTTCGATAGACTTGGGATTAAAGGGGGAGAAAATAGCTCGGAACGTCACGAACGTTGGTGTGGTCGCTTTTCTACAAGTGGAACATCCAAAACTATTCTCAAATGTCAATTTCGAGAAGTTAGTCAAAGTTGAAACTCGATCGTCGCGTTTTCGCTAGGACTTTGGGCTTAAAGGGTGTGAAAATAGCTCGAAACGTTACGAAAGTTGGCGTGGACGCTCGTCTACCAATGGCGACATCCAAATCCATTCTCAATTTAAATTCCCGAGAAGTTTTTTCAAAGTTGAAAATCGACCGTGCATTTTCGCTAAACTTAGGCTTAAAGGGTGAGAAAATAGCTCGGAACGTCACGAAAGTTGGCATGCGCATTTGTGTACCAACGGGACATCCAAATCTATGCGAAATTTCAATTCCGAGAAGTTGGTCAAATTCGAAACTCGACCGTGCGTTTTCGCTCGACTTGAGCTTAAAGGGTGTGAAATTAGCTAGTGATGTGACGAAAGTTGGCGTGCGCATTTGTCTACCATCGGGGACATTGAAATCTATGCTCAATTTTCCTGTGTTTTCGCTAGAATTGGGTTTAGAGGGGGGAGAAAATAGCTTGGAACGTCATGAAAGTTGGTGTGGACACTTGTCTACCAATGAGACATCCAAAAACTATTCCTCAAATTTCAATTCCGAGAAGTTGGTCTAAGTTGAAACTCGATCGTGCGTTTTCGCTAGACTTGGGCTTAAAGGGGGAGAAAATAGCTCGGAACGTCACGAAAGTTGGTGTGGACGCTTGTCTACCAATGGGACATCCAAAACTATTCTCATATTTCAATTCCGAGAAGTTGGTCAAAGTTGAAACTCGATCGTAGCGTTTTCGCTAGACTTGGGCTTAAAGGGGGAGAAAATAGCTCGGAACGTCACGAACGTTGGTGTGGACGCTTGTCTACTAATGGGACATCCAAAACTATTCTCAAATTTCAATTCCAAGAAGTTAGTCAAAGTTGAAACTCGATCGTGCGTTTTCGCTAGACTTGGGGCTTAAAGAGTGTGAAAATAGCTCGAAACGTTACGAAAGTTGGCGTGGACGCTCGTCTACCAATGCGACATCTAAATCCATTTTAAAATTTAAATTTCGAGAAGTTTGTCAAAGTTAAAAATCGACCATGCATTTTCGTTAGACTTAGCCTTAAAGGGTGAGAAAATAGCTCGGCAACGTCACGAAAGTTGGCGTGCGCATTTGTCTACCAACGGGACATCCAAATCTATGCGAAATCTTCAATTCTGAGAAGTTGGTCAAATTCGAAACTCGAACGTGCGTTTTCGCTCGACTTGAGCTTAAAGTGTGTGAAAATTAGCTCGTGATGTGAAGAAAGTTGGCGTGCGCATTTGTCTACCATCGGGACATTGAAATCTATGCTCAATTTTTATTTCTGAGCAGTTGGTCAAATCCGAAACTTAACCGTGCGTTTTCGCTAGGACTTAGGCTTAAATGGTGAGAAAATAGCTCGGAACGTCAAGAAAGTTGGCGGTGTGCATTTGTCTACCAACGGGACATCAAATCTATGCTGAATTTTCAATTACGAGAAGTTAGTCAAATTGGAAAACTCAACCATTGCGTTTTCGCTAGACTTGGGCTTAAAGGGGGAGAAAATAGTTTGGAACGTCACGAAAGTTGGTGTGGACGCTTGTCTACCAATGGGACATCCAAAACTATTCTCAAATTTCAATTCTCGAGAAGTTGGTCAAAGTTGAAACTCGATCGTGCGTTTTCGCTAGACTTGGGCTTAAAGGGGAAGAAAATAGCTCGGAACATCACGAAAGTTGGTGTGGACGCTTGTCTACCAATGGGAAATCCAAAACTATTCTCATATTTCAATTCCGGGGAAGTTGGTCAAATATGAAACTCGATTGTGCGTTTTCGCTAGACTTGGGCTTAAAGGGGGAGAAAATAGCTCGGAACGTCACGAAAGTTGGTGTGGACGCTTGTCTACAATTGGGACATCCAAAAACTATTCTCAAATTTCAAATCCGAGAAGTTGGTCAAAGTTGAAACTCGATCGACCGTTTTCGCTAGAGTTGGGCTTAAAGGGTGTGAAAATAGCTCGGAACGTCACGAAAGTTGGCGTGGAACGCTCGTCTACCAATGTGACATCCAAATCTATTCTCAAATTTATATTCCTAGAAGTTGGTCAAAGTTGAAAATCGACCGTGGCATTTTTCGCTAGACTTGGGCTTAAAGGGTGAGAAAATAGCTCGAAATGTCAGGAAAGTTGGCGTGCGCATTTGTCTACCAACGGGACATCCAAATCTATGCTCAATTTTTAATTTGGGAGAAGTTGGTCAAATTCGAAACTCCACCATGCGTTTTCACTAGACTTAGGCTTAAAGGGTGAGAAAATAGCTCGGAACGTCACGAAAGTTGGCGTGCGCACTTGTCTACCAACGGGACATCCAAATCTATGCTCAATTTTCAATTCCGAGAAGTTGGTCAAATTCGAAACTCGACCGTGCGTTTTCTCTAGAATTGGGCTTAAAAGGGGAGAAAATAGCGCGGAACCGTCACGATAGTTGGTGTGGACGTTTCTCTACCAATGGGACATCCAAAAACTATTCTCAAATTTCAATTCCGAGAAGTTAGTCAAAGTTGAAACTCGATCGTGCGTTTTCGCTAGACTTGGGCTTAAATGGTGTGAAAATAGCTCGGAACGTCACGAAATTTGGCGTGGATGCTCCTCTACCAATGTGACATCCAAATCTATTCTCAAATTTAAATTCCGAGAAGTTGGTCAAAGTTGAAAATCGACCGTTGCATTTTCCCTAGACTTAGGCTTAAAGGGTGAGAAAATAGCTCGGAACGTCACGAAAAATTGCGTGCGCAATTGTCTACCAACGGGACATCGAAATCTATGCTCAATTTTCAATTCCGAAAAGTTGGTCAAATTTGAAACTCGACCGTGCGTTTTCACTTGACTTGGCTTAAAGGAGGAGAAAATTGATCGTAACGTCATGAAAGTTGGTGTGGACGCTTGTCTACCAATGGGACATCCCAAAACTATTCTCAAATTTCAATTCCGAGAAGTTGGTCAAAGTTGAAACTCGATCGTGCGGTTTCGCTAGACTTGGGCTTAAAGGGGGAGAAAAATGGCTCGGAACGTCACGAAAGTTGGTTTGGACGCTTGTCTACCAATGGGACATCCAAATCTATTCTCAAATTTAAATTCCGAGAGGTTGGTCAAAGTTGAAACTCGATCGTGCGTTTTCTCTAGACTTGGGCTTAAAGGGGGAGAAAGTAGCTCGGAACGTCACGAAAGTTGGTGTGGACGCTTGTCTACCAATGGGACATCCAAAAACTATTCTCAAATTTCAATTTCGAGAAGTTGGTCAAAGTTGAAACTCGATCTTTGCGTTTTTGCTAGACTTGGGCTTAAAGGGTTTGAAATTAGATCATAATGTCACGAAAGTTGCTCTGTGCGTGCATGTCCTCCAAATGGGACATCCACATCTATTCTCAATTTTCATTTCCAAGAAGTTGGTCAAAGATGAAACGCGACCATGCGTTTTCTCTAGGGTTGGTCTTAAATGGGAAGAAAATAGCTCAGAATGTCACGAACGTTGGTGTGGACGCTTTGTCTACCAATGGGACATCCAAATCTATTCTCAAATTTAAATTCCAAGAAGTTGGTCAAAGTTGAAAATTTACCATGCGTTTTCGCTAGACTTGGGCTTAAAGGGCGAGAAAATAGCTTGGAACATCATGAAAGTTGGCGTGCGCACTTGTCTACCAACGGGACATCCAAATCTATTCTCAAATTTCAATTCCGAGAAGTGGGTCAAAGTCGAAACGCCACCATGCATTTTCGCTATACTTGAGCTTAAAGGGTGTGAAATTAGCTCGTAACATCACGAAAGTTGCTGTGCACGCATGTCTACAAATGGGACATCCAAATCTATGCTCAATTTTGATTCTGAGAAGTTGGTGAAAGTTTAAACTCGACCGTCTAACGTTTTAGCTAGAGTTGGGCTTGAAGGGGGATAAAATAACTCGAAATGTCACAAAAGTTGGTGTGGACGCTTGTCTAAAAAATGGTAAATCCAAAACTATTCTCAAATTTTAATTCCGAAATGTTTGTCAAAGTTGAAACTCGACCGTCATGCGTTTTCGCTAGACTAGGGCTTAAAGGGGAAGAAAATAGCTCGGAACGTCACGAAAGTTGGCATGCACGCTTGTCTACCAATGGGACATCCAAATCTCTTTTCAAATTTCAATTCCCTAGAAGTTGGTCAAAGTCAAAATGCCACAATGGGTTTTCACTAGACTTGGGAATAAAGGGCATGAAATTAGCTCGTAACATCATGAAAGTTGCTGTGCGTGCATGTCCTACAAATGGGACATCCAAATCTATTCTCAATTTTCAATTCTAAGAATTTGGTCAAAGATGAAACGCGATCGTGCATTTTCTCTAGAGTTGGTCTTAAATGGGAAGAAAATAGCTCAGAATGTCACGAAAAGTTGGTGTGGACGCTTGTCTACCAAGGGAGATCCAAATCTATTCTCAAATTTAAATTCGAGAAGTTGGTCAAAGTTGAAAATTGACCGTGCGTTTTCGCTAGACTTGGGCTTAAAGGGCGAGAAAATAGCTTGGAACGTCGCGAAAGTTGTCGTGCGCACTTGTCTAGCAACGGGACATCCAAATCTATTCTCAAATTTCAATTCCGAGAAGTTGGCCAAAGTTGAAATCCCACCATGTGTTTTTTCGCTAGATTTGAGCTTAAAGGGTGTGAAATTAGCTTCGTAACATCACGAAAGTTGCTGTGCACACATGTCTACAAATGGGACATCCAAATCTATGCTCAATTTTGAATTCCAAGAAGTTGGTGAAAGTCGAAACTCGACCGTACGTTTTCACTAGAGTTGGGATTGAAGGGGGAGAAATATACCTCGGAATATCACAAAAGTTGGTGTGGACACTTGTCTACCAATGGTACATCCAAATCTATTTTCAAATTTCAATTCCCAGAAGTTGGTCAAAGTCGAAATGCCACCCATGGGTTTTCACTAGAGTTGGGAATAAAGGGAGTGAAATTAGCTCGTAACATCATGAAAGTTGCTGTGCACGCATGTCTAAAAATGGGACATCCAAATTTATTCTCAATTTTCAATTCCGAGAAGTTGGTCAAAGATGAAACGCGAGCATCGCGTTTTCTCTAGAGTTGGGCTTAAATGGGATGAAAATAGCTCGGAATGTCACGAAAGTTTGTGTGGATCGGTTGTCTACCAATGGGACATCCAAATCTATTCTCAAATTTAAATTCCGAGAAGTTGGTCAAAGTTGAAAATTGACCGTTGCGTTTTCGCTAGACATGGGCTTAAAGGGCGAGAAAATAGCTTGGAACGTCACGAAAGTTGGCCGTGCGCACTTGTCTAACCAATGGGACATCCAAATCTATTCTCAAATTTCAATTCCAAGAAGTTGTTCAAACCCCGAAACGCCACCGTTGCGTATTCGCTAAACTTGAGCTTAAAGGGTGTAAAAATTAGCTCGTAATGTCACAAAAGTTGCTGTGCACGCATGTCTATAAATGGGACATCCAAATCTATTCTCAATTTTCATTTCCGAGAAGTAGGTCAAAGCCGAAACACGATCGTGCGTTTTCTCTAGAGATTGGGCTTAAAGGGGAAGAAAATAGCTCGGAACGTCACGAAAGTTGGTGTGTGCACTTATCTACCAACGTGACATCCAAATCCATTCTCAAATTTAAATTCTGAGAAGTTGGTCAAAGTTGAATATCGACCGTGCAATTTTCGCTTATACTTTAGGCTTAAAGGGTGTGAAAATAGCTCGGAACGTCACGAAAGTTGGCGTGGACGCTCGTCTACCAATGTGACATCCAAATCTATTCTCAAATTTATATTCCTAGAAGTTGGTCAAAGTTGAAAATCGACCGTGCATTTTCGCTAGACTTGGGCTTAAAGGGTGAGAAAATAGCTCGAAATGTCAGGAAAGTTGGCGTGCGCATTTGTCTACCAACGGGACATCCAAATCTATGCTCAATTTTTAATTTGGAGAAGTTGGTCAAATTCGAAACTCCACCATGCGTTTTCACTAGGACTTAGGCTTAAAGGGTGAGAAAATAGCCTCGGAACGTCACGAAAGTTGGCGTGCGCACTTGGTCTACCAACGGGACATCCAAATCTATGCTCAATTTTCAATTCCGAGAAGTTGGTCAAATTCGAAACTCGACCGTGCGTTTTCTCTAGAATTGGGCTTAAAAGGGGAGAAAATAGCGCGGAACGTCACGAAAGTTGGTGTGGACGTTTCTCTACCCAATGGGACATCCAAAACTATTTCTCAAATTTCAATTCCGAGAAGTTAGTCAAAGTTGAAACTCGATCGTGCCGTTTTCGCTAGACTTGGGCTTAAATGGTGTGAAAATAGCTCGACATCCAAATCTATTCTCAAATTTAAATTCCGAGAAGTTGGTCAAAGTTGAAAATCGACCGTGCATTTTCCCTAGACTTAGGCTTAAAGGGTGAGAAAATAGCTCGGAACGTCACGAAAAATGGCGTGCGCAATTGTCTACCAACGGGACATCGAAATCTATGCTCAATTTTCAATTCCGAAAAGTTGGTCAAATTTGAAACTCGACCGTGCGTTTTCACTTGACTGGGCTTAAAGGAGGAGAAAATTGATCGTAACGTCATGAAAGTTGGTGTGGACGCTTGTCTACCAATGGGACATCCAAAACTATTCTCAAATTTCAATTCCGAGAAGTTGGTCAAAGTTGAAACTCGATCGTGCCGTTTTCGCTAGACTTGGGCTTAAAGGGGGAGAAAATGGCTCGGAACGTCACGAAAGTTGGTTTGGACGCTTGTCTACCAATGGGACATCCAAAACTATTCTCAAATTTCAATTCAGAGAAGTTGGTCAAAGTTGAAACTCGATCGTGCATTTTTTTCTAGAGTTGGGCTTAAAGGGTGTGAAAATAGCTTGGAACGTCATGAAAGTTGGCGTGGACGCTCGTCTACCAATGTGACATCCAAATCTATTCTCAAATTTAGATTTCGAGAAGTTGGTCACAGTTGAAAATCGACCGTGCATTTTCACTAGACTTAGGCTTAAAGGTTGAGAAAATAGCTCGAACGTCACGAAAGTTGGCGTGCGCAATTGTCCTACCCAACGGAACATCCAAATCTATGCTCAATTTTCAATTACGAGAAGTTGGTCAAATTTGAAACTCGACCGTGCGTTTTCGCTAGACTTGGGCTTAAAGGGGGAGGAAATAGCTCGGAACGTCACGAAAGTTGGTTTGGACACTTGTCTACCAATGGGACATCCAAAACTGTTCTCAAATTTCAATTCCGAGAAGTTAATAAAAGTTGAAACTCGATCATGCGTTTTCGCTAGACTTGGGCTTAAAGGGTGTGAAAATAGCTCGGAACGGTACGAAAGTTGGCGTGGACGCTTGTCTACTAATGTGACATCCAAATCCATCTCAAATTTAAATTCCGAGAAATTGGTCAAAGTTGATAATCGACCATAGCCTTTTTCGCTAGACTTAGGCTTAAAGGGTTATAAAATAGCTCGGAACGTCACGAAAGTTGGCGTGCGCATTTGTCTACCAACGGGACATCCAAATCTATACTCAAATTTAAATTCCGAGAAGTTGGTCAAAGTTGAAAATCGACTGTGCAATTTCGCTACACTTAGGCTTAAAGGGTGAGAAAATAGCTAGGAACATCACGAATGTTGGCATGCGCATTTGTCTACCAACGGAAATCCAAATCTATGCTCAATTTTCAATTCCGAAAAGTTGGTCAAATTTAAAACGTCGACCGTAGCCGTTTTCCGCTAGACTTGGGCTTAAAGGGGGAGAAAATATAGCTCGGAACGTCACGAAAGTGGTGTGGACGCTTGTCTACCAATGGGACATCCAAAACTATTCTCAAATTTCAATTCCGAGAAGTTGGTCAAAGTTGAAACTCGATCGTGTGTTTTTCGATAGACTTGGGCTTAAAGGGGGAGAAAATAGCTCGGAACGTCACGAAAGTTGTGTGTGACGCTTGTCTACCAATGGGACATCCAAAACTATTCTCATTTGAAACTCGATCATGCATTTCACTAGACTTGGGCTTAAAGGGTGTGAAAATAGCTCGGAACGTCACAAATGTTGGTGTGGACGCTTGTCTACCAATGGGACATCCAAAAACTATTCTCAAATTTCAATTTCGAGAAGTTGGTCAAAGTTGAAACTCGATCGTAGCGTTTTTGCTAGACTTTGGGCTTAAAGGGTGTGAAATTAGCTCGTAATGTGACGAAAGTTGTTATGCGCGCATGTCTACAAATGGGACATCCAAATCTATTCTCAATTTTCATTTCCGAGAAGTTGGTCAGAGATGAAACGTGACCGTGCGTTTTCTCTAGTACCATGCGTTTTCGCTAGAGTTGGGGCTTAAAGGGAGAGGAAAATAGCTTGGAACGTCACGAAGTTGGCGTGTGCACTTGTCTACCAACGGGACATCCAAATCTATTCTCAAATTTCAATTCCGAGAAGTTGGTCAAAGTCGAAAACGCCACCATGCGTTTTGGCTAGACTTGAGTTTAAAGGGTGTGAAATTAGCTCGTAACATCACGAAAGTTGCTGTGCACGCATATCTACAAATGGACATCCAAATCTATGCTCAATTTGAATTCCAAGAAGTTGGTGAAAGTCGAAACTCGACCGTACATTTTCACTAGAGTTGGGCTTGAAGGGGGATAAAATAGCTCGGAATGTCACGAAAGTTGGTGTGGACGCTTGTCTACCAATGTTACATCCAAAACTATTCTCAAATTTTAATTCCAAAATGTTTGTCAAAGTTCAAACTCGACCGTGCCGTTTTCGCTAGGACTTGAGCTTAAAGGGGCAGATAATAGCTCGGAATGTCACGAAAGTTGGCGTGCACGCTTGTCTTACCAATGGGACATCCAAATCTATTTTCAAATTTCAATTCCCAGAAGTTGGTCAAAGTCAAAATTCCACCATGGGTTTCCACTAGACTTGGGAATAAAGGGCATGAAATTAGCTCGTAACGTCATGAAAGTTGCCTGTGCGTGCATGTCTACAAATGGGACATCCAAATCTATTCTCTATTTTCAATTCCGAGAAGTTGGTCAAAGATGAAACGCGATCGTGCGTTTTCTCTAGAGATGGGCTTAAATGGGAAGAAAATAGCTCAAAATGTCACGAAAGTTGGTGTGGACGCTTGATTACCAATGGGACATCCAAATCTATTCTCAATTTAAATTCTGAGAAGTTGGGTCACAGTTGAAAAATTACCGTGCGTTTTCGCTAGACTTGGGCTTAAAGGGCGAGAAAATAGCTTGGAACGTCGCAAAAGTGGGCGTGCGCACTTGTCTACTAATGGGACATCCAAATATATTCTCAAATTTCAATTCTGAGAAGTTGGGCCAAAGTCGAAACGCCACCATGCATTTTTGCTAGACTTGAGCTTAAAGGGTGTGAAATTAGCTCGTAACATGACGAAATTTGCTGTGCACAGCATGTCTACAAATGGGACATCCAAATCTATGCTCAATTTTGAATTTCGAGAAGTTGGTGAAAGTCGAAACTCGACCGTTACGTTTTCCCCTACAGTTGGGGCTTGAAGGGGGAGAAAATACCATCGGAATGTCACAAAAGTTGGTGTGGACGCTTGTCTACCAATGGTACATCCAAAACTATTCTCAAATTTTAATTCCAAAATGTTTGTCAAAGTTGAAACTCAACCGTGCGTTTTCCGCTATACTTGGGCTTAAAGGGGCAGAAAATAGCTCGGAACGTCATGACAGTTGCTGTACGCACTTGTCTAAAATGGGGACATCCAAATCTATTCCTCAATTTTCAATTCTGAGAAGTTGGTCAAAGATGAAACCCGAAGCGTGCCTTTTCTCTAGAGTTGGGCTTAAATGGGATGAAAATAACTCGGAATGTCACGAAAGTTGGTGTGGGACCGCTTGTCTACCAATGGGACATCCAAATCTATTCTCAAATTTAAATTTCGAGAGTTGGTCAAAGTTGAAAATTGACCGTACAGCGTTTTCGCTAGACTTGGGCTTAAAGGGCGAGAAAATAGCTTGGAATGTCACGAAAGTTGGCATGCGCACCTTGTCTACCAATGGGACATCCAAATCTATTCTCAAACTTCAATTCCAAGAAGTTGGTCAAAGCCGAAATGCCTAGGTGCTTTTTCGCTAAACTTGAGCTTAAAGGGTGTAACATTAGCTCGTAACATCACAAAAGTTGTTGTGCACGCATGTCTAGAAATGGGACATCCAAATCTATTCTCAATTTTCATTTCCGAGAAGTAGGTCAAAGCCAAAACACGATCGTGTGTTTTCTCTAGAGTTGGGCTTAAAGGGGAAGAAAATAGCTCGGACGTCACGAAAGTTGGCGTGTGCATTTGTCTACCAATGGGACATCCAAATCCATTCTCAAATTTTAAATTCGGAGAAGTTGTCAAAGTTGAAAATCGACCGTGCATTTTCGCTAGACTTAGGCTTAAAGCGTGAGGAAAATAGCTGGAACAGTCACGAAAGTTGGCGGTGCGCATTTGTCTACCAACGGGATATCCAAATCTATGCTCAATTTTTCAATTCCGAGAAGTTGGTCAAATTCGAAACTCGACCGTGTGTTTTCGCTAGACTTGGGCTTAAAGGGGTAGAAAATAGCTCGGAACGTCACGAAAGTTGGCGTGCGCACTTGTCTACCAACGGGACATCCAAATCTATTCTCATATTTCAATTCCGAGAAGTTGGTCAAAGTTGAAACTCGATCGTGCGTTTTCGCTAGACTTGGGCTTAAAGGGTGGGAAAATAGCTTGGAACGTCACGAAAGTTGGCGTGCGCACTTAATCTACCAACGGGACATCCAAATCTATTCTCATATTTCAATTCCGAGAAGTTGGTCAAGTCGAAATGCCGCCATGCGTTTTCGCTAGACTTGAGCTTAAGGGGTGTTAAAATTAGCTCGTAATGTGACGAAAGTTGTTGTGCGCGAATGTCTACAAATGGGACATCCAAATCTATGCTCAATTTTCAATTCCGAGAAGTTGGTGAAAGTCGTAACGCGACCGTATGTTTCCGCTACACTTGGGCTTAAAGGGGAAGAAAATAGCTTGGAACGTAACGAATGTTGGTGTGGATGCTTGTCTACCAATGGGACATCCAAAACTATTCTCAAATTTCAATTTCCGAGAAGTTGTCAAAGTTGAAACTCGATCGTGCATTTTCGCTAGACTTGGGCTTAAAGGGTGGGAAAATAGTTTGGAACGTCATGGAAGTTGGCGTGCGCACTTGTCCACCAACGGGACATCCAAATCTATTCTCATATTTCAATTCCGAGAACTTGGTTAAAGTCGAAATGCCACCATGCATTTTCGCTAGACTTGAGCTTAAAGGGTGTTAAATTAGCTCGTAATGTGACGAAAGTTGTTGTGCGCGAATGTCTACAAATGGGACATCCAAATCTATGCTCAATTTTCAATTCCGAGAAGTTGGTGAAAGTCGTAACTCGACCGTACGTTTTCGCTACACTTGGGCTTAAAGGGGAGAAAATAGCTCGAAACGTAACGAATGTTGGTGTGGATGCTTGTCTACCAATGGGACATCCAAAACTATTCTCAAATTTCAATTCCAAGAAGTTTGTCAAACTTGAAACTCGATCGTGCGCTTTTCGCTAGACTTGGCTTAAAGGGTGTGAAATTAGCTCGGAATCTCACAAAAGTTGTTGTGCGCAAATGTCTACAAATGGGACATTCAAAACAATGCTGAATCTTCAATTACGAGAAGTTGGGGAAAGTTGAAACTCGACCGTACGTTTTCAGTAGAGGAGAAAACAGCTTGGAACGTCACGAAAGTTGGTGCGGATGCTTGTCTACCAATGGGACATCCAAAACTATTCTCAAATTTCAATTCCAAGATATTGGTCAAAGTCGAAACGCCCACCATGCGTTTTCTCTAGACTTGGGATTAAAGTGTGTGAAATTAGTTCGTAAAATCACGAAAGTTGTAGTGCGCACATGTCTACAAATGTGACATCCAAATCTATTCTCAAATTTAAATTGTGAGAAGTTAGTCCAAAGTTGAAAATCGACCGTAGCGTTTTCCCTAGACTTGGGCTTAAAGGGTGTGAAATTAGTTCGGAACGTCACGAAAGTTGGCGTGCGCACTTGTCTACCACGGGACATCCAAATCTATGCTCAATTTTCAATTCCGGGAATTTGGTGAAAGTCAAACCTCGATCGTGCATTTTCCCTATATTTGGGCTTAAAGGGTGTGAAATTAGCTCGGAACGTCACGAAAGTTGGCGTGGATGCTCGTCTACCAATGTGACATCCAAATCTATTAACAAATTTTAAATTCCGAGAAGTTGGTCAAAGTTGAAAATCGACCGTGCAATTTTCGCTACACTTAGGCTTAAAGGGCGAGAAAATAGCTCGTAACGTCATGAAAGTTGGCATCCGCATTTGTCTACCAACGGGGACATCCGAATCTATGCTCAATTTCAATTCCGAGAAGTTGGGTCAAATTTGAAACTTGACCGTGCGTTTTCGCTAGAAATTGGCTTAAAGGAGGAGAAAATAGCTCAGAACTTTACGAAAGTTGGTGTGGACGCTTGTCTACCAATGGGACTTCCAAAACTATTCTCATATTTCAATTCCGACAAGTTGGTCAAAGTTGAAACTCGATCGTGCATTTTCGCTAGACTTGGGATTAAAGGGGGAGAAAATAGCTCGGAACGTCACTAAAGTTGGTGTGGACGCTTGTCTACCAATGGGACATCCCAAAACTATTTAAAATTTCAATTCCGAGAAGTTGGTCAAAGTTGAAACTCGATCGTGCATTTTCTCTAGACTTGAGCTTAAAGGGTGGTAAAAATAGCTCGGAACGTCATGAAAGTTGGCGTGGCACATTTGTCTACCAACGGGACATCCAAATCTATGCTCAATTTTCAATTCCGAGAAGTTGGTCAAATTTGAAACTCGACCGTGCGTTTCGCTCGACTTGAGCTTAAAGGGTGTGAAATTAGCTCGTAGTGTGATGAAAGTTGGCGTGTGCATTTGTCTACCAACGGGACATCCAAATCTATGCTCAATTTTTTATTTCGAGAAGTTGGTCAAATTCGAAACTTGACCGGTGCGTTTTCGCTAGACTTAGGCTTAAAGGGTGAGAAATAGCTCGGAACGTCACGATAGTTGGCATGCGCATTTGTCTACCATGGGACAATCCAAATCTATGCTGAATTTTCAATTCCGATAAGTTGGTTAAATTGTAAACCTCGACCGTGCATTTGCGCTAGACTTGGGCTTAAAGGGGGAGAAAATAGCTTGAAACGTCACGAAAGTTGGTGTGGACGCTTGTCTACCAATGGGACATCCAAAACTATCTCAAATTTCAATTCCGAGAAGTTGGTCAAAGTTGAAACTCGATCGTCAGCGTTTTCGCAGGACTTGGGCTTAAAGGGGAAGAAAATAGCTTGGAACATCCACGAAATCTGGCGTGGACGCTCGTCTACCAATGTGACATCCAAATCTATTCTCAAATTTATATTCCGAGAAGTTGGTGAAAGTTGAAAATCGACCGTGCATTTTCGCTAGACTTGGGCTTAAAGGGTGACAAAATAGCTCGGAATGTCACGAAAGTTGGTGTCTGCATTTGTCTACCAACGGGACATCCAAATCTATGCTCAATTTTTAATTCCGAGAAGTTGGTCAAATTCGAAACTCGACCGTGCGCTTTCGCTAGACTTCGGCTTAAAGGGTGAGAAAATAGCTGGGAACGTGACGAAAGTTGCCGTGCACATTTGTCTACCAACGGGACATCCAAATCTATGCTCAATTTTCAATTCCGAGAAGTTGGTCAAATTCGAAACTCGACCGTTAGCGTTTTCGCTCGACTTGAGCTTAAAGGCTGTGAAATTAGCTCGTAGTCTGACGAAAGTTGGCATGCGCATTTGTCTACCAATGGGACATCCAAATCTATGCTCAATTTTTAATTCCGAGAAGTTGGTCAAATTCGAAACTTGACCATGCATTTTCGCTAGACTTAGGCTTAAAGGGTGAGACAATAGCTCGGAACGTCACGAAAGTTGGTGTGGATGCTTGTCTACCAATGGGACATCCAAATCTAATCTCAAATTTAAATTCCGAGAAGTTGCTCAAAGTTGAAAATTTACTGTGCGTTTTCGCTAGACTTGAAGGGCGAGAAAATCGCTTGGGACGTCACGAAAGTTGGCATGCGCACTTGTCTACCAACGGGACATCCAAATCTATGCTCAATTTTCAATTCCGAGGAGTTGGTCAAATTTGAAACTCGACCGTGCATTTTCGCTAGACTTGGGCTTAAAGGGGGAAAAAATAGCTCGGAACTTTATGAAAGTTGGTGTGGACGCTTGTCTACCAATGAGACTTCCAAAACTATTCTCAAATTTCAATTCCGAGAAGTTGGTCAAAGTTGAAACTTGATCATCCGTTTTCGCTAGACTTGGGATTAAAGGGGGAGAAAATAGCTCAGAACGTCACGAAAGTTGGTGTGGACGCTTGTCTACCAATGGGACATCCAAAACTATTCTAAAATTTCAATTCCGAGAAGTTGGTCAAAGTTGAAACTCGATCGTGCGTTTTCACTAGACTTGGGCTTAAAGGGTGTGAAAATAGCTCGGAACGTCACGAATGTTGGCGTGGACGCTCGTCTACCAATGTGACATCCAAATCTATTCTCAAATTTATATTCCGAGAAGTTGGTCAAAGTTGAAAATCGACCGTGCATTTTCGCTAGACTTGGGCTTAAAGGGTGAGAAAATAGCTCAGAATGTCACGAAAGTTGGCGTGCGCATTTGTCTACCAACGGGACATCCAAATCTATGCTCAATTTTTTATTCCATGAAGTTGGTCAAATTCGAAACTCGACCGTGCCATTTTCGCTAGACTTAGGCTTAAAGGGTGAGAAAATAGCTCGGAATGTCACGAAAGTTGGTGTGCGCATTTGTCTACCAACGGGACATCCCAAATCTATGCTCAATTTTCAATTCCGAGAAGTTGGTCAAATTCGAAACTCGACCGTGCGTTTTCGCTAGACTTGGGATTAACGGGGGAGAAATAGCTCGGAACGTCACAAAAGTTGGTGTGGACGCTTGTCTACCAATGGGACATCCAAAACTATTCTCAAATTTAAATTCCAAGAAGTTGGTCAAAGTTGAAAACTCGATTGTGCGTTTTCGCTAGAATTGGACTGAAAGGATGTGAAATTAGCTCGTAATGTCACGAAAGTTGCTTTGGCACGCATGTCTACAAATGGGACATCCAAATCTATTCTCAATTTTCAATTCCAAGAAGTTGGTCAAAGATGAAACGCGACCGTGCGTTTTCTCTAGAGTTGGGCATAAATGGGAAGAAAATAGCTCGGAATGTCACGAAAGTCGGTGTGGATGCTTGTCTACCAATGGGACATCCAAATCAATTCTCAAATTTAAATTCCGAGAAGTTGGTCAAAGTTGAAAATTTACCGTGCATTTTCGCTAGACTTGGGCTTTAAAGGGCGAGAAAATAGCTTCTAACGTCACGAAAGTTGGCATGCGCACTTGTCTACCAACGGGACATCCAAATCTATTCTCAAATTTCAATTCCGAGAAGTTGGTCAAAGTCGAAACGCCACCATGCGTTTTCGCTAGACTTGAGCTTATAGGGTGTGAAATTAGCTCGTAACATCACGAAAGTTGTTGTGCATGCATGTCTACAAATGGGACATCCAAATCTATGCTCAACTTTGAATTCCGAGAAGTTGGTGAAAGTCGAAACTCGACCATACGTTTTCGCTAGAGTTGGGTTTGAAGTGGGATAAAATAGCTCAGAATGTCACGAAAGTTGGTGTGGATGCTTGTCTACCAATAGTACATCCAAAACTATTCTCAAATTTTAATTCCGAAATGTTTGTCAAAGTGCAAACTCGACCATTCGTTTTCGCTAGACTTGGGCTTAAAGGGGCAGAAAATAGCTCGGAACGTTACGAAAGTTGGCGTGCACGCTTGTCTACCAATGGGACATCCAAATCTATTTTCAAATTTCAATTCCCAGAAGTTGGTCAAAGTCGAAATGCCACAATGGTTTTTCACTAGACTTGGGAATAAAGGGCGAGAAAATAGCTTGGAACGTCACGAAAGTTGGTGTGCGCACTTGTCTACCAATGGGACATCCAAATCTATTCTCAAATTTCAATTCCGAGAAGTTGGTCAAAGTCGAAACGCCACCATGCATTTTCGCTAGACTTGAGCTTAAAGGCTGTGAAATTAGCTCGTAACATCACGAAAGTTGTTGTGCAGGCATGTCTACAAATGGGACATCCAAATCTATGCTCAACTTTGAATTCCGAGAAGTTGGTGAAAGTCGAAACTCGACTGTACGTTTTCGCTAGAGTTGGGTTTGAAGTTGGATAAAATAGCTCAGAATGTCACGAAAGTTGGTGTGGATGCTTGTCTACCAATAGTACATCCAAAACTATTCTCAAATTTTAATTCCGAAATGTTTGTCAAAGTGCAAACTCGACCATTCGTTTTCGCTAGACTTGGGCTTAAAGGGGGAGAAAATAGCTCGGAACGTCACGAAAGTTGGTGTGGACACTTGTCTACCAATGGGACATCCAAAAATATTCTCAAATTTCAATTCCAATAGGTTGGTCAAAGTTGAATCTCGATCGTAGCGTTTTCGCTAGACTTGGGCTTAAAGGGTGTGAAAATAGCTCGGAACGTTACGAAAGTTGCCGTGGACGCTCGTCTACCAATGTGACATCCAAATCCATTCTCAAATTTAAATTCTGAGAAGTTGGTCAAAGTTGAAAAGAAGAAAATCATGTGTTGAATTTAGAAGAGTTAGTTGGTTCAAAAGAAGAAAATCATGTGTTGACTTTAGAAGAGTTATGTATTCGTAAAGTTATAATTATTCGAAGCAATATTTAAAGAAAGTAAACCCACACTTTATATTTCCACATATATTTTAGTGGCATTTTTGGCACTTTGAAAAGTTTTAAATTTTGCGAAATTTTGGGTCCGTGACAGCACGCATGTCTAGAAATGGGACATCCAAATCTATTCTCAATTTTCATTTCCGAGAAGTAGGTCAAAACCAAAACACGATCGTTGCGTTTTCTCTAGAGTTGGGGTTAAAGGGGAAGAAAATAGCTCGGAACGTCACGAAAGTTGGCGTGTACACTTATCTACCAACGGGACATCCAAATCCATTCTCAAATTTAAATTCCGAGAAGTTAGTCAAAGATGAAAATCGACCGTGCATTTTCGCTAGACTTAGGCTTAAAGCATGAGAAAATAGCTCGGAACGTCATGAAAGTTGGCATGCGCATTTGTCTACCAACGGGACATCCAAATCAATTCTCAAATTTAAATTCGGAGAAGTTGGTCAAAGTTGAAAATCGACCGTGCATTTTCGCTAGACTTAGGCTTAAACCGTGAGAAAATAGCTCGGAACGTCACGAGTTGGCGTGCGCATTTGTCTACCAACGGGACATTGAAATCTATGCTCAATTTTCAATTCCGAGAAGTTGGTCAAATTCAAAACTCGACCATGCGTTTTCGCTAGACTTGGGCTTAAAGGGGGAGAAAATAGCTCGGAACGTCACGAAAGTTGGTGTGGACGCTTGTCTACCAATGGGACATCCAAAACTATTCTCAAATTTCAATTCCGAGAAGTTGGTCAAAGTTGAAACTCGATCGTGCATTTTCGCTAGACTTGGGCTTAAAGGGTGGGAAAATAGCTCGGAACGTCACGAAAGTTGGTGTGCGCACTTTTCTACCAATGGGACATCCAAATCTATTATCATATTTCAATTCCGAGAAGTTGGTCAAGTCGAAATGCCACCATGCGTTTTCGCTAGACTTGAGCTTAAAGGGTGTTAAATTAGCGCGTAATGTGACGAAAGTTGTTGTGTGCGAATGTCTACAAATGGGACATCCAAAATCTATGCTCAATTTTCAATTCCGAGAAGTTGGTGAAAGTCGTAACTCAAACGTACGTTTTTCGCTACACTTTGGCTTAAAGGGGGGAAAATAGCTCGAAACGTAACGAATGTTGGTGTGGATGCTTGTCTACCAATGGGACATCCAAAACTATTCTCAAATTTCAATTCCGAGAAGTTTGTCAAAGTTGAAACTCGATCGTGCGTTTTCGCTAGACTTGGGCTTAAAGGGTGTGAAATTAACTCGGAATCTCACAAAAGTTGTTGTGCGCAAATGTCTACAAATGGGACATCCAAAACAATGCTCAATCCTCAATTACGAGAAGTTGGTGAAAGTTGAAACTCGACCGTACGTTATCGGTAGAGGAGAAAATAGCTTGGAACGTCACGAAAGTTGGTGTGGATGCTTGTCTACCAATGGGACATCCAAAACTATTCTCAAATTTCAATTCCAAGAAATTGGTCAAAGTCGAAACGCCACCATGCGTTTTCTCTAGACTTGGGATTAAAGTGTGTGAAATTAGTTCGTAATATAACGAAAGTTGTAGTGCGCACATGTCTACAAATGTGACATCCAAATCTATTCTCAAATTTAAATTGTGAGAAGTTGGTCAAAGTTGAAAATCGACCGTGCGTTTTCCCTAGACTTGGGCTTAAAGGGTGTGAAATTAGTTCGGAACGTCACGAAATTTGGCGTGTGCACTTGTCCACCAACGGGACATCCAAATCTATGCTAAATTTTCAATTCCGGGAATTTGGTGAAAGTCGAAACTCGATCGTGCATTTTCCCTAGATTTGGGCTTAAAGGGTGTGAAATTAGCTCGGAACGTCACGGAAGTTGGCGTGGACACTCGTCTACCAATGTGACATCCAAATCTATTCGCAAATTTAGATTCCGAGAAGCTGGTCAAAGTTGAAAATCGACCGTGCATTTTCGCTACACTTAGGCTTAAAGGGTGAGAAAATAGCTTGGAACGTCACGAAAGTTGGGCGTCTGCATTTGTCTACCAACGGGGACATCCAAATCTATGCTCAATTTTCAATTCCGAGAAGTTGGTCAAATTTGAAACTCGACCGTGCGTTTTCGCTAGACTTTTGGCTTAAAGGGGGGAGAAAATAGCTCGGAACTTTAACAAAAGTTGGTGTGGACGCTTGTCTACGAATGGGACTTCCAAAACTATTCTCAAATTTCAATTCCGAGAAGTTGGTCAAAGTTGAAACTCGATCGTGCGTTTTCGCTAGACTTGGGCTTAAAGGGGGAGAAAATAGCTCAGAACGTCACGAAAGTTGGTGTGGACGCTTGTCTACCAATGGGACATCCAAAACTATTCTAAAATTTCAATTCCGAGAAGTTGGTCAAAGTTGAAACTCGATCGTACGTTTTCACTAGACTTGGGCTTAAAGGGTGTGAAAATAGTTCGGAACGTCACGAAAGTTGGCGTGGACGCTCGTCTACGAATGTGACATCCAAATCTATTCTCAAATTTATATTCGAGAAGTTGGTCAAAGTTGAAAATCGACCGTCTCATTTTTCGCTAGACTTGGGTTTAAAGGGTGGAAAAATAGCTCGGAATGTCACGAAAGTTGGTGTGTGGGCATTTGTCTACCAACGGGACATCCAAATCTATGCTCAATTTTTAATTCCGAGAAGTTGGTCAAATTCAAAACTCGACGTGCGTTTTCGCTAGACTTAGGCTTAAAGTGTGAGAAAATAGCTCGGAACGTCACAAAAGTTGGCGTGCACATTTGTCTACCAACGGGACATCCAAAACTATGCTGAATTTTTAATTCCGAGAAGTTGGTCAAATTTAAAACTTGACCGTGCGTTTTCGCTAGACTTAGGCTTAAAGGGTGAGAAAATAGCTCGGAACGTCACGAAAGTAGGCGTGCGCATTTCCCTACCAATTGGGACATCCAAATCTATGCTGAATTTTCAATTCCGAGAAGTTGGTCAAATTGGAAACTCGACCGTGCGTTTTCGCTAGACCTTGGGCTTAAAGGGGGAGAAAATAGCTCGGAACGTCATGAAAGTTGGTGTGGACGCTTGTCTATCAATGGGACATCCAAAACTATTCTCAAATTTCAATTCCGAGAAGTTGGTCAAAGTTGAAACTCGATCGTGCATTTTCGCTAGACTTGGGCTTAAAGGGGAAGAAAATAGCTCGAAACGTCACGAAAGTTGGCGTGGACGCTCGTCTACCAATGTGACATCCAAATCTATTCTCAAATTTAAATTCCAAGAAGTTGGTCAAACTTGAAACTTGATCGTGTGTTTTCGGTAGACTTGGGCTTAAAGGGGGAGAAAATAGCTCTGAACGTCATGAAAGTTGGTGTAGACGCTTGTCTACCAATGGGTCATCCAAAACTATTCTCAAATTTCAATCCCGAGAAGTTGGTCAAAGTTGAAACTCGATCGTGCATTTTCGCTAGACTTGGGCTTAAAGGGGTGTTAAAAATAGCTCGGAACGTCACGAAAGTTGGCGTGGATGCTCGTCTACCAATGTCACGTCCAAATCTATTCTCAAATTATATTCCGAGAAGTTGGTCAAAGTTGAAAATCGACCGTGCATTTTCGCTAGACTTGGGCTTAAAGGGTGAGAAAATAGCTCGGAATGTCACGAAAGTTGGCGTGCGCATTTTTTTCTACCAACGGGACATTTAAATCTATGCTCAATTTTTTAATTCCGAGAAGTTGGTCAAATTCGAAACTTGACCGTGCGTTTTCGCTAGAGATGGGCTTAAAGGCGAAGAAAATAGCTCCGAACGTCACGAAAGTTGGCATGTGCACTTGTCTACCAACGGGACATCGAAATCTATTTTTCAAATTTCAACTCCCAAAAGTTGGTCAAAGTCAAAATGCCAACATGCATTTTCGCTAGAATTGAGCTTAAAGGTTGTGAAATTAGCTCGTAACGTCACGAAAGTTGTTGTGCATGCATGTCTACAAATTGGACATCCAAATCTATTCTCAATTTTCATTTCCAAGAAGTAGGGTCAAAGCCCGAAAAACGATCGTGGGGTTTTCTCTAAAGTTGGGCTTTAAAGGGGAAGAAAATAGCTCGGAACATCACGGAAAGTTCGCGTGCGCACTTATATACCCACGGGACATTCAAATCCATTCTCAAATTTAAATTCCGAGAAGTTGGTCAAAGTTGAAAATCGATTGTGCATTTTTCGCTAGACTTAGGCTTAAAGTGTGAGAAATAGCTCGGAACGTCACGAAAGTTGGTGTGGACGCTTGTTTACCAATGGGACATCCAAAACTATTCTCAAATTTCAATTCCGAGAAGTTGGTCAAAGTACAAACTCGATCATGCGTTTTCGCTAGACTTGGGCTTAAAGGTTGTGAAAATAGCTCCGAACGTCACGAAAGTTGGCCTGGACGCTCGTCTACCAATGTGAAATCCAAAACTATTCACAAATTTAAATTCTGAGAAGTTGGTCAAAGTTGAAAATCGGTCGTGCATTTTTGCTAAACTTCGGCTTAAAGGCTGAGAAAATAGCTCGTAATGTCACGAAAGGTTGGCGTGCACATTTGTTCTACCAACGGGACATCCAAATCTATGCTATATTTTTAATTGCGAGAAGTTGGTCAAATTCGAAACTCGACCGTGCGTTTTCGCTAGACTTGGGCTTAAAGGGGGAGAAAATAGCTCGGAACGTCACGAAAGTTGGTGTGGACGCTTGTCTACCAATGGGACATCCAAAGCTATTCTCAAATTTCAATTCCGAGAAGTTGGTCAAAGTTGAAACTTGATCATGCGTTTTCGCTAGAATTGGGCTTAAAGGATGTGAAATTAGCTCGTAATGTCACGAAAGTTGTTGTGCGCGCATGTCTACAAATGGGACATCCAAATCTATTCTCAATTTTCAATTCCGAGAATTCGGTCAAAGATGAAACGCGACCGTGCGTTTTCTCTAGAGTTAGGCTTAAATGGGAAGAAAATAGCTCGGAATGTCACGAAAGTTGGTGTGGATGCTTGTCTACCAATGGGACATCCAAATCTATTCTCAAATTTAAATTCCGAGAGAGTTGGTCAAAGTTGAAAATTTACCGTTCGTTTTCGCTAGACTTGAAGGGCGAGAAAATAACTTGGAACGTCATGAACGTTGGCATGCGCACTTGTCTACCAACGGGACATCCAAATCTATGCCTCAATTTTCAATTCCTAGAAGTTGGTCAAATTTGAAACTCGACCGTGCATTTTCGCTAGACTTGGGCTTAAACAGGGAGAAAATAGCTCGGAACTTTACGAAAGTTGGTGTGGGACGCTTGTCTACCAATGGGACTTCCAAAACTATTCTCAAATTTCAATTCCGAGAAGTTGGTCAAAAGGTGAAACTCGATCGTGCGTTTTCACTAGACTTGGGCTTAAAGTGGTAGAAAATAGCTCGGAACGTCACGAAAGTTGGTGTGGACGCTTGTCTACCAATGGGACATCCAAAACTATTCTAAAATTTCAATTCCGAGAAGTTGGTCAAAGTTGAAACTCGATCGTGCATTTTCGCTAGAATTGGGCTTAAAGGATGTGAAATTAGCTCGTAATGTCACGAAAGTTGCTGTGTGCACGCATGTCTACAAATGGGACATCGAAATCTATTCTCAATTTTCAATTCCGAGAAGTTGGTCAAAGATGAAACGCGACCGTGCATTTTCTCTAGATTTGGGCTTAAATGGGAAGAAAATAGCTCGGAATGTCACGAAAGTTGGTTGTGGATGCTTGTCTACCAATGTGACATCCAAATCTATTCTCAAATTTCAATTCCGAGAAGTTTTTCAAAGTTGAAAATCGACCGTGCATTTTCGCCATACTTGGGCTTAAAGGGTGAGAAAATAGCTCGGAATGTCACAAAAGTTGGTGTGCGCATTTGTCTTCCAACGGGACATCCAAATCTATGCTCAATTTTTTAATTCCGAGAAGTTGGTCAAATTTGAAACTCGACCGTGCGTTTTCGCTAGACTTCGGCTTAAAGGGTGAGAAAATAGCTCGAAACGTCACGAAAGTTGGCGTGCGTATTTGTCTACCAACGGGACATCCAAATCTATGCTCACTTTTCAATTTCGAGAATTTGGTCAAATTCGAAATTCAACCGTGCGTTTTCGCTAGACTTGGTCTGAAAGGGGGAGAAAATAGCTCGGAACGTCACGAAAGTTGGTGTGGATGCTTGTTTACCAATGGGACATCCAAAACTATTCTCAAATTTCAATTCCGAGAAGTTAGTCAAAGTTGAAACTCGATCGTGCGTTTTCGCTAGACTTGGGCTTAAAGGGTGTGAAAATAGCTCGGAACGTTACGAAAGTTGATGTGGACGCTCGTCTACCAATGTGACATCCAAATCCATTCTCAAATTTAAATTCTGAGAAGTTGGTCAAAGTTGAAAATCGACCGTGCATTTTCGCTAGACTTAGGCTTAAAGCGTGAGAAAATAGCTTGGAACGTCACGAAAGTTGGCGGTGCACATTTGTCTACCAACGGGACATTCAAATCTATGCTCAATTTTCAATTGCGAGAAGTTGGTCAAATTCGAAACTCGACCGTTGCGTTTTCACTAGAGTTGGGCTTAAAGGGGAAGAAAATAGCTCGGAACGTCACGAAAGTTGGTGTGTGCACTTATCTACCAATGGGACATCCAAATCCATTCTCAAATTTAAATTCCGAGAAGTTGGTCAAAGTTGAAAATCGTCCGTGCATTTTTGCTAGAATTAGGCTTAAAGCGTGAGAAAATAGCTCGGAACGTCACGAAAGTTGGCGTGCGCATTTGCCTACCAATGGGACATCCAAAGCTATGTTCAATTTTCAATTCCGAGAAGTTTGGTCAAATTCGAAACTCGACCGTGCGTTTTCGCTAGACTTGGGAATTAAAGGGGGGAGAAAATAGCTCGGAACGTCATGAAAGTTGGTGTGGATGCTTGTTTACCAATGGGACATCCAAAACTATTCTCAAATTTCAATTCCGAGAAGTTGGTCAAAGTACAAACTCGATTGTGCGTTTTCGCTAGACTTGGGCTTAAAGGGTGTGAAAATAGCTCGGAACGTCACGAAAGTTGGCATGGACGCTCGTCTACCATTGTGACATCCAAAACTATTCTCAAATTTAAATTCTTAGAAGTTGGTCAAAGTTGAAAATCAACCGTGCATTTTCGCTAGACTGCGGCTTAAAGGGTGAGAAAATAGCTCAGAACATCACGAAAGTTGGCGTGCGCATTTGTTTACCAAGGGGACATCCAAATCTATGCTCAGTTTTCAATTCTGAGAAGTTGGTCAAATTCGAAACTCGACTGTGCGTTTTCGCTAGACTTGGGCTTAAAGGGGGCGAAAATAGCTCAGAACGTCATGAAAGTTGGCGTGGACGCTCGTCTACCATTGTGACATCCAAAACTATTCTCAAATTTAAATTATGAGAAGTTGGTCAAAGTTGAAAATCGACCGTCGCATTTTCGCTAGACTTGGGCTTAAAGGGTGTGAAAATACCTCGGAACGTTACGAAAGTTGGCGTGGACGCTCGTTTACCAATGTGACATCCAAATCCATTCTCAAATTTAAATTCCGAGAAGTTGGTCAAAGTTTAAAATCGACCGTGCATTTTCGCTAGACTTAGGTTTAAAGGGTGAGAAAATAGCTCGGAATGTCACGAAAGTTGGCGTGCGCATTTGTCTACCAACGTGACATCCAAATCTATGCTCAATTTTCAATTCCGAGAAGTTGGTCAAATTCGAAACTCGAACGTGCGTTTTCGCTAGACTATGGCTTAAAGGGGGAGAAAATAGCTCAGAACGTCACGAAAGTTGGTGTGGACGCTTGTCTACCAATGGGACATCCAAAACTATTCTCAAATTTAAAAATTGGTGAAAGTTGAAAATCGACCGTGCATTTCCGCTAGACTTAGGCTTAAAGGGTGAGAAAATAGCTCGGAACGTCACGAAAATTGGCGTGCGCATTTGTCTACCAACGGGACATCCAAATCTATGCTCAATTTTCAATTCTGAGAAGTTGGTCAAATTCGAAACTCGACCGTGCATTTTCGCTAGACTTGGGCTTAAATGGGGAGAAAATAGCTCAGAACGTCACGAAAGTTGGTGTGGGACACTTGTCTACCAATGGGACATCCAAAACTATTCTCAAATTTCAATTCCGAGAAGTTGGTCAAAGTTGAAACTCGATCATGCGTTTTCGCTAGACTTGGGCTTAAAGGGTGTGAAAATAGCTCGGAATGTTACGAAAGTTGGCATGGACGCTCGTCTACCAATGTGACATCCAAATCCATTCTCAAATTTAAATTCCGAGAAGTTGGTCAAAGTTGAAAATCGACTGTGCATTTTCGCTAGACTTAGTCTTAAAGGGTGAGAAAATAGCTCGGAACGTCACGAAAGTTGGCGTGCGCATTTGTCTACCAACGGGACATCCAAATCTATGCTAAATTTCAAATTCCGAGAAGTTGGTCAAATTCGAAACTCGACCGTGCGTTTTCGCTAGACTATGGCTTAAAGGGGGAGAAAATAGCTCGGAACGTCACGAAAGTTGGTGTGGACGCTTGTCTACCAATGTGACATCCAAATCCATTGTCAAATTTAAATTCCGAGAAGTTGGTCAAAGTTGAAAATTGACCGTGCGTTTTTGCTAGACTTGGGCTTAAAGGGGGAGAAAATAGCGCGGGAACGTCACGAAAGTTGGTGTGGACGCTTGTTTACCAATGGCACATCCAAATCTATTCTCAAATTTGAATTCCAAGAAGTTAGTCAATCTTGTAACTCGATCGTGCGTTTTCGCTAGACTTGGGCTTAAAGGGTGTGAAAATAGCACGGAACGTTACGAAAGTTGGCATGGACGTTCGTCTACCAATGTGACATCCAAATCCATTCTCAAATTTAAATTCCGAGAAGTTTGTCAAAGTTGAAAATCGACCGTGCATTTTCACTAGACTTAGGCTTAGAGGGTGAGAAAATAGCTCGGAACGTCACGAAAAGTTGGCGTGTGCATTTTTCTACCAACAGGACATCCAAATCTATGCTCAATTTTCAATTTCGAGAAGTTGGTCAAATTCGAAACTCGACCGTGCGTTTTCGCTAGACTTGGGATTAAAGGGCGAGAAAATAGCTTGGAACGTCATGAAAGTTGGTGTGGACGCTTGTTTACCAATGGGACATCCAAAACTATTCTCAAATTTCAATTCAGAGATGTTGGTCAAAGTACAAACCCGATCGTGCGTTTTCACTAGACTTGGGCTTAAAGGGTGTGAAAATAGCTCGAAACGTCACGAAAGTTGGCGTGGACGCTCGTCTACCAATGTGACATCCAAAACTATTCTCAAATTTAAATTATGAGAAGTTGGTCAAAGTTGAAATTCGACTGTGCATTTTCGCTAGACTTCGGCTTAAAGGGTGAGAAAATAGCTCAGAACGTCACGAAAGTTGGCGTGTGCATTTGTCTACCAACGAGACAGCCAAATCTATGCTCAATTTTCAATTCCGAGAAGTTGGTCAAATTCGAAACTCGACCGAGCGTTTTCGCTAGACTTGGGCTTAAAGGGGGAGAAAATAGGCGGAACGTCATGAGAGTTGGTGTGGATGCTTGTCTACCAATGGGATATCCAAAAGTATTCTCAAATTTCAATTCCGAGAAGTTGGTGAAAGTTGAAACTCGATCGTGCGTTTTCGCTAGAATTGGGCTTAAAGGATGTGAAATTAGCTCGTAATGTCACGAAAGTTGCTGTGCACGCATGTCTACAAATGGGACATCCAAATCTGTTCTCAATTTTCAATTCCGAGAAGTTGGTCAAAGATGAAACGCAATCGTGCGTTTTCTCTAGAGTTGGGCTTAAATGGGAAGAAAATAGCTCGGAATGACACAAAAGTTGGTTTGGATGCCAATCTACCAATAGGACATCCAAATCTATTCTCAAATTTAAATTCCGAGAAGTTGGTCAAAGTTGAAAATTTACCGTGTGTTTTCGCTAGACTTGGGCTTAAAGGGCGAGAAAATAGCTTGGAAGGTCATGAAAGTTGGCATGCGCACTTGTCTACCAACAGGACATCCAAATCTATGCTCAATTTTCAATTCCGAGAAGTTGGTCAAATTTGAAACTCGACCGTGCGTTTTCGCTAGACTTGGGCTTAAAGGGGGAGAAAATTGCTCGGAACTTTACGAAAGTTGGTGTGGACGCTTATCTACCAACGGGACATCCAAAACTATTCTCAAATTTCAATTCTGAGAAGTTGGTCAAAGTTGAAACTCGATCGTGCGTTTTCACTAGACTTGGGCTTAAAGGGGGGAGAAAATAGCTCGGAACGTCACGAAAGTTGGTGTGGACGCTTGTCTACCAATGGGACATCCAAAACTATTCTAAAATTTCAATTCCGAGAAGTTGGTCAAAGTTGAAACTCGATCGTGCATTTTCGCTAGAATTGGGCTCAAAGGGTGTGAAAATAGCTATGAACGTCATGAAATTTGGCGTGGACGCACGTCTACCAATGTGACATCCAAATCCATTCTCAAATTTAAATTCCGAGAAGTTGGTCAAAGTATAAACTCGATCGTGCGTTTTTGCTAGAATTGGGCTTAAAGGATGTGAAATTACCTTGTAATGTCATGAAAGTTGCTGTGCACACATGTCTACAAATGGGACATCCAAATCTATTCTCAATTTTCAATTCCGAGAAGTTGGTCAAAGATAAAAACACGACCGTGCGTTTTCTCTAGAGTTGGGCTTAAATGGGAAGAAAATAGCTCGGAATGTCACGAAAGTTGGTGTGGATGCTTGTCTACCAATGGGACATCCAAATCTATTCTCAAATTTAAATTTCGAGAAGTTGGTCAAAGTTGAAAATTGACCGTAAGTTTTCGCTAGACTTGGGCTTAAAGGGCGAGAAAATAGCTTGGAACGTCACGAAAGTTGGCATGCGCACTTGTCTACCAACGGGACATCCAAATCGATTCGCAAATTTCAATTCCGAGAAGTTGGTCAAAGTCGAAACGCCACCATGCGTTTTCGCTAGACTTGAGCTTAAAGGGTGTGAAATTAGCTTGTAACATCACGAAAGTTGCTGTGCATGCATGTCTACAAATGGGACATCGAAATCTATGCTCAACTTTGAATTCCGAGAAGTTGGTGAAAGTCGAAACTCGACCGTACGTTTTCGCGAGAGTTGGGTTTGAAGTGGGATAGAATAGCTCAGAATGTCACGAAAGTTGGTGTGGATGCTTGTCTACCAATGGTACATCCAAAACTATTCTAAAAATTTAATTCCAAAATGTTTGTCAAAGTGGAAACTCGACCGTTCGTTTTCGCTAGACTTGGGCTTAAAGGGGCAGAAAATAGCTCGGAACGTCACGAAAGTTGGCGTGCACACTTGTCTACCAATGGGACATCCAAATCTATTTTCAAATTTCAATTCCCAGAAGTTGGTCAAAGTCGAAATGCCACAATGGGTTTTCACTAGAGTTGGGAATAAAGGGCGTGAAATTAGCTCGTAACGTCATGAAAGTTGCTGTGCGCGCATGTGTACAAATGGGACATGCAAATCTATTCTCAATTTTCAATTCCGAGAAGTTGGTCAAAGATGAAACGCGATCGTGTGTTTTCTCTAGAGTTGGGCTTAAATGGGAAGAAAATAGCTCGGAATGTCACAAAAGTTGGTGTGGACGCTTGTCTACCAATGCGGCATCCAAATCTATTCTCGAATTTAAATTCCGAGAGGTTGGTCAATGATGAAACTCGATCATGCGTTTTCGCTAGACTTGGGCTTAAAGGGGGAGAAAATAGCTCGGAACGTCACGAAAGTTGGTGTAGACGCTTGTCTACCAATGGGACATCCAAAACTATTCTCAAATTTCAATTCCGAGAGGTTGGTCAAAGTTGAATCTCGATCGTGCGTTTTTCGCTAGAATTAGGCTTAAAGGGGGAGAAAATAGCTCGAAACGTCACGAAAGTTGGTGTGGACGCTCGTCTACCAATGTGACATCCAAACCTATTCTCAAATTTATATTCCGAGAAGTTGGTCAAAGTTGAAAATCGACCATGCATTTTCGCTAGACTGGGGCTTAAAGGGTGAGAGAATAGCTCGGAATGTCACGAAAGTTGGTGTGCGCATTTGTCTACCAACGGGACATCCAAATCTATGCTCAATTTTCAATTCCGAGAAGATGGCCAAATTCGAAACTCGACCGTGCGTTTTCGCTAGACTTCGGCTTAAAGGGTGAGAAAATAGCTCGGAATGTCACGAAAGTTGGCGTGCGCATTTGTCTACCAACGGGACATCCAAATCTATCCTCAATTTTCAATTTCGATAAGTTGGTCAAATTCGAAACTCGACCGTTCGTTTTCGCTAGACTTAGGCTTAAAGGGGGAGAAAATAGCTCGGAACATCACGAAAGTTGGTGTGGACGCTTGTTTACCAATGGGACATCCAAAACTATTCTCAAATTTCAATATCGAGAAGTTAGTCAAAGTTGAAACTCGATCGTGCGTTTTTGCTAGACTTGGGCTTAAAGGGTGTGAAAATAGCTCGGAACGTTACAAAAGTTGGCGTGGACGCTCGTCTACCAATGTGACATCCGAATCCATTCTCAAATTTAAATTCCGTGAAGTTGGTCAAAGTTGAAAATCGACCGTGCATTTTCGCTAGACTTAGGCTTAGAGGGTGTGAAATTACCTCGTAATGTCACGAAAGTTGCTATGCGTACATGTCTACAAATGGGACATGAAAATCTATTCTCAAATTTCAATTCCGAGAAGTTGGTCAAAGATGAAACGCGATCGTGCGTTTTCTCTAGAGTTCGGCTTAAATGGGAAGAAAATAGCTCAGAATGTCACGAAAGTTGGTGTGGATGCTTGTCTACCAATGGGACATCCAAATCTATTCTCAAATTTAAATTCTGAGAAGTTGGTCAAAGTTGAAAATTTACCATGCATTTTCGCTAGACTTGGGCTTAAAGGGCGAGAAAATAGCTTGGAACGTCGCATAAGTTGGCGTGCGCACTTGTCTACCAACAGGACATCCAAATCTATTCTCAAATTTCAATTCCGAGAAGTTGGCCAGAGTCGAAACGCCACCATGCGTTTTCGCTAGACTTGAGCTTAAAGGGTGTGAAATTAGCTCTTAACATCACAAAATTTGCTGTGCATGCATGTCTACAAATGGGACATCCAAATCTATGCTCAACTTTGAATTCCGAGAAGTTGGTGAAAGTCGAAATTCGACCGTACGTTTTCGCTAGAGTTGGGCTTGAAGGGGGATAAAATAGCTGGGTATGTCACGAAAGTTGGTCTGGACGCTTCCCTACCAATGGTACATCCAAAACTATTCTCAAATTTTAATTCCAAAATGTTTTTCAAAGTTGAAACTCGATCGTGCTTTTTCACTAAACTTGGGTTTAAAGGGGCGAAAATAGCTCGGAACGTCACGATAGTTGACGTGCACGCTTGTCTACCAATGGGACAACCAAATCTATTTTCAAATTTCAATTCCCAGAAGTTGGTCAAAGTCGAAATGCCACCATCGGTTTTCACTAGACTTGGCAATAAAGGGAGTGAAATTGGCTCGTAACGTCATGAAAGTTGCTGTGCGCGCATGTCTAAAAATGGGACATCCAAATCTATTCTCAATTTTCAATTCCGAGAAGTTGGTCAAAGATGAAACGCGACCGTGCGTTTTCTCTAGAGTTGGGCTTAAATGGGATGAAAATAGCTCAGAACGTCACGAAAGTTGGCGTGCGCATTTGTCTACCAACGGGACATCCAAATCTATGCTCAGTTTTCAATTCCGAGAAGTTGGTCAAATTCGAAACTCGACCGTGCGTTTTCGCTTGACTTGAGCTTAAAGAGTGTGAAATTAGCTCGTAATGTGACAAAAGTTGGCGTGCGCATTTGTCTACCAACGGGACATCCAAATCTATGCTCAATTTTTAATTATGAGAAGTTGGTCAAATTCGAAACTTGACCCTGCATTTTCACTAGACTTAGGCTTAAAGGGTGAGAAAATAGCTCGGAACGTCACGAAAACTAGCGTGCGCATTTGTCTACCAATGGGACATCCAAATCTATGCTGAATTTTCAATTCCGAGAAGTTGGTCAAATTCGAAACTCGACTTTGCGTTTTCACTAGACTTGGGCTTAAAGGGGGAGAAAATAGCACGGAACGACACAAAACCTAGTGTGGACGCTTGTTTACCAATGGGACATCCAAAACTATTCTCAAATTTCAATTCCGAGAAGTTAGTCAAAGTTGAAACTCGATCGTGCGTTTTCACTAGACTTGGGCTTAAAGGGTGTGAAAATAGCTCGAAACGTCACGAAAGTTGGCGTGGACGCTCGTCTACCAATGTGACATCCAAATCTATTCGCAAATTTAAATTTCGAGAAGTTGGTCAAAGTTGAAAATCGACCGTGCATTTTCGCTACACTTAGGCTTAAAGGGTGAGAAAATAGTTCGAAACGTCACGAAAGTTGGCATGCGCATTTGTCTACCAACGGGACATCCAAATCTATGCTCAATTTTTAATTTCTAGAAGTCGGTCAAATTCGAAACTCGACCGTGCATTTTCGCTTGACTTAGGCTTAAAGGGTGAGAAAATAGCTTGGAACGTCACGAAAGTTGCCGTGTGCATTTGTGTACCAACGGGACATCCAAATCTATGCTCAATTTTCAATTCCAAGAAGTTGGTCAAATTCGAAACTCGACCGTGCGTTTTCGCTCGACTTGACCTTAAAGGGTGTGAAATTAGCTCGTAATCTGACGAAAGTTGGCGCATTTGTCTACCAATGGGACATCCAAATCTATGCTCACTTTTTAATTCCAAGAAGTTGGGCAAATTCGAAACTTGACCGTGCGTTTTCGGTAGACTTAGGCTTAAAGGGTGAGAAAATAGCTCGGAACGTCACGAAAAATGGCGTGCGCATATGTCTACCAATGGGACATCCAATTCTATGCTCAATTTTCAATTCCGAAAGTTGGTCAAATTCGAAACTCGACCGTGCGTTTTCACTAGACTTGGGATTAAAGGGGGAGAAAATAGCACGGAACGACACGAAAGCTGGTGTGGACGCTTGTTTACGAATGGGACATCCAAAACTATTCTCAAATTTCAATTCCGAGAAGTTAGTCAAAGTTGAAACTCGATCGTGCGTTTTCACTAGACTTGGGCTTAAAGGGTGTGAAAATAGCTCGAAACGTCACGAAAGTTGGCGTGGACGCTCATCTACCAATGTGACGTCCAAATCTATTCCCAAATTTAAATTCCGAGAAGTTGGTCAAAGTTGAAAATCGACCGTGAATTTTCGCTACACTTAGGCTTAAAGGTTGAGAAAATAGCTCGAAACGTCACGAAAGTTGGCGTGCGCATTTGTCTACCAATGGGACATCCAAATCTATGCTCAATTTTTAATTTCGAGAAGTTGGTCAAATTCGAAACTCGGCCGTGCGTTTTCGCTAGACTTGGGCTTAAAGGGTGAGAAAATAGCTTGGAACGTCACGAAAGTTGGCGTGCGCATTTGTCTACCAACGAGACATCCAAATCTATGCTCAATTTTCAATTCCGAGAAGTTGGTCAAATTCGAAACTCGACCGTGCCTTTTTGCTAGACTTGGGCTTAAAGGGGGAGAAAATAGCTCCGAACGTCATGAAAGTTGGTGTGGACGCTTGTCTACCAATGGGACATCCAAAACTATTCTCAAATTTCAATTCCGAGAAGTGAATCAAAGTCGAAACTCGATCGTGCGTTTTCGCTACACTTGGGCTTAAAGGGTGTGAAAATAGCTCGGAACATTACGAAAGTTGGCATGGATGCTCGTCTACCAATGTGACATCAAAATCCATTCTCAAATTTAAATTCCGAGAAGTTGGTCAAAGTTGAAAATCGACCATGCATTTTCGCTGGACTTAGGCTTAAAGGGTGAGAAAATAGCTCGGAACGTCGCGAAAGCTGGCGTGCGCATTTGTCTACCAACGGGACATCCAAATCTATGCTAAATTTTCAATTACGAGAAGTTGGTCAAATTCGAAACTCGACCGTGCGTTTTCGCTCGACTTAGGCTTAAAGGGTGAGAAAATAGCTTAGAACGTCAAGAAAGTTGGCGTGCGCATTTGTCTACCAACGGGACATCCAAATCTATGCTCAATTTTCAATTCCGAGAAGTTGGTCAAATTCGAAACTCGACCGTGCGTTTTCGCTAGACTTGGGCTTAAAGGGTGAGAAAATAGCTCGAAACGTCACGAAAGTTGCAGTGGACGCTCGTCTACCAATGTGACATCCAAATCTATTCGCAAATTTAAATTCCAAGAAATTGGTCAAAGTTGAAAATCGACCGTGCATTTTCGCTACACTTTGGCTTAAAGGGTGAGAAAATAGCTCGGAACGTCACGAAAGTTGGCGTGCGCATTTGTCTACCAACGGGACATCCAAATCTATGCTCAGTTTTCAATTTTGAGAAGTTGGTCAAATTTGAAACTCGACCGTGCGTTTTCGCTAGACTTGGGCTTAAAGGGGGAGAAAATATCTCGGAACGTCACGAAAGTTGGTGTGGACGCTTGTCTACCAATGGGACATCCAAAACTATTCTCAAATTTCAATTCCGAGAAGTTGGTCAAAGTTGAAACTCGATCGTGCGTTTTCGCTAGACTTGGGCTTAAAGTGGGAGAAAATAGCTCGGAACGTCACGAAAGTTGGTGTGGAGGCTTGTCTACCAATGGGACATCCAAAACTATTCTCAAATTTCAATTCCGAGAAGTTGGTCAAAGTTGAAACTCAATCGTGCGTTTTCGCTAGACTTGGGCTTAAAGGGGGAGAAAATAGGTCGGAACGTCACGAAACTTGGCGTGGACGCTCGTCTACCAATGTGACATCCAAATCTATTCTCAAATTTATATTCCGAGAAGTTGGTCAAAGTTGAAAATTAACCGTGCATTTTCGCTAGACTTGGGCTTAAAGGGTGAAGAAATAGTTCGGAATGTCACGAAAGTTGGCGTGTGCATTTGTCTACCAACGGGACATCCAAATCTATGCTCAATTTTTAATTCCGAGAAGTTGGTCAAATTCGAAACTCGACAGTGCGTTTTCGCTAGAATTAGGCTCAAAGGGTGAGAAAATAGCTCGGAACTCATGAAAGTTGTCGTGCGCATTTGTCTACCAACGGGACATCCAAATCTATGCTCAATTTTCAATTCCGAGAAGTTGGTCAAATAGGAAACTCGACCGTGTTTTTTCGCTTGACTCTGGCTTAAAGGGGGAGAAAATAGCTCGGAACGTCACGAAAGTTGGTGTGGACGCTTGTCTAGCAATGGGACATCCAAAACTATTCTCAAATTTCAATTCCGAGAAATTAATCAAAGTTGAAACTTGATCGTGCATTTTCGCTAGACTTGGGCATAAAGGGTGTGAAAATAGCTCGGAACGTTACGAAAGTTGGCATGGACGCTCGTCTACCAATGTGACGTCCAAATCTATTCTCAAATTTATATTCTGAGAAGTTGGTCAAAGTTGAAAATTGACCGTGCATTTTCGCTAGACTTGGGCTTAAAGGCTGAAGAAATGGCTCGGAACGTAACGAAAGTTGGCGTGCGCATTTGTCTACCAACGGGACATCCAAATCCATGCTCAATTTTTAATTCCAAGAAGTTGGTCAAATTCGAAACTCGACCGTGCGTTTTCGCTAGACTTAGGCTTAAAGGGTGAGAAAATAGCTCAGAACGTCACGAAAGTTGGAGTGCGCATTTGTCTACCAACGGGACATCCAAATCTATGCTCAATTTTCAATTCTGAGAAATTGGTCAAATTCGAAACTCGACCATGCGTTTTCGCTAGACTTGGGCTTAAAGGGGGGGAAAATAGCTCGGAACCTCACGAAAGTTGGTGTGGATGCTCGTCTACCAATGTGACATCCAAATCTATTCTCAAAGTTAAATTCCGAGAAGTTGGTCAAAGTTGAAAATTTTCCGTGCATTTTCGCTAGACTTGGGCTTAAAGGGCGAGAAAATAGCTTGAAACGTCACGAAAGTTGGCGTGCGCACTTGTCTACCAATGGGAAATCTGAATCTATGATCAATTTTGAATCCCGAGAAGTTGGTGAAAGTCGAAACTCGACCGTACGTTTTCATTAGAGTTGGGTTTGAAGTGGGATAAAATAGCTCGGAATGTCACGAAAGTTGGTGTGGATGCTTGTCTACCAATGGTACATCCAAAACTATTCTCAAATTTTAATTCCGAAATGTTTGTCAAAGTGGAAACTCGACCATGCGTTTTCGCTAGAATTGGGCTTAAAGGGGCAGAAAATAGCTCGAAACGTCACGAAAGTTAGCGTGTACGCTTGTCTACCAATGGGACATCCAAATCTATTCTCAAATTTCAATTTCGAGAAGTTGGTCAAAGTTGAAACTCGATCGTGCATTTTTGCTAGACTTGGGCTTAAAGGGTGTGAAATTAGCTCGTAATGTCACGAAAGTTGCTGTGCGCGCATCTCTACTAATGGGACATCCAAATCTATTCTCAATTTTCATTTCCGAGAAGTTGGTCAGAGATGAAACGCGATCGTACGTTTTCTCTAGAGGTTGGATTAAATGGGAAGAAAATAGCTCGGAATGTCACGATAGTTGGTGTGGACGCTTGTCTACCAATGGGACATCCAAATCTATTCTCAAATTTAAATTCCAAGAAGTTGGTCAAGGTTGAAAATTTACCATGCGTTTTCGCTAGAATTGAGCTTAAAGGGTGTGAAATTAGCTTGTAACATCACGAAAGTTGCTGTGCACGCATGTCTACAAATGGGACATCCATATCTATGCTCAATTTTGAATTCCGAGAAGGTGGTGAAAGTCGAAACTCGACCGTACGTTTTCGCTAGAGTTGGGCTTGAGGGGGGATAAAATAGCTTGGAATGTCACGAAAGTTGGTGTGGACGCTTGTCTACCAATCGTATATCCAAAACTATTCTCAAATTTTAATTCCGAAATGTTTGTCAAAGTTGAAACTCAACCATGCGTTTTTGCTAGACTTGGGCTTAAAGGGGCAGAAAATAGCTCGGAACGTCACGAAAGTTGACATGCACGCTTCTCTACCAATGGGACATCCAAATCTATTTTCAAATTTCAATTCCCAGAAGTTGGTCAAAGTCGAAATGCCACCATGGGTCAAAGCTAGTAACGTCATGAAAGTTGCTGTGAGCGCATGTCTAAAAATGGGACATCCAAATCTATTCTCAATTTTCAATTCCGAGAAGTTGGTCAAAGATGAAACGCGACCGTGCGTTTTCTCTAGAGTTGGGCTTAAATGGGATGAAAATAGCTCGGAATGTCACGAAAGTTGGTGTGGATGCTTGTCTACGAATGGGACATCCAAATCTATTCTCAAATTTAAATTCCGAGAAGTTGGTCCAAGTTGAAAATTGACCGTGCGTTTTCGCTACACTTGGGCTTAAAGGGCGAGAAAATAGCTTTGAACGTCACGAAAGTTGGCGTGCGCACTTGTCTACCAATGGGACATCCAATTCTATTCTCAAATTTCAATTCCAAGAAGTTGGTCAAAGCCGAAACGCCACCGTGCATTTTCAATAAACTTGAGCTTAAAGGGTGTAAAATTAGCTCGTAAAGTCACAGAAGTTGCTGTGCACGCATGTCTAGAAATGGGACATCCAAATCTATTCTCAATTTTCATTTACAAGAAGTAGGTCAAAGCCGAAACACGATCATGCGTTTTCTCTAGAGTTGGGCTTAAAGGTGAAGAAAATAGTTCGGAACGTCACGAAAGTTGGCGTGCGCATTTGTCTACCAACGGGACATCCAAATCCATTCTCAAATATAAATTCGGAGAAGTTGGTCAAAGTTGAAAATCGACCGTACATTTTCTTTAAACTTAGGCTGAAAGCGTGAGAAAATAGCTCGGAACGTCACGAAAGTTGGCGTGCGCATTTGTCTACCAACGGGACATCCAAATCTATGCTCAATTTTCAATTCGGAGAAGTTGGTCAAATTCGAAACTCGATCGTGCGTTTTCGCTAGACTAGGGCTTAAAGGGGGAGAAAATAGCTCCGAACGTCACGAAGTTGGTGTGGACGCTTGTCTACCAATGGGACATCCAAAACTATTCTCAAATTTCAATTCCAAGAAGTTGGTCAAAGTTGAAACTCGATCCTGCATTTTCGCTAGACTTCGGCTTAAAGGGTGGGAAAATAGCTCGGAACGTCACGAAAGTTGGCGTGCGCGATTGTCTACCAACGGGACATCCAAATCTATGCTCAATTTTCAATTCCGAGAAGTTTGTGAAAGTCGTAACTTGACCGTACGTTTTCACTACACTTGGGATTAAAGGGGGAGAAAATAGCTCGGAACGTCACGAAAGTTGGTGTGGACGCTTGTCTACCAATGGGACATCCAAAACTATTCTCAAATTTCAATTCCGAGAAGTTTGTGAAAGTTGAAACTCGATCGTGCGTTTTCACTAGACTTGGGCTTAAAGGGTGTTAAATTAGCTCGGAATCTCACAAAAGTTGTTGTGCACAAATCTCTACAAATGGGACGTCCAAAACTATGCTCAATCTTTAATTACGAGAAGTTGGTGAAAGTTGAAACTCGACCGTACGTTTTCGGTATAGGTGAAAATAGCTTGGAACGTCACGAAAGTTGGTGTGGATGCTTGTCTACCAATGGGACATCCAAAACTATTCTCAAATTTCAATTCCAAGAAATTGGCCAAATTCGATCGTGCATTTTCCCTCGATTTGGGATTAAAGGGTGTGAGATTAGCTCGGAACGTCACGAAAGTTGGCGTGCGCATTTGTCTACCAACGGGACATCCAAATCTATGCTCAATTTTTAATTCCGAGAAGTTGCTCAAATTTGAAACTCGATCGTGCGTTTTCGCTATACTTAGGATTAAAGGGTGAGAAAATAGCTCGGAACGTCACGAAAGTTGGCGTGCGCATTTGTCTACCCACGGGACATTCAAATCTATGCTCAATTTTCAATTCCGAGAAGTTGGTCAAATTTGAAACTCGACCGTGCGTTTTCACTAGACTTTGGCTTAAAGGGGGAGGAAATAGCTCGGAACGTCACGAAAGTTTGTGTGGATGCTAGTCTACCAATGGGACATCCAAAACTATTCTCAAATTTCAATTCTGAGAAGTTGGTCAAAGTTGAAACTCGATCGTGCGTTTTCGCTAGACTTGGGATTAAAGGGGGAGAAAATAGCTCGGAACGTCACGAACGTTGGTGTGGACGCTTGTCTACCAATGGGACATCCAAAAATATTCTCAAATTTCAATTCCGAGAAGTTGGTGAAAGTTGAAACTTGGTCGTGCGTTTTCGCTAGACTTGGGATTAAAGGGGTAGAAAATAGCTCGAAACGTCACGAAAGTTGGTGTGGACGCTTGTCTACTAATGGGACATCCAAAACTATTCTCAAATTTCAATTCCGAGAAGTTGGCCAAAGTTGAAACTCGATCGTGCGTTTTCGCTAGACTTGGGCTTAAAGGGTGTGAAAACAGCTCCGAACGTCATGAAAGTTGGCGATGACGCTCGTCTACCAATGTGACATCCAAATCTGTTCTCAAATTTATATTCCGAGAAGTTGGCCAAAGTTGAAAATCGACCGTGCATTTTCACTAGACTTGGGCTTAAAGGGGGAGAAAATAGCTCGTAACGTCACGAAAGTTGGTGTGGACGCTTGTCTACCAATGGGACATCCAAAACTATTCTCAAATTTCAATTCCGAGAGGTTGGTCAAAGTTGAAACTCGATCGTGCATTTTCGCTAGACTTGGGCTTAAAGGGGGAGAAAATAGCTCGGAACGTTACGAAAGTTTCGGTGGACGCTCGTCTACCAATGTGACATCCAAATCCATTCTCAAATTTAAATTCTGAGAAGTTGGTCAAAGTTGAAAATCGACCGTGCATTTTCGCTAGACTTAGGCTTAGAGGGTGAGAAAATTGCTCGGAACGTCACGAAAGTTGCCGTGCGCATTTGTCTACCAACGGGACATCCAAATCTATGCTCAATTTTCAATTCCGAAAAGTTGGTCAAATTCGAAACTCGACCGTGCGTTTTCACTCGACTTGAGCTTAAAGAGTGTGAAATTAGCTCATAATGTGACGAAAGTTGGCATGCGCATTTGTCTACCAATGGGACATCCAAATCTATGCTCAATTTTTAATTCCGAGAAGTTGGTCAAATTCGAAACTTGACCGTCGCGTTTTCGCTAGACTTAGGCTTAAAGGGTGAGAAAATAGCTCGGAACGTCACGAAATTTGGCGTGCGCATTTGTCTACCAACGGGACATCCAAATCTATGCTCAATTTTCAATTCCGAGAAGTTGGTCAAATTCGAAACTCGACCGTGCATTTTCGCTAGACTTGGGCTTAAAGGGGGAGAAAATAGCTCGGAACGTCACAAAAGTTGGTGTGGACGCTTGTCTACCAATGGGACATCCAAAACTATTCTCAAATTTCAATTCCGAGAAGTTGGTCAAAGTTGAAACTCGATCATGCGTTTTCGCTAGACTTGGGCTTAAAGGGTGTGAAAATAATTCGGAACGTTACGAAAGTTGGCGTGGACGCTCGTCTACAAATGTGACATCCAAATCCATTCTCAAATTTAAATTCCGAGAAGTTGGTCTAAGTTGAAAATTGACCGTGCATTTTCGCTAGACTTAGGCTTAAAGGGTAAGAAAATAGCTCGGAACGTCACAAAAGTTGGCGTGCGCATTTGTCTACCAACGGGACATCCAAATCTATGCTCAATTTTCAATTTCGAGAAGTTGGTCAAATTTGAAACTCGACCATGCGTTTTCACTAGACTTGGGCTTAAAAGGGGAGAAAGTAGCTCGGAACGTCACGAAAGTTGGTGTGGACGCTTGTCTACCAATGGGACATCCAAAACTATTCTCAAATTTCAATTCCGAGAAGTTGGTCAAAGTTGAAACTCGATCGTGCGTTTTCGCTAGAGTTGGGCTTAAAGGGTGTGAAAATAGCTCGGAACGTCAGGAAAGTTGTCGTGGACGCTCGTCTACCAATATGACATCCAAATCTATTCTCAAATTTATATTCCGAGAAGTTGGTCAAAGTTGGAAATCGACCGTGCATTTTCCCTAGACTTGGGCTTAAAGGGTGAGAAAATAGGTCGGAACGTCACGAAAGTTGGCGTGTGCACTTATCTACCAACGGGACATCCAAATCCATTGTCAAATTTAAATTCTGAGAAGTTGTTCAAAGTCTAAAATCGACCGTGCATTTTCACTAGACTTAGGTTTAAAGCATGAGAAAATTGCTCGGAACGTCAAGAAAGTTGGCGTGCGCATTTGTCTCCCAACGGGACATCCAAATCTATGCTCAATTTTCAATTGCGAGAAGTTGGTCAAATTCAAAACTTGACCATGCATTTTCGCTAGAGTTGGGCTTAAAGGCGAAGAAAATAGCTCAGAACGTCACGAAAGTTGGCATGTGCACTTATCTACCAACGGGACATCCAAATCTCTTTTCAAATTTCAACTCTCAAAAGTTGGTCAAAGTCGAAACGCCACCATGCGTTTTCGCTAGACTTGAGCTTAAAGGGTGTGAAATTAGCTCGTAACGTCACGAAAGTTGTTGTGCGTGCATGTCTACAAATGGGACATCCAAATCTATTCTCAATTTTCATTTCTGAGAAGTAGGTCAAAGCCGAAATACGATCGTGGGCTTTCTCTAGAGGTGGGCTTAAAGGGGAAGAAAATAGCTCGGAACGTCACGAAAGTTGGCGTGTGCACTTATCTACCAACGGGACATCCAAATCCATTCTCAAATTTAAATTCCGAGAAGTTGGTCAAAGTTGAAAATCGACCGTGCATTTTCGCTAGACTTAGGCTTAAAGTGTGAGAAAATAGCTCGGAACGTCACGAACGTTGGCGTGCGCATTTGTCTACCAACGGGACATCCAAATCTATGCTCAATTTTCAATTCCGAGAAGTTGGTCAAATTCGAAACTCGACCGTGCGTTTTCGCTAGACTTGGGCTTAAAGAGGGAGAAAATAGCTCGAAACATCACAAAAGTTGGTGTGGACGCTTGTCTACCAATGGGACATCCAAAACTATTCTCAAATTTCAATTCCGAGAAGTTGGTCAAAGCTGAAACTCGATCGTGCGTTTTCGCTAGAATTGGGCTTAAAGGATGTGAAATTAGCTCGTAATGTCACGAACGTTGCTGTGCGCGAATGTCTACAAATGTGACATCCAAATCTATTCTCAATTTTCAATTCCGAGAAGTTGGTCAAAGATGAAACTCGACCGTGCGTTTTCTCTAGAGTTGGCCTTAAATGGAAAGAAAATAGCTCGGAATGTCACGAAAGTTGGTGTAGATGCTTGTCTACCAATGGGACATCCAAATCTATTCTCAAATTTAAATTCCAAGAAGTTGGTCAAAGTTGAAAATTTACCGTGCGTTTTCGCTAGAGTTGGGCTTAAAGGGCGAGAAAATAGCTTGGAACCTCACGAAAGTTGGCGTGCGCACTTGTCTAGCAACGGGACATCCAAATCTATTCTCAAATTTCAATTCCGAGAAGTTGGTCAAAGTCGAAATGCCACCATGCGTTTTCGCTAGACTTGAGCTTAAACAGTGTGAAATTAACTCGTAACATCACGAAAGTTGCTGTGCACGCATGTCTACAAATGGGACATCCAAATCTATGCTCAGATTTGAATTCCGAAAAGTTGGTGAAAGTCGAAACTCGACCGTACGTTTTCGCTAGAGTTGGGCTTGAAGGGGGATAAAATAGCTCAGAATGTCACGAACGTTGGTGTGGATGCTTGTCTACTAATGGTACATCCAAACTATTCTCAAATTTTAATTCCGAAATGTTTGTCAAAGGTGAAACTCGACCATGCGTTTTCGCTAGACCTAGGCTTAAAGGGGCAGAAAATAGCTGGGAACATCACGAAAGTTGGCGTGCACGCTTGTCTACCAATGGGTCAACCAAATCTATTTTCAAAATTCAATTCCCAGAAGTTGGTCAAAGTCAAAATGCCACCATGGGTTTTCACTAGAGTTGGGAATAAAGGGCGTGAAATTAGCTCGTAACGTCATGAAAGTTGCTGTGCGCGCATGTCTACAAATGGGACATCCAAATCTATTCTCAATTTTCAATTCCGAGAAGTTGGTCAAAGATGAAACGCGATCGTGCGTTTTCTCTAGAGTTGGGCTTAAATGGGAAGAAAATAGCTCAGAATGTCACGAAAGTTGGTGTGGACGCTTGTCTACCAATGGGACATCCAAATCTATTCTCAAATTTAAATTCCGAGAAGTTGGTCAAAGTTGAAAATTTACCGTGCGTTTTCCGTAGACTTGGGCTTAAAGGGCGAGAAAATAGCTTGGAACGTCGCGAAAGTTGGCGTGCGCACTTGTCTACCAACGGGACATCCAAATATATTCTCAAATTTCAATTCCGAGAGGTTGGCCAAAGTTGAAACGCCACCATGCGTTTTCGCTAGACTTGAGCTTAAAGGGTGTGAAATTAGCTTGTAACATCACGAAAGTTGCTGTGCACGCATGTCACGAAAGTTGGTCTAGACGCTTGTCTACCAATGGTACATCCAAAACTATTCTCAAAATTTAATTCCGAAATGTTTGTCAAAGTTGAAACTCGACCGTAGCGTTTTCGCTAGTCTTGGGCTTAAAGGCGCAGAAAATAGCTCCGAACGTCATGAAAGTTGGCGTGCACGCTTGTCTACCAATGGTACATCCAAATCTATTTTCATATTTCAATTCCCAGAAGTTGGTCAAAGTCGAACTGCCACAATGTGTTTTCACTAGACTTGGGAATAAAGTGCGTGAAATTAGCTCGTAACGTCATGAAAGTTGCTGTGCGCGCATGTGTACAAATGGGACATAAAAATCTATTCTCAATTTTCAATTCCGAGAAGTTGGTCAATGAAAAAACGTGACCGTGCGTTTTCTCTAGAGTTGGGCTTAAATGCGATGAAAATAGCTCAAAATGTCACAAAAGTTGGTGTGGACGCTTGTCTACCAATGGGACATCCAAATCTATTCTCAAATTTAAATTTCGAGAGGTTGGTCAAAGATGAAACTCAATCGTGCGTTTTCGCTAGACTTGGGCTGAAAGGGGGAGAAAATAGCTCGGAACGTCACGAAAGTCGGTGTGGACGCTTGTCTACCAATGGGACATCCAAAACTATTCTCAAATTTCAATTCAGAGAGGTTGGTCTAAGGTGAATCTCGATCGTGCGTTTTCGCTAGACTTGGGCTTAAAGGGTGTGAAAATAGCTCGAAACGTCACGAAAGCTGACGTGGACGCTCGTCTACCAATGTGACATCCAAAACTATTCTCAAATTTATATTCCGAGAAGTTGGTCAAAGTTGTAAATCGACCATGCATTTTCGCTAGACTTGGGCTTAAAGGGTGAGAAAATAGCTCGGAATGTCATGAAAGTTGGTGTGCGCATTTTTCTATCAACGGGACATCCAAATATATGCTCAATTTTTAATTCCGAGAAGTTGGTCAAATTCGAAACTCGACCGTGCATTTTCGCTAGACTTCGGCTTAAAGGGTGAGAAAATAGCTCGGAACGTCACGAAAGTTGGCGTGCGCATTTGTCTACCAACGGGACATCCAAATCTATGCTCAACTTTCAATTCCGAGAAGTTGGTCAAATTCAAAAATCGACCGTGCGTTTTCGCTAGACTTGGGCTTAAAGGGGGAGAAAATAGCTCGGAACGTCACGAAAGTTGGTGTGGATGCTTGTCTACCAATGGGGCATCCAAAACTATTCTCAAATTTCAATTCCGAGAAGTTGGTCAAAGTTGAAACTCGATCGTGCGTTTTCACTAGAGTTGGGCTTAAAGGGTGTGAAAATAGCTCGGAACGTTAGGAAAGTTGGCATGGACGCTCGTCTACCAATGTGACATCCAAATCTATTCTCAAATTTATATTCCGAGAAGTTAGTCAAAGTTGAAAATCGACCGTGCATTTTCGCTAGACTTGGGCTTAAAGGGTGACAAAATAGCTCGGAACGTCACGAACGTTGTCGTGCACATTTGTCTACCAACGGGACATCCAAATCTATGCTCAATTTTCAATTCCGAGAAGTTGGTCAAATTGGAAACTCGACCATGCGTTTTCGCTCGACTTGAGCTTAAAGGGTGTGAAATTAGCTCGTAGTGTGACGAAAGTTCGCGTGCGCATTTGTCTACCAACGGGACATCCATATCAATGCTCAATTTTTAATTCCGAGAAGTTGGTCAAATTCGAAACTTGACTGTGCGTTTTCGCTAGACTTACGCTTAAAGGGTGAGAAAATAGCTCGGAACGTCACGAAAGTTGGCATGCGCATTTGTCTACCAACAGGACATCCAAATCTATGCTGAATTTTCAATTCCGAGAAGTTGGTCAAATTGGAAACTCGACCGTGCGTTTTCGCTAGACTTGGGCTTAAAGGGGGAGAAAATAGCTCGGAACGTCACGAAAGTTGTTTTGGACGCTTGTCTACCAATGGGACATCCAAAACTATTCTCAAATTTGAATTCCGAGAAGTTGGTCAAAGTTGAAACTCGACCATGCGTTTTCACTAGACTTGGGCTTAAAAGGGGAGAAAGTAGCTCGGAACGTCACGAAAGTTGGTGTGGACACTTGTCTACCAATGGGACATCCAAAACTATTCTCAAATTTCAATTCCGAGAAGTTGGTCAAATTCGAAACTCGACCGTGCGTTTTCGCTAGACTTAGGCTTAAAGGGTGAGAAAATAGCTCGGAACGTCATGAAAGTTGGTGTGCGCATTTGTCTACCAACGGGACATCCAAATCTATGCTCAATTTTCAATTCCGAGAAGTTGGTCGAATTCGAAACTCGACCGTGCGTTTTCTCTAGACTTGGGCTTAAAGGGGGTGAAAATAGCTCGAAACGTCACCAAAGTTGGTGTGGACGCTCTTCTACCAATGGGACATCCAAAAGTATTCTCAAATTTCAATTCTGAGAAGTTGGTCAAAGTTGAAACTCGATCGTGCGTTTTCCCTAGACTTGGGCTTGAAGGGTGTGAAAATAGTTCGGAACGTTACGAAAGTTGGCATGGACGCTCATCTACCAATGTGACATCCAAATCCATTCTCAAATTTAAATTCCTAGAAGTTGGTCAAAGTTCAAAATTGACCGTGCATTTTCGCTAGACTTAGGCTTAAAGGGTGAGAAAATAGCTCGGAACGTCACGAAAGTTGGCGTGCACACTTGTCTACCAATAGGACATCCAAATCTATGCTCAATTTTCAATTCTGAGAAGTTGGTCAAATTTGAAACTTGACCGTGCCTTTTCGCTAGACTTGGGCATAAAGGGGGAGAAAATAGCTCGAAACGTCATGAAAGTTCCTGTGGACGCTTGTCTACCAATGGGACATCCAAAAATATTCTCAAATTTCAATTCCGAGAAGTTGGTCAAAGTTGAAACTCGATCGTGCGTTTTCGCTAGACTTGCACTTAAAGGGGGAGAAAATAGCTCGGAACATCACAAAAGTTGGTGTGGACGCTTGTCTACCAATGGGACATCCAAAACTATTCTCAAATTTCAATTCCAAGAAGTTGGTCAAAGTTGAAACTCAATCGTGCGTTTTCACTAGAGTTGGGCTTAAAGGGTGTGAAAATAGCTCAAAACGTCAGGAAAGTTGGCGTGGACGCTCGTCTACCAATGTGACATCCAAATCTATTCTCAAATTTATACTCCAAGAAGTTGGTCAAAGTTGAAAATCGACCGTGCATTTTCGCTAGACTTGGGCTTAAATGGTGAGAAAATAGCTCGGAACGTCACAAAAGTTGGCGTGTGCACTTATCTACCAACGGGACATCCAAATCCATTCTCAAATTTAAATTCCGAGAAGTTGGTCAACGTTTAAAATTGACCGTGCATTTTCGCTAGACTTAGGCTTAAAGCGTGAGAAAATAGCTCGGAACGTCACGAAATTTGGCGTGCGCATTTGTCTACCAACATGACATCCAAATCTATGCTCAATTTTCAATTCCGAGAAGTTGGTCAAATTCGAAACTCGATCGTGCGTTTTCGCTAGGCTTGCGCTTAAAGGGTGTGAAAATAGCTAGGAACGTCACGAAAGTTGGCGTGGACGCTCGTCTACCAATGTGACATCCAAAACTATTCTCAAATTTAAATTTTGAGAAGTTGGCCAAAGTTGAAAATCGGACGTGCATTTTCGCTAGACTTCGGCTTAAAGGGTGAGAAAATAGCTCGGAACGTCACGAAAGTTGGCGTGCGCATTTGTCTACCAACGGGACATCCAAATCTATGCTCAATTTTCAATTCCGAGAAGTTGGTCAAATTCGAAACTCGACCGTGCGTTTTCGCTAGACTTGGGCTTAAAGGGGGTGAAAATAGCTCGGAACATCATGAAAGTTGGTGTGGACGCTTGTCTACCAATGGGACATCCCAAACTATTCTCAAATTTCAATTCCGAGAAGTTGGTCAAAGTTGAAATCGATCGTGCGTTTTCGCTAGAAATGGGCTTAAAGGATGTGAAATTAGCTCGTGATGTCACGAAAGTTGCTGTGCGCGCATGTCTACAAATGGGGCATCCAAATCTATTCTCAATTTTCAATTTCGAGAAGTTGGTCAAAGCTGAAAGGCGACCGTGCATTTTCTCTAGAGTTGGGCTTAAATGGGAAAAAAATAGCTCGGAATGTCACGAAAGTTGGTGTCGATGCTTGTCTACCAATGGGACATCCAAATCTATTCTAAAATCTAAATTCCGAGAAGTTGGTCAAAGTTGAAAATTTACCGTGCGTTTTCGCTAGACTTGGGCTTAAAGGGCGATAAAATAGCTTGGCACGTCACGAAAGTTGGCATGCGCAATTGTCTACCAACGGGACATCCAAATCTATTCTCAAATTTCAATTCCGAGAAGTTGGTCGAAGTCGAAATGCCACCATGCGTTTTCGCTAGACTTGAGCTTAAAGGGTATGAAATTAGCTCGTAACATCACGAAAGTTGCTATGCATGCATGTCTACAAATGGGACATCCAAATCTGTGCTCAACTTTGAATTCCGAGAAGTTGGTGAAAGTCGAAACTCGACCGTACGTTTTCGCTAGAGTTGGGTTTGAAGTGGGATAAAATAGCTCAGAATGTCACGAACGTTGGTGTGGATGCTTGTCTACCAATGGTACATCCAAAACTATTCTCAAATTTTAATTCCGAAATGTTTGTCAAAGTGGAAACTCGACCGTTCGTTTTCGCTAGAATTGGGATTAAAGGGGCAGAAAATAGCTCGGAACGTCACGAACGTTGGCATGCACGCTTGTCTACCAATGGGAGATCCAAATCTATTTTCAAATTTCAATTCACAGAAGTTGGTCAAAGTCGAAATGCCACAATGGGTTTTCACTAGACTCGGGAATAAAGGGCGTGAAATTAGCTCGTAACGTCATGAAAGTTGCTGTGCGCGCATGTGTACAAATGGCACATCCAAATCTATTCTCAATTTTCAATTCCGAGAAGTTGGTCAAAGATGAAACGCGACCGTGCGTTTTCTCTAGAGTTGGGCTTAAATGGGATGAAAATAGCTAAGAATGTCACAAAAGTTGGTGTGGACGCTTGTCTACCAATGGGACATCCAAATCTATTCTCAAATTTAAATTCCGAGAGGTTGGCCAAGGATGAAACATCATCGTGCGTTTTCGCTAGACTTGGGCTTAAAGGGGGAGAAAATAGCTCGGAACGTCACGAAAGTTGGTGTGGACGCTTGTCTACCAATGGGACATCCAAAACTATTCTCAAATTTCAATTCCGAGAGGTTGGTCAAAGTTGAATCTCGATCGTGCGTTTTCGCCTGACTTCGGCTTAAAGGGTGTCAAAATAGCTCGGAACGTCACGAAAGTTGGTGTGGACGCTTGTCTACCAATGGGACATCCAAAACTATTCTCAAATTTCAATTCCGAGAAGTTGGTCAAAGATGAAACTCGATCGTGCGTTATCGGTAGACTTAGGCTTAAAGGGTGTGAAAATAGCTCGGAACGTCACGAAAGTTGGCGTGGACGCTCGTCTACCAATGTGACATCCAAATCCATTCTCAAATTTATATTCCGAGAAGTTGGTCAAAGTTGAAAATCGACCGTGCATTTTCGCTAGACTTGGGCTTAAAGGGTGAGAAAATAGCTCGGAATGTCACGGCAGTTGGTGTGTGCATTTGTCTACCAACGGGACATCCAAATCTATGCTCAATTTTTAATTCTGAGAAGTTGGTCAAATTCGAAACTCGACCGTGCGTTTTCGCTAGACTTCGGCTTAAAGGGTGAGAAAATAGCTTGGAAAATCACGAAAGTTGGCGTGCGCATTTGTCTACCAACGGGACATCCAAATCTATGCTCAATTTTCATTTCCGAGAAGTTGGTCAAATTCGAAACTCGACCGTGCGTTTTCGCTAGAATTGGGCTTAAAGGGGGAGAAAATAGCTCGGAACATCACGAAAGTTGGTGTGGACGCTTGTTTACCGATGGGACATCCAAAACTATTCTCAAATTTCAATTCCGAGAAGTTAGTCAAAGTTGAAACTCAATCGTGCGTTTTCGCTAGACTTGGGCTTAAAGGGTGTGAAAATAGCTCGGAACGTCACGAAAGTTGGCGTGGACGCTCGTCTACCAATGTGACATCCAAATCCATTCTCAAATTTAAATTCCGAGAAGTTGGTCAAAGTTGAAAATCGACCGTGCATTTTCGCTAGACTTAGGCTTAGAGAGTGAGAAAATTGCTTGGAACGTCACGAAAGTTTCCGTGCGCATTTGTCTACCAACGGGACATCCAAATCTATGCTCAATTTTCAATTTCGAGAAGTTGGTCAAATTCGAAACTCGACCGTGCGTTTTCGCTATACTTGGGCTTAAGGGTGTGTAAATAGCTCGGAACGTCACGAATGTTGGCGTGGATGCTCGTCTACCAATGCGACATCCAAATCTATTCTCAAATTTATATTCCGAGAAGTTGGTCAAAGTTGAAAATCGATCGTGCATTTTCGCTAGACTTGGGCTTAAAGGGTGAGAAAATAGCTCGTAATGTGACGAAAGTTGGCGTGCGCATTTGTCTACCAACGGGACATCCAAATCTATGATCAATTTTTAATTCCGAGAAGTTGGTCAAATTTGAAACTCGACTGTGCATTTTCGCTAGTCTTAGGCTTAAAGGGTGAGAAAATAGCTCGGAACGTCACGAAAGTTGGCGTGCGCATTTGTCTACCAACTGGACATCCAAATCTATGCTCAATTTTTAATTCCGAGAAGTTGGTCAAATTCGAAACTTGACCGTGTGTTTTCGCTAGACTTAGGCTTAAAGGGTGAGAAAATAACTCGGAACGTCACGAAAGCTGGCATGCGCTTTTGTCCACCAACGGGACATCCAAATCTATGCTCAATTTTCAATTCCAAGAAGTTGGTCAAAGTTGAAAATCCATCGTGCATTTTCGCTAGACTTAGTCTTAAAGGGTGAGAAAATAGCTCGGAACGTCACGAAAGTTGGCGTGCGCATTTGTCTACCAACGGGACATCCAAATCTATGCTCAATTTTCAATTCCGAGAAGTTGGTCAAATTCGAAACTCGACCATGTGTTTTCGCTATACTTGGTCTTAAAGGGGGAGAAAATAGGTCGGAACTTCATGAAAGTTGGTGTGGACGCTTGTCTACCAATGGGACATCCAAAACTATTCTCAAATTTCAATTCTGAGAAGTTGGTCAAAGTTGAAACTTGATCGTTCATTTTCGCTAGAATTGGGCTTAAAGGATGTGAAATTAGCTCGTAATGTCACGAACGTTGCTGTGCGCGCATCTCTACAAATGGGACATCCAAATCTATTCTCAATTTTGAATTCCTAGAAGTTGGTCAAAGATGAAACGCGACCGTGCGTTTTCTCTAGAGTTGGCTTAAATGGGAAGAAAATAGCTCGGAATGTCACGAAAGTTGGTGTGGATGCTTGTCTACCAATGGGACATCCAAATCTGTTCTCAAATTTAAATTCTGAAAAGTTGGTCAAAGTTGAAAATTCACCGTGCGTTTTCGCTAGACTTGGGCTTAAAGGGCGAGAAAATAGCTTGGAACGTCACCAAAGTTGGCATGCGCACTTGTCTACCAACGGGACATCCAAATCTATTCTCAAATTTCAATTCCGAGAAGTTGGTCAAAGTCGAAACGCCACCATGTGTTTTCACTAGACTTGAGCTTAAAGGGTGTGAAATTAGCTCGTAACATCATGAAAGTTGCTGTGCATGCATGTCTACAAATGGGACATCCAAACATATGCTCAACTTTGAATTCCGAGAAGTTGGTGAAAGTCGAAATTCGACCGTATGTTTTCGCTAGAGTTGTGTTTGAAGTGGATAAAATAGGTCAGAATGTCATGAAAGTTGGTGTGGATGCTTGTCTACCAATGCTACATCCAAAACTATTCTCAAATTTTAATTCCGAAATGTTTGTCAAAGTGGAAACTCGACCGTTCGTTTTCGCTAGAATTGGGCTTAAAGGGGAAGAAAATAGCTAAAAACATCACGAAATTTGGTGTGCACGGTTGTCTACCAATGGGACATCCAAATCTATTTTCAAATTTCAATTCCCAGAAGTTGGTCCAATTCGAAATGCCAGAATGGGTTTATCTATTCTCAATTTTCAATTCCGAGAAGTTGGTCAAAGATGAAACGCGACCGTGCGTTTTCTATAGAGTTGATCTTAAATGGGATGAAAATAGCTCAGAATGTCACAAAAGTTGGTGTGGACACTTGTCTACCAATGGGACATCCAAATCTATTCTCAGATTTAAATCCGAGAGGTTGGTCAAAGATGAAACTCGATCGTGCGTTTTCGCTAGACTTGGGATTAAAGGGGGAGAAAATAGCTCGGAACGTCAAGAAATTTGGCGTGGACGCTTGCCTACCAATGGGACATCCAAAACTATTCTCAAATTTCAATTCCGATAGGTTGGTCAAAGTTGAATCTCGATCGTGCGTTTTCGCTAGACTTGGGCTTTAAGGGTGTGAAAATAGCTCGGAACGTCACGAAAGTTGGTGTGGACGCTTGTCTACCAATGGTACATCCAAAACTATTCTCAAATTTTAATTGCGAAATGTTTGTCAAAGTTGAAACTCGACCGTGCGTTTTCGCTAGACTTGGGCTTAAAGGGGCAGAAAATAGCTCGGAATGTCACGAAAGTTGGCGTGCACGCTTGTCTACCAATGGGACATCCAAATCTATTTTCAAATTTCAATTCCCAGAAGTTGGTCAAAGTCAAAATGCCACCATGGGTTTTCACTAGACTTGGGAATAAAGGGCGTGAAATTAGCTCGTAACGTCATGATGTTGCTGTGCGCGCATGTCTACAAATGGGACATCCAAATCTATTCTCAATTTTCAATTCCGAGAAGTTGGTCAAAGATGAAACGCGATCGTGCATTTTCTCTAGAGTTGGGCTTAAATGGGAAGAAAATAGCTCATAATGTCACGAAAGTTGGTGTGGACGCTTGTCTACCAATGGGACATCCAAATCTATTCTCAAATTTAAATTCCGAGAAGTTGGTCAAAGTTGAAAATTTACCGTGCGTTTTCGCTAGACTTGGGCTTAAAGGGCGAGAAAATAGCTTGGAACGTCGCGAAAGTTGGCGTGCGCACTTGTCTACCAACAGGACATCCAAATCTATTCTCAAATTTCAATTCCGAGAAGTTGGCCAGAGTCGAAACGCCACCATGCATTTTCGCTAGACTTGAGCTTAAAGGGTGTGAAATTAGCTCGTAACATCACGAAAGTTGCTCTGCACGCATGTCTACAAATGGGACATCCAAATCTATGCTCAATTTTGAATTCCGAGAAGTTGGTGAAAGTCGAAACTCGACCATATGTTTTCGCTAGAGTTAGGCTTGAAGGGGGATAAAATAGCTGGGAATGTCACGAAAGTTGGCGTGCACGCTTGTCTACCAATGGGACATCCAAATCTATTTTCAAATTTCAATTCCCAGAAGTTGGTCAAAGTCGAAATGCCACAATGGGTTTTCACTAGACTTGGGAATAAAGGGTGTGAAATTAGCTCGTAACGTCATGAAAGTTGCTGTGCGCGCATGTCTAAAAATGGCACATCCAAATCTATTCTCAATTTTCAATTCCGAGAAGTTGGTCAAAGATGAAACGCGACCGTGCATTTTCTCTAGAGTTGGGCTTAAATGGGATGAAAATAGCTCGGAATGTCATGATACCTGGTGTGGACGCTTGTCTACCAATGGGACATCCAAATCTATTCTCAAATTTAAATTCCGAGAAGTTGGTCAAAGTTGAAACTCGATCGTGTGTTTTCGCTAGACTTGGGCTTAAAGGGCGAGAAAATAGCTTGAAACGTCACAAAAGTTGGCGTGCGTGCTTGTCTACCAATGGGACTACCAAATCTATTCTCAAATTTCAATTCCAAGAAGTTGGTCAAAGCCGAAACGCCACCGTGCGTTTTCGCTAAACTTGAGCTTAAAGGGTGTAAAATTAGCTCGTAACGTCACAAAAGTTGCTGTGCACGCATGTCTAGAAATGGGACATCCAAATCTATTCTCAATTTTCATTTCCGAGAAGTAGGTCAAAGCCGAAACACGATCGTGCGGTTTCTCTAGAGTTGGCCTTAAGGGGAAGAAAATAGCTCGGAACGTCACGAAAGTTGGCGTGTGCACTTATCTACCAACGGGACATCCAAATCCATTCTCAAATTTAAATTCCGAGAAGTTGGTCAAAGTTGAAAATCGACCGTGCATTTTCACTAGACTTATGCTTAAAGCGTGAGAAAATAGCTCGAAACGTCACGAAAGTTGGCGTGTGTATTTGTCTACCAACGGGACATCCAAATCCATTCTCAAATTTAAATTCAGAGAAGTTGGTCAAAGTTGAAAATCGACCGTGCGTTTTCGCTAGACTTGGGCTTAAAGGGGGAGAAAATAGCTCAGAACGTCACGAAGTTGGTGTGGACGCTTGTCTACCAATGGGACATCCAAAACTATTCTCAAATTTCAATTCCGAGAAGTTGGTCAAAGTTGAAACTCGATCGTGCATTTTCGCTAGACTTGGGCTTAAAGGGATGTAAAATAGCTCGGAACATCACGAAAGTTGGCGTGCGCACTTTTCTACCAACGGGACATCCAAATATATTCTCATATTTTAATTCCGAGAAGTTGGTCAAAGTCGAAATGCCACCATGCGTTTTCACTAGACTTGAGCTTAAAGGGTGTTAAATTAGCTTGTAATGTCACGAAAGTTGTTGTGCGCGAATGTCTACAAATGGGACATCCAAATCTATTCTCAATTTTCAATTCCGAGAAGTTGGTGAAAGTCGTAAGTAGACCGTACGTTTTCGCTACACTTGGGCTTAAAGGGGGAGAAAATAGCTCGAAATGTAACGAATGTTGGTGTGGATGCTTGTCTACCAATGAGACATCCAAAACTATTCTCAAATTTCAATTCCGAGAAGTTTGTCAAAGTTGAAACTCGATCGTGCGTTTTCGCTAGACTTGGGCTTAAAGGGTGTTAAATTAGCTCGAAATCTCACAAATGTTGTTGTGCGCAAATGTCTACAAATGGGACATCCAAAACAATGCTCAATCTTCAATTACGAGAAGTTGGTGAAAGTTGAAACTCGACCGTATGTTTTCGGTAGAGGAGAAAATAGCTTGGAACGTCATGAAAGTTGGTGTGGATGCTTGTCTACCAATGGGACATCCAAAACTATTCTCAAATTTCAATTCGAAGAAATTGGTCAAAGTCGAAACGCCACCATGTGTTTTCTCTAGACTTGGAATTAAAGTGTGTGAAATTAGTTCGTAAAATCACGAAAGTTGTAGTGCGCACATGTCTCCAAATCTATGCTCAATTTTAAATTCCGAGAAGTTGGTCAAATTTGAAACTCGACCGTGCGTTTTCGCTAGAATTGGGCTTAAAGGGGGAGAAAATCGCTCGGAACTTTACGAAAGTTGGTGTGGACGCTTGTCTACCAATGGGACTGGCAAAACTATTCTCAAATTTCAATTCCGAGAAGTTGGTCAAAGTTGAAACTCGATCGTACGTTTTCGCTAGAATATGGCTTAAAGGGGGAGAAAATAGCTCCCAACGTCACGAAAGTTGGTGTGGACGCTTGTCTACCAATGGGACATCCAAAACTATTCTAAAATTTCAATTCTGAGAAGTTGGTCAAAGTTGAAACTCGATCGTGCGTTTTCGCTAGAATTGGGCTTAAAGGGTGTCAAAATAGCTCGGAACGTCACGAAAGTTGGCGTGGACGCTCGTCAACCAATGTGACATCCAAATATATTCTCAAATTTATATTCCGAGAAGTTGGTCAAAGTTGAAAATCGACCGTGCATTTTCGCTAGACTTGGGCTTAAAGGGTGACAAAATAGCTCGGAATGTCACGAATGTTGGTGTGCGCATTTGTCTACCAACGGGACATCCAAATCTATGCTCAATTTTTAATTCCGAGAAGTTGGTCAAATTCGAAACTCGACCGTGCGTTTTCGCTAGACTTAGGCTTAAAGGGTGAGAAAATAGCTCGGAACGTCACGAAAGTTGGCGTGCACATTTGTCTACCAACGGGACATCGAAATCTATGCTGAATTTTCAATTCCGAGAAGTTGGTCAAATTGGAAACTTGACCGTGCATTTTCGCACGACTTGAGCTTAAAGGGTGTGAAATTAGCTCGTAGTGTGACGAAAGTTGGCGTGCGCATTTGTCTACCAACGGGACATCCAAATCTATTCTCAATTTTTAATTCCGAGAAGTTGGTCAAATTCGAAACTTGACCGTGCGTTTTCGCTAGACTTAGGCTTAAAGTGTGAGAAAATAGATCGGAACGTCACGAAAGTTGGCATGCGCATTTGTCTACCAACTGGACATCCAAATCTATGCTGAATTTTCAATTCCGAGAAGTTGGTCAAATTGCAAACTTGACCGTGCGTTTTCGCTATACATGGGCTTAAAGGGGGAGAAAATAGCTCGGAATGTCACGAAAGTTGGTGTGGACGCTTTTCTACCAATGGGACATCCAAAACTATTCTCAAATTTCAATTCCGAGAAGTTGGTCAAAGTTGAAACTCAATCGTGCGTTTTCGCTAGACTTGGGCTTAAAGGGGAAGAAAATAGCTCGGAACGTCACGAAAGTTGGTGTGGACGCTTGTCTACCAATGGGACATCCCAAACTATTCTCAAATTTCAATTCCGAGAAGTTGGTCAAAGTTGAAACTCGATCTTCCGTTTTCGGTAGACTTGGGCTGAAAGGGGGAGAAAATAGCTCGAAACGTCAGGAAAGTTGGTGTGGACGCTTGTCTACCAATGGGACATCCAAAACTATTATCAAATTTTAATTCCGAGAAGTTGGTCAAAGTTGAAACGCGATCGTGCGTTTTTGCTAGACTTGGGCTTAAAGGGTGTGAAAATAGCTCGGAACGTCACGAAAGTTGGCGTGGACACTCGTCTACCAATGTGACATCCAAATCTATTCTCAAATTTATATTCTGAGAAGTTGGTCAAAGTTGAAAATCAACCGTGCATTTTCGCTAGACTTGGGGTTAAAGGGTGAGAAAATAGCTTGGAATGTCACAAACGTTGGTGTGCGCATTTGTCTACCAACGGGACATCCAAATCTATGCTCAATTTTTAATTCCGAGAAGTTGGTCAAATTCGAAACTCGACCGTGCGTTTTCGCTAGACTTAGGCTTAAAGGGTGAGAAAATAGCTCGGAATGTCACGAAAGTTGACGTGCGCATTTGTCTACCAACGGGACATCCAAATCTATGCTCAATTTTCAATTACGAGAAGTTGTTCAAATTCGAAACTCGACCGTGCGTTTTCGCTAGACTTGGGCTTAAAGGGGGAGAAAATAGCTCGGAACGTCACGAACGTTGTTGTGGACGCTTGTCTACCGATGGGACATCCAAAACTATTCTCAAATTTCAATTCCGAGAAGTTGGTCAAAGTTGAAACTCGATCGTACGTTTTCGCTAGACTTGGGCTTAAAGGGGAATAAAATAGCTCGGAACGTCACGAAAGTTGGTGTGGACGCTTGTCTACCAATGGGACATCCAAAACTATTCTGAAATTTCAATTCCGAGAAGTTGGTCAAAGTTGAAACGCGATCGTGCGTTTTCGCTAGACTTGGGCTTAAAGGGTGTGAAAATAGCTCGGAACGTCACAAAAGTTGGAGTGGACGCTCGTCTACCAATGTGACATCCAAATCTATTCTCAAATTTATATTCCGAGAAGTTTGTCAAAGTTGAAAATCGACCGTGCATTTTCGCTAGACTTGAGGTTAAAGGGTGTGAAAATAGCTTGGAATGTCACGAAAGTTGGTGTGCGCATTTGTCTACCAACGGCACATCCAAATCTATGCTCAATTTTTAATTCCAAGAAGTTGGTCAAATTCGAAACTCGACCGTGCGTTTTCGCTAGACTTAGGCTTAAAGGGTGAGAAAATAGCTCGGAATGTCACGAAAGTTGACGTGAGCATTTGTCTACCAACGGGACATCCAAATCTATGCTCAATTTTCAATTACGAGAAGTTGGTCAAATTCGAAACTCGACCATGCGTTTTCGCTAGACTTGGGCTTAAAGGGAGATAAAGTAGCTCGGAACGTCACGAACGTTGTTGTGGACGCTTGTCTACCAATGGGACATCCAAAACTATTCTCAAATTTCAATTCCGAGAAGTTGGTCAAAGTTGAAACTCGATCGTGCGTTTTTCGCTAGAGTTGGGCTTAAAGGGTGTGAAAATAGCTCGGAACGTAAGGAAAGTTGGCGTGGACGCTCGTCTACCAATGAGACATCCAAATCTATTCTCAAATTTATATTCCGAGAAGTTGGTCAAAGTTGAAAATCGACCGTGCATTTTCGCTAGACTTGGGTTTAAAGGGTGAGAAAATAGCTCGAAACGTCACGAAAGTTGGCGTGTGCACTTATCTACCAACGGGACATCCAAATCCATTCTCAAATTTAAATTCCGGTAAGTTGTTCAAAGTGGAAAATCGACCGTGCATTTTCGCTAGACTTAGGCTTAAAGCGAGAGAAAATAGCTCGGAACGTCACGAAAGTTGGCGTGCGCATTTGTCTACCAACGGGACGTCCAAATCTATGCTCAATTTTCAATTGCGAGAATTTGTTAAAAATTCGAAACTCGACCATGCGTTTTCGCTAGAGTTGGGCTTAAAGGCGACGAAAATAGCTCGGAACGTCACAAAAGTTGGCATGTGTACTTGTCTACCAATGGGACATCCAAATCTATTTTCAAATTTCAACTCCCAAAAGTTGGTCAAAGTCGAAACGCCACCATGCGCTTTTGCTAGACTTGAACTTAAAGGGTGTGAAATTAGCTCGTAACGTCACGAAATTTGTTGTGTGTGCATGTCTACAAATGGGACATCCAAATCTATTCTCAATTTTCATTTCCGAGAAGTAGGTCAAAGCCGAAACACGATCGTGGGTTTTCTCTAGAGTTTTGCTTAAAGGGGAAGAAAATAGCTCGGAACGTCACGAAAATTGGCGTGTCCACTTATCTACCAACGAGACATTCAAATCCATTCTAAAATTTAAATTCCGAGAAGTTGGTCAAAGTTGAAAATCGACCGTGCATTTTCGCTAGACTTAGGCTTAAAGCGTGAGAAAATATCTTGGAACATTAAGAAAGTTGGCGTGGACGCTCGTCTACCAATGTGACATCCAAATCCATTCTCAAATTTAAATTCTGAGAAGTTGGTCAAAGTTTAAAATCGACCGTGCATTTTCGCTAGACTTAGGCTTAAAGGGTGAGAAAATAGCTCGGAACGTCACGAAAGTTGGCGTGCGCATTTGTCTACCAACGGGACATCCAAATCTATGCTCAATTTTCAATTCCAAGAAGTTGGTCAAATTCGAAACTCGACCGTGTGTTTTCGCTAGACTTGGGTTTAAAGGGGGGGAAAATAGCTCAGAACGTCATGAAAGTTGGTGTGGACGCTTGTTTACCAATGGGACATCCAAAACTATTCTCAAATTTCAATTCCGAGAAGTTGGTCAAAGTACAAACTCAATCGTGCGTTTTCGCTAGACTTGGGCTTAAAGGGTGTGAAAATAGCTCGGAACGTCACGAAAGTTGGCGTGGACGCTCGTTTACCAATGCGACATCCAAAACTATTCTCAAATTTAAATTCTGAGAAGTTGGTCAAAGTTGAAAATCGACTGTGCATTTTCGCTAGTCTTCGGCTTAAAGGGTGAGAAAATAGCTTGGAACGTCACGAAAGTTGGCGTGCACATTTGTCTACCAACGGGACATCCAAATCTATGCTCAATTTTCAATTCTGAGAAGTTGGTCAAATTCGAAACTCGACCGTGCGTTTTCGCTAGACTTGGGCTTAAAGGGGGAGAAAATAGCTCGGAACGTCACGAAAGTTGGTGTGGACGCTTGTCTACCAATGGGACATCCAAAACTATTCTCAAATTTCAATTCCGAGAAGTTGGTCAAAGTTGAAACTCGATCGTGCGTTTTCGCTAGAATTGGTCTTAAAGTATGTGAAATTAGCTCGTAATGTCATGAAAGTTGCTGTGCGCGCATGTCTACAAATGGGACATCCAAATCTATTCTCAATTTTCAATTCCGAGAAGTTGGTCAAAGATGAAATGCGACCGTGCGTTTTCTCTAGAGTTGGGCTTAAATGGGAAGAAAATAGCTCGGAATGTCACGAAAGTTGGTGTGGATGCTTGTCTACCAATGGGACATCCAAATCTATTCTCAAATTTAAATTCCGAGAAGTTGGTCAAAGTTGAATATTTACCGTGCGTTTTCGCTAGAGTTGGGCTTAAAGGGCGAGAAAGTAGCTTGGAACGTCACAAAAGTTGGCATGCGCACTTGTCTACCAACGGGACATCCAAATCTATCCTCAATTTTCAATTCCTAGAAGTTGGTCAAATTTGAAACTCGACCGTCGCGTTTTCGCTAGACTTGGGCTTAAAGGGGGAGAAAATAGCTCGGAACTTTACGAAAGTTGGTGTGGACGCTTGTCTACCAATGGGACTTCCAAAACTATTCTCAAATTTCAATTCCGAGAAGTTGGTCAAAGTTGAAGCTCGATCATGCGTTTTCGCTAGACTTGGGCTTAAAGGGTATGAAAATAGCTCAAAACGTCACGAAAGTTGGCGTGGACGCTCGTTTAACAATGCGACATCCAAATCTACTCTCAAATTTATATTCCGAAAAGTTAGTCAAAGTCGAAAATCGAACGTGCATTTTCGCTAGACCTCGGCTTAAAGGGTGAGAAAATAGCTCGGAACGTCATGAAAGTTGGCGTGCGCATGTGTCTACCAACGGGACATCCAAATCTATGCTCAATTTCCAATTCCGAGAAGTTGGTCAAATTAGAAACTCGACCGTGCGTTTTCGCTCGACTTGAGCTTAAAGGGTGTGAAATTAGCTCGTAGTGTGACGAAAGTTGGCGTGCGCATTTGTCTACCAACGGGACATCCAAATCTATGCTCAATTTTTAATTCCGAGAAGTTGGTCAGATTCGAAACTGGACCGTGCGTTTGCGCTAGACTTAGGCTTAAAGGGTGAGAAAATAACTCGGAACGTCACGAAAGTTGCGGTGCACATTTGTCCAAAACTATTCTCAAATTTTAATTCCAAAATGTTTGTCAAAGTGGAAACTCGACCTTTCGTTTTCGCTAGACTTGGGCTTAAAGTGGCAGAAAATAGCTCGGAACGCCACGAAATTTGGCGTGCACGCTTGTCTACCAATGGGACATCCAAATCTATTTTCAAATTTCAATTCCCTGAAGTTGGTCAAAGTCGAAATGCCACAATGGGTTTTCACTAGACTTGGGAATAAAGGGCGTGAAATTAGCTCGTAACGTCAAGAAAGTTGCTGTGCGCGCATGTCTACAAATGGGACATCCAAATCTATTCTCAAATTTCAATTCTGAGAAGTTGGTGAAAGTTGAAACTCGATCGTGCGTTTTCGCTAGACTTGGGCTTAAAGGGTGTGAAAATAGCTCGGAACGTCACGAAAATTGGCGTGCACGCTCGTCTACCAATGTGACATCCAAATCTATTCTCAAATTTATATTCCGAGAAGTTGGTCAAAGTTGAAAATCGACCGTTCATTTTCGCTAGACTTGGGCTTAAAGGGTGAGAAAATAACTCGGAATGTCACAAAAGTTGGTGTGCGCATTTGTCTACCAACGGGACATCCAAATCTATGCTCAATTTTTAATTCCGAGAAGTTGGTCAAATTCGAAACTCGACCGTAGCGTTTTCGCTAGACATAGGCTTAAAGGGTGAGAAAATAGCTCGGAACGTCACAAAAGTTGGCGTGCGCATGTGTCTACCAACGGGACATCCAAATCTATGCTCAATTTTCAATTCCAAGAAGTTGGTCAAATTTGAAACTCGACCGTAGCATTTTCGCTAGACTTGGGCTTAAAGTGGGAGAAAATAGCTCGGAACGTCACGAAAGTTGGTGTGGACGCTTTTCTACCAATGGGACATCCAAAACTATTCTCAAATTTCAATTCCAAGAAGTTGGTCAAAGTTGAAACTCGATCGTGCGTTTTCGCTAGAGTTGGGCTTAAAGGGTGTTAAAATAGCTTGGAACGTCAGGAAAGTTGGCGTGGACGTTCGTCTACCAATGTGACATCCAAATCTATTCTCAAGTTTATATTCCGAGAAGTTGGTCAAAGTTGAAAATCGACCGTGCATTTTCGCTAGACTTGGGCTTAAAGGGTGAGAAAATAGCTTGGAACGTCAGGAAAGTTGGTGTGTGCACTTATCTACCAACGGGACATCCAAATCCATTCTCAAATTTAAATTCCGAGAAGTTGGTCAATGTTGAAAATCAACTGTGCATTTTCGCTAGACTTAGGCTTAAAGCGTGAGAAAATAGCTCGGAACGTCATGAAAGTTGGCGTGCGCATTTGTTTACCAACGGGACATCCAAATCTATGCTCACTTTTCAATTGCGAGAAGTTGGTCAAATTCGAAACTCGACCGTGCGTTTTCGCTAGAGTTGGGCTTAAAGGCGAAGAAAATAGCTCGGAACGTTAAGAAAGTTGGCATGTGCACTTGTCTACCAACGGGACATCCAAATCTATTTTCAAATTTCAACTCCCGAAAGTTGGTCAAAGTCAAAACGCCACCATGCGTTTTCGCTAGACTTGAGCTTAAAGGGTGTGAAATTAGCTCGTAACGTCACGAAAGTTGTTGTGCGTGCATGTCTACAAATGGGACATCCAAATCTATTCTCAATTTTCATTTCCGAGAAGTAGCTCAAAGTCGAAACACGATCGTGGGTTTTCTCTAGAGTTGGGCTTAAAGGGGAAGAAAATAGCTCGGAATGTCACGAAAGTTGGCGTGTGCACTTATCTACCAACGGGATATTCAAATCCATTCTCAAATTTAAATTCCGAGAAGTTGGTCAAAGTTGAAAATCGACCGTGCATTTTCAATAGACTTCGCCTTAAAGGGTGAGAAAATAGCTCGGAACGTCACGAAAGTTGGCGTGCGCATTTGTCTACCAACGGGACATCCAAATCTATGCTCAATTTTCAATTCCGAGAAGTTGGTTAAATTCGAAGCTCAACCGTGCATTTTCTCTAGACTTGGGCTTAAAGGGGGAGAAAATAGCTCGAAACGTCATGAAAGTTGGTGTGGACGCTTGTCTACCAATGGGACATCCAAAACTATTCTCAAATTTCAATTCCGAGAAGTTGGTCAAAGTTGAAACTCGATTGTGCATTTTCGCTAGAATTAGGCTTAAAGGATGTTAAATTAGCTCGTAATGTCACGAAAGTTGTTGTGCACGCATGTCTACAAATGGGACATCCAAATCTATTCTCAATTTTCAATTCCGAGAAGTTGGTCAAATTCAAAACTCGACCGTACGTTTGCGCTAGACATAGGCTTAAAGGGTGAGAAAATAGCTCGGAACGTCACAAAAGGTTGCGTGCGCATTTGTCTACCAACGGGACATCGAAATCTATGCTCAATTTTCAATTCCGAGAAGTTGGTCAAAGTTGAAACTCGATCGTAGCGTTTTCGCTAGACTTGGGCTTAAAGGGTTCGAAAATAGCTCGGAACGTTACGAAAGTTGGCATGGACGCTCGTCTACCAATGTGACATCCAAATCCATTCTCGAATTTAAATTCCGAGAAGTTGGTCAAAGTTGAAAATCGACCGTGGATTTTTGCTAGACTTAGGCTTAAAGGGTGAGAAAATAGCTCGGAACGTCACGAAAGTTGGCATGCGCATTTGTCTACCAGCGAGACATCCAAATCTATGCTCAATTTTTAATTCTGAGAAGTTGGTCAAATTTGAAACTCGACCGTGCGTTTTCACTAGACTTGGGCTTAAAGGGGGAGAAAATAGCTCGGAACGTCACGAAAGTTGGTGTGGATGCTTTTCTACCAATGGGACATCCAAAACGATTCTCAAATTTCAATTCCGAGAAGTTGGTCAAAGTTGAAACTCGATCGTGCGTTTTCTCTAGAGTTGGGCTTAAAGGGTGTGAAAATAGCTCGGAACGTCAGGAAAGTTGGCGTGGCAGCTCGTCTCCCAATGTGACATTCAAATCTATTCTCAAATTTATATTTCGAGAAGTTGGTCAAAGTTGAAAATCGATCGTGCATATTCGCTAGACTTGGGCTTAAAGGGTGAGAAAATAGCTCGGAACGTCACGAAAGTTGGCGTGTGCACTTATCTACCAACAGGACATCCAAATCCATTCTCAAATTTAAATTCCGAGAAGTTGGTCAAAGTTGAAAATCGACCGTGCATTTTCGCTAGACTTAGGCTTAAAGCGTGACTAAATAACTCGGAACGTCACGAAATTTGGCGTGCCCATTTGTCTACCAATGGGACATCCAAATCTATGCTCAATTTTCAATTGCGAGAAGTTGGTCAAATTCGAAACTTGACCGTGCGTTTTCACTAGAGTTGGGCTTAAAGGCAAATAAAATAGCTCGGAACGTCACGAAAGTTGGCATGTGCACTTGTCTACCAACGCGACATCCAAATCTATTTTCAAATTTCAACTCCCAAAAGTTGCTCAAAGTTGAAACGCCACCATGCGTTTTCGCTAGACTTGAGCTTAAAGGGTGTGAAATTAGCTCGTAACGTCACGAAAGTTGTTGTGTGTGCATGTCTACCAATGGGACATCCAAATCTATTCTCAATTTTCATTTCCGAGAAGTTGGTCAAAGATGAAACGCGACGATGCGTTTTCTTTAGAGTTGGGCTTAAATGGGAAAAAAATAGCTCGGAATGTCACGAAAGTTGGTGTGGATGCTTGTCTACAAATAGACATCCAAATCTATTCTCAAATTTAAATTCCGAGAAGTTGGTCAAAGTTGAAAATTTACTGTGCGTTTTCGCTAGACTTGGGCTTAAAGGGCGAGAAAATAGCTTGGAACGTCACGAAAGTTGTTGTGCGTCCATGTCTACAAATGGGACATCCAAATCTATTCTCAATTTTCATTTCCAAGAAGTAGGTCAAAGCCGAAACACGATCATGGGTTTTCTCTAGAGTTGGGCTTAAAGGGGAAGAAAATAGCTCGGAACGTCACGAAAGTTGGCGTGTGCACTTATCTACGAACGGGACATCCAAATCCATTCTCAAATATAAATTCCGAGAAGTTGGTCAAAGTTGAAAATCGACCGTGCATTTTCGCCAGACTTGGGCTTAAAGCATGAGAAAATAGCTCAGAACGTCACGAAAGTTGGCGTGCGCATTTGTCTACCAACGGGACATCCAAATCTATGCTCAATTTTCAATTGCGAGAAGTTGGTCAAATTCGAAACTCGACGGTGCGTTTTCGCTGGACTTGGGCTTAAAGGGGGAGAAAATAGCTCGGAACGTCATGAAAGTTGGTTTGGACGCTTGTCTACCAATGGAACATCCAAAACTATTCTCAAATTTGAATTCCGAGAAGTTGGTCAAAGTTGAAACTCGATCGTGCGTTTTCGCTAGAATTGGTCTTAATGGATGTGAAATTAGCTCATAATGTCACGAAAGTTGTTGTGCGCGCATGTCTACAAATGGGACATCCAAATCTATTCTCAATTTTCAATTCCGAGAAGTTGGTCAAAGATGAAACGCGACCGTGCGTTTTCTCTAGAGTTGGGCTTAAATGGGAAGAAAATAGCTCGGAATGTCACGAAAGTTGGTGTGGATGTTTGTCTACCAATGGGACATCCAAATCTATTCTCAAATTTAAATTCCATGAAGTTGGTCAAAGTTGAAAATTTACCGTGCGTTTTCGCTAGAGTTGGGCTTAAAGGACGAGAAAATAGCTTGGAACGTCATGAAAGTTGGTGTGCGCACTTGTCTACCAATGGGACATCCAAATCTATTCTCAAATTTCAATTCCAAGAAGTTGGTCAAAGCCAAAACGCCACCGTGCATTTTCGCTAAACTTGAGCTTAAAGGGTGTAAAATTAGCTCGTAACGTCACAAAAGTTGCTCTGCATGCATGTCTAGAAATAGGACATCCAAATCTATTCTCAATTTTCATTTCCGAGAAATAGGTCAAAGCCGAAACACGATCGTGCATTTTCTCCAGAGTTGGGCTTAAAGGGGAAGAAAATAGCTCGGAACGTCACGAAAGTTGTCGTGTGCACATATCTACCAACGGGACATCCAAATCCATTCTCAAATTTATATTCCGAGAAGTTGGTCAAAGTTGAAAATCGACCGTGCATTTTTGCTAAACTTAGGCTTAATGCGTGAGAAAATAGCTCGGAACGTCACGAAAGTTGGAGTGCGCATTTGTCTACCAACGGGACATCCAAATCCATTCTCAAATTTAAATTCGGAGAAGTTGGTCAAAGTTGAAAATCGACTGTGCATTTTCGCTAGACTTAGGCTTAAAGCGTGAGAAAATAGCTCGGAACGTCACGAAAGTTGGCGTGCGCATTTGTCTACCAATGGGACATCCAAATCTATGCTCAATTTTCAATTCCGAGAAGTTGGTCAAATTCGAAACTCGACCGTGCATTTTCGCTAGACTTGGGCTTAAAGGGGGAGAAAATAGCTCGGAACGTGACGAAGGTTGTGCGGACGCTTGTCTACCAATGGGACATCCAAAACTATTCTCAAATTTCAATTCCGAGAAGTTGGTCAAAATTGAAACTCGATCGTGCATTTTCGCTAGACTTGGGCTTAAAGGGTGGGAAAATAGCTCGGAACGTCACGAAAGTTGGCGTGCGCACTTGTCTACCAACGGGACATCCAAATCTATTCTCATATTTCAATTCCAAGAAGTTGGTCAAAGTCGAAATGCCACCATGCGTTTTCGCTAGACTTGAGCTTAAAGGGTGTTAATTAGCTCGTAATGTGACGAAAGTTGTTGTGCGCGAATGTCTACAAATGGGACATCCAAATCTATGCTCAATTTCCAATTCCGAGAAGTTGCTTAAAGTCGTAACTCGACCATACATTTTCGCTACACTTGGGCTTAAAGGGGGAGAAAATAGCTCGAAACGTAACGAATGTTGGTGTGGATGCTTGTCTACAAATGGGACATCCAAAACTATTCTCAAATTTCAATTCCGAGAAGTTTGTCAAACTTGAAACTCGATCATGCGTTTTCGCTAGACTTGGGCTTAAAGGGTGTGAAATTAGCTCGGAATCTCACAAAAGTTGTTGTGCGCAAATGTCTACAAATGGGACATCAAAAACAATGCTCAATCTTCAATTACGAGAAGTTGGTGAAAGTTGAAACTCGACCGTACGTTTTCGGTAGAGGAGAAAATAGCTTGGAACGTCACGAAAGTTGGTGTGGATGCTTGTCTACCAATGCGACATCCCAAACTATTCTCAAATTTCAATTCCAAGAAATTGGTCAAAGTCGAAATGCCACCATGCATTTTCTCTAGACTTGGGATTAAAGTGTGTGAAATTAGTTCGTAAAATCACAAAAGTTGTAGTGCGCACATGTCTACAAATGTGACATCCAAATCTATTCTCAAATTTAAATTGTGAGAAGTTGGTCAAAGTTGAAAATCGACCGTGCGTTTTCCCTAGACTTGGGCTTAAAGGGTGTGAAATTAGTTCGAAACGTCACGAAAGTTGGCGTGCGCAATTGTCTACCAACGGGACATCCAAATCTATGCTCAATTTTCAATTCCGGGAATTTGGTGAAAGTCGAAACTCGATCGTGCATTTTCCCTAGATTTGGGCTTAAAGGGTGTGAAATTAGCTCGGAACGTCACAAAAGTTGAAATGGATGCTCGTCTAAAAATTCCGAGAAGTTGGTCAAAGTTGAAAATCGACCGTGCATTTTCGCTACACTTAGGCTTAAAGGGTGAGAAAATAGCTCTGAACGTCGTGAAAGTTGGCATGCGCATTTGTCTACCAACGGGACATCCAAATCTATGCTCAATTTTCAATTTCGAGAAGTTGGTCAAATATGAAACTCGACCGTGCGTTTTCGCTAGACTTGGGCTTAAAGGGGGAGAAAATAGCTCGAAACTTTATGAAAGTTGGTGTGGACGCTTGTCTACCAATGGGACTTCCAAAACTATTCTCAAATTTCAATTCCGAGAAGTTGGTCAAAGTTGAAACTCGATCGTGCGTTCTCGCTAGACTTGGGCTTAAAGGGGGAGAAAATAGCTCGGAACGTCACGAAAGTTGGCATGGACGCTCGTCTACCAATGTGACATCCAAATCTATTCTCAAATTTATATTCTGAGAAGTTGGTCAAAGTTGAAAATTGACCGCGCATTTTCGCTAGACTTGGGCTTAAAGGGGGAGAAAATAGCTTGAAACGTCACGAAAGTTGGCGTGGACGCTTGTCTACCAATGGGACATCCAAAACTATTCTCAAATTTCAATTCTGAGAAGTTGGTCAAAGTTGAAACTCGATCGTGCGTTTTCGCTAGACTTGGGCTTAAAGGGGAAGAAAATAGCTCGGAACGTCACGAAAGTTGGTGTGGACACTTGTCTACCAATGGGACATCCAAAACTATTCTGAAATTTCAATTCCGAGAAGTTTGTCAAAGTTGAAACTCGATCGTGTGTTTTTGGTAGACTTGGGCTTAAAGGGGGAGAAAATAGCTCGAAACGTCACGAAAGTTGGTGTGGACGCTTGTCTAACAATGGGACATCCAAAACTATTCTCAAATTTCAATTCCGAGAAGTTGGTCAAAGTTGAAACTCGATTGTGCATTTTCGCTAGACTTGGGCATAAAGGGTGTGAAAATAGCTCGGAACGTCACGAAAGTTGGCGTGGATGCTCGTCTACCAATGTAACATCCAAATCTATTCTCAAATTTATACACCGAGAAGTTGGTCAAAGTTGAAAATCGACCATGCATTTTCGCTAGACTTGGGCTTAAAGGGTGAGAAAATAGCTCGGAATGTCACGAGATTGGGTGTGCGCATTTGTCTACCAACGGGACATCCAAATCTATGCTCAATTTTCAATTCCGAGAAGTTGGTCAAATTTGAAACTCGATCGTGCATTTTCGCTAGACTTGGGCTTAAAGGGAAAGATAATAGCTCGGAACGTCACGAAAGTTGGTGTGGATGCTTGTCTACCAATGGGACATCCAAAACTATTCTCAAATTTCAATTTCGAGAACTTGGTCAAAGTTGAAACTCGATCATGCGTTTTCGCTAGACTTGGGCTTAAAGGGGGAGAAAATAGCTCGGAACGTCACAAACATTGGTGTGGACGCTTGTCTACCAATGGAACATCCAAAACTATTTCCAAATTTCAATTCCAAGAAGTTGGTCAAAGTTGAAACTCGATCGTGCGTTTTCGTTAGACTTGGGCTTAAAGGGTGTGAAAATAGCTCGGAATGTCACGAAAGTTGGCGTGCGCATTTGTCTACCAACGGGACATCCAAATCTATGCTCAATTTTTAATTCCGAGAAGTTGGTCAAATTCGGAACTCGACCGTGCGTTTTCGCTAGACTTAGGCTTAAAGGGTGAGAAAATAGCTCGGAACGTCACGAAAGTTGGCGTTCGCATTTGTCTACCAACGGGACATCCAAATCCATGCTCAATTTTCAATTCCGAGAAGTTGGTCAAATTCGAAACTCGACTGTGCGTTTTTTCTAGACTTGGGCTTAAAGGGGGAGAAAATAGCTTGGAACGTCATGAAAGTTGGTGTGGACGCTTGTCTACCAATGGGACATCCAAAACTATTCTCAAATTTCAATTCCGAGAAGTTGGTCAAAGTTGAAACTCGATCGTTTGTTTTCGCTAGACTTGAGCTTAAAGGGTATGAAAATAGCTCGGAACATCATGAAAGTTGGTGTGGACGCTCGTCTACCAATGTGACATCCAAATCTATTCTCAAATTTATATTCCGAGAAGTTGGTCAAAGTTGAAAATGGACCGTGCATTTTCGCTAGACTTGGGCTTAAAGGGTGAGAAAATAGCTCGGAACGTCACGAACGTCTACCAACGGGTCATCCAAATCTATGCTCAATTTTCAATTGCGAGAAGTTGGTCAAATTCGAAACTCGACCGTGCGTTTTCGCTAGATTTGGGCTTAAAGGAGAAGAAAATAGCTCGGAACGTCACGAAAGTTGTTGTGCGTGCATGTCTACAAATGGGACATCCAAATCTATTCTTAATTTTCATTTCCGAGAAGTAGGTCAAAGCCGAAACACGGTCGTGGGTTTTCTCTATAGTTGGGCTTAAAGGGGAAGAAAATAGCTCGGAACATCACGAAAGTTGGCGTGTGCACTTATCTACCAACGGAACATCCAAATCCATTCTCAAATTTGAATTCCGAGAATATGGTCAAAGTTGAAAATCGACCGTGCATTTTCGCTAGACTTAGGATTAAAGAGTGAGAAAATAGCTCAGAACGTCACGAAAGTTGGCGTGCGCATTTGTCTACCAACAGGACATCCCAATCTATGCTCAATTTTCAATTCCGAGAAGTTGGTCAAATTCGAAACTCGACCGTGCGTTTTCGCTAGAATTGGGCTTAAATGGGGAGAAAATAGCTCGGAACGTCATGAAAGTTGGTGTGGACGCTTCTCTACCAATGGGACATCCAAAACTATTCTCAAATTTCAATTCCGAGAAGTTGGTCAAAGTACAAACTCGATCGTGCGTTTTCACTAGAATTGGGCTTAAAGGGTGTGAAAATAGCTCGGAACGTCACGAAAGTTTGCGTGGACGCTCGTCTACCAATGTGACATCCAAATCTATTCTCACATTTAAATTCTGAGAAGTTGGTGTGGATGCTTGCCTAAGAATGGTACATCCAAAACTATTCTCAAATTTTAATTCCGAAATGTTTGTCAAAGTGGAAACTCGACCGTGCATTTTCGCTAGACTTGGGCTTAAAGGGGCAGAAAATAGCTCGGAACGTCACTAAAGTTGGCGTTCACTCTTGTCTACCAATGGGACATCCAAATCTATTTTCAAATTTCAATTTACAGAAGTTGTTCAAAGTCGAAATGCCACCATGGGTTTTCACTAGACTTGGGAATAAAGGGCGTGAAATTAGCTCGTAACGTCATGAAAGTTGCTGTGCGCAATGTGTATAAATGGGACATCCAAATCTATTCTCAATTTTCAATTTTGAGAAGTTGGTCAAAGATGAAACGTGACCGTGCGTTTTCTCTAGAGTTGGGCTTAAATGGGATGAAAATAGCTCGGAATGTCACAAACGTTGGTGTGGACGCTTGTCTACGAATGGGACATCCAAATCTCTTCTCAAATTTAAATTCCGAGAGGTTGGTCAAAGTTGAAACTCGATCGGGCATTTTCGCTAGACTTGGGCTTAAAGGGGGAGAAAATAGCTCGGAACGTCACGAAAGTTGGTGTGGATGCTTGTCTACCAATGGGACATCCAAAACTATTCTCAAATTTCAATTTCGAGAAGTTGGTGAAAGTTGAAACTCGATCGTGCGTTTTTGCTACACTTGGGCTTAAAGGGTGTGAAATTAGCTCGTAATGTCACGAAAGTTGCTCTACGCGCATGTCTACAAATGGGACATCCAAATCTATTCTAAATTTTCATTTCCGAGAAGTTGGTCAGAGATGAAACGCGACCGTGCGTTTTCTCTAAAGTTGGTCTTAAATGGGAAGAAAATAGCTCGGAATGTCACGAAAGTTGGTGTGGACGCTTGTCTACCAATGGGACATCCAAATCTATTCTCAAATTTAAATTCCAAGAAGTTGGTCAAAGTTGAAAATTTACCGTGCGTTTTCGCTAGACTTGGGCTTGAAGGGCGAGAAAATAGCTTGGAACGTCACGAAAGTTGGCGTGTGCACTTGTCTACCAACGAGACATCCAAATCTATTCTCAAATTTCAATTCCGAGAAGTTGGTCAAAGTCGAAACGCCACCATGCGTTTTCGCTAGACTTGATCTTAAAGGGTGTGAAATTAGCTCGTAACATCACAAAAGTTGTTGTGCACGCATGCCTACAAATGGGACATCCAAATCTATGCTCAATTTTGAATTCCGAGAAGTTGGTGAAAGTCGAAAGTTGACCGTACGTTTTCGCTAGAGTTGGGCTTGAAGGGGGATAAAATAGCTCAGAATGTCACGAAAGTTGGTGTGGACGCTTGTCTACCAATGGTACATCGAAAACTATTCTCAAATTTTAATTCCGAAATGTTTGTCAAAGTTGAAACTTGACCGTGCGTTTTTGTTAGACTTGCTCTTAAAGGGGTAGAAAATAGCTCGGAACGTCACGAAATTTGGTGTGCACGCTTGTCTACCAATGGGACATCCAAATCTATTTTCAAATTTCAATTCCCAGAAGTTGGTCAAAGTCAAAATGCCACCATGGGTTTTCACTAGACTTGGGAATAAAGGGCGTGAAATTAGCTTGTAACGTCATGAAAGTTGCTGTGCGCGGATGTCTACAAATGGGACATCCAAATCTATTCTCAAATTTCAATTCCAAGAAGTTGGCCAAATTCGAAATGCCACCATGCATTTTCGCTAGACTTGAGCTTAAAGGGTGTGAAATTAGCTCGTAACATCATGAAAGTTACTGTGCACGCATGTCTACAAATGGGACATCCAAATATATGCTCAATTTTGAATTACGAGAAGTTGGTGAAAGTCGAAACTCGACCGTACGTTTTCGCTAGAGTTGGGCTTGAAGGGGGATAAAATCACTTGGAATGTCACGAAAGTTGGTGTGGACTCTTGTCTACCAATGGTACATCCAAAACTATTCTCAAATTTTAATTCCGAAATGTTTTTCAAAGTTGAAACTCGACCGTGCGTTTTCGCTAGACTTGGGCTTAAAGGCGCAGAAAATAGCTCGGAACGTCACGAAAGTTGGCGTGCACGCTTGTCTACCAATGGGACATCCAAGTCTATTTTCAAATTTCAATTCCCAGAAGTTGGTCAAAGTCGAAATGCCAACATGGGTTTTCACTAGACTTGGGATTAAAGGGAGTGAAATTAGCTTATAACGTCATGAAAGTTGCTATGCGCGCATGTCTAAAAATGGGACATCCAAATCTATTCTCAATTTTCATTTCCGAGAAGTTGGTCAAAGATGAAACGTGACCGTGCGTTTTCTGTAGAGTTGGGATTAAATGGGATGAAAATAGCTCTGAATGTCACGAAAGTTGGTGTGGATGCTTGTCTACCAATGGGACATCCAAATCTATTCTCAAATTTAAATTCCGAGAAGTTGATCCAAGTTGAAAATTGACCATGCGTTTTCGCTAGACTTAGGCTTAAAGGGCGAGAAAATAGCTTGGAACGTCACGAAAGTTGGCGTGCGCACTTGTCTACCAATGGGACATCCAAATCTATTCTCAAATTTCAATTCCAAGAATTTGGTCAAAGGCGAAACACCACCGTGCGTTTTCACTAAACTTGAGCTTAAAGGGTGTAAAATTAGCTTGTAACGTCACAAAAATTATTGTGCACGCATGTCTAGAAATGGGACATCCAAATCTATTCTCAATTTTCATTTTCCGAGAAGTAGGTCAAAGCCAAAACACGATCGTGCGTTTTCTCTAGAGTTGGGCTTAAAGAGGAAGAAAATAGCTCGGAACGTCATGAAAGTTCATGTGTGCACTTATCTACCAACGGCACATCCAAATCCATTCTCAAATTTAAATTCCGAGAAGTTGGTCAAAGTTGAAAATCGACCGTGCATTTTCGCTAGACTTAGGATTAGAGTATGAGAAAATTGCTCGGAACGTCACGAAAGTTGCCGTGCGCATTTTTCTACCAACGGGACATCCAAATCTATGCTCAATTTTCAATTCCGAGAAGTTGGTCAAATTCAAAACTCGACCGTGTGGTTTCGCTCAACTTGAGCTTAAAGGGTGTGAAATTAGCTCGTAATGTGACAAAAATTGGCGTGCGCATTTGTCTACCAACGGGACTTCCAAATCTATGCTCAATTTTTAATTCTGAGAAGTTGGTCAACTTCGAAACTTGACCGTGCGTTTTCGCTAGACTTAGGCTTAAAGGGTGAGAAAATAGCTTGGAACGTCACGAAAGTTGGCGTGTGCATTTGTCTACCAACGGGACATCCAAATCTATGCTCAATTTTCAATTCCGAGAAGTTGGTCAAATTCGAAACTCGACCGTGCGTTTTCGCTAGACTTGGGCTTAAAGGGGGATAAAATAGCTCGGAACGACACGAAAGTTGGTGTGGACGCTTGTCTACCAATGGGACATCCAAAACTATTCTCAAATTTCAATTCTGAGAAGTTGGTCAAAGTTGAAACTCAATCGTGCGTTTTCGCTAGACTTGGGCTTAAAGGGGAAGAAAATAGCTCGGAACGTCACGAAAGTTGGTTTGGACGCTTGTCTACCAATGGGACATCCAAAACTATTTTCAAATTTCAATTCCAAGAAGTTGGTCAAATTCGAAACTCGACCGTGCGTTTTCGCTAGACTTGGGATTAAAGGGGGAGAAAATAGCTCGGAACGTCACGAACATTAGTGCGGACGCTTGTCTACCAATGGGACATCCAAAACTATTCTCAAATTTCAATTCTAAGAAGTTAGTCAAAGTTGAAACTCGATCGTGCGTTTTCGCTAGACTTGGGCTTAAAGGGTGTGAAAATAGTTCGAAATGTCACGAAAGTCGGCGTACGCATTTGTCTACCAACGGGACATCCAAATCTATGTTCAATTTTTAATTCCGAGAAGTTGGTCAAATTCGGAACTCGACCGTGCGTTTTCGCTAGACTTAGGCTTAAAGGGTGAGAAAATAGCTCGGAACGTCACGAAAGTTGGCATGCGCATTTGTCTACCAACGGGACATCCAAATCTATGCTCAATTTTCAATTCCGAGAAGTTGGTTAAATTCGAAACTTGATCGTGCGTTTTCGGTAGACTTGGGCTTAAAGGGGGAGAAAATAGGTTGGAACGTCACGAACGTTTGTATGGACGCTTGTCTACCAATGGGACATCCAAAACTATTCTCAAATTTCAATTCCGAGAAGTTGGTCAAAGTTGAAACTCGATCGTGCGTTTTCGCTAGACTTGGGCTTAAAGGGTGTGAAAATAGCTCAGAACGTCACGAAAGTTGGTGTGGATGCTCGTCTACCATTGTGACATCCAAATCTATTCTCAAATTTATATTCCGAGAAGTTGGTCAAAGTTGAAAATCGACTGTGCATTTTCGCTAGACTTGGGCTTAAAGGGTGAGAAAATAGCTCGGAACGTCACGAACGTCTACCAACGGGACATCCAAATCTATGCTCAATTTTCAATTGCGAGAAGTTGGCCAAATTCGAAACTCGACCGTGCGTTTTCACTAGAGTTGGGCTTAAAGGCGAAGAAAATAGCTCAGAACGTCACGAAAGTTGGCGTGTGCACTTATCTACTAACGGGACATCCAAATCCATTCTCAAATTTAAATTCCGAGAAGTTGGTCAAAGTTGAAAATCGACCGTGCATTTTCGCTAGACTTAGGCTTAAAGGGTGAGAAAATAGCTTGGAACGTCACGAAATTTGGCGTGCGCATTTGTCTACCAACGGGACATCCAAATCTATGCTCAATTTTCAATTCCGAGAAGTTGGTCAAATTCGAAACTCGACCGTGCATTTTCGCTAGAATTGGGCTTAAAGGGGGATAAAATAGCTCGGAACGACACGAAAGTTTGTGTGGACGCTTGTCTACCACTGGGACATCCAAAACTATTCTCAAATTTCAATTCCGAGAAGTTGGTCAAAGTTGAAACTCAATCGTGGGTTTTCACTAGACTTGGGCTTAAAGGGGAAGAAAATAGCTCGGAATGTCACGAAAGTTGGTGTGGACGCTTGTCTACCAATGGGACATCCAAAAGTATTCTCAAATTTCAATTCCAAGAAGTTGGTCAAATTCGAAACTCGACCGTGCGTTTTCGCTAGACTTGGGCTTAAAGGGGGAGAAAATAGCTCGGAACGTCACGAACGTTGGTGTGGACACTTGTCTACCAATGGGACATCCAAAACTATTCTCAAATTTAAATTCTGAGAAGTTAGTCAAAGTTGAAACTCGATCGTGTTTTTTCGTTAGATTTGGGCTTAAAGGGTGTGAAAATAGCTCGAAATGTCACGAAAGTTGGTGTGCGCATTTGTCTACCAACAGGACATCCAAATCTATGCTCAATTTTCAATTCCGAGAAGTTGGTCAAATTCGAAACTCGACCGTGCGTTTTCGCTAGACTTGGGCTTAAAGGGGGAGAAAATAGCTCAGAACGTCATGAAAGTTGGTGTGGACGCTTGTCTACCAATGGGACATCCAAAACTATTCTCAAATTTTAATTCCGAGAAGTTGGTCAAAGTACAAACTCGATCGTGCATTTTCGCTAGACTTGGGCTTAAAGGGTGTGAAAATAGCTCAGAACGTCACGAAAGCTGGCGTGGACGCTCGTCTACCAATGTGACATCCAAATCTATTCTCAAATTTAAATTCTGAGAAGTTGGTCAAAGTTGAAAATCGACCGTGCATTTTCGCTAGACTTCGGCTTAAAGGGTGAGAAAATAGCTCAGAACGTCACGAAAGTTGGCATGCGCATTTGTCTACCAACGGGACATCCAAATCTATGCTCAATTTTCAATTCCGAGAAGTTGGTCAAATTCGAAACTCGACCGTGCATTTTCGCTAGACTTGGGCTTAAAGGGGGAGAAAATAGCTCGGAATGTCACGAAAGTTGGTGTGGACGCTTGTCTACCAATGGGACATCCAAATCTATTCTCAAATTTAAATTCCAAGAAGTTGGTCAAAGTTGAAAATTTACCGTGCGTTTTCGCTAGACTTGGGCTTGAAGGGCGAGAAAATAGCTTGGAACGTCACGAAAGTTGGTGTGTGCACTTGTCTACCAACGGGACATCCAAATCTATTCTCAAATTTCAATTCCGAGAAGTTGGTCAAAGTCGAAACGCCACCATGCGTTTTCGCTAGACTTGATCTTAAAGGGTGTGAAATTAGCTCGTAACATCACAAAAGTTGTTGTGCACGCATGTCTACAAATGGGACATCCAAATCTATGCTCAATTTTGAATTCCGAGAAGTTGGTGAAAGTCGAAACTCGACCATACGTTTTCGCTAGAGTTGGGCTTGAAGGGGGATAAAATAGCTCAGAATGTCACGAAAGTTGGTGTGGACGCTTGTCTACCAATGGTACATCCAAAACTATTCTCAAATTTTAATTCCGAAATGTTTGTCAAAGTTGAAACTTGACCGTGCGTTTTCGCTAGACTTGCTCTTAAAGGGGTAGAAAATAGCTCGGAACGTCACGAAATTTGGCGTGCACGCTTGTCTACCAATGGGACATCCAAATCTATTTTCAAATTTCAATTCCCAGAAGTTGGTCAAAGTCAAAATGCCACCATGGGTTTTCACTAGACTTGGGAATAAAGGGCGTGAAATTAGCTCGTAACGTTATGAAAGTTGCTGTGCGCGCATGTCTACAAATGGGACATCCAAATCTATTCTCAAATTTCAATTCCAAGAAGTTGGCCAAATTCGAAATGCCACCATGCATTTTCGCTAGACTTGAGCTTAAAGGGTGTGAAATTAGCTTGTAACATCATGAAAGTTACTGTGCACGCATGTCTACAAATGGGACATCCAAATCTATGCTCAATTTTGAATTACGAGAAGTTGGTGAAAGTCGAAACTCGACCGTACGTTTTCGCTAGAGTTGGGCTTGAAGGGGGATAAAATCACTCGGAATGTCACGAAAGTTGGTGTGGACGCTTGTCTACCAATGGTACATCCAAAACTATTCTCAAATTTTAATTCCGAAATGTTTTTCAAAGTTGAAACTCGACCGTGCGTTTTCGCTAGACTTGGGCTTAAAGGCGCAGAAAATAGCTCGGAACGTCACGAAAGTTGGCGTGCACGCTTGTCTACCTACCAATGGGACATCCAAGTCTATTTTCAAATTTCAATTCCCAGAAGTTGGTCAAAGTCGAAATGCCAACATGGGTTTTCACTAGACTTGGGAATAAAGGGAGTGAAATTAGCTCATAACGTCATGAAAGTTGCTATGCGCGCATGTCTAAAAATGGGACATCCAAAACTATTCTCAATTTTCATTTCCGAGAAGTTGGTCAAAGATGAAACGTGACCGTGCGTTTTCTGTAGAGTTGGGCTTAAATGGGATGAAAATAGCTCTGAATGTCACGAAAGTTGGTGTGGATGCTTGTCTACCAATGGGACATCCAAATCTATTCTTAAATTTAAATTCCGAGAAGTTGGTCCAAGTTGAAAATTGACCATGTGTTTTCACTAGACTTAGGCTTAAAGGGCGAGAAAATAGCTTGGAACATCACGAAAGTTGGCGTGCGCACTTGTCTACCAATGGGACATCCAAATCTATTCTCAAATTTCAATTCCAAGATGTTGGTCAAAGCCGAAACACCACCGTGCGTTTTCACTAAACTTGAGCTTAAAGGGTGTAAAATTAGCTTGTAACGTCACAAACATTGTTGTGCACGCATGTCTAGAAATGGGACATCCAAATCTATTCTCAATTTTCATTTCCGAGAAGTAGGTCAAAGCCAAAACACGATCGTGCGTTTTCTCTAGAGTTGGGCTTAAAGGGGAAGAAAATAGCTCGGAACGTCATGAAAGTTCGTGTGTGCACTTATCTACCAACGGCACATCCAAATCCATTCTCAAATTTAAATTCCGAGAAGTTGGTCAAAGTTGAAAATCGACCGTGCATTTTCGCTAGACTTAGGCTTAGAGGATGAGAAAATTGCTCGGAACGTCACGAAAGTTGCCGTGCGCATTTTTCTACCAACGGGACATCCAAATCTATGCTCAATTTTAAATTCCGAGAAGTTGGTCAAATTCAAAACTCGACCGTGCGTTTTCGCTCGACTTGAGCTTAAAGGGTGTGAAATTAGCTCGTAATGTGACGAAAATTGGCGTGCGCATTTGTCTACCAACGGGACTTCCAAATCTATGCTCAATTTTTAATTCCGAGAAGTTGGTCAAATTCGAAACTTGACCGTGCGTTTTCGCTAGACTTAGGCTTAAAGGGTTTGAAAATAGCTTGGAACGTCACGAAAGTTGGTGTGTGCATTTGTCTACCAACGGGACATCCAAATCTATGTTCAATTTTCAATTCCGAGAAGTTGGTCAAATTCGAAACTCGACCGTGCGTTTTCGCTAGACTTGGGCTTAAAGGGGGATAAAATAGCTCGGAACGACACGAAAGTTGGTGTGGACGCTTGTCTACCAATGGGACATCCAAAACTATTCTCAAATTTCAATTCTGAGAAGTTGGTCAAAGTTGAAACTCAATCGTGCGTTTTCGCTAGACTTGGGCTTAAAGGGGAAGAAAATAGCTCGGAACGTCACGAAAGTTGGTGTGGACGCTTGTCTACCAATGGGACATCCAAAACTATTTTCCAATTTTAATTCCAAGAAGTTGGTCAAATTCGAAACTCGACCGTGCGTTTTCGCTAGACTTGGGATTAAACGGGGAGAAAATAGCTCAGAACGTCACAAACATTGGTGCGGATGCTTGTCTACCAATGGGACATCCAAAACTATTCTCAAATTTCAAGTCTAAGAAGTTAGTCAAAGTTGAAACTCGATCGTGCGTTTTCGCTAGACTTGGGCTTAAAGGGTGTGAAAATAGTTTGAAATGTCACGAAAGTCGACGTGCGCATTTGTCTACCAACGGGACATCCAAATCTATGTTCAATTTTTTATTCCGAGAAGTTGGTCAAATTCGGAACTCGACCGTGCGTTTTCGCTAGACTTAGGCTTAAAGGGTGAGAAAATAGCTCGGAACGTCACGAATGTTGGCGTGCGCATTTGTCTACCAACGGGACATCCAAATCTATGCTCAATTTTCAATTCCGAGAAGTTGGTCAAATTCGAAACTTGATCGTGCGTTTTCGGTAGACTTGGGCTTAAAGGGGGAGAAAATAGGTTGGAACGTCACGAACGTTTGTATGGACGCTTGTCTACCAATGGGACATCCAAAACTATTCTCAAATTTCAATTCCGAGAAGTTGGTCAAAGTTGAAACTCGATCGTGCGTTTTCGCTAGACTTGGGCTTAAAGGGTGTGAAAATAGCTCGGAACGTCACGAAAGTTGGTGTGGATGCTCGTCTACCATTGTGACATCCAAATCTATTCTCAAATTTATATTCCGAGAAGTTGGCCAAAGTTGAAAATCGACTGTGCATTTTCGCTAGACTTGGGCTTAAAGGGTGAGAAAATAGCTCGGAACGTCACGAACGTCTACCAACGGGACATCCAAATCTATGCTCAATTTTCAATTGCGAGAAGTTGGTCAAATTCGAAACTCGACCGTGCGTTTTCGCTAGAGTTGGGCTTAAAGGCGAAGAAAATAGCTCGGAACGTCACGAAAGTTGGTGTGTGCACTTATCTACCAACGGGACATCCAAATCCATTCTCAAATTTAAATTCCGAGAAGTTGGTCAAAGTTGAAAATCGACCGTGCATTTTCGCTAGACTTAGGCTTAAAGGGTGAGAAAATAGCTTGGAACGTCACGAAATTTGTCGTGCGGATTTGTCTACCAACGGGACATCCAAATCTATGCTCAATTTTCAATTCCGAGAAGTTTGTCAAATTCGAAACTCGACCGTGCGTTTTCACTAGACTTGGGCTTAAAGGGGGATAAAATAGCTCGGAACGACACGAAAGTTGGTGTGGACGCTTTTCTACCAATGGGACATCCAAAACTATTCTCAAATTTCAATTCTGAGAAGTTGGTCAAAGTTGAAACTCAATCGTGGGTTTTCGCTAGACTTGGGCTTAAAGGGGAAGAAAATAGCTCGGAACGTCACGAAAGTTGGTGTGGACGCTTGTCTACCAATGGGACATCCAAAACTATTCTCAAATTTCAATTCCAAGAAGTTGGTCAAATTCAAAACTCGACCGTGCGTTTTCGCTAGACTTGGGCTTAAAGGGGGAGAAAATAGCTCGGAACGTCACGAACGTTGGTGTGGACACTTGTCTACCAATGGGACATCCAAAACTATTCTCAAAATTCAATTCTGAGAAGTTAGTCAAAGTTGAAACTCGATCGTGTGTTTTCGTTAGATTTGGGCTTAAAGGGTGTGAAAATAGCTCGAAATGTCACGAAAGTTGGCGTGCGCATTTGTCTACCAACAGGACATCCAAATCTATGCTCAATTTTCAATTCCGAGAAGTTGGTCAAATTCGAAACTCGACCGTGCGTTTTCGCTAGACTTGGGCTTAAAGGGGGAGAAAATAGCTCAGAACATCATGAAAGTTGGTGTGGACGCTTGTCTACCAATGGGACATCCAAAACTATTCTCAAATTTTAATTCCGAGAAGTTGGTCAAAGTACAAACTCGATCGTGCATTTTCGCTAGACTTGGGCTTAAAGGGTGTGAAAATAGCTCAGAACGTCACGAAAGTTGGCGTGGACGCTCGTCTACCAATGTGACATCCAAATCTATTCTCAAATTTAAATTCTGAGAAGTTGGTCAAAGTTGAAAATCGACCGTGCATTTTCGCTAGACTTCGGCTTAAGGGGTGAGAAAATAGCTCAGAACGTCACGAAAGTTGGCATGCGCATTTGTCTACCAATGGGACATCCAAATCTATGCTCAATTTTCAATTCCGAGAAGTTGGTCAAATTCGAAACTCGACCGTGCGTTTTCGCTAGACTTGGGCTTAAAGGGGAGAAAATAGCTCGGAATGTCACGAAAGTTGGTGTGGACGCTTGTCTACCAATGGGACATCCAAAACTATTCTCAAATTTCAATTCCGAGAAGTTGGTCAAAGTTGAAACTCGATCGTGCGTTTTCACTAGAATTGGGCTTAAAGGATGTGAAATTAGCTTGTAATGTCACGAAAGTTGCTGTGCACGCATGTCTACAAATGGGAGATCCAAATCTATGCTCAATTTTGAATTCCGAGAAGTTGGTGAAAGTCGAAACTCGACCATACGTTTTCGCTAGAGTTGGGCTTGAAGGGGGATAAAATGTTAAATTTTTTGAATTTACTTCAATATGATATAGGATCTTAACTGAGAGAACAACATGTACAGCATATCTACAGCATATCAATCATGGAGACAATAATGCAAGCACACAAGAGACACAAAGATTTACTTGGGGAAAACCATAAAGGTGAAAAACCCCAATAACTTCCTCAGAGATAGATAGAGCAATGATACAACCAACCAAGAGAGATAGCCATAACCTAGCAGCAGATCCTCCTCCTCCATAAGTGCGCCACTCCTCCTTGAGTGCATGTGTGAGAAGTGAGTGAGTAAATAGAGTGCCTCCCACACTCTATTTATACTTGACTTGACTTGCCTTTTTACCTAACTCATGTAGGCTCGAACTTTACCACATAACATAATGCTGACTGGGCCGACCACCAATAGGGTGGTCTAATAACCCTTTGACCCACATGGCCGACCCCCAATAGGGTGGTCTAATAACCCTTCGACCCACATGACTTATACAGGGCCAACCCCAAACAAGGTGGTCTAATAACCCATCAAGTATAAGTTACGACACTTACAATATAAATGACGACACTTCCTTATAGAGGAATAATACCATCTCTATAGGAATACAATATACATATATGTGAAATACATTCCGAAGTTACATATACATCAACACTCCCTCTTAACTAGGAAGGTATTTCTCAGCACAGTTCTTCTAGCACAAGTCATCTTCTCTGGATCATCGTCACTAGATAATCGTCATCGAGTCATCATCATCATCACTGCTGCTGCTATCTCAATCAATCTCTGAATCTACTCGTCATAGGAAGTTCTACAGAGCCAGTCCTTTTTCATACTGGATGTAGGCCCACCACCTGCAGGTCTTCATCATCATTGGCCATACTGTGGAATCCTCAGGACTTATTACGTGCGTCACAAAACCTCGAAAGAGCATCCCAGGCTGTTACGAGCACACAGCTCTACCTATAGGATCTCCCAGGGCAACGAATTACATGTGACCTCACCACAAAACCTCGCAAGAGCATCCCAGGCTGTTACGAGCACACAGCTCTACCTATAGGATCTCCCAGGGCAACGAATTACATGTGGTCATGGCAAAACCTCACAAGAGCATCTCAGGACTGATTACGGGCACACAGCCCAACCTATCGGATCTCCCAGGGAAACGAATTACATTCCATAGGACAAAACCTCGAAAGAGCATCTGCCAGATATCCCAGGGAACCGAATTACATGCCATAGGCAAAACCTCGAAAGACTATCTGCAGATCTCCCAGGGCAACGAATTACATGTCCTCCCAGAGCAAAACCTCGAAAGAGCATTTGCTAGATGTCCCAGGGAACCGAATTACATGCCATAGGCAAAACCTCGAAAGACCATCTGCAAATCTCCCAGGGCAACGAATTACATGCTCATCTGCACAACCTGATCCACAGCCATAGAGTATCAACCTGATACTCACCATACATCATCCTGATGTATCCATGATCATCTTGATCATCATCACTGCAACGTCCTGCTGCATGTCATATGGAGCAACATCCTGAAGCTCGTCATCTATGATCATCCTGATCATCACTGCAACATCCTGCTGCATGTCATCTGCAGCAACATCCTGAAGCTCGTCATCTATGATCATCCTGATCATCACTGCAGCATCCTGCTGCATGATCCACCTGATCATCAATGCATCTACCTGATGCATACCAAGTATCATACATGATGCTCATGATCATCAATGTATCCACCTGATACAAATACATGATACATATCATCATACATGATCCTCCTGATCATCAATGCATCTACCTGACGCATACCAAGTATCTACCTGATACATATCATCATACATGATCCTCCTGATCATCAATGTATCCACCTGATACAAATACAAATACATGATACATATCACCATACATGATCCACCTGATCATACAATGTATCCACCTGATACATATACAGATACATGGTCCAAGCATCCAACATGATGCATATACAAAATACGTACACATGATCCAACTGATCATATCCAGCATCCAACATGATGCATACATACATAAATGATCCAACTGATCATATCCAGCATCCAACATGATGCGTACATACATACATAAAAATGATCCAACTGATCATATCCAGCATCCAACATGATGCGTACATACATACATAAAAATGATCCAACTGATCATATCAAGCAGAAACCAGAACATCATCCTGATGCTCATCATCCAGCGCTTACATCCACAGCCATGTGAAGGATCCTCCTTCCAACATGCTTGGAATGGCTTCAGCAAATGTGTCCATCACTTCTTCCTCGAAGTGTCCTCGATCTGAAGAACGCCAAGCCTCTCTCTGAAGTACTCGAACTTCACTCTGGCTAGTGGCTTCGTCAGCACATCTGCAATCTGCTCGTCCGTCGCAACATACGGGAGCTTCACAGCTCCTCTCTGCACCATATCCCTGATATAGTGATATTTGATCTCTATGTGTTTCGACCTGTCATGAACCACTGGGTTCTCGGACGGCTTCACACAAATCTGGTTATCACAGAAGATACCAGTAGCCTCCAACGGGAGATCAAATAACTCAGACAGTAGCTTCTGTAGCCATACTTCCTCACAACTAGCTGAACATGCTGCAACATACTCTGCCTCAGCTGTACTCAGTGCTACGCAGGACTGCTTCCTGCTAAACCAAGAGATCACACCTGATCCCATACTGAAGCAACACCCAGATGTGCTCTTCCTGTCTGCAGCACTGCCAGCCCAGTCTGAATCAACATAACCCTGCAGGTTAAACTTTTGATTCGCCTCATACCTGAGCCCATAATCCACTGTACCCTTCAGGTACCTCAGAACATGCTTTTACAGCAACCAGGTGAACACTCCTCGGATCTGTTAGGAGCTAACTCAATGTGTTCACAACAAATCAAATGTCTGGTCTCATGTTCGTCAGGTACATCAAGGACCCAATCATCTGACGATACATAGTGATATCAACTGGCTCAGATGAAGCATCACAAAGAAGCTTCAGATTCGATACCATCGGTGTGGCCATGGCCTTGCAATCCATCATCCCAAATCTCTTCAGGATATCTACTGTGTACTTCCCTTGACCAAGGAAGATCCCACCTGCACTCTGCCACACCTCCATACCTAGGAAATAGTGCATCATTCCCAAATCTTTCATCTCGAACTTGGCAGCAAGCTTCCGCTGCGTGTTGGCAATCAATCTATCTTGACCAAGTTCTGCACACATATAAGACTGCACCATGCTGTCTTGAAATCCATCTGGTGCATCTTCTATTTCATCACTTTTATATTTCTCAATGCTGTCATCTGCAATATGCTTGATTTGATAGTTCCATTTGGAAGTCATAACAAACTTCCCTTCACGTCTTGGGATTACATCCCAAACATCATTCTTCATGATCGACGGATCATGGCATTCTATTTCTTCATCCCAGATCCTGGGAACTTCAATATCTTCAATAAATATCTTTGTTGCTGGAACAAATGTTGTAGTCCTTTTGTAGGAGATGGCATACGATCTTTCCTACACAACAAGTTAAATTGCATGATTAGAAACATCTCATAATGTTCAGAACAAATTCTTACACATAAAGAAATATGTCATACAGTCATGCAATTATCTTAGCCAATGCTTCAATACAACATTTATCCATATTCCGTAACTTTCTAGATGCCTTCCAATCTCTACCAGAACATTGTTCAGAGTGTGCACAACTCCCAACATGTCAGCAAAGAGGTTTCATTCTAGATAAGTAGCAATGGAATGTTGTACAGTGCCATAGGCCACTTACCCATGTATATTAGTAATATAATGTTCATCAATGCAACTATTCTAATATGCACAATACATATCCTTAGTCTAGGAACATGAGCATATACATCATTGAACAATTTTATTTAAACAAACAAATATGCAAGAAATTAAAATACTTATCTTTGTTTGTTTGTTGGGTGGACTCCCTCTGAGTCTTTGCTTCCTTACAGGAGCTGCTGGAGTCCTAATCTGAAGTAGCTTCTTCTACACCTTTCTGTTGTGAAAAGATGGTCAACTCCCTCTGAATATCTGCATTCTTGCAGAAACTACTGAAGTGTACTCCCTCTTGATCTTTGCTCCCTGGATTACCTGTCCTTGAACTTATATACATTCTCGATCCCTATGCATGCTTGTTAGTATCATCATTGTGTTATCCTCTAGGTCTAATATACATTCATTAGTATACTATTAAAACACAGTAATCTCAAGCATGTATAGTCATGATCATTTCAAACAAAAATAGTAAGCATTATTATTCAAGGTTTATGCAGGATTCTTATGGTTAGTCAAATCATAAGAAACATAACATATCTAAACCTATAATTACTCAAACCTATGACTCTTCAGGTTAGTTGAATCATCAATCAAGATAAGAGATATAATATGCATAAAACCTGTGATTATTCAAACCTATACCTTCATGATTCTTCTGGTTAGTCAAATCAATCAATATAAGAGACATAATTCTTTTACTTATATTCCTATTTGACCATAGGACTTTTCTGGTTAGTCATATCATCAATCAAAGTAAAAATCATAATATGCCTAAACCCATGAGTACTAACTTCAATGAATAATCATAATCAATCATGCCAAGTATACTTAAATAAAGGATCTTATCACAAGGTGAGATTCTAACTTGATATAGGAAAAACATACCTGGAATAGCATGCTAGCTAATTATGTCTAACATACTTACATGATGTCTTCTTGTTCTTTTTCAATGACTTGTGCTAGTAACCTGTATATCTCATAGGTTAACCATTATAAAACCAAGTTATACATACCTCGTAAATGGATCTTTTATGAGATCCTTGACAATGGATGAATCTTTGTCCTCATGTTATCATGACCATATGTTCTTGGACCAGAACATGATTTGTCTTTCTTGGTGTACCTGTTGAGATCTCTTGTAATCTTCTTATGTAAGGCCTTAGCCTCATCTCCCTCTGAAACAGGAACTTCTTTACTCATGCAGATGATCAATCCATCTTCTTCTAGGATTAACCCAATCCACTTGATTTGCAAGAAATGGACCTGGAGCTGGATATGGGTTTGTCAGAGAAACCCCAAAAATTCAAACTTTGAATTTCAAACTTTCGAAAGGATAGAAATATGCGCCTTGATGAGCTGATCAAACTGGTATATTCAGAATTTGAAAACTGCAAAGTTTCACTCCTCAATTTTGCCTTTGAAACTTCCGGATTCACTGGACGTGACCCTGAACTGGGGTTTGATGAAGCCCACTCTTTTGCCCCATCAAAAAGTTTGATCCAAAGCTCTAAGCTTCTATTTTTCTGAGGAGCTTCCAGCCGTGGTCACAGATTTCAAAAATTCCCATTTTTACAGAAGCCCTAATTTTCCACTTTTCTGATCAAAGTCCCGAACTAGGGTCTAATCAAGCCCGGCCTTCTGCCCAACCAAAAATTCTGATCTTGGTCTCTAAATTTCTATTTTTATGAGTAGCATCCAGCCGTGGTCTCCGATTACAAGAATTCCAACTTTCTCCAAAGCCCTAAATTTCGGAAGCCATGAATGAAGGTACCAAAAAATAATTCTGTTTTGACAGAAATATGTACCTGATTGTTTCTGGTGTAACTCCGAAATTTTTGATCCACAGGGTCTGAAAAAGTTTTCTGAGATAGCCTGACCTGTTATCTTTCCATCCTGACAGGTCTGACCTCAATTGGATTCTCTGAGAGAGAGTTATGCCAAATGTCGCAACGTGACCTGTTTTGGGTTAAAACAGGAGAGCGAACTTGTACGGCGTGCCACGTGTCACTGTTTTAACTTCAGCCTCTGAAAAGGTTTTCTGAGATAGCTCGGCCTGTTACCTTTCCATCCTGACAGTTCTGACCTCAATTGGACTCTCTGAGAGAGAGTTATGCCACATGTCGCAACGTGACCTGTTTATGGGATAATACAGGAGAGCGAACTTGTACGGCATTCCACGTGTCACTGGTTCAACTTCAGCCTCTAAAAACGTTTTCTGAGATATTACATACTGTGTACTACCTGTCACGTTTTACGAAATTTCATTTGGAGCTTCCTAGCCCAAGATATGACCTTTTTCCCAAGGTCACCGGATTTTGACTCAGATCTGGAAGAGGCAGAAACCCTATATTGTACAGATCATAAATCACAAAGTACAACGAATTAGAGGTTGTCCTTTGGACACAAGATACCTGGAGATTTAATCTTCGTCCTGTAACAATTTCAGATCCGATAACTTCGCCAAAACGGATTTATAGTGAAAGTTCTACGATGACTGGTTTTTGCTATATCAAGCCCTAGCATCGTAAGTGCAACAAGTGTCATACATGCCATATCATGCCTTCTTTCAGGCTAGCTCTGATACCATGTTAAATTTTCTGAATTTACTTCAATATGATATAGGATCTTAACTGAGAGAACAACATGTACAGCATATCTACAGCATATCAATCATGGAGACAATAATGCAAGCACACAAGAGACACAAAGATTTACTTGGGGAAAACCATAAGGTGAAAAACCCCAATAACTTCCTCAGAGATAGATAGAGCAATGATACAACCAACCAAGAGAGATAGCCATAACCTAGCAGCATATCCTCCTCCTCCATAAGTGCGCCACTCCTCCTTGAGTGCATGTGTGAGAAGTGAGTGAGTAAATAGAGTGCCTCCCACACTCTATTTATACTTGACTTGACTTGCCTTTTTACCTAACTCATGTAGGCTCGAACTTTACCACATAACATAATGCTGACTGGGCCGACCCCCAATAGGGTGGTCTAATAACCCTTTGACCCACATGGCTGACCCCCAATAGGGTGGTCTAATAACCCTTCGACCCACATGACTTATACAGGGCCAACCCCAAACAAGGTGGTCTAATAACCCATCAAGTATAAGATACGACACTTACAATATAAATGACGACACTTCCTTATAGAGGAATAATACCATCTCTATAGGAATACAATATACATATATGTGAAATACATTCCGAAGTTACATATACATCAACATAAAATAGCTCGAAATGTCACGAAAGTTGGTGTGGACGCTTGCCTACCAATGGTACAGCCTAAACTATTCTCAAATTTTAATTCCGAAATGTTTTTCAAAGTTGAAACTCGACCGTGCGTTTTCTCTAGAGTTGGGCTTAAATGGGAAGAAAATAGCTCGGAATGTCACGAAAGTTGGTGTGGATGCTTGTCTACCAATGGGACATCCAAATCTATTCTCAAATTTAAATTCCAAGAAGTTGGTCAAAGTTGAAAATTCACCGTGCGTTTTCGCTAGACTTGGGCTTAAAAGGCGAGAAAATAGCTTGGAACGTCACGAAAGTTGGCGTGCACACTTGTCTACCAACGGGACATCCAAATCTATTCTCAAATTTCAATTCCGAGAAGTTGGCCAAAGTCGAAACGCCACCATGCATTTTCGCCAGACTTGAGCTTAAAGGGTGTGAAATTAGCTCGTAACATCACGAAAGTTGCTGTGCACGCATGTCTACAAATGGGACATCCAAATCTATGCTCACTTTTGAATTCCGAGAAGTTGGTGAAAGTCGAAACTCGACCATACATTTTCGCTAGAGTTGGGCTTGAAGGGGGATAAAATAGCTCGAAATGTCACGAAAGTTGGTGTGGACGCTTGCCTACCAATGGTACAGCCTAAACTATTCTCAAATTTTAATTCCGAAATGTTTTTCAAAGTTGAAACTCGACCGTGCGTTTTCGCTAGAATTGGGCTTAAACGGGCAGAAAATAGCTCGGAACGTCACGAATGTTGGCGTGCACGCTTGTATACCAATGGGACATCCAAATCTATTTTCAAATTTAAATTCCCAGAAGTTGGTCAAAGTCAAAATTCCAACATGGGTTTTCACTAGACTTGGGAATAAAGGGAGTGAAATTAGCTCGTAACTTCATGAAAGTTGCTGTGCGCGCATGTCTAAAAATGGGACATCCAAATCTATTGTCAATTTTCATTTCCAAGAATTTGGTCAAAGATGAAACGCGACCGTGGGTTTTCTCTAGAGTTGGGCTTAAATGGGATGAAAATAGCTCGGAATGTCACGAATGAGTTTTTAGCTGGACGTAGAATGTGCATACTTTGTTGATTCCATTGATGAAATTAATCACATTTTCTAAAAACTTGTGTTTTTTAAGAAATCATGTAAACCTTCTAGAAGTTGTGATTTTAAAAAACGGTGGAAGGAAGCTTTTCTTATTTCCGGACGCATGCGCAAACTATAGAAAGTCGTTATAACGTAGAATGTGCATACTTTGTTGATTCCATTTATGAAATAAATCACATTTTCTAAAAACTCATGTTTTTTAACAAATCATGTAAACCTTCTAGAAGCTGTGATTTTAAAAAACGGTGGAAGTAAGCTTTTCTTATTTCCGGACGCATGCGCAAACTATAGAAAGTCGTCATGACATAGAGTGTGCATACTTTGTTGATTCCATTTATGAAATAAATCACATTTTCTAAAAACTCGTGTCTTTTAAGAAATCATGTAAACCTTCTAAAAGCTGTGATTTTAAAAATCGGGGGAAGTAAGCTTTCGTTATTTCCGGACGCATGCGCAAACTATAGAAAGTCGTTATGATGTAGAATTTGCATACTTTGTTGATTCCATTTATTAAATAAAACACATTTTCTAAAAACTCGTGTTTTTTAAGAAATCATGTAAACCTTCTAGAAGCCGTGATATTATAAAATGGTGGAAGTAAGCTTTTCTTATTTCCGGACGCATGCGCAAACTATAGAAAGTCGTTATGACATAGAATGTGCATACTTTGTTGATTCCATTTATGAAATAAATCAAATTTTATAAAAACTCGTGTTTTTTAAGAAATCATGTAAACCTTCTAGAAGCTGTGATTTTAAAAAACGGTGGAAGTAAGCTTTTCTTATTTCCGGACGCATGCGCAAACTATAGAAAGTCATTATGACGTAGAATGTGCATACTTTGTTGATTACATTTATTAAATAAATCACATTTTCTAAAAACTCGTGTTTTTTAACAAATCATGTAAACCTTTTAGAAGCCGTGATTTTAAAAAACGGTGGAAGTAAGCTTTTCTTATTTCCGGATGCATGCGCAAACTAGAGAAAGTCGTTATGACGTAGGATGTGCATACTTTGCTGATTCCATTTATGAAATAAAACACATTTTCTAAAAACTCGTGTTTTTTAACAAATCATGTAAACCTTCTAGAAGCTGTGATTTTAAAAAACGGTGGAAGTAAGATTTTCTTATTTCCGAACGCATGCGCAAACTATAGAAAGTCGTTATGACGTAGAATGTGCATACTTTGTTGATTCCATTTAAGAAATAAGCACATTTTTTAAAAACTCGTGTTTTTTAACAAATCATGTAAACCTTCTAGAAGCTGTGATTTTAAAAAGTCGGGGAAGTAAGCTTTTCTTATTTCCGGATGCATGCGCAAACTATAGAAAGCCGTTATGACGTAGAATGCGCATACTTTGTTGATTGCATTTATGAAATAAATCACATTTTCTAAAAACTCGAGTTTTTTAAGAAATCATGTAAACCTTCTAGAAGCTGTGATTTTAAAAAACGGTTTAAGTAAGCTTTTCTTATTTCCGGATGCATGAGCAAACTATAGAAAGTCGTCATGACGTAGAATGTGCATACTTTGTTTATTCCATTGATGAAATAAATCACATTTTCTAAAAACTCGTGTTTTTTAAGAAATGATGTAAACCTTCTAGAAGCTGTGTTTTTAAAAAACGGTGGAAGTAAGCTTTTCTTATTTCCGGATGCATGCGCAAACTATAGAAAGTCGTTATGACGTAGAATGTGCATATTTTGTTGATTCCATTTATGAAATAAAGAACATTTTCTAAAAACTCGTGTTTTTTAACAAATCATGTAAACCTTTTAGAAGCTGTGATTTTAAAAAATGGTGGAAGTAAGCTTTTCTTATTTCCGGACGCATGCGCAAACTATAGAAAGTCGTTATGACGTGGAATGTGCATAATTTGTTGATTACATTTATTAAATAAATCACATTTTCTAAAAACTCGTGTTTTTTAACAAATCATGTAAACCTTCTAGAAGCTGTGATTTTAAAAAATGGTTGAAGTAAGCTTTTCTTATTTCCGGATGCATGCGCAAACGATAGAAAGTCATCATGACGTAGAGTGTGGATACTTTGTTGATTCCATTTATGAAATAAATCACATTTTCTAAAAACTCGTGTTTTTTAAGAAATCATGTAAACCTTCTAGAAGCCGTGATTTTAAAAATCGGGGGAAGTAAGCTTTTCTTATTTTTGGACGCATGCGCAAACTATAGAAATTCGTTATGACATAGAATGTACATACTTTGTTGATTCCATTTATGAAATAAAACACATTTTCTAAAATCTCGTGTTTTTTAACAAATCATGTAAACCTTCTAGAAGCTGTGATTTTAAAAAACGGTGGAAGTAAGCTTTTCTTATTTAAGGACGCATGGCTTAAATGGGATGAGTTTTTAGCTGGCGTGCGCATTTGTCTACCGACGGGACATCCAAATCTATGCTCAATTTTCAATTACGAGAAGTTGGTCAAATTCGAAACTCGACCGTGCGTTTTCGCTAGACTTAGGCTTAAAGGGTGACAAAATAGCTCGGAACGTCACGAAAGTTGGCGTGCGCATTTGTCTACCAATGGGACATCCAAATCTATTCTCAAATTTTAATTCCGAGAGGTTGGTCAAAGTTTAAACTCGATCATGCGTTTTCACTAGACTTGGGATTAAAGGGGGAGAAAATAGCTCGGAACGTCACGAAATTTGGTGTGGACGCTTGTCTACCAATGGGACATCCAAAACTATTCTCAAATTTCAATTCCGAGAGGTTGGTCGAAGTTGAAACTCGATCCTACGTTTTCGCTAGACTTGGGCTTAAAGGGGGAGAAAATAGCTCGGAACGTCACGAAAGTTGGTGTGGATGCTTGTCTACCAATGGGACATCCAAAACTATTCTCAAATTTCAATTTCGAGAAGTTGGTCAAAGTTGAAACTCGATCGTGCGTTTTTGCTAGACTTGGGCTTAAAGGGTGTGAAATTAGCTCGTAATATCACGAACGTTGCTGTGCGCGCATGTCTACAAATGGGACATCCAAATCTATTCTCAATTTTCATTTCCGAGAAGTTGGTCAGAGATGAAACGTGACCGTGCGTTTTCTCTAGAGTTGGGCGTAAATGGGAAGAAAATAGCTCGGAATGTCACGAAAGTTGGTGTGGACGCTTGTCTACCAATGGGACATCCAAATCTATTCTCAAATTTAAATTCCAAGAAGTTGGTCAAAGTTGAAAATTTACCGTGCGTTTTCGCTAGACTTGGGCTTAAAGGGAGAAAAAATAGCTTGGAACGTCACGAAAGTTGGCGTGCGCACTTGTCTACCAACGGGACATCCAAATCTATTCTCAAATTTCAATTCCGAGAAGTTGGTCAAAGTCAAAATGCCGCCATGCGTTTTCGCTAGACTTGAGCTTAAAGGGTGTGAAATTAGCTCGTAACATCAGGAAAGTTGTTGTGCACGCATGTCTACAAATGGGACATCCAAATCTATGCTCAATTTTTAATTCCGAGAAGTTGGTGAAAGTCGAAACTGGACCGTACGTTTTCGCTAGAGTTGGGCTTGAAGGGGGATAAAATAGCTCGAAATGTCACGAACGTTGGTGTGGATGCTTGTCTACCAATGGTACATCCAAAACTATTCTCAAATTTTAATTCCGAAATGTTTGTCAAAGTTGAAACTCGACCGTGCGTTTTCGCTAGACTTGGACTTAAAGGGGCAGAAAATAGCTCGGAACGTCATGAAAGTTGGCGTGCACGCTTGTCTACCAATGGGACATCCAAATCTATTTTCAAATTTCAATTCCCAGAAGTTGGTCAAAGTCAAAATGCCACCATGGGTTTTCACTAGAATTGGGAATAAAGGGCGTAAAATTAGCTCGTAACGTCATGAAAGTTGTTGTGCGCGCATGTCTACAAATGGGACATCCAAATCTATTCTCAATTTTCAATTCCGAGAAGTTGGTCAAAGATGAAATGCGATCCTGCATTTTCTCTAGAGTTGGGCTTAAATGGGAAGAAAATAGCTCAGAATGTCACGAAAGTTGGTGTGGACGCTTGTCTACCAATGGGACATCCAAATCTATTCTCAAATTTAAATTCCGAGAAGTTGGTCAAAGTTGAAAATTTACCGTGCGTTTTCGCTAGACTTAGGCTTAAAGGGTTTGAAATTAGCTCGTAACATCACGAAAGTTGCTGTGCACGCATGTCTACAAATGGGACATCCAAATCTATGCTCAATTTTCAATTCCGAGAAGTTGGTGAAAGTCGAAACTCGACCGTACGTTTTCGCTAGAGTTGGGCTTGAAGGGGCATAAAATAGCTCGGAATGTCACGAAAGTTGGTGTGGACACTTGTCTACCAATGGTACATCCAAAACTATTCTCAAATTTAAATTCCGAAATGTTTGTCAAAGTTGAAACTCGACCGTGCATTTTCGCTAGACTTGGGCTTAAAGGGGCATAAAATAGCTCGGAACGTCACGAAAATTGGCGTGCACGCTTGTCTACCAATGGGACATCCAAATCTATTTTCAAATTTCAATTCCCAGAAGTTGGTCAAAGCCGAAACATCATCGTGCGTTTTCGCTAAACTTGACCTTAAAGGGTGTAAAAGTAGGTCGTAACATCACAAAAGTTGCTGTGCACGCATGTCTAGAAATGGGAAATCCAAATCTATTCTCAATTTTCCTTTCCGAGAAGTATGTCAAAGCAGAAACACGATCGTGCATTTTCTCTAGAGTTGGCCTTAAAGGGGATGAAAATAGCTCGGAACATCACGAAAGTTTGCGTGTGCACTTATCTACTAATGGGACATCCAAATCCATTCTCAAATTTAAATTCAGAGAAGTTGGTCAAAGTTGAAAATCGACCGTACATTTTCGCTAGACTTAGGCTTAAAGCGTGAGAAAATAGCTCGGAATGTCACGAAAGTTGGCGTACGCATTTGTCTACCAACGGGACATCCAAATCCATTCTCAAATTTAAATTCAGAGAAGTTGGTCAAAGTTGAAAATCGACCGTGCATTTTCGCTAGACTTAGGCTTAAAGCGTGAGAAAATAGCTGGGAACGTCACGAAAGTTGGCGTGCGCATTTGTCTACCAACGGGACATCCAAATCCATTCTCAAATTTAAATTCAGAGAAGTTGGTCAAATTCGAAACTCGACCGTGCGTTTTCGCTAGACTTGGGCTTAAAGGGGGAGAAAATAGCTCGAAACATCACGAAGTTGGTGTGGATGCTTGTCTACCAATGGGACATCCAAAACTATTCTCAAATTTCAATTCCGAGAAGTTGGTCAAAGTTGAAACTCGATCATGCATTTTTGCTAGAATTGGGCTTAAAGGGTGGGAAAATAGCTCGGAACGTCACGAAAGTTGGCGTGCGCACTTGTCTACCAACGTGACATCCAAATCTATTCTATATTTCAATTCCGAGAAGTTGGTCAAAGTCGAAATTCCACCATGCGTTTTCGCTAGACTTGAGCTTAAAGGGTGTTGAATTAGCTCGTAAGGGTGTTAAGGGTGTTAAATCTATGCTCAATTTTCAATTCCGAGAAGTTGATGAAAGTCGTAACTCGACCGTACGTTTTCGCTACACTTGGGATTAAAGGGGGAGAAAATAGATCAGAACGTAATGAATGTTGGTGTGGATGCTGGTCTACCAATGGGACATCCAAAACTATTCTCAAATTTCAATTCCGAGAAGTTCGTCAAAGTTGAAAATCGACCGTGCATTGTCGCTAGACTTGGGCTTAAAGGGTGAGAAAATAGCTAGGAATGTCACGAAAGTTGGCTTGCGCATTTGTCTACCCAAGGGACATCCAAATCTATGCTCAAATTTCAATTCCGAGAAGTTGGTCAAATTCGAAACTCGACCGTACGTTTTCGCTAGACTTGGGCTTAAAGGGGGAGAAAATAGCTCGGAACGTCACGAAAGTTGGTGTGGACGCTTGTCTACCAATGGGACATCCAAAACTATTCTAAAATTTCAATTCCGAGAAGTTAATCAAAGTTGAAACTCGATCGTGCGTTTTCACTAGACTTGGGCTGAAAGGGTGTGAAAATAGCTTGGAACGTTACGAAAGTTGGCGTGGACGCTCGTCTACCAATGTGACAACCAAATCCATTCTCAAATTTAAATTCCGAGAAGTTGGTCAAAGTTGAAAATCGGCCGTGCGTTTTCGCTAGACTTAGGCTTAAAGGGTGGGAAAATAGCTCGAAACGTCATGAAAGTTGGCGTGTGCATTTGTCTACCAACGGGACATCCAAATCTATGCTCAATTTTCAATTCCGAGAAGTTGGTCAAATTCGAAACTTGACCGTACGTTTTCGCTAGACTTGGGCTTAAAGGGGGAGAAAATAGCTTGGAACGTCACAAAAGTTGGTGTGGACGCTTGTCTACCAATGGGAAATCCAACACTATTCTCAAATTTCAATTCCGAGAAGTTGGTCAAACTTGAAACTCGATCGTGCGTTTTCGCTAGACTTGGGCTTAAAGGGGAAGAAAATAGCTTGGAACGTCACGAAAGTTGGTGTGGACGCTTGTCTACCAATGGGACATCCAAAACTATTCCCAAATTTCAATTCCGAGAAGTTGGTCAAAGTTGAAACCCGATCGTGCGTTTTCGCTAGACTTGGGTTTAAATGGAGAGAAAATAGATCGGAACGTCACGAAAGTTGGCGTGGACGCTCGTCTACCAATGTTACATCCAAATCTATTCTCAAATTTATATTCCGATAAGTTGGTCAAACTTGAAAATCGAACGTGCATTTTCGCTAGACTTGAGCTTAAAGGGTGTGAAATTAGCTCGTAATGTGACAAAAGTTGGCGTGCGCATTTGTCTACCAACAGGACATCCAAATCTATGCTCAATTTGCAATTCCGAGAAGTTGGTCAAATTCGAAACTCGACCGTGCATTTTTGCTAGACTTGGGCTTAAAGGGGAAGAAAATAGCTTGGAACGTCACGAAAGTTGGTGTGGACTCTTGTCTACCAATGGGAAATCCAAAACTATTCTCAAATTTCAATTCCGAGAAGTTGGTCAAAATTGAAACTCGATCGTGCATTTTCGCTAGACTTGGGCTTAAAGGGGAAGAAAATAGCTTGGAACGTCACGAAAGTTGGTGTGGACGCTTGTCTACCAATGGGACATCCAAAACTATTCCCAAATTTCAATTCCGAGAAGTTGGTCAAAGTTGAAACTCGATCGTCCATTTTCGCTAGACTTGGGTTTAAATGGGGAGAAAATAGATCGGAACGTCATGTAAGTTGGCGTGGACGCTCATCTACCAATTTGACATCCAAATCTATTCTCAAATTTATATTCCGATAAGTTGCTCAAAGTTGAAAATCGAACGTGCATTTTCGCTAGACTTGAGCTTAAAGGGTGTGAAATTAGCTCGTAATGTGACAAAAGTTGGCGTGCGCATTTGTCTACCAAGGTGACATCCAAATCTATTCGCAAATTTAAATTCCGAGAAGTTGGTCAAAGTTGAAAATCAACCGTGCATTTTCGCTAGACTTAGGCTTAAAGGGTGAGAAAATAGCTCGGAACGTCACGAAAGTTGGCGTGCGCATTTGTCTACCAACGGGACATCCAAATCTATGCTCAATTTTCAATTCCGAGAAGTTGGTCAAATTCGAAACTCGACCATGCGTTTTTGCTAGACTTGGGCTTAAAGGGGGAGAAAATAGCTCGGAACGTCACGAAAGTTGGTGTGGACGCTTGTCTACCATTGGGACATCCAAAACTATTCTCAAATTTCAATTCCGAGAATTTAATCAAAGTTGAAACTCGATCGTGCGTTTTCGCTAGACTTGGGCTTAAAGGGTGTGAAAATAGCTCAGAACGTTACGAAAGTTGGCGTGGACGCTCGTCTACCAATGTGACATCCAAATCCATTCTCAAATTTAAATTCCGAGAAGTTGGTCAAAGTTAAAAATCGACCGTGCATTTTTGCTAGACTTTGGCTTAAAGCGTGATAAAATAGCTCGGAACATCACGAAAGTTGGCTTGCACATTTGTCTACCAAAGGGACATCCAAATCTATGCTCAATTTTAAATTCTGAAAAGTTGGTCAAATTCGAAACACGACGTGCGTTTTCGCTCGACTTGAGGTTAAAGGTTGTGAAATTAGCTCGTAATGTGACGAAAGTTGACGTGTGCATTTGTCTACCAACGGGACATCCAAATCTATGCTCAATTTTTAATTCCGAGAAGTTGGTCAAATTCGAAACTCGACCGTGCGGTTTTGCTAGACTTAGGCTTAAAGGGTCAGAAAATAGCTCAGAACGTCACGAAATTTGGCGTGCGCATTTGTCTACCAACGGGACATCCAAATCTATGCTCAATTTTCAATTCCGAGAAGTTGGTCAAATTCGAAACTTGACCGTGCGTTTGGCTAGACTTGGGCTTAAAGGGGGAGAAAATAGCTCGGAACGTCACGAGAGTTGGTGTGGACGCTTGTCTACCAATGGGAGATCCATAACTATTCTCAAATTTCAATTCCGAGAAGTTTGTCAAAGTTGAAACTCGATTGTGCGTTTTCGCTAGACTTGGGCTTAATGGTTGTGAAAATAGCTCGGAACGTCACGAAAGTTGGCGTGGACGCTTGTCTACCAATGTGACATCCAAATCTATTCTCAAATTTAAATTCCGAGAAGTTGGTCAAAGTTGAAAATCGACCGTGCGTTTTTGCTAGAGTTGTGCTTAAAGGGTGTGAAAATAGCTCGGAACGTCACGAAAGCTGGCGTGGACGCTCGTCTACCAATGTGACATCCAAATCTATTCTCAAATTTATATTCCGAGAAGTTGGTCAAAGTTGAAAATCGACCGTGCATTTTCGCTAGAGTTGGGCTTAAAGGGTGAGAAAATAGCTCGGAACGTCACGAAAGTTGGCGTGTGCACTTATCTACCAACAGGACATCCAAATCTATGCTCAATTTTTAATTCCGAGAAGTTGGTCAAATTCGAAACTCGACCGTGCGGTTTTGCTAGACTTAGGCTTAAAGGGTCAGAAAATAGCTCAGAACGTCACGAAATTTGGCGTGCGCATTTGTCTACCAACGGGACATCCAAATCTATGCTCAATTTTCAATTCCGAGAAGTTGGTCAAATTCGAAACTCGACCGTGCGGTTTTGCTAGACTTAGGCTTAAAGGGTCAGAAAATAGCTCAGAACGTCACGAAATTTGGCGTGCGCATTTGTCTACCAACGGGACATCCAAATCTATGCTCAATTTTCAATTCCGAGAAGTTGGTCAAATTCGAAACTTGACCGTGCGTTTGGCTAGACTTGGGCTTAAAGGGGGAGAAAATAGCTCGGAACGTCACGAGAGTTGGTGTGGACGCTTGTCTACCAATGGGAGATCCATAACTATTCTCAAATTTCAATTCCGAGAAGTTTGTCAAAGTTGAAACTCGATTGTGCGTTTTCGCTAGACTTGGGCTTAATGGTTGTGAAAATAGCTCGGAACGTCACGAAAGTTGGCGTGGACGCTTGTCTACCAATGTGACATCCAAATCTATTCTCAAATTTAAATTCCGAGAAGTTGGTCAAAGTTGAAAATCGACCGTGCGTTTTTGCTAGAGTTGTGCTTAAAGGGTGTGAAAATAGCTCGGAACGTCACGAAAGCTGGCGTGGACGCTCGTCTACCAATGTGACATCCAAATCTATTCTCAAATTTATATTCCGAGAAGTTGGTCAAAGTTGAAAATCGACCGTGCATTTTCGCTAGAGTTGGGCTTAAAGGGTGAGAAAATAGCTCGGAACGTCACGAAAGTTGGCGTGTGCACTTATCTACCAACAGGACATCCAAATCCATTCTCAAATTTAAATTCTGAGAAGTTGGTCAAAGTTGAAAATCGACCGTGCATTTTCGCTAGACTTAGGCTTAAAGCATGAGAAAATAGCTCGGAACGTCACGACAGTTGTCATGTGCACCTGTCTACCAACGAGACATCCAAATCTATTTTCAAATTTCAACTACCAAAAGTTGGTCAAAGTCGAAACGCCACCATGCGTTTTCGCTAGACTTGAGCTTAAAGGGTGTTAAATTAGCTCGTAACATCACGAAAGTTGCTGTGCATGCATGTCTACAAATGGGACATCCAAATCTATGCTCAATTTTGAATTCCGAGAACTTGGCGAAAGTCGAAACTCGATCGTACATTTTCGCTAGAGTTGGGTTTTAAGTGGGATAAAATATCTCAGAATGTCACGAAAGTTGGTGTGGATGCTTGTCTACCAATGGTACATCCAAAACTATTCTCAAATTTTAATTCTGAAATGTTTGTCAAAGTGGAAACTCGACCGTGCGTTTTCGCTAGACTTGGGCTTAAAGGGGCAGAAAATAGCTCGGAACGTCACGAAAGTTGGTGTGGACGCTTGTCTAGCAATGGGACATCCAAAACTATTCTGAAATTTCAATTCCGAGAAGTTAGTCAAAGTTGAAACTCGATCGTGCGTTTTCGCTAGACTTGTTCTTAAAGGGTGTGAAAATAGCTCAGAACGTTACGAAAGTTGGCGTGGACGCCCGTCTACCAATGTGACATCCAAATCTATTCGCAAATTTAAATTCCGAGAAGTTGGTCAAAGTTGAAAATAGCTCAGAACGTCACGAATGTTGGTGTGCGCATTTGTCTACCAACGGGACATCCAAATCTATGCTCAATTTTCAATTCCGAGAAGTTGGTCCAATTCGAAACTCGACCGTGCGTTTTCGCTCGACTTGAGCTTAAAGGGTGTGAAATTAGCTCGTAATGTGACGAAAGTTGGCATGCGCATTTGTTTAACAACGGCACATGCAAATCTATGCTCAATTTTTAATTATGAGAAGTTGGTCAAATTGGAAACTCGACCATGCGTTTTTGCTAGACTTAGGCTTAAAGGGTGAGAAAATAGCTCGGAACGTCACGAAAGTTGGCGTGCGCATTTGTCTACCAACGGGACATCCAAATCTATGCTCAATTTTCAATTCCAAGAAGTTGATCAAATTCGAAACTGGACCGTGCGTTTTCGCTAGACTTGGGCTTAAAGGGGGAGAAAATAGCTTGGAACGTCACGAGAGTTGGTGTGGACGCTTGTCTACCAATGGGACATCCAAACCTATTCTCAAATTTGAATTCCGAGAAGTTAGTCAAAGTTGAAACTCGATCGTGCGTTTTCGCTAGACTTGGGCTTAAAGGGTGTGAAAATAGCTCGGAACGTCACGAAAGTTGGCATGGACGCTCGTCTACCAATGTGACATCCAAATCTATTCGCAAGTTTAAATTCTGAGAAGTTGGTCAAAGTTGAAAATCGACCGTGCATTTTCGCTACACTAAGGCTTAAAGGGTGAGAAAATAGCTCGGAACGTCACGAAAGTTGGCGTGCGCATTTGTCTACCAACGGGACATCCAAATCTATGCTCGATTTTCAATTCCGAGAAGTTGGTCTAATTTGAAACTCGACCGTGCGTTTACGCTAGACTTGGGCTTAAAGGGGGAGAAAATAGCACAGAACGTCACGAAAGTTGGTGTGGCCGCTTGTCTACCAACGGGACATCCAAAACTATTCTCAAATTTCAATTCCGAGAAGTTGGTCAAAGTTGAAACTCGATCGTGCGTTTTCGCTAGACTTGGGCTTAAAGGGTGTGAAAATAGCTCGGAACGTCACGAAATTTGGCGTGGACTCTCGTCTACCAATGTGACATCCAAATCTAATCTCAAATTTATATTCCGAGAAGTTGGTCAAAGTTTAAAATCGACCATGCATTTTCGCTAGACTTGGGCTTAAAGGGTGAGAAAATAGCTCGGAATGTCACGAAAGTTGGCGTGCGCATTTGTCTACCAACGGGACATCCAAATCTATGCTCAATTTTTATTTCCGAGAAGTTGGTCAAATTCGAAACTCGACCGTGCGTTTTAGCTAGACTTAGGCTTAAAGGGTGAGAAAATAGCTCGGAACGTCACGAAAGTTGGCATGCGCATTTGTCTACCAACGGGACATCCAAATCTATGCTCAATTTTCAATTCCGAGAAGTTGGTCAAATTGGAAACTCGACTGTGCGTTTTCGCTAGACTTGGGCTTAAAGGGGGAGAAAATAGCTCGGAACGTCACGAAAGTTGGTGTGGACGCTCATCTACCAATGTGACATCCAAATATATTCTCAAATTTATATTCCGAAAAGTTGGTCAAATTCGAAAGTCGATCGTGCGTTTTCTCTAGACTTGGGCCTTAAGGGTGTGAAAATAGCTCGAAACGTCACGAAAGTTGTCGTGGACGCTCGTCTACCAATGTGACATCCAAATCTATTAGGAAATTTAAATTTCGAGAAGTTGGTCAAAGTTGAAAATCGACTGTGCATTTTCACTACACTTAGGCTTAAAGGGTGAGAAAATAGCTCGGAACGTCATGAAAGTTGGCGTGCGCATTTGTCTACCAACGGGACATCCAAATATATGCTCAATTTTCAATTCCGAGAAGTTGGTCGAATTTGAAAGTCGACCGTGTGTTTTCACTAGACTTGGGCTTAAAGGGGGAGAAAATAGCTCGGAACGTCATGAAAGTTAGTGTGGACGCTTGTCTACCAATGGGACATCCAAAACTATACCCAAATTTCAATTCCGAGAAGTTGGTCAAAGTTGAAACTCGATCGTACGTTTTTGCTAGACTTGGGCTTAAAGGGTGTGAAAATAGCTCGGAACGTCACGAAAGTCGGCGTGGACGCTCATCTACCAATGTGACATCCAAATCTATTCTCAAATTTATATTCCGAGAAGTTGGTCAAAGTTTTAAATCGACCATGCATTTTCGCTAGACTTGGTTTTAAAGGGTGACAAAATAGCTCGTAATGTCACGAAAGTTGGCATGCGCATTTGTCTACCAACGGGACATCCAAATCTATGTTCAATTTTTAATTCTGAGAAGTTGGTCAAATTTGAAACTCGACCGCGCGTTTTCGCTAGACTTAGGCTTAAAGGGTGAGAAAATAGCTCGAAACGTCACGAAAGTTGGCGTGCGCATTTGTCTACCAATGGGACATCCAAATCTATGCTCAATTTTCAATTCCAAGGAGTTGGTCAAATTCGAAACTCGACCGTGCATTTTCGCTAGACTTGGGCTTAAAGGGGGAGAAAATAGCTCGGAACGTCACGCAAGTTGGTGTGCACGCTTGTCTACCAATGGGACATCCAAAACTATTCTCAAATTTAAATTCCGAGAAGTTGGTCAAAGTTGAAACTCGATCGTGCGTTTTCGCTAGACTTGGGCTTAAAGGCAGAGAAAATAGATCGAAACGTCACGAAAGTTGGCGAGGACGCTCGTCTACCAATGTGACATCCAAATCTATTCTCAAATTTATATTCCGAGGAGTTGGTCAAAGTTGAAAATAGACCATGCATTTTCGCTAGACTTGAGCTTAAAGGGTGTGAAATTAACTCGTAATGTGACAAAAGTTGGCGTGCACATTTGTCTACCAACGGGACATCCAAATCTATGCTCAATTTTTAATTCCGAGAAGTTGGTCAAATTCGAAACTCGACCATGCGTTTTTGCTAGACTTAGGCTTAAAGGGTGAGAAAATAGCTCGGAACGTCACGAAAGTTGGCATGCGCATTTGTCTACCAACGGGACATCCAAATCTATGCTCAATTTTCAATTGCGAGAAGTTGGTCAAATTCGAAACTCGACCGTGCGTTTTCGCTAGACTTAGGCTTAAAGGGTGTGACATTATCTCGTAATGTGACGAAAGTTGGCATGCGCATTTATCTACCAACGGGACATCCAAATCTATGCTCAATTTTTACTTCCGAGAAGTTGGTCAAATTCGAAACTCGACCATACGTTTTCGCTAGACCTAGGCTTAATGGGTGAGAAAATAGCTCAGAACGTCACGAAACTTGGCGTGCGCATTTGTCTACCAACGGACATCCAAATCTATGCTCAATTTTCAATTCCGAGAAGTTGGTCAAATTCGAAACTCGACAGTGCGTTTTCGCTAGACTTGGGCATAAAGGGGGAGAAAATAGCTCGGAACGTCACGAAAGTTGGTGTGGACGCTTGTCTACCAATGGGACATCCAAAACTATTCTCAAATTTTAATTCCGAGAAGTTGGTCAAAGTTCAAACTCGATCGTGCGTTTTCGCTAGACCTCGGCTTAAAGGGGGAGAAAATAGCTCGGAACGTCACGAAAGTTGGTGTGGACGCTTGTCTACCAATGGGACATCCAAAACTACTCTCAAATTTCAATTCCGAGAAGTTGGTCAAAGTTGAAACTCGATCGTGCGTTTTTGCTAGAGTTGTGCTTAAAGGGTGTGAAAATAGCTCGGAACGTCACGAAAGTTGGCGTGGACACTCGTCTACCAATGTGACATCCAAATCTATTCTCAAATTTATATTCCGAGAAGTTGGTCAAAGTTGAAAATCGATCGTGCATTTTCGCTAGACTTGGGCTTAAAGGGTGAGAAAATAGCTCGAAACGTCATGAAAGTTGGCGTGTGCACTTATCTACCAATGGGACATCCAAATCCATTCTCAAATTTAAATTCCGAGAAGTTGGTCAAACTTGAAAAATCGACTGTACATTTTCGCTAGACTTAGGCTTAAAGAGTGAGAAAATAGCTCGGAACGTCACGAAAGTTGGCGTGCGCATTTGTCTACCAACGGGACATCCAAATCTATGCTCAATTTTCAATTCCGAGAAGTTGGTCAAATTCGAAACTCGACCGTGCATTTTCGCTAGAGTTGGGCTTAAAGGCGAAGAAAATAGCTCGGAACATCACGAAAGTTGGCATGTGCACTTGTCTACCAACGGGAAATCCAAATCTATTTTCAAATTTCAACTCCCAAAAGTTGGTCAAAGTCGAAACGCCACCATGCGTTTTCTCTAGACTTGAGCTTAAAGGGTGTGAAATTAGCTCGTAACGTCACGAAAGTTGTTGTGTGTGCATGTCTACAAATGGGACATCCAAATCTATTCTCAATTTTCATTTCCGAGAAGTAGGTCAAAGCCGAAACACGATCGTGGGTTTTCTCTAGAGTTGGGCTTAAAGGGGAAGAAAATAGCTCGGAACGTCACGAAAGTTGGCGTGTGCACTTATCTACCAACGAGACAACCAAATCGATTCTCAAATTTAAATTCTGAGAAGTTGGTCAAAGTTGAAAATCGACCGTGCATTTTCGCTAGACTTAGGCTTAAAGCGTGAGCAAATAGCTCGGAACGTCACGAAAGTTGGCGTGCGCATTTTTCTACCAACGGGACATCCAATTCTATGCTCAATTTTCAATTCGGAGAAGTTGGTCAAATTCGAAACTCGACCATGCGTTTTCGCTAGAATTGGGCTTAAAGGATGTGAAATTAGCTCGTAATGTCACGAAAGTTGCTGTGCGCGCATGTCTACAAATGGGACATCCAAATCTATTCTCAATTTTCAATTCCGAGAAATTGGTCAAAGATGAAACGCGACCGTGCGTTTTCTCTAGAGTTGGGCTTAAATGGGAAGAAAATAGCTCGAAATGCCATGAAAGTTGGTGTGGATGCTTTTCTACCAATGGGACATCCAAATCTATTCTCAAATTTCAATTCTGAGAAGTTGGTCAAAGTTGAAACTCGATCGTGCATTTTCGCTAGAATTGGGCTTAAAGGATGTGAAATTAGCTCGTAATGTCACGAAAGTTGCTGTGCACGCATGTCTACAAATGGGACATCCAAATCTATTCTCAATTTTCAATTCCGAGAAATTGGTCAAAGATGAAATGCGACCGTGCATTTTCTCTAGAGTTGGGCTTAAATGGGAAGAAAATAGCTCGAAATGCCACGAAAGTTGGTGTGGATGCTTGTCTACCAATGGGACATCCAAATCTATTCTCAAATTTCAATTCCGAGAAGTTGGTCAAAGTTGAAAATTTACCGTGTGTTTTCACTAGACTTGGGCTTAAAGTGCGAGAAAATAGCTTGGAATGTCACGAAAGTTGGCATGCGCATTTGTCTACCAATGGGACATCCAAATCTATGCTCAATTTTCAATTCCGAGAATTTGGTCAAATTCGAAACTCGACCGTGCGTTTTCACTAGAGTTGGGCTTAAAGGTGAGGAAATTAGCTCGAAACGTCACGAAAGTTGGCATTTGCACTTGTCTACCAACGGGACATCCAAATCTATTTTCAAATTTCAACTCCCAAAAGTTGGTCAAAGTCGAAACGCCACCATGCGTTTTCGCTAGACTTGAGCTTAAAGGGTGTGAAATTAGCTCGTAACGTCACGAAATTTATTGTGCGTGCATGTCTACAAATGGGACATCCAAATCTATTCTCAATTTTCATTTCCAAGAAGTAGGTCAAAGCCGAAACACGATCGTGGGTTTTCTCTAGTCTTGGGCTTAAAGGGGAAGAAAATAGCTCGGAACGTCACGAAAGTTGGCGTGTGCACTTATCTACCAACAGGACATCTAAGTCCATTCTCAAATTTAAATTATGAGAAGTTGGTCAATTTGAAAATCAACCGTGCATTTTCGCTAGACTTAGGCTTAAAGCATGAGCAAATAGCTCGGAACGTCAGGAAAGTTGGCGTGTGCATTTGTCTACCAACGGGACATCCAATTCTATGCTCAATTTTCAATTCTGAGAAGTTGGTCAAATTCGAAACTCAACCGTGCGTTTTCGCTAGACTTGGGCTTAAATGGGGAGAAAATAGCTCGGAACGTCACGAAAGTTGGTGTGGACACTTGTCTGCCAATGGGACATCCAAAACTATTCTCAAATTTCAATTCTAAGAAGTTGGTCAAAGTTGAAACTCGATCGTGCGTTTTCGTTAGAATTGGGCTTAAAGGATGTGAAATTAGCTCGTAATGTCACGAAAGTTGCTGTGCGCGCATGTCTACAAATGGGACATCCAAATCTATTATCAATTTTCAATTCCGAGAAGTTGGTCAAAGATGAAACGCGACCGTGCGTTTTCTCTAGAGTTGGGCTTAAATGGGAAGAAAATAGCTCGAAATGCCACGAAAGTTGGTGTGGATGCTTGTCTACCAATGGGACATCCATATCTATTCTCAAATTTCAATTCTGAGAAGTTGGTCAAAGTTGAAAATTTACCGTGCGTTTTCGCTAGACTTGGGCTTAAAGGGCGAGAAAATAGCTTGGAAAGTCACGAAAGTTGGCGTGCGCACTTGTCTACCAACGGGACATCCAAATCTATTCTCAAATTTCAATTCCGAGAAGTTGGTCAAAGTCGAAACGACACCATGCGTTTTTGCTAGACTTGAGCTTAAACGGTGTGAAATTAGCTCGTAACATCACGAAATTTGTTGTGCATGCATGTCTACAAATGGGACATCCAAATCTATGCTCAATTTTGAATTCCGAGAAGTTGGTGAAAGTCGAAACTCGACCGTACATTTTCGCTAGAGTTGGGTTTGAAGTGGGATAAAATAGCTCGGAATGTCACGAAAGTTGGTGTGGATGCTTGTCTACCATTGGTACATCCAAAACTATTCTCAATTTTAATTCCGAAATGTTTGTCAAAGTGGAAACTCGACCGTGCGTTTTCGCTAGACTTGGGCTTAAAGGGGCAGAAAATAGCTCGGAACGTCACGAAAGTTGGCATGCACGCTTGTCTACCAATGGGACATCCAAATCTATTTTCAAACTTCAATTCCAAGAAGTTGGTCCAACCATGGGTTCTCACTAGAATTGGGAATAAAGGGCATGAAATTAGCTCGTAACGTCATGAAAGTTGCTGTGCGCTGTTAACACCTAAAAAGTGCTCACTAGCTCATTCCCTTACTCACATGACCCATTTTTCCACTTTTCCACCATCTGAGCCTCTGAAACCAACAAAAGGTCACCAAAAGACCTTAGTACACCCCTTTTTCCATTAAAAAAGATTATTTTTCCAAGAAAATCATAAAAAACCCTCAAAAAGGGTCCAAATTCCCAAAAATATTAAAAAGGGAATTAAAATATTATTTTTATTCAAAAAAGGAAAAAGGAGGGAAAAGTACCTAAACCATGTTGGTCAATACCATTGGTTTCCACAAAACCACAAATGGTATTCCTCACCACCAAAACCTATAAAAAGGTGGTAGGGGCTCCTCATTTCACATCCTTCCATTATCTCATCCTTATGCTGCTGAAATCTCCCCTGAGCACTTTTAGCCCTTGAAGCAACCTTGGAGAAAGAGACCTATTGGAGTTTGGAGCTACTCATCTTGGGAGTTGCTCAACATCAACCTTCACCATTGAAGGTAATATCGCAAGCACTTGCTTGCCCCCCACTTTTCAATACAAAAAATTATTTATTATGTTTCTTGTTCTTGATTTTGAAATGTTTAAATTATTTGCTTAGATTCTTGCTTAGATCCATAAAAAGTATTGTTTATTTAGTTTATTGTTTTTATTTCTATTGAAACTGCTGCTACTAGTTAGCAGGTGTCCATAGCACTAAGCCTGGTTGCAAAACCGGGCCAACAGTTTTTTGCGACTCCGCTTTGGTTTGAACTTTAGATCTCTAATTTTACCTTTAAATCTTAGTTTTTTTTGAGTTTTTAACCTTTAGATCCATAGATCTGCCATCTTAGACAGCAGATCCATTGCTGTTCTGAGATTTGGCCCCATAAACAGCCCGAAATTTTCAATTTTCGGGTTCGTTTCTCGGTTTCCGTGCACGGCTTCCGCATCGCGACTTTTCTGCGTTTTTCCGCGCGGCCCATCGCGGCTTTTTTCCAGACAGTCGCGCGGTCCATCGCGACTTTTTTTGCGTTTTTCCGCGCGGCCCATCGCGGCTTTTTGCCAGAACCCCGCGCGGTCCATCGCGCCTGTGCGACAGAAACCCGCGCGGTCCATCGCGACTTTTGGTCCAAGACCCGCGCGGTCCATCGCAACTGTGCGGCCAAAACCCGCGCGGCCCATCGCGGCTGTTCGTCAAAAACCCGCGCGGCTGAATTTTTCATTCGGCCATCCCGATTTTGAAAAATATTTTTTACTGTACTTTCTGCCCATAGCACATTTTTTACAGTATTAAATTCTGCATATTTTACAGCTTTGAAAAATTTTTTTACCATTTAAAAGTGCATACCTAGAAATCTTCTTAAAAATTTTCAAGAAAGTGAAAGAAAGACTCATTTTGCATTTTCACCTAGATTCAAATTTTTTCTTGTTTACTTCTTTAGAATCTTGCCCTTAGCAAGTTTTCTTGAAACGAAGAAATCCATTTATTTCTTTTAAAAAGGAGTTTATTATTTGCTTTCATAAATCCAAGAAATCCTTTATTTTTTGAGTTATTTTTTGAAAAAGCATATTACTTCCTTTTAGTGAAAAAAGTCTTAAATATTTGCTTTATATTTTCGAAAAATCCTTTATTTTTTGAAAATTTCCCTTAAAGCATTTAATTTTTTCAAGTTCAGTTTACAACACCTCACGTGCACTCACACGATCACTTAATTGAACTAAGACTTAAAACGTACCCTAATTTGAACACACTCTTAACCCCACTTGGGGAACACTAAAAGAATTCTTGTAGCTAGGTAGTATTGGGGGGATAGGTGTTCCAATAACACCCCTCAGTTCATACATCTGAGACATAGAAGTTGTCCAATTAGGGAGCTAAAATCTCTTAGTACTTTTTGGCGCGGTCACAACCGGTTTGTGGGAAGGCCTCTCCCCTAGGAGGGTTGAAGTCGCGAGGATGGTTCCGGAAGCCTGAGTGGGATACCGAAACCCATTCAGTAACCGAAGGGCTACCATTCGGAGTTCTCGGGATATCCCTGTATTGGGATATTGCGATCAAAGGACCAAACGGCAGATTTACCTTTTCTCGACGCGTCATGAACGGAGTATCCTAGTAGCCTGTCTTTTAGGATTGATTACCCGGTGTCCCTCCCGGTAGGGGGATATCTAGCCGTTGTCTCAACATTCATATTGTCTGACTTGGATTTCATCACCTTGCAGAGGATATCGTCTGTTTGAGTCACAATACTTTTAGATTAGGTGTTTGCATGATCTTTACCACCTATTGAGTCTAGTTACACCTATTTTTTCTAGGAGCCGCTTGCATGTTGGTATTCTGACCAGTTGTTGCATTCCTCCACTTATTCTCACCATTGAGAATTCTAGACGTTCTCGTCGTCTACAGGGTGAACTCCCAGAGTTTAGTCCGCTTGGCTCTCCACGTCACGGACGCAGAGCATTATCCCTTGATTCGACACATCGTCAATCAATTAGACGGTCATCCGATTCTGACATACCCCACTTCACCTTTGATTTGGAGGTAGAATCCGAAAACCCCACTGAGTTACCACCAACCACAAGTATGTCTGGAACACCAGTTGATCCACTATTTACATTAACCATAGGTCAGACATCCGCAGACCCTTCTGCGGTAGTACCATCCACGGCAACAACCACCCCCTTGGGTATGCCCAATATGGGTAACACTCCACATTCAGGAATGCCTAGCACAGGACCACCACCTGTCATGGGTATGCCCAACATGGGGGTCATACCCCCTTCGGTTTCCACAAACCCTATCCCAGGAATCCCTAGTGCGATTCCTAACCCAAGTGTAGCTCCTGTTGCACTTGGGAGTGCTATCCCGGGAATCCCTAGTGCGATTCCTAACCCAAGTGTAACTCATGTTGCATTTGGCAGTGCTATACCAGGAATCCCTAGTGCGATTCCTAACCCAAGTGTAACCCAAGTTGCACTTGGGAGCGCTAACCCATATCAGGCCACACCTTTTGGAGGACACATACCCTCCATACCTAGCATACCTATAGGCACTTCTGGACCCCTACACCATACCACAATGGCTAGGCAAGTCCCGGTTCCGGTCACCACATCTGCTAGTCTACCATACATGGCAAGTCTGAACCTGCCAGATTTAGCTAGGCTCACAAATGACCCCATCAGACATGATCCTGCTTGGCCCCATATGCCCACTAAGCTTCCCTCTAACATCCCTAAGTTTGAGGGAAAGGCTGGAGAAGACCCCCAAAATCACATCATGTCATTCCATCTATGGTGTTCCTCCAACTCCATAGTGGATGACTCAATCCACCTACGGCTTTTACAACGCACCTTCACTGGCTCCGCGGCCAAATGGTATATCGAGCAGCCCCATGGGACGCATTCCACATTTACCTCCCTTGCCTCTACCTTCCTACAGTTCTTTCAGCTACCGGTCCGCTATGATGCGGGCGTCGAAATCCTACTGTCTTGCAGACAGAACACGGCCACGCATATCACTGACCATATCCATGATTGGCGTCGGCGTCGAAGCCTATGCAAGATCAAATTAGACGACCGAATCTTTTTAGACTGGTTCCTTAAATCCCTCCTTCCCCTCATTGCGAAGGATGTAGCATCTGAAAGACCCCAGTCTGAGGAAGAAGCCATCCTTAAGGCCCAACAGTTTGATCTTATCTATGCCCAGTCAGGTTACCTATACACAATCATACCTGACGCCCCATGAGGTGACTCTGCACGCGGTGACACACCGGGGGCATCTCATGCCGCTGATGGCATTATTGGCCAAATTACACCGCAAGCAAAACCTTTCAGTATGGTGAGCACCATGCCCGCCCCAGACCTTTCTAGGGCTACATCTAGTTCCGGAGCGACAACTTCTTATGCTCCAACAAACCAGACCCATCACGTTCATGGACCCTCTTGTCCACAACATTGTTATGGCCAAGCACCATCAGCATATGTACCTCCTACATACTATGCTCAACCTACGGTACAAAACCCCATCCAGTTCCCACAACAGCCCATGCATTACCCACAACCGGTTGCACCAGCTAACCTCACACCTCCACCATCTCAGGGGTACCAACAACCCCAGCAGGCAACTGGACCACCTCCAGCTCCACCCGCATACTATCCACCGCAACCTGCTCCCGCACCTGCGGCTCCTCAGAATCCCCCCAATGCTCAAGGGCATGTGTACGCACAACAACATCAGCCCCAATACCAAAATAACCAACGCAACCAGGGTGGGCAACCAAACCGAGGAAGAGGACGAAACCGTGGAAACAATCAAAACTGTAACCAAGCTCCACAACCTACCCATCCTCCGCAAGACAATAACGCGGCGCCCGCTCATCAGAATCCTGATCGGCCACCTAAGCAACCCAAGAATGCTACTTTACGAACAAACCATCCTTGTTCCATTTGCGGTGTCTATGGCCACTATACCCACGCTTGCCCACATCTCGAGCGAGCTCGACAACTATGGACAAATGACACCCATCGTCAAGGGCAGGCGGCTCCTCAGCCACCACCCAACCCCCCACCACCTCCACAACAACCTTTGGTCCTCCAAAACCCTTTTCCAACACAGGGAGTGGTAAACACTCAGCCGCTAGCCCCCCAACAGGGCAACGTGCAACCACAACAAATAACTTACACAGCTCCTGACCAACCCATGTTTGATTCAGGCACCCACCACTTATTGATGATGTCCACCGCTGACGTCAATATCCAAACCCGTCGGAATCAATACGGACCGACTTCTGAAGCCCCCCCCGCCGAAAAGGATACTAATGCTAATCCCACTGATCAGACATTGTGTATACCTCAGGTTCCACTTGATGGCGCTTCGAAAGCACCTCGCTTCCCCCTTCGCCGAATCAACAACAACCCCAATGCACGGGCTGCGTCCAATTACAACATCGTAGATGACCTAGCTCAATCTCCCGCAGCCATGTCTGCGTTAGAAGTCTTAAAAACCTGTCCTACTCAGCGCAAGACTTTAGTTTCCGCCATTGGGGCGATTGACCCAAATGATTCGAAATTGATGACCTTTGATTTAGACCAATCTGAACCACGACTGCCTTCTACCATAGCAGTCCAAGTTTCCGTTTCTATTCGGAATCTTGTCATCCATCGATGTATCATCGACGTGGGTGCCTCCACATGCGTCATGTCCACTTTTTTCTGGCAGAAGTTGGGATCCCCTGCTCTCCAGCAATCCACCACTGCATTGCGGGCCTATGACGGCCGGTCAGCTCAACCTCAAGGTTTATTACCCAAGGTACCCGTCCAATTAGGTGGGAAAACTATGCTCATCGACATAGAGGTCATTAACGCCCAGCTCGACTATAACCTTTTACTTGGCCGCAGTTACATGTACGCCATGAAAGCGGTCGCCTCCTCCGTCTTCCGCACCATGATGTTCCCCCACGAGGGACGCGTGGTCAAAATTGACCAACTCACCTACTATGATCCCAATTCCCCTGCAGCACAGGAGAATGTTCTTCCCATGATTGAACAACCCGCTTCTAGTGCAGTTACCTCCTTTGTGTCTTCTGTGGCACCCGGACTTTATTCGGATACACCAATGACCTCTACATTCCAGGCCATTCCACCACCGTCACCGGAGACCCAAGTCGCAAACCTCTGTACTCTATCGCAGAATACGCAAACATCCGGCGGTCAACCACCATTGATCCCCAGTCACATTGGTGTTACACCCATCCACACCATCCCCTTCCTATTTCCTCCTTCGGGTGTAGTAAGCGCCCCGGTTATGGCTACCCTTAGCCTACCCGGGCTAACATTGGGATTACCCGTGTGGTATATTCCGCCTCCCGTTCGACCACCGACACCAGACGTCATCCTCCAACCAGTACAACCTATTGTTACCACAAATCAGCCTCCTCCTGGTGTCGCAATCCCTTCGTCGTCAGCGACACCTCCTCCTAACCTCAATATCCCTTCGTCGTCAATGAAACCTCCTCCTGGTCTGACGATTGCTTCGACGTCAAAGGATCCCCCTCTTCTTGCTAAGCCCACTGGGGGCAGAGGTCCACAACCATACACTGCTATACCACCTCCTAAAGCAGTCAAACCCCCACCGGTGTTTCGAGCTCCCCCCAAATGTTCATTATGCGATGAAATTGGCCATCCAACTCATCAATGCCCACATTTACCGGCACTCCAAGAGCATATGAATATTTTGGACGATGACATCGGCATCCCAGTAGTCAGATTAGAGCCACCTCTACAGCCTCGCGACAAATCACTGCGCACTAACCATCCTTGTGCTATATGCAGTGTTTACGGCCACTACTCTCACCATTGCCCTGATCTACCTGACTATAGAGCAGCGTTGTACGAGTTAAACAATGCCGACTTAGAGATATCTCCTCCCCTCATCGAGGAGACCCACCCCCCACCATCATCCTCGTCAGAAGAAGTCAATACGATATATATGATTTCAACAACCTTCAAACCAGAACCCCTTGATTTATGGTCTGACTACTTCAATACTGACGAGCAAATTTTGGAGACACTCACTGCACCCGACTACCCTTGGGATGATATGCATCATCGCTCGTACTTCCTCCCGGAAGCATCTACCTCCACCGCATCCAACCAGCTATCGATCGAGTCGAAAGACTTCATACCCACCAAAGTCGATTGGTTAAAGGACCCCATCCCAGCACCGGATGCCTTTGAAGAAGGGAACATGTCAAACATTTCCCCCACTATACAGATAGACATTTCCACAACACCAGGGAAACCTGAGCTCATCTCGCTGGGCGCATCTTGCACTCAAGCAGAAACTCAGGCGTACAAAAAACTCTTTCAAGAGTTCCGTGATGTCTTTTCCTGGTCGTATACCGAGATGCCTGGTCTCGACCCCGCCATTATTGAACACCACATCGATACATGGCCAGAAGTACCCCCTGTTCATCAGAAACAGCGACCTATTCACCCTGCCAAGCTCCCCGCTGTTAAGGCTGAAGTCGAGAAACTTAGAAAAGCAGGGTTCATCTACCCTATTTCGTACACCACCTGGGTGTCGAACCCCGTTCTTGTCAACAAAAAGCAAGGCACCCTTAGAGTATGCACTGACTTCCGCGATCTAAACCACGCTTGTCCAAAAGACAATTTCCCCACGCCATTCATTGACCAACTCATTGATGAGTGTGCGGGCCATGAGGTCCTATCCTTCATGGACGGGTTTTCCGGATATAACCAGATTCACATCCGCAAGGAGGATCAGTACAAGACTGCCTTTACCACCCCATGGGGCACCTTTGCCTATCGCGTCATGCCATTTGGCCTTAAAAATGCTGGTGCCACTTTCCAGCGAGCCATGACCTATTTCTTTCACGACTTGGTCCATATCTTGCGAGTCTATCTCGACGATCTCACAGCTCGTTCCCGAAAACGATCAGACCACCTTAACGACCTCCGGCAAGTTTTCCTGCGTTGTCGCAAATATAAAATCCGCTTGAACCCACACAAGTGTGTCTTTTGCGTCCCGGCGGGCTGGTTGTTGGGTTTCATTGTTTCCCAAGAAGGAATCACTGTCGATCCCCTGAAAGTCAAAGCCATCTTAGAACTTCCCCCTCCTCGCACGCTTCGGCAGCTTCAGATCTTGCAAGGACGGTCCAACTTTCTTAGGCGCTTTGTTCCTGATTACGCCACCAAATTCCATGGATTCTTACGCTTACTTCGTACCCACATACCCTTTGTTTGGGATGAGCAAGCAGACACGGCATTCGAAGCCCTCAAGAAAGCTCTCACACAAGCCCCCTTGATATCCCCACCGGATTTCTCTCAAAACTTCACCCTTTACGTCTCGGCATCTGAACATGCCGTGTCCGGAGTTTTGGTCCAAGAAGATGCTTCCCACAAAGAGCATGTGATTTATTACGTCAGCCAGACCTTGTCTGGCCCACCTCTACGTTACCCATACGAGGAAAGATTAGCCCTAGCTGTAGTCTTTTCCGTACAAAAACTACGACACTACATTTTGCTTAGTCATACCACGGTCGTGGCCGACTCCAACCCCATGGTCTACCTCCTCACCAGGCGGCTCCTTCAGGGTCGTGTCGCTAAATGGGTCATTATCCTCCAAGAATATGACCTTACTTTCAAGACTCCCAAAATCACCAAAGCCCTCGCGCTTGCTCACCTCATTACAGATCTCCCATCCTCTTCAACATCACCCGTCATCCAAACGGACCTCATTGACGAGCAGATCTTCGTCATTTCGTCTGACGACCCTTGGTACGGAGACATTTTGACTTACCTTCGTACGCAAAAATTCCGACCACACATCGATCGTGATGGACGCCGTCGCATACGACACCACGCCCCCCGATACCTACTTATTGGGGATGTACTTTACCGACGCGGCGTTGATACTATCTTACGCCGCTGCCTATCCCATAGTGAGGCAGAACAAGTCCTCAATGATTGTCATAGCGGTGCCTGTGGAGGCCATTTCTCCGGCATGGCTACCGCCCAGAAAATCATTCGGGCCGGTTACTTTTGGCCATCATTGTTTACTGATTGCATCACAGCAGTCAAGCATTGCCAGAACTGCCAGCTATTTGCCCCCAAAGCAAGAACCCCCCCTGCCCCCCTTCATCCAGTCATCACTGTTGGACCATTCTGCAAATGGGCCATAGACTTCCTCGACTGCAACCCCCCGTCAGCCGGCGGTCACAAACACATCATTGTGGCTGTAGATTATTTCACCAAATGGGCAGAAGCCATGCCGACCTATAATTGCAAAGCCGACACTACGGCACGGTTTTTCTTCAACCATGTTATCGCTCATTTCGGAGTACCACAGCAGCTAGTCTCTGACCACGGCTCTCACTTCGAAGATGCCGTCTGGAAGGAGTTATCAACCATGTTGAAATTTGAACACCATTTCTCTTCCGCTTACTATCCCCAAGGAAACGGCCAAGTCGAAGCGATCAATAAAATCTTGAAGACCATTCTCCAACGCACTGTAGACATGCACAAATCCAATTGGCATCACATGCTTTTCCCGGCACTATGGGCCTACCGCACCTCAACCAAAACCGCCACCGGTTTTACCCCTTTCCATTTAGTTCACGGCGTCGAATCTGTCCTCCCTATTGAGTGCCAGATCCCAGCCTTACATATCGCCATCGAGCTCCTACCGGACACTTCCCCGATCGAGCAACGTTTACTGCTCCTAGAGCAGGCCGATGAAGATCGGCGCACAGCCATTCAAAACATGGAAGCTGCTAAACAACGATCGAAACTAAGTTACGACAAACGCGTCCACCCAAGAACCTTTTCGGAGGGAGACCTTGTCCTCGCTTACGATCAAGCTCATGATAAAACCGGAAAGGGAAAGTTCGTCTCTATGTGGCAAGGCCCCTACATCATACACACCTGCCTCGGGCAGGGGGCATACATTCTGACCGATTCAGAAGGCAACACCCTGCGCAACCCACGCAATGGGTTGTACCTTAAAAGATTTTACCCATAGAAAATCTCATGGACACCATCGTCCATTTTAGTATAGGCATACATTTTGCGTTCACAAAAAAATTTTCAAAAAAAAAAAAAAAAAAAAAAAAAAAAAAAAAACCTAAATATTTGTTTTCTCTGCATGACCACAGATGGAGCCTCTTCCACTCTGCCATGTCGGTTTCGCTGATGGTGCAAGCCGTTGGTCTCCCAATCTCGCCTCCGCAGCTTGGGTAATATACTCCCCTTCACATGAATTAATTCACATTGATGGAGTGTGTTTAGGTGCCGCCACCAATAATCAAGCTGAATACGATGCCGTGACCGGTCTCCTGGCCGCTGCTCTCCAGATGAGCATACGTCACCTCAACGTTTTCTTGGACTCACAGCTCCTAGTTTCCCAGCTCAACAATGATTACCAGGTACGCGATCCGTGTCTTTTCAGAAAATTCCTGCGCACTAAACAAATGGTTAGACAGTTTGAATCCATTACATTCACACATGTCCCAAGACACCTCAATAGTGTAGCAGATAATATGGCCAACAGTGTCCTCGACTGGCACACCAATCACATCATGTCATATCCATAAACAAAAAATGCATCCATGTGCAAAACATGTGCCTCCATGGGCATATACAAAAACCAATATTGCATCCACGTGCATAACATGTGCCTCCACGGGCATAAAAACAACCAAAATAATGCATCCATGTGCATAGCATGTGCCTCCATGGGCATATATAAATCAACAAACACACTGCATCCACGTGCATAACATGTGCCTCCACGGGCATATACAAAAGACAAATGTGCATCCACGTGCATACACGACAATATATCTAAAATATATATCCACATATATATACAAATCAAATAGTCAACATGTCATAAATGCCCTCAGCACTCTATATACAAAAACTAAATCTGTCATACAAAAAATGCTTCCCCATATGCTCATGAGCATTTGGGGGCAAGTACAATGTCGTCTACTCATCTGGATCCTGAGGATCCTCGGGCTCCTCCTCCGGCTCCTCCTCCGACTCCACCTCAGCCGGCCCAGCCGGGTCAGGACGACCCCGAACTCGCCGCTCTGCTGGCCCTGCTGGATCATCCGTTTTAGACGTGCCTTATATAGCCGGATTCAGTTTTCCGCGCTCGTGATGATGCTCGAGATCATTTCTCGCTCTCACCTTTAGATTTTTCGGGCATTTTTTCCACGCCCCCTCGTCGCCTCGGTTTGCGTGCCACATCGTCCGTTCTCCGTTTTCGATGTGTCTTATATCGCCGGATTCAGTTTTTCACGCTCGTGATGATGCTTGAGATCATTTCTCACTCTCACCTTTAGATTTTCCGGGCATCTTTTCCGCGCCCCCTCGTCACCTCGGTTTGCGTGCCACATCGGCCGTTCTCCGTTTTCGACTTGCCTTATATCGCCGGATTCAGTTTTCCGCACTCGTGATGATGCTAGAGATCATTTCTCGCTCTCACCTTTATATTTTTCGGGCATCTTTTCCATGCCCCCCTCGTCACCTCGGTTAGCGTGCCACATCGGCCGTTCTCCGTTTTCGACAATCCTTATGTCACCGGATCCAGTTTTCCGCACAGATGACGGTGCTTGAAACCTTTTCTCGCCCTCATCAATCCATTTTTGTTCGGTATAATTTTATCCCTTTTTCGGGCCGAGCAACCCCTTTTACGAAAAAGGCACTTAGGGAGTTTCTGTTAAGCTCTTTTCTGACTCCTAAAACAATGAAAAGATCGCCGAGCAATCTTGCTTCCTTTCATGCTCGCTAAACGTATCTGAAAGGGCGTCTACCTGGTATAAGTTTACCCCTTTTCCGGACCTCGTAGACTAATTACGAAAAAGGTATACTCTAGTCACATCGGCTAGAAGAGTTCTCCATCCGCATCATTTTATGCTTTTTTCGGGCCTTGGAGACTAAACTTACGAAAAAGAAACACCAACAGAGTCCACTTACCGTTTTCAGACTCTCTAAACATGAAAGCAACCATGAGCATGCGCCGTCCTGGGCTCACAAAATCCACAGGACCGTACCATTTCAGAGCATATTTTTATCCCTTCTTAGAGCTCATTAAAACCACGAAGAAGGAATCAATGGTGCCTCTTGGCGCTACAACACAACATGTCTACTCATAGAGCAGCTTCCCCATTTTGGTCGCCTTTGTTCAGAGTATTCTGCAGTATGTCACCCTGAAACTCCCTCGACAGCTACCATCAGCTGCACCCCCCCAGAATCAGTACATACCCTTCAGTCCCTAAAAGATGATCCCCACACCTACAAGTCAGTTCCCTACGCTGCTAGGTCAACCACGTCATCATGCTCTGAACAAAGGAAGTTTGAGTCTACCCATTTTTTGACCCAGTTATTTCCCATCCCCACAAGTATGTCAGTCCTACCAGCAGTACTACATCACTTCAGTTATACACCTCATGCTCCTATCAAGGAAACATCATTGCCTTGTTAAGTTGTTGGTCTCCCTCTGTCGACGACAACCACATTGATTCCAGAGGATAGACCTAGAGGTCCCTGTGTCTTGGACTCATTACCATTTATAATGAGTGCCTACGAATCATTTCGAGAGGAATCTTCAGTGCCTCTCCAAATGGTTGTTTCTCACATGCTCGACTTCAACACCTTGATCGCATCGTTGAGACTCGCACAGGGTATTGGTCCGTTCAGTTATTAGTCGAAGACCCCGGATACCTCCTGACTCCTCCACATTTGAGAGTTTTCCTATGGATCATACCAGTTACACTTTTTTCTATAGATATCTGGGTTGCGCATGGCGACAGTATTCAGATTTACCCCGTTTTCATACTCCCTTGAGTATACAGTTACATTATTTCTCAGAGATGCCTCATAGTCTTTGAGTCCCTACAGATGTTGGACACCTTCAGTTTCAGCAGTTCCACAGTTATTCCAGTCTATCAGTTATTGAGATCATTCATGATCATGAGTATATCCCACAATCATGTCCCCTCTGGACCATTATGATGTACCAGTATATTTCTTTACGTATTAGATCCCCCTTCTTGGGACTAATTGTTTTGTATATGTCTTGATACGAGCATGGGAATGCCCGCCTTGTCCTTTATCAGAGATTATACCTCATTCATATTGAGGCCATGTAATATTTTTTGTTTTTGCAGCTTCCAAGGGCCGTGGCTCCAGTCTCCAACCGGTCTCTTCTCTCCCCTAAAACCCAGAAAAAAGGACAAAAGAACTATGATGTCTATCGGCCATACGATGAGCTTCTGCCCTCACACATCAGGGGGCAATCTGTTAACACCTAAAAAGTGCTCACTAGCTCATTCCCTTACTCACATGACCCATTTGTCCACTTTTCCACCATCTGAGCCTCTGAAACCAACAAAAGGTCACCAAAAGACCTTAGTACACCCCTTTTTCCATTAAAAAAGATTATTTTTCCAAGAAAATCATAAAAAACCCTCAAAAAGGGTCCAAATTCCCAAAAATATTAAAAAGGGAATTAAAATATTATTTTTATTCAAAAAAGGAAAAAGGAGGGAAAAGTACCTAAACCATGTTGGTCAATACCATTGGTTTCCACAAAACCACAAATGGTATTCCTCACCACCAAAACCTATAAAAAGGTGGTAGGGGCTCCTCATTTCACATCCTTCCATTATCTCATCCTTATGCTGCTGAAATCTCCCCTGAGCACTTTTAGCCCTTGAAGCAACCTTGGAGAAAGAGACCTATTGGAGTTTGGAGCTACTCATCTTGGGAGTTGCTCAACATCAACCTTCACCATTGAAGGTAATATCGCAAGCACTTGCTTGCCCCCCACTTTTCAATACAAAAAATTATTTATTATGTTTCTTGTTCTTGATTTTGAAATGTTTAAATTATTTGCTTAGATTCTTGCTTAGATCCATAAAAAGTATTGTTTATTTAGTTTATTGTTTTTATTTCTATTGAAACTGCTGCTACTAGTTAGCAGGTGCCCATAGCACTAAGCCTGGTTGCAAAACCGGGCCAACATGCGCGCATGTGTACAAATGGGACATCCAAATCTATTCTCAATTTTCAATTCCGAGAAGTTGGTCAAAGATGAAACGCGACCGTGCGTTTTCTCTAGAGTTGGGCTTAAATGGGATGAAAATAGCCCAGAATGTCACGAAAGTTGGTGTGGACGCTTGTCTACCAATGGGACATCCAGATCTATTCTCCAATTTAAATTCCGAGAGGTTGGTCAAAGTTGACACTCGATCGTGCGTTTTCGCTAGACTTGGGCATAAAGGCTAAGAAAATAGCTCGGAACGTCACGAAAGTTGGTGTGGACACTTGTCTACCAATGGGACATCCAAAACTATTCTCAAATTTCAATTCCGAGAGGTTGGTCAATGTTGAAACTCGATTGTGCATTTTCGCTAGACTTGGGCTTAAAGGGGTAGAAAATAGCTCGGAACGTCACGAAAGTTGGTCTGGACGCTTGTCTGCAAATGGGACATCCGAAAATATTCTCAAATTTCAATTTCGAGAAGTTGGTCAAAGTTGAAACTCGATCGTGCGTTTTCGCTAGACTTGGGCTTAAAGGGGGAGAAAATAGCTTGGAACGTTACGAAAGTTGGTGTGGACGCTTGTCTACCAATGGGACATCCAAAACAATTCTCAAATTTCAATTCCGAGAGGTTGGTTAAAGTTGAAACTCGATCGTGCGTTTTCGCTAGACTTGGGCTTAAAGGGGGAGAAAATAGCTCGGAACGTCACGAAAGTTGGTGTGCACGCTTGTCTACCAATGGGACATCCAATTCTATGCTCAATTTTCAATTCCGAGAAGTTGGTCAAATTCAAAACTCGACCGTGCTTTTTCGCTAGAATTGGGCTTAAAGGGGGAGAAAATATCTCGGAACGTCACGAAAGTTGCTGTGGACGCTTGTCTACCAATGGGACATCCAAAACTATTCTCAAATTTCAATTCAAAGAAGTTGGTCAAAGTTGAAACTCGATCGTGCGTTTTCGCTAGAATTGGGCTTAAAGGGTGTGAAATTAGCTCGTAATGTCACGTAAGTTGCTGTGCGCGCATGTCTACAAATGGGACATCCAAATCTATTCTGAATTTTCATTTCCGACAAGTTGGTCAGAGATGAAACATGACCGTGCGTTTTCTCTAGAGTTGGGCTTAAATGGGAAGAAAATAGCTCGGAATGTCACGAAAGTTGGTGTGGACGCTTGTCTACCAATGGGACATCCAAATCAATTCTCAAATTTAAATTCCAAGAAGTTGGTCAAAGTTGAAAATTTACCATGCGTTTTCGCTAGACTTGGGCTTAAAGGGCGAGAAAATATCTTGGAACGTCACGAAAGGTTGCGTGCGGACTTGTCTACCAATGGGACATCCAAATCTATTCTCAAATTTCAATTCCGAGAAGTTGGTCAAAGTCAAAACGCCACCATGCGTTTTCGCTAGACTTGAGCTTAAAGGGTGTGAAATTAGCTCGTAACATCACGAAAGTTGCTGTGCACGCATGTCTACAAATGGGACATTCAAATCTATGCTCAATTTTGAATTCCGAGAAGTTGGTGAAAGTCGAAACTCGACCGTACATTTTCTCTAGAGTTGGGCTTGAAGGGGGATAAAATAGCTCGGAATGTCACGAAAGTTGGTGTGGACGCTTGTCTACCAATGGTACATCCAAATCTATTCTCAAATTTTAATTCCGAAATGTTTGTCAAAGTTGAAACTCGACCGTTCGTTTTCGCTAGACTTGGGCTTAAAGGGGCAGAAAATAGCTCGGAACGTCACGAAAGTTGGCGTGCACGCTTGTCTACCAATGGGACATCAAAATCTATTTTCAAATTTCAATTCCCAGAAGTTGGTCAAAGTCGAAATGCCACCATGGGTTTTCACTAGACTTGGGAATAAAGGGAGTGAAATTAGCTCGTAACGTCATGAAAGTTGCTATGCGCGCATGTGTACAAATGGGACATCCAAATCTATTCTCAATTTTCAATTCCGAGAAGTTGGTCAAAGATGAAACGCGACCGTGAGTTTTCTCTAGCGTTGGGCTTAAATGGGATGAAAATAGCTCGGAATGTCACGAAAGTTGGTGTGTACGCTTGTCTACCAATGGGACATCCAAATCTATTCTCAAATTTAAATTCCGAGAAGTTGGTCAAAGTTGAAAATTGGCCGTGCGTTTTCGCTAGACTTGGGCTTAAAAGGCGAGAAAATAGCTTGGAACGTCACGAAAGTTGGCATGCGCATTTGTCTACCAATGGGACATCCAAATCTATTCTCAAATTTCAATTCCAAGAAGTTGGTCAAAGCCGAAACGCTACCGTGCGTTTTCGCTAAACTTGAGCTTAAAGGGTGTAAAATTAGCTCGTAACATCACAAAAGTTGCTGTGCATGCATGTCTAGAAATGGGACATCCAAATCTATTCTCAATTTTCATTTCTGAGAAGTAGGTCAAATCCGAAACACAATCGTGCGTTTTCACTAGAGTTGGGCTTAAAGGGGAAGAAAATAGCTCGGAACGTCACGAAAGTTGGCGTGTGAACTTATCTACCAACAGGACATCCTAATCCATTCTCAAATTTAAATTCGGAGAAGTTGGTCAAAGTTGAAAATCGACCATGCATTTTCGCTAGACTTAGGCGTAAAGCGTGAGAAAATAGCTCAGAACGTCACGAAAGTTTGCGTGCGCATTTGTCTACCAACGGGACATCCAAATCCATTCTCAAATTTAAATTCAAAGAAGTTGGTCAAAGTTGAAAATCAACCGTGCATTTTGGCTAGACTTAGGCTTAAAGCATGAGAAAATAGCTCGGAACGTCACGAAAGTTGCCGTGCGCATTTGTCTACCAACGGGACATCCAAATCTATGCTCAATTTTCAATTCCGAGAAGTTGGTCAAATTCGAAACTCGACCGTGCGTTTTCACTACACATGGGCTTAAAGGGGGATAAAATAGCTCGGAATGTAACGAATGTTGGTGTGGATGCTTGTCTACCAATGGGACATCCAAAACTATTCTCAAATTTCAATTCCGAGAAGTTTGTCAAAGTTGAAACTCGATCGTGCGTTTTTGCTAGACTTGGGCTTAAAGGGCGTGAAATTAGCTCGGAATCTCACAAAATTTATTGTGCTGTCTACAAATGGGACATCCAAAACAATGTTCAATCTTCAATTACGAGAGGTTGGTGAAAGTTGAAACTCGACCGTACATTTTCGGTAGAGGAGAAAATAGCTTGGAATGTCACGAAAGTTGGTGTGGATGCTTGTCTACCAATGGGACATCCAAAACTATTCTCAAATTTCAATTCCGAGAAGTTGGTCAAAGTTGAAACTCGATCGTGCGTTTTCGCTAGACTTGGGCTTAAAGGGGAAGAAAATAGCTTGGAACGTCACGAAAGTTGGCGTGGACGCTCGTCTACCAATGTGACATCCAAATCTAATCTCAAATTTATATTCCGAGAAGTTGGTGAAAGTTGAAAATCGACCGTGTATTTTCGCTAGGCTTGGGCTTAAAGGGTTAGAAAATAGCTCGTAATGTCACGAAAGTTGGCGTGCGCATTTGTCTACCAACGGGACATCCAAATCTATGCTCAATTTTTAATTCTGAGAAGTTGGTCAAATTCGAAACTCGACTGTGCGTTTTCTCTAGACTTAGGCTTAAAGGGTGAGAAAATAGCTCGGAACGTCACGAAAGTTGGTGTGCGCATTTGTCTACCAACATGATATCCAAATCTATGCTCAATTTAAAATTCCAAAAAGTTGGTCAAATTCGAAACTCGACCGTGCGTTTTCGCTAGACTTGGGCTTAAAGGGGGAGAAAATAGCTCGGAACGTCACGAAAGTTGGTATGGACGCTTGTCTACCAAGGGGACATCCAAAACTACTCTCAAATTTCAATTCCGAGAAGTTAGTCAAAGTTGAAACTTGATCGTGCGTTTTCGCTAGACTTGGGTTTAAAGGAATTGAAAGTAGCTCAGAACGTTACGAAAGTTGGTGTGGACGCTCGTCTACCAATGTGACATCCAAATATATTCGCAAATTTAAATTTCGAGAAGTTGGTCAAAGTTGAAAATATCTCGGAACGTCACGAAAGTTGGCGCGCGCATTTGGCTACCAACGGGACAACCAAATCTATGCTCAATTTTCAATTCCGAGAAGTTGGTCAAATTCAAAACTCGACCGTGCGTTTTCGCTCGACTTGAGCTTAAAGGGTGTGAAATTAGCTCGTAATGTGACAAAAGTTGGCGTGCGCATTTTTCTACCAACGGGACATCCAAATCTATGCTCAATTTTTAATTACGAGAAGTTGGTCAAATTCGAAACTCGACCGTGCATTTTCAGTAGACTTAGGCTTAAAGGGTGAGAAAATAGCTCGGAACATCACGAAAGTTGGCGTGCGCATTTGTCTACCAACGGGACATCCAAATCTATGCTCAATTTTCAATTCCAAGAATTTGGTCAAATTCGAAACTCGACCGTGCGTTTTCACTAGACTTGGGCTTAAAGGGGGAGAAAATAGCTCGGAACATCAAGAGAGTTGGTGTGGACGCTTCTCTACCAATGGGACATCCAAAACTATTCTCAAATTTCAATTCCGAGAAGTTGGTCAAAGTTGAAACTCGATCGTGCGTTTTCGCTAGAGTTGGGCTAAAAGGGTGTGAAAACAGCTCGTAACGTCACGAAAGTTGGCGTGGACGCTTGTCCACCAATGTGACATCCAAATCTATTCTCAAATTTATATTCCGAGAAGCTAGTCAAAGTTGAATATCGACCGTGCATTTTCGCTAGACTTGGGCTTAAAGAGTGAGAAAATAGCTCGGAACGTCACGAAAGTTGGCGTGTGCACTTATCTACCAACGGGACATCCAAATCCATTCTCAAATTTAAATTCCGAGAAGTTGGTCAAAGTTTAAAATCAGCCGTGCATTTTCGCTAGACTTAGGCTTAAAGCGTGAGAAAATAGCTCAGAACGTCACGAAAGTTGGCGTGCGCATTTTTCTACCAACGGGACATCCAAATCTATGCTCAATTTTCAATTCCAAGAAGTTGGTCAAATTCGAAACTCGACCGTGCGTTTTCGCTAGAGTTGGGCTTAAAGGCGAAGAAAATAGCTCGGAACGTCACGAAAGTTGGTGTGGACGCTTGTCCACCAATGGGACATCCAAAACTATTCTCAAATTTCAATTACGAGAATTTAATCAAAGTTCAAACTCGATCGTGCGTTTTCACTAGACTTGGGCTTAAAGGGTGTGAAAATAGCTCGGAAAGTTACGAAATTTGGCGTGGACGCTCGTCTACCAATGTGACATCCAAATCCATTCTCAAATTTAAATTCCGAGAAGTTGGTCAAAGTTGAAACTCGATCGTGCGTTTTCGCTAAACTTGGGCTTAAAGGGGGAGAAAATAGCTCGGAACGTCACGAAAGTTTGTGTGGACGCTTGTTTACCAATGGGACATCCAAAACTATTTTCAAATTTCAATTCCGAGAAGTTGGTCAAAGTTGAAACTCGATCGTGCATTTTCGCTAGAGTTGGGCTTAAAGGGTGTGAAAATAGCTCGGAACGTCATGAAAGTTGGCGTGGACGCTCGTCTACCAATGTGACATCCAAATCTATTCTCAAATTTATATTCCGAGAAGTTGGTCAAAGTTGAAAATCGACAGTGCATTTTCGCTAGACTTGGGCTTAAAGGGTGAGAAAATAGCTCGGAATGTCACGAAAGTTGGCGTGCGCATTTGTCTACCAACGGGACATCCAAATCTATGCTCAATTTTTAATTCCGAGAAGTTGGTCAAATTCGAAACTCGACCGTGCGTTTTCGCTAGACTTAGGCTTAAAGGGTGAGAAAATAGCTCGGAACGTCACGAAAGTTGGCGTGCGCATTTGTCTACCAACGGGACATCCAAATCTATGCTCAATTTTCAATTCCGAGAAGTTGGTCAAATTCAAAACTCGACCGTGCATTTTCGCTATACTTGGGCTTAAAAGGGGAGAAAATAGATCGGAACGTCACGAAAGTTGGCGTGGACACTCGTCTACCAATGTGACATCCAAATCTATTCCCAAATTTATATTTCGAGAAGTTGGTCAAAGTTGAAATTCGATCATGCGTTTTCGCTAGACATGGGTATAAGGAGTTGGAAAATAGCTCGAAACGTAGCGAATGTTGGCGTGCGCACTTGTCTACCAACGGGACATCCAAATCTATGCTCAATTTTAAATTTCACAAAGTAGGTCAAAGTCGAAACTCGGTCGTGCGTTTTCGCTAGACTTGGGTTTAAAGTGGGAGAAAATAGCTCTGAACGACACGAAAGTTGGCATGGACGCTTGTCTACCAATGGGACATCCAATTCTATCCTCAAATTTAAATTCCGAGAAGTTGATCAAAGTTGAAACATGGCCGTGTGTTTTTGCTATACTTGGGCTTAAAGGGTGGGAAAATTGCTCGGAACGTCACGAAAGTTGGCATGCGCACTTGTTTACCAATGGGACATCCAAATCTATGCTCAATCTTAAATTCCGAGAAGTTGGTGAAAGTCGAAATTCGACCGTGTGTTTTCGCTAGACATGGGTATAAAGAGTGGGAAAATAGCTCGGAACGTCACGAATGTTGGCGTGCGGACTTGTCTACCAACGGGACATCCAAATATATGCTACATTTTCAATTCTGCAAAGTAGGTCAAAGTCGAAACTCTACTGTGCGTTTTCGCTAGACTTGGGCTTAAAGTGGGAGAAAATAGCTCTGAACGTCACGAAAGTTGGCATGGACGCTTGTCTACCAATGGGACATCCAAATCTATTCTCAAATTTAAATTTCGATAAGTTGGTCAAAGTTGAAAATCGACCGTGCGTTTTCACTAGACTTGGGCTCAAAGGGTGAGAAAATAGCTCGGAACGTCACGAAATTTGGTGTGCGCACTTGTCTACAAACGGGACATCCAAATCTATGCTCAATTTTCAATTCTGAGAAGTTGGTCAAAGTTGAAACGCCACCGTGCATTTTCACTAGACTTGAGCTTAAAGGGTGTGAAATTAGCTCGCAACTTCACGAAAGTTGTTGTGTGTGCATGTCTACAAATGGGACATCCAAATCTATTCTCAATTTTCAATTCCGAGGAGTAGGTCAAAATCGAAACGCGATCATGCATTTTCTCTAGAGTTGGGCTTAAAGGGGGAGAAAATAGCTCGGAACATCACAAAAGTTGGTGTGGACACTTGTTTACCAATGGGACATCCAAAACTATTCTCAAATTTCAATTCCGAGAAGTTGGTCAAAGTTGAAATTCGACCGTGCGTTTTCGCTAGACTTGGGCTTAAGGGGTGGAAAAATAGCTCGGAACGTCACGAAAGTTGGCATGCGCACATGTCTACCAACGGGACATCCAGTTCTATTCTCAAATTTCAATTCCCAGAAGTTTGTCAAAGTCGAAACGCGACCATGCGTTTTCGCTGGACTTGAGATTAAAGGGTGTGAAATTAGCTTGTAACATCATGACAATTGTTGTGCACACATGTCTACAAATGGGACATCCAAATTTATGCTCAATTTTCAATTCCGAGAAGTTGGTCAAAGTCGAAACTCGACCGTGCATTTTCGGTAGACTTGGGCTTAAAGGGGGAGAAAATAGCTTGAAACGTCTTGAAAGTTGGCGTGCGCACTTGTCTACCAACAGGACATCCAAATATATGCTCAATTTTCAATTCCGCAAAGTAGGTCAAAGTCGGAACTCGACCGTGCGTTTTCGCTAGACTTGGGCTTAAAGTGGGAGAAAATAGCTCTGAACGTCACGAAAGTTGGCATGGACGCTTGTCTACCAATGGGACATCCAATTCTATCCTCAAATTTATATTCTGAGAAGTAGGTCAAAGTTGAAACTCGACCGTGTGTTGTCGCTAGACTTGGGCTTAAAGGGTGGAAAGTAGCTCGGAACGTCACGAAAGTTGGCGTGTGCACTTGTCTACCAACAGGAGATCAAAATCTCTACTCAATTTTCAATTCCGAGAAGTTGGTCAAAGTTGAAACTCGACTGTGCGTTTTCGCTAGACTTGCGCTTAAAGTGAGAGAAAATAGCTCGAAACGTCACGAAAGTTGCCATGCGCACTTTTCTACAAACGGGACATCCAAAACTATTCTCAAATTTCAATTCCGAGAAGTTGGTCAAAGTCGAAACTCGACCGTGCGTTTTCGCTAGACTTGGGCTTAAAGGGGGAGAAAATAGCTCGGAACGTCACGCAAGTTGGCGTGCACGCTTGTCTACCAATGGGACATCCAAATTTATTGTCAAATTTCAATTCCCAGATGTTGGTCAAAGTCAAAATGCCACCATGCGTTTTCGCTAGACTCGGGATTTAAGGGTGTGAAATTAGCTCGTAACGTCATGAAAGTTGTTGTGCGCACATGTCTACAAATGGGACATGCAAATCTATTCTCAATTTTCAATTTTGAAAAGTAGGTCAAAACCGAAAGGCGACTATGCGTTTTCTCTAGAGTTGGGCTTAAAGGGGGAGAAAATAGTTCGGAACGTCGTGAAAGTTGGTGTGGACGCTTTTCTACCAATGGGACATCCAAATCTATTCTCAAATTTCAATTCCGAGAAGTTGGTAAAAGTTGAAACTCGACCGTGCGTGTTCGCTAGACTTGGGCTTAAAGGGTGGGAAAATAGCTCGAAACGTCACGAAAGTTGGCATGCGCACTTGTCTACCAACGGCACATGCAAATCTATTCTCAAATTTCAATTCTGAGAAGTTGGTCAAAGTCGAAATGCCACCATGCATTTTCGGTAGACTTGAGCTTAAAGGGTGTGAAATTAGCTCGTAATGTCACGAAAGTTGTTATGCGCGAATGTCTACAAATGGGACATCTAAATCTATGCTCAATTTTAAATTCTGAGAAGTTGGTGAAAGTTGAAACTCGACCGTACGTTTTCGCTAGAGTTGGGCTTAAAGGGGGAGAAAATAGCTCAGAACATCACGAATGTTGGTGTGGACTCTTGTCTACCAATGGGACATCCAAAACTATTCTCAAATTTCAATTCCAGGAAGTTGGTCAAGGTTGAAACTTGGACGTGCGTTTTAACTAGACTTGAGCTTAAAGGGTTGGAAAATAGCTCGGAAAGTCACGAAAGTTGGCGTGCGCACTTGTTTACCAACGGGACATCCATATCTATGCTCAATTTTCAATTCCTATAAGTTGGTGAAAGTCGAAATTCGACCGTGCGTTTTCGCTAGACATGGGTATAAAGAGTGGGAAAATAGCTCGGAACGTCACGAATGCTGGTGTGTGCACTTGTGTACCAATGGGACATCCAAATATATGCTCAATTTTCAATTCCGCAAAGTAGGTCAAAGTCGAAACACGACCGTGCATTTTCGGTAGACTTGGGCTTAATGTGGGAGAAACTAGCTCTGAACGTCACGAAAATTGGCATGGACGCTTGTCTACCAATGGGACATCCAATTCTATCCTCAAATTTAAATTCCGAGAAGCTGGTCAAAGTTGAAACTTGGACGTGCGTTTTCGCTAGACTTGGGCTCAAAGGGTGGGAAAATAGCTCAGAATGTCACGAAAGTTGGCGTGTGCACTTGTTTACCAACGGGACATCCAAATCTATGCTCAATTTTCAATTCCGAGAAGTTGGTGAAAGTCAAAATTCGACCGTGCGTTTTCGCTAGACATGGGTATAAAGAGTGGGAAAATAGCTCGGAACGTCACGAATGTTGGTGTGCGCACTTGTCTACCAACAGGACATCCAAATATAAATTTTTAATTCCGCAAAGTAGGTCAAAGTCGAAATTCAACCATGCGTTTTCGCTAGACTTGGGCTTAAAGTGGGTGAAAATAGCTCTGAACGTCACGAAAGTTGGCATGGATGCTTGTCTACCAATGGGACATCCAAATCTATTCTCAAATTTAAATTCTGAGAAGTTGGTCAAAGTTTAAAATCGACCGTGTGTTTTCACTACACTTGGGCTCAAAGGGTGAGAAAATAGCTCGGAACATCACGAAATTTGGTGTGCGCACTTGTCTACCAACGGGACATCCAAATCTATGCTCAATTTTAAATTCAGAGAAGTTGGTCAAAGTCGAAACTCGACCGTGTGTTTTCACTAGACTCTGGCTCAAAGGGTAAGAAAATAGCTCGGAACATCACGAAATTTGGTGTGCGCACTTGTCTACCAACGGGACATCCAAATCTATGCTCAATTTTAAATTCGGAGAAGTTGGTCAAAGTCGAAACTCGACCGTGCGTGTTCGCTAGACTTCGGCTTAAAGGGTGGGAAAATAGCTCGAAACGTCACGAACGTTGGCGTGCGCACTTGTCTACCAATGGCACATCCAAATCTATTCTCAAATTTCAATTCCGAGAAGTTGGTCAAAGTCGAAACGCCACCATGTGTTTTCGCTAGACTTGAGCTTAAAGGGTGTGAAATTAGTTCGTAATGTCATGAAAGTTGTTGTGCACGAATGTCTACAAATGGGACATCTAAATCTATGCTCAATTTTCAATTCTGAGAAGTTGGTGAAAGTCGAAACTCGACCGTATGTTTTTGCTAGAGTTGGGCTTAAAGGGGGAGAAAATAGCTCGGAACGTCACGAAAGTTGGTGTGGACTCTTGTCTACCAATGGGACATCCGAAACTATTCTCAAATTTCAATTCCGGGAAGTTGGTCAAAGTTGAAACTTGGCCGTGTGTTTTCGCTAGACTTGGGCTTAAAGGGTGGGAAAATAGCTCGGAACGTCACGAAAATTGGCGTGCGCACTTGTTTACCAACGGGACATCCAGTTCTATGCTCAATTTTAAATTCCGAGAAGTTGGTGAAAGTCAAAATTCGATCGTGCGTTTTCGCTAGACATGGGTATAAAGAGTGGGAAAATAGCTCGAAACGTCACGAATGTTGGCATGTGCACTTGTCTACCAACGGGACATCCAAATATATGTCAATTTTCAATTCCGCAAAGTATGTCAAAGTCGAAACTCGGTCGTGCGTTTTCGCTAGACTTGGGCTTAAAGTGGGAGAAAATAGCTCTGAACGACACGAAAGTTGGCATGGACGCTTGTCTACCAATGGGACATCCAATTCTATCCTCAAATTTAAATTCCAAGAAGTTGGTCAAAGTTGAAACTCGACCGTGCGTTGTCGCTAGACTTGGGCTTAAAGGGTGGAAAGTAGCTCGGAACGTCACGAAAGTTGGCATGTGCACTTGTCTGCCAATGGGACATCCAAAACTATTCTCAAATTTCAATTCCGAGAAGTTGGTCAAAGTCGAAACTCGACCATGATTTTTCGCTAGACTTGGGCTTAAAGGGGGAGAAAATTGCTCGGAACGTCACGCAAGTTGGTGTGCACTCTTGTCTACCAATGGGACATCCAAAACTATTCTCAAATTTCAATTCCTGGAAGTTGGTCAAAGTTGAAACTTGGCCGTGCGTTTTCGCTAGACTTGAGCTTAAAGGGTGGGAAAATAGCTCGGAACATCACGAAAGTTGGCGTGCACACTTGTTTACCAATGGGACATCCAGATCTATGCTCAATTTTGAATTCCGAGAAGTTGGTGAAATTTGAAATTCGACCGTACGTTTTCGCTAGACATGGGTATAAAGAGTGGGAAAATAGCTTGGAACGTCACGAACGTTGGCGTGCACACTTGTCTACCAACGGGACATTTAAATATATGCTCAATTTTCAATTCCGCAAAGTAGGTCAAAGTTGAAACTCGGCCGTACGTTTTCGCTAGGCTTGGGCTTAAAGTTGGAGAAAATAGCTCTGAAGGTCACGAAAGTTGGCATGGACGCTTGTTTACCAATGGGACATCCAATTCTATCCTCAAATTTAAATTCCGAGAAGTTGGTCAAAGTTGAAACTTGGCCGTGCGTTTTCGCTAGACTTGGGCTTAAAGGGTGGGAAAATAGCTCCGAACGTCACGAAAGTTGGCGTGCCCACTTGTTTACCAACGGGACATCCAAATCTAAGCTCAATTTTCAATTCTGAGAAGTAGGTGAAAGTCGAAATTCAACCGTGTGTTTTCGCTAGATATGGGTATAAAGAGTGGGAAAATAGCTCGGAATGTCACGAATGTTGGCATGGACCGTGCGTTTTCGCTTAAAGTGGGAGAAAATAGCTATGAACGTCATGAAAGTTGGCATGGACGCTTGTCTACCAATGGGACATCCAAATCTATTCTCAAATTTTAATTCTGAGAAGTTGGTCAAAGTTGAAAATCGACCCTGCGTTTTCACGAAATTTGGCGTGCGCACTTGTCTACCAACGAGACATCCAAATCTATGCTCAATTTTCAATTCCGAGAAGTTTTTCAAAGTCGAAACGCCACCGTGCATTTTCACTAGACTTGAGCTTAAAGGGTATGAAATTAGCTCCTAACGTCACGAAAGTTGTTGTGTGTGCATGTCTACAAATGGGACAACCAAATCTATTCTAAATTTTCAATTCCGAGAAGTAGGTCAAAGCCGAAAAGCGACCTTGCGTTTTCTGTAGAGTTGGGCTTAAACGGGGAGAAAATAGCTCGGAACGTCACGAAAGTTAGCATGCGCACTCGTATACCAACGGGACATCCAAATCTATGCTCAATTTTTAATTCTGAGAAGTTGGTCAAAGTCGAAACTCAACCGTGTGTTTTCGATAGACTTGGGCTTAAAGGGGGAGAATATAGCTCGGAACGTCACGAAAGTTGGCATGCGCACTTGTCTACCAACGAGACATCCAAATATATGCTCAATTTTCCATTCTGCAAAGTAGATCAAAGTCGAAACTCGACCGTGCGTTTTCGCTAGACTTGGGCTTTAAGGGTGTGAAATTAGCTCGTAACGTCATGAAAGTTGTTGTGCGCGCATGTCTACAAATGGGACATCCAAATATATTCTCAATTTTCAATTCTGAGAAGTAGGTCAAAACCGGAATGCAACTATGCGTTTTCTCTAGAGTTGGGCTTAAAGGGGGAGAAAATAGCTCGGAACGTCGCGAAAGTTGGTGTGGACTCTTGTCTACCAATGGGACATCCGGAACTATTCTCAAATTTCAATTACGGGAAGTTGGTCAAAGTTGAAACTTGGCCGTGTGTTTTCGCTAGACTTGGGCTTAAAGGGTGGGAAAATAGCTCGAAACGTCACGAAAATTGGCATGCGCACTTGTTTACCAACGGGACATCCAGTTCTATGCTCAATTTTAAATTCCGAGAAGTTGGTGAAAGTCGAAATTCGATCGTGCGTTTTCGCTAGACATGGGTATAAAGAGTGGGAAAATAGCTAGAAACGTCACGAATGTTGGCATGTACACTTGTCTACCAATGGGACATCCAAATATATGTCAATTTTCAATTCCGCAAAGTATGTCAAAGTCGAAACTCGGTCGTGCGTTTTCGCTAGACTTGGGCTTAAAGTGGGAGAAAATAGCTCTGAACGACACGAAAGTTGGCATGGACGCTTGTCTACCAATGGGACATCCAACTCTATCCTCAAATTTAAATTCCAAGAAGTTGGTCAAAGTTGAAACTCGACCGTGCGTTGTCGCTAGACTTGGGCTTAAAGGGTGGAAAGTAGCTCGGAACGTCACGAAAGTTGGCGTGTGCAATTGTCTGCCAACGGGACATCCAAAACTATTCTCAAATTTCAATTCCGAGAAGTTGGTCAAAGTCGAAACTCGACCATGATTTTTCGCTAGACTTGGGCTTAAAGGGGGAGAAAATAGCTCGGAACGTCACACAAGTTGGTGTGGACTCTTGTCTACCAATGGGACATCCAAAACTATTCTCAAATTTCAATTCCTGGAAGTTGGTCAAAGTTGAAACTTGGCCGTGCGTTTTCGCTAGACTTGATCTTAAAGGGTGGGAAAATAGCTCGGAACATCCCGAAAGTTGGCGTGCACACTTGTTTACCAATGGGACATCCAGATCTATGCTCAATTTTCAATTCCGAGAAGTTGGTGAAATTTGAAATTCGACCGTACGTTTTCGCTAGACATGGGTATAAAGAGTGGGAAAATAGCTTGGAACGTCACAAACGTTGGCGTGCACACTTGTCTACCAACGGGACATTTAAATATATGCTCAATTTTCAATTCCGCAAAGTAGGTCAAAGCTGAAACTCGGCCGTACGTTTTCGCTAGACTTGGGCTTAAAGTTGGAGAAAATAGCTCTGAAGGTCACGAAAGTTAGCATGGACGCTTGTTTACCAATGGGACATCCAATTCTATCCTCAAATTTAAATTTCAAGAAGTTGGTCAAAGTTTAAACTTGGCCGTGCGTTTTCGCTAGACTTGGGCTTAAAGGGTGGGAAAATAGCTCCGAACGTCACGAAAGTTGGCGTGCCCACTTGTTTACCAACGGGACATCCAAATCTAAGCTCAATTTTCAATTCTGAGAAGTAGGTGAAAGTCGAAATTCAACCGTGTGTTTTCGCTAGACATGGGTATAGAGAGTTGGGAAAATAGCTCGGAACGTCACGAATGTTGGCATGGACCGTGCGTTTTCGCTAGACTTGGGCTTAAAGTGGGATAAAATAGCTATGAACGTCACGAAAGTTGGCATGGACGCTTGTCTACCAATGGGACATCCAAATCTATTCTCCAATTTAAATTCCGAGAAGTTGGTCAAAGTTGAAAATCAACCGTGCGTTTTTCACGAAATTTGGCGTGCGCACTTGTCTACCAACGGGACATCCAAATCTATGCTCAATTTTCAATTCCGAGAAGTTTTTCAAAGTCGAAACGCCACCGTGCATTTTCACTAGACTTGAGCTTAAAGGGTGTGAAATTAGCTCGTAACGTCACGAAAGTTGTTGTGTGTGCATGTCTACAAATGGGACAACCAAATCTATTCTAAATTTTCAATTCCGAGAAGTAGGTCAAAGCCGAAACGCGACCTTGCGTTTTCTATAGAGTTGGGCTTAAACGGCGAGAAAATAGCTCGGAACGTCACGAAAGTTAGCATGCGCACTCGTATACCAACGGGACATCCAAATCTATGCTCAATTTTCAATTCTGAGAAGTTGGTCAAAGTCGAAACTCAACCGTGTGTTTTCGGTAGACTTGGGCTTAAAGGGGGAGAGAAAATAGCTCGGAACGTCACGAAAGTTGGCATGCGCACTTGTCTACCAACGGGACATCCAAATATATGCTCAATTTTCCATTCTGCAAAGTAGGTCAAAGTCGAAACTCGACCGTGCGTTTTCGCTAGACTTGGGCTTTAAGGGTGTGAAATTAGCTCGTAACGTCATGAACGTTGTTGTGCGCGCAATGTCTACAAATGGGACATCCAAATCTATTCTCAATTTTTCAATTCTGAGAAGTAGGTCAAAACCGGAATGCAACTATGCGTTTTCTCTAGAGTTGGGCTTAAAGGGGGAGAAAATAGCTCGGAACATCGCGAAAGTTGGTGCGGACGCTTGTTTACCAATGGGACATCCAAAACTATTCTCAAATTTCAATTCCGAGAAGTTAGTCAAAGTTGCAAATTCGACGTGCATTGTCTCTAGACTTGGGATTAAAGGGTGGAAAAATAGCTCGGAACGTCACGAAAATTGGCAATGCGCACTTGTCTACCAACGGGACATCCAAAATCTATTCTCAAATTTTAATTCCCAGAAGTTTGTCAAAGTCGAAACGTGACCATGCGTTTTTCGCTGGACTTGAGCTTAAAGGGTGTGAAATTAGCTTGTAACGTCATGAAAGTTGTTGTGCGCGCATGTCTACAAACGGGACATCCAAATCTATTCTCAATTTTCAATTCCGAGAAGTAGGTCAAAGCCGAAACGGAACCTTGCGTTTTCTGTAGAGTTGGGCTTAAACGGGGAGAAAATAGCTCAGAACGTCACGAAAGTTAGCGTGCGCACTCGTCTACCAACGGGACATCCAAATCTATGCTCAATTTTCAATTCTGAGAAGTTGGTCAAAGTCAAAACTCAACCATGTGTTTTCGGTAGACTTGGGCTTAAAGGGGGAGAAAATAGCTCGGAACGTCGCGAAAGTTTGCGTGCGCACTTGTCTACCAACGGGACATCCAAATATATGCTCAATTTTCCATTCCGCAAAGTAGGTCAAAGTGGAAACTCGACCGTGCGTTTTCGCTAGACTTGGGCTTTAAGGGTGTGAAATTAGCTCGTAACGTCATGAAAGTTGTTGTGCGCGCATGTCTACAAATCAAATCTATTCTCAATTTTCAATTCTAAGAAGTAGGTCAAAACCAAAATGCAACTATGCGTTTTCTCTAGAGTTGGGCTTACAGGGGGAGAAAATAGCTCGGAACGTCGCGAAAGTTGGTGTGGACGCTTGTCTACCAATGGGACATGCAATTCTACCCTCAAATTTAAATTCCGAGAAGTTGGTCAAAGTTGAAACTTGGTCGTTCGTCTTTGCTAGACTTGGGCTTAAAGGGTGGGAAAATAGCTCGGAACGTCACAATAGTTGGCGTGCGCACTTGTTTACCAACGGGACATCTAGATCTATGCTCAATTTTAAATTCTGAGAAGTTGGTGAAAGTCGAAATTCGATCGTGCGTTTTCGCTAGACATGGGTATAAAGAGTGGGAAAATAGCTCGGAACGTCACGAATGTTGGCGTGCGCTCTTGTCTACCAACGGGACATCCAAATATATGCTCAATTTTCAATTCCGCAAAGTAGGTCAAAGTCGAAACTCGGTCGTCGCGTTTTCGCTAGACCTTGGGCTTAAAGTGGGAGAAAATAGCTCTGAACGACACGAAAGTTGGCATGGACGCTTGTCTACCAATGGGACATCCAATTCTATCCTCAAATTTAAAGTTCGAGAAGTTGATCAAAGTTGAAACATGGCCCTGTGTTTTCGCTAGACTTGGGCTTAAAGGGTGGGAAAATAGCTCAGAACGTCACGAAAGTTGGCGTGCTCACTTGTTTACCAACGGGACATCCAAATCTATGCTCAATTTTCATATCCGAGAAGTTGGTGAAAGTCGAAATTCGACCGTGTGTTTTCGCTAGACATGGGTATAAAGAGTGGGAAAATAGCTCAGAACGTCACGAATGTTGGCGTGCGGACTTGTCTACCAACGGGACATCCAAATATATGCTCAATTTTCAATTCCGCAAAGTAGGTCAAAGTCGAAACTCGACCATGCCTTTTCGCTAGACTTGGGCTTAAAGTGGGAGAAAATAGCTCTGAATGTCACGAAAGTTGGCATGGATGCTTGTCTACCAATGGGACATCCAATTCTATCCTCAAATTTAAATTCCAAGAAGTTGGTCAAAGTTGAAACTCGACCGTGCGTTGTCGCTAGACTTGGGCTTAAAGGGTGGAAAGTAGCTCGGAACATCACAAAAGTTGGCGTGTGCACTTGTCTACCAACGGGACATCCAAAACTATTCTCAAATTTCAATTTCGAGAAGTTTGTCAAAGTCGAAACTCGACCCGTGCGTTTTTACTAGACTTGGGCTTAAAGGGGGAGAAAATAGCTCGGAACGTCACGCAAGTTGGTGTGGACTGTTGTCTACCAATGGGACATCCAAAACTATTCTCAAATTTCAATTTCAGGAAGTTGGTCAAAGTTGAAACTTGGCCGTGCGTTTTCGCTAGACTTGGGCTTAAAGGGTGGAAAAATAGCTCGGAACGTCACGAAATTTGGCGTGCGCACTTGTCTACCAACGGGACATCCAAATCTATGCTCAATTTTCAATTCCAAGAAGTTCATCAAAGTCAAAACGCCACCGTGCATTTTCACTAGACTTGAGCTTAAAGGGTGTGAAATTAGCTCGTAACGTCACGAAAGTTGTTGTGTGTGCATGTCTAAAAATGGGATATCCAAATCTATTCTCAATTTTCAATTCCGAGAAGTAGGTCAAAGCCGAAACGCGACCGTGCATTTTCTCTAGAGTTGGGCTTAAAGGGATAGAAAATAGCTCGGAACGTCACAAAAGTTGGTGTAAGCACTTGTCTACGAACGGCACATCCAGATCTATTCTCAAATTTCAATTCCGAGAAGTTGGTCAAAGTCGAAACGCCACCATGCGTTTTCACTAGACTTGAGCTTAAAGGGTGTGAAATTAGCTCGTAACGTCACGAAAGTTGCTGTGTGTGCATGTCTACAAATTGGACATCCAAATCTATTCTCAATTTTCAATTCCGAGAAGTAGGTCAAAGCCGAAATGCGACCGTGCATTTTCTCTAGAATTGGGCTTAAAGGGGGAGAAAAATAGCTCGGAACGTCACGAAAGTTGGTGTGGACTCTTGTCTACCAATGGGACATCCAAAACTATTCTCAAATTTCAATTCCGGGAAGTTGGTCAAAGTTGAAACTTGGCCCGTGCGTTTTCGCTAGACTTGGGCTTAAAGGGTGGGAAAATAGCTTGGAACATCACGAAAGTTGGCATGCACACTTGTTTACCAACGGGACATCCAGATCTATGCTCAATTTTCAATTCCGAGAAGTTGGTGAAAGTAGAAATTCGGCCGTACGTTTTCGCTAGACATGGGTATAAAGAGTGGGAAAATAGCTCGGAACGTCACGAATGTTGGCGTGCACACTTTTCTTAAAGTGGGAGAAAATAGCTCTGAACGTCACGAAAGTTGGCATGGACGCTTGTCTACCAATGGGACATCCAAATCTATCCTCAAATTTAAATTCTGAGAAGTTGGTCAAAGTTGAAACTCGACCGTGCGTTGTCGCTAGACTTGGGCTTAAAGGGTGGAAAGTAGCTTGGAACGTCACGAAAGTTGGCGTGCGCACTTGTTTACCAACGGGACATCCAGATCTATGCTCAATTTTCAATTCCGAGAAGTTGGTGAAAGTTGAAACTCGACCGTGCGTTTTCGCTAGACTTGGGCTTAAAGGGGGAGAAAAAAGCTTGAAACCTCGCAAAAGTTGGCTGGGACGCTTTTCTACCAATGTGACATCCAAATCTATTCTCAAATTTAAATTCCAAGAAGTTGGTCAAAGATAAAAAATCGACCGTTGCGTTTTCACTAGACTTGGGCTTAAAAGGTGAGAAAATAGCTTGGAACGTCAAGAAAGTTAGCGTGCGCACGTCGTCTACCAATGGGAAATCCAAATCTATTCTCAATTTTCAATTCTGAGAAGTTGGTCAAAGTCGAAACTCGGCCTTGCGTTTTCGGTAGACTTGGGCTTAAAGGGGGAGAAAATAGCTCGGAACGTCATGAAAGTTGGCGTGCGCACTTGTCTACCAACGGGACATCCAAATATATGCTCAATTTTCAATTCCGCAAAGTAGGTCAAAGTCAAAACTCGACCGTGTGTTTTCTCTAGACTTGGGCTTAAAGTGGGAGAAAATAGCTATGAACGTCACGAAAGTTGGCATTGACGCTTGACTACCAATGGGACATCCAATTCTATCCTCAAATTTAAATTCCGAGAAGTTGGTCAAAGTTGAAACTCGACCATGCGTTGTCGCTACACTTGGGCTTAAAGGGTGGAAAGTAGCTAGGAACGTCACGAAAGTTGGCGTGTGCAATTGTCTACCAACAGGACATCAAAATCTATGCTCAATTTTCATTCTGAGAAGTTGGTCAAAGTTGAAACTCTGTTATACCTCTATGTTTCACAGTGTCGCATCTCCATCACAAAACGAGTTGACGACACTTTCCCTACTGTTTTAAACCATCCAGAAGAGACAGATGATGAGTCAACCTTGAAGGTGAATCTACCCTGACAAGTTTTGACCCACCTTAGACTTTATCCACACACACTACCGTGCCTTGCTAGTTTGTCAAAACGCGGTACTAGACACTACCGCGCTATGCTCTTTCCCCAAGACGCGGCAGTGCCGCGTTCTGCAGTCTTTGCAGAACGCAGTACTCTTTTAATAGCCTTTTTCCCTTGGCTTGTGGGATTTTGGATTTTCGAAGATAATGGAAGATTGGGGTCCCTGATTCGATCTCAACTCATCTCCTTCGATTAGAAACCCTGATCCACTTATCTCTCCTTAGATCCACCCATCTCTCTTGTTGGTTAACCTCACCATTCACTATAAAAGAGAGGCATTCCATTGGGAAAGGGGAGGACTCTTGAGAGTACCAAACTTATGGTCTTGCAACATTGTGGAGATAGCTAGAGGAGAAGACACTTGGAGCTGGAGGATTGGCTTGGACATCAAGCACCTTTTGTAAGTATTCTTCAAGTTGTAATGGAATAACTTGTCTTGTTTTCCAAAATCATTTGTGTTAATCTTGTTTTAATGATATGATTTGTATCTTTCATAAGATTTAGATTCTAACTCATGTTTCAGGTTTCTAGAGAATAGTGCATTCTTGTGTCTTGGTTCCATTTTGACAGGTTCATTTGTGAGGGCTTGGAGACTGGAGCAAATACCAAAAACAAGCGTCTGGATAGAAGGTTAGTTAAACTTCTTCTACTCTTTCTAGCATTTTAATCTTGAGATATTTGTTAGATCTAGGGATTCAAGGTAGCATTTGTTTTGACTTGTTTCTTGCTTTAGAGTTAGTTTAAAGTCTGCTTTAAAGTTAAGAGAGTTTTGGCTTATCCGTAGGACAAAATTCTACATAACAAACTCGACCATGCGTTTTCGCTAGACTTGCGCTTAAAGTGAGAGAAGATAGCTCGAAATGTCACGAAAGTTGGCATGCGCACTTGTCTACCAATGGGACATCCAAAACTATTCTCACATTTCAATTCCGAGAAGTTGGTCAAAGTCGAAACTTGACCATGCGTTTTTGCTAGACTTGGGCTTAAAGGGGGAGAAAATAGCTCGGAATGCGATGCAAGTTGGCGTGCATGCTTGTCTACCAATGGGACATCCAAATCTATTGTCAAATTTCAATTCCTAGATGTTGGTCAAAGTCAGAACGCCACCATGCGTTTTCGCTAGACTCGGGATTTAAGGGTGTGAAATTAGCTCGTAACATCATGAAAGTTGTTGTGCGCGCATGTCTACAAATGGGACATCCAAATCTATTCTCAATTTTCAATTCTGAGAAGTAGGTCAAAACCGAAACACGACTATGCATTTTCTCTAGAGTTGGGATTAAAGGGGGAGAAAATAGCTCGGAACGTCGTGAAAGTTGGTGTCGATGCTTGTCTACCAATGGGACATCCAAATCTATTCTCAAATTTCAATTCTGAGAAGTTGGTCAAAGTTGAAACTCCACTGTGCGTGTTCGCTAGACTTGGGCTTAAAGGGTGGGAAAATAGCTCGAAACGTCACGAAAGTTGGCGTGCGCACTTGTCTACCAACGGTACATCCAAATCTATTCTCAAATTTCAATTCCGAGAAGTTGGTCAAAGTCGAAACGCCACCATGCGTTTTTGCTAGACTTGAGCTTAAAGGGTGCGAAATTAGCTCGTAATGTCACGAAAGTTGTTGTGCGCGAATGTCTACAAATGGGACATCTAAATCTATGCTCAATTTTCAATTCTGAGAAGTTAGTGAAAGTCGAAACTCGACCGTACGTTTTCGCTAGAGTTGGGCTTAAAGGGGGAGAAAATAGCTCGGAACGTCACGAAAGTTGGTGTGCGGGAAGTTGGTCAAAGTTGAAACTTGGTCATGTGTTTTCGCTAGACTTGGAATTAAAGGGTCGGAAAATAGCTTGGAACATCACGAAAGTTGGTGTGCGGACTTGTTTACCATCGGGACATCCAGATCTATGCTCAATTTTCAATTTCGAGAAGTTGGTGAAAGTTGAAATTCGACCGTGCGTTTTCACTAGACATGGGTATAAAGAGTGAGAAAATAGCTCGGAATGTCACGAATGTTGGCGTGCGCACTTGTCTACCAACGGGACATCCAAATATATGCTCAATTTTCAATTCCGCAAAGTAGGTCAAAGTCGAAACTCGACCGTGCGTTTTCGTTAGACTTGGGCTTAAAGTGGGAGAAAGTAGCTCTGAACGTCACGAAAGTTGGCATGGACACTTGTCTACCAATGGGACATCCAAATCTATTCTCAAATTTAAATTCAAGTCTAGTGACATTATGAGCTAATTTAACACCCTTTAAGCTCAAGTCTAGTGAAAACGCACGGTGGCGTTTCGACTTTGACCAACTTCTTGGAATTTATAATTGAGCATAGATTTGGATGTCCCGTTGGTAGACAAGTGCGCATGCCAAATTTCGTGACGTTTCGAGCTATTTTTTCACCCTTTGAGCCCAAGTCTAGTGAAAACGCACGATCGATTTTCAACTTTGACCAACTTCTCGGAATTAAAATTTGAGAATAGATTTGGATGTCCCATTGGTAGACAAGCATCCATGCCAACTTTCGTGACGTTCAGAGTTATTTTCACCCACTTTAAGCCCAAGTCTAGCGAAAACGCGACGGCCGAGTTTCCGCTAGACTTGGGCTTAAAGGGTGGGAAAATAGCTCGAAACGTCACGAAACTTGGCGTGCGCACTTGTCTACCAACGACACATCCAAATATATTCTCAAATTTCAATTCTGAGAAGTTGGTCAAAGTCGAAATGCCACCATGTGTTTTCGCTAGACTTTAGCTTAAAGGGTGTGAAATTAGCTCGTAATGTCACGAAAGTTGTTGTGCGCGAATGTCTACAAATGGGACATCTAAATCTATGCTCAATTTTCAATTCTGAGAAGTTGGTGAAAGTCGAAACTTGATCGTACGTTTTCCCTAGAGTTGGGCTTAAGGGGGAGAAAATAGCTCGGAACGTCATGAAAGTTGGTGTGCGGGAAGTTGGTCAAAGTTGAAACTTGGCCGTGTGTTTTCGCTCGACTTGGGCTTAAAGGGTGGGAAAATAGCTCGGAACGTCACGAAAGTTGGCGTGCGGACTTGTTTACCATCGGGACATCCAGATCTATGCTCAATTTTCAATTCCGAGAAGTTGGTGAAAGTCAAAATTCGACCGTGTGTTTTCGCTAGACATGGGTATAAAGAGTGGGAAAATAGCTCGGAACGTCACGAATTTTGGCGTGCGCACTTGTCTACCAACGGGACATCCAAATATATGCTCAATTTTCAATTGCGCAAAGTAGGTCAAAGTCGAAACTCGACCATGCGTTTTCGCTAGACTTGGGCTTAAAGTGGGAGAAAATAGCTCTGAACGTCACGAAAGTTGGCATGGATGCTTGTCTACCAATGGGACATCCAATTCTATCCTCAAATTTAAATTCCGAGAAGTTGGTCAAAGTTGAAACTTGGCCGTGCGTTTTCGCTAGACTTGGGCTTAAAGGATGAGAGAATAGCTCGGAACGTCATGAAAGTTGCGTGCGCACTTGTCTACCAACGGGACATCCAAATATATGCTCAATTTTCAATTCTGCAAAGTAGGTCAAAGTCAAAACTCGACCGTGCGTTTTCGCTAGACTTGGGCTTAAAGTGGGAGAAAATAGCTTTGAACGTCACGAAAGTTCGCATGGATGCTTGTCTACCAATGGGACATCCAATTCTATCCTCAAATTTAAATTCTAAGAAGTTGGTCAAAGTTGAAACTTGGTCATTCGTCTTTGCTAGACTTGGGCTTAAAGGTGGGAAAATAGCTCGGAACGTCATGAAAGTTGGCGTGCGCACTTGTCTACCAACCGGACATCCAAATATATGCTCACTTTTCAATTCCGCAAAGTAGGTCAAAGTCGAAACTCGACCGTGCATTTTCACTAGACTTGGGCTCAAAGGGTGAGAAAATAGATCGGAACGTCACGAAATTTCGCGTGCGCACTTGTCTACCAACGGGACATCCAAATCTATGCTCAATTTTCAATTCCGAGAAGTTGGTCAAAGTCGAAATGCCACCGTGCGTTTTCACTAGCCTTGAGCTTAAAGGGTGTGAAATTAGCTGATAACGACAAGAAAGGTGTTGTGTGTGCATGTCTACAAATGGGACATCCAAATCTATTCTCAATTTTCAATTCCGAGAAGTAGGTAAAGCCGAAACGCGACCGTGCATTTTCTCTAGAGTTGGGCTTAAAGGGGGAGAAAATAGCTTGGAACGTCACAAAAGTTGGTGCCGACGCTTGTTTACCAACGGGACATCCAAAACTATTCTCAAATTTCAATTCTGAGAAGTTGGTCAAAGTTGAAATTCGACCGTGCATTTTTGCTAGACTTGGGCTTAAAGGTTGGAAAAATAGCTCGGAACGTCACGAAAGTTAGCATGCGTACTTGTCTACCAACGGGACATCCAAATCTATTCTCAAATTTTAATTCCCAGAAGTTTGTAAAAGTTGAAACACGACCATGCGTTTTCGCTGGACTTGAGCTTAAAGGGTGTGAAATTAGCTTGTAACGTCATGAAAGTTGTTGTGCGCGTATGTCTACCAACGGGACATCCAAATCTATTCTCAATTTTAAATTCCGAGAAGTAGGTCAAAGTCGAAACAGGACCTTGCGTTTTCTGTAGAGTTGGGCTTAAACGGGGAGAAAATAGCTCGGAACATCACGAAAGTTAGCGTGCGCACTCATCTACCAACGTGACATCCAAATCTATGCTCAATTTTCAATTCTGAGAAGTTGGTCAAAGTCGAAACTCAACCGTGTGTTTTCGGTAGACTTGGGATTAAAGGGGGAGAAAATAGCTCGGAACGTCACGAAAGTTGGCGTGCGCACTTGTCTACCAACGGGACATCCAAATATATGCTCAATTTTCAATTCCGCAAAGTAGGTCAAAGTCGAAACTCGACCGTGCATTTTCGCTAGACTTGGGCTTTAAGGGTATGAAATTAGCTTGTAACGTCATGAAAGTTGTTGTGCGCGCATGTCTACAAATGGGACATCCAAATCTATTCTAAATTTCAATTATGAGAAGTAGGTCAAAACCGAAATGCAACTATGCGTTTTCTCTAGAGTCAGGCTTAAATGGGGAGAAAGTAGCTCGGAACGTCGCGAAAGTTGGAGTGGACGCTTGTCTACCAATGGGACATCCAATTCTATCCTCAAATTTAAATTCCGAGAAGTTGGTCAAAGTTGAAACTCAACCGTGCATTGTCGCTAGACTTGGGCTTAAAGGGTGGAAAGTAGCTCGGAACGTCACGAAAGTTGGTGTGTGCAATTGTCTACCAACAGGACATCAAAATCTATGCTCAATTTTCAATTCCGAGAAGTTGGTCAAATTTGAAACTCGACTATGCGTTTTCGCTAGACGTAACGTCATGAAAGTTGTTGTGCACGCATGTCTACAAATGGGACATCCAAATCTATTCTCAATTTTCAATTCTGAGAAGTAGGTCAAAACCGAAACGCGACTATCCGTTTTCTCTAGAGTTGGGCTTCAAGGGGGAGAAAATATCTCGAAACGTCGCGAAAGTTGGTGTGGACGCTTGTCTACCAATGGGACATCCAAATCTATTCTCAAATTTAAATTCCGAGAAGTTGGTCAAAGTTGAAACTCAACCATGCATGTTCGCTAGACTTGGGCTTAAAGGGTGGGAAAATACCTCGAAACGTCACGAAAGTTGGCCTGCACACTTGTCTACCAACATCACATCTAAATCTATTCTACAATTTCAATGCCGAGAAGTTGGTCAAAGTCCAAACGCCACCATACGTTTTCGCTACACTTGAGCTTAAAGGGTGTGAAATTAGCTCGTAATGTCACCAAAGTTGTTGTGTGCGAATGTCTACAAATGGGACATCTAAATCTATGCTCAATTTTCAATTATGAGAAGTTGATGAAAGTCGAAACTCGACCATACGTTTTCGCTAGAGTTGGGCTTAAAGGGGGAGAAAATAGCTCGGAACGTCCCGAAAGTTGGTGTGGACTCTTGTCTACCAATGGGACATCCAAAACTATTCTCAAATTTCAATTCTGGAAAGTTGGTCAAAGTTGAAACTTGGTCATGCGTTTTGACTAGACTTGGGCTTAAAGGGTGGGAAAATATCTTGGAAGGTCACGAAAGTTGGCGTGTGCACTAGTTTACCAACGGGACATCCAGATCTATGCTCAATTTTCAATTCCGAGAAGTTGGTGAAAGTCGAAATTCGACCGTGCGTTTTCGGTAGACATTGGTATAAAGAGTGGGAAAATAGCTCGGAACGTCACGAATGTTGGCATGCGCACTTGTCTACCAACGGGACATCCAAATATATGCTCAATTTTCAATTCTGCAAAGTAGGTCAAAGTCGAAACTCGACCGTGCGTTTTCGCTAGACTTGGGCTTAAAGTGGGAGAAAATAGCTCTGAACGTCACGAAAGTTGGCGTCCGCACTTGTTTACCAATGGGACATCCAAATCTATGCTCAATTTTCAATTCCGAGAAGTTGGTCAAAGTTGAAACTTGGTCGTTCGTCTTCGCTAGACTTGGGCTTAAAGGTGGAAAAATAGCTCGGAACATCATGAAAGTTGGCGTGCGCACTTGTTTACCAACGGGACATCCAAATCTATGCTCAATTTTCAATTCTGAGAAGTTGGTGAAAGTCGATATTCGACCGTGCGTTTTCGCTAGACATGGGTATAAAGAGTGGGAAAATAGCTCGAAACGTCACGAATGTTGGCGTGCGCACTTGTCTACCAATGGGACATCCAAATATATGCTCAATTTTTAATTCCGCAAAGTAGGTCAAAGTCGAAATTCAACCGTGCATTTTCGCTAGACTGGGGCTTAAAGTGGGTGAAAATAGCTCTGAACATCACGAAAGTTGGCATGGATGCTTGTCTACCAATGGGACATCCAAATCTATTCTCAAATCTAAATTCCGAGAAGTTGGTCAAAGTTGAAAATCGACCGTGCGTTTTCACTAGACTTGGGATCAAAGGGTGGGAAAATACCTCGGAACGTCACGAAATTTGGCGTGCGCACTTGTCTACCAACGGGACATCCAAATCTATGCTCAATTTTCAATTCTGAGAAGTTGGTCAAAGTCGAAACGCCACCGTGCGTTTTCACTAGACTTGAGCTTAAAGGGTGTGAAATTAGCTCGTAACGACACGAAAGTTGTTGTGTGTGCATGTCTACAAATGGGACATCCAAATCTATTCTCAATTTTCAATTCCGAGAAGTAGGTCAAAGCTGAAACGTGACCGTGCATTTTCTCTAGAGTTGGGCTTAAAAGGGGAGAAAATAGCTCGGAACGTCACAAAAGTTGGTGCCGACGCTTGTTTACCAATGGGACATCCAAAACTATTCTCAAATTTCAATTCCGAGAAGTTGGTCAAAGTTGAAATTCGACCGTGCATTTTCGCTAGACTTGGGCTTAAAGGGTGGAAAAATAGCTCAGAACGTCACGAAAGTTGCTATGCGCACTTGTCTACCAACGGGACATCCAAATCTATTCTCAAATTTTAATTCCCGGAAGTTTGTCAAAGTCGAAACGCGACCATGCGTTTTCGCTGGACTTGAGCTTAAAGGGTGTGAAATTAGCTTGTAACGTCATGAAAGTTGTTGTGCGCGCATGTCTACAAACGGGACATCCAAATCTATTCTCAATTTTCAATTCCGAGAAGTAGGTCAAAGCCGAAACGGGACCTTGCGTTTTCTGTAGAGTTGGGCTTAAACGGGGATAAAATAGCTTGGAACATCACGAAAGTTAGCGTGCGCACTCGTCTACCAACGGGACATCCAAATCTATGCTCAATTTTCAATTCTGAGAAGTTGGTCAAAGTCGAAACTCAACCGTGTGTTTTTGGTAGACTTGGGCTTAAAGGGGGAGAAAATAGCTCGAAACGTTACGAAAGTTGCTGTGCGCACTTGTCTACCAACGGGACATTCAAATATATGCTCAATTTTCCATTCCGCAAAGTAGGTCAAAGTTGAAACTCTACCGTGCATTTTCACTAGACTTGGGCTTTAAGGGCGTGAAATTAGCTCGTAACGTCATGAAAGTTGTTGTGTGCGCATGTCTACAAATGGGACATCCAAATCTATTCTCAATTTTCAATTCTGAGAAGTAGGTCAAAACCGAAATGCAACTATGCGTTTTCACTAGAGTTGGGCTTAAAGGGGGAGAAAATAGCTCGGAACATCGTGAAAGTTGGTGTGGACGCTTGTCTACCAATGGGACGTCCAATTCTACCCTTAAATTTAAATTCTGAGAAGTTGGTCAAATTTGAAACTTGGTCGTTCGTCTTCGCTAGACTTGGGCTTAAAGGGTGGGAAAATAGCTCGGAACTTCACAAAAGTTGGCGTGCACACTTGTTTACCAACGGGACATCCAGATCTATGCTCAATTTTAAATTCCGAGAAGTTGGTGAAAGTCGAAATTCGATCGTGCGCTTTCGCTAGACATGTGTATAAAGAGTGGGACAATAGCTCGGAACGTCACGAAAGTTGACGTGCGCACTTGTCTACCAACGGGACATCCAAATATATGCTCAATTTTTAATTCCGCAAAGTAGGTCAAAGTCGAAATTCAACCGTGTATTTTCGCTAGACTGGGGCTTAAAGTGGGTGAAAATAGCTCTAAACGTCACGAAAGTTGGCATGGATGCTTGTCTACCAATGGGACATCCAAATCTATTCTCAAATTTAAATTACAAGAAGTTGGTCAAAGTTGAAAATCGACCGTGCGTTTTCACTAGACTTGGGCTCAAAGGGTGAGAAAATAGCTCGGAACGTCACGAAATTTGGCATGCGCACTTGTCTACCAACAGGACATCCAAATCTATGCTCAATTTTAATTTCCGAGAAGTTGGTCAAATTCGAAACGCCACCGTGCATTTTCACTAGACTTGAGCTTAAAGGGTGTGAAATTAGCTCGTAACGTCACGAAAGTTGTTGTGTGTGCATGTCTGCAAATGGGACATCCAAATCTATTCTCAATTTTCAATTCCGAGAAGTAGGTCAAAGCTGAAACGTGACCATGCATTTTCTCTAGAGTTGGGCTTTAAAGGGGGAGAAAATAGCTCGGAACGTCACAAAAGTTGGTGTGGACGCTTGTTTACCAATGGGACATCCAAAACTATTCTCAAATTTCAATTCCGAGAAGTTGGACAAAGTTGAAATTCGACCGTGCGTTTTCGCTAGACTTGGGATTAAAGGGTGGAAAAATAGCTCGGAACGTCATGAAAGTTGGCATGCGCACTTGTCTACCAACGGGACATCCAAATCTATTCTCAAATTTCAATTCCCAGAAGTTTGTCAAAGTCGAAACGCGACCATGTGTTTTCGCTGGACTTGAGCTTAAAGGGTGTGAAATTAGCTTGTAACGTCATGAAAGTTGTTGTGTGCGCATGTCTACAAACGGGATATCCAAATCTATTCTCAATTTTCAATTCTTAGAAGTAGGTCAAAGCCGAAACGCGACCGTGCGTTTTCTGTAGAGTTTGGCTTAAATGGGGAGAAAATAGCTCGGAACATCACGAAAGTTGGTGTGGACGCTTGTCTACCAATGGTACATCCAAAACTATTTTCAAATTTCAATTCCAAGAAGTTGGTCAAAGTTGAAACTCAACCGTGTGTTTTCGGTAGACTTGGGCTTAAAGGGGGAGAAAATAGCTCGAAACGTCACGAAATTTAGCATGCGCACTCGTCTACCAACGGGACATCCAAATATATGCTCAATTTTCCATTCCGCAAAGTAGGTCAAAGTCGAAACTCGACCGTGCGTTTTCGCTAGACTTGGGCTTGAAGGGTGTGAAATTAGCTCGTAACATCATGAAAGTTGTTGTGCGCGCATGTCCACAAATGGGACATCCAAATCTATTCTCAATTTTCAATTCTGAGAAGTAGGTCAAAACCGAAATGCAACTATGCGTTTTCTCTAGAGTTGGGCTTAAAGGGGGAGAAAATAGCTCGAAATGTCGCGAAAGTTCGTGTGGACGCTTGTCTACCAATGGGACATCCAATTCTATCCTCAAATTAAAATTCCGAGAAGTTGGTCAAAGTTGAAACTCGATCGTGCATTGTTGCTAGACTTGGGCTTAAAGGGTGGAAAGTAGCTCGGAACGTCACGAAAGTTGGCGTGTGCACTTGTCTACCAACAGGACATCAAAATCTATGCTCAATTTTCAATTCTGAGAAGTTGGTCAAAGTTGAAACTCGACCGTGCGTTTTCGCTAGACTTGCACTTAAATTGGGAGAAAATAGCTCGAAACGTCACGAAAGTTGGCATGCGCACTTATCTACCAATGGGACATCCAAAACGATTCTCAAATTTCAATTCTGAGAAGTTGGTCAAAGTCGAAACTTGACTGTTCGTTTTCGCTAGACTTGGGCTTAAAGGGGGAGAAAATAGCTCGGAACGTCACGCAAGTTGGCGCGCACGCTTGTCTACCAATGGGACATCCAAATCTATAGTCAAATTTCAATTCCCAGATGTTGGTCAAAGTCAAAATGCCACCATACGTTTTCGCTAGACTCGAGATTTAAGGGTGTGAAATTAGCTCGTAACGTCATGAAAGTTGTTGTGCGCACATGTCTACAAATGGGACATCCAAATCTATTCCCAATTTTCAATTCTGAGAAGTAGGTCAAAACCAAAACGCGACTATCCGTTTTCTCTAGAGTTGGGCTTCAAGGGGGAGAAAATATCTCGAAACGTCGTGAAAGTTGGTGTGGACGCTTGTCTACCAATGGGACATCCAAATCTATTCTCAAATTTCAATTCCGAGAAGTTGGTCAAAGTTGAAACTCGACCGTGCGTGTTCGCTAGACTTGGGCTTAAAGGGTGGGAAAATAGCTCGGAACGTCCCGAAAGTTGGTGTGGACTCTTGTCTACCAATGGGACATCCAAAACTATTCTCAAATTTCAATTCTGGGAAGTTGGTCAAAGTTGAATCTTGGTCGTGCGTTTTCGCTAGACTTGGGCTTAAAGGGTGGGAAAATAGCTTGGAACGTCACGAAAGTTGGCGTGCGCACTTGATTACCAACGGGACACCCAGATCTATGCTCAATTTTCAATTCCGAGAAGTTCGTGAAAGTCGAAATTCGACCGTAGCGTTTTCGCTAGACATGGGTATAGAGAGTGGGAAAATAGCTCGGAAGCTCAGGAATGTTGGCATGCGCACTTGTCTACCAACGGGACATCCAAATGTATGCTCAATTTTCAATTCCGCAAAGTAGGTCAAAGTAGAAACTCGACCGTGCGTTTTCGCTAGACTTGGGCTTAAAGTGGGAGAAAATAGCTCTGAACATCACGAAAGTTGGCGTGCGCACTTGTTTACCAACGGAACATCCAAGTCTATGCTCAATTTTCAAATCCGAAAAGTTGGTCAAAGTTGAAACTTGGCCGTTCGTCTTCGCTAGACTTGGGCTTAAAGGTGGGAAAATAGCTCGGAACGTCACGAAAGTTGGCGTGCGCACTTGTTTACCAACGGGACATCCAAATCTATGCTCAATTTTCAATTCCGAGTGGTTGGTGAAAGTCGAAATTCGACCGTGCGTTTTCACTAGACATGGGTATAAAGAGTGGGAAAATAGCTCGGAACGTCACGAATGGTGGCGTGCGCACTTGTCTATCAACGGGACATCCAAATCTATGCTCAATTTTCAATTCCGAGAAGTTGGTGAAAGTCGATATTCGACCGTGCGTTTTCACTAGACATGGGTATAAAGAGTGGGAAAATAGCTCGGAACGTCACGAATGTTGGCGTGCGCACATGTCAACCAACGGGACATCCAAATATATGCTCAATTTTTAATTCTACAAAGTAGGTCAAAGTCGAAATTCAATCGTGCATTTTTGCTAGACTTGTGCTTAAAGTGGGTGAAAATAGCTCTGAACATCACAAAAGTTGGCATGGATGCTTGTCTACCAATGGGACATCCAAATCTATTCTCAAATTTAAATTCCGACGAGTTGGTCAAAGTTTAAGATCGACCGTGCGTTTTCACTAGACTTGGGCTCAAAGGGTGAGAAAATAGCTCGGAACGTCACGAAATTTGGCGTGCGCACTTGTCTACAACCGGGACATCCAAATATATGCTCAATTTTAATTTTCGAGAAGTTGGTCAAAGTCGAAACGCCACCGTGCATTTTCACTAGACTTGATCTTAAAGGGTGTGAAATTAGCTCGTAACGTCACGAAAGTTGTTGTGTGTGCATGTCTACAAATTGGACATCCAAATCTATTCTCAATTTTCAATTCTGAGAAGTAGGTCAAAGCCGAAACGCGACCATGCATTTTCTCTAGAGTTGGGCTTTAAAGGGGGAGAAAAATAGCTCGGAACATCACAAAAGTTGGTGCCGATGCTTGTCTACCAATGGGACATCCAAAACTATTCTCAAATTTCAATTCCGAGAAGTTGGTCAAAGTTGAAATTCGACCGTGCGTTTTCACTAGACTTGGGTTTAAAGGGTGGAAAAATAGCTCGGAACGTCACGAAAGTTGGCATGCGCACTTGTCTACCAACGGGACATCCAAATCTATTCTCAAATTTCAATTCCCAGAAGTTTATCAAAGTCGAAATGTGACCATGAGTTTTCGCTGGAATTGAGCTTAAGGGTGTGAAATTAGCTTGTAACGTCATGAAAGTTGTTGTGCACGCATGTCTACAAATGGGACATCCAAATCTATTCTCAATTTTCAATTCCGAGAAGTAGGTCAAAGCCGAAACGCGACAGTGCGTTTTCTGTAGAGTTGGGCTTAAACGGGGAGAAAATAGCTCGGAACGTCACGAAAGTTGGTGTGGACGCTTGTCTACAATTGGTACATACAAAACTATTTTCAAATTTAAATTCCGAGAAGTTGGTCAAAGTTGAAACTCGACCGTGCGTTTTCGCTCGACTTGCGCTTAAAGGGGGAGAAAAAATCTCGAAACGTCACAAAAGTTGGCAGGGATGCTTGTCTACCAATGTGACATCCAAATCTATTCTCAAATTTAAATTCCAAGAAGTTGGTCAAAGATGAAAATCGACCGTGCGTTTTCGCTAGACTTGGGCTTAAAAGGTGAGAAAATAGCTTGGAACGTCATGAAAGTTAGCGTGCGCACTCGTCTACCAATGGGACATCCAAATCTATGCTCAATTTTTAATTTTGAGAAGTTGGTCAAAGTCGAAACTTGACCCTGCGTGTTCGCTAGACTTGGGCTTAAAGAGTGGGAAAATAGCTCGAAACGTCACGAAAGTTGGTGTGCGCACTTGTCTACCAATGACACATCCAAATCTATTGTCAAATTTCAATTCCGAGAAGTTGGTCAAAGTCCAAACGCCACCATGTGTTTTCGCTAGACTTCAGCTTAAAGGGTGTGAAATTAGCTCGAAATGTCACGAAAGTTGTTGTGCGCGAATGTCTACAAATGGGACATCTAAATCTATTCTCAATTTTCAATTCCGGGAAGTTGGTGAAATTCCAAATTCGACCGTGTGTTTTCGCTAGACATGGGTATAAAGAGTGGGAAAATAGCTCGGAACGTCACGAATGTTGGCGTGCGCACTTGTCTACCAACGGGACATCCAAATATATGCTCAATTTTCAATTCCGCAAAGTAGGTCAAATTCGAAACTCGACCGTGCGTTTTCGCTAGACTTGGGCTTAAAGTGGGAGAAAATAGCTCTGAACGTCGCGAAAGTTGGCATCGACGCTTGTCTGCCAATTGGACATCCAATTCTATCCTCAAATTTAAATTCTGAGAAGTTGGTCAAAGTTGAAACTTGGCTGTTCGTCTTCGCTAGACTTGGGCTTAAATGTAGGAAAATAGCTCGAAATGCCATGAAAGTTGGCGTGCGCACTTGTTTACCAACGGGACATCCAAATCTATGCTCAATTTTCAATTCTGAGAAGTTGGTGAAAGTTTAAATTCGACCGTGTGTTTTCACTAGACATGGGTATAAAGAGTGGGAAAATAGCTCGAAATGTCACGAATGTTGGCATGTGCACTTGTCTACCAACGGGACATCCAAATATATGCTCAATTTTCAATTCCACAAAGCAGATCAAAGTTGAAACATGACCGTGTGTTTTCGCTAGACTTGCGCTTAAAGTGGGAGAAAATAGCCCTGAACGTCACAAAAGTTGGCATGGACGCTTGTCTACCAATGGGACATCCAATTCTATCCTCAAATTTAAATTCCAAGAAGTTGGTCAAAGTTGAAACTTGGTCGTTCGTCTTCGCTAGACTTGGGCTTCAAGGTGGGAAAATAGCTCGGAACGTTACGAAAGTTGGCGTGCGCACTTGTTTACCAACGGGACATCCAAATCTATGCTCAATTTTCAATTCCGAGAAGTTGGTGAAAGTCGAAATTCGACCATGTGTTTTTGCTAGACATGGGTATAAAGATTGGGAAAATAGCTCAGAACGTCACGAATGTTGGCGTGTGCACTTGTCTACCAACGGGACATCCAAATATATGCTCAATTTTCAATTCCGCAAAGTAGGTCAAAGTTGAAACATGACCGTGCGTTTTCGCTAGACTTGCGCTTAAAGTGGGAGAAAATAGCTCTGAACGTCGAGAAAGTTTGCATGGATGCTTGTCTACCAATGGGACATCCAATTCTATCCTCAAATTTAAATTCCGAGAAATTGGTGACATCCAACGGGACATCCAAATCTATGCTCAATTTTCAATTCCGAGAAGTTGGTGAAAGTCGAAATTCGACCCGTGCATATTTGCTAGACATGGGTATAAAGAGTGCGAAAATAGCTCGGAACATCACGAAAGTTGGCGGTGCGCACTTGTTTACCAACGGGACATCCAGATCTATGCTCAATTTTGAATTCCAAGAAGTTGGTGAAAGTTGAAATTCGACTGTGCGTTTTCACTAGACATGGGTATAAAGAGTGGGAAAATAGCTCGGTACATCACGAATGTTGGTGTGCGCATTTGTCTACCAACGGGACATCCAAATATATGCTCAATTTTCAATTCCACAAAGTAGGTCAAAGTCAAAACTCGACCATGTGTTTTCGCTAGACTTGGGCTTAAAGTGGGAGAAAAATAGCTCTGAATGTCACGAAAGTTGGCATGGACGCTTGTCTACCAATGGGACATCCAATTCTATCCTCAAATTTAAATTCTGAGAAGTCGGTCAAAGTTGAAACTTGGCCGTAGCGTTTTCGCTAGACTTGGGCTTAAAGGGTGGGAAAATAGCTCAGAACATCACGAACGTTGGTGTGTGCACTTGTTTACCAACGAGACATCCAAATCTATGCTCAATTTTCAATTCCGAGAAGTTGGTGAAAGTCGAAATTCGACCGTGTGTTTTCGCTAGACATGGGTATAAAGAGTGGGAAAATAGCTCGGAACGTCACGAATGTTGGCCTGCGCACTTATCTTCCAACGGGACATCCAAATATATGCTCAATTTTCAATTCCGCAAAGTAGGTCAAAGTCGAAATTCAACCGTGCGTTTTCACTAGACTTGGGCTTAAAGTGGGTGAAAATAGCTCCGAACATCACGAAAGTTGGCATGGATGCTTGTCTACCAATGGGACATCCAAATCTATTCTCAAATTTAAATTCCGAGAAGTTGGTCAAAGTTGAAAATCGACCGTTGCGTTTTCACTAGAATTGGGCTCAAAAGGTGAGAAAATAGCTCGAAACGTCACGAAATTTGGCGTGCGCACTTGTCTACCAACGGGACATCCAAATCTATTCTCAAATTTCAATTCCCAGAAATTGGTCAAAGTCGAAACGCGACCATCGCGTTTTCGCTGGACTTGAACTTAAAGGGTGTGAAATTAGCTTGTAACGTCATGAAAGTTGTTGTGCGCGCATGTCTACAAATGGGACATCCAAATCTATTCTCAATTTTCAATTCCGAGAAGTAGGTCAAAGCCGAAACGTGACCGTGCGTTTTCTGTAGAGTTGGGATAAACAGGGAGAAAATAGCTCAGAACGTCATGAAAGTTGGTGTGGACGCCTGTCTACCAATGGCACATCCAAAACTATTTTCAAATTTCAATTCCAAGAAGTTGGTCAAAGTTGAAACTCGACCGTTGCGTTTCCGCTAGACTTGGGCTTAAAGGGGGAGAAAAAAGCTCGGAACGTCAAAAAAGTTGGCAGGGACGCTTGTCTACCAATGTGACATCCAAATCTATTCTCAAATTTAAATTCCAAGAAGTTGGTCAAAGATGAAAGTCGACCGTGCATTTTCGCTAGACTTGGGCTCAAAAGGTGAGAAAATAGCTCGGAACGTCTAGAAAGTTAGCGTGCGCACTCGTCTACCAACGGGACATCCATATCTATGCTCAATTTTCAATTCAGAGAAGTTGGTCAAAGTCGCAACTCGACCATGCGTTTTCGGTAGACTTGGGCTTAAAGGGGGAGAAAATAGCTTGGAACGTCATGAAAGCTGGTGTGCGCACTTGTCTACCAACGAGACATCCAAATATATGCTCAATTTTCAATTCCGCAAAGTAGGTCAAAGTCGAAACTCGACCATAGCGTTTTCGCTAGACTTGGGCTTAAAGTGGGAAAAAAATAGCTCTGAACGTCACGAAAGTTGGCATGGACACTTGTCTACCAACGGGACATCCAAAACTATTCCCAATTTTCAATTCCAAGAATTTGGTCAAAGTCGAAACTCAACCGTGCATTTTCGCTAGACTTGGGCTTAAAGGGGGGGGAAATAGCTCGGAACATCACGCAAGTTGGCGTGCGCACTTCCCTCTCAGAATTTAAATTTGAGGATAGAATTGGATGTCCCATTGGTAGACAAGCGTCCATGCAAACTTTCGTGACGTTCAGGGATATTTTCTCTCACTTTAAGCGCAAATCTAGCGAAAACGCTACGGTCATGTTTCAACTTTGACCTACTTTGCGGAATTGAAAATTGAGCATATATTTGGATGTCCCGTTCGTAGACAAGTGCGCACGCCAACATTCGTGACGTTCCGAGCTATTTTCCCACTCTTTATACCCATGTCTAGCGAAAACACATGGTTAAATTTTGACTTTCACCAACTTCTCGGAATTGAAAATTGAGCATAGATCTGGATGTCCCATTGGTAAACAAGTGCGCACGCCAACTTTCGTGACGTTCCGAGCTATTTTCCCACCCTTTAAGCCCAAGTCTAGCGAAAACGGACGGCGAAGTTTCAACTTTGACCAACATCCCAGAATTGAAATTTGAGAATAGTTTTGGATGTCCCATTGGTAGACAAGAGTCCACACCAACTTTCGGGACTTTCCGAGCTATTTTCTCCCCCTTTAAGCCCAACTCTAGCGAAAACGTACGGTCGAGTTTCGACTTTCATCAACTTCTCAGAATTGAAAATTGAGCATAGATTTAGATGTCCCATTTGAAGACATTCGCGCACAACAACTTTCGTGACATTACGTGCTAATTTCACTCCCTTTAAGCTCAAGTCTAGCGAAAACGCGTGGTGGCGTTTGGACTTTGACCAAATTCTCGGAATTGAAATTTGAGAATAGATTCGGATGTGTCGTTGGTAGAAAAGTGCGCACGCCAACTTTCGTGACGTTTTGAGCTATTTTGCCACCCTGTATGCCCAACTCTAGCGAACACGCATGGTCGAGTTTCAACTTTGACCAACTTCTCGGAATTGAAATTTGAGAATAGATTTGGATGTCCCATTGGTAGACAAGCATCCACACCAACTTTCGCGACGTTCCGAGATATTTTCTCCCCCTTGAAGCCCAACTCTAGAGAAAATGGATAGTCGCATTTCGGTTTTGACCTACTTCATAGAATTGGAAATTGAGAGTAGATTTGGATGTCCCATTTGTAGACATGCGCGCACAACAACTTTCATGACGTTACGAGCTAATTTAACACCCTTAAATCTCGAGTCTAGCGAAAACACATGGTGGCGTTTTGACTTTGACAAACATCTGGGAATTGAAATTTGACAATAGATTTGGATGTCCCATTGGTAGACAAGCGTGCATGCCAACTTGCGTGACGTTCCGAGCTATTTTCTCCCCCTTTAATCCCAAGTCTACCAAAAACGCACGGTTGAGATTCGACTTTGACCAACTTCTCGGAATTGAAAAATTGAGCATAGATTTGGATGTCCCGTTGGTAGACGAGTGCGCACGCTAACTTTCGTGACGTTCCGAGCTATTTTCTCACCTTTTAAGCCCAAGTCTAGCGTCCCTGCCAACGTTTGTGACGTTTCGAGCTTTTTTCTCCCCCTTTAAGCCCAAGTCTAGCGAAAACGCTACGGTCGAGTTTCAACTTTGACCAACTTCTTGGAATTGAAATTTGAAAATATTTTTGGATGTACCATTGGTAGACAAGCGTCCACACCAACTTTCGTGACGTTCCGAGCTATTTTCTCCCCGTTTAAGCCCAACTCTACAAAAAACACACAGTCACGTTTCGGCTTTGACCTACTTCTCGGAATTGAAAATTGAGAATAGATTTGGATGTCCCGTTTGTAGACATGCGCGCACAACAACTTTCATGACGTTACAAGCTAATTTCACACCCTTTAAGCTCAAGTCCGCCGAAAACGCATGGTCGCGTTTCGACTTTGACAAAATTCTGGGAATTGAAATTTGAGAATAGATTTGGATGTCCCGTTGGTAGACAAGTGCGCATGCCAACTTTCATTACGTTTCGAGCTATTTTTCCACCCTTTAAGCCCAAGTCTAGTGAAAACTCAGGGTCGAATTTCAACTTTGATCAACTTCTCGGAATTGAAATTTGAGAATATTTTTGGATGTCCCATTGGTAAACAAGCATCGGCACCAACTTTTGTGACGTTACGAGCTATTTTCTCCCCCTTTAAGCCCAACTTTAGAGAAAATGCACGGTCGTGTTTCGGCTTTGACCTACTTCTCGGAATTGAAAATTGAGAATAGATTTGGATGTCCCATTTGTATACATGCACACACAACAACTTTCGTGTCGTTACGACCTAATTTCACACCCTTTAAGCTCAAGTCTAGTGAAAACGCACGGTGGCGTTTCGACTTTGACCAACTTCTTGGAATTGAAAATTGAGCATAGATTTGGATGTCCCGTTGGTAGACAAGTGCGCACGCCAACATTCGTGACGTTCCGAGCTATTTTCCCACTCTTTATACCCATGTCTAGCGAAAATGCATGGTTGAATTTCGACTTTGACCTACTTTGCGGAATTAAAAATTGAGCATATATTTGGATGTCCCGTTGGCAGACAAGTGCGCACGCCAACATTCGTGACGTTCCGAGCTATTTTCCCACTTTTTATACCCATGTCTAGCAAAAACGCACGGTCGAATATCGACTTTCACAACCTTCTTGGAATTGAAAATTGAGCATAGATTTGGATGTCCCGTTGGTAAACAAGTGCGCACGCCAACTTTCGTGACGTTCCGAGCTATTTTCCCACCTTTAAGCCCAAGTCTAGCGAAGACGAACGACCAAGTTTCAACACTGACCAACTTCTCGGAATTGAAAATTGAGCATAGATTTGGAATTTAAATTTGAGGGTAGAATTGGATGTCCCATTGGTAGACAAGTGTCCATGCCAACTTTCATGATGTTTAGAGCTATTTTCACCCACTTTAAGCCCAAGTCTAGCGAAAACGCACGGTTGAATTTAGACTTTGACCTACTATGCGGAATTAAAAATTGAGCATATATTTGGATGTACCGTTGGCAGACAAGTGCGCACGCCAACATTCGTGACGTTCCGAGCTATTTTCCCACTTTTTATACCCATGTGTAGCGAAAACGCACGGTCGAATATCGACTTTCACCAACTTCTCGGAATTGAAAATTGAGCATAGATTTGGATGTCCCATTGGTAAACAAGTGCGCACGCCAACTTTCGTGACGTTCCGAGCTATTTTCCCACCTTTAAGCCCAAGTCTAGCGAAGACGAACGACCAAGTTTCAACATTGACCAACTTCTTGGAATTTAAATTTGAGGGTAGAATTGGATGTTGCATTGGTAGACAAGTGTCCATGCCAACTTTTGTGACGTTCAGAGCTATTTTCTCCCACTTTAAGCCCAAGTCTAGCGAAAACGCACGGTCGAGTTTCGACTTTGACCTACTTTGCGAAATTGAAAATTGAGCATATATTTGGATGTCCCGTTGGTAGACAAGTGCGCACGCCAACATTCGTGACGTTTCGAGCTATTTTCCCACTGACGTTTCGAGCTATTTTCCCACTCTTTATACCCATGTCTAGCGAAAATGCACGGTCGAATTTTGACTTTCACCAACTTCTCGAAATTTGAAAATTGAGCATAGATTTGGATGTCCCATTGGTAAACAAGTGCGCACGCCAACTTTCGTGACGTTACGAGCTATTTTCCCACCTTTATGCCCAAGTCTAGCGAAGACGAACGACCAAGTTTCAACTTTGACCAACTTCTCGGAATTTAAATTTGAGGATAGAATTGGATGTCCCATTGGTAGACAAGCGTCCATGCCAACTTTCGTGACGTTCAGAGCTATTTTCTCCCACTTTAAGCCCAAGTCTAGCGAAAACGCTACGGTCAAGTTTCAACTTTGACCTACTTTGCGGAATTGAAAATTGAGCATATATTTGGATGTCCTGTTGGAAGACAAGTGCGCAGGCCAACATTCGTGATGTTCCGAGCTATTTTCCGACTCTTTATACCCATGTCTAGCGAGAACGCATGGTCGAATTTTGACTTTTACCAACTTCTCGGAATTGAAAATTGAGCATTGATCTGGATGTCCCGTTGGTAAACAAGTGTGCACGCCAAATTTTGTGACGTTCCGAGTTTGCCCACCCTTTAAGACCAAGTCTAGCGAAAACGCACGGCCAAGTTTCAACTTTGACCAAGTTCCCGGAATTGAAATTTGAGAATAGTTTTGGATGTCCAATTGGTAGAAAAGAGTCCACATTAACTTTCACGACGTTCTAAGCTATTTTCTCCCCCTTTAAGCCCAACTCTAGCGAAAACGTACGGTCGAGTTTCAATTTTCACCAACTTCTCAGTATTGAAAATTGAGCATAGATTTAGATGTCCCATTTGTAGACATTCGTGCACAACAACTTTCATGACATTACGAGCTAATTTCACACCCTTTAAGCTCAAGTCTAGCGAAAACGCATGGTGGCGTTTCGACTTTGACCAACTTCTCAGAATTGAAATTTGAGAATAGATTTGCATGTGCCGTTGGTAGACAAGTGCGCACGCCAACTTTCGTGACGTTTCGAGCTATTTTCCCACCCTTTAGGCCCATGTCTAGTGAACACGCACGGTCGAGTTTCAACTTTGACCAACTTCTCGGAATTGAAATTTGAGAATAGATTTGGATGTCCCATTGGTAGACAAGCATCCACACCAAATTTCACGACATTCCGAGCTATTTTATCCCCCTTTAAGGCCAACTCTAGAGAAAACACATAGTCGCGTTTCGGTTTTGACCTACTTCTCAGAATTGAAAATTGAGAATAGATTTGAATGTCCCATTTGTAGACATGCGCACACAACAACTTTCATGACGTTACGAGCTAATTTCACACCCTTAAATCCTGAGTCTAGCGAAAATGCATGGTGGCGTTTTGACTTTGACCAACATCTGGGAATTGAAATTTGACAATAGATTTGGATGTCCCATTGGTAGACAAGCGTGCACGCCAACTTGCGTGATGTTCCGAGCTATTTTCTCCCCCTTTAAGCCCAAGTCTAGCGAAAACGCACGGTCGAGTTTTGACTTTGACCAACTTCTCGGAATTGAAAATTGAGCATAGATTTTGATGTCCTGTTGGTAGACAAGTGCACACGCCAACTTTCGTGACGTTTCGAGCTACTTTCCACCCTTTAAGCCCAAGTCTAGCGACAACGCACGGTCAAGTTTCAACTTTGACCAACTTCTCGGAATTTAAATTGGAGGATAGAATTGGATGTCCCATTGGTAGACAAGCGTCCATGCCAACTTTCGTGACGTTCAGAGCTATTTTCTCGCACTTTAAGCCCGAGTCTAGCGAAAATGCACGATTGAGTTTCGACTTTGACCTATTTGCAGAATTGGAAATTGAGCATATATTTGGATGTCCCGTTGGTAGACAAGTGCGCACGCCAACATTCGTGACGTTCCGAGCTATTTTCCCACTCTTTATACCCATGTCTAGCGAAAATGCACGGTCGAATTTCGACTTTCACCAACTTCTCGAAATTGAAAATTGAGAATAGATCTGGATGTCCCGTTGGTAAACAAGTGCGCACGCCAACTTTTGTGACATTCCGAGCTATTTTCCCACCCTTTAAGCCCAAGTCTAGCAAAAACGCGCGGCCAAGTTTCAACTTTGACCAACTTCCCGGAATTGAAATTTGAGAATAGTTTTGGATGTCCCATTGGTAGACAAGAGTCCACACCAACTTTCGTGACGTTCCGAGCTATTTTCTCCCCCTTTAAGCCCAACTCTAGCGAAAACATACGGTCGATTTTCGACTTTCATCAACTTCTCAGAATTGAAAACTGAGCATAGATTTAGATGTCCCATTTGTAGACATTCGTGCACAACAACTTTCGTGACATTTCGAGCTAATTTCACACCCTTTAAGCTCAAGTCTAGCGAAAACGCATGGTGGTGTTTGGACTTTGACCAACTTCTCGGAATTGAAATTTGAGAATAGATTTGGATGTGTCGTTGGTAGACGAGTGCGCATGCTAACTTTCGTGACGTTCCAAGCTATTTTCTCACCTTTTAAGCCCAAGTCTAGCGAAAAACGCACGGTCGATTTTCATCTTTGACCAACTTCTTGGAATTTAAATTTGAGAATAGATTTGGATGTCACATTGGTAGACAAGCGTCCCTGCCAACTTTTGTGACGTTTCGAGATTTTTTCTCCCCCTTTAAGTGCAAGTCTAGTGAAAACGCACAGTCGAGTTTCAACTTTGACCAACTTCTCGGAATTGAAATTTGAAAATAGTTTTGGATGTACCATTGGTAGACAAGCATCCACACCAACTTTCGTGACGTTCCGAGCTATTTACTCCCCGTTTAAGCCCAACTCTACAGAAAACGCAACGGTCGTGTTTCGGCTTTGACCTACTTCTCGGAATTGAAAATTGAGAATAGATTTGAATGTCCCATTTGTAGACATGCATGCACAACAACTTTCATGACGTTACAAGCTAATTTCACACCCTTTAAGCTCAAGTCCAGCGAAAAAGCATGGTCGCGTTTCGACTTTGACAAATTTCTGGGAATTGAAATTTGAGAATAGATTTGGATGTCCCGTTGTTAGACAAGTGCGCATTCCAACTTTCGTGACGTTCTGAGCTATTTTTCCACCCTTAAGGCCCAAGTCTAGCGAAAACGCACGGTCGAATTTCAACTTTGACCAACTTCTCAGAATTGAAATTTGAGAATAGTTTTGGATGTCCCATTGGTAAACAAGTGTCCACACCAAATTTTGTGACGTTCCGAGCTATTTTCTCCCCCTTTAAAGCCCAACTCTAGAGAAAATGCATGGTCGCGTTTCGGCTTTGACCTACTTCTCGGAATTGAAAATTGAGAATATATTTGGTTGTCCCATTTGTAGACATGCACACACAACAACTTTCGTGACGTTACGAGCTAATTTCACACCCTTTAAGCTCAAGTCTAGTGAAAATGCAGGGTGGCGTTTCGACTTTGACCAACTTCTCGGAAATTAAAATTGAGCATAGATTTGGATGTCCCGTTGGTAGACAAGTGCGCACGCCAAATTTCGTGACGTTCCGAGATATTTTCTCACCCTTTGAGCCCAAGTCTAGTGAAAACGCACGGTCGATTTTCAACTTTGACCAACTTCTCGGAATTGGAAATTGAGCATAGATTTGGATGTCCCGTTGGTAAACAAGTGTGCACGCCAACTTTCGTGACGTTTAGAGTTATTTTCTCCCACTTTAAGCCCATGTCTAGTGAAAACGCAACGGTCGAGTTTCGACTTTGACCTACTTTGCGGAATTGAAAATTGAGCATATATTTGGATGTCCCGTTGGTAGACAAGTGCGCACGCCAACATTCGTGACGTTCCAAGCTATTTTCCCACCCTTTAAGCCCAAGTCTAGCGAAAATGCACGACCAAGTTTCAACTTTGACCAACTTCCCAGAATTGAAATTTGAGAATAGTTTTGGATGTACCATTGGTAGACAAGAGTCCACACAAACTTTCGGGACGTTCCGAGCTATTTTCTCCCCCTTTAAGCCCAACTCTAGTGAAAACGTACGGTCGAGTTTCGACTTTCATCAACTTCTCAAAATTGAAAATTGAGCATAGATTTAGATTTCCCATTTGTAGACATTCGCGCACAACAACTTTTGTGACATTACGAGCTAATTTCACACCCTTTAAGCTCAAGTCTAGTGAAAACGCATGGTGGCGTTTGGACTTTGACCAACTTCTCAGAATTGAAATTTGAGAATAGATTTGGATGTGTCGTTGGTAGACAAGTGTGCACGCCAACTTTCATGACGTTTCGAGCTATTTTCCCACCCTTTAAGCCCAAGTCTAGCGAACACGCATGGTCGAGTTTCAACTTTGACCAACTTCTCAGAATTGAAATTTGAGAATAGATTTGGATGTCCCATTGGTAGACAAGCGCGCACAACAACTTTCATGACGTTACGAGCTAATTTCACACCCTTAAATCTTGAGTCTAGCGAAAACGTATGGTAGCGTTTTGACTTTGACCAAAATCTGGGAATTGAAATTTGACAATAGATTTGGATGTCCCATTGGTAGACAAGCGTGCACGCCAACTTGCGTGACGTTCTGAGCTATTTTCTCCCCCTTTGAGCCCAAGTCTAGCGAAAACGCACGGTCGAGTTTCGACTTTTACCAACTTCTCGGAATTGAAATTTGAGAATAGTTTTGGATGTCCCGTTGGTAGACAAGTGCGCATGCCAACTTTCGTGACGTTTCGAGCTATTTTCTCTCACTTTAAGCGCAAGTCTAGCGAAAACACACGGTCGAGTTTCAACTTTGACCAAATTCTCGGAATTGAAAATTGAGCATAGATTTTGATGTCCTGTTGGTAGACAAGTGCACACGCCAACTTTCGTGACGTTCCAAGCTACTTTCCACCCTTTAAGCCAAGTCTAGCGACAATGCACGGTCGAGTTTCAACTTTGACCAACTTCTCAGAATTTAAATTTGAGGATAGAATTGCATGTCCCATTGGTAGACAAGCGTCCACACCAACTTTCGCGACGTTTAGAGCTATTTTCTCCCCCTTTAAGCCCAACTCTAGAGAAAACGCATAGTTGCATTTCGGTTTTGACCTACTTCTCAGAATTGAAAATTGAGAATAGATTTGGATGTCCCATTTGTAGACATGCGCGCACAACAACTTTCATGATGTTACGAGCTAATTTCACACCCTTAAAGCCCAAGTATAGCAAAAACGCACGGTCGAGTTTCGACTTTGACGTACTTTGCGGAATGGAAAATTGAGCATATATTTGGATGTCCCGTTGGTAGACAAGTGCGCACGCCAACTTTCATGACGTTCCGAGCTATTTTCTCCCCCTTTCAGCCCAAGTCTACCGAAAACACACAGTTGAGTTTCGACTTTGACCAACTTCTCAGAATTGAAAATTGAGCATAGATTTGGATGTCCCGTTGGTAGACGAGTGCGCACGCTAACTTTCGTGACGTTCCGAGCTATTTTCTCCCCGTTTAAGACCAACTCTATAAAAAACGCAAGGTCCCGTTTCGGCTTTGACCTACTTCTCGGAATTGAAAATTGAGAATAGATTTGGATGTCCCGTTTTTAGACATGCGCGCACAACAACTTTCATGATGTTACAAGCTAATTTCACACCCTTTAAGCTCATGTCTAGCGAAAACGCATGGTCGCGTTTCGACTTTGACAAACTTCTGGGAATTAAAATTTGAGAATAGATTCGGATGTCCCGTTGGTAGACAAGTGCGCATGCCAACTTTCGTGACGTTCCGAGCTATTTTTCCACCCTTTAAGCCCAAGTCTAGCGAAAATGCACGATCAAATTTCAACTTTGACCAACTTCTCGGAATTGAAATTTGAGAATAGCTTTGGATGTCCCATTGGTAAACAAGCGTCGGCACCAAGTTTTGTGACGTTCCGAGCTATTTTATCCCCCTTTTAGCCCAACTCTACTGAAAATGCACGGTCGTGTTTTAACTTTGACCTACTTCTCGGAATTGAAAATTGAGAATAGATTTGGATGTCCCATTTGTAGACATGCACAAACAATAACTTTCATGTCGTTGCGAGCTAATTTCACACCCTTTAAGCTCAAGACTAGTGAAGACGCACGGTGGCATTTCAACTTTGACAAACTTCTCGGAATTGAAAATTGAGCATAGATTTGGATGTCCCATTGGTAGACAAGTGCGCACGCCAAATTTCGTGACGTTCCGAGCTATTTTCTCACCCTTTGAGCCCAAGTCTAGTGAAAACGCACGGTCGATTTTCAACTTTGACCAACTTCTCAGAATTTAAATTTGAGAATAGATTTGGATGTCCCATTGGTAGACAAGCGTCCATGCCAACTTTCGTGACGTTCAGAGCTATTTTCACCCACTTTAAGCCCAAGTCTAGCGAAAACGCACGGCCAAGTTTCGACTTTGACCTACTTTGCGGAATTGAAAATTGAGCATATATTTGGATGTCCCGTTGGTAGACAACTGCGCACGCCAACATTCGTGACGTTTCGAGCTATTTTCCCACTCTTTATACCCATGTCTAGCAAAAACGCACGGACGAATTTCGACTTTCACCAACTTCTCGGAATTGAAAATTGAGCATAGATCTGGATGTCCCCTTGGTAAACAAGTGTGCACGCCAACTTTCGTGACGTTCCGAGATATTTTCCCACCCTTTAAGCCCAAGTCTAGCGAAAACGCATGGCCAAGTTTCAACTTTGACTAACTTCCTGGAAGTGAAATTTGAGAATAGTTTTGGATGTCCCATTGGTAGACAAGAGTCCACACCAACTTTCGTGACGTTCCGAGCTATTTTCTCCCCCTTTAAGCCCAACTCTAGCGAAAACGTACGGTCGAGTTTCGACTTTCACCAACTTCTCAGAATTGAAAATTGAGCATAGATTTAGATGTCCCATTTGTAGACATTCGCGCACAACAACTTTCGTGACATTACGAGCTAATTTCACACCCTTTAAGCTCAAGTCTAGCGAACATGCACGGTTGAGTTTCAACTTTGACCAACTTCTCGGAATTGAAATTTGAGAATAGATTTGGATGTCCATTGGTAGACAAGCGTCCACACCAACTTTCGCGACGTTCCGATCTATTTTCTCCCCCTTTAAGCCCAACTCTAGAGAAAATGCATAGTCGCATTTCGGTTTTGACCTACTTCTCAGAATTGAAAATTGAAAATATATTTGGATGTCTCATTTGTAGACATGCGCGCACAACAACTTTCATGACGTTACGAGCTAATTTCACACAATTAAATCACGAGTCTAGCGAAAACGCATGGTGGCGTTTTGACTTTGACCAACATCTGGGAATTGAAATTTGACAATAGATTTGGATGTCCCGTTGGTAGACAAGCGTGCACGCCAACTTGCGTGACGTGACGAGCTATTTTCTCCCCCCTTTAAGCCCAAGTCTAGCGAGAACGCACGGTTGAGTTTCGACTTTGACCAACTTCTCAGAATTGAAATTTGAGAATAGTTTTGGATTTCCCGTTGGTAGAAAAGTGCGCATGCCAACTTTCGTGACGTTTCGAGCTATTTTCTCTCACTTTAAGTGCAAGTCTAGTGAAAACGCATGGTGGCGTTTCGACTTTGACCAACTTCTCGGAATTGAAATTTGAGAATAGATTTGGATGTGCCGTTGGTAGACAAGTGCGCACGCCAACTTTCGTGACGTTTCGAACTATATTCCCACCCTTTAAGCCCAAGTCTAGCGAACACGCACGGTCGAGTTTCAACTTTGACCAACTTCTTGGAATTGAAATTTGACAATATATTTGGATGTCCCATTGGTAGACAACCGTCCACACCAACTTTCGCGACGTTCCGAGCTATTTTCTCCCCCTTTAAGCCCAACTCTAGAGAAAACGCATAGTCGCGTTTCGGTTTTGACCTACTTCTCAGAATTGAAAATTGAGAATAGATTTGGATGTCCCATTTGTAGACATGCGCGCACAACAACTTTCATGACGTTACGAGCTAATTTCACACCCTTAAATCCCGAGTCTAGCGAAAACGCATGGTGGCGTTTTGACTTTGACCAACATCTGGGAATTGAAATTTGACAATAGATTTGGATGTCCCATTGGTAGACAAGCGTGCATGCCAACTTGCGTGACGTTCCGAGCTATTTTCTCCCCCTTTAAGCCCAAGTCTAGCGAAAACGCACGGTTGAGTTTCGACTTTGACCAACTTCTCGAAATTGAAATTTGAGAATAGTTTTGGATGTCCCATTGGTAGACAAGTGCGCATGCCAACTTTCGTGATGTTTCGAGCTATTTTCTCTCACTTTAAGTGCAAGTCTAGCGAAAACGCACGGTCGAGTTTCAAATTTGACCAACTTCTTGGAATTGAAAATTGAGCATAGATTTTGATGTCCTGTTGGTAGACAAGTGCACACGCCAACTTTCGTGACGTTTTGAGCTACTTTCCACCCTTTAAGCCCAAGTCTAGCGACAACGCACGGTCGAGTTTAAACTCTGACCAACTTCTCAGAATTTAAATTTGAGGATAGAATTGGATGTCCCACTGGTAAAAAAGCGTCCACACCAACTTCCGTGACGTTCCGAGCTATTTTCTCCCCCTTTAAGCCCAAATCTAGAGAAAATGCATAGTTGCATTCCGGTTTTGACCTACTTCTCAAAATTGAAAATTGAGAATAGATTTGGATGTCCCATTTGTAGACATGCGCGCACAACAACTTTCATGACGTTACGAGCTAATTTCACACCCTTAAATCCCGAGTCTAGAGAAAACGCATGGTGGCGTTTTGACTTTGACCAACATCTGGGAATTGAAATTTGACAATAGATTTGGATGTCCCATTGGTAGACAAGCGTGCACGCCAACTTGCGTGACGTTTCCAGCTATTTTCTCCGCCTTTAAGCCCAAGTCTAGCGAAAACGCACGGTCGAGTTTCGACTTTGACCAACTTCTTGGAATTGAAATTTGAGAATAGTTTTGGATGTCCTGTTCGTAGACAAGTGCGCATGCCAACTTTCGTGACGTTTCGAGCTATTTTCTCTCACTTTAAGCGCAAATCTAGCGAAAACGCACGGTCGAGTTTCAACTTTGACCAACTTCTTGGAAATGAAAAATTGAGCATAGATTTTGATGTCCTGTTGGTAGACAAGTGCACACGCCCAACTTTCGTGACGTTCTGAGCTACTTTCCCTTCCACCCTTTAAGCACAAGTCTTGTGACAACGCACGGTCGAGTTTCAACTTTGACCAACTTCTCGGAATTTAAATTTGAAGATAGAATTGGATGTCCCATTGGTAGACAAGCGTCCATGCCAACTTTCGTCACGTTAAGAGCTATTTTCTCCCACTTTAAGCCCAAGTCTAGCGAAAATGCACAGTCGAGTTTCGACTTTGACCTACTTTGCGGAATTGAAAATTGAGCATATCTTTGGATGTCTCGTTGTCAGACAAGTGCGCACGCCAACTTTCGTGACGTTCCGAGCTATTTTCTCCTCCTTTAAGACCAAGTCTACCGAAAACGAACGGTCGAGTTTCGACTTTGACCAACTTCTCGGAATGGAAAATTGAGCATAGATTTGCATGTCTCGTTGGTAGACGAGTGCGCATGCTAACTTTCGTGACGTTCCGAGCTATTTTCTCACCTTTTAAGCACAAGTCTAGCAAAAATGCACGGTCGATTTTCATCTTTGACCAACTTCTTGGAATTTAAATTTGAGAATAGATTTGGATGTCACATTGGTAGACAATCGTCCCTGCCAACTTTTGTGACGTTTTGAGCTTTTTTCTCCCCCTTTAAGCCCAAGTCTAGCAAAAACACACGGTCGAGTTTCAACTTTGACCAACTTCTTGGAATTGAAATTTGAAAATAGTTTTGGATGTACCATTGGTAGACAAGTGTCCACACAAACTTTCGTGACGTTCCGAGCTATTTTCTACCCGTTTAAACCCAACTTCCTGGAATTGAAATTTGAGAATAGTTTTGGATGTCCCATTGGTAGACAAGAGTCCAAACCAACTTTCGTGACGTACGGTCGAATTTCGACTTTCACCAACCTCTCGGAATTGAAAATTGAGCATAGATTTGGATGTCCCGTTGGTAAACAAGTGCGCACGGAAACTTTCGTGACGTTCCGAGCTATTTTCCCGCCCTTTAAGCACAAGTCTAGCGAAGACGAACGACCAAGTTTCAACTTTGACCAACTTCGCAGAATTTAAATTTGACGATAGAATTGGATATTCCATTGGTAGACAAGCGTCCATGCTAATTTTCGTGACGTTCAGAGCTATTTTCTCCCACTTTAAGCCCAAGTCTAGCGAAAATGCACGGTCGAGTTTCGACTTTGACCTACTTTGCGGAATTGAAAATTGAGCATATATTTGGATGACCCGTTGGCAGACAAGTGCGCATGCCAACATTCGTGACATTCCGTGCTATTTTCCCACTCTTTATACCCATGTCTAGCGAAAACGCACGGTCGAATTTTGACTTTTACCAACTTCTCGAAATTGAAAATTGAGCATAGATCTGGATGTCCCGTTGGTAAACAATTGCGCATGCCAACTTTCGTGACGTTCCGAGCTATTTTCCCACCCTTTAAGCCCAAGTCTAGCGAAAATGCACGGCCAAGTTTCAACTTTGACCAACATCCCGGAATTGAAATTTGAGAATAGTTTTGGATGTCCCATTGGTAGAAAAGAGTCCACATTAACTTTCACGACGTTCCGAGCTATTTTCTCCCCCTTTAAGCCCAACTCTAGCGAAAACGTACGGTCGAGTTTCGACTTTCACCAACTCTCAGAATTGAAAATTGAGCATAGATTTAGATGTCCCATTTGTAGACATTCGCGCACAACAACTTTCGTGACATTACGAGCTAATTTCACACCCTTTAAGCTCAAGTCTAGCAAAAACGCATGGTGGCATTTCGACTTTGACCTACTTATCGGAATTGAAAATTGAGAATAGATTTGGATGTCCCATTTGTAGACATGCACACACAACAACTTTTGTGTCGTTACGAGCTAATTTCACACCCTTTAAGCTCAAGTCTAGTGAAAACGCACGGTGGCGTTTCGACTTTGACCAACTTCTCGGAATTGAAAATTGAGCATAGATTTGGATGTCCCGTTGGTAGACAAGTGCGCACGCCAAATTTTGTGACGTTCCGAGCTATTTTCTCACCCTTTGAGCCCAAGTCTAGTGAAAACGCACGGTCGATTTTCAACTTTGACTAACTTCTCGGAATTTAAATTTGAGAATAGATTTGGATGTCCCATTGGTAGACAAGCATCCATGCCAACTTTCGTGACGTTCAGAGCTATTTTCACCCACTTTAAGCCCAAGTCTAGCGAAAACGCAGAGTTGAATTTCGACTTTGACCTACTTTGCGGAATTAAAAATTGAGCATATATTTGGATGTCCTGTTGGTAGACAACTGCGCACGCCACCATTCGTGACGTTCCGAGCTATTTTCCCACTCTTTATACCCATGTCTAGTGAAAATGCACGGTCGAATTTCAACTTTCACCAACCAGAATTGAAAATTGAGCATAGATTTGGATGTCCCGTTGGTAAACAAGTGCGCACGCCAACTTTCGTGACGTTCCGAGCTATTTTCCCACCTTTAAGCCGAAGTCTAGCAAAGATGAACGGCCAAGTTTCAACTTTGACCAACTTCTCGGAAATTAAATTTGAGGATAGAATTGGATGTCCCATTGGTAGACAAGTGTCCATGCCAACTTTCATGACGTTCAGAGCTATTTTCTCCCACTTTAAGCCCAAGTCTAGCGAAAACGCACGGTCGAGTTTCGACTTTGACCTACTTTGCGGAATTGAAAATTGAGCATATATTTGGATGTCCCATTGGTAGACAACTGCGCACGCCAACATTCGTGACGTTTCGAGCTATTTTCCCACTCTTTATACCCATGTCTAGCGAAAACGCACGGTCAAATTTCGACTTTCACCAACTTCTCGGAATTGAAAATTGAGCTTAGATCTAGATGTCCCCTTGGTAAACAAGTGCGCACGCCAACTTTCGTGACGTTCCAAGCTATTTTCCCACCCTTTAAGCCCAAGTCTAGCGAAAATGCATGGTCAAGTTTCAACTTTGACCAACTTCCTGGAAGTGAAATTCGAGAATAGTTTTGGATGTCCAATTGGTAGACAAGAGTCCACACCAACTTTCGTGACGTTCCGAGATATTTTCTCCCCCTTTAATCCCAACTCGAGCGAAAACTTACGGTCGAGTTTCGGCTTTCACCAACTCTCAGAATTGAAAATTGAGCATAGATTTAGATGTCCCATTTGTGGACATTCACGCACAACAACTTTCGTGACATTACGAGCTAATTTCACACCCTTTAAGCTCAAGTCTAGCGAAAACGCATGGTGGCGTTTCGACTTTGACCAACTTCTCGAAATTGAAATTTGAGAATAGATTTGGATGTGTCGTTGGTAGGGAAGTGCGCACGCCAACTTTCGTGACGTCTCGAGCTATTTTCCCACCCTTTAAGCCAAATTCTAGCGAACACGCACGGTCGAGTTTCAACTTTGACCAACTTCTCAGAATTGAAATTTGAGAATAGATTTGGATGTCCCATTGGTAGACAAGTGTCCACACCAACTTTCGCGACGTTCCGAGCTATTTTCTCCCCCTTTAAGCCCAACTCTAGAGAAAACGCATAGTCGCATTTCGGGTTTGACCTACTTCTCAGAATTGAAAATTGAGAATAGATTTGGATGTCCCATTTGTAGACATGCGCGCACAACAACTTTCATGACGTTACGAGCTAATTTCACACCCTTAAATCCTGAGTCTAGCGAAAATGCATGGTGGCTTTTTGACTTTGCCCAACATCTGGGAATTGAAATTTGACAATAGATTTGGATGTCCCATTGGTAAACAAGCGTGCACGCCAACTTGCGTGACGTTCCGAGCTATTTTCTCCCCCTTTAAGCCCAAGTCTAGCGAAAACGCACGGTGGAGTTTCGACTTTGACCAACTTCTTGGAATTGAAATTTGAGAATAGTTTTGGATGTCCCGTTGGTAGACAAGTGCGCATGCCAACTTTCGTGACGTTTCGAGCTATTTTCTCTCACTTTAAGCGCAAGTCTAGCGAAAACGCACGATCGAGTTTCAACTTTGACCAACTTCTCGTAATTGAAAATTGAGCATAGATTTTGATGTGCTGTTGGTATACAAGTGCACACGCCAACTTTCGTGACGTTCCGACCTACTTTCCACCCTTTAAGCCCAAGTCTAGCGACAATGCACGGTCGAGTTTCAACTTTGACCAACTTCTCAGAATTTAAATTTGAGGATAGAATTGGATGTCCCATTGGTACACAAGCGTCCACACCAACTTTCGCGACGTTCCGAGATATTTCTCCCCCTTTAAGCCCAACTCTAGAGAAAACGCATAGTTGCATTTCAGTTTTGACCTACTTATCAGAATTGAAAATTGAGAATAGATTTGGATGTCCCATTTGTAGACATGCGCGCACAACAACTTTCATGATGTTACGAGCTAATTTCACACCCTTAAATCCCGAGTCTAGCGAAAACGCATGGTGGCGTTTTGACTTTGACCAACATTTGGGAATTCAAATTTGACAATAGATTTGGATGTCCCATTGGTAGACAAGCGTGCACGCCAACTTGTGTGACGTTTCGAGCTATTTTCTCCCCCTTTAAGCCCAAGTCTAGCGAAAACGCACGGTCGAGTTTCGACTTTGACCAACTTCTCGGAATTGAAATTTGAGTATAGTTTTGAATGTCCCGTTGGTAGACAAGTGCACATGCCAACTTTCGTGACGTTTCGAGCTATTTTCTCTCGCTTTAAGCGCAAGTCTAGCGAAAACGAACGGTCAAGTTTCAACTTTGACCAACTTCTCGGAATTGAAAATTGAGCATAGATTTTGTTGTCCTGTTGGTAGACAAGTCCACACGCCAACTTTTGTGACGTTCCGAGCTACTTTCCACCCTTTAGGCCCAAGTCTAGCGACAATGCACGATCTAGTTTCAACTTTGACCAACTTCTCGGAATTTAAATTTGAGGATAGAATTGGATGTCCCATTGGTAGACAAGCGTCCACACCAACTTTCGTGACGTTCCGAGCTATTTTCTCGCCCTTTAAGCCCAACTCTAGAGAAAACACATAGTTGAATTTCGGTTTTGACCTACTTCTCAGAATTGAAAATTGAGAATAGATTTGGATGTCCCATTTGTAGACATGCGCGCACAACAACTTTCATGACGTTACAAGCTAATTTCACACCCTTAAATCCTGAGTCTAGCGAAAACGCATGGTGGCGTTTTGAATTTGACCAACATCTGGGAATTGAAATTTGACAATAGATTTGGATGTCCCATTGGTAGACAAGCGTGCACGCCAACTTGCATGACGTTTCGAGCTATTTTCTCCCCCTTTAATCCCAAGTCTAGCGAAAACACACGGTCGAGTTTCGACTTTGACCAACTTCTCGGAATTGAAATTTGAGAATAGTTTTGGATGTCCCTTTGGTAGACAAGTGCGCATGCCAACTTTCGTGACGTTTCGAGCTATTTTCTCTCACTTTAAGCGCAAATCTATTGAAAACTCACTGTCGAGTTTTAACTTTGACCAACTTCTCGGAAATGAAAATTGAGCATAGATTTTGATGTCCTGTTGGTAGACAAGTGCACACGCCAACTTTCGTGACGTTCCGAGCTACTTTCCACCCTTTAAGCACAAGTCTTGTGACAACGCACGGTCGAGTTTCAACTTTGACCAACTTCTCGGAATTTAAATTTGAAGATAGAATTGGATGTCCCATTGGTAGACAAGCGTCCATGCCAACTTTCCTGACGTTCAGAGCTATTTTCTCCCACTTTAAGCCCAAGTCTAGCGAAAACGCACGGTCGAGTTTCGAATTTGACCTACTTTGCGAAATTGAAAATTGAGCATATATTTGGATGTTCCGTTGGCAGACAAGTGCGCACGCCAACATTCGTGACGTTCCGAGCTATTTTCCCACTCTTTATACCCATGTCTAGCGAAAACGCACGGTCGAATTTCGACTTTTACCAACTTCTCGGAATTGAAAATTGAGCATAGATCTGGATGTCTCGTTGGTAAACAAGTGCGCACGCCAACTTTCGTGACGTTCTGAGCTATTTTCCCACCCTTTAAGCCCAAGTCTAGCGGAAACGCACGGCCAAGTTTCAACTTTGACCAACTTCCCGGAATTGAAATTTGAGAATATTTTTGGATGTCCCATTGGTAGAAAAGAGTCCACATTAACTTTCACGACGTTCCGAGCTATTTTCTCCCCCTTTATGCCCAACTCTAGCGAAAACGTACGGTCGAGTTTCGACTTTCACCAACTTCTCAGAATTGAAAATTGAGCATAGATTTAGATGTCCCATTTGTAGAAATTCGCGCACAACAACTTTCGTGACATTACGAGCTAATTTCACACCCTTTAAGCTCAAGTCTAGCGAAAATGCATGGTGGCATTTCGACTTTGACCAACTTCTCAGAATTGAACAAACATAAAATCATCTCATCTGACAAACACATACAATTGCATACAAAATACATGCAGAAAGATCTCAAACACAAACACATAGAGCTGCATACAAAAACATTATTTCATCTAACAAACATAAAAATCCTTTCATATAACAAACACATAGGAACATTATTTCATCTAACAAACATGAACATCATCTCATCTAGAAAACATGAACATCATCTCATCCACTAATACATAGAATTGCATACACAATATATGTAAAAAGATTTCAAACACAAACACATAGAGTTGCATACAAAATATATGTACAAAGTTTTCAAACACATCAAAAAATTACACTAAAATCAACAAAAAAATACACCCAAAGAATACACTAAAATACAACAAATATAAATAATATAAATGTAATAATATAAATACTATAAAAATAAATATAAATAATAACAATGTAACATAACTACTATCTAAATAAAATTGAAAAAATGTAAAATAGAAAAAAAATAAAATAAAAAAGTGAAACAGTATATATTCAAGCAAAATAAATAAAAAAATGAAAAAAACAAAAGTAAAAATTAAAAAAAAAATATTAAAGAAAAATAAATATAAAAATGATTAGAATTTCAAATATATGTAATAAAGTTTATTTATGTGTTAGATAAATTTTGAAATTAGTTTGTGTGAAAACATCAAGTGCAAAATGAAGTTTATTTATGTTGGAGAAATTATCATTAGTTTATGCAAAATGAAGTTTATTTATGTTGGAGAAATTATCAAATTAGTTTATGTAAAGACCATTAGTAGAAAATGAATACGAAATTATCAGATTAGTTTATGCAAAATGAAGTTTATTTATGTTGGAGAAATTATCAGATTAGTTTATGCAAAATGAAGTTTATTTATGTTGGAGAAATTATCAAATTAGTTTATGTAAAGACCATTAGTAGAAAATGAATACGAAAAAAACATACCACATCATAACACTATAAGAGACTACTCTAAAGATGATGGGGCGCCCCAACATCTAGAGCATTTGGATGGGTTTAATCCCATCCCAAAAAAATATAATTATATATATTAAAAATAATATGTTTGTAAGTCTTTGTCTTTACAAAACTCTCAAAAATAATAAACTATAAAAGTCTTGTTGTAAATAAAATTGAATCAATGTTCAAAGGATGCTTGCAAATAACATTGAATCAATGTTCAAAGGTGCTTGATACCTGAAAAGATAACAACCAACACAAAAATGAGATGCATTCTCATTAAAATGTTACTTTGAATAAAAACATGAAAACTATAAATATCATTACCTTTCTATTTTTATTTATTAATATTTTTAAAAATAACACACCAAAAGAATCCATGTGTTGCAATTCAGTTCATATGATGAATGAATGTTTAAATGCTCGATATCTGGAAAAACAACAAAACAAAATATATATGAGACATCTTTATCTAAATATTACTCTAAATATTAAAAAATATGAAAAAAATAATGATCATCATTATGTCTTACCTCTCTTTCTGTTAATTAACATTTTCCAAAACTAACAGGACAATGACATTCCCCAAAAGTTAGAGCATTGCAATATGTTCTCCATAAGTTACAGAGCAAAGCAATCTGTATATTGCAAATCCTATACATCAACCCACTTCTAAAAATAGTCACACATATAAAACATTAACAAAATTGTCGTACATATAAACTATTAATAAAAATTGGTATACATATAAACTATTAATAAAAATTGGCATACATATAAAATATTAAAAATTATCATACATATAAACTATTAATAAAACATTTAAACTCAGTTTTCTTTAAATTACACACACACAGGTCATATGGATCACATTAAATTAGACACAGGTCATATAAAACATTAAAAATTATCATACATATAAACTATTAATAAAACATTTAAACCCAGTTTCCTTTAAATTAAACACATATCATATAGATCACATTAAATTAGACACAGGTCACATTAAATTAGACACAGGTCATATGGATCAGATTAAAACTTATATGTTAAGACAGATTAAATTACAGAGGTCATATGGTAAGATTAAGACTTATATGTTAAGACTGAGATTAAATTACACCGGTCATATGGTCAGATCAGATCCACTATTCCTAATCAATTCTAAAGTTTTTTAATGTGAATAAATATGTATATAAAAAATGTTTAGGAGCATTATGCATTATTTTCTTGAAAAGTAAGTATTGCACATCATAAAAAACAAATAGAAAACTCACATTTAAACAATTCCACAAGTTTAAAATGCATGAGTTCGCAAACACAGGGGTTACAGGTTTGTTCAGTGCACAAATTGCCTGTCATATGGCCTGATCAAAGGGGTGCATGAATGGACAAATAGACAATTCACTCCTACAATATTCCACGTATACCTAAATATAACGAACAACAACCCAGTTCCATTGCCCACCTAAATATAACGATCAAACCATTGTGTAGGAAAAGTGGAGCTGCTCGAGGCTGTGAGGACAGCTAGAAACTATAAACCCCAAGATCAGATTACTGCTCGGTATTAGGTATATCATATCAGATTACTTAAACCCCAAAAGCATCGGATCAGATTCATGAGATCAGATCGGAAGCATAGGGAGGCACAGATCTCGTGCTATGCGCCCTTTAGTATGTACTACTCGGTATTAGGTATATCAGTTTTTACATGGCAAAGGGCGCTGGAACTTTCTCGCCAAAGCAGCGGGTATGTATGAGTAAAATCTCTGATTATTGATTCAGACAACAATTTACTCATGTCATGGGCGATTAGATAGGAATTAATTCACCAGCGAGTCTTTATATTTTCCCAGCAGAAACTTGAAATTTATGTATTGTGCAGGCCTCAAGAGAACTGGTAAGAGCTGCAGGCTAAGGTGGAATAGTTTTCTCCAGCCTGATCTCAAACGCAGCAAGATCACTTCCGAAGAACGTTTGATTATAGAACTCCATGGCCGATGGGGAAACAGGTTTGGTATATAAACTTATAAAAAGGAACATATACATTCGATTGTGATATTCAATAAATTGATGCAATTTCAAATGGGCAGAGAGTTTATCAGGAAGGACGGACAAGGAAATCAAGAATTGATGGAGAACTCGTATTAAGAGAAAATTTAATCTACAGGTTGAGGGTCGCAGCAGTGAGGCATGGATGCAGACAACCAAATACCGTTTGACCAAGATCGTGTAGAACCTTCGAATAGCTTCCCAAGGAAAAGTACTGAGGAGATAGAGGTTCAGACAAACAAAACCCCAAATCCGCAAACCTTCGAACAGCTTCTCAAGGCAAAGTACTGAGGAGATAGAGGTTCAGACAAACAAAACCCCAAATCTGCAAAACGATATCTAGGCACAAGCGATTTCCCACACAGCTAATTCTAGTTCTGTTCCTACAATTTCTATTTCTATTCTAAAAGATACAGAGAGAGACATACCTGTGATGATGGACCTGGCCCTCGGCTATTACAACTCCGCAACATCCTTAATTCCTGCTTCAAAATTCAAAAAAGAAAACCTCCTTAATTCCTGCTTTGAAATTCAAAAAAGATAACCTTCGCTATTACACCTCCACAGCATCCTTAATTCCTGAATTCAACCTACAATTTCTATTCCTATTCTAAGAAAACCATGAATGTATCATGAATTCAACCTACAATTTCTATTCCTATTCTAAGAAAACCATGAATATAAAAAGATACAGAGAAAGACATACCTGTGATGATGGACCTGGCCCTCCGCTATTACAGCTCCATAGCATCCCTAATTCTTGCTTCGAAATTCAAATTCAAATTAAAAAAGATACCATCCTTTGTCACAAGCTGCAACAACACACAACCACAACAAAGACACAGACAGACAAATACACTGACAGACAAACCACAAAGACAAACAGACAACAGAAGAAGCGCTTCCATACAATACAAAGACTCTAAAAACGCAGCGTGCAAATGACAAAGGAGGTACACAAACTAAGCAATTACAAACTCGGACATATATATATGCTGTCGTCCGTCCTCCACCGTCACAGGAGCGGATCCTAAAAATAATAGAATTCCAAAAATTGCTGCTATACCGCGCCGATTTTCAACAAAAAAAATCGAGGTGCGTTTGTCAAGAAATCCGTTATAAGCTTTTCAAAATATTCAATTCCACTTTGTTTTTGTTTTTTTTTTTAATTTGAATATTATTTTTATTTTCTTGTTTTTAATTTTTAATTTTTTTAATTTCTCCTTTTTACACTTCTTTAAATTTTTTAAATAATTTATTGACTTGCATAATTTGAATGCTATAGGTTTATTGACTTGCATAATTTGAATGCTATGGGTTTTCTTAAGTGCTAAATTTATCTAGAGGTTTAGAAAAATAATTTAATCAACTAAATTTTTAAATTCCATATAACCGATCGTAGAGATTTTTAGAAATCCTTTCTGAACAAACATTATGCACTTTTCTTTAATTAATTTGTGTTTCAATCAGGTGAGGGATTGGAAGAGTGTGCCCTGATTTCTTCAGCCGAGGGATATGAATCTGTCTGTGCCGAAGATTTATTATGCTGCCACAAAGCAACTCTACAAATATAACTGAAGATCTGCCATAAACAATGTCAAAAGATAAACTGCTGCAAGAATATGTCTGCGCAATATCTTTTCAATCTGTAGACTCAAAGAATATGTCCTCTGCTTCGCTAGTTATGCTACCATGTGTGTGCTACTTTCCTTGGGTTTGAATGTGACAACAGAAGCTCGAACGCTTGCCACTTATTCTTCCTCTCTTATTGATGATGATCTTTACTTTCCACCACCAACAGGTATGATTGTATTCCAACTCGCAAAATCAAATTAGTTTTTTCAAGCCATCTCACAATATCTTTCTCATAAATCTCCCATAATGCTTTTTGATATGAATTATTTAGTTGCAGAAAAGAGATCAAGCGAGAGAACTCTAAGAACCTCTAGGCGTCCACCACTTGTGCCGAGATCTCCCGTGGGAAGCAGTCATATGCCTTATGTCAGGCCCAAGTATTCGCCACCTCCGCCGATAGAATATTTGCAGGGTGGGTGTTTTTATTTTGCGTATAGCTTGGATACATGTTATAAGAAGCAAAGCAGAGCTATTCCTATATTATGATGTTAAGTACAACGCTATGCCATGATTCATATTAACAGCTCTGTTGAAGATTCCTATTTGTATTTTGGTTTAGGGATTCTTATTTGTGATTTGAACTTTCAATAGAAAATGCCATATACAATTCGTACAAGAGCTTTCAAGCTGGAGCTGTTGTCTTTGGTAAAGGTTTTGAACTAGGGATTACAAAATTTTAAGTGTTTTTTTTCAATGAATTATTTATTGTATTAATAAGAGTTACCTTTTATTATAAATTATCAATTAATTATATAAAAACTAAGGTATATTAAAGTTTATACGTTGCTATCAATCATTTTTCTTAATTAATGTACAATAATAATTTGTTCTATATAGAAGGATATTTAAAATTTATGATACATTGTCAAGATTCACATATATGTATTCTATTTAGAAATGAGCATCTTTTAAAAAGAATGTATAAAGGGTATTTTGCAATGTTTAATGGGCATCTTTTAAAAATATGTAAAAGGGGTATTTTGCAATGTTTGGTGGTTAAGAGATTTTTATTTTTTACAAAAAGAGAATGGAAGTTCTAGCAACAAGCATAATTACATCACAATCAATCAATCATTATATGAGGCACCACTTGTAAGATATAAAATATATATTTGTAATTGAATAATATAAATGAAATTTGGGTCAAAGTTTGTGTTCCTTAAAAGATATTCCACTTTGGATTCACTTATTTTTTTTTAACAAGATATATATATGGGCCAAGAAACATAGTCACAAGTTCCATGGTCAAAGTTGATTGTAAAAGATGGGCTCTCTTTCATGGATATTGATGCTATGAAATTAATTTGATAACTATTCAGCTACTAGTTATTTATGTCTAGCTACATGTTATCACCCAACTACTTCCAATTATCTACCATCAACTACCCAAATTATTCATGCATCCATGCATCCATGCTACAAGTTATTTTTTATATTTATTTTTTATTATAATTGTTAGCTCCCATTTATCCATGCCTAGCTATATGTTATCACCCACATTAGAGTTATCCATGCATCACCTACCACTTTTTTTTTTATATTTCTCTTTTTATTATTGTTTATTTGGAATTTTGAACAACATCCTAAAATCAATTTGGATAGTACACTTAAACGCCTATCAGGTTAATTAGATCTTAAACACTAATTTTGTTGTTTAAATAAGAATAACTACTAGAACTTGAATATAATGTCTTAAGCAACAATTAGAAAACACGTTATTACAACTAAATATGAAGAACAAGTCACATATAACTTGTTTATGGCCACAAATTAAGTGGTTGTGCTAGTAGGATATTTACTAACAAAAGACAATGTGTATGTGTATATTTAGAATTAGTGAAACCCTCAAGCTGAGAAGAACCAGCTGTGTACTGAATGCCGAACTTGGAAGTGCCTTGAAGATACTTAAGAATGCGCTTAGCTGCCTTCCAATGACTCTCATGAAGATCCTGAGAGAACCGAGATACAAGACCAACTACAAAGGAGATGTCTGGTCTTGTATGAGTCAAATAAAACAAACTCCCAACCAATTGTCGATACAAGGATGGATCAACACGAGGTGATGAGCAGCTAGCAGTAAGTGTAATGCCTGACTGAAAAGGAGTGGGTGCTGACTTACAATCAGACATGCCAAATATATGAAGTAGGTCAAGTGCATACTTCTGCTGAAAAATGAAGATCCCTTTTGAAGACTGAAGAAGTTGCAGGCCAAGAAAATAGTGCAAAAGGCCAAGATCTGTCATATCAAATTGTTCCATCAATGCCTGTTGAACATTATGAATCAAGGATGAAGAACTCCCTGTGACAATTAAGTCATCCACATGCAGAACTAGAATCAAGAGATCCGTGCCTTGTCTTCTAGTATAAACAGTAGGATCAGAATGACAACGTTGGATACCTAAAAAGATAAAAAAAAACTATCCATCTTCTCATACCAAGCTCGAGGAGGTTGTTTCAGACCATACAATGAATGTCGAAGCCTGCATACTAGAGAAGAGTCCTGCACAAAACCAGGAGGTTTCTCCATGTAGATCTCTTCCTGCAAATCTCCATGCAAAAAAACACTCTTCACATCCATATGATACACTGACCAGTGTTGTGAGGCAGTAAGAGACAACACAAGGCGTATGGAGTTCATCTTGGCAACAGGGGAAAAAGTCTCGGAGTAATCAATACCTTCGACCTGTGAAAAACCCTTGGCTACTAGTCATGCCTTATACTTGTCAACAGAACCATCTGCAGCATACTTGGTCCTATAAACCCATTTGCAACGAACTAGTTTCCATCCCTTTGGAAGAGGAACAAGATCCCATGTATGATTCTTCATCAAAGAAGAATACTCTTCGGTCATGGCAGCCTCCCATTTAGGTATCCCAACAGCATTTGGAAATTTTTGAGGATCCTCTGAAATGGCATGACTAATAAGGGATATACCAACTGTTTCTGGCTGATTATTGCTGAGAGCAGGAGAAAAATAACTAAAACCAGATGCATCATAGCCAAACCTTTCAGGCGCCTTCCTTTTACGGAGGCTTCTCCTTTCCTGTTCTTGAGCAGGTTGTTCAATTGTAGGAGGCGGATGTACTTCTGGTTTATTTCCATCTTCAAGAGGGGAATTCTCATCATCCTCTTGGTCTTCAAAAACCAAACTACCAACATGATTAGCACTAACATGCCAATCTATGGAGAGAGAAAGGTCAGATGAATGTTTGAAGTGCTCATCAAAGCGAACAACCCTGCGAAACAAGACATCCTTAGTGACATGATCAAATAACCGATATCCTTTCATGTCTTCACAATAGCCAACAAAAATGAGTGGTTGACTCTTCTTCTCCATAGCTTTGTGTTTTTCATGCGGAATGATTTCCCATGTTGCACATCCAAATACTCTGAAAATAGAGACATCGGGCTTGACATGACTCCAAGCTTCCTCTGGAGTCATATGTAACACTGCTTTGGGAGGCATCCGATTCTGAATGTAATTTGCACAGTTCACTGCTTCGGCCCAGAAGGAGGATGACATGTTCTTGGAATGAATCATGCAAATCACCATTTCTTTCAATGTCCTATTCTTTCTTTCAGCAATGCCATTTTGCTGAGGAGTGTAGGGAACAGAGTGCTGATGAAAAATACCTTGTTCTCTACAAAAAAATTTGAATTCCTAATTGGCATACTCCCCCCCATTATCTGTGCACAGATTCTTGATAGAATGAGAAGATTACTTCTCAACAAAAGCCTTGAAAGTCTTGAAAGTGGCGAAGACTTCACTTTTGTACTTAAGAAACTACACCCAAGATCGGCGTGAAAAAGCATCAATAAAGGTGAGTGCATACTTAGCTCTGGAAAAAGAACAAGATCGAAAGATCATGAGATCACTATGCACCAACTCAAGAGGTACAATAGCACGCAATGTTTTTCCTTTCGGAAAGGAATCTTGATGTTGTTTTCCAAGAACACATCATGGACAAACTCCATTTGTGCATGAAACCTTAGGAAGCCCAAGAATAAGTTTTTGTGATTTCATTTGTTGCAGATACCTATAATTAAGGTGTCCAAATCTTTCATGCCAAAGCTTACTTAATGAATCAACATGAGCAATGAAAGATTTACCATAAGAAGACTCGAAACCACCAAATTTGTACAAGCGAGATTTGTGATCAGCCTGTCCATATGCAACAACATTTTCTGCATCGTGTAGTTCATGAATGACCACATCATTGGGAGAAAACGTAACTGTTTTCCCATCACCGGAATGGCAGATTTGATAAATGGAGAGCAAATTGGCAGAGATGTCAGGTACAAGCAAAACATTGTTGATACAACGATCATCTAACTGCACAGTTCCTGATCCTTGAACATCAACCTATGAAGAATCTCCCATGACAATTTGGGAAATGCTACAATCAGATGGAGATGGAAGCAACTCATTAGAATGCGTCATATGATGAGATGCTCCTGAGTCAAATATCCTCCTGAGTCAAATATCCAGTTGTCAGAGGATGCATGTGAAGCTCGAGTAGATAAGGCAAGCCCTTTACTAGATGAAGAGGGTTTGGACACTGAAATATTATGCTTCTTCATAGCTTCATTCAATGGCTTTTGCTGAGGCTTGGCGGGAGGATCACTATCCTGAGCAGAATTATTCTTCTTTTGCAAACGAGCTTTGGATTTACCTTTTGAGGTATGTGCTACAAGTGCCTGAGAGATAGAGAGTGCATCTAGTTGCTGAAGCTTAGATTGTTCTCTTGTTAGACGTTCACAAAATAACTCGAAAGTAGGCATTTTAAAATTGTCATCAAGTGCATCCATTGTAGAATAAAATGAGGAAGAGAATACCTGATAGGGACCCTTCAGCTTGGATAGAATCAGGGAGATGCATTCACTATCTGTTTTAGTCTTGCCACATGCTTTCAGTTGTACAACTAGTGACCTGAATTTGGTAAGATAGTCTTCAATAGAAGCATGTTCATCAGGTATAAGAGATGACAACTTAGTCTCTAATTCCAAAGCCCAAAATTCATTGAATTTCCCAAATAGGGAGGCCAATTTGTCCTAGCTTGCCTTTGGTGTTTTGCAGCTATCAAGGTGAAACAATAGGCTATCAGAAACATGAAGCCCAATCAATCCCATTGCCTCATCCACCTTATTTCGATAGGCAAATTTTTCAATCTCTTTGGTGAATGTTGGCTACTCCTCGGCCAATATCTGCCATAAGCCTTTTGATTGCAACAGTTGTTGCATCTTTAGCTTCCAAGTGTGGTAATTATGGGGTGTGAGGAGGTCAATAGCCCTCGACTCCGCCATATTAACAATACAGCAACTGAAAATCACAAACTGAAAAAAAATAATTTCCAGGCAAATAAAACGAGAGCACAACCTGCTCTACATACCAGATCTGCTGAAGATGTAGTGAAACTTGCAGAGATCGATGCAATTCCACACAACGTAGGGAGTCACAACAGTCCCCAGAAGCGCATCCCACAGATCCACAACAGGATCTGTTTTGACCACGTTCTATTTCAGAAAAATGATCTGTAATTATTAAGACCGTAGCTTGGACAGAGACCAAACACCAGCAAGAGGAGATCCTTACAGCCGATCCAAAGAGAACCGTAATGCTAAAACACACTTAGAAAAAACCACAGGTTTGTTAACAAACAACAGCCACGATGGGAAAGGGCCACGCACTTGCCAATTTTCTTACATGTAGCAATACAAAAATCCACAACGGCGGGTGACCCAACGACGAAAACAAAATCAAATGATCTGTGCATCCCTTCATTTTTAAGCATTCAATTCAAGAATTGTTGTTTAAAAGAAATATTCAATTTGCAATCTGAATATGGAATCAATCCTCACACAAAGAGCGATCAGAATCTGGAATCAATCCTCACACAATAAGTCGATCAAATTTCGAGAAGCTTCCTGAATCAAAAGATTTAAGCGTTGTTTAACAAGTAATTAAAGATTGTTTTTCGGTAAATTCTCTCCTTTATGCTTTGAAAGTTACGTTATGTTTATTCCTGAATAAGCGTCTTGATGAATTTTCCATCCTTTCGGTCAAATACTTCAGTTATAATTAAAACGATCGTAACTCCACCTATGTGATGGATGATCTTAACGATGCTTGGGTAAAAGGAGTTACACGGGTGGAAAAATGTATATCATCACGCCATGCCTTTCGTGATGAGTATTCATTGTAAATTCTCTACTAATAATAATACTTGTTGGTTTACAAAACTCGTTAGCCTGTTGTGCTAAGACACTAAGAATTCTCAACGATCTGCCCTCAACTTAAACTGAGCCTTAATTTGAATCAGGATCATGCTAGTAGACCGTTAAGTACTTTGGATTTGGGTTAAAAATTCTTGAATAAGAAAAGATTATATGTGAATTTAAAAAAGAGAAAATATAAATATAAGATAACATGAGAATTTAAAAAAATAAATCCTCCTACCTTTGACAGCGAAATCAAAAATGGAGAAGAAGCTAAGGCTTGGCTCTCTGGGATGAATAAGTACTTTACTATGTACAATTATTCCAACTCTATGAAGGGAAAAATGACCATCTTCAATCTAGTCGGAAATGATGAGATTTGGTGATAGGACTTAAAAAAAAACAAAAAGAATTAACACTAGTACAAAATGAGAGATAAGTGACTAGGCGAGTAAAAAAGTTAGTCACCACTATTTTTTCAAGGGATAAACAAATAAAATTGAACAATTTTAAATAATCCAACTAAAAACGACTAAGATAAACGACTAATTTAGTCACGGGATAAAATATATGACTAGATAACAAGTGACTAAAATAAAAATGACTATCATAAATGATTAATTAGTCATAGGAATATAAATATGACTAGCTAATTAATGTGGATTAGTCATTTTTAGTTGTGTCACACTGACAATGGAAAATTACAATTTTGATAATGAATTTGTACAATATTTTACTAAATTTTAACAATGCACATGGATTTAGAAATCTTACTATGTGGGGTATGGTCCATGTGTGTGGTCTCAAACCACACACATATAATTTAGTAAATAATTAAACTAAAAATGCTCTTGGCCAAGATAGGGTAAATAATTTAGATTAGATTTTCATTTTCTTAGTTTAATTTTCATTTAACACCCATTAAATAATCTTTGTATTTAATTAGTTATATTTTATCTTTGAATACTTTCTCCGAAAATATTTCAAAAAATCAAAACAAAGACGCTCCTTAAGAGAACAAAATATTAATTAGTCACAATTAGTTACTTTTCATTTAATAGTTGCTAAATAGACTTCTAGCTCTTAAAAAATAAATTTAGCTCTCAGATAGGAATTTTATAGTAAATAGATTAATTTATATTGCAAGTACATAGTCAATTTTAGTTTAGTTAATTTAATTAGAATTTAGTATTTATTATTTAGTGTAGGATTTACTTTTTCTAGGTTAAAGTCTTAGAAATCTCCTTAAGAGAGTGAAAACCTAGATGGTAGCAGGACTACAACCTGCAAGAATCAGCTAATCCATACACACCTGAAGCTGCAGTAAGCGACTTGTGTGAGATGGATCTCCTTAGTTGGCCTTAGTCAGAAAATCCATCCAATATACAACTGAGGTTCTGGGGTTGGATTTTGTAAAGTTGAACAATTCTTGTTTAGCTTCTTTCATAATTGCATTTCTTATGGTTGATAGTTTTTGTAAACTTGCACATTTTCTTTCACCATCCTTCATAGTTGCTTTTCTTACATTTGTTTGTTTTTGTATAAATTCTACTAATTAATGATTCATATTACAAAACGAGACAAATATCATCTTTCATACATTTGGGTAAGAATCCATATGTGAGAAAATCAATCCATGCTTAGTTGATATCCAGTTTAATCTAATCCTCCTAGTTGACACTTGGGAACTCACTATTACTTTTCTTCTTGTCTTTTCAACATCTAATGGCAGGAAACTAATGCAATTTGAATAATGTCATTTTATGTTGCTCTGGTTTATGAAGTTATTGCTCACTACAACTTCCAAGATCTAAGTGTTACTCATGTGTCTTCAAGAGAGTGAAATAGTCTAAGTACATACTCATGAGTCGTATAGCCCCCAATTCTAGCTCTCTATGTACTCATTACTCATATAGCCTCCAATTCTGGTTTTTTTTAGAAATACTTATATTTACAAGGTCATATTTACAATCCAACCTATATAGGGACTTGAACCTAGGTCCCCACATCAACACAAGCATGATTACCTCGCTGCTTGTTGATAGACTACAATCTTGTGTTACAGAGGTAATTCACATTAACTTAAGTGATTGAAATTGTGCTAGTCTTTCCCTCCCTACAATGAAATTAATGTCTCTACAGTATCATCTAGAAGCATCACTGGTCCTCATGATTCAGATCCTAGTGAGATACGTATTTTTAGGGGGGTGTGATCTTTTAAAATTTCCTGAAAAAATGTTAACAATTTGATAAACGATTCATCAGTTATCAATTGTCCACAGTTTGCTTGCATGAATTTTGTTGGAAGCTCATTCTGTATATGTGTTTGCAACATTTTATGAGTTCGTAGAGTTGATGCAGGAAAACAAGCAAAGAGATAAATGATCGCGAATGCCAGTTAATGATGGTTTTTAGTGCTTTTTGGATTTTCCATGACAGGTATCTTCATAATATTGTAATTATATCCTATGTCCTATAACTTCACTTTTTAATAATAAAAAAACACTAACTTGTTAGGGTAAAAAATGAGGCTACTTGGAAATTTGAATTAAATTGACTTCCAAATAATTGTACACTTGTGCAAGATTTTCTTTATCTTATATGTTAGTAGACATTTGGTTAATACCTCAGCATTTATTTTTGTACATTTTCACTTTACTGACCATGTACATCCCATCCTAAATGGAAAGGTGATTATTGAGGATTTAAACCATCTACAAGGATAATATATGGTTGTTTTTTAAAGGATTAAGGAGTAATGCTTACAATTCATTCCATCTATAGTTATATTAAGTTGCAAGTTCCCTGTCTTAAATATCATGCTTGAGCTTTCCATGAGGACAAAATAAGGTTGCTACTGAACAAGATGTGCATATTATGGGTAATATCTTATATTGAAAAACATTTGTGTTACACTTTTTGCTTATTGTGTGAGATTATGGCCATTAATATAAAAAATTATGTAGGTTAGAGTCATATTAGATGAAAAGTTTATCTTTCTCTTAGATTTGGCCTTGTTTGCTGATGCGGCCAGTACTGTAAGAAGGGTTAGAGAGTTTATAGGTTCTGGAATTGAACCCATGGCTTTGACGTCACAATTGGAAACTCTTATTATGGATATTCTAGCTGGAAGTTGTAAGGATGGACACAACATGCACAAGGGAATATTCTTCCACATGCATGCTTGTAAGTTTCTCTCAGGATTATTTTTGTAGAGATAACATGATGTTGGAAAAAATCGTTTTGTCTTGATGCATGCTTTCATATTAGTAGCATGTCTATTTATAGTTCCTACCATGTGGTAATTCCTTTATTTGAGAAAATAATGCTACTTTATAATGAAAGACCAATGAGCATAAGAGTTTTCATTCCAGAGTAGCTCTGATATTTTTTAGCACATTTTTTCAAAATATTTGTGCACCTTCAAAGCAAATATTTAGGCAGTATAATATAACCTCCAAAAAGCTTCTCTCCATTTTCAAGTCAAGATGATTGTCGAACAATAATTTTGTGAGAAACAATTGACATAAGAAGACAGCCCAAGCAATTTGATCCCAATTATTGATCGAACTACCTCCATCTATATGGTCTATTGGCAATTCCATACTGCCATTTCTAACTTTCTTTGGCTTACCCTACAACAAACTTGTTACTGTTCACAATTAAACTACTTTCTTCATGAGTTTTACCCCAAAAATACTCCACATAAGGTTAGTTCGTTATGTTTAATCAGGTAAATAATTAGTATTTTCCGTCTGAATCAAGACATAGAGCCAAAATTAAGGCAAGAAACAAAAGGAAATGGGAAATGGCTTAAAATTTGTAATTGCAGTCATTGACACACTACCTGTTACTTTTCTTCAATTTCACCCAAACAAATTTTCCTTTAACTAGTGTAATGCTCTAGATTGTGTCTTCCAATCATTAGCTGAAGTTACAATGTCAAAATGCACCGATATAGTCTAAACATTGTACTTGCAGTAAAGACTAGGGTCCATCACAAGCTTTTGACACATTTGGCTTGGCCTATGATTCAACTATTGTCTCTACCTATTAATTAGAAAATACATTGTCAACATACCTTATTTGACCCACTTTAATGCCCATGTAAGTAGTGAAATCAATGAAACCTTGTAGTCATTTGTTTAGGTCTTCTCTCGTGGAAAGCATATAACTCAAAATTGTGTGTCAAACTACTAAAGCAAACATGATTGGCCTAACAAATTGGATATCTATCATCTTGCAATTTTTGTGCTATCTATTGTTTGTTATTCTTTAATGCTTCTATTGGAATTTCTATGGTTTTGTTCTATAATTTATGTCTCCTATTTATTTAAACATCTGATACATAAACATATAATAGATCACTTTCTTACATGGTTATGAAATAAGAAGAAAATACCTTGTTGCTCATTTCCTTCTCAGAGTTACTTTTATTCTAATATTCATGTGACTCTTGAATGTTGTGCACTTTTACAGTGACAGAATATAACCTAATGAGACTCCAAAGAGAATTGAGGATACTTTATGAAGCTGAGAAACAATTGAGAGCTTCAAATGACAAGACAACGTGGCTGACATCATCTCTTTTGCAAGTTGCTCCCTCTTGTTCTCCACTATTTCTCAATTTTGTTGGTACCCGTGTAATTTAAAGCATGATAACTCTAAGAAACATAAATCAAAGAGAACTGTTATGTTTTGACTCCCCTAGAAGGAAAAGTGGGGTAAGTAAAATCACTCTGATGCTCAACTTGAGTAATTATATTGGAGGACTGTGAAAAGGCCTAGGACATCAAATAGAAATGGTAGTTTGAAGAATTTTTTTCATGGATTGTCATGGAGAGAACAAAGGAATTCCTCTTTCTAACTTGCATGCAAGTCCTCACATAGATGATTATTCACTTTCACTGAGTGGTTATGTTGGAGGATATCCTACATCTGAGAGAGTAGGAGGCTCACCTCTTAACATGGATGAAAGTGGTGATTTGGGTGAACAGATGTAAGGACTACTGATACAAACAAGTTGGATGGAATTTAGAGAAGTATGGAAGAATGCCCTCAAGTACTTAGAGGAAATTGTTGCATATAAAAGAAAATTTGGTTTTTGTTTTTGCAGCAAAAGGTAGGTAAAAAGTTTCTAGTTGGATTATACTTTTATGTCAGTATTTAAGGAATACATATTCTTTAAGGTTGTAGAAAAAATTTCTTTAGATAGTAAAGAGTAGGTGTTTCTAGCATCATGTGTGTTACTAGAAGTTGATTGTGTAATGATATATGTGTAACATTTGAAATTTAATATCCTACTTAATGCCATATTCTATCAAAGCTACAAACATTCCTGGAAACATTAAAAAATGTAAATTGTAAAACTTTTCCTAAAGATTATTCACATTTTATTCAAATTTGATCACTGATCGATGAAAACCACATGCAAAATTATGTTTCCATGTGGAATTGGTGTAACATTCCCAAATTTCACAAAAAATTAAAAATTTTCTGAACAGTATAAGTACTATTTATTTATTATGCGGAAGATATACTTAATGGCATATGTCTCATTAAAAGTTATTCACTCATATTTATGATGTCGACTTGTAATTATTTATGCATCATTGTAATTTATTGTAAATGTTGTAGTGACATAAACGTCTATGAAACTAATGTCGGGATTTATGTATTAACTTCTCAGGTAGTTTTATATTATAAATGATTTCCTCTTATCTTGTTTAATTTACATACAACACTGTTCTTTTGTCATATTTATAGATAATCATTTATTCATGTTTTTGCAACTTGATATAAATGTAATTTTATGCTTACTAACCTTTTTATTTTATTTTGATGAAGGGGTCCTATGGATACCTCGAGGCTTACTTAGCTATTGCATAGCTAACGCTCTTACTACTTTTGTACAGATCACAGGTGAGAGTGATATCCTCAGTTGGAGATTTAAATTATTGTATGTCATTGTTGTACCTACTCTAGACTTTGATGTTATAGGCATGCTTTGTAGAAGACTTACTTACTTAGAACTTAGGGTAAGACCTACCCTTGCTATATTCTCCATTTAATGAGTTTGTTTAGTGTATGGATAAACATGTATAAAGAAAATATAAACATATATATATGACTCACATTTTAACTTATGCTTAACATAAGTGCATGCTAAAAGTAACCTAATGTGGGTTGGCGAACTCTATACTCTAAATTATCCATGTATTAATGTTATTTGACATTATACTATGATCATGGTTATTTCATATATATTCAAACCCCATTATTCTATAGTTATTATGTAAGAATATCTAAATGTGGCAGGGTCATAATCCCACGACCACGATTATAAACTTGTAACATTCATGTGTAAGGACATTAGGTTGTAATACGATCTGACCATATAACTCATTCGAAGCATAGACCAAGAATTGGAAATTAATGGAACTCTGCGTTGGCAGGTGTACTTAAGTTGGCAGGTTTTACACTTAATGTTAATTAAAAGAGGCTGCGGTGGAATGCACAATGGAAAACGCCGTGGCAGTGCTTCACATGATGGCTTTGGGTTTTGGGATAAACCCTAACCGTGTCATGAAGGACTAACAACCCTCGTAACACATTTCATTGTGCAATGTTAGTTGTAAGGAAGGCCGACAGGCTCCCGACTATTTAGGTTTGAAGCTTCGAGGGTTTCCAGGGTTTTGTCATTGGAGGTTTCGTGGATTGGCAATGCTATTACACAAAGAAGGTAAGCTTATCCATATTTTACAGTGTTGATTCTTCTATTTTTAATGTATACCTGCATCAATGACTAACCACTAGTCTTGTTGCTCGGTTTTGATGTTGAGTGACAGGTTTGATTCTTAATGAATCTTGCCTCTGAGGGATCTAGGAGCTTCTTTCTATTGTAATACTACACAAAATACATAGTAAGCTTCGGTGGTTCTCTTGGACATCCTATATCATGACTCTTCATTGTGAAAAGATGATGATATGGCATTGCTTCCAGTCGGTGTAAACTTTGCCGATAGATGGTTTAGTTTTGGTTCGTTGTTTTGCTTGATCAAAATGTATGCCTTTCGGCATTTCTGTAAGGAGTCCGTGGGGTATCAAACCCTCGAGCTACGCCTCTTGTAATTCATGTTTGGAAAGTTACTTTAGAAATGGAAATCAAATTTTGGTTTGTTATTAAATTGTTTACGTATGAATCTTGAACCTTCAGGGTTGAATACTGCAATCATAAAGTGTGTAAGCTTTAGGTTCTCGGCATAATGCTGGTCCTCACGAAAACTCTGTACTATCTAACTTAAATACGATTTGGTTTTTATTTTGAATTGGAAATGTGTTGAATGAAAGGATTACGCCCGAGCTTGGAAATTATGTAAATGTTTCTCGACTAAATCTTTAGATTTAAATGGATGAATTCTAAGGATTCGAAATGGGCATTACCCTAACTCCACAGAATCTCTGTGTATGCTGTGTTATTTCTTTACCACTGTGTATTAAATGTTTGAAGAGTAATTTATGGTTTTCGTAGAACATTTGTTCGTATTGAGATAGCTGGGAAAGCCCAAGCTTATAAATTTGACTCGTGTTATTACGATGTTTTAATTAAATATATTAAGGTTTACATTAGCCACGGTATGAGCCTGCTTGGATTTATGGCTCCGCTATTCCTTGATTTCAGTGGTGAATAAAAGAAATGGGCCAAGCCCTAAGTCTTTAATAGATTTAATGGATGTTTAAATTTAAATACTATGTGATGATCTTTTATATTAAACTGATTTTAAGCCTTTACGGCCCTGTCGAAAAATTTGATTTAATTTCAAATGTTTATTTGAACATTAGTTAATTGATTCTGAGCTGGGTTCGTAAAAGCATTTACTTCATTTGTAAATTTAACTATACAGAGTTAAAATCTGTTTCAAACCCTAATTTCTGGGTTGGATTTTGTGTACTTAAAGAATGGATGAATGTTTAGGGTGAACTGGGAAGGACCCAATGGGTTTCGATCTTGAGACTATTTTTAGGTTGATAGTTTGTAATTAATAATATAATTGGTATATGAATATGGATATACAAAGATGTTTAGGTTTTTGCAAGATGAATTTGATTTTAATTTTTAAACTGTATATGTATTAGGTTTATAATGATTTTAATAGACTGTAGTGCTCTGGTTTTTACAGCAGAGCACTATGTAAAATTTCTCAGTTAATTTTCTACGTTTTAAACTTAATCAAGTGTATGGAAGTAAATTTCTAACAATTACTATGTGCCTAAATGATATTTAGTGTACTTTCGTGTTTACCATCAACGTTACATTCATAATTTAAAATAAGCAAGCATATCAATAATTCCTTTTCAACAATCATGTTCCAGCATAAGAATATGTTTCACAACTCAGTAAATCAGTAAATAGCAAGTTATGCATGTTTACAGTAAGTTTTAGCATAATAGTCAAATAACGGAAATTACCTGATGCTGATGCTAACCGTAAGTTGTAGCGGGTTGTATAACCTCTTAGGCAGCCAAACTGAAGTGTCCACCCTACCGACCAGCTATTATCTTGCTGGCCCTTGGAAATCAAAGGATTTCCAAGCCCCCGAGCCCACAATCTGATAATCCCGAGAGCAGTCTTTCCTTCTGTTCTCAAAATCTTTCTGTTCTCCCAACTTCTGTTCTCCAAACTTCTTTTCTTCCCCCATCAAAAAACCTCCCCTTTCTCCAAGCTCTCCCCCTCTATATGATTTCCCTTCCTCGATAATATCTTGGGCTTACTCCACCGCCCCAAAACCCCCCTCTCGAGCCCCTCAACATTTACTCCTATCACCAGTTCATTCATACACGGTTCTTTATAAAAATGTATAATTAATTACTCTCATGGAAAAATTAGTTGGTTTTGGATTGACGGTCGTAAGTATTTATTACGGTGGGGATTATCACCCAAAGGTTATCCATTCGGGACAAGCTTCATTAAATACAAGTCTATTCGCTATCCTTGGTATTTAATGCTATTAATGTAATTAATAAAATATTATATAATTAGTTGCCCCTTTTCAACTTGGACATGATGTGTCTTAATGGTCCACCTTATCCGTCGAGACTACTTAGCTTGAGGTTTAAATTCCAAGATTAACATTGAATAATTAAATAACCATTTTCCATCACATCACGTTCATTCCAAAAATGATTATCCTATTATGGCTAACTTTTGAAATGGAAATAATCACACAATATTAATTTATAAATCAATATTTTAAATCTTACTTATATTGCAATTGTTACGATAGGGATATATAAATGTTGCTGGAATATTATTAATTAAGTAATAATAATAATTAGATCACCATTTATTAATTAATAATAATAATTAAATCACCATTTAACAATAATAAAAGGTGAATTAATCATAGTATTCTTAATTATTTGTTTATCACATGAGTACCCTATCATCAACATAGCATCCTTGTTCTTATAAACAAAGCACTTGTGAGGGCTTAAACAATTTTACTAATTAATTAGACACTATCATTACCCTATTCACAACAGTTCTCCTATGACAATGTTAACTGACGACACTTGTCTTAGTTTATTATCACAATGTTTTCATATAATTACTAATTCACTTATTTACACATTGACAACCTAACCATTCATTACCTAAGTTGATTGATGTATCCTTAACTGAGTTATCTATGACATTTATACTACTATTGAAGCATGACAAGTATGTTATACACCAGTAATATTGTACACGTACAAGGTGTGCATGCATGGCCAGTGTATGCACATGTCGGATATGTACTATAAACAGAACCCATTCCGCCTATGCATACTTGCTAACTAATAATAGTATCTACCCCCATGCAGAAGAGCAAGCATAATATATAGTATAATTACTTTAACATCCTCGGTTATTTAACAGTTAACCCTTTACGATTTAACATCATTCTCTTTATCTTTACATTAGTTTAATCAATCATGTACAAGGAAGGGTGCCTACTTCCACTAACTCGGAATCAAGGAATACTAAACCCCCAACAGTACTAACTAACACATCCTCCCATCATAACCTACGTCCAGCATCCTCCCTATCCTTCCTCTGCTAGTACAACAGTGGATGTCGGACTCGCCAATCTGACCACATAGAACTTGAGAGCGATAGCGTCGGCTGAACAGCGGACCTATCCTCCCCTAGCAGGCATCCGACCATCGTCATCACAACAACATGGGGAGCGTGTCTCAGCACGGCCCTCCCATGACCTCGGGTCTCATGAAAACATAGGGTGGGAAACACATCCATCCCTCTCAACATACTGGGCCTACGCCCTTATCAACTCATACTCGCTGCTATCGGGATTATCAGTTTGTGTTATCGTATCCTCATTTTGGCTGCTAAGGTTTGCTGTATGAACATGTTTTTCCTTTCCAATATATATCAGATCAAGTAACTGGCTATCCCATAGCCCTTGTGTCCTGTAGGTTAGTGTTTTGCAAAATACAATTTATAGAAAGCATTTTCCATTGATCTCCAATTGATCCATGTTATCATTTTATTTCATGTAACCTTTCAGCTCATCATAGATACATATAACATTTCAATAATTCACATAAGAAGATGGTATCCACGTACCGAATCATATATTTCACATTTCATTAATGAAAACATATAAACATATACTGCAATCGTAAAATAAGGAAATCATATGATAATCATGACATCATAATCGCATAACATAGTAACATCATAATCATGGTGAAATCATAAAACAGAGTAACATCATATAACGAGGTCCAATATAGTTTACTCAGTCGAGCTGAGTTCAACAGAATATATAAGAAATAAAGTATGGTGTATCTAACTAATAAATATGCCGAATCAAAAATATGGGCGTTACATAGACTTTGAATATAAAATATTTTTTTATCATTTCCAGAAAGTATTTGGAATCTATTTGCTTGATTTGTAATGGTAGTTATTATTATTACCCTGATTATAAATGACATAGAGATGATATTTACTTAACTATTTGTTTATACAGTAAACATATGGGTTGTATGTAATATATGTATACTGTTTCTATGATTATGTACTTAGTGTTGTTTTATAAACATTGAAAGTAAAGCAATATGTATTAGCATAGTTGATTGAATATAAACATTGAAAATGAACAACATATGTTAGCGTATCTATTTTCCTTAGCTCTGTAACTGATATTGTTTACTTAGAAGAATACATAACTGTACATATAGGAAATTTGAGTTTATTTCAACATTCAAATTATATTTATATAATAAAGCAGTATATAGGTTTACTATTCTACTCAAATTCATTCAATCTGTTCATAAAGAATCATTCGAATCTATCTACTTTAAGCAAAGCTTTCTGTACTAGAGTACGTCACATAAAGTGAGTTGAAAAATACATAAAGAATTTCTAATTTAATCATTTATTCATTCATTCAGAAATAGCTATTAGATTTTGTAGTTCCAATCCATTAGTGAAATTAAAGACAGTTTTCAGAACTAAATTAACAAACTAGAAGTAAACAACAAAACAATGTAGAACCTGATAACTGAAGAAGGGACAAACACCCAAAGGAGCCCGTTCCACCCAACCTTCTCCTGAAGATAGCCAAGTCACTTGCCTTAGGACCCCCGAGCCTGTTCACTGATCCACCAGGACGAATATGATGTGTGTAGAATGGAATAAATTCCTCTGCAACTCAGCAGTAATACTTATTTTACTCAACAATATCACTTCAACCTTTAGCAGTATTGAACTCTGCATTAAGCAGTACTAGTTCAGATATGCAGACTTAATTCTATCAATCACTTCATAGCCTTCCCCTCATCGAATCTCTTGTGCATTCCGTGTTTCCTTTTTTCAGAAATTATCACAAGGAAAAATTAGTGAGCCTCCTGCTCAATTCGATGGATGTAAATAGAATGCCTAGGTCTTTGATCAGTTTTATCATTATTGAGCCACCTGCTATGTTCCACTTTCATGGGGAACATGACCATAAATATAGGGAAGTTTCCCCCTGCAACATCTAGAAGTGAATTGATGATGCTGCCAAGTGTCAGTTTGCTCTCACCCCAATCCATTCCTCCTAGTGGGTCAGTGAACACTCTTTAACATTCTCTTTCGGGTATTTGTCTCCTCTTTTATTTATTAATAATAAAATATTAGAGTATTTAATTACAGTCATCCTTGGCCCCACTTGGTCAATAACAATAAAAACTTTACAATAAAATATAACATAATGTTTTTCTCACAACATAAAATGTTCAGATTTTGGGTATGTGACAATTGGTGTGTTCGTATGAATCACGAATGACAATATCACTTTCAAACCCCGTCAAGTACTTTCATTTACCCACATGCCATGGTCAACTTAATTTATGACCCTTACCTTGTGTGGATCAAATTGTACTTTCTTCAACCCTGAAATTTTCTGCTTCATGATTTTATGTTGATTATCGAAGAAGAAAACACATGAGGTTGGTTCCTTAATGCTTATAAAGGTATTTACATTTCTAAAGACTCCCTTTGTCTCTAGGTAAATTATAGTTTCCTTTTTTAAATTTTATTTTTTAACTAAATGATTTTGGTCAACACAAGCAAGTGGTAACTTCTCTATTGTTTATCTTCAATAGACAGAAACCTCTTGCCATGCTATAGAAGTCACTCTTCAGCTAGGATTTCAGAAGTGAGGGGGATTCTATTTCTCTAAATTTTCCTACGACTTGCACCTAGCCCCACCCATTTTTGCAAGCACATACCAAGAAATTGCAAGAAGGTGAGTTTGGTGCCTTTCCCAAATTTTAGATCATTTTTCCAATTGGAATGCTATTGTAATACTTTTAATTAGTCAATGACACATTTATGTTAAACCCATATTTATACCTCTATTCTTAAAGGGTGTTAGCTCAATGGAAGAGCACCTGCCTTACAGGAAGGGGGTTGGGGGTTCGATTCCTCCATAACCTATCATAAATTTGTGAATAAAAAATGACTAAAATTCACATATACATGACTATTAGTAGCTAATTTCAAGTATCTTATAGCGTGACTAATTTTTAGTCGTATTTAGCTTAGTCATTAATAGGTTTCCCTGATTTATCATCTAGTAGTTTATTTAGTCATATATTTGGTCATTAATTGTGGCAATTAATGACTAAATCAATGACTAAATTAATGACGAAATATACGACTAAATAAGGAAACCAATTAATTACTAAGTTAAATACAACTTGGTTAGTTGAGGTATAAGATACTGGAAATTAGCTACTATTAGTCACCGACTAAAAAATAGTCATTTATATGCGAATTTTAGTCATTTTTTTAGTCACTAATATCTCTTTTTGTACTCTAGTGCAATGCAAGTTCTTTATGAAAACATTAGATTGAAATCTCAAAAGAATACCCCCTATAATCATTATGTTTTTATCCATAAAATCATATGCATGAAGAGATTTGAATGGAAATGTGACCAAATGTTTCAAGAACTACTAAATCGTGGTACTATTATTTGAAGCAAGTCTATAAAGAAGGGTTGTATGTCATCAACCTTTAAAGCATGTATGATGTCGCATTTAATTGTGAATAATCCAAGATTTGCGGTCGAATATTTTCAAGGAAGAATGACTTGTAATAAACCTAAATGGTTACGAAAATTGTAAATTAGTATTAGTTTACTAATTAATCGTTATAGGTTAATTAATTATTACTTATTATTTATTAAATGACATGTCTATTTTTAAATAGACATGTCTCTTACGCATTGACCATATTTAATATGGTCCATTCTCTGTATTCAATCATTAATCATTCAAAATATATTTATATAATAAATATTTTAATGTGTAATCTTGGTAGCTTACACACTTCAACCTTTTTCATGTCTTATTCTCAACCAAAGCTTTTCACTTCTTAAAAGTAGCAAAAACATCATATTTATGTCTAATGCAATACACCAAAGTTTTTCTAGTTGAGTAATCAATAAATGTAACGTAATAATGAGAGCCACCAAGATATTGTACCTGAGCTGGTCGCTATACATCTGTATGCACAAGCTCTAACTTTTCACTCTTCTTATTTTTCCCAACCCTGCGAAATCTGACTCTCTTCTGTTTCCCATAAACACAGTTCTCATAGAATTCCAAACTTAGCTGCATCAGATTGGCAACAACTTCCTTGAGTGGAGAATATGCATCCCCTTATCACTCATGTGGACAAGCCTATGATGCCACAATGTTGTATCTATTCCTTTGGAAGCTAAATAGATAGAATAATCAGTATTATGAGTACATAAATACAATATACCTATCATGTCTCATTTTTCTATGACCATCGATCCTTTAGTGATCTTCCAGCACATTTATACAAACGTAGATAAACAACCACCATCTCCCAACTTCCCTATTGATATCATATTTATTTTCATAGCATGAATATTCCTTAAATATTTCAACATCCATTCACCTCCATTCTTTAAATTTATCCGTACCTTACCCATTCCAACAATTTTACATGGTTCATCATCACCTAATAAAACATGCCCAAAATCGCCTGGAACATAATCATGAAAGTATTTCCTATGGGGTGTAGCATTGCATGAAGCCCCTGAATCTACTACCCAGTAATTACTAGTACTGTATAATGCAAGAATCAAATCATGTTGTAACACATCACCTGCTACATTGGCTACCTGAGTAGTCTCATGTCGTCCATGTTCTTTCTTCTTTAGAGATATGTAGTCTTTCTTTAAATGTCATTTCTTTCCACATTTTCAACACTCTATCTTTCCCATTCTGTACTTGTATCTACACTTCCTGGACTTTCTGCGATTACCTGGGCTCTTTCTCTCTCCCTTTTTCTTCCCCTTCTCTCCATGGTCAATGCACTACCTGATGTCTCCCATGTGATGTTCCTTTGCATTTCCTCGCTAAGAATAACAACAACAACATCATCAAATTTCAAAGTGTTTGAACCAGAAATAGAGTTACTTACAACCATGACGAACTTGTTCCATCTTTCTAGCAATGCACATAATATTAGAAGAGCTCTAACCTCATCATCAAAGTTCACTTTTACAAAACTTAGCTGATTTGTAATCGTATTAAATTCATTTAAATGATCAACAACAGAACCACCTTCTGACATCTTTATATTAATTAAATGCTTCATTAGAAATACCTTGTTGGAGGCCAAGGTTTTTTCATACAGTTTACCTAATGCGCCCATCAGACCCTCCGTTGTATTTTATTTTGAGATATTTAAAGCCACCAATGAAGCTAGGCATAGTTGTATTCTTCCCAATGCCTTTATTTCAAGAACCTCCCATTCTTCGTCCTTCATAGTCGCCGATTGTTTTTCTTTTCCTCCCAATGGTAGGAATAGATCATTCTAATACAAATAGTCCTCCATTTGCATCTTCCATAACTGGTAGTTTTGGCCATTAAATTTATCGACCTTAAACTTTCCTTCTTCTACCATTTCTCCCACTCAAACCAGGAACCCTTCTTTCCTATGAGTTTATCTTCCAAATAGACATTTGGCTCTGATACCAATTGTTAGAAAAACAATATCGTAGAGAAATAACAATAAACAAGATGCAAATATAAATCACATAAAAAAAATAAGAGAGAGACACCAATATAACATGGTTCACCCAATCTAGGCTACGTCGAAGGAGAAATTGCTAGTCCTTTTATTATACCGTCCAACAAATGAAGGGATACAACTTGTAGCACATCAGCTGCAATTTCCTCTTAACTCTCTCACGGTCTCTCTTACAAAATCATAGATATATCTACAATGCTACAATAAAAAACCGCATTACAATGCCTTCCTTTTAAAGAGTGATTGACATGGGAAAATACTATGGAACACCCAATACCATGGGTCCGTAAATCACCCATTATTGGCCAAGTCATGACTATGAAATTAGAACATTTTACAAGGCATTTTTACAAAATTTTCGCTATGGGGGCGCTGCCCCTGAACCCCCTCCAGGGGTGGGATCCTAAAATGTAGTCGCTACCCACCCCTAGACCCCCCATGGCGACTATTTTGGGGGGGAAAGGCCCCCAAAACCCCCCATCATGGGATGGGATATAGACATAGCTGAAACATGACCTATGAATAAGGAATATTAGGCTCCACAACCAATAAATCCCTAGGCAACGTTGTTGGGGATAGATTGGCAATTTGATACAATGCGATTTAGAACTTGAAGCAGAGACGCATGTCCTTTGAATCCGAGGAACTGCGTGTGGTAGCTCTGTTGGATTCCACAAAAGGATAAATATATACAAAACTAGTTTAGGACGACATTGGAAGTGTGAAAATAAATAACATATACAATGTGATCGATAAAAAGGAAGACTATATAAACCTCATGATAGATGGGGAGATATTTTGGTGCAATGTCCACTCATTTGAAACATATTCACAAGATGTGATTGAACGGTTGTAGAACTATCTATATGAAGTATCCACGAGTATGCATACATGGATTACAACGTCAATGCATTGGATTGGGTCAGAACTGCGCGATACAATAGTGTTCAATGGAATATAGAGAGTCGATGCTTTCCTTGAAAGAATGAAATACCAAGTTTTGAATGATTGATGAGTAGAAGTAATGGATGTTTTCACTTGAGGAACGCTTGTGCAATGGTGGAAAATGCAAAAGTAGGATCTAAATATCTAGGGGGGCATGCATACATTCCCTAAGAAGAGGTTTCAGGATGTTATATTAGACATAGAGCTTCTGAAAAAATTCAAGGGAATGGAAAATCACATTAAGCACCTCGAATTCTATCAGAAAAAATGGGAGATGAAGAGTGTACCATGGAGTCAATGGGTACATAGATTCTACCATATAATGGACGCCATACTCAAAAGTTGGTATGTTCAACAAGAGAGACTAATGCAAACAAAATATTGGGAGAAAGTGTCTCTCGAATTTACTTCCACATTCTAGTTTAGTACAATAGATCCGAACATGGCCAATCTCCATAGGATCAAGTGGGTTATCTTTGGAGAAAGACTACAACAATATCTGACAAATGGGATTATATCCACTTATCATCAAGACTTGGAAATGATGAAAAAAACTATATACAATTGGAAATTTGATAGTTAAAATCTTGGTTAAGAGGAGGATCTGCACAACATATAGATTAAAGAAACTATGGGGGAACGCATGGTGAGGGATGAGAAATCTTCCATCATTGTGCCAGAATTCAGAGATCCCCTCAAAACAAAGAAACATAACATTGGCACTGAAGAGGATCCCAATATAGCCATAATAGGAGACTACTAGGACCAGGAGACAGTCACGAAGATAATTGACTTGTTGAAAGAGTACGAAGATATTTTTCCACGCAACGTTTTAGAGATGAAGGGGATTGCAAGAGCACTTGGAGAAATGAAAATCCAGCTAAAGGAGGGGGGAAATCCATTAAAGAAAAGGCCATATAGATATAACCCCCAGTACAAGGAAAAAGTGTGCAAAGATCTAGACCGCATGTTGGATGCATGGATTATCTTCCTAGTGGAGGAATCAAAGTGGATTAGTCCAATGGTGGTACAAGATAAGAATACAAGAGAAATGCACATCTATTTAAATATGTGCGAATTAAAATCTACATGCGTAAGTGACCCATTACCTATTCCTTTCATGAATGAAGTGCTAGTGAATGTATGAGGCCAAGAAGCATATTCATTCAGTAATGGATTATCTAGTCACCATCAGGTGCGTATAGTTGAGGATAATCACATGAAAACCACTTTTGCAACCAAGTGGGGATCTTTTCCCTCTAATCTCAAGTCATTTGGACTAAAAAATGCACCAGATCAAGATCGTAGTAAAATCATTTAAAGAGTTCATACATAAATATTTGGAAGTCTATCTAGATGACTGGACAGTATTCAGTTTATTGAAATATCACATGCAGGCCTTGCGCCTCATGCTAGATTGTTGTAGACATATGCATATTTCATTGAACCTAAAGAAGTGTATTTTTTGTACCCCATTTGGTATACTATTGGGGCATGTTGTGTGCAAGGAATGTTTGTTAGTGGAACTTGATAATATTGTAGTCATAGTCAATCTACCATCCTTGACACATGTGAGAGGCTTGTGTGCAACATTGGGACATACCAATTACTATAGAAAGTTTATAAAAATTATGCCAACATAACAGTGCCTTTGGAGGAGTTTTTGAGAAAAGAAGTTAAGTATGAATGGACGTTGGAGTGTCAGTGGGCATTTGATACTTTGAAGGAGAAATTGGTGTCTACACCAATTCTCGTCTTTCTATATTGGACGCACATGTTCCATGTGCATGGAGATGTGTCATTAGTTGTGTTGGGAGTAGTATTATCCTAGGCAGGGGAAGGGGACTTTGATCATGTTTCCTTTGCAAGCAGGAAATTATCTATTGCAGTGAATAATTATACCACGACCGAGCAGGAAGGCTTGCAGATGGTATATGCATTATATAAGTATTGACACTACTTATTAGGGAGTTTGTTTAAGTTTTTCATAGATCACTCCGCATTAAGGTACCTGGTCAACAAGCCAGTGTTAGGGGGGGAATCTATCGATGGATGCTCCTATTTCAAGATTTCAAATTCAAAGTTTTTGTTAAGCTAGGCAAGCAAAATTTTGGTCTTGATCTCCTATCAATACTTGAATAAAGTGAGGAAGGAGGTTGTATGGATGATGATATTCGAGATGTAAAATTGTTTCATGTGGAGGCTATACTAGACCAGTTCAATGAGGTAGCAACACTTTTGGCCTCTAGTCGCGCACTAATAGAATACACAGTTGCATAGTGTAGACAATTGGTGACATGCAATGCAAATTTCTAGTTGATTGCAGGTAAACTCTACAAGATGGGAGATCATGGAATATTACCCATATGTGTGCTAGAACATGAAAGGCTGCTTATTCTTCGGGAAGCGCATGAAGGCATCGACGGAGGACATTATGCAGGGAAGGGTACTACGCATAAGGTACTACATGTAGGTATATGGTGGCCTTCGCTATTCAAATAATCTAAGAGGTACTACAAACAATGTGATGTTTTCTAGTGAGTGGGAAAGCCATTGCACAGGGATGAGATGCCTCCCTTTCCTGTTACTATGCTTGATCCATTTGAGAAATGGGATATTGATTTTGTGGGTTCAATCAACCCATTATCACGCAAAAATAGTTTATATACATCCTCACTATGATAGATTACTTGAGAAGATGGTCAGATGTTGTTCTTGTGAAGGATTGTACTACAGAGACAATGGTGTGGTTCATATTCGAGCATATCATCACCAGATTTGGCTGCCTGAAGTTTCTAATGATAAATTAGGGAACTCAATTCCTAAACTCAACCATCCATGTGCTAGCATAAGAGTACATGATACACCATCAAAAAAGTATACCATATCATCCACAGTCCAATGGTACATTGGAAGCATTCTATAATATTCTAAAATAAGTGCTTACTAAGGTCTATAACATCCAACGTGATGATTGGGACTAGCATATTCTAGCAATGCTATGGGAACATAGAACAACATTCAAGAGGCCCATGAAGTAGAACCCTTTTAGATTGGTATATGGGAAGGAAAAAATCATGCCACTGGAGTTTGTTGTACTTAGTTTGTACATAGCTCTAGCCACAAATATGACAACTAATGAGTCACTTGCGCACATATTGGAAGACCTAATGGCACTTGAAGAAGACTGGTTCATTGCAGGGTTCAGTCAGGTCATTGAGAAGAAGTGATAGAAATCTTGGCATGAGATGTATATCAAGAGTAAGACCCCGAAACCAGTGCCCTAGTGTTGATGTATGACAACACATTTTTAAAGAATCCATGGAATTTGTGCATGATATGGTTGGTCCCATTCATAATCTTGTTTATCAAAGAAGTAGGCATAGAAAAAAATGCTATTGTAGTAGGAGAACCAGTGAAGGGCTCATTAATGGGAGTAACCTTAAACTCTACTATGGATTATAGGGGAAAGAAAATTTGTAAGTGAGGTGCAATACTATTACTATATATATATATTTGAGAGAAGAATTCTTTTTCCATAATTTCTGTCAGTCAAAAGTTGATAGGGATAATCACAGTTTTTCCAACAGGAGATTAAGTGAAAAAGCTCAAGTGTCAAACATCACATGGAAAGAGATTGGTTAGTGTCCACATTAAATGTGAGTCATCAAGTAAAGCTCTTCTAGTAGTCCAGTTGTTAGTAAATATTTCAACGTAGAAGCAAAGCGCATCTTAACTCATCAATTTTCCACTCCATCAACTGTAACTTAATCATACACTAATCATTAATGAAGGGTCACCATCACTCATTATCTAGTCATCAAATCATCATGCACCCATCCATCAATCATCATTCAGCTAGCCGTACCCCACCTATTAGTAAGAGTTTGTGTTAGTAGTGACCGCCTTTTCCTAATTCCGAAAGATTGACAAAGGAAGCTATCATAAAGAGAAGGTACTTCATTCAAGGACCACTCGTAAAGGTAACAACAAAAAAAAACATAGAAGATTCGTTGTAAAGGAAAGTTAGACAACCTACAAAAAAAGGGAGGTATCTCGCATGAAGGTAAGAGGCGGTGCACATAGGTAGACAGAGCATGTGCTAAATTTTTTGTCTTGTATAGCATTCATGTGAGGGGAAAACCGAGATAAGGAGGATTCCTATACAACTTCCATCCCATCCAATAGTTAAGAAGGGAGATGTGAGGGAGGGAAAGTATTTAAGGAGGTATATGAAGTCTCTTTATCAAAGCTAGCTACAAGAAATGTTAAGAGGGAATCCCGACACACTAGTGTGCTAAGTATAGAGCGAAGTAAGCAATGTAGTGTAAAATTGTGCCAAGAGAGATGCGTTGTGAAAAGTACTAGTTGATTGATAGTGTAAGAACACAGAGATTCCCATTACCCCTATAGAAAAGAAGGGTTGCACAAAGCTAAAGGTCACTAATGAATACTCAAAGCTATAGATGCAACTCCTAACAGAGGTGACGGTCAAATAAGAGCTACTAGGACAGGTTCCATTCCTGAGGTATCGATATTTTAACATATTGGATGAGACACAATTCCCTGAGTTGGTGTTGACCAAATACATGGAGGTGAATACCAATGTTGATGGCATAAAGAGTGTGGATCCGCAATCCTGGGAACGCCTGCTCCATAAGTTAGGGATAATGGCCGTAATGGACGTCCCACACTGCAGCAGATGGGACTACATTATCTTATACACTATGTTCCTCCCGAGACACATACAAGGAGGCTAGCTATGGCTAGATAAGAAGTAAGATATCATGGACACAGTGACTTGGTTGGCTTCCCAACTTCTGTGCAGAAGAGAGGATCAAATGGACATTATGGCCCATGCCTCGATGAACAAGATACACAATAAATATAAGACTTATCGAGGAGGAGTAGGGTGCATAATCTCACCAATCTCAAAGCACTGGTTAAGATTTGCAATGGAGATTTTGGCATGCAAATTATTGATATGCCATAAGGATGAATTCCTAATGGTATTTTTGGCAACAACAGAGCAGTTTGCATGGGGAAGAGATTTGCATGGGCACCATATCTACGTTTGGAGTTCTTTCAAGACTACCTAGATGTGTACGATTGTGGAGATGAATTCCACTACAGTTGGATCTTGATTCTAATTGAAATGGTGGTTTGGGAACCTACACAACACCACACCTATGACCATCCAAATCTAGAGAATTTTCTCACGACAAAGTTCCTGATTTTCCATCGACAAATCAATATGGAGTATTAGGTTGATGTTGAAACCACATTCTAGATGTGGTACATCGGAATGCTCAATGTGAACGCTAAATCATTCAATGTACCACAACAAATTATGGATTGGTTCAATGACAAGGTTATATTGGATGTGGGTTCACACAATGTCATGATTTTGCCATGCACAAAGCAGAAGGTCGAATATGTGTTGTTGTTTTGCATTACCACCAATGATGTGAAGCATATAGTCATGTAGATGCACTTATAGTTTCTATTTGATTCAAACATACAAATTATGGAGGAGGATAACATATAGAAGAAATTTTATAGGGGGAAAGCCAATAGTTCCAATCCACCCAAGCAGACACCATGCCTGATGGAGAAGTAGAAGCAAAAAACTCAGCAATCACAATAGGTTTAAGACACATATAAGAGGAAAAGTACATCTCCATCCCCACCACCTGAACATGATCCAAAGGAGGAGGAATATGTTGAGGAAACGCCACCGTTAGGACTGTTTCCAGGAACTATACCACTGGGGTATGTTCGCAAAGATATATTTTAACAATTTGAGGACCTACTCGAGATTCCACCCGAACAAGTGACCAAGTAGGAACATGATAAAATTGGGTAGGAAAACTAGATTGAAGGGAATCAAATTCCTCCATGTACAAAACACATGAAAAATAATGTTAGCATGATCCTTGAGATCATTCAACAACTGCAATCCAAAAATGATGTGGCAGACCTACTCTAGTAGGACAGTAGAGAGAAACTCAATGAGCTGTGAATGGTGTTGCATATTGCACCAGGAACAACAATGGTACATATGTCTGAATCTATCGAGACAAGATATGAGCAAGAACTCCATAAGCAAGATGAGGGGTGTTTCCACTAGAAGTTGAGATTGAATCCTTTTGTCATCACAATGGTCCACCCCAAGGTAACTTTAGAAATAGACCGATTTCTCTACAATGAGATGAATTTTCATTTGGTACCGACCCAATATATATATATATTACTATATTAGTGAGATGCTTGCGAAGATGGGTGAGAGACATGCACAGCTTAGCCACTCTTACATCGGGCTTAAGAAGGCACACAAAGAGGTTATCCGTGCACGAGATCAACTGGAAGATGAATTAGATAAAGCATATGCTGTGCTTATAGCCCCTATCTAGCTAGCTTCCTATCATTCAACACAACCCCATGGAGAAGATAACTCAAATAATTGACACATTGTCTATGCTACAAATGGAAGCAAACGAACATTGGGTTCTAATCAAGATGAAACCATCCTTGGAGGAGATGGATCTTGCATAGAATATTGTAGACATGGCGCAATCCCTAGATAAGACCAAGAAGGGGTTGTAGAATACAGTTTCAATATCTTGGACCATTTGCAGGATGTACTTGAATTGCAACAAGTGTACCATTACATCTGAAGCTAGGACGCATTAGATAGCTTGAAGAAACAAAATATGTCACAACCACCACTTTCTGAGAAGAAAGAGGCGATGTCAGAGATATGTGCATTGACTAAGAAGATTACACTCATTTAAGAAGAGTAGCATAACATTGTGACAATTGTCACTGAGGTCGGGTAATAAGCAAAAAAACACTTTGACATCCTATCCAAACTCCATGAAAAGGCTATTGAATTTCTTCCCATGGTAGAGCAAGCAAAACTGAAAATTGGGAAGAGTAAGAAGGAAGAGGTCGACCCATTAACTGAATGGCTTAGAAACATTAGTAGTGAGTTTGAGCCAGATGAGAAAAGATTCTAGGACTTCATCGGTGAGTTGTGTGGCTCAAGACGAGCCACATATTAGTGTTGGGGGCCTATTGGTTCCCATGTTTTGATCAGTTACTATGGGTCAAGCTAGTTAAAGTTAGAATTAGTTGTGTCTAATAGAAAACAGTTAGTAGCTACGCACTAGTAACAAATCCTATTTTTTGGGAACCTTAACCTATATAAGGATCACTTTTGTAAAGTGTTCGGGTTATTGTTGTTGTTGTTTTTGTTCGGTTGAGTTCATCTAGTCAATCGGTTAGAATCTATTGTAGGGTTCTAGTTCTCTTCTCTTGTAATGCGACTATGGATTTTGTTATTCTAAGATGTATTTTTGTATGGTTCTATTAATGATATAACCTTCGGTTGATACCATATTTTTTCTAGTTAATAGAATGAATTTAATTTTTCCTTAGGTGTTTTGCATGATGTATGCATGAGTAATTGGTATGAATTATCTATTAATTACTTCTATGTGGGTTAATATGATGCATGGGTGAGGTAGAATTGCTAATATGTTGAGAAAAAATAAGCCAACCCTCCGTACATAACCTTGATTCAAGTATTTATATTTCATGTGTGCTTATTGAGTGAGACTTTACTCTCCTCCCAGAGTATCAAAATATGCCAATGCTTATGGGGTTTTTGTTGGTCACATAAGTCGAACCTTGGGTATGACAAACTACAACCAACACTCGTGGGTAGGGTGGTTTTGGAGAAGGCTTTGAGGAGCCGTTACCAATAAGAATAGCCCATGCATCCATGGTGGTTTTGGGCCAACAGATCCTTGTGGAAATTTTAAACATGTACATCTTTTTGATGCACTTTCATTGCCAATCGATCTACAGGGCTTGACATGGATCTACTTGATCACTTTTCTTAACATTCTTGCATCTCAACGAAGTGTTGGGTCCCTCCATTATTTATCTATTAGATCCTCCAACAATATGCCCGATCACTTTTTAGCTTCTGACTGCCTTAGCCCTAGGTCACCGCCCTTGGTCTTACATCTCTTTTTCTCTGGGAAGCCAGTCACTTTCCTTTTAAATCTTGATTTCTAGCTTGTGGTCATTGTGTCACTTTTCCTCCTATTACTTTGATAGCCTTTGTGACTTATGAAGTTTTATTTCAATCCCTTGAGGGATTAAATTAAGTATTTTCAACTCTTTTGAAAGCTCCTCTGGTCTTATGAGCTATGGATCATTTCCAGTGATAACACTTTCCATACATTATGATGCATTTAAACCTTTTTGCACCCAACTTGTACATAAGGCAAGTCTATTGGATACTAATGTGTTAGCATTTTCTATTTGCATTTTGTACTAGTTTGACATAAGAACCCACCTATCATGGGACATTATTGTTAACACCCTCTTTCCATGTTGATGCCCATGTTCATCATAGACTTGGGAGATTTGTTAGTTTTAAAATGAGTTTAAGAATAAGTTTCATGCCCCTCTTTCTCATCTATATCTCAACATTCCCTATTGGGCTCTCATTTTTGTTCATTATGAATTTGTCTTTATCTATTTATAGCTAAGAACATATTCCTAATACTTCATTACAACTTTCATAGTGCCATTCCATTCATTATTTTTCTTGTCACTTGCATCTATTGAATTTTCCTTTCGGAATGTATTATTGAAAAAACATGCTTTTGTGTGTCTACCTCATGCCCAAGTCCTTATCTCTTTCTTGTTTATCTTTCAATAATTAAAATTAGAATTTCGAAGAATTATTATCGTACAATACTCTACTTAAACCTTAAACCTTGTTGATTGAGAAATATTTTCATAAATAAAAGACATCTCAATTGATTATATTAAAAGAGAATCCACAAACCCATCACACATGAGACTTCATCCTCATATTCATTTTCATTGCATTATGCATATGGTTAGTTACTCTAAAATACCAAGGAGGAAGGAATTGTCAACCAACAATGTTCTCTCAAATTCATTGGCCTCTACATGGAAACAATGTAGGAGTTACATGCTACTAAAGCGGCCAAGTTCCCGTTGGCCTCTTGTATCAAACACTAATTTCTTTCAATGTATTGTTGAGAATAAATAGCTTAACATTAAACACCTTGTCTTTAACTAGTGACATGGTTAGTGTTAAATGTTAGAGTATTCTCTCATTGTGAACATATCAAAAATTTTAATTAATAAAAAAATTTAATTTAATATTCATCTCAACGTCAGCGTTACGATCTCAAGCGTTACGATTTCAAGCATTATTTTATTAGTAAGTTCTAACTTCTATATAGTGTTTATTTTTACAGAGTTTAATATATAAGTTTTATTAATGTTAGAATTAATTAAAAACAAATTAATGATTAAAAAAATTTAAGTGGAGAGAAAATTATAATAATTATGACGAGCTAGATTTCAAATAAATTTATGAGATCAACTTATTTGTTGAAAAAAAATTATTTAATTTGATATTGTTGCGATGTAAATTAAGTATGTGACAACATATTCTATATCAACACTTCCCCACTAAGTATTTTCAATGGAAAAAAGAATTTTAACAATTTAATTAATTTAAAATGGAGAATCAAGGTACAACCGCAATTACATAATCCATTGAAAGAGTCTCAATAAGAGCATCATGCCAATTACAAGAATTGTAAGGTAGGTTGGGAGGGTAGCAATCATTCCTTCCAACCACCCAAATTACAACGAATGAACACATTGAAGCTAAACAAAAAATGAAGATTAAAACATAATATTAGCTTCACCTAAATGTTCACTTAAATTTGACATATAATATTATGCAAAACTATCCTTTCACTATAGTAAAATTTACATCATTTTATGATTTTAAGACATGGATATCTAATTTGAAAAATAACATGATATATTATCAAATTTTTTAATATTTAAAAAATATGGTGTTAAATATTTGAAAAAGTAAATAAATGTTTACAAAAATATGTTTCCATTATTTAAACAATAAATCATTAAATATTGTCAATGTATGCTAGCTCATTTGATTAAGGTGTGAGTTTCATAAACAAAACATATCAAACAAAAAACAAATAATTAAATACAAAGTTATTAAAGAAAAAATTGTTAAAACTATTAAATAGTAAATTTTTAATACCAAATTATATATTACTTTCAAAAATATGCAATATGCATGCTATATTACAAAGTATTATTTTAATGGAGTTTTGAATAATGCAGACACGCCACATTCCCACTTTTTTATGAGTGTTAGAATAAAAGGTATTGGTGCAAACTAAAATTTGCTTAATTTAGTCAATAAATTTGTTTATTGTATTTTTTTTTAAATTTAAATTTCATAAATGGATGTTAGATGCATACGAGTTTATTAGTGAGATGTTTTTGTAAATGGGTGAGAGACACACGCAACTTAGCCACTCTTACATTGGGCTTAAGAAGGCAGACAAAGAGGTTATCCATGGATGAGATCAATTAGAAGTTGAATTAGATAGAGTATATCTGGTGCTTTTAGTTCTTATCCAACCACTTATCACTTAACTCCATAGTAGCATAATTCGAGTACAAATATGGATATGAATACGATTCGATACCGAAAAAATATGTAATGAAAAAATCTAGTACTAATAAAATACGGAAGTAGAATGCTTACATATAATACTTTTAATCAAATATTCACAAATACACCATAAATGTACATAGATATTTATATAATAAAATCAATCATTTATTTAAAAAAAAATAAAAAAAATCTCAAGAACCTAGAATAATATTTAGTGTTTGACCGTAGGTAGTTATTAATAATTATTTTAATAGGATCTAGTATTAAATTGAATTGTATTTTTGTTTTATAATGTTCAAATAATTCAAGTTTGTTTTTTAAATTGTTTTTAAAAATTTAATTGTTCACTAGTAAAATCCCATATCCATATTACACCTACATGGAATATTGGATGAACTCAAATTGTTCTGAATTTCCATACATGAACTACCAATACAGTTGAATTATGCTACTATGCTCAACTCCACCCCGTGGAGAAGATAACTCAGATCATTGATACATTGTCTATGTAACACCCCTCCGTTTCGACCTAATAACTTGTATAAATGTAAATAATTGTTGTACAATTGTATCTATGTAAACGTCCTTGGTGAGAAGCTCAAGGCCAAGGCCCCACTAGTGGACCATGAAACTATTATTATATTCGTAAGTATTAACCTAGGAGGCAAAGGACAAATGGCGCAACAACAAGCATGCATCCACTAAATTAAGACATAGGGTCATCCTAGTACTACAAGCTCTGGAGCAAGGGTAAAGCAACTTAACTAGTTCCTTAGGTGATAAGGTCACCACTTAAGTTTGGGATAATGGCTATTCGCTGCATGCTAGATTAACTTCAAACGACTTATCTTTTAGCATAAATCTACACACACGAGAGTAAATTACTAAGCGTCGACTAAACCTCTGGAAAACTGCTATAATCTCATTATTAAAGTAGAACATAATTACCATTATAAAGTTTAATAGGAGTAAAGGGGATATCCGAACTATGATACTAGACTTAGTTAATGTAAGAATTACCAAAGAGTTTATTAGTGGACCTTGTAAGTTAAGAGGCTCAAACTCGATCGTTGAAATGACTATGCTATAGTCACTACCATAAAAGAGAAAGATTAGAACTGGTATATATATATATATATGTAAAGGCATTAATAAATAATTGCCATTGTAAATATTTTTTAAGGATCAAAATCCCCATAGATAAAGATGTTTTCTTTTTTTAATAACTCCTAGATCAGTCAATTGTAAAGAAATAATTATTATTTCTTTTGAGGTTAAATTTATCTATGGAGGGATATAAATTGATGGTAGGAAGATACTTATAAAATTATCTAATGGAAATGGAATATCAAAATGAATTGATCATTATAAATATGTTAATACAAATTGATATCATATTTATATGTTAAACACCGCAAATTCAATACCGTCGCCACCTGTCCTTGGAAGGCATAGGGGAACAGTAGTGGACGGGGCAACTGGTGAGAGCTCCTCCACTTATTAATAAATGCTAACAATTAGTTAGACAGATGATGGAGGGATTATACCAGCTGCCACGACATTGTTGGAAGTATCTTCTTAAAATATTTTGGGGATTCCCCAAAGAGAAAAGCCCGCTTAATGTTGGTAGGTGGTAGCTCACAGAACGGATGGAGGGGGGGAATAATGTTGCCATCGAGCAGGGAGAGCAATGTTAAAGTGATAGTTATAGAGTTTGATAACACTGCCATCGATATAAGGAGAAGCAACGTCATGAGGAAAGGAAAAAAATGTTCTGGAAGGAGCTGCATGGAAGGTTAAAAAGGGGCAGTTTGGGAGAAAAGGGGGATCACCGTTGGTTACCAGGTTTGCATTTTAGAGAGAATAAACTCGGAATCAGGATGCGATTTCCATAGCTGAGAATTAATTCAACTCTGCGATGGCACTGGAAAAACACAGAAACACTTTGACAGCCTATCCAAACTCCAGGCAAAGGCTACTGAATTTCTTCCTGTGGCAGCACAAGTAAAAATGAAAATTGGGAAGAGTAAGAAGGAAGAGGTTGACCCATTAACTGCATGGCTAAGATGTTGGAGATAATTCCTCCCGCCATCTGTCTAAACCCACCAACCACAGTACAAGGAGTTAATACAATTGGGTGTAAAAGTTAATGTGCCTCGGATGAAGAGAGGCAGCTATATGTTCAATGTATTTTGTGTATTCAGTAGTGGGGGGTTCTGGAACGTAGTAGAAGAGCCATCGAGCTCCATCGAGAATTCTCCTTTGTTTTTGTTTTCATCCCTTTTAATATATTCTGTTTCCTGGTTGCTCTGCCTCCACAAAATCTGTCATGGTATCAGAGCGACAGTGACGAATCCTCCTTCACCAGTCATGTGAAGGATCACAGAGTTGGTCAACCAAGCCAACCTGTTGCAGAGAAAGGAGTAGGAGCAGCCATCTCCAGTAAACCCCAGCCATAGGCACACAGTCGCTGGAAGAGATTTTCAAAAGGCTAGCCTCAGCTGAAGGCAGAGTTCGCAGAACAGAGGTGCCGCCAGCCTGAAGGTGAAGCCGGCGCGGCCATTATAGAGCGAGCAGACTTGTTGTGAGGAGCCACCGGTCGTGAAGGTGGAGAGCAGAGAGACACTGGTAGTGAGCCAGTCAGGCCCGAAAGAAGCCAGGAAGTCCGTGTGAAGGAGATAGCCGCCGCACCTGGATGAAGGAGTCAGCCTGTGGAGGTTGTATGTGGTGGAGTCCCGCTGTCATCCTGCACGGTCGATTTCATTAGAGATCCCGTGGAGCCACCTGCTCTGGAGAACCGTTGTGTGAGAGGAGGCGTTAGTTAAGCCCAACCCAGAAAACACTAAAAGATGAGCTATCCTGTGTTGGAAGGCTCGATCTGGTGGAGGCCGCATAGAATGGCCACTGTCTCAGAGTAAATGCCTGGAACTTTGGTTCTTCCTTTGGTACTTCGTGTTTGTTCTCCTTAACAGTTGCCTCAGAAGCAACAGAAGCATCCGCTGGAATATTATCCCTGCCTGAGCCAAATACAAGCTTCCCTGATGGACGGACTAGAGTGGAGGAAGCCATGTTTGGGGGATTGAATTTGGTCCGAAATTGTGCGGAATTAGGCAGAGTTTGACTCAGTCCTTTGATAGATTCCCATTCCGTGAATGGGTTGTGTGCAGATTCCAACTTAAGACATTAATTGTGAGGTGGGTTGTTGGGGTTGATGTTGATGGTATGGGTAGCCTGTTTATCGTAGGTAAATTGGCCGAGTGAGAGTTGTTTCCTGAATGCTCCGCGAGCCCATTGTCATGGTTCCGAGATTTCTTGGAAGGCAATTGAAGGTTTTTGGGTATGTTATGTTAAAATGGTTTTCTGAATGTTCTGCGAGTCCATTGAAACATTTAGAATTGTTTGGTTTCCATTGCAGGTTCCAGGGGTTGTTTAGGTCCAGCTCTAAAAGTTATAGGAATCCATCGAATCATGTTTCAGGCCCTTTTGAGTACCCACTTAATGTTTTCGGCCCTTTAGTCTTAGTTTTGAAGGTTTTGTCAATGTATTAGGAACCCGTTGAGACTTTCTGTTTTGGAAGTTCATGAAGGTCCTGGAGCCTGTTCATCTTTTTGAGGACTTTTTTGTATGCATGGAAGTGACATGGAGGTTGCTATCAGCCCTTTTTAAGATAGTCTGATATTGAATAAAGTTCAAGTGCCATTGTACTTTGATGAAGGTTTTCCGATTTGCATTTTGGCTTCTGGAGTAATCTGCCTTTGATTCTCATAGTCTATGTGCAGTACTGTTAAGTTAAACAGGTTCTTCAATTTCAAGCTCGCAGACTCCAGCGCCTCTAATGTAGTACTTGGCCCTTCTGTGAACCCTGCACCCATTTTTCTACTGTTTGGTGTGGACTTTGTCATTATTTCAGCCTCCTCATTGACTGCTATAAGAGATTCGAATTCCTTCCTGAAGGACAAAAACAGAGTCTACGTGTAGAGAAGAGACCTGTGTAAAAGCCTTTATCTGTAGCTGCCTGGACATGTTCAAAGAGAGTGTAATTTGCTGAGCGGAAGTGTTTCCTAGTTGAGTGTTTTGCATTAAGGGGGCGTTTTTGACAGGTCTTGCAGCCAGCAAGCAAACTTATATTTTTTTTAGGGGGTGATAGGGAAGGAGAAGCAAGCAGGAGACTTGCAAGAAGAAGACCAGTGCCAGCACAGAACGCCTGCTGCAAAGAAGAGAAGAAATGGGTTACCAAAGTAGACTCAAGCAGATCAGAAGAAGAAATGCAAGGGCAGAGGCAAAGTATTTTGCACATAGATATGGAGAAGTTCCCATTGCAGAGGAGCTTATTAACTCAGTTGGAGTCCAAGAGGAGAACCAGGATAACTGGAGCAGCAGAGTTCTCTTCGTACCCCCACATTTTTCAGGTAAAAATTATGAATTTTGGGCTATTAAGATGAGAAGTTTTCTTAGAGCAGAGGATTTGTGGTGTTTAGTTCAAAATGAATGTGTGCATCCCCTAGATTTAGAGGCTTTTGAAGCCCTGCCAGAAGACCAAAAATTGCAGCAGCATGAATTAGCCTTGCATCTCATCCAACGAGCTGTGGATGAAAGTATTTTCCACAAGATTGTAGCAGCAAAGACTTCCAAGGAAGCATGGAAAATCTTGGAAGAGGAGTTCAGTGAAAGGGGGAGCGACATGTGCAAGCAGTCAACAGTGTCACAGCATGTTGAAGAAGTAGCAGTTGAGAATCCTGCAGTTGAAGCAGAAGACAGCCAAGCTGTTAGTGAATCCCACGGTGTAGAGGCACTTGTGGATGAATATGAAGATGGAACTGCTATTGCAGCAGTAGAAACTCCAGCCATAGAAGCTGTTGAGAAATTCGGTGAACTCCACACAGTTGTGGATAATGAAGTTGATGAACCTGCTATACTAGCAGAAGCACTTTCCTCAAACATAGATGAAGAAGCAGTTGAATGGTCACATGAAATGGTTGAGGACTCTGTCAGCCAAGTAGAGCCAGATATGTTTGAGAACATCGAAGCCCACTGTGCAGAGCCACAAGTGGATGAAGATGGTGTTGAAGATGAAGCTGCCATAGCAGCAACAGAAAATGATGAATCAGCAACTCAAGCAGTTGCAGGACAGCCAGTAGAGGCTGAATGTGAAGAAGAAAATGAGCTCATGAAGAGCATGCCCATGAGGGTAGAAGTTTTTCCTAACAGGTTAGATGTTTGTGCATGTGCAGGTGCATATACAAATCATCCTGCAATTGAGCAAAATATAAATGAATATGATGATGAAATCATTCAAGATTTTTTAAAGAATGTGGACAATGTGATGTCGTTGTTTGAAGCAGAGAATGATGAAGAAGCTAGTAAATTCCATTGTGCAGAGGCACATATGGATATGAATGATGAAGGAGCTGATAAGTATAATGAAGAAGCTCATGTAGACTGTAATTTTATTGCCGAGTTTGACAGGATTATCGAAAGATGCATGGAAGATGAAGCATTTGAATTCAATGATGATGGGCATTGTGACATGCCAAGAGTGCTTAGCAGCACCATGGATGAAGAAATCTGCATTGAAGATGCAGAGGAAGAACATAAACCAGTTGAAGACATTTTTATGAAATGGAATCCTGAAGAGATCAGGCATTACTATCAGTTGTTAGTGTGGCAATTGGCCACTGAAGAGGTTGATGAAAACAAGTTAAAAAAATGCATATGGGATCCAAACATTCCCATACCCCAGCAATTGAAAATGCAGAAATATGAATTATTAGCCCATGATGTTGAGGGCATTATGAACCTGATTGAAGATGAAGACACAAGGCATAAAGCCATTGAATAACTTGCAGACATTGATGGAAGATTCAAGCCCAAGGAGCTTGAAGAAAGCATGAAGAAGAAGGTGAGAATGAAGAAGAAGGTGAAGAAGAACGCTGAGTTCAAAGTCTGGAGCAAACGAAAGAAAAAGAAGCCGCTGCATCAGCATGCAACAGACAAGAATGGTAAGATAATTTTGAGCTTTGACATGAACTAATGTAAGCCTAGCTGAGACTTATACCAGCAGGCATTAATGTTTTATATTTTTTTTTGTTGAAAGCCCATGAAGGCATTGCATATATGCTTTAAATGTTAGTAGTTTGTTTATGGTCGGAATTAAGGGGGAGTGTTGGAGATAATTCCTCCCGCCATCTGTCTAAACCCACCAACCACCGTACAAGGAGTTAATACAATTGGGTGTAAAAGTTAATGTGCCTCGGATGAAGAGAGGCAGCTATATGTTCAATGTATTTTGTGTATTCAGTAGTGGGGGGGTTCTGGAACGTAGTAGAAGAGCCATCGAGCTCCATCGAGAATTCTCCTTTGTTTTTGTTTTCAGCCCTTTTAATATACTATGTTTTCTGGTTGCTCTGCCTCCACAAAATCTGTCATAAGAGACATTACCAGTGAGTTCGATCCAGCTGAGAAAAGATTCAAGGACTTCATCAGTGAACTGTGCACACGCTGGTGTTACGAGCTGCATGGTTCAAGACGAGCCACATATTAGTTTTGGAGGCCTGTTGATGCCCAAGTTATGATCAGTTACTGTGGGCCAAGCCAGTTAAAGTTAGAATCAATTGCAACTAATAGGAAACAGTTAGTAGCTGTGCACTAGTAACAACTTCTAGTTTTGGGGAACCTTAGCCCTATATAAAGCTCACTTTTGTAAGGTTTTCAGGTTATTTTTTTTGTTCTTGTTCAATTGAGTTCATCCAGTCAATCAGTTAGAGTCTATAGCAGGGTTCTAGTTCTCTTGTCTTGTAATGCGACTATGCCTTTTGTTATTCTAAGATGTATTGTTGTATGGCTCTATTAATGATACAACCTTGCATTGAGAAAGTTAAGATGTTGAGCTGATTTATGTGCTTATGTACGGTGATATCATATTTTTTCCAGTTAATAGAATGAAGTTCATGTTTGCTTATGTGTTTTGTGCAATGTATGAATGAGTAATTGGTATGAATTCTCTGTAAATTAATTCTATGTGGGTTAATATGATGCATGGGTTAGGTTAAAATTTTCCCTCCAAGCTTTTCTGAAAATTATTGGGACAGGGAAGTTTGAGTGCGGGGTTTCATGTTTGGCTATTGATAAATTAATGGCGATGTGCTCCATATATCCAACCAGTGAACCACCAATATCTTGCCAAATTAATTTGAATGGTCATTCTCGGCCAAATTGGCAATTTGGATGGTGAAGTCTGAGTGGGCCGGAGTTTCATGTCCAAGTTAATTTAATTGGAAATTCTTAGGTGATGGGTAAGTTTTATGATCCCAAATTGTAGAGAATATAAAAAATAATAATTAGTATATAAATAACTTGTAATTGATGTATGAAAAACTAAGAACTAATATATAGATAAAGAAAAAACAATCTTAACATCTTTATTTTACAAAATTAATATTTATTTAAATTTATCCCATCATAGTTGGATGAACTCAAAATATACAAAATCGTTGGATTAATATCTTTGAAAGGAACCCGAAGTAATTCAGAAAAACAATTTTGTGGTATAAAGCCCACCAGAAAAACAATTTTGTGGTATAAAGCCCACCAGAAAAACAATTTTGTGGTATTAAGAACTAATATATAGATAAAGAAAAAACAATCTTAACATCTTTATTTTACAAAATTAATATTAAATTTAAATTTATCCCGTCATAGTTGGATGAACTCAAAATATACAAAATAGTTGGATTAATATCTTTGAAAGGAACCCGAAGTAATTCAGAAAAACAATTTTGTGGTATAAAACCCACTAGAAAATTAATGTATTTCCCATTTTCCAATTCGTCATTCGTATTCAGGATGCCAGCCCACAAAAATTCAATCTGTAAACATAATGCTTAGCACGAGCCCAGAAATACATGTATGAATCTAACTACTTACAAAAATTAAAATTTATGCCATTAATCTAAAAGAGTGGCTTCTAAAAACCTTGGCATTCTTAAGTTGGGTAAAGGTAGCCAAGACTGATGGGTCATGTCATAAACGCAAAGATGATATCTGTAGACAAACAACAAATCCCTATTGATTTGGGTGACAGGAAGGGGAGGGGCTGGAATGAGCTTTGCCATTTTCCAAACGCTTTTCTCCATATCGAATTTCCAGAGCCCAAAATTGATGTTGTCCACTTGATCCTCATCTTCATTTGTTTTTCTCATTAGACACAACTGCTGCCATCTGTTTTTTTTTATCCTCATGGGTCATTTACACATGTAGATTTTAATTCGCCCAGATTTAAATAGATGTGCATTTCTCCGGTATTCTTATCTTGTACCACCATTGGACTAATCCACTTTGATTCCTCCATTAGGAAGATAATCCATGCATCCAACATGCGGTCTAGATCTTTGCACACTTTTCCCTTGTACTGGGGGTTATATCTATATGGCCTTTTCTTTAATGGATTTCCCCCCTCCTTTAGCTGGATTTTCATTTCTCCAAGTGCTCTTGCAATCCCCTTCATCTCTAAAATGTTGCGTGGAAAAATATCTTCGTACTCTTTCAACAAGTCAATTATCTTGGTGATTGTCTCCTAGTCCTAGTAGTCTCCTATTATGGCTATACTGGGATCCTCTTCAGTGCCAATGTTATGTTTCTTTGTTTTGAGGGGATCTCTGAATTCTAGCGCAATGTTGGAAGATTGCTCATCCCTCACTGTGCATTCCCCCATAGTTTCTTTAATCTATATGTTGTGCAGATCCTCCTCTTAACCAAGATTTTAACTATCAAATTTCCAATAGTATATAGATTTTTTCATCATTTCCAAGTCCTGATGATAAGTGGATATAATCCCATGTGTCAGATATTGTTGTAGTCTTTCTCCAAAGATAACCCACTTGATCCTATGGAGATTGGCCATGTTAGGATCTATTGTACTAAACTAGAATGTGGAAGTAAATTCGAGAGACACTTTTTCCCAATATTTTGCTTGCATTAGTCTCTCTTGTTGAACATACCAACTTTTGAGTATGGCATCCCTTATATGGTAGAATCTATGTACCCATTGACTCCATGGCACACTCTTCATCTCCCATTTTTTCTGATAGAATTCGACATGGTCAATGTGATTTTTCGTTCCCTTGAATTTTTTCAGAAGCTCCATGTCTAAGATAACATCCTGAAACCTCTTCTTAGGGGATGTATGCATGCCCCCCTAGATGTTTAGATCCTACTTTTTCATTTTCCACCATCGCACAAGCGTTCCTTAGGTGACAACATCCATTACTTCTACTCATCAATCATTCAAAACTTGGTATTTCATTCTTTCAAGGAAAGCATCGACTCTCTATATTCCATTGAACAATATTGTATCGCGCAGTTCTAACCCAATCCAACGCATTGATGTTGTAATCCATGTATGCATACTCGTGGATACTTCATATAGCTAGTTCTACAACCGGTCAATCACATCTTGTGAATATGTTTCAAATGAGTGGACATTGCACCAAAATATCTCCCCATCACATTGTATATGTTATTTATTTCCACACTTCCAATGTCATCCTAAACTAGTTTTGTATATATTTATCCTTTTGTGGCATCCAACAGAGCTACCACACGCAGTTCCTCGGACTCAAAGGACATGTGTCTTTGCTTCAGGTTCTGAATCGCATCGTATCAAATTCCCAATCTATACCCAACAACATTGGGTAGGGATTTATTGGTTGTGGAGCCTAATATTCCTTATTCATAGGTCATGTTTCAGCTGTGTCTAGATCCCATCCCATGATGGGGGGTTTTGGGGGGCCTTCCCCCCCCAAAATAGTCGCCATGGGGGGTCTAGGGGTGGGTAGCGACTACATTTTAGGATCCCACCCTTGGAGGGGGTTTAGGGGCAGCACCCCCATAGCTAAAATTTTGGAAAAATGCCTTGTAAAATGTTCTAATTTCATAGTCATGACTTGGCCAATAATGGGTGATTTACGGGCCCATGGTATTGGGTGTTCCATAGTATTTTCCCATGTCAATCACTCTTTAAAAGGAAGGCATTGTAATGCGGTTTTTTATTGTAGCATTGTAGATATATCTATGATTTTGTAAGAGACACTGTGAGAGAGTTAAGAGGAAATTGCAGCTGATGTGCTACAAGTTGTATCCCTTCATTTGTTGGACGGTATAATAAAAGGACTAGCAATTTCTCCGTGGACGTAGCCTAGATTGGGTGAACCATGTTATATTGGTGTCTCTCTCTTATTTTTTTTATGTGATTTATATTTGCATCTTGTTTATTGTTATTTCTCTACGATCTTGTTTTTCTAACAATTGGTATCAGACCCAAATGTCTATTTGGAAGATAAACTCATAGGAAAGAAGGGTTCCTGGTTTGAGTGGGAGAAATGGTAGAAGAAGGAAAGTTTAAGGTCGATAAATTTAATGGCCAAAACTACCAGTTATGGAAGATGCAAATGGAGGACTATTTGTATTAGAAGGATCTATTCCTACCATTGGGAGGAAAAGAAAAACAATCAGTGACTATGAAGGACGAAGAATGGGAGGTTCTTGAAATAAAGGAATTGGGAAGAATAGAGCTATGCCTGGCTTCATTGGTGGCTTTCAATATCTAAAAATAAAATACAACGAAGGGTCTGATGGGTGCATTAGGTAAACTGTATGAAAAAACCTTGGCCTCCAACAAGGTATTTCTAATGAAGAATTTAATTAATATGAAGATGTCAGAAGGTGGATCTGTTGTTGATCATTTAAATGAATTTAATACGATTACAAATCAGCTAAGTTCTGTAAAAGTGAACTTTGATGATGAGGTTAGAGCTCTTCTAATCTTGTGTGCATTGCCAGAAAGATGGAACAAGTTGGTCATGGTTGTAAGTAAATCTATCTCTTGTTCAAACACTTTGAAATTTGATGATGTTGTTGTTGTTATTCTTAGCGAGGAAATGCGAAGGAAAAGCACATGGGAGACATTAGGTAATGCATTGACCATGGAGAGAAGGGGAAGAAAAAGGGAGAGAGAAAGAGCCTAGGTAATCGCAGAAATTCCAGGAAGTGTAGATACAAGTACAGACTGAGAAAGATAGAGTGTTGAAACTGCGGAAAGAAAGGACATCTAAAGAAAGACTACATATCTCTAAAGAAGAAAGAAGATGGACAACATGAGACTACTCAAGTAGCCAATGTAGTAGGTGATGTGTTACAACATGATTTGATTCTTGCATTAGAAAATAATAGTGATTACTGGGTAGTAGATTCAGGGGCTTCATGTAATGCTACATCCCATAGGAAATACTTTCATGATTATGTTCCAGGTGATTTTGGGCATGTTTTATTAGGTGATGATGAACCATGTAAAATTGTTGGAATGGGTAAGGTACGGATAAATTTAAAGAATGGAGGTGAATGGATGTTGAAATATTTAAGGAATATTCATGCTATGAAAATCAATATGATATCAATAGGGAAGTTGGGAGATGGTGGTTGTTTATCTAAATTTGTATAAATGTGGTGGAAGATCATTAAAGGATTGATGGTCATAGAAAAATGAGACATGATAGGTATGTTGTATTTATGTACTCATAATACTGATTATTCTATCTATTTAGCTTCCAAAGGAATAGATACAACATTGTGGCATCATAGGCTTCTCCACATGAGTGATAAGGGGATGCATATTCTCCACTCAAGGAAGTTGTTGCCAATCTGATGCAACTAAGTTTGGAATTCTATGAGAACTGTGTTTATGGGAAACATAAGAGAGTCAGATTTCGCAGGGTTGGGAAACATAAGAAGAGTGAAAAGTTAGAGCTTGTGCATACAGATGTATGGCGACCAGCTCAGGTACAATATCTTGGTGGCTCTCATTATTATGTTACATTTATTGATTACTCAACTAGAAAAACTTTGGTTTATTGCATTAGACATAAATATGATGTGTTTGCTACTTTTAAGAAGTGGAAAGCTTTGGTTGAGAATGAGACATGAAAAATGTTGAAGTGTGTAAGCTACCAAGATTACACATTAAAATATTTATTATATAAATATATTTTGAATGATTAATGATTGAATACAGAGAATGGACCATATTAAATATGGTCGATGCGTAAGAGACATGTCTATTTAAAAATAGACATGTCATTTAATAATTCATAATTAATAATTAATTAACCTATAACGATTAATTAGTAAACTAATACTAATCTACAGTTTTCATAACCATTTAGGTTTATTACAAGTCATTCTTCCTTGAAAATATTCGACTGCAAATCTTGGATTCTTCACAATTAACTGCGACATCATACATGCTTTAAAGGTTGATGACATACAACCCTTATTTATAGACTTGCTTCAAATAATAGTACCACGATTTAGTAGTTCTTGAAACATTGGGTCACATTTCCATTCAAATCTCTTCATGCATATGATTTTATGGATAAAAACATAATGATTATAGGGGGTATTCTTTTGAGATTTCAATCTAATGTTTTCATAAAGAACTTGCATTGCACTAGAGTACAAAAAGAGATATTAGTGACTAAAATTCGCATATAAAAGACTATTTTTTAGTCGGTGACTAATAGTAACTAATTTCCAGTATCTTATACCTCAACTAATTAAGTTGTATTTAACTTAGTAATTAATTGGTTGCCTTATTTAGTCGTATATTTCGTCATTGATTTAGTCATTAATTGCCACAATTAATGACCAAATATATGACTAAATAAACTACTAGATGATAAATCAGGGAAACCTATTAATGACTAAGCTAAATATGACTAAAAATTAGTCACGCTATAAGATACTCGAAATTAGCTACTAATAGTCATGTATATGTGAATTTTAGTCATTTTTTATTCACAAATTTATGATAAGTTACGGAGGAATCGAACCCCCAACCCCCTTCCTGTAAGGCAGGTGCTCTTCCATTGAGCTAACACCCTTTAAAAATAGAGGTATAAATATGGGTTTAACATAAATGTGTCATTGACTAATTAAAAGTATTACAAGAGCATTCCAATTGGAAAAATGATCTAAAATTTGGGAAAGGCACCAAACTCACCTTCTTGCAATTTCTTGGTATGTGCTTGCAAAAATGGGTGGGGCTAGGTTCAAGTCCTGGGAAACTTTAGAGAAATAGAATCCCCCTCACTTCTGAAATCCTAACTGAAGAGTGACTTCTATAGCATGGCAGGAGGTTTATGTCTATTGAAGATAAATAATAGAGAAGTTACCACTTGCTCGTGTTGACCAAAAGCATTTATATAAAAAATAAAATTTAAAAAAGGAAACTATAATTTACCTAGAGACAAAGGGAGTCTTTAGAATGTAAATACCTTTGTAAGCATTAAGGAACCAACCTCATGTGTTTTCTTCTTCGATAATCAACATAAAAGCATGAAGCAGAAAAGTTCAGGGTTGAAGAAAGTACAATTTGATCCACACAAGGTAAGGGTCATAACTTAAGTTGACCATGGCATGTGGGTAAATGAAAGTACTTGACGGGGTTTGAAAGTGATATTGTCATTCGTGATTCATACGAACACACCAATTGTCACATACCCAAAATCTGAATATTTTATGTTGTGAGAAAAACATTATGTTATATTTTATTGTAAAGTTTTTATGATTATTGACCAAGTGGGGTCAAGGATGACTGTAATTAAATACTCTAATATTTTATTATTAATAAATAAAATAGGATACAAATACCCGAAAGAGAATGTTAAAGAGTGTTCACTGACCCACTAGGAGGAATGGACTGGGGTGAGAGCAAACTGACACTTGGCAGCATCATCAATTCACTTCTAGCTGTTGCAGTGGGAAACTTCCCTATATTTATGGTCATGTTCCCCATGAAAGTGGAACATAGTAGGTGGCTCAATAATGATAGAATTGACCAAAGACCTAGGCATTCTATTTACATCCATTGAATTGAGCAAGAGGCTCACTAATTTTTCCTTGTGATAATTTTTGAAAAGAGGAAACACAGAATGCACAAGAGATTCGACGAGGGGAAGGCTAGAAAGTGATTGATAGAATTAAGTCTGCATATCTGAACTAGTACTGCTTAATGCAGAGTTCAATACTGTTAATGGTTGAAGTGATACTGCTGAGTAAAATAAGTATTACTGCTGAGTTGCAGAGGAATTTATTCCATTCTCCACACATCATCTTCGTCCTGGTGGTTGAGTGAACAGGCTCGGGGGTCCTAAGGCAAGTGACTTGGCTGTCTTCAAGAGAAGGTTGGGTGGAATGGGCTCCTTTGGGTGTTTGTCCATTCTTTAGTTATCAGGTTCTACATTGTTTTGTTGTTTACTTCTAGTTTGTTAATTTAGTTCTGAAAACTGTCTTTAATTTCACTGCTAGATTGGAACTACAAAATCTAATAGTTATTTCTAAATGAATGAATAAATGATTGAATTAGAAATTCTTTTTGTATTTTTCAACTCACTTTATGTGACGTACTCTAGTACAGAAAGCTTTGCTTAAAGTAGATAGATTCAAATGATTCTTTATGAACAGATTGAATGAATTCGAGTAGAATAGTAAACCTATATACTGCTTTATTATATAAATATAATTTGAATGTTGAAATAAACTCAGATTTCCTATATGTACAGTTATGTATTCTTCTAAGTAAACAATATCAGTTACAGAGCTAAGGCAAATAGATACGCTAACATATGTTGTTCATTTTCAATATTTATATTCAATCAACTATGCTAATACATATTGCTTTACTTTCAATGTTTATAAAACAACACTAAGTACATAATCATAGAAACAATATACATATATTGTACAACCCATATGTTTAATGTATAAACAAATAGTTAAGTAAATATCATATCTATGTCATTTATAAACAGGGTAATAATAATAACTAACATTACAAATCAAGCAAATAGATTCCGAATACTTTGTAGAAATGATAAAAAATATTTAGCATTCAAAGTCTGTTAAAATCATTATAAACCTAATACATATACAGTTTAATAATTAAAATCCAATTCATCTTGCAAAAACCTAAACATATTTCTATATCCATATTCATATACCAATTATATTATTAATTACAAACTATCAACCTAAAAATAGTCTCAAGATCGAAACCCACTGGGTCCTACCCAGTTCACCCTAAACATTCATCCATTCTTTAAATACACAAAATCCAACCCGTAAATTATGGTTTGAAACAGAGTTTAACTCTGTATAGGTAAATTTACAAATGAAGTAAATGCTTTTACGAACCCAGCTCAGAATCAATTAACTAATGTTCAAATAAACATTTGAAATTAAATCGAATTTTTCGACAGGGCCGTAAAGGCTTAAAATCAATTTAATATAAAACATCATCACATAGTATTTAAATTTAAAACATCCATTAAATCTATTAAAGACTTAGGGCTTGGCCCATTTCTTTTATTCACCACTGAAATCAAGGAAGAGCGGAGCCATAAATCCAAGCAGGCTCATATCGTGGCTAATGTAAACCTTAATATCTTTAATTAAAACATCGTAATAACAAGAGTCAAATTTATAAGCTTGGGCTTTCCCAGCTATCTCAATACGAACAAATGTTCGATCAAAACCATAAATTACTCTTCAAACATTTAATAGACAATGGTAAAGAAATAACGTAGCATACACAGAGATTCTATGGAGTTAGGGTAATTCCCATTTCGAATCCTTAGAATTCATCCATTTAAATCTAAAGATTTAGTCGAGAAACATTTACATAATTTCCAAGCTCGGGCATAAGCCTTTCATTCAACACATTTCCAATTCAAAATAAAAACCAAATCGTATTTGAGTTAGATAGTACAGGGTTTTCGTGAGGACCAGCATTATGCCGAGAACCCAAAGCTTACACACTTTATGATTGCAGGATTCAACCCTGAAGGTTCAAGATTCATACGTAAACAATTTAATAACAAACCAAAATTTGATTTCCATTTCTAAAGTAACTTTCCAAACAGGAATTACAAGAGCCGTAGCACAAGGGTTTGATACCCCACGGACTCCTTACAAAAATGCCGAAAGGCGTACATTTTTATCAAGCAAAACAACAAACCAAAACTAAACCATCTATCGGCAAAGTTTACACCAACTGGAAGCAATGCCATATCATCATCTTTTCACAATGAAGAGTCACAACATAGGATGTCCAAGAGAACCACCGAAGCTTACTAGGGATTTTGCGTAATATTACGATAGAAAGAAGCTCCTAGATCCCTCGGAGGCAAGCTTCATTAAGAATCAAACCTGTCACTCAACATCAAAACCGAGCAACAAGACTGGTGGTTAGTCATTGATGCAAGTATACATTAAAAATAGAAGAATCAACACTGTAAAATACGGATAAGCTTACCTTCTTTGTGTAACAGCATTGCCAATCCACAAAACCTCCAATGACAAAACCCTGGAAACCCTCGAAGCTTCAAACCCTAAATAGTCGGGAGCCTGTTGACCTTCCTTACCACTAACATTGCAAAATGAAATGTGTTACAAGGGTTGTTAGTACTTCATTACACGGTTAGGGTTTATCCCAAAAACCAAAGCCATCACATGAAGCATTGCCACGGAGTTTTCCATTGTGCACTCCACCACAACCTCTTTTAATTAACATTAAGTGTAAAACTTGCCAACTTAAGTGCACCTGCCAACGCAGAGTTCCATTAATTTCCAATTCTTGGTCAATGCTTCGAATGAGTTATATGGTCAGATCGTATTACAACCTAATTTCCTTACATGTGAATGTTACAAGTTTATAATCATGGTCGTGGGATTATGACCCTGCCACATTTAGATATTATTACATAAGAACTATAGAATAATGGGGTTTGAATATATATGAAATAACCATGATCATAGTATAATGTCAAATAACATTAATACATGGATAATTTAGAGTATAGAGTTCACCAACCCACATTAGGTTACTTTTAGCATGCACTTATGTTAAGCATAAGTTAAAATGTGAGTCATATATATATATGTTTATATTTTCTTTATACATGTTTATCCATACACTAAAAAAACTCATTAAATGGCAAATATAGCAAGGGTAGGTCTTACCCTCAGTTCTAAGTAGGTAAGTCTTCTACAAAGCATGCCTATAACATCAAATGCTAGAGTAGGTACAACAATGACGTACAACAATTTAAATCTCCAACTAAGGATATCACTCTCACCTGTGATCTGTACAAAAGTAGTAAGAGCGTTAGCTATGCAATAGCTAAGTAAGCCTCGAGGTATCCATAGGACCCCTTCATCAAAAGAAAATAAAAAGGATAGTAAGCATAAAATTACATTTATATTAAGTTGCAAAAACATGAATAAATGATTATCTATAAATATGACAAAAGAACAATGTTGTATGTAAATTAAACAAGATAAGAGGAAATCATTTATAATATAAAACTACCTTAGAAGTTAATACATAAATCCCGACATTTGTTTCATAGACGTTTATGTCACTACAACATTTACAATAAATTACAACAATGCATAAAGAAGTACAAGTCGACATCATAAATATGAGTGAATAGATTTTAATGAGACATATGCCATTAAATATATCTTCCGCATAATAAATAAATAGTACTTATACTGTTAAGAAAAATTTTAAATTTTTGTGAAATTTGGGGATGTTACACCAATTCCACATGGAAACATAATTTTGCATGTGGTTTTACAATTTACATTTTTTAATGTTTCCAGGAATTTTTGTAGCTTTGATAGACTATGGCATTAAGTAGGATATTAAATGTCAAATGTTACACATATATCATTACACAATCAACTTCTAGTAACATACATTATGCTAGAAACACCTACTCTTTACTATCTAAAGAAATTTTTTCTACAACCTTAAAGAATATGTATTCCTTAAATACTGACATAAACGTATAATCCAACTAGAAACTTTTTACCTACTTTTGTTGCAAAAACAAAAACCAAAATTTCTTTTATATGCAACAACTTCCTCAAAGTACTTGAGGGCATTCTTCCATGCTTCTCCAAATTCCATCCAACTTGTTTGTATCAATAGTCCTTACATCTGTTCACCCAAATCATCACTTTCATCCATGTTAAGAGGTGAGCCTCCTACTCTCTCAGATGTAGGATATCCTTCAACAGAACCACTCAGTGAAAGTGAATAATCATCTATGTGAGGACTTGCATGCAAGTTAGAAAGAGGAATTGCTTTGTTCTCTCCATGACAATCCATGAAAAAAAATTCTTCAAACTACCATTTCTATTTGATGTCTTAGGCCTTTTCACAGTCCTCCAATATAATTACTCAAGTTGAGCATCAGAGTGCTTTTACTTACCCCACTTTTTCCTTCTAGGGGAGTCAAAACATAACAGTTCTCTTTGATTTATGTTTCTTAGAGTTATCAGGCTTTAAATTACATGGGTACCAACAAAATTGAGAAATAGTGGAGAACGAGAGGGAGCAACTTGCAAAAGATATGATGTCAGCCATGTTGTCTTGTCATTTGAAGCCCTCAGATGTTTCTCAGCTTCATAAAGTATCCTCAATTCTCTTTGGAGTCTCTTTAGGTTATATTCTGTCACTGTAAAAGTGCACAACATTCAAGAGTCACATGAATATTAGAATAAAAGTAACTCTGAGAAGGAAATGAGCAACAAGGTATTTTCTTCTTATTTCATAACTATGTAAGAAAGTGATCTATTAAATGTTTATGTATCAGATGTTTAAATAAATAGGAGACATAAATTATAGAACAAAACCATAGAAATTCCAATAGAAGCATTAAAGAATAACAAGCAATAGATAGCACAAAAATTGCAAGATGATAGATATCCAATTTGTCAGGCCAATCATGTTTGCTTTAGTAGTTTGACACACAATTTTGAGTTATATGCTTTCCATGAGAGAAGACCTAAACAAATGACTACAAGGTTTCATTGATTTCACTACTTACATGGGCATTAAAGTGGGTCAAATAAGGTATGTTGACAATGTATTTTCTAATTAATAGGTAGAGACAATAGTTGAATCACAGGCCAGGCCAAATGTGTCAAAAGCTTGTGGTGGACCCTAGTTTTTACTTCAAGTACAATGTTTAGACTATATCGATGCATTTTGACTTTGTAACTTCAACTAATGATTGGAAGACACAATCTAGTGCATTACACTAGTTAAATGAAAATTTGTTCGGGTGAAATTGAAGAAAAGTATCAGGTAGTGTCAATGACTGCAATTACAGCTTTTAACCCATTTCTCATTTCCTTTTGTTTCTTGCCTTAATTTTGGCTCTATGTCTTGATTCAGACGGAAAATACTAATTATTTACCTGATTAAACATAGCGAACTAACCTTATGTGGAGTATTTTTGGGGTGAAACTCATGAAGAAAGTAGTTTAATTGTGAACAGTAACAAGTTTGTTGTAGGGTAAGCCAGAGCAAGTTAGAAATGGCAATATGGAATTGCCAATAAACCATATAGATGGAGGTAGTTCGATCAATAATTGGGATCAAATTGCTTGGGTTGTCTTCTAATATGAACTATAAATAGACATGCTACTAATATGAAAGCATTCATCAGGACAAAATGATTTTTTCCAACATCATGTTATCTCTACAAAAATAATCCTGAGAGAAACTTACAAGCATGCATGTGGAAGAATATTCCCTTGTGTATGTTGTCTCCATCCTTATAACTGCCAACTAGAAAATCCATTATAAGAGTTTCCAATTGTGACGTCAAAGCCATGGGTTCAATTCCAGAACCTATAAACTCTCTGACCCTTCTTACTGTACTGGCTGCATCATCTAACAAGGCCAAATCTAATAGAAAGAGAAACTTTTCATCTAATACGACTCCAACCTACAAATGTTTTTATATTAATGGCCATAATCTCACACAATAAGCAAAAAGTTTAACACAAATGTTTTTCAATATAAGATATTACCCATAATATGCACATCTTGTTCAGTAGCAACCTTATTTTGTCCTCATGGAAAGCTCAAGCATGATATTTAAGACAGGGAACTTGCAATTTAATATAACTATAGATGGAACGAATTGTAAGCATTACTCCTTAATCCTTTAAAAAACAACCATATATTATCCTTGTAGATGGTTTAAATCCTCAACAATCACCTTTCCATTTAGGATGGGATGTACATGGTCAATAAAGTGAAAATATACAAAAATAAATGCTGAGGTATTAACCAAATGTTTACTAACATACAAGATAAAGAAAAGCTTGCACAAGTGTACAATTATTTGGAAGTCAATTTAATTCAAATTTCCAAGTAGCCTCATTTTTTACCCTAAAAAGTTAGTGTGTTTTTTTATTAAAAAATGAAGTTATAGGACATAGCATATAATTACAATATTATGAAGATACCTGTCATGCAAAATCCAAAAAGCAGTAAAAACCATCATTAACTGGCATTCACAATCATTTATCTCTTTTCTTGTTTTCCTGCATCAACTCTACGAACTCATAAAATGCTGCAAACACATATACAGAATGAGCTTCCAACAAAATTCATGCAAGCAAACTGTGGACAATTCATAACTGATGAATCGTTTATCAAATTGTTAACATTTTTTCAGGAAATTTTAAAAGATCACACCCCCCTAAAAATACGTATCTTACTAGGATTTGAATCATGAGGACCAGTGATGCTTCTAGATGATACTGTAGAGACATTAATTTCATTGTAGGGAGGGAAAGACTAGCACAATTTCAATCATTTAAGTTAATGTGAATTACCTCTGTAACACAAGATTGTAGTCTATCAACAAGCAATGAGGTAATCATGCTTGTGTTGATGTGGGGACCTAGGTTCAAGTCCCTATATAGGTTGGATTGTAAATATGACCTTTTAAATATAAGTATTTCTAAAAAAAAAGCAAAATTGGAGGCTATATGAGTAATGAGTACATAGAGAGCTAGAATTGGGGTCTATACGACTCATGAGTATGTACTTAGACTATTTCACTCTCTTGAAGACACATAAGTAACACTTAGATCTTGGAAGTTGTAGTGAGCAATAAATTCATAAACCAAAGCAACATAAAATGATATTATTCAAATTGCATTAGTTTCCTGCCATTAGATGTTGAAAAGACAAGAAGAAAAGTAATAGTGAGTTCCCAAGTGTCAACTAGGAGGGTCTAGATTAAACTGGATACCAACTGAGCATGGATTGATTTTCTCACATATGGATTATTTACCCAAATGTATGAAAGATGATATTTGTCTCGTTTTGTAATATGAATCATTAATTAGTAGAATTTATACAAAAACAAACAAATGTAAGAAATGCAACTATGAAGGATGGTGAAAGAAAATGTGCAAGTTTACAAAAACTATCAACCATAAGAAATGCAATTATGAAAGAAGCTAAATGAGAATTATTCAACTTTACAAAATCCAACCCCAGAACCTCAGTTGTATATTGGCTGGATTTTCTGACTAAGGCCAACTAAGGAGATCCATCTCACACAAGTCGACTGCAGCTTCCGGTGTGTTTGGATTAGCTGATTCTTATAGGTTGTAGACCTGCTACCATCTAGGTTTTCACTCTCTTAAGGAGATTTCTAAGACTTCAACCTAGAAAAAATAAATCCTACACTAAATAATAAATACTAAATTCTAATTAAATTAACTAAACTAAAATTGACTATGTACTTGCAATATAAATTAATCTATTTACTATAAAATTCCTATCTGAGAGCTAAATTTATTTTTTAAGAGCTAGAAGTCTATTTAGCAACTATTAAATGAAAAGAAACTAATTGTGACTAATTAATATTTTGCTCTCTTAAGGAGAGTCTTTGTTTTGATTTTTTGAAATATTTTCTGAGGAAGTATTCAAAGATAAAATATAACTAATTAAATACAAAGATTATTTAATGGGTGTTAAATGAAAATTAAACTAAGAAAATGAAAATCTAATCTAAATTATTTACCCTATCTTGGCCAAGAGCATTTTTAGATTAATTATTTACTAAATTATATGTGTGTGGTTTGAGACTACACACATGGACCATACCCCACATAGTAAGATCTCTAAATCCATCTGCATTGTTAAAATTTAGTAAAATATTGTACACATTCATTATCAAAATTGTAATTTTCCTTGTCAGTGTGACACAACTAAAAATGACTAACATAAATGACTAATTAGTCATTTATGTTAGTCATTTTTATTTTAGTCACTTGTTATCTAGTCATATATTTTATCCAGTGACTAAATAAGTCGTTTTTAGTTGGATTATTTAAAATTGTTCAATTTTAGTCGTTTATCCCTTGAAAAAACAGTGGTGACTAACTTTTTTACTCGCCTAGTCACTTATCTCTCATTTTGTACTAGTATTAATTCTTTTTGCTCTTTTTAAGTCCTACCACCAAATCTCAACATTTCCGACTAAATTAAAGATGGCCATTTTTCCCTTCATAGAGTTGGAATAATTGTACATAGTAAAGTACTTCTTCATCCCAGATAGCCAAGCCTTAGCTTCTTCTCCATTTTTGACTTCGCTGTCAAAGGTAGGAGGATTTATCTTTTTAAATTCTCATGTTATCTCATATTTATATTATCTCTTTTTCCTTCATCTACTCTCAAAGTCACTACTAGAATATTTCGAATCACTAATTATAGGGATTCCATAAGAAGGAGGACAATTAGATGATGAATTTTCTCGTTTACGTTTCTTTTTGTCTTTGTCATCAGTTATCTCATTCAGTTTATATAGTAAAGTTTCATTTAAGTCTTCCTAGGTTTTCAGTACCCTCTCATGTTCATTCTTAAAGTTCATTAGTTCGACTTGTAAATCCCTTGTTGTTTGTAAAATCTTGTTATTAACATTGTTATTCTCATCATTAAGTTCAACCCAAACATGTGGTGTAGGGGATCGTCTCCCAGTCATTTCTTCATGCAGTTTAGTAACACAAAACTTCTTCTATGCATGAAAGAAGAATAATATATAAACAAAATTAGTTTTCTCATAATACTTAGTGGACACCATAAGGCCAAGTGTCATAATCTAAGCTCTGATACCACATGTCAAATTCCCATAAAGTAATACTCTCAAAAAATAAAAATTGAAAAAAAAATGTTTATCAATAAAGATACTTCCACATATAATGAGCTAAACAAATATTTGACACATACATCAAATTATATACACGTTTATTTTTCCTTTTTCAACATATAGATACATTTCCTTCAATTACAAAGTTACCATTATATACTCTTGACAAAAAGGATGCCTACTATAATACTTTAATAATTTCCAACATTCCCCTTCTTATGAAATCACCTATATAGTTGAGGATTAAATCCTATTTATACATTCCCTATCTTCTATCAACTCATATTAGCTCACATAGCCATTTAATATTCCATATATATTTATTTATTAACTAAGCCCATGGTAGTCATCTACTTAAATTACAAAGTTCCATTATACCACTCATATGGATTAATTTATTTTAAACAAAATATAGTCTTATATACATCCAAACCCAATTTGATTAAAATGAATATATTTCATACAAACCTATGTGTCTCACATATAATCTTTTCTTATTCAAGAATTTTTAACCCAAATCCAAAGTACTTAACGGTCTACTAGCATGATCCTGATTCAAATTAAGGCTCAGTTTAAGTTGAGGGCAGATCGTTGAGAATTCTTAGTGTCTTAGCACAACAGGCTAACGAGTTTTGTAAACCAACAAGTATTATTATTAGTAGAGAATTTACAATGAATACTCATCACGAAAGGCATGGCGTGATGATATAAATTTTTCCACCCGTGTAACTCCTTTTACCCAAGCATCGTTAAGATCATCCATCACATAGGTGGAGTTACGATCGTTTTAATTATAACTGAAGTATTTGACCGAAAGGATGGAAAATTCATCAAGACGCTTATTCAGGAATAAACATAACGTAACTGAAGTATTTTTGTATTGCTACATGTAAGAAAATTGGCAAGTGCGTGGCCCTTTCCCATCGTGGCTGTGGTTTGTTAACAGACCTGTGGTTTTTTCTAAGTGTGTTTTAGCATTATGGTTCTCTTTGGCTCGGCTGTAAGGATCTCCTCTTGCTGGTGTTTGGTCTCTGTCCAAGCTACGGTCTTAATAATTACAGATCATTTTTTTGAAATATCACGTGGTTAAAACAGTTCCTGTTGTGGATCTGTGGGATGCGCTTCTGGGGACTGTTCTGACTCCCTGCGTCGTGTGGAATTGCATCGATCTCTGCAGGTTTCACTACATCTTCAGCAGATCTGGTATGTAGAGCAGGTTGTGCTCTCGTTTTATTTGCCTGGAAATTTTTTTTTTTTCAGTTTGTGATTTTTAGTTGATGTATTGTTAATATGGCGGAGTCGAGGGCTATTGACCTCCTCACACCCCATAATTACCACACTTGGAAGCTAAAGATGCAACAATTGTTGCAATCAAAAGGCTTATGGCAGATGTTGGCCGAGGAGAAGCCAACATTCACCAAAGAGATTGAAAAATTTGCCTATCGAAATAAGCCGGATGAGGCAATGGGATTGATCGGGCTTTATGTTTCTGATAGCCTATTGTTTCACCTTGATGGCTGCAAAACACCAAAGGCAAGCTAGGACAAATTGGCCTCCCTATTTGGGAAAGTCAATGAATTTTGGGCTTTGGAATTAGAGACTAATTTGTCATCTCTTATACCTGATGAACATGCTTCTATTGAAGACTATCTTACCAAATTCAGGTCACTAGTTGTACAACTGAAAGCATGTGGCAAGACTAAAACAGATAGTGAATGCATCTTCCTGATTCTATCCAAGCTGAAGGGTCCGTATCAGGTATTCTCTTCCTCATTTTATTCTACAATGGATGCACTTGATGACAATTTTAAAATGCCTACTTTTGAGTTATTTTGTGAACGTCTAACAAGAGAACAATCTAAGCTTCAGCAACTAGATGCACTCTCTAGCTCTCAGGCACTTGTAGCACATACCTCAAAAGGTAAATCCAAAGCTCGTTTGCAAAAGAAGAATAATTCTGCTCAGGATAGTGATCCTCCCGCCAAGCCTCAGCAAAAGCCATTGAATGAAGCTATGAAGAAGCATAATATTTCAGTGTCCAAACCCTCTTCATCTAGTAAAGGGCTTGCCTTATCTACTCGAGCTTCACATGCATCCTCTGACAACTGGATGTTTGACTCAGGAGGATATTTGACTCAAGAGCATCTCATCATATGACGCATTCTAATGAGTTGCTTCCATCTCCATCTGATTGTAGCATTTCCCAAATTGTCATGGGAGATTCTTCACGGGTTGATGTTCAAGGATCAGGAACTGTGCAGTTAGATGATGGTTGTATCAACAATGTTTTGCTTGTACCTGACATCTCTGCCAATTTGCTCTCCATTTATCAAATCTGCCATTCCGGTGATGGGAAAACAGTTACATTTTCTCCCAATGATGTGGTCATTCATGAACTACACGATGCAGAAAATATTGTTGCATATGGACAGGATGATCACAAATCTCGCTTGTACAAATTTGGTGGTTTCGAGTATTCTTATGGTAAATCTTTCATTGCTCATGTTGATTCATTAAGTAAGCTTTGGTACGAAAGATTTGGACACCTTAATTATACGTATCTGCAACAAATGAAATCGCAAAAACGTGTTCTTGGGCTTCCTAAGGTTTCATGCACACATGGAGTTTGTCCATGATGTGTTCTTGGAAAACAACATCAAGATTCCTTTCCGAAAGGAAAATCATTGTGTGCTATTGTACCTCTTGAGTTGGTGCATAGTGATCTCATGATCTTTCCATCTTGTTCTTTTTCCGGAGCTAAGTATGCACTCACCTTTATTGATGCTTTTTCACGCCGATCTTGGGTGTAGTTTCTTAAGTACAAAAGTGAAGTCTTCGCCACTTTTAAGACTTTCAAGGCTTTTGTTGAGAAGTAATCTTCTCATTCTATCAAGAATCTGCGCACAGATAATGGGGGGGAGTATGCCAATCAAGAATTCAAAAATTTTTGTAGAGAACAAGGTATTTTTCATCAGCACTTTGTTCCCTACACTCCTCAGCAAAATGGCGTTGCTGAAAGAAAGAATAGGACATTGAAAGAAATGGTGATTTGCATGATTCATTCCAAGAACATGTCATCCTCCTTCTGGGCCGAAGCAGTGAACTGTGAAAATTACATGCAGAATCGGATGCCTCCCAAAGAAGTGTTACATATGACTTCAGAGGAAGCTTGGAGTCATGTCAAGCCCGATGTCTCTATTTTCAGAGTATTTGGATGTGCAACATGGGCAATCATTCCGCATGAAAAACACAAAGCTATGGAGAAGAAGAGTCAACCACTCATTTTTGTTGGCTATTGTGAAGACATGAAAGGATATCGGTTATTTGATCATGTCACTAAGGATGTCTTGTTTCGTAGGGTTGTTCGCTTTGATGAGCACTTCAAACATTCATCTAACCTTTCTCTCTCCATAGATTGGCATGTTGGTGCTAATCATGTTGGTAGTTTGGTTTTTGAATACCAAGAGGATGATGAGAATTCCCCTCTTGAAGATGGAAATCAACCAGAAGTACATCCGCCTCCTACAATTGAACAACTTGCTCAAGAACAGGAAAGGAGAAGCCTCCGTAAAAGGAAGGCGCCTGAAAGGTTTGGCTATGATGCATCTGGTTTTAGTTATTTTGCTCCCGCTCTCAGCAATAATCAGCCAGAAACAGTTGGTATATCCCTTATGAGTCATGCCATTTTAGAGGATCCTCAAAAATTTCCAGATGTTGTTGGGATACCTGAATGGGAGGCTGCCATGACCGAGGAGTATTCTTCTTTGATGAAGAATCATACATGGGATCTTGTTCCTCTTCCAAAGGGATGGAAACTAGTTCGTTGCAAATGGGTTTATAGGACCAGGTATGCTGCAGATGGTTCTATTGACAAGTATAAGGCATGACTAGTAGCCAAGGGTTTTTCATAGGTTGAAGGTATTGATTACTCTGATACTTTTTCCCCTATTGCCAAGATGAACTCCATACGCCTTGTGTTGTCTCTTACTGCCTCACAACACTGGTCAGTGTATCAGATGGATGTGAAGAGTGTTTTTTTGCATGGAGATTTGCAGGAAGAGATCTACATGGAGCAACCTCCTGGTTTTGTGCAGGACTCTTCTCTAGTATGCAGGCTTTGACGTTCATTGTATGGTCTGAAACAACCTCCTCGAGCTTGGTATGAGAAGATGGATAGTTTTTTTATCTCTTCAGGATTCCAACGTTGTCATTTTGATCCTACTGTTTATACTAGAAGACAAGGCACGGATCTCTTGATTCTAGTTCTGTATGTGGATGACTTAATTGTCACAGGGAGTTCTTCATCCTTGATTCATAATGTTCAATAGGCATTGATGGAACAATTTGATATGACAGATCTTGGCCTTTTGCACTATTTTCTTGGCCTGCAACTTCTTCAGTCTTCAAAAGGGATCTTCATTTTTCAGCAGAAGTATGCACTTGACCTACTTCATATATTTGGCATGTCTGATTGTAAGTCAGCACCCACTCCTTTTCAGTCAGGCATTACACTTACTGCTAGCTGCTCATCACCTCGTGTTGATCCATCCTTGTATCGACAATTGGTTGGGAGTTTGTTTTATTTGACTCATACAAGACGAGACATCTCCTTTGCAGTTGGTCTTGTATCTCGATTCTCTCATGATCCTCATGAGAGTCATTAGAAGGCAGCTAAGCGCATTCTTAAGTATCTTCAAGGCACTTCCAAGTTCGGCATTCAGTACACAGCTGGTTCTTCTTAGCTTGAGGGTTTCACTGATTCTAAATATACACATACACATTGTCTTTTGTTAGTAAATATCCTACTAGCACAACCACTTAATTTGTGGCCATAAACAAGTTATATGTGACTTGTTCTTCATATTTAGTTGTAATAACGCGTTTTCTAATTGTTTCTTAAGACATTATATTCAAGTTCTAGTAGTTATTCTTATTTAAACAACAAAATTAGTGTTTAAGATCTAATTAACCTGATAGGCGTTTATAGGTAAATAGGAATTTATATCTTAGAATTTGGGCATGGACTACCATCTATGCCGCAAGTGTACTATCCAAATTGATTTTAGGATGTTGTTCAAAATTCCAAACAAACAATAATAAAAAGAGAAATAAAAAAAAAAGTGGTAGGTGATGCATGGATAACTCTAATGTGGGTGATAACATATAGCTAGGCATGGATAAATGGGAGCTAACAATTATAATAAAAAAGAAATATAAAAAATAACTTGTAGCATGGATGCATGGATGCATGAATAATTTGGGTAGTTGATGGTAGATAATTGGAAGAAGTTGGGTGATAACATGTAGCTAGACATAAATAACTAGTAGCTGAATAGTTATCAAATTAATTTCATAGCATCCATATCCATGAAAGAGAGCCCATCTTTTACAATCAACTTTGACCATGGAACTTGTGACTATGTTTCTTGGCCCATATATATATCTTGTTAAAAAAAAAAAAAGTGAATCCAAAGTGGAATATCTTTTAAGAAACACAAACTTTGACCCAAATTTCATTTATATTATTCAATTACAAATATATATTTTATATCTTACAAGTGGTGCCTCATATAATGATTGATTGATTGTGATGTAATTATGCTTGTTGCTAGAACTTCCATTCTCTTTTTGTAAAAAATAAAAATCTCTTAACCACCAAACATTGCAAAATACCCCTTTTACATATTTTTAAAAGATGCCCATTAAACATTGCAAAATACCCTTTATACATTCTTTTTAAAAGATGCTCATTTCTAAATAGAATACATATATGTGAATCTTGACAATGTATCATAAATTTTAAATATCCTTCTATATAGAACAAATTATTATTGTACATTAATTAAGAAAAATGATTGATAGCAACCTATAAACTTTAATATACCTTATTTTTTATATAATTAATTGATAATTTATCATAAAAGGTAACTCTTATTAATACAATAAATAATTCATTGAAAAAAAACACTTAAAATTTTGTAATCCCTAGTTCAAAACCTTTATCTTTTCTTGCAGCAGTTTATCTTTTGACATTGTTTATGGCAGATCTTCAGTTATATTTGTAGAGTTGCTTTGTGGCAGCATAATAAATCTTCGGCACAGACAGATTCATATCCTTGACAGGCATGGAACAGCCAGATTCATATCCCTCGGCTGAAGAAATCAGGGCACACTCTTCCAATCCCTCACCTGATTGAAACACAAATTAATTAAAGAAAAGTGCATAATGTTTGTTCAGGAAGGTATTTCTAAAAATCTCTACGATTTCGTTTTTGGCCAAAACTTAGTTGGAATCCGGTTATATGGAATTTAAAAATTTAGTTGATTAAATTATTTTTCTAAACATCTAGATAAATTTAACACTTGAGAAAACCCATAGCATTCAAATTATGCAAGTCAATACATTATTTAAAAAATTTAAAGAAGTGTAAAAAGGAGAAATTAAAAAAATTAAAAATTAAAAACAAGAAAATAAAAATAATATTCAAATTAAAAAAAAAAAAAAAACAAAGTGGAATTGAATATTTTGAAAAGCTTATAACGGATTTCTTGACAAACGCACCTCGATTTTTTTTGTTGAAAATCGGCGCGGTATAGCAGCAATTTTTGGAATTCTATTATTTTTAGGATCCGCTCCTGTGACGGTGGAGGACGGACGGCAGCATATATATATGTCAGAGTTTGTAATTGCTTAGTTTGTGTACCTCCTTTGTCATTTGCATGCTGCGTTTTTAGAGTCTTTGTATTGTATGGAAGCGCTTCCTCTATTGTCTGTTTGTCTCTGTGCTTTGTATGTCAGTGTATTTGTCTGTCTGTGTCTTTGTTGTGGTTGTGTGTTGTTGCAGCTTGTGACAAAGGATGGTATCTTTTTTAATTTGAATTTGAATTTCGAAGCAAGAATTAGGGATGCTATGGAGCTGTAATAGCGGAGGGCCAAGTCCATCATCACAGGTATGTCTTTCTCTATATCTTTTTATATTCATGGTTTTCTTAGAATAGGAATAGAAATTGTAGGTTGAATTCACGATACATTCATGGTTTTCTTAGAATAGGAATAGAAATTGTAGGTTGAATTCAGGAATTAAGGATGCTGTGGAGGTGTAATAGTGGAGGTTATCTTTTTGAATTTCAAAGCAGGAATTAAGGAGGTTTTCTTTTTTGAATTTTGAAGCAGGAATTAAGGATGTTGCGGAGTTGTAATAGCCGAGGGCCAGGTCCATCATCACAGGTATGTCTCTCTCTGTATCTTTTAGAATAGAAATAGAAATTGTAGGAACATAACTAGCATTAGCTGTGTGGGAAATCGCTTGTGCCTAGATATCGTTTTGCAGATTTGGGGTTTTGTTTGTCTGAACCTCTATCTCCTCAGTACTTTGCCTTAGGAAGCTATTCGAAGGTTTGCAGATTTGGGGTTTTGTTTGTCTAAACCTCTATCTCCTCAGTACTTTTCCTTGGGAAGCTATTCGAGGGTTCTACACGATCTTGGTCAAATAGTATTTGAGATTTGGTCAAACAGTATTCAAAATATATTTGGTTGTCTGCATCCATGCCTCACTGCTGCGACCCTCAGCCTGTAGATTAAATTTTCTCTTAATACGAGTTCTCCATCAATTCTTGATTTCCTTGTCCGTCCTTCCTGATAAACTCTCTTAATACGAGTTCTCCATCAATTCTTGATTTCCTTGTCCGTCCTTCCTGATAAACTCTCTTAATACGAGTTCTCCATCAATTCTTGATTTCCTTGGCCGCCCTTCCTGATAAACTCTCTGCCCATTTGAAATTGCATCAATTTATTGAATATCACAATCGACTGTATATGTTCCTTCTTGTAAGTTTATATACCAAACCTATTTCCCCATCGGCTATGGAGTTCTATAATCAAACGTTCTTCGGAAGTGATCTTGCTGCGTTTGAGATCAGGCCGGAGAAAACTATTCCACCTTAGCCTGCACAATACATAAATTTCAAGTTTCTGCTGGGAAAATATACAAACTCGCTGGTGAATTAATTCCTATCTAATCGCCCATGACATGAGTAAATTGTTTTCTGAATCAACAATGACCAAAAACCTCAAAAATTTCGCCTGTAGAAGGCAATATTATATCGAAATTCAATAATCCATAAACCTAATCAGAGATTTTACTCATACATACCCGCTGCTTTGGCGAGAAAGTTCCAGCGCCCTTTGCCATGTAAACTGATATACCTAATACCGAGCAGTACATAGGAAAGGGCGTATAGCACGAGATCTGTGCCTCCCTATGCTTCCGATCTGATCTCATGAATCTGATCCGATGCTTTTGGGGTTTAAGTAATCTGATCTTGGGGTTTATAGTTTCTAGCTGTCCTCACAGCCTCGAGCAGCTCCACTTTTCCTACACAATGGTTTGATCCATTCATTCAACGAGGTGGGCAATGGAACTGGGTTGTTGTTCGTTATATTTAGGTATACGTGGAATATTGTATGAGTCAATTGTCTATTTGTCCATTCATGCACCCCTTTGATCAGGCCATATGACAGGCAATTTGTGCACTGAACAAACCTGTAACCCATGTGTTTGCGAACTCATGCATTTTAAACTTGTGGAATTGTTTAAATGTGAGTTTTCTATTTGTTTTTTATGATGTGCATTACTTACTTTTCAAGAAAATAATGCATAATGCTCCTAAATATTTTTTATATACATATTTATTCACATTAAAAATCTTTAGAATTGATTAGGAATAGTGGATGTGATCTGACCGGTGTAATTTAATCTCAGTCTTAACATATAAGTCTTAACATGTAAGTCTTAATCTGACCATATGACCTCTGTAATTTAATCTGTCTTAACATATAAGTTTTAATCTGATCCATATGACATGTGTCTAATTTAATGTGATCCATATGACCTGTGTGTGTGTAATTTAGTGTGTAATTTAAAGAAAACTGAGTTTAAATGTTTTATTAAAGTTTATATGTATGATAATTTTTAATATTTTATATGTATGACAATTTTTATTAATAGTTTATATGTATGCCAATTTTTATCAATAGTTTATATGTACGACAATTTTGTTAATGTTTTATATGTGTGACCATTTTTAGAAGTGGGTTGATGTACAGGATTTGCAATATACAGATTGCTTTGCTCTGTAACTTATGGAGAACATATTGCATTGCTCTAACTTTTGGGGAATGTCATTGTCCTGATAGTTTTGGAAAATGTTAATTAACAGAAAGAGAGGTAAGACATAATGATGATCATTATTTTTTTCATATTTTTTAATATTTAGAGTAATATTTAAATAAGGATGTCTCATATATATTTTGTTTTGTTTTTTTTCCAGATATCGAGCATTTAAACATTCATTCATCATATGAACTAAATTGCAACACATGGATTCTTTTGGTGTGTTATTTTTAAAAATATTAATAAATAAAAATAAAAAGGTAATGATATTTATAGTTTTCATGTTTTTATTCAAAGTAATATTTTAATGAGAATGCATCTCATTTTTGTGTTGGTTGTTATCTTTTCAGGTATCAAGCACCTTTGAACATTGATTCAATGTTATTTACAACAAGACTTTTATAGTTTATTATTTGTGAGACTTTTGTAAAGACATAGACTTACAAACATATTATTTTTAATATATATAATTATATTTTTTGGGGATGGGATTAAACCCATCCAAATGCTCTAGATGTTGGGGGGGCCCATCATCTTTAGAGTAGTCTCTTATAGTGTTATGATGTGGTATGTTTTTTTCGTATTCATTTTCTACTAATGGTATTTACATAAACTAATTTGATAATTTCTCCAACATAAATAAACTTCATTTTGCATAAACTAATCTGATAATTTCTCCAACATAAATAAACTTCATTTTGCATAAACTAATCTGATAATTTCATATTCATTTTCTACTAATGGTCTTTACATAAACTAATTTGATAATTTCTCCAACATAAATAAACTTCATTTTGCATAAACTAATCTGATAATTTCTCCAACATAAATAAACTTCATTTTGCACTTGATGTTTTCACACAAACTAATTTCAAAATTTATCTAACACATAAATAAACTTTATTACATATATTTGAAATTCTAATCATTTTTATATTTATTTTTCTTTAATATTTATTTTTAATTTTTACTTTTTTTTTTCATTTTTTATTTATTTTGCTTGAATATATACTTTTTCACTTTTTTTTTTTTCTATTTTACATTTTTTCAATTTTATTTAGATAGTAGTTATGTTACATTGTTATTATTTATATTTATTTGTATAGTATTTATATTATTACATTTATATTATTTATATTTGTTGTATTTTAGTGTATTCTTTGGGTGTATTTTTTTGTTGATTTTAGTGTAATTTTTTGATGTGTTTGAAATCTTTGTACATATATTTTGTATGCAACTCTATGTGTTTGTGTTTGAGATCTTTCTGCATGTATTTTGTATGCAATTGTATGTGTTTGTCAGATGAGATGATTTTATGTTTGTTAGATGAAATATTTTTTTTTTAAACAATTCTATGTGTTTGTTAGATTGAATAATATTTTTTGGAAGCAACTCTACGTGTTTGTTAGAAGAAATAATGTTTTTTGTATGCAACTCTGTGTTTGTGTTTGAGATTTTTATACATGTATTGTGTATGCAATTCTATGTGTTTATCATATGAGATTATTTTTGCGTTTGTTAGAGGAAATAATATTTTTTGTATGCAACTCTATGTTTGTGTTTGAGATCTTTACACATGTATTTTGCATGCAATTATGTGTTGGTCAAATGGTATGCTTTTTATGTTTGCTATATGAATTAATGATTTTTTAATGCATTTCTATGTGTTTGTTAGACGAGATGATTTCTATGTTTGTTAGATTAAATAATGTTTTTTGTATGCAACTCTATGTTTATTAGATGAAATAATTTTTATGTTTGCTAGATGAAATAATATTTTTTTGTATGCAACTCTATGATTTGTATTTGTGGATTTTTGTAGATGATTTTTGTATGCAACTATGTATTTGTGTTTGTAGATCTTTGTACATATAAATCTTTATGTTTTCGATATATAAATATTTATGTAAATTGATAATTGTTCATATATATTTGTATGTTTATATTTATTTTTATGTATGTAAATTTCTTATTGTGTAAATCATAAATAACTTATAGTAATATATATGTATGCTTATTTGTATTATAATAATAAATATATACTATATAAATTCACATTTTATTTTTTTTAAATGTTTTATTTTTTTAATATTGTTTTTTTATTTTTATTTATTTCATTTGTTATTTGTTTTTTATATCAAAATTTATGAAAAAATCAAATATATTTTATTATTTTTTAACTTTTAATAAATCAAATAACATTATAATCATAATAAAATCAACTTAATAAAAATACATAAATAAAATATTTAAAAATTTTAAACAACCCGCTTTGTTGATATAACAACAACAAAGCATAGATTATCGCTTTGTTGTAACAACAACATCAAAGCACAGTTTTTGAGGCCATATGAGCTTTCACCTTCACGTGGTTGGTCTTGTTAGTAGAGATCTTAAAATCTCAAAGCCAAGAAAAGCTCTCAAATATATAATTATATTTTAATACATTTGTAATAATATTTATTTAAATTTTTTATTAAAATATAATTATTATAAAATTATAAAATAAATTAATAAAATATTAAAAAATATTTTAATATTTTAAAAATTATAATATTTCAAAATTAAAAAATTAAAGTAAAATTTAAATCATAAATTTATTATTAGCAATAAAAATTAAACAATAAATTAAAAAAAAATCTACTAATGTGTAAGAATTAAATTTTAATACTATAATTAAGATCAAAATCTTTTAATTAATAATAAAACCCTAATTTCTATTTATAAAATAAAAATATTATAAAATAGTTAAAATTATTAAACTATAATTATTAAGATATTTGATAAATTTGTAATATTTAAAAAATAAAATTTAAACTTTAACTTTTATATATAGTGTGAATAGAAAATAAAAGCAATATAAAGTAGTAAAAATAATTATGACTTTCGTGACGTTACGAGCTAATTTCACACCCTTTAAGTTCAAGTCTGGTGAAAACGCATGGTGGCGTTTCGACTTTGACCAACTTCTCGGAATTGAAAATTGAGCATAGATTTGGATGTCCCATTGGTAGACAAGTGCGCACGCCAAATTTCATGACGTTCCGAGCTATTTTCTCACCCTTTGAGCCCAAGTCTAGTGAAAACACACGGTCGATTTTCAACTTTGACCAACTTCTCAGAATTTAAATTTGAGAATAGATTTGGATGTCCCATTGGTAGACAAGCATCCATGCCAACTTTCGTGACGTTTAGAGTTATTTTCACCCACTTTAAGCCCAAGTCTAGCAAAAACACACGGTTGAATTTCGACTTTGACCTACTTTGCGGAATTAAAAATTGAGCATATATTTGGATGTCCCGTTGGTAGACAAGTGCGCATGCGAACATTCATGACGTTCCGAGCTATTTTCCCACTCTTTATATCCATGTCTAGCGAAAACGCACGGTCGAATTTTGACTTCCACCAACTTCTCGCAATTGAAAATTGAGCATAGATTTGGATGTCCCGTTGGTAAACAAGTGTGCACGCCAACTTTCGTGACGTTCCAAGCTATTTTCTCACCTTTAAGCCCAAGTCTAGCGAAGACGAAGGACCAAGTTTCAACTTTGACCAACTTCTCTGAATTTAAATTTGAGGATAGAATTGGATGTCCCATTGGTAGACAAGCGTCCATGCCAACTTTCGTGACGTTCAGAGTTATTTTCTCCCACTTTAAGCGCAAGTCTAGTGAAAACGCACGGTCGAGTTTCGACTTTGACCTACTTTACGGAATTGAAATTTGAGCATATATTTGGATGTCCCGTTGGTAGACAAGTGCGCACGCCAACATTCGTGACGTTCCGAGCTATTTTCCCACTCTTTATACCCATGTCTAGCGAAAACGCACAGTCGAATTTTGACTTTCACCAACTTCTCGGAATTGAAAATTGAGCATATATCTGGATGTCCCATTGGTAAACAAGTGCGCACGCCAACTTTCATGATGTTCCGAGCTATTTTCCCGCCCTTTAAGCCCAAGTCTAGCGAAAACGCACGGCCAAGTTTCAACTTTGACCACCTTCCCGGAATTGAAATTTGAGAATAGTTTTGGATGTCCCATTGGTAGACAAGAGTCCACACCAACTTTCATGACGTTCCGAGCTATTGTCTCCCCCTTTAAGCCCAACTCTAGCGAAAACGTACGGTCGAGTTTCGACTTTCACCAACTTCTCAGAATTGAAAATTGAGCATAGATTTAGATGTCCCATTTGTAGACATTCGCGCACAACAACTTTAAGTGACATTACGAGCTAATTTCACACCCTTTAAGCTCAAGTCTAGCGAAAACGCATGGTGGCGTTTCGACTTTGACCAACTTCTCGGAATTGAAATTTGAGAATAGATTTGGATGTGCCATTGGTAGACAAGTGCGCACGCCAACTTTCGTGACGTTTCGAGCTATATTCCCACCCTTTAAGCCCAAGTCTAGCGAACACGCAGGGTCGAGTTTCAACTTTGACCAACTTCTTGGAATTGAAATTTGACAATAGATTTGGATGTCCCATTGGTAGACAAGCATCCACACCAACGTTCGCGACGTTCCGAGCTATTTTCTCCCCCTTTAAGCCCAACTCTAGAGAAAACGCATAGTCGCGTTTCGGTTTTGACCTACTTCTCAGAATTGAAAATTGAGAATAGATTTGGATGTCCCATTTGTAGACATGCGCGCACAACAACTTTCATGACGTTACGAGCTAATTTCACACCCTTAAATCCCGAGTCTAGCGAAAACGCATGGTGGCATTTTGACTTTGACCAACATCTGGGAATTGAAATTTGACAATAGATTTGGATGTCCCATTGGTAGACAAGTGTGCACGCCAACTTGCGTGATGTTCCGAGCTATTTTCTCCCCCTTTAAGCCCAAGTCTAGCGAAAACACATGGTCGAGTTTTGACTTTGACCAACTTCTCGGAATTGAAATTTGAGAATAGTTTTGGATGTCCCATTGGTAGACAAGTGCGCATGCCAACTTTTGTGATGTTTCGAGCTATTTTCTCTCACTTTAAGCGCAAGTCTAGCGAAAACGCACAGTCGAGTTTCAAATTTGACCAACTTCTCGGAATTGAAAATTGAGCATAGATTTTGATGTCCTGTTGGTAGACAAGTGCACACGCCAACTTTCGTGACGTTTTGAGCTACTTTCCACCCTTTAAGCCCAAGTCTAGCGACAACGCACGGTCGAGTTTCAACTCTGACTAACTTCTCAGAATTTAAATTTGAGGATAGAATTGGATGTCCCATTGGTAGACAAGCGTCCATGCCAACTTTCGTGACGTTCAGAGCTATTTTCTCCCACTTTAAGACCAAGTCTAGCGAAAACACACAGTCGAGTTTCGACTTTGACCTACTTTGCGGAATAAAAAATTGAGCATATATTCGGATGTCCCGTTGGTAGACAAGTGCGCAAGCCAACTTTTGTGACGTTCCAAGCTATTTTCTCCCCCTTTAAGCCCAAGTCTACCGAAAATGCACGGTCGAGTTTCGACTTTGACCAACTTCTCGAAATTGAAAATTGAGCATAGATTTGGATGTCCCGTTGGTAGACAAGTACGCATGCTAACTTTCGTGACGTTCCGAGCTATTTTCTCACCTTTTAAGCCCAAGTCTAGCGAAAACACACGGTCTATTTTCATCTTTGACCAACTTCTTGGAATTTAAATTTGAGAATAGATTTGGATGTCACATTGGTAGACAAGCATCCCTGCCAACTTTTGTGACGTTTCGACCTTTTTTCTCCACATTTAAGCCCAAGTCTAGCGCAAATGCACGGCCGAGTTTCAACTTTGACCAACTTCTCGGAATTGAAATTTGAAAATAGTTTTGGATGTACCATTGGTAGACAAGCGTCCACACCAACTTTCGTGACGTTCCGAGCTATTTCCTCCCCCTTTAAGCCCAACTCTAGAGAAAATGCACGGTCGCGTTTCGGCTTTGACCTACTTCTCGGAATTGAAAATTGAGAATAGATTTGGATGTCCCATTTGTAGACATGCACACACAACAACTTTCGTGATGTTACGAGCTAATTTCACACCCTTTAAGCTCAAGTCTAGTGAAAACGCATGGTGGCGTTTCGACTTTGACCAACTTCTCGGAATTGAAAATTGAGCATAGATTTGGATGTCCCATTGGTAGACAAGTGCGCACGCCAAATTTTGTGACGTTCCGAGCTATTTTCTCACCCTTTGAGCCCAAGTTTAGTGAAAACCCACGGTCGATTTTCAACTTTGACCAACTTCTCGGAATTTAAATTTGAGGATAGATTTGGATGTCCCATTGTTAGACAAGCATCCATGCCAACTTTTGTGATGTTAAGATCTATTTTTATCCACTTTAAGCCCAAGTCTAGCAAAAACGCACGGTTGAATTTCTACTTTGATCTACTTTGCGGAATTAAAAATTGAGCATATATTTGGATGTCCCGTTGGTAGACAAGTGCGCACGCCAACATTCGTGACATTCAGAGCTATTTTCCCACTCTTTATACCAATGTCTAGCGAAAACGCATGGTCGAATTTCGACTTTCACCAACTTCTCGGAATTGAAAATTGTGGATAGATCTGGATGTCCCGTTGGTAAACAAGTGCGCACGCCAACTTTCGTGACGTTCCGAGCTATTTTCTCACCTTTAAGCCCAAGTCTAGCGAAGAAGAACGACCATTTTTCAACTTTGACCAACTTCTCTGAATTTAAATTTGAGGATAGAATTGGATGTCCTATTGGTAGGCAAGCGTCCATGCCAAGTTTCGTGATGTTCAAAGTTATTTTCTCCCACTTTAAGCGCAAGTCTAGTGAAAACGCTACGGTCGAGTTTCGACTTTGACCTACTTTACGGAATTGAAATTTGAGCATATATTTGGATGTCCCGTTGGTAGACAAGTGCGCACGCCAACATTCGTGACGTTCTGAGCTATTTTCCCACTCTTTATACCCATGTCTAATGAAAACGCACAGTCGAATTTCGACTTTCACCAACTTCTCGGAATTGAAAATTGAGCATATATCTGGATGTCCCGTTGGTAAACAAGTGCGCATGCCAACTTTCATGATGTTCCGAGCTATTTTCCCCCCCTTTAAGCCCAAGTCTAGCGAAAACGCATGGCCAAGTTTCAACTTTGACCAACTTCCCGAAATTGAAATTTGAGAACAGTTTTGGATGTCCCATTGGCAGACAAGAGTCCACACCAACTTTCATGACGTTCCGAGCTATTGTCTCCCCCTTTAAGCCCAACTCTAGCGAAAAGGTACGGTTGAGTTTCGACTTTCACCAACTTCTCATAATTGAAAATTGAGCATAGATTTAGATGTCCCATTTGTAGATATTCGCGCACAACAACTTTAAGTGACATTACGAGCTAATTTCACACCCTTTAAGCTCAAGTCTAGTGAAAACGCATGGTGGCGTTTCGACTTTGACCAACTTCTTGGAATTGAAATTTGAGAATAGATTTGGATGTGCCGTTGGTAGACAAGTGCGCACGCCAACTTTTGTGACGTTTCGAGCTATATTCCCACCCTTTAAGCCCAAGTCTAGCGAACACGCACGGTCGAGTTTCAACTTTGACCAACTTCTTGGAATTGAAATTTGACAATAGATTTGGATGTCCCATTGGTAGACAAGCATCCACACCAACTTTCGCGACGTTCCGAGCTATTTTCTCCCCCTTTAAGCCCAACTCTAGAGAAAACGCATAGTCGCGTTTCGGTTTTGACCTACTTCTCAAAATTGAAAATTGAGAATAGATTAGGATGTCCCATTTGTAGACATGCGTGCACAACAACTTTCATGACGTTACGAGCTAATTTCACACCCTTAAATCCCGAGTCTAGCGAAAATGCATGGTGGCATTTTGACTTTGACCAACATCTGGGAATTGAAATTTGACAATAGATTTGGATGTCCCATTGGTAGAGAAGCGTGCACGCCAACTTGCGTGACGTTCCGAGCTATTTTCTCCCCCTTTAAGCCCAAGTCTAGCGAAAACGCACGGTCGAGTTTCGACTTTGACCAACTTCTCGGAATTGAAATTTGAGAATAGTTTTGGATGTCCCATTGGTAGACAAGTGCGCATGCCAACTTTCGTGATGTTTCGAGCTATTTTCTCTCACTTTAAGCGCAAGTCTAGTGAAAACGCATGGTCGAGTTTCAAATTTGACCAACTTCTCGGAACTGAAAATTGAGCATAGATTTTGATGTCCTATTGGTGGACAAGTGCACACGCACACTTTCGTGACGTTTTGAGCTACTTTCCACCCTTTAAGCCCAAGTCTAGCGACAACGCACGGTCTAGTTTCAACTCTGACCAACTTCTCGGAATTTAAATTTGAGGATAGAATTGGATTTCCCATTGGTAGACAAGCGTCCATGCCAACTTTCGTGACGTTCAGAGCTATTTTCTCCCACTTTAATACCAAGTCTAGCGAAATCACACGGTCGAGTTTTGACTTTGACCTACTTTGCGGAATCGAAAATTGAGCATATATTTAGATGTCCCGTTGGTAGACAAGTGCGCACGCCAACTTTCGTGACGTTCCAAGCTATTTTCTCCCCCTTTAAGCCCAAGTCTACCGAAAATGCACGGTCGAGTTTCGACTTTGACCAACTTCTCGGAATTGAAAATTGAGCATAGATTTGGATGTCCCGTTGGTAGACGAGTACGCACGCTAACTTTCGTGATGTTCCGAGCTATTTTCTCACCTTTTAAGCCCAAGTCTAGCGAAAACACACGGTCTATTTTCATCTTTGACCAACTTCTTGGAATTTAAATTTGAGAATAGATTTGGATGTCACATTGGTAGACAAGCGTCCCTGCCAACTTTTGTGACGTTTCGAGCTTTTTTCTCCCGCTTTAAGCCCAAGTCTAGCACAAACGCACGGCCGAGTTTCAACTTTGACCAACTTCTCGGAATTGAAATTTGAAAATAGTTTTGGATGTACCATTGGTAGACAACCGTCCACACCAAATTTCGTGACGTTTCGAGCTATTTTCTCCCCGTTTAAGCCGAACTCTACAGAAAACACACGGTCGCGTTTTGGCTTTGACCTACTTCTCGGAATTGAAAATTGAGAATAGATTTGGGTGTCCCGTTTGTAGACATGCGCGCGCAATAACTTTCATGACGTTACAAGCTAATTTCACACCCTTTAAGCTCAAGTCCAGCGAAAACGCATGGTCGCATTTTGACTTTGACAAACTTCTGGGAATTGAAATTTGAGAATAGATTTGGATGTCCCGTTGGTAGACAAGTGCGCATGCCAACTTACGTGACATTTCGAGTTATTCTTCCACCCTTTAAGCCCAAGTTTAGTGAAAACGCTACGGTCAAATTTCAACTTTGACCAACTTCTCGGAATTGAAATTTGAGAATAGTTTTGGATGTCCCATTGGTAAACAAGCGTCCACACCAACTTTTGTGACGTTCGGAGCTATTTCCTCCCCCTTTATGCCCAACTCTAGAGAAAATGCATGGTCACGTTTCGGCTTTGACCTACTTCTCGGAATTGAAAATTGAGCATAGATTTGGATGTCCCGTTGGTAGACAAGTGCGCACGCCAAATTTCGTGACGTTACAAGCTATTTTCTCACCCTTTGAGCCCAAGTTTAGTGAAAACCCACGGTCGATTTTCAACTTTGACCAACTTCTCGGAATTTAAATTTGAGAATAGATTTCGATGTCCCATTGTTAGACAAGCATCCATGCCAACTTTTGTGACGTTCAGAGCTATTTTCACCCACTTTAAGCCCCAGTCTAGCGAAAATGCACGGTTGAATTTTTACTTTGATCTACTTTGCGGAATTAAAAATTGAGCATATATTTGGATGTCCCATTGGTAGACAAGTACGCACGCCAACATTCGTGACATTCCGAGCTATTTTCCCACTCTTTACACCAATGTCTAGCGAAAACGCACAGTCGAATTTCGACTTTCACCAACTTCTCGGAATTGAAAATTGAGGATAGATCTGGATGTCCCGTTGGTAAACAAGTGCGCACGCGAACTTTCGTGACGTTCCGAGCTATTTTCTCCTCCTTTAAGCCCAAGTCTACCGAAAATGCACGGTCGAGTTTCGACTTTGACCAACTTCTCGTAATGGAAAATTGAGCATAGATTTGGATGTCTCGTTGGTAGACGAGTGCGCACGCCAACTTTCGTGACGTTTCGAGCTATTTTCCCACCCTTTAAGCCCAAGTCTAGCGAAAACGCACGGCCAAGTTTCAACTTTGACCAACTTCCCGGAATTGAAATTTGAGCATAGATTTAGATGTCCCATTTGTAGACATTCGCGCACAACAACGTTTGTGACATTACGAGCTAATTTCACACCCTTTAAGCTTAAGTCTAGCGAAAACGCATGGTGGCGTTTCGACTTTGACCAACTTCTCAGAATTGAAATTTGAGAATAGATTTGGATGTGTCGTTGGTAGACAAGTGCGCACGCCAACTGTCATGATGTTTCGAGCTATTTTCCAACCCTTTAAGCCCAATTCTAGCGAACATGCACGGTCGAGTTTCAACTTTGACCAAATTCTCAGAATTGAAATTTGAGAATAGATTTGGATGTCCCATTGGTAGACAAGCGTCCACACCAACTTTCGTGACGTTCCGAGCTATTTTCTCCCCCTTTAAGCCCAACTCTAGCGAAGACGAACGGCCAAGTTTCAACTTTGACCAACTTCTTGGAATTTAAATTTGAGGATAGAATTGGATGTCCCATTGGTAGACAAGCGTCCATGCCAACTTTCGTGACGTTCAGAGCTATTTTATCCCACTTTAAGCCCATCTCTAGTGAAAACGTACGGTCGAGTTTCGACTTTCACCAACTTCTCAGAATTGAAAATTGAGCATAGATTTAGATGTCCCATTTGTAGACATTCACGCACAACAACTTTCATGACATTACGAGCTAATTTCACACCCTTTAAGCTCAAGTCTAGCGAAAATGCATGGTGGCGTTTCGACTTTGACCAACTTCTCGGAATTGAAATTTGAGAATAGATTTGGATGTGCCGTTGGTAGACAAGTGCGCACGCCAACTTTCGTAACGTTTCGAGCTATTTTCCCACCCTTTAAGCCCAAGTCTAGCGAACACGCACGGTCGAGTTTCAACTTTGACCAACTTCTCGGAATTGAAATTTGAGAATAGATTTGGATTTCCCATTGGTAGACAACCGTCCACACCAACTTTCACGACGTTCCGAGCTATTTTGTCCCCCTTTAAGCCCAACTCTAGAGAAAACGCATAGTCGCGTTTTGGTTTTGAGCTACTTCTCAGAATTGAAAATTGAGAATAGATTTGGATGTCCCATTTGTATACATGCGCGCACAACAACTTTCATGATGTTACGAGCTAATTTCACACCCTTAAATCCTGAGTCTAGCGAAAACGCATGGTGGCGTTTTGACTTTGACCAACATCTAGGAATTGAAATTTGACAATAGATTTGGATGTCCCATTGGTAGACAAGTGCGCATGCCAACTTTCGTGACGTTTCGAGCTATTTTCTCTCACTTTAAGCGCAAGTCTAGCGAAAACGCATGGTCGAGTTTCAACTTTGACCAACTTCTCGGAATTGAAAATTGAGCATAGATTTTGATGTCATGTTGGTAGACAAGTGCACACGCCAACTTTCGTGACGTTCCGAGCTACTTTCCACCCTTTAAGCCCAATTCTAGCGACAACGCACAGTTAAGTTTCAACTCTGACCAACTTCTCGGAATTTAAATTTGAGGATAGAATTGGATGTCCCATTGGTAGACAAGCGTCCAACTCTACGGAAAACGCACGGTCGCGCTTTGGCTTTGACCTACTTCTCGGAATTGAAAATTGAGAATAGATTTGGATGTCCCATTTGTAGACATGCGCGCACAATAACTTTCATGACGTTACAAGCTAATTTTGGATGTACCATTGGTAGAGAAGTGTCCATGCCAACTTTCGTGACGTTCAGAGCTATTTTCTCCCACTTTAAGCCCAAGTCTAGCGAAAACGCACGGTCGAGTTTCAACTTTGACAAACTTCTCATAATTGAAATTTGAGAATAGATTTGGATGTCCCATTGGTAGACAAGCATCCACACCAACTTTTGCGACGTTCCGAGCTATTTTCTCCCCCTTTAAGCCCAACTCTAGAGAAAACGCATAGTCGCGTTTCGGTTTCGGTCATGACGTTACGAGTTAATTTCACACCCTTAAATCCCGAGTCTAGCGAAAACGCATCGTGGTGTTTTGACTTTGACCAACATCTGGGAATTGAAATTTGACAATAGATTTGAATGTCCCATTGGTAGAGAAGCGTGCACGCCAACTTGCGTGACGTTCCGAGCTATTTTCTCTCCCTTTAAGCCCAAGTCTAGCGAAAACGCGACGGTCGAGTTTCGACTTTGACCAACTTCTCGGAATTGAAATTTGAGAATAGTTTTGGATGTCCCGTTGGTAGAAAAGTGTGCATGCCAACTTTCGTGACGTTTTGAGCTATTTTCTCTCACTTTAAGCGCAAGTCTAGCGAAAACGCACGGTCGAGTTTCAACTTTGACCAACATCTGGGAATTGAAATTTGACAATAGATTTGGATGTCCCATTGGTAGACAAGCGTCCATGCCAACTTTCATGAAGTTCAGAGCTATTTCTCCCACTTTAAGCCCAAGTCTAGCGAAAACGCACGGTCGAGTTTCGACTTTGACCTACTTTGCGGAATCCAAAATTGAGCATATATTTGGATGTCCCATTGGTAGACAAGTGCGCACGCCAACTTTTGTGACGTTCCGAGCTATGTTCTCCCCCTTTAAGCCCAAGTCTACCGAAACGCACGGTCGAGTTTCGACTTTGACCAACTTCTCGAAATTGAAAATTGAGAATAGATTTGAATGTCCCACGCTAACTTTCGTGACGTTTCGAGCTATTTTCTCACCTTTTAAGCCCAATTCTAGCGAAAACGCACGGTCGATTTTTATCTTTGACCAACTTCTTGGAATTTAAATTTGAGAATAGATTTGGATGTCACATTGGTAGACAAGCATCCCTGCCAACTTTTGTGATGTTTCGAGCTTTTTTCTCCCCCTTTAAGCCCAAGTCTAGCGAAAACGCACGGTCGAGTTTCAACTTTGACCAACTTCTCGGAATTGAAATTTGAAAATAGTTTTGGATGTACCATTGGTAGACAAGCGTCCACACCAACTTTCGTGACGTTCCGAGCTATTTTCTCCCAGTTTAAGCCCAACTCTACAGAAAACGCACGGTCGCGTTTCGGCTTTGACCTACTTCTCGGAATTTAAAATTGAGAATAGATTTCGATGTCCCGTTTGTAGACATGCGTGCACAACAACTTTCATGACGTTACAAGCTAATTTCACACCCTTTAAGCTCAAGTCCAGCGAAAACGCATGGTCGCGTTTTGACTTTGACAAACTTCTGGGAATTGAAATTTGAGAATAGATTTGGATGTCCTGTTGGTAGACAAGTGCGCATGCCAACTTTCGTGACGTTCCGAGCTATTTTTCCACCCTTTAAGCCCAAGTCTAGCGAAAACGCACAGTCGAATTTCAACTTTGACCAACTTCTGGGAATTGAAATTTGAGAATAGTTTTGGAAGTCCCATTGGTAAACAAGCGTCCACACCAACGTTTGTGACGTTATGAGCTATTTTCTCCCCCTTTAAGCCCAACTCTAGAGAAAATGCACGGTCGCGTTTCGGCTTTGACCTACTTCTCGGAATTGAAAATTGAGAATAGATTTGGATGTCCCATTTGTAGACATGCACACACAACAACTTTCGTGACGTTATGAGCTAATTTCACACCCTTTAAGCCCATATATATATCTTGTTAAAAAAAAATAAGTGAATCCAAAGTGGAATATCTTTTAAGAAACACAAACTTTGACCCAAATTTCATTTATATTATTCAATTACAAATATATATTTTATATCTTACAAGTGGTGCCTCATATAATGATTGATTGATTGTGATGTAATTATGCTTGTTGCTAGAACTTCCATTCTCATTTTGTAAAAAATAAAAATCTCTTAACCACCAAACATTGCAAAATACCCCTTTTACATATTTTTAAAAGATGCCCATTAAACATTGCAAAATACCCTTTATACATTCTTTTTAAAAGATGCTCATTTCTAAATAGAATACATATATGTGAATCTTGACAATGTATCATAAATTTTAAATATCCTTCTATATAGAACAAATTATTATTGTACATTAATTAAGAAAAATGATTGATAGCAACGTATAAACTTTAATATACCTTAGTTTTTATATAATTAATTGATAATTTATAATAAAAGGTAACTCTTATTAATACAATCAATAATTCATTGAAAAAAAACACTTAAAATTTTTTAATCCCTAGTTCAAAACCTTTATCAAAGACAACAGCTCCAGCTTGAAAGCTCTTGTACGAACTGTATATGGCATTTTCTATTGAAAGTTCAAATCACAAATAAGAATCCCTAAACCAAAACACAAATAGGAATCTTCAACACAGCTGTTAATATGAATCATGGCATAGCTTTGTACTTAACATCATAATATAGGAATAGCTCTGCTTTGCTTCTTATTACATGTATCCAAGCTATACGCAAAATAAAAACACCCACCCTGCAAATATTCTATCGGCGGAGACGGCGAATACTTGGGCCTGACATAAGGCTTATGACTGCTTCCCACGGGAGATCTCGGCACAAGTGGTGGACGCCTAGAGGTTCTTAGAGTTCTCTCGCTTGATCTCTTTTCTGCAACTAAATAATTCATATAAAAAAGCATTATGGGAGATTTATTAGAAAGATATTGTGAGATAGCTTGAAAAAACTAATTTGATTTTGCGAGTTGGAATACAATCATACCTGTTGGTGGTGGAAAGTAAAGATCATCATCAATAAGAGAGGAAGAATAAGCGACAAGCGTTCGAGCTTCTGTTGTCACAGTCAAACCCAAGGAAAGCAGCACACACATGGCAGCATAACTAGCGAAGCAGAGGACATATTCTTTGAGTCTGCACATTGAAAAGATATTGCGCAGACATATTCTTGCAGCAGTTTATCTTTTGACATTGTTTATGGCAGATCTTCAGTTATATTTGTAGAGTTGCTTTGTGGCAGCATAATAAATCTTCGGCACAGACAGATTCATATCCTTGATAGCAGTAGCAGACATTTCCTTGACAGTCATGGAACAACCAGATTCATATCCCTCGGTTGAAGAAATCAGGGCACACTCTTCCAATTCCTCACCTGATTGAAACACAAATTAATTAAAGAAAAGTGCATAATGTTTGTTCAGGAAGGTATTTCTAAAAATCTCTACGATTTCGTTTTTGGCCAAAACTTAGTTGGAATCCGGTTATATGGAATTTAAAAATTTAGTTGATTAAATTATTTTTCTAAACATCTAGATAAATTTAGCACTTAAGAAAACCCATAGCATTCAAATTATGCAAGTCAATAAATTATTTAAAAAATTTAAAGAAGTGTAAAAAGGAGAAATTAAAAAAATTAAAAATTAAAAACAAGAAAATAAAAATAATATTCAAATTAAAAAAAAAAACAAAAACAAAGTGGACTTGAATATTTTGAAAAGCTTATAACGGATTTCTTGACAAACGCATCTCGATTTTTTTTGTTGAAAATCGGCGCGGTATAACAGCAATTTTTGGAATTCTATTATTTTTAGGATCCGCTCCTGTGACGGTGGAGGATGGACGACAGCATATATATGGAAGCGCTTCCTCTGTTGTCAGTTTGGGTACCTCCTTTGTCATTTGCACGCTGCGTTTTTAGAGTCTTTGTATTGTATGGAAGCGCTTCCTCTGTTGTCTGTTTGTCTCTGTGGTTTGTCTGTCTGTGTCTTTGTTGTGGTTGTGTGTTGTTGCAGCTTGTGACAAAGGATGGTATCTTTTTTAATTTGAATTTGAATTTCGAAGAAAGAATTAGGGATGCTATGGAGCTGTAATAGCGGAGGGCCAGGTCCATCATCACAGGTATGTTTTTCTCTTTATCTTTTTATATTCATGGTTTTCTTAGAATAGGAAAAGAAATTGTAGGTTGAATTCACGATACATTCATGGTTTTCTTAGAATAGGAATAGAAATTGTAGGTTGAATTCAGGAATTAAGGATGCTGTGGAGGTGTAATAGCGGAGGTTATCTTTTTTGAATTTCAAAGCAGGAATTAAGGAGGTTTTCTTTTTTGAATTTTGAAGCAGGAATTAAGGATGTTGCGGAGTTGTAATAGCCGAGGGCCAGGTCCATGATCACAGGTATGTCTCTCTCTGTATCTTTTAGAATAGAAATAGAAATTGTAGGAACAGAACTAGCATTAGCTGTGTGGGAAATCGCTTGTGCCTAGATATCGTTTTGCAGATTTGGGGTTTTGTTTGTCTGAACCTCTATCTCCTCAGTACTTTGCCTTGGGAAGCTATTCAAAGGTTTGCGTATTTGGGGTTTTGTTTGTCTGAACCTCTATCTCCTCAGTACTTTTCCTTGGGAAGCTATTCGAAGGTTCTACACGATCTTAGTCAAACAGTATTTGAGATTTAGTCGCGAGACAGTAAGAGCCATTCGAGTATTCAAAATCTATTTGGTTGTTTGCATCCATGCCTCACTGCTGCAACCCTCAGCCTATAGATTAAATTTTCTCTTAATACGAGTTCTCCATCAATTCTTGATTTCCTTGTCCATCCTTCCTGATAAACTCTCTGCCCATTTAAAATTGCATCAATTTATTGAATATCACAATCAACTGTATATGTTCCTTTTTATAAGTTTATATACCAAACCTGTTTCCCCATCGGCCATGGAGTTCTATAGTCAAACGTTCTTCGGAAGTGATCTTGCTGCGTTTGAGATCAGGCCGGAGAAAACTATTCCACCTTATCCTGTAGCTCTTACCAGTTCTCTTGAGGCCTGCACAATACATAAATTTCAAGTTTCTGCTGGGAAAATATACAGACTCGCTGGTGAATTAATTCCTATCTAATCGCCCATGACATGAGTAAATTGTTGTCTGAATCAACAATGACCAAAAACCTCAAAAATTTCCCCTGTAGAAGGAAATATTATATCGAAATTTAATAATCCATAAACCTAATCAGAGATTTTACTCATACATACCCGCTGCTTTGGTGAGAAAGTTCCAGCGCCCTTTGCCATGTAAAAACTGATATACCTAATACCGAGCAGTACATAGGAAAGGGCGCATAGCACGAGATCTGTGCCTCCCTATGCTTCCGATCTGATCTCATGAATCTGATCCGATGCTTTTGGGGTTTAAGTAATCTGATCTGATATACCTAATACGAGCAGTAATCTGATCTTGGGGTTTATAGTTTCTAGCTGTCCTCACAGCCTCGAGCAGCTCCACTTTTCCTACACAATGGTTTGATCCATTCATTCAACGAGGTGGGCAATGGAACTAGGTTGTTGTTCATTATATTTAGGTATACGTGGAATATTGTATGAGTCAATTGTCTATTTGTCCATTCATGCACCCCTTTGAGCAGGCCATATGACAGGCAATTTGTGCACTGAACAAACCTGTAACCCCTGTGTTTGCGAACTCATGCATTTTAAACTTGTGGAATTGTTTAAATGTGAGTTTTCTATTTGTTTTTTATGATGTCCATTACTTACTTTTCAAGAAAATAATGCATAATGTTCCTAAACATTTTTTATATACATATTTATTCACATTAAAAAACTTTAGAATTGATTAGGAATAGTGAATCTGATCTGACCATATGACCGGTGTAATTTAATCTCAGTCATAACATATAAGTCTTAATCTGACCATATGACCTCTGTAATTTAATCTGTCTTAACATATAAGTTTTAATCTGATCCATATGACCTGTGTCTAATTTAATGTGACCTGTGTCTAATTTAATGTGATCTATATGATATGTGTTTAATTTAAAGGAAACTGGGTTTAAATGTTTTATTAATAGTTTATATGTATGATAATTTTTAATGTTTTATATGACCTGTGTCTAATTTAATGTGATCCATATGACCCGTGTGTGTGTAATTTAAAGAAAACTGAGTTTAAATGTTTTATTAATAGTTTATATGTATGATAATTTTTAATATTTATATGTATGCCAATTTTTATTAATAGTTTATATGTACGACAATTTTGTTAATGTTTTATATGTGTGACTATTTTTAGAAGTGGGTTGATGTACAGGATTTGCAATATACAGATTGCTTTGCTCTGTAACTTATGGAGAACATATTGCAATGCTCTAACTTTTGGGGAATGTCATTGTCCTGTTAGTTTTGGAAAATGTTAATTAACAGAAAGAGAGGTAAGACATAATGATGATCATTATTTTTTTCATATTTTTTAATATTTAGAGTAATATTTAAATAAAGATGTCTCATATATATTTTGTTTTGTTGTTTTTCCAGATATCGAGCATTTAAACATTCATTCATCATATGAACTGAATTGCAACACATGGATTCTTTTGGTGTGTTATTTTTAAAAATATTAATAAATAAAAATAGAAAGGTAATGATATTTATAGTTTTCATGTTTTTATTCAAAGTAACATTTTAATGAGAATGCATCTCATTTTTGTGTTGGTTGTTATCTTTTCAGGTATCAAGCACCTTTGAACATTGATTCAATGTTATTTGCAAGAATCCTTTGAACATTGATTCAATGTTATTTACAACAAGACTTTTATAGTTTATTATTTTTGAGAGTTTTGTAAAGACAAAGACTTACAAACATATTATTTTTAATATATATAATTATATTTTTTTGGGATGGGATTAAACCCATCCAAATGCTCTAGATGTTGGGGCGCCCCATCATCTTTAGAGTAGTCTCTTATAGTGTTATGATGTGGTATGTTTTTTTCGTATTCATTTTCTACTAATGGTCTTTACATAAACTAATTTGATAATTTCTCCAACATAAATAAACTTCATTTTGCATAAACTAATCTGTTAATTTCTCCAACATAAATAAACTTCATTTTGTATAAACTAATCTGATAATTTCGTATTCATTTTCTACTAATGGTCTTTACATAAACTAATTTGATAATTTCTCCAACATAAATAAACTCCATTTTGCATAAACTAATCTGATAATTTCTCCAACATAAATAAACTTCATTTTGCACTTGATGTTTTCACACAAACTAATTTCAAAATTTAGCTAACACATAAATAAACTTTATTACATATATTTGAAATTCTAATCATTTTTATATTTATTTTTCTTTAATTTTTTTTTTAATTTTTACTTTTTTTTTAAAATTTTTTTATTTATTTTGCTTGAATATATACTTTTTCACTTTTTTATTTTATTTTTTTTCTATTTTACATTTTTTCAATTTTATTTAGATAGTAATTATGTTACATTGTTATTATTTATATTTATTTTTATAGTATTTATATTATTACATTTATATTATTTATATTTGTTGTATTTTAGTGTATTCTTTGGGTGTATTTTTTTGTTGATTTTAGTGTAATTTTTTGATGTGTTTGAAATCTTTGTACATATATTTTGTATGCAACTCTATGTGTTTGTGTTTGAAATCTTTTTACATATATTGTGTATGCAACTCTATGTATTAGTGGATGAGATGATGTTCATGTTTGCTAGATGAGATGATGTTCATGTTTGTTAGATGAAATAATGTTCCTATGTGTTTGTTATATGAAAGGATTTTTATGTTTGTTAGATGAAATAATGTTTTTGTATGCAGCTCTATGTGTTTGTGTTTGAGATCTTTCTGCATCTATTTTGTATGCAATTGTATGTGTTTGTCAGATGAGATGATTTTATGTTTGTTCAATTCTGAGAAGTTGGTCAAAGTCGAAATGCCACCATGCGTTTTCGCTAGACTTGAGCTTAAAGGGTGTGAAATTAGCTTGTAATGTCACTAAAGTTGTTGTGCGCGAATGTCTACAAATGGGACATCTAAATCTATGCTCAATTTTCAATTCTGAGAAGTTGGTGAAAGTCGAAACTCGACCGTACGTTTTCGCTAGAGTTGGGCTTAAAGGGCGAGAAAATAGCTCGGAACGTCGTGAAAGTTAATGTGGACTCTTTTCTACCAATGGGACATCCAAAACTATTCTCAAATTTCAATTCCGGGAAGTTGGTCAAAGTTGAAACTTGGCCGTGCGTTTCCGCTAGACTTGGGCTTAAAGGGTGGGAAAATAGCTCAGAACGTCACGAAAGTTGGCGTGCGCACTTGTTTACCAATGGGACATCCAGATCTATGCTCAATTTTCAATTCCGAGAAGTTGGTAAAAGTCGAAATTCGACCATGCATTTTTGCTAGACATGGGTATAAAGAGTGGGAAAATAGCTCGAAACGTCACAAATGTTGGCGTGCGCACTTGTCTGCGAACGGGACATCCAAATATATGCTCAATTTTCAATTCCGCAAAGTAGGTCAAATTCGAAACATGACCGTGCGTTTTCGCTAGACTTGGGCTTAAAGTGGGAGAAAATATCTCTGAACGTCATGAAAGTTGGCATGGACGCTTGTCTACCAATTGAACATCCAATTCTATCGCCAAATTTAAATTCCGAGAAGTTGGTCAAAGTTGAAACTTGGCCGTTCGTCTTCGCTAGACTTGGGCTTAAAGGTGGGAAAATAGCTCGGAACATCACGAAATATGACGTGCGCACTTGTTTACCAACGGGACATCCAAATCTATGCTCAATTTTCAATTCCGAGAAGTTCGTGAAAGTCAAAATTCGACCATACGTTTTCGCTAGAGTTGGGATTAAAGGGGGAGAAAATAGCTCGGAACGTCACGAAAGTTGGTGTGGACTCTTGTCTACCAATGGGACATCCAAAACTATTCTCAAATTTCAATTCCGGGAAGTTGGGATTAAACGGGGAGAAAATAGCTCGAAACGTCATGAAAGTTGGTGTGGACGCTTGTCTACCAATGGTACATCCAAAACTATTTTCAAATTTCAATTCCGAGAAGTTGGTCAAAGTTGAAACTCAACCGTGCGTTTTTGCTAGACTTGGGCTTAAAGGGGGAGAAAAAAGCTCGAAACGTCACAAAAGTTGGCAGGGACGATTGTCTACCAATGTGACATCCAAATCTATTCTCAAATTTAAATTCCAAGAAGTTGGTCAAAGATGAAAATCAACCGTGCGTTTTAGCTAGACTTGCGCTTAAAAGGTGAGAAAACAGCTTGGAACGTCACGAAAGTTAGCGTGCGCACTCGTGTACCAATGGGACATCCAAATCTATGCTCAATTTTCAATTCCGAGAAGTTGGTCAAAGTCGAAACTCGACCGTGCGTTTTCGGTAGACTTGGGCTTAAAGGAGGAGAAAATAGCTCGGAACGTCACGAAAGTTGGCGTGCGCACTTGTCTACCAACGAGACATCCAAATATATGCTCAATTTTCAATTCCGCAAAGTAGGTCAAAGTCGAAACTTGACCGTAGCGTTTTCGCTATACTTGTGCTTAAAGTGGGAGAAAATAGCTCTGAACGTCACGAAAGTTGGCATGGACGCTTGTCTACCAATGGGACATCCAATTCTATCTTCAAATTTAAATTCCGAGAAGTTGGTCAAAGTTGAAACTCGACCGTGCGTTGTCACAAGACTTGTGCTTAAAGGGTGGAAAGTAGCTTGGAACGTCACGAAAGTTGGCGTGTGCACTTGTCTACCAACAGGACATCAAAATCTATGCTCAATTTTCATTTTCGAGAAGTTGGTCAAAGTTAAAACTCGACCATTGCGTTTTCAATAAATTTGCGCTTAAAGTGAGAGAAAATAGCTCGAAATGTCACGAAAGTTGGCATGCGCACTTGTCTACCAAAGGGACATCAAAAACTATTCTCAAATTTCAATTCCGAGAAGTTGGTCAAAGTCGAAACTCGACCGTGCGTTTTCGCTAGACTTGGGCTTAAAGAGGGAGAAAATAGCTCGAAACGTCATGCAAGTTGCCGTGCACGCTTGTCTACCAATGGGACATCCAAATCTATTGTCAAATTTCAATTCCCAGATGTTGGTCAAAGTCAAAATGCCACCATGCGTTTTCGCTAGACTCGGGATTTAAGGGTGTGAAATTAGCTCGTAACGTCATGAAAGTTGTTGTGCGCGCATGTCTACAAATGGGACATCCAAATCTATTCTCAATTTTCAATTCTGAGAAGTAGGTCAAAACCGAAATGCAACTATGTGTTTTCTCTAGAGTTGTTCTTAAAGGGGGAGAAAATAGCTCGGAACGTCGCGAAATTTGGTGTGGACGCTTGTCTACCAATGGGACATCCAATTCTATCCTCAAATTTAAATTCGGAGAAGTTGGTCAAAGTTGAAACTGGACCGTGCATTGTCGCTAGACTTGGGCTTAAAGGGTGGAAAGTAGCTCGGAACGTCACGAAAGTTGGCGTGTGCACTTGTCTACCAATAGGACATCAAAATCTATGCTCAATTTTCAATTCCGAGAAGTTGGTCAAAGTGGAAACTCGACCGTCGCGTTTTCGCTAGACTTGCGCTTAAAGTGAGAGAAAATAGCTCGAAACGTCATGAAAGTTGGCATGCGCACTTGTCTACCAACGGGACATTCAAAACTATACTCAAATTTCAATTCCAAGAAGTTGGTCAAAGTCGAAACTCGACCGTGCGTTGTCCCTAGACTTGGGCTTAAAGGAGGAGAAAATAGCTCGAAACGTCACGCAAGTTGGCGTGCACGCTTGTCTACCAATGGGACATCCAAATCTATTGTCAAATTTCAATTCCCAGATGTTGGTCAAAGTCAAAACGCCACCATGCGTTTTTCGCTAGACTCGAGATTTAAGGGTGTGAAATTAGCTCGTAACATCATGAAAGTTGTTGTGCACGCATGTCTACAAATGGGACATCCAAATCTATTCTCAATTTTCAATTCTGAGAAGTAGGTCAAAACCGAAATGCAACTATGCGTTTTCTCTAGAGTTGGGCTTAAAGGGGGAGAAAATAGCTCGGAACGTCGCGAAAGTTGGTGTGGACGCTTGTCTATCAATGGGACATCCAATTCTATCCTCAAATTTAAATTCCGAGAAGTTGGTCAAAGTTTAAACTCGACCGTGCATTGTCACTAGACTTGGGCTTAAAGGGTGGAAAGTAGCTCGGAACGTCACGAAAGTTGGCGTGTGCACTTGTCTACCAACAGGACATCAAAATCTATGCTCAATTTTCAATTCCGAGAAGTTGGTCAAAGTTGAAACTCGACCGTGCGTTTTCGCTAGACTTGCGCTTAAAGTGAGAGAAAATAGCTCGAAACGTCACGAAAGTTGGCATGCGCACTTGTCTACCAACGGGACATCCAAAACTATTCTCAAATTTCAATTCCGAGAAGTTGGTCAAAGTCGAAACTCAACCGTGCGTTTTCGCTAGACTTGGGCTTAAAGGGGGAGAAAATAGCTCGGAACGTCACGCAAGTTGGCGTGCACGCTTGTCCACCAATGGGACATCCAAATCTATTGTCAAATTTCAATTCCCAAATGTTGGTCAAAGTCAAAAAGCCACCATGCGTTTTCGCTAGACTCAGGATTTAAGGGTGTGAAATTAGCTCGTAACGTCATGAAAGTTGTTGTGCGCGCATGTCTACATATGGGACATCCAAATCTATTCTCAATTTTCAATTCTGAGAAGTAGGTCAAAATCGAAATGCGACTATGCGTTTTCTCTAGAGTTCAGCTTAAAGGGGGAGAAAATAGATCGGAACGTCGCAAAAATTGGTGTGGACGCTTGTCTACCGATGGGACAATCAAATCTATTCTCAAATTTCAATTCCAAGAAGTTGGACAAAGTTGAAACTCGACCGTGCGTGTTCGCTAGACTTTGGCTTAAAGGGTGGGAAAATAGCTCGAGACGTCATGAAAGTTGGCGTGCGCACTTCCCTACCAATGGCACATCCAAATCTATTCTGAAATTTCAATTCCGAGAAGTTGGTCAAAGTCGAAACGCCACCATGCGTTTTCGCTAGAATTGAGCTTAAAGGGTGTGAAATTAGCTTGTAATGTCATGAAAGTTGTTGTGCATGAATGTCTGCAAATGGGACATCTAAATCTATGCTCAATTTTCAATTCTGAGAAGTTCGTGAAAGCCGAAGCTCGACCGTACGTTTTCGCTCGAGTTTGGATTAAAGGGGGAGAAAATAGCTCGGAACGTCACGAAAGTTGGTGTGGACTCTTGTCTACCAATTGGACATCCAAAACTATTCTCAAATTTCACTTCCAGGAAGTTGGTCAAAGTTGAAACTTGGCCATGCGTGTTCGCTAGACTTGGGCTTAAAGGGTGGGAAAATAGCTCGGAACGTCACGAAAGTTGGCATGCGCACTTGTTTACCAAGGGGACATCCAGATCTATGCTCAATTTTCAATTCTGAGAAGTTGGTGAAAGTCGAAATTCGACCGTGCGTTTTCGCTAGACATGGGTATAAAGAGTGGGAAAATAGCTCGAAACGTCACGAATGTTGGCGTGCGCACTTGTCTACCAACGGGACATCCAAATATATGCTCAATTTTCAATTCCGCAAAGTAGGTCAAAGTCGAAACTCGGCGGTGCGTTTTCACTAGACTTGGGCTTAAAGTGGGAGAAAATAGCTCTGAACGTCATGAAAGTTGGCATGGACGCTTTTCTACCAATGGGACATCCAATTCTATCCTCAAATTTAATTTCGGAGAAGTTGGTCAAAGTTGAAACTTGGTCGTTCGTCTTCGCTAGACTTGGGCTTAAAGGTGGGAAAATAGCTCGGAACGTCATGAAAGTTGGTGTGCGCACTTGTTTACCAACGGGACATCCAAATCTATGCTCAATTTTCAATTCTGGTTGGTGAAAGTCGAAATTCAACAGTGCGTTTTCACTAGACATGGGTATAAAGAGTGGGAAAATAGCTCGGAACGTCACGAATGGTGGCGTGCGCACTTGTCTACCAACGGGACATCCAAATATATGCTCAATTTTTAATTCCGCAAAGTAGGTCAAAGTCGAAATTCAACCGTGCGTTTTCGCTAGACTTGGGCTTAAAGTGGGTGAAAATAGATCTGAACATCACGAAAGTTGGCATGGATGCTTGTCTACCAATGGGACATCCAAATCTATTTTCAAATTCAAATTCCGAGAAGTTAGTCAAAGTTGAAAATCGACCGTGCGTTTTCACTAGACTTGGGCTCAAAGGGTAAGAAAATAGCTCGGAACGTCACGAAATTTGGCGTGCGCACTTGTCTACCAACGGGACATCCAAATCTATGCTCAATATTCAATTCCGAGAAGTTGGTCAAAGTCGAAACGCCACCGTGCGTTTTCACTAGACTTGAGCTTAAAGGGTGTGAAATTAGCTCGTAACGACACGAAAGTTGTTGTGTGTGCATGTCTACAAATGGGACATCCAAATCTATTCTCAATTTTCAATTCTGAGAAGTAGGTCAAAGCCGAAACGCGACCGTGCATTTTCTCTAGAGTTGGGCTTAAAGGGGGAGAAAATAGCTCGGAACGTCACAAAAGTTGGTGCTGACGCTTGTTTACCAATGGGACATCCAAAACTATTCTCAAATTTCAATTCCAAGAAGTTGGTCAAAGTTGAAATTCGACCGTGCATTTTCGCTAGACTTGGGCTTAAAGGGTGGAAAAATAGCTCGGAACGTCACGAAAGTTGGCATGCGCACTTGTCTACCAACGGGACATCCAAATTTATTCTCAAATTTTAATTCCCAGAAGTTTGTCAAAGTCGAAACGCGACCATGCATTTTCGCTAGACTTGAGCTTAAAGGGTGTGAAATTAGCTTGAAACGTCATGAAAGTTGTTGTGCGCGCATGTCTACAAACAGGAACGTCACGAAAGTTGCGTTTTCTGTAGAGTTGGGCTTAAACGGGGAGAAAATAGCTCGGAACGTCACGAAAGTTAGCCTGCGCACTCGTCTACCAACGGGACATCCAAATCTATGCTCAATTTTCAATTCTGAGATGGTCAAAGTCGAAACTCAACCATGTGTTTTCGATAGACTTGGGCTTAAAGGTGGAGAAAATAGCTCGGAACATCACGAAAGTTGGCGTGCGCACTTGTCTACCAACGAGACATCCAAATATATGCTCAATTTTCCATTCCGCAAAGTAGGTCAAAGTCGAAACTCGACCGTGCGTTTCCGCTAGACTTGGGCTTTAAGGGTGTGAAATTAGCTCGTAACGTCTTGAAAGTTGTTGTGCGCGCATGTCTACAAATGAGACATCCAAATCTATTCTCTATTTTCAATTATGAGAAGTAGGTCAAAACTGAAATGCAACGATGCGTTTTCTCTAGAGTTGGGCTTAAAGGGGGAGAAAATAGCTCGGAACGTCGCGAAATTTGGTGTGGACGCTTGTCTACCAATGGGACATCGAATTCTATCCTCAAATTTAAATTCCGAGAAGTTGGTCAAAGTTGAAACTCGACCGTGCATTGTCGCTAGACTTGGGCTTAAAGGGTGGAAAGCAGCTCGGAACGTCACGAAAGTTGGCGTGTGTACTTGTCTACCAACATGACATCAAAATCTATGCTCAATTTTCAATTCCGAGAAGTTGGTCAAAGTTGATACTCGACCGTGTGTTTTCGCTAGACTTGCGCTTAAAGTGAGAGAAAATAGCTCAAAACGTCACGAAAGTTGGCATGCACACTTGTCTACCAACAGGACATCCAAAACTATTCTCAAATTTCAATTCCGAGAAGTTGGTCAAAGTCGAAACTCGATCGTGCGTTTTCTCTAGAGTTGGGATTCAAGGGGGATAAAATATCTCGGAATGTCACGAAAGTTGGTGTGGACGCTTGTCTACCAATGGGACATCCAAATCTATTCTCAAATTTCAATTCCAAGAAGTTGGTCAAAGTTGAAACTCGACCGTGCGTGTTCGCTAGACTTGGGCTTAAAGGGTGGGAAAATAGCTCGAAACGTCACGAAAGTTGGCGTGCACACTTGTGTACCAACATCACATCCAAATCTATTCTCAAATTTCAATTTCGAGAAGTTGGTCAAAGTCCAAACGCCACCATGCGTTTTCGCTAGACTTGAGCTTAAAGGGTGTGAAATTAGCTCGTAATGTCACGAAAGTTGTTGTGCGCGAATGTCTACAAATGGGACATCTAAATCTATGCTCAATTTTCAATTCTGAGAAGTTGATGAAAGTCGAAACTCGACGGTACGTTTTCGCTAGAGTTGGGCTTAAAGGGGGAGAAAATAGCTCGGAATATCCCGAAAGTTGGTGTGGACTCTTGTCTAACAATGGGACATCCAAAACTATTCTCAAATTTCAATTCTGGGAAGTTGGTCAAAGTTGAAACTTGATCGTGCGTTTTCGCTAGACTTCGGCTTAAAGGGTGGGAAAATAGCTTGGAACGTCACGAAAGTTGGCGTGCGCACTAGTTTACCAACGGGACATTCAAATATATGCTCAATTTTCAATTCCGCAAAGTAGGTCAAAGTGAAAACTCGACCGTGCTTTTTCGCTAGTCTTGGGCTTAAAGTGGGAGAAAATAGATCTGAACGTCACGAAAGTTGGCATGGACGCTTGTCTACCAATGGGACATCCAAGTCTATCCTCAAATTTAAATTCTGAGAAGTTGGTCAAAGTTGAAACTCGACCGTGCGTTGTCGGTAGACTTGGGCTTAAAGGGTGGAAAGTAGCTCTGAACGTCACGAAAGTTGGCGTGCGCACTTGTTTACCAACGGGACATCCAAATCTATGCTCAATTTTCAATTCCGAGAAGTTGGTCAAAGTTGAAACTTGGTCATTCGTCTTCGCTAGACTTGGGCTTAAAGGTGGGAAAATAGCTCGGAACGTCACGAAAGTTGGCATGCGCACTTGTTTACCAACGGGACATCCAAATCTATGCTCAATTTTCAATTCCGAGAAGTTGGTGAAAGTCGATATTCGACCGTGCGTTTTCGCTAGACATGGGTATAAAAAGTGGGAAAATAGCTCGGAACGTCACGAATGTTGGCGTGTGCACTTGTCTACCAACGGGACATCCAAATATATTGTCAATTTTTAATTCCGCAAAGTAGGTCAAAGTCGAAATTCAACCGTGCGTTTTCGCTAGACTTGGGCTTAAAGTGGGTGAAAATAGCTCTGGAAGTCACGAAAGTTGGCATGGATGCTTGTCGACCAATGGGACATCCAAATCTATTCTCAAATTTAAATTCCGAGAAGTTTGTCAAAGTTTAAAATCGACCGTGCGTTTTCACTAGACTTGGGCTCAAAGGGTGAGAAAACAGCTCGGGACGTCACGAAATTTGGTGTGCGCACTTGTCTACCAACGGGACATCCAAATCTATGCTCAATTTTAATTTCTGAGAAGTTGGTCAAAGTCGAAATGCCACCGTGCATTTTCACTAGACTTGAGCTTAAAGGGTGTGAAATTAGCTCGTAACGTCACAAAAGTTGTTGTGTATGCATGTCTACAAATGGGACATCCAAATATATTCTCAATTTTCAATTTCGAGAAGTAGGTCAAAGCCGAAACGCGACCATGCATTTTCTCTAGAGTTGGGCTTTAAAGGGGGAGAAAATAGCTCGGAACGTCACAAAAGTTGGTGTGGATGCTTGTTTACCAATGGGACATCCAAAACTATTCTCAAATTTCAATTCCGAGAAGTTGGTCAAAGTTGAAATTTGACCGTGCGTTTTCGCTATACTTGGGCTTAAAGGGTGGAAAAATAGCTCGGAACATCACGAAAACTGGCAAGTGCACTTGTCTACCAACGGGACATCCAAATCTATTCTCAAATTCAATTCCCAGAAGTTTGTCAAAGTAGAGACGCGACCATGCATTTTCGCTGGACTTGAGCTTGTAACGTCATCAAAGTTGATGTGCGCACATGTCTACAAACGGGACATTCAAATCTATTCTCAATTTTCAATTTCGAGAAGTAGGTCAAAGCCGAAACACGACCGTGCATTTTCTGTAGAGTTGGGCTTAAACGGGGAGAAAATAGCTCGGAACGCCACGAAAGTTTGTGTGGACGCTTGCTACCAATGGTACATTCAAAACTATTTTCAAATTTCAATTCCGAGAAGTTGGTCAAAGTTGAAACTCGACCGTGTGTTTTCGCTAGACTTGCGCTTAAAGGGGGAGAAAAAATCTCGAAACGTCACAAAAGTTGGCAAGGAGGCTTGTCTACCAATGTGACATCCAAATCTATTCTCAAATTTAAATTCCAAGAAGTTGGTCAAAGATGAAAATCGATCGTGCGTTTTCACTAGACTTGGGCTTAAAAGGTGAGAAAATAGCTCGGAACGTCACGAAAGTTAGCGTGCACACTCGTCTACCAATGGGACATCCAAATCTATGCTCAATTTTCAATTCTGAGAAGTTGGTCAAAGTCGAAACTCGACCGTGCGTGTTCGCTAGACTTGGACTTAAAGGGTGGGAAAATAGCTCGAAACGTCACGAAAGTTGGCGTGCGCACTTGTCTACCAACGACACATCCAAATCTATTCTCAAATTTCAATTCTAAGAATTTGGTCAATGTCCAAATGCCACAATGCGTTTTCGCTAGACTTGAGCTTAAAGGGTGTGAAATTAGCTCGAAATGTCACGAAAGTTGTTGTGCGCGAATGTCTACAAATGGAACATCTAAATCTATGCTCAATTTTCAATTCTGAGAAGTTGATGAAAGTCGAAACTCGACGGTATGTTTTCGCTAGAGTTTGTCTTAAAGGGGGAGAAAATAGCTCGGAATGTCACGAAAGTTGGTGTGGACTCTTGTCTACCAATGGGACATCCAAAACTATTCTCAAATTTCAATTCTGGGAAGTTGGTCAAAGTTGAAACTTGGCCCTGCGTTTTCGCTAGACTTGGGGCTTAAACGGTGGGAGAATAGCTCAGAACGTCACGAAAGCTGGCGTGCGCACTTGTTTTACCAACGGGACATCCAGATCTATGCTCAATTTTCAATTCTGAGAAGTTGGTGAAAGTCGAAATTCGACCGTCGCATTTTCGCGAGACATGGGTATAATAAAGACTGGGAAAATAGCTCGAAACGTCACGAATGTTGGCGTGCGCACTTGTCTACCAACGGGACATCCAAATATATGCTATATTTTCAATTCCGCAAAAGTAGGTCAAAGTCAAAACTCGATCGTGCATTTTCGCTAGACTTGGGCTTAAAGTGGGAGAATATAGCTCTGAACGTCATGAAAGTTGGCATGGACGCTTGTCTACCAATGGGACATCCAATTCTATCCTCAAATTTTAAATTCCGAGAAGTTGGTCAAAGTTGAAAACTCGACCGTTGCGTTGTCGCTAGACTTGGGCTTAAAGGGTGGAAAAGTAGCTCAAAACGTCACGAAAGTTGGCGTGTGCACTTGTCTACCAACAGGACATCAAAATCTATGCTCAATTTTCAATTCTGAGATGGTCAAAGTCGAAACTCAACCGTGTGTTTTCGATAGACTTAGGGCTTTAAAGGTGGAGAAAATAGCTCGGAACATCACGAAAGTTGGTGTGCGCACTTGTCTACCAACGAGACATTCCAAATATATGCTCAATTTTCCATTCCGCAAAGTAGGTCAAAGTCGAAACTCGACCGCCGCTAGACTTGGGCTTTAAGGGTGTGAAATTAGCTCGTAACGTCATGAAAGTTGTTTGTGCGCGCATGTCTACAAATGAGACATCCAAATCTATTCTCTATTTTCAATTATGAGAAGTAGGTCAAAACTGAAATGCAACGATGCGTTTTTCTCTAGAGTTTGGGCTTAAAGGGGGAGAAAATAGCTCGGAACGTCGCGAAAGTTGGTGTGGACGCTTTGTCTACCAATGGGACATCGAATTCTATCCTCAAATTTAAATTCCGAGAAGTTGGTCAAAGTTGAAACTCGACCGTGCATTGTCGCTAGACTTGGCTTAAAGGGTGGAAAGTAGCTCGGAACGTCACGAACGTTGGCGTGTGTACTTGTCTACCAACAGGACATCAAAATCTATGCTCAATTTTCAATTCCGAGAAGTTGGTCAAAGTTGAAACTCGACCGTGTGTTTTCGCTAGACTTGCGCTTAAAGTGAGAGAAAATAGCTCAAAACGTCACGAAAGTTGGCATGCACACTTTTCTACCAACAGGACATCCAAAACTATTCTCAAATTTCAATTCCGAGAAGTTGGTCAAAGTCGAAACTCGATCGTGCGTTTTCTCTAGAGTTGGGATTCAAGGGGGATAAAATATCTCGGAATGTCACGAAAGTTGGTGTGGACGCTTGTCTACCAATGGGACATCCAAATCTATTCTCAAATTTCAATTCCAAGAAGTTGGTCAAAGTTGAAACTCGACCGTGCGTGTTCGCTAGACTTGGGCTTAAAGGGTGGGGAAAATAGCTCGAAACGTCACGAAAGTTGGCGTGCACACTTGTGTACCAACATCACATCCAAATCTATTCTCAAATTTCAATTTCGAGAAGTTGGTCAAAGTCCAAACGCCACCATGCGTTTTCCCTAGACTTGAGCTTAAAGGGTGTGAAATTAGCTCGTAATGTCACGAAAGTTGTTGTGCTGCGAATGTCTACAAATGGGACATCTAAATCTATGCTCAATTTTCAATTCTGAGAAGTTGATGAAAGTCGAAACTCGACGGTACGTTTTCGCTAGAGTTGGGGCTTAAAGGGGGAGAAAATAGCTCGGAACATCCCGAAAGTTGGTTGTGGACTCTTGTCTACCAATGGGACATCCAAAACTATTCTCAAATTTCAATTCTGGGAAGTTGGTCAAAGTTGAAACTTGATCGTGCGTTTTCGCTAGACTTCGGCTTAAAGGGTGGGAAAATAGCTTGGAACGTCACGAAAGTTGGCGGTGCGCACTAGTTTTACCAATGGGACATTCAAATATATGCTCAATTTTCAATTCCGCAAAGTAGGTCAAAGTCAAAACTCGACCGTGCATTTTCGCTAGTCTTGGGCTTAAAGTGGGAGAAAATAGATCTGAACGTCACGAAAGTTGGCATGGACGCTTGTCTACCAATGGGACATCCAAGTCTATCCTCAAATTTAAATTCCGAGAAGTTGGTCAAAGTTGAAACTCGACCGTGCGTTGTCGGTAGACTTGAGCTTAAAGGGTGGAAAGTAGCTCTGAACGTCACGAAAGTTGGCGTGCGCACTTGTTTACCAACGGGACATCCAAATCTATGCTCAATTTTCAATTCCGAGAAGTTGGTCAAAGTTGAAACTTGGTCATTCGTCTTCGCTAGACTTGGGCTTAAAGGTGGGGAAAATAGCTCGGAACGTCACGAAAGTTGGCATGCGCACTTGTTTACCAACGGGACATCCAAATCTATGCTCAATTTTCAATTCCGAGAAGTTGGTGAAAGTCGATATTCGACCGTGCGTTTTCGCTAGACATGGGTATAAAAGTGGGAAAATAGCTCGGAACGTCACGAATGTTGGCGTGTGCACTTGTCTACCAACGGGACATCCAAATATATTGTCAATTTTTAATTCCGCAAAGTAGGTCAAAGTCGAAATTCAACCGTGCGTTTTCGCTAGACTTGGGATTAAAGTGGGTGAAAATAGCTCTGGAAGTCACGAAAGTTGGCATGGATGCTTGTCGACCAATGGGACATCCAAATCTATTCTCAAATTTAAATTCCGAGAAGTTTGTCAAAGTTTAAAATCGACCGTGCGTTTTCACTAGACGTGGGCTCAAAGGGGTGAGAAAACAGCTCGGGACGTCACGAAATTTGGTGTGCGCACTTGTCTACCAACGGGACATCCAAATCTATGCTCAATTTTAATTTCTGAGAAGTTGGTCAAAGTCGAAATGCCACCGTGCATTTTCACTAGACTTGAGCTTAAAGGGTGTGAAATTAGCTCGTAACGTCACAAAAGTTGTTGTGTATGCATGTCTACAAATAAGACATCCAAATATATTCTCAATTTTCAATTCCGAGAAGTAGGTCAAAGCCGAAACGCGACCATGCATTTTCTCTAGAGTTGGGCTTTAAAGGGGGAGAAAATAGCTCGGAACGTCACAAAAGTTGGTGTGGATGCTTGTTTACCAATGGGACATCCAAAACTATTCTCAAATTTCAATTCCGAGAAGTTGGTCAAAGTTGAAATTTGACCGTGCATTTTCGCTATACTTGGGCTTAAAGGGTGGAAAAATAGCTCGGAACATCACGAAACCTGGCAAGTGCACTTGTCTACCAACGGGACATCCAAATCTATTCTCAAATTCAATTCCCAGAAGTTTGTCAAAGTAGAGACGCGACCATGCATTTTCGCTGGACTTGAGCTTGTAACGTCATCAAAGTTGATGTGCGCACATGTCTACAAACGGGACATTCAAATCTATTCTCAATTTTCAATTTCGAGAAGTAGGTCAAAGCCGAAACACGACCGTGCATTTCCTGTAGAGTTGGGCTTAAACGGGGAGAAAATAGCTCGGAATGCCACGAAAGTTTGTGTGGACGCTTGCTACCAATGGTACATCCAAAACTATTTTCAAATTTCAATTCCGAGAAGTTGGTCAAAGTTGAAACTCGACCGTGTGTTTTCGCTAGACTTGCGCTTAAAGGGGGAGAAAAAATCTCGAAACGTCACAAAAGTTGGCAAGGAGGCTTGTCTACCAATGTGACATCCAAATCTATTCTCAAATTTAAATTCCAAGAAGTTGGTCAAAGATGAAAATCGATCGTGCGTTTTCGCTAGACTTGGGCTTAAAAGGTGAGAAAATAGCTCGGAACGTCACGAAAGTTAGCGTGCGCACTCGTCTACCAATGGGACATCCAAATCTATGCTCAATTTTCAATTCTGAGAATTTGGTCAAAGTCGAAACTCGACCGTGCGTGTTCGCTAGACTTGGACTTAAAGGGTGGGGAAAATAGCTCGAAACGTCACGAAAGTTGGCGTGCGCACTTGTCTACCAACGACACATCCAAATCTATTCTCAAATTTCAATTCTAAGAATTTGGTCAAAGTCCAAATGCCACAATGCGTTTTCGCTAGACTTGAGCTTAAAGGGTGTGAAATTAGCTCGAAATGTCACGAAAGTTGTTGTGCGCGAATGTCTACAAATGGAACATCTAAATCTATGCTCAATTTTCAATTCTGAGAAGTTGATGAAAGTCGAAACTCGACCGTATGTTCTCGCTAGAGTTGGTCTTAAAGGGGGAGAAAATAGCTCGGAACGTCACGAAAGTTGGTGTGGACTCTTGTCTACCAATGGGACATCCAAAACTATTCTCAAATTTCAATTCCGGGAAGTTGGTCAAAGTTGAAACTTGGCCCTGCGTTTTCGCTATACTTGGGCTTAAACGGTGGGAGAATAGCTCAGAACGTCACGAAAGCTGGCGTGCGCACTTGTTTACCAACGGGACATCCAGATCTATGCTCAATTTTCAATTCTGAGAAGTTGGTGAAAGTCGAAATTCGACCGTGCATTTTCGCTAGACATGGGTATAATAAAGACTGGGAAAATAGCTCGGAACGTCACGAATGTTGGCGTGCGCACTTGTCTACCAACGGGACATCCAAATATATGCTCAATTTTCAATTCCGCAAAGTAGGTCAAAGTCAAAACTCGATCTTGCATTTTCGCTAGACTTGGGCTTAAAGTGGGAGAAAATAGCTCTGAACGTCACGAAAGTTGGCATGGACGCTTGTCTACCAATGGGACATCCAATTCTATCCTCAAATTTAAATTCCGAGAAGTTGGTCAAAGTTGAAACTCGACCGTGCGTTGTCGCTAGACTTGGGCTTAAAGGGTGGAAAGTAGCTCAAAACGTCATGAAAGTTGGCGTGTGCACTTGTCTACCAACAGGACATCAAATCCTATGCTCAATTTTCAATTCCGAGAAGTTGGTCAAAGTCGAAACTCGACCGTGCGTTTTCGCTAGACTTGGGCTTAAAGGGGGAGAAAATAGCTCGGAACATCACACAAGTTGGCGTGCACGCTTGTCTACCAATGGGACATCCAAATCTATTGTCAAGTTTCAATTCCCAGATGTTGGTCAAAGTCAAAACGCCACCATGCGTTTTCGCTAGACTCAGGATTTAAGGGTGTGAAACCAGCTCGTAACGTCATGAAAGTTGTTGTGCGCGCATGTCTACAAATGGGATATCCAAATCTATTCTCAATTTTCAATTCTGAGAAGTAGGTCAAAACCGAAATGCGACTATGCGTTTTCTCTAGAGTTGGGCTTAAAGGGGGAGAAAATAGCTCGGAACGTCGTGAAAGTTGGTGTGGACGCTTGTGTACCAATGGGACATCCAAATTTATTCTCAAACTTCAATTCCGAGAAGTCGGTCAAAGTTGAAACTCGACCGTGTGTGTTCGCTAGACTTGGGCCTAAAGGGTGGGAAAATAGCTCGAAACGTCACGAAAGTTGGCGTGCGCACATGTCTACCCACGACACATGCAAATCTATTCTGAAATTTCAATTCTGAGAAGTTGGTCAAAGTCGAAACGCCACCATGCATTTTCGCTAGACTTGAGCTTAAAGGGTGTGAAATTAGCTCGTAATGTCATGAAAGTTGTTGTGCGCGAATGTCTACAAATGGGACATCTAAATCTATGCTCAATTTTCAATTCTAAGAAGTTGGTGAAAGTCGAAACTTGACCATACATTTTCACTAGAGTTGGGATTAAAGGGGGAGAAAATAGCTCGGAACATCACGAAAGTTGGTGTGGACACTTGTCTACCAATGGGACATCCAAAACTATACTCAAATTTTAATTCCGGGAAGTTGGGCTTAAACAGGGAGAAAATAGCTCGGAACGTCACGAAAGTTGGTGTGGACGCTTGTCTACCAATGGTACATCCAAAACTATTTTCAAATTTCAATTCCGAGAAGTTGGTCAAAGTTGAAACTCGACCATGCGTTTTTGCTAGACCTGGGCTTAAAGGGGGAGGAAAAAGCTCGAAACGTCACAAAAGTTGGCAGGGACGATTGTCTACCAATGTGACATCCAAATCTATTCTCAAATTTAAATTCCAAGAAGTTGGTCAAAGCCGAAACGCAACCATGCATTTTCTCTAGAGTTGGGCTTTAAAGGGGGAGAAAATAGCTCGGAACATCACAAAAGTTGGTGTGGACGCTTGTTTACCAATGGGACATCCAAAACTATTCTCAAATTTCAATTCCGAGAAGTTGGTCAAAGTTGAAATTCGACCGTGCGTTTTCTCTATACTTGGGCTTAAAGGGTGGAAAAATAGCTCGGAACATCACAAAAACTGGCATGCGCACTTGTCTACCAACGGGACATCCAAATCTATTCTCAAATTTCAATTCCCAGAAGTTTGTCAAAGTCGAAACACGACCATGCGTTTTTGCTGGACTTGACCTTAAAGGGTGTGAAATTAGCTTGTAACGTCATAAAAGTTGATGTGCGCACATGTCTACAAACGGGACATTCAAATCTATTCTCAATTTTCAATTTCGAGAAGTAGGTCAAAGACGAAACGCGACCGTGCATTTTTTGTAGAGTTGGGCTTAAACGGGGAGAAAATAGCTCGGAACGTCATGAAAGTTAGCGTGCGCACTCGTCTACCAACGGGACATCCAAATCTATGCTCAATTTTCAATTCTGAGAAGTTGGTCAAAGTCGAAACTCAACCGTGTGTTTTCGGTAGACTTGGGCTTAAAGGTGGAGAAAATAGCTCGGAACATCACGAAAGTTGGCGTGCGCACTTGTCTACCAAGGAGACATCCAAATATATGCTCAATTTTCAATTCCGCAAAGTAGGTCAAAGTCGAAACTCGACCATGCGTTTTCGCTAGACTTGGGCTTAAAGTGGGAGAAAATAGCTCTGAACGTCACGAAAGTTGGCATGGACGCTTGTCTACCAATGGGACATCCAATTCTATCTTCAAATTTAAATTCTGAGAAGTTGGTCAAAGTTGAAACTTGACCGTGCGTTGTCGCTAGACTTGGGCTTAAAGGGTGGAAAGTAGCTCAAAACGTCACGAACGTTGGCGTGTGCACTTGTCTACCAACAGGACATCAAAATCTATGCTCAATTTTCAATTCCGAGAAGTTGGTCAAACTCGAAACTAGACCGTGCGTTTTCGCTAGACTTGGGCTTAAAGGGGGAGAAAATAGCTCGGAACATCACGCAAGTTGGCGTGCACGCTTGTCTGCCAATGGGACATCCAAATCTATTGTCAAATTTCAATTCCCAGATGTTGGTCAAAGTCAAAACGCCACCATGTGTTTTCGCTAGACTCAGGATTTAAGGGTGTGAAACTAGCTCGTAACGTCATGAAAGTTGTTGTGCGCGCATGTCTACAAATGGGACATCCAAATCTATTCTCAATTTTCAATTCTGAGAAGTAGGTCAAAACCGAAATGCGACTATGCATTTTCTCTAGAGTTGGGCTTAAAGGGGGAGAAAATAGCTCGGAACGTCTTGAAAGTTGGTGTGGACGCTTGTCTACCAATGGGACATCCAAATTTATTCTCAAACTTCAATTCCGAGAAGTCGGTCAAAGTTGAAACTCGACCGTGTGTGTTCGCTAGACTTGGGCCTAAAGGGTGGGAAAATAACTCGAAACGTCACGAAAGTTGGCGTGCGCACATGTCTACCCACGACACATGCAAATCTATTCTGAAATTTCAATTCTGAGAAGTTGGTCAAAGTCGAAACGCCACCATGCATTTTCGCTAGACTTGAGCTTAAAGGGTGTGAAATTAGCTCGTAATGTCACGAAAGTTGTTGTGCGCGAATGTCTACAAATGGGACATCTAAATCTATGCTCAATTTTCAATTCTAAGAAGTTGGTGAAAGTCGAAACATGACCGTACGTTTTCACTAGAGTTGGGATTAAAGGGGGAGAAAATAGCTCGGAACGTCACGAAAGTTGGTGTGGACTCTTGTCTACCAATGGGACATCCAAAACTATACTCAAATTTTAATTCCGGGAAGTTGGGCTTAAACAGGGAGAAAATAGCTCGGAACGTCACGAAAGTTGGTGTGGACGCTTGTCTACCAATGGTACATCCAAAACTATTTTCAAATTTCAATTCCGAGAAGTTGGTCAAAGTTGAAACTCGACCATGCGTTTTTGCTATACTTGGGCTTAAAGAGGGAGGAAAATCTCGAAACGTCACAAAAGTTGGCAGGGACGATTGTCTACCAATGTGACATCCAAATCTATTCTCAAATTTAAATTCCAAGAAGTTGGTCAAAGCCGAAACGCAACCATGCATTTTCTCTAGAGTTGGGCTTTAAAGGGGGAGAAAATAGCTCGGAACGTCACAAAAGTTGGTGTGGATGCTTGTTTACCAATGGGACATCCAAAACTATTCTCAAATTTCAATTCCGAGAAGTTGGTCAAAGTTGAAATTCGACCGTGCGTTTTCTCTATACTTGGGCTTAAAGGGTGGAAAAATAGCTCGGAACATCACAAAAACTGGCATGCGCACTTGTCTACCAACGGGACATCCAAATCTATTCTCAAATTTCAATTCCCAGAAGTTTGTCAAAGTCGAAACGCGACCATGTGTTTTTGCTGGACTTGACCTTAAAGGGTGTGAAATTAGCATGTAACGTCATAAAAGTTGATGTGCGCACATGTCTACAAACGGGACATTCAAATCTATTCTCAATTTTCAATTTCGAGAAGTAAGTCAAAGCCGAAACGCGACCGTGCATTTTCTGTAGAGTTGGGCTTAAATGGGGAGAAAATAGCTCGGAACGTCACGAAAGTTAGCATGCGCACTCGTCTACCAACGGGACATCCAAATCTATGCTCAATTTTCAATTCTGAGAAGTTGGTCAAAGTCGAAACTCAACTGTGTGTTTTCGGTAGACGTGGGCTTAAAGGTGGAGAAAATAGCTCGAAACATCACGAAAGTTGGCGTGCGCACTTGTCTACCAACGAGACATCCAAATATATGCTCAATTTTCAATTCCGCAAAGTAGGTCAAAGTCGAAACTCGACCGTGCGTTTTCGCTAGACTTGGGCTTAAAGTGGGAGAAAATAGCTCTGAACGTCACGAAAGTTGGCATGGACGCTTGTCTACCAATTGGACATCCAATTCTATCTTCAAATTTAAATTCCGAGAAGTTGGTCAAAGTTGAAACTCGACCGTGCGTTGTCACAAGACTTGTGCTTAAAGGGTGGAAAGTAGCTCGGAACGTCACGAAAGTTGGCGTGTGCACTTGTCTACCAACAGGACATCACAATCTATGCTCAATTTTCATTTCCGAGAAGTTGGTCAAAGTTGAAACTCGACCGTGCGTTTTCACTAGATTTGCGCTTAAAGTGAGAGAAAATAGCTCGAAACGTCACGAAAGTTGGCATGCACACTTGTCTATCAACGGGACATCCAAAACTATTCTCAAATTTCAATCCGAGAAGTTGGTCAAAGTCGAAACTCGACCATGCGTTTTCGCTAGACTTGGGCTTAAAGGGGGAGAAAATAGCTCGAAACGTCACGCAAGTTGGCGTGCACGCTTGTCTACCAATGGGGACATCCAAATCTATTGTCAAATTTCAATTCCCAGATGTTGGTCAAAGTCAAAACGCCAGCATGCGTTTTCGCTAGACTTGGGATTTAAGGGTGTGAAATTAGCTCGTAACGTCATGAAAGTTGTTGTGCGCGCATGTCTACAGATGGGACATCCAAATCTATTCTCAATTTTCAATTCTGAGAAGTAGGTCAAAACCGAAATGCAACTATGCGTTTTCTCTAGAGTTGGACTTAAAGGGGGAGAAAATAGCTCGGAACATCGCGAAAGTTGGTGTGGACGCTTGTCTACCAATGGGACATCCAATTTTATCCTCAAATTTAAATTCCGAGAAGTTGGTCAAAGTTGAAACTCGACCGTGCATTGTCGCTAGACTTGGGCTTAAAGGGTGGAAGGTAGCTCGGAACGTCACGAAAGTTGGCGTGTGAACTTGTCTACCAACAGGACATCAAAATCTATGCTCAATTTTCAATTCTGAGAAGTTGGTCAAAGTTGAAACTCAACCATGCGTTTTCGCTAGACTTGCGCTTAAAGTGAGAGAAAATAGCTCGAAACGTCACGAAAGTTGGCATGCGCACTTGTCTACCAACGGGACATCCAAAACTATTCTCAAATTTCAATTCCGAGAAGTTGGTCAAAGTCGAAACTCGACCGTGTGTTTTCGCTAGACTTGGGCTTAAAGGGGGCGAAAATAGCTCGAAACGTCACGCAAGTTGGCATGCATGCTTGTCTACCAATGGGACATCCAAATCTATTGTCAAATTTCAATTCCCAGATGTTGGTCAAACTCAAAATGCCACCATGCGTTTTCACTAGACTCGGGATTTAAGGGTGTGAAATTAGCTCGTAATGTCATGAAAGTTGTTGTGCGCGCATGTCTACAAATGGGACATCCAAATCTATTCTCAATTTTCAATTCTGAGAAGTAGGTCAAAACCGAAATGAGACTATGCGCTTTCTCTAGAGTTGGGCTTAAAGGGGGAGAAAATAGATCGGAACATCGTGAAAGTTGGTGTGGACGCTTGTTTACCAATGGGACATCCAAATCTATTCTCAAATTTCAATTTCGAGAATTTGGTCAAAGTTGAAACTCCACCGTGCGTGTTCACTAGACTTTGGCATAAAGGGTGGGAAAATAGCTCGAGACGTCACGAAAGTTGGTGTTTGCACTTCCCTACCAACGACACATCCAAATCTATTCTCAAGTTTCAATTCCGAGAAGTTGGTCAAAGTCGAAACGCCACCATGCATTTTCGCTAGACTTGAGCTTAAAGGGTGTGAAATTAGCTCGTAATGTCACGAAAGTTGTTGTGCGCGAATGTCTACAAATGGGACATCTAAATCTATGCTCAAATTTCAATTCTGAGAAGTTGGTGAAAGCCGAAACTCGACCGTACATTTTCGCTAGAGTTGGGATTAAAGGGGGAGAAAATAGCTCGGAACGCCACGAAAGTTGGTGTGGACTCTTGTCTACCAATGGGACATCCAAAACTATTCTCAAATTCACTTCCAGGAAGTTGGTCAAAGTTGAAACTTGGCCATGCATTTTCACTAGACTTGGGCTTAAAGGGTGGGAAAATAGCTCGGAACATCACGAATGTTGGCATGCGCACTTGTTTACCAAGGGGACATCCAGATCTATGCTCAATTTTCAATTCCGAGAAGTTGGTGAAAGTCGAAATTCGACCGTGCGTTTTCGCTAGACATGGGTATAAAGAGTGGGAAAATAGCTCGAAACATCATGAATGTTGGCATGCACACTTGTCTACCAATGGGACATCCAAATATATGCTCAATTTTCAATTCCGCAAAGTAGGTCAAAGCCGAAACTCGGTCGTGCGTTTTCGCTAGACTTGGGCTTAAAGTGGGAGAAAATAGCTCTGAACGTCATGAAAGTTGGCATGGACGCTTGTCTACCAATGGGACATCCAATTCTATCCTCAAATTTAATTTCCGAGAAGTCGGTCAAAGTTGAAACTTGGTCGTTCATCTTCGCTAGACTTGGGATTAAAGGTGGGAAAATAGCTCGGAACATCACGAAAGTTGGCGTGCGCACTTGTTTACCAACGGGACATCCAAATCTATGCTCAATTTTAAATTTTGGTTGGTGAAAGTCCAAATTCGACCGTGCGTTTTCACTAGACATGGGTATAAAGAGTGGGAAAATAGCTCGGAACGTGACGAATGGTGGTGTGTGCACTTGTCTACCAACGGGACATCCAAATATATGCTCAATTTTTAATTCCGCAAAGTAGGTCAAAGTCGAAATTCAACCGTGCGTTTTCGCTATTCTTGGGCTTAAAGTGGGTGAAAATAGCTCTGAACATCACGAAAGTTGGCATGGATGCTTGTCTACCAATGGGACATCAAAATCTATTCTCAAATTTAAATTCCGAGAAGTTGGTCAAAGTTGAAAATCGACCGTGCGTTTTCACTAGACTTGGGCTTAAAGGGTGAAAAATAGCTCGGAACGTCACGAAATTTGGCGTGCGCACTTGTCTACCAACGGGACATCCAAATCTATGCTCAATTTTCAATTCCGAGAAGTTGGTCAAAGTTGAAACGCCACCGTGCGTTTTCACTAGACTTTAGCTTAAAGGGTGTGAAATTAGCTCGTAACGACACGAAAGTTGTCGTGTGTGCATGTCTACGAATGGGACATCCAAATCTATTCTCAATTTTCAATTTCGAGAAGTAGGTGAAATCCGAAACGCGACCATGCATTTTCTCTAGAGTTGGGCTTAAAGGGGGAGAAAATAGCTCGGAACATCACAAAAGTTGGTGCTAACGCTTGTTTACCAATGGGACATCCAAAACTATTTTCAAATTTCAATTCCGAGAAGTTGGTCAAAGTTGAAATTCGACCGTGCATTTTCGCTAGACTTGGGCTTAAAGGGTGGAAAAATAGCTTGGAACGTCACGAAAGTTGGCATGCGCACTTGTCTACCAACGGGACATCCAAATCTATTCTCAAATTTTAATTCCCAGAAGTTTGTCAAATTCGAAACGCGACCATGCGTTTTCGTTGGACTTGAGCTTAAAGGGTGTGAAATTAGCTTGTAACGTCATGAAAGTTGTTGTGCGCGCATGTATACAAACAGGACATCCAAATCTATTCTCAATTTTCAATTCCGAGAATTAGGTCAAAGCCGAAACGGGACCTTGCGTTTTCTGTAGAGTTGGGCTTAAACGGGGAGAAAATAGCTCGGAACGTCACGAAAGTTAGCGTGCGCACTCGTCTTCCAACGGGACATCCAAATATATGCTCAATTTTCAATTCTGAGAAGTTGGTCAAAGTCGAAACTCAACCGTGTGTTTACAGTAGACATGGGCTTAAAGGTGGAGAAAATAGCTCGGACCGTCACGAAAGTTAGCGTGCGCACTTGTCTACCAACGAGACATCCAAATATATGCTCAATTTTCCATTCCGCAAAGTAGGTCAAAGTCGAAACTCGACTGTGCATTTTCACTAGACTTGGGCTTTAAGGGTGTGAAATTAGCTTGTAACATCATGAAAGTTGTTGTGCGCGCATGTCTACAAATGGGACATCCAAATCTATTCTCAATTTTCAATTCAGAGAAGTAGGTCAAAACCGAAATGCAACTATACGTTTTCTCTAGAGTTGGGCTTAAAGGGGGAGAAAATAGCTCGGAACGTCGCGAAAGTTGGTGTGGACGCTTGTCTACCAATGGGACATCAAATTCTATCCTCAAATTTAAATTCCGAGAAGTTGGTCAAAGTTGAAACTCGACCGTGCATTGTCGCTAGACTTGGGATTAAAGGGTGGAAAGTAGCTCGAAACGTCACGAAAGTTGGCGTGTGCACTTGTCTACCAACAGGATATCAAAATCTATGCTCAATTTTCAATTCCGAGAAGTTGGTTAAAGTTGAAACTCGACCGTGTGTTTTCGCTAGACTTGTGCTTAAAGTGAGAGAAAATAGCTCGAAACGTCACGAAAGTTGGCATGCGCACTTGTCTACCAACGGGACATCCAAAACTATTCTCAAATTTCAATTCCGAGAAGATGGTCAAAGTAGCTCGAAACGTCACGCAAGTTGGCGCGCACGCTTGTCTACCAATGGGACAACCAAATCTATTGTCAAATTTCAATTCCCAGATGTTGGTCAAATTCAAAACGCCACCATACGTTTTCGCTAGACTCGAGATTTAAGGGTGTGAAATTAGCTCGTAACGTCATGAAAGTTGTTGTGTGCGCATGTCTACAAATGGGACATCCAAATCTATTCTCAATTTTCAATTTTGAGAAGTAGGTCAAAACCGAAACGCGACTATCCGTTTTCTTTTGAGTTGGGATTCAAGGGGGAGAAAATAGCTCGGAACGTCGCGAAAGTTGGTGTGGACGCTTGTCTACCAATGGGACATCCAAATCTATTCTCAAATTTCAATTCCGAGAAGTTGGTCCAAACTTAAAACTCGACCGTGCGTGTTCGCTAGACTTGGGCTTAAAGGGTGGGAAAATAGCTCGAAACGTCATGAAAGTTGGCATGCGTACTTGTCTACCAACGGCACATGCAAATCTATTCTCAATTTTCAATTCTAAGAAGTTGGTCAAAGTCGAAACGCCACCATGCGTTTTCGCTAGACTTGAGCTTAAAGGGTGTGAAATTAGCTCGTAATGTCACGAAAGTTGTTGTGCGCGAATGTCCACAAATGGGACATCTAAATCTATGCTCAATGTTCAATTCTGAGAAGTTGATGAAAGTCGAAACTTGACCGTACGTTTTCACTAGAGTTGGGCTTAAAGGGGGAGAAAATAGCTCGGAACATCCCGAAAGTTGGTGTGGACTCTTGTCTACCAGTGGGACATCCAAAACTATTCTCAAATTTCAATTCTGGGAAGTTGGTCAAAGTTGAAACTTGGTCGTGCGTTTTCACTAGACTTGGGCTTAAAGGGTGGGAAAATAGCTTGGACCGTCACGAAAGTTGGCGTGCGCACTAGTTTACCAACGAGACATCCAGATCTATGCTCAATTTTCAATTCCGAGAAGTTGGTGAAAGTCGAAATTCGACCGTGCATTTTCGCTAGAAATGGGTATAAAGAGTGGGAAAATAGCTCGAAAGGTCACGAATGTTGGCGTGCGCACTTGTCTACCATCGGGACATCCAAATATATGCTCAATTTTCAATTCCGCAAAGTAGGTCAAAGTCGAAACTCGACCGTGCATTTTCGCTAGACTTGGGCTTAAAGTGGGAGAAAATAGCTCTGAACGTCACGAAAGTTGGCATGGACGCTTGTCTACCAATGGGACATCCAATTCTATCCTCAAATTTAAATTCCGAGAAGTTGGTCAAAGTTGAAACTCGATCGTGCGTTGTCGCTAGACTTGGGCTTAAAGGGTGGAAAGTAGCTCTGAACGTCACGAAAGTTGGCGTGCACACTTGTTTACCAACGGGACATCCAAATCTATGCTCAATTTTCAATTCCGAGAAGTTGGTCAAAGTTGAAACTTGGTCGTTCGTCTTCGCTAGACTTGGGCTTAAAGGTGGGAAAATAGCTCGGAACGTCACGAAAGTTGGCGTGCGCACTTGTTTACCAATGGGACATCCAAATCTATGCTCAATTTTCAATTCCGAGAAGTTCGTGAAAGTCGATATTCGACCGTAGCGTTTTCGCTAGACATGGGTATAAAGAGTGGGAAAATAGCTCGGAACATCACGAATGATGGTGTGCGCACTTGTCTACCAACGGGACATCCAAATATATGCTCAATTTTTAATTCCGCAAAGTAGGTCAAAGTCAAAATTTAACCGTGCGTTTTCGCTAGACTTGGGCTTAAAGTGGGTGAAAATAGCTCTGAACGTCACGAAAGTTGGCATGGATGCTTGTCTACCAATGGGACATCCAAATCTATTCTCAAATTCAAATTCCGAGAAGTTTGTCAAAGTTGAAAATCGACCGTGCGTTTTCACTAGACTTGGGCTCAAAGGGTGAGAAAATAGCTCGGAACGTCACGAAATTTGGTGTGTGCACTTGTCTACCAACGGGACATCCAAATCTATGCTCAATTTTAATTTCCGAGAAGCTGGTCAAAGTCGAAACACCACCTTGCATTTTCACTAGACTTGAGCTTAAAGGGTGTGAAATTAGCTCGTAACGTCACGAAAGTTGTTGTGTGTGCATGTCTACAAATGGGACATCCAAATCTTTTCTCAATTTTCAATTCCGAGAAATAGGTCAAAGCCGAAACACGACCATGCATTTTCTCTAGAGTTGGGCTTTAAAGGGGGAGAAAATAGCTCGGAACGTCACAAAAGTTGGTGTGGACGCTTGTTTACCAATGGGACATCCAAAACTATTCTCAAATTTCAATTCCGAGAAGTTGGTCAAAGTTGAAATTCGACCGTCGCGTTTTCGCTAGACTTGGGCTTAAAGTGTGGAAAAATAGCTCGGAACGTCACGAAAGTTGGCATGCGCACTTTTCTACCAACGGCACCTCCAAATCTATTCTCAAATTTCAATTCCCAGAAGTTTGTCAAAGTCGAAACACGACCATGCGTTTTCGCTGGACTTGAGCTTAAAGGGTGTGAAATTAGCTTGTAACGTCATGAAAGTTGTTGTGCACGCATGTCTACAAACGGGACATCCAAATCTATTCTCAATTTTCAATTCTGAGAAGTAGGTCAAAGCCGAAACGCAACCGTGCGTTTTCTGTAGAGTTGGGTTTAAACGGGGAGAAAATAGCTCGGAACGTCACGAAAGTTGGTGTGGACGCTTGTCTACCAATGGTACATCCAAAACTATTTTCAAATTTCAATTCCGAGAAGTTGGTCAAAGTTGAAACTCAACCGTGCGTTTTCGCTAGATTTGCGCTTAAAGGGGGAGAAAAAATCTCGAAACGTCACAAAAGTTGGCAGGGACGCATGTCTACCAATGTGACATCCAAATCTATTCTCAAATTTAAATTCCAAGAAGTTGGTCAAAGATGAAAATCGACCGTGAATTTCGCTAGACTTGGGCTTAAAAGGTGAGAAAATAGCTCGGAACGTCACGAAAGTTAGCGTGTGCACTCGTCTACCAATGGGACATCCAAATCTATGCTCAATTTTCAATTCTGAGAAGTTGGTCAAAGTCGAAACTCGATCGTGCGTGTTCGCTAGACTTGGGCTTAAAGGGTGGGAAAATAGCTCGAAACGTCACGAAAGTTGGCGTGTGCACTTGTCTACCAATGACACATCCAAATCTATTCTCAAATTCAAATTCCGAGAAGTTGGTCAAAGTCCAAACGCCACCATGCGTTTTCGCTAGACTTGAGCTTAAAGGGTGTGAAATTAGCTCGAAATGTCATGAAAGTTGTTGTGCGCAAATGTCTACAAATGGGACATCTAAATCTATGCTCAATTTTCAATTCTGAGAAGTTGATGAAAGTCGAAACTCGACCGTATGTTTTCGCTAGAGTTGGGCTTAAAGGGGGAGAAAATAGCTCGGAACATCACGAAAGTTGGTGTGGACTCTTGTCTACCAATGGGACATCCAAAACTATTCTCAAATTTCAATTCCAGGAAGTTGGTCAAAGTTGAAACTTGGCCGTGCGTTTTCGCTAGACTTGGGCTTAAGGGGTGGGAAAATAGCTCGGAACGTCACGAAAGTTGGCGTGAGCACTTGTTTACCAACGGGACATCAAGATCTATGCTCAATTTTCAATTCCGAGAAGTTGGTGAAAGTCGAAATTTGACCGTGCATTTTCGCTAGACATGGGTATAATTAAGAGTGGGAAAATAGCTCGGAATATCTCGAATGTTGGCGTGCACACTTGTCTACCAACGGGACATCCAAATATATGCTCAATTTTCAATTCCGCAAAGTAGGTCAAAGTCGAAACTCGATCGTGCATTTTCACTAGAATTGGGCTTAAAGTGGGAGAAAATAGCTTTGAACCTCACGAAAGTTGGCATGGACGCTTGTCTACCAATGGGACATCCAATTCTATCCTCAAATTTAAATTCCGAGAAGTTGGTCAAAGTTGAAAATCGACCGTGCGTTGTCGCTAGACTTGGGCTTAAAGGGTGGAAAGTAGCTCGAAACGTCACGAAAGTTGGCGTGTGCACTTGTCTACCAACAAGACATCAAAATCTATGCTCAATTTTCAATTCCGAGAAGTTGGTCAAAGTCGAAACTCGACCGTGCATTTTCGCTAGACTTGGGCTTAAAGGGGGAGAAAATAGCTCGGAACATCATGCAAGTTGGCGTGCACGCTTGTCTACCAATGGGACATCCAAATCTATTGTCAAATTTCAATTCCCAGATGTTGGTCAAAGTCAAAACGCCACCATGCATTTTCGCTAGACTCAAGATTTAAGGGTGTGAAATTAGCTCGCAACGTCATGAAAGTTCTTGGACGCGCATGTCTACAAATGGGACATCCAAATCTATTCTCAATTTTCAATTTGAGAAGTAGGTCAAAACTGAAACGCAACTATGCGTTTTCTCTAGAGTTGGGCTTAAAGGGGGAGAAAATAGCTCGGAACGTCGTGAAAGTTGGTGTGGACGCTTGTCTACCAATGGGACATCCAAATCTATTCTCAAATTTCAATTCCGAGAAGTTAGTCAAAGTTGAAACTCGACCATGTGTGTTCGCTAGACTTGGGACTAAAGGGTGGGAAAATAGCTCGAAACGTCACGAAAGTTGGCGTGTGCACTTGTCTACCAACGACACATACAAATCTATTCTCAAATTTCAATTCTGAGAAGTTGGTCAAAGTCGAAATGCCACCATGCGTTTTCGCTAGACTTGATCTTAAAGGGTGTGAAATTAGCTCGTAATGTCCCATTTGTAGACATGCGCGCACAACAACTGTCATGACGTTATGAGCTAATTTCACACCCTTAAATCCCGAGTCTACCGAAAACGTATGGTGGCGTTTTGACTTTGACCAACATCTGGGAATTGAAATTTGACAATAGATTTGGATGTCCCATTGGTAGAGAAGCGTGCACGCCAACTTGCGTGACGTTTCCAGCTATTTTCTCTGCCTTTAAGCCCAAGTCTAGCGAAAACGCAACGGTCGAGTTTCGACTTTGACCAACTTCTTGGAATTGAAATTTGAGCATAGATTTTGATGTCCTGTTGGTAGACAAGTGCACACACCAACTTTCGTGACGTTTCGAGCTACTTTCCCACTCTTTATACCCATGTCTAGCGAAAACACACGGTCGAATTTCGACTTTCACCAACTTCTCGGAATTCAAATTTGAGGATAGAATTGGATGTCCCATTGGTAGACAAGCGTCCATGCCAACTTTCGTGATGTTCAGAGCTATTTTCTCCCACTTTAAGCCTAAGTCTAGCGAAAACGCACAGCCGAGTTTCGACTTTGACCTACTTTGCGGAATTGAAAATTGAGCATATATTTGGATGTCCCGTTCGTAGACAAGTGCGCACGCGAACATTCGTGACGTTCCGAGCTATTTTCCCACTCTTTATACCCATGTCTAGCGAAAATGCACGGTCGAATTTCGACTTTCACCAACTTCTCGGAATTGAAAATTGAGCATAGATCTGGATGTCCCATTGGTAAACAAGTGCGCACGCCAACTTTCGTGACGTTCCGAGCTATTTTCCCACCCTTTAAGCCCAAGTCTAGCGAAAACGCATGGCCAAGTTTCAACTTTGACCAACTTCCCGGAATTGAAATTTGAGCATAGATTTAGATGTCCCATTTGTAGACATTCGCGCACAACAACTTTCGTGACATTACGAGCTAATTTCACACCCTTTAAGCTCAAGTCTAGCGAAAACGCATGGTGGCGTTTCGACTTTGACCAACTTCTCATAATTGAAATTTGAGAATAGATTTGGATGTGTCGTTGGTAGACAAGTGCGCACGCCAACTTTCATGACGTTTCGAGCTATTTTCCCACCCTTTAAGCCCAATTCTAGCGAACATGCACGGTCGAGTTTCAACTTTGACCAACTTCAAGGAATTGAAATTTGAGAATAGATTTGGATGTCGCATTGGTAGACAAGCGTCCACACCAACCTTCGCGACGTTTCGAGCTATTTTCTCCCCCTTTAAGACCAACTCTAGTGAAGACGAACGGCCGAGTTTCGACTTTGACCAACTTCTTGGAATTTAAATTTGAGGATAGAATTGGATGTCCCATTGGTAGACAAGCGTCCATGCCAACTTTCGTGACGTTCAGAGCTATTTTATCCCACTTTAAGCCCAACTCTAGCGAAAACGTACGGTCGAGTTTCGACTTTCACCAACTTCCCAGAATTGAAAATTGAGCATAGATTTAGATGTCCCATTTGTAGACATTCACGCACAACAACTTTCGTGACATTACGAGCTAATTTCACACCCTTTAAGCTCAAGTCTAGCAAAAATGCATGGTGGCGTTTCGACTTTGACCAACTTCTCAGAATTGAAATTTGAGAATAGATTTGGATGTGCTGTTGGTAGACAAGTGCGCACGCTAACTTTCGTGACGTTTCGAGCTATTTTACCACCCTTTAAGCCCAAGTCTAGCGACCACGCACGGTCGAGTTTCAACTTTGACCAACTTCTTGGAATTGAAATTTGAGAATAGATTTGGATTTCCCATTGGTAGACAACCGTCCACCCCAACTTTCGTGACGTTCCGAGCTATTTTCTCCCCCTTTAAGCCCAACTCCAGAGAAAACGCATAGTCGCGTTTCGTTTTTGAGCTACTTCTCCGAATTGAAAATTGAGAATAGATTTGGATGTCCCATTTGTAGACATGCGCGCACAACAACTTTCATGATGTTACGAGCTAATTTCACACCGTTAAATCCTGAGTCTAGCGAAAACGCATGGTGGCGTTTTGACTTTGACCAACATCTGGGAATTGAAATTTGACAATAGATTTTGATGTCCCATTGGTAGACAAGTGCGCATGCCAACTTTTGTGACGTTTCGAGCTATTTTCTCTCACTTTAAGTGCAAGTCTAGCGAAAACGCATGGTCGAGTTTCAACTTTGACCAACTTCTCAGAATTGAAAATTGAGCATAGATTTTGATGTCCTGTTGGTAGATAAGTGCACACGCCAACTTTCGTGACGTTCCGAGCTACTTTCCACCCTTTAAGCCGAAGTCTAGCGACAACGCACGGTCAAGTTTCAACTCTGACCAACTTCTCGGAATTTAAATTTGAGGATAAAATTGGATGTCCCATTGGTAGACAAGCGTCCAACTCTAAAGAAAACGCACGGTCGCGCTTCAGCTTTGACCTACTTCTCGGAATTGAAAATTGAGAATAGATTTGGATGTCCTGTTTGTAGACATGCGCGCACAACAACTTTCATGACGTTACAAGCTAATTTTGGATGTACCATTGGTAGAGAAGTGTCCATGCCAACTTTCGTGACGTTCACAGCTATTTTCTCCCACTTTAAGCACAAGTCTAGCGAAAACGCACGGTCGAGTTTCAACTTTGACCAACTTCTCGGAATTGAAATTTGAGAATAGATTTGGATGTCCCATTGGTAGACAAGCGTCCACATCAACTTTCGCGACGTTCCGAGCTATTTTCTCCCCCTTTAATCCCAACTCTAGAGAAAATGCATAGTCGTGTTTTGGTTTTGACCTACTTCTCAGAATTGAAAATTGAGAATAGATTTGGATGTCCCATTTGTAGACATGCGAGCACAATAACTTTCATGACGTTAGGAGCTAATTTCACACCCTTAAATACCGAGTCTAGCGACAACGCATGGTGGCGTTTTGAATTTGACCAACATCTGGGAATTGAAAATTGAGCATAGATTTTGATGTACCATTGGTAGACAAGCGTGCACGCCAACTTGCGTGATGTTCCAAGCTATTTTCTTCCCCCTTAATCCCAAGTCTAGCGAAAACGCACGGTCGAGTTTTGACTTTGACCAACTTCTCGGAATTGAAAATTGAGCATAGATTTGAATGTCCCACGCTAACTTTCGTGACGTTCCGAGCTATTTTCTCACCTTTTAACCCCAATTCTAGCGAAAACGCACGGTCGATTTTCATCTTTGACCAACTTCTTGGAATTTAAATTTGAGAATAGATTTGGATGTCACATTGGTAGACAAGCGTCCCTGCCAACTTTCGTGACGTTCCGAGCTACTTTCCAGCCTTTAAGACCAATTCTACGATAACGCATGGTCGAGTTTCAACTTTGAACAACTTCTCGGAATTCAAATTTGAAAATAGTTTTGGATGTACCATTGGTAGACAAGTGCGCATGCCAACTTTCGTGACGTTTCGAGCTATTTTCTCTCACGTTAAGCGCAAGTCTAGCGAAAACACACAGTCGAGTTTCAACTTTGACCATCTTCTCCGAATTGAAAATTGAGCATATATTTGGATGTCCCGTTGGTAGACAAGTGCGCACGCCAACTTTCGTGACGTTCCGAGCTATTTTCTCACCCTTTGAGCCCAAGTCTAGTGAAAACGCATGGTCGATTTTCAACTTTGACCAACTTCTCGAAATTTAAATTTGAGAATAGATTTGGATGTCCCATTGGTAGACAAGCATCCATGCCAACTTTCCTGACGTTCCGAGCTATTTTCTCCCCCTTTCAGCCCAACTCTAGCGAAAACGTATGGTCGAGTTTCGACTTTCACCAACTTCTCAGAATTGAAAATTGAGCATAGATTTAGATGTCCCATTTGTAGACATTCGCGCACAACAACTTTCGTGACATTACGAGCTAATTTCACACCCTTTAAGCTCAAATCTAGCGAAAACGCATGATGGCGTTTCGACTTTGACCAACTTCTCGGAATTGAAATTTGAGAATAGATTTGGATGTGCCGTTGGTAGACAAGTGCGCACGCCAACTTTCGTTACGTTTCGAGCTATTTTCCCACCTTTTAAGCCCAAGTCTGGCGAACACGCACGGTCGAGTTTCAACTTTGACAAACTTCTCAGAATTGAAATTTGTGAATAGATTTGGATGTCCCATTGGTAGACAAGCATCCACAGCAACTTTCGCGACGTTCCGAGCTATTTTCTCCCCCTTTAAGCCCAACTCTAAAGAAAACGCATAGTCGCGTTTCGGTTTTGACCTACTTCTCATAATTGAAAATTGAGAATAGATTTGGATGTCCCATTTGTAGACATGCACGCACAACAACTTTCATGACGTTACGAGCTAATTTCACACCCTTAAATCCCGAGTCTAGCGAAAACGCATGGTGGAGTTTTGACTTTGACCAACATCTGGGAATCGAAATTTGACAATAGATTTGGATGTCCCATTGGTAGAGAAGCGTGCACGCCAAGTTGTGTGACGTTCCGAGCTATTTTCTCCCCCTTTAAGCCCAAGTCTAGCGAAAACGCACGGTCGAGTTTCGACTTTGACCAACTTCTCAGAATTGAAATTTGAGAATAGTTTTGGATGTCCCGTTGGTAGAAAAGTGCGCATGCCAACTTTCATGACGTTTTGAGCTATTTTCTCTCACTTTAAGCGCAAGTCTAGCGAAAACGCATGGTCGAGTTTCAACTTTGACCAACATCTAGGAATTTAAATTTGACAATAGATTTGGATGTCCCATTGGTAGACAAGCGTCCATGCCAACTTTCGTGACGTTCAGAGCTATTTTCTCCCACTTTAAGCCCAAGTCTAGCGAAAACGCACGGTCGAGTTTCGACTTTGACCTACTTTGCGGAATCCAAAATTGAGCATATATTTGGATGTCCCGTTGGTAGACAAGTGCGCATGCCAACTTTCGTGACGTTCCGAGCTATGTTCTCCCCTTTTAAGCCCAATTCTAGCGAAAACGCACGGTTGATTTTCATCTTTGACCAACTTCTTGGAATTTAAATTTGAGAATAGATTTGGATGTCACATTGGTAGACAAGCGTCCCTGCCAACTTTTGTGATGTTTCGAGCTTTTTTCTCCCCCTTTAAGCCCAAGTCTAGCGAAAACGCACGGTCGAGTTTCAACTTTGACCAACTTCTCGGAATTGAAATTTGAAAATAGTTTTGGATGTACCATTGGTAGACAAGCGTCCACACCAACTTTCGTGCCGTTCCGAGCTATTTTCTCCCCGTTTAAGCCCCAACTCTACAGAAAACGCACGGTCGCGTTTCGGCTTTGACCTACTTCTCGGAATTTAAAATTGAGAATAGATTTGGATGTCCCATTTGTAGACATGCGTGTACAACAACTTTCATGATGTTACAAGCTAATTTCACACCATTTAAGCTCAAGTCCAGCGAAAACGCATGGTCGCGTTTTGACTTTGACAAACTTCTTGGAATTGAAATTTGAGAATAGATTTGGATGTCCCGTTGGTAGACAAGTGTGCATGCCAACTTTCGTGACGTTCCGAGCTATTTTTCCACCCTTTAAGCCCAAGTCTAGCGAAAACGCACGGTCGAATTTCAACTTTGACCAACTTCTTGGAATTGAAATTTGAGAATAGTTTTGGAAGTCCCATTGGTAAACAAGCGTCCACACCAACTTTTTCGACGTTACGAGCTATTTTCTCCCCCTTTAAGCCCAACTCTAGAGAAAATGCATGGTCGCGTTTCGGCTTTGACCTACTTCTCGGAATTGAAAATTGAGAATAGATTTGGATGTCCCATTTGTAGACATGCACACACAACAACTTTCGTGATGTTACGAGCTAATTTCACACCCTTTAAGCTCAAGTCTAGTGAAAATGCACGGTGGCATTTCGACTTTGACCAACTTCTCGGAATTGAAAATTGAGCATAGATTTGGATGTCCCGTTGGTAGACAAGTGCGCAGGCCAAATTTCGTGACGTTCCGAGCTATTTTCTCACCCTTTGAGCCCAAGTCTAGTGAAAACGCACGGTTGATTTTCAACTTTGACCAACTTCTCGGAATTCAAATTTGAGAATAGATTTGGATGTCCCATTGGTAGACAAGTGTGCACGCCAACATTCGTGACGTTCCAAGCTATTTTCCCACTCTTTATACCCATGTCTAGCAAAATTGCACGGTCGAATTTTGTCTTTCACCAACTTCTCGGAATTGAAAACTGAGCATAGATTTGGATGTCCCGTTGGCAAACAAGTGCGCACGCCAACTTTCGTCACGTTCCGAGCTATTTTCCCAACTTTAAGCCCAAGTCTTGTGAATACGAACGGCCAAGTTTCAACTTTGACCAACTTCTCAGAATTTAAATTTGAGGATAGAAATGGATGTCTCATTGGTAGACAAGCGTCCATGCCGGCTTTCATGACGTTCAGAGCTATTTTATCCCACTTTAAGCCCAAGTCTAGTGAAAACGCACGACCGAGTTTCGACTTTGACCTACTTTGCGGAATTGAAAATTGAGCATATATTTGGATGTCCCGTTGGTAGGCAAGTGCGCACGCCAACATTCGTGACGTTACGAGCTATTTTCCCACTCTTTATACCCATGTCTAGCGAAAACGCACGGTCGAATTTCGACTTTCACCAACTTCTCGGAATTGAAAATTGAGCATAGATCTGGATGTCCCGTTGGCAAACAAGTGCGCACGCCAACTTTCGTGATGTTTCGAGCTATTTTCCCACCCTTTAAGCCCAAGTCTAGCGAAAACGCACGGCCAAGTTTAAACTTTGACCAACTTCCTGGAATTGAAATTTGAGAATAGTTTAAACTTTGACCAACATTCGTGACGTTCTGAGTTATTTTCCTGCTCTTTATACCCATGTCTAGCGAAAACGCACGGTCGAATTTCGACTTTCACCAACATCTCCTTTGCAGTTGGTCTTGTATCTCGGTTCTCTCAGGATCCTCATGAGAGTCATTGGAAGGCAGCTAAGCGCATTCTTAGGTATCTTCAAGGCACTTCCAAGTTCGACATTCAGTACACAGCTGGTTCTTCTCAGCTTGAGGGTTTCATTGATTCTAAATATAAACATACACATTGTCTTTTGTTAGTAAATATCCTACTAGCACAACCACTTAATTTGTGGCCATAAACAAGTTATATGTGACTTGTTCTTCATATTTAGTTGTAATAACGTGTTTTCTAATTGTTTCTCAAGACATTATATTCAAGTTCTAGTAGTTATTCTTATTTAAACAACAAAATTAGTGTTTAAGATCTAATTAACTTGATAGGCGTTTATAGGTAAATAGGAATTTATATCTTAGAATTTGGGCATGGACTACCATCTATACCGCAAGTGTACTATCCAAATTGATTTTAGGATGTTGTTCAAAATTCCAAATAAAAAATAATAAAAAGAGAAATATAAAAAAAAAAAGTGGTAGGTGATGCATGGATAACTCTAATGTGGGCGATAACATATAGCTAGGCATGGATAAATGGGAGCTAACAATTATAATAAAAAAGAAATATAAAAAATAACTTGTAGCATGGATGCATGGATGCATGAATAATTTGGGTAGTTGATGGTAGATAATTGGAAGAAGTTGGGTGATAACATGTAGCTAGACATAAATAACTAGTAGGTGAATAGTTATCAAATTAATTTCATCGCATCAATATCCATGAAAGAGAGCCCATCTTTTACAATCAACTTTGACCATGGAACTTGTGACTATGTTTCTTGGCCCATATATATATCTTGTTAAAAAAAAATAAGTGAATCCAAAGTGGAATATCTTTTAAGGAACACAAACTTTGACCCAAATTTCATTTATATTATTCAATTACAAATATATATTTTATATCTTACAAGTGGTGCCTCATATAATGATTGATTGATTGTGATGTAATTATGCTTGTTGCTAGAACTTCCATTCTCTTTTGTAAAAAATAAAAATCTCTTAACCACCAAACATTGCAAAATACCCCTTTTACATATTTTTAAAAGATGCCCATTAAACATTGCAAAATACCCTTTATACATTCTTTTTAAAAGATGCTCATTTCTAAATAGAATACATATATGTGAATCTTGACAATGTATCATAAATTTTAAATATCCTTCTATATAGAACAAATTATTATTGTACATTAATTAAGAAAAATGATTGATAACAACGTATAAACTTTAATATACCTTAGTTTTTATATAATTAATTGATAATTTATAATAAAAGGTAACTCTTATTAATACAATCAATAATTCATTGAAAAAAAACACTTAAAATTTTGTAATCCCTAGTTCAAAACCTTTATCAAAGACAACAGCTCCAGCTTGAAAGATCTTGTACGAACTGTTCAAAGTTCAAATCACAAATAAGAATCACAAATAATTCATTTTCTATTGAAAGTTCAAATCACAAATAAGAATCCCTAAACCAAAACACAAATAGGAATCTTCATACGAGTTCTCCATCAATTCTTGATTTCCTTGTCCGTCCTTCCCGATAAACTCTCTTAATACGAGTTCTCCATCAATTCTTGATTTCCTTGGCCGCCCTTCCTGATAAACTCTTTGCCCATTTGAAATTGCATCAATTTATTGAATATCACAATCGACTGTATATGTTCCTTTTTATAAGTTTATATACCAAACCTGTTTCCCCATCGGCTATGGAGTTCTATAATCAAACGTTCTTCGGAAGTGATCTTGCTGCGTTTGAGATCAGGCCGGAGAAAACTATTCCACCTTAGCCTGCAGCTCTTACCAGTTCTCTTGAGGCCTGCACAATACATAAATTTCAAGTTTCTGCTGGGAAAATATACAGACTCGCTGGTGAATTAATTCCTATCTAATCGCCCATGACATGAGTAAATTGTTGTCTGAATCAACAATGACCAAAAACCTCAAAAATTTCCCCTGTAGAAGGCAATATTATATCGAAATTCAATAATCCATAAACCTAATCAGAGATTTTACTCATACATACCCACTGCTTTGGCGAGAAAGTTCCAACGTCCTTTGCCATGTAAACTGATATACCTAATACCGAGCAGTACATAGGAAAGGGCGCATAGCACGAGATCTGTGCCTCCCTATGCTTCCGATTTGATCTCATGAATCTGGTCCGATGCTTTTGGGGTTTAAGTAATCTGATCTGATGTACCTAATACCGAGCAGTAATCTGATCTTGGGGTTTATAGTTTCTAGCTATCCTCACAGCCTCGAGCAGCTCCACTTTTCCTACACAATGGTTTGATCCATTCATTCAACGAGGTGGGCAATGGAACTGGGTTGTTGTTCGTTATATTTAGGTATACGTGGAATATTGTATGAGTCAATTGTTTATTTGTCCATTCATGCACCCCTTTGATCAGGCCATATGACAGGCAATTTGTGCACTGAACAAACCTGTAACCCATGTGTTTGCGAACTCATGCATTTTAAACTTGTGGAATTGTTTAAATGTGAGTTTTCTATTTGTTTTTTATGATGTGCATTACTTACTTTTCAAGAAAATAATGCATAATGCTCCTAAACATTTTTTATATACATATTTATTCACATTAAAAATCTTTAGAATTGATTAGGAATAGTGGATCTTATCTGACCATATGACCGGTGTAATTTAATCTCAGTCTTAACATATAAGTCTTAATCTGACCATATGACCTCTGTAATTTAATCTGTCTTAACATATAAGTTTTAATCTGATCCATATGACATGTGTTTAATTTAATGTGATCTATATAATATGTGTTTAATTTAAAGGAAACTGGGTTTAAATGTTTTATTAATAGTTTATATGTATGATAATTTTTAATGTTTTATATGACCTGTGTCTAATTTAATGTGATCCATATGACCTGTGTGTGTGTAATTTAGTGTGTAATTTAAAGAAAACTGATTTTAAATGTTTTATTAATAGTTTATATGTATGATAATTTTTAATATTTTATACGTATGACAATTTTTATTAATAGTTTATATGTATGCCAATTTTTATCAATAGTTTATATGTACGCCAATTTTGTTAATGTTTTATATGTGTGACCATTTTTAGAAGTGGGTTGATGTACAGGATTTGCAATATACAGATTGCTTTGCTCTATAACTTATGGAGAACATATTGCATTGCTCTCTAACTTATGGAGAACATATTGCATTGCTCTAACTTTTGGGGAATGTCATTGTCCTGTTAGTTTTGGAAAATGTTAATTAACAGAAAGAGAGGTAAGACATAATGATGATCATTATTTTTTTCATATTTTTTAATATTTAGAGTAATATTTAAATAAGGATGTCTCATATATATTTTGTTTTGTTGTTTTTCCAGATATCGAGCATTTAAACATTCATTCATCATATGAACTGAATTGCAACACATGGATTCTTTTGGTGTGTTATTTTTAAAAATATTAATAAATAAAAATAGAAAGGTAATGATATTTATAGTTTTCATGTTTTTATTCAAAGTAATATTTTAATGAGAATGCATCTCATTTTTGTGTTGGTTGTTATCTTTTCAGGTATCAAGCACCTTTGAACATTGATTCAATGTTATTTTCAAGCATCCTTTGAACATTGATTCAATGTTATTTACAACAAGACTTTTATAGTTTATTATTTTTGAGAGTTTTGTAAAGATAGAGACTTACAAACATATTATTTTTAATATATATAATTATATTTTTTTGGGATGGGATTAAACCCATCCAAATGCTCTAGATGTTGGGGGGGCCCCATCATCTTTAGAGTAGTCTCTTATAGTGTTATGATGTGGTATGTTTTTTTCGTATTCATTTTCTACTAATGGTCTTTACATAAACTAATTTGATAATTTCTCCAACATAAATAAACTTCATTTTGCATAAACTAATCTGATAATTTCTCCAACATAAATAAACTTCATTTTGCATAAACTAATCTGATAATTTCGTATTCATTTTCTACTAATGGTCTTTACATAAACTAATTTGATAATTTATCCAACATAAATAAACTTCATTTTGCATAAACTAATCTGATAATTTTTCCAACATAAATAAACTTCATTTTGCACTTGATGTTTTCACACAAACTAATTTCAAAATTTATCTAACACTTAAATAAACTTTATTACATATATTTGAAATTCTAATAATTTTTATATTTATTTTTCTTTAATATTTTTTTTTAATTTTTACTTTTGTTTTTTTCATTTTTTTATTTATTTTGCTTGAATATATACTTTTTTCACTTTTTTATTTTATTTTTTTTCTATTTTACATTTTTTCAATTTTATTTAGATAGTAGTTATGTTACATTGTTATTATTTATATTTATTTTTATAGTATTTATATTATTACACTTATATTATTTATATTTGTTGTATTTTAGTGTATTCTTTGGGTATATTTTTTTGTTGATTTTAGTGTAATTTTTTGATGTGTTTGAAATCTTTGTACATATATTTTGTATGCAACTCTATGTGTTTGTGTTTGAAATCTTTTTACATATATTGTGTATGCAACTCTATGTATTAGTGGATGAGATGATGTTCATGTTTGGTAGATGAGATGATGTTCATGTTTGTTAGATGAAATAATGTTCCCGTGTCTTTGTTATATGAAAGGATTTTTATGTTTGTTAGATGAAATAATGTTTTTGTATGCAGCTCTATGTGTTTGTGTTTGAGATATTTCTGCATGTATTTTGTATGCAATTGTATGTGTTTGTCAGATGAGATGATTTTATGTTTGTTAGATGAAATATTTTTTTTTTAAACAATTCTATGTGTTTGTTAGATTAAATAATCTTTTTTTGGAAGCAACTCTACGTGTTTGTTAGAAGAAATAATGTTTTTTGTATGCAACTCTGTGTTTGTGTTTGAGATTTTTATACATGTATTGTGTATGCAATTCTATGTGTTTATCATATGAGATTATTTTTGCGTTTGTTAGAGGAAATAATATTTTTTGTATGCAACTCTATGTTTGTGTTTGAGATCTTTACACATGTATTTTGCATGCAATTATGTGTTTGTCAAATGGTATGCTTTTTATGTTTGATATGTTCGGATATCCACATCATCTTTTTCAGGATCTGCATGCAAATTAGGGTTTGCATGCAGAATCTAGGGTTTGCATGCACCTACATGCACTGGCATGCATCCCAGTCACCAGTTTGATGCCTCCAGCACCTTATCCACCTTCTTCTAGCACCCGGGAACCACCTACCACAGAGTTTTAGCCCTCCTAAGCTGAAAGGCGCCCACTTCTCACCTACTGCCAGAGAAGGTCACCTACCACTGCAGTTCCACTTCAGTTACATTCAGTTAGCTCCGATTCTCCCTGATTTGAGGCTAGTTTCACTCCCGACTGACTGTATCACTTCCGTTTGACCTCCAGTTTGATTAGGTGACTTGTTCTGACTTCAGTTAGCCTCCCATGCGCCCCCACTGAGCCTCCAGATCCTAAATCAGTGCTACACACTTCAGTTACACTTATTACACTCAGTTAGACTCAGATTGACACCTGGATGACTGGTTGTTGTGATTGATGAGCACCACCGATGATTGACGAGGACTCCTAGATAGAGTCAAGCTACTCCATTCAGTGATTCGAATGACCTCCTTAGGCAATTCGAATTGCTCAGTCATTGTGATAGTTTGTATTGTAATTCATTCACCCTTTCTGGGATAGAGAGCACTGCTGCATGTTTTGCACAGTTTTGCACCATATTTTCTATGTTCATCTGTTGTGATTGATTTACTTGTTCATTAGATCTGCTGTGACTAATTTTACATGGTATCAGAGCCACTGCAGGGACAAGATCTCTTTTCTACAGGTGTTTATACAAGAAGATTTGACTGAATTGCTAAAAATTGCAAAAAGTTTGGCATGAGATATATCAAGGGCATTCGCTCCTGTGCATGCAAAGCTTGAAAACTATTCCAATACCACTCCAGAAGCTTGAGTTACCACATAATTCCTGGATCTGATACATTGGACACATTCAACATTGCTTGAAATCCAATCCCAGGTGTGATGCAACTCTCAAAGGGTGGATTGTTCGACCTTATTGTGGTTGTTTTGATGTGATTTGCAGGTTTATTGTCTCCTCCAATTGCACTCGCTATCTTTTGCATGCAAGCTTCCCTACAGCAATTGCATTCGCTATAGTCTGCATGCAAGCTTCCTCTTCATCAGTTGACTCGCTCCTTGCAATGGAATACTCTTCTTCAAAGCCTATCCTCACCCCATTCAATTATTTTGATTGGAAAGATGATATGGAGATCATATTACGTTCAAAAGGTTACTACCGAGTCACTCTTGGTCTTGAATTGGAGCCAAACAATGTGTCAGATCGAACCAAACACTACAACAAGCTTGATGAAGCTTATGGTCTTCTTTGTCTCTCCATCTCCAAGGATCTTCACTTCCATCTCAGCGGATTGAAGACTCCAAAAGCCATATGGGAGCAACTTGAAACACTATTCGGCAAGCAGGATGAGCTTAGGGCTTTTCAATTAGAGAATGAATTGATTGGCCTTAATCCTGACAATTTCGAGACCATCAATGAATTCTTCACAAAATTCAAGAACTTGAACTTGCAATTGAAGAACAGTGGTGTTATCAAAGAGGATAAACAGTTGATCCTCTCCATTCTAAGCAAGCTTGGGAAAGATTATTCGGTATTTGTCTCTACTTTCAATTCCGGTCGGCTAACTACCCCGAATTGGAAGATGCCTACCTTGAATGCCTTCATTGAGTCCGTTACAAAAGAGCATGAAAAGTTGATTCAAATGGGGTCCATAAGCTCCAAAGATTCAGCCCTATTTGTTCAAGGACCCAAGATCTTGAATGGTAAAGGAAAGCTAAAGAAGGAGAAGCCCAAATTCGAGCCTCACAAGCAAAAAGACAAAGGCAAGCAAATGGATGCACCATCCAGTTCGAAATCCAAGCAAAAGGGCAAAGAAGGTAACCAAAAATCTAAATGTACTTATTGTAACCGTGGCTTTCATCCCGAAAGTTCATGTATGAAGAAGAATATAGATCAAATGGCCCTCCTTTTGGAAAAGAACAACATAACCCTTCCTGACGGTGCAAGGAAGAAAGATCGGAATGATGATCATGAAAGAGGACAAGCACTCATGGCAACAGTTTCGAAGCCCACTACTCTCTTGATAGATTCGGGTGCATCAAATCATATGGCTGCAAATATTGATTCTTTTTCCTCATTCGATCCAAACAGCTCCATCCCCATCCATTTGGGAGATGACTCAAAAATTTCTTCAAAGGGCAAAGGTACGATTCATGTAGAACATGGATGCTTTCAGAATGTTCTCTATGTGCCTTCCTTAGCTTCGAATCTCCTTTCTGTGTATCAAATGACACATATTGGTGAACCAAAGCAAGTCACATTCATCCCTAATACAGTTGAAATTTCTGATATCAAAAGTGGAAGACTAGTTGCGGTTGGAAAGGCAAACCACACTGCAAAATGTTATGAGTTTTCGCACTTTATTCCGCTTGCAAAGCCCACTGCTCTTCGCACACATGGTAATGAGGTTAGTAGGCTTTGGCATGAAAGATTTGGACATCTAAATTATAAGTATTTGCTGCTGCTATCAAATAAATCCATGGTAGATGGGCTTCCACAACTCCGTTCCTCGAAGGGAATATGCACCGGTTGCATTATTGGGAAGCACCCCGAGCACAGATTCGACCGCGGCAAGGCTAGCAGAGCCTCTACTATTTTGGGATTGATCCATTCTGATATCAGTGGTCCACTGCCCCATATGTCATTAAATGGTTCAAGGTATGTTTTGACATTTATTGACGATTTTTCCTGCTTTACATGGGTATTCTTTCTCAAAAACAAGTCAGAAGTGCTTGGAAAATTCAAGGATTTTAAGGCTTCTGTTGAGACCACCACTGAGAGCAAGATCAAAGCTCTTAGATCTGATAATGGTGGGGAATATATCAAGTCCGAGTTGCTGCAAATTTGTGCCCAAAGTGGAATCAAGATCCAACATACAGTTCCCTACACACCCCAGCAGAACGGTGTAGCGGAAAGGAAAAACCGGTCACTAAAAGAGATGGCTACATGCATGATTGAATCGAAAGGTTTGGCTGCAAATATTTGGGCTGAAGCAATCAATGTTGCTGCATATATACAGAACCGTGTTCCACATTCATCTGTGAAAGGTATGACTCCTTTCGAAGCATTCTTTGGTCACAAACCGGATGTGTCAAATTTGAGAGTTTTTGGCTCTACTGCATGGGCTAGAATTCCTTCTGAGAAGAGACGAGCTTTGGATCCACAAAGTATCGAGTGCATATTGATAGGATATGGGGAAGAATCAAAAGCATATAAACTCATGGATATCAGATCTAAAAAGATATTCATAGAGCGCAGTGTGCAGTTTGAAGAACCGCTTCAAGAATTGCAACTAGTCGAGGAGAAAACTGCCGATTCACCGCCTTCACCAGAAGAAGATTCGAGCAGCGATAATGAAGGTATGAGTTCTGATATTTCTGATATTTTAGAAGCATATGATGATCATGACATATCAGGTTCGGAATCCGACCATTATGATCCCCCTCAGTTACCAAAGTGGGCCCAAAACACTCTACAATCTGCTGGTTCGAATCTTGGAAATCCTGCTGATCCGAGACGAACAAGAGGAGACTTCCAAAGAGCAGGTATGGCTCTTTCTATTGCTGATCCATTTCTTCCTGAGATTTGTTATTTGATGGCTGGTTCAGATCCTACATCATACTATTCAGCCCATCGAGATCCGAGATGGAAAAGTGCCATGGATGAAGAGTACAGTTCTCTTCAAAAGAACAATACATGGGAGCTAGTTTCTCTTCCACCTGGAAGAAAATTAGTGAAGTGTAAATGGGTCTACCGTACTAAAGTTGCTGCTAATGGCACTATCAGCAAATATAAAGCAAGTTTGGTGGCAAAAGGTTTTTCCCAAGTCCAAGGAGTGGACTACACAGAGACCTTTGCACCGGTTGCAAAGATGGATTCCATCCGCCTTGTTTTAGCTATTGCCGCATCCAAGCACTGGGAAGTGCACCACATGGATGTGAAGAGTGCATTTTTACATGGAGACCTTGCTGAAGAGGTCTATATGCAGCAGCCAGAGGGTTATACATCAGATCCATCATTGGTTTGTAGATTGAAGAAATATTTGTACGGGTTAAAACAGGCCCCAAGAGCTTGGTACGCAAAGATGGACTCCTTCCTTCTTTCTCAGAATTTCCAAAGATGCAAATCTGATCCGAATGTGTATCTTCAGCAAGTTAAAGGTAATTTGTTGGTTATTGTACTTTATGTTGATGATCTGCTTATTACTGGTAGCACACTTACTTCAATAAACAAGCTAAAATATGCCTTAAATCTAGCTTTTGACATGAGCGATTTGGGCTTGCTGAGTCACTTTTTGGGCTTGGAGATAGCTCAAAATTTTGATGGGATCACTATATCTCAGCAAAAATATGCTTCCGACCTGTTATTGAAGTTTAATATGGCTGAATGTAAGGCAGCCCCGTTCCCATTCCTCTCAGGAATCAGTCTTGAGGAGGGAGATTCCACACCGCTTGCAGATTGCAGTATGTATCGACAGTTGATTGGTTCACTACTTTATTTGACACATTCACGGCCTGATATCTCATATGCCGTGAGTGCCGTTTCAAGATATATGCAGCAGCCACATGAGCTTCATTGGCGAGCAGCCAAGCGGATCTTGCAGTATGTGCAAGGTACGAGACAGTTTGGCATACACTATGCTGCAGATTCTGAGCTAGATTTCATTGGTTTTACTGATTCAGATTGGGCAGGTGATAGCATTGATCGGAAGTCCACTTCCGGTTATGTTTTCATGATTGGTCATGGTGCTATTTGCTGGTCCAGCAAAAAGCAAGCAGCCATTGCACTTTCTTCAGCAGAGGCAGAGTATCGAGGGGCAGTCAATGCCTGCATTCAGGCAGTTTGGTTGCAGGGTATTCTTTCCGAGTTTGGTTTTGGTGGCACTACTTCGACTGTCCTATTTTGTGACAATCAAAGTGCTATAAAGATATCCACAGATCCAGTTCAGCGGCAGAGGACCAAACACATTGAGATTCATATGCACTACATTCGACAGTTGGTGCATGACCGCACCATCATTCTGCAATATTGCCCTACTGATGAGCAAATTGCAGACATCTTCACCAAGAGCTTCACTGAGAAGAAGTTCTCTTACCTCCGTTCACTGTTGGGGGTGAGTTCCATCATGGTGGAGACAGATTGATTCATTATTATGCTTTAGCTTGAGGGGGGGCTTTCTTCCCACTGGGTTTTCCCTCTTTCCTCACTTAGTTTATTTTCAGCATTTTTTGGATTATTGTATTGGGGTGACCTTTGGTCTTAGTTACCAGGGCCCCACATTATTTTTGTTGGCACATCATAGTCTAGCTTGAGGGGGGGTGTTCGGATATCCACATCATCTTTTTCAGGATCTGCATGCAAATTAGGGTTTGCATGCAGAATCTAGGGTTTGCATGCACCTGCATGCACTGGCATGCATCCCAGTCACCAGTTTGATGCCTCCAGCACCTTATCCACCTTCTTCTAGCACCCGGGAGCCACCTACCACAGAGTTTTATCCCTCCTAAGCTGAAAGGCGCCCACTTCTCACCTACTGCCAGAGAAGGTCACCTACCACTGCAGTTCCACTTCAGTTACATTCAGTTAGCTCCGATTCTCCCTGATTTGAGGCTAGTTTCACTCCCGACTGACTGTATCACTTCCGTTTGACCTCCAGTTTGATTAGGTGACTTGTTCTGACTTCAGTTAGCCTCCCATGCGCCCCCACTGAGCCTCCAGATCCTAAATCAGTGCTACACACTTCAGTTACACTTATTACACTCAGTTAGACTCAGATTGACACCTGGATGACTGGTTGTTGTGATTGATGAGCACCACCGATGATTGATGAGGACTCCTAGATAGAGTCAAGCTACTCCATTCAGTGATTCGAATGACCTCCTTAGGCAACTCGAATTGCTCAGTCATTGTGATAGTTTGTATTGTAATTCATTCACCCTTTCTGGGATAGAGAGCACTGCTGCATGTTTTGCACAGTTTTGCACCATATTTTCTATGTTCATCTGTTGTGATTGATTTACTTGTTCATTAGATCTGCTGTGACTAATTTTACATGCTATATGAATTAATAATTTTTTAATGCATTTCTATGTGTTTGTTAGACGAGATGATTTCTATGTTTGTTAGATTAAATAATGTTTTTTGTATGCAACTCGATGTTTATTAGATGAAATAATTTTTATGTTTGCTAGATGAAATAATATTTCTTTGTATGCAACTCTATGATTTGTATTTGTGGATTTTTGTATGCAACTATGTATTTGTGTTTGTAGATCTTTGTACATATAAATCTTTATGTTTTGGATATATAAATCTTTATGTAAATTGATAATTGTTCATATAGATTTGTATGTTTATATTTATTTTTATGTATGTAAATTTCTTATTGTGTAAATCATAAATAACTTATAGTTATATATATGTATGCTTATTTGTATTATAATAATAAATATATACTATATAAATTCACATTTTATTTTATTTTTATTTTTTTTAAATGTTTTATTTTTTTAATATTGTTTTTTATTTTTATTTATTTCATTTGTTATTTGTTTTTTATATCAAAATTTATGAAAAAATCAAATATATTTTATTATTTTTTAACTTTTGATAAATCAAATAACATTAGAAAGAGACATAATGTAGAGATGAAAATTGAACTTTTGAATGATACAAGGGCGGAGCGGAATGGAGGCGGAGGCGTACAGCTAGGGTTTCAAGGTTTGGGCTGGGTAGCTGGGAGCTACCAGCCACGGCAGGGGCGAGGACATGACCAAACCTTACCCTGTCGCTTTCATTGATGCAGAACTTGGTATACGACGGAGGGCGGAAGATATCGGGGTTTGTTTATTCATTTTTAATACTTGTCTCGAGGCTCCTTGTTTTTGCTAGTCAGGCGCTTTGGTGCTGTTGTGTCGGTGACTTGGGATTCCTGTCAGGGTTTGCAGCTGTTTTCTGTGGTTATGGCTTTTTTGGAGGATATGGTGATTGCAGGTTTTTCTGGTGACCAGCTGGAGGCACGGGAAGTATGCGGGTTGCCAGGTGGAGGGCAGAGGGAGGGTTTGGAGGAGATCCCAACAATGGGGCCTGTTGGTTATGACTATACCGGTGTGGGGCAGGTGAGGCCGGTGAATGGTTTCTCACCATTGGAATACCTGTCCTTCTCACCACATAACCTGTTGCCGAAATTTCTGGAATTTGATGGAACGTCTGTGGACATTTTGGGTAGCTCGCGCTGGAGGGAGGATGGAGATTTCTTTGCTCGGAATTTAGGGTTTTCGGCATCTGGTGTGCAGGAGGGTTTTGAAGCGGTGGCCGGTTTTGGACGGATTGCGGATGAGGGTGTGGCACGTCAGGTTCAGCAGCTTTGTGGGTTGGATTGTGGTGGAACTGCAGTGGATGCACGTGTGCCTTTGGAGATTTCAGAACACCGTGGATTTGATAGCCCTCCTGTGGCTGTTGGGTCTCCGAAGCTTAAAATAGGGGATGCATCCGGGGTCGGGGCTTTACAGAAGGGATCGAGCAGGCGACGGAAACGGAGTTGGATTAAAACTCGCATTGTGGGCAGTTATGCTGTAGGCGAGGATATCGCCTGGGAACGAGTCCTAGAAATGTCTAAGCTGACGCTGGTGGGAAGGGTTATGGGCAGAAATTTTTCCCGACCTACTGTGATGGATTGGGTGGAAACACACTGGCGCGAGGTGTTAGGCTACACACCTGAGGTGGACATGCTGCTACGAGGATGGTTTGCGGTGGTACTTCAATCTTAGGTGGATTTACACAAAATTCTCGACAGGAATTGGCACTTGAATCATTCGCCGGTTCTGCTGAAACCCTGGCATCCTCTCTTTGATGCCAGTCGGGAGAGGGTTGATTCGATTCCGGTATGGGTAAGATTACCAAGACTTCCACTGCAATTTTGGGATATTAGCCACTTTTGAAAGATTGGGGATATTCTGGGAAATTTTTTGGAGGCTGATCTCTCCTTTCTGGAGACCCATTACAAACAAGTCGCTAGAATTTTGGTCAATTTAAATCTTCGTGAAGGATTACCGGAGGCCATTAATTTGGAATGGGGGCCTGTTTGTATACCTCAGTTGCTGGATTATGAGAATGTGCCTTTTAGGTGCCGCCGTTGTCACATTTATGGACATCTGGCATCTGCTTGTCGGCTTTCGGTTCGCACCCACAATGGGGGTCTTAATCACACTTTTCTGGAAGGTTTGGATGAACCTTTGGACCCATTGAACTTCAATTCGTCACCGGTGGAGGAGGCCGCGGGTGGTGACAGGATTGTGGAGGATTTGGATATATGTGGCCAGAGTTCGGAAGCGCTGTGGGACATACTAGCTGAAGATAACAGTGCACCTATTGAAGAAGTACCTTGTCCTACATCATTGGCTGTGACTGAAGTGCCGGGACCTTCTTTCACGGGTATTCCTTCTTTCTCCTTAACGTCCTCTGTTAATTTATTTATTAATCAGCGCACTGTGGGTGGTATTGATTGGGTAGAGGGGCTGAAGAATGTATCCTTGTCGGGACACTCTGCGACTCTCCCCTTTACACTTTCCTCGGGCCCTTGTGGGGACTTTATTCTTCCGGTGGACGAATCCTCTGTTCATATCTCTAATGTGCCTCCCCTCCTTTTGGAGAACAACATGATTAATATTGAACCTGATCCTGGGAAGGTGGTTGAACCCTCCTCACCTGAGTCCTCTGCTTCAGGATATAATCTTCGTTCTCGCACCAAGTTATCTGGGGGGGGATTAGGAAAAGAGAAGGCGTCGGTGCGGAGCGGCAGAGGCCGCCGGTCACATTTATCTAAGGCTCAGAACAGGGCCAGATTAGATATTCGGGCTGGGAAACAGGTCTCGATTGAGAGGGAACTTAGAGCAGTGAATGCCCGGATGCATGTTCGGATATGAAGATCATGTCCTTTAACTGCCGGGGCCTGGCTGGGCCTAAAAAGAAATCAGCCTTCATGAGGGTGCTTACTCTTGAACACCCTGATGTGATTCTGCTACAAGAGACTTTAGGACTAGGTGTTATTGTCAAGGAGAAACCGGAACTTTGGATGGCTGGCTGGACCTTTCTGACTCTGGATGTTAGGGGACGCTCTGGGGGTCTGGCTGTGGGATGGAAGAATTGTGCGGTAAAACTCATCAATGCTTGGGGGATGGCTTCAGTGTTGGGAGCTGTTTTTCTCTCTGTCGACTTGGGTACTTGTTTCATAGTGGTTAATGTATATGGGCCCTATGAAAATAGGGTCCCCTTTTGGGATACACTCCTGCAGGATCAACTCTTGGATGGTGAATCGGTTGTAGTGGGGGGAGATCTAAATTTTACTTTAGGGCACACAGAAATTTGGGGCCCTCGAGCGCATGTGGATCCATTGGCTGGATATTTTCAACAGTTGCTGTTTCGTAAAAACCTTTTGGATATTGAACATATCAAGCTGAAACCCACCTGGAGGAATAATAGGAGTGGAGAGGCTCGGGTGGCTAAACGTTTGGACCGGTTCCTGGTGGCTGAGAGGCTGGTGGACAGGTTTTTTCAACTCAGACAGTGGTTAGGGAGCGGTGGGGATTCTGATCATTTCCCTATCTTTCTTGAGATTAGGAGAGGACCTATCAATCCTCCTAGCTCACTTAAATTTAATAAGAACTGGTTAAGTGATGGATCCTTTAAAAGTCTCTTTCTAGACCTTTGGAGGTCGTATGATATGGATCATGAACGCACTGCTGCTTTTCAATTTGCTGAGAACATTCAACGTTTAAAAGGAGCTATCAAAGTGTGGGCTATTGATAAGAGAAGGAGGGAGGATACTGCATTGCAACAGATTGAGGCTGAGCTACTACAGATCTATGAAGGGGAAGGAGGAGGCCTTTCGTCTTAGGAAACTATGGCTGCTATGGTCAAGTTGGAAGGCACAAGAAATAACCTTTTGATGGAAAAGGAGGAAACCTGGCGACTCAAGAGTAGGGCGATTTGGCTGGAATGTGGCGATGAGAATACTAAATTCTTTCATGCATATGCCAGGGGGAGGAAGTCGGCCAATACTATCTGGAGCTTGAAAGATGAAAATGGCATTGAACATTTTGACTTTGAAGATAAGGCTAGATGCGGGGTGGGTCATTTCCAAAATTTATTTAAGGCACCTGCCCAGGCCTCTATCGCTGAAGTTATCAAGGTAGCTCAATTTTTTTCGAGGTTTGCTGAGGAGGAGGATAATAGGAGACTGATGCGTGCTATAACTGAGGAGGAGTTAAAGGAGGTCCTTGGTAGTTTCCAGAAAGACAAGAGTCCTGGGCCGGATGGTTGGACAGTGGAATTTTTTCTGGATCTTTATGATGTTCTGGGGTTGGATCTTCTACAGGTGGTTGAAGATACTCGTTTAAATGTGAATATACCGGCTTGCTTCGATTCTACTTTTATTGCTCTCATCCCAATGACTGATAATCCGGCCACTTTATCTGAATTCAGGCCTATTTCATTGTGCAATTGTATCTACAAGATTGTTTCGAAGGTCATAGCTCAGAGACTTAAGGTCACATTATCAGAACATATTTCTGATGAACAATTTGGCTTTCTTGAAGGTCGTCAGATACATGAGGCTATTGGGGTGGATCAGGAGGGTCTTCATAGTTTAAAGACTCAGCATATCAAAGGAGCTATTCTCAAAATTGACTTGTCCAAGGCCTACGACAAGGTGAGTTGGATATATATCCGGCTTCTTCTTACACATTTGGGTTTTGGTATCAATTTTATTAGGTGGATCATGTCTTGTATAACTACTGTATCATTCTCTGTTTTATTGAATGGAGCGGCTACCCCTTTTTTTCATGCGGAAAGAGGCCTTAGGCAAGGCTGTCCACTTTCCCCCCTTCTTTTTCTTCTGGTTGCAGAAGGTCTGAGCAGGGCTTTACTTGATGCTAAATTACTGGGGAGATTCAGTGGCATTGGCATTGGTGAGCAGATATCTGTTACACATCTTTTATTTGTGGATGACATTATCATCTTCTGCTCTGGTGATTGTAGAGATACCAGGACTCTGAAGGAGATCTTGGATCTTTTTTCTAAAGCTACGGGGATGGAAATTAATGTTAAAAAATCCACTCTTACTACCCATATGCTGAGACCGGATGAGGTACGGGCTCTTATTGAATTTTTTCCTTTTAAGTTATCTGGCCTGGATGATGGTATGAAATATCTGGGATTCTCCCTTAAAGCCAACGTATATTTTAAGAAGGATTGGTGATGGCTTATTGGTAAGGTGGAGAAAAGATTGAAAGTTTGGAGTCATAAGTGGATGTCACGAGCTGGCAGGCTGGTGCTGGTTAAGTCCGTGTTGGAAGCCATTCTAGTCTACTGGATGTCTTTGTCTTGGATACCCAAAGGAATCCTTGAAACTATCAGGCGTTTATGCTTTAGATTCCTGTGGAGTGGAATGAAGGAGGGTCAGGTTACCCCGTGGGTCAACTGGAAGAGAATTGCTGTACCAAAAGGTCTTGGGGGGTGGGGTTTAAAAAACATCTTTCTTTTTGCACTAGCTTTGGCAGCCAAGGGAGGATGGCGACTTATCAAAACTAACAGTTTATGGACCAGGGTTATTAAAGGATAGTATCTATCAGATATGAGTCTGGATGAATGGATTAGGAGCCCTCGGAAGTCTCATATTGGGGGATCCATGATTTGGAAAGCTGTGGTAAAATCCTTCACTATGGTGGAGAATAATCTGGCTTGGGATGTGGGCAATGGAGAAAAGGTGAGAGTTGGCAGAGATCCTTGGATTGGGAGTGAACGTTTGCATTTGTTGCCTGATAATGTTGTAGAAGAATTGGAAAATAGGGGCATTTACACTCTTAATAATCTGGCTGTACAGAGACCCGATGACCCGTGGATACAACACTGGAAAAACGCAGAACTGCTGGGATTGGAGGAACCTGTGGCTGCTTATATGAATAATTATATCAATGGTTTGAATAGGGCACATATTCACCTGTCGGATCAGGAGGATGAGTTGACCTGGGAACTTGATCCGGCTGGGGTCTACACACCAAAGATGGGTTACTTAGTGCTCAGTACAGGTGATGCGATCGGGGATGAGGTCTGGTGGTGGAGATCGCTGTGGAGACTCAAATGCCCATCCAAAAACAGACTTTTTATGTGGTGTGCACTGGTGAATCGGGTTCCGACCTGGGATATTCTGTAGAAGAGAAATTTCCAGGGACCAGGTTGGTGTGTATTGTGCAAGAAGGAACCGGAAACGATCACACACCATCTCATCAATTGCCAGTTTACGAATGCTGTGTGGAAAGAATGCTCTAAATTGGTTGGTTTTGACTGTCGATGGGAAGGTAACTCTGTGGAAAATGCCTAGGAGAACTGGTGGAGACGGACAACTGAAAAAAAATAGAAGATATTACCATTGCTGATTATATGGGGGATTTGGCTGGCAAGGAATGGGGCTATATTTCAGGATAAATATTGCCTTCCGGAAATTCTTTGTGCTAATTCTGTCGGCATCTATCATGCTAGTCCCGATCTTGTTAGGGCTGCTAAACAGAGACGGGACCTGGCGTTTGAGATTGATAAAAATGCTCCATGGGGTTTTTTTGATGGAGCCGCCAGCTATGAGATTTGTGGTGGGGGAGCAATCTTATACATTTCTGATTCACATTTCTTTACTCTCACGATGGGTCTTGGAGCGAGATCCAATAACTATGCAGAAGTCATGAGCTTAAAATTATTACTCATTTTTGCTACTGAGAGGGGTATCACTAGGTTGGCGGTTTTTGGCGACTCGTTGAATGCTATTAATTGGACCAATCAAACCCAAGCCTGCAGAGTTCTTAGACTTGCAAATGTTATCAACACTATTCAGCTGGTCAAACAATCCTTTGACTCTTTCACATGCCGGCATGTTTACAGGGAAAATAACCAAAAAGCGGACCAGGCATCCAAAGAAGGGAAGCTCATGGTTTTCGGCACTTGGAAAGTAACTGAAGAAATTGATGGACAGCGAACTGAATATTACCACAGACCCTTCATTGACTGATGTGTATGATGTTAGTTAAATATTTTGACAAAAATGTAATCTCTTGCAAATTATGTTTTATCTGTAGTTTCTTATTTTCGAAAATGAAGTTTTCTTGTATTTCTTATGAAGATGTAAAAGCAAAATAGTCCGGTGGGACAGAACTATCTCTTATTTTGGATAAAACTGGAAACATATTCTGCAGTTTTGAAAGTAGACGTAACAGTCTCATCAAGTGAACCCCTTTTTTCTGGGCATGGATAATTCACTATACAGTGAATACTGAATGTAATTCGGATCTCTAAGGATGAATGGAATTACGCTTTTTTTCTTTTGAAAAAAAAAAAAAATCAAATAACATTATAATCATAATAAAATCAACTTAATAAAAATACATAAATAAAATATTTAAAAATTTTAAACAACCCGCTTTGTTGATATAACAACAACAAACCATAGATTATCGCTTTGTTGTAACAACAACATCAAAGCACAACTTTTGAGGCCATATGAGCTTTCACCTTCACGTGGTTGGTCTTGTCAGTAGAGATCTTAAAATCTCAAAGCCAAGAAAAGCTCTCAAATATATAATTATATTTTAATACATTTGTAATAATATTTATTTAAATTTTTTATTAAAATATAATTATTATAAAATTATAAAATAAATTAATAAAATATTAAAAAATATTTTAATATTTTAAAAATTATAATATTTCAAAATTAAAAAATTAAAGTAAAATTTAAATCATAAATTTATTATTACCAATAAAAATTAAACAATAAATTAAACAAAAAATTAAACAAAAAATTAAAAAATATTTATACTAAAAATTAAACAATAAATTAAAAAAAAAATCTACTAATGTGTAAGAATTAAATTTTAATACTATAATTAAGATCAAAATCTTTTAATTAATAATAAAACCCTACTTTCTATTTATAAAATAAAAATATTATAAAATAGTTAAAATTATTAAACTATAATTATTAAGATATTTGATAAATTTGTAATATTTAAACAATAAAATTTAAACTTTAACTTCTATATATAGTGTGAATAGAAAATAAAAGCAATATAAAGTAGTAAAAATAATTATGACTTTCGTGACGTTACGAGCTAATTTTACACACTTTAAGTTCAAGTCTAGTGAAAACGCATGGTGGCGTTTCGACTTTGACCAACTTCTCGGAATTGAAAATTGAGCATAGATTTGGATGTCCTATTGGTAGACAAGTGCGCACGCCAAATTTCATGACGTTCTGAGCTATTTTCTCACCCTTTGAGCCCAAGTCTAGTGAAAACACACGGTCGATTTTCAACTTTGACCAACTTCTCAGAATTTAAATTTGACAATAGATTTGGATGTTCCATTGGTAGACAAGCATCCATGCCAACTTTCGTGACGTTTAGTGTTATTTTCACCCACTTTAAGCCCAAGTCTAGCGAAAACGCACGGTTGAATTTCGATTTTGACCTACTTTGCGGAATTAAAAATAGAGCATATATTTGGATGTCCCGTTGGTAGACAAGTGCGCATGCGAACATTCGTGACGTTCTGAGATATTTTCCCACTCTTTATACCCATGTCTAGCGAAAATGCACGGTCGAATTTTGACTTCCACCAACTTCTCGCAATTGAAAATTGAGCATAGATTTGGATGTCCCGTTGGTAAACAAGTGCGCACGCCAACTTTCGTGACGTTCCGAGCTATTTTCTCACCTTTAAGCCCAAGTCTAGCGAAGACGAACGACCAAGTTTCAACTTTGACCAACTTCTCTGAATTTAAATTTGAGGATAGAATTGGATGTCCCATTGGTAGACAAGCGTCCATGCCAACTTTCGTGACGTTCAGAGTTATTTTCTCCCACTTTAAGCGCAAGTCTAGTGAAAACGCACAGTCGAGTTTCGACTTTGACCTACTTTAAGGAATTGAAATTTGAGCATATATTTGGATGTCCCGTTGGTAGACAAGTGCGCACGCCAACATTCGTGACGTTTCGAGCTATTTTCCCACTCTTTATACCCATGTCTAGCGAAAACGCACAGTCGAATTTCGACTTTCACCAACTTCTCGGAATTGAAAATTGAGCATATATCTGGATGTCCCGTTGGTAAACAAGTGCACACGCCAAATTTCATGATGTTCCGAGCTATTTTCCCGCTCTTTAAGTCCAAGTCTAGCGAAAATGCACGGCCAAGTTTCAACTTTGACCAACTTCCCGGAATTGAAATTTGACAATAGTTTTGGATGTCCCATTGGTAGACAAGAGTCCACACCAACTTTCATGACGTTCCGAGCTATTTTCTCCCACTTTAAGCCCAACTCTAGCGAAAACGTACGGTCGAGTTTCGACTTTCACCAACTTCTCAGAATTGAAAATTGAGCATAGATTTAGATGTCCCATTTGTAGACATTCGCGCACAACAACTTTAAGTGACATTACGAGCTAATTTCACACCCTTTAAGCTCAAGTCTAGCGAAAACGCATGGTGGCGTTTCGACTTTGACCAACTTCTCGGAATTGAAATTTGAGAATAGATTTGGATGTGCCGTTGGTAGACAAGTGCGCACGCCAACTTTCGTGACGTTTTGAGCTATATTCCCACCCTTTAAGCCCAAGTCTAGTGAACACGCATGGTCGAGTTTCAACTTTGACCAACTTCTTGGAATTGAAATTTGACAATAGTATTGGATGTCCCATTGGTAGACAACCGTCCACACCAACTTTCACGACGTTCCGAGCTATTTTCTCCCCCTTTAAGCCCAACTCTAGAGAAAACGCATAGTCGCGTTTCGGTTTTGACCTACTTCTCAGAATTTAAAATTGAGAATAGATTTGGATGTCCCATTTGTAGACATGCGCGCACAACAACTTTCATGACGTTACGAGCTAATTTCACACCCTTAAATCCCGAGTCTAGCGAAAACGCATGGTGGCGTTTTGACTTTGACCAACATCTGGGAATTGAAATTTGACAATAAATTTGGATGTCCCATTGGTAGACAAGCGTGCACGCCAACTTGCGTGACGTTCCGAGCTATTTTCTCCCCCGTTAAGCCCAATTCTAGCGAAAACGCACGGTCGAGTTTCGACTTTGACCAACTTCTCGGAATTGAAACTTGAGAATAGTTTTGGATGTCCCATTGGTAGACAAGTGCGCATGCCAACTTTCGTGATGTTTCGAGCTATTTTCTCTCACTTTAAGCGCAAGTCTAGCGAAAATGCATGGTCGAGTTTCAAATTTGACCAACTTCTCGGAATTGAAAATTGAGCATAGATTTTGATGTCCTGTTGGTAGACAAGTGCACACGCCAACTTTCGTCACGTTTTGAGCTACTTTCCACCCTTTAAGCCCAAGTCTAGCGACAACACACGGTCGAGTTTCAACTCTGACCAACTTCTTGGAATTTAAATTTGAGGATAGAATTGGATGTCCCATTGGTAGACAAGCATCCATGCCAACTTTCGTGACGTTCAGAGCTATTTTCTCCCACTTTAAGACCAAGTCTAGCGAAAACACACGGTCGAGTTTCGACTTTGACCTACTTTGCGGAATCGAAAATTGAGCATATATTTGGATGTCCCGTTGGTAGACAAGTGCGCACGCCAACTTTCGTGACGTTCCAAGCTATTTTCTCCCCCTTTAACCCCAAGTCTACCGAAAACGCACGGTCGAGTTTCGACTTTGACCAACTTCTCGGAATTGAAAATTGAGCATAGATTTGGATGTCCCGTTGGTAGACGAGTACGCATGCTAACGTTCGTGACGTGCCGAGCTATTTTCTCACCTTTTAAGCCCAAGTCTAGCGAAAACACACGGTCTATTTTCATCTTTGACTAACTTCTTGGAATTTAAATTTGAGAATAGATTTGGATGTCACATTGGTAGACAAGCGTCCCTGCCAACTTTTGTGACGTGTCGAGCTTTTTTCTCCCCCTTTAAGCCCAAGTCTAGCGCAAACGCACGACCGAGTTTCAACTTTGACCAACTTCTCGGAATTGAAATTTGAAAATAGTTTTGGATGTACCATTGGTAGACAAGCGTCCACACCAACTTTCGTGACGTTCCGAGCTATTTTCTGCCCGTTTAAGCCGAAATCTACAGAAAATGCACGGTCGCGTTTTGGCTTCGACCTACTTCTCGGAATTGAAAATTGAGAATAGATTTGGATGTCCCGTTTGTAGATATGCGCGAACAATAACTTTCATGACGTTACAAGCTAATTTCACACCCTTTAAGCTCAAGTCCTGCGAAAACGCATGGTCGCATTTTGACTTTGACAAACTTCTGGGAATTGAAATTTGAGAATAGATTTGGATGTCCCGTTGGTAGACAAGTGCGCATGCCAACTTTCGTGACGTTCCGAGCTATTTTTCCACCCTTTAAGCCCAAGTCTAGCGAAAACGCACGGTCAAATTTCAACTTTGACCAACTTCTTAGAATTGAAATTTGAGAATAGTTTTGGATGTCCCATTGGTAAACAAGGGTCCACACCAACTTTTGTGACGTTCCGAGCTATTTCCTCCCCCTTTAAGCCCAACTCTAGAGAAAATGCATGGTCGCGTTTCGGCTTTGACCTACTTCTCGGAATTGAAAATTGAGAATAGATTTGGATGTTCCATTTGTAGACATGCACACACAACATCTTTCGTGACGTTATGAGCTAATTTCACACCCTTTAAGCTTAAGTCTAGTGAAAACGCACGGTGGCGTTTTGACTTTGACCAACTTCTCAGAATTTAAAATTGAGCATAGATTTGGATGTCCCGTTGGTAGACAAGTGCGCACGCCAAATTTCGTGACGTTCCGAGCTATTTTCTCACCCTTTGAGCCCAAGTTTAGTGAAAACCCACGGTCGATTTTCAACTTTGACCAACTTCTCGGAATTTAAATTTGAGAATAGATTTGGATGTCCCATTGTTAGACAAGCATCCATGCCAAATTTTGTGACGTTCAGAGCTATTTTCACCCACTTTAAGCCCAAGTCTAGCGAAAATGCACGGTTGAATTTCGACTTTGATCTACTTTGCGGAATTAAAAATTGAGCATATATTTGGATGTCCCGTTGGTAGACATGTGCGGACGCTAACATTCGTGACATTCTGAGCTATTTTCCCACTCTTTATACCAATGTCTAGCGAAAACGCACAGTCGAATTTCGACTTTCACCAACTTCTCGGAATTGAAAATTGAGGATAGATATGGATGTCCCATTGGTAAACGAGTGCGCACGCCAACTTTCGTGACGTTCCGAGCTATTTTCCCGCCCTTTAAGCCCAAGTCTAGCGAAGATGAACGGCCAAGTTTCAACTTTGACCAACTTCTAGGAATTTAAATTTGCGGATAGAATTGGATGTCCCATTGGTAGACAAGCATCCATGCCAACTTTCGTGACGTTCAGAGCTATTTTCTCCCACTTTAAGACCAAGTCTAGCGAAAACACACGGTCGAGTTTCGACTTTGACCTACTTTGCGGAATCGAAAATTGAGCATATATTTGGATGTCCCGTTAGTAGACAAGTGCGCACGCCAACATTCGTGACGTTTCGAGCTATTTTCCCACTCTTTATACCCATGTCTAGCGAAAACACACGGTCGAATTTTGACTTTCACCAACTTCTCGGAATTCAAATTTGAGGATAGAATTGGATGTCCCATAGGTAGAAAAGCGTCCATGCCAACTTTCGTGATGTTCAGAGCTATTTTCTCCCACTTTAAGCCCAAGTCTAGCGAAAACGCACGGCCGAGTTTCGACTTTGACCTACTTTGCAGAATTGAAAATTGAGCATATATTTGGATTTCCTGTTGGTAGACAAGTGCGCACGCCAACATTCGTGACGTTCCGAGCTATTTTCCAACTCTTTATACCCATGTCTAGCGAAAATGCACGGTCGAATTTCGACTTTCACCAACTTCTCGGAATTGAAAATTGTGCATAGATCTCGATGTCCCATTGGTAAACAAGTGCGCACGCCAACTTTCGTGACGTTCCGAGCTATTTTCCCACCCTTTAAGCCCAAGTCTAGCGAAAACGCATGGCCAAGTTTCAACTTTGACCAACTTCCCCGAATTGAAATTTGAGCATAGATTTAGATGTCCCATTTGTATACATTCGCGCACAACAACTTTCGTGACATTACGAGCTAATTTCACACCCTTTAAGCTCAAGTCTAGCGAAAACGCATGGTGGCATTTCGACTTTGACCAACTTCTCAGAATTGAAATTTGAGAATAGATTTGGATGTGCCGTTGGTAGACAAGTGCGCACGCCAACTTTCATGACGTTTCGAGCTATTTTCCCACCCTTTAAGCCCAAGTCTAGCGAATTGTAATTTGAGAATTGTAATTTCAGCTTTGACCAACTTCTCGGAATTGTAATTTGAGAATAGATTTGGATGTCCCATTGGAAGACAAGCGTCGACACCAACTTTCACAACGTTCCGAGCTATTTTCTCCCCCTTTAAGCCCAACTCTAGCGAAGACGAACGACCAAGTTTCAACTTTGACCAACTTCTTGGAATTTAAATTTGAGGATAGAATTGGATGTCCCATTGGTAGACAAGCGTCCATGCCAACGTTCGTGACGTTCAGAGCTATTTTCTCCCACTTTAAGCCCAACTCTAGCAAAAACGTACAATCGAGTTTCGACTTTCACCAACTTCTCAGAATTGAAAATTGAGCATAGATTTAGATGTCCCATTTGTAGACATTCACGCACAACAACTTTCGTGACATTACAAGCTAATTTCACACCATTTAAGCTCAAGTGTAACGAAAATGCATGGTGGCGTTTCGACTTTGACCAACTTCTCGGAATTGAAATTTGAGAATAGATTTGGATGTGCCGTTGGTAGACAAGTGCGCACACCAACTTTCGTGACGTTTCGAGCTATTTTCCCACCCTTTATGCCCAAGTCTAGCGAACATGCACGGTCGAGTTTCAACTTTGACCAACTTCTCGGAATTGAAATTTGAGAATAGATTTGGATTTCCCATTGGTAGACAACCGTCCACACCAACTTTCGCGACGTTCCGAGCTATTTTCTCCCCCTTTAAGCCCAACTCTAGAGAGAACACATAGTCGCGTTTCGGTTTTGAGCTACTTCTCAGAATTGAAAATTGAGAATAGATTTGGATGTCCCATTTGTAGACATGCGCGCACAACAACTTTCATGATGTTACGAGCTAATTTCACACCCTTAAATCTTGAGTCTAGCGAAAACGCATGGTGGCGTTTTGACTTTGACCAACATCTGGGAATTGAAATTTGACAATAGATTTGGATGTCCCATTGGTAGACAAGTGCGCATGCCAACTTTCGTGACGTTTCGAGCTATTTTCTCTCACTTTAAGTGCAAGTCTAGCAAAAACGCATGCTCGAGTTTCAACTTTGACCAACTTCTCGGAATTGAAAATTGAGCATAGATTTTGATGTCCTGTTGGTAGACAAGTGCACACGCCAACTTTCGTGACGTTGCAAGCTACTTTCCACCCTTTAAGCCCAAGTCTAGCGACAACGCATGGTAAAGTTTCAACTCTGACCAACTTCTCGGAATTTAAATTTGAGGATAGAATTGGATGTCCCATTGTTAGACAAGCGTCCAAGTCTACAGAAAACGCATGGTCGCGCTTCGGATTTGACCTACTTCTCGGAATTGAAAACTGAGAATAGATTTGGATGTCCCGTTTGTAGACATGCGTGCGCAACAACTTTCATGACGTTACAAGCTAATTTTGGATGTACCATTGGTAGAGAAGTGTCCATGCCAACTTTCGTGACGTTCAGAGCTATTTTCTCCCACTTTAAGCCCAAGTCTAGCGAAAACGCACGGTCGAGTTTCAACTTTGACCAACTTCTCAGAATTGAAATTTGAGAATAGATTTGGATGTCCCATTGGTAGACAAGCATCCATGCCAACTTTCGTGACATTCCGAGCTATTTTCTCCCCCTTTAAGCCCAACTCTAGCGAAAACGTACGGTCGAGTTTCGACTTTCACCAACTTCTCAGAATTGAAAATTGAGCATAGATTTAGATGTCCCATTTGTAGACATTCGCGCACAACAACTTTCATGACGTTACGAGCTAATTTCACACCCTTTAAGCTCAAATGTAGCGAAAACGCATGGTGGCGTTTCGACTTTGACCAACTTCTCAGAATTGAAATTTGAGAATAGATTTGGATGTGTCGTTGGTAGACAAGTGCGCACGCCAACTTTCGTTACGTTTCGAGCTATTTTCACACCCTTTAAGCCCAAGTCTAGCGAACTCGCATGGTTGAGTTTCAACTTTGACCAACTTCTCAGAATTGAAATTTGAAAATAGATTTGGATGTCCCATTGGTAGACAACCGTCCACACCAACTTTCACGACGTTCCGAGCTATTTTCTCCCCCTTTAAGCCCAACTCTAGAGAAAACGCATAGTCGCGTTTCGGTTTTGACCTACTTCTCAGAATTGAAAATTGAGAATATATTTGGATGTCCCATTTGTAGACATGCGCGCACAACAACTTTCATGACGTGACGAGCTAATTTCACGCCCTTAAATCCCGAGTCTAGCGAAAACGCATGGTGGCGTTTTGACTTTGACCAACATCTGGGAATTGAAATTTGACAATAGATTTGGATGTCCCATTGGTAGACAAGTGTGCACGCCAACTTGCGTGACGTTCCGAGCTATTTTCTCCCCCTTTAAGCCCAAGTCTAGCGAAAACGCACGGTCGAGTTTCGACTTTGACCAACTTCTCAGAATTGAAATTTGAGAATAGTTTTGGATGTCCCATTGGTAGACAAGTACGCATGCCAACTTTCGTGATGTTTCGAGCTATTTTCTCTCACTTTAAGCGCAAGTCTAGCGAAAACGCACGGTCGAGTTTCAAATTTGACCAACTTCTCGGAATTGAAAATTGAGCATAGATTTTGATGTCCTGTTGGTAGACAAGTGCACACGTCAACTTTCGTGATGTTTTGAGATACTTTCCACCCTTTAAGCCCAAGTCTAGCGACAACGCATGGTCGAGTTTCAACTCTGATCAACTTCTCGAAATTTAAATTTGAGGATAGAATTGGATGTCCCATTGGTAGACAAGCGTCCATGCCAACTTTCGTGACGTTCAGAGCTATTTTCTCCCACTTTAAGACCAAGTCTACCGAAAACACACGGTCAAGTTTCGACTTTGACCTACTTTGCGGAATCAAAAATTGAGCATATATTTAGATGTCCCGTTGGTAGAGAAGTGCGCACGCCAACTTTCGTGATGTTCCAATCTATTTCCCCCCCCTTTAAGCCCAAGTCTACCGAAAACGCACGGTCGAGTTTCGACTTTGACCAACTTCACGGAATTGAAAATTGAGCATAAATTTGGATGTCCCGTTGGTAGACGAGTACACACGCTAACTTTCGTGACGTTCCGAGCTATTTTCTCACCTTTTAATCCCAAGTCTAGCGAAAACACACGGTCTATTTTCATCTTTGACCAACTTCTTGGAATTTAAATTTGAGAATAGATTTGGATGTCACATTGGTAGACAAGCGTCCCTGCCAACTTTTGTGACGTGTCGAGCTTTTTTCTCCCCCTTTAAGCCCAAGTCTAGAGCAAACGCACGGCCGAGTTTCAACTTTGACCAACTTCTCCGAATTGAAATTTGAAAATAGTTTTGGATGTACCATTGGTAGACAAGCGTCCAGACCAACTTTCGTGATGTTACGAGGTATTTTCTCCCCGTTTAAGTCGAACTCTACAGAAAACGCACGGTTGCGTTTTGGCTTTGAACACCTATTTCAATAAATCTAGAAAAATTCTATTACAAGGACTTCTATGACATTGAATTTTTTTGTAAACATTTTATTTATTTCATTTAATTTGTAAAAATTATGCATTAAAGAAATATTCCATTAAAATTAGAAAAACTAATCCTAGAAAGAATGTTTTTATTGATCACAAATTTTATTTACTCCAAGTGTTTTTAATATACAATCATAAAAAATGAAATGTTGTATCATTTATAACTAGTTCGGTATGCCATAAATTAGGAGGAGTATATGAAAATCTGTAATTTGTTGAATCGTGAGAAAAAATATTCATGAAGATATAAAATGTAGGATTAATGAAGTTAAGTTGCACACATAATTGCATGTTTTATTACAAGAAGATCTCTATCTATATTTGAAGTGAACAAAGTATCATATTAAATATTTTTATTGTTAAATAACATATTATAATATAGCATGATTGGAAGGAAATCACAATATTAAATTAAAATAAAATAAATTATAAGAAATGTATTGATGTCGAACCAAATAATAACTATAAATTCGTCAAAATTGGGATAGTTGTTAGGTACAACATTATACATACACAATGAAAGTGTGAAGAAATCGAATTAAGAAATCATGGCCGAGAATTACTTTCACCAAAAGGCAAAGAAAATGATAAGATTTTTAAATGTTGAAGAAATAGATGTTGAAACATATTTTTCAAATCTTTTAGTTGAACTTTATATATGACCCCATGCTCTTTTGAATTTATTTATGGCACATATCGAATGAGTCTAAATAGTCCACTTAGTACTCATTATCAATTAATTATATGGTTTTACATTGTATTTTATTCCAAAAATTACATACTACATTTATACATTCATTTAATGCATATAAGAAGATAAAAGATAGAACATATCTCGTGCTTTGTTGGCCTGTAAGAGATTATTTCAGTTAATCATAATTGAGTTAGTAATACAAACTTACAAAAAAATGAATTGAGAAATCAAATTTCTTATAGTTCAATGTCACTCACTTATGACCAATCACGTACTACCCTTAATACCACTTAGCACTCATTAGCAATAAAAATTACATACTGCATTGATAAACTCCTCTTATTAATGAATATACGCAAATAAAAGTCAATAATTTATTTCATGCCTTGTTGGATTATATGAGATTATTGCAATTATAAACTATTAACTTAAGAATACACATTTACAAAACTTTGTGCGTGCCTTGTTGGCTTTTATGAGATGATTTTAATTACAAATATTTGATTTAAGAACGCAAATTAAAAAAATATTTTGAATGGGGAAATCAAGTGGTGTAATGCAAAAAAATGTCAAACTAAAGGAAATCATAAATAATATTAATAATTGTATTTAAATATTATTGTTAATTCTCATCTATCTATAAAAGTTTTAAAAACATACAAATTAATTCATCAAAAAATGTGTCCAACTTGTATTGAAATATTGCAATGTACGCGTTAACAAATTTCTAAAAATTAACATCTTCACCTACTATAAAGAACTCAATGTTCTATTGAACATTCGAATGTAGTTGCATTTCTCTTTGATACGATGAAGTGCCTTAAAAAGGGGGAATAGAATTTGGACAAGCCAAGTATCAGGTTCATGTCCTATATAAGCCTTTGTTAAGATACAATTTGACCGGTATCCGGGGAATTGAGAAGTAAGCTTTGATGTATCTATTAGCAATATATTTGATTTTTCGTACATATTTCCATATTTGGACCACACATCACTTAACATTTTCTCATAAAATTGTATCACACTACATTATTTGAATTTTGTTTCCAAGTGACAATGAGAGCTGTCCCATATGAATTCAAAGTCATTTGTATCAGTATTTGATTTTTCAACTACTTGTGGAATGTTTTTACATTGTATTTTATTCCAAAAAATACATCACATTTATACATTCATTTAATGCATACAATAAGATAAAAGATAGAGCGTATCTCATGAGATTATTTCAATTAATCGTAATTGAGTTAATAATACAAACTTACAAAAAAATGAAATGAGAAATCAAATTTCTTATAGTTCAATGTCACTCACTTATGACCAATCTCGTACTACCCTTAATACCACTTAGCACTCATTAGCAATTAATTTTGTGTTTTAAAACAATTGCAACTTCAATTATATGGGGTTTTATTTCAAAAATTACATATTGCATTGATAAACTCCTCATATTAATGAATATAGGCTAATAACAGTCAATAATTTATTTCATGTCCTGTTGGCTTATATGAGATTATTGCAATTATAAACTATTAACTTAAGAATACACATTTACAATAAGTTATAGATTGGGAAATCAAATGCCTATACCTTTCAAAATCATTCATCTATGACTCATCATGCTTTAATCTAAATTCTAGTACACTTAGCACTCATTATCATTGAAGTAATATTTTTTGTAAGAAATGTGCTTTTATATAGATGGAGGTTTAATTCAAAATTTGTGTGTCACTTGTATTAATCGATATAGATCAATAAAACTAAAGAGAACTTCATTCCTTGTTGGCTTTTGTGAGATGATTTAAATTACAAATAATTGATTTAAGAGTATGTAATTTAAAAAATATTTTGAATAGAGAAATCAAGTGTTGTAATGCACTTGTATTAATACATATAGATAAATAAAACTAAAGAGAGTTTCTTGCATGCCTTGTTGGCTTTTATGAGATGATTTAAATTACAAATAGTTGATTTAAGAGCACAAATTTAGAAAATATTTTGAATGGGGAAATCAAGTGTTGTATGATGCAAAAACTTGTCAATCTAAAAGCAATCATAAATAATACTAATAATTGTATTTATATATCATTGTCAATTATCATCTATCTATAAAAGTTATAAAATCATACAAATTAATTCACTAAAAAATGTGTCCAACTTGTATTGAAATATTGCAATGTAATCGTCAAAAAATTTCCATAAAATAATATCTTCACTTAATACAAAGAACTCAATGTTTTATTGAACATTCGAATGTAGTTGCGTTTCTGTTTGATGCAATGAAGTGTCTTTAAAAAGGGGAATAGAACTTGCACAAGCCAAGTATCGTGTTCATGTCCTATATAAGCCTTTATTAAGATACAGTTTGATCGATATCCGAGGAATTGAGAAGTAGGCTTTGATGTATCTATTAGCAATACATTTGATTCTGTGTACTTATTTCCATATTGGGACCACACGTCGCTTAGCCTTTTCTCATAAAACTGTATCATACTACATGATTTGAATTTTGTTTGCAAGTGACAATGGGACCTATCCCATATGAATTCAAAGTCACTTGTATCAATATTTGATTTTTGAAGTACTTGTCGAATGTACTTGTTAGTAACATTTGATGTCCATATTGCAACATCATAATGTTTTAGGCAGTATTTTAATACTTCTAATTGAAAAGGCCTACAAAAGTAGGATTTATCACCAAGCTCCCAATCTGGTTTTCTTTGAATTTGACAACTCGTATCATCTTTGGAATACGACGAGAAGAATACTCCTTCCATTTCAAAGATCAACAAGATCTTCCGACTGATATTAACTCCCATCTGCATTGCTGCCACATATATAACATTAACATATTTTCACTTCAAAACTTCATTGATTAATGGCATCAAAACATATCCAATTTATTTCCACTCCCAAACAAACAACTTAATGAAAAAAATAAAAGTAATTTCAGTGGAATAGTTTTTTTATACAAACACATTCAACTACTACTCAAATCACTAATTTTTAAGAATTGTAATGAGATAAACTACAATTTAAAATATAATTACAATAGTCGAATTCATTTGAACTAATTATATGTTAATATCTACATACTACCTAAATTTATAGTTTTTAAATTTAAATCAAGCAAACTATTTATATGTTCATTTTTACATACAACCTCATACGATATTTTAATTTTCAAGAAATTATAAGAAAAATTCATATAATCACATTGCAATGAAATTCAAATCACAATTTAAAAATATAGTTACAATGGTCCAATTCAAACCAATTATATGTTAATTTATACCCACCACCTAGATTTACAATTTTTTAAATTTCAATTAAACAAGCTAATTATAGGTAATTTTTACATACAACCTGATATGATTTTCCATTTTTTTAATTTCTAAGAAATAAGAAAATTTCATATGATAACATTGAACTAACATTCAAATCACTGATTTGTAAGAGTTATAATGATCAATTAAGACGCAATTGATAAATAAACTGCAATTGCTCAAACATAGTAATTGTACGTTAATTTATACATACAACCTAATACAATTATTTAATTAATATGGAATACTACATTTTTATGCAAACACATAAGACTATTATTCAAATCACTAACTTTTTATAACTCAATATCTCAATATAAATAAACAAAATAATAATATGTTAATTTATAATAATGACACAACAACAATCCTTATATGGGTATTATGAAATAATATTGACATTAAATTGATAATAAAATAAAACACAGTAATAACACATCACATGTAGAATTAAGTCATCAAATGTACACTGACCAAGAATTTATATCATAAACTTCAAGATTTTGTTTATAGAGGAAATGAATAACAGTCATCTTAATGTACTATTAAAAGTCATTGAAGATTCTTCAAAATATCTCGAACATCGGGTGCCTTGTAGAATTTATTCAATAAGCTCCACATATCAGCGATCAACCATTTATCCTCATTCTTTCCATCAAACAAAGGGGCAATAATCACATTTTCTTTGGGATTTTCTTTCTTTGTCTCCATTGAACAATCCACTAGAATAGTGTTAGTAGCATCATATTGAGAATACATTCTCCACACTTTTTTCAGATGTTTTTTGTATATAGTAATTGTACGTTAATTTATACATACAACCTAATACAATTATTTAATTAATATGGAATACTACATTTTTATGCAAACACATAAGACTATTATTCAAATCACTAACTTTTTATAACTCAATATCTCAATATAAATAAACAAAATAATAATATGTTAATTTATAATAATGACACAACAACAATCCTTATATGGGTATTATGAAATAATATTGACATTAAATTGATAATAAAATAAAACACAGTAATAACACATCACATGTAGAATTAAGTCATCAAATGTACAATGACCAAGAATTTATATCATAAACTTCAAGATTTTGTTTATAGAGGAAATGAATAACAGTCATCTTAATGTACTATTAAAAGTCATTGAAGATTCTTCAAAATATCTCGAACATCGGGTGCCTTGTAGAATTTATTCAATAAGCTCCACAGATCAGCGATCAACCATTTATCCTCATTCTTTCCATTAAACGAAGGGGCAATAATCACATTTTCTTTGGGATTTTCTTTCTTTGTCTCCATTGAACAATCCACTAGAATAGTGTTAGTAGCATCATATTGAGAATACATTCTCCACACTTTTTTCAGATGTTTTTTGTATATAACTTGTGTTGAATTATCAATGTCATTTTTTCCCTTTTGTTGTTTGCAATCTGAAGCAGTCCATGTAAACAAAAATTTAGCTTGTAATGTTTCTGAAACCAGCTTTTTCACAACTCTTGTTGTGTTTTGTTTCAAAGATGTCGTCCAAATTGCAATGTCAAGAGATTCTTTTTTGGAACACATTTCAAGAAATGTTTTTGCATGTGGACGAAACCAAAATGATTTTTTCTCTATCGTGTAATCTGCGGCCCTTCCCATTTTCTCGATAAATTCTTTTTGTGATGCATCACCATCAACGCTCTGATAGAAAATGTTATTCAATTCAAAAATAACTAATTTCTTTTGACTTATAATAGCTGCAAAACAATAATGGATCATAGTAAATTCATTTTATTCATGCTACATAAATTATTATTAAAAAAATTGTTGAAGAAATACACTCACTTTGAGTATTTTTTGTACTAGTTATTGATAAGCCACACTTCTCTTGTATTGTCTTCATAGAACCTAGAGCCAAAATAACAAACCTTCAATCAAATACCAATAATACTTCTTTAAATCAATTTTTTTTTTATAAGACATATTTTATGTTTAATTGAAAATAAGAGACATGTGAAGTACCTGATATGATATCATGTTCTTGACTATGGCTTTCTGTCACATTCCCTTGATCACTGTCTTTTTTCTCCTCATTTGCTACTGTAATAAACATATGAAATGTTATAAAATGTATCAACGAATGAAATTCATTAAATAAATAGGCATAGAATCTAAAGAATCACTAGAGAAAGAACAAAACAAGTACAATACAACAAAAGAAAGAAAATAAATTATGTACTTGGTATGGTATTTTCTTCGTCTTGTATTTGCATCTCGAAAACTTCTTCGACATTGTGCACACTATGTTGATCATTGCTTTGTTGCAAAGTGTCGTTGTTTTCTTTACAATTTCCGCCATTAGTAGTTATAGTAAACATCTTGTCAATCAAGATTTATAAATAGCATAGAATCCAACGAATCACTAGAGAAAGAACAAAACAAGTACAATACATGGATATTCCAACAGCAATATATTAGACATTGGTTTTTGCAATTGGAAGGATTCTTGATTAGTCAACATGGTAGTCCTTTGTAACTCGTTTTCTACGACACATGCCATTCTTCTTCCATATGTACAGCAAGCCTGCTGTAACTTTTTCCCCACATAAAGAGAAATAATCAAATTTAGATCACTATGTTGTTGATGCATTTGCAATAATTCTTCCCAGAATTCAAAATCTCTCTCATTTTCATCAGATATGTCTCTAAAACTGTGAGAGTATATTGAGGCCTGTAAACTTTTTGACTCTTCACTATAGAAATGTATAGTTAAAACTTTATCATAACTATAGTTATTTTGTTCTTTATATTCATAAAGACCGGTAGCCATTTTATAGTTGACATTTGAGTCCTTGACAACAATCTCCAGATCTTGGCGTACATCCTTTCAAAACCAAATTTCTACTAAGATAATCATAGTAAAATCTTTCAACCCATTTTTTTCGATTAAAAATCGAAACAATTCAATATAGTGATCCTTAAGGAATGATTCATCTTTCAAAGCCAATGTATACAACACAACAAAGTCAGTGTATAACATTGGTTGAAACAGACAAGGAAAAGAGTGCAAAAGTGTTGACAAGAGGCTAGGACCTCCATAATGACAACCGAATTCAAAACTGTTCTCAATTTCCTGTATATTTGTCGATGCATCAATTATTCTATCAAGGACCACACAGGCTTGTGGAGAAAGGGACTCTATTTTTGTATTTCGTGATCCTTTTACATATTTACACCCTTCCATTGTCTTACAGAAGTTGGCAAATATGATATCAGTAATTCCATAATGCTCAAGAATATTGGATATTGTAAGAATCTTATCATTCAGATTCTTATCATGACTTTTGCAATATGTTACCATTGCCTCCAAAATTGTTCTTTTAGTTTTCAATTGTGAACAATAATCTTTCATTTTTATGGCATTGGTTGGATGGTTCACTGGAATAGAAAACCAGACAGTTCCATCCAATAGTTTATCTGCTACAGAACACATTTCTTCAGCGGTTAGTCCCTGAAGGGGACGGAAAGAACTTGATACCAAACTGTTCAGACTATTTGTTTTATAGTTTGGATCCTTAGGTTGGTTTGGAGAACACATTAATGTCCCTAGTTTGTAACAATTAAAAACAACTTCCCATTTATCCCAAGTAGTATCATCAAGATATAACAAGACTTTTTTTTCAGCAAAGTTTGTTAGTGGACAATCGAAGAAAGAGCACAACATTTCATCATCAACCTGTTAAAAAATAACAAATATAAATTAGTAAGAATGTGATATCAAAAATAAAATAGCCATGAATTTAGTTATAACAATATAAACTAAGTGCAAAAATAAAAAAAATTGCATACCTTGTCTTCAGCCGTCTTAGAATTCCCACATTTTTGTTTCTTTAATTTATTTGTGGCAATTAGGAATTGTCTTGCAGATCGCACAGAATCAATGAATGGAGTTTTGAAGAACACTGTGTTTGCAGAATTTAACTGGCAGCAAATACGAATCACCACACTGGGAGCAACTAATGGATCTAAGAATCGAGCATTACGTTCTTTGTACTTCTGTTTTGCCTCCCCAGATAGACTGAATTTAGGATTTGATAATATTTCTTTTGCTGCTTGAATGGTGTGTTGCCCATCAACTATCCAAAAATTGATGTTCTTGGCATTTATATCCATTTCATTCATGATTTTCACAGGGTTTCCAATCGGATCAGACTCTTTTGTGTCAAATGGAATCAGAAGAGCATAAGGAAATGATGCTTGAAATTTTTGTAGGAATGATTTTACTAATACTCGAACATTTAAATCATCCCGTGATCTCAATTTATATAACTTGGGTGCTTCTACACATCTTCGAACATCCACCTTCATGGTAAAAGAGCTTGAAAATAAATAACTGTCCTTAAAATTTTCATGGATTTCATCGCATTGGTCAGCAAGCTTCTCTATCTGAGAGTCTTCTTTTTGGGATTTTACAAACTCTGTAGTAGGCATGAACTCACTTTCTTTAATGCTTTGTTCTAGCTCAGCTAAATATACCCTTCTCAAAGCAAGCATTTGAGCCTCGAGTTTATCATCTGGTATTTTATCAAGTAGTTTGCCTCTTTGTTGCAAATAAAGAAACACGGATGATGTTTTCTTACATCTCACATAGCGATATTTCATAACGTTGGTAATACGTTGTACAAGATCATCACAACTCTTTAGACCAGATTCATTGAAGCTCTCAAAACTGTCCAACTTAAACTGTGACTTTTTTATTGACTCTGGAAATTCTGTATTAGTATTAATCAAATCTGGTCTAAATTTTGTGTAATCAACTTGGAAAGAAAATAATTTCACTTCATTTTCTTCAATCACCTCCATTTGAAAATCGATCTAACTATGATTGAGAGCATAGCAACTAACAATTATCCCTAGCCTTTGTATATCATTTCCATCCATGGATCCAAATAGATACATATCTGGAAACATATTCATGGGACTTTCAATCTCAACATACCAATCTTCGACATACTCAAATGCAGCAGATGTTTTGAACTTTTTAATCATTTCAAAATTAGAACCCATTGTTGAATTTATAATCTAAGTTGAATGAAGCTTTTGTTTTTTGAATGCTGATTGTGGCATTTTACTTGCTTTGGAGACGACAGCTTCAAAAAACAATAATAAGCAATTATTACTATAAATAAAATGAAATCAAAATCACAAATATTACCATATAGTCTTCTAGTCTAACCATTTAGAAATGAGAGAATAATATTTAAAACCACCATACCACATGGGGGAGACGTTGTTTGTGTGTCACTTGCAATTCGTTTTTTCTTCAAATTATTCCTTGGAATTGTCATTGCACCAGAGTCCATAGCTTCTAAAAACAATAATAAATAGTCGACTATAAGTTTAAATTGTTTTAAAAATACATGAAATAATGAGCATTATCAAAGAATATTCTATTACATGTCTTTTATTCACATGCACAAGAATAATAAGGGTCATGTGTTATGGAAACATATTAAATACTTAGAGATAAATAAAAATCCATTGCATCTAGCACAAGTAGGGACTCATTAAAAAGAAAATTTTTCCTTCTCAAAAATGCTAGAAGGAAATGCTTATGCTAGAAAGAAAGCTAGCAGTCGCTACCTTTCATTGATCTTTTGCCATGTGCTTATTTCAAAATAGAGCACATGGCACAAGCTCAAGGTATAAGCTAGCAACCACCAATCACCATGGACAAGATTTTTCTATTGGAAAGCTAGCGATTGCTAGCTTTCTTTCTAGCATAGGTATATGTTATTATCCTATAAGTAAATGCTTATGCTAAAGGAAAGCTAGCAGTCGCTAGCTTTCCTTGATCTTATGCCATGTGCTTATTTGAAAATAGAGTACATGGCACAAGTTCAAGGCTTTCCTTACCTAACTAATTTATGTTTTGTGACCTCATGTGAAGCTTGGAGGCTACACCAAGAATATAATTTTTGAGATAATTTCTATTGCGAATAACAAGTAAATTATACAAAGACACTACCTCTAGTTTTCTATTGCTAATAACAATTAAATGTTACACATAGATTACCTCTAATGCGAAAATAGACATAAGCATAGTAAAATATACATAAAGAAGACCTCCTTCATTATAGCTTTTATACCAAATTAAGTTTATTGGTTTACTTAAAGACCTGTGAACAAAAAAATAAATAAATTGAACCCATATAAATGATAGACTATAAATCATCATATATTTTTTTTGAATAGAAACTAAAAAGGAGTATATTATAAAGGGGCTGTGCACAGCCATTCAGTACATAGAAAAAAGAGAGGAAGAATAGTCCTGCAGAGCAGAGATAGAGCATTGTAGACTAAGCCTGCAAAGGGTCCAAAAAAATATATACAGAGTTCTTCCATGATGACTAACAAAACGGGCAGTATATACCCTTATATATTGCTTACATAATAAAAGACAAAAAAACATATATCCATAAAAACCAGATTACAGGTGGCCCCTGAAGTGGACTGGCTGCACCACTAATTCTTCCTCCATCTGACGCTCCCCTTCAACAGTTACTGCATTGTTCCTGCTGCCCTGGTTCATGGAAATGAGTCGCGCAAGGTCCTCCTGGATCATATCCACCTTCCCCATCATCTCGCGCAAGGAGCTTTCATTATCATCGATCCTGGAGTCATGGTTGCTGATTTGAAGGGAAGTGTAGCTCATAGTGTCCTCCATCTTTTTTATAACGCAGGCTATCTCCCTGTTATCCATAAATCCTATGGAGACTATCTCATACAGCCGCCCCAAACTTTTCTTGATGTCCTGGATGCCGGTATTGTCCCCTGGCTGAGCCATTCTGCCAAAATCAAAGGAAATAACAAGACAGTCAATATGCCTGAGCAAAGAATCAGCAGTTAAATTACTACACGAACCCTCACGCGCTGAGCAATTAAGGATGCAACTGAGAACTAACAGTTCCTGATGGAGCACCGAACCCCCTTGTCCGTCAGAGAAGACCTTTAAATCATCATATTTTTATGTCATTAACCAAGTAGTTCTTTTATCATTACATTTTGTTAACTCATTAAACAACATAAGGGTCATGTGTCCTGGAAACATATTGCTTACATAATAAAAGACAAAAAAACATATATCCATAAAAACCAGATTACAGATGGCCCCTGAAGTGGACTGGCTGCACCACTGATTCTTCCTCCATCTGACGCTCCCCTTCAACAGTTACTGCATTGTTCCTGCTGCCCTGGTTCATGGAAATGAGTCGCGCAAGTTCCTCCTGGATCATATCCACCTTCCCCATCATCTCGCGCAAGGAGCTTTCATTATCATCGATCCTGGAGTCATGGTTACTGATTTGAAGGGAAGTGTAGCTCATAGTGTCCTCCATCTTTTTTATAACGCAGGCTATCTCCCTGTTATCCATAATTCGTATGGAGACTATCTCATGCAGCTGCCCCAAACTTTTCTTGATGTCCTGGATGCCGGTATTGTCCCCTGGCTGAGCCATTCTGCCAAAATCAGAGGAAATAACAAGACAGTCAAACTGCCTGAGCAAAGAATCAGCAGTTAAATTACTACACGAACCCTCACGCGCTGAGCAATTAAGGATGCAACTGAGCACTAACAGTTCCTGATGGAGCACCGAACCCCCTTGTCCGTCAGAGAAGACCTTTAAATCATCATATTTTTATGTCATTAACCAAGTAGTTCTTTTATCATTACATTTTGTTAACTCATTAAACAACATAAGGGTCATGTATCCTGGAAACATATTAAATACTTAAAGATAAATAAAAATCCATTGCATCTAGCACAAGTAGAGACTCATTAAAAAGAAAAGTTTTCCTTCTTAAAAATGCTAGAAGGAAATGCTTATGCTAGAAAGAAATCTAGCAGTCGCTAGCTTTCCTTGATCTTTTCCCATGTGATCTGTTCTTGGACAGAAGGTATCCAAGAAGACATCTATCCATCCAGACCATGATCTGCACAAATGATGTATAATAAGGGTCATGTGTTATGCTAGAAGGAAATGCTTATGCTAAAAGGAGAGCTAACATTCGTTCAAAATAGAGCACATGGCACAAGCTGAAGATATAAGCTAGCAACCATCAATCACCATGGACAGGGTTTTTCTAATTGAAAGCTAGCGACTGTTAGCTTTCTTTCTAGTATAAGCATGTGTGTTTATTTTAGAAAGAAATGCTTATGCTAGAAGGAAAGCTAGCAGTCGCTAGCTTTCCTTGATATTTTTCCATGTGGTTATTTCAAAATAGAGTAAATGGCACAAGCTCAAAGTATAAGCTAGCAACCACCAATCACTATGGACATGATTTTTCTATTGGAAAGCTAGCGACTTCTAGCTTTCCTTCTAGCATAAGTATGTGTTCTTATCCTAGAAGGAAATGCTTACGCTAGAAAGAAAGCTATCAGTCGCTGGCTTTCCTTGATCTTATGCCATGTGCTTATTTGAAAATAGAGTGCATGGCACAAGCTCAAGGTATAAGCTAGCAACCACCAATCACCATGCCCAAGGTTTTTCTATTGGAAAACTAGCGACTGCTAGCTTTCCTTATAACATAAGCATGTGTGTTATGCTAGAAGGAAAGCTAGCATTCGTTCAAAATAGAGCACATGGCACAAGCTCAAGGTATAAGCTGGAAACCACCAATCACCATGGACAGGGTTTTTTATTGGAAAGCTAGCAAATGTTAGCTTTCCTTCTAGCATAAGCATGTGTGTTTATACTAGAAGGAAATGCTTATGCTAGAAGGAAAGCTATCAGTCGCTAGCTTTCCTTGATCTTGTGCCATGTGCTTATTTGAAAATAGAGTGCATGGCACAAGCTCAAGGTATAAGCTAGCAACCACCAATCACCACGCCCAAGGTTTTTCTATTGGAAAGCTAGCAACTGATAGCTTTCCTTCTAACATAAGCATGTGTGTTATGCTAGAAGGAAAGCTAGCATTCGTTCAAAATAGAGCACATGGCACAAGCTCAAGGTATAAGCTGGCAACCACCAATCACCATTGACAGGGTTTCTTATTGGAAAGCTAGCGAATGTTAGCTTTCCTTCTAGCATAAGCATGTGTGTTTATACTAGAAGGAAATGCTTATGCTAGAAGGAAAGCTAGCAGTCGCTAGCTTTCCTTGATCTTTTGCCATGTGCTTATTTCAAAATACATCACATGGAACAAGCTCAAGGTATAAGCTAGCAACCACCAATCACCATGGACATGATTTTTCTATTGGAAAGCTAGCGACTGCTAGCTTTTCTTCTAGCATAAGCATGTGTGTTATGCTAGAAGGAAATGCTTATGCTAGAAGGAGAGCTATTCGTTTAAAATAGAGCACATGGCACAAGCTGAAGGTATAAGATAGCAACCATCAATCACCATGGACAGGGTTTTTGTATTGGAAAACTAGCGACTGTTAGCTTTCCTTCTAGTATAAGTATGTGTGTTTATTTTAGAAGGAAATGCTTATGCTAGAAGGAAAGCTAGCAGTCGCTAGCTTTCCTTGATCTTTTGCCATGTGTTTATTTAAAAATAGAGCAAATGGCACAAGCTCAAGGTATAAGCTAGCAACCACCAATCACTATGGACATGATTTTTCTATTGGAAAGCTAGCGACTGTTAGATTTCCTTCTAGCATAAATATGTGTTCTCATCCTAGAAGAAAATGCTTATGCTAGAAGGAAAGCTAGCAGTCGCTAGCTTTCCTTCATCTTGTGCCATGTGCTTATTTGAAAATAGAGTGCATGGCACAAGCTCAAGGTATAAGCTAGCAACCACCAATCACCATGCCCAAGGTTTTTCTATTGGAAAGCTAGCGACTGCTAGCTTTCCTTCTAACATAAGCATGTGTGTTATGCTAGAAGGAAAGCTAGAATTTGTTCAAAATAGAGCACATGGCACAAGCTGAAGGTATAAGCTGGCAACCACTAATCACCATGGACAAGGTGTTTTATTGGAAAGCTAGCGAATGTTAGCTTTCCTTCTAGCATAAGCATGTGTGTTTATACGAGAAGGAAATGCTTATGCTAGAAGGAAAGCTAGCAGTCGCTAGCTTTCCTTGATCTTTTGCCATGTGCTTATTTCAAAATACATCACATGGAACAAGCTCAAGGTATAAGCTAGCAACCACCAATCACCATGGACATGATTTTTCTATTGGAAAGCTAGCGACTGCTAGCTTTTCTTCTAACATAAGCATGTGTGTTATGCTAGAAGGAAATGCTTATGCTAGAAGGAGAGCTAGCATTCGTTTAAAATAGATCACATGGCACAAGCTGAAGGTATAAGATAGCAACCATCAATCACCATGGATAGGGTTTTTCTAATTGAAAGCTAGCGACTGTTAGCTTTCCTTCTAGTATAAGCATGTGTGTTTATTTTAAAAGGAAATGCTTATGCTAGAAGGAAAGCTAGCAGTCGCTAGCTTTCTTTGATCTTTTGCCATGTGCTTATTTCAAAATAGAGCAAATGGCACAAGCTCAAGGTATAAGCTAGCAACCACCAATCACTATGGACATGATTTTTCTATTGGAAAGCTAGCGACTGTTAGTTTTCCTTCTAGCATAAATATGTGTTCTTATCCTAGAAGAAAATGCTTATGCTAGAAGGAAAGCTAGCAGTCGCTAGCTTTCCTTGATCTTGTGCCATGTGCTTATTTGAAAATAGAGTGCATGGCACAAGCTCAAGGTATAAGCTAGCAACCACCAATCACCATGCCCAAGGTTTTTCTATTGGAAAGCTAGCGATTGCTAGCTTTCCTTCTAACATAAGCATGTGTGTTATGCTAGAAGGAAAGATAGCATTCGTTAAAAATAGAGCACATGGCACAAGCTCAAGGTATAAGCTAGAAACCACCAATCACCATGGACATGGTTTTTTATTGGAAAGCTAGCAACTGTTAGCTTTCCTTCTAGCATAAGCATGTGTGTTTATACTAGAAGGAAATGCTTATGCTAGAAGGAAATCTAGCAGTCGCTAGCTTTCCTTGATCTTTTGACATGTGCTTATTTCAAAATACATCACATGGAACAAGCTCAAGGTATAAGCTAGCAACCACCAATCACCATGGACATGATTTTTCTATTGGAAAGCTACTGACTATTAGCTTTTCTTCTTATCATAAGTATGTGATCTTGTGACGTGTGCTTTCCTTGATCTTGTGACAAAATCTGTCTCAGGTACTGTCGGCTTCCACGACAGTCACCTATAAGGAATGACATCCTAAGTTGGTCACTAAGTACCTTCGTCAAGTGGAGAAAGAGCAGTTATCCCTCGAACGGTATTGGGTCGTCTCCTTTTCAACAATTGGTGGTGAGCCCACTTGAGAGAACATACACCCGCAACCTTGGGTTTGACCTCCTATGGCGCGGCGCCGCTCTTTCACTTGCCCCATGTGGCTATACACGACCACTTGATTTAGAAGGATTTATAAAGCACCCTAAGGACAACAACTATGTTTTTGGATGCCTAGCCCCAAAATCCTACCTAAACTACAAGATTCTTTTGTGCCCTCCTATGGAAGTATTAAGTGAGTAGATTTAAGCTATTTTTGAACTTAGTGAGTGACGAGAGAGTTTCTTGTGTGTGTGTGTGTGCATCAAAGAAAGTGACGGTTTTGAGTGCACATGAGATATTGCATATAAATGAAAAGGCTTTTCTTTTAAAATGAAAATAATGCAACTCAACCTAATAGAAAAACAACTAAATAAACCATGTAAACCATGTAAAAAAAAAAAAAAAATTGTAAAAAAAAATAAAAAATCTATAAACAAAATTGTAAAAGTAAAAAAAAATCTATAGACTTACCAAGATTTTCAACCTCTTTTTAATCCAGTCTTCTTCTTTACTTTTTGTTTGGCTAAGACTAAAGCTAATGCCAATGCCAATTCCATTTTTTCCCATAACTTCATCTTCATCTTAGTTGGTCTTGCTTCTTTGATAGACAATAATCTAGAAGCTATGAAGCCAAGAATACTTGAATGGAAACTGTACAATATATTGAAACTATCTGTAAGTTACAAACTTATATCAAATAATTAAATATAAAAAACACTAGCTATTTAGCTATTTTTATATACAAGTAATGCTATATATTACATCTTATATACATTCATAGAGTTGATAACTATTTTTATGTACAAGTAATGCCATATACTTATATACATTCATAGAGTTGATAGCTATTTTTATGTACAAGTAATGCCATATATTACATCCTACATACATTCATAGAGTTGATTATACCATGGAGGTTTACAAAATGAAATTTAGAAATACAGCATTCAAATAAATGATTGGCAATTATTTAAAATAGTTATTTAGGTCACCAATATTACCGGTTCAGTACTTGGGGAAAAACGGAAAACTTAGAATGGGTCACCAATGTGTTAAAAGATGCCCTCCTCTATCCCATAGGAAATATATATATATATATATATCACAAAAAAGAGGTAGTTATATATTTATAAAAAGGTTGTTGACAAACCAAATAACATAAAAAGTACAAAAATTTCAAAAAACATTATAGTATTCTTGTATAAATATTTTCAACAAATATGTTAATTGGTCATGATGCTTTTCCTTTCTTACAATACCTACCTTATGAATTTCAAATTTAGTGCTATACTGCTTTACATAATTACTAATAAACACGACAAGTAAAATGCATATATGAGAAGTTTAAGAGCCAAGATAATTTCCATTGAGGCCTTCTTCCATTTGTTGTCCTGCTTTAATTTTCCCTTGATCTTTTTGATTCATGTTGTTCTCATTGAGTGCTAAAGTTGTTTGTTGGAATGTATTCATTAATAATATGCCCCATCGTTGAAGCAATTGAAACACTAGGAAATCATGTATCTGGTCGAGAACCTCTTGCAAAACCCAATATGATATTGTAATGCATCTATGAGTTTGACGCAATTTTATCATAATCAATATTTAGTTCTTGGAATTTAGATTTCATGTTTTCCTTCTTGGATTCATGTTTTTCGATGTGAATACTTAAGTATTCTATGCATGTTTCATGCCCACAAGCTAGCAGGTCATTTGTCTGAGGATCTTCTTAATTTCATTGACACTATCATTGGCCATTTTAGTGAGATGGGGAATGTCAAAAATACAAATCAAAGGCTCTATGTGATACATGCATCTAGTAGCAGAGCAAGTATATTATAAATTCATGAGGTTTCTTAAATGAAGACTACAAATAAAGTTTAAAGAAAAATTCCAACACAAGACCAGACATAAAATCATAACCCAGACTCCTTCTTACAATAATGGACAGAATGATTCCAAAAATTTAAAGCTTACCCGATATATGTTCACTGCATCAATTGTATTCTGTTTCGGGGTCAAGCTCAATACCTGCTTCTTGTGTTATACCCAGTCCCCTGTTCCATACCAACAAAAAAGATAACCTATAAACCAATTATCCCAAATGTGATTTGTGTCGAATTCAATTTTGGGATTAAGTTGAGTCCACCATCATGGTGGACAGTATTGAGGAGAAGATCCTGCAGACAAGGAATTTAAATGCACGTCTATGAAATGTCTTGTCTTAGTACATATGCTTACGCTTGAGGAACGATTAACATGCATTGAAAGTGTTGGATTCTTTCCTTGGCGTACAACTCAATTCATGATATCTATGGTAACAAAACCACTTTGGGGGTGTCCCCATTTTCCACTAGTTTCCCCTTTGGTAACCATGCAACCTTATTTGCAAACATGTTTTCTCATGTTTCTCCATCAAGTATGAAACAATTGGAAGATTTCAAAGGAATCAATCATACTCTAGATTCTCATTTTCATACGCTCAAGAACTACATCTTTGAGTTGAGGATTTCTTCTTATTAGTCCTATAATTAAAGATGAATATTTAATGATAGTAGCTATCGTATTTAAGGGTAAACAAGGGAGTCTCATACACCAACAAGATAGCTAACCGACATATATGAGGTAACTTGTATCCTTTTAAACCAAAATTAAACCCACCCAATTCTTTGGATTAAAAAAGGATCTGATATATGACCTGACATGTAACGTCTTTAAAAAAAATTAACCCCAGCAGATTATCTATAAATACTGTTTAAATTTATTGGTTTCAAACACGTTGAGACACGTTGAACTTCTTCCTACTTATCAAGATTTAACAATGATATAAGTTATCATGGATAAGTCAATTAAGTGTTTAGTGGATGACTTAATTAGTAAAAGATTATCAAGTTCTCATGTGTAAAATAAATGTCATTAATTGTAAGTATCCTCAAGTAAAGGTGTCTTCAAGGTGAAGTATAAAAGTTAAACACTAATAATAGAGGAGTGTGCTATATAATTGTTGATCATGATTAATTAAATCATTAATTATATTTCATTGTTTATACACAGAGGTACTATGTTGACACTTATCCATTAACCAAATAAATATTGTAAATTACTATTCACAATTTAAATTAATTACTATTATTATTAATTGTTATTGTTATTATTATTATATTATTAATATTATTTAATTAATAATAATAATGATAATAATCCCTTTTATAAAGTATAGTGGGTTGAATAATAATGAATTTATTAAATAAATTATTAATTTAATTAACGGACGGAATCATCCTAAGTAAATTAAAAGGATATGTTTGAATAAATTATTGAATAATTCCATTACTAGAGAGAAATTGGGATGATATAAAATAATATATAATCCACCTTATTACCTCAAAAGGGGATGCATTAATGATTACCATGGAAAGTGGCTGTCGGGATTATCGGTCTGTGGGCTCGGGGGCTAGGAAATCTGTTGATTTCCTAGGGTCAGCACGATAATAGCTGATCGGCAGGGTGGACACATCATTTTGGGGTTGTTAAGGTAACTTACAGAATCCATTCCAGAAATCTTCTTATCTTACTGCAATCGACGGTTTCAGGTATTTTTCTGAACCAGCTTAATTAGAATGTATTTTCTTTTATTTCCAAGCTATGCATGTCAAACGAACAGAATTAAATGGAAAGTTTTAGGATTATGTTTATTTAACTGCAGAGACATGTAAACATATAGAAAACAGATAGTTAAACATTTACAGAAACATAAATATAGATGGTTGAATCTCTTGTTTTCTTCTAACAATAATTAAGGGAAAAACTAGGTATAACCCGATAACCTGGAATAGACCCAGTACCTAGATAGGGCACTACAGTTGGTATCAGAGCGCAAGGCTCAGACACTGAGACCTTAGGGCCTAACTACACCCGAAACTTTAGTGAAATTTACTAGAAAATAACAAACCAGTATGATGGCCGCAAAAAGATAATTTGAAGAGCCTTTTCCCATTTATTCGTAAGGCGTAACAGAAACAGAATTTGAATGATATATATATATAACTGCTTATTTAGGGCTCAGTCTAGACCCCATTAAACAAACCTTTCCAGAAAAACAACAACATTTCTATATACACTCTTTTAATATTCAAACCCTAATATTAATCCAATGCTAAAGCATTTGGGATAAACAATGTTTTTAAACAAATAAATAAATACATATAAACCAAGTTACAACACTATATATATTACCGTTATAATATTCAGATCTAAAATTTAATACTAACAAAAAAAAAACACTTCATTGCATTTATATAAAGAAATTGTATTCATAATAAATACGAAACAATGAGTCTCGCACAGGATTTACAGAGGGTTCTCCAAATTTCAGACCTGCAGCCAAAGTGATCAGTTTTCATTTCCTATTATTTTAATGCAGATCTGCCTTCTTGCCTGTAACATTTTGTTTTAAACATTCATTTCAATAAATGTGGCATAAAACAAATATTCAAATAATATTGTTGCCTGCAATATTGTTTATAATACAAGCATCGCAACAATTTCGACGCAGAAATCGTTTCATTTGAGCTCGATATGATCCATTTTGACCAATAACTAAGAAGATTTACAAGCATGGCAAATGCATGAAACGATTTCCATACTGCTCTCCATTGTTGCTGCTTGTTTTGTCCGAAACGAATTTCATACAAAATGTTGCTTCCTTTGAAACCCTAGCGCTCACGCTAGGTGTACCAAGCGCTCGGAGCCCAACGCCACATCAATTGTCCTCCAAGCTTTTTTCTTCTTTCCTTTGTGCCCAGCCCGAACTCAACAACTAGAGCCAATTAGCCCACGCACTTAACACATCAATGCCCACCATCGAATCCCATGCACTGAGTTCACATAAGAGGACGGGAATATATAAAAGATGCGTTGTGCTCAACGCCGAGGACTCATCAGGGAACCGAATGCCAAGCCAGATGGGTCCCATGGATATCATATCTCCCATCGTCCATGAGATTACCCACATATCTTCCCAGCACCGAGGCTCTTACATGAAACCAAGAGCCAAGTTGAAGCAGCCCTACAATGCCAAATAAAACCTTATTTCCTCCTTAAATAGGCATACTTTTGACGGCACGTGAGACGGTTTCCGCGTTGCCCATGAGCGGTTTACTATACCTCTTTATTGGAATGCGGACGAGTAAGGAATGAACACGTGGGATGGTGGTTTCCTTTCCGCGACCACCAACCACCCTTACCATGCGTGCATGTTGTCGACGCGGAATAAGGAGAGCCGTCGATCCTGCCTTGGCGTCAATCCCCATGCGAAAAAGAAAAGGTTTTTTTTGCGTTTTATATTGTTTTAATTTTTTTTATTATTATTTTAAATTAATTTTTTTTAAATATTAATTTAATTTTATTAATTTAATGTAGTGTCTCTCAACCATGCCCCTTTTTAAAGCTATAATTAATTAATTTCACCTAATAAACTGCTGTGCAATCTTTGGTTCTCACATCATATCTGTCCATCGTACAGATAATAAATTTTGAATGAACACCATAATTAATGTGTTGCCAATGCCATTTCGCGGCTTCTTCCATCGTGATTCATGGCATTGGGCACACATTTTCCAGTTGCAGATTAAAATTTTGGCAGACTTTATCTCCAGGGTATTGAGCTATCCAATAAGCTATGGCAGTCAAACATCATTTGCACTGAAACAACCATGCCCCGAGGGACCAGATCTTCTGGAACCAAATTGGACCATCAAGGGTTTCGGATCAGGTACTCCGGCTGATCGCACTTTATGCTTAAGGGAGACTCTCGCTACAGCCCATAGGCATCCGCATCAATTTCCAATAAATCGCTGCGAATGCAAGGGTTCGGGCTCTTGGGGCAAACATCCTTCTCAGAGGTAGGTACCGTATTGTGAACCATGAAACTTCAACCCCCTTGCTGGTACCAATTTTTCAAAATAGTAACATTACAAATGTCCATTAGCTAAAGCTATAATTATAAGATTCCATTGGCGAAGAAAACCGTAGTAACCTTAAGTTAAGATGTTAATTTGTTAATAATATGGGGAATGGCCAAGGTATTTATTTGGTTCTCTTTGATATTGGAACTGAAGGAGTGTGAGATATCGTTCTAGCTCATGTCCATGGAGTAAAGGTCCTTGTCAAATACATTCGGCTGTGGGAGGTTGACAATAGCCGACGGCTGGGCCTATCAAAAACAAGGTAACCTCTTAACCAACATTTACAGTTTAGACTCTAAATAAAATTGTAATTTTCATAAAAAATTAAAATATATTGAAAGTAAGATTCCGAATTTAATAATTTAAAGGAAATAGAAATATATTTATGCTCAATTAAGACAATTTTGCAGTTTAGATGCAATTTTCTTTTTACAAAATTTATCCATTTTTTAGATATAGATTTCCAAAAAATTAGTTTAATTTGAGGGCTTGATTAATTCCCCATACTAACTACACTAACTGTGTTAAATGAGAGACTAAAAAACCAGTCAAATAGATAAACCTATGCTGATGAAAAATGACAATAGAAATGAAAAATTTACCTTGGGAAAATATATCCATAGCCTCAGCTCTGAATCTATTAAAATGATTTACTTCAACAATCAAAGGGAAAGTGGTGGCGGTTGGATTAATGGTAGAAGCAACGCATGCAAAGTTTGATCCATGTTTAAAGTTAGATCCCACCAATTTCAAATACTAGCTCAGTAATGTTGGATTCATTGCCTCGTCTGTAATTCATTCATTAACAAACAGTCAGTCTAGACTTTCAAATCTTTACATCAAGAAATTACCCAACAAGATATAAAACGTCCAGGTACATAAAAAAAAAATTGATAACCAAGCTCTCCCCAGATTCGTAGTATCTCCAAGTGTGTTTTTCCTAGCTGGGAAGGAGAGAATGCAGCCTCACGCCTGCCACAAGGCCGCCTATGTCATAATTCGAGTGTCCAAAGTTGAAAATTGTAGTGAAATTACAAGCCCCAGCCCTCGGGTCTTGAATCTGCCACAATAAATATTGGTGAAGCTCCAAATATTAAATCGAAACTTTGCAAGAATAAGTAGAGACACCACCACTGAAAACGTTTTTGATGCTGCTGCTGTAAATATGCTATAATTTGCTTCATACTTTGCTTTTTAAAAAATGTATATACAATATTAGGAATAATAGAAGGGTAAAAATATTTATTAAACGTTATATGAAGGGTAGCTTTATAAACCAAACCGTCAAAAAAAATTTGCCTGATGGGTAATGGTGCCCGTCAAATTTAACCCCTGCATCAGGGAACCGAATGCCAAGCCAGGAGGGTCCCACGGATATCATATCTCCCATCGTCCATGAGATTACCCACATATCTTCCCAGCACCGAGGCTCTTACATGAAACCAAGAGCCAAGTCGAAGCAGCCCTACAATGCCAAATAAAACCTTATTTTCTCCTTAAATAGGCATACTTTTGACGGCATGTGAGACGGTTTCCACATTTCCCATGAGCGGTTTACTATACCGCTTTATTGGAATGCGGACGAGTAAGGAATGAACACGTGGGATGGTGGTTTCCTTTCCGTGACCACCAACCACCCTTACCATGCGTGCATATTGCCGACGCGGAATAAGGAGAGCCGTCGATCCTGCCTTGGCGTCAATCCCCATGAGAAAAAGAAAAGGTTTTTTTTTTGTGTTTTATATTGTTTTAATTTTTTTTTATTATTTAATTTTTATTATTATTATTTTAAGTTAATGTTTTTTAAATATTAATTTAATTTTATTAATTTAATATTTAAAAAACATTCATTTAATTTAATTTAATTTAATTAATTTAATGACTTTTAATTTAATTTGATTTAATTAATTTCATTTCATTTCATTTAATTAATTAATTTAATTTAATTAATTCAATTTAATTTAATTTTTTTTATTTTGTTTTATTAATTATTATTTAATTTAATTTAATTTAGTTGTTGATAAGAATTATAAAAAAAAATACCATGTAAAAGAAAAGGTTTTTTTTTTGCGTTTTAAATTGTTTTAATTTTTTTTATTATTATTTTAAATTAATGTTTTTTAAATATTAATTTAATTTTATTAATTTAATGTAGTGTCTCTTAACATTCATTTAATTTAATTCGTTTAATTTAATTTAATAACTTTTAATTTAATTTGATTTAATTAATTTAATTTAATGTCATTTAATTAATTAATTTAATTTAATTAATTCAATTTAAATTTTTTTAATTGATTCAATTTAATTTAATTTAATTTTTATTTTATTTTATTAATTATTATTTAATTTAATTTAATTTAGTTGTTGATAAGAATTTAAAAAAAAAAAAATACCATGTCAAAATAAAAGGGGTTTCGGCAAAATTTCTTATATAATTATATAATGCTAGTGTTATTTTATTTATATTTAATTAAATTTCGTATATATTTTTATTTAAATTTCGTGTATAATTATATAGCACTAGTATTATTTTATTTAAATTTAATTAGATTCCATATAATGTTATAACCTAGGTTTCGTAAAAAATTAAAACTTAATATTTAAAAATATAAAGCTACTCACGAACTTTCAATTTAAAAGTTCTTCATAGATTTAAAGTTTTAAGGTCAATTATAGTAAGGTTGAAGTGGTTGGTGAAGTTATATTTAAATTAGCATAGATAAAATTTAAATTATAATTTATATTTAAGGGAGAAATTTAAAATATTTAAATTTAATATATATAAATATTTAAAATTTTGGAAAAGAAATAAATAAATATATATATATATATATATAAATAATAAAGAGTGGTTTAATTGGTTTGGTGAAGATCTAGGGTTTTATAAACCCATGTATTTAATCAAATTGTCTTAGTATTTATTATATTTAACATCCTACATAAAATTAAATTCAAAAAATATGTAGGTGTAATTATATAATGATAAAAAAAAATTACAATTGCAATTTTTGGATGGTCACATTACAATTTCTCATAAAAAAATTACAATATCTTTAATTTTTCAATTCTTGGTTCATTGCATTTCATGATCGTTGAAATTGCATTTTCATTTTACAGAATGTGAGTTATTCTCAATTATACTTGTTGAAATTCTAAAACTTGTAATTATCAAAATGCCGAAATTGCATTTTCCTACATAATAATTCTAAAGTTGAAATTGCAATTTTAATAATTCTTTACCTCTCTTAACCATGTTATGGCCTAGATGCCCATATTTAATTGAAAGTTAATTAGGTGAATTGAAAGTTGAATGGCTTGTGTTAAACAATACCAAGATGAAATAACAAATAGCAAATTATATTGAAGATGAAAAGAAGTTCATCATCATGGAATTTTGGGTTTTTCAAAGATGGGGTAATATGAACTATTGGATGCTTCATTTCATGTTTTGAATGTAAGTAAATTAGAAAAAGGTTTACTACTCTATTAAGCTTAATAAATGTAAACTCAATTTTATTGAAAAAAAACATTCATTACTTATGGATTTATTATTATTTTTTAAATATATCCAATTGAAAATTTTAAATCAATTTTAACTAATGGTATACTTTTAAAATCAATATTTTGAAAATAGAAAAACACCTAATGGCTCTATTTGAACAATGTAAACTATTTCCTAGAAATTTATCTATATTTTAAAGAAAATTAAGGATTCCAAAACCTCAAGAATAAGAGAGGGTTCCAAGACCAAACACTAGTGGATTGTTATTAAATCCTTTTACAAATTTTTTATTAAATCACTCAACTATTCCATTTGCTTATGGATGACAAGGGGAACACTTCCATGCCAATAATTGAGATCATATAATGCAATCAATGCATTGATCAAGGGTAGTGGAAAAACAAAATCATTAAATGATGTAATGTAATTCAAGTCAACAAAATCATTAAATGTTTTTTCAAAAACATAATCATAAAATATTTTGATAATTCTAATGACAAATATTTATTTTTTAAACAATCGCATAAAATAAACAATCCAAACCAAAATCATAAAATGTTTTGATAATTTAGATAATTTTTTTTAATTAAGATAAACATCAATGATAATGTGATAATGTGATAATGTGATAATGTGAATGGTTTAAAATTAATTAACATAAATATTAAATTCCATTAAAATATCATTAATAATTTAAAAAATACTAAAAAAATCCAAACAATAGACACTTTCATATGGAGTTACAAACTTTTACAATTCAGCCTACTCATATGGAGTTACAAAATTTTACAATTCAACCCAGTCATATGCCGTTAGTTTGGAACACAAGAATAAGTATATATTTCTTTTACAAATCAGCCTACTCATATGAAGTTACAAACTTTTACAATTCAATCGACTCATATAAAGTTATTTTGGAGCACAACAATAAGTATATATTTCAATTGAGAAGAGGTTATGCTTAATATGAAAACCTAATAACGGCCTATATTAAGAAAACCTAATAACGGCCTATATTAAATGCAATTGTGAAATTACTATCATGTTATCATGTCAGTACCATTTGTCAAAAACCCAGATTCATGGTATTATAAAATTGAAGTTTTCACAATTTATAACATCTACATTTTTTAAATTTGATAAATAAAAAATAAATTATCTAAAAATAAAATACATTTTTATTTTTGACATTAAAAGTTTCCAACCATGTTAATGTCAAAAGAGTTGTAACCAAAACTTGCATTGAGTTGGCAGAATAATCAAAAGTCTATAGTTCTACACCTGAGTGAACCCTTTCTTAATATATTTTTACGGAAGAACACTACACTAGTACCATTTTACTCCCATTTACAAAACCTGTAAAGGTTGGCGGTAAAGATTCATCATGCTGGAAAATTGAGTCGGATGGTAACTACCTAAATTTGCATAGTCACGACAGCAGAGTGAGAGAGGTGTAAATGCAAATAGTAATGACAGTGGTGTAAAATGCAAATAGTAATATCAGTGTCATTATTTAGACATGAAGTAGGGAGAAATCCCCCGCAAAAGTCTCCACAAAGAGAATTATATAACCTCTTACTCTCAATTTGGGCTTCTCATCATCATTTGAGGAGGCAGATTTTCATAAGATAGTAAGCATCTCATCCATACAAATAGGCTTTTATAGGCTTTAGGTCAGCCATGGCTGTGAATTAAACTCCAGGCCAGTGACAAAAAAATATCGTGTGCTCCTATCTATGAATATGTTCGAACTCAAACGAGGGCGGGAAGCAGCAATGTCACTTGTATCTGGTAGTAAGGCGGAACAAAAAATTTCAAAATTCAAAATTCAAATGGGCGATACAGGAAAATTGTTTCATGGAAAACGACGTTAATATAGACATCTGTAGATAGATTTAGGCCCATCTCCCTCTACAACGTTTAATACAAGATCCTCAAAAAGATAATTGCAATCAAGTTATGGAAAATCATCCCTTCCATCGTCTCGATTAACCAAGGATGATTTGTCTTTTATTTTTTTGGAACCTTGAATTACCTTCAATTCTGTAGGTTTCAATATCAGAGATTGCTACTGCAAAAAAGGTTTTTATATTTGAGATGGTGAATTTATTTAACAAAGAACCAGGTGCACTGGACTTGTGCCTTAAAGTTGTATTTCATTCAACTAGCAATTTGAAGTTAGGGTATGCTTTGCACTCTGACCTGAAGCGTCTTTCTGATTCCTATGGAGAGCTGGAGTGTTTTCTCTACTGTGAAGCACCTAAATTAGACCTTCAAAAGGTTTTTCCATCTGTTCCAGGGGGGCTTTCCGACCTTGCAAAGACTGTGCTGGGAAGTGCTTTAAACAAAAGTACTAGGATGAGTGACTGGAGGGAGCGTCCCTTGAGCAATAGTCAGGTACACTAAATATAAATCCATGCTACGGTATAAGTTGCACTACAAAGTATAAGAACCAGTACAAACCTCTAAAAACTGATAAAGTTTGAAATAAGAACATACAAACTACAAATTTAAACGTTGCTACGAAATTTATATGGGAATGTTCAGATCAAGATTTTCAAGCATACAACAGACTCGCAGATATCTCCAGTAACTGAAATATGCAACCTCTTATAACTTGAAGAAGGCACAAAAATACCCATACCCCATGGGCCTTGTACAAAATCCAGATACTAAACTAAATGGACGAGAATGATAGGAATTTGTAGGACGAGGAGTACCTGAAGTTCTAATTTACAGGAGGACGATTCAGCCGCTCCAGCTGCTCGCAATAGGATTCAGGTTCTAATTTGTAGAGGACAAGAACAATGTTTCAGCAGCTCCAGCTATAGGAATTTGCAGGACGAGAATGAGGACCAGGTCTCTTGGCATTTTGCAATGGACAACACTACCTTGAATGCAGGTAGATGGGCGTTGAATGCAGGTAGGTGGGCGTTGAACCTTGAGAATATGGCGGGATCGAGACTGTGTACGATGAGATCTCCAGGATATGGCTGCAGCTGGCTCATGATCAAGCTGCACGTTTTCGATGGGACTGTATGGCGCTTCGTGTGGTACTACGTCAATAATTATAATACATTATTATAATTATAAAAACTAGTTGAATGATATTGCAATATTTCTCATTTATGCAATGACATGAAATGGATGATAATGTATGGTATGTTCTTATTTCATATTCCTTTATGGCATGTTCTTATTTCATATTTCTTTATGGCATGGATGAAAAGTTAATGTATTATTATATTTTATAATACCTTATTATAATTATAAGATTTAGTTGAAAGATATTGTAATATTTTTTATTTATGCATGATAGTATAAAGTAGTGTGATATTACATTTTTTTTTTGGGATAACTGGAAGTAGAAGAAAGATTAATATTTTGTCTATATTTTGTACTTTCTTATGTAATTTGAAAAGTTAAATGTATTATTATATTATATTTTATATTACGTTTATGTGATGAAATGAATTAGGTAAATTTAGGATAATGCATCACCATATTTCATATATCGTTAATGGGATAGCAAGATGTAAAGGAAAGGTTAATGCCTTGTTTATAGTTCATAATTATTTTATGGGATACTATGAAAGGCTAATGTATTATTATATTTATACTACGTTTATATGATAATATGAACTGGTTGAAAGATAGGATACTATTATGATATTTCTTGATGTTATAAAATGAACTAGATGAAAAGTTAACACATGCCTATATTTCACAGTTCACTTAGGGGATTGTAGGTTGTAAGATTAAAGACATAGCCTTCCTTTTTGTCAAATTGTACCCTTAGGGTTTCCGTTTGCAAGTGTTACTTATTTAAGATATATTTCAACTATGATAGAGATCCTTACCAATTCACATATGGAATAATTGTTCCAGAACAAATGCTTTGGAAAGCCAAAGAACTATAACTTAGGAGTAGACACTTATAGTATAAAAAAAAAAAAAAAAGAAGAAGAAGAAGAAAAAAAAATCATTCACTAACTACGAGCATTAAATTGTCGAATAGAGATGGTATCAATAACGTAAAATTGTATTTTAAGAAAAATCTACTCGGAGAAACTTGGAACAAAGACCAACGATATTTTAAACCTTTTTCTACATAGCCATGATGAGAAAACAAGTGGACGGATATAATCGGTGGATTTGCTGAATGACGAAAAATTGATCAATTTTAAATGATAAGACACCAAGATGCTCAGATTGACGAGACTTTGACGGATTGTCGAGGAAGAGAAACCAACTTAAAATTTGAAAACGAGATATCAATGTGATTGGTATGATGAGCTGAATTCAACGACATGCATTTTGCATTACGACAAAACCATTTATGAAAACTCATGACTACGAACTTGAAATTTAACCATGGTATCGAAATGGTCAAATGAAGGCAATGTTTCGTAAAAAGAAGTATGGAGACGATTAGCATAATAAATAGAACGCAATGAAGCTAACCTTAGGTCATAATCAAACATGATAAAATGACAACTAGCCCTCGAGATGGAACTTGATGGGGTTAAGAAGACACTTTGTGCGACTTGATGAATCTGTCGAAGTGGTCCTATGATAACATAAACGAAGAGATAAGGGAAATACATGATAAGCTCATGGAGCTGAACATGATGATACTAATGACAAGAATAAGTGATATTGAAAATCTAGTTGGGACCGACAGTTATTGAATGTACTATTGAATTGATATTATACACAATTATGATTGAGTTCCTGAGAATGTATTGGAACCATGTTGGAAAATAATAATAATAATAATAATGATTAGAACCACTTGTGCTTAATATGGCCATGATTGTTGGAGAAAAATAGAAGGGAATGGAAAGAAGATGATAATAGGAAATTAAGATAAAGTTTAGTGTCGAAAGTACAAGAACAAAAATTAACTTCAGGATGAAGTTCTATTTAAGAGGGGGTGTATGTAATGCCCCTAGAATGACTGTGGACCTTAAGGGCACCTGTCAAGTGACCCGGCTGAACAACTTCGATATGGTGGTCTCTTGAGCCTTGTTATGTCTTAAATGATTGAGGAAAACCTGAAGATGTGAATGACGATAATAATTGATAAATGAATTAAGGAATTAAATTATATTGTGTGGGGTGGGATAATTGATTGATTACATCTTGCTTAATGATTAGCACGGATTGATCAAGTCAAGTGTAGTGGGACATTTATAGTCCTAGCTGTGTGACTTGGGAGGACGCAGCTGAGATGCATCATAGATTTTCGCATTTATTCTAAACTTCGGGACGAAGTTCTAAACAAGTAGGGGTGTATGTAGTGCCCCTAGACTACTGTAGACATTGAGGGCACCTGCTGAGTGACCTGACTGTTTGAAACATTAATAAAATAACCCTATGATTTTATTTTGAGTATATTTATGATTACGATTGATTGATATATGTGCATTTGGGTAGTTATTGTGAATGGACGATTTCATGTTGTTTAACAATTAACTTTGATATGAAAACTGTACATATGAATGGTGCTTAACGACTAGTTGTGCAATTGATTATGTGATTATACGAATGAGTAACGATTGAGTAAACTATAGATGCTTAATGAAGCAATATATTTATAAATCAAATTGTGATTATTGAGGACATTGCTACTAATTTACGTTTGTGATAAATGTGTGTAGCGACAAGTGAAACGGTTCACCGACGGACACACAAAGGAATATGAAGGGTCGTAGAGTACGGGTAAATCACACACAGGGAGAGCGACGACGATGTTGACTTCTGACAGAATACCACGCTTGAGCAGATAAGCACTGATCCGCTTGCTCCTAGTGAAAATGCTTGTTAAACTTAACTGCATAAAAACATATAAGTTTGCACCTAGAGAATTACTTAGAAATGCATTTGAGTACTTTAGGCATTTGCATATATCTAAACATAAACAATCATTGGAGAATGTTATGGCAAATTATCACATCGTCAATCTACTACGTATGGCTTGAGGGACTGTACAGCAATGAAGAGAATACTTCCTTGTGCTGGGTGTGTAGGTATTGTGGGTGCCAAGCTAGATAGATCTTGCAAGGTTATCCCTGGCTCTATGCTGGAGCTCACTAGCTTAGCAAATCTTCCCTCCCATGTCCTAGCAGCCTGATAAACCCAATTGCAGATTGGCTTGGCTCATCTTGGTGTATGCTTGGCTATGTGTGAGTCTGCTGTTCCTTGGTTCCTTGTAGAGATCATGCCCAGCTCGGGGGTGGCAGTGGTGCTGAGAGATTGAGGAGCACACTGGCCTATGGTTGGGTGGAACGTTGCAGTTGCATAGCCAGTTGCTTGGGACTGCCTTATTGAGATAAGTATTCTCCTGTATATTCTTGCAAAGATTTAATTGATGGATATCTGAATGTAGGGTGATGGTGTAAATGAATTTACTTCCGTTGTGTTTTTACGAGTTTATGCAATTCCATATGATCTTTTATAAATCTGCAAAGGTCTTTAATTGGCTGTTACAGAGTCTTGAATGTATGATAGATATCAACAGCATTTAGTTAACTTTCGTTGTGTTTCCATTGTATAAACATATACTTGTATATATATATTTTCATTTTCATTTGAATGCTTGTTTAATGAATGGATATGGGGGCTAGATGCCCGGTTTAACCTCACGATCCCTCCAAAAATCCCCTCCTCCATACTTCCCACCATACTCATTAGATCTATCCCTTTGCTAATCTATACCTCCCATGCTACCTCCCTCCCTCTCATCCCCCTTTCTATCCCCTTTTCCATAACAAACAACCTCTCTACCCCACCCCCCCACTCTCTCTCTAACCCCATCTCTCTCTCCGATTATCTTTAACCCCCCTCCTTTATAACTCCCACACTCTCTCCCTCTCTCTCTTTAACCCCTCTCCTCCTCCCTGTTATTATACAAACTATCATCCCTAGAACACCTAGGCTGTGTGGACCAAGGGGCTAGTTACAGTAAGTGGGGAGGACATAGGTCCAATGTCACCATAACCTAACTCCTCATCTTCTTTGGTTAAGTCCTAAACCCATGGGAGAGTCCCTAATGGAGGAATAACACCTGTAAGCACCAACACACCTGGAAATACCATTCTACAATCATTATGGATAATATTAGTGCCTTGCATGGAGTCAACAATGGATAATAAAGACAAATAAGTAATATAAAAGGCGTAATTCAATATACCAATCAATGTCAATGAATATCACAAGTTCAACATACTTCACAATTCATACAATGCATCTACCTGATGCATACAAAGTATCTACATGATACATATCATCATACATGATCCACCTGATCATACTGTGTATTCACCTGATACAAATACAAACTTAACCGAATATTTAGGGACACCTAAAATTGAAGTTATTGACATTTAGACACTGACCCATTATAATCCTCCCTTGACCCAACCTGACGATCATGTCTTGATACAACTAGATGTACCTTTTCCCATAGATCCCTTTAAATTTGTTCAAAATGTACAACATAATATGTCTAGAACCAAATTATGGTTAATCTAACAAGCATGGGATGTACTTCCACTACACCTAGTGTCTTTTGAGGAAACATGAATGCTTCTTATGTATATTTAGTTATCAAAATCATTTCTTCTACCCATATGCCACATGTTCCCAATGTCTCTTCATTCATAATGCCATCTATTAGCAAACACATTCCAAACCTACATTTTCCTAGTCTTGGAATACCTTCCACAAGTAATTTTATGCCTAGTTCAAGCTTCTCCTTTGGTGTATGTAATAATCTATTGATCCCTCAACAACTCCCCAAGTTATGTGATGTGGGGCCCCACCTGAAATTTTTAGCTAAAGGCCACTGATCCAAGTGTTGTTACTCTTTAATGATGTCTATACAACTACAATTTGGACGGAGTCCTTATAAGGTATGTTTTATCATACCATGTCTAATATTTCTCCTTTACAGGTTTTTTTATTATCATGCCATACACTTGGATATAGTAAACCCCCCCTGCCCCTACTGCTTATTCTTTCTGTACAAGCAATTCATCCTTGAAAAGTTTGACAAAATATGAGTGAGAAAACTATCCTTGATTCCATAAGCTTAAATTCCACTTGATGAAAACCCTCAGTTTGTTTCACCCCTAAACCATCCAAAGAGTGAACCTAAAAGAAAAATAAGAAAAGACTTAGTTTTTTCGAAGAAGCGTCCTTGGAAAAATAATTTTGGAAAAATAGCTTTATACACCCATGTAACATATCGGAAATGGCATATGAAAAGCGGTGAAAAACGATGAAATGTTACATGGGTTATATCATATGGTATATCATACGTTTTGTGCATCCAATCTTATTTGCAAAATCATGTGACGAGAGCTTGCACAAAGTACGAAGCAAAGTTTGTGCACCCTCTTAAGACCAGTCACATATTATGATGGTGAGCTCGCACAAATCGCCTTTGCACTGGCCAATGTGTATATGATGAGCCCGCAATACCATGGTGCAACCATCAAATGTGTATCGTCGCATGTAGAGTCGAGCTTGCACATGGGACAACAAGTTTAGTTTTGTGCACAGATCATGGTCTTGACTCTTGGCATTGCAGAGGGGCTGCACAACGTACCATTTTGTGCACCCTCCAAGGACTAGTCTCCAATCATAACCGTTACCCCGCACAAAACGATACAATGTGACTCTGTGCACTATCAAACAACTTTTGGTTGAATGGTCGATGGAGCCCGCACATTGTTATGTAACATTGGTTGAATGGTCGATGGAGCCCGCACATCGTTATGTAACATTGGTTGAATGGTCGATGGAGCTCGCATAGTTGATGAGTCAATAGCTGTATGCTTGAAGTCATTTTCTCACGCTCCTTTGGATTCAGTCTCCATGAATACTGGTTGCTGGAACAGTGGAAACCTATTGGAACACAACCAGTATTCCAATGAATCAGATCCCTTTTTTGTTTCCACGAACACCAATGTCAAAGAATGCTTGCCTACATGAATTTCAAACATAGTTGTAACAACAAGGGGACTAGGACTACTTAAGCGACTTGGTACAAGCTTCAAGGAAGTACAGTACTTAGCATGTACCAGTACTTGGTACATGCTAGTGTTACTCAAGCAAGTTTGATACAAAAGAAAACATAGAAGATATAATGTGGTACGGCAAGAGAAAATAACATAATGTCGATCATGCATGGATTAACAAAAAAAAACATGCGATACTTTGAGGGGTGTGCTCAAGTGGAATGTGCATCCAAGGAGGATGCAAGTTAGTTATTCCAACTATGAGTCAAGTGCATGTGAGCAAAAATGTGCATGACAATGAGTGCACATGATGAGCATGGGGTAACTGTGCATGACATATGAAGTGCACTAAGGGAAGATGAAATATCAATGTGGAAGTTGAAGCGACAAAGATGTGCTGAAGTAGTCATATGGAAGTTAAAGAGTAGTTGAAGATGGATGAAGCGTAGGGGAAGCTGCACCACGAGTAGTCATTTGAGAGGGGTTAGCTAGATGGTCTTGAGACATGGCAATTGAGAGAGTCTACCATGGACCTCAAACATAGTGGTAAGGCAAATGTTGTAAATGTGTATATATATTGTTATGTTTGAGTAATGAAAATGAGTAGAGAAATTCCCTTATTATAATTTGGTTTTGTATGCCCTCTAAAATTGTTTCAACTTTTATGTTTGTAGTGCTTTTCTATTTTCAACTTATATCTTTCGAAGCATTGTACTTAGTCTGCATAAATATGATTTCATAGAATTATGCCCATCAACTCTTTAGTTTGCTATAATAATAACCAACTTCATAGATTTAGTTCATTTAATATATTGTTAGCACTCTAAAGTCTGAGCTAGTTCAATTAAAAAATTTGTAACTCAATCTTATTTTGATCCTATATTTGAAGAAGAAATAAATATATAAAAAATAAAATAATCTTATATCAAAATAACCTATTTTGACCACAAATTTATTAAGAATCTAATGTATGTCATATACCAAGTCCATGCATATAATGCATAATATATATATCCTGTCCCTTCAATGTTCAGACACGGTGTTCAAAAAAGCGAATTTGAATTTCAAATCTCAAATGCCCGCGCTCCACGAAAGTTACCAAAGGACGGTTCCTCACCAATTTCCTCCATTCTTCGCCATGGTAGAAGATCCATCAAGGATACCTCAGAAAACTCACTGTCGGGACTTGGTAGTTCAAATCTTGTGCATTGGAGGAGCGCCTTCAGGGCTTGCAAGTTTCCTAGAAGGAAATGGGTGAAAGGATGCTGTTCTCTCCATACTAAGGCTATGATGAAGGCGGTGAGCATTTTGCAATAGTTCATAAGATTTTTGGGGCGAGCATTGTCTGGAAATATTTGCTATATATTCTCATAATCTAGCGCTGCCAAACAGTTGTCACACATCCTACAAGGCACATGCTCAACTACGACATCCAGTCTATGCCTGCTTAGGGCACATTTCCTCCTTGCACCAATTGGTATATAAACTAAATAGCCTCAGCGTATGCATTATTTGTTGTTATTTCCATAAATTGCTTCTGTTGGTATCTCCAGCTCTCAAGATATGTGTAATGAATTTTTTACAGGAGTTGGCAGGCCGAAATAACCTTCACGAGCGTGGGTGGCCAGCAGCATTTCATTCGGTGTTTCATCCATCTCCATGAATCATCCTGACAGCACCACATTAGTTCTAGGTACATCTCTCTGCCATGTCATCCTATCTCCTAGTGCTACAAGGCATTCTTGTCTCATCAAATTCTCTGGCATTTTCTTAACAAAATTTCAGTCCCTAAACCAAATACTATCCAATTTTTGGTCTAGTCGGGTTTAGTGCGTGGAATGTTCATAGAAACAACTGCAACATCTCATGGGAAATACCTGCGCACTTTTCCATCCTGCTTTCCCTTATATATTAACTCTAGCTAGCACATGAATTCATTCAAATTTTATTATTCAGTGTAATTCTTTGTGTATGATCATGTTAATGCTCTCGAATATGGTTACAATCAAGAATTGTTATCTGTGTTCAATCCTTTCGTTCGCCTCCCTGTCTGTATATTCAAGAAACTAAGTATGTGAAATGCAGGAAGCGAGCCCTAGACCGATCTATCAAAAGATTGTGAAATGTGTCAGGCACCTCGATTTAAAGGTTGGAGGGTTAAGTCGATTATTTTATATATTTGAAGTGATTGTGTGTTAAGTACCAAGTGAATCGTGGTATTAAGGCATGTGTAATATGTTTGTGGAGTGCATGCGATGTGCAGATGGTCATGGTCTGCAAATAACTGTTAAATTTCGTGAACTTACTATTAAGAGAAAGACAAGAACCCTCAATAACTTTTTGGAATGTTTCCCTACTTGTCAACTCGGCGTTTTCATGTTCTTCCTTGTGAGGTCCGCCCATTATTTTTGGGTTGTGATGCAGCAGTTGAGTGATGTGTTTTGGGCAGAAAACAATCAGTCTATTATGGTGATGGTGCGATATAGTTGGGAATTAATACCCCCTCGGTTCTGGATCGTAGATCTTGTGGTAGAATCTTCATAATAATCTTCATAATATTTGAAGGTTGACCCTAGCGGAGAAAAACAGTTTGGTTAACTCCCTTGAGCGATCGCTCATTTATGTGACAACTCTTTTCTGCTCAACGCCTGCCTCTCACATTTTCTTGTTGAATCTTAGACTCCATATGTACTTTAAGTGTTTAGTTGTCACCCTTGTCTCCTATGCCAAACTCCTGTTGAAGAAAAGGAAATAAAATTTTTAAAATTTCTGCATTCCTTTTGTTTGGGTTGTTACATTTCCAATGCTAGCACATGTCCAATTTTTACATATTTTTTTAAAGCTAGAAACATGTTCAAGCATCTTTAAACACAAATATATGATATTTACTAGGAAAAAAACAGTACTAGGAAACATACATGTAGGAAATTTGAGTCACTTGGTTGGGCTCCCTAGTGAACCTATGTTGGCATCTAGCAATTAGTACCACATTACATAAAATATGCTTAGAGATTTAATCTTCCATGTACCTTTGGGTATATAGGAAGTTCCTTATTTTTGCCTATACCCATGCTTCCATAAACTCTTCGATTATCTTACATTGCTATAGTACGTGCTAAGAATATCACTTTGCGGGGAGATCACTCTTAGGAATCATATAATATGACTAAGGATATGGTCTATGTCATTAGTTAGTATTTTGAAAGATTATAGATGAATAAACTACCTAAACACTTGAATATTATGTTGGCAAGAAGGTTGAAGAAACCCTAAATTTTGAATATATGTCAAATTAAAAGTTCAATTTATAATCGAAGAAGCATAGAATGATGGATAACATCAACCATTTAGTACAAAAGGAGAAGGATGAGAAGGTATAAGAAGGTCACCATAAAATAATTGTTGAATTTGAACATCATCTTCAGAATATGAAGGAAAAATATGATCTTATTATCTCAAAAGTAGAAGCAATTGAAGGTCAATAATTATAATAGTTGGAGCATGTCATTGTACCAAAATGGAGAGGGGGTGATAAGGGCATCAAAATTTACGAAGCACCATTAATGGTGGAACCATATTGATACCTCTTTACAATGAAATATCGGAAAAAATACAATAAGTGTCAACATTACAAAGGATGAAGATGAAATAATCAATGGTTCATATAATGAGGCAAAAAGGGACCATTATTTAATGTGATGTTATCAAAGAACAAAAACTATAACAAATTGGAGAAGCTATAATAATGCACATGCAATCAAAGGAAAGGAAGCCATGAAGAATTGACAAAACAAAATTAAATATAGATGGATGGATAATCAATAGTAGTAGCAAGAGAGAACAAATATAAATAACCATTACTATTATTAGGTTTCATCACATATAAAAGCCTTAGCTACAAACATTTGATGACAAATCCTTTTTATGGGGTGATATGTTATAACTCCATGGGATGTATATATGGGGTTGAATATATAGGTAATGTGGTTACATGAATATTTAATAGGGATAACCCTAATAGGGGACCCACAAGTACAATTGGGGATATTATATGGAGAGATAGGGAATATTATATAGAGATATGTAGTTACAATCATTATAATTAAGGATTCTCTTAATGAATATAATGATTTTTCTCTCTCAGGATTTCACAGTGTGCTCGTTTATTCTCCATGATTTTTGGATTCATTGTGTTAAGGAGGGGTTTATCGACGTTTCGGACCTATGATATGTAGTCCATCTTCATGATAGGTAAGAATATGGATTGCGTATCGTAGGTATGAAACATCGATAAACCCCTCCTTAACACAATGAATCCAGAAATAATGGAGAATAAATATAAGGATTTATTATTTAATTCATCTCTATTATAACTTTAGGATTTATGTTTCACTCTCATATTTGGTGTACATTGGTTTATACACTATTTTATTAAGCTATTTTATTTACAAAATCCGTAACATGCTTCTTGAAAAACCTCCAACAAAATGCATTGTTCTCCCATGGTCTAGTACTTATATGTATATGTTGATATAAACTTTCCTTCCCATTGTTTGTCTTACTAGTGCAATGGCGTATGCATCCTCTAATGAACCAATCTCAATCTTCCTGAATTTGGCACAAGACACATATCTACAAGTTATTATTTGTTTTCTCAAAACCAAAATGGCCTCCAACATCAGATTTATGGGCCTCTGTTATTAGTTTTTCCTCTCACCTATATAGGTGTATAACACTTATATATCTTGTTGAGAAATGCATCTTGGAGATGATACTAAATCTTGCTGTCACTTTAATTGATTCTTCATGACTTTGGCCTTGTATCCATGAAATATCTTCATGAAATTGTAATCTTATGTTCTTTCCTCTTTGTATGAATCATGAGTGAAAGGATCCATGTGCACCAAATTAGCTAAAGATATGATATTCAATGCACATAGAATCAATAGGATGTCTTCCTATGTGTTATATTTCCATTTTTATAAATGATTATGAGATAAAGTTTTGCAAACATCCCATCCATTTCTAGTGTCTTAATTGTTGAAGGTCAATATGAACCTACAAATATTACAAAGTCTAGTGATTAGTGTTATTGATGGCCTTTTTCAGTTTATATGGTTCTTCCACTTCATAAGATCATTCATTAGAGGATATAGCACATTGCTTACTTGTCTACATTAAGATAACTTCCATAATGTATCCACTTCAATCTATCCTCACTTGAAAGTGATTCTTAATATTATGAAGGTTTACATGATTTCGTAAAAAACACGAGTTTTTAGAAAATGTGTTTTATTTGATAAAGGGAATCTACAAAGTATGCACAATCTACGTCATAACGACTTTCTATAGTTTGCGCATGCGTCCGGAAATAATAAAAGCTTACTTCCCCCGTTTTTTAAAATCACAGCTTCTCGAAGGTTTAAATGATTTCGTAAAAAACACGAGTTTTTAGAAAATGTGTTTTATTTCATAAATGGAATCAAGAAAGTATGCACATTCTACGCCATAACGACTTTCTATAGTTTGCGAATTCGTCCGGAAATAAGAAAAGCTTACTTCCACCATTTTTTAAAATCACAGCTTCTAGAAGGTTTACATGATTTCGTAAAAAACACGAGTTTTTAGAAAATGTGTTTTATTTAATCAATGGAATCAACAAAGTATGCACATTCTACTTCATAACGACTTTCTATAGTTTGCGCATTCGTCTGGAAATAAGAAAAGCTTACTTCCACCGTTTTTTAAAATCACAGCTTCTAGAAGGTTTACATGATTTCTTAAAAAACATGAGCTTTTAGAAAATGTGTTTTATTTCATAAATGGAATCAACAAAGTATGCACATTCTACGTCATAATGACTTTCTATAGTTTGCGCATTCGTCCGGAAATAAGAAAAGCTTACTTCCACCGTTTTTTAAAATCACAGCTTGTAAAAGGTTTACATGATTTCGTAAAAAACACGAGTTTTTAGAAAATGTGTTTTATTTGATAAATGGAATCTAAAAGTATGCACATTCTACGTCATAACGACTTTCTATAGTTTGCGCATGCGTCCGGAAATAAGAAAAGCTTACTTCCACCGTTTTTTAAAATCACAACTTCTAGAAGGCTTACATGATTTCTTAAAAAACATGAGTTTTTAGAAAATGTGTTTTATTTCATAAATGGAATCAACAAATTCTGCACATTCTACGTCATAACGAATTTCTATAGTTTGCGCATTCGTCCGGAAATAAGAAAAGCCTACTTCCACAGTTTTTTAAAATCACAGCTTCTAGAAGGTTTACATGATTTCGTAAAAAAACGAGTTTTTAGAAAATATATTTTATTTGATAAATGGACTCTACAAAGTATGCACATTCTACGTCATAATGACTTTCTATAGTTTGCGCGTGCGTCCGGAAATAAGAAAAGCTTACTTCCCCCGTTTTTTAAAATCACAGCTTCTAGAAGGTTTACATGATTTTTTTAAAAACACGAGTTTTTAGAAAATGTGTTTTATTTCATAAATGGAATCAAAAAAGTCTGCACATTCTACGTCATAACGACTTTCTATAGTTTGCGCATTCGTCCGGAAATAAGAAAAGCTTACTTCCACCGTTTTTTAAAATCACAGCTTCTAGAAGGTTTACATGATTTTGTAAAAAACACGAGTTTTTAGAAAATGTGTTTTATTTGATAAATGGATTCTACAAAGTATGCACATTCTAGGTCATAACGACTTTCTATAGTTTGCGCATGCGTCCGAAAATAAGAAAAGCTTACTTCCCCCGTTTTTTAAAATCACAGCTTGTAGAAGGTTTACATGATTTTTTAAAAAACACAAGTTTTTAGAAAATGTGTTTTATTTCATAAATGGATTCAACAAAGTATGCACATTCTACGTCATAACGAATTTCTATAGTTTGCGCACGCATTTGGAAATAAGAAAAGATTACTTCCCCCGTTTTTTCAAATCACAGCTTCTAGAAGGTTTACGTGATTTCTTAAAAAACACGAGTTTTTAGAAAATGTGTTTTATTTCATAAATGGAATCAACAAAGTATGCACATTCTACGTCATAACGAATTTCTATAGTTTGCGCATGCGTCCGGAAATAAGAAAAGCTTACTTCCACCGTTTTTTAAAATCACAGCTTCTAGAAGGTTTACATGATTACTTAAAAAACACGAGTTTTTAGAAAATGTGTTTTATTTCATAAATGGAATCAACAAAGTCTGCACATTCTACGTCATAACGACTTTCTATAGTTTGCGCATTCATCCGGAAATAAGAAAAGCTAACTTCCACCGTTTTTTAAAATCACAGCTTCTAGAAGGTTTACATGATTTCGTAAGAAACACAAGTTTTTAGAAAATGTGTTTTATTTGATAAATGGACTCTACAAAGTATGCACATTCTACGTCATAACGAATTTCTATAGTTTGGGCATGCGTCCGGAAATAAGAAAAGCTTACTTCCCCCGTTTTTTAAAATCACAGCTTCTAGAAGGTTTACATGATTTTTTTAAAAACAAGAGTTTTTAGAAAATGTGTTTTATTTCATAAATGGAATCAAAAAAGTCTACACATTCTACGTCATAACGACTTTCTATAGTTTGCGCATTCGTCCGGAAATAAGAAAAGCTTACTTCCACCGTTTTTTAAAATCACAGCTTCTAGAAGGTTTACATGATTTCGTAAAAAACATGAGTTTCTAGAAAATGTGTTTTATTTGATAAATGGATTCTACAAAGTATGCACATTCTAGGTCATAACGACTTTCTATAGTTTGCGCATGCGTTCGGAAATAAGAAAAGCTTACTTCCCCCGTTTTTTAAAATCACAGCTTCTAGAAGGTTTACATGATTTTTTAAAAAACACGAGTTTTTAGAAAATGTGTTTTATTTCATAAATGGAATCAACAAAGTATGCACATTCTACGTCATAACGACTTTCTATAGTTTGCGCACGCGTTTGGAAATAAGAAAATCTTACTTCCCCCGTTTTTCAAATCACAACTTCTAGAAGGTTTACATGATTTCTTAAAAAACACGACTTTTTAGAAAATGTGTTTTATTTCGTAAATGGAATCAACAAAGTATGCACATTCTATGTCATAACGTCTTTCTATAGTTTGCGCACGCGTCTGGAAATAAGAAAAGCTTACTTCCACCGTTTTTTAAAATCACAGCTTCTAGAAGGTTTACATGATTTCGTAAAAAACACGAGTTTTTAGAAAATGTGTTTTATTTCATAAATGGAATCTAGAAAGTATGCACATTCTACATCATAATGACTTCTATAGTTTGCGCATGCGTCTGGAAATAAGAAAAGCTTACATTCACCATTTTTTAAAATCACAGCTTCCAGAAGGTTTATATGATTTCGTAAAAAACATGAGTTTTTAGAAAATGTGTTTTATTTCATAAATGGAATCAACAAAGTATGCACATTCTACGTCAAAACGACTTTCTATGGTTTGCGCATTCGTCCAGAAATAAGAAAAGCTTACTTCCACCGTTTTTTAAAATCACAGCTTCTACAAGGTTTACATGATTTCGTAAAAAACATGAGTTTTTAGAAAATGTGCTTTATTTCATAAGTGGAATCAACAAAGTATGCACATTCTACGTCATAACGACTTTCTATAGTTTGCGCATGCGTCCGGAAATAAGAAAAGCTTACTTCAACCGTTTTTTAAAATCACAGCTTCTAGAAGGTTTACATGATTTCGTAAAAAACATGAGTTTTTAGAAAATGTGTTTTATTTGATAAATGGAATCTACAAAGTATGCACATTCTACATCATAACGACTTTCTATAGTTTGCGCATGTGTCCGGAAATAAGAAAATCTTACTTCCCCCGTTTTTTAAAATCACAGCTTCTCGAAGGTTTACATGATTTCGTAAAAAACACGAGTTTTTAGAAAATGTGTTTTATTTGATAAATGAAAACTACAAAGTATGCACATTCTACATCATAATGACTTTCTATAGTTTGCGCATGCGTTCGGAAAAAGAAAAGCTTACTTCCCCCGTTTTTTAAAATCACAGCTTCTAGAAGGTTTACATGATTTCTTAAAAAACACGAGTTTTTAGAAAATGTGTTTTATTTCATAAATGAAATCTACAAAGTATGCACATTCTACGTCATAATGAATTTCTATAGTTTGTGCATTCGTCCGGAAATAAGAAAAGCTTACTTCAACCGTTTTTTAAAATCATAGCTTCTAGAAGGTTTACATGATTTCGTAAAAAACACGAGTTTTTAGAAAATGTGTTTTATTTCATAAATGGAATCTACACAGTATGCACATTCTACGTCATAACGAATTTCTATAGTTTGCGCATGCGTGTCGAAAGAAGAAAAGTTTACTTCCGCCATTTTTTAAAATCACAGCTTCTGGAAGGTTTACATGATTTCTTAAAAAACACGAGGTTTTAGAAAATGTGTTTTATTTCATAAATAGAATCAACAAAGTATGAACATTCTATGTCATAACGACTTTCTATAGTTTGCGCATGCGTCCGGAAATTAGAAAAACTTACTTCCACCGTTTTTTTAAAATCACAGCTTCTAGAAGGTTTACATGATTTCTTAAAAAACATGAGTTTTTAGAAAATGTGTTTTATTTCAGAAATGGAATCAACAAAGTATGCACATTCTATGTCATAACGACTTTCTATAGTTTGCGCATGCGTTCGGAAATAAGAAAAGCTTACTTCCCCCATTTTTTAAAATCACACCTTCTAGAAGGTTTACATGATTTCTTAAAAAACACGACTTTTTAGAAAATGTGTTTTATTTCATAAATGGAATCAACAAAGTATGCACATTCTACGTCATAACGACTTTCTATAGTTTGCGCATTCGTCCGGAAATAAGAAAAGCTTACTTCCACCGTTTTTTAAAATCACATCTTCTAGAAGGTTTACATGATTTCGTAAAAAACAAGAGTTTTTAGAAAATGTGCTTTATTTCATAAATGGAATCTACAAAGTATGCACATTCTACGTCATAACGACTTTCTATAGGTTTCGCATGCGTCCGAAAATAAGAAAAGCTTACTTCACCCGTTTTTTAAAATCACATCTTCTAGAAGGTTTACATGATTTCTTAAAAAAACGAGTTTTTAGAAAATGTGTTTTATTTCATAAATAGAATCAACAATGTATGCATATTCTACGTCATAACGACTTTCTATAGTTTGCGCATCCGTCCGAAAATAAGAAAAGCTTACTTCCACCGTTTTTTAAAATCACAGCTTCTAGAAGGTTTACATGATTTCGTAAAAAACACGAGTTTTTAGAAAATGTGTTTTATTTCATAAATGGAATCTACAAAGTATGCACATTCTATGTCGTAACGACTTTCTATAGTTTGCGCATGCGTCCGGAAGTAAGAAAAGCTTACTTCCACCGTTTTTTAAAATCACAGCTTCTGGAAGGTTTACATGATTTCGTAAAAAAAACGAGTTTTTAGAAAATGTGTTTTATTTCATAAATGGAATCTACAAAGTATGCACATTCTACGTCATAACGACTTTCTATAGTTTTCGCATACGTGCGGAAAAAAGAAAAGCTTACTTCCATTGTTTTTTAAAATCACAGCTTCTAGAAGGTTTACATGATTTCGTAAAAAACATGAGTTTTTAGAAAATGTGTTTTATTTGATAAATGGAATCTACAAAGTAAACACATTCTAGGTCATAACTACTTTCTATAGTTTGCGCATGCGTTTGGAAATAAGAAAAGCTTACTTCCCCCATTTTTTAAAATCACAGCTTCTGGAAGGTTTACATGATTTCGTAAAAAACAGGAGTTTTTAGAAAATGTGTTTTATTTCATAAATGGAATCAACAAAGTATGCAAATTATACATTATAACGACTTTCTATAGTTTGCGCATGCGTTTGGAAATAAGAAAAGCTTACTTCTCCCGTTTTTTAAAATCACAGCTTCTAGAAGGTTTACATGATTTCGTAAAAAACACGAGTTTTTAGAAAATGTCCTTTATTTCATAAATGGAATCAACAAAGTATGCACATTCTACATCATAACGACATTCTATAGTTTGCGCATGCGTTTGGAAATAAGAAAAGCTTAATTCCCCCATCTTTTAAAATCACAGCTTCTGGAAGGTTTACATGATTTCGTAAAAAACATGAGTTATTAGAAAATGTGTTTTATTTCATAAATGGAATCAACAAAGTATGCACATTCTACATCATAACGACTTTCTATAGTTTGCGCATGCGTTTGAAAATAAGAAAAGCTTACTTCTCCCGTTTTTTAAAATCACAGCTTGTAGAAGGTTTACATGATTTCGTAAAAAACACGAGTTTTTGGAAAATGTATTTTATTTCATAAATGGAATCAACAAAGTGTGCACATTCTACATCATAACGACTTTCTATAGTTTGCGCATGCGTCCGGAAATAAGAAAAGCTTACTTCCACCGTTTTTTTAAATCACAGCTTCTAGAAGGTTTACATGATTTCTTAAAAAACATGAGTTTTTAGAAAATGTGTTTTATTTCATAAATGGAATCAACAAAGTGTGCAAATTCTACGTCATAACGACTTTCTATAGTTTGCGTATTCGACCGGAAATAAGAAAAGCTTACTTCCACAGTTTTTTAAAATCACAGCTTCTAGAATGTTTACATGATTTCGTAAAAAACACGAGTTTTTATAAAATGTGTTTTATTTCATAAATGGAATCTACAAAGTACGCACATTCTACGTCATAACGACTTTATATAGTTCACCCATTCGTCTGGAAATAAGAAAAGCTTACTTCCCCCGTTTTTTGAAAGCACAGCTTCTAGAAGGTTTCCATGATTTCGTAAAAAACACGAGTTTTTAGAAAATGTGTTTTATTTCATAAATGGAATCTACAAAGTATGCACATTCTATGTCATAACGACTTCCTATTGTTTGCGCATGAGTCCGGAAATAAGAAAAGCTTACTTCCACCATTTTTTAAAATCACAGCTTCTCGAAGGTTTACATGATTTCCTAAAAAACACGACTTTTTAGAAAATGTGTTTTATTTCATAAATGGAATCTACAAAGTATGCACATTCTACGTCATAACAACTTTCTATAGTTTGCTAATGCGTCCGGAAATAAGAAAAGCTTACTTCCCCCGTTTTTTAAAATCACAGCTTCTAGAAGGTTTACATGGTTTCTTAAAAAACATGAGTTTTTAGAAAATGTGTTTTATTTTATAAATGGATTCAACAAAGTATGCACATTCTACATCATAACGACTTTCTATAGTTTGCGCATGCGTTCGGAAATAAGAAAAGCTTACTTCCATCGTTTTTTAAAATCACAACTTCTAGAAGGTTTACAAGATTTCTTAAAAAACACTAGTTTTTAGAAAATGTGTTTTATTTCATAAATGGAATCAACAAAGTATGCACATTCTACGTCATAATGACTTTCTATAGTTTGCGCATTCGTCCGGAAATAAGAAACGCTTACTTCCACCATTTTTTAAAATCACAGCTTCTAGAAGTTTTACATCATTTCATAAAAAACATGATTTTTTAGAAAGTGTGTTTTATTTCATCAATGGAATCTACAAAGTATGCACATTCTACGTCATAACGACTTTCTATAGTTTGCGCATGCGTCCGGAAATAAGAAAAGCTTACTTCCCCTGTTTTTTAAAATCACAGCTTCTAGAAGGTTTACATGATTTCTTAAAAAACACGAGTTTTTAGAAAATGTGTTTTATTTCCTAAATGGAATCAACAAAGTATGCACATTCTACGTCATAACGACTTTCTATAGTTTGCGCATGCGTTTGGAAATAAGAAAAGCTTACTTCCCCCGTTTTTTAAAATCACAGCTTCTAGAAGGTTTACATGATTTCTTAAAAAACACGAGTTTTTAGAAAATGTGTTTTATTTCCTAAATGGAATCAACAAAGTATGCACATTCTATGTCATAACCACTTTCTATAGTTTGCGCATGCATCCGGAAATAAGAAAAACTTACTTCCACCGTTTTTTAAAATCACAGCTTGTAGAAGGTTTACATGATTTCGTAAAAAACACGAGTTTTCAGAAAATGTGTTTTATTTCATAAATGGAATCAACAAAGTATGCACATTCTACGTCATAACGACTTTCTATAGTTTGCGCATGCGTTCGGAAATAAGAAAAGCTTACTTCCACCGTTTTTTGAAATCACAGCTTCTAGAAGGTTTACATGATTTCTTAAAAAGCACGAGTTTTTAGAAAATGTGTTTTATTTCATAAATGGAATCAACAAAGTATGCACATTCTACGTCATAACGACTTTCTATAGTTTGCGCATGCGTTTGGAAATAAGAAAAGCTTACTTCCACCGTTTTTTGAAATCACAGCTTCTAGAAGGTTTACATGATTTCTTAAAAAACACGAGTTTTTAGAACATGTGTTTTATTTCATAAATGGAATCAACAAAGTCTGCACATTCTACGTCATAACGACTTTCTATAGTTTGCGCATTCGTGCGGAAATAAGAAAAGCTTACTTCCACAGTTTTTTAAAATCACAGCTTCTAGAAGGTTTACATGATTTCGTAAAAAACACGAGTTTTTAGAAAATGTGTTTTATTTGATAAATGAAATCTACAAAGTATGCACATTCTACGTCATAACGAATTTCTATAGTTTGCGCATGCGTCCGGAAATAAGAAAAGCTTACTTCCACCGTTTTTTAAAATCACAGCTTCTAGAAGGTTTACATGATTTCGTAAAAAACACGAGTTTTTAGAAAGTGTGTTTTATTTCATAAATGGAATCTACAAAGTATGCACATTCTACGCCATAAAAAATTTCTATAGTTTGCGCATGCGTTTGGAAATAAGAAAAGCTTAGTTCCCCCGTTTTTTAAAATCACAGCTTCTAGAAGCTTTACATGATTTCTTAAAAAGCACGAGTTTTTAGAAAATGTGTTTTATTTCATAAATGGAATCAACAAAGTATTCACATTCTACGTCATAACGACTTTCTATAGTTTGCGCATGCGTTTGGAAATAAGAAAAGCTTACTTCCACCGTTTTTTGAAATCACAGCTTCTAGAAGGTTTACATGATTTCTTAAAAAACACGAGTTTTTAGAAAGTGTGTTTTATTTCATCAATGGAATCTACAAAGTATGCACATGCTACGTCATAACCACTTTCTATAGTTTGCGCATGCGTTTGAAAATAAGAAAAGCTTAGTTCCCCCGTTTTTTAAAATCACAGCTTCTAGAAGGTTTACATGATTTCTTAAAAAACACGAGTTTATAGAAAATGTGTTTTACTTCATAAATGGAATCACCAAAGTATGCACATTCTACGTCATAACGACTTTCTATAGTTTGCGCATGCGTCCGGAAATAAGAAAAGCTTACTTCCACCATTTTTTAAAATCATAGCTTCTAGAAGGTTTACATGATTTCTTAAAAAACTCAAGTTTTTAGAACACGTGTTTTATTTCATAAATGGAATCAACAAAGTATGCACATTCTACGTCATAATGACTTTCTATAGTTTGCGCATTCATCCGGAAATAAGAAAAGCCTACTTCCACCGTTTTTTAAAATCACAGCTTCTAGAAGTTTTACATGATTTCATAAAAAACACGAGTTTTTAGAAAATGTGTTTTATTTCATAAATGGAATCAACAAAGTATGCACATTCTACATCATAACGACTTTCTATAGTTTGCGCATGCGTCCGGAAATAAGAAAAGCTTACTTCAACCGTTTTTTAAAATCACAGCTTCTAGAAGGTTTACATGATTTCTTAAAAAACACGAGTTTTTAGAACATGTGTTTTATTTCATAAATGGAATCAACAAAGTCTGCACATTCTACGTCATAACGACTTTCTATAGTTTGCGCATTCTTCCGGAAATAAGAAAAGCTTACTTCCACCGTTTTTTAAAATCACAGCTTCTAGAAGGTTTACATGATTTCGTAAAAAACACGAGTTTTTAGAAAATATGTTTTATTTCATAAATGGAATCTACAAAGTATGCACATTCTACGTCATAACGTAGTTCTATAGTTTGCGCATGCGTCCGTACATAAGAATAGCTTACTTCCTCCGTTTTTTAAAATCACAGCTTCTGGAAAGTTTACATGATTTCTTGAAAAACACAAGCTTTTAGAAAATGTGTTTTATTTCATAAATGGAATCAACAAAGTATGCACATTCTACCGCATAACCACTTTCTATAGTTTGCGCATGCGTCCGGAAATAAGAAAAGCTTACTTCCACCGTTTTTTAAAATCACAGCTTCTAGAAGGTTTACATGATTTCGTAAAAGACACGAGTTTTTAGAAAAAGTGCTTTATTTCATAAATGGAATCTACAAAGTATGCACATTCTACGTCATAACGACTTTCTATAGTTTGCGCATGTGTGCTGAAATAAGAAAAGCTTACTTCACCCATTTTTTAAAATCACAGCTTCTGGAAGGTTTGCATGATTTCCTAAAAAACACGAGTTTTTAGAAAATGTGTTTTATTTCATATATGGAATCTACAAAGTATGCACATTCTACGTCATCACGACTTTCTATAGTTTGCGCATGCGTCCGGAAATAAGAAAAGCTTACTTCCAACGTGTTTTAAAATCACAGTTTCTAGAAGGTTTACATGATTTCTTAAAAAACATGAGTTTTTAGAAAATGTGTTTTATTTCATAAATGGAATCAACAAAGTCTGCACATTCTACGTCATAACGACTTTCTATAGTTTGCGCATGTGTCCGTAAATAAGAAAAGGTTACTTCCCCCGTTTTTAAAAATCACAGCTTCTAGAAGTTTTACATGATTTATTAAAAAACACGAATTTTTAGAAAATGTGTTTTATTTCATAAATGGAATGAACAAAGTATGCCCATTCTACGTCATAACGACTTTCTATAGTTTGCGCATGCATTCGGAAATAAGAAAAGCTTAGTTCCCCCGTTTTTTAAAATCACAGCTTCTAGAAGGTTTACATGATTTCTTAAAAAACATGAGTTTTTAGAAAATGTGTTTTACTTCATAAATGGAATCAACAAAGTATGCACATTCTACGTCATAACGACTTTCTATAGTTGGCGCATGCGTCCGGAAATAAGAAAAGCTTACTTCCACCATTTTTTAAAATCATAGCTTCTAGAAGGTTTACATGATTTCTTAAAAAACATGAGTTTTTAGACCACGTGTTTTATTTCATAAATGGAATAAAAAAAGTATGCACATTCTACGTCATAATGAATTTCTATAGTTTGCGCATTCATCCGAAAATAAGAAAAGCTTACTTCCACCATTTTTTAAAATCACAGCTTCTAGAAGTTTTACATGATTTCATAAAAAACACGAGTTTTTAAAAAATGTGTTTTATTTAATAAATGGAATCAACAAAGTATGCACATTCTACATCATAACGACTTTCTATAGTTTGCGCATTCATCCAGAAATAAGAAAAGCTTACTTCCACAGTTTTTTTAAATCACAGTTTCTAGAAGGTTTACATGATTTCGTAAAAAACACAAGTTTTTAGAAAATGTGTTTTATTTGATAAATGGAATCTACAAAGTATGCACATTCTACGTCATAACGACTTTCTATAGTTTGCGCATGCGTCCGGAAATAAGAAAAGCTTACTTCCACCGTTTTTTAAAATCACAGCTTCTAGAAGTTTTACATGAATTCGTAAAAAACACGAGTTTTTAGAAAGTGTGTTTTATTTCATAAATGGAATCTAAAAAGTATGCACATTCTACGCCATAACAACTTTCTATAGTTTGCGCATGCGTTTGAAAATAAGAAAATCTTAGTTCCCCCGTTTTTTAAAATCACAGCTTCTAGAAGGTTTACATGATTTCTTAAAAAACACGAGTTTTTAGAAAATGTGTTTTACTTCATAAATGGAATCTACAAAGTATGCACATTCTACGTCATAACGACTTTCTATAGTTTGCGCATGCGCCCGAAAATAAGAAAAGCTTACTTCCACCGTTTTTTAAAATTACAACTTCTAGAAGGTTTACATGATTTCTTAAAAAACACGAGTTTTTAGAAAATGTGTTTTATTTCATAAATGGAATCAACAAAGTCTGCACATTCTACGTCATAACGACTTTCTATAGTTTGCGAATTCATCCGGAAATAAGAAAAGCTTACTTCCACCGTTTTTTAAAATCATAGCTTCTAGAAGGTTTACATGATTTCGTAAAAAACACAAGTTTTTAGAAAATGTGTTTTATTTAATAAATGGAATCTACAAAGTATGCACATTCTACGTCATAACGACTTTCTATAGTTTGTGCATTCGTCCGGAAATAATAAAAGTTTACTTCCATCGTTTTTTTAAATCACAGCTTCTAGAAGGTTTACATGATTTTGTAAAGAACACGAGTTTTTAGAAAATATGCTTTATTTCATAAATGGAATCTACAAAGTATGCACATTCTACGTCATAACGACTTTCTATAGTTTGCGCATGTGTGCTGAAATAAGAAAAGCTTACTTCCCCCATTTTTTAAAATTACAGCTTCTGGAAGGTTTACATGATTTCTTAAAAAACACGAGTTTTTAGAAAATGTGTTTTATTTTATAAATGGAATCAACAAAGTATGCACATTCTACGTCATAACCACTTTCTATAGTTTGCACATGCGTCCGGAAATAAGAAAAGCTTACTTCCACCGTTTTTTAAAATCACAGCTTCTAGAAGGTTTACATGATTTCGTAAAAAACACGAGTTTTTAGAAAATGTGTTTTATTTCATAAATGGAATCTACAAAGTATGCACATTCTACGTCATAACGACTTTCTATAGTTTGCGCATGCGTTCGGAAATAAGAAAATCTTACTTCCACCGTTTTTTGAAATCACAGCTTCTAGAAGGTTTACATGATTTCCTAAAAAACACGAGTTTTAAGAAAATGTGTTTTATTTCATATATGGAATCAACAAAGTATGCACATTCTACGCCATAACGACTTTCTATAGTTTGCGCATTCGTCCGAAAATAAGAAAAGCTAACTTCCACCATTTTTTAAAATCACAGCTTCTATAAGGTTTACATGATTTCGTAAAAAACACAAGTTTTTAGAAAATGTGCTTTATTTCATAAATGGAATCAACAAAGTATGCACATTCTACGTCATAATGACTTTCTATAGTTTGCGCATTCGTCCGGAAATAAGAAAAGCTTACTTCCACCATTTTTTAAAATCACAGCTTCTAGAAGTTTTACATGATTTCGTAAAAAACACGAGTTTTTAGAAAATGTGTTTTATTTCATAAATGGAATCTACAAAGGATGCACATTCTACGTCATAACAACTTTCTATAGTTTGCGCATGCGTCCGGAAATAAGAAAAGCTTACTTAAGCCGTTTTTTAAAATCACAGCTTCTAGAAGGTTTACATGATTTGTTAAAAAACACGAGTTTCTAGAAAATGTGTTTTATTTCATAAATGGAATCTACAAAGTATGCACATTCTACGTCATAACGACTTTCTATAGTTTGCGCATGCGTCCGGAAATAAGAAAATCTTACTTCCCCCGTTTTTTAAAATCACAGCTTCTAGAAGGTTTACATGATTTCTTAAAAAACACGAGTTTTTAGAAAATGTGTTTTATTTCGTAAATGGAATCAACAAAGTATGCACATTCTACGTCATAACGACTTTCTATAGTTTGCGCATGCCTTTGGAAATAAGAAAACCTTACTTCCCCCGTTTTTTAAAATCACAGCTTCTAGAAGGTTTACATGATTTCTTAAAAAACACGAGTTTTTAGAAAATGTGTTTTATTTCCTAAATGGAATCAACAAAGTATGCACATTCTACGTCATAACCACTTTCTATAGTTTGCGCATGTGTCCGGAAATAAGAAAAGCTTACTTCCACTGTTTTTTAAAATCACAGCTTCTAGAAGGTTTACATGATTTCGTAAAAAACACGAGTTTTTAGAAAATGTGTTTTATTTCATAAATGGAATCAACAAAGTATGCACATTCTACGTCATAACGACTTTCTATAGTTTGCGCATGCGTTCGGAAATAGAAAAACTTACTTCCACCGTTTTTTTAAATCACAGCTTCTAGAAGGTTTACATGATTTCTTAAAAAACACGAGTTTTTAGAAAATGTGTTTTATTTCATAAATGGAATCAACAAAGTCTGCACATTCTACGTCATAACGACTTTCTATAGTTTGCGCATTCGTGCGGAAACAAGAAAAGCTTACTTCCACAGTTTTTTAAAATCGCAGCTTCTAGAAGGTTTACATGATTTCGTAAAAAACACGAGTTTTTAGAAAATGTGTTTTATTTGATAAATGGAATCTACAAAGTATGCACATTCTACGTCATAACAACTTTCTATAGTTTGCACATGCGTTTGGAAATAAGAAAAGCTTAGTTCCCCTGTTTTTTAAAATCACAGCTTCTAGAAGGTTTACATGATTTCTTAAAAAACACGAGTTTATAGAAAATGTGTTTTACTTCATAAATGGAATCAACAAAGTATGCAGATTTTACGTCATAACGACTTTCTATAGTTTGCGCATGCGTTCGAAAATAAGAAAAGCTTACTTCCACCGTTTTTTAAAATCACAGCTTCTAGAAGGTTTACATGATTTCGAAAAAACACGAGTTTTTAGAAAATGTGCTTTATTTCATAAATGGAATCTACAAAGTATGCACATTCTACGTCATAACGACTTTCTATAGTTTGCGCATGTGTCCGAGAATAAGAAAAGCTTACTTCCCCCGTTTTTTAAAATCACAGCTTCTAGAAGGTTTACATGATTTCTTAAAAAACACTAGTTTTTAGAAAATGTGTTTTATTTCATAAATGGAATCAACAAAGTATGCACATTCTACGTCATAACGACTTTCTATAGTTTGCGCATGCGTTCGGAAATAGAAAAACTTACTTCCACCGTTTTTTTAAATCACAGCTTCTAGAAGGTTTACATGATTTCTTAAAAAACACGAGTTTTTAGAAAATGTGTTTTATTTCATAAATGGAATCAACAAAGTCTGCACATTCTACGTCATAACGACTATCTATAGTTTGCGCATTCGTGCGGAAACAAGAAAAGCTTACTTCCACAGTTTTTTAAAATCGCAGCTTCTAGAAGGTTTACATGATTTCGTAAAAAACACGAGTTTTTAGAAAATGTGTTTTATTTGATAAATGGAATCTACAAAGTATGCACATTCTACGTCATAACGACTTTCTATAGTTTGCACATGCGTTTGGAAATAAGAAAAGCTTAGTTCCCCAGTTTTTTAAAATCACAGCTTCTAGAAGGTTTACATGATTTCTTAAAAAACACGAGTTTATAGAAAATGTGTTTTACTTCATAAATGGAATCAACAAAGTATGCACATTCTACGTCATAACGACTTTCTATAGTTTGCGCATGCGTTCGAAAATAAGAAAAGCTTACTTCCACCGTTTTTTAAAATCACAGCTTCTAGAAGGTTTAAATGATTTCGTAAAAAACACGAGTTTTTAGAAAATGTGCTTTATTTCATAAATGGAATCAACAAAGTATGCACATCCTACGTCATAATGACTTTCTATAGTTTGCGCATGCATCCGGAAATAAGAAAAGCTTACTTCCACCTATTTTTAAAATCACAGCTTCTAGAAGGTTTACATGATTTCGTAAAAAACATGAGTTTTTACAAAATGTGTTTTATTTCATATATGGAATCAACAAACTATGCACATTCTACGTCATAACGACTTTCTATAGTTTGCGCATGCGTCCGGAAATAAGAAAAGCTTACTTCCCCCGTTTTTTTAAAATCACAGCTTCTAGAAGGTTTACATGATTTCTTAAAAAACACGAGTTTTTAGAAAATGTGTTTTATTTCATCAATGGAATCAACAAAGTATGCACATTCTATGTCATAATGACTTTCTATACTTTGCGCATTTGTTTGGAAATAAGAAAAGCTTACTTCCCCCATTTTTTAAAATCACAGCTTCTAGAAGGTTTACATGGTTTCTTAAAAAACACGAGTTTTTAGAAAATGTGCTTTATTTCATAAATGGAATCAACAAAGTATGCACATTCTACGTCATAATGACTTTCTATAGTTTGCGCATGCGTATGGAAATAAGAAAAGCTTACTTCCACCGTTTTTTAAAATCACAGCTTCTAGAAGGTTTACATGATTTCTTAAAAAACACTAGTTTTTAGAAAATGTGTTTTATTTCGTAAATGAAATCAACAAACTATGCACATTCTACGTCATAACGACTTTCTATAGTTTGCGCATTCGTCCGGAAATAAGAAAAGCTTACTTCCAGCGTTTTTTAAAATCACAGCTTCTAGAAGGTTTACACGATTTCTTAAAAAACACGAGTTTTTAGAAAATGTGTTTTATTTCATAAATGGAATCAACAAAGTATGCACATTCTACATCATAACGACTTTCTATAGTTTGCGCATGCGTCCGGAAATAAGAGAAGCTTACTTCCACCATTTTTTAAAATCACAGCTTGTAGAAGGTTTACATGATTTCGTAAAAAACATGAGTTTTTGGAAAATGTATTTTATTTCATAAATGGAATCAACAAAGTGTGCACATTCTACGTCATAACGACTTTCTATAGTTTGCGCATGCGTCCGGAAATAAGAAAAGCTTACTTCCACCGTTTTTCTAAATCACAGCTTTTAGAAGGTTTACATGATTTCTTAAAAAACATGAGTTTTTAGAAAATGTGTTTTATTTCATAAATGGAATCAACAAAGTGTGCAAATTCTACGTCATAACGACTTTCTATAGTTTGCGTATTCGATCGGAAATAAGAAAAGCTTACTTCCACAGTTTTTTAAAATCAGAGCTTCTAGAATGTTTACATGATTTCGTAAAAAACACGAGTTTTTAGAAAATGTGTTTTATTTCATAAATGGAATCTACAAAGTACGCACATTCTACGTCATAACGACTTTATATACTTCGCCCATTCGTCTGGAAATAAGAAAAGCTTACTTCCCCCGTTTTTTGAAAGCACAGCTTCTAGAAGGTTTACATGATTTCCTAAAAAACACGACTTTTTAGAAAATGTGTTTTATTTCATAAATGGAATCTACAAAGTATGCACATTCTACGTCATAACAACTTTCTATAGTTTGCTAATGCGTCCGGAAATAAGAAAAGCTTACTTCCCCCGTTTTTTAAAATCACAGCTTCTAGAAGGTTTACATGGTTTCTTAAAATACACGAGTTTTTAGAAAATGTGTTTTATTTCATAAATGGATTCAACAAAGTATGCACATTCTACATCATAAACGACTTTCTATAGTTTGCGCATGCGTTCGGAAATAAGAAAAGCTGACTTCCATCGTTTTTTAAAATCACAACTTCTAGAAGGTTTACATGATTTCTTAAAAAACACTAGTTTTTAGAAAATGTGTTTTATTTCATAAATGGAGTCAACAAAGTATGCACATTCTACGTCATAACGACTCTCTATAGTGTGTGCATTCGTCCGGAAATAAGAAAAGCTTACTTCCACCGTTTTTTAAAATCACAGCTTCTAGAAGGTTTACATGATTTCGTAAAAAACACGAGTTTTTAGAAAATGTGTTTTATTTCATAAATGGAATCTACAAAGTATGCACATTCTACGTCATAACGACTTTCTATAGTTTGCGCATGCGTCCGGAAATAAGAAAAGCTTACTTCCCCCGTTTTTTAAAATCACAGCTTCTAGAAGGTTTACATGATTTCGTAAAAAACACGAGTTTTTAGAAAATGTGTTTTATTTCATAAATGGAATCTACAAAGTATGCACATTTTATGTCATAACGACTTTCTATAGTTTTCGCATGCGTCCGGAAATAAGAAAAGCTTACTTCCCCCGTTTTTTAAAATCACAGCTTCTAGAAGGTTTACATGATCTCTTAAAAAACACGAGTTTTTAGAAAATGTGTTTTATTTCATAAATGGAATCAACAAAGTATGCACATTATACGTCATAACGACTTTATATAGTTTGCGCATGCGTCCAGAAATAAGAAAAGCTTACTTCCCCCGTTTTTTAAAATCACAGCTTCTAGAAGGTTTACATGATTTCATAAAAAAACACGAGTTTTGAGAAAATGTGTTTTATTTCATAAATGGAATCTACAAAGTATGCACATTCTACGTCATAACGAATTTCTATAGTTTGCGCATGCGTCTGGAAATAAGAAAAGCTTACTTCCCCCGTTTTTTAATATCACAGCTTCTAGAAGGTTTACATGATTTCTTAAAAAACACGAGTTTTTAGAAAATGTGTTTTATTTCATAAATGGAATCTACAAAGTATGCACATTCTAAGTCATAATGACTTTCTATAGTTTGTGCATGTGTTTGGAAATAAGAAAAGCTTACTTCCCCCATTTTTTAAAATCACAGCTTCTAGAAGGTTCACATGGTTTCTTCAAAAACACAAATTTTTAGAAAATGTGTTTTATTTCTTAAATGGAATCAACAAAGTATGCACATTCTACGTCATAACGACTTTCTATAGTTTTCGGATGCGTCCAGAAATAAGAAAAGCTTACTTCCACCGTTTTTTAAAATCACAGCTTCTAGAAGGTTTACATGATTTCTTAAAAAACACTAGTTTTTAGAAAATGTGTTTTATTTCATAAATGGAATCAACAAAGTATGCACATTCTACGTCATAATGACTTTCTATAGTTTGAGCATTCATCCGGAAATAAGAAAAGCTTACTTCCAGCGTTTTTTAAAATCACAGCTTCTAGAAGGTTTACATGATTTCGTAAAAAACACGAATTTTTAGAAAATGTGTTTTATTTCATAAATGGAATCAACAAAGTATGCACATTCTACGTCATAACGACTTTCTATAGTTTGCGCATGCGTCTGGAAATAAGAAAAGCTTACTTCCATCGTTTTTTAAAATCACAGCTTCTAGAAGGTTTACATGATTTCTTAAAAAACACTAGTTTTTAGAAAATGTGTTTTATTTCATCAATGAAATCAACAAACTATGCACATTCTACGTCATAACGACTTTCTATAGTTTGCGCATTCGTCCGCAAATAAGAAAAGCTTACTTCCAGCGTTTTTTAAAATCACAGCTTCTAGAAGGTTTACATGATTTCTTAAAAAACACGAGTTTTTAGAAAATGTGTTTTACTTCATAAATGGAATCTACAAAGTATGCACATTCTACGTCATAACGACTTTCTATAGTTTGCGCATGCGCCCGGAAATAAGAAAAGCTTACTTCCCCCGTTTTTTAAAATCACAGCTTCTAGAAGGTTTACATGATTTCTTAAAAAACACGAGTTTTTAGAAAATGTGTTTTATTTCATAAATGGAATCAACAAAGTTTGCACATTCTATGTCATAACGACTTTCTATAGTTTGTGCATTCATCCGGAAATAAGAAAAGCTTACTTCCACCGTTTTTTAAAATCATAGCTTCTAGAAGGTTTACATGATTTCGTAAAAAACACAAGTTTTTAGAAAATGTGTTTTATTTGATAAATGGAATCTACAAAGTATGCACATTCTACGTCACAACGACTTTCTATAGTTTGTGCATTCGTCCGGAAATAAGAAAAGTTTACTTCCATCGTTTTTTTAAATCACAGCTTCTAGAAGGTTTACATGATTTCGTAAAGAACACGAGTTTTTAGAAAATATGCTTTATTTCATAAATGGATTCTACAAAGTATGCACATTCTACATCATAAGGACTTTCTATAGTTTGCGCATGTGTGCTGAAATAAGAAAAGCTTACTTCCCCCATTTTTTAAAATTACAGCTTCTGGAAGGTTTACATGATTTCTTAAAAAACACGAGTTTTTAGAAAATGTGTTTTATCTTATGAATGGAATCAACAAAGTATGCACATTCTACGTCATAACCACTTTCTATAGTTTGCACATGCGTCCGGAAATAAGAAAAGCTTACTTCCACCGTTTTTTAAAATCACAGCTTCTAGAAGGTTTACATGATTTCGTAAAAAACATGAGTTTTTAGAAAATGTGTTTTATTTCATAAACGGAATCTACAAAGTATGCACATTCTACCTCATAACGACTTTCTATAGTTTGCGCATGCGTTCGGAAATAAGAAAAGCTTACTTCCACCGTTTTTTGAAATCACAGCTTCTAGAATTTTTACATGATTTCGTAAAAAACACGAGTTTTAAGAAAATGTGTTTTATTTCATAAATGGAATCAACAAAGTATGCACATTCTACGCCATAACGACTTTCTATAGTTTGCACATTCGTCCGGAAATAAGAAAAGCTAACTTCCACCATTTTTTAAAATCACAGCTTCTATAAGGTTTACATCATTTCGTAAAAAGACGAGTTTTTAGAAAATCTGCTTTATTTAATAAATGGAATCAACAAAGTATGCACATTCTACGTCATAACGGCTATCTATAGTTTGCGAATGCGACCGGAAATAGGAAAAGCTTACTTCCACCGTTTTTTAAAATCACAGCATCTGGAAGGTTTACATGATTTCTTAAAAAACACGAGTTTTTATAAAATGTGTTTTATTTCATAAATGGAATCAACAAAGTATGCACATTCTACGTCATAACGACTTTCTATAGTTTGCGCATTCGTCCGGAAATAAGAAAAGCTTACTTCCACCGTTTTTTAAAATCACACCTTCTAGAAGTTTTACATGATTCCATAAAAAACACGAGTTTTTAGAAAATGTGTTTTATTTCATAAATGGAATCTACAAAGGATGCACATTCTACGTCATAACAACTTTCTATAGTTTGCGCATGCGTCCGGAAATAAGAAAAGCTTACTTCCCCCGTTTTTTAAAATCACAGCTTCTAGAAGGTTTAGAGATTTGTTAAAAAACACGAGTTTTTAGAAAATGTGTTTTATTTCATAAATGGAATCTACAAAGTATGCACATTCTACATCATAACGACTTTCTATAGGTTGCGCATGCGTCCGGAAATAAGAAAAGCTTACTTCCCCCGTTTTTTAAAATCACAGCTTCTAGAAGGTTTACATGATTTCTTAAAAAACACGAGTTTTTAGAAAATGTGTTTTATTTCCTAAATGGAATCAACAAAGTATGCACATTCTACGTCATAACGACTTTCTATAGTTTGCGCATGCGTTCGGAAATAAGAAAAGCTTACTTCCCCCGTTTTTTAAAATCACAGCTTCTAGAAGGTTTACATGATTTCTTAAAAAACACGAGTTTTTAGAAAATGTGTTTTATTTCCTAAATGGAATCAACAAAGTATGCACATTCTACGTCATAACGACTTTCTATAGTTTGCGCATGCGTTCGGAAATAAGAAAAGCTTACTTCCACCGTTTTTTAAAATCACAGCTTCTAGAAGGTTTACATGATTTCGTAAAAAACACGAGTTTTTAGAAAATGTGTTTTATTTCATAAATGGAATCAACAAAGTATGCACATTATACGTCATAACGGCTTTCTATAGTTTGCGCATGCGTTTGGAAATAAGAAAAGCTTACTTCCAGCGTTTTTTGAAATCACAGCTTCTAGAAGGTTTACATGATTTCTTAAAAAACACGAGTTTTTAGAAAATGTTTTTTATTTCATAAATGGAATCAAAAAAGTCTGCACATTCTACGTCATAACGACTTTCTATAGTTTGCGCATTCGTGCGGAAATAAGAAAAGCTTACTTCCACAGTTTTTTAAAATCGCAGCTTCTAGAAGGTTTACATGATTTCGTAAAAAACACGAGTTTTTAGAAAATATGTTTTATTTGATAAATGGAATCTACAAAGTATGCACATTCTATGTCATAACGACTTTCTATAGTTTGCGCATGCGTCCGGAAATAAGAAAAGCTTACTTCCCCCGTTTTTTAAAATCACAGCTTCTAGAAGGTTTACATGATTTGTTAAAAAACACGAGTTTTTAGAAAATGTGTTTTACTTTATAAATGGAATCTACAAAGTATGCACATTCTACGTCATAACGACTTTCTATAGTTTGCGCATGCGCCCGGAAATAAGAAAAGCTTACTTCCACCGTTTTTTAAAATCACAGCTTCTAGAAGGTTTACATGATTTCTTAAAAAATAGGAGTTTTTAGAAAATGTGTTTTATTTCATAAATGGAATCAACAAAGTCTGCACATTCTACATCATAACGACTTTCTATAGTTTGCGCATTCATCCGGAAATAAGAAAAGCTTACTTCCACCGTTTTTTAAAATCATAGCTTCTAGAAGGTTTACATGATTTCGTAAAAAACACAAGTTTTTAGAAAATGTGTTTTATTTGATAAATGGAATCTACAAAGTATGCACATTCTACGTCATAACGACTTTCTATAGTTTGTGCATTCGTCCGGAAATAAGAAAAGTTTACTTCCATCGTTTTTTTAAATCACAGCTTCTAGAAGGTTTACATGATTTCGTAAAGAACACGAGTTTTTAGAAAAGATGCTTTATTTCATAAATGGAATCTACAAAGTATGCACATTCTACGTCATAACGACTTTCTATAGTTTGCGCATGTGTGCTGAAATAAGAAAAGCTTACTTACCCCATTTTTTAAAATTACTGCTTCTGGAAGGTTTACATGATTTCTTAAAAAACACGAGTTTTTAGAAAATGTGTTTTATTTTATAAATGGAATCAACAAAGTATGCACATTCTACGTCATAACCACTTTCTATAGTTTGCACATGCATCCGGAAATAAGAAAAGCTTACTTCCACCGTTTTTTAAAATCACAGCTTCTAGAAGGTTTACATGATTTCTTAAAAAACATGAGTTTTTAGAAAATGTGTTTTATTTCATAAACGGAATCTACAAAGTATGCACATTCTACCTCATAACGACTTTCTATAGTTTGCGCATGCGTTCAGAAATAAGAAAAGCTTACTTCCACCGTTTTTTGAAATCACCGCTTCTAGAAGGTTTACATGATTTCGTAAAAAACACGAGTTTTAAGAAAATGTGTTTTATTTCATAAATGGAATCAACAAAGTATGCACATTCTACGCCATAACGACTTTCTATAGTTTGCGCATTCGTCCGAAAATAAGAAAAGCTAACTTCCACCATTTTTTAAAATCACAGCTTCTATAAGGTTTACATGATTTCGTAAAAAACACAAGTTTTTAGAAAATGTGCTTTATTTCATAAATAAAATCAACAAAGTATGCACATTCTACGTCATAACGGCTATATATAGTTTGCGAATGCGACCGGAAATAGGAAAAGCTTACTTCCACAGTCTTTTAAAATCACAGCTTCTAGAAGGTTTACATGATTTCTTAAAAAACACGAGTTTTTAGAAAATGTGTTTTATTTCATAAATGGAATCAACAAAGTATGCACATTCTACGTCATAATGACTTTCTATAGTTTGCGCATTCGTCCGGAAATAAGAAAAGCTTACTTCCACCATTTTTTAAAATCACAGCTTCTAGAAGTTTTACATGATTTCCTAAAAAACACGAGTTTTTAGAAAATGTGTTTTATTTCATAAATGGAATCTACAAAGGATGCACATTCTACATCATAACAACTTTCTATAGTTTGCGCATGCGTCCGGAAATAAGAAAAGCTTACTTAAGCCGTTTTTTAAAATCACAGCTTCTAGAAGGTTTACATGATTTGTTAAAAAACACGAGTTTTTAGAAAATGTGTTTTATTTCATAAATGGAATCTACAAAGTATGCACATTCTACGTCATAACGACTTTCTATAGTTTGCGCATGCGTCCGGAAATAAGAAAAGCTTACTTCCCCTGTTTTTTAAAATCACAGCTTCTAGAAGGTTTACATGGTTTCTTAAAAAACACGAGTTTTTAGAAAATGTGTTTTATTTCATAAATGGAATCAACAAAGTATGCACATTCTACGTCATAACGACTTTCTATAGTTTGCGCATGCGTTTGGAAATAAGAAAAGCTTACTTCGCCCGTTTTTTAAAATCACAGCTTCTAGAAGGTTTACATGATATCTTAAAAAACACGAGTTTTTAGAAAATGTGTTTTATTTCCTAAATGGAATCAACAAAGTATGCACATTCTACGTCATAACCACTTTCTATAGTTTGCGCATGCGTCCGGAAATAAGAAAAGCTTACTTCCACGGTTTTTTAAAATCACAGCTTCTAGAAGGTTTACATGATTTCGTAAAAAACACGAGTTTTTAGAAAATGTGTTTTATTTCATAAATGGAATCAACAAAGTATGCACATTCTACGTCATAACGACTTTCTATAGTTTGCGCATGCGTTCGGAAATAAGAAAAGCTTACTTCCACCGTTTTTTTAAATCACAGCTTCTAGAAGGTTTACATGATTTCTTAAAAAACACGAGTTTTTAGAAAATGTGTTTTATTTCATAAATGGAATCAACAAAGTATGCACATTCTACGTCATAACGACTTTCTATAGTTTGCGCATTCGTGCGGAAACAAGAAAAGCTTACTTCCACAGTTTTTTAAAATCGCAGCTTCTAGAAGGTTTACATGATTTCGTAAAAAACACGAGTTTTTAGAAAATGTGTTTTATTTGATAAATGGAATCTACAAAGTATGCACATTCTACGTCATAATGACTTTCTATAGTTTGCGCATGCGTCCGGAAATAAGAAAAGCTTACTTCCACCGTTTTTTAAAATCACAGCTTGTAGAAGGTTTACATGATTTCGTAAAAAACACGAGTTTTTAGAAAGTGTGTTTTATTTCATAAATGGAATCTACAAAGTATGCACATTCTATGCCATAACAACTTTCTATAGTTTGCGCATGCCTTTGGAAATAAGAAAAGCTTAGTTCCCCCGTTTTTTAAAATCACAGCTTCTAGAAGGTTTACATGATTTCTTAAAAAACACGAGTTTTTAGAAAATGTGTTTTACTTCATAAATGGAATCTATAAAGTATGCACATTCTACGTCATAACGACTTTCTATAGTTTGCGCATGCGTCCGGAAATAAGAAAAGCGTACTTCCACCGTTTTTTAAAATCACAGCTTCTAGAAGGTTTACATGATTTCATAAAAAACACGAGTTTTTAGAAAGTGTGTTTTATTTCATCAATGGAATCTACAAAGTATGTACATTCTACGTCATAACGACTTTCTATAGTTTGCACATGCGTTTGGAAATAAGAAAAGCTTAGTTCCCCCGTTTTTTAAAATCACAGCTTCTAGAAGGTTTACATGATTTCTTAAAAAACACAAGTTTTTAGAAAATGTGTTTTATTTCCTAAATGGAATCAACAAAGTATGCACATTCTACGTCATAACCACTTTCTATAGTTTGCGCATGCGTCCGGAAATAAGAAAAGCTTACTTCCACCGTTTTTTAAAATCACAGCTTCTAGAAGGTTTACATGATTTCGTAAAAACCACGAGTTTTTAGAAAATGTGTTTTATTTCATAAATGGAATCAACAAAGTATGCACATTCTACGTCATAACGACTTTCTATAGTTTGCGCATGCGTTTGGAAATAAGAAAAACTTACTTCCACCGTTTTTTGAAATCACAGCTTCTAGAAGGTTTACATGATTTCTTAAAAAACACGAGTTTTTAGAAAATGTTTTTTATTTCATAAATGGAATCAACAAAGTCTGCACATTCTACGTCATAACGACTTTCTATAGTTTGTGCATTCGTGCGGAAATAAGAAAAGCTTACTTCCACAGTTTTTTAAAATCGCAGCTTCTAGAAGGTTTACATGATTTCGTAAAAAACACAAGTTTTTAGAAAATATGTTTTATTTGATAAATGGAATCTACAAAGTATGCACATTCTACGTCATAATGACTTTCTATAGATTGCGCATGCGTCCGGAAATAAGAAAAGCTTACTTCCACCATTTTTTAAAATCACAGCTTGTAGAAGGTTTACATGATTTCGTAAAAAACACGAGTTTTTAGAAAGTGTGTTTTATTTCATAAATGGAATCTACAAAGTATGCACATTCTACGCCATAACAACTTTCTATAGTTTGCGCATGCCTTTGGAAATAAGAAAAGCTTAGTTCCCCCGTTTTTTAAAATCACAGCTTCTAGAAGGTTTACATGATTTCTTAAAAAACACGAGTTTTTAGAAAATGTGTTTTATTTGATAAATGGAATCTACAAAGTATGCACATTCTACGTCATAATGACTTTCTATAGTTTGCGCATGCATCCGGAAATAAGAAAAGTTTACTTCCACCGTTTTTTAAAAGCACAGCTTGTAGAAGGTTTACATGATTTCGTAAAAAACACGAGTTTTTAGAAAGTGTGTTTTATTTCATAAATGGAATCTACAAAGTATGCACATTCTATGCCATAACAACTTTCTATAGTTTGCGCATGCCTTTGGAAATAAGAAAAGCTTAGTTCCCCCGTTTTTTAAAATCACAGCTTCTAGAAGGTTTACATGATTTCTTGAAAAACACGAGTTTTTAGAAAATGTGTTTTACTTCATAAATGGAATCTATAAAGTATGCACATTCTACGTCATAACGACTTTCTATAGTTTGCGCATGCGTCCGGAAATAAGAAAAGCTTATTTCCACCGTTTTTTAAAATCACAGCTTCTAGAAGGTTTACATGATTTCATAAAAAACACGAGTTTTTAGAAAGTGTGTTTTATTTCATCAATGGAATCTACAAAGTATGTACATTCTACGTCATAACGACTTTCTATAGTTTGCGCATTCGTTTGGAAATAAGAAAAGCTTACTTCCCCCATTTTTTAAAATCACAGCTTCTAGAAGGTTTACATGATTTCTTAAAAAACACGAGTTTTTAGAAAATGTTTTTTTATTTCATAAATGGAATCAACAAAGTCTGCACATTCTACGTCATAACTACTTTCTATAGTTTGCGCATTCGTGCGGAAATAAGAAAAGCTTACTTCCACAGTTTTTTAAAATCGCAGCTTCTAGAAGGTTTACATGATTTCGTAAAAAACACGAGTTTTTAGAAAATGTGTTTTATTTGATAAATGGAATCTACAAAGTATGCACATTCTATGTCATAACGACTTTCTATAGTTTGCGCATGCGTCCGGAAATAAGAAAAGCTTACTTCCACCGTTTTTTAAAATCACAGCTTCTAGAAGGTTTACATGATTTCGTAAAAAACACGAGTTTTTAGAAAGTGTGTTTGATTTCATAAATGGAATCTACAAAGTATGCACATTCTACGCCATAACAACTTTCTATAGTTTGCGCATGCGTTTGGAAATAAGAAAAGCTTAGTTCCCCCGTTTTTTAAAATCACAGCTTCTAGAAGGTTTACATGATTTCTTAAAAAACACGAGTTTTTAGAAAATGTGTTTTACTTCATAAATGGAATCTACAAAGTATGCACATTCTACGTCATAACGACTTTCTATAGTTTTCGCATGCGTCCGGAAATAAGAAAAGCTTACTTCCACCGTTTTTTAAAATCACAGCTTCTAGAAGGTTTACATGATTTCGTAAAAAACACGATTTTTTAGAAAGTGTGTTTTATTTCATCAATGGAATCTACAAAGTATGCACATTCTACGTCATAACGACTTTCTATAGTTTGCGCATGCGTTTGGAAATAAGAAAAGCTTAGTTCCCCAGTTTTTTAAAATCACAGCTTCTAGAAGGTTTACATGATTTCTTAAAAAACACGAGTTTATAGAAAATGTGTTTTACTTCATAAATGGAATCAACAAAGTATGCACATTCTACGTCATAACGACTTTCTATAGTTTGCGCATGCGTCCGGAAATAAGAAAAGCTTACTTCCACCGTTTTTTTTTATCACAGCTTCTAGAAGGTTTACATGATTTCTTAAAAAACACTAGTTTTTAGAAAATGTGTTTTATTTTATAAATGGAATCAACAAAGTCTGCACATTCTATGTCATAACGACTTTCTATAGTTTGCACATTCATCCGGAAATAAGAAAAACTTACTTCCCCCGTTTTTTAAAAGCACAGCTTCTAGAAGGTTTACATGATTTCTTAAAAAACACGAGTTTTTAGAAAATATGTTTTATTTCATCAATGGAATCTACAAAGTATGCACATTCTACGTCATAACGACTTTCTATATTTTTCGCATGCGTCCGGAAATAAGAAAAGCTTACTTCCCCCGTTTTTTAAAATCACAGCTTCTAGAAGGTCTACATGATTTCTTAAAAAACACGAGTTTTTAGAAACTGTGTTTTATTTCCTAAATGGAATCAACAAAGTATGCACATTCTACGTCATAACGACTTTCTATAGTTTGCGCATGCGTCCGGAAATAAGAAAAGCTTACTTCCCCCGTTTTTTAAAATCACAGCTTCTAGAAGGTTTACATGATTTCGTAAAAAACACGAGTTTTTAGAAAATGTGTTTTATTTCATAAATGGAATCTACAAAGTATGCACATTCTACGTCATAACGACTTTCTATAGTTTGCGCATGCGTCCGGAAATAAGAAAAGCTTACTTCCCCCGTATTTTAAAATCACAGCTTCTAGAAGGTTTACATGATTTCTTAAAAAACACGAGTTTTTAGAAAATGTGTTTTATTTCATAAATGGAATCAACAAAGTATGCACATTCCACGTCATAACGACTTTTTATAGTTTGTGCATGCGTCCGGAAATAAGAAAAGCTTACTTCCACCTATTTTTAAAATCACAGCTTCTAGAAGGTTTACATGATTTCTTAAAAAACACGAGTTTTTAGAAAATGTGTTTTATTTCATATATGGAATCAACAAAGTATGCACATTCTACGTCATAACGACTTTCTATAGTTTGCGCATGCGTCCGGAAATAAGAAAAGCTTACTTCCCCCGTTTTTTAAAATCACAGCTTCTAGAAGGTTTACATGATCTCTTAAAAAACACGAGTTTTTAGAAAATGTGTTTTATTTCATAAATGGAATCTACAAAGTATGCACATTCTACGTCATAACGACTTTCTATAGTTTTCGCATGCGTCCGGAAATAAGAAAAGCTTACTTCCCCCGTTTTTTAAAATCACAGCTTCTAGAATGTTTACATGATTTCTTAAAAAACACGAGTTTTTAGAAAATATGTTTTATTTCATAAATGGAAACAGAAAGTATGCATATTCTTCGTCATAATGACTTTCTATAGTTTGCGCATTCGTCCGGAAATAAGAAAAGCTTACTTCCACCGTTTTTTAAAATCACAGCTTCTAGAAGCTTTACATGATTTCGTAAAAAACACGAGTTTTTAGAAAATGTGTTCTATTTCATAAATGGAATCAACAAAGTATGCACATTCTATGTCATAACAAATTTTTATAGTTTGCGCATGCATCTGGAAATAAGAAAAGCTTACTTCCCCCGTTTTTTGAAATGACAGCTTCTAGAAGGTTTACATGATTTCGTAAAAAACACGAGTTTTTAGAAAATGTGTTTTATTTCATAAATGGAATCTACAAAGTATGCACATTCTACGTCATGACGAATTTCTATAGTTTGCGCAGGCGTCTGGAAATAAGAAAAGCTTACTTCCCCCGTTTTTTAAAATCACAGCTTCTAGAAGGTTTACATGATTTCGTAAAAAACACGAGTTTTTAGAAAATGTGTTTTATTTCATAAATGGAATCTACAAAGTATGCCCATTCTACGTCATAACGACTTTCTATAGTTTTCCCATGCGTCCGGAAATAAGAAAAGCTTACTTCCCCCGTTTTTTAAAATCACAGCTTCCAGAAGGTTTACATGATCTCTTAAAAAACACGAGTTTTTAGAAAATGTGTTTTATTTCATAAATGGAATCAACAAAGTATGCACATTCTACGTCATAATGACTTTCTATAGTTTGCGCATTCGTGCGGAAATAAGAAAGATTACTTCCACCATTTTTTAGAATCATAGCTTCTAGAAGTTTTACATGATTTCATAAAAAACACGAGTTTTTAGAAAATGTGTTTTATTTCATAAATGGAATCTACAAAGGATGCACATTCTACGTCATAACAACTTTCTATAGTTTGCGCATGCGTCCGGAAATAAGAAAAACCTACTTCCCCCATTTTTTAAAATCACAGCTTCTAGAAGTTTTACATGATTTGTTAAAAAACACGGGTTTTTAGAAAATGTGTTTTATTTCATAAATGGAATCTACAAAGTAGGCACATTCTACATCATAACGAATTTCTATAGTTTGCGCATGCGTCCGGAAATAAGAAAAGCTTACTTCCCCCGTTTTTTAAAATCACAGCTTCTAAAAGGTTTACATGATTTCTTAAAAACACGAGTTTTTAGAAAATGTGTTTTATTTCCTAAATGGAATCAACAAAGTATGCACATTCTACGTCATAACGACTTTCTATAGTTTGCGCATGCGTTTGGAAATAAGAAAAGCTTACTTCCCCCGTTTTTTTAAATCACAGCTTGTAGAAGGTTTACATGATTTCTTAAAAAACACGAGTTTTTACAAAATGTGTTTTATTTCCCAAATGGAATCAAAAAAGTATGCACATTCTACGTCATAACCACTTTCTATAGTTTGTGCATGCGTCCGGAAATAAGAAAAGCTTACTTCCACAGTTTTTTAAAATCACAGCTTCTAGAAGGTTTACATGATTTCGTAAAAAACACGAGTTTTTAGAAAATGTGTTTTATTTCATAAATGGAATCAACAAAGTATGCACATTCTACGTCATCACGACTTTCTATAGTTTGCGCATGCGTCCGGAAATAAGAAAAGCTTACTTCCACCGTTTTTTTAAATCACAGCTTCTAGAAGGTTTACATGATTCCTTAAGAAACACTAGTTTTTAGAAAATGTGTTTTATTTTATAAATGGAATCAACAAAGTCTGCACATTCTACGTCATAACGACTTTCTATAGATTGCACATTCGTCCGGAAATAAGAAAAGCTTACTTCCACCGTTTTTTAAAATCACAGCTTCTAGAAGGTTTACACGATTTCGTAAAAAACACGAGTTTTTGGAAAATGTGTTTTATTTCATAAATGGAATCTACAAAGTATGCACATTCTACGTCATAACGACTTTCTATAGTTTGCGCACGCGTCCGGAAATAAGAAAAACTTACTTCCCCCGTTTTTTAAAATTACAGCTTCCAGAAGGTTTACATGATTTCTTAAAAGACACGAGTTTTTAGAAAATGTGTTTTATTTCCTAAATGGAATCAACAAAGTATGCACATTCTACGTCATAACGACTTTCTATAGTTTGCGCATGCGTCCGGAAATAAGAAAAGCTTACTTCCCCCGTTTTTTAAAATCGCAGCTTCTAGAAGGTTTACATGATTTCGTAAAAACAACGAGTTTTTAGAAAATGTGTTTTATTTCATCAATGGAATCTACAAAGTATGCACATTCTACGTCATAACGACTTTCTATAGTTTGCGCATGCGTCCGAAAATAAGAAAAGCTTACTTCCCCCGTTTTTTAAAATCACAGCTTCTAGAAGGTTTACATGATTTCTTAAAAAACAGGAGTTTTTAGAAAATGTGTTTTATTTCATAAATGGAATCAACAAAGTATGCACATTCTACGTCATAACGACTTTCTATAGTTTGCACATGCGTCCGGAAATAAGAAAAGCTTACTTCCACCGTTTTTTAAAATCACAGCTTCTAGAAGGTTTACATGATTTCGTAAAAAACACGAGTTTTTAGAAAATGTGTTTTATTTCATAAATGGAATCAACAAAGTATGCACATTCTACGTCATAACGACTTTCTATAGTTTGTGCATGCGTTTGGAAATAAGAAAAGCTTACTTCCACCGTTTTTTGAAATCACAGCTTCTAGAAGGTTTACATGATTTCTTAAAAAACAAGAGTTTTTAGAAAATGTTTTTTTATTTCATAAATGGAATCAACAAAGTCTGCACATTCTACGTCATAACGACTTTCTATAGTTTTCGCATTCGTGCGGAAATAAGGAAAGCTTACTTCCACAGTTTTTTAAAATCGCAGCTTCTAGAAGGTTTACATGATTTCGTAAAAAACACGAGTTTTTAGAAAATGTGTTTTATTTGATAAATGGAATCTACAAAGTATGCACATTCTATGTCATAACGACTTTCTATAGTTTGCGCATGCGTCCGGAAATAAGAAAAGCTTACTTCCCCCGTTTTTTAAAATCACAGCTTCTAGAAGGTTTACATGATTTGTTAAAAAACACGAGTTTTTAGAAAATGTGTTTTACTTCATAAATGGAATCTACAAAGTATGCACATTCTACGTCATAACGACTCTCTATAGTTTGCGCATGCGCCCGGAAATAAGAAAAGCTTACTTCCACCGTTTTTTAAAATCACAGCTTCTAGAAGGTTTACATGATTTCTTAAAAAACATGAGTTTTTAGAAAATGTGTTTTATTTCATAAATGGAATCAACAAAGTCTGCACATTCTACGTCATAACGACTTTCTATAGTTTGCGCATTCATCCGGAAATAAGAAAAGCTTACTTCCACCGTTTTTTAAAATCATAGCTTCTAGAAGGTTTACATGATTTCGTAAAAAACACAAGTTTTTAGAAAATGTGTTTTATTTGATAAATGGAATCTACAAAGTATGCACATTCTACGTCATAACGACTTTCTATAGTTTGTGCATTCGTCCGGAAATAAGAAAAGTTTACTTCCATCTTTTTTTTAAATCACAGCTTCTAGAAGGTTTACATGATTTCGTAAAGAACACGAGTTTTTATAAAATATGCTTTATTTCATAAATGGAATCTACAAAGTATGCACATTCTACGTCATAACGACTTTCTATAGTTTGCGCATGCGTCCGGAAATAAGAAAAGCTTACTTCCCCCGTATTTTAAAATCACAGCTTCTAGAAGGTTTACATGATTTCTTAAAAAACACGAGTTTTTAGAAAATGTGTTTTATTTCATAAATGGAATCTACAAAGTATGCACATTCTACGTCATAACGACTTTCTATAGTTTGCGCATGTGTTCGGAAATAAGAAAAGCTTACTTCCACCGTTTTTTGAAATCACAGCTTCTAGAAGGTTTACACGATTTCGTAAAAAACACGAGTTTTTAGAAAATGTGTTTTATTTCATAAATGGAATCAACAAAGTATGCACATTCTACGTCATAACGACTTTCTATAGTTTGTGCATGCGTTTGGAAATAAGAAAAGCTTACTTCCACCGTTTTTTGAAATCACAGCTTCTAGAAGGTTTACATGATTTCTTAAAAAACAAGAGTTTTTAGAAAATGTTTTTTTATTTCATAAATGGAATCAACAAAGTCTGCACATTCTACGTCATAACGACTTTCTATAGTTTTCGCATTCGTGCGGAAATAAGGAAAGCTTACTTCCACAGTTTTTTAAAATCGCAGCTTCTAGAAGGTTTACATGATTTCGTAAAAAACACGAGTTTTTAGAAAATGTGTTTTATTTGATAAATGGAATCTACAAAGTATGCACATTCTATGTCATAACGACTTTCTATAGTTTGCGCATGCGTCCGGAAATAAGAAAAGCTTACTTCCCCCGTTTTTTAAAATCACAGCTTCTAGAAGGTTTATATGATTTGTTAAAAAACACGAGTTTTTAGAAAATGTGTTTTACTTCATAAATGGAATCTACAAAGTATGCACATTCTACGTCATAACGACTCTCTATAGTTTGCGCATGCGCCCGGAAATAAGAAAAGCTTACTTCCACCGTTTTTTAAAATCACAGCTTCTAGAAGGTTTACATGATTTCTTAAAAAACATGAGTTTTTAGAAAATGTGTTTTATTTCATAAATGGAATCAACAAAGTCTGCACATTCTACGTCATAACGACTTTCTATAGTTTGCGCATTCATCCGGAAATAAGAAAAGCTTACTTCCACCGTTTTTTAAAATCATAGCTTCTAGAAGGTTTACATGATTTCGTAAAAAACACAAGTTTTTAGAAAATGTGTTTTATTTGATAAATGGAATCTACAAAGTATGCACATTCTACGTCATAACGACTTTCTATAGTTTGTGCATTCGTCCGGAAATAAGAAAAGTTTACTTCCATCTTTTTTTTAAATCACAGCTTCTAGAAGGTTTACATGATTTCGTAAAGAACACGAGTTTTTATAAAATATGCTTTATTTCATAAATGGAATCTACAAAGTATGCACATTCTACGTCATAACGACTTTCTATAGTTTGCGCATGCGTCCGGAAATAAGAAAAGCTTACTTCCCCCGTATTTTAAAATCACAGCTTCTAGAAGGTTTACATGATTTCTTAAAAAACACGAGTTTTTAGAAAATGTGTTTTATTTCATAAATGGAATCTACAAAGTATGCACATTCTACGTCATAACGACTTTCTATAGTTTGCGCATGTGTTCGGAAATAAGAAAAGCTTACTTCCACCGTTTTTTAAAATCACAGCTTCTAGAAGGTTTACACGATTTCGTAAAAAACACGAGTTTTTGGAAAATGTGTTTTATTTCATAAATGGAATCTACAAAGTATGCACATTCTACGTCATAACGACTTTCTATAGTTTGCGCACGCGTCCGGAAATAAGAAAAACTTACTTCCCCCGTTTTTTAAAATTACAGCTTCCAGAAGGTTTACATGATTTCTTAAAAGACACGAGTTTTTAGAAAATGTGTTTTATTTCCTAAATGGAATCAACAAAGTATGCACATTCTACGTCATAACGACTTTCTATAGTTTGCGCATGCGTCCGGAAATAAGAAAAGCTTACTTCCCCCGTTTTTTAAAATCGCAGCTTCTAGAAGGTTTACATGATTTCGTAAAAACAACGAGTTTTTAGAAAATGTGTTTTATTTCATCAATGGAATCTACGAAGTATGCACATTCTACGTCATAACGACTTTCTATAGTTTGCGCATGCGTCCGAAAATAAGAAAAGCTTACTTCCCCCGTTTTTTAAAATCACAACTTCTAGAAGGTTTACATGATTTCTTAAAAAACAGGAGTTTTTAGAAAATGTGTTTTATTTCATAAATGGAATCAACAAAGTATGCACATTCTACGTCATAACGACTTTCTATAGTTTGCACATGCGTCCGGAAATAAGAAAAGCTTACTTCCACCGTTTTTTAAAATCACAGCTTCTAGAAGGTTTACATGATTTCGTAAAAAACACGAGTTTTTAGAAAATGTGTTTTATTTCATAAATGGAATCAACAAAGTATGCACATTCTACGTCATAACGACTTTCTATAGTTTGTGCATGCGTTTGGAAATAAGAAAAGCTTACTTCCACCGTTTTTTGAAATCACAGCTTCTAGAAGGTTTACATGATTTCTTAAAAAACAAGAGTTTTTAGAAAATGTTTTTTTATTTAATAAATGGAATCAACAAAGTCTGCACATTCTACGTCATAACGACTTTCTATAGTTTTCGCATTCGTGCGGAAATAAGGAAAGCTTACTTCCACAGTTTTTTAAAATCGCAGCTTCTAGAAGGTTTACATGATTTCGTAAAAAACACGAGTTTTTAGAAAATGTGTTTTATTTGATAAATGGAATCTACAAAGTATGCACATTCTATGTCATAACGACTTTCTATAGTTTGCGCATGCGTCCGGAAATAAGAAAAGCTTACTTCCCCCGTTTTTTAAAATCACAGCTTCTAGAAGGTTTACATGATTTGTTAAAAAACACGAGTTTTTAGAAAATGTGTTTTACTTCATAAATGGAATCTACAAAGTATGCACATTCTACGTCATAACGACTCTCTATAGTTTGCGCATGCGCCCGGAAATAAGAAAAGCTTACTTCCACCGTTTTTTAAAATCACAGCTTCTAGAAGGTTTACATGATTTCTTAAAAAACATGAGTTTTTAGAAAATGTGTTTTATTTCATAAATGGAATCAACAAAGTCTGCACATTCTACGTCATAACGACTTTCTATAGTTTGCGCATTCATCCGGAAATAAGAAAAGCTTACTTCCACCGTTTTTTAAAATCATAGCTTCTAGAAGGTTTACATGATTTCGTAAAAAACACAAGTTTTTAGAAAATGTGTTTTATTTGATAAATGGAATCTACAAAGTATGCACATTCTACGTCATAACGACTTTCTATAGTTTGTGCATTCGTCCGGAAATAAGAAAAGTTTACTTCCATCTTTTTTTTAAATCACAGCTTCTAGAAGGTTTACATGATTTCGTAAAGAACACGAGTTTTTATAAAATATGCTTTATTTCATAAATGGAATCTACAAAGTATGCACATTCTACGTCATAACGACTTTCTATAGTTTGCGCATGCGTCCGGAAATAAGAAAAGCTTACTTCCCCCATATTTTAAAATCACAGCTTCTAGAAGGTTTACATGATTTCTTAAAAAACACGAGTTTTTAGAAAATGTGTTTTATTTCATAAATGGAATCAACAAAGTATGAACATTCTACGTCATAACGACTTTCTATAGTTTCCGCATGCGTCCGGAAATAAGAAAAGCTTACTTCCACCGTTTTTTAAAATCACAGCTTCTAGAAGGTTTACATGATTTCGTAAAAAACACGAGTTTTTAGAAAGTGTGTTTGATTTCATAAATGGAATCTACAAAGTATGCACATTCTACGCCATAACAACTTTCTATAGTTTGCGCATGCGTTTGGAAATAAGAAAAGCTTAGTTCCCCCGTTTTTTAAAATCACAGCTTCTAGAAGGTTTACATGATTTCTTAAAAAACACGAGTTTTTAGAAAATGTGTTTTACTTCATAAATGGAATCTACAAAGTATGCACATTCTACGTCATAACGACTTTCTATAGTTTTCGCATGCGTCCGGAAATAAGAAAAGCTTACTTCCACCGTTTTTTAAAATCACAGCTTCTAGAAGGTTTACATGATTTCGTAAAAAACACGATTTTTTAGAAAGTGTGTTTTATTTCATCAATGGAATCTACAAAGTATGCACATTCTACGTCATAACGACTTTCTATAGTTTGCGCATGCGTTTGGAAATAAGAAAAGCTTAGTTCCCCAGTTTTTTAAAATCACAGCTTCTAGAAGGTTTACATGATTTCTTAAAAAACACGAGTTTATAGAAAATGTGTTTTACTTCATAAATGGAATCAACAAAGTATGCACATTCTACGTCATAACGACTTTCTATAGTTTGCGCATGCGTCCGGAAATAAGAAAAGCTTACTTCCACCGTTTTTTTTTATCACAGCTTCTAGAAGGTTTACATGATTTCTTAAAAAACACTAGTTTTTAGAAAATGTGTTTTATTTTATAAATGGAATCAACAAAGTCTGCACATTCTATGTCATAACGACTTTCTATAGTTTGCACATTCATCCGGAAATAAGAAAAACTTACTTCCCCCGTTTTTTAAAAGCACAGCTTCTAGAAGGTTTACATGATTTCTTAAAAAACACGAGTTTTTAGAAAATATGTTTTATTTCATCAATGGAATCTACAAAGTATGCACATTCTACGTCATAACGACTTTCTATATTTTTCGCATGCGTCCGGAAATAAGAAAAGCTTACTTCCCCCGTTTTTTAAAATCACAGCTTCTAGAAGGTCTACATGATTTCTTAAAAAACACGAGTTTTTAGAAACTGTGTTTTATTTCCTAAATGGAATCAACAAAGTATGCACATTCTACGTCATAACGACTTTCTATAGTTTGCGCATGCGTCCGGAAATAAGAAAAGCTTACTTCCCCCGTTTTTTAAAATCACAGCTTCTAGAAGGTTTACATGATTTCGTAAAAAACACGAGTTTTTAGAAAATGTGTTTTATTTCATAAATGGAATCTACAAAGTATGCACATTCTACGTCATAACGACTTTCTATAGTTTGCGCATGCGTCCGGAAATAAGAAAAGCTTACTTCCCCCGTATTTTAAAATCACAGCTTCTAGAAGGTTTACATGATTTCTTAAAAAACACGAGTTTTTAGAAAATGTGTTTTATTTCATAAATGGAATCAACAAAGTATGCACATTCCACGTCATAACGACTTTTTATAGTTTGTGCATGCGTCCGGAAATAAGAAAAGCTTACTTCCACCTATTTTTAAAATCACAGCTTCTAGAAGGTTTACATGATTTCTTAAAAAACACGAGTTTTTAGAAAATGTGTTTTATTTCATATATGGAATCAACAAAGTATGCACATTCTACGTCATAACGACTTTCTATAGTTTGCGCATGCGTCCGGAAATAAGAAAAGCTTACTTCCCCCGTTTTTTAAAATCACAGCTTCTAGAAGGTTTACATGATTTCTTAAAAAACAGGAGTTTTTAGAAAATGTGTTTTATTTCATAAATGGAATCAACAAAGTATGCACATTCTACGTCATAACGACTTTCTATAGTTTGCACATGCGTCCGGAAATAAGAAAAGCTTACTTCCACCGTTTTTTAAAATCACAGCTTCTAGAAGGTTTACATGATTTCGTAAAAAACACGAGTTTTTAGAAAATGTGTTTTATTTCATAAATGGAATCAACAAAGTATGCACATTCTACGTCATAACGACTTTCTATAGTTTGTGCATGCGTTTGGAAATAAGAAAAGCTTACTTCCACCGTTTTTTGAAATCACAGCTTCTAGAAGGTTTACATGATTTCTTAAAAAACAAGAGTTTTTAGAAAATGTTTTTTTATTTCATAAATGGAATCAACAAAGTCTGCACATTCTACGTCATAACGACTTTCTATAGTTTTCGCATTCGTGCGGAAATAAGGAAAGCTTACTTCCACAGTTTTTTAAAATCGCAGCTTCTAGAAGGTTTACATGATTTCGTAAAAAACACGAGTTTTTAGAAAATGTGTTTTATTTGATAAATGGAATCTACAAAGTATGCACATTCTATGTCATAACGACTTTCTATAGTTTGCGCATGCGTCCGGAAATAAGAAAAGCTTACTTCCCCCGTTTTTTAAAATCACAGCTTCTAGAAGGTTTACATGATTTGTTAAAAAACACGAGTTTTTAGAAAATGTGTTTTACTTCATAAATGGAATCTACAAAGTATGCACATTCTACGTCATAACGACTCTCTATAGTTTGCGCATGCGCCCGGAAATAAGAAAAGCTTACTTCCACCGTTTTTTAAAATCACAGCTTCTAGAAGGTTTACATGATTTCTTAAAAAACATGAGTTTTTAGAAAATGTGTTTTATTTCATAAATGGAATCAACAAAGTCTGCACATTCTACGTCATAACGACTTTCTATAGTTTGCGCATTCATCCGGAAATAAGAAAAGCTTACTTCCACCGTTTTTTAAAATCATAGCTTCTAGAAGGTTTACATGATTTCGTAAAAAACACAAGTTTTTAGAAAATGTGTTTTATTTGATAAATGGAATCTACAAAGTATGCACATTCTACGTCATAACGACTTTCTATAGTTTGTGCATTCGTCCGGAAATAAGAAAAGTTTACTTCCATCTTTTTTTTAAATCACAGCTTCTAGAAGGTTTACATGATTTCGTAAAGAACACGAGTTTTTATAAAATATGCTTTATTTCATAAATGGAATCTACAAAGTATGCACATTCTACGTCATAACGACTTTCTATAGTTTGCGCATGCGTCCGGAAATAAGAAAAGCTTACTTCCCCCGTATTTTAAAATCACAGCTTCTAGAAGGTTTACATGATTTCTTAAAAAACACGAGTTTTTAGAAAATGTGTTTTATTTCATAAATGGAATCTACAAAGTATGCACATTCTACGTCATAACGACTTTCTATAGTTTGCGCATGTGTTCGGAAATAAGAAAAGCTTACTTCCACCGTTTTTTGAAATCACAGCTTCTAGAAGGTTTACACGATTTCGTAAAAAACACGAGTTTTTAGAAAATGTGTTTTATTTCATAAATGGAATCAACAAAGTATGCACATTCTACGTCATAACGACTTTCTATAGTTTGTGCATGCGTTTGGAAATAAGAAAAGCTTACTTCCACCGTTTTTTGAAATCACAGCTTCTAGAAGGTTTACATGATTTCTTAAAAAACAAGAGTTTTTAGAAAATGTTTTTTTATTTCATAAATGGAATCAACAAAGTCTGCACATTCTACGTCATAACGACTTTCTATAGTTTTCGCATTCGTGCGGAAATAAGGAAAGCTTACTTCCACAGTTTTTTAAAATCGCAGCTTCTAGAAGGTTTACATGATTTCGTAAAAAACACGAGTTTTTAGAAAATGTGTTTTATTTGATAAATGGAATCTACAAAGTATGCACATTCTATGTCATAACGACTTTCTATAGTTTGCGCATGCGTCCGGAAATAAGAAAAGCTTACTTCCCCCGTTTTTTAAAATCACAGCTTCTAGAAGGTTTATATGATTTGTTAAAAAACACGAGTTTTTAGAAAATGTGTTTTACTTCATAAATGGAATCTACAAAGTATGCACATTCTACGTCATAACGACTCTCTATAGTTTGCGCATGCGCCCGGAAATAAGAAAAGCTTACTTCCACCGTTTTTTAAAATCACAGCTTCTAGAAGGTTTACATGATTTCTTAAAAAACATGAGTTTTTAGAAAATGTGTTTTATTTCATAAATGGAATCAACAAAGTCTGCACATTCTACGTCATAACGACTTTCTATAGTTTGCGCATTCATCCGGAAATAAGAAAAGCTTACTTCCACCGTTTTTTAAAATCATAGCTTCTAGAAGGTTTACATGATTTCGTAAAAAACACAAGTTTTTAGAAAATGTGTTTTATTTGATAAATGGAATCTACAAAGTATGCACATTCTACGTCATAACGACTTTCTATAGTTTGTGCATTCGTCCGGAAATAAGAAAAGTTTACTTCCATCTTTTTTTTAAATCACAGCTTCTAGAAGGTTTACATGATTTCGTAAAGAACACGAGTTTTTATAAAATATGCTTTATTTCATAAATGGAATCTACAAAGTATGCACATTCTACGTCATAACGACTTTCTATAGTTTGCGCATGCGTCCGGAAATAAGAAAAGCTTACTTCCCCCGTATTTTAAAATCACAGCTTCTAGAAGGTTTACATGATTTCTTAAAAAACACGAGTTTTTAGAAAATGTGTTTTATTTCATAAATGGAATCTACAAAGTATGCACATTCTACGTCATAACGACTTTCTATAGTTTGCGCATGTGTTCGGAAATAAGAAAAGCTTACTTCCACCGTTTTTTAAAATCACAGCTTCTAGAAGGTTTACACGATTTCGTAAAAAACACGAGTTTTTGGAAAATGTGTTTTATTTCATAAATGGAATCTACAAAGTATGCACATTCTACGTCATAACGACTTTCTATAGTTTGCGCACGCGTCCGGAAATAAGAAAAACTTACTTCCCCCGTTTTTTAAAATTACAGCTTCCAGAAGGTTTACATGATTTCTTAAAAGACACGAGTTTTTAGAAAATGTGTTTTATTTCCTAAATGGAATCAACAAAGTATGCACATTCTACGTCATAACGACTTTCTATAGTTTGCGCATGCGTCCGGAAATAAGAAAAGCTTACTTCCCCCGTTTTTTAAAATCGCAGCTTCTAGAAGGTTTACATGATTTCGTAAAAACAACGAGTTTTTAGAAAATGTGTTTTATTTCATCAATGGAATCTACGAAGTATGCACATTCTACGTCATAACGACTTTCTATAGTTTGCGCATGCGTCCGAAAATAAGAAAAGCTTACTTCCCCCGTTTTTTAAAATCACAACTTCTAGAAGGTTTACATGATTTCTTAAAAAACAGGAGTTTTTAGAAAATGTGTTTTATTTCATAAATGGAATCAACAAAGTATGCACATTCTACGTCATAACGACTTTCTATAGTTTGCACATGCGTCCGGAAATAAGAAAAGCTTACTTCCACCGTTTTTTAAAATCACAGCTTCTAGAAGGTTTACATGATTTCGTAAAAAACACGAGTTTTTAGAAAATGTGTTTTATTTCATAAATGGAATCAACAAAGTATGCACATTCTACGTCATAACGACTTTCTATAGTTTGTGCATGCGTTTGGAAATAAGAAAAGCTTACTTCCACCGTTTTTTGAAATCACAGCTTCTAGAAGGTTTACATGATTTCTTAAAAAACAAGAGTTTTTAGAAAATGTTTTTTTATTTAATAAATGGAATCAACAAAGTCTGCACATTCTACGTCATAACGACTTTCTATAGTTTTCGCATTCGTGCGGAAATAAGGAAAGCTTACTTCCACAGTTTTTTAAAATCGCAGCTTCTAGAAGGTTTACATGATTTCGTAAAAAACACGAGTTTTTAGAAAATGTGTTTTATTTGATAAATGGAATCTACAAAGTATGCACATTCTATGTCATAACGACTTTCTATAGTTTGCGCATGCGTCCGGAAATAAGAAAAGCTTACTTCCCCCGTTTTTTAAAATCACAGCTTCTAGAAGGTTTACATGATTTGTTAAAAAACACGAGTTTTTAGAAAATGTGTTTTACTTCATAAATGGAATCTACAAAGTATGCACATTCTACGTCATAACGACTCTCTATAGTTTGCGCATGCGCCCGGAAATAAGAAAAGCTTACTTCCACCGTTTTTTAAAATCACAGCTTCTAGAAGGTTTACATGATTTCTTAAAAAACATGAGTTTTTAGAAAATGTGTTTTATTTCATAAATGGAATCAACAAAGTCTGCACATTCTACGTCATAACGACTTTCTATAGTTTGCGCATTCATCCGGAAATAAGAAAAGCTTACTTCCACCGTTTTTTAAAATCATAGCTTCTAGAAGGTTTACATGATTTCGTAAAAAACACAAGTTTTTAGAAAATGTGTTTTATTTGATAAATGGAATCTACAAAGTATGCACATTCTACGTCATAACGACTTTCTATAGTTTGTGCATTCGTCCGGAAATAAGAAAAGTTTACTTCCATCTTTTTTTTAAATCACAGCTTCTAGAAGGTTTACATGATTTCGTAAAGAACACGAGTTTTTATAAAATATGCTTTATTTCATAAATGGAATCTACAAAGTATGCACATTCTACGTCATAACGACTTTCTATAGTTTGCGCATGCGTCCGGAAATAAGAAAAGCTTACTTCCCCCATATTTTAAAATCACAGCTTCTAGAAGGTTTACATGATTTCTTAAAAAACACGAGTTTTTAGAAAATGTGTTTTATTTCATAAATGGAATCAACAAAGTATGAACATTCTACGTCATAACGACTTTCTATAGTTTCCGCATGCGTCCGGAAATAAGAAAAGCTTACTTCCACCTATTTTTAAAATCACAGCTTCTAGAAGGTTTACATGATTTCTTAAAAAACACGAGTTTTTAGAAAATGTGTTTTATTTCATATATGGAATCAACAAAGTATGCACATTCTACGTCATAACGACTTTCTATAGTTTGCGCATGCGTCCGGAAATAAGAAAAGCTTACTTCCACCGTTTTTTAAAATCACAGCTTCTAGAAGTTTTACATGATTTCTTAAAAAACACGAGTTTTTAGAAAATGTGTTTTACTTCATAAATGGAATCTACAAAGTATGCACATTCTACGTCATAACGACTTTCTATAGTTTGCGCATGCGCCCGGAAATAAGAAAAGCTTACTTCCACCGTTTTTTAAAATTACAGCTTCTAGAAGGTTTACATGATTTCTTAAAAAACACGAGTTTTTAGAAAATGTGTTTTATTTCATAAATGGAATCAACAAAGTCTGCACATTCTACGTCATAACGACTTTCTATAGTTTGCGAATTCATCCGGAAATAAGAAAAGCTTACTTCCACCGTTTTTTAAAATCATAGCTTCTAGAAGGTTTACATGATTTCGTAAAAAACACAAGTTTTTAGAAAATGTGTTTTATTTAATAAATGGAATCTACAAAGTATGCACATTCTACGTCATAACGACTTTCTATAGTTTGTGCATTCGTCCGGAAATAATAAAAGTTTACTTCCATCGTTTTTTTAAATCACAGCTTCTAGAAGGTTTACATGATTTTGTAAAGAACACGAGTTTTTAGAAAATATGCTTTATTTCATAAATGGAATCTACAAAGTATGCACATTCTACGTCATAACGACTTTCTATAGTTTGCGCATGTGTGCTGAAATAAGAAAAGCTTACTTCCCCCATTTTTTAAAATTACAGCTTCTGGAAGGTTTACATGATTTCTTAAAAAACACGAGTTTTTAGAAAATGTGTTTTATTTTATAAATGGAATCAACAAAGTATGCACATTCTACGTCATAACCACTTTCTATAGTTTGCACATGCCTCCGGAAATAAGAAAAGCTTACTTCCACCGTTTTTTAAAATCACAGCTTCCAGAAGGTTTACATGATTTCGTAAAAAACACGAGTTTTTAGAAAATGTGTTTTATTTCATAAATGGAATATACAAAGTATGCACATTCTACGTCATAACGACTTTCTATAGTTTGCGCATGCGTTCGGAAATAAGAAAAGCTTACTTCCACGTATTTTGAAATCACAGCTTCTAGAAGGTTTACATGATTTCCTAAAAAACACGAGTTTTAAGAAAATGTGTTTTATTTCATAAATGGAATCAACAAAGTATGCACATTCTACGCCATAACGACTTTCTATAGTTTGCGCATTCGTCCAAAAATAAGAAAAGCTAACTTCCACCATTTTTTAAAATCATAGCTTCTATAAGGTTTACATGATTTCTTAAAAAACACAAGTTTTTAGAAAATGTGCTTTATTTCATAAATGGAATCAACAAAGTATGCACATTCTACGTCATAACGGCTATATATAGTTTGCGAATGCGACCGGAAATAGGAAAAGCTTAGTTCCACAGTTTTTTAAAATCACAGCTTCTAGAAGGTTTACATGATTTCTTAAAAAACACGAGTTTTTAGAAAATGTGTTTTATTTCATAAATGGAATCAACAAAGTATGAACATTCTACGTCATAATGACTTTCTATAGTTTGCGCATTCGTCCGGAAATAAGAAAAGCTTACTTCCACCATTTTTTAAAATCACAGCTTCTAGAAGTTTTACACGATTTCATAAAAAACACGAGTTTTTAGAAAATGTGTTTTATTTCATAAATGGAATCTACAAAGGATGCACATTCTACGTCATAACAACTTTCTATAGTTTGCGCATGCGTCCGGAAATAAGAAAAGCTTACTTAAGCCGTTTTTTAAAATCACAGCTTCTAGAAGGTTTACATGATTTGTTAAAAAACACGAGTTTTTAGAAAATGTTTTTTATTTCATAAATGGAATATACAAAGTATGCACATTCTACGTCATAACGACTTTCTATAGTTTGCGCATGCGTTCGGAAATAAGAAAAGCTTACTTCCCCCGTTTTTTAAAATCACAGCTTCTAGAAGGTTTACATGATTTCTTAAAAAACACGAGTTTTTAGAAAATGTGTTGGATTTCGTAAATGGAATCAACAAAGTATGCACATTCTACGTCATAACAACTTTCTATAGTTTGCGCATGCCTTTGGAAATAAGAAAACCTTAGTTCCCCCGTTTTTTAAAATCACAGCTTCTAGAAGGTTTACATGATTTCTTAAAAAACACGAGTTTTTAGAAAATGTGTTTTATTTCCTAAATGGAATCAACAAAGTATGCACATTCTACGTCATAACCACTTTCTATAGTTTGCGCATGTGTCCGGAAATAAGAAAAGCTTACTTCCACTGTTTTTTAAAATCACAGCTTCTAGAAGGTTTACATGATTTCGTAAAAAACATGAGTTTTTAGAAAATGTGTTTTATTTCATAAATGGAATCAACAAAGCATGCACATTCTACGTCATAACGACTTTCTATAGTTTGCGCATGCGTTCGGAAATAGAAAAACTTACTTCCACCGTTTTTTTAAATCACAGCTTCTAGAAGGTTTACATGATTTCTTAAAAAACACGAGTTTTTAGAAAATGTGTTTTATTTCATAAATGGAATCAACAAAGTCTGCACATTCTACGTCATAACGACTTTCTATAGTTTGCGCATTCGTGCAGAAACAAGAAAAGCTTACTTCCACAGTTTTTTAAAATCGCAGCTTCTAGAAGGTTTACATGATTTCGTAAAAAACACGAGTTTTTAGAAAATGTGTTTTATTTGATAAATGCAATCTACAAAGTATGCACATTCTACGTCATAACGACTTTCTATAGTTTGCACATGCGTTTGGAAATAAGAAAAGCTTAGTTCCCCAGTTTTTTAAAATCACAGCTTCTAGAAGGTTTACATGATTTCTTAAAAAACACGAGTTTATAGAAAATGTGGTTTACTTCATAAATGGAATCAACAAAGTATGCACATTGTACGTCATAACGACTTTCTATAGTTTGCGCATGCGTTCGAAAATAAGAAAAGCTTACTTCCACCGTTTTTTAAAATCACAGCTTCTAGAAGGTTTACATGATTTCGTAAAAAACACGAGTTTTTAGAAAATGTGCTTTATTTCATCAATGGAATCTACAAAGTATGCAAATTCTACGTCATAACGACTTTCTATAGTTTGCGCATGTGTCCGAAAATAAGAAAAGCTTACTTCCCCCGTTTTTTAAAATCACAGCTTCTAGAAGGTTTACATGATTTCTTAAAAAACACTAGTTTTTAGAAAATGTGTTTTATTTCATAAATGGAATCAACAAAGTATGCACATTCTACGTCATAACGACTTTCTATAGTTTGCGCATGCATTCGGAAATAGAAAAACTTACTTCCACCGTTTTTTTAAATCACAGCTTCTAGAAGGTTTACATGATTTCTTAAAAAACACGAGTTTTTAGAAAATGTGTTTTATTTCATAAATGGAATCAACAAATTCTGCACATTCTACGTCATAACGACTTTCTATAGTTTGCGCATTCGTACGGAAACAAGAAAAGCTTACTTCCACAGTTTTTTAAAATCGCAGCTTCTAGAAGGTTTACATGATTTCGTAAAAAACACGAGTTTTTAGAAAATGTGTTTTATTTGATAAATGGAATCTACAAAGTATGCACATTCTATGTCATAACGACTTTCTATAGTTTGCACATGCGTTTGGAAATAAGAAAAGCTTAGTTCCCCAGTTTTTTAAAATCACAGCTTCTAGAAGGTTTACATGATTTCTTAAAAAACACGAGTTTATAGAAAATGTGTTTTACTTCATAAATGGAATCAACAAAGTATGCACATTCTACGTCATAACGACTTTCTATAGTTTGCGCATGCGTTCGAAAATAAGAAAAGCTTACTGCCACCGTTTTTTAAAATCACAGCTTCTAGAAGGTTTACATGATTTCGTAAAAAACACGAGTTTTTAGAAAATGTGCTTTATTTCATAAATGGAATCAACAAAGTATGCACATTCTACGTCATAATGACTTTCTATAGTTTGCGCATGCATCCGGAAATAAGAAAAGCTTACTTCCACCTATTTTTAAAATCACAGCTTCTAGAAGGTTTACATGATTTCGTAAAAAACACGAGTTTTTAGAAAATGTGTTTTATTTCATATATGGAATCAACAAACTATGCACATTCTACGTCATAACGACTTTCTATAGTTTGCGCATGCGTCCGGAAATAAGAAAAGCTTACTTCCCCCATTTTTTTAAAATCACAGCTTCTAGAAGGTTTACATGATTTCTTAAAAAACACGAGTTTTTAGAAAATGTGTTTTATTTCATAAATGGAATCAACAAAGTATGCACATTCTACGTCATAACGACTTTCTATAGTTTGCGCATGCGTCTGGAAATAAGAAAAGCTTACTTCCACCGTTTTTTAAAATCACAGCTTCTAGAAGGTTTACATGATTTCTTAAAAAACACTAGTTTTTAGAAAATGTGTTTTATTTCATAAATGAAATCAACAAACTATGCACATTCTACGTCATAACGACTTTCTATAGTTTGCGCATTCGTCCGGAAATAAGAAAAGCTTACTTCCAGCGTTTTTTAAAATCACAGCTTCTAGAAGGTTTACATGATTTCTTAAAAAACACGAGTTTTTAGAAAATGTGTTTTATTTCATAAATGGAATCAACAAAGTATGCACATTCTACATCATAACGACTTTCTATAGTTTGCGCATGCGTCCGGAAATAAGAGAAGCTTACTTCCACCATTTTTTAAAATCACAGCTTGTAGAAGGTTTACATCATTTCGTAAAAAACATGAGTTTTTGGAAAATGTATTTTATTTCATAAATGGAATCAACAAAGTGTGCACATTCTACGTCATAACGACTTTCTATAGTTTCGCATGCGTCCGGAAATAAGAAAAGCTTACTTCCACCGTTTTTTTAAATCACAGCTTCTAGAAGGTTTACATGATTTCTTAAAAAACATGAGTTTTTAGAAAATGTGTTTTATTTCATAAATGGAATCAACAAAGTGTGCAAATTCTACGTCATAACGACTTTCTATAGTTTGCGTATTCGACCGGAAATAAGAAAATCTTACTTCCACAGTTTTTTAAAATCACAGCTTCTAGAATGTTTACATGATTTCGTAAAAAACACGAGTTTTTAGAAAATGTGTTTTATTTCATAAATGGAATCTACAAAGTACGCACATTCTACGTCATAACGACTTTATATAGTTCGCCCATTCGTCTAGAAATAAGAAAAGCTTACTTCCCCCGTTTTTTGAAAGCACAGCTTCTAGAAGGTTTACATGATTTCGTAAAAAACACGAGTTTTTAGAAAATGTGTTTTATTTCATAAATGGAATCTACAAAGTATGCACATTCTATGTCATAACGACTTCCTATTGTTTGCGCATGAGTCCGGAAATAAGAAAAGCTTACTTCCACCATTTTTTAAAATCACAGCTTCTGGAAGGTTTACATGATTTCCTAAAAAACACGAATTTTTAGAAAATGTGTTTTATTTCATAAATGGAATCTACAAAGTATGCACATTCTACGTCATAACAACTTTCTATAGTTTGCTAATGCGTCTGGAAATAAGAAAAGCTTACTTCCCCCGTTTTTTAAAATCACAGCTTTTAGAAGGTTTACATGGTTTCTTAAAAAACACGAGTTTTTAGAAAATGTGTTTTATTTCATAAATGGATTCAACAAAGTATGCACATTCTACATCATAACGACTTTCTATAGTTTGCGCATGCGTTCGGAAATAAGAAAAGCTTACTTCCATCGTTTTTTAAAATCACAACTTCTAGAAGGTTTACATGATTTCTTAAAAAACACTAGTTTTTAGAAAATGTGTTTTATTTCATAAATGGAATCAACAAAGTATGCACATTCTACGTCATAACGACTCTCTATAGTGTGCGCATTCGTCTGGAAATAAGAAAAGCTTACTTCCACCGTTTTTTAAAATCACAGCTTCTAGAAGGTTTACATGATTTCGTAAAAAACACGAGTTTTTAGAAAATGTGTTTTATTTCATAAATGGAATCTACAAAGTATGCACATTCTACGTCATAACGACATTCTATAGTTTGCGCATGCGTCCGGAAATAAGAAAAGCTTAGTTCCCCCGTTTTTTAAAATCACAGCTTCTAGAAGGTTTACATGATTTCGTAAAAAACACAAGTTTTTAGAAAATGTGTTTTATTTCATAAATGGAATCTACAAAGTATGCACATTTTATGTCATAACGACTTTCTATAGTTTTCGCATCCGTCCAGAAATAAGAAAAGCTTACTTCCCCCGTTTTTTAAAATCACAGCTTCTAGAAGGTTTACATGATTTCATAAAAAAACACGAGTTTTGAGAAAATGTGTTTTATTTCATAAATGGAATCTACAAAGTATGCACATTCTACGTCATAACGAATTTCTATAGTTTGCGCATGCGTCTGGAAATAAGAAAAGCTTACTTCCCCCGTTTTTTAAAAGCACAGCTTCTAGAAGGTTTACATGATTTCTTAAAAAACACGAGTTTTTAGAAAATGTGTTTTATTTCATAAATGGAATCTACAAAGTATGCACATTCTAAGTCATAATGACTTTCTATAGTTTGCGCATGTGTTTGGAAATAAGAAAAGCTTACTTCCCCCATTTTTTAAAATCACAGCTTCTAGAAGGTTTACATGGTTTCTTAAAAAACACAAATTTTTAGAAAATGTGTTTTATTTAATAAATGGAATCAACAAAGTATGCACATGCTACGTCATAACGACTTTCTATAGTTTGCGCATGCGTTCGGAAATAAGAAAAGCTTACTTCCACCGTTTTTTAAAATCACAGCTTCTAGAAGGTTTACATGATTTCTTAAAAAACACTAGTTTTTCGAAAATTTGTTTTATTTCATAAATGGAATGAACAAAGTATGCACATTCTACGTCATAATGACTTTCTATAGTTTGAGGATTCATCCGGAAATAAGAAAAGCTTACTTCCAGCGTTTTTTAAAATCACAGCTTCTAGAAGGTTTACATGATTTCGTAAAAAAACACGAGTTTTTAGAAAATGTGTTTTATTTCATAAATGGAATCAACAAAGTATGCACATTCTACGTCATAACGACTTTCTATAGTTTTCGCATGCGTCTGGAAATAAGAAAAGCTTACTTCCACCGTTTTTTAAAATCACAGCTTCTAGAAGGTTTACATGATTTCTTAAAAAACACTAGTTTTTAGAAAATGTGTTTTATTTCATAAATGAAATCAACAAACTATGCACATTCTACGTCATAACGACTTTCTATAGTTTTCGCATTCGTCCGGAAATAAGAAAAGCTTACTTCCAGCGTTTTTTAAAATCACAGCTTCTAGAAGGTTTACATGATTTCTTAAAAAACACGAGTTTTTAGAAAATGTGTTTTACTTCATAAATAGAATCTACAAAGTATGCACATGCTACGTCATAACGACTTTCTATAGTTTGCGCATGCGCCCGGAAATAAGAAAAGCTTACTTCCACCGTTTTTTAAAATCACAGCTTCTAGAAGGTTTACATGATTTCTTAAAAAACACGAGTTTTTAGAAAATGTGTTTTATTTCATAAATGGAATCAACAAAGTCTGCACATTCTACGTCATAACGACTTTCTATAGTTTGCACATTCATCCGGAAATAAGAAAAGCTTACTTCCACCGTTTTTTAAAATCATAGCTTCTAGAAGGTTTATATGATTTCGTAAAAAACACAAGTTTTTAGAAAGTGTGTTTTATTTGATAAATGGAATCTACAAAGTATGCACATTCTACGTCATAACGACTTTCTATAGTTTGTGCATTCGTCCGGAAATAAGAAAAGTTTACTTCCATCGTTTTTTTAAATCACAGCTTCTAGAAGGTTTACATGATTTCGTAAAGAACACGAGTTTTTAGAAAATATGCTTTATTTCATAAATGGAATCTACAAAGTATGCACATTCTACGTCACAACGACTTTCTATAGTTTGCGCATGTGTGCTGAAATAAGAAAAGCTTACTTCCCCCATTTTTTAAAATTACAGCTTCTGGAAGGTTTACATGATTTCTTAAAAAACACGAGTTTTTAGAAAATGTGTTTTATTTTATAAATGGAATCAACAAAGTATGCACATTCTACGTCATAACCACTTTCTATAGTTTGCACATGCGTCCGGAAATAAGAAAAACTTACTTCCACCATTTTTTAAAATCACAGCTTCTAGAAGGTTTACATGATTTCGTAAAAAACATGAGTTTTTAGAAAATGTGTTTTATTTCATAAACGGAATCTACAAAGTATGCACATTCTACGTCATAACGAATTTCTATAGTTTGCGCATGCGTTCGGAAATAAGAAAAGCTTACTTCCACCGTTTTTTGAAATCACAGCTTCTAGAAGGTTTACATGATTTCGTAAAAAACACGAGTTTTTAGAAAATGTGTTTTATTTCGTAAATGGAATCAACAAAGTATGCACATTCTATGCCATAACGACTTTCTATAGTTTCCGCATTCGTCCGGAAATAAGAAAAGCTAACTTCCAGCATTTTTTAAAATCACAGCTTCTATAAGGTTTACATGATTTCGTAAAAAACACGAGTTTTTAGAAAATCTGCTTTATTTCATAAATGGAATCAACAAAGTATGCACAATCTACGTCATAACGGCTATCTATAGTTTGCGAATGCGACCGGAAATAGGAAAAGCTTACTTCCACCGTTTTTTAAAATCACAGCATCTGGAAGGTTTACATGATTTCTTAAAAAACACGAGTTTTTAGAAAATGTATTTTATTTCATAAATGGAATCAACAAAGTATGCACATTCTACGTCATAATGACTTTCTATAGTTTGCGTATTCGTCCGGAAATAAGAAAAGCTTACTTCCACCATTTTTTAAAATCAAAGCTTCTAGAAGTTTTACATGATTTCATAAAAAACACGAGTTTTTAGAAAATGTGTTTTATTTCATAAATGGAATCTACAAAGTATGCACATTCTACATCATAACGACTTTCTATAGTTTGCGCATGCGTTCGGAAATAAGAAAAGCTTACTTCCACCGTTTTTCGAAATCACAGCTTCTAGAAGGTTTACATGATTTCTTAAAAAACACGAGTTTTTAGAAAATGTGTTTTATTTCATAAATGGAATCAACAAAGTCTGCACATTCTACATCATAACGACTTTCTATAGTTTGCGCATTCATGGGGAAATAACAAAAGCTTACTTCCACAGTTTTTTAAAATCGCAGCTTCTAGAAGGTTTACATGATTTTGTAAAAAACACGAGTTTTTAGAAAATGTGTTTTATTTGATAAATGGAATCTACAAAGTATGCACATTCTATGTCATAACAACTTTCTATAGTTTCCGCATGCGTCCGGAAATAAGAAAAGCTTACTTCCCCCGTTTTTTAAAATCACAGCTTCTAGAAGGTTTACATGATTTGTTAAAAAACACAGTTTTTAGAAAATGTGTTTTATTTCATAAATAGAATCTACAAAGTATCCACATTCTACATCATAACGACTTTCTATATTTTGCGCATGCGTCCGGAAATAAGAAAAGCTTACTTCCCCGTTTTTTAAAATCACAGCTTCTAGAAGGTTTACATGATTTCTTAAAAAACACGAGTTTTTAGAAAATGTGTTTTATTTCCTAAATGGAATCAACAAAGTATGCACATTCTACTACATAACCACTTTCTATAGTTTGAGCATGCATCCGGAAATAAGAAAAGCTTACTTCCACCGTTTTTTAAAATCACAGCTTCTAGAAGGTTTACATGATTTCTTAAAAAACACGAGTTTTTAGAAAATGTGTTTTATTTCATAAATGGAATCAACAAAGTCTGCACATTCTACGTCATAACGACTTTCTATAGTTTGCGCATTCGTGCGGAAATAAGAAAAGCTTACTTCCACAGTTTTGTAAAATCACAGCTTCTAGAAGGTTTACATGATTTCGTAAAAAACACGAGTTTTTGGAAAATGTGTTTTATTTGATAAATGAAATCTACAAAGTATGCACATTCTACGTCATAACGACTTTCTATAGTTTGCGCATGCGTCCGGAAATAAGAAAAGCTTACTTCCACCGTTTTTTAAAATCACAGCTTCTAGAAGGTTTACATGATTTCGTAAAAAACATGAATTTTTAGAAAGTGTGTTTTATTTCATAAATGGAATCTACAAAGTATGCACATTCTACGCCATGACATCTTTCTATACTTTGCGCATGCGTTTGGAAATAAGAAAAGCTTAGTTCCCCCGTTTTTTAAAATCACAGCTTCTAGAAGGTTTACATGATTTCTTAAAAAACACGAGTTAAAAATAATGTGTTTTACTTCATAAATGGAATCTACAAAGTATGCACATTCTACGTCATAACGACTTTCTATAGTTTGCGCATGTGTCCGGAAATAAGAAAAGCTTACTTCCACCGTTTTTTAAAATCAGAGCTTCTAGAAGGTTTACATGATTTCGTAAAAAACACGAGTTATTAGAAAGTGTGTTTTATTTCATCAATGGAATCTACAAAGTATGCACATTCTACGTCATAACCACTTTCTATAGTTTGCGCATGCGTTTGAAAATAAGAAAAGCTTAGTTCCCCCATTTTTTAAAATCACAGCTTCTAGAAGGTTTACATGATTTCTTAAAAAACAGGAGTTTATAGAAAATGTGTTTTACTTCATAAATGGAATCACCAAAGTATGCATATTCTACGTCATAACGACTTTCTATAGTTTGCGCATGCGTCCGGAAATAAGAAAAGCTTACTTCCACCATTTTTTAAAATCATAGCTTCTAGAAGGTTTACATGATTTCTTAAAAAACTCGAGTTTTTAGAACATGTGTTTTATTTCATAAATGGAATCAACAAAGTCTGCACATTCTACGTCATAACGACTTTCTATAGTTTGCGCATTCTTCCGGAAATAAGAAAAGCTTACTTCCACCGTTTTTTAAAATCACAGCTTCTAGAAGGTTTACATGATTTCGTAAAAAACACGAGTTTTTAGAAAATATGTTTTATTTCATAAATGGAATCTACAAAGTATGCACATTCTACGTCATAACGACGTTCTATAGTTTGCGCATGCGTCCGGACATAAGAATAGCTTACTTCCCCCATTTTTTAAAATCACAGCTTCTGGAAGGTTTACATGATTTCTTGAAAAACACGAGCTTTTAGAAAATGTGTTTTATTTCATAAATGGAATCAACAAAGTATGCACATTCTACCGCATAACCACTTTCTATAGTTTGCGCATGCGTTTGAAAATAAGAAAAGCTTACTTCCACCGTTTTTTAAAATCACAGCTTCTAGAAGGTTTACATGATTTCGTAAAAAACACGAGTTTTTAGAAAATGTGTTTTATTTCATAAATGGAATCTACAAAGTATGCACATTCTACGTCATAACGACTTTCTATAGTTTGCGCATGTGTTCGGAAATAAGAAAAGCTTACTTCCACCGTTTTTTTAAATCACAGCTTCTAGAAGGTTTACATGATTTCGTAAAAAACACGAGTTTTTAGAAAATGTGTTTAATTTCATAAATGGAATCAACAAAGTATGCACATTCTACGCCATAACGACTTTCTATAGTTTGCGTATTCGTCCGGAAATAAGAAAAGCTAACTTCCACCATTTTTTATAATCACAGCTTCTATAAGGTTTACATGATTTCGTAAAAAACACAAGTTTTTAAAAAATGTGCTTTATTTCACAAATGGAATCAACAAAGTATGCACATTCTACGTCATAACGGCTATCTATAGTTTGCGAATGCGACCGGAAATAGGAAAAGCTTACTTCCACCGTTTTTTTAAAATCACAGCTTCTAGAAGGTTTACATGATTTCTTAAAAAACACGAGTTTTTAGAAAATGTGTTTTATTTCATAAATGGAATCAACAAAGTATGCACATTCTACGTCATAATGACTTTCTATAGTTTGCGCATTCGTCCGGAAATAAGAAAAGCTTACTTCCACCATTTTTTAGAATCACAGCTTCTAGAAGTTTTACATGATTTCATAAAAAACACGAGTTTTTAGAAAATGTGTTTTATTTCATAAATGGAATCTACAAAGGATGCACATTCTACGTCATAACAACTTTCTATAGTTTGTGCATGCGTCCGGAAATAAGAAAAGCTTACTTCCCCCATTTTTTAAAATCACAGCTTCTAGAAGTTTTACATGATTTGTTAAAAAACACGAGTTTTTAGAAAATGTGTTTTATTTCATAAATGGAATCTACAAAGTAGGCACATTCTACATCATAACGACTTTCTATAGTTTGCGCATGCGTCCGGAAATAAGAAAAGCTTACTTCCCCCGTTTTTTAAAATCACAGCTTCTAGAAGTTTTACATGATTTCTTAAAAAACACGAGTTTTTAGAAAATGTGTTTTGTTTCCTAAATGGAATCAACAAAGTATGCACATTCTACGTCATAACGACTTTCTATAGTTTGCGCATGCGTTTGGAAATAAGAAAAGCTTACTTCCCCCGTTTTTTAAAATCACAGCTTCTAGAAGGTTTACATGATTTCTTAGAAAACACGAGTTTTTAGAAAATGTGTTTTATTTCATCAATGGAATATACAAAGTATGCACATTCTACGTCATAACGACTTTCTATAGTTTTCGCATGCGTCTGGAAATAAGAAAAGCTTACTTCCCCCGTTTTTTAAAATCACAGCTTCTAGAAGGTTTACATGATTTCTTAAAAAACACGAGTTTTTAGAAAATGTGTTTTATTTCCTAAATGGAATCAACAAAGTATGCACATTCTACGTCATAACTACTTTCTATAGTTTGCGCATGCGTCCGGAAAAAAGAAAAGCTTACTTCCCCCGTTTTTTAAAATCACAGCTTCTAGAAGGTTTACATGATTTCGTAAAAAACACGAGTTTTTAGAAAATGTGTTTTATTTCATAAATGGAATCTACGAAGTATGCACATTCTACGTCATAACGACTTTCTATAGTTTGCGCATGCGTCTGGAAATAAGAAAAGCTTACTTCCCCCATTTTTTAAAATCACAGCTTCTAGTAGGTTTACATGATTTATTAAAAAACACGAATTTTTAGAAAATGTGTTTTATTTCATAAATGGAATCAACAAAGTATGCACATTCTACGTCATAACGACTTTCTATAGTTTGCGCATGCGTCCGGAAATAAGAAAAGCTTACTTCCATCGTTTTTTAAAATCACAGCTTCTAGAAGGTTTACATGATTTCTTAAAAAACACTAGTTTTTAGAAAATGTGTTTTATTTCATAAACGGAATCAACAAAGTATGCACATTCTACGTCATAACGACTCTCTATAGTGTGCGCATTCATCCGGAAATAAGAAAAGCTTACTTCCACTGTTTTTTAAAATCACAGCTTCTAGAAGGTTTACATGATTTTTTAAAAAACATGAGTTTTTAGAAAATGTGTTTTATTTCCTAAACGGAATCTACAAAGTATGCACATTCTACGTCATAACGACTTTCTATAGTTTGCGCATGCGTCCGGAAATAACAAAAGCTTACTTCCCCCGTTTTTTAAAATCACAGCTTCTAGAAGGTTGAAATGATTTCTTAAAAAACACGAGTTTTTAGAAAATGTGTTTTACTTCATAAATGGAATCTACCAAGTATGCACATTCTACGTCATAACGACTTTCTATAGTTTGCGCATGCGCCCGGAAATAAGAAAAGCTTACTTCCACCGTTTTTTAAAATCACAGCTTCTAGAAGGTTTACATGATTTCTTAAAAAACACGAGTTTTTAGAAAATGTGTTTTATTTCGTAAATGGAATCAACAAAGTATGCACATTCTACGCCATAACGACTTTCTATAGTTTGCGCATGCGTTCGGAAATAAGAAAAGCTTACTTCCATCGTTTTTTGAAATCACAGCTTCTAGAAGGTTTACATGATTTCGTAAAAAACACGAGTTTTAAGAAAATGTGTTTTATTTCATAAATGGAATCAACAAAGTATGCACATTCTACGCCATAACGACTTTCTATAGTTTGCGCATTCGTCCGAAAATAAGAAAAGCTAACTTCCACCATTTTTTAAAATCACAGCTTCTATAAGGTTTACATGATTTCCTAAAAAACACAAGTTTTTAGAAAATGTGCTTTATTTGATAAATGGAATCTACAAAGTATGCACATTCTACGTCATAACGACTTTCTATAGTTTGTGCATTCGTCGGAAATAAGAAAAGTTTACTTCCATCGTTTTTTTTAAATCACAGCTTCTAGAAGGTTTACATGATTTCCTAAAGAACACGAGTTTTTAGAAAATATGGTTTATTTCATAAATGGAATCTACAAAGTATGCACATTCTACGTCATAACGACTTTCTATAGTTTGCGCATGTGTGCTGAAATAAGAAAAGCTTACTTGCCCCATTTTTTAAAATTACAGCTTCTGGAAGGTTTACATGATTTCTTAAAAAACACGAGTTTTTAGAAAATGTGTTTTATTTTATAAATGGAATCAACAAAGTATGCACATTCTACGTCATAACCACTTTCTATAGTTTGCACATGCATCCGGAAATAAGAAAAGCTTACTTCCACCGTTTTTTAAAATCACAGCTTCTAGAAGGTTTACATGATTTCGTAAAAAACACGAGTTTTTAGAAAATGTGTTTTATTTCATAAGTGGAATCTACAAAGTATGCACATTCTACATCATAACGACTTTCTATAGTTTGCGCATGCGTTCGGAAATAAGAAAAGCTTACTTCCACCGTTTTTTGAAATCACAGCTTCTAGATGGTTTACATGATTTCGTAAAAAACACGAGTTTTAAGAAAATGTGTTTTATTTCATAAATGGAATCAACAAAGTATGCACATTCTACGCCATAACGACTTTCTATAGTTTGCGCATTCGTCCGAAAAATAAAAAAAGCTAACTTCCACCATTTTTTAAAATCACAGCTTCTAGAAGTTTTACATGATTTCGTAAAAAACACGAGTTTTTAGAAAATGTGTTTTATTTCATAAATGGAATCTACGAAGTATGCACATTCTACGTCATAACGACTTTCTATAGTTTGCGCATGCGTCCGGAAATAACAAAAGCTTACTTCCCCCGTTTTTTAAAATCACAGCTTCTAGAAGGTTGAAATGATTTCTTAAAAAACACGAGTTTTTAGAAAATGTGTTTTACTTCATAAATGGAATCTACAAAGTATGCACATTCTACGTCATAACGACTTTCTATAGTTTGCGCATGCGTCTGGAAATAAGAAAAGCTTACTTCCCCCATTTTTTAAAATCACAGCTTCTAGTAGGTTTACATGATTTATTAAAAAACACGAATTTTTAGAAAATGTGTTTTATTTCATAAATGGAATCAACAAAGTATGCACATTCTACGTCATAACGACTTTCTATAGTTTGCGCATGCGTCCGGAAATAAGAAAAGCTTACTTCCATCGTTTTTTAAAATCACAGCTTCTAGAAGGTTTACATGATTTCTTAAAAAACACTAGTTTTTAGAAAATGTGTTTTATTTCATAAACGGAATCAACAAAGTATGCACATTCTACGTCATAACGACTCTCTATAGTGTGCGCATTCATCCGGAAATAAGAAAAGCTTACTTCCACTGTTTTTTAAAATCACAGCTTCTAGAAGGTTTACATGATTTTTTAAAAAACATGAGTTTTTAGAAAATGTGTTTTATTTCCTAAACGGAATCTACAAAGTATGCACATTCTACGTCATAACGACTTTCTATAGTTTGCGCATGCGTCCGGAAATAACAAAAGCTTACTTCCCCCGTTTTTTAAAATCACAGCTTCTAGAAGGTTGAAATGATTTCTTAAAAAACACGAGTTTTTAGAAAATGTGTTTTACTTCATAAATGGAATCTACCAAGTATGCACATTCTACGTCATAACGACTTTCTATAGTTTGCGCATGCGCCCGGAAATAAGAAAAGCTTACTTCCACCGTTTTTTAAAATCACAGCTTCTAGAAGGTTTACATGATTTCTTAAAAAACACGAGTTTTTAGAAAATGTGTTTTATTTCGTAAATGGAATCAACAAAGTATGCACATTCTACGCCATAACGACTTTCTATAGTTTGCGCATGCGTTCGGAAATAAGAAAAGCTTACTTCCATCGTTTTTTGAAATCACAGCTTCTAGAAGGTTTACATGATTTCGTAAAAAACACGAGTTTTAAGAAAATGTGTTTTATTTCATAAATGGAATCAACAAAGTATGCACATTCTACGCCATAACGACTTTCTATAGTTTGCGCATTCGTCCGAAAATAAGAAAAGCTAACTTCCACCATTTTTTAAAATCACAGCTTCTATAAGGTTTACATGATTTCCTAAAAAACACAAGTTTTTAGAAAATGTGCTTTATTTGATAAATGGAATCTACAAAGTATGCACATTCTACGTCATAACGACTTTCTATAGTTTGTGCATTCGTCGGAAATAAGAAAAGTTTACTTCCATCGTTTTTTTAAATCACAGCTTCTAGAAGGTTTACATGATTTCCTAAAGAACACGAGTTTTTAGAAAATATGGTTTATTTCATAAATGGAATCTACAAAGTATGCACATTCTACGTCATAACGACTTTCTATAGTTTGCGCATGTGTGCTGAAATAAGAAAAGCTTACTTCCCCCATTTTTTAAAATTACAGCTTCTGGAAGGTTTACATGATTTCTTAAAAAACACGAGTTTTTAGAAAATGTGTTTTATTTTATAAATGGAATCAACAAAGTATGCACATTCTACGTCATAACCACTTTCTATAGTTTGCACATGCATCCGGAAATAAGAAAAGCTTACTTCCACCGTTTTTTAAAATCACAGCTTCTAGAAGGTTTACATGATTTCGTAAAAAAACACGAGTTTTTAGAAAATGTGTTTTATTTCATAAGTGGAATCTACAAAGTATGCACATTCTACGTCATAACGACTTTCTATAGTTTGCGCATGCGTTCGGAAATAAGAAAAGCTTACTTCCACCGTTTTTTGAAATCACAGCTTCTAGATGGTTTACATGATTTCGTAAAAAACACGAGTTTTAACAAAATGTGTTTTATTTCATAAATGGAATCAACAAAGTATGCACATTCTACGCCATAACGACTTTCTATAGTTTGCGCATTCGTCCGAAAAATAAGAAAAGCTAACTTCCACCATTTTTTAAAATCACAGCTTCTATAAGGTTTACATGATTTCGTAAAAAACAAAAGTTTTTAGAAAATGTGCTTTATTTCATAAATGGAATCAACAAAGTATGCACATTCTACGTCATAACGGCTATATATAGTTTGCGAATGCGACCGGAAATAGGAAAAGCTTACTTCCACAGTTTTTTAAAATCACAGCTTCTAGAAGGTTTACATGATTTCTTAAAAAACACGAGTTTTTAGAAAATGTGTTTTATTTCATAAATGGAATCGACAAAGTATGCACATTCTACGTCATAATGACTTTCTATAGTTTGCGCATTCGTCCGGAAATAAGAAAAGCTTACTTCCACCATTTTTTAAAATCACAGCTTCTAGAAGTTTTACATGATTTCATAAAAAACACGAGTTTTTAGAAAATGTGTTTTATTTCATAAATGGAATCTACAAAGGATGCACATTCTACGTCATAACAACTTCCTATAGTTTGCGCATGCGTCCGGAAATAAGAAAAGCTTACTTAAGCCGTTTTTTAAAATCACAGCTTCTAGAAGGTTTACATGATTTGTTAAAAAACACGAGTTTTTAGAAAATGTGTTTTATTTCATAAATGGAATCTACAAAGTATGCACATTCTACGTCATAACGACTTTCTATAGTTTGCACATGCGTCCGGAAATAAGAAAAGCTTACTTCCCCCGTTTTTCAAAATCACAGCTTCTAGAAGGTTTACATGATTTCTTAAAAAACACGAGTTTTTAGAAAATGTGTTTTATTTCGTAAATGGAATCAACAAAGTATGCACATTCTACGTCGTAACGACTTTCTATAGTTTGCGCATGCGTTTGGAAATAAGAAAAGCTTACTTCCCCCGTTTTTTAAAATCAAAACTTCTAGAAGGTTTACATGATTTCTCAAAAAACACGAGTTTTTAGAAAATGTGTTTTATTTCCTAAATGGAATCAACAAAGTATGCACATTCTACGTCATAACCACTTTCTATAGTTTGCGCATGCGTCCGAAAATAAGAAAAGCTTACTTCCACTGTTTTTTAAAATCACAGCTTCTAGAAGGTTTACATGATTTCGTAAAAAACACGAGTTTTTAGAAAATGTGTTTTATTTCATAAATGGAATCAACAAAGTATGCACATTCTACGTCATAACGACTTTCTATAGTTTGCGCATGCGTTCGGAAATAAGAAAAGATTACTTCCACCGTTTTTTTAAATCACAGCTTCTAGAAGGTTTACATGATTTCTTAAAAAACACGAGTTTTTAGAAAATGTGTTTTATTTCATAAATGGAATCAACAAAGTCTGCACATTCTACGTCATAACGACTTTCTATAGTTTGCACATGCGTCCGGAAATAAGAAAAGCTTACTTCCACAGTTTTTTAAAATCGCAGCTTCTAGAAGGTTTACATGATTTCTTAAAAAACACGAGTTTTTAGAAAATGTATTTTACTTTATAAATGGAATCTATAAAGTATGCACATTCTACGTCATAACGACTTTCTATAGTTTGCGCATGCGTCCGGAAATAAGAAAAGCTTACTTCCACCGTTTTTTAAAATCACAGCTTCTAGAAGGTTTACATGATTTCATAAAAAACACGAATTTTTAGAAAGTGTGTTTTATTTCATCAATGGAATCTACAAAGTATGCACATTCTACGTCATAACGACTTTCTATAGTTTGCACATGCGTTTGGAAATAAGAAAAGCTTAGTTCCCCAGTTTTTTAAAATCACAGCTTCTAGAAGGTTTACATGATTTCTTAAAAAACATGAGTGTATAGAAAATGTGTTTTACTTCATAAATGGAATCAACAAAGTATGCACATTCTACGTCATAACGAATTTCTATAGTTTGCGCATGCGTTCGGAAATAAGAAAAGCTTACTTCCACCGTTTTTTGAAATCACAGCTTCTAGAAGGTTTACATGATTTCGTAAAAAACACGAGTTTTTAGAAAATGTGTTTTATTTCGTAAATGGAATCAACAAAGTATGCACATTCTATGCCATAACGACTTTCTATAGTTTCCGCATTCGTCCGGAAATAAGAAAAGCTAACTTCCAGCATTTTTTAAAATCACAGCTTCTATAAGGTTTACATGATTTCGTAAAAAACACGAGTTTTTAGAAAATGTGCTTTATTTCATAAATGGAATCAACAAAGTATGCACAATCTACGTCATAACGGCTATCTATAGTTTGCGAATGCGACCGGAAATAGGAAAAGCTTACTTCCACCGTTTTTTAAAATCACAGCATCTGGAAGGTTTACATGATTTCTTAAAAAACACGAGTTTTTAGAAAATGTATTTTATTTCATAAATGGAATCAACAAAGTATGCACATTCTACGTCATAATGACTTTCTATAGTTTGCGCATTCGTCCGGAAATAAGAAAAGCTTACTTCCACCATTTTTTAAAATCAAAGCTTCTAGAAGTTTTACATGATTTCATAAAAAACACGAGTTTTTAGAAAATGTGTTTTATTTCATAAATGGAATCCACAAAGGATGCACATTCTACGTCATAACAACTTTCTATAGTTTGCGCATGCGTCCGGAAATAAGAAAAGCTTACTTCCCCCGTTTTTTAAAATCACAGCTTCTAGAAGGTTTACATGATTTGTTAAAAAACACGAGTTTTTAGAAAATGTGTTTTATTTCATAAATGGAATCTACAAAGTATGCACATTCTACATCATAACGACTTTCTATAGTTTGCGCATGCGTTCGGAAATAAGAAAAGCTTACTTCCACCGTTTTTTGAAATCACGGCTTCTAGAAGGTTTACATGATTTCTTAAAAAACACGAGTTTTTAGAAAATGTGTTTTATTTCATAAATGGAATCAACAAAGTCTGCACATTCTACATCATAACGACTTTCTATAGTTTGCGCATTCATGCGGAAATAACAAAAGCTTACTTCCACAGTTTTTTAAAATCGCAGCTTCTAGAAGGTTTACATGATTTCGTAAAAAACACGAGTTTTTAGAAAATGTGTTTTATTTGATAAATGGAATCTACAAAGTATGCACATTCTATGTCATAACAACTTTCTATAGTTTGCGCATGCGTCCGGAAATAAGAAAAGCTTACTTCCCCCGTTTTTTAAAATCACAGCTTCTAGAAGGTTTACATGATTTGTTAAAAAACACGAGTTTTTAGAAAATGTGTTTTATTTCATAAATAGAATCTACAAAGTATCCACATTCTACATCATAACGACTTTCTATAGTTTGCGCATGCGTCCGGAAATAAGAAAAGCTTACTTCCCCCGTTTTTTAAAATCACAGCTTCTAGAAGGTTTACATGATTTCTTAAAAAACACGAGTTTTTAGAAAATGTGTTTTATTTCCTAAATGGAATCAACAAAGTATGCACATTCTACTTCATAACCACTTTCTATAGTTTGCGCATACATCCGGAAATAAGAAAAGATTACTTCCACCGTTTTTTAAAATCACAGCTTCTAGAAGGTTTACATGATTTCTTAAAAAACACGAGCTTTTAGAAAATGTGTTTTATTTCATAAATGGAATCAACAAAGTCTGCACATTCTACGTCATAACGACTTTCTATAGTTTGCGCATTCGTGCGGAAATAAGAAAAGCTTACTTCCACAGTTTTGTAAAATCACAACTTCTAGAAGGTTTACATGATTTCGTAAAAAACACGAGTTTTTGGAAAATGTGTTTTATTTGATAAATGAAATCTACAAAGTATGCACATTCTACGTCATAACGACTTTCTATAGTTTGCGCATGCGTCCGGAAATAAGAAAAGCTTACTTCCACCGTTTTTTAAAATCACAGCTTCTAGAAGGTTTACATGATTTCGTAAAAAACATGAATTTTTAGAAAGTGTGTTTTATTTCATAAATGGAATCTACAAAGTATGCACATTCTACGCCGTAACATCTTTCTATACTTTGCGCATGCGTTTGGAAATAAGAAAAGCTTAGTTCCCCCGTTTTTTAAAATCACAGCTTCTAGAAGGTTTACATGATTTCTTAAAAAACACGAGTTAAAAATAATGTGTTTTACTTCATAAATGGAATCTACAAAGTATGCACATTCTACGTCATAACGACTTTCTATAGTTTGCGCATGTGTCCGGAAATAAGAAAAGCTTACTTCCACCGTTTTTTAAAATCAGAGCTTCTAGAAGGTTTACATGATTTCGTAAAAAACACGAGTTATTAGAAAGTGTGTTTTATTTCATCAATGGAATCTACAAAGTATGCACATTCTACGTCATAACCACTTTCTATAGTTTGCGCATGCGTTGGAAAATAAGAAAAGCTTAGTTCCCCCATTTTTTAAAATCACAGCTTCTAGAAGGTTTACATGATTTCTTAAAAAACAGGAGTTTATAGAAAATGTGTTTTACTTCATAAATGGAATCACCAAAGTATGCACATTCTACGTCATAACGACTTTCTATAGTTTGCGCATGCGTCCGGAAATAAGAAAAGCTTACTTCCACCATTTTTTAAAATCATAGCTTCTAGAAGGTTTACATGATTTCTTAAAAAACTCGAGTTTTTAGAACACGTGTTTTATTTCATAAATGGAATCAACAAAGTATGCACATTCTACATCATAATGACTTTCTATAGTTTGCGCATTCATCCGGAAATAAGAAAAGCCTACTTCCACCGTTTTTTAAAATCACAGCTTCTAGAAGTTTTACATGATTTCCTAAAAAACACGAGTTTTTAGAAAATGTGATTTATTTCATAAATGGAATCAACAAAGTATGCACATTCTACATCATAACGACTTTCTATAGTTTGCGCATGCGTCCGGAAATAAGAAAAGCTTACTTCCACCGTTTTTTAAAATCACAGCTTCTAGAAGGTTTACATGATTTCTTAAAAAACAGGAGTTTTTAGAACATGTGTTTTATTTCATAAACGGAATCAACAAAGTCTGCACATTCTACATCATAACGACTTTCTATAGTTTGCGCATTCTTCCGGAAATAAGAAAAGCTTACTTCCACCGTTTTTTAAAATCACAGCTTCTAGAAGGTTTACATGATTTCGTAAAAAACACGAGTTTTTAGAAAATATGTTTTATTTCATAAATGGAATCTACAAAGTATGCACATTCTACGTCATAACGACGTTCTATAGTTTGCGCATGCGTCCGGACATAAGAATAGCTTACTTCCCCCATTTTTTAAAATCACAGCTTCTGGAAGGTTTACATGATTTCTTGAAAAACACGAGCTTTTAGAAAATGTGTTTTATTTCATAAATGGAATCAACAAAGTATGCACATTCTACCGCATAACCACTTTCTATAGTTTGCGCATGCGTTTGAAAATAAGAAAAGCTTACTTCCACCGTTTTTTTAAAATCACAGCTTCTAGAAGGTTTACATGATTTCGTAAAAAACACGAGTTTTTAGAAAATGTGTTTTATTTCATAAATGGAATCTACAAAGTATGCACATTCTATGTCATAACGACTTTGTATAGTTTGCGCATGTGTTCGGAAATAAGAAAAGCTTACTTCCACCGTTTTTTGAAATCACAGCTTCTAGAAGGTTTACATGATTTCGTAAAAAACACGAGTTTTTAGAAAATGTGTTTAATTTCATAAATGGAATCAACAAAGTATGCACATTCTACGCCATAACGACTTTCTATAGTTTGCGTATTCGTCCGGAAATAAGAAAAGCTAACTTCCACCATTTTTTAAAATCACAGCTTCTATAAGGTTTACATGATTTCGTAAAAAACACGAGTTTTTAGAAAATGTGCTTTATTTCACAAATGGAATGAACAAAGTATGCACATTCTACGTCATAACGGCTATCTATAGTTTGCGAATGCGACCGGAAATAGGAAAAGCTTACTTCCACCGTTTTTTAAAATCACAGCTTCTAGAAGGTTTACATGATTTCTTAAAAAACACGAGTTTTTAGAAAATGTGTTTTATTTCATAAATGGAATCAACAAAGTATGCACATTCTACGTCATAATGACTTTCTATAGTTTGCGCATTCGTCCGGAAATAAGAAAAGCTTACTTCCACCATTTTTTAGAATCACAGCTTCTAGAAGTTTTACATGATTTCATAAAAAACACGAGTTTTTAGAAAATGTGTTTTATTTCATCAATGGAATCTACAAAGGATGCACATTCTACGTCATAACAACTTTCTATAGTTTGCGCATGCGTCCGGAAATAAGAAAAGCTTACTTCCCCCATTTTTTAAAATCACAGCTTCTAGAAGTTTTACATGATTTGTTAAAAAACATGAGTTTTTAGAAAATGTGTTTTATTTCATAAATGGAATCTACAAAGTAGGCACATTCTACATCATAACGACTTTCTATAGTTTGCGCATGCGTCCGGAAATAAGAAAAGCTTACTTCCCCCGTTTTTTAAAATCACAGCTTCTAGAAGTTTTACATGATTTCTTAAAAAACACGAGTTTTTAGAAAATGTGTTTTATTTCCTAAATGGAATCAACAAAGTATGCACATTCTACGTCATAACGACTTTCTATAGTTTGCGCATGCGTTTGGAAATAAGAAAAGCTTACTTCCCCCGTTTTTTAAAATCACAGCTTCTAGAAGGTTTACATGATTTCTTAAAAAACACGAGTTTTTAGAAAATGTGTTTTATTTCCTATATGGAATCAACAAAGTATGCACATTCTACGTCATAACGACTTTCTATAGTTTGCGCATGCGTCCGGAAATAAGAAAAGCTTACTTCCCCCGTTTTTTAAAATCACAGCTTCTAGAAGGTTTACATGATTTCTTAAAAAACACGAGTTTTTAGAAAATGTGTTTTATTTCATCAATGGAATATACAAAGTATGCACATTCTACGTCATAACGACTTTCTATAGTTTTCGCATGCGTCCGGAAATAAGAAAAGCTTACTTCCCCCGTTTTTTAAAATCACAGCTTCTAGAAGGTTTACATGATTTCTTAAAAAACACGAGTTTTTAGAAAATGTGTTTTATTTCCTAAATGGAATCAACAAAGTATGCACATTCTACGTCATAACTACTTTCTATAGTTTGCGAATGCGTCCGGAAAAAAGAAAAGCTTACTTCCCCCGTTTTTTAAAATCATAGCTTCTAGAAGGTTTACATGATTTCGTAAAAAACACGAGTTTTTAGAAAATGTGTTTTATTTCATAAATGGAATCTACGAAGTATGCACATTCTACGTCATAACGACTTTCTATAGTTTGCGCATGCGTCTGGAAATAAGAAAAGCTTACTTCCCCCATTTTTTAAAATCACAGCTTCTAGTAGGTTTACATGATTTATTAAAAAACATGAATTTTTAGAAAATGTGTTTTATTTCATAAATGGAATCAACAAAGTATGCACATTCTATGTCATAACGACTTTCTATAGTTTGCACATGCGTCTGGAAATAAGAAAAGCTTACTTCCACCTATTTTTAAAATCACAGCTTTTAGAAGGTTTACATGATTTCTTAAAAAACACGAGTTTTTAGAAAATGTGTTTTATTTCATATACGGAATCAACAAAGTATGCACATTCTACGTCATAACGACTTTCTATAGTTTGCACATTCGTCCGGAAATAAGAAAAGCTTACTTCCACTGTTTTTTAAAATCACAGCTTCTGGAAGGTTTACATGATTTCCTAAAAAACACGACTTTTTAGAAAATGTGTTTTATTTCATAATTGGAATCTACAAAGTATGCACATTCTACGTCATAACAACTTTCTATAGTTTGCGCATGCATCCGGAAATAAGAAAAGCTTACTTCCCCCGTTTTTTAAAATCACAGCTTCTAGAAGGTTTACATGGTTTCTTAAAAAACACGAGCTTTTAGAAAATGTGTTTTATTTCATAAATGGAATCAACAAAGTATGCACATTCAACGTCATAACGACTTTCTATAGTTTGCGCATGCGTCCGGAAATAAGAAAAGCTTACTTCCATCGTTTTTTAAAATCACAGCTTCTAGAAGGTTTACATGATTTCTTAAAAAACACTAGTTTTTAGAAAATGTGTTTTATTTCATAAATGGAATCAACAAAGTATGCACATTCTACGTCATAACGACTCTCTATAGTGTGCGCATTCGTCCGGAAATAAGAAAAGCTTACTTCCACTGTTTTTTAAAATCACAGCTTCTAGAAGGTTTACATGATTTTTTAAAAAACATGAGTTTTTAGAAAATGTGTTTTATTTCCTAAACGGAATCTACAAAGTATGCACATTCTACGTCATAACGACTTTCTATAGTTTGCGCATGCGTCCGGAAATAAGAAAAGCTTACTTCCCCCGTTTTTTAAAATCACAGCTTCTAGAAGGTTGACATGATTTCTTAAAAAACACGAGTTTTTAGAAAATGTGTTTTATTTCATAAATGGAATCAACAAAGTATGCACATTCTACGTCATAACGACTTTCTATAGTTTGCGTATGCGTTTGGAAATAAGAAAAGCTTAGTTCCCCCGTTTTTTGAAATCACAGCTTCTAGAAGGTTTACATGATTTCTTAAAAAACACGAGTTTTTAGAAAATGTGTTTTACTTCATAAATGGAATCTACAAAGTATGCACATTATACGTCATAACGACTTTCTATAGTTTGCGCATGCGCCCGGAAATAAGAAAAGCTTACTTCCACCGTTTTTTAAAATCACAGCTTCTAGAAGGTTTACATGATTTCTTAAAAAACACGAGTTTTTAGAAAATGTGTTTTATTTCGTAAATGGAATCAACAAAGTATGCACATTCTACACCATAACGACTTTCTATATTTTGCGCATGCGTTCGGAAATAAGAAAAGCTTACTTCCATCGTTTTTTGAAATCACAGCTTCTAGAAGGTTTACATGATTTCGTAAAAAACACGAGTTTTAAGAAAATGTGTTTTATTTCATAAATGGAATCAACAAAGTATGCATATTCTACGCCATAACGACTTTCTATAGTTTGCGCATTCGTCCGAAAATAAGAAAAGCTAACTTCCACCATTTTTTAAAATCACAGCTTCTATAAGGTTTACATGATTTCGTAAAAAACAAAAGTTTTTAGAAAATGTGCTTTATTTGATAAATGGAATCTACAAAGTATGCACATTCTACGTCATAACGACTTTCTATAGTTTGTGCATTCGTCGGAAATAAGAAAAGTTTACTTCCATCGTTTTTTTAAATCACAGCTTCTAGAAGGTTTACATGATTTCTTAAAAAACACGAGTTTTTAGAAAATGTGTTTTATTTCGTAAATGGAATCAACAAAGTATGCACATTCTACGTCGTAACGACTTTCTATAGTTTGCGCATGCGTTTGGAAATAAGAAAAGCTTACTTCCCCCGTTTTTTAAAATCACAACTTCTAGAAGGTTTACATGATTTCTTAAAAAACACGAGTTTTTAGAAAATGTGTTTTATTTCCTAAATGGAATCAACAAAGTATGCACATTCTACGTCATAACCACTTTCTATAGTTTGCGCATGCGTCCGAAAATAAGAAAAGCTTACTTCCACTGTTTTTTAAAATCACAGCTTCTAGAAGGTTTACATGATTTCGTAAAAAACACGAGTTTTTAGAAAATGTGTTTTATTTCATAAATGGAATCAACAAAGTATGCACATTCTACGTCATAACGACTTTCTATAGTTTGCGCATGCGTTCGGAAATAAGAAAAGCTTACTTCCACCATTTTTTTAAATCACAGCTTCTAGAAGGTTTACATGATTTCTTAAAAAACACGAGTTTTTAGAAAATGTGTTTTATTTCATAAATGGAATCAACAAAGTCTGCACATTCTACGTCATAACGACTTTCTATAGTTTGCACATGCGTCCGGAAATAAGAAAAGCTTACTTCCACAGTTTTTTAAAATCACAGCTTCTAGAAGGTTTACATGATTTCTTAAAAAACACGAGTTTTTAGAAAATGTATTTTACTTCATAAATGGAATCTATAAAGTATGCACATTCTACGTCATAACGACTTTCTATAGTTTGCGCATGCATCCGGAAATAAGAAAAGCTTACTTCCACCGTTTTTTAAAATCACAGCTTCTAGAAGGTTTACATGATTTCATAAAAAACACGAATTTTTAGAAAGTGTGTTTTATTTCATCAATGGAATCTACAAAGTATGCACATTCTACGTCATAACGACTTTCTATAGTTTGCACATGCGTTTGGAAATAAGAAAAGCTTAGTTCCCCAGTTTTTTAAAATCACAGCTTCTAGAAGGTTTACATGATTTCTTAAAAAACATGAGTGTATAGAAAATGTGTTTTACTTCATAAATGGAATCAACAAAGTATGCACATTCTACGTCATAACGAATTTCTATAGTTTGCGCATGCGTTCGGAAATAAGAAAAGCATACTTCCACCGTTTTTTGAAATCACAGCTTCTAGAAGGTTTACATGATTTCGTAAAAAACACGAGTTTTTAGAAAATGTGTTTTATTTCGTAAATGGAATCAACAAAGTATGCATATTCTATGCCATAATGACTTTCTATAGTTTCCGCATTCGTCCGGAAATAAGAAAAGCTAACTTCCAGCATTTTTTAAAATCACAGCTTCTATAAGGTTTACATGATTTCGTAAAAAACACGAGTTTTTAGAAAATCTGCTTTATTTCATAAATGGAATCAACAAAGTATGCACAATCTACGTCATAACGGCTATCTATAGTTTGCGAATGCGACCGGAAATAGGAAAAGCTTACTTCCACCGTTTTTTAAAATCACAGCATCTGGAAGGTTTACATGATTTCTTAAAAAACACGAGTTTTTAGAAAATGTATTTTATTTCATAAATGGAATCAACAAAGTATGCACATTCTACGTCATAATGACTTTCTATAGTTTGCGCATTCGTCCGGAAATAAGAAAAGCTTACTTCCACCATTTTTTAAAATCAAAGCTTCTAGAAGTTTTACATGATTTCATAAAAAACACGAGTTTTTAAAAATGTGTTTTATTTCATAAATGGAATCCACAAAGGATGCACATTCTACGTCATAACAACTTTCTATAGTTTGCGCATGCGTCCGGAAATAAGAAAAGCTTACTTCCCCCGTTTTTTAAAATCACAGCTTCTAGAAGGTTTACATGATTTGTTAAAAAACACGAGTTTTTAGAAAATGTGTTTTATTTCATAAATGGAATCTACAAAGTATGCACATTCTACATCATAACGACTTTCTATAGTTTGCGCATGCGTTCGGAAATAAGAAAAGCTTACTTCCACCGTTTTTTGAAATCACAGCTTCTAGAAGGTTTACATGATTTCTTAAAAAACACGAGTTTTTAGAAAATGTGTTTTATTTCATAAATGGAATCAACAAAGTCTGCACATTCTACATCATAACGACTTTCTATAGTTTGCGCATGCGTTCGGAAATAACAAAAGCTTACTTCCACAGTTTTTTAAAATCGCAGCTTCTAGAAGGTTTACATGATTTCGTAAAAAACATGAGTTTTTAGAAAATGTGTTTTATTTGATAAATGGAATCTACAAAGTATGCACATTCTATGTCATAACAACTTTCTATAGTTTGCGCATGCGTCCGGAAATAAGAAAAGCTTACTTCCCCCGTTTTTTAAAATCACAGCTTCTAGAAGGTTTACATGATTTCTTAAAAAACACGAGTTTTTAGAAAATGTGTTTTATTTCATAAATAGAATCTACAAAGTATCCACATTCAACATCATAACGAATTTCTATAGTTTGCGCATGCGTCCGGAAATAAGAAAAGCTTACTTCCCCCGTTTTTTAAAATCACAGCTTCTAGAAGGTTTACATGATTTCTTAAAAAACACGAGTTTTTAGAAAATGTGTTTTATTTCCTAAATGGAATCAACAAAGTATGCACATTCTACGTCATAACCACTTTCTATAGTTTGCGCATGCATCCGGAAATAAGAAAAGCTTACTTCCACCGTTTTTTAAAATCACAGCTTCTAGAAGGTTTACATGATTTCTTAAAAAACATGAGTTTTTAGAAAATGTGTTTTATTTCATAAATGGAATCAACAAAGTCTGCACATTCTACGTCATAACGACTTTCTATAGTTTGCGCATTCGTGCGGAAATAAGAAAAGCTTACTTCCACAGTTTTGTAAAATCACAGCTTCTAGAAGGTTTACATGATTTCGTAAAAAACACGAGTTTTTGGAAAATGTGTTTTATTTGATAAATGAAATCTACAAAGTATGCACATTCTACGTCATAACGACTTTCTATAGTTTCCGCATGCTTCCGGAAATAAGAAAAGCTTACTTCCACCGTTTTTTAAAATCACAGCTTCTAGAAGGTTTACATGATTTCGTAAAAAACATGAATTTTTAGAAAGTGTGTTTTATTTCATAAATGGAATCTACAAAGTATGCACATTCTACGCCATAACAACTTTCTATACTTTGCGCATGCGTTTGGAAATAAGAAAAGCTTAGTTCCCCCGTTTTTTAAAATCACAGCTTCTAGAAGGTTTACATGATTTCTTAAAAAACTCGAGTTTTTAGAACACGTGTTTTATTTCATAAATGGAATCACCAAAGTATGCACATTCTACGTCATAACGACTTTCTATAGTTTGCGCATGCGTCCGGAAATAAGAAAAGCTTACTTCCACCATTTTTTAAAATCATAGCTTCTAGAAGGTTTACATGATTTCTTAAAAAACTCGAGTTTTTAGAACACGTGTTTTATTTCATAAATGGAATCAACAAAGTATGCACATTCTACGTCATAACGAATTTCTATAGTTTGCGCATGTGTGCTGAAATAAGAAAAGCTTACTTCCCCCATTTTTTAAAATTACAGCTTCTGGAAGGTTTACATGATTTCTTAAAAAACACGAGTTTTTAGAAAATGTGTTTTATTTTATAAATGGAATCAACAAAGTATGCACATTCTACGTCATAACCACTTTCTATAGTTTGCACATGCGTCCGGAAATAAGAAAAGCTTACTTCCACCGTTTTTTAAAATCACGGCTTCTAGAAGGTTTACATGATTTCGTAAAAAACACGAGTTTTTAGAAAATGTGTTTTATTTCATAAGTGGAATCTACAAAGTATGCACATTCTACGTCTTAACGACTTTCTATAGTTTGCGCATGCGTTCGGAAATAAGAAAAGCTTACTTCCACCGTTTTTTGAAATCACAGCTTCTAGATGGTTTACATGATTTCGTAAAAAACACGAGTTTTAAGAAAATGTGTTTTATTTCATAAATGGAATCAACAAAGTATGCACATTCTATGCCATAACGACTTTCTATAGTTTGCGCATTCGTCCGAAAATAAGAAAAGCTAACTTCCACCATTTTTTAAAATCACAGCTTCTATAAGGTTTACATGATTTCGTAAAAAACACAAGTCTTTAGAAAATGTGCTTTATTTCATAAATGGAATCAACAAACTATGCACATTCTACGTCATAACGGCTATATATAGTTTGCGAATGCGACGAAATAGGAAAAGCTTACTTCCACAGTTTTTTAAAATCACACCTTCTAGAAGGTTTACATGATTTCTTAAAAAACACGAGTTTTTAGAAAATGTGTTTTATTTCATAAATGGAATCGACAAAGTATGCACATTCTACGTCATAATGAATTTCTATAGTTTGTGCATTCGTCCGGAAATAAGAAAAGCTTACTTCCACCATTTTTTAAAATCACAGCTTCTAGAAGTTTTACATGATTTCATAAAAAACACGAGTTTTTAGAAAATGTGTTTTATTTCATAAATGGAATCTACAAAGGATGCACATTCTACGTCATAACAACTTCCTATAGTTTGCGCATGCGTCCGGAAATAAGAAAAGCTTACTTAAGCCGTTTTTTAAAATCACAGCTTCTAGAAGGTTTACATGATTTGTTAAAAAACACGAGTTTTTAGAAAATGTGTTTTATTTCATAAATGGAATCTACAAAGTATGCACATTCTACGTCATAACGACTCTCTATAGTTTGCACATGCGTCCGAAAATAAGAAAAGCTTACTTCCCCCGTTTTTCAAAATCACAGCTTCTAGAAGGTTTACATGATTTCCTAAAAAACACGAGTTTTTAGAAAATGTGTTTTATTTCGTAAATGGAATCAACAAAGTATGCACATTCTACGTCGTAACGACTTTCTATAGTTTGCGCATGCGTTTGGAATAAGAAAAGCTTACTTCCCCCGTTTTTTAAAATCACAGCTTCTAGTAGGTTTACATGATTTATTAAAAAACACGAATTTTTAGAAAATGTGTTTTATTTCATAAATGGAATCAACAAAGTATGCACATTCTACGTCATAACGACATTCTATAGTTTGCACATGCGTCTGGAAATAAGAAAAGCTTACTTCCACCTATTTTTAAAATCACAGCGTCTAGAAGGTTTACATGATTTCTTAAAAAACACGAGTTTTTAGAAAATGTGTTTTATTTCGTAAATGGAATCAACAAAGTATGCACATTCTATGTCGTAACGACTTTCTATAGTTTGCGCATGCGTTTGGAATAAGAAAAGCTTACTTCCCCCGTTTTTTGAAATCACAGCTTCTAGAAGGTTTACATGATTTCTTAAAAAACACGAGTTTTTAGAAAATGTGTTTTATTTCCTAAATGGAATCAACAAAGTATGCACATTCTACGTCATAACGACTTTCTATAGTTTGCGCATGCGTTTGGAAATAAGAAAAGCTTACTTCCCCTGTTTTTTAAAATCACAGCTTCTAGAAGGTTTACATGAATTCTTAAAAAACACGAGTTTTTAGAAAATGTGTTTTATTTCCTAAATGGAATCAAGAAAGTATGCACATTCTACGTCATAACCACTTTCTATAGTTTGCGCATGCGTCCGGAAATAAGAAAAGCTTACTTCCACCGTTTTTTAAAATCACAGCTTCTAGAAGGTTTACATGATTTCGTAAAAAACACGAGTTTTTAGAAAATGTGTTTTATTTCATAAATGGAATCAACAAAGTATGCACATTCTACGTCATCACAACTTTCTATAGTTTGCGCATGCGTCCGGAAATAAGAAAAGCTTACTTCCACCATTTTTTTAAATCACAGCTTCTAGAAGGTTTACATGATTTCTTAAAAAAGACTAGTTTTTAGATAATGTGTTTTATTTTATAAATGGAATCAACAAAGTCTGCACATTCTACGTCATAACGACTTTCTATAGTTTGCACATTCGTCCGGAAATAAGAAAAGCTTACTTCCACCGTTTTTTAAAATCACAGCTTCTAGAAGGTTTACACGATTTCGTAAAAAAAACGACTTTTTGGAAAATGTGTTTTATTTCATAAATGGAATCTACAAAGTATGCACATTCTACGTCATAACGACTTTCTATAGTTTGCGCATGCGTCCGGAAATAAGAAAAACTTACTTCCCCCGTTTTTTAAAATCACAGCTTCTAGAAGGTTTACATGATTTCTTAAAAAACTCTAGTTTTTAGAAAATGTGTTTTATTTCATAAATGGAATCAACAAAGTATGCACATTCTAAGTCATAATGACTTTCTATAGTTTGAGCATTCATCTGGAAATAAAAAAAGCTTACTTCCACCGTTTTTTAAAATCACAGCTTCTGGAAGGTTTACATGATTTCCTAAAAAACACGACTTTTTAGAAAATGTGTTTTATTTCATAAATGGAATCAAAAAAGTATGCACATTCTACGTCATAACGACTTTCTATAGTTTGCGCATGCGTTTGGAAATAAGAAAATCTTACTTCCCCTGTTTTTTTAAATCACAACTTCTAGAAGGTTTACATGATTTCTTAAAAAACACGAGTTTTTAGAAAATGTGTTTTATTTCATAAATGGAATCAACAAAGTATGCACATTCTACGTGATAACGACTTTCTATAGTTTGCGCATGCGTCCGGAAATAAGAAAAGCTTACTTCCACCGTTTTTTAAAATCACAACTTCTAGAATGTATACATGATTTCGTAAAAAACACGAGTTTTTAGAAAATGTGTTTTATTTCATAAATGGAATCAACAAAGTATGCACATTCTACGCCATAACGACTCTCTATAGTTTGTGCATGCGTCCGAAAATAAGAAAAGCTTACTTCCACCGTTTTTTAAAATCACAACTTCTAGAAGGTTTACATGATTTCGTAAAAAACACGAGTTTTTCGAAAATGTGGTTTATTTCAAAAATGGAATCTACAAAGTATGCACACTCTACGTCGTAACGACTTTCTATAGTTTGCGCATGCGTTCGGAAATTAGAAAAGCTTACTTCCCCCGTTTTTTAAAATCACAGCTTCTAGAAGGTTTACATGATTTCTTAAAAAACACGAGTTTTTAGAAAATGTGTTTTATTTCATAAATAGAATCAACAAAGTATGCACATTCTACGTCATAACAACTTTCTATAGTTTGCGCATGCATCCGGAAATAAGAAAAGCTTACTTCCATCGGTTTTTAAAATCAGAGCTTCTAGAAGGTTTACATGATTTCGTAAAAAACACGAGTTTTTAGAAAATCTGTTTTATTTCATAAATGGAATCTACAAAGTATGCACATTCTACGTCATAACGACTTTCTATAGTTTGCGCATGCGTCCGGAAATAATAAAAGCTTACTTCCACCGTTTTTTAAAATCACAGCTTCTAGATGGTTTACATGATTTCGTAAAAAACACGAGTTTTTAGAAAATGTGTTTTATTTCATAAATGGAATCTACAAAGTATGCACATTCTACGTCATAACGACTTTCTATAGTTTGCGCATGCGTCCGGAAATAAGAAATGCTTACTTCCACCGTTTTTTAAAATCACAGGTTCTAGAAGGTTTACATGATTTCGTAAAAAACACGAGTTTTTAGAAAATGTGTTTTAGTTCATAAATGGAATCTACAAAGTGTGCACATTCTATGTCATAAGGACTTTCTATAGTTTGCGCATGCGTCTGGAAATAAAAAAAGCTTACCTCCCCCGTTTTTTAAAATCACGGATTCTAGAAGGTTTACATGATTTCTTAAAAAACACGAGTTTTTAGAAAATGTGTTTTAGTTCATAAATGGAATCTACAAAGTGTGCACATTCTATGTCATAACGACTTTCTATAGTTTGCGCATGCGTCCGGAAATAAGAAATGCTTACTTCCACTGTTTTTTAAAATCACAGCTTCTAGAAGGTTGACATGATTTCTTAAAAAACACGAGTTTTTAGAAAATGTGTTTTATTTCATAAATGGAATCTACAAAGTATGCACATTCTACGTCATAATGACTTTCTATAGTTTGCGCATGTGTTTGGAAGTAAGAAAAGCTTACTTCCCCCGTTTTTTAAAATCACACCTTCTAGAAGGTTTACATGGTTATTTAAAAAACGCAAATTTTTAGAAGATGTGTTTTATTTCATAAATGGAATCAACAAAGTATGCACATTCTACGTCATAACGAATTTCTATAGTTTGCGCATGCGTCCGGAAATAAGAAAAGCTTACTTCCACCGTTTTTTAAAATCACAGCTTCTAGAAGGTTTACATGATTTCTTAAAAAACACTAGTTTTTAGAAAATGTGTTTTATTTCATAAATGGAATCAACAAAGTATGCACATTCTACGTCATAATGACTTTCTATAGTTTGAGCATTCATCCGGAAATAAGAAAAGCTTACTTACAGCGTTTTTTAAAATCACAGCTTCTAGAAGGTTTACATGATTTCGTAAAAAACACGAGTTTTTAGAAAATGTGTTTTATTTCATAAATGGAATCTACAAAGTATGCACATTCTACGTCATAACGAATTTCTATAGTTTGCGCATGCGTCCGGAAATAATAAAAGCTTACTTCCACCGTTTTTTAAAATCACAGCTTCTAGATGGTTTACATGATTTCGTAAAAAAACGAGTTTTTAGAAAATGTGTTTTATTTCATAAATGGAATCTACAAAGTATGCACATTCTACGTCATAACGACTTTCTATAGTTTGCACATGCGTCTGGAAATAAGAAATGCTTACTTCCACCGTTTTTTAAAATCACAGCTTCTAGAAGGTTGACATGATTTCTTAAAAAACACGAGTTTTTAGAAAATGTGTTTTATTTCATAAATGGAATCATAAAAGTATGCACATTCTACGTCATATGGACTTTCTATAGTTTGCGCATGCGTTTGGAAATAAGAAAAGCTTACTTCCCCCGTTTTTTAAAATCACAGGTTCTAGAAGGTTTACATGATTTCGTAAAAAACACGAGTTTTTAGAAAATGTGTTTTAGTTCATAAATGGAATCTACAAAGTGTGCACATTCTATGTCATAATGACTTTCTATAGTTTGCGCAAGCGTCTGGAAATAAAAAAAGCTTACCTCCCCCGTTTTTTAAAATCACGGATTCTAGAAGGTTTACATGATTTCTTAAAAAACACGACTTTTTAGAAAATGTGTTTTATTTCATAAATGGAATCAACAAAGTATGCATATTCTACATCATAACGACTTTCTATAGTTTGCGCATGCGTCCGGAAATAAGAAAAGCTTATTTCCACCGTTTTTTTAAATCACAGCTTTTAGAAGGTTTACATGATTTCTTAAAAAACACTAGTTTTTATAAAATGTGTTTTATTTTATAAATGCAATCAACAAAGTCTGCACATCTACGTCATAATGACTTTCTATAGTTTGCGCATTCGTCCGGAAATAAGAAAAACTTACTTCCACCGTTTTTTAAAATCACAGCTTCTAGAAGTTTTGCATGATTTCGTAAAAAACACGAGTTTTTAGAAAATGTGTTTTATTTGATAAATGGAATCTACAAACTACGCACATTCTACGTCATAACGACTTTCTATAGTTTGCGAATGCATCCGGAAATAAGAAAAGCTTACTTCCACCGTTTTTGAAAATCACAGCTTCTAGAAGGTTGACATGATTTCTTAAAAAACACGAGTTTTTAGAAAATGTGTTTTATTTCATAAATGGAATCAACAAAGTATGCACATTCTACGTCATAACGACTTTCTATAGTTTGCGCATGCGTCCGAAAATAAGAAAAGCTTACTTCCCCCGTTTTTTAAAATCACAGCTTCTAGAAGGTTTACATGATTTCTTAAAAAACACGAGTTCTTAGAAAATGTGTTTTATTTCGTAAATGAAATCAACAAAGTATGCACATTCTACGTCATAACGACTTTCTATAGTTTGCGCATGCGTCCGGAAATAAGAAAAGCTTACTTCCACCTATTTTTAAAATCGCAGCTTCTAGAAGGTTTACATGATTTCTTAAAAAACACGAGTTTTTAGAAAATGTGTTTTATTTCATATATGGAATCAACAAAGTATGCACATTCTACGTCATAACGACTTTCTATAGTTTGCGCATGCGTCCGGAAATAAGAAAAGCTTACTTCCCCCGTTTTTTAAAATCACAGCTTCTAGAAGGTTTACATGATTTCTTAAAAAACACGAGTTTTTAGAAAATGTGTTTTATTTCGTAAATGAAATCAACAAAGTATGCACATTCTACGTCATAAGGACTTTCTATAGTTTGCGCATGCGTCCGGAAATAAGAAAAGCTTACTTCCACCTATTTTTAAAATCACAGCTTCTAGAAGGTTTACATGATTTCGTTAAAAACACGAGTTTTGAGAAAATGTGTTTTATTTCATAACTGGAATCTACAAAGTATGCACATTCTACGTCATAACGAATTTCTATAGTTTGCGTATGCGTCTGGAAATAAGAAAAGTTTACTTCCCCCGTTTTTTAAAATCACATCTTCTAGAAGGTTTACATGATTTCTTAAAAAACACGAGTTTTTAGAAAATGTGTTTTATTTCATAAATGGAATCTACAAAGTATGCACATTCTACGTCATAATGACTTTCTATAGTTTGCGCATGTGTTTGGAAGTAAGAAAAGCTTACTTCCCCCGTTTTTTAAAATCACACCTTCTAGAAGGTTTACATGGTTATTTAAAAAACACAAATTTTTAGAAGATGTGTTTTATTTCATAAATGGAATCAACAAAGTATGCACATTCTACGTCATAACGAATTTCTATAGTTTGCGCATGCGTCCGGAAATAAGAAAAGCTTACTTCCACCATTTTTTAAAATCACAGCTTCAAGAAGGTTTACATGATTTCTTAAAAAACACGAGTTTTTAGAAAATGTGTTTTATTTCATAAATGGAATCAACAAAGTATGCACATTCTACGTCATAATGACTTTCTATAGTTTGAGCATTCATCCGGAAATAAGAAAAGCTTACTTCCAGCGTTTTTTAAAATCACAGCTTCTAGAAGGTTTACATGATTTCGTAAAAAACACGAGTTTTTAGAAAATGTGTTTTATTTCATAAATGGAATCTACAAAGTATGCACATTCTACGTCATAACGACTTTCTATAGTTTGCGCATGCGTCCGGAAATAATAAAAGCTTACTTCCACCAGTTTTTAAAATCACAGCTTCTAGATGGTTTACATGATTTCGTAAAAAACACGAGTTTTTAGAAAATGTGTTTTATTTCATAAATGGAATCTACAAAGTATGCATATTCTACCTCATAACGACTTTCTATAGTTTGCGCATGCGTCCGGAAATAAGAAATGCTTACTTCCACCGTTTTTTAAAATCACAGCGTCTAGAAGGTTGACATGATTTCTTAAAAAACACGAGTTTTTAGAAAATGTGTTTTATTTCATAAATGGAATCAACAAAGTATGCACATTCTACGTCATATGGACTTTCTATAGTTTGCGCATGCGTTTGGAAATAAGAAAAGATACTTCCCCAGTTTTTTAAAATCACAGGTTCTAGAAGGTTTACATGATTTCGTAAAAAACACGAGTTTTTAGAAAATGTGTTTTAGTTCATAAATGGAATCTACAAAGTGTGCACATTCTATGTCATAATGACTTTCTATAGTTTGCGCATGCGTCTGGAAATAAAAAAAGCTTACCTCCCCCGTTTTTTAAAATCACGGATTCTAGAAGGTTTACATGATTTCTTAAAAAACACGACTTTTTAGAAAATGTGTTTTATTTCATAAATGGAATCAACAAAGTATGCATATTCTACATCATAACGACTTTCTATAGTTTGCGCATGCGTCCGGAAATAAGAAAAGCTTACTTCCACCGTTTTTTTAAATCACAGCTTTTAGAAGGTTTACATGATTTCTTAAAAAACACTAGTTTTTCGAGAATGTGTTTTATTTTATAAATGCAATCAACAAAGTCTGCACATTCTACGTCATAATGACTTTCTATAGTTTGCGCATTCGTCCGGAAATAAGAAAGACTTACTTCCACCGTTTTTTAAAGTCACAGCTTCTAGAAGTTTTACATGATTTCGTAAAAAAACACGAGTTTTTAGAAAATGTGTTTTATTTGATAAATGGAATCTACAAACTACGCACATTCTACGTCATAACGACTTTCTATAGTTTGCAAATGCATCTGGAAATAAGAAAAGCTTACTTCCACCGTTTTTGAAAATCACAGCTTCTAGAAGGTTTACATGATTTCTTAAAAAACACGAGTTTTTAGAAAATGTGTTTTATTTCATATATGGAATCAACAAAGTATGCACATTCTACGTCATAACGACTTTATATAGTTTGCGCATCCGTCCGAAAATAAGAAAAGCTTACTTCCCCCATTTTTTAAAATCACAGCTTCTAGAAGGTTTACATGATTTCTTAAAAAACACGAGTTCTTAGAAAATGTGTTTTATTTCGTAAATGAAATCAACAAAGTATGCACATTCTACGTCATAACGACTTTCTATAGTTTGCGCATGCGTCCGGAAATAAGAAAAGCTTACTTCCCCCGTTTTTTAAAATCACAGCTTCTAGAAGGTTTACATGATTTCTTAAAAAACACGAGTTTGAAGAAAATGTGTTTTATTTCGTAAATGAAATCAACAAAGTATGCACATTCTACGTCATAACGACTTTCTATAGTTTGCGCATGCGTCCGGAAATAAGAAAAGCTTACTTCCACCTATTTTTAAAATCACAGCTTCTAGAAGGTTTACATGATTTCGTTAAAAACACGAGTTTTGAGAAAATGTGTTTTATTTCATAAATGGAATCTACAAAGTATGCACATTCTACGTCATAACGAATTTCTATAGTTTGCGTATGCGTCTGGAAATAAGAAAAGTTTACTTCCCCCGTTTTTTAAAATCACATCTTCTAGAAGGTTTACATGATTTCTTAAAAAACACGAGTTTTTAGAAAATGTGTTTTATTTGATAAATGGAATCTACAAAGTATGCACATTCTACGTCATAATGACTTTCTATAGTTTGTGCATGTGTTTGGAAGTAAGAAAAGCTTACTTCCCCCGTTTTTTAAAATCACACATTCTAGAAGGTTTACATGGTTATTTAAAAAACACAAATTTTTAGAAGATGTGTTTTATTTCATAAATGGAATCAACAAAGTATGCACATTCTACGTCATAACGAATTTCTATAGTTTGCGCATGCGTTCGGAAATAAGAAAAGCTTACTTCCACCGTTTTTTAAAATCACAGCTTCTAGAAGGTTTACATGATTTCTTAAAAAACACTAGTTTTTAGAAAATGTGTTTTATTTCATAAATGGAATCAACAAAGTATGCACATTCTACGTCATAATGACTTTCTATAGTTTGAGCATTCATCCGGAAATAAGAAAAGCTTACTTCCAATGTTTTTTAAAATCACAGCTTCTAGAAGGTTTACATGATTTCGTAAAAAACACGAGTTTTTAGAAAATGTGTTTTATTTCATAAATGGAATCTACAAAGTATGCACATTCTGCGTCATAACGACTTTCTATAGTTTGCGCATGCGTCTGGAAATAAGAAAAGCTTACTTCCCCCGTTTTTTTGAAATCATAGCTTCTAGAACGTTTACATGATTTCTTAAAAAACACGAGTTTTTAAAAAATGTGTTTTATTTCATAAATGGAATCAACAAAGTATGCACATTCTATGTCATAATGACTTTCTATACTTTGCGCATGTGTTTGGAAATAAGAAAAGCTTACTTCCCCCATTTTTTAAAATCACAACTTCTAGAAGGTTTACATGGTTTCTTAAAATACACGAGTTTTTAGAAAATTTGTTTTATTTCATAAATGGAATCAACAAAGTATGCACATTCTACGTCATAACGACTTTCTATAGTTTGCGCATGCGTCCGGAAATAAGAAAAGCTTACTTCCACCGTTTTTTTAAATCACAGCTTCTAGAAGGTTTACATGATTTCTTAAAAAACATGAGTTTTTAGATAATGTGTTTTATTTCATAAATGGAATCAACAAAGTGTGCACATTCTACGTCATAACGACTTTCTATAGTTTGCGTATTCGACCGAAAATAAGAAAAGCTTACTTCCACAGTTTTTTAAAATCACAGTTTCTAGAATGTTTACATGATTTCGTAAAAAACATGAGTTTTTAGAAAATGTGTTTTATTTCATAAATGGAATCTACAAAGTACGCACATTCTTTGTCATAACGACTTTATATAGTTCTTCCATTCGTCTGGAAATAAGAAAAGCTTACTTCCCCCATTTTTTGAAAGCACAGCTTCTAGAAGGTTTACATGATTTCGTAAAAAACACGAGTTTTTAGAAAATGTGTTTTATTTCATAAATGGAATCTATAGAGTATGCACATTCTACGTCATAACGACTTCCTATTGTTTGCGCATGAGTCCGGAAATAAGAAAAGCTTACTTCCACCGTTTTTTAAAATCACAGCTTCTGGAAGGTTTACATGATTTCCTAAAAAACACGACTTTTTAGAAAATGTGTTTTATTTCATAAATGGAATCTACAAAGTATGCACATTCTACGTCATAACGACTTTCTATAGTTTGCGCATGCGTCCGGAAATAAGAAAAGCTTACTTCCACTGTTTTTTAAAATCACAGCTTCTAGAAGGTTTACATGGTTTCTTAAAAAACACGAGTTTTTAGAAAATGTGTTTTATTTCATAAATGGAATCAACAAAGTATGCACATTCTACGCCATAACGACTTTCTATAGTTTGTGCATGCGTCCGGAAATAAGAAAAGCTTACTTCCACCGTTTTTTAAAATCACAACTTCTAGAAGGTTTACATGATTTCGTAAAAAACACGAGTTTTTCGAAAATGTGTTTTATTTCAAAAATGGAATCTACAAAGTATGCACACTCTACGTCATAACGACTTTCTATAGTTTGCGCATGCGTTCAGAAATTAGAAAAGCTTACTTCCCCCGTTTTTTAAAATCACAGCTTCTAGAAGGTTTACATGATTTGTTAAAAAACACGAGTTTTTAGAAAATGTATTTTATTTCATAAATAGAATCAACAAAGTATGCACATTCTACGTCATAACGACTTTCTATAGTTTGCGCATGCATCCGGAAATAAGAAAAGCTTACTTCCATCGTTTTTTAAAATCACAGCTTCTAGAAGGTTTACATGATTTCGTAAAAAACATGAGTTTTTAGAAAATGTGTTTTATTTCATAAATGGAATCTACAAAGTATGCACATTCTACGTCATAACGACTTTCTATAGTTTGCGCATGCGTCCGGAAATAATAAAAGCTTACTTCCACCGTTTTTTAAAATCACAGCTTCTAGATGGTTTACATGATTTCGTAAAAAACATGAGTTTTTAGAAAATGTGTTTTATTTCATAAATGGAATCTACAAAGTATGCACATTCTATGTCATAACGACTTTCTATAGTTTTGGCATGCGTCCGGAAATAAGAAATGCTTACTTCCACCGTTTTTTAAAATCACAGCTTCTAGAAGGTTGACATGATTTCCTAAAAAACACGAGTTTTTAGAAAATGTGTTTTATTTCATAAATGGAATCAACAAAGTATGCACATTCTACGTCATAACGACTTTCTATAGTTTGCGCATGCGTTTGGAAATAAGAAAAGCTTACTTCCCCCGTTTTTTAAAATCACAGGTTCTAGAAGGTTTACATGATTTCGTAAAAATCACGAGTTTTTAGAAAATGTGTTTTAGTTCATAAATGGAATCTACAAAGTTTGCACATTCTATGTCATAATGACTTTCTATAGTTTGCGCATGCGTCTGGAAATAAAAAAAGCTTACCTCCCCCGTTTTTTAAAATCACGGATTCTAGAAGGTTTACATGATTTCTTAAAAAACACGACTTTTTAGAAAATGTGTTTTATTTCATAAATGGAATCAACAAAGTATGCATATTCTACGTCATAACAACTTTCTATAGTTTGCGCATGCGTCCGGAAATAAGAAAAGCTTACTTCCACTGTTTTTTTAAATCACAGCTTTTAGAAGGTTTACATGATTTCTTAAAAAACACTAGTTTTTAGAAAATGTGTTTTATTTTATAAATGCAATCAACAAAGTCTGCACATTCTACGTCATAATGACTTTCTATAGTTTGCGCATTCGTCCGGAAATAAGAAAAGCTTACTTCCACCGTTTTTTAAAATCACAGCTTCTAGAAGTTTTACATGATTTCGTAAAAAACACGAGTTTTTAGAAAATGTGTTTTATTTGATAAATGGAATCTACAAACTACCCACATTCTACGTCATAACGACTTTCTATAGTTTGCGAATGCATCCGGAAATAAGAAAAGCTTACTTCCACCGTTTTTTAAAATCACAGCTTCTAGAAGGTTTACATGATTTCTTAAAAAACACTAGTTTTTAGAAAATGTATTTTATATCATAAATGGAATCAACAAAGTATGCACATTCTAATTCATAATGACTTTCTATAGTTTGAGCATTCATCTGGAAATAAGAAAAGCTTACTTCCACCGTTTTTTAAAATCACAGCTTCTGGAAGGCTTACATGATTTCCTAAAAAACACGACTTTTTAGAAAATGTGTTTTATTTCATAAATGGAATCAACAAAGTATGCACATTCTACGTCATAACGACTTTCTATAGTTTGCGCATGCGTCCGGAAATAAGAAAAGCTTACTTCCACCGTTTTTTTAAATCACAACTTCTAGAAGGTTTACATGATTTCGTAAAAAACACGAGTTTTTCGAAAATGTGTTTTATTTCAAAAATGGAATCTACAAAGTATGCACACTCTACGTCGTAACGACTTTCTATAGTTTGCGCATGCGTTCGGAAATTAGAAAAGCTTACTTCCCCCGTTTTTTAAAATCACAGCTTCTAGAAGGTTTACATGATTTCTTAAAAAACACGAGTTTTTAGAAAATGTGTTTTTTTTCATAAATAGAATCAACAAAGTATGCACATTCTACGTCATAACGACTTTCTATAGTTTGCGCATGCATCCGGAAATAAGAAAAGCTTACTTCCATCGTTTTTTAAAATCACAGCTTCTAGAAGGTTTACATGATTTCGTAAAAAACACGAGTTTTTAGAAAATGTGTTTTATTTCATAAATGGAATCAACAAAGTATGCACATTCTACGTCATAACGACTTTCTATAGTTTGCGCATGTGTCCGGAAATAAGAAAAGCTTACTTCAGCCGTTTTTTAAAATCACAGCTTCTAGAAGGTTTACATGATTTCTTAAAAAACACGAGTTTTTAGAAAATGTGTTTTATTTCATAAATGGAATCAACAAAGTATTCACATTCTACGTCATAACGACTTTCTATAGTTTGCGCATGCGTCCGGAAATAAGAGAAGCTTACTTCCACCATTTTTTAAAATCACAGGTTCTAGAAGGTTTACATGATTTCGTAAAAAACACGAGTTTTTAGAAAATGTGTTTTATTTCATAAATGGAATCTACAAAGTATGCACATTCTACATCATAATGACTTTCTATAGTTTGCGCATTCGTCCGGAAATAAGAAAAGCTTACTTCCACCGTTTTTTAAAATCACAGCTTCTAGAAGTTTTACATGATTTCATAAAAAACACGAGTTTTTAGAAAATGTGTTTTATTTCATAAATGGAATCTACAAAGGATGCACATTCTAAGTAATAACAACTTTCTATAATTTGCGCATGCGTCCGGAAATAAGAAAAGCTTACTTCCCCCGTTTTTTAAAATCACAGCTTCTAGAAGGTTTACATGATTTCTTAAAAAACACGAGTTTTTAGAAAATGTGTTTTATTTCATAAATGGAATCTACAAAGTATGCACATTCTACGTCATAACGACTTTCTATAGTTTGCGCATGCGTCTGGAAATAAGAAAAGCTTACTTCCCCTGTTTTTTAAAATCACAACTTCTGGAAGGTTTACATGATTTCTTAAAAAACACGAGTTTTTAGAAAATGTGTTTTATTTCCTAAATGGAATCAACAAAGTATGCACATTCTACGTCATAACGACTTTCTATAGTTTGCGCACGCGTTTGGAAATAAGAAAAGCTTACTTCCCCCGTTTTTTAAAATCACAGCTTCTAGAAGGTTTACATGATTTCTTAAAAAACACGAGTTTTTAGAAAATGTGTTTTATTTCCTAAATGGAATCTACAAAGTATGCACATTCTACGTCATAACGAATTTCTATAGTTTGCACATGCGTTTGGAAATAAGAAAAGCTTAGTTCCCCCGTTTGTTAAAATCACAGCTTCTAGAAGGTATACATGATTTCGTAAAAAACACGAGCTTTTAGAAAATGTGTTTTATTTCATAAATGGAATCTACAAAGTATGCACATTCTACGTCATAACGACTTTCTATAGTTTGCGCATGCGTCCGCAAATAAGAAAAGCTTACTTCCACCGTTTTTTAAAATCACAGCTTCTAGAAGGTTTACATGATTTCGTAAAAAACACGAGTTTTTAGAAAGTGTGTTTTATTTCCTAAATGGAATCTACAAAGTATGCACATTCTACGTCATAACGAATTTCTATAGTTGGCACATGCGTTTGGAAATAAGAAAAGCTTAGTTCCCCCGTTTTTTAAAATCACAGCTTCTAGAAGGTTTACATGATTTCTTAAAAAACACGAGTTTTTAGAAAATGTGTTTTATTTCATAAATGGAATCAAAAAAGTATGCACATTCTACGTCATAACGACTTTCTATAGTTTGCGCATGCGTTTGGAAATAAGAAAAGCTTACTTCCCCCGTTTTTTAAAATCACAGGTTCTACAAAGTGTGCACATTCTATGTCATAATTACTTTCTATAGTTTGCGCATGCGTCTGGAAATAAAAAAAGCTTACCTCCCCCGTTTTTTAAAATCACGGATTCTAGAAGGTTTACATGATTTCTTAAAAAACACGACTTTTTAGAAAATGTGTTTTATTTCATAAATGGAATCAACAAAGTATGCATATTCTACGTCATAACGACTTTCTATAGTTTGCGCATGCGTCCGGAAATAAGAAAAGCTTACTTCCACCGTTTTTTTAAATCACAGCTTTTAGAAGGTTTACATGATTTCTTAAAAAACACTAGTTTTTAGAAAATGTGTTTTATTTTATAAATGCAATCAACAAAGTCTCCACATTCTACGTCATAATGACTTTCTATAGTTTGCGCATTCGTCCGGAAATAAGAAAAGCTTACTTCCACCGTTTTTTAAAATCACAGCTTCTAGAAGTTTTACATGATTTCGTAAAAAACACGAGTTTTTAGAAAATGTGTTTTATTTGATAAATGGAATCTACAAACTACGCACATTCTACATCATAACAACTTTCTATAGTTTGCGAATGCATCCGGAAATAAGAAAAGCTTACTTCCACCGTTTTTTAAAATCACAGCTTCTAGAAGGTTTACATGATTTCTTAAAAAACACTAGTTTTTAGAAAATGTGTTTTATTTCATAAATGGAATCAACAAAGTATGCACATTCTAAGTCATAATGACTTTCTATAGTTTGAGCATTCATCTGGAAATAAGAAAAGCTTACTTCCACCGTTTTTTAAAATCACAGCTTCTGGAAAGTTTACATGATTTCCTAAAAAACACGACTTTTTAGAAAATGTGTTTTATTTCATAAATGGAATCAACAAAGTATGCACATTCTACGTCATAACGACTTTCTATAGTTTGCACATGCGTTTGGAAATAAGAAAAGCTTACTTCCCCTGTTTTTTTAAATCACAACTTCTAGAAGGTTTACATGATTTCTCAAAAAACACGAGTTTTTAGAAAATGTGTTTTATTTCATAAATGGAATCAACAAAGTATGCACATTCTACGTCATAACGACTTTCTATAGTTTGCGCATGCGTCCGGAAATAAGAAAAGCTTACTTCCCCGTTTTTTAAAATCACAGCTTCTAGATGGTTTACATGATTTCTTAAAAAACACGAGTTTTTAGAAAATGTGTTTTATTTCATAAATAGAATCAACAAAGTATGCACATTCTACGTCATAACGACTTTCTATAGTTTGCGCATGCATCCGGAAATAAGAAAAGCTTACTTCCATCGTTTTTTAAAATCACAGCTTCTAGAAGGTTTACATGATTTCGTAAAAAACACGAGTTTTTAGAAAATGTGTTTTATTTCATAAATGGAATCTACAAAGTATGCACATTCTACGTCATAACGACTTTCTATAGTTTGCGCATGCGTCCAGAAATAATAAAAGCTTACTTCCACCGTTTTTTAAAATCACAGCTTCTAGATAGTTTACATGATTTCGTAAAAAACACGAGTTTTTAGAAAATGTGTTTTATTTCATAAATGGAATCTACAAAGTATGCACATTCTACGTCATAACAACTTTCTATAGTTTGAGCATGCGTCCAGAAATAAGAAATGTTTACTTCCACCGTTTTTTAAAATCACAGCTTCTAGAAGGTTTACATGATTTCGTAAAAAACACGAGTTTTTAGAAAATGTGTTTTATTTCATAAATGGAATCAAAAAAGTATGCACATTCTACGTCATAGTGACTTTCTATAGTTTGCGCATTCGTTTGGAAATAAGAAAAGCTTACTTCCACTATTTTTTAAAATCACGGCTTCTAGAAGGTTTAGATGATTTCTTAAAAAACACGAGTTTTTAGAAAATGTGTTTTATTTCATAAATGGAATCAACAAAGTATGCACATTCTACGTCATAACGACTTTCTATAGTTTGCGCATTCGTCTGGAAATAAGAAAAGCTTACCTCCACCGTTTTTTAAAATCACAGCTTCTAGAAGGTTTACATGATTTCGTAAAAAACACGAGTTTTTAGAAAATGTGTTTTAGTTCATAAATGGAATCTACAAAGTGTGCACATTCTATGTCATAATGACTTTCTATAGTTTGCACATGCGTCTGGAAATAAGAAAAGCTTACCTCCCCCGTTTTTTAAAATCACGGATTCTAGAAGGTTTACATGATTTCTTAAAAAACACGACTTTTTAGAAATTGTGTTTTATTTCATAAATGGAATCAACAAAGTATGCACATTCTACGTCATAACGATTTCTATAGTTTGTGCATGCGTCCGTAAATAAGAAAAGCTTACTTCCCCTGTTTTTTAAAATCACAACTTCTAGAAGGTTTACATAATTTCGTAAAAAACACGAGTTTTTAGAAAATGTGTTTTATTTCATAAATGGAATCAACAAAGTATGCACATTCTATGCCATAACGACTTTCTATATTTTGCGCATTCGTCCGGAAATAAGAAAAGCTTACTTCCACCATTTTTTAAAATCACAACTTCTAGAAGGTTTACATGATTTCTTAAAAAACACGAGTTTTTATAAAATGTGTTTTATTTCATAAATGGAATCAACAAAGTATGCACATTCTACGTCATAACGGCTATCTATAGTTTGCGCATGCGACCGGAAATAAGAAAAGCTTACTTCCACCGTTTTTTAAAATCATAGCTTCTAGAAGGTTTACATCATTTCATAAAAAACACGAGTTTTTAGAAAATGTGTTTTATTTCATAAATGGAATCAACAAAGTATGCACATTCTACGTCATAACGACTTTCTATAGTTTGCGCTTGTGTCCGGAAATAGGAAAAGCTTACTTCCACCGTTTTTTAAAATCACAGCTTCTAGAAGGTTTACATGATTTCTTAAAATACACAAGTTTTTAGAAAATGTGTTTTATTTCATAAATGGAATCAACAAAGTATGCACATTCTACGTCATAACGACTTTCTATAGTTTGCGCATGCGTCCGGAAATAAGAGAAGCTTACTTCCACCATTTTTTAAAATCACAGCTTGTAGAAGGTTTACATGATTTCTTAAAAAACACGAGTTTTTAGAAAATGTGTTTTATTTCATAAATGGAATCTACAAAGGATGCACATTCTAAGTCATAACAACTTTCTATAATTTGCGCATGCGTCCGGAAATAAGAAAAGCTTACTTCCCCCGTTTTTTAAAATCACAGCTTATAGAAGGTTTACATGATTTCTTAAAAAACACGAGTTTTTACAAAATGTGTTTTATTTCATAAATGGAATCAACAAAGTATGCACATTCTACGTCATAACGACTTTCTATAGTTTGCGCATGTGTCCGGAAATAAGAAAAGCTTACTTCCACCGTTTTTTAAAATCACAGCTTCTAGAAGGTTTACATGATTTCTTAAAAAACACGAGTTTTTAGAAAATGTGTTTTATTTCATAAATGGAATCAACAAAGTATTCACATTCTACGTCATAACGACTTTCTATAGTTTGCGCATGCGTCCGGAAATAAGAGAAGCTTACTTCCACCATTTTTTAAAATCACAGCTTGTAGAAGGTTTACATGATTTCGTAAAAAACACGAGTTTTTAGAAAATGTGTTTTATTTCATAAATGGAATCTACAAAGTATGCACATTCTACATCATAATGACTTTCTATAGTTTGCGCATTCGTCCGGAAATAAGAAAAACTTACTTCCACCGTTTTTTAAAATCACAGATTCTAGAAGTTTTACATGATTTCATAAAAAACACGAGTTTTTAGAAAATGTGTTTTATTTCATAAATGGAATCTACAAAGGATGCACATTCTAAGTAATAACAACTTTCTATAATTTGCGCATGCGTCCGGAAATAAGAAAAGCTTACTTCCCCCGTTTTTTAAAATCACAGCTTCTAGAAGGTTTACATGATTTCTTAAAAAACACGAGTTTTTAGAAAATGTGTTTTATTTCATAAATGGAATCTACAAAGTATGCAAATTCTATGTCATAACGACTTTCTATAGTTTGCGCATGCGTCTGGAAATAAGAAAAGCTTACTTCCCCTGTTTTTTAAAATCACAGCTTCTAGAAGGTTTACATGATTTCTTAAAAAACACGAGTTTTTAGAAAATGTGTTTTATTTCCTAAATGGAATCAACAAAGTATGCACATTCTACGTCATAACGACTTTCTATAGTTTGCGCACGCGTTTGGAAATAAGAAAAGCTTACTTCTCCCGTTTTTTAAAATCACAGCTTCTAGAAGGTTTAAATGATTTCTTAAAAAACACGAGCTTTTAGAAAATGTGTTTTATTTCATAAATGGAATCTACAAAGTATGCACATTCTACGTCATAACGACTTTCTATAGTTTGCGCATGCGTCCGGAAATAAGAAAAGCTTACTTCCACCGTTTTTTAAAATCACAGCTTCTAGAAGGTTTACATGATTTCGTAAAAAACACGAGTTTTTAGAAAGTGTGTTTTATTTCCTAAATGGAATCTACAAAGTATGCACATTCTACGTCATAACGAATTTCTATAGTTTGCACATGCGTTTGGAAATAAGAAAAGCTTAGTTCCCCCGTTTTTTAAAATCACAGCTTCTAGAAGGTTTACATGATTTCTTAAAAAACACGAGTTTTTAGAAAATGTGTTTTATTTCATTAATGGAATCAACAAAGTATGCACATTCTACGTCATAACGACTTTCTATAGTTTGCGCATGCGTCCGGAAATAAGAAAAGCTTACTTCCACCGTTTTTTAAAATCACAGCTTCTAGAAGGTTCACATGATTTCTTAAAAAACACGAGTTTTTAGAACATGTGTTTTATTTCATAAATGGAATCAACAAAGTCTGCACATTCTACGTCATAACGACTTTCTATAGTTTGTGCATTCGTCCGAAAATAAGAAAAGCTTATTTCCACAGTTTTTTAAAATCACGGCTTCTAGAAGGTTTACATGATTTCGTAAAAAACACAAGTTTTTAGAAAATGTGTTTTATTTGATAAATGGAATCTACAAAGTATGCACATTCTACGTCATAATGACGTTCTATAGTTTGCGCATGCGTCCGGAAATAAGAAAAGCTTACTTCCCCCGTTTTTTAAAATCACAGCTTCTGGAAGGTTTACATGATTTCGTAAAAAACACGAGTTTTTAGAAAGTGTGTTTTATTTCATAAATGGAATCTACAAAGTATGCATATTCTATGTTATAACGACTTTCTATAGTTTGTACATGCGTTTGGAAATAAGAGAAGCTTACTTCCCCCGTTTTTTTAAATCACAGCTTCTAGAAGGTTTGCAAGATTTCTTAAAAAACACGAGTTTTTAGAAAATGTGTTTTATTTTATAAATGGAATCAACAAAGTATGCACATTCTACGTCATAACGGCTATCTATAGTTTGCGCATGCGTCCGGATATAAGAAAAGCTTACTTCCACCGTTTTTTCAAATCACAGCTTCTAGAAGGTTTACATGATTTCTTAAAAAACACGAGTTTTTAGAAAATGTGTTTTATTTCATAAATGGAATCAAAAAAGTATGCACATTCTACGTCATAATCACTTTCTATATTTTGCGCATTCGTCAGGAAATAAGAAAAGCTTACTTGCACCATTTTTTAAAATCACAGCTTCTAGAGGGTTTACATGATTTCTTAAAAAACAGGAGTTTTTAGAAAATGTGTTTTATTTCATAAATGGAATCTACAAAGTATGCACATTCTACGTCATAACGACTTTCTATAGTTTGCGCATGCGTTTGGAAATAAGAGAAGCTTACTTCCCCCGTTTTTTTAAATCACAGCTTCTAGAAGGTTTACAAGATTTCTTAAAAAACACGAGTTTTTAGAAAATGTGTTTTATTTCATAAATGGAATCAACAAAGTATGCACATTCTACGTCATAACGACTTTCTATAGTTTGGGCATGTGTCCGGAAATAAGAAAAGCTTACTTCCACCGTTTTTTAAAATCACAGCTTCTAGAAGGTTTACATGATTTCGTAAAAAACACGAGTTTTTAGAAAATGTGTTTTATTTCATAAATGTAATCTACAAAGTATGCACACTCTACGTCATAACGACTTTCTATAGTTTGCGCATGCGTTCGGAAATTAGAAAAGCTTATTTCCCCTGTTTTTTAAAATCACAGGTTCTAGAAGGTTTGAGCATTCATCTGGAAATAAGAATAGCTTACTTCCACCGTTTTTTAAAATCACAGCTTCTGGAAGGCTTACATGATTTCCTAAAAAACACGACTTTTTAGAAAATGTGTTTTATTTCATAAATGGAATCAACAAAGTATGCACATTCTACGTCATAACGACTTTCTATAGTTTGCGCATGCGTCCGGAAATAAGAAAAGCTTACTTCCACCGTTTTTTTAAATCACAACTTCTAGAAGGTTTACATGATTTCGTAAAAAACACGAGTTTTTCGAAAATGTGTTTTATTTCAAAAATGGAATCTACAAAGTATGCACACTCTACGTCGTAACGACTTTCTATAGTTTGCGCATGCGTTCGGAAATTAGAAAAGCTTACTTCCCCCGTTTTTTAAAATCACAGCTTCTAGAAGGTTTACATGATTTCTTAAAAAACACGAGTTTTTAGAAAATGTGTTTTTTTTCATAAATAGAATCAACAAAGTATGCACATTCTACGTCATAACGACTTTCTATAGTTTGCGCATGCATCCGGAAATAAGAAAAGCTTACTTCCATCGTTTTTTAAAATCACAGCTTCTAGAAGGTTTACATGATTTCGTAAAAAACACGAGTTTTTAGAAAATGTGTTTTATTTCATAAATGGAATCAACAAAGTATGCACATTCTACGTCATAACGACTTTCTATAGTTTGCGCATGTGTCCGGAAATAAGAAAAGCTTACTTCAGCCGTTTTTTAAAATCACAGCTTCTAGAAGGTTTACATGATTTCTTAAAAAACACGAGTTTTTAGAAAATGTGTTTTATTTCATAAATGGAATCAACAAAGTATTCACATTCTACGTCATAACGACTTTCTATAGTTTGCGCATGCGTCCGGAAATAAGAGAAGCTTACTTCCACCATTTTTTAAAATCACAGCTTCTAGAAGGTTTACATGATTTCGTAAAAAACACGAGTTTTTAGAAAATGTGTTTTATTTCATAAATGGAATCTACAAAGTATGCACATTCTACATCATAATGACTTTCTATAGTTTGCGCATTCGTCCGGAAATAAGAAAAGCTTACTTCCACCGTTTTTTAAAATCACAGCTTCTAGAAGTTTTACATGATTTCATAAAAAACACGAGTTTTTAGAAAATGTGTTTTATTTCATAAATGGAATCTACAAAGGATGCACATTCTAAGTAATAACAACTTTCTATAATTTGCGCATGCGTCCGGAAATAAGAAAAGCTTACTTCCCCCGTTTTTTAAAATCACAGCTTCTAGAAGGTTTACATGATTTCTTAAAAAACACGAGTTTTTAGAAAATGTGTTTTATTTCATAAATGGAATCTACAAAGTATGCACATTCTACGTCATAACGACTTTCTATAGTTTGCGCATGCGTCTGGAAATAAGAAAAGCTTACTTCCCCTGTTTTTTAAAATCACAACTTCTGGAAGGTTTACATGATTTCTTAAAAAACACGAGTTTTTAGAAAATGTGTTTTATTTCCTAAATGGAATCAACAAAGTATGCACATTCTACGTCATAACGACTTTCTATAGTTTGCGCACGCGTTTGGAAATAAGAAAAGCTTACTTCCCCCGTTTTTTAAAATCACAGCTTCTAGAAGGTTTACATGATTTCTTAAAAAACACGAGTTTTTAGAAAATGTGTTTTATTTCCTAAATGGAATCTACAAAGTATGCACATTCTACGTCATAACGAATTTCTATAGTTTGCACATGCGTTTGGAAATAAGAAAAGCTTAGTTCCCCCGTTTGTTAAAATCACAGCTTCTAGAAGGTATACATGATTTCGTAAAAAACACGAGCTTTTAGAAAATGTGTTTTATTTCATAAATGGAATCTACAAAGTATGCACATTCTACGTCATAACGACTTTCTATAGTTTGCGCATGCGTCCGCAAATAAGAAAAGCTTACTTCCACCGTTTTTTAAAATCACAGCTTCTAGAAGGTTTACATGATTTCGTAAAAAACACGAGTTTTTAGAAAGTGTGTTTTATTTCCTAAATGGAATCTACAAAGTATGCACATTCTACGTCATAACGAATTTCTATAGTTGGCACATGCGTTTGGAAATAAGAAAAGCTTAGTTCCCCCGTTTTTTAAAATCACAGCTTCTAGAAGGTTTACATGATTTCTTAAAAAACACGAGTTTTTAGAAAATGTGTTTTATTTCATAAATGGAATCAAAAAAGTATGCACATTCTACGTCATAACGACTTTCTATAGTTTGCGCATGCGTTTGGAAATAAGAAAAGCTTACTTCCCCCGTTTTTTAAAATCACAGGTTCTACAAAGTGTGCACATTCTATGTCATAATTACTCTCTATAGTTTGCGCATGCGTCTGGAAATAAAAAAAGCTTACCTCCCCCGTTTTTTAAAATCACGGATTCTAGAAGGTTTACATGATTTCTTAAAAAACACGACTTTTTAGAAAATGTGTTTTATTTCATAAATGGAATCAACAAAGTATGCATATTCTACGTCATAACGACTTTCTATAGTTTGTGCATGCGTCCGGAAATAAGAAAAGCTTACTTCCACCGTTTTTTTAAATCACAGCTTTTAGAAGGTTTACATGATTTCTTAAAAAACACTAGTTTTTAGAAAATGTGTTTTATTTTATAAATGCAATCAACAAAGTCTCCACATTCTACGTCATAATGACTTTCTATAGTTTGCGCATTCGTCCGGAAATAAGAAAAGCTTACTTCCACCGTTTTTTAAAATCACAGCTTCTAGAAGTTTTACATGATTTCGTAAAAAACACGAGTTTTTAGAAAATGTGTTTTATTTGATAAATGGAATCTACAAACTACGCACATTCTACATCATAACAACTTTCTATAGTTTGCGAATGCATCCGGAAATAAGAAAAGCTTACTTCCACCGTTTTTTAAAATCACAGCTTCTAGAAGGTTTACATGATTTCTTAAAAAACACTAGTTTTTAGAAAATGTGTTTTATTTCATAAATGGAATCAACAAAGTATGCACATTCTAAGTCATAATGACTTTCTATAGTTTGAGCATTCATCTGGAAATAAGAAAAGCTTACTTCCACCGTTTTTTAAAATCACAGCTTCTGGAAAGTTTACATGATTTCCTAAAAAACACGACTTTTTAGAAAATGTGTTTTATTTCATAAATGGAATCAACAAAGTATGCACATTCTACGTCATAACGACTTTCTATAGTTTGCACATGCGTTTGGAAATAAGAAAAGCTTACTTCCCCTGTTTTTTTAAATCACAACTTCTAGAAGGTTTACATGATTTCTCAAAAAACACGAGTTTTTAGAAAATGTGTTTTATTTCATAAATGGAATCAACAAAGTATGCACATTCTACGTCATAATGACTTTCTATAGTTTGGGCATGTGTCCGGAAATAAGAAAAGCTTACTTCCACCGTTTTTTAAAATCACAGCTTCTAGAAGGTTTACATGATTTCGTAAAAAACACGAGTTTTTAGAAAATGTGTTTTATTTCATAAATGGAATCAACAAAGTGTGCACATTCTAGGTTATAACAACTTTCTATAGTTTGCGCATGCGTTCGGAAATAAGAAAAGCTTACTTCCACCGTTTTTTTAAATCACAGCTTCTAGAAGGTTTACATGATTTCTTAAAAAACATGAGTTTTTGGAAAATGTGTTTTATTTCATAAATGGAATCAACAAAGTATGCACATTCTACGTCATAACGACTTTCTATAGTTTGCGTATTCGACCGGAAATAAGAAGAGCTTACTTCCACAGTTTTTTAAAATCACAGCTTCTAGAATGTTTACATGATTTCGTAAAAAACACGAGTTTTTAGAAAATGTGTTTTATTTCATAAATGGAATCTACAAAGTACGCACATTCTTTGTCATAACGACTTTATATAGTTCGCCCATTCGTCTGGAAATAAGAAAAGCTTACTTCCCCCGTTTTTTGAAAGCACAGCTTCTAGAAGGTTTACATGATTTCGTAAAAAACACGAGTTTTTAGAAAATGTGTTTTATTTCATAAATGGAATATACAAAGTATGCACATTCTACGTCATAACGACTTCCTATTGTTTGCGCATGAGTCCGGAAATAAGAAAAGCTTACTTCCACCGTTTTTTAAAATCACAGCTTCTAGAAGGTTTACATGATTTACTAAAAAACACGAGTTTTTAGAAAATGTGTTTTATTTCATAAATGGAATCTACAAAGTATGCACATTCTACGTCATAACGACTTTCTATAGTTTGCGCATGCGTCCAGAAATAAGAAAAGCTTACTTCCCCCGTTTTTTAAAATCACAGCTTCTAGAAGGTTTACATGGTTTCTTAAAAAACACGAGTTTTTAGAAAATGTGTTTTATATCATAAATGGAATCAACAAAGTATGCACATTCTACGTCATAACGACTTTCTATAGTTTGCGCATGCGTCCGGAAATAAGAAAAGCTTACTTCCACTGTTTTTTAAAATCACAGCTTCTAGAAGGTTTACATGATTTCTTAAAAAACACGAGTTTTTAGAAAACGTGTTTTATTTCATAAATGGATTCAACAAAGTATGCACATTCTATGTCATAACGAATTTCTATAGTTTGCGCATTCGTCCGGAAATAAGAAAAGCTTACTTCCACCGTTTTTTAAAATCACAGCATCTATAAGGTTTACATGATTTCGTAAAAAACACGAGTTTTTAGAAAATGTGTTTTAGTTCATAAATGGAATCTACAAAGTGTGCACATTCTACGTCATAATGACTTTCTATAGTTTGCGCATGCATCTGGAAATAAGAAAAGCTTACCTCCCCCGTTTTTTCAAATCACGGATTCTAGAAGGTTTACATGATTTCTTAAAAAACATGATTTTTAGAAAATGTGTTTGATTTCATAAATGGAATCAACAAAGTATGCACATTCTACGTCATAACGAATTTCTATAGTTTGTGCATGCGTCCGGAAATAAGAAAAGCTTACTTCCCCCGTTTTTTAAAATCACAGCTTCTAGAAGCTTTACATGATTTTGTAAAAAACACGAGTTTTTAGAAAATGTGTTTTTTTTCATAAATGGAATCAACAAAGTATGCACATTCTACGCCATAACGACTTTCTATAGTTTGCGCATTCGTCCGGAAATAAGAAAAGCTAACTTCCACCGTTTTTTAAAATCACAGCTTCTATAAGGTTTACATGATTTCGTAAAAAACACGAGTTTTTAGAAAATGTGCTTTATTTCATAAATGGAATCAACAAAGTATGCACATTCTACGTCATAACGGCTATCTATAGTTTACGAATGCGACCGGAAATAAGAAAAGCTTACTTCCACTGTTTTTTAAAATCACAGCTTCTAGAAGGTTTACATGATTTCTTAAAAAACACGAGTTTTTAGAAAATCTGTTTTATTTCATAAATGGAATCAACAAAGTATGCACATTCTACGTCATAATGAATTTCTATAGTTTGCGCATGCGTCCGGAATTAAGAAAAGCTTACTTCCCCCGTTTTTTAAAATCACAGCTTCTAGAAGGTTTACATGATTTATTAAAAAACACGAGTTTTTAGAAAATGTGTGTTATTTCATAAATGGAATCTACAAAGTATGCACATTCTATATCATAACGACTTTCTATAGTTTGCGCATGCGTCCGGAAATAAGAAAAGCTTACTTCCCCCGTTTTTTAAAATCACAGCTTCTAGAAGGTTTACATGATTTCCTAAAAAACATGAGTTTTTAGAAAATATGTTTTATTTCATAAATGGAATCAACAAAGTATGCACATTCTACGTCATAACGACTTTCTATAGTTTGCGCATGCGTCCGGAAATAAGAAAAGCTTACTTCCACCATTTTTTAAAATCACAGCTTCTAGAAGGTTTACATGACTTCTTAAAAAACACGAGTTTTTAGAAAATGTGTTTTATTTTATAAATGGAATCAACAAAGTATGCACATTCTACGTCATAACGACTTTCGATAGTTTGCGCGTGCGACTGGAAATAAGAAAAGCTTACTTCAACCATTTTTTAAAATCACAGCTTCTAGAAGGTTTACATGATTTCTTAAAAAACACGTGTTTTTAGAAAATGTGTTTTATTTCATAAATGGAAGCAACAAAGTATGCACATTCTACGTCATAATGACTTTCTATAGTTTGCGCATTCGTCCGGAAATAAGAAAAGCTTACTTCCACCGTTTTTTAAAATCACAGCTTCTAGAAGTTTTACATGATTTCATAAAAAACACGAGTTTTTAGAAAATGTGTTTTATTTCATAAATGGAATCTACAAAGGATGCACATTCTATGTCATAACAACTTTCTATAGTTTGCGCATGCGTCCGGAAATAAGAAAAGCTTACTTCCCCCGTTTTTTAAAATCACAGCTTATAGAAGGTTTACATGATTTCTTAAAAAACACGAGTTTCTAGAAAATGTGTTTTATTTCATCAATGGAATCTAAAAAGTATGCACATTCTACGTCATAATGACTTTCTATAGTTTGCGCATGCGTCCGGAAATAAGAAAAGCTTACTTCCCCCGTTTTTTAAAATCACAGCTTCTAGAAGGTTTACATGATTTCTTAAAAAACACGAGCTTTTAGAAAATGTGTTTTATTTCCTAAATGGAATCAACAAAGTATGCACATTCTACGTCATAACGACTTTCTATAGTTTGCGCATGCGTTTGGAAATAAGAAAAGCTTACTTCCCCCGTTTTTTAAAATCACAGCTTCTAGAAGGTTTACATGATTTCTTAAAAAACACGAGTTTTTAGAAAATGTGTTTTATTTCATAAATGGAATCAACAAAGTATGCACATTCTACGTCATGACGACTTTCTATAGTTTGTGCATGCATCCGGAAATACGAGAAGCTTACTTCCACTGTTTTTTAAAATATCAGCTTCTAGAAGGTTTACATGATTTCTTAAAAAACACTAGTTTTTAGAAAATGTGTTTTATTTTATAAATGGAATCAACAAAGTATGCACATTCTACGTCATAACGACTTTCTATAGTTTGCGCATTCGTATGGAAATAAGAAAAGCTTACTTCCACCGTTTTTTAAAATCCCAGCTTCTAGAAGGTTTACATGATTTCGTAAAAAACACGAGTTTTTAGAAAATGTGTTTTATTTGATTAAGGGAATCTACAAAGTACGCACATTCTACGTCATAACGACTTTCTATAGTTTGCGCATGCGTCTGGAAATAAGAAAAGCTTACTTCCCCCATTTTTTAAAATCACATCTTCTAGAAGGTTTACATGATTTCTTAAAAAACACGAGTTTTTAGAAAACGTGTTTTATTTCATAAATGGAATCAACAAAGTATGCACATTCTACGTCATAACGACTTTCGATAGTTCGCGCATGCGTCCGGAAATAAGAAAACCTTACTTCCACCGTTTTTTAAAATCACAGCTTCTAGAAGGTATACATGATTTCGTAAAAAACACGAGTTTTTAGAAAATGTGTTTTATTTCATAAATGGAATCTACAAAGTATGCACATTCTACGTCATAACGACTTTCTATAGTTTGCGCATGCGTCCGGAAATAACAAAAGCTTCCTTCCACCGTTTTTTAAAATCACAGCTTCTAGAAGGTTTACATGATTTCGTAAAAAACACGAGTTTTTAGAAAGTGTGTTTTATTTGCTAAATGGAATCTACAAAGTATGCACATTCTACGTCATAACGACTTTCTATAGTTTGCGCATGTGTTTGGAAATAAGAAAAGCTTACTTCCCCCATTTTTTAAAATCACAGCTTCTAGAAGGTTTACATGATTTCTTAAAAAACACGAGTTTTTAGAAAATGTGTTTTATTTCATAAATGGAATCAACAAAGTATGCACATTCTACGTCATAACGACTTTCTATAGTTTCAGCATGCGTCCGGAAATAAGAAAAGCTTACTTCCACCGTTTTTTAAAATCACAGCTTCTAGAAGGTTCACATGATTTCTTAAAAAACACGAGTTTTTAGAACATGTGTTTTATTTCATAAATGGAATTAACAAAGTCTGAACATTCTATGTCATAACGACTTTCTATAGTTTACGCATTCGTCCGAAAATAAGAAAAGCTTACTTCCATCGTTTTTTAAAATCACAGCTTCTAGAAGGTTTACATGATTTCGTAAAAAACACTAGTTTTTAGAAAATGTGTTTTATTTGATAAATGGAATCTACAAAGTATGCACATTCTACGTCATAACGACGTTCTATAGTTTGCGCATGCGTCCGGAAATAAGAAAAGCTTACTTCCCCCGTTTTTTAAAATCACAGCTTCTGGAAGGTTTACATGATTTCTCAAAAAACACGAGTTTTTAGAAAATGTGTTTTATTTCATAAATGGAATCTACAAGGTATGCACATTCTATGTCATAACAACTTTCTATAGTTTGCGCATGCGTCCAGATATAAGAAAAGCTTACTTCCACCGTTTTTTAAAATCACAGCTTCTAGAAGGTTTACATGATTTCGTAATAAAAACGAGTTTTTAGAAAGTGTGTTTTATTTCATAAATGGAATCTACAAAGTATGCACATTCTACGTCATAACGACTCTCTATAGTTTGCGCATGCGTTTGGAAATAAGAAAAGCTTACTTCCCCCGTTTTTTTAAATCACAGCTTCTAGAAGGTTTACAAGATTTCTTAAAAAACACGAGTTTTTAGAAAATGTGTTTTATTTCATAAATGGAATCAACAAAGTATGCACATTCTACGTCATAACGGCTATCTATAGTTTGCGCATGCGTCCGGATATAAGAAAAGCTTACTTCCACCGTTTTTTAAAATCACAGCTTCTAGTAGGTTTACATGATTTCTTAAAAAACACGAGTTTTTAGAAAATGTGTTTTATTTCATAAATGGAATCAACAAAGTATGCACATTCTACGTCATAACGACTTTCTATAGTTTGCGCATGCATTTGGAAATAAGAAAAGCTTACTTCCCCCGTTTTTTAAAATCACAGCTTCTAGAAGGTTTACATGATTTCTTAAAAAACACGAGGTTTTAGAAAATGTGTTTTATTTCATAAATGGAATCAACAAAGTATGCACATTCTACGTCATAACGGTTATCTATAGTTTGCGCATGCGTCCGGAAATAAGAAAAGCTTACTTCCACGGTTTTTTAAAATGACAGCTTCTAGAAGGTTTACATGATTTCGTAAAAAACACGAGTTTTCAGAAAATGTGTTTTATTTCATAACTGGAATCTACAAAGTATAAACATTCTACGTCATAACGACTTTCTATAGGTTGCGCATTCGTCCAGAAATAAGGAAAGCTTACTTCCCCCGTTTTTTAAAATCACAGCTTCTAGAAGGTTTACATGATTTCTTAAAAAACACGAGTTTTTAGAAAATGTGTTTTATTTCATAAATGGAATCTACAAAGTATGCACATTCTACGTCATAACGAGTTTCTATAGTTTGCGCATGCGTCTGGAAATAAGAAAAGCTTACTTCCCCCGTTTTTTAAAATCACAGCGTCTAGAAGGTTTACATGATTTCGTAAAAAACAAGAGTTTTTAGAAAATGTGTTTTATTTCATAAATGGAATCTACAAAGTATGCACATTCTACGTCATAACGAGTTCCTATAGTTTGCGCATGCGGCCGGAAATAAGAAAAGCTTACTTCCACCGTTTTTTAAAATCACAGCTTCTAGAAGGTTTACATGATTTCTTAAAAAACACGAGTTTTTAGAAAATGTGTTTTATTTCATAAATGGAATCAACAAACTATGCACATTCTACGTCATAACGACTTTCTATAGTTTGAGCATTCGTCCGGAAATAAGAAAAGCTTACTTCCACCGTTTTTTAAAATCACAGCTTCTAGAAGGTTTACATGATTTCGTAAAAAACACGAGTTTTTATAAAATGTGTTTTATTTCATAAATGGAATCTACAAAGTATGCACATTCGACGTCATAACGACTTTCTATAGTTTTCGCATGCGTCCGGAAATAAGAAAAGCTTACTTCCACCGTTTTTTAAAATCACAGCTTCTAGAAGGTTTACATGATTTCTTAAAAAACAGGAGTTTTTTGAAAATGTGTTTTATTTCATAATTGGAATCAACAAAGTATGCACATTCTATGTCATAATGACTTTCTATAGTTTGCGCATGCGTCCAGAAATAAGAAAAGCTTACTTCCCCCATTTTTTAAAATCACAGCTTCTAGAAGGTTTACATGATTTCTTAAAAAACACTAGTTTTTAGAAAATTTGTTTTATTTCATAAATGGAATCGATAAAGTATGCACATTCTACGTCACAACGACTTTCTATAGTTTGCGCATTCGTTCGGAAATAAGAAAAGCTTACTTCCAGCATTTTTTAAAATCACAGCTTCTATAAGGTTTACATGATTTCTTAAAAAACACGAGATTTTAGAAAATGTGTTTTATTTCATAAATGGAATCTACAAAGTATGCACATTCTACGTCATAACGACTTTGTATAGCTTGTGCATGCATCCGGAAATAAGAAAAGCTTACTTCCCCCTTTTTTCAAAATCACAGCTTCTAGAAGGTTTACATGATTTCTTAAAAAACACGAGTTTTTTGAAAATGTGTTTTATTTCATAAATGGAATCAACAAAGTATGCACATTCTATGTCATAATGACTTTCTATAGTTTGCGCATGCGTCCAGAAATAAGAAAAGCTTACTTCCAACGTTTTTTAAAATCACAGCTTCTAGAAGGTTTACATGATTTTTTAAAAAACACAAGTTTTTAGAAAATGTGTTTTATTTCATAAATGGAATCTACAAAGTATGCACATTCTACGTCATAACGACTTTCTATAGTTTGCGCATGCGTCAGGAAATAAGAAAAGCTTACTTCCCCCGTTTTTTAAAATCACAGCTTCTAGAAGGTTTACATCATTTCTTAAAAAACACGAGTTTTTAGAAAATGTGTTTTATTTCATAAATGGAATCAACAAAGTATGCACATTCTATGTCATAATGACTTTCTATAGTTTGCGCATGTGTTTGGAAATAAGAAAACCTTACTTCCCCCGTTTTTTAAAATCACTGCTTCTAGAAGGTTTACATGGTTTCTTAAAGAACATGAGTTTTTAGAAAATGTGTTTTATTTCATAAATGTAATCAACAAAGTATGCACATTCTACGTCATAACGACTTTCTATAGTTTGCGCATGCGTCCGGAAATAACAAAAGCTTACTTCCACCGTTTTTTAAAATCACAGCTTCTAGAAGGTTTACATGATTTCATAAAAAACACGAGTTTTTAAAAAATGTGTTTTAGTTCATAAATGGAATCTACAAAGTGTGCACATTCTACGTCATAATGACTTTCTATAGTTTGCGCATGCGTCTGGAAATAAGAAAAGCTTACCTCCCCCGTTTTTTAAAATCACGGATTCTAGAAGGTTTACATGATTTCTTAAAAAACACGACTTTTTAGAAAATGTGTTTTATTTCATAAATGGAATCAACAAAGTATGCACATTCTACCTCATAACGACTTTCTATAGTTTGCACATGCGTCCGTAAATAAGAAAAGCTTACTTCCCCCGTTTTTTAAAATCACAGCTTCTAGAAGGTTTACATGATTTCTTAAAAAACACTAGTTTTTAGAAAATTTGTTTTATTTCATAAATGGAATCAATAAAGTATGCACATTCTACGTTGTAACGACTTTCTATAATTTGCGCATTCGTCCGGAAATAAGAAAAGCTTACTTCCATCATTTTTTAAAATCACAGCTTTTAGAAGGTTTACATGATTTCTTAAAAAACACGAGTTTTTAGAAAATGTGTTTTATTTCATAAATGGAATCTACAAAGTATGAACATTCTACGTCATAACGACTTTCTATAGCTTGTGCATGCATCCGGAAATAAGAAAAGCTTACTTCCCCCTTTTTTCAAAATCACAGCTTCTAGAAGGTTTACATGATTTCTTAAAAAACACGATTTTTTAGAAAATGTATTTTATTTCATAAATGGAATCAATAAAGTATGCACATTCTACATCATAACGACTTTCTATAGTTTGCACATGCGTCCGGAAATAAGAAAAGCTTACTTCCACCGTTTTTTTAAATCACAGCTTCTAGATGGTTTACATGATTTCTTAAAAAACATGAGTTTTTAGAAAATGTGTTTTATTTCATAAATGGAATCAACAAAGTATGCACATTCTACGCCATAACGACTTTCTATAGTTTGCGCATGCGTCCGGAAATAAGAAAAGTTTACTTCCACCGTTTTTTAAAATCACAGCTTCTAGAAGGTTTACATGATTTCGTAAAAAACACGAGTTTTTAAAAAATGTGTTTTAGTTCATAAATGGAATCTACAAAGTGTGCACATTCTATGTCATAATGACTTTCTATAGTTTGCGCATGCGTCTGGAAATAAGAAAAGCTTACCTCCCCGTTTTTTAAAATCACAGATTCTAGAAGGTTTACATGATTTCTTAAAAAACACGACTTTTTAGAAAATGTGTTTTATTTCATAAATGGAATCAACAAAGTATGCACATTCTACGTCATAACGGATTTCTATAGTTTGCGCACGCGTACGGAAATAAGAAAAGCTTACTTCCACCGTTTTTTAAAATCACAACTTCTACAAGGTTTACAGGATTTCTTAAAAAACACTAGTTTTTAGAAAATTTGTTTTATTTCATAAATGGAATCAACAAAGTATGCACATTCTACGTCATAACGACTTTCTATACTTTGCGCATTCATCCGGAAATAAGAAAAGCTTACTTCCAGCATTTTTTAAAATCACAGCTTCTACAAGGTTTACATGATTTCTTAAAAAACACGAGTTTTTAGAAAATGTGTTTTATTTCATAAATGAAATCAACAAAGTATGCACATTCTATGTCATAACGACTTTCTATAGTTTGCGCATGCGTCTGGAAATAAGAAAAGCTTATTTCCACCATTTTTTAAAATCACAGCTTGTAGAAGGTTTACATGATTTCGTAAAAAACACGAATTTTTAGAAAATGTGCTTTATTTCATAAATGGAATCTACAAAGTATGCAAATTCTACGTCATAACGACTTTCTATAGCTTGTGCATGCATCCGGAAATAAGAAAAGCTTACTTCCCCCTTTTTTCAAAATCACAGCTTCTAGAAGGTTTACATGATTTCTTAAAAAACACGAGTTTTTAGAAAATGTATTTTATTTCATAAATGGAATCAACAAAGTATGCACATTCTACGTCATAACGACTTTCTATAGTTTGCGCATGCGTCAAGAAATAAGAAAAGCTTACTTCCACCGTTTTTTTAAATCACAGCTTCTAGAAGGTTTACATGATTTCTGAAAAAACACGAGTTTTTAGAAAATAAGTTTTATTTCATAAATGGAATCAAAAAAGTATGCACATTCTACATCATAACGACTTTCTATAGTTTGCGTATTCGACCGGAAATAAGAAAAGCTTACTTCCACATTTTTTTAAAATCACAGCTTCTAGAATGTTTACATGATTTCGTAAAAAACATGAATATTTAGAAAATGTGTTTTATTTCATAAATGGAATCTACAAAGTACGCACATTCTTCGTCATAACCACTTTCTATAGTTTGCGCATGCGTTTGGAAATAAGAAAAGCTTACTTCCCCCATTTTTTAAAATCAAAGCTTCTAGAAGGTTTACATGATTTCTTAAAAAACACGAGTTTTTAGAAAATGTGTTTTATTTCATAAATGGAATCAACAAAGTATGCACATTCTACGTCATAACGACTTTCTATAGTTTGCGCATGCGTCCGGAAGTAAGAAAAGCTTACTTCCACCGTTTTTTAAAATCACAGCTTCTAGAAGGTTTACATGATTTCTTAAAAAACACGAGTTTTTAGAAAATGTGTTTTATTTCATAAATGGAATCAACAAAGTATGCACATTCTACGTCAGATGGACTTTCTATAGTTTGCGCATGCGTCCGGAAATAAGAAAAGCTTACTTCCCCTGTTTTTTAAAATCACAGCTTCTAGAAGGTTTACATGATTTCGTAAAAAACACGAGTTTTTAGAAAATGTGTTTTATTTCATAAACGGAATCTACAAAGTATGAACATTCTACGTCATAACGACTTTCTATAGTTTGCGCGTGCGTCCGGAAATAAGAAAAGCTTACTTCCACCATTTTATAAAATCACAGCTTCTACAAGGTTTACATGATTTCGTAAAAAACACGAGTTTTTAGAAAATGTGTTTTATTTCTTAAATGGAATCAACAAAGTATGCACATTCTACGTCATAACGACTTTCTATAGTTTGCGCATTCGTTTGGAAATAAGAAAAGCTTACTTCCCCCGTTTTTTAAAATCACAGCTTCTAGAAGGTTTACATGATTTCTTAAAAAACACGAGTTTTTAGAAAATGTTTTTTATCTCATAAATGGAATCAACAAAGTATGCACATTCTACGTCATAATGACTTTCTATAGTTTGCGCATTCGTCCGGAAATAAGAAAAGCTTACTTGCCCCGTTTTTTAAAATCACAGCTTCTAGAAGGTTTACATGATTTCTTAAAAAACACGAGTTTTTAGAAAATGTGTATTATTTCATAAATGGAATCAACAAAGTATGCACATTCTACATCATAACGACTTTCTATAGTTTGCGCATGGGTTTGGAAATAAGAAAAACTTACTTCCCCCGTTTTTTAAAATCACAGCTTCTATGAGGTTTACATGATTTCTTAAAAAACACGAGTTTTTAGAAAATGTGTTTTATTTCATAAATGGAATCAACAAAGTATGCACATTCTACGTCATAACAACTTTCTATAGTTTGCGCATGCGTTTGGAAATAAGAAAAGCTTATTTCCCCCGTTTTTTAAAATCACAGCTTCTAGAAGGTTTCCATGATTTCTTAAAAAACACGAGTTTTTAGAAAATGTGTTTTATTTCATAAATGGAATCAACAAAGTATGCACATTCTACGTCATAACGACTTTCTATAGTTTGCACATGCGTCTGGAAATAAGAAAAGCTTACCTCTACTGTTTTTTAAAATCACGGCTTCTAGAAGGTTTAGATGATTTCTTAAAAAACACGAGTTTTTAGAAAATGTGTTTTATTTCATAAATGGAATCAACAAAGTATGCACATTCTACGTCATAACGACTTTCTATAGTTTGCGCATTCGTCTGGAAATAAGAAAAGCTTACCTCCACCGTTTTTTAAAATCACAGCTTCTAGAAGGTTTACATGATTTCGTAAAAAACATGAGTTTTTAGAAAATGTGTTTTAGTTCATAAATGGAATCTACAAAGTGTGCACATTCTATGTCATAATGACTTTCTATAGTTTGCACATGCGTCTGGAAATAAGAAAAGCTTACCTCCCCCGTTTTTTAAAATCACGGATTCTAGAAGGTTTACATGATTTCTTAAAAAACACGACTTTTTAGAAATTGTGTTTTATTTCATAAATGGAATCAACAAAGTATGCACATTCTACGTCATAACGATTTCTATAGTTTGTGCATGCGTCCGTAAATAAGAAAAGCTTACTTCCCCCGTTTTTTAAAATCACAACTTCTAGAAGGTTTACATAATTTCGTAAAAAACACGAGTTTTTAGAAAATGTGTTTTATTTCATAAATGGAATCAACAAAGTATGCACATTCTATGCCATAACGACTTTCTATATTTTGCGCATTCGTCCGGAAATAAGAAAAGCTTACTTCCACCGTTTTTTAAAATCACAACTTCTAGAAGGTTTACATGATTTCTTAAAAAACACGAGTTTTTATAAAATGTGTTTTATTTCATAAATGGAATCAACAAAGTATGCACATTCTACGTCATAGCGACTTTCTATAGTTTGCGCATGCGTTTGGAAATAAGAAAAGCTTACTTCCACTGTTTTTTAAAATCACGGCTTCTAGAAGGTTTAGATGATTTCTTAAAAAACACGAGTTTTTAGAAAATATGTTTTATTTCATAAATGGAATCAACAAAGTATGCACATTCTACGTCATAACGAATTTTTATAGTTTGCGCATGCGTCTGGAAATAACAACAACTTACTTCTGCAATTTTTTAAAATCACAGCTTCTAGAAGGTTTACATGATTTCTTAAAAAACACGAGTTTTTAGAAAATGTGTTTTATTTCATAAATGGAATCAACAAAGTCTGCACATTCTACGTCATAACGACTTTCTATAGTTTGCGCATGCGTTTGCAAATAAGAAAAGCTTACTTCCCCCGTTTTTTAAAATCACAGCTTCTAGAAGGTTTACATTATTTCGTAAAAAACACGAGTTTTTAGAAAATGTGTTTTATTTCATAAATGGAATCAACAAAGTATGCACATTCTACGTCATAACAACTTTCTATTGTTTGCGCATGCGTCCGGAAATAAGAAAAGCTTACTTCCACCGTTTTTTTAAATCACAACTTCTAGAAGGTTTGCATGATTTCGTAAAAAACTCTTGTTTTTAGAAAATGTGCTTTATTTCATAAATGGAATCAACAAAGTATGCACATTCTATGTCATAACGACTTTCTATAGTTTGCGCATGTGTTTGGAAATAAGAAACGCTTACTTCCCCCGTTTTTTAAAATCACGGCTTCTAGAAGGTTTACATGATTTCGTAAAAAACACCAATTTTTAGAAATTTTGTTTTATTTCATAAATGGAATCAACAAAGTATGCACATTCTACGTCATAACGACTTTCTATAGTTTGCGCATGCGTCCGGAAAAAGAAAAGCTTACTTCCCCCGTTTTTTAAAATCACAGCTTCTAGAAGGTTTACATGATTTCGTAAAAAACACGAGTTTTTGGAAAATGTGTTTTATTTCATAAATGGAATCTACAAAGTATGCACATTCTACATCATAACGACTTTCTATTGTTTGCGCATTCGTCCGAAAATAAGAAAAGCTTACTTCCACCATTTTTTAAAATCACAGCTTCTAGAAGGTTTACATGATTTCTTAAAAAACACGAGTTTTTAGAAAATGTGTTTTATTTCATAAATGGAATCTACAAAGTATGCACATTCTACGTCATAAGGACTTTCTATAGTTTGAGCATGCGTCCAGAAATAAGAAAAGCTTACTTCCGTTGTTTTTTAAAATCACAGCTTCTAGAAGGTTTACATGGTTTCTTAAAAAACACGAGTTTTTAGAAAATGTGTTTTATTTCATAAATGGAATAAAAAAAGTATGAACATTCTACGTCATAACGACTTTCTATAGTTTGCGCATGCGTTTGGAAATAAGAAAAGCTTCCTTCCATGGTTTTTTAAAATCACAGCTTCTAGAAGGTTTACATGTTTTCTTAAAAAACACGAGTTTTTAGAAAATGTGTTTTATTTCATAAATGGAATCAACAAAGTATGCACATTCTACGTCATAACAACTTTCTATTGTTTGCACATGCCTCCGGAAATAAGAAAAGCTTACTTCCACCGTTTTTTTAAATCACAGCTTCTAGAAGGTTTACATGATTTCGTAAAAAACTCTTGTTTTTAGAAAATGTGCTTTATTTCATAAATGGAATCAACAAAGTATGCACATTCTACGTCATAACGACTTTCTATAGTTTGCGCATGTGTTTGGAAATAAGAAACGCTTACTTCCCCCGTTTTTTAAAATCACGGCTTCTAGAAGGTTTACATGATTTCGTAAAAAACACGAATTTTTAGAAATTTTGTTTTATTTCATAAATGAAATCAACAAAGTATGCACATTCTACGTCATAACGACTTTCTATAGTTTGCGCATGCGTCCGGAAATAAGAAAAGCTTACTTCCCCCGTTTTTTAAAATCACAGCTTCTAGAAGGTTTACATGATTTCGTAAAAAACACGAGTTTTTGGAAAATGTGTTTTATTTCATAAATGGAATCTATAAAGTATGCACATTCTACATCATAACTACTTTCTATAGTTTGCGCATGCGTTTGGAAATAAGAAAATCTTACTTCCACCGTTTTTTAAAATCACAGCTTCTAGAAGGTTTACATGATTTCTTAAAAAACACGAGTTTTTAGAAAATGTGTTTTATTTCATAAATGGAATCTACAAAGTATGCACATTCTACGTCATAACGACTTTCTATAGTTTGAGCATGCGTCCAGAAATAAGAAAAGCTTACTTCCGTTGTTTTTTAAAATCACAGCTTCTAGAAGGTTTACATGGTTTCTTAAAAAACACGAGTTTTTAGAAAATGTGTTTTATTTCATAAATGGAATAAAAAAAGTATGAACATTCTACGTCATAACGACTTTCTATAGTTTGCGCATGCGTTTGGAAATAAGAAAAGCTTCCTTCCATGGTTTTTTAAAATCACAGCTTCTAGAAGGTTTACATGTTTTCTTAAAAAACACGAGTTTTTAGAAAATGTGTTTTATTTCATAAATGGAATCAGAAAGTATGCACATTCTTTGTCATAACGACTTTCTATAGTTTGCGCATTTGTCCGGAAATAAGAAAAGCTTACTTCCACCGTTTTTTAAAATCACAGCTTCTAGAAGGCTTACATGATTTCGTAAAAAACATGAGTTTTTAGAAAATGTGTTTTATTTCATAAATGGAATCTACAAAGTATGCACATTCTACGTCATAACGACTTTCTATAGTTTGCGCATGCGTCTGGAAATAAGAAAAGCTTACTTCCCCCGTTTTTTGAAATGACAGCTTCTAGAAGGTTTACATGATTTCGTAAAAAACACGAGTTTTTAGAAAATGTGTTTTATTTCATAAATGGAATCTACAAAGTATGCACATTCTACGTCATAACGACTTTCTATAGTTTGCGCATGCGTCTGGAAATAAGAAAAGCTTACTTCCCCCGTTTTTTAAAATCACAGCTTCTAGAAGGTTTACATGATTTCGTAAAAAACAAGAGTTTTTATAAAATGTGTGTTATTTCATAAATGGAATCTACAAAGTATGCACATTCTACGTCATAAGGAGTTTCTATAGTTTGCGCATGCGGCCGGAAATAAGAAAAGCTTACTTCCCCCGTTTTTTAAAATCACAGCTTCTAGAAGGTTTACATGATTTCGTAAAAAACACGAGTTTTTAGAAAATGTGTTTTATTTCATAAATGGAATCTACAAAGTATGCACGTTCTACGTCATAACGACTTTCTAGAGTTTGCGCATGCATACGGAAATAAGAAAAGCTTACTTCCCCCGTTTTTTAAAATCACAGCTTCCAGAAGGTTTACATGATTTCTTAAAAAACATGAGTTTTTAGAAAATGTGTTTTATTTCATAAATGGAATCAACAAAGTATGCACATTCTACCTCATAACGACTTTCTATAGTTTGCACATGCGTCCGTAAATAAGAAAAGCTTACTTCCCCCGTTTTTTAAAATCACAGCTTCTAGAAGGTTTACATGATTTCTTAAAAAACACTAGTTTTTAGAAAATTTGTTTTATTTCATAAATGGAATCAATAAAGTATGCACATTCTACGTTGTAACGACTTTCTATAATTTGCGCATTCGTCCGGAAATAAGAAAAGCTTACTTCCATCATTTTTTAAAATCACAGCTTTTAGAAGGTTTACATGATTTCTTAAAAAACACGAGTTTTTAGAAAATGTGTTTTATTTCATAAATGGAATCTACAAAGTATGAACATTCTACGTCATAACGACTTTCTATAGCTTGTGCATGCATCCGGAAATAAGAAAAGCTTACTTCCCCCTTTTTTCAAAATCACAGCTTCTAGAAGGTTTACATGATTTCTTAAAAAACACGATTTTTTAGAAAATGTATTTTATTTCATAAATGGAATCAATAAAGTATGCACATTCTACATCATAACGACTTTCTATAGTTTGCACATGCGTCCGGAAATAAGAAAAGCTTACTTCCACCGTTTTTTTAAATCACAGCTTCTAGATGGTTTACATGATTTCTTAAAAAACATGAGTTTTTAGAAAATGTGTTTTATTTCATAAATGGAATCAACAAAGTATGCACATTCTACGCCATAACGACTTTCTATAGTTTGCGCATGCGTCCGGAAATAAGAAAAGTTTACTTCCACCGTTTTTTAAAATCACAGCTTCTAGAAGGTTTACATGATTTCGTAAAAAACACGAGTTTTTAAAAAATGTGTTTTAGTTCATAAATGGAATCTACAAAGTGTGCACATTCTATGTCATAATGACTTTCTATAGTTTGCGCATGCGTCTGGAAATAAGAAAAGCTTACCTCCCCGTTTTTTAAAATCACAGATTCTAGAAGGTTTACATGATTTCTTAAAAAACACGACTTTTTAGAAAATGTGTTTTATTTCATAAATGGAATCAACAAAGTATGCACATTCTACGTCATAACGGATTTCTATAGTTTGCGCACGCGTACGGAAATAAGAAAAGCTTACTTCCACCGTTTTTTAAAATCACAACTTCTACAAGGTTTACAGGATTTCTTAAAAAACACTAGTTTTTAGAAAATTTGTTTTATTTCATAAATGGAATCAACAAAGTATGCACATTCTACGTCATAACGACTTTCTATAGTTTGCGCATTCATCCGGAAATAAGAAAAGCTTACTTCCAGCATTTTTTAAAATCACAGCTTCTACAAGGTTTACATGATTTCTTAAAAAACACGAGTTTTTAGAAAATGTGTTTTATTTCATAAATGAAATCAACAAAGTATGCACATTCTATGTCATAACGACTTTCTATAGTTTGCGCATGCGTCTGGAAATAAGAAAAGCTTATTTCCACCATTTTTTAAAATCACAGCTTGTAGAAGGTTTACATGATTTCGTAAAAAACACGAATTTTTAGAAAATGTGCTTTATTTCATAAATGGAATCTACAAAGTATGCAAATTCTACGTCATAACGACTTTCTATAGCTTGTGCATGCATCCGGAAATAAGAAAAGCTTACTTCCCCCTTTTTTCAAAATCACAGCTTCTAGAAGGTTTACATGATTTCTTAAAAAACACGAGTTTTTAGAAAATGTATTTTATTTCATTAATGGAATCAACAAAGTATGCACATTCTACGTCATAACGACTTTCTATAGTTTGCGCATGCGTCAAGAAATAAGAAAAGCTTACTTCCACCGTTTTTTTAAATCACAGCTTCTAGAAGGTTTACATGATTTCTGAAAAAACACGAGTTTTTAGAAAATAAGTTTTATTTCATAATTGGAATCAAAAAAGTATGCACATTCTACATCATAACGACTTTCTATAGTTTGCGTATTCGACCGGAAATAAGAAAAGCTTACTTCCACATTTTTTTAAAATCACAGCTTCTAGAATGTTTACATGATTTCGTAAAAAACATGAATATTTAGAAAATGTGTTTTATTTCATAAATGGAATCTACAAAGTACGCACATTCTTCGTCATAACCACTTTCTATAGTTTGCGCATGCGTTTGGAAATAAGAAAAGCTTACTTCCCCCATTTTTTAAAATCAAAGCTTCTAGAAGGTTTACATGATTTCTTAAAAAACACGAGTTTTTAGAAAATGTGTTTTATTTCATAAATGGAATCAACAAAGTATGCACATTCTACGTCATAACGACTTTCTATAGTTTGCGCATGCGTCCGGAAATAAGAAAAGCTTACTTCCACCGTTTTTTAAAATCACAGCTTCTAGAAGGTTTACATGATTTCTTAAAAAACACGAGTTTTTAGAAAATGTGTTTTATTTCATAAATGGAATCAACAAAGTATGCACATTCTACGTCAGATGGACTTTCTATAGTTTGCGCATGCGTCCGGAAATAAGAAAAGCTTACTTCCCCTGTTTTTTAAAATCACAGCTTCTAGAAGGTTTACATGATTTCGTAAAAAACACGAGTTTTTAGAAAATGTGTTTTATTTCATAAACGGAATCTACAAAGTATGAACATTCTACGTCATAACGACTTTCTATAGTTTGCGCGTGCGTCCGGAAATAAGAAAAGCTTACTTCCACCATTTTATAAAATCACAGCTTCTACAAGGTTTACATGATTTCGTAAAAAACACGAGTTTTTAGAAAATGTGTTTTATTTCTTAAATGGAATCAACAAAGTATGCACATTCTACGTCATAACGACTTTCTATAGTTTGCGCATTCGTTTGGAAATAAGAAAAGCTTACTTCCCCCGTTTTTTAAAATCACAGCTTCTAGAAGGTTTACATGATTTCTTAAAAAACACGAGTTTTTAGAAAATGTTTTTTATCTCATAAATGGAATCAACAAAGTATGCACATTCTACGTCATAATGACTTTCTATAGTTTGCGCATTCGTCCGGAAATAAGAAAAGCTTACTTGCCCCGTTTTTTAAAATCACAGCTTCTAGAAGGTTTACATGATTTCTTAAAAAACACGAGTTTTTAGAAAATGTGTATTATTTCATAAATGGAATCAACAAAGTATGCACATTCTACATCATAACGACTTTCTATAGTTTGCGCATGGGTTTGGAAATAAGAAAAACTTACTTCCCCCGTTTTTTAAAATCACAGCTTCTATAAGGTTTACATGATTTCTTAAAAAACACGAGTTTTTAGAAAATGTGTTTTATTTCATAAATGGAATCAACAAAGTATGCACATTCTACGTCATAACAACTTTCTATAGTTTGCGCATGCGTTTGGAAATAAGAAAAGCTTATTTCCCCCGTTTTTTAAAATCACAGCTTCTAGAAGGTTTCCATGATTTCTTAAAAAACACGAGTTTTTAGAAAATGTGTTTTATTTCATAAATGGAATCAACAAAGTATGCACATTCTACGTCATAACGACTTTCTATAGTTTGCACATGCGTCTGGAAATAAGAAAAGCTTACCTCCACTGTTTTTTAAAATCACGGCTTCTAGAAGGTTTAGATGATTTCTTAAAAAACACGAGTTTTTAGAAAATGTGTTTTATTTCATAAATGGAATCAACAAAGTATGCACATTCTACGTCATAACGACTTTCTATAGTTTGCGTATTCGTCTGGAAATAAGAAAAGCTTACCTCCACCGTTTTTTAAAATCACAGCTTCTAGAAGGTTTACATGATTTCGTAAAAAACATGAGTTTTTAGAAAATGTGTTTTAGTTCATAAATGGAATCTACAAAGTGTGCACATTCTATGTCATAATGACTTTCTATAGTTTGCACATGCGTCTGGAAATAAGAAAAGCTTACCTCCCCCGTTTTTTAAAATCACGGATTCTAGAAGGTTTACATGATTTCTTAAAAAACACGACTTTTTAGAAATTGTGTTTTATTTCATAAATGGAATCAACAAAGTATGCACATTCTACGTCATAACGATTTCTATAGTTTGTGCATGCGTCCGTAAATAAGAAAAGCTTACTTCCCCCGTTTTTTAAAATCACAACTTCTAGAAGGTTTACATAATTTCGTAAAAAACACGAGTTTTTAGAAAATGTGTTTTATTTCATAAATGGAATCAACAAAGTATGCACATTCTATGCCATAACGACTTTCTATATTTTGCGCATTCGTCCGGAAATAAGAAAAGCTTACTTCCACCGTTTTTTAAAATCACAACTTCTAGAAGGTTTACATGATTTCTTAAAAAACACGAGTTTTTATAAAATGTGTTTTATTTCATAAATGGAATCAACAAAGTATGCACATTCTACGTCATAGCGACTTTCTATAGTTTGCGCATGCGTTTGGAAATAAGAAAAGCTTACTTCCACTGTTTTTTAAAATCACGGCTTCTAGAAGGTTTAGATGATTTCTTAAAAAACACGAGTTTTTAGAAAATATGTTTTATTTCATAAATGGAATCAACAAAGTATGCACATTCTACGTCATAACGAATTTTTATAGTTTGCGCATGCGTCTGGAAATAAGAACAACTTACTTCTGCAATTTTTTAAAATCACAGCTTCTAGAAGGTTTACATGATTTCTTAAAAAACACGAGTTTTTAGAAAATGTGTTTTATTTCATAAATGGAATCAACAAAGTCTGCACATTCTACGTCATAACGACTTTCTATAGTTTGCGCATGCGTTTGCAAATAAGAAAAGCTTACTTCCCCCGTTTTTTAAAATCACAGCTTCTAGAAGGTTTACATTATTTCGTAAAAAACACGAGTTTTTAGAAAATGTGTTTTATTTCATAAATGGAATCAACAAAGTATGCACATTCTACGTCATAACAACTTTCTATTGTTTGCGCATGCGTCCGGAAATAAGAAAAGCTTACTTCCACCGTTTTTTTAAATCACAACTTCTAGAAGGTTTGCATGATTTCGTAAAAAACTCTTGTTTTTAGAAAATGAGCTTTATTTCATAAATGGAATCAACAAAGTATGCACATTCTATGTCATAACGACTTTCTATAGTTTGCGCATGTGTTTGGAAATAAGAAACGCTTACTTCCCCCGTTTTTTAAAATCACGGCTTCTAGAAGGTTTACATGATTTCGTAAAAAACACCAATTTTTAGAAATTTTGTTTTATTTCATAAATGGAATCAACAAAGTATGCACATTCTACGTCATAACGACTTTCTATAGTTTGCGCATGCGTCCGGAAAAAGAAAAGCTTACTTCCCCCGTTTTTTAAAATCACAGCTTCTAGAAGGTTTACATGATTTCGTAAAAAACACGAGTTTTTGGAAAATGTGTTTTATTTCATAAATGGAATCTACAAAGTATGCACATTCTACATCATAACGACTTTCTATTGTTTGCGCATTCGTCCGAAAATAAGAAAAGCTTACTTCCACCATTTTTTAAAATCACAGCTTCTAGAAGGTTTACATGATTTCTTAAAAAACACGAGTTTTTAGAAAATGTGTTTTATTTCATAAATGGAATCTACAAAGTATGCACATTCTACGTCATAAGGACTTTCTATAGTTTGAGCATGCGTCCAGAAATAAGAAAAGCTTACTTCCGTTGTTTTTTAAAATCACAGCTTCTAGAAGGTTTACATGGTTTCTTAAAAAACACGAGTTTTTAGAAAATGTGTTTTATTTCATAAATGGAATAAAAAAAGTATGAACATTCTACGTCATAACGACTTTCTATAGTTTGCGCATGCGTTTGGAAATAAGAAAAGCTTCCTTCCATGGTTTTTTAAAATCACAGCTTCTAGAAGGTTTACATGTTTTCTTAAAAAACACGAGTTTTTAGAAAATGTGTTTTATTTCATAAATGGAATCAACAAAGTATGCACATTCTACGTCATAACAACTTTCTATTGTTTGCACATGCCTCCGGAAATAAGAAAAGCTTACTTCCACCGTTTTTTTAAATCACAGCTTCTAGAAGGTTTACATGATTTCGTAAAAAACTCTTGTTTTTAGAAAATGTGCTTTATTTCATAAATGGAATCAACAAAGTATGCACATTCTACGTCATAACGACTTTCTATAGTTTGCGCATGTGTTTGGAAATAAGAAACGCTTACTTCCCCCGTTTTTTAAAATCACGGCTTCTAGAAGGTTTACATGATTTCGTAAAAAACACGAATTTTTAGAAATTTTGTTTTATTTCATAAATGAAATCAACAAAGTATGCACATTCTACGTCATAACGACTTTCTATAGTTTGCGCATGCGTCCGGAAATAAGAAAAGCTTACTTCCCCCGTTTTTTAAAATCACAGCTTCTAGAAGGTTTACATGATTTCGTAAAAAACACGAGTTTTTGGAAAATGTGTTTTATTTCATAAATGGAATCTATAAAGTATGCACATTCTACATCATAACTACTTTCTATAGTTTGCGCATGCGTTTGGAAATAAGAAAATCTTACTTCCACCGTTTTTTAAAATCACAGCTTCTAGAAGGTTTACATGATTTCTTAAAAAACACGAGTTTTTAGAAAATGTGTTTTATTTCATAAATGGAATCTACAAAGTATGCACATTCTACGTCATAACGACTTTCTATAGTTTGAGCATGCGTCCAGAAATAAGAAAAGCTTACTTCCGTTGTTTTTTAAAATCACAGCTTCTAGAAGGTTTACATGGTTTCTTAAAAAACACGAGTTTTTAGAAAATGTGTTTTATTTCATAAATGGAATAAAAAAAGTATGAACATTCTACGTCGTAACGACTTTCTATAGTTTGCGCATGCGTTTGGAAATAAGAAAAGCTTCCTTCCATGGTTTTTTAAAATCACAGCTTCTAGAAGGTTTACATGTTTTCTTAAAAAACACGAGTTTTTAGAAAATGTGTTTTATTTCATAAATGGAATCAGAAAGTATGCACATTCTTTGTCATAACGACTTTCTATAGTTTGCGCATTTGTCCGGAAATAAGAAAAGCTTACTTCCACCGTTTTTTAAAATCACAGCTTCTAGAAGGCTTACATGATTTCGTAAAAAACATGAGTTTTTAGAAAATGTGTTATATTTCATAAATGGAATCTACAAAGTATGCACATTCTACATTATAACGACTTTCTATTGTTTGCGCATGAGTCCGGAAATAAGAAAAGCTTACTTCCCTCATTTTTTAAAATCACAGCTTCTAGAAGCTTTACATGGTTTCTTAAAAAACACGAGTTTTTAGAAAATGTGTTTTATTTCATAAATGGAATCAACAAAGTATGCACATTCTATGTAATAACGACTTTCTATAGTTTGCGCATTCGTCCGGAAATAAGAAAAGCTTACTTCCAGCGTTTTTTAAAATCACAGCTTCTAGAAGGTTTACATGATTTTTAAAAAAACACAAGTTTTTAGAAAATGTGTTTTAGTTCATAAATGGAATCTACAAAGTATGCACATTCTACGTCATAACAACTTTCTATAGTTTGCGCATGCGTCAGGAAATAAGAAAACCTTAATTCCCCCGTTTTTTAAAATCACATCTTATAGAAGGTTTACAAGATTTCTTAAAAAACACGTGTTTTTAGAAAATGTGTTTTATTTCATAAATGGAATCAACAAAGTATGCACATTCTATGTCACAATGACTTTCTATAGTTTGCGCATGTGTTTGGAAATAAGAAAAGCTTACTTCCCACGTTTTTTAAAATCACTGCTTCTAGAAGGTTTACATGGTTTCTTAAAAAACATGAGTTTTTAGAAAATGTGTTTTATTTCATAAATGCAATCAACAAAGTATGCACATTCTACGTCATAACGACTTTCTGTAGTTTGCGCATGCGTCCGGAAATAAGAAAAGCTTACTTCCACCGTTTTTTAAGATCACAGCTTCTAGAAGGTTTACATGATTTCTTAAAAAACACTAGTTTTTAGAAAATGTGTTTTATTTCATAAATGGAATCAACAAAGTATGCACATTCTACGTCATAACGAATTTCTATAGTTTGCACATTAGTCCGGAAATAAGAAAAGCTTACTTCCAGCGTTTTTTAAAATCACAACTTCTAGAAGGTTTACATGATTTCGTAAAAAACACGAGTTTTTAAAAAATGTGTTTTAGTTCATAAATGGAATCTACAAAGTGATTACATTCTACGTCATAATGACTTTCTATAGTTTGCGCATGCGTCTGGAAACAAGAAAAGCTTACCTCCCCCGTTTTTTAAAATCACGGATTCTAGAAGTTTTACATGATTTCTTAAAAAACATGACTTTTTAGAAAATGTGTTTAATTTCATAAATGGAATCAACAAAGTATGCACATTCTACCTCATAACGACTTTCTATAGTTTGCGCATGCGTTCGGAAATAAGAAAAGCTTACTTCCCCCGTTTTTTAAAATCACAGCTTCTAGAAGGTTTACATGATTTCTTAAAAAACACTAGTTTTTAGAAAATTTGTTTTATTTCATAAATGGAATCAACAAAGTATGCACATTCTACGTCATAACGACTTTCTATAGTTTGCGCATTCGTCCGGAAATAAGAAAAGCTTACTTCCAGCGTTTTTTAAAATCACAGCTTCTATAAGGTTTACATGATTTCTTAAAAAACACGAGTTTTTAGAAAATGTGTTTTATTTCATAAATGGAATCTACAAAGTATGCACATTCTACGTCATAACGACTTTGTATAGCTTGTGCATGCATCCGGAAATAAGAAAAGCTTACTTCCCCCTTTTTTCAAAATCACAGCTTCTAGAAGGTTTACATGATTTCTATAGTTTGCGCACAGCTTCAAAATAACGACTTTCTATAGTTTGCGCACGCGTCCGGAAATAAGAAAAGCTTACTTCCACCGTTTTTTTAAATCACAGCTTCTAGAAGGTTTACATGATTTCTTAAAAAACACGAGTTTTTAGAAAATGTGTTTTATTTCATAAATGGAATCAACAAAGTATGCACATTCTATGTCATAACGACTTTCTATAGTTTGCGCATGCGTCCGGAAATAAGAAAAGCTTACTTCCACCGTTTTTTAAAATCATAGCTTCTAGAAGGTTTACATGATTTCGTAAAAAACACGAGTTTTTAAAAAATGTGTTTTAGTTCATAAATGGAATCTACAAAGTGTGCACATTCTACGTCATAATGACTTTCTATAGTTTGCGCATGCGTCTGGAAATAAGAAAAGCTTACCTCCCCCGTTTTTTAAAATCACGGATTCTAGAAGGTTTACATGATTTCTTAAAAAACATGACTTTTTAGAAAATGAGTTTAATTTCATAAATGGAATCAACAAAGTATGCACATTCTACGTCATAACGGATTTCTATAGTTTGCGCATGCGTCCGGAAATAAGAAAACCTTACTTCCCCCGTTTTTTAAAATCACAGCTTCTAGAAGGTTTACATGATTTCTTAAAAAACACAAGTTTTTAGAAAATGTGCTTTATTTCATAAATGGAATCAACAAAGTATGCACATTCTACGTCATAACGACTTTCTATAGATTGCACATGCGTTTAGAAATAAGAAAAGCTTACTTCCCCCGTTTTTTTAAATCACAACTTCTAGAAGGTTTACATGATTTCGTAAAAAACACGAGTTTTTAGAAAATGTGTTTTATTTCATAAATAGAATCAACAAAGTATGCACATTCTACGTCATAACGACTTTATATAGTTTGCTCATGCATCTGGAAATAAGAAAAGCTTACTTCCACCATTTTTTAAAATCACAGCATCTAGAAGGTTTACATGATTTCGTAAAAAACACGAGTTTTCAGAAAATGTGTTTTATTTCATAAATTGAATCTACAAAGTATGCACATTCTACGTCATAACGACTTTCTATAGTTTGCGCATGCGTCCGGAAATAAGAAAAGCTTACTTCCGCCGTTTTTTAAAATCACAGCTTCTAAAAGGTTTACGTGATTTCTTAAAAAACAAGAGTTTTTAGAAAATGTGTTTTATTTCATAAATGGAGTCTACAAAGTATGCACATTCTACGTCATAACGACATTCTATAGTTTGCGCATGCGTTCGGAAATAAGAAAAGCTTACTTCCACCGTTTTTTAAAATCACAGCTTCTAGAAGGTTTACATGATTTCGTAAAAAACACGAGCTTTTAGAAAATATGTTTTATTTCATAAAGAGAATCAACAAAGTATGCACATTCTACGTCATAACGACTTTCTATAGTTTGAGCATGCGTCTGGAAATAAGAAAAGCTTACTTCCAGCATTCTTTAAAATCACAGCATCTAGAAGGTTTACATGATTTCGTAAAAAACACAAGTTTTTAGTAGATCTGTTTTATTTCATAAATGGAATCTACAAAGTATGCACATTCTACGTCATAACGACATTCTATAGTTTGCGCATGCGTCCGGAAATAAGAAAAGCTTACTTCCACCATTTTTTAAAATCACAGCTTCTAGAAGGTTTACATGATTTCGTAAAAAACACAAGTTTTTAGAAAATGTGTTTTATTTGATAAATGGAATCTACAAAGTATGCACATTCTACGTCATAACGACTTTCTATAGTTTGCGCATCCGTATGAAAATAAGAAAAGCTTACTTCCCCCGTTTTTTAAAATCACAGCTTCTAGAAGGTTTACATGATTTGTTAAAAAACACGAGTTTTTAGAAAATGTGTTTTATTTCATAAATGGAATCAACAAAGTATGCACATTCTACGTCATAACGACTTTCTATAGTTTGCGCATGCGTCCGGAAATAAGAAAAGCTTACTTCCCCCGTTTTTTAAAATCACAGCTACTAGAAGGTTTACATGATTTTGTAAAAAAAAAAGAGTTTTTAGAAAATGTGTTTTATTTCATAAATGGAATCTACAAAGTATGCACATTCTACGTCATAACGAATTTCTATAGTTTGCGCATGCGTCCGGAAATAGGAAAAGCTTATTTCCACCGTTTTTTAAAATCACAGCTTCTAGAAGGTTTACATGATTTCTTAAAAAACACGAGTTTTTAGAAAATGTGTTTTATTTCATAAATTTAATCTACAAAGTATGCACATTCTATGTCATAACGAATTTCTATAGTTTGTGCATGCGTCCGGAAATAAGAAAAGCTTACTTCCACCGTTTTTTAAAATCATAGCTTCCCGAATGTTTACATTATTTCGTAGAAAACACGGGTTTTTAGAAAATGTCTTTTATTTCATAAATGGAATCTACAAAGTATGCACATTCTACGTCATAACGACTTTCTATAGTTTGCGCATGCATCCGGAAATAAGAAAAGCTTACTTCCACCATTTTTTAAAATGACAGCTTCTAGAAGGTTTACATGATTTCGTAAAAAACACGAGTTTTTAGAAAATGTGTTTTATTTCATAAATGGAATCTACAAAGTATGCACATTCTATGTCATGACGACTTTCTATAGTTTTCGCATGCGTCCGGAAATAAGAAACGGTTACTTCCACCGTTTTTTAAAATCACAGCTTCTAGAAGGTTTACATGTTTTCGTAAAAAACACGAGTTTTTAGAAAATGTGTTTTATTTCATAAATGGAATCTACAAAGTATGCTCATTCTACGTCATAATGACTTTCTATAGTTTGCGCATGCGTCCGGATATAAGAAACGCTTACTTCCCCCGTTTTGTAATATCACAGCTTCTAGAAGGTTTACATGATTTCGTAAAAAACACGAGTTTTTAGAAAATATGTTTTATTTCATAAATGGAATCTACAAAGTATGCACATTCTACGTCATAACGACTTTCTATAGTTTGCGCATGCGTCCGGAAACAAGAATAGCTTACTTCGCCAGTTTTTTAAAATCACAGCTTGTAGAAGGTTTACATGATTTCTGAAAAAACACGAGTTTTTACAAAATGTGTTTTCTTTCATAAATGGAATCAACAAAGTATGCACATTCTACGTCATAACGACTTTCTATAGTTTGCACATGCGTTTGGAAATAAGAAAAGCTTACTTCCCCCGTTTTTTAAAATAACAGCTTCTAGAAGGTTTACATGATTTCGTAAAAAACATGAGTTTTTAGAAAATGTGTTTTATTTCATAAATGGAATCTAAAAAGTATGCTAATTCTACGTCATAGCGACTTTCTATAGTTTGCGCATGCGTCTGGAAATAAGAAAAGCTTACTTCCACCGTTTTTTAAAATCACAGCTTCTAGAAGGTTTACATGATGTCGTAAAAAACACGAGTTTTTAGAAAATGTGTTTTATTTCATAAATGGAATCAACAAAGTATGCACATTATATGTCATAACGACTTTCTATTGTTTGCACATGCGTCCGGAAATAAGAAAAACATACTTCCAACGTTTTTTAAAATCACAGCTTCTAGAAGGTTTACATGATTTCGTAAAAAACACGAGTTTTTAGAAAATGTCTTTTATTTCATAAATGGAATCTACAAAGTATGCACATTCTACGTCATAACGACTTTCTATAGTTTGCGCATGCGTCCGGAAATAAGAAAAGCTTACGTCCACCGTTTTTTAAAATCACAGCTTCTACAAGGTTTACATGATGTCGTAAAAAACACGAGTTTTTAGAAAATGTGTTTTATTTCATAAATGGTATCAACAAAGTATGCACATTCTACGTCATAACGACTTTCTATAGTTTGCGCATGCGTCCGGAAATAAGAAAAGCTTACTTCCACCGTTTTTTAAAATCACAGCTTCTAGAAGGTTTATATGATTTCATAAAAAACACGAGTTTTAAGAAAAATTTGTTTTATTTCATAAATGGAATCAACAAAGTATGCACATTCTACGTCATAACGACTTTCTATAGTGTGCGCATGCGTCCGGAAATAAGAAAAGCTAACTTCCACCGTTTTTTAAAATCACAGCTTCTGGAAGGTTTACATGATTACGTAAAAAACACGAGTTTTTAGAAAATGTGTTTTATTCCATAAATGGAATCTACAAAGTATGCACATTGTACGTCATAACGACTTTCTATTGTTTGCACATGCGTCCGGAAATAAGAAAAGCTTACTTCCACCGTTTTTTAAAATCACAGCTTCTAGAAGGTTTACATGATTTCGTAAAAAACACGAGTTTTTAGAAAATGTGTTTTATTTCATAAATGGAATCTACAAAGTATGCACATTCTCCGTCATAACGACTTTCTATAGTTTGCGCATGCGTCCGGAAATAATAAAAACTTACTTCCACCGTTTTTTAAAATCACAGCTTCTAGAAGGTTTACATGATGTCGTAAAAAACACGAGTTTTTAGAAAATGTGTTTTATTTCATAAATGGAATCAACAAAGTATGCAAATTCTACGTCATAACGACTTTCTATAGTTTACGCATTCGTTCGGAAATAAGAAAAAGCTTACTTCCACCGTTTTTTAAAATCACAGCTTCTGGAAGGTTTACATGATTTCTTACAAAACACGAGTTTTTAGAAAATGTGTTTTATTTCATAAATGGAATCAACAAAGTATGCACATTCTACGTCATAACGACTTTCTATAGTTTGCGCATGCGTCCGGAAATAAGAAAAGCTTACTTCCACCGATTTTTAAAATCACAGCTTCTAGAGGGTTTACATGATTTCTTAAAAAACACGAGTTTCTAGAAAATGTGTTTTATTTGATAAATGGAATCAACAAATTATGCACATTCTACATCATAACGACCTTCTATAGTTTGCGCATTCGTCCGGAAATAAGAAAAGCTTACTTCCACCGTTTTTTAAAATCACAGCTTCTAGAAGGTTTACATGATGTCGTAAAAAACACGAGTTTTTAGAAAATGTGTTTTATTTCATAAATGGAATCAACAATGTATGCACATTATATGTCATAAGGACTTTCTATTGTTTGCACATGCGTCCGGAAATAAGAAAAGCTTACTTCCACCGTTTTTTAAAATCACAGCTTCTAGAAGGTTTACATGATTTCGTAAAAAACACGAGTTTTTTGAAAATGTGTTTTATTTCATAAATGGAATCTACAAAGTATGCACATTTTACATCATAACGACTTTCTATAGTTTGCGCATGCGTCCGGAATTAAGAAAAGCTTACTTCCAGAGTTTTTTAAAATCACAGCTTCTAGAAGGTTTACATGATGTCCTAAAAAACACGAGTTTTTAGAAAATGTGTTTTATTTCATAATTGGAATCAACAAAGTATGCCCATTCTACGTCATAACGACTTTCTATAGTTTGCGCATGCGGCCGGAATTAAGAAAAGCTTACTTCCACCGTTTTTTAAAATCACAGCTTCTAGAAGGTTTACATGATTTCGTTAAAAACATGAGATTTTAGAAAATGTGTTTTATTTCATAAATGGAATCAACAAAGTATGCACATTCTACGTCATAAAGACTTTCTATAGTTTGCGCATGCATCGGGAAATAAGAAAAGATTACTTCCACCGTTTTTTAAAATCACAGCTTCTAGAGGGTTTGCGTGATTTCTTAAAAAACACGAGTTTCTAGAAAATGTGTTTTATTTCATAAATGGAATCAACAAATTATGCACATTCTACATCATAACGACATTCTATAGTTTGCGCATTCGTCCGGAAATAAGAAAAGCTTAATTCCACCGTTTTTTAAAATCACAGCTTCTAGAAGGTTTACATGATTTCGTACAAAACATGAGATTTTAGAAAATGTGCTTTATTTCATCAATGGAATCTACAAAGTATGAAAATTCTACGTCATAACGACTTTCTATAGTTTGCGCATGCGTCCGGAAATAAGAAAAGCTTACTTCTCCCGTTTTTTAAAATCACAGCTTCTAGAAGGTTTACATGATTTCTTAAAAAACACGAGTTTTTAGAAAATGTGTTTTATTTCATAAATGGAATCAACAAAGTATGCACATTCTCTGTCATAACGACTTTCTATAATTTGCGCATGCTTTTGGAAATAAGAAAAGCTTACTTCCCCCGTTTTTTAAAATCACAGCTTCTAGAAGGTTTACATGATTTCTTAAAAAACACGAGTTTTTAGAAAATATGTTTTATTTCATAAATGGAATCAACAAAGTATGCAAATTGTATGTCATAACGACTTTCTATAGTTTGCGCATTCATCTAGAAATAGGAAAAGCTTAATTCCACCGTTTTTTAAAATCACAGCTTCTGGAAGGTTTACATGATTTCGTAAAAAACATGAGTTTTTATAAAATGTGTTTTATTTCATAAATGGAATCAACAAAGTATGCACATTCTACGTCATAACGACTTTCTATAGTTTGTGCATGCGTCCGGAAATAAGAAAAGCTTACTTCCACCGATTTTTAAAATCACAGCTTCTAGAAGGTTTACATGATTTCTTAAAAAACACGAGTTTTTAGAAAATGTGTTTGATTTCATAAATGGAATCAACAAAGTATGCACATTCTATGTCATAACGACTTTCTATAGTTTGCGCATGCGTTTGGAAATAAGAAAAGCTTACTTCCCCCGTTTTTTAAAATCACAGCTTCTAGAAGGTATACATGATTTCTTAAAAAACACGAGTTTTTAGAAAATGTGTTTTATTTCATAAATGGAATCAACAAAGTATGCACATTCTACGTCATAACGACTTTCTATAGTTTGCGCATGCGTCCGGAAATAAGAAAAGCTTACTTCCCCCGTTTTTTAAAATCACAGCTTCTAGAAGGTTTACAAGATTTCGTAAAAAAGGCGAGTTTTTAGAAAATGCGTTTTATTTCATAAATGGAATCAACAAAGTATGCACATTCTACGTCATAACGAATTTCTATAGATTGCGCATGCGTTTGGAAATAAGAAAAGCTTACTTCCCCCATTTTTTAAAATCACAGCTTCTAGAAGGTATACATGATTTCTTAAAAAACACGAGTTTTTAGAAAATGTGTTTTATTTCATAAATGGAATCAACAAAGTATGCACATTCTACATCATAATGACTTTCTATAGTTTGCGCATGCGTCCGGAAATAAGAAAACCTTACTTCGCTCGTTTTTTAAAATCACAGCTTCTAGAAGGTTTACATGATTTCTTAAAAAACACGAGTTTTTAGAAAATGTGTTTTATTTCATAAATGGAATCAACAAAGTATGCACATTTTACGTCATAACGACTTTCTATAGTTTGCGCATGCGTTTGGAAATAAGAAAAGCTTACTTCCCCCGTTTTTTAAAATCCCAGCTTCTAGAAGGTATACATGATTTCTTAAAAAACATGAGTTTTTAGAAAATGTGTTTTATTTAATAAATGGAATCAACAAAGTATGCACATTCTACATCATAACGACTCTCTATAGTTTGCGCATGCGTTTGGAAATAAGAAAAGCTTACTTCCCCTGTTTTTTAAAATCACAGCTTCTAGAAGGTATACATGATTTCTTAAAAAACACGAGTTTTTAGAAAATGTGTTTTATTTCATAAATAGAATCAACAGAGTATGCACATTCTACATCATAACGACTTTCTATAGTTTGCGCATGCGTGCGGAAATAAGAAAAGCATACTTCCACCATTTTTTAAAATCACAGCTTATAGAAGGTTTACATGACTTCGTAAAAAACACGAGTTTTTAGAAAATGTGTTTTATTTCATAAATGGAATCTACAAAGTATGCACATTCTATGTCATAACGACTTTCTATAGTTTGCGCATTCGTATGGAATTAAGAAAAGCTTAGTTCCACCGTTTTTTAAAATCACAGCTTCTAGAAGGTATACATGATTTCTTAAAAAACACGACTTTTTAGAAAATGTGTTTTATTTCATAAATGGAATCAACAAAGTATGCACATTCTACATCATAACGACTTTCTATAGTTTGCGCATGCGTTTGGAAATAAGAAAAGCTTGCTTCCCCTGTTTTTTAAAATCACAGCTTCTAAAAGGTATACATGATTTCTTAGAAAACACGAGTTTTTAGAAAATGTGTTTTATTTCATAAATAGAATCAACAAAGTATGCACATTCTACGTCATAACGAATTTCCATAGTTTGCGCATGCGTGCAGAAATAAGAAAAGCATACTTCCACCGTTTTTTAAAATCACAGCTTCTAGAAGGTTTACATGATTTATTAAAAAACACGAGTTTTTACAAAATGTGTTTTATTTCATAAGCGGAATCTACAAAGTATGCACATTCTATGACATAACGACTTTCTATAGTTTGCACATTCGCCCGGAAATAAGAAAAGCTTACTTCCACCATTTTTTAAAATCACAGCTTCTAGAAGATTTACATGATTTCGTAAAAAACACGAGTTTTTAGAAAATATGTTTTATTTCATAAATGGAATCTACAAAGTATGCACATTCTACGTCATAACGACTTTCTATAGTTTGCGTATGCGTCCCTAAATAAGAAAAGCTTACTTCCCTTGTTTTTCTAAATCACAGCTTCTAGAAGGTTTACATGATTTCTTAAAAAACACGAGTTTTTAGAAAATGTATTTTATTTCATAAATGGAATCAACAAAGTATGCACATTCTATGTCATAACGACTTTCTATAGTTTGCGCATGCATCCGGAAATAAGAAAAGTTACTTCCACCGTTTTTTAAAATCACAGCTTTTAGAAGGTTTACATGATTTCTTAAAAAACACGAGTTTTTAGAAAATCTGTTTTATTTCATAAATGGAATCAACAAAGTATGCACATCCTACGTCATAACGAATTTCTATAGTTTGCACATTCGTCCGGAAATAAGAAAAGCTTACTTCCACCGTTTTTTAAAATCACAGCTTCTAGACGGTTTACATGATTTCGTAAAAAACACGAGTTTTTAGAAAATGTGTTTTATTTCATAAATGGAATCTAGAAAGTATGCACATTCTACATCATAACGACTTTCTATAGTTTGCGCATGCGTCTAGAAATAAGAAAAGCTTACTTCCCCCATTTTTTAAAATCACAGCTTCTAGAAGGTTTACATGATTTCTTAAAAAACACGAGTTTTTAGAAAACATCTTTTATTTCATAAATGGAATCAACAAAGTATGCACATTCTACGTCATAACGACTTTCTATAGTTTGCGCATGCGTCCGGAAATAAGAAAAGCTTACTTCCACTGTTTTTTAAAATCACAGCTTCTAGAAGGTTTACATGATTTCGTAAAAAACACGAGTTTTTAGAAAATGTGTTTTATTTCATAAATGGAATCTACAAAGTATGCACATTCTACGTCATAACGACTTTCTATAGTTTGCGCATGCGTCCGGAAATAAGAAAAGCTTACTTCCACCGTTTTTTAAAATCACAGCTTCTAGAAGGTTTACATGATTTCTTAAAAAACACGAGTTTTTAGAAAATGTGTTTTATTTAATAAATGGGATCTACAAAGTATGCACATTCTACGTCATAACGAATTTCTATAGTTTGCGCATGCGTTTGGAAATAAGAAAAGCTTACATCCCCCGTTTTTTAAAATCACAGCTTCTAGAAGGTTTACATGATTTCTTAAAAAACACGAGTTTTTAGAAAATGTGTTTTATTTCATAAATGGAATCAACAAAGTATGCACATTCTACGTCATAACGACTCTCTATAGTTTGCGCATGCGTCCGGAAATAAGAAAAGCTTACTTCCACCCGTTTTTTAAAATCACAGCTTCTAGAAGGTTTACATGATTTCGTAAAAAACACGAGTTTTTAGAAAATGTGTTTTATTTCATAAATGGAATCTACAAAGTATGCACATTCTACGTCATAACGACTTTCTATAGCTTGCGCATGCGTTTGGAAATAAGATAAGCTTACTTCCCCCGTTTTTTAAAATCACAGCTTCTAGAAGGTTTACATTATTTCTTAGAAAAAATGAGTTTTTAGAAAATGTGTTTTATTATATAAATGGAGTCAACAAAGTATGCACATTCTACGTCATAACAATTTTCTATAGTTTGCGCATGCGTCCGGAAATAAGAAAAGCTTACTTCCACCGTTTTTTAAAATCACAGCTTCTAGAAGGTTTACATGATTTCTTAAAAAACACGAGTTTTTAGAAAATGTGTTTTATTTCATAAATGGAATCAACAAAGTATGCACATCCTACGTCATAACGACTTTCTATAGTTTGCGCATTCGTCCGGAAATAAGAAAAGCTTACTTCCACCGTTTTTTAAAATCACAGCTTCTAGAAGGTTTACATGATTTCGTAAAAAACACGAGTTTTTAGAAAATGTGTTTTATTTAATAAATGGAATCTACAAAGTATGCACATTCTACGTCATAACGACTTTCTATAGTCTGCGCATGCGTCTAGAAATAAGAAAAGCTTACTTCCCCCCGTTTTTTAAAATCACAGCTTCTAGAAGGTTTACATGATTTCTTAAAAAACACGAGTTTTTAGAAAATATCTTTTATTTCATAAATGGAATCAACAAAGTATGCACATTCTACGTCATAACGACTTTCTCTAGTTTGCGCATGCGTCCGAAAATAAGAAAAGCTTACTTCCCACCGTTTTTTAAAATCACAGCTTCTAGAAGGTTTACATGATTTCGTAAAAAACACGAGTTTTTAGAAAATGTGTTTTATTTCATAAATGGAATCTACAAAGTATGCACATTCTACGTCATAACGACTTTCTATAGTTTGCGCATGTGTCCGGATATAAGAAAAGCTTACTTCCCACCGTTTTTTAAAATCACAGCTTCTAGAAGGTTTACATGATTTCTAAAAAAACACGAGTTTTTAGAAAATGTGTTTTATTTAATAAATGGGATCTACAAAGTATGCACATTCTACGTCATAACGAATTTCTATAGTTTGCGCATGCGTTTGGAAATAAGAAAAGCTTACATCCCCCGTTTTTTAAAATCACAGCTTCTAGAAGGTTTACATGATTTCTTAAAAAACACGAGTTTTTAGAAAATGTGTTTTATTTCATAAATGGAATCAACAAAGTATGCACATTCTACGTCATAACGACTCTCTATAGTTTGCGCATGCGTCCGGAAATAAGAAAAGCTTACTTCCACCGTTTTTTAAAATCACAGCTTCTAGAAGGTTTACATGATTTCGTAAAAAACACGAGTTTTTAGAAAATGTGTTTTATTAAATAAATGGAATCTACAAAGTATGCACATTCTACGTCATAACGACTTTCTATAGTTTGCGCATGCGTTTGGAAATAAGATAAGCTTACTTCCCCCGTTTTTTAAAATCACAGCTTCTAGAAGGTTTACATTATTTCTTAGAAAAAACGAGTTTTTAGAAAATGTGTTTTATTATATAAATGGAGTCAACAAATTATGCACATTCTACGTCATAACAATTTTCTATAGTTTGCGCATGCGTCCGGAAATAAGAAAAGCTTACTTCCACCGTTTTTTAAAATCACAGCTTCTAGAAGGTTTACATGATTTCTTAAAAAACACGAGTTTTTAGTAAATATGTTTTATTTCATAAATGGAATCAAAAAAGTATGCACATTCTACGTCATAACGACTTTCTATAGTTTGCGCATGCGTTTGGAAGTAAGAAAAGCTTACTTCCCCTGTTTTTTAAAATCACAGCTTTTAGAAGGTTTACATGATTTCTTAAAAAACAAGAGTTTTTAGAAAATGTGTTTTATTTCATAAATGGAATCAACAAAGTATGCACATTCTACGTCATAACGACTTTCTATAGTTTGCGCATGCGTCCGGAAATAAGAAAAGCTTACTTCCACCGTTTTTTAAAATCACGGCTTCTAGAAGGTTTACATGATTTCGTAAAAAACACGAGTTTTTAGAAAATGTGTCTTATTTCATAAATGGAATCTACAAAGTATGCACATTCTACGTCATAACGACTTTCTATAGTTTTCGCATGCGTTTGGAAATAAGAAAAGCTTACTTCCCCCGTTTATTAAAATCACAGCTTCTAGAAGGTTTACATGATTTCTTAAATAACACGAGTTTTTAGAAAATGTGTTTTATTTCATAAATGGAATCAACAAAGTATGCACATTCTACGTCATAACGACTTTCTATAGTTTGCGCATGCGTCCGGAAATAAGAAAAGCTTACTTCCACCGTTTTTTAAAATCACAGCTTCTAGAAGGTTTACATGATTTCTTAAAAAACACGAGTTTTTAGAAAATGTGTTTTATTTCATAAATGGAATCAACAAAGTAAGCACATTCTACGTCATAACAAATTTCTATAGTTAGCGCATTCGTCCGGAAATAAGAAAAACTTACTTCCACCGTTTTTTAAAATCACAGCTTCTAGAAGGTTTACATGATTTCGTAAAAAACACGAGTTTTTAGAAAATGTGTTTTATTTCATAAATGGAATCTACAAAGTATGCACATTCTACGTCATAACGACTTTCTATAGTTTGCGCATGTGTCCGGAACTAAGAAAAGCTTACTTCCCCCATTTTTTAAAATCACAGCTTCTAGAAGGTTTACATGATTTCTTAAAAAACACGAGTTTTTAGAAAATGTTTTTTATTTCATAAATGGAATCAACAAAGTATGCACATTCTACGTCATAACGACTTTCTATAGTTTGCGCATGCGTCCGGAAATAAGAAAAGCTTACTTCCACTGTTTTTTAAAATCACAGCTTCTAGAAGGTTTACATGATTTCGTAAAAAACACGAGTTTTTAGAAAATGTGTTTTATTTCATAAATGGAATCTACAAAGTATGCACATTCTACATCATAATGACTTTCTATAGTTTGCGCATGCGTCTGGAAATAAGAAAAGCTTACTTCCCCCGTTTTTTAAAATCACAGCTTCTAGAAGGTTTACATGATTTCTTAAAAAACACGAGTTTTTAGAAAATGTGTTTTATTTCATAAATCGAATCTACAAAGTATCCACATTCTACGTCATAACGACTTTCTATAGTTTGCGCATGCGTCCGGAAATAGGAAAAGGTTACTTCCCCCGTTTTTTAAAATGACAGCTTCTAGAAGGTTTACATGATTTCTTTAAAAACACGAGTTTTTAGAAAATGTGTTTTATTTCATAAATGGAATCAACAAAGTATGCACATTCTACGTCACAACGACTTTCTATAGTTTGCGCATGCGTTTGGAAATAAGAAAAGCTTACTTCCACCGTTTTTTAAAATCACAGCTTCTAGAAGGTTTACATGATTTCGTAAAAAACACATGTTTTTAGAAAATGTGTTTTATTTCATAAATGGAATATACAAAGTATGCACATTCTAATTCAGAACGCCTTTCTATAGTTTGCGCATACATCCGGAAATAAGAAAAGCTTACTTCCACCGTTTTTTAAAATCACAGCTTCTAGAAGATTTACATGATTTCGTAAAAAACACGAGTTTTTAGAAAATGTGTTTTATTTCATAAATGGAATCAACAAAGTATGCACATCCTACGTCATAACGACTTTCTATAGTTTGCGCATGCGTCCGGAAATAAGAAAAGCTTACTTCCACCGTTTTTTAAAATCTCAGCTTCTAGAAGGTTTACATGATTTCTTAAAAAACACGAGTTTTTAGAAAATGTGTTTTATTTAATAAATGGGATCTACAAAGTATGCACATTCTACGTCATAACAACTTTCTATAGTTTTCGCATGCGTCCGAAATAAGAAAAGCTTACTTCCCCCGTTTTTTGAAATCGCAGCTTCTAGAAGGTTTACATGATTTCTTAAAAAACACGAGTTTTTAGAAAATGTGTTTTATTTCATAAATGGAATCAACAAAGTATGCACATTCTACGTCATAACGACTTTCTATAGTTTGCGCATGCGTTTGGAAATAAGAAAAGCTTACTTCCCCCGTTTTTTAAAATCACAGTTTCTGGAAGGTTTACATGATTTCTCAAAAAACACTAGTTTTTAGAAAATATGTTTTATTTCATAAATGGAATCAACAAAGTATGCACATTCTACGTCATAACTACTTTCTATAGTTTGCGCATGCATCCGGAAATAAGAAAAGCTTACTTCCACCGTTTTTTAAAATCACAGCTTCTAGAAGGTTTACATGATTTCGTAAAAAACACGTGTTTTTAGAAAATGTGTTTTATTTCATAAATGGAATCTACAAAGTATGCACATTCTACGTCATAACGAATTTCTATAGTTTGCGCATGCGTCCAGAATTAAGAAAACCTTATGTTATACCTCTATGTTTCACAGTGTCGCATCTCCATCACAAAACGAGTTGACGACACTTTCCCTATTGTTTTAAACCATCCAGAAGAGGCAGATGATGAGTCAACCTTTAAGGTGAATCTACCCTGACAAGTTTTGACCCACCTAAGACTTTATCTACACACACTACCGCGCCTTGCTCATTTATCAAAACGCGGTACTCGGTACTGCCGCGCTATGCTATTTCCCCAAAACGCGGCAGTACCGCGTTCTGCCGAGACTGCAGAACGCGGTACTCTTTTAATAGCCTTTTTTCCTTGGCTTGTGGGATTTTGGATTTTCGAAGATAATGGAATATTGGGGTCCCTGATTTGATCTCAACTCATTTCCTTCGATTAGAAACCCTGATCCACTTATCTCTCCCTAGATCCACCCATCTCTCTTGTTGGTTAACCTCACCATTCACTATAAAAGAGAGGCATTCCATTGGAAAAAGGAGGACTCTTGAGAGTACCAAACTTATGGTCTTGCAGCATTGTGGAGATAGCTAGAGGAGAAGACACTTGGAGCTGGAGGATTGGCTTGGACATCAAGCATCTTTTGTAAGTATTCTTCAAGTTGTAATGGAATAACTTGTCTTGTTTTCCCAAATCATTTGTGTTAACTTTGTTTTAATGATATGATTTGTATCTTTCATAGATTTAGATCTTAACTCATGCTTCAGGTTGCTAGAGAATAGTGCATTCTTGTGTCTTGGTTCCATTTTGACAGGTTCATTTGTGAGGGCTTGGAGATCAGAGCAACTACAAGAACAAGCGTCTGGATAGAAGGTTAGTTAAACTTCTTCTACTCTTTCTAGCATTTTAATCCTGAGATGTTTGTTAGATCTAGGGATTCAAGGTAGCATTCGTTTTGACTTGTTTCTTGCTTTAAGGTTAGTTTAAAGTCTGCTTTAAAGTTAAGAGAGTTTTGGCTTATCCGTAGGACAAACTTCTACATAACAAGAATGGCGACTCCGTTGGTTTTGATTACTGCTTGATTGATTCAATTCACAGTCATTTATCTTTGCATTGTGAGTTTTTGTTGCACTTCAAACCAGTTTGAATCTTGGTCCTTTTTTACCTTTATTCACCCCTCCTCGCAGTATTTATCTCCCTGTTTGATCACTGAGTCCCCTGGGTTAGCAACAACCCTGAAAACTTCATTTCATTTTCTCAAGTTGCGCTTTATCCATACCTTGCCACAGTACCGCGCCCCCTGAACTGCCTCCAGCGCGGTAGTACCGCGTTCTCTTACTTAATACCAGAGCGGTACTGTCACAGTGCCGCGCTCCAGTCAGACCATCACCCGCGGTAGTGTCTGCAAGCTTTTAAATTTTTTTAATCTTTGCTTGGTTTCCTGAGTCTCTCTCTGCCTTAAATAGTGTTTACTGTTACCTGTTAGCATCCTGGTCAATTTCCAGTCTGCATGGTGTGCTTATTACCCAGTTTGTGAGCTTGATTGTTGATTGAATTAGTGGCATTTTTGACATATTGGTCATTTTTCCAGTTTGATTGCATTGACTTGACTTTTTCACCACAACCAACTCAACACCACTGTTCTCTGTTACTGAATCCTGTAGCTTTTACAGTCATATTATTATTTTCAGTAAATTAAAAATATCATTAGTTGAGAGCAATTTTGTTGTTTAAATTGAAAAAGTTTAGTAGTATTTTGCATAGGGAAATGAACCATTGATTTTGCCACAGAAATTCTCATTGTAGAAGCATTGTAGATTGTAGAATCAGTGCATTGAAAATAGTGTTTACTTCAGTTTGGCTTTGTTTATAAATCGAAAAGGAAAAATCTTTTACTTTGGTTTTTTGATTGCTTGTGAAAAATTTCATGCATATTTGATCGAAGAACCTCTATCTTTACCCTAGCTAGATTTCATCGAAGACAAAGGCTTATTTGTGATTCATTCTCATTTGCATGGTTTGAGTCGTCATAACACCATCAAGTTTCACGTCCACTACCTGATTGAGTAAAGACAGCCACTAAAATTAATCACCCTAATTAAACCAACCTTAACCTCACTTGAGGAAATCAAAAGAATTTGGTAGTTAGGTAGGACACCGGGGATAGGCATCAAAATAATTCCCCCTTGTCATTTTCATCTGAGACATAGTCGTTGTCTTTAGGGAACTAAAATCCTCTAGTACTTATTGACACAGTCACAGCTAGTTTGTGGAGGGGCCTCCTGATTGTTTCCAACTTTCAGGGGTTAAACGGTCGCGAGATTGAGAACCGAACGGACTCTGTGGAATACCGCACTCCACTTAGCCCTAAGGCAACATCGATCGCTGTCTTCTTCGGAAGGCTGAAGTGCCCAAAACCTTTTCCGATGTGTCATGAACGAGGTGGCTTAGTATCTATTCTACTAGGGCTCTTTTACCCAGGATCCCTTTCGGTAGAGGGATATCCTTCTTATATCGGTCTCTCATGTTGTATTGTTCGACTTGGATTTCATCACCTTGCAAAGGATACAGCCTGTTGAGGTCTCCAGCTCTTAGTTAGGAGTTTGCTTGCTATCTCATCTTTGTAGAGGGTTATTTTTTCTTTGTAGGGACTGCTTGTTGGCATTCTGGCCAGTTTTGTTGATCAGCTCGCTTATTGAGACACCGGTCTCAGTATAGATTTTAGAGCTTGCTTTTTGGCCTGTGAGCCTTGTTTTTTCTAGCTCCTCTTCTACACACTCGGTTGCATTAGAGTTTTTGAGTTCTTTGTTTACGATACTGCCCCCGATTTTCATTTTCCTGTCATCATGTCCGATCTACCATGAAGATCACGACGACAACAGGGCCAAAGCCCTCCACCACCACCACCGCCACGGACTACTGGTCCTCCTGCATCACGCATTCCTGCTCCTCCTGGCCGCGATGCTGGTCGAGGGAACATTCCACCGCCGATACGTACAACGGCTTCAGTTCCACCCGTAACTGCCACTCACAGCACAGTCTCAGAATCTATTGCAGCTTCTGCAACCACTAGCATATCTGAGACCTCCACTGTCACTTCACCCACTGTCATTCCAGATTTATCTGTCACAATGGACACAGTTACTGCAACTGAACCTAGTACAACCCAAAGTACTAGACCCGAGGTCATCCTTCTACCGGATGTCAGCACCTCCCATCCACCAGCCACTTTTCACAATGATACAGATGGATCTGTTGGCACCACAGAAGGGTCCGACCAGGACATACCTGGCTTGATTTCAGTCCCAGGCGGGTACGTTGAAATCGTTGAAGATACTCGACTTCCTGACACACCCTTTGAACCTGATTATGGTTTCATCACTTCCCAGGTAGATCTTCTGCCTGTTATCACTACGTCACCCAGTGTTCACCCGCAGGAAACGAGTTCTTCTACCAACGTACCTCGTACTATTACTCTACCCAACCTCCCTCCGGGACATGAAATCATGGCTTCCATCCAGTCTAGTATGGTTAGCCTAGCGAACTCTCCGTTAGCATCGGCACGGTTTAGACGCAGCACAGAGCAAATGCTCTCGTCAGTCTCTCGATTTCCCCCTGACACTCGTCCTTCTGACTATAGGGATCCCAACATCCCGTCTAGCACGGAGTTTCGACACTCCTTTGTAGACGGCACAGGACCTTCGGACATTACCATACCTAGATTCCTGTTGGATCCCCAAAACCTTTTCCAGGACATGAACTCGGACCCAGTTTTCGAGGGTCCTCCTACCATTGAACATGTCATGGACGATGCTAATACCCCTGGGATAAATTCCCCGCATTTGCTGTCATCACCTATATTTGGTGCACATTCTATGAGGGATAACCCAGTTTTTTCCCCGTCCTCACCTGTTCGATATGGACGAACCCCTCCGCAAATCGGTACTTTCGGTGCCGTTGGCCAATCCACATTATCATATTTGACCAGCGGTGGGAGAACAACTAGTCATATTGCTGGATCTTCCAGTTGGACCGGAGGATCACCTTCAGCCACCATTTACACTATCTCAGGAGGTGGACGACCGAATACAGTGGTCCCTAACTCTAACTACCAAATTCCCCCTGGTGGGCCATCAACCCAACCAGTTGGTGGACAACCTTTTGTTGGGAACCCTGTTCCAAGTCAACAACCCCCACCTGGCGGGGCATTAACCCAACCAATTGGAGGACAACCTTTTGCTGAGAACCCCGTTCCCAGTCAATAGCCTCCTCATATAGGGCCATCCAACCTACCTGCTGGTGGACAACCTATTGGCTCAATCCAACAAACTTCCCAACCAGCAGCGTCTACTCAGTTCGGTATGTACAATCCACTTGGCAGTGGGCAACCTTATTCCAGTGTTCCAACCGGGCCTTACTCTGAACAACCCTTGTCAGGCATACTTCCTTCTTGGGATACTCAAATCCCACAGAGTGGGGGGTACTCACTTTTTGGAAACTTGAACCAAGCTGGGGGGCAATCTCAGATTCCCCCCAACTTGAATTCTGGCTTCCCTTACCCTTCAGCTGCTACAACTCCATGGAACCCATCACTGCAATTTCCACTCGTTCCCCAAGGCGGAACGAGCCTTCCATGGACACCACCGTCGCAGCCACCCCCCAACCCTGCTATGGGAAACCCTCCACTTATACAATATAGTGGTAACACCCATGGAACACAACAATTCCAAGGAACTTTTCCCCAACAAGGAACAACAACTTTTCCTGGGTTTCAGCAACCCCAGGGTACTATACCCACTCAGCAGAACACCCACCAACCGGTTGCTTACAATCAACCGGTTAACCAGATGGCTTACCATCCACAGAATTTTCAGCAGTATCCCGCGGGAAACTCATATGGGTATAACACACAGCAGTATGCTATGCAGGGCCCTCCAGGGTTCTCGGCACCACATGGTTATTACTCATTCCCGCAGACCAACCGTCAACTTCCCTTTTTGGCCACACTTGATCTACCTGATTTGTCGAGGCTTATCAACGATCCTATATGGCATGAACCTCACTGGCCACCTATTCCAGCCAAACTACCATCGGACATTCCTAAGTTCGATGCCAAGCCCGGGGAAGACCCCAAGAATCACGTGATGACCTTCCATCTTTGGTGTTCATCCAACTCCTTGATGGATGATTCCATCCGACTTCGGCTCTTCCAACGCACGCTCACCGGAATGGCAGTAAAATGGTATATCGAGCTGCCACAACACTCTTTTCGTGATTTCAACACTTTGGCTATGCAGTTTCTGACACATTTCCAGCTCCCCATCCGGTATGAGACTGGAACAGAACTGCTAACTTCACTGCGTCAAACCACTTCTACACATATTTCGGATCACATCCACGAGTGGCGAAGACGTCGTAGGCTAATAAAGGCACCTATTCTGGATCAGCTACTTGCTGATTGGTTCACAAAATCCTTTTTGCCTCCCATAGCCAGAGATATCGCTATGCGCGGACCGGTTACAGAAGAACAAGCCATCTCGGCAGCACAATACATGGATTTGGTATATACTCAATCCGGTACTTTACATGAACTTCTTCCACATGCCTCCCGCGTTCACACTGATCCAACAAAGCCTACTACTGAACCACCAATTGATGGTATTGTTGGTTCAGTCAAGGCTCAGCCTGCTACCAACTCGACGGGACAACAAGCTTCTGCTTCCCCCGCTTTTACCCAGGCCGCTTCAAAAGATTCCACCTCTCCTGCTGTCTCCTCCGAAGTGAACACAGTTCAATCTACGTCACAACCATCCGGAGGAAAGAAGAAAAACAATCGTGGAAAAAACAAAAAGAACCAGCAGGAGAACCCCAAGCCACAACCTACCCAAAATGACCAGAAACCACGTCGGAAAGCTAAGTTTCCCTGCTTGATTTTTCAAGATGATCATTATACGCGTGACTGTCCCTACAAGGACGAGGTCAACAAGTTCGTTAAAGGATCCTCTCGCCCAGCAGTGCTGACTGACCCTTTCCCACAACAGCAACAGCAAATGGTTGCCCAGGAATCCCCACAAGGGGGAAACCCGACCAATCCCACCCGCGGAGAGACGTCCACAAACCGCGAAATCCTAATGACAAGTAATGAGGAGATTAATATCACCACTCGTTCAAAGACTTATGACAACCCTCCAAGTTCAAACAAACAATCGGAGATAGCCAAAGACAAATCTCCTGTTGAAGATCCGATTCCTATTCCCCCCCCCTAACGGTCATCAAAATATCGAGAGACCACTCATGGACACAGTGCTACGCCCACCCAAGGGCACCATACGAAAGGCGACATTTAATCCGAATGCGCGAGCTTCCCAAAACTACAACATTGTTGAGGATTTGGCTCAAGCCCCTTGCGCCATGTCGACTCTCGAGGTTCTCCAACACTGCCCCACGCAGCGTAGAACCCTACTTTCAGCACTGGGGGAAATGGACCCAGATACTTCAAAATCCATCATGTTTAACTTGGAGCACGCTAAACCTAGGCTTTCTCACCAGTTAGCCTTCCAGGTGCATACAAAAATCCATGGAAATATCATCCACCGCACTGTGTTAGATGAGGGTGCTTCCACGTCGATTATGTCCTTGAACTGCTGGAGAGCCTTAGGCTCACCCGAGGTCACAACTTCTCCCACTACTCTTAGGGAATTTGATGGACATGGTTTTCAACCATATGGACTCATTCCCTCAATCGGTGTTGAACTGGGGGGAAAAACAGTATCCGTACACATCGAAGTCGTAGATGCACCTTTGGATTACAATCTCCTACTTGGTCGAAACTGGTTCTATGCCATGACCGCCATAGCATCTACAGTCTTCCGGATTGTACAATTTCCTCATGAAGGGAAAATTGTCACTATTGATCAACTGGATTACTGTATCCCAGACCCCCATCCGAACTCCACCAATACCGTCCCATTATTGGATCAACCTCGGTACCGGTTCCAAGACATAGGTGTTGGTCTCATGAAGGATTCATCCCTCATTGGAGTTTTTCTAGAGCTGGGAACCCATCTTCAACCAGTCAACATGATTTCATCACATGTCACCCCTTCCGATGATTCATGGGTGATTCGGAGTCCCACTCAGATTCAACGCTATGGCAATTCCATGCCTTTGAACAGAAACCTTGCAGCATATGACGCGATCCAATCAGCCACAGATTGGGTCGATTGTTCTTCTGATCACACCGTGGCACAGCTCTCGGCTGAAACTCATCCACACCCACCACTTTTTGATCCTCTCAACTTGATTTTTCCTACTGAGGAATCAATCATGGAGGTTATGTGCGGTGATGAGCCACCATGGGGAGATTTTCATCATCGATCTTCATTCCCCACTATTCAGCCACTTGAGCCTGATACAAAATCCAGCGCTTCACTTGGGATGGTTCAAACCAAGTTCCCCACGTCCCTCGACGAGGTATTTTCCGAAGGAAACTTGGCCAATCTTATGGCAACCACTCCCATCGATATTTCAGTGAAGCCTGGTATCGTGGAAAACGTACACATTGGCAAAACATGTACTCCCCTCGAAACGGAGTTCTATAGTGCCTACTTTAAAACTTTCCGCGATGTTTTTGCTTGGAGTTATGAAGAGAGGCCAGGAATTGACCCCTCGATCGTGGTCCACGAAATTCTAACTTTCCCTGGCGCCCGACCTGTTCGGCAAAAGCTTCGACCCGTTCATCCTCGTAAGGCAGCCGCCATTAAAGCAGAAGTTGAAAAACTTTTGCGTGCTGGTTTTATCTATCCTGTCCCATTGACAGAATGGGTATCCAACATCGTTCCCGTAGCCAAGAAACAGGGAACGATTAGAGTCTGTGTTGATTACCGTGATTTGGACAAGGCTTGTCCCAAAGACAACTACCCAACTCCGTTTATCGACCAGATCATCGATAGCTGTGCCGGAAGTGTTATCTTTTCATTTATGGATGGCTTCTCTGGCTATAATCAGATCGATATCCTCCCAGCCGACCAGCACAAAACGGCCTTTATCTGCCCTTGGGGGATCTTTGCATATCGAAAGTTACCTTTTGGCCTGAAAAATGCCGGGGCAACTTCCAACGGGCGATGTCCTACGCATTCCATGACATCAAAAATATTGTAGAGCCATATCTTGATGATCTTCCCGCTCATTCTCGAACGCGGGAAGACCATCCAGACCACTTGAGTGCCATTTTCGAAAGGTGCCGGCGCTACAATATACGTTTGAACCCGCACAAGTGCATCTTTTGTGTAGAAGCCGGAAAACTGTTGGGCTTCATAGTCTCCAAAGGCGGGATACGTTTAGATCCCGCAAAGGTAGCAGCTATCTTAGCTCTGCCTTCACCTACCAATATTCCAGAACTTCAATGTTTGCAAGGGCATGCAAACTTTCTACGCCGTTTTATCTGCAATCTGTCCGAGATAACAAAAGGCTACATGCGACTTCTCAAGAAGAATGTTCCCTTCATATGGGATGATGAAGCCCAATGCTCCTTTTTCAATTTAAAGGCAGCCTTAACCAAAGATCCTGTGATTCAACCCCCCAATTACACACAGGACTACATCCTTTATCTCGCAGCCTCAATTTCCACCATTGGTATGGTGTTAGTCCAGGAAGACCACAACGGCATAGAACATGTGGTGTACTATCTCAGCAAGAGTCTTCTTGACTCTGAAACTCGCTACTCACATGTTGAAAAGCTGGCTCTGGCAACAGTATTTGCTGTCCAGAGATTCCGTCACTACATCTTACTCCGCCGGACCACCGTCATCACCGATTTCAATCCAATGTACTATATCCTCACACGACAAGTGCTTGGGGGCAAGTACTCCCGTTGGATTGTCATCCTTCAAGAGTTTGACTTGGAATTTGTCAAAGCCAAGTCTAAGAAATCCCTGGTCTTCGCTGAGTTAATTTGTAACCTGCCCCGTGCTACTGAGCAATCCGAGCCCATTGATTCTCTTCCCGACGAATCATTGTTCCTCATTAGCACGTCTGATCCGTGGTATGGGGATATTCTCTTATATCTCCAAACCCAACGCTTCCGTCCCGATCTCACCCGCGATGAACGGCGACGTATCAGACACCACGCAAAATACTACCTTATAGTGAACGATACTCTGTCTCGCCGTGGTGTTGACACTGTCCTTCAACGTTGTTTGACCTTAGATGAGGCGGAACGCGTTCTCAACGACTGCCACGCTGGAGCATGTGGTGGTCATCTCTCTGGGATGGCTACGACCCAGAAAATATTGCGAGCAGGATACTTCTGGCCCTCAATTTTCAAAGACTGCATTGAAACAGTCATGAAGTGTCCGCCATGCCAATTCTTTCATAGCAAAGCACGTTCGCATCCTTCTCCACTCCATCCTATCATTGCCGTCGGCCCCTTTTCCAAATGGGGCATTGATTTTATGCACTGTAAGTCCACTTCAGCCGGGGGGCATAGCTATGTCATAGTAGCTATCGACTATTTTACAAAATGGGCTGAAGCGATGCCTACGTATGCTGAAGACGACAAAACAGCAACGCAGTTCATATTCAATCATATTATAGCTAGATTTGGTGTCCCACATTCTATTGTGACCGATCATGGTTCCCATTTCAGGAACCATATGATAGAAGAACTAAGTGCCAAACTGGGTTTTCGTCACGAAAAATCAACCCCGTATTACCCACAAGCTAATGGCCAAGTTGAAGCCATTAATAAAGTCCTGAAACGAATGATTCAGCGCATTGTGGGTACCCAGAAATCCAATTGGCACTCAGCTCTGTTCTCAGCACTGTGGGCATACCGAACCTCAGTGAAAAGTGCTACTGGGTTTACACCATTTCAACTGGTGTACGGCCTAGAAGCCATTCTCCCGATTGAATTTGAAATTCCATCACTCAAGATAGCCATAGAGCTACTTCCACACACTACTTCCGGAGAGGAACGGTTTCTATACCTAGCTAAGCTAGATGAAACCCGCCGCGATGCTGCTTTGGCTAATGAAGCTCACAAAAAACGCGTCAAAACTCAATACGACAAATCCGTTCAACCTCGGATATTCAATGAGGGTGACCTCGTACTTACATATGATCAGGTGCATGATAAGCTTGGAAAAGGTAAACTTGAATCTATGTGGTACGGCCCCTTCATTGTAAAACGTGTCTTAGAAAAAGGAGCCTATGAACTAATTGATTGTGATGGTACGCCATTGGCACGGCCCCGCAACGGGCTATACCTCAAACGTTTCTACGCGTGAGGTTACCCTACGCGGGTTACTTGTTGTACATAATGTAGTTAGTTTGATTTTTGCTTTCTTTTTAGTGTGCGCTTGGACCTCATGTATCCACTCTTACTTTGACTCGTGACTTTATGCGCAGATGTCTGCCTACTTTGGATTTGCCAACGGTGCAAGCCGACATACCCGGAATCTTGCTTCCGCAGCATGGGTAATCTATTCCCCCACTAGCGAGTTGATTTCTTCAGGAGCCAATTGTTTAGGTCCTGCAACCAACAATATCACAGAGTACCATGCAGTCATTGGTCTCTTGACAGAGGTTCCTTCACTTGGGATTGACTCCTTATCAGTCTTTTTAGACTCCCAACTCGTGGTTTCTCATCTAAACCGTGTTTACACAGTTCGCGATCCTACACTACTTCGTTTATTTCGAAGAGTACGCCTCTTGGAACGGTCATTTAATTTTATCACATATCAACACATACCGAGAGAATTCAATTGTATTGCTGATTTATTGGCTAATTACATTTTGGATTGGCATCTTGCCCATACATAAAAACATCATAAAAAATAAAATGCACAAGCCATTGTAAATATTTAGATCATAAATAGGTCCATATCACTGTATATAAGTGTGTTTTTTCAAAAATACATAAAGTTTGTGTCAAAGACAAAATTGGGGATCAAATCCCATATACAAAAAATGGCCCTCAAAGCCTACATATCGTGTACATGCCGCAAAAAGATCAAAAGACCATCTATGGAGATCTAGGAGACCTATCATGTCCCTCATTGGACTCCTCCCGCTGCTGGTGGTAACACACTACAGCTCGAACCACCCTGCGAAGAAGTCGACTGATACGACCAGGCACACCTACAGTATGTCGCTGGAGGTGGTAAGGGACGTCATCCATCCGCATAGCAGGGATGCCATGAGTCAATCCCTGCAGGTTCCTCTCAATATCCCGAACACCTCCTGCCTCGTCTTCATCTTCCTCTTCGTCAGGAACAGCTTGACGATCGACACCACCACGACGGAGTGGAGAGTACCCAGCTGGTCTCTGTGGTCCACGGTATTCAACACGCATGCGATTATACATTAGACGTCTTTTACACATTCTAAAAAAGTAATAAAAATTAAATATTCAAAAAGGAAAAAATACATATCCATGAAGGTCATACCAGAGTCGTCCCAGTCATCATCCTCTGGCAATGCCAAGTCGATGTCCTCACGGAAATCTACCCCTGAGTAGGGATAGTCATCAATCATAACTATCTGCTCCTCTAGCCAGGAGAAGAAGTCCTCACCAAAGGCTAGCCGCTGAGGTCCCCCGAGGCGCCCAGCATAGTCACTCCATCGAGCCATCCATGGCTCAGTAGGTGGATGGGGGCGTATAGATATCTGTGGGCGCAGTAGTGGCACCCTCGCCAAAAAGAAAGTGACCAGGATGCTCCCATAGCCAAACTGGGTATTTTTCCCAGTCCTACACTTGTGCACTTGTTCTTTCAGATTGGACAACACTGCCTCACACCAGTTGAAAACTGTTCCTCCCATGCACTCTGCTGCGAGATTCACTTGTGTGCGGGATGCCTGATGTGGACTCCCGCTTCCTGTTGCACGCATGATAGTGAATAGTACGGTTTTCATAGGAAGATTTATGACCTCCTTTATGGCCACCTTCCCACTTTTCTTACTCGAACCCGCCTGGCAATATCGAGCAATCAAGTCATCTGTGCTTGATTTTGAAGCTGAGTATCCAGTAAAGTTCACCCGGGCCCCTCTTTTCGAGAGACCCGTGAGGAAGTAAATATCATCGAGTTGGATCTCAAGCACATGCTCTCCCACTCGGAAAGCTCGAATGTCAGGATCCCATAATTGGATGAGGTGAGTGAGAAGCTTAGGTTGCTGACGAATCCCTTTGGTTTTGAAGAACTTTAGCAAACCACATTCTCGCAATGCAGTCACGGTGGGTAAGTCATTTTCGGCTACAAAATCATCCGCTTCATGCTCTCTTTCCTTCCAGCTTACCATTTTGCTCCGAATAAGTTGCAAATCCCTGCAAAAGGTCAAACAAAACAATTAGTAACTATTTAGCAACTTAGTTCCAACAGGAAATTGGAGAAAATTTGATTTTTTAAACTAAAAATTCGCCTGTGCCGCGTCTGAGGGATATTATACCGCGCGGCAGTCCACACTACCGCGCCTCAGTTTGAGGATCCATCGCGGTACTGTTACACAGTACCACGCTTTTCGATAGAGCCCCCACGCGGTAGTGTGAAGGGCGATTCTTTCCCAAAAGGGCTCACTAAAAAATCAAATTTTTCCTGGTGAAAGCAAAAATTTCTTACATAAAATGAAAGAGGGGTTCAAGCACTCTTACCTGGCGCAGACGGCTGTCGAAATGGTGTCCCAGAACTCCCGGTATGGATCCTTGAAATCTTGCTCCTAAATGGGTGAAAATGTCTCCTTTGGGTAAAAAACACAAATGAATAGTAATTTCTATTTTTACCATTCCTTATATAGCAATTTTTCACTTTTTTTTTAATTAATTAATTACTATTTTAAATACTTAAAATAAACCCTTGTTCACATTATTAATGTCCAGTTTTTGAGCATTTATTGACAGGATCCTCGGTAAAAATGCGATACATTCACGCTGGTGTTTATTCATGATTTGACCTTCATTTTGAGCGTACTTTATCTTTTTCGTGCTCTGGATTTAAAACTTGAAAAAGATTCCAAGCGCTTTTACACCCGTGTCGTGCTTGTCAAACTCGAGTAAATGGTGTCGAGTACGGTCAGCTTTACTCATGCTCGTTAAACAATGAGGAAAGTATTATCCTGGTTGTATTTTATTCTTTTTTCGGACCAGAATAATTTAAAATTACGAAAAAGACCATAGGAGTCCATAGTTAAGCTCTTTTCAGACTCCTTAAAATTGAAAAGATTGCCAAGTGATCTTGACTCTTTCAAACTTGTAAAAGTATTTGAAAGGTCGTCTATTCGGTGATAGGTTACCCCTTTTTCGGCCCGTCTAGACTATTTACGAGAAAGGTATACCTCAGTCAGTCTCGGCTGGGAGAGTTCTCTCGAGAATTGTTTTACACTTTTTCGGGATCGAGGGACTAAATTTTACGAAAAAGTACATTATGGAGCTTCCTTTAAGCTTTTTCAGGCTCTCTAAATATGAAAAACTACCGAGTTTTCCTTCCTTGGGCTCGTTAAAATGTTAACATCGAAGGACCCACTTTGGGACGAACCCCTCCTTTCTCAGGTTTGTAAAACATGTGAGATTGGACTCATCCATGAGATGAGCTACACCGAGCATCTGTTATCCTCTTCGAGCTCGCAAAACAAGAAAGAGGTACTCGTCTATCATGTCGGGGAAATATGGGGGGATAAGTCAAGTTTATCTATGGCAGCTTGTCAGTCGTTACCTTTGAACATGGCATGTGTCCGTCTCTTGTCTATATTGGGTATCCATTCTTCACTGAGTTATAGTCATCATCATGAGTCGTCTCCCTGGCCACGAGTCCACTCATCCGGTGTCTATCCTCTATTTATCAATAATCTCTACTGCCAAGTCCTGTTACATGCCGTTATATGTTCAAAGGGTTGCATTATTTCGAGTCATTCATTGTGTCAGGCCTCCGCTGTGTTAGTACGTACTCCATTGCTTCATACTCTTATCATCTGTGTCGATTTCATGTCGATGATGTGGGAATCATTATGGCCCACCTTCGACAAGTCTATTCTTGTCGACACCAAATCACTATCTGGGAATTAGACTTAGAGATAAACCGTTAGTACCTTGGTACCTGCATGCCTCAATGGCAGGTTTCCTCGTGTTTGACAGTAGGTTCACATCATTGACCTTTGATCAAGCGATCTCTCGGATGCTCGACATCAACTCATTCATTCGCATTTCATTGAGATGTACTATTGATACCTTGGAATCATCATCATCATTGGTGATCTCCCTCGCATTTGTTAACGGTCCACATCATTGACTGGTAATCAAATGGTTTCTACCATGTTCAACTTCAACACCTTGTAATCACATGGTTAGATTCGTATCTTTTGCGATCGGGTAGAAGACCCTGGGCGCATCGCTGTATCTCGACTACGTCCAGGCTGCGATGGAGATTTCCCTTGTATTGTCACACAGATAGACTTATTGTATTGGTCGTGGCTGTGTCATTATTGTCTCATGGATCTACGATTGTTCATAGTAGCCATGATCTGTCCACAGTCTACATCATCTCAGTACTCATGGATCTGCAATGTATTGGCCGGCAGCCATGCTTTGAGTCATCTGTTTCCGAGCATGGGAATGCCCGCCTCGGTGGTATATCTAACACTTTGTTTCTATTTCAGCTCAGTGTCACTCTCCTCGATGCTATCTCTACACACTATATTTGTAAAGTCTTTCGGCCATCAGTCCCTTCTGACCTCACACTTTAGGGGGCATCTGTTATACCTCTATGTTTCACAGTGTCGCATCTCCATCACAAAACGAGTTGACGACACTTTCCCTATTGTTTTAAACCATCCAGAAGAGGCAGATGACGAGTCAACCTTGAAGGTGAATCTACCCTGACAAGTTTTGACCCACCTAAGACTTTATCTACACACACTACCGTGCCTTGCTCATTTATCAAAACGCGGTACTCAGTACTACCGCGCTATGCTATTTCCCCAAAACGCGGCAGTACCGCGTTCTGCAGAGACTGCAGAACGCGGTACTCTTTTAATAGCCTTTTTTCCTTGGCTTGTGGGATTTTGGATTTTCGAAGATAATGGAAGATTGGGGTCCCTGATTCGATCTCAACTCATTTCCTTCGATTAGAAACCCTGATCCACTTATCTCTCCCTAGATCCACCCATCTCTCTTGTTGGTTAACCTCACCATTCACTATAAAAGAGAGGCATTCCATTGGAAAAGGGAGGACTCTTGAGAGTACCAAACTTATGGTCTTGCAGCATTGTGGAGATAGCTAGAGGAGAAGACACTTGGAGCTGGAGGATTGGCTTGGACATCAAGCATCTTTTGTAAGTATTCTTCAAGTTGTAATGGAATAACTTGTCTTGTTTTCCCAAATCATTTGTGTTAACTTTGTTTTAATGATATGATTTGTATCTTTCATAGATTTAGATCTTAACTCATGCTTCAGGTTGCTACAGAATAGTGCATTCTTGTGTCTTGGTTCCATTTTGACAGGTTCACTTGTGAGGGCATGGAGATCGGAGCAACTACAAGAACAAGTGTCTGGATAGAAGGTTAGTTAAACTTCTTCTACTCTTTCTAGCATTTTAATCCTGAGATGTTTGTTAGATCTAGGGATTCAAGGTAGCATTTGTTTTGACTTGTTTCTTGCTTTAAGGTTAATTTAAATTCTTCTTTAAAGTTAAGAGAGTTTTGGCTTATCCGTAGGACAAAATTCTACATAACACCTTACTTCCCTTGTTTTTTAAAATCACAGCTTCTAGAAGGTTTACATGATTTCTTAAAAAACACGTGTTTTTAGAAAATGTGTTTTATTTCATAAATGGAATCAACAAAGTATACACATTCTACGTCATAACAACTTTCTATAGTTTGCGCATGCGTCCGGAAATAAGAAAAGCTTATTTCCACCGTTTTTTAAAATCACAGCTTCTAGAAGGTTTACATGATTTCGTAAAAAACACGAGTTTTTAGAAAATGTGTTTTATTTCATAAATGGAATAAACAAAGTATGCACATTCTACGTCATAACGACTTTCTATAGTTTGCGCATGCATTTTGAAATAAGAAAAGCTTACTTCCCCTGTTTTTTAAAATCACAGCTTCTAGAAGGTTTACATAATTTCTTAAAAAACACGAGTTTTTAGAAAATGTGTTTTATTTCATAAATGGAATCAACAAACTATGCACATTCTACGTCATAACGACTTTCTATAGTTTGCGCATGCGTTTGGAAATAAGAAAAGCTTACTTCCACCGTTTTTTAAAATCACAGCTTCTAGAAGGTTTACATGATTTCTTAAAAAACACGAGTTTTTAGAAAATGTGTTTTATTTCATAAATGGAATCAACAAAGTATGCACATCCAACGTCATAACGACTTTATATAGTTTGCGCATGCGTCCGGAAATAAGAAAAGCTTACTTCCACCGTTTTTTAAAATCACAGCTTCTAGAAGGTTTACACGATTTCGTAAAAAACACGTGTTTTTAGAAAATGTGTTTTATTTCATAAATGGAATCTACAAAGTATGCACATTCTACGTCATAACGACTTTCTATAGTTTGCGCATGCGTCTGGAAATAAGAAAAGCTTACTTCCCCCGTTTTTTAAAATCACAGCTTCTAGAAGGTTTACATGATTTCTTAAAAAACACGAGTTTTTAGAAAATGTGTTTTATTTCATAAATGGAATCAACAAACTATGCACATTCTACGTCATAACCACTTTCTATAGTTTGCGCATTCGACTGCAAATAAGAAAAGCTTACTTCCACCATTTTTTAAAATCACAGCTTCTTGAAGGTTTACATGATTTCGTAAAAAACACGAGTTTTTAGAAAATGTGTTTTATTTCATAAATGGAATCTACAATGTATGCACATTCTACGTCATAACGACTTTCTATAGTTTGCGCATCCGTCCGGAAATAAGAAAAGCTTACTTCCCACGTTTTTTTAAATCACAGCTTCTAGAAGGTTTACATGATTTCTTAAAAAACACGAGTTTTTAGAAAATGTGTTTTATTTCATAAATGGAATCAACAAAGTATGCACATTCTACGTTATAACGACTTTCTATAGTTTGCGCATTCGTCCGGAAATAAGAAAAGCTTACCTCCCCCGTTTTTCTAAATCACAGCTTCTAGAAGGTTTACCTGATTTCTTAAAAAACACGAGTTTTTAGATAATGTGTTTTATATCATAAATGGAATCAACAAAGTATGCACATTTACATCATAACGACTTTCTATAGTTTGCGCATGCGTTTGGAAATAAGAAAAGCTTACATCCCCCGTTTTTTAAAATCACAGCTTCTAGAAGGTTTACGTGATTTCTTAAAAAACACGAGTTTTTAGAAAATGTGTTTTATTTCATAAATAGAATCAACAAAGTATGCACATTCTATGTCATAACGACTTTCTATAGTTTGCGGATGCGTCCGGAAATAAGAAAAGCTTACTTCTACCGTTTTTTAAAATCACAGCTTCTAGATGGTTTACATGATTTCGTAAAAAACACGAGATTTTAGAAAATGTGTTTTATTTCATAAATGGAATCTAGAAAGTATGCACATTCTACGTCATAACGACTTTCTATAGTTTGCGCATTCGTCCGGAATTAAGAAAATCTTACTTCCACCGTTTTTTAAAATCACAGCTTATAGAAGGTTTACACGATTTCGTAAAAAAACACGTGTTTTTAGAAAATGTGTTTTATTTCATAAATGGAATCTTCAAAGTATGCACATTCTACGTCATAATGACTTTCTATAGTTTGCGCATGTGTTTGGAAAAAAGAAAAGCTTACTTCCCCCGTTTTTTAAAATCACAGCTTCTAGAAGGTTTACATGATTTCTTAAAAAACACGAGTTTTTAGAAAATGTGTTTTATTTCATAAATGGAATCTACAAAGTATGCACATTCTACGTCATAACGACTTTCTATAGTTTGCGTATGCATCCAGAAATAAGAAAAGCTTACTTCCACCGTTTTTTAAAATCACAGCTTCTAGAAGGTTTACATGATTTCCAAAAAAACACGAGTTTTTTGAAAATGTGTTTTATTTCATATATGGAATCAACAAAGTATGCACATTCTACGTCAAAACGACTTTCTATAGTTTGCGCATTTGTCCGGAAATAAGAAAAGCTTACTTCCACCGTTTTTTAAAATCACAGCTTCTAGAAGGTTTACATGATTTCGTAAAAAACACGAGTTTTTAGAAAATTTGTTTTATTTCATAAATGGAATCTACATAGTATGCACATTCTACGTCATAACGACTTTCTATAGTTTGCGCATGCGTCCGGAAATAAGAAAAGCTTACTTCCCCCGTTTCTTAAAATCACAGCTTCTAGAAGGTTTACATGATTTCTTAAAAAACACGAGTTTTTAGAAAATGTGTTTTATTTCATAAATGGAATCAACAAAGTATGCACATTCTACGTCATAACGAATTTCTATAGTTTGCACATGCGTCCAGAAATAAGAAAAGCTTACTTCCACTGTTTTTTAAAATCACAGCTTCTAGAAGGTTTACATGATTTCGTAAAAAACATGAGTTTTTAGAAAATGTGTTTTATTTCATAATTTGAATCAACAAAGTATGCACATTCTACGTCATAACGACTTTCTATAGTTTGCGCATGCGTTTGGAAATAAGAAAAGCTTACATCCACCGTTTTTTAAAATCACAGCTTCTAGAAGGTTTACATGATTTCTTAAAAAACACGAGTTTTTAGAAAATGTGTTTTATTTCATAAATAGAATCAACAAAGTATGCACATTCTACGTCATAACGACTTTCTATAGTTTGCGGATGCGTCCGGAAATAAGAAAAGCTTACTTCCACCGTTTTTTAAAATCACAGCTTCTAGATGGTTTACATGATTTCGTAAAAAACACGAGTTTTTAGAAAATGTGTTTTATTTCATAAATGGAATCTACAAAGTATGCACATTCTACGTCATAATGACTTTCTATAGTTTGCGCATGCGTCCGGAAATAAGAAAAGCTTACTACCACCGTTTTTTAAAATCACAGATTCTAGAAGGTTTACATGAGTTCTTAAGAAACACGAGTTTTTAGAAAATGTGCTTTATTTCATAAATGGAATCAACAACTATGCACATTCTACGTCATAACGACTTTCTATAGTTTGCGCATTCGTCCGGAAATAAGAAAAGCTTACTTCCACCGTTTTTTAAAATCACAACTTATAAACGGTTTACACGATTTCGTAAAAAACACGTGTTTTTAGAAAATTTATTTTATTTCATAAATGGAATCTACAAAGTATCCACATTCTACCTCATAACGACTTTCTATAGTTTGCGCATGCGTCCGGAAATAAGAAAAGCTTACTTCCCCCGTTTTTCTAAATCACAGCTTCTAGAAGGTTTACATCATTTCTTAAAAACCATGAGTTTTTAGATAATGTGTTTTATTTCATAAATGGAATCAACAAAGAATGCACATTCTACGTCATAACAACTTTTTATAGTTTTCGCATGCGTTTGGAAATAAGAAACGCTTACTTCCCCCGTTTTTTAAAATCACAGCTTCTAGAAGGTTTACATGATTTCTTAAAAAACACGAGTTTTTAGAAAATGTGTTTTATTTCATAAATGGAATCAACAAAGTATGCATATTTTACGTCATAACGACTTTCTATAGTTTGCGTATGCGTCCGGAAATAAGAAAAGCTTACTTCCACCGTTTTTTAAAATCACAGCTTCTAGAAGGTTTACATGATTTCTTAAAAAACACGAGGTTTTAGAAAATGTGTTTTATTTCATAAATGGAATCAACAGAGTATGCACATTCTACGTCATAACGACTTTCTATAGTTTGCGCATTCGACCCTAAATAAGAAAAGCTTACTTCCACCGTTTTTTAAAATCACAGCTTCTAGAAGGTTTACATGATTTCGTAAAAAACACGAGATTTTAGAAAATGTGTTTTATTTCATAAATGGAATCTACAAAGTATGCACATTCTACGTCATAACGACTTTCTATAGTTTGGCATATGTCCGGAAATAAGAAAAGTTTATTTCCACCGTTTTTTAAAATCACAGCTTCTAGAAGGTTTACATGATTTCGTAAAAAACAAGAGTTTTTAGAAAATGTGTTTTATTTCATAAATGGAATCTACAAAGTATGCACATTCTACGTCATAACGACTTTCTATAGTTTGCACATGCGTCCGGAAATAAGAAAAGCTTACTTCCCCCATTTTTTAAAATCACGGCTTCTAGAAGGTTTACATGATTTCTTAAAAAACACGAGTTTTTAGAAAATATGTTTTATTTCATAAATGGAATCAACAAAGTATGCACATTCTACGTCATATCGAATTTCTATAGTTTGCGCATGCGTTCGGAAATAAGAAAAGCTTACATCCCCGTTTATTAAAATCACAGCTTCTAGAAGGTTTACATGATTTCTTAAAAAACACGAGTTTTTAGAAAATGTGTTTTATTTCATAAATGGAATCAACAAAGTATGCACATTCTATGTCATAAAGACTTTCTATAGTTTGCACATGCGTCCGAAAATAAGAAAATCTTACTTCTACCATTTTTTAAAATCACAGCTTATAGAAGGTTTACATGACTATTTAAAAATCACGAGTTTTTAGAAAATGTGTTTTATTTCATAAATGGAATCAACAATGTATGCACATTTTACGTCATAACAACTTTCTATAGTTTGCGCATGCGTTTGGAAATAAGAAAAGCTTACTTCCTCCGTTTTTTAAAATCATAGCTTCTAGAAGGTTTACATGATTTCTTAAAAAACACGAGTTTTTAGAAAATGTATTTTATTTCATAAATGGAATCAACAAAGTATGCACATTCTACGTCATAACGACTTTCTATAGTTTGCGGATGCGTCCGGAAATAAGAAAAGCTTACTTCCACCGTTTTTTAAAATCACAACTTCTAAAAGGTTTACATGATTTCCTAAAAACCACGAGTTTTTAGAAAATGTGTTTTATTTCATAAATGGAATCAACAAAGTATGCACATTCTACGTCATAAAGACTTTCTATAGTTTGCGCATTCGTCCAGAAATAAGAAAAGCTTACTTCCACCGTTTTTTAAAATGACAGCTTCTAAAATGTTTATACGATTTCGTAAAAAACACGTGTTTTTAGAAAATGTGTTTTATTTCATAAATGGAATCAACAAAGTATGCACATTCTACGTCATAACGACTTTCTATAGTTTGCGCATGCGTCCGGAAATAAGAAAAGCTTACTTTCCCCGTTTTTTAAAATCACAGCTTCTAGAAGGTTTACATGATTTCTTAAAAAACACGAGTTTTTAGAAAATGTGTTTTATCTCATAAATGGAATCAACAAAGTATGCACATTCTACGTCACAACGACTTTCTATAGTTTGCTCATGCGTCCGGATATAAGAAAAGCTTACTTGCACCGTTTTTTAAAATCACAGCTTCTAGAAGGTTTACACGATTTCGTAAAAAATATGTGTTTTTAGAAAATGTGTTTTATTTCATAAATGGAATCTACAAAGTATGCACATTCTACGTCGTAACGACTTTCTATAGTTTGCGCATGCGTCCGGAAATAAGAAAAGCTTACTTCCCCCGTTTTTTAAAATCACAGCTACTAGAAGGTTTACATGATTTCTTAAAAAACACGAGTTTTTAGAAAATGTGTTTTATTTCATAAATGGAATCAAAAAACTATGCACATTCTACGTCATAACCACTTTCTATAGTTTGCGCATTCAACTGCAAATAAGAAAAGCTTAATTCCACCATTTTTTAAAATCACAGCTTCTTGAAGGTTTACATGATTTCGTAAAAAACACGAGTTTTTAGAAAATGTGTTTTATTTCATAAATGGAATCTACAATGTATGCACATTCTACGTCATAACGAATTTCTATAGTTTGCGCATGCGTCCGGAAATAAGAAAAGCTTACTTCCCACGTTTTTTTAAATCACAGCTTCTAGAAGGTTTACATGATTTCTTAAAAAACACGAGTTTTTAGAAAATGTGTTTTATTTCATAAATGGAATCAACAAAGTATGCACATTCTACGTTATAACGACTTTCTATAGTTTGCGCATTCGTCCGGAAATAAGAAAAGCTTACTTCCCCTGTTTTTCTAAATCACAGCTTCTAGAAGGTTTACATGATTTCTTAAAAAACACGAGTTTTTAGATAATGTCTTTTATTTCATAAATGGAATCAACAAAGTATGCACATTCTACATCATAACAACTTTCTATAGTTTGTGCATCCGTTTGGAAATAAGAATAGCTTACATCCCCCGTTTTTTAAAATCACAGCTTCTAGAAGGTTTACGTGATTTTTAAAAAACACGAGTTTTTAGAAAATGTGTTTTATTTCATAAATAGAATCAACAAAGTATGCACATTCTATGTCATAACGACTTTCTATAGTTTGCGGATGCGTCCGGAAATAAGAAAAGCTTACTTCTACCGTTTTTTAAAATCACAGCTTCTAGATGGTTTACATGATTTCGTAAAAAACACGAGATTTTAGAAAATGTGTTTTATTTCATAAATGGAATCTACAAAGTATGCACATTCTACGTCATAACGACTTTCTATAGTTTGCGCATTCGTTCGGAAATAAGAAAAGCTTACTTCCACCGTTTTTTAAAATCACAGATTATAGAAGGTTTACACGATTTCGTAAAAAAAAAGTGTTTTTAGAAAATGTGTTTTATTTCATAAATGGAATCTTCAAAGTATGCACATTCTACGTCATAACGACTTTCTATAGTTTGCGCATGCGTTTGGAAAAAAGAAAAGCTTACTTCCCCTGTTTTTAAAATCACAGCTTCTAGAAGGTTTACATGATTTCTTAAAAAACACGAGTTTTTAGAAAATGTGTTTTATTTCATAAATGGAATCTACAAAGTATGCACATTCTACGTCATAACGAATTTCTATAGTTTGCGCATTCGTCCGGAAATAAGAAAAGCTTACTTCCACCGTTTTTTAAAATAACAGCTTCTAGAAGGTTTACATGATTTCGTAAAAAACACGAGTTTTTATAAAATGTGTTTTATTTCATAAATGGAATCTACAAAGTATGCACATTCTACGTCATAACGACTTTCTATAGTTTGCGCATGCGTCCGGAAACAAGAAAAGCTTACTTCCACCGTTTTTTAAAATCACAGCTTCTAGAAGGTTTACATGATTTCCTAAAAAACACGAGTTTTTTGAAAATGTGTTTTATTTGATATATGGAATCAACAAAGTATGCACATTCTATGTCATAACGACTTTCTATAGTTTGCGCATTCGTCCGGAAATATGAAAAGCTTACTTCCACCGTTTTTTAAAATCACAGCTTCTAGAAGGTTTACATGATTTCGTAAAAAACACGAGTTTTTAGAAAATTTGTTTTATTTCATAAATGGAATCTACAAAGTATGCACATTCTACGTCATAACGACTTTCTATAGTTTGCGCATGCGTCCGGAAATAAGAAAAGCTTACTTCCCCCGTTTCTTAAAATCACAGCTTCTAGAAGGTTTACATGATTTCTTAAAAAACACGAGTTTTTAGAAAATGTGTTTTATTTCATAAATGGAATCATTAAAGTATGCACATTCTACATCATAACGACTTTCTATAGTTTGCACATTCGCCCGGAAATAAGAAAAGCTTACTTCCAAAGTTTTTTAAAATCACAGCTTATAGAAGGTTTACACGATTTCGTAAAAAAACACGTGTTTTTAGAAAATGTGTTTTATTTCATAAATGGAATCAACAAAGTATGCACATTCTACGTCATAACGAATTTCTAGAGTTTGTGCATGCGTCCGGAAACAAGAAAAGCTTACTTCCACCGTTTTTTAAAATCACAGCTTCTAGAAGGTTTACATGATTTCCTAAAAAACACGAGTTTTTTGAAAATGTGTTTTATTTGATATATGGAATCAACAAAGTATGCACATTCTATGTCATAACGACTTTCTATAGTTTGTGCATTCGTCCGGAAATATGAAAAGCTTACTTCCACCGTTTTTTAAAATCACAGCTTCTAGAAGGTTTACATGATTTCGTAAAAAACACGAGTTTTTAGAAAATGTGTTTTATTTCATAAATGGAATCAACAAAGTATGCACATTCTACGTCATAACGAATTTCTAGAGTTTGCGCATGCGTCCGGAAATAAGAAAAGCTTACTTCCCCCGTTTTTTAAAATCACAGCTTCTAGAAGGTTTACATGATTTCTTAAAAAACACGAGTTTTTAGAAAATGTGTTTTATTTCATAAATGGAATCAACAAAGTATGCACATTCTACGTCATAACGACTTTCTATAGTTTTCCCATGCGTTCGAAATAAGAAAAGATTACATCCCCGTTTCTTAAAATCACAACTTCTAGAAGGTTTACATGATTTCTTAAAAAACATGAGTTTTTAGAAAATGTGTTTTATTTCATAAATGGAATCAACAAAGTATGCACATTCTACGTCATAACGACTTTCTATAGTTTGCGAATGCCTCCGGAAATAAGAAAAGCTTACTTCCACCATTTTTTAAAATCACAGCTTCTAGAAGGTTTACATGATTTCTTAAAAAACACGAGTTTTTAGAAAATGTGTTTTATTTCATAAATGGAATCAACAAAGTATGCACATTCTACGTCATAACGACTTTCTATAGTTTGCGCATGCATCCGGAAATAAGAAAAGCTTACTTCCACCGTTTTTTAAAATCACAGCTTCTAGAAGGTTTACAGAATTTCTTAAAAAACACGAGTTTTTAGAAAATTTGTTTTATTTCATAAATGGAATCTACAAAGTATGCACATTCTACGTCATAATGACTTTCTATAGTTTGCGCATGCATTTGGGAATAAGAAAAGCTTACTTCCCCCGTTTTTTAAACTCACAGCTTCTAGAAGGTTTACATGATTTCTTAAAAAACACGAGTTTTTAGAAAATGTGTTTTATTTCATAAATGGAATCAACAAAGTATGCACATTCTACGTCATAACGACTTTCTATAGTTTGCGCATGCGTCTGGAAATAAGAAAAGCTTACTTCCACCGTTTTTTACAATCACAGCTTCTAGAAGGTTTACATGATTTTGTAAAAAACATGAGTTTTGAGAAAATATGTTTTATTTCATAAATGGAATCTACAAAGTATGCACATTCTACGTCATAACGACTTTCTATAGTTTGCGCATACGTCCGGAAATAAGAAAAGCTTACTTCCACCATTTTTTAAAATCACAGCTTCTAGAAGGTTTACATGATTTTTTTAAAAACACGAGTTTTTTTAAAATGTGTTTTATTTCATATATGGAATCAACAAAGTATGCACATTCTACATCATAAAGACTTTCTATAGTTTGCGCATGCGTCCGGAAATAAGAAAAGCTTACTTCCACCGTTTTTTAAAATCACAGCTTCTAGAAGGTTTACATGATTTCGTAAAAAACATGAGTTTTTAGAAAATGTGTTTTATTTCATAAATGGAATCTACAAAGTATGCACATTCTACGTCATAACGACTTTATATATTTTGCGCATGCGTCCGGAAATAAGAAAAGCTTACTTCCCCAGTTTTTTAAAATCGCAGCTTCTAGAAGGTTTACATAATATCTTAAAAAACACGAGTTTTTAGAAAACGTGTTTTATTTCATAAATGGAATCAACAAAGTATGCACATTCTACGTCATCACGACTTTCTATAGTTTGCACATGTGTTTGGAAATAAGAAAAGCTTACTTCCCCCGTTTTTTAAAATCACAGCTTATAGAAGGTTTACATGATTTCTTAAAAACCATGAGTTTTTAGAAAATGTGTTTTATTTCATAAATGGAATCAACAAAGTATGCACATTCTACGTCATAACGAATTTCTATAGTTTGCGCATGCGTCCGGAAATAAGAAAAGCTTACTTCCCCCGTTTTTTAAAATCACAGTTTCTAGAAGGTTTACATGATTTCGTAAAAAACACGAGTTTTTAGAAAATGTGTTTTATTTCATAAATGGAATCTACAAAGTATGCACATTCTACGTCATAACGACTTTATATAGTTTGCGCATGCGTCCGGAAATAAGAAAAGCTTACTTCCCCCGTTTTTTAAAATCACAGCTTTTAGAAGGTTTACATGATTTCTTAAAAAACACGAGTTTTTAGAAAATGTGTTTTATTTCATAAATGGAATCAACAAAGTATGCATATTCTACATCATAACGACATTCTATAGTTTGAGCATGCGTCCGGAAATAAGAAAAGCTTACTTCGCCCATTTTTTAAAATCACAGCTTCTAGAAGGTTTACATGATTTCTTAAAAAACACGAGTTTTTAGAAAATGTGTTTTATTTCATAAATGGAATCAACAAAGTATGCACATTCTACGTCATAACGACTTTCTATAGTTTGCACATGTGTTTGGAAATAAGAAAAGCTTACTTCCCCCGTTTTTTAAAATCAGAGCTTCTAGAAGGTTTACATGACTTCTTAAAAAACACGAGTTTTTAGAAAATGTGTTTTATTTTATAAATGGAATCAACAAAGTATGCACATTCTACGTCATAACGACTTTCTATAGTTTGCGCATGTGTTTGGAAATAAGAAAAGCTTACTTCCCCCGTTTTTTAAAATCACAGCTTATAGAAGGTTTACATGATTTCTTAAAAAACACGAGTTTTTAGAAAATGTGTTTTATTTCATAAATGGTATCAACAAAGTATGCACATTCTACGTCATAACGAATTTCTATAGTTTGCGCATGCGTCGGAAATAAGAAAAGCTTACTTCAACCGTTTTTTAAAATCACAGCTTCTGAGAAGGTTTACATGATTTCGTAAAAAACACGAGTTTTTAGAAAATGTGTTTGATTTCATAAATGGAATCTACAAAGTATGCACATTCTACGTCATAACGACTTTTTATAGTTTGCGCATGCGTCCGTAAATAAGAAAAGCTTACTTCCCCCGTTTTTTAAAATCACAGCTTCTAGAAGGTTTACATGATTTCTTAAAAAACACGAGTTTTTAGAAAATGTGTTTTATTTCATAAATGGAATCAAGAAAGTATGCACATTCTATGTCATAACGACTTTTTATAGTTTGCGCATGCGTCCGTAAATAAGAAAAGCTTACTTCCCCCGTTTTTTAAAATCACAGCTTCTAGAAGGTTTACATGATTTCTTAAAAAACACGAGTTTTTAGAAAATGTGTTTTATTTCATAAATAGAATCAACAAAGTATGCACATTCTATGTCATAACGACTTTCTATAGTTTGCGCATGCGTTTCAAAATAAGAAAAGCTTACTTCCCCCGTTTTTTAAAATCATAGCTTCTAGAAGATTTACATGATTTCTTAAAAAACAAGAGTTTTTAGAAAATTTGTTTTATTTCATAAATGGAATCAACAAAGTATGCACATTCTACATCATAACGACTTTCTATAGTTTGCGCATTCGTCCCGAAATAACAAAAGCTTACTTCCACCGTTTTTTAAAATCACAGCTTCTACAAGGTTTAAATGATTTCGTAAAAAAAATGAGTTTTTAGAAAATGTGTTTTATTTCATAAATGGAATCTACAAAGTATGCACATTCTACGTAATAACGACTTTCTATAGTTTGCGCATGCGTCCGGAAATAGGAAAAGCTTACTTCCCCCATTTTTTAAAATCACTGCTTCTAGAAGGTTTACATGATTTCATAAAAAACACGAGATTTTAGAAAATGTGTTTTATTTCATAAATGGAATCTACAAACTATGCACATTCTACATCATAATGAGATTCTGTAGTTTGCGCATGCGTCCGGAAATAAGAAAAGCTTACTTCGCCCATTTTTTAAAATCACAGCTTCTAGAAGGTTTACATGATTTCTTAAAAAACACGAGTTTTTAGAAAATGTGTTTTATTTCATAAATGGAATCAACAAAGTATGCACATTCTACGTCATAACGAATTTCTAGAGTTTGGGCATTCTTTCCGAAATAACAAAAGCTTACTTCCACCGTTTTTTAAAATCACAGCTTCTAGAAGGTTTACATGATTTCGTAAAAAACACGAGTTTTTAGAAAATTTGTTTTATTTCATAAATGGAATCTACAAAGTATGCACATTCTACTTCATAACGACTTTATATAGTTTGCGCATGCGTCCGGAAATAAGAAAAGCTTACTTCCCCCATTTTTTAAAATCACAGCTTCTAGAAGGTTTACATGATTTCTTAAAAAACACCAGTTTTTAGAAAACGTGTTTTATTTCATAAATAGAATCAACAAAGTATGCACATTCTACGTCATAACGACTTTCTATAGTTTGCGCATGCGTTTGGAAATAAGAAAAACTTACTTCCCCCGTTTTTTAAAATCACAGCTTCTAGAAGCTTTACATGATTTCTTAAAAAACACGAGTTTTTAGAAAATGTGTTTTATTTCATAAATGGAATAAACAAAGTATGGACATTCTACATCATAACGAATTTCTATAGTTTACGCATTCGTCCCGAAATAACAAAAGCTTACTTCCACCGTTTTTTAAAATCACAGCTTCTAGAAGGTTTACATGATTTCGTAAAAAACACGAGTTTTTAGAAAATGTGTTTTATTTCATAAATGGTATCTACAAAGTATGCACATTCTATGTCATAACGAGTTTCTATAGTTTGCGAATGCGTCCGGAAATAAGAAAAGCTTACTTCCCCCGTTTTTTAAAATCACTGCTTCTAGAAGGTTTACATGATTTCGTAAAAAACTCGAGTTTTTAGAAAATGTGTTTTATTTCATCAATGGAATCTACAAAGTATGCACATTCTACGTCATAACGACATTCTATAGTTTGCGCATGCGTCCAAAAATAAGAAAAGCTTACTTCGCCCATTTTTTAAAATCACAGCTTCTCGAAGGTTTACATGATTTGTTAAAAAACACGAGTTTTTAGAAAACGTGTTTTATTTCATAAATGGAATCAACAAAGGATGCACATTCTACGTCATCATGACTTTATATAGTTTTCACATGTGTTTGAAAATAAGAAAAGCTTACTTCCCCCGTTTTTTAAAATCACAGCTTCTAGAAGGTTTACATGATTTCTTAAAAAACACGAGTTTTTAGAAAATGTGTTTTATTTCATAAATGGAATCAACAAAGTATGCACATTCTACGTCATAACGACTTGCTATAGTTTTCCCATGCGTTCGAAATAAGAAAAGATTACATCCCCGTTTCTTAAAATCACAACTTCTAGAAGGTTTACATGATTTCTTAAAAAACATGAGTTTTTAGAAAATGTGTTTTATTTCATAAATGGAATCAACAAAGTATGCACATTCTACGTCATAACGACTTTCTATAGTTTGCGAATGCCTCCGGAAAAAAGAAAAGCTTACTTCCACCATTTTTTAAAATCACAGCTTCTAGAAGGTTTATATGATTTCTTAAAAAACACGAGTTTTTAGAAAATGTGTTTTATTTCATAAATGGAATCAACAAAGTATGCACATTCTACGTCATAACGAATTTCTTTAGTTTGCGCATGCGTCCGGAAATAAGAAAAGCTTACTTCCACCGTTTTTTAAAATCACAGCTTCTAGAAGGTTTAGATGATTTCGTAAAAAACACGAGTTTTTAGAAAATGTGTTTTATTTCATAAATAGAATCTACAAAGTATGCACATTCTACGTCAGAACGACTTTATATAATTTGCGCATGCGTCCGGAAATAAGAAAAGCTTACTTCCCCCGTTTTTTAAAATCACAGCTTCTAGAAGGTTTACATGATTTCTTAGAAAACACGAGTTTTTAGAAAATGTGTTTTATTTCACAAATGGAATAAACAAAGTATGCACATTCTATGTCATAACTACATTCTATAGTTTGCGCATGCGTCCGGAAATAAGAAAAGCTTACTTCGCCCATTTTTTAAAATCACAGCTTCTAGAAGGTTTACATGATTTCGGAAAAAATACGAGTTTTTAGAAAAAAAAAATTATTTCATAAATGGAATCTACAAAGTAAGCACATTCTACGTCATAACGACTTTATATAGTTTGCGCATGCGTCCGGAAATAAGAAAAACTTACTTCCCCCATTTTTTAAAATCACAGCTTCTAGAAGGTTTACATGATTTCTTAAAAAACACGAGTTTTTAGAAAATGTGTTTTATTTCATAAATAGAATCAACAAAGTATGCACATTCTACGTCATAACGACTTTCTATAGTTTGCGCATGCGTTTGGAAATAAGAAAAGCTTACTTCCCTCGTTTTTAAAAATCACAGCTTCTAAAACCTTTACATGATTTCTTAAAAAACACGAGTTTTTAGAAAATGTGTTTTATTTCATAAATGGAATCAACAAAGTATGCACATTCTACATCATAACGACTTTCTATAGTTTGCACATTCGTCCCGAAATAACAAAAGCTTACTTCCACCGTTTTTTAAAATCACAGCTTCTAGAAGGTTTACATGATTTCGTAAAAAACACGAGTTTTTAGAAAATGTGTTTTATTTCATAAATGGAATCTACAAAGTATCCACATTCTACGTCATAACGACATTCTATAGTTTGCGCATGCGTCCGGAAATAAGAAAAGCTTACTTCGCCCATTTTTTAAAATCACAGCTTCTAGAAGGTTTACATGATTTCTTAAAAAACACGAGTTTTTAGAAAATGTGTTTTATTTCATAAATGGAATCAACAAAGTATGCACATTCTACGTCATAACAACTTTCTATAGTTTGCACATGTGTTTGGAAATAAGAAAAGCTTACTTCCCTCGTTTTTTAAAATCACAGCTTCTAGAAGGTTTACACGATTTCTTAAAAAACACGAGTTTTTAGAAAATGTGTTTTATTTCATAAATGGAATCAACAAAGTATGCACATTCTACGTCATAACTAATTTCTATAGTTTGCACATGCGTCCGGAAATAAGAAAAACTTACTTCCACCGTTTTTTAAAATCACAGCTTCTAGAAGGTTTACATGATTTCGTAAAAAACACGAGTTTTTAGAAAATGTGTTTTATTTCACAAATGGAATCTACAAAGTATGCCAATTCTACGTCATAACGACTTTATATAGTTTGCGCATGCGTATGGAAATAAGAAAAGCTTACTTCCCCCGTTTTTTAAAATCACAGCTTCTAGAAGGTTTACATGATTTCTTAAAAAACACGAGTTTTTAGAAAATGTGTTTTATTTCATAAATGGAATCAAAAAAGTATGCACATTCTATGTCATAACGAATTTCTAGAGTTTGCGCATGCGTCCGGAAATAAGAAAAGCTTACTTCGACCGTTTTTTAAAATCACAGCTTCTAGAAGGTTTACATGATTTCGTAAAAAACACGAGTTTTTAGAAAATGTGTTTTATTTCATAAATTGAATCTACAAAGTATGCACATTCTACTTCATAACGACTTTATATAGTTTGCGCATGCGTCCGGAAATAAGCAAAGCTTACTTCCCCCGTTTTTTAAAATCACGGCTTCTAGAAGCTTTACATGATTTCTTAAAAAACACGAGTTTTTAGAAAAGGTGTTTTATTTCATAAATAGAATCAACAAAGTATGCACATTCTACGTCATAACGACTTTCTATAGTTTGCGCATGCGTTTGGTAATAAGAAAATCTTACTTCCCCCGTTTTTTAAAATCACAGCTTCTAGAAGCTTTACATGATTTCTTAAAAAACAGGAGTTTTTAGAAAATGTGTTTTATTTCATAAATGGAATCAACAAAGTATGCACATTCTACGTCATAACGAATTTCTATAGTTTGCGCATGCGTGCGGAAATAACAAAAGCTTACTTCCACCGTTTTTTAAAATCACAGCTTCTAGAAGGTTTACATGATTTCGTAAAAAACACGAGTTTTTAGAAAATGTGTTTTATTTCATAAATGGAATCTACAAAGTATGCACATTCTACGTCATAACGACTTTATATAGTTTGCGCATGCGTCCAGAAATAAGAAAAGTTTACTTCCCCCGTTTTTTAAAATCATAGCTTCTAGAAGGTTTACATGATTTCTTAAAAAACAGGAGTTTTTAGAAAATGTGTTTTGTTTCATAAATGGAATCAACAAAGTATGCACATTCTACGTCATAACGAATTTCTATAGTTTGCGCATGCGTCCGGAAATAAGAAAATGTTACTTCCACCGTTGTTTAAAATCACAGCTTCTAGAAGGTTTACATGATTTCGGAAAAAACACGAGTTTTTAGAAAATGTGTTTTATTTCACAAATGGAATAAACAAAGTATGCACATTCTACGTCATAACTACATTCTATAGTTTGCGCATGCGTCCGGAAATAAGAAAAGCTTAGTTCCCCCGTTTTTTAAAATCACAGCTTCTAGAAGGTTTACATGATTTCTTAAAAATACGAGTTTTTAGAAAATGTGTTTTATTTCATAAATAGAATCAACAAAGTATGCACATTCTACGTCATAACGACTTTCTATAGTTTGCGCATGCGTTTGGAAATGAGAAAAGCTTACTTCCCTCGTTTTTTAAAATGACAGCTTCTAGAAGCTTTACATGATTTCTTAAAAAACACGAGTTTTTAGAAAATGTGTTTTATTTCATAAATGGAATCTATAAAGTATGCACATTCTACGTCATAACGACATTCTATAGTTTGCGCATGCATCCGGAAATAAGAAAAGCTTACTTCGCCCATTTTTTAAAATCACAGCTTCTAGAAGGTTTACATGATTTCGTAAAAAACACGAATTTTTAGAAAATGTGTTTTATTTCATAAATGGAATGTACAAAGTATGCACATTCTACGTCATAACGACTTTATATAGTTTGCGCATGCGTTCGGAAATAAGAAAAGCTTACTTCCCCCGTTTTTTAAAATCACAGCTTCTAGAAGGTTTACATGATTTCGTAAAAAACACGAGTTTTTAGAAAATGTGTTTTATTTCATAAATGGAATCTAGAAAGTATGCACATTCTACGTCATAATGACTTTATATAGTTTGCGCATGCGTCCGGAAATAAGAAAAGCTTACTTCCCCCGTATTTTAAAATCACAGCTTCTAGAAGGTTTACATGATTTCTTAAAAAACACGAGTTTTTAGAAAATGTGTTTTATTTCATAAATGGAATCTACAAAGTATGCACATTCTACGTCATAACGAATTTCAATAGTTTGCGCATGCGTACGGAAATAAGAAAAGCTTACTTCCACCGTTTTTTAAAATCACAGCTTCTAGAAGGTTTACATGATTTCGGAAAAAACACGAGTTTTTAGAAAATGTGTTTTATTTCACAAATGGAATCTACAAAGTATGCACATTCTACGTCATAACGACTTTATATAGTTTGCGCATGCGTCCGGAAATAAGAAAAGCTTACTTCCCCCGTTTTTTAAAATCACAGCTTCTAGAAGGTTTACATGATTTCTTAAAAAACACATGTTTTTAGAAAATGTGTTTTATTTCATAAATAGAATCAACAAAGTATGCACATTCTACGTCATAACGACTTTCTCTAGTTTGCGCATGCGTTTGGAAATAAGAAAAGCTTACTTCCCCTGTTTTTTAAAATGACAGCTTCTAGAAGCTTTACATGATTTCTTAAAAAACACGAGTTTTTAGAAAATGTGTTTTATTTCATAAATGGAATCAACAAAGTATGCACATTCTACGTTATAACGAATTTCTATAGTTTGCGCATGCGTCCGGAAATAAGAAAAGCTTACTTCCACTGTTTTTTAAAATCACAGCTTCTAGAAGGTTTACATGATTTCGTAAAAAACACGAGATTTTAGAAAATGTGTTTTATTTCATAAATGGAATCTACAAAGTATGCACATTCTACGTCATAATGACATTCTATAGTTTGCGCATGCGTCCGGAAATAAGAAAAGCTTACTTCGCCCATTTTTTAAAATCACAGCTTCTAGAAGGTTTACATGATTTCTTAAAAAACACGGGTTTTTAGAAAATTTGTTTTATTTCATAAATGGAATCAACAAAGTATGCACATTCTACGTCATCACGACTTTCTATAGTTTGCACATGTGTTTGGAAATAAGAAAAGCTTACTTCGACCGTTTTTTAAAATCACAGCTTCTAGAACGTTTACATGATTTCGTAAAAAACACGAGTTTTTAGAAAATGTGTTTTATTTCATAAATGGAATCCACAAAGTATGCACATTCTACGTCATAACGACTTTCTATAGTTTGCGCATGCGTCCGGAAATGTTAAAATTCAATATGCTAAGACAGAAAATAGCACCATTACATTCCATTTCACAATAATAGCATATACAGGATCACTGAAGAAACAACAAGCACAGCATAAACACAAGAGACAGAGATTTATCCTGGGAAACCCTCATGGGGTAGAAAACCCAGCAAAGCTTCCTCAATATAGATGACCAGCAATATACAAAGATGAAACCCTGAGACATGATCTCCTCCTCCACAATAGCAGACCTCTCCTCCACAAGTGTGCTATACTCAAGTGAGTGAATGTGTATAATGAGGAACACACCTCCTCTATTTATACACTACTCTGATATGTATTTTACACAAGTACATGTAGGCTCGTATTTAACCATTAGGTTAAATACCCCATTATAACTGACTGGGCTGACCCCTCTAGGGTGGTCTAATAACCCTTTGACCCACATAACACATACAGGGCCGACCCCCACTAGGTAAGTCTAATAACCCAAGTTACCACATTCCGACGGAGGAATAAACATCTCCGGATATACAATAAGATCTTCACGGAGGAATGAATCATCTCCGGAATAATAAAGTACAAATATAATATTCTTTGAAGTTACAATATCTCAACACTCCCCCTTAACGAAAAGGATATTATAACAGCATCTGCACGAGCAAGGAGTCATCAACATCATACATGATACATCTATAAATCATTGGAAGCTTTCTCAACATCATCAGTAACTCAACCAGTTACTGGAATATCTTCAATACTGGAACATCAACATCTTCAGTACTGAGTCTTTATCTTCTGCAGCACTCAAACAGCTACAGCAACATCAATATCTGAATCCTCACGATTGTCAGCATCGCCATCACATGATCATCAGCATCGTCATCACATGATCAACAACATCTTCATCTCACTATCATCAACATCGTCATCACACGATCATCAACATCGTCATCTCACGATCATCAGTATCGTCATCACACGATCATCGGCATCGTCATCTCACGATCATCAGCATCGTCATCATACGATCATCAGCATCGTCATCTCACGATCATCAGCATCGTCATCATACGATCATCAGCATCGTCATCTCACGATCATCAGCATCGTCATCACACGATCATTAGCATCGTCATCTTATGATCATCCGCATCGTTATCTCACAATTATCAGCATTGTCATATCATCTCGATCTACAGCATCTGGATCATCTCGATCTACAGCATCTGGATCATCACGATCTACAACATCTAGATCATCTCGATCTACAGCATCTGGATCATCTCAATCTATAACATCTGGATCATCTCGATCTACAGCATCTGGATCATCTCATCTACACCATCTGGATCATCTCGATCTACACCATCTGGATCATCTCGATCTACACCATCTGGATCATCTTGATCTACAACATCTGGATCATCACGATCTACAGCATCTGGATCATCACGATCTACAGCATCTGGATCATCTCGATCTACAGCATAAGTATCCTCAACCATACAAGTACATTAATCAATACATGTATCATCAAAAGTATGTATTCTCACCAATACATCTATCATCAAAACATGTATTCTTACTAATACATATATCATCAAAAGCATGTATTCTCACTAATACATCTATCATCAAAAGCATGTATTCTCACTAATACATCTATCATCAAAAGCATGTATTCTCACTAATACATCTATCATCAAAAGCATGTATTCTCACTAATACATCTATCATCAAAAGCATGTATTCTTACTAATACATCTATCAATACAAGTATCCACACTGATACAAGTATACACAACAGCAGCATACCCTGCAACACACATGATCCAATTACGGGATGGTCAATCCCTCTCACTTTAGGACATAGGTCCAAGGATGATACAATCTTGATCCACTTATGGGATGATCAATCCCTCTCAATTTAAGACATCTCTCATGTCTATGGATGATGCAATCCAGATCAACTTACAGGATGATCAATCCTTATCCTTTTAAGACACCTCACCATGTCTAAGGATGATGCAATCCCGAATCAACTTACAAGATGATTAGTCCTTATCACTTTAAGACACCTTACCATGTCTAGGGACGATGCAATCCCAATCTACTTACAGGATGATTAGTCCTTATCACTTTAAGACACCTCACCATGTCTAGGGATGATGCAATCCCAATCTACTTACAGGATGATTAGTCCTTATCACTTTAAGATACTTCACCATGTCTAGGGACGATGCAATCCCAATCTACTTACAGGATGATTAGTCCTTATCACTTTAAGACAAGTCTCATGTCTAGGGACGATGCAATCCCATCACGTACATTTTGAACCTAGTTCATGGACGATGCAGTCCTCACGTACATTTTGAACCCAGTTCATGGACGATGCAGTCCTCACGTACATTTTGAACCCAGTTCATGGACGATGCAGTCCTCACGTACATTTTGAACCCAGTTCATGGACGATGCAGTCCTCACGTACATTTTGAACCCAGTTCATGGACGATGCAGTCCTCACGTACATTTTGAACCCAGTTCATGGACGATGCAGTCCTCACGTACATTTTGAACCCAGTTCATGGACGATGCAGTCCTCACGTACATTTTGAACCCAGTTCATGGACGATGCAGTCCTCACGTACATTTTGAACTCAGTTCATGGACGATGCAGTCCTCACGTACATTTTGAACCCAGTTCATGGACGATGCAGTCCTCACGTACATTTTGAACCCAGTTCATGGACGATGCAGTCCTCACGTACATTTTGAACCCAGTTCATGGACGATGCAGTCCTCACGTACATTTTGAACCCAGTTCATGGACGATGCAGTCCTCACGTACATTTTGAACCCAGTTCATGGACGATGCAGTCCTCACGTACATTATGAACCCAGTTAATGGACGATGCAGTCCTCACGTACATTTTGAACCCAGTTCATGGACGATGCAGTCCTCACGTACATTTTGAACTAGTGGTTCCGGGATGATGCAATCCCCATCACTTTATTCTCGAAGACCATACGTATACGGATCAATTCAGGGACCAAGGTCCGGGGATGATACAATCCCCACTTCTTGGAGACCTTACGTCTACGGCTCTCTTTAGGACTGAAAGTCCAGGGATGATCCAATCCCCTCAACTGTCCACTAAGGAATTCATTCTCGGAGACCTCACGTCTACGGCTCTCTTTAGGACTGAAAGTCCAGGGATGATCCAATCCCCTCAACTGTCCACTAAGGACTTCATTCTCGGAGACCTCACGTCTACGGCTCTCTTTAGGACTGAAAGTCCAGGGATGATCCAATCCCCTCAACTGTCCACTAAGGACTTCATTCTCGGAGACCTCACGTCTACGGCTCTCTTTAGGACTGAAAGTCCAGGGATGATCCAATCCCCTCAACTGTCCACTAAGGACTTCATTCTCGGAGACCTCACGTCTACGGCTCTCTTTAGGACTGAAAGTCCAGGGATGATCCAATCCCCTCAACTGTCCACTAAGGACTTCATTTTCGGAGACCATACGTCTACGGCTCACTTCAGAACATGTGTTCAAGGATGATACAATCCCCACATGTATTCTCATCAATATACTATCGATCCTGGGAACCCATACAGAACCTGATTCACACTTCTTCTTTAAATGCACCATTAAGAGAATGGTCTTGTCTAGCCACTTGGAGCAAACATCTCATCATGATTCTCTTCCTCTTTCTAAGAGAATCTTCTAGCCACAAGCCTTCTATATTTTGTTTGATTTGTAAATCTTCTTGTTGAACATCCATCACTTGTTCGGTGTTCATTATTCTTCATGATCTTTCCTACAAAACAAAATTAAGTACATGATTAGTAATCCTTCATAATCATGAAATCATGATAACCTATTATGCATACAGATATCATTTACATAGTTATGCAACTATCTTGACCAATACTTTGGCACAACACTTTCCCATATCCTGTATGCATACAGTGGCTATCTAGATGCCTTCCATCTCTACCAGAACATACTATCGAGAGTGTGCACAGCTCTCAGCATGTCAGCAAAGAGGTTTCATTCTAGACAAGCAACAATGGAATGTTTGTCCAACTTACCAATCATATGCATATTAATAGTATAATGTTCAATGCTCTATGAATGTTTGCACTCAGCATGATATGTTCTAGGAATACAAATATGCATACAAGAAATATCATTTACTATTTCAAATAACAACTCAAATACTTATCTTTTATGTTTGTGTGGTTGCCTCCCGCTTGATCTTCTATATGTCCTTTGAACTTCTATTCATTCTGTACCACTGTGCATGCTCAAGTGTGCACTAGTGTCATCCTCATGATCTCATACACAAACATTCATTCATTAGTATATTCTCAAAACATTCTAATTCTAAATAATCTTGAATATGTATAGTCATGATCATTAGTATTCAAGATTTCAGGGAAGTCTTCTTTTACTCATGCATATCATCAATCAAGATAAAATATATAATATGCATAATCCCTTGATTACTAACTTTATGAATAAGCATAACCAATCATTCCAAGTATACTTATATAAGGGATCCTAACACAAGGTAAGATTCATGGGAAACATACCTGGATTAGTATACCTACTTGGTTATGTACAACATACCTAAACAATCTCTTCAATGATTTAGAGATCCTGAGCTAGAACCTGCATGTCTCATAGGTTAAGCATAATATAACAAAGTCATACATACCTCGTAAGTAGAAGAAAGATTATGGATGAGTCTTTGTCTTCATGTTTTCATGGTCATGGAGCCTGATTTGTCTTTTGAGATGTACTTGTGTCTTGTTAGCAGACAACATCAACCTCACACAACATCATAATGCATTAGTACAATCATAAGTGTCAACACCCTAACCAATGAATATCTTCTATGATGCATTCATAATTTTGTCAAGGTGATACAACAAATCTAAAATCAAGATTGTACTAACCGTAATAACATGAAGACAAACATACCATAAACTTAATCATGAACAAATCTCAAAACATACCTCGATGAGTCATACCTGTCGAGATCGCTTGTAATCTCCTTACGTAAAGCCTTAGCCTCATCTCCTTTTGAAACAGGAACTCCTTCACTTATGCAGGTGACCAATCCATCTTCTTCTAGGATTAGCCCTATCAACTTGATTTGCAAGAACTGGACCTGGAGCTGGATATGGGTTTGTCAGAGAAACCCAAAAATTCAAACTTTGAATTTCAAACTTCCGAAAGGATAGAAATATGCGCCTTGATGAGCTGATCAAACTGATATATTCAGAATTTGAAAACTGCAAAGTTTCACTCCTCAATTTTGCCTTTGAATCTCCCGGATTCACTAGACGTGACCCTGAACTGGGGTTTGGTGAATCCCACTCTTCTGCCCAATCAAAATGTTTGATCCAAAGCTCTAAGCTTCTATTTTTCTGAGGAGCTTCCATCCATGGTCATAGATTTCAAAAAAATTCCCATTTTTACAGAAGCCCTAATTTTCCACTTTTCTGATCAAAGTCCCGAACTAGGGTCTAATCAAACCCGGCCTTCTGCCCAACCAAAAATTCTGATCTTGGTCTCTAAATTTCTATTTTGATGAGTAGCATCCATCCGTGGTCTCCGATTACAAAAATTCCAATTTTCTCCAAAGCCCTAAATTCCGGAAGCCATGAATGAAGGTACCAAAAAACAATTCTGTTTTGACAGAAATATGTACCTGATTGTTTCTGGTGTAACTCCAAAATTTTTGATCCACAGGGTATGAAAAGGTTTCTTGAGATAGCCTGATCTGTTATCTTTCCATCCTGACAGGTCTGACCTCAATTGGATTCTCTAAGAGAGAGTTATGCCAAATGTCGCAACGTGACCTGTTTTGGGATAAAACAGGAGAGTGAACTTGTACGGCGTGCCACGTGTCACTGTTTTAACTTCGGCCTCTGAAAAAGTTTTCTGAGATAGATCGGCCTGTTACCTTTCCATCCTGACAGGTCTGACCTCAATTGGACTCTCTGAGAGAGAGTTATGCCAAATGTTGCAACGTGACCTGTTTATGGGATAATACAGGATATCGCACTTGTACGGAGTGCCACGTGTCACTGGTTCAACTTCGGCCTCTGAAAACGTTTTCTGAGATAGTACAGCCTGTGTACTACCTGTCACTTTTTACGAAATTTCATTTGGAGCTTCCTAGCCCAAGATATGACCTTTTTCCCAAGGTCACCTTATTTTGACTCAGATCTGGAAGAGGCAGAAACCCTATATTGTACAGATCATAAATCACAAATTACAATGAATTAGAGGTTGTCCTTTGGACACAAGGTACCTGGAGATTTAATCTTCGTCCTGTAACAATTTCAGATCCGAAAACTTCGCCAAAATGTATTTATAGCGAAAGTTCTACGATGACTGGTTTTTGCTATGTAAAACCCTAACCTTCAAATTGTCGTAACTAAGCAAGTGTCTTTAGTGCCATACCTTGTCTTCCTTCAGGTTAGCTCTGATACCATGTTAAAATTCAATATGCTAAGACAGAAAATAGCAGCATTACATTCCATTTCACAATAATAGCATATACAGGATCACTGAAGAAACAACAAGCACAGCATAAACACAAGAGACAGAGATTTATCCTGGGAAACCCTCATGGGGTAGAAAACCCAGCAAAGCTTCCTCAATATAGATGACCAGCAATATACAAAGATGAAACCCTGAGACATGATCTCCTCCTCCACAATAGCAGACCTCTCCTCCACAAGTGTGCTATACTCAAGTGAGTGAATGTGTATAATGAGGAACACACCTCCTCTATTTATACACTACTCTGATATGTATTTTACACAAGTACATGTAGGCTCGTATTTAACCATTAGGTTAAATACCCCATTATAACTGACTGGGCTGACCCCTCTAGGGTGGTCTAATAACCCTTTGACCCACATAACACATACAGGGCCGACCCCCACTAGGTAAGTCTAATAACCCAAGTTACCACATTCCGACGGAGGAATAAACATCTCCGGATATACAATAAGATCTTCACGGAGGAATGAATCATCTCCGGAATAATAAAGTACAAATATAATATTCTTTGAAGTTACAATATCTCAACAGGAAATAAGAAAAGCTTACTTCCCCCATTTTTTAAAATCACTACTTCTAGAAGGTTTACATGATTTCGTAAAAAACAGGAGTTTTTAGAAAATGTGTTTTATTTCATAAATTGAATCTACAAAGTATGCACATTCTACGTCATAACGACTTTCTATAGTTTGCGCATGCGTCCGGAAATAAGAAAAGCTTACTTCGCCCATTTTTTAAAATCACAGCTTCTAGAAGGTTTACATGATTTCGTAAAAAACACGAGTTTTTAGAAAATATGTCTTATTTCATAAATGGAATCTACAAAGTATGCACATTCTACTTCATAACGACTTTATATAGTTTGCGCATGCGTCTGGAAATAAGAAAAGCTTACTTCCGCCGTTTTTTAAAATCACAGCTTCTAGAAGGTTTACATGATTTCTTAAAAAACACGAGTTTTTAGAAAATGTGTTTTATTTCATAAATAGAATCAACAAAGTATGCACATTCTACGTCATAACGACTTTCTATAGTTTGCGCATGTGTTTGGAAATAAGAAAAGCTTACTTCCCTCGTTTTTTAAAATCACAGCTTCTAAAAGCTTTACATGATTTCTTAAAAAACACGAGTTTTTAGAAAATGTGTTTTATTTCATAAATGGAATAAACAAAGTATGCACATTCTACATCATAACGACTTTCTATAGTTTGCGCATTCGTCCCAAAATAACAAAAGCTTACTTCCACCGTTTTTTAAAATCACAGCTTCTAGAAGGTTTACATGATTTCGTAAAAAACACGAGTTTTTAGAAAATGTGTTTTATTTCATAAATGGAATCTACAAAGTATGCACATTCTACGTCATAACAACTTTCTATAGTTTGCGCATGCGTCCGGAAATAAGAAAAGCTTACTTCCCCCGTTTTTTAAAATCACTGGTTCTAGAAGGTTTACATGATTTCGTAAAAAACACGAGTTTTTAGAAAATGTGTTTTATTTCATAAATGGAACCTACAAAGTATACACATTCTATGTCATAACGACATTCTATAGTTTGCGCATGCGTCCGGAAATAAGAAAAGCTTACTTCGCCCATTTTTTAAAATCATAGCTTCTAGAAGGTTTACATGATTTCTTAAAAAACATGAGTTTTTAGAAAACGTGTTTTATTTCATAAATGGAATCAACAAAGTATGCACATTCTACGTCATAATGACTTTCTATAGTTTGCGCATGCGTCCGGAAATAAGAAAAGCTTACTTCCCCCGTTTTTTAAAATCACAGCTTCTAGAAGGTTTACATGATTTCTTAAAAAAAAAGAGTTTTTAGAAAATGTGTTTTATTTCATAAATGGAATCTACAAAGTATGCACATTCTACGTCATAACGACTTTATATAGTTTGCGCATGTGTCCGGAAATAAGAAAAGCTTACTTCCCCAGTTTTTTAAAATCACAGCTTCTAGAAGGTTTACATAATATCTTAAAAAACACGAGTTTTTAGAAAACGTGTTTTATTTCATAAATGGAATCAACAAAGTATGCACATTCTACGTCATCACGACTTTCTATAGTTTGCACATGTGTTTGGAAATAAGAAAAGCTTAATTCCCCCGTTTTTTAAAATCACAGCTTATAGAAGGTTTACATGATTTCTTAAAAACCACGAGTTTTTAGAAAATGTGTTTTATTTCATAAATGGAATCAACAAAGTATGCACATTCTACGTCATAACGAATTTCTATAGTTTGCGCATGCGTCCGGAAATAAGAAAAGCTTACTTCCCCCGTTTTTTAAAATCACAGTTTCTAGAAGGTTTACATGATTTCTTAAAAAACACGAGTTTTTAGAAAATGTGTTTTATTTCATAAAAGGAATCAACAAAGTATGCACATTCTACGTCATAACGAATTTCTAGAGTTTGTGCATGCGTCCGGAAATAAGAAAAGCTAACTTTGACTGTTTTTTAAAATCACAGCTTCTAGAGGGTTTACATGATTTCGTAAAAAACACGAGTTTTTAGAAAATGTGTTTTATTTCATAAATGGAATCTACAAAGTATGCACATTCTACGTCATAACGACTTTATATAGTTTGCGCATGCGTCCGGAAATAAGAAAAGCTTACTTCCCCCGTTTTTTAAAATCACAGCTTTTAGAAGGTTTACATGATTTCTTAAAAAACACGAGTTTTTAGAAAATGTGTTTTATTTCATAAATGGAATCAACAAAGTATGCATATTCTACATCATAACGACATTCTATAGTTTGAGCATGCGTCCGGAAATAAGAAAAGCTTACTTCGCCCATTTATTAAAATCACAGCTTCTAGAAGGTTTACATGATTTCTTAAAAAACACAAGTTTTTAGAAAATGTGTTTTATTTCATAAATGGAATCAACAAAGTATGCACATTCTACGTCATAACGACTTTCTATAGTTTGCACATGTGTTTGGAAATAAGAAAAGCTTACTTCCCCCGTTTTTTAAAATCAGAGCTTCTAGAAGGTTTACATGATTTCTTAAAAAACACGAGTTTTTAGAAAATGTGTTTTTTTTTATAAATGGAATCAACAAAGTATGCACATTCTACGTCATAACGACTTTCTATAGTTTGCGCATGTGTTTGGAAATTAGAAAAGCTTACTTCCCCCGTTTTTTAAAATCACAGCTTATAGAAGGTTTACATGATTTCTTAAAAAACACGAGTTTTTAGAAAATGTGTTTTCTTTCATAAATGGTATCAACAAAGTATGCACATTCTACGTCATAACGGATTTCTATAGTTTGCGCATGCGTCGGAAATAAGAAAAGCTTTCTTCAACCGTTTTTTAAAATCACAGCTTCTGAGAAGGTTTACATGATTTCGTAAAAAACACGAGTTTTTAGAAAATGTGTTTGATTTCATAAATGGAATCTACAAAGTATGCACATTCTACATCATAACGACTTTTTATAGTTTGCGCATGCGTCCGTAAATAAGAAAAGCTTACTTCCCCCGTTTTTTAAAATCACAGCTTCTAGAAGGTTTACATGATTTCTTAAAAAACACGAGTTTTTAGAAAATGTGTTTTATTTCATAAATGGAATCAAGAAAGTATGCACATTCTATGTCATAACGACTTTTTATAGTTTGCGCATGCGTCCGTAAATAAGAAAAGCTTACTTCCCCCGTTTTTTAAAATCACAGCTTCTAGAAGGTTTACATGATTTCTTAAAAAACACGAGTTTTTAGAAAATGTGTTTTATTTCATAAATAGAATCAACAAAGTATGCACATTCTATGTCATAACGACTTTCTATAGTTTGCGCATGCGTTTCAAAATAAGAAAATCTTACTTCCCCCGTTTTTTAAAATCATAGCTTCTAGAAGCTTTACATGATTTCTTAAAAAACAAGAGTTTTTAGAAAATGTGTTTTATTTCATAAATGGAATCAACAAAGTATGCACATTCTACATCATAACGACTTTCTATAGTTTGCGCATTCGTCCCGAAATAACAAAAGCTTACTTCCACCGTTTTTTAAAATCACAACTTCTACAAGGTTTACATGATTTCGTAAAAAAAATGAGTTTTTAGAAAATGTGTTTTATTTCATAAATGGAATCTACAAAGTATGCAAATTCTACGTAATAACGACTTTCTATAGTTTGCGCATGCGTCCGGAAATAGGAAAAGCTTACTTCCCCCGTTTTTTAAAATCACTGCTTCTAGAAGGTTTACATGATTTCATAAAAAACACGAGATTTTAGAAAATGTGTTTTATTTCATAAATGGAATCTACAAAGTATGCACATTCTACATCATAATGAGATTCTGTAGTTTGCGCATGCGTCCGGAAATAAGAAAAGCTTACTTCGCCCATTTTTTAAAATCACAGCTTCTAGAACGTTTACATGATTTATTAAAAAACACGAGTTTTTAGAAAATGTGTTTTATTTCATAAATGGAATCAACAAAGTATGCACATTCTACGTCATAACGAATTTCTAGAGTTTGCGCATTCTTTCCGAAATAACAAAAGCTTACTTCCACCGTTTTTTAAAATCACAGCTTCTAGAAGGTTTACATGATTTCGTAAAAAACACGAGTTTTTAGAAAAAAAAATTTATTTCATAAATGGAATCTACAAAGTATGCACATTCTACTTCATAACGACTTTATATAGTTTGCGCATGCGTCCGGAAATAAGAAAAGCTTACTTCCCCCATTTTTTAAAATCACAGCTTCTAGAAGGTTTACATGATTTCTTAAAAAACACGAGTTTTTAGAAAACGTGTTTTATTTCATAAATAGAATCAACAAAGTATGCACATTCTACGTCATAACGACTTTCTATACTTTGCGCATGCGTTTGGAAATAAGAAAAACTTACTTCCCCCGTTTTTTAAAATCACATCTTCTAGAAGCTTTACATGATTTCTTAAAAAACACGAGTTTTTAGAAAATGTGTTTTATTTCATAAATGGAATAAACAAAGTATGGACATTCTACATCATAACGAATTTCTATAGTTTACGCATTCGTCCTGAAATAACAAAAGCTTACTTCCACCGTTTTTTAAAATCACAGCTTCTAGAAGGTTTACATGATTTCGTAAAAAACACGAGTTTCTAGAAAATGTGTTTTATTTCATAAATGGTATCTACAAAGTATGCACATTCTACGTCATAACGAGTTTCTATAGTTTGCGCATGCGTCCGGAAATAAGAAAAGCTTACTTCCCCCGTTTTTTAAAATCACTGCTTCTAGAAGGTTTACATGATTTCGTAAAAAACTCGAGTTTTTAGAAAATGTGTTTTATTTCATCAATGGAATCTACAAAGTATGCACATTCTACGTCATAACGACATTCTATAGTTTGCGCATGCGTCCAAAAATAAGAAAAGCTTACTTCGCCCATTTTTTAAAATCACAGCTTCTCGAAGGTTTACATGATTTGTTAAAAAACACGAGTTTTTAGAAAACGTGTTTTATTTCATAAATGGAATCAACAAAGGATGCACATTCTACGTCATCATGACTTTATATAGTTTGCACATGTGTTTGAAAATAAGAAAAGCTTACTTCCCCCGTTTTTTAAAATCACAGCTTCTAGAAGGTTTACATGATTTCTTAAAAAACACGAGTTTTTAGAAAATGTGTTTTATTTCATAAATGGAATCAACAAAGTATGCACATTCTACGTCATAACGACTTGCTATAGTTTTCCCATGCGTTCGAAATAAGAAAAGATTACATCCCCTCTTCTTAAAATCACAACTTCTAGAAGGTTTACATGATTTGTTAAAAAACATGAGTTTTTAGAAAATGTGTTTTATTTCATAAATGGAATCAACAAAGTATGCACATTCTACGTCATAACGACTTTCTATAGTTTGCGAATGCCTCCGGAAATAAGAAAATCTTACTTCCACCATTTTTTAAAAATCACAGCTTCTAGAAGGTTTATATGATTTCTTAAAAAACACGAGTTTTTAGAAAATGTGTTTTATTTCATAAATGGAATCAACAAAGTATGCACATTCTACGTCATAACGAATTTCTTTAGTTTGCGCATGCGTCCGGAAATAAGAAAAGCTTACTTCCACCGTTTTTTAAAATCACAGCTTCTAGAAGGTTTAGATGATTTCGTAAAAAACACGAGTTTTTAGAAAATGCGTTTTATTTCATAAATGGAATCTACAAAGTATACACATTCTACGTCATAATGACATTCTATAGTTTGCGCATGCGTCCGGAAATAAGAAAAGCTTACTTCGCCATTTTTTAAAATCACAGCTTCTAGAAGGTTTACATGATTTCTTAAAAAACACGAGTTTTTAGAAAATGTGTTTTATTTCATAAATGGAATCAACAAAGTATGCACATTCTACGTCATCACGACTTTCTATAGTTTGCACATGTGTTTGGAAATAAGAAAAGCTTACTTCGACCGTTTTTTAAAATCACAGCTTCTAGAACGTTTACATGATTTCGTAAAAAACACGAGTTTTTAGAAAATGTGTTTTATTTCATAATTGGAATCTACAAAGTATGCACATTCTACGGCATAACGACTTTCTATAGTTTGCGCATGCGTCCGGAAATAAGAAAAGCTTACTTCCACCGTTTTTTAAAATCACAGCTTCTAGAAGGTTTACATGATTTCGTAAAAAACACGAGTTTTTAGAAAATGTGTTTTATTTCATAAATGGAATCTACAAAGTATGCACATTCTAGGTTATAACGACTTTATATAGTTTGCGCGTACGTCCAGAAATAAGAAAAGCTTACTTCCCCCGTTTTTTAAGATCACAGCTTCCAGAAGGTTTACATGATTTCTTAAAAAACACGAGTTTTTAGAAAATGTGTTTTATTTCATAAATGGAATCAACAAAGTATGCACATTCTACATCATAACGACTTTCTATAGTTTGCGCATGCGTCCGGAAATAAGAAAAGCTTACTTCCACCGTTTTTTAAAATCACAATTCTAGAAGGTTTACATAATTTCGTAAAAAACACGACTGTTTAGAAAGTGTGTTTTATTTCATAAATGGTATCCACAAAGTATGCACATTCTACGTCATAACGACTTTCTATAGTTTGCTCATGCGTTTCGAAATAAGAAAAGCTTACTTCCCCCGTTTTTTAAAATCACACCTTCTAGAAGGTTTACATGATTTCTTAAAAAACACGAGTTTTTAGAAAATGTGTTTTATTTAATAAATGGAATCAACAAAGTATGGACATTCTACGTCATAACGACTTTCTATAGTTTGCGCATGTGTTTGGAAATAAGAAAAGCTTACTTCCCCCGTTTTTTAAAATCACAGCTTCTAGAAGGTTTACATGATTTCGTAAACAACACGAGTTTTTAGAAAATGTGTTTTATTTCATAAATGGAATCTACAAAGTATGCACATTCTACGTCATAACGAATTTCTGTAGTTTTCGCATGCGTCTGGAAATAACAAAAGCTTACTTCCTTCGTTTTTTAAAATCACAGCTTCTAGTAGGTTTACATGATTTCGGAAAAAACACGAGTTTTTAGAAAATGTGTTTTATTTCATAAATGGAATCTACAAAGTATGCACATTCTACGTCATAACGACTTTATATAGTTTGCGCATGCGTCCGGAAATAAGAAAAGCTTACTTCCCCCGTTTTTTAAAATCACAGCTTCTAGAAGGTTTACATGATTTCTTAAAAAACATGAGTTTTTAGAAAATGTGTTTTATTTCACAAATGGAATCAACAAAGTATGCACATTCTACGTCATAACGACTTTCTATAGTTTGCTCATGCGTTTGGAAATAAGAAAAGCTTACTTCCCCGGTTTTTTAAAATCACAGCTTCTAGAAGGTTTGCATGATTTCTTAAAAAACACATGTTTTTAGAAAATGTGTTTCATTTCATAAATAGAATCAACAAAGTATGCACATTCTACTTCATAACGACTTTCTATAGTTTGCGCATGCGTCCGGAAATAAGAAAAGCTTACTTACACCATTTTTTAAAATCACAGCATCTAGAAGGTTTACATGATTTCGTAAAAAACACGAGTTTTTAGAAAATGTGTTTTATTTCATAAATGGAATCTACAAAGTATGCACATTCTACGTCATAACGACATTCTATAGTTTGCGCATGCGTCCGGAAATAAGAAAAGCTTACTTCCACCGTTTTTTAAAATCACAGCTTCTAGAAGGTTTACATCGTTTCGGAAAAAACACGAGTTTTTAGAGAATGTGTTTTATTTCATAAATGGAATCTACAAAGTATGCACATTCTACGTCATAACGACTTTATATAGTTTGCGCATGCGTCCGGAAATAAGAAAAGCTTACTTCCCCCGTTTTTTAAAATCACAGCTTCTAGAAGGTTTACATGATTTCTTAAAAAACACGAGTTTTTAGAAAATGTGTTTTATTTCATAAATGGAATCAACAAAGTATGCACATTCTACGTCATAACGACTTTCTATAGTTTGCGCATGCGTTTGGAAATAAGAAAAGCTTACTTCCCCCGTTTTTTAAAATCACAGCTTCTAGAAGGTTTACATGATTTCTTAAAAAACACAAGTTTTTAGAAAATGTGTTTTATTTCATAAATAGAATCAACAAAGTATGCACATTCTACTTCATAACAACTTTCTATAGTTTGCGCATGCGTCCGGAAATAAGAAAAGCTTACTTACACCATTTTTTAAAATCACAGCATCTAGAAGGTTTACATGATTTCGTAAAAAACACGAATTTTTAGAAAATGTGTTTTATTTCATAAATGGAATCTACAAAGTATGCACATTCTACGTCATAACGACATTCTATAGTTTGCGCATGCGTCCAGAAATAAGAAAAGCTTACTTCCACCGTTTTTTAAAATCACAGCTTCTAGAAGGTTTACATGGTTTCGGAAAAAACACAAGTTTTTAGAAAATGTGTTTTATTTCATAAATGGAATCTACAAAGTATGCACATTCTACGTCATAACGACTTTATATAGTTTGCGCATGCGTTTGGAAATAAGAAAAGCTTACTTCCCCCGTTTTTTAAAATCACAGCTTCTAGAAGGTTTACATGATTTCTTAAAAAACACAAGTTTTTAGAAAATGTGTTTTATTTCATAAATAGAATCAACAAAGTATGCACATTCTACTTCATAATGACTTTCTATAGTTTGCGCATGCGTCCGGAAATAAGAAAAGCTTACTTACACCATTTTTTAAAATCACAGCATCTAGAAGGTTTACATGATTTCGTTAAAAACACGAGTTTTTAGAAAATGTGTTTTATTTCATAAATGGAATCTACAAAGTATGCACATTCTACGTCATAACGACTTTATATAGTTTGCGCATGCGTCCGGAAATAAGAAAAGCTTACTTCCCCCGTTTTTTAAAATCACAGCTTCTAGAAGGTTTACATGATTTCTTAAAAAACATGAGTTTTTAGAAAATGTGTTTTATTTCACAAATGGAATCAACAAAGTATGCACATTCTACGTCATAACGACTTTCTATAGTTTGCTCATGCGTTTGGAAATAAGAAAAGCTTACTTCCCCGGTTTTTTAAAATCACAGCTTCTAGAAGGTTTACATGATTTCTTAAAAAACACAAGTTTTTAGAAAATGTGTTTTATTTGATAAATAGAATCAACAAAGTATGCACATTCTACTTCATAACGACTTTCTATAGTTTGCGCATGCGTCCGGAAATAAGAAAAGCTTACTTACACCATTTTTTAAAATCACAGCATCTAGAAGGTTTACATGATTTCGTAAAAAACACGAGTTTTTAGAAAATGTGTTTTATTTCATAAATGGAATCTACAAAGTATGCACATTCTACGTCATAACGACATTCTATAGTTTGCGCATGCGTCCGGAAATAAGAAAAGCTTACTTCCACCGTTTTTTAAAATCACAGCTTCTAGAAGGTTTACATGGTTTCGGAAAAAACACGAGTTTTTAGAGAATGTGTTTTATTTCATAAATGGAATCTACAAAGTATGCACATTCTACGTCATAACGACTTTATATAGTTTGCGCATGCGTCCGGAAATAAGAAAAGCTTACTTCCCCCGTTTTTTAAAATCACAGCTTCTAGAAGGTTTACATGATTTCTTAAAAAACACGAGTTTTTAGAAAATGTGTTTTATTTCATAAATGGAATCAACAAAGTATGCACATTCTACGTCATAACGACTTTCTATAGTTTGCGCATGCGTTTGGAAATAAGAAAAGCTTACTTCCCCCGTTTTTTAAAATCACAGCTTCTAGAAGGTTTACATGATTTCTTAAAAAACACAAGTTTTTAGAAAATGTGTTTTATTTCATAAATAGAATCAACAAAGTATGCACATTCTACTTCATAACGACTTTCTATAGTTTGCGCATGCGTCCGGAAATAAGAAAAGCTTACTTACACCATTTTTTAAAATCACAGCATCTAGAAGGTTTACATGATTTCGTAAAAAACACGAATTTTTAGAAAATGTGTTTTATTTCATAAATGGAATCTACAAAGTATGCACATTCTACGTCGTAACGACATTCTATAGTTTGCGCATGCGTCCGGAAATAAGAAAAGCTTACTTCCACCGTTTTTTAAAATCACAGCTTCTGGAAGGTTTACATGGTTTCGGAAAAAACACAAGTTTTTAGAAAATGTGTTTTATTTCATAAATGGAATCTACAAAGTATGCACATTCTACGTCATAACGACTTTATATAGTTTGCGCATGCGTCCGGAAATAAGAAAAGCTTACTTCCCCCGTTTTTTAAAATCACAGCTTCTAGAAGGTTTACATGATTTCTTAAAAAACACGAGTTTTTAGAAAATGTGTTTTATTTCATAAATTGAATCAAAAAAGTATGAACATTCTATGTCATAACGACTTTCTATAGTTTGTGCATGCGTTTGGAAATAAGAAAAGCTTACTTCTCACATTTTTTAAAATCAGAGCTTCTAGAAGGTTTATATGATTTTTTTAAAAACACGAGTTTTTAGAAAATGTGTTTTATTTCATAAATGGAATCAACAAAGTATGGACATTCTACGTCATAACGACTTTCTATAGTTTGCACATGCGTCCAGAAATAAGAAAAACTTACCTCCACCGTTTTTTAAAATCACAGCTTCTAGAAGGTTTACATGATTTCTTAAAAAACATGAGTTTTTAGAAAATGTGTTTTATTTCATAAATGGAATCAACAAAGTATGCAAATTCTACATCATAACGACTTTCTATAGTTTGCGCATTCGTCCAGAAATAACAAAAGCTTACTTCCACTGTTTTTTAAAATCACAGCTTACTTCCACCATTTTTTAAAATCACAGCATCTAGAAGGTTTACATGATTTCGTAAAAAACACGAGTTTTTAGACAATGTGTTTTATTTCATAAATGGAATCTACAAAGTATGCACATTCTATGTCGTAACGACATTCTATAGTTTGCGCATGCATCCAGAAATAAGAGAAGCTTACTTCCACCGTTTTTAAAAATCACAGCTTCTAGAAGGTTTACATGATTTCGTAAAAAACACGAGTTATTAGAAAACGTGTTTTATTTCATAAATGGAATCAACAAAGTATGCACATCTACGTCATAACGACTTTCTATAGTTTGCACATGATTACGAAAATAAGAAAAGCTTACTACCACCGTTTTTTAAAATCACAGCTTCTAGAAGGTTTACATAATTTTGTAAAAAAAAAGAGTTTTTAGAAAATGTGTTTTATTTCATAAATGGAATCTACAAAGTATGCACATTCTACCTCATAACGACTTTCTATAGTTTGCGCATACGTCCGGAAATAAGAAAACCTTACTTCCACCGTTTTTTAAAATCACAGCTTCTAGAAGGTTTACATGATTTCGTAAAAAACACGAGTTTTTAGAAAATGTGTTTTATTTCATAATTGGAATCTACAAAGTACGCACATTCTATGCAATAACGACTTTCTATAGTTTGCGCATGCGTCAGAAAATAAGAAAAGCTTACTTTCCCCGTTTTTTAAAATCACAGCTTCTAGAAGGTTTACATCATTTCTTTAAAAACACGAGTTTTTAGAAAATGTGTTTTATTTCATGAATGGAATCAACAAAGTATGCACATTCTACGTCATAACGACTTTCTATAGTTTGCGCATGCGTTTGGAAATAAGAAAAGATTACTTCCCCTGTTTTTTAAAATCACAGCTTCTAGAAGGTTTACATGATTTCGTAAAAAACACGAGTTTTTAGAAAACGTGTTTTATTTCATAAATGGAATCTACAAAGTATGCACATTCTACGTCATAACGACTTTCTATAGTTTGCGCATCCGTCCGGAAATAAGAAAAGCTTACTTCCCCGTTTTTTAAAATCATAGCTTCTAGAAGGTTTACATGATTTGTTAAAAAACATGAGTTTTTAGAAAATGTGTTTTATTTCATCAATGGAATCAACAAAGTATGCACATTCTACGTCATAACGAATTTCTGTAGTTTGCGCATGCGTCCAGAAAATAATAAAAGCTTACTTCCACCGTTTTTTAAAATAACAGCTTCTAGAAGGTTTACATGATTTCGTAAAAAAAAAGAGTTTTTAGCAAATGTGTTTTATTTCATAAATGGAATCTACAAAGTATGCACATTCTACGTTATAACGACTTTCTATAGTTTGCGCATACGTCCGGAAATAAGAAAAGCTTACTTCCACCGTTTTTTAAAATCACAGCTTCTAGAAGGTTTACATGGTTTCGTAAAAAACACGAGTTTTTAGAAAATGTGTTTTATTTCATAAATGGAATCTACAAAGTATGCACATTCTAGGTCATAACGACTTTATATAGTTTGCGCATGCGTCCGGAAATAAGAAAATCTTACTTCCCCCGTTTTTTAAGATCACAGCTTCGAGAAGGTTTACATGATTTCTTAAACAACACGAGTTTTTAGAAAATGTGTTTTATTTCATAAATGGAATCAACAAAGTATGCACATTCTACGTCATAACGAATTTCTATAGTTTGCGCATGCGTCCGGAAAGAAGAAAAGCTTACTTCCACCGTTTTTTAAAATCACAGCTTCTAGAACGTTTACATGATTTCGTAAAAAACACAAGTTTTTAGAAAATGTGTTTTATTTCATAAATGGAATCTACAAAGTATGCACATTCTAGGTCATAACGACTTTATATAGTTTGCGCATGCGTCCGGAAATAAGAGAAGCTTACTTCCACCGTTTTTAAAAATCACAGCTTCTAGAAGGTTTACATGATTTCTTAAAAAACACGAGTTTTTAGAAAATTTGTTTTATTTCAGAAATGGAATCAACAAAGTATGCACATTCTACATCATAACGACATTCTATAGTTTGTGCATTCGTCCGAAAATAAGAAAAGCTTACTTCCACCGTTTTTTAAAATCACAGCTTCTAGAAGGTTTACATGATTTCGTAAAAAACACGAGTTTTTAGAAAATGTGTTTTATTTCATAAATAGAATCAACAGAGTATGCACATTCCACGTCATAACGACTTTCTATAGTTTGCGCATGCGTCCGGAAATAAGAAAAGCTTACTTACACCATTTTTTAAAATCACAGCATCTAGAAGGTTTACATGATTTCGTAAAAAACACGAATTTTTAGAAAATGTGTTTTATTTTATAAATGGAATCTACAAAGTATGCACATTCTACGTCATAACGACATTCTATAGTTTGCGCATGCGTCCGGAAATAAGAAAAGCTTACTTCCACCGTTTTTTAAAATCACAGCTTCTAGAAGGTTTACATGGTTTCGGAAAAAACACAAGTTTTTAGAAAATGTGTTTTATTTCATAAATGGAATCTACAAAGTATGCACATTCTACGTCATAACGACTTTATATAGTTTGCGCATGCGTCCGGAAATAAGAAAAGCTTACTTCCCCCGTTTTTTAAAATCACAGCTTCTAGAAGGTTTACATGATTTCTTAAAAAACACGAGTTTTTAGAAAATGTGTTTTATTTCATAAATTGAATCAAAAAAGTATGAACATTCTATGTCATAACGACTTTCTATAGTTTGTGCATGCGTTTGGAAATAAGAAAAGCTTACTTCTCACATTTTTTAAAATCAGAGCTTCTAGAAGGTTTATATGATTTTTTTAAAAACACAAGTTTTTAGAAAATGTGTTTTATTTCATAAATGGAATCAACAAAGTATGGACATTGTACGTCATAACGACTTTCTATAGTTTGCACATGCGTCCAGAAATAAGAAAAACTTACCTCCACCGTTTTTTAAAATCACAGCTTCTGGAAGGTTTACATGATTTCTTAAAAAACATGAGTTTTTAGAAAATGTGTTTTATTTCATAAATGGAATCAACAAAGTATGCAAATTCTACATCATAACGACTTTCTATAGTTTGCGCATTCGTCTAGAAATAACAAAAGCTTACTTCCACCATTTTTTAAAATCACAGCATCTAGAAGGTTTACATGATTTCGTAAAAAACACGAGTTTTTAGAAAATGTGTTTTATTTCATAAATGGAATCTACAAAGTATGCACATTCTATGTCGTAACGACATTCTATAGTTTGCGCATGCATCCAGAAATAAGAGAAGCTTACTTCCACCGTTTTTAAAAATCACAGCTTATAGAAGGTTTACATGATTTCGTAAAAAACACGAGTTTTTAGAAAACGTGTTTTATTTCATAAATGGAATCAACAAAGTATGCACATCTACGTCATAACGAATTTCTATAGTTTGCACATGATTACGAAAATAAGAAAAGCTTACTACCACCGTTTTTTAAAATCACAGCTTCTAGAAGGTTTACATAATTTTGTAAAAAAAAAGAGTTTTTAGAAAATGTGTTTTATTTCATAAATGGAATCTACAAAGTATGCACATTCTACCTCATAACGACTTTCTATAGTTTGCGCATACGTCCGGAAATAAGAAAACCTTACTTCCACCGTTTTTTAAAATCACAGCTTCTAGAAGGTTTACATGATTTCGTAAAAAACACGAGTTTTTAGAAAATGTGTTTTATTTCATAATTGGAATATACAAGGTACGCACATTCTATGCAATAACGACTTTCTATAGTTTGCGCATGCATCCGAAAATAAGAAAAGCTTACTTTCCCCGTTTTTTAAAATCACAGCTTCTAGAAGGTTTACATCATTATTTAAAAACACGAGTTTTTAGAAAATGTGTTTTATTTCATGAATGGAATCAACAAAGTATGCACATTCTACGTCATAACGACTTTCTATAGTTTGCGCATGCGTTTGGAAATAAGAAAACCTTACTTCCCCTGTTTTTTAAAATCACAGCTTCTAGAAGGTTTACATGATTTCTTAAAAAACACGAGTTTTTAGAAAATGTGTTTTATTTCATAAATAGAATCAACAAAGTATGCACATTCTACTTCATAACTAATTTCTATATTTTGCGCATCCGTCCGGAAATAAGAAAAGCTTACTTACACCATTTTTTTGAAATCACAGCATCTAGAAGGTTTACATGATTTCGTAAAAAACACAAGTTTTTAGAAAATGTCTTTTATTTCATAAATGGAATCTACAAAGTATGCACATTCTAAGTCATAACGACATTCTATAGTTTGGGCATGCGTCCGGAAATAAGAAAAGCTTACTTCCATCGTTTTTTAAAATCACAGCTTCTAGAAGGTTTACATGGTTTCGTAAAAAACACGAGTTTTTAGAAAATGTTTTTTATTTCATAAATGGAATCTACAAAGTATGCACATTCTATGTCATAACAACTTTCTATAGTTTGCGCATGCGTCCGGAAATAAGAAAAGCTTACTTCCACCGTTTTTTAAAATCACAGATTGTAGAAGGTTTACATAATTTCGTAATAAAAAAGAGTTTTTAGAAAATGTGTTTTATTTCATAAATGGAATCTACAAAGTATGCACATTCTACTTCATAACGACTTTCTATAGTTCGCGCATACGTCCGGAAATAAGAAAAGCTTACTTCCCCCGTTTTTTAAAATCAAAGCTTACTTTCTATAGTTTGCGCATACGTCTGGAAATAAGAAAAGCTTACTTCCCCCGTTTTTTAAAATCACAGCTTCTAGAAGGTTTACATGATTTCTTAAAAAACATCAGTTTTTAGAAAATGTGTTTTATTTCATAAATGGAATCTACAAAGTATGCACATTCTACGTCATAACAACTTTCTATAGTTTGTGCATGCGTTTGGAAATAAGAAAAGCTTACTTCCCATGTTTTTTAAAATCACAGCTTCTAGAAGGTTTACATGATTTCTTAAAAAACACGAGTTTTTAGAAAATGTGTTTTATTTCATAAATAGAATCAACAAAGTATGCACATTCTACGTCATAATGACATTCTATAGTTTGCGCATGCGTCCGGAAATAAGAAAAGCTTACTTCCACCGTTTTTTAAAATCACAGCTTCTAGAAGGTTTACATGATTTCGTAAAAAACACGAGTTTTTAGAAAATGTGTTTTATTTCATAAATGGAATCTACAAAGCATGCACATTCTACGTCATAACGACTTTCTATAGTTTGTGTATCCGTCCGGAAATAAGAAAAGCTTACTTCGGCCGTTTTTTAAAATCACAGCTTCTAGAAGGTTTACATGATTTTTCAAAAAACACGAGTTTTTAGAAAATTTGTTTTATTTCATAAATGGAATCTACAAAGTATGCACATTCTACGTCATAACGACTTTCTATAGTTTGCGCATGCTTCCGGAAATAAGAAAAGCTTACTTCCCCCGTTTTTTAAAATCACAGCTTCTAGAAGGTTTACATGATTTCTTAAAAAACACGGGTTTTTAGAAAATGTGTTTTATTTCATAAATGGAATCAAAAAAGTATGCACATTCTATGTCATAATGACTTTCTATAGTTTGCGCATGCGTTTGGAAATAAGAAAAGCTTACTTGTCACATTTTTTTAAATCAGAGCTTCTAGAAGGTTTATATGATTTTTTAAAAAACACGAGTTTTTAGAAAATGTGTTTTATTTCATAAATGGAATCTACAAAGTATGCACATTCTACCTCATAACAACTTTCTATAGTTTGCGCATACGTCCGGAAATAAGAAAACCTTACTTCCACCGTTTTTTAAAATCACAGCTTCTAGAAGGTTTACATGATTTCGTAAAAAACACGAGTTTTTAGAAAATGTGTTTTATTTCATAATTGGAATCTACAAAGTACGCACATTCTATGGCATAACGACTTTCTATAGTTTGCGCATGCGTCCGAAAATTAGAAAAGCTTACTTTCCCCGTTTTTTAAAATCACAGCTTCTAGAAAGTTTACATCATTTCATTAAAAACACGAGTTTTTAGAAAATGTGTTTTATTTCATAAATGGAATCAACAAAGTATGCACATTCTACGTCATAACGACTTTCTATAGTTTGCGCATGCGTTTGGAAATAAGAAAAGCTTACTTCCCCTGTTTTTTAAAATCACAGCTTCTAGAAGGTTTACATGATTTCTTAAAAAACACAAGTTTTTAGAAAATGTGTTTTATTTCATAAATAGAATCAACAAAGTATGCAAATTCTACTTCATAATGACTTTCTATATTTTGCGCATGCGTTCGGAAATAAGAAAAGCTTACTTCCACCGTTTTTTAAAATCACAGCTTCTAGAAGGTTTACATGATTTCGTAAAAAACACGAGTTTTTAGAAAATGTGTTTTATTTCATAAATGGAATCTACAAAGTATGCACATTCTAGGTCATAACGACTTTTATAGTTTGCGCGTGCGTCCGGAAATAAGAAAAGCTTACTTCCCCCGTTTTTTAAGATCACAGCTTCCAGAAGGTTTACATGATTTCTTAAAAAACACGAGTTTTTAGAAAATGTCTTTTATTTCATAAATGGAATCAACAAAGTATGCACATTCTACGTCATAACGACTTTCTATAGTTTGCGCATGCGTCCGGAAATAAGAAAAGCTTACTTCCACCGTTTTTTAAAATCACAGCTTCTAGAAGGTTTACATAATTTCGTAAAAAACACGAGTTTTTAGAAAGTGTGTTTTATTTCATAAATGGTATCAACAAAGTATGCACATTCTACGTCATAACGACTTTCTATAGTTTGCGCATGCGTTTCGAAATAAGAAAAGCTTACTTCCCCCGTTTTTTAAAATCACACCTTCTAGAAGGTTTACATGATTTCTTAAAAAACACGAGTTTTTAGAAAATGTGTTTTATTTCATAAATGGAATCAACAAAGTATGCACATTCTACGTCATAACGACTTTCTATAGTTCGCGCATGTGTTTGGAAATAAGAAAAGCTTACTTCCCCCGTTTTTTAAAATCACAGCTTCTAGAAGGTTTACATGATTTCGTCAAAAACACGAGTTTTTAGAAAATGTGTTTTATTTCATAAATGGAATCTACAAAGTATGCACATTCTACGTCATATCGACATTCTATAGTTTGCGCATGCCTCCGAAAATGAGAAAAGCTTACTTCCACCGTTTTTTAAAATCACAGCTTCTAGAAGGTTTACATGGTTTCGGAAAAAACACGAGTTTTTAGAAAATGTGTTTTATTTCATAAATGGAATCTACAAAGTATGCACATTCTACGTCATAACGACATTCTATAGTTTGCGCATGCGTTTGGAAATAAGTAAAGCTTACTTCTCCCGTTTTTTAAAATCACAGCTTCCAGAAGGTTTACATGATTTCTTAAAAAACACGAGATTTTAGAAAATGTGTTTTATTTCATAAATGGAATCAACAAAGTATGCACATTCTACGTCATAACGACTTTCTATAGTTTGCGCATGCGTCCGAAAATAAGAAAAGCTTACTTCCACCGTTTTTTAAAATCACAGCTTCTAGAAGGTTTACATAATTTCGTAAAAAACACGAGTTTTTAGAAAATGTGTTTTATTTCATAAATGGAATCTACAAAGTATGCACATTCTACGTCATAATCACTTTCTATATTTTCCGCATGCGTCCGTAAATAAGAAAAGCTTACTTCCCCGGTTTTTTAAAATCACAGCTTCTAGAAGGTTTACATGATTTCTTAAAAAACACGAGTTTTCAGAAAATGTGTTTTATTTCATAAATAGAATCAACAAAGTATGCACATTCTACGTCATAACGACTTTCTATAGTTTGCGCATGCGTTCGGAAATAAGAAAAGCTTACTTCCACCGTTTTTTAAAATCACAGCTTCTAGAAGGTTTACATGGTTTCGTAAAAAACACGAGTTTTTAGAAAATGTCTTTTATTTCATAAATGGAATCTACAAAGTATGCACATTCTACGTCATAACAACTTTCTATAGTTTTCGCATGGGTCCGGAAATAAGAAAAGCTTACTTCCACCGTTTTTTAAAATCACAGATTGTAGAAGGTTTACATAATTTCGTAAAAAAAAAGAGTTTTTAGAAAATGTGTTTTATTTCATAAATGGAATCTACAAAGTTTGCACATTCTACGTCATAACGACTTTCTATAGTTTGCGCATACTTCCGGAAATAAGAAAAGTTTACTTCCCCCGTTTTTTAAAATCACAGCTTCTAGAAGGTTTACATGATTTCTTAAAAAACATGAGTTTTTAGAAAATGTGTTTTATTTCATAAATGGAATCAACAAAGTATGCACATTCTACGTCATAATGACTTTGTATAGTTTGCGCATGCGTCCAGAAATAACAAAAGCTTACTTCCACCGTTTTTTGAAATCACAGCTTCTAGAAGGTTTACATGATTTCTTAAAAAACACTAGTTTTTAGAAAATATGTTCTATTTCATAAATAGAATCAACAAAGTATGCAAATTCTACGTCATAACGAATTTCTATAGTTTGCGCATGCGTTTGGAAATAAGAAAAGCTTACCTCCCCCGTTTTTTAAAATCACAGCTTCTAGAAGGTTTACATGATTTCTTAAAAAACACGAGTTTTTAGAAAATGTGTTAAATTTCATAAATGGAATCAACAAAGTATGCACATTCTACGTCATAACAACATTCTCTAGTTTGCGCATGCGTTCGGAAATAAGAAAAGCTTACTTCCCCCGTTTTTTAAAATCACAGCTTCTTGAAGGTTTAGATGATACCTTAAAAAACACGAGTTTTTAGAAAATGTGTTTTATTTCATAAATGAAATCTACAAAGTATGCACATTCTACGTCATAACGACTTTCTATAGTTTGCGTATCCGTCCGGAAATAAGAAAAGCTTACTTCACCCGTTTTTTAAAATCACAGCTTCTAGAAGGTTTACATGATTTCTTAAAAAACACAAGTTTTTAGAAAATGTGTTTTATTTCATAAATGGAATCAACAAAGTATGCACATTCTACGTCATAACGACTTTCTATAGTTTGCGCATGCGTCCGGAAATAAGAAAAGCTTACTTCCACCGTTTTTTAAAATCACAGATTGTAGAAGGTTTACATGAATTCGTAAAAAACACGAGTTTTTAGAAAATGTGTTTTATTTCATAAATCGAATCTACAAAGTATGCACATTCTACGTCATAACGACATTCTATAGTTTGCGCATGCGTCCGGAAATAAGAGAAGCTTACTTCCGCCGTTTTTTAAAATCACAGCTTCTAGAAGGTTTACATGATTTCTTAAAAAACACGAGTTTTTAGAAAATGTGTTTTATTTCATAAATGGAATCTACAAAGTATGCACATTCTACGTCATAACGACTTTCTATAGTTTGCGCATGCGTCGGGAAATAAGAAACGCTTACTTCCTCCGTTTTTTAAAATCACAGCCTCTAGAAGGATTACATGATTTCGTAAAAAACATGAGTTTTTAGAAAATGTGTTTTATTTCATAAATGGAATCTACAAAATATGCTCATTCTACGTCATAACGACTTTCTATAGTTTGCGCAAGCGTCCAGAAATAAGAAAAGCTTACTTCCGCCGTTTTTTAAAATCACAGCTTCTAGAAGGTTTACATGATTTCGTAAAAAACACGAGTTTTTAGAAAATGTCTTTTATTTCAGAAATGGAATCTACAAAGTATGCACATTCTACGTCATAACGACATTCTATAGTTTGCGCATGCGTCCGGAAATAAGAAAAGCTTACTTCCACCGTTTTTTAAAATCATAGCTTCTAGAGGGTTTACATGATTTCGTAAAAAACAAGAGTTTTTAGAAAATGTGTTTTATTTCATAAATGGAATCTACAAAGTATGCACATTCTACGTCATAACGACTTTATATAGTTTGTGCATGCGTCCGGAAATAAGAAACGCTTACTTCCCCCATTTTTTAAAATCACAGCTTCTAGAAGGTTTACATGATTTCGTAAAAAACACGAGTTTTTAGAAAATGTGTTTTATTTCATAAATGGAATCTACAAAGTATGCACATTCTACGTCATAACGACTTTCTATAGTTTGCGCATATGATTGGAAATAAGAAAAGCATACTTCCCCCGTTTTTTAAAATCACAGCTTCTAGAAGGCTTACCTGATTTCTTAAAAAACACTAGTTTTTAGAAAATGTGTTTTATTTCATAAATGAAATCAACAAACTATGCACATTCTACGTCATAACGACTTTCTATAGTTTGCGCATTCGTCCGGAAATAAGAAAAGCTTACTTCCAGCGTTTTTTAAAATCACAGCTTCTAGAAGGTTTACATGATTTCTTAAAAAACACGAGTTTTTAGAAAATGTGTTTTACTTCATAAATGGAATCTACAAAGTATGCACATTCTACGTCATAACGACTTTCTATAGTTTAAGCATGCGCCCGGAAATAGGAAAAGCTTACTTCCACCATTTTTTAAAATCACAGCTTCTAGAAGGTTTACATGATTTCTTAAAAAACACGAGTTTTTAGAAAATGTGTTTTATTTCATAAATGGAATCAACAAAGTATGCACATTCTACGTCATAACGACTTTCTATAGTTTGCGCATTCGTCCGGAAATAAGAAAAGCTTACTTCCAGCGTTTTTTAAAATCACAGCTTCTAGAAGGTTTACATGATTTCTTAAAAAACACGAGTTTTTAGAAAATGTGTTTTACTTCATAAATGGAATCTACAAAGTATGCACATTGTACATCATAACGACTTTCTATAGTTTGCGCATTCGTCCGGAAATAAGAAAAGATTACTTCCACCGTTTTTTAAAATCACAGCTTCTAGAAGGTTTACCTGATTTCGTAAAAAACACGAGTTTTTAGAAAATGTGTTTTATTTCATAAATGGAATCTACAAAGTATGCACATTCTTCGTCAGAACGACTTTCTATAGTTCGCGCATGCGTCCAGAAATAAGAAAAGCTTACTTCCCCCGTTTTTTAAAATCACATCTTCTAGAAGGTTTACATGATTTCTTAAAAAACACGAGTTTTTAGAAAATGTGTTTTATTTCATAAATGGAATCAACAAAGTATGCACATTCTACGTCATAACGACTTTCTATAGTTTGCGCATGCGTTCGGAAATAAGAAAAGCTTACTTCCAACGTTTTTTAAAATCACAGCTTCTAGAAGGTTTACATGATTTCTTAAAAAACAAGAGTTTTTAGAAAATGTGTTTTATTTCATAAATGGAATCAACAAAGTATGCACATTCTACGTCATAACGACATTCTATAGTTTGCGCATGCGTTCGGAAATAAGAAAAGCTTACTTCCCCCGTTTTTTAAAATCACAGCTTCTAGAAGGTTTACATGATTTCTTAAAAAACACTAGTTTTTAGAAAATGTGTTCTATTTCATAAATAGAATCAACAAAGTATGCACATTCTAGGTCATAACGACTTTCTATAGTTTGCGCATGCGTTTGGAAATAAGAAAAGCTTACTTCCCCCGTTTTTTAAAATCACAGCTTCTAGAAGGTTTACATGATTTCTTAAAAAACACGAGTTTTTAGAAAATGTGTTTTATTTCATAAATGGAATCAACAAAGTATGCACATTCTACGTCATAACAACATTCTATAGTTTGCGCATGCGTTCGGAAATAAGAAAAGCTTACTTCCCACGTTTTTTAAAATCACAGCTTCTAGAAGGTTTACATGATTTCTTAAAAAACACGAGTTTTTAGAAAATGTGTTTTATTTCATAAATAGAATCAACAAAGTATGCACATTCTACGTCATAATGACTTTCTATAGTTTGCGGATGCGTCCGGAAATAAGAAAAGCTTACTTCCACCGTTTTTTAAAATCACACCTTCTAGAAGGTTTACATGATTTCTTAAAAAACACAAGTTTTTAGAAAATGTGTTTTATTTCATAAATGGAATGAACAAAGTATGCACATTCTACGTCATAATGACTTTCTATAGTTTGCGGATGCGTCCGGAAATAAGAAAAGCTTACTTCCCCCGTCTTTTAAAATCACAGCTTCTAGAAGGTTTACATGATTTCTTAAAAAACACGAGTTTTTAGAAAATGTGTTTTATTTCATAAATGGAATCAACAAAGTATGCACATTCTACATCATAACGACTTTATATAGTTTGCGCACGCGTTTGGAAATAAGAAAAGCTTACTTCCCACGTTTTTTAAAATCACAGCTTCTAGAAGGTTTACATGATTTCTTAAAAAACAAGAGTTTTTAGAAAATGTGTTTTATTTCATAAATAGAATGAACAAAGTATGCACATTCTACGTCATAATGACTTTCTATAGTTTACGGATGCGTCCGGAAATAAGAAAAGCTTACTTCCCCCGTTTTTTAAAATCACAGCTTCTAGAAGGTTTACATGATTTCTTAAAAAACACGAGTTTTTAGAAAATGTGTTTTATTTCATAAATGGAATCAACAAAGTATGCACATTCTACTTCATAACGACTTTCTATACTTTGCGCATGCGTTTGGAAATAAGAAAACCTTACTTCCCCCGTTTTTTAAAATCACAGCTTCTAGAAGGTTTACATGATTTCTTAAAAAACACGAATTTTTAGAAGATGTCTTTTATTTCATAAATGGAATCAACAAAGTATGCACATTCTACGTCATAACGACTTTCTATAGTTTGTGCATTCGTCCGGAAATATGAAAAGCTTACTTCCACCTTTTTTTAAAATCACAGCTTCTAGAAGGTTTACATGATTTCGTAAAAAACACGAGTTTTTAGAAAATGTGTTTTATTTCATAAATGGAATATACAAAGTATACACATTCTACGTCATAACGACTTTCTATAGTTTGTGGATGCGTCCGGAAATAAGAAAAGCTTACTTCCACCGTTTTTTAAAATCACAGCTTCTAGAAGGTTTACATGATTTCGTAAAAAACACGAGTTTTTAGAAAATGTGTTTTGTTTCATCAATGGAATCTACAAAGTATGCACATTCTACGTCATAACGACATTCTATAGTTTGCGCATGCATCCGGAAATAAGAAAAGCTTACTTCCACCGTTTTTTAAAATCACATCTTCTAGAAGGTTTACATGATTTCGTAAAAAACACGAGTTTTAAGAAAATGTGTTTTATTTCATAAATGGAATCTACAAAGTATGCACATTCTACGTCATAATGACTTTCTATAGTTTGCGCATGCGTCCGGAAATAAGAAAAGCTTACTTCCCCCATTTTTTAAAATCACGGCTTCTAGAAGGTTTACATGATTTCTTAAAAAACACGAGTTTTTAGAAAATGTGTTTTATTTCATAAATGGAATCAACAAAGTATGCACATTCTACGCCATAATGACTTTCTATAGTTTGCGCATGCGTCCGGAAATAAGAAAAGCTTACTTCCCCCATTTTTTAAAATCACAGCTTCTAGAAGGTTTACATGATTTCTTAAAAAACACGAGTTTTTAGAAAATGTGTTTTATTTCATAAATGGAATCAACAAAGTATGCACATTCTACGTCATAACGACTTTCTATAGTTTGCGCATGCGTTCAGAAATAAGAAAAGCTTACTTCCCACGTTTTTTAAAATCACAGCTTCTAGAAGGTTTACACGATTTCTTAAAAAACACGAGTTTTTAGAAAATGTGTTTTATTTCATAAATCGAATCAACAAAGTATGCACATTCTACGTCATAATCACTTTCTATAGTTTGCGGATGCGTCCGGAAATAAGAAAAGCTTACTTCCACCGTTTTTTAAAATCACACCTTCTATAAGGTTTACATGATTTCGTAAAAAACACAAGTTTTTAGAAAATGTGTTTTATTTCATAAATGGAATGAACAAAGTATGCACATTCTACGTCATAATGACTTTCTATAGTTTGCGGATGCGTCCGGAAATAAGAAAAGCTTACTTCCCCCGTTTTTTAAAATCACAGCTTCTAGAAGGTTTACATGATTTCGTAAAAAACACAAGTTTTTAGAAAATGTGTTTTATTTCATAAATGGAATGAACAAAGTATGCACATTCTACGTCATAATGACTTTCTATAGTTTGCGGATGCGTCCGGAAATAAGAAAAGCTTAATTCCCCCATTTTTTAAAATCACAGCTTCTAGAAGGTTTACATGATTTCTTAAAAAACACGACTTTTTAGAAAATGTGTTTTATTTCATAAATGGAATCAACAAAGTATGCACATTCTACGTCATAACGACTTTCTATAGTTTGCGCATGCGTTTGGAAATAAGAAAAGCTTACTTCCAACGTTTTTAAAAATCACCGCTTCTAGAAGGTTTACATGATTTCTTCAAAAACACGAGTTTTTAGAAATTGTGTTTTATTTCATCAATGGAATCTACAAAGTATACACATTCTACGTCATAACGACTTTCTATAGTTTGTGTATGCGTCCGGAAATAAGAAAAGCTTACTTCCACCATTTTTTAAAATCACAGCTTCTAGAAGGTTTACATGATTTCTTAAAAAACATGAGTTTTTAGAAAATGTGTTTTATTTCATAAATTTAATCAACCATGTATGCACATTCTACATCATAACGACTTTCTATAGTTTGCGCATGCGTTAGGAAATAAGAAAAGCTTACTTCCACCGTTTTTTAAAATCACAGCTTCTAGAAGGTTTACATGATTTCGTAAAAAACACGAGTTTTTAGAAAATGTGTTTTATTTCATAAATGGAATCTACAAAGTATGCACATTCTACGTCATAACGACTTTCTATAGTTTGCGCATGCGTCCGGAAATAAGAAAAGCTTACTTGCCCCGTTTTTAAAATCACAGCTTCTAGAAGGTTTACATGATTTCTTAAAAAACACGAGTTTTTAGAAAATGTGTTTTATTTCATAAATGGAATGAACAAAGTATGCACATTCTACGTCATAACGACTTTCTATAGTTTGCGCATGCGTTCGGATATAAGAAAAGCTTACTTCCCACGTTTTTAAAAATCACAGCTTCTAGAAGGTTTACATGATTTCTTAAAAAACATGAGTTTTTTAAATATGTGTTTTATTTCATAAATAGAATCAACAAAGTATGCACATTCTACGTCATAATGACTTTCTATAGTTTGCAGATGCGTCCGGAAATAAGAAAAGCTTACTTCCACCGTTTTTTAAAATCACAGCTTCTACAAGGTTTACATGATTTCATAAAAAACCAGAGTTTTTAGAAAATGTGTTTTATTTCATAAATGGAATCTAGAAAGTATGCGCATTCTAGGTCATAATGACATTCTATAGTTTGCGCATGCGTCCGGAAATAAGAAAAGCTTACTTCCCCCGTTTTTTAAAATCACAGCTTCTAGAAGGTTTACATGATATCTTAAAAAACACGAGTTTTTAGAAAATGTCTTTTATTTCATCAATGGAATCAACAAAGTATGCACATTCTACGTCATAAAGACTTTCTATAGTTTGCGCATTCGTCAGGAAATATGAAAAGCTTACTTCCACCGTTTTTTAAAATCACAGCTTCTAGAAGGTTTACATGATTTCTTAAAAAACACGAGTTTTTAGAAAATGTGTTTTATTTCATAAATGGAATCTACAAAGTATGCACATTCTACGTCATAACGACTTTCTATAGTTTGCGGATGTGTCCGGAAATAAGAAAAGCTTACTTGCCCCGTTTTTTAAAATCACAGCTTCTAGAAGGTTTACATGATTTCTTAAAAAACACGAGTTTTTAGAAAATGTGTTTAATTTCATAAATGGAATCAACAAAGTATGCACATTCTACGTCATAACGACTTTCTATAGTTTGCGCATGCGTTCGGAAATAAGAAAAGCTTACTTCCCCCGTTTTTTAAAATCACAGCTTCTAGAAGGTTTACATGATTTCTTAAAAAACACGAGTTTTTAGAAAATGTGTTTTATTTCATAAATGGAATCTACAAAGTATGCACATTCTACGTCATAACGACTTTCTATAGTTTGCGCATGCGTCAGGAAATAAGAAAAGCTTACTTCCACCGTTTATTGAAATCACAGCTTCTAGAAGGTTTACATGATTTCTTAAAAAACACGAGTTTTTAGAAAATGTGTTTTATTCCATAAATGGAATCAACAAATAATGCACATTCCACGTCATAACGACTTTCTATAGTTTGCGCATGCGTCCGGAAATAAGAAAAGCTTACTTCCCCTATTTTTTAAAATCACAGCTTCTAGAAGGTTTACACGATTTCTTAAAAAACACTACTTTTTAGAAAATGTGTTTTATTTCATAAATCGAATCAACAAAGTATGCACATTCTACGTCATAACGACTTTCTATAGTTTGCACATGCGTCAGGAAATAAGAAAAGCATACTTCCACCGTTTTTTAAAATCACCGCTTCTAGAAGGTTTACATGATTTCGTAAAAAACACCAGTTCTTAGAAAATGTGTTTTATTTCATAAATGGAATCTACAAAGTATGCACATTCTACGTCATTACGACTTTCTATAGTTTGCGCATGCGTCCGGAAATAAGAAAAGCTTACTTCCACCGTTTTTTAAAATCACAGCGTCTAGAAGGTTTACATGATTTCGTAAAAAACACGAGTTTTTAGAAAATGTGTTTTATTTCATAAATGGAATCTACAAAGTATGCACATTCTACGTCATAACGAAATTCTATAGTTTGCGCATGCGTCCGGAAATAAGAAAAGCTTACTTCCACCGTTTTTTAAAATCATAGCTTCTAGAGGGTTTACATGATTTCGTAAAAAACACGAGTTTTTAGAAAATGTGTTTTATTTCATAAATGGAATCTACAAAGTATGCACATTCTACGTCATAACGAATTTATATAGTTTGTGCATGCGTCCGGAAATAAGAAACGCTTACTTCCACCGTTTTTTAAAATCACAGCTTCTAGAAGGTTTACATGATTTCGTAAAAAACACGAGTTTTTAGAAAATGTGTTTTATTTCATAAATGGAATCTACAAAGTATGCACATTCTACGTCATAACGACTTTCTATAGTTTGCGCATGCGTCCAGAAATAACAAAAGCTTACTTCCCCCGTTTTTTAAAATCATAGCTTCTAGAAGGTTTACATGATTTCTTAAAAAACACGAGTTTTTAGAAAATGTGTTTTATTTCAAAGATAGAATCAACAAAGTGTGCACATTCTACGTCATAATGACTTTCTATAGTTTGCGCATATGATTGGAAATAAGAAAAGCATACTTCCACCGTTTTTTAAAATCACAGCTTCTAGAAGGTTTACATGATTTCGTAAAAAACACGAGTTTTTAGAAAATGTGTTTTAATTCATAAATGGAATCTAAAAAGTATGCGCATTCTACGTCATAATGACATTCTATAGTTTGCGCATGCGTCCGGAAATAAGAAAAGCTTACTTCCCCCGTTTTTTAAAATCACAGCTTCTAGAAGGTTTACATGATATCTTAAAAACACGAGTTTTTAGAAAATGTCTTTTATTTCATAAATGGAATCAACAAAGTATGCACATTCTACGTCATAACGACTTTCTATAGTTTGCGCATTCGTCAGGAAATATGAAAAGCTTACTTCCACCTTTTTTTAAAATCACAACTTCTAGAAGGTTTACATGATTTCGTAAAAAACACGAGCTTTTAGAAAATGTGTTTTATTTCATAAATGGAATCAACAAAGTATGCACATTCTACGTCATAATGACTTTCTATATTTTGCGGATGCGTCCGGAAATAAGAAAAGCTTACTTCCACCGTTTTTTAAAATCACACCTTCTAGAAGGTTTACATGATTTCGTAAAAAACACAAGTTTTTAGAAAATGTGTTTTATTTCATAAATGGAATGAACAAAGTATGCACATTCTACGTCATAATGACTTTCTATAGTTTACGGATGCGTCCGTAAATAAGAAAAGCTTACTTCCCCTGTTTTTTAAAATCACAGCTTCTAGAAGGTTTACATGATTTCTTAAAAAACACGAGTTTTTAGAAAATGTTTTTTATTTCATAAATGGAATCAACAAAGTATGCACATTCTACGTCATAATGACTTTCTATAGTTTTGCGGATGCATCCGGAAATAAGAAAAGCATACTTCCACCGTTTTTTAAAATCACACCTTCTAGAAGGTTTACATGATTTCGTAAAAAACCAGAGTTTTTAGAAAATGTCTTTTATTTCATAAATGGAATCTACAAAGTATGCGCATTCTACGTCATAATGACTTTCTATAGTTTGCGGATGCGTCCGGAAATAAGAAAAGCATACTTCCACCGTTTTTTAAAATCACACCTTCTAGAAGGTTTACATGATTTCGTAAAAAACACAAGTTTTTAGAAAATCTGTTTTATTTCATAAATGGAATCAACAAAGTATGCACATTCTACGTCATAATGACTTTCTATAGTTTGCGGATGCATCCGGAAATAAGAAAAGCATACTTCCACCGTTTTTTAAAATCACACCTTCTAGAAGGTTTACATGATTTCGTAAAAAACCTAAGTTTTTAGAAAATGTCTTTTATTTCATAAATGGAATCAACAAAGTATGCACATTCTACGTCATAATGACTTTCTATAGTTTGCGGATGCGTCCGGAAATAAGAAAAGCATACTTCCACCGTTTTTTAAAATCACACCTTCTAGAAGGTTTACATGATTTCGTAAAAAACACAAGTTTTTAGAAAATGTGTTTTATTTCATAAATGGAATGAACAAAGTATGCACATTCTACGTCATAATGACTTTCTATAGTTTGTGGATGCATCCGGAAATAAGAAAAGCTTACTTCCCCCTTTTTTTAAAATCACAGCTTCTAGAAGGTTTACATGATTTCTTAAAAAACACGAGTTTTTAGAAAATGTGTTTTTTTTTCATAAATAGAATCAACAAAGTATGCACATTCTACGTCATAACGACTTTCTATAGTTTGCGCACGCGTTTGGAAATAAGAAAAGCTTACTTCCCACGTTTTTTAAAATCACAGCTTCTAGAAGGTTTACATGATTTCTTAAAAAACACGAGTTTTTAGAAAATGTGTTTTATTTCATAAATAGAATGAACAAAGTATGCACATTCTACGTCATAATGACTTTCTATAGTTTACGGATGCGTCCGGAAATAAGAAAAGCTTACTTCCCCCATTTTTTAAAATCACAGCTTCTAGAAGGTTTACATGATTTCTTAAAAAACAAGAGTTTTTAGAAAATGTGTTTTATTTCATAAATGGAATCTACAAAGTATGCACATTCTACGTCATAACGACTTTATATAGTTTGTGCATGCGTCCGGAAATAAGAAACGCTTACTTCCCCCGTTTTTTAAAATCACAGCTTCTAGAAGGTTTACATGATTTTGTAAAAAACTCGAGTTTTTAGAAAATGTGTTTTATTTCATAAATGGAATCTACAAAGTATGCACATTCTACATCATAACGACTTTCTATAGTTTGCGCATGCGTCCAGAAATAACAAAAGCTTACTTCCCCCGTTTTTTAAAATCATAGCTTCTAGAAGGTTTACATGATTTCTTAAAAAACACGAGTTTTTAGAAAATGTGTTTTATTTCAAAGATAGAATCAACAAAGTATGCACATTCTACGTCATAATGACTTTCTATTGTTTGCGCATATGATTGGAAATAAGAAAAGCATACTTCCCCCATTTTTTAAAATCACAGCTTCTAGAAGGTTTACCTGATTTCTTAAAAAACACGAGTTTTTACAAAATGTGTTTTATTTCATAAATGGAATCAACAAAGTATGCACATTGTACATCATAACGACTTTCTATAGTTTGCGCATTCGTCCGGAAATAAGAAAAGATTACTTCCACCGTTTTTTAAAATCACAACTTCTAGAAGGTTTACATGATTTCGTAAAAAACACGAGTTTTTAGAAAATGTGTTTTATTTCATAAATGGAATCTACAAAGTATGCACATTCTACGTCAGAACGACTTTCTATAGTTCGCGCATCCGTCCAGAAAGAAGAAAAGCTTACTTCCCCCGTTTTTTAAAATCACATCTTCTAGAAGGTTTACATGATTTCTTAAAAAACACGAGTTTTTAGAAAATGTGTTTTATTTCATAAATGGAATCAACAAAGTATGCACATTCTACGTCATAACGACTTTCTATAGTTTGCGCATGCGTTCGGAAATAAGAAAAGCTTACTTCCCACGTTTTTTAAAATCACAGCTTCTAGAAGGTTTACATGATTTCTTAAAAAACAAGAGTTTTTAGAAAATGTGTTTTATTTCATAAATGGAATCAACAAAGTATGCACATTCTACGTCATAACGACATTCTATAGTTTGCGCATGCGTTCGGAAATAAGAAAAGCTTACTTCCCCCGTTTTTTAAAATCACAGCTTCTAGAAGGTTTACATGATTTCTTAAAAAACACTAGTTTTTAGAAAATATGTTCTATTTCATAAATAGAATCAACAAAGTATGCACATTCTACGTCATTACGACTTTCTATAGTTTGCGCATGCGTTTGGAAATAAGAAAAGCTTACTTCCCCCGTTTTTTAAAATCACAGCTTCTAGAAGGTTTACATGATTTCTTAAAAAACACGAGTTTTTAGAAAATGTGTTTTATTTCATAAATGGAATCAACAAAGTATACACATTCTACGTCATAACAACATTCTATAGTTTGCGCATGCGTTCGGAAATAAGAAAAGCTTACTTCCCACGTTTTTTAAAATCACAGCTTCTAGAAGGTTTACATGATTTCTTAAAAAACACGAGTTTTTAGAAAATGTGTTTTATTTCATAAATAGAATCAACAAAGTATGCACATTCTACGTCATAATGACTTTCTATAGTTTGCGGATGCGTCCGGAAATAAGAAAAGCTTACTTCCACCGTTTTTTAAAATCACAGCTTCTAGAAGGTTTACATGATTTCTTAAAAAACACGAGTTTTTAGAAAATGTGTTTTATTTCATAAATGGAATCAACAAAGTATGCACATTCTACGTCATAACGACTTTCTATAGTTTGCGCACGCGTTTGGAAATAAGAAAAGCTTACTTCCCATGTTTTTAAAAATCACCGCTTCTAGAAGGTTTACATGATTTCTTCAAAAACACGAGTTTTTAGAAATTGTGTTTTATTTCATCAATGGAATCTACAAAGTATGCACATTCTACGTCATAACGACTTTCTATAGTTTGCGTATGCGTCCGGAAATAAGAAAAGCTTACTTCCACGGTTTTTTAAAATCACAGCTTCTAGAAGGTTTACATGATTTCTTAAAAAACACGAGTTTTTAGAAAATGTGTTTTATTTCATAAATTTAATCAACCATGTATGCACATGCTACATCATAACGACTTTCTATAGTTTGCGCATGCGTCAGGAAATAAGAAAATCTTACTTCCACCGTTTTTTAAAATCACAGCTTCTAGAAGGTTTACATGATTTCGTAAAAAACACGAGTTTTTAGAAAATGTGTTTTATTTCATAAATGGAATCTACAAAGTATGCACATTCTACGTCATAACGACTTTCTATAGTTTGCACATGCGTCCGGAAATAAGAAAAGCTTACTTGCCCCGTTTTTAAAATCACAGCTTCTAGAAGGTTTACATGATTTCTTAAAAAACACGAGTTTTTAGAAAATGTGTTTTATTTCATAAATGGAATCAACAAAGTATGCACATTCTACGTCATATAGAATTTCTATAGTTTGCGCATGCGTTCGGATATAAGAAAAGCTTACTTCCCACGTTTTTTAAAATCACAGCTTCTAGAAGGTTTACATGATTTCTTAAAAAACATGAGTTTTTTAAAAATGTGTTTTATTTCATAAATAGAATCAACAAAGTATGCACATTCTACGTCATAATGACTTTCTATAGTTTACAGATGCGTCCGGAAATTAGAAAAGCTTACTTCCACCGTTTTTTAAAATCACAGCTTCTAGAAGGTTTACATGATTTTGTAAAAAACCAGAGTTTTTAGAAAATGTGTTTTATTTCATAAATGGAATCTAGAAAGTATGTGCATTCTACGTCATAATGACATTCTATAGTTTGCGCATGCGTCCGGAAATAAGAAAAGCTTACTTCCCCCGTTTTTTAAAATCACAGCTTCTAGAAGGTTTACATGATTTCTTAAAAAACAAGAGTTTTTAGAAAATGTGTTTTATTTCATAAATGGAATCAACAAAGTATGCACATTCTACGTCATAACGACATTCTATAGTTTGCGCATGCGTTCGGAAATAGGAAAAGCTTACTTCCCCCGTTTTTTAAAATCACAGCTTCTAGAAGGTTTACATGATTTCTTAAAAAACACTAGTTTTTAGAAAATATGTTCTATTTCATAAATAGAATCAACAAAGTATGCACATTCTACGTCATAACGACTTTCTATAGTTTGCGCATGCGTTTGGAAATAAGAAAAGCTTACTTCACCCGTTTTTTAAAATCACAGCTTCTAGAAGGTTTACATGATTTCTTAAAAAACACGAGTTTTTAGAAAATGTGTTTTATTTCATAAATGGAATCAACAAAGTATACACATTCTACGTCATAACAACATTCTATAGTTTGCGCATGCGTTCGGAAATAAGAAAAGCTTACTTCCCACGTTTTTTAAAATCACAGCTTCTAGAAGGTTTACATGATTTCTTAAAAAACACGAGTTTTTAGAAAATGTGTTTTATTTCATAAATAGAATCAACAAAGTATGCACATTCTACGTCATAATGACTTTCTATAGTTTGCGGATGCATCCGGAAATAAGAAAAGCTTACTTCCACCGTTTTTTAAAATCACAGCTTCTAGAAGGTTTACATGATTTCTTAAAAAACACGAGTTTTTAGAAAATGTGTTTTATTTCATAAATGGAATCAACAAAGTATGCACATTCTATGTCATAACGACTTTCTATAGTTTGCGCACGCGTTTGGAAATAAGAAAAGCTTACTTCCCACGTTTTTAAAAATCACCGCTTCTAGAAGGTTTACATGATTTCTTCAAAAACCCGAGTTTTTAGAAATTGTGTTTTATTTCATCAATGGAATCTACAAAGTATGCACATTCTACGTCATAACGACTTTCTATAGTTTGCGTATGCGTCCGGAAATAAGAAAAGCTTACTTCCACCGTTTTTTAAAATCACAGCTTCTAGAAGGTTTACATGATTTTTTAAAAAACACGAGTTTTTAGAAAATGTGTTTTATTTCATAAATTTAATCAACCATGTATTCACATGCTACATCATAACGACTTTCTATAGTTTGCGGATGCGTCAGGAAATAAGAAAAGCTTACTTCCACCGTTTTTTAAAATCACAGCTTCTAGAAGGTTTACATGATTTCGTAAAAAACACGAGTTTTTAGAAAATGTGTTTTATTTCATAAATGGAATCTACAAAGTATGCACATTCTACGTCATAACGAATTTCTATAGTTTGCGCATGCGTCCGGAAATAAGAAAAGCTTACTTGCCCCGTTTATAAAATCCTAGCTTCTAGAAGGTTTACATAATTTCTTAAAAAACATGAGTTTTTAGAAAATGTGTTTTATTTCATAAATGGAATCTACAAAGTATGCACATTCTTCGTCACAACGACATTCTATAGTTCGCGCATGCGTCCGGAAATAAGAAAAGCTTACTTCCACCGTTTTTTAAAATCACAGCTTCTAGAAGGTTTACATGATTTCTTAAAAAACACGCGTTTTTAGAAAATGAGTTTTATTTCATAAATGGAATCAACAAAGTATGCACCTTCATCGTTATAACGACTTTCTATAGTTTGCGCATGCGTTTGGAAATAAGAAAAGCTTACTTCCCACATTTTTTAAAATCACAGCTTCTAGAAGGTTTACATGATTTCTTAAAAAACACGAGTTTTTAGAAAATGTGTTTTATTTCATAAATGGAATCTACAAAGTATGCACATTCTACATCATAACGACTTTCTATAGTTTGCGCTTGCGTTTGGAAATAAGAAAAGCTTACTTCCACCGTTTTTTAAAATCACAGCTTCTAGAAGGTTTACATGATTTCGTAAAAAACACGAGTTTTTAGAAAATGTGTTTTACTTCATAAATGGAATCTAAAAAGTATGCACATTCTACGTCATAACTACTTTCTATAGTTTGTGCACGGTTTTGGAAATAAGAAAAGCTTACTTCCAGCGTTTTTTAAAATCACAGCTTCTAGAAGTTAACATGATTTCGTAAAAAACACGACTTTCTATAGTTTGCGCATCCGTCCGGAAATAAGAAAAGCTTACTTCCCCCATTTTTTAAAATCACAGCTTCTAGAAGGTTTACATGATTTCTTAAAAAACACGAGTTTTTAGAAAATGTCTTTTATTTCATAAATGGAATCAACAAAGTATGCACATTCTACGTCATAACGACTTTCTATAGTTTGTGCATTTGTCCGGAAATATTAAAAGCTTACTTCCACTTTTTTTTAAAATCACAGCTTCTAGAAGGTTTACATGATTTCGTAAAAAACACGAGTTTTTAGAAAATGTGTTTTATTTCATAAATGGAATCTGCAAAGTATGCACATTCTACGTCATAACGACTTTCTATAGTTTGTGGATGCGTCCGGAAATAAGAAAAGCTTACTTCCACCGTTTTTTAAAATCACAGCTTCTAGAAGGTTTACATGATTTCGTAAAAAACACGAGTTTTTAGAAAATGTGTTTTATTTCATAAATGGAATCTACAAAGTATGCACATTCTACGTCATAACGACTTTCTATAGTTTGCGCATGCGTCTGGAAATAAGAAAAGCTTACTTCCACCGTTTTTTAAAATCACAGATTCTAGAAGGTTTACTTGATTTCGTAAAAAACATGAGTTTTTAGAAAATGTGTTTTATTTCATAAATGGAATCTACAAAGTATGCACATTCTATGTCATAACGACTTTCTATAGTTTGTGGATGCGTCCGGAAATAAGAAAAGCTTACTTCCACCGTTTTTTAAAATCACAGCTTCTAGAAGGTTTACATGATTTCGTAAAAAACACGAGTTTTTAGAAAATGTGTTTTATTTCATAAATGGAATCTACAAAGTATGCACATTCTACGTCATAATGACTTTCTATAGTTTGCACATGCGTCCGGAAATAAAAAAAGCTTACTTCCCCCATTTTTTAAAATCACGGCTTCTAAGGTTTACATCATTTCTTAAAAAACACGAGTTTTTAGAAAATGTATTTTATTTCATAAATGGAATCAACAAAGTATGCACATTCTACGCCATAATGACTTTCTATAGTTTGCGCATGCGTCCGGAAATAAGAAAAGCTTACTTCCCCCGTTTTTTAAAATCACAGCTTCTAGAAGGTTTACATGATTTCTTAAAAAACACGAGTTTTTAGAAAATGTGTTTTATTTCATAAATGGAATCAACAAAGTATGCACATTCTACGTCATAACGACTTTCTATAGTTTGCGCATGCGTTCGGAAATAAGAAAAGCTTACTTCCCACGTTTTTTAAAATCACAGCTTCTAGAAGGTTTACATGATTTCTTAAAAAACACGAGTTTTTAGAAAATGTGTTTTATTTCATAAATAGAATCAGCAAAGTATGCACATTCTACGTCATAATCACTTTCTATAGTTTGCGGATGCGTCGGGAAATAAGAAAAGCTTACTTCCACCGTTTTTTAAAATCACACCTTCTAGAAGGTTTACATGATTTCGTAAAAAACACAAGTTTTTAGAAAATGTGTTTTATTTCATAAATGGAATGAACAAAGTATGCACATTCTACGTCATAATGACTTTCTATAGTTTGCGGATGTGTCCGGAAATAAGAAAAGCTTACTTCCCCCCGTTTTTTAAAATCACAGCTTCTAGAAGGTTTACATGATTTCGTAAAAAACACAAGTTTTTAGAAAATGTGTTTTATTTCATAAATGGAATGAACAAAGTATGCACATTCTACGTCATAATGACTTTCTATAGTTTGCGCATGCGTCCGGAAATAAGAAAAGCTTATTCCCACCATTTTTTAAAATCACAGCTTCTAGAAGGTTTACATGATTTCATAAAAAAACACGAGTTTTTAGAAAATGTGTTTTATTTCATAAATGGAATCTACAAAGTATGCACATTCTACGTCATAACGACTTTATATAGTTTGCGGATGCGTCCGGAAATAAGAAAAGCTTACTTCCCCCGTTTTTTAAAATCACAGCTTCTAGAAGGTTTACATGATTTCTTAAAAAACACGAGTTTTTAGAAAATGTGTTTTATTTCATAAATGGAATCAACAAAGTATGCACATTCTACGTCATAACGACTTTCTATAGTTTGCGCATGCGTTTGGAAATAAGAAAAGCTTACTTCCCCCGTTTTTTAAAATCACAGCTTCTAGAAGGTTTACATGATTTCTTAAAAAACACAAGTTTTTAGAAAATGTGTTTTATTTCATAAATAGAATCAACAAAGTATGCACATTCTATGTCATAACGACTTTCTATAGTTTGCGCATGCGTCCGGAAATAAGAAAAGCTTACTTCCACCATTCTTTAAAATCACAGCATCTAGAAGGTTTACATGATTTCGTAAAAAACACGAGTTTTTAGAAAATGTGTTTTATTTCATAAATGGAATCTACAAAGTATGCACATTCTACGTCATAACGACATTCTATAGTTTGCGCATGCGTCCGGAAATAAGAAAAGCTTACTTCCAGCGTTTTTTAAAATCACAGCTTCTAGAAGGTTTACATGATTTCGTAAAATACACGAGTTTTTAGAAAATGTGTTTTATTTCATAAATGGAATCTACAAAGTATGCACATTCTACGTCATAACGACTTTCTATAGTTTGCGCATCCGTCGGGAAATAAGAAAAGCTTACTTCCCCCATTTTTTAAAATCACAGCTTCTAGAAGGTTGACATGATTTGTTAAAAAACTCGAGTTTTTAGAAAATGTGTTTTATTTCATAAATGGAATCAACAAAGTATGCACATTCTACGTCATAACGAATTTCTATAGTTTGCGCATGCATCCGGAAATAACAAAAGCTTACTTCCACTGTTTTTTAAAATCACAGCTTCTAGAAGGTTTACATGATTTCGTAAAAAAAAGAGTTTTTAGAAAATGTGTTTTATTTGATAAATGGAATCTGCAAAGAATGCACATTCTACGTCATAACGACTTTCTATAGTTTGCGCATACGTCCATAAATAAGAAAAGCTTACTTCCACCGTTTTTTAAAATCACAGCATCTAGAAGGTTTACATGATTTCGTAAAAAACACGCGTTTTTAGAAAATGTGTTTTATTTCATAAATGGAATCTACAAAGTATGCACATTCTACGTCATAACGACTTTCTATAGTTTGCGCATGTGTTTGGAAATAAGAAAAGCTTACTTCCCCCGTTTTTTAAAATCACAGCTTCTAGAAGGTTTACATGATTTCTTAAAAAACACGAGTTTTTAGAAAATGTGTTTTATTTCATAAATGGAATCAACAAAGTATGCACATTCTACGTCATAACGAATTTCTATAGTTTGCGCATGCGTCCGGAAATAAGAAAAGCTTACTTCCACCGTTTTTTAAAATCACAGCTTCTAGAAGGTTTACATGATTTCGTAAAAAACACGAGTTTTTAGAAAATGTGTTTTATTTCATAAATGGAATCTACAAAGTATGCACATTCTACATCATAACGACTTTCTATAGTTTGAGGATGCATCCGGAAATAAGAAAAGCTTACTTCCACCGTTTTTTAAAATCACGGCTTCTAGAGGGTTTACATGACTTCGTAAAAAACACGAGTTTTTAGAAAATGTGTTTTTTTTCATAAATGGAATCTACAAAGTATGCACATTCTACGTCATAACAACTTTCTATAGTTTGCGCATGCGTCCGGAAATAAGAAACGCATACTTCCCCCGTTTTTTAAAATCATAGCTTCTAGAAGGTTTACATGATTTCGTAAAAAACACGAGTTTTTAGAAAATGTGTTTTATTTCATAAATGGAATCTACAAAGTATGCACATTCTATGTCATAACGACTTTCTATAGTTTGCGCATGCGTCCGGAAATAAGAAAAGCTTACTTCCCCCATTTTTTGAAATCACAGCTTCTAGAAGGTTTACATGATTTCTTAAAAAACACTAGTTTTTAGAAAATGTGTTTTATTTCATAAATGGAATCAACAAAGTATGCACATTCTACGTCATAACGACTTTCTATAGTTTGCGCATGCATCCAGAAATAAGAGAAGCTTACTTCCACCGTTTTTTAAAATCACAGCTTCTAGAAAGTTTACATGATTTCTTAAAAACAACGAGTTTTAGAAAATTTGTTTTATTTCATAAATGGAATCAACAAAGTATGCACATTCTACATCATAACGACTTTCTATAGTTTGTGCATTCGTCCGGAAATAAGAAAAGCTTACTTCCACCGTTTTTTAAAATCACAGCTTCTAGAAGGTTTACATGATTTCGTAAAAAACACGAGTTTTTAGAAAATGTGTTTTATTTCATAAATAGAATCAACAAAGTATGCACATTCCACGTCATAACGACTTTCTATAGTTTGCGCATGCGTCCGGAAATAAGAAAAGCTTACTTCCACTGTTTTTTAAAATCACAGCTTCTAGAAGGTTTACATGATTTCGTAAAAAACACGAGTTTCTAGAAAATGTGTTTTATTTCATAAATGGAATCAACAAAGTATGCACATTCTACGTCATAATGACTTCGTATAGTTTGCGCATGCGTCCAGAAATAACAAAAGCTTACTTCCACCGTTTTTTGAAATCACAGCTTCTAGAAGGTTTACATGATTTCTTAAAAAACACTAGTTTTTAGAAAATATGTTCTATTTCATAAATAGAATCAACAAAGTATGCAAATTCTACGTCATAACGACTTTCTATAGTTTGCGCATGCGTTTGGAAATAAGAAAAGCTTACCTCCCCCGTTTTTTAAAATCACAGCTTCTAGAAGGTTTACATGATTTCTTAAAAAACACGAGTTTTTAGAAAATGTGTTAAATTTCATAAATGGAATCAACAAAGTATGCACATTCTACGTCATAACAACATTCTCTAGTTTGCGCATGCGTTCGGAAATAAGAAAAGCTTACTTCCCCCGTTTTTTAAAATCACAGCTTCTTGAAGGTTTAGATGATACCTTAAAAAACACGAGTTTTTAGAAAATGTGTTTTATTTCATAAATGAAATCTACAAAGTATGCACATTCTACGTCATAACGACTTTCTATAGTTTGCGTATCCGTCCGGAAATAAGAAAAGCTTACTTCACCCGTTTTTTAAAATCACAGCTTCTAGAATGTTTACATGATTTCTTAAAAAACACAAGTTTTTAGAAAATGTGTTTTATTTCATAAATGGAATCAACAAAGTATGCACATTCTACGTCATAACGACTTTCTATAGTTTGCGCATGCGTCCGGAAATAAGAAAAGCTTACTTCCACCGTTTTTTAAAATCACAGATTGTAGAAGGTTTACATGATTTTGTAAAAAACACTAGTTTTTAGAAAATGTGTTTTATTTCATAAATGGAATCTACAAAGTATGCACATTCTACGTCATAACGACATTCTATAGTTTGCGCATGCGTCCGGAAATAAGAGAAGCTTACTTCCGCCGTTTTTTAAAATCACAGCTTCTAGAAGGTTTACATGATTTCTTAAAAAACATGAGTTTTTAGAAAATGTGTTTTATTTCATAAATGGAATCTACAAAGTATGCACATTCTACGTCATAACGACTTTCTATAGTTTGCGCATGCGTCGGGAAATAAGAAACGCTTACTTCCTCCGTTTTTTAAAATCACAGCCTCTAGAAGGATTACATGATTTCGTAAAAAACATGAGTTTTTAGAAAATGTGTTTTATTTCATAAATGGAATCTACAAAATATGCTCATTCTACGTCATAACGACTTTCTATAGTTTGCGCAAGCGTCCAGAAATAAGAAAAGCTTACTTCCGCCGTTTTTTAAAATCACAGCTTCTAGAAGGTTTACATGATTTCGTAAAAAACACGAGTTTTTAGAAAATGTCTTTTATTTCATAAATGGAATCTACAAAGTATGCACATTCTACGTCATAACGACATTCTATAGTTTGCGCATGCGTCCGAAAATAAGAAAAGCTTACTTCCACCGTTTTTTAAAATCATAGCTTCTAGAGGGTTTACATGATTTCGTAAAAAACACGAGTTTTTAGAAAATGTGTTTTATTTCATAAATGGAATCTACAAAGTATGCACATTCTACGTCATAACGACTTTATATAGTTTGTGCATGCGTCCGGAAGTAAGAAACGCTTACTTCCCCCATTTTTTAAAATCACAGCTTCTAGAAGGTTTACATGATTTCGTAAAAAACACGAGTTTTTAGAAAATGTGTTTTATTTCATAAATGGAATCTACAAAGTATGCACATTCTACGTCATAACGACTTTCTATAGTTTGCGCATATGATTGGAAATAAGAAAAGCATACTTCCCCCGTTTTTTAAAATCACAGCTTCTAGAAGGCTTACCTGATTTCTTAAAAAACACTAGTTTTTAGAAAATGTGTTTTATTTCATAAATGAAATCAACAAACTATGCACATTCTACGTCATAACGACTTTCTATAGTTTGCGCATTCGTCCGGAAATAAGAAAAGCTTACTTCCAGCGTTTTTTAAAATCACAGCTTCTAGAAGGTTTACATGATTTCTTAAAAAACACGAGTTTTTAGAAAATGTGTTTTACTTCATAAATGGAATCTACAAAGTATGCACATTCTACGTCATAACGACTTTCTATAGTTTAAGCATGCACCCGGAAATAGGAAAAGCTTACTTCCACCGTTTTTTAAAATCACAGCTTCTAGAAGGTTTACATGATTTCTTAAAAAACACGAGTTTTTAGAAAATGCTTTTTATTTCATAAATGGAATCAACAAAGTATGCACATTCTACGTCATAACGACTTTCTATAGTTTGCGCATTCGTCCGGAAATAAGAAAAGCTTACTTCCAGCGTTTTTTAAAATCACAGCTTCTAGAAGGTTTACATGATTTCTTAAAAAACACGAGTTTTTAGAAAATGTGTTTTACTTCATAAATGGAATCTACAAAGTATGCACATTGTACATCATAACGACTTTCTATAGTTTGCGCATTCGTCCGGAAATAAGAAAAGATTACTTCCACCGTTTTTTAAAATCACAGCTTCTAGAAGGTTTACCTGATTTCGTAAAAAACACGAGTTTTTAGAAAATGTGTTTTATTTCATAAATGGAATCTACAAAGTATGCACATTCTTCGTCAGAACGACTTTCTATAGTTCGCGCATGCGTCCAGAAATAAGAAAAGCTTACTTCCCCCGATTTTTAAAATCACATCTTCTAGAAGGTTTACATGATTTCTTAAAAAACACGAGTTTTTAGAAAATGTGTTTTATTTCATAAATGGAATCAACAAAGTATGCACATTCTACGTCATAACGACTTTCTATAGTTTGCGCATGCGTTCGGAAATAAGAAAAGCTTACTTCCCACGTTTTTTAAAATCACAGCTTCTAGAAGGTTTACATGATTTCTCAAAAAACAAGAGTTTTTAGAAAATGTGTTTTATTTCATAAATGGAATCAACAAAGTATGCACATTCTACGTCATAACGACATTCTATAGTTTGCGCATGCGTTCGGAAATAAGAAAAGCTTACTTCCCCCGTTTTTTAAAATCACAGCTTCTAGATGGTTTACATGATTTCTTAAAAAACACTAGTTTTTAGAAAATATGTTCTATTTCATAAATAGAATCAACAAAGTATGCACATTCTACGTCATAACGACTTTCTATAGTTTGCGCATGCGTTTGGAAATAAGAAAAGCTTACTTCCCCCGTTTTTTAAAATCACAGCTTCTAGAAGGTTTACATGATTTCTTAAAAAACACGAGTTTTTAGAAAATGTGTTTTATTTCATAAATGGAATCAACAAAGTATGCACATTCTACGTCATAACAACATTCTATAGTTTGCGCATGCGTTCGGAAATAAGAAAAGCTTACTTCCCACGTTTTTTAAAATCACAGCTTCTAGAAGGTTTACATCATTTCTTAAAAAACACGAGTTTTTAGAAAATGTGTTTTATTTCATAAATAGAATCAACAAAGTATGCACATTCTACGTCATAATGACTTTCTATAGTTTGCGGATGCGTCCGGAAATAAGAAAAGCTTACTTCCACCGTTTTTTAAAATCACACCTTCTAGAAGGTTTACATGATTTCGTAAAAAACACAAGTTTTTAGAAAATGTGTTTTATTTCATAAATGGAATGAACAAAGTATGCACATTCTACGTCATAATGACTTTCTATAGTTTGCGGATGCGTCCGGAAATAAGAAAAGCTTACTTCCCCCGTCTTTTAAAATCACAGCTTCTAGAAGGTTTACATGATTTCTTAAAAAACACGAGTTTTTAGAAAATGTGTTTTATTTCATAAATGGAATCAACAAAGTATGCACATTCTACATCATAACGACTTTCTATAGTTTGCGCACGCGTTTGGAAATAAGAAAAGCTTACTTCCCACATTTTTTAAAATCACAGCTTCTAGAAGGTTTACATGATTTCTTAAAAAACAAGAGTTTTTAGAAAATGTGTTTTATTTCATAAATAGAATGAACAAAGTATGCACATTCTACGTCATAATGACTTTCTATAGTTTACGGATGCGTCCGGAAATAAGAAAAGCTTACTTCCCCCGTTTTTTAAAATCACAGCTTCTAGAAGGTTTACATGATTTCTTAAAAAACACGAGTTTTTAGAAAATGTGTTTTATTTCATAAATGGAATCAACAAAGTATGCACATTCTACTTCATAACGACTTTCTATACTTTGAGCATGCGTTTGGAAATAAGAAAACCTTACTTCCCCCGTTTTTTAAAATCACAGCTTCTAGAAGCTTTACATGATTTCTTAAAAAACACGAATTTTTAGAAGATGTCTTTTATTTCATAAATGGAATCAACAAAGTATGCACATTCTACGTCATAACGACTTTCTATAGTTTGTGCATTCGTCCGGAAATATGAAAAGCTTACTTCCACCTTTTTTTAAAATCACAGCTTCTAGAAGGTTTACATGATTTCGTAAAAAACACGAGTTTTTAGAAAATGTGTTTTATTTCATAAATGGAATCTACAAAGTATGCACATTCTACGTCATAACGACTTTCTATAGTTTGTGGATGCGTCCGGAAATAAGAAAAGCTTACTTGCACCGTTTTTTAAAATCACAGCTTCTAGAAGGTTTACATGATTTCGTAAAAAACACGAGTTTTTAGAAAATGTGTTTTGTTTCATCAATGGAATCTACAAAGTATGCACATTCTACGTCATAACGACATTCTATAGTTTGCGCATGCATCCGGAAATAAGAAAAGCTTACTTCCACCGTTTTTTAAAATCACAACTTCTAGAAGGTTTACATGATTTCGTAAAAAACACAAGTTTTTAGAAAATGTGTTTTATTTCATAAATGGAATGAACAAAGTATGCACATTCTACGCCATAATGACTTTCTATAGTTTGCGCATGCGTCCGGAAATAAGAAAAGCTTATTCCCACCATTTTTTAAAATCGCAGCTTCTAGAAGGTTTACATGATTTCATAAAAAACACGAGTTTTTAGAAAATGTGTTTTATTTCATAAATGGAATCTACAAAGTATGCACATTCTACGTCATAACGACTTTATATAGTTTGCGCATGCGTCCGGAAATAAGAAAAGCTTACTTCCCCCGTTTTTTAAAATCACAGCTTCTAGAAGGTTTACATGATTTCTTAAAAAACACGAGTTTTTAGAAAATGTGTTTTATTTAATAAATGGAATCAACAAAGTATGCACATTCTACGTCATAACGACTTTCTATAGTTTGCGCATGCGTTTGGAAATAAGAAAAGCTTACTTCCCCCGTTTTTTAAAATCACAGCTTCTAGAAGGTTTACATGATTTCTTAAAAAACACAAGTTTTTAGAAAATGTGTTTTATTTCATAAATAGAATCAACAAAGTATGCACATTCTATGTCATAACGACTTTCTATAGTTTGCGCATGCGTCCGGAAATAAGAAAAGCTTACTTCCACCATTCTTTAAAATCACAGCATCTAGAAGGTTTCCATGATTTCGTAAAAAACACGAGTTTTTAGAAAATGTGTTTTATTTCATAAATGGAATTTACAAAGTATGCACATTCTACGTCATAACGACATTCTATAGTTTGCGCATGCGTCCAGAAATAAGAAAAGCTTACTTCCAGCGTTTTTTAAAATCACAGCTTCTAGAAGGTTTACATGATTTCGTAAAATACACGAGTTTTTAGAAAATGTGTTTTATTTCATAAATGGAATCTACAAAGTATGCACATTCTACGTCATAACGACTTTCTATAGTTTGCGCATCCGTCCGGAAATAAGAAAAGCTTACTTCCCCCATTTTTTAAAATCACAGCTTCTAGAAGGTTGACATGATTTGTTAAAAAACTCGAGTTTTTAGAAAATGTGTTTTATTTCATAAATGGAATCAACAAAGTATGCACATTCTACGTCATAACGAATTTCTATAGTTTGCGCATGCATCCGGAAATAACAAAAGCTTACTTCCACTGTTTTTTAAAATCACAGCTTCTAGAAGGTTTACATGATTTCGTAAAAAAAAGAGTTTTTAGAAAATGTGTTTTATTTGATAAATGGAATCTGCAAAGAATGCACATTCTACGTCATAACGACTTTCTATAGTTTGCGCATACGTCCATAAATAAGAAAAGCTTACTTCCACCGTTTTTTAAAATCACAGCATCTAGAAGGTTTACATGATTTCGTAAAAAACACGCGTTTTTAGAAAATGTGTTTTATTTCATAAATGAAATCTACAAAGTATGCACATTCTACGTCATAACGACTTTCTATAGTTTGCGCATGTGTTTGGAAATAAGAAAAGCTTACTTCCCCCGTTTTTTAAAATCACAGCTTCTAGAAGGTTTACATGATTTCTTAAAAAACACGAGTTTTTAGAAAATGTGTTTTATTTCATAAATGGAATCAACAAAGTATGCACATTCTACGTCATAACGAATTTCTATAGTTTGCGCATGCGTCCGGAAATAAGAAAAGCTTACTTCCACCGTTTTTTAAAATCACAGCTTCTAGAAGGTTTACATGATTTCGTAAAAAACACGAGTTTTTAGAAAATGTGTTTTATTTCATAAATGGAATCTACAAAGTATGCACATTCTACATCATAACGACTTTCTATAGTTTGAGGATGCATCCGGAAATAAGAAAAGCTTACTTCCACCGTTTTTTAAAATCACGGCTTCTAGAGGGTTTACATGACTTCGTAAAAAACACGAGTTTTTAGAAAATGTGTTTTTTTTCATAAATGGAATCTACAAAGTATGCACATTCTACATCATAACGACTTTCTATAGTTTGCGCATGCGTCCGGAAATAAGAAACGCATACTTCCCCCGTTTTTTAAAATCATAGCTTCTAGAAGGTTTACATGATTTCGTAAAAAACACGAGTTTTTAGAAAATGTGTTTTATTTCATAAATGGAATCTACAAAGTATGCACATTCTACGTCATAACGACTTTCTATAGTTTGCGCATGCGTCCGGAAATAAGAAAAGCTTACTTCCCCCATTTTTTGAAATCACAGCTTCTAGAAGGTTTACATGATTTCTTAAAAAACACTAGTTTTTAGAAAATGTGTTTTATTTCATAAATGGAATCAACAAAGTATGCACATTCTACGTCATAACGACTTTCTATAGTTTGCGCATGCATCCAGAAATAAGAGAAGCTTACTTCCACCGTTTTTTAAAATCACAGCTTCTAGAAAGTTTACATGATTTCTTAAAAACAACGAGTTTTAGAAAATTTGTTTTATTTCATAAATGGAATCAACAAAGTATGCACATTCTACATCATAACGACTTTCTATAGTTTGTGCATTCGTCCGGAAATAAGAAAAGCTTACTTCCACCGTTTTTTAAAATCACAGCTTCTAGAAGGTTTACATGATTTCGTAAAAAACACGAGTTTTTAGAAAATGTGTTTTATTTCATAAATAGAATCAACAAAGTATGCACATTCCACGTCATAACGACTTTCTATAGTTTGCGCATGCGTCCGGAAATAAGAAAAGCTTACTTCCACTGTTTTTTAAAATCACAGCTTCTAGAAGGTTTACATGATTTCGTAAAAAACACGAGTTTCTAGAAAATGTGTTTTATTTCATAAATGGAATCAACAAAGTATGCACATTCTACGTCATAATGACTTCGTATAGTTTGCGCATGCGTCCAGAAATAACAAAAGCTTACTTCCACCGTTTTTTGAAATCACAGCTTCTAGAAGGTTTACATGATTTCTTAAAAAACACTAGTTTTTAGAAAATATGTTCTATTTCATAAATAGAATCAACAAAGTATGCAAATTCTACGTCATAACGACTTTCTATAGTTTGCGCATGCGTTTGGAAATAAGAAAAGCTTACCTCCCCCGTTTTTTAAAATCACAGCTTCTAGAAGGTTTACATGATTTCTTAAAAAACACGAGTTTTTAGAAAATGTGTTAAATTTCATAAATGGAATCAACAAAGTATGCACATTCTACGTCATAACAACATTCTCTAGTTTGCGCATGCGTTCGGAAATAAGAAAAGCTTACTTCCCCCGTTTTTTAAAATCACAGCTTCTTGAAGGTTTAGATGATACCTTAAAAAACACGAGTTTTTAGAAAATGTGTTTTATTTCAAAAATGAAATCTACAAAGTATGCACATTCTACGTCATAACGACTTTCTATAGTTTGCGTATCCGTCCGGAAATAAGAAAAGCTTACTTCACCCGTTTTTTAAAATCACAGCTTCTAGAATGTTTACATGATTTCTTAAAAAACACAAGTTTTTAGAAAATGTGTTTTATTTCATAAATGGAATCAACAAAGTATGCACATTCTACGTCATAACGACTTTCTATAGTTTGCGCATGCGTCCGGAAATAAGAAAAGCTTACTTCCACCGTTTTTTAAAATCACAGATTGTAGAAGGTTTACATGATTTTGTAAAAAACACTAGTTTTTAGAAAATGTGTTTTATTTCATAAATGGAATCTACAAAGTATGCACATTCTACGTCATAACGACATTCTATAGTTTGCGCATGCGTCCGGAAATAAGAGAAGCTTACTTCCGCCGTTTTTTAAAATAACAGCTTCTAGAAGGTTTACATGATTTCTTAAAAAACACGAGTTTTTAGAAAATGTGTTTTATTTCATAAATGGAATCTACAAAGTATGCACATTCTACGTCATAACGACTTTCTATAGTTTGCGCATGCGTCGGGAAATAAGAAACGCTTACTTCCTCCGTTTTTTAAAATCACAGCCTCTAGAAGGATTACATGATTTCGTAAAAAACATGAGTTTTTAGAAAATGTGTTTTATTTCATAAATGGAATCTACAAAATATGCTCATTCTACGTCATAACGACTTTCTATAGTTTGCGCAAGCGTCCAGAAATAAGAAAAGCTTACTTCCGCCGTTTTTTAAAATCACAGCTTCTAGAAGGTTTACATGATTTCGTAAAAAACACGAGTTTTTAGAAAATGTCTTTTATTTCATAAATGGAATCTACAAAGTATGCACATTCTACGTCATAACGACATTCTATAGTTTGCGCATGCGTCCGGAAATAAGAAAAGCTTACTTCCACCGTTTTTTAAAATCATAGCTTCTAGAGGGTTTACATGATTTCGTAAAAAACACGAGTTTTTAGAAAATGTGTTTTATTTCATAAATGGAATCTACAAAGTATGCACATTCTACGTCATAACGACTTTATATAGTTTGTGCATGCGTCCGGAAGTAAGAAACGCTTACTTCCCCCATTTTTTAAAATCACAGCTTCTAGAAGGTTTACATGATTTCGTAAAAAACACGAGTTTTTAGAAAATGTGTTTTATTTCATAAATGGAATCTACAAAGTATGCACATTCTACGTCATAACGACTTTCTATAGTTTGCGCATATGATTGGAAATAAGAAAAGCATACTTCCCCCGTTTTTTAAAATCACAGCTTCTAGAAGGCTTACCTGATTTCTTAAAAAACACTAGTTTTTAGAAAATGTGTTTTATTTCATAAATGAAATCAACAAACTATGCACATTCTACGTCATAACGACTTTCTATAGTTTGCGCATTCGTCCGGAAATAAGAAAAGCTTACTTCCAGCGTTTTTTAAAATCACAGCTTCTAGAAGGTTTACATGATTTCTTAAAAAACACGAGTTTTTAGAAAATGTGTTTTACTTCATAAATGGAATCTACAAAGTATGCACATTCTACGTCATAACGACTTTCTATAGTTTAAGCATGCACCCGGAAATAGGAAAAGCTTACTTCCACCGTTTTTTAAAATCACAGCTTCTAGAAGGTTTACATGATTTCTTAAAAAACACAAGTTTTTAGAAAATGTGTTTTATTTCATAAATGGAATCAACAAAGTATGCACATTCTACGTCATAACGACTTTCTATAGTTTGCGCATTCGTCCGGAAATAAGAAAAGCTTACTTCCAGCGTTTTTTAAAATCACAGCTTCTAGAAGGTTTACATGATTTCTTAAAAAACACGAGTTTTTAGAAAATGTGTTTTACTTCATAAATGGAATCTACAAAGTATGCACATTGTACATCATAACGACTTTCTATAGTTTGCGCATTCGTCCGGAAATAAGAAAAGATTACTTCCACCGTTTTTTAAAATCACAGCTTCTAGAAGGTTTACCTGATTTCGTAAAAAACACGAGTTTTTAGAAAATGTGTTTTATTTCATAAATGGAATCTACAAAGTATGCACATTCTTCGTCAGAACGACTTTCTATAGTTCGCGCATGCGTCCAGAAATAAGAAAAGCTTACTTCCCCCGATTTTTAAAATCACATCTTCTAGAAGGTTTACATGATTTCTTAAAAAACACGAGTTTTTAGAAAATGTGTTTTATTTCATAAATGGAATCAACAAAGTATGCACATTCTACGTCATAACGACTTTCTATAGTTTGCGCATGCGTTCGGAAATAAGAAAAGCTTACTTCCCACGTTTTTTAAAATCACAGCTTCTAGAAGGTTTACATGATTTCTTAAAAAACAAGAGTTTTTAGAAAATGTGTTTTATTTCATAAATGGAATCAACAAAGTATGCACATTCTATGTCATAACGACATTCTATAGTTTGCGCATGCGTTCGGAAATAAGAAAAGCTTACTTCCCCCGTTTTTAAAAATCACAGCTTCTAGATGGTTTACATGATTTCTTAAAATACACTAGTTTTTAGAAAATATGTTCTATTTCATAAATAGAATCAACAAAGTATGCACATTCTACGTCATAACGACTTTCTATAGTTTGCGCATGCGTTTGGAAATAAGAAAAGCTTACTTCCCCCGTTTTTTAAAATCACAGCTTCTAGAAGGTTTACATGATTTCTTAAAAAACACGAGTTTTTAGAAAATGTGTTTTATTTCATAAATGGAATCAACAAAGTATGCACATTCTACGTCATAACAACATTCTATAGTTTGCGCATGCGTTCGGAAATAAGAAAAGCTTACTTCCCACGTTTTTTAAAATCACAGCTTCTAGAAGGTTTACATCATTTCTTAAAAAACACGAGTTTTTAGAAAATGTGTTTTATTTCATAAATAGAATCAACAAAGTATGCACATTCTACGTCATAATGACTTTCTATAGTTTGCGGATGCGTCCGGAAATAAGAAAAGCTTACTTCCACCGTTTTTTAAAATCACACCTTCTAGAAGGTTTACATGATTTCGTAAAAAACACAAGTTTTTAGAAAATGTGTTTTATTTCATAAATGGAATGAACAAAGTATGCACATTCTACGTCATAATGACTTTCTATAGTTTGCGGATGCGTCCGGAAATAAGAAAAGCTTACTTCCCCCGTCTTTTAAAATCACAGCTTCTAGAAGGTTTACATGATTTCTTAAAAAACACGAGTTTTTAGAAAATGTGTTTTATTTCATAAATGGAATCAACAAAGTATGCACATTCTACATCATAACGACTTTCTATAGTTTGCGCACGCGTTTGGAAATAAGAAAAGCTTACTTCCCACATTTTTTAAAATCACAGCTTCTAGAAGGTTTACATGATTTCTTAAAAAACAAGAGTTTTTAGGAAATGTGTTTTATTTCATAAATAGAATGAACAAAGTATGCACATTCTACGTCATAATGACTTTCTATAGTTTACGGATGCGTCCGGAAATAAGAAAAGCTTACTTCCCCCGTTTTTTAAAATCACAGCTTCTAGAAGGTTTACATGATTTCTTAAAAAACACGAGTTTTTAGAAAATGTGTTTTATTTCATAAATGGAATCAACAAAGTATGCACATTCTACTTCATAACGACTTTCTATACTTTGAGCATGCGTTTGGAAATAAGAAAACCTTACTTCCCCCGTTTTTTAAAATCACAGCTTCTAAATGGTTTACATGATTTCTTAAAAAACACGAATTTTTAGAAGATGTCTTTTATTTCATAAATGGAATCAACAAAGTATGCACATTCTACGTCATAACGACTTTCTATAGTTTGTGCATTCGTCCGGAAATATGAAAAGCTTACTTCCACCTTTTTTTAAAATCACAGCTTCTAGAAGGTTTACATGATTTCGTAAAAAACACGAGTTTTTAGAAAATGTGTTTTATTTCATAAATGGAATCTACAAAGTATGCACATTCTACGTCATAACGACTTTCTATAGTTTGTGGATGCGTCCGGAAATAAGAAAAGCTTACTTGCACCGTTTTTTAAAATCACAGCTTCTAGAAGGTTTACATGATTTCGTAAAAAACACGAGTTTTTAGAAAATGTGTTTTGTTTCATCAATGGAATCTACAAAGTATGCACATTCTACGTCATAACGACATTCTATAGTTTGCGCATGCATCCGGAAATAAGAAAAGCTTACTTCCACCGTTTTTTAAAATCACAACTTCTAGAAGGTTTACATGATTTCGTAAAAAACACAAGTTTTTAGAAAATGTGTTTTATTTCATAAATGGAATGAACAAAGTATGCACATTCTACGCCATAATGACTTTCTATAGTTTGCGCATGCGTCCGGAAATAAGAAAAGCTTATTCCCACCATTTTTTAAAATCGCAGCTTCTAGAAGGTTTACATGATTTCATAAAAAACACGAGTTTTTAGAAAATGTGTTTTATTTCATAAATGGAATCTACAAAGTATGCACATTCTACGTCATAACGACTTTATATAGTTTGCGCATGCGTCCGGAAATAAGAAAAGCTTACTTCCCCCGTTTTTTAAAATCACAGCTTCTAGAAGGTTTACATGATTTCTTAAAAAACACGAGTTTTTAGAAAATGTGTTTTATTTCATAAATGGAATCAACAAAGTATGCACATTCTACGTCATAACGACTTTCTATAGTTTGCGCATGCGTTTGGAAATAAGAAAACCTTACTTCCCCCATTTTTTAAAATCACAGCTTCTAGAAGGTTTACATGATTTCTTAAAAAACACAAGTTTTTAGAAAATGTGTTTTATTTCATAAATAGAATCAACAAAGTATGCACATTCTATGTCATAACGACTTTCTATAGTTTGCGCATGCGTCCGGAAATAAGAAAAGCTTACTTCCACCATTCTTTAAAATCACAGCATCTAGAAGGTTTACATGATTTCGTAAAAAACACGAGTTTTTAGAAAATGTGTTTTATTTCATAAATGGAATCTACAAAGTATGCACATTCTACGTCATAACGACATTCTATAGTTTGCGCATGCGTCCGGAAATAAGAAAAGCTTACTTCCAGCGTTTTTTAAAATCACAGCTTCTAGAAGGTTTACATGATTTCGTAAAATACACGAGTTTTTAGAAAATGTGTTTTATTTCATAAATGGAATCTACAAAGTATGCACATTCTACGTCATAACGACTTTCTATAGTTTGCGCATCCGTCCGGAAATAAGAAAAGCTTACTTCCCCCATTTTTTAAAATCACAGCTTCTAGAAGGTTGACATGATTTGTTTAAAAACTCGAGTTTTTAGAAAATGTGTTTTATTTCATAAATGGAATCAACAAAGTATGCAAATTCTACGTCATAACGAATTTCTATAGTTTGCGCATGCATCCGGAAATAACAAAAGCTTACTTCCACTGTTTTTTAAAATCACAGCTTCTAGAAGGTTTACATGATTTCGTAAAAAAAAGAGTTTTTAGAAAATGTGTTTTATTTGATAAATGGAATTTGCAAAGAATGCACATTCTACGTCATAACGACTTTCTATAGTTTGCGCATACGTCCATAAATAAGAAAAGCTTACTTCCACCGTTTTTTAAAATCACAGCATCTAGAAGGTTTACATGATTTCGTAAAAAACACGCGTTTTTAGAAAATGTGTTTTATTTCATAAATGGAATCTACAAAGTATGCACATTCTACGTCATAACGACTTTCTATAGTTTGCGCATGTGTTTGGAAATAAGAAAAGCTTACTTCCCCCGTTTTTTAAAATCACAGCTTCTAGAAGGTTTACATGATTTCTTAAAAAACACGAGTTTTTAGAAAATGTGTTTTATTTCATAAATGGAATCAACAAAGTATGCACATTCTACGTCATAACGAATTTCTATAGTTTGCGCATGCGTCCGGAAATAAGAAAAGCTTACTTCCACCGTTTTTTAAAATCACAGCTTCTAGAAGGTTTACATGATTTCGTAAAAAACACGAGTTTTTAGAAAATGTGTTTTATTTCATAAATGGAATCTACAAAGTATGCACATTCTACATCATAACGACTTTCTATAGTTTGAGGATGCGTCCGGAAATAAGAAAAGCTTACTTCCACCGTTTTTTAAAATCACGGCTTCTAGAGGGTTTACATGACTTCGTAAAAAACACGAGTTTTTAGAAAATGTGTTTTTTTTCATAAATGGAATCTACAAAGTATGCACATTCTACGTCATAACGACTTTCTATAGTTTGCGCATGCGTCCGGAAATAAGAAACGCATACTTCCCCCGTTTTTTAAAATCACAGCTTCTAGAAGGTTTACATGATTTCGTAAAAAACACGAGTTTTTAGAAAATGTGTTTTATTTCATAAATGGAATCTACAAAGTATGCACATTCTACGTCATAACGACTTTCTATAGTTTGCGCATGCGTCCGGAAATAAGAAAAACTTACTTCCCCCATTTTTTGAAATCACAGCTTCTAGAAGGTTTACATGATTTCTTAAAAAACACTAGTTTTTAGAAAATGTGTTTTATTTCATAAATGGAATCAACAAAGTATGCACATTCTACGTCATAACGACTTTCTATAGTTTGCGCATGCATCCAGAAATAAGAGAAGCTTACTTCCACCGTTTTTTAAAATCACAGCTTCTAGAAAGTTTACATGATTTCTTAAAAACAACGAGTTTTAGAAAATTTGTTTTATTTCATAAATGGAATCAACAAAGTATGCACATTCTACATCATAACGACTTTCTATAGTTTGTGCATTCGTCCGGAAATAAGAAAAGCTTACTTCCACCGTTTTTTAAAATCACAGCTTCTAGAAGGTTTACATGATTTCGTAAAAAACACGAGTTTTTAGAAAATGTGTTTTATTTCATAAATATAATCAACAAAGTATGCACATTCCACGTCATAACGACTTTCTATAGTTTGCGCATGCGTCCGGAAATAAGAAAAGCTTACTTCCACTGTTTTTTAAAATCACAGCTTCTAGAAGGTTTACATGATTTCGTAAAAAACACGAGTTTCTAGAAAATGTGTTTTATTTCATAAATGGAATCAACAAAGTATGCACATTCTACGTCATAATGACTTCGTATAGTTTGCGCATGCGTCCAGAAATAACAAAAGCTTACTTCCACCGTTTTTTGAAATCACAGCTTCTAGAAGGTTTACATGATTTCTTAAAAAACACTAGTTTTTAGAAAATATGTTCTATTTCATAAATAGAATCAACAAAGTATGCAAATTCTACATCATAACGACTTTCTATAGTTTGCGCATGCGTTTGGAAATAAGAAAAGCTTACCTCCCCCGTTTTTTAAAATCACAGCTTCTAGAAGGTTTACATGATTTCTTAAAAAACACGAGTTTTTAGAAAATGTGTTAAATTTCATAAATGGAATCAACAAAGTATGCACATTCTACGTCATAACAACATTCTCTAGTTTGCGCATGCGTTCGGAAATAAGAAAAGCTTACTTCCCCCGTTTTTTAAAATCACAGCTTCTTGAAGGTTTAGATGATACCTTAAAAAACACGAGTTTTTAGAAAATGTGTTTTATTTCATAAATGAAATCTACAAAGTATGCACATTCTACGTCATAACGACTTTCTATAGTTTGCGTATCCGTCCGGAAATAAGAAAAGCTTACTTCACCCGTTTTTTAAAATCACAGCTTCTAGAAGGTTTACATGATTTCTTAAAAAACACAAGTTTTTAGAAAATGTGTTTTATTTCATAAATGGAATCAACAAAGTATGCACATTCTACGTCATAACGACTTTCTATAGTTTGCGCATGCGTCCGGAAATAAGAAAAGCTTACTTCCACCGTTTTTTAAAATCACAGATTGTAGAAGGTTTACATGATTTTGTAAAAAACACTAGTTTTTAGAAAATGTGTTTTATTTCATAAATGGAATCTACAAAGTATGCACATTCTACGTCATAACGACATTCTATAGTTTGCGCATGCGTCCGGAAATAAGAGAAGCTTACTTCCGCCGTTTTTTAAAATCACAGCTTCTAGAAGGTTTACATGATTTCTTAAAAAACACGAGTTTTTAGAAAATGTGTTTTATTTCATAAATGGAATCTACAAAGTATGCACATTCTACGTCATAACGACTTTCTATAGTTTGCGCATGCGTCGGGAAATAAGAAACGCTTACTTCCTCCGTTTTTTAAAATCACAGCCTCTAGAAGGATTACATGATTTCGTAAAAAACATGAGTTTTTAGAAAATGTGTTTTATTTCATAAATGGAATCTACAAAATATGCTCATTCTACGTCATAAGGACTTTCTATAGTTTGCGCAAGCGTCCAGAAATAAGAAAAGCTTACTTCCGCCGTTTTTTAAAATCACAGCTTCTAGAAGATTTACATGATTTCGTAAAAAACACGAGTTTTTAGAAAATGTCTTTTATTTCATAAATGGAATCTACAAAGTATGCACATTCTACGTCATAACGACATTCTATAGTTTGCGCATGCGTCCGGAAATAAGAAAAGCTTACTTCCACCGTTTTTTAAAATCATAGCTTCTAGAGGGTTTACATGATTTCGTAAAAAACAAGAGTTTTTAGAAAATGTGTTTTATTTCATAAATGGAATCTACAAAGTATGCACATTCTACGTCATAACGACTTTATATAGTTTGTGCATGCGTCCGGAAGTAAGAAACGCTTACTTCCCCCATTTTTTAAAATCACAGCTTCTAGAAGGTTTACATGATTTCGTAAAAAACACAAGTTTTTAGAAAATGTGTTTTATTTCATAAATGGAATCTACAAAGTATGCACATTCTACGTCATAACGACTTTCTATAGTTTGCGCATATGATTGGAAATAAGAAAAGCATACTTCCCCCGTTTTTTAAAATCACAGCTTCTAGAAGGCTTACCTGATTTCTTAAAAAACACTAGTTTTTAGAAAATGTGTTTTATTTCATAAATGAAATCAACAAACTATGCACATTCTACGTCATAACGACTTTCTATAGTTTGCGCATTCGTCCGGAAATAAGAAAAGCTTACTTCCAGCGTTTTTTAAAATCACAGCTTCTAGAAGGTTTACATGATTTCTTAAAAAACACGAGTTTTTAGAAAATGTGTTTTACTTCATAAATGGAATCTACAAAGTATGCACATTCTACGTCATAACGACTTTCTATAGTTTAAGCATGCACCCGGAAATAGGAAAAGCTTACTTCCACCGTTTTTTAAAATCACAGCTTCTAGAAGGTTTACATGATTTCTTAAAAAACACGAGTTTTTAGAAAATGTGTTTTATTTCATAAATGGAATCAACAAAGTATGCACATTCTACGTCATAACGACTTTCTATAGTTTGCGCATTCGTCCGGAAATAAGAAAAGCTTACTTCCAGCGTTTTTTAAAATCACAGCTTCTAGAAGGTTTACATGATTTCCTAAAAAACACGAGTTTTTAGAAAATGTGTTTTACTTCATAAATGGAATCTACAAAGTATGCACATTGTACATCATAACGACTTTCTATAGTTTGCGCATTCGTCCGGAAATAAGAAAAGATTACTTCCACCGTTTTTTAAAATCACAGCTTCTAGAAGGTTTACCTGATTTCGTAAAAAACACGAGTTTTTAGAAAATGTGTTTTATTTCATAAATGGAATCTACAAAGTATGCACATTCTTCGTCAGAACGACTTTCTATAGTTCGCGCATGCGTCCAGAAATAAGAAAAGCTTACTTCCCCCGTTTTTTAAAATCACATCTTCTAGAAGGTTTACATGATTTCTTAAAAAACACGAGTTTTTAGAAAATGTGTTTTATTTCATAAATGGAATCAACAAAGTATGCACATTCTACGTCATAACGACTTTCTATAGTTTGCGCATGCGTTCGGAAATAAGAAAAGCTTACTTCCCACGTTTTTTAAAATCACAGCTTCTAGAAGGTTTACATGATTTCTTAAAAAACAAGAGTTTTTAGAAAATGTGTTTTATTTCATAAATGGAATCAACAAAGTATGCACATTCTACGTCATAACGACATTCTATAGTTTGCGCATGCGTTCGGAAATAAGAAAAGCTTACTTCCCCCGTTTTTTAAAATCACAGCTTCTAGAAGGTTTACATGATTTCTTAAAAAACACTAGTTTTTAGAAAATATGTTCTATTTCATAAATAGAATCAACAAAGTATGCACATTCTACGTCATAACGACTTTCTATAGTTTGCGCATGCGTTTGGAAATAAGAAAAGCTTACTTCCCCCGTTTTTTAAAATCACAGCTTCTAGAAGGTTTACATGATTTCTTAAAAAACACGAGTTTTTAGAAAATGTGTTTTATTTCATAAATGGAATCAACAAAGTATGCACATTCTACGTCATAACAACATTCTATAGTTTGCGCATGCGTTCGGAAATAAGAAAAGCTTACTTCCCACGTTTTTTAAAATCACAGCTTCTAGAAGGTTTACATGATTTCTTAAAAAACACGAGTTTTTAGAAAATGTGTTTTATTTCATAAATAGAATCAACAAAGTATGCACATTCTACGTCATAATGACTTTCTATAGTTTGCGGATGCGTCCGGAAATAAGAAAAGCTTACTTCCACCGTTTTTTAAAATCACACCTTCTAGAAGGTTTACATGATTTCGTAAAAAACACAAGTTTTTAGAAAATGTGTTTTATTTCATAAATGGAATGAACAAAGTATGCACATTCTACGTCATAATGACTTTCTATAGTTTGCGGATGCGTCCGGAAATAAGAAAAGCTTACTTCCCCCGTCTTTTAAAATCACAGCTTCTAGAAGGTTTACATGATTTCTTAAAAAACACGAGTTTTTAGAAAATGTGTTTTATTTCATAAATGGAATCAACAAAGTATGCACATTCTACATCATAACGACTTTCTATAGTTTGCGCACACGTTTGGAAATAAGAAAAGCTTACTTCCCACGTTTTTTAAAATCACAGCTTCTAGAAGGTTTACATGATTTCTTAAAAAACAAGAGTTTTTAGAAAATGTGTTTTATTTCATAAATAGAATGAACAAAGTATGCACATTCTACGTCATAATGACTTTCTATAGTTTACGGATGCGTCCGGAAATAAGAAAAGCTTACTTCCCCCGTTTTTTAAAATCACAGCTTCTAGAAGGTTTACATGATTTCTTAAAAAACACGAGTTTTTAGAAAATGTGTTTTATTTCATAAATGGAATCAACAAAGTATGCACATTCTACTTCATAACGACTTTCTATACTTTGAGCATGCGTTTGGAAATAAGAAAACCTTACTTCCCCCGTTTTTTAAAATCACAGCTTCTAGAAGGTTTACATGATTTCTTAAAAAACACGAATTTTAAGAAGATGTCTTTTATTTCATAAATGGAATCAAAAAAGTATGCACATTCTACGTCATAACGACTTTCTATAGTTTGTGCATTCGTCCGGAAATATGAAAAGCTTACTTCCACCTTTTTTTAAAATCACAGCTTCTAGAAGGTTTACATGATTTCGTAAAAAACACGAGTTTTTAGAAAATGTGTTTTATTTCATAAATGGAATCTACAAAGTATGCACATTCTACGTCATAACGACTTTCTATAGTTTGTGGATGCGTCCGGAAATTAGAAAAGCTTACTTCCACCGTTTTTTAAAATCACAGCTTCTAGAAGGTTTACATGATTTCGTAAAAAACACGAGTTTTTAGAAAATGTGTTTTGTTTCATCAATGGAATCTACAAAGTATGCACATTCTACGTCATAACGACATTCTATAGTTTGCGCATGCATCCGGAAATAAGAAAAGCTTACTTCCACCGTTTTTTAAAATCACATCTTCTAGAAGGTTTACATGATTTCGTAAAAAACACGAGTTTTAAGAAAATGTGTTTTATTTCATAAATGGAATCTACAAAGTATGCACATTCTACGTCATAATGACTTTCTATAGTTTGCGCATGCGTCCGGAAATAAGAAAAGCTTACTTCCCCCATTTTTTAAAATCACGGCTTCTAGAAGGTTTACATGATTTCTTAAAAAACACGAGTTTTTAGAAAATGTGTTTTATTTCATAAATGGAATCAACAAAGTATGCACATTCTACGCCATAATGACTTTCTATAGTTTGCGCATGCGTCCGGAAATAAGAAAAGCTTACTTCCCCCATTTTTTAAAATCACAGCTTCTAGAAGGTTTACATGATTTCTTAAAAAACACGAGTTTTTAGAAAATGTGTTTTATTTCATAAATGGAATCAACAAAGTATGCACATTCTACGTCATAACGACTTTCTATAGTTTGCGCATGCGTTTAGAAATAAGAAAAGCTTACTTCCCACGTTTTTTAAAATCACAGCTTCTAGAAGGTTTACACGATTTCTTAAAAAACACGAGTTTTTAGAAAATGTGTTTTATTTCATAAATCGAATCAACAAAGTATGCACATTCAAAGTCATAATCACTTTCTATAGTTTGCGGATGCGTCCGGAAATAAGAAAAGCTTACTTCCACCGTTTTTTAAAATCACACCTTCTATAAGGTTTACATGATTTCGTAAAAAACACAAGTTTTTAGAAAATGTGTTTTATTTCATAAATGGAATGAACAAAGTATGCACATTCTACGTCATAATGACTTTCTATAGTTTGCGGATGCGTCCGGAAATAAGAAAAGCTTACTTCCCCCGTTTTTTAAAATCACAGCTTCTAGAAGGTTTACATGATTTCGTAAAAAACACAAGTTTTTAGAAAATGTGTTTTATTTCATAAATGGAATGAACAAAGTATGCACATTCTACGTCATAATGACTTTCTATAGTTTGCGGATGCGTCCGGAAATAAGAAAAGCTTAATTCCCCCATTTTTTAAAATCACAGCTTCTAGAAGGTTTACATGATTTCTTAAAAAACACGACTTTTTAGAAAATGTGTTTTATTTCATAAATGGAATCAACAAAGTATGCACATTCTACGTCATAACGACTTTCTATAGTTTGCGCATGCGTTTGGAAATAAGAAAAGCTTACTTCCCACGTTTTTAAAAATCACCGCTTCTAGAAGGTTTACATGATTTCTTCAAAAACACGAGTTTTTAGAAATTGTGTTTTATTTCATCAATGGAATCTACAAAGTATACACATTCTACGTCATAACGACTTTCTATAGTTTGCGTATGCGTCCGGAAATAAGAAAAGCTTACTTCCACCATTTTTTAAAATCACAGCTTCTAGAAGGTTTACATGATTTCTTAAAAAACATGAGTTTTTGGAAAATGTGTTTTATTTCATAAATTTAATCAACCATGTATGCACATTCTACATCATAACGACTTTCTATAGTTTGCGCATGCGTTAGGAAATAAGAAAAGCTTACTTCCACCGTTTTTTAAAATCACAGCTTCTAGAAGGTTTACATGATTTCTTAAAAAACACGAGTTTTTAGAAAATGTGTTTTATTTCATAAATGGAATCAACAAAGTATGCACATTCTACGTCATAACGACTTTCTATAGTTTGCGCATGCGTTCGGATATAAGAAAAGCTTACTTCCCACGTTTTTTAAAATCACAGCTTCTAGAAGGTTTACATGATTTCTTAAAAAACATGAGTTTTTTAAATATGTGTTTTATTTCATAAATAGAATCAACAAAGTATGCACATTCTACGTCATAATGACTTTCTATAGTTTGCAGATGCGTCCGGAAATAAGAAAAGCTTACTTCCACCATTTTTTAAAATCACAGCTTCTAGAAGGTTTACATGATTTCGTAAAAAACCAGAGTTTTTAGAAAATGTGTTTTATTTCATAAATGGAATCTAGAAAGTATGCGCATTCTACGTCATAATGACATTCTATAGTTTGCGCATGCGTCCGGAAATAAGAAAAGCTTACTTCCCCCGTTTTTTAAAATCACAGCTTCTAGAAGGTTTACATGATATCTTAAAAAACACGAGTTTTTAGAAAATGTCTTTTATTTCATAAATGGAATCAACAAAGTATGCACATTCTACGTCATAACGACTTTCTATAGTTTGCGCATTCGTCAGGAAATATGAAAAGCTTACTTCCACCTTTTTTTAAAATCACAGCTTCTAGAAGGTTTACATGATTTCGTAAAAAACACGAGTTTTTAGAAAATGTGTTTTATTTCATAAATGGAATCTACAAAGTATGCACATTCTACGTCATAACGACTTTCTATAGTTTGCGCATGCGTCCGGAAATAGAAAAAGCTTACTTCCACCGTTTTTTAAAATCTCAGCTTCTAGAAAGTTTACATGATTTCGTAAAAAACACGAGTTTTTAGAAAATGTGTTTTATTTCATAAATGGAATCTACAAAGTATGCACATTCTACGTCATAACGACTTTCTATAGTTTGCGCATGCATCCGGAAATAAGAAAAGCTTACTTCCCCCGTTTTTTAAAATCACAGCTTCTAGAAGGTTTACATGATTTCGTAAAAAACACGAGTTTTTAGAAAATGTGTTTTATTTCATAAATGGAATCTAAAAAGTATGCGCATTCTACGTCATAATGACATTCTATAGTTTGCGCATGCGTCCGGAAATAAGAAAAGCTTACTTCCCCCGTTTTTTAAAATCACAGCTTCTAGAAGGTTTACATGATATCTTAAAAAACACGAGTTTTTAGAAAATGTCTTTTATTTCATAAATGGAATCAACAAAGTATGCACATTCTACGTCATAACGACTTTCTATAGTTTGCGCATTCGTCAGGAAATAAGAAAAGATTACTTCCACCATTTTTTAAAATCACAGCTTCTAGAAGGTTTACATGATTTCGTAAAAAACACGAGTTTTTAGAAAATGTGTTTTATTTCATAAATAGAATCAACAAAGTATGCACATTCCACGTCATAACGACTTTCTATAGTTTGCGCATGCGTCCGGAAATAAGAAAAGCTTACTTCCACTGTTTTTTAAAATCACAGTTTCTAGAAGGTTTACATGATTTCGTAAAAAACACGAGTTTCTAGAAAATGTGTTTTATTTCATAAATGGAATCAACAAACTATGCACATTCTACGTCATAATGACTTCGTATAGTTTGCGCATGCGTCCAGAAATAACAAAAGCTTACTTCCACCGTTTTTTGAAATCACAGCTTCTAGAAGGTTTACATGATTTCTTAAAAAACACTAGTTTTTAGAAAATATGTTCTATTTCATAAATAGAATTAACAAAGTATGCAAATTCTACGTCATAACGACTTTCTATAGTTTGTGCATGCGTTTGGAAATAAGAAAAGCTTACCTCCCCCGTTTTTTAAAATCACAGCTTCTAGAAGGTTTACATGATTTCTTAAAAAACACGAGTTTTTAGAAAATGTCTTTTATTTCATAAATGGAATCTACAAAGTATGCGCATTCTACGTCATAATGACTTTCTATAGTTTGCGGATGCGTCCGGAAATAAGAAAAGCATACTTCCACCGTTTTTTAAAATCACACCTTCTAGAAGGTTTACATGATTTCGTAAAAAACACAAGTTTTTAGAAAATGTGTTTTATTTCATAAATGGAATCAACAAAGTATGCACATTCTACGTCATAATGAATTTCTATAGTTTGCGGATGCATCCGGAAATAAGAAAAGCATACTTCCACCGTTTTTTAAAATCACACCTTCTAGAAGGTTTACATGATTTCATAAAAAACCTAAGTTTTTAGAAAATGTCTTTTATTTCATAAATGGAATCAACAAAGTTTGCACATTCTACGTCATAATGACTTTCTATAGTTTGCGGATGCGTCCGGAAATAAGAAAAGCATACTTCCACCGTTTATTAAAATCACACCTTCTAGAAGGTTTACATGATTTCGAAAAAAACACAAGTTTTTAGAAAATGTGTTTTATTTCATAAATGGAATGAACAAAGTATGCACATTCTACGTCATAATGACTTTCTATAGTTTGTGGATGCATCCGGAAATAAGAAAAGCTTACTTCCCCCGTTTTTTAAAATCACAGCTTCTAGAAGGTTTACATGATTTCTTAAAAAACACGAGTTTTTAGAAAATGTGTTTTTTTTCATAAATAGAATCAACAAAGTATGCACATTCTACGTCATAACGACTTTCTATAGTTTGCGCACGCGTTTGGAAATAAGAAAAGCTTACTTCCCACGTTTTTTAAAATCACAGCTTCTAGAAGGTTTACATGATTTCTTAAAAAACACGAGTTTTTAGAAAATGTGTTTTATTTCATAAATAGAATGAACAAAGTATGCACATTCTACGTCATAATGACTTTCTATAGTTTACGGATGCGTCCGGAAATAAGAAAAGCTTACTTCCCCCATTTTTTAAAATCACAGCATCTAGAAGGTTTACATGATTTCTTAAAAAACAAGATTTTTTAGAAAATATGTTTTATTTCACAAATGGAATCTACAAAGTATGCACATTCTACGTCATAACGACTTTATATAGTTTGTGCATGCGTCCGGAAATAAGAAAAGCTTACTTCCCCCATTTTTTAAAATCACAGCATCTAGAAGGTTTACATGATTTCTTAAAAAACAAGATTTTTTAGAAAATGTGTTTTATTTCACAAATGGAATCTACAAAGTATGCACATTCTACGTCATAACGACTTTATATAGTTTGTGCATGCGTCCGGAAATAAGAAACGCTTACTTCCCCCGTTTTTTAAAATCACAGCTTCTAGAAGGTTTACATGATTTCGTAAAAAACATGAGTTTTTAGAAAATGTGTTTTATTTCATAAATGGAATCTACAAAGTATGCACATTCTACGTCATAACGACTTTCTATAGTTTGCGCATGCGTCCAGAAATAACAAAAGCTTACTTCCCCTGTTTTTTAAAATCATAGCTTCTAGAAGGTTTACATGATTTCTTAAAAAACACGAGTTTTTAGAAAATGTGTTTTATTTCAAAGATAGAATCAACAAAGTATGCACATTCTACGTCATAATGACTTTCTATAGTTTGCGCATATGATTGGAAATAAGAAAAGCATACTTCCCCCATTTTTTAAAATCACAGCTTCTAGAAGGTTTACCTGATTTCTTAAAAAACACGAGTTTTTACAAAATGTGTTTTATTTCATAAATGGAATCAACAAAGTATGCACATTGTACATCATAACGACTTTCTATAGTTTGCGCATTCGTCCGGAAATAAGAAAAGATTACTTCCACCGTTTTTTAAAATCACAACTTCTAGAAGGTTTACATGATTTCGTAAAAAACACGAGTTTTTAGAAAATGTGTTTTATTTCATAAATGGAATCTACAAAGTATGCACATTCTACGTCAGAACGACTTTCTATAGTTCGCGCATCTGTCCAGAAATAAGAAAAGCTTACTTCCCCCGTTTTTTAAAATCACATCTTCTAGAAGGTTTACATGATTTCTTAAAAAACACGAGTTTTTAGAAAATGTGTTTTATTTCATAAATGGAATCAACAAAGTATGCACATTCTACGTCATAACGAATTTCTATAGTTTTCGCATGCGTTCGGAAATAAGAAAAGCTTACTTCCCACGTTTTTTAAAATCACTGCTTCTAGAAGGTTTACATGATTTCTTAAAAAACAAGAGTTTTTAGAAAATGTGTTTTATTTCATAAATGGAATCAACAAAGTATGCACATTCTACGTCATAACGACATTCTATAGTTTGCGCATGCGTTCGGAAATAAGAAAAGCTTACTTCCCCCGTTTTTTAAAATCACAGCTTCTAGAAGGTTTACATGATTTCTTAAAAAACACTAGTTTTTAGAAAATATGTTCTATTTCATAAATAGACTCAACAAAGTATGCACATTCTACGTCATAACGACTTTCTATAGTTTGCGCATGCGTTTGGAAATAAGAAAAGCTTACTTCCCCCGTTTTTTAAAATCACAGCTTCTAGAAGGTTTACATGATTTCTAAAAAAACACGAGTTTTTAGAAAATGTGTTTTATTTCATAAATGGAATCAACAAAGTATACACATTCTACGTCATAACAACATTCTATAGTTTGCGCATGCGTTCGGAAATAAGAAAAGCTTACTTCCCACGTTTTTTAAAATCACAGCTTCTAGAAGGTTTACATGATTTCTTAAAAAACACGAGTTTTTAGAAAATGTGTTTTATTTCATAAATAGAATCAACAAAGTATGCACATTCTACGTCATAATGACTTTCTATAGTTTGCGGATGCGTCCGGAAATAAGAAAAGCTTACTTCCATCGTTTTTTAAAATCACAGCTTCTAGAAGGTTTACATGATTTCTTAAAAAACACGAGTTTTTAGAAAATGTGTTTTATTTCATAAATGGAATCAACAAAGTATGCACATTCTACGTCATAACGACTTTCTATAGTTTGCGCACGCGTTTGGAAATAAGAAAAGCTTACTTCCCTTGTTTTTAAAAATCACCGCTTCTAATAGGTTTACATGATTTCTTCAAAAACACGAGTTTTTAGAAATTGTGTTTTATTTCATCAATGGAATCTACAAAGTATGCACATTCTACGTCATAACGACTTTCTATAGTTTGCGTATGCGTCCGGAAATCAGAAAAGCTTACTTCCACCGTTTTTTAAAATCACAGCTTCTAGAAGGTTTACATGATTTTTTAAAAAACACGAGTTTTTAGAATATGTGTTTTATTTCATAAATTTAATCAACCATGTATTCACATGCTACATCATAACGACTTTCTATAGTTTGCGCATGCGTCAGGAAATAAGAAAAGCTTACTTCCACCGTTTTTTAAAATCACAGCTTCTAGAAGGTTTACATGATTTCGTAAAAAACACGAGTTTTTAGAAAATGTGTTTTATTTCATAAATGGAATCTACCAAGTATGCACATTCTACGTCATAACGAATTTCTATAGTTTGCGCATGCGTCCGGAAATAAGAAAAGCTTACTTGCCCCGTTTATAAAATCCTAGCTTCTAGAAGGTTTACATGATTTCTTAAAAAACACGAGTTTTTAGAAAATGTGTTTTATTTCATAAATGGAATCAACAAAGTATGCACATTCTACGTCATAACGACTTTCTATAGTTTGCGCACGCGTTTGGAAATAAGAAAAGCTTACTTCCCATGTTTTTAAAAATCACCGCTTCTAGAAGGTTTACATGATTTCTTCAAAAACACGAGTTTTTAGAAATTGTGTTTTATTTCATCAATGGAATCTACAAAGTATGCACATTCTACGTCATAACGACTTTCTATAGTTTGCGTATGCGTCCGGAAATAAAAAAAGCTTACTTCCACCGTTTTTTAAAATCACAGCTTCTAGAAGGTTTACATGATTTTTTAAAAAACACGAGTTTTTAGAATATGTGTTTTATTTCATAAATTTAATCAACCATGTATTCACATGCTACATCATAACGACTTTCTATAGTTTGCGCATGCGTCAGGAAATAAGAAAAGCTTACTTCCACCGTTTTTTAAAATCACAGCTTCTAGAAGGTTTACATGATTTCGTAAAAAACACGAGTTTTTAGAAAATGTGTTTTATTTCATAAATGGAATCTACAAAGTATGCACATTCTACGTCATAACGAATTTCTATAGTTTGCGCATGCGTCCGGAAATAAGAAAAGCTTACTTGCCCCGTTTATAAAATCCTAGCTTCTAGAAGGTTTACATGATTTCTTAAAAAACACGAGTTTTTAGAAAATGTGTTTTATTTCATAAATGGAATCAACAAAGTATGCACATTCTACGTCATAACGACTTTCTATAGTTTGCGCATGCGTTCGGATATAAGAAAAACTTACTTCCCACGTTTTTTAAAATCACAGCTTCTAGAAGGTTTACATGATTTCTTAAAAAACATGAGTTTTTTAAAAATGTGTTTTATTTCATAAATAGAATCAACAAAGTATGCACATTCTACGTCATAATGACTTTCTATAGTTTGCAGATGCGTCCGGAAATAAGAAAAGCTTACTTCCACAGTTTTTTAAAATCACAGCTTCTAGAAGGTTTACATCATTTCGTAAAAAACCAGAGTTTTTAGAAAATGTGTTTTATTTCATAAATAGAATCTAGAAAGTATGCGCATTCTACGTCATAATGACATTCTATAGTTTGCACATGCATCCGGAAATAAGAAAAGCTTTCTTCCCCCGTTTTTTAAAATCACAGCTTCTAGAAGGTTTACATGATATCTTAAAAAACACGAGTTTTTAGAAAATGTCTTTTATTTCATAAATGGAATCAACAAAGTATGCACATTCTACGTCATAACGACTTTCTATAGTTTGTGCATTCGTCAGGAAATATGAAAAGCTTACTTCCACCTTTTTTTAAAATCACAGCTTCTAGAAGGTTTACATGATTTCGTAAAAAACACGAGTTTTTAGAAAATGTGTTTTATTTCATAAATGGAATCTACAAAGTATGCACATTCTACGTCATAACGACTTTCTATAGTTTGCGCATGCGTCCGGAAATAAGAAAAGCTTACTTCCACCGTTTTTTAAAATCTCAGCTTCTAGAAAGTTTACATGATTTCGTAAAAAACACGAGTTTTTAGAAAATGTGTTTTATTTCAGAAATGGAATCTACAAAGTATGCACATTCTACGTCATAACGACTTTCTATAGTTTGCGCATGCGTCCGGAAATAAGAAAAGCTTACTTCCCCCGTTTTTTAAAATCACAGCTTCTAGAAGGTTTACATGATTTCGTAAAAAACATGAATTTTTAGAAAATGTGTTTTATTTCATAAATGGAATCTACAAAGTATGCACATTCTACGTCATAACGACTTTCTATAGTTTGCGCATGCGTTTGGAAATAAGAAAACCTTACTTCCCCCATTTTTTAAAATCACAGCTTCCAGAAGGTTTACATGATTTCTTAAAAAACACGAGTTTTTAGAAAATGTGTTTTATTTAATAAATGGAATTATCAAAGTATGCATATTCTACATCATAACGACTTTCTATAGTTTGTGCATGCATTTGGTAATATGAAAAGCTTACTTCCTCCGTTTTTTAAATTCACAGCTTCTAGAAGGTTTACATGATTTCTTAAAAAACACGAGTTTTTAGAAAATGTGTTTTATTTAATAAATGGAATCAACAAAGTATGCATATTCTACATCATATCGACTTTCTATAGTTTGCGCATGCATTTGGTAATATGAAAAGCTTACTTCCTCCGTTTTTTAAATTCACATCTTCTAGAAGGTTTACATGATTTCTTAAAAAACACGAGTTTTTAGAAAATGTGTTTTATTTCATAAATGGAATCAACCATGTATGCACATTCTAGATCATAACGACTTTCTATAGTTTGCGCATGCGTCAGGAAATAAGAAAAGCTTACTTCCACCGTTTTTTAAAATCACAGCTTCTAGAAGGTTTACATGATTTCGTAAAAAACACGAGTTTTTAGAAAATGTGTTTTATTTCATAAATGGAATCTACAAAGTATGCACATTCTACGTCATAACGACTTTCTATAGTTTGCGGATGTGTCCGGAAATAAGAAAAGCTTACTTGCCCCGTTTTTTAAAATCACAGCTTCTAGAAGGTTTACATGATTTCTTAAAAAACACGAGTTTTTAGAAAATGTGTTTAATTTCATAAATGGAATCAAAAAAGTATGCACATTCTACGTCATAACGACTTTCTATAGTTTGCGCATGCGTTCGGAAATAAGAAAAGCTTACTTCCCCCGTTTTTTAAAATCACAGCTTCTAGAAGGTTTACATGATTTCTTAAAAAACACGAGTTTTTAGAAAATGTGTTTTATTTCATAAACGGAATCTACAAAGTATGCATATTCTACGTCATAACGACTTTCTATAGTTTGCGCATGCGTCAGGAAATAAGAAAAGCTTACTTCCACCGTTTATTGAAATCACAGCTTCTAGAAGGTTTACATGATTTCTTAAAAAACACGAGTTTTTAGAAAATGTGTTTTATTCCATTAATGGAATCAACAAAGTATGCACATTCTACGTCATAACGACTTTCTATAGTTTGCGCATGCGTCCGGAAATAAGAAAAGCTTACTTCCCCTATTTTTTAAAATCACAGCTTCTAGAAGGTTTACACGATTTCTTAAAAAACACTACTTTTTAGAAAATGTGTTTTATTTCATAAATCGAATCAACAAAGTATGCACATTCTACGTCATAATGACTTTCTATAGTTTGCACATGCGTCAGGAAATAAGAAAAGCATACTTCCACCGTTTTTTAAAATCACCGCTTCTAGAAGGTTTACATGATTTCGTAAAAAACACCAGTTCTTAGAAAATGTGTTTTATTTCATAAATGGAATCTACAAAGTATGCACATTCTACGTCATAACGAATTTCTATAGTTTGCGCATGCGTCCAGAAATAAGAAAAGCTTACTTGCCCCGTTTTTTAAAATCACAGCGTCTAGAAGGTTTACATGATTTCTTAAAAAACATGAGTTTTTAGAAAATGTGTTTTATTTCATAAATGGAATCAACAAAGTATGCACATTCTACGCCATAATGACTTTCTATAGTTTGCGCATGCGTCCGGAAATAAGAAAAGCTTACTTCCCCCGTTTTTTAAAATCACAGCTTCTAGAAGGTTTACATGATTTCTTAAAAAACACGAGTTTTTAGAAAATGTGTTTTATTTCATAAATGGAATCAACAAAGTATGCACATTCTACGTCATATCAACTTTCTATAGTTTGCTCATGCGCATTTTAGAAAATGTGTTTTATTTCATAAATGGAATCTAAAAAGTATGCGCATTCTACGTCATAATGACATTCTATAGTTTGCGCATGCGTCCGGAAATAAGAAAAGCTTACTTCCCCCGTTTTTTAAAATCACAGCTTCTAGAAGGTTTACATGATATCTTAAAAAACACGAGTTTTTAGAAAATGTCTTTTATTTCATAAATGGAATCAACAAAGTATGCACATTCTACGTCATAACGACTTTCTATAGTTTGCGCATTCGTCAGGAAATAAGAAAAGATTACTTCCACCATTTTTTAAAATCACAGCTTCTAGAAGGTTTACATGATTTCGTAAAAAACACGAGTTTTTAGAAAATGTGTTTTATTTCATAAATAGAATCAACAAAGTATGCACATTCCACGTCATAACGACTTTCTATAGTTTGCGCATGCGTCCGGAAATAAGAAAAGCTTACTTCCACTGTTTTTTAAAATCACAGTTTCTAGAAGGTTTACATGATTTCGTAAAAAACACGAGTTTCTAGAAAATGTGTTTTATTTCATAAATGGAATCAACAAAGTATGCACATTCTACGTCATAATGACTTCGTATAGTTTGCGCATGCGTCCAGAAATAACAAAAGCTTACTTCCACCGTTTTTTGAAATCACAGCTTCTAGAAGGTTTACATGATTTCTTAAAAAACACTAGTTTTTAGAAAATATGTTCTATTTCATAAATAGAATTAACAAAGTATGCAAATTCTACGTCATAACGACTTTCTATAGTTTGTGCATGCGTTTGGAAATAAGAAAAGCTTACCTCCCCCGTTTTTTAAAATCACAGCTTCTAGAAGGTTTACATGATTTCTTAAAAAACACGAGTTTTTAGAAAATGTCTTTTATTTCATAAATGGAATCTACAAAGTATGCGCATTCTACGTCATAATGACTTTCTATAGTTTGCGGATGCGTCCGGAAATAAGAAAAGCATACTTCCACCGTTTTTTAAAATCACACCTTCTAGAAGGTTTACATGATTTCGTAAAAAACACAAGTTTTTAGAAAATGTGTTTTATTTCATAAATGGAATCAACAAAGTATGCACATTCTACGTCATAATGAATTTCTATAGTTTGCGGATGCATCCGGAAATAAGAAAAGCATACTTCCACCGTTTTTTAAAATCACACCTTCTAGAAGGTTTACATGATTTCATAAAAAACCTAAGTTTTTAGAAAATGTCTTTTATTTCATAAATGGAATCAACAAAGTTTGCACATTCTACGTCATAATGACTTTCTATAGTTTGCGGATGCGTCCGGAAATAAGAAAAGCATACTTCCACCGTTTATTAAAATCACACCTTCTAGAAGGTTTACATGATTTCGAAAAAAACACAAGTTTTTAGAAAATGTGTTTTATTTCATAAATGGAATGAACAAAGTATGCACATTCTACGTCATAATGACTTTCTATAGTTTGTGGATGCATCCGGAAATAAGAAAAGCTTACTTCCCCCGTTTTTTAAAATCACAGCTTCTAGAAGGTTTACATGATTTCTTAAAAAACACGAGTTTTTAGAAAATGTGTTTTTTTTCATAAATAGAATCAACAAAGTATGCACATTCTACGTCATAACGACTTTCTATAGTTTGCGCACGCGTTTGGAAATAAGAAAAGCTTACTTCCCACGTTTTTTAAAATCACAGCTTCTAGAAGGTTTACATGATTTCTTAAAAAACACGAGTTTTTAGAAAATGTGTTTTATTTCATAAATAGAATGAACAAAGTATGCACATTCTACGTCATAATGACTTTCTATAGTTTACGGATGCGTCCGGAAATAAGAAAAGCTTACTTCCCCCATTTTTTAAAATCACAGCATCTAGAAGGTTTACATGATTTCTTAAAAAACAAGATTTTTTAGAAAATGTGTTTTATTTCACAAATGGAATCTACAAAGTATGCACATTCTACGTCATAACGACTTTATATAGTTTGTGCATGCGTCCGGAAATAAGAAAAGCTTACTTCCCCCATTTTTTAAAATCACAGCATCTAGAAGGTTTACATGATTTCTTAAAAAACAAGATTTTTTAGAAAATGTGTTTTATTTCACAAATGGAATCTACAAAGTATGCACATTCTACGTCATAACGACTTTATATAGTTTGTGCATGCGTCCGGAAATAAGAAACGCTTACTTCCCCCGTTTTTTAAAATCACAGCTTCTAGAAGGTTTACATGATTTCGTAAAAAACATGAGTTTTTAGAAAATGTGTTTTATTTCATAAATGGAATCTACAAAGTATGCACATTCTACGTCATAACGACTTTCTATAGTTTGCGCATGCGTCCAGAAATAACAAAAGCTTACTTCCCCTGTTTTTTAAAATCATAGCTTCTAGAAGGTTTACATGATTTCTTAAAAAACACGAGTTTTTAGAAAATGTGTTTTATTTCAAAGATAGAATCAACAAAGTATGCACATTCTACGTCATAATGACTTTCTATAGTTTGCGCATATGATTGGAAATAAGAAAAGCATACTTCCCCCATTTTTTAAAATCACAGCTTCTAGAAGGTTTACCTGATTTCTTAAAAAACACGAGTTTTTACAAAATGTGTTTTATTTCATAAATGGAATCAACAAAGTATGCACATTGTACATCATAACGACTTTCTATAGTTTGCGCATTCGTCCGGAAATAAGAAAAGATTACTTCCACCGTTTTTTAAAATCACAACTTCTAGAAGGTTTACATGATTTCGTAAAAAACACGAGTTTTTAGAAAATGTGTTTTATTTCATAAATGGAATCTACAAAGTATGCACATTCTACGTCAGAACGACTTTCTATAGTTCGCGCATCTGTCCAGAAATAAGAAAAGCTTACTTCCCCCGTTTTTTAAAATCACATCTTCTAGAAGGTTTACATGATTTCTTAAAAAACACGAGTTTTTAGAAAATGTGTTTTATTTCATAAATGGAATCAACAAAGTATGCACATTCTACGTCATAACGAATTTCTATAGTTTTCGCATGCGTTCGGAAATAAGAAAAGCTTACTTCCCACGTTTTTTAAAATCACTGCTTCTAGAAGGTTTACATGATTTCTTAAAAAACAAGAGTTTTTAGAAAATGTGTTTTATTTCATAAATGGAATCAACAAAGTATGCACATTCTACGTCATAACGACATTCTATAGTTTGCGCATGCGTTCGGAAATAAGAAAAGCTTACTTCCCCCGTTTTTTAAAATCACAGCTTCTAGAAGGTTTACATGATTTCTTAAAAAACACTAGTTTTTAGAAAATATGTTCTATTTCATAAATAGACTCAACAAAGTATGCACATTCTACGTCATAACGACTTTCTATAGTTTGCGCATGCGTTTGGAAATAAGAAAAGCTTACTTCCCCCGTTTTTTAAAATCACAGCTTCTAGAAGGTTTACATGATTTCTAAAAAAACACGAGTTTTTAGAAAATGTGTTTTATTTCATAAATGGAATCAACAAAGTATACACATTCTACGTCATAACAACATTCTATAGTTTGCGCATGCGTTCGGAAATAAGAAAAGCTTACTTCCCACGTTTTTTAAAATCACAGCTTCTAGAAGGTTTACATGATTTCTTAAAAAACACGAGTTTTTAGAAAATGTGTTTTATTTCATAAATAGAATCAACAAAGTATGCACATTCTACGTCATAATGACTTTCTATAGTTTGCGGATGCGTCCGGAAATAAGAAAAGCTTACTTCCATCGTTTTTTAAAATCACAGCTTCTAGAAGGTTTACATGATTTCTTAAAAAACACGAGTTTTTAGAAAATGTGTTTTATTTCATAAATGGAATCAACAAAGTATGCACATTCTACGTCATAACGACTTTCTATAGTTTGCGCACGCGTTTGGAAATAAGAAAAGCTTACTTCCCTTGTTTTTAAAAATCACCGCTTCTAATAGGTTTACATGATTTCTTCAAAAACACGAGTTTAAAAAAACACGAGTTTTTAGAAAATGTGTTTTATTTCATAAATGGAATCTACAAAGTATGCACATTCTACGTCAGAACGACTTTCTATAGTTCGCGCATCTGTCCAGAAATAAGAAAAGCTTACTTCCCCCGTTTTTTAAAATCACATCTTCTAGAAGGTTTACATGATTTCTTAAAAAACACGAGTTTTTAGAAAATGTGTTTTATTTCATAAATGGAATCAACAAAGTATGCACATTCTACGTCATAACGAATTTCTATAGTTTTCGCATGCGTTCGGAAATAAGAAAAGCTTACTTCCCACGTTTTTTAAAATCACTGCTTCTAGAAGGTTTACATGATTTCTTAAAAAACAAGAGTTTTTAGAAAATGTGTTTTATTTCATAAATGGAATCAACAAAGTATGCACATTCTACGTCATAATGACTTTCTATAGTTTGCGGATGCGTCCGGAAATAAGAAAAGCTTACTTCCATCGTTTTTTAAAATCACAGCTTCTAGAAGGTTTACATGATTTCTTAAAAAACACGAGTTTTTAGAAAATGTGTTTTATTTCATAAATGGAATCAACAAAGTATGCACATTCTACGTCATAACGACTTTCTATAGTTTGCGCACGCGTTTGGAAATAAGAAAAGCTTACTTCCCTTGTTTTTAAAAATCACCGCTTCTAATAGGTTTACATGATTTCTTCAAAAACACGAGTTTTTAGAAATTGTGTTTTATTTCATCAATGGAATCTACAAAGTATGCACATTCTACGTCATAACGACTTTCTATAGTTTGCGTATGCGTCCGGAAATCAGAAAAGCTTACTTCCACCGTTTTTTAAAATCACAGCTTCTAGAAGGTTTACATGATTTTTTAAAAAACACGAGTTTTTAGAATATGTGTTTTATTTCATAAATTTAATCAACCATGTATTCACATGCTACATCATAACGACTTTCTATAGTTTGCGCATGCGTCAGGAAATAAGAAAAGCTTACTTCCACCGTTTTTTAAAATCACAGCTTCTAGAAGGTTTACATGATTTCGTAAAAAACACGAGTTTTTAGAAAATGTGTTTTATTTCATAAATGGAATCTACCAAGTATGCACATTCTACGTCATAACGAATTTCTATAGTTTGCGCATGCGTCCGGAAATAAGAAAAGCTTACTTGCCCCGTTTATAAAATCCTAGCTTCTAGAAGGTTTACATGATTTCTTAAAAAACACGAGTTTTTAGAAAATGTGTTTTATTTCATAAATGGAATCAACAAAGTATGCACATTCTACGTCATAACGACTTTCTATAGTTTGCGCACGCGTTTGGAAATAAGAAAAGCTTACTTCCCATGTTTTTAAAAATCACCGCTTCTAGAAGGTTTACATGATTTCTTCAAAAACACGAGTTTTTAGAAATTGTGTTTTATTTCATCAATGGAATCTACAAAGTATGCACATTCTACGTCATAACGACTTTCTATAGTTTGCGTATGCGTCCGGAAATAAAAAAAGCTTACTTCCACCGTTTTTTAAAATCACAGCTTCTAGAAGGTTTACATGATTTTTTAAAAAACACGAGTTTTTAGAATATGTGTTTTATTTCATAAATTTAATCAACCATGTATTCACATGCTACATCATAACGACTTTCTATAGTTTGCGCATGCGTCAGGAAATAAGAAAAGCTTACTTCCACCGTTTTTTAAAATCACAGCTTCTAGAAGGTTTACATGATTTCGTAAAAAACACGAGTTTTTAGAAAATGTGTTTTATTTCATAAATTTAATCAACCATGTATTCACATGCTACATCATAACGACTTTCTATAGTTTGCGCATGCGTCAGGAAATAAGAAAAGCTTACTTCCACCGTTTTTTAAAATCACAGCTTCTAGAAGGTTTACATGATTTCGTAAAAAACACGAGTTTTTAGAAAATGTGTTTTATTTCATAAATGGAATCTACAAAGTATGCACATTCTACGTCATAACGAATTTCTATAGTTTGCGCATGCGTCCGGAAATAAGAAAAGCTTACTTGCCCCGTTTATAAAATCCTAGCTTCTAGAAGGTTTACATGATTTCTTAAAAAACACGAGTTTTTAGAAAATGTGTTTTATTTCATAAATGGAATCAACAAAGTATGCACATTCTACGTCATAACGACTTTCTATAGTTTGCGCATGCGTTCGGATATAAGAAAAACTTACTTCCCACGTTTTTTAAAATCACAGCTTCTAGAAGGTTTACATGATTTCTTAAAAAACATGAGTTTTTTAAAAATGTGTTTTATTTCATAAATAGAATCAACAAAGTATGCACATTCTACGTCATAATGACTTTCTATAGTTTGCAGATGCGTCCGGAAATAAGAAAAGCTTACTTCCACAGTTTTTTAAAATCACAGCTTCTAGAAGGTTTACATCATTTCGTAAAAAACCAGAGTTTTTAGAAAATGTGTTTTATTTCATAAATAGAATCTAGAAAGTATGCGCATTCTACGTCATAATGACATTCTATAGTTTGCACATGCATCCGGAAATAAGAAAAGCTTTCTTCCCCCGTTTTTTAAAATCACAGCTTCTAGAAGGTTTACATGATATCTTAAAAAACACGAGTTTTTAGAAAATGTCTTTTATTTCATAAATGGAATCAACAAAGTATGCACATTCTACGTCATAACGACTTTCTATAGTTTGTGCATTCGTCAGGAAATATGAAAAGCTTACTTCCACCTTTTTTTAAAATCACAGCTTCTAGAAGGTTTACATGATTTCGTAAAAAACACGAGTTTTTAGAAAATGTGTTTTATTTCATAAATGGAATCTACAAAGTATGCACATTCTACGTCATAACGACTTTCTATAGTTTGCGCATGCGTCCGGAAATAAGAAAAGCTTACTTCCACCGTTTTTTAAAATCTCAGCTTCTAGAAAGTTTACATGATTTCGTAAAAAACACGAGTTTTTAGAAAATGTGTTTTATTTCAGAAATGGAATCTACAAAGTATGCACATTCTACGTCATAACGACTTTCTATAGTTTGCGCATGCGTCCGGAAATAAGAAAAGCTTACTTCCCCCGTTTTTTAAAATCACAGCTTCTAGAAGGTTTACATGATTTCGTAAAAAACACGAATTTTTAGAAAATGTGTTTTATTTCATAAATGGAATCTACAAAGTATGCACATTCTACGTCATAACGACTTTCTATAGTTTGCGCATGCGTTTGGAAATAAGAAAACCTTACTTCCCCCATTTTTTAAAATCACAGCTTCCAGAAGGTTTACATGATTTCTTAAAAAACACGAGTTTTTAGAAAATGTGTTTTATTTAATAAATGGAATTATCAAAGTATGCATATTCTACATCATAACGACTTTCTATAGTTTGTGCATGCATTTGGTAATATGAAAAGCTTACTTCCTCCGTTTTTTAAATTCACAGCTTCTAGAAGGTTTACATGATTTCTTAAAAAACACGAGTTTTTAGAAAATGTGTTTTATTTAATAAATGGAATCAACAAAGTATGCATATTCTACATCATATCGACTTTCTATAGTTTGCGCATGCATTTGGTAATATGAAAAGCTTACTTCCTCCGTTTTTTAAATTCACATCTTCTAGAAGGTTTACATGATTTCTTAAAAAACACGAGTTTTTAGAAAATGTGTTTTATTTCATAAATGGAATCAACCATGTATGCACATTCTAGATCATAACGACTTTCTATAGTTTGCGCATGCGTCAGGAAATAAGAAAAGCTTACTTCCACCGTTTTTTAAAATCACAGCTTCTAGAAGGTTTACATGATTTCGTAAAAAACACGAGTTTTTAGAAAATGTGTTTTATTTCATAAATGGAATCTACAAAGTATGCACATTCTACGTCATAACGACTTTCTATAGTTTGCGGATGTGTCCGGAAATAAGAAAAGCTTACTTGCCCCGTTTTTTAAAATCACAGCTTCTAGAAGGTTTACATGATTTCTTAAAAAACACGAGTTTTTAGAAAATGTGTTTAATTTCATAAATGGAATCAAAAAAGTATGCACATTCTACGTCATAACGACTTTCTATAGTTTGCGCATGCGTTCGGAAATAAGAAAAGCTTACTTCCCCCGTTTTTTAAAATCACAGCTTCTAGAAGGTTTACATGATTTCTTAAAAAACACGAGTTTTTAGAAAATGTGTTTTATTTCATAAACGGAATCTACAAAGTATGCATATTCTACGTCATAACGACTTTCTATAGTTTGCGCATGCGTCAGGAAATAAGAAAAGCTTACTTCCACCGTTTATTGAAATCACAGCTTCTAGAAGGTTTACATGATTTCTTAAAAAACACGAGTTTTTAGAAAATGTGTTTTATTCCATTAATGGAATCAACAAAGTATGCACATTCTACGTCATAACGACTTTCTATAGTTTGCGCATGCGTCCGGAAATAAGAAAAGCTTACTTCCCCTATTTTTTAAAATCACAGCTTCTAGAAGGTTTACACGATTTCTTAAAAAACACTACTTTTTAGAAAATGTGTTTTATTTCATAAATCGAATCAACAAAGTATGCACATTCTACGTCATAATGACTTTCTATAGTTTGCACATGCGTCAGGAAATAAGAAAAGCATACTTCCACCGTTTTTTAAAATCACCGCTTCTAGAAGGTTTACATGATTTCGTAAAAAACACCAGTTCTTAGAAAATGTGTTTTATTTCATAAATGGAATCTACAAAGTATGCACATTCTACGTCATAACGAATTTCTATAGTTTGCGCATGCGTCCAGAAATAAGAAAAGCTTACTTGCCCCGTTTTTTAAAATCACAGCGTCTAGAAGGTTTACATGATTTCTTAAAAAACATGAGTTTTTAGAAAATGTGTTTTATTTCATAAATGGAATCAACAAAGTATGCACATTCTACGCCATAATGACTTTCTATAGTTTGCGCATGCGTCCGGAAATAAGAAAAGCTTACTTCCACCGTTTTTTAAAATCACAGCTTCTAGAAGGTTTACATGATTTCGTAAAAAACACGAGTTTTTAGAAAATGTATTTTATTTCATAAATGGAATCTACAAAGTATGCAAATTCTATGTCATAACGACATTCTATAGTTTGCGCATGCGTCCGGAAATAAGAAAAGCTTACTTCCACCGTTTTTTAAAATCATAGCTTCTATAGGGTTTACATGATTTCGTAAAAAACACGAGTTTTTAGAAAATGTGTTTTATTTCATAAATGGAATCTACAAAGTATGCACATTCTACGTCATAACGACTTTATATAGTTTGTGCATGCGTCCGGAAATAAGAAACGCTTACTTCCACCGTTTTTTAAAATCACAGCTTCTAGAAGGTTTACATGATTTCGTAAAAAACACGAGTTTTTAGAAAATGTGTTTTATTTCATAAATGGAATCTACGAAGTATGCACATTCTACGTCATAACGAATTTCTATAGTTTGCGCATGCGTCCAGAAATAACAAAAGCTTACTTCCCCCGTTTTTTAAAATCATAGCTTCTAGAACGTTTACATGATTTCTTAAAAAACACGAGTTTTTAGAAAATGTGTTTTATTTCAAAGATAGAATCAACAAAGTGTGCACATTCTACGTCATAATGACTTTCTATAGTTTGCGCATATGATTGGAAATAAGAAAAGCATACTTCCACCGTTTTTTAAAATCACAGCTTCTAGAAGGTTTACCTGATTTCTTAAAAAACACGAGTTTTTACAAAATGTGTTTTATTTCATAAATGGAATCAACAAAGTATGCACATTGTACATCATAACGACTTTCTATAGTTTGCGCATTCGTCCGGAAATAAGAAAAGATTACTTCCACCGTTTTTTAAAATCACAGCTTCTAGAAGGTTTACACGATTTCGTAAAAAACACGAGTTTTTAGAAAATGTGTTTTATTTCATAAATGGAATCTACAAAGTATGCACATTCTACGTCAGAACGACTTTCTATAGTTCGCGCATGCGTCCAGAAATAAGAAAAGCTTACTTCCCCCGTTTTTTAAAATCACATCTTCTAGAAGGTTTACATGATTTCTTAAAAAATACGAGTTTTTAGAAAATGTGATTTATTTCATAAATGGAATCAACAAAGTATGCAAATTCTACGTCATAACGACTTTCTATAGTTTGCGGATGCGTTCGGAAATAAGAAAAGCTTACTTCCCACGTTTTTTAAAATCACAGCTTCTAGAAGGTTTACATGATTTCTTAAAAAACACGAGTTTTTAGAAAATGTGTTTTATTTCATAAATGGAATCTACAAAGTATGCACATTCTACGTCAGAACGACTTTCTATAGTTTGCGCATCCGTCCGGAAATAAGAAAAGCTTACTTCCCCCGTTTTTTAAAATCACAGCTTCTAGAAGGTTTACATGATTTCTTAAAAAACACTAGTTTTTAGAAAATATGTTCTATTTCATAAATAGAATCAACAAAGGATGCACATTCTACGTCATAACGACTTTCTATAGTTTGCGCATGCGTTTGGAAATAAGAAACGCTTACTTCCCCCGTTTTTTAAAATCACAGCTTCTAGAAGGTTTACATGATTTCTTAAAAAACACGAGTTTTTAGAAAATGTGTTTTATTTCATAAATAGAATCAACAAAGTATGCACATTCTATGTCATAATGACTTTCTATAGTTTGCGGATGCGTCCGGAAATAAGAAAAGCTTACTTCCCACGTTTTTTAACATCACAGCTTCTAGAAGGTTTACATGATTTCGTAAAAAACACGAGTTTTTAGAGAATGTGTTTTATTTCATAAATGGAATGAACAATGTATGCACATTCTATGTCATAATGACTTTCTATAGTTTGCGGATGCGTCCGGAAATAAGAAAAGCTTACTTCCCCCGTTTTTTAAAATCACAGCTTCTAGAAGGTTTACATGATTTCTTAAAAAACACGAGTTTTTAGAAAATGTGTTTTATTTCATAAATGGAATCAACAAAGTATGCACATTCTACATCATAACGACTTTCTATAGTTTGCGCACGCGTTTGGAAATAAGAAAAGCTTACTTCCCACGTTTTTTAAAATCACAGCTTCTAGAAGGTTTACATGATTTCTTAAAAAACACGAGTTTTTAGAAAATGTGTTTTATTTCATAAATAGAATGAACAAAGTATGCACATTCTACGTCATAATGAATTTCTATAGTTTACGGATGCGTCCGGAAATAAGAAAAGCTTACTTCCCCCGTTTTTTAAAATCACAGCTTCTAGAAGGTTTACATGATTTCTTAAAAAACACGAGTTTTTAGAAAATGTGTTTTATTTCATAAATGGAATCAACAAAGTATGCACATTCTACTTCATAACGACTTTCTATACTTTGCGCATGCGTTTGGAAATAAGAAAACCCTACTTCCCCCGTTTTTTAAAATCACAGCTTCTAGAAGGTTTACATGATTTCTTAAAAAACACGAGTTTTTAGAAAATGTGTTTTATTTCATAAATGGAATCAACAAAGTATGCACATTCTACGTCATAACGACTTTCTATAGTTTGCGCATGCATCCAGAAATAAGAGAAGCTTACTTCCACCTTTTTTTAAAATCACAGCTTCTAGAAAGTTTACATAATTTCGTAAAAAACACGAGTTTTTAGAAAATGTGTTTTATTTCATAAATGGAATCTACAAAGTATGCACATTCTTCGTCACAACGACATTCTATAGTTCGCGCATGCGTCCGGAAATAAGAAAAGCTTACTTCCACCGTTTTTTAAAATCACAGCTTCTAGAAGGTTTACATGATTTCTTAAAAAACACGCGTTTTTAGAAAATGAGTTTTATTTCATAAATGGAATCAACAAAGTATGCACATTCATCGTTATAACGACTTTCTATAGTTTGCGCATGCGTTTGGAAATAAGAAAAGCTTACTTCCCACATTTTTTAAAATCACAGCTTCTAGAAGGTTTACATGATTTCTTAAAAAACAAGAGTTTTTAGAAAATGTGTTTTATTTCATAAATGGAATCAACAAAGTATGCACATTCTACGTCATAACGACATTCTATAGTTTGCGCATGCGTTCGGAAATAAGAAAAGCTTACTTCCCCCGTTTTTTAAAATCACAGCTTCTAGAAGGTTTACATGATTTCTTAAAAAACATGAGTTTTTAGAAAATGTGTTTTATTTCGTAAATGGAATCTACAAAGTATGCACATTCTATGTCATAACAATTTTCTATAGTTTGCGCATCCATCCGGAAATAAGAAAAGCTTACTTACCCCGTTTTTTAAAATCACAGCTTCTAGAAGGTTTACATGATTTGTTAAAAAACACGAGTTTTTAGAAAATGTGTTTTATTTCATAAATGGAATCAACAAACTATGCACATTCTACGTCATAACGACTTTCTATAGTTTGCGCATGCGTCCGGAAATAAGAAAAGCTTACTTCCCCCGTTTTTTAAAATCACAGCTTCTAGAAGGTTTACATGATTTCTTAAAAAACACGAGTTTTTAGAAAATGTGTTTTATTTCATAAATGGAATCAACAAAGTATGCACATTCTACATCATAACGACTTTCTATAGTTTGCGCATGCGTCCGGAAATAAGAAAAGCTTACTTCCACCGTTTTTTAAAATCACAGATTGTAAAAGGTTTAAATGATTTCGTCAAAAACACGAGTTTTTAGAAAATGTGTTTTATTTCATAAATGGAATCTACAAAGTATGCACATTGTACGTCATAACGACATTCTATAGTTTGCGCATGCGTCCGGAAATAAGAAAAGCTTACTTCCACCGTTTTTTAAAATCACAGCTTCTAGAAGGTTTACATGATTTCTTAAAAAACGCGAGTTTTTAGAAAATGTGTTTTATTTCATAAATTTAATCAACCATGTATGCACATTCTACATCATAATGAATTTCTATAGTTTGCGCATGCGTCAGGAAATAAGAAAAGCTTACTTCCACCGTTTTTTAAAATCACAGCTTCTAGAAGGTTTACATGATTTCGTAAAAAACACGAGTTTTTAGAAAATGTGTTTTATTTCATAAATGGAGTCTACAAAGTATGCACATTCTACCTCATAACGACTTTCTATAGTTTGCGCATGCGTCCGGAAATAAGAAAAGCTTACTTGCCCCGTTTTTTAAAATCACAGCTTCTAGAAGGTTTACATGATTTCTTAAAAAACACGAGTTTTTAGAAAATGTGTTTTATTTCATAAATGGAATCAACAAAGTATGCACATTCTACGTCATAACGACTTTCTATAGTTTGCGCATGCGTTCGGATATAAGAAAAGCTTACTTCCCACATTTTTTAAAATCACAGCTTCTAGAAGGTTTACATGATTTCTTAAAAAACACGAATTTTTTAAAAATGTGTTTTATTTCATAAATAGAATCAACAAAGTATGCACATTCTACGTCATAATGACTTTCTATAGTTTGCAGATGCGTCCGGAAATAAGAAAATCTTACTTCCACCATTTTTTAAAATCACAGCTTCTAGAAGGTTTACATGATTTCGTAAAAAACCCGAGTTTTTAGAAAATGTGTTTTATTTCATAAATGGAATCTACAAAGTATGCGCATTCTACGTCATAATGACTTTCTATAGTTTGCGCATGCGTCCGGAAATAAGAAAAGCTTACTTCCCCCATTTTTTAAAATCACAGCTTCTAGAAGGTTTACATGATTTCGTAAAAAACACGAGTTTTTAGAAAATGTGTTTTATTTCATAAATGGAATCAACAAAGTATGCACATTCTACGTCATAACGACTTTCTATAGTTTGCGCATTCGTCCGGAAATATGAAAAGCTTACTTCCACCTTTTTTTAAAATCACAGCTTCTAGAAGGTTTACATGATTTCGTAAAAAACACGAGTTTTTAGAAAATGTGTTTTATTTCATAAATGGAATCTACAAAGTATGCACATTCTACATCATAACGAATTTCTATAGTTTGCGCATTGCGTCCGGAAATAAGAAAAGCTTACTTCCACTGTTTTTTAAAATCTCAGCTTCTAGAAGGTTTACATGATTTCGTAAAAAACACGAGTTTTTAGAAAATGTGTTTTATTTCATAAATGGAATCTACAAAGTATGGACATTCTACGTCATAACGACTTTCTATAGTTTGCGCATGCGTCCAGAAATAAGAAAAGCTTACTTCCCCCGTTTTTTAAAATCACAGCTTCTAGAAGGTTTACATGATTTCTTAAAAAACACGAGTTTTTAGAAAATGTGTTTTATTTCATAAATGGAATCTACAAAGTATGGACATTCTACGTCATAACGACTTTCTATAGTTTGCACATGCATTTGGAAATATCAAAAGCTTACTTCCCCCGTTTTTTAAAATCATAGCTTCTAGAAGGTTTACATGATTTCTTAAAAAACACGAGTTTTTAGAAAATGTGTTTTATTTCATAAATGGAATCAACCATGTATGCACATTCTAGATCATAACGATTTTCTATAGTTTGCGCATGCGTCAGGAAATAAGAAAAGCTTACTTCCACCGTATTTTAAAATCACAGCTTCTAGAAGGTTTACATGATTTCTTAAAAATCACGAGTTTTTAGAAAATGTGTTTTATTTCATAAATGGAATCAACAAAGTATGCACATTCTACGTCGTAATGACTTTCTGTAGTTTGCGCATTCGTCCGGAAATAAGAAAAGCTTACTTCCACCATTTTTTAAAATCACAGCTTCTAGAAGGTTTACATGATTTCGTAAAAAACATGAGTTTTTAGAAAATGTGTTTTATTTCATAAATGGAATCTACAAAGTATGCACATTCTACGTCATAACGACTTTCTATATTTTGTGGATGCATCTGGAAATAAGAAAAGCTTACTTCCACCGTTTTTTAAAATCACAGCTTCTAGAAGGTTTACATGATTTCGTAAAAAACACGAGTTTTTAGAAAATGTGTTTTACTTCATAAATGGAATCTAAAAAGTATGCACATTCTACGTCATAATGACTTTCTATAGTTTGTGCACGCTTTTGGAAATAAGAAAAGCTTACTTCCAACGTTTTTTAAAATCACAGCTTCTAGAAGTTTACATGATTTCGTAAAAAACACGAGTTTTTAGAAAATGTGTTTTATTTCATAAATGGAATCTACAAAGTATGCACATTCTACGTCATAACGACTTTCTATAGTTTGCGCATCCGTCCGGAAATAAGAAAAGCTTACTTCCCCCATTTTTTAAAATGACAGCTTCTAGAAGGTTTACATGATTTCTTAAAAAACACGAGTTTTTAGAAAATGTCTTTTATTTCATAAATGGAATCAACAAAGTATGCACATTCTACGTCATAACGACTTTCTATAGTTTGTGCATTTGTCCGGAAATATTAAAAGCTTACTTCCACTTTTTTTTAAAATCACAGCTTCTAGAAGGTTTACATGATTTCGTAAAAAACACGAGTTTTTAGAAAATGTGTTTTATTTCATAAATGGAATCTACAAAGTATGCACATTCTACGTCATAACGACTTTCTATAGTTTGTGGATGCGTCCGGAAATAAGAAAAGCTTACTTCCACCGTTTTTTAAAATCACAGCTTCTAGAAGGTTTACATGATTTCGTAAAAAACACGAGTTTTTAGAAAATGTGTTTTATTTCATAAATGGAATCTACAAAGTATGCACATTCTACGTCATAACGACTTTCTATAGTTTGCGCATGCGTCCGGAAATAAGAAAAGCTTACTTCCACCGTTTTTTAAAATCACACCTTCTAGAAGGTTTACATGATTTCGTAAAAAACACAAGTTTTTAGAAAATGTGTTTTATTTCATAAATGGAATCAACAAAGTATGCACATTCATCGTTATAACGACTTTCTATAGTTTGCGCATGCGTTCGGAAATAAGAAAAGCTTACTTCCCACGTTTTTTAAAATCACAGCTTCTAGAAGGTTTACATGATTTCTTAAAAAAAAAGAGTTTTTAGAAAATGTGTTTTATTTCATAAATGGAATCAACAAAGTATGCACATTCTACGTCATAACGAATTTCTATAGTTTGCGCATGCGTTCGGAAATAACAAAAGCTTACTTCCCCCGTTTTTTAAAATCATAGCTTCTAGAAGGTTTACATGATTTCTTAAAAAACACGAGTTTTTAGAAAATGTGTTTTATTTCATAAATGGAATCAACAAAGTATGCACATTCTACGTCATAACGAATTTCTATAGTTTGCGCATGCGTCCAGAAATAACAAAAGCTTACTTCCCCCGTTTTTTAAAATCATAGCTTCTAGAACGTTTACATGATTTCTTAAAAAACACGAGTTTTTAGAAAATGTGTTTTATTTCAAAGATAGAATCAACAAAGTGTGCACATTCTACGTCATAATGACTTTCTATAGTTTGCGCATATGATTGGAAATAAGAAAAGCATACTTCCCCCGTTTTTTAAAATCACAGCTTCTAGAAGGTTTACCTGATTTCTTAAAAAACACGAGTTTTTACAAAATGTGTTTTATTTCATAAATGGAATCAACAAAGTATGCACATTGTACATCATAACGACTTTCTATAGTTTGCGCATTCGTCCGGAAATAAGAAAAGATTACTTCCACCGTTTTTTAAAATCACAGCTTCTAGAAGGTTTACACGATTTCGTAAAAAACACGAGTTTTTAGAAAATGTGTTTTATTTCATAAATGGAATCTACAAAGTATGCACATTCTACGTCAGAACGACTTTCTATAGTTCGCGCACGCGTCCAGAAATAAGAAAAGCTTACTTCCCCCGTTTTTTAAAATCACATCTTCTAGAAGGTTTACATGATTTCTTAAAAAATACGAGTTTTTAGAAAATGTGATTTATTTCATAAATGGAATCAACAAAGTATGCAAATTCTACGTCATAACGACTTTCTATAGTTTGCGGATGCGTTCGGAAATAAGAAAAGCTTACTTCCCACGTTTTTTAAAATCACAGCTTCTAGAAGGTTTACATGATTTCTTAAAAAACACGAGTTTTTAGAAAATGTGTTTTATTTCATAAATGGAATCTACAAAGTATGCACATTCTACGTCAGAACGACTTTCTATAGTTTGCGCATCCGTCCGGAAATAAGAAAAGCTTACTTCCCCCGTTTTTTAAAATCACAGCTTCTAGAAGGTTTACATGATTTCTTAAAAAACACTAGTTTTTAGAAAATATGTTCTATTTCATAAATAGAATCAACAAAGTATGCACATTCTACGTCATAACGACTTTCTATAGTTTGCGCATGCGTTTGGAAATAAGAAACGCTTACTTCCCCCGTTTTTTAAAATCACAGGTTCTAGAAGGTTTACATGATTTCTTAAAAAACACGAGTTTTTAGAAAATGTGTTTTATTTCATAAATGGAATCAACAAAGTATGCACATTCTACGTTATAACAACATTCTATAGTTTGCGCATGCGTTCGGAAATAAGAAAAGCTTACTTCCCACGTTTTTTAACATCACAGCTTCTAGAAGGTTTACATGATTTCTTAAAAAACACGAGTTTTTAGAAAATGTGTTTTATTTCATAAATAGAATCAACAAAGTATGCACATTCTATGTCATAATGACTTTCTATAGTTTGCGGATGCGTCCGGAAATAAGAAAAGCTTACTTCCACCGTTTTTTAAAATCACACCTTCTAGAAGGTTTACATGATTTCGTAAAAAACACAAGTTTTTAGAGAATGTGTTTTATTTCATAAATGGAATGAACAATGTATGCACATTCTACGTCATAATGACTTTCTATAGTTTGCGGATGCGTCCGGAAATAAGAAAAGCTTACTTCCCCCGTTTTTTAAAATCACAGCTTCTAGAAGGTTTACATGATTTCTTAAAAAACACGAGTTTTTAGAAAATGTGTTTTATTTCATAAATGGAATCAACAAAGTATGCACATTCTACATCATAACGACTTTCTATAGTTTGCGCACGCGTTTGGAAATAAGAAAAGCTTACTTCCCACGTTTTTTAAAATCACAGCTTCTAGAAGGTTTACATGATTTCTTAAAAAACACGAGTTTTTAGAAAATGTGTTTTATTTCATAAATAGAATGAACAAAGTATGCACATTCTACGTCATAATGAATTTCTATAGTTTACGGATGCGTCCGGAAATAAGAAAAGCTTACTTCCCCCGTTTTTTAAAATCACAGCTTCTAGAAGGTTTACATGATTTCTTAAAAAACACGAGTTTTTAGAAAATGTGTTTTATTTCATAAATGGAATCAACAAAGTATGCACATTCTACTTCATAACGACTTTCTATACTTTGCGCATGCGTTTGGAAATAAGAAAACCCTACTTCCCCCGTTTTTTAAAATCACAGCTTCTAGAAGGTTTACATGATTTCTTAAAAAACACGAGTTTTTAGAAAATGTGTTTTATTTCATAAATGGAATCAACAAAGTATGCACATTCTACGTCATAACGACTTTCTATAGTTTGCGCATGCATCCAGAAATAAGAGAAGCTTACTTCCACCTTTTTTTAAAATCACAGCTTCTAGAAAGTTTACATAATTTCGTAAAAAACACGAGTTTTTAGAAAATGTGTTTTATTTCATAAATGGAATCTACAAAGTATGCACATTCTTCGTCACAACGACATTCTATAGTTCGCGCATGCGTCCGGAAATAAGAAAAGCTTACTTCCACCGTTTTTTAAAATCACAGCTTCTAGAAGGTTTACATGATTTCTTAAAAAACACGCGTTTTTAGAAAATGAGTTTTATTTCATAAATGGAATCAACAAAGTATGCACATTCATCGTTATAACGACTTTCTATAGTTTGCGCATGCGTTTGGAAATAAGAAAAGCTTACTTCCCACATTTTTTAAAATCACAGCTTCTAGAAGGTTTACATGATTTCTTAAAAAACAAGAGTTTTTAGAAAATGTGTTTTATTTCATAAATGGAATCAACAAAGTATGCACATTCTACGTCATAACGACATTCTATAGTTTGCGCATGCGTTCGGAAATAAGAAAAGCTTACTTCCCCCGTTTTTTAAAATCACAGCTTCTAGAAGGTTTACATGATTTCTTAAAAAACATGAGTTTTTAGAAAATGTGTTTTATTTCGTAAATGGAATCTACAAAGTATGCACATTCTATGTCATAACAATTTTCTATAGTTTGCGCATCCATCCGGAAATAAGAAAAGCTTACTTACCCCGTTTTTTAAAATCACAGCTTCTAGAAGGTTTACATGATTTGTTAAAAAACACGAGTTTTTAGAAAATGTGTTTTATTTCATAAATGGAATCAACAAACTATGCACATTCTACGTCATAACGACTTTCTATAGTTTGCGCATGCGTCCGGAAATAAGAAAAGCTTACTTCCCCCGTTTTTTAAAATCACAGCTTCTAGAAGGTTTACATGATTTCTTAAAAAACACGAGTTTTTAGAAAATGTGTTTTATTTCATAAATGGAATCAACAAAGTATGCACATTCTACATCATAACGACTTTCTATAGTTTGCGCATGCGTCCGGAAATAAGAAAAGCTTACTTCCACCGTTTTTTAAAATCACAGATTGTAAAAGGTTTAAATGATTTCGTCAAAAACACGAGTTTTTAGAAAATGTGTTTTATTTCATAAATGGAATCTACAAAGTATGCACATTGTACGTCATAACGACATTCTATAGTTTGCGCATGCGTCCGGAAATAAGAAAAGCTTACTTCCACCGTTTTTTAAAATCACAGCTTCTAGAAGGTTTACATGATTTCTTAAAAAACGCGAGTTTTTAGAAAATGTGTTTTATTTCATAAATTTAATCAACCATGTATGCACATTCTACATCATAATGAATTTCTATAGTTTGCGCATGCGTCAGGAAATAAGAAAAGCTTACTTCCACCGTTTTTTAAAATCACAGCTTCTAGAAGGTTTACATGATTTCGTAAAAAACACGAGTTTTTAGAAAATGTGTTTTATTTCATAAATGGAGTCTACAAAGTATGCACATTCTACCTCATAACGACTTTCTATAGTTTGCGCATGCGTCCGGAAATAAGAAAAGCTTACTTGCCCCGTTTTTTAAAATCACAGCTTCTAGAAGGTTTACATGATTTCTTAAAAAACACGAGTTTTTAGAAAATGTGTTTTATTTCATAAATGGAATCAACAAAGTATGCACATTCTACGTCATAACGACTTTCTATAGTTTGCGCATGCGTTCGGATATAAGAAAAGCTTACTTCCCACATTTTTTAAAATCACAGCTTCTAGAAGGTTTACATGATTTCTTAAAAAACACGAATTTTTTAAAAATGTGTTTTATTTCATAAATAGAATCAACAAAGTATGCACATTCTACGTCATAATGACTTTCTATAGTTTGCAGATGCGTCCGGAAATAAGAAAATCTTACTTCCACCATTTTTTAAAATCACAGCTTCTAGAAGGTTTACATGATTTCGTAAAAAACCCGAGTTTTTAGAAAATGTGTTTTATTTCATAAATGGAATCTACAAAGTATGCGCATTCTACGTCATAATGACTTTCTATAGTTTGCGCATGCGTCCGGAAATAAGAAAAGCTTACTTCCCCCATTTTTTAAAATCACAGCTTCTAGAAGGTTTACATGATTTCTTAAAAAAACACGAGTTTTTAGAAAATGTCTTTTATTTCATAAATGGAATCAACAAAGTATGCACATTCTACGTCATAACGACTTTCTATAGTTTGCGCATTCGTCCGGAAATATGAAAAGCTTACTTCCACCTTTTTTTAAAATCACAGCTTCTAGAAGGTTTACATGATTTCGTAAAAAACACGAGTTTTTAGAAAATGTGTTTTATTTCATAAATGGAATCTACAAAGTATGCACATTCTACATCATAACGAATTTCTATAGTTTGCGCATTGCGTCCGGAAATAAGAAAAGCTTACTTCCACTGTTTTTTAAAATCTCAGCTTCTAGAAGGTTTACATGATTTCGTAAAAAACACGAGTTTTTAGAAAATGTGTTTTATTTCATAAATGGAATCTACAAAGTATGCACATTCTACGTCATAACGACTTTCTATAGTTTGCGCATGCGTCCAGAAATAAGAAAAGCTTACTTCCCCCGTTTTTTAAAATCACAGCTTCTAGAAGGTTTACATGATTTCGTAAAAAACACGAGTTTTTAGAAAATGTGTTTTATTTCATAAATGGAATCTACAAAGTATGGACATTCTACGTCATAACGACTTTCTATAGTTTGCGCATGCGTTTGAAAATAAGAAAACCTTACATCCCCCATTTTTTAAAATCACAGCTTCTAGAAGGTTTACATGATTTCTTAAAAAACACGAGTTTTTAGAAAATGTGTTTTATTTCATAAATGGAATCAACAAAGTATGCACATTCTACATCATAACGACTTTCTATAGTTTGCACATGCATTTGGAAATATCAAAAGCTTACTTCCCCCGTTTTTTAAAATCATAGCTTCTAGAAGGTTTACATGATTTCTTAAAAAACACGAGTTTTTAGAAAATGTGTTTTATTTCATAAATGGAATCAACCATGTATGCACATTCTAGATCATAACGATTTTCTATAGTTTGCGCATGCGTCAGGAAATAAGAAAAGCTTACTTCCACCGTATTTTAAAATCACAGCTTCTAGAAGGTTTACATGATTTCTTAAAAATCACGAGTTTTTAGAAAATGTGTTTTATTTCATAAATGGAATCAACAAAGTATGCACATTCTACGTCGTAATGACTTTCTGTAGTTTGCGCATTCGTCCGGAAATAAGAAAAGCTTACTTCCACCATTTTTTAAAATCACAGCTTCTAGAAGGTTTACATGATTTCGTAAAAAACATGAGTTTTTAGAAAATGTGTTTTATTTCATAAATGGAATCTACAAAGTATGCACATTCTACGTCATAACGACTTTCTATATTTTGTGGATGCATCTGGAAATAAGAAAAGCTTACTTCCACCGTTTTTTAAAATCACAGCTTCTAGAAGGTTTACATGATTTCGTAAAAAACACGAGTTTTTAGAAAATGTGTTTTACTTCATAAATGGAATCTAAAAAGTATGCACATTCTACGTCATAATGACTTTCTATAGTTTGTGCACGCTTTTGGAAATAAGAAAAGCTTACTTCCAACGTTTTTTAAAATCACAGCTTCTAGAAGTTTACATGATTTCGTAAAAAACACGAGTTTTTAGAAAATGTGTTTTATTTCATAAATGGAATCTACAAAGTATGCACATTCTACGTCATAACGACTTTCTATAGTTTGCGCATCCGTCCGGAAATAAGAAAAGCTTACTTCCCCCATTTTTTAAAATGACAGCTTCTAGAAGGTTTACATGATTTCTTAAAAAACACGAGTTTTTAGAAAATGTCTTTTATTTCATAAATGGAATCAACAAAGTATGCACATTCTACGTCATAACGACTTTCTATAGTTTGTGCATTTGTCCGGAAATATTAAAAGCTTACTTCCACTTTTTTTTAAAATCACAGCTTCTAGAAGGTTTACATGATTTCGTAAAAAACACGAGTTTTTAGAAAATGTGTTTTATTTCATAAATGGAATCTACAAAGTATGCACATTCTACGTCATAACGACTTTCTATAGTTTGTGGATGCGTCCGGAAATAAGAAAAGCTTACTTCCACCGTTTTTTAAAATCACAGCTTCTAGAAGGTTTACATGATTTCGTAAAAAACACGAGTTTTTAGAAAATGTGTTTTATTTCATAAATGGAATCTACAAAGTATGCACATTCTACGTCATAACGACTTTCTATAGTTTGCGCATGCATCCGGAAATAAGAAAAGCTTACTTCCACCGTTTTTTAAAATCACAGATTCTAGAAGGTTTACATGATTTCGTAAAAAACATGAGTTTTTAGAAAATGTGTTTTATTTCATAAATGTAATCTACAAAGTATGCACATTCTATGTCATAACGACTTTCTATAGTTTGTGGATGCGTCCGGAAATAAGAAAAGCTTACTTCCACCGTTTTTTAAAATCACAGCTTCTAGAAGGTTTACATGATTTCGTAAAAAACACGAGTTTTTAGAAAATGTGTTTTGTTTCATCAATGGAATCTACAAAGTATGCACATTCTACGTCATAACAACATTCTATAGTTTGCGCATGCATCCGGAAATAAGAAAAGCTTACTTCCACCGTTTTTTAAAATCACAGCTTCTAGAAGGTTTACATGATTTCGTAAAAAACATGAGTTTTTAGAAAATGTGTTTTATTTCATAAATGGAATCTACAAAGTATGCACATTCTACGTCATAATGACTTTCTATAGTTTGCACATGCGTCCGAAAATAAAAAAAGCTTACTTCCCCCATTTTTTAAAATCACGGCTTCTAAGGTTTACATGATTTCTTAAAAAACACGAGTTTTTAGAAAATGTATTTTATTTCATAAATGGAATCAACAAAGTATGCACATTCTACGCCATAATGACTTTCTATAGTTTGCGCATGCGTCCGGAAATAAGAAAAGCTTACTTCCCCCGTTTTTTAAAATCACAGCTTCTAGAAGGTTTACATGATTTCTTAAAAAACACGAGTTTTTAGAAAATGTGTTTTATTTCATAAATGGAATCAACAAAGTATGCACATTCTACGTCATAACGACTTTCTATAGTTTGCGCATGCGTTCGGAAATAAGAAAAGCTTACTTCCCACGTTTTTTAAAATCACAGCTTCTAGAAGGTTTACATGATTTCTTAAAAAACACGAGTTTTTAGAAAATGTGTTTTATTTCATAAATAGAATCAACAAAGTATGCACATTCTACGTCATAATCACTTTCTATAGTTTGCGGATGCGTCGGGAAATAAGAAAAGCTTACTTCCACCGTTTTTTAAAATCACACCTTCTAGAAGGTTTACATGATTTCGTAAAAAACACAAGTTTTTAGAAAATGTGTTTTATTTCATAAATGGAATGAACAAAGTATGCACATTCTACGTCATAATGACTTTCTATAGTTTGCGGATGCGTCCGGAAATGAGAAAAGCTTACTTCCCCCGTTTTTTAAAATCACAGCTTCTAGAAGGTTTACATGATTTCGTAAAAAACACAAGTTTTTAGAAAATTAGTTTTATTTCATAAATGGAATGAACAAAGTATGCACATTCTACGTCATAATGACTTTCTATAGTTTGCGGATGCGTCCGGAAATAAGAAAAGCTTACTTCCCCCATTTTTTAAAATCACAGCTTCTAGAAGGTTTACATGATTTCTTAAAAAACACGAGTTTTTAGAAAATGTGTTTTATTTCATAAATGGAATCAACAAAGTATGCACATTCTACGTCATAACGACTTTCTATAGTTTGCGCACGCGTTTGGAAATAAGAAAAGCTTACTTCCCACGTTTTTAAAAATCACCGCTTCTAGAAGGTTTACATGATTTCTTCAAAAACACGAGTTTTTAGAAATTGTGTTTTATTTCATCAATGGAATCTACAAAGTATGCACATTCTACGTCATAACGACTTTCTATAGTTTGCGTATGCGTCCGGAAATAAGAAAAGCTTACTTCCACCGTTTTTTAAAATCACAGCTTCTAGAAGGTTTACATGATTTCTTTAAAAACACGAGTTTTTAGAAAATGTGTTTTATTTCATAAATTTAATCAACCATGTATGCACATTCTACATCATAACGACTTTCTATAGTTTGCGCATGCGTCAGGAAATAAGAAAAGATTACTTCCACCGTTTTTTAAAATCACAGCTTCTAGAAGGTTTACATGATTTCGTAAAAAACACGAGTTTTTAGAAAATGTGTTTTATTTCATAAATGGAATCTACAAAGTATGCACATTCTACGTCATAACGACTTTCTATAGTTTGCGCATGCGTCCGGAAATAAGAAAAGCTTACTTGCCCCATTTTTAAAATCACAGCTTCTAGAAGGTTTACATGATTTCTTAAAAAACACGAGTTTTTAGAAAATGTGTTTTATTTCATAAATGGAATCAACAAAGTATGCACATTCTACGTCATAACGACTTTCTATAGTTTGCGCATGCGTTCGGATATAAGAAAAGCTTACTTCCCACGTTTTTTAAAATCACAGCTTCTAGAAGGTTTACATGATTTCTTAAAAAACATGAGTTTTTTAAAAATGTGTTTTATTTCATAAATAGAATCAACAAAGTATGCACATTCTACGTCATAATGACTTTCTATAGTTTGCAGATGCGTCCGGAAATAAGAAAAGCTTACTTCCACCGTTTTTTAAAATCACAGCTTCTAGAAGGTTTACATGATTTCGTAAAAAACCAGAGTTTTTAGAAAATGTGTTTTATTTCATAAATGGAATCTAGAAAGTATGCGCATTCTACGTCATAATGACATTCTATAGTTTGCGCATGCGTCCGGAAATAAGAAAAGCTTACTTCCCCCGTTTTTTAAAATCACAGCTTCTAGAAGGTTTACATGATATCTTAAAAAACACGAGTTTTTAAAAAATGTCTTTTATTTCATAAATGGAATCAACAAAGTATGCACATTCTACGTCATAACGACTTTCTATAGTTTGCGCATTCGTCAGGAAATATGAAAAGCTTACTTCCACCTTTTTTTAAAATCACAGCTTCTAGAAGGTTTACATGATTTCGTAAAAAACACGAGTTTTTAGAAAATGTGTTTTATTTCATAAATGGAATCTACAAAGTATGCACATTCTACGTCATAACGGCTTTCTATAATTTGCGCATGCGTCCGGAAATAAGAAAAGCTTACTTCCACCGTTTTTTAAAATCTCAGCTTCTAGAAAGTTTACATGATTTCGTAAAAAACACGAGTTTTTAGAAAATGTGTTTTATTTCATAAATGGAATCTACAAAGTATGCACATTCTACGTCATAACGATTTTCTATAGTTTGCGCATGCATCCGGAAATAAGAAAAGCTTACTTCCCCCGTTTTTTAAAATCACAGCTTCTAGAAGGTTTACATGATTTCGTAAAAAACACGAGTTTTTAGAAAATGTGTTTTATTTCATAAATGGAATCCACAAAGTATGCACATTCTACGTCATAACGACTTTCTATAGTTTGCGCATGCGTTTGGAAATAAGAAAACCTTACTTCCCCCATTTTTTAAAATCACAGCTTCTAGAAGGTTTACATGATTTCTTAAAAAACACGAGTTTTTAGAAAATGTGTTTTATTTAATAAATGGAATCAACAAAGTATGCATATTCTACATCATAACGACTTTCTATAGTTTGCGCATGCATTTGGTAATATGAAAAGCTTACTTCCTCCTTTTTTTAAATTCACAGCTTCTAGAAGGTTTACATGATTTCTTAAAAAACACGTGTTTTTAGAAAATGTGTTTTATTTCATAAATGGAATCAACCATGTATGCACATTCTAGATCATAACGACTTTCTATAGTTTGCGCATGCGTCAGGAAATAAGAAAAGCTTACTTCCACCATTTTTTAAAATCACAGCTTCTAGAAGGTTTACATGATTTCGTAAAAAACACGAGTTTTTAGAAAATGTGTTTTATTTCATAAATGGAATCTACAAAGTATGCACATTCTACGTCATAACGACTTTCTATAGTTTGCGGATGTGTCCGGAAATAAGAAAAGCTTACTTGCCCCGTTTTTTAAAATTACAGCTTCTAGAAGGTTTACATGATTTCTTAAAAAACACGAGTTTTTAGAAAATGTGTTTAATTTTATAAATGGAATCAACAAAGTATGCACATTCTACGTCATAACGAATTTCTATAGTTTGCGCATGCGTTCGGAAATAAGAAAAGCTTACTTCCCCCGTTTTTTAAAATCACAGCTTCTAGAAGGTTTACATGATTTCTTAAAAAACACGAGTTTTTAGAAAATGTGTTTTATTTCATAAACAGAATCTACAAAGTATGCACATTCTACGTCATAACGACTTTCTATAGTTTGCGCATGCGTCAGGAAATAAGAAAAGCTTACTTCCACCGTTTATTGAAATCACAGCTTCTAGAAGGTTTACATGATTTCTTAAAAAACACGAGTTTTTAGAAAATGTGTTTTATTCCATAAATGGAATCAACAAAGTATGCACATTCTACGTCATAAGGACTTTCTATAGTTTGCGCATGCGTCCGGAAATAAGAAAAGCTTACTTCCCCTATTTTTTAAAATCACAGCTTCTAGAAGGTTTACACGATTTCTTAAAAAACATTACTTTTTAGAAAATGTGTTTTATTTCATAAATCGAATCAACAAAGTATGCACATTCTACGTCATAACGACTTTCTATAGTTTGCGCATGCGTCAGGAAATAAGAAAAGCGTACTTCCACCGTTTTTTAAAATCACCGCTTCTAGAAGGTTTACATGATTTCGTAAAAAACACCAGTTCTTAGAAAATGTCTTTTATTTCATAAATGGAATCAACAAAGTATGCACATTCTACGTCATAACGACTTTCTATAGTTTGCGCATTCGTCAGGAAATATGAAAAGCTTACTTCCACCTTTTTTTAAAATCACAGCTTCTAGAAGGTTTACATGATTTCGTAAAAAACACGAGTTTTTAGAAAATGTGTTTTATTTCATAAATGGAATCTACAAAGTATGCACATTCTACGTCATAACGGCTTTCTATAATTTGCGCATGCGTCCGGAAATAAGAAAAGCTTACTTCCACCGTTTTTTAAAATCTCAGCTTCTAGAAAGTTTACATGATTTCGTAAAAAACACGAGTTTTTAGAAAATGTGTTTTATTTCATAAATGGAATCTACAAAGTATGCACATTCTACGTCATAACGATTTTCTATAGTTTGCGCATGCATCCGGAAATAAGAAAAGCTTACTTCCCCCGTTTTTTAAAATCACAGCTTCTAGAAGGTTTACATGATTTCGTAAAAAACACGAGTTTTTAGAAAATGTGTTTTATTTCATAAATGGAATCCACAAAGTATGCACATTCTACGTCATAACGACTTTCTATAGTTTGCGCATGCGTTTGGAAATAAGAAAACCTTACTTCCCCCATTTTTTAAAATCACAGCTTCTAGAAGGTTTACATGATTTCTTAAAAAACACGAGTTTTTAGAAAATGTGTTTTATTTAATAAATGGAATCAACAAAGTATGCATATTCTACATCATAACGACTTTCTATAGTTTGCGCATGCATTTGGTAATATGAAAAGCTTACTTCCTCCTTTTTTTAAATTCACAGCTTCTAGAAGGTTTACATGATTTCTTAAAAAACACGTGTTTTTAGAAAATGTGTTTTATTTCATAAATGGAATCAACCATGTATGCACATTCTAGATCATAACGACTTTCTATAGTTTGCGCATGCGTCAGGAAATAAGAAAAGCTTACTTCCACCATTTTTTAAAATCACAGCTTCTAGAAGGTTTACATGATTTCGTAAAAAACACGAGTTTTTAGAAAATGTGTTTTATTTCATAAATGGAATCTACAAAGTATGCACATTCTACGTCATAACGACTTTCTATAGTTTGCGGATGTGTCCGGAAATAAGAAAAGCTTACTTGCCCCGTTTTTTAAAATTACAGCTTCTAGAAGGTTTACATGATTTCTTAAAAAACACGAGTTTTTAGAAAATGTGTTTAATTTTATAAATGGAATCAACAAAGTATGCACATTCTACGTCATAACGACTTTCTATAGTTTGCGCATGCGTTCGGAAATAAGAAAAGCTTACTTCCCCCGTTTTTTAAAATCACAGCTTCTAGAAGGTTTACATGATTTCTTAAAAAACACGAGTTTTTAGAAAATGTGTTTTATTTCATAAACAGAATCTACAAAGTATGCACATTCTACGTCATAACGACTTTCTATAGTTTGCGCATGCGTCAGGAAATAAGAAAAGCTTACTTCCACCGTTTATTGAAATCACAGCTTCTAGAAGGTTTACATGATTTCTTAAAAAACACGAGTTTTTAGAAAATGTGTTTTATTCCATAAATGGAATCAACAAAGTATGCACATTCTACGTCATAAGGACTTTCTATAGTTTGCGCATGCGTCCGGAAATAAGAAAAGCTTACTTCCCCTATTTTTTAAAATCACAGCTTCTAGAAGGTTTACACGATTTCTTAAAAAACATTACTTTTTAGAAAATGTGTTTTATTTCATAAATCGAATCAACAAAGTATGCACATTCTACGTCATAACGACTTTCTATAGTTTGCGCATGCGTCAGGAAATAAGAAAAGCGTACTTCCACCGTTTTTTAAAATCACCGCTTCTAGAAGGTTTACATGATTTCGTAAAAAACACCAGTTCTTAGAAAATGTGTTTTATTTCATAAATGGAATCTACAAAGTATGCACATTCTACGTCATAACGACTTTCTATAGTTTGCGCATGCGTCCAGAAATAAGAAAAGCTTACTTGCCCCGTTTTTTAAAATCACAGCGTCTAGAAGGTTTACATGATTTCTTAAAAAACACGAGTTTTTGGAAAATGTGTTTTATTTCATAAATGGAATCAACAAAGTATGCACATTCTACGTCATATCGACTTTCTATAGTTTGCTCATGCGTTTGGAAATAAGAAAATCTTACTTCCCACGTTTTTTAAAATCACAGCTTCTAGAAGGTTTACATGATTTCGTAAAAAACACGAGTTTTTAGAAAATGTGTTTTATTTCATAAATGGAATCTACAAAGTATGCACATTCTACGTCATAACGACTTTCTATAGTTTGCGCATGCGTCCGGAAATAAGAAAAGCTTACTTCACCCGTTTTTTAAAATCACAGCTTCTAGAAGGTTTACATGATTTCTTAAAAAACACGAGTTTTTAGAAAATGTGTTTTATTTCATAATGCACATTCTACGTCATAACGACTTTCTATAGTTTGCGCATGCATTTGGAAATAAGAAAAGCTTACTTCCCCCGTTTTTTAAAATCACAGCTTCTAGAAGGTTTACATGATTTCTTAAAAAACACGAGTTTTTAGAAAATGTGTTTTATTTCATAAATGGAATCTACAAAGCATGCACATTCTATGTCATAACGACTTTCTATAGTTGGCGCATGCATTTGGAAATAAGAAAAGCTTACTTCCCACGTTTTTTAAAATCACAGCTTCTAGAAGGTTTACATGATTTTTTTAAAAACACGAGTTTTTAGAAAATGTGTTTTATTTCATAAATGGAATCAACAAAGTATGCACATTCTACGTCATAACGACGTTCTATAGTTTGCGCATGTGTTTGGAAATAAGAAAAGCTTACTTCCAACGTTTTTTAAAATCACAGCTTCTAGAAGGTTTACATGATTTCTTAAAAAACACGAGTTTTTAGAAAATGTGTTTTATTTCATAAATAGAATCTACCAAGTATGCACATTTTACGTCATAACAACTTTCTATACTTTGCGGATGCCTTTGGAAATAAGAAAAGCTTACTTCCGCCGTTTTTTAAAATCACAGCTTCCAGAAGGTTTAAATGATTTCTTAAAAAACACGAGTTTTTAGAAAATGTGTTTTATTTCATAAATGGAATCTACAAAGTATGCACATTCTACGTCATAATGAATTTCTATACTTTGCGCATGCGTTTGGAAATAAGAAAAGCTTACTTCCCCCGTTTTTTAAAATTACAGCTTCTAGAAGGTTTACATGATTTCTTAAAAAACACGACTTTTTAGAAAATGTGTTTTATTTCAAAAATGGAATCTACAAAGTATGCACATTCTACGTCATAACGACTTGCTATACTTTGCGCATGTGTTTGGAAATAAGAAAAGCTTACTTCCCCCATTTTTTAAAATCACAGCTTCTACAAGGTTTACATGATTTCTTAAAAAACACGAGTTTTTAGAAAATGTGTTTTATTTCATAAATGGAATCTACAAAGTATGGACATTCTATGTCATAATGACTTTCTATACTTTGCGCATGCGTTTGGAAATAAGAAAAGCTTACTTCCCCCGTTTTTTAAAATCACACCTTCTAGAAGGTTTACATGATTTCTTAAAAAACACGAGTTTTTAGAAAATGTGTTTTATTTCATAAATGGAATCTACAAAGTATGCATATTCTACGTCATAACGACTTTCTATAGTTTGCGCACGCGTTTGGAAATAAGAAAAGCTTACTTCCCACGTTTTTTAAAATCACAGCTTCTAGAAGGTTTACATGATTTCTTAAAAAACACGAGTTTTTAGAAAATGTGTTTTATTTCATAAATAGCCTCAACAAAGTATGCACATTCTACGTCATAATGACTTTCTATAGTTTGCGGATGCGTCCGGAAATAAGAAAAGCTTACTTCCCCTGTTTTTTAAAATCACAGCTTCTAGAAGGTTTACATGATTTCGTCAAAAACACGAGTTTTTAGAAAATGTGTTTTATTTCATCAATGGAATCTACAACGTATGCACATTCTACATCATAACGACTTTCTATAGTTTGCGCATGCGTCCGGAAATAAGAAAAGCTTACTTCCCACGTTTTTTAAAATCACAGCTTCTAGAAGGTTTGCATGATTTCTTAAAAAACACGAGTTTTTAGAAAATGTGTTTTATTTCATAAATGGAATCGACAAAGTATGCACATTCTACGTCTTAACGACTTTCTATAGTTTGCGCATGCGTTTGGAAATAAGAAAAGCTTACTTCCACTATTTTTTAAAATCACAGCTTCTAGAAGGTTTACATGATTTCGTAAAAAACACGAGTTTTTAGAAAATGTGTTTTATTTCATAAATGGAATCTACAAAGTACGCACATTCTACGTCATAAAGACTTTCTATAGTTTGCGCATGCGTCCGGAAATAAGAAAAGCTTACCTGCCCCATTTTTTAAAATCACAGCTTCTAGAAGGTTTACACGATTTCTTAAAAAACACTAGTTTTTAGAAAATGTATTTTATTTCATAAATCGAATCAACAAAGTATGCACATTCTACGTCATAACGACTTTCTATACTTTGCGCATGCGTTTGGAAATAAGAAAAGCTTACTTCCCCCGTTTTCTAAAATCATAGCTTCTAGAAGGTTTACATGATTTCTTAAAAAACACGAGTTTTCAGAAAATGTGTTTTATTTCTTAAATGGAATCAACAAAGTATGCACATTCTACGTCATAATGACTTTCTATAGTTTGCGCATGGGTCCGGAAATAAGAAGAGCTTACTTCCACCGTTTTTTAAAATCACAGCTTCTAGAAGGTTTACATGATTTCGTAAAAAACACGAGTTTTTAGAAAATGTGTTTTATTTCATAAATGGAATCTACAAAGTATGCACATTCTACGTCATAATGACTTTCTATAGTTTGCGCACGCGTTTGGAAATACGAAAAGCTTACTTCCCACGTTTTTTAAAATCACAGCTTCTAGAAGGTTTATATGATTTCGTAAAAAACACGAGTTTTTAGAAGATGTGTTTTATTTCATAAATGGAATCTACAAAGTATGCACATTCTACGTCATAACGACTTTCTATAGTTTGCGCACGCGTTTGGAAATAAGAAAAGCTTACTTCCCACGTTTTTTAAAATCACAGCTTCTAGAAGGTTTACATGATTTCTTAAAAAACACGACTTTTTAGAAAATGTGTTTTATTTCATAAATGGAATCTACAAAGTATGCACATTCTACGTCATAACGACTTGCTATACTTTGCGCATGCGTTTGGAAATAAGAAAAGCTTACTTCCCCCATTTTTTAAAATCACAGCTTCTACAAGGTTTACATGATTTCTTAAAAAACACGAGTTTTTAGAAAATGTGTTTTATTTCATAAATGGAATCTACAAAGTATGGACATTCTATGTCATAATGACTTTCTATACTTTGCGCATGCGTTTGGAAATAAGAAAAGCTTACTTCCCCCGTTTTTTAAAATCACAGCTTCTAGAAGGTTTACATGATTTCTTAAAAAACACGAGTTTTTAGAAAATGTGTTTTATTTCATAAATGGAATCTACAAAGTATGCATATTCTACGTCATAACGACTTTCTATAGTTTGCGCACGCGTTTGGAAATAAGAAAAGCTTACTTCCCACGTTTTTTAAAATCACAGCTTCTAGAAGGTTTACATGATTTCTTAAAAAACACGAGTTTTTAGAAAATGTGTTTTATTTCATAAATAGCCTCAACAAAGTATGCACATTCTACGTCATAATGACTTTCTATAGTTTGCGGATGCGTCCCGAAATAAGAAAAGCTTACTTCCCCTGTTTTTTAAAATCACAGCTTCTAGAAGGTTTAGATGATTTCGTCAAGAACACGAGTTTTTAGAAAATGTGTTTTATTTCATCAATGGAATCTACAACGTATGCACATTCTACATCATAACGACTTTCTATAGTTTGCGCATGCGTCCGGAAATAAGAAAAGCTTACTTCCCACGTTTTTTAAAATCACAGCTTCTAGAAGGTTTACATGATTTCTTAAAAACACGAGTTTTTAGAAAATGTGTTTTATTTCATAAATGGAATCGACAAAGTATGCACATTCTACGTCTTAACTGTTGAGATATTGTAACTTCAAAGAATATTATATTTGTACTTTATTATTCTGGAGATGTTTCATTCCTCCGTGAAGATCTTATTGTATATCCGGAGATGTTTATTCCTCCGTCGGAATGTGGTAACTCGGGTTATTAGACTTCCCTAGTAGGGGTCGGCCCTGTATGTGTTATGTGGGTCAAAGGGTTATTAGACCACCCTAGAGGGGTCGGCCCAATTAGTTGTAGTGGGGTATTTAACCTATTGGTTAAATACGAGCCTATGTGTACTTGTGTAAAATACATATCATAGTAGTGTATAAATAGAGTAGGTGTGTTCCTCATTACACACACTCACTCACTTGAGAAAGGCGCATTTGTGGAGGAGAGGTCTGCTATGGAGGAGAAGGAGCTTATGCTCAGGGTTTGCATCTTTCTATATTGCTGGTCATCTATATTGAGGAAGCTTTGCTGGGTTTTCTACCCCATGAGGGTTTCCCAGGATAAATCTCTGTCTCTTGTGTTTATGCTATGCTTGTTGTTTCTTCAGTGATCCTGTATATGCTATTATTGTGAAATGGAATGTAATGCTGCTATTTTATGTCTTAGCATATTGAATTTTAACATGGTATCAGAGCTAACCTGAAGGAAGACAAGGTATGGCACTAAAGACACTTGCTTTACTTACGACAATTTGAAGGTTAGGGTTTTACATAGCAAAAACCAGTCATCGTAGCACTTTCGCTATAAATCCGTTTTGGCGAAGTTTTTGGATCGGAAATTGTTACAGGACGAAGATAAAATCTCCAGGTACCTTGTTTCCAAAGGACAACCTCTAATTCGTTGTACTTTGTGATTTATGATCTGTACAATATAGGGTTTCTGCCTCTTCCAGATCTGAGTCAAAATAAGGTGACCTTGGGAAAAAGGTCATATCTTGGGCTAGGAAGCTCCAAATGAAATTTAGTAAAAAGTGACAGGGAGAACACAGTCCGCACTATCTCAGAAAACTTTTTCAGAGGCCGAAGTTGAACCAGTGACACGCGGCACTCCGTACAAGTGCGCTCTCCTGTATTATCCCATAAACAGGTCACGTTGCGACACTTGGAATAACTCTCTCTCAGAAAATCCAATTGAGGTCAGACCTGTCAGGATGGAAATATAACGGGCCGAGATATCTCAGAAAACTTTTTCAGAGGCCGAAGGTCAAACAGTGACACGTGGCATGCCGTACAAGTTCGCTCTCCTGTATTTTCCCAAAACAGGTCACGTTGCGACATTTGGCATAACTCTCTCTCAGAGAATCCAATTGATGTCAGACCTGTCAGGATGGAAAGATAACAGGTCAGGATATCTCAAGAAACTTTTTCAGACCCTGTGGATCAAAAATTTCAGAGTTACACCAGAAACAATCAGGTACATATTTCTGTCAAAACAGAATTATTCTTTTTGGTACCTTCATTCATGACTTCCGGAATTTAGGGCTTTGGAGAAAGTTGGAATTTTTGTAATCAGAGACCACGGCTGGATGCTACTCATCAAAATAGAAATTTAGAGACCAAGATCAGAATTTTTGGTTGGGAAGAAGGCTTGATTAGACCCTAGTTTGGGACTTTGATCAGAAAAGCGGAAAATTAGGGCTTCTGTAAAAATGGGAATTTTTGAAATCTGTGACCACGGCTGGAAGATCCTCAAAAAAAAAATAGAAGCTTAGAGCTTTGGATCAAACTTTTTGATGGGGCAAAAGAGTGGGCTTCATCAAACCCCAGTTCAGGGTCACGTCTAGTGAATCCGAAAGTTTCAAAGGAAAAATTGAGGAGTAAAACTTTGCAGTTTTCAAATTCTGAATATATCAGTTTGATCAGCTCATCAAGGCGCATATCTCTATCCTTTCGGAAGTTTGAAATTCAAAGTTTGAATTTTTGGGGTTTCTTTGACAAACCCATATCCAGCTCCAGGTCCAGTTCTTGCAAATCAAGTGGATAGGGTTAATCCTAGAAGAAGATGGATTGGTCACCTACATAAGTGAAGGAGTTCATGTTTCAGAGGGAGATGAGGCTAAGGCTTTACATAAGGAGATTACAAGCGATCTCGATAGGTATGACTCATTGAGGTATGTTTTGAGATTTGTTCATGATTAAGTTTATGGTATGTTTGTCTTCATGTTATTACAGTTAGTACAATCTTGATTTTAGAATTGTTGTATCACCTTAACCAAATTATGAATGCATGATAGAAGATATTCATTGGTTAGGGTGTTGACACTTATGATTGTACTAATGCATTATGGTGTTGTGTGAGGTTGAGGTTGTCTGCTAACAAGATACAGGTACATCACAAAAGACAAATCAGGCTCCATGACCATGAAAACATGAAGACAAAGACTCATCCATAATCTTTGTTCTACTTACGAGGTATGTATGACTTTGTTATATTATGCTTAACCTATGAGACATGCAGGTTCTAGCTCAGGATCTCTAAATCATTGAAGAGATTGTTTAGGTATGTTGTACATAACCAAGTAGGTATACTAATCCAGGTATGTTTCCCATGAATCTTACCTTGTGTTAGGATCCCTTATATTGGAATGATTGGTTATGCTTATTCATAAAGTTAGTAATCAAGGGATTATGCATATTATATCTTTTATCAATGATATGCATGAGTAAAAGAAGACTTCCCTGAAATCTTGAATACTAATGTTTATTAACTATAATCATGACTATACGTTTTCAAGATTATTTAGTACTATAATGTTTTGATAGCATATACTAATGAGTGTATGTTTGTGTATGAGATCATGAGGATGACTCTTGAGCATGCACAGTGGTACAAAATGAATAGAAGTTCAAAAGACATACAGAAGATCAAGCGGGAGGCAGCCACACAAACATAAAAGATAAGTATTTGAGTTGCTATTTGAAATAGTAATGATATTGCCTGCATGCATATTTGTATTCCTAGAATATATAATGCTGAGTGTAAACATTCATAGAGCATTGAACAGTATACAACTAATGTGCATATGTTTGGACAAACATTCCATTGTTGCTTGTCTAGAATGAAACCTCTTTGCTGACATGCTGAGAGTTGTGCACACTCTCGATAGTATGTTCTGGTAGAGATGGAAGGCATCTAGATAGCCACTGTATGCATACAGGATATGGGAAAGTGTTGTGCCAAAGTATTGGTCAAAATAATTGCATCACTATGTAAATGATATCTGTATGCATAATGGGTTATCTTTTGATGATTATGAAGTATTACTAATCATGTACTTAATTTTGATTTGTAGGAAAGGTCATGAAGAATGATGGACACCGTACAAGTGGTGGATGTTCAAACAAGAAGATTTACAAATCAAACAAAATATAGAAGGCTCATGGCTAGAAGATTCTCTTAGAAAGGGGAAGAGAATCACGACAAGATGTTTGCTCCAAGTATGGTGTAATTAAAGAAGAAGTATGAATCAGGTTCTGTATAGGTACCTAGGATCGATAATAATTTGATAAGCTTAATGATCACCATGGGTGATGTGGATCTCAACCTTTGATACAAGGTTGAATATGATACACATATGACATGGATGCAAGAAGGAACTCACCACAGAGTTCGAATGATATTGAGGCTCATATCAGTAGACCCATCTAACGAGAGATGGCACAGATAGATATGCAGAAGATCATTCAATGCAGAAATGAAAAATGAAAGATCTCAAATTGATGCTTTACTTCCTAGGTCTGGAAGTATGGCAAGGCTCAGAAGGAATATTTCTCAACCAGGGAAAGTATGATGAGAAATATGACTTGAGGTGTTGGAATGGCCACTCTTATGGATTCCAACTTGAAGCTGTTAGGGGATAACTCATCAGAGTTAGTGGATATAACTCTGTACAGTCAAATTATTGGGTCTTTGATATATCTAACATATACTAGGTTAGATATATGCTTTTTTATGAACACCTTGAGTTAGTATCTAGTGGAAACTAGATGTGTTTACCTGATAGTTGCAAAGTATGTGATGAGGCACATAAAGGACACGATAGAATTTGATCTATGCTATCTTGAAGATCATGACTTCAGATGGCTATTCAGATTCTGTTTGGGCAGGAAGTGTATCAGACAAGAAGAACACATCGAGAGGATGTTATTGTCTGGGATTAGCCATGATCTCATGGTTTAGCTGGAAGCAGTCTAGTGTGGCTCTCAGCACAAGCGGAATATATGGCTGCTTGCTCTGCTAGTTGTGAAGAAGTTTGGCTTTAGGATTGTTTGACTTAGAGATAGAACCAACTGAGATCCTATGTGATAATTAGAGTTGTATCAAGATGACATAGAATCTAGTGTTCCATGATAAGTCAAAGAACATAGGGAACTAACAAGATATGACACAGAAAGGAACTCTAAAAGTTTGAATTTGTAACAGGTTACCGTTGTACTAACCAAGTCTCTACGTCAAGTGAAGAAGTTACCAACCAAACCTCTGTCTCGAGTGAAGTTTGAATACTTCCGAGACAAGCTTAGTGTAGTTCAAAAGGACCCTCCTCGAAAGGGGGAGTAGTATAGTCACTACTGATGAGATTGTCTCATCAAACAACAAGGTCGTTGATGAGGTAACCTGTTCTCTACACCCAGTTACTTAGAAATATTTAGATTTAGGACTCTTATACTTAGAATACTTAGCTTTACTTAGACATGCTTTTGATGATAGATGTATTGGTGAGAATACATGCTAGATGTATACATGTTTTGGTGTGATGTATACATGTTTTGATGTATTAGTAAGAATACACGCTAGTTGTGATGTATACATGTTTTGATGTTAGATGTATTAGTAAGAATACATGCTAGTTGTGATGTATACATGTTTTGATGTTAGATGTATTAGTAAGAATACATGCTAGATGTGATGTATACATGTTTTGATGTATTAGTAAGAATACATGCTAGTTGTGATGTATACATGTTTTGGTGTGATGTATACATGTTTTGATGTATTGGTGAGAATACATGCTAATGTGATAACTGCTCTTGTATAGATGAGAATACAGAAAGGGATTGGATCATCCCTGGACTTTTAGTCCTAAAGAGAGCCGTAGATGTGAGGTCTCCGAGAATGAAGTCCTTGGTGGACTTGAGGGGATTGGATCATCCCTGGACTTTCAGTCCTAAAGAGAGACGTAGACGTGAGGTCTCCGAGAATGAAGTCCTTAGTGGACAGTTGAGGGGATTGGATCATCCCTGGACTTTCAGTCCTAAAGAGAGCCGTAGACGTGAGGTCTCCGAGAATGAAGTCCTTGGTGGACTTGAGGGGATTGGATCATCCCTGGACTTTCAGTCCTAAAGAGAGCCGTAGACGTGAGGTCTCCGAGAATGAAGTCCTTAGTGGACAGTTGAGGGGATTCGATCATCCCTGGACTTTCAGTCCTAAAGAGAGCCGTAGACGTGAGGTCTCCGAGAATGAAGTCCTTAGTGGACAGTTGAGGGGATTGGGATCATCCCTGGACTTTCAGTCCTAAAGAGAGCCGTAGACGTGAGGTCTCCGAGAATGAAGTCCTTAGTGGACAGTTGAGGGGATTGGGATCATCCCTGGACTTTCAGTCCTAAAGAGAGCCGTAGATGTGAGGTCTCCGAGAATGAAGTCCTTAGTGGACAGTTGAGGGGATTGGGATCATCCCTGGACTTTCAGTCCTAAAGAGAACCGTAGACGTGAGGTCTTCGATAATGAAGGGATTGGGATCATTCCTGGACTTCGGTCCGAAAGAAGAGCCGTAGACGTATGTCTCCGATAATAAAGGGATTGGGATCATTCCTGGACTTCGGTCCGAAAGAAGAGCCGTAGACGTATGTCTCCGATAATAAAGGGATTGGGATCATTCCTGGACTTCGGTCCGAAAGAAGAGCCGTAGACGTATGTCTCCGATAATAAAGGGATTGGGATCATTCCTGGACTTCGGTCCGAAAGAAGAGCCGTAGACGTATGTCTCCGGTAATAAAGGGATTGGGATCATTCCTGGACTTCGGTCCGAAAGAAGAGCCGTAGACGTATGTCTCCGATAATAAAGGGATTGGGATCATTCCTGGACTTCAGTCCGAAAGAAGAGCCGTAGACGTATGTATCCGATAATGAAGGGATTGGGATCATTCCTGGACTTCGGTCCGAAAGAAGAGCCGTAGACGTATGTCTCCGATAATGAAGGGATTGGGATCATTCCTGGACTTCGGTCCAAAAGAAGAGCCGTAGACGTATGTCTCCGATAATAAAGGGATTGGGATCATTCCTGGACTTAAGTCCGAAAGAAGAGCCGTAGACGTATGTCTCCGATAATGAAGGGATTGGGATCATTCCTGGACTTCGGTCCGAAAGAAGAGCCGTAGACGTATGTCTCCAATAATGAAGGGATTGGGATCATTCCTGGACTTCGGTCTGAAAGAAGAGCCGTAGACGTATGTCTCCGATAATGAAGGGATTGGATCATTCCTGGACTTAAGTCCGAAAGAAGAGCCGTAGACGTATGTCTTCGATAATGATAGGACTGGATCGTCCCTGGACTTCGGTTCAAAAGGTACATGACTGGTTTACATCATTCCTTGACGATGCCGATGATCGTGTGATGACGATGCTGATGATCGTATGATGACGATGCTGATGATCGTATGATGACGATGCTGATGATCGTGCGGTGATGATGCTGATGATCGTATGATGACGATGCTGATGATCGTGTGATGACGATGCTGATGACGATACTGATGATCGTATGATGACGATGCTGATGATCGTGTGATGACGATGCTGATGATCGTGTGATGACGATGCTGATAATCGTGTGATGACGATGCTGATGATCGTATGATGACGATGCTGATCGTGATGCTGTTGATAGTGTGATGATGATGCTGCTGATCGTGTGATTACGATGTTGATGATCGTAATGCTGATATTGATGTTGACATTGATGTACCAGTAACTGTTTGAGTTACTGATGAAGACAAATTGAAGAAAGCTTCCAATGATTTATAGATGTATCATGTATGATGTTGATGACTCCTTGCTCGTGCAGATGTTGTTATAATATCCTTCTCGTTAAGGGGGAGTGTTGAGATATTGTAACTTCAAAGAATATTATATTTGTACTTTATTATTCCGGAGATGTTTCATTCCTCCGTGAAGATCTTATTGTATATCCGGAGATGTTTATTCCTCCGTCGGAATAAGGTAACTCGGGTTATAAGACTTCCCTAGTAGGGGTCGGCCCTGTATGTGTTATGTGGGTCAAAGGGTTATTAGACCACCCTAGAGGGGTCGGCCCAGTTAGTTGTAGTGGGGTATTTAACCTATTGGTTAAATACGAGCCTACGTGTACTTGTGTAAAATACATATCAGAGTAGTGTATAAATAGAGGAGGTGTGTTCCTCATTACACACACTCACTCACTTGAGAAAGGCGCATTTGTGGAGGAGAGGTCTGCTATGGAGGAGAAGGAGCTTATGCTCAGGGTTTGCATCTTTGTATATTGCTGGTCATCTATATTGAGGAAGCTTTGCTGGGTTTTCTACCCCATGAGGGTTTCCCAGGATAAATCTCTATCTCTTGTGTTTATGTTATGCTTGTTGTTTCTTCAGTGATCCTGTATATGCTATTATTGTGAAATGGAATGTAATGCTGCTATTTTCTGTCTTAGCATATTGAATTTTAACATTAGCGACTTTCTATAGTTTGCGCATGCGTTTGGAAATAAGAAAAGCTTACTTCCACCATTTTTTAAAATCACAGCTTCTAGAAGGTTTACATGATTTCGTAAAAAACACGAGTTTTTAGAAAATGTGTTTTATTTCATAAATGGAATCTACAAAGTACGCACATTCTACGTCATAAAGACTTTCTATAGTTTGCGCATGCGTCCGGAAATAAGAAAAGCTTACCTGCCCCATTTTTTAAAATCACAGCTTCTAGAAGGTTTACACGATTTCTTAAAAAACACTAGTTTTTAGAAAATGTATTTTATTTCATAAATCGAATCAACAAAGTATGCACATTCTACGTCATAACGACTTTCTATACTTTGCGCATGCGTTTGGAAATAAGAAAAGCTTACTTCCCCCGTTTTTTAAAATCATAGCTTCTAGAAGGTTTACATGATTTCTTAAAAAACACGAGTTTTCAGAAAATGTGTTTTATTTCTTAAATGGAATCAACAAAGTATGCACATTCTACGTCATAATGACTTTCTATTGTTTGCGCATGGGTCCGGAAATAATAAAAGCTTACTTCCACCGTTTTTTAAAATCACAGCTTCTAGAAGGTTTACATGATTTCGTAAAAAACACGAGTTTTTAGAAAATGTGTTTTATTTCATAAATGGAATCTACAAAGTATGCACATTCTACGTCATAATGACTTTCTATAGTTTGCGCACGCGTTTGGAAATAAGAAAAGCTTACTTCCCACGTTTTTTAAAATCACAGCTTCTAGAAGGTTTATATGATTTCGTAAAAAACACGAGTTTTTAGAAGATGTGTTTTATTTCATAAATGGAATCTACAAAGTATGCACATTCTACGTCATAACGACTTTCTATAGTTTGCGCACGCGTTTGGAAATAAGAAAAGCTTACTTCCCACGTTTTTTAAAATCACAGCTTCTAGAAGGTTTACATGATTTCTTAAAAAACACGAGTTTTTAGAAAATGTGTTTTATTTCATAAATAGAATCAACAAAGTATGCACATTCTACGTCATAATGACTTTCTATAGTTTGTGGATGCGTCCGGAAATAAGAAAAGCTTACTTCCCCCGTTTTTTAAAATCATAGCTTCTAGAAGGTTTACATGATTTCGTCAAAAACACGAGTTTTTAGAAAATGTGTTTTATTTCATAAATGGAATGTACAACGTATGCACATTCTACGTCATAACGACTTTCTATAGTTTGCGCATGCGTCCGGAAATAAGAAAACCTTACTTACCACGTTTTTTAAAATCACAGCTTCTAGAAGGTTTACATGATTTCTTAAAAAACACGAGTTTTTAGAAAATGTGTTTTATTTCATAAATGGAATCAACAAAGTATGCACATTCTACGTCATAACGACTTTCTATAGTTTGCGCATGCGTTTGGAAATAAGAAAATCTTACTTCCCCCGTTTTTTAAAATCACAGCTTCTAGAAGGTTTACATGATTTCTTAAAAAACACGAGTTTTTAGAAATTGTGTTTTATTTCATCAATGGAATCTACAAAGTATGCACATTCTACGTAAAAACGACTTTCTATAGTTTGCGCATGCGTTTGGAAATAAGAAAAGCTTACTTCCCCCGTTTTTTAAAATAACAGCTTCTAGAAGGCTTACATGATTTCTTAAAAAACACGAGTTTTTAGAAAATGTGTTTTATTTCATAAATTGAATCAACAAAGTATGCACATTCTACGTCATAATGACTTTCTATACTTTGCGCACGTGTTTGGAAATAAGAAAAGCTTACTTCCCCCATTTTTTAAAATCACAACTTCTACAAGGTTTACATGATTTCTTAAAAAACACGAGTTTGTAGAAAATGTGTTTTATTTCATAAATGGAATCTACAAAGTATGCACATTCTACGTCATAACGACTTTCTATGGTTTGCGCATGCGTTCGGAAATAAGAAAAGCTTACTTCCCCCGTTTTTTAAAATCACAGCTTCTAGAAGGTTTACATGATTTCTTAAAAAACACGAGCTTTTAGAAAATGTGTTTTATTTCATAAATGGGATCTACAAAGTATGCACATTCTACGTCATAACGACTTTCTTAGTTTGCGCATGCGTTTGGAAATAAGAAAAGCTTACTTCCACCGTTTTTTAAAATCACAGCTTCTAGAAGGTTAACATGATTTCTTAAAAAACACGAGTTTTTAGAAAATGTGTTTTATTTCATAAATGGAATCAACAAAGTATGCACATTCTACGTCATAACGACTTTCTATACTTTGCGCATGCGTTTGGAAATAAGAAAAGCTTACTTCCCCCGTTTTTTAAAATCACAGCTTCTAGAAGGTTTAAATGATTTCTTAAAAAACACGAGTTTTTAGAAAATGTTTTTTATTTCACAAATGTAATCTACAAAGTATGCACATTCTACGTCATAACGACTTTCTATAGTTTGCACATGCGTTTGGAAATAAGAAAAGCTTACTTCCCACGTTTTTTAAAATCACAGCTTCTAGAAGGTTTACATGATTTCTTAAAAAACACGAGTTTTTAGAAAATGTGTTTTATTTCATAAATAGAATCTACCAAGTATGCACATTTTACGTCATACCGACTTTCTATACTTTGCGCATGCGTTTGGAAATAAGAAAAGCTTACTTCCGCCGTTTTTTAAAATCACAGCTTCTAGAAGGTTTACATGATTTCTTAAAAAACATGAGGTTTTAGAAAATGTGTTTTATTTCATAAACGGAATCTACAAAGTATGCACATTCTACGTCATAACGACTTTCTATAGTTTGCGCATGCGTCAGGAAATAAGAAAAGCTTACTTCGACCGTTTATTAAAATCACAGCTTCTAGAAGGTTTACATGATTTCTTAAAAAACACGAGTTTTTAGAAAATGTGTTTTATTCCATAAATAGAATCAACAAAGTATGCACATTCTACGTCATAACGACTTTCTATAGTTTGTGCATGCATCCGGAAATAAGAAAAGCTTACTTCCCCTATTTTTTAAAATCACAGCTTCTAGAAGGTTTACACGATTTCTTAAAAAACACTACTTTTTAGAAAATGTGTTTTATTTCATAAATCGAATCAACAAAGTATGCACATTCTACGTCATAACGACTTTCTATAGTTTGCACATGCGTCAGGAAATAAGAAGAGCATACTTCCACCGTTTTTTAAAATCACCGCTTCTAGAAGGTTTACATGATTTCGTAAAAAACACCAGTTCTTAGAAAATGTGTTTTATTTCATAAATGGAATCTACAAAGTATGCACATTCTACGTCATAACGACTTTCTATAGTTTGTGCATGCATCCAGAAATAAGAAAAGCTTACTTGCCCCGTTTTTTAAAATCACAACGTCTAGAAGGTTTACATGATTTCTTAAAAAACACGAGTTTTTGGAAAATGTGTTTTATTTCATAAATGGAATAAACAAAGTATGCACATTCTACGTCATATCGACTTTCTATAGTTTGCTCATGCGTTTGGAAATAAGAAAAACTTAGTTCCCACGTTTTTTAAAATCACAGCTTCTAGAAGGTTTACATGATTTCGTAACAAACACGAGTTTTTAGAAAATGTGTTTTATTTCATAAATGGAATCTACAAAGTATGCACATTCTACGTCATAACGAATTTCTATAGTTTGCGCATGCGTCCGGAAATAAGAAAAGCTTACTTCACCCGTTATTTAAAATCACAGCTTCTAGAAGGTTTACATGATTTCTTAAAAAACACGAGTTTTTAAAAAATGTGTTTTATTTCATAAATGGAATCTACAAAGTATGCACATTCTACGTCATAACGATTTTCTATAGTTTGCGCATGCATTTGGAAATAAGAAAAGTTTACTTCCGCCGTTTTTTAAAATCACAGCTTCTAGAAGGTTTACATGATTTCTTAAAAAACACGAGTTTTTAGAAAATGTGTTTTATTTCATAAATGGAATCTACAAAGTATACACATTCTACGTCATAACGACTTTCTATAGTTTGCGCATGCGTTTGGAAATAAGAAAAGCTTACTTCCCACGTTTTTTAAAATCACAGCTTCTAGAAGGTTTATATGATTTCGTAAAAAACACGAGTTTTTAGAAGATGTGTTTTATTTCATAAATGGAATCTACAAAATATGCACATTCTACGTCATAACGACTTTCTATAGTTTGCGCATGCGTTTGGAAATAAGAAAATCTTACTTCCCCCGTTTTTTAAAATCACAGCTTCTAGAAGGTTTACATGATTTCTTAAAAAACACGAGTTTTTAGAAATTGTGTTTTATTTCATCAATGGAATCTACAAAGTATGCACATTCTACGTAAAAACGACTTTCTATAGTTTGCGCATGCGTTTGGAAATAAGAAAAGCTTACTTCCCCCGTTTTTTAAAATAACAGCTTCTAGAAGGCTTACATGATTTCTTAAAAAACACGAGTTTTTAGAAAATGTGTTTTATTTCATAAATTGAATGAACAAAGTATGCACATTCTACGTCATAATGACTTTCTATACTTTGCGCACGTGTTTGGAAATAAGAAAAGCTTACTTCCCCCATTTTTTAAAATCACAACTTCTACAAGGTTTACATGATTTCTTAAAAAACACGAGTTTGTAGAAAATGTGTTTTATTTCATAAATGGAATCTACAAAGTATGCACATTCTACGTCATAACGACTTTCTATGGTTTGCGCATGCGTTCGGAAATAAGAAAAGCTTACTTCCCCCGTTTTTTAAAATCACAGCTTCTAGAAGGTTTACATGATTTCTTAAAAAACACGAGCTTTTAGAAAATGTGTTTTATTTCATAAATGGGATCTACAAAGTATGCACATTCTACGTCATAACGACTTTCTTAGTTTGCGCATGCGTTTGGAAATAAGAAAAGTTTACTTCCACCGTTTTTTAAAATCACAGCTTCTAGAAGGTTAACATGATTTCTTAAAAAACACGAGTTTTTAGAAAATGTGTTTTATTTCATAAATGGAATCAACAAAGTATGCACATTCTACGTCATAACGACTTTCTATACTTTGCGCATGCGTTTGGAAATAAGAAAAGCTTACTTCCCCCGTTTTTTAAAATCACAGCTTCTAGAAGGTTTAAATGATTTCTTAAAAAACACGAGTTTTTAGAAAATGTTTTTTATTTCACAAATGTAATCTACAAAGTATGCACATTCTACGTCATAACGACTTTCTATAGTTTGCACATGCGTTTGGAAATAAGAAAAGCTTACTTCCCACGTTTTTTAAAATCACAGCTTCTAGAAGGTTTACATGATTTCTTAAAAAACACGAGTTTTTAGAAAATGTGTTTTATTTCATAAATAGAATCTACCAAGTATGCACATTTTACGTCATACCGACTTTCTATACTTTGCGCATGCGTTTGGAAATAAGAAAAGCTTACTTCCGCCGTTTTTTAAAATCACAGCTTCTAGAAGGTTTACATGATTTCTTAAAAAACATGAGGTTTTAGAAAATGTGTTTTATTTCATAAACGGAATCTACAAAGTATGCACATTCTACGTCATAACGACTTTCTATAGTTTGCGCATGCGTCAGGAAATAAGAAAAGCTTACTTCGACCGTTTATTAAAATCACAGCTTCTAGAAGGTTTACATGATTTCTTAAAAAACACGAGTTTTTAGAAAATGTGTTTTATTCCATAAATAGAATCAACAAAGTATGCACATTCTACGTCATAACGACTTTCTATAGTTTGTGCATGCATCCGGAAATAAGAAAAGCTTACTTCCCCTATTTTTTAAAATCACAGCTTCTAGAAGGTTTACACAATTTCTTAAAAAACACTACTTTTGAGAAAATGTGTTTTATTTCATAAATCGAATCAACAAAGTATGCACATTCTACGTCATAACGACTTTCTATAGTTTGCACATGCGTCAGGAAATAAGAAAAGCATACTTCCACCGTTTTTTAAAATCAGCGCTTCTAGAAGGTTTACATGATTTCGTAAAAAACACCAGTTCTTAGAAAATGTGTTTTATTTCATAAATGGAATCTACAAAGTATGCACATTCTACGTCATAACGACTTTCTATAGTTTGCGCATGCATCCAGAAATAAGAAAAGCTTACTTGCCCCGTTTTTTAAAATCACAACGTCTAGAAGGTTTACATGATTTCTTAAAAAACACGAGTTTTTGGAAAATGTGTTTTATTTCATAAATGGAATAAACAAAGTATGCACATTCTACGTCATATCGACTTTCTATAGTTTGCTCATGCGTTTGGAAATAAGAAAAACTTAGTTCCCACGTTTTTTAAAATCACAGCTTCTAGAAGGTTTACATGATTTCGTAACAAACACGAGTTTTTAGAAAATGTGTTTTATTTCATAAATGGAATCTACAAAGTATGCACATTCTACGTCATAACGAATTTCTATAGTTTGCGCATGCGTCCGGAAATAAGAAAAGCTTACTTCACCCGTTATTTAAAATCACAGCTTCTAGAAGGTTTACATGATTTCTTAAAAAACACGAGTTTTTAAAAAATGTGTTTTATTTCATAAATGGAATCTACAAAGTATGCACATTCTACGTCATAACGATTTTCTATAGTTTGCGCATGCATTTGGAAATAAGAAAAGTTTACTTCCGCCGTTTTTTAAAATCACAGCTTCTAGAAGGTTTACATGATTTCTTAAAAAACACGAGTTTTTAGAAAATGTGTTTTATTTCATAAATGGAATCTACAAAGTATACACATTCTACGTCATAACGACTTTCTATAGTTTGCGCATGCGTTTGGAAATAAGAAAAGCTTACTTCCACCGTTTTTTAAAATCACAGCTTCTAGAAGGTTAACATGATTTCTTAAAAAACACGAGTTTTTAGAAAATGTGCTTTATTTCATAAATGGAATCAACAAAGTATGCACATTCTACGTCATAACGACTTTCTATACTTTGCGCATGCGTTTGGAAATAAGAAAAGCTTACTTCCCCCGTTTTTTAAAATCACAACTTCTAGAAGGTTTACATGATTTCTTAAAAAACACGAGGTTTTAGAAAATGTGTTTTATTTCATAAATGGAATCTACAAAGTATGCACATTCTACGTCATAACGAATTTCTATACTTTGCGCATGCGTTTGGAAATAAGAAAAGCTTACTTCCCCCGTTTTTTAAAATCACGGCTTCTAGAAGGTTTACATGATTTCTTAAAAAACACGACTTTTTAGAAAATGTGTTTTATTTCATAAATGTAATCTACAAAGTATGCACATTCTACGTCATAACGACTTGCTATACTTTGCGCATGCGTTTGGAAATAAGAAAAGCTTACTTCCCCCATTTTTTAAAATCACAGCTTCTACAAGGTTTACATGATTTCTTAAAAAACACGAGTGTTTAGAAAATGTGTTTTATTTCATAAATGGAATCTACAAAGTATGGAAATTCTATGTCATAATGACTTTCTATACTTTGCGCATGCGTTTGGAAATAAGAAAAGCTTACTTCCCCCGTTTTTTAAAATCACAGCTTCTAGAAGGTTTACATGATTTCTTAAAAAACACGAGTTTTTAGAAAATGTGTTTTATTTCATAAATGGAATCTACAAAGTATGCATATTCTACGTCATAACGACTTTCTATAGTTTGCGCACGTGTTTGGAAATAAGAAAAGCTTACTTCCCACATTTTTTAAAATCACAGCTTCTAGAAGGTTTACATGATTTCTTAAAAAACACGAGTTTTTAGAAAATGTGTTTTATTTCATAAATAGCCTCAACAAAGTATGCACATTCTACGTCATAATGACTTTCTATAGTTTGCGGATGCGTCCGGAAATAAGAAAAGCTTACTTCCCCTGTTTTTTAAAATCACAGCTTCTAGAAGGTTTACATGATTTCGTCAAAAACACGAGTTTTTAGAAAATGTGTTTTATTTCATAAATGGAATCTACAAAGTATGCACATTCTACGTCATAATGACTTTCTATAGTTTGCGCATGCGTTTGGAAATATGAAAAGCTTACTTCCCCCGTTTTTTAAAATCACAGCTTCTAGAAGGTTTACATGATTTCTTAATAAACACGAGTTTTTAGAAAATGTGTTTTATTTCATAAATGGAATCAACAAAGTATGCACATTCTACATCATAACGGCTTTCTATAGTTTGCGCATGCATTTGGAAACATGAAAATCTTACTTCTCCCGTTTTTTTAAATCACAACTTTTAGAATGTTTACATGATTTCTTAAAAAACACGAGTTTTTAGAAAATATGTTTTGTTTCATAAATGGAATCAACAAAGTATGCACATTCTATGTCATAACGACTTTCTATACTTTGCGCATGCGTTTGGAAATAAGAAAAGCTCACTTCCCCCGTTTTTTAAAATCACAGTTTCTAGAAGGTTTACATGATTTCTTAAAAAACATGGGTTTTCAGAAAATGTGTTTTATTTCTTAAATGGAATCAGCAAAGTATGCACATTCTACGTCATAACGACTTTCTATAGTTTGCGCGTGCGTCCGGAAATAAGAAAAGCTTACTTCCCCCATTTTTTAAAATCACAGATTCTACAAGGTTTACATGATTTCTTAAAAAACACTACATTTTAGAAAATGTGTTTTATTTCATAAATCGAATCAACAAAGTATGCACATTCTATGTCATAATGACTTTCTATACTTTGCGCATGCGTTTGGAAATAAGAAAAGCTTACTTCCCCCGTTTTTTAAAATCATAGCTTCTAGAAGGTTTACATGATTTCTTAAAAAACATGAGTTTTCAGAAAATGTGTTTTATTTCTTAAATGGAATCAACAAAGTATGCACATTCTACGTCATAACGACTTTCTATAGTTTGCGCATGCGTCCGGAAATAAGAAAAGCTTACTACCCCCGTTTTTTAAAATCACAGATTCTACAAGGTTTACATGATTTCTTAAAAAACACGAATTTTTAGAAAATGTGTTTTATTTCATAAATGGAATCAACAAAGTGTGCACATTCTACATCATAACGGCTTTCTATAGTTTGCGCATGCATTTGGAAACATGAAAATCTTACTTCTCCCATTTTTTAAAATCACAGCTTCTAGAAGGTTTACATGATTTCTTAAAAAACATGAGTTTTTAGAAAATGTTTTTTATTTCATAAATGGTCTACCAAGGATGCACATTCTACGTCATAACGACATTCTATAGTTTGCGCATGCGTCCGGAAATAAGAAAAGCCTACTTCCTCCGTTTTTTAAAATCACAGCTTCTAGAAGGTTTACATGATTTCTTAAAAAACACGAGTTTTTAGAAAATGTGTTTTATTTCTTAAATGGAATCAACAAAGTATGCACATTCTACGTCATAACGACTTTCTATAGTTTGCGCATTCGTCCGGAAGTATGAAAATCTTAATTCCACCGTTTTTTAAAATCACAGCTTCTAGAAGGTTTACATGATTTCTTAAAAAACACGAGTTTTTAGAAAATGTGTTTTATTTCATGAATGGAATCTACAAAGTATGCACATTCTACGTCATAACGACTTTCTATAGTTTGCGCATACGTCCGTAAATAAGAAAAGCATACTTCCCCCGTTTTTTAAAATCACAGCTTCTAGAAGTTATACATTATTTCTTAAAAAACACGTGTTTTTAGAAAATGTGTTTTATTTCACAAATGGAATCTACAAAGTATGCACATTCTACGTCATAATGACTTTCTATAGTTTGCGCATGCATTTGGAAATATGAAAAGCTTACTTCCACCACTTTTTAAAATCACAGCTTCTAGAAGGTTTACATGATTTCTTTAAAAACACGAGTTTTTAGAAAATGTGTTTTATTTCATAAATGGAATTAACAAATATGCACATTCTACATCATAACGGCTTTCTATAGTTTGCGCATGCATTTGGAAACATGAAAATCTTACATCTTCCGTTTTTTAAAATCAAAGCTTCTAGAAGGTTTACATGATTTCTTAAAAAACACGAGTTTTTAGAAAATGTGTTTTATTTCATAAATGGAATCTACAAAGTATGCACATTCTACGTCATAATGACTTTCTATAGTTTACGCATGCGTTTGGAAATATGAAAAGCTTACTTCCCCCGTTTTTCAAAATCACAGCTTCTAGAAGGTTTACATGAGTTCTTAAAAAACACGAGTTTTTAGAAAATGTGTTTTATTTCATAAATAGAATCAACAAAGTATGCACATTCTACGTCATAATGACTTTCTATAGTTTGCGCATGCGTCCGGAAATAAGAAAAGTTTACTTCCACCGTTTTTTAAAATCACAGCTTCTAGAAGGTTTACATGATTTCGTAAAAAACACGAGTTTTTAGAAAATGTGTTTTATTTCATAAATGGAATCAACAAAGTATGCACATTCTACGTCATAACGACTTTCTATAGTTTGTGCATGGGTTTGGAAATAAGAAAAGCTTACTTCCCCCATTTTTTAAAATCACAGCTTCTAGAAGGTTTACATGATTTCTTAAAAAACACGAGTTTTTAGAAAATGTGTTTTATTTCATAAATGGAATCAACAAAGTATGCACATTCTACGTCATAACGACTTTCTATAGTTTGTGCATGGGTTTGGAAATAAGAAAAGGTTACTTCCCCCCATTTTTTAAAATCACAGCTTCTAGAAGGTTTACATGATTTCTTAAAAAACACGAGTTTTTAGAAAATGTGTTTTATTTCATAAATGGAATCAACAAAGTATGCACATTCTACGTCATAACGACTTTCTATAGTTTGCGCATGCGTCCGTAAATAAGAAAAGCTTACATCCACCGTTTTTTCAAATCACAGCTTCTAGAAGGTTTACATGATTTCGTAAAAAACACGAGTTTTTAGAAAATGTGTTTTATTTCATAAATGGAAGCTACAAAGTATGCACATTCTACATCATAACGACTTTCTATAGTTTGCGCATGCGTCCAGAAATAAGAAAATCTTACTTCCCCCGTTTTTAAAAATCACAGCTTCTAGAAGGTTTACATGATTTCTTAAAAAACACGAGTTTTTAGAAAATGTGTTTTGTTTCATAAATGGAATCAAGGAAGTATGCATATTCTACGTCATAACGACTTTCTATAGTTTACGCATGCGTCCGGAAATAAGAAAAGCTTACTTCCCCCGTTTTTTAAAATCACAGCTTCTAGAAGGTTTACATGATTTCTTAAAAAACACGAGTTTTTAGAAAATGTGTTTTATTTCATAAATGGAATCAACAAAGTATGCACATTCTACGTCATAACGACTTTCTATAGTTTGCGCATGCGTTTGGAAATAAGAAAAGCTTACTTCCCCCGTTTTTTAAAATCACAGCTTCTAGAAGGTTTACATGATTTCTTTAAAAACACGAGTTTTTAGAAAATGTGTTTTATTTGATAAATGGAATCAACAAAGTATGCACATTCTACGTCATAACGACTTTCTAGAGTTTGCGCATTCGTTTGGAAATAAGAAAATCTTACTTCCACCGTTTTTTCAAATCACAGCTTGTAGAAGGTTTACATGATTTCGTAAAAAACTCGAGTTTTTAGAAAATGTGTTTTTTTTTATAAATGGAATCAACAAAGTATGCACATTCTATGTCATAACGACTTTCTATAGTTTTCACATGCGTCCGGAAATAAGAAAAGCTTACTTCCACCGTTTTTTAAAATCACAGCTTCTAGAAAGTTTACATGATTTCTTAAAAAACACGAGTTTTTAGAAAATGTGTTTTATTTCATAAATGGTATCAACAAAGTATGCACATTCTATGTCATAACGACTTTGTATAGTTTGCGCATGCGTTTGGAAATAAGAAAAGCTTACTTCCACCGTTTTTTAAAATCACAGCTTCTAGAAGGTTTACACGATTTCTTAAAAAACACGAGTTTTTAGAAAATGTGTTTTATCTCATAAATGGAATCAATAAAGTATGCACATTCTATTTCATAACGACTTTCTATAGTTTGCGCATGCGTTTGGAAATAAGAAAAGCTTACTTCCCCCGTTTTTTAAAATCACAGCTTCTAGAAGGTTTACATGATATCATCAAACACACGAGTTTTTAGAAAATGTGTTTTATTTCATAAATGGAATCTACAAAGTATGCACATTCTACCTCATAACGACTTTCTATAGTTTGCGCATGCGTTTGGAAATAAGAAAAGCTTACTTCCCCCGTTTTTTAAAATCACAGCTTCTAGAAGGTTTACATGATTTCTTAAAAAACACGAGTTTTTAGAAAATGTGCTTTATTTCATAAATGGAATCAACAAAGTATGCACATTCTATGTCATAACGACTTTCTATACTTTGTGCATGCGTTTGGAAATAAGAAAAGCTCACTTCCCCCGTTTTTTAAAATCACAGCTTCTAGAAGGTTTACATGATTTCTTAAAAAACACGAGTTTTTAGAAAATGTGTTTTATTTCATAAATGGAATCTACAAAGTATGCACATTCTACGTCATAACGACTTTCTATAGTTTGCGCATGCGTTTCGAAATAAGAAAAGCTTACTTCCCCCGTTTTTTAAAATCACAGCTTCTAGAAGGTTTACATGATTTCTTAAAAAACATGACTTTTTAGAAAATGTGTTTTATTTCATAAATGGAATCAACCATGTATGCACATTCTACGTCATAACAATTTTCTATAGTTTGCGCATGCATCAGGAAATAAGAAAAGCTTACTTCCACCGTTTTTTAAAATCACAGCTTCTAGAAGGTTTACATGATTTCGTAAAAAACACGAGTTTTTAGAAAATGTGTTTTATTTCATAAATGGAATCTATAAAGTATGCACATTCTACGTCATAAAGACTTTCTATAGTTTGCGCATGCGTTTGGAAATATGAAAAGCTTACTTCCCTCATTTTTTAAAATCACGGCTTCTAGAAGGTTTACATGATTTCTTAAAAAACATGAGTTTTTTTAAAATGTGTTTTATTTCATAAATGGAATCAACAAAGTATGCACATTCTACGTCATAACGACTTTCTATAGTTTGCACATGCGTTTGGAAATAAGAAAATCTTACTTCCCCCGTTTTTTAAAATCACAGCTTCTATAAGGTTTACATGATTTCTTAAAAAACACGAGTTTTTAGAAAATGTGTTTTATTTCATAAATGGAATCAACAAAGCATGCACATTCTACGTCGTAACGATTTTCTATAGTTTGTCGTCCGGAAATATGAAAAGCTTACTTCCACCGTTTTTTAAAATCACAGCTTCTAGAATGTTTACATGATTTCGTAAAAAACACGAGTTTTTAGAAAATGTGTTTTATTTCATAAATGGAATCAACCATGTATGCACATTCTACATCATAACGATTTTCTATAGTTTGCGCATGCGTCAGGAAATAAGAAAAGCTTACTTCCACCGTTTTTTAAAATCACAGCTTCTAGAAGGTTTACATTATTTCTTAAAAAACACGAGTTTTTAGAAAATGTTTTTTATTTCATAAATGGACTCAACAAAGTAAGCACATTCTATGTCATAACGACTTTCTATAGTTTGCGCATGCGTTTGGAAATAAGAAAAGCTTACTTCCCCCGTTTTTTAAAATCACAGCTTCTAGAAGGTTTACATGATTTCTTAAAAAACACGAGTTTTTAGAAAATGTGTTTTATTTCATAAATGGAATCAACAAAGTATGCACATTCTATGTCATAACGAATTTCTATAGTTTGCGCATGCGTCTGGAAATAACAAAAGCTTACTTCCCCCATTTTTTAAAATCACAGCTTCTAGAAGGTTTACATGATTTCTTAAAAAACGTGAGTTTTTAAAAAATGTGTTTTATTTCATAAATGGAATCAACAAAGTATGCAGATTCTACGTCATAACGACTTTCTATAGTTTGCGCATTCATCCAGAAATATGAAAATCTTACTTCCACCGTTTTTTAAAATCACAGCTTCTAGAAGGTTTACATGATTTCGTAAAAAACACGAGTTTTTAGAAAATGTGTTTTATTTCATAAATGGAATATACAAAGTATGCACATTCTACGTCATAATGACTTTCTATAGTTTGCACATCCGTTCGGAAATAAGAAAAGCTTCCTTCCCCCATTTTTTAAAATCACAGCTTCTAGAAGGTTTACATGATATCTTAAAACACACAAGTTTTTAGAAAATATGTTTTATTTCATAAATGGAATCAACAAAGTATGCACATTCTACGTCATAACGACCTTCTATAGTTTGCGCATGCGTTTGGAAATAAGAAAAGCTTACTTCCCCCGTTTTTTAAAATCACAGCTTCAAGAAGGTTTACATGATTTCTTAAAAAACACGAGTTTTTAGAAAATGTGTTTTATTTCATAAATGGAATCAAGAAAGTATGCACATTCTACGTCATAACGACTTTCTATAGTTTGCGCATGCGTCTGGAAATAAGAAAAGCTTACTTCCACCGTTTTTTAAAATCACAGCTTATAGAAGGTTTACATGATTTCTAAAAAAACATGAGTTTTTAGAAAATTTGTTTTATTTCATAAATGGAATCAACAGATTATGCACATTCTACGTCATAACGACTTTCTATAGTCTGCGCATTTGTCTGGAAATAAGAAAAGCTGACTTCCACCGTTTTTTAAAATCACAGCTTCTAGAAGGTTTACATGATTTCTTAAAAAACACGAGTTTTTAGAAAATGTGTTTTATTTCATAAATGGACTAAACAAAGTATGCACATTCTATGTCATAACGACTTTCTATAGTTTGCGCATGCGTTTGGAAATAAGAAAAGCTTACTTCCCCCGTTTTTTAAAATCACAGCTTCAAGAAGGTTTACATGATTTCTTAAAAAACATGAGTTTTTAGAAAATGTGTTTTATTTCATAAATGGAATCTACAAAGTATGCACATTCTACGTCATAACGAATTTCTATACTTTGCGCATGCGTTTGGAAATAAGAAAAGCTTACTTCCCCCGTTTTTTAAAATCACAGCTTCTAGAAGGTTTACATGATTTCTTAAAAAACACGACTTTTTAGAAAATGTGTTTTATTTCATAAATGGAATCTACAAAGTATGCACATTCTACGTCATAACGACTTGCTATACTTTGCGCATGCGTTTGGAAATAAGAAAAGCTTACTTCCCCCATTTTTTAAAATCACAGCTTCTACAAGGTTTACATGATTTCTTAAAAAACACGAGTGTTTAGAAAATGTGTTTTATTTCATAAATGGAATCTACAAAGTATGGACATTCTATGTCATAATGACTTTCTATACTTTGCGCATGCGTTTGGAAATAAGAAAAGCTTACTTCCCCCGTTTTTTAAAATCACAGCTTCTAGAAGGTGTACATGATTTCTTAAAAAACACGAGTTTTTAGAAAATGTGTTTTATTTCATAAATGGAATCTACAAAGTATGCATATTCTACGTCATAACGACTTTCTATAGTTTGCGCACGCGTTTGGAAATAAGAAAAGCTTACTTCCCACATTTTTTAAAATCACAGCTTCTAGAAGGTTTACATGATTTCTTAAAAAACACGAGTTTTTAGAAAATGTGTTTTATTTCATAAATAGCCTCAACAAAGTATGCACATTCTACGTCATAATGACTTTCTATAGTTTGCGGATGCGTCCGGAAATAAGAAAAGCTTACTTCCCCTGTTTTTTAAAATCACAGCTTCTAGAAGGTTTTGCATGATTTCGTCAAAAACACGAGTTTTTAGAAAATGTGTTTTATTTCATAAATGGAATCTACAAAGTATGCACATTCTACGTCATAATGACTTTCTATAGTTTGCGCATGCGTTTGGAAATATGAAAAGCTTACTTCCCCCGTTTTTTAAAATCACAGCTTCTAGAAGGTTTACATGATTTCTTAATAAACACGAGTTTTTAGAAAATGTGTTTTATTTCATAAACGGAATCTACAAAGTATGCACATTCTACGTCATAACGACTTTCTATAGTTTGCGCATGCGTCAGGAAATAAGAAAAGCTTACTTCGACCGTTTATTAAAATCACAGCTTCTAGAAGGTTTACATGATTTCTTAAAAAACATGAGTTTTTAGAAAATGTGTTTTATTCCATAAATAGAATCAACAAAGTATGCACATTCTACGTCATAACGACTTTCTATAGTTTGTGCATGCATCCGGAAATAAGAAAAGCTTACTTCCCCTATTTTTTAAAATCACAGCTTCTAGAAGGTTTACACGATTTCTTAAAAAACACTACTTTTTAGAAAATGTGTTTTATTTCATAAATCGAATCAACAAAGTATGCACATTCTACGTCATAACGACTTTCTATAGTTTGCACATGCGTCAGGAAATAAGAAAAGCATACTTCCACCGTTTTTTAAAATCACCGCTTCTAGAAGGTTTACATGATTTCGTAAAAAACACCAGTTCTTAGAAAATGTGTTTTATTTCATAAATGGAATCTACAAAGTATGCACATTCTACGTCATAACGACTTTCTATAGTTTGCGCATGCATCCAGAAATAAGAAAAGCTTACTTGCCCCATTTTTTAAAATCACAACGTCTAGAAGGTTTACATGATTTCTTAAAAAACACGAGTTTTTGGAAAATGTATTTTATTTCATAAATGGAATAAACAAAGTATGCACATTCTACGTCATATCGAATTTCTATAGTTTGCTCATGCGTTTGGAAATAAGAAAAACTTAGTTCCCACGTTTTTTAAAATCACAGCTTCTAGAAGGTTTACATGATTTCGTAACAAACACGAGTTTTTAGAAAATGTGTTTTATTTCATAAATGGAATCTACAAAGTATGCACATTCTACGTCATAACGAATTTCTATAGTTTGCGCATGCGTCCGGAAATAAGAAAAGCTTACTTCACCCGTTTTTTAAAATCACAGCTTCTAGAAGGTTTTCATGATTTCTTAAAAAACACGAGTTTTTAAGAAATGTGTTTTATTTCATAAATGGAATCTACAAAGTATGCACATTCTACGTCATAACGACTTTCTATAGTTTGCGCATGCATTTGGAAATAAGAAAAGCTTACTTCCGCCGTTTTTTAAAATCACAGCTTCTAGAAGGTTTACATGATTTCTTAAAAAACACGAGTTTTTAGAAAATGTGTTTTATTTCATAAATGGAATTTACAAAGTATGCACATTCTACGTCATAACGACTTTCTATAGTTTGCGCATGCGTTTGGAAATAAGAAAAGCTTACTTCCACCGTTTTTTAAAATCACAGTTTCTAGAAGGTTAACATGATTTCTTAAAAAACACGAGTTTTTAGAAAATGTGTTTTATTTCATAAATGAACTCAAGAAAGTATGCACATTCTATGTCATAACGACTTTCTATAGTTTGCGCATGCGTTTGGAAATAAGAAAAGCTTACTTCCCCCGTTTTTTAAAATCACAGCTTCAAGAAGGTTTACATGATTTCTTAAAAAACACGAGTTTTTAGAAAATGTGTTTTATTTCATAAATGGAATCTACAAAGTATGCACATTCTACGTCATAACGAATTTCTATACTTTGCGCATGCGTTTGCAAATAAGAAAAGCTTACTTCCCCCGTTTTTTAAAATCACAGCTTCTAGAAGGTTTACATGATTTCTTAAAAAACACGACTTTTTAGAAAATGTGTTTTATTTCATAAATGGAATCTACAAAGTATGCACATTCTACGTCATAACGACTTGCTATACTTTGCGCATGCGTTTGGAAATAAGAAAAGCTTACTTCCCCCATTTTTTAAAATCACAGCTTCTACAAGGTTTACATGATTTCTTAAAAAACACGAGTGTTTAGAAAATGTGTTTTATTTCATAAATGGAATCTACAAAGTATGGACATTCTATGTCATAATGACTTTCTATACTTTGCGCATGCGTTTGGAAATAAGAAAAGCTTACTTCCCCCGTTTTTTAAAATCACAGCTTCTAGAAGGTTTACATGATTTCTTAAAAAACACGAGTTTTTAGAAAATGTGTTTTATTTCATAAATGGAATCTACAAAGTATGCATATTCTACGTCATAACGACTTTCTATAGTTTGCGCACGCGTTTGGAAATAAGAAAAGCTTACTTCCCACATTTTTTAAAATCACAGCTTCTAGAAGGTTTACATGATTTCTTAAAAAACACGAGTTTTTAGAAAATGTGTTTTATTTCATAAATAGCCTCAACAAAGTATGCACATTCTACGTCATAATGACTTTCTATAGTTTGCGGATGCGTCCGGAAATAAGAAAAGCTTACTTCCCCTGTTTTTTAAAATCACAGCTTCTAGAAGGTTTACATGATTTCGTCAAAAACACGAGTTTTTAGAAAATGTGTTTTATTTCATAAATGGAATCTACAAAGTATGCACATTCTACGTCATAATGACTTTCTATAGTTTGCGCATGCGTTTGGAAATATGAAAAGCTTACTTCCCCCGTTTTTTAAAATCACAGCTTCTAGAAGGTTTACATGATTTCTTAATAAACACGAGTTTTTAGAAAATGTGTTTATTTCATAAATGGAATCAACAAAGTATGCACATTCTACATCATAACGGCTTTCTATAGTTTGCGCATGCATTTGGAAACATGAAAATCTTACTTCTCCCGTTTTTTAAAATCACAACTTTTAGAATGTTTACATGAATTCTTAAAAAACACAAGTTTTTAGAAAATATGTTTTGTTTCATAAATGGAATCAACAAAGTATGCACATTCTATGTCATAACGACTTTCTATACTTTGCGCATGCGTTTGGAAATAAGAAAAGCTCACTTCCCCCGTTTTTTAAAATCACAGTTTCTAGAAGGTTTACATGATTTCTTAAAAAACATGAGTTTTCAGAAAATGTGTTTTATTTCTTAAATGGAATCAACAAAGTATGCACATTCTACGTCATAACGACTTTCTATAGTTTGCGCGTGCGTCCGGAAATAAGAAAAGCTTACTTCCCCCATTTTTTAAAATCACAGATTCTACAAGGTTTACATGATTTCTTAAAAAACACTACATTTTAGAAAATGTGTTTTATTTCATAAATCGAATCAACAAAGTATGCACATTCTACGTCATAATGACTTTCTATACTTTGCGCATGCGTTTGGAAATAAGAAAAGCTTACTTCCCCCGTTTTTTAAAATCATAGCTTCTAGAAGGTTTACATGATTTCTTAAAAAACATGAGTTTTCAGAAAACGTGTTTTTTTTCTTAAATGGAATCAACAAAGTATGCACATTCTACGTCATAACGACTTTCTATAGTTTGCGCATGCGTCCGGAAATAAGAAAAGCTTACTACCCCCGTTTTTTAAAATCACAGATTCTACAAGGTTTACATGATTTCTTAAAAAACACGAGTTTTTAGAAAATGTGTTTTATTTCATAAATGGAATCAAAAAAGTGTGCACATTCTACATCATAACGGCTTTCTATAGTTTGCGCATGCATTTGGAAACATGAAAATCTTACTTCTCCCATTTTTTAAAATCACAGCTTCTAGAAGGTTTACATGATTTCTTAAAAAACATGAGTTTTTAGAAAATGTTTTTTATTTCATAAATGGTCTACCAAGGATGCACATTCTACGTCATAACGACATTCTATAGTTTGCGCATGCGTCCGGAAATAAGAAAAGCCTACTTCCTCCGTTTTTTAAAATCACAGCTTCTAGAAGGTTTACATGATTTCTTAAAAAACACGAGTTTTTAGAAAATGTGTTTTATTTCATAAATGGAATCAACAAAGTATGCACATTCTACGTCATAACGACTTTCTATAGTTTGCGCATTCGTCCGGAAGTATGAAAATCTTAATTCCACCGTTTTTTAAAATCACAGCTTCTAGAAGGTTTACATGATTTCTTAAAAAACACGAGTTTTTAGAAAATGTGTTTTATTTCATGAATGGAATCTACAAAGTATGCACATTCTACATCATAACGACTTTCTATAGTTTGCGCATGCGTCCGTAAATAAGAAAAGCATACTTCCCCCGTTTTTTAAAATCACAGCTTCTAGAAGTTTTACATGATTTCTTAAAAAACACAAGTTTTTAGAAAATGTGTTTTATTTCATAAATGGAATCTACAAAGTATGCACATACTACGTCATAACGACTTTCTATAGTTTGCGCATGCGTCCGGAAATAAGAAAAGCTTACTTGCCCCGTTTTTTAAAATCACAGCTTCTAGAAGATTTACATGATTTCTTAAAAAACACGAGTTTTTAGAAAATGTATTTTATTTCATAAATGGAATCAACAACGTATGCACATTCTACGTCATAACGACTTGCTATAGTTTGCGCATGCGTCTGGAAATAAGAAAAGCTTAGTTCCCCCATTTTATAAAATCACAGCTTCTAGAAGGTTTACATGATTTCTTAGAAAACGAGAGTTTTTAGAAAATGTGTTTTATTTCATAAATGGAATCAACAAAGTATGCACATTCTACGTCATAACGACTTTCTATAGTTTGCGCATGCGTCTAGAAATAAGAAAAGCTTACTTCCACCGTTTTTTAAAATCACAGCTTATAGAAGGTTTACATGATTTCTTAAAAAACATGAGTTTTTAGAAAATTTGTTTTATTTCATAAATGGAATCAACAGAGTATGCACATTCTACGCCATAACGACTTTCTATAGTCTGCGCATTCGTCCGGAAATAAGAAAAGCTGACTTCCACCGTTTTTTAAAATCACAGCTTCTAGAAGGTTTACATGATTTCTTAAAAAACACGAGTTTTTAGAAAATGTGTTTTATTTCATAAATGGACTCAACAAAGTATGCACATTCTATGTCATAACGACTTTCTATAGTTTGCGCATGCGTTTGGAAATAAGAAAAGCTTACTTCCCCCGTTTTTTAAAATCACAGCTTCAAGAAGGTTTACATGATTTCTTAAAAAACATGAGTTTTTAGAAAATGTGTTTTATTTCATAAATGGAATCAACAAAGTATGCACATTCTACGTCATAACGAATTTCTATAGTTTTCTTATGCGTCTGGAAATAAGAAAAGCTTACTTCCCCCATTTTTTAAAATCACAGCTTCTAGAAGGTTTACATGATTTCTTAAAAAACGTGAGTTTTTAAAAAATGTGTTTTATTTCATAAATGGAATCAACAAAGTATGCAGATTCTACGTCATAACGACTTTCTATAGTTTGCGCATTCATCCAGAAATATGAAAATCTTACTTCCACCGTTTTTTAAAATCACAGCTTCTAGAAGGTTTACATGATTTCGTAAAAAACACGAGTTTTTAGAAAATGTGTTTTATTTCATAAATGGAATCTACAAAGTATGCACATTCTACGTCATAATGACTTTCTATAGTTTGCACATGCGTTCGGAAATAAGAAAAGCTTCCTTCCCCCATTTTTTAAAATCACAGCTTCTAGAAGGTTTACATGATATCTTAAAACACACGAGTTTTTAGAAAATATGTTTTATTTCATAAATGGAATCAACAAAGTATGCACATTCTACGTCATAACGACTTTCTATAGTTTGCGCATGCGTTTGGAAATAAGAAAAGCTTACTTCCCCCGTTTTTTAAAATCACAGCTTCAAGAAGGTTTACATGATTTCTTAAAAAACACGAGTTTTTAGAAAATGTGTTTTATTTCATAAATGGAATCAAGAAAGTATGCACATTCTACGTCATAACGACTTTCTATAGTTTGCGCATGCGTCTGGAAATAAGAAAAGCTTACTTCCACCGTTTTTTAAAATCACAGCTTATAGAAGGTTTACATGATTTCTTAAAAAACATGAGTTTTTAGAAAATTTGTTTTATTTCATAAATGGAATCAACAGAGTATGCACATTCTACGTCATAACGACTTTCTATAGTCTGCGCATTCGTCTGGAAATAAGAAAAGCTGACTTCCACCGTTTTTTAAAATCACAGCTTCTAGAAGGTTTACATGATTTCTTAAAAAACACGAGTTTTTAGAAAATGTGTTTTATTTCATAAATGGACTCAACAAAGTATGCACATTCTATGTCATAACGACTTTCTATAGTTTGCGCATGCGTTTTGAAATAAGAAAAGATTACTTCCCCCGTTTTTTAAAATCACAGCTTCAAGAAGGTTTACATGATTTCTTAAAAAACACGAGTTTTTAGAAAATGCGTTTTATTTCATAAATGGAATCAACAAAGTATGCACATTCTACGTCATAACGAATTTCTATAGTTTGCGCATGCGTCTGGAAATAAGAAAAGCTTACTTCCCCCATTTTTTAAAATCACAGCTTCTAGAAGGTTTACATGATTTCTTAAAAAACGTGAGTTTTTAAAAAATGTGTTTTATTTAATAAATGGAATCAACAAAGTATGCACATTCTACGTCATAACGACTTTCTATAGATTGCACATGTGTTTGGAAATAAGAAAAGCTTACTTCCAATATTTTTTAAAATCACAGCTTCTAGAAGGTTTACATGATTTCTTAAAAAACACGAGTTTTTAGAAAATGTGTTTTATTTCATAAATGGAATCAACAAAGTATGCACATTCTACGTCATAACGACTTTCTATAGTTTGCGCATTCGTTTGGAAATAAGAAAAGCTTACTTCCACCGTTTTTTCAAATCACAGCTTCTAGAAGGTTTACATGATTTCGTAAAAAACTCGAGTTTTTAGAAAATGTGTTTTTTTTTATAAATGGAATCAACAAAGTATGCACATTCTACGTCATAACGACTTTCTATAGTTTGCACATGCGTCCAGAAATAAGAAAAGCTTACTTCCACCGTTTTTTAAAATCATAGCTTCTAGAAGGTTTTCGTGATTTCTTTAAAAACACGAGTTTTTAGAAAATGTGTTTTATTTCATAAATGGAATCAACAAAGTATGCACATTCTACGTCATAACGACTTTCTATAGTTTGCGCATGCGTTTGGAAATAAGAAAAGCTTACTTCCCCCGTTTTTTAAAATCACAGCTTCTAGAAGGTTTACATGATTTCTTAAAAAACACGAGGTTTTAGAAAATGTGTTTTATTTTATAAATGGAATCAACAAAGTATGCACATTCTACGTCATAACGACTTTCTATAGTTTGCGCATGCATCCGGAAATAAGAAAAGCTTACTTCCCCCGTTTTTTAAAATCACAGCTTCTAGAAGGTTTACATTATTTCTTAAAAAACAAGAGTTTTAGAAAATGTGTTTTATTTCATGAATGGAATCAACAAAGTATGCACATTCTATGTCATAACGACTTTCTATAGTTTGCGCATGCGTTTGGAAATAAGAAAAGCTTACTTCTCCCGTTTTTTAAAATCACAGCTTCTAGAAGGTTTACATGATTTGTTAAAAAACACGAGTTTTTAGAAAATGTGTTTTATTTCATAAATGGAATCAACAAAGTATGCACATTCTACGTCATAGCGACTTTCTATAGTTTCCGCATGCGTCCGGAAATAAGAAAAGCTTACTTCCACCGTTTTTTAAAATCACAGCTTCTAGAAGGTTTACATGATTTCGTAAAAAACACGAGTTTTTAGAAAATGTGGTTTATTTCATCAATGGAATCTACAAAGTATGCACATCCTACGTCATAACAACTTTCTATAGTTTGCGCATGCGTCCGGAAATAAGAAAAGCTTACTTCCACCGTTTTTTAAAATCACAGCTTCTAGACGGTTTACATGATTTCGTAAAAAACACCAGTTTCTAGAAAATGTGTTTTATTTCATAAATGGAATCTACAAAGTATGCGCATTCTATGTCATAACGACTTTCTATAGTTTGCGCATGCATCCGGAAATAAGAAAAGCTTACTTCCCCCGATTTTTAAAATCACAGCTTCTAGAAGGTTTACAAGATTTCTTGAAAAACACGATTTTTTAGAAAATGTGCTTTATTTCATAAATGGAATCAACAAAGTATGCACATTCTACGTCATAACGAATTTCTATAGTTTGCGCATGCGTCCGCAAAGAAGAAAAGCTTACTTCCACCATTTTTTAAAATCACAGCTTCTAGAGGGTTTACATGATTTCTTAAAAAACACGAGTTTTTAGAAAATATGCTTTATTCAATTAATGGAATCAACAAAGTATGCACATTCTACATCATAACGTCTTTCTATAGTTTGTGCATTCATCCGGAAATAAGAAAAGCTTACTTCCACCGTTTTTTAAAATCACATCTTCTAGAAGGTTTACATGATTTCGTAAAAAACACGAGTTTTTAGAAAATGTGCTTTATTTCATAAATGGAATCTACAAAGCATGCACATTCAATGTCATAACGACTTTCTATAGTTTGCGCATGCGTCCGGAAATAAGAAAACCTTACTTCTCCCATTTTTTAAAATCACAGCTTCTAGAAGGTTTACATCATTTCTTAAAAAACACGAATTTTTAGAAAATGTGTTTTATTTCATAAATGGAATCAACAAAGTATGCACATTCTACGTCATAACGACTTTCTATAGTTTGCGCATGCGTCCCAAAATAACAAAAGCTTACTTCCACCTTTTTTTAAAATCACAGCTTCTAGAAGGTTTACGTGATTTCTTAAAAAACACGAGTTTTTAGAAAATGTGTTTTATTTCATAAATGGAATCAACAAAGTATGCAAATTCTACGTCATAACGACTTTCTATACTTTGCGCATTCGTCTGGAAATAAGAAAAGCTTACTTCCACCGTTTTTTAAAATCACAGCTTCTAGGAGGTTTACATGATTTCGTAAAAAACAGGAGCTTTTAGAAAATGTGTTTTATTTCATAAATGGAATCAACAAAGTATGCACATTCTACGTCATAACGACTTTCTATAGTTTGCGCATGCGTTTGGAAATAAGAAAAGCTTACTTCCCCTGTTTTTTAAAATCACAGCTTCTAGAAGGTTTACATGATTTGTTAAAAAACACGAGTTTTTAGAAAATGTGTTTTATTTCATAAATGGAATGAACAAAGTATGCACATTCTACGTCATAACGACTTTCTATAGTTTGCGCATGCGTTTGGAAATAAGAAAAGCTTACTTCTCCTGTTTTCTAAAATCAGAGCTTCTAGAAGGTTTACATGATTTGTTAAAAAACACGAGTTTTTAGAAAATGTGTTTTATTTCATAAATGGAATCAACAAAGTATGCACATTCTACGTCATAGCGACTTTCTATAGTTTGCGCATGCGTCCGGAAATAAGAAAAGCTTACTTCCACCATTTTTTAAAATCACAGCTTCTAGAAGGTTTACATGATTTCGTACAAAACACGAGTTTTTAGAAAATGTGGTTTATTTCATAAATGGAATCTACAAAGTATGCACATTCTACGACATAACGACTTTCTATAGTTTGTGCATGCATCCGGAAATAAGAAAAGCTTACTTCCACCGTTTTTTAAAATCACAGCTTCTAGAAGGTTTACATTATTTCGTAAAAAACACGAGTTTTCAGAAAATGTGTTTTATTTCGTAAATGGAATCTACAAAGTATGCACATTCTACGTCATAACGACTCTCTATAGTTTGCGCATGCGTCCGGAAATAAGAAAAGCTTACTTCCCCCGTTTTTTAAAATCACAGCTTATAGAAGGTTTACATGATTTCTTAAAAAACACGAGTTTTTAGAAAATGTGTTTTATTTCATAAATGTAATCAACAAAGTATGCACATTCTACGTCATAACGACTTTCTATAGATTGCACATGTGTCCGGAAATAAGAAAAGCTTACTTCCACCGTTTTTTAAAATCACAGCTTCTAGAAGGTTTACATGATTTCTTAAAAAACACGAGTTTTTAGAAAATGTGTTTTATTTCATAAATGGAATCAACAAAGCATGCACATTCTACGTCATAACGACTTTCTATAGTTTGCGCATTCGTCTGGAAATAAGAAAAGCTTACTTCCACCGTTTTTTCAAATCACAGCTTCTAGAAGGTTTACATGATTTCGTAAAAAACTCGAGTTTTTAGAAAATGTGTTTTTTTTCATAAATGGAATCAACAAAGTATGCACATTCTACGTCATAACGACTTTCTATAGTTTCGCATGCGTCCGGAAATAAGAAAAGCTTACTTCCACCATTTTTTAAAATCATAGCTTCTAGAAGGTTTTCATGATTTTTTAAAAAACACGAGTTTTTAGAAAATGTGTTTTATTTCATAAATGGAATCAGCAAAGTATGCACATTCTACGTCATAACGACTTTCTATAGTTTGCGCATGCGTTTGGAAATAAGAAAAGCTTACTTCCCCCGTTTTTTAAAATCACAGCTTCTAGAAGGTTTACATTATTTCTTAAAAAACACGAGGTTTTAGAAAATGTGTTTTATTTCATAAATGGAATCAACAAGGTATGCAGATTGTACGTCATAACGACTTTCGATAGTTTGCGCATGCGTCCGTAAATAAGAAAAGCTTACTTCCACCGTTTTTTGAAATCACAGCTTCTAGAAGGCTTACATGATTTCGTAAAAAACACGAGATTTTAGAAAATGTGTTTTATTTCATAAATGGAATCAACAAAGTATGCAAATTCTATGTCATAACGACTTTCTATAGTTTGCGCATGCGTCCGGAAATAAGAAAAGCTTACTTCTCCCGTTTTTTAAAATCACAGCTTCTAGAAGGTTTACATGATTTCTTAAAAAACATGAGTTTTTAGAAAATGTTTTTTATTTCATAAATGGAATCAACAAAGTGTTCACATTCTACGTCATAACGACTTTCTATAGTTTGCGCATGCGTCCGGAAATAAGAAAAGCTTACTTCCACCTTTTTTTAAAATTACAGCTTCTAGAAGGTTTACATGATTTCTTAAAAAACACGAGTTTTTAGAAAATGTGTTTTATTTCATAAATGGAATCAACAAAGTATGCACATTCTACGTCATAACGACTTTCTATAGTTTGCGCATGCGTCCGGAAATAAGAAAAGCTTACTTCCACCGTTTTTTAAAATCACAGCTTCTAGAAGGTTTACATGATTTCTTAAAAAACATGAGTTTTTAGAAAATGTGTTTTATTTCATAAATGGAATCAACAAAGTATGCACATTCTACATCATAACGTCTTTCTATAGTTTGTGCATTCATCCGGAAATAAGAAAAGCTTCCACCGTTTTTTAAAATCACATCTTCTAGAAGGTTTACATGATTTCGTAAAAAACACGAGTTTTTAGAAAATGTGCTTTATTTCATTAATGGAATCTACAAAGCATTCACATTCAACGTCATAACAACTTTCTATAGGTTGCGCATGCGTCCGGAAATAAGAAAACCTTACTTCTCCCGTTTTTTAAAATCACAGCTTCTTGAAGGTTTACATGATTTCTTAAAAAACACGAGTTTTTAGAAAATGTGTTTTATTTCATAAATGGAATCAACAAAGTATGCACATTCTACGTCATAACGACTTTCTATAGTTTGCTCATTCGTCCAGAAATAAGAAAAGCTTACTTCCACCGTTTTTTAAAATCACAGCTTCTAGAAGGTTTACATGATTTCGTAAAAAACACGAGTTTTTTAAAAATGTGTTTTATTTGATAAATGGAATATACAAAGTATGCACATTCCACGTCATAACGACTTTCTATAGTTTGCGCATGCGTCCGGAAATAATTAAAGCTTACTTCCCCCGTTTTTTAAAATCAAAGCTTCTAGAAGGTTTACATGATTTCTTAAAAAACAAGAGTTTTAGAAAATGTGTTTTATTTCATAAATGGAATCAACAAAGTATCAACATTCTACGTCATAACTACTTTCTATAGTTTGCGCATGCGTTTGGAAATAAGAAAAGCTTACTTCTCCTGTTTTTTAAAATGACAGCTTCTAGAAGGTTTACATGATTTGTTAAAAAACACGAGTTTTTAGAAAATGTGTTTTATTTCATAAATGGAATCAACAAAGTATGCACATTCTATGTCATAGCGACTTTCTATAGTTTGCGCATGCGTCCGGAAATAAGAAAAGCTTACTTCCACCGTTTTTTAAAATCACAGCTTCTAGAAGGTTTACATGATTTCGTAAAAAACACGAGTTTTTAGAAAATGTGGTTTATTTCATAAATGGAATCTACAAAGTATGCACATTCTACGTCATAACGACTTTCTATAGTTTGCGCATGCATCCGGAAATAAGAAAAGCTTACTTCCACCGTTTTTTAAAATCACAGCTTCTAGAAGGTTTACATGATTTCGTTAAAAACACGAGTTTTTAGAAAATGTGTTTTATTTCATAAATGGAATCTACAGAGTATGCACATTCTACGTCATAACGACTCTCTATAGTTTGCGCATGCATCCGGAAATAAGAAAAGCTTACTTCCCCCGTTTTTTAAAATCACAACTTCTAGAAGGTTTACATGATTTCTTAAAAAACAAGAGTTTTTAGAAAATGTGTTTTATTTCATAAATGGAATCAACAAAGTATGCACATTCTACATCATAACGACTTTCTATAGTTTGCGCATGCGTCCGGAAATAAGAAAAGCTTACTTCCACCGTTTTTTAAAATCACAGCTTCTAGAAGGTTTACATGATTTCGTAAAAAACACGAGTTTCTAGAAAATGTGTTTTATTTCATAAATGGAATCTACAAAGTATGCACATTCTACGTCATAACGACTTTCTATAGTTTGCGCATGCATCCGGAAATAAGAAAAGCTTACTTCCCCCATTTTTTAATATCACAACTTCTAGAAGGTTTACAAGATTTCTTAAAAAACACGAGTTTTTAGAAAATGTGTTTTATTTCATAAATGGAATCAACAAAGTATGCACATTCTACGTCATAACGACTTTCTATAGTTTGCGCATGCGTCCGCAAAGAAGAAAATCTTACTTCCACCGTTTTTTAAAATCACAGCTTCTAGAGGGTTTACATGATTTCTTAAAAAACACGAGTTTTTAGAAAATGTGTTTTATTCAATTAATGGATGTTAAATTTTCAGAATTTACTTCAATATGATCTAGGATCTTAACTGAGAGAACAACATGTACAGCATATCTACAGCATATCAATCATGGAGACAATAATGCAAGCACACAAGAGACACAAAGATTTACTTGGGGAAAACCATAAAGGTGAAAAACCCCAATAACTTCCTCAGAGATAGATAGAGCAATGATACAACCAACCAAGAGAGATAGCCATAACCTAGCAGCAGATCCTCCTCCTCCATAAGTGCGCCACTCCTCCTTGAGTGCATGTGTGAGAAGTGAGTGAGTAAATAGAGTGCCTCCCGCACTCTATTTATACTTGACTTGACTTGCCTTTTTACCTAACTCATGTAGGCTCGAACTTAACCACATAATATAATACTGACTGGGCCGACCCCCAATAGGGTGGTCTAATAACCCTTTGACCCACATGGCCGACCCCCAATAGGGTGGTCTAATAACCCTTCGACCCACATGACTTATACAGAGCCGACCCCAACAAGGTGGTCTAATAACCCATCAAGTATAAGTTACGACACTTACAATATAAATGACGACACTTCCGTATAGAGGAATAATACCATCTCTATAGGAGTACATACAAAATACATATATGAAATACATTCCGAAGTTACATATACATCAACACTCCCTCTTAACTAGGAAGGTATTTCTCAGCACAGTTCTTCTAGCACAAGTCATCTTCTCTGGATCATCGTCACTAGATAATCGTCATCGAGTCATCATCATCATCACTACTGCTGCTATCTCAATCAATCTCTGAATCTACTCGTCATAGGAAGTTCTACACAGCCAGTCCTTTTTCATACTGGATGTAGGCCCACCACCTGCAGGTCTTCGTCATCACTGGCCATACTGTGGAATCCTCAGGACTTATTACGTGCATCATAAAACCTCGAAAGAGCATCCCAGGCTGTTACGAGCACACGGCTCTACCTATAGGATCTCCCAGGGCACAAATTACATGTGACCTCACCACAAAACCTCGAAAGAGAATCCCAGGACTGATTACGAGCACAAGGCTCAACCTATCGGATCTCCCAGGGCACAAATTACATGTGGTCACCACAAAACCTCGAAAGAGCATCCCAGGACTGATTACGAGCACACAGCTCAACCTATCGGATCTCCCAGGGCACAAATTACATGTGGTCATGGCAAAACCTCGAAAGAGCATCCCAGGACTGATTACGAGCACACAGCTCAACCTATCGGATCTCCCAGGGCACAGATTACATGCCATAGGACAAAACCTCGAAAGAGCATCTGCCAGATATCCCAGGGCACAAATTACATGCCATAGGAAAAACCTTGAAAGACTATCTGCAGATCTCCCAGGGCACAAATTATATGTCCTCCCAAGCAAAACCTCGAAAGAGCATTTGCCAGATGTCCCAGGGCACAAATTACATGCCATAGGAAAAACCTCGAAAGACCATCTGCAAATCTCCTAGGGCACAAATTACATGCTTATCTGCACAACCTGATCCACGACCACAGAGTATCAACCTGATACTCACCATACATCATCCTGATGTATCCACGATCATCCTGATCATCACTGCAACATCCTGCTGCATGTCATCTGGAGCAACATCCTGAAGCTCGTCATCTATGATCATCCTGATCATCACTGCAACATCCTGCTGCATGTCATCATACCTGATCCACCTGATCATCAATGCATCTACCTGATGCATACCAAGTATCTACCTGATACATATCATCATACATGATCTTCCTGATCATCAAAGTATCCACCTGATACAAATACAAGTACATGATACATATCACCATACATGATCCACCTGATCATACAATGTACCCATCTGATACATATACAGATACATGGTCCAAGCATCCAACATGATGCATATACAAAATACATACACATGATCCAACTGATCACATCCAGCATCTACATGATGCGTACATACATACATAAAAATGATCCAACTGATCATATCCAGCATCTACATGATGCGTACATACATACATAAAAATGATCGAACTGATCATATCCAGCATCCAACATGATGCGTACATACATACATAAAAATGATCCAACATGATGCGTACATACATACATAACAATGATCCAACTGATCATATCCAGGCAGAAACCAGAACATCATCCTGATGCTCATCATCCAGCGCTTACATCCACAGCCATGTGAAGGATCCTCCTTCCAACATGCTTGGAATGGCTTCAGCAAATGTGTCCATCACTTCTTCCTCGAAGTGTCCTCGATCTGAAGAACGCCAAGCCTCTCTCTGAAGTACTCGAACTTCACTCTGGCTAGTGGCTTCGTCAGCACATCTGCAATCTACTCATCCGTCGCAATATACAGAAGCTTCACAGCTCCTCTCGGCACCATATCCCTGATATAGTGATATTTGATCTCTATCTGTTTCGACCTGTCATGAAACACTGGGTTCTCGGACAGCTTCACACAACTTTGGTTATCACAGAAGATACCAGTAGCTTCCAATGGGAGATCAAATAACTCAGACAGTAGCTTCCGTAGCCAGACTGCCTCACAACTAGCTGAACAGGTTGCAACATACTCTGCCTCAGCTGTACTTAGTGCTACACAGGACTACTTCCTGCTAAACCAAGAGATCACACCTGATCCCATACTGAAGCAACACCCAGATGTGCTCTTCCTGTCTGCAGCACTGCCAGCCCAATCTGAATCAACATACCCTGCAGGTTAAACTTTTGATTCTCCTCATACCTGAGCCCATAATCCACTGTACCCTTCAGGTACCTCAGAACATGCTTTACAGCAACCAGGTGAACACTCCTCGGATCCGTCAGGAACTGGCTCAATGTGTTCGCAGCAAAGCAAATGTCTGGTCTCGTGTTCGTCAGGTACATCAAGGACCCAATCATCTGACGATACAAAGAGACATCAACCGGCTCAGATGAAGCATCACATAGAAGCTTCAGATTCGATTCCATAGGTGTGGCTATATCCTTGCAGTCCATCATCCCGAACCTCTTCAGGATCTCTACTACATACTTCCCTTGTCCAAGGAAGATTCCATATGCACTCTGCCACACCTCCATGCCAAAAACAAATAGTGCATCATCCCAAGATCTTCATCTTGAACTTAGAAGAAAGATTCCGCTGTGTGTCAGCAATCAATCTATCTTTACCTGTAACAAACAGGTTATCTGCATACAAAAGTAGTATCACTGGATTGCCTTCTTCAACCTTGTAGAAAAGGTTGGAATCTGCTTTACTCTTGGTAATGCCCAAACTGGATAGAAAGTTGTCTATCCTACCATACCAAGTTCTGCACACATATATGACTACACCATGCTGTCTTGAGATCCATCTGGTGCATCTTCTATTTCATCACTTTTATATTTCTCAATGCTGCCATCTGCAACATGCTTGATCTGATAGTTCCATTTGGAAGTCATAACAAACTTCCCTTCACATCTTGGGACTACATCCCAAACATCATTCTTCATGATCGACGGATCATGGCATTCCATTTCTTCATCCCATATCCTGGGAACTTCAATATCTTCAATAAATAAATTTGTTGCTGAACAAATGTTGTAGTTCTTCTTTTGTAGGAGATGGCATACGATCTTTCCTACACAACAAGTTAGATTGCATGATTAGAAAACATCTCATAGTTTTCAGAACAAATTCTTACACATAAATAAATATGTCATCCAGTCATGCAATTATCTTAGCCAATGCTTCAATACAACATTTATCCATATTCCGTAACTTTCTAGATGCCTTCCAATCTCTACCAGAACATTGTTCAGAGTGTGTACAACTCCCAACATGTCAGCAAAGAGGTTTCATTCTAGATAAGTAGCAATGGAATGTTGTACAGTGCCATAGGCTACTTACCCATGCATATTAGTAGTATACTGTTCATTAATGTAATTATTCTAATATGCACAATACATATCCTAAGTCTAAGACCATGAGCATATACATCATTGAACAATTTTATTTAAACAAACAAATATGCAAGAAGTTAAAATACTTATCTTTGTTTGTTCGTTGGGTGGACTCCCTCTGAGTCTTTGCTTCCTTACAGGAGCTGCTGGAGTCCTAATCTGGAGTAGCTTCTTCTACACCTTTCTGTTGTGGAAAGATGGTCAACTCCCTCTGAATATCTGCATCCTTGCAGAAACTACTGAAGTGTGTTCCTTTGCTTTCTTGCAGGAACAACTGGAGTGTGCTCCCTCTTGATCTTTGCTTCCTGGATTACCTGTTCTTGAACTCATATTCATCCTTGGTTCCTATGCATGCTTATTAGTATCATGAATGTGTTATCCTTGTGATCTCATATAAAATCATACATTTATTAGTATACTATTAAAACACAATAATCTCAAGCATGTATAGTCATGATCATTTCAAACAGAAATAATAAGCATTATCATTCAAGGTTTATGTAGGATTCTTATGGTTAGTCAAATCATAAGAAGCATAACATGTCTAAACCTATAATTACTCAAACCTATGACTCTTCAGGTTAGTTGAATCATCAATCAAGATAAGAGATATAATATGCATAAAACATGTGATTATTCAAACCTATACCTTCATGATTCTTCTGGTTAGTCATATCATCAATTATGGTAATAAATATAATATGCATATAGCCATGACTTATTCAAACCTACGACTTCATGAATAATCATTATCAAACAACACAACAGTATAAGATCCTAACACAAGGTAGGATTCTATCTTGATATAGGAAAAACATACCTGGATTAGCATGTTAGCTATTTATGTCTAACATACTCACATGATGTCTTCTTGTTCTTCTTCAATGACTTGTGCTAGTAACCTGTATATCTCATAGGTTAACTATTACAAAACCAAGTTATACATACCTCGTAAATGGATCTTCTATGAGATCCATGACAATGGATGAGTCTTTGTCCTCATGTTATCATGATCATATGTTCTTGGACCAGAACATGATTTGTCTTTCTTGGTGTACCTTTCATGTTAGTAGACAACATAAACCTCATACAACACCATAATGCATTAGTACAATCATAAGTGTCAACACCCTAACCAATGAATATCTTCTATCATGCATTCATAATTTTGTTAAGGTGATACGACAAATCTAAAATCAAAATTGTACTAACCGTAATAACATGAAGACAAACATACCATAAACTTAATCATGGACAAATATCGAAACATACCTCGATGAGTCATACCTGTTGAGATCGCTTGTAATCTTCTTATGTAAGGCCTTAGCCTCATCTCCCTCTGAAACAGGAACTTCTTTACTCATGCAGATGATCAATCCATCTTCTTCTAGGATTAACCCAATCCACTTGATTTGCAAGAACTGGACCTGGAGCTGGATATGGGTTTGTCAGAGAAACCCCAAAATTCAAAATTTGAATTTCAAACTTTCGAAAGGATAGAAATATGCGCCTTGATGAGCTGATCAAACTGGTATATTCAGAATTTGAAAACTGCAAAGTTTCATTCCTCAATTTTGCCTTTGAAACTTCCGGATTCACTGGACGTGACCCTGAACTGGGGTTTGATGAAGCCCACTTTTTTTTTTTTTTCCCCATCAAAATGTTTGATCCAAAGCTCTAAGCTTCTATTTTTCTAAGGAGCTTCCAGTCGTGGTCACAGATTTCAAAAATTCCCATTTTTACAGAAGCCCTAATTTTCCACTTTTCTGATCAAAGTCCCGAACTAGGGTCTAATCAAGCCCGGCCTTCTGCCCAACCAAAAATTCTGATCTTGGTCTCTAAATTTCTATTTTGATGAGTAGCATCCAGCCATGGTCTCTGATTACAAAAATTCCAACTTTCTCCAAAGCCCTAAATTCCGGAAGCCATGAATGAAGGTACCAAAAAATAATTCTGTTTTGACAGAAATATGTACCTGATTGTTTCTGGTGTAACTCCGAAATTTTTGATCCACAGGGTCTGAAAACGTTTCCTGAGATAGCCTGACCTATTATCTTTCCATCCTGACAGGTCTGACCTCAATTGGATCCTCTGAGAGAGAGTTATGCCAAATGTCGCAACGTGACCTATTTTGGGATAAAACAGGAGAGCGAACTTGTACGACGTTCCACGTGTCATTGTTTTAACTTCGGCCTCTGAAAACGTTTTCTGAGATAGTACAGACTGTTTAATACCTATAACTTTTTATGAAATTTCATTTGGAGCTTCCTAGCCCAAGATATGACCTTTTTACTAAGGTCACCTGATTTTGACTCAGATCTGGAAGAGGCAAAAACCCTATATTGTACAGATCATAAATCACAAAGTACAACGAATTAGAGGTTGTACTTTGGACACAAGATACCTGGAGATCTTAGCTTCGGCCTGTAACAATTTCAGATCTGAAAACTTCGCAAAAACGGATTTATAGTGAAAGTGCTACGATGACTGGTTTTTGCTATATCAAGCCCTAGCATCGTAAGTGCAACAAGTGTCATACATGCCATATCATGCCTTCTTTCAGGCTAGCTCTGATACCATGTTAAATTTTCAGAATTTACTTCAATATGATCTAGGATCTTAACTGAGAGAACAACATGTACAGCATATCTACAGCATATCAATCATGGAGACAATAATGCAAGCACACAAGAGACACAAAGATTTACTTGGGGAAAACCATAAAGGTGAAAAACCCCAATAACTTCCTCAGAGATAGATAGAGCAATGATACAACCAACCAAGAGAGATAGCCATAACCTAGCAGCAGATCCTCCTCCTCCATAAGTGCGCCACTCCTCCTTGAGTGCATGTGTGAGAAGTGAGTGAGTAAATAGAGTGCCTCCCACACTCTATTTATACTTGACTTGACTTGCCTTTTTACCTAACTCATGTAGGCTCGAACTTAACCACATAATATAATACTGACTGGGCCGACCCCCAATAGGGTGGTCTAATAACCCTTTGACCCACATGGCCGACCCCCAATAGGGTGGTCTAATAACCCTTCGACCCACATGACTTATACAGAGCCGACCCCGACAAGGTGGTCTAATAACCCATCAAGTATAAGTTACGACACTTACAATATAAATGACGACACTTCCGTATAGAGGAATAATACCATCTCTATAAGAGTACATACAACATACATATATGAAATACATTCCGAAGTTACATATACATCAACAATGGAATCAACAAAGTATGCACATTCTACATCATAACGTCTTTCTATAGTTTGTGCATTCGTCCGGAAATAAGAAAAGCTTACTTCCACCGTTTTTTAAAATCACATCTTCTAGAAGGTTTACATGATTTCGTAAAAAACACGAGTTTTTAGAAAAGGTGCTTTATTCAATAAATGGAATCTACAAAGTATGCACATTCAACGTCATAACGATTTTCTATAGTTTGCGCATGCGTTCGGAAATAAGAAAAGCTTACTTCTCCCGTTTTATAAAATCACAGCTTCTAGAAGGTTTACATGATTTCTTGAAAAACACGAGTTTTTAGAAAATGTGCTTTATTCAATAAATGGAATCTACAAAGTATGCACATTCAACGTCATAACGACTTTCTATAGCTTGCGCATGCGTCCGGAAATAAGAAAAGCTTAGTTCTCCCGTTTTTTAAAATCACAGCTTCTAGAAGGTTTACATGATTTCTTAAAAAACACGAGTTTTTAGAAAATGTGTTTTATTTCATAAATGGAATCAACAAAGTATGCACATTCTACGTCATAACGACTTTCTCTAGTTTGCGCATGTGTCCGGAAATAACAAAAGCTTACTTCCATCGTTTTTTAAAATCACAGCTTCTAGAAGGTTTACATGATTTCTTAAAAAACACGAGTTTTTAGAAAATGTGTTTTATTTCATAAATGGAATCAACAAAGTATGCACATTCTACGTCATAACGACTTTCTATAGTTTGCGCATTCGTCTGGAAATAAGAAAAGCTTACTTCCGCCGTTTTTTAAAATCACAGCTTCTAGAAGGTTTACATGATTTCGTAAAAAACACGAGCTTTTAGAAAATGTGCTTTATTTCATAAATGGAATCAACAAAGTATGCACATTCTACGTCATAATGACTTTCTATAGTTTGCGCATGCGTTTGGAAATAAGAAAAGCTTACTTCCCCCGTTTTTTAAAATCACAGCTTCTAGAAGGTTTACATGATTTGTTAAAAAACACGAGTTTTTAGAAAATGTGTTTTATTTCATAAATGGAATCAACAAAGTATGCACATTCTACGTCATAACGACTTTCTATAGTTTGCGCATGCGTCCGGAAATAAGAAAAGCTTACTTCCCCCGTTTTTTAAAATCACAGCTTCTAGAAGGTTTACATGATTTCTTAAAAAACAAGAGTTTTAGAAAATGTGTTTTATTTCATAAATGGAATCAACAAAGTATGCACATTCTACGTCATAACGACTTTCTATAGTTTGCGCATGCGTTTGGAAATAAGAAAAGCTTCCTTCTCCTGTTTTTTAAAATCAGAGCTTCTAGAAGGTTTACATGATTTGTTAAAAAACACGAGTTTGTAGAAAATGTGTTTTATTTCATAAATGGAATCAACAAAGTATGCACATTCTACGTCATAGCGACTTTCTATAGTTTGCGCATGCGTCCGGAAATAAGAAAAGCTTACTTCCACCGTTTTTTAAAATCACAGCTTCTAGAAGGTTTATGTGATTTCGTAAAAAACACGAGCTTTAAGAAAATGTGTTTTATTTCATAAATGGAATCAAGAAAGTATGCACATTCTACGTCATAACGACTTTCTATAGTTTGCGCATGCATTTGGAAATAAGAAAAGCTTACTTCTACCGTTTTTTAAAATCACAGCTTCTAGAAGGTTTACATGATTTGTTAAAAAACACAAGTTTTTAGAAAATGTGTTTTATTTCATAAATGGAATCAACAAAGTATGCACATTCTACGTCATAGCGACTTTCTATAGTTTGCGCATGTGTCCGGAAATAAGAAAAGCTTACTTCCACCGTTTTTTAAAATCACAGCTTCTAGAAGGTTTACATGATTTCATAAAAAACACGAGTTTTTAGAAAATGTGGTTTATTTCATAAATGGAATCTACAAAGTATGCACATTCTATGTCATAATGACTTTCTATAGTTTGCGCATGCGTCCGGAAATAAGAAAAGCTTACTTCCACCGTTTTTTAAAATCACAACTTCTAGACGGTTTACATGATTTCGTAAAAAACACGAGTTTCTAGAAAATGTGTTTTATTTCATAAATGGAATCTACAAAGTATGCGCATTCTACATCATAACGACTTTCTATAGTTTGCGCATGCATCCGGAAATAAGAAAAGCTTACTTCCCCCATTTTTTAAAATCACAGCTTCTAGAAGGTTTACAAGATTTCTTAAAAAACAAGAGTTTTTAGAAAATGTGCTTTATTTCATAAATGGAATCAACAAAGTATGCACATTCTACGTCATAACAACTTTCAATAGTTTGTGCATGCGTCCGCAAAGAAGAAAAGCTTACTTCCACCGTTTTTTAAAATCACTGCTTCTAGAGGGTTTACATGATTTCTTAAAAAACAAGAGTTTTTAGAAAATGTGTTTTATTCAATTAATGGAATCAACAAAGTATGCACATTCTACATCATAACGTCTTTCTATAGTTTGTGCATTCATCCGGAAATAAGAAAAGCTTACTTCCACCATTTTTTAAAATCACATCTTCTAGAAGGTTTACATGATTTCGTAAAAAAAAACAAGTTTTTAGAAAATGTGCTTTATTTCTTAAATGGAATCTACAAAGCATGCACATTCAACGTCATAACGACTTTCTATAGTTTGCGCATGTGTCCGGAAATAAGAAAAGCTTACTTCTCCCGTTTTTTAAAATCACAGCTTCTAGAAGGTTTACATGATTTCTTAAAAAACACGAGTTTTTAGAAAATGTGTTTTATTTCATAAATGGAATCAACAAAGTATGCACATTCTACGTCATAACGACTTTCTATAGTTTGCGCATGCGTCCGGAAATAACAAAAGCTTACTTCCACCTTTTTTTAAAATCACAGCTTCTAGAAGGTTTACATGATTTCTTAAAAAACACGAGTTTTTAGAAAATGTGTTTTATTTCATAAATGGAATCAACAAAGTATGCACATTCTACGTCATAATGACTTTCTATAGATTGCACATGTGTCTGGAAATAAGAAAAGCTTACTTCCACTGTTTTTTAAAATCACAGTTTCTAGAAGGTTTACATGATTTCGTAAAAAACACGAGTTTTGAGAAAATGTGTTTTATTTCATAAATGGAATCATCAAAGTATGCACATTCTACGTCATAACGACTTTCTATAGTTTGCGCATTCGTTTGGAAATAAGAATAGCTTACTTCCACCGTTTTTTCAAATCACAGCTTCTAGAAGGTTTACATGATTTCGTAAAAAACTCGAGTTTTTAGAAAATGTGTTTTTTTTTATAAATGGAATCAACAAAGTATGCACATTCCACGTCATAACGACTTTCTATAGTTTGCGCATGCATTTGGAAATAAGAAAAGCTTACTTCCCCCGTTTTTTAAAATCACAGCTTCTAGAAGGTTTACATGATTTCTTAAAAAACACGAGGTTTTAGAAAATGTGTTTTATTTCATAAATGGAATCAACGAAGTATGCAGATTGTACGTCATAACGACTTTCTATAGTTTGTGCATGCGTCCGTAAATAAGAAAAGCTTACTTCCACCATTTTTTGAAATCACAGCTTCTAGAAGGTTTACATGATTTCGTAAAAAACACGAGATTTTAGAAAATGTGTTTTATTTCATAAATGGAATCAACAAAGTATGCACATTCTACGTCATAACGACTTTCTATAGTTTGCGCATGCGTCCGGAAATAAGAAAAGCTTACTTCCACCGTTTTTTAAAATCACAGCTTCTAAAAGGTTTACATGATTTCGTAAAAAACACGAGTTTTTAGAAAATGTGTTTTATTTGATAAATGGAATCTACGAAGTATGCACATTCCACGTCATAATGACTTTCTATAGTTTGCGCATGCATCCGAAAATAAGAAAAGCTTACTTCCCCCGTTTTTTAAAATCACAGCTTCTAGAAGGTTTACATGATTTCTTAAAAAACAAGAGTTTTAGAAAATGTGTTTTGTTTCATAAATGGAATCAACAAAGTATGCACATTCTACGTCATAACGACTTTCTATAGTTTGCGCATGCGTTTGGAAATAAGAAAAGCTTACTTCTCCCGTTTTTTAAAATCACAGCTTCTAGAAGGTTTACATGATTTGTTAAAAAACACGAGTTTTTAGAAAATGTGTTTTATTTCATCAATGGAATCAACAAAGTATGCAGATTCTACGTCATAGCGACTTTCTATAGTTTGCGCATGCGTCCGGAAATAAGAACAGCTTACTTCCACCGTTTTTTAAAATCACAGCTTCTAGAAGGTTTACATGATTTCGTAAAAAACACGAGTTTTTAGAAAATGTGGTTTATTTCATAAATGGAATCTACAAAGTATGCACATTCTACCCCATTACGACTTTCTATAATTTGCGCATGCGTCCGGAAATAAGAAAACCTTACTTCTCCCGTTTTTTAAAATCACAGCTTCTAGAAGGTTTACATCATTTCTTAAAAAACACGAGTTTTTAGAAAATGTGTTTTATTTCATAAATGGAATCAACAAAGTATGCACATTCTACGTCATATCGACTTTCTATAGTTTGCGCATGCGTCCGAAAATAACAAAAGCTTACTTCCAGCTTTTTTTAAAATCACAGCTTCTAGAAGGTTTACATGATTTCTTAAAAAACACGAGTTTTTAGAAAATGTGTTTTATTTCATAAATGGAATCAACAAGGTATGCACATTCTACGTCATAACGACTTTCTATAGTTTGCGCATTCGTCTGGAAATAAGAAAAGCTTACTTCCACCATTTTTTAAAATTGAAGCTTCTAGAAGGTTTACATGATTTCATAAAAAACACGAGCTTTTAGAAAATGTGTTTTATTTCATGAATGGAATCAACAAAGTATGCACATTCTACGTCATAACGACTTTCTATAGTTTGCGCATGCGTTTGGAAATAAGAAAAGCTTACTTCCCCCGTTTTTTAAAATCACAGCTTCTAGAAGGTTTACATGATTTGTTAAAAAACACGAGTTTTTAGAAAATGTGTTTTATTTCATAAATGGAATCAACAAAGTATGCACATTCTACGTCATAACGACTTTCTTTAGTTTGCGCATTCGTCCGGAAATAAGAAAAGCTTACTTCCACCGTTTTTTAAAATCACAGCTTCTAGAAGGTTTACATGATTTCGTAAAAAACACGAGTTTTTAGAAAATGTGTTTTATTTGATAAATGGAATCTACAAAGTATGCACATTCCACGTCATAACGACTTTCTATAGTTTGCGCATGTGTCCGGAAATAAGAAAAGCTTACTTCCCCCGTTTTTTAAAATCACAGCTTCTAGAAGGTTTACATGATTTCTTAAAAAACAAGAGTTTTAGAAAATGTGTTTTATTTCATAAATGGAATCAACAAAGTATGCACATTCTACGTCATAACGACTTTCTATAGTTTGCGCATGCGTTTGGAAATAAGAAAAGCTTAATTCTCCTCTTTTTTAAAATCAGAGCTTCTAGAAGGTTTACATGATTTGTTAAAAAACACGAGTTTTTAGAAAATGTGTTTTATTTCATAAATGGAATCAACAAAGTATGCACATTCTACGTCATAGCGACTTTCTATAGTTTGCGCATGCGTCCGGAAATAAGAAAAGCTTACTTCCACCGTTTTTTGAAATCACAGCTTCTAGAAGGTTTACATGATTTCCTAAAAAACACGAGATTTTAGAAAATGTGTTTTATTTCATAAATGGAATCAACAAAGTATCCACATTCTACGTCATAACGACTTTCTATAGTTTGCGCATGCGTCCGGAAATAAGGAAAGCTTACTTCCACCGTTTTTTAAAATCACAGCTTCTAAAAGGTTTACATGATTTCGTAAAAAACACAAGTTTTTAGAAAATGTGTTTTATTTGATAAATGGAATCTACGAAGTATGCACATTCCACGTCATAATGACTTTCTATAGTTTGCGCATGCATCCGAAAATAAGAAAAGTTTACTTCCCCCATTTTTTAAAATCACAGCTTTTAGAAGGTTTACATGATTTCTTAAAAAACAAGAGTTTTAGAAAATGTGTTTTGTTTCATAAATGGAATCAACAAAGTATGCACATTCTACGTCATAACGACTTTCTATAGTTTGCGCATGCGTCCGGAAATAAGAAAAGCTTACTTCCACCGTTTTTTAAAATCACAGCTACTAGAAGGTTTACATGATTTCGTAAAAAACACGAGTTTTTAGAAAATGTGTTTTATTTCATAAATGGAATCAACAAGTAATGCAGATTGTACGTCATAACGACTTTCTATAGTTTGCGCATGCATCCGGAAATAAGAAAAGCTTACTTGCCCCGATTTTTGAAATCACAGCTTCTAGAAGGTTTACAAGATTTCTTGAAAAACACCAGTTTTTAGAAAATGTGCTTTATTTCATAAATGGAATCAACAAAGTATGCACATTCTACGTCATAACGACTTTCTATAGTTTGCGCATGCGTCCGCAAAGAAGAAAAGCTTACTTCCACCGTTTTTTAAAATCACAGCTTCCAGAGGGTTTACATGATTTCTTAAAAAACACGAGTTAATAGAAAATGTGTTTTATTCAATTAATGGAATCAACAAAGTATGCATATTCTACATTATAACGTCTTTCTATAGTTTGTGCATTCATCCGGAAATAAGAAAAGCTTACTTCCACCGTTTTTTAAAATCACATCTTCTAGAAGGTTTACATGATTTCGTAAAAAACACGAGTTTTTAGAAAATGTGCTTTATTTCATAAATGGAATGTACAAAGCATGCACATTCAACGTCATAACGACTTTCTATAGTTTGCGCATGCGTCCGGAAATAAGAAAACCTTACTTCTCCCATTTTTTAAAATCACAGCTTCTAGAAGGTTTACATCATTTCTTAAAAAACACGAGTTTTTAGAAAATGTGTTTTATTTCATAAATGGAATCAACAAAGTATGCACATTCTACGTCATAACGACTTTCTATAGTTTGCGCATGCGTCCGAAAATAACAAAAGCTTACTTCCAGCTTTTTTTAAAATCACAGCTTCTAGAAGGTTTACATGATTTCTTAAAAAACACGAGTTTTTAGAAAATGTGTTTTATTTCATAAATGGAATCAACAAGGTATGCACATTCTACGTCATAACGACTTTCTATAGTTTGCGCATGTGTCCGGAAATAAGAAAAGCTTACTTCCCCCGTTTTTTAAAATCACAGCTTCTAGAAGGTTTACATGATTTCTTAAAAAACAAGTGTTTTAGAAAATGTGTTTTATTTCATAAATGGAATCAACAAAGTATGCACATTCTACGTCATAACGACTTTCTATAGTTTGCGCATGCGTTTGGAAATAAGAAAAGCTTAATTCTCCTGTTTTTTAAAATCAGAGCTTTTAGAAGGTTTACATGATTTGTTAAAAAACACGAGTTTTTAGAAAATGTGTTTTATTTAATAAATGGAATCAACAAAGTATGCACATTCTACGTCATAGCGACTTTCTATAGTTTGCGCATGCGTCCGGAAATAAGAAAAGCTTACTTCCACCGTTTTTTGAAATCACAGCTTCTCGAAGGTTTACATGATTTCGTAAAAAACACGAGATTTTAGAAAATGTGTTTTATTTCATAAATGGAATCAACAAAGTATGCACATTCTACGTCATAACGACTTTCTATAGTTTGCGCATGCGTTTGGAAATAAGAAAAGCTTCCTTCTCCTGTTTTTTAAAATCAGAGCTTCTAGAAGGTTTACATGATTTGTTAAAAAACACGAGTTTGTAGAAAATGTGTTTTATTTCATAAATGGAATCAACAAAGTATGCACATTCTACGTCATAGCGACTTTCTATAGTTTGCGCATGCGTCCGGAAATAAGAAAAGCTTACTTCCACCGTTTTTTAAAATCACAGCTTCTAGAAGGTTTATGTGATTTCGTAAAAAACACGAGCTTTAAGAAAATGTGTTTTATTTCATAAATGGAATCAAGAAAGTATGCACATTCTACGTCATAACGACTTTCTATAGTTTGCGCATGCATTTGGAAATAAGAAAAGCTTACTTCTACCGTTTTTTAAAATCACAGCTTCTAGAAGGTTTACATGATTTGTTAAAAAACACAAGTTTTTAGAAAATGTGTTTTATTTCATAAATGGAATCAACAAAGTATGCACATTCTACGTCATAGCGACTTTCTATAGTTTGCGCATGTGTCCGGAAATAAGAAAAGCTTACTTCCACCGTTTTTTAAAATCACAGCTTCTAGAAGGTTTACATGATTTCATAAAAAACACGAGTTTTTAGAAAATGTGGTTTATTTCATAAATGGAATCTACAAAGTATGCACATTCTATGTCATAATGACTTTCTATAGTTTGCGCATGCGTCCGGAAATAAGAAAAGCTTACTTCCACCGTTTTTTAAAATCACAACTTCTAGACGGTTTACATGATTTCGTAAAAAACACGAGTTTCTAGAAAATGTGTTTTATTTCATAAATGGAATCTACAAAGTATGCGCATTCTACGTCATAACGACTTTCTATAGTTTGCGCATGCATCCGGAAATAAGAAAAGCTTACTTCCCCCATTTTTTAAAATCACAGCTTCTAGAAGGTTTACAAGATTTCTTAAAAAACAAGAGTTTTTAGAAAATGTGCTTTATTTCATAAATGGAATCAACAAAGTATGCACATTCTACGTCATAACAACTTTCAATAGTTTGTGCATGCGTCCGCAAAGAAGAAAAGCTTACTTCCACCGTTTTTTAAAATCACTGCTTCTAGAGGGTTTACATGATTTCTTAAAAAACAAGAGTTTTTAGAAAATGTGTTTTATTCAATTAATGGAATCAACAAAGTATGCACATTCTACATCATAACGTCTTTCTATAGTTTGTGCATTCATCCGGAAATAAGAAAAGCTTACTTCCACCATTTTTTAAAATCACATCTTCTAGAAGGTTTACATGATTTCGTAAAAAAAACAAGTTTTTAGAAAATGTGCTTTATTTCTTAAATGGAATCTACAAAGCATGCACATTCAACGTCATAACGACTTTCTATAGTTTGCGCATGTGTCCGGAAATAAGAAAAGCTTACTTCTCCCGTTTTTTAAAATCACAGCTTCTAGAAGGTTTACATGATTTCTTAAAAAACACGAGTTTTTAGAAAATGTGTTTTATTTCATAAATGGAATCAACAAAGTATGCACATTCTACGTCATAACGACTTTCTATAGTTTGCGCATGCGTCCGGAAATAACAAAAGCTTACTTCCACCTTTTTTTAAAATCACAGCTTCTAGAAGGTTTACATGATTTCTTAAAAAACACGAGTTTTTAGAAAATGTGTTTTATTTCATAAATGGAATCAACAAAGTATGCACATTCTACGTCATAATGACTTTCTATAGATTGCACATGTGTCTGGAAATAAGAAAAGCTTACTTCCACTGTTTTTTAAAATCACAGTTTCTAGAAGGTTTACATGATTTCGTAAAAAACACGAGTTTTGAGAAAATGTGTTTTATTTCATAAATGGAATCATCAAAGTATGCACATTCTACGTCATAACGACTTTCTATAGTTTGCGCATTCGTTTGGAAATAAGAATAGCTTACTTCCACCGTTTTTTCAAATCACAGCTTCTAGAAGGTTTACATGATTTCGTAAAAAACTCGAGTTTTTAGAAAATGTGTTTTTTTTTATAAATGGAATCAACAAAGTATGCACATTCCACGTCATAACGACTTTCTATAGTTTGCGCATGCATTTGGAAATAAGAAAAGCTTACTTCCCCCGTTTTTTAAAATCACAGCTTCTAGAAGGTTTACATGATTTCTTAAAAAACACGAGGTTTTAGAAAATGTGTTTTATTTCATAAATGGAATCAACGAAGTATGCAGATTGTACGTCATAACGACTTTCTATAGTTTGTGCATGCGTCCGTAAATAAGAAAAGCTTACTTCCACCATTTTTTGAAATCACAGCTTCTAGAAGGTTTACATGATTTCGTAAAAAACACGAGATTTTAGAAAATGTGTTTTATTTCATAAATGGAATCAACAAAGTATGCACATTCTACGTCATAACGACTTTCTATAGTTTGCGCATGCGTCCGGAAATAAGAAAAGCTTACTTCCACCGTTTTTTAAAATCACAGCTTCTAAAAGGTTTACATGATTTCGTAAAAAACACGAGTTTTTAGAAAATGTGTTTTATTTGATAAATGGAATCTACGAAGTATGCACATTCCACGTCATAATGACTTTCTATAGTTTGCGCATGCATCCGAAAATAAGAAAAGCTTACTTCCCCCGTTTTTTAAAATCACAGCTTCTAGAAGGTTTACATGATTTCTTAAAAAACAAGAGTTTTAGAAAATGTGTTTTGTTTCATAAATGGAATCAACAAAGTATGCACATTCTACGTCATAACGACTTTCTATAGTTTGCGCATGCGTTTGGAAATAAGAAAAGCTTACTTCTCCCGTTTTTTAAAATCACAGCTTCTAGAAGGTTTACATGATTTGTTAAAAAACACGAGTTTTTAGAAAATGTGTTTTATTTCATCAATGGAATCAACAAAGTATGCAGATTCTACGTCATAGCGACTTTCTATAGTTTGCGCATGCGTCCGGAAATAAGAACAGCTTACTTCCACCGTTTTTTAAAATCACAGCTTCTAGAAGGTTTACATGATTTCGTAAAAAACACGAGTTTTTAGAAAATGTGGTTTATTTCATAAATGGAATCTACAAAGTATGCACATTCTACCCCATTACGACTTTCTATAATTTGCGCATGCGTCCGGAAATAAGAAAACCTTACTTCTCCCGTTTTTTAAAATCACAGCTTCTAGAAGGTTTACATCATTTCTTAAAAAACACGAGTTTTTAGAAAATGTGTTTTATTTCATAAATGGAATCAACAAAGTATGCACATTCTACGTCATATCGACTTTCTATAGTTTGCGCATGCGTCCGAAAATAACAAAAGCTTACTTCCAGCTTTTTTTAAAATCACAGCTTCTAGAAGGTTTACATGATTTCTTAAAAAACACGAGTTTTTAGAAAATGTGTTTTATTTCATAAATGGAATCAACAAGGTATGCACATTCTACGTCATAACGACTTTCTATAGTTTGCGCATTCGTCTGGAAATAAGAAAAGCTTACTTCCACCATTTTTTAAAATTGAAGCTTCTAGAAGGTTTACATGATTTCATAAAAAACACGAGCTTTTAGAAAATGTGTTTTATTTCATGAATGGAATCAACAAAGTATGCACATTCTACGTCATAACGACTTTCTATAGTTTGCGCATGCGTTTGGAAATAAGAAAAGCTTACTTCCCCCGTTTTTTAAAATCACAGCTTCTAGAAGGTTTACATGATTTGTTAAAAAACACGAGTTTTTAGAAAATGTGTTTTATTTCATAAATGGAATCAACAAAGTATGCACATTCTACGTCATAACGACTTTCTTTAGTTTGCGCATTCGTCCGGAAATAAGAAAAGCTTACTTCCACCGTTTTTTAAAATCACAGCTTCTAGAAGGTTTACATGATTTCGTAAAAAACACGAGTTTTTAGAAAATGTGTTTTATTTGATAAATGGAATCTACAAAGTATGCACATTCCACGTCATAACGACTTTCTATAGTTTGCGCATGTGTCCGGAAATAAGAAAAGCTTACTTCCCCCGTTTTTTAAAATCACAGCTTCTAGAAGGTTTACATGATTTCTTAAAAAACAAGAGTTTTAGAAAATGTGTTTTATTTCATAAATGGAATCAACAAAGTATGCACATTCTACGTCATAACGACTTTCTATAGTTTGCGCATGCGTTTGGAAATAAGAAAAGCTTAATTCTCCTCTTTTTTAAAATCAGAGCTTCTAGAAGGTTTACATGATTTGTTAAAAAACACGAGTTTTTAGAAAATGTGTTTTATTTCATAAATGGAATCAACAAAGTATGCACATTCTACGTCATAGCGACTTTCTATAGTTTGCGCATGCGTCCGGAAATAAGAAAAGCTTACTTCCACCGTTTTTTGAAATCACAGCTTCTAGAAGGTTTACATGATTTCCTAAAAAACACGAGATTTTAGAAAATGTGTTTTATTTCATAAATGGAATCAACAAAGTATCCACATTCTACGTCATAACGACTTTCTATAGTTTGCGCATGCGTCCGGAAATAAGGAAAGCTTACTTCCACCGTTTTTTAAAATCACAGCTTCTAAAAGGTTTACATGATTTCGTAAAAAACACAAGTTTTTAGAAAATGTGTTTTATTTGATAAATGGAATCTACGAAGTATGCACATTCCACGTCATAATGACTTTCTATAGTTTGCGCATGCATCCGAAAATAAGAAAAGTTTACTTCCCCCATTTTTTAAAATCACAGCTTTTAGAAGGTTTACATGATTTCTTAAAAAACAAGAGTTTTAGAAAATGTGTTTTGTTTCATAAATGGAATCAACAAAGTATGCACATTCTACGTCATAACGACTTTCTATAGTTTGCGCATGCGTCCGGAAATAAGAAAAGCTTACTTCCACCGTTTTTTAAAATCACAGCTACTAGAAGGTTTACATGATTTCGTAAAAAACACGAGTTTTTAGAAAATGTGTTTTATTTCATAAATGGAATCAACAAGTAATGCAGATTGTACGTCATAACGACTTTCTATAGTTTGCGCATGCATCCGGAAATAAGAAAAGCTTACTTGCCCCGATTTTTGAAATCACAGCTTCTAGAAGGTTTACAAGATTTCTTGAAAAACACCAGTTTTTAGAAAATGTGCTTTATTTCATAAATGGAATCAACAAAGTATGCACATTCTACGTCATAACGACTTTCTATAGTTTGCGCATGCGTCCGCAAAGAAGAAAAGCTTACTTCCACCGTTTTTTAAAATCACAGCTTCCAGAGGGTTTACATGATTTCTTAAAAAACACGAGTTAATAGAAAATGTGTTTTATTCAATTAATGGAATCAACAAAGTATGCATATTCTACATTATAACGTCTTTCTATAGTTTGTGCATTCATCCGGAAATAAGAAAAGCTTACTTCCACCGTTTTTTAAAATCACATCTTCTAGAAGGTTTACATGATTTCGTAAAAAACACGAGTTTTTAGAAAATGTGCTTTATTTCATAAATGGAATGTACAAAGCATGCACATTCAACGTCATAACGACTTTCTATAGTTTGCGCATGCGTCCGGAAATAAGAAAACCTTACTTCTCCCGTTTTTTAAAATCACAGCTTCTAGAAGGTTTACATCATTTCTTAAAAAACACGAGTTTTTAGAAAATGTGTTTTATTTCATAAATGGAATCAACAAAGTATGCACATTCTACGTCATAACGACTTTCTATAGTTTGCGCATGCGTCCGAAAATAACAAAAGCTTACTTCCAGCTTTTTTTAAAATCACAGCTTCTAGAAGGTTTACATGATTTCTTAAAAAACACGAGTTTTTAGAAAATGTGTTTTATTTCATAAATGGAATCAACAAGGTATGCACATTCTACGTCATAACGACTTTCTATAGTTTGCGCATGTGTCCGGAAATAAGAAAAGCTTACTTCCCCCGTTTTTTAAAATCACAGCTTCTAGAAGGTTTACATGATTTCTTAAAAAACAAGTGTTTTAGAAAATGTGTTTTATTTCATAAATGGAATCAACAAAGTATGCACATTCTACGTCATAACGACTTTCTATAGTTTGCGCATGCGTTTGGAAATAAGAAAAGCTTAATTCTCCTGTTTTTTAAAATCAGAGCTTTTAGAAGGTTTACATGATTTGTTAAAAAACACGAGTTTTTAGAAAATGTGTTTTATTTAATAAATGGAATCAACAAAGTATGCACATTCTACGTCATAGCGACTTTCTATAGTTTGCGCATGCGTCCGGAAATAAGAAAAGCTTACTTCCACCGTTTTTTGAAATCACAGCTTCTCGAAGGTTTACATGATTTCGTAAAAAACACGAGATTTTAGAAAATGTGTTTTATTTCATAAATGGAATCAACAAAGTATGCACATTCTACGTCATAACGACTTTCTATAGTTTGCGCATGCGTCCGGAAATAAGAAAAGCTTACTTCCACCGTTTTTTAAAATCACAGCTTCTAAAAGGTTTACATGATTTCGTAAAAAACACGAGTTTTTAGAAAATGTGTTTTATTTGATAAATGGAATCTACAAAGTATGCACATTCCACGTCATAATGACTTTCTATAGTTTGCGCATGCATCCGAAAATAAGAAAAGCTTACTTCCCCCGTTTTTTAAAATCACAGCTTCTAGAAGGTTTACATCATTTCTTAAAAAACACGAGTTTTAGAAAATGTGTTTTGTTTCATAAATGGAATCAACAAAGTATGCACATTCTACGTCATAACGACTTTCTATAGTTTCCGCATGCGTCCGGAAAAAAGAAAAGCTTACTTCCACCGTTTTTTAAAATCACAGCTACTAGAAGGTTTACATGATTTCGTAAAAAACACGAGTTGTTAGAAAATGTGTTTTATTTCATAAATGGAATCAACAAGTAATGCAGATTATACGTCATAACGACTTTCTATAGTTTGCGCATGCATCCGGAAATAAGAAAAGCTTACTTGCCCCGATTTTTGAAATCACAGCTTCTAGAAGGTTTACAAGATTTCTTGAAAAACACCAGTTTTTAGAAAATGTGCTTTATTTCATAAATGGAATCAACAAAGTATGCACATTCTACGTCATAACGACTTTCTATAGTTTGCGCATGCGTCCGCAAAGAAGAAAAGCTTACTTCCACCGTTTTTTAAAATCACAGCTTCCAGAGGGTTTACATGATTTCTTAAAAAACACGAGTTAATAGAAAATGTGTTTTATTCAATTAATGGAATCAACAAAGTATGCAAATTCTACATTATAACGTCTTTCTATAGTTTGTGCATTCATCCGGAAATAAGAAAAGCTTACTTCCACCGTTTTTTAAAATCACATCTTCTAGAAGGTTTACATGATTTCGTAAAAAACACGAGTTTTTAGAAAATGTGCTTTATTTCATAAATGGAATCTATAAAGCATGCACATTCAACATCATAACGACTTTCTATAGTTTGTGCATGCGTCCGGAAATAAGAAAACCTTACTTCTTCCGTTTTTTAAAATCACAGCTTCTAGAAGGTTTACATCATTTCTTAAAAAACACGAGTTTTTAGAAAATGTGTTTTATTTCATAAATGGAATCAACAAAGTATGCACATTCTACATCATAACGACTTTCTATAGTTTGCGCATGCGTCCGAAAACAACAAAAGCTTACTTCCACCGTTTTTTAAAATCACAGCTTCTAGAAGGTTTAAATGATTTCTTAAAAAACACGAGTTTTTAGAAAATGTTTTTTATTTCATAAATGGAATCAACAAGGTATGCACATTCTACGTCATAACGACTTTCTATAGTTTGCGTATTCATCTGGAAATAAGAAAAGCTTACTTCCACCGTTTTTTAAAATCACAGCTTCTAGAAGGTTTACATGATTTCTTAAAAAACACGAGTTTTTAGAAAATGTGCTTTATTTCATAAATGGAATGTACAAAGCATGCACATTCAACGTCATAACGACTTTCTATAGTTTGCGCATGCGTTTGGAAATAAGAAAAGCTTACTTCTCTCGTTTTTTAAAATCACAGCTTCTAGAAGGTTTACATGATTTGTTAAAAAACACGAGTTTTTAGAAAATGTGTTCTATTTCATAAATGGAATCAACAAAGTATGCACATTCTACGTCATAACGACTTTCTATAGTTTGCGCATTCGTCCGGAAATAAGAAAAGCTTACTTCCACCGTTTTTTAAAATCACAGCTTCTAGAAGGTTTACATGATTTCGTAAAAAACACAAGTTTTTAGAAAATGTGTTTTATTTGATAAATGGAATCTACAAAGTATGCACATTCCACGTCATAACGACTTTCTATAGTTTGCGCATATGTCCGGAAATAAGAAAAGCTTACTTCCCCCGTTTTTTAAAATCACAGCTTCTAGAAGGTTTACATGATTTCTTAAAAAACAAGAGTTTTAGAAAATGTGTTTTATTTCATAAATGGAATCAACAAAGTATGCACATTCTACGTCATAACGACTTTCTATAGTTTGCGCATGCGTTTGGAAATAAGAAAAGCTTAATTCTCCTGTTTTTTAAAATCAGAGCTTCTAGAAGGTTTACATGATTTGTTAAAAAACACGAGATTTTAGAAAATGTGTTTTATTTCATAAATGGAATCAACAAAGTATGCACATTCTACGTCATAGCGACTTTCTATAGTTTGCGCATGCGTCCGGAAATAAGAAAAGCTTACTTCCACCGTTTTTTGAAATCACAGCTTCTAGAAGGTTTACATGATTTCGTAAAAAACACGAGATTTTAGAAAATGTGTTTTATTTCATAAATGGAATCAACAAAGTATGCACATTCTACGTCATAACGAATTTCTATAGTTTGCGCATGCGTCCGGAAATAAGAAAAGCTTACTTCCACCGTTTTTTAAAATCACAGCTTCTAAAAGGTTTACATGATTTCGTAAAAAACATGAGTTTTTAGAAAATGTGTTTTATTTGATAAATGGAATCTACGAAGTATGCACATTCCACGTCATAATGACTTTCTATAGTTTGCGCATGCATCCGAAAATAAGAAAAGCTTACTTCCCCCGTTTTTTAAAATCACAGCTTCTAGAAGGTTTACATGATTTCTTAAAAAACAAGAGTTTTAGAAAATGTGTTTTGTTTCATAAATGGAATCAACAAAGTATGCACATTCTACGTCATAACGACTTTCTATAGTTTGCGCATGCGTCCGGAAATAAGAAAACCTTACTTCTCCCGTTTTTTAAAATCACAGCTTCTAGAAGGTTTACATCATTTCTTAAAAAACACGAGTTTTTAGAAAATGTGTTTTATTTCATAAATGGAATCAACAAAGTATGCACATTCTACGTCATAACGACTTTCTATAATTTGCGCATGCGTCCGAAAATAACAAAAGCTTACTTCCATCTTTTTTTAAAATCAGAGCTTCTAGAAGGTTTACATGATTTCTTAAAAAACACGAGTTTTTAGAAAATGTGTTTTATTTCATAAATGGAATCAACAAGTAATGCAGATTGTACGTCATAACGACTTTCTATAGTTTGCGCATGCATCCGGAAATAAGAAAAGCTTACTTGCCCCGATTTTTGAAATCACAGCTTCTAGAAGGTTTACAAGATTTCTTGAAAAACACCAGTTTTTAGAAAATGTGTTTTATTTCATGAATGGAATCAACAAAGTATGCACATTCTACGTCATATCGACTTTCTATAGTTTGCGCATGCGTTTGGAAATAAGAAAAGCTTACTTCCCCCGTTTTTTAAAATCACAGCTTCTAGAAGGTTTACATGATTTGTTAAAAAACACGAGTTTTTTGAAAATGTGTTCTATTTCATAAATGGAATCAACAAAGTATTCACATTCTGCGTCATAACGACTTTCTATAGTTTGCGCATTCGTCCGGAAATAAGAAAAGCTTACTTCCACCGTTTTTTAAAATCACAGCTTCTAGAAGGTTTACATGATTTCGTAAAAAACACGAGTTTTTAGAAAATGTGTTTTATTTGATAAATGGAATCTACAAAGTATGCACATTCCACGTCATAACGACTTTCTATAGTTTGCGCATGTGTCCGGAAATAAGAAAAGCTTACTTCCCCCGTTTTTTAAAATCACAGCTTCTAGAAGGTTTACATGATTTCTTAAAAAACAAGAGTTTTAGAAAATGTGTTTTATTTCATAAATGGAATCAACAAAGTATGCACATTCTACGTCATAACGACTTTCTATAGTTTGCGCATGCGTTTGGAAATAAGAAAAGCTTAATTCTCCTGTTTTTTAAAATCAGAGCTTCTAGAAGGTTTACATGATTTGTTAAAAAACACGAGTTTTTAGAAAATGTGTTTTATTTCTTAAATGGAATCAACAAAGTATGCACATTCTACGTCATAGCGACTTTCTATAGTTTGCGCATGCGTCCGGAAATAAGAAAAGCTTACTTCCACCGTTTTTTAAAATCACAGCTTCCAGAAGGTTTACATGATTTCTTAAAAAACATGAGTTTTTAGAAAATGTGTTTTATTCAATTAATGGAATCAACAAAGTATGCACATTCTACATCATAACGTCTTTCTATAGTTTGTTCATTCATCCGGAAATAAGAAAAGCTTACTTCCACCGTTTTTTAAAATCACATCTTCTAGAAGGTTTACATGATTTCGTAAAAAACACGAGTTTTTAGAAAATGTGCTTTATTTGATAAATGGAATCTACAAAGTATGCACATTCAACGTCATAACGTCTTTCTATAGTTTGTTCATTCGTCCGGAAATAAGAAAAGCTTATTTCCACCGTTTTTTAAAATCACATCTTCTAGAAGGTTTACATGATTTCGTAAAAAACACGAGTTTTTAGAAAATGTGCTTTATTTCATAAATGGAATCTACAAAGTATGCACATTCAATGTCATAACGACTTTCTATAGTTTGCGCATGCATCAGGAAATAAGAAAAGCTTACTTCTCCTGTTTTTGAAAATCACAGCTTATAGAAGGTTTACATGATTTGTTAAAAAACACGAGTTTTTAGAAAATGTGCTTTATTTCATAAATGGAATCAACAAAGTATGCACATTCTACATCATAGCGACTTTCTATGGTTTGCGCATGCATCCGGAAATAAGAAAAGCTTACTTCCACCGTTTTTTAAAATCACAGCTTCTAGAAGGTTTACATGATTTCGTAAAAAACACGAGTTTTTAGAAAATGTGTTTTATTTCATAAATGGAATCTACAAAGTATCCACATTCTACGTCATAACGACTTTCTATAGTTTGCGCATGCGTCTGGAAATAAGAAAAGCTTACTTCCACCGTTTTTTAAAATCACAGCTTCTAGACGGTTTACATGATTTCGTAAAAAACACGAGTTTCTAGAAAATGTGTTTTATTTCATAAATGGAATCTACAAAGTATGCGCATTCTACATCATAACTACTTTCTATAGTTTGCGCATGCATCTGGAAATAAGAAAAGCTTACTTCCCCCATTTTTTAAAATCACAGCTTCTAGAAGGTTTACAAGATTTCCTAAAAAACACGAGTTTTTAGAAAAAGTGCTTTATTTCATAAATGGAATCAACAAAGTATGCACATTCGACGTCATAACGACTTTCTATAGTTTGCGCATGCGTCCGGAAATAAGAAAAGCTTACTTCCACCGTTTTTTAAAATCACAGCTTCTAGAGGGTTTACATGATTTCTTAAAAAACACGAGTTTTTAGAAAAGATTTTTTATTCAATTAATAGAATCAACAAAGTATGCACATTCTACATCATAACGTATTTCTATAGTTTGTGCATTCATCTGGAAATAAGAAAAGCTTACTTCCACCGTTTTTTAAAATCACATCTTCTAGAAGGTTTAGATGATTTTGTAAAAAACACGAGTTTTTAGAAAATGTGCTTTATTTCATAAATGGAATCTACAAAGCATGCACATTCAACGTCATAACGACTTTCTATAGTTTGCGCATGCATCCGGAAATAAGAAAAGCTTACTTCTCCCGTTTTTTAAAATCACAGCTTCTAGAAGGTTTACATGATTTCTTAAAAAACACGAGTTTTTAGAAAATGTGTTTTATTTCATAAATGGAATCAACAAAGTATGCACATTCTACGTGATAACGACTTTCTATAGTTTGCGCATCCGCCCGGAAATAAGAAAAGCTTACTTCCACCTTTTTTTAAAATCACAGCTTCTAGAAGGTTTACATGATTTCTTAAAAAACATGAGTTTTTAGAAAATGTGTTTTATTTCATAAATGGAATGAACAAAGTATGCACATTCTACTTCATAACGATTTTCTATAGTTTGCGCATTCGTCTGGAAATAACAAAAGCTTACTTCCACCGTTTTTTAAAATCACAGCTTCTAGAAGGTTTACATGATTTCGTAAAAAACACGAGCTTTTAGAAAATGTGTTTTATTTCATAAATGGAATCATCAAAGTATGCACATTCTACGTCATAACGAATTTCTATAGTTTGCGCATGCGTTTGGAAATAAGAAAAGCTTACTTCCCCCTTTTTTTAAAATCACAGCTTCTAGAAGGTTTACATGATATGTTAAAAAACACGAGTTTTTAGAAAATGTGTTTTATTTCATAAATGGAATCAACAAAGTATGCACATTCTACGTCATAACGACTTTCTATAATTTGCGCATTCGTCCGCAAATAAGAAAAGCTTACTTCCACCGTTTTTTAAAATTACAGCTTCTAGAAGGTTTACATGATTTTGTAAAAAACACGAGTTTTTAGAAAATGTGTTTTATTTTATAAATGGAATCAACAAAGTATGCAAATTCCACGTCATAACAACTTTCTATATTTTGCGCATGCGTCCGGAAATAAGAAAAGCTTACTTCCCCCGTTTTTTAAAATCACAGCTTCTAGAACGTTTACATGATTTCTTAAAAAACAAGAGTTTTAGAAAATGTGTTTTATTTCATAAATGGAATCAACAAAGTATGCACATTCTACGTCATAACGACTTTCTATAGTTTGCACATGTGTTTGGAAATAAGAAAAGCTTACTTCTCCTGTTTTTTAAAATCACAGCTTCTAGAAGGTTTACATGATTTGTTAACAAACACGAGTTTTTAGAAAATGTGTTTTATTTCATAAATGGAATCAACAAAGTATGCACATTCTACGTCATAGCGACTTTCTATATTTTGCGCATGTGTCCGGAAATAAGAAAAGCTTACTTCCACCGTTTTTGAAAATCTCAGCTTCTAGAAGGTTTACATGATTTCGTAAAAAACACGAGTTTTTAGAAAATGTGGTTTATTTCATAAATGGAATCTACAAAGTATGCACATTCTACGTCATAACGACTTTCTATAGTTTGCGCATGCGTCCGGAAATAAGAAAAGCTTACCTCCACCGTTTTTGAAAATCACAGCTTCTAGAAGGTTTACATGATTTCGTAAAAAACAAGAGTTTTTAGAAAATGTGGTTTATTTCATAAATGGAATCTACAAAGTATGCACATTCTACGTCATAACGACTTTCTATAGTTTGCGCATGCGTCCGGAAATAAGAAAAGCTTACTTCCACCGTTTTTTAAAATCACAGCTTCTAGAAGGTTTACATGATTTCGTAAAAAACACGAGTTTTTAGAAAATGTGTTTTATTTCATAAATGGAATCTACAAAGTATGCAAATTCTACGTCATAACGACTTTCCATAGTTTGCGCATGCGTCCGGAAATAAGAAAAGCTTACTTCCACCGTTTTTTAAAATCACAGCTTCTAGAAGGTTTACATGATTTCGTAAAAAACACGAGTTTCTAGAAAATATGTTTTATTTCATAAATGGAATCTACAAAGTATGCACATTCTACGTCATAACGAATTTCTATAGTTTGCGCATGCATCCGGAAATAAGAAAAGCTTACTTCCCCCATTTTTTAATATCACAGCTTCTAGAAGGTTTACAAGATTTCTTAAAAAACACGAGTTTTTAGAAAATATGATTTATTTCATAAATGAAATCAACAAAGTATGCACATTCTAATTCATAACAACTTTCTATAGTTTGCGCATGCGTCCGGAAATAAGAAAAGCTTACTTCTCCCGTTTTTTAAAATCACAGCTTCTAGAAGGTTTACATGATTTCTTGAAAAACACGAGTTTTTAGAAAATGTGTTTTATTTCATAAATGGAATCAACAAAGTATGCACATTCTACATCATAACGTCTTTCTATAATTTGTGCATTCGTCCGGAAATAAGAAAAGCTTACTTCCACCGTTTTTTAAAATCACATCTTCTAGAAGGTTTACATGATTTCGTAAAAAACACGAGTTTTTAGAAAATGTGCTTTATTTCATAAATGGAATCTACAAAGTATGCACATTCAACGTCATAACGACTTTCTATAGTTTGCGCATGCGTCCGGAAATAAGAACAGCTTACCTCTCCCGTTTTTTAAAATCACAGCTTCTAGAAGGTTTACATGATTTCTTGAAAAACACGAGTTTTTAGAAAATGTGTTTTATTTCATAAATGGAATCAACAAAGTATGCACATTCTACATCAGAACGACTTTCTATAGTTTGCGCATGCGTCCGGAAATAAGAAAAGCTTACTTCCACTGTTTTTTAAAATCACAGCTTCTAGAAGGTTTACATGATTTCTTAAAAAACACGAGTTTTTAGAAAATGTGTTTTATTTCATAAATGGAATCAAGAAAGTATGCACATTCTACGTCATAACGACTTTCTATAGTTTGCGCATTCGTCTGGAAATAAGAAAAGCTTACTTCCACCATTTTTTAAAATCACAGCTTCTAGAAGGTTTACGTGATTTCGTAAAAAACAAGAGCTTTTAGAAAATGTGTTTTATTTCATAAATGGAATCAAGAAAGTATGCACATTCTACATCATAACGACTTTATATAGTTTGCGCATTCGTCCGGAAATAAGAAAAGCTTACTTTCACCGTTTTTTAAAATCCCAGCTTCTAAAAGGTTTACATGATTTCGTAAAAAAGACGAGTTTTTAGAAAATGTGTTTTATTTGATAAATGGAATCTACGAAGTATGCACATTCCACGTCACTTTCTATAGTTTGCGCATGCGTCCGGAAATAATAAAAGCTTACTTCCCCCATTTTTTAAAATCACAGCTTCTAGAAGGTTTACATGATTTCTTAAAAAACAAGAGTTTTAGAAAATGTGTTTTATTTCATAAATGGAATGAACAAAGTATGCACATTCTACGTCATAACGACTTTCTATAGTTTGCGCATGCGTTTGGAAATAAGAAAAGCTTACTTCTCTCGTTTTTTAAAATCACAGCTTCTAGAAGGTTTACATGATTTGTTAAAAAACATGAGTTTTTAGAAAATGTGTTTTATTTCATAAATGGAATCAACAAAGTATGCACATTCTACGTCATAGCGACTTTCTATAGTTTGCGCATGCGTCCAGAAATAAGAAAAGCTTACTTCCACCGTTTTTTAAAATCACAGCTTCTAGAAGGTTTACATGATTTTGTAAAAAACACGAGTTTTTAGAAAATGTGGTTTATTTCATAAATGGAATCTACAAAGTATGCACATTCTACGTCATAACAACTTTCTATAGTTTGCGCATGCGTCCGGAAATAAGAAAAGCTTACTTCCACCGTTTTTTAAAATCACAGCTTCTAGAAGGTTTACATGATTTCGTAAAAAACACGAGTTTTTAGAAAATGTGTTTTATTTCATAAATGGAATCAACAAAGTATGCACATACTACGTCATAGTGACTTTTTATAGTTTGCGCATGCGTCTGGAAATAAGAAAAGCTTACTTCCACTGTTTTTTAAAATCACAGCTTCTAGAAGGTTTACATGATTTGTTAAAAAACACGAGTTTTTAGAAAATGTGTTTTATTTCATAAATAGAATCAACAAAGTATGCACATTCTACGTCATAACGACTTTCTATAGTTTGCGCATGCGTCCGGAAATAAGAAAAGCTTACTTCCACCGTTTTTTAAAATCACAGCTTCTATAAGGTTTACATGATTTCTTAAAAAACACGAGTTTTTAGAAAATGTGTTTTATTTAATAAATGGAATCTACAAAGTATGCACATTCTACGTCATAAGGACTTTCTATAGTTTGCGCATGCGTCCGGAAATAAGAAAAGCTTACTTCCACCGTTTTTTAAAATCACAGCTTCTAGAAGGTTTACATGATTTCGTAAAAAACACGAGTTTTTAGAAAATGTGTTTTATTTCATCAATGGAATCTAGAAAGTATGCACATTCTACGAAATAACAACTTAATATAGTTTGCACATGCGTCCGGAAATAAGAAAAGCTTACTTCCCCCATTTTTTAAAATCACAGCTTCTAGAAGGTTTACATGATTTCTTAAAAAACACGAGTTTTTAGAAAATTTGTTTTATTTCATAAATGGAATCAACAAAGTATGCACATTTTACGTCATAACGACTTTAAATAGTTTGCGCATGCGTTTGGAAATAAGAAAAGCTTACTTCCCCCGTTTTTTAAAATCACAGCTTCTAGAAGGTTTACATGATTTCTTAAAAAACACGAGTTTTTAGAAAATGTGTTTTATTTCATAAATGGAATCAACAAAGTATGCAGATTGTACGTCATAACGACTTTCTATAGTTCGCACATGCGTCCGTAAAAAAGAAAAGCTTACTTCCACAGTTTTTTGAAATCACAGCTTCTAGAAGGTTTACATGATTTCGTAAAAAACACGAGTTTTTAGAAAATGTGTTTTATTTCATAAATGGAATTTACAAAGTATGCACATTCTACGTCATAACGACTTTCTATAGTTTGTGCATTCGTCTGGAAATAAGAAAAGCTTACTTCCACCGTTTTTTAAAATCACAGCTTCTAGAAGGTTTACATGATTTCGTAAAAAACACGAGTTTTTAGAAAATGTGTTTTGTTTCATAAATCGAATCTACAAAGTATGCACATTTTACATCATAACGACTTTCTATAGTTTGCGTATGCATCCGGAAATAAGAAAAGCTTACTTCCCCCGTTTTCTAAAACCACGGCTTCTAGAAGGTTTACATGATTTATTAAAAAACACGAGTTTTTGGAAAATGTGCTTTATTTCATAAATGGAATCAACAAAGTATGCACATTCTACGTCATAAGGACTTTCTTTAGTTTGCGCATGCGTCCGGAAATAAGAAAAGCTTACTTCCACCGTTTTTTAAAAGCAAAGCTTCTAGAAGATTTACATGATTTCTTAAAAAACACGAGTTTTTAGAAAATGTGTTTTATTTCAGAAATATAATGAACAAAGTATGCACATTCTACGTCATAACGACTTTCTATAGTTTGCGCATGCGTCTGGGAATCAGAAAAGCTTACTTCCACCTTTTTTTAAAATCACAGCTTCTAGAAGGTTTACATGATTTCTTAAAAAACACGAGTTATTAGAAAATGTGTTTTATTTCATAAATGGAATCAAGAAAGTATGCACATTCTACGTCATCACGACTTTCTATAGTTTGCGCATTCGTCTGGAAATAAGAAAAGCTTACTTCCACCATTTTGTAAAATCACAGCTTCTAGAAGGTTTACGTGATTTCGTAAAAAACACGAGCTTTTAGAAAATGTGTTTTATTTCATAAATGGAATCAAGAAAGTATGCACATTCTACGTCATAACGACTTTCTATAGTTTGCGCATTCGTCCGGAAATAAGAAAAGCTTACTTCCACCGTTTTTTAAAATCACAGCTTCTAGAAAGTTTACATGATTTCGTAAAAAACACGAGTTTTTAGAAAATGTGGTTTATTTCATAAATGGAATCTACAAAGTATGCACATTCTACGTCATAACAACTTTCTATAGTTTGCGCATGCGTCCGGAAATAAGAAAAGCTTACTTCCACCGTTTTTTAAAATCACAGCTTCTAGAAGGTTTACATGATTTCGTAAAAAACACGAGTTTTAGAAAATGTGTTTTATTTCATAAATGGAATCAACAAAGTATGCACATTCTATGTCATAACGACTTTCTATAGTTTGTGCATGCGTCCGCAAAGAAGAAAAGCTTACTTCCACCGTTTTTTAAAATCACAGCTTCTAGAGGGTTTACATGATTTCTTAAAAAACACGAATTTTTAGAAAATGTGTTTTATTCAATTAATCGAATCAACAATGTATGCACATTCTACATCATAACGTCTTTCTATAGTTTGCGCATGCGTCCGGAAATAAGAAAAGCTTACTTCTCCCGTTTTTTAAAATCACATCTTCTAGAAGGTTTACATGATTTCTTAAAAAACACGAGTTTTTAGAAAATGTGTTTTATTTCATAAATGGAATCAACAAAGTATGCACATTCTACGTCATAACGACTTTCTATAGTTTGCGCATGCGTCTGGGAATCAGAAAAGCTTACTTCCACCTTTTTTTAAAATCACAGCTTCTAGAAGGTTTACATGATTTCTTAAAAAACACGAGTTTTTAGAAAATGTGTTTTATTTCATAAATGGAATCAAGAAAGTATGCACATTCTACGTCATCACGACTTTCTATAGTTTGCGCATTCGTCTGGAAATAAGAAAAGCTTACTTCCACCATTTTGTAAAATCACAGCTTCTAGAAGGTTTACGTGATTTCGTAAAAAACACGAGCTTTTAGAAAATGTGTTTTATTTCATAAATGGAATCAAGAAAGTATGTACATTCTACGTCATAACGACTTTCTATAGTTTGCGCATTCGTCCGGAAATAAGAAAAGCTTACTTCCACCGTTTTTTAAAATCACAGCTTCTAGAAAGTTTACATGATTTCGTAAAAAACACGAGCTTTTAGAAAATGTGATTTATTTCATAAATGGAATCAACAAAGTATGCACATTCTAGGTCATAACGACTTTCTATAGTTTGCGCATGCGTTCGGAAATAAAAAAAGCTTACTTCCCCCGTTTTTTAAAATCACAGCTTCTAGAAGGTTTACATGATTTCTTAAAAAACACGAGTTTTTAGAAAATGTGTTTTATTTCATAAATGGAATCAACAAAGTATGCACATTCTACGTCATAACGACTTTCTATAGTTTGCGCATGCGTTCAGAAATAAGAAAAGCTTACTTCCCCCATTTCTTAAAATCACAGCTTCTAGAAGGTTTACATGATTTCGTAAAAAACATGAGTTTTTAGAAAATGTGTTTTATTTCGTAAATGGAATCTACAAAGTATGCACATTCTACGTCATAATGACTTTCTATAGTTTGCGCATGCGTCAGGAAATAAGAAAATCTTACTTCCCCCGTTTTTTAAAATCACAGCTTCTAGAAGGTTTACATGATTTCTTAAAAAACAAGAGTTTATAGAAAATGTGTTTTATTTCATAAATGGAATCAACAATGTATGGACATTCTACGTCACAACGACTTTCTATAGCTTGCGCATGCGTCCGGAAATAAGAAAAGCTTACTTTTCCCATTTTTTAAAATCACAGCTTCTAGAGGGTTTACATGATTTCTTAAAAAACACGAGTTTTTAGAAAATGTGTTTTATTTCATAAATGGAATCAACAAATTATGCACATTCTACATCATAACGACCTTCTATAGTTTGCGCATTCGTCCGGAAATAAGAAAAGCTTACTTCCACCGTTTTTTAAAATCACAGCTTCTAGAAGGTTTACATGATTTCTTAAAAAAAAGGAGTTTTTAGAAAATGTGCTTTATTTCATAAATGGAATCTACAAAGTATGCACATTCTACATCATAACGACTTTCTGTAATTTGCGCATGCGTCCGGAAATAAGAAAAGCTTACTTCTCCCGGTTTTTAAAATCACAGCTTCTAGAAGGTTTACATGATTTCTTAAAAAACACGAGTTTTTAGAAAATGTGTTTTATTTCATAAATGGAATCAACAAAGTATGCACATTCTACATCATAACGACTTTCTATAGTTTGCGCATGCGTTTGGAAATAAGAAAAGCTTACTTCCCCCGTTTTTTAAAATCACAGCTTCTAGAAGGTTTACATGATTTCTTAAAAAACATGAGTTTTTAGAAAATGTGTTTTATTTCATAAATGGAATCAATAAAGTATGCACATTCTATGTCATAACGACTTTCTATAGTTTGCGCATTCGTCTGGAAATAAGAAAAGCTTACTTCCACCGATTTTTAAAATCACAGCTTCTAGAGGGTTTACATGATTTCGTAAAAAACACGAGTTTTTAGAAAATGTGTTTTATTTCATAAATGGAATCTACAAAGTATGCACATTCTACATCATAACGCCTTTCTATAGTTTGCGCATGCGTCCGGAAATAAGAAAAGCTTACTTCCCCCGTTTTTTAAAATCACAGCTTCTAGAAGGTTTACATGATTTCTTAAAAAACATGAGTCTTTAGAAAATGTGTTTTATTTCATAAATGTAATTAACAAAGTATGCACATTATACGTCATAATGACTTTATATAGTTTGCGCATGCGTTTGGAAATAAAAAAGGCTTACTTCAACCGTTTTTTAAAATCACAGCTTCTAGAAGGTTTGCATGATTTCGTATAAAACATGAGTTTTTAGAAAATGTGTTTTATTTCATCAATGGAATCTACAAAGTATACACATTCTATGTCATAACGACTTTCTATACTTTGCGCATGTGTCCGGAAATAAGAAAAGCTTACTTCTCCTGTTTTTTAAACTCACAGCTTCTAGAAGGATTACATGATTTCTTTAAAAACACGAGTTTTTAGAAAATGTGTTTTATTTTATAAACGGAATCAACAAAGTATGCACATTCTACGTCATAACGACTTTCTATAGTTTGTGCATGCGTCCGGAAATAAGAAAAGCTTACTTCCCCTGTTTTTTAAAATCACAGCTTCTAGAAGGTTTACATGATTTCTTAAAAAACACGAGTTTTTAGAAAATGTGTTTTATTTCATAAATGGAATCAACAAAGTATGCACATTATACGTCATAATGACTTTCTATAATTTGCGCATGCGTTTGGAAATAAGAAAAGCTTACTTCCCCCGTTTTTTAAAATCATATCTTCTAGAAGGTTTACATGATTTCTTAAAAAACACGAGTTTTTAGAAAATGTGTTTTATTTCATAAATGGAATCTACAAAGTATGCACATTCTAGGTCATAACGACTTTCTATAGTTTGCGCATGCGTTCGGAAATAAGAAAAGCTTACTTCCCCCGTTTTTTAAAATCACAGCTTCTAGAAGATTTACATAATTTCGTAAAAAACACGAGTTTTTAGAAAATGTGTTTTATTTCATTAATGGTATCCACAAAGTATGAACATTCTACGTCATAACGACTTTCTATAGTTTGCGCATGCGTTTGGAAATAAGAAAAGCTTACTTCCCCCGTTTTTTAAAATCACACCTTCTAGAAGGTTTACATGATTTCGTAAAAAACACGAGTTTTTAGAAAATGTGTTTTATTTCATAAATGGAATCAACAAAGTATTCACATTCTACGTCATAACGACTTTCTATAGTTTGCGCATGCGTCCGGAAATAAGAAAAGCATACCTCCCCCGTTTTTCTAAATCACAGCTTCTAGAAGGTTTACATGATTTCTTAAAAAACACGAGTTTTTAGATAATGTGTTTTATTTCATAAATGGAATCTACAAAGTATGCACATTCTACGTCATAACGACTTTCTATAGTTTGCGCATGCGTCCGGAAATAAGAAATGCTTACTTCCACCATTTTTTAAAATCACAGCTTCTAGAAGGTTTACATGATTTCGTAAAAAACATGAGTTTTTAGAAAATGTGTTTTATTTCATAAATGGAATCTACAAAGTATGCACATTCTACGTCATAACGACTTTCTATAGTTTGCGCATGCGTCCGAAAATAAGAAAAGCTTACTTCCACCGTTTTTTAAAATCACAACTTCTAGAAGCTTTACATGATTTCTTAAAAAACACGAGTTTTTAGAAAATGTGTTTTATTTCATAAATGGAATCAACAAAGTATGCACATTCTATGTCATAACGAATTTCTATAGTTTGCGCATGCGTCCGGAAATAAGAAAAGCTTACTTTTCCCGTTTTTTAAAATCACTGCTTCTAGAGAGTTTACATGATTTCTTAAAAAACACGAGTTTCTAGAAAATGTGTTTTATTTCATAAATGGAATCAACAAAGTATGCACATTCTACGTCATAACGACTTTCTATAGTTTGCGCATGCGTCCGGAAATAAGAAAAGCTTACTTCCCCTGTTTTTTAAAATCACAGCTTCTAGAAGGTTTACATGATTTCTTAAGAAACAGGAGTTTTTAGAAAATGTGTTTTATTTCATAAATGGAATCAACAAAGTATGCACATTATACATCATAATGACTTTCTATAATTTGCGCATGCGTTTGGAAATAAGAAAATCTTACTTCCCCCGTTTTTTAAAATCATAGCTTCTAGAAGGTTTACATGATTTCTTAAAAAACACGAGTTTTTAGAAAATGTGTTTTATTTCATAAATGGAATCAACAAAGTATGCACATTCTACGTCATAACGACTTTCTATAGTTTGCGCATGCGTCCGGAAATAAGAAAAGCTAACTTCCACAGTTTTTTAAAATCACAGCTTCTAGAAGGTTTACATGATTACGTAAAAAACACGAGTTTTTAGAAAATGTGTTTTATTTCATAAATGGAATCTACAAAGTATGCACATTCTACGTCATAACGACTTTCTATAGTTTGCGTATTCGTCCGGAAATAAGAAAAGCTTACTTCCACCGTTTTTTTAAATCACAGCTTCTAGAAGGTTTACATGATTTCTTAAAAAACACGAGTTTTTAGAAAATGTGTTTTATTTCATAAATGGAATCAACAAAGTATGCACATTCTACGTCATAACGAATTTCTATAGTTTGCGCATGCGTCCGGCAATAAGAAAAGCTTACTTTTCCCGTTTTTTAAAATCACAGCTTCTAGAGGGTTTACATGATTTCTTAAAAAACACGAGTTTTTAGAAAATGTGTTTTATTTCATAAATGGAATCAAAAAATTATGCACATTCTACATCATAACGACCCTCTATAGTTTGCACATTCGTCCGGAAATAAGAAAAGCTTACTTCTCCCTGTTTTTTAAAATCACAGCTTCTAGAAGGTTTACATGATTTCTTAAAAAACACGAGTTTTTAGAAAATGTGTTTTATTTCATAAATGGAATCAACAAAGTATGCACATTATACGTCATAATGACTTTCTATAATTTGAGCATGCGTTTGGAAATAAGAAAAGCTTACTTCCCCCGTTTTTTAAAATCACAGCTTCTAGAAGGTTTACATGATTTCTTAAAAAACACGAGTTTTTAGAAAATGTGTTTTATTTCATAAATGGAATCAACAAAGTATGCACATTCTACGTCATAACGACTTTCTATAGTTTACGCATGCGTCCGGAAATAAGAAAAGCTAACTTCCACCGTTTTTTAAAATCACAGCTTCTAGAAGGTTTACATGATTACGTAAAAAACACGAGTTTTTAGAAAATGTGTTTTATTTCATAAATGGAATCTACAAAGTATGCACATTCTACGTCATAACGACTTTCTATAGTTTGCGCATGCGTCCGGAAATAAGAAACGCTTACTTCCACCGTTTTTTAAAAGCAGAGCTTCTAGAAGGTTTACATGATTTCGTAAAAAACACGAGTTTTTAGAAAATGTGTTTTATTTCATAAATAGAATCTACAAAGCATTCACATTCTACGTCATCACGACTTTCTATAGTTTGCGCATGCGTCCGAAAATAAGAAAAGCTTACTTCCACCATTTTTTAAAATCACAGCTTCTAAAAGGTTTACATGATTTCATAAAAAACACGAGTTTTTAGAAAATGTGCTTTATTTCATAAATGGAATCTACAACGTATGCACATTCTACGTCATAACGACTTTCTATAGTTTCCGGATGCGTCTGGAAATAAGAAAAGCTTACTTCTCCCGTTTTTTAAAATCACAGCTTCTAGAAGGTTTACATGATTTCGTAAAAAACACGAGTTTTTAGAAAATGTGTTTTATTTCATAAATGGAATCAACGAAGTATGCACATTCTACGTCATAACGACTTTCTATAGTTTGCGCATGCGTTTGGAAATAAGAAAAGCTTACTTCCCCCGTTTTTTAAAATCATAGCTTCTAGAAGGTTTACATGATTTCTTAAAAAACACGAGTTTTTAGAAGATGTGTTTTATTTCATAAATGGAATCAACAAAGTATGCACATTCTACGTCATAACGACTTTCTATAGTTTGCGCATGCGTTTGTAAATAAGAAAAGCTTACTTCCACCGGTGTTTAAAATCACAGCTTCTAGAAGGTTTACATGATTTCTTAAAAAACATGAGTTTTTAGAAAATGTGTTTTATTTCATAAATGGAATCAACAAAGTATGCACATTCTACGTCATAACGAATTTCTATAGTTTGCGCATGCGTCCGGAAATAAGAAAAGCTTACTTCCACCGTTTTTTAAAATCACAGCTTCTAGAGGGTTTACATGATTTCTTAAAAAACACGAGTTTTTAAAAATGTGTTTTATTTCATAAATGGAATCAACAAATTATGCACATTCTACATCATAATGACCTTCTATAGTTTGCGCATTCGTCCGGAAATAAGAAAAGCTTACTTCCACCGTTTTTTAAAATCACAGCTTCTAAAAGGTTCAAATGATTTCGTAAAAAACACGAGTTTTTAGAAAATGTGCGTTATTTCATAAATGGAATCTACAAAGTATGCACATTCTACATCATAACGACTTTCTATAGTTTGCGGATGCGTCCGGAAATAAGAAAAGCTTAGTTCCCCCATTTTTTAAAATCACAGCTTCTAGAAGGTTTACATGATTTCTTAAAAAACACGAGTTTTTAGAAAATGTGTTTTATAACATAAATGGAATCAACAAAGTATGCACATTCTATGTCATAACGACTTTCTATAGTTTGCGAATTCATCTGGAAATAAGAAAAGCTTACTTCCACCATTTTTTAAAATTACAGCTTCTAGAAGGTTTACATGATTTCTTAAAAAACACGAGTTTTTAGAAAATGTGTTTTATTGCATAAATGGAATCAACAAAGTATGCACATTCTACGTCATAACGACTTTCTATAGTTTGCGCATGCGTCCGGAAATAAGAAAAGCTTACTTCCCCCGTTTTTCTAAATCACAGCTTCTAGAAGGTTTACATGATTTCTTAAAAAACACGAGTTTTTAGAAAATGTGTTTTATTTCATAAATGGAATCTACAAAGTATGCACATTCTACGTCATAACGACTTTCTATAGTTTGCACATGCATCCGGAAATTAGAAAACATTACTTCCACCGTTTTTTAAAATCACAGCTTCTAGAAGGTTTACATGATTTCTTAAAAAAAAACGAGTTTTTAGAAAATGTGCTTCATTTCATAAATGTTATCTACAAAGTATGCACATTCTACGTCATAACGACTTTCTATAGTTTGTGCATGCGTCCGAAAATAAGAAAAGCTTACTTCCACCATTTTTTAAAATCACAACTTCTAGAAGGTTTACATGATTTCGTAAAAAACACGAGTTTTTAGAAAATGTGTTTTATTTCATAAATAGAATCTACAAAGCATGCACATTCTACGTCATAACGACTTTCTATAGTTTGCGCATGCGTCCGAAAATAAGAAAAGCTTACTTCCACCATTTTTTAAAATCACAGCTTCTAGAAGGTTTACATGATTTCGTAAAAAACACGAGTTTTTAAAAAATGTGCTTTATTTCATAAATGGAATCTACAATGTATGCACATTCTACGTCATAACGACTTTCTATAGTTTCCGGATGCGTCTGGAAATAAGAAAAGCTTACTTCTCCCGTTTTTTAAAATCACAGCTTCTAGAAGGTTTACATGATTTCGTAAAAAACACGAGTTTTTAGAAAATGTGTTTTATTTCATAAATGGAATCAACAAAGTATGCACATTCTACGTCATAACGACTTTCTATTGTTTGCACATGCGTCCGGAAAAGAGAAAAGCTTACTTCCACCATTTTTTAAAATCAGAGCTTCTAGAAGGTTTACATGATTTCGTAAAAAACACGAGTTTTTAGAAAATGTGTTTTATTTCATAAATAGAATCTACAAAGCATGCACATTCTACGTCATACCGACTTTGTATAGTTTGCGCATGCGTCCGAAAATAAGAAAAGCTTACTTCCCCCGTTTTTTAAAATCACAGCTTCTAGAAGGTTCACCTGATTTCGTAAAAAACACGAGTTTTTAGAAAATGTGTTTTATTTCATCAATGGAATCAACAAAGTATGCACATTATACGTCATAACGACTTTCTATAGTTTGCGCATGCGTCCGGAAATAAGAAAAGCTTACTTCCCCCAGTTTTTAAAATCACAGCTTCTAGAAGGTTTACATGATTTCTTAAAGAACACGAGTTTTTAGAAAATGTGTTTTATTTCATAAATGGAATCAATAAAGTATGCACATTCTACGTCATAATGACTTTCTATAGTTTGCGCATTCGTCCGGAAATAAGAAAAGCTTACTTCAACCGGTTTTTAAAATCACAGCTTCTAGAAGGTTTACATGATTTCTTAAAAAACATGAGTTTTTAGAAAATGTGTTTTATTTCATAAATGGAATCAACAAAGTATGCACATTCTACGTCATAACGTCTTTCTATAGTTTCCGGATGCGTTCGAAAATAAGAAAAGCTTACTTCTCCCGTTTTTTAAAATCACAGCTTCTAGAAGGTTTACATGATTTCGTAAAAAACACGAGTTTTTAGAAAATGTGTTTTATTTCATAAATGGAATCAACAAAGTATGCACATTCTAAGTCATAACGACTTTCTATAGTTTGCGCATGCGTTCGTAAATAAGAAAAGCTTACTTCCACCATTTTTTAAAATCACAGCTTCTAGAAGGTTTACATGATTTCTTAAAAAACATGAGTTTTTAGAAAATGTGTTTTATTTGATAAATGGAATCAACAAAGTATACACATTCTACGTCATAACGAATTTCTATAGTTTGCGCATTCGTCCGGAAATAAGAAAAGCTTACTTCCACCGTTTTTTAAAATCATAGCTTCTAGAAGGTTTACATGATTTCGTAAAAAACACAAGTTTTTAGAAAATGTGCTTTATTTTATAAATGGAATCTACAAAGTATGCACATTCTACGTCATAACGACTTTCTATAGTTTCCGGATGCGTCCGGAAATAAGAAAAGCTTACTTCTCCCGTTTTTTAAAATCACAGCTTCTAGAAGGTTTACATGATTTCGTGAAAAACACGAGTTTTTAGAAAATGTGTTTTATTTCATAAATGGAATCAACAATGTATGCACATTCTACGTCATAACAACTTTCTATAGTTTGCGTATGCGTTTGGAAATAAGAAAAGCTTACTTCCTTCGTTTTTTAAAATCACAGCTTCTAGAAGGTTTACATGATCTCTTAAAAAACACGAGTTTTTAGAAAATGTGTTTTATTTCATAAATGGAATCAACAAAGTATGCACATTCTACGTCATAACAACTTTCTATAGTTTGCGCATGCGTCCGGAAATAAGAAATGCCTACTTCCACCATTTTTTAAAATCACAGCTTCTAGAAGGTTTACATGATTTCGTAAAAAACACGAGTTTTTAGAAAATGTGTTTTATTTCTTAAATAGAATCTACAAAGCATGCACATTCTACGTCATAACGACTTTCTATAGTTTGTGCATGCGTCCGGAAATAAGAAAAGCTAACTTCCACCGTTTTTTAAAATCACAGCTTCTAGAAGGTTTAGATGATTACGTAAAAAACACGAGTTTTTAGAAAATGTGCTATATTTCATAAATGGAATCTACAAAGTATGCACATTCTACGTCATAACGAATTTCTATAGTTTGCGCATGCGTCCGGAAATAAGAAAAGCTTACTTGCACCGTTTTCTAAAATCACAGCTTTATTTCATAAATGGAATCAACAAATTATGCATATTCTACATCATAACAACCTTCTATAGTTTGCGCATTCGTCCGGAAATAAGAAAATCTTACTTCCACCGTTTTTTAAAATCACAGCTTCTAAAAGGATCACATGATTTCGTAAAAAACACGAGTTTTTAGAAAATCTGCTTTATTTCATAAATGGAATCTACAAAGTATGCACATTCTACATCATAACGACTTTCTATAGTTTGCGGATGCGTCCGGAAATAAGAAAAGCTTAATCTCCCGTTTTTTAAAATCACAGCTTCTAGAAGGCTTACATGATTTCGTAAAACACATGAGTTTTTAGAAAATGTGTTTTATTTCATAAATGGAATCAACAAAGTATGCACATTCTACGTCATAACGACTTTCTATAGTTTGCGCATGCGTCTGGAAATTAGAAAAGCTTAGTTCCCCCATTTTTTAAAATCACAGCTTCTAGAAGGTTTACATGACTTCTTAAATAACACGAGTTTTTAGAAAATGTGTTTTATTTCATAAATGGAATCAACAAAGTATGCACATTCTATGTCATAACGACTTTCTATAGTTTGCGGATTCGTCTGGAAATAAGAAAAGCTTACTTCCACCGTTTTTTAAAATCACAGCTTCTAGAAGGTTTACATGATTTCGTGAAAAACCAGAGTTTTTAGAAAATGTGTTTTATTTCATAAATGGAATCTACAAAGTATGCACATTCTACGTCATAATGACTTTCTATAGTTTGCGATTGCCTTTGGAAATAAAAAAAGCTTACTTCCACCGTTTTTTAAAATCAGAGCTTCTAGAAGGTTTACATGATTTCGTAAAAAACACGAGTTTTTAGAAAATGTGTTTTATTTCATAAATAGAATCTACAAAGCATGCACATTCTACGTCATAACGACTTGCTATAGTTTGTGCATGCGTCCGAAAATAAGAAAAGCTTACTTCCACCATTTTTTAAAATCACAGCTTCTAGAAGGTTTACATGATTTCGTAAAAAACACGAGTTTTTAGAAAATGTGTTTTATTTCATAAATAGAATCTACAAAGCATGCACATTCTACGTCATAACGACTTTCTATAGTTTGCGCATGCGTCCGAAAATAAGAAAAGCTTACTTCCACCATTTTTTAAAATCACAGCTTCTAGAAGGTTTACATGATTTCATAAAAAACACGAGTTTTTAGAAAATGTGCTTTATTTCATAAATGGAATCTACAACGTATGCACATTCTACGTCATAACGACTTTCTATAGTTTCCGGATGCGTCTGGAAATAAGAAAAGCTTACTTCTCCCGTTTTTTAAAATCACAGCTTCTAGAAGGTTTACATGATTTCTTAAAAAACACGAGTTTTTAGAAAATGTGTTTTATTTCATAAATGGAATCAACAAAGTATGCACATTATACGTCATAATGACTTTCTATAATTTGCGCATGCGTTTGGAAATAAGAAAAGCTTACTTCCCCCCGTTTTTTAAAATCATATCTTCTAGAAGGTTTACATGATTTCTTAAAAAACACGAGTTTTTAGAAAATGTGTTTTATTTCATAAATGGAATCTACAAAGTATGCACATTCTAGGTCATAACGACTTTCTATAGTTTGCGCATGCGTTCGGAAATAAGAAAAGCTTACTTCCCCCGTTTTTTAAAATCACAGCTTCTAGAAGATTTACATAATTTCGTAAAAAACACGAGTTTTTAGAAAATGTGTTTTATTTCATTAATGGTATCCACAAAGTATGAACATTCTACGTCATAACGACTTTCTATAGTTTGCGCATGCGTTTGGAAATAAGAAAAGCTTACTTCCCCCGTTTTTTAAAATCACACCTTCTAGAAGGTTTACATGATTTCGTAAAAAACACGAGTTTTTAGAAAATGTGTTTTATTTCATAAATGGAATCAACAAAGTATTCACATTCTACGTCATAACGACTTTCTATAGTTTGCGCATGCGTCCGGAAATAAGAAAAGCATACCTCCCCCGTTTTTCTAAATCACAGCTTCTAGAAGGTTTACATGATTTCTTAAAAAACACGAGTTTTTAGATAATGTGTTTTATTTCATAAATGGAATCTACAAAGTATGCACATTCTACGTCATAACGACTTTCTATAGTTTGCGCATGCGTCCGGAAATAAGAAATGCTTACTTCCACCATTTTTTAAAATCACAGCTTCTAGAAGGTTTACATGATTTCGTAAAAAACATGAGTTTTTAGAAAATGTGTTTTATTTCATAAATGGAATCTACAAAGTATGCACATTCTACGTCATAACGACTTTCTATAGTTTGCGCATGCGTCCGAAAATAAGAAAAGCTTACTTCCACCGTTTTTTAAAATCACAACTTCTAGAAGCTTTACATGATTTCTTAAAAAACACGAGTTTTTAGAAAATGTGTTTTATTTCATAAATGGAATCAACAAAGTATGCACATTCTATGTCATAACGAATTTCTATAGTTTGCGCATGCGTCCGGAAATAAGAAAAGCTTACTTTTCCCGTTTTTTAAAATCACTGCTTCTAGAGAGTTTACATGATTTCTTAAAAAACACGAGTTTCTAGAAAATGTGTTTTATTTCATAAATGGAATCAACAAAGTATGCACATTCTACGTCATAACGACTTTCTATAGTTTGCGCATGCGTCCGGAAATAAGAAAAGCTTACTTCCCCTGTTTTTTAAAATCACAGCTTCTAGAAGGTTTACATGATTTCTTAAGAAACAGGAGTTTTTAGAAAATGTGTTTTATTTCATAAATGGAATCAACAAAGTATGCACATTATACATCATAATGACTTTCTATAATTTGCGCATGCGTTTGGAAATAAGAAAATCTTACTTCCCCCGTTTTTTAAAATCATAGCTTCTAGAAGGTTTACATGATTTCTTAAAAAACACGAGTTTTTAGAAAATGTGTTTTATTTCATAAATGGAATCAACAAAGTATGCACATTCTACGTCATAACGACTTTCTATAGTTTGCGCATGCGTCCGGAAATAAGAAAAGCTAACTTCCACAGTTTTTTAAAATCACAGCTTCTAGAAGGTTTACATGATTACGTAAAAAACACGAGTTTTTAGAAAATGTGTTTTATTTCATAAATGGAATCTACAAAGTATGCACATTCTACGTCATAACGACTTTCTATAGTTTGCGTATTCGTCCGGAAATAAGAAAAGCTTACTTCCACCGTTTTTTTAAATCACAGCTTCTAGAAGGTTTACATGATTTCTTAAAAAACACGAGTTTTTAGAAAATGTGTTTTATTTCATAAATGGAATCAACAAAGTATGCACATTCTACGTCATAACGAATTTCTATAGTTTGCGCATGCGTCCGGCAATAAGAAAAGCTTACTTTTCCCGTTTTTTAAAATCACAGCTTCTAGAGGGTTTACATGATTTCTTAAAAAACACGAGTTTTTAGAAAATGTGTTTTATTTCATAAATGGAATCAAAAAATTATGCACATTCTACATCATAACGACCCTCTATAGTTTGCACATTCGTCCGGAAATAAGAAAAGCTTACTTCTCCCTGTTTTTTAAAATCACAGCTTCTAGAAGGTTTACATGATTTCTTAAAAAACACGAGTTTTTAGAAAATGTGTTTTATTTCATAAATGGAATCAACAAAGTATGCACATTATACGTCATAATGACTTTCTATAATTTGAGCATGCGTTTGGAAATAAGAAAAGCTTACTTCCCCCGTTTTTTAAAATCACAGCTTCTAGAAGGTTTACATGATTTCTTAAAAAACACGAGTTTTTAGAAAATGTGTTTTATTTCATAAATGGAATCAACAAAGTATGCACATTCTACGTCATAACGACTTTCTATAGTTTACGCATGCGTCCGGAAATAAGAAAAGCTAACTTCCACCGTTTTTTAAAATCACAGCTTCTAGAAGGTTTACATGATTACGTAAAAAACACGAGTTTTTAGAAAATGTGTTTTATTTCATAAATGGAATCTACAAAGTATGCACATTCTACGTCATAACGACTTTCTATAGTTTGCGCATGCGTCCGGAAATAAGAAACGCTTACTTCCACCGTTTTTTAAAAGCAGAGCTTCTAGAAGGTTTACATGATTTCGTAAAAAACACGAGTTTTTAGAAAATGTGTTTTATTTCATAAATAGAATCTACAAAGCATTCACATTCTACGTCATCACGACTTTCTATAGTTTGCGCATGCGTCCGAAAATAAGAAAAGCTTACTTCCACCATTTTTTAAAATCACAGCTTCTAAAAGGTTTACATGATTTCATAAAAAACACGAGTTTTTAGAAAATGTGCTTTATTTCATAAATGGAATCTACAACGTATGCACATTCTACGTCATAACGACTTTCTATAGTTTCCGGATGCGTCTGGAAATAAGAAAAGCTTACTTCTCCCGTTTTTTAAAATCACAGCTTCTAGAAGGTTTACATGATTTCGTAAAAAACACGAGTTTTTAGAAAATGTGTTTTATTTCATAAATGGAATCAACGAAGTATGCACATTCTACGTCATAACGACTTTCTATAGTTTGCGCATGCGTTTGGAAATAAGAAAAGCTTACTTCCCCCGTTTTTTAAAATCATAGCTTCTAGAAGGTTTACATGATTTCTTAAAAAACACGAGTTTTTAGAAGATGTGTTTTATTTCATAAATGGAATCAACAAAGTATGCACATTCTACGTCATAACGACTTTCTATAGTTTGCGCATGCGTTTGTAAATAAGAAAAGCTTACTTCCACCGGTGTTTAAAATCACAGCTTCTAGAAGGTTTACATGATTTCTTAAAAAACATGAGTTTTTAGAAAATGTGTTTTATTTCATAAATGGAATCAACAAAGTATGCACATTCTACGTCATAACGAATTTCTATAGTTTGCGCATGCGTCCGGAAATAAGAAAAGCTTACTTCCACCGTTTTTTAAAATCACAGCTTCTAGAGGGTTTACATGATTTCTTAAAAAACACGAGTTTTTAAAAATGTGTTTTATTTCATAAATGGAATCAACAAATTATGCACATTCTACATCATAATGACCTTCTATAGTTTGCGCATTCGTCCGGAAATAAGAAAAGCTTACTTCCACCGTTTTTTAAAATCACAGCTTCTAAAAGGTTCAAATGATTTCGTAAAAAACACGAGTTTTTAGAAAATGTGCGTTATTTCATAAATGGAATCTACAAAGTATGCACATTCTACATCATAACGACTTTCTATAGTTTGCGGATGCGTCCGGAAATAAGAAAAGCTTAGTTCCCCCATTTTTTAAAATCACAGCTTCTAGAAGGTTTACATGATTTCTTAAAAAACACGAGTTTTTAGAAAATGTGTTTTATAACATAAATGGAATCAACAAAGTATGCACATTCTATGTCATAACGACTTTCTATAGTTTGCGAATTCGTCTGGAAATAAGAAAAGCTTACTTCCACCATTTTTTAAAATTACAGCTTCTAGAAGGTTTACATGATTTCTTAAAAAACACGAGTTTTTAGAAAATGTGTTTTATTGCATAAATGGAATCAACAAAGTATGCACATTCTACGTCATAACGACTTTCTATAGTTTGCGCATGCGTCCGGAAATAAGAAAAGCTTACTTCCCCCGTTTTTCTAAATCACAGCTTCTAGAAGGTTTACATGATTTCTTAAAAAACACGAGTTTTTAGAAAATGTGTTTTATTTCATAAATGGAATCTACAAAGTATGCACATTCTACGTCATAACGACTTTCTATAGTTTGCACATGCATCCGGAAATTAGAAAACATTACTTCCACCGTTTTTTAAAATCACAGCTTCTAGAAGGTTTACATGATTTCTTAAAAAAAAACGAGTTTTTAGAAAATGTGCTTCATTTCATAAATGTTATCTACAAAGTATGCACATTCTACGTCATAACGACTTTCTATAGTTTGTGCATGCGTCCGAAAATAAGAAAAGCTTACTTCCACCATTTTTTAAAATCACAACTTCTAGAAGGTTTACATGATTTCGTAAAAAACACGAGTTTTTAGAAAATGTGTTTTATTTCATAAATAGAATCTACAAAGCATGCACATTCTACGTCATAACGACTTTCTATAGTTTGCGCATGCGTCCGAAAATAAGAAAAGCTTACTTCCACCATTTTTTAAAATCACAGCTTCTAGAAGGTTTACATGATTTCGTAAAAAACACGAGTTTTTAAAAAATGTGCTTTATTTCATAAATGGAATCTACAATGTATGCACATTCTACGTCATAACGACTTTCTATAGTTTCCGGATGCGTCTGGAAATAAGAAAAGCTTACTTCTCCCGTTTTTTAAAATCACAGCTTCTAGAAGGTTTACATGATTTCGTAAAAAACACGAGTTTTTAGAAAATGTGTTTTATTTCATAAATGGAATCAACAAAGTATGCACATTCTACGTCATAACGACTTTCTATTGTTTGCACATGCGTCCGGAAAAGAGAAAAGCTTACTTCCACCATTTTTTAAAATCAGAGCTTCTAGAAGGTTTACATGATTTCGTAAAAAACACGAGTTTTTAGAAAATGTGTTTTATTTCATAAATAGAATCTACAAAGCATGCACATTCTACGTCATACCGACTTTGTATAGTTTGCGCATGCGTCCGAAAATAAGAAAAGCTTACTTCCCCCGTTTTTTAAAATCACAGCTTCTAGAAGGTTCACCTGATTTCGTAAAAAACACGAGTTTTTAGAAAATGTGTTTTATTTCATCAATGGAATCAACAAAGTATGCACATTATACGTCATAACGACTTTCTATAGTTTGCGCATGCGTCCGGAAATAAGAAAAGCTTACTTCCCCCAGTTTTTAAAATCACAGCTTCTAGAAGGTTTACATGATTTCTTAAAGAACACGAGTTTTTAGAAAATGTGTTTTATTTCATAAATGGAATCAATAAAGTATGCACATTCTACGTCATAATGACTTTCTATAGTTTGCGCATTCGTCCGGAAATAAGAAAAGCTTACTTCAACCGGTTTTTAAAATCACAGCTTCTAGAAGGTTTACATGATTTCTTAAAAAACATGAGTTTTTAGAAAATGTGTTTTATTTCATAAATGGAATCAACAAAGTATGCACATTCTACGTCATAACGTCTTTCTATAGTTTCCGGATGCGTTCGAAAATAAGAAAAGCTTACTTCTCCCGTTTTTTAAAATCACAGCTTCTAGAAGGTTTACATGATTTCGTAAAAAACACGAGTTTTTAGAAAATGTGTTTTATTTCATAAATGGAATCAACAAAGTATGCACATTCTAAGTCATAACGACTTTCTATAGTTTGCGCATGCGTTCGTAAATAAGAAAAGCTTACTTCCACCATTTTTTAAAATCACAGCTTCTAGAAGGTTTACATGATTTCTTAAAAAACATGAGTTTTTAGAAAATGTGTTTTATTTGATAAATGGAATCAACAAAGTATACACATTCTACGTCATAACGAATTTCTATAGTTTGCGCATTCGTCCGGAAATAAGAAAAGCTTACTTCCACCGTTTTTTAAAATCATAGCTTCTAGAAGGTTTACATGATTTCGTAAAAAACACAAGTTTTTAGAAAATGTGCTTTATTTTATAAATGGAATCTACAAAGTATGCACATTCTACGTCATAACGACTTTCTATAGTTTCCGGATGCGTCCGGAAATAAGAAAAGCTTACTTCTCCCGTTTTTTAAAATCACAGCTTCTAGAAGGTTTACATGATTTCGTGAAAAACACGAGTTTTTAGAAAATGTGTTTTATTTCATAAATGGAATCAACAATGTATGCACATTCTACGTCATAACAACTTTCTATAGTTTGCGTATGCGTTTGGAAATAAGAAAAGCTTACTTCCTTCGTTTTTTAAAATCACAGCTTCTAGAAGGTTTACATGATCTCTTAAAAAACACGAGTTTTTAGAAAATGTGTTTTATTTCATAAATGGAATCAACAAAGTATGCACATTCTACGTCATAACAACTTTCTATAGTTTGCGCATGCGTCCGGAAATAAGAAATGCCTACTTCCACCATTTTTTAAAATCACAGCTTCTAGAAGGTTTACATGATTTCGTAAAAAACACGAGTTTTTAGAAAATGTGTTTTATTTCTTAAATAGAATCTACAAAGCATGCACATTCTACGTCATAACGACTTTCTATAGTTTGTGCATGCGTCCGGAAATAAGAAAAGCTAACTTCCACCGTTTTTTAAAATCACAGCTTCTAGAAGGTTTAGATGATTACGTAAAAAACACGAGTTTTTAGAAAATGTGCTATATTTCATAAATGGAATCTACAAAGTATGCACATTCTACGTCATAACGAATTTCTATAGTTTGCGCATGCGTCCGGAAATAAGAAAAGCTTACTTGCACCGTTTTCTAAAATCACAGCTTTATTTCATAAATGGAATCAACAAATTATGCATATTCTACATCATAACAACCTTCTATAGTTTGCGCATTCGTCCGGAAATAAGAAAATCTTACTTCCACCGTTTTTTAAAATCACAGCTTCTAAAAGGATCACATGATTTCGTAAAAAACACGAGTTTTTAGAAAATCTGCTTTATTTCATAAATGGAATCTACAAAGTATGCACATTCTACATCATAACGACTTTCTATAGTTTGCGGATGCGTCCGGAAATAAGAAAAGCTTAATCTCCCGTTTTTTAAAATCACAGCTTCTAGAAGGCTTACATGATTTCGTAAAACACATGAGTTTTTAGAAAATGTGTTTTATTTCATAAATGGAATCAACAAAGTATGCACATTCTACGTCATAACGACTTTCTATAGTTTGCGCATGCGTCTGGAAATTAGAAAAGCTTAGTTCCCCCATTTTTTAAAATCACAGCTTCTAGAAGGTTTACATGACTTCTTAAATAACACGAGTTTTTAGAAAATGTGTTTTATTTCATAAATGGAATCAACAAAGTATGCACATTCTATGTCATAACGACTTTCTATAGTTTGCGGATTCGTCTGGAAATAAGAAAAGCTTACTTCCACCGTTTTTTAAAATCACAGCTTCTAGAAGGTTTACATGATTTCGTGAAAAACCAGAGTTTTTAGAAAATGTGTTTTATTTCATAAATGGAATCTACAAAGTATGCACATTCTACGTCATAATGACTTTCTATAGTTTGCGATTGCCTTTGGAAATAAAAAAAGCTTACTTCCACCGTTTTTTAAAATCAGAGCTTCTAGAAGGTTTACATGATTTCGTAAAAAACACGAGTTTTTAGAAAATGTGTTTTATTTCATAAATAGAATCTACAAAGCATGCACATTCTACGTCATAACGACTTGCTATAGTTTGTGCATGCGTCCGAAAATAAGAAAAGCTTACTTCCACCATTTTTTAAAATCACAGCTTCTAGAAGGTTTACATGATTTCGTAAAAAACACGAGTTTTTAGAAAATGTGTTTTATTTCATAAATAGAATCTACAAAGCATGCACATTCTACGTCATAACGACTTTCTATAGTTTGCGCATGCGTCCGAAAATAAGAAAAGCTTACTTCCACCATTTTTTAAAATCACAGCTTCTAGAAGGTTTACATGATTTCATAAAAAACACGAGTTTTTAGAAAATGTGCTTTATTTCATAAATGGAATCTACAACGTATGCACATTCTACGTCATAACGACTTTCTATAGTTTCCGGATGCGTCTGGAAATAAGAAAAGCTTACTTCTCCCGTTTTTTAAAATCACAGCTTCTAGAAGGTTTACATGATTTCGTAAAAAACACGAGTTTTTAGAAAATGTGTTTTATTTCATAAATGGAATCAACGAAGTATGCACATTCTACGTCATTACGACTTTCTATAGTTTGCGCATGCGTTTGGAAATAAGAAAAGCTTACTTCCCCCGTTTTTTTAAAATCATAGCTTCTAGAAGGTTTACATGATTTCTTAAAAAACACGAGTTTTTAGAAAATGTGTTTTATAACATAAATGGAATCAACAAAGTATGCACATTCTATGTCATAACGACTTTCTATAGTTTGCGAATTCGTCTGGAAATAAGAAAAGCTTACTTCCACCATTTTTTAAAATTACAGCTTCTAGAAGGTTTACATGATTTCTTAAAAAACACGAGTTTTTAGAAAATGTGTTTTATTGCATAAATGGAATCAACAAAGTATGCACATTCTACGTCATAACGACTTTCTATAGTTTGCGCATGCGTCCGGAAATAAGAAAAGCTTACTTCCCCCGTTTTTCTAAATCACAGCTTCTAGAAGGTTTACATGATTTCTTAAAAAACACGAGTTTTTAGAAAATGTGTTTTATTTCATAAATGGAATATACAAAGTATGCACATTCTATGTCATAACGACTTTCTATAGTTTGCGCATGCGTCCGGAAATAAGAAAAGCTTACTTCTCCCGTTTTTTAAACTGACAGCTTCTAGAAGGTTTACATGATTTCTTAAAAAACACGAGTTTTTAGAAAATGTGTTTTATTTCATAAACTGAATCAACAAAGTATGCACATTCTACGTCATAACGACTTTCTATAGTTTGCGCATGCATCCGGAAATTAGAAAACATTACTTCCACCGTTTTTTAAAATCACAGCTTCTAGAAGGTTTACATGATTTCTTAAAAAAAAACGAGTTTTTAGAAAATGTGCTTCATTTCATAAATGTTATCTACAAAGTATGCACATTCTACGTCATAACGACTTTCTATAGTTTGTGCATGCGTCCGAAAATAAGAAAAGCTTACTTCCACCATTTTTTAAAATCACAGCTTCTAGAAGGTTTACATGATTTCGTAAAAAACACGAGTTTTTAGAAAATGTGTTTTATTTCATAAATAGAATCTACAAAGCATGCACATTCTACGTCATAACGACTTTCTATAGTTTGCGCATGCGTCCGAAAATAAGAAAAGCTTACTTCCACCATTTTTTAAAATCACAGCTTCTAGAAGGTTTACATGATTTCGTAAAAAACACGAGTTTTTAAAAAATGTGCTTTATTTCATAAATGGAATCTACAATGTATGCACATTCTACGTCATAACGACTTTCTATAGTTTCCGGATGCGTCTGGAAATAAGAAAAGCTTACTTCTCCCGTTTTTTAAAATCACAGCTTCTAGAAGGTTTACATGATTTCCTAAAAAACACGAGTTTTTAGAAAATGTGTTTTATTTCATAAATGGAATCAACAAAGTATGCACATTCTACGTCATAACGACTTTCTATTGTTTGCACATGCGTCCGGAAATGAGAAAAGCTTACTTCCACCATTTTTTAAAATCAGAGCTTCTAGAAGGTTTACATGATTTCGTAAAAAACACGAGTTTTTAGAAAATGTGTTTTATTTCATAAATAGAATCTACAAAACATGCACATTCTACGTCATACCGACTTTGTATAGTTTGCGCATGCGTCCGAAAATAAGAAAAGCTTACTTCCCCCGTTTTTTAAAATCACAGCTTCTAGAAGGTTCACCTGATTTCGTAAAAAAACACGAGTTTTTAGAAAATGTGTTTTATTTCATCAATGGAATCAACAAAGTATGCACATTATACGTCATAACGACTTTCTATAGTTTGCGCATGCGTCCGGAAATAAGAAAAGCTTACTTCCCCCAGTTTTTAAAATCACAGCTTCTAGAAGGTTTACATGATTTCTTAAAGAACACGAGTTTTTAGAAAATGTGTTTTATTTCATAAATGGAATCAATAAAGTATGCACATTCTACGTCATAATGACTTTCTATAGTTTGCGCATTCGTCCGGAAATAAGAAAAGCTTACTTCAACCGGTTTTTAAAATCACAGCTTCTAGAAGGTTTACATGATTTCTTAAAAAACATGAGTTTTTAGAAAATGTGTTTTATTTCATAAATGGAATCAACAAAGTATGCACATTCTACGTCATAACGTCTTTCTATAGTTTCCGGATGCGTTCGAAAATAAGAAAAGCTTACTTCTCCCGTTTTTTAAAATCACAGCTTCTAGAAGGTTTACCTGATTTCGTAAAAAACACGAGTTTTTAGAAAATGTGTTTTATTTCATAAATGGAATCAACAAAGTATGCACATTCTAAGTCATAACGACTTTCTATAGTTTGCGCATGCGTTCGTAAATAAGAAAAGCTTACTTCCACCGTTTTTTAAAATCACAGCTTCTAGAAGGTTTACATGATTTCTTAAAAAACATGAGTTTTTAGAAAATGTGTTTTATTTGATAAATGGAATCAACAAAGTATACACATTCTACGTCATAACGAATTTCTATAGTTTGCGCATTCGTCCGGAAATAAGAAAAGCTTACTTCCACCGTTTTTTAAAATCATAGCTTCTAGAAGGTTTACATGATTTCGTAAAAAACACAAGTTTTTAGAAAATGTGCTTTATTTTATAAATGGAATCTACAAAGTATGCACATTCTACGTCATAACGACTTTCTATAGTTTCCGGATTCGTCCGGAAATAAGAAAAGCTTACTTCTCCCGTTTTTTAAAATCACAGCTTCTAGAAGGTTTACATGATTTCGTGAAAAACACGAGTTTTTAGAAAATGTGTTTTATTTCATAAATGGAATCAACAATGTATGCACATTCTACGTCATAACAACTTTCTATAGTTTGCGCATGCGTTTGGAAATAAGAAAAGCTTACTTCCTTCGTTTTTTAAAATCACAGCTTCTAGAAGGTTTACATGATCTCTTAAAAAACACGAGTTTTTAGAAAATGTGTTTTATTTCATAAATGGAATCAACAAAGTATGCACATTCTACGTCATAACAACTTTCTATAGTTTGCGCATGCGTCCGGAAATAAGAAATGCTTACTTCCACCATTTTTTAAAATCACAGCTTCTAGAAGGTTTACATGATTTCGTAAAAAACACGAGTTTTTAGAAAATGTGTTTTATTTCTTAAATAGAATCTACAAAGCATGCACATTCTACGTCATAACGACTTTCTATAGTTTGTGCATGCGTCCGGAAATAAGAAAAGCTAACTTCCACCGTTTCTTAAAATCACAGCTTCTAGAAGGTTTACATGATTACGTAAAAAACACGAGTTTTTAGAAAATGTGCTATATTTCATAAATGGAATCTACAAAGTATGCACATTCTACGTCATAACGAATTTCTATAGTTTGCGCATGCGTCCGGAAATAAGAAAAGCTTACTTGCACCGTTTTTTAAAATCACAGCTTTATTTCATAAATGGAATCAACAAATTATGCACATTCTACATCATAACAACCTTCTATAGTTTGCGCATTCGTCCGGAAATAAGAAAAGCTTACTTCCACCGTTTTTTAAAATCACAGCTTCTAAAAGGATCACATGATTTCGTAAAAAACACGAGTTTTTAGAAAATGTGCTTTATTTCATAAATGGAATCTACAAAGTATGCACATTCTACATCATAACGACTTTCTATAGTTTGCGGATGCGTCCGGAAATAAGAAAAGCTTAATCTCCCGTTTTTTAAAATCACAGCTTCTAGAAGGCTTACATGATTTCGTAAAACACATGAGTTTTTAGAAAATGTGTTTTATTTCATAAATGGAATCAACAAAGTATGCACATTCTACGTCATAACGACTTTCTATAGTTTGCGCATGTGTTTGGAAATTAGAAAAGCTTAGTTCCCCAATTTTTTAAAATCACAGCTTCTAGAAGGTTTACATGACTTCTTAAAAAACACGAGTTTTTAGAAAATGTGTTTTATTTCATAAATGGAATCAACAAAGTATGCACGTTCTATGTCATAACGACTTTCTATAGTTTGCGGATTCGTCTGGAAATAAGAAAAGCTTACTTCCACCGTTTTTTAAAATCACAGCTTCTAGAAGGTTTACATGATTTCGTAAAAAACCAGAGTTTTTAGAAAATGTGTTTTATTTCATAAATGGAATCTACAAAGTATGCACATTCTACGTCATAATGACTTTCTATAGTTTGCGAATGCCTTTCTAAATAAAAAAAGCTTACTTCCACCGTTTTTTAAAATCAGAGCTTCTAGAAGGTTTACATGATTTCGTAAAAAACACGAGTTTTTAGAAAATGTGTTTTATTTCATAAATAGAATCTACAAAGCATGCACATTCTACGTCATAACGACTTGCTATAGTTTGTGCATGCGTCCGAAAATAAGAAAAGCTTACTTCCACCATTTTTTAAAATCACAGCTTCTAGAAGGTTTACATGATTTCGTAAAAAACACGAGTTTTTAGAAAATGTGTTTTATTTCATAAATAGAATCTACAAAGCATGCACATTCTACGTCATAACGACTTTCTATAGTTTGCGCATGCGTCCGAAAATAAGAAAAGCTTACTTCCACCATTTTTTAAAATCACAGCTTCTAGAAGGTTTACATGATTTCGTAAAAAACACGAGTTTTTAAAAAATGTGCTTTATTTCATAAATGGAATCTACAACGTATGCACATTCTACGTCATAACGACTTTCTATAGTTTCCAGATGCGTCTGAAAATAAGAAAAGCTTACTTCTCCCGTTTTTTAAAATCACAGCTTCTAGAAGGTTTACATGATTTCGTAAAAAACACGAGTTTTTAGAAAATGTGTTTTATTTCATAAATGGAATCAACAAAGTATGCACATTCTATGTCATAACGACTTTCTATTGTTTGCACATGCGTCCGGAAATGAGAAAAGCTTAATTCCACCGTTTTTTAAAATCAGAGCTTCTAGAAGGTTTACATGATTTCGTAAAAAACACGAGTTTTTAGAAAATGTGTTTTATTTCATAAATAGAATCTACAAAGCATGCACATTCTATGTCATACCGACTTTGTATAGTTTGCGCATGCGTCCGAAAATAAGAAAAGCTTACTTCCACCGTTTTTTAAAATCACAGCTTCTAGAAGGTTTACATGATTTCTTAAAAAACACGAGTTTTTAGAAAATGTGTTTTATTTCATAAATGGAGTCAACAAAGTATGCACATTCTACGTCATAACGAATTTCTATAGTTTGCGCATGCGTCCGGAAATAAGAAAAGCTTACTTTTCCCGTTTTTTAAAATCACAGCTTCTAGAGGGTTTACATGATTTCTTAAAAAACACGAGTTTTTAGAAAATGTGTTTTATTTCATAAATGGAATCAACAAATTATGCACATTCTACATCATAACGACCCTCTATAGTTTGCACATTCGTCCGGAAATAAGAAAAGCTTACTTCCACCGTTTTTTAAAATCACAGCTTCTAGAAGGTTTACATGATTTCGTAAAAAACATGAGTTTTTAGAAAATGTGCTTTATTTCATAAATGGAATCTACAAAGTATGCACATTCTACGTCATAACGTCTTTCTATAGTTTCCGGATGCGTCCGGAAATAAGAAAAGCTTACTTCTCCCGTTTTTTAAAATCACAGCTTCTAGAAGGTTTACATGATTTCGTAAAAAACACGAGTTTTTAGAAAATCTGTTTTATTTCATCAATGGAATCAACAAAGTATGCACATTCTAAGTCATAACGACTTTCTATAGTTTGCGCATGCGTTCGTAAATAAGAAAAGCTTACTTCCACCGTTTTTTAAAATCACAGCTTCTAGAAGGTTTACATGATTTCTTAAAAAACATGAGTTTTTAGAAAATGTGTTTTATTTGATAAATGGAATCAACAAAGTATACACATTCTACGTCATAACGAATTTCTATAGTTTGCGCATGCGTCCGGAAATAAGAAAAGCTTACTTCCACCGTTTTTTAAAATCACAGCTTCTAGAGGGTTTACATGATTTCTTAAAAAACACGAGTTTTTAAAAATGTGTTTTATTTCATAAATGAAATCAACAAAATATGCACATTCTACATCATAACGACCTTCTATAGTTTGCGCATTCGTCCGGAAATAAGAAAAGCTTACTTTCCCCGTTTTTTAAAATCACAGCTTCTAAAAGGTTCACATGATTTCGTAAAAAACACGAGTTTTTAGAAAATGTGCTTTATTTCATATATGGAATCTACAAAGTATCCACATTCTACATCATAACGACTTTCTATAGTTTGTGGATGCGTCCGGAAATGAGAAAAGCTTACTTCTCCCGTTTTTTAAAATCACAGCTTCTAGAAGGCTTACATGATTTCTTAAAAAACATGAGTTTTTAGAAAATGTGCTTTATTTCATAAATGGAATCAACAAAGTATGCACATTCTACGTCATAACGACTTTCTATAGTTTGCGCATGCGTCCGGAAATAAGAAAAGCTTACTTCTCCCGTTTTTTAAACTCACCGCTTCTAGAAGGTTTACATGATTTCTTAAAAAACACGAGTTTTTAGAACATGTGTTTTATTTCATAAATGGAATCAACAAAGTATGCACATTCTACGTCATAACGACTTTCTATAGTTTGCGCATTTGTTCGGAAATAAGAAAAGCTAACTTCCACCGTTTTTTAAAATCACAGCTTCTAGAAGGTTTACATGATTACGTAAAAAACACGAGTTTTTAGAAAATGTGTTTTATTTCATTAATGGAATCTACAAAGTATGCACATTCTACGTCATAACGACTTTCTATTGTTTGCGCATGCGTCCGGAAATGAGAAAAGCTTACTTCCACCGTTTTTTAAAATCAGAGCTTCTAGAAGGTTTACATGATTTCGTAAAAAACATGAGTTTTCGGAAAATGTGTTTTATTTCATAAATAGAATCAACAAAGTATGCACATTTTACGTCATAATGACTTTCTATAGTTTGTGCATGCGTCCGAAAATAAGAAAATCTTACTTCCACTGTTTTTTAAAATCACAGCTTCTAGAAGGTTTACATGATTTCTTAAAAAACATGACTTTTTAGAAAATGTGTTTTATTTCATAAATGGAATCAACAAATTATGCACATTCTACATCATAACGACCTTCTATAGTTTGCGCATTCGTCCGGAAATAAGAAAAGCTTACTTCCACCGTTTTTTAAAATCACAGCTTCTAGAACGTTTACATGATTTCGTAAAAAACATGAGTTTTTAGAAAATGTGCTTTATTTCATAAGTGGAATCTACAAAGTATGCACATTCTACGTCATAACGACTTTCTATAGTTTGCAGATGCGTCCGGGAATAAGAAAAGCTTACTTCTCCCGTTTTTTAAAATCACAGCTTCTAGAAGGTTTACATGATTTCTTAAAAAACACGAGTTTTTAGAAAATGTGTTTTATTTCATAAATGGAATCAACAAAGTATGCACATTCTACGTCATAACGACTTTCTATAGTTTCCGCATGCGTTCGGAAATAAAAAAAGCTTACTTCCACCGTTTTTTAAAATCACAGCTTCTAGAAGGTTTACATGATTTCTTAAAAAACACGAGTTTTTAGAAAATGTGTTTTATTGCATAAATGGAATCAACAAAGTATGCACATTCTACGTCATAATGACTTTCTATAGTTTTCGCATGCGTCCGGAAATAAGAAAAGCTTACTTCCCCCTGTTTTTCTAAATCACAGCTTCTAGAAGGTTTACATGATTTCGTAAAAAACACGAGTTTTTAGATAATGTGTTTTATTTCATAAATGGAATCTAGAAAGTATGCACATTCTACGTCATAACGACTTTCTATAGTTTGCGCATGCGTCCGGAAATAAGAAATGCTTACTTCCACCATTTTTTAAAATCACAGCTTCTAGAAGGTTTACATGATTTCGCAAAAAACACGAGTTTTTAGAAAATGTATTTTATCTCATAAATGGAATCTACAAAGTATGCACATTCTACGTCATAACGACTTTCTATAGTTTACGCATGCGTCCAAAAATAAGAAAAGCTTACTTCCACCGTTTTTTAAAATCACAACTTCTACAATGTTTACATGATTTCTTAAAAAACACGAGCTTTTAGAAAATGTGTTTTATTTCATAAATGGAATCAACAAAGTATGCACATTCTATGTCATAACGAATTTCTATAGTTTGCGCATGTGTCCGGAAATAAGAAAAGCTTACTTTTCCCGTTTTTTAAAATCACAGCTTCTATAGTGTTTACATGATTTCTTAAAAAACACGAGTTTTTAGAAAATGTGTTTTATTTCATAAATGGAATCAACAAATTATGCACATTCTACATCATAACGACCTTCTATAGTTTGTGCATTCGTCCGGAAATAAGAAAATCTTACTTCCACCGTTTTTTAAAATCACAGCTTCTATAAGGTTTACATGATTTTGTAAAAAACACGAGTTTTTAGAAAATGTGCTTTATTTCATAAATGGAATCTACAAAGTATGCACATTCTACGCATAACGACTTTCTATAGTTTGCGGATGCGTCCGAAAATAAGAAAAGCTTACTTCTCCCATTTTTTAAAATCACAGCTTCTAGAAGGTTTACATGATTTCGTAAAAAACACGAGTTTTTAGAAAATGTGTTTTATTTCATAAATGGAATCAACAAAGTATGCACATTCTACGTCATAACGACTTTCTATAGTTTGTGCATGCGTCCGGAAATAAGAAAAGCTTACTTCCCCCATTTTTCTAAATCACAGCTTCTAGAAGGTTTACATGATTTCTAAAAAAACACGAGTTTTTAGATAATGTTTTTTATTTCATAAATGGAATCTACAAAGTATGCACATTCTACCTCATAACGACTTTCTATAGTTTGCGCATGCGTCCGGAAATAGGAAAAGCTTACTTACACCATTTTTTAAAATCATAGCTTCTAGAAGGTTTACATGATTTCGTAAAAAACACGAGTTTTTATAAAATGTGTTTTATTTCATAAATGGAATCTACAAAGTATGCACATTCTACGTCATAACGACTTTCTATAGTTTGCGCATGCATCCGGAAATAAGAAACGCTTACTTCCCCCGTTTTTTAAAATCACAGCTTCTAGATGGTTTACATGATTTCGTAAAAAACCAGAGTTTTTAAAAAATGTGTTTTATTTCATAAATGTAATCAACAAAGTATGCACATTCTATGTCATAACGACTTTCTATAGTTTGCGCATGCGTTTGGAAATAAAAAAAGCTTACTTCAACCGTTTTTTAAAATCACAGCCTTTAGAAGGTTTACATGATTTTGTAAAAAAAATGAGTTTTTAGAAAATGTGTTTTATTTCATAAATGGAATCTACAAAGTACGCACATTCTATGTCATAATGACTTTCTATAGTTTGCGAATGCCTTTGGAAATAAAAAAAGCTTACTTCCACCGTTTTTTAAAATCAGAGCTTCTAGAAGGTTTACATGATTTCGTAAAAAACACGAGTTTTTAGAAAATGTGTTTTATTTAATAAATGGAATCAACAAAGTATGCACATTCTAAGTCATAACGACTTTCTATAGTTTGCGCATGCGTTCGTAAATAAGAAAAGCTTACTTCCACCGTTTTTTAAAATCACAGCTTCTAGAAGGTTTACATGATTTCTTAAAAAACATGAGTTTTTAGAAAATGTGTTTTATTTGATAAATGGAATCAACAAAGTATACACATTCTACGTCATAACGAATTTCTATAGTTTGCGCATGCGTCCGGAAATAAGAAAAGCTTACTTCCACCGTTTTTTAAAATCACAGCTTCTAGAGGGTTTACATGATTTCTTAAAAAACACGAGTTTTTAAAAATGTGTTTTATTTCATAAATGGAATCAACAAATTATGCACATTCTACATCATAACGACGTTCTATAGTTTGTGCATTCGTCCGGAAATAAGAAAATCTTACTTCCACCGTTTTTTAAAATCACAGCTTCTATAAGGTTTACATGATTTTGTAAAAAACACGAGTTTTTAGAAAATGTGCTTTATTTCATAAATGGAATCTACAAACTATGCACATTCTACGCATAACGACTTTCTATAGTTTGCGGATGCGTCCGAAAATAAGAAAAGCTTACTTCTCCCATTTTTTAAAATCACAGCTTCTAGAAGGTTTACATGATTTCGTAAAAAACACGAGTTTTTAGAAAATGCGTTTTATTTCATAAATGGAATCAACAAAGTATGCACATTCTACGTCATAACGACTTTCTATAGTTTGTGCATGCGTCCGGAAATAAGAAAAGCTTACTTCCCCCATTTTTCTAAATCACAGCTTCTAGAAGGTTTACATGATTTCTAAAAAAACACGAGTTTTTAGATAATGTGTTTTATTTCATAAATGGAATCTACAAAGTATGCACATTCTACGTCATAACGACTTTCTATAGTTTGCGCATGCGTCCGGAAATAAGAAAAGCTTACTTACACCATTTTTTAAAATCATAGCTTCTAGAAGGTTTACATGATTTCGTAAAAAACACGAGTTTTTATAAAATGTGTTTTATTTCATAAATGGAATCTACAAAGTATGCACATTCTACGTCATAACGACTTTCTATAGTTTGTGCATGCGTCCGGAAATAAGAAACGCTTACTTCCCCCATTTTTTAAAATCACAGCTTCTAGATGGTTTACATGATTTCGTAAAAAACACGAGTTTTTAGAAAATGTGTTTTATTTCATAAATGGAATCTACAAAGTATGCACATTCTATGTCATAACGAATTTCTATAGTTTGCGCATGCATCCGGAAATAAGAAAAGCTTACTTCCACCGTTTTTTAAACTCACAACTTCTAGAAGGATTACATGATTTCTTAAAAAACACGAGTTTTTAGAAAATGTGCTTTATTTCATAAATGGAATCTACAAAGTATGCACATTCTACATCATAATGACTTTCTATAGTTTGCGGATGCGTCCGAAAATAAGAAAAGCTTACTTCTCCCGTTTTTTAAAATCACGGCTTCTAGAAGGCTTGCATGATTTCTTAAAAAACATGAGTTTTTAGAAAATGTGTTTTATTTCATAAATGGAATCTACAAAGTATGCACATTCTACATCATAACGACTTTCTATAGTTTTCGCATCCGTCCAGAAATAAGAAAAGCTTACTTCCCCCGTTTTTTAAAATCACAGCTTCTAGAAGGTTTACCTGATTTCGTAAAAAACACTAGTTTTTAGAAAATGTGTTTTATTTCATAAATGGAATCAACAAAGTATGCACATTCTACGTCATAATGACTTTCTATAGTTTGCGCATGTGTTTTGAAATAAGAAAAGCCTACTTCCACCGTTTTTTAAAATCACAGCTTCTAGAAGGTTTACATGATTTCGTAAAAAACATGAGTTTTTAGAAAATGTGTTTTATTTCATAAATGGAATCTACAAAGTATGCACATTCTACGTCATAACGACTTTCTATAGTTTGCGCATGCCTTTGGAAATAAAAAAAGCTTACTTCCACCGTTTTTTTAAATCACAGCTTCTAGAAGGTTTACATGATTTCGTAAAAAACACGAGATTTTAGAAAATGTGTTTTATTTCATAAATGGAATATACAAAGTATGCACATTCTACGTCATAACGACTTTCTATAGTTTGCGCATGCGTCCGGAAATAAGAAACGCTTACTTCCCCCGTTTTTTAAAATCACAGCTTCTAGAAGGTTTACCTGATTTCGTAACAAACACAAGTTTTTAGAAAATGTGTTTTATTTCATAAATGGAATCAAAAAAGTATGCACATGTTACGTCATAACGACTTTCTATAGTTTGTGCATGCATTTGGAAATAAGAATAGCTTACTTCCCCCATTTTTTAAAATCACAGCTTCTAGAAGGTTTACATGATTTCGTAAAAAACACGAGATTTTAGAAAATGTGTTTTATTTCATAAATGGAATATACAAAGTATGCACATTCTACGTCATAACGACTTTCTATAGTTTGCGCATGCGTCCGGAAATAAGAAACGCTTACTTCCCCCGTTTTTTAAAATCACAGCTTCTAGAAGGTTTACCTGATTTCGTAACAAACACAAGTTTTTAGAAAATGTGTTTTATTTCATAAATGGAATCAAAAAAGTATGCACATGCTACGTCATAACGACTTTCTATAGTTTGTGCATGCATTTGGAAATAAGAAAAGCTTACTTCCCCCATTTTTTAAAATCACAGCTTCTAGAAGGTTTACATGATTTCGTAAAAAACACGAGTTTTTAGAAAATGTGTTTTATTTCATAATGGAATATACAAAGTATGCACATTCTACGTCATAACGACTTTCTATAGTTTGCGCATGCGTCCGGAAATAAGAAAACATTACTTCCACCGTTTTTTAAAATCACAGCTTCTAGAAGGTTTGCATGATTTAGTAAAAAAAACGAGTTTTTAGAAAATGTGCTTTATTTCATAAATGGAATCTACAAAGTATGCACATCCTACGTCATAACGACTTTCTATAGTTTGCGCATGCGTCCGGAAATAAGAAAAGCTTACTTCTCCCGTTTTTTAAAATCACAGCTTCTAGAAGGTTTACATGATTTCTTAAAAAACACGAGTTTTTAGAAAATGTGTTTTATTTCATAAATGGAATCAAGATAGTATGCACATTCTACGTCATAACGACTTTCTATATTCTGCGCATGCGTTTGGAAATAAGAAAAGCTTACTTCCCCCGTTTTTTAAAATCACAGCTTCTAGAAGGTTTACATGATTTCTTAAAAAACATGAGTTTTTAGAAAATGTGTTTTATTTCATAAATTGAATCAAAAAAGTATGCACATTCTACGTCATAACGACTTTCTATAGTTTGCGCATTCGTCTTGAAATAAGAAAAGCTTACTTCCACCGATTTTTGAAATCACAGCTTCTAGAAGGTTTACATGATTTCGTAAAAAACACGAGTTTTTAGAAAATGTGTTTTATTTCATAAATGGAATCTACAAAGTATGCACATTCTACGTCATAACGAATTTCTATAGTTTGCGCATGCATCCGGAAATAAGAAAAGCTTACTTCCACCGTTTTTTAAACTAACAGCTTCTAGAAGGATTACATGATTTCTTAAAAAACACGAGTTTTTAGAAAATGTGCTTTATTTCATAAATGGAATCTACAAAGTATGCACATTCTACATCATAACGACTTTCTATAGTTTGCGGATGCGTTTCGAAATAAGAAAATCTTACTTCCCCCGTTTTTTAAAATCACAGCTTCTAGAGGGTTTACATGATTTCTTAAAAAACACGAGTTTTTAGAAAATGTGTTTTATTTCATCAATGGAATCAACAAAATATGCACATTCTACATCATAACGACTTTCTATAGTTTGCGCATGCGTCCGGAAATAAGAAAAGCTTACTTCCCCCGTTTTTTAAAATCACAGCTTCAAGAAGGTTTACATGATTTCGTAAAAAACACGAGTTTTTAGAAAAATTGTTTTATTTCATAAATGGAATCTACAAAGTATGGACATTCTACGTCATAACGACTTTCTATAGTTTGCGCATGCGTCCAGAAATAAGAAAAGCTAACTTCCCCCATTTTTTAAAATCACAGCTTCTAGAAGGTTTACATGATTTCGTAAAAAACACGAGTTTTTAGAAAATTTGTTTTATTTCATAAATGGAATCAACAAAGTATGCACATTCTACGTCATCACGACTTTCTATAGTTTGCGCATGCGTTTCGAAATAAGAAAAGCTTACTTCCACCGTTTTTTAAAATCACAGCTTCTAGAAGGTTTACATGATTTCGTAAAAAACACGAGTTTTTATAAAATGTGTTTTATTTCATAAACGGAATCTAAAAAGTGTGCACATTCTATATCATAACCACTTTCTATAGTTTGCCCATGCGTCCGGAAATAAGGAAAGCTTACTTCTCCCGTTTTTTAAACTCACAGCTCCTAGAAGGTTTACATGATTTCGTAAAAAACACGAGTTTTTAGAAAATGTGTTTTATTTCATAAGTGGAATCTACAAAGTATGCACATTCTACGTCATAACGATTTTCTATAGTTTGCGCATGCGTCCGGAAATAAGAAAAGCTTATTGCCACCGTTTTTTAAAATCACAGCTTCGAGAAGTTTTACATGATTTCTTAAAAAACACGAATTGTTAGAAAATGTGTTTTATTTCATAAATGGAATCAACAAAGTATGCACATTCTACGTCATAACGACATTCTATAGTTTGCGCATGCGTCCGGAAATAAGAAAAGCTTACTTCCACCGTTTTTTAATTTCACAACTTCTAGAAGGTTTACATGATTTCGTAAAAAATACGAGTTTTTAGAAAATGTGTTTTATTTCATAAATGGAATCTACAACGTATGCACATTCTACATCATAACGACTTTCTATAGTTTGCGCATGCATCCGGAAATAAGAAAAGCTTACTTCTCCCGTTTTTTAAAATCACAGCTTCTAGAAGGTTTACATGATTTCTTAAAAAACATGAGTTTTTAGACAATGTGTTTTATTTCATAAATGGAATCTACAAAGTATGCACATTCTACGTCATAACGACTTTCTCTAGTTTGCGAATGCGTCCGGAAATAAGAAACGCTTACTTCCCTGGTTTTTAAACTCACAGCTTCTAGAAGGTTTACATGATTTCGTAAAAAACACGAGTTTTTAGAAAATGTGTTTTATTTCATAAATGGAATCTACAAAGTATGCACATTCTACGTCATAACGACTTTCTATAGTTTGCGCATGCGTCCGGAAATAAGAAAAGCTTACTTCTCCCGTTTTTTAAACTCACAGCTTCTAGAAGGTTTACACGATTTCGTAAAAAAAACGAGTTTTTAGAAAATGTGTTTTATTTCATAAATGGAATCTAAAAAGTATGCACATTCTACGTCATAACGACTTTCTATAGTTTGCGCATGCGTCCGGAAATAAGAAACGCTTACTTCCCCGGTTTTTTAAAATCAAAGCTTCTAGAAGGTTTACCTGATTTCGTAACAAACACGAGTTTTTAGAAAATGTGTTTTATTTCATAAATGGAATCAACAAAGTATGCACATGCTACGTCATAACGACTTTCTATAGTTTGTGCATGCGTTTGGAAATAAGAAAAGCTTACTTCCCCCATTTTTTAAAATCACAACTTCTAGAAGGTTTACATTATTTCGTAAAAAACACGAGTTTTTAGAAAATGTGTTTTATTTCATAAATGGAATCTACAAAGTATGCAAATTCTATGTCATAACGACTTTCTATAGTTTGCGCATGCGTCCGGAAATAAGAAAAGCTTACTTCCACCGTTTTTTAAACTCACAGCTTCTAGAAGGATTACATGATTTCTTAAAAAACACGAGTTTTTAGAAAATGTGTTTTATTTCATAAATGGAATCAACAAAGTATGCACATTCTACGTCAAAGAGACTTTCTATAGTTTGCGCATGCGTCCGGAAATAAGAAAAGCTTACTTCCCCTGTTTTTTAAAATCACAGCTTCTAGAAGGTTTATATGATTTCTTAAAAAACATGAGTTTTTAGAAAATGTGTTTTATTTCATAAATGGAATCAACAAAGTATGCACATTCTACGTCATAATGACTTTCTATATTTTGCTAATGCGTTTGGAAATAAGAAAAGCTTACTTCCCGCGTGTTTTAAAATCATAGCTTCTAGAAGGTTTACATGATTTCTTTAAAAACATGAGTTTTTAGAAAATGTGTTTTATTTCATAAATGGAATCAACAAAGTATGCACATTCTACGTCATAACGACTTTCTATAGTTTGCGCATGCGTCCGGAAATAAGAAAAGCTAAGTTCCACCGTTTTTTAAAATCACAGCTTCTAGAAGGTTTACATGATTACGTAAAAAACATGAGTTTTTAGAAAATGTGTTTTATTTCATAAATGGAATCTACAAAGTATGCACATTCTACGTCATAATGACTTTCTATTGTTTGCACATGCGTCCGGAAATGAGAAAAGCTTACTTCCACCGTTTTTTAAAATCAGAGCTTCTAGAAGGTTTATTTGATTTCGTAAAAAACACGAGTTTTTAGAAAATGTGTTTTATTTCATAAATATAATCTACAAAGCATGCACATTCTACATCATAACGACTTTCTATAGTTTGCGCATGCGTCCGAAAATAAGAAGAGCTTACTTCCACCGTTTTTTAAAATCACAGCTTCTAGAAGGTTTACATGATTCCTTAAAAAACACGAGTTTTTAGAAAATGTGTTTTATTTCATAAATGGAGTCAACAAAGTATGCACATTCTATGTCATAACGAATTTCTATAGTTTGCGCATGCGTCCGGAAATAAGAAAAGCTTACTTTTCCCGTTTTTTAAAATCACAGCTTCTAGAGGGTTTACATGATTTTTTAAAAAACACGATTTTTTAGCAAAAGTGTTTTATTTCATAAATGGAATCAACAAATTATGCACATTCTACATCATAACGACCTTCTATAGCTTGCGCATTCGTCCGGAAATAAGAAAAGCTTACTTCCACCGTTTTTTAAAATCACAGCTTCTAAAAGGTTTACATGATTTCGTAAAAAACATGAGTTTTTAGAAAATGTGATTTATTTCATAAATGGAATCTACAAAGTATGCACATTCTACGTCATAACGACTTTCTATAGTTTTCGGATGCGTCCGGAAAAAAGAAAAGCTTACTTCTCCCGTTTTTTAAAATCACAGCTTCTAGAACGTTTACATGATTTCGTAAAAAACACGAGTTTTTAGAAAATGTGTTTTATTTCATAAATGGAATCTACAAAGTATGCACATTCTACGTCATAACGACTTTCCATAGTTTGCGCATGCCTTTGGAAATAAAAAAATCCTACTTCCACCGTTTTTTAAAATCACAGCTCATAGAAGGTTTACATGCTTTCGTGAAAAAACACGAGTTTTTAGAAAATGTGTTTTATTTCATAAATGGAATCAACAAAGTATGCACATTCTACGTCATAACGACTTTCTATAGTTTGCGCATGCGTTTGGAAATAATAAAAGCTTACTTCCTTCGTTTTTTAAAATCACAGCTTCTAGAAGGTTTACATGATCTCTTAAAAAACACGAGTTTTTAGAAAATGTTTTTTATTTCATAAATGGAATCAACAAAGTATGCACATTCTACGTCATAATGACTTTCTATAATTTGCGCATGCGTTGGAAATAAGAAAAGCTTACTCCCCCCGTTTTATAAAATCATAGCTTGTAGAAGGTTTACATGATTTCTTAAGAAACACGAGTTTTTAGAAAATGTGTTTTATTTCATAAATGGAATCAACAAAGTATGCACATTCTACGTCATAACGACTTTCTGTAGTTTGCGCATGCGTCCGGAAATAAGAAAAGCTAACTTCCACCGTTTTTTAAAATCACAGCTTCTAGAAGGTTTACATGATTACATAAAAAACACGAGTTTTTAGAAAATGTGCTTTATTTCATAAATGGAATCTACAAAGTATGCACATTCTACGTCATAACGAATTTCTATAGTTTGGGCATGCGTCCGGAAATAAGAAAAGCTTACTTGCACCGTTTTTTAAAATCACAGCTTTATTTCATAAATGGAATCAACAAATTATGCACATTCTACATCATAACGACCTTCTATAGTTTGCGCATTCGTCCGGAAACAAGAAAAGCTTACTTCCACCGTTTTTTAAAATCACAGCTTCTAAAAGGATCACATGATTTCGTAAAAAACACGAGTTTTTAGAAAATGTGCTTTATTTCATAAATGGAATCTACAAAGTATGCACATTCTACATCATAACGACTTTCTATAGTTTGCGGATGCGTCCGGAAATAAGAAAAGCTTACTTCTCCCGTTTTTTAAAATCACAGCTTCTAGAAGGCTTACATGATTTCGTAAAAAACATGAGTTTTTTGAAAATGTGTTTTATTTCATAAATGGAATCAACAAAGTATGCACATTCTACGTCATAACGACTTTCTATAGTTTGCGCATGCGTTTGGAAATTAGAAAAGCTTAGTTCCCCCATTTTTTAAAATCACAGCTTCTAGAAGGTTTACATGACTTCTTAAAAAACACGAGTTTTTAGAAAATGTGTTTTATTTCATAAATGGAATCAACAAAGTATGCACATTCTATATCATAACGACTTTCTATAGTTTGCGCATTCGTCTGGAAATAAGAAAAGCTTACTTCCACCGTTTTTTTAAATCACAGCTTCTAGAAGGTTTACATGATTTCGTAAAAAACACGAGTTTTTAGAAAATGTGTTTTATTTCATAAATGGAATCTACAAAGTATGCACATTCTACGTCATAATGACTTTCTATAGTTTGCGAATGCGTTTGGAAATAAAAAAAGCCTACTTCCACCGATTTTTAAAATCAAAGCTTCTGGAAGGTTTACATGATTTCGTAAAAAACATGAGTTTTTAGAAAATGTGTTTTATTTCATAAATGGAATATACAAAGTATGCACATTCTATGTCATAACGACTTTCTATAGTTTGCGCATGCATCCGGAAATAAGAAAAGCTTACTTCTCCCGTTTTTTAAACTCACAGCTTCTAGAAGGTTTACATGATTTCTTAAAAAACACGAGTTTTTAGAAAATGTGTTTTATTTCATAAATTGAATCAACAAAGTATGCACATTCTACGTCATAACGACTTTCTATAGTTTGCGCATGCGTCCGGAAATAAGAAAACATTACTTCCACCGTTTTTTAAAATCACAGCTTCTAGAAGGTTTACATGATTTCGTTAAAAAAACGAGTTTTTAGAAAATGTGCTTTATTTCATAAATGGAATCTACAAAGTATGCACATTCTATGTCATAACGACTTTCTATAGTTTGCGCATGCGTCCGAAAATAAGAAAAGCTTACTTCTCCCGTTTTTTAAAATCACAGCTTCTAGAAGGTTTACATGATTTCTTAAAAAACACGAGTTTTTAGAAAATGTGTTTTATTTCATAAATGGAATCAACAAAGTATGCACATTCTACGTCATAACGACTTTCTATAGATTGCGAATGCGTTTGGAAATAAGAAAAGCTTACTTCCCCCGTTTTTTAAAATCACAGCTTCTAGAAGGTTTACATGATTTCTTAAAAAACATGAGTTTTTAGATAATGTGTTTTATTTCATAAATGGAATCAAAAAATTATGCACATTCTATGTCATAACGACTTTCTATAGTTTGTGCATTCGTCTGGAAATAAGAAAAGCTTACTTCCACCGATTTTTAAAATCACAGCTTCTAGAAGGTTTACATGATTTCGTAAAAAACACGAGTTTTTAGAAAATGTGTTTTATTTCATAAATGGAATCTATAAAGTATGCACATTCTACATCATAACGACTTTCTATAGTTTTCGCATGCGTCCGGAAATAAGAAAAGCTTACTTCCCCCGTTTTTTAAAATCATAGCTTCTAGAAGGTTTACCTGATTTCGTAAAAAACACGAGTTTTTAGAAAATGTGTTTTATTTCGTAAATGGAATCAACAAAGTATGCACATTCTACGTCATAATGACTTTCTATAGTTTGCGCATGTGTTTCGAAATAAGAAAAGCTTACTTCCACCGTTTTTTAAAATCACAGCTTCTAGAAGGTTTACATGATTTTGTAAAAAACACGAGTTTTTAGAAAATGTGTTTTATTTCATAAATGGAATCTACAAAGTATGCACATTCTACGTCATAACGACTTTCTATAGTTTGCGCATGCGTCCGGAAATAAGAAACGCTTACTTCCCCCGTTTTTTAAAATCACAGCTTCTAGAAGGTTTACCTGATTTCGTAACAAACACGAGTTTTTAGAAAATGTGTTTTATTTCATAAATGGAATCAACAAAGTATGCACATGCTACGTCATAACGACTTTCTATAGTTTGTGCATGCGTTTGGAAATAAGAAAATCTTACTTCCCCCATTTTTTAAAATCACAGCTTCTAGAAGGTTTACATGATTTCGTAAAAAACACGAGTTCTTAGAAAATGTGTTTTATTTCATAAATGGAATCTACAAAGTATGCACATTCTATGTCATAACGACTTTCTATAGTTTGCGCATGCATCTGGAAATAAGAAAAGCTTACTTCCACCGTTTTTTAAACTCACAGCTTCTAGAAGGATTACATGATTTCTTAAAAAACACGAGTTTTTAGAAAATGTGCTTTATTTCATAAATGGAATCAACAAAGTATGCACATTCTACGTCATAACGACTTTCTATAGTTTGCGCATGCGTCCGGAAATAAGAAAAGCTTACTTCCCCTGTTTTTTAAAATCACAGCTTCTAGAAGGTTTACATGATTTCTTAAAAACATGAGTTTTTAGAAAATGTGTTTTATTTCATAAATGGAATCAACAAAGTATGCACATTCTACGTCATAATGACTTTCTATAATTTGCGCATGCGTTTGGAAATAAGAAAATATTACTTCCCCCGTTTTTTAAAATCATAGCTTCTAGAAGGTTTACATGATTTCTTAAAAAACACGAGTTTTTAGAAAATGTGTTTTATTTCATAAATGGAATCAACAAAGTATGCACATTCTACGTCATAACGACTTTCTATAGTTTGCGCATGCGTCCGGAAATAAGAAAAGCTATCTTCCACCGTTTTTTAAAATCACAGCTTCTAGAAGGTTTACATGATTACGTAAAAAAAAAAGAGTTTTAAGAAAATGTGTTTTATTTCATAAATGGAGTCTACAAAGTATGCACATTCTACGTCATAACGACTTTCTATTGTTTGCACATGCGTCCGGAAATGAGAAAAGCTTACTTCCACCTTTTTTTAAAATCAGAGCTTCTAGAAGGTTTACATGATTTCGTAAAAAAAACGAGTTTTTAGAAAATGTGTTTTATTTCATAAATAGAATCTACAAAGCATGCACATTCTACGCCATAACGACTTTCTATAGTTTGCGCATGCGTCCGAAAATAAGAAAAGCTTACTTCCACCGTTTTTTAAAATCACAGCTTCTAGAAGGTTTACATGATTTCTTAAAAAACACGATTTTTTAGAAAATGTGTTTTATTTCATAAATGGAGTCAACAAAGTATGCACATTCTACGTCATAACGAATTTCTATAGTTTGCGCATGCGTCCGGAAATAAGAAAAGCTTACTTTTCCCGTTTTTTAAAATCACAGCTTCTAGAGGGTTTACATGATTTCTTAAAAAACACAAGTTTTTAGAAAACGTGTTTTATTTCATAAATTGAATCAACAAAGTATGCACATTCTACATCATAACGACTTTCTATAGTTTGCGCATGCGTCCGGAAATAAGAAAACATTACTTCCACCGTTTTTTAAAATCACAGCTTCTAGAAGGTTTACATGATTTCGTAAAAAAAACGAGTTTTTAGAAAATGTGCTTTATTTCATAAATGGAATCTAAAAAGTATGCACATTCTATGTCATAACGACTTTCTATAGTTTGCGCATGCGTCCGGAAATAAGAAAAGCTTACTTCTCTCGTTTTTTAAAATCACAGCTTCTAGAAGGTTTACATGATTTCTTAAAAAACACGAGTTTTTAGAAAATGTGTTTTATTTCATAAATGGAATCAACAAAGTATGGACATTCTACGTCATAACGACTTTCTATAGATTGCGCATGCGTTTGGAAATAAGAAAAGCTTACTTCCCCCGTTTTTTAAAATCACAGCTTCTAGAAGGTTTACATGATTTCTTAAAAAACATGAGTTTTTAGATAATGTGTTTTATTTCATAAATGGAATCAACAAAGTATGCACATTCTATGTCATAATGACTTTCTATAGTTTGTGCATTCGTCTGGAACAAACAGGTTATCCGCATACAAAAGTAGTATCACTGGATTGCCTTCCTCAACCTTGTAGTCAAGGTTGGAATTCGCTTTACTCTTGGTAAAGCCCAAACTGGATAGAAAGCTGTCTATCCTACCATACCAAGTTCTGCACACATATATGACTACACCATTCTGTCTTGAAATCCATCTGGTGCTTCTTCTATTTCATCACTTTTATATTTCTCAATGCTGTCATCTGCAACATGCTTGATCTGATAGATCTATTTGGAAGTCATAACAAACTTCCCTTCACATCTTGGGACTACATCCCAAACAATATTCTTCATGATCGACGGATCATGGCATTCCATTTCTTCATCCCAGATCCTAGGAACTTCAATATCTTCAATAGATATCTTTGTTGCTGGAACAAATGTTGTAGTCCTTTTTGTAGGTGAAGATATACGGTCTTTCCTACAAAACAGGTTAAATTGCATGATTAGAAACATCTCATAATTTTCAGAACAAATTCTTACACATAAAGAAATATGTCATACAGTCATGCAATTATCTTAGCCAATGCTTCAATACAACATTTATCCATATTCCGTAACTTTCTAGATGCCTTCCAATCTCTACCAGAACATTGTTCAGAGTGTGCACAACTCCCAACATGTCAGCAAAGAGGTTTCATTCTAGATAAGTAGCAATGGAATGGTGTACAGTGCCATAGGCCACTTACCCATGTATATTAGTAGTATACTTGTTCATTAATGCAACTATTCTACTATGCACAATACATATCCCAAGTCTAGGAACATGAGCATATACATCATTGAACAATTTTATTTAAACAAACAAATATGCAAGAAATGATAATTAAAATACTTATCTTTGTTTGTTTACTGGGTGGACTCCCTCTGAGTCTTTTCTTCCTTGTAGGAGCTGCTGAAGTAGCTTCTTCTACACCTTTCTGTTGTGGAATGTAGACAGATGTTCAACTCCCTCTGAATATCTACATCCTTGCAGAAACTACTGAAGTGTGCTCCTTTACTTTCTTGCAGGAACAACTGGAGTGTGCTCCCTCTTGATCTTTGCTTCCTGGATTACCTGTCCTTGAACTTACATTCATCCTTGGTCCCTATGCATGCTTATTAGTATCATGATTGTGTTATCCTTGTGAACTCATATAAAATCATACATTCATTAGTATACTATTAAAACACAATAATCTCAATCATGTATAGTCATGATCATTTCAAACAGAAAATAATAAGCATTAGCATTCAAGGTTTATGTAGGATTCTTATGGTTAGTCAAATCATAAGAAACATAACATGTCTAAACCTGTAATTACTCAAACCTATACCTTCATGATTCTTCTGGTTAGTCATATCATCAATTATGGTAAGAAATATAATATGCATAAAGCCATGACTTATTCAAACCTATGACTTCATGAATAATCATTATCAACCAACACAACAGTATAAGATCCTAACACAAGGTAGGATTCTATCTTGATATAGGAAAAACATACCTGGATTAGCATGCTAGCTATTTATGTCTAACATACTCACATGATGTCTTCTTGTTTTTCTTCAATGACTTGTGCTAGTAACCTGTACATCTCATAGGTTAACTATTACAAAACCAAATTATACATACCTCGTAAATGGATCTTCTATGAGATCCATGACAATGGATGAATCTTTGTCCTCATGTTATCATGATCATATGTTTGTGGACCAGAACATGATTTCTCTTTCTTGGTGTACCTTTCATGTTAGTAGACAACATAAACCCCATACAACACCATAATGCATTAGTACAATCATAAGTGTCAACACCCTAACCAATGAATATCTTCTATCATGCATTCATAATTTTGTTAAGGTGATACGACAAATCTAAAATCAAAATTGTACTAACCGTAATAATATGAAGATAAACATACCATAAACTTAATCATGAACAAATATCGAAACATACCTCGATGAGTCATACCTGTCGAGATCGCTTGTAATCTTCTTATGTAAGGCCTTAGCATCATCTCCCTCTGAAACTCTCCCTCTGAAACAGGAACTTCTTCACTCATGCAGATGATCAATCCATCTTCTTCTAGGATTAACCCAATCCACTTGATTTGCAAGAACTGGACCTGGAGCTGGATATGGGTTTGTCAGAGAAACCACAAAAATTCAAACTTTGAATTTCAAACTTCCGAAAGGATAGAAATATGTGCCTTGATGAGCTGATCAAACTGGTATATTCAGAATTTGAAAACTGCAAAGTTTCACTCCTCAATTTTGCCTTTGAAACTTTCGGATTCACTGGACGTGACCCTGAACTGTGGTTTGATGAATCCCACTCTTCTGCCCAATCAAAAGGTTTTGATCCAAATCTCTAAGCTTCTATTTTTCTGAGGAGATTCTAGCCGTGGTCATAGATTTCAAAAATTCTCATTTTTACAGAAGCCCTAATTTTCCACTTTTCTGATCAAAGTCCCGAACTAGGGTCTGATCAAGCCCGGCCTTCTGCCCAACCAAAAATTTTGATTTTGGTCTCTAAATTTTTATTTTGATGAGTAGCATTCAGTCATGGTCTCTGATTACAAAAATTCCAACTTTTTTCGAATCCCTAAATTCCCGAAGCCATGAATGAAGGTACTCAAAAATAATTCTGTTTTGACAGAAATATGTACCTGATTGTTTCTGGTGTAACTCTGAACTTTTTGATCCACAGGGTCTGAAAAAGTTTCCTAAGATAGCCTGACCTATTAGCTTTCCATCCTGACAGGTCTAACCTCAATTGAATTCTCTGAGAGAGAGTTATGCCAAATGTTGCAACGTGACCTGTTTTGGGATAAAACAGGAGATCAAACTTGTACGGCGTGCCACGTGTCACTGTTTGAACTTTGGAATTTGAACAAGTTTCCTGAGATAGCTCGGCCTGTTATATTTCCATCCTGACAGGTCTGACCTCAATTGGACTCTTTGAGAGAGAGTTATGCCAAGTGTCGCAACGTGACCTGTTTTGGGATAAAACAGGAGAGCGAACTTGTACGGCGTGCCACGTGTCACTGTTTGAACTTCGGCCTCTGAAAACGTTTCTTGAGATAGCTCCACCTGTTATCTTAACATCCTGATAGGTCTGACCTCAATTGGACTCTCTGAGAGAGAGTTATGCCAAGTGTCGCAACGTTACCTGTTTATGGGATAATACAGGATAGCTCACTTGTACGGCGTGCCACGTGTCACTGGTTCAACTTCGGCCTCTGAAAACGTTTTCTGAGATAGTACAGTCTGTGTACTACCTATCACGTTTTACGAAATTTCATTTGGAGCTTCCTAGCCCAGGTTATGACCTTTTCCCAAGGTCACCTGATTTTGACTCAGATCTGGAAGAGGCAGAAACCCTATATTGTACAGATCATAAATCACAAAGTACAATGAATTAGAGGTTTTCCTTTGGACACAAGGTACATGGGGATCGTTGCTTCGGCCTGTAACAATTTCAGATCCGAAAACTTCGCCAAAACGGATTTATAGCGAAAGTTCTACGATGACTGTTTTTTGCTATATCAAGCCCTAGCATCGTAAGTGCAACAAGTGTCATACATGCCATATCATGGCTTCTTTCAAGCTAGCTCTGATACCATGTTAAATTTTCAGAATTTACCTCAATCTGATCTAGGATCTTAACTGAGAGAACAACATGTACAGCATATCTACAGCATATCAATCATGGAGACAATAATGCAAGCACACAAGAGACACAAAGATTTACTTGGGGAAAACCATAAAGGTGAAAAACCCCAATAACTTCCTCAGAGATAGATAGAGCAATGATACAACCAACCATGAGAGATAAAAATAACCTAGCAGCAGATGCTCCTCCTCCATAAGTGCGCCACTCCTCCTTGAGTGCATGAGTGAGAAGTGAGTGAGTAAATAGAGTGCCTCCCGCACTCTATTTATACTTGACTTGACTTGCTTTTTACCTAACTCGTGTAGGCTCGAACATAACCACATAACATAATGCTGACTGGGCCGACCCCCAATAGGGTGGTCTAATAACCCTTTGACCCACATGGCCGACCCCCAATAGGGTGGCCTAATATCCCTTTGACCCACATGACTTATACAGGGCCGACCCCAAACAAGGTGGTCTAATAACCCATCAAGTATAAGTGACGACACTTACAATATAAATAACGACACTTCCGTATAGAGGAAAAATAACATCTCTATAGGAATACAATATACATGTATGTGAAATACATTCCGAAGTTACGTATACATCAACATTGATAAATGGAATCAACAAAGTATGCACATTCTACGTCATAACGACTTTCTATAGTTTGCGCATTCGTCCGGAAATAAGTGTTCGGATATCCACATCATCTTTTTCCGGATCTGCATGCAAATTAGGGTTTGCATGCAGAATCTAGGGTTTGCATGCACCTGCATGCACTGGCATGCATCCCAGTCACCAGTTTGATTCCTCCAACACCTTATCCACCTTCTTCTAGCACCTGGGAGCCACCTACCACAGATTTTTAGCCCTCCTAAGCTTAAAGGCGCTCACTTCTCACCTACTTCCAGAGAAGGGTGCACTTGTTCACCTACCACTGCAGTTCCACTTTAGTTACATTCAGTTAGCTCCGATTCTCCCTGATTTGAGGCTAGTTTCACTCCTGACTGACTGTATCACTTCCGTTTGACCTCCAGTTTGATTAGGTGACTTGTTCTGACTTCAGTTAGCCTCCCATGCGCCCCCACTGAGCCTCCAGATCCTAAATTAGTGCTACACACTTCAGTTACACTTATTACACTTAGTTAGACTCAGATTGACACCTAGATGACTGGTTGTTGTGATTGATGAGCACCACCGATGATTGATGAGGACTCCTAGATAGAGTCAAGCTACTCCATTCAGTGATTTGAATGACCTCCTTAGGTAATTCGAATTGCTCAGTCATTGTGACTGTTTGTATTGTAATTCATTCACACTTTCTGGGATAGAGAGCACTGCTGCATGTTTTGCACAGTTTTGCACCATATTTTCTATGTTCATCTGTTGTGATTGATTTACTTGTTCATTAAATATGCTGTGACTAATTTTACATGGTATCAGATCCATTGCAGGGACAAGATCTCTTTTCTACAGGTGTTTATACAAGAAGATTTGACTGAATTGCTAAAAATTGCAAAAAGTTTGGCATGAGATATCTCAAGGGCATTCGCTCCTGTGCATGCAAAGCTTGAAAAATATTCCAATACCACTCCAGAAGCTTGAGTTACCACATAATTCCTGGATCTGGTACATTGGACCCATTCAACATTGCTTGAAATCCAATCCCAGGTGTGATGCAACTCTCAAAGGGTGGATTGTTCGACCTTATTGTGGTTGTTTTGATGTGATTTGCAGGTTTATTGTCTCCTCCAATTGCACTTGCTATCTTTTGCATGCAAGCTTCCCTACAGCAATTGCATTCGCTATAGTCTGCATGCAAGCTTCCTCTTCATCAGTTGACTCGCTCCTTGCAATGGAATACTCTTCTTCAAAGCCTATCCTCACCCCATTCAATTATTTTGATTGGAAAGATGATATGGAGATCATATTACGTTCAAACGGTTACTACCGAGTCACTCTTGGTCTTGAATTGGAGCCAAACAATGTATCAGATCGAACCAAACACTACAACAAGCTTGATGAAGCTTATGGTCTTCTTTGTCTCTCCATCTCCAAAGATCTTCACTTCCATCTCAGCGGATTGAAGACTCCAAAAGCCATATGGGAGCAACTTGAAACACTATTCGGCAAGCAGGATGAGCTTAGGGCTTTTCAATTAGAGAATGAATTGATTGGCCTTAATCCTCAGAATTTTGAGACCATCAATGAATTCTTCACAAAATTCAAGAACTTGAACTTGCAATTGAAGAACAGTGGTGTTATCAAAGAGGATAAACAGTTGATCCTCTCCATTCTAAGCAAGCTTGGGAAAGATTATTCGGTATTTGTCTCTACTTTCAATTCCGGTCGGCTAACTACCCCGAATTGGAAGATGCCTACCTTGAATGCCTCCATTGAGTCCGTTACAAAAGAGCATGACAAGTTGATTCAAATGGGGTCCATAAGCTCCAAAGATTCAGCCCTATTTGTTCAAGGACCCAAGATCTCGAATGGTAAAGGAAAGCTAAAGAAGGAGAAGCCCAAATTCGAGCCTCACAAGCAAAAAGACAAAGGCAAGCAAATAGATGCACCATCCAGTTCGAAATCCAAGCAAAAGGGCAAAGAAGGTAACCAAAAATCTAAATGTACTTATTGTAACTGTGGCTTTCATCCCGAAAGTTCATGTATGAAGAAGACTATAGATCAAATGGCCCTCCTTTTGGAAAAGAACAACATAACCCTTCCTGACGGTGCAAGGAAGAAGGATCGGAATGATGATCATGAAAGAGGACAAGCACTCATGGCAACGGTTTCGAAGCCCACTACTCTCTTGATAGATTCGGGTGCATCAAATCATATGGCTGCAAATATTGATTCTTTTTCTTCATTCGATCCAAACAGCTCCATCCCCATCCATTTGGGAGATGACTCAAAAATTTCTTCAAAGGGCAAAGGTACGATTCATGTAGAACATGGATGCTTTCAGAATGTTCTCTATGTGCCTTCCTTAGCTTCGAATCTCCTTTCTGTGTATCAAATGACACATACTGGTGAACCAAAGAAAGTCACATTCAGCCCTAATACAGTTGAAATTTCTAATATCAAAAGTGGAAGACTAGTTGCGGTTGGAAAGGCAAACCACACTGCAAAATGTTATGAGTTTTCGCACTTTATTCCGCTTGCAAAGCCCACTGCTCTTCGCACACATGGTAATGAGGTTAGTAGGCTTTGGCATGAAAGATTTGGACATCTAAATTATAAGTATTTGCTGCTGCTATCAAATAAATCCATGGTAGATGGGCTTCCACAACTCCGTTCCTCGAAGGGAATATGCACTGGTTGCATTATTGGGAAGCACCTCGAGCACAGATTCGACTGTGACAAGGCTAGCAGAGCCTCTACTATTTTTGGATTGATCCATTCTGATATCAGTGGTCCGCTGCCCCATATGTCATTAAATGGTTCAAGGTATGTTTTGACATTTATTGACGATTTTCCCCGCTTTACATGGGTATTCTTTCTCAAAAACAAGTCAGAAGTGCTTGGAAAATTCAAGGATTTTAAGGCTTCTGTTGAGACCACCACTGAGAGCAAGATCAAATATCTTAGATCTGATAATGGTGGGGAATATATCAAGTCCGATTTGCTGCAACGTTATGCCCAAAGCGGAATCAAGATCCAACATACAGTTCCCTACACACCCCAGCAGAACGGTGTAGCGAAAAGGAAAAACCGGTCACTGAAAGAGATGGCTACATGCATGATTGAATCAAAAAGTTTGGCTGCAAATCTTTGGGATGAAGAAATCAATGTTGCTGCATATATACAGAACCATGTTCCACATTCATCCGTGAAAGGTATGACTCCTTTCGAAGCATTCTTTGGTCACAAACCGGATGTGTCAAATTTGAGAGTTTTTGGCTCTACTGCATGGGCTAGAATTCCTTCTGAGAAGAGACGAGCTTTGGATCCACAAAGTATCGAGTGCATATTGATAGGATATGGGGAAGAATCAAAAGCATATAAACTCATGGATATCAGATCTAAAAAGATATTCATAGAGCGCAGTGTGCAGTTTGAAGAACCGCTTCAAGAATTGCAACTAGTTGAGGAGAAAACTGTCGATTCACCGCCTTCACCAGAAGAAGATTCGAGCAGCGATAATGAAGGTATGAGTTCTGATATTTCTGATATTGTAGCAGCATATGATGATCATGACATATCAGGTTCGGAATCCGACCATTATGATCCCCCTCAGTTACCAAAGTGGGCCCAAAACACTCTACAATCTGCTGGTTCGAATCTTGGAAATCCTGCTGATCCGAGACGAACAAGAGGAGACTTTCAAAGAGCAGGTATGGCTCTTTCTATTGCTGATCCATTTCTTCCTGAGATTTGTTATTTGATGGCTGGTTCAGATCCTACATCATATTATTCATCCCATCGAGATCCGAGATGGAAAAGTGCCATGGATGAAGAGTACAGTTCTCTTCAAAAGAACAATACATGGGAGCTAGTTTCTCTTCCACCTGGAAGAAAATTAGTGAAGTGTAAATGGGTCTACAGTACTAAAGTTGCTGCTGATGGCACTATCAGCAAATATAAAGCAAGGTTGGTGGAAAAAGGTTTTTCCCAAGTCCAAGGAGTGGACTACACAGAGACCTTTGCACCGGTTGCAAAGATGGATTCCATCCGCCTTGTTTTAGCTATTGTCGCATCCAAGCACTGGGAAGTGCACCACATGGATGTGAAGAGTGCATTTTTACATGGAGACCTTGCTGAAGAGGTCTATATGCAGCAGCCAGAGGGTTATACATCAGATCCATCATTGGTTTGTAGATTGAAGAAGTCTTTGTACGGGTTAAAACAGGCCCCAAGAGCTTGGTACGCAAAGATGGACTCCTTCCTTCTTTCTCAGAATTTCCAAAGATGCAAATATGATCCGAATGTGTATCTTCAGCGAGTTAAAGGTAATTTGTTGGTTATTGTACTTTATGTTGATGATCTGCTTATTACTGGTAGCACACTTACTTCAATAAACAAGCTAAAATCTGCCTTAAATCTAGCTTTTGACATGAGCGATTTGGGCTTGCTGAGTCACTTTTTGGGCTTGGAGATAGCTCAAAATTTTGATGGGATCACTATATCTCAGCAAAAATATGCTTCCGACCTGTTATTGAAGTTTAATATGGCTGAATGTAAGGCAGCCCCGTTCCCATTCCTCTCAGGAATCAGTCTTGAGGAGGGAGATTCCACACCGCTTGCAGATTGCAGTATGTATCGACAGTTGATTGGTTCACTACTTTATTTGACACATTCACGGCCTGATATCTCATATTCCGTGAGTGCCGTGTCAAGATATATGCAGCAGCCACATGAGCTTCATTGGCGAGCAGCCAAGCGGATCTTGCAGTATGTGCAAGGTACGAGACAGTTTGGCATACACTATGCTGCAGATTCTGAGCTAGATTTCATTGGTTTTATTGATTCAGATTGGGCAGGTGATAGCATTGATCGGAAGTCCACTTCCGGTTATGTTTTCATGATTGGTCATGGTGCTATTTGCTGGTCCAGCAAAAAGCAAGCAGCCATTGCACTTTCTTCAGCAGAGGCAGAGTATCGAGGGGCAGTCAATGCCTGCATTCAGGCAGTTTGGTTGCAGGGTATTCTTTCCGAGTTTGGTTTTGGTGGCACTACTTCGACTGTCCTATTTTGTGACAATCAAAGTGCTATCAAGATCTCCACAGATCCAGTTCAGCGGCAGAGGACCAAACACATTGAGATTCATATGCACTACATTCGACAGTTGGTGCATGACCGCACCATCATTCTGCAATATTGCCCTACTGATGAGCAAATTGCAGACATCTTCACCAAGAGCTTCACTGAGAAGAAGTTCTCTTACCAACGTTAACTGTTGGGGGTGAGTTCCATCATGGTGGAGACAGATTGATTCATTATTATGCTTTAGCTTGAGGGGGGGCTTTCTTCCCACTGGGTTTTCCCTCTTTCCTCACTTAGTTTATTTTCAGCATTTTTTGGATTATTGTATTGGGGTGACCTTTGGTCTTAGTTACAGGGCCCCACATTATTTTTATTGGAACACCATAGTCTAGCTTGAGGGGGGGTGTTCGGATATCCACATCATCTTTTTCCGGATCTGCATGCAAATTAGGGTTTGCATGCAGAATCTAGGGTTTGCATGCACCTGCATGCACTGGCATGCATCCCAGTCACCAGTTTGATGCCTCCAGCACCTTATCCACCTTCTTCTAGCACCCGGGAGCCACCTACCACAGAGTTTTAGCCCTCCTAAGCTGAAAGGTGCCCACTTCTCACCTACTGCCAGAGAAGGGCGCACTTGTTCACCTACCACTGCAGTTCCACTTCAGTTACATTCAGTTAGCTCCGATTCTCCCTGATTTGAGGCTAGTTTCACTCCCGACTGACTGTATCACTTCCGTTTGACCTCCAGTTTGATTAGGTGACTTGTTCTGACTTCAGTTAGCCTCCCATGCGCCCCCACTGAGCCTCCAGATCCTAAATCAGTGCTACACACTTCAGTTACACTTATTACACTCAGTTAGACTCAGATTGACACCTGGATGACTGGTTGTTGTGATTGATGAGCACCACCGATGATTGATGAGGACTCCTAGATAGAGTCAAGCTACTCCATTCAGTGTATTGAATGACCTCCTTAGGTAATTCGAATTGCTCAGTCATTGTGATTGTTTGTATTGTAATTCATTCACCCTTTCTGGGATAGAGAGCACTGCTGCATGTTTTGCACAGTTTTGCACCATATTTTCTATGTTCATCTGTTGTGATTGATTTACTTGTTCATTAGATCTGTTGTGACTAATTTTACAATAAGAAAAGCTCACTTCCACCGTTTTTTAAAATCACAGCTTCTAGAAGGTTTACATGATTTCGTAAAAAACACGAGTTTTTAGAAAATGTGTTTTATTTCATAAATGGAATCTAAAAAGTATGCACATTCTACGTCATCACGACTTTCTATAGTTTGCGCATGCGTCCGGAAATAAGAAAATCTTACTTCCACTATTTTTTAAAATCACAGCTTCTAGAAGGTTTACATTATTTCTTAAAACACACGAGTTTTTGGAAAAAGTGTTTTATTTCATAAATGGAATCAACAAAGTATGCACATTCTACGTCATAACGACTTTCTATAGTTCGCGCATGCGTCTGGAAATAAAAAAATCTTACTTCCACCGTTTTTTAAAATCACAGCTTCTAGAAGGTTTACATAATTTCGTAAAAAACACAAGTTTTTAGAAAATGTGTTTTATTTCATCAATGGAATCAACAAAGTATGCACATTCTACGTCATAACGAATTTCTATAGTTTGCGCATGCGTCCAGAAATAAGAAAAGCTTACATCCACCGTTTTTTAAAATCACAGCTTCTAGAAGGTTTACATGATTTCGTAAAAAACATGAGTTTTTAGAAAATGTGTTTTATTTAATAAATGGAATCTAAACACATTTTCTAAAAACTCATTTCTTAAAAAAATGAGTTTTTAGAAAATGTGTTTTATTTCATAAATGGATTCTACAAAGTATGCACATTCTACGTCATAACGACTTTCTATAGTTTGCGCATGCGTCCAAAAATAAGAAAAGCTTACATCCCCCGTTTTTTAAAATCACAGCTTCTAGAAGGTTTACATGATTTCGTAAAAAGCACGAGTTTTTAGAAAATGTGTTTTGTTTCATAAATGGAATCAACAAAGTATGCACATTCTACGTCATAACGACTTTCTATAGTTTGCGCATGCGTTTGGAAACAAGAAAAGCTTACTTCCCCCGTTTTTTAAAATCACAGCTTCTAGAAGGTTTACATGATTTCTTAAAAAACACGAGTTTTTAGAAAATGTGTTTTATTTCATAAATAGAATCAACAAAGTATGCACATTCTACGTCATAATGACTTTCTATAGTTTGCGCACGCGTCCGGAAATAAGAAAAGCTTACTTCCACCGTTTTTTAAAATCACAGCTTCTAGAAGGTTTACATGATTTCTTAAAAAACACGAGTTTTTAGAAAATGTGTTTTATTTCATAAATGGAATCTACAAAGTATGCACATTCTTCGTCATAACGACATTCTATAGTTTGCGCATGCGTCCGGAAATAAGAAAAGCTTACTTCCCCCGTTTTTTAAAATCACAGCTTCTAGAAGGTTTACATGATTTCTTAAAAAACACGAGTTTTTAGAAAATGTGTTTTATTTCATAAATGGAATATACAAAGTATGCACATTCTACGTCATAACGACTTTCTATAGTTTGCGCATGCGTCTGGAAATAAGAAAAGCTTACTTCCCTCGTTTTTTAAAATCACAGCTTCTAGAAGGTTTACATGATTTCTTAAAAAACACGAGTTTTTAGAAAATGTGTTTTATTTCATAAATGTAATCAACAAAGTATGCACATTCTAGGTCATAACGACTTTCTATAGTTTGCGCATGCGTTTGGAAATAAGAAAAGCTTACTTCCCCCGTTTTTTAAAATCACAGCTTCTAGAAGGTTTACATGATTTCTCAAAAAACACGAGTTTTTAGAAAATGTGTTTTATTTCATAAATGGAATCAACAAAGTATGCACATTCTACGTCATAATGACTTTCTATAGTTTGCGCATGCGTTTGGAAATAAGAAAAGCTTACTTCCCCCGTTTTTTAAAATCACAGCTTCTAGAAGGTTTACATGATTTGTTAAAAAACACGAGTTTTTAGAAAATGTGTTTTATTTCATAAATGGAATTAACAAAGTATGCACATTCTACGTCATAACGACTTTCTATAGTTTGCGCATGCGTCCGGAAATCAGAAAAGGTTACTTCCACCATTTTTTAAAATCACAGCTTCTAGAAGGTTTACATGATTTCGTAAAAAACACGAGTTTTTAGAAAATGTGTTTTATTTCATAAATGGAATCTACAAAGTATGCACATTCTACGTCATAACGACTTTCTATAGTTTGCCCATGCGTTTGGAAATAAGAAAAGCTTACTTCCCCCGTTTTTTAAAATCACAGCTTCTAGAAGGTTTGTAGTGCCCCTCTATCCGGAAGGGCACCGGAGTTCTAGAATTTGAAATCAAGTTTGTAACCAGCTCCTACGGAGTTATTTTTCTTTCTTATTTATTTCAATAATAAATAAGTATCATTATGATTTCGTTATGCTAATTTTCTGCATAATTTTTGTGATTAGAAAATGTCTAGCAGCATACAGTGCACCTACATATAGTAATTTTAACAACATACATAGATTGTAATTTCTTGCATAATACCCAGTATATTGAAATATAAATCATTTTTCTAACTACCAGTAGAATACCTGGACCGATGTAGTTTGTATATTGTTCCGTTGCTCCTGGAGCCTTTCTCGTCCAAGCTTTTTGCTCCCGCAGACTTTCTGTTCCAAGCCTTTATACCAAAATGGATGAACCACCCTGCCAACCAGCTCTTATCGTGCTGGCTCTAGGAAACCGACGGGTTTCCTAGCCCCCGAACCCACAAACCCATAATCCCGACAGCATCCTTCCTTAGTACCTTTCCATAGTTCAAGAGTTAACCCCACCTCATTCTTTTGAGTTTCCCACCTCCTCAAAGCTTCGAGTTATCCCCCTCCTCGGCATTCCTCCTTTTCATCAAAATACTAAGTGTACTTCTCCCAAAAACCAACCCAAACCCCCTTCATCTCCGTGAAACCATTGCTTTATAGATCCATTTTCCTCCTCCACTTGTCTTCCTGTTTACTCCACCGCCTTCCAAAAAACCCTCGAGCCCCCAAAACATTGAATTGATGGCTTGCTTTACAATCCAATTCATAAATAAATATTATTTTATAGTACTTATTTTCTCGAGCAGTTCAATGGTATTAAGACTAGTTAGGTTGGATTTGATGGGTTGAATGTACCTTATTTAATGATTCTCGAAATTTTCCATTTAAGACATTCATGAGGCGGTGGATACAATATTAGTCTTGTCCTCCATTTAATATGTTGATTAAAATAATACTTAAATACTATCATGTTGACCCTTGCAAATTTGAAGTGGTAGTTTGTTTTAATTATAAATATATATAAAATCAAATCTCAAATCGGTTGTCTGACATGACAATAATTTATGAATATAAATTTAATTGAGTTTTTATCTTAACCTTCCTCATTTAATAATTTAATAATACTCCTTTCTCGTTTCATAACAATAAATTAATTAATTTAATAATGCAAACACGTTCACTTACCCACTTATGATTTCTTTTATTCCAATAAGGACACATTATCATTATTATCATTAGTTTAAATAATAATAATAATAACAATATTAATTAATAATAATATTAATATTAAATAATCATAATAATAAATATTAATGGTGATTTAAGTACCTTAGCACTAATCTAACATACCTAATTAATAAATGAAGTACTCTTAAGAGTTTAATTAATCAATATTAACAATTAGATAGTACACGCTTTCAGCATTAATGTTTATCTGCTATACTTCCTATTTCCGATACCTTCACTTGATGAGAATTACAATTGGCGGAAATTATTTTAATTGCTCATTACAATGTTTACATATATGACTAATTAACTTATTTTATACATAAGCAAATCGATCATCTATTACTCATGTTGTTTACCCAAACCTTAACTGAGTTATCTATGACAACTTATAACATTGTTAAATATTGATAAGTATGTCGTAAACTGATACTATCGCACATGTACAAAATGTGCATGCGTGGCCAGCGTATGCACAAGTCTGACATGTACTATAAACATACATCCTATTTCATATGCTTAACAGCTAACTAATACTAATAATACTTCATGCAAATAGAACAAGTATGTTACATTTATCATAACATTACTTAAAACATCATTGGTTTTTTTAAGATTTCATTTCGTTATTTTTATGATTACATCAGTTCAATCCATCAAGTACAAGGAAATGTACCTACTACCACTAACTCAAGATCAAGGAATACCCAACCCTCAACAGGTACTCACTAAAATATCCTCCCATCCTAACCTGCGTCCGCATCCTCCCTATCCTTCCTCTGCTAGTACAAAAGTGGATGTCAGCTATACTAATCTAGCCACATAGAACGTGAGAGCGGTAGCGTCGGCTAACTAGCGGACCTAACCTCTCCTAGCAGGCATCCGACCATCGTCATCACAACAACTTGGGGAGCGTGTCTCAGCACGGCCCTCCCACGACCTTAGGTATCATAGAAACATAGGGTGGGCAATACATCCATCCCTCTTAACATACTGGGTCTACGCCCTTATCAACTCATACTTTGTTGCTCTCGAGATTATTGGTTTGTGTCATCGTATCATTAACTTTGGTAAACAAGGCTCTCTGCAAAATAGGTACTATACCATACTTCATATCAAGTATCCCGCTATTACATAGCCCCGGTGTCCTGCAGATTAGTACTTTGCATCCATAAATTTATAACAATATTTCCATTCTATCATCGTCTGATCCATATTGCCAACATCATTTATTTCTTCACATAAAATCATTAAATCGATCACAGCATAAATACCACATCATATATATCACATTTCATCCAGGACGATTATTAAACATATACTATCATTATGAAATAAAAGAATCTCGTGATAACTACAACATAGTAACCACATAAACCAAATAACATCATGAGGATGGTAACATAATAACATCATAACCGTAGTATCAGCATGGGCACAGTAACATCCTAAACATAGTAGCAACATATCATCATGTCTAACATGCCGAAAATATAGTTCACTCTGTCTAGCTGAGTCGAACAAATAGTAAGCAAATAAAGTGAAAGGTGTCTAACTCATAAACACGCCTAGTCAAAATATGGGGCGTTACAAGGTTTACATGATTTCTTAGAAAACACGAGTTTTTAGAAAATGTGTTTTATTTCATAAATGGAATCAACAAAGTATGCACATTCTACGTCATAACGACTTTCTATAGTTTGCGCATGCGTCCGGAAATAAGAAAAGCTTACTTCCACCGACTTTTAAAATCACAGCTTCTAGAAGGTTTACATGATTTCTTAAAAAACACGAGTTTTTAGAAAATGTATTTTATTTCATAAATGGAATCAACAAAGTATGCACATTCTACGTCATAACGAATTTCTATAGTTTGCGCATGCGTCCAGAAATAAGAAAAGCTTACTTCCCTCGTTTTTTAAAATCACAGCTTCTAAAAGGTTTACATGAGTTCTTAAAAAACACGAGTTTTTCGAAAATTCGTTTTATTTCATAAATGGAATCAACAAAGTATGCACATTCTACGTCATAACGACTTTCTATAGTTTGCACATGCGTCCGGAAATAAGAAAAGCTTACTTCCCCCGTTTTTTAAAATCACAGCTTCTAGAAGGTTTACATGATTTCTTAAAAAACACGAGTTTTTAGGAAATGTGTTTTATTTCATAAATGGAATCAACAAAGTATGCACATTCTACGTCATAACGAGTTTCTATAGTTTGCGCATGCGTTTGGAAATAAGAAAAGCTTACTTCCCCCGTTTTTTAAAATCACAGCTTCTAGAAGGTTTACATGATTTCTTAAAAAACACGAGTTTTTAGAAAATGTGTTTTATTTCATAAATGGCATCAACAAAGTATGCACATTCTACATCATAACGACTTACTATAGTTTGCGCATGTGTTTGGAAATAAGAAAAGCTTACTTCCACTGTTTTTCAAAATCACAGCTTCTAGAAGGTTTACATGATTCCTTAAAAAGCACGAGTTTTTAGAAAATGTGTTTTATTTCATAAATGGAATCAACAAAGTATGCACATTCTAAGTCATAACGACTTTCTATAGTTTGCGCATTCGTCCGGAAATAAGAAAAGCTTGCTTCCACTGTTTTTTAAAATCAAAGCTTCTAGAAGGTTTACATGATTTCGTAAAAAACACGAGTTTTTAGAAAATGTGTTTTATTTCATAAATGGAATCTACAAAGTATGCACATTCTACGTCATAACAACTTTCTATAGTTTGCGCATGCGTCCGGAAATAAGAAAAGCTTACTTCCCTCGTTTTTTAAAATCACAGCTTCTAGAAGGTTTACATGATTTCTTAAAAAACACGAGTTTTTAGAAAATGTGTTTTATTTCATAAATGGAATCAACAAAGTATGCACATTCTACTTCATAACGACTTTCTATAGTTTGCGCATGCGTTTGGAAATAAGAAAAGCTTACTTCCACTATTTTTTAAAATCACAGCTTCTAGAAGGTTTACATGATTTCTTTAAAAACACGAGTTTTTAGAAAATGTGTTTTATTTCATAAATGGAATCTACAAAGTATGCACATTCTTCGTCATAACGACATTCTATAGTTTGCACATGCATCCAGAAATAAGAAAAGCTTACTTCCCCCGTTTTTTAAAATCACAGCTTCTAGAAGTTTTACATGATTTCTTAAAAAACACGAGTTTTTAGAAAATGTGTTTTATTTCATAAATGGAATCTACAAAGTATGCACATTCTACGTCATAACGACTTTCTATAGTTTGCGCATGCGTCCGGAAATAAGAAAAGCTTACTTCCACCGTTTTTTAAAATCACAGCTTCTAGAAGGTTTACATGATTTCTTAAAAAACACGAGTTTTTAGAAAATGTGTTTTATTTCATAAATGGAATCAACAAAGTATGATTATTCTACGTCATAACGACTTTCTATAGTTTGCGCATGCGTTCACAAATAAGAAAAGCTTACTTCCACCGTTTTTTAAAATCACAGCTTCTAGAAGGTTTACATGATTTCGTAAAAAAAACGAGTTTTTAGAAAATGTGTTTTATTTCATAAATGGAATCTACAAAGTATGCACATTCTACGTCATAATGACTTTCTATAGTTTGCGCATGCGTCTGGAAATAAGAAAAGCTTACTTCCACCGTTTTTTAAAATCATAGCTTCTAGAAGGTTTAGATGATTTCTTAAAAAACACGAGTTTTTAGAAAATGTGTTTTATTTCATAAATGGAATGTACAAAGTATGCACATTCTACGTCATAACTACTTTCTATAGTTTGCGCATGCGTCCGGAAATAAGAAAAGCTTGCTTCCACTCTTTTTTAAAATCACAGCTTCTAGAAGGTTTACATGATTTCTTAAAAAACACAAGTTTTTAGAAAATGTGTTTTATTTCATCAATGGAATCAACAAACTATGCACATTCTACGTCATAACGACTTTCTATAGTTTGCGCATGCGTCCGGAAATAAGAAAAGCTTACGTCCACCGTTTTTTAAAATCACAGCTCCTAGAAGGTTTACACGATTTCTTAAAAAACACGAGTTTTTAGAACATGTGTTTTATTTCATAAATGGAATCAACAAAGTATGCAGATTCTATGTCATAACGACTTTCTATAGTTTGCGCATGCGACCGGAAATAAGAAAAGCTTACTTCCACCGTTTTTTAAAATCACAGCTTCTAGAAGGTTTACACGATTTCTTAAAAAACATGAGTTTTTAGAAAATGTGTTTTATTTCATAAATGGAATCAACAAAGTATGCACATTCTATGTCATAAGGACTTTCTATAGTTTGCGCACTCGTCCGGAAATAAGAAAAGCTTACTTCCACCGATTTTTAAAATCACAGCTTCTAGAAGGTTTACACGATGTCGTAAAAAACACGAGTTTTTAGAAAATGTGTTTTATTTCATAAATGGAATCAACAAAGTATGCACATTCTACGTCATAACGACTTTCTATAGTTTGCGCATTTGTCCGGAAATAAGACAAGCTTACTTCCACCATTTTTTAAAATCACGGATTCTAGAAGGTTTACATGATTTCTTAAAAAACACGAGTTTTTAGAAAATGTGTTTTATTTCATCAATGGAATCAACAAAGTATGCACATTCTACGTCATAACGACTTTCTATAGTTTGCGCATGCATTTGGAAATAAGAAAAGCTTACTTCCCTTGTTTTTTAAAATCACAGCTTCTAGAAGGTTTACATGATTTCGTAAAAAACATGAGTTTTTAGAAAATGTGTTTTATTTCATAAATGGAATCAACAAAGTATGCACATTCTACGTCATAACGACTTTCTATAGTTTGCGCATGCGTCCGGAAATAAGAAAAGCTTACTTCCACCATTTTTTAAAATCACAGCTTCTAGAAGGTTTACATGATTTCTTAAAAAACACGAGTTTTTAGAAAATGTGTTTTATTTCATAAATGGAATCAACAAAGTATGCACATTCCACGTCATAACGACTTTCTATAGTTTGCGCATGCCTCCGGAAAAAAGAAAAGCTTACTTCCCCCGTTTTTTAAAATCACAGCTTCTAGAAGGTTTACATGACTTCTTAAAAAACACGAGTTTTTAGAAAATGTGTTTTATTTCATAAATGGAATCAAGAAAGTATGCACATTCTACTTCATAACAACTTTCTATAGTTTGCACATGCGTTTGGAAATAAGAAAAGCTTACTTCCACTGTTTTTTAAAATCACAGCTTCTAGAAGGTTTACATGATTTCGCAAAAAACACGAGTTTTTAGAAAATGTGTTTTATTTCATAAATGGAATCTACAAAGTATGCACATTCTTTGTCATAACGACATTCTATAGTTTGCACATGCGTCCAGAAATAAGAAAAGCTTACTTCCCCCATTTTTTAAAATCACAGCTTCTAGAAGGTTTACACGATTTCTTAAAAAACACGAGTTTTTAGAAAATGTGTTTTATTTCATAAATGGAATCAACAAAGTATGCACATTCTATGTCATAACGACTTTCTATAGTTTGCGCATGCGTCCGGAAATAAGAAAAGCTTACTTCCACCGTTTTTTAAAATCACAGCTTCTAGAAGGTTTACACGATTTCTTAAAAAACACGAGTTTTTAGAAAATGTGTTTTATTTCATCAATGGAATCAACAAAGTATGCACATTCTACATCATAAGGACTTTCTATAGTTTGCGCATTCGTCCGGAAATAAGAAAAGCTTACTTCCCCCGTTTTTTAAAATCACAGCTTCTAGAAGGTTTACATGATTTCTTAAAAAACACGAGTTTTTAGAAAATGTGTTTTATTTCATAAATGGAATCAACAAAGTATGCACATTCTATGTCATAACGACTTTCTATAGTTTGCGCATTTGTTTTAAAATAAGAAAAGCTTACTTCCACCGTTTTTTAAAATCACAGCTTCTAGAAGGTTTACATGATTTCGTAAAAAACACGAGTTTTTAGAAAATGTGTTTTATTTCATAAATGGAATCAACAAAGTATGCATATTCTACGCCATACCGATTTTCTATAGTTTGTGCATGCGTCCGGAAATAAGAAAAGCTTACCTCCCCCGTTTTTTAAAATCACAGATTCTAGAAGTTTTGCATGATTTCTTAAAAAACACGAGTTTTTAGAAAATGTGTTTTATTAAATAAATGCAATCAACAAAGTATGCACATTCTATGTCATAACGACTTTCTATAGTTTGCGCATGCGTTTGGAAATAAGAAAAGCTTACTTCCCCCATTTTTTAAAATCACAGCTTCTAGAAGGTTTACATGATTTCTTAAAAAACACACGTTTTTAGAAAATGTGTTTTATTTCATAAATGGAATCAACAAAGTATGCACATTCTATGTCATAGCGACTTTCTATAGTTTGTACATGCGTTCAGAAATGAGAAAAGCTTACTTCCACCGTTTTTTAAAATCACAGCTTGTAGAAGGTTTACATGATTTCTTAAAAAACACGAGTTTTTAGAAAATGTGTTTTATTTCATAAATGGAATCAATAAAGTATGCACATTCTATGTCATAACGATTTTTTATACTTTGTGCATGCGTCCGGAAATAAGAAAAGCTTACCTCCCCCGTTTTTTAAAATCGCAGATTCTAGAAGTTTTGCATGACTTCATAAAAAACACGAGTTTTTAGAAATTGTGTTTTATTAAATAAATAGAATCAACAAAGTATGGACATTCTATGTCATAACGACTTTCTATAGTTTGCGCATGCGTTTGGAAATAAGAAAAGGTTACTTCCCCCGTTTTTCAAAATCACAGCTTCTAGAAGGTTTACATGATTTCTTAAAAAACACGAGTTTTTAGAAAATGTGTTTTATTTCATAAATGAAATCAACAAAGTATGCACATTCTATGTCATAGCGACTTTCTATAGTTTGCGCATGCGTTTGGAAATAAGAAAAGCTTACTTCCCCGTTTTTTAAAATCACAGCTTCTAGAAGGTTTACACGATTTCTTAAAAAACACGAGTTTTTAGAAAATGTGTTTTATTTCATAAATGGAATCAACAAAGTATGCACATTCTACGTCATAACGACTTTCTATAGTTTGCGCATGCGTCTGGAAATAATCAAAGCTTACTTCCACCATTTTTTAAAATCACAGCTTCTAAAAGGTTTACATGATTTCTTAAAAAACACGAGTTTTTAGAAAATGTGTTTTATTTCATAAATGGAATCAACAAAGTATGCACATTCTATGTCATAACGACTTTCTATAGTTTGCGCATGCGTTCGGAAATAAGAAAAGCTTACTTCCACCGTTTTTTAAAATCACAGCTTCTAGAAGGTTTACACGATTTCTTAAAAAACATGAGTTTTTAGAAAATGTGTTTTATTTCATAAATGGAATCAACAAAGTATGCACATTCTATGTCATAACGACTTTCTATAGTTTGCGCATTCGTCCGGAAATAAGAAAAGCTTACTTCCACCGTTTTTTAAAATGACAGCTTCTAGAAGGTTTACATGATTTCTTCAAAAACACGAGTTTTTAGAAAATGTGTTTTATTTCATCAATGGAATCAACAAAGTATGCACATTCTACGTCATAACGACTTTCTATAGTTTGCGCATGCGTTTGGAAATAAGAAAAGCTTACTTCCCCCGTTTTTTAAAATCACAGCTTCTAGCAGGTTTACACGATTTCTCAAAAAACACGAGTTTTTAGAAAATGTGTTTTATTTCATAAATGGAATCAACAAAGTATGCACATTCTACGTCATAACGACTTTCTATAGTTTGCGCATGCATTTGGAAATAAGAAAAGCTTACTTCCCCCGTTTTTTAAAATCACAGCTTCTAGAAGGTTTGCATGATTTCATAAAAAACACTAGTTTTTAGAAAATGTGTTTTATTTCATTAATCGAATCAACAAAGTATGCACATTCTACGTCATAACGAATTTCTATAGTTTGCGCATGCGTCTGGAAATAAGAAAAGCTTACTTCCACCGTTTTTTAAAATCACAGCTTCTAGAAGGTTTACATGATTTCTTAAAAAACACAAGTTTTTAGAAAATGTGTTTTATTTCATAAATTGAATCAACCATGTATGCACATTCTACGTCATAATGACTTTCTATAGTTTGCGCATGCTTCAGTAAATAAGAAAAGCTTACTTGCCCCGTTTTTTAAAATGACAGCTTCTAGAAGGTTTACATGATTTCGTAAAAAACACTAGTTTTTAGAAAATGTGTTTTATTTCATAAATCGAATCTACAAAGTATGCAAATTCTACGTCATAAAGACTTTCTACAGTTTGCGCATGCGTCCGGAAATAAGAAAAGCTTACTTGCCCCGTTCTTTAAAATCACAGCTTCTAGAAGGTTTACATGATTTCTTAAAAAACACTAGTTTTTAGAAAATGTGTTTTATTTCATAAATCGAATCTACAAAGTATGCACATTATACGTCATAACGAATTTCTATAGATTGCGCATGCATCCGGAAATAAGAAAAGCTTACTTCCCCCGTTTTTTAAAATCATAGCTTCTAGAAGGTTTCCATGATTTCTTAAAAAACACGAGTTTTTAGAAAATATGTTTTATTTCTTAAATGGAATCAACAAAGTATGCACATTATACGTCATAATGACTTTCTATAGTTTGCGCATGCGTCAGGAAATAAGAAAAGCTTACTTCCACCGTTTTTTAAAATCACAGCTTCTAGAAGGTTTACATGATTTCGTAAAAAACACGAGTTTTTAGAAAATGTGTTTTATTTCATAAATGGAATCTACAAAGTATGCACATTCTATGTCATAAAGACTTTCTATTGCTTGCCCATGCGTCCGGAAATAAGAAAATCTTACTTCCACCGTTTATTAAAATCACAGCTTCTAGAAGATTTACATGATTTCGTAAAAAACACTAGTTTTTAGAAAATGTGTTTTATTTCATAAATTGAATCAACAAAGTATGCACATTCTACGTCATAACGACTTTCTATACTTTGCGCATGCGTTTGGAAAGAAGAAAAGCTTACTTCCCCCGTTTTTTAAAATCACAGCTTCTAGAAGATTTACATGATTTCTTAAAAAACACGAGTTTTTAGAAAATGTGTTTTATTTCATAAATGGAATCAACAAAGTATGCACATTCTACGTCATAACGACTTTCTATAGTTTGCGCATTCGTCCGGAAATAAGAAAGGCTTACTTCCACCGTTTTTTAAAATCACAGCTTCTAGAAGGTTTACATGATTTCGTAAAAAACACGAGTTTTTAGAAAATGTGTTTTATTTCATAAATGGAATCTACAAAGTATGCACATTCTACATCATAACGACTTTCTATGGTTTGCGCATGCGTCCGGAAATAAGAAAAGCATACTTCGCCCATTTTTTAAAATCACAGCTTGTAGAAAGTTTACATGATTTCTTAAAAAACACGAGTTTTTAGAAAATGTGTTTTATTTCATCAATGGAATCAACAAAGTATGCACATTCTACGTCATAACGACTTTCTATAGTTTGCGCAAGCGTTTGGAAATAAGAAAAGTTTACTTCCCCCGTTTTTTAAAATCAAAGCTTCTAGAAGGTTTACATGATTTCTTAAAAAACACGGGTTTCTAGAAAATGTGTTTTATTTCATAAATGGAATCAAAAAAGTATGCACATTCTACGTCATAACGACTTTCTATAGTTTGCGCATTCGTCCGGAAATAAGAAAGGCTTACTTCCACCGTTTTTTAAAATCACAGCTTCTAGAAGGTTTACATGATTTCGTAAAAAACAGGAGTTTTTAGAAAATGTGTTTTATTTCATAAATGGAATCTACAAATTATGCACATTCTACGTCATAACGACTTTCCATAGTTTTTGCATGCGTCCGGAAATAAGAAACGCTTACTTCCCCCGTTTTTTTAAAATCACAGCTTCTAGAAGGTTTACATGATTTATTAAAAAACACGAGTTTTTAGAAATTGTGTTTTATTTCATCAATGGAATCAACAAAGTATGGACATTCTACATCATAACGACTTTCTATAGTTTGCGCATGCGTCCGGAAATAAGAAAAGCTTACTTCTCCCGTTTTTTAAAATCACAGCTTCTAGAAGGTTTACCTGATTTCTTAAGAAACACGAGTTTTTAGAAAATGTGTTTTATTTCATAAATGGAATCAACAAAGTATGCACATTCTACGGCATAACGACTTTCTATAGTTTGCACATGCATTCTGAAATAAGAAAAGCTTACTTCCCCCTTTTTTAAAATCACAGCTTCTAGAAGGTTTACATGATTTCTTAAAAAACACGAGTTTTTAGAAAATGTGTTTTATTTCATAAATGGAATCAACAAAGTATGCACATTCTACATCATAACGACTTTCTATAGTTTGCGCATGTGTTTGGAAATAAGAAAAGCTTACTTCCCCCGTTTTTTAAAATCACAGCTTCTAGAAGCTTTACATGATTTCTTAAGAAACACGAGTTTTTAGAAAATGTGTTTTATTTCATAAATGGAATCAACAAAGTATGCACATTCTACGGCATAACGACTTTCTATAGTTTGCGGATGCGTTTTGAAATAAGAAAAGCTTACTTCCCCCTTTTTTAAAATCACAGCTTCTAGAAGGTTTACATGCTTTCCTAAAAAACACGAGTTTTTAGAAAAGTTGTTTTATTTCATAAATGGAATCTACAAAGTATGCACATTCTACATCATAACGACTTTCTATGGTTTGCGCATGCGTCCGGAAATAAGAAAAGCTTACTTCCCCCGTTTTTTAAAATCACAGCTTCTAGAAGGTTTACATGATTTCTTAAAAAACACGAGTTTTTAGAAAATGTCTTTTATTTCATAAATGGAATCAACAAAGTATGCACATTCTAAATCATAACTACTTTCTATAGTTTGCGCACGCGTTTGGAAATAAGAAAAGCTTACTTCCCTTGTTTTTTAAAATCACAGCTTTTAGAAGGTTTACATCATTTGTTAAAAAACATGATTTTTTAGAAAATGTGTTTTATTTCATAAATGGAATCAACAAAGTAACATTCTACGTCATAACGACTTTCTATATTTTGCGCATGCGTCCGGAAATAAGAAAAGCTTACTTCCACCGTTTTTTAAAATCACAGCTTCTAGAAGGTTTACATGATTTCTTAAAAAACACGAGTTTTTAGAAAATGTGTTTTATTTCATAAATGGAATCTACAAAGTATGCACATTCTATGTCATAACGACTTTCTATAGTTTGCGCATGCTTCCGAAAATAAGAAAAGCTTACTTCCCCCGTTTTTTAAAATCACAGCTTCTAGAAGGTTTACGTGATTTCGTAAAAAACTAGAGTTTTTAGAAAATGTGTTTTATTTCATCAATGGAATCTACAAAGTATGCACATTCTATGTCATAACGACTTTCTATAGTTTGCGCATGCGTTCGGAAATAAGAAAAGCTTTCTTCCCCCGTTTTTTAAAATCACCGCTTCTAGAAGGTTTACATGATTTCGTAAAAAACACGAGTTTTTAGAAAATGTGTTTTATTTCATAAATGGAATCTTCAAAGTATGCACATTCTACATCATAACGACTTTATATAGTTTGCGCAAGCGTCCGGAAATAAGAAAAGATTACTTCCCCCGTTTTTTAAAATCACAGCTTCTAGAAGGTTTACCTGATTTCTTAAAAAACACGAGTTTTTAGAAAATGTGTTTTATTTCATAAATGGAATCAACAAAGTATGCACATTCTACATCATAACTACTTTCTATAGTTTGCGCATGCGTTTGGAAATAAGAAAAGCTTACTTCCCTTGTTTTTTAAAATCACAGCTTTTAGAAGGTTTACATAATTTCTTAAAAAACATGAGTTTTTGGAAAATGTGTTTTATTTCATAAATGGAATCAAAAAAGTATGCACATTCTACATCATAACTACTTTCTATAGTTTGCGCATGCGTTTGGAAATAAGAAAAGCTTACTTCCCCCGTTTTTTAAAATCACAGCTTCTAGAAGGTTTACATGATTTCTTAAAAAACACGAGTTTTTAGAAAATGTGGTTTATTTCATAAATGGAATCAACAAAGTATGAACATTCTACGTCATAACGACTTTCTATAGTTTTCGCATGCGTCCGGAAATAAGAAAAGCTTACTTCCACCGTTTTTTAAAATCACAGCTTCTAGAAGGTTTACATGATTTCGTAAAAAACACGAGTTTTTAGAAAATGTGTTTTATTTCATAAATGGAATCTACAAAGTATGCACATTCTACGTCATAACGACTTTGTATAGTTTGCGCATGCGTCCGGAAATAAGAAAAGCTTACTTCCCCCGTTTTTTAAAATCACAGCTTTTAGAAGGTTTACATGATTTCTTAAAAAAACCTAGTTTTTAGAAAATATGTTTTATTTCATAAATGGAATCAACAAAGTATGAACATTCTACGTCATAACGACTTTCTATAGTTTGCGCATGCGTCCGGAAATAAGAAAAGCTTACTTCCACCGTTTTTTAAAATCACAGCTTCTAGAAGGTTTACATGATTTCTTAAAAAACAAGAGTTTTTTTTAAATGTGTTTTATTTCAAAAATGGAATCAACAAAGTATCCACATTCTACGTCATAACAACTTTCTATAGTTTGCGCATTCATCCGGAAATAAGAAAAGCTTACTTCCACCGTTTTTTAAAATCACAGCTTCTAGAAGGTTTACATGATTTCTTAAAAAACAAGAGTTTTTTCTAAATGTGTTTTATTTCAAAAATGGAATCAACAAAGTATCCACATTCTACGTCATAACAACTTTCTATAGTTTGCGCATGCGTCCGGAAATAAGAAAAGTTTACTTCCCCCGTTTTTTAAAATCACAGCTTCTAGAAGGTTTACATGATTTCTTAAAAAACACGAGTTTTTAGAAAATGTGTTTTATTTCATAAATGGAATCAACAAAGTATGCACATTCTACGTCATAACGAATTTCTATAGTTTGCGCATGCATCCGGAAATAAGAAAAGCTTACTTCCACCGTTTTTTAAAATCACAGCTTCTAGAAGGTTTACATGATTTCGTAAAAAACACGAGTTTTTAGAAAATGTGTTTTATTTCATAAATGGAATACACAAAGTATGCACATTCTACGTCATAACGACTTTCTATAGTTTGCGCATGCGTCCGGAAATAAGAAAAGCTTACTTCCACCGTTTTTTAAAATCACAGCTTCTAGAAGGTTTACATGATTTCGTAAAAAACACGAGTTTTTAGAAAAGTTGTTTTATTTCATAAATGGAATCTACAAAGTATGCACATTCTACATCATAACGACTTTCTATGGTTTGCGCATGCGTCCGGAAATAAGAAAAGCTTACTTCCCCCGTTTTTTAAAATCACAGCTTCTAGAAGGTTTACATGATTTCTTAAAAAACACGAGTTTTTAGAAAATGTGTTTTATTTCATAAATGGAATCAACAAAGTATGCACATTCTACATCATAACTACTTTCTATAGTTTGCGCATGGGTTTGGAAATAAGAAAAGCTTACTTCCCTTGTTTTTTAAAATCACAGCTTTTAGAAGGTTTACATCATTTCTTAAGAAACATGAGTTTTTAGAAAATGTGTTTTATTTCATAAATGGAATCAACAAAGTATGCACATTCTACGTCATAACGACTTTCTATAGTTTGCACATGCGTCCGGAAATAAGAAAAGCTTACTTCCACCGTTTTTTAAAATCACAGCTTCTAGAAGGTTTACATGATTTCGTAAAAAACATGAGTTTTTAGAAAATGTGTTTTATTTCATCAATGGAATCTACAAAGTATGCACATTCTACGTCCATACGACTTTCTATAGTTTGCGCATGCGTTCGGAAATAAGAAAAGCTTTCTTCCCCCATTTTTTAAAATCACAGCTTCTAGAAGGTTTACATGATTTCTTAAAAAACACGAGTTTTTAGAAAATGTGTTTTATTTCATAAATGGCATCAACAAAGTATGCACATTCTACGTCATAACGAGTTACTATAGTTTGCGCATGCGTTTGGAAATAAGAAAAGCTTACTTCACCTGTTTTTTAAAATCACAGCTTCTAGAAGGTATACATGATTTCTTAAAAAAAACGAGTTTTTAGAAAATGTGTTTTATTTCCTAAATAGAATCAACAAAGTATGCACATTCTACGTCATAACGAATTTCTATAGTTTGCGCATTCGTCCGGAAATAAGAAAAGCTTACTTCCACTGTTAATTAAAATCACAGCTTCTAGAAGTTTTACATGATTTCGTAAAAAACACGAGTTTTTAGAAAATGTGTTTTATTTCATGAATGGAATCTACAAAGTATGCACATTCTACGTCATAACGACTTTCTATAGTTTGTGCAAGCGTCCAGAAATAAGAAAAGCTTACTTCCCCTATTTTTTAAAATCACAGCTTCTAGAAGGTTTACATGATTTCTTAAAAAACACGAGTTTTTGGAAAATGTGTTTTATTTCATAAATGGAATCAACAAAGTATGCATGTTCTACGTCATACCGACTTTCTATAGTTTGCGCATGCGTCCGGAAATAAGAAAAGCTTACTTCCCCTGTTTTTTAAAATCACAGCTTCTAGAAGGTTTACATGATTTCTTAAAAAACACGAGTTTTTAGAAAATGTGTTTTATTTCATAAATGGAATCTACAAAGTATGCATATTCTACGTCATAACGACTTTCTATAGTTTGCGCACGCGTTTGGAAATAAGAAAAGCTTACTTCCCCCGTTTTTTAAAATCACAGCTTCTAGAAGGTTTACATGATTTCGTAAAAAACACGAGTTTTTAGAAAATGTGTTTTATTTCATAAATGGAATCTTCAAAGTATGCACATTCTACGTCATAACGACTTTCTATAGTTTGCGCAAGCGTCCGGAAATAGGAAAAGCTTACTTTCCCCGTTTTTTAAAATCACAGCTTCTAGAAGGTTTACCTGATTTCTTAAAAAACACGAGTTTTTATAAAATGTGTTTTATTTCATAAATGGAATCTACAAAGTATGCACATTCTATGTCATAACGACTTTCTATAGTTTGCGCATGCTTACGAAAATAAGAAAAGCTTACTTCCCCCGTTTTTTAAAATCACAGCTTCTAGAAGGTTTACATGATTTCGTAAAAAACACAAGTTTTTAGAAAATGTGTTTTATTTCATCACTGGAATCTAAAAAGTATGCACATTCTACGTCATAACGACTTTCTATATTTTGCGAATGCGTTCGGAAATAAGAAAAGCTTTCTTCCCCCGTTTTTTAAAATCACAGCTTCTAGAAGGTTTACATGATTTCGTAAAAAACACGAGTTTTTAGAAAATGTGTTTTATTTCATAAATGGAATCTTCAAAGTATGCACATTCTATGTCATAACGACTTTCTATAGTTTGCGCAAGCGTCCGGAAATAAGAAAAGCTTACTTCCCCCGTTTTTTAAAATCACAGCTTCTAGAAGGTTTACCTGATTTCTTAAAAAACGTGAGTTTTTATAAAATGTGTTTTATTTCATAAATGGAATCAACAAAGTATGCATATTCTACGTCATAACGACTTTCTATAGTTTGCGCATGCGTCCGGAAATAAGAAAAGCTTACTTCCCCCGTTTTTTAAAATCACAGCTTCTAGAAGGCTTACATGATTTCTTAAAAAACACGAGTTTTTAGAAAATGTGTTTTATTTCATAAATGAAATCAACAAAGTATGCACATTCTACGTCATAACGACTTTCTATAGTTTGCGCATGCGTCCGGAAATAAGAAAAGCTTACTTCCCCCGTTTTTTAAAATCACAGCTTCTAGAAGGTTTACATGATTTCGTAAAAAACACGAGTTTTTAGAAAATGTGTTTTATTTCATAAATGTAATCAACAAAGTATGCACATTCTACGTCGTAACGACTTTCTATAGTTTGCGCATGCGTCCGGAAATAAGAAAAGCTTACTTCCCCCGTTTTTTAAAAGCACAGCTTCTAGAAGGTTTACACGATTTCTTAAAAACCACGAGTTTTTAAGAAATGTGTTTTATTTCATAAATGGAATCAACAAAGTATGCACATTCTACGTCATAACGACTTTCTATAGTTTGCGCATGCGTCCGGAAATAAGAAAAAATTACTTCCACCGTTTTTTAAAATCACAGCTTCTAGAAGGTTTACATGATTTCGTAAAAAACACAAGTTTTTAGAAAATGTGTTTTATTTCACCAATGGAATCTACAAAGTATGCACATTCTACGTCATAACGACTTTCTATAGTTTGCGCATGCGTCCAGAAATAAGAAAAGCTTACTTCCACCGTTTTTTAAAATCACAGCTTCTAGAAGGTTTACATGATTTCGTAAAAAACACGAGTTTTTAGAAAATGTGTTTTATTTCATCAATGGAATCTACAAAGTATGCACATTCTACGCCATAACGACTTTCTATAGTTTGCGCATGCGTTCGGAAATAAGAAAAGCTTACTTCCACCGTTTTTTAAAATCACAGCTTCTAGAAGGTTTACATGATTTCGTAAAAAACACAAGTTTTTAGAAAATGTGTTTTATTTCACCAATGGAATCTACAAAGTATACACATTCTACGTCATAACGACTTTCTATAGTTTGCGCATGCGTCCAGAAATAAGAAAAGCTTACTTCCACCGTTTTTTAAAATCACAGCTTCTAGAAGGTTTACATGATTTCGTAAAAAACACGAGTTTTTAGAAAATGTGTTTTATTTCATAGATGGAATCTACAAAGTATGCAAATTCTACGTCATAACGACTTTCTCTAGTTTGCGCATGCGTCCGGAAATAAGAAAAGCTTACTTCCACCGTTTTTTAAAATCACAGCTTCTAGAAGGTTTACATGATTTCGTAAAAAACACAAGTTTTTAGAAAATGTGTTTTATTTCACCAATGGAATCTACAAAGTATGCACATTCTACGTCATAACGACTTTCTATAGTTTGCGCATGCGTCCAGAAATAAGAAAAGCTTACTTCCACCGTTTTTTAAAATCACAGCTTCTAGAAGGTTTACATGATTTCGTAAAAAACACGAGTTTTTAGAAAATGTGTTTTATTTCATAAATGGAATCTACAAAGTATGCACATTCTACGTCATAACGACTTTATATAGTTTGCGCATGCTTCCGGAAATAAGAAAAGCTTACTTCCCCCGTTTTTTAAAATCACAGCTTCTAGAAGGCTTACATGATTTGTTAAAAAACATGAGTTTTTAGAAAATGTGTTTTATTTCATAAATGGAATCAACAAAGTATGCACATTCTACGTCATAACGACTTTCTATAGTTTGCGCATGGATTTGGAAATAAGAAAAGCTTACTTCTCCCGTTTTTTAAAATCACAGCTTCTAGAAGGTTTACATGATTTCTTAAAAAACACGAGTTGTTCGAAAATGTGTTTTATTTCATAAATGGAATCAACAAAGTATGCACATTCTACGTCATAACGACTTTATATAGTTTGCGCATGCGTCCGGAAATAAGAAAAGCTTACTTCCACCATTTTTTAAAATCAAAGCTTCTAGAAGGTTTACATGATTTCGTAAAAAACACGTGTTTTTAAAAAATGTGTTTTATTTCATAAATCGAATCTACAAATCATGCACATTCTATGTCATAACGACTTTCTATAGTTTGCGCATGCGTCCGGAAATAAGAAAAGCTTACTTCCACCGTTTTTAAAAATCACAGCTTCTAGAAGGTTTACATGATTTCGTAAAAAACACGAGTTTTTAGAAAATGTGTTTTATTTCATCAATGGAATCTACAAAGTATGCACATTCTACGTCATAACGACTTTCTATAGTTTGCGCATGCGTTCGGAAATAAGAAAAGCTTTCTTCCCCCGTTTTTTAACATCACAGCTTCTAGAAGGTTTACATGATTTCGTAAAAAACACGAGTTTTTAGAAAATGTGTTTTATTTCATAAATGGAATCTTCAAAGTATGCACATTCTACGTCATAACGACTTTCTATAGTTTGCGCAAGCGTCCGGAAATAAGAAAAGCTTACATCCCCCGTTTTTTAAAATCACAGCTTCTAGAAGGTTTACCTGATTTCTTAAAAAACGTGAGTTTTTATAAAATGTGTTTTATTTCATAAATGGAATCAACAAAGTATGCATATTCTATGTCATAACGACTTTCTATAGTTTGCGCATGCGTCCGGAAATAAGAAAAGCTTACTTCCCCCGTTTTTTAAAATCACAGCTTCTAGAAGGCTTACATGATTTCTTAAAAAACACGAGTTTTTAGAAAATGTGTTTTATTTCATAAATGAAATCAACAAAGTATGCACATTCTACGTCATAACGACTTTCTATAGTTTGCGCATGCGTCCGGAAAAAAGAAAAGCTTACTTCCTCCGTTTTTTAAAATCACAGCTTCCAGAAGGTTTACATGATTTCGTAAAAAACACGAGTTTTTAGAAAATGTGTTTTATTTCATAAATGGAATCAACAAAGTATGCACATTCTACGTCATAACGACTTTCTATAGTTTGCGCATGCGTCCGGAAATAAGAAAAGCTTACTTCCCCCGTTTTTTAAAAGCACAGCTTCTAGAAGGTTTACACGATTTCTTAAAAAACACGAGTTTTTAAGAAATGTGTTTTATTTCATAAATGGAATCAACAAAGTATGCACATTCTACGTCATAACGACTTTCTATAGTTTGCGCATGCGTTTGGAAATAAGAAAAGCTTACTTCCCCCATTTTTTAAAATCACAGCTTATAGAAGGTCTACGTGATTTGTTAAAAAACACGAGTTTTTAGAAAATGTGTTTTATTTCATAGATGGAATCTACAAAGTATGCAAATTCTACGTCATAACGACTTTCTCTAGTTTGCGCATGCGTCCGGAAATAAGAAAAGCTTACTTCCACCATTTTTTAAAATCACAGCTTCTAGAAGGTTTACATGATTTCGTAAAAAACACAAGTTTTTAGAAAATGTGTTTTATTTCATCAATGGAATCTACAAAGTATGCACATTCTACGTCATAACGACTTTCTATAGTTTGCGCATGCGTCCAGAAATAAGAAAAGCTTACTTCCACCGTTTTTTAAAATCACAGCTTCTAGAAGGTTTACATGATTTCGTAAAAAACACGAGTTTTTAGAAAATGTGTTTTATTTCATCAATGGAATCTACAAAGTATGCACATTCTACGCCATAACTACTTTCTATAGTTTGCGCATGCGTCCGGAAATAAGAAAAGCTTACTTCCACCGTTTTTTAAAATCACAGCTTCTAGAAGGTTTACATGATTTCGTAAAAAACACGAGTTTTTAGAAAATGTGTTTTATTTCATAAATGGAATCTACAAAGTATGCACATTCTACGTCATAACGACTTTATATAGTTTGTGCATGCGTCCGGAAATAAGAAAAGCTTACTTCCACAGTTTTTTAAAATCACATCTTCTAGAAGATTCACATGATTTCGTAAAAAACACGAGTTTTTAGAAAATGTGTTTTATTTCATAAATGGAATCTACAAAGTATGCACATTCTACGTCATAACGACTTTCTATAGTTTGCGCATGCGTTCGGAAATAAGAAAAGCTTACTTCACCCGTTTTTTAAAATCATAGCTTCTAGAAGGCTTACATGATTTGTTAGAAAACACGAGTTTTTAGAAAATGTGTTTTATTTCATAAATGGAATCAACAAAGTATGCACATTCTACGTCATAACGACTTTCTATAGTTTGCGCATGCATTTGGAAATAAGAAAAGCTTACTTCTCCCGTTTTTTAAAATCACAGCTTCTAGAAGGTTTACATGATTTGTTAAAAAACACGAGTTGTTCGAAAATGTGTTTTATTTCATAAATGGAATCAACAAATTATGCACATTCTACGTCATAACGACTTTATATAGTTTGCGCATGCGTCCGGAAATAAGAAAAGCTTACTTCCACCATTTTTTAAAATCAAAGCTTCTAGAAGGTTTACGAGATTTCGTAAAAAACACGTGTTTTTAGAAAATGTGTTTTATTTCATAAATGGAATCTACAAATCATGCACATTCTATGTCATAACGACTTTCTATAGTTTGCGCATGCGTCCGGAAATAAGAAAAGCTTACTTCCACCGTTTTTTAAAATCACAGCTTCTAGAAGGTTTACATGATTTCGTAAAAAACACGAGTTTTTAGAAAATGTGTTTTATTTCATAAATGGAATCTACAAAGTATGCACATTCTATGTCATAACGAATTTCTATAGTTTGCGCATGCCTCTGGAAATAAGAAAAGCTTACTTCCCCCGTTTTTTAAAATCACAGCTTCTAGAAGGTTTACATGATTTCTTAAAAAACACGAGTTTTTAGAAAATGTGTTTTATTTCATCATTGGAATCAACAAAGTATGCACATTCTACGTCATAACGACTTTCTATAGTTTGCGCATGCGTTTAAAAATAAGAAAAGCTTACTTCCCCCATTTTTTAAAATCACAGCTTCTAGAAGGTTTACATGATTTCTTAAAAAACACGAGTTTTTAGAAAATGTGTTTTATTTCATAAATGGAATCAACAAAGTATGCACATTCTACGTCATACGACTTTCTATAGTTTGCGCATGCGTTTGGAAATAAGAAAAACTTACTTCACCTGTTTTTTAAAATCACAGCTTCTAGAAGGTATACATGACTTCTTAAAAAACACGAGTTTTTAGAAAATGTGTTTTATTTCCTAAATAGAATCAACAAAGTATGCACATTCTACGTCATAACGACTTTCTATAGTTTGCGCATTCGTCCGGAAATAAGAAAAGCTTACTTCCACTGTTTTTTAAAATCACAGCTTCTAGAAGTTTTACATGATTTCGTAAAAAACACAAGTTTTTAGAAAATGTGTTTTATTTCATGAATGGAATCTACAAAGTATGCACATTCTATGTCATAACGACTTTCTATAGTTTGCGCAAGCGTCCGGAAATAAGAAAAGCTTACTTCCCCTGTTTTTTAAAATCACAGCTTCTAGAAGGTTTACATGATTTCTTAAAAAACACGAGTTTTTGGAAAATGTGTTTTATTTCATAAATGGAATCAACAAAGTATGCATGTTCTACGTCATACCGACTTTCTATAGTTTGCGCATGCGTCCGGAAATAAGACAAGCTTACTTCCCCCGTTTTTTAAAATCACAGCTTCTAGAAGGCTTACATGATTTCTTAAAAAACACGAGTTTTTAGAAAATTTGTTTTATTTCATCAATGGAATCTACAAAGTATGCACATTCTACGTCATAATGACTTTCGATAGTTTGCGCATGCGTTCGGAAATAAGAAAAGCTTACTTCCCCCGTTTTTTAAAATCACAGCTTCTAGAAGGTTTACATGATTTCGTAAAAAACACGAGTTTTTAGAAAATGTGTTTTATTTCATAAATGGAATCTTCAAAGTATGCACATTCTACGTCATAACGACTTTCTATAGTTTACGCAAGCGTCCGGAAATAAGAAAAGCTTACTTCCCCCGTTTTTTAAAATCACAGCTTCTAGAAGGTTTACCTGATTTCTTAAAAAACACGAGTTTTTATAAAATGTGTTTTATTTCATAAATGGAATCAACAAAGTATGCACATTCTACGTCATAACGACTTTCTATATTTTGCGCATGCGTCCGGAAATAAGAAAAGCTTACTTCCCCCGTTTTTTAAAATCACAGCTTCTAGAAGGCTTACATGATTTCTTAAAAAACACGAGTTTTTAGAAAATGTGTTTTATTTTATAAATGAAATCAACAAAGTATGCACATTCTACGTCATAACGACTTTCGATAGTTTGCGCATGCGTCCGGAAATAAGAAAAGCTTACTTCCCCCGTTTTTTAAAATCACAGCTTCTAGAAGGTTTACATGATTTCGTAAAAAACACGAGTTTTTAGAAAATGTGTTTTATTTCATAAATGGAATCAACAAAGTATGCACATTCTACGTCATAACGACTTTCTATAGTTTGCGCATGCGTCCGGAAATAAGAAAAGCTTACTTCCCCCATTTTTTAAAAGCACAGCTTCTAGAAGGTTTACACGATTTCTTAAAAAACACGAGTTTTTAGAAAATGTGTTTTATTTCATAAATGGAATCAACAAAGTATGAACATTCTACGTCATAACGACTTTCTATAGTTTGCGCATGCGTTTGGAAATAAGAAAAGCTTACTTCCCCCGTTTTTTAAAATCACAGCTTATAGAAGGTCTACGTGATTTGTTAAAAAACACGAGTTTTTAGAAAATGTGTTTTATTTCATAGATGGAATCTACAAAGTATGCAAATTCTACGTCATAACGACTTTCTCTAGTTTGCGCATGCGTCCGGAAATAAGAAAAGCTTACTTCCACCGTTTTTTAAATTCACTGCTTCTCGAAGGTTTACATGATTTCGTAAAAAACACGAGTTTTTAGAAAATGTGTTTTATTTCATCAATGGAATCTACAAAGTATGCACATTCTACGTCATAACGACTTTCTATAGTTTGCGCATGCGTCCGGAAATAAGAAAAGCTTACTTCCACCGTTTTTTAAAATCACAGCTTCTAGAAGGTTTAGATGATTTCGTAAAAAACACGAGTTTTTAGAAAATGTGTTTTATTTCATCAATGGAATCTACAAAGTATGCACATTCTACGTCATAACGACTTTCTATAGTTTGCGCATGCGTCCGGAAATAAGAAAAGCTTACTTCCACCGTTTTTTAAAATCACAGCTTCTAGAAGGTTTACATGATTTCGTAAAAAACACGAGTTTTTAGAAAATGTGTTTTATTTCATAAATGGAATGAACAAAGTATGCACATTCTACGTCATAACGACTTTATATAGTTTGCGCATGCGTCCGGAAATAAGAAAAGCTTACTTCCAGCATTTTTTAAAATCAAAACTTCTAGAAGGTTTACATGATTTCGTAAAAAACACGTGTTTTTAGAAAATGTGTTTTATTTCATAAATTGAATCTACAAATCATGCACATTCTATGTCATAACGACTTTCTATAGTTTGCGCATGCGTCCGAAAATAAGAAAAGCTTACTTCCACCGTTTTTTAAAATCACAGCTTCTAGAAGGTTTACATGATTTCGTAAAAAACACGAGTTTTTAGAAAATGTGTTTTATTTCATAAATGGAATCTACAAAGTATGCACATTCTACGTCATAACGAATTTCTATAGTTTGCGCATGCGTCTGGAAATAAGAAAAGCTTACTTCCCCCGTTTTTTAAAATCACAGCTTCTAGAAGGTTTACATGATTTCTTAAAAAACACGAGTTTTTAGAAAATGTGTTTTATTTCATCAATGGAATCAACAAAGTATGCACATTCTACGTCATAATGACTTTCTATAGTTTGCGCATGCGTTTGGAAATAAGAAAAGCTTACTTCCCCCATTTTTTAAAATCACAGCTTCTAGAAGGTTTACATGATTTCTTAAAAAACACGAGTTTTTAGAAAATGTGTTTTATTTCATAAATGGAATCAACAAAGTATGCACATTCTACGTCATAATGACTTTCTATAGTTTGCGCATGCGTTTGGAAATAAGAAAAGCTTACTTCAACTGTTTTTTAAAATCACAGCTTCTAGAAGGTATACATGATTTCTTAAAAAACACGAGTTTTTAGAAAATGTGTTTTATTTCCTAAATAGAATCAACAAAGTATGCACATTCTACGTCATAATGACTTTCTATAGTTTGCGCATTCGTCCGGAAATAAGAAAAGCTTACTTCCACTGTTTTTTAAAATCACAGCTTCTAGAAGTTTTACATGATTTCGTAAAAAACACGAGTTTTTAGAAAATGTGTTTTATTTCATGAATGGAATCTACAAAGTATGCACATTCTACGTCATAACGACTTTCTATAGTTTGCGCAAGCGTCCGGAAATAAGAAAAGCTTACTTCCCCTGTTTTTTAAAATCACAGCTTCTAGAAGGTTTACATGATTTCTTAAAAAACACGAGTTTTTGGAAAATGTGTTTTATTTCATAAATGGAATCAACAAAGTATGCATGTTCTACGTCATACCGACTTTCTATAGTTTGCGCATGCGTCCGGAAATAAGAAAAGCTTACTTCCCCTGTTTTTTAAAATCACAGCTTCTAGAAGGCTTACATGATTTCTTAAAAAACACGAGTTTTTAGAAAATGTGTTTTATTTCATCAATGGAATCTACAAAGTATGCACATTCTACGTCATAATGACTTTCTATAGTTTGCGCTTGCCTTCGGAAATAAGAAAAGCTTACTTCCCCCGTTTTTTAAAATCACAGCTTCTAGAAGGTTTACATGATTTCGTAAAAAACACGAGTTTTTAGAAAATGTGTTTTATTTCATAAATGGAATCTTCAAAGTATGCACATTCTACGTCATAACGACTTTCTATAGTTTGCGCAAGCGTCCGGAAATAAGAAAAGCTTACTTTCCCCATTTTTTAAAATCACAGCTTCTAGAAGGTTTACCTGATTTCTTAAAAAACACGAGTTTTTATAAAATGTGTTTTATTTCATAAATGGAATCAACAAAGTATGCAAATTCTACGTCATAACGACTTTCTCTAGTTTGCGCATGCGTCCGGAAATAAGAAAAGCTTACTTCCACCGTTTTTTAAAATCACAGCTTCTAGAAGGTTTACATGATTTCGTAAAAAACAAAAGTTTTTAGAAAATGTGTTTTATTTCACCAATGGAATCTACAAAGTATGCACATTCTACGTCATAACGACTCTCTATAGTTTGCGCATGCGTCCAGAAATAAGAAAAGCTTACTTCCACCGTTTTTTAAAATCACAGCTTCTAGAAGGTTTACATGATTTCGTAAAAAACACGAGTTTTTAGAAAATGTGTTTTATTTCATCAATGGAATCTACAAAGTATGCACATTCTACGCCATAACGACTTTCTATAGTTTGCGCATGCGTCCGGAAATAAGAAAAGCTTACTTCCACCGTTTTTTAAAATCACAGCTTCTAGAAGGTTTACATGATTTCGTAAAAAACACGAGTTTTTAGAAAATTTGTTTTATTTCATAAATGGAATCTACAAAGTAAGCACATTCTACGTCATAACGACTTTATATAGTTTGCGCATGCGTCCGGAAATAAGAAAAGCTTACTTCCCCCGTTTTTTAAAATCACAGCTTCTAGAAGGCTTACATGATTTGTTAAAAAACATGTGTTTTTAGAAAATGTGTTTTATTTCATAAATGGAATCAACAAAGTATGCACATTCTACTTCATAATGACTTTCTATAGTTTGCGCATGCATTTGGAAATAAGAAAAGCTTACTTCTCCCGTTTTTTAAAATCACAGCTTCTAGAAGGTTTACATGATTTCTTAAAAAACACGAGTTGTTCGAAAATGTGTTTTATTTCATAAATGGAATCAACAAAGTATGCACATTCTACATCATAACGACTTTATATAGTTTGCGCATGCGTCCGAAAATAAGAAAAGCTTACTTCCACCATTTTTTAAAATCAAAGCTTCTAGAAGGTTTACATGATTTCGTAAAAAACACGTGTTTTTGGAAAATGTGTTTTATTTCATAAATCGAATCTACAAATCATGCACATTCTATGTCATAACGACTTTCTATAGTTTGCGCATGCGTCCGGAAATAAGAAAAGCTTACTTCCACCGTTTTTTAAAATCACAGCTTCTAGAAGGTTTACATGATTTCGTAAAAAACACGAGTTTTTAGAAAATGTGTTTTATTTCATCAATGGAATCTGCAAAGTATGCACATTCTACGTCATAATGACTTTCTATAGTTTGCGCATGCGTTCGGAAATAAGAAAAGCTTTCTTCCCCCGTTTTTTAAAATCACAGCTTCTAGAAGGTTTACATGATTTCGTAAAAAACACGAGTTTTTAGAAAATGTGTTTTATTTCATAAATGGAATCTTCAAAGTATGCACATTCTACGTCATAACGACTTTCTATAGTTTGCGCAAGCATCCGGAAATAAGAAAAGCTTACTTCCCCCGTTTTTTAAAATCACAGCTTCTAGAAGGTTTACCTGATTTCTTAAAAAACGTGAGTTTTTATAAAATGTGTTTTATTTCATAAATGTAATCAACAAAGTATGCATATTCTACGTCATAACGACTTTCTATAGTTTGCGCATGCGTCCGGAAATAAGAAAAGCTTACTTGCCCCGTTTTTTAAAATCACAGCTTCTAGAAGGCTTACATGATTTCTTAAAAAACACGACTTTTTAGAAAATGTGTTTTATTTCATAAATGAAATCAACAAAGTATGCACATTCTACGTCATAACGACTTTCTATAGTTTGCGCATGCGTCTGGAAATAAGAAAAGCTTACTTCCCCCGTTTTTTAAAATCACAGCTTCCAGAAGGTTTACATGATTTCGTAAAAAACACGAGTTTTGAGAAAATGTGTTCTATTTCATAAATGGAATCAAAAAAGTATGCACATTCTACGTCATAACGACTTTCTATAGTTTGCGCATGCGTCCGGAAATAAGAAAAGCTTACTTCCCCCGTTTTTTAAAAGCACAGCTTCTAGAAGGTTTACACGATTTCTTAAAAAACACGAGTTTTTAAGAAATGTGTTTTATTTCATAAATGGAATCAACAAAGTATGCACATTCTACGTCATAACGACTTTCTATAGTTTGCGCATGCGTTTGGAAATAAGAAAAGCTTACTTCCACCATTTTTTAAAATCACAGCTTCTAGAAGGTTTACATGATTTCGTAAAAAACACAAGTTTTTAGAAAATGTGTTTTATTTCATCAATGGAATCTACAAAGTATGCACATTCTACGTCATAACGACTTTCTATAGTTTGCGCATGCGTCCAGAAATAAGAAAAGCTTACTTCAACCGTTTTTTAAAATCACAACTTCTAGAAGGTTTACATGATTTCGTAAAAAACACGAGTTTTTAGAAAATGTGTTTTATTTTATCAATGGAATCTACAAAGTATGCACATTCTACGCCATAACGACTTTCTATAGTTTGCGCATGCGTCCGGAAATAAGAAAAGCTTACTTCCACCGTTTTTTAAAATCACAGCTTCTAGAAGGTTTACATGATTTCGTAAAAAACACGAGTTTTTAGAAAATGTGTTTTATTTCATAAATGGAATCTACAAAGTATGCACATTCTACGTCATAACGACTTTATATAGTTTGCGCATGCGTCCGGAAATAAGAAAAGCTTACTTCCACAGTTTTTTAAAATCACATCTTCTAGAAGATTCACATGATTTCGTAAAAAACACGAGTTTTTAGAAAATGTGTTTTATTTCATAAATGGAATCTACAAAGTATGCACATTCTACGTCATAACGACTTTCTATAGTTTGCGCATGCGTTCGGAAATAAGAAAAGCTTACTTCCCCCGTTTTTTAAAATCATAGCTTCTAGAAGGCTTACATGATTTGTTAAAAAACACGAGTTTTTAGAAAATGTGTTTTATTTCATAAATGGAATCAACAAAGTATGCACATTCTACGTCATAACGACTTTCTATAGTTTGCGCATGCATTTGGAAATAAGAAAAGCTTACTTCTCCCGTTTTTTAAAATCACAGCTTCTAGAAGGTTTACATGATTTCTTAAAAAACACGAGTTGTTCGAAAATGTGTTTTATTTCATAAATGAAATCAACAAATTATGCACATTCTACGTCATAACGACTTTATATAGTTTGCGCATGCGTCCGGAAATAAGAAAAGCTTACTTCCACCATTTTTTAAAATCAAAGCTTCTAAAAGGTTTACATGATTTCGTAAAAAACACGTGTTTTTAGAAAATGTGTTTTATTTCATAAATGGAATCTACAAATCATGCACATTCTATGTCATAACGACTTTCTATAGTTTGCGCATGCGTCCGAAAATAAGAAAATGTGTTTTATTTCATAAATGGTATCTACAAAGTATGCACATTCTACGTGATAACGACTTTCTATAGTTTGCGCAAGCGTCCGGAAATAAGAAAAGCTTAAGTCCTCCGTTTTTTAAAATCACAGCTTCTAGAAGGTTTACCTGATTTCTTAAAAAACACGAGTTTTTATAAAATGTGTTTTATTTCATAAATGGAATCAACAAAGTATGCACATTCTACGTCATAACGACTTTCTATAGTTTGCGCATGCGTCCGGAAATAAGAAAAGCTTACTTCCCCCGTTTTTTAAAATCACAGCTTCTAGAAGGCTTACATGATTTCTTAAAAAACACGAGTTTTTAGAAAATGTGTTTTATTTCATAAATGAAATCAACAAAGTATGCACATTCTACGTCATAACGACTTTCGATAGTTTGCTCATGCGTCCGGAAATAAGAAAAGCTTACTTCCCCCGTTATTTAAAATCACAGCTTCTAGAAGGTTTACATGATTTCGTAAAAAACACGAGTTTTTAGAAAATGTGTTTTATTTCATAAATGGAATCAACAAAGTATGCACATTCTACGTCATAACGACTTTCTATAGTTTGCGCATGCGTCCGGAAATAAGAAAAGCTTACTTCCCCCGTTTTTTAAAAGCACAGCTTCTAGAAGGTTTACACGATTTCTTAAAAAACACGAGTTTTTAAGAAATGTGTTTTATTTCATAAATGGAATCAACAAAGTATGCACATTCTACGTCATAACGGCTTTCTATAGTTTGCGCATGCGTTTGGAAATAAGAAAAGCTTACTTCCCCCGTTTTTTAAAATCACAGCTTATAGAAGGTCTACGTGATTTGTTAAAAAACACGAGTTTTTAGAAAATGTGTTTTATTTCATAGATGGAATCTACAAAGTATGCAAATTCTACGTCATAACGACTTTCTCTAGTTTGCGCATGCGTCCGGAAATAAGAAAAGCTTACTTCCACCATTTTTTAAAATCACAGCTTCTAGAAGGTTTACATGATTTCGTAAAAAACACAAGTTTTTAGAAAATGTGTTTTATTTCATCAATGGAATCTACAAAGTATGCACATTCTACGTCATAACGACTTTCTGTAGTTTGCGCATGCGTCCGGAAATAAGAAAAGCTTACTATCCCCATTTTTTAAAATCACGGCTTCTAGAAGGTTTACATGATTTCTTAAAAGACACGAGTTTTTAGAAAATGTGTTTTTATTTCATAAATGGAATCAACAAAGTATGCACATTCTACGTCATAATGACTTTCTATAGTTTGCGCGTGCGTCGAAATAAGAAAAGCTTATTTCCCCCGTTTTTTAAAATCACAGCTTCTAGAAGGTTTACATGATTTCTTAAAAAACACGAGTTTTTAGAAAATGTGTTTTATTTCATAAATGGAATCAACCATATATGCATATTCTACGTCATAACGACTTTCTATAGTTTGCGCATGCGTCCGGAAATAAGAAAAGCTTACTTCCCCCGTTTTTTAAAATCACAGCTTCTAGAAGGTTTACCTGATTTCTTAAAAAACACGAGTTTTTATAAAATGTGTTTTATTTCATAAATGGAATCAACAAAGTATGCACATTCTACGTCATAACGACTTTCTATAGTTTGCGCATGCGTCCGGAAATAAGAAAAGCTTACTTCCCCCGTTTTTTAAAATCACAGCTTCTAGAAGGCTTACATGATTTCTTAAAAAACACGAGTTTTTAGAAAATGTGTTTTATTTCATAAATGAAATCAACAAAGTATGCACATTCTACGTCATAACGACTTTCGATAGTTTGCTCATGCGTCCGGAAATAAGAAAAGCTTACTTCCCCCGTTTTTTAAAATCACAGCTTCTAGAAGGTTTACATGATTTCGTAAAAAACACGAGTTTTTAGAAAATGTGTTTTATTTCATAAATGGAATCAACAAAGTATGCACATTCTACGTCATAACGACTTTCTATAGTTTGCGCATGCGTCCGGAAATAAGAAAAGCTTACTTCCCCCGTTTTTTAAAAGCACAGCTTCTAGAAGGTTTACACGATTTCTTAAAAAACACGAGTTTTTAAGAAATGTGTTTTATTTCATAAATGGAATCAACAAAGTATGCACATTCTACGTCATAACGACTTTCTATAGTTTGCGCATGCGTCAGGAAATAAGAAAAGCTTACTTCCACCGTTTATTGAAATCACAGCTTCTAGAAGGTTTACATGATTTCTTAAAAAACACGAGTTTTTAGAAAATGTGTTTTATTCCATAAATGGAATCAACAAAGTATGCTATTCTACGTCATAACGACTTTCTATAGTTTGCGCATGCGTCCGGAAATAAGAAAAGCTTACTTCCCCTATTTTTTAAAATCACAGCTTCTAGAAGGTTTACACGATTTCTTAAAAAACACTACTTTTTAGAAAATGTGTTTTATTTCATAAATCGAATCAACAAAGTATGCACATTCTACGTCATAACGACTTTCTATAGTTTGCACATGCGTCAGGAAATAAGAAAAGCATACTTCCACCGTTTTTTAAAATCACCGCTTTCTAGAAGGTTTACATGATTTCGTAAAAAACACCAGTTCTTAGAAAATGTGTTTTATTTCATAAATGGAATCTACAAAGTATGCACATTCTACGTCATAACAACTTTCTATAGTTTGCGCATGCATCCAGAAATAAGAAAAGCTTACTTGCCCCGTTTTTTAAAATCACAGCGTCTAGAAGGTTTACATGATTTCTTAAAAAACACGAGTTTTTGGAAAATGTGTTTTATTTCATAAATGGAATCAACAAAGTATGCACATTCTACGTCATATCGACTTTCTATAGTTTGCTCATGCGTTTGGAAATAAGAAAATCTTACTTCCCACGTTTTTTAAAATCACAGCTTCTAGAAGGTTTACCTGATTTCGTAAAAAACACGAGTTTTTAGAAAATGTGTTTTATTTCATAAATGGAATCAACAAAGTATGCACATTCTACGTCATAACGACTTTCTATAGTTTTCACATCCGTCCGGAAATAAGAAAAGCTTACTTCACCCGTTTTTTAAAATCACAGCTTCTAGAAGGTTTACATGATTTCTTAAAAAACACGAGTTTTTAGAAAATGTGTTTTATTTCATAATGCACATTCTACGTCATAACGACTTTATATAGTTTGCGCATGCATTTGGAAATAAGAAAAGCTTACTTCCACCGTTTTTTAAAATCACAGCTTCTAGAAGGTTTACATGATTTCTTAAAAAACACGAGTTTTTAGAAAATGTGTTTTATTTCATAAATGGAATCTACAAAGCATGCACATTGTATGTCATAACGACTTTCTATAGTTGGCGCATGCATTTGGAAATAAGAAAAGCTTACTTCCCACGTTTTTTAAAATCACAGCTTCTAGAAGGTTTACATGATTTTTTAAAAAACACGAGTTTTTAGAAAATGTGTTTTATTTCATAAATGGAATCAACAAAGTATGCACATTCTACGTCATAACGACTTTCTATAGTTTGCGCATGTGTTTGGAAATAAGAAAAGCTTACTTCCCACGTTTTTTAAAATCACAGCTTCTAGAAGGTTTACATGATTTCTTAAAAAACACGAGTTTTTAGAAAATGTGTTTTATTTCATAAATAGAATCTACCAAGTATGCACATTTTACGTCATAACAACTTTCTATACTTTGCGGATGCGTTTGGAAATAAGAAAAGCTTACTTCCCCCGTTTTTTAAAATCACAGCTTCTAGAAGGTTTACATGATTTCTAAAAAACACGACTTTTTAGAAAATGTGTTTTATTTCATAAATGGAATCTACAAAGTATGCACATTCTACGTCATAAATACTTTCTATAGTTTGCGCATGCATCCGCAAATAAGAAAAGCTTACTTCCCCCGTTTTTTAAAATCACAGCTTCTAGAAGGTTTACATGATTTCTTAAAAAACACGAGTTTTTAGAAAATGTGTTTTATTTCATAAATGGAATCAACAAAGTATGCACATTCTACGTCATAACGACTTTCTATAGTTTGCGCATGCGTCCGGAAATAAGAAAAGCTTACTTCCACCGTTTTTTAAAATCACAGCTTCTAGAAGGTTTACATGATTTCGTAAAAAACACGAGTTTTTAGAAAATGTGTTTTATTTCATAAATGGAATCAACAAAGTATGCACATTCTACGTCATAACGACTTTCTATAGATTGCGCATGCGTCCGGAAATAAGAAAAGCTTACTTCCCCCGTTTTTTAAAAGCACAGCTTCTAGAAGGTTTACACGATTTCTTAAAAAACACGAGTTTTTAGAAAATGTGTTTTATTTCATAAATGGAATCAACAAAGTATGCACATTCTACGAAATAACGACTTTCTATAGTTTGCTCATGCGTTTGGAAACAAGAAAAGCTTACTTCCCCCGTTTTTTAAAATCACAGCTTTTAGAAGGTCTACGTGATTTGTTAAAAAAGATGAGTTTTTAGAAAATGTGTTTTATTTCATAGATGGAATCTACAAAGTATGCAAATTCTACGTCATAACGACTTTCTATAGTTTGTGCATGCGTCCGGAAATAAGAAAAGCTTACTTCCACCATTTTTTAAAATCACAGCTTCTAGAAGGTTTACATGATTTCGTAAAAAACACGAGTTTTTAGAAAATGTGTTTTATTTCATCAATGGAATCTACAAAGTATGCACATTCTACGTCATAACGACTTTCTATAGTTTGCACATGCGTCCAGAAATAAGAAAAGCTTACTTCCACCGTTTTTTAAAATCATAGCTTCTAGAAGGTTTACATGATTTCGTAAAAAACATGAGTTTTTAGAAAATGTGTTTTATTTCATAAATGGAATCTACAAAGTATGCACATTCTACGTCATAACGACTTTCTATAGTTTGCGCATGCGTCCGGAAATAAGAAAAGCTTACTTCCACAGTTTTTTAAAATCACATCTTCTAGAAGATTCACATGATTTCGTAAAAAACACGAGTTTTTAGAAAATGTGTTTTATTTCATAAATGGAATCTACAAAGTATGCACATTCTACGTCATAACGACTTTCTATAGTTTGCGCATGCGTTCGGAAATAAGAAAAGCTTACTTCCCCCGTTTTTTAAAATCATAGCTTCTAGAAGGCTTACATGATTTGTTAAAAAACACGAGTTTTTAGAAAATGTGTTTTATTTCATAAATGGAATCAACAAAGTATGCACATTCTACGTCATAACGACTTTCTATAGTTTGCGCATGCGTCCGGAAATAAGAAAAGCTTACTTCCACCGTTTTTTAAAATCACAGCTTCTAGAAGGTTTACATGATTTCGTAAAAAACACGAGTTTTTAGAAAATGTGTTTTATTTCATAAATGGAATCTACAAAGTATGCACATTCTACGTCATAACGAATTTCTATAGTTTACGCATGCATTTGGAAATAAGAAAAGCTTACTTCCCCCGTTTTTTAAAATCACAGCTTCTAGAAGGTTTACATGATTTCTTAAAAAACACGAGTTTTTAGAAAATGTGTTTTATTTCATCAATGGAATCAACAAAGTATGCACATTCTACGTCATAACGACTTTCTATAGTTTGCGCATGCGTTTGGAAATAAGAAAAGCTTACTTCCCCCATTTTTTAAAATCACAGCTTCTAGAAGGTTTACATGATTTCTTAAAAAACATGAGTTTTTAGAAAATGTGTTTTATTTCATAAATGGAATCAACAAAGTATGCACATTCTACGTCATAACGACTTTCTATAGTTTGCGCATGCGTTTGGAAATAAGAAAAGCTTACTTCACCTGTTTTTTAAAATCACAGCTTCTAGAAGGTAGACATGATTTCTTAAAAAACACGAGTTTTTAGAAAATGTGTTTTATTTCGTAAATAGAATCAACAAAGTATGCACATTCTACGTCATATCGACTTTCTATAGTTTGCGCATTCGTCCGCAAATAAGAAAAGCTTACTTCCACTGTTTTTTAAAATCACAGCTTCTAGAAGTTTTACATGATTTCGTAAAAAACAAGAGTTTTTAGAAAATGTGTTTTATTTCATAAATGGAATGTACAAAGTATGCACATTCTACGTCATAACGACTTTCTATAGTTTGCGCAAGCGTCCGGAAATAAGATAAGCTTAGTTCCCCTGTTTTTTAAAATCACAGCTTCTAGAAGGTTTACATGATTTCTTAAAAAACACGAGTTTTTGGAAAATGTGTTTTATTTCATAAATGGAATCAACAAAGTATGCATGTTCTACGTCATACCGACTTTCTATAGTTTGGGCATGCGTCCGGAAATAAGAAAAGCTTACTTCCCCCATTTCTTAAAATCACAGCTTCTAGAAGGCTTACATGATTTCTTAAAAAACACGAGTTTTTAGAAAATGTGTTTTATTTCATAAATGGAATCAACAAAGTATGCATATTCTACGTCATAATGACTTTCTATAGTTTGCGCATGCGTTTGGAAATAAGAAAAGCTTACTTCTCCCGTTTTTTAAAATCACAGCTTCTAGAAGGTTTACATGATTTCTTAAAAAACACGAGTTGTTAGAAAATGTGTTTTATTTCATAAATGGAATCAACAAACTACACATTCTACGTCATAACGACTTTCTATGGTTTCCGCATGCGTCCGGAAATAAGAGAAGCTTACTTCCACCATTTTTTAAAATCAAAGCTTCTAGAAGGTTTACATGATTTCTTAAAAAACACGAGTTTTTAGAAAATGTGTTTTATTTCATAAATGGAATCAACAAAGTGTGCACATTCTACGTCATAACGACTTTATATAGTTTGCGCAGTCGTCCCGAAATAAGAAAATCTTACTTCCACCGTTTTTTAAAATCACAGCTTCTAGAAGGTTTACATGATTTCTTAAAAAACACGAGTTTTTAGAAAATGTATTTTATTTCATAAATATAATCAACAAAGTGTGCACATTCTACATCATAACGAATTTCTATAGTTTGCGCAATCATCCCGAAATAAGAAAAGCTTACTTCCACCGTTTTTTAAAATCACAGCTTCTAGAAGGTTTACATGATTTCTTAAAAAACACGAGTTTTTAGAAAATGTGTTTTATTTCATAAATGGAATCAACAAAATGTGCACATTCTACGTCATAACGACTTTCTATAGTTTGCACAATCGTCCCGAAATAAGAAAAGCTTACTTCCACCGTTTTTAAAAATCACAGCTTCTAGAAGGTTTACATGATTTCTTAAAAAACACGAGTTTTTAGCAAATGTGTTTTATTTCATAAATGGAATCTACAAAGTATCCACATTCTACCTCATAACAACTTTCTATAGTTTGCGCATGCGTCGGAAATAAGAAAAGCTTACTTCCCCCGTTTTTTAAAATCATAGCTTCTAGAAGGTTTACATGATTTCTTAAAAAACACGAGTTTTTAGAAAATGTTTTTTATTTCATAAATGGAATCAACCATGTATGCATATTCTACGTCATAACGACTATCTATAGTTTGCGCATGCGTCCGGAAATAAGAAAAGCTTACTACCCCCATTTTTTAAAATCACGGCTTCTAGAAGGTTTACATGATTTCTTAAAAAACACGAGTTTTTAGAAAATGTGTTTTATTTCATAAATGGAATCAACAAAGTATGCACATTCTACGTCATAATGACTTTCTATAGTTTGCGCATGCATTTGGAAATAAGAAAAGCTTACTTCCCCCGTTTTTTAAAAGCACAGCTTCTAGAAGGTTTACATGATTTGTTAAAAAACACGAGTTTTTAGAAAATGTGTTTTATTTCATAAATGGAATCTACAAAGTATGCAAATTCTACATCATAACGACTTTCTATAGTTTGCGCATGCGTTTGGAAATAAGAAAAGCTTACTTCCCCCGTTTTTTTAAAGCACAGCTTCTAGAAGGTTTACATGATTTCTTAAAAAACACGAGTTTTTAGAAAATGTGTTTTATTTCATAAATGGAATCGACAAAGTATGCACATTCTACGTCATAACGACTTTCTATAGTTTGCGCATGCCTTTGGAAATAAGAAAAGCTTACTTCCCCCGTTTTTTAAAATCACAGCTTATAGAAGGTTTACATGATTTGTTAAAAAACACGAGTTTTTAGAAAATGTGTTTTATTTCATAAATGGAATCTACAAAGTATGCAAATTCTACGTCATAACGAATTTCTATATTTTGCGTATGCGTTTGGAAATAAGAAAAGCTTACTTCCACCGTTTTTTAATATCACAGCTTCTAGAAGGTTTACATGATTTCGTAAAAAAAATGAGTTTTCAGAAAATGTGTTTTATTTCATCAATGGAATCTACAAAGTATGCACATTCTACGTCATAACGACTTTCTATAGTTTGCACATGCGTCCGGAAATAAGAAAAGCTTACTTCCACCGTTTTTTAAAATCACAGCTTCTAGAAGGTTTACATGATTTCGTAAAAAACACGAGTATTTAGAAAATGTGTTTTATTTCATCAATGGAATCTACAAAGTATGCACATTCTACGTCATAACGACTTTCTATAGTTTGCGCATGCGTCGGGAAATAAGAAAAGATTACTTCCACCGTTTTTTAAAATCACAGCTTCTAGAAGGTTTACATGATTTCGTAAAAAACAAAAGTTTTTAGAAAATGTGTTTTATTTCATCAATGGAATCTACAAAGTATGCACATTCTACGTCATAACGACTTTCTATAGTTTGCGCATGCGTCCGGAAATAAGAAAAGCTTACTTCCACCGTTTTTTAAAATCACAGCTTCTAGAAGGTTTACATGATTTCGTAAAAAACACGAGTTTTTAGAAAATGTGTTTTATTTCATCAATGGAATCTACAAAGTATGCACATTCTACGTCATAACAGCTTTCTATAGTTTTTGCATGCGTTCAGAAATAAGAAAAGCTTACTTCCACCGTTTTTTAAAATCACATCTTCTAGAAGATTTACATGATTTCGTAAAAAACACGAGTTGTTAGAAAATGTGTTTTATTTCATAAACGGAATCTACAAAGTATGCACATTCTACGTCATAACGACTTTCTATAGTTTGCGCATGCGTTCGGAAATAGGAAAAGCTTACTTCCCCCTTTTTTTAAAATCACAGCTTCTAGAAGGCTTACATGATTTGTTAAAAAACACGAGTTTTTAGAAAATGTGTTTTATTTCATAAATGGAATCAACAAAGTATGCACATTCTATGTCATAACGACTTTCTATAGTTTGCGCATGCATTTGAAATAAGAAAAGGTTACTTCTCCCGTTTTTTAAAATCAAAACTTCTAGAAGGTTTACACGATTTCTTAAAAAACACGACTTGTTAAAAAATGTGTTTTATTTCATAAATGGAATCAACAAAGTATGCACATTCTACGTCATAACGAATTTATATAGTTTGCACATGCGTCCGGAAATAAGAAAAACTTACTTCCACCATTTTTTAAAATCAAAGCTTCTAGAAGGTTTACATGATTTCATAAAAAACACGAGTTTTTAGAAAATGTGTTTTATTTCATCAATGGAATCAACAAAGTATGCGCATTCTACGTCATAACGACTTTCTATAGTTTGAGCATGCGTTTGGAAATAAGAAAAGCTTACTTCCCCCATTTTTTAAAATCACGGCTTCTAGCAGGTTTACATGATTTCTTAAAAAACACGAGTTTTTAGAAAATGTGTTTTATTTCATAAATGGAATCAACAAAGTATGCACATTCTACGTCATAACGACTTTCTATAGTTTGCGCATGCATTTGGAAATAAGAAAAGCTTACTTCACCTGTTTTTTAAAATCACAGCTTCTAGAAGGTATACATGATTTCTTAAAAAACACGAGTTTTTAGAAAATGTGTTTTATTTCCTAAATAGAATCAACAAAGTATGCACATTCTACGTCATAACGACTTTCTATAGTTTGCGCATTCATCCGGAAATAAGAAAAGCTTAATTCCACTGTTTTTTCAAATCACAGCTTCTAGAAGTTTTACATGATTTCGTAAAAAACACGAGTTTTTAGAAAATGTGTTTTATTTCATAAATGGAATCTACAAATTATGCACATGCTACGTCGTAACGACTTTCTATAGTTTGCGCATGCGTCCGGAAATAAGAAAAGCTTACTTCCCCCGTTTTTTAAAATCACAGCTTCTAGAAGGCTTACATGATTTCTTAAAAAACATGAGTTTTTAGAAAATGTGTTTTATTTCATAAATGGAATCAAAAAAGTATGCACATTCTACGTCATAACGACTTTCTATAGTTTGCGCATGCGTTTGGAAATAAGAAAAGCTTACTTCTCCCGTTTTTTAAAATCACAGCTTCTAGAAGGTTTACATGATTTCTTAAAAAACACGAGTTTTTAGAAAATGTGTTTTATTTCATAAATGGAATCAACAAACTACACATTCTACGTCATAACGACTTTCTATAGTTTGCGCATGCGTCCGGAAATAAGAAAAGCTTACTTCCACCGTTTTTTAAAATCACAGCTTCTAGAAGGTTTACATGATTTCGTAAAAAACACGAGTTTTTAGAAAATGTGTTTTATTTCATAAATGGAATCTACAAAGTATGCACATTCTACGTCATAACGACTTTCTATAGTTTGCGCATGCGTTCGGAAATAAGAAAAGCTTACTTCCACAGTTTTTTAAAATCACATCTTCTAGAAGATTCACATGATTTCGTAAAAAACACGAGTTTTTAGAAAATGTGGTTTATTTCATAAATGGAATCTACAAAGTATGCACATTCTACGTCATAACGACTTTCTATAGTTTGCGCATGCGTTCGGATATAAGAAAAGCTTACTTCCCCCATTTTTTAAAATCACAGCTTCTAGAAGGCTTACATGATTTGTTAAAAAACATGAGTTTTTAGAAAATGTGTTTTATTTCATAAATGGAATCAACAAAGTATGCACATTCTACGTCATAACGACTTTCTATAGTTTGCGCATGCATTTGGAAATAAGAAAAGCTTACTTCTCCCGTTTTTTAAAATCACAGCTTCTAGAAGGTTTACATGATTTCTTAAAAAACACAAGTTGTTAGAAAATGTGTTTTATTTCATAAATGGAATCAACAAAGTATGCACATTCTACGTCATAACGATTTTATATAGTTTGCGCATGCGTCCGGAAATAAGAAAAGCTTACTTCCACCATTTTTTAAAATCAAAGCTTCTAGAAGGTTTACATGATTTCGTAAAAAACACGAATTTTTAGAAAATGTGTTTTATTTCATAAATGGAATCTACAAATCATGCACATTCTATGTCATAACGACTTCCTATAGATTGTGCATGCGTCCGGAAATAAGAAAAGCTTGCTTCCACCGTTTTTTAAAATCACAGCTTCTAGAAGGTTTACATGATTTCGTAAAAAACACGAGTTTTTAGAAAATGTGTTTTATTTCATAAATGGAATCTACAAAGTATGCACATTCTACGTCATAACGAATTTCTATAGTTTGCGCATGCGTCTGGAAATAAGAAAAGCTTACTTCCCCCATTTTTTAAAATCACAGCTTCTAGAAGGTTTACATGATTTCTTAAAAAACACGAGTTTTTAGAAAATGTGTTTTATTTCATCAATGGAATCAACAAAGTATGCACATTCTACGTCATAATGACTTTCTATAGTTTGCGCATGCGTTTGGAAATAAGAAAAGTTCACTTCCCCCATTTTTTAAAATCACAGCTTCTAGAAGGTTTACATGATTTCTTAAAAAACACGAGTTTTTAGAAAATGTGTTTTATTTCATAAATGGAATCAACAAAGTATGCACATTCTACGTCATAACGACTTTCTATAGTTTGCGCATGCGTTTGGAAATAAGAAAAGCTTACTTCTCCCGTTTTTTAAAATCACAGCTTCTAGAAGGTTTACATGATTTCTTAAAAAACACGAGTTTTTAGAAAATGTGTTTTATTTCATAAATGGAATCAACAAACTACACATTCTACGTCATAACGACTTTCTATAGTTTGCGCATGCGTCCGGAAATAAGAAAAGCTTACTTCCACCATTTTTTAAAATCACAGCTTCTAGAAGGTTTAGATGATTTCTTAAAAAACACGAGTTTTTAGAAAATGTGTTTTATTTCATAAATGGAATCAACAAAGTACAGACATTCTATGTCATAACGACTTTCTATAGTTTGCGCATGCGTTTGGATATAAGAAAAGCTTACTTCCCCCGTTTTTTAAAATCACAGCTTATAGAAGGTTTACATGATTTGTTAAAAAACACGAGTTTTTAGAAAATGTGTTTTATTTCATAAATGGAATCTACAAAGTATGCAAATTCTACGTCATAACGAATTTCTATAGTTTGCGCATGCATTTGGAAATAAGAAAAGCTTACTTTCACCGTTTTTTAAAATCACAGCCTCTAGAAGGTTTACATGATTTCGTAAAAAACACGAGCTTTTAGAAAATGTTTTTTATTTCATCAATGGAATCTACAAAGTACGCACATTCTACGTCATAACGACTTTCTATAGTTTGCGCATGCATCCGGAAATAAGAAAAGCTTACTTCCACCGTTTTTTAAAATCACAGCTTCTAGAAGGTTTACATGATTTCGTAAAAAACACGAGTTTTTAAAAAATGTGTTTTATTTCATCAATGGAATCTACAAAGTATGCACATTCTACGTCATAACGACTTTCTATTGTTTGCGCATGCGTCCGGAAATAAGAAAAGCTTACTTCCACCGTTTATTAAAATCACAGCTTCTAGAAGGTTTACATGATTTCGTAAAGAACACGAGTTTTTAGAAAATGTGTTTAATTTCATAAATCCAATCTACAAAGTATGCACATTCTATGTCATAACGACTTTCTATAGTTTGCGCATGCGTCCGGAAATAAGAAAAGCTTACTTCCACCGTTTATTAAAATCACAGCTTCTAGAAGGTTTACATGATTTCGTAAAGAACACGAGTTTTTAGAAAATGTGTTTTATTTCATAAATCCAATCTACAAAGTATGCACATTCTATGTCATAACGACTTTCTATAGTTTGCGCATGCGTCCGGAGATAAGAAAAGCTTACTACCCCCATTTTTTAAAATCACGGCTTCATGAAGGTTTACATGATTTCTTAAAAAACACGAGTTTTTAGAAAATGTGTTTTATTTCATAAATGGAATCAACAAAGTATGCATATTCTACGTCATAATGACTTTCTATAGTTTGCGCATGCGTCAGAAATAAGAAAAGCTTACTTCCCCCGTTTTTTAAAATCACGGCTTCTAGAAGGTTTACATGATTTCTTAAAAAACACGACTTTTTAGAAAATGTGTTTTATTTCATAAATGGAATCAACCATGTATGCACATTCTACGTCATAATGACTTTCTATAGTTTGGGCATGCGTCCGGAAATAAGAAAAGCTTACTTCCCCCGTTTTTTAAAATCACAGCTTCTAGAAGGTTTACATCATTTCTTAAAAAACACGAGTTTTTAGAAAATGTGTTTTATTTCATAAATGGAATCAATAAAGTGTGCACATTCTACATCATAACGACTTTCTATAGTTTGCGCAATCGTCCCGAAATAAAAAAAGATTACTTCCACCGTTTTTTAAAATCACAGCTTCTAGAAGGTTTACATGATTTCGTAAAAAACACGAGTTTTTAGAAAATGTGTTTTATTTCATAAATGGAATCTAAAAAGTATGCACATTCTACGTCATAACGACTTTCTATAGTTTGCGCATGTGTCCGGAAATAAGAAAAGCTTACTGCTCCTGTCTTTTAAAATCACAGCTTCTAGAAGGTTTACATGATTTCTTAAAAAACCACGAGTTTTTGGAAAATGTGTTTTATTTCATAAATGGAATCAACAAAGTATGCAAATTCTACGTCATAACGACTTTCTATAGTTTCCGCATGCGTTTGGAAATAAGAAAAGCTTACTTACCCCGTTTTTTAAAATCACAGCTTCTAGAAGGTTTACATGATTTCTTAAAAAACATGAGTTTTTAGAAAATGTGTTTTATTTCATAAATGGAATCAACAAAGTATGCACATTCTACGTCATAACGACTTTCTATAGTTTGTGCATGCGTTTGGAAATAAGAAAAGCTTACTTCCCCCGTTTTTTAAAATCACAGCTTCTAGAAGGTTTACATGATTTCTTAAAAAACACTAGTTTTTAGAAAATATGTTTTATTTCATAAATGGAATCAACAAAGTATGCACATTCTACGTCATAACGACTTTCTATAGTTTGCGCATGCGTCCGGAAATAGGAAAAGCTTACTTCCACCGTTTTTTAAAATCACAGCTTCTAGAAGGTTTACATGATTTCTTAAAAAACACGAGTTTTTTGAAAATGTGTTTTATTTCAAAAATGGAATCAACAAAGTATCCACATTCTACATCATAACAACTTTCTATAGTTTGTGCATTCGTCCGGAAATAAGAAAAGCTTACTTCCACCGTTTTTTTAATATCACAGCTTCTAGAAGGTTTACATGATTTCGTAAAAAACACGAGTTTTTAGAAAATGTGTTTTATTTCATAAATGAAATAAATAAAGTATGCACATTCTACGTCATAACGACTTTCTATAGTTTGCGCATGCGTTCGGAAATAAGAAAAGCTTACTTCCACAGTTTTTTAAAATCACATCTTCTAGAAGATTCACATGATTTCGTAAAAAACACGAGTTTTTAGAAAATGTGTTTTATTTCATAAATGGAATCTACAAAGTATGCACATTCTACGTCATAACGACTTTCTATAGTTTGCGCATGCGTCCGGAAATAAGAAAAGCTTACTGCCCCCGTCTTTTAAAATCACAGCTTCTAGAAGGTTTACATGATTTCTTAAAAAACCACGAGTTTTTGAAAAATGTGTTTTATTTCATAAATGGAATCAACAAAGTATGCACATTCTACGTCATAACGACTTTCTATAGTTTCCGCATGCGTTTGGAAATAAGAAAAGCTTACTTACCCCGTTTTTTAAAATCACAGCTTCTAGAAGGTTTACATGATTTCTTAAAAAACATGAGTTTTTAGAAAATGTGTTTTATTTCATAAATGGAATCAACAAAGTATGCACATTCTACGTCATAACGAATTTCTATAGTTTACGCATGTGTTTGGAAATAAGAAAAGCTTACTTCCCCCGTTTTTTAAAATCACAGCTTCTAGAAGGTTTACATGATTTCTTAAAAAACACGAGTTTTTAGAAAATGTGTTTTATTTCATAAATGGAACCTACAAAGATTGCACATTCTACGTCATAACGACTTTCTATAGTTTGCGTATGCGTTTGGAAATAAGAAAAGCTTACTTCCACCGTTTTTTAAAATCACAGCTTCTAGAAGGTTTACATGATTTCGTAAAAAACACGAGTTTTTAGAAAATGTGTTTTATTTCATTAATGGAATCAACAAAGTATGCACATTGTACGTCATAACGAACTTCTATAGTCTGCGCATTCGTCCGGAAATAAGAAAAGCTTAATTCTCCCGTTTTTTAAAATCACAGCTTGTAGAAGGTTTACATGATTTCTTAAAAAACACGAGTTGTTAGAAAATGTGTTTTATTTCATAAATGGAATAAACAAAGTATGCACATTCTATGTCATAACGACTTTCTATAGTTTGCGCATGCGTCCGGAAATAAGAAAAGCTTACTTCCACTGTTTTTTAAAATCAAAGCTTCTAGAAGGTTTACATGATTTCTTAAAAAACACGAGTTTTTGGAAAATTTGTTTTATTTCATAAATGGAATAAACAAAGTATGCACATTCTACATCATAACGACTTTCTATAGTTTGCGCATTCGTCAAGAAATAAGAAAGGCTTACTTCCACCGTTTTTTAAAATCACAGCTTCTAGAAGGTTTACATGATTTCGTAAAAAACACGAGTTTTTAGAAAATGTGTTTTATTTCATAAATGGAATCTACAAAGTATGCACATTCTACATCATAACGAATTTCTATGGTTTGCGCATGCGTCCGAAAATAAGAAAAGCTTACTTCCCCTGTTTTTTAAAATCACAGCTTCTAGAAGGTTTACATGTTTTCGTAAAAAACACGAGTTTTTAGAAAATGTGTTTTACTTCATAAGTGGAATCTACAAAGTATGCACATTCTACGTCATAACGACTTTCCATAGTTTTTGCATGCGTCCAGAAATAAGAAACGCTTACTTCCCTCGTTTTTTTAAAATCACAGCTTCTAGAAGGTTTACATGATTTATTAAAAAACACGAGTTTTTAGAAATTGTGTTTTATTTCATCAATGGAATCAACAAAGTATGGACATTCTACGTCATATCGACTTTCTATAGTTTGTGCATGCATCCGGAAATAAGAAAAGCTTACTTCTCTCGTTTTTTAAAATCACAGCTTCTAGAAGGTTTACATGATTTCTTAAGAAACACGAGTTTTTAGAAAATGTGTTTTATTTCATAAATGGAATCAACAAAGTATGCACATTCTACGGCATAACAACTTTCTATAGTTTGCGCATGCGTTTGGAAATAAGAAAAGCTTACTTCCCCCATTTTTTAAAATCACAGCTTCTAGAAGGTTTACATGATTTCTTAAAAAACACGAGTTTTTAGAAAATGTGTTTTATTTCATAAATGGAATCAACAAAGTATGCACATTCTACGTCATAACGACTTTCTATAGTTTGTGCATGCGTTTGGAAATAAGAAAAGCTTACTTCCCCCGTTTTTTAAAATCACAGCTTCTAGAAGGTTTACATGATTTCTTAAAAAACACTAGTTTTTAGAAAATATGTTTTATTTCATAAATGGAATCAACAAAGTATGCACATTCTACGTCATAACGACTTTCTATAGTTTGCGCATGCGTCCGGAAATAAGAAAAGCTTACTTCCACCGTTTTTTAAAATCACAGCTTCTAGAAGGTTTACATGATTTCTTAAAAAACACGAGTTTTTTGAAAATGTGTTTTATTTCAAAAATGGAATCAACAAAGTATCCACATTCTACATCATAACAACTTTCTATAGTTTGCGCATTCGTCCGGAAATAAGAAAAGCTTACTTCCACCGTTTTTTTAATATCAGAGCTTCTAGAAGGTTTACATGATTTCGTAAAAAACACGAGTTTTTAGAAAATGTGTTTTATTTCATAAATGGAATAAATAAAGTATACACATTCTACGTCAGAACGACTTTCTATAGTTTGCGCATGCGTCCGGAAATAAGAAAAGCTTACTTCCCCCATTTTTTAAAATCACAGCTTCTAGAAGGTTTAGATGATTTCTTAAAAAACACGAGTTTCTAGAAAATGTGTTTTATTTCATAAATGGAATCAACAAAGTATGCACATTCTACGTCATAACGACTTTCTATAGTTTGCGCATGCGTTTGGAAATAAGAAAAGCTTACTTCCCCCGTTTTTTAAAATCACAGCTTCTAGAAGGTTTACATGATTTCTTAAAAAACACGAGTTGTTAGAAAATGTGTTTTATTTTATAAATGGAATCAACAAAGTATGCACATTCTACGTCATAACGACTTTCTATAGTTTGCGCATGCGTTTGGAAATAAGAAAAGCTTACTTCCCCCGTTTTTTAAAATCACAGCTTATAGAAGGTTTACATGATTTGTTAAAAAACACGAGTTTTTAGAAAATGTGTTTTATTTAATAAATGGAATCTACAAAGTATGCAAATTCTACGTCATAACGACTTTCTATAGTTTGCGCATGCATTTGGAAATAAGAAAAGCTTACTTCCACCGTTTTTTAAAATTACAGCTTCTAGAAAGTTTACATGATTTCGTAAAAAACACGAGTTTTTAGAAAATGTGTTTTATTTCATCAATGGAATCTACAAAGTATGCACATTCTATGTCATAACGACTTTCTATAGTTTGCGCATGCGTCCAGAAATAAGAAAAGCTTACTTCCACCGTTTTTTGAAATCACGGCTTCTAGAAGGTTTACATGATTTCGTAAAAAACACGAGTTTTTAGAAAATGTGTTTTATTTCATAAATGGAATCTACAAAGTATGCACATTCTACGTCATAACGACTTTCTATAGTTTGCGCATGCGTCCAGAAATAAGAAAATCTTACTTCCACCGTTTTTTTAAAATCACTGCTTCTAGAAGGTTTACATGATTTCGTAAAAAACACGAGTTTTTAGAAAATGTGTTTTATTTCATAAATGGAATCTACAAAGTATGCACATTCTACGTCATAACGACTTTCTATAGTTTGCGCATGCGTCCGGAAATAAGAAAAGGTTACTTCCACCGTTTTTTAAAATCACAGCTTCTAGAAGGTTTACATGATTTCTTAAAAAACACGAGTATTTTGAAAATGTGTTTTATTTCATAAATGGAATCAACAAAGTGTGCACATTCTATGTCATAACGACTTTCTATAGTTTGCACAATCGTCCCGAAATAAGAAAAGGTTACTTCCACCGTTTTTAAAAATCACAGCTTCTAGAAGGTTTACATGATTTCTTAAAAAACACGAGTTTTTAGAAAATGTGTTTTATTTCATAAATGGAATTTACAAATTATGCACATTCTACGTCATAACGACTTTCTATAGTTTGCGCATGCGTCCGGAAATAAGAAACGCTTACTTCCCCGGTTTTTAAACTCACAGCTTCTAGAAGGTTTACATGATTTCGTAAAAAACACGAGTTTTTAGAAAATGTGTTTTATTTCATAAATGGAATCTACAAAGTATGCACATTCTACGTCATAACGACTTTCTATAGTTTGCGCATGCGTCCGGAAATAAGAAAAGCTTACTTCCACAGTTTTTTAACATCACATCTTCTAGAAGATTCACATGATTTCGTAAAAAAACACGAGTTTTTAGAAAATGTGTTTTATTTCATAAATGGAATCTACAAAGTATGCACATTCTACATCATAACGACTTTCTATAGTTTGTGCATGCGTTCGGAAATAAGAAAAGCTTACTTCCCCCGTTTTTTAAGATCACAGCTTCTAGAAGGCTTACATGATTTGTTAAAAAACACGAGTTTTTAGAAAATGTGTTTTATTTCATAAATGGAATCAACAAATTATGCACTTCTACGTCATAACGACTTTCTATAGTATGCGCATGCATTTCGAAATAAGAAAAGCTTACTTCTCCCGTTTTTTAAAATCACAGCTTCTAGAAGGTTTACATGATTCCTTAAAAAACACGAGTTTTTGGAAAATGTGTTTTATTTCATAAATGGAATCAACAAAGTATGCACATTCTACGTCATAATGACTTTATATAGTTTGCGCATGCGTCCGGAAATAAGAAAAGCTTAGTTCCACCATTTTTTAAAATCAAAGCTTCTAGAAGGTTTACATGATTTCGTAAAAAACACGAGTTTTTAGAAAATGTGTTTTATTTCATAAATGGAATCTACAAATCATGCATATTCTATGAAATAACGACTTTCTATAGTTTGCGCATGCGTCCGGAAATAAGAAAAGCTTACTTCCACCGTTTTTTAAAATCACAGCTTCTAGAAGGTTTACATGATTTCGTAAAAAACACGAGTTTTTAGAAAATGTGTTTTATTTCATAAATGGAATCGACAAAGTATGCACATTCTACGTCATAACGAATTTCTATAGTTTGCGCATGCGTCTGGAAATAAGAAAAGCTTACTTCCCCCGTTTTTTAAAATCACAGCTTCTAGAAGGTTTACATGATTTCTTAAAAAACACGAGTTTTTAGAAAATGTGTTTTATTTCATCAATGGAATCAACAAAGTATGTACATTCTACGTCATAACGACTTTCTATAGTTTGCGCATGCGTTTGGAAATAAGAAAAGCTTACTTCCCCCATTTTTTAAAATCACAGCTTCTAGAAGGTTTACATGATTTCTTAAAAAACACGAGTTTTTAGAAAATGTGTTTTATTTCATAAATGGAATCAACAAAGTATGCACATTCTACGTCATAACGACTTTCTATAGTTTGCGCATGCGTTTGGAAATAAGAAAAGCTTACTTCACCTGTTTTTTAAAATCACAGCTTCTAGAAGGTATACATGATTTCTTAAAAAACACGAGTTTTTAGAAAATGTGTTTTATTTCCTAAATAGAATCAACAAAGTATGCACATTCTACGTCATAATGACTTTCTATAGTTTGCGCATTCGTCCGGAAATAAGAAAAGCTTACTTCCACTGTTTTTTAAAATCACAGCTTCTAGAAGTTTTACATGATTTCGTAAAAAACACGAGTTTTTAGAAATTGTGTTTTATTTCATAAATGGAATCTACAAAGTATGCACATTCTACGTCATAACGACTTTCTATAGTTTGCGCAAGCATCCGGAAATAAGAAAAGCTTACTTCCCCTATTTTTTAAGATCACAGCTTCTAGAAGGTTTACATGATTTCTTAAAAAACACGAGTTTTTAGAAAATGTGTTTTATTTCATAAATGGAATCAACAAAGTATGCACATTCTACCTCATACCGACTTTCTATAGTTTGCGCATGTGTCCGGAAATAAGAAAAGCTTACTTACCCCGTTTTTTAAAATCACAGCTTCTAGAAGGCTTACATGATTTCTTAAAAAACACGAGTTTTTAGAAAATGTGTTTTATTTCATAAATGGAATCAACAAAGTATGCACATTCTACGTCATAACGACTTTCTATAGTTTGCGCATGCGTTTGGAAATAAGAAAAGCTTACTTCTCCCGTTTTTTCAAATCACAGCTTCTAGAAGGTTTACATGATTTCTTAAAAAACACGAGTTGTTAGAAAATGTGTTTTATTTCATAAATGGAATTAACAAAGTGTGCACATTCTACGTCATAACGACTTTCTATAGTTTGCGCAATCGTCCCGAAATAAGAAAAGCTTACTTCCACCATTTTTTAAAATCACAGCTTCTAGAAGGTTTACATGATTTCTTAAAAAACACGAGTTTTTAGAAAATGTGTTTTATTTCATAAATGGAATCAACAAAGTGTGCACATTCTACATCATAACGACTTTCTATAGTTTGTGCAATCGTCCGGAAATAAGAAAAGCTTACTTCTCCCGTTTTTTCAAATCACAGCTTCTAGAAGGTTTACAAGATTTCTTAAAAAACACGAGTTGTTAGAAAATGTGTTTTATTTCATAAATGGAATCAACAAAGTGTGCACATTCTACGTCATAACGACTATCTATAGTTTGCGCATGCGTCCGGAAATAAGAAAAGCTTACTACCCCCATTTTTTAAAATCACGGCTTCTAGAAGGTTTACATGATTTCTTAAAAAACACGAGTTTTTAGAAAATGTGTTTCATTTCATAAATGGAATCAACAAAGTATGCACATTCTACGTCATAACGAATTTCTATAGTTTGCGCATGCATTTGGAAATGAGAAAAGCTTACTTCCACCGTTTTTTAAAATCACAGCTTCTAGAAGGTTTACATGATTTCGTAAAAAACACGAGTTTTTAGAAAATGTGTTTTATTTCATCAATGGAATCTACAAAGTATGCACATTCTATGTCATAACGACTTTCAATAGTTTGCACATGCGTCCGGAAATAAGAAAAGCTTACTTCCACCGTTTTTTAAAATCACAGCTTCTAGAAGGTTTACATGATTTCGTAAAAAACACGAGTTTTTAGAAAATGTGTTTTATTTCATCAATGGAATCTACAAAGTATGCACATTCTACGTCATAACAACTTTTTATAGTTTGTGCATGCGTTCGGAAATAAGAAAAGCTTACTTCCACCGTTTTTTAAAATCACATCTTCTAGAAGATTTACATGATTTCGTAAAAAACACGAGTTGTTAGAAAATGTGTTTTATTTCATAAATGGAATCAACAAAGTATGCACATTCTACGTCATAACGACTTTCTATAGTTTGCGCATGCGTTTGGAAATAAGAAAAGCTTACTTCACCTATTTTTTAAAATCACAGCTTCTAGAAGGTATACATGATTTCTTAAAAAACATGAGTTTTTAGAAAATGTGTTTTATTTCCTAAATAGAATCAACAAAGTATGCACATTCTACGTCATAATGACTTTCTATAGTTTGCGCATTCGTCCGGAAATAAGAAAAGCTTACTTCCACTGTTTTTTAAAATCACAGCTTCTAGAAGTTTTACATGATTTGGTAAAAAACACGAGTTTTTAGAAATTTTTTTTTATTTCATAAATGGAATCTACAAAGTATGCACATTCTACGTCATAACGACTTTCTATAGTTTGCGCAAGCGTCCGGAAATAAGAAAAGCTTACTTCCCCCATTTTTTAAAATCACAGCTTCTAGAAGGTTTACATGATTTCTTAAAAAACACGGGTTTTTAGAAAATGTGTTTTATTTCATAAATGGAATCAACAAAGTATGCACATTCTACGTCATACCGACTTTCTATAGTTTGCGCATGTGTCCGGAAATAAGAAAAGCTTACTTACCCCGTTTTTTAAAATCACAGCTTCTAGAAGGCTTACATGATTTCTTAAAAAACACGAGTTTTTAGAAAATGTGTTTTATTTCATAAATGGAATCAACAAAGTATGCACATTCTACATCATAACGACTTTCTATAGTTTGCGCATGCGTTTGGAAATAAGAAAAGCTTACTTCTCCCGTTTTTTCAAATCACAGCTTCTAGAAGGTTTACATGATTTCTTAAAAAACACGAGTTGTTAGAAAATGTGTTTTATTTCATAAATGGAATCAACAAAGTGTGCACATTCTACGTCATAACGACTTTCTATAGTTTGCGCAATCGTCCCGAAATAAAAAAAGCTTACTTCCACCATTTTTTAAAATCACAGCTTCTAGAAGGTTTACATGATTTCTTAAAAAACACGAGTTTTTAGAAAATGTGTTTTATTTCATAAATGGAATCAACAAAGTGTGCACATTCTACATCATAATGACTTTCTATAGTTTGCGCAATCGTCCCGAAATAAGAAAATCTTACTTCCACCGTTTTTTAAAATCACAGCTTCTAGAAGGTTTACATGATTTCTTAAAAAACACGAGTATTTTGAAAATGTGTTTTATTTCATAAATGGAATCAACAAAGTGTGCACATTCTATGTCATAACGACTTTCTATAGTTTGCACAATCGTCCCGAAATAAGAAAAGCTTACTTCCACCGTTTATTAAAATCATAGCTTCTAGAAGGTTTACAAGATTTTGTAAAGAACACGACTTTTTAGAAAATGTGTTTTATTTCATAAATCCAATCTACAAAGTATGCACATTCTATGTCATAACGACTTTCTATAGTTTCCGCATGCGTCCGGAAATAAGAAAAGCTTACTACCCCCATTTTTTAAAATCACGGCTTCAAGAAGGTTTACATGATTTCTTAAAAAACACAAGTTTTTAGAAAATGTGTTTTATTTCATAAATGGAATCAACAAAGTATGCACATTCTACGTCATAATGACTTTCTATAGTTTGCGCATGCATCGGAAATAAGAAAAGCTTACTACCCCCCGTTTTTTAAAATCACAGCTTCTAGAAGGTTTACATGATTTCTACGTCATAACGACTTTCTATAGTTTGCGCATGCGTCCGGAAATAAGAAAAGCTTACTACCCCCATTTTTTAAAATCACGGCTTCTAGAAGGTTTACATGATTTCTTAAAAAACACGAGTTTTTAGAAAATGTGTTTTATTTCATAAATGGAATCAACAAAGTATGCATATTCTACGTCATAATAACTTTCTATAGTTTGCGCATGCGTCGGAAATAAGAAAAGCTTACTTCCCCCGTTTTTTAAAATCACAGCTTCTAGAAGGTTTACATGATTTCTTAAAAAACACGAGTTTTTAGAAAATGTGTTTTATTTCATAAATGGAATCAACAAAGTATGCACATTCTACGTCATAACGACTTTCTATAGTTTGCGCATGCGTTTGGAAATAAGAAAAGCTTACTTCCCCCGTTTTTTAAAAGCACAGCTTCTAGAAGGTTTACATGATTTCTTAAAAAACACGAGTTTTTAGAAAATGTGTTTTTTTTCATAAATGGAATCAACAAAGTATGCACATTCTACGTCATAACGACTTTCTATAGTTTGCGCATGCGTTTGGAAATAAGAAAAGCTTACTTCCCCCATTTTTTAAAATCACAGCTTATAGAAGGTTTACATGATTTGTTAAAAAACACGAGTTTTTAGAAAATGTGTTTTATTTCATAAATGGAATCTACAAAGTATGCAAATTCTACGTCATAACGAATTTCTATAGTTTGCGCATGCATTTGGAAATGAGAAAAGCTTACTTCCACCGTTTTTTAAAATCACAGCTTCTAGAAGGTTTACATGATTTCGTAAAAAACACGAGTTTTTAGAAAATGTGTTTTATTTCATCAATGGAATCTACAAAGTATGCACATTCTATGTCATAACGACTTTCTATACTTTGCGCATGTGTCCGGAAATAAGAAGGGCTTACTTCCACCGTTTTTCAAAATCACAGCTTCTAGAAGGTTTACATGATTTCGTAAAAAACACGAGTTTTTAGAAAATGTGTTTTATTTCATCAATGGAATCTACAAAGTATGCACATTCTATGTCATAACGACTTTCTATAGTTTGCGCATGCGTCCGGAAATAAGAAAAGCTTACTTCCACCGTTTTTTAAAATCACAGGTTCTAGAAGGTTTACATGTTTTCGTAAAAAACACGAGTTTTTAGAAAATGTCTTTTATTTCATAAATGGAACCTACAAAGTATGCACATTCTACTGTAAAATTAGTCACAGCAGATCTAATGAACAAGTAAATCAATCACAAAAGATGAACATAGAAAATATGGTGCAAAACTGTGCAAAACATGCAACAGTGCTCTCTATCCCAGAAAGGGTGAATGAATTACAATACAAACTGTCACAATGACTGAGGAATTCGAATTGCCTAAGGAGGTCATTTGAATCACTGAATGGAGTAGCTTGACTCTATCTATGAGTCCTCATCAATCATCGGTGGTGCTCATCAATCACAACAACCAGTCATCCAGGTGTCAATCTGAGTCTAACTGAGTGTAATGAGTGTAACTGAAGTATGTAGCACTGATTTAGGATCTGGAGGCTCAGTGGGGGTGCATGGGAGGCTAACTGAAGTCAAAACAAGTCACCTAATCAAATTGGAGGTCAAACGGAAGTGATACAGTCAGTCGGGAGTGAAACTAGCCTCAAATCAGGGAGAATTGGAGCTAACTGAATGTAACTGAAGTGGTAGGTGACCTTCTCTGGCAGTAGGTGAGAAGTGGGCGCCTTTCAGCTTAGGAGGGCTAAAACTCTGTGGTAGGTGGCTCCCGGGTGCTAGAAGAAGGTGGATAAGGTGCTGGCGGCATCAAACTGGTGACTGGGATGCATGCCAGTGCATGCAGGTGCATGCAAACCCTAGATTCTGCATGCAAACCCTAATTTGCATGCAGATCCTGAAAAAGATGATGTGGATATCCGAACATCTACGTCATAACGACTTTCTATAGTTTCCGCATGCATCCGGAAATAAGAAAAGCTTACTTCCCCCGTTTTTTAAAATCACAGCTTCTAGAAGGTTTACATGATTTCTTAAAAAACACAAGTTTTTAGAAAATGTGTTTTATTTCATCAATGGAATCAACAAAGTATGCACATTCTACGTCATAACCACTTTCTATAGTTTCCGCATGCATTTGGAAATGAGAAAAGCTTACTTCCCCCGTTTTTTAAAATCACAGCTTCTAGAAGGTTTACATGATTTCTTAAAAAACATGAGTTTTTAGAAAATATGTTTCATTTCATAAATGGAATCAAAAAAGTATGCACATTCTACGTCATAACGACTTTCTATAGTTGGCGCATGCGTACGGAAATAAGAAAATCTTACTTCCACCGTTTTTTAAAATCACAGCTTCTAGAAGGTATACATGATTTCGTAAAAAACACGAGTTTTTAGAATATGTGTTTTATTTCATAATTGGAATCTACAAAGTATGCACATTCTACGTCATAACGAGTTTCTATAGTTTGCGCATGCGTCCGGAAATAAGAAAAGCTTACTTCCACCGTTTTTCAAAATCACAGCTTCTAGAAGGTTTACATGATTTCGTAAAAAACACGAGTTTTTAGAAAATGTGTTTTATTTCATAAATGGAATCTACAAAGTATGCACATTCTACGTCATAACCAATTTCTATAGTTTGCGCATGTGTCCGGAAATAAGAAAAGCTTACTTCCCCCGTTTTTTTAAATCACAGCTTCTAGAAGGTTTACATGATTTCTTAAAAAACACTAGTTTTTAGAAAATATATTTTATTTCATAAATGGAATCAACAAAGTATCCACATTCTACGTCATAACGACTTTCTATAGTTTGGGCATGCGTCTGGAAATAATAAAAGCTTACTTCCACCGTTTTTTAAAATCACAGCTTCTAGAAGGTTTACATGATTTCTTAAAAAACACGAGTTTTTTGAAAATGTGTTTTATTTCATAAATGGAATCAACAAAGTATGCACATTCTACGTCATAACGACTTTCTATAGTTTGCGCATTCATCCGGAAATAAGAAAAGCTTACTTCCACCGTTTTTTAAAATCACAGCTTCTAGAAGGTTTACATGATTTCGTAAAAAACACGAGTTTTTAGAAAATGTGTTTTATTTCTTAAATGGAATCTACAAAGTATGCACATTCTACGTCATAACGACTTTCTGTAGTTTGCCCATGCGTCCGGAAATAAGAAAAGCTTACTTCTCTCGTTTTTTAAAATCACAGCTTCTAGAAGGTTTACATGATTTCTTAAAAAACATGAGTTTTTAGAAAATGTGTTTTATTTCATAAATGGAATCAACAAAGTATGCACATTCTACGTCAAAATGACTTTCTATAGTTTGCGCATGCGTTTGGAAATAAGAAAAGCTTACTTCCCCCATTTTTTAAAATCACAGCTTCTAGAAGGTTTACATGATTTCTAAAAACACACGAGTTGTTAGAAAATGTGTTTTATTTCATAAATGGAATCAACAAAGTATGCACATTCTACGTCATAACGACTTTCTATAGTTTGCGCATGCGTCCGGAAATAAGGAAAGCTTACTTCGACCATTTTTTAAAATCAAAGCTTCTAGAAGGTTTACATGATTTCTTAAAAAACACGAGTTTTTAGAAAATGTGTTTTATTTCATAAATGGAAACAACAAAGTATGCACATTCTACGTCATAACGACTTTCTATAGTTTGCGCATGCGTCCGCAAATAAGAAAAGCTTACTTCCACCATTTTTTAAAATCAAAGCTTCTAGAAGGTTTACATGATTTCTTAAAAAACACGAGTTTTTAGAAAATGTGTTTTATTTCATAAATGGAATCAACAAATTATGCACATTCTATGTCATAACGACTTTCTATAGTTTGCGCATGTGTTTGGAAATAAGAAAAGCTTACTTCCCCCGTTTTTTAAAATCATAGCTTCTAGAAGGTTTACATGATTTCTTAAAAAACACTAGTTTTTAGAAAATCTGTTTTATTTCATAAATGGAATCAACAAAGTATGCACATTCTACCTCATAACGACTTTCTATAGTTTGCGGATGCGTCCGGAAATAAGAAAAGCTTACTTCCATCATTTTTTAAAATCACAGCTTCTAGAAGGTTTACATGATTTCTTAAAAAACACAAGTTTTTAGAAAATGTGTTTTATTTCATAAATGGAATGAACAAAGTATGCACATTCTACGTCATAACAACTTTCTATAGCTTGCGCATGCGTCCGGAAATAAGAAAAGCTTACTTCCACCTTTTTTTAAAATCACAGCTTCTAGAAGGTTTACATGATTTCGTAAAAAACACGAGTTTTTAGAAAATGTGTTTTATTTCATAAATGGAATCTACAAAGTATGCACATTCTACGTCATAACGACTTTCTATAGTTTGCGCATGCGTCCGGAAATAAGAAAAGATTACTTCCACCGTTTTTTAAAATCACAGCTTCTAGAAGGTTTACATCATTTCTTAAAAAACACGAGTTTTTTTAAAATGTGTTTTATTTCATAAATAGAATCAACAAAGTATGCACATTCTACGTCATAACGACTTTCTATAGTTTGCGCATTCGTCTGAAAATAAGAAAAGCTTACTTCCACCGTTTTTTAAAATCACAGCTTCTAGAAGGTTTACATGATTTCCTAAAAAACACGAGTTTTTTGAAAAATGTGTTTTATTTCATAAATGGAATCTACAAAGTATGCACATTCTACGTCATAACGACTTTCTATAGTTTGCGCATGCGTCCGGAAATAAGAAAAGCTTACTTCCACCGTTTTTTAAAATCACAGCTTGTAGAAGATTTACATGATTTCTTAAAAAACACGAGTTTTTAGAAAATGTGTTTTATTTCATAAATGGAATCAACAAAGTATGCACATTCTACGTCATAACGACTTTCTATATTTTTCGCATGCATTTCGAAATAAGAAAAGCTTACTTCCCCCGTTTTTTAAAATCACACCTTCTAGAAGGTTTACATGATTTCTTAAAAAACACGAGTTTTTAGAAAATGTGTTTTATTTCATCAATGGAATCTACAAAGTATGCACATTCTACGTCATAACGACTTTCTATAGTTTGCGCATCCGTTTGGAAATAAGAAAAGCTTACTTCCCCCGTTTTTTAAAATCACAGCTTCTAGAAGGTTTACATGATTTCTTAAAAAACACGAGATTTTAGAAAATGTGTTTTATTTCATCAATGGAATCAACAAAGTATGCACATTCTATGTCATAACGACTTTCTATAGTTTGCGCATGAGTTTGGAAATAAGAAAAGATTACTTCCCCCGTTTTTTAAAATCACAGCTTCTAGAAGGTTTACATGATTTCTTAAAAAACACGAGTTTTTAGAAAATGTGTTTTATTTCATAAATGGAATAAACAAAGTATGCACATTCTACGTCATAACGACGTTCTATAGTTTCCGTATGCGTTTGGAAATAAGAAAAAGCTTACTTCCACCATTTTTTAAAATCAAAGCTTCTAGAAGGTTTACATGATTTCTTAAAAAACACGAGTTTTTAGAAAATGTGTTTTATTTCATAAATGGAATCAACAAAGTATGCACATTCTCCGTCATAACGACTTTCTATAGTTTGCGCATGCGTTTGGAAATAAGAAAAGCTTACTTCCCCCGTTTTTTAAAATCACAGCTTCTAGAAGGTTTACATGATTTCTTAAAAAACACTAGTTTTTAGAAAATATATTTTATTCAATAAATTGAATCAACAAAGTATGCACATTCTACGTCATAACGACTTTCTATAGTTTGCGCATGCGTCCGGAAATAACAAAAGCTTACTTCCAACGTTTTTTAAAATCACTGCTTCTAGAAGGTTTAAATCATTTCTTAAAAAACATGAGTTTTTTGAAAATGTGTTTTATTTCAAAAATGGAATCAACAAAGTATGCACATTCTACATCATAACGACTTTCTATAGTTAGCGCATGCGTCCGCAAATAAGAAAAGCTTACTTCCACCATTTTTTAAAATCAAAGCTTCTAGAAGGTTTACATCATTTCTTAAAAAACATGAGTTTTTTGAAAATGTGTTTTATTTCATAAATGGAATCAACAAAGTATGCACATTCTAAGTCATAACAACTTTCTATAGTTTGCGCATGTGTTGGAAATAAGAAAAGCTTACTTCCCCCGTTTTTTAAAATCATAGCTTCTAGAAGGTTTACATGATTTCTTAAAAAACGCTAGTTTTTAGAAAATGTGTTTTGTTTCATAAATGGAATCTACAAAGTATGCACATTTTACGTCATAACGACTTTCTATAGTTTGTGCATGCGTCCGGAAATAAGACAAGCTTACTTCCACCGTTTTTTAAAATCACAGCTTCTAGAAGGTTTACATGATTTCGTAAAAAACACGAGTTTTTAGAAAATGTGTTTTATTTCATAAATGGAATCTACAAAGTATGCACATTCTACATCATAACGACTTTCTATAGTTTGCGCATGCGTCCGGAAATATGAAAAGCTTACTTCCCCCGTTTTTCTAAATCACAGCTTCTAGAAGGTTTACATGATTTCTTAAAAAACACGAGTTTTTAGAAAATGTATTTTATTTCATAAATGGAATCAACAAAGTATGCACATTCTACATCATAACGACTTTCTATAGTTTTTGCATGCGTCCGGAAATAAGAAAAGCTTACTTCCACCGTTTTTTAAAATCACAGCTTCTAGAAGGTTTACATGATTTCGCAAAAAACATGAGTTTTTAGAAAATGTGTTTTATTTCATAAATGGAATCTACAAAGTATGCACATTCTACGTCATAACGACTTTCTATAGTTTGCGCATGCGTCTGGAAATACGAAAAGCTTACTTCCACCGTTTTTTAAAATCACAGCTTCTAGAAGGTTTACATGATTCCTTAAAAAACAAGAGTTTTTAGAAAATGGTTTTTATTTCATAAATGGAATCTACAAAGTATGCACATTCTAGGTCATAACGACTTTCTATAGTTTGTGCATGCGTCCGGAAATAAGAAAAGCTTACTTCCACCATTTTTTTAAAATCACAGCTTCTAGAAGGTTTACATGATTTCTTAAAAAACACGAGTTTTTAGAAAATGTGTTTTATTTCATACTTGGAATCAACAAAGTATGCACATTCTACGTCATAACGACTTTCTATAGTTTGCGCATGCGTCCGGAAATAGGGAAAGCTTACTTCCCCCCGTTTTTTAAAATCACAGCTTCTAGAAGGTTTACACGATTTCTTAAAAAACACTAGTTTGAAAATATGTTTTATTTCATAAATGGAATCAACAAAGTATGCACATTCTACGTGATAACGACTTTCTATAGTTTGCGCATGCGTCCGGAAATAAGAAAAGCTTACTTCCACCGTTTTTTAAAATCATAGTTTCTAGAATGTTTACATGATTTCGTAAAAAAACACGAGTTTTTAGAAAATGTGTTTTATTTCATAAATGGAATCAACAAAGTATGCACATTCTACGTCATAACCACTTTCTATAGTTTGTGCTTTCGTCCGGAAATAAGAAAAGCTTACATCCACCGTTTTTTAAAATCACAGCTTCTAGAAGGTTTACATGATTTCGTAAAAAACACGAGTTTTTAGAAAATGTGTTTTATTTCATAAATGGAATCTACAAAGTATGCACATTCTACGTCATAACGACTTTCTATAGTTTGCGCATGCGTCCGGAAATAAGAAAAGCTTACTTCCACCGTTTTTTAAAATCACAGCTTCTAGAACGTTTACATGATTTCTTAAAAAACACTAGTTTGAAAATATCTTTTATTTCATAAATGGAATCAACAAAGTATGCACATTCTACATCATAACGACTTTCTATAGTTTGCGAATGCGTCCGGAAATAAGAAAAGCTTACTTCCACCGTTTTGTAAAATCACAGCTTCTAGAAGGTTTACATGATTTCTTAAAAAACATGAGTTTTTTTAAAATGTGTTTTATTTCATAAATGGAATCAACAAAGTATGCACATTCTACGTCATAACGACTTTTTATAGTTTGTGCATTCGTCCGGAAATAAGAAAAGCTTACTACCACCGTTTTTTAAAATCACAGCTTCTAGAAGGTTTACATGATTTCGTAAAAAACACGAGTTTTTAGAAAATGTGTTTTATATCATAAATGGAATCTACAAAGTATGCACATTCTATGTCATAACAACTTTCTATAGTTTGCGCATGCGTCCGGAAATAAGAAAAGCTTACTTCCACCGTTTTTTAAAATCACAGCTTCTAGAAGGTTTACATGATTTCGTAAAAAACACGAGTTTTTAGAAAATGTGTTTTATTTCATAAATGGAATCTACAAAGTATGCACATTCTACGTCATAACGACTTTCTATAGTTTGCGCATACGTCCGGAAATAAGAAAAGCTTACTTCCCCCGTTTTTTAAAATCACAGCTTCTAGAAGGTTTACATGATTTCTTAAAAAACATGAGTTTTTAGAAAATGTGTTTTATTTCATAAATGGAATCTACAAAGTATGCACATTCTACGTCATAACGACTTTCTATAGTTTGCGCGTGCGTCCGGAAATAAGAAAAGCTTACTTCCCCCGTTTTTTAAAATCACAGCTTCTATAAGGTTTACATGATTTCTTAAAAAACACGAGTTTTTAGAAAATGTGTTTTATTTCATAAATGGAATCAACAAAGTATGCACATTCTATGTCATAACGACTTTCTATAGTTTGCGCATGCGTCCAGAAATAAGAAAAGCTTACTTCCACCGTTTTTTAAAATCACAACTTCTAGAAGGTTTACATGATTTCGTAAAAAACACAAGTTTTTAGAAAATGTGTTTTATTTCATAAATGGAATCTACAAAGTATGCACATTCTACGTCATAACGACTTTCTATAGTTTGCGCATGCGTTGGGAAATAAGAAAAGCTTACTTCCCCTATTTTTTAAAATCACAGCTTCTAGAAGGTATACATGAGTTCTTAGAAAACACGAGTTTTTAGAAAATGTGTTTTATTTCATAAATGGAATCTACAAAGTATGTACATTCTACGTCATAACGACTTTCTATAGTTTGCTCATGCGTCCGGAAATAAGCAAAGCTTACTTCCCCCGTTTTTTAAAATCACAGCTTCTAGAAGGTTTACATGATTTCTTAAAAAACACGGGTTTTTAGAAAATGTATTTTATTTCATAAATGGAATCAAAAAAGTATGCACATTCTACGTCATAACGACTTTTCTATAATTTGCGCATGCGTCCGGAAGGAAGAAAAGCTTACTTCCATCGTTTTTTAAAATCACAGCTTCTAGAAGGTTTACATGATTTCTTAAAAAACACGAGTTCTTAGAAAATGTGTTTTATTTAATAAATGGAATCAACAAAGTATGCACATTCTACGCCATAACGACTTTCTATAGTTTGCGCATGCGTCCGGAAATAAGAAAAGCTTACTTCCACCGTTTTTTAAAATCAAAGCTTCTAGAAGGTTTACATGATTTCGTAAAAAACACGAGTTTTTAGAAAATGTGTTTTATTTCATAAATGGAATCTACAAAGTACGAACATTCTACGTCATAACGACTTTATATATTTTGCGCATGCCTCCGGAAATAAGAAAAGCTTACTTCCCCCGTTTTTTAAAATCACAGCTTCTAGAAGGTTTACATGATTTCTTAAAAAACACGAGTTTTTAGAAAATGTGTTTTATTTCATAAATGGAATCAACAAAGTATGCACATTCTACGTCATAACGACTTTCTATAGTTTGCGCATGCGTTTGGAAAGAAGAAAAGGTTACTTCCCCTTGTTTTTTAAAATCACAGCTTCTAGAAGGTTTACATGATTTCTTAAAAAACACGAGTTTTTAGAAAATGTGTTCTATTTCATAAATCGAATCAACAAAGTATGCACATTCTACGTCATAACAACTTTCTATAGTTTGCGCATGCGTTTGGAAATAAGAAAAGCTTACATCCCCCGTTTTTTAAAATCACAGCTTCTAGAAGGTTTACATGATTTCTTAAAAAACACAAGTTTTTAGAAAATGTGTTTTATTTCATCAATGGAATCAACAAAGTATGCACATTCTACGTCATAACGACTTTCTATAGTTTGCGCATGTGTTCGGAAATAAGAAAACCTTACTTCCACCATTTTTTAAAATCACAGCTTCTAGAAGGTTTACATGACTTCTTAAAAAACACGAGTTTTTAGAAAATGTGTTTTATTTCATAAATGGAATCAACAAAGTATGCACATTGTACATCATAACGACTTTCTATAGTTTGCGCATGCGTTTGGAAATAAGAAAAGCTTACTTCCCCTGTTTTTTAAAATCACAGCTTCTAGAAGTTTTACATGATTTCTTAAAAAACACAAGTTTTTAGAAAATGTGTTTTATTTCATAAATAGAATCTACAAAGTATGCACATTCTACGTCATAACGACTTTCTATAGTTTGCGCATGCGTCCGGAAATAAGAAAAGTTAACATCCCCCGTTTTTTAAAATCACAGCTTCTAGAAGGTTTACATGATTTCTTAAAAAACACAAGTTTTTAGAAAATGTGTTTTATTTTATATATGGAATCTACAAAGTATGCACATTCTACGTCATAACGACTTTATATAGTTTGCGCATGCGTCTGGAAATAAGAAAAGCTTACTTCCACCGTTTTTTAAAATCACAGCTTCTAGAAGGTTTACATGATTCCTTAAAAAACACGAGTTTTTGGAAAATGTGTTTTATTTCATAAATGGAATTTACAAAGTATGCACATTCTAGGTCATAACGACTTTCTATAGTTTGCGCATGCGTCCGGAAATAAGAAAAGCTTACTTCCACCAATTTTTAAAATCACAGCTTCTAGAAGGTTTACATGATTTCGTAAAAAACACGAGTTTTTTGAAAATGTGTTTTATTTCATTAATGGAATCTAGAAAGTATGCACATTCTACTTCATAACGACTTTCTATAGTTTGCGCATGCGTCCGGAAATAAGAAAAGCTTACTTCCCCTGTTTTTTAAAATCACAGCTTCTAAAAGGTTTACATGATTTCTTAAAAAACACGGGTTTTTAGAAAATGTGTTTTATTTCATAAATGGAATCAACAAAGTATGCACATTCTACGTCATAACGACTTTCTATAGTTTGCGCATGCGTTTGGAAATAAGAAAAGCTTACTTCCCCATTTTTTAAAATCACAGCTTCTAGAAGGTTTACATGATTTCTTAAAAAACACGAGTTTTTAGAAAATGTGTTTTATTTCATAAATGGAATCTACAAAGTATGCACATTCTACGTCATAACGAATTTCTATAGTTTGAGCATGTGTCAAGAAATAAGAAAAGCTTACTTCCCCATTTTTTAAAATCACAGCTTCTAGAAGGTTTACATGATTTCTTAAAAAACACGAGTTTTTGGAAAATGTGTTTTATTTCATAAATGGAATCTACAAAGTATGCACATTCTACGTCATAACGAATTTCTATAGTTTGAGCATGCGTCCAGAAATAAGAAAAGCTTACTTCCACCGTTTTTTAAAATCACAGCTTCCAGAAGGTTTACATGATTTCGTAAAAAACACGAGTTTTTAGAAAATGTGTTTTATTTCATATATGGAATCTACAAAGTATGCACATTCTATGTCATAACGACTTTCTATAGTTTGCGCATGCGTCTGGAAATAAGAAAAGCTTACTTCCACCGTTTTTTAAAATCACAGCTTCTAGAAGGTTTACATGATTTCGTAAAAAACACGAGTTTTTAGAAAATGTGTTTTATTTCATAAATGGAATCTACAAAGTATGCACATTCTACGTCATAACGACTTTCTATAGTTTGCGCGTGCGTCCGGAAATAAGAAAAGCTTACTTCCCCCGTTTTTTAAAATCACAGCTTCTACAAGGTTTACATGATTTCTTAAAAAACACGAGTTTTTAGAAAATGTGTTTTATTTCATAAATGGAATCAACAAAGTATGCACATTGTATGTCATAACGACTTTCTATAGTTTGCGCATGCGTTTGGAAATAAGAAAAGCTTACTTCCCCGTTTATTAAAATCACAGCTTCTAGAAGGTTTACATGATTTCTTAAAAAACACGAGTTTTTGGAAAATGTGTTTTATTTCATAAATGGAATCTACAAAGTATGCACATTCTACGTCATAACGAATTTCTATAGTTTGAGCATGCGTCCAGAAATAAGAAAAGCTTACTTCCACCGTTTTTTAAAATCACAACTTCTAAAAAGTTTACATGATTTCGTAAAAAACACAAGTTTTTAGAAAATGTGTTTTATTTCATAAATGGAATCTACAAAGTATGCACATTCTACGTCATAACGACTTTCTATAGTTTGCGCATGCGTTTGGAAATAAGAAAAGCTTACTTCCCCTATTTTTTAATATCACAGCTTCTAGAAGGTATACATGAGTTCTTAAAAAACACGAGTTTTTAGAAAATGTGTTTTATTTCATAAATGGAATATACAAAGTATGTACATTCTACGTCATAACGACTTTCTATAGTTTGCTCATGCGTCCGGAAAGAAGAAAAGCTTACTTCCCCCGTTTTTTAAAATCACAGCTTCTAGAAGGTTTACATGATTTCTTAAAAAACACGGGTTTTTAGAAAATGTATTTTATTTCATAAATGGAATCAACAAAGTATGCACATTCTACGTCATAACGACTTTTCTATAATTTGCGCATGCGTTCGGAAAGAAGAAAAGCTTACTTCCACCGTTTTTTAAAATCACAGCTTCTAGAAGGTTTACATGATTTCTTAAAAAACACGAGTTCTTAGAAAATGTGTTTTATTTAATAAATGGAATCAACAAAGTATGCACATTCTACGCCATAACGACTTTCTATAGTTTGCGCATGCGTCCGGAAATAAGAAAAGCTTACTTCCACCGTTTTTTAAAATCAAAGCTTCTAGAAGGTTTACATGATTTCGTAAAAAACACGAGTTTTTAGAAAATGTGTTTTATTTCATAAATGGAATCTACAAAGTATGAACATTCTACGTCATAACGACTTTATATATTTTGCGCATGCCTCCGGAAATAAGAAAAGCTTACTTCCCCCGTTTTTTAAAATCACAGCTTCTAGAAGGTTTACATGATTTCTTAAAAAACACGAGTTTTTAGAAAATGTGTTTTACTTCATAAATGGAATCAACAAAGTATGCACATTCTACGTCATAACGACTTTCTATAGTTTGCGCATGCGTTTCGAAATAAGAAAAGCTTACTTCCCCGTTTATTAAAATCACAGCTTCTAGAAGGTTTACATGATTTCTTAAAAAACACGAGTTTTTAGAAAATGTGTTTTATTTCATAAATGGAATCTACAAAGTATGCACATTCTACGTCACAACGAATTTCTATAGTTTGAGCATGCGTCCAGAAATAAGAAAAGCTTACTTCCACCGTTTTTTAAAATCACAACTTCTAGAAGGTTTACATTATTTCGTAAAAAACACAAGTTTTTAGAAAATGTGTTTTATTTCATAAATGGAATCTACAAAGTATGCACATTCTACGTCATAACGACTTTCTATAGTTTGTGCATGTGTCCGGAAATAAGAAAAGCTTACTTCCACTGTTTTTTAAAATCACAGCTTCTAGAAGGTTTACATGATTTCGTAAAAAACACGAGTTTTTAGAAAATGTGTTTTATTTCATAAATGGAATCTACAAAGTATGCACATTCTACGTCATAACGACTTTCTATAATTTGCACATGCGTCCGGAAATAAGAAAACCTTACTTCCCTCGTTTTTTAAAATCACAGCTTCTAGAAGGTTTACATGATTTCTTAACAAAAACGAGTTTTTAGAAAATGTGTTTTATTTCATAAATGGACTCAACAAAGTATGCACATTCTACGTCATAACGACTTTCTATACTTTGCGCATGCGTTTGGAAATAAGAAAAGCTTACTTCCCCCATTTTTTAAAATCACAGCTTCTAGAAGGTATACATGATTTCTTAAAGAACACGAGTTTTTAGAAAATGTGTTTTATTTCATAAATGGAATCAACAAAGTATGCACATTCTAAATCATAACGACTTTCAATAGTTTGCGCATGCGTTTGGAAATAAGAAAAGCTTACTTCCCCTATTTTTTAAAATCACAGCTTCTAGAAGGTATACATGATTTCTTAAAAAACACGAGTTTTTAGAAAATGTGTTTTATTTCATAAATGGAAGCTACAAAGTATGCACATTCTACGTCATAACGACTTTCTATAGTTTGCGCATGCGTCCGGAAATAAGAAAAGCTAACTTCCCCTGTTTTTTAAAATCACAGCTTCTAGAAGGTTTACATGATTTCTTAAAAAACACGGGTTTTTAGAAAATGTGTTTTATTTCATAAATTGAATCAACAAAGTATGCACATTCTACATCATAACGACTTTTCTATACTTTGCCCATGCGTCCGGAAAGAAGAAAAGCTTACTTCCACTGTTTTTTAAAATCACACTTCTAGAAGGTTTACATGATTTCTTAAAAAACACGAGTTTTTAGAAAATGTGTTTTATTTCATAAATGGAATCAACAAAGTATGCACATTCTACGTCATAACGACTTTCTATAGTTTGCGCATGCGTCCGGAAATAAGAAAAGCTTACTTTCCATCCACCGTTTTTTAAAATCAAAGCTTCTTGAAGGTTTACATGATTTCGTAAAAAACACGAGTTTTTAGAAAATGTGTTTTATTTCATAAATGGAATCTACAAAGTATGCACATTCTACGTCATAACGACTTTCTATAGTTTGCGCATGCGTCCGGAAATAAGAAAAGCTTATTTCCACCGTTTTTTAAAAATCATGGCTACTAGAAGGTTTACATGATTTCGTAAAAAAAACGAGTTTTTAGAAAATGTGTTTTATTTCATAAATGGAATCTACAAATTATGCACATTCTACGTCATAACGACTTTCTATAGTTTGCGCATGCGTCTGGAAATAAGACAAGCTTACTTCCACCATTTTTTAAAATCACAACTTCTAGAAGGTTTACATGATTTCGTAAAAAACACGAGTTTTTAGAAGATGTGTTTTATTTCATAAATGGAATCAACAAAGTATGCACATTCTACGTTATAGCGACTTTCTATAGTTTTCGAATGCGTTGGGAAATAAGAAAAGCTTACTTCCCCCGTTTATTAAAATCACAGCTTCTAGAAGGTTTACATGATTTCTTAAAAAACACGAGTTTTTAGAAAATGTGTTTTATTTCATAAATGGAATCAACAAAGTATGCACATTCTACGTCATAATGACTTTCTATAGTTTGCGCATTCGTCCGGAAATAAGAAAAGCTTACTTCCACCATTTTTTAAAATCACAGCTTCTAGAAGGTTTACATGATTTCGTAAAAAACACGAGTTTTTAGCAAATGTGTTTTATTTCATAAATGGAATCTACAAAGTATGCACATTCTACGTCATAACGACTTTCTATAGTTTGCGCATGCGTCCGGAAATAAGAAAAGCTTACTTCCACCATTTTTTAAAATCACAGCTTCTAGAAGGTTTACATGATTTCGTAAAAAACACGAGTTTTTAGAAAATGTGTTTTATTTAATAATTGGAATCAACAAAGTATGCACATTCTACGTCATAACGACTTTCATTAGTTTGCGCATGCGTCCGGAAATAAGAAAAGCTTACTTCCACCGTTTTTTAAAATCACAGCTTCTAGAAGGTTTACATGATTTCTTAAAAAACACGAGTTTTTAGAAAATGTGTTTTATTTCATAAATCGAATCTACAAAGTATCCACATTCTACATCATAACGACTTTCTATAGTTTGCGCATGCGTCCGGAAATAAGAAAAGCTTACTTCCCCCGTTTTTTAAAATCACAGCTTCTAGAAGGTTTACATGATTTCTTAAAAAACACGAGTTTTTAGAAAATGTGTTTTATTTCATAAATCGAATCTACAAAGTATCCACATTCTACGTCATAATGACTTTCTATAGTTTGCGCATGCGTCTGGAAATAAGAAAAGCTTACTTCCCCCGTTTTTTAAAATCACAGCTTCTAGAAGGTTTACATGATTTCTTAAAAAACACGAGTTTTTAGAAAATGTGTTTTATTTCATGAATGGAATAAGCAAAGTATGCACATTCTACGTCATAACGACTTTCCATAGTTTGCGCATGCGTCCGGAAATAAGAAAAGCTTCCTTCCACCGTTTTTTAAAATCACAACTTCTAGAAGGTTTACATGATTTTGTAAAAAACATGAGTTTTTAGAAAATGTGTTTTATTTCATAAATGGAATGTACAAAGTATGCACATTCTACGTTATGACGACTTTATATAGTTTGCGCATGCGTCTGGAAATAAGAAAAGCTTACTTCCCCCGTTTTTTAAAATCACAGCTTCTAGAAGGCTTACATGATTTATTAAAAAACACGAGTTTCTAGAAAATGTCTTTTATTTCATCAATGGAATCAACAAAGTATGCACATTCTACGTCATAACGACTTTCTATAGTTTGCGCATGCGTCCGGAAATGAGAAAAGCTTACTTCCACCGTTTTTTAAAATCACAGCTTCTAGAAGGTTTACATGATTTCGTAAAAAACACGAGTTTTTAGAAAATGTGTTTTATTTGATAAATGGAATCTACAAAGTATGCACATTCTACGTCATAACGACTTTCTATAGTTTGCACATGCGTCCGGAAATAAGAAAAGCTTACTTCCACCGTTTTTTAAAATCACAGCTTCTAGAAGGTTTACATGATTTCGTAAAAAACACGAGTTTTTAGCAAATGTGTTTTATTTCATAATTGGAATCTACAAACTATGCACATTCTACGTCATAACGACTTTCTATAGTTTGCGCAGGCGTCCGGAAATAAAAAAAGCTTACTTCCCCCGTTTTTTAAAATCACAGCTTCTAGAAGGTTTACATGATTTCTTAAAAAACACGAGTTTTTAGAAAATGTGTTTTGTTTCATAAATAGAATCAACAAAGTATGCACATTCTACATCATAACGACTTTCTATAGTTTGCGCATGCGTCCGGAAATAAGAAAAGCTTACTTCCACCGTTTTTTAAAATCACAGCTTCTAGAAGGTTTACATGATTTCTTAAAAAACACGAGTTTTTAGAAAATGTGTTTTATTTCATAAATCGAATCTACAAAGTATCCACATTCTACATCATAACGACTTTCTATAGTTTGCGCATGCGTCCGGAAATAAGAAAAGCTTACTTCCCCCATTTTTTAAAATCACAGCTTCTAGAAGGTTTACATGATTTCTTAAAAACACGAGTTTTTAGAAACTGTGTTTTATTTCATAAATCGAATCTACAAAGTATCCACATTCTACGTCATAACGACTTTCTATAGTTTGCGCATGCGTCTGGAAATAAGAAAAGCTTACTTCCCCCGTTTTTTAAAATCACAGCTTCTAGAAGGTTTACATGATTTCTTAAAAAACACGAGTTTTTAGAAAATGTGTTTTATTTCATGAATGGAATAAGCAAAGTATGCACATTCTACGTCATAACGACTTTCTATAGTTTGCGCATGCATCCGGAAATAAGAAAAGCTTCCTTCCACCGTTTTTTAAAATCACAGCTTCTAGAAGGTTTACATGATTTCTTAAAAAACACGAGTTTTTAGAAAATATGTTTTATTTCATAAATGGAATCAACAAAGTATGCACATTCTACGTCATAACGACTTTCTATAGTTTGTGCATGCGTCCGGAAATAAGAAAAGCTTACTTCCACCATTTTTTAAAATCACAGCTTCTAGAAGGTTTACATGATTTCGTAAAAAACACGAGTTTTTAGCAAATGTGTTTTATTTCATAAATGGAATCTACAAAGTATGCACATTCTACGTCATAACGACTTTCTATAGTTTGCGCATGCGTCCGGAAATAAGAAAAGCTTACTTCCACCGTTTTTTAAAATCACAGCTTCTAGAAGGTTTACATGATTTCGTAAAAAACACGAGTTTTTAGCAAATGTGTTTTATTTCATAAATGGAATCTACAAAGTATGCACATTCTACGTCATAACGACTTTCTATAGTTTGCGCATGCGTTTGGAAATAAGAAAAGCTTACATCCCCCGTTTTTTAAAATCACAGCTTCTAGAAGGTTTACATGATTTCTTAAAAAACACGAGTTTTTAGAAAATGTGTTTTATTTCATAAATGGAATCAACAAAGTATGCACATTCTACGTCATAACGAATTTCTATAGTTTGCGCATGCGTCCGGAAATAAGAAAAGCTTACTTCCACCGTTTTTTAAAATCACAGCTTCTAGAAGGTTTACATGATTTCGTAAAAAACACGAGTTTTTAGCAAATGTGTTTTATTTGATAAATGGAATCTACAAAGTAGCACATTCTACGTCATAACGACTTTCTATGGTTTGCGCATGCGTCCGGAAATAAGAAAAGCTTACTTCCACCGTTTTTTAAAATCACAGCTTCTAGAAGGTTTACATGATTTCGTAAAAAACACGAGTTTTTAGAAAATGTGTTTTATTTAATAATTGGAATCTACAAACTATGCACATTCTACGTCATAACGACTTTCTATAGTTTGCGCAGGCGTCCGGAAATAAGAAAAGCTTACTTCCCCCGTTTTTTAAAATCACAGCTTCTAGAAGCTTTACATGATTTCTTAAAAAACACGAGTTTTTAGCGAATGTGTTTTGTTTTATAAATAGAATCAACAAAGTATGCACATTCTACGTCATAACGACTTTCTATAGTTTGCGCATGCGTCCGGAAATAAGAAAAGCTTACTTCCACCGTTTTTTAAAATCACAGCTTCTAGAAGGTTTACATGATTTCTTAAAAAACACGAGTTTTTAGAAAATGTGTTTTATTTCATAAATCGAATCTACAAAGTATCCACATTCTACATCATAACGACTTTCTATAGTTTGCGCATGCGTCCGGAAATAAGAAAAGCTTACTTCCCCCGTTTTTTAAAATCACAGCTTCTAGAAGGTTTACATGATTTCTTAAAAAACACGAGTTTTTAGAAAATGTGTTTTATTTCATAAATCGAATCTACAAAGTATCCACATTCTATGTCATAACGAATTTCTATAGTTTGCGGATGCGTCCAGAAATAAGAAAAGCTTACTTCGACCGTTTTCTAAAATCACAGCTTCTAGAAGGTTTTCATGATTTCGTAAAAAACACGAGTTTTTAGAAAATGTGTTTTATTTCATAAATGGAATCTACAAAGTATGCACATTCTACGTCATAACGACTTTCTATAGTTTGCGCATGTGTCTGGAAATAAGAAAAGCTTACTTCCCCCGTTTTTAAAAATCACAACTTCTAGAAGGTTTACATGATTTCTTAAAAAACACGAGTTTTTAAAAAATATCTTTTATTTCATAAATGGAATCAACAAAGTATGCACATTCTACGTCATAACGACTTTCTATAGTTTGCGCATGCGTCCGGAAATGAGAAAAGCTTACTTCCACCGTTTTTTAAAATCACAGCTCCTAGAAGGTTTACATGATTTCGTAAAAAACACGAGTTTTTAGAAAATGTGTTTTATTTCATAATTGGAATCTACAAACTATGCACATTCTACGTCATAACGACTTTCTATAGTTTGCGCAGTCGTCCGGAAATAAGAAAAGCTTACTTCCCCCGTTTTTTAAAATCACAGCTTCTAGAAGGTTTACATGATTTCTTAAAAAACACGAGTTTTTAGAAAATATCTTTTGTTTCATAAATAGAATCAACAAAGTATGCACATTCTACGTCATAACGAATTTCTATAGTTTGTGCATGCGTCCGGAAATAAGAAAAGCTTACTTCCACCGTTTTTTAAAATCACAGCTTCTAGAAAGTTTACATGATTTCTTAAAAAACACGAGTTTTTACAAAATGTGTTTTATTTCATAAATGGAATCAACAAAGTATGCACATTCTACGTCATAACAACTTTCTATAGTTTGTGCATGCGTCCGGAACTAGGAAAAGCTTACTTCCCCCGTTTTTTAAAATCACAGCTTCTAGAAGGTTTACATGATTTCTTAAAAAACACGAGTTTTTAGAAAATGTGTTTTATTTCATAAATGGAATCAACAAAGTATGCACATTCTACGTCATAACGACTTTCTATAGTTTGCGCAAGCGTCCGGAAATAAGAAAAGCTTACTTCCACCGTTTTTTAAAATCACAGCTTCTAGAAGGTTTACATGATTTTGTAAAAAACACGAGTTTTTAGAAAATGTGTTTTATTTCATAAATGGAATCTACAAAGTATGCACATTCTACGTCATAACGACTTTCTATAGTTTGCGCATGCATCCGGAAATAACAAAAGCTTACTTCCCCCATTTTTTAAAATCACAGCTTCTAGAAGGTTTACATGATTTCTTAAAAAACACGAGTTTTTAGAAGATGTGTTTTATTTCATAAATCGAATCTACAAAGTATCCACATTCTACATCATAACGACTTTCTATAGTTTGCGCATGCGTCCGGAAATAAGAAAAGATTACTTCCCCCGTTTTTTAAAATCACAGCTTCTAGAAGGTTTACATGATTTCTTAAAAAACACGAGTTTTTAGAAAATGTGTTTTATTTCATAAATGGAATCTACAAAGTATCCACATTCTACGTCATAACGACTTTCTATAGTTTGCGCATGCGTCTGGAAATAAGAAAAGCTTACTTCCCCCGTTTTTTAAAATCACAGCTTCTACAAGGTTTACATGATTTCTTAAAAAACATGAGTTTTTAGAAAATGTGTTTTATTTCATGAATGGAATAAGCAAAGTATGCACATTCTACATCATAACGACTTTCTATAGTTTGCGCATGCGTCCGGAAATAAGAAAAGCTTACTTCCACCGTTTTTTAAAATCACAGCTTCTAGAAGGTTTACATGATTTCGTAAAAAACACTAGTTTTTAGAAAATGTGTTTTATTTCATAAATGGAATCTACAAAGTATGCACATTCTACGTCATAACGACTTTCTATAGTTTGCGCATGCGTTTGGAAATAAGATAAGCTTACTTCCCCCGTTTTTTAAAATCACAGCTTCTAGAAGGTTTACATTATGTCTTAAAAAACACGAGTTTTTAGAAAATGTGTTTTATTATATAAATGGAATCAACAAAGTATGCACATTCTACGTCATAACAATTTTCTATAGTTTGCGCATCCTTCCGGAAATAAGGAAAGCTTACTTCCACCGTTTTCTAAAATCACAGCTTCTAGAAGGTTTACGTGATTTCGTAAAAAACACTAGTTTTTAGCAAATGTGTTTTATTTCATAAATGGAATCTACAAAGTATGCACATTCTACGTCATAATGACTTTCTATAGTTTGCGCATGCGTTTGGAAATAAGAAAAGCTTACATCACCCGTTTTTTAAAATCACAGCTTCTAGAAGGTTTACATGATTTCTTAAAAAACACGAGTTTTTAGAAAATGTGTTTTATTTCATAAATGGAATCAACAAAGTATGCACATTCTACGTCATAACGACTTTCTATAGTTTGCGCATGCGTCCGGAAATAAGAAAAGCTTACTTCCACCGTTTTTTAAAATCACAGCTTCTAGAAGGTTTACATGATTTCGTAAAAAACACGAGTTTTTAGAAAATGTGTTTTATTTCATAAATGGAATCTACAAAATATGCACATTCTACGTCATAACGACTTTCTATAGTTTGCGCATGCGTCCAGAAATAAGAAAAGCTTACTTCCACCGTTTTTTAAAATCACAGCTTCTAGAAGGTTTACATGATTTCGTAAAAAACACGAGTTTTTAGCAAATGTGTTTTATTTCATAAATGGAATCTACAAAGTATGCACATTCTACGTCATAACGAATTTCTATAGTTTGCGCATGCGTCTGGAAATAAGAAAAGCTTACATCCCCCGTTTTTTAAAATCACAGCTTCTAGAAGGTTTACATGATTACTTAAAAAACCCGAGTTTTTAGAAAATATGTTTTATTTCATAAATGGAATCAACAAAGTATGCACATTCTACGTCATAACGAATTTCTATAGTTTGCACATGCGTCCGGAAATAAGAAAAGCTTACTTCCACCGTTTTTTAAAATCACAGCTTCTAGAAGGTTTACATGATTTCGTAAAAAACACGAGTTTTTAGAAAATGTGTTTTATTTCATAAATGGAATCTACAAAGTATGCACATTCTACGTCATAACGACTTTCTATAGTTTGCGCATGCGTCCGGAAATAAGAAAAGCTTACTTCCACCATTTTTTAAAATCACAGCTTCTAGAAGGTTTACATGATTTCGTAAAAAACACGAGTTTTTAGCAAATGTGTTTTATTTCATAAATGGAATCTACAAAGTATGCACATTCTACGTCATAACGACTTTCTATAGTTTGCTCATGCGTCTGGAAATAAGAAAAGCTTACTTCCACCATTTTTTAAAATCACAGCTTCTAGAAGGTTTACATGATTTTGTAAAAAACACGAGTTTTTAGAAAATGTGTTTTATTTCCTAAATGGAATCTACAAAGTATGCACATTCTACGTCATAACGACTTTCTATAGTTTGCGCATGCGTTTGGAAATAAGATAAGCTTACTTCCCCCATTTTTTAAAATCACAGCTTCTAGAAGGTTTACATTATGTCTTAAAAAACACGAGTTTTTAGAAAATGTGTTTTATTCCACAAATGGAATCAACAAAGTATGCACATTCTACGTCATAACGACTTTCTATAGTTTGCGCATGCGTCCAGAAATAAGAAAAGCTTACTTCCACCGTTTTTTAAAATCACATCTTCTAGAAGGTTTACATGATTTCGTAAAAAACACGAGTTTTTAGCAAATGTGTTTTATTTCATAAATGGAATCTACAAAGTATGCACATTGTACGTCATAACGACTTTCTATAGTTTGCGCATGCGTATGGAAAAAAGAAAAGCTTACATCCCCCGTTTTTTAAAATCACGGCTTCTAGAAGGTTTACATGATTTCTTAAAAAACACGAGTTTTTAGAAAATGTGTTTTATTCCATAAATGGAATCAACAAAGTATGCACATTCTACGTCATAACGACTTTCTATAGATTGCGCATGCGTCCGGAAATAAGAAAAGCTTACTTCCACCGTTTTTTAAAATCACAGCTTCTAGAAGGTCTACATGATTTCGTAAAAAACACGAGTTTTTAGCAAATGTGTTTTATTTCATAAATGGAATCTACAAAGTATGCACATTCTACGTCATAACGACTTTCTATAGTTTGCGCATGCGTCCGGAAATAAGAAAAGCTTACTTCCACCATTTTTTAAAATCACATCTTCTAGAAGGTTTACATGATTTCGTAAAAAACACGAGTTTTTAGCAAATGTGTTTTATTTCATAAATGGAATCTACAAAGTATGCACATTCTACGTCATAACGACTTTCTATAGTTTGCACATGCGTTTGGAAATAAGAAAAGCTTACATCCCCCGTTTTTTAAAATCACAGCTTCTAGAAGGTTTACATGATTTCTTAAAAAACAAGAGTTTTTAGAAAATGTGTTTTATTTCATAAATGGAATCAACAAAGTATGCACATTCTACGTCATAACGAATTTCTATAGTTTGCGCATGCGTCCGGAAATAAGAAAAGCTTACTTCCACCGTTTTTTAAAATCACAGCTTCTAGAAGGTTTACATGATATCGTAAAAAACACGAGTTTTTAGAAAATGTGTTTTATTTCATAAATGGAATCTACAAAGTATGCACATTCTACGTCATAACGACTTTCTATAGTTTGCGCATGCGTTTGGAAATAAGATAAGCTTACTTCCCCCGTTTTTTAAAATCACAGCTTCTAGAAGGTTTACATTATGTCTTTAAAAAACACGAGTTTTTAGAAAATGTGTTTTATTATATAAATGGAATCAACAAACTATGTACATTCTACGTCATAACGACTTTCTATAGTTTGCGCATGCGTCCGGAAATAAGAAAAGCTTACTTCCACCGTTTTTTAAAATCACAGCTTCTAGAAGGTTTACATGATTTCGTAAAAAGCATGAGTTTTTAGAAAATGTGTTTTATTTCATAAATGGAATCTACAAAGTATGCACATTCTACCTCGTAACGACTGTCTATAGTTTGCGCTTGCGTCCGGAAATAAGAAAAGCTTACTTCCCTCATTTTTTAAAATCACAGCTTCTAGAAGGTTTACATGATTTCTTAAAAAACACGAGTTTTTAGAAAATGTGTTTTATTTCATAAATCGAATCTACAAAGTATCCACATTCTACGTCATAACGACTTTCTATAGTTTGCGCATGCGTCTGGAAATAAGAAAAGCTTACTTCCCCCGTTTTTTAAAATCACAGCTTCTAGAAGGTTCACATGATTTCTTAAAAAACACGAGTTTTTAGAAAATGTGTTTTCTTTCCTAAATGGAATCAACAAAGTATACACATTCTATGTCACAATGACTTTCTATAGTTTGCGCATGCGTTTGGAATTAAGAAAAGCTTCCTTCCCCCGTTTTTTAAAATCACAGCTTCTACAAGGTTTACATGATTTCGTAAAAAACACGTGTTTTTAGAAAATGTGTTTTATTTCATAAATGGAATATACAAAGTATGCACATTTTAAGTCAAAACGACTTTCTATAGTTTGCGCATGCGTCCGGAAATAAGAAAAGCTTACTTGCACCGTTTTTTAAAATCACAGCTTCTAGAAGGTTTACATGATTTCGTAAAAAACACGAGTTTTTAGAAAATGTGTTTTATTTCATAAATGGAATCTACAAAGTATGCACATTCTACGTCATAACGACTTTCTATAGTTTGCGCATGCGTCCGGAAATGAGAAAAGCTTACTTCCACCGTTTTTTAAAATCACAGCTTCTAGAAGGTTTACATGATTTCGTAAAAAACACGAGTTTTTAGAAAATGTGTTGTATTTGATAAATGGAATCTACAAAGTATGCACATTCTACGTCATAACGACTTTCTATAGTTTGCACATGCGTCCGGAAATAAGAAAAGCTTACTTCCACCGTTTTTTAAAATCACAGCTTCTAGAAGGTTTACATGATTTCGTAAAAAACACGAGTTTTTAGCAAATATGTTTTATTTCATAATTGGAATCTACAAACTATGCACATTATACGTCATAATGACTTTCTATAGTTTGCGCAGGCGTCCGGAAATAAGAAAAGCTTACTTCCCCCCGTTTTTTAAAATCACAGCTTCTAGAAGGTTTACATGATTTCTTAAAAAACACGAGTTTTTAGCAAATGTGTTTTGTTTCATAAATAGAATCAACAAAGTATGCACATTCTACGTCATAACGACTTTCTATAGTTTGCGCATGCGTCCGGAAATAAGAAAAGCTTACTTCCGACGTTTTTTAAAATCACAGCTTCTAGAAGGTTTACATGATTTCTTAAAAAACACGAGTTCTTAGAAAATGTGTTTTATTTCATAAATCGAATCTACAAAGTATCCACATTCTACATCATAACGACTTTCTATAGTTTGCGCATGCGTCCGGAAATAAGAAAAGCTTACTTCCCCCGTTTTTTAAAATCACAGCTTCTAGAAGGTTTACATGATTTCTTAAAAAACACGAGTTTTTAGAAACTGTGTTTTATTTCATAAATCGAATCTACAAAGTATCCACATTCTACGTCATAACGAATTTCTATAGTTTGCGCATGCGTCTGGAAATAAGAAAAGCTTACTTCCCCCGTTTTTTAAAATCACAGCTTCTAGAAGGTTTACATGATTTCTTAAAAAACACGAGTTTTTAGAAAATGTGTTTTATTTCATGAATGGAATAACCAAAGTATGCACATTCTACGTCATAACGACTTTCTATAGTTTGCACATGCGTCCGGAAATAAGAAAAGCTTCCTTCCACCGTTTTTTAAAATCACAGCTTCTAGAAGGTTTACATGATTTCTTAAAAAACACGAGTTTTTAGAAAATATGTTTTATTTCATAAATGGAATCAACAAAGTATGCACATTCTACGTCATAACGACTTTCTATAGTTTGCGCATGCGTCCGGAAATAAGAAAAGCTTACTTCCAAAATTTTTTAAAATCACAGCTTCTAGAAGGTTTACATGATTTCGTAAAAAACACGAGTTTTTAGCAAATGTGTTTTATTTCATAAATGGAATCTACAAAGTATGCACATTCTACGTCATAACGACTTTCTATAGTTTGCGCATGCGTCCGGAAATAAGAAAAGCTTACTTCCACCGTTTTTTAAAATCACAGCTTCTAGAAGGTTTACATGATTTCGTAAAAAGCATGAGTTTTTAGAAAATGTGTTTTATTTCATAAATGGAATCTACAAAGTATGCACATTCTACCTCGTAACGACTTTCTATAGTTTGCGCTTGCGTCCGGAAATAAGAAAAGCTTACTTCCCTCGTTTTTTAAAATCACAGCTTCTAGAAGGTTTACATGATTTCTTAAAAAACACGAGTTTTTAGAAAATGTGTTTTATTTCATAAATCGAATCTACAAAGTATCCACATTCTACGTCATAACGACTTTCTATAGTTTGCGCATGCGTCTGGAAATAAGAAAAGCTTACTTCCCCCGTTTTTTAAAATCACAGCTTCTAGAAGGTTCACATGATTTCTTAAAAAACACGAGTTTTTAGAAAATGTGTTTTATTTCCTAAATGGAATCAACAAAGTATACACATTCTATGTCACAATGACTTTCTATAGTTTGCGCATGCGTTTGGAATTAAGAAAAGCTTCCTTCCCCCGTTTTTTAAAATCACAGCTTCTACAAGGTTTACATGATTTCGTAAAAAACACGTGTTTTTAGAAAATGTGTTTTATTTCATAAATGGAATATACAAAGTATGCACATTTTAAGTCAGAACGACTTTCTATAGTTTGCGCATGCGTCCGGAAATAAGAAAAGCTTACTTCCACCGTTTTTTAAAATCACAGCTTCTAGAAGGTTTACATGATTTCGTAAAAAACACGAGTTTTTAGAAAATGTGTTTTATTTCATAAATGGAATCTACAAAGTATGCACATTCTACGTCATAACGACTTTCTATAGTTTGCGCATGCGTCCGGAAATGAGAAAAGCTTACTTCCACCGTTTTTTAAAATCACAGCTTCTAGAAGGTTTACATGATTTCGTAAATAACACGAGTTTTTAGAAAATGTGTTTTATTTGATAAATGGAATCTACAAAGTATGCACATTCTACATCATAACGACTTTCTATAGTTTGCACATGCGTCCGGAAATAAGAAAAGCTTACTTCCACCGTTTTTTAAAATCACAGCTTCTAGAAGGTTTACATGATTTCGTAAAAAACACGAGTTTTTAGCAAATGTGTTTTATTTCATAATTGGAATCTACAAACTATGCACATTCTACGTCATAACGACTTTCTATAGTTTGCGCAGGCGTCCGGAAATAAGAAAAGCTTACTTCCCCCGTTTTTTAAAATCACAGCTTCTAGAAGGTTTACATGATTTCTTAAAAAACACGAGTTTTTAGCAAATGTGTTTTTTTTCATAAATAGAATCAACAAAGTATGCACATTCTACGTCATAACAACTTTCTATAGTTTGCGCATGCGTCCGGAAATAAGAAAAGCTTACTTCCACCGTTTTTTAAAATCACAGCTTCTAGAAGGTTTACATGATTTCTTAAAAAACACGAGTTTTTAGAAAATGTGTTTTATTTCATAAATCGAATCTACAAAGTATCCACATTCTACATCATAACGACTTTCTATAGTTTGCGCATGCGTCCGGAAATAAGAAAAGCTTACTTCCCCCGTTTTTTAAAATCACAGCTTCTAGAAGGTTTACATGATTTCTTAAAAAACACGAGTTTTTAGAAACTGTGTTTTATTTCATAAATCGAATCTACAAAGTATCCACATTCTACGTCATAACGAATTTCTATAGTTTGCGCATGCGTCTGGAAATAAGAAAAGCTTACTTCCCCCGTTTTTTAAAATCACAGCTTCTAGAAGGTTTACATGATTTCTTAAAAAACACGAGTTTTTAGAAAATGTGTTTTATTTCATGAATGGAATAAGCAAAGTATGCACATTCTACGTCATAACGACTTTCTATAGTTTGCGCATGCGTCCGGAAATAAGAAAAGCTTCCTTCCACCGTTTTTTAAAATCACAGCTTCTAGAAGGTTTACATGATTTCTTAAAAAACACGAGTTTTTAGAAAATATGTTTTATTTCATAAATGGAATCAACAAAGTATGCACATTCTACGTCATAACGACTTTCTATAGTTTGCGCATGCGTCCGGAAATAAGAAAAGCTTACTTCCACCATTTTTTAAAATCACAGCTTCTAGAAGGTTTACATGATTTCGTAAAAAACACGAGTTTTTAGCAAATGTGTTTTATTTCATAAATGGAATCTACAAAGTATGCACATTCTACGTCATAACGACATTCTATAGTTTGCGCATGCGTCCGGAAATAAGAAAAGCTTACTTCCACCGTTTTTTAAAATCACAGCTTCTAGAAGGTTTACATGATTTCTTAAAAAACAAGAGTTTTTAGAAAATGTGTTTTATTTCATAAATGGAATCAACAAAGTATGCACATTCTACGTCATAACGAATTTCTATAGTTTGCGCATGCGTCCGGAAATAAGAAAAGCTTACTTCCACCGTTTTTTAAAATCACAGCTTCTAGAAGGTTTACATGATATAGTAAAAAACACGAGTTTTTAGAAAATGTGTTTTATTTCATAAATGGAATCTACAAAGTATGCACATTCTACGTCATAACGACTTTCTATAGTTTGCGCATGCGTTTGGAAATAAGATAAGCTTACTTCCCCCGTTTTTTAAAATCACAGCTTCTAGAAGGTTTACATTATGTCTTTAAAAAACACGAGTTTTTAGAAAATGTGTTTTATTATATAAATGGAATCAACAAACTATGTACATTCTACGTCATAACGACTTTCTATAGTTTGCGCATGCGTCCGGAAATAAGAAAAGCTTACTTCCACCGTTTTTTAAAATCACAGCTTCTAGAAGGTTTACATGATTTCGTAAAAAGCATGAGTTTTTAGAAAATGTGTTTTATTTCATAAATGGAATCTACAAAGTATGCACATTCTACCTCGTAACGACTTTCTATAGTTTGCGCTTGCGTCCGGAAATAAGAAAAGCTTACTTCCCTCGTTTTTTAAAATCACAGCTTCTAGAAGGTTTACATGATTTCTTAAAAAACACGAGTTTTTAGAAAATGTGTTTTATTTCATAAATCGAATCTACAAAGTATCCACATTCTACGTCATAACGACTTTCTATAGTTTGCGCATGCGTCTGGAAATAAGAAAAGCTTACTTCCCCCGTTTTTTAAAATCACAGCTTCTAGAAGGTTCACATGATTTCTTAAAAAACACGAGTTTTTAGAAAATGTGTTTTATTTCCTAAATGGAATCAACAAAGTATACACATTCTATGTCACAATGACTTTCTATAGTTTGCGCATGCGTTTGGAATTAAGAAAAGCTTCCTTCCCCCGTTTTTGAAAATCACAGCTTCTACAAGGTTTACATGATTTCGTAAAAAACACGTGTTTTTAGAAAATGTGTTTTATTTCATAATTGGAATATACAAAGCATGCACATTTTAAGTCAGAACGACTTTCTATAGTTTGCGCATGCGTCCGGAAATAAGAAAAGCTTACTTCCACCGTTTTTTAAAATCACAGCTTCTAGAAGGTTTACATGATTTCGTAAAAAACACGAGTTTTTGGAAAATGTGTTTTATTTCATAAATGGAATCTACAAAGTATGCACATTCTACGTCATAACGACTTTCTATAGTTTGCGCATGCGTCCGGAAATGAGAAAAGCTTACTTCCACCGTTTTTTAAAATCACAGCTTCTAGAAGGTTTACATGATTTCGTAAAAAACACGAGTTTTTAGAAAATGTGTTTTATTTGATAAATGGAATCTACAAAGTATGCACATTCTACGTCATAACGACTTTCTATAGTTTGCACATGCGTCCGGAAATAAGAAAAGCTTACTTCCACCGTTTTTTAAAATCACAGCTTCTAGAAGGTTTACATGATTTCGTAAAAAACACGAGTTTTTAGCAAATGTGTTTTATTTCATAATTGGAATCTACAAACTATGCACATTCTACGTCATAACGACTTTCTATAGTTTGCGCAGGCGTCCGGAAATAAGAAAAGCTTACTTCCCCCGTTTTTTAAAATCACAGCTTCTAGAAGGTTTACATGATTTCTTAAAAAACACGAGTTTTTAGCAAATGTGTTTTGTTTCATAAATAGAATCAACAAAGTATGCACATTCTACGTCATAACGACTTTCTATAGTTTGCGCATGCGTCCGGAAATAAGAAAAGCTTACTTCCACCGTTTTTTAAAATCACAGCTTCTAGAAGGTTTACATGATTTCGTAAAAAGCATGAGTTTTTAGAAAATGTGTTTTATTTCATAAATGGAATCTACAAAGTATGCACATTCTACCTCGTAACGACTTTCTATAGTTTGCGCTTGCGTCCGGAAATAAGAAAAGCTTACTTCCCTCGTTTTTTAAAATCACAGCTTCTAGAAGGTTTACATGATTTCTTAAAAAACACGAGTTTTTAGAAAATGTGTTTTATTTCATAAATCGAATCTACAAAGTATCCACATTCTACGTCATAACGACTTTCTATAGTTTGCGCATGCGTCTGGAAATAAGAAAAGCTTACTTCCCCCGTTTTTTAAAATCACAGCTTCTAGAAGGTTCACATGATTTCTTAAAAAACACGAGTTTTTAGAAAATGTGTTTTATTTCCTAAATGGAATCAACAAAGTATACACATTCTATGTCACAATGAATTTCTATAGTTTGAGCATGCGTTTGGAATTAAGAAAGGCTTCCTTCCCCCGTTTTTTAAAATCACAGCTTCTACAAGGTTTACATGATTTCGTAAAAAACACGTGTTTTTAGAAAATGTGTTTTATTTCATAAATGGAATATACAAAGTATGCACATTTTAAGTCAGAACGACTTTCTATAGTTTGCGCATGCGTCCGGGAATAAGAAAAGCTTACTTCCACCGTTTTTTAAAATCACAGCTTCTAGAAGGTTTACATGATTTCGTAAAAAACACGAGTTTTTAGAAAATGTGTTTTATTTCATAAATGGAATCTACAAAGTATGCACATTCTACGTCATAACGACTTTCTATAGTTTGCGCATGCGTCCGGAAATGAGAAAAGCTTACTTCCACCGTTTTTTAAAATCACAGCTTCTAGAAGGTTTACATGATTTCGTAAAAAACACGAGTTTTTAGAAAATGTGTTTTATTTGATAAATGGAATCTACAAAGTATGCACATTCTACGTCATAACGACTTTCTATAGTTTGCACATGCGTCCGGAAATAAGAAAAGCTTACTTCCACCGTTTTTTAAAATCACAGCTTCTAGAAGGTTTACATGATTTCGTAAAAAACACGAGTTTTTAGCAAATGTGTTTTATTTCATAATTGGAATCTACAAACTATGCACATTCTACGTCATAACGACTTTCTATAGTTTGCGCAGGCGTCCGGAAATAAGAAAAGCTTACTTTCCCCGTTTTTTAAAATCACAGCTTCTAGAAGGTTTACATGATTTCTTAAAAAACACGAGTTTTTAGCAAATGTGTTTTTTTTCATAAATAGAATCAACAAAGTATGCACATTCTACGTCATAACGACTTTCTATAGTTTGCGCATGCGTCCGGAAATAAGAAAAGCTTACTTCCACCGTTTTTTAAAATCACAGCTTCTAGAAGGTTTACATGATTTCTTAAAAAACACGAGTTTTTAGAAAATGTGTTTTATTTCATAAATCGAATCTACAAAGTATCCACATTCTACATCATAACGACTTTCTATAGTTTGCGCATGCGTCCGGAAATAAGAAAAGCTTACTTCCCCCGTTTTTTAAAATCACAGCTTCTAGAAGGTTTACATGATTTCTTAAAAAACACGAGTTTTTAGAAACTGTGTTTTATTTCATAAATCGAATCTACAAAGTATCCACATTCTACGTCATAACGAATTTCTATAGTTTGCGCATGCGTCTGGAAATAAGAAAAGCTTACTTCCCCCGTTTTTTAAAATCACAGCTTCTAGAAGGTTTACATGATTTCTTAAAAAACACGAGTTTTTAGAAAATGTGTTTTATTTCATGAATGGAATAAGCAAAGTATGCACATTCTACGTCATAACGACTTTCTATAGTTTGCGCATGCGTCCGGAAATAAGAAAAGCTTCCTTCCACCGTTTTTTAAAATCACAGCTTCTAGAAGGTTTACATGATTTCTTAAAAAACACGAGTTTTTAGAAAATATGTTTTATTTCATAAATGGAATCAACAAAGTATGCACATTCTACGTCATAACGACTTTCTATAGTTTGCGCATGCGTCCGGAAATAAGAAAAGCTTACTTCCACCATTTTTTAAAATCACAGCTTCTAGAAGGTTTACATGATTTCGTAAAAAACACGAGTTTTTAGCAAATGTGTTTTATTTCATAAATGGAATCTACAAAGTATGCACATTCTACGTCATAACGACTTTCTATAGTTTGCGCATGCGTCCGGAAATAAGAAAAGCTTACTTCCACCGTTTTTTAAAATCACAGCTTCTAGAAGGTTTACATGATTTCGTAAAAAGCATGAGTTTTTAGAAAATGTGTTTTATTTCATAAATGGAATCTACAAAGTATGCACATTCTACCTCGTAACGACTTTCTATAGTTTGCGCTTGCGTCCGGAAATAAGAAAAGCTTACTTCCCTCGTTTTTTAAAATCACAGCTTCTAGAAGGTTTACATGATTTCTTAAAAAACACGAGTTTTTAGAAAATGTGTTTTATTTCATAAATTGAATCTACAAAGTATCCACATTCTACGTCATAACGACTTTCTATAGTTTGCGCATGCGTCTGGAAATAAGAAAAGCTTACTTCCCCCGTTTTTTAAAATCACAGCTTCTAGAAGGTTCACATGATTTCTTAAAAAACACGAGTTTTTAGAAAATGTGTTTTATTTCCTAAATGGAATCAACAAAGTATACACATTCTATGTCACAATGACTTTCTATAGTTTGCGCATGCGTTTGGAATTAAGAAAAGCTTCCTTCCCCCGTTTTTGAAAATCACAGCTTCTACAAGGTTTACATGATTTCGTAAAAAACACGTGTTTTTAGAAAATGTGTTTTATTTCATAAATGGAATATACAAAGTATGCACATTTTAAGTCAGAACGACTTTCTATAGTTTGCGCATGCGTCCGGAAATAAGAAAAGCTTACTTCCACCGTTTTTTAAAATCACAGCTTCTAGAAGGTTTACATGATTTCGTAAAAAACACGAGTTTTTAGAAAATGTGTTTTATTTCATAAATGGAATCTACAAAGTATGCACATTCTACGTCATAACGACTTTCTATAGTTTGCGCATGCGTCCGGAAATGAGAAAAGCTTACTTCCACCGTTTTTTAAAATCACAACTTCTAGAAGGTTTACATGATTTCGTAAAAAACACGAGTTTTTAGAAAATGTGTTTTATTTGATAAATGGAATCTACAAAGTATGCACATTCTACGTCATAATGACTTTCTATAGTTTGCACATGCGTCCGGAAATAAGAAAAGCTTACTTCCACCGTTTTTTAAAATCACAGCTTCTAGAAGGTTTACATGATTTCGTAAAAAACACGAGTTTTTAGCAAATGTGTTTTATTTCATAATTGGAATCTACAAACTATGCACATTCTACGTCATAACGACTTTCTATAGTTTGCGCAGGCGTCCGGAAATAAGAAAAGCTTACTTCCCCCGTTTTTTAAAATCACAGCTTCTAGAAGGTTTACATGATTTCTTAAAAAACACGAGTTTTTAGCAAATGTGTTTTGTTTCATAAATAGAATCAACAAAGTATGCACATTCTACGTCATAACGACTTTCTATAGTTTGCGCATGCGTCCGGAAATAAGAAAAGCTTACTTCCACCGTTTTTTAAAATCACAGCTTCTAGAAGGTTTACATGATTTCTTAAAAAACACGAGTTTTTAGAAAATGTGTTTTATTTCATAAATCGAATCTACAAAGTATCCACATTCTACATCATAACGACTTTCTATAGTTTGCGCATGCGTCCGGAAATAAGAAAAGCTTACTTCCCCCGTTTTTTAAAATCACAGCTTCTAGAAGGTTTACATGATTTCTTAAAAAACACGAGTTTTTAGAAACTGTGTTTTATTTCATAAATCGAATCTACAAAGTATCCACATTCTACGTCATAACGAATTTCTATAGTTTGCGCATGCGTCTGGAAATAAGAAAAGCTTACTTCCCCCATTTTTTAAAATCACAGCTTCTAGAAGGTTTACATGATTTCTTAAAAAACACGAGTTTTTAGAAAATGTGTTTTATTTCATAAATCGAATCTACAAAGTATCCACATTCTACATCATAACGACTTTCTATAGTTTGCGCATGCGTCCGGAAATAAGAAAAGCTTACTTCCCCCGTTTTTTAAAATCACAGCTTCTAGAAGGTTTACATGATTTCTTAAAAAACACGAGTTTTTAGAAACTGTGTTTTATTTCATAAATCGAATCTACAAAGTATCCACATTCTACGTCATAACGAATTTCTATAGTTTGCGCATGCGTCTGGAAATAAGAAAAGCTTACTTCCCCCGTTTTTTAAAATCACAGCTTCTAGAAGGTTTACATGATTTCTTAAAAAACACGAGTTTTTAGAAAATGTGTTTTATTTCATAAATCGAATCTACAAAGTATCCACATTCTACATCATAACGACTTTCTATAGTTTGCGCATGCGTCCGGAAATAAGAAAAGCTTACTTCCCCCGTTTTTTAAAATCACAGCTTCTAGAAGGTTTACATGATTTCTTAAAAAACACGAGTTTTTAGAAACTGTGTTTTATTTCATAAATCGAATCTACAAAGTATCCACATTCTACGTCATAACGACTTTCTATAGTTTGCGCATGCGTCCGGAAATAAGAAAAGCTTACTTCCACCGTTTTTTAAAATCACAGCTTCTAGAAGGTTTACATGATTTCGTAAAAAGCATGAGTTTTTAGAAAATGTGTTTTATTTCATAAATGGAATCTACAAAGTATGCACATTCTACCTCGTAACGACTTTCTATAGTTTGCGCTTGCGTCCGGAAATAAGAAAAGCTTACTTCCCTCGTTTTTTAAAATCACAGCTTCTAGAAGGTTTACATGATTTCTTAAAAAACACGAGTTTTTAGAAAATGTGTTTTATTTCATAAATCGAATCTACAAAGTATCCACATTCTACGTCATAACGACTTTCTATAGTTTGCGCATGCGTCTGGAAATAAGAAAAGCTTACTTCCCGCGTTTTTTAAAATCACAGCTTCTAGAAGGTTCACATGATTTCTTAAAAAACAAGAGTTTTTAGAAAATGTGTTTTATTTCCTAAATGGAATCAACAAAGTATACACATTCTATGTCACAATGACTTTCTATAGTTTGCGCATGCGTTTGGAATTAAGAAAAGCTTCCTTCCCCCGTTTTTTAAAATCACAGCTTCTACAAGGTTTACATGATTTCGTAAAAAACACGTGTTTTTAGAAAATGTGTTTTATTTCATAAATGGAATATACAAAGTATGCACATTTTAAGTCAGAACGACTTTCTATAGTTTGCGCATGCGTCCGGAAATAAGAAAAGCTTACTTCCACCGTTTTTTAAAATCACAGCTTCTAGAAGGTTTACATGATTTCGTAAAAAACACGAGTTTTTAGAAAATGTGTTTTATTTCATAAATGGAATCTACAAAGTATGCACATTCTACGTCATAACGACTTTCTATAGTTTGCGCATGCATCCGGAAATAAGAAAAGCTTACTTCCACCGTTTTTTAAAATCACAGCTTCTAGAAGGTTTACATGATTTCTTAAAAAACACGAGTTTTTAGAAAATGTGTTTTATTTCATAAATCGAATCTACAAAGTATGCACATTCTACGTCATAACGACTTTCTATAGTTTGCGCATGCGTCTGGAAATAAGGAAAGCTTACATCCCCCGTTTTTTAAAATCACAGCTTCTAGAAGGTTTACATGATTTCTTAAAAAACACGAGTTTTTAGAAAATATGTTTTATTTCATGAATGGAATAAGCAAAGTATGCACATTCTACGTCATAACGACTTTCTATAGTTTGCGCATGCGTCCGGAAATAAGAAAAGCTTCCTTCCACCATTTTTTAAAATCACAGCTTCTAGAAGGTTTACATGATTTTGTAAAAAACATGAGTTTTTAGAAAATGTGTTTTATTTCATAAATGGAATCTACAAAGTATGCACATTCTACGTTATGACGACTTTCTATAGTTTGCGCATGCGTCTGGAAATAAGAAAAGCTTACTTCCCCCGTTTTTTAAAATCATAGCTTCTAGAAGGCTTACATGATTTCTTAAAAAACACGAGTTTTTAGAAAATTTCTTTTATTTCATCAATGGAATCAACAAAGTATGCACATTCTACGTCATAACGACTTTCTATGGTTTGCGCATGCGTCCGGAAATGAGAAAAGCTTACTTCCACCGTTTTTTAAAATCACAGCTTCTAGAAGGTTTACATGATTTCGTAAAAAACATGAGTTTTTAGAAAATGTGTTTTATTTGATAAATGGAATCTACAAAGTATGCACATTCTACGTCATAACGACTTTCTATAGTTTGCGCATGCGTCCGGAAATAAGAAAAGCTTACTTCCACCGTTTTTTAAAATCACATCTTCTAGAAGGTTTACATGATTTCGTAAAAAACACGAGTTTTTAGCAAATGTGTTTTATTTCATAATTGGAATCTACAAACTATGCACATTCTACGTCATAACGACTTTCTATAGTTTGCGCAGGTGTCCGGAAATAAGAAAAGCGTACTTCCCCCGTTTTTTAAAATGACAGCTTCTAGAAGGTTTACATGATTTCTTAAAAAACACGAGTTTTTAGCGAATGTGTTTTGTTTCATAAATAGAATCAACAAAGTATGCACATTCTACGTCATAACGACTTTCTATAGTTTGCGCATGCGTCCGGAAATAAGAAAAGCTTACTTCCACCGTTTTTTAAAATCACAGCTTCTAGAAGGTTTACATGATTTCTTAAAAAACACGAGTTTTTAGAAAATGTGTTTTATTTCATAAATCGAATCTACAAAGTATCCACATTCTACATCATAACGACTTTCTATAGTTTGCGCATGTGTCCGGAAATAAGAAAAGCTTACTTCCCCCGTTTTTTAAAATCACAGCTTCTAGAAGGTTTACATGATTTCTTAAAAAACACGAGTTTTTAGAAAATGTGTTTTATTTCATAAATCGAATCTACAAAGTATCCACATTCTACGTCATAACGACTTTCTATAGTTTGCGCATGCGTCTGGAAATAAGAAAAGCTTACTTCCCCCGTTTTTTAAAATCACAGCTTCTAGAAGGTTTACATGATTTCTTAAAAAACACGAGTTTTTGGAAAATGTGTTTTATTTCATGAATGGAATAAGCAAATTATACACATTCTACGTCATAACGGCTTTCTATAGTTTGCGCATGCGTCCGGAAATAAGAAAAGCTTCCTTCCACCGTTTTTTAAAATCACAGCTTCTAGAAGGTTTACATGATTTCTTAAAAAACATGAGTTTTTAGAAACATGTTTTATTTCATAAATGGAATCAACAAAGTATGCACATTCTACGTTATAACGACTTTCTATAGTTTGCGCATGCGTCCGGAAATAAGAAAAGCTTACTTCCACCGTTTTTTAAAATCACAGCTTCTAGAAGGTTTACATGATTTCGTAAAAAACACGAGTTTTTAGCAAATGTGTTTTATTTCATAAATGGAATCTACAAAGTATGCACATTCTACGTCATAACGACTTTCTATAGTTTGCGCATGCGTCCGGAAATAAGAAAAGCTTACTTCCACCGTTTTTTAAAATCACAGCTTCTAGAAGGTTTACATGATTTCGTAAAAAACACGAGTTTTTAGCAAATGTGTTTTATTTCATAAATGGAATCTACAAAGTATGCACATTCTACGTCATAACTACTTTCTATAGTTTGTGCATGCGTTTGGAAATAAGAAAAGCTTACATCCCCCGTTTTTTAAAATCACAGCTTCTAGAAGGTTTACATGATTTCTTAAAAAACACGAGTTTTTAGAAAATGTGTTTTATTTCATAAATGGAATCAACAAAGTAGGCACATTCTACGTCATAACGAATTTCTATAGTTTGCGCATGCGTCCAGAAATAAGAAAAGCTTACTTCCACCGTTTTTTAAAATCACAGCTTCTAGAAGGTTTACATGATTTCGTAAAAAACACGAGTTTTTAGAAAATGTGTTTTATTTCATAAATGGAATCTACAAAGTATGCACATTCTACGTCATAACGAATTTCTATAGTTTGCGCATGCGTCCGGAAATAAGAAAAGCTTACTTCCCCCGTTTTTTAAAATCACAGCTTCTAGAAGGTTTACATGATTTCTTAAAAAACACGAGTTTTTAGAAAATGTGTTTTATTTCATAAATGGAATCAACAAAGTATGCACATTCTACGTCATTGGGACTTTCTATAGTTTGTGCATGCGTCCGGAAATAAGAAAAGCTTACTTCCCCCGTTTTTTAAAATCACAGCTTCTAGAAGGTTTACATGATTTCTTGGAAAACACGAGTTTTTAGAAAATGTGTTTTATTTCATAAATCGAATCTACAAAGTATGCACATTCTACGTCATAACGACTTTCTATAGTTTGCGCATGCGTCTGGAAATAAGGAAAGCTTACATCCCCCGTTTTTTAAAATCACAGCTTCTAGAAGGTTTACATGATTTCTTAAAAAACACGAGTTTTTAGAAAATATGTTTTATTTCATGAATGGAATAAGCAAAGTATGCACATTCTACGTCATAACGACTTTCTATAGTTTGCGCATGCGTCCGGAAATAAGAAAAGCTTCCTTCCACCGTTTTTTAAAATCACAGCTTCTAGAAGGTTTACATGATTTTGTAAAAAACATGAGTTTTTAGAAAATGTGTTTTATTTCATAAATGGAATCTACAAAGTATGCACATTCTACGTTATGACGACTTTCTATAGTTTGCGCATGCGTCTGGAAATAAGAAAATCCTACTTCCCCCATTTTTTAAAATCACAGCTTCTAGAAGGCTTACATGATTTCTTAAAAAACACGAGTTTTTAGAAAATGTCTTTTATTTCATCAATGGAATCAACGAGGTATGCACATTCTACGTCATAACGACTTTCTATAGTTTGCGCATGCGTCCGGAAATGAGAAAAGCTTACTTCCACCGTTTTTTAAAATCACAGCTTCTAGAAGGTTTACATGATTTCGTAAAAAACACGAGTTTTTAGAAAATGTGTTTTATTTGATAAATGGAATCTACAAAGTATGCACATTCTACGTCATAACGACTTTCTATAGTTTGCGCATGCGTCCGGAAATAAGAAAAGTTTACTTCCACCGTTTTTTAAAATCATATCTTCTAGAAGGTTTACATGATTTCGTAAAAAACACGAGTTTTTAGCAAATGTGTTTTATTTCATAATTGGAATCTACAAACTATGCACATTCTACGTCATAACGACTTTCTATAGTTTGTGCAGGCGTCCGGAAATAAGAAAAGCTTACTTCCCTCGTTTTTTAAAATGACAGCTTCTAGAAGGTTTACATGATTTCTTAAAAAACACGAGTTTTTAGCGAATGTGTTTTGTTTCATAAATAGAATCAACAAAGTATGCACAGTCTACGTCATAACGACTTTCTATAGTTTGCGCATGCGTTCGGAAATAAGAAAAGCTTACTTCCACCGTTTTTTAAAATCACAGCTTCTAGAAGGTTTACATGATTTCTTAAAAAACACGAGTTTTTAGAAAATGTGTTTTATTTCATAAATCGAATCTACAAAGTATCCACATTCTACATCATAACGACTTTCTATAGTTTGCGCATGCGTCCGGAAATAAGAAAAGCTTACTTCCCCCGTTTTTTAAAATCACAGCTTCTAGAACGTTTACATGATTTCTTAAAAAACACGAGTTTTTAGAAAATGTGTTTTATTTCATAAATCGAATCTACAAAGTATCCACATTCTACGTCATAACGACTTTCTATAGTTTGCGCATGCGTCTGGAAATAAGAAAAGCTTACTTCCCCCGTTTTTTAAAATCACAGCTTCTAGAAGGTTTACATGATTTCTTAAAAAACACGAGTTTTTAGAAAATGTGTTTTATTTCATGAATGGAATAAGCAAAGTATACACATTCTACGTCATAACGACTTTCTATAGTTTGCGCATGCGTCCGGAAATAAGAAAAGCTTCCTTCCACCGTTTTTTAAAATCACAGCTTCTAGAAGGTTTACATGATTTCTTAAAAAACACGAGTTTTTAGAAAATATGTTTTATTTCATAAATGGAATCAACAAAGTATGCACATTCTATGTCATAACGACTTTCTATAGTTTGCGCATGCGTCCGGAAATAAGAAAAGCTTACTTCCACCGTTTTTTAAAATCACAGCTTCTAGAAGGTTTACATGATTTCGTAAAAAACACGAGTTTTTAGCAAATGTGTTTTATTTCATAAATGGAATCTACAAAGTATGCACATTCTACATCATAACGACTTTCTATAGTTTGCGCATGCGTCCGGAAATAAGAAAAGCTTACTTCCACCAATTTTTAAAATCACAGCTTCTAGAAGGTTTACATGATTTCGTAAAAAACACGAGTTTTTAGCAAATGTGTTTTATTTCATAAATGGAATATACAAAGTATGCACATTCTACATCATAACTACTTTCTATAGTTTGTGCATGCGTTTGGAAATAAGAAAAGCTTACATCCCCCGTTTTTTAAAATCACAGCTTCTAGAAGGTTTACATGATTTCTTAAAAAACACGAGTTTTTAGAAAATGTGTTTTATTTCATAAATGGAATCAACAAAGTAGGCACATTCTACGTCATAACGAATTTCTATAGTTTGCGCATGCGTCCGGAAATAAGAAAAGCTTACTTCCACCGTTTTTTAAAATCACAGCTTCTAGAAGGTTTACATGATTTCGTAAAAAACACGAGTTTTTAGAAAATGTGTTTTATTTCATAAATGGAATCTACAAAGTATGCACATTCTACGTCATAACGAATTTCTATAGTTTGCGCATGCGTCCGGAAATAAGAAAAGCTTACTTCCCCCGTTTTTTAAAATCACAGCTTCTAGAAGGTTTACACGATTTCTTAAAAAACACGAGTTTTTAGAAAATGTGTTTTATTTCATGAATGGAATAAGCAAAGTATGCACATTCTACGTCATAACGACTTTCTATAGTTTGCGCATGCGTCCGGAAATAAGAAAAGCTTCCTTCCACCGTTTTTTAAAATCACAGCTTCTAGAAGGTTTACATGATTTCTTAAAAAACACGACTTTTTAGAAAATATGTTTTATTTCATAAATGGAATCAACAAAGTATGCACATTCTACGTCATAACGACTTTCTATAGTTTGTGCATGCGTCCGGAAATAAGAAAAGCTTACTTCCACCGTTTTTTAAAATCACAGCATCTAGAAGGTTTACATGATTTCGTAAAAAACACGAGTTTTTAGAAAATGTGTTTTATTTGATAAATGGAATCTACAAAGTATGCACATTCTACGTCATAACGACTTTCTATAGTTTGCGCATGGGTCCGGAAATAAGAAAAGCTTACTTCCACCGTTTTTTAAAATCACAGCTTCTAGAAGGTTTACATGATTTCGTAAAAAACACGAGTTTTTAGCAAATGTGTTTTATTTCATAATTCGAATCTACAAACTATGCACATTCTACGTCATAACGACTTTCTATAGTTTGCGCAGGCGTCCGGAAATAAGAAAAGCTTACTTCCCCCATTTTTTAAAATGACAGCTTCTAGAAGGTTTACATGATTTCTTAAAAAACACGAGTTTTTAGCGAATGTGTTTTCTTTCATAAATAGAATCAACAAAGTATGCACATTCTACGTCATAATGACTTTCTATAGTTTGCGCATGCGTCCGGAAATAAGAAAAGCTTACTTCCACCGTTTTTTAAAATCACAGCTTCTAGAAGGTTTACATGATTTCTTAAAAAACACGAGTTTTTAGAAAATGTGTTTTATTTCATAAATCGAATCTACAAAGTATCCACATTCTACATCATAACGACTTTCTATAGTTTGCGCATGCGTCCGGAAATAAGAAAAGCTTACTTCCCCCGTTTTTTAAAATCACAGCTTCTAGAAGGTTTACATGATTTCTTAAAAAACACGAGTTTTTAGAAAATGTGTTTTCTTTCATAAATCGAATCTACAAAGTATCCACATTCTACGTCATAACGACTTTCTATAGTTTGCGCATGCGTCTGGAAATAAGAAAAGCTTACTTCCCCCGTTTTTTAAAATCACAGCTTCTAGAAGGTTTACATGATTTCTTAAAAAACACGAGTTTTTAGAAAATGTGTTTTATTTCATGAATGGAATAAGCAAAGTATACACATTCTACGTCATAACCACTTTCTATAGTTTGCGCATGCGTCCGGAAATAAGAAAAGCTTCCTTCCACCGTTTTTTAAAATCACAGCTTCTAGAAGGTTTACATGATTTCTTAAAAAACACGAGTTTTTAAAAAATATGTTTTATTTCATAAATGGAATCAACAAAGTATGCACATTCTACGTCATAACGACTTTCTATAGTTTGCGCATGCGTCCGGAAATAAGAAAAGCTTACTTCCACCGTTTTTTAAAATCACAGCTTCTAGATGGTTTACATGATTTCGTAAAAAACACGAGTTTTTAGCAAATGTGTTTTATTTCATAAATGGAATCTACAAAGTATGCACATTCTACGTCATAACGACTTTCTATAGTTTGCGCATGCGTCCGGAAATAAGAAAAGCTTACTTCCACCGTTTTTTAAAATCACAGCTTCTAGAAGGTTTACATGATTTCGTAAAAAACACGAGTTTTTAGCAAATGTGTTTTATTTCATAAATGGAATCTACAAAGTATGCACATTCTACGTCATAACTACTTTCTATAGTTTGTGCATGCGTTTGGAAATAAGAAAAGCTTACATCCCCCGTTTTTTAAAATCACAGCTTCTAGAAGGTTTACATGATTTCTTAAAAAACACGAGTTTTTAGAAAATGTGTTTTATTTCATAAATGGAATCAACAAAGTAGGCACATTCTACGTCATAACGAATTTCTATAGTTTGCGCATGCGTCCGGAAATAAGAAAAGCTTACTTCCACCGTTTTTTAAAATCACAGCTTCTAGAAGGTTTACATGATTTCGTAAAAAACATGAGTTTTTAGAAAATGTGTTTTATTTCATAAATGGAATCTACAAAGTATGCACATTCTACGTCATAACGAATTTCTATAGTTTGTGCATGCGCACGGAAATAAGAAAAGCTTACTTCCCCCGTTTTTTAAAATCACAGCATCTAGAAGGTTTACATGATTTCTTAAAAAACACGAGTTTTTAGAAAATGTGTTTTATTTCATAAATGGAATCAACAAAGTATGCACATTCTACGTCATTGGGACTTTCTATAGTTTGTGCATGCGTCCGGAAATAAGAAAATCTTACTTCCCCCGTTTTTTAAAATCACAGCTTCTAGAAGGTTTACATGATTTCTTGGAAAACACGAGTTTTTAGAAAATGTGTTTTATTTCATAAATCGAATCTACAAAGTATCCACATTCTACGTCATAACGACTTTCTATAGTTTGCGCATGCGTTTGGAAATAAGAAAAGCTTACTTGCCCCGTTTTTTAAAATCACAGCTTCTAGAAGGTTTACATGATTTCTTAAAAAACACGAGTTTTTAGAAAATGTGTTTTATTTCATAATTGGAATCAACAAAGTATGCACATTCTACGTCATAACGAATTTCTATAGTTTGCGGATGCGTCCAGAAATAAGAAAAGCTTACTTCGACCGTTTTCTAAAATCACTGCTTCTAGAAGGTTTTCATGATTTCGTAAAAAACACGAGTTTTTAGAAAATGTGTTTTATTTCATAAATGGAATCTACAAAGTATGCACATTCTACGTCATAACGACTTTCTATAGTTTGTGCATGTGTCTGGAAATAAGAAAAGCTTACTTCCCCCGTTTTTAAAAATCACAGCTTCTAGAAGGTTTACATGATTTCTTAAAAAACATGAGTTTTTAAAAAATATCTTTTATTTCATAAATGGAATCAACAAAGTATGCACATTCTACGTCATAACGACTTTCTATAGTTTGCGCATGCGTCCGGAAATGAGAAAAGCTTACTTCCACCGTTTTTTAAAATCACAGCTCCTAGAAGGTTTACATGATTTCGTAAAAAACACGAGTTTTTAGAAAATGTGTTTTATTTCATAAATGGAATCTACAAAGTATGCACATTCTACGTCATAACGACTTTCTATAGTTTGCGCATGCGTCCGGAAATAACAAAAGCTTACTTCCACCGTTTTTTAAAATCACAGCTTCTAGAAGGTTTACATGATTTCGTAAAAAACATGAGTTTTTAGAAAATGTGTTTTATTTCATAATTGGAATCTACAAACTATGCACATTCTACGTCATAACGACTTTCTATAGTTTGCGCAGTCGTCCGGAAATAAGAAAAGCTTCCTTCCCCCGTTTTTTAAAATCGCAGCTTCTAGAAGGTTTACATGATTTCTTAAAAAACACGAGTTTTTAGAAAATATCTTTTGTTTCATAAATAGAATCTACAAAGTATGCACATTCTACGTTATGACGACTTTCTATAGTTTGCGCATGCGTCTGGAAATAAGAAAAGCTTACTTCCCCCGTTTTTTAAAATCACAGCTTCTAGAAGGTTTACATGATTTCTTAAAAAACACGAGTTTTTAGCGAATGTGTTTTGTTTTATAAATAGAATCAACAAAGTATGCACATTCTACGTCATAACGACTTTCTATAGTTTGCGCATGCGTCCGGAAATAAGAAAAGCTTACTTCCACCGTTTTTTAAAATCACAGCTTCTAGAAGGTTTACATGATTTCTTAAAAAACACGAGTTTTTAGAAAATGTGTTTTATTTCATAAATCGAATCTACAAAGTATCCACATTCTACATCATAACGACTTTCTATAGTTTGCGCATGCGTCCGGAAATAAGAAAAGCTTACTTCCCCCGTTTTTTAAAATCACAGCTTCTAGAAGGTTTACATGATTTCTTAAAAAACACGAGTTTTTAGAAAATGTGTTTTATTTCATAAATCGAATCTACAAAGTATCCACATTCTACGTCATAACGAATTTCTATAGTTTGCGGATGCGTCCAGAAATAAGAAAAGCTTACTTCGACCGTTTTCTAAAATCACAGCTTCTAGAAGGTTTTCATGATTTCATAAAAAACACGAGTTTTTAGAAAATGTGTTTTATTTCATGAATGGAATAAGCAAAGTATGCACATTCTACGTCATATCGACTTTCTATAGTTTGCGCATGCGTCCGGAAATAAGAAAAGCTTCCTTCCACCGTTTTTTAAAATCACAGCTTCTAGAAGGTTTACATGATTTCTTAAAAAACACGAGTTTTTAGAAAATATGTTTTATTTCATAAATGGAATCAACAAAGTATGCACATTCTACGTCATAACGACTTTCTATAGTTTGTGCATGCGTCCGGAAATAAGAAAAGCTTACTTCCACCGTTTTTTAAAATCACAGCTTCTAGAAGGTTTACATGATTTCGTAAAAAACACGAGTTTTTAGCAAATGTGTTTTATTTCATAAATGGAATCTACAAAGTATGCACATTCTACGTCATAACGAATTTCTATAGTTTGCGCATGCGTCCGGAAATAAGAAAAGCTTACTTCCACCGTTTTTTAAAATCACAGCTTCTAGAAGGTTTACATGATTTCGTAAAAAACACGAGTTTTTAGCAAATGTGTTTTATTTCATAATTGGAATCTACAAACTATGCACATTCTACGTCATAACGAATTTCTATAGTTTGCGCAGGCGTCCGGAAATAAGAAAAGCTTACTTCCCCCGTTTTTTAAAATCACAGCTTCTAGAAGGTTTACATGATTTCTTAAAAAAAACGACTTTTTAGCGAATGTGTTTTGTTTTATAAATAGAATCAACAAAGTATGCACATTCTACGTCATCACGACTTTCTATAGTTTGCGCATGCGTCCGGAAATAAGAAAAGCTTACTTCCACCGTTTTTTAAAATCACAGCTTCTAGAAGGTTTACATGATTTCTTAAAAAACACGAGTTTTTAGAAAATGTGTTTTATTTCATAAATCGAATCTACAAAGTATCCACATTCTACATCATAACAACTTTCTATAGTTTGCGCATGCGTCCGGAAATAAGAAAAGCTTACTTCCCCCGTTTTTTAAAATCACAGCTTCTAGAAGGTTTACATGATTTCTTAAAAAACACGAGTTTTTAGAAAATGTGTTTTATTTCATAAATCGAATCTACAAAGTATCCACATTCTACGTCATAATGAATTTCTATAGTTTGCGGATGCGTCCAGAAATAAGAAAAGCTTACTTCGACCGTTTTCTAAAATCACAGCTTCTAGAAGGTTTTCATGATTTCGTAAAAAACACGAGTTTTTAGAAAATGTGTTTTATTTCATAAATGGAATCTACAAAGTATGCACATTCTACGTCATAATGACTTTCTATAGTTTGCGCATGTGTCTGGAAATAAGAAAAGCTTACTTCCCCCGTTTTTAAAAATCACAGCTTCTAGAAGGTTTACATGATTTCTTAAAAAACACGAGTTTTTAAAAAATATCTTTTATTTCATAAATGGAATCAACAAAGTATGCACATTCTACGTCATAACGACTTTCTATAGTTTGCGCATGCGTCCGGAAATGAGAAAAGCTTACTTCCACCGTTTTTTAAAATCACAGCTCCTAGAAGGTTTACATGATTTCGTAAAAAACACGAGTTTTTAGAAAATGTGTTTTATTTCATAATTGGAATCTACAAACTATGCACATTCTACGTCATAACTACTTTCTATAGTTTGCGCAGTCGTCCAGAAATAAGAAAAGCTTACTTCCCCCGTTTTTTAAAATCACAGCTTCTAGAAGGTTTACATGATTTCTTAAAAAACACGAGTTTTTAGAAAATATCTTTTGTTTCATAAATAGAATCAACAAAGTATGCACATTCTACGTCATAACGGATTTCTATAGTTTGTGCATGCGTCCGGAAATAAGAAAAGCTTACTTCCACCGTTTTTTAAAATCACAGCTTCTAGAAGGTTTACATGATTTCTTAAAAAAAACGAGTTTTTACAAAATGTGTTTTATTTCATAAATGGAATCAACAAAGTATGCACATTCTACGTCATAACAACTTTCTATTGTTTGTGCATGCGTCCAGAACTAAGAAAAGTTTACTTCCCCCGTTTTTTAAAATGACAGCTTCTAGAAGGTTTACATGATTTCTTAAAAAACACGAGTTTTTAGAAAATGTGTTTTATTTCATAAATGGAATCAACAAAGTATGCACATTCTACGTCATAACGACTTTCTATAGTTTGCGCAAGCGTCCGGAAATAAGAAAAGCTTACTTCCACCGTTTTTTAAAATCACAGCTTCTAGAAGGTTTACATGATTTTGTAAGAAACATGAGTTTTTAGAAAATGTGTTTTATTTCATAAATGGAATCTACAAAGTATGCACATTCTACGTCATAACGACTTTCTATAGTTTGCGCATGCATCCGGAAATAACAAAAGCTTACTTCCCCCATTTTTTAAAATCACAGCTTCTAGAAGGTTTACATGATTTCTTAAAAAACACGAGTTTTTAGAAGATGTGTTTTATTTCATAAATCGAATCTACAAAGTATCCATATTCTACATCATAACGACTTTCTATAGTTTGCGCATGCGTCCGGAAATAAGAAAAGATTACTTCCCCCGTTTTTTAAAATCACAGCTTCTAGAAGGTTTACATGATTTCTTAAAAAACACGAGTTTTTAGAAAATGTGTTTTATTTCATAAATGGAATCTACAAAGTATCCACATTCTACGTCATAACGACTTTCTATAGTTTGCGCATGCGTCTGGAAATAAGAAAAGCTTACTTCCCCCGTTTTTTAAAATCACGGCTTCTAGAAGGTTTACATGATTTCTTAAAAAACATGAGTTTTTAGAAAATGTGTTTTATTTCATGAATGGAATAAGCAAAGTATGCACATTCTACATCATAACGACTTTCTATAGTTTGCGCATGCGTCCGGAAATAAGAAAAGCTTCCTTCCACCGTTTTTTAAAATCACAGCTTCTAGAAGGTTTACATGATTTTGTAAAAAACACGAGTTTTTAGAAAATGTGTTTTATTTCATAAATGGAATCTATAAAGTATGCACATTCTACGTCATAACGACTTTCTATAGTTTGCGCATGCGTCTGGAAATAAGAAAAACTTACTTCCACCGTTTTTTAAAATCACAGCTTCTAGAATGTTTACATGATTTCGTAAAAAACACGAGTTTTTAGAAAATGTGTTTTATTTCATAAATGGAATCTACAAAGTATGCACATTCTACGTCATAACGACTTTCTATAGTTTGCGCATACGTCCAGAAATAAGAAAAGCTTACTTCCACCATTTTTTAAAATCACAGCTTCTAGAAGGTTTACATGATTTCTTAAAAAACACGAGTTTTTAGCAAATGTGTTTTATTTCATAAATGGAATCTACAAAGTATGCACATTCTACGTCATAACGACTTTCTATAGTTTGCGCATGCGTCTGGAAATAAGGAAAGCTTACATCCCCCGTTTTTTAAAATCACAGCTTCTAGAAGGTTTACGTGATTTCTTAAAAAACACGAGTTTTTAGAAAATATGTTTTATTTCATAAATGGAATCAACAAAGTATGCACATTCTACGTCATAACGACTTTCTATAGTTTGCGCATGCGTCCGGAAATAAGAAAATCTTACTTCCACCGTTTTTTAAAATCACAGCTTCTAGAAGGTTTACATGATTTCGTAAAAAACACGAGTTTTTAGCAAATGTGTTTTATTTCATAAATGGAATCTACAAAGTATGCACATTCTACGTCATAACGACTTTCTATAGTTTGCGCATGCGTCCGGAAATAAGAAAAGCTTACTTCCACCGTTTTTTAAAATCACAGCTTCTAGAAGGTTTACATGATTTCGTAAAAAACACTAGTTTTTAGAAAATGTGTTTTATTTCATAAATGGAATCTACAAAGTATGCACATTCTACGTCATAACGACTTTCTATAGTTTGCGCATGCGTTTGGAAATAAGATAAGCTTACTTCCCCCGTTTTTTAAAATCACAGCTTCTAGAAGGTTTACATTATGTCTTAAAAAACACGAGTTTTTAGAAAATGTGTTTTATTATATAAATGGAATCAACAAAGTATGCACATTCTACGTCATAACAATTTTCTATAGTTTGCGCATCCGTCCGGAAATAAGGAAAGCTTACTTCCACCGTTTTCTAAAATCACAGCTTCTAGAAGGTTTACGTGATTTCGTAAAAAACACTAGTTTTTAGCAAATGTGTTTTATTTCATAAATGGAATCTACAAAGTATGCACATTCTACGTCATAACGACTTTCTATAGTTTGCGCATGCGTTTGGAAATAAGAAAAGCTTACATCACCCGTTTTTTAAAATCACAGCTTCTAGAAGGTTTACATGATTTCTTAAAAAACACGAGTTTTTAGAAAATGTGTTTTATTTCATAAATGGAATCAACAAAGTATGCACATTCTATGTCATAACGACTTTCTATAGTTTGCGCACGCGTCCGGAAATAAGAAAAGCTTACTTCCACCGTTTTTTAAAATCACAGCTTCTAGAAGGTTTACATGATTTCTTAAAAAACACGAGTTTTTAGAAAATGTGTTTTATTTCATAAATCGAATCTACAAAGTATCCACATTCTACGTCATAACGACTTTCTATAGTTTGCGCATGCGTCTGGAAATAAGAAAAGCTTACTTCCCCCGTTTTTTAAAATCACAGTTTCTAGAAGGTTTACATGATTTCTTAAAAAACACGAGTTTTTAGAAAATGTGTTTTATTTCATGAATGGAATAAGCAAAGTATACACATTCTACGTCATAACGACTTTCTATAGTTTGCGCATGCGTCCGGAAATAAGAAAAGCTTCCTTCCACCGTTTTTTAAAATCACAGCTTCTAGAAGGTTTACATGATTTCTTAAAAAACACGAGTTTTTAGAAAATATGTTTTATTTCATAAATGGAATCAACAAAGTATGCACATTCTATGTCATAACGACTTTCTATAGTTTGCGCATGCGTCCGGAAATAAGAAAAGCTTACTTCCACCGTTTTTTAAAATCGCAGCTTCTAGAAGGTTTACATGATTTCGTAAAAAACACGAGTTTTTAGCAAATGTGTTTTATTTCATAAATGGAATCTACAAAGTATGCACATTCTACGTCATAACGACTTTCTATAGTTTGCGCATGCGTCCGGAAATAAGAAAAGCTTACTTCCACCGTTTTTTAAAATCACAGCTTCTAGAAGGTTTACATGATTTCGTAAAAAACAAGAGTTTTTAGCAAATGTGTTTTATTTCATAAATGGAATCTACAAAGTATGCACATTCTACGTCATAAATACTTTCTATAGTTTGTGCATGCGTTTGGAAATAAGAAAAGCTTACATCCCCCGTTTTTTAAAATCACAGCTTCTAGAAGGTTTACATGATTTCTTAAAAAACACGAGTTTTTAGAAAATGTGTTTTATTTCATAAATGGAATCAACAAAGTAGGCACATTCTACGTCATAACGAATTTCTATAGTTTGCGCATGCGTCCGGAAATAAGAAAAGCTTACTTCCACCGTTTTTTAAAATCACAGCTTCTAGAAGGTTTACATGATTTCGTAAAAAACACGAGTTTTTAGAAAATGTGTTTTATTTCATAAATGGAATCTACAAAGTATGCACATTCTACGTCATAACGAATTTCTATAGTTTGCGCATGCGTCCGGAAATAAGAAAAGCTTACTTCCCCCGTTTTTTAAAATCACAGCTTCTAGAAGGTTTACACGATTTCTTAAAAAACACGAGTTTTTAGAAAATGTGTTTTATTTCATGAATGGAATAAGCAAAGTATGCACATTCTACGTCATAACGACTTTCTATAGTTTGCGCATGCGTCCGGAAATAAGAAAAGCTTCCTTCCACCGTTTTTTAAAATCACAGCTTCTAGAAGGTTTACATGATTTCTTAAAAAACACGACTTTTTAGAAAATATGTTTTATTTCATAAATGGAATCAACAAAGTATGCACATTCTACGTCATAACGACTTTCTATAGTTTGTGCATGCGTCCGGAAATAAGAAAAGCTTACTTCCACCGTTTTTTAAAATCACAGCTTCTAGAAGGTTTACATGATTTCGTAAAAAACACGAGTTTTTAGAAAATGTGTTTTATTTGATAAATGGAATCTACAAAGTATGCACATTCTACGTCATAACGACTTTCTATAGTTTGCGCATGGGTCCGGAAATAAGAAAAGCTTACTTCCACCGTTTTTTAAAATCACAGCTTCTAGAAGGTTTACATGATTTCGTAAAAAACACGAGTTTTTAGCAAATGTGTTTTATTTCATAATTGGAATCTACAAACTATGCACATCCTACGTCATAACGACTTTCTATAGTTTGCGCAGGCGTCCGGAAATAAGAAAAGCTTACTTCCCCCGTTTTTTAAAATGACAGCTTCTAGAAGGTTTACATGATTTCTTAAAAAACACGAGTTTTTAGCGAATGTGTTTTCTTTCATAAATAGAATCAACAAAGTATGCACATTCTACGTCATAACTACTTTCTATAGTTTGCGCATGCGTCCGGAAATAAGAAAAGCTTACTTCCACCGTTTTTTAAAATCACAGCTTCTAGAAGGTTTACATGATTTCTTAAAAAACACGAGTTTTTAGAAAATGTGTTTTATTTCATAAATCGAATCTACAAAGTATCCACATTCTACATCATAACGACTTTCTATAGTTTGCGCATGCGTCCGGAAATAAGAAAAGCTTACTTCCCCCGTTTTTTAAAATCACAGTTTCTAGAAGGTTTACATGATTTCTTAAAGAACACGAGTTTTTAGAAAATGTGTTTTATTTCATAAATCGAATCTACAAAGTATCCACATTCTACGTCATAACGACTTTCTATAGTTTGCGCATGCGTCTGGAAATAAGAAAAGCTTACTTCCCCCGTTTTTTAAAATCACAACTTCTAGAAGGTTTACATGATTTCTTAAAAAACACGAGTTTTTAGAAAATGTGTTTTATTTCATGAATGGAATAAGCAAAGTATACACATTCTACGTCATAACGACTTTCTATAGTTTGCGCATGCGTCCGGAAATAAGAAAAGCTTCCTTCCACCGTTTTTTAAAATCACAGCTTCTAGAAGGTTTACATGATTTCTTAAAAAACACGAGTTTTTAGAAAATATGTTTTATTTCATAAATGGAATCAACAAAGTATGCACATTCTACGTCATAACGACTTTCTATAGTTTGCGCATGCGTCCGGAAATAAGAAAAGCTTACTTCCACCGTTTTTTAAAATCACAGCTTCTAGATGGTTTACATGATTTCGTAAAAAACACGAGTTTTTAGCAAATGTGTTTTATTTCATAAATGGAATCTACAAAGTATGCACATTCTACGTCATAACGACTTTCTATAGTTTGCGCATGCGTCCGGAAATAAGAAAAGCTTACTTCCACCGTTTTTTAAAATCACAGCTTCTAGAAGGTTTACATGATTTCGTAAAAAACACGAGTTTTTAGCAAATGTGTTTTATTTCATAAATGGAATCTACAAAGTATGCACATTCTACGTCATAACTACTTTCTATAGTTTGTGCATGCGTTTGGAAATAAGAAAAGCTTACATCCCCCGTTTTTTAAAATCACAGCTTCTAGAAGGTTTACATGATTTCTTAAAAAACACGAGTTTTTAGAAAATGTGTTTTATTTCATAAATGGAATCAACAAAGTAGGCACATTCTACGTCATAACGAATTTCTATAGTTTGCGCATGCGTCCGGAAATAAGAAAAGCTTACTTCCACCGTTTTTTAAAATCACAGCTTCTAAAAGGTTTACATGATTTCGTAAAAAACACGAGTTTTTAGAAAATGTGTTTTATTTAATAAATGGAATCTACAAAGTATGCACATTCTACGTCATAACGAATTTCTATAGTTTGTGCATGCGTCCGGAAATAAGAAAAGCTTACTTCCCCCGTTTTTTAAAATCACAGCTTCTAGAAGGTTTACATGATTTCTTAAAAAACACGAGTTTTTAGAAAATGTGTTTTATTTCATAAATGGAATCAACAAAGTATGGACATTCTACGTCATTGGGACTTTCTATAGTTTGTGCATGCGTCCGGAAATAAGAAAAGCTTACTTCCCCCGTTTTTTAAAATCACAGCTTCTAGAAGGTTTACATGATTTCTTGGAAAACACGAGTTTTTAGAAAATGTGTTTTATTTCATAAATCGAATCTACAAAGTATCCACATTCTACGTCATAAAGACTTTCTATAGTTTGCGCATGCGTCTGGAAATAAGAAAAGCTTACTTCCCCCGTTTTTTAAAATCACAGCTTCTAGAAGGTTTACATGATTTCTTAAAAAACATGAGTTTTTAGAAAATGTGTTTTATTTCATGAATGGAATAAGCAAAGTATGCACATTCTACATCATAACAACTTTCTATAGTTTGTGCATGCGTCCGGAAATAAGAAAAGCTTCCTTCCACCGTTTTTTAAAATCACAGCTTCTAGAAGGTTTACATGATTTTGTAAAAAACACGAGTTTTTAGAAAATGTGTTTTATTTCATAAATGGAATCTATAAAGTATGCACATTCTACGTCATAACGACTTTCTATAGTTTGCGCATGCGTCTGGAAATAAGAAAAACTTACTTCCACCGTTTTTTAAAATCACAGCTTCTAGAAAGTTTACATGATTTCGTAAAAAACACGAGTTTTTAGAAAATGTGTTTTATTTCATAAATGGAATCTACAAAGTATGCACATTCTACGTCATAACGACTTTCTATAGTTTGCGCATGCATCCAGAAATAAGAAAAGCTTACTTCCACCGTTTTTTAAAATCACAGCTTCTAGAAGGTTTACATGATTTATTAAAAAACACGAGTTTTTAGCAAATGTGTTTTATTTCATAAATGGAATCTACAAAGTATGCACATTCTACGTCATAACGACTTTCTATAGTTTGCTCATGCGTCTGGAAATAAGGAAAGCTTACATCCCCCGTTTTTTAAAATCACAGCTTCTAGAAGGTTTACATGATTTCTTAAAATACACGAGTTTTTAGAAAATATGTTTTATTTCATAAATGGAATCAACAAAGTATGCACATTCTACGTCATAACGACTTTCTATAGTTTGCGCATGCGTCCGAAAATAAGAAAATCTTACTTCCACCGTTTTTTAAAATCACAGCTTCTAGAAGGTTTACATGATTTCGTAAAAAACACGAGTTTTTAGCAAATGTGTTTTATTTCATAAATGGAATCTACAAAGTATGCACATTCTACGTCATAACGACTTTCTATAGTTTGCGCATGCGTCCGGAAATAAGAAAAGCTTACTTCCACCGTTTTTTAAAATCACAGCTTCTAGAAGATTTACATGATTTCGTAAAAAACACTAGTTTTTAGAAAATGTGTTTTATTTCATAAATGGAATCTACAAAGTATGCACATTCTACGTCATAACGACTTTCTATAGTTTGCGCATGCGTTTGGAAATAAGATAAGCTTACTTCCCCCGTTTTTTAAAATCACAGCTTCTAGAAGGTTTACATTATGTCTTAAAAAACACGAGTTTTTAGAAAATGTGTTTTAATATATAAATGGAATCAACAAAGTATGCACATTCTACGTCATAACAATTTTCTATAGTTTGCGCATCCGTCCGGAAATAAGGAAAGCTTACTTCCACCGTTTTCTAAAATCACAGCTTCTAGAAGGTTTACGTGATTTCGTAAAAAACACTAGTTTTTAGCAAATGTGTTTTATTTCATAAATGGAATCTACAAAGTATGCACATTCTACGTCATAACGACTTTCTATAGTTTGCGCATGCGTTTGGAAATAAGAAAAGCTTACATCACCCGTTTTTTAAAATCACAGCTTCTAGAAGGTTTACATGATTTCTTAAAAAACACGAGTTTTTAGAAAATGTGTTTTATTTCATAAATGGAATCAACAAACTATGCACATTCTATGTCATAACGACTTTCTATAGTTTGCGCACGCGTCCGGAAATAAGAAAAGCTTACTTCCACCGTTTTTTAAAATCACAGCTTCTAGAAGGTTTACATGATTTCGTAAAAAACACGAGTTTTTAGAAAATGTGTTTTATTTCATAAATGGAATCTACAAAATATGCACATTCTACGTCATAACGACTTTCTATAGTTTGCGCATTCGTCCAGAAATAAGAAAAGCTTACTTCCACCGTTTTTTAAAATCACAGCTTCTAGAAGGTTTACATGATTTCGTAAAAAACACGAGTTTTTAGCAAATGTGTTTTATTTCATAAATGGAATCTACAAAGTATGCACATTCTACGTCATAACGAATTTCTATAGTTTGCGCATGCGTCTGGAAATAAGAAAAGCTTACATCCCCCGTTTTTAAAATCACAGCTTCTAGAAGGTTTACATGATTACTTAAAAAACCCGAGTTTTTAGAAAATATGTTTTATTTCATAAATGGAATCAACAAAGTATGCACATTCTACGTCATAACGAATTTCTATAGTTTGCACATGCGTCCGGAAATAATAAAAGCTTACTTCCATCGTTTTTTAAAATCACAGCTTCTAGAAGGTTTACATGATTTCGTAAAAAACACGAGTTTTTAGAAAATGTGTTTTATTTCATAAATGGAATCTACAAAGTATGCACATTCTACGTCATAACGACTTTCTATAGTTTGCGCATGCGTCCGGAAATAAGAAAAGCTTACTTCCACCATTTTTTAAAATCACAGCTTCTAGAAGGTTTACATGATTTCGTAAAAAACACGAGTTTTTAGCAAATGTGTTTTATTTCATAAATGGAATCTACAAAGTATGCACATTCTACGTCATAACGACTTTCTATAGTTTGCGCATGCGTCTGGAAATAAGAAAAGCTTACTTCCACCATTTTTTAAAATCACAGCTTCTAGAAGGTTTACATGATTTTGTAAAAAACACGAGTTTTTAGAAAATGTGTTTTATTTCATAAATGGAATCTACAAAGTATGCACATTCTACGTCATAACGACTTTCTATAGTTTGCGCATGCGTTTGGAAATAAGATAAGCTTACTTCCCCCATTTTTTAAAATCACAGCTTCTAGAAGGTTTACATTATGTCTTAAAAAACACGAGTTTTTAGAAAATGTGTTTTATTCCACAAATGGAATCAACAAAGTATGCACATTCTACGTCATAACGACTTTCGATAGTTTGCGCATGCGTCCAGAAATAAGAAAAGCTTACTTCCACCGTTTTTTAAAATCACATCTTCTAGAAGCTTTACATGATTTCGTAAAAAACACGAGTTTTTAGCAAATGTGTTTTATTTCATAAATGGAATCTACAAAGTATGCACATTGTACGTCATAACGACTTTCTATAGTTTGCGCATGCGTATGGAAAAAAGAAAAGCTTACATCCCCCGTTTTTTAAAATCACAGCTTCTAGAAGGTTTACATGATTTCTTAAAAAACACGAGTTTTTAGAAAATGTGTTTTATTCCATAAATGGAATCAACAAAGTATGCACATTCTACGTCATAACGACTTTCTATAGTTTGCGCATGCGTCCGGAAATAAGAAAAGCTTACTTCCACCGTTTTTTAAAATCACATCTTCTAGAAGGTCTACATGATTTCGTAAAAAACACGAGTTTTTAGCAAATGTGTTTTATTTCATAAATGGAATCTACAAAGTATGCACATTCTACGTCATAACGAATTTCTATAGTTTGCGCATGCGTCCGGAAATAAGAAAAGCTTACTTCCACCATTTTTTAAAATCACATCTTCTAGAAGGTTTACATGATTTCGTAAAAAACACGAGTTTTTAGCAAATGTGTTTTATTTCATAAATGGAATCTACAAAGTATGCACATTCTACATCATAACGACTTTCTATAGTTTGCACATGCGTTTGGAAATAAGAAAAGCTTACATCCCCCGTTTTTTAAAATCACAGCTTCTAGAAGGTTTACATGATTTCTTAAAAAACAAGAGTTTTTAGAAAATGTGTTTTATTTCATAAATGGAATCAACAAAGTATGCACATTCTACGTCATAACGAATTTCTATAGTTTGCGCATGCGTCCGGAAATAAGAAAAGCTTACTTCCACCGTTTTTTAAAATCACAGCTTCTAGAAGGTTTACATGATATCGTAAAAAACAAGAGTTTTTAGAAAATGTGTTTTATTTCATAAATGGAATCTACAAAGTATGCACATTCTACGTCATAACGACTTTCTATAGTTTGCGCATGCGTTTGGAAATAAGATAAGCTTACTTCCCCCGTTTTTTAAAATCACAGCTTCTAGAAGGTTTACATTATGTCTTTAAAAAACACGAGTTTTTAGAAAATGTGTTTTATTATATAAATGGAATCAACAAACTATGCACATTCTACGTCATAACGACTTTCTATAGTTTGCGCATGCGTCCGGAAATAAGAAAAGCTTACTTCCACCGTTTTTTAAAATCACAGCTTCTAGAAGGTTTACATGATTTCGTAAAAAGCATGAGTTTTTAGAAAATGTGTTTTATTTCATAAATGGAATCTACAAAGTATGCACATTCTACCTCGTAACGACTTTCTATAGTTTGCGCTTGCGTCCGGAAATAAGAAAAGCTTACTTCCCTCGTTTTTTAAAATCACAGCTTCTAGAAGGTTTACATGATTTCTTAAAAAACACGACTTTTTAGAAAATGTGTTTTATTTCATAAATGGAATCTACAAAGTATGCACATTCTACGTCATAACGACTTTCTATAGTTTGCGCATGCGTCCGGAAATAAGAAAAGCTTACTTCCACCATTTTTTAAAATCACAGCTTCTAGAAGGTTTACATGATTTCGTAAAATACACGAGTTTTTAGCAAATGTGTTTTATTTCATAAATGGAATCTACAAAGTATGCACATTCTACGTCATAACGACTTTCTATAGTTTGCGCATGCGTCTGGAAATAAGAAAAGCTTACTTCCACCATTTTTTAAAATCACAGCTTCTAGAAGGTTTACATGATTTTGTAAAAAACACGAGTTTTTAGAAAATGTGTTTTATTTCATAAATGGAATCTACAAAGTATCCAAATTCTACATCATAACGACTTTCTATAGTTTGCGCATGCGTCTGGAAATAAGAAAAGCTTACTTCCCCCGTTTTTTAAAATCACAGCTTCTAGAAGGTTCACATGATTTCTTAAAAAACACGAGTTTTTAGAAAATGTGTTTTATTTCCTAAATGGAATCAACAAAGTATGCACATTCTATGTCACAATCACTTTCTATAGTTTGCGCATGCGTTTGGAATTAAGAAATGCTTACTTCCAGCATTTTTTAAAATCACAGCTTCTACAAGGTTTACATGATTTCGTAAAAAACACGTGTTTTTAGAAAATGTGTTTTATTTCATAAATGGAATATACAAAGTATGCACATTTTAAGTCAGAACGACTTTCTATAGTTTGCGCATGCGTCCGGAAATAAGAAAAGCTTACTTCCACCGTTTTTTAAAATCACAGCTTCTAGAAGGTTTACATGATTTCGTAAAAAACACGAGTTTTTAGAAAATGTGTTTTATTTCATAAATGGAATCTACAAAGTATGCACATTCTACGTCATAACGACTTTCTATAGTTTGCGCATGCGTCCGGAAATAAGAAAAGCTTACTTCTACCATTTTTTAAAATCACAGCTTCTAGAAGGTTTACATGATTTCTTAAAAAACATGAGTTTTTAGAAAATTTGTTTTATTTAATAAATGGGATCTACAAAGTATGCACATTCTAGGTCATAACGACTTTCTATAGTTTGTGCATGCGTCCGGAAATAAGAAAAGCTTACTTCCCCCGTTTTTTAAAATCACAGCTTCTCGAAGGTTTACATGAGTTCTTAAAAAACACGAGTTTTTAGAAAATGTGTTTTATTTCATAAATGGAATCAACAAAGTATGCACATTCTACGTCATAACAACTTTCTATAGATTGCGCATGCGTTCGGAAATAAGAAAAGATTACTCCCACCGTTTTTTAAAATCACGGCTTCTAGAAGGTTTACATGATTTCGTAAAAAACACGAGTTTTTAGAAAATGTGTTTTATTTCATAAATGGAATCAACAAAGTATGCACATTCTACGTCATAACGACTTCTATAGTTTGCGCATGTGTTTGGAAATAAGAAAAGCTTACATCCCCCGTTTTTTAAAATCACAGCTTCTAGAAGGTTTACATGATTACTTAAAAAACACGAGTTTTTAGAAAATGTGTTTTATTTCATAAATAGAGTCAACAAAGTATGCACATTCTACGTCATAAGGACTTTCTATAGTTTACGGATGCGTCCGGAAATAAGAAAACCTTACTTCCACCGTTTTTTAAAATCACAGCTTCTAGAAGGTTTACATGATTTCGTAAAAAACACGAGTTTTTAGAAAATGGGTTTTATTTCATAAATGGAATCAACAAAGTATGCACATTCTACGTCATAACGAGTTTCTATAGTTTGCGCATTCGTCCGGAAATAAGAAAATCTTACTTCCCCCGTTTTTTAAAATCACAGCTTCTGGAAGGTTTACATGATTTATTAAAAATAACGACTTTTTAGAAAATGTGTTTTATTTCACAAATGGAATCTACAAAGTATGCACATTCTATGTCATAACGACTTTCTATAGTTTGTGCATGCGTCCGGAAATAAGAAAAGCTTACTTCCCCCGTTTTTTAAAATCACAGCTTCTAGAAGGTTTACATGATTTCTTAAAAAACACGAGTTTTTAGAAAATGTGTTTTATTTCATAAATGAAATCAACAAAGTATGCACATTCTACGTCAGATGGACTTTCTATAGTTTGCGCATGCGTTTGGAAATAAGAAAAGCTTACTTCCCTCGTTTTTTAAAATCACAGCTTCTAGAAGGTTTACATGATTTCGTAGAAAACATGAGTTTTTAGAAAATGTGTTTTTTTTCATAAATGGAATCAACAAAGTATGCAAATTCTACATCATAACGACCTTCTATAGTTTGCGCATGCGTTTGGAAATAAGAATAGCTTACTTCCACCGTTTTTTAAAATCACAGCTTCTAGAAGGTTTACATGATTTCTTAAAAAACACGAGTTTTTAGAAAATGTGTTTTATTTCATAAATGGAATCAACAAAGTATGCACATTCTACGTCATAACGACTTCTATAGTTTGCGCGTGCGTTTGGAAATAAGAAAAGCTTACATCCCCCGTTTTTTAAAATCACAGCTTCTAGAAGGTTTACATGATTTTATAAAAAACACGAGTTTTTAGAAAATGTGTTTTATTTCATAAATAGAATCTACAAAGTATGCAGATTCTATGTCATAACGACTTTCTATAGATTGCGCATGCGTCCGGAAATAAGAAAAGCTTATTTCCACCGTTTTTTAAAATCACAGCTTCTAGAAGGTTTAGAAGATTTCTTAAAAAACACGAGTTTTTAGAAAATGGGTTTTATTTCATAAATGGAATCAACAAAGTATGCACATTCTACGTCATAACGACTTTCAATAGTTTGCGCATTCGTCCGGAAATAAGAAAAGCTTACTTCCCCCGTTTTTTAAAATCACAGCTTCTAGAAGGTTTACATGATTTATTAAAAAAAACGAGTTTTTAGAAAATGTGTTTTATTTCACAAATGGAATCTACAAAGTATGCACATTCTATGTCATAACGACTTTCTATAGTTTGCGCATGCGTCCGGAAATAAGAAAAGCTTTCTTACCCCGTTTTTTAAAATCACAGCTTCTAGAAGGTTTACATGATTTCTTAAAAAACACGAGTTTTTAGAAAATGTTTTTTATTTCATAAATGGAATCAACAAAGTATGCACAGTCTACGTCATGACGACTTTCTATAGTTTGCGCATGCGTTCGGAAATAAGAAAAGCTTACTTCCCCCGTTTTTTAAAATCACAGCTTCTAGAAGGTTTACATGAGTTCTTAAAAAACACGAGTTTTTAGAAAATGTGTTTTATTTCATAAATTGAATCAACAAAGTATGCACATTCTACATCATAACGACTTTCTATAGTTCACGCATGCATCCGGAACTAAGAAAAGCTTACTTCCACCGTTTTTTAAAATCACAGCTTCTAGAAGGTTTACATGATTTCTTAAAAAACACGAGTTTTTAGAAAATGTGTTTTATTTCATAAATGGAATCAACAAAGTATGCACATTCTACGTCATAACGACTTCTATAGTTTGCGCATGCGTCCGGAAATAAGAAAAGCTTACTTCCACTGTTTTTTAAAATCACAGCTTCTAGAAGGTTTACATGATTTCGTAAAAAACACGAGTTTTTAGAAAATGTGTTTTATTTCATAAATAGAGTCAACAAAGTATGCACATTCTACGTCATAAGGACTTTCAATAGTTTGCGGATGCGTACGGAAATAAGAAAAGCTTACTTCCACCGTTTTTTAAAATCACAGCTTCTAGAAGGTTTACATGATTTCGTAAAAAACACGAGTTTTTAGAAAATGTGTTTTATTTCATAAATGGAATCTACAAAGTATGCACATTCTACGTCATAACGACTTTCTATAGTTTGCGCATGCGTCCGGAAATAAGAAAAGCTTACTTCCCCCGTTTTTTAAAATCACAGCTTCTAGAAGGTTTACATGATTTCTTAAAAAACACGAGTTTTTAGAAAATGTGTTTTATTTCATAAATGGAATCAACAAAGTATGCACATTCTACGTCATTAGGACTTTCTATAGTTTGTGCATGCGTCCGGAAATAAGAAAAGCTTACTTCCCCCATTTTTTAAAATCACTGCTTCTAGAAGGTTTACATGATTTCGTAAAAAACACGAGTTTTTATAAAATGTGTTTTATTTCATAAATGAAATCAACAAAGTATGCACATTCTACGTCATAACGAATTTCTATAGTTTGCGCATGCGTCCGGAAATAAGAAAAGCTTACTTCCACCGTTTTTTAAAATCACAACTTCTAGAAGGTTTACATGATTTCGTAAAAAACACGAGTTTTTAGAAAATGTGTTTTATTTCATAAATGGAATCTACAAACTATGCATATTCTATGTCATAACGACTTTCTATAGCTTGCACATGCGTCCGGAAATAGGAAAAGTTTACTTCCACCATTTTTTAAAATCACAGCTTCTAGAAGGTTTACATGATTTCGTAAAAAACACGAGTTTTTAGAAAATGTGTTTTATTTCATAAATGGAATCTACAAAGTATGCACATTCTGTGTCATAATGACTTTCTATAATTTGCGCATGCATCCGGAAATAAGAAAAGCTTACTTCCACCGTTTTTTAAAATCACAGCTTCTAGAAGGTTTACATGAGTTCTTAAAAAACACGAGTTTTTAGAAAATGTGTTTTATTTCGTAAATGGAATCAACAAAGTATGCACATTCTACGTCATAATGATTTTCTATAGTTTGTGCATGCGTTTGGAAATAAGAAAATCTTACTGCCCCCGTTTTTTAAAATCACAGCTTCTAGAAGGTTTACATGATTTCTTAAAAAACATTAGTTTTTAGAAAATGTGTTTTATTTCATAAATGGAATCAACAAAGTATGCACATTCTACGTCATAACGAATTTCTATAGTTTGTGCATGCAATCGGAAATAAGAAAAGCTTACTTCCCCCGTTTTTTAAAATCACAGCTTCTAGAAGGCTTACATGATTTCTTAAAAACAACGAGTTTTTACAAAATGTGTTTTATTTCATAAATGGTATCTACAAAGTATGCACATTCTACGTCATAAGGACTTTCTATAGTTTGTGCATGCGTCCGGAAATAAGAAAAGCTTAATTCCCCCGTTTTTTAAAATCACAGCTTCTAGAAGGTTTACATGATTTCTTAAAAAACATGAGTTTTTAGAAAATGTGTTCTATTTCATAAATGGAATCAACAAAGTATGCACATTCTACGTCATAACGACTTTCTATAGTTTGCACATGCGTCAGGAAATAAGAAAAGCTTACTTCGCCCGTTTTTTAAAATCACAGCTTCTAGAAGGTTTACATGATTTCTTAAAAAACACGAGTTTTTAGAAAATGTGTTTTATTTCATAAATGGAATCAGCAAAGTATGCACATTCTACGTCATAACTACTTTCTATAGTTTGCGGATGCGTCCGGAAATAAGAAAAGCTTACTTCCACCATTTTTTAAAATCACAACTTCTAGAAGGTTTACATGATTTCGTAAAAAACACGAGTTTTTAGAAAATGTGTTTTATTTCATCAATGGAATCTACAAAGTATCCACATTCTACGTCCTAACGACTTTCTATAGTTTGCGCATGCGTCCAGAAATAAGAAAAGTTTACTTCCACCGTTTTTTAAAATCACAGCTTCTAGAAAATGTGTTTTATTTCATAAATGGAATCTATAAAGTATGCACTTTCTACGTCATAATGACTTTCTATAGTTTGCGCATGCGTCCGGAAATAAGAAAAGCTTACTTCCACCGTTTTTTAAAATCACAGCTTCTATAAGGTTTACATGATTTCGTAAAAAACACGAGTTTTTAGAAAATGTGTTTTATTTCATAAATGGAATCAACAAAGTATCCACATTCTACGTCATAACGAATTTCTATAGTTTGCGCATGCGTTTGGAAATAAGAAAAGCTTACTTCCCCCGTTTTTTAAAATCACAGCTTCTAGAAGGTTTACATGATTTGTTAAAAAACATAAGTGTTTAGAAAATGTGTTTTATTTCATAAATGGAATCAACAAAGTATGCACATTATACGTCATAACAACTTTCTATAGTTTGCGCATGCTTCCAGAAATAAGAAAAGCTTACTTCCACCGCTTTTTAAAATCACAGCTTCTAGAATTTTTACATGATTTCTTAAAAAACACGAGTTTTTAGAAAATGTGTTTTATTTCATAAATGGAATGAACAAAGTATGCACATTCTACGTCATAACGAATTTCTATAGTTTGCGCATGCGTTTGGAAATAAGAAAAGCTTACTTCCCCCGTTTTTTAAAATCACAGCTCCTAGAAGGTTTACATGATTTCGTAAAAAACACGAGTTTTTAGAAAATGTGTTTTATTTCATAAATGGAATCAACAAAGTATGCACATTCTACATCATAACGAACTTCTATAGTGTGTGCATGTGTTTGGAAATAAGAAACCCTTACTTCCCCCGTTTTTTAAAATCACAGCTTCTAGAAGGCTTACATGATTTCTTAAAAAACATGAGTTTTTAGAAAATGTGTTTTATTTCATAAATGGAATCAACAAAGTATGCACATTCTACGTCATAACGACTTTCTATAGTGTGCGCATGCGTCCGTAAATAACAAAAGCTTACTTCCCGAGTTTTTTAAAATCACAGCTTCTAGAAGTTTTGCATGATTTCTTATAAAACACGAGTTTTTAGAAAATGTGTTTTATTTCATAAATGGAATCAACAAAGTATGCACATTCTACGTCATAACGACTTTCTATAGTTTGCGCATGCGTCCAGAAATAAGAAAAGCTTAGTTCCACCGTTATTTAAAATCAGAGCTTCTAGAAGGTTTACATGATTTCATAAAAAACACGAGTTTTTAGAAAATATGTTTTATTTCATAAATGGAATCTACAAAGTATGCACATTCTACGTCATAACGACTTTCTATAGTTTGCGCATGCATCCGGAAATAAGAAAAGCTTACTTTCCCCGATTTTTAAAATCACAGCTTCTAGAAGGTTTACATGATTTCTTAAAAACACGAGTTTTTAGAAAATGTGTTTTATTTCATAAATCGAATCTACAAAGTATCCACATTCTACATCATAACGACTTTCTATAGTTTGCGCATGCGTCTGGAAATAAGAAAAGCTTACTTCCCCCGTTTTTTAAAATCACAGCTTCTAGAAGGTTTACATGATTTCTTAAAAAACACGAGTTTTTAGAAAATGTGTTTTATTTCATAAATGGAATCAACAAAGTATGCACATTCTACGTCATAACGACTTTCTATAGTGTGTGCATGCGTCCGGAAATAACAAAAGCTTACTTCCCGAGTTTTTTAAAATCACAGCTTCTAGAAGTTTTGCATGATTTCTTATAAAACACGAGTTTTTAGAAAATGTGTTTTATTTCATAAATGGAATCAACAAAGTATGCACATTCTACGTCATAACGACTTTCTATAGTTTGCGCATGCGTCCAGAAATAAGAAAAGCTTACTTCCACCGTTATTTAAAATCAGAGCTTCTAGAAGGTTTACATGATTTCATAAAAAACACGAGTTTTTAGAAAATATGTTTTATTTCATAAATGGAATCTACAAAGTATGCACATTCTACGTCATAACGACTTTCTATAGTTTGCGCATGCATCCGGAAATAAGAAAAGCTTACTTTCCCCGATTTTTAAAATCACAGCTTCTAGAAGGTTTACATGATTTCTTAAAAACACGAGTTTTTAGAAAATGTGTTTTATTTCATAAATCGAATCTACAAAGTATCCACATTCTACATCATAACGACTTTCTATAGTTTGCGCATGCGTCTGGAAATAAGAAAAGCTTACTTCCCCCGTTTTTTAAAATCACAGCTTCTAGAAGGTTTACATGATTTCGTAAAAAACACGTGTTTTTAGAAAATGTGTTTTATTTCATAAATGGAATATACAAAGTATGCACATTTTAAGTCAGAACGACTTTCTATAGTTTGCGCATGCGTCCGGAAATAAGAAAAGCTTACATCCACCGTTTTTTAAAATCACAGCTTCTAGAAGGTTTACATGATTTCGTAAAAAACACGTGTTTTTAGAAAATGTGTTTTATTTCATAAATGGAATCTACAAAGTATGCACATTCTACGTCATAACGACTTTCTATAGCTTGCGCATGCATCCGGAAATAAGAAAAGTTTACTTCCACCGTTTTTTAAAATCACAGCTTCTAGAAGGTTTACATGATTTCGTAAAAAACCCGAGTTTTTAGAAAATGTGTTTTATTTCATAAATGGAATCTACAAAGTATGCACATTCTACGTCATAACAACTTTCTATTGTTTGCGCATGCGTCTGGAAATAAGAAAAACTTACTTCCACCGTTTTTTAAAATCACAGCTTCTAGAAGGTTTACATGAGTTCTTAAAAAACACGATTTTTTAGAAAATGTGTTTTATTTCATAAATGGAATGAACAAAGTATGCACATTCTACGTCATAATGACTTTGTATAGTTTGCGCATGCGTTTGGAAATAAGAAAAGCTTACTTCCCCCGTTTTTTAAAATCACAGCTTCTAGAAGGTTTACATGATTTCGTAAATAATACGAGCTTTTAGAAAATGTGTTTTATTTCATAAATGGAATCAACAAACTATGCACATTCTACATCATAACGACCTTCTATAGTTTGCGCATGCGTTTGGAAATAAGAAAAGCTTACTTCCCCCGTTTTTTAAAATCACAGCTTCTAGAAGGTTTACATGATTTCGTAAAAAATATGAGTTTTTAGAAAATGTGTTTTTTTTATTAAATGGAATCAACAAAGTATGCACATTCTACATCATAACGACCTTCTATAGTTTGCGCATGCGTTAGGAAATAAGAATAGCTTACTTCCCCCGTTTTTTAAAATCCCAGCTTCTAGAAGGTTTACATGATTTCTTAAAAAACACGAGTTTTTAGAAAATGTGTTTTATTTCCTCAATGGAATCAGCAAAGTATGCACATTCTACGTCATAACGACTTTCTATAGTTTGTGCATGCGTCCGGAAATAAGAAAAGCTTCCTTCCACCGTTTTTTAAAATCACAGCTTCTAGAAGGTTTACATGATTTCGTAAAAAACATGAGTTTTTAGAAAATGTGTTTTATTTCATAAATGGAATCTACAAAGTATGCACATTCTACGTCATAACGACTTTCTATAGTTTGCGCATGCGTCCGGAAATAAGAAAAGCTTATTTCCACCGTTTTTTAAAATCACAGCTTCTAGAAGGTTTACAAGATTTCTTAAAAAACACGAGTTTTTAGAAAATGGGTTTTATTTCATAAATGGAATCAACAAAGTATGCACATTCTACGTCATAACGACTTTCTATAGTTTGCGCATTCGTCCGGAAATAAGAAAAGCTTACTTCCCCCGTTTTTTAAAATCACAGCTTCTAGAAGGTTTACATGATTTCTTAAAAAACACGAGTTTTTACAAAATGTGTTTTATTTCATAAATGGAATCAGCAAAGTATGCACATTCTACGCCATAACTACTTTCTATAGTTTGCGGATGCGTCCGGAAATAAGAAAAGCTTACTTCCACCGTTTTTTTAAATCACAGCTTCTACAAGGTTTACATGATTTCGTAAAAAACACGAGTTTTTAGAAAATGTGTTCTATTTCATAAATGGAATCTACAAAGTATGCACATTCTACGTCATAACGACTTTCTATAGTTTGCGCATGCGTCCGGAAATAAGAAAAACTTACTTCCCTCGTTTTTTAAAATCACAGCTTCTAGAAGGTTTACATGATTTCTTAAAAAACACGAGTTTTTACAAAATGTGTTTTATTTCATAAATGGAATCAACAAAGTATGCACATTCTAAGTCATAACGACTTTCTATAGTTTGCGCATGCGTTTGGAAATAAGAAAAGCTTACTTCCGCCATTTTTTAAAATCACAGCTTCTAGAAGGTTTACATGATTTCGTAAAAAACACGAGTTTTTACAAAATGTGTTTTATTTCATAAATGGAATCAACAAAGTATGCACATTCTACGTCATAACGACTTTCTAAAGTTTGCGCATCCGTTTGGAAAAAAGAAAAGCTTACTTCCCCCGTTTTTTTAAATCACAGCTTCTAGAAGGTTTACATGATTTCTTAAAAAACACGAGTTTTTAGAAAATGTGTTTTATTTCATAAATGGAATCAACAAAGTATGCACATTCTACGTCATAACGACTTTCTATAGTTTGCGCATGCATTTGGAAATAAGAAAAGCTTACATCCCCCGTTTTTTAAAATCACAGCTTCTAGAAGGTTTACATGATTTCTTAAAAAACAAGAGTTTTTAGAAAATGTGTTTTATTCCATAAATGGAATCAACAAAGTATGGACATTCTACGTCATAACGACTTTCTATAGTTTGCGCATGCGTCCAGAAATAAGAAAAGCTTACTTCCACCATTTTTTAAAATCACAGCTTCTGGAAGGTTTACATGACTTCTTAAAAAACACGAGTTTTTAGAAAATGTGTTTTATTTCATAAATGGAATCAACAAAGTAGCCGCATTCTACGTCATAACGACTTTCTATAGTTTGCGGATGCATCCGGAAATAAGAAAAGGTTACCTCCCCAGTTTTTTAAAATCACAGCTTCAAGAAGGTTTACATGATTTCTTAAAAAACACGAGTTTTTAGAAAATGTGTTTTATTTCATAAATGGAATCTAGAAAGTATGCACATTCTACGTCATAACGACTTTCTATAGTTTCCGCATGCGTCCCGAAATAAGAAAAACTTACTTCCACCGTTTTTTAAAATCACAGCTTCTAGAAGGTTTACATGAGTTCTTAAAAAACACGATTTTTTAGAAAATGTGTTTTATTTCATAAATGGAATCAACAAAGTATGCACATTCTACGTCATAATGACTTTCTATAGTTTGCGCATGCGTCTGGAAATAAGAAAAGATTACTTCCACCGTTTTTTAAAATCACAGCTTCTAGAATTTTTACATGATTTCGTAAAAAACACAAGTTTTTAGAAAATGTGTTTTATTTCATAAATGGAATCAACAAAGTCTGCACATTCTACGTCATAACGACTTTCTATAGTTTGCGCATGCGTCCGGAAATAAGAAAAGCTTACTTCCACCGTCTTTTAAAATCACAGCTTCTAGAAGGTTTACATGATTTCTTAAAAAACACGAGTTTTTAGAAAATGTGTTTTATTTCATAAATGGAATGAACAAAGTATGCACATTCTACGTCATAACGAATTTCTATAGTTTGCGCATGCATTTGGAAATAAGAAAAGCTTACATCCCCCGTTTTTTAAAATCACAGCTTCTAGAAGGTTTACATGATTTCTTAAAAAACACGAGTTTTTAGAAAATGTTTTTTATTTCATAAATGGAATCAACAAATTATGCACATTCTACGTCAGAACGACTTTCTATAGTTTCCGCATGCATTTGGAAATAAGAAAAGCTTACTTCCCCCGTTTTTTAAAATCACAGCTTCTAGAAGGTTTACATGATTTCGTAAAAAACATGAGTTTTTAGAAAATGTGTTTTTTTTCATAAATGGAATCAACAAAGTATGCACATTCTACATCATAACGACCTTCTACAGTTTGCGCATGCGTTTTGAAATAAGAATAGCTTACTTCCCCCGTTTTTTAAAATCACAGCTTCTAGAAGGTTTACATGATATCGTAAAAAACACGAGTTTTTAGAAAATGTGTTTTATTTCATAAATGCAATCTACAAAGTATGCACATTCTACGTCATAACGACTTTCTATAGTTTGCGCATGCGTCTGGAAATAAGAAAAGATTACTTCCACCGTTTTTTAAAATCACAGCTTCTAGAAGGTTTACATGATTGAGTAAAAAACACGAGTTTTTAGAAAATGTGTTGTATTTCATCAATGGAATAAACAAAGTATGCACATTCTACGTCATAACGACTTTCTATAGTTTGCGCATGCGTCCGGAAATAAGAAAAGCTTACTTCCACCATTTTTTAAAATCACAGCTTGTAGAAGGTTTACATAATTTCGTAAAAAACACGAGTTTTTAGAAAAGTTGTTTTATTCCATAAATGGAATCTACAAGTTATGCACATTCTACGTCATAATGACTTTCTATAGTTTGCGCATGCATCCGGAAATAAGTAAAGCTTACTTCCACCGTTTTTTAAAATCACAGCTTCTATAAGGTTTACATGATTTCGTAAAAAACACGAGTTTTTAGAAAATGTGTTTTATTTAATAAATGGAATCAACAAAGTATCCACATTCTACGTCATAACGAATTTCTATAGTTTGCGCATGCGTTTGGAAATAAGAAAAGCTTACTTCCCCCGTTTTTTAAAATCACAGCTTCTAGAAGGTTTACATGATTTGTTAAAAAACATAAGTGTTTAGAAAATGTGTTTTATTTCATAAATGGAATCAACAAAGTATGCACATTATACGTCATAACAACTTTCTATAGTTTGCGCATGCTTCCGGAAATAAGAAAAGCTTACTTCCACCGCTTTTTAAAATCACAGCTTCTAGAATTTTTACATGATTTCGTAAAAAACACAAGTTTTTAGAAAATGTGTTTTATTTCATAAATGGAATCAACAAAGTCTGCACATTCTACGTCATAACGACTTTCTATAGTTTGCGCATGCGTCCGGAAATAAGAAAAGCTTACTTCCACCGTCTTTTAAAATCACAGCTTCTAGAAGGTTTACATGATTTCTTAAAAAACACGAGTTTTTAGAAAATGTGTTTTATTTCATAAATGGAATGAACAAAGTATGCACATTCTACGTCATAACGAATTTCTATAGTTTGCGCATGCATTTGGAAATAAGAAAAGCTTACTTCCCCCGTTTTTTAAAATCACAGCTCCTAGAAGGTTTACATGATTTCGTAAAAAACACGAGTTTTTAGAAAATGTGTTTTATTTCATAAATGGAATCAACAAAGTATGCACATTCTACATCATAACGACCTTCTATAGTGTGCGCATGTGTTTGGAAATAAGAAAAGCTTCCTTCCCCCGTTTTTTAAAATCACAGCTTCTAGAAGGTTTACATGATATCGTAAAAAACACGAGTTTTGAGAAAATGTGTTTTATTTCATAAATGGAATCTACAAAGTATGCACATTCTACGTCATAACGACTTTCTATAATTTGCGCATGCGTCCGGAAATAAGAAACCCTTACTTCCCCCGTTTTTTAAAATCACAGCTTCTAGAAGGCTTACATGATTTCTAAAAAAACACGAGTTTTTAGAAAATGTGTTTTATTTCATAAATGGAATCAACAAAGTATGCACATTCTACGTCATAACGACTTTCTATAGTGTGCGCATGCGTCCGGAAATAACAAAAGCTTACTTCCCGAGTTTTTTAAAATCACAGCTTCTAGAAGTTTTGCATGATTTCTTATAAAACACGAGTTTTTAGAAAATGTGTTTTATTTCATAAATGGAATCAACAAAGTATGCACATTCTACGTCATAACGACTTTCTATAGTTTGCGCATGCGTCCAGAAATAAGAAAAGCTTACTTCCACCGTTATTTAAAATCAGAGCTTCTAGAAGGTTTACATGATTTCATAAAAAACACGAGTTTTTAGAAAATATGTTTTATTTCATAAATGGAATCTACAAAGTATGCACATTCTACGTCATAACGACTTTCTATAGTTTGCGCATGCATCCGGAAATAAGAAAAGCTTACTTTCCCCGATTTTTAAAATCACAGCTTCTAGAAGGTTTACATGATTTCTTAAAAACACGAGTTTTTAGAAAATGTGTTTTATTTCATAAATCGAATCTACAAAGTATCCACATTCTACATCATAACGACTTTCTATAGTTTGCGCATGCGTCTGGAAATAAGAAAAGCTTACTTCCCCCGTTTTTTAAAATCACAGCTTCTAGAAGGTTTACATGATTTCGTAAAAAACACGTGTTTTTAGAAAATGTGTTTTATTTCATAAATGGAATATACAAAGTATGCACATTTTAAGTCAGAACGACTTTCTATAGTTTGCGCATGCGTCCGGAAATAAGAAAAGCTTACATCCACCGTTTTTTAAAATCACAGCTTCTAGAAGGTTTACATGATTTCGTAAAAAACACGAGTTTTTAGAAAATGTGTTTTATTTCATAAATGGAATCTACAAAGTATGCACATTCTACGTCATAACGACTTTCTATAGTTTGCGCATGCGTCCGTAAATAAGAAAAGCTTACTTCCACCATTTTTTAAAATCACAGCTTCTAGAAGGTTTACATGATTTCTTAAAAAACACGAGTTTTTAGAAAATGTGTTTTATTTAATAAATGGGATATACAAACTATGCACATTCTACGTCATAACGACTTTCTATAGTTTGCGCATGCGTCCGGAAATAAGAAAAGCTTACTTCCCCCGTTTTTTAAAATCACAGCTTCTAGAAGGTTTACATGATTTCTTAAAAAACACGAGTTTTTAGAAAATTTGTTTTATTTCATAAATGGAATCTACAAACTATGCACATTCTACGTCATAACGACTTTCTATAGTTTGCGCATGCGTCCGGAAATAAGAAAAGCTTACTTCCCCCGTTTTTTAAAATCACAGCTTCTAGAAGGTTTACATGATTTCGTAAAAAACACGAGTTTTTAGAAAATGTATTTTATTTCATAAATGGAATAAACAAAGTATGCACATTCTACGTCATAACGAATTTCTATAGTTTGCGGATGCGTCCGGAAATAAGAAAAGCTTACTTCCACCGTTTTTTTAAATCACAGCTTCTATAAGGTTTACATAATTTCGTAAAAAACACGAGTTTTTAGAAAATGTGTTTTATTTCATAAATGGAATCTACAAAGTATGCACATTCTATGTCATAACGACTTTCTATAGTTTGCGCATGCGTCCGGAAATAAAAAAAGTTTACTTCCACTGTTTTTTAAAATCACAGCTTCTAGAAGGTTCAGATGATTTCGTAAAAAACATGAGTTTTTAGAAAATGTGTTTTATTTCATAAATGGAATCTACAAAGTATGCAGATTCTACGTCATAACGACTTTCTATAGTTTGCGCATGCGTCCGGAAATAAGAAAAGCTTACTTCCCCCGTTTTTTAGAATCACAGCTTCTAGAAGGTTTACATGATTTCTTAAAAAACACGAGTTTTTAGAAAATGTGTTTTATTTCATAAATGAAATCAACAAAGTATGCACATTCTACGTCAGAACGACTTTCTATAGTTTGCGCATGCATTTGGAAATAAGAAAAGCTTACTTCCCCCGTTTTTTAAAATCACAGCTTCTAGAAGGTTTACATGATTTCGTAAAAAACATGAGTTTTTAGAAAATGTGTTTTTTTTCATAAATGGAATCAACAAAGTATGCACATTCTACATCATAACGACCTTCTATAGTTTGCGCATGCGTTTTGAAATAAGAATAGCTTACTTCCCCCGTTTTTTAAAATCACAGGTTCTAGAAGGTTTACATGATATCGTAAAAAACACGAGTTTTTAGAAAATGTGTTTTATTTCATAAATGCAATCTACAAAGTATGCACATTCTACGTCATAACGACTTTCTATAGTTTGCGCATGCGTCTGGAAATAAGAAAAGATTACTTCCACCGTTTTTTAAAATCACAGCTTCTAGAAGGTTTACATGATTTAGTAAAAAATACGAGTTTTTAGAAAATGTGTTGTATTTCATCAATGGAATAAACAAAGTATGCACATTCTACGTCATAACGACTTTCTATAGTTTGCGCATGCGTCCGGAAATAAGAAAAGCTTACTTCCACCATTTTTTAAAATCACAGCTTGTAGAAGGTTTACATAATTTCGTAAAAAACACGAGTTTTTAGAAAATGTGTTTTATTCCATAAATGGAATCTACAAGTTATGCACATTCTACGTCATAATGACTTTCTATAGTTTGCGCATGCGTCCGGAAATAAGTAAAGCTTACTTCCACCGTTTTTTAAAATCACAGCTTCTATAAGGTTTACATGATTTCGTAAAAAACACGAGTTTTTAGAAAATGTGTTTTATTTCATAAATGGAATCAACAAAGTATCCACATTCTACGTCATCACGAATTTCTATAGTTTGCGCATGCGTTTGGAAATAAGAAAAGCTTACTTCCCCCGTTTTTTAAAATCACAGCTTCTAGAAGGTTTACATGATTTGTTAAAAAAAATAAGTGTTTAGAAAATGTGTTTTATTTCATAAATGGAATCAACAAAGTATGCACATTATACGTCATAACAACTTTCTATAGTTTGCGCATGCTTCCGGAAACAAGAAAAGCTTACTTCCACCGCTTTTTAAAATCACAGCTTCTAGAATTTTTACATGATTTCGTAAAAAACACAAGTTTTTAGAAAATGTGTTTTATTTCATTAATGGAATCAACAAAGTCTGCACATTCTACGTCATAACGACTTTCTATAGTTTGCGCATGCGTCCGGAAATAAGAAAAGCTTACTTCCACCGTCTTTTAAAATCACAGCTTCTAGAAGGTTTACATGATTTCTTAAAAAACACGAGTTTTTAGAAAATGTGTTTTATTTCATAAATGGAATGAACAAAGTATGCACATTCTACGTCATAACGAATTTCTATAGTTTGCGCATGCGTTTGGAAATAAGAAAAGCTTACTTCCCCCGTATTTTAAAATCACAGCTCCTAGAAGGTTTACATGATTTCGTAAAAAACACGAGTTTTTAGAAAATGTGTTTTATTTCATAAATGGAATCAACAAAGTATGCACATTCTACATCATAACGACCTTCTATAGTGTGCGCATGTGTTTGGAAATAAGAAAAGCTTCCTTCCCCCGTTTTTTAAAATCACAGCTTCTAGAAGGTTTACATGATATCGTAAAAAACACGAGTTTTTAGAAAATGTGTTTTATTTCATAAATGGAATCTACAAAGTATGCACATTCTACGTCATAACGACTTTCTATAGTTTGCGCATGCATCCGGAAATAAGAAACCCTTACTTCCCCCGTTTTTTAAAATCACAGCTTCTAGAAGGCTTACATGATTTCTTAAAAAACACGAGTTTTTAGAAAATGTGTTTTATTTCATAAATGGAATCAACAAAGTATGCACATTCTACGTCATAACGACTTTCTATAGTGTGCGCATGCGTCCGGAAATAACAAAAGCTTACTTCCCGAGTTTTTTAAAATCACAGCTTCTAGAAGTTTTGCATGATTTCTTATAAAACACGACTTTTTAGAAAATGTGTTTTATTTCATAAATGGAATCAACAAAGTATGCACATTCTACGTCATAACGACTTTCTATAGTTTGCGCATGCGTCCAGAAATAAGAAAAGCTTACTTCCACCGTTATTTAAAATCAGAGCTTCTAGAAGGTTTACATGATTTCATAAAAAACACGAGTTTTTAGAAAATATGTTTTATTTCATAAATGGAATCTACAAAGTATGCACATTCTACGTCATAACGACTTTCTATAGTTTGCGCATGCATCCGGAAATAAGAAATGCTTACTTTCCCCGATTTTTAAAATCACAGCTTCTAGAAGGTTTACATGATTTCTTAAAAACACGAGTTTTTAGAAAATGTGTTTTATTTCATAAATCGAATCTACAAAGTATCCACATTCTACATCATAACGACTTTCTATAGTTTGCGCATGCGTCTGGAAATAAGAAAAGCTTACTTCCCCCGTTTTTTAAAATCACAGCTTCTAGAAGGTTTACATGATTTCGTAAAAAACACGTGTTTTTAGAAAATGTGTTTTATTTCATAAATGGAATATACAAAGTATGCACATTTTAAGTCAGAACCACTTTCTATAGTTTGCGCATGCGTCCGGAAATAAGAAAAGCTTACATCCACCGTTTTTTAAAATCACAGCTTCTAGAAGGTTTACATGATTTCGTAAAAAACACGAGTTTTTAGAAAATGTGTTTTATTTCATAAATGGAATCTACAAAGTATGCACATTCTACGTCATAACGACTTTCTATAGTTTGCGCATGCGTCCGTAAATAAGAAAAGCTTACTTCCACCATTTTTTAAAATCACAGCTTCTAGAAGGTTTACATGATTTCTTAAAAAACACGAGTTTTTAGAAAATGTGTTTTATTTAATAAATGGGATATACAAAGTATGCACATTCTATGTCATAACGACTTTCTATAGTTTGCGCATGCGTCCGGAAATAAGAAAAGCTTACTTCCCCCGTTTTTTAAAATCACAGCTTCTAGAAGGTTTACATGATTTCTTAAAAAACACGAGTTTTTAGAAAATTTGTTTTATTTCATAAATGGAATCTACAAACTATGCACATTCTACGTCATAACTTCTTTCTATAGTTTGCGCATGCGTCTGGAAATAAGAAAAGCTTACTTCCCCCGTTTTTTAAAATCACAGCTTCTAGAAAGTTTACATGATTTCTTAAAAAACACGAGTATTTAGAAAATATATTTTATTTCATCAATGGAATCAACAAAGTATGCACATTCTACGTCATAACGACTTTCTATAGTTTGCGCATGCGTCCGGAAATGAGAAAAGCTTACTTCCACCGTTTTTTAAAATCACACCTTCTAGAAGGTTTACATGATTTCGTAAAAAACACAAGTTTTTAGAAAATGTGTTTTATTTCATAAATGGAATCTACAAAGTATGCACATTCTACGTCATAACGACTTTCTATAGTTTGCGCATGCATCCGGAAATAAGAAAAGCTTACTTCCACCGTTTTTTAAAATCACAGCTTCTAGAATGTTTACATGATTTCGTAAGAAACACGAGTTTTTAGAAAATGTGTTTTATTTCATAATTGGAATCTACAAACTATGCACATTCTACGTCATAACGACTTTCTATAGTTTGCGCAGGCGTCCGGAAATAAGAAAAGCTTACTTCCCCTGTTTTTTAAAATCACAGCTTCTAGAAGGTTTACATGATTTCTTAAAAAACACGAGTTTTTAGAAAATATCTTTTATTTCATAAATGGAATCAACAAAGTATGCACATTCTACATCATAACGACTTTCTATAGTTTGCGCATGCGTCCGGAAAAAAGAAAAGCTTACTTCCACCGTTTTTTAAAATCACAGCTTCTAGAATGTTTACATGATTTCTTAAAAAACACGAGTTTTTACAAAATGTGTTTTATTTCATAAATGGAATCAACAAAGTATGCACATTCTACGTCATAAAAACTTTCTATAGTTTGCGCATGCGTCCGGAACTAAGAAAAGCTTACTTCCCCCGTTTTTTAAAATCACAGCTTCTAGAAGGTTTACATGATTTCTTAAAAAACACGTGTTTCTAGAAAATGTGTTTTATTTCATAAATGGAATCAACAAAGTATGCACATTCTACGTCATAACGACTTTCTATAGTTTGCGCATGCGTCTGGAAATAAGAAAAGCTTACTTCCCCCGTTTTTAAAAATCACAGCTTCTAGAAGGTTTACATGATTTCTTAAAAAACACGAGTTTTTAGAAAATATCTTTTATTTCATAAATGGAATCAACAAAGTATGCACATTCTACGTCATAACAACTTTCTATAGTTTGCGCATGCGTCCGGAAATGAGAAAAGCTTGCTTCCACCATTTTTTAAAATCACAGCTTCTAGAAGGTTTACATGATTTCGTAAAAAACACGAGTTTTTAGAAAATGTGTTTTATTTCATAAATGGAATCTACAAAGTATGCACATTCTACATCATAACGACTTTCTATAGCTTGCGCATGCGTCCGGAAATAAGAAAAGCTTACTTCCACCGTTTTTTAAAATCACAGCTTCTAGAAGGTTAACATGATTTCGTAAAAACACGGGTTTTTAGAAAATGTGTTTTATTTCATAATTGGAATCTACAAACTATGCACATTCTACGTCATAACGACTTTCTATAGTTTGCGCATGCGTCCGGAAATAAGAAAAGCTTAATTCCACCGTTTTTTAAAATCACAGCTTCTAGAAGGTTTACATCATTTCGTAAAAACACGAGTTTTTAGAAAATGTGTTTTATTTCATAATTGGAATCTACAAAGTATGCACATTCTACGTCATAACGACTTTCTATAGTTTGCGCAGGCGTCCGGAAATAAGAAAAGCTTACTTCCCCCGTTTTTTAAAATCACAGCTTCTAGAAGGTTTACATGATTTCTTAAAAAACCCGAGTTTTTAGAAAATATCTTTTATTTCATAAATGGAATCAACAAAGTATGCACATTCTACGTCATAATGACTTTCTATAGTTTGCGCATGCATTTGGAAATAAGATAAGCTTACTTCCCCCGTTTTTTAAAATCACAGCTTCTAGAAGGTTTACATTATGTCTTAAAAAACACAAGTTTTTAGAAAATGTGTTTTATTATATAAATGGAATAAAAAAAGTATGCACATTCTACATCATAACAATTTTCTATAGTTTGCGCATGCGTCCGGAAATAAGAAAAGCTTACTTCCACCGTTTTTTAAAATCACAGCTTCTAGATGGTTTACATGATTTCTTAAAAAACACAAGTTTTTAGAAAATGTGTTTTATTTCATAAATGGAATCAACAAAGTATGCACATTCTACGTCATAATGACTTTGTATAGTTTGCGCATTCGTCCGGAAATAAGAAAAGCTTACTTCCACCGTTTTCTAAAATCACAGCTTCTAGAAGGTTTACATGATTTCGTAAAAAACACGAGTTTTTAGAAAATGTGTTTTATTTCATAAATGGAATCTACAAAGTATGCACATTCTACGTCATAACGACTTTCTATAGTTTGCGCATGCGTCCGGAAATAAGAAAAGCTTACTTCCCCCGTTTTTAAAAATCACAGCTTCTAGAAGGTTTACATGATTTCTTAAAAAACACGAGTTTTTAGAAAATATCTTTTATTTCATAAATGGAATCAACAAAGTATGCACATTCTATGTCATAACAACTTCCTATAGTTTGCGCATGCGTCCGGAAATGAGAAAAGCTTGCTTCCACCGTTTTTTAAAATCACAGCTTCTAGAAGGTTTACATGATTTCGTAAAAAACACGAGTTTTTAGAAAATGTGTTTTATTTCATAAATGGAATCTACAAAGTATGCACATTCTACGTCATAACGACTTTCTATAGTTTGCGCATGCGTCCAGAAATAAGAAAAGCTTACTTCCACCGTTTTTTAGAATCACAGCTTCTAGAAGGTTTACATGATTTCGTAAAAACATGAGTTTTTAGAAAATGTGTTTTATTTCATAATTGAAATCTACAAACTATGCACATTCTACGTCATAACGACTTTCTATAGTTTGCGCAGGCGTCCGGAAATAAGAAAAGCTTACTTCCCCCATTTTTGAAAATCACAGCTTCTAGAAGGTTTACATGATTTCTTAAAAAACCCGAGTTTTTAGAAAATATCTTTTATTTCATAAATGGAATCAACAAAGTATGCACATTATACGTCATAACACCTTTCTATAGTTTGCGCATGCGTCCGGAACTAAGAAAAGCTTACTTCCCCCGTTTTTTAAAATCACAGCTTCTAGAAGGTTTACATGATTTCTTAAAAAACACGAGTTTTTAGAAAATGTGTTTTATTTCATAAATGGAATCAACAAAGTATGCACATTCTACGTCACAACGACTTTCTATATTTTGCGCATGCGTTTGGAAATAAAAAAAGCTTACTTTCACCGTTTTTTAAAATCACAGCTTCTAGAAGGTTTACATGATTTCGTAAAAAACACGTGTTTTTAGAAAATGTGTTTTATTTCATAAATGGAATATACAAAGTATGCACATTCTAAGTCAGAACGACTTTCTATAGTTTGCGCATGCGTCCGGAAATAAGAAAAGCTTACTTCCACCGTTTTTTAAAATCACAGCTTCTAGAAGGTTTACATGATTTCGTAAAAAACATGAGTTTTTAGAAAATGTGTTTTATTCCATAAATGGAATCTACAAATTATCCACATTCTACGTCATAACGACTTTCTATAGTTTGCGGATGCGTCCGGAAATAAGAAAAGCTCACTTCCACCGTTTTTTAAAATCACAGCTTCTAGAAGGTTTAAATGATTTCGTAAAAAACATGAGTTTTTAGAAAATGTGTTTTATTTCATAAATGGAATCTACAAAGTATGCACATTCTACGTCATAACGACTTTCTATAGTTTGCGCATGCGTCTCGAAATAAGAAAATATTACTTCCCCCATTTTTTTAAATCACAGCTTCTAGAAGGTTTACATGATTTCTTAAAAAACATGAGTTTCTAGAAAATATATTTTATTTCATAAATGAAATCAACAAAGTATGCACATTCTACGTCATAACAACTTTCTATAGTTTGCGCATGCGTCCGGAACTAAGAAAAGCTTACTTCCCCCGTTTTTTAAAATCACAGCTTCTAGAAGGTTTACATGATTTCTTAAAAAACACGAGTTTTTAGAAAATGTGTTTTATTTCATAAATGGAATCAACAAAGTATGCACATTCTACGTCATAACGAATTTCTATAGTTTGCGCATGCGTCCGGAAATAAGAAAATCTTACTTCCACCGTTTTTTAAAATCACAGCTTCTAGAAGGTTTACATGATTTTGTAAAAAACACGAGTTTTTAGAAAATGTGTTTTATTTCATAAATGGAATATACAAAGTATGCACATTCTACGTCATAACGACTTTCTAAAGTTTGCGCATGCGTCCGGAAATAACAAAAGCTTACTTCCCCCATTTTTTAAAATCACAGCTTCTAGAAGGTTTACATGATTTCTTAAAAAACACGAGTTTTTAGAAAATGTGTTTTATTTCATAAATCGAATCTACAAAGTATCCACATTCTACGTCATAACGACTTTCTATAGTTTGCGCATGCGTCCGGAAATAAGAAAAGCTTACTTCCCCCGTTTTTTAAAATCACAGCTTCTAGAAGGTTTACATGATTTCTTAAAAAACACGAGTTTTTAGAAAATGTGTTTTATTTCATAAATGGAATCAAACAAAGTATGCACATTCTACGTCATAACGACTTTCTATAGTTTGCGCATGCGTCCGGAAATGAGAAAAGCTTACTTCCACCGTTTTTTAAAATCACAGCTTCTAGAAGGTTTACATGATTTCGTAAAAAACACGAGTTTTTAGAAAATGTGTTTTATTTGATAAATGGAATCTACAAAGTATGCACATTCTACGTCATAACGACTTTCTATAGTTTGCGCATGCGTCCGGAAATAAGAAAAGCTTACTTCCACCGTTTTTTAAAATCACAGCTTCTAGAAGGTTTACATGATTTCGTAAAAAACACGAGTTTTTAGAAAATGTGTTTTATTTCATAATTGGAATCTACAAAGTATGGACATTCTACGTCATAACGACTTTCTATAGTTTGCGCAGGCGTCCGGAAATAAGAAAAGCTTACTTCCCCCATTTTTTAAAATCACAGCTTCTAGAAGGTTTACATGATTTCTTAAAAAACACGAGTTTTTAGAAAATATCTTTTGTTTCATAAATAGAATCAACAAAGTATGCACAATCTAAGTCATAACGACTTTCTATAGTTTGCGCATGCGTCTGGAAATAAGAAAAGCTTACTTCCACCGTTTTTTAAAATCACAGCTTCTAGAAGGTTTACATGATTTCTTAAAAAACACGAGTTTTTAGAAAATGTGTTTTATTTCATAAATCGAATCTACAAAGTATCCACATTCTACATCATAACGGCTTTCTATAGTTTGCGCATGCTTCCGGAAATAAGAAAAGCTTACTTCCCCCGTTTTTCAAAATCACAGCTTCTAGAAGGTTTACATGATTTCTTAAAAAACACGAGATTTTAGAAAATGTGTTTTATTTCATAAATCGAATCTACAAAGTATCCACATTCTACGTCATAACGACTTTCTATAGTTTGCGCATGCGTCCGGAAATAAGAAAAGCTTACTTCCACCGTTTTTTAAAATCACAGCTTCTAGAAGGTTTACATGATTTCTTAAAAAACACGAGTTTCTAGAAAATGTGTTTTATTTCATAAATCGAATCTACAAAGTATCCACATTCTACATCATAACGACTTTCTATAGTTTGCGCATGCGTCCGGAAATAAGAAAAGCTTACTTCCCCCGTTTTTTAAAATCACAGCTTCTAGAAGGTTTACATGATTTCTTAAAAAACACGAGTTTTTAGAAAATGTGTTTTATTTCATAAATCGAATCTAGAAAGTATCCACATTCTACGTCATAATGACTTTCTATAGTTTGCGCATGCATCTGGAAATAAGAAAAGCTTACTTCCCCCGTTTTTTAAAATCACAGCTTCTAGAAGGTTTACATGATTTCTTAAAAAACACGAGTTTTTAGAAAATGTGTTTTATTTCATGAATGGAATAAGCAAAGTATGCACATTCTACGTCATAACGACCTTCTATAGTTTGCGCATGCGTCCGGAAAAAAGAAAAGCTTCCTTCCACCGTTTTTTAAAATCACAGCTTCTAGAAGGTTTACATGATTTTGTAAAAAACATGAGTTTTTAGAAAATGTGTTTTATTTCATAAATGGAACCTACAAAGTATGCACATTCTACGTTATGATGACTTTCTATAGTTTGCGCATGCGTCTGGAAATAAGAAAAGCTTACTTCGCCCGTTTTTTAAAATCACAGCTTCTAGAAGGCTTACATGATTTCTTAAAAAACACGAGTTTCTAGAAAATGTCTTTTATTTCATCAATGGAATCAACAAAGTATGCACATTCTACATCATAACGACTTTCTATAGTTTGCGCATGCGTCCGGAAATGAAAAAAGCTTACTTCCACCGTTTTTTAAAATCACAGCTTCTAGAAGGTTTACATGATTTCTTAAAAAACATGAGTTTTTAGAAAATGTGTTTTATTTGATAAATGGAATCTACAAAGTATGCACATTCTACGTCATAACGACTTTCTATAGTTTGCACATGCGTCCAGAAATAAGAAAAGCTTACTTCCACCGTTTTTTAAAATCACAGCTTCTAGAAGGTTTACATGATTTCGTAAAAAACACGAGTTTTTAGCAAATGTGTTTTATTTCATAATTGGAATCTACAAACTATGCACATTCTACGTCATAACGACTTTCTATAGTTTGCGCAGGCGTCCGGAAATAAGAAAAGCTTACTTCCCCCGTTTTTTAAAATCACAGCTTCTAGAAGGTTTACATGATTTCTTAAAAAACACGAGTTTTTAGCAAATGTGTTTTGTTTCATAAATAGAATCAACAAAGTATGCACATTCTACGTCATAACGACTTTCTATAGTTTGCGCATGCGTCCGGAAATAAGAAAAGCTTACTTCCACCGTTTTTTAAAATCACAGCTTCTAGAAGGTTTACATGATTTCTTAAAAAACACGAGTTTTTAGAAAATGTGTTTTATTTCATAAATCGAATCAACAAAGTATCCACATTCTACATCATAACGACTTTCTATAGTTTGCGCATGCGTCCGGAAATAAGAAAACCTTACTTCCCCCGTTTTTTAAAATCACAGCTTCTAGAAGGTTTACATGATTTCTTAAAAAACACGAGTTTTTAGAAACTGTGTTTTATTTCATAAATCGAATCTACAAAGTATCCACATTCTACGTCATAACGACTTTCTATAGTTTGCGCATGCGTCTGGAAATAAGAAAAGCTTACTTCCCCCGTTTTTTAAAATCACAGCTTCTAGAAGGTTTACATGATTTCTTAAAAAACACGAGTTTTTAGAAAATGTGTTTTATTTCATGAATGGAATAAGCAAAGTATGCACATTCTACGTCATAACGACTTTCTATAGTTTGCGCATGCGTCCGGAAATAAGAAAAGCTTCCTTCCACCGTTTTTTAAAATCACAGCTTCTAGAAGGTTTACATGATTTCTTAAAAAACATGAGTTTTTAGAAAATATGTTTTATTTCATAAATGGAATCAACAAAGTATGCACATTCTACGTCATAACGACTTTCTATAGTTTGCGCATGCGTCCGGAAATTAGAAAAGCTTACTTCCACCATTTTTTAAAATCACAGCTTCTAGAAGGTTTACATGATTTCGTAAAAAACACGAGTTTTTAGCAAATGTGTTTTATTTCATAAATGGAATCAACAAAGTATGCACATTCTACATCATAACGACTTTCTAAAGTTTGCGCATCCGTTTGGAAAAAAGAAAAGCTTACTTCCCCCGTTTTTTAAAATCACAGCTTCTAGAAGGTTTACATGATTTCGTAAATAACACGAGTTTTTAGAAAATGTGTTGTATTTCATCAATGGAATCTACAAAGTATGCACATTCTACGTCATAACGACTTTCTATAGTTTGCGCATGCGTCCGGAAATAAGAAAAGCTTACTTCCCCCGTTTTTTAAAATCACAGCTTCTAGAAGGTTTACATGATTTCGTAAAAAACAAGAGTTTTTAGAAAATGTATTTTATTTCATAAATGGAATAAACAAAGTATGCACATTGTACGTCATAACGACTTTCTATAGTTTGTGCATGCGTCCGGAAATAAGAAAAGCTTAATTCCGCCGTTTTTTAAAATCACAGCTTCTAGAAGGTTTACATGATTTCGTAAAAAACACGAGTTTTTAGAAAATATGTTTTATTTCATAAATGGAATCAACAAAGTATCCACATTCTACGTCATAACGACTTTCTATAGTTTGGGCATGCGTTTGGAAATAAGAAAAGCTTACTTCCACCGTTTTTTAAAATCACAGCTTCTAGAAGGTTTACATGATTTCGTAAAAAACACGAGGTTTTAGAAAATATGTTTTATTTCATAAATGGAATCTACAAAGTATGCACATTCTACGTCATAACGACTTTCTATAGTTTGCGCATGCGTCCGGAAATAAGAAAAGCTTACTTCCCCCGTTTTTTAAAATCACAGCTTCTAGAAGGTTTACATGATTTCGTAAAAAACACGAGTTTTTAGAAAATGTATTTTATTTCATAAATGGAATAAACAAAGTATGCACATTGTACGTCATAACGAATTTCTATAGTTTGCGGATGCGTCCGGAAATAAGAAAAGCTTACTTCCACCGTTTTTTAAAATCACAGCTTCTATAAGGTTTACATAATTTCGTAAAAAACATGAGTTTTTAGAAAATGTGTTTTATTTCATAAATGGAATCTACAAAGTATGCACATTCTATGTCATAACGACTCTCTATAGTTTGCGCATGCGTCCGGAAATAAAAAAAGTTTACTTCCACTGTTTTTTAAAATCACAGCTTCTAGAAGGTTTAGATGATTTCGTAAAAAACATGAGTTTTTAGAAAATGTGTTTTATTTCGTAAATGGAATCTACAAAGTATGCACATTCTACGTCATAACGACTTTCTATAGTTTGCGCATGCGTCCGGAAATAAGAAAAGCTTACTTCCCCCGTTTTTTAAAATCACAGCTTCTAGAAGGTTTACATGATTTCTTAAAAAACACGAGTTTTTAGAAAATGTGTTTTATTTCATAAATGAAATCAACAAAGTATGCACATTCTACGTCAGAACGACTTTCTATAGTTTGCGCATGCATTTGGAAATAAGAAAAGCTTACTTCCCCCGTTTTTTAAAATCACTGCTTCTAGAAGGTTTACATGATTTCGTAAAAAACATGAGTTTTTAAAAAATGTGTTTTTTTTCATAAATGGAATCAACAAAGTATCCACATTCTACATCATAACGACCTTCTATAGTTTGCGCATGCGTTTTGAAATAAGAATAGCTTACTTCCCCCATTTTTTAAAATCACAGCTTCTAGAAGGTTTACATGATATCGTAAAAAACACGAGTTTTTAGAAAATGTGTTTTATTTCATAAATGCAATCTACAAAGTATGCACATTCTACGTCATAACGACTTTCTATAGTTTGCGCATGCATCTGGAAATAAGAAAAGATTACTTGCACCGTTTTTTAAAATCACAGCTTCTAGAAGGTTTACATGATTTAGTAAAAAACACGAGTTTTTAGAAAATGTGTTGTATTTCATCAATGGAATAAACAAAGTATGCACATTCTACGTCATAACGACTTTCTATAGTTTGCGCATGCGTCCGGAAATAAGAAAAGCTTACTTCCACCATTTTTTAAAATCACAGCTTGTAGAAGGTTTACATAATTTCGTAAAAAACACGAGTTTTTAGAAAATGTGTTTTATTCCATAAATGGAATCTACAAGTTATGCACATTCTACGTCATAATGACTTTCTATAGTTTGCGCATGCGTCCGGAAATAAGTAAAGCTTACTTCCACCATTTTTTAAAATCACAGCTTCTATAAGGTTTACATGATTTCGTAAAAAACACGAGTTTTTAGAAAATGTGTTTTATTTCATAAGTGGAATCAACAAAGTATCCACATTCTACGTCATAACGAATTTCTATAGTTTGCGCATGCGTTTGGAAATAAGAAAAGCTTACTTCCCCCGTTTTTTAAAATCACAGCTTCTAGAAGGTTTACATGATTTGTTAAAAAACATAAGTGTTTAGAAAATGTGTTTTATTTCATAAATGGAATCAACAAAGTATGCACATTATACGTCATAACGACTTTCTATAGTTTGCGCATGCGTCCGGAAATAAGAAAAGCTTACTTCCACCGCTTTTTAAAATCACAGCTTCTAGAATTTTTACATGATTTCGTAAAAAACACAAGTTTTTAGAAAATGTGTTTTATTTCATAAATGGAATCAACAAAGTCTGCACATTCTACGTCATAACGACTTTCTATAGTTTGCGCATGCGTCCGGAAATAAGAAAAGCTTACTTCCACCGTCTTTTAAAATCACAGCTCCTAGAAGGTTTACATGATTTCGTAAAAAACACGAGTTTTTAGAAAATGTGTTTTATTTCATAAATGGAATCAACAAAGTATGCACATTCTACATCATAACGACCTTCTATAGTGTGCGCATGTGTTTGGAAATAAGAAAAGCTTCCTTCCCCCGTTTTTTAAAATCACAGCTTCTAGAAGGTTTACATGATATCGTAAAAAACACGAGTTTTTAGAAAATGTGTTTTATTTCATAAATGGAATCTACAAAGTATGCACATTCTATGTCATAACGACTTTCTATAGTTTGCGCATGCGTCCGGAAATAAGAAACCCTTACTTCCCCCGTTTTTTAAAATCACAGCTTCTAGAAGGCTTACATGATTTCTTAAAAAACACGAGTTTTTAGAAAATGTGTTTTATTTCATAAATGGAATCAACAAAGTATGCACATTCTACGTCATAACGACTTTCTATAGTGTGCGCATGCGTCCGGAAATAACAAAAGCTTACTTCCCGAGTTTTTTAAAATCACAGCTTCTAGAAGTTTTGCATGATTTCTTATAAAACACGAGTTTTTAGAAAATGTGTTTTATTTCATAAATGGAATCAACAAAGTATGCACATTCTACGTCATAACGACTTTCTATAGTTTGCGCATGCGTCCAGAAATAAGAAAAGCTTACTTCCACCGTTATTTAAAATCAGAGCTTCTAGAAGGTTTACATGATTTCATAAAAAACACGAGTTTTTAGAAAATATGTTTTATTTCATAAATGGAATCTACAAAGTATGCACATTCTACGTCATAACGACTTTCTATAGTTTGCGCATGCATCCGGAAATAAGAAAAGCTTACTTTCCCCGATTTTTAAAATCACAGCTTCTAGAAGGTTTGCATGATTTCTTAAAAACACGAGTTTTTAGAAAATGTGTTTTATTTCATAAATCGAATCTACAAAGTATCCACATTCTACGTCATAACGACTTTCTATAGTTTGCGCATGCGTCTGGAAATAAGAAAAGCTTACTTCCCCCGTTTTTTAAAATCACAGCTTCTAGAAGGTTTACATGATTTCGTAAAAAACACGTGTTTTTAGAAAATGTGTTTTATTTCATAAATGGAATATACAAAGTATGCACATTTTAAGTCAGAACGACTTTCTATATTTTGCGCATGCGTCCGGAAATAAGAAAAGCTTACATCCACCGTTTTTTAAAATCACAGCTTCTAGAAGGTTTACATGATTTCGTAAAAAACACGAGTTTTTAGAAAATGTGTTTTATTTCATAAATGGAATCTACAAAGTATGCACATTCTACGTCATAACGACTTTCTATAGTTTGCGCATGCGTCCGTAAATAAGAAAAGCTTACTTCCACCATTTTTTAAAATCACAGCTTCTAGAAGGTTTACATGATTTCTTAAAAAACACGAGTTTTTAGAAAATGTGTTTTATTTAATAAATGGGATATACAAAGTATGCACATTCTACGTCATAACGACTTTCTATAGTGTGCGCATGCGTCCGGAAATAACAAAAGCTTACTTCCCGAGTTTTTTAAAATCACAGCTTCTAGAAGTTTTGCATGATTTCTTATAAAACACGAGTTTTTAGAAAATGTGTTTTATTTCATAAATGGAATCAACAAAGTATGCACATTCTACGTCATAACGACTTTCTATAGTTTGCGCATGCGTCCAGAAATAAGAAAAGCTTACTTCCACCGTTATTTAAAATCAGAGCTTCTAGAAGGTTTACATGATTTCATAAAAAACACGAGTTTTTAGAAAATATGTTTTATTTCATAAATGGAATCTACAAAGTATGCACATTCTACGTCATAACGACTTTCTATAGTTTGCGCATGCATCCGGAAATAAGAAAAGCTTACTTTCCCCGATTTTTAAAATCACAGCTTCTAGAAGGTTTGCATGATTTCTTAAAAACACGAGTTTTTAGAAAATGTGTTTTATTTCATAAATCGAATCTACAAAGTATCCACATTCTACGTCATAACGACTTTCTATAGTTTGCGCATGCGTCTGGAAATAAGAAAAGCTTACTTCCCCCGTTTTTTAAAATCACAGCTTCTAGAAGGTTTACATGATTTCGTAAAAAACACGTGTTTTTAGAAAATGTGTTTTATTTCATAAATGGAATATACAAAGTATGCACATTTTAAGTCAGAACGACTTTCTATAGTTTGCGCATGCGTCCGGAAATAAGAAAAGCTTACATCCACCGTTTTTTAAAATCACAGCTTCTAGAAGGTTTACATGATTTCGTAAAAAACACGAGTTTTTAGAAAATGTGTTTTATTTCATAAATGGAATCTACAAAGTATGCACATTCTACGTCATAACGACTTTCTATAGTTTGCGCATGCGTCCGTAAATAAGAAAAGCTTACTTCCACCATTTTTTAAAATCACAGCTTCTAGAAGGTTTACATGATTTCTTAAAAAACACGAGTTTTTAGAAAATGTGTTTTATTTAATAAATGGGATATACAAAGTATGCACATTCTACGTCATAACGACTTTCTATAGTTTGCGCATGCGTCCGGAAATAAGAAAAGCTTACTTCCCCCGTTTTTTAAAATCACAGCTTCTAGAAGGTTTACATGATTTCTTAAAAAACACGAGTTTTTAGAAAATTTGTTTTATTTCATAAATGGAATCTACAAACTATGCACATTCTACGTCATAACTTCTTTCTATAGTTTGCGCATGCGTCCGGAAATAAGAAAAGCTTACTTCCCCCGTTTTTTAAAATCACAGCTTCTAGAAAGTTTACATGATTTCTTAAAAAACACGAGTTTTTAGAAAATATCTTTTATTTCATCAATGGAATCAACAAAGTATGCACATTCTACGTCATAACGACTTTCTATAGTTTGCGCATGCGTCCGGAAATGAGAAAAGCTTACTTCCACCGTTTTTTAAAATCACACCTTCTAGAAGGTATACATGATTTCGTAAAAAACACGAGTTTTTAGAAAATGTGTTTTATTTCATAAATGGAATCTACAAAGTATGCACATTCTACGTCATAACGACGTTCTATAGTTTGCGCATGCATCCGGAAATAAGAAAAGCTTACTTCCACCGTTTTTTAAAATCACAGCTTCTAGAATGTTTACATGATTTCGTAAGAAACACGAGTTTTTAGAAAATGTGTTTTATTTCATAATTGGAATCTACAAACTATGCACATTCTACGTCATAACGACTTTCTATAGTTTGCGCAGGCGTCCGGAAATAAGAAAAGCTTACTTCCCCCATTTTTTAAAATCACAGCTTCTAGATGGTTTACATGATTTCTTAAAAAACACGAGTTTTTAGAAAATATCTTTTATTTCATAAATGGAATCAACAAAGTATGCACATTCTACATCATAACGACTTTCTATAGTTTGCGCATGCATCCGGAAAAAAGAAAAGCTTACTTCCACCGTTTTTTAAAATCACAGCTTCTAGAATGTTTACATGATTTCTTAAAAAACACGAGTTTTTACAAAATGTGTTTTATTTCATAAATGGAATCAACAAAGTATGCACATTCTACGTCATAAAAACTTTCTATAGTTTGCGCATGCGTCCGGAACTAAGAAAAGCTTACTTCCCCCGTTTTTTAAAATCACGGCTTCTAGAAGGTTTACATGATTTCTTAAAAAACACGTGTTTCTAGAAAATGTGTTTTATTTCATAAATGGAATCAACAAAGTATGCACATTCTACGTCATAACGACTTTCTATAGTTTGCGCATGCGTCTGGAAATAAGAAAAGCTTACTTCCCCCGTTTTTAAAAATCACACCTTCTAGAAGGTTTACATGATTTCTTCAAAAACATGAGTTTTTAGAAAATATATTTTATTTCATAAATGGAATCAACAAAGTATGCACATTCTACGTCATAACAACTTTCTATAGTTTGCGCATGCGTCCGGAAATGAGAAAAGCTTGCTTCCACCGTTTTTTAAAATCACAGCTTCTAGAAGGTTTACATGATTTCGTAAAAAACACGAGTTTTTAGAAAATGTGTTTTATTTCATAAATGGAATCTACAAAGTATGCACATTCTACGTCATAACGACTTTCTATAGTTTGCGCATGCATCCGGAAATAAGAAAAGCTTACTTCCACCGTTTTTTAAAATCACAGCTTCTAGAAGGTTAACATGATTTCGTAAAAACACGGGTTTTTAGAAAATGTGTTTTATTTCATAAATGGAATCAACAAAGTATGCACATTCTACGTCATAACGACTTTCTATAGTTTGCGCATGCGTCTGGAAATAAGATAAGCTTACTTCCCCCGTTTTTTAAAATCACAGCTTCTAGAAGGTTTACATTATGTCTTAAAAAACACAAGTTTTTAGAAAATATGTTTTATTTCATAAATGGAATCAACAAAGTATGCACATTCTACGTCATAACGACTTTCTATAGTTTGCGCATGCGTCTGGAAATAAGAAAAGCTTACTTCCCCCGTTTTTAAAAATCACAGCTTCTAGAAGGTTTACATGATTTCTTAAAAAACATGAGTTTTTAGAAAATATCTTTTATTTCATAAATGGAATCAACAAAGTATGCACATTCTACGTCATAACAACTTTCTATAGTTTGCGCATGCGTCTGGAAATGAGAAAAGCTTGCTTCCACCGTTTTTTAAAATCACAGCTTCTAGAAGGTTTACATGATTTCGTAAAAAACACGAGTTTTTAGAAAATATCTTTTATTTCATAAATGGAATCAACAAAGTATGCACATTCTACGTCATAACAACTTTCTATAGTTTGCGCATGCGTCCGGAAATAAGAAAAGCTTACTTCCACCGTTTTTTAAAATCACAGCTTCTAGAAGGTTTACATGATTTCGAAAAACACGAGTTTTTAGAAAATGTGTTTTATTTCATAATTGGAATCTACAAAGTATGCACATTCTACGTCATAACGACTTTCTATAGTTTGCGCAGGCGTCCGGAAATAAGAAAAGCTTACTTCCCCCGTTTTTTAAAATCACAGCTTCTAGAAGGTTTACATGATTTCTTAAAAAACTCGAGTTTTTAGAAAATATCTTTTATTTCATAAATGGAATCAACAAAGTATGCACATTCTACGTCATAATGACTTTTTATAGTTTGCGCATGCGTTTGGAAATAAGATAAGCTTACTTCCCCCGTTTTTTAAAATCACAGCTTCTAGAAGGTTTACATTATGTCTTAAAAAACACAAGTTTTTAGAAAATGTGTTTTATTATATAAATGGAATAAAAAAAGTATGCACATTCTACATCATAACAATTTTCTATAGTTTGCGCATGCGTCCGGAAATAAGAAAAGCTTACTTCCACCGTTTTTTAAAATCACAGCTTCTAGATGGTTTACATGATTTCTTAAAAAACACAAGTTTTTAGAAAATGTGTTTTATTTCATAAATGGAATCAACAAAGTATGCACATTCTACGTCATAATGACTTTGTATAGTTTGCGCATTCGTCCGGAAATAAGAAAAGCTTACTTCCACCGTTTTCTAAAATCACAGCTTCTAGAAGGTTTACATCATTTCGTAAAAAACACGAGTTTTTAGAAAATGTGTTTTATTTCATAAATGGAATCTACAAAGTATGCACATTCTACGTGATAACGACTTTCTATAGTTTGCGCATGCGTCCGGAAATAAGAAAAGCTTACTTCCCCCGTTTTTAAAAATCACAGCTTCTAGAAAGTTTACATGATTTCTTAAAAAACACGAGTTTATAGAAAATATCTTTTATTTCATAAATGGAATCAACAAAGTATGCACATTCTACGTCATAACAACTTCCTATAGTTTGCGCATGCGTCCGGAAATGAGAAAAGCTTGCTTCCACCGTTTTTTAAAATCACAGCTTCTAGAAGGTTTACATGATTTCGTAAAAAACACGAGTTTTTAGAAAATGTGTTTTATTTCATAAATGGAATCTACAAAGTATGCACATTCTACGTCATAACGACTTTCTATAGTTTGCGCATGCGTCCGGAAATAAGAAAAGCTTACTTCCACCGTTTTTTAGAATCACAGCTTCTAGAAGGTTTACATGACTTCGTAAAAACATGAGTTTTTAGAAAATGTGTTTTATTTCATAATTGGAATCTACAAACTATGCACATTCTACGTCATAACGACTTTCTATAGTTTGCGCAGGCGTCCGGAAATAAGAAAAGCTTACTTCCCCCGTTTTTTAAAATCACAGCTTCTAGAAGGTTTACATGATTTCTAAAAAAACCCGAGTTTTTAGAAAATATCTTTTATTTCATAAATGGAATCAACAAAGTATGCACATTATACGTCATAACGACTTTCTATAGTTTCCGCATGCGTCCGGAAATAAGAAAAGCCTACTTCCACCTTTTTTTAAAATCACAGCTTCTAGAAGGTTTACATGATTTCTTAAAAAACACGAGTTTTTACAAAATGTGTTTTATTTCATAAATGGAATCAACAAAGTATGCACATTCTACGTCATAACAACTTTCTATAGTTTGCGCATGCGTCCGGAACTAAGAAAAGCTTACTTCCCCCGTTTTTTAAAATCACAGCTTCTAGAAGTTTTACATGATTTCTTAAAAAACACGAGTTTTTAGAAAATGTGTTTTATTTCATAAATGGAATAAAAAAGGTATGCACATTCTACGTCATAACGACTTTCTATAGTTTGCGCATGCGTCCGGAAATAACAAAAGCTTACTTCCCCCATTTTTTAAAATCACAGCTTCTAGAAGGTTTACATGATTTCTTGGAAAACACGAGTTTCTAGAAAATGTGTTTTATTTCATAAATCGAATCTACAAAGTATCCACATTCTACGTCATAACGACTTTCTATAGTTTGCGCATGCGTCCGGAAATAAGAAAAGCTTACTTCCCCCGTTTTTTAAAATCACAGCTTCTAGAAGGTTTACATGATTTCTTAAAAAACACGAGTTTTTAGAAAATGTGTTTTATTTCATAAATGGAATCTACAAAGTATGCACATTCTACGTCATAACGACTTTCTATAGTTTGCGCATGCGTCCGGAAATAAGAAAAGCTTACTTCCACCGTTTTTTAAAATCACAGCTTCTAGAAGGTTTACATGATTTCGTAAAAAACACGAGTTTTTAGAAAATGTTTTTTATTTCATAATTGGAATCTACAAACTATGCACATTCTACGTCATAACGACTTTCTATAGTTTGCGCAGGCATCCGGAAATAAGAAAAGCTTACTTCCCCCATTTTTTAAAATCACAGCTTCTAGAAGGTTTACATGATTTCTTAAAAAACCCGAGTTTTTAGAAAATATCTTTTATTTCATAAATGGAATCAAAAAAGTATGCCCATTATACGTCATAACAACTTTCTATAGTTTGCGCATGCGTCCGGAACTAAGAAAAGCTTACTTCCCCCGTTTTTTAAAATCACAGTTTCTAGAAGGTTTACATGATTTCTTAAAAAACACGAGTTTTTAGAAAATGTGTTTTATTCCATAAATGGAATCAACAAAGTATGCACATTCTACGTCATAACGACTTTTTATAGTTTGCGCATGCGTCCGGAAATAAGAAAATCTTACTTCCACCATTTTTTAAAATCACAGCTTCTAGAAGGTTTACATGATTTGTAAAAAACACGAGTTTTTAGAAAATGTGTTTTATTTCATAAATGGAATATACAAAGTATGCACATTCTACGTCATAACGACTTTCTAAAGTTTGCGCATGCGTCCGGAAATAACAAAAGCTTACTTCCCCCATTTTTTAAAATCACAGCTTCTAGAAGGTTTACATGATTTCTTAAAAAACCCGAGTTTTTAGAAAATGTGTTTTATTTCATAAATCGAATCTACAAAGTATCCACATTCTACGTCATAACGACTTTCTATAGTTTGCGCATGCGTCCGGAAATAAGAAAAGCTTACTTCCCCCGTTTTTTAAAATCACAGCTTCTAGAAGGTTTACATGATTTCTTAAAAAACACGAGTTTTTAGAAAATGTGTTTTATTTCATAAATGGAATCAAACAAAGTATGCACATTCTACGTCATAACGACTTTCTATAGTTTGCGCATGCGTCCGGAAATGAGAAAAGCTTAGTTCCACCGTTTTTTAAAATCACAGCTTCTAGAAGGTTTACATGATTTCGTAAAAAACACGAGTTTTTAGAAAATGTGTTTTATTTGATAAATGGAATCTACAAAGTATGCACATTCTACGTCATAACGACTTTCTATAGTTTGCGCATGCGTCCGGAAATAAGAAAAGCTTACTTCCACCGTTTTTTAAAATCACAGCTTCTAGAAGGTTTACATGATTTCGTAAAAAACACGAGTTTTTAGAAAATGTGATTTATTTCATAATTGGAATCTACAAACTATGCACATTCTACGTAATAACGACTTTCTATAGTTTGCGCAGGCGTCCGGAAATAAGAAAAGCTTACTTCCCCCGTTTTTTAAAATCACATCTTCTAGAAGGTTTACATGATTTCTTAAAAAACACGAGTTTTTAGAAAATATCTTTTGTTTCATAAATAGAATCAACAAAGTATGCACATTCTAAGTCATAACGACTTTCTATAGTTTGCGCATGCGTCCGGAAATAAGAAAAGCTTACTTCCACCGTTTTTTAAAATCACAGCTTCTAGAAGGTTTACATGATTTCTTAAAAAACACGAGTTTTTAGAAAATGTGTTTTATTTCATAAATCGAATCTACAAAGTATCCACATTCTACATCATAACGACTTTCTATAGTTTGCGCATGCGTCCGGAAATAAGAAAGGCTTACTTCCCCCGTTTTTTAAAATCACAGCTTGTAGAAGGTTTACATGATTTCTTAAAAAACACGAGTTTTTAGAAAATGTGTTTTATTTCATAAATCGAATCTACAAAGTATCCACATTCTACGTCATAACGACTTTCTATAGTTTGCGCATGCGTCCGGAAATAAGAAAACCTTACTTCCCCCGTTTTTTAAAATCACAGCTTCTAGAAGGTTTACATGATTTCTTAAAAAACACGAGTTTTTAGAAAATGTGTTTTATTTCATAAATCGAATCTACAAAGTATCCACATTCTACGTCATAACGACTTTCTATAGTTTGCGCATGCGTCCGGAAATAAGAAAAGCTTACTTCCCCCATTTTTTAAAATCCCAGCTTCTAGAAGGTTTACATGATTTCTTAAAAAACACGAGTTTTTAGCAAATGTGTTTTGTTTCATAAATAGAATCAACAAAGTATGCACATTCTACGTCATAACGACTTTCTATAGTTTGCGCATGCGTCCGGAAATAAGAAAAGCTTCCTTCCACCGTTTTTTAAAATCACAGCTTCTAGAAGTTTTACATGATTTTGTAAAAAACATGAGTTTTTAGAAAATGTGTTTTATTTCATAAATGGAATCTACAAAGTATGCACATTCTATGTTATGACGACTTTCTATAGTTTGCGCATGCGTCTGGAAATAAGAAAAGCTTACTTCGCCCGTTTTTTAAAATCACAGCTTCTAGAAGGCTTACATGATTTCTTAAAAAACACGAGTTTCTAGAAAATGTCTTTTATTTCATCAATGGAATCAACAAAGTATGCACATTCTACGTCATAACGACTTTCTATAGTTTGCGCATGCGTCCGGAAATGAGAAAAGCTTACTTCCACCGTTTTTTAAAATCACAGCTTCTAGAAGGTTTACATGATTTCATAAAAAACACGAGTTTTTAGAAAATGTGTTTTATTTGATAAATGGAATCTACAAAGTATGCACATTCTACGTCATAACGAGTTTCTATAGTTTGCACATGCATCCGGAAATAAGAAAAGCTTACTTCCACCGTTTTTTAAAATCACAGCTTCTAGAAGGTTTACATGATTTCGTAAAAAACACGAGTTTTTAGCAAATGTGTTTTATTTCATAATTGGAATCTACAAACTATGCACATTCTACGTCATAACGACTTTCTAAAGTTTGCGCAGGCGTCCGGAAATAAGAAAAGCTTACTTCCCCCGTTTTTTAAAATCACAGCTTCTAGAAGGTTTACATGATTTCTTAAAAAACACGAGTTTTTAGCAAATGTGTTTTGTTTCATAAATAGAATCAACAAAGTATGCACATTCTACGTCATAACGACTTTCTATAGTTTGCGCATGCGTCCGGAAATAAGAAAAGCTTACTTCCACCGTTTTTTAAAATCACAGCTTCTAGAAGGTTTACATGATTTCTTAAAAAAGACGAGTTTTTAGAAAATGTGTTTTATTTCATAAATCGAATCTACAAAGTATCCACATTCTACATCATAACGACTTTCTATAGTTTGCGCATGCGTCCGGAAATAAGAAAAGCTTACTTCCCCCGTATTTTAAAATCACAGCTTCTAGAAGGTTTACATGATTTCTTAAAAAACACGAGTTTTTAGAAACTGTGTTTTATTTCATAAATCGAATCTACAAAGTATCCACATTCTACGTCATAACGACTTTCTATAGTTTGCGCATGCGTCTGGAAATAAGAAGAGCTTACTTCCCCGGTTTTTTAAAATCACAACTTCTAGAAGGTTTACATGATTTCTTAAAAAACACGAGTTTTTAGAAAATGTGTTTTATTTCATGAATGGAATAAGCAAAGTATGCACATTCTACGTCATAACGAATTTCTATAGTTTGCGCATGCGTCCGGAAATAAGAAAAGCTTCCTTCCACCGTTTTTTAAAATCACAGCTTCTAGAAGGTTTACATGATTTCTTAAAAAACACGAGTTTTTAGAAAATATGTTTTATTTCATAAATGGAATCAACAAAGTATGCACATTCTACGTCATAACGACTTTCTATAGTTTGCGCATGCGTCCGGAAATAAGAAAAGCTTACTTCCAGCGTTTTTTAAAATCACAGCTTCTAGAAGGTTTACATGATTTGTAAAAAACACGAGTTTTTAGAAAATGTGTTTTATTTCATAAATGGAATATACAAAGTATGCACATTCTACGTCATAACGACTTTCTAAAGTTTGCGCATGCGTCCGGAAATAACAAAAGCTTACTTCCCCCATTTTTTAAAATCACAGCGTCTAGAAGGTTTACATGAGTTCTTAAAAAACACGAGTTTTTAGAAAATGTGTTTTATTTCATAAATCAAATCTACAAAGTATCCACATTCTACGTCATAACGACTTTCTATAGTTTGCGCATGCGTCCGGAAATAAGAAAAGCTTACTTCCCCCGTTTTTTAAAATCACAGCTTCTAGAAGGTTTACATGATTTCTTAAAAAACACGAGTTTTTAGAAAATGTGTTTTATTTCATAAATGGAATCAAACAAAGTATGCACATTCTACGTCATAACGACTTTCTATAGTTTGCGCATGCGTCCGGAAATAAGAAAAGCTTCCTTCCACCGTTTTTTAAAATCACAGCTTCTAGAAGTTTTACATGATTTTGTAAAAAACATGAGTTTTTAGAAAATGTGTTTTATTTCATAAATGGAATCTACAAAGTATGCACATTCTATGTTATGACGACTTTCTATAGTTTGCGCATGCGTCTGGAAATAAGAAAAGCTTACTTCGCCCGTTTTTTAAAATCACAGCTTCTAGAAGGCTTACATGATTTCTTAAAAAACACGAGTTTCTAGAAAATGTCTTTTATTTCATCAATGGAATCAACAAAGTATGCACATTCTACGTCATAACGACTTTCTATAGTTTGCGCATGCGTCCGGAAATGAGAAAAGCTTACTTCCACCGTTTTTTAAAATCACAGCTTCTAGAAGGTTTACATGATTTCATAAAAAACACGAGTTTTTAGAAAATGTGTTTTATTTCATAAATCGAATCTACAAAGTATGCACATTCTACGTCATAACGAGTTTCTATAGTTTGCACATGCATCCGGAAATAAGAAAAGCTTACTTCCACCGTTTTTTAAAATCACAGCTTCTAGAAGGTTTACATGATTTCGTAAAAAACACGAGTTTTTAGCAAATGTGTTTTATTTCATAATTGGAATCTACAAACTATGCACATTCTACGTCATAACGACTTTCTAAAGTTTGCGCAGGCGTCCGGAAATAAGAAAAGCTTACTTCCCCCGTTTTTTAAAATCACAGCTTCTAGAAGGTTTACATGATTTCTTAAAAAACACGAGTTTTTAGCAAATGTGTTTTGTTTCATAAATAGAATCAACAAAGTATGCACATTCTACGTCATAACGACTTTCTATAGTTTGCGCATGCGTCCGGAAATAAGAAAAGCTTACTTCCACCGTTTTTTAAAATCACAGCTTCTAGAAGGTTTACATGATTTCTTAAAAAACACGAGTTTTTAGAAAATGTGTTTTATTTCATAAATCGAATCTACAAAGAATCCACATTCTACATCATAACGACTTTCTATAGTTTTCGCATGCGTCCGGAAATAAGAAAAGCTTACTTCCCACGTGTTTTAAAATCACAGCTTCTAGAAGGTTTACATGATTTCTTAAAAAACACGAGTTTTTAGAAACTGTGTTTTATTTCATAAATCGAATCTACAAAGTATCCACATTCTACGTCATAACGACTTTCTATAGTTTGCGCATGCGTCTGGAAATAAGAAAAGCTTACTTCCCCGGTTTTTTAAAATCACAGCTTCTAGAAGGTTTACATGATTTCTTAAAAAACACGAGTTTTTAGAAAATGTGTTTTATTTCATGAATGGAATAAGCAAAGTATGCACATTCTACGTCATAACGAATTTCTATAGTTTGCGCATGCGTCCGGAAATAAGAAAAGCTTCCTTCCACCGTTTTTTAAAATCACGGCTTCTAGAAGGTTTACATGATTTCTTAAAAAACACGAGTTTTTAGAAAATATGTTTTATTTCATAAATGGAATCAACAAAGTATGCACATTCTACATCATAACGACTTTCTATAGTTTGCGCATGCGTCCGGAAATAAGAAAAGCTTACTTCCAGCGTTTTTTAAAATCACAGCTTCTAGAAGGTTTACATGATTTGTAAAAAACACGAGTTTTTAGAAAATGTGTTTTATTTCATAAATGGAATATACAAAGTATGCACATTCTACGTCATAACGACTTTCTAAAGTTTGCGCATGCGTCCGGAAATAACAAAAGCTTACTTCCCCCATTTTTTAAAATCACAGCTTCTAGAAGGTTTACATGATTTCTTAAAAAACACGAGTTTTTAGAAAATGTGTTTTATTTCATAAATCGAATCTACAAAGTATCCACATTCTACGTCATAACGACTTTCTATAGTTTGCGCATGCGTCCGGAAATAAGAAAAGCTTACTTCCCCCGTTTTTTAAAATCACAGCTTCTAGAAGGTTTACATGATTTCTTAAAAAACACGAGTTTTTAGAAAATGTGTTTTATTTCATAAATGGAATCAAACAAAGTATGCACATTCTACGTCATAACGACTTTCTATAGTTTGCGCATGCGTCCGGAAATGAGAAAAGCTTAGTTCCACCGTTTTTTAAAATCACAGCTTCTAGAAGGTTTACATGATTTCGTAAAAAACACGAGTTTTTAGAAAATGTGTTTTATTTGATAAATGGAATCTACAAAGTATGAACATTCTACGTCATAACGACTTTCTATAGTTTGCGCATGCGTCCGGAAATAAGAAAAGCTTACTTCCACCGTTTTTTAAAATCACAGCTTCTAGAAGGTTTACATGATTTCGTAAAAAACACGAGTTTTTAGAAAATGTGTTTTATTTCATAATTGGAATCTACAAACTATGCACATTCTACGTAATAACGACTTTCTATAGTTTGCGCAGGCGTCCGGAAATAAGAAAAGCTTACTTCCCCCGTTTTTTAAAATCACAGCTTCTAGAAGGTTTACATGATTTCTTAAAAAACACGAGTTTTTAGAAAATATCTTTTGTTTCATAAATAGAATCAACAAAGTATGCACATTCTAAGTCATAACGACTTTCTATAGTTTGCGCATGCGTCCGGAAATAAGAAAAGCTTACTTCCACCGTTTTTTAAAATCACAGCTTCTAGAAGGTTTACATGATTTCTTAAAAAACACGAGTTTTTAGAAAATGTGTTTTATTTCATAAATCGAATCTACAAAGTATCCACATTCTACATCATAACGACTTTCTATAGTTTGCGCATGCGTCCGGAAATAAGAAAGGCTTACTTCCCCCGTTTTTTAAAATCACAGCTTGTAGAAGGTTTACATGATTTCTTAAAAAACACGAGTTTTTAGAAAATGTGTTTTATTTCATAAATCGAATCTACAAAGTATCCACATTCTACGTCATAACGACTTTCTATAGTTTGCGCATGCGTCCGGAAATAAGAAAATCTTACTTCCACCGTTTTATAAAATCACAGCTTCTAGAAGGTTTACATGATTTCTTAAAAAACACGAGTTTTTAGAAAATGTGTTTTATTTCATAAATCGAATCTACAAAGTATCCACATTCTACGTCATAACGACTTTCTATAGTTTGCGCATGCGTCCGGAAATAAGAAAAGCTTACTTCCCCCGTTTTTTAAAATCACAGCTTCTAGAAGGTTTACATGATTTCTTAAAAAACATGAGTTTTTAGAAAATGTGTTTTATTTCATAAATCGAATCTACAAAGTATCCACATTCTACGTCATAATGACTTTCTATAGTTTGCGCATGCGTCTGGAAATAAGAAAAGCTTACTTCCCCCATTTTTTAAAATCACAGCTTCTAGAAGGTTTACATGATTTCTTAAAAAACACGAGTTTTTAGAAAATCTGTTTTATTTCATGAATGGAATAAGCAAAGTATGCACATTCTACGTCATAACGACTTTCTATAGTTTGCGCATGCGTCCGGAAATAAGAAAAGCTTCCTTCCACCGTTTTTTAAAATCACAGCTTCTAGAAGTTTTACATGATTTTGTAAAAAACATGAGTTTTTAGAAAATGTGTTTTATTTCATAAATGGAATCTACAAAGTATGCACATTCTATGTTATGACGACTTTCTATAGTTTGCGCATGCGTCTGGAAATAAGAAAAGCTTACTTCGCCCGTTTTTTAAAATCACAGCTTCTAGAAGGCTTACATGATTTCTTAAAAAACACGAGTTTCTAGAAAATGTCTTTTATTTCATCAATGGAATCAACAAAGTATGCACATTCTACGTCATAACGACTTTCTATAGTTTGCGCATGCGTCCGGAAATGAGAAAAGCTTACTTCCACCGTTTTTTAAAATCACAGCTTCTAGAAGGTTTACATGATTTCATAAAAAACACGAGTTTTTAGAAAATGTGTTTTATTTGATAAATGGAATCTACAAAGTATGCACATTCTACGTCATAACGAGTTTCTATAGTTTGCACATGCATCCGGAAATAAGAAAAGCTTACTTCCACCGTTTTTTAAAATCACAGCTTCGAGAAGGTTTACATGATTTCGTAAAAAACACGAGTTTTTAGCAAATGTGTTTTATTTCATAATTGGAATCTACAAACTATGCACATTCTACGTCATAACGACTTTCTAAAGTTTGCGCAGGCGTCCGGAAATAAGAAAAGCTTACTTCCCCCGTTTTTTAAAATCACAGCTTCTAGAAGGTTTACATGATTTCTTAAAAAACACGAGTTTTTAGCAAATGTGTTTTGTTTCATAAATAGAATCAACAAAGTATGCACATTCTACGTCATAACGACTTTCTATAGTTTGCGCATGCGTCCGGAAATAAGAAAAGCTTACTTCCACCGTTTTTTAAAATCACAGCTTCTAGAAGGTTTACATGATTTCTTAAAAAACACGAGTTTTTAGAAAATGTGTTTTATTTCATAAATCGAATCTACAAAGTATCCACATTCTACATCATAACGACTTTCTATAGTTTGCGCATGCGTCCGGAAATAAGAAAAGCTTACTTCCCCCGTATTTTAAAATCACAGCTTCTAGAAGGTTTACATGATTTCTTAAGAAACACGAGTTTTTAGAAACTGTGTTTTATTTCATAAATCGAATCTACAAAATATCCACATTCTACGTCATAACGACTTTCTATAGTTTGCGCATGCGTCTGGAAATAAGAAAAGCTTACTTCCCCGGTTTTTTAAAATCACAGCTTCTAGAAGGTTTACATGATTTCTTAAAAAACACGAGTTTTTAGAAAATGTGTTTTATTTCATGAATGGAATAAGCAAAGTATGCACATTCTACGTCATAACGAATTTCTATAGTTTGCGCATGCGTCCGGAAATAAGAAAAGCTTCCTTCCACCATTTTTTAAAATCACAGCTTCTAGAAGGTTTACATGATTTCGTAAAAAACACGAGTTTTTAGCAAATGTGTTTTATTTCATAAATGGAATCTACAAAGTATGCACATTCTACGTCATAACGACTTTCTATAGTTTGCGCATGCGTCCGGAAATAAGAAAAGCTTACTTCCAGCGTTTTTTAAAATCACAGCTTCTAGAAGGTTTACATGATTTCGTAAAAAACACGAGTTTTTAGCAAATGTGTTTTATTTCATAAATGGAATCTACAAAGTATGCACATTCTACGTCATAACGACTTTCTATAGTTTGCGCATGCGTTTTGAAATAAGAAAAGCTTACATCCCCCGTTTTTTAAAATCACAGCTTCTAGAAGGTTTACATGATTTCTTAAAAAACACGAGTTTTTAGAAAATGTGTTTTATTTCATAAATGGAATCAACAAAGTATGCACATTCTACGTCATAACGAATTTCTATAGTTTGCGCATGCGTCCGGAAATAAGAAAAGCTTACTTCCACCGTTTTTTAAAATCACAGCTTCTAGAAGGTTTACATGATTTCGTAAAAAACACGAGTTTTTAGCAATTGTGTTTTATTTCATAAATGGAATCTACAAAGTATGCACATTCTACGTCATAACGAATTTCTATAGTTTGCGCATGCGTCCGGAAATAAGAAAAGCTTACTTCCCCCGTTTTTTAAAATCACAGCTTCTAGAAGGTTTACATGATTTCTTAAAAAACACGAGTTTTTAGAAAATGTGTTTTATTTCATCAATGGAATCAACAAAGTATGCACATTCTACGTCATTAGGACTTTCTATAGTTTGTGCATGCGTCCGGAAATAAGAAAAGCTTACTTCCCCCATTTTTTAAAATCACAGCTTCTAGAAGGTTTACATGATTTCTTGGAAAACACGAGTTTTTAGAAAATGTGTTTTATTTGATAAATGGAATCTACAAAGCATGCACATTCTACGTCATAACGACTTTCTATAGTTTGCGCATGCGTCCGGAAATAAGAAAAGCTTACTTCCACCGTTTTTTAAAATCACAGCTTCTAGAAGGTTTACATGATTTCGTAAAAAACACGAGTTTTTAGAAAATGTGTTTTATTTAATAATTGGAATCTACAAACTATGCACATTCTACGTCATAACGACTTTCTATAGTTTGCGCAGGCGTCCGGAAATAAGAAAAGCTTACTTCCCCCGTTTTTTAAAATCACAGCTTCTAGAAGGTTTACATGATTTCTTAAAAAACACGAGTTTTTAGAAAATATCTTTTGTTTCATAAATAGAATCAACAAAGTATGCACATTCTACGTCATAACGACTTTCTATAGTTTGCGCATGCGACCGGAAATAAGAAAAGCTTACTTCCACCGTTTTTTAAAATCACAGCTTCTAGAAGGTTTACATGATTTCTTAAAAAACACGAGTTTTTAGAAAATGTGTTTTATTTCATAAATCGAATCTACAAAGTATGCACATTCTACGTCATAACGACTTTCTATGGTTTGCGCATGCGTCTGGAAATAAGGAAAGCTTACATCCCCCGTTTTTTAAAATCACAGCTTCTAGAAGGTTTACATGATTTCTTAAAAAACACGAGTTTTTAGAAAATATGTTTTATTTCATGAATGGAATAAGCAAAGTATGCACATTCTACGTCATAACGACTTTCTATAGTTTGCGCATGCGTCCGGAAATAAGAAAAGCTTCCTTCCACCGTTTTTTAAAATCACAGCTTCTAGAAGGTTTACATGATTTTTTTAAAAACATGAGTTTTTAGAAAATGTGTTTTATTTCATAAATGGAATCTACAAAGTATGCACATTCTACGTTATGACGACTTTCTATAGTTTACGCATGCGTCTGGAAATAAGAAAAGCTTACTTCCCCCGTTTTTTAAAATCACAGCTTCTAGAAGGCTTACATGATTTCTTAAAAAACATGAGTTTTTAGAAAATGTCTTTTATTTCATCAATGGAATCAACAAAGTATGCACATTCTACGTCATAACGACTTTCTATAGTTTGCGCATGCGTCCGGAAATGAGAAAAGCTTACTTCCACCGTTTTTTAAAATCACAGCTTCTAGAAGGTTTACATGATTTCGTAAAAAAACACGAGTTTTTAGAAAATGTGTTTTATTTGATAAATGGAATCTACAAAGTATGCACATTCTACGTCATAACGACTTTCTATAGTTTGCGCATGCGTCCGGAAATAAGAAAAGCTTACTTCCACCGTTTTTTAAAATCACAGCTTCTAGAAGGTTTACATGATTTCGTAAAAAACACGAGTTTTTAGCAAATGTGTTTTATATCATAATTGGAATCTACAAACTATGCACATTCTACGTCATAACGACTTTCTAAAGTTTGCACAGGCGTCCGGAAATAAGAAAAGCTTACTTCCCCCGTTTTTTAAAATCACAGCTTCTAGAAGGTTTACATGATTTCTTAAAAAACACGAGTTTTTAGCGAATGTGTTTTGTTTCATAAATAGAATCAACAAAGTATGCACATTCTACGTCATAACGACTTTCTATAGTTTGCGCATGCGTCCGGAAATAAGAAAAGCTTACTTCAACCGTTTTTTAAAATCACAGCTTCTAGAAGGTTTACATGATTTCTTAAAAAACACGAGTTTTTAGAAAATGTGTTTTATTTCATAAATCGAATCTACAAAGTATCCACATTCTACATCATAACGACTTTCTATAGTTTGCGCATGCGTCCGGAAATAAGAAAAGCTTACTTCCCCCGTTTTTTAAAATCATAGCTTCTAGAAGGTTTACATGATTTCTTAAAAAACACGAGTTTTTAGAAAATGTGTTTTATTTCATAAATCGAATCTACAAAGTATCCACATTCTACGTCATAACGACTTTCTATAGTTTGCGCATGCGTCTGGAAATAAGAAAAGCTTACTTCCCCCGTTTTTTAAAATCACAGCTTCTAGAAGGTTTACATGATTTCTTAAAAAACACGAGTTTTTAGAAAATGTGTTTTATTTCATGAATGGAATAAGCAAAGTATGCACATTCTACGTCATAACGACTTTCTATAGTTTGCGCATGCGTCCGGAAATAAGAAAAGCTTCCTTCCACCGTTTTTTAAAATCACAGCTTCTAGAAGGTTTACATGATTTCTTAAAAAACACGAGTTTTTGGAAAATATGTTTTATTTCATAAATGCAATCAACAAAGTATGCACATTCTACGTCATAACGACTTTCTATAGTTTGCGCATGCGTCCGGAAATAAGAAAAGCTTACTTCCACCGTTTTTTAAAATCACAGCTTCTAGAAGGTTTACATGATTTCGTAAAAAACACGAGTTTTTAGCAAATGTGTTTTATTTCATAAATGGAATCTACAAAGTATGCACATTCTACATCATAACGACTTTCTATAGTTTGCGCATGCGTCCGGAAATAAGAAAAGCTTACTTCCACCGTTTTTTAAAATCACAGCTTCTAGAAGGTTTACATGATTTCGTAAAAAACACGAGTTTTTAGCAAATGTGTTTTATTTCATAAATGGAATCTACAAAGTATGCACATTCTACGTCATAACGACTTTCTATAGTTTGCGCATGCGTTTGGAAATAAGAAAAGCTTACATCCCCCGTTTTTTAAAATCACAGCTTCTAGAAGGTTTACATGATTTCTTAAAAAACACGAGTTTTTAGAAAATGTGTTTTATTTCATAAATGGAATCAACAAAGTATGCACATTCTACGTCATAACGAATTTCTATAGTTTGCGCATGCGTCCGGAAATAAGAAAAGCTTACTTCCACCGTTTTTTAAAATCACAGCTTCTAGAAGGTTTACATGATTTCGTAAAAAACACGAGTTTTTAGAAAATGTGTTTTATTTCATAAATGGAATCAACAAAGTATGCACATTCTACGTCAATAGGACTTTCTATAGTTTGTGCATGCGTCCGGAAATAAGAAAAGCTTACTTCCCCCGTTTTTTAAAATCACAGCTTCTAGAAGGTTTACATGATTTCTTGGAAAACACGAGTTTTTAGAAAATGTGTTTTATTTCATAAATCGAATCTACAAAGTATCCACATTCTACGTCATAACGACTTTCTATAGTTTGCGCATGCGTTTGGAAATAAGAAAAGCTTACTTGCCCCGTTTTTTAAAATCACAGCTTCTAGAAGGTTTACATGATTTCTTAAAAAACACGAGTTTTTAGAAAATGTGTTTTATTTCATAAATGGAATCAACAAAGTATGCACATTCTACGTCATAACGAATTTCTATAGTTTGCGGATGCGTCCAGAAATAAGAAAAGCTTACTTCGACCGTTTTCTAAAATCACAGCTTCTAGAAGGTTTTCATGATTTCGTAAAAAACACGAGTTTTTAGAAAATGTGTTTTATTTCATAAATGGAATCTACAAAGTATGCACATTCTATGTCATAACGACTTTCTATAGTTTGCGCATGTGTCTGGAAATAAGAAAAGCTTACTTCCCCCGTTTTTAAAAATCACAGTTTCTAGAAGGTTTACATGATTTCTTAAAAAACACGAGTTTTTAAAAAATATCTTTTATTTCATAAATGGAATCAACAAAGTATGCACATTCTACTTCATAACGACTTTCTATAGTTTGCGCATGCGTCCGGAAATGAGAAAAGCTTACTTCCACCGTTTTTTAAAATCACAGCTCCTAGAAGGTTTACATGATTTCGTAAAAAACACGAGTTTTTAGAAAATGTGTTTTATTTCATAAATGGAATCTACAAAGTATGCACATTCTACGTCATAACGACTTTCTATAGTTTGCGCATGCGTCCGTAAATAAGAAAAGCTTACTTCCACCGTTTTTTAAAATCACAGCTTCTAGAAGGTTTACATGATTTTGTAAAAAACATGAGTTTTTAGAAAATGTGTTTTATTTCATAATTGGAATCTACAAACTATGCACATTCTACGTCATAACGACTTTCTATAGTTTGCGCAGTCGTCCGGAAATAAGAAAAGCTTACTTCCCCCGTTTTTTAAAATCACAGCTTCTAGAAGGTTTACATGATTTCTTAAAAAACACGAGTTTTTAGAAAATATCTTTTGTTTCATAAATAGAATCAACAAAGTATGCACATTCTACGTCATAACGAATTTCTATAGTTTGTGCATGCGTCCGGAAATAAGAAAAGCTTACTTCCACCGTTTTTTAAAATCACAGCTTCTAGAAGGTTTACATGATTTCTTAAAAAACACGAGTTTTTACAAAATGTGTTTTATTTCATAAATGGAATCAACAAAGTATGCACATTCTACGTCATAACAACTTTCTATAGTTTGTGCATGCGTCCGGAACTAAGCATAGCTTACTTCCCCCGTTTTTTAAAATCACAGCTTCTAGAACGTTTACATGATTTCTTAAAAAACACGAGTTTTTAGAAAATGTGTTTTATTTCATAAATGGAATCAACAAAGTATGCACATTCTACGTCATAACGACTTTCTATAGTTTGCGCATGCGTCTGGAAATAAGGAAAGCTTACATCCCCCGTTTTTTTAAATCACAGCTTCTAGAAGGTTTACATGATTTCTTAAAAAACACGAGTTTTTAGAAAATGTGTTTTATTTCATAAATGGAATCTACAAAGTATCCACATTCTACGTCATAACGACTTTCTATAGTTTGCGCATGCGTCTGGAAATAAGAAAAGCTTACTTCCCCCGTTTTTTAAAATCACAGCTTCTAGAAGGTTTACATGATTTCTTAAAAAACATGAGTTTTTAGAAAATGTGTTTTATTTCATGAATGGAATAAGCAAAGTATGCACATTCTACGTCATAACGACTTTCTATAGTTTGCGCATGCGTCCGGAAATAAGAAAAGCTTCCTTCCACCGTTTTTTAAAATCACAGCTTCTAGAAGGTTTACATGATTTTGTAAAAAACACGAATTTTTAGAAAATGTGTTTTATTTCGTAAATGGAATCTACAACGTATGCACATTCTACGTCATAACGACTTTCTATAGTTTGCGCATGCGTTTGGAAATAAGAAAAGCTTACTTCCACCGTTTTTTAAAATCACAGCTTCTAGAAAGTTTACATGATTTCGTAAAAAACACGAGTTTTTAGAAAATGTGTTTTATTTCATAAATGGAATCTACAAAGTATGCACATTCTACGTCATAACGACTTTCTATAGTTTGCGCATGCGTCCAGAAATAAGAAAAGCTTACTTCCACCGTTTTTTAAAATCACAGCTTCTAGAAGGTTTACATGATTTCGTAAAAAACACGAGTTTTTAGCAAATGTGTTTTATTTCATAAATGGAATCTACAAAGTATGCACATTCTACGTCATAACGACTTTCTATAGTTTGCGCATGCGTCCGGAAATAAGAAAAGCTTACTTCCACCGTTTTTTAAAATCACAGCTTCTAGAAGGTTTACATGATTTCGTAAAAAACACGAGTTTTTAGCAAATGTGTTTTATTTCATAAATGGAATCTACAAAGTATGCACATTCTACGTCATAACGACTTTCTAGAGTTTGCACATGCGTTTGGAAATAAGAAAAGCTTACATCCCCCGTTTTTTAAAATCACAGCTTCTAGAAGGTTTACATGATTTCTTAAAAAACACGAGTTTTTAGAAAATGTGTTTTATTTCATAAATGGAATCAACAAAGTATGCACATTCTACGTCATAACGAATTTCTATAGTTTGCGCATGCGTCCGGAAATAAGAAAAGGTTACTTCCACCGTTTTTTAAAATCACAGCTTCTAGAAGGTTTACATGATTTCGTAAAAAACACGAGTTTTTAGAAAATGTGTTTTATTTCATAAATGGAATCTACAAAGTATGCACATTCTACGTCATAACGAATTTCTATAGTTTGCGCATGCGTCCGGAAATAAGAAAAGCTTACTTCCCCCGTTTTTTAAAATCACAGCTTCTAGAAGGTTTACATGATTTCTTAAAAAACACGAGTTTTTAGAAAATGTGTTTTATTTCATAAATGGAATCAACAAAGTATGCACATTCTACGTCATTAGGACTTTCTATAGTTTGTGCATGCGTCCGGAAATAAGAAAAGCTTACTTCCCCCGTTTTTTAAAATCACAGCTTCTAGAAGGTTTACATGATTTCTTGGAAAACATGAGTTTTTAGAAAATGTGTTTTATTTCATAAATCGAATCTACAAAGTATCCACATTCTACGTCATAACGATTTTCTATAGTTTGCGGATGCGTCCAGAAATAAGAAAAGCTTACTTCGACCGTTTTCTAAAATCACAGCTTCTAGAAGGTTTTCATGATTTCGTAAAAAACACGAGTTTTTAGAAAATGTGTTTTATTTCATAAATGGAATCTACAAAGTATGCACATTCTATGTCATAACGACTTTCTATAGTTTGCGCATGTGTCTGGAAATAAGAAAAGCTTACTTCCCCCGTTTTTAAAAATCACAGCTTCTAGAAGGTTTACATGATTTCTTAAAAAACACGAGTTTTTAAAAAATATCTTTTATTTCATAAATGGAATCAACAAAGTATGCACATTCTACGTCATAACGACTTTCTATAGTTTGCGCATGCGTCCGGAAATGAGAAAAGCTTACTTCCACTGTTTTTTAAAATCACAGCTCCTAGAAGGTTTACATGATTTCGTAAAAAACACGAGTTTTTAGAAAATGTGTTTTATTTCATAAATGGAATCTACAAAGTATGCACATTCTACGTCATAACGACTTTCTATAGTTTGCGCATGCGTCCGGAAATAAGAAAAGCTTACTTCCACCGTTTTTTAAAATCACAGCTTCTAGAAGGTTTACATGATTTCGTAAAAAAGATGAGTTTTTAGAAAATGTGTTTTATTTCATAATTGGAATCTACAAACTATGCACATTCTACGTCATAACAACTTTCTATAGTTTGCGCAGTCGTCCGGAAATAAGAAAAGCTTACTTCCCCCGTTTTTTAAAATCACAGCTTCTAGAAGGTTTACATGATTTCTTAAAAAACACGAGTTTTTAGAAAATATCTTTTGTTTCATAAATAGAATCAACAAAGTATGCACATTCTACGTCATAACGAATTTCTATAGTTTGTGCATGCGTCCGGAAATAAGAAAAGCTTACTTCCACCGTTTTTTAAAATCACAGCTTTTAGAAGGTTTACATGATTTCTTAAAAAACACGAGTTTTTACAAAATGTGTTTTATTTCATAAATGGAATCAACAAAGTATGCACATTCTACGTCATAACAACTTTCTATAGTTTGTGCATGTGTCCGGAACTAAGAAAAGCTTACTTCCCCCGTTTTTTAAAATCACAGCTTCTAGAACGTTTACATGATTTCTTAAAAAACACGAGTTTTTAGAAAATGTGTTTTATTTCATAAATGGAATCAACAAAGTATGCACATTCTACGTCATAACGACTTTCTATAGTTTGCGCATGCGTCTGGAAATAAGGAAAGCTTACATCCCCCGTTTTTTAAAATCACAGCTTCTAGAAGGTTTACATGATTTCTTAAAAAACACGAGTTTTTAGAAAATGTGTTTTATTTCATAAATGGAATCTACAAAGTATCCACATTCTACGTCATAACGACTTTCTATAGTTTGCGCATGCGTCTGGAAATAAGAAAAGCTTACTTCCCCCGTTTTTTAAAATCACAGCTTCTAGAAGGTTTACATGATTTCTTAAAAAACATGAGTTTTTAGAAAATGTGTTTTATTTCATGAATGGAATAAGCAAAGTATGCACATTCTACGTCATAACGACTTTCTATAGTTTGCGCATGCGTCCGGAAATAAGAAAAGCTTCCTTCCACCGTTTTTTAAAATCACAGCTTCTAGAAGGTTTACATGATTTCGTAAAAAACACGAGTTTTTAGCAAATGTGTTTAATTTCATAAATGGAATCTACAAAGTATGCACATTCTACGTCATAATGACTTTCTATAGTTTGCGCATGCGTCCGGAAATAAGAAAAGCTTACTTCCACCGTTTTTTAAAATCACAGCTTCTAGAAGGTTTACATGATTTCGTAAAAAACACTAGTTTTTAGAAAATGTGTTTTATTTCATAAATGGAATCTACAAAGTATGCACATTCTACGTCATAACGACTTTCTATAGTTTGCGCATGCGTCCGGAAATAAGATAAGCTTACTTCCACCGTTTTTTAAAATCACAGCTTCTAGAAGGTTTACATTATGTCTTAAAAAACACGAGTTTTTAGAAAATGTGTTTTATTATATAAATGGAATCAACAAAGTATGCACATTCTACGTCATAACAATTTTCTATAGTTTGCGCATCCGTCCGGAAATAAGAAAAGCTTACTTCCACCGTTTTTTAAAATCACAGCTTCTAGAAGGTTTACATGATTTCGTAAAAAACACTAGTTTTTAGAAAATGTGTTTTATTTCATAAATGGAATCAACAAAGTATGCACATTCTACGTCATAACGACTTTCTATAGTTTGCGCATGCGTCAGGAAATAAGAAAAGCTTACTTCCACCGTTTTTTAAAATCACAGCTTCTAGAAGGTTTACATGATTTCGTAAAAAACACGAGTTTTTAGAAAATGTGTTTTATTTCATAAATAGAATCTACAAAATATGCACATTCTACGTCATAACGACTTTCTATAGTTTGCGCATGCGTCCAGAAATAAGAAAAGCTTACTTCCACCGTTTTTTAAAATCACAGCTTCTAGAAGGTTTACATGATTTCGTAAAAAACACGAGTTTTTAGCAAATGTGTTTTATTTCATAAATGGAATCTACAAAGTATGCACATTCTACGTCATAACGACTTTCTATAGTTTGCGCATGCATCTGGAAATAAGAAAAGCTTACATTCCCCGTTTTTTAAAATCACAGCTTCTAGAAGGTTTACATGATTTCTTAAAAAACCCGAGTTTTTAGAAAATATGTTTTATTTCATAAATGGAATCAACAAAGTATGCACATTCTACGTCATAACGACTTTCTATAGTTTGCGCATGCGTCCGGAAATAAGAAAAGCTTACTTCCACCGTTTTTTAAAATCACAGCTTCTAGAAGGTTTACATGATTTCGTAAAAAACACGAGTTTTTAGCAAATGTGTTTTATTTCATAAATGGAATCTACAAAGTATGCACATTCTACGTCATAACGACTTTCTATAGTTTGCGCATGCGTCCGGAAATAAGAAAAGCTTACTTCCACCGTTTTTTAAAATCACAGCTTCTAGAAGGTTTACATGATTTCGTAAAAAACACTAGTTTTTAGAAAATGTGTTTTATTTCATAAATGGAATCTACAAAGTATGCACATTCTACGTCATAACGACTTTCTATAGTTTGCGCATGCGTCCGGAAATAAGATAAGCTTACTTCCACCGTTTTTTAAAATCACAGCTTCTAGAAGGTTTACATTATGTCTTAAAAAACACGAGTTTTTAGAAAATGTGTTTTATTATATAAATGGAATCAACAAAGTATGCACATTCTACGTCATAACAATTTTCTATAGTTTGCGCATCCGTCCGGAAATAAGAAAAGCTTACTTCCACCGTTTTCTAAAATCACAGCTTCTAGAAGGTTTACATGATTTCGTAAAAAACACTAGTTTTTAGCAAATGTGTTTTATTTCATAAATGGAATCTACAAAGTATGCACATTCTACGTCATAACGACTTTCTATAGTTTGCGCATGCGTTTGGAAATAAGAAAAGCTTACATCCCCCGTTTTTTAAAATCACAGCTTCTAGAAGGTTTACATGATTTCTTAAAAAACACGAGTTTTTAGAAAATGTGTTTTATTTCATAAATGGAATCAACAAAGTATGCACATTCTACGTCATAACGACTTTCTATAGTTTGCGCATGCGTCAGGAAATAAGAAAAGCTTACTTCCACCGTTTTTTAAAATCACAGCTTCTAGAAGGTCTACATGATTTCGTAAAAAACACGAGTTTTTAGCAAATGTGTTTTATTTCATAAATGGAATCTACAAAGTATGCACATTCTACGTCATAACGACTTTCTATAGTTTGCGCATGCGTCCGGAAATAAGAAAAGCTTACTTCCACCATTTTTTAAAATCACATCTTCTAGAAGGTTTACATGATTTCGTAAAAAACACGAGTTTTTAGCAAATGTGATTTATTTCATAAATGGAATCCACAAAGTATGCACATTCTACTTCATAACGACTTTCTATAGTTTGCACATGCGTTTGGAAATAAGAAAAGCTTACATCCCCCGTTTTTTAAAATCACAGCTTCTAGAAGGTTTACATGATTTCTTAAAAAACAAGAGTTTTTAGAAAATGTGTTTTATTTCATAAATGGAATCAACAAAGTATGCACATTCTACGTCATAACGAATTTATATAGTTTGCGCATGCGTCCGGAAATAAGAAAAGCTTTCTTCCACCGTTTTTTAAAATCACAGCTTCTAGAAGGTTTACATGATATCGTAAAAAACACGAGTTTTTAGAAAATGTGTTTTATTTCATAAATGGAATCTACAAAGTATGCACATTCTACCTCATAACGACTTTCTATAGTTTGCGCTTGCGTTTGGAAATAAGATAAGCTTACTTCCCCCGTTTTTTAAAATCACAGCTTCTAGAAGGTTTACATTATGTCTTTAAAAAACACGAGTTTTTAGAAAATGTGTTTTATTATATAAATGGAATCAACAAACTATGCACATTCTACGTCATAACGACTTTCTATAGTTTGCGCATGCGTCCGGAAATAAGAAAAGCTTACTTCCACCGTTTTTTAAAATCACAGCTTCTAGAAGGTTTACATGATTTCGTAAAAAGCATGAGTTTTTAGAAAATGTGTTTTATTTCATAAATGGAATCTACAAAGTATGCACATTCTACCTCATAACGACTTTCTATAGTTTGCGCTTCCGTCCGGAAATAAGAAAAGCTTACTTCCCTCGTTTTTTAAAATCAAAGCTTCTAGAAGGTTTACATGATTTCTTAAAAAACACGAGTTTTTAGAAAATGTGTTTTATTTCATAAATCGAATCTACAAAGTATCCACATTCTACGTCATAACGACTTTCTATAGTTTGCGCATGCGTCGGGAAATAAGAAAAGCTTACTTCCCCCGTTTTTTAAAATCACAGCTTCTAGAAGGTTCACATGATTTCTTAAAAAACACGAGTTTTTAGAAAATGTGTTTTATTTCCTAAATGGAATCAACAAAGTATGCACATTCTATGTCACAATGACTTTCAATAGTTTGCGCATGCATTTGGAATTAAGAAAAGCTTACTTCCACCATTTTTTAAAATCACAGCTTCTACAAGGTTTACATGATTTCGTAAAAAACACGTGTTTTTAGAAAATGTGTTTTATTTCATAAATGGAATATACAAAGTATGCACATTTTAAGTCAGAACGACTTTCTATAGTTTGCGCATGCGTCCGGAAATAAGAAAAGCTTACTTCCACCGTTTTTTAAAATCACAGCTTCTAGAAGGTTTACATGATTTCGTAAAAAACACGAGTTTTTAGAAAATGTGTTTTATTTCATAAATGGAATCTACAAAGTATGCACATTCTACGTCATAACGACTTTCTATAGTTTGCGCATGCGTCCGGAAATAAGAAAAGCTTACTTCTACCATTTTTTAAAATCACAGCTTCTAGAAGGTTTACATGATTTCTTAAAAAACATGAGTTTTTAGAAAATTTGTTTTATTTAATAAATGGGATCTACAAAGTATGCACATTCTAGGTCATAACGACTTTCTATAGTTTGTGCATGCGTCCGGAAATAAGAAAAGCTTACTTCCCCCGTTTTTTAAAATTACAGCTTTTCGAAGGTTTACATGAGTTCTTAAAAAACACGAGTTTTTAGAAAATGTGTTTTATTTCATAAATGGAATCAACAAAGTATGCACATTCTACGTCATAACAACTTTCTATAGATTGCGCATGCGTCCGGAAATAAGAAAAGATTACTCCCACCATTTTTTAAAATCACGGCTTCTAGAAGGTTTACATGATTTCGTAAAAAACACGAGTTTTTAGAAAATGTGTTTTATTTCATAAATGGAATCAACAAAGTATGCACATTCTACGTCATAACGACTTCTATAGTTTGCGCATGCGTTTGGAAATAAGAAAAGCTTACATCCCCCATTTTTTAAAATCACAGCTTCTAGAAGGTTTACATGATTTCTTAAAAAACACGAGTTTTTAGAAAATGTGTTTTATTTCATAAATAGAGTCAACAAAGTATGCACATTCTACGTCATAAGGACTTTCTATAGTTTACGGATGCGTCCGGAAATAAGAAAACCTTACTTCCACCGTTTTTTAAAATCACAGCTTCTAGAAGGTTTACATGATTTCGTAAAAAACACGAGTTTTTAGAAAATGGGTTTTATTTCATAAAGGGAATCAACAAAGTATGCACATTCTACGTCATAACGACTTTCTATAGTTTGCGCATTCGTCCGGAAATAAGAAAATCTTACTTCCCCCGTTTTTTAAAATCACAGCTTCTAGAAGGTTTACATGATTTATTAAAAATAACGACTTTTTAGAAAATGTGTTTTATTTCACAAATGGAATCTACAAAGTATGCACATTCTATGTCATAACGACTTTCTATAGTTTGTGCATGCGTCCGGAAATAAGAAAAGCTTACTTCCCCCGTTTTTTAAAATCACAGCTTCTAGAAGGTTTACATGATTTCTTAAAAAACACGAGTTTTTAGAAAATGTGTTTTATTTCATAAATGAAATCAACAAAGTATGCACATTCTACGTCAGAACGACTTTCTATAGTTTGCGCATGCGTTTGGAAATAAGAAAAGCTTACTTCCCTCGTTTTTTAAAATCACAGCTTCTAGAAGGTTTACATGATTTCGTAGAAAACATGAGTTTTTAGAAAATGTGTTTTTTTTCATAAATGGAATCAACAAAGTATGCAAATTCTACATCATAACGACCTTCTATAGTTTGCGCATGCGTTTAAAAATAAGAATAGCTTACTTCCACCGTTTTTTAAAATCAAAGCTTCTAGAAGGTTTACATGATTTCTTAAAAAACACGAGTTTTTAGAAAATGTGTTTTATTTCATAAATGGAATCAACAAAGTATGCACATTCTACGTCATAACGACTTCTATATTTTGCGCGTGCGTTTCGAAATAACAAAAGCTTACATCCCCCGTTTTTTAAAATCACAGCTTCTAGAAGGTTTACATGATTTCTTAAAAAACACGAGTTTTTAGAAAATGTGTTTTATTTCATAAATAGAATCTACAAAGTATGCAGATTCTATGTCATAACGACTTTCTATAGTTTGCGCATGCGTCCGGAAATAAGAAAAGCTTATTTCCACCGTTTTTTAAAATCACAGCTTCTAGAAGGTTTACAAGATTTCTTAAAAAACACGAGTTTTTAGAAAATGGGTTTTATTTCATAAATGGAATCAACAAAGTATGCACATTCTACGTCATAACGACTTTCTATTGTTTGCGCATTCATCCGGAAATAAGAAAAGCTTACTTCCCCCGTTTTTTAAAATCACAGCTTCTAGAAGGTTTACATGATTTATTAAAAAAAATGAGTTTTTAGAAAATGTGTTTTATTTCACAAATGGAATCTACAAAGTATGCACATTCTATGTCATAACGACTTTCTATAGTTTGCGCATGCGTCCGGAAATAAGAAAAGCTTTCTTACCCCGTTTTTTAAAATCACAGCTTCTAGAAGGTTTACATGATTTCTTAAAAAACACGAGTTTTTAGAAAATGTGTTTTATTTCATAAATGGAATCTACAAAGTATGCACATTCTACGTCATAACGAATTTCTATAGTTTGCGCATGCGTCCGGAAATAAGAAAAGCTTACTTCCCCCGTTTTTTAAAATCACAGCTTCTAGAAGGTTTACATGATTTCTTAAAAAACACGAGTTTTTAGAAAATGTGTTTTATTTCATAAATGGAATCAACAAAGTATGCACATTCTACTTCATTAGGACTTTCTATAGTTTGTGCATGCGTCCGGAAACAAGAAAAGCTTACTTCCCCCATTTTTTAAAATCACAGCTTCTAGAAGGTTTACATGATTTCTTGGAAAACACGAGTTTTTAGAAAATGTGTTTTATTTGATAAATGGAATCTACAAAGTATGCACATTCTACGTCATAACGACTTTCTATAGTTTGCGCATGCGTCCGGAAATAAGAAAAGCTTACTTCCACCGTTTTTTAAAATCACAGCTTCTAGAAGGTTTACATGATTTCGTAAAAAACACGAGTTTTTAGAAAATGTGTTTTATTTAATAATTGGAATCTACAAACTATGCACATTCTACGTCATAATGACTTTCTATAGTTTGCGCAGTCGTCCGGAAATAAGAAAAGCTTACTTCCCCCGTTTTTTAAAATCACAGCTTCTAGAAGGTTTACATGATTTCTTAAAAAACACGAGTTTTTAGAAAATATCTTTTGTTTCATAAATAGAATCAACAAAGTATGCACATTCTATGTCATAACGACTTTCTATAGTTTGCACATGCGTCCGGAAATAAGAAAAGCTTACTTCCACCGTTTTTTAAAATCACAGCTTCTAGAAGGTTTACATGAGTTCTTAAAAAACACGAGTTTTTAGAAAATGTGTTTTATTTCATAAATGGAATCAACAAAGTATGCACATTCTACGTCATAATGACTTTCTATAGTTTGTGCATGCGTTTGGAAATAAGAAAAGCTTACTTCCCCCGTTTTTTAAAATCACAGCTTCTAGAAGGTTTACATGATTTCTTAAAAAACACGAGTTTTTAGAAAATGTGTTTTATTTCATAAATGGAATCAACAAAGTATTCACATTCTACGTCATAACGAATTTCTATAGTTTGTGCATGCAATCGGAAATAATAAAAGCTTACTTCCCCCGTTTTTTAAAATCACAGCTTCTAGAAGGCTTACATGATTTCTTAAAAACAACGAGTTTTTAGAAAATGTGTTTTATTTCATAAATGGTATCTACAAAGTATGCACATTCTACGTCATAAGGACTTTCTATAGTTTGTGCATGCGTCCGGAAATAAGAAAAGCTTAATTCCCCCGTTTTTTAAAATCACAGCTTCTAGAAGGTTTACATGATTTCTTAAAAAACACGAGTTTTTAGAAAATGTGTTCTATTTCATAAATGGAGTCAACAAAGTATGCACATTCTACGTCATAAAGACTTTCTATAGTTTGCGCATGCGTCCAGAAATAAGAAAAGCTTACTTCGCCCGTTTTTTAAAATCACAGCTTCTAGAAGGTTTACATGATTTCTTAAAAAACACGAGTTTTTAGAAAATGTTTTTTATTTCATAAATGGAATCAGCAAAGTATGCACATTCTACGTCATAACTACTTTCTATAGTTTGCGGATGCGTCCGGAAATAAGAAAAGCTTACTTCCACCGTTTTTTAAAATAACAGCTTCTAGAAGGTTTACATGATTTCGTAAAAAACACGAGTTTTTAGAAAATGTGTTTTATTTCATCAATGGAATCTACAAAGTATGCACATTCTAAGTCCTAACGACTTTCTATAGTTTGCACATGCGTCCAGAAATAAGAAAAGTTTACTTCCAACGTTTTTTAAAATCACAGCTTCTAGAAGGTTTACATGATTTCATAAAAAACACGAGTTTTTAGAAAATTTGTTTTATTTCATAAATGGAATCTACAAAGTATGCACATTCTACGTCATAATGACTTTCTATAGTTTGCGCATGCGTCCGGAAATAAGAAAAGCTTACTTCCATCGTTTTTTAAAATCACAGCTTCTAGAAGGTTTACATGATTTCTTAAAAAACACGAGTTTTTAGAAAATGTGTTTTATTTCATAAATGGAATCAACAAAGTATGCACATTTTACGTCATAACGACTTTCTATAGTTTGCGCATGCGTCTGGAAATAAGAAAATCTTACTTCCACCGTTTTTTAAAATCACAGCTTCTAGAAGGTTTATATGACTTCGTAAAAAACACGAGTTTTTAGAAAATGTGTTTTATTTCATAAATGGAATCTACAAAGTATGCACATTTTACGTCAAAACGACTTTCTATAGTTTGTGCATGCGTCCGGAAATAAGAAAAGCTTACTTCCCCCGTTTTTTAAAATCACTGCTTCTAGAAGGTTTACATGAGTTCTTAAAAAACACGAGTTTTTAGAAAAATGTGTTTTATTTCATAAATGGAATCAACAAAGTATGCACATTCTACGTCATAACGATGTTCTATAGTTTGCGCATGCGTCCGGAAATAAGAAAAGCTTACTTCCACTGTTTTTTAAAATCACAGCTTCTAGAAGGTTTACATGATTTCGTAAAAAAAACGAGTTTTTAGAAAATGTGTTTTATTTCATAAATGGAATCTACAAAGTATGCACATTCTACGTCATAACGACTTTCTATAGCTTGCGCATGCGTCCGGAAATAAGAAAAGTTTACTTCCACCGGTTTTTAAAATCACAGCTTCTAGAAGGTTTACATGATTTCATAAAAAACACGAGTTTTTAGAAAATGTGTTTTATTTCATAAATGGAATCTACAAAGTATGCACATTCTACGTCATAACGACTTTCTATAGTTTGCGCATGCGTCTCGAAATAAGAAAAGCTTACTTCCCCCATTTTTTTAAATCACAGCTTCTAGAAGGTTTACATGATTTCTTAAAAAACATGAGTTTTTAGAAAATATCTTTTATTTCATAAATGAAATCAACAAAGTATGCACATTCTACGTCATAACAACTTTCTCTAGTTTGCGCATGCGTCCGGAACTAAGAAAAGCTTACTTCCCCCGTTTTTTAAAATCACAGCTTCTAGAAGGTTTACATGATTTCTTAAAAAACACGAGTTTTTAGAAAATGTGTTTTATTTCATAAATGGAATCAACAAAGTATGCACATTCTACGTCATAACGACTTTCTATAGTTTGCGCATGCGTCCGGAAATAAGAAAATCTTACTTCCACCGTTTTTTAAAATCACAGCTTCTAGAAGGTTTACATGATTTTGTAAAAAACACGAGTTTTTAGAAAATGTGTTTTATTTCATAAATGGAATATACAAAGTATGCACATTCTACGTCATAACGACTTTCTAAAGTTTGCGCATGCGTCCGGAAATAACAAAAGCTTACTTCCCCCATTTTTTAAAATCACAGCTTCTAGAAGGTTTACATGATTTCTTAAAAAACACGAGTTTTTAGAAAATGTGTTTTATTTCATAAATCGAATCTACAAAGTATCCACATTCTACGTCATAACGACTTTCTATAGTTTGCGCATGCGTCCAGAAATAAGAAAAGCTTACTTCCCCCGTTTTTTAAAATCACAGCTTCTAGAAGGTTTACATGATTTCTTAAAAAACACGAGTTTTTAGAAAATGTGTTTTATTTCATAAATGGAGTCAAACAAAGTATGCACATTCTACGTCATAACGACTTTCTATAGTTTGCGCATGTGTCCAGAAATGAGAAAAGCTTACTTCCACCGTTTTTTAAAATCACAGCTTCTAGAAGGTTTACATGATTTCGTAAAAAACACGAGTTTTTAGAAAATGTGTTTTATTTGATAAATGGAATCTACAAAGTATGCACATTCTACGTCATAACGACTTTCTATAGTTTGCGCATGCGTCCGGAAATAAGAAAAGCTTACTTCCACCGTTTTTTAAAATCACAGCTTCAAGAAGGTTTACATGATTTCGTAAAAAACACGAGTTTTTAGAAAATGTGTTTTATTTCATAATTGGAATCTACAAACTATGCACATTCTACGTCATAACGAATTTCTATAGTTTGCGCAGGCGTCCGGAAATAAGAAAAGCTTACTTCCCCCGTTTTTTAAAATCACAGCTTCTAGAAGGTTTACATGATTTCTTAAAAAACACGAGTTTTTAGAAAATATCTTTTGTTTCATAAATAGAATCAACAAAGTATGCACATTCTAAGTCATAACGACTTTCTATAGTTTGCGCATGCGTCCGGAAATAAGAAAAGCTTACTTCCACCGTTTTTTAAAATCACAGCTTCTAGAAGGTTTACATGATTTCTTAAAAAACACGAGTTTTTAGAAAATGTGTTTTATTTCATAAATCGAATCTACAAAGTATCCACATTCTACATCATAACGACTTTCTATAGTTTGCGCATGCGTCCGGAAATAAGAAAAGCTTACTTCCCTCGTTTTTTAAAATCACAGCTTCTAGAAGGTTTACATGATTTCTTAAAAAACACGAGTTTTTAGAAAATGTGTTTTATTTCATAAATCGAATCTACAAAGTATCCACATTCTACGTCATAACGACTTTCTATAGTTTGCGCATGCGTCCGGAAATAAGAAAAGCTTACTTCCACCGTTTTTTAAAATCACAGCTTCTAGAAGGTTTACATGATTTCTTAAAAAACACGAGTTTTTAGAAAATGTGTTTTATTTCATAAATCGAATCTACAAAGTATCCACATTCTACATCATAACGACTTTCTATAGTTTGCGCATGCGTCCGGAAATAAGAAAAGCTTACTTCCCCCGTTTTTTAAAATCACAGCTTCTAGAAGGTTTACATGATTTCTTAAAAAACACGAGTTTTTAGAAAATGTGTTTTATTTCATAAATCGAATCTACAAAGTCTCCACATTCTACGTCATAATGACTTTCTATAGTTTGCGCATGCGTCTGGAAATAAGAAAAGCTTACTTCCCCCGTTTTTTAAAATCACAGCTTCTAGAAGGTTTACATGATTTCTTAAAAAACACGAGTTTTTAGAAAATGTGTTTTATTTCATGAATGGAATAAGCAAAGTATGCACATTCTACGTCATAACGACTTTCTATAGTTTGCGCATGCGTCCGGAAATAAGAAAAGCTTCCTTCCACCGTTTTTTAAAATCACAGCTTCTAGAAGGTTTACATGATTTTGTAAAAAACATGAGTTTTTAGAAAATGTGTTTTATTTCATAAATGGAATCTACAAAGTATGCACATTCTACGTTATGACGACTTTCTATAGTTTGCGCATGCGTCTGGAAATAAGAAAAGCTTACTTCCCCCGTTTTTTAAAATCACAGCTTCTAGAAGGCTTACATGATTTCTTAAAAAACACGAGTTTCTAGAAAATGTCTTTTATTTCATCAATGGAATCAACAAAGTATGCACATTCTACGTCATAACGACTTTCTATAGTTTGCGCATGCGTCCGGAAATGAGAAAAGCTTACTTCCACCGTTTTTTAAATTCACAGCTTCTAGAAGGTTTACACGATTTCGTAAAAAACACGAGTTTTTAGAAAATGTGTTTTATTTGATAAATGGAATCTACAAAGTATGCACATTCTACGTCATAACGACTTTCTATAGTTTGCACATGCGTCCGGAAATAAGAAAATCTTACTTCCACCGTTTTTTAAAATCATAGCTTCTAGAAGGTTTACATGATTTCGTAAAAAACACGAGTTTTTAGCAAATGTGTTTTATTTCATAATTGGAATCTACAAACTATGCACATTCTACGTCATAACGACTTTCTATAGTTTGCGCAGGCGTCCGGAAATAAGAAAAGCTTACTTCCCCCGTTTTTTAAAATCACAGCTTCTAGAAGGTTTACATGATTTCTTAAAAAACACGAGTTTTTAGCAAATGTGTTTTGTTTCATAAATAGATTCAACAAAGTATGCACATTCTACGTCATAACGACTTTCTATAGTTTGCGCATGCGTCCGGAAATAAGAAAAGCTTACTTCCACCGTTTTTTAAAATCACAGCTTCTAGAAGGTTTACATGATTTCTTAAAAAACACGAGTTTTTAGAAAATATGTTTTATTTCATAAATCGAATCTACAAAGTATCCACATTCTACATCATAACGACTTTCTATAGTTTGCGCATGCGTCCGGAAATAAGAAAAGCTTACTTCCCCCGTTTTTTAAAATCACAGTTTCTAGAAGGTTTACATGATTTCTTAAAAAACACGAGTTTTTAGAAACTGTGTTTTATTTCATAAATCGAATCTACAAAGTATCCACATTCTACGTCATAACGACTTTCTATAGTTTGCGCATGCGTCTGGAAATAAGAAAAGCTTACTTCCCCCGTTTTTTAAAATCACAGCTTCTAGAAGGTTTACATGATTTCTTAAAAAACACGAGTTTTTAGAAAATGTGTTTTATTTCATGAATGGAATAAGCAAAGTATGCACATTCTACGTCATAACGACTTTCTATAGTTTGCGCATGCGTCCGGAAATAAGAAAAGCTTCCTTCCACCGTTTTTTAAAATCACAGCTTCTAGAAGGTTTACATGATTTCTTAAAAAACACGAGTTTTTAGAAAATATGTTTTATTTCATAAATGGAATCAACAAAGTATGCACATTCTACGTCATAACGACTTTCTATAGTTTGCGCATGCGTCCGGAAATAAGAAAAGCTTACTTCCACCATTTTTTAAAATCACAGCTTCTAGAAGGTTTACATGATTTCGTAAAAAACACGAGTTTTTAGCAAATGTGTTTTATTTCATAAATGGAATCTACAAAGTATGCACATTCTACGTCATAAAGACTTTCTATAGTTTGCGCATGCGTCCGGAAATAAGAAAAGCTTACTTCCACCGTTTTTTAAAATCACAGCTTCTAGAAGGTTTACATGATTTCGTAAAAAACACGAGTTTTTAGCAAATGTGTTTTATTTCATAAATGGATCCTACAAAGTATGCACATTCTACGTCATAACGACTTTCTATAGTTTGCGCATGCGTTTGGAAATAAGAAAAGCTTACATCCCCCGTTTTTTAAAATCACAGCTTCTAGAAGGTTTACATGATTTCTTAAAAAACACGAGTTTTTAGAAAATGTGTTTTATTTCATAAATGGAATCAACAAAGTATGCACATTCTACGTCATAACGAATTTCTATAGTTTGCGCATGCGTCCGGAAATAAGAAAAGCTTACTTCCACCATTTTTTAAAATCACAGCTTCTAGAAGGTTTACATGATTTCGTAAAAAACACGAGTTTTTAGAAATTGTGTTTTATTTCATAAATGGAATCTACAAAGTATGCACATTCTACGTCATAACGAATTTCTATAGTTTGCACATGCGTCTGGAAATAAGAAAAGCTTACTTCCCCCGTTTTTTAAAATCACAGCTTCTAGAAGGTTTACATGATTTCTTAAAAAACACGAGTTTTTAGAAAATGTGTTTTATTTCATCAATGGAATCAACAAAGTATGCACATTCTATGTCATTAGGACTTTCTATAGTTTGTGCATGCGTCCGGAAATAAGAAAAGCTTACTTCCCCCATTTTTTAAAATCACAGCTTCTAGAAGGTTTACACGATATCTTGGAAATCACGAGTTTTTAGAAAATGTGTTTTATTTGATAAATGGAATCTACAAAGTATGCACATTCTATGTCATAACGACTTTCTATAGTTTGCGAATGCGTCCGGAAATAAGAAAAGCTTACTTCCACCGTTTTTTAAAATCACAGCTTCTAGAAGGTTTACATGATTTCGTAAAAAACACGAGTTTTTAGAAAATGTGTTTTATTTAATAATTGGAATCTACAAACTATGCACATTCTACGTCATAACGACTTTCTATAGTTTGCGCAGGCGTCCGGAAATAAGAAAAGCTTACTTCCCCCGTTTTTTAAAATCACAGCTTCTAGAAGGTTTACATGATTTCTTAAAAAACACGAGTTTTTAGAAAATATCTTTTGTTTCATAAATAGAATCAACAAAGTATGCACATTCTACGTCATAACGACTTTCTATAGTTTGCGCATGCGTCCGGAAATAAGAAAAGCTTACTTCCACCGTTTTTTAAAATCACAGCTTCTAGAAGGTTTACATGATTTCGTAAAAAACACGAGTTTTTAGCAAATGTGTTTTATTTAATAAATGGAATCTACAAAGTATGCACATTCTACGTCATAACGACTTTCTATAGTTTGCGCATGCGTTTGGAAATAAGAAAAGCTTACATCCCCCGTTTTTTAAAATCACAGCTTCTAGAAGGTTTACATGATTTCTTAAAAAACACGAGTTTTTAGAAAATGTGTTTTATTTCATAAATGGAATCAACAAAGTATGCACATTCTACGTCATAACGAATTTCTATAGTTTGCGCATGCGTCCGGAAATAAGAAAAGCTTACTTCCACCGTTTTTTAAAATCACAGCTTCTAGAAGGTTTACATGATTTCGTAAAAAACACGACTTTTTAGAAAATGTGTTTTATTTCATAAATGGAATCTACAAAGTATGCACATTCTACGTCATAACGACTTTCTATAGTTTGAGCATGCGTCCGGAAATAAGAAAAGCTTACTTCCACCATTTTTTAAAATCACAGCTTCTAGAAGGTTTACATGATTTCGTAAAAAACACGAGTTTTTAGCAAATGTGTTGTATTTCATAAATGGAATCTACAAAGTATGCACATTCTACTTCATAACGACTTTCTATAGTTTGCGCATGCGTATGGAAATAAGAAAAGCTTACTTCCACCATTTTTTAAAATCACAGCTTCTAGAAGGTTTACATTATGTCTTAAAAAACACGAGTTTTTAGAAAATGTGTTTTATTTCATAAATGGAATAAACAAAGTATGCACATTCTACGTCAGAACGACTTTCTATAGTTTGCGCATGCGTCCGGAAATAAGAAAAGCTTACTTCCACCATTTTTTAAAATCACAGCTTCTAGAAGGTTTACATGATTTCGTAAAAAACACGAGTTTTTAGAAAATGTGTTTTATTTCATAAATGGAATCTACAAAATATGCACATTCTATGTCATAACGACTTTCTATAGTTTGCGCATGCGTCCAGAAATAAGAAAAGCTTACTTCCACCGTTTTTTAAAATCACATCTTCTAGAAGGTTTACATGATTTCGTAAAAAACACGAGTTTTTAGCAAATGTGTTTTATTTCATAAATGGAATCTACAAAGTATGCACATTGTACGTCATAACGACTTTCTATAGTTTGCGCATGTGTATGGAAAAAAGAAAAGCTTACATCCCCCGTTTTTTAAAATCACAGCTTCTAGAAGGTTTACATGATTTCTTAAAAAACACGAGTTTTTAGAAAATGTGTTTTATTCCATAAATGGAATCAACAAAGTATGCACATTCTACGTCATAATGACTTTCTATAGTTTGCGCATGCGTCCGGAAATAAGAAAAGCTTACTTCCACCGTTTTTTAAAATCACAGCTTCTAGAAGGTCTACATGATTTCGTAAAAAACACGAGTTTTTAGCAAATGTGTTTTATTTCATAAATGGAATCTACAAAGTATGCACATTCTACGTCATAACGACTTTCTATAGTTTGCGCATGCGTCCGGAAATAAGAAAAGCTTACTTCCACCATTTTTTAAAATCACATCTTCTAGAAGGTTTACATGATTTCGTAAAAAACACGAGTTTTTAAAAAATATCTTTTATTTCATAAATGGAATCAACAAAGTATGCACATTCTACGTCATAACGACTTTCTATAGTTTGCGCATGCGTCCGGAAATGAGAAAAGCTTACTTCCATCGTTTTTTAAAATCACAGCTCCTAGAAGGTTTACATGATTTCGTAAAAAACACGAGTTTTTAGAAAATGTGTTTTATTTCATAAATGGAATCTACAAAGTATGCACATTCTACGTCATAACGACTTTCTATAGTTTGCGCATGTGTCTGGAAATAAGAAAAGCTTACTTCCCCCGTTTTTTAAAATCACAGCTTCTAGAAGGTTTACATGATTTCTTAAAAAACACGAGTTTTTAAAAAATATCTTTTATTTCATAAATGGAATCAACAAAGTATGCACATTCTACGTCATAACGACTTTCTATAGTTTGCGCATGCATCCAGAAATAAGAAAAGCTTACTTCCACCGTTTTTTAAAATCACAGCTTCTAGAAGGTTTACATGATTTCGTAAAAAACACGAGTTTTTAGCAAATGTGTTTTATTTCATAAATGAAATCTACAAAGTATGCACATTCTACGTCATAACGACTTTCTATAGTTTGCGCATGCGTCTGGAAATAAGAAAAGCTTACATCCCCCGTTTTTTAAAATCACAGCTTCTAGAAGGTTTACATGATTTCTTAAAAAACCCGAGTTTTTAGAAAATCTGTTTTATTTCATAAATGGAATCAACAAAGTATGCACATTCTACGTCATAACGACTTTCTATAGTTTGCGCATGCGTCCGGAAATAAGAAAATCTTACTTCCACCGTTTTTTAAAATCACAGCTTCTAGAAGGTTTACATGATTTCGTAAAAAACACGACTTTTTAGAAAATGTGTTTTATTTCATAAATGGAATCTACAAAGTATGCACATTCTACGTCATAACGACTTTCTATAGTTTGAGCATGCGTCCGGAAATAAGAAAAGCTTACTTCCACCATTTTTTAAAATCACAGCTTCTAGAAGGTTTACATGATTTCGTAAAAAACACGAGTTTTTAGCAAATGTGTTGTATTTCATAAATGGAATCTACAAAGTACGCACATTCTACTTCATAACGACTTTCTATAGTTTGCGCATGCGTATGGAAATAAGAAAAGCTTACTTCCACCATTTTTTAAAATCACAGCTTCTAGAAGGTTTACATTATGTCTTAAAAAACACGAGTTTTTAGAAAATGTGTTTTATTTCATAAATGGAATAAACAAAGTATGCACATTCTACGTCAGAACGACTTTCTATAGTTTGCGCATGCGTCCGGAAATAAGAAAAGCTTACTTCCACCATTTTTTAAAATCACAGCTTCTAGAAGGTTTACATGATTTCGTAAAAAACACGAGTTTTTAGAAAATGTGTTTTATTTCATAAATGGAATCTACAAAATATGCACATTCTATGTCATAACGACTTTCTATAGTTTGCGCATGCGTCCAGAAATAAGAAAAGCTTACTTCCACCGTTTTTTAAAATCACATCTTCTAGAAGGTTTACATGATTTCGTAAAAAACACGAGTTTTTAGCAAATGTGTTTTATTTCATAAATGGAATCTACAAAGTTTGCACATTGTACGTCATAACGACTTTCTATAGTTTGCGCATGTGTATGGAAAAAAGAAAAGCTTACATCCCCCGTTTTTTAAAATCACAGCTTCTAGAAGGTTTACATGATTTCTTAAAAAACACGAGTTTTTAGAAAATGTGTTTTATTCCATAAATTGAATCAACAATGTATGCACATTCTACGTCATAATGACTTTCTATAGTTTGCGCATGCGTCCGGAAATAAGAAAAGCTTACTTCCACCGTTTTTTAAAATCACAGCTTCTAGAAGGTCTACATGATTTCGTAAAAAACACGAGTTTTTAGCAAATGTGTTTTATTTCATAAATGGAATCTACAAAGTATGCACATTCTACGTCATAACGACTTTCTATAGTTTGCGCATGCGTCCGGAAATAAGAAAAGCTTACTTCCACCATTTTTTAAAATCACATCTTCTAGAAGGTTTACATGATTTCGTAAAAAACACGAGTTTTTAAAAAATATCTTTTATTTCATAAATGGAATCAACAAAGTATGCACATTCTACGTCATAACGACTTTCTATAGTTTGCGCATGCGTCCGGAAATGAGAAAAGCTTACTTCCATCGTTTTTTAAAATCACAGCTCCTAGAAGGTTTACATGATTTCGTAAAAAACACGAGTTTTTAGAAAATGTGTTTTATTTCATAAATGGAATCTACAAAGTATGCACATTCTACGTCATAACGACTTTCTATAGTTTGCGCATGCGTCCGGAAATAAGAAAAGTTTACTTCCACAGTTTTTTAAAATCACAGCTTCTAGAAGGTTTACATGATTTCGTAAAAAACATGAGTTTTTAGAAAATGTGTTTTATTTCATAATTGGAATCTACAAACTATGCACATTCTATGTCATAACGACTTTCTATAGTTTGCGCAGTCGTCCGGAAATAAGAAAAGTTTACTTCCCCCGTTTTTTAAAATCACAGCTTCTAGAAGGTTTACATGATTTCTTAAAAAACACGAGTTTTTAGAAAATATCTTTTGTTTCATAAATAGAATCAACAAAGTATGCACATTCTACGTCCTAACGAATTTCTATAGTTTGTGCATGCGTCCGGAAATAAGAAAAGCTTACTTCCACCGTTTTTTAAAATCACAGCTTCTAGAAGGTTTACATGATTTCTTAAAAAACACGAGTTTTTACAAAATGTGTTTTATTTCATAAATGGAATCAACAAAGTATGCACATTCTACGTCATAACAACTTTCTATAGTTTGTGCATGCGTCCGGAACTAAGAAAAGCTTACTTCCCCCGTTTTTTAAAATCACAGCTTCTAGAAGGTTTACATGATTTCTTAAAAAACACGAGTTTTTAGAAAATGTGTTTTATTTCATAAATGGAATCAACAAAGTATGCACATTCTACGTCATAACGACTTTCTATAGTTTGCGCATGCGTCTGGAAATAAGGAAAGCTTACATCCCCCGTTTTTTAAAATCACATCTTCTAGAAGGTTTACATGATTTCTTAAAAAACACGAGTTTTTAGAAAATGTGTTTTATTTCATAAATGGAATCTACAAAGTATCCACATTCTACGTCATAACGACTTTCTATAGTTTGCGCATGCGTCTGGAAATAAGAAAAGCTTACTTCCCCCGTTTTTTAAAATCACACCTTCTAGAAGGTTTACCTGATTTCTTAAAAAACACGAGTTTTTAGAAAATGTGTTTTATTTCATAAATGGAATCAACAAAGTATGCACATTCTACGTCATAACGACTTTCTATAGTTTGCGCATGCGTCTGGAAATAAGGAAAGCTTACTTCCACCATTTTTTAAAATCACAGCTTCTAGAAGGTTTACATGATTTCGTAAAAAACACGAGTTTTTAGCAAATGTGTTTTATTTCATAAATGGAATCTACAAAGTATGCACATTCTACGTCATAACGACTTTCTATAGTTTGCGCATGCGTCCGGAAATAAGAAAAGCTAACTTCCCCCGTTTTTTAAAATCACAGCTTCTAGAAGGTTTACATGATTTTGTAAAAAACACGAGTTTTTAGAAAATGTGTTTTATTTCATAAATGGAATCTACAAAGTATGCACATTCTACGTCATAACGACTTTCTATAGTTTGCGCATGCGTCCAGAAATAATAAAAGCTTACTTCCACCGTTTTTTAAAATCACAGCTTCTAGAAGGTTTACATGATTTCTTAAAAAACACGAGTTTTTAGAAAATGTGTTTTATTTCATAAATGGAATCAACAAAGTATGCACATTCTACGTCATAACGACTTTCTATAGTTTGCGCATGCGTCCGGAAATAAGAAAAGCTTACTTCCACCGTTTTTTAAAATCACAGCTTCTAGAAGGTTTACATGATTTCGTAAAAAACACGAGTTTTTAGCAAATGTGTTTTATTTCATAAATGGAATCTACAAAGTGTGCACATTCTACGTCATAACGACTTTCTATAGTTTGCGCATGCGTCCGGAAATAAGAAAAGCTTACTTCCACCGTTTTTTAAAATCACAGCTTCTAGAAGGTTTACATGATTTCGTAAAAAACACTAGTTTTTAGAAAATGTGTTTTATTTCATAAATGGAATCTACAAAGTATGCACATTCTACGTCATAACGACTTTCTATAGTTTGCGCATGCGTTTGGAAATAAGACAAGCTTACTTCCCCCGTTTTTTAAAATCACAGCTTCTAGAAGGTTTACATTATGTCTTAAAAAACACGAGTTTTTAGAAAATGTGTTTTATTATATAAATGGAATCAACAAAGTATGCACATTCTACGTCATAACAATTTTCTATAGTTTGCGCATCCGTCCGGAAATAAGAAAAGCTTACTTCCACCGTTTTCTAAAATCACAGCTTCTAGAAGGTTTACATGATTTCGTAAAAAACACTAGTTTTTAGCAAATGTGTTTTATTTCATAAATGGAATCTACAAAGTATGCACATTCTACGTCATAACGACTTTCTATAGTTTGCGCATGCGTTTGGAAATAAGAAAAGCTTACATCCCCCGTTTTTTAAAATCACAGCTTCTAGAAGGTTTACATGATTTCTTAAAAAACACGAGTTTTTAGAAAATGTGTTTTATTTCATAAATGGAATCAACAAAGTATGCACATTCTACGTCATAACGACTTTCTATAGTTTGCGCATGCGTCCGGAAATAAGAAAAGCTTACTTCCACCATTTTTTTAAATCACAGCTTCTAGAAGGTTTACATGATTTCGTAAAAAACATGAGTTTTTAGAAAATGTGTTTTATTTCATAAATGGAATCTACAAAATATGCACATTCTACGTCATAACGACTTTCTATAGTTTGCGCATGCATCCAGAAATAAGAAAAGCTTACTTCCACCGTTTTTTAAAATCACAGCTTCTAGAAGGTTTACATGATTTCGTAAAAAACACGAGTTTTTAGCAAATGTGTTTTATTTCATAAATGAAATCTACAAAGTATGCACATTCTACGTCATAACGACTTTCTATAGTTTGCGCATGCGTCTGGAAATAAGAAAAGCTTACATCCCCCATTTTTTAAAATCACAGCTTCTGGAAGGTTTACATGATTTCTTAAAAAACCCGAGTTTTTAGAAAATATGTTTTATTTCATAAATGGAATCAACAAAGTATGCACATTCTACGTCATAACGACTTTCTATAGTTTGCGCATGCGTCCGGAAATAAGAAAAGCTTACTTCCACCGTTTTTTAAAATCACAGCTTCTAGAAGGTTTACATGATTTCGTAAAAAACACGACTTTTTAGAAAATGTGTTTTATTTCATAAATGGAATCTACAAAGTATGCACATTCTACGTCATAACGACTTTCTATAGTTTGCGCATGCGTCCGGAAATAAGAAAAGCTTACTTCCACCATTTTTTAAAATCACAGCTTCTAGAAGGTTTACATGATTTCGTAAAAAACACGAGTTTTTAGCAAATGTGTTTTATTTCATAAATGGAATCTACAAAGTACGCACATTCTACTTCATAACGACTTTCTATAGTTTGCGCATGCGTATGGAAATAAGAAAAGCTTACTTCCACCATTTTTTAAAATCACAGCTTCTAGAAGGTTTACATTATGTCTTAAAAAACACGAGTTTTTAGAAAATGTGTTTTATTTCATAAATGGAATAAACAAAGTATGCACATTCTACGTCAGAACGACTTTCTATAGTTTGCGCATGCGTCCGGAAATAAGAAAAGCTTACTTCCACCATTTTTTAAAATCACAGCTTCTAGAAGGTTTACATGATTTCGTAAAAAACACGAGTTTTTAGAAAATGTGTTTTATTTCATAAATGGAATCTACAAAATATGCACATTCTACGTCATAACGGCTTTCTATAGTTTGCGCATGCGTCCAGAAATAAGAAAAGCTTACTTCCACCGTTTTTTAAAATCACATCTTCTAGAAGGTTTACATGATTTCGTAAAAAACACGAGTTTTTAGCAAATGTGTTTTATTTCATAAATGGAATCTACAAAGTATGCACATTGTACGTCATAACGACTTTCTATAGTTTGCGCATGCGTATGGAAAAAAGAAAAGCTTACATCCCCCGTTTTTTAAAATCACAGCTTCTAGAAGGTTTACATGATTTCTTAAAAAACACGAGTTTTTAGAAAATGTGTTTTATTCCATAAATGGAATCAACAAAGTATGCACATTCTACGTCATAATGACTTTCTATAGTTTGCGCATGCGTCCGGAAATAAGAAAAGCTTACTTCCACCGTTTTTTAAAATCACAGCTTCTAGAAGGTCTACATGATTTCGTAAAAAACACGAGTTTTTAGCAAATGTGTTTTATTTCATAAATGGAATCTACAAAGTATGCACATTCTACGTCATAACGACTTTCTATAGTTTGCGCATGCGTCCGGAAATAAGAAAAGCTTACTTCCACCATTTTTTAAAATCACATCTTCTAGAAGGTTTACATGATTTCGTAAAAAACACGAGTTTTTAGCAAATGTGATTTATTTCATAAATGGAATCTACAAAGTATGCACATTCTACGTCATAACGACTTTCTATAGTTTGCACATGCATTTGGAAATAACAAAAGCTTACATCCCCCGTTTTTTAAAATCACAGCTTCTAGAAGGTTTACATGATTTCTTAAAAAACAAGAGTTTTTAGAAAATGTGTTTTATTTCATAAATGGAATCAACAAAGTATCCACATTCTACGTCATAATGACTTTCTATAGTTTGTGCATGCAATCGGAAATAAGCAAAGCTTACTTCCCCCGTTTTTTAAAATCACAGCTTCTAGAAGGCTTACATGATTTCTTAAAAACAACGAGTTTTTAGAAAATGTGTTTTATTTCATAAATGGAATCTACAAAGTATGCACATTCTACGTCATAACGACTTTCTATAGTTTGCGCATGCGTTTGGAAATAAGATAAGCTTACTTCCCCGTTTTTTAAAATCACAGCTTCTAGAAGGTTTACATTATGTCTTTAAAAAACACGAGTTTTTAGAAAATGTGTTTTATTATATAAATGGAATCAACAAACTATGCACATTCTACGTCATAACGACTTTCTATAGTTTGCGCATGCGTCCGGAAATAAGAAAAGGTTACTTCCACCGTTTTTTAAAATCACAGCTTCTAGAAGGTTTACATGATTTCGTAAAAAGCATGAGTTTTTAGAAAATGTGTTTTATTTCATAAATGGAATCTACAAAGTATGCACATTCTACCTCATAACGACTTTCTAAAGTTTGCGCTTGCGTCCGGAAATAAGAAAAGCTTACTTCCCTCGTTTTTTAAAATCACAGCTTCTAGAAGGTTTACATGATTTCTTAAAAAACACGAGTTTTTAGAAAATGTGTTTTATTTCATAAATCGAATCTACAAAGTATCCACATTCTACGTCATAACGACTTTCTATAGTTTGCGCATGCGTCTGGAAATAAGAAAAGCTTACTTCCCCCGTTTTTTAAAATCACAGCTTCTAGAAGGTTCACATGATTTCTTAAAAAACACGAGTTTTTAGAAAATGTGTTTTATTTCCTAAATGGAATCAACAAAGTATGCACATTCTATGTCACAATGACTTTCTATAGTTTGCGCATGCGTTTGGAATTAAAAAAGCTTACTTCCACCATTTTTTAAAATCACAGCTTCTACAAGGTTTACATGATTTCGTAAAAAACACGTGTTTTTAGAAAATGTGTTCTATTTCATAAATGGAATATACAAAGTATGCACATTTTAAGTCAGAACGACTTTCTATAGTTTGCGCATGCGTCCGGAAATAAGAAAAGCTTACTTCCACCGTTTTTTAAAATCACAGCTTCTAGAAGGTTTACATGATTTCGTAAAAAACACGAGTTTTTAGAAAATGTGTTTTATTTCATAAATGGAATCTACAAAGTATGCACATTCTACGTCATAACGACTTTCTATAGTTTGCGCATGCGTCCGGAAATAAGAAAAGCTTACTTCTACCATTTTTTAAAATCACAGCTTCTAGAAGGTTTACATGATTTCTTAAAAAACATGAGTTTTTAGAAAATTTGTTTTATTTAATAAATGGGATCTACAAAGTATGCACATTCTAGGTCATAACGACTTTCTATAGTTTGTGCATGCGTTCGGAAATAAGAAAAGCTTACTTCCCCCGTTTTTTAAAATCACAGCTTCTCGAAGGTTTACATGAGTTCTTAAAAAACACGAGTTTTTAGAAAATGTGTTTTATTTCATAAATGGAATCAACAAAGTATGCACATTCTACGTCATAACAACTTTCTATAGATTGCGCATGCGTCCGGAAATAAGAAAAGATTACTCCCACCGTTTTTTAAAATCACGGCTTCTAGAAGGTTTACATGATTTCGTAAAAAACACGAGTTTTTAGAAAATGTGTTTTATTTCATAAATGGAATCAACAAAGTATGCACATTCTACGTCATAACGACTTCTATAGTTTGCGCATGCGTTTGGAAATAAGAAAAGCTTACATCCCCCGTTTTTTAAAATCACAGCTTCTAGAAGGTTTACATGATTTCTTAAAAAACACGAGTTTTTAGAAAATGTGTTTTATTTCATAAATGGAATCAACAAAGTATGCACATTCTACGTCATAATGACTTTCTATAGTTTGTGCATGCGTTTGGAAATAAGAAAAGCTTACTTCCCCCGTTTTTTAAAATCACAGCTTCTAGAAGGTTTACATGATTTCTTAAAAAACACGAGTTTTTAGAAAATGTGTTTTATTTCATAAATGGAATCAACAAAGTATGCACATTCTATGTCATAATGAATTTCTATAGTTTGTGCATGCAATCGGAAATAAGCAAAGCTTACTTCCCCCGTTTTTTAAAATCACAGCTTCTAGAAGGCTTACATGATTTCTTAAAAACAACGAGTTTTTAGAAAATGTGTTTTATTTCATAAATGGTATCTACAAAGTATGCACATTCTACGTCATAAGGACTTTCTATAGTTTGTGCATGCGTCCGGAAATAAGAAAAGCTTAATTCCCCCGTTTTTTAAAATCACAGCTTCTGGAAGGTTTACATGATTTCTTAAAAAACAAGAGTTTTTAGAAAATGTGTTCTATTTCATAAATGGAATCAACAAAGTATGCACATTCTACGTCATAACGACTTTCTATAGTTTGCGCATGCGTCCGGAAATAAGAAAAGCTTACATCCCCCGTTTTTTAAAATCACAGCTTCTAGAAGGTTTACATGAGTTCTTAAAAAACACGAGTTTTTAGAAAATGTGTTTTATTTCATAAATGGAATCAACAAAGTATGCACATTCTACGTCATAATGACTTTCTATAGTTTGTGCATGCGTTTGGAAATAAGAAAAGCTTACTTCCCCCGTTTTTTAAAATCACAGCTTCTAGAAGGTTTACATGATTTCTTAAAAAACACGAGTTTTTAGAAAATGTGTTTTATTTCATAAATGGAATCAACAAAGTATGCACATTCTACGTCATAATGAATTTCTATAGTTTGTGCATGCAATCGGAAATAAGAAAAGCTTACTTCCCCCGTTTTTTAAAATCACAGCTTCGAGAAGGCTTACATGATTTCTTAAAAACAACGAGTTTTTAGAAAATGTGTTTTATTTCATAAATGGTATCTACAAAGTATGCACATTCTACGTCATAAGGACTTTCTATAGTTTGTGCATGCGTCCGGAAATAAGAAAAGCTTAATTCCCCCGTTTTTTAAAATCACAGCTTCTGGAAGGTTTACATGATTTCTTAAAAAACAAGAGTTTTTAGAAAATGTGTTCTATTTCATAAATGGAATCAACAAAGTATGCACATTCTACGTCATAACGACTTTCTATAGTTTGCGCATGCGTCCGGAAATAAGAAAAGCTTACTTCCCCCGTTTTTTAAAATCACAGCTTCTAGAAGGTTTACATGATTTCTTAAAAAACACGAGTTTTTAGAAAATGTGTTCTATTTCATAAATGGAATCAACAAAGTATGCACATTCTACGTCCTAACCACTTTCTATAGTTTGCGCATGCGTTTGGAAATAAGAAAAGCTTACTTCCCCCATTTTTTAAAATCACAGCTTCTAGAAGGTTTACATGATTTCGTAAAAAACACGAGTTTTTACAAAATGTGTTTTATTTCATAAATGGAATCAACAAAGTATGCACATTCTACGTCATAACGACTTTCTAAAGTTTGCGCATGCGTCCGGAAATAAGAAAAGCTTACTTCCATCGTTTTTTAAAATCACAGCTTCTAGAAGGTTTACATGATTTCTTAAAAAACACGAGTTTTTAGAAAATGTGTTTTATTTCATAAATGGAATCAACAAAGTATGCACATTTTACGTCATAACGACTTTCTATAGTTTGCGCATGCGTCTGGAAATAAAAAAATCTTACTTCCACCGTTTTTTAAAATCACAGCTTCTAGAAGGTTTATATGACTTCGTAAAAAACACGAGTTTTTAGAAAATGTGTTTTATTTCATAAATGGAATCTACAAAGTATGCACATTTTACGTCAAAACGACTTTCTATAGTTTGTGCATGCGTCCGGAAATAAGAAAAGCTTACTTCCCCCGTTTTTTAAAATCACTGCTTCTAGAAGGTTTACATGAGTTCTTAAAAAACACGAGTTTTTAGAAAATGTGTTTTATTTCATAAATGGAATCAACAAAGTATGCACATTCTACGTCATAACGATGTTCTATAGTTTGCGCATGCGTCCGGAAATAAGAAAAGCTTACTTCCACTGTTTTTTAAAATCACAGCTTCTAGAAGGTTTACATGATTTCGTAAAAAACACGAGTTTTTAGATAATCTGCTTTATTTCATAAATGGAATCTACAAAGTATGCACATTCTACGTCATAACGACTTTCTATAGCTTGCGCATGCGTCCGGAAATAAGAAAAGTTTACTTCCACCGTTTTTTAAAATCACAGCTTCTAGAAGGTTTACATGATTTCGTAAAAAACACGAGTTTTTAGAAAATGTGTTTTATTTCATAAATGGAATCTACAAAGTATGCACATTCTACGTCATAACAACTTTCTATTGTTTGCGCACGCGTCTGGAAATAAGAAAAACTTACTTCCACCGTTTTTTAAAATCATAGCTTCTAGAAGGTTTACATGAGTTCTTAAAAAACATGATTTTTTAGAAAATGTGTTTTATTTCATAAATGGAATGAACAAAGTATGCACATTCTACGTCATAATGACTTTGTATAGTTTGCGCATGCGTTTGGAAATAAGAAAAGCTTACTTCCCCCGTTTTTTAAAATCACAGCTTCTAGAAGGTTTACATGATTTCGTAAAAAATATGAGTTTTTAGAAAATGTGTTTTTTTTATTAAATGGAATCAACAAAGTATGCACATTCTACATCATAACGACCTTCTATAGTTTGCGCATGCGTTAGGAAATAAGAATAGCTTAATTCCCCCGTTTTTTAAAATCCCAGCTTCTAGAAGGTTTACATGATTTCTTAAAAAACACGAGTTTTTAGAAAATGTGTTTTATTTCATCAATGGAATCAGCAAAGTATGCACATTCTACGTCATAACGACTTTCTATAGTTTGCGCATGCGTCCGGAAATAAGAAAAGCTTCCTTCCACCGTTTTTTAAAATCACAGCTTCTAGAAGGTTTACATGATTTCGTAAAAAACATGAGTTTTTAGAAAATGTGTTTTATTTCATAAATGGAATCTACAAAGTATGCACATGCTACGTCATAATGACTTTCTATAGTTTGCCCATGCGTCCGGAAATAAGAAAAGCTTACTTCCGCCGTTTTTTAAAATCACAGCTTCTAGAAGGTTTACATGATTTGTTAAAAAACACGAGTTTTTAGAAAATGTGTTTTATTTCACAAATGGAATCTACAAAGTATGCACATTCTACGTCATAACGACTTTCTATAGTTTGCGCATGCGTCCAGAAATACGAAAATCTTACTTCCACCCTTTTTTAAAATCACAGCTTCTAGAAGGTTTACAAGATTTCTTAAAAAACACGAGTTTTTAGAAAATGGGTTTTATTTCATAAATGGAATCAACAAAGTATGCAAATTCTACGTCATAACGACTTTCTATAGTTTGCGCATGCGTCCGGAAATAAGAAAAGCTTATTTCCACCGTTTTTTAAAATCACAGCTTCTAGAAGGTTTACAAGATTTCTTAAAAAACACGAGTTTTTAGAAAATGGGTTTTATTTCATAAATGGAATCAACAAAGTATGCACATTCTACGTCATAACGACTTTCTATAGTTTGCGCATTCATCCGGAAATAAGAAAAGCTTACTTCCCCCGTTTTTTAAAATCACAGCTTCTAGAAGGTTTACATGATTTATTAAAAAAAACGAGTTTTTAGAAAATGTGTTTTATTTCACAAATGGAATCTACAAAGTATGCACATTCTACGTCATAACGACTTTCTATAGTTTGCGCATGCGTCTGGAAATAAGAAAAGCTTACTTCCACCGTTTTTTAAAATCACAGCTTCTAGAAGGTTTACATGATTTCTTAAAAAACACGAGTTTTTAGAAAATGTGTTTTATTTCATAAATGGAATCAACAAAGTATGCACATTCTACGTCATAATGACTTTCTATAGTTTGCGGAGGCGTACGGAAATAAGAAAAGCTTACTTCCACCGTTTTTTAAAATCACAGCTTCTAGAAGGTTTACATGATTTCGTAAAAAACACGAGTTTTTCGAAAATGTGTTTTATTTCATAAATGGAATCTACAAAGTATGCACATTCTACGTCATAATGACTTTCTATAGTTTGCGCATGCGTCCTGAAATAAGAAAATCTTACTTCCCCCGTTTTTTAAAATCACAGCTTCTAGAAGGTTTACATGATTACGTAAAAAATATGAGTTTTTAGAAAATGTGTTTTTTTTATTAAATGGAATCAACAAAGTATGCACATTCTACATCATAACGACCTTCTATAGTTTGCGCATGTGTTAGGAAATAAGAATAGCTTACTTCCCCCGTTTTTTAAAATCCCAGCTTCTAGAAGGTTTACATGATTTCTTAAAAAACACGAGTTTTTAGAAAATGTGTTTTATTTCATAAATGGAATCAACAAAGTATGCACATTCTACGTCATTAGGACTTTCTATAGTTTGTGCATGTGTCCGGAAATAAGAAAACCTTACTTCCCCCATTTTTTAAAATCACTGCTTCTAGAAGGTTTACATGATTTCGTAAAAAACACGAGTTTTTAGAAAATGTGTTTTATTTCATAAATGAAATCAACAAAGTATGCACATTCTACGTCATAACGAATTTCTATAGTTTCCGCATGCGTCCGGAAATAAGAAAAGCTTACTTCCACCGTTTTTTAAAATCACAGCTTCTAGAAGGTTTACATGATTTTGTAAAAAACACGAGTTTTTAGAAAATGTGTTTTATTTCATAAATGGAATCTACAAACTATGCATATTCTATGTCATAACGACTTTCTATAGCTTGCGCATGCGTCCGGAAATAAGAAAAGTTTACTTCCCCCGTTTTTTAAAATCACAGCTTCTAGAAGGTTTACATGATTTCTTAAAAAACACGAGTTTTTAGAAAATGTGTTTTATTTCATAAATGGAATCAACAAAGTATGCACATTCTACGTCATAACGACTTTCTATAGTTTGCGCATGCGTTCAGAAATAAGAAAAGCTTACTTCCCCCGTTTTTTAAAATCACAGGTTCTAGAAGGTTTACATGATATCTTAAAAAACATGAGTTTTTAGAAAATGTGTTTTATTTCACAAATGGAATCTACAAAGTATGCACATTCTATGTCATAACGACTTTCTATAGTTTGCGCATGCGTCCGGAAATAAGAAAAGCTTACTTACCCCGTTTTTTAAAATCACAGCTTCTAGAAGGTTTACATGATTTCTTAAAAAACAAAAGTTTTTAGAAAATGTTTTTTATTTCATAAATGGAATCAACAAAGTATGCACAGTCTACGTCATAACGACTTTCTATAGTTTGCGCATGCGTTCAGAAATAAGAAAAGCTTACTTCCCCCGTTTTTTAAAATCACAGGTTCTAGAAGGTTTACATGATATCTTAAAAAACATGAGTTTTTAGAAAATGTGTTTTATTTCATAAATGGAATCAACAAAGTATGCACATTCTACGTCATAACGACTTTCTATAGTTTACGCATGCATCCGGAAATAAGAAAAGCTTACTTCCCCCGTTTTTTAAAATCACAGCTTCTAGAAGGTTTACATGATTTCTTAAAAAACACGAGTTTTTAGAAAATGTGTTTTATTTCATAAATGGAATCAACAAAGTATGCACATTCTACGTCATAACGACTTTCTATAGTTTGCGCATGCGTTCAGAAATAAGAAAAGCTTACTTCCCCCGTTTTTTAAAATCACAGGTTCTAGAAGGTTTACATGATTTCGTAAAAAACACGAGTTTTTAGAAAATGTGTTTTATTTCATAAATGGAATCTACAAAGTATGCACATTCTACGTCATAACGACTTTCTATAGTTTGCGCATGCGTCCGGAAATAAGAAACGCTTACTTCCCCCGTTTTTTAAAATCACAGCTTCTAGAAGGTTTACATGATTTCATAAAAAACACAAGTTTTTAGAAAATGTGTTTTATTTTGATAAATGGAATCAAGAAAGTATGCACATTCTACGTCATAACGACTTTCTATAGTTTGCGCATGCGTTTGGAAATAAGAAAAGCTTACTTCCCCCGTTTTTTAAAATCACAGCTTCTACAAGGTTTACATGATTTCTTAAAAAACACGAGTTTTTAGAAAATGTGTTTTATTTCATAAATGGAATCAACAAAGTATGCACATTCTACGTCATAACGACTTTCTATAGTTTGCGCATCCGTTTGGAAAAAAGAAAAGCTTACTTCCATCGTTTTTTAAAATCACAGCTTCTAGAAGGTTTAAATGATTTCTTAAAAAACACGAGTTTTTAGAAAATGTGTTTTATTTCATAAATGGAATCAACAAAGTATGCACATTCTACGTCATAACGACTTTCTATAGTTTGCGCATGCATTTGGAAATAAGAAAAGCTTACATCCCCCGTTTTTTAAAATCACAGCTTCTAAAAGGTTTACATGATTTCTTAAAAAACAAGAGTTTTTAGAAAATGTGTTTTATTCCATAAATGGAATCAACAAAGTATGGACATTCTACGTCATAACGACTTTCTATAGTTTGCGCATGCGTCCAGAAATAAGAAAAGCTTACTTCCACCATTTTTTAAAATCACAGCTTCTGGAAGGTTTACATGACTTCTTAAAAAACACGAGTTTTTAGAAAATGTGTTTTATTTCATAAATGGAATCAACAAAGTATGCGCATTCTACGTCATAACGACTTTCTATAGTTTGCGGATGCATCTTGAAATAAGAAAAGGTTACCTCCCCAGTTTTTTAAAATCACAGCTTCAAGAAGGTTTACATGATTTGTTAAAAAACATGAGTTTTTAGAAAATGTGTTTTATTTCATAAATGGAATCTGGAAAGTATGCACATTCTACGTCATAACGACTTTCTATAGTTTCCGCATGTGTCCCGAAATAAGAAAAACTTACTTCCACCGTTTTTTAAAATCACACCTTCTAGAAGGTTTACATGAGTTCTTAAAAAACACGATTTTTTAGAAAATGTGTTTTATTTCATAAATGGAATCAACAAAGTATGCACATTCTACGTCATAATGACTTTCTATAGTTTGCGCATGCTTCTGGAAATAAGAAAAGATTACTTCCACCGTTTTTTAAAATCAGAGCTTCTAGAAGGTTTACATGATTTCGTAAAAAACACGAGTTTTTAGAAAATGTGTTGTATTTCATCAATGGAATCAACAAAGTATGCACATTCTACGTCAGAACGACTTTCTATAGTTTGCGCATGCGTCCGGAAATAAGAAAAGCTTACTTCCGCCGTTTTTTAAAATCACAGCTTCTAGAAGGTTTACATGATTTCGTAAAAAACACGAGTTTTTAGAAAATATGTTTTATTTCATAAATGGAATCAACAAAGTATCCACATTCTACGTCATAACGACTTTCTATAGTTTGCGCATGCGTTTGGAAATAAGAAAAGCTTACTTCCACCGTTTTTTAAAATCACAGCTTCTAGAAGGTTTACATGATTTCGTAAAAAACACGAGTTTTTAGAAAATATGTTTTATTTCATAAATGGAATCTACAAAGTATGCACATTCTACGTCATAACGACTTTCTATAGTTTGAGCATGCGTCCGGAAATAAGAAAAGCTTACTTCCCTCGTTTTTTAAAATCACAGCTTCTAGAAGGTTTACATGATTTCGTAAAAAACACGAGTTTTTAGAAAATGTATTTTATTTCATAAATGGAATAAACAAAGTATGCACATTCTACGTCATAACGAATTTCTATAGTTTGTGGATGCGTCCGGAAATAAGAAAAGCTTACTTCCACCGTTTTTTAAAATCACAGCTTCTATAAGGTTTACATAATTTCGTAAAAAACACGAGTTTTTAGAAAATGTGTTTTATTTCATAAATGGAATCTACAAAGTATGCACATTCTATGTCATAACGACTTTCTATAGTTTGCGCATGCGTCCGGAAATAAAAAAAGTTTACTTCCACCGTTTTTTAAAATCACAGCTTCTAGAAGGTTTAGATGATTTCGTAAAAAACATGAGTTTTTAGAAAATGTGTTTTATTTCATAAATGGAATCTACAAAGTATGCACATTCTACGTCATAACGACTTTCTATAGTTTGCGCATGCGTCCGGAAATAAGAAAAGCTTACTTCCCCCGTTTTTTAAAATCACAGCTTCTAGAATGTTTACATGATTTCTTAAAAACCATGAGTTTTTAGAAAATGTGTTTTATTTCATAAATGAAATCAACAAAGTATGCACATTCTACGTCAGAACGACTTTCTATAGTTTGTGCATGCATTTGGAAATAAGAAAAGCTTACTTCCCCCGTTTTTTAAAATCACAGCTTCTAGAAGGTTTACATGATTTCGTAAAAAACATGAGTTTTTAGAAAATGTGTTTTTTTTCATAAATGGAATCAACAAAGTATGCACATTCTACATCATAACGACCTTCTATAGTTTGCGCATGCGTTTTGAAATAAGAATAGCTTACTTCCCCCGTTTTTTAAAATCATAGCTTCTAGAAGGTTTACATGATATCGTAAAAAACACCAGTTTTTAGAAAATGTGTTTTATTTCATAAATGCAATCTACAAAGTATGCACATTCTACGTCATAACGACTTTCTATAGTTTGCGCATGCGTCTGGAAATAAGAAAAGATTACTTCCACCGTTTTTTAAAATCACAGCTTCTAGAAGGTTTACATGAGTTCTTAAAAAACACGATTTTTTAGAAAATGTGTTTTATTTCATAAATGGAATCAACAAAGTATGCACATTCTACGTCATAATGACTTTCTATAGTTTGCGCATGCGTCTGGAAATAAGAAAAGATTACTTCCACCGTTTTTTAAAATCAGAGCTTCTAGAAGGTTTACATGATTTCGTAAAAAACACGAGTTTTTAGAAAATGTGTTGTATTTCATCAATGGAATCAACAAAGTATGCACATTCTACGTCAGAACGACTTTCTATAGTTTGCGCATGCGTCCGGAAATAAGAAAAGCTTACTTCCGCCGTTTTTTAAAATCACAGCTTCTAGAAGGTTTACATGATTTCGTAAAAAACACGAGTTTTTAGAAAATATGTTTTATTTCATAAATGGAATCAACAAAGTATCCACATTCTACGTCATAACGACTTTCTATAGTTTGCGCATGCGTTTGGAAATAAGAAAAGATTACTTCCACCGTTTTTTAAAATCACAGCTTCTAGAAGGTTTACATGATTTAGTAAAAAACACGAGTTTTTAGAAAATGTGTTGTATTTCATCAATGGAATAAACAAAGTATGCACATTCTACGTCATAACGACTTTCTATAGTTTGCGCATGCGTCCGGAAATAAGAAAAGCTTACTTCCACCGTTTTTTAAAATCACAGCTTCTATAAGGTTTACATGATTTCGTAAAAAACACGAGTTTTTAGAAAATGTGTTTTATTTCATAAATGGAATCAACAAAGTATCCACATTCTACGTCATAATGAATTTCTATAGTTTGCGCATGCGTTTGGAAATAAGAAAAGCTTACTTCCCCCGTTTTTTAAAATCACAGCTTCTAGAAGGTTTACATGATTTGTTAAAAAACATAAGTGTTTAGAAAATGTGTTTTATTTCATAAATGGAATCAACAAAGTATGCACATTATACGTCATAACAACTTTCTATAGTTTGCGCATGCGTCCGGAAATAAGAAAAGCTTACTTCCACCGCTTTTTAAAATCACAGCTTCTAGAATTTTTACATGATTTCGTAAAAAACACGAGTTTTTAGAAAATGTGTTTTATTTCATAAATGGAATCAACAAAGTCTACACATTCTACGTCATAACGACTTTCTATAGTTTGCGCATGCGTCCGGAAATAAGAAAAGCTTACTTCCACCGTCTTTTAAAATCACAGCTTCTAGAAGGTTTACATGATTTCTTAAAAAACACGAGTTTTTAGAAAATGTGTTTTATTTCATAAATGGAATGAACAAAGTATGCACATTCTACGTCATAACGAATTTCTATAGTTTGCGCATGCATTTGGAAATAAGAAAAGCTTACTTCCCCCGTTTTTTAAAATCACAGCTCCTAGAAGGTTTACATGATTTCGTAAAAAACACGAGTTTTTAGAAAATGTGTTTTATTTCATAAATGGAATCAACAAAGTATGCACATTCTACATCATAATGACCTTCTATAGTTTGCGCATGTGTTCGGAAATAAGAAAAGCTTCCTTCCCCCGTTTTTTAAAATCACAGCTTCTAGAAGGTTTATATGATATCGTAAAAAACATGAGTTTTTAGAAAATGTGTTTTATTTCATTAATGGAATCTACAAAGTATGCACATTCTACGTCATAACGACTTTCTATAGTTTGCGCATGCGTCCGGAAATAAGAAACCCTTACTTCCCCCGTTTTTTAAAATCACAGCTTCTAGAAGGCTTACATGATTTCTTAAAAAACATGAGTTTTTAGAAAATGTGTTTTATTTCATAAATGGAATCAACAAAGTATGCACATTCTACGTCATAACGACTTTCTATAGTGTGCGCATGCGTCCGGAAATAACAAAAGCTTACTTCCCGAGTTTTTTAAAATCACAGCTTCTAGAAGTTTTGCATGATTTCTTATAAAACACGAGTTTTTAGAAAATGTGTTTTATTTCATAAATGGAATCAACAAAGTATGCACATTCTACGTCATAACGACTTTCTATAGTTTGCGCATCCGTTTGGAAAAAAGAAAAGCTTACTTCCCCCGTTTTTTAAAATCACAGCTTTTAGAAGGTTTAAATGATTTCTTAAAAAACACGAGTTTTTAGAAAATGTGTTTTATTTCATAAATGGAATCAACAAAGTATGCACATTCTACGTCATAACGACTTTCTATAGTTTGCGCATGCATTTGGAAATAAGAAAAGCTTACATCCCCCGTTTTTTAAAATCACAGCTTCTAGAAGGTTTACATGATTTCTTAAAAAACAAGAGTTTTTAGAAAATGTGTTTTATTCCATAAATGGAATCATCAAAGTATGGACATTCTACGTCATAACGACTTTCTATAGTTTGCGCATGCGTCCAGAAATAAGAAAAGCTTACTTCCACCATTTTTTAAAATCACAGCTTCTGGAAGGTTTACATGACTTCTTAAAAAACACGAGTTTTTAGAAAATGTGTTTTATTTCATAAATGGAATCAACAAAGTATGCGCATTCTACGTCATAACGACTTTCTATAGTTTGCGGATGCATCCGGAAATAAGAAAAGGTTACCTCACCAGTTTTTTAAAATCACAGCTTCAAGAAGGTTTACATGATTTCTTAAAAAACACGAGTTTTTAGAAAATGTGTTTTATTTCATAAATGGAATCTAGAAAGTATGCACATTCTACGTCATAACGACTTTCTATAGTTTCCGCATGCGTCCCGAAATAAGAAAAACTTACTTCCACCGTTTTTTAAAATCACAGCTTCTAGAAGGTTTACATGAGTTCTTAAAAAACACGATTTTTTAGAAAATGTGTTTTATTTCATAAATGGAATCAACAAAGTATGCACATTCTACGTCATAATGACTTTCTATAGTTTGCGCATGCGTCTGGAAATAAGAAAAGATTACTTCCATCGTTTTTTAAAATCAGAGCTTCTAGAAGGTTTACATGATTTCGTAAAAAACACGAGTTTTTAGAAAATGTGTTGTATTTCATACATGGAATCAACAAAGTATGCACATTCTATGTCAGAACGACTTTCTATAGTTTGCGCATGCGTCCGGAAATAAGAAAAGCTTACTTCCGCCGTTTTTTAAAATCACAGCTTCTATAAGGTTTACATAATTTCGTAAAAAACACGAGTTTTTAGAAAATGTGTTTTATTTCATAAATGGAATCTACAAAGTATGCACATTCTATGTCATAACGACTTTCTATAGTTTGCGCATGCGTCCGGAAATAAAAAAAGTTTACTTCCACCATTTTTTAAAATCACAGCTTCTAGAAGGTTTAGATGATTTCGTAAAAAACATGAGTTTTTAGAAAATGTGTTTTATTTAATAAATGGAATCTACAAAGTATGCACATTCTTCGTCATAATGACTTTCTATAGTTTGCGCATGCGTCCGGAAATAAGAAAAGCTTACTTCCCCCGTTTTTTAAAATCACAGCTTCTAGAAGGTTTACATGATTTCTTAAAAAACACGAGTTTTTAGAAAATGTGTTTTATTTCATAAATGAAATCAACAAAGTATGCACATTCTACGTCAGAACGACTTTCTATAGTTTGCGCATGCATTTGGAAATAAGAAAAGCTTAATTCCCCCGTTTTTTAAAATCACAGCTTCTAGAAGGTTTACATGATTTCGTAAAAAACATGAGTTTTTAGAAAATGTGTTTTTTTTCATAAATGGAATCAACAAAGTATGCACATTCTACATCATAACGACCTTCTATAGTTTGCGCATGCGTTTTGAAATAAGAATAGCTTACTTCCCCCGTTTTTTAAAATCACAGCTTCTAGAAGGTTTACATGATATCGTAAAAAACACGAGTTTTTAGCAAATGTGTTTTATTTCATAAATGCAATCTACAAAGTATGCACATTCTACGTCATAACGGCTTTCTATAGTTTGTGCATGCGTCCGGAAATAAGTAAAGCTTACTTCCACCGTTTTTTAAAATCACAGCTTCTATAAGGTTTACATGATTTCGTAAAAAACATGAGTTTTTAGAAAATGTGTTTTATTTCATAAATCGAATCAACAAAGTATCCACATTCTACGTCATAACGAATTTCTATAGTTTGTGCATGCGTTTGGAAATAAGAAAAGCTTACTTCCCCCGTTTTTTAAAATCACAGCTTCTAGAAGGTTTACATGATTTGTTAAAAAACATAAGTGTTTAGAAAATGTGTTTTATTTCATAAATGGAATCAACAAAGTATGCACATTATACGTCATAACAACTTTCTATAGTTTGCGCATGCGTCCGGAAATAATAAAAGCTTACTTCCACCGCTTTTTAAAATCACAGCTTCTAGAATTTTTACATGATTTCGTAAAAAACACGAGTTTTTAGAAAATGTGTTTTATTTCATAAATGGAATCAACAAAGTCTGCACATTCTACATCATAACGACTTTCTATAGTTTGCGCATGCGTCCGGAAATAAGAAAAGCTTACTTCCACCGTCTTTTAAAATCACAGCTTCTAGAAGGTTTACATGATTTCTTAAAAAACACGAGTTTTTAGAAAATGTGTTTTATTTCATAAATGGAATCAACAAAGTATGCACATTCTACGTCATAACGACTTTCTATAGTTTGCGCATGCGTTTGGAAATAAGAAAAGCTTACTTCCCCCGTTTTTTAAAATCACAGCTCCTAGAAGGTTTACATGATTTCGTAAAAAACACGAGTTTTTAGAAAATGTGTTTTATTTCATAAATGGAATCAACAAAGTATGCACATTCTACATCATAACGACCTTCTATAGTTTGCGCATGTGTTTGGAAATAAGAAAAGCTTCCTTGCCCCGTTTTTTAAAATCACAGCTTCTAGAAGGTTTACATCATTTCTTAAAAAACATGAGTTTTTAGAAAATGTGTTTTATTTCATAAATAGAATCAACAAAGTATGCACATTCTACGTCATAACGACTTTCTATAGTTTGCGGATGCGTCTGGAAATAAGAAAAGCTTACTTCCACCGTTTTTTAAAATCACAGCTTCTAGAAGGTTTACATGATTTCGTAAAAAAGACGAGTTTTTTGAAAATGTGTTTTATTTCATAAATGGAATCAACAAAGTATGCACATTCTACGTCATAACGACTTTCTATAGTTTACGCATGCGTCCGGAAATAAGAAAAGCTTACTTCCCCCATTTTTTAAAATCACAGCTTCTAGAAGGTTTACATGGTTTCTTAAATAACACGAGTTTTTATAAAATGTGTTTTATTTCACAAATGGAAGTAACAAAGTATGCACATTCTACGTCATAACGACTTTCTATAGTTTGTGCATTCGTCCGGAAATAAGAAAAGCTTACTTCCACCGTTTTTTAAAATCACAGCTTCTAGAAGGTTTACATGATTTCTTAAAAAACACGAGTTTTTAGAAAATGTGCATTATTTCATAAATTGAATCTACAAAGTATGCACATTCTACGTCATAACGACTTTCTATAGTTTGCGCATGCGTCCGGAAATAACAAAAGCTTCCACCGATTTTTAAAATCACAGCTTCTGGAAGGTTTACATGATTTCTTAAAAAACATGAGTTTTTAGAAAAAGTGTTTTATTTCATAAATGAAATCAACAAAGTATGCACATTCTACGTCATAATGACTTTCTATAGTTTGCGCATGCATCCGGAAATAAGAAAAGCTTACTTGCCCCGTTTTTTAAAATCACAGCTTCTAGAAGGTTTACATGATTTCGTAAAAAACACGAGTTTCTAGAAAATGTGTTTTATTTCATAAATGGAATCAACAAAGTATGCACATTCTACGTCGTAACGACTTTCTATACTTTGCGCATGCGTCTAGAAATAAGATAAGCTTACTTCCACTGTTTTTTAAAATCACAGCTTCTAGAATGTTTACATGATTTCGTAAAAAACACGAGTTTTTAGAAAATGTGTTTTACTTCATAAATGGAATCTACAAAGTATCCACATTCTACGTCATAACGATTTTCTATAGTTTGCGCATGCATTTGGAAATAAGAAAAGCTTACTTCCCCCGTTTTTTAAAATCACAGCTTCTAGAAGGTTTACATGATTTCTTAAAAAACACGACTTTTTAGAAAATGTGTTTTATTTCATAAATGGAATCAACAAAGTATGCACATTCTACGTCATAACGACTTTCTATAGTTTGCGCATGCGTCCGGAAATAAGAAAAGCTTACTTCCCCCGTTTTTTAAAATCACAGCTTCTAGAAGGTTTACATGATTTCTTAAAAAACACGAGTTTTTGGAAAATGTGTTTTATTTCATAAATGGAATCAACAAAGTATGCACATTCTACATCATAACGACTTTCTATAGTTTGCGCATGCATTTGGAAATAAGAAAAGCTGACTTCCCCCGTTTTTTAAAATCATAGCTTCTAGAAGGTTTACATGATTTCTTAAAAAACACGAGTTTTTAGAAAATGTGTTTTATTTCATAAATGGAATCAACAAAGTATGCACATTCTACGTCATAATGACTTTCTATAGTTTGCGCATGCGTTCGGAAATAAGAAAAGCTTACTACCACCATTTTTTAAAATCACAACTTCTAGAAGGTTTACATGATTTCTTAAAAAACACGAGTTTTTAGAAAATGTGTTTTATTTCATAAATGGAATCAACAAAGTATGCACATTCTACGCCATAACGACTTTCTATAGTTTGAGCATGCGTTCGGAAATAGGAAAAGCTTACTTCCCCCGTTTTTTAAAATCACAGCTTCTAGAAGGTTTACATGATTTCTTAAAAAACATGAGTTTTTAGAAAATGTGTTTTATTTCATAAATGGAATCAAAAAAGTATTCACATTCTACGTCATAACGACTTTCTATAGTTTGCGCATGCGTCCGGAAATAAGAAAAGCTTACTTCCACCGTTTTTTAAAATCACAGCTTCTAGAAGGTTTACATGATTTCGTAAAAAACACGAGTTTTTAGAAAATGTGTTTTATTTCATAAATGGAATCTACAAAGTATGCACATTCTACGTCATCATGACTTTCTATAGTTTGCGCATGCATTTGGAAATAAGAAAATCTTACTTCCCCCGTTTTTTAAAATCACAGCTTCTAGAAGGTTTACATGATTTCTTAAAAAACACGAGTTTTTCGAAGATGTGTTTTATTTCATAAATGGAATCAACAAAGTATGCACATTCTACATCATAACGCCTTTCTATAATTTGCGCATGCGTTTGGAAATAAGAAAAGCTTACTTCCACCGTTTTTTAAAATCACAGGTTCTAGAAGGTTTACATGATTTCTAGAAAAACACGAGTTTTTAGAAAATGTGTTTTATTTCATAAATGGAATCAACAAAGTATGCACATTCTATGTCATAATGACTTTCTATAGTTTGCGCATGCGTTTGGAAATAAGAAAAGCTTACTTCCCCCGTTTTTTAAAATCACAGCTTCTAGAAGGTTTACATTATTTCTTAAAAAACATGAGTTTTGAGAAAATGTGTTTTATTTAATAAATGGAATCAACAAAGTATGCACATTCTACGTCATAACGACTTTCTATAGTTTGCGCATGCGTTTGGAAATAAGAAAAGCTTACTTCCACCGTTTTGTAAAATCACAGCTTCTAGAAGGTTTACATGATTTCGTAAAAAACACGAGTTTTTTGAAAATGTGTTTTATTTCATAAATGGAATCAACAAAGTATGCACATTCTACGTCATAACGACTTTCTATAGTTTGCGCATGCGTTTGGATATAAGAAAAGCTTACTTCCCCCGTTTTTTAAAATCACAGCTTCTAGAAGGTTTACATTATTTCTTAAAAAACATGAGTTTTTAGAAAATGTGTTTTATTTCATAAATGGAATCAACAAAGTATGCAAATTCTACGTCACAACGACTTTCTATAGTTTGCGCATGCGTTTGGAAATATGAAAAGCTTACTTCCCCCGTTTTTTAAAATCACAGCTTTTAGAAGGTTTACATGATTTCTTAAAAAACACGAGTTTTTAGAAAATGTGTTTTATTTCATAAATGGAATAAAAAAAGTATGCACATTCTACGTCATAATGACTTTCTATAGTTTGCGCATTGGTCCGGAAATAAGAAAAGCTTACTTCCCCCGTTTTTTAAAATCACAGCTTCTAGAAGGTTTACATGATTTCTTAAAAAACACGAGTTTCTAGAAAATGTGTTTTATTTCATAAATGGAATCAACAAAGTATGCACATTCTACATCGTAACGACTTTCTATAGTTTGCGCATTCGTCCGGAAATAAGAAAAGCTTACTTCCACCGTTTTTTAAAATCACAGCTCCTAGAAGGTTTACATTATTTAGTAAAAAACACTAGTTTTTAGAAAATGTGCGTTATTTCATAAATGGAATCTACAAAGTATGCACATTCTACGTAATAACGACTTTCTATTGTTTGTGCATGCGTCCGGAAATAACAAAAGCTTACTTACCCCGTTTTTTAAAATCACAGCTTCCAGAAGGTTTACATGATTTCTTAAAAAACACGAGTTTTTAGAAAAAATGTGTTTTATTTCATAAATGGAATCAACAAAGTATGCACATTCTACGTCATAACGAATTTCTATAGTTTGCGCATGCGTCCGGAAATAAGAAAAGCTTACTTCCACAGTTTTTTAAAATCACAGCTTCTAGAAGGTTTACATGATTTCGTAAAAAAGACGAGTTTTTAGAAAATGTGTTTTATTTCATAAATGGAATCTACAAAGTATGCACATTCTACGTCATAATGCCTTTCTATAGTTTGCGCATGCATCCGGAAACAAGAAAAGCTTACTTCCACCGTTTTTTAAAATCACAGCTTCTAGAAGGTTTACATGATTTCTTAAAAAACACGAGTTTTTAGAAAATGTGTTTTATTTCGTAAATGGAATCAACAAAATTTGCACATTCTACGTCATAACGACTTTCTATAGTTTGCGCATTTGTCCGGAAATAAGAAAAGCTTACTTCCAGCGTTTTTTAAAATCACAGCTTCTAGAAGGTTTACATGATTTCTTAAAAAACACGAGTTTTTAGAAAATGTGTTTTATTTCATAAATGGAATCAACAAAGTATGCACATTCTACATCATAACGATTTTCTATAGTTTGCGCATTCATCCGGAAAAAAGAAAAGCTTACTTCCACCGTTTTTTAAAATCACAGCTTCTAAAAGGTTTACATGATTTCGTAAAAAACACGAGTTTTTAGAAAATGTGTTTTATTTCATAAATGGAATCTACAAAGAATGCACATTCTACATCATAACGACTTTCTATAGTTTGCGCATGCGTCCGGAAATAAGAAAAGCTTACTTCCCCCGTTTTTTAAAATCACAGCTTCTAGAAGGTTTACATTATTTCTTAAAAAACATGAGTTTTTAGAAAATCTCTTTTATTTCATAAATGGAATCAACAAAGTATGCACATTCTACGTCATAACGACTTTCTATAGTTTGCGCATGCATTTGAAAATAAGAAAAGCTTACTTCCCCCGTTTTTTAAAATCACAGCTTTTAGAAGGTTTACATGATTTCTTAAAAAACACGAGTTTTTAGAAAATATGTTTTATTTCATAAATGGAATAAAAAAAGTATGCACATTCTACGTCATAACGACTTTCTATAGTTTGCGCATGCGTCTGGAAATAAGAAAAGCTTACTTCCCCCGTTTTTTAAAATCACAGCTTTTAGAAGGTTTACATGATTTCTTAAAAAACATGAGTTTTTAGAAGGTTTACATGATTTCTTAAAAAACACGAGTTTTTAGAAAATGTGTTTTATTTCATAAATGGAATCAACAAAGTATGCACATTCTACGCCATAACGACTTTCTATAGTTTGAGCATGCGTTCGGAAATAGGAAAAGCTTACTTCCCCCGTTTTTTAAAATCACAGCTTCTAGAAGGTTTACATGATTTCTTAAAAAACATGAGTTTTTAGAAAATGTGTTTTATTTCATAAATGGAATTAACAAAGTATGCACATTCTACATCATAACGAATTTCTATAGTTTGCGCATGCGTTTGGAAATAAGAAAAGCTGACTTCCCCCATTTTTTAAAATCACAGCTTCTAGAAGGTTTACATGATTTCTTAAAAAACACGAGTTTTTAGAAAATGTGTTTTATTTCATAAATGGAATCTACAAAGTATGCACATTATACATCATAACGACTTTCTAAAGTTTGCGCATGCGTCCGGAAATAAGAAAAGCTTACTTCCCCCGTTTTTTAAAAACACAGCTTCTAGAAGGTTTACATGATTTCTTAAAAAACACAAGTTTTGAGAAAATGTGTTTTATTTCATAAATGGCATCAACAAAGTATGCACATTCTATGTCATAACGAATTTCTATAGTTTGCGCATGCGTTTGGAAATAAGAAAAGCTTACTTCCCCCGTTTTTTAAAATCACAGCTTCTAGAAGGTTTACATGATTTCTTAAAAAACACGAGTTTTTACAAAATGTGTTTTATTTCATAAATGGAATCAACAAAGTATGCACATTCTAAGTCATAATGACTTTCTATAGTTTGCGCATGCGTCCGGAAATAAGAAAAGCTTACTTCCACCATTTTTTAAAATAACAGCTTCTAGAAGGTCTACATGATTTCTTAAAAAACACAAGTTTTGAGAAAATGTGTTTTATTTTATAAATGGAATCAACAAAGTATGCACATTCTATGTCATAATGACTTTCTATAGTTTGTGCATTCGTCCGGAAATAAGAAAGGCTTACTTCCACCGTTTTTTAAAATCACAGCTTCTAGAAGGTTTACATTATTTCGTAAAAAACACGAGTTTTTACAAAATGTGCATTATTTCATAAATGGAATCTACAAAGTATGCACATTCTACGTCATAACGACTTTCTATAGTTTGCGCATGCGTCCGGAAATAACAAAAGCTTACTTCCCCCGTTTTTTAAAATCAGAGCTTCTATAAGGTTTACATGATTTCTTAAAAAACGCGAGTTTTTAGAAAATGTGTTTTATTTCATAAATGGAATCAACAAAGTATGCACATTCTACGTCATAACGACTTTCTATAGTTTGTGCACTCGTCCGGAAATAAGAAAAGCTTACTTCCACCTTTTTTTAAAATCACAGCTTCTAGAAGGTTTACATTATTTCGTAAAAAACAGGAGTTTTTAGAAAATGTGCATTATTTCATAAATGGAATCAACAAAGTATGCACATTCTACGTCATAACGACTTTCTATAGTTTGCGCATGCGTTTGGAAATAAGAAAAGCTGACTTCCCCCGTTTTTTAAAATCACAGCTTCTAGAAGGTTTACATGATTTCTTAAAAAACACGAGTTTTTAGAAAATGTGTTTTATTTCATAAATGGAATCAACAAAGTATGCACATTCTACGTCATAATGACTTTCTATAGTTTGCGCATGCGTTCGGAAATAAGAAAAGCTTACTACCACCATTTTTTAAAATCACAACTTCTAGAAGGTTTACATGATTTCTTAAAAAACACGAGTTTTTAGAAAATGTGTTTTATTTCATAAATGGAATCAACAAAGTATGCACATTCTACGCCATAACGACTTTCTATAGTTTGAGCATGCGTTCGGAAATAGGAAAAGCTTACTTCCCCCGTTTTTTAAAATCACAGCTTCTAGAAGGTTTACATGATTTCTTAAAAAACATGAGTTTTTAGAAAATGTGTTTTATTTCATAAATGGAATCAAAAAAGTATTCACATTCTACGTCATAACGACTTTCTATAGTTTGCGCATGCGTCCGGAAATAAGAAAAGCTTACTTCCACCGTTTTTTAAAATCACAGCTTCTAGAAGGTTTACATGATTTCGTAAAAAACACGAGTTTTTAGAAAATGTGTTTTATTTCATAAATGGAATCTACAAAGTATGCACATTCTACGTCATCATGACTTTCTATAGTTTGCGCATGCATTTGGAAATAAGAAAATCTTACTTCCCCCCGTTTTTTAAAATCACAGCTTCTAGAAGGTTTACATGATTTCTTAAAAAACACGAGTTTTTCGAAGATGTGTTTTATTTCATAAATGGAATCAACAAAGTATGCACATTCTACATCATAACGCCTTTCTATAATTTGCGCATGCGTTTGGAAATAAGAAAAGCTTACTTCCACCGTTTTTTAAAATCACAGGTTCTAGAAGGTTTACATGATTTCTAGAAAAACACGAGTTTTTAGAAAATGTGTTTTATTTCATAAATGGAATCAACAAAGTATGCACATTCTATGTCATAATGACTTTCTATAGTTTGCGCATGCGTTTGGAAATAAGAAAAGCTTACTTCCCCCGTTTTTTAAAATCACAGCTTCTAGAAGGTTTACATTATTTCTTAAAAAACATGAGTTTTGAGAAAATGTGTTTTATTTAATAAATGGAATCAACAAAGTATGCACATTCTACGTCATAACGACTTTCTATAGTTTGCGCATGCGTTTGGAAATAAGAAAAGCTTACTTCCACCGTTTTGTAAAATCACAGCTTCTAGAAGGTTTACATGATTTCGTAAAAAACACGAGTTTTTTGAAAATGTGTTTTATTTCATAAATGGAATCAACAAAGTATGCACATTCTACGTCATAACGACTTTCTATAGTTTGCGCATGCGTTTGGATATAAGAAAAGCTTACTTCCCCCGTTTTTTAAAATCACAGCTTCTAGAAGGTTTACATTATTTCTTAAAAAACATGAGTTTTTAGAAAATGTGTTTTATTTCATAAATGGAATCAACAAAGTATGCAAATTCTACGTCACAACGACTTTCTATAGTTTGCGCATGCGTTTGGAAATATGAAAAGCTTACTTCCCCCGTTTTTTAAAATCACAGCTTTTAGAAGGTTTACATGATTTCTTAAAAAACACGAGTTTTTAGAAAATGTGTTTTATTTCATAAATGGAATAAAAAAAGTATGCACATTCTACGTCATAATGACTTTCTATAGTTTGCGCATTGGTCCGGAAATAAGAAAAGCTTACTTCCCCCGTTTTTTAAAATCACAGCTTCTAGAAGGTTTACATGATTTCTTAAAAAACACGAGTTTCTAGAAAATGTGTTTTATTTCATAAATGGAATCAACAAAGTATGCACATTCTACATCGTAACGACTTTCTATAGTTTGCGCATTCGTCCGGAAATAAGAAAAGCTTACTTCCACCGTTTTTTAAAATCACAGCTCCTAGAAGGTTTACATTATTTAGTAAAAAACACTAGTTTTTAGAAAATGTGCGTTATTTCATAAATGGAATCTACAAAGTATGCACATTCTACGTAATAACGACTTTCTATTGTTTGTGCATGCGTCCGGAAATAACAAAAGCTTACTTACCCCGTTTTTTAAAATCACAGCTTCCAGAAGGTTTACATGATTTCTTAAAAAACACGAGTTTTTAGAAAAAATGTGTTTTATTTCATAAATGGAATCAACAAAGTATGCACATTCTACGTCATAACGAATTTCTATAGTTTGCGCATGCGTCCGGAAATAAGAAAAGCTTACTTCCACAGTTTTTTAAAATCACAGCTTCTAGAAGGTTTACATGATTTCGTAAAAAAGACGAGTTTTTAGAAAATGTGTTTTATTTCATAAATGGAATCTACAAAGTATGCACATTCTACGTCATAATGCCTTTCTATAGTTTGCGCATGCATCCGGAAACAAGAAAAGCTTACTTCCACCGTTTTTTAAAATCACAGCTTCTAGAAGGTTTACATGATTTCTTAAAAAACACGAGTTTTTAGAAAATGTGTTTTATTTCGTAAATGGAATCAACAAAATTTGCACATTCTACGTCATAACGACTTTCTATAGTTTGCGCATTTGTCCGGAAATAAGAAAAGCTTACTTCCAGCGTTTTTTAAAATCACAGCTTCTAGAAGGTTTACATGATTTCTTAAAAAACACGAGTTTTTAGAAAATGTGTTTTATTTCATAAATGGAATCAACAAAGTATGCACATTCTACATCATAACGATTTTCTATAGTTTGCGCATTCATCCGGAAAAAAGAAAAGCTTACTTCCACCGTTTTTTAAAATCACAGCTTCTAAAAGGTTTACATGATTTCGTAAAAAACACGAGTTTTTAGAAAATGTGTTTTATTTCATAAATGGAATCTACAAAGAATGCACATTCTACATCATAACGACTTTCTATAGTTTGCGCATGCGTCCGGAAATAAGAAAAGCTTACTTCCCCCGTTTTTTAAAATCACAGCTTCTAGAAGGTTTACATTATTTCTTAAAAAACATGAGTTTTTAGAAAATCTCTTTTATTTCATAAATGGAATCAACAAAGTATGCACATTCTACGTCATAACGACTTTCTATAGTTTGCGCATGCATTTGGAAATAAGAAAAGCTTACTTCCCCCGTTTTTTAAAATCACAGCTTTTAGAAGGTTTACATGATTTCTTAAAAAACACGAGTTTTTAGAAAATATGTTTTATTTCATAAATGGAATAAAAAAAGTATGCACATTCTACGTCATAACGACTTTCTATAGTTTGCGCATGCGTCTGGAAATAAGAAAAGCTTACTTCCCCCGTTTTTTAAAATCACAGCTTTTAGAAGGTTTACATGATTTCTTAAAAAACATGAGTTTTTAGAAGGTTTACATGATTTCTTAAAAAACACGAGTTTTTAGAAAATGTGTTTTATTTCATAAATGGAATCAACAAAGTATGCACATTCTACGCCATAACGACTTTCTATAGTTTGAGCATGCGTTCGGAAATAGGAAAAGCTTACTTCCCCCGTTTTTTAAAATCACAGCTTCTAGAAGGTTTACATGATTTCTTAAAAAACATGAGTTTTTAGAAAATGTGTTTTATTTCATAAATGGAATTAACAAAGTATGCACATTCTACATCATAACGAATTTCTATAGTTTGCGCATGCGTTTGGAAATAAGAAAAGCTGACTTCCCCCATTTTTTAAAATCACAGCTTCTAGAAGGTTTACATGATTTCTTAAAAAACACGAGTTTTTAGAAAATGTGTTTTATTTCATAAATGGAATCTACAAAGTATGCACATTATACATCATAACGACTTTCTAAAGTTTGCGCATGCGTCCGGAAATAAGAAAAGCTTACTTCCCCCGTTTTTTAAAAACACAGCTTCTAGAAGGTTTACATGATTTCTTAAAAAACACAAGTTTTGAGAAAATGTGTTTTATTTCATAAATGGCATCAACAAAGTATGCACATTCTATGTCATAACGAATTTCTATAGTTTGCGCATGCGTTTGGAAATAAGAAAAGCTTACTTCCCCCGTTTTTTAAAATCACAGCTTCTAGAAGGTTTACATGATTTCTTAAAAAACACGAGTTTTTACAAAATGTGTTTTATTTCATAAATGGAATCAACAAAGTATGCACATTCTAAGTCATAATGACTTTCTATAGTTTGCGCATGCGTCCGGAAATAAGAAAAGCTTACTTCCACCATTTTTTAAAATAACAGCTTCTAGAAGGTCTACATGATTTCTTAAAAAACACAAGTTTTGAGAAAATGTGTTTTATTTTATAAATGGAATCAACAAAGTATGCACATTCTATGTCATAATGACTTTCTATAGTTTGTGCATTCGTCCGGAAATAAGAAAGGCTTACTTCCACCGTTTTTTAAAATCACAGCTTCTAGAAGGTTTACATTATTTCGTAAAAAACACGAGTTTTTACAAAATGTGCATTATTTCATAAATGGAATCTACAAAGTATGCACATTCTACGTCATAACGACTTTCTATAGTTTGCGCATGCGTCCGGAAATAACAAAAGCTTACTTCCCCCGTTTTTTAAAATCAGAGCTTCTATAAGGTTTACATGATTTCTTAAAAAACGCGAGTTTTTAGAAAATGTGTTTTATTTCATAAATGGAATCAACAAAGTATGCACATTCTACGTCATAACGACTTTCTATAGTTTGTGCACTCGTCCGGAAATAAGAAAAGCTTACTTCCACCTTTTTTTAAAATCACAGCTTCTAGAAGGTTTACATTATTTCGTAAAAAACAGGAGTTTTTAGAAAATGTGCATTATTTCATAAATGGAATCAACAAAGTATGCACATTCTACGTCATAACGACTTTCTATAGTTTGCGCATGCGTTTGGAAATAAGAAAAGCTGACTTCCCCCGTTTTTTAAAATCACAGCTTCTAGAAGGTTTACATGATTTCTTAAAAAACACGAGTTTTTAGAAAATGTGTTTTATTTCATAAATGGAATCAACAAAGTATGCACATTCTACGTCATAATGACTTTCTATAGTTTGCGCATGCGTTTGGAAATAAGAAAAGCTTACTACCACCATTTTTTAAAATCACAACTTCTAGAAGGTTTACATGATTTCTTAAAAAACACGAGTTTTTAGAAAATGTGTTTTATTTCATAAATGGAATCAACAAAGTATGCACATTCTACGCCATAACGACTTTCTATAGTTTGAAGATGCGTTCGGAAATAGGAAAAGCTTACTTCCCCCGTTTTTTAAAATCACAGCTTCTAGAAGGTTTACATGATTTCTTAAAAAACATGAGTTTTTAGAAAATGTGTTTTATTTCATAAATGGAATCAAAAAAGTATTCACATTCTACGTCATAACGACTTTCTATAGTTTGCGCATGCGTCCGGAAATAAGAAAAGCTTACTTCCACCGTTTTTTAAAATCACAGCTTCTAGAAGGTTTACATGATTTCGTAAAAAACACGAGTTTTTAGAAAATGTGTTTTATTTCATAAATGGAATCTACAAAGTATGCACATTCTACGTCATCATGACTTTCTATAGTTTGCGCATGCATTTGGAAATAAGAAAATCTTACTTCCCCCGTTTTTTAAAATCACAGCTTCTAGAAGGTTTACATGATTTCTTAAAAAACACGAGTTTTTCGAAGATGTGTTTTATTTCATAAATGGAATCAACAAAGTATGCACATTCTACATCATAACGCCTTTCTATAATTTGCGCATGCGTTTGGAAATAAGAAAAGCTTACTTCCACCGTTTTTTAAAATCACAGGTTCTAGAAGGTTTACATGATTTCTAAAAAAACACGAGTTTTTAGAAAATGTGTTTTATTTCATAAATGGAATCAACAAAGTATGCACATTCTATGTCATAATGACTTTCTATAGTTTGCGCATGCGTTTGGAAATAAGAAAAGCTTACTTCCCCCGTTTTTTAAAATCACAGCTTCTAGAAGGTTTACATTTTTTCTTAAAAAACATGAGTTTTGAGAAAATGTGTTTTATTTAATAAATGGAATCAACAAAGTATGCACATTCTACGTCATAACGACTTTCTATAGTTTGCGCATGCGTTTGGAAATAAGAAAAGCTTACTTCCACCGTTTTGTAAAATCACAGCTTCTAGAAGGTTTACATGATTTCGTAAAAAACACGAGTTTTTTGAAAATGTGTTTTATTTCATAAATGGAATCAACAAAGTATGCACATTCTACGTCATAACGACTTTCTATAGTTTGCGCATGCGTTTGGATATAAGAAAAGCTTACTTCCCCCGTTTTTTAAAATCACAGCTTCTAGAAGGTTTACATTATTTCTTAAAAAACATGAGTTTTTAGAAAATGTGTTTTATTTCATAAATGGAATCAACAAAGTATGCAAATTCTACGTCACAACGACTTTCTATAGTTTGCGCATGCGTTTGGAAATATGAAAAGCTTACTTCCCCCGTTTTTTAAAATCACAGCTTTTAGAAGGTTTACATGATTTCTTAAAAAACACGAGTTTTTAGAAAATGTGTTTTATTTCATAAATGGAATAAAAAAAGTATGCACATTCTACGTCATAATGACTTTCTATAGTTTGCGCATTGGTCCGGAAATAAGAAAAGCTTACTTCCCCCGTTTTTTAAAATTACAGCTTCTAGAAGGTTTACATGATTTCTTAAAAAACACGAGTTTCTAGAAAATGTGTTTTATTTCATAAATGGAATCAACAAAGTATGCACATTCTACATCGTAACGACTTTCTATAGTTTGCGCATTCGTCCGGAAATAAGAAAAGCTTACTTCCACCGTTTTTTAAAATCACAGCTCCTAGAAGGTTTACATTATTTAGTAAAAAACACTAGTTTTTAGAAAATGTGCGTTATTTCATAAATGGAATCTACAAAGTATGCACATTCTACGTAATAACGACTTTCTATTGTTTGTGCATGCGTCCGGAAATAACAAAAGCTTACTTACCCCGTTTTTTAAAATCACAGCTTCCAGAAGGTTTACATGATTTCTTAAAAAACACGAGTTTTTAGAAAAAATGTGTTTTATTTCATAAATGGAATCAACAAAGTATGCACATTCTACGTCATAACGAATTTCTATAGTTTGCGCATGCGTCCGGAAATAAGAAAAGCTTACTTCCACAGTTTTTTAAAATCACAGCTTCTAGAAGGTTTACATGATTTCGTAAAAAAGACGAGTTTTTAGAAAATGTGTTTTATTTCATAAATGGAATCTACAAAGTATGCACATTCTACGTCATAATGCCTTTCTATAGTTTGCGCATGCATCCGGAAACAAGAAAAGCTTACTTCCAACGTTTTTTAAAATCACAGCTTCTAGAAGGTTTACATGATTTCTTAAAAAACACGAGTTTTTAGAAAATGTGTTTTATTTCGTAAATGGAATCAACAAAATTTGCACATTCTACGTCATAACGACTTTCTATAGTTTGCGCATTTGTCCGGAAATAAGAAAAGCTTACTTCCAGCGTTTTTTAAAATCACAGCTTCTAGAAGGTTTACATGATTTCTTAAAAAACACGAGTTTTTAGAAAATGTGTTTTATTTCATAAATGGAATCAACAAAGTATGCACATTCTACATCATAACGATTTTCTATAGTTTGCGCATTCATCCGGAAAAAAGAAAAGCTTACTTCCACCGTTTTTTAAAATCACAGCTTCTAAAAGGTTTACATGATTTCGTAAAAAACACGAGTTTTTAGAAAATGTGTTTTATTTCATAAATGGAATCTACAAAGAATGCACATTCTGCATCATAACGACTTTCTATAGTTTGCGCATGCGTCCGGAAATAAGAAAAGCTTACTTCCCCCGTTTTTTAAAATCACAGCTTCTAGAAGGTTTACATTATTTCTTAAAAAACATGAGTTTTTAGAAAATCTCTTTTATTTCATAAATGGAATCAACAAAGTATGCACATTCTACGTCATAACGACTTTCTATAGTTTGCGCATGCGTTTGGAAATAAGAAAAGCTTACTTCCCCCGTTTTTTAAAATCACAGCTTTTAGAAGGTTTACATGATTTCTTAAAAAACACGAGTTTTTAGAAAATGTGTTTTATTTCATAAATGGAATAAAAAAAGTATGCACATTCTACGTCATAACGACTTTCTATAGTTTGCGCATGCGTCTGGAAATAAGAAAAGCTTACTTCCCCCGTTTTTTAAAATCACAGCTTTTAGAAGGTTTACATGATTTCTTAAAAAACATGAGTTTTTAGAAGGTTTACATGATTTCTTAAAAAACACGAGTTTTTAGAAAATGTGTTTTATTTCATAAATGGAATCAACAAAGTATGCACATTCTACGCCATAACGACTTTCTATAGTTTGAGCATGCGTTCGGAAATAGGAAAAGCTTACTTCCCCCGTTTTTTAAAATCACAGCTTCTAGAAGGTTTACATGATTTCTTAAAAAACATGAGTTTTTAGAAAATGTGTTTTATTTCATAAATGGAATTAACAAAGTATGCACATTCTACATCATAACGAATTTCTATAGTTTGCGCATGCGTTTGGAAATAAGAAAAGCTGACTTCCCCCATTTTTTAAAATCACAGCTTCTAGAAGGTTTACATGATTTCTTAAAAAACACGAGTTTTTAGAAAATGTGTTTTATTTCATAAATGGAATCTACAAAGTATGCACATTATACATCATAACGACTTTCTAAAGTTTGCGCATGCGTCCGGAAATAAGAAAAGCTTACTTCCCCCGTTTTTTAAAAACACAGCTTCTAGAAGGTTTACATGATTTCTTAAAAAACACAAGTTTTGAGAAAATGTGTTTTATTTCATAAATGGCATCAACAAAGTATGCACATTCTATGTCATAACGAATTTCTATAGTTTGCGCATGCGTTTGGAAATAAGAAAAGCTTACTTCCCCCGTTTTTTAAAATCACAGCTTCTAGAAGGTTTACATGATTTCTTAAAAAACACGAGTTTTTACAAAATGTGTTTTATTTCATAAATGGAATCAACAAAGTATGCACATTCTAAGTCATAATGACTTTCTATAGTTTGCGCATGCGTCCGGAAATAAGAAAAGCTTACTTCCACCATTTTTTAAAATAACAGCTTCTAGAAGGTCTACATGATTTCTTAAAAAACACAAGTTTTGAGAAAATGTGTTTTATTTTATAAATGGAATCAACAAAGTATGCACATTCTATGTCATAATGACTTTCTATAGTTTGTGCATTCGTCCGGAAATAAGAAAGGCTTACTTCCACCGTTTTTTAAAATCACAGCTTCTAGAAGGTTTACATTATTTCGTAAAAAACACGAGTTTTTACAAAATGTGCATTATTTCATAAATGGAATCTACAAAGTATGCACATTCTACGTCATAACGACTTTCTATAGTTTGCGCATGCGTCCGGAAATAACAAAAGCTTACTTCCCCCGTTTTTTAAAATCACAGCTTCTAGAAGGTTTACATGATTTCTTAAAAAACACGAGTTTTTACAAAATGTGTTTTATTTCATAAATGGAATCAACAAAGTATGCACATTCTACGTCATAACGACTTTCTATAGTTTGCGCATGCGTTTGGCAATAAGAAATGCTTACTTCCCCCGTTTTTTAAAATCACAGCTTCTAGAAGGTTTACATGATTTGTTAAAAAACAAGAGTTTTTAGAAAATGTGTTTTATTCCATAAATGGAATCAACAAATTATGCACATTCTATGTCATAACGACTTTCTATGGTTTGCGCATGTGTCCGGAAATAAGAAAAGCTTGCTTCCCCCATTCTTTAAAATCACAGCTTCTAGAAGTTCTACATGATTTCTTAAAAAACACGAGTTTTTAGAAATTTTTTTGTATTTCATAAATTGAATCAACAAAGAATGCACATTCTACGTCATAACGACTTTCTATAGTTTGCGCATGCGTCCGGAAATAAGAAAAGATTACTTCCACCGTTTTTTGAAATCACAGCTTCTAGAAGGTTTACATGATTTCCTAAAAAACACGAGTTTTTAGAAAATGTGTTTGATTTCATAAATGGAATCAACAAAGTATGCACATTCTACGTCATAACAACTTTCTATAGTTTGTGCATTCGTCCGGAAATAAGAAAAGCTTACATCCCCTGTTTTTTAAAATCACGGATTCTAGAAGGTTTACATGATTTCTTATAAAACATGAGTTTTTAGAAAATTTGTTTTATTTCATAAATGGAATCAACAAAGTATGCACATTCTACGTCATAACGACTTTCTGTAGTTTGCGCATGCGTTTGGAAATAAGAAAAGCTTACTTCCCCCGTTTTTTAAAATCACAACTTCTAGAGGGTTTACATGATTTCTTAAAAAACACGAGTTTTTAGAAAATGTGTTTTATTTCATAAATGGAATCAACAAAGTATGCACATTTTACGTCATAACGTCTTTCTATAGTTTGCGCATGTGTCCGGAAATAAGAAAACTTTACTTCCCCCGTTTTTTAAAATCACAGCTTCTAGAAGTTTTACATGATTTCTTAAAAAACACGAGTTTCTAGAAAATGTGTTTTATTTCATAAATGGAATGAACAAAGTATGCACATTCTACATCGTAACGACTTTCTATAGTTTGCGCATTCGTTCGGAAATAAGAAAAGCTTACTTCCACCGTTTTTTAAAATCACACCTTCTAGAGGGTTTACATGATTTCTTAAAAAACACGAGTTTTTAGAAAATGTGTTTTATTTCATAAATGGAATCAACAAAGTATGCACATTCTACGTCATAACGACTTTCTATAGTTTGTGCATTCATCCAGAAAAAAGAAAAGCTTACTTCCACCGTTTTTTAAAATCACAGCTTCTAAAAGGTTTACATGATTTCGTAAAAAACACGAGTTTTTAGAAAATGTGTTTTATTTCTTAAATGGAATCTACAAAGTATGCACATTCTACATCATAACGACTTTCTATAGTTTGGGCATGCATCCGGAAATAAGAAAAGCTTACTTCCACCGTTTTTTAAAATCACAGCTTCTAGAAGGTTTACATTATTTAGTAAAAAACACGAGTTTTTAGAAAAAATGTGTTTTATTTCATAAATGGAATCAACAAAGTATGCACATTCTACGTCATAACGACTTTCTATAGTTTGCGCTTGCGTTTGGCAATAAGAAATGCTTACTTCCCCCGTTTTTTAAAATCACAGCTTCTAGAAGGTTTACATGATTTCTTAAAAAACACGAGTTTTTAGAAAATGTGTTTTATTTCATAAATGGAATCAACAAAGTTTGCACATTCTACGTCATAACGACTTTCTATAGTTTTTGCATTTGTCCGGAAATAAGAAAAGCTTACTTCCACCGTTTTTTAAAATCACAGCTTCTAGAAGGTTTACATGATTTCTTAAAAAACACGAGTTTTTAGAAAAATGTGTTTTATTTCTTAAATGGAATCAACCAAGTATGCACATTCTACGTCATAACGAATTTCTATAGTTTGCGCATGCGTCCGGAAATAAGAAAAGCTTACTTCCACCATTTTTTAAAATCACAGCTTCTAGAAGGTTTACATGATTTCTTAAAAAACACGAGTTTTTAGAAAATGTGTTTTATTTCATAAATGGAATCAACAAAGTATGCACATTCTACGTCATAACGACATTCTATAGTTTGCGCATTCGTCCAGAAATAAGAAAAGCTTACTTCCACCGTTTTTTAAAATCACAGCTTCTAGAAGGTTTACATGATTTCGTAAAAAACATGAGTTTTTAGAAAATGTGTTTTATTTCATAAATGGAATCAACAAAGTATGCACATTCTACGTCATAAAGACTTTCTATAGTTTGCACATGCGTTTGGAAATACGAAAAGCTTACTTCGACCGTTTTTTAAAATCACAGCTTCTAAAAGGTTTACATGATTTCGTAAAAGACACGAGTTTTTAAAAAAATTGTTTTATTTCATAAATGGAATCTACAAAGTATGCACATTCGACGTCATAACGACTTTGTATAGTTTGCGCATGCGTCCGGAAATAAGAAAAGATTACTTCCACCATTTTTTAAAATCAGAGCTTCTAGAAGGTTTACATGATTTTGTAAAAAATACGAGTTTTTAGAAAATGTGTTTTATTTCATAAATGGAATCTACAAAGTATGCACATTCTACGTCATAATGACTTTCTATAGTTTTCGCATGCGTCCGGAAATAAGAAAAGCTTAATTCCACCGTTTTTTAAAATCACAGCTTCTAGAACGCTTACATGATTTCGTAAAAAACACGAGTTTTTAGAAAATGTGTTTTATATCATAAATGGAATCTACAAAGTATGCACATTCTACGTCATAACGACTTTCTATAGTTTGCATGCGTCTGGAAATAAGAAAAGCTTACTTCCCCCGTTTTTTAAAATCACAGCTTCTCAAAGGTTTACATGATTTCTTAAAAAACATGAGTTTTTAGGAAATGTGTTTTATTTCATAAATGGAATCAACAAAGTATGCACATTCTACGCCATAACGGCTTTCTATAGTTTGCGCATGCGTCTGGAAATAAGAAAAGCTTACTTCCACCATTTTTTAAAATAACAGCTTCTAGAAGGTTTACATGATTTCTTAAAAAACACGAGTTTTTAGGAAATGTGTTTTATTTCATAAATGGAATCAACAAAGTATGCACATTCTACATCATAACGACTTTCTATAGTTTGCGCATGCGTTTGGAAATAAGAAAAGCTGACTTCCCCCGTTTTTTAAAATCACAGCTTCTAGAAGGTTTACATGATTTCTTAAAAAACACGAGTTTTTAGAAAATGTGTTTTATTTCATAAATGGAATCAACAAAGTATTCACATTCTACGTCATAATGACTTTCTATAGTTTGCGCATGCGTTTGGAAATAAGAAAAGCTTACTACCCCCGTTTTTTAAAATCACAGCTTCTAGAAGGTTTACATCATTTCTTAAAAAACACGAGTTTTTAGAAAATTTGTTTTATTTCATAAATGGAATCAACAAAGTATGCACATTCTACATCATAACGACATTCTATAGTTTGCGCATGCGTTTGGAAATAAGAAAAGCTTACTTCCCCCGTTTTTTAAAATCACAGTTTTTAGAAGGTTTACATGATTTCTTAAAAAACACGAGTTTTTAGAAAATGTGTTTTTTTTTATAAATGGAATCAACAAAGTATGCACATTCTACGCCATAACGACTTTCTATAGTTTGAGCATGCGTCCAGAAATAACAAAAGCTTACTTCCCCCATTTTTTAAAATCACAGCTTCTAGAAGGTTTACATGATTTCTTAAAAAACATGAGTTTTTAGAAAATGTGTTTTATTTCATAAATAGAATTAACAAAGTATGCACATTCTACATCATAACGAATTTCTATAGTTTGCGCATGCGTTTGGAAATAAGAAAAGCTGACTTCCCCCATTTTTTAAAATCACAGCTTCTAGAAGGTTTACATGATTTCTTAAAAAACACGAGTTTTTAGAAAATGTGTTTTATTTCATAAATGGAATCAACAAAGTATGCACATTCTACGTTATAACGACTTTCTATAGTTTGCGCATGCGTTTGGAAAAAAGAAAAGCTTACTACCCCCGTTTTTTAAAATCACAGCTTCTAGAAGGTTTACATCATTTCTTAAAAAACACGAGTTTTTAGAAAATTTGTTTTATTTCATAAATGGAATCAACAAAGTATGTACATTCTACATCATAACGACTTTCTATAGTTTGTGCATGCCTTTGGAAATAAGAAAAGCTTACTTCCCCCGTTTTTTAAAATCACAGCTTTTAGAAGGTTTACATGATTTCTTAAAAAACACGAGTTTTTAGAAAATGTGTTTTCTTTCATAAATGGAAGAAAAAAATTATGCACATTCTACGTCATAACGACTTTCTATAGTTTGCGCATGCGTCCGGAAATAAGAAAAGCTTACTTCCACCGTTTTTTAAAATCACAGCTTCTAGAAGGTTTACATGATTTCGTAAAAAACACGAGTTTTTAGAAAAAGTGTTTTATTTCATAAATGGAATCTACAAAGTATGCACATTCTACGTCATAACGCCTTTCTATAGTTTGCGCATGCGTCCGGAAATAAGAAAAGCTTACTTCCACCGTTTTTTAAAATCACAGCTTCTAGAAGGTTTACAAGATTTTGTAAAAGACACGAGTTTTTAGAAAATGTGTTTTATTTCATAAATGGAATCAACAAACTATGCACATTCTATGTCATAACGACTTTCTATAGTTTGCGCATGCGTTTGGAAATAAGAAAAACTTACTTCCCACGTTTTTTAAAATCACAACTTCTAGAAGGTTTACATGATTTCTTAAAAAACATGAGTTTTTAGAAAATGTGTTTTATTTCATAAATGGAATCAACAAAGTATGCACATTCTACGTCATAACGACTTTCTATAGTTTGCGCATGCGTTTGGAAATAAGAAAAGCTTACTTCCCCAATTTTTTAAAATCACAGCTTTTAGAAAGTTTACATGATTTCTTAAAAAAACACGAGTTTTTAGAAAATGTGTTTTATTTCATAAATGGAATCAACAAAGTATGCACATTCTATGTCATAACGACTTTCTATAGTTTGCGCATTCGTCCGGAAATAAGAAAAGCTTACTTCCCCCCTTTTTTAAGATCACAGCCTCTAGAAGGTTTACATGATTTCTTAAAAAACATGAGTTTTTAGAAAATTTGTTTTATTTCATAAATGGAATCAACAAAGTATGCACATTTTACTTGATAACAACTTTCTATAGTTTACGCATGCGTCCGGAAATAAGAAAAGCTTACAACCCCGTTTTTTAAAATCACGGATTCTAGAAGGTTTACATGATTTCTTAAAAAACATGAGTTTTTAGAAAATTTGTTTTATTTCATAAATGGAATCAACAAAGTATGCACATTCTACTTCATAACGACTTTCTATAGTTTGCGCATGCGTTTGGAAATAAGAAAAGCTTACTTCCCCCGTTTTTTTAAATCACAGCTTCTAGAAGGTTTACATGATTTCTTAAAAAACACGAGTTTTTAGAAAATGTGTTTTATTTCATAAATGGAATCAACAAAGTATGCACATTCTACGTCATAACGACTTTCTATAGTTTGCGCTTTCGTCCGGAAATAAGAAAAGCTTACTTCCACCGTTATTTAAAATCACAGCTTCTAGAAGGTTTACATGATTTCGTAAAAAACACGAGTTTTTAGATAATCTGCTTTATTTCATAAATGGAATCTACAAAGTATGCACATTCTACATCATAACGACTTTCTATAGTTTGCGCATGTGTCCAGAAATAAGAAAAGCTTACTTCCCCCGTTTTTTAAAAACACAGCTTCTAGAAGGTTTACATGATTTCTTAAATAACACAAGTTTTTAGAAAATGTGTTTTATTTCATAAATGGAATCAACAAAGTATGCACATTCTACGTCATAACGACTTTCTATAGTTTGCTCATGTATTTGGAAATGGGAAAAGCTTACTTCCCCCGTTTTTTAAAATCACAGCTTCTAGAAGGTTTACATGATTTCTTAAAAAACACGAGTTTTTAGAAAATGTGTTTTACTTCATAAATGGAATCTACAAAGTATGCACATTCTAAGTCATAATGACTTTCTATAGTTTGCGCATGCATTTGGAAATAAGAAAAGCTTACTTCCCCCGTTTTTTAAAATCACAGCTTCTAGAAGGTTTACATGATTTCTTAAAAAACATGAGTTTTTAGAAAATGTGTTTTATTTCATAAATGGAATCAACAAAGTATGCACATTCTACATCATAACGCCTTTCTATAATTTGCACATGCGTTTGGAAATAAGAAAAGCTTACTTCCACCGTTTTTTAAAATCACAGGTTCTAGAAGGTTTACATGATTTCTAAAAAAACACGAGTTTTTAGAAAATGTGTTTTATTTCATAAATGGAATCAACAAAGTATGCACATTGTACGTCATAATGACTTTCTATAGTTTGCGCATGCGTTTGGAAATAAGAAAAGCTTACTTCCCCCGTTTTTTAAAATCACAGCTTCTAGAAGGTTTACATTATTTCTTAAAAAACATGAGTTTTGAGAAAATGTGTTTTATTTCATAAATGGAATAAACAAAGTATGCACATTCTACGTCATAACGACTTTCTATAGTTTGCGCATGCGTTTGGAAATAAGAAAAGCTTACTTCCACCGTTTTTTAAAATCACAACTTCTAGAAGGTTTACATGATTTCGTAAAAAACACGAGTTTTTTGAAAATGTGTTTTATTTCATAAATGGAATCAACAAAGTATGCAAATTCTACGTCATAACGACTTTCTATAGTTTGCGCATGCCTTTGGAAATAAGAAAAGCTTACTTCCCCCGTTTTTTAAAATCACAGCTTCTATAAGGTTTACATGATTTCGTAAAAAACATGAGTTTTTAGAAAATGTGTTTTATTTCATAAATGGAATCAACAAAGTATTCACATTCTACATCATAACGACCTTCTATAGTTTGCGCATGCGTTTGGAAATAAGAAAAGCTTACTTCCTCCGTTTTTTTAAATCACAGCTTCTAGAAGGTTTACATCATTTCTTAAAAAACACGAGTTTTTAGAAAATGTGTTTTATTCCATAAATAGAATCAACAAAGTATGCACATTCTACGTAATAACGACTTTCTATAGTTTGCGGATGCGTCCGGAAATAAGAAAAGCTTACTTCCACCGTTTTTTAAAATCACAGCTTCTAGAAGGTTTACATGATTTCGTAAAAAACACGAGTTTTTAGAAAATGTGTTTTATTTCATAAATGGAATCAACAAAGTATGCACATTCTACGTCATAATGACTTTCTATAGTTTGCGCATGCGTTTGGAAATAAGAAAAGCTTACTTCCACCGTTTTTTAAAATCACAACTTCTAGAAGGTTTACATGATTTCGTAAAAAACACAAGTTTTTTGAAAATGTGTTTTATTTCATAAATGGAATCAACAAAGTATGCACATTCTACGTCATAACGACTTTCTATAGTTTGCGCATGCCTTTGGAAATAAGAAAAGCTTACTTCCCCCGTTTTTTAAAATCACAGCTTCTAGAAGGTTTACATGATTTCGTAAAAAACACGAGTTTTTAGAAAATGTTTTTTATTTCATAAATGGAATCAACAAAGTATGCACATTCTACATCATAACGACCTTCTATAGTTTGCGCATGCGTTTGGAAATAAGAAAAGCTTACTTCCTCCGTTTTTTTAAATCACAGCTTCTAGAAGGTTTACATCATTTCTTAAAAAACACGAGTTTTTAGAAAATGTGTTTTATTCCATAAATAGAATCAACAAAGTATGCACATTCTACGTAATAACGACTTTCTATAGTTTGCGCATGCGTCCGGAAATAAGAAAATCTTACTTCCACCGTTTTTTAAAATCACAGCTTCTAGAAGGTTTACATGATTTCTTAAAAAACACGAGTTTTTAGAAAATGTGTTTTATTTCATAAATGATATCAACAAAGTATGCACATTCTGAGTTATAACGACTTTCTATAGTTTGCGCATCCGTTTGGAAAGAAGAAAAGCTTACTTCCCCCGTTTTTTTAAATCACAGCTTCTAGAAGGTTTACATGATTTCTTAAAAAACACGAGTTTTTAGAAAATGTGTTTTATTTCATAAATGGTATCAGAAAAGTATGCACATTCTACGTCATAACAAATTTGTATAGTTTGCTTATGCGTTTGGAAATAAGAAAAGCTTACATCCCCCGTTTTTTAAAATCACAGCTTCTAGAAGGTTTACATGATTTCGTAAAAAACATGAGTTTTTAGAAAATGTGTTTTATTTCATAAATGGAATCAACAAAGTATACACATTCTACGTCATAACGACTTTCTATAGTTTAGGAATTCATCTGGAAAAAAGAAAAGCTTACTTCAACCCTTTTTTAAAATCACAGCTTCTAGAAGGTTTACATGATTTCGTAAAAAACACGAGTTTTTAGAAAATGTGTTTTATTTCATAAATGGAATCAACAAAGTATTCACATTTTACGTCATAGCAACTTTCTATAGTTTCCACATGCGTTTGGAAATAAGAAAAGCTTACTTCCCCCGTTTTTTAAAATCACAGCTTCTAGAAGGTTTAAATGATTTCTTAAAAAACACGAGTTTTTAGAAAATATGTTTTATTTCATAAATGGAATCAAGAAAGTATGCACATTCTACATCATAACGACTTTCTATAGTTTGCGCATGCGTTTGGAAATAAGAAAAGCTGACTTCCCCCGTTTTTTAAAATCACAGCTTCTAGAAGGTTTACATGATTTCTTAAAAAACACGAGTTTTTAGAAAATGTGTTTTATTTCATAAATGGAATCAACAAAGTATGCACATTCTACGTCATAACGACTTGGTATAGTTTGCGCATGCGTTTGGAAATAAGAAAAGCTTACTTCCACCGTTTTTTAAAATCACAGCGTCTAGAAGGTTTACATGATTTCTTAAAAAACACGAGTTTTTAGAAAATGTGATTTATTTCATAAATGGAATCAACAAAGTATGCACATTCTACGTCATAACGACTTTCTATAGTTTGCACATGCGTTTGGAAATAAGGAAAGCTTACTTCCCCCATTTTTTAAAATCACAGCTTCTAGAAGGTTTACATGATTTCGTAAAAAACACGAGTTTTTAGAAAATGTGTTTTATTTCATAAATGGAATCAACAAAGTATGCACATTCTACGTCATAACGACTTTCTATAGTTTACGCACGCGTCCGGAAATACGAAAAGCTTACTTCCCCCATTTTTTAAAATCACAGCTTCTAGAAGGTTTACATGATTTCTTAAAAAACACGAGTTTTTAGAAAATGTGCATTATTTCATAAATAGAATCTACAAAGTATGCACATTCTACATCATAACGACTTTCTATAGTTTGCGCATGCGTCCGGAAATAACAAAAGCTTACTTCCACCGTTTTTTAAAATCACAGCTTTTGGAAGGTTTACATGATTTCTTAAAAAACATGAGTTTTTAGAAAATGTGTTTTATTTCATAAATGGAATCAACAAAGTATGCACATTCTATGTCATAACGACTTTCTATAGTTTGCGCATGCATCCGTAAATAAGAAAAGCTTACTTGCCCCGTTTTTTAAAATCACAGCTTCTAGAAGGTTTACATGATTTCGTAAAAAACACGAGTTTCTAGAAAATGTGTTTTATTTCATAAATGGAATCAACAAAGTATGCACATTCTACGTCGTAACGACTTTCTATAGTTTGCGCATGCGTCCAGAAATAAGAAAAGCTTACTTCCACCGTTTTTTAAAATCACAGCTTCTAGAATGTTTACATGATTTCGTAAAAAACACGAGTTTTTAGAAAATGTGTTTTACTTCATAAATGGAATCTACAAAGTATCCACATTCTACGTCATAACGACTTTCTATAGTTTGCGCATGCATTTGGAAATAAGAAAAGCTTACTTCCCCCGTTTTTTAAAATCACAGCTTCTAGAAGGTTTACAGGATTTGTTAAAAAACACAGCTTCTAGAAGGTTTACATGATTTCTTAAAAAACATGAGTTTTTAGAAAATGTGTTTTATTTCATAATTGGAATCAACAAAGTATGCACATTCTACGTCATAACGACTTTCTATAGTTTGCGAATGCGTCCGGAAATAAGAAAAGCTTACTTCCCCCATTTTTTAAAACCACAGCTTCTAGAAGGTTTACATGATTTCTTAAAAAACACGAGTTTTTAGAAAATGTATTTTATTTCATAAATGGAATCAACAAAAGTATGCACATTCTACATCATAACGACTTTCTATTGTTTGCGCATTCGTTTGGAAATAAGAAAAGCTGACTTCCCCCGTTTTTTAAAATCATAGCTTCTAGAAGGTTTACATGATTTCTTAAAAAACACGAGTTTTTAGAAAATGTGTTTTATTTCATAAATGGAATCAACAAAGTATGCACATTCTACGTCATAATGACTTTCTATAGTTTGCGCATGCGTTTGGAAATAAGAAAAGCTTACTACCCCCGTTTTTTAAAATCACAGCTTCTAGAAGGTTTACATCATTTCTTAAAAAACACGAGTTTTTAGAAAATTTGTTTTATTTCATAAATGGAATCAACAAAGTATGCACATTCTACATCATAACGACTTTCTATAGTTTGTGCATCCGTTTGGAAATAAGAAAAGCTTACTTCACCCGTTTTTTAAAATCACAGCTTTTAGAAGGTTTACATGATTTCTTAAAAAATACGAGTTTTTAGAAAATGTGTTTTATTTCATAAATGGAATCAACAAAGTATGCACATTCTACGCCATAACGACTTTCTATAGTTTGAGCATGCGTCCGGAAATAAGAAAAGCTTACTTCCCCCGTTTTTTAAAATCACAGCTTCTAGAAGGTTTACATGATTTCGTAAAAAACACGAGTTTTTAGAAAATGTGCATTATTTCATAAATGGAATCTACAAAGTATGCACATTCTACGTCATAACTCCTTTCTATAGTTTGCGCATGCATCCGGAAATAAGAAAAGCTTACTTCCACCGTTTTTTAAAATCACAGCTTCTAGGAGGTTTACATGATTTCTTAAAAAACACGACTTTTTAGAAAATGTCTTTTATTTCATAAATGGAATCAACAAAGTATGCACATTCTACGTCATAAAAAATTTCTATAGTTTGCGCATGCGTCCGGAAATAAGAAAATCTTACTTCCCCCGTTTTTTAAAATCACAGCTTTTAGAAGGTTTACATGATTTCTTAAAAAACACGAGTTTTTAGAAAATGTGTTTTATTTCATAAATGGAATCAAAAAAGTATGCACATTCTACGCCATAACGACTTTCTATAGTTTGAGCATGCGTCCGGAAATAAGAAAAGCTTACTTCCCCCGTTTTTTAAAATCACAGCTTCTAGAAGGTTTACATGATTTCGTAAAAAACATGAGTTTTTAGAAAATGTGCATTATTTCATAAATGGAATCTACAAAGTATGCACATTATACGTCATAACTCCTTTCTATAGTTTGCACATGCGTCCGGAAATAAGAAAAGCTTACTTCCACCGTTTTTTAAAATCACAGCTTCTAGGAGGTTTACATGATTTCTTAAAAAACACGACTTTTTAGAAAATGTCTTTTATTTCATAAATGGAATCAACAAAGTATGCACATTCTACGTCATAACAACTTTTTATAGTTTGCGCATGCGTCCGGAAATAAGAAAATCTTACTTCCCCCGTTTTTTTAAATCACAGCTGCTAGAAGGTTTACATGATTTGTTAAAAAACCAGAGTTTTTAGAAAATGTGTTTTATTTCGTAAATGGAATCAAGAAAGTATGCACATTCTAAGTCATAACAACTTTCTATAGTTTGCGCAAGCGTCCGAAAATAAGAAAAGCTTACTTCCCCCGTTTTTTAAAATCACAGCTCCTAGAAGGTTTACATGATTTCTTAAAAAACACCAGTTTTTAGAAAATTTGTTGTATTTCATAAATGGAATCAACAAAGTATGCACATTCTACGTCATAACGACTTTCTATAGTTTGTGCATGCGTTTGGAAATAACAAAAGCTTACTTCCCCCGTTTTTTAAAATCACAGCTTCTAGAAGGTTTACATGATTTCGTAAAAGACACGAGTTTTTAGAAAATGTGTTTTATTTCATAAATGGAATCAACAAAGTATGCACATTCTACATCATAACGACTTTCTATAGTTTGCGCATGCGTTTGGAAATAAGAAAAGCTTACTTCACCCGTTTTTTAAAATCACAGCTTTTAGAAGGTTTACATGATTTCTTAAAAAACACGAGTTTTTAGAAAATGTGTTTTATTTCATAAATGGAATCAACAAAGTATGCACATTCTACGCCATAACGACTTTCTATATTTTGAGCATGCGTCCGGAAATAAGAAAAGCTTACTTCCCCCGTTTTTTAAAATCACAGCTTCTAGAAGGTTTACGTGATTTCGTAAAAAACACGAGTTTTTAGAAAATGTGTTTTATTTCATAAATGGAATCTACAAAGTATGCACATTCTACGTCATAACTCCTTTCTATAGTTTGCGCATGCGTCCGGAAATAAGAAAAGCTTACTTCCCCCGTTTTTTAAAATCACAGCTTCTAGAAGGTTTACATGATTTCTTAAAAAACACGAGTTTTAGAAAATGTGTTTTATTTCATAAATGGAATCAACAAAGTATGCACATTCTACGTCATAACAACTTTCTATAGTTTGCGCATGCGTTTGGAAATAAGAAAAGCTTACTTCCCCCGTTTTTTAAAATCACAGCTTTTAGAAGGTTTACATGATTTCTTAAAAAACACGAGTTTTTAGAAAATGTGTTTTATTTCATAAATGGAATCAAAAAAGTATGCACATTCTACGTCATAACGACTTTCTATAGTTTGTACATGCGTCCAGAAATAAGAAAAGCTTACTTCCACCGTTTTTTAAAATCACAGATCTAGAAGGTTTACATGATTTCGTAAAAAACACGAGTTTTTAGAAAATGTGTTTTATTTCATAAATGGAATCTACAAAGTATGCACATTCTACGTCATAACGCCTTTCTATAGTTTGCGCATGCGTCCGGAAACAAGAAAAGCTTACTTCCAACGTTTTTTAAAATCACAGCTTCTAGAAGGTTTACATGATTTTGTAAAAAACACGACTTTTTAGAAAATGTGTTTTATTTCATAAATGGAATCAACAAAGTATGCACATTCTACGTCATAACGACTTTCTATAGTTTGCGCATGCGTTTGGAAATAAGAAAAGCTTACTTCCCCCGTTATTTAAAATCACAGCTTTTAGAAGGTTTACATGATTTCTTTAAAAACACGAGTTTTTAGAAAATGTGTTTTATTTCATAAATGGAATCAACAAAGTATGCACATTCTATGTCATAATGACTTTCTATAGTTTGCGCATTCGTCCGGAAATAAGAAAAGCTTACTTCCCCCGTTTTTTAAAATCACAGCTTCTAGAAGGTTTACATGATTTCGTAAAAAACACGAATTTTTGGAAAAAAAAATTTATTTCATAAATGGACTCAAGAAAGTATGCACATTCTACGTCAGAACGAATTTCTATAGTTTGCGCATGAGTCCGGAAATAAGAAAAGCTTACTTCCACCGTTTTTTAAAATCACAGCTTCTAGAAGGTTTACATGATTTCGTAAAAAACACGAGTTTTTACATAATGTGCTTTATTTCATAAATGGAGTCTATAAAGTATGCACATTCTACATCATAACTTCTTTCTATAGTTTGCGCATGCGTCCGGAAATAAGAAAAGCTTAGTTCCCCCGTTTTTTAAAAACACAGCTTGTAGAAGGTTTACATGATTTCTTAAAAAACACAAGTTTTGAGAAAATGTGTTTTATTTCATAAATGGAATCAACAAAGTATGCACATTCTACGTCATAACGACTTTCTATAGTTTGCGCATGCGTTTGGAAATAAGAAAAGCTTACTTTCCCCCGTTTTTTAAAATCACAGCTTCTAGAAGGTTTACATGATTTCTTAAAAAACACGAGTTTTTACAAAATGTTGTTAAATTTTCAGAATTTACTTCAATCTGATCTAGGATCTTAACTGAGAGAACAACATGTACAGCATATCTACATCATATCAATCATGGAGACAATAATGCAAGCACACAAGAGACACAAAGATTTACTTGGGGAAAACCATAAAGGTGAAAAACCCCAATAACTTCCTCAGAGATAGATAGAGAAATGATACAACCAACCAAGAGAGATAGCCATAACCTAGCAGCAGATCCTCCTCCTCCATAAGTGCGCCACTCCTCCTTGAGTGCATGTGTGAGAAGTGAGTGAGTAAATAGAGTGCCTCCCACACTCTATTTATACTTGACTTGACTTGCCTTTTTACCTAACTCATGTAGGCTCGAACTTTACCACATAACATAATGCTGAGTGGGCCGACCCCCAATAGGGTGGTCTAATAACCCTTTGACCCACATGACTTATACAGGGCTGACCCCAAATAAGGTGGTCTAATAACCCATCAAGTATAAGTTACGACACTTACAATATAAATGACGACACTTCCTTATAGAGGAATAATACCATCTCTATAGGAATACAATATACATATATGTGAAATACATTCCGAAGTTACATATACATCAACACTCCCTCTTAACTAGGAAGGTATTTCTCAGCACAGTTCTTCTAGCACAAGTCATCTTCTCTGGATCATCGTCACTAGATAATCGTCATCGAGTCATCATCATCGTCACTGATGCTGCTATCTCAATCAATCTCTGAATCTACTCGTCATAGGAAGTTCTACAGAGCCAGTCCTTTTTCATACTGGATGTAGGCCCACCACCTGCAGGTCTTCATCATCACTGGCCATACTGTGGAATCCTCAGGACTTATTACGTGCATCACAAAACCTGGCTGCAGCATCCCAGGCTATTACGAGCACACAGCTCTACCTGTAGGATCTCCCAGGAGCACATTACATGTGACCCATCACAAAACCTGGCTGAAGCATCCCAGGCTATTACGAGCACGCGGCTCTACCTATCGGATCTCCCAGGAGCACATTACATGTGATCTCACCACAAAACCTGGCTGAAGCATCCCAGGCTGTTACGAGCACACAGCTCTACCTGTCGGATCTCCCAGGAGCACATTACTTGTGGTCCACCACAAAACCTGGCTGAAGCATCTGAGGCCTTTTTCATCCTGTCCAGATCTCCCAGGAGCAAATTACATGTGGTCATGGCAAAACCTGGCTGAAGCATCTGAGGCCTTTTTCATCCTGTCCAGATCTCCCATGAGCAAATTACATGCCATAGGACAAAACCTCGCAAGAGCATCTCAGGATGTTACGGGTACACAACTCCGACCTGAAATCTCCCAGGGCACAAATTACATGTCCTCCCAAGCAAAACCTCGCAAGAGCATTTGCCAGATGTCCCAGGGCACCGAATTACATGCCATAGGCAAAACCTCGAAAGACCATCTGCAAATCTCCCAGGGCACAAATTACATGCTTTCCTGCACAACCTGATCCACGGCCACAAAGTATCATCTGATACTCATCAAACATCATCCTGATGTACACATGATCATCCTGATCATCATCACTGCAACATCCTACTGCATGTCATCTGGAGAAGCTCGTCATCCACGATCATCCAAGTATCCACCTAATACATACATAGATACATGATCCACACAATGTATCCATCAACATACATGATCCACCTGATCATACAAAGATACATGATCCACACAATGTATCCACCAGCATACATGATCTACCTGATCATACAAAGATACATGATCCACACAATGTATCCATCAGCATACATGATCTACCTGATCATACAAAGATACATGATCCACACAATGTATCCATCAGCATACATGATCTACCTTATCATACAAAGATACATGATCCACACAATGTATCCATCAACATACATGATCTACCTGATCATACAAGGATACATGATCCACACAATGTATCCATCAGCATACATGATCTACCTGATCATACAAAGATACATGATCCACACAATGTATCCATCAGCATACATGATCTACCTGATCATACAAGGATACATGATCCACACAATGTATCCATCAGCATACATGATCTACCTGATCATATCCAAGAAGAAACCAGAACATCCTCCTGATGTTCATCATTCAGCGCTTACATCCATAGCCATGTGAAGGATCCCCCTTCCAACATGCTTGGAATGGCTTCAGCAAATGTGTTCATCACTTCTTCCTCGAATTGTCCTCGATCTGAATCACGCCAAGCCTCTCTCTGAAGTACTCAAACTTCACCCTGGCTAGTGGCTTCGTCGACACATCTGCAATCTGCTCGTCTGTCGCAACATATAGGAGCTTCACAGCTCCTCTTTGCACCATATCCCTGATATAGTGATATTTGATCTCTATGTGTTTCGACCTGTCATGAAACACTGGGTTCTCGGACAGCTTCACACAACTCTGGTTATCACAGAAGATACCAGTAGCCTCCAACGGGAGATCAAATAACTCAGACAGTAGCTTCCGTAGCCATACTGCCTCACAACTAGCTGAACAGGCTGCAACATACTCTGCCTCAGCTGTACTCAGTGCTACACAGGACTGCTTCCTGCTAAACCAAGAGATCACACCTAATCTCATACTGAAGCAACACCCAGATGTGCTCTTCCTGTCTGCAGCACTGCCAGCCCAATCTGAATCAACATAACCCTGTAGGTTAAACTTTTGATTCACTTCATACTTGAGCCCATAATTCACGGTACCCTTCAGGTACCTCAGAACATGCTTTACAACAACCAGGTGAACACTCCTCGGATCTGTCAGGAACTGGCTCAATGTGTTCACAGCAAAGCAAATGTCTGGTCTCGTGTTCGTCAGGTACATCAAGGACCCAATCATCTGACGATACATAGAGACATCAACTGGCTCAAATGAAGCATCACATAGAAGCTTTAGATTCGATGTCATAGGTGTGGCCATGGCCTTGCAATTCATCATCCCGAACCTCTTCAAGATCTCTTACTGCATACTTCCCTTGTCCAAGGAAGATTCCATCTACACTCTGCCACACCTCCATGCCAAAAACAAATAGTGCATCATCCCCAAGTTCTTCATCTCGAACTCGGTAGTAACCTTCCGCTGCGTGTCGGCAATCAATCTATCTTCACCTGATACAAACAGGTTATCCGCATACAAAAGTAGTATCACTGGATTGTCTTCCTCAACCTTGTAGAAAAGATTGGAATCCGCTTTATTCTTGGTAAAGCCCAAACTGGATAGAAAGCTGTCTATCCTACCATACATAAATGACTACACCATGCTGTCTTGAAATCCATCTGGTGCATCACTTTTATATTTCTCAATGCTGCCATCTGCAACGTGCTTGATCTGATAGTTCCATTTGGAAGTCATAACAAACTTCCCTTCACGTCTTGGGACTACATCCCAAACATCATTCTTCATGATCGACGGATCATGGCATTCTATTTCTTCATCCCAGATCCTGGGAACTTCAATATATTCAATAGATATCTTTGTTGCTGGAACAAATGTTGTAGTCCTTTTGTAGGTGAAGATATACGGTCTTTCCTACACAACAAGTTAAATTGCATGATTAGAAAACATCTCATAGTTTTCAGAACAAATTCTTACACATAAATAAATATGTCATACAGTCATGCAATTATCTTAGCCAATGTTTCAATACAACATTTATCCATATCCCGTAACTTTCTAGATGCCTTCCAATCTCTACCAGAACATTGTTAAGAGTGTGCACAACTCCCAACATGTCAGCAAAGAGGTTTCATTCTAGATAAGTAGCAATGGAATGTTGTACAGTGCCATAGGCTACTTACCCATGCATATTAGGAGTATACTGTTCATCAATGCAATTATTCTAATATGCATAATACACAACCTAATTCTAGGAACATCAGTATATACATTATTGAACAATTTTATTTAAACAAACAAATATGTAAGAAATGATAATTAAAATACTTATCTTTGTTTGTTCGCTGGGTCAACTCCCTCTGAGTCTTCGGTTCCTTGCAGGAGCTGCTGGAGTCCTAATCTGAAGTAGCTTCTTCTACACCTTTCTGTTGTGGAATGTAGAGAGATGGACAACTGCATCCTTGCATAAACCACTAGAGTGTACTCCCTCTTGATCTTTGCTTCCTGGATTACCTGTCCTTGAACTTATATACATTCTCGATCCCTATGCATGCTTGTTAGTATCATCATTGTGTTATCCTCTAGGTCTAATATAAAATCATACATTCATTAGTATACTATTAAAACACAATAATCTCAAGCATGTATAGTCATGATCATCTCAAACAGAAATAATAAGCATTATCATTCAAGGTTTATGTAGAATTCTTAAGGCTAGTCAAATCATAAGAAACATAACATGTCTAAACCTGTAATTACTCAAACCTATGACTCTTCAGGTTAGTTGAATCATCAATTAAGATAAGAGATATAAAATGCATAAAACCTGTGATTATTCAAACCTATACCATCATGATTCTTCTGGTTAGTCATATCATCAATTATGGTAAGAAACATAATATGCATACAATCATGATTATTCAAACCTATGACTTCATGAATAATCATTATCAACAACGCGATAGTATAAGATCCTAACCCAAGGTAGGAATCTAGCTTGATATAGGAAAAACATACCTGGATTAGCATGCTAGTTAGTTATGTCTAACATACTCACATGATGTCTTCTTGTTCTTCTTCAATGACTTGTGCTAGTAACCTGTATATTTCATAGGTTAGCCATTACAAAACCAAGTTATACATACCTCGTAAATGGATCTTCTATGAGATCCATGACAATGGATGAATCTTTGTCCTCATGTTATCATGATCATATGTTCTTGGACCAGAACATGATTTGTCTTTCTTGGTGTACCTTTCATGTTAGTAGACAACATAAACCTCATACAACACCATAATGCATTAGTACAATCATAAGTGTCAACACCCTAACCAATGAATATCTTCTATCATGCATTCATAATTTTGTTAAGGTGATACGACAAATCTAAAATCAAAATTGTACTAACCGTAATAACATGAAGACAAACATACCATAAACTTAATCATGGACAAATATCGAAACATACCTTGATGAGTCATACCTGTCGAGATCGCTTGTAATCTTCTTATGTAAGGCCTTAGCCTCATCTCCCTCTGAAACAGGAACTTCTTCACTCATGCAGATGATCAATCCATCTTCTTCTAGGATTAACCCAATCCACTGGACCTAGAGCTGGATATGGGTTTGTCAGAGAAACCCCAAAAATTCAAACTTTGAATTTTAAACTTTCGAAAGGATAGAAATATGCGCCTTGATGAGCTGATCAAATTGGTATATTCAGAATTTGAAAACTGCAAAGTTTCACTCCTCAATTTTGCCTTTGAAACTTCTGGATTCACTGGACGTGACCCTGAACTGGGGTTTTATGAAGCCCACTCTTCTGCCCAATCAAAATGTTTGATCCAAAGCTAGAAGCTTCTATTTTTCTGAGGAGCTTCCAGCCGTGGTCACAGATTTCAAAAATTCCCATTTTTACAAAAGCCCTAATTTTCCATTTTTCTGATCAAAGTCCCGAACTAGGGTCTAATCAAGCCCGGCCTTCTGCCCAACCAAAAATTCTGATCTTGGTCTCTAAATTTCTATTTTGATGAGTAGCATCCAGTCGTGGTCTCCGATTCCAACTTTCTCTAAAGCCCTAAATTCCGGAAGCCATGAATGAAGCTACCAAAAAATAATTCTGTTTTGACAGAAATATGTACCTGATTGTTTTTGGTGTAACTCCGAAATTTTTGATCCACAGGGACTGAAAACGTTTCTTGAGATAGCCTGACCTGTTATCTTTCCATCCTGATAGGTATAACCTCAATTGGATTCTCTGAGAGAGAGTTATGCCAAATGTCGCAACGTGACCTGTTTTGGGATAAAACAGGAGAGCGAACTTGTACGGCGTGCCACGTGTCACTGTTTTAACTTCAGCCTCTGAAAAATTTTTCTACGATAGCTCGCCCTGTTACCTTTCCATCCTGAAAGGTCTGACCTCAATTGGACTCTCTGAGAGAGAGTTATGCCAAATGTCGCAACGTGACCTGTTTATGGGATAATACAGGAGAGCGACCTTGTACGGAGTGCCACGTCTCACGGGTTTAACTTCGGCCTCTCAAAACGTTTTCTGAGATAGTACAGAATGTGTACTACCTGTCACTTTTTACTAAATTTCATTTGGAGCTTCCTAGCCCAAGATATGACCTTTTTCCCGAGGTCACCTGATTTTGACTCAGATCTGGAAGAGGCAGAAACCCTATATTGTACAGATCATAAATCACAAAGTACAACGAATTAGAGGTTGTCATTTGGAAACAAGATACTTGGAGATCTTAGCTTCGGCCTGTAACAATTTCAGATCCGAAAACTTCTCCAAAACGGATTTATAGCGAAAGTGCTATGATGACTGGTTTTTGCTATATCAAGCCCTAGCATCGTAAGTGCAACAAGTGTCATACATGCCATATCATGCCTTCTTTCAGGCTAGCTCTGATACCATGTTAAATTTTCAGAATTTACTTCAATCTGATCTAGGATCTTAACTCAGAGAACAACATGTACAGCATATCTACATCATATCAATCATGGAGACAATAATGCAAGCACACAAGAGACACAAAGATTTACTTGGGGAAAACCATAAAGGTGAAAAACCCCAATAACTTCCTCAGAGATAGATAGAGAAATGATACAACCAACCAAGAGAGATAGCCATAACCTAGCAGCAGATCCTCCTCCTCCATAAGTGCGCCACTCTTCCTTGAGTGCATGTGTGAGAAGTGAGTGAGTAAATAGAGTGCCTCCCACACTCTATTTATACTTGACTTGACTTGCCTTTTTACCTAACTCATGTAGGCTCGAACTTTACCACATAACATAATGCTGAGTGGGCCGACCCCCAATAGGGTGGTCTAATAACCCTTTGACCCACATGACTTATACAGGGCCGACCCCAAATAAGGTGGTCTAATAACCCATCAAGTATAAGTTACGACACTTACAATATAAATGACGACACTTCCTTATAGAGGAATAATACCATCTCTATAGGAATACAATATACATATATGTGAAATACATTCCGAAGTTACATATACATCAACAAATGTGTTTTATTTCATAAATGGAATCAACAAAGTATGCACATTCTACATCATAATGACTTTCTATAGTTTGCGCAAGCGTCCGGAAATAAGAAAAGCTTACTTCCACCATTTTTTAAAATCACAGCTTCTAGAAGGTTTACATGATTTCTTAAAAAACACAAGTTTTGTGAAAATGTGTTTTATTTCATAAATGGAATCTACAAAGTATGCACATTCTACGGCATAACGACTTACTATAGTTTGCGGATGCGTCCATAAATAAGAAAAGCTTACTTCCCCCGTTTTTTAAAATCACAGCTTCTAGAAGGTTTACATGATTTCTTAAAAAACACGAGTTTTTAGAAAATGTGTTTCATTTCATAAATGGAATCTACAAAGTATGCACATTCTACGTCATAACGACTTTGTATAGTTTGCGCATGCGTGCAGAAATAAGAAAAGCTTACTTCCACCATATTTTAAAATCACAGCTTCTAGAAGGTTTACATGATTTCTTAAAAAACACGAGTTTTTAGAAAATGTGTTTTATTTCATAAATGGAATCAACAAAGTGTGCACATTCTACGTCATGATGACTTTCTATAGTTTGCGCATGCGTCCGGAAATAAGAAAAGCTTACTTCCACCGTTTTTTAAAATCACAGCTTCTAGAAGGTTTACATGATTTCTTAAAAAACATGAGTTTTTAGAAAATGTGTTTTATTTCATAAATGGAATCAACAAAGTATGCACATTCTACGTCATAACAACTTTCTATAGTTTGCGCATGCGTCCGGAAATAAGAAAAGCTTACTTCCCCCGTTTTTTAAAATCACAGCTGCTAGAAGGTTTACATGATTTGTTAAAAAACACGAGTTTTTAGAAAATGTGTTTTATTTCATAAACGGAATCAACAAAGTATGCACAGTCTACGTCATAACGACTTTCTATAGTTTGCGCAAGCGTCCGGAAATAAGAAAAGCTTACTTCCCCCGTTTTTTAAAATCACAGCTTCTAGAAGGTTTACATGATTTCTTAAAAAACGCCAGTTTTTAGAAAATGTGTTGTATTTCGTAAATGGAATCAACAAAGTATGCAGATTCTACGTCATAACGACTTTCTATAGTTTGCGCATGCATTTGGAAATAAGAAAAGCTTACTTCCCCCGTTTTTTAAAATCACAGCTTCTAGAAGGTTTACATGATTTCTTAAAAAACACGAGTTTTTAGAAAATGTCTTTTATTTCATAAATGGAGTCAACAAAGTATGCACATTCTACGTCATAACGACTTTCTATAGTTTGCGCATGCGCCCGGAAATAAGAAAAGCTTACTTCCACCGTTTTTTAAAATCACAGCTTCTAGAAGGTTTACATGATTTCGTAAAAAACACGAGTTTTTAGAAAATGAGTTTTAGTTCATCAATGAAATATACAAAGTATGAACATTCTACGGCATAACGACTTTCTATAGTTTGCGCATGCGTCCGGAAATAAGAAAAGCTTACTTCCACCGTTTTTTTAAATCACAGCTTCTAGAAGGTTTACATGATTTCGTAAAAAACACGAGTTTTTGGAAAATGTGTTTTATTTCATAAAAGGAATCTACAAAGTATGCACATTCAACGTCATAACGACTTTCTATAGTTTGCGCATGAGACCGGAAATAAGAAAAGCTTACTTCCACCGTTTTTTAAAATCACAGCTTCTAGAAGGTTTACATGATTTCTAAAAAAACACGAGTTTTTAGAAAATGTGTTTTATTTCATAAATGGAATCAACAAAGTATGCACATTCTACGTCATAACGACTTTCTATAGTTTGTGCATGCGTTTTGAAATAAGAAAAGCTTACTTCCCCCGTTTTTTAAAATCACAGCTTCTAGAAGGTTTACATTATTTCTTAAAAAACATGAGTTTTTAGAAAATGTGTTTTATTTCATAAATGGAATCAACAAAGTATGCACATTCTACGTCATAACGACTTTCTATAGTTTGCGCATGCGTTTGGAAATAAGAAAAGCTTTCTTCCCCCGTTTTTTAAAATCACAGCTTTTAGAAGGTTTACATGATTTCTTAAAAAACACGAGTTTTTAGAAAATGTGTTTTATTTCATAAATGGAATAAAAAAAGTATGCACATTCTACGTCATAACGACTTTCTATAGTTTGCGCATTGGTCCGGAAATAAGAAAAGCTTACTTCCCCCGTTTTTCAAAATCACAGCTTCTCGAAGATTTACATGATTTCTTAAAAAACACGAGTTTTTAGGAAATGTGTTTTATTTCATAAATGGAATCAACAAAGTATGCACATTCTACGCCATAACGACTTTCTATAGTTTGCGCATGTGTCTGGAAATAAGAAAAGCTTACTTCCACCATTTTTTAAAATCACAGCTTCTAGAAGGTTTACATGATTTCGTAAAAAACATGAGTTTTTGGAAAATGTGTTTTATTTCATCAATGAAATCTACAAAGTATGCACATTCTACGTCATAACAACTTTCTATAGTTTGCGCATGCATTTGGAAATAAGAAAAGCTTACTTCCCCTGTTTTTTAAAATCACAACTTCTAGAGGGGTTTACATGATTTCTTAAAAAAAGCGAGTTTTTAGAAAATGTGTTTTATTTCATAAATGGAATCAACAAAGTATGCACATTTTACGTCATAACGACGTTCTATAGTTTGCGCATGTGTCCAGAAATAAGAAAAGCTTAGTTCCCCCGTTTTTTAAAATCACAGCTTCTAGAAGGTTTACATGATTTCCTAAAAAACACGAGTTTCTAGAAAATGTGTTTTATTTCATAAATGGAATCAACAAACTATGCACATTCTACGTCGTAACGACTTTCTATAGTTTGTGCATTCGTCCGGGAATAAGAAAAGCTTACTTCCACCGTTTTTTAAAATCACAGCTTCTAAAGGGTTTACATGATTTCTTAAAAAACACGAGTTTTTAGAAAATGTGTTTTATTTCATAAATGGAATCAACAAAGTATGCACATTCTACGTCATAACGACTTTCTATAGTTTCCGCATTCATCCGGAAAAAAGAAAAGCTTACTTCCACCGTTTTTTAAAATCACAGCTTCTAAAAGGTTTACATGATTTCGTAAAAAACACGAGTTTTTAGAAAATGTGTTTTATTTCTTAAATGGAATCTACAAAGTATGCACATTCTACATCATAACGACTTTCTATAGTTTGCGCATGCATCCGGAAATAAGAAAAGCTTACTTCCACCGGTTTTTAAAATCACAGCTTCTAGAAGGTTTACATGATTTCTTAAAAAGCACGAGTTTTTAGAAAATGTGTTTTATTTCATAAATGGAATCAACAAAGTATGCACATTCTACATCATAATGAATTTCTATAGTTTGTGCTTTCGTCCGGAAGTAAGAAAAGCTTACTTCCACCGTTTTTTAAAATCACAGCTTCTAGAAGGTTTACATTATTTAGTAAAAAACACGAGTTTTTAGAAAATGTGCATTATTTCATAAATGGAATCTACAAAGTATGCACATTCTACGTAATAACGACTTTCTATAGTTTGCGCATGCGTCCGGAAATAACAAAAGCTTGCTTACCCCGTTTTTTAAAATCACAGCTTCCAGAAGGTTTACATGATTTCTTAAAAACCACGAGTTTTTAGAAAAATGTGTTTTATTTCATAAATGGAATCAACAAAGTATGCACATTCCACGTCATAACGACTTTCTATAGTTTGCGCATGCGTCCGGAATTAAGAAAAGCTTACTTCCACAGTTTTTTAAAATCACAGCGTCTAGAAGGTTTACATGATTTCGTAAAAAACACGAGTTTTTAGAAAATGTGTTTTATTTCATAAATGGAATCTACAAAGTATGCACATTCTATGTCATAATGCCTTTCTATAGTTTGCGCATGCATCCGGAAACAAGAAAAGCTTACTTCCTCCGTTTTTTAAAATCACAGCTTCTAGAAGGTTTACATGATATCTTAAAAAACATGAGTTTTTAGAAAATGTATTTTATTTCATCAATGGAATCAACAAAGTTTGCAAATTCTACGTCATAACGACTTTCTATAGTTTGCGCATTTGTCCGGAAATAAGAAAAGCTTACTTCCACCGTTTTTTAAAATCACAGCTTCTAGAAGGCTTACATGATTTCTTAAAAAACACGAGTTTTTAGAAAATGTGTTCTATTTCATAAATGGAATCAACAAAGTATGCACATTCTACGTCATAACGACTTTCTATAGTTTGTGCATTCATCCGGAAAAAAGAAAAGCTTACTTCCACCGTTTTTTAAAATCACAGCTTCTAAAAGGTTTACATGATTTCGTAAAAAACACGAGATTTTAGAAAATGTGTTTTATTTCATCAATGGAATCTACAAAGTATGCACATTCTACATCATAACGACTTTCTATAGATTGCGCATGCTTCCGGAAATAAGAAAAGCTTACTTCCTCCGTTTTTTAAAATCACAGCTTCTAGAAGGTTTACATTATTTCTTAAAAAACATGAGTTTTTAGAAAATGTGTTTTATTTCATAAATGGAATCAACAAAGTATGCACATTCTACGTCATAACGACTTTCTATAGTTTGCGCATGCGTTTGGAAATAAGAAAAGATTACTTCCCCCGTTTTTTAAAATCACAGCTTTTAGAAGGTTTACATGATTTCTTAAAAAACACGAGTTTTTAGAAAATGTTTTTTATTTCATAAATGGAATAAAAAAAGTATGCACATTCTACGTCATAACGACTTTCTATAGTTTGCGCATGCGTCCGGAAATAAAAAAATCTTACGTCCCCCGTTTTTTAAAATCACAGCTTTTAGAAGGTTTACATGATTTCTTAAAAAACACGAGTTTTTATAAGGTTTACATGATTTCTTAAAAAACATGAGTTTTTAGAAAATGTGTTTTATTTCATAAATGGAATCAACAAAGTATGCACATTCTACGTCATAACGACTTTCTATAGTTTGCGCATGCATCCGGAAATAAGAAAATCTTACTTCCACCGTTTTTTAAAATCACAGCTTCTAGAAGGTTTACATGATTTCTTAAAAAACATGAGTTTTTAGAAAATGTGTTTTATTTCATAAATGGAATCTACAAAGTATGCACATTCTACGTCATAACGACTTTCTATAGTTTGCGCATGCGTCCGGAAATAAGAAAAGCTTACTTCCCCCATTTTTTCAAATCACAGCTTCTAGAAGGTTTACATGATTTCGTAAAAGACACGAGTTTTTAAAAAATGTGTTTTATTTCATAAATGGAATCTACAAAGTATGCACATTCGATGTCATAACGACTTTCTATAGTTTGCACATGCATTTGGACATAAGAAAAGCTTATTTCCCCCCGTTTTTTAAAATCACAGCTTCTAGAAGGTTTACATGATTTCTTAAAAAACACGAGTTTTTAGAAAAATGTGTTTTATTTCATAAATGGAATCAACAAAGTATGCACATTCTACGTCATAACGACTTTCTATAGTTTTCCCATGCGTCCGGAAATAAGAAAAGGTTACTTCCACCATTTTTTAAAATCACAGCTTCTAGAAGGTTTACATGATTTCTTAAAAAACACGAGTTTTTAGAAAATGTGTTTTATTTCATAAATGGAATCAACAAAGTATGCACATTCTACGTCATAACGACATTGTATAGTTTGCGCATTCGTCCGGAAATAAGAAAAGCTTACTTCCACCGTTTTTTAAAATCACAACTTCTAGAAGGTTTACATGATTTCGTAAAAAACATGAGTTTTTAGAAAATTTGTTTTATTTCATAAATGGAATCAACAAAGTATGCACATTCTACGTCATAACGACTTTCTATAGTTTGCGCATTCGTCCGGAAATAAGAAAAGCTTACTTCCACCGTTTTTTAAAATCACAGCATCTAGAAGGTTTACATGATTTCGTAAAAGACACGAGTTTTTAAAAAATGTGTTTTATTTCATAAATGGAATCTACAAAGTATGCACATTCGATGTCATAACGACTTTCTATAGTTTGCGCATGCGTCCGGAAATAAGAAAAGCTTACTTCCACCGTTTTTTAAAATCACAGCTTCTAGAAGGTTTACATGATTTCGTAAAAAAACACAAGTTTTTAGAAAATGTGTTTTATTTCATAAATGGAATCTACAAAGTATGCACATTCTACGTCATAACGACTTTCTATAATTTGCGCATGCGTCCGAAAATAAGAAAAGCTTACTTCCACTGTTTCTTAAAATCACAGCTTCTAGAAGGTTTACATGATTTCGTAAAAAACACGAGTTTTTAGAAAATGTGTTTTATTTCATAAATGGAATCTACAAAGTATGCACATTCTACGTCATAACGACTTTCTATAGTTTGCGCATGCGTTTGGAAATAAGAAAAGCTTACTTCCCCCGTTTTTTAAAATCACAGCTTCTCGAAGGTTTACATGATTTCTTAAAAAACACGAGTTTTTAGAAAATGTGTTTTATTTCATAAATGGAATCAACAAAGTATGCACATTCTACGTCATAACGACTTTCTATAGTTTGCGCATGCGTTTGGAAATAAGAAAAGCTTACTTCCCCCGTTTTTTAAAATCACAGCTTCTAGAAGGTTTACATGATTTCTTAAAAAACACGAGTTTTTAGAAAATGTGTTTTATTTCATAAATGGCATCAACAAAGTATGCACATTCTACGTCATAACGACTTTCTATAATTTGCGCATGCGTTTGGAAATAAGAAAAGGTTACTTCCCCCGTTTTTTAAAATCACAGCTTCTAGAAGGTTTACATGATTTCTTAAAAAACACGAGTTTTTAGAAAATTTGTTTTATTTCATAAATGAAATCAACAAAGTATGCACATTCTACGTCATAACGACTTTCTATAGTTTGCGCATTCGTCCGGAAATAAGAAAAGCTTACTTCCACCGTTTTTTAAAATCACAGCTTCTAGAAGGTTTACATGATTTCATAAAAGACACGAGTTTTTAAAAAATGTGTTTTATTTCATAAATGGAATCTACAAAGTATGCACATTCGACGTCATAACGACTTTCTATAGTTTGCGCATGCGTCCGGATATAAGAAAAGCTTACTTCCACCGTTTTTTAAAATCACAGCTTCTAGAAGGTTTACATGATTTCGTAAAAAAACACGAGTTTTTAGAAAATGTGTTTTATTTCATAAATGCAATCTACAAAGTATGCACATTCTACGTCATAACGACTTTCTATAGTTTGCGCATGCGTCCGGAAATAAGAAAAGCTTACCTCCACCGTTTTTTAAAATCACAGCTTCTAGAAGGTTTACATGATTTCGTAAAAAACACGAGTTTTTAGAAAATGTGTTTTATTTCATAAATGGAATCCACAAAGTATTCATATTCTACGTCATAATGACTTTCTATAGTTTGCGCATGCGTCTGGAAATAAGAAAAGCTTACTTCCCCCGTATATTAAAATCACAGCTTCTCGAAGGTTTACATGATTTCCTAAAAAACACGAGTTTTTAGAAAATGTGTTTTATTTCATAAATGGAATCAACAAATTATGCACATTCTACGTCATAACGACTTTCTCTAATTTGCGCATGCATCCGGAAATAAGAAAAGCTTACTTCCACCGTTTTTTAAAATCACAGCTTCTAGAAGGTTTACATGATTTCGTAAAAAACACGAGTTTTTAGAAAATGTGTTTTATTTCATAAATGTAATCTACAAAGTATGCACATTCTACGTCATAACGACTTTCTATAGTTTGCGCATGCGTCCAGAAATAAGAAAAGCTTACTTCCACCGTTTTTTAAAATCACAGCTTCTAGAAGTTTTACATGATTTCGTAAAAAACACGAGTTTTTAGAAAATGGGTTTTATTTCATAAATGTAATCTACAAGGTATGCACATTATACGTCATAACGACTTTCTATAGTTTGCGCATGCGTCCGGAAATAAGAAAAGCTTACTTCCCCTGTTTTTTAAAATCACAGCTTCTGGAAGGTTTACATGATTTCTTAAAAAACACGAGTTTTTAGAAAATGTGTTTTATTTCATAAATGGAATCAATAAAGTATGCGCATTCTACGTCATAACGAATTTTATAGTTTGCGCATGCATTTGGAAATAAGAAAAGCTTACTTCCCCCGTTTTTTAAAATCACAGCTTCTAGAAGGTTTACATGATTTCTTAAAAAACATGAGTTTTTAGAAAATGTGTTTTATTTCATAAATGGAATCAACAAAGTATGCATATTCTACGTCATAATGACTGTTAAAATTTAATATGCTAATACAGAAAATAGCAGCATTACATTCCATTTCACAATAATAGCATATACAGGATCACTGAAGAAACAACAAGCATAGCATAAACACAAGAGACACAGATTTATCCTGGGAAACCCTCATGGGGTAGAAAACCCAGTAAAGCTTCCTCAATATAGATGACCAGCAATATACAAAGATGCGAACCAAAGACATGATCTCCTTCTCCACCATAGCAGACCTCTCCTCCACAAGTGCGCCTCTCTCAAGTGTGTGTGTGTGTCAAATGAGGAACATACCTCCTCTATTTATACACTACACTGACATGTATTTTACACAAGTACATGTAGGCTCGTATTTAACCATTAGGTTAAATACCCTATTATAACTGACTGGGACGACCCCCACATGGTGGGTCTAATAAGCCTAGTTACCACAACCAATTCGGAGGAATAAACATCTCCAGATTCATAGTATAATCACATCGGAGGTATGGAACATCTCCGGAATAAATAATATACAAATATAATATTCTTAGAAGTTACAATATTCAACACTCCCCCTTAACGAGAAGGATATTATAACAACATCTGCAGGAGCAACGAGTCATACATCATACATGATACATCTATAAATCATTGGAAGCTTTCTTAACATCATCAGTAACTCAACCAGTTACTGGAACATCAACATCTTCAGTACTGAGTCTTTATCTTCTGCAGCACTCGAACAACTATAGCAACATCAACGTCTGGATCCTCACGATCATCAACATCATCATCTAGACCATCACGATCAGCATCATCGTCATCACACGATCATCAGCATTGTCATTACACGATCATCAGCATCGTCATCTCACGATCATCAGCATCGTCATCGCACGATCATCAGTATCGTCATCTCACGATCATCAACATCATTATCACACGATCAGCATCGTCACCACACAATCATCAGCATCGTCATCACACGATCATCAGCATCGTCATCACACGATCATCAGCATCATCATCACACGATCATCAGCATCGTCATCACAGGATCATCAGCATTGTCATCTCACGATCATCAGCATCATTATCACACGATCAGCAGCATCATCATCACACAATCATCAGCATCGTCATCACACGATCATCAGCATCGTCATCACACGATCATCAGCATCGTCATCACACGATCAGTAGCATCGTCATCACACGATCATCAGCATCGTCATCACACGATCAGCAGCATCGTCATCACACGATCATCAGCATCGTCATCACACGATCAACAGCATCGTCATCACACGATCATCAGCATCGTCATCACACGATCAGCAGCATCGTCATCACACGATCATCAGCATCGTCATCAATACACATGATCCTTCCTTTCAGATTTACGGGATCAATTTCATCACAATCATATTTAACACTATCCTTCCTTTCGGAATTACTGGATTTACTGTCTAAGGATGATTAGTCCAACCACAATCATATTTAAGACTATCCTTCCTTTCGGAATTATTGGATTTACTGTCTGAGGATGATTAATCCTACCACAATCACATTTAAGACTATCCTTCCTAGATTTACTGTCTAAGGATGATTAATCCAACCACAATCACATTTAAGACTATCCTTCCTGGATTTACTGTCTAAGGATGATTAATCCTACCACAATCACATTTAAGACTATCCTTCCTGGATTTACTGTCTAAGGATGATTAGTCCAACCACAATCACATTTAAGACTATCCTTCCTGGATTTACTGTCTAAGGATGATTAATCCTACCACAATCACATTTAAGACTATCCTTCTTGGATTTACTGTCTAAGGATGATTAATCCAACCACAATCACATTTAAGACTATCCTTCCTGGATTTACTGTCTAAGGATGATTAATCCAATCACGTGCATTTTGAACCAAGGTCCAGGGATGATGCAGTCCTATACTCTATTCTCGGAGACACCTGTCTACGGCTCACTTTAGAACTTGAGTTCAAGGATGATCCAATCCTCATCTGTCCAACAAGGACTCTATTCTCAGAGACCTCATGTCTACAGCTCACTTTAGGACTGAAAGTCCAGGGATGATCCAATCCCCTCAAGTCCACCAAGGACTTCATACTCAGAGACCTCACGTCTACGACTCTCTTTAGGACTGAAAGTCCAGGGATGATCCAATCCCCTCAAGTCCACCAAGGACTTCATTCTCGGAGACCTCACATATACGGCTCTCTTTAGGATTGAAAGTCCAGGGATGATCCAATCCCCTCAAGTCCACCAAGGACTTCATTCTCGGAGACCTCACGTCTACGGCTCTCTTTAGGACTGAAAGTCCAGGGATGATCCAATCCCCTCAAGTCCACCAAGGACTTCATTCTCGGAGACATCACGTCTACGGCTCTCTTTAGGACTGAAAGTCCAAGGATGATCCAATCCCCTCAACTATCCACTAAGGACTTCGTTTTCGGAGACCTCACGTCTACGGCTTTCTTTAGGACTGAAAGTCCAGGGATGATCCAATCCCCATCTGTCCAACAAGGACTCTATTCTCGGAGACCTCAAGTCTACGACTCACTTTAGGACTGAAAGTCCAGGGATGATCCAATCCCCTCAAGTCCACCAAGGACTTCATTCTCGGAGACCTCACGTCTACAACTCTCTTTAGGACTGAAAGTCCAGGGATGATCCAATCCCCTCAAGTCCACCAAGGACTTCATTCTCGGAGACCTCACGTCTACGGCTCTCTTTAGGACTGAAAGTCTAGGGATGATCCAATCCCCTCAACTGTCCACTAAGGACTTCATTTTCGGAGACCTCACGTCTACGGCTCACTTTAGAACTTAAGTTCAAGGATGATCCAATCCTCATCTGTATTCTCATCTATACAGGTACAAATATCCAAAAGCATGTATACATCACATCAAAACATGTATACATCTAGCATGTATTCTCACTAATACATCTACCATCAAAACATGTATACATCTAGCATGTATTCTCACTAATACATCTAACATCAAAACATGTATACATCACATCAAAAACATGTATACATCTAGCATGTATTCTCACTAATACATCTAACATCAAAACATGTATACATCACATCAAAAACATGTATACATCTAGCATGTATTCTCACTAATACATCTAACATCAAAACATGTATACATCACATCAAAAACATGTATACATCTAGCATGTATTCTCACTAATACATCTGTCATCAAAGGTAAAAGATATAAGAGTTCTAAATCTAAATAATTCTAAGTAACTAAGTGCAACAAAAATGAAGGGACAGACTTGTTATCAGATACTATACTACTCCCCCTTTTGAGGAGGGTCCTTCTGGACTATACCAAGCTTGTCTCGGAAGTATTCAAACTTTAATCGAGACAAAGGTTTAGTCAGGATATCAGCAATCTGATCCTTAGTGCTTATATCCCCTCTGCACCATATATCGTATATAGAAGTATCGGATCTCAATGTGTTTTGACTTATCGTGGAATACAGGATATTCAGACATCTTAATGCAACTTTGATTATCACACATAATCATAGTGGGATCCATTTCTAAGTCAAACACTCCATATAAAAGCTTCTGAAGCCATACTGCTTCACAGCTGGCAGAGCAGACAGCCATATATTCTACTTCAGCAGTACTGAGAGCCACACTAGAATGTTTCTTGCTGAACCATGAGATCATGGCAGATTCAAGACTATAACATCCACCTGATGTACTCTTTCTGTCTGAGACACTTCCTGCCCAATCAGAATCTGAGTAACCATGTAAACAGAGTTCATGACCTCCAAGATAATATAGACCAAAAATCTAATGTACCTTTTAGGTACCTTACTACATGCTTTGTAGCTATTAAGTGAACCTTTCTAGGTTCTACTAGATACTGACTTAGGGTATTTACAGCAAAGCATATATCTGGCCTAGTATTTGTTAAATACATCAATGACCCAATGATTTGTCTATATAGGGTTAGGTCCACTAAATACAATGAGAGATTAACTAACAACTTCAAGTTGGAGTCCATGGGAGTGGCCATGGCTTTATACTCCAACATATCAAATATTTTTAGAAACTTCACAGCATACTTACCTTGATTTAAAAGATTCCTTTTGGATCTTGCCATACTTCTAGACCTAAGAAGTAGTGCATTAATCCGAGATCTTTCATTTTCACTTCTGCAGCCATTTTCATGACCTGTTTCTCATTCCTTGTCAGAAAGAGATCATCGTCATACAATAATGGTATGATAGGTTCATCATCCATAACCTTAAGGTAAAGGTTAGGAACAGTTTTACTTCTGGTAAAGCCCAAGCTTTGTCATGAAGCTGTCAATTGTCCATTATTCACACTCAGCATTGAGTGATCTTCTGCATATCTATCTGTGCCATCTCTCGTCAGATGGGTCTACTAATATGAGCCTCAAAATCATTCGAACTCTGTGGTGAGTTCCTTCTTGCATCCATGTCATATGTGTATAGAACCCATATTCAACCTTGTAGAAAAGGTTGAGATCCACATCACCCATGATGATCATTAAGCTCATCAATTGACTACCGATCCTGGGAACCCATACAGAACCTAATTACATTATTAAGAGAATGGTCTTATCTAGTCCCTTGGAGAAAAACATCTCATCATGATTCTCTTCCTCTTTCTAAGAGAATCTCTTAACCACAAGCTTTCTATAGTGTGTTTGATTTGTAAATCTTTTGTTGAACATCCATCGCTTGTTCAGAGTTCATCATTCATCATGATCTTTCCTACAAATCAAAATTAAGTACATGATTAGTAATACTTCATAATCATCAAATCATATTGATATGATAACCTATTATGCATACATATATCATTTACATAGTTATGCAACTATTTTGACCAATACTTTGGCACAACACTTTCCCATATCCTGTATGCATACAGTGGCTATCTAGATGCCTTCCATATCTACCAAAACATACTATCGAGAGTGTGCACAACTCTCAGTATGTCAGCAAAGAGGTTTCATTCTAGACAAGCAACAATGGAATGTTTGTCCAATTTACCAATCATATGCATATTAGTAGTATACTGTTCAATGCTTTATGAATGTTTACACTCAGCATGATATATCCTAGGAATACAAATATGCATACAAGCAATATCATTTACTATTTCTAATAACAACTCAAATACTTATCTTTTATGTTTGTGTGGTTGTCTCCCGCTTGATCTTCTGTATGTCTTTTGAACTTCTATTCATTCTGTACCACTGTGCATGCTCAAGTGTACACTAGTTTCATCCTCGTGATCTCATACACAAACATACATTCATTAGTATATTCTCAATATTATCAAAACATTCTAATTCTAAATAATCTTGAATATGTATAGTCATGATCATTAGTATTTAGGGTTTCAAGGAAGTCTTCTTTTACTCATGCATATTCTTGTTTGATCTAGTATGCATAAACCCTTGATTACTAACCAATCATACCAAGTATACTTACACAAGGTAAGATTCTAACATGACATAGGAAAACATACCTAGATTAGTATACCTGCTTAGTTATGTACAACATACCTAAACAATCTCTTCAATGATTTAGAGATCCTGAGCTAGAACCTGCATGTCTCGTAGGTTAAACATAATATAACAAAGTCATACATACCTTGTGAGTCTTTGTCTTCATGTTGTCATGGTCATGGAACTTGATTTGTCTTTTGTGATGTACCTGTGTCTTGTTAGCAGACAACATCAACCTTACACAACACCATAATGCATAAGTACAATCATATAGCCCTAATCAATTAATGTCTTCGATCATTCACATGCATTCATATTGTTACTAGGGTGATAATACAATTAATAACATTAATCAAGATTGTACTAATAAATAACATGAAGACAAACACATTATGAACTTAATAAAGAATCAGATTTCAAGGCATAGATGAACCTCCTTAAGTCATACATGTCGAGACCTTTTGTAGTCTTCTTATGTAAGGCCTTAGCCTCAACTCCCCCTGAAACTTGATCTGGAGCTTGATTAGGGTTTGCTAGAGAAACCCTAAAAATTCAATCTTTGACTTTCACACTTCTGAATGGATGGAAGAATGTGTCTTGCTGAGCTGATCAACCTAGCATTCTTTAATTTTGAAATCTCCAAAAAATTTGACCCCTCAAAATTGCCTTCGAAACTTCTGGATCTTCTGGACAGGAACCCGAACAAGGGTTTGATGAAGCCTGGTCTTCTACCCAACCAAAAATTCGATCTTGGTCTCTAAATTTCAATTTTTCTGAGTAGCATTCAGCCATGGACTCTGATTCCAAAAATTCTAACTTTCTCCGAAACCCTAAATTCCGGAAGCCATGAATAAAGGTGCTCCAAAAATAATTCTGTTTTGACAGAAATATGCACCTGATTGTTTCTGCTATAAATCTGAAAATTCTTCTCCACAGGGTCTGAAAACTTTTTCTGCAGTAGCCTGACCTATCATCTTTCCATCCTGACAGGTCTGACCTCAATTGGATTTTCTGAGAGAGATTTATGCCAAGTGTCGCAACGTGACCTGTTTATGGGATAAAACAGGAGAGCGAACTTGTACGGCATGCCACGTGTCACTATTTGAACTTCGGCCTCTGAAAACTTTTCCTGAGATAGCTCGCCCTGCTATGTTTCCATCTTGACAGGTCTGAACTCAATTGGACTCTCTGAGAGAGAGTTATGCCAAGTGTCGCAACGTGACCTGTTTATGGGATAAAACAGGAGATCGAACTTGTACGGCGTGCCACGTGTCACTGGTTCACCTTCGGCCTCTGAAAACGTTTCCTGAGATAGTACAATCTGTGTTCTACTTGCCACGTTTTACTAAATTTCATTTGGAGCTTCCTAGCCCATGTTATGACCTTTTTTCCAAGGTGACCTGATTTTGACTGAGATCTGGAAGAGGCAGAAACACTAACTTGTACTGATCATAACTCATAAAGTACAACGAATCTGAGCGTGCCCTTTCGACACAAGGTACCTGGGGATGTTATCTTCGACCTGTAAACTTTTGAGACCCTGAACCTTCGCAGAAATGGATTTATAGAAAAAGTTCCACGATGACTGGTTTTTGCTATGTAAAACCCTAACCTTCAAATTGTCATAAGTAAAGCAAGTGTCGTAAGTGCCATACCTTGTCTTCCTTTAGGTTAGCTCTGATACCATGTTAAAATTTAATATGCTAATACAGAAAATAGCAGCATTACATTCCATTTCACAATAATAGCATATACAGGATCACTGAAGAAACAACAAGCATAGCATAAACACAAGAGACACAGATTTATCCTGGGAAACCCTCATGGGGTAGAAAACCCAGTAAAGCTTCCTCAATATAGATGACCAGCAATATACAAAGATGCAAACCAAAGACATGATCTCCTTCTCCACCATAGTAGACCTCTCCTCCACAAGTGCGCCTCTCTCAAGTGTGTGTGTGTGTCAAATGAGGAACATACCTCCTCTATTTATACACTACACTGACATGTATTTTACACAAGTACATGTAGGCTCGTATTTAACCATTAGGTTAAATACCCTATTATAACTGACTGGGACGACCCCCACATGGTGGGTCTAATAACCCTAGTTACCACAACCAATTCGGAGGAATAAACATCTCCAGATTCATAGTATAATCACATCGGAGGTATGGAACAACTCCGGAATAAATAATATACAAATATAATATTCTTAGAAGTTACAATATTCAACAATGACTTTCTATATTTTGCGCATTCATCCGGAAATAAGAAAAGCTTACTTCCACCGTTTTTTAAAATCACAGCTTCTAGAAGGTTTACATGATTTCGTAAAAAAAACGAGTTTTTAGAAATCATGTTTTATTTCATAAATGGAATCTACAAAGTATGCACATTCTACGTCATAACGACTTTCTATAGTTTGCGCATGCATTTGGAAATAAGAAAAGCTTACTTCCCCCGTTTTTTAAAATCACAGCTTCTCAAAGGTTTACATGATTTCTTAAAAAACACGAGTTTTTAGAAAATGTGTTTTATTTCATAAATGGAATCAACAAACTATGCACATTCTACGTAATAACGACTTTCTATAATTTGCGCATGCGTTTGGAAATAAGAAAAGCTTACTTCCCCCGTTTTTTAAAATCACAGCTTCTAGAAGGTTTACATGATTTCTTAAAAAACACGAGTTTTTAGAAAATGTGTTTTATTTCATAAATGGCTTCAACAAAGTATGCACATTCTACGTCATAACGACTTTCTATAACTTGCGCATGCGTTTGGAAATAAGAAAAGCTTACTTCCCCCGTTTTTTAAAATCACAGCTTCTAGAAGGTTTACATGATTTCTTAAAAAACACGAGTTTTTAGAAAATGTGTTTTATTTCATAAATGGAATCAACAAAGTATGCACATTCTACGTCATAACGACTTTCTACAGTTTGCGCATGCATTTGGAAATAATTAAAGCTTACTTCCCCCGTTTTTTAAAATCACAGCATCTAGAAGGTTTACATGTTTTCTTAAAAAACACGAGTTTTTAGAAAATGTGTTTTATTTCATAAATGGAATCAACAAAGTATGCATATTCTACGTCATAACGACTTTCTATAGTTTGCGCATGCATTTGGAAATAAGAAAAGCTCACTTCCCCTGTTTTTTAAAATCACAGCTTCTAGAAGGTTTACATGATTTCTTAAAAAACACGAGTTTTTAGAAAATGTGTTTTATTTCATAAATGGAATCAACAAAGTATGCACATTCTATGTCATAATGAATTTCTATAGTTTGCGCATGCGTCTAGAAATAAGAAAAGCTTACTTCCACCGTTTTTTAAAATGACAGCTTCTAGAAGGTTTACATGATTTCGTAAAAGACACGACTTTTTAAAAAATGTGTTTTATTTCATAAATGGAATCTACAAAGTATGCACATTTGAAGTCATAACGACTTTCTATAGTTTGCGCATGCGTCCGGGAATAAGAAAAGCTTACTTCCACTGTTTTTTAAAATCACAGCTTCTAGAAGGTTTACATGATTTCGTAAAAAACATGAGTTTTTAGAAAATGTGTTTTATTTCATAAATGGAATCTACAAAGTATGCACATTCTACGTCATAACGACTTTCTATAGTTTGCGCATGCGTCCGGAAATAAGAAAAGCTTACTTCCACCGTTTTTTAAAATCACAGCTTCTAGAAGGTTTACATGATTTCGTAAAAAACACGAGTTTTTAGAAAATGTGTTTTATTTCATAAATGGAATCTACAATGTATGCACATTCTACGTCATAACGACTTTCTATAGTTTGCGCATGCGTCTGGAAATAAGAAAAGCTTACTTCCCCCGTATATTAAAATCACAGCTTCTCGAAGGTTTACATGATTTCTTAAAAAACACGAGTTTCTAGAAAATGTGTTTTATTTCATAAATGGAATCAACAAATTATGCACATTCTACGTCATAACGACTTTCTATAATTTGCGCATGCGTCAAGAAATAAGAAAAGCTTACTTCCACCATTTTTTAAAATCACAGCTTCTAGAAGGTTTACATGATTTCGTAAAAAACCCGAGTTTTTAGAAAATGTGTTTTATTTCATAAATGTAATCTACAAAGTATGCACATTCTACATCATAACGACTTTCTATAGTTTGCGCATGAGTCCAGAAATAAGAAAAGCTTACTTCCACCGTTTTTTAAAATCACAGCTTCTAGAAGGTTTACATGATTTCGTAAAAAACACGAGTTTTTAGAAAATGTGTTTTATTTCATAAATGGAATCTACAAAGTATGCACATTCTACGTCATAACGACTTTCTATAGTTTGCGCATGCGTCCGGAAATAAGAAAAGCTTACTTCCACCGTTTTTTAAAATCACAGCTTCTAGAAGGTTTACATGATTTCATAAAAAACACGAGTTTTTAGAAAATGTGTTTTATTTCATAAATGGAATCAACAAAGTATGCACATTCTACGTCATAACCACTTCCTATAGTTTTCGCATGCGTCCGGAAATAAGAAAAGCTTACTTCCACCATTTTTTAAAATCACAGCTTCTAGAAGGTTTACATGATTTCTTAAAAAACACGAGTTTTTAGAAAATGTGTTTTATTTCATAAATGTAATCTACAAAGTATGCACATTCTACATCATAACGACTTTCTATAGTTTGCGCATGCGTCCGGAAATAAGAAAAGCTTACTTCCACCGTTTTTTAAAATCACAGCTTCCAGAAGGTTTACATGATTTCGTAAAAAACACGAGTTTTTAGAAAATGTGTTTTATTTCATAAATGGAATCTACAAAGTATGCACATTCTACGTCATAACGACTTTCTATAGTTTGCGCATGCGTCCGGAAATAAGAAAAGCTTACTACCACCCATTTTTTAAAATAACAACTTCTAGAAGGTTTACATGATTTCTTAAAAAACATGAGTTTTTAGAAAATGTGTTTTATTTCATAAGTGGAATCAACAAAGTATGCACATTCTACGTCATAACGACTTTCTATACTTTGCGCATGCGTTTGGAAATAAGAAAAGCTTACTTCCCCCGTTTTTTAAAATCACAGCTTTTAAAAGGTTTACATGATTTCTTAAAAAACACGAGTTTTTAGAAAATGTGTTTTATTTCATAAATGGAATCAACAAAGTATGCACATTCTACGTCATAACAACTTTCTATAATTTGCCCATGCGTTTGGAAATAAGAAAAGCTTACTTCCACCATTTTTTAAAATCACAGCTTCTAGAAGGTTTACATGATTTCTTAAAAAACACGAGTTTTTAGAAAATGTGTTTTATTTGATCAATGGAATCAACAAAGTATGCACATTCTACGTCATAACGACTTTCTATTGTTTGCGCATTCGTCCGGAAATAAGAAAAGCTTACTTCCACAGTTTTTTAAAATCACAGCTTCTAGAAGGTTTACATGATTTCGTAAAAGACACGAGTTTTTAAAAAATGTGTTTTATTTCATAAACGGAATCTACAAAGTATGCACATTCGACATCATAACGACTTTCAATAGTTTGCGCATGCGTCCGGAAATAACAAAAGCTTACTTCCACCGTTTTTTAAAATCACAGCTTCTAGAAGGTTTACATGATTTCGTAAAAAACACGAGTTTTTAGAAAATGTGTTTTATTTCATAAATGAAATCTACAAAGTATGCACATTCTACATCATAACGACTTTCTATAGTTTGCGCATGCTTCCGGAAATAAGAAAAGCTTACTTCCCCCGTTTTTTAAAATCACAGCTTCTAGAAGGTTTACATGATTTCTTAAAAAACACGAGTTTTTAGAAAATGTGTTTTATTTCATAGATGGAATCAACAAAGTATGCATATTCTACGTCATACCGACTTTCTATAGTTTGCGCATACGTCCAGAAATAAGAAAAGCTTACTTCCACCGTTTTTTAAAATCACAGCTTCTAGAAGGTTTACATGATTTCTTAAAAAACAAGAGTTTTTAGAAAATGTGTTTTATTTCATAAATGGAATGAACAAAGTATGCACATTCTACATCATAATGTATTTCTATAGTTTCCCCATTCGTCCGGAAATAAGAAAAGCTTACTTCCACCGTTTTTTAAAATCACAGCTTCTAGAAGGTTTTCATGATTTCTTAAAAAACATGAGTTTTTAGAAAATGTGTTTTATTTCATAAATGGAATCAACAAAGTATGCACATTCTACGTCATAACGACTTTCTATAGTTTGCGCATTCATCCGGAAATAAGAAAAGCTTACTTCCACCGTTTTTTAAAATCATAGCTTCTAAAAGGTTTTACATGATTTCATAAAAAACATGAGTTTTTAGAAAATGTGTTTTATTTCATAAATGGAATCTACAAAGTATGCACATTCTACGTCATAACCACTTTCTATAGTTTGCACATGCGTCCGGAAATAAGAAAAGCTTACTTCCACCGTTTTTTAAAATCACAGCTTCTAGAAGGTTTACATGATTTCTTAAAAAACACGAGTTTTTAGAAAATGTGTTTTATTTCATAAATGTAATCTACAAAGTATGCACATTCTATGTCATAACGACTTTCTATAGTTTGCGCATGCGTCCAGAAATAAGAAAAGCTTACTTCCCCCGTTTTTTAAAATCACAGCTTCTAGAAGCTTTACATGATTTCTTAAAAAACATGAGTTTTTAGAAAATGTGTTTTATTGCATAAGTGGAATCAACAAAGTATGCACATTCTACGTCATAACGACTTTCTATACTTTGCGCATGCGTTTGGAAATAAGAAAAGCTTACTTCCCCCGTTTTTTAAAATCACAGCTTCTAGAAGGTTTACATGATTTCTTAAAATACACTAGTTTTTAGAAAATGTGTTTTATTTCATAAATGGAATCAACAAAGTATGCACATTCTACGTCATAACGACTTTCTATAGTTTGCGCATGCGTTCGGAAATAAGAAAAGCTTACTTCCACCATTTTTTAAAATCACGGCTTCTAGAAGGTTTACATGATTTCTTAAAAAACATGAGTTTTTAGAAAATGTGTTTTATTTCATAAATGGAATCAACAAAGTATGCACATTCTACGTCATAACGACATTCTATAGTTTGCGCATTCGTCCGGAAATAAGAAAAGCTTACTCCCACCGTTTTTTAAAATCACAGCTTCTAGAAGGTTTACATGATTTCGTAAAAAACATGAGTTTTTAGAAAATGTGTTATATTTCATAAATTGAATCAACAAAGTATGCGCATTCTACGTCATAACGACTTTCTATAGTTTGCGCATTCGTCCGGAAATAAGAAAAGCTTACTTCCACCGTTTTTTAAAATCACAGCTTCTAGAAGGTTTACATGATTTCGTAAAAGACACGAGTTTTTAAAAAATGTGTTTTATTTCATAAATGGAATCTACAAAGTATGCACATTCGACGTCATAATGACTTTCTATAGTTTGCGCATCTCGTCCGGAAATAAGAAAAGCTTACTTCCCCACCGTTTTTTAAAATCACAGCTTCTAGAAGGTTTACATGATTTCTTAAAAAAAACACGAGTTTTTAGAAAATGTGTTTTATTTCATAAAATGGAATCTACAAAGTATGCACATTCTACGTCATAACGACTTTTCTATAGTTTGCGCATGCGTCCAGAAATAAGAAAAGTTTACTTCCACCATTTTTTAAAATCACAGCTTCTAGAAGGTTTACATGATTTCTTAAAAAACACGAGTATTTAGAAAAGTGTTTTATTTTCATAAATGGAATCAACAAAGTATGCACATTCTACGTCATAACGACTTTCTATAATTTGCCCATGCGTTTGGAAATAAGAAAAGCTTACTTCCACCATTTTTATAAAATCACAGCTTCTACAAGGTTTACATGATTTCTTAAAAAAACACGAGTTTTTAGAAAATGTGTTTTATTTCATCAATGGAATCAACAAAGTATGCACATTCTACGTCATAACGACTTTCTATTGTTTTGCGCATTCGTCCGGAAATAAGAAAAGCTTACTTCCCCCCCCGTTTTTTAAAATCACAGCTTCTAGAACGTTTACATGATTTCGTAAAAGACATGAGTTTTTAAAAAAATTGTTTTATTTCATAAATGGAATCTACAAAGTATGCACATTCGACATCATAACGACTTTCTATAGTTTGCGCATGCGTCCGGAAATAACAAAAGCTTACTTCCACTGTTTTTTAAAATCACAGCTTCTAGAAGGTTTACATGATTTCGTAAAAAACACGAGTTTTTAGAAAATGTGTTTTATTTCATAAATTGAATCTACAAAGTATGCACATTCTACATCATAACGACTTTCTATAGTTTGCGCATGCTTCCGGAAATAAGAAAAGCTTACTTCCCCCGTTTTTTAAAATCACAGCTTCTAGAAGGTTTACATGATTTCTTAAAAAACACGAGTTTTTAGAAAATGTGTTTTATTTCATAGATGGAATCAACAAAGTATGCATATTCTACGTCATACCGACTTTCTATAGTTTGCGCATACGTCCAGAAATAAGAAAAGCTTACTTCCACCCTTTTTTAAAATCACAGCTTCTAGAAGGTTTACATGATTTCTTAAAAAACACGAGTTTTTAGAAAATGTGTTTTATTTCATAAATGGAATCAACAAAGTATGCACATTCTACATCATAAAGAATTTCTATAGTTTCCCCATTCGTCCTGAAATAAGAAAAGCTTACTTCCACCGTTTTTTAAAATCACAGCTTCTAGAAGGTTTACATGATTTCTTAAAAAACATGAGTTTTTAGAAAATTTGTTTTATTTCATAAATGGAATCAACAAAGTATGCACATTCTACGTCATAACGACTTTCTATAGTTTGCGCATTCATCCGGAAATAAGAAAAGCTTACTTCCACCGTTTTTTAAAATCACAGCTTCTAAAAGGTTTACATGATTTCATAAAAAACACGAGTTTTTAGAAAATGTGTTTTATTTCATAAATGGAATCTACAAAGTATGCACATTCTACGTCATAACCACTTTCTATAGTTTGCACATGCGTCCGGAAATAAGAAAAGCTTACTTCCACCGTTTTCTAAAATCACAGCTTCTAGAAGGTTTACATGATTTCGTAAAAAACACGAGTATTTAGAAAATGTGTTTTATTTCATAAATGTAATCTACAAAGTATGCACATTCTATGTCATAACGACTTTCTATAGTTTGCGCATGCGTCCGGAAATAAGAAAAGCTTACTTCCCCCGTTTTTTAAAATCACAGCTTCTAGAAGGTTTACATGATTTCTTAAAATACACGAGTTTTTAGAAAATGTGTTTTATTTCATAAATGGAATCAACAAAGTATGCACATTCTACGTCATAACGAATTTCTATAGTTTGCGCATGCGTCCGGAAATAAGAAAAGCTTACTTCCACCATTTTTTAAAATCACAGCTTCTAGAAGGTTTACATGATTTCTTAAAAAACATGAGTTTTTAGAAAATGTGTTTTATTTCATAAATGGAATCAACAAAGTATGCACATTCTACGTCATAACGACATTCTATAGTTTGCGCATTCGTCCGGAAATAAGAAAAGCTTACTCCCACCGTTTTTTAAAATCACAGCTTCTAGAAGGTTTACATGATTTCGTAAAAAACACGAGTTTTTAGAAAATGTGTTTTATTTCATAAATGGAATCTACAAAGTATGCACATTCTACATCATAACGACTTTCTATAGTTTGCGCATGCTTCCGGAAATAAGAAAAGCTTACTTCCCCCGTTTTTTAAAATCACAGCTTCTAGAAGGTTTACAAGATTTCTTAAAAAACACGAGTTTTTAGAAAATGTGTTTTATTTCATAGATGGAATCAACAAAGTATGCATATTCTACGTCATACCGACTTTCTATAGTTTGCGCATACGTCCAGAAATAAGAAAAGCTTACTTCCACCGTTTTTTAAAATCACAGCTTCTAGAAGGTTTACATGATTTCTTTAAAAACACGAGTTTTTAGAAAATGTGTTTTATTTCATAAATGGAATCAACAAAGTATTCACATTCTACATCATAATGAATTTCTAAAGTTTCCCCATTCGTCCGGAAATAAGAAAAGCTTACTTCCACCGTTTTTTAAAATCACAGCTTCTAGAAGGTTTACATGATTTCTTAAAAAACATGAGTTTTTAGAAAATGTGTTTTATTTCATAAATGGAATCAACAAAGTATGCACATTCTACGTCATAACGACTTTCTATAGTTTGCGCATTCATCCGGAAATAAGAAAAGCTTACTTCCACCATTTTTTAAAATCACAGCTTCTAAAAGGTTTACATGATTTCATAAAAAACATGAGTTTTTAGAAAATGTGTTTTATTTCATAAATGAAATCTACAAAGTATGCACATTCTACGTCATAACCACTTTCTATAGTTTGCACATGCGTCCGGAAATAAGAAAAGCTTACTTCCACCGTTTTTTAAAATCACAGCTTCTAGAAGGTTTACATGATTTCGTAAAAAACACGAGTTTTTAGAAAATGTGTTTTATTTCATAAATGTAATCTACAAAGTATGCACATTCTATGTCATAACGACTTTCTATAGTTTGCGCATGCGTCCAGAAATAAGAAAAGCTTACTTCCCCCGTTTTTTAAAATCACAGCTTCTAGAAGCTTTACATGATTTCTTAAAAAACATGAGTTTTTAGAAAATGTGTTTTATTTCATAAGTGGTATCAACAAAGTATGCACATTCTACGTGATAACGACTTTCTATACTTTGCGCATGCGTTTGGAAATAAGAAAAGCTTACTTCCCCCGTTTTTTAAAATCACAGCTTCTAGAAGGTTTACATGATTTCTTAAAATACACTAGTTTTTAGAAAATGTGTTTTATTTCATAAATGGAATCAACAAAGTATGCACATTCTACGTCATAACGACTTTCTATAGTTTGCGCATGCGTCCGGAAATAAGAAAAGCTTACTTCCACCATTTTTTAAAATCACAGCTTCTAGAAGGTTTACATGATTTCTTAAAAAACATGAGTTTTTAGAAAATGTGTTTTATTTCATAAATGGAATCAACAAAGTATGCACATTCTACGTCATAACGACATTCTATAGTTTGCGCATTCGTCCGGAAATAAGAAAAGCTTACTCCCACCGTTTTTTAAAATCACAGCTTCTAGAAGGTTTACATGATTTCGTAAAAAACATGAGTTTTTAGAAAATGTGTTATATTTCATAAATTGAATCAACAAAGTATGCGCATTCTACGTCATAACGACTTTCTATAGTTTGCGCATTCGTCCGGAAATAAGAAAAGCTTACTTCCACCATTTTTTAAAATCACAGCTTCTAGAAGGTTTACATGATTTCGTAAAAGACACGAGTTTTTAAAAAATGTGTTTTATTTCATAAATGGAATCTACAAAGTATGCACATTCGACGTCATAATGACTTTCTATAGTTTGCGCATTCGTCCGGAAATAAGAAAAGCTTACTTCCACCGTTTTTTAAAATCACAGCTTCTAAAAGGTTTACATGATTTCTTAAAAAACACGAGTTTTTAGAAAATGTGTTTTATTTCATAAATGGAATCTACAAAGTATGCACATTCTACGTCATAACGACTTTCTATAGTTTGCGCATGCGTCCGGAAATAAGAAAAGTTTACTTCCACCATTTTTTAAAATCACAGCTTCTAGAAGGTTTACATGATTTCTTAAAAAACACGAGTATTTAGAAAATGTGTTTTATTTCATAAATGGAATCAACAAAGTATGCACATTCTACATCATAACGACTTTCTATAATTTGCCCATGCGTTTGGACATAAGAAAAGCTTACTTCCACCATTTTTTAAAATCACAGCTTCTAGAAGGTTTACATGATTTCTTAAAAAACACGAGTTTTTAGAAAATGTGTTTTATTTCATCAATGGAATCAACAAAGTATGCACATTCTACGTCATAACGACTTTCTATTGTTTGCGCATTCGTCCGGAAAGAAGAAAAGCTTACTTCCCCCGTTTTTTAAAATCACAGCTTCTAGAACGTTTACATGATTTCGTAAAAGACATGAGTTTTTAAAAAAATTGTTTTATTTCATAAATGGAATCTACAAAGTATGCACATTCGACATCATAACGACTTTCTATAGTTTGCGCATGCGTCCGGAAATAACAAAAGCTTACTTCCACTGTTTTTTAAAATCACAGCTTCTAGAAGGTTTACATGATTTCGTAAAAAACACGAGTTTTTAGAAAATGTGTTTTATTTCATAAATTGAATCTACAAAGTATGCACATTCTACATCATAACGACTTTCTATAGTTTGCGCATGCTTCCGGAAATAAGAAAAGCTTACTTCCCCCGTTTTTTAAAATCACAGCTTCTAGAAGGTTTACATGATTTCTTAAAAAACACGAGTTTTTAGAAAATGTGTTTTATTTCATAGATGGAATCAACAAAGTATGCATATTCTACGTCATACCGACTTTCTATAGTTTGCGCATACGTCCAGAAATAAGAAAAGCTTACTTCCACCCTTTTTTAAAATCACAGCTTCTAGAAGGTTTACATAATTTCTTAAAAAACACGAGTTTTTAGAAAATGTGTTTTATTTCATAAATGGAATCAACAAAGTATGCACATTCTACATCATAATGAATTTCTATAGTTTCCCCATTCGTCCGGAAATAAGAAAAGCTTACTTCCACCGTTTTTTAAAATCACAGCTTCTAGAAGGTTTACATGATTTCTTAAAAAACATGAGTTTTTAGAAAATGTGTTTTATTTCATAAATGGAATCAACAAAGTATGCACATTCTACGTCATAACGACTTTCTATAGTTTGCGCATTCATCCGGAAATAAGAAAAGCTTACTTCCACCGTTTTTTAAAATCACAGCTTCTAAAAGGTTTACATGATTTCATAAAAAACACGAGTTTTTAGAAAATGTGTTTTATTTCATAAATGGAATCTACAAAGTATGCACATTCTACGTCATAACCACTTTCTATAGTTTGCACATGCGTCCGGAAATAAGAAAAGCTTACTTCCACCGTTTTCTAAAATCACAGCTTCTAGAAGGTTTACATGATTTCGTAAAAAACACGAGTATTTAGAAAATGTGTTTTATTTCATAAATGTAATCTACAAAGTATGCACATTCTATGTCATAACGACTTTCTATAGTTTGCGTATGCGTCCAGAAATAAGAAAAGCTTACTTCCCCCGTTTTTTAAAATCACAGCTTCTAGAAGGTTTACATGATTTCTTAAAAAACACGAGTTTTTAGAAAATGTGTTTTATTTCATAAGTGGAATCAACAAAGTATGCACATTCTACGTCATAACGACTTTCTATACTTTGCGCATGCGTTTGGAAATAAGAAAAGCTTACTTCCCCCGTTTTTTAAAATCGCAGCTTCTAGAAGGTTTACATGATTTCTTAAAATACACGAGTTTTTAGAAAATGTGTTTTATTTCATAAATGGAATCAACAAAGTATGCACATTCTACGTCATAACGAATTTCTATAGTTTGCGCATGCGTCCGGAAATAAGAAAAGCTTACTTCCACCATTTTTTAAAATCACAGCTTCTAGAAGGTTTACATGATTTCTTAAAAAACATGAGTTTTTAGAAAATGTGTTATATTTCATAAATGGAATCAACAAAGTATGCACATTCTACGTCATAACGACATTCTATAGTTTGCGCATTCGTCCGGAAATAAGAAAAGCTTACTCCCACCGTTTTTTAAAATCACAGCTTCTAGAAGGTTTACATGATTTCGTAAAAAACACGAGTTTTTAGAAAATGTGTTTTATTTCATAAATGGAATCTACAAAGTATGCACATTCTACATCATAACGACTTTCTATAGTTTGCGCATGCTTCCGGAAATAAGAAAAGCTTACTTCCCCCGTTTTTTAAAATCACAGCTTCTAGAAGGTTTACATGATTTCTTAAAAAACACGAGTTTTTAGAAAATGTGTTTTATTTCATAGATGGAATCAACAAAGTATGCATATTCTACGTCATACTGACTTTCTATAGTTTGCGCATACGTCCAGAAATAAGAAAAGCTTACTTCCACCGTTTTTTAAAATCACAGCTTCTAGAAGGTTTACATGATTTCTTTAAAAACACGAGTTTTTAGAAAATGTGTTTTATTTCATAAATGGAATCAACAAAGTATTCACATTCTACATCATAATGAATTTCTATAGTTTCCCCATTCGTCCGGAAATAAGAAAAGCTTACTTCCACCGTTTTTTAAAATCACAGCTTCTAGAAGGTTTACATGATTTCTTAAAAAACATGAGTTTTTAGAAAATGTGTTTTATTTCATAAATGGAATCAACAAAGTATGCACATTCTACGTCATAACGACTTTCTATAGTTTGCGCATTCATCCGGAAATAAGAAAAGCTTACTTCCACCGTTTTTTAAAATCACAGCTTCTAAAAGGTTTACATGATTTCATAAAAAACACGAGTTTTTAGAAAATGTGTTTTATTTCATAAATGGAATCTATAAAGTATGCACATTCTACGTCATAACCACTTTCTATAGTTTGCACATGCGTCCGGAAATAAGAAAAGCTTACTTCCACCGTTTTTTAAAATCACAGCTTCTAGAAGGTTTACATGATTTCGTAAAAAACACGAGTATTTAGAAAATGTGTTTTATTTCATAAATGTAATCTACAAAGTATGCACATTCTATGTCATAACGACTTTCTATAGTTTGCGCATGCGTCCAGAAATAAGAAAAGCTTACTTCCCCCGTTTTTTAAAATCACAGCTTCTAGAAGGTTTACATGATTTCTTAAAAAACACGAGTTTTTAGAAAATGTGTTTTATTTCATAAGTGGAATCAACAAAGTATGCACATTCTACGTCATAACGACTTTCTATACTTTGCGCATGCGTTTGGAAATAAGAAAAGCTTACTTCCCCCGTTTTTTAAAATCACAGCTTCTAGAAGGTTTACATGATTTCTTAAAATACACGATTTTTTAGAAAATGTGTTTTATTTCATAAATGGAATCAACAAAGTATGCACATTCTACGTCATAACGACTTTCTATAGTTTGCGGATGCGTCCGGAAATAAGAAAAGCTTACTTCCACCATTTTTTAAAATCACAGCTTCTAGAAGGTTTACATGATTTCTTAAAAAACATGAGTTTTTAGAAAATGTGTTTTATTTCATAAATGGAATCAACAAAGTATGCACATTCTACGTCATAACGAATTTCTATAGTTTGCGCATTCGTCCGGAAATAAGAAAAGCTTACTTCCACCGTTTTTTAAAATCACAGCTTCTAGAAGGTTTACATGATTTCGTAAAAGACACGAGTTTTTAAAAAATGTGTTTTATTTCATAAATGGAATCTGCAAAGTATGCACATTCGACGTCATAATGACTTTCTATAGTTTGCGCATTCGTCCGGAAATAAGAAGAGCTTACTTCCACCGTTTTTTAAAATCACAGCTTCTAGAAGGTTTACATGATTTCTTAAAAAACACGAGTTTTTAGAAAATGTGTTTTATTTCATAAATGGAATCTACAAAGTATGCACATTCTACGTCATAACGACTTTCTATAGTTTGCGCATGCGTCCGGAAATAAGAAAAGTTTACTTCCACCATTTTTTAAAATCACAGCTTCTAGAAGGTTTACATGATTTCTTAAAAAACACGAGTTTTTAGAAAATGTGTTTTATTTCATAAATGGAATCAACAAAGTATGCACATTCTACGTCATAACGACTTTCTATAATTTGCCCATGCGTTTGGAAATAAGAAAAGCTTACTTCCACCATTTTTTAAAATCACAGCTTCTAGAAGGTTTACATGATTTCTTAAAAAACACGAGTTTTTAGAAAATGTGTTTTATTTCATCAATGGAATCAACAAAGTATGCACATTCTACGTCATAACGACTTTCTATTGTTTGCGCTTTCGTCCGGAAATAAGAAAAGCTTACTTCCACCGTTTTTTAAAATCACAGCTTCTCGAACGTTTACATGATTTCGTAAAAAACATGAGTTTTTAGAAAATGTGTTTTATTTCATAAATGGAATTAACAAAGTATGCACAATCTACGTCATAACGACTTTCTATAGTTTGCGCATGCGTCCGGAAATAAGAAAAGCTTACTTCCCCCGTTTTTTAAAATCACAGCTTCTAGAAGGTTTACATGATTTCTTAAAAAACATGAGTTTTTAGAAAATGTGTTTCATTTCATAAATGTAATCCACAAAGTATGCACTTTCTAAGTCATAACGACTTACTATAGTTTGCGCATTCATCCGGAAATAAGAAAAGCTTACTTCCACCGTTTTTTAAAATCACAGCTTCTAAAAGGTTTACATGATTTCGTAAAAAACACGTGTTTTTAGAAAATGTGTTTTATTTCCTAAATGGAATCTACAAAGTATGCACATTCTACGTCATAACGACTTTCTATAGTTTGCACATGCGTCCGGAAATAAGAAAAGCTTACTTCCCCCGTTTTTTAAAATCACAGCTTCTAGAAGGTTTACATGATTTCGTAAAAAACACGAGTTTTTAGAAAATGTGTTTTATTTCATAAATGGAATCTACAAAGTATGCACATTCTACGTCATAACGACTTTATATAGTTTGCGCATGCGTCCGGAAATAAGAAAAGCTTACTTCCACCGTTTTTTAAAATCATAGCTTCTAGAAGGTTTACATGATTTCGTAAAAAACACGAGTTTTTAGAAAATCTGTTTCCTTTCATAAATGGAATCTACAAAGTATGCACATTGGACATCATAACGACTTTCTATAGTTTGCGCATGCGTCCGGAAATATGAAAAGCTTACTTCCACCGTTTTTTAAAATCACAACTTCTAGAAGGTTTACATGATTTCGTAAAAAACACGAGTTTTTAGAAAATGTGTTTTATTTCATAAATGGAATCTACAAAGTATGCACATTCTACGTCATAACGACTTTCTATAGTTTGTGCATGCGTTCGGAAATAAGAAAAGCTTACTTCCCCCGTTTTTAAAAATCACAGCTTCTAGGAGGTTTACATGATTTCTTAAAAAACGCGAGTTTTTAGAAAATGTGTTTTATTTCATAAATGGAATCAACAAAGTATGCACATTCTACGTCATAACGACTTTCTATAGTCTGCTCATGCGTCCGGAAATAAGAAAAGCTTACTTCCACCGTTTTTTAAAATCACAGCTTCTAGAAGGTTTACATGATTTCTTAAAAAACACGAGTTTTTAGAAAATGTGTTTTATTTCATAAATGGTATCAAAAAAGTATGCACATTCTACGTCATAATGGCTTTCTATAGTTTGCGCATTCATCCGGAAATAAGAAAAGCTTACTTCCACCGTTTTTTAAAATCACAGCTTCTAGAAGGTTTACATGATTTCTTAAAAAACACGAGTTTTTAGAAAATGTGTTTTATTTCATAAATGGAATCAACAAAGTATGCACATTCTACATCATAACGACTTTCTATAGTTTGCGCATTCGTCCGGAAATAAGAAAAGCTTACTTCCACCGTTTTTTAAAATCACAGCTTCTACAAGGCTTACATGATTTCTTAAAAAACATGAGTTTTTAGAAAATGTGTTATATTTCATAAATGGAATCAACAAAGTAGGCACATTCTACGTCATAACGACTCTCTATAGTTTTCGCATTCATCCTGAAATAAGAAAAGCTTACTTCCACCGTTTTTTAAAATCACATCTTCTAGAAGGTTTACATGACTTTGTAAAAAACACGAGTTTTTAGAAAATGTGTTTTATTTCATAAATGGAATCTACAAAGTATGCACATTCTACGTCATAATGACTTTCTATAGTTGGGCATGCGTCCGAAAATAAGAAAAGCTTACTTCCACCGTTTTTTATAATCACAGCGTCTAGAAGGTTTACATGATTTCTTAAAAAACACGAGTTTTTAGAAAATATGTTTTATTTCATAAATGGAATCTACAAAGTATGCACATTCTACGTCATAATGACTTTCTATAGTTTGCGCATGCGTCCGGAAATAAGAAAAGCTTACTTCCCCCGTTTTTAAAAATCACAGCTTCTAGGAGGTTTACATGATTTCTTAAAAAACACGAGTTTTTAGAAAATGTGTTTTATTTCATAAATGGAATCAACAAAGTATGCACATTCTACGTCATAACGACTTTCTATAATTTGCGCATGCGTTTGGAAATAAGAAAAGCTTACTTCCACCGTTTTTTAAAATCACAGCTTCTAGAAGGTTTACATGATTTCTTAAAAAACACGAGTTTTTAGAAAATGTGTTTTATTTCATAAATGGAATCAACAAAGTATGCACATTCTATGTCATAACGACTTTCTATTGTTTGCGCATGCGTTCGGAAATAATAAAAGCTTACTTCCCCCGTTTTTAAAAATCACAGCTTCTAGGAGGTTTACATGATTTCTTAAAAAACACGAGTTTTTAGAAAATGTGTTTTATTTCATAAATGGAAGCAACAAAGTATGCACAATCTACGTCATAACGAATTTCTATAGTTTGCGCATGCGTCCGGAAATAAGAAAAGCTTACTTCCCCCGTTTTTTAAAATCACAGCTTCTACAAGGTTTACATGATTTCGTAAAAAACATGAGTTTTTAGAAAATCTGTTTTATTTCATAAATATAATCAACAAAGTATGCACATTCTACGTCATAACGACTTTCTATAGTTTGCACATGCGTCCGGAAATAAGAAAAGCTTACTTCCCCTGTTTTTTAAAATCACAGCTTCTAGAAGGTTTACATCATTTCGTAAAAAACATAGTTTTTAGAAAATGTGTTTTATTTCATAAATGGAATCAACAAAGTATGCACATTCTATGTCATAACAACTTTCTATAGTTTGCGCATTCGTCCGGAAATAAGAAAAGCTTACTTCCACCGTTTTTTAAAATCACAGCTTTTAGAACGTTTACATGATTTCATAAAAAACACGAGTTTTTAGAAAATGTGCTTTATTTCATAAATGGAATCTACAAAGTATGCACATTCTACGTCATAACGAATTTCTATAGTTCACGCATTCATCCGGAAATAAGAAAGCTTACTTCCACCTTTTTTGAAAATCACAGCTTCTAGAAGGTTTACATGATTTCGTAAAAAACACGAGTTTTTAGAAATTGTGCTTTATTTCATAAATGGAATCTACAAAGTATGCACATTCTACGTCATAACGACTTTCTATAGTTGGGCATGCGTCCGAAAATAAGAAAAGCTTACTTCCACCGTTTTTTATAATCACAGCTTCTAGAAGGTTTACATGATTTCGAAAAAAACACGAGTTTTTAGAAAATGTGTTTTATTTCATAAATGGAATCAACAAAGTATGCACAATCTACGTCATAACGACTTTCTATAGTTTGCGCATGCGTCCGGAAATAAGAAAAGCTTACTTCCCCCGTTTTTTAAAATCACAGCTTCTAGAAGGTTTACATGATTTCGTAAAAAACACGAGTTTTTAGAAAATGTATTTTATTTCATAAATGGAATCTACAAAGTATGCACATTCTACATCATAACGACTTTCTATAGTTTGCTCATGCGTCTGGAAATAACAAAAGCTTACTTCCCCCATTTTTTAAAATCACAGCTTCTAGAAGGTTTACATGATTTCGTAAAAAACACGAGTTTTTAGAAAATGTGTTTTATTTCATAAATGGAATCAACAAAGTATGCACATTATACTTCATAACGACTTTCTATAGTTTGCGCATGCGTTCGGAAATAAGAAAAGCTTACTTCCCCCATTTTTAAAAATCACAACTTCTAGGAGGTTTACATGATTTCTTAAAAAACACGAGTTTTTAGAAAATGTGTTTTATTTCATAAATGGAATCAACAAAGTATGCACAATCTACGTCATAACGACTTTCTATAGTTTGCACATGCGTCCGGAAATAAGAAAAGCTTACTTCCACCGTTTTTTAAAATCATAGCTTCTAGAAGGTTTACATGATTTCGTAAAAAATACGAGTTTTTAGAAAATCTGTTTTATTTCATAAATAGAATCAACAAAGTATGCACATTCTACGTCATAATGACTTTCTATAGTTTGCGCATGCGTCCGGAAATAAGAAAAGCTTACTTCCCCCGTTTTTTAAAATCACAGCTTCTAGAAGGTTTACATGATTTCGTAAAAAACACGAGTTTTTAGAAAATGTGTTTTATTTCATAAATGGAATCAACAAAGTATGCACATTCTATGTCATAACAACTTTCTATAGTTTGCGCATTCGTCCGGAAATAAGAAAAGCTTACTTCCACCGTTTTTTAAAATCACAGCTTCTAGAAGGTTTACATGATTTCGAAAAAACACGAGTTTTTAGAAAATGTGTTTTATTTCATAAATGGAATCAACAAAGTATGCACATTCTACGTCATAACGACTTTCTATAGTTTGCGCATGCGTTCGGAAATAAGAAAAGCTTACTTCCCCCGTTTTTAAAAATCATAGCTTCTAGGAGGTTTACATGATTTCTTAAAAAACACGAGTTTTTAGAAAATGTGTTTTATTTCATAAATGGAATCAACAAAGTATGCACAATCTACGTCATAACGACTTTCTATAGTTTGCGCATGCGTCCGGAAATAAGAAAAGCTTACTTCCCCCGTTTTTTAAAATCACAGCTTCTAGAAGGTTTACATGATTTCGTAAAAAACACGAGTTTTTAGAAAATGTATTTTATTTCATAAATGGAATCTACAAAGTATGCACATTCTACGTCATAACGACTTTCTATAGTTTGCTCATGCGTCTGGAAATAACAAAAGCTTACTTCCCCCATTTTTTAAAATCACAGCTTCTAGAAGGTTTACATGATTTCGTAAAAAACACGAGTTTTTAGAAAATGTGTTTTATTTCATAAATGGAATCAACAAAGTATGCACATTATACTTCATAACGACTTTCTATAGTTTGCGCATGCGTTCGGAAATAAGAAAAGCTTACTTCCCCCATTTTTAAAAATCACAACTTCTAGGAGGTTTACATGATTTCTTAAAAAACACGAGTTTTTAGAAAATGTGTTTTATTTCATAAATGGAATCAACAAAGTATGCACAATCTACGTCATAACGACTTTCTATAGTTTGCACATGCGTCCGGAAATAAGAAAAGCTTACTTCCACCGTTTTTTAAAATCATAGCTTCTAGAAGGTTTACATGATTTCGTAAAAAATACGAGTTTTTAGAAAATCTGTTTTATTTCATAAATAGAATCAACAAAGTATGCACATTCTACGTCATAACGACTTTCTATAGTTTGCGCATGCGTCCGGAAATAAGAAAAGCTTACTTCCCCCGTTTTTTAAAATCACAGCTTCTAGAAGGTTTACATGATTTCGTAAAAAACACGAGTTTTTAGAAAATGTGTTTTATTTCATAAATGGAATCAACAAAGTATGCACATTCTATGTCATAACAACTTTCTATAGTTTGCGCATTCGTCCGGAAATAAGAAAAGCTTACTTCCACCGTTTTTTAAAATCACAGCTTCTAGAAGGTTTACATGATTTTGTAAAAAACACGAGTTTTTAGAAAATGTGCTTTATTTCATAAATGGAATCTAAAAAGTATGCACATTCTACGTCATAACGACTTTCTATAGTTCGCGCATTCGTCCGGAAATAAGAAAAGCTTACTTCCACCTTTTTTGAAAATCACAGCTTCTAGAAGGTTTACATGATTTCATAAAAAACACGAGTTTTTAGAAATTGTGCTTTATTTCATAAATGGAATCTACAAAGTATGCACATTCTACGTCATCACGACTTTCTATAGTTTGCGCATGCGTCCGGAAATAAGAAAAGCTTACTTCCACCGTTTTTTAAAATCACAGCTTCTAGAAGGTTTACATGAGTTCTTAAAAAACACGAGTTTTTAGAAAATGTGTTTTGTTTCATAAATGGAATCTACAAAGTATGCACATTCTACATCATAACGACTCTCTATAGTTTGCGCATGCGTCCGGAAATAAGAAAAGCTTACATCCCCCGTTTTTAAAAATCACAGCTTCTAGGAGGTTAACATGATTTCTTAAAAAACACGAGTTTTTAGAAAATGTGTTTTATTTCATAAATGGAATCAACAAAGTATGCACATTCAACGTCATAACGACTTTCTATAGTTTGCGCATGCGTCCGGAAATAAGAAAAGCTTACTTCCACCGTTTTTTAAAATCACACTTCTAGAAGGTTTACATGATTTCTTAAAAAACACGAGTTTTTAGAAAATGTGTTTTATTTCATAAATGGTATCAACAAAGTATGCACATTCTACGTCATAATGGCTTTCTATAGTTTGTGCATTCATCCAGAAATAAGAAAAGCTTACTTCCACCGTTTTTTAAAATCACAGCTTCTAGAAGGTTTACATGATTTCTTAAAAAACACGAGTTTTTAGAAAATGTGTTTTATTTCATAAATGGAAGCAACAAAGTATGCACAATCTACGTCATAACGACTTTCTATAGTTTGCGCATGCGTCCGGAAATAAGAAAAGCTTACTTCCCTCATTTTTTAAAATCACAACTTCTAGAAGGTTTACATGATTTCGTAAAAAACACGAGTTTTTAGAAAATGTGTTTTATTTCATAAATGGAATCTACAAAGTATGCACATTCTACGTCATAATGAGTTTCTATAGTTTGCGCATGCGTCCGGAAATAAGAAAATCTTACTTCCCACATTTTTTAAAATCACAGCTTCTAGAAGGTTTACATGATTTCGTAAAAAACACAAGTTTTTAGAAAATGTGTTTTATTTCATAAATGGAATCAACAAAGTATCCACATTCTACGTCATAACGACTGTCTATAGTTTGCGCATTCATCCGGAAATAAGAAAACCTTACTTCCACCGTTTTTTAAAATCACATCTTCTAGAAGGTTTACATGATTTTGTAAAAAACACGAGTTTTTAGAAAATGTGTTTTATTTCATAAATGGAATCTACAAAGTATGCACATTCTACGTCATAATGACTTTCTATAGTTGGGCATGCGTCCGAAAATAAGAAAAGCTTACTTCCACCTTTTTTTATAATCACATCTTCTAGAAGGTTTACATGATTTCTTAAAAAACACGAGTTTTTAGAAAATATGTTTTATTTCATAAATGGAATCTACAAAGTATGGACATTCTACGTCATAACGACTTTCTATAGTTTGCGCACGCGTCCGGAAATAAGAAAAGCTTACTTCCCCCGTTTTTAAAAATCACAGCTTCTAGGAGGTTTACATCATTTCTTAAAAAACACGAGTTTTTAGAAAATGTGTTTTATTTCATAAATGGAATCAACAAAGTATGCACATTCTACGTCATAACGACTTTCTATAGTTTGCGCATGCGTACGGAAATAAGAAAAGCTTACTTCCACCGTTTTTTAAAATCACAGCTTCTAGAGGGTTTACATGATTTCTTAAAAAACACGAGTTTTTAGAAAATGTGTTTTATTTCATAAATGGAATCAACAAAGTATGCACATTCTACGTCATAACGACTTTCTATAGTTTGCGCATGCGTTCGGAAATAAGAAAAGCTTACTTCCCCCGTTTTTAAATATCACAGCTTCTAGGAGGTTTACATGATTTCTTAAAAAACACGAGTTTTTAGAAAATGTGTTTAATTTCATAAATGGAATCAACAAAGTATGCACATTCAACGTCATAACGACTTTCTATAGTTTGCGCATGCGTCCGGAAATAAGAAAAGCTTACTTCCACCATTTTTTAAAATCACAGCTTCTAGAAGGTTTACATGATTTCTTAAAAAACACGATTTTTTAGAAAATCTGTTTTATTTCATAAATATAATGAACAAAGCATGCACATTCTACGTCATAACGACTTTCTATAGTTTGCGCATGCGTCCAGAAATAACAAAAGCTTACTTCCCCCGTTTTTTGAAATCACAGCTTCTAGAAGGTTTACATGATTTCGTAAAAAACACGAGTTTTTAGAAAATGTGTTTTATTTCATAAATGCAATCAACGAAGTATGCAGATTCTACGTCATAACGACTTTCTATAGTTTGCGCATGCGTCCAGAAATAAGAAAAGCTTACTTCCCCCGTTTTTTAAAATCACAGCTTCTAGAAGGTTTACATGGTTTCTTAAAAAACACGAGTTTTTAGAAAAAGGGTTTTATTTCATAAATGGAATCAACAAAGTATGCACATTTTACGTCATAACGACTTTCTATAGTTTCCGCATGCGTCCGGAAATAAGAAAAGCTTACTTCCCCCATTTTTTAAAATCACAGCTTCTAGAAGGTTTACATGATTTCGTAAAAAACACGAGTTTTTAGAAAATGTGTTTTATTTCATAAATTTAATCAACAAAGCATGCACATTCTACGTCATAACGACATTCTATAGTTTGCGCATGCGTCCGGAAATAAGAAAAGCTTACTTCCACCGTTTTTTAAAATCACAGCTTCTAGAAGGTTTACATGATTTCGTAAAAAACACGAGTTTTTAGAAAATGTGTTTTATTTCATAAATGGAATCAACAAAGCATGCACATTCTACGTCATAACGACATTCTATAGTTTGCGCATGCGTCCGGAAATAATAAAAGCTTACTTCCACCGTTTTTTAAAATCACAGCTTCTAGAAGGTTTACATGATTTCTTAAAAAACACGAGTTTTTAGAAAATATGATTTATTTCATAAATGGAATCTACAAAGTATGGACATTCTACGTCATAACGAATTTCTATAGTTTGCGCATGCGTCCGGAAATAAGAAAAGTGTAATGCCCATATTTTGATTCGGCATATTTATTAGTTAGACACACCATACTTTACTTCTTATATATTTTGTCGAACTCAGCTCGACTGAGTAAACTATATTGGACCTCATTATATGATGTTACTCTGTCTTATGATTTCGCCATGATTATGATGTTACTATATTATGCAGTTATGATGTCATGATTATCATATGATTTCCTTATTTTACGATTGCAGTATATGTTTATATGTTTTCCTTAATGAAATGTGAAATATATGATTCGGTACGTGGATACCATCTGCTTATATGAATTATTGAAAGGTTATATGTATCTATGATGAGCAAAAAGGTTACATGAAATGAAATGATAAAATGGATCAATTGGCGATCAATGGAAAATGCTTTCTATAAATTGTATTTTGCAAAACACTAACCTACAGGACACAAGGGCTATGGGATAGCCAGTTACTTGATCTGATATACATTGGAAAGGAAAAACATGTTCATACAGCAAACCTTAGCAGCCAAAATGAGGATACGATAACACAAACTGATAATCCCGATAGCAGCAAGTATGAGTTGATAAGGGCGTAGGCCCAGTATGTTGAGAGGGATGGATGTGTTTCCCACCCTATGTTCCATGAGACCCGAGGTCGTGGGAGGGCCGTGCTGAGACACGCTCCCCATGTTGTTGTGATGACGATTGTCGGATGCCTGCTAGGGGAGGATAGGTCCGCTGTTCAGCCGACGCTATCGCTCTCAAGTTCTATGTGGTCAGATCGGTGAGTCCGACATCCACTGTTGTACTAGCAGAGGAAGGATAGGGAGGATGCTGGACGTAGGTTATGATGGGAGGATGTGTTAGTTAGTACTGTTGAGGGTTTAGTATTCCTTGATTCCGAGTTAGTGGAAGTAGGCACCCTTCCTGTACTTGATTGATTAAACTAATGTAAACATAAAGACAATGATGTTAAATCGTAAAGGGTTAACTGTTAAATAACCGAGGATGTTAAAGTAATTATACTATAGATTATGCTTGCTCTTCTGCATGGGGGTAGATACTATTGTTAGTTAGCAAGTATGCATAAGCGGAATGGGGTTTGTTTATAGTACATGTCCGACATGTGCATACACTGGCCATGCATGCACACCTTGTACGTGTACAATATTACTGGTGTATAACATACTTGTCATGCTTGAATAGTAGTATAAATGTCATAGATAACTCAGTTAAGGATACATCAATCAACTTAGGTAATGAATGGTTAGGTTGTCAATGTGTAAATAAGTGAATTAGTAATAATATGAAAACATTGTAATAATAAACTAAGACAAGCATCGTCAGTTAACATTGTCATAGAAGAACTGTTGTGAATAGGGTAATGATAGTGTCTAATTAATTAGTAAAATTGTTTAAGCCCTCACAAGTGATTTGTTTATAATAACAAGGATGCTATGTTGATGATAGGGTACCCATGTGATAAACAAATAATTAAGAATACTATGATCGATTCACCTTTAATTATTGTCAAGGGGTGATTTAATTATTATTATTAATTAATAAATGATATTCCAGCAACATTTATATCCCTATCGTAACAAATGCAATATAAGTAAGATTTAAAATATTGATTTATAAATTAATATTACGTAATTAATTCCATTTCAAAGTTAGCCATAACAAGATAATCCTTTTTGGAATAACCGTGATGTGATGGAAATGTATATTTAATTATTCAATGTTAATCTTGGAATTTAAACCTCAAGCTAAAGTAGCCTCGACGGATAAGGTGGATCATTAAGACACATCATGTCCAAGTTGACAAGGGGCAACTAATTATATAATATTTTATTAATTACATTTATAACATTAAAATATCAAGGACGGCGGATAGACTTGTATTTAATGAGACTGTCCCGAATGGATAACCTTGGGGTGATAATTCCCACCGTAATAAATAATTACGACCGTCAATCCAAAACCAAAGGAATTTTCCATAAGAGTAATTAATTATACATTTTTATAATGAGACGTGGATGAATGAACTAGGGAAAGGAGTAAAGGTTTGAGGGGCTCGAGAGGGGGAGTTTGGGGCGGTGGAGTAAGCCCAAGGTCTTCCCGAGGATGGACATGTATATAGAGGGGGAGAAGGTTGAAGGTGGGGGAGGTTTTTTTGATTGAGGAAGAAGAGAAGTTTGGAGAATAGAAGTTGGGAGAACAGAAAGTTTGGCGAACAGAAATATTTTGAGAACAGAAGGAAAGACTGCTCTCGGGATTATCAGATTGTGGGCTCGGGGGCTTGGAAATCCCTTGATTTCCAAGGGCCAGCAAGATGATAGCTGGTCGGTAGGGTGGACACTTCAGTTTGGCTGTCTAAGGGGTTATAAAACCTGCTACAACTTACGGTTAGCATCAGCATCAGGTAATTTCCGTTATTTACTATTATGCTTAAACTTACTGTAAACATGCATCACTTGCTATTTACTGATTTACTGCTATATACTGGTTTACTGCTATTTACTGATTTACTGAGTTGTGAAACCTATGCTTATGCTGTTGAAAAGAAAATATTAGTATGTTAGTCTATTTTAAATTACGAATGCAAGGTGATAAAAGAAAAACGACAGTATACTAAATATTATTTAGGCACATAGTAATTCTTAGAAATTTACTTCCATAAACTGGTAAAGTTAAAACGTAGAGAATTAAACCATAAATTTTACACAGTGCTCTGCTGTAAAAACCAGAGCACTACAAAAAGCTTACTTCCCCCGTTTTTAAAAATCACAGCTTCTAGGAGGTTTACATCATTTCTTAAAAAACACGAGTTTTTAGAAAATGTGTTTTATTTCATAAATGGAATCAACAAAGTATGCACATTCTACATCATAACGACTTTCTATAGTTTGCGCATGCGTCCGGAAATAAGAAAAGCTTACTTCCACCGTTTTTTATAATCACAGCTTCTAGAAGGTTTACATGATTTCTTAAAAAACACGGGTTTTTAGAAAATGTGTTTTATTTCATAAATGGAATCAACAAAGTATGCACATTCTACGTCATAACGACTTTCTATAGTTTGCGCATGCGTTCGGAAATAAGAAAAGCTTACTTCCCCCGTTTTTAAATATCACAGCTTCTAGGAGGTTTACATGATTTCTTAAAAAACACGAGTTTTTAGAAAATGTGTTTTATTTCATAAATGGAATCAACAAAGTATGGACATTCTACGTCATAACGACTTTCTATAGTTTGCGCATGCGTCCGGAAATAAGAAAAGCTTACTTCCACCATTTTTTAAAATCACAGCTTCTAGAAGGTTTACATGATTTCTTAAAAAACACGATTTTTTAGAAAATCTGTTTTATTTCATAAATATAATCAACAAAGCATGCACATTCTACGTCATAACGAATTTCTATAGTTTGCGCATGCGTCCAGAAATAACAAAAGCTTACTTCCCCCGTTTTTTGAAATCACAGCTTCTAGAAGGTTTACATGATTTCGTAAAAAACACGAGTTTTTAGAAAATGTGTTTTATTTCATAAATGCAATCAACGAAGTATGCACATTCTACGTCATAACGACTTTCTATAGTTTGCGCATGCGTCCGGAAATAAGAAAAGCTTACTTCCCCCGTTTTTTAAAATCACAGCTTCTAGAAGGTTTACATGGTTTCTTAAAAAACACGAGTTTTTAGAAAAAGGGTTTTATTTCATAAATGGAATCAACAAAGTATGCACATTTTACGTCATAAAGACTTTCTATAGTTTGCGCATGCGTCCGGAAATAAGAAAAGCTTACTTCCCCCGTTTTTTAAAATCACAGCTTCTAGAAGGTTTACATGATTTCGTAAAAAACACGAGTTTTTAGAAAATGTGTTTTATTTCATAAATGGAATCAACAAAGCATGCACATTCTACGTCATAATGACATTCTATAGTTTGCGCATGCGTCCGGAAATAAGAAAAGCTTACTTCCCCCGTTTTTTAAAATCACAGCTTCTAGAAGGTTTACATGATTTCGTAAAAAACACGAGTTTTTAGAAAATGTGTTTTATTTCATAAATGGAATCAACAAAGCATGCACATTCTACGTCATAATGACATTCTATAGTTTGCGCATGCGTCCGGAAATAAGAAAAGCTTACTTCCACCGTTTTTTAAAATCACAGCTTCTACAAGGTTTACATGATTTCGTAAAAAACATGAGTTTTTAGAAAATGTGATTTATTTCATAAATGGAATCTACAAAGTATGCACATTCTACATCATAACGAATTTCTATAGTTTTCGCATGCGTCCGGAAATAAGAAAAGCTTACTCCCACCGTTTTTTAAAATCACAGCTTCGAGAAGGTTTACATGATTTCGTAGAAAACACGAGTTTTTAGAAAATGTGTTCTATTTCATAAATGGAATCTACAAAGTATGCACATTCTACGTCATAACGAGTTTCTATAGTTTTCACATCCATCCGGAAATAAGAAAAGCTTACTTCCACCATTTTTTGAAATCACAGCTTCTAGAAGGTTTACATGATTTCGTAAAAAACACGAGTTTTTAGAAAATGTGTTTTATTTCATAAATGCAATCTACAATGTATGCACATTCGAAGTCATAACGACTTTCTATAGTTTGCGCATTCGTCCGGAAATAAGAAAAGTTTACTTCCCCCGTTTTTTAAAATCACAGTCTCTAGAAGGTTTACATGATTTCGTAAAAAACACGAGTTTTTAGAGAATGTGTTTTATTTCATAAATGGAATAAACAAAGTTGCATACTTTGTTTACGCATTCGTCCGGAAGCACTACAAAAAGCTTACTTCCCCCGTTTTTAAAAATCACAGCTTCTAGGAGGTTTACATCATTTCTTAAAAAACACGAGTTTTTAGAAAATGTGTTTTATTTCATAAATGGAATCAACAAAGTATGCACATTCTACATCATAACGACTTTCTATAGTTTGCGCATGCGTCCGGAAATAAGAAAAGCTTACTTCCACCGTTTTTTATAATCACAGCTTCTAGAAGGTTTACATGATTTCTTAAAAAACACGGGTTTTTAGAAAATGTGTTTTATTTCATAAATGGAATCAACAAAGTATGCACATTCTACGTCATAACGACTTTCTATAGTTTGCGCATGCGTTCGGAAATAAGAAAAGCTTACTTCCCCCGTTTTTAAATATCACAGCTTCTAGGAGGTTTACATGATTTCTTAAAAAACACGAGTTTTTAGAAAATGTGTTTTATTTCATAAATGGAATCAACAAAGTATGGACATTCTACGTCATAACGACTTTCTATAGTTTGCGCATGCGTCCGGAAATAAGAAAAGCTTACTTCCACCATTTTTTAAAATCACAGCTTCTAGAAGGTTTACATGATTTCTTAAAAAACACGATTTTTTAGAAAATCTGTTTTATTTCATAAATATAATCAACAAAGCATGCACATTCTACGTCATAACGAATTTCTATAGTTTGCGCATGCGTCCAGAAATAACAAAAGCTTACTTCCCCCGTTTTTTGAAATCACAGCTTCTAGAAGGTTTACATGATTTCGTAAAAAACACGAGTTTTTAGAAAATGTGTTTTATTTCATAAATGCAATCAACGAAGTATGCACATTCTACGTCATAACGACTTTCTATAGTTTGCGCATGCGTCCGGAAATAAGAAAAGCTTACTTCCCCCGTTTTTTAAAATCACAGCTTCTAGAAGGTTTACATGGTTTCTTAAAAAACACGAGTTTTTAGAAAAAGGGTTTTATTTCATAAATGGAATCAACAAAGTATGCACATTTTACGTCATAAAGACTTTCTATAGTTTGCGCATGCGTCCGGAAATAAGAAAAGCTTACTTCCCCCGTTTTTTAAAATCACAGCTTCTAGAAGGTTTACATGATTTCGTAAAAAACACGAGTTTTTAGAAAATGTGTTTTATTTCATAAATGGAATCAACAAAGCATGCACATTCTACGTCATAATGACATTCTATAGTTTGCGCATGCGTCCGGAAATAAGAAAAGCTTACTTCCACCGTTTTTTAAAATCACAGCTTCTAGAAGGTTTACATGATTTCGTAAAAAACATGAGTTTTTAGAAAATGTGATTTATTTCATAAATGGAATCTACAAAGTATGCACATTCTACATCATAACGAATTTCTATAGTTTTCGCATGCGTCCGGAAATAAGAAAAGCTTACTCCCACCGTTTTTTAAAATCACAGCTTCGAGAAGGTTTACATGATTTCGTAGAAAACACGAGTTTTTAGAAAATGTGTTTTATTTCATAAATGGAATCTACAAAGTATGCACATTCTACGTCATAACGAGTTTCTATAGTTTTCACATCCGTCCGGAAATAAGAAAAGCTTACTTCCACCATTTTTTGAAATCACAGCTTCTAGAAGGTTTACATGATTTCGTAAAAAACACGAGTTTTTAGAAAATGTGTTTTATTTCATAAATGCAATCTACAATGTATGCACATTCTAACTCATAATGACATTCTATAGTTTGCGCATTCGTCCGGAAATAAGAAAGGTTTACTTCCACCGTTTTCTAAAATCACAGCTTCTAGAAGGTTTACATGATTTCGTAAAAAACACGAGTTTTTAGAAAATGTGTTTTATTTCATAAATGGAATCAACAAAGTATGCACATTCTACATCATAACGACTTTCTATAGTTTGCGCATGCGTCCGGAAATAAGAAAAGCTTACTTCCCCCGTTTTTTAAAATCACAGCTTCTAGAAGGTTTACATGATTTCGTAAAAAACATGAGTTTTTAGAAAATGTGTTTTATTTCATAAATGGAATCTACAAAGTATGCACATTCTACGTCATAATGACTTTCTATAGTTTGTGCATGCGTCCGGAAATAAGAAAAGCTTACTTCCCCCATTTTTTAAAATCATAGCTTCTAGAAGGTTTACATGATTTCGTAAAAAACACGAGTTTTTAGAAACTGTGTTTTATTTCATAAATGGAATCAACAAAGTATCCACATTCTACGTCATAACGACTCTCTATAGTTTGCGCATTCATCCGGAAATAAGAAAAGCTTACTTCCACCGTTTTTTAAAATCACAACTTCTAGAAGGTTTACATGATTTCGTAAAAAACACGAGTTTTTAGAAAATGTGTTTTATTTCATAAATGGAATCTACAAAGTATACACATTCTACGTCATAACGACTTTCTATAGTTTGCACATCCATCCGGAAATAAGAAAAGCTTACTTCCATCTTTTTTTGAAATCACAGCTTCTAGAAGGTTTACATGATTTCGTAAAAAACACGAGTTTTTAGAAAATGTGTTTTATTTCATAAATGCAATCTACAAAGTATGCACATTCTAAGTCATAACGACTTTCTATAGTTTGCGCATTCATCCGGAAATAAGAAAGGTTTACTTCCACCGTTTTTTAAAATCACAGCTTCTAGAAGGTTTACATTATTTCGTAAAAAACACGAGTTTTTAGAAAATGTGTTTTATTTCATAATTTGAATCAAAACAGTATGCACATTCTACATCATAACGACTTTCTATAGTTTGCGCATGCATTTCAAAATAAGAAAAGCTTACTTCCCTCGTTTTTTAAAATCACAGCTTCTAGAAGGTTTACATGATTTCGTTAAAAACACGAGTTTTTAGAAAATGTGTTTTATTTCATAAATGGAATCAAAAAAGTATGCACATTCTACGTCATAACGACTTTCGATAGTTTGCGCATTCGTCCGGAAATAAGAAAAGCTTACTTCCACCGTTTTTTAAAATCACAGCTTCTAGAAGGTTTACATGATTTCGTAAAAAAAATGAGTTTTTAGAAAATGTGTTTATTTCATAAATGGAATCAACAAAGTATGCACATTCTACGCCATAACGACTTTCTATACTTTTCGCATGCGTCCGGAAATAAGAAAAGCTTACTTCCACCGTTTTTTAAAATCACAGCTTCTAGAAGGTTTACATGATTTCGTAAAAGACACGATTTTTTAGAAAATGTGTTTTATTTCATAAATAGAATCTACAAAGTATGCACATTCTATGTCATAACGACTTTCTATAGTTTTAACATCCGTCTGGAAATAAGAAAAGCTTACTTCCACCGTTTTTTCAAATCACAGCTTCTAGAAGGTTTACATGATTTCGTAAAAAACACGAGTTTTTAGAAAATGTGTTTTATTTCATAAATGGAATGTACAATGTATGCACATTCTACGTCATAACGACTTTCTATAGTTTGCGCATGCGTCTGGAAATAAGAAAATCTTACTTCCCCCGTTTTTTAAAATCACAGCTTCTAGAAGGTTTACATGATTTCTTAAAAAACACGAGTATTTAGAAAATGTGTTTTATTTCATAAATGGAATCAACAAAGTATGCACATTCTACGTCATAACGACTTTCTATAGTTTGCGCATGCGTTCGGAAATAAGAAAAGCTTACTTCCCCCGTTTTTAAAAATCACAGCTTCTAGGAGGTTTACATGATTTCTTAAAAAACACGAGTTTTTAGAAAATGTGTTTTATTTCATAAATGGAATCAACAAAGTATGCACAATCTACGTCATAACGACTTTCTATAGTTTGCGCATGCGTCCGGAAATAAGAAAAGCTTACTTCCACCGTTTTTTAAAATCATAGCTTCTAGAAGGTTTACATGATTTCGTAAAAAACACGAGTTTTTAGAAAATCTGTTTTATTTCATAAATAGAATCAACAAAGTATGCACATTCTACGTCATAACGACTTTCTATAGTTTGCGCATGCGTCTGGAAATAAGAAAAGCTTACTTCCCCCGTTTTTTAAAATCACAGCTTCTAGAAGGTTTACATGATTTCGTAAAAAACACGAGTTTTTAGAAAATGTGTTTTATTTCATAGATGGAATCAACAAAGTATGCACATTCTATGTCATAACAACTTTCTATAGTTTGCGCATTCGTCCGGAAATAAGAAAAGCTTACTTCCCCCATTTTTTAAAATCACAGCTTCTAGAAGGTTTACATGATTTCGTAAAAAACACGAGTTTTTAGAAAATGTGCTTTATTTCATAAATGGAATCTACAAAGTATGCACATTCTACATCATAACGACTTTCTATAGTTTGCGCATTCGTCCGGAAATAAGAAAAGCTTACTTCCACCGTTTTTTAAAATCACAGCTTCTAGAAGGTTTACATGATTTCGTAAAAAACACGAGTTTTTAGAAATTGTGCTTTATTTCATAAATGGAATCTACAAAGTATGCACATTCTACGTAATAACGACTTTCTATAGTTTGCGCATTTTTCCGGAAATAAGAAAAGCTTACTTCCCCCGTTTTTTAAAATCACAGCTTCTAGAAGATTTACATGATTTCTTAAAAAACACGAGTTTTTAGAAAATGTGTTTTATTTCATAAATGGAATCTACAAAGTGTGCACAATCTACGTCATAACGACTTTCTATAGTTTGCGCATGCGTCCGGAAATAAGAAAAGCTTACTTCCACCGTTTTTTAAAATCACAGCTTCTAGAAGGTTTACATGAGTTCTTAAAAAACACGAGTTTTTAGAAAATGTGTTTTGTTTCATAAATGGAATCTACAAAGTATGCACATCCTACATCATAACGACTCTCTATAGTTTGCGCATGCGTCAGGAAATAGGAAAAGCTTACTTCCCCCGTTTTTAAAAATCACAGCTTCTAGGAGGTTTACATGATTTCTTAAAAAACACGAGTTTTTAGAAAATGTGTTTTATTTCATAAATGGAATCAACAAAGTATGCACGTTCAACGTCATAACGACTTTCTATAGTTTGCGCATGCGTCCAGAAATAAGAAAAGCTTACTTCCACCATTTTTTAAAATCACAGCTTCTAGAAGGTTTACATGATTTCTTAAAAAACACGAGTTTTTAGAAAATGTGTTTTATTTCATAAATGGAATCAACAAAGCATGCACATTCTACGTCTTAACGACTTTCTATAGTTTGCGCATGCGTCCGGAAATAAGAAAAGCTTACTTCCACCATTTTTTAAAATCACAGCTTCTAGAAGGTTTACATGATTTCTTAAAAAACACGAGTTTTTAGAAAATGTGTTTTATTTCATAAATGCAATCAACAAAGTATGCACATTCTACGTCATAACGACTTTCTATAGATTGTGCATTCGTCCGGAAATAAGAAAAGCTTACTTCCACCGTTTTTTAAAATCACAGCTTCTAGAAGGTTTACATGATTTCGTAAAAAACACGAGTTTTTAGAAAATGTGCTTTATTTCATAAATAGAATCTACAAAGTATGCACATTCTACGTCATAAGGACTTTCTATAGTTTGCGCATGCGTCCGGAAATAAGAAAAGCTTACTTCCCCCATTTTTAAAAATCACAGCTTCAAGGAGGTTTACATGATTTCTTAAAAAACACGAGTTTTTAGAAAATGTGTTTTATTTCATAAATGGAATCAAGAAAGTATCCACATTCTACGTCATAACGATATTCTATAGTTTGCGCATGCGTCCGGAATTAAGAAAAGCTTACTTCCCCCGTTTTTTAAAATCACAGCTTCTAGAAGGTTTACATGATTTCTTAAAAAACACGATTTTTTAGAAAATTTGTTTTATTTCATAAATATAATGAACAAAGCATGCACATTCTACGTCATAACGACTTTCTATAGTTTGCGCATGTGTCCAGAAATAACAAAAGCTTACTTCCCCCGTTTTTTGAAATCACAGCTTCTAAAAGGTTTACATGATTTCGTAAAAAACATGAGTTTTTACAAAATGTCTTTTATTTCATAAACGGAATCAACGAAGTATGCACATTCTACGTCATAACGACTTTCTATAGTTTGCGCATGCGTCCGTAAATAAGAAAAGCTTACTTCCCCCATTTTTTAAAATCACAGCTTCTAGAAGGTTTACATGATTTCTTAAAAAACACGAGTTTTTAGAAAAAGGGTTTTATTTCATAAATGGAATCAACAAAGTATGCACATTTTACGTCATAAGGACTTTCTATAGTTTGCGCATGCGTCCGGAAATAAGAAAAGCTTACTTCCCCCGTTTTTTAAAATCACAGCTTTTAGAAGGTTTACATGATTTCGTAAAAAACAGGAGTTTTTAGAAAATGTGTTTTATTTCATAAATGGAATCTACAAAGTATGCACATTCTATGTCATAATGACTTTCTATAGTTTGCACATCTGTCCGGAAATAAGAAAAGCTTACTTCCACCTTTTTTTGAAATCACAGCTTCTAGAAGGTTTACATGATTTCGTAAAAAACACGAGTTTTTAGAAAATGTGTTTTATTTCATAAATGCAATCTACAAAGTATGCACATTCTAAGTCATAACGACTTTCTATAGTTTGCGCATTCATCCGGAAGTAAGAAAAGTTTACTTCCCCCATTTTTTAAAATCACAGCTTCTAGAAGGTTTACATGATTTCGTAAAAAACACGAGTTTTTAGAAAATGTGTTTTATTTCATAAATGGAATCAACAAAGTATGCACATTCTAAGTCATAAGGACATTCTATAGTTTGCGCATTTGTCCGGAAATAAGAAAGGTTTACTTCCACCGTTTTTTAAAATCACAGCTTCTAGAAGGTTTACATGATTTCGTAAAAAACACGATTTTTTAGAAAATTTGTTTTATTTCATAAATGGAATCAAAAAAGTATGCACATTCTACGTCATAACGACTTTCTATAGTTTGCGCATTCGTCCGGAAATAAGAAAAGCTTACTTCCCCCGTTTTTAAAAATCACAGCTTCTAGAAGGTTTACATGAGTTCTTAAAAACACGAGTTTTTAGAAAATGTGTTTTGTTTCATAAATGGAATCTACAAAGTATGCACATTCTACATCATAATGACTTTCTATAGTTTGTGCATGCGTCCGGAAATAAGAAAAGCTTACTTCCCCCTTTTTTAAAAATCATAGCTTCTAGGAGGTTTACATGATTTCTTAAAAAACACGAGTTTTTAGAAAATGTGGTTTATTTCATAAATGGAATCAACAAAGTATGCAGATTCTATGTCATAACGACTTTCTATAGTTTGCGCCTGCGTCCAGAAATAAGAAAAGCTTACTTCCACCGTTTTTTAAAATCACAGCTTCTAGAAGGTTTACATGATTTCTTAAAAAACATGAGTTTTTAGAAAATGTGTTTTATTTCATAAATGGAATCAACAAAGCATGCACATTCTACGTCATAATGACTTTCTATAGTTTGCGCATGCGTCCGGAAATAAGAAAAGCTTACTTCCACCATTTTTTAAAATCACAGCTTCTAGAAGGTTTACATGATTTCCTAAAAAACACGAGTTTTTAGAAAATGTGTTTTATTTCATAAATGCAAGCAACAAAGTATGCACATTCTACGTCATAATGACTTTCTATAGTTTGCGCATTCGTCCAGAAATAAGAAAAGCTTACTTCCACCGTTTTTTAAAATCACAGCTTCTAGAAGATTTACATGATTTCGTAAAAAACACGAGTTTTTAGAAAATGTGTTTTATTTCATAAATGGAATCTACAAAGTATGCACATTCTACGTCATAACGACTTTCTATAGTTTGCGCATGCGTCCAGAAATAACAAAAGCTTACTTCCCCCGTTTTTGGAAATCACAGCTTCTAGAAGGTTTACATGATTTCGTAAAAAACACGAGTTTTTAGAAAATGTGTTTTATTTCATAAATGGAATCAACAAAGTATGCACATTCTACGTCATAACGAATTTCTACAGTTTGCGCATGCGTCCGGAAATAAGAAAAGCTTACTTCCCCCGTTTTTTAAAATCACAGCTTCTAGAAGGTTTACATGATTTCGTAAAAAACACGAGTATTTAGAAAATGTGTTTTATTTCATAAATGGAATCTACAAAGTATGCACATTCTACGTCATAATGACTTTCTATAGTTTGCGCATGCGTTTGGAAATAAGAAAAGCTTACTTCCCCCGTTTTTTAAAATCACAGCTTCTAGAAGGTTTCCATGATTTCGTAAAAAACACGAGTTTTTAGAAAATGTGTTTTATTTCATAAATGGAATCAACAAAGCATGCACATTCTACATCACAACGACTTTCTATAGTTTGCGCATGCGTCCGGAAATAAGAAAAGCTTACTTCCACCGTTTTTTAAAATCATAGCTTCTAGAAGGTTTACATGATTTCGTAAAAAACACGAGTTTTTAGAAAATGTGTTTTATTTCATAAATGGAATCAACAAAGTATGCACATTCAACGTCATAACGACTTTCTATAGTTTGCGCATGCGTCCGGAAATAAGAAAAGCTTACTTCCACCGTTTTTTAAAATCACACTTCTAGAAGGTTTACATGATTTCTTAAAAAACACGAGTTTTTAGAAAATGTGTTTTATTTCATAAATGGAATCAACAAAGCATGCAAATTCTACGTCACAACGACTTTCTATAGTTTGCGCATGTGTCCGGAAATAAGAAAAGCTTACTTCCACCGTTTTTTAAAATGACAGCTTCTAGAAGGTTTACATGATTTCGTAAAAAACACGAGTTTTTAGAAAATGTGCTTTATTTCATCAAAGGAATCTACAAAGTATGCACATTCTACGTCATAACGACTTTCTATAGTTTTCGCATGCGTCCGGAAATAAGAAAAGCTTACTTCCACCGTTTTTTAAAATCACAGCTTCTAGAAGGTTTACATGATTTCGTAAAAAACACGAGTTTTTAGAAAATGTGCTTTATTTCATCAATGGAATCTACAAAGTATGCACATTCTACATCATAACGAGTTTCTATAGTTTGCGCATGCGTACGGAAATAAGAAAAGCTTACTTCCACCGTTTTTTAAAATCACAACTTCTAGAAGGTTTACATGATTTCGTAAAAAACACGAGTTTTTAGAAAATGTGTTTTATTTCATAAATGGAATCTACAAAGTATGCACATTCTATGTCATAACGACTTTCTATAGTTTGCACATCTGTCCGGAAATAAGAAAAGCTTACTTCCACCTTTTTTTTAAATCACAGCTTCTAGAAGGTTTACATGATTTCGTAAAAAACACGAGTTTTTAGAAAATGTGTTTTATTTCATAAATGCAATCTACAAAGTATGCACATTCTAAGTCATAACGACTTTCTATAGTTTGCGCATTCATCCGGAAGTAAGAAAAGTTTACTTCCCCCGTTTTTTAAAATCACAGCTTCTAGAAGGTTTACATGATTTCGTAAAAAACACGAGTTTTTAGAAAATGTGTTTTATTTGATAAATGGAATCAACAAAGTATGCACATTCTAAGTCATAACGACATTCTATAGTTTGCGCATTTGTCCGGAAATAAGAAAGGTTTACTTCCACCGTTTTTTAAAATCACAGCTTCTAGAAGGTTTACATGATTTCGTAAAAAACACGAGTTTTTAGAAAATGTGTTTTATTTCATAAATGGAATCAAAAAAGTATGCACATTCTACGTCATAACGACTTTCTATAGTTTGCGCATTCGTCCGGAAATAAGAAAAGCTTACTTCCCCCGTTTTTAAAAATCACAGCTTCTAGAAGGTTTACATGAGTTCTTAAAAAACACGAGTTTTTAGAAAATGTGTTTTGTTTCATAAATGGAATCTACAAAGTATGCACATTCTACATCATAATGAATTTCTAGAGTTTGCGCATGCGTCCGGAAATAAGAAAAGCTTACTTCCCCCGTTTTTAAAAATCATAGCTTCTAGGAGGTTTACATGATTTCTTAAAAAACACGAGTTTTTAGAAAATGTGGTTTATTTCATAAATGGAATCAACAAAGTATGCAGATTCTATGTCATAACGACTTTCTATAGTTTGCGCCTGCGTCCAGAAATAAGAAAAGCTTACTTCCACCGTTTTTTAAATCACAGCTTCTAGAAGGTTTACATGATTTCTTAAAAAACATGAGTTTTTAGAAAATGTGTTTTATTTCATAAATGGAATCAACAAAGCATGCACATTCTACGTCATAACGACTTTCTATAGTTTGCGCATGCGTCCGGAAATAAGAAAAGCTTACTTCCACCATTTTTTAAAATCACAGCTTCTAGAAGGTTTACATGATTTCCTAAAAAACACGAGTTTTTAGAAAATGTGTTTTATTTCATAAATGCAAGCAACAAAGTATGCACATTCTACGTCATAATGACTTTCTATAGTTTGCGCATTCGTCCAGAAATAAGAAAAGCTTAGTTCCACCGTTTTTTAAAATCACAGCTTCTAGAAGATTTACATGATTTCGTAAAAAACACGAGTTTTTAGAAAATGTGTTTTATTTCATAAATGGAATCTACAAAGTATGCACATTCTACGTCACAACGACTTTCTATAGTTTGCGCATGCGTCCAGAAATAACAAAAGCTTACTTCCCCCGTTTTTTGAAATCACAGCTTCTAGAAGGTTTACATGATTTCGTAAAAAACACGAGTTTTTAGAAAATGTGTTTTATTTCATAAATGGAATCAACAAAGTATGCACATTCTACATCATAACGAATTTCTACAGTTTGCGCATGCGTCCGGAAATAAGAAAAGCTTACTTCCCCCGTTTTTTAAAATCACAGCTTCTAGAAGGTTTACATGATTTCGTAAAAAACACGAGTATTTAGAAAATGTGTTTTATTTCATAAATGGAATCTACAAAGTATGCACATTCTACGTCATAATGACTTTCTATAGTTTGCGCATGCGTTTGGAAATAACAAAAGCTTACTTCCCCCGTTTTTTAAAATCACAGCTTCTAGAAGGTTTACATGATTTCGTAAAAAACACGAGTTTTTAGAAAATGTGTTTTATTTCATAATTGGAATCAACAATGTATGCACATTCTACGTCATAACGAATTTCTATAGTTTGCGCATTCGTCCGGAAATAAGAAAGGTTTACTTCCACCGTTTTTTAAAATCACAGCTTCTAGAAGGTTTACATGATTTCGTAAAAAACACGAGTATTTAGAAAATGTGTTTTATTTCATAAATGGAATCTACAAAGTATGCACATTCTACGTCATATCGACTTTCTATAGTTTGCGCATGCGTTTGGAAATAAGAAAAGCTTACTTCCCCCGTTTTTTAAAATCACAGCTTCTAGAAGGTTTACATGATTTCGTGAAAAACACGAGTTTTTAGAAAATGTGTTTTATTTCATAAACGGAATCTACAAAGTATGCACATTCTACTTCATAACGACTTTCTATAGTTTGCGCATTCGTCCGGAAGTAAGAAAAGTTTACTTCCCCCGTTTTTTAAAATCACAGCTTCTAGAAGGTTTACATGATTTCGTAAAAAACACGAGTTTTTAGAAAATGTGTTTTATTTCATAAATGGAATCAACAAAGTATGTACATTCTAAGTCATAACGACATTCTATAGTTTGCACATTCGTCCGGAAATAAGAAAGGTTTACTTCCACCGTTTTTTAAAATCACAGCTTCTAGAAGGTTTACATGATTTCGTAAAAAACACGAGTTTTTAGAAAATGTGTTTTATTTCATAAATGGAATCTACAAAGTATGCACATTCTATGTCATAACGACTTTCTATAGTTTGCGCATGCGTCCAGAAATAACAAAAGCTTACTTCCCCCGTTTTTTGAAATCACAGCTTCTAGAAGGTTTACATGATTTCGTAAAAAACACGAGTTTTTAGAAAATGTGTTTTATTTCATAAATGCAATCAACAAAGTACGCACATTCTACGTCATAACGAATTTCTACAGTTTGTGCATGCGTCCGGAAATAAGAAAAGCTTACTTCCCCCGTTTTTTAAAATCACAGCTTCTAGAAAGTTTACATGATTTCTTAAAAAACACGAGTTTTTAGAAAATTTGTTTTATTTCATAAATGGAATCAACAAAGTATGCACATTCTACGTCATAACGACTTTCTATAGTTTGCGCATGCGTTCGGAAATAAGAAAAGCTTACTTCCCCCGTTTTTTAAAATCACAGCTTCTAGGAGGTTTACATGATTTCTTAAAAAACATGAGTTTTTAGAAAATGTGTTTTATTTCATAAATGGAATCAACAAAGTATACACATTCTATGTCATAACAACTTTCTATAGTTTGCGCATTCGTCCGGAAATAAGAAAAGCTTACTTCCCCCGTTTTTTAAAATCACAGCTTCTAGAAGGTTTACATGATTTCGTAATAAACACGAGTTTTTAGAAAATGTGCTTTATTTCATAAATTGAATCTACAAAGTATGCACATTCTACGTCATAACGACTTTCTATAGTTTGCGTATTCGTCCGGAAATAAGAAAAGCTTACTTCCACCGTTTTTTTAAATCACAGCTTCTAGAAGGTTTACATGATTTCGTAAAAAACATGAGTTTTTAGAAATTGTGCTTTATTTCATAAATGGAATCTACAAAGTATGCACATTCTACGTCATAACGACTTTCTATAGTTTGCGCATTTGTCCGGAAATAAGAAAAGCTTACTTCCCCCGTTTTTTAAAATCACAGCTTCTAGAAGGTTTACATGATTTCGTAAAAAACACGAGTTTTTAGAAAATGTGCTTTATTTCATATATGGAATCTACAAAGTATGCACATTCTACGTCATAACGACTTTCTATAGTTTGCGCATGCGTCCGGAAATAAGAAAAGCTTACTTCCACCATTTTTTAAAATCACAGCTTCTAGAAGGTTTACATGATTGCGTAAAAGAAACGAGTTTTTAAAAAATGTTTTTTATTTCATAAATGGAATCTACAAAGTATGCACATTCGACATCATAACGAATTTCTATAGTTTGCGGATGCGTCCGGAAATAACAAAAGCTTACTTCCATCGTTTTTTAAAATCACAGCTTCTAGAAGGTTTACATGATTTCGTAAAAAAACACGAGTTTTTAGAAAATGTGTTTTATTTCATAAATGGAATGTACAAAGTATGCACATTCTACGTAATAACGACTTTCTATAGTTTGCGCATGCGTCTGGAAATAAGAAAAGCTTACTTCCCCCGTTTTTTAAAATCACAGCTTCTAGAAGGTTTACATGATTTCTTAAAAAACACGAGTTTTTAGAAAATTTGTTTTATTTCATAAATGGAATCAACAAAGTATGCACATTCTACGTCATAACGACTTTCTATAGTTTGCGCATGCATTCGGAAATAAGAAAAGCATACTTCCCCCGTTTTTAAAAATCACAGCTTCTAGGAGGTTTACATGATTTCTTAAAAAACACGAGTTTTTAGAAAATGTGTTTTATTTCATAAATGGAATCAACAAAGTATGCACAATCTACGTCATAACGACTTTCTATAGTTTGCGCATGCGTCCGGAAATAAGAAAAGCTTACTTCCACCGTTTTTTAAAATCATAGCTTCTAGAAGGTTTACATGATTTCGTAAAAAACACGAGTTTTTAGAAAATGTGTTTTATTTCATAAATGGAATCAACAAAGTATACACATTCTATGTCATAACAACTTTCTATAGTTTGCGCATTCGTCCGGAAATAAGAAAAGCTTACTTCCCCCGTTTTTTAAAATCACATCTTCTAGAAGGTTTACATGATTTCGTAAAAAACACGAGTTTTTAGAAAATGTGCTTTATTTCATAAATTGAATCTACAAAGTATGCACATTCTACGTCATAACGACTTTCTATAGTTTGCGTATTCGTCCGGAAATAAGAAAATCTTACTTCCACCGTTTTTTTAAATCACAGCTTCTAGAAGGTTTACATGATTTCGTAAAAAACATGAGTTTTTAGAAATTGTGCTTTATTTCATAAATGGAATCTACAAAGTATGCACATTCTACGTCATAACGACTTTCTATAGTTTGCGCATTTGTCCGGAAATAAGAAAAGCTTACTTCCCCCGTTTTTTAAAATCACAGCTTCTAGAAGATTTACATGATTTCTTAAAAAACACGAGTTTTTAGAAAATGTGTTTTATTTCATAAATGGAATCTACAAAGTATGCACAATCTACGTCATAACGACTTTCTATAGTTTGTGCATGCGTCCGGAAATAAGAAAAGCTTACTTCCACCGTTTTTTAAAATCACAGCTTCTAGAAGGTTTACATGAGTTCTTAAAAAACACGAGTTTTTAGAAAATGTGTTTTGTTTCATAAATGGAATCTACAAAGTATGCACATTCTAAATCATAACGACTCTCTATAGTTTGCGCATGCGTCCGGAAATAAGAAAAGCTTACTTCCCCCGTTTTTAAAAATCACAGCTTCTAGGAGGTTTACATGATTTCTTAAAAAACACGAGTTTTTAGAAAATGTGTTTTATTTCATAAATGGAATCAACAAAGTATGCACGTTCAACGTCATAACGACTTTCTATAGTTTGCGCATGCGTCCGGAAATAAGAAAAGCTTACTTCCACGATTTTTTAAAATCACAGCTTCTAGAAGGTTTACATGATTTCTTAAAAAAAATGAGTTTTTAGAAAATGTGTTTTATTTCATAAATGGAATCAGCAAAGCATGCACATTCTACGTCATAACGACTTTCTATAGTTTGCGCATGCGTCCGGAAATAAGAAAAGCTTACTTCCACCATTTTTTTAAATCACAGCTTCTAGAAGGTTTACATGATTTCTTAAAAAACACGAGTTTTTAGAAAATGTATTTTATTTCATAAATGCAATAAACAAAGTATGCACATTCTACGTCATAACGACTTTCTATAGTTTGTGCATTCGTCCGGAAATAAGAAAAGCTTACTTCCACCGTTTTTTATAATCACAGCTTCTAGAAGGTTTACATGATTTCGTAAAAAACACGAGTTTTTAGAAAATATGTTTTATTCATAAATGGAATCTACAAAGTATGCACATTCTATGTCATAACGACTTTCTATAGTTTGCGCATGCGTCCAGAAATAACAAAAGCTTACTTCCCCCATTTTTTAAAATCACAGCTTCTAAAAGGTTTACATGATTTCGTAAAAAACACGAGTTTTTAGAAAATGTGTTTTATTTCATAAATGGAATCAACGAAGTATGCACATTCTACGTCATAACGACTTTCTATAGTTTGCGCATGCGTCCGGAAATAAGAAAAGCTTACTTCCTCCGTTTTTTAAAATCAAAGCTTCTAGAAGGTTTACATGATTTCTTAAAAAATACGAGTTTTTAGAAAAAGGGTTTTATTTCATAAATGGAATCAACAAAGTATGCACATTTTACGTCATAACGAATTTCTATAGTTTGCGCATGCGTCCGGAAATAAGAAAAGCTTACTTCCCCCGTTTTTTAAAATCACAGCTTCTAGAAGGTTTACATGATTTCGTAAAAAACACGAGTTTTTAGAAAATGTGTTTTATTTCATAAATGGAATCAACAAAGCATGCACATTCTACGTCATAACGACTTTCTATAGTTTGCGCATGCGTCCGGAAATAAGAAAAGCTTACTTCCATCGTTTTTTAAAATCACAGCTTCTAGAAGATTTACATGATTTCGTAAAAAACACGAGTTTTTAGAAAATGTGCTTTATTTCATCAATGGAATCTACAAAGTATGCACATTCTACGTCATAACGACTTTCTTTAGTTTTCGCATGCCTCCGGAAATAAGAAAACCTTACTTCCACCGTTTTTTAAAATCACAGCTTCTAGAAGGTTTACATGATTTCGTAAAAAAACACGAGTTTTTAGAAAATGTGCTTTATTTCATCAATGGAATCTACAAAGTATGCACATTCTACATCATAACGAGTTTCTATAGTTTGCGCATGCGTCCGGAAATAATAAAAGCTTACTTCCACCGTTTTTTAAAATCACAGCTTCTAGAAGGTTTACATGATTTCGTGAAAAACACGAGTTTTTAGAAAATGTGTTTTATTTCATAAATGGAATCTACAAAGTATGCACATTCTATGTCATAACGACTTTCTATAGTTTGCACATCTGTCCGGAAATAAGAAAAGCTTACTTCCACCTTGTTTTGAAATCACAGCTTCTAGAAGGTTTACATGATTTCGTAAAAAACACGAGTTTTTAGAAAATGTGTTTTATTTCATAAATGCAATCTACAAAGTATGCACATTCTAAGTCATAACGACTTTCTATAGTTTGCGCATTCGTCCGGAAATAAGAAAAGTTTACTTCCCCCGTTTTTTAAAATCACAGCTTCTAGAAGGTTTACATGATTTCGTAAAAAACACAAGTTTTTAGAAAATGTGTTTTATTTCATAAATGGAATCAACAAAGTATGCACATTCTACGTCATAATGACATTCTATAGTTTGCGCATTCGTCCGGAAATAAGAAAGGTTTACTTCCACCGTTTTTTAAAATCACAGCTTCTAGAAGGTTTACATGATATCGTAAAAAACACGAGTTTTTAGAAAATGTGTTTTATTTCATAAATGGAATCAAAAAAGTATGCACATTCTACGTCATAACGACTTTCTATAGTTTGCGCATTCATCCGGAAATAAGAAAAGCTTACTTCCCCCGTTTTTTAAAATCACAGCTTCTAGAAGGTTTACATCAGTTCTTAAAAAACACGAGTTTTTAGAAAATGTGTTTTGTTTCATAAATGGAATCTACAAAGTATGCACATTCTACATCATAATGACTTTCTATAGTTTGCGCATGTGTCCGGAAATAAGAAAAGCTTACTTCCCCCGTTTTTAAAAATCAGAGCTTCTAGGAGGTTTACATGATATCTTAAAAAACACGAGTTTTTAGAAAATGTGGTTTATTTCATAAATGGAATCAACAAAGTATGCAGATTCTACGTCATAACGACTTTCTATAGTTTGCGCATGCGTCCGCAAATAAGAAAAGCTTACTTCCACCATTTTTTAAAATCACAGCTTCTAGAAGGTTTACATGATTTCTTAAAAAACACGAGTTTTTAGAAAATGTGTTTTATTTCATAAATGCAATAAACAAAGTATGCACATTCTACGTCATAACGACTTTCTATAGTTTGTGCATTCGTCCGGAAATAAGAAAAGCTTACTTCCATCGTTTTTTATAATCACAGCTTCTAGAAGGTTTACATGATTTCGTAAAAAACACGAGTTTTTAGAAAATATGTTTTATTTCATAAATGGAATCTACAAAGTATCCACATTCTATGTCATAACGACTTTCTATAGTTTGCGCATGCGTCCAGAAATAACAAAAGCTTACTTCCCCCATTTTTTAAAATAACAGCTTCTAAAAGGTTTACATGATTTCGTAAAAAACACGAGTTTTTAGAAAATGTGTTTTATTTCATAAATGGAATCAGCGAAGTATGCACATTCTACGTCATAACGACTTTCTATAGTTTGCGCATGCGTCCGGAAATAAGAAAAGCTTACTTCCCCCGTTTTTTAAAATCACAGCTTCTAGAAGGTTTACATGATTTCTTAAAAAATACGAGTTTTTAGAAAAAGGGTTTTATTTCATAAATGGAATCAACAAAGTATGCACATTTTACGTCATAACGACTTTCTATAGTTTGCGCATGCGTCCGGAAATAAGAAAAGCTTACTTCCCCCGTTTTTTAAAATCACAGCTTCTAGAAGGTTTACATGATTTCGTAAAAAACACGAGTTTTTAGAGAATGTGTTTTATTTCATAAATGGAATCAACAAAGCATGCACATTCTACGTCATAACGACTTTCTATAGTTTGCGCATGCGTCCGGAAATAAGAAAAGCTTACTTCCATCGTTTTTTAAAATCACAGCTTCTAGAAGATTTACATGATTTCGTTAAAAACACGAGTTTTTAGAAAATGTGCTTTATTTCATCAATGGAATCTACAAAGTATGCACATTCTACGTCATAACGACTTTCTTTAGTTTTCGCATGCCTCCGGAAATAAGAAAACCTTACTTCCACCGTTTTTTAAAATCACAGCTTCTAGAAGGTTTACATGATTTCGTAAAAAACACAAGTTTTTAGAAAATGTGCTTTATTTCATCAATGGAATCTACAAAGTATGCACATTCTACATCATAACGAGTTTCTATAGTTTGCGCATGCGTGCGGAAATAATAAAAGCTTACTTCCACCGTTTTTTAAAATCACAGCTTCTAGAAGGTTTACATGATTTCGTGAAAAACACGAGTTTTTAGAAAATGTGTTTTATTTCATAAATGGAATCAACAAAGCATGCACATTCTACGTCATAACGACTTTCTATAGTTTGCGCATGCGTCCGGAAATAAGAAAAGCTTACTTCCACCATTTTTTAAAATCACAGCTTCTAGAAGGTTTACATGATTTTTAAAAAACATGAGTTTTTAGAAAATGTGTTTTATTTCAAAAATGAAAGCAACAAAGTATGCACATTCTACGTCATAATGACTTTCTATAGTTTGCGCATTCATCCGGAAATAAGAAAAGCTTACTTCCACCGTTTTTTAAAATCACAGCTTCTAGAAGGTTTACATGATTTCGTAAAAAACACGAGTTTTTAGAAAATGTGTTTTATTTCATAAATGGAATCTACAAAGTATGCACATTCTACGTCATAATGACTTTCTATAGTTTGCGCATGCGTCCAGAAATAACAAAAGCTTACTTCCCCCGTTTTTTGAAATCACAGCTTCTAGAAGGTTTACATGATTTCGTAAAAAACACGAGTTTTTAGAAAATGTGTTTTATTTCATAAATGGAATCAACAAAGTATGCACATTCTACGTCATAACGAATTTCTACAGTTTGCGCATGCGTCCGGAAATAAGAAAAGCTTACTTCCCCCGTTTTTTAAAATCACAGCTCCTAGAAGGTTTACATGATTTCGTAAAAAACACGAGTATTTAGAAAATGTGTTTTATTTCATAAATGGAATCTACAAAGTATGCACATTCTACGTCATAATGACTTTCTATAGTTTGCGCATGCGTCCGGAAATAAGAAAAGCTTACTTCCCCCGTTTTTTAAAATCACAGCTTCTAGAAGGTTTACATGATTTCGTAAAAAACACGAGTATTTAGAAAATGTATTTTATTTCATAAATGGAATCAACAAAGCATGCACATTCTACGTCATAACGACTTTCTATAGTTTGCGCATGCGTCCGGAAATGAGAAAAGCTTACTTCCACCATTTTTTAAAATCACAGCTTCTAGAAGGTTTACATGATTTCGTAAAAAACACGAGTTTTTAGAAAATGTGTTTTGTTTCATAAATGGAATCTACAAAGTATGCACATTCTACATCATAATGACTTTCTATAGTTTGCGCATGTGTCCGGAAATAAGAAAAGCTTACTTCCCCCGTTTTTAAAAATCACAGCTTCTAGAAGGTTTACATGATTTCGTAAAAAACAGGAGTTTTTAGAAAATGTGTTTTATTTCATAAATGGAATCTACAAAGTATGCACATTCTATGTCATAACGACTTTCTATAGTTTGCACATCTGTCCGGAAATAAGAAAAGCTTACTTCCACCTTTTTTTGAAATCACAGCTTCTAGAAGGTTTACATGATTTCGTAAAAAACACGAGTTTCTAGAAAATGTGTTTTATTTCATAAATGCAATCTACAAAGTATGCACATTCTAAGTCATAACGACTTTCTATAGTTTGCGCATTCATCCGGAAGTAAGAAAAGTTTACTTCCCCCATTTTTAAAATCACAGCTTCTAGAAGGTTTACATGATTTCGTAAAAAACACGAGTTTTTAGAAAATGTGTTTTATTTCATAAATGGAATCAACAAAGTATGCACATTCTAAGTCATAACGACATTCTATAGTTTGCGCATTTGTCCGGAAATAAGAAAGGTTTACTTCCACCGTTTTTTAAAATCACAACTTCTAGAAGGTTTACATGATTTCGTAAAAAACACGAGTTTTTAGAAAATTTGTTTTATTTCATAAATGGAATCAAAAAAGTATGCACATTCTACGTCATAACGACTTTCTATAGTTTGCGCATTCGTCCGGAAATAAGAAAAGCTTACTTCCCCCGTTTTTAAAAATCACTGCTTCTAGAAGGTTTACATGAGTTCTTAAAAAACACGAGTTTTTAGAAAATGTGTTTTGTTTCATAAATGGAATCTACAAAGTATGCACATTCTACATCATAATGACTTTCTATAGTTTGTGCATGCGTCCGGAAATAAGAAAAGCTTACTTCCCCCTTTTTTAAAAATCATAGCTTCTAGGAGGTTTACATGATTTCTTAAAAAACACGAGTTTTTAGAAAATGTGGTTTATTTCATAAATGGAATCAACAAAGTATGCAGATTCTATGTCATAACGACTTTCTATAGTTTGCGCCTGCGTCCAGAAATAAGAAAAGCTTACTTCCACCATTTTTTAAAATCACAGCTTCTAGAAGGTTTACATGATTTCTTAAAAAACATGAGTTTTTAGAAAATGTGTTTTATTTCATAAATGGAATCAACAAAGCATGCACATTCTACGTCATAATGACTTTCTATAGTTTGTGCATTCGTCCGGAAATAAGAAAAGCTTACTTCCACCGTTTTTTAAAATCACAGCTTCTAGAAGGTTTACATGATTTCGTAAAAAACACGTGTTTTTAGAAAATGTGTTTTATTTCATAAATGGAATCTACAAAGTATGCAAATTCGATGTCATAACGACTTTCTATAGCTTGCGCATGCGTCCGGAAATAAGAAAAGCTTACTTCCCCCATTTTTTAAAATCACAGCTTCTAGAAGGTTTACATGATTTTTTTTAAAAAAACGAGTTTTTAGAAAATGTGCTTTATTTCATAAATGGAATCTACAAAGTATGCACATTCTACGTCATAACGACTTTCTATAGTTTGCGCATGCGTCCGGAAATAAGAAAAGCTTACTTCCCCCGTTTTTTCAAATCACAGCTTCTAGAAGGTTTACATGATTTCGTAAAAAACACGAGTTTTTAGAAAATGTGTTTTATTTCATAAATGGAATCAACAAAGTATGCACATTCTACGTCATAACGACTTTCTATAGTTTGCGCATGCGTCCGGATATAAGAAAAGCTTACTTCCCCCGTTTTTTAAAATCACAGCTTCTAGAAGGTTTACATGATTTCGTAAAAAACACGTGTTTTTAGAAAATGTGTTTTATTTCATAAATGGAATCTACAAAGTATGCACATTCTACGTCATAACGACTTTCTATAGTTTGGGCATGCGTCCGGAAATAAGAAAAGCTTACTTCCCCCGTTTTTCAAAATCACAGCTTCTAGAAGGTTTACATGATTTCTTAAGAAAAAATGAGTTTTTAGAAAATGTGCTTTATTTCATAAACGGAATCTACAAAGTATGCACATTCTACGTCATAACGACTTTCTATAGTTTGCGCATGCGTCCGAAAATAAGAAAAGCTTACTTCCCCCGTTTTTTCAAATCACCGCTTCTAGAAGGTTTACATGATTTCGTAAAAAACACAAGTTTTTAGAAAATGTGTTTTATTTCATAAATGGAATCAACAATATTGCACATTCTACGTCATAACGACTTTCTATAGTTTGCGCATGCGTCCGGATATAAGAAAATCTTACTTCCCCCGTTTTTTAAAATCACGGCTTCTAGAAGGTTTACATGATTTCGTAAAAAACACAAATTTTTAGAAAATGTGCTTTATTTCATATATGGAATCTACAAAGTATGCACATTCTACGTCATAACGACTTTCTATAGTTTGCGCATGCGTCCGGAAATAAGAAAAGCTTACTTCCACCGTTTTTTAAAATCACAGTTTCGAGAAGGTTTACATGATTTCGTAGAAAACACGAGTTTTTAGAAAATGTGTTTTATTTCATAAATGGAATCTACAAAGTATGCACATTCTACGTCATAACGAGTTTCTATAGTTTGCGCATGCGTCCGGAAATAAGAAAAGCTTAGTTCCACCATTTTTTAAAATCACAGCTTCGAGAAGGTTTACATGATTTCATAAAAAACAGGAGTTTTTAGAAAATGTGTTCTATTTCATTAATGGAATCTACAAAGTATGCACATTCTACGTCATAACGACTTTCTATAGTTTGCACATCCGTCCGGAAATAAGAAAAGCTTACTTCCACCGTTTTTTGAAATCACAGCTACTAGAAGGTTTACATGATTTCGTAAAAAACACGAGTTTTTAGAAAATGTTTTTTATTTCATAAATGAAATCTACAAAGTATGCACATTCTAAGTCATAACAACTTTCTATAGTTTGCGCATGCGTCTGGAAATAAGAAGAGCTTCCTTCCCCCGTTTTTAAAAATCACAGCTTCTAGGAGGTTTACATGATTTCGTAAAAAACACGATTTTTTAGAAAATGTGTTTTATTTCATAAATGGAATCAACAAAGTATCCACATTCTACATCATAACGACTTTCTATAGTTTGCCCATGCGTCTGGAAATAAGAAAAGCTTACTTCCCCCGTTTTTTAAAATCACAGCTTCTAGAAGTTTTACATGACTTCTTAAAAAACACGAGTTTTTAGAAAATGTGTTTTATTTCATAAATGGAATCTACAAAGTATGCACATTCTATGTCATAACGACTTTCTATAGTTTGCGCATGCGTCCAGAAATAACAAAAGCTTACTTCCCCCATTTTTTAAAATCACAGCTTCTAAAAGGTTTACATGATTTCGTAAAAAAACACGTGTTTTTAGAAAATGTGTTTTATTTCATAAATGGAATCTACAAAGTATGCACATTCTACGTCATAACGACTTTCTATAGTTTTCACATCCGTCCGGAAATAAGAAAAGCTTACTTCCACCGTTTTTTCAAATCACAGCTTCTAGAAGGTTTACATGATTTCGTAAAAAACACGAGTTTTTAGAAAATGTGTTTTATTTCATAAATGGAATCAACAAAGTATGCACAATCTACGTCATAACGACTTTCTATAGTTTGCGCATGCGTCCGGAAATAAGAAAAGCTTACTTCCCCCGTTTTTTAAAATTACAGCTTCTAGAAGGTTTACATGATTTCTTAAAAAATACGAGTTTTTAGAAAAAGGGTTTTATTTCTTAAATGGAATCAACAAAGTATGCACATTTTACGTCATAACGACTTTCTATAGTTTGCGCATGCGTCCGGAAATAAGAAAAGCTTACTTCCCCCATTTTTTAAAATCACAGCTTCTAGAAGGTTTACATGATTTCGTAAAAAACACGAGTTTTTAGAAAATGTGTTTTATTTCATAAATGGAATCAACAAAGCATGCACATTCTACGTCATAACGACTTTCTATAGTTTGCGCATGCGTCCGGAAATAAGAAAAGCTTACTTCCATCGTTTTTTAAAATCACAGCTTCTAGAAGATTTACATGATTTCGTAAAAAACACGAGTTTTTAGAAAATGTGCTTTATTTCATCAATGGAATCTACAAAGTATGCACATTCTACGTCATAACGACTTTCTTTAGTTTTCGCATGCCTCCGGAAATAAGAAAACCTTACTTCCACCGTTTTTTAAAATCACAGCTTCTAGAAGGTTTACAAGATTTCGTAAAAAACACGAGTTTTTAGAAAATGTGCTTTATTTCATCAATGGAATCTACAAAGTATGCACATTCTACATCATAACGAGTTTCTATAGTTTGCGCATGCGTCCGGAAATAATAAAAGCTTACTTCCACCGTTTTTTAAAATCACAGCTTCTAGAAGGTTTACATGATTTCGTGAAAAACACGAGTTTTTAGAAAATTTGTTTTATTTCATAAATGGAATCTACAAAGTATGCACATTCTATGTCATAACGACTTTCTATAGTTTGCACATCTGTCCGGAAATAAGAAAAGCTTACTTCCACCTTTTTTTGAAATCACAGCTTCTAGAAGGTTTACATGATTTCGTAAAAAACACGAGTTTTTAGAAAATGTGTTTTATTTCATAAATGCAATCTACAAAGTATGCACATTCTAAGTCATAACGACTTTCTATAGTTTGCGCATTCATCCGGAAATAAGAAAAGTTTACTTCCCCCGTTTTTTAAAATCACAGCTTCTAGAAGGTTTACATGATTTCGTAAAAAACACAAGTTTTTAGAAAATGTGTTTTATTTCATAAATGGAATCAACAAAGTATGCACATTCTACGTCATGATGACATCCTATAGTTTGCGCATTCGTCCAGAAATAAGAAAGGTTTACTTCCACCGTTTTTTAAAATCACAGCTTCTAGAAGGTTTACATGATTTCGTAAAAAACACGAGTTTTTAGAAAATGTGTTTTATTTCATAAATGGAATCAAAAAAGTATGCACATTCTACGTCATAACGACTTTCTATAGTTTGCGCATTCGTCCGGAAATAAGAAAAGCTTACTTCCCCCGTTTTTTAAAATCACAGCTTCTAGAAGGTTTACATCAGTTCTTAAAAAACACGAGTTTTTAGAAAATGTGTTTTGTTTCATAAATGGAATCTACAAAGTATGCACATTCTACATCATAATGACTTTCTATAGTTTGCGCATGTGTCCGGAAATAAGAAAAGCTTACTTCCCCCGTTTTTAAAAATCAGAGCTTCTAGGAGGTTTACATGATATCTTAAAAAACACGGGTTTTTAGAAAATGTGGTTTATTTCATAAATGGAATCAACAAAGTATGCAGATTCTACGTCATAACGACTTTCTATAGTTTGCGCATGCATCCGGAAATAAGAAAAGCTTACTTCCACCATTTTTTAAAATCACAGCTTCTAGAAGGTTTACATGATTTCTTAAAAAACACGAGTTTTTAGAAAATGTGTTTTATTTCATAAATGGAATCAACAAAGCATGCACATTCTACGTCATAACGACTTTCTATAGTTTGCGCATGCGTCCGGAAATAAGAAAAGCTTACTTCCACCATTTTTTAAAATCACAGCTTCTAGAAGGTTTACATGATTTTTAAAAAACATGAGTTTTTAGAAAATGTGTTTTATTTCAAAAATGCAAGCAACAAAGTATGCACATTCTACGTCATAATGACTTTCTATAGTTTGCGCATTCATCCGGAAATAAGAAAAGCTTACTTCCACCGTTTTTTAAAATCACAGCTTCTAGAAGGTTTACATGATTTCGTAAAAAACACGAGTTTTTAGAAAATGTGTTTTATTTCATAAATGGAATCTACAAAGTATGCACATTCTACGTCATAATGACTTTCTATAGTTTGCGCATGCGTCCGGAAATAACAAAAGCTTACTTCCCCCGTTTTTTGAAATCACAGCTTCTAGAAGGTTTACATGATTTCGTAAAAAAACACGAGTTTTTAGAAAATGTGTTTTATTTCATAAATGGAATCAACAAAGTATGCACATTCCACGTCATAACGAATTTCTACAGTTTGCGCATGCGTCCGGAAATAAGAAAAGCTTACTTCCCCCGTTTTTTAAAATCACAGCTCCTAGAAGGTTTACATGATTTCGTAAAAAACACGAGTATTTAGAAAATGTGTTTTATTTCATAAATGGAATCTACAAAGTATGCACATTCTACGTCATAATGACTTTCTATAGTTTGCGCATGCGTCCGGAAATAAGAAAAGCTTACTTCCCCCGTTTTTTAAAATCACAGCTTCTAGAAGGTTTACATGATTTCGTAAAAAACACGAGTACTTAGAAAATGTGTTTTATTTCATAAATGGAATCAACAAAGTATGCACATTCTACGTCATAACGACTTTCTATAGTTTGCGCATGCGTCCGGAAATGAGAAAAGCTTACTTCCACCATTTTTTAAAATCACAGCTTCTAGAAGGTTTACATGATTTCGTAAAAAACACGAGTTTTTAGAAAATGTGATTTATTTCATAAATGGAATCTACAAAGTATGCACATTCTACGTAATAACGACTTTCTATAGTTTCCGCATGCGTCCGGAAATAAGAAAAGCTTACTTCCACCGTTTTTTAAAATCACAGCTTCGAGAAGGTTTACATGATTTCGTAGAAAACACGAGTTTTTAGAAAATGTGTTTTATTTCATAAATGGAATCTACAGAGTATGCACATTCTACGTCATAACGAGTTTCTATAGTTTGCGCATGCGTCTGGAAATAAGAAAAGCTTACTTCCACCGTTTTTTAAAATCACGGCTTCTAGAGGGTTTACATGATTTCCTAAAAAACACGAGTTTTTATAAACTGTGCTTTATTTGATAAATGGAATCTACAAAGGATGCACATTCTACGTCATAACGACTTTCTATATTTTGCGCATGCGTCCGGAAATAAGAAAAGCTTACTTCCACCGTTTTTTAAAATCACAGCTTCTAGAAGGTTTACATGATTTCGTAAAAAAACACGTGTTTTTAGAAAATGTGTTTTATTTCATAAATGGAATCTACAAAGTATGCAAATTCTACGTCATAATGACTTTCTATAGTTTGCGCATGCGTCCGGAAATAAGAAAAGCTTACTTCCCCCGTTTTTTAAAATCATAGCTTCTAGAAGGTTTACATGATTTTTTTTAAAAAAACGAGTTTTTAGAAAATGTGCTTTATTTCATAAATGGAATCTACAAAGTATGCACATTCTACGTCATAACGACTTTCTATAGTTTGCGCATGCGTCCGGAAATAAGAAAAGCTTACTTCCCCCGTTTTTTCAAATCACAGCTTCTAGAAGGTTTACATGATTTCGTAAAAAACACGAGTTTTTAGAAAATGTGTTTTATTTCATAAATGGAATCAACAAAGTATGCACATTCTACGTCATAACGACTTTCTATAGTTTGCGCATGCGTCCGGATATAAGAAAAGCTTACTTCCCCCGTTTTTTAAAATCACAGCTTCTAGAAGGTTTACATGATTTCGTAAAAAACACGTGTTTTTAGAAAATGTGTTTTATTTCATAAATGGAATCTACAAAGTATGCACATTCTACGTCATAACGACTTTCTATAGTTTGCGCATGCGTCCGGAAATAAGAAAAGCTTACTTCCCCCCGTTTTTCAAAATCACAGCTTCTAGAAGGTTTACATGATTTCTTAAGAAAAAATGAGTTTTTAGAAAATGTGCTTTATTTCATAAACGGAATCTACAAAGTATGCACATTCTACGTCATAACAACTTTCTATAGTTTGCGCATGCGTCCGAAAATAAGAAAAGCTTACTTCCCCCGTTTTTTCAAATCACCGCTTCTAGAAGGTTTACATGATTTCGTAAAAAACACAAGTTTTTAGAAAATGTGTTTTATTTCATAAATGGAATCAACAAAGTATGCACATTCTACGTCATAACGACTTTCTATAGTTTGCGCATGCGTCCGGATATAAGAAAAGCTTACTTCCCCCGTTTTTTAAAATCACGGCTTCTAGAAGGTTTACATGATTTCGTAAAAAACACAAATTTTTAGAAAATGTGCTTTATTTCATATATGGAATCTACAAAGTATGCACATTCTACGTCATAACGACTTTCTATAGTTTGCGCATGCGTCCGGAAATAAGAAAAGCTTACTTCCACCGTTTTTTAAAATCACAGTTTCGAGAAGGTTTACATGATTTCGTAGAAAACACGAGTTTTTAGAAAATGTGTTTTATTTCATAAATGGAATCTACAAAGTATGCACATTCTACGTCATAACGAGTTTCTATAGTTTGCGCATGCGTCCGGAAATAAGAAAAGCTTAGTTCCACCATTTTTTAAAATCACAGCTTCGAGAAGGTTTATATGATTTCATAAAAAACAGGAGTTTTTAGAAAATGTGTTCTATTTCATTAATGGAATCTACAAAGTATGCACATTCTACGTCATAACGACTTTCTATAGTTTGCACATCCGTCCGGAAATAAGAAAAGCTTACTTCCACCGTTTTTTGAAATCACAGCTACTAGAAGGTTTACATGATTTCGTAAAAAACACGAGTTTTTAGAAAATGTTTTTTATTTCATAAACGAAATCTACAAAGTATGCACATTCTAAGTCATAACAACTTTCTATAGTTTGCGCATGCGTCTGGAAATAAGAAGAGCTTCCTTCCCCCGTTTTTAAAAATCACAGCTTCTAGGAGGTTTACATGATTTCGTAAAAAACATGAGTTTTTAGAAAATGTGTTTTATTTCATAAATGGAATCAACAAAGTATCCACATTCTACATCATAACGACTTTCTATAGTTTGCCCATGCGTCTGGAAATAAGAAAAGCTTACTTCCCCCGTTTTTTAAAATCACAGCTTCTAGAAGTTTTACATGACTTCTTAAAAAACACGAGTTTTTAGAAAATGTGTTTTATTTCATAAATGGAATCTACAAAGTATGCACATTCTATGTCATAACGACTTTCTATAGTTTGCGCATGCGTCCAGAAATAACAAAAGCTTACTTCCCCCATTTTTTAAAATCACAGCTTCTAAAAGGTTTACATGATTTCGTAAAAAACACGAGTTTTTAGAAAATGTGTTTTATTTCATAAATGGAATCTACAAAGTATGCACATTCTACGTCATAACGACTTTCTATAGTTTTCACATCCGTCCGGAAATAAGAAAAGCTTACTTCCACCGTTTTTTTAAATCACAGCTTCTAGAAGGTTTACATGATTTCGTAAAAAACACGAGTTTTTAGAAAATGTGTTTTATTTGATAAATGCAATCTATAAAGTTGCACATTCTACGTCATAACGAGTTTCTATAGTTTGCGCATGCGTCTGGAAATAAGAAAAGCTTACTTCCCCCGTTTTTAAAAATCACAGCTTCTAGGAGGTTTACATGATTTCGTAAAAAACACGAGTTTTTAGAAAATGTGTTTTTATTTCATAAATGGAATCAACAAAGTATGCACATTCTACATCATAACGACTTTCTATAGTTTGCGCATGCGCCCGGAAATAAGAAAAGCTTACTTCCCCCGTTTTTTAAAATCACAGCTTCTAGAAGGTTTACATGATTTCGTAAAAAAAACGAGTTTTTAGAAAATGTGTTTTATTTCATAAATGGAATCTACAAAGTATGCACATTCTACGTCATAACGACTTTCTATAGTTTGCGCATGCATCCGGAAATAAGAAAAGCTTACTTCCCCTGTTTCTAAAATTCACAGCTTCTAGGAGGTTTACATGATTTCGTAAAAAACACGAGTTCATAGAAAATGTGTTTTTATTTCATAAATGGAATCAACAAAGTATGCACATTCTACATCATAATGACATTCTATAGTTTGCGCATGCTTCCGGAAATAATGAAAGCTTACTTCCACCGTTTTTTAAAATCACAGCTTCTAGAAGGTTTACATGATTTCGTAAAAAACACGAGTTTTTAGAAAATGTGTTTTATTTCATAAATGGAATATACAAAGTATGCACATTCTACGTCATAACGACTTTCTATAGTTTGCGCATGCGTCCGGAAATAAGAAAAGCTTACTTCCCAAGTTTTTTAAAATCACAGCTTCTAGAAGCTTTACATGATTTCTTAAAAAACACGAGTTTTTACAAAATGTGTTTTATTTCATAAATGGAATCAACAAATTATGAACATTCTAGTCAAAACGACTTTCTATAGTTTGCGCATGCGTCCGGAAATAAGAAAAGCTTACTTCCCAAGTTTTTTAAAATCACAGCTTCGAGAAGGTTTACATGATTTCGTAAAAAACACGAGTTTTTAGAAAATGTGCTTTATTTCATAAATGGAATCTACAAAGTATGCACATTCTACGTCATAACGACTTTCTATAGTTTGCGCATGCTTCCGGAAATAAGAAAAGCTTACTTCCACCGTTTTTAAAAATCACAGCTTCTAGAAGGTTTACATGATTCCGTAAAAAACACGAGTTTTTAGAAAATGTGTTTTATTTCATAAATGCAATCTACAAAGTATGCACATTCTAAGTCATAACGACTTTCTATAGTTTGCGCATGCGTCTGGAAATAAGAAAACCTTCCTTCCCCCGTTTTTAAAAATCACAGCTTCTAGGAGGTTTACATGATTTCGTAAAAAACACGAGTTTTTAGAAAATTTGTTTTATTTCATAAATGGAATCAACAAAGTATGCACATTCTACGTCATAACGACTTTCTATAGTTTGCGCATGCGTCCGGATATAAGAAAAGCTTACTTCCCCCGTTTTTTAAAATCACAGCTTCTAGAAGGTTTACATGATTTCTTAAAAAACACGAGTTTTTAGAAAATGTGTTTGATTTCATAAATGGAATCAACAAAGTATGCACATTTTACATCATAACGACTTTCTATAGTTTGCGCATGCGTCCGGAAATAAGAAAAGCTTACTTCCCCCGTTTTTTAAAATCACAGCTTCTAGAAGGTTTACATGATTTCGTAAAAAACACGAGTTTTTAGAAAATGTGTTTTATTTCATAAATGGAATCAACAATGTATGCACATTCTATATCATAACGAATTTCTATAGTTTGCGCATTCGTCCGGAAATAAGAAAAGCTTACTTCCACCGTTTTTTAAAATCACAGCTTCTAGAAGGTTTACATGATTTCGTAAAAAACACAAGTTTTTAGAAAATGTGCTTTATTTTATATATGGAATCTACAAATTATGCAAATTATACATCATAACGACTTTCTATAGTTTGCGCATGTGTCCGGAAATAAGAAAAGCTTACTTCCACCGTTTTTTAAAATCACAGTTTCGTGAAGGTTTACATGATTTCGTAAAAAACACGAGTTTTTAGAAAATGTGTTTTATATAATAAATGGAATCTACAAAGTATGCAAATTATACATCATAACGACTTTCTATAGTTTGCGAATGCGTCCGGAAATAAGAAAAGCTTACTTCCACCGTTTTTTAAAATCACAGCTTCTAGAAGGTTTACATGATTTCGTAAAAAACACGAGTTTTTAGAAAATGTGTTTTATTTCATAGATGGAATCTACAAAGTATGCACATTCTACGTCATAACGAGTTTCTATAGTTTGCGCATGCGTCCGGAAATAAGAAAAGCTTAGTTCCACCATTTTTTAAAATCACAGCTTCTAGAAGGTTTACATGATTCATAAAAAACAGGAGTTTTTAGAAAATGTGTTCTATTTCATTAATGGAATCTACAAAGTATGCACATTCTACGTCATAACGACTTTCTATAGTTTGCACATCCGTCCGGAAATAAGAAAAGCTTACTTCCACCGTTTTTTGAAATCACAGCTACTAGAAGGTTTACATGATTTCGTAAAAAACACGAGTTTTTAGAAAATGTTTTTTATTTCATAAATGAAATCTACAAAGTATGCACATTCTAAGTCATAACAACTTTCTATAGTTTGCGCATTCGTCTGGAAATAAGAAGAGCTTCCTTCCCCCGTTTTTAAAAATCACAGCTTCTAGGAGGTTTACATGATTTCGTAAAAAACACGAGTTTTTAGAAAATGTGTTTTATTTCATAAATGGAATCAACAAAGTATCCACATTCTACATCATAACGACTTTCTATAGTTTGCCCATGCGTCTGGAAATAAGAAAAGCTTACTTCCCCCGTTTTTTAAAATCACAGCTTCTAGAAGTTTTACATGACTTCTTAAAAAACACGAGTTTTTAGAAAATGTGTTTTATTTCATAAATGGAATCAACAAAGTATGCACATTTTATGTCATAATGACTTTCTATAGTTTGCGCATGCGTCAGGAAATAAGAAAAGCTTACTTCCCCTGTTTTTTAAAATCACAGCTTCTAGAAGATTTCCATGATTTCGTAAAAAACACGAGTTTTTAGAAAATGTCATTTATTTCATAAATGGAATCTACAAAGTATGCACATTCTACGTCATAATGACTTTCTATAGTTTGCACATGCGTCCGGAAATAAGAAAAGCTTACTTCCACCGTTTTTTTAAATCACAGCTTCTAGAAGGTTTACATGATTTCGTAAAAAACACGAGTTTTTAGAAAATGTGTTTTATTTGATAAATGCAATCTATAAAGTTGCACATTCTACGTCATAACGAGTTTCTATAGTTTGCGCATGCGTCTGGAAATAAGAAAAGCTTACTTCCCCCGTTTTTAAAAATCACAGCTTCTAGGAGGTTTACATGATTTCGTAAAAAACACGAGTTTTTAGAAAATGTGTTTTTATTTCATAAATGGAATCAACAAAGTATGCACATTCTACATCATAACGACTTTCTATAGTTTGCGCATGCGCCCGGAAATAAGAAAAGCTTACTTCCCCCGTTTTTTAAAATCACAGCTTCTAGAAGGTTTACATGATTTCGTAAAAAAAACGAGTTTTTAGAAAATGTGTTTTATTTGATAAATGGAATCTACAAAGTATGCACATTCTACGTCATAACGACTTTCTATAGTTTGCGCATGCATCCGGAAATAAGAAAAGCTTACTTCCCCTGTTTCTAAAAATCACAGCTTCTAGGAGGTTTACATGATTTCGTAAAAAACACGAGTTTATAGAAAATGTGTTTTATTTCATAAATGGAATCAACAAAGTATACACATTCTACATCATAACGACTTTCTATAGTTTGCGCATGCGTCTGGAAATAAGAAAAGCTTACTTCCCCCGTTTTTTAAAATCACAGCTTCTAGAAGGTTTACATGATTTCTTAAAAAACACAAGTTTTTAGAAAATGTGTTTTATTTCATAAATGGAATCAACAAAGTATTCACATTCTACGTCATAACGACTTTCTATAGTTTGCGCATGCGTCCGGAAATAAGAAAAGCTTACTTCCACCATTTTTTAAAATCACAGCTTCTAGAAGGTTTACATGATTTCGTAAAAAACACGAGTTTTTAGAAAATGTGTTTTATTTCATAAATGGAATCTACAAAGTATGCACATTCTACGTCATAATGACATTCTATAGTTTGCGCATGCTTCCGGAAATAATGAAAGCTTACTTCCACCGTTTTTTAAAATCACAGCTTCTAGAAGGTTTACATGATTTCGTAAAAAACACGAGTTTTTAGAAAATGTGTTTTATTTCATAAAGGGAATCTACAAAGTATGCACATTCTACGTCATAACGACTTTCTATAGTTTGCGCATGCGTCCGGAAATAAGAAAAGCTTACTTCCCAAGTTTTTTAAAATCACAGCTTCTAGAAGCTTTACATGATTTCTTAAAAAACACGAGTTTTTACAAAATGTGTTTTATTTCATAAATGGAATCAACAAATTATGAACATTCTAGTCAAAACGACTTTCTATAGTTTGCGCATGCGTCCGGAAATAAGAAAAGCTTACTTCCCAAGTTTTTTAAAATCACAGCTTCGAGAAGGTTTACATGATTTCGTAAAAAACACGAGTTTTTAGAAAATGTGCTTTATTTCATAAATGGAATCTACAAAGTATGCACATTCTAAGTCATAACGACTTTCTATAGTTTGCGCATGCTTCCGGAAATAAGAAAAGCTTACTTCCACCGTTTTTAAAAATCACAGCTTCTAGAAGGTTTACATGATTTCGTAAAAAACACGAGTTTTTAGAAAATGTGTTTTATTTCATAAATGCAATCTACAAAGTATGCACATTCTAAGTCATAACGACTTTCTATAGTTTGCGCATGCGTCTGGAAATAAGAAAACCTTCCTTCCCCCGTTTTTAAAAATCACAGCTTCTAGGAGGTTTACATGATTTCGTAAAAAACACGAGTTTTTAGAAAATGTGTTTTATTTCATAAATGGAATCAACAAAGTATGCACATTCTACGTCATAACGACTTTCTATAGTTTGCGCATGCGTCCGGATATAAGAAAAGCTTACTTCCCCCGTTTTTTAAAATCACAGCTTCTAGAAGGTTTACATGATTTCTTAAAAAACACGAGTTTTTAGAAAATGTGTTTGATTTCATAAATGGAATCAACAAAGTATGCACATTTTACATCATAACGACTTTCTATAGTTTGCGCATGCGTCCGGAAATAAGAAAAGCTTACTTCCCCCGTTTTTTAAAATCACAGCTTCTAGAAGGTTTACATGATTTCGTAAAAAACACGAGTTTTTAGAAAATGTGTTTTATTTCATAAATGGAATCAACAATGTATGCACATTCTATGTCATAACGAATTTCTATAGTTTGCGCATTCGTCCGGAAATAAGAAAAGCTTACTTCCACCGTTTTTTAAAATCACAGCTTCTAGAAGGTTTACATGATTTCGTAAAAAACACGAGTTTTTAGAAAATGTGCTTTATTTTATATATGGAATCTACAAAGTATGCAAATTATACATCATAACGACTTTCTATAGTTTGCGCATGTGTCCGGAAATAAGAAAAGCTTACTTCCACCGTTTTTTAAAATCACAGTTTCGTGAAGGTTTACATGATTTCGTAAAAAACACGAGTTTTTAGGAAATGTGTTTTATATAATAAATGGAATCTACAAAGTATGCAAATTATACATCATAACGACTTTCTATAGTTTGCGAATGCGTCCGGAAATAAGAAAAGCGTACTTCCACCGTTTTTAAAAATCACAGCTTCTAGAAGGTTTACATGATTTCGTAAAAAACACGAGTTTTTAGAAAATGTGTTTTATTTCATAGATGGAATCTACAAAGTATGCACATTCTACGTCATAACGACTTTCTATAGTTTGCGCATGTGTCCGGAAATAAGAAAAGCTTACTTCCCCTGTTTCTAAAAATCACAGCTTCTAGGAGGTTTACATGATTTCGTAAAAAACACGAGTTTATAGAAAATGTGTTTTATTTCATAAATGGAATCAACAAAGTATGCACATTCTACATCATAACGACTTTCTATAGTTTGCGCATGCGTCTGGAAATAAGAAAAGCTTACTTCCACCGTTTTTTAAAATCAGAGCTTCTAGAAGGTTTACATGATTTCGTAAAAAACACAAGTTTTTAGAAAATGTCATTTATTTCATAAATGGAATCTACAAAGTATGCACATTCTACGTCATAATGACATTCTATAGTTTGCGCATGCTTCCGGAAATAATAAAAGCTTACTTCCACCGTTTTTTAAAATCACAGCTTCTAGAAGGTTTACATGATTTCGTAAAAAACACGAGTTTTTAGAAAATGTGTTTTATTTCATAAATGGAATCTACAAAGTATGCACATTCTACGTCATAACGACTTTCTATAGTTTGCGCATGCGTCCGGAAATAAGAAAAGCTTACTACCCAAGTTTTTTAAAATCACAGCTTCTAGAAGCTTTACATGATTTCTTAAAAAACACGAGTTTTTACAAAATGTGTTTTATTTCATAAATGGAATCAACAAATTATGGACATTCTACGTCATAACGACTTTCTATAGTTTGCGCATGCTTCCGGAAATAAGAAAAGCTTACTTCCCAAGTTTTTTAAAATCACAGCTTCGAGAAGGTTTACATGATTTCGTAAAAAACATGAGTTTTTAGAAAATGTGCTTTATTTCATAAATGGAATCTACAAAGTATGCACATTCTACGTCATAACGACTTTCTATAGTTTGTGCATGCTTCCGGAAATAAGAAAAGCTTACTTCCACCGTTTTTAAAAATCACAGCTTCTAGAAGGTTTACATGATTTCGTAAAAAACACGAGTTTTTAGAAAATGTGTTTTATTTCATAAATGCAATCTACAAAGTATGCACATTCTAAGTCATAACGACTTTCTATAGCTTGCGCATGCGTCTGGAAATAAGAAAACCTTCCTTCCCCCGTTTTTAAAAATCACAGCTTCTAGGAGGTTTACATGATTTCGTAAAAAACACGAGTTTTTAGAAAATGTGTTTTATTTCATAAATGTAATCAACAAAGTATGCACATTCTACATCATAACGACTTTCTATAGTTTGCGCATGCATCTGGAAATAAGAAAAGCTTACTTCCCCCGTTTTTTAAAATCACAGCTTCTAGAAGGTTTACATGATTTCTTAAAAAACACGAGTTTTTAGAAAATGTGTTTTATTTCATAAATGGAATCAACAAAGTATGCACATTTTACGTCATAACGACTTTCTATAGTTTGCGCATGCGTCCGGAAATAAGAAAAGCTTACTTCCCCCGTTTTTTAAAATCACAGCTTCTAGAAGGTTTACATGATTTCGTAAAAAACACGAGTTTTTAGAAAATGTCATTTATTGCATAAATGGAATCTACAAAGTATGCACATTCTACGTCATAACGACATTCTATAGTTTGCGCATTCGTCCGGAAATAAGAAAAGCTTACTTCCACCATTTTTTAAAATCACAGTTTTGAGAAGGTTTACATGATTTCGTAAAAAACATGAGTTTTTAGAAAATGTGTTTTATTTTATAAATGGAATCTTCAAAGTATGCACATTCTACGTCATAACGACTTTCTATAGTTTGCGCATGCGTCATGAAATAAGAAAAGCTTACTTTCCCTGTTTTTTTAAATCACAGCTGCTAGAAGGTTTAGATGATTTCGTAAAAAACACGAGTTTTTAGAAAATGTGTTTTATTTCATAAATGGAATCAACAAAGTATGCACATTCTACGTCATAACGACTTTCTATAGTTTGCGCATGCGTCCGGAAATAAGAAAAGCTTACTTCCCCCGTTTTTTAAAATCACAGCTTCTAGAAGGTTTACATGATTTCTTAAAAAACACCAGTTTTTAGATAATGTGTTTTATTTCATAAATGGAATCAACAAAGTAGGAACATTCTGTGACATAATGACTTTCTATAGTTTGCGCATGCGTTTGGAAATAAGAAAAGCTTACTTCCCCCGTTTTTTAAAATCACAGCTTCTAGAAGGTTTACATGATTTCGTAAAAAACACGAGTTTTTAGAAAATGTGTTTTATTTCATAAATGGAATCAAGAATGTATGCACCATCTACGTGATAACGAATTTCTATAGTTTGTGCATTCGTCCGAAAATAAGAAAAGCTTACTTCCACGGTTTTTTAAAATCACAGCTTCTAGAAGGTTTACATGATTTCGTAAAAAACACGAGTTTTTAGAAAATGTGTTATATTTCATAAATGGAATCTACAAAGTATGCACATTCTACGTCATAACGACTTTCTATAGTTTGCGCATGCGTCCGGAAATAAGAAAAGCTTACTTCCACCATTTTTTAATATCACAACTTCTAGAAGGTTTACATGATTTGGTAAAAAACACGAGTTTTTAGAAAATGTGTTTTATTTCATAAATGGAATCTACAAAGTATGCACATTCTACGTCATAACGACTTTCTATAGTTTGCGCATGCGTCCGGAAATAAGAAAAGCTTACTTCCACCGTTTTTTAAAATCACAGCTTGTAGAAGGTTTACATGATTTCGTAAAAAACACGAGTTTTTAGAAAATGTGTTTTATTTCATAAATGGAATCTACAAAGTATGCACATTCTACGTCATAATGACTTTCTATAGTTTGCGCATGCGTCCGGAAATAAGAAAAGTTTACTTCCACCGTTTTTTAAAATCACAGCTTCTAGAAGGTGTACATGATTTCTTAAAAAACACGAGTTTTTAGAAAATGTGTTTTATTTCATAAATGGAATCAACAAAGTATGCACATTCTACGTCATAACGACTTTCTATAATTTGCGCATGCGTTTTGAAATAAGAAAAGCTTACTTCCCCCATTTTTTAAAATCATAGCTTCTAGAAGGTTTACATGATTTCTTAAAAAACACGAGTTTTTAGAAAATGTGTTTTATTTCATCAATGGAATCAACAAAGTATGCACATTCTGTTAAGATTTAATATGCTAAGACAGAAAATAGCAGCATTACATTCCATTTCACAATAATAGCATATACAGGATCACTGAAGAAACAACAAGCACAGCATAAACATAAGAGACAGAGATTTATCCTGGGAAACCCTCATGGGGTAGAAAACCCAGCAAAGCTTCCTCAATATAGATATCCAGCAATATACAAAGATGAAACCCTGAGACATGATCTCCTCCTCCACAATAGCAGACCTCTCCTCCACAAGTGCGCTATCCTCAAGTGAGTGAGTGTATCAAATGAGGAACACACCTCCTCTATTTATACACTACTCTGATATGTATTTTACACAAGTACATGTAGGCTCGTATTTAACCATTAGGTTAAATACCCCATTATAACTGACTGGGCCGACCCCCACATGGTGGGTCTAATAACCCTAGTTACCACACCCAACTCGGAGGAATAAACATCTCCGGATTTATAGTGTAATCACATCGGAGGTATGGAACATCTCCGGAATAAATAATATACAAATATAATATTCTTTGAAGTTACAATATTTCAACACTCCCCCTTAACGAGAAGGATATTATAACAGTATCTGCACGAGCAAGGAGTCATCAACATCATACATGATACATCTATAAATCATTGGAAGCTTTCTCAACATCATCAGTAACTCAAGCAGTTACTCGAACATCTTCAATACTGGAACATCAACATCTTCAGTACTGAGTCTTTATCTTCTGCAGCACTCGAACAGCTACAACAACATCAACATCTGGATCCTCACGATCATCAGTATCGTCATCTCACGATCATTAGCATCGTCATCACACGATCATCAGCATCATCATCACACAATCATCAGCATCGTCATCACATGATCATCAGCATCGTCATCAGCACGATCATCAGCATCGTCATCACACGATCATCGGCATCGTCATCACACGATCATCAGCATTGTCATCTCACGATCATCAGCATCGTCATCACACGATCATCAGCATCATCATCTCACGATCATCAGCATCGTCATCACACGATCATTAGCATCGTCATCACACGATCATCAGCATTGTTATCAACACAGGTATCCATAACAATACAAGTATCCACATCATTAGTACAAGTATTCATGCCAATACAAGTATACATATCATCAATACCAGTATCCATACTGATACAAGTAACCATGTCATCAATACATGTATCCTACCGATACAAGTAACCACATCATAAATACTAGTATCCTATCGATACAAGTAATCACATCATCAATACAAGTATCCTACCGATACAAGTAACCACATCATCAATACAAGTATCCATACCGATACAAGTAACCACATCATTATAAAAAATCACTTTCTCGGAGACCATTCGTCTACGGATCAATTCAGGGACCAAAGTCCGGGGATGATACAATCCCCACTTCTCGGAGACCACACGTCTACGGATCAATTCAGGGACCGAAGTCCGGGGATGATACAATCCCCACTTCTCGGAGACCACACGTCTACGGATCAATTCAGGGACCGAAGTCCGGGGATGATACAATCCCCACTTCTCGGAGACCACACATTTATGGATCAATTCAGGGACCGAAGTCCGAGGATGATACAATCCCCACTTCTCGGAGACCACACGTCTACGGATCAATTCAGGGACCGAAGTCCGGGGATGATACAATCCCCACTTCTCGGAGACCACACGTCTACGGCTCTCTTTAGGACTGAAAGCCCAGGGATGATCCCATCCCCTCAAATTTCTGCTAAGGACTTCATTCTTGGAGACCTCACGTCTACGGCTCTCTTTAGGACTGAAATTCCAGGGATGATCCAATCCCCTCAACTGTCCGCTAAGGACTTCATTCTTGGAGACCTCACGTCTACGGCTCTCTTTAGGACTGAAAGTCCAGGGATGATCCAATCCCCTCAACTGTCCACTAAGGACTTCATTCTCGGAGACCTCACGTCTACGGCTCTCTTTAGGACTGAAAGTCCAGGGATGATCCAATCCCCTCAACTGTCCGCTAAGGACTTCATTCTCGGAGACCTCACGTCTACGGCTCTCTTTAGGACTGAAAGTCCAGGGATGATCCAATCCCCTCAACTGTCCGTTAAGGACTTCATTCTCGGAGACCTCACGTCTACGGCTCTATTTAGGACTGAAAGTCTAGGGATGATCCAATCCCCTCAACTGTCCACTAAGGACTTCATTCTCGAAGACCTCACGTCTACGGCTCAATTCATGGTCCAAGGTCCAGGGATGATACAATCCCTATCTGTCCACTAAGGACTTCATTTTCGGAGACCATACGTCTACGGATCAATTCAGGAACTGATGTCCAGGGATGATACAATCCCTCTTCTTTCTCGGAGACACTTGTCTACGGCTCACTTTAGAACAAGTGTTCAAGGATGATACAATCCTCACATGTATTCTCATCAATACAAGTACAAGTATCCTCAACCATACAAGTACATTAATCAATACATGTATCATCAAAAGTATGTATTCTTACCAATACATATTATCATCAAAAGCATGTATTCTCACCAATACATCTATCATCAAAAGCATGTATAAGTAAAACTAAGTATTCTAAGTATAAGAGTCCTAAATCTAAATATTTATAAGTATCTAGGTGTAGAGAACAGGTTACCTCATCATCGACCTTGTTGTTCAATGAGACAATCTCATCATCAGTGACTATACTAATCCCCTTTCGAGGAGGGTCCTTTTGAGATACACCAAGCTTGTCTCGAAAGTATTCAAATTTCACTCGAGACAGAGGCTTGGTTAGTATGTTGGTAACTTCTTCACTTGAGGTAGTACATCGGTAACCTGTTACAAATTTAAACTTTATAGTTCCTTTCTGTGTCATATTTTGTTAGATCCCTATGTTCTTTGACTTATCATGGAACACTGGATTCTATGTCATCTTGATACAACTCTATTTGTCACATAGGATCACAGTTGGTTCTATCTCTAAGTCAAACAATCCTGAAGCCAAACTTCTTCACAACTAGCAGAGCAAGCAGCCATATATATTGCTTGTGCTGAGAGCCACACTAGACTGCTTCCAGCTAAACCACGAGATCATGGCTAATCCAAGACAATAACATCCTCTTGATGTGTTCTTCTTGTCTGATACACTTTCTGCCCAATCAGCATCTGAGTGGCCATCTGAAGTCATGATCTCCAAGATAGCACAGATCAAAGTCTATCATGTCCTTTATGTGCCTCATCACATGCTTTGCAACTATCAGGTGAACACATCTAGTTTCCACTAGATACTGACTCAATGTGTTCACAACAAAGAATATATCTAATCTAGTATATGTTAGATACATCAATGACCCAATAATTTGACTGTACAGAGTTATATCCACTAACTCTGATGAGTCATCCCCTAACAGCTTCAAGTTGGAATCCATAAGAGTGGCCATTCCAACACCTCAAGTCCTTTTAATATTTCTCATCATACTTTCCCTAGTTGAGAAAGATTCCTTTTGAGCCTTTCCATACTTCCAGACTTAGGAAGTAATGCATCAATCTGAGATCTTTCACTTTTCATTTCTGCAGCCATCTTCTTCTTTCTTTTCATGATCTGTTTCTCATTCCCTATAAGAAAGATATCATAATAATAGTATGATCCATAGCCTTAAGGTAAAGGTTAGGAACAACTTTACTTTTGGTAAAGCCCAAGCTTATCAAGAAACTGTCAATTCTCCCTTTGTGACTGAACATCATTCACACTCTGCATTGAATGATTTTCTGCATATCTATCTATGCCATCTCTCGTTAGATGGGTCTACTGATATGAGCCTCAATATTATTCGAACTCTGTGGTGAGTTCCTTCTTGCATCCATGTCATCTGTGTATAGAAACCATATTCAACCTTGTAGCAAAGGTTGAGATCCACATCGCCCATGGTGATCATTAAGCTCATCAATTGATTATCGATCCTAGGTACCCATACAGAACCTGAATCACACTTCTTCTTTAATTACACCATTAAGAGAATGGTTTTATCTATCCACTTGGAACAAACATCTCATCATGATTCTCTTCCTCTTTTCTAAGAGAATCTTCTAGCCACAAGCCTTCTATAGTGTGTTTGATTTGTAAATCCTTTTGTTGAACATCCATCGCTTGTTCAGTGTTCATCATTCATCATGATTTTTCCTACAAATTAAAATTAGGTACATGATTAGTAATACTTCATAATCATCAAATCATATTTACATGATAACCTATTATGCATACAGATATCATTTACATAGTTATGCAATTATTTTGACCAATACTTTGGCACAACACTTTCCCATATACTGTATGCATAAAGTGGCTATCTAGATGCCTTCCATCTCTACCAGAACATACTATCGAGAGTGTGCACAACTCTCAGCATGTCAACAAAGAGGTTTCATTCTATACAAGCAACAATGGAATGTTTGTCCAACTTACCAATCATATGCATATTAGTAGTATACTGTTCAATGTTCTCTGAATATTTACACTCAGCATGATATATTATAGGAATACAAATATGCATACAACCTATTACAGGCAATATCATTTACTAACTCAAATACTTATCTTTTATGTTTGTGTGGTTGCCTCCCGTTTGATCTTCTGTATGTCTTTTGAACTTCTATTCATTCTGTACCACTGTGCATGTTCAAGTGTCATCCTCATGATCTCATACACAAACATACACCCATTAGTATGTTCTAAATGTTATCAAAACATTATAGTTCTAAATTCTTGAAAATGTATAGTCATGATTATAGTTAATAAACATTAGTATTCAAGATTTCAGGGAAGTCTTCTTTTACTCATGCATATCATCAATCAAGATAAAAGACATAATATGCATAATCCCTTGATTACTAACTTTATGAATAAGCATAACCAATCATACCAAGTATACTTATATAAGGGATCCTAACACAAGGTAAGATTCATGGGAAACATACCTGGATTAGTATACCTACTTAGTTATGTACAACATACCTAAACAATCTCTTCAATGATTTAGAGATCCCGAGCTAGAACCTGCATGTCTCATAGGTTAAGCATAATATAACAAAGTCATACATACCTCGTAAGTAGAGAAAAGATTATGGATGAGTCTTTGTCTTCATGTTTCCATGGTCATGGAACCTGATTTGTCTTTTGTGATGTACCTGTATCTTGTTAGCAGACAACATCAACCTCACACAACATCATAATGCATTAGTACAATCATATAGCCCTAATCAATGAATGTCTTTGATCATTCACATGCATTCATACTGTTACTAGGGTGATAAGACAATTCTAACATTAATCAAGATTGTACTAATAAATAATATGAAGACAAGCGAATCATGAACTTAATCAAGAATTAGATTTCAAGACATACCTGAGCCTCCTTAAGTCATACCTGTCGAGACTTCTTGTAGTCTTCTTATGTAAGGCCTTAGCCTCAACTCCCCCTGAAACTTGATCTGGAGCTTGATTAGGGTTTTCTAGAGAAACCCTAAAGATTCAATCTTTGAATTTCACACTTCTGAATGGATGAAAGAATATGTCTTGCTGAACTGATCAAACTAGCATACTTCAATTTTGGAATTTCCAAAATTTGACCCCTCAAAATTGCCTTTGAAACTTCTGGATCTTCTGGACAGGATCCCGAACTAGGGTTTGATGAAGCCCACCCTTCTGCCCAAACAAAAGGTTCGATCCAAGGCTCTAAACTCTTATTTTTCTTAGGAGTTTCCAGCCGTGGTTACAGACTTCAAAAATTCCAACTTTTGCTGAAGCCCTAATTTTCCATCTTTCCAATCAAAATCCCGAACTGGGGTTTGATCAAGCCCGGTATTCCACCCAACCAAAAAATTCGATCTTGGTCTCTAAATTTCTATTTTCCTGAGTAGCATTCAGCCGTGGACTCCGATTCCAAAAATTCTAACTTTCTCCGAAACCCTAAATTCCGGAAGCCATGAATAAAGGTGCTCGAAAAATAATTCTGTTTTGACAGAAATATGCACCTGTTTGTTTCTGCTATAACTATGAAATTTTTGCTCCACAGGGTTTGAAACCCTTTTTCTGCAGTAGCCTGACCTGTCATCTTTCCATCCTGACAGGTCTGACCTCAATTGGATTTTCTGAGAGAGAGTTATGCCAAGTGTCGCAATGTGACCTGTTTATGGGATAAAACCATAGAGCGGACTTGTACGGCGTGCCACGTGTCACTGTTTGAACTTCGGCCTCTGAAAACTTTTCTTGAGATAGATCGCCCTGTTATCTTTCCATCTTGACAGGTCTGACCTCAATTGGACTCTCTGAGAGAGAGTTATGCCAAGTGTTGCAACGTGACCTGTTTATGGGATAAAACAGTAGAGCGAACTTGTACGGAGTGCCACGTGTCACTGGTTCACCTTCGGCCTCTGAAAACATTTCCTGAGATAGTACAGTCTATGTACTACCTGTCACTTTTTATGAAATTTCATTTGGAGCTTCCTAGCCCAAGTTATGACCTTTTTTCCAAGGTTACCTGATTTTGACTGAGATCTGGAAGAGGCAGAAACCCTAACTTGTACTCATCATAACTCATAAAGTACAACGAATCTGAGGGTGCCCTTTGGACACAAAGTACCTGGGGATGTTATCTTCGACCTATAAACGTTTCAGACCCTGAACCTTGGCAGAAATGTATTTATAGTGAAAGTTCCACAAAGACTAGTTTTTGCTATGTAAAACCCTAACCTTCAAATTATCGTAAGTAAAGCAAGTGTCGTAAGTGCCATACCTTGTCTTCCTTCAGGTTAGATCTGATACCATATTAAGATTTAATATGCTAAGATAGAAAATAGCAACATTACATTCCATTTCACAATAATAGCATATACAGGATCACTGAAGAAACAACAAGCACAGCATAAACACAAGAGACAGAGATTTATCCTGGGAAACCCTCATGGGGTAGAAAACCCAGCAAAGCTTCCTCAATATAGATGTCCAGCAATATACAAAGATGAAACCCTGAGACATGATCTCCTCCTCCACAATAGAAGACCTCTCCTCCACAAGTGCGCTATCCTCAAGTGAGTGAGTGTATCAAATGAGGAACACACCTCCTCTATTTATACACTACACTGATATGTATTTTACACAAGTACATGTAGGCTCGTATTTAACGATTAGGTTAAATACCCCATTATAACTGACTGGGCCGACCCCCACATGGTGGGTCTAATAACCCTAGTTACCACACCCAACTCGGAGGAATAAACATCTCCGGATTTATAGTGTAATCACATCGAAGGTATGGAACATCTCCGGAATAAATAATATACAAATATAATATTCTTTGAAGTTACAATATTTCAACACATTCTATGTCATAACGACTTTCTATTGTTTGCACATTCATCCGGAAATAAGAAAAGCTTACTTCCACTGTTTTTTAAAATCACAGCTTCTAGAAGGTTTACATGATTTCGTAAAAGACACGAGTTTTTAAAAAATGTGTTTTATTTCATAAATGGAATCTACAAAGTATGCACATTCGACATCATAACGACTTTCTATATTTTGCGCATGCGTCCGGAAATAACAAAAGCTTACTTCCACCGTTTTTTAAAATCACAGCTTCTAGAAGGTTTACATGATTTCGTAAAAAACACGAGTTTTTAGAAAATGTGTTTTATTTCATAAATGGAATCTACAAAGTATGCACATTCTACGTCATAACGACTTTCTATAGTTTGCGAATGCGTCCGAAAATAAGAAAAGCTTACTTCCCCCGTTTTTTAAAATCACAGCTTCTAGAAGGTTTACATGATTTCTTAAAAAACACGAGTTTTTAGAAAATGTGTTTTATTTCATAGATGGAATCAACAAAGTATGCATATTCTACGTCATAGCGACTTTCTATAGTTAGCGCATACGTCCAGAAATAAGAAAAGCTTACTTCCACCGTTTTTTAAAATCACAGCTTCTAGAAGGTTTACATGATTTCTTAAAAAACACGAGTTTTTAGAAAATGTGTTTTATTTCATAAATGGAATCAACAAAGTATGCACATTCTACATCATAATGACTTTCTATAGTTTCCCCATTCGTCCGGAGATAAGAAAAGCTTACTTCCACCGTTTTTTAAAATCACAGCTTCTAGAAGGTTTACATGATTTCTTAAAAAACATGAGTTTTTAGAAAATGTGTTTTATTTCATAAATGGAATCAACAAAGTATGCACATTCTACGTCATAACGACTTTCTATAGTTTGCGCATTCATCCGGAAATAAGAAAAGCTTACTTCCACCCTTTTTTAAAATCACAGATTCTAAAAGGTTTACATGATTTCGTAAAAAACACGAGTTTTTAGAAAATGTGTTTTATTTCATAAATGGAATCTACAAAGTATGCACATTCTACGTCATAACGACTATCTATAGTTTGCGTCCGGAAATAAGAAAAGCTTACTTCCCCCGTTTTTAAAAATCACAGCTTCTAGGAGGTTTACATGATTTCTTAAAAAACACGAGTTTTTAGAAAATGTGTTTTATTTCATAAATGTAATCAACAAAGTATGCACATTCTACATCATAACGACTTTCTATAGTTTGCGCATGCGTCCGGAAATAAGAAAAGCTTACTTCCACCGTTTTTTGAAATCACAGCTTCTAGAAGGTTTACATGATTTCTTAAAAAACACGAGTTTTTAGAAAATGTGTTTTATTTCATAAATGGAATCAACAAAGCATGCACATTCTACGTCATAACGACTTTCTATAGTTTGCGCATGCGTCCGGAAATAAGAAAAGCTTACTTCCACGATTTTTTAAAATCACAGCTTCTAGAAGGTTTACTTGATTTCTTAAAAAACACGAGTTTTTAGAAAATGTGTTTTATTTCATAAATGCAAGCAACAAAGTATGCACATTCTACGTCATAACGAATTTCTATTGTTTTCGCATTCGTCCGAAAATAAGAAAAGCTTACTTCCACCGTTTTTTAAAATCACAGCTTCTAGAAGGTTTACATGATTTCGTAAAAGACACGAGTTTTTAAAAAATGTGTTTTATTTCATAAATGGAATCTAGAAAGTATGCACATTCGACATCATAACGACTTTCTATAGTTTGCGCATGCGTCCGGAAATAACAAAAGATTACTTCCACCGTTTTTTAAAATCACAGCTTCTAGAAGGTTTACATGATTTCGTAAAAAACATGAGTTTTTAGAAAATGTGTTTTATTTCATAAATGGAATGTACAAAGTATGCACATTCTACGTCATAACGACTTTCTATAGTTTGCGCATGCGTCTGGAAATAAGAAAAGCTTACTTCCCCCGTTTTTTAAAATCACAGCTTCTAGAAGGTTTACATGATTTCTTAAAAAACACGAGTATTTAGAAAATGCGTTTTATTTAATAAATGGAATCAACAAAGTATGCACATTCTACGTCATAACGACTTTCTATAGTTTGCGCATGCGTTCGGAAATAAGAAAAGCTTACTTCCCCCATTTTTAAAAATCACAGCTTCTAGGAGGTTTACATGATTTCTTAAAAAACACGAGTTTTTAGAAAATGTGTTTTATTTCATAAATGGAATCAACAAAGTATGCACAATCTACGTCATAACGACTTTCTATAGTTTGCGCATGCGTCCGGAAATAAGAAAAGCTTACTTCCACCGTTTTTTAAAATCATAGCTTCTAGAAGGTTTACATGATTTCGTAAAAAACACGAGTTTTTAGAAAATCTGTTTTATTTCATAAATAGAATCAACAAAGTATGCACATTCTACGTCATAACGACTTTCTATAGTTTGCGCATGCGTCTGGAAATAAGAAAAGCTTACTTCCCCCGTTTTTTAAAATCACAGCTTCTAGAAGGTTTACATGATTTCGTAAAAAACACGAGTTTTTAGAAAATGTGTTTTATTTCATAGATGGAATCAACAAAGTATGCACATTCTATGTCATAACAACTTTCTATAGTTTGCGCATTCGTCCGGAAATAAGAAAAGCTTACTTCCCCCGTTTTTTAAAATCACAGCTTCTAGAAGGTTTACATGATTTCGTAAAAAACACGAGTTTTTAGAAAATGTGCTTTATTTCATAAATGGAATCTACAAAGTATGCACATTCTACGTCATAACGACTTTCTATAGTTTGCGCATTCGTCCGGAAATAAGAAAAGCTTACTTCCACCATTTTTTAAAATCACAGCTTCTAGAAGGTTTACATGATTTCGTAAAAAACACGAGTTTTTAGAAATTGTGCTTTATTTCATAAATGGAATCTACAAAGTATGCACATTCTACGTCATAACGACTTTCTATAGTTTGCGCATTTGTCCGGAAATAAGAAAAGCTTACTTCCCCCATTTTTTAAAATCACAGCTTCTAGAAGATTTACATGATTTCTTAAAAAACACGAGTTTTTAGAAAATGTGTTTTATTTCATAAATGGAATCTACAAAGTATGCACAATCTACGTCATAACGACTTTCTATAGTTTGCGCATGCGTCCGAAAATAAGAAAAGCTTACTTCCACCGTTTTTTAAAATCACAGCTTCTAGAGGGTTTACATGAGTTCTTAAAAAACACGAGTTTTTAGAAAATGTGTTTTGTTTCATAAATGGAATCTACAAAGTATGCACATTCTACATCATAACGACTCTCTATAGTTTGCGCATGCGTCGGGAAATAAGAAAAGCTTACTTCCCCAGTTTTTAAAAATCACAGCTTCTAGGAGGTTTACATGATTTCTTAAAAAACACGAGTTTTTAGAAAATGTGTTTTATTTCATAAATGGAATCAACAAAGTATGCACGTTCAACGTCATAACGATTTTCTATAGTTTGCGCATGCGTCCGGAAATAAGAAAAGCTTACTTCCACCATTTTTTAAAATCACAGCTTCTAGAAGGTTTACATGATTTCTTAAAAAACACGAGTTTTTAGAAAATGTGTTTTATTTCATAAATGGAATCAACAAAACATGCACATTCTACGTCATAACGACTTTCTATAGTTTGCGCATGCGTCCGGAAATAAGAAAAGCTTACTTCCACCATTTTTTAAAATCACAGCTTCTAGAAGGTTTACATGATTTCTTAAAAAACACGAGTTTTTAGAAAATGTGTTTTATTTCATAAATGCAATCAACAAAGTATGCACATTCTACGTCATAACGACTTTCTATAGTTTGTGCATTCATCCGAAAATAAGAAAAGCTTACATCCACCGTTTTTTAAAATCACAGCTTCTAGAAGGTTTACATGATTTCGTAAAAAACACGAGTTTTTAGAAAATGTGTTTTATTTCATCAATGGAATCTACAAAGTATGCACATTCTACGTCATAACGACTTTCTATAGTTTGCGCATGCGTCCAGAAATAAAAAAAGCTTACTTCCCCCGTTTTTTGAAATCACATCTTCTAAAAGGTTTACATGATTTCGTAAAAAACACGAGTTTTTACAAAATGTGTTTTATTTCATCAATGGAATCAACGAAGTATGCACATTCTACGTCATAACGACTTTCTATAGTTTGCGCATGCGTCCGGAAATAAGAAAAGCTTACTTCCCCCATTTTTTAAAATCACAGCTTCTAGAAGGTTTACATGATTTCTTAAAAAACACGAGTTTTTAGAAAAAGGGTTTTATTTCATAAATGGAAACAACAAAGTATGCACATTTTACGTCATAACGACTTTCTATAGTTTGCGCATTCGTCCGGAAATAAGAAAAGCTTACTTCCCCCGTTTTTTAAAATCACAGCTTCTAGAAGGTTTACATGATTTTGTAAAAAACACGAGTTTTTAGAAAATGTGTTTTATTTCATAAATGGAAACAACAAAGTATGCACATTCTACGTCATAACGACTTTCTATAGTTTGCGCATGCGTCCGGAAATAAGAAAAGCTTACTTCCCCCGTTTTTTAAAATCACAGCTTCTAGAAGGTTTACATGATTTCGTAAAAAACACGAGTTTTTAGAAAATGTGTTTTATTTCATAAATGGAATCTACAAAGTATGCACATTCTATTTCATAACGACTTTCTATAGTTTGCACATCTGTCCGGAAATAAGAAAAGCTTACTTCCACCTTTTTTTGAAATCACAGCTTCTAGAAGGTTTACATGATTTTGTAAAAAACACAAGTTTTTAGAAAATGTGTTTTATTTCATAAATGCAATCTACAAAGTATGCACATTCTAAGTCATAACGACTTTCTATAGTTTGCGCATTCGTCCGGAAATAAGAAAAGTTTACTTCCCCCGCTTTTTAAAATCACAGCTTTTAGAAGGTTTACATGATTTCGTAAAAAACACGAGTATTTAGAAAATGTGTTTTATTTCATAAATGGAATCAACAAAGCATGCACATTCTACGTCATAACGACTTTCTATAGTTTGCGCATGCGTCCGGAAATGAGAAAAGCTTACTTCCACCATTTTTTAAAATCACAGCTTCTAGAAGGTTTACATGATTTCGTAAAAAACACGAGTTTTTAGAAAATGTGATTTATTTCATAAATGGAATCTACAAAGTATGCACATTCTACGTAATAACGACTTTCTATAGTTTCCGCATGCGTCCGGAAATAAGAAAAGCTTACTTCCACCGTTTTTTAAAATCACAGCTTCGAGAAGGTTTACCTGATTTCGTAGAAAACACGAGTTTTTAGAAAATGTGTTTTATTTCATAAATGGAATCTACAAAGTATGCACATTCTACGTCATAACGAGTTTCTATAGTTTGCGCATGTGTCCGGAAATAAGAAAAGCTTACTTCCACCGTTTTTTAAAATCACAGCTTCTAGAAGGTTTACATGATTTCCTAAAAAACACGAGTTTTTAGAAAATGTGTTTTATTTCATAAATGGAATATACAAAGTATGCACATTCTACATCATAACGACTTTCTATAGTTTTCACATCCGTCCGGAAATAAGAAAAGCTTACTTCCACTGTTTTTTCAAATCACAGCTTCTAGAAGGTTTACATAATTTCGTAAAAAACACGAGGTTTTAGAAAATGTGTTTTATTTCATAAATGGAATCAACAAAGTATGCACATTCTACGTCATAACGACTTTCTATAGTTTGTGCATGTGTCCTGAAATTAAGAAAAGCTTACTTTCCCTGTTTTTTGAAATCACAGCTGCTAGAAGGTTTACATGATTTCGTAAAAAACACGAGTTTTTAGAAAATGTGTTTTATTTCATAAATGGAATCAACAAAGTATGCACATTCTACGTCATAATGACTTTCTATAGTTTGCGCATGCGTCCGGAAATAAGAAAAGCTTAGTTCCCCCGTTTTTTAAAATCACAGCTTCTAGAAGGTTTACATGATTTCTTAAAAAACACGAGTTTTTAGAAAATGTGTTTTATTTCATAAATGGAATCAACAAAGTAGGCACATTCTGCGACATAATGACTTTCTATAGTTTGCGCATGCGTTTGGAAATAAGAAAAGCTTACTTCCCCCGTTTTTTAAAATCACAGCTTCTAGAAGGTTTACATGATTTCGTAAAAAACACGAGTTTTTAGAAAATGTGTTTTATTTCATAATTGGAATCAACAATGTATGCACATTCTACGTCATAACGAATTTCTATAGTTTGCGCATTCGTCCGGAAAAGCTTACTTCCACCGTTTTTTAAAATCACGGCTTCTAGAGGGTTTACATGATTTCCTAAAAAACACAAGTTTTTATAAACTGTGCTTTATTTGATAAATGGAATCTACAAAGGATGCACATTCTATGTCATAACGACTTTCTATAGTTTGCGCATGCATCTGGAAATAAGAAAAGCTTACTTCCACCGTTTTTTAAAATCACAGCTTCTAGAAGGTTTACATGATTTCGTAAAAAACACGTGTTTTTAGAAAATGTGTTTTATTTCATAAATGGAATCTACAAAGTATGCAAATTCTACGTCATAACGACTTTCTATAGTTTGCGCATGCGTCCGGAAATAAGAAAAGCTTACTTCCCCCGTTTTTTAAAATCACAGCTTCTAGAAGGTTTACATAATTTCTTAAAAAAAAACGAGTTTTTAGAAAATGTGCTTTATTTCATAAATGGAATCTACAAAGTATGCACATTCTACGTCATAACGACTTTCTATAGTTTGCGCATGCGTCCGGAAATAAGAAAAGCTTACTTCCCTCGTTTTTTCAAATCACAGCTTCTAGAAGGTTTACATGGTTTCGTAAAAAACACGAGTTTTTAGAAAATGTGTTTTATTTCATAAATGGAATCAACAAAGTATTCACATTCTACGTCATAACGACTTTCTATAGTTTGCGCATGCGTCCGGACATAAGAAAAGCTTACTTCCCCCGTTTTTTAAAATCACAGCTTCTAGAAGGTTTACATGATTTCTTAAAAAACACGAGTTTTTAGAAAATGTGTTTGATTTCATAAATGGAATCAACAAAGTATGCACATTTTACGTCATAACGACTTTCTATAGTTTGCGCATGCGTCCGGAAATAAGAAAAGCTTACTTCCCCCGTTTTTTAAAATCACAGCTTCTAGAAGGTTTACATGATTTCGTAAAAAACACGAGTTTTTAGAAAAAGTGTTTTATTTCATAAATGGAATCAACAAAGTATGCACATTCTATGTCATAACGACTTTCTATAGTTTGCGCATTCGTCCGGAAATAAGAAAAGCTTACTTCCACCGTTTTTTAAAATCACAGCTTCTAGAAGGTTTACATGATTTCGTAAAAAACACGAGTTTTTAGAAAATGTGCTTTATTTTATATATGGAATCTACAAAGTATGCACATTCTACGTCATAACGACTTTCTATAGTTTGCGCATGCGTCCGGAAATAAGAAAAGCTTACTTCCACCATTTTTTAAAATCACAGCTTCTAGAAGGTTTACATGATTACGTAAAAGACACGAGTTTTTAAAAAATGTGTTTTATTTCATAAATGGAATCTACAAAGTATGCACATTCGACATCATAACGAATTTCTATAGTTTGCGCATGCGTCCGGAAATAACAAAAGCTTACTTCCACCGTTTTTAAAATCACAGCTTCTAGAAGGTTTACATGATTTCGTAAAAAACACGAGTTTTTAGAAAATGTGTTTTATTTCATAAATGGAATGTACAAAGTATGCACATTCTACGTAATAACGACTTTCTATAGTTTGCGCATGCGTCTGGAAATAAGAAAAGCTTACTTCGCCCGTTTTTTAAAATCACAGCTTCTAGAAGGTTTACATGATTTCTTAAAAAACACGAGTTTTTAGAAAATGTGTTTTATTTCATAAATGGAATCAACAAAGTATGCACAATCTACATCATAACGACTTTCTATAGTTTGCGCATGCGTCCAGAAATAAGAAGTGCTTACTTCCACCGTTTTTTAAAATCATAGCTTCTAGAAGGTTTACATTATTTCGTAAAAAACACAAGTTTTTAGAAAATCTGTTTTATTTCATAAATAGAATCAACAAAGTATGCACATTCTACGTCATAACGACTTTCTATAGTTTGCGCATGCGTCTGGAAATAAGAAAAGCTTACTTCCCCCATTTTTTAAAATCACAGCTTCTAGAAGGTTTACATGATTTCGTAAAAAACACGAGTTTTTAGAAAATGTGTTTTATTTCATAAATGGAATCAACAAAGTATGCACATTCTATGTCATAACCACTTTCTATAGTTTGCGCATTCGTCCGGAAATAAGAAAAGCTTACTTCCCCCATTTTTTAAAATCACAGCTTCTAGAAGGTTTACATGATTTCGTAAAAAACACGAGTTTTTAGAAAATGTGCTTTATTTCATAAATGGAATCTACAAAGTATGCACATTCTACGTCATAACGACTTTCTATAGTTTGCGCATTCGTCCGGAAATAAGAAAAGCTTACTTCCATCGTTTTTTAAAATCACAGCTTCTAGAAGGTTTACATGATTTCGTAAAAAACACGAGTTTTTAGAAATTGTGCTTTATTTCATAAATGGAATCTACAAAGTATGCACATTCTACGTCATAACGACTTTCTAAAGTTTTCGCATTTGTCCGGAAATAAGAAAAGCTTACTTCCCCCGTTTTTTAAAATCACAGCTTCTAGAAGATTTACATGATTTCTTAAAAAACACGAGTTTTTAGAAAATGTGTTTTATTTCATAAATGGAATCTACAAAGTATGCACAATCTACGTCATAACGACTTTCTATAGTTTGCGCATGCGTCCGGAAATAAGAAAAGCTTACTTCCACCGTTTTTTAAAATCACAGCTTCTAGAAGCTTTACATGAGTTCTTAAAAAACACGAGTTTTTAGAAACTGTGTTTTGTTTCATAAATGGAATCTACAAAGTATGCACATTCTACATCATAACGACTCTCTATAGTTTGCGCATGCGTCCGGAAATAAGAAAAGCTTACTTCCCCCGTTTTTAAAAATCACAGCTTCTAGGAGGTTTACATGATTTCTTAAAAAACACGAGTTTTTAGAAAATGTGTTTTTTTTCATAAATGGAATCAACAAAGTATGCACGTTCAACGTCATAACGACTTTCTATAGTTTGCGCATGCGTCTGGAAATAAGAAAAGCTTAATTCCACCATTTTTTAAAATCAAAGCTTATAGAAGGTTTACATGATTTCTTAAAAAACACGAGTTTTTAGAAAATGTGTTTTATTTCATAAATGGAATCAACAAAGCATGAACATTCTATGTCATAACGACTTTCTATAGTTTGCGCATGCGTCCGGAAATAAGAAAAGCTTACTTCCACCATTTTTTAAAATCACAGCTTCTAGAAGGTTTACATGATTTCTTAAAAAACACGAGTTTTTAGAAAATGTGTTTTATTTCATAAATGCAATAAAAAAAGTATGCACATTCTACGTCATAACGACTTTCTATAGTTTGTGCATTCGTCCGGAAATAAGAAAAGCTTAGTTCCACCGTTTTTTAAAATCACAGCTTCTAGAAGGTTTACATGATTTCGTAAAAAACACGAGTTTTTAGAAAATGTGTTTTATTTCATAAATGGAATTTAACGTCATAACGACTTTCTATAGTTTGCGCATGCGTCCAGAAATAACAAAAGCTTACTTCCCCCATTTTTTGAAATCACAGCTTCTAAAAGGTTTACATGATTTCGTAAAAAACACGAGTTTTTAGAAAATGTGTTTTATTTCATAAATGGAATCAGCAAAGTATGCACATTTTACGTCATAACGACTTTCTATAGTTTGTGCATTCGTCCGGAAATAAGAAAAGCTTACTTCCACCTTTTTTTGAAATCATAGCTTCTAGAAGGTTTACATGATTTCGTAAAAAACACGAGTTTTTAGAAAATGTGTTTTATTTCATAAATGCAATCTACAAAGTATGCACATTCTAAGTCATAATTACTTTCTATAGTTTGCACATTCGTTCGGAAATAAGAAAAGTTTACTTCCCCCGTTTTTTAAAATCACATCTTCTAGAAGGTTTACATGATTTCGTAAAAAACACGAGTTTTTAGAAAATGTGTTTTATTTCATAAATGGAATGTACAAAGTATGCACATTCTACGTAATAACGACTTTCTATAGTTTGCGCATGCGTCTAGAAATAAGAAAAGCTTACTTCCCCCGTTTTTTAAAATCACAGCTTCTAGAAGGTTTACATGATTTCTTAAAAAACACGAGTTTTTAGAAAATTTGTTTTATTTCATAAATGGAATCAACAAAGTATGCACATTCTATGTCATAACGACTTTCTATAGTTTGCGCATGCGTTTGGAAATAAGAAAACCTTACTTCCCCCGTTTTTAAAAATCACAGCTTCTAGGAGGTTTACATGATTTCTTAAAAAACACGAGTTTTTAGAAAATGTGTTTTATTTCATAAATGGAATCAACAAAGTATGCACAATCTACGTCATAACGACTTTCTATAGTTTGCGCATGCGTCCGGAAATAAGAAAAGCTTACTTCCACCGTTTTTTAAAATAATAGCTTCTAGAAGGTTTACATGATTTCGTAAAAAACACAAGTTTTTAGAAAATCTGTTTTATTTCATAAATAGAATCAACAAAGTATGCACATTCTACGTCATAACGACTTTCTATAGTTTGCGCATGCGTCTGGAAATAAGAAAAGCTTACTTCCCCAGTTTTTTAAAATCGAAGCTTCTAGAAGGTTTACATGATTTCGTAAAAAACACGAGTTTTTAGAAAATGTGTTTTATTTCATAAATGGAATCAACAAAGTATGCACATTCTATGTCATAACAACTTTCTATAGTTTGCGCATTCGTCCGGAAATAAGAAAAGCTTACTTCCCCCATTTTTTAAAATCACAGCTTCTAGAAGGTTTACATGATTTCGTAAAAAACACGAGTTTTTAGAAAATGTGCTTTATTTCATAAATGGAATCTACAAAGTATGCACATTCTACGTCATAACGACTTTCTATAGTTTGCGCATTCGTCCGGAAATAAGAAAAGCTTACTTCCATCGTTTTTTAAAATCACAGCTTCTAGAAGGTTTACATGATTTCGTAAAAAACACGAGATTTTAGAAATTGTGCTTTATTTCATAAATGGAATCTACAAAGTATGCACATTCTACGTCATAACGACTTTCTAAAGTTTGCGCATTTGTCCGGAAATAAGAAAAGGTTACTTCCCCCGTTTTTTAAAATCAAAGCTTCTAGAAGATTTACATGATTTCTTAAAAAACACGAGTTTTTGGAAAATGTGTTTTATTTCATAAATGGAATCTACAAAGTATGCACAATCTACGTCATAACGACTTTCTATAGTTTGCGCATGCGTCCGGAAAAAAGAAAAGCTTACTTCCACCGTTTTTTAAAATCACAGCTTCTAGAAGGTTTACATGAGTTCTTAAAAAACACGAGTTTTTAGAAAATGTGTTTTGTTTCATAAATGGAATCTACAAAGTATGCACATTCTACGTCATAACGACATTCTATAGTTTGCGCATGCTTCCGGAAATAATAAAAGCTTACTTCCACCGTTTTTTAAAATCACAGCTTCTAGAAGGTTTACATGATTTCGTAAAAAACACGAGTTTTTAGAAAATGTGTTTTATTTCATAAATGGAATCTACAAAGTATGCACATTCTACGTCATAACGACTTTCTATAGTTTGCGCATGCGTCCGTATATAAGAAAAGCTTACTTCCCCCGTTTTTTGAAATCACAGCTTCTAGAAGGTTTACATGATTTCTTAAAAAACACAAGTTTTTAGAAAATGTGTTTGATTTCATAAATGGAATCAACAAAGTATGCACATTTTACGTCATAACGACTTTCTATAGTTTGCGCATGCGTCCGGAAATAAGAAAAGCTTACTTCCCCCGTTTTTTAAAATCACAGCTTCTAGAAGGTTTACATGATTTCGTAAAAAACACGAGTTTTTAGAAAATGTGTTTTATTTCATAAATGGAATCAACAAAGTATGCACATTCTATGTCATAACGACTTTCTATAGTTTGCGCATTCGTCCGGAAATAAGAAAAGCTTACTTCCACCGTTTTTTAAAATCACAGCTTCTAGAAGGTTTACATGATTTCGTAAAAAACATGAGTTTTTAGAAAATGTGCTTTATTTCATATATGGAATCTACAAAGTATGCACATTCTACGTCATAACGACTTTCTATAGTTTGCACATCCGTCCAGAAATAAGAAAAGCTTACTTCCACCGTTTTTTGAAATCACAGCTACTAGAAGGTTTACATGATTTCGTAAAAAACACGAGTTTTTAGAAAATGTTTTTTATTTCATAAATGAAATCTACAAAGTATGCACATTCTAAGTCATAATGACTTTCTATAGTTTGCGCATGCGTCTGGAAATAAGAAGAGCTTCCTTCCCCCGTTTTTAAAAATCACAGCTTCTAGGAGGTTTACATGATTTCGTAAAAAACACGAGTTTTTAGAAAATGTGTTTTATTTCATAAATGGAATCAACAAAGTATCCACATTCTACATCATAACGACTTTCTATAGTTTGCGCATGCGTCTGGAAATAAGAAGAGCTTCCTTCCCCCGTTTTTAAAAATCACAGCTTCTAGGAGGTTTACATGATTTCGTAAAAAACAAGAGTTTTTAGAAAATGTGTTTTATTTCATAAATGGAATCAACAAAGTATGCACATTTTATGTCATAATGACTTTCTATAGTTTGCGCATGCGTCAGGAAATAAGAAAAGCTTACTTCCCCTGTTTTTTAAAATCACAGCTTCTAGAATATTTACATGATTTCGTAAAAAACACGAGTTTCTAGAAAATGTGTTTTATTTCATAAATGGAATCTACAAAGTATGCACATTCTACGTCATAACAACTTTCTATAGTTTGCACATGCGTCCGGAAATAAGAAAAGCTTACTTCCACCGTTTTTTGAAATCACAGCTTCTAGAAGCTTTACATGATTTCGTAAAAAACACGAGTTTTTGAAAATGTGTTTTATTTCATAAATGCAATCTAAAAAGTATGCACATTCTACGTCATAACGACTTTCTATAGTTTGCGCATGCGTCTGGAAATAAGAAAAGCTTACTTCCCACGTTTTTAAAAATCACAGCTTCTAGGAGGTTTACATTATTTCGTAAAAAACACGAGTTTTTAGAAAATGTGTTTTATTTCATAAATGGAATCAACAAAGTATGCACAATCTACATCATAACGACTTTCTATAGTTTGCGCATGCGTCTGGAAATAAGAAAAGCTTACTTCCCCCGTTTTTTAAAATCACAGCTTCTAGAAGGTTTACATGATTTCTTAAAAAACACGAGTTTTTAGAAAATGTGTTTTATTTCATAAATGGAATCAACAAAGTATGCACATTCTACATCATAACGACTTTCTATAGTTTGCGCATGCGTCCGGAAATAAGAAAAGCTTACTTCCCCCGTTTTTTAAAATCACAGCTTCTAGAAGGTTTACATGATTTCTTAAAAAACATGAGTTTTTAGAAAATGTGCATTATTTCATAAATGGAATCTACAAAGTATGCACATTCTACATCATAACGACTTTCTATAGTTTGCGCATGCGTCCGGAAATAAGAAAAGCTTACTTCCCCCGTTTTTTAAAATCACAGCTTCTAGAAGGTTTACATGATTTCGTAAAAAACACGAGTTTTTAGAAAATGTGCATTATTTCATAAATGGAATCTACGAAGTATGCACATTCTACGTCATAACGACATTCTATAGTTTGCGCATGCGTCCAGAAATAAGAAAAGCTTACTTCCACTGTTTTTTAAAATCACAGCTTCGAGAAGGTTTACATGATTTCGTAAAAAATACGAGTTTTTAAAAAATGTGTTTTATTTCATAAATGGAATCTACAAAGTATGCACATTCTATGTCATAACGACTTTCTATAGTTTGCGCCTGCGTCCGGAAATAAGAAAAGCTTACTTCCAACGTTTTTAAAAATCACAGCTTCTAGAAGGTTTACATGATTTCGTAAAATACACGAGTTTTTAGAAAATGTGTTTTATTTCATAAATGGAACCTACAAAGTATGCACATTCTACGTCATAACGAATTTCTATAGTTTGCTCATGCATCCGGAAATAAGAAAAGCTTACTTCCACCATTTTTTAAAATCACAGCTTCTAGAAGGTTTACATGATTTCTTAAAAGACACGAGTTTTTAGAAAATGTGTTTTATTTCATAAATGGAATCAACAAAGCATGCACATTCTACGTCACAACGACTTTCTATAGTTTGCGCATTCTTCCGGAAATAAGAAAAGCTTACTTCCACCATTTTTTAAAATCACAGCTTCTAGAAGGTTTACATGATTTCGTAAAAAACACGAGTTTTTAGAAAATGTGTTTTATTTCATAAATGGAATCTACAAAGTATGCACATTCTACATCATAACGACTTTCTATAGTTTGCGCATGCGTCTGGAAATAAGAAAAGCTTACTTCCCCCGTTTTTTAAAATCACAGCTTCTAGAAGGTTTACATGATTTCTTAAAAAACACGAGTTTTTAGAAAATGTGTTTTATTTCATAAATGGAATAAACAAAGTATGCACATTTTACGTCATAACGACTTTGTATAGTTTGCGCATGCGTCCGGAAATAAGAAAAGCTTACTTCCCCCGTTTTTTAAAATCACAGCTTCTAGAAGGTTTACATGATTTCGTAAAAAACACGAGTTTTTAGAAAATGTCATTTATTGCATAAATGGAATCTACAAAGTATGCACATTCTACGTCATAACGACTTTCTATAGTTTGCGCATTCGTCCGGAAATAAGAAAAGCTTACTTCCACCATTTTTTAAAATCACAGTTTTGAAAAGGTTTACATGATTTCGTAAAAAACACGAGTTTTTAGAAAATGTGTTTTATTTCATAAATGGAATCTACAAAGTATGCACATTCTACGTCATAACGACTTTCTATAGTTTGCGCATGCGTCATGAAATAAGAAAAGCTTACTTTCCCTGTTTTTTGAAATCACAGCTGCTAGAAGGTTTAGATGATTTCGTAAAAAACACGAGTTTTTAGAAAACGTGTTTTATTTCATAAATGGAATCAACAAAGTATGCACATTCTACGTCATAACGACTTTCTATAGTTTGCGCATGCGTCCGGAAATAAGAAAAGCTTACTTCCCCCGTTTTTTAAAATCACAGCTTCTAGAAGGTTTACATGATTTCTTAAAAAACACGAGTTTTTAGATAATGTGTTTTATTTCATAAATGGAATCAACAAAGTAGGAACATTCTGTGACATAATGACTTTCTATAGTTTGCGCATGCGTTTGGAAATAAGAAAAGCTTACTTCCCCCGTTTTTTAAAATCACAGCTTCTAGAAGGTTTACATGATTTCGTAAAAAACACGAGTTTTTAGAAAATGTGTTTTATTTCATAAATGGAATCAACAATGTATGCACCATCTACGTCATAACGAATTTCTATAGTTTGCGCATTCATCCGGAAATAAGAAAAGCTTACTTCCACCGTTTTTTAAAATCACAGCTTCTAGAGGGTTTACATGATTTCCTAAAAAACACGAGTTTTTATAAAATGTGCTTTATTTGATAAATGGAATCTACAAAGTATGCACATTCTACATCATAACGACTTTCTATAGTTTGCGCATGCGTCCGGAAATAAGAAAAGCTTACTTCCACCGTTTTTTAAAATCACAGCTTCTAGAAGGTTTACATGATTTCGTAAAAAACACGAGTTTTTAGAAAATGTGTTTTATTTCATAAATGGAATCTGCAAAGTATGCAAATTCTACGTCATAACGAATTTCTATAGTTTGCGCATGCGTCCGGAAATAAGCCAAACTTGAAATGAACCTGAAACTTTAACAACTTCATACAAACAAATTAGCCATCATAGTTATTGGAAAATAAAATAAAAAGCGTGAATAACTTAACAAAAATAAGCAAACCTTAACCTGTCAACCCGATCCAGTTAGTCCATTGTCGCCTTCTTCTTCCGTAGGATCCCTCCAGCAAAGCTCGTTTAACCATTGGCGAAGCAACCGTTAGCTTCGCCACCCAACCATAGGCTCATGCTTTCAGTCGCATGGCCTCCCCCGAGCTTTGGGTCGTAGAGCTCACACAAGTAGTTCAGAAATTCAGCTTGGGCTTCCCTTCCCACCAGGATTTCTAGGCCAAACCCTTAGATAGCAGCAAGTCTTTGAGGCATTCGAAAATTACGACAATCGTCCAAATTATGGGCCCTTTACCCATTTCCTAAGCCTTCCTTATAAAGGAAAATCTCCTGCGACACATGTCGCTTCATGCATAATTAGATATTTAATTAAAACACTCACCCATCCAAGTGTCAGTTTCTCTGGGAAGTGCACCTACATCCCTAAGTTTGCTCTAGTTTGTCCCCCAGATATTTTAATCAACTCCTAGCTTTTAGTTGACTAGGTGTCTAATCTATTTTGCTCCTAAATAATAATTTCTATTATTTTAAATGCTTAACAAAATAACTATTCATGTGCAAATGTCTAAGCTATTGTTATGCATTTGCTAAGTAATAATCTAGAGTTATTCTCCTAAGTTTTTATGCAGTTTAATCTAACAATCAAACTCACTAGGATCACGGTGCCGCGCCGTTGGGCTCCTAGTTCCTTAATTTTAATTCCTTGACATGGCACCACTCTGTCGGGTCCAGTCATCCATGGTTTCCATTCCTTGGCATGGTACCTCATCGTTGGGTCCTTGCATCCATTCTTTTCGTTCTCGACAGGGTACCGCATCGTCGGGCCCTTCTGCCACCATCTTTTCATTTTGACTTGCGGGAACTTTTGTAGGGATTTTAGGAATTGTTACCATCCATCCTCCGTCTACATGCTATCTAGGGACTAATGGCGCTGAGGAGTGAGTCCATTCTCACTGTGCGCCCCTCAACTCGTACGTGACCAGCTCCGTCGTGGCCCACCTCGTACGTCCTCACGCATTCCTCTTGAGCAAGCGGATCAATGCTTATCTGCTCATGCGTGGTATTCTTGTCGGAAGTTGACATCGTTGTCGCTTCCCCTGTGTGTGATTTACCCGTACTCTACGAACCTCCATGTTCCTTTGTGTGTCCATTGGTGAACCGTATCACAACAAATTATCAGTAGCACTTCTCACAACAAATTATCAGTAGCACTGTTCTCAACAATCATCATCTGGTTTCTAACTCTAGCATTGTTAAACATTTATGATTTATTCAAACTGCTCATTCATCTTATCAAATATACATTTCGTCGCCAAATACATAATCACCATACAGCTAGTCGTTAAGCATTATTCAAGTGTACAATTTTCATATCAAAGTTAATCGTTAAACAACATGAAATCATCCATTCACAATAACTACCCAAATGCACATATATCAATCAATCATAATCATAAATATACTCAAAATAAAATCATAGGGTTATTTTATTAATGTTTCAAACAGTCGGGTGACTCAGTAGGTGCCCTCAATGTCTACAGTAGTCTAGGGGCACTACATACACCCCTACTTATTTAGAACTTCGTCCCGAAGTTCAGAATAAAAATGGAAAGTTATGACACATCTCAGTTGCGTCCTCCCAAATCGTAGAGCTAGGACTGTAACTGTCTTACTGCACTTTGACTTGATCAAACAGGGCTAATCATTAAGCAAGATGTAATCAATCAATTATCCCACTCCACATGTATAATTTAACTTCCTTAATTCATTTATTATTGTCGTCATTCCCATATTCAGGTTTTCCTCAATCAGTTAAGACATAACAAGGCTCAAGAGACCATTATATCGAAGGTTTTCAGCCGGGTCACTCGACAGGTGCCCTTAAGGTCCACAGTCATTCTAGGGGCATTACACATATATTTTAAACACTATCTGAATTTCAAACTAAGAATTAACCCTTCCCAATTCAGTTCTTCAATACATACCTTAACCATTACTAAACTTATCTTTCATGCAACCTCTCTCTTCTCATAATCCAAAGTATAATTAAATATTGGAGTGCCATTTACTTAGTATAATCTCAGATTTTTATAAACAACGTCATGCAAGGTTTTCTTTTCTTCCTAACTTAAGCACAGTTAAGATTCTATAATTAAAGTAAGTTTAACTTCTCTCTTTTCACAATTCCAAGCACGATTACAAACCAGTAGTGCATACCTGCGAAGCCATCGCTTTGATTTCAGAAAAATGAAATTCTTGACGCGTAACTCATTATCAAAGTATATGAACCCTGAATTCCATTCAATCTTTCATACTAGCAATTTTTTTAGAGAAGAAGAATTCTAACCTGTTCGAGAAGCTGGGAGTATCTTTACCGAAGGAGAAGAAGTAAAACCGTAGCTCTAATTTTTTTTTATTTTTTTATTTTTTGCATCGGTCTCCATGCATCGCTCATTGTAAGTCTCAATCTCCTATTATTAAACATTATATATTCATTCCTTCTTGGTAGTAAATCATAAGCATCCCACTTTCAAAATTATCTAAGCACTTTTTTTTCTTTAAATTCATATATGGTCATTACTTGTCATTTATCATCAAATACATCCACAATGACTATGTTTTACATTCTATTTGAACATAATTTATTTAATTCAATAGTGTAAGAATCATTCTCAAAAAGATTTAAAAAGACTTATATTGATACACAATACATGTATATAATAAAGAGATTCATACATCCCTATCGTCATTGAATTTTATAGCACATAATTTATTGAGAGAATTCTAGGCGTTTTAACACTCAACATTCATTCTAAAGGTACACTTATAAGCAATTTTTTTTTCAATTGAATTAGAGTATACAATTCTTTAGATTCATATCTAAGCCATGGTCATCGTCTATTCTTCTAGTACATTTATGGACGTCATTTCAAGGTGGAAGTATAGTACCATATTTATAGTCTATTATTTAATCTATAAGCATATTTATAAAAGAAATTTCCTTTACAACTCAATTATAGCCTATAATTCCTTCATTCCCAAATAGATAAGTCATATATATATATAAGAATTTCTACTGAGATTAAAATGTAGTATATTAATCCTTAAGCACAATAAAGCAAAATTATTCTTATAACACATTTATGAAAGACCCTTTTCTTTTTTTTTTAGTAAATAATATGACTACATAATATCATCCTTTTTCCAATGTTGTTAAGCACATTCTTATTGTCATAAAAAAAAATGGAATGTATTATATGCATGATATAATACCTTACTTAAAAACCTTCCACAATTATATGTAATAAGTTATTTGTAAATCTAATAAGAACATTTGATACCCTCTCAAGTCCCAACCATATGTTATTTTCCTTAAGACTCAAATTTTTAAACACTCTCATTCTCAACCTACTTTATAATATCTCATTTCATTGAATGGTAAATCTGAGTTAAATCATATTATCATCATAGTGGAACAAATAGCAGGTTATGCATATAAAATTTAACAATACGAACCTACATATCAGAGAGAATACTACCAACTAAGTTAAACTCAACTTAAGTGCTTGCAAGGGGTCATGGCATGGGTCATGATGTGGCCGTCAAGTAAATAAATATAGAATGACAAATTTGGATCATAATTCATAGCAATAAGGGTATATGCATCTTTTATATATATATATATATATATAAGATTCACTTAATTTAGATCTTTAGGTTACCTTTTAATATTTATAAAGTATATCAAAAAAGTATATATATATATATATATAAAAGATTTACTTAATTTATATTTTTAGGTTATCTTTCAACATCTATAAAGTATATATGTATATGAATATAAAACTCATTCATTTAGCTCTTTATATGTTAATTCCAAATAAGGTAACTCACTCCTTTAGTTCTTTATATGTACATCCATTTAACATCTATAAAGTATATGTATATCAATATAAAACTCATTCATTTATCTCTTTATAGGTTAATTCAAATAAAGTAACTCACTCCTTGACTTCTATATATGTACATCCGTTTAACATACATATAATAGATAAGTGGTGTTTGAGCATATAGAGTCCACGAAATATCATTATCAAGTTTTATCAATTCCCTGTTTTTCAAATTAAAATCGAATCTCTCGGACCCCTCATTTAGGGTCCCCTTGAAATGAACCTGAAACTTTAACAACTTCATACAAACAAATTAGCCATCATAGTTATTGGAAAATAAAATAAAAAGCGTGAATAACTTAACAAAAATAAGCAAACCTTAACCTGTCAACCCGATCCAGTTAGTCCATTGTCGCCTTCTTCTTCCGTAGGATCCCTCCAGCAAAGCTCGTTTAACCATTGGCGAAGCAACCGTTAGCTTCGCCACCCAACCATAGGCTCATGCTTTCAGTCGCATGGCCTCCCCCGAGCTTTGGGTCGTAGAGCTCACACAAGTATTTCAGAAATTCAGCTTGGGCTTTCCTTCCCACCAGGATTTCTAGGCCAAACCCTTAGATAGCAGCAAGTCTTTGAGGCATTCGAAAATTACGACAATCGTCCAAATTATGGGCCCTTTACCCATTTCCTAAGCCTTCCTTATAAAGGAAAATCTCCTGCGACACATGTCGCTTCATGCATAATTAAATATTTTTAATTAATTATTTAATTAAAACACTCACCCATCCAAGTGTCAGTTTCTCTGGGAAGTGCACCTACATCCCTAAGTTTGCTCTAGTTTGTCCCCCAGATATTTTAATCAACTCCTAGCTTTTAGTTAACTAGGTGTCTAATCTATTTTGCTCCTAAATAATAATTTCTATTATTTTAAATGCTTAACAAAATAACTATTCATGTGCAAATGTCTAAACTATTGTTATGCATTTGCTAAGTAATAATCTAGAGTTATTCTCCTAAGTTTTTATGCAGTTTAATCTAACAATCAAACTCACTAGGATCACGGTGCCGCGCCGTTGGGCTCCTAGTTCCTTAATTTTCATTCCTTGACATGGCACCACTCCGTCGGGTCCAGTCATCCATGGATTCCATTCCTTGGCATGGTACCTCATCGTTGGGTCCTTGCATCCATTATTTTCGTTCTCGACAGGGTACCGCATCGTCGGGCCCTTCTGCCACCATCTTTCTGTTTTGACTTGCGGGAACTTTTGTAGGGATTTTAGGAATCGTTACCATCCATCCTCCGTCTACATGCTATCTAGGGACTAATGGCGCTGAGGAGTGAGTCCGTTCTCACTGCGCGCCCCTCAACTCGTACGTGACCAGCTCTGTCGTGGCCCACCTCGTACGTCCTCACGCATTCCTCTTGAGCAAGCGGATCAATGCTTATCTGCTCATGCGTGGTATTCTTGTCGGAAGTTGACATCGTCATCGCTTTCCCTGTGTGTGATTTACCCGTACTCTACGACCCTCCATGTTCCTTTGTGTGTCCATTGGTGAACCGTCTCACTTGTTTCTACACACACTTCTCACAACAAATTATCAGTAGCACTGTTCTCAACAATCATCATCTGGTTTCTAACTCTAGCATTGTTAAACATTTATGATTTATTCAAACTGCTCATTCATCTTATCAAATATACATTTCGTCGTCAAATACATAATCACCATACAGCTAGTCGTTAAGCATTATTCAAGTGTACAATTTTCATATCAAAGTTAATCGTTAAACAACATGAAATCGTCCATTCACAATAACTACCCAAATGCACATATATCAATCAATCGTAATCATAAATATACTCAAAATAAAATCATAGGGTTATTTTAGTAATGTTTCAAACAGTCGGGTGACTCAGTAGGTGCCCTCAATGTCTACAGTAGTCTAGGGGCACTACACTAAAAAACACGAGTTTTTAGAAAATGTGTTTTATTTCATAAATGGAATCAACAAAGTATGCACATTCTACATCATAACGACTTTCTATAGTTTGCGCATGCGTCTGGAAATAAGAAAAGCTTACTTCCCCCGTTTTTTAAAATCACAGCTTCTAGAAGATTTACATGATTTCTTAAAAAACACGAGTTTTTAGAAAATGTGTTTTATTTCATAAATGGAATCAACAAAGTATGCACATTCTACATCATAACGACTTTCTATAGTTTGCGCATGCGTCCGGAAATAAGAAAAGCTTACTTCCACTGTTTTTTAAAATCACAGCTTCTAGAAGGTTTACATGATTTCGTAAAAAACATGAGTTTTTAGAAAATGTCATTTATTTCATAAATGGAATCTACAAAGTATGCACATTCTACGTCATAATGACATTCTATAGTTTGCGCATGCTTCCGGAAATAATAAAAGCTTACTTCCACCGTTTTTTAAAATCACAGCTTCTAGAAGGTTTACATGATTTCGTAAAAAACACGAGTTTTTAGAAAATGTGTTTTATTTCATAAATGGAATCTACAAAGTATGCACATTCTACGTCATAACGACTTTCTATAGTTTGCGCATGTGTCCGGAAATAAGAAAAGCTTACTTCCCAAGTTTTTTAAAATCACAGCTTCTAGAAGCTTTACATGATTTCTTAAAAAACACGAGTTTTTACAAAATGTGTTTTATTTCATAAATGGAATCAACAAATTATGGACATTCTACGTCATAACGACTTTCTATAGTTTGCGCATGCGTCCGGAAATAAGAAAAGCTTACTTCCACTGTTTTTTAAAATCACAGCTTCTAGAAGGTTTACATGATTTCGTAAAAAACACGAGTTTTTAGAAAATGTGCTTTATGTCATAAATGGAATCTACAAAGTATGCACATTCTACGTCATAACGACTTTCTATAGTTTGCGCATGCTTCCGGAAATAAGAAAAGCTTACTTCCACCGTTTTTTAAAATCACAGCTTCTAGAAGGTTTACATGATTTCGTAAAAAACACTAGTTTTTAGAAAATGTCTTTTATTTCATAGATGGAATCTACCTTGTATGCACATTCTACGTCATAATGACTTTCTATAGTTTGCGCATGCATCTGGAAATAAGAAAAGCTTACTTCCCCCGTTTCTAAAAATCACAGCTTCTAGGAGGTTTACATGATTTCGTAAAAAACACGAGTTTTTAGAAAATGTGTTTTATTTCATAAATGCAATCTACAAAGTATGCACATTCTAAGTCATAACGACTTTCTATAGTTTGCGCATGCGTCTGGAAATAAGAAAAGCTTCCTTCCCCCGTTTTTAAAAATCATAGCTTCTAGGAGGTTTACATGATTTCGTAAAAAACACGAGTTTTTAGAAAATGTCTTTTATTTCATAAATGGAATCAACAAAGTATGCACATTTTACGTCATAACGACTTTCTATAGTTTGCGCATGTGTCCGGAAATAAGAAAAGCTTACTTCCCCCGTTTTTTAAAATCACAGCTTCTAAAAGGTTTACATGATTTCGTAAAAAACACGAGTTTTTAGAAAATGTCATTTATTTCATAAATGGAATCTACAAAGTATGCACATTCTACGTCATAACGACATTCTATAGTTTGCGCATGCTTCCAGAAATAATAAAAGCTTACTTCCACCGTTTTTTAAAATCACAGCTTCGAGAAGGTTTACATGATTTCGCAGAAAACACGAGTTTTTAGAAAATGTGTTTTATTTCATAAATGGAATCTACAAAGTATGCACATTCTACGTCATAACGACTTTCTATAGTTTGCGAATGCGTCCGGAAATAAGAAAAGCTTACTTCCACCGTTTTTTAAAATCACAGCTTCTAGAAGGTTTACATGATTTCGTAAAAAACACGAGTTTTTAGAAAATGTGTTTTATTTCATAAATGGAATCTACAAAGTATCCACATTCTACGTCATAACGACTTTCTATAGTTTGCACATACGTCCGGTAATAAGAAAAGCTTACTTCCACTGTTTTTTAAAATCACAGCTTCTAGAAGGTTTACATGATTTCGTAAAAAACAAGAGTTTTTAGAAAATGTGTTTTATTTCATAAATGAAATCTACAAAGTATGCACATTCTACGTCATAACGACTTTCTATAGTTTGCGCATTCGTCCGGAAATAAGAAAAGCTTACTTCCACCGTTTTTTAAAATCACAGCTTCTAGAAGGTTTACATGATTTCGTAAAAAACACTAGTTTTTAGAAAATGTGTTTTATTTCATAGATGGAATTTACCTTGTATGCACATTCTACGTCATAACGACTTTCTACAGTTTGCGCATGCGTCTGGAAATAAGAAAAGCTTACTTCCCCCGTTTCTAAAAATCACAGCTTCTAGGAGGTTTACATGATTTCGTAAAAAACACGAGTTTTTAGAAAATGTGTTTTATTTCATAAAGGGAATCTACAAAGTATGCACGTTCTACGTCATAACGAGTTTTTATAGTTTGCGCATGCGTCCGGAAATAAGAAAAGCTTACTTCCACCGTTTTCTAAAATCACAGCTTCTAGAAGGTTTACATGATTTCGTAAAAAACACGAGTTTTTAGAAAATGTGCTTTATTTCATAAATGGAATCTACAAAGTATGCACATTCTACGTCATAAGGACTTTCTATAGTTTGCGCATGCGTCCGGAAATAAGAAAAGCTTACTTCCCCCATTTTTAAAAATCACAGCTTCAAGGAGGTTTACATGATTTCTTAAAAAACACGAGTTTTTAGAAAATGTGTTTTATTTCATAAATGGAATCAAGAAAGTATCCACATTCTACGTCATAACGACATTCTATAGTTTGCGCATGCATCCGGAATTAAGAAAAGCTTACTTCACCCGTTTTTTAAAATCACAGCTTCTAGAAGGTTTACATGATTACTTAAAAAACATGAGTTTTTAGAAAAAGTGTTTTATTTCATAAATGGAATCAACAAACTATGCACATTCTACATCATAACGACTTTCTATAGTTTGCGCATGCGTCCGGAAATAAGAAAAGCTTACTTCCACCATTTTTTAAAATAACAAGTCTAGAAGGTTTACATGATTTCTTAAAAAACACGAGTTTTTAGTAAATGTGTTTTATTTCATAAATGGAATCAACAAAGTATGCACATTCTACGTCATAACGACTTTCTATAGTTTGCGCATTCGTCCGGAAATAAGAAAAGCTTACTTCCACCGTTTTTTAAAATCACAGCTTCTAGAAGGTTTACATGATTTCGTAAAAAAGCACGAGTTTTTAGAAAATGTGTTTTATTTCATAAATGGAATCAACAAAGTATACACATTCTACATTATAACGACTTTCTATAGTTTGGGCATGCGTCCGGAAATAAGAAAAGCTTACTTCCATCGTTTTTTAAAATCACAGCTTCTAGAAGGTTTACATGATTTCTTAAAAAACACGAGTTTTTAGAAAATGTGTTTTATTTCATAAATGAAATCAACAAAGTATGCACATTCTACGTCATAACGACTTTCTATAGTTTCCGCTTTCGTCCGGAAATAAGAAAATCTTACTTCCACCGTTTTTTAAAATCACAGCTTCTAGAAGGTTTACATGATTTCGTAAAAAACATGAGTTTTTAGAAAATGTGTTTTATTTCATAAATGGAATCTACAAAGTATGCACATTCTACGTCATAACGACTTTCTATAGTTTGCGCATGCGTCCGGAAATAAGAAAAGCTTACTTCCACCATTTTTTGAAATCATAGCTTCTAGAAGGTTTACATGATTTCGTAAAAAACACGAGTTTTTAGAAAATGTGTTTTATTTCATAAATGGAATCAACAACGTATGCACATTCTACGTCATAACGACTTTCTATAGTTTGCCCATGCGTTCGGAAATAAGAAAATCTTACTTCCACCGTTTTTCAAAATCACAGCTTCTAGAAGGTTTACATGATTTCTTAAAAAACACAAGTTTTTAGAAAATGTGTTTTATTTCCTAAATGGAATCAACAAAGTATGCACATTCTACGTCATAAGGACTTTCTATAGTTTGCGCATGCGTTCGGAAATAAGAAAAGCTTACTTCCACCGTTTTTTAAAATCCCAGCTTCTAGAAGGTTTACATGATTTCTTAAAAAACACGAGTTTTTAGAAAATGTGTTTTATTTCATAAATGGAATCTACAAAGTATGCACATTCTACGTCATAATGACTTTCTATAGTTTGCGCATGCGTCCGGAAATAAGAAAAGCTTACTTCCACCGGTTTTTAAAATCACAGGTTCTAGAAGGTTTACATGATTTCGTAAAAAACACGAGTTTTTAGAAAATGTGTTTTATTTCATAAATGGATTCAACAAAGTATGCACATTCTATGTCATAACGACTTTCTATAGTTTGCGCATGCGTACGGAAATAAGAAAAGCTTACTTTCCCCGTTTTTTAAAATCACAGCTTCTAGCAGGTTTACATGATTTCTTAAAAAACACGAGTTTTTAGAAAATGTGTTTTATTTCATAAATGGAATCAACAAAGTATGCACATTCTACGTCATAACGACATTCTATAGTTTGCGCATGTGTTTGGAAATAAGAAAAGCTTACTTCCCCCGTTTTTTAAAATCACAGCTTCTAGAAGGTTGACATGATTTCTTAAAAAACACGAGTTTTTAGAAAATGTGTTTTATTTCATAAATGGAATCAACAAAGTATGCACATTCTATGTCATAAGGACTTTCTATAGTTTGTGCGTGCGTCCGGAAATAAGAAAAGCTTACTTCCACCATTTTTTAAAATCACAGCTTCTAGAAGGTTTACATGATTTCTTAAAAAACACAAGTTTTTAGAAAATGTGTTTTATTTCATAAATGGAATCAGCAAAGTATGCACATTCTACGTCATAATGGCTTTCTATAGTTTGCGCATCCGTTTGGAAATAAGAAAAGCTTACTTCCCCCGTTTTTTAAAATTACAGCTTCTAGAAGGTTTACATGATTTGTTAAAAAACACGAGTTTTTAGAAAATGTGTTTTATTTCATAAATGGAATCAACAAAGTATGCACATTCTACGTCATAACGACTTTCTCTAGTTTGCGCATGCGTCCGGAAATAAGAAAAGCTTACTTCGACCGTTTTTTAAAATCACAGCTTCTAGAAGGTTTACATGATTTCGTAAAAAACACGAGTTTTTAGAAACAGTGTTTTATTTCATAAATGGAATCTACAAAGTATGCACTTTCTACGTCATAACGACATTCTATAGTTTAAGCATGCGTCCGGAAATAAGAAAAGCTTACTTCCCCCGTTTTTTAAAATCACAGCTTCTAGAAGGTTTACATGATTTCTTAAAAAACACGAGTTTTTAGAAAATGTGTTTTATTTCATAAATGGAATCAACAAAGTATGCACATTCTACGTCATAACGACTTTCTATAGTTTGCGCATGTGTTTGGAAATAAGAAAAGCTTACTTCCCCCGTTTTTTGAAATCACAGCTTCTAGAAGGTTTACATGGTTTCTTAAAAAACACGAGTTTTGAGAAAATGTGTTTTATTTCATAAATGGAATAAACAAAGTATGTACATTCTACGTCATAACGACTTTCTATAGTTTGCGCATGCGTCCAGAAATAAGAAAAGCTTACTTCCACCATTTTTTAAAATCACAGCTTCTAGAAGGTTTACATGATTTCGTAAAAAACACGAGTTATTAGAAAATGTGTTTTATTTCATAAATGGAATCAACAAAGTATGCACATTCTACGTCATAACGACATTCTATAGTTTGCGCATTCATCCGGAAATAAGAAAAGCTTACTTCCACCGTTTTTTAAAATCACCGCTTCTAGAAGGTTTACATGATTTCTTAAAAAACACGAGTTTTTAGAAAATGTGTTTTATTTCATAAATGGAATCAACAAAGTATGCACATTCTACGTCATAAGGACTTTCTATAGTTTACGCATTCGTCCAGAAATAAGAAAAGCTTACTTCCACCGTTTTTTAAAACCACAGCTTCTAGAAGGTTTACATGATTTCGTAAAAAACACGAGTTTTTAGAAAATGTGTTTTATTTCATAAACGGAATCTACAAAGCATGCACATTCTACGTCATAACGACTTTCTATAGTTTGCGCATGCGTCCGGAAATAAGAAAAGCTTACTTCCACCGTTTTTTAAAATCACAGCTTCTAGAAGTTTTACATGATTTCGTAAAAAATATTAGTGTTGAGAAAGTGTGTTTTATTTTATAAATGGAATCAACAAAGTATGCACATTCTACGTCATAACGAATTTCTATAGTTTGCGCATGCGTTTGGAAATAAGAGAAGCTCACTTCCCCCATTTTTTAAAATCACAGCTTCTAGAAGGTTTACATGATTTCTTAAAAAAAGCGAGTTTTTAGAAAATGTGTTTTATTTCATAAATGGAATCAACAAAGTATGCACATTCTACGTCATAAGGACTTTCTATAGTTTGCGCATGCGTCCGGAAATAAGAAAAGCTTACTTCCACCGTTTTTTAAAATCACAGCTTCTAGAAGGTTTACATGATTTCCTAAAAAACACGAGTTTCTAGAAAATGTGTTTTATTTCATAAATGGAATCAACAAAGGATGCACATTCTACGTCATAACGACTTTCTATAGTTTGCGCATGTGTTTGGAAATAAGAAAAGCTTAATTCCCCTGTTTTTTAAAATCACAGCTTCTAGAAGGTTTACATGATTTCTTAAAAAACACGAGTTTTTAGAAAATGTGTTTTATTTCATAAATGGAATGTACAAAGCATGCACATTCTACGTCATAACGAATTTCTATAGTTTACGCATGCGTCCGGAAATAAGTAAAGCTTACTTCCACCGTTTTTTAAAATCACAGCTTCTAGAAGTTTTACATGATTTCGTAAAAAACATGAGTTTTGAGAAAATGTGTTTTATTTTATAAATGGAATCAACAAAGTATGCACATTCTACGTCATAACGACTATCTATAGTTTGCGCATGCGTTTGGAAATAAGAGAAGCTCACTTCTCCCATTTTTTAAAATCACAGCTTCTAGAAGGTTTACATGATTTCTTAAAAAACACGAGTTTTTAGAAAATGTGTTTTATTTCATCAATGGAATCAACAAAGTATGCACATTCTACGTCATAAGGAATTTCTATAGTTTCCGCGTGCGTCCGGAAATAAGAAAAGCTTACTTTCACTATTTTTTAAAATCACAGCTTCTAGAAGGTTTACATGATTTCTTAAAAAACACGAGTTTTTAGAAAATGTGTTTTATTTCATAAATGGAATCAACAAAGTATGCACATTCCACGTCATAACGACTTTCTATAGTTTGTGCATGCGTTTGGAAATAAGAAAAGCTTACTTCCCCCGTTTCTTAAAATTACAGCTTCTAGAAGGTTTACATGATTTGTTAAAAAACACGAGTTTTTAGAAAATGTGTTTTATTTCATAAATGGAATCAACAAAGTATGCACATTCTACGTCATAACGACTTTCTCTAGTTTGAGCATGCGTCCGGAAATAAGAAAAGCTTACTTCCACCGTTTTTTAAAATCACAGCTTCTAGAAGGTTTACATGATTTCGTAAAAAACACGAGTTTTTAGAAACAGTGTTTTATTTCATAAATGGAATCTACAAAGTATGCACATTCTACATCATAACGACATTCTATAGTTTGTGCATGCGTCCGGAAATAAGAAAAGCTTACTTCCCCCATTTTTTAAAATCACAGCTTCTAGAAGGTTTACATGATTTCTTAAAAAACACGAGTTTTTAGAAAATGTGTTTTATTTCATAAATGGAATCAACAATGTATGCACATTCTACGTCATAAGGACTTTCTATAGTTTGGGCATGCGTCCGGAAATAAGAAAAGCTTACTTCCACCGTTTTTTAAAATCAAAGCTTCTAGAAGGTTTACATGATTTCTTAAAAAACACGAGTTTTTAGAAAATGTGTTTTATTTCATAAATGGAATCAACAAATTATGCACATTCTACGTCATAAGGACTTTCTATAGTTTGCGCGTGCGTCCGGAAATAAGAAAAGCTTACTTCCACCGTTTTTTAAAATCAGAGCTTGTAGAAGGTTTACATGATTTCTTAAAAAACACGAGTTTTTAGAAAATGTGTTTTATTTCATAAATGGAATCAACAAAGCATGCAAATTCTACGTCATAAGGACTTTCTATAGTTTGCGAATGCGTCCGGAAATAAGAAAAGCTTACTTCCACCGTTTTTTAAAATCACAGCTTCTAGAAGGTTTACATGATTTCTTAAAAAACGCGAGTTTCTAGAAAATGTGTTTTATTTCATAAATGGAATCAACAAAGTACGCACATTCTACGTCATAACGACTTTCTATAGTTTGCGCATGTATTTGGAAATAAGAAAAGCTTACTTCCCCCGTTTTTTAAAATCACAGCTTCTAGAAGGTTTACATGATTTCCTAAAAAACACGAGTTTCTAGAAAATGTGTTTTATTTCATAAATGGAATCAACAAAGTATGCACATTCTACGTCATAACGACTTTCTATAGTTTGCGCATGTGTTTGGAAATAAGAAAAGCTTACTTCCCCTGTTTTTTAAAATCACAGCTTCTAGAAGGTTTACATGATTTCTTAAAAAACACGAGCTTTTAGAAAATGTGTTTTATTTCATAAATGGAATGTACAAAGCATGCACATTCTACGTCATAACGACTTTCTATAGTTTACGCATGCGTCCGGAAATAAGAAAAGCTTACTTCCACCATTTTTTAAAATCACAGCTTCTAGAAGTTTTACATGATTTCGTAAAAAACATGAGTTTTGAGAAAATGTGTTTTATTTTATAAATGGAATCAACAAAGTATGCACATTCTACGTCATAACGACTATCTATAGTTTGAGCATGCGTTTGGAAATAAGAGAAGCTCACTTCTCCCATTTTTTAAAATCACAGCTTCTAGAAGGTTTACATGATTTCTTAAAAAACACGAGTTTTTAGAAAATGTGTTTTATTTCATCAATGGAATCAACAAAGTATGCACATTCTACGTCATAAGGAATTTCTATAGTTTCCGCGTGCGTCCGGAAATAAGAAAAGCTTACTTTCACTATTTTTTAAAATCACAGCTTCTAGAAGGTTTACATGATTTCTTAAAAAACACGAGTTTTTAGAAAATGTGTTTTATTTCATAAATGGAATCAACAAAGTATGCACATTCCATGTCATAACGACTTTCTATAGTTTGTGCATGCGTTTGGAAATAAGAAAAGCTTACTTCCCCCGTTTCATTAAATTACAGCTTCTAGAAGGTTTACATGATTTGTTAAAAAACACGAGTTTTTAGAAAATGTGTTTTATTTCATAAATGGAATCAACAAAGTATGCACATTCTATGTCATAACGACTTTCTCTAGTTTGCGCATGCGTCCGGAAATAAGAAAAGCTTACTTCCACCGTTTTTTAAAATCACAGCTTCTAGAAGGTTTACATGATTTCGTAAAAAGCACGAGTTTTTAGAAACAGTGTTTTATTTCATAAATGGAATCTACAAAGTATGCACATTCTACATCATAACGACATTCTATAGTTTGTGCATGCGTCCGGAAATAAGAAAAGCTTACTTCCCCCATTTTTTAAAATCACAGCTTCTAGAAGGTTTACATGATTTCTTAAAAAACACGAGTTTTTAGAAAATATGTTTTATTTCATAAATGGAATCAACAAAGTATGCACATTCTACGTCATAAGGACTTTCTATAGTTTGCGCATGCGTCCGGAAATAAGAAAAGCTTACTTCCACCGTTTTTTAAAATCAAAGCTTCTAGAAGGTTTACATGATTTCTTAAAAAACACGAGTTTTTAGAAAATGTGTTTTATTTCATAAATGGAATCAACAAATTATGCACATTCTACGTCATAAGGACTTTCTATAGTTTGCGCGTGCGTCCGGAAATAAGAAAAGCTTACTTCCACCGTTTTTTAAAATCACAGCTTGTAGAAGGTTTACATGATTTCTTAAAAAACACGAGTTTTTAGAAAATGTGTTTTATTTCATAAATGGAATCAACAAAGCATGCAAATTCTACGTCATAAGGACTTTCTATAGTTTGCGAATGCGTCCGGAAATAAGAAAAGCTTACTTCCACCGTTTTTTAAAATCACAGCTTCTAGAAGGTTTACATGATTTCTTAAAAAACGCGAGTTTCTAGAAAATGTGTTTTATTTCATAAATGGGATCAACAAAGTATGCACATTCTACGTCATAACGACTTTCTATAGTTTGCGCATGTGTTTGGAAATAAGAAAAGCTTACTTCCCCCGTTTTTTAAAATCACAGCTTCTAGAAGGTTTACATGATTTCTTAAAAAACACGAGTTTTTAGAAAATGTGTTTTATTTCATAAATGGAATCTACAAAGCATGCACATTCTACGTCATAACGACTTTCTATAGTTTGTGCATGCGTCCGAAAATAAGAAAAGCTTACTTCCACCGTTTTTTAAAATCACAGCTTCTACAAATTTTACATGATTTCGTAAAAAACATGTGTTTTGAGAAAATGTGTTTTACTTTATAAATGGAATCAACAAAGTATGCACATTCTACGTCATAACGACTTTCTATAGTTTGCGCATGCGTTTGGAAATAAGAGAAGCTCACTTCCCCCATTTTTAAAAATCACAGCTTCTAGAAGGTTTACATGATTTCTTAAAAAACACGAGTTTTTAGAAAATGTGTTTTATTTCATAAATGGAATCAACAAAGTATGAACATTCTATGTCATAAGGACTTTCTATAGTTTGCGCGTGCGTCCGGAAATAAGAAAAGCTTACTTACACCGTTTTTTAAAATCACAGCTTCTAGAAGGTTTACATGATTTCTTAAAAAACATGAGTTTTTAGAAAATGTGTTTTATTTCATAAATGGAATCAACAAAGTATGCACATTCTACGTCATAACGACTTTCTATAGTTTGCGCATGCATTTGGAAATAAGAAAAGCTTACTTCCCCTGTTTTTTAAAATTACAGCTTCTAGAAGGTTTACATGATTTGTTAAAAAACACGAGTTTTTAGAAAATGTGTTTTATTTCATAAATGGAATCAACAAAGTATGCACATTCTACGTCATAACGACTTTCTCTAGTTTGCGCATGCGTCCAGAAATAAGAAAAGCTTACTTCCACCGTTTTTTAAAATCACAGCTTCTAGAAGGTTTACATGATTTCGTAACAAACACGAGTTTTTAGAAACAGTGTTTTATTTCATAAATGGAATCTACAAAGTATGCACATTCCACGTCATAACGACATTCTATAGTTTGCGCATGCGTCCGGAAATAACAAAAGCTTACTTCCCCCGTTTTTTAAAATCACAGCATCTAGAAGGTTTACATGATTTCTTTAAAAACACGAGTTTTTAGAAAATGTGTTTTATTTCATAAATGGAATCAACAAAGTATGCACATTCTACGTCGTGACGACTTTCTATAGTTTGCGCATGTGTTTGGAAATAAGAAAAGCTTACTTCCCCCGTTTTTTAAAATCACAGCTTCTAGAAGGTTTACATGGTTTCTTAAAAAACACGAGTTTATAGAAAATGTGTTTTATTTCATAAATGGAATCAACAGAGTATGTGCATTCTACGTCATAACGACTTTCTATAGTTTGCGCATGCGTCCAGAAATAAGAAAAGCTTACTTCCACCATTTTTTAAAATCACATCTTCTAGAAGGTTTACATGATTTCGTAAAAAACGCGAGTTATTAGAAAATGTGTTTTATTTCATAAATGAAATCAACAAAGTATGCACATTCTACGTCATAACGACATTCTATAGTTTGCGCATTCATCCGGAAATAAGAAAAGCTTACTTCCACCGTTTTTTAAAATCACCGCTTCTAGAAGGTTTACATGATTTCTTAAAAAACACGAGTTTTTAGAAAATGTGTTTTATTTCATAAATGGAATCAACAAAGTATGCACATTCTACGTCATAAGGACTTTCTATAGTTTACGCATTCGTCCAGAAATAAGAAAAGCTTACTTCCACCGTTTTTTAAAACCACAGCTTCTAGAAGGTTTACATGATTTCGTAAAAAACACGAGTTTTTAGAAAATGTGTTTTATTTCATAAACGGAATCTACAAAGCATGCACATTCTACGTCATAACGACTTTCTATAGTTTGCGCATGCGTCCGGAAATAAGAAAAGCTTACTTCCACCGTTTTTTAAAATCACAGCTTCTAGAAGTTTTACATGATTTCGTAAAAAATATTAGTGTTGAGAAAGTGTGTTTTATTTTATAAATGGAATCAACAAAGTATGCACATTCTACGTCATAACGAATTTCTATAGTTTGCGCATGCGTTTGGAAATAAGAGAAGCTCACTTCCCCCATTTTTTAAAATCACAGCTTCTAGAAGGTTTACATGATTTCTTAAAAAAAGCGAGTTTTTAGAAAATGTGTTTTATTCCATAAATGGAATCAACAAAGTAATCACATTCTACGTCATAAGGACTTTCTATAGTTTGCGCATGCGTCCGGAAATAAGAAAAGCTTACTTCCACCGTTTTTTAAAATCACAGCTTCTAGAAGGTTTACATGATTTCCTAAAAAACACGAGTTTCTAGAAAATGTGTTTTATTTCATAAATGGAATCAACAAAGTATGCACATTCTACGTCATAACGACTTTCTATAGTTTGCGCATGTGTTTGGAAATAAGAAAAGCTTACTTCCCCTGTTTTTTAAAATCACAGCTTCTAGAAGGTTTACATGATTTCTTAAAAAACACGAGTTTTTAGAAAATGTGTTTTATTTCATAAATGGAATGTACAAAGCATGCACATTCTACGTCATAACGAATTTCTATAGTTTACGCATGCGTCCGGAAATGAGAAAAGCTTACTTCCACCGTTTTTTAGAATCACAGCTTCTAGAAGTTTTACATGATTTCGTAAAAAACATGAGTTTTGAGAAAATGTGTTTTATTTTATAAATGGAATCAACAAAGTATGCACATTCTACGTCATAACGACTATCTATAGTTTGCGCATGCGTTTGGAAATAAGAGAAGCTCACTTCTCCCATTTTTTAAAATCACAGCTTCTAGAAGGTTTACATGATTTCTTAAAAAACACGAGTTTTTAGAAAATGTGTTTTATTTCATCAATGGAATCAACAAAGTATGCACATTCTACGTCATAAGGAATTTCTATAGTTTCCGCGTGCGTCCGGAAATAAGAAAAGCTTACTTTCACTATTTTTTAAAATCACAGCTTCTAGAAGGTTTACATGATTTCTTAAAAAACACGAGTTTTTAGAAAATGTGTTTTATTTCATAAATGGAATCAACAAAGTATGCACATTCCACGTCATAACGACTTTCTATAGTTTCTGCATGCGTTTGGAAATAAGAAAAGCTTACTTCCCCCGTTTCTTAAAATTACAGCTTCTAGAAGGTTTACATGATTTGTTAAAAAACACGAGTTTTTAGAAAATGTGTTTTATTTCATAAATGGAATCAACAAAGTATGCACATTCTACGTCATAACGACTTTCTCTAGTTTGAGCATGCGTCCGGAAATAAGAAAAGCTTACTTCCACCGTTTTTTAAAATCACAGCTTCTAGAAGGTTTACATGATTTCGTAAAAAACACGAGTTTTTAGAAACAGTGTTTTATTTCATAAATGGAATCTACAAAGTATGCACATTCTACATCATAACGACATTCTATAGTTTGTGCATGCGTCCGGAAATAAGAAAAGCTTACTTCCCCCATTTTTTAAAATCACAGCTTCTAGAAGGTTTACATGATTTCTTAAAAAACACGAGTTTTAGAAAATGTGTTTTATTTCATAAATGGAATCAACAAAGTATGCACATTCTACGTCATAAGGACTTTCTATAGTTTGTGCATGCGTCCGGAAATAAGAAAAGCTTACTTCCACCGTTTTTTAAAATCAAAGCTTCTAGAAGGTTTACATGATTTCTTAAAAAACACGAGTTTTTAGAAAATGTGTTTTATTTCATAAATGGAATCAACAAATTATGCACATTCTACGTCATAAGGACTTTCTATAGTTTGCGCGTGCGTCCGGAAATAAGAAAAGCTTACTTCCACCGTTTTTTAAAATCAGAGCTTGTAGAAGGTTTACATGATTTCTTAAAAAACACGAGTTTTTAGAAAATGTGTTTTATTTCATAAATGGAATCAACAAAGCATGCAAATTCTACGTCATAAGGACTTTCTATAGTTTGCGAATGCGTCCGGAAATAAGAAAAGCTTACTTCCACCGTTTTTTAAAATCACAGCTTCTAGAAGGTTTACATGATTTCTTAAAAAACGCGAGTTTCTAGAAAATGTGTTTTATTTCATAAATGGAATCAACAAAGTATGCACATTCTACGTCATAACGACTTTCTATAGTTTGCGCATGTATTTGGAAATAAGAAAAGCTTACTTCCCCCGTTTTTTAAAATCACAGCTTCTAGAAGGTTTACATGATTTCCTAAAAAACACGAGTTTCTAGAAAATGTGTTTTATTTCATAAATGGAATCAACAAAGTATGCACATTCTACGTCATAACGACTTTCTATAGTTTGCGCATGTGTTTGGAAATAAGAAAAGCTTACTTCCCCTGTTTTTTAAAATCACAGCTTCTAGAAGGTTTACATGATTTCTTAAAAAACACGAGTTTTTAGAAAATGTGTTTTATTTCATAAATGGAATGTACAAAGCATGCACATTCTACGTCATAACGACTTTCTATAGTTTACGCATGCGTCCGGAAATAAGAAAAGCTTACTTCCACCATTTTTTAAAATCACAGCTTCTAGAAGTTTTACATGATTTCGTAAAAAACATGAGTTTTGAGAAAATGTGTTTTATTTTATAAATGGAATCAACAAAGTATGCACATTCTACGTCATAACGACTATCTATAGTTTGAGCATGCGTTTGGAAATAAGAGAAGCTCACTTCTCCCATTTTTTAAAATCACAGCTTCTAGAAGGTTTACATGATTTCTTAAAAAACACGAGTTTTTAGAAAATGTGTTTTATTTCATCAATGGAATCAACAAAGTATGCACATTCTACGTCATAAGGAATTTCTATAGTTTCCGCGTGCGTCCGGAAATAAGAAAAGCTTACTTTCACTATTTTTTAAAATCACAGCTTCTAGAAGGTTTACATGATTTCTTAAAAAACACGAGTTTTTAGAAAATGTGTTTTATTTCATAAATGGAATCAACAAAGTATGCACATTCCATGTCATAACGACTTTCTATAGTTTGTGCATGCGTTTGGAAATAAGAAAAACTTACTTCCCCCGTTTCATTAAATTACAGCTTCTAGAAGGTTTACATGATTTGTTAAAAAACACGAGTTTTTAGAAAATGTGTTTTATTTCATAAATGGAATCAACAAAGTATGCACATTCTACGTCATAACGACTTTCTCTAGTTTGCGCATGCGTCCGGAAATAAGAAAAGCTTACTTCCACCGTTTTTTAAAATCACAGCTTCTAGAAGGTTTACATGATTTCGTAAAAAACACGAGTTTTTAGAAACAGTGTTTTATTTCATAAATGGAATCTACAAAGTATGCACATTCTACATCATAACGACATTCTATAGTTTGTGCATGCGTCCGGAAATAAGAAAAGCTTACTTCCCCCATTTTTTAAAATCACAGCTTCTAGAAGGTTTACATGATTTCTTAAAAAACACGAGTTTTTACAAAATGTGTTTTATTTCATAAATGGAATCAACAAAGTATGCACATTCTACGTCATAAGGACTTTCTATAGTTTGCGCATGCGTCCGGAAATAAGAAAAGCTTACTTCCACCGTTTTTTAAAATCAAAGCTTCTAGAAGGTTTACATGATTTCTTAAAAAACACGAGTTTTTAGAAAATGTGTTTTATTTCATAAATGGAATCAACAAATTATGCACATTCTACGTCATAAGGACTTTCTATAGTTTGCGCGTGCGTCCGGAAATAAGAAAAGCTTACTTCCACCGTTTTTTAAAATCACAGCTTGTAGAAGGTTTACATGATTTCTTAAAAAACATGAGTTTTTAGAAAATGTGTTTTATTTCATAAATGGAATCAACAAAGCATGCAAATTCTACGTCATAAGGACTTTCTATAGTTTGCGAATGCGTCCGGAAATAAGAAAAGCTTACTTCCACCGTTTTTTAAAATCACAGCTTCTAGAAGGTTTACATGATTTCTTAAAAAACGCGAGTTTCTAGAAAATGTGTTTTATTTCATAAATGGAATCAACAAAGTATGCACATTCTACGTCATAACGACTTTCTATAGTATGCGCATGTGTTTGGAAATAAGAAAAGCTTACTTCCCCCGTTTTTTAAAATCACAGCTTCTAGAAGGTTTACATGATTTCTTAAAAAACACGAGTTTTTAGAAAATGTGTTTTATTTCATAAATGGAATCTACAAAGCATGCACATTCTACGTCATAACGACTTTCTATAGTTTGCGCATGCGTCCGAAAATAAGAAAAGCTTACTTCCACCGTTTTTTAAAATCACAGCTTCTAGAAGTTTTACATGATTTCGTAAAAAACATGTGTTTTGAGAAAATGTGTTTTACTTTATAAATGGAATCAACAAAGTATGCACATTCTACGTCATAACGACTTTCTATAGTTTGCGCATGCGTTTGGAAATAAGAGAAGCTCACTTCCCCCATTTTTAAAAATCACAGCTTCTAGAAGGTTTACATGATTTCTTAAAAAACACGAGTTTTTAGAAAATGTGTTTTATTTCATAAATGGAATCAACAAAGTATGAACATTCTATGTCATAAGGACTTTCTATAGTTTGCGCGTGCGTCCGGAAATAAGAAAATCTTACTTCCACCGTTTTTTAAAATCACAGCTTCTAGAAGGTTTACATGATTTCTTAAAAAACATGAGTTTTTAGAAAATGTGTTTTATTTCATAAATGGAATCAACAAAGTATGCACATTCTACGTCATACCGACTTTCTATAGTTTGCGCATGCGTTTGGAAATAAGAAAAGCTTACTTCCCCTGTTTTTTAAAATTACAGCTTCTAGAAGGTTTACATGATTTGTTAAAAAACACGAGTTTTTAGAAAATGTGTTTTATTTCATAAATGGAATCAACAAAGTATGCACATTCTACGTCATAACGACTTTCTCTAGTTTGCGCATGCGTCCAGAAATAAGAAAAGCTTACTTCCACCGTTTTTTAAAAACACAGCTTCTAGAAGGTTTACATGATTTCGTAACAAACACGAGTTTTTAGAAACAGTGTTTTATTTCATAAATGGAATCTACAAAGTATGCACATTCCACGTCATAACGACATTCTATAGTTTGCGCATGCGTCCGGAAATAACAAAAGCTTACTTCCCCCGTTTTTTAAAATCACAGTATCTAGAAGGTTTACATGATTTCTTTAAAAACACGAGTTTTTAGAAAATGTGTTTTATTTCATAAATGGAATCAACAAAGTATGCAGATTCTACGTCGTGACGACTTTCTATAGTTTTCGCATGTGTTTGGAAATAAGAAAAGCTTACTTCCCCCGTTTTTTAAAATCACAGCTTCTAGAAGGTTTAAATGGTTTCTTAAAAAACATGAGTTTTTAGAAAATGTGTTTTATTTCATAAATGGAATCAACAGAGTATGTGCATTCTACGTCATAACGACTTTCTATAGTTTGCGCATGCGTCCAGAAATAAGAAAAGCTTACTTCCACCATTTTTTAAAATCACATCTTCTAGAAGGTTTACATGATTTCGTAAAAAACGCGAGTTATTAGAAAATGTGTTTTATTTCATAAATGAAATCAACAAAGTATGCACATTCTACGTCATAACGACATTCTATAGTTTGCGCATTCATCCGAAAATAAGAAAAGCTTACTTCCACCGTTTTTTAAAATCACCGCTTCTAGAAGCTTTAGATGATTTCTTAAAAAACATGAGTTTTTAGAAAATGTGTTTTATTTCATAAATGGAAACAACAAAGTATGCACATTCTACATCATAAGGACTTTCTATAGTTTGCGCCGGCGTCCCGAAATAAGAAAAGCTTACTTCCACCGTTTTATAAAATCACAGCTTCTAGAAGGTTTACATGATTTCTTAAAAAACACGAGTTTTTAGAAAATGTATTTTATTTCCTAAATGGAATCAACAAAGTATGCACATTCTACGTCATAAGGAATTTTTATAGTTTGCGCATGCGTCCAGAAATAAGAAAAGCTTACTTCCTCCATTTTTTAAAATCACAGCTTCTAGAAGGTTTACATGATTTCTTAAAAAACACGAGTTGCTAGAAAATGTGTTTTATTTCATAAATGTAATCAACAAAGTATGCACATTCTACGTCATAACGACTTTCTATAGTTTGCGCATGTGTTTGGAAATAAGAAAAGCTTACTTCCCCCGTTTTTTAAAATCACAGCTTCTAGAAGGTTTACATGATTTCTTAAAAAACACGAGTTTTTAGAAAATGTGTTTTATTTCATAAATGGAATCTACAAAGCATGCACATTCTACGTCATAACGACTTTTTATAGTTTTCGCATGCGTCCGAAAATAAGAAAAGCTTACTTCCACCGTTTTTTAAAATCACAGCTTCTAGAAGTTTTTCATGATTTCGTAAAAAACATGAGTTTTGAGAAAATGTGTTTTATTTTATAAATGGAATCAACAAAGTATGCACATTCTACGTCATAACGACTTTCTATAGTTTGCGCATGCGTTTGGAAATAAGAGAAGCTCACTGCCCCCATTTTAAAAAATCACAGTTTCTAGAAGGTTTACATGATTTCTTAAAAAAACACGAGTTTTTAGAAAATGTGTTTTATTTCATAAATGGTATCGACAAAGTATGCACATTCTATGTCATAAGGACTTTCTATAGTTTGCGCGTGCGTCCGGAAATAGGAAAAGCTCACTTCCCCCATTTTTAAAAATCACAGCTTCTAGAAGGTTTACATGATTTCTTAAAAAACATGAGTTTTTAGAAAATGTGTTTTATTTCATAAATGAAATCTACAAAGTATGCACATTCTACATCATAACGACTTTCTATAGTTTGCGCATGCGGACGGAAATAAGAAAAGCTTACTTCCCCCGTTTTTTAAAATCACAGCTTCTAGAAGGTTTACATGATTTCTTAAAAAACACGAGTTTTTAGAAAATGTGTTTTATTTCATAAATGGAATCAACAAAGTATGCACATTCTACATCATAACGACTTTCTATAGTTTGCGCATGCGTCCGGAAATAAGAAAAGCTTACTTCCACCATTTTTTAAAATCACAGATTCTAGAAGGTTTACATGATTTCATAAAAAACACGAGTTTTTAGAAAATGTGTTTTATTTCATAAATGGAATCTACAAAGTATGCACATTCTACGTCATAATGAATTTCTATAGTTTGCGCATGCGTCCGGAAATAAGAAAAGCCTACTTCCACCGTTTTTTTAAATCACAGCTTCTAGAAGGTTTACATAATTTCATGAAAAACATGAGTTTTTAGAAAATGTGTTTTATTTCATAAATGGAATCTACAAAGTATGCACATTCTACGTCATAACGACTTTCTATAGTTTGCGCATGCGTCCGGAAATAAGAAAAGCTTACTTCCACCGTTTTTTAAAATCATAGCTTCTAGAAGGTTTACATGATTTCGTAAAAAACACGAGTTTTTAGAAAATGTGTTGTATTTCATAAATGGAATCTACAAAGTCTGCACATTCTACGTCATAAGGACTTTCTATAGTTTGCGAATGCGTCCGGAAATAAGAAAAGCTTACTTCCACCGTTTTTTAAAATCACAGCTTCTAGAAGGTTTACATGATTTTGTAAAAAACACGAGTTTTTAGAAACAGTGTTTTATTTCATAAATGGAATCTACAAAGTATGCACATTCTACGTCATAACGAATTTCTATAGTTTGCGCATTCGTCCGGAAATAAGAAAAGCTTACTTCCACCGTTTTTTAAAATCACAGCTTCTAGAAGGTTTACATGATTTCTTAAAAAACACGAGTTTTTAGAAAATGTGTTTTATTTCATAAATGGAATCAGCAAAGTATGCACATTCTACGTCAAAACGACTTTCTATAGTTTACACATTCGTCCGGAAATAAGAAAAGCTTACTTCCACCGTTTTTTAAAACCACAGTTTCTAGAAGGTTTACATGATTTCGTAAAAAACACGAGTTTTTAGAAAATGTGTTTTATTTCATAAATGGAATCTACAAAGTATGCATATTCTATGTCATAACGACTTTCTATAGTTTGCGCATGGGTCCGAAAATAAGAAAAGCTTACTTCCACCGTTTTTAAAAATCACAGCTTCTATAAGGTTTACATGCTTTCTAAAAAACATGAGTTTTGAGAAAATGTGTTTTATTTTATAAATGGAATCAACAAAGTATGCACATTCTATGTCATAACGACTTTCTATAGTTTGCGCATTCGTCCGGAAATAAGAAAAGCTTACTTCCACTGTTTTTTAAAATCACAGCTTCTAGAAGGTTTACATAATTTCGTAAAAAACACGAGCTTTTAGAAAATGTGCTTTATTTCATAAATGGAATCTACAAAGTATGCACATTCTACGTCATAACGACTTTCTATAGTTTGCGCATGCGTTTGGAAATAGGAAAAGCTTACTTCCCCCGTTTTTTAAAATCACAGCTTCTAGAAGGTTTACATGATTTCTTAAAAAACACGAGTTTTTAGAAAATGTGCTTTATTTCATAAATGGAATCTACAAAGTATGCACATTCTACGTCATAACGAGTTTCTATAGTTTGCGCATGCGTCCGGAAATAAAAAAAAAGCTTACTTCCACCGTTTTTTAAAATCACAGCTTCTAGAAGGTTTACATGATTTCTTAAAAAACATGAGTTTTTAGAAAATGTGCTTTATTTCATAAATGGAATCTACAAAGTATGCACATTCTATGTCATAACGACTTTTAATAGTTTGCGCATGCATCCGGAAATAAGAAAAGCTTACTTCCCCCGTTTTTAAAAATCACAGCTTGTAGGAGGTTTACATGATTTCTTAAAAAACACGAGTTTTTAGAAAATGTGTTTTATTTCATAAATGGAATCAACAACGTATGCACATTCTACGTCATAACGAATTTCTATAGTTTGCGCATGCATTTGGAAATAAGAAAAGCTTACTTCCCCCGTTTTTTAAAATCACAACTTCTAGAATGTTTACATGTTTTCTTAAAAAACACGAGTTTTTAGAAAATGTGTTTTATTTCATAAATGGAATCAACAAAGTATGCACATTCTACGTCATAACGACTTTCTATAGTTTGCGCATGCGTCCGGAAATAAGAAAAGCTTACTTCCACCATTTTTTAAAATCACAGCTTCTAGAAGGTTTACATGATTTCTTAAAAAACACGAGTTTTTAGAAAATGTGTTCTTTTTCATAAATGGAATCAACAAAGAATGCACATTCTAGGTCATAACGACTTTCTATAGTTTGCGCATGCATCCGGAAATAAGGAAAGCTTACTTCCCCCGTTTTTTAAAATCACAGCTTCTAGAAGGTTTACATGGTTTCTTAAAAAACATGAGTTTTTAGAAAATGTGTTTTATTTCATAAATGGAATCTACAAAGTATGCACATTCTACATCATAACGACTTTCTATTGTTTGCGCATGCGTCCGGAAAAAAGAAAAGCTTACTTCCCCCGTTTTTTAAAATCACAGCTTCTAGAAGGTTTACATGATTTCTTAAAAAACACGAGTTTTTAGAAAATGTGTTTTATTTCATAAATGGAATCAACAAAGTATGCACATTCTACGTCATAACGACTTTCTATAGTTTGCGCCTGTGTTTGGAAATAAGAAAAGCTTACTTCCCCCATTTTTTAAAATCGCAGCTTCTAGAAGGTTTACATGGTTTTTTAAAAAACAAGAGTTTTTAGAAAATGTGTTTTATTTCTTAAATGGAATCAACAAAGTATGCACATTCTACGTCATAACGACTTTCTATAGTTTACGCATTCGTCCAGAAATAAGAAAAGCTTACTTCCACTATTTTTTAAAATCACAGCTTCTAGAAGGTTTACATGATTTCGTAAAAAACACGAGTTTTTAGAAAATGTGTTTTATTTCATAAATGGAATCTACAAAGTATGCACATTCTACGTCATAAAGACTTTCTATAGTTTGTGCATGCATCCAGAAATAAGAAAAGCTTACTTCCCCCCGTTTTTTAAAATCACAGCTTCTAGAAGGTTTACATGGTTTCTTAAAAAACACGAGTTTTTAGAAATTGTGTTTTATTTCATAAATGGAATCTACAAAGTATGCACATTCTACGTCATAACGACTTTCTATAGTTTGCGCATGCGGCCGGAAATAAGAAAAGCTTACTTCCCCCGTTTTTTAAAATCACAGCTTCTAGAAGGTTTACATGATTTCTTAAAAAACACGAGTTTTTAGAAAATGTGTTTTATTTCACAAATGAAATCAACAAAGTATGCACATTCTACGTCATAACGACTTTCTATAGTTTGCGCATGCATTTGGAAATAAGAAAAGCTTACTTCCCCCGTTTTTTAAAATCACAGCTTCTAGAAGGTTTACATGATTTCTTTAAAAACACGACTATTTAGAAAATGTGTTTTATTTCATAAATGGAATCAACAAAGTATGCACATTCTACATCATAACGAGTTTCTATAGTTTGCGCATGCTTCCGGAAATAAAAAAAGCTTACTTCCACCATTTTTTAAAATCACAGACTCTAGAAGGTTTACATGATTTCATAAAAAACACGAGTTTTTAGAAAATGTGTTTTATTTCATAAATGGAATCTACAAAGTATGCACATTCTACGTCATAATTAATTTCTATAGTTTCCGCATGCGTCCAGAAATAAGAAAAGCTTACTTCCACCGTTTTTTAAAATCACAGCTTCTAGAAGGTTTACATGATTTCTTAAAAAACACGAGTTTTTAGAAAATGTGTTTTATTTCATAAATGGAATCAACAAAGAATGCACATTCTAGGTCATAACGACTTTCTATAGTTTGCGCATCCGTTTGGAAATAAGAAAAGCTTACTTCCCTTGTTTTTTAAAATCACAGCTTCTAAAAGGTTTACATGGTTTCTTAAAAAACACGAGTTTTTAGAAAATCTATTTTATTTCGTAAATGGAATCAAAAACTTATGCACATTCTACGTCATAACGACTTTCTATAGTTTGCGCATGCATCCGGAAATAAGAAAAGCTTACTTCCACCGTTTTTTAAAAGCACAGCTTCTAGAAGGTTTACGTGATTTCTTAAAAAACATGAGTTTTTAGAAAATGTGTTTTATTTCATAAATGGAATCAACAAAGTATGCACATTGTACGTCATAACGACTTTCTATAGTTTGCGCATGCGTCCAGAAATAAGAAAAGCTTACTTCCGCCATTTTTTAAAATCACAGCTTCTAGAAGCTTTACACGATTTCTTAAAAAACACGACTTTTTAGAAAATGTGTTTTATTTCATAAATGGAATCAACAAAGTATGCACATTCTATGTCATAACGACTTTCTATAGTTTGTGCATGCATTTGGAAATAAGAAAAGCTTACTTTGCCTGTTTTTTAAAATCACAGCTTCTAGAAGGTTTACATGATTTCTTAAAAAACATGAGTTTTTAGAAAATGTGTTTTATTTCATAAATGGAATCAAAAAAGTATGCAAATTCTACGTCATAACGACTTTCTATAGTTTGCGCATTCGTCCGGAAATAAGAAAAGCTTACTTCCACCGTTTTTTAAAATCACAGCTTCCAGAAGGTTTACATGATTTCGTAAAAAACATGAGTTTTTAGAAAATGTGTTTTATTTCATAAATGAAATCAACAAAGTATGCACATTCTACGTCATAACGACTTTCTATAGTTTGCGCTTGCGTTCGGAAATAAGAAAAGCTTACTTCCCCCGTTTTTTAAAATCACAGCTTCTAGAAGGTTTACATGATTTCTTAAAAAGCACGAGTTTTAAGAAAATGTGTTTTATTTCATAAATAGAATCAACAAAGTATGCACATTCTACGTCATAATGACTTTCTATAGTTTGTGCATGCGTCCGGAAATAAGAAAAGCTTACTTCCCCCGTTTTTAAAAATCACAGCTTCTAGGAGGTTTACATGATTTCTTAAAAAACACGAGTTTTTAGAAAATGTGTTTTATTTCATAAATGGAATCAACAAAGTATGCACATTCTACGTCATAACGACTTTATATAGTTTACGCATTCGTCCATAAATAAGAAAGGCTTACTTCCACCGTTTTTTAAAATCACAGCATCTAGAAGGTTTACATGATTTCGTAAAAAACACGAGTTTTTAGAAAATGTGTTTTATTTTATAAATGGAATCTACAAAGTATGCACATTCTACATCATAACGACTTTCTATTGTTTGTGCATGCGTTCGGAAAAAAGAAAAGCTTACTTCCCCCGTTTTTTAAAATCACAGCTTCTAGAAGGTTTACATGATTTCTTAAAAAACAAGAGTTTTTAGAAAATGTGTTTTATTTCATAAATGGAATCAACAAAGTATGCACATTCTACGTCATAACGACTTTCTATAGTTTACGCATTCGTCAAGAAATAAGAAAAGCTTACTTCCACCGTTTTTTAAAATCATAGCTTCTAGAAGGTTTACATGATTTCGTAAAAAACACGAGTTTTTAGAAAATGTATTTTATTTTATAAATGGAATCTACAAAGTATGCACATTCTACGTCATAACGACTTTCTATTGTTTGCGCATGCGTCCGGAAAAAAGAAAAGCTTACTTCCCCCATTTTTTAAAATCACAGCTTCTAGAAGGTTTACATGATTTCTTAAAAAACACGAGTTTTTAGAAAATGTGTTTTATTTCATAAATGGAATCAACAAAGTATGCAAATTCTACATCATAACGACTTTCTATAGTTTGCGCATTCGTCCGGAAATAAGAAAAGCTTACTTCCACCGTTTTTTAAAACCACAGCTTGTTGAAGGTTTACATGATTTCGTAAAAAACACGAGTTTTTAGAAAATGTGTTTTATTTCATAAATGGAATCTACAAAGTATGCACATTCTACGTCATAACGACTTTCTATAGTTTGCGCATGCATCCGATAATAAGAAAAACGTACTTCCCCCGTTTTTTAAAATCACAGCTTCTAGAAGGTTTACATGATTTGTTAAAAAACACGAGTTTTTAGAAAATGTGTTCTATTTCATAAATGGAATCTACAATTTATGCACATTCTACGTCATAACGACTTTCTATAGTTTGCGCATGCGACCGGAAATAAGAAAAGCTTACTTCCCCCGTTTTTTAAAATCACAGCTTCTATAAGGTTTACATGATTTCTTAAAAAACACGAGCTTTTAGAAAATGTGTTTTATTTCACAAATGGAATCAACAAAGTATGCACATTCTACGTCATAACGACTTTCTATAGTTTGCGCTTGCGTTTGGAAATAAGAAAAGCTTACTTCCCCCGTTTTTTAAAATCACAGCTTCTAGAAGGTTTACATGATTTCTTAAAAAACATGAGTTTTTAGAAAATGTGTTTTATTTCATAAATGGAATCAACAAAGTATGCACATTCTACGTCATAACGACTTTCTATAGTTTGCGCATGCGTCCGGAAATAAGAAAAGCTTACTTCCACCATTTTTTAAAATCACAGCTTCTAGAAGGTTTACATTATTTCTTAAAAAACACGAGTTTTTAGAAAATGTGTTTTATTTCATAAATGGAATCAACAAAGTATGCACATTCTACATCATAACGAATTTCTATAGTTTGCGCATTCGTCCAGAAATAAGAAAAGCTTACTTCCACCGTTTTTTAAAATCACAGCTTCTAGAAGGTTTACATGATTTCCTAAAAAACACGACTTTTTAGAAAATGTGTTCTATTTCATAAATGGAATCAACAAAGTATGCACATTCTACGTCATAACGACTTTCTATAGTTTGCGCATGCGTCCGGAAATAAGAAAGCTTACTTCCACCGTTTTTTTAAATCATAGCTTCTAGAAGGTTTACATGATTTCGTAAAAAACACGAGTTTTTAGAAAATTTGTTTTATTTCACAAATGGAATATACAAAGTATGCACATTCTACGTCATAACGAATTTCTATAGTTTGCGCATTCATTTGGAAATAAGAAAAGCTTACTTCCCCCGTTTTTTAAAATCACAACTTCTAGAAAGTTTACATGTTTTCTTAAAAAACACGAGTTTTTAGAACATGTGTTTTATTTCATAAATGGAATCAACAAATTATGCACATTCTACGTCATAACGACTTTCTATAGTTTGCGCATGCGTCCGGAAATAAGAAAAGCTTACTTCCACCATTTTTTAAAATCACAGCTTCTAGAAGGTTTACATGATTTCCTAAAAAACACGAGTTTTTAGAAAATGTGTTTTATTTCAAAAATGGAATCAACAAAGTATGCACATTCTACGTCATAACGACTTTCTATAGTTTGCGCATTCGTCCAGAAATAAGAAAAGCTTACTTCCACCATTTTTTAAAATCACAGCTTCTAGAAGGTTTACATGATTTCCTAAAAAACATGACTTTTTAGAAAATGTGTTCTATTTCATAAATGAAATCAACAAAGTATGCACATTCTACGTCATAACGACTTTCTATAGTTTGCGCATGCGTCCGGAAATAAGAAAAGCTTACTTCCACCATTTTTTAAAATCACAGCTTCTAGAAGGTTTACATGATTTCTTAAAAAACATGAGTTTTTAGAAAATGTGTTTTATTTCATAAATGGAATCAACAAAGTATGCAAATTCTACGTCATAACGACTTTCTATAGTTTGCGCATTCGTCCGGAAATAAGAATAGCTTACTTCCACCGTTTTTTAAAACCACAGCTTGTTGAAGGTTTACAAGATTTCGTAAAAAACACGAGTTTTTAGAAAATGTGTTTTATTTCATAAATGGAATCTACAAAGTATGCACATTCTATGTCATAACGACTTTCTATAGTTTGCGCATGCATCCGGAAATAAGAAAAGCTTACTTCCCCCGTTTTTTAAAATCACAGCTTCTAGAAGTTTTACATGATTTGTTAAAAAACACGAGTTTTTAGAAAATGTCTTTTATTTCATAAATGGAATCTACAATTTATGCACATTCTACGTCATAACGACTTTCTATAGTTTGCGCATTCGTCCAGAAATAAGAAAAGCTTACTTCCCCCCGTTTTTTAAAATCACAGCTTCTAGAAGGTTTACATGATTTCTTAAAAAACACGAGTTTTTAGAAAATGTGTTTTATTTCACAAATGGAATCAACAAAGTATGCACATTCTACGTCATAACGACTTTCTATAGTTTGCGCTTGCGTTTGGAAATAAGAAAAGCTTACTTCCCCCGTTTTTTAAAATCACAGCTTGTAGAAGGTTTACATGATTTCTTAAAAAACACGAGTTTTTAGAAAATGTGTTTTATTTCATAAATGGAATCAACAAAGTATGCACATTCTACATCATAACGACTTTCTATAGTTTGCGCATGCGTCCGGAAATAAGAAAAGCTTACTTCCACCATTTTTTAAAATCACAGATTCTAGAAGGTTTACATGATTTCATAAAAAACACGAGTTTTTAGAAAATGTGTTTTATTTCATAAATGGAATCTACAAAGTATGCACATTCGACGTCATAATGACTTTCTATAGTTTGTGCATGCGTCCGGAAATAAGAAAAGCTTACTTCCACCGTTTTTTTAAATCACAGCATCTCGAAGGTTTACATTATTTCGTAAAAAACACGAGTTTTTAGAAAATGTGTTTTATTTCATAAATGGAATCTACAAAGTTTGCACATTCGACGTCATAACGACTTTCTATAGTTTGCGCATGCGTCCGGAAATAAGAAAAGCTTACTTCCCCTGATTTTTAAATTCACAGCTTCTAGAAGGTTTACATGATTTCGTAAAAAACACGAGTTATTAGAAAAGTGTTTTATTTCATAAATGGAATCAACAAAGTATGCACATTCTAGATCATAACGACATTCTATAGTTTGCGCATTCAACCGGAAATAAGAAAAGCTTACTTCCACCATTTTTTAAAATCACAGCTTCTAGAATGTTTACATGATTTCTTAAAAAACACATGTTTTTAGAAAATGTGTTTTATTTCATAAATGGAATCAACAAAGTATGCACATTCTACGTCATAACGACTTTATATAGTTTACGCATTCGTCCATAAATAAGAAAGGCTTACTTCCACCGTTTTTTAAAATCACAGCATCTAGAAGGTTTACATGATTTCGTAAAAAACACGAGTTTTTAGAAAATGTGTTTTATTTTATAAATGGAATCTACAAAGTATGCACATTCTACATCATAACGACTTTCTATTGTTTGTGCATGCGTTCGGAAAAAAGAAAAGCTTACTTCCCCCGTTTTTTAAAATCACAGCTTCTAGAAGGTTTACATGATTTCTTAAAAAACAAGAGTTTTTAGAAAATGTGTTTTATTTCATAAATGGAATCAACAAAGTATGCACATTCTACGTCATAACGACTTTCTATAGTTTACGCATTCGTCAAGAAATAAGAAAAGCTTACTTCCACCGTTTTTTAAAATCATAGCTTCTAGAAGGTTTACATGATTTCGTAAAAAACACGAGTTTTTAGAAAATGTATTTTATTTTATAAATGGAATCTACAAATATGCACATTCTACGTCATAACGACTTTCTATTGTTTGCGCATGCGTCCGGAAAAAAGAAAAGCTTACTTCCCCCATTTTTTAAAATCACAGCTTCTAGAAGGTTTACATGATTTCTTAAAAAACACGAGTTTTTAGAAAATGTGTTTTATTTCATAAATGGAATCAACAAAGTATGCAAATTCTACATCATAACGACTTTCTATAGTTTGCGCATTCGTCCGGAAATAAGAAAAGCTTACTTCCACCGTTTTTTAAAACCACAGCTTGTTGAAGGTTTACATGATTTCGTAAAAAACACGAGTTTTTAGAAAATGTGTTTTATTTCATAAATGGAATCTACAAAGTATGCACATTCTACGTCATAACGACTTTCTATAGTTTGCGCATGCATCCGATAATAAGAAAAACGTACTTCCCCCGTTTTTTAAAATCACAGCTTCTAGAAGGTTTACATGATTTGTTAAAAAACACGAGTTTTTAGAAAATGTGTTCTATTTCATAAATGGAATCTACAATTTATGCACATTCTACGTCATAACGACTTTCTATAGTTTGCGCATGCGACCGGAAATAAGAAAAGCTTACTTCCCCCGTTTTTTAAAATCACAGCTTCTATAAGGTTTACATGATTTCTTAAAAAACACGAGCTTTTAGAAAATGTGTTTTATTTCACAAATGGAATCAACAAAGTATGCACATTCTACGTCATAACGACTTTCTATAGTTTGCGCTTGCGTTTGGAAATAAGAAAAGCTTACTTCCCCCGTTTTTTAAAATCACAGCTTCTAGAAGGTTTACATGATTTCTTAAAAAACATGAGTTTTTAGAAAATGTGTTTTATTTCATAAATGGAATCAACAAAGTATGCACATTCTACGTCATAACGACTTTCTATAGTTTGCGCATGCGTCCGGAAATAAGAAAAGCTTACTTCCACCATTTTTTAAAATCACAGCTTCTAGAAGGTTTACATTATTTCTTAAAAAACACGAGTTTTTAGAAAATGTGTTTTATTTCATAAATGGAATCAACAAAGTATGCACATTCTACATCATAACGAATTTCTATAGTTTGCGCATTCGTCCAGAAATAAGAAAAGCTTACTTCCACCGTTTTTTAAAATCACAGCTTCTAGAAGGTTTACATGATTTCCTAAAAAACACGACTTTTTAGAAAATGTGTTCTATTTCATAAATGGAATCAACAAAGTATGCACATTCTACGTCATAACGACTTTCTATAGTTTGCGCATGCGTCCGGAAATAAGAAAGCTTACTTCCACCGTTTTTTTAAATCATAGCTTCTAGAAGGTTTACATGATTTCGTAAAAAACACGAGTTTTTAGAAAATTTGTTTTATTTCACAAATGGAATATACAAAGTATGCACATTCTACGTCATAACGAATTTCTATAGTTTGCGCATTCATTTGGAAATAAGAAAAGCTTACTTCCCCCGTTTTTTAAAATCACAACTTCTAGAAAGTTTACATGTTTTCTTAAAAAACACGAGTTTTTAGAACATGTGTTTTATTTCATAAATGGAATCAACAAATTATGCACATTCTACGTCATAACGACTTTCTATAGTTTGCGCATGCGTCCGGAAATAAGAAAAGCTTACTTCCACCATTTTTTAAAATCACAGCTTCTAGAAGGTTTACATGATTTCCTAAAAAACACGAGTTTTTAGAAAATGTGTTTTATTTCAAAAATGGAATCAACAAAGTATGCACATTCTACGTCATAACGACTTTCTATAGTTTGCGCATTCGTCCAGAAATAAGAAAAGCTTACTTCCACCATTTTTTAAAATCACAGCTTCTAGAAGGTTTACATGATTTCCTAAAAAACATGACTTTTTAGAAAATGTGTTCTATTTCATAAATGAAATCAACAAAGTATGCACATTCTACGTCATAACGACTTTCTATAGTTTGCGCATGCGTCCGGAAATAAGAAAAGCTTACTTCCACCATTTTTTAAAATCACAGCTTCTAGAAGGTTTACATGATTTCTTAAAAAACATGAGTTTTTAGAAAATGTGTTTTATTTCATAAATGGAATCAACAAAGTATGCAAATTCTACGTCATAACGACTTTCTATAGTTTGCGCATTCGTCCGGAAATAAGAATAGCTTACTTCCACCGTTTTTTAAAACCACAGCTTGTTGAAGGTTTACAAGATTTCGTAAAAAACACGAGTTTTTAGAAAATGTGTTTTATTTCATAAATGGAATCTACAAAGTATGCACATTCTATGTCATAACGACTTTCTATAGTTTGCGCATGCATCCGGAAATAAGAAAAGCTTACTTCCCCCGTTTTTTAAAATCACAGCTTCTAGAAGTTTTACATGATTTGTTAAAAAACACGAGTTTTTAGAAAATGTCTTTTATTTCATAAATGGAATCTACAATTTATGCACATTCTACGTCATAACGACTTTCTATAGTTTGCGCATTCGTCCAGAAATAAGAAAAGCTTACTTCCCCCGTTTTTTAAAATCACAGCTTCTAGAAGGTTTACATGATTTCTTAAAAAACACGAGTTTTTAGAAAATGTGTTTTATTTCACAAATGGAATCAACAAAGTATGCACATTCTACGTCATAACGACTTTCTATAGTTTGCGCTTGCGTTTGGAAATAAGAAAAGCTTACTTCCCCCGTTTTTTAAAATCACAGCTTGTAGAAGGTTTACATGATTTCTTAAAAAACATGAGTTTTTAGAAAATGTGTTTTATTTCATAAATGGAATCAACAAAGTATGCACATTCTACATCATAACGACTTTCTATAGTTTGCGCATGCGTCCGGAAATAAGAAAAGCTTACTTCCACCATTTTTTAAAATCACAGATTCTAGAAGGTTTACATGATTTCATAAAAAACACGAGTTTTTAGAAAATGTGTTTTATTTCATAAATGGAATCTACAAAGTATGCACATTCGACGTCATAATGACTTTCTATAGTTTGTGCATGCGTCCGGAAATAAGAAAAGCTTACTTCCACCGTTTTTTTAAATCACAGCATCTCGAAGGTTTACATTATTTCGTAAAAAACACGAGTTTTTAGAAAATGTGTTTTATTTCATAAATGGAATCTACAAAGTTTGCACATTCGACGTCATAACGACTTTCTATAGTTTGCGCATGCGTCCGGAAATAAGAAAAGCTTACTTCCCCTGATTTTTAAATTCACAGCTTCTAGAAGGTTTACATGATTTCGTAAAAAACACGAGTTATTAGAAAAGTGTTTTATTTCATAAATGGAATCAACAAAGTATGCACATTCTAGATCATAACGACATTCTATAGTTTGCGCATTCAACCGGAAATAAGAAAAGCTTACTTCCACCATTTTTTAAAATCACAGCTTCTAGAATGTTTACATGATTTCTTAAAAAACACATGTTTTTAGAAAATGTGTTTTATTTCATAAATGGAATCAACAAAGTATGCACATTCTACGTCATAACGACTTTCTATAGTTTACGCATTCGTCTAGAAATAAGAAAAGCTTACTTCCACCGTTTTTTAAAATCACAGCTTCTAGAAGGTTTACATGATTTCGTAAAAAACACGAGTTTTTAGAAAATGTGTTTTATTTCATAAATGGAATCAACAAAGTATGCAAATTCTACGTCATAACGACTTTCTATAGTTTGCGCATTCGTCCGGAAATAAGAAAAGCTTACTTCCACCGTTTTTTAAAACCACAGCTTGTTGAAGGTTTACATGATTTCGTAAAAAACACGAGTTTTTAGAAAATGTGTTTTATTTCATAAATGGAATCTACAAAGTATGCACGTTCTACGTCATAACGACTTTCTATAGTTTGCGCATGCGGCCGGAAATAAAAAAAGCTTACTTCCCCCGTTTTTTAAAATCACAGCTTCTAGAAGGTTTACATGATTTCTTAAAAAACACGAGTTTTTAGAAAATGTGTTTTATTTCACAAATGGAATCAACAAAGTATGCATATTCTATGTCATAACGACTTTCTATATTTTACGCTTGCGTTTGGAAATAAGAAAAGCTTACTTCCACCGTTTTTTGAAATCACAACTTCTAGAAGGTTTACATGATTTCGTAAAAAACACGAGTTTTTAGAAAATGTGTTTTATTTCATAAATGTAATCTACAAAGTATGGACATTCTACGTCATAACGACTTTCTATTGTTTGCGCATGCGTCCGGCATAAAGAAAAGCTTACTTCCCCTGTTTTTTAAAATCACAGCTTCTAGAAGGTTTACATGGTTTCTTAAAAAACACGAGTTTTTAGAAAATGTGTTTTATTTCATAAATGGAATCAACAAAGTATGCAAATTCTACGTCATAACGACTTTCTATAGTTTGCGCATTCGTCCGGAAATAAGAAAAGCTTACTTCCCCCGTTTTTTAAAATCACAGCTTCTAGAAGGTTTACATGATTTCTTAAAAAACACGAGTTTTTAGAAAATGTGTTTTATTTCATAAATGGAATCAACAAAGTATGCAAATTCTACGTCATAACGACTTTCTATAGTTTGCGCATTCGTCCGGAAATAAGAAAAGCTTACTTCCACCGTTTTGTAAAACCACAGCTTGTTGAAGGTTTACATGATTTCGTAAAAAACACGAGTTTTTAGAAAATGTGTTTTATTTCATAAATGGAATCTACAAAGTATGCACATTCTACGTCATAACGACTTTCTATAGTTTGCGCATGCGGCCGGAAATAAAAAAAGCTTACTTCCCCCGTTTTTTAAAATCACAGCTTCTAGAAGGTTTACATGATTTCTTAAAAAACACTAGTTTTTAGAAAATGTGTTTTATTTCACAAATGGAATCAACAAAGTATGCATATTCTACGTCATAACGACTTTCTATATTTTACGCTTGCGTTTGGAAATAAGAAAAGCTTACTTCCACCGTTTTTTGAAATCACAACTTCTAGAAGGTTTACATGATTTCGTAAAAAACACGAGTTTTTAGAAAATGTGTTTTATTTCATAAATGTAATCTACAAAGTATGGATATTCTACGTCATAACGACTTTCTATTGTTTGCGCATGCGTCCGGAAAAAAGAAAAGCTTACTTCCCCCGTTTTTTAAAATCACAGCTTCTAGAAGGTTTACATGATTTCTTAAAAAACACGAGTTTTTAGAAAATGTGTTTTATTTCATAAATGGAATCAACAAAGTATGCAAATTCTACGTCATAACGACTTTCTATAGTTTGCGCATTCGTCCGGAAATAAGAAAAGCTTACTTCCACCGTTTTTTAAAACCACAGCTTGTTGAAGGTTTACATGATTTCGTAAAAAACACGAGTTTTTAGAAAATGTGTTTTATTTCATAAATGGAATCAACAAAGTACGCACATTCTACGTAATAACAACTTTCTATAGTTTGCGCATGCGTCCAGAAATAAGAAAAGCTTACTTCCCCCGTTTTTTGAAATCACAGCTTCTTGAAGGTTTACATGATTTCTTAAAAAACACGAGTTTGTAGAAAATGTGTTTTATTTCATAAATGGAATCAACAAAGTATGCACATTCTACGTCGTAACGACTTTCTATAGTTTGCGCATCCGTTTGGAAATAATAAAAGCTTACTTCCCCTGTTTTTTCAAATCACAACTTCTAAAAGGTTTACATGGTTTCTTAAAAAACACGAGTTTTTAGAAAATCTATTTTATTTCATAAATGGAATCAAAAAATTATGCACATTGTACATCATAACGACTTTCTATAGTTTGCGCATGCGTCCGGAAATAAAAAAAGCTTACTTCCACCGTTTTTTAAAAGCACAGCTTCTAGAAGGTTTACATGATTTCTTAAAAAACACGAGTTTTTAGAAAATGTGTTTTATTTCAAAAATGGAATCAACAAAGTATGCACATTCTACGTCATAACGACTTTCTATAGTTTACGCATTCGTCTAGAAATAAGAAAAGCTTACTTCCACTGTTTTTTAAAATCACAGCTTCTAGAAGGTTTACATGATTTCGTAAAAAACACGAGTTTTTAGAAAATGTGTTTTATTTTACAAATGGAATCTACAAAGTATGCACATTCTACGTCATAACGACTTTCTATTGTTTGCGCATGCGTCCGGAAAAAAGAAAAGCTTACTTCCCCCGTTTTTTAAAATCACAGCTTCTAGAAGGTTTACATGATTTCTTAAAAAACACGAGTTTTAAGAAAATGTGTTTTATTTCATAAATGGAATCAACAAAGTATGCACATTCTACATCGTAACGACTTTCTATAGTTTGCGCATGTGTTTGGAAATAAGAAAAGCTTACTTCCTCCGTTTTTTAAAATCACAGCTTCTAGAAGGTTTACATGGTTTCTTAAAAAACAAGAGTTTTTAGAAAATGCGTTTTATTTCATAAATGAAATCAACAAAGTATTGAAATTCTACGTCATAACGACTTTCTATAGTTTGCGCATTCGTCCGGAAATAAGAAAAGCTTACTTCCACCGTTTTTTAAAATCACAGCTTCTAGAAGGTTTACATGATTTCGTAAAAAACACGAGTTTTTAGAAAATGTGTTTTATTTCATAAATGGAATCTACAAAGTATTCACATTCTATGTCGTAACGAATTTCTATAGTTTGCGCATGCATCCATAAATAAGAAAAGCTTACTTCCACCGTTTTTTAAAATCACAGCTTCTAGAAGGTTTACATGGTTTCTTAAAAAACACGAGTTTTTAGAAAATGTGTTTTATTTCCTAAATGGAATCTACAAAGTATGCACATTCTACGTCATAACGACTTTCTATAGTTTGTTCATGCGGCCGGAAATAAGAAAATCTTACTTCCCCCGTTTTTTAAAATCACAGCTTCTAGAAGGTTTACATGATTTCTTAAAAAACACGAGTGTTTAGAAAATGTGTTTTATTTCACAAATGAAATCAACAAAGTATGCACATTCTACGTCATAACGACTTTCTATAGTTTGCGCTTGCGTTTGGAGATAAGAAAAGCTTACTTCCCTCGTTTTTTAAAATCATAGCTTCTAGAAGGTTTACATCATTTCTTAAAAAACACGAGTTTTTAGAAAATGTGTTTTATTTCATAAATGGAATCAACAAAGTATGCACATTCTACATCATAACGACTTTCTATAGTTTGCGCATGCGTCCGGAAATAAGAAAAGCTTACTTCCACCATTTTTTAAAATCACAGATTCTAGAAGGTTTACATGATTTCATAAAAAACACGAGTTTTTAGAAAATGTGTTTTATTTCATAAATGGAATCTACAAAGTATGCACATTCTACGTCATAATGACTTTCTATAGTTTTTGCATGCGTCCAGAAAAAAGAAAAGCTTACTTCCACCGTTTTTTTAAACCACAGCTTCTAGAAGGTTTACATGATTTCGTAAAAAACACGAGTTTTTAGAAAATGTGTTTTATTTCATAAATGGAATCTACAAAGTATGCACATTCTACGTCATAACGACTTTCTATAGTTTGCGCATGTGTCCGGAAATAAGAAAAGCTTACTTCCCGCGTTTTTTAAATTCACAGCTTCTAGAAGGTTTACATGATTTCTTAAAAAACACGAGTTTTTAGAAAATGTGTTTTATTTCATAAATGGAATCAGCAAAGAATGCACATTCTACCTCATAACGACTTTCTATAGTTTGCGCATCCGTTTGCAAATAAGAAAAGCTTACTTCCCCTGTTGTTTAAAATCACAGCTTCTAAAAGGTTTACAAGGTTTCTTAAAAAACACGATTTTTTAGAAAATATGTTCTATTTCGTAAATGGAATCAAAAAAGTATGCACATTGTACGTCATAACGACTTTCTATAGTTTGCGCATGCATCCGGAAATAAGAAAAGCTTACTTCCACCGTTTTATAAAAGCACAGCTTCTAGAAGGTTTACATGATTTCTTAAAAAACACGAGTTTTTAGAAAATGTGTTTTATTTCATAAATGGAATCAACAAAGTATGCACATTCTACGTCATAACTACTTTCTATAGTTTGTGCATTCGTCCGGAAATAAGTAAAGCTTACTTCCACCATTTTTTAAAATCACAGCTTCTAGAAGGTTTACATGATTTCGTAAAAAACACGAGTTTTTAGAAAATGTGTTTTATTTCATAAATGGAATCTACAAAGTATGCACATTCTACATCATAATGAATTTCTATAGTTTGCGCATGCGTCTGGAAAAAAGAAAAGCTTACTTCCACCGTTTTTTAAAATCATAGCTTCGAGAAGGTTTACATGATTTCGTAAAAAACACGAGTTTTTATAAAATGTGTTTTATTTCATTAATGGAATCTACAAAGTATGCACATTCTACGTCATAACGAATTTCTATAGTTTGCGCATGCATCCGGAAATAAGAAAAGCTTACTTCCCCCGTTTTTTAAAATCAGAGCTTCTAGAAGGTTTACATGGTTTCTTAAAAAAAACGAGTTTTTAGAAAATGTGTTTTATTTCATAAATGGAATCTACAAAGTATGCACATTCTACGTCATAATGACTTTCTATAGTTTGCGCATGCATCCGGAAATAAGAAAAGCTTACTTCCCCCATTTTTTAAAATCACAGCTTCTAGAAGGTTTACATGGTTTCTTAAAAAACACGAGTTTTTAGAAAATGTGTTTTATTTCAAAAATGCAATCTACAAAGTATGCACATTCTACGTCATAACGACTTGCTATAGTTTGCGCATGCGGCCGGAAATAAGAAAAGCTTACTTCCCCCGTTTTTTAAAATCACAGCTTCTAGAAGGTTTACATGATTTCTTAAAAAACACGAGTTTTTAGAAAATGTGTTTTATTTCATAAATGGAATCTACAAAGTATGCACATTCTACATCATAATGACTTTCTATAGTTTGCGCATGCATCCGGAAATAAGAAAAGCTTGCTTCCCCCATTTTTTAAAATCACAGCTTCTAGAAGGTTTACATGGTTTCTTAAAAACACGAGTTTTTACAAAATGTGTTTTATTTCATAAATGGAATCTACAAAGTATGCACATTCTACGTCATAACGACTTTCTATAGTTTGCGCATGCGGCCGGAAATAAGAAAAGCTTACTTCCCTCGTTTTTTAAAATCACAGCTTCTAGAAGGTTTACATGATTTCTTAAAAAACACGAGTTTTTAGAAAATGTGTTTTATTTCACAAATGAAATCAACAAAGTATGCACATTCTACGTCATAACGGCTTTCTATAGTTTGTGCTTGCGTTTGGAAATAAGAAAAGCTTACTTCCCCCGTTTTTTAAAATCATAGCTTCTAGAAGGTTTACATGATTTCTTAAAAAACACGAGTTTTTAGAAAATGTGTTTTATTTCATAAATGGAATCAACAAAGTATGCACATTCTACATCATAACGACTTTCTATAGTTTGCGCATGCGTCCAGAAATAAGAAAAGCTTACTTCCACCATTTTTTAAAATCACAGATTCTAGAAGGTTTACATGATTTCATAAAAAACACGAGTTTTTAGAAAATGTGTTTTATTTCATAAATGGAATCTACAAAGTATGCACATTCTACGTGTTGATGTATATGTAACTTCGGAATGTATTTCACATATATGTATATTGTATTCCTATAGAGATGGTATTATTCCTCTATAAGGAAGTGTCGTCAATTATATTGTAAGTGTCGTAACTTATACTTGATGGGTTATTAGACCACCTTGTTTGGGGTCGGCCCTGTATAAGTCATGTGGGTCAAAGGGTTATTAGACCACCCTATTGGGGGTCGGCCATTTGGGTCAAAGGGTTATTAGACCACCCTATTGGGGGTTGGCCCACTCAGCATTATGTTATGTGGTTAAGTTCGAGCCTACATGAGTTAGGTAAAAAGGCAAGTCAAGTCAAGTATAAATAGAGTGCGGGAGGCACTCTATTTACTCACTCACTTCTCACACTTGCACTCAAGGAGGAGAGGCGCACTTATGGAGGAGGAGGATTGCTGCTAGGTTATGGCTATCTCTCTTGGTTGGTTGTATCATTGCTCTATCTATCTCTGAGGAAGTTATTGGGGTTTTTCACCTTTATGGTTTTCCCCTAGTAAATCTTTGTGTCTCTTGTGTGCTTGCATTATTGTCTCCATGATTGATATGCTGTAGATATGCTGTACATGTTGTTCTCTCAGTTAAGATCCTAGATCATATTGAATTAAATTCAAAAAATTCAACATGGGATCAGAGCTAGCCTGAAAGAAGGCATGATATGGCATGTATGACACTTGTTGCACTTACGATGCTAGGGCTTGATATAGCAAAAACCAGTCATCGTAGCACTTTCGCTATAAATCCGTTTTGGCGAAGTTTTCGGATCTGAAATTGTTATAGGATGAAGCTAAGATCTCCAGGTATCTTGTGTCCAAAGGAAAACCTCTAATTCGTTGTACTTTGTGATTTATGATCTGTACAATATAGGGTTTCTGCCTCTTCCAGATCTGAGTCAAAATCAGGTTACCTTGGGAAAAAGCTCATATCTTGGGCTAGGAAGCTCCAAATGAAATTTCGTAAAAAGTGACAGGTAGTACACAGTATGCACTATCTCAGAAAACGTTTTCAGATGCCGAAGTTGAACCAGTGACACGTGGCAAGCCGTACAAGTTCGCTCTCCTGTATTATCCCATAAACAGGTCACGTTGCGACATTTGGCATAACTCTCTCTCAGAGAGTCCAATTGAGGTCAGACCTGTCAGGATGGAAAGGTGACAGGACGCGCTATCTCAGAAAACGTTTTCAGTGGCCGAAGTTATAACAGTGACACGTGGCATGCCGTACAAGTTCGCTCTCCTGTTTTATCCCAAAACAGGTCACGTTGCGACATTTGGCATAACTCTCTCTCAGAGAATCCAATTGAGGTCAGACCTGTCAGGATGGAAAGATAATAGGTCAGGCTATCTCAGAAAACGTTTTCAGACCCTGTGGATCAAAAAATTTGGAGTTACACCATAAACAATCAGGTACATATTTCTATCAAAACAGAATTATTTTTTTGTACCTTCATTCATGGCTTCCGGAATTTAGGGCTTTGGAGAAAGTTGGAATTTGTGTAATCGGAGACCATGGCTGGATGCTACTCATCAAAATATAAATTTAGAGACCAAGATCAGAATTTTTGGTTCGGCAGAAGGCCGGGCTTGATTAGACCCTAGTTCGGGACTTTGATCAGAAAAGTGGAAAATTAGGGCTTCTGTAAAAATGGGAATTTTTGAAATCTGTGAACACGACTGGAAGCTCCTCAGAAAAATAGAAGCTTAGAGATTTGGATCAAACATTTTGATGGGGCAAAAGAGTGGGCTTCATCAAACCCCAGTTCAGGGTCACGTCCAGTGAATCCGAAAGTTTCAAAGGCAAAATTGAGGAGTAAAACTTTGCAGTTTTCAAATTCTGAATATACCAGTTTGATCAGCTCTTCAAGGCGCATATTTCTATCCTTTCGGAAGTTTGAAATTCAAAATTTGAATTTTTGGGGTTTCTCTGACAAACCCATATCCAGCTCAAGGTCCAGTTCTTGCAAATCAAGTGGATTGGGTTAATCCTAGAAGAAGATGGATTGATCACTTGCACAAGTGAAGAAGTTCCTGTCTCAGAGGGAGATGAGGATAAGGCCTTTCATAAGAAGATTACAAGCGATCTCGACAGGTATGACTCATCGAGGTATGTTTCGATATTTGTCCATGATTAATTTTATGGTATGTTTGTCTTCATGTTATTATGGTTAGTATAATTTTGATTTTAGATTTGTCGTATCACCTTAACAAAATTATGAATGCATGATAGAAGATATTCATTGGTTAGGGTGTTGACACTTATGATTGTACTAATGCATTATGGTGTTGTATGAGATTTATGTTGTCTACTAACATGAAAGGTACACCAAGAAAGACAAATCATGTTCTGGTCCAAGAACATATGATCATGATAACATGAGGACAAAAATTCATCCATTATCATGGATCTCATAGAAGATCCATTTACGAGGTATGTATAACTTGGTTTTATAATGGCTAACCTATGAGATATACAGGTTACTAGCACAAGTCATTGAAGAAGAACAAAAAGACATTATACGGGTATGTTAGACATAACTAGCTAACATGATAATCCAGGTATGTTTTTCCTATATCAAGCTAGATTCCTACCTTGGGTTAGGATCTTATACTATCGCGTTGTTGATAATGATTATTCATGAAGTCATAGGTTTGAATAATCATGATTGTATGCATATTATGTTTCTTACCATAATTAATGATATGACTAACCAGAAAAGTCCTATGGTCAAATAGGAATATAAGTAAAATAATATGTCTCTTATATTGATTGATTTGACTAACCAGAAGAATCATGAAACCATAGGTTTGAATAATCATGGTTTTATGCATATTATATCTCTTCTCTTGATTGATGATATGACTAACCCGAAGAGTCATAGCTTTGAGTAATTATAGGTTTAGACACGTTATGTTTCTTATGCTTTAACTAACCATAAGAATCCTACATAAACCTTGAATGCTAATGTTTATTATTTCTGTTTGAAATGATCATGACTATACATGCTTGAGATTATTGTGCTTTAATAGTATATGTATGATTTAATTATGATACTAATAAGCATGCATAGGGACCAAGGATGAATATGAGTTCAAGAACAGGTAATCCAGGAAGCAAAGATCAAGAGGGAGTACACTCCAGTGGTTTATTCAAGGATGCAAATATTCAGAGGGAGTTGACCATCTCTCTACATTCCACATCAAAAGATGTAGAAGAAGCTACTTCAGATTAGGACTCCAGTAGCTCCTGCAAGGAAGCGAAGACTCAGAGGGAGTCCACCCAACGAACAAACAAAGATAAGTATTTTAATTATCATTTCTTGCATATGTGTTTGTTTAAATAAAATTGTTCAATGATGTATATGCTCATGTTCCTAGACTTAGGATATGTATTGTGCATATTAGAATAGTTGCATAGATGAACAGTATACTACTAATATACATGGGTAAGTGGCCTATGGCACTGTACAACATTCCATTGCTACTTATCTAGAATGAAACCTCTTTGCTGACATGTTGGGAGTTGTGCACACTCTTAACAATGTTCTGGTAGAGATTGGAAGGCATCTAGAAAGTTACAGGATATGGATAAATGTTGTATTGAAGCATTGGCTAAGATAATTGCATGACTGTATGACATATTTATTTATGTGTAAGAATTTGTTATGAAAACTATGAGATGTTTTCTGATCATGCAATTTAACTTGTTGTGTAGGAAAGATCATATGCCATCACCTACAAAAGAAGAACTACAACATTTGTTCAACAACAAAAATTATCTATTGAAGATATTGAAGTTCCCAGGATACGGGAAGAATGCCATGATCCGTCGATCATGAAGAACAATGTTTGGGATGTGGTCCCAAGAGCTGAAGGGAAGTCTGTTGTGACTTCCAAATGGAACTATCAGATCAAGCATGTTGCAGATGGTAGCATAGAGAAATATAAAAGTGATGAAATAGAAGATACACCAGATGGATTCAAGACAACTTCCTTGAATGATGTAGTTGAAGAAGAAGTGTATGTGGAGCAGCCACTTGGTTCTGAGACACATGATAGGAAATCATATATGTGCAGAACTTGGTATGGTGAAGATAGATTGATTGCTGACACGCAGCGGAAGCTTACTACCGAGTTCGAGATGAAGAACTTGGGGATGATGCACTATTTGTTTTTGGCATGGAGGTGTGGCAGAGTGATGGAATCTTCCTTGGACAAGGGAAGTATGCAGTAGAGATCCTGAAGAGGTTCAGGATGACGGATTTCAAGGCCATGGCCACACCTATGGCATCGAATCTGAAGCTTCTATGTGATGCTTCATCTGAGCTGGTTGATGTCTCTATGTATCGTCAGATGATTGGGTCATTGATGTACCTGACGAACACGAGGCCAGACATTTGCTTTGCTGTGAACACATTGAGCCAGTTCCTGACGGATCCGAGGAGTGTTCACCTGGTTGCTATAAAGCATATTCTGAGGTACCTGAAGGGTACAGTGGATTATGGGCTCAAGTATGAGGTGAATCAAAAGTTTAACCTGCAGGGTTATGTTGATTCAGATTGGGCTGGCAGTGCTGCAGATAGGAAGAGCACATCTGGGTGTTGCTTCAGTATGGGATCAGGTGTTATCTCTTGGTTTAGCAGGAAGCAGTCCTGCGTAGCACTGAGTACAGCTGAGGCAGAGTATGTTGCAGCCTGTTCAGCTAGTTGTGAGGCAGTATGGCTACGGAAGCTACTGTCTGAGTTATTTGATCTCCCGCTGGATGCTACTGGTATCTTCTGTGATAACCAGAGTTGTGTGAAGCTATCCGAGAACTCAGTGTTTCATGACAGGTCGAAACAAATAGAGATCAAATATCACTATATCAGGGATATGGTGCAGAGAGGAGTTGTGAAGCTTCTATATGTTGCGACGGACGAGCAGATTGCAGATGTGCTGACGAAGCCACTAGCCAGGGTGAAGTTCGAGTACTTCAGAGAGAGGCTTGGCGTGCTTCAGATCGAGGACACTTCGAGGAAGAAGTGATGAACACATTTGTTGAAGCCATTCCAAGCATGTTGGAAGGGGGATCCTTCACATGGCTGTGGATGTAAGCGCTGAATGATGAACATCAGGAGGATGTTCTGGTTTCTGCTTGGATATGATCAGTTGGATCATTATATGTATTTTGTGTATGCATCATGTTGGATGCTGGATATGATCGGATGGATCATGTGTATGTATTTTGTATGAACGCATCATGTTGGATGTTGATGGATACATTGTGTGGATCATGTATCTTTGTATGATCAGGTAGATCATGTATGCTGATGGATACATTGTGTGGATCATGTATCTTTGTATGATCAGGTAGATCATGTATGCTGATGGATACATTGTGTGGATCATGTATCTTTGTATGATCAGGTAGATCATGTATGCTGATGGATACATTGTGTGGATCATGTATCTTTGTATGATCAGGTAGATCATGTATGCTGATGGATACATTGTGTGGATCATGTATCTTTGTATGATCAGGTGGATCATGTATGTTGATGGATACATTGTGTGGATCATGTATCTATGTATGTATCAGGTGTATACTTGGATGATCGTGGATGACGAGCTTCTCCAGATGACATGCAGCAGGATGTTGCAGTGATGATGATCAGGATGATCATGTGTACATCAGGATGATGTTTGATGAGTATCAGATGATACTTTGTGGCCGTGGATTAGGTTGTGCAGGAAAGCATGTAATTTGTGCCCTGGGAGATTTGCAGATGGTCTTTCGAGTTTTTGCCTATGGCATGTAATTCGGTGCCCTGGGACATCTGGCAAATGCTCTTGCGAGGTTTTGCTTGGGAGGACATGTAATTTGTGCCCTGGGAGATCTGCAGATAGTCTTTCGAGGTTTTTCCTATGGCATGTAATTCGGTGCCCTGGGATATTTTGGCAGATGCTCTTGCGAGGTTTTGTCCTATGGCATGTAATTTGCTCCTGGGAGATCTGTACAGGATGAAAAAGGCCTCAGATGCTTCAGCCAGGTTTTGCCATGACCACATGTAATTTGCTCCTCGGAGATCTGGACAGGATGAAAAAGGCCTCAGATGCTTCAGCCAGGTTTTGTGGTGAGATCACATGTAATGTGCTCCTGGGAGATCCGACAGGTAGAGCCGCGTGCTCGTAATAGCCTGGGATGCTTCAGCCAGGTTTTGTGATGGGTCACATGTAATGTGCTCCTGGGAGATCGTACAGGTAGAGTTGTGTGCTCGTAATAGCCTAGGATGCTGCAGCCAGGTTTTGTGACGCACGTAATAAGTCCTGAGGATTCCACAGTATGGCCAGTGATGATGAAGACCTGCAGGTGGTGGGCCTACATCTAGTATGAAAAAGGACTGGCTCTGTAGAACTTCCTATGACGAGTAGATTCAGAGATTGATTGAGATAGCAGCAGCAGTGACGATGATGATGATGACTCGATGACGATTATCCAGTGACGATGATCCAGAGAAGATGACTTGTGCTAGAAGAACTGTGCTGAGAAATACCTTCCTAGTTAAGAGGGAGTGTTGATGTATATGTAACTTCGGAATGTATTTCACATATATGTATATTGTATTCCTATAGAGATGGTATTATTCCTCTATAAGGAAGTGTCGTCAATTATATTGTAAGTGTCGTAACTTATACTTGATGGGTTATTAGACCACCTTGTTTGGGGTCGGCCCTGTATAAGTCATGTGGGTCAAAGGGTTATTAGACCACCCTATTGGGGGTCGGCCATGTGGGTCAAAGGGTTATTAGACCACCCTATTGGGGGTTGGCCCACTCAGCATTATGTTATGTGGTTAAGTTCGAGCCTACATGAGTTAGGTAAAAAGGCAAGTCAAGTCAAGTATAAATAGAGTGCGGGAGGCACTCTATTTACTCACTCACTTCTCACACTTGCACTCAAGGAGGAGAGGCGCACTTATGGAGGAGGAGGATTGCTGCTAGGTTATGGCTATCTCTTTTGGTTGGTTGTATCATTGCTCTATCTATCTCTGAGGAAGTTATTGGGGTTTTTCACCTTTATGGTTTTCCCCAAGTAAACCTTTGTGTCTCTTGTGTGCTTGCATTATTGTCTCCATGATTGATATGCTATAGATATGCTGTACATGTTGTTCTCTCAGTTAAGATCCTAGATCATATTGAAGTAAATTCAGAAAATTTAACACTACGTCATAATGACTTTCTATAGTTTTTGCATGCGTCCAGAAAAAAGAAAAGCTTACTTCCACCGTTTTTTTAAATCACAGCTTCTAGAAGGTTTACATGATTTCGTAAAAAACACGAGTTTTTAGAAAATGTGTTTTATTTCATAAATGGAATCTACAAAGTATGCACATTCTACGTCATAACGACTTTCTATAGTTTGCGCATGTGTCCGGAAATAAGAAAAGCTTACTTCCCGCGTTTTTTAAATTCACAGCTTCTAGAAGGTTTACATGATTTCTTAAAAAACACGAGTTTTTAGAAAATGTGTTTTATTTCATAAATGGAATCAGCAAAGAATGCACATTCTACCTCATAACGACTTTCTATAGTTTGCGCATCCGTTTGCAAATAAGAAAAGCTTACTTCCCCTGTTTTTTAAAATCACAGCTTCTAAAAGGTTTACATGGTTTCTTAAAAAACACGAGTTTTTAGAAAATCTGTTTTATTTCGTAAATGGAATCAAAAAAGTATGCACATTGTACGTCATAATGACTTTCTATAGTTTGCGCATGCATCCGGAAATAAGAAAAGCTTACTTCCATCGTTTTATAAAAGCACAGCTTCTAGAAGGTTTACATGATTTCTTAAAAAACACGAGTTTTTAGAAAATGTGTTTTATTTCATAAATGGAATCAACAAAGTATGCACATTCTACGTCATAACGACTTTCTATAGTTTGTGCATTCGTCCGGAAATAAGTAAAGCTTACTTCCACCATTTTTTAAAATCACATCTTCTAGAAGGTTTACATGATTTCGTAAAAAACACGAGTTTTTAGAAAATGTGTTTTATTTCATAAATGGAATCTACAAAGTATCCACATTCAACATCATAATGACTTTCTATAGTTTGCGCATGCGTCTGGAAATAAGAAAAACTTACTTCCACCGTTTTTTAAAATTACAGCTTCTAGAAGGTTTACATGATTTCGTAAAAAACACGAGTTTTTAGAAAATGTGTTTTATTTCATAAATGGAATCTACAAAGTATGCACATTCTACGTCATGAGGACTTTCTATAGTTTGCGCATGCGTCCAGAAATAAGAAAAGCTTACTTCCGCCATTTTTTAAAATCACAGCTTCTAGAAGGTTTACACGATTTCTTAAAAAACACGACTTTTTAGAAAATGTGTTTTATTTCATAAATGGAATCTACAAAGTATGCACATTCTATGTCATAACGACTTTCTATAGTTTGCGCATTCGTCCGGAAATAAGAAAAGCTTACTTCCACCGTTTTTTAAAATCACAGCTTCTAGAAGGTTTACATGATTTCGTAAAAAACACGAGTTTTTAGAAAATGTGTTTTATTTCATTAATGGAATCTACAAAGTATGCACATTCTACGTCATAACGACTTTCTATAGTTTGCGCATGCATCTGGAAATAAGAAAAGCTTACTTCCCCCGTTTTTTAAAATCACAGCTTCTAGAAGGTTTACATGGTTTCTTAAAAAACACGAGTTTTAGAAAATGTGTTTTATTTCACAAATGGAATCTACAAAGTATGCACATTCTACGTCATAACGACTTTCTATAGTTTGCGCATGCGTCTGGAAATAAGAAAATCTTACTTCCACCGTTTTTTAAAATCACAGCTTCTAGAAAATTTACATGATTTCGTAAAAAACACGAGTTTTTAGAAAATGTGTTTTATTTCACAAATGGAATCAACAAAGTATGCACATTCTACTTCATAACGACTTTCTATAGTTTGCGCTTGCGTTTGGAAATAAGAAAAGCTTACTTCGCCTGTTTTTTAAAATCACAGCTTCTAGTAGGTTTACATGATTTCTTAAAAAACAAGAGTTTTTAGAAAATGTGTTTTATTTCATAAATGGAATCAACAAAGTATGCACATTCTACGTCATAACGACTTTCTATAGTTTACGCATTCATCCAGAAATAAGAAAAGCTTACTTCCACCGTTTTTTAAAATCACAGCTTCTAGAAGGTTTACATGATTTCGTAAAAAACACGAGTTTTTAGAAAATGTGTTTTATTTTATAAATGGAATCTACAAAGTATGCACATTCTACGTCATAACGACTTTATATTCTTTGCGCATGCGTCCGGAAAAAAGAAAAGCTTACTTCCCCCGTTTTTTAAAATCACAGCTTCTAGAAGGTTTACATGATTTCTTAAAAAACACGAGTTTTTAGAAAATGTGTTTTATTTCATAAATGGAATCAACAAAGTATGCAAATTCTACGTCATAACGACTTTCTATAGTTTGCGCCTTCGTCCGGAAATAAGAAAAGCTTACTTCCACCGTTTTTTAAAACCAAAGCTTGTTGAAGGTTTACATGATTTCGTAAAAAACACGAGTTTTTAGAAAATGTGTTTTATTTCATAAATGGAATCTACAAAGTATGCACATTCTATGTCATAATGACTTTCTATTGTTTGCGCATGCATCTGGAAAAAAGAAAAGCTTACTTCCCCCGTTTTTTAAAATCACAGCTTCTAGAAGGTTTACATGATTTCTTAAAAAACAAGAGTTTTTAGAAAATGTGTTTTATTTCATAAATGGAATCAACAAAGTATGCACATTCTACATCATAACGACTTTGTATAGTTTGCGCTTGCGTTTGGAAATAAGAAAAGCTTACTTCCCCCGTTTTTTAAAACCACAGCATGTTGAAGGTTTACATGATTTCGTAAAAAACACGAGTTTTTAGAAAATGTGTTTTATTTCATAAATGGAATCTACAAAGTATGCACATTCTACGTCATAACGACTTTCTATAGTTTGCGCATGCATCCGGAAATAAGAAAAGCTTACTTCCCCCATTTTTTAAAATCACAACTTCTAGAAGGTTTACATGATTTCTTAAAAAACATGAGTTTTTAGAAAATGTGTTTTATTTCACAAATGGAATCAACAAAGTATGCACATTCTACTTCATAACGACTTTCTATAGTTTGCGCTTGCGTTTGGAAATAAGAAAAGCTTACTTCCCCCGTTTTTTAAAATCACAGCTTCTAGAAGGTTTACATGATTTCTTAAAAAACATGAGTTTTTAGAAAATGTGTTTTATTTCATAAATGGAATCAACAAAGTATGCACATTCTATGTCATAACGACTTTCTATAGTTTGCGCATGCGGCCGGAAATAAGAAAAGCTTACTTCCACCATTTTTTAAAATCACAGCTTCTAGAAGGTTTACATGATTTCTTAAAAAACACGAGTTTTTAGAAAATGTGTTTTATTTCATAAATGGAATCAACAAAGTATGCACAGTCTACGTCATAACGACTTTCTATAGTTTGCCCATTCGTCCAGAAATAAGAAAAGCTTACTTCCACCATTTTTTAAAATCACAGCTTCTAGAAGGTTTACATGATTTCCTAAAAAACACGACTTTTTAGAAAATGTGTTATATTTCATAAATGGAATCAACAAAGTATGCACATTGTACGTCATAACGACTTTCTATAGTTTGCGCATGCGTCCGGAAATAAGAAAGCTTACTTCCACCGTTTTTTAAAATCATAGCTTCTAGAAGGTTTACATGATTTGGTAAAAAACACGAGTTTTTAGAAAATGTGTTTTATTTCAAAAATGGAATATACAAAGTATGCCCATTCTACATCATAACGACTTTCTATAGTTTGCGCATGCGTCCGGAAATAACAAAAGCTTACTTCCACCATTTTTTAAAATCACAGGTTCTAGAAGGTTTACATGATTTCATAAAAAACACGAGTTTTTAGAAAATGTGTTTTATTTCATAAATCGAATCTACAAAGTATGCACATTCGACGTCATAATGACTTTCTATAGTTTGTGCATGCGTCCGGAAATAATAAAAGCTTACTTCCACCGTTTTTTTAAATCACGGCTTCTAGAAGATTTACATGATTTCGTAAAAAACACGAGTTTTTAGAAAATGTGTTTTATTTCATAAATGGAATCTACAAAGTTTGCACATTCTACGTCATAACGACTTTCTATAGTTTGCGGATGCGTCCAGACATAAGAAAAGCTTACTTCCCTCGATTTTTAAATTCACAGCTTCTAGAAGGTTTACATGATTTCGTAAAAAACACGAGTTATTAGAAAATGTGTTTTATTTCATAAATGGAATCAACAAAGTATGCACATTCTACATCACAACGACATTCTATAGTTTGCGCATTCAACCGGAAATAAGAAAAGCTTACTTCCACCATTTTTTAAAATCACAGCTTCTAGAAGGTTTACATGATTTCGTAAAAAACACTAGATTTTAGCAAATGTGTTTTATTTCATAAATGGAATCTACAAAGTATGCACATTCTACGTCATAACGACTTTCTATAGTTTGCGCATGCGTTTGGAAATAAGAAAAGCTTACATCCCCCATTTTTTAAAATCACAGCTTCTAGAAGGTTTAGATGATTTCTTAAAAAACACGAGTTTTTAGAAAATGTGTTTTATTTCATAAATGGAATCAACAAAGTATGCACATTCTACGTCATAACGACTTTCTATAGTTTGCGCATGCGTCCGGAAATAAGAAAAGCTTACTTCCACCGTTCTTTAAAATCACAGCTTCTAGAAGGTTTACATGATTTCGTAAAAAACACGAGTTTTTGGAAAATGTGTTTTATTTCATAAATGGAATCTACAAAATATGCACATTCTACGTCATAACGACTTTCTATAGTTTGCGCATGCGTCCAGAAATAAGAAAATCTTACTTCCACCGTTTTTTAAAATCACAGCTTCTAGAAGGTTTACATGATTTCGTAAAAAACACGAGTTTTTAGCAAATGTGTTTTATTTCATAAATGGAATCTACAAAGTATGCACATTCTACGTCATTAGGAATTTCTATAGTTTGCGCATGCGTCCAGAAATAAGAAAAGCTTACTTCCGCCATTTTTTAAAATCACAGCTTCTAGAAGGTTTACACGATTTCTTAAAAAACACGAATTTAGAAAATGTGTTTTATTTCATAAATGGAATCAACAAAGTATGCACATTCTATGTCATAACGACTTTCTATAGTTTGCGCAAGCATTTGGAAATAAGAAAAGCTTACTTCGCCCGTTTTTTAAAATCACAGCTTCTAGAAGGTTTACATGATTTCTTAAAAAACACGAGTTTTTAGAAAATGTGTTTTATTTCATAAATGGAATCAACAAAGAATGCAAATTCTACGCCATAACGACTTTCTATAGTTTGCGCATTCGTCCGGAAATAAGAAAAGCTTACTTCCACCGTTTTTTAAAACCACAGCATGTTGAAGGTTTACATGATTTCGTAAACAACACGAGTTTTTAGAAAATGTGTTTTACTTCATAAATGGAATCTACAAAGTATGCACATTCTACGTCATAACGACTTTCTATAGTTTGCGCATGCATCCGGAAATAAGAAAAGCTTACTTCCCCCATTTTTTAAAATCACAACTTCTAGAAGGTTTACATGATTTCTTAAAAAACACGAGTTTTTAGAAAATGTGTTTTATTTCACAAATGGAATCAACAAAGTATGCACATTCTACTTCATAACGACTTTCTATAGTTTGCGCTTGCGTTTGGAAATAAGAAAAGCTTACTTCCCCTGTTTTTTAAAATCACAGCTTCTAGAAGGTTTACATGATTTCTTAAGAAAGAAGAGTTTTTAGAAAATGTGTTTTATTTCATAAATGGAATCAACAAAGTATGCACATTCTACGTCATAACGACTTTCTATAGTTTCTGCATTCGTCCGGAAATAAGAAAAGCTTACTTCCACCATTTTTTAAAATCACAGCTTCTAGAAGGTTTACATGATTTCGTAAAAAACACGAGTTTTTAGAAAATGTGTTTTATTTCATAAATGGAATCTACAAAGTATGCACATTCTACATCATAACGACTTTCTATAGTTTGCGCATGCGTCCGGAAATAAGAAAAGCTTACTTCCACCGTTTTTTGAAATCACAGCTTCTAGAAGGTTTACATGATTTCGTAAAAAACACGAGTTTTTAGAAAATGTGTTTTATTTCATAAATGTAAGCTACAAAGTATGCACATTCTACGTTATAACGACTTTCTATAGTTTGCACATGCGTCCGGAAATAAGAAAAGCTTACTTCCCCCGTTTTTAAAAATCACAGCTTCTAGGAGGTTTACATGATTTCCTAAAAAACACGACTTTTTAGCAAATGTGTTTTATATGATAAATGGAATCAACAAAGTATGCACATTCTACGTCATAACGACTTTCTATAGTTTGCACATGCATTTGGAAATAAGAAAAGCTTACTTCCCCCGTTTTTTAAAATCACAACTTCAAGAAAGGTTTACATGTTTTCTGAAAAAACACAACTTTTTAGAAAATGTGTTTTATTTCATAAATGGAATCAACAAAGTATGCACATTCTACGTCATAACGAATTTTTATAGTTTGCGCATGCGTCCAGAAATAAGAAAAGCTTACTTCCACCGTTTTTTAAAATCACAGCTTCTAGAAGGTTTACATGATTTCGTAAAAAACACGAGTTTTTAGAAAATTTGTTTTATTTCATAAATGGAATCTACAAAGTATGCACATTCTACGTCATAACGACTTTCTATAGTTTGCGCATGTGTCCGGAAATAAGAAAAGCTTACTTCCCGCGTTTTTTAAATTCACAGCTTCTAGAAGGTTTACATGATTTCTTAAAAAACACGAGTTTTTAGAAATTGTGTTTTATTTCATAAATGGAATCAGCAAAGAATGCACATTCTACCTCATAACGACTTTCTATAGTTTGCGCATCCGTTTGCAAATAAGAAAAGCTTACTTCCCCTGTTTTTTAAAATCACAGCTTCTAAAAGGTTTACATGGTTTCTTAAAAAACACGAGTTTTTAGAAAATCTGTTTTATTTCGTAAATGGAATCAAAAAAGTATGCACATTGTACGTCATAACGACTTTCTATAGTTTGCGCATGCATCCAAAAATAAAAAAAGCTTACTTCCACCGTTTTATAAAAGCACAGCTTCTAGAAGGTTTACATGATTTCTTAAAAAACACGAGTTTTTAGAAAATGTGTTTTATTTCATAAATGGAATCAACAAAGTATGCACATTCTACGTCATAACGACTTTCTATAGTTTGTGCATTCGTCTGGAAATAAGTAAAGCTTACTTCCACCATTTTTTAAAATCACAGCTTCTAGAAGGTTTACATGATTTCGTAAAAAACACGAGTTTTTAGAAAATGTGTTTTATTTCATAAATGGAATCTACAAAGTATTCACATTCTACATCATAATGACTTTCTATAGTTTGCGCATGCGTCTGGAAATAAGAAAAACTTACTTCCACCGTTTTTTAAAATCACAGCTTCTAGAAGGTTTACATGATTTCGTAAAAAACACGAGTTTTTAGAAAATGTGTTTTATTTCATAAATGGAATCTACAAAGTATGCACATTCTACATCATAATGAATTTCTATAGTTTGCGCATGCGTCTGGAAATAAGAAAAGCTTACTTCCACCGTTTTTTAAAATCACAGCTTCTAGAAAATTTACATGATTTCGTAAAAAACACGAGTTTTTAGAAAATGTGTTTTATTTCATCAATGGAATTTACAAAGTATGCGCATTCTACGTCATGAGGACTTTCTATAGTTTGCACATTCGTCGAGAAATAAGAAAAGCTTACTTCCGCCATTTTTTAAAATCACAGCTTCTAGAAGGTTTACACGATTTCTTAAAAAACACGACTTTTTAGAAAATGTGTTTTATTTCATAAATGGAATCAACAAAGTATGCACATTCTATGTCATAACGACTTTCTATAGTTTGCGCATTCGTCCGGAAATAACAAAAGCTTACTTCCACCGTTTTTTAAAATCACAGCTTCTAGAAGGTTTACATGATTTCGTAAAAAACACGAGTTTTTAGAAAATGTGTTTTATTTCATTAATAGAATCTACAAAGTATTCACATTCTACGTCATAACGACTTTCTATAGTTTGCGCATGCATCCGGAAATAAGAAAAGCTTACTTCCCCCGTTTTTTAAAATCACAGCTTCTAGAAGATTTACATGGTTTCTTAAAAAACACGAGTTTTTAGAAAATGTGTTTTATTTCATAAATGGAATCTACAAAGTATGCACATTCTACGTCATAATGACTTTCTATAGTTTGCGCATGCGTCCGGAAATAAGAAAAGCTTACTTCCCCCGTTTTTTAAAATCACAGCTTCTAGAAGGTTTACATGGATTCTTAAAAAACACGAGTTTTTAGAAAATGTGTTTTATTTCATAAATGGAATCTACCAAGTATGCACATTCTACGTCATAACGACTTTCTATAGTTTGCGCATGCATCCGGAAATAAGAAAAGCTTACTTCCCCCATTTTTTAAAATCACAGCTTCTAGAAGGTTTACATGGTTTCTTAAAAAACACGAGTTTTTAGAAAATGTGTTTTATTTCATAAATGGAATCTACAAAGTATGCACATTCTACGTCATAACGACTTTCTATAGTTTGCGCATGCGGCCGGAAATAAGAAAAGCTTACTTCCCTCGTTTTTTAAAATCACAGCTTCTAGAAGGTTTACATGATTTCTTAAAAAACACGAGTTTTTAGAAAATGTGTTTTATTTCACAAATTTAATCAACAAAGTATGCACATTCTACGTCATAACGACTTTCTATAGTTTGCGCTTGCGTTTGGAAATAAGAAAAGCTTACTTCCCCCGTTTTTTAAAATCACAGCTTCTAGAAGGTATACATGATTTCTTAAAAAACACAAGTTTTTAGAAAATGTGTTTTATTTCATAAATAGAATCAACAAAGTATGCACATTCTACGTCATAACGACTTTCTATAGTTTGCGCATGCGTCCGGAAATAAGAAAAGCTTATTTCCCCCGTTTTTAAAAATCACAGCTTCTAGGAGGTTTACATGATTTCTTAAAAAACACAAGTTTTTAGAAAATGTGTTTTATTTCATAAATGGAATCAACAAAGTATGCACATTCTACGTCATAACGACTTTCTATAGTTTGCGCATTCGTCCGGAAATAAGAAAAGCTTACTTCCACCATTTTTTAAAATCACAACTTCTAGAAGGTTTACATGAATTCTTAAAAAACATGAGTTTTTAGAAAATGTGTTTTATTTCATAAATGGAATCAACAAAGTATGCACATTCTACGTCATAACAACTTTGTATAGTTTGCACATTCGTCCAGAAATAAGAAAAGCTTACTTCCACCGTTTTTTAAAAGCACAGCTTCTAGAAGGTTTACATGATTTCCTAAAAAACACGAGTTTTTAGAAAATGTGTTCTATTTTATAAATGGAATGAACAAAGTATGCACATTCTACGTCATAATGACTTTCTATAGTTTGCGCATGCATCCGGAAATAAGAAAAGCTTAGTTCCACCGTTTTTTAAAATCGTAGCTTCTAGAAGGTTTACATGATTTCGTAAAAAACACGAGTTTTTAGAAAATGTGTTTTATTTCATAAATGGATTCCACAAAGTATGCGTATTCTACGTCACAACGACTTGCTATAGTTTGCGCATGCGTCCGGAAATAAGAAAAGCTTACTTCCACCGTTTTTTAAAATCATAGCTTTTAGAAGGTTTACATGATTTCGTAAAAAACATGAGTTTTTAGAAAATGTGTTTTATTTCATAAATGGAATCTACAAAGTATGCACATTCTACATCATAACGAATTTCTATAGTTTGCGCATGCGTCCGGAAATAAGAAAAGCTTACTTCCACCGTTTTTTAAAATCACAGCTTCTAGAAGGTTTATATGATTTCGTAAAAAACACGAGTTTTTAGAAAATGTGTTTTATTTCATAAATGGAATCTACAAAGTATGCACATTCTACGTCATTAGGACTTTCTATAGTTTGCGCATGCGTCCAGAAATAAGAAAAGCTTACTTCCGCCATTTTTTAAAATCACAGCTTCTAGAAGATTTACACGATTTCTTAAAAAACACGAATTTAGAAAATGTGTTTTATTTCATAAATGGAATCAACAAAGTATGCACATTCTATGTCATAACGACTTTCTATAGTTTGCGCAAGCATTTGGAAATAAGAAAAGCTTACTTCGCCCGTTTTTTAAAATCACAGCTTCTAGAAGGTTTACATGGATTCTTAAAAAACACGAGTTTTTAGAAAATGTGTTTTATTTCATAAATGGAATCTACCAAGTATGCACATTCTACGTCATAACGACTTTCTATAGTTTGCGCATGCATCCAGAAATAAGAAAAGCTTACTTCCCCCATTTTTTAAAATCACAGCTTCTAGAAGGTTTACATGGTTTCTTAAAAAACACGAGTTTTTAGAAAATGTGTTTTATTTCATAAATGGAATCTACAAAGTATGCACATTCTACGTCATAACGACTTTCTATAGTTTGCGCATGCGGCCGGAAATAAGAAAAGCTTACTTCCATCGTTTTTTAAAATCACAGCTTCTAGAAGGTTTACATGATTTCTTAAAAAACACGAGTTTTTAGAAAATGTGTTTTATTTCACAAATTTAATCAACAAAGTATGCACATTCTACGTCATAACGACTTTCTATAGTTTGCGCTTGCGTTTGGAAATAAGAAAAGCTTACTTCCATCGTTTTTTAAAATCACAGCTTCTAGAAGGTTTACATGATTTCTTAAAAAACACAACTTTTTAGAAAATGTGTTTTATTTCATAAATAGAATCAACAAAGTATGCACATTCTACGTCGTAACGACTTTCTATAGTTTGCGCATGCGTCCGGAAATAAGAAAAGCTTACTTCCCCCGTTTTTAAAAATCACAGCTTCTAGGAGGTTTACATGATTTCTTAAAAAACACAAGTTTTTAGAAAATGTGTTTTATTTCATAAATGGAATCAACAAAGTATGCACATTCTACGTCATAACGACTTTCTATAGTTTGCGCATGCATTTGGAAATAATAAAAGCTTACTTCCCCCGTTTTTTAAAATCACAGCTTCTAGAAGGTTTACATGACTTCTTAAAAAACACGAGTTTCTAGAAAATGTTATTTATTTCATAAATGGAATCAACAAAGTATGCACATTCTACGTCATAACGACTTTCTATAGTTTGCGCATGTGTTTGGAAATAAGAAAAGCTTACTTCCCCCATTTTTTAAAATCACAGCTTCTAGAAGGTTTACATGGTTTCTTAAAAAACACGAGTTTTTAGAAAATGTGTTTTATTTCATAAATGGAATCAACAAAGTATGCAAATTCTACGTCATAACGAATTTCTATAGTTTGCGCATTCGTCCGGAAATAAGAAAAGCTTACTTCCACCGTTTTTTAAAATCACAGCTTCTAGAAGGTTTACATGATTTCTTACAAAACACGAGCTTTTAGAAAATGCGTTTTATTTCATAAATGGAATCTACAAAGTATGCACATTCTACGTCATAACGACTTTCTATAGTTTGCGCATGCGTCCGGAAATAAGAAAAGCTTACTTCCACCGTTTTTTAAAATCACAGCTTCTAGAAGGTTTACATGACTTCTTAAAAAACACGAGTTTCTAGAAAATGTGTTTTATTTCATAAATGGAATCAACAAAGTATGCACATTCGACGTCATAACGACTTTCTATAGTTTGCGCATGTGTTTGGAAATAAGAAAAGCTTACTTCCCCCGTTTTTTAAAATCACAGCTTCTAGAAGGTTTACATGGTTTCTTAAAATACACGAGTTTTTAGAAAATGTGTTTTATTTCATAAATGCATTCAACAAAGTATGCAAATTCTACATCATAACGAATTTCTATAGTTTGCGCATTCGTCCGGAAATAAGAAAAGCTTACTTCCACAGTTTTTTTAAATCACAGCTTCTAGAAGCTTTACATGATTTCTTAAAAAACACGAGTTTTTAGAAAATGTGTTTTATTTCATAAATGGAATCAACAAAGTATGCACATTCTACGTCATAACGACTTTCTCTAGTTTGCGCATGCGTCCGAAAATAAGAAAAGATTACTTCCACCGTTTTCTAAAATCACAGCTTCTAGAAGGTTTACATGATTTCGTAAAAAACACGAGTTTTTAGAAAATGTGTTTTATTTCAAAAATGGAATCTACAAAGTATGCACATTCTACGTCATAACCACTTTCTATAGTTTGCGCATGCGTCCGGAAATAAGAAAAGCTTACTTCCCCCTTTATTTAAAATCACAGCTTCTAGAAGGTTTACATGATTTCGTAAAAAACATTAGTTTTTAGAAAATGTGTTTTATTTCATAAATGGAATCAACAAAGTATGCACATTCTACATCATAAGGACTTTCTATAGTTTGCGCGTGCATCCAGAAATAAGAAAACCTTACTTCCACCGTTTTTTAAAATCACAGCTTCTAGAAGGTTTACATGATTTCTTAAAAAACATGAATTTTTAGAAAATGTGTTTTATTTCATAAATAGAATCAACAAAGTATGCACATTCTACGTCATAACGACTTTCTACAGTTTGCGCATGCGTTTGGAAATAAGAAAAGCTTACTTCCCCCGTTTTTTAAAATTACAGCTTCTAGAAGGTTTACATGATTTGTTAAAAAACACGAGTTTTTAGATAATGTGTTTTATTTCATAAATGGAATCAGCAAAGTATGCACATTCTACGTCATAACGACTTTCTCTAGTTTGTGCATGCATCCGGAAATAAGAAAAGCTTACTTCCACCGTTTTTTAAAATCACAGCTTCTAGAAGGTTTACATGATTTCGTAAAAAACATGAGTTTTTAGAAACAGTGTTTTATTTCATAAATGGAATCTACAAACTATGCACATTCTACGTCATAATGACATTCTATAGTTTGTGCATGCGTCCGGAAATAAGAAAAGCTTACTTCCCCCGTTTTCTAAAATCACAGCTTCTGGAAGGTTTTTATGATTTCTTAAAAAACATGAGTTTTTAGAAAATGTGTTTTATTTCATAAATGGAATCAACAAAGTATGCACATTCTATGTCATAACGACTTTCTATAGTTTGCGCATGCATTTGGAAATAAGAAAAGCTTACTTCGCCCGTTTTTTGAAATCACAGCTTCTAGAAGGTTTACATGGTTTCTTAAAAAACACGAATTTTTAGAAAATGTGTTTTATTTCATAAATGGAATCAAGAAAGTATGCACATTCTACGTCATAACGACTTTCTATAGTTTGCGCATGCGTCCGGAAATAAGAAAATCTTACTTCCACCGTTTTTTAAAATCACAGCTTCTAGAAGGTTTACATGATTTCGTAAAAAACATGAGTTTTAGAAAATGTGTTTTATTTCATAAATGGAATCAAAAAAGTATGCAAATTCTACGTCCTAACGAATTTCTATAGTTTGTGCATTCGTCCGAAAATAAGAAAAGCTTACTTCCACCGTTTTTTAAAATCACAGCTTCTAGAAGGTTTACATGATTTCGTAAAAAACACGAGTTTTTAGAAAATGTGTTTTATTTCATAAATGGAATCTACAAAGTATGCACATTCTACATCATAACGACTTTCTATAGTTTGCCCATGCGGCCAGAAATAAGAAAAGCTTACTTCCCCCCGTTTTTTAAAATCACAACTTCTAGAAGGTTTACATGATTTCTTAAAAAACATGAGTTTTTAGAAAATGTGTTTTATTTCACAAATGGAATCAACAATTATGCACATTCTACGTCATAATGACTTTCTATAGTTTGCGCTTGCCTTTGGAAATAAGAAAAGCTTACTTCCCACGTTTTTTAAAATCACAGCTTCTAGAAGGTTTACATGATTTCTTAAAAAACACGAGTTTTTAGAAAATGTGTTTTATTTCATAAATGGAATCAACAAAGTATGCACATTCTACATCATAACGACTTTCTATAGTTTGCGCATGCGTCCGGAAATAAGAAAAGCTTACTTCCACCATTTTTTAAAATCACAGATTCTAGAAGGTTTACATGATTTCATAAAAAACACGAGTTTTTAGAAAATGTGTTTTATTTCATAAATTGAATCTACAAAGTATGCACATTCTACGTCATAACGACTTTCTATAGTTTGCGCATGCGTCCGGAAATAAGAAAAGCTTACTTCCACCGTTTTTTTAAATCATAGCTTCTAGAAGGTTTACATGATTTCGTAAAAAACACGAGTTTTTAGAAAATGTGTTTTATTTCATAAATGGAATCTAGAAAGTATGCACATTCTACGTCATAACAACTTTCTATCGTTTGCACATGCGTCCGGAACTAAGAAAAGCTTACTTCCCCCGTTTTTTAAATTCACAGCTTCTAGAAGGTTTACATGATTTCATAAAAAACACGAGTTTTTAGAAAATGTGTTTTATTTCATAAATAGAATCAACAAAGTATTTACATTCTACGTCATAACGACTTTCTATAGTTTGCGCATTCGTCCGGAAATAAGAAAAGCTTACTTCCATCGTTTTTTAAAATCACAGCTTCTAGAAGGTTTACATGATTTCGTAAAAAACACGAGTTTTTAGAAAATGTGTTTTATTTCATAAATGGAATCAACAAAGTATGCACATTCTACGTCATAACGACTTTCTATAGTTTGCGCATGCGTCCGGAAATAAGAAAAGCTTGCTTCCACCGTTTTTTAAAATAATAGCTTCTAGAAGGTTTACATGATTTCGTAGAAAACACGATTTTTTAGAAAATGTGTTTTATTTCATAAATGGAATCTACAAGGTATGCACATTCTACGTCATAAAGACTTTCTATAGTTTGCGCATGCGTCCGGAAATAAGAAAATCTTATTTCCCCCGTTTTTTAAAATCACAGCTTCTAGAAGGTTTACATGATTTCGTAAAAACATGAGTTTTAGAAAATGTGTTTTATTTCATAAATGGAATCAACAAAGTATGCAAATTCTACGTCATTACGCATTTCTATAGTTTGCGCATTCGTCCGAAAATAAGAAAAGCTTACTTCCCACGTTTTTTAAAATCACAGCTTCTAGAAGGTTTACATGATTTCTTAAAAAACACGAGTTTTTAGAAAATGTGTTTTATTTCATAAATGGAATCAACAAAGTATGCACATTCTACATCATAACGACTTTCTATAGTTTGCGCATGCGTCCGGAAATAAGAAAAGCTTACTTCCACCATTTTTTAAAATCACAGATTCTAGAAGGTTTACATGATTTCATAAAAAACACGAGTTTTTAGAAAATGTGTTTTATTTCATAAATAGAATCAACAAAGTATTTACATTCTACGTCATAACGACTTTCTATAGTTTGCGCATTCGTCCGGAAATAAGAAAAGCTTACTTCCATCGTTTTTTAAAATCACAGCTTCTAGAAGGTTTACATGATTTCGTAAAAAACACGAGTTTTTAGAAAATGTGCTTTATTTCATAAATGGAATCAACAAAGTATGCACATTCTACGTCATAACGACTTTCTATAGTTTGCGCATGCGTCCGGAAATAAGAAAAGCTTGCTTCCACCGTTTTTTAAAATAATAGCTTCTAGAAGGTTTACATGATTTCGTAGAAAACACGATTTTTTAGAAAATGTGTTTTATTTCATAAATGGAATCTACAAGGTATGCACATTCTACGTCATAAAGACTTTCTATAGTTTGCGCATGCGTCCGGAAATAAGAAAATCTTATTTCCCCCGTTTTTTAAAATCACAGCTTCTAGAAGGTTTACATGATTTCGTAAAAAACATGAGTTTTAGAAAATGTGTTTTATTTCATAAATGGAATCAACAAAGTATGCAAATTCTACGTCATTACGAATTTCTATAGTTTGCGCATTCGTCCGAAAATAAGAAAAGCTTACTTCCACCCTTTTTTAAAATCACAGCTTCTAGAAGGTTTACATGATTTCGTAAAAAACAGGAGTTTTTAGAAAATGTGTTTTATTTCATAAATGGAATCTACAAAGTATGCACATTCTACATCATAACGACTTTCTATAGTTTGCCCATGCGGCCGGAAATAAGAAAAGCTTACTTCCCCCGTTTTTTAAAATCACAGCTTCTAGAAGGTTTTTATGATTTCTTAAAAAGCATGAGTTTTTAGAAAATGTGTTTTATTTCATAAATGGAATCAACAAAGTATGCACATTCTATGTCATAACGACTTTCTATAGTTTGCGCATGCATTTGGAAATAAGAAAAGCTTACTTCGCCCGTTTTTTGAAATCACAGCTTCTAGAAGGTTTACATGGTTTCTTAAAAAACACGAATTTTTAGAAAATGTGTTTTATTTCATAAATGGAATCTACAAAGTATGCACATTATACGTCATAACGACTTTCTATAGTTTGCGCATGCGGCCGGAAATAAGAAAAGCTTACTTCCCCCGTTTTTTAAAATCACAGCTTCTAGAAGGTTTACATGATTTCTTAAAAAACACGAGTTTTTAGAAAATATGTTTTATTTCATAAATGGAATCTACAAAGTATGCACATTCTACATCATAACGACTTTCTATAGTTTGCCCATGCGGCCGGAGATAAGAAAAGCTTACTTCCCCCGTTTTAAAATCACAGCTTCTAGAAGGTTTACATGATTTCTTAAAAAACACGAGTTTTTAGAAAATGTGTTTTATTTCACAAATGGAATCAACAAAGTATGCACATTCTACGTCATAATGACTTTCTATAGTTTGCGCTTGCCTTGGAAATAAGAAAAGCTTACTTCCCCCGTTTTTTAAAATCACAGCTTCTAGAAGGTTTACATCATTTCTTAAAAAACACGAGTTTTTAGAAAATGTGTTTTATTTCATAAATGGAATCAACAAAGTATGCACATTCTACATCATAACGACTTTCTATAGTTTGCGCATGCGTCCGGAAATAAGAAAAGCTTACTTCCACCATTTTTTAAAATCACAGATTCTAGAAGGTTTACATGATTTCATAAAAAACACGAGTTTTTAGAAAATGTGTTTTATTTCATAAATTGAATCTACAAAGTATGCACATTCTACGTCATAACGACTTTCTATAGTTTGCGCATGCGTCCGGAAATAAGAAAAGCTTACTTCCACCGTTTTTTTAAATCATAGCTTCTAGAAGGTTTACATGATTTCGTAAAAAACACGAGTTTTTAGAAAATGTGTTTTATTTCATAAATGGAATCTACAAAGTATGCACATTCTACGTCATAACAACTTTCTATCGTTTGCACATGCGTCCGGAACTAAGAAAAGCTTACTTCCCCCGTTTTTTAAATTCACAGCTTCTAGAAGGTTTACATGATTTCTTAAAAAACACGAGTTTTTAGAAAATGTGTTTTATTTCATAAATGGAATCAACAAAGTATGCACATTCTACGTCATAACAACTTTCTATAGTTTGCGCATTCGTCCGGAAATAAGAAAAGCTTACTTCCACCGTTTTTTAAAATCACAGCTTCTAGAAGGTTTACATGATTTCGTAAAAAACACGAGTTTTTAGAAAATGTTTTTTATTTCATAAATGGAATCAACAAAGTATGCACATTCTACGTCATAACGACTTTCTATAGTTTGCGTATGCGTCCGGAAATAAGAAAAGCTTACTTCCACCGTTTTTTAAAATCATAGCTTCTACAAGCTTTACATGATTTCGTAAAAAACATGAGTTTTTAGAAAATGTGTTTTATTTCATAAATGGAATCTACAAGGTATGCACATTCTACGTCATAACGACTTTCTATAGTTTGCGCATGCGTCCGGAATAAAGAAAAGCTTACTGCCACCGTTTTTTAAAATCACAGCTTCTAGAAGGTTTACACGATTTCGTAAAAAACACAAGTTTTTAGAAAATGTGTTTTATTTCATAAATGGAATCTACAAAGTATCCACATTCTACATCATAATGAATTTTTATAGTTTGCGCATGTGTCCGGAAATAAGAAAACCTTACTTCCACCGTTTTTTTAAATCACAGCTTCTAGAAGGTTTACATGATTTCGTAAAAAACACGAGTTTTTAGAAAATGTGTTTTATTTCATAAATGGAATCTACAAAGTATGCACATTCTACGTCATGAGGACTTTCTATAGTTTGCGCATGCGTCCAGAAATAAGAAAAGCTTACTTCCGCCATTTTTTAAAATCATAGCTTCTAGAAGGTTTACACGATTTCTTAAAAAACATGACTTTTTGAAAATGTGTTTTATTTCATAAATGGAATCAACAAAGTATGCACATTCTATGTCATAACGACTTTCTATAGTTTGCGTATGCATTTGGAAATAAGAAAAGCTTACTTCGTCCGTTTTTTAAAATCACAGCTTCTAGAAGGTTTACATGATTTCTTAAAAAACAGGACTTTTTAGAAAATGTATTTTATTTCATCAATGGAATCAACAAAGTATGCACATTCTACGTCATAACGACTTTCTATAGTTTACGCATTCGTCCAGAAATAAGAAAAGCTTACTTCGAACGTTTTTTAAAATCACAGCTTCTAGAAGGTTTACATGCTTTCGTAAAAAACACGAGTTTTTAGAAAATGTGTTTTATTTTATAAATGCAATCTACAAAGTATGCACATTCTACGTCATAACGACTTTCTATTGTTTGCACATGCGTCCGGAAAAAAGAAAAGCTTACTTCCCCCGTTTTTTAAAATCACAGCTTCTAGAAGTTTTAAATGATTTCTTAAAAAATACGAGTTTTTAGAAAATGTGTTTTATTTCATAAATGGAATCAACGAAGTATCCACATTCTACGTCATAACAACTTTCTATAGTTTGCCCATGTCTTTGGAAAAAAGAAAAGCTTACTTCCCCCGTTTTTTAAAATCACAGCTTCTAGAAGGTTTACATGGTTTCTTAAAAAACAAGAGTTTTTAGAAAATGTCTTTTATTTCATAAATGGAATCAACAAAGTATGCAAATTCTACGTCTTAACGACTTCCTATAGTTTGCGCATTCGTCCAGAAATAAGAAAAGCTTACTTCCACCGTTTTTTAAAATCACAGCTTCTAGAAGGTTTACATGATTTCGTAAAAAACACGAGTTTTTAGAAAATGTGTTTTATTTCATAAATGGAATCTACAAAGTATGCACATTCTACGTCATAACGACTTTCTATAGTTTGCGCATGCATCCAGAAATAAGAAAAGCTTACTTCTCCCGTTTTTTAAAATCACAGCTTCTAGAAGGTTTACATGATTTGTTAAAAAACACGAGTTTTTAGAAAATGTGTTTTATTTCATAAATCGAATCTACAAAGCATGCAGATTCTACGTCATAATGACTCTCTATAGTTTTCGCATGCATCTGGAAATAAGAAAAGCTTACTTCCCCCATTTTTTAAAATCACAGCTTCTAGAAGGTTTACATGATTTCTTAAAAAACATGTGTTTTTAGAAAATGTGTTTTATTTCATAAATGGAATCAACAAAGTATGCACATTCTACGTCACAACGACTTTCTAAAGTATGCGCATGCGTTTGGAAATAAGAAAAGCTTGCTTCCACCGTTTTTTAAAATCACAGCTTCTAGAAGGTTTACATGATTTCTTAAAAAACACGAGTTTTTAGAAAATGTGTTTTATTTCATAAATGGAATCAACAAAGTATGCACATTCTACGTCACAACGACTTTCTAAAGTATGCGCATGCGTTTGGAAATAAGAAAAGGTTGCTTCCACAGTTTTTTAAAATTACAGCTTCTAGAATGTTTACATGATTTCTTAAAAAACACTAGTTTTTAGAAAATGTGTTTTATTTCATAAATGGAATCAACAAAATATGCACATTCTACGTCATAACGACTTTCTATAGTTTGTGCATTCGTCCGGAAATAAGAAAAGCTTACTTCCACCATTTTTTAAAATCACAGCTTCTAGAAGGTTTACATGATTTCTTAAAAAACACGAGTTTTTAGAAAATGTGTTTTATTTCATAAATGGAATCAACAAAGTATGCACATTCTACGTCATAACGACTTTCTATAGTTTGCGAATGCGTCCGGAAATAAGAAAAGCTTACTTCCACCGTTTTTTAAAATCACAGCTTCTAGAAGGTTTACATGATTTCTTAAAAAACACGAGTTTTTAGAAAATGTGTTTTATTTCATAAATGGAATCAACAAAGTATGCACATTCTACGTCACAACGACTTTCTATTGTTTGCGCATGCGTTTGGAAATAAGAAAAGCTTACTTCCACCGTTTTTTAAAATCACAGCTTCTAGAAGGTTTACATGATTTCGTAAAAAACACGTGTTTTTAGAAAATGTGTTTTATTTCATAAATGGAATCTACAAAGTATGCACATTCTACGTCAGAATGACTTTCTATAGTTTTCGAATGCGTCCGGAAATAAGAAAAGCTTACATCCACCGTTTTTTAAAATCACAGCTTCTAGAAGGTTTACATGGTTTCGTAAAAAACATGAGTTTTTAGAAAATGTGTTTTATTTCATAAATGGAATCTACAAAGTATGCAAATTCTACGTCATAACGAATTTCTATAGTTTGCGCATGCGTCCGGAAATAAGAAAAGCTTACTTCCCCCGTTTTTTCAAATCACAGCTTCTAGAAGGTTTACATGATTTCTTAAATAACACGAGTTTTTAGAAAATGTGTTTTATTTCATAAATGGAATCAACAAAGTATGCACATTCTACGTCATAACGACTTTCTATAGTTTGCGCATGCGTCCGGAAATAAGAAAATCTTACTTCCACCGTTTTTTAAAATCACAGCTTGTAGAAGGTTTACATGATTTCGTAAAAAACACGAGTTTTTAGAAAATGTGTTTTATTTCATCAATGGAATCTACGAAGTATGCACATTCTACGTCACAACGACTTTCTATAGTTTGCGCATGCGTCCGAAAATAAGAAAAGCTTACTTCCACCGTTTTTTAAAATCACAGCTTCTAGAAGATTTACATGATTTCTTAAAAACAACGAGTTTTCATAAAATGTGTTTTATTTCATAAATGGAATCAACAAAGTATGCACATTCTACGTCATAACGACTTTCTATAGTTTGCGCATGCGTTCGGAAATAAGAAAAGCTTACTTCCCCCGTTTTTTAGAATCACAGCTTCTAGAAGGTTTACAGGATTTCTTAAAAAACACTAGTATTTAGAAAATATGTTTTATTTCATAAATGGAATCAACAAAGTATGCACATTCTATGTCATAATGACTTTCTATAGTTTGCGCATGCGTCCGGAAATAAGAAAAGCTTACTTCCACCGTTTCTTAAAGTCACAGCTTCTAGAAGGTTTACATCATTTCTTAAAAACACGAGTTTTTTTAAAATGTGTTTTATTTCATAAATGGAATCAACAAAGTATGTATATTCTACGTCATAACGACTTTCTATAGTTTGCGCATTCGTCCGGAAATAAGAAAAGCTTACTTCCACCGTTTTTTTAAATCACAGCTTCTAGAAGGTTTACATGATTTCGTAAAAAACACGAGTTTTTAGAAAATTTGTTTTATTTCATAAATGGAATCTACAATGTACGCACATTCTACGTCATAACGACATTCTACAGTTTGCGCATGCGTTTGGAAATAAGAAAAGCTTACTTCCTCCGTTTTTTTAAATCACAGCTTCTAGAAGGTTTACATCATTTCTTAAAAAACACGAGTTTTTAGAAAATGTGTTTTATTCCATAAATAGAATCAACAAAGTATGCACATTCTACGTAATAACGACTTTCTATAGTTTACGCATTCGTCCAGAAATAAGAAAAGCTTACTTCGAACGTTTTTTAAAATCACAGCTTCTAGAAGGTTTACATGCTTTCGTAAAAAACACGAGTTTTTAGAAAATGTGTTTTATTTTATAAATGCAATCTACAAAGTATGCACATTCTACGTCATAACGACTTTCTATTGTTTGCACATGCGTCCGGAAAAAAGAAAAGCTTACTTCCCCCGTTTTTTAAAATCACAGCTTCTAGAAGTTTTAAATGATTTCTTAAAAAATACGAGTTTTTAGAAAATGTGTTTTATTTCATAAATGGAATCAACGAAGTATCCACATTCTACGTCATAACAACTTTCTATAGTTTGCCCATGTCTTTGGAAAAAAGAAAAGCTTACTTCCCCCGTTTTTTAAAATCACAGCTTCTAGAAGGTTTACATGGTTTCTTAAAAAACAAGAGTTTTTAGAAAATGTCTTTTATTTCATAAATGGAATCAACAAAGTATGCAAATTCTACGTCTTAACGACTTCCTATAGTTTGCGCATTCGTCCAGAAATAAGAAAAGCTTACTTCCACCGTTTTTTAAAATCACAGCTTCTAGAAGGTTTACATGATTTCGTAAAAAACACGAGTTTTTAGAAAATGTGTTTTATTTCATAAATGGAATCTACAAAGTATGCACATTCTACGTCATAACGACTTTCTATAGTTTGCGCATGCATCCAGAAATAAGAAAAGCTTACTTCTCCCGTTTTTTAAAATCACAGCTTCTAGAAGGTTTACATGATTTGTTAAAAAACACGAGTTTTTAGAAAATGTGTTTTATTTCATAAATCGAATCTACAAAGCATGCAGATTCTACGTCATAATGACTCTCTATAGTTTTCGCATGCATCTGGAAATAAGAAAAGCTTACTTCCCCCATTTTTTAAAATCACAGCTTCTAGAAGGTTTACATGATTTCTTAAAAAACATGTGTTTTTAGAAAATGTGTTTTATTTCATAAATGGAATCAACAAAGTATGCACATTCTACGTCACAACGACTTTCTAAAGTATGCGCATGCGTTTGGAAATAAGAAAAGCTTGCTTCCACCGTTTTTTAAAATCACAGCTTCTAGAAGGTTTACATGATTTCTTAAAAAACACGAGTTTTTAGAAAATGTGTTTTATTTCATAAATGGAATCAACAAAGTATGCACATTCTACGTCACAACGACTTTCTAAAGTATGCGCATGCGTTTGGAAATAAGAAAAGGTTGCTTCCACAGTTTTTTAAAATTACAGCTTCTAGAATGTTTACATGATTTCTTAAAAAACACTAGTTTTTAGAAAATGTGTTTTATTTCATAAATGGAATCAACAAAATATGCACATTCTACGTCATAACGACTTTCTATAGTTTGTGCATTCGTCCGGAAATAAGAAAAGCTTACTTCCACCATTTTTTAAAATCACAGCTTCTAGAAGGTTTACATGATTTCTTAAAAAACACGAGTTTTTAGAAAATGTGTTTTATTTCATAAATGGAATCAACAAAGTATGCACATTCTACGTCATAACGACTTTCTATAGTTTGCGAATGCGTCCGGAAATAAGAAAAGCTTACTTCCACCGTTTTTTAAAATCACAGCTTCTAGAAGGTTTACATGATTTCTTAAAAAACACGAGTTTTTAGAAAATGTGTTTTATTTCATAAATGGAATCAACAAAGTATGCACATTCTACGTCACAACGACTTTCTATTGTTTGCGCATGCGTTTGGAAATAAGAAAAGCTTACTTCCACCGTTTTTTAAAATCACAGCTTCTAGAAGGTTTACATGATTTCGTAAAAAACACGTGTTTTTAGAAAATGTGTTTTATTTCATAAATGGAATCTACAAAGTATGCACATTCTACGTCAGAATGACTTTCTATAGTTTTCGAATGCGTCCGGAAATAAGAAAAGCTTACATCCACCGTTTTTTAAAATCACAGCTTCTAGAAGGTTTACATGGTTTCGTAAAAAACATGAGTTTTTAGAAAATGTGTTTTATTTCATAAATGGAATCTACAAAGTATGCAAATTCTACGTCATAACGAATTTCTATAGTTTGCGCATGCGTCCGGAAATAAGAAAAGCTTACTTCCCCCGTTTTTTCAAATCACAGCTTCTAGAAGGTTTACATGATTTCTTAAATAACACGAGTTTTTAGAAAATGTGTTTTATTTCATAAATGGAATCAACAAAGTATGCACATTCTACGTCATAACGACTTTCTATAGTTTGCGCATGCGTCCGGAAATAAGAAAATCTTACTTCCACCGTTTTTTAAAATCACAGCTTGTAGAAGGTTTACATGATTTCGTAAAAAACACGAGTTTTTAGAAAATGTGTTTTATTTCATCAATGGAATCTACGAAGTATGCACATTCTACGTCACAACGACTTTCTATAGTTTGCGCATGCGTCCGAAAATAAGAAAAGCTTACTTCCACCGTTTTTTAAAATCACAGCTTCTAGAAGATTTACATGATTTCTTAAAAACAACGAGTTTTCATAAAATGTGTTTTATTTCATAAATGGAATCAACAAAGTATGCACATTCTACGTCATAACGACTTTCTATAGTTTGCGCATGCGTTCGGAAATAAGAAAAGCTTACTTCCCCCGTTTTTTAGAATCACAGCTTCTAGAAGGTTTACAGGATTTCTTAAAAAACACTAGTATTTAGAAAATATGTTTTATTTCATAAATGGAATCAACAAAGTATGCACATTCTATGTCATAATGACTTTCTATAGTTTGCGCATGCGTCCGGAAATAAGAAAAGCTTACTTCCACCGTTTCTTAAAGTCACAGCTTCTAGAAGGTTTACATCATTTCTTAAAAACACGAGTTTTTTTAAAATGTGTTTTATTTCATAAATGGAATCAACAAAGTATGTATATTCTACGTCATAACGACTTTCTATAGTTTGCGCATTCGTCCGGAAATAAGAAAAGCTTACTTCCACCGTTTTTTTAAATCACAGCTTCTAGAAGGTTTACATGATTTCGTAAAAAACACGAGTTTTTAGAAAATTTGTTTTATTTCATAAATGGAATCTACAATGTACGCACATTCTACGTCATAACGACATTCTACAGTTTGCGCATGTGTCCGAAAATAAGAAAAGCTTACTTCCACCGTTTTTTAAAATCACAACTTCTAGAAGGTTTACATGATTTCTTAAAAAACACGAATTTTTAGAAAATGTGTTTTATTTCATAAAGGGAATCATCAAAGTATGCACATTCTACGTCATAACGACTTTCTATAGTTTGCGCATGCGTCCGAAAATAAGAAAAGCTTACCTCCACCATTTTTTAAAATCACAGCTTCTAGAAGGTTTACATGATTTCGTAAAAAACACGAGTTTTTAGAAAATGTGTTTTATTTCATAAATGGAATCTACAAAGTATGCACATTCTATGTCATAACGACTTTCTATAGTTTGCGCATGCGTCCGGAAATAAGAAAAGCTTACTTCCACCGTTTTTTAAAATCACAGCCTCTAGAAGATTTACATGATTTCTTAAAAAACATGAGTTTTTAGAAAATGTGTTTTATTTCATAAATGGAATCAACAAAGTATGCACATTCTACGTCATAACGACTTTCTATAGTTTGGGCATGCATTTGGAAATAAGAAAAGCTTACTTCCCCCATTTTTTAAAATCACAGCTTCTAGAAGGTTTACATGATTTCTTAAAAAACACGAGTTTTTAGAAAATGTGTTTTATTTCATCAATGGAATAAACAAAGTATGCACATTCTACGTCATAACGACTTTCTATAGTTTGCGCTTGCGTTTGGAAATTAGAAAAGCTTACTTCCCCCGTTTTTTAAAATCACAGCTTCTAGAAGGTTTACATGATTTCTTAAAAAACACGAGTTTTTAGAAAATGTATTTTATTTCATAAATGGAATCAACAAAGTATGCACATTCTACGTCATAACGACTTTCTATAGTTTGCGCATGCGTCCGGAAATGGAATCAACAAAGTATGCACATTCTATGTTATTACGACTTTCTATAGTTTGCGCATGAGTCCGGAAATAAGAAAATCTTATTTCCACCGTTTTTTAAAATCACGGCTTCTAGAAGGTTTACATGATTTCGTAAAAAACACGAGTTTTTAGAAAATGTGTTTTATTTCGTAAATGGAATCTACAAAGTATGCACATTCTACGTCATAACGACTTTCTATAGTTTGCGCATGCGTCCGGAAATAAGACAAGCTTACTTCCACCGCTTTTTAAAATCACATCTTCTAGAAGGTTTACATGATTTCGAAAAAACACGAGTTTTTAGAAAATGTGTTTTATTTCATAAATGGTATCTACAAAGTATGCACATTCAACGTCATAATGACTTTCTATAGTTTGCGCATGCGTACAGAAATAAGAAAAGCTTACTTCCCCCGTTTTTCTAAATCGCAGCTTCTAGAAGGTTTACATGATTTCTTAAAAAACACGAGTTTTTAGAAAATGTGTTTTATTTCATAAATGGAATCAACAAAGTACGCACATTCTATGTCATAACGACTTTCTATAGTTTTCGCATGCGTTGGGAAATAAGAAATGCTTACTTCCCCCGTTTATTAAAATCACAGCTTCTAGAAGGTTTACATGATTTCTTAAAAAACACTAGTTTTTAGAAAATGTGTTTTATTTCATAAATGGAATCAACAAAGTATGCACATTCTACGTCATAACGACTTTCTATAGTTTGCACATGCGTCCGGAAATAAGAAAAGCTTACTTCCACCGTTTTTTAAAATCACAGCTTCTAGAAGGTTTACATGATTTCTTAAAAAACACGAGTTTTTAGAAAATGTGTTTTATTTCATAAATAGAATAAACAAAGTATGCACATTCTACATCATAACGACTTTCTATAGTTTGCGCATGCGTCCGGAAATAAGAAAAGCTTACTTCCACCGTTTTTTAAAATCACAGCTTCTAGAAGATTTACATGATTTCTTAAAAAACACGAGTTTTTAGAAAATGTGTTTTATTTCATAAATGGAATCAACAAAGTATGCACATTCTACGTCATAAGGACTTTCTATAGTTTGGGCATGCATTTGGAAATAAGAAAAGCTTACTTCCCCCATTTTTTAAAATCACAGCTTCTAGAACGTTTACATGATTTCTTAAAAAACACGAGTTTTTAGAAAATGTGTTATTTCATCAATGGAATCAACAAAGTATGCACATTCTACGTCATAACGACTTTCTATAGTTTGCGCATGCGTTTGGAAATAAGAAATGCTTACTTCCCCCGTTTTTTAAAATCACAGCTTCTAGAAGGTTTACATGATTTCTTAAAAAACACGAGTTTTTAGAAAATGTGTTTTATTTCATAAATGGAATCAACAAAGTATGCACATTCTACGTCATAACGACTTTCTATAGTTTGCGCATGCGTCCGGAAATAAGAAAAGCTTATTTCCACCGTTTTTTAAAATCACGGCTTCTAGAAGGTTTACATGATTTCGTAAAAAACACGAGTTTTTAGAAAATGTGTTTTATTTCATAAATGGAATCTACAAAGTATGCACATTCTACGTCATAACGACTTTCTATAGTTTGCGCATGCGTCCGGAAATAAGACAAGCTTACTTCCACCGTTTTTTAAAATCACATCTTCTAGAAGGTTTACATGATTTTGTAAAAAACACGAGTTTTTAGAAAATGTGTTTTATTTCATCAATGGAATCTACAAATAATGCACATTCTACGTCATAACGACTTTCTATAGTTTGCGCATGCGTACATAAATAAGAAAAGCTTACTTCCCCCGTTTTTCTAAATCGCAGCTTCTAGAAGGTTTACATGATTTCTTAAAAAACACGAGTTTTTAGAAAATGTGTTTTATTTCATAAATGGAATCAACAAAGTATGTACATTCTACGTCATAACGACTTTCTATAGTTTTCGCATGCGTTGGGAAATAAGAAAAACTTACTTCCCCCTTTTTTTAGAATCACGGCTTCTAGAAGGTTTACATGATTTCTTAAAAAACACTAGTATTTAGAAAATATGTTTTATTTCATAAATGGAATCAACAAAGTATGCACATTCTATGTCATAACGACTTTCTATAGTTTCCGCATGCGTCCGGAAATAAGAAAAGCTTACTTCCACCGTTTTTTAAAATCACAGCTTCTAGAAGGTTTACATCATTTCTTAAAAAACACGAGTTTTTTTAAAATGTGTTTTATTTCATAAATGGAATCAACAAAGTATGCACATTCTACGTCATAACGACTTTCTATAGTTTGCGCATTCCTCCGGAAATAAGAAAAGCTTACTTCCACCGTTTTTTAAAATCACAGCTTCTAGAAGGTTTACATGATTTCGTAAAAAACACGAGTTTTTAGAAAATGTGTTTTATTTCATAAATGGAATCTACAATGTACGCACATTCCACGTCATAACGACATTCTACAGTTTGCGCATGCGTCCGGAAATCAGAAAAGCTTACTTCCACCGTTTTTTAAAATCACAGCTTCTCTAAGATTTACATGATTTCTTAAAAAACACGAGTTTTTAGAAAATGTGTTTTATTTCATAAATGGAATCAACAAAGTATGCATATTCTACGTCATAACGACTTTCTATAGTTTGGGCATGCTTTTGGAAATAAGAAAAGCCTAAATCCCCCATTTTTTAAAATCACAGCTTCTAGAAGGTTTACATGATTTCTTAAAAAACACGAGTTTTTAGAAAATGTGTTTTATTTCATCAATGGAATCAACAAAGTATGCACATTCTACGTCATAACGACTTTCTATAGTTTGCGCATGCGTTTGGAAATAAGAAAATCTTACTTCCCCCATTTTTTAAAATCACAGCTTCTAGAAGGTTTACATGATTTCTTAAAAAACACGAGTTTTTAGAAAATGTGTTTTATTTCATCAATGGAATCAACAAAGTATGCACATTCTACGTCATAACGACTTTCTATAGTTTGCGCATGCGTTTGGAAATTAGAAAATCTTACTTCCCCCGTTTTTTAAAATCACAGCTTCTAGAAGGTTTACATGATTTCTTAAAAAACACGAGTTTTTAGAAAATGTGTTTTATTTCATAAATGGAATCAACAAAGTATGCACATTCTACGTCATAACGACTTTCTATAGTTTGCGCATGCGTCCGGAAATGGAATCAACAAAGTATGCACATTCTGCGTCATAACGACTTTCTATAGTTTGCGCATGCTTCCGGAAATAAGAAAAGCTTATTTCCACCGTTTTTTAAAATCACGGCTTCTAGAAGGTTTACATGATTTCGTAAAAAACACGAGTTTTTAGAAAATGTGTTTTATTTCATAAATGGAATCTACAAAGTATGCACATTCTACGTCATAACGACTTTCTATAGTTTGCGCATGCGTCCGGAAATAAGACAAGCTTACTTCCACCGTTTTTTAAAATCACATCTTCTAGAATGTTTACATGATTTCGTAAAAAACACGAGTTTTTAGAAAATGTGTTTTATTTCATAAATGGAATCTACAAAGTATGCACATTCTACGTCATAACGAATTTCTATAGTTTGCGCATGCGTACGGAAATAAGAAAAGCTTACTTCCCCCGTTTTTCTAAATCGCAGCTTCTAGAAGGTTTACATGATTTCTTAAAAAACACGAGTTTTTAGAAAATGTGTTTTATTTCATAAATGGAATCTACAAAGTATGCACATTCTACGTCATAACGACTTTCTATAGTTTTCGCATGCGTTGGGAAATAAGAAAAGCTTACTTCCCCCGTTTATTAAAATCACAGCTTCTAGAAGGTTTACATGATTTCGTAAAAAACACGAGTTTTTAGAAAATGTGTTTTATTTCATAAATGGAATCTACAAAGTATGCACATTCTACGTCATAACGACTTTCTATAGTTTGCGCATGCGTCCGGAAATAAGAAAAGCTTACTTCCCCCGTTTTTTAAAATCACAGCTTCTAGAAGGTTTACATGATTTCTTAAAAAACACGAGTTTTTAGAAAATGTGTTTTATTTCATAAATGGAATCAACAAAGTATGCACATTCTACACCATAACGACTTTCTATAGTTTGCGCATGCGTTTGGAAATAAGAAAAGCTTACTTCCACCATTTTTTAAAATCACAGCTTCTAGAAGGTTTACATGATTTCTTAAAAAACACGAGTTTTTAGAAAATATGTTTTATTTCATAAATGGAATCTACAAAGTATGCACATTCTACGTCATAACGACTTTCTATAGTTTGCGCATGCGTCCAGAAATAAGACAAGCTTACTTCCACCGTTTTTTAAAATCACATCTTCTAGAAGGTTTACATGATTTCGTAAAAAACACGAGTTTTTAGAAAATGTGTTTTATTTCATAAATGGAATCTACAAAGTATGCACATTCTACGTCATAACGACTTTCTATAGTTTGCGCATGCGTACAGAAATAAGAAAAGCTTACTTCCCCCGTTTTTCTAAATCGCAGCTTCTAGAAGGTTTACATGATTTCTTAAAAAACACGAGTTTTTAGAAAATGTGTTTTATTTCATAAATGGAATCAACAAAGTATGCACATTCTACGTCATAACGACTTTCTATAGTTTTCGCATGCGTTGGGAAATAAGAAAAGCTTACTTCCCCCGTTTATTAAAATCACAGCTTCTAGAAGGTTTACATGATTTCTTAAAAACCACTAGCTTTTAGAAAATGTGTTTTATTTCATAAATGGAATCAAAAAAGTATGCACATTCTACGTCATAACGACTTTCTATAGTTTGCGCATGCGTTTGGAAATAAGAAAAGCTTACTTCTCCCGTATTTTAAAATCACAGCTTCTAGAAGGTTTAAATGATTTCTTAAAAAACACGAGTTGTTAGAAAATGTGTTTTATTTCATAAATGGAATCAACAAACTATGCACATTCTACGTCATAACGACTTTCTATAGTTTGCGCATGCATCCGGAAATAAGAAAAGCTTACTTCCAGCGTTTTTTAAAATCACAGCTTCTAGAAGGTTTGCATGATTTCGTAAAAAACACGAGGTTTTAGAAAATGTGTTTTATTTCATAAATGGAATCTACAAAGTGTGCACATTCTACCTCATAACGACTTTCTATAGTTTGGGAATGCATCCGGAAATAAGAAAATCTTACTTCCACCGTTTTTTAAAATCACAGCTTCTAGAAGGTTTACATGATTTAGTAAAAAACATGAGTTTTTAGAAAATGTGTTTTATTTCATAAATGGAATCTACAAAGTATGCACATTCTACGTCATAACGACTTTCTATAGTTGTGCATGCGTCCGGAAATAAGAAAAGGTTACTTCCCCCGTTTTTTCAAATCACAGCTTCTAGAAGGTTTACATGATTTCTTAAAAAACACGAGTTTTTAGAAAATGTGTTTTATTTCATCAATGGAATCAACAACGTATGCACATTCTACGTAATAACGACTTTCCATAGTTTGCGCATGCGTTTGGAAATAAGAAAAGCTTACTTCCCCCGTTTTTTAAAATCACAGCTTCTAGATGGTTTACATGATTTCTTAAAAAACACGAGTTTTTAGAAAATGTGTTTTATTTCATAAATGGAATCAACAAAGTATGCACATTCTATGTCATAACGACTTTCTATAGTTTGCGCATGCGTCCGGAAATAAGAAAAGCTTACTTCCGCCGTTTTTTAAAATCACAGCTTCTAGAAGGTTTACATGATTTCGTAAAAAACACGAGTTTTTAGAAAATGTGTTTTATTTCATAAATGGAATCTACAAAGTATGGACATTCTATGTCATAATGACTTTTTATAGTTTGCGGATGCGTCCGGAAATAAGAAAAGCTTACTTCCACCGTTTTTTAGAATCACAGCTTCTAGAAGGTTTACATGATTTCGTAAAAAATACGAGTTTTTAAAAAATGTGTTTTATTTCATAAATGGAATCTACAAAGTATGCACATTCTACGTCATAACGACTTTCTATAGTTTGCGCATGCGTCCGGAAATAAGAAAAGCTTACTTCCACCGTTTTTTAAAATCACAGCTTCTAGAAGGTTTGCATGATTTCGTAAAAAACACGAGTTTTTAGAAAATGTGTTATATTTCATAAATGGAATCTACAAAGTATGCACATTCTACGTCATAACGACTTTCTATAGTTTGCGCATGCGTCCGGAAATAGGAAAAGCTTACTTCCACCGTTTTTTAAAATCACAGCTTCTAGAAGGTTTACATGATTTCGTAAAAAACATGAGTCTTAGAAAATGTGTTTTATTTCATAAATGGAATCAACAAAGTATGCAAATTCTACGTCATAACGAATTTCTATAGTTTGCGCATTCATCCGAAAATAAGAAAAGCTTACTTCCACCGTTTTTTAAAATCACAGCTTCTAGAAGGTTTACATGATTTCGTAAAAAACACGAGTTTTTAGAAAATGTGTTTTATTTCATAAATGGAATCTACAAACTATGCACATTCTACATCATAACGACTTTCTATAGTTTGCCCATGCGGCCGGAAATAAGAAAAGCTTACTTCCCCCGTTTTTTAAAATCACAGCTTCTAGAAGGTTTTTATGATTTCTTAAAAAACATGAGTTTTTAGAAAATGTGTTTTATTTCATAAATGGAATCAACAAAGTATGCACATTCTATGTCATAACGACTTTCTATAGTTTGCGCATGCATTTGGAAATAAGAAAAGCTTACTTCGCCCGTTTTTTGAAATCACAGCTTCTAGAAGGTTTACATGGTTTCTTAAAAAACACGAATTTTTAGAAAATGTGTTTTATTTCATAAATGGAATCTACAAAGTATGCACATTCTACGTCATAACAACTTTCTATAGTTTGCGCATGCGGCCGGAAATAAGAAAAGCTTACTTCCCCCGTTTTTTAAAATCACAGCTTCTAGAAGGTTTACATGATTTCTTAAAAAACACGAGTTTTTAGAAAATATGTTTTATTTCATAAATGGAATCTACAAAGTATGCACATTCTACATCATAACGACTTTCTATAGTTTGCCCATGCGGCCGGAGATAAGAAAAGCTTACTTCCCCCGTTTTTTAAAATCACAGCTTCTAGAAGGTTTACATGATTTCTTAAAAAACACGAGTTTTTAGAAAATGTGTTTTATTTCACAAATGGAATCAACAAAGTATGCACATTCTACGTCATAATGAATTTCTATAGTTTGCGCTTGCCTTGGAAATAAGAAAAGCTTACTTCCCCCGTTTTTTAAAATCACAGCTTCTAGAAGGTTTACATCATTTCTTAAAAAACACGAGTTTTTAGAAAATGTGTTTTATTTCATAAATGGAATCAACAAAGTATGCACATTCTACATCATAACGACTTTCTATAGTTTGCGCATGCGTCCGGAAATAAGAAAAGCTTACTTCCACCATTTTTTAAAATCACAGATTCTAGAAGGTTTACATGATTTCATAAAAAACACGAGTTTTTAGAAAATGTGTTTTATTTCATAAATTGAATCAAGAAAGTATGCACATTCTACGTCATAACGACTTTCTATAGTTTGCGCATGCGTCCGGAAATAAGAAAAGCTTACTTCCACCGTTTTTTTAAATCACAGCTTCTAGAAAGTTTACATGATTTCGTAAAAAACACGAGTTTTTAGAAAATGGATTTTATTTCATAAATGGAATCTACAAAGTATGCACATTCTACGTCATAACGACTTTCTATCGTTTGCACATGCGTCCGGAACTAAGAAAAGCTTACTTCCCCCGTTTTTTAAATTCACAGCTTCTAGAAGGTTTACATGATTTCTTAAAAAACACGAGTTTTTAGAAAATGTGTTTTATTTCATAAATGGAATCAACAAAGAATGCACATTCTACGTCATAACGACTTTCTATAGTTTGCACATCCGTTTGGAAATAAGAAAAGCTTACTTCCCCTGTTTTTTAAAATCACAGCTTCTAAAAGGTTTACATGGTTTCTTAAAAAAAATGAGTTTTTAGAAAATCTGGTTTATTTCGTAAATGGAATGAAAAAACTATGCACATTGTACATCATAACGACTTTCTATAGTTTGCGCATGCGTCCGGAAATAAGAAAAGCTTACTTCCACCATTTTTTAAAATCACAGTTTCTAGAAGGTTTACATGATTTCTTAAAAAACACGAGTTTTTAGAAAATGTGTTTTATTTCATAAATGGAATCAACAAAGTATGCACATTCTACGTCATAACAACTTTCTATAGTTTGCGCATTCGTCCGGAAATAAGAAAAGCTTACTTCCACCGTTTTTTAAAATCACAGCTTCTAGAAGGTTTACATGATTTCGTAAAAAACACGAGTTTTTAGAAAATGTGTTTTATTTCATAAATGGAATCAACAAAGTATGCACATTCTACGTCATAACGACTTTCTATAGTTTGCGTATGCGTCCGGAAATAAGAAAAGCTTACTTCCACCGTTTTTTAAAATCATAGCTTCTACAAGCTTTACATGATTTCGTAAAAAACACGAGTTTTTGGAAAATGTGTTTTATTTCATAAATGGAATCTACAAGGTATGCACATTCTACGTCATAACGACTTTCTATAGTTTGCGCATGCGTCCGGAATAAAGAAAAGCTTACTGCCACCGTTTTTTAAAATCACAGCTTCTAGAAGGTTTACACGATTTCGTAAAAAACACAAGTTTTTAGAAAATGTGTTTTATTTCATAAATGGAATCTACAAAGTATCCACATTCTACATCATAATGAATTTTTATAGTTTGCGCATGCATCCGGAAATAACAAAAGCTTACTTCCACCGTTTTTTTAAATCACAGCTTCTAGAAGGTTTACATGATTTCGTAAAAAACACGAGTTTTTAGAAAATGTGTTTTATTTCATAAATGGAATCTACAAAGTATGCACATTCTACGTCATGAGGACTTTCTATAGTTTGCGCATGCGTCCAGAAATAAGAAAAGCTTACTTCCGCCATTTTTTAAAATCATAGCTTCTAGAATGTTTACACGATTTCTTAAAAAACATGACTTTTTGAAAATGTGTTTTATTTCATCAATGGAATCAACAAAGTATGCACATTCTATGTCATAACGACTTTCTATAGTTTGCGTATGCATTTGGAAATAAGAAAAGCTTACTTCGTCCGTTTTTTAAAATCACAGCTTCTAGAAGGTTTACATGATTTCTTAAAAAACCCGACTTTTTAGAAAATGTATTTTATTTCATCAATGGAATCAACAAAGTATGCACATTCTACGTCATAACGACTTTCTATAGTTTACGCATTCGTCCAGAAATAAGAAAAGCTTACTTCGAACGTTTTTTAAAATCACAGCTTCTAGAAGGTTTACATGCTTTCGTAAAAAACACGAGTTTTTAGAAAATGTGTTTTATTTTATAAATGCAATCTACAAAGTATGCACATTCTACGTCATAACGACTTTCTATTGTTTGCACATCCGTCCGGAAAAAAGAAAAGCTTACTTCCCCCGTTTTTTAAAATCACAGCTTCTAGAAGTTTTAAATGATTTCTTAAAAAATACGAGTTTTTAGAAAATATGTTTTATTTCATAAATGGAATCAACAAAGTATCCACATTCTACGTCATAACAACTTTCTATAGTTTTCCCATGTGTTTGGAAAAAAGAAAAGCTTACTACCCCCGTTTTTTAAAATCACAGCTTCTAGAAGGTTTACATGGTTTCTTAAAAAACAAGAGTTTTTAGAAAATGTCTTTTATTTCATAAATGGAATCAACAAAGTATGCAAATTCTACGTCTTAACGACTTCCTATAGTTTGCGCATTCGTCCAGAAATAAGAAAAGCTTACTTCCACCGTTTTTTAAAATCACAGCTTCTAGAAGGTTTACATGATTTCGTAAAAAACACGAGTTTTTAGAAAATGTGTTTTATTTCATAAATGGAATCTACAAAGTATGCACATTCTACGTCATAACGACTTTCTATAGTTTGCGCATGCATCCAGAAATAAGAAAAGCTTACTTCTCCCGTTTTTTAAAATCACAGCTTCTAGAAGGTTTACATGATTTGTTAAAAAACACAAGTTTTTAGAAAATGTGTTTTATTTCATAAATCGAATCTACAAAGCATGCATATTCTACGTCATAATGACTCTCTATAGTTTTCGCATGCATCCGGAAATAAGAAAAGCTTACTTCCCCCATTTTTTAAAATCACAGCTTCTAGAAGGTTTACATGATTTCTTAAAAAACATGTGTTTTTAGAAAATGTGTTTTATTTCATAAATGGAATCAACAAAGTATGTACATTCTACGTCACAACGAATTTCTAAAGTATGCGCATGCGTTTGGAAATAAGAAAAGCTTGCTTCCACCGTTTTTTAAAATCACAGCTTCTAGAAGGTTTACATGATTTCTTAAAAAACACGAGTTTTTAGAAAATGTGTTTTATTTCATAAATGGAATCAACAAAGTATGCACATTCTACGTCACAACGACTTTCTAAAGTATGCGCATGCGTTTGGAAATAAGAAAAGGTTGCTTCCACAGTTTTGTAAAATCACAGCTTCTAGAATGTTTACATGATTTCTTAAAAAACACTAGTTTTTAGAAAATGTGTTTTATTTCATAAATGGAATCAACAAAATATGCACATTCTACGTCATAACGACTTTCTATAGTTTGTGCATTCGTCCGGAAATAAGAAAAGCTTACTTCCACCATTTTTTAAAATCACAGCTTCTAGAAGGTTTACATGATTTCTTAAAAAACACGAGTTTTTAGAAAATGTGTGTTATTTCATAAATGGAATCAACAAAGTATGCACATTCTACGTCATAACGACTTTCTATAGTTTGCGAATGCGTCCGGAAATAAGAAAAGCTTACTTCCACTGTTTTTTAAAATCACAGCTTCTAGAAGGTTTACATGATTTCTTAAAAAACACGAGTTTTTAGAAAATGTGTTTTATTTCATAAATGGAATCAACAAAGTATGCACATTCTACGTCACAACGACTTTCTATTGTTTGCGCATGCGTTTGGAAATAAGAAAAGCTTACTTCCACCGTTTTTTAAAATCACAGCTTCTAGAAGGTTTACATGATTTCGTAAAAAACACGTGTTTTTAGAAAATGTGTTTTATTTCATAAATGGAATCTACAAAGTATGCACATTCTACGTCAGAACGACTTTCTATAGTTTTCGAATGCGTCCGGAAATAAGAAAAGCTTACATCCACCGTTTTTTAAAATCACAGCTTCTAGAAGGTTTACATGGTTTCGTAAAAAACATGAGTTTTTAGAAAATGTGTTTTATTTCATAAATGGAATCTACAAAGTATGCAAATTCTACGTCATAACGAATTTCTATAGTTTGCGCATGCGTCCGGAAATAAGAAAAGCTTACTTCCCCGTTTTTTCAAATCACAGCTTCTAGAAGGTTTACATGATTTCTTAAATAACACGAGTTTTTAGAAAATGTGTTTTATTTCATAAATGGAATCAACAAAGTATGCACATTCTACGTCATAACGACTTTCTATAGTTTGCGCATGCGTCCGGAAATAAGAAAATCTTACTTCCACCGTTTTTTAAAATCACAGCTTGTAGAAGGTTTACATGATTTCGTAAAAAACACGAGTTTTTAGAAAATGTGTTTTATTTCATGAATGGAATCAACAAAGTATGCACATTCTGCGTCATAACGACTTTCTATAGTTTGCGTATGCGTCCGGAAATAAGAAAAGCTTACTTCCACCGTTTTTTAAAATCATAGCTTCTACAAGCTTTACATGATTTCGTAAAAAACACGAGTTTTTAGAAAATGTGTTTTATTTCATAAATGGAATCTACAAGGTATGCACATTCTACGTCATAACGACTTTCTATAGTTTGCGCATGCGTCCGGAATAAAGAAAAGCTTACTGCCACCGTTTTTTAAAATCACAGCTTCTAGAAGGTTTACACGATTTCGTAAAAAACACAAGTTTTTAGAAAATGTGTTTTATTTCATAAATGGAATCTACAAAGTATCCACATTCTACATCATAATGAATTTTTATAGTTTACGCATGCGTCCGGAAATAAGAAAAGCTTACTTCCACCATTTTTTTAAATCACAGCTTCTAGAAGGTTTACATGATTTCGTAAAAAACACGAGTTTTTAGAAAATGTGTTTTATTTCATAAATGGAATCTACAAAGTATGCACATTCTACGTCATGAGGACTTTCTATAGTTTGCGCATGCGTCCAGAAATAAGAAAAGCTTACTTCCGCCATTTTTTAAAATCTTCTAGAAGGTTTACACGATTTCTTAAAAAACCTGACTTTTTGAAAATGTGTTTTATTTCATAAATGGAATCAACAAAGTATGCACATTCTATGTCATAACGACTTTCTATAGTTTGCGTATGCATTTGGAAATAAGAAAAGCTTACTTCGTCCGTTTTTTAAAATCACAGCTTCTAGAAGGTTTACATGATTTCTTAAAAAACACGACTTTTTAGAAAATGTATTTTATTTCATCAATGGAATCAACAAAGTATGCACATTCTACGTCATAACGACTTTCTATAGTTTACGCATTCGTCCAGAAATATGAAAAGCTTACTTCGAACGTTTTTTAAAATCACAGCTTCTAGAAGGTTTACATGCTTTCGTAAAAAACACGAGTTTTTAGAAAATGTGTTTTATTTTATAAATGCAATCTACAAAGTATGCACATTCTACGTCATAACGACTTTCTATTGTTTGCACATGCGTCCGGAAAAAAGAAAAGCTTACTTCCCCCGTTTTTTAAAATCACAGCTTCTAGAAGTTTTAAATGATTTCTTAAAAAATACGAGTTTTTAGAAAATGTGTTTTATTTCATAAATGGAATCAACAAAGTATCCACATTCTACGTCATAACAACTTTCTATAGTTTGCCCATGTGTTTGGAAAAAAGAAAAGCTTACTTCCCCCGTTTTTTAAAATCACAGCTTCTAGAAGGTTTACATGGTTTCTTAAAAAACAAGAGTTTTTAGAAAATGTCTTTTATTTCATAAATGGAATCAACAAAGTATGCAAATTCTACGTCTTAACGACTTCCTATAGTTTGCGCATTCGTCCAGAAATAAGAAAAGCTTACTTCCACCGTTTTTTAAAATCACAGCTTCTAGAAGGTTTACATGATTTCGTAAAAAACACGAGTTTTTAGAAAATGTATTTTATTTCATAAATGGAATCTACAAAGTATGCACATTCTACGTCATAAAGACTTTCTATAGTTTGCGCATGCATCCAGAAATAAGAAAAGCTTACTTCTCCCGTTTTTTAAAATCACAGCTTCTAGAAGGTTTACATGATTTGTTAAAAAACACGAGTTTTTAGAAAATGTGTTTTATTTCATAAATCGAATCTACAAAGCATGCAGATTCTACATCATAATGACTCTCTATAGTTTTCGCATGCATCCGGAAATAAGAAAAGCTTACTTCCCCCATTTTTTAAAATCACAGCTTCTAGAAGGTTTACATGATTTCTTAAAAAACATGTGTTTTTAGAAAATGTGTTTTATTTCATAAATGGAATCAACAAAGTATGCACATTCTATGTCACAACGACTTTCTAAAGTATGCGCATGCGTTTGGAAATAAGAAAAGCTTGCTTCCACCGTTTTTTAAAATCACAGCTTATAGAAGGTTTACATGATTTCTTAAAAAACACGAGTTTTTAGAAAATGTGTTTTATTTCATAAATGGAATCAACAAAGTATGCACATTCTACGTCACAACGACTTTCTAAAGTATGCGCATGCGTTTGGAAATAAGAAAAGGTTGCTTCCACAGTTTTGTAAAATCACAGCTTCTAGAATGTTTACATGATTTCTTAAAGAACACTAGTTTTTAGAAAATGTGTTTTATTTCATAAATGGAATCAACAAAATATGCACATTCTACGTCATAACGACTTTCTATAGTTTGTGCATTCGTCCGGAAATAAGAAAAGCTTACTTCCACCATTTTTTAAAATCACAGCTTCTAGAAGGTTTACATGATTTCTTAAAAAACACGAGTTTTTAGAAAATGTGTTTTATTTCATAAATGGAATCAACAAAGTATGCACATTCTACGTCATAACGACTTTCTATAGTTTGCGAATGCGTCCGGAAATAAGAAAAGCTTACTTCCACCGTTTTTTAAAATCACAGCTTCTAGAAGGTTTACATGATTTCTTAAAAAACACGAGTTTTTAGAAAATGTGTTTTATTTCATAAATGGAATCAACAAAGTATGCACATTCTACGTCACAACGACTTTCTATTGTTTGCGCATGCGTTTGGAAATAAGAAAAGCTTACTTCCACCGTTTTTTAAAATCACAGCTTCTAGAAGGTTTACATGATTTCGTAAAAAACACGTGTTTTTAGAAAATGTGTTTTATTTCATAAATGGAATCTACAAAGTATGCACATTCTACGTCAGAACGACTTTCTATAGTTTTCGAATGCGTCCGGAAATAAGAAAAGCTTACATCCACCGTTTTTTAAAATCACAGCTTCTAGAAGGTTTACATGGTTTCGTAAAAAACATGAGTTTTTAGAAAATGTGTTTTATTTCATAAATGGAATCTACAAAGTATGCAAATTCTACGTCATAACGAATTTCTATAGTTTGCGCATGCGTCCGGAAATAAGAAAAGCTTACTTCCCCCGTTTTTTCAAATCACAGCTTCTAGAAGGTTTACATGATTTCTTAAATAACACGAGTTTTTAGAAAATGTGTTTTATTTCATAAATGGAATCAACAAAGTATGCACATTCTATGTCATAACGACTTTCTATAGTTTGCGCATGCGTCCGGAAATAAGAAAATCTTACTTCCACCGTTTTTTAAAATCACAGCTTGTAGAAGGTTTACATGATTTCGTAAAAAACACGAGTTTTTAGAAAATGTGTTTTATTTCATCAATGGAATCTACGAAGTATGCACATTCTACGTCATAACGACTTTCTATAGTTTGCGCATGCGTCCGGAAATAAGAAAAGCTTACTTCCACCGTTTTTTAAAATCACAGCTTCTAGAAGATTTACATGATTTCTTAAAAACCACGAGTTTTCAGAAAATGTGTTTTATTTCATAAATGGAATCAACAAAGTATGCACATTCTACGTCATAACGACTTTCTATAGTTTGCGCATGCGTTTGGAAATAAGAAAAGCTTACTTCCCCTGTTTTTTAGAATCACAGCTTCTAGAAGGTTTACAGGATTTCTTAAAAAACACTAGTATTTAGAAAATATGTTTTATTTCATAAATGGAATCAACAAAGTATGCACATTCTATGTCATAATGACTTTCTATAGTTTGCGCATGCGTCCGGAAATAAGAAAAGCTTACTTCCACCGTTTCTTAAAGTCACAGCTTCTAGAAGGTTTACATCATTTCTTAAAAACACGAGTTTTTTTAAAATGTGTTTTATTTCATAAATGGAATCAACAAAGTATGCATATTCTACGTCATAACGACTTTCTATAGTTTGCGCATTCGTCCGGAAATAAGAAAAGCTTACTTCCACCGTTTTTTTAAATCACAGCTTCTAGAAGGTTTACATGATTTCGTAAAAAACACGAGTTTTTAGAAAATGTGTTTTATTTCATAAATGGAATCTACAATGTACGCACATTCTACGTCATAACGACATTCTACAGTTTGCGCATGTGTCCGGAAATAAGAAAAGCTTACTTCCACCGTTTTTTAAAATCACAGCTTCTAGAAGGTTTACATGATTTCTTAAAAAACACGAATTTTTAGAAAATGTGTTTTATTTCATAAAGGGAATCATCAAAGTATGCACATTCTACGTCATAACGACTTTCTATAGTTTGCGCATGCGTCCGAAAATAAGAAAAGCTTACCTCAACCATTTTTTAAAATCACAGCTTCTAGAAGGTTTACATGATTTCGTAAAAAACACGAGTTTTTAGAAAATGTGTTTTATTTCATAAATTGAATCTACAAAGTATGCACATTCTATGTGATAACGACTTTCTATAGTTTGCGCATGCGTCCGGAAATCAGAAAAGCTTACTTCCACCGTTTTTTAAAATCACAGCCTCTAGAAGATTTACATGATTTCTTAAAAAACATGAGTTTTTAGAAAATGTGTTTTATTTCATAAATGGAATCAACAAAGTATGCACATTCTACGTCATAACGACTTTCTATAGTTTGGGCATGCATTTGGAAATAAGAAAAGCTTACTTCCCCCATTTTTTAAAATCACAGCTTCTAGAAGGTTTACATGATTTCTTAAAAAACACGAGTTTTTAGAAAATGTGTTTTATTTCATCAATGGAATCAACAAAGTATGCACATTCTACGTCATAACGACTTTCTATAGTTTGCGCATGCGTCCGGAAATGGAATCAACAAAGTATGCACATTCTATGTTATTACGACTTTCTATAGTTTGCGCATGCATCCGGAAATAAGAAAATCTTATTTCCACCGTTTTTTAAAATCACGGCTTCTAGAAGGTTTACATGATTTCGTAAAAAACACGAGTTTTTAGAAAATGTGTTTTATTTCATAAATGGAATCTACAAAGTATGCACATTCTACGTCATAACGACTTTCTATAGTTTGCGCATGCGTCCGGAAATAAGACAAGCTTACTTCCACCGCTTTTTAAAATCACATCTTCTAGAAGGTTTACATGATTTCGAAAAAACACGAGTTTTTAGAAAATGTGTTTTATTTCATAAATGGTATCTACAAAGTATGCACATTCAACGTCATAATGACTTTCTATAGTTCGCGCATGCGTACAGAAATAAGAAAAGCTTACTTCCCCCGTTTTTCTAAATCGCAGCTTCTAGAAGGTTTACATGATTTCTTAAAAAACACGAGTTTTTAGAAAATGTGTTCTATTTCATAAATGGAATCAACAAAGTACGCACATTCTATGTCATAACGACTTTCTATAGTTTTCGCGTGCGTTGGGAAATAAGAAAAGCTTACTTCCCCCGTTTATTAAAATCACAGCTTCTAGAAGGTTTACATGATTTCTTAAAAAACACTAGTTTTTAGAAAATGTGTTTTATTTCATAAATGGAATCAACAAAGTATGCACATTCTACGTCATAACGACTTTCTATAGTTTGCGCATGCGTCCGGAAATAAGAAAAGCTTACTTCCACCGTTTTTTAAAATCACAGCTTCTAGAAGGTTTACATGATTTCTTAAAAAACACGAGTTTTTAGAAAATGTGTTTTATTTCATAAATAGAATAAACAAAGTATGCACATTCTACATCATAACGACTTTCTATAGTTTGCCCATGCGTCCGGAAATAAGAAAAGCTTACTTCCACCGTTTTTTAAAATCACAGCTTCTAGAAGATTTACATGATTTCTTAAAAAACACGAGTTTTTAGAAAATGTGTTTTATTTCATAAATGGATTCAACAAAGTATGCACATTCTACGTCATAAGGACTTTCTATAGTTTGGGCATGCATTTGGAAATAAGAAAAGCTTACTTCCCCCATTTTTTAAAATCACAGCTTCTAGAACGTTTACATGATTTCTTAAAAAACACGAGTTTTTAGAAAATGTGTTATTTCATCAATGGAATCAACAAAGTATGCACATTCTACGTCATAACGACTTTCTATAGTTTGCGCATGCGTTTGGAAATAAGAAATGCTTACTTCCCCCGTTTTTTAAAATCACAGCTTCTAGAAGGTTTACATGATTTCTTAAAAAACACGAGTTTTTAGAAAATGTGTTTTATTTCATAAATGGAATCAACAAAGTATGCACATTCTACGTCATAACGACTTTCTATAGTTTGCGCATGCGTCCGGAAATGGAATCAACAAAGTATGCACATTCTACGTCATAACGACTTTCTATAGTTTGCGCATGCGTCCGGAAATAAGAAAAGCTTATTTCCACCGTTTTTTAAAATCACGGCTTCTAGAAGGTTTACATGATTTCGTAAAAAACACGAGTTTTTAGAAAATGTATTTTATTTCATAAATGGAATCTACAAAGTATGCACATTCTACGTCATAACGACTTTCTATAGTTTGCGCATGCGTCTGGAAATAAGACAAGCTTACTTCCACCGTTTTTTAAAATCACATCTTCTAGAAGGTTTACATGATTTCGTAAAAAACACGAGTTTTTAGAAAATGTGTTTTATTTCATCAATGGAATCTACAAATAATGCACATTCTACGTCATAAGGACTTTCTATAGTTTGCGCATGCGTACATAAATAAGAAAAGCTTACTTCCCCCGTTTTTCTAAATCGCAGCTTCTAGAAGGTTTACATGATTTCTTAAAAAACACGAGTTTTTAGAAAATGTGTTTTATTTCATAAATGGAATCAACAAAGTATGTACATTCTACGTCATAACGACTTTCTATAGTTTTCGCATGCGTTGGGAAATAAGAAAAGCTTACTTCCCCCTTTTTTTAGAATCACGGCTTCTAGAAGGTTTACATGATTTCTTAAAAAACACTAGTATTTAGAAAATATGTTTTATTTCATAAATGGAATCAACAAAGTATGCACATTCTATGTCATAACGACTTTCTATAGTTTCCGCATGCGTCCGGAAATAAGAAAAGCTTACTTCCACCGTTTTTTAAAATCACAGCTTCTAGAAGGTTTACATCATTTCTTAAAAAACACGAGTTTTTTTAAAATGTGTTTTATTTCATAAATGGAATCAACAAAGTATGCACATTCTACGTCATAACGACTTGCTATAGTTTGCGCATTCGTCCGGAAATAAGAAAAGCTTACTTCCACCGTTTTTTAAAATCACAGCTTCTAGAAGGTTTACATGATTTCGTAAAAAACACGAGTTTTTAGAAAATGTGTTTTATTTCATAAATGGTATCTACAATGTACGCACATTCCACGTCATAACGACATTCTACAGTTTGCGCATGCGTCCGGAAATCAGAAAAGCTTACTTCCACCGTTTTTTAAAATCACAGCTTCTCTAAGATTTACATAATTTCTTAAAAAACACGAGTTTTTAGAAAATGTGTTTTATTTCATAAATGGAATCAACAAAGTATGCACATTCTACTTCATAACGACTTTCTATAGTTTGGGCATGCTTTTGGAAATAAGAAAAGCCTAAATCCCCCATTTTTTAAAATCACAGCTTCTAGAAGGTTTACATGATTTCTTAAAAAACACGAGTTTTTAGAAAATGTGTTTTATTTCATCAATGGAATCAACAAAGTATGCACATTCTACGTCATAACGACTTTCTATAGTTTGCGCATGCGTTTGGAAATAAGAAAAGCTTACTTCCCCCATTTTTTAAAATCACAGCTTCTAGAAGGTTTACATGATTTCTTAAAAAACACGAGTTTTTAGAAAATGTGTTTTATTTCATCAATGGAATCAACAAAGTATGCACATTCTACGTCATAACGACTTTCTATAGTTTGCGCATGCGTTTGGAAATTAGAAAATCTTACTTCCCCCGTTTTTTAAAATCACAGCTTCTAGATGGTTTACATGATTTCTTAAAAAACACAAGTTTTTAGAAAATGTGTTTTATTTCATAAATGGAATCAACAAAGTATGCACATTCTACGTCATATCGACTTTCTATAGTTTGCGCATGCGTCCGGAAATGTAATCAACAAAGTATGCACATTCTGCGTCATAACGACTTTCTATAGTTTGCGCATGGTTCCGGAAATAAGAAAAGCTTACTTCCACCGTTTTTTAAAATCACATCTTCTAGAAGGTTTACATGATTTCGTAAAAAACACGAGTTTTTAGAAAATGTGTTTTATTTCATAAATGGAATCTACAAAGTATGCACATTCTACGTCATAATGACTTTCTATAGTTTGCGCATGCGTACGGAAATAAGAAAAGCTTACTTCCCTCGTTTTTCTAAATCGCAGCTTCTAGAAGGTTTACATGATTTCTTAAAAAACACGAGTTTTTAGAAAATGTGTTTTATTTCATAAATGGAATCAACAAAGTACGCACATTCTACGTCATAACGACTTTCTATTGTTTTCGCATGCGTTGGGAAATAAGAAAAGCTTACTTCCCCCGTTTATTAAAATCACAGCTTCATAAGGTTTACATGATTTCGTAAAAAACACGAGTTTTTAGAAAATGTGTTTTATTTCATAAATGGAATCTACAAAGTATGCACATTCTACGTCATAACGACTTTCTATAGTTTGCGCATGCGTCTGGAAATAAGAAAAGCTTACTTCCCCCGTTTTTTAAAATCACAGCTTCTAGAAGGTTTACATGATTTCTTAAAAAACACGAGTTTTTAGAAAATGTGTTTTATTTCATAAATGGAATCAACAAAGTATGCACATTCTACACCATAACGAATTTCTATAGTTTGCGCATGCGTTTGGAAATAAGAAAAGCTTACTTCCACCATTTTTTAAAATCACAGCTTCTAGAAGGTTTACATGATTTCTTAAAAAACACGAGTTTTTAGAAAATATATTTTATTTCATAAATGGAATCTACAAAGTATGCACATTCTACGTCATAACAACTTTCTATAGTTTGCGCATGCGTCCAGAAATAAGACAAGCTTACTTCCACCGTTTTTTAAAATCACATCTTCTAGAAGGTTTACATGATTTCGTAAAAAACACGAGTTTTTAGAAAATGTGTTTTATTTCATAAATGGAATCTACAAAGTATGCACATTCTACGTCATAACGACTTTCTATAGTTTGCGCATGCGTACAGAAATAAGAAAAGCTTACTTCCCCCGTTTTTCTAAATCGCAGCTTCTAGAAGGTTTACATGATTTCTTAAAAAACACAAGTTTTTAGAAAATGTGTTTTATTTCATAAATGGAATCAACAAAGTATGCACATTCTACGTCATAACGACTTTCTATAGTTTTCGCATGCGTTGGGAAATAAGAAAAGCTTACTTCCCCCGTTTATTAAAATCACAGCTTCTAGAAGGTTTACATGATTTCTTAAAAACCACTAGCTTTTAGAAAATGTGTTTTATTTCATAAATGGAATCAAAAAAGTATGCACATTCTACGTCATAACGACTTTCTATAGTTTGCGCATGCGTTTGGAAATAAGAAAAGCTTACTTCTCCCGTATTTTAAAATCACAGCTTCTAGAAGGTTTAAATGATTTCTTAAAAAACACGAGTTGTTAGAAAATGTGTTTTATTTCATAAATGGAATCAACAAAGTATGCACATTCTACGTCATAACGACTTTCTATAGTTTGCGCATGCATCCGGAAATAAGAAAAGCTTACTTCCACCATTTTTTAAAATCACAGCTTCTATAAGGTTTACATGATTTCTTAAAAAACACGAGTTTTTAGAAATGTGTTTTATTTCATAAATGGAATCTACAAAGTATGCACATTCTATGTCATAACGACTTTCTATAGTTTGCACATGCGTCCGGAAATAAGAAACGCTTACATCCACCGTTTTTTAAAATCACAGCTTCTAGAAGGTTTACATGATTTCGTAAAAAAACACGAGTTTTTAGAAAATGTGTTTTATTTCATAAATGGAATCTACAAAGTATGCACATTCTACCTCATAACGACTTTCTATAGTTTGGGAATGCATCCGGAAATAAGAAAATCTTACTTCCACCGTTTTTTAAAATCACAGCTTCTAGAAGGTTTACATGATTTCGTAAAAAACACGAGTTTTTAGAAAATGTGTTATATTTCATAAATGGAATCTACAAAGTATGCACATTCTACGTCATAACGACTTTCTATAGTTTGTGCATGCGTCCGGAAATAAGAAAAGCTTACTTCCCCCGTTTTTTCAAATCACAGCTTCTAGAAGGTTTACATGATTTCTTAAAAAACACGAGTTTTTAGAAAATGTGTTTTATTTCATCAATGGAATCAACAAAGTATGCACATTCTACGTAATAACGACTTTCCATAGTTTGCGCATGCGTTTGGAAATAAGAAAAGCTTACTTCCCCCGTTTTTTAAAATCACAGCTCCTAGAAGGTTTAAATGATTTCTTAAAAAACACGAGTTTTTAGAAAATGTGTTTTATTTCATAAATGGAATCAACAAAGTATGCACATTCTATGTCATAACGACTTTCTATAGTTTGCGCATGCGTCCGGAAATAAGAAAAGCTTACTTCCACCGTTTTTTAAAATCACAGCTTCTAGAAGGTTTACATGATTTCGTAAAAAATACGAGTTTTTAGAAAATGTGTTTTATTTCATAAATGGAATCTACAAAGTATGCACATTCTACGTCATAACGACTTTCTATAGTTTGCGCATGCGTCCGGAAATAAGAAAAGCTTACTTCCACCGTTTTTTAAAATCACAGCTTCTAGAAGGTTTGCATGATTTCGTAAAAAACATGAGTTTTTAGAAAATGTGTTATATTTCATAAATGGAATCTACAAAGTATGCACATTCTACATCATAACGACTTTCTATAGTTTGCGCATGCGTCCGGAAATAAGAAAAGCTTACATCCACCGTTTTTTAAAATCACAGCTTCTAGAAGGTTTACATGATTTGTTAAAAAACACGAGTTTTTAGAAAATGTGTTTTATTCAATAAATGGAATCAACAAAGTATGCACATTCTACGTCATAATGACTTTCTATAGTTTGCGCATGCGTTTGGAAATAAGAAAAGCTTACTTCCCCCGTTTTTTAAAATCACGGCTTCTAGAAGGTTTACATGATTTTTTAAAAAACACCAGTTTTTAGAAAATATGTTTTGTTTCATAAATGGAATCAACAAAGTATGCACATTCTACGTCATAACAACTTTCTATAGTTTGCGCATGCGTCCGGAAATAAGAAAAGCTTACTTCCACCGTTTTTTAAAATCACAGCTTCTAGAAGGTTTACATGATTTCGTAAAAAACATGACTTTTTAGAAAATGTGTTATATTTCATAAATGGAATCTAAAAAGTATGCACATTCTATGTCATAAGGACTTTCTATAGTTTGCGCATGCGTCCGGAAATAAGAAAAGCTTACTTCCACTGTTTTTTAAAATCACAGCTTCTAGAAGGTTTACATGATTTCGTAAAAAACACAAGTTTTTAGAAAATGTGTTATATTTCATAAATGGAATCTACAAAGTATGCACATTCTACGTCATAACGACCTTCTATAGTTTACGCATGCGTCCGGAAATAAGAAAAGCTTACTTCCCCGGTTTTTTAAAATCACGGCTTCTAGAAGGTTTACATGATTTCTTAAAAAACACTAGTTTTTAGAAAATATGTTTTATTTCATAAATGGAATCAACAAAGTATGCACATTCTACGTCATAACGACTTTCTTTAGTTTGCGCATGCATCCGAAAATAAGATAAGCTTACTTCCACAGTTTTTTAAAATCACAGCTTCTAGAAGGTTTACATCATTTTTTAAAAAACACGAGTTTTTTTAAAATGTGTTTTATTTCATAAATGGAATCAACAATGTATGCACATTCTACATGATAACGACTTTCTATAGTTTGCGCATTCGTTCGGAAATAAGAAAAGCTTACTTCCACCGTTTTTTAAAATCACAGCTTCTAGAAGGTTTACATGATTTCGTAAAAAACACGATTTTTTAGAAAATGTGTTTTATTTCATAAATGGAATCTACAAAGTATGCACATTCTATGTCATAAAGACTTTTTATAGTTTGCGGTTGCGTCCCGAAATAAGAAAAGCTTACTTCCACCGTTTGTTAAAATCACAGCTTCTAGAAGGTTTACATGATTTCGTAAAAAATACGAGTTTTTAGAAAATGTGTTTTATTTCATAAATGGAATCTACAAAGTATGCACATTCTACGTCATTACGACTTTCTATAGTTTGCGCATGCGTCCGGAAATAATAAAAGCTTACTTCCACCGTTTTTTAAAATCACAGCTTCTAGAAGGTTTACATGATTTCGTAAAAAACACGACTTTTTAGAAAATGTGTTATATTTCATAATTGGAATCTACAAAGTATGCACATTCTACGTCATAACGACTTTCTATAGTTTTCGCATGCGTCCGGAAATAAGTAAAGCTTACTTCCAAAGTTTTTTAAAATCACATCTTCTAGAAGATTTACATGACTTCTTAAAAAACACGAGTTTTCAGAAAATGTGTTTTATTTCATAAATGGAATCAACAAAGTATGCATATTCTACGTCATAACGACTTTCTATAGTTTGCGCATGCGTTTGGAAATAAGAAAAGCTTACTTCCCCCGTTTTTTAGAATCACAGCTTCTAGAAGGTTTACATGATTTCTTAAAAAACACTAGTATTTAGAAAATATGTTTTATTTCAATAAAAGGAATCAACAAAGTATGCACATTCTACGTCATAACGACTTTCTATAGTTTGCGCATGCGTCCGGAAATAAGAAAAGATTACTTCCACCGTTTTTTAAAATCACAGCTTCTAGAAGGTTTACATCATTTCTTAAAAAACACGAGTTTTTTTAAAATGTGTTTTATTCAATAAATGGAATCAACAAAGTATGCATATTCTACGTCATAACGACTTTCTATAGTTTGCGCATGCGTTTGGAAATAAGAAAAGCTTACTTCCCCCGTTTTTTAGAATCACAGCTTCTAGAAGGTTTACATGATTTCTTAAAAAACACTAGTATTTAGAAAATATGTTTTATTTCAATAAAAGGAATCAACAAAGTATGCACATTCTACATCATAACGACTTTCTATAGTTTGCGCATGCGTCCGGAAATAAGAAAAGATTACTTCCACCGTTTTTTAAAATCACAGCTTCTAGAAGGTTTACATCATTTCTTAAAAAACACGAGTTTTTTTAAAATGTGTTTTATTTAATAAATGGAATCAACAAAGTATGCACATTCTATGTCATAACGACTTTCTATAGTTTGCTCATTCGTCCGGAAATAAGAAAAGCTTACTTCCACTGTTTTTTAAAATCACACCTTCTAGAAGGTTTACATGATTTCGTAAAAAACACGAGTTTTTAGAAAATGTGTTTTATTTCATAAATGGAATCTACAAAGTATGCACATTCTACGTCATAACGACTTTCTATAGTTTGCGCATGCGTCCGGAAATAAGAAAAGCTTACTTCCACCGTTTGTTAAAATCACAGCTTCTAGAAGGTTTACATGATTTCGTAAAAAATACGAGTTTTTAGAAAATGTGTTTTATTTCATAAATGGAATCTACAAAGTATGCACATTCTACGTCATTACGACTTTCTATAGTTTGCGCATGCGTCCGGAAATAATAAAAGCTTACTTCCACCGTTTTTTAAAATCACAGCTTCTAGAAGGTTTACATGATTTCGTAAAAAACACGACTTTTTAGAAAATGTGTTATATTTCATAAATGGAATCTAAAAAGTATGCACATTCTATGTCATAAGGACTTTCTATAGTTTGCGCATGCGTCTGGAAATAAGAAAAGCTTACTTCCACTGTTTTTTAAAATCACAGCTTCTAGAAGGTTTACATGATTTCGTAAAAAACACAAGTTTTTAGAAAATGTGTTATATTTCATAAATGGAATCTACAAAGTATGCACATTCTACGTCATAACGACCTTCTATAGTTTACGCATGCGTCCGGAAATAAGAAAAGCTTACTTCCCCCGGTTTTTTAAAATCACGGCTTCTAGAAGGTTTACATGATTTCTTAAAAAACACTAGTTTTTAGAAAATATGTTTTATTTCATAAATGGAATCAACAAAGTATGCACATTCTACGTCATAACGACTTTCTTTAGTTTGCGCATGCATCCGAAAATAAGATAAGCTTACTTCCACAGTTTTTTAAAATCACAGCTTCTAGAAGGTTTACATCATTTTTTAAAAAACACGAGTTTTTTTAAAATGTGTTTTATTTCATAAATGGAATCAACAATGTATGCACATTCTACATGATAACGACTTTCTATAGTTTGCGCATTCGTCCGGAAATAAGAAAAGCTTACTTCCACCGTTTTTTAAAATCACAGCTTCTAGAAGGTTTACATGATTTCGTAAAAAACACGATTTTTTAGAAAATGTGTTTTATTTCATAAATGGAATCTACAAAGTATGCACATTCTATGTCATAAAGACTTTTTATAGTTTGCGGTTGCGTCCCGAAATAAGAAAAGCTTACTTCCACCGTTTGTTAAAATCACAGCTTCTAGAAGGTTTACATGATTTCGTAAAAAATACGAGTTTTTAGAAAATGTGTTTTATTTCATAAATGGAATCTACAAAGTATGCACATTCTACGTCATTACGACTTTCTATAGTTTGCGCATGCGTCCGGAAATAATAAAAGCTTACTTCCACCGTTTTTTAAAATCACAGCTTCTAGAAGGTTTACATGATTTCGTAAAAAACACGACTTTTTAGAAAATGTGTTATATTTCATAATTGGAATCTACAAAGTATGCACATTCTACGTCATAACGACTTTCTATAGTTTTCGCATGCGTCCGGAAATAAGTAAAGCTTACTTCCAAAGTTTTTTAAAATCACATCTTCTAGAAGATTTACATGACTTCTTAAAAAACACGAGTTTTCAGAAAATGTGTTTTATTTCATAAATGGAATCAACAAAGTATGCATATTCTACGTCATAACGACTTTCTATAGTTTGCGCATGCGTTTGGAAATAAGAAAAGCTTACTTCCCCCCGTTTTTTAGAATCACAGCTTCTAGAAGGTTTACATGATTTCTTAAAAAACACTAGTATTTAGAAAATATGTTTTATTTCAATAAAAGGAATCAACAAAGTATGCACATTCTACGTCATAACGACTTTCTATAGTTTGCGCATGCGTCCGGAAATAAGAAAAGATTACTTCCACCGTTTTTTAAAATCACAGCTTCTAGAAGGTTTACATCATTTCTTAAAAAACACGAGTTTTTTTAAAATGTGTTTTATTCAATAAATGGAATCAACAAAGTATGCATATTCTACGTCATAACGACTTTCTATAGTTTGCGCATGCGTTTGGAAATAAGAAAAGCTTACTTCCCCCGTTTTTTAGAATCACAGCTTCTAGAAGGTTTACATGATTTCTTAAAAAACACTAGTATTTAGAAAATATGTTTTATTTCAATAAAAGGAATCAACAAAGTATGCACATTCTACATCATAACGACTTTCTATAGTTTGCGCATGCGTCCGGAAATAAGAAAAGATTACTTCCACCGTTTTTTAAAATCACAGCTTCTAGAAGGTTTACATCATTTCTTAAAAAACACGAGTTTTTTTAAAATGTGTTTTATTTAATAAATGGAATCAACAAAGTATGCACATTCTATGTCATAACGACTTTATATAGTTTGCTCATTCGTCCGGAAATAAGAAAAGCTTACTTCCACTGTTTTTTAAAATCACACCTTCTAGAAGGTTTACATGATTTCGTAAAAAACACGAGTTTTTAGAAAATGTGTTTTATTTCATAAATGGAATCTACAAAGTATGCACATTCTACGTCATAACGACTTTCTATAGTTTGCGCATGCGTCCGGAAATAAGAAAAGCTTACTTCCACCGTTTTTTAAAATCACAGCTTCTAGAAGGTTTACATGATTTCGTAAAAAACACAAGTTTTTAGAAAATGTGTTTTATTTCATAAATGGAATCTACAAAGTATGCACATTCTACGTCATAACGACTTTCTATAGTTTGCGCATGCGTCCGGAAATAAGAAAAGCTTACTTCCCCCGTTTTTTAAAATCACAGCTTCTAGAAGGTTTACATGGTTTCTTAAAAAACACGATTTTTTAGAAAATGTGTTTTATTTCATAAATGGAATCAACAAAGTATGCAAATTCTACGTCATAACGACTTTCTATAGTTTGCGCATTCGTCCGGAAATAAGAAAAGCTTACTTCCATCGTTTTTTAACATCACAGCTTCTAGAAGGTTTACATGATTTCGTAAAAAACACGAGTTTTTAGAAAATGTGTTTTATTTCATAAATGGAATCTACAAAGTATGCACATTCTACGTCATAACGACTTTCTATAGTTTGCGCATGCGCCCGGAAATAAGAAAAGCTTACTTTCCCCCGTTTTTTAAAATCACAGCTTCTAGAAGGTTTACATGATTTCTTAAAAAACACGAGTTTTTAGAAAATGTGTTTTATTTCATAAATGGAATCAACAAAGTATGCACATTCTACATCATAATGACTTTCTATAGTTTGCGCATGCGTTTGGAAATAAGAAAATCTTAGTTCCCTTGTTTTATAAAATCACAGCTTCTAGAAGGTTTAGATGATTTCTTAAAAAACACGAGTTTTAAAAAAATGTGTTTTATTTCATAAATGTAATCAACAAAGTATGCACATTCTACGTCATAACGACTTTCTATAGTTTGCGCATGCGTTCGGAAATAAGAAAAGCTTACATCCCCCGTTTTTTAAAATCACAGCTTCTAGAAGGTTTACATGATTTCTTAAAAAACATGAGTTTTTAGAGAATGTGTTTTATTTCATAAATGGAATCAACAAAGTATGCACATTCTACGTCATAACGACTTTCTATAGTTTGCACATGCGTCCGGAAATAAGAAAAGCTTACTTCCACAATTTTTAAAATCACAGCTTCTAGAAGGTTTACATGACTTCTTAAAAAACACGAGTTTTTAGAAAATGTGTTTTATTTCATAAATGGAATCAACAAAGTATGCACATTCTACGTCATAACGACTTTCTATAGTTTGCGCATTCGTCCGGAAATAAGAAAAGCTTACATCCACCGTTTTTTAAAATCACAGCTTCTAGAAGGTTTACATGATTTCGTAAAAAACACGTGTTTTTGGAAAATGTGTTTTGTTTCATAAATGGAATCTACAAAGTATGCACATTCTACGTCATAACGACTTTCTATAGTTTGCGCATGCGTCCAGAAATAAGAAAAGCTTACTTCCCCCGTTTTTTAAAATCACAGCTTCTAGAAGGTTTACATGATTTCTTAAAAAACACGAGTTTTTAGAAAATGTGTTTTATTTCATAAATGGAATCAACAAAGTATGCACATTCTATGTCATAACGACTTTCTATAGTTTGGGCATGCATTTGGAAATAAGAAAAGCTTACTTCCCCCATTTTTTAAAATCACATCTTCTAGAAGGTTTATATGATTTCTTAAAAAACAAGAGTTTTTAGAAAATGTGTTTTATTTCATCAATGGAATCAACAAAGTATGCACATTCTACGTCATAACGACTTTCTATATTTTGCACATGCGTTTGGAAATAAAAAAAGCTTACTTCCCCTGTTTTTCAAAATCAAAGCTTCTACAAGGTTTACATGATTTCTTAAAAAACACGAGTTTTTAGAAAATGTGTTTTATTTAATAAATGGAATCAACAAAGTATGCACATTCTACGTCATAACGACTTTCTATAGTTTGCGCATGCGTCCAGAAATGGAATCAACAAAGTATGCACATTCTACGTCATAACGACTTTCTATAGTTTGCGCATGCGTCCGGAAATGGAATCAACAAAGTATGCACATTCTACGTCATAACGACTTTCTATAGTTTGCGCATGCGTCCGGAAATAAGAAAAGCTTATTTCCACCGTTTTTTAAAATGACAGGTTCTAGAAGGTTTACATGATTTCGTAAAAAACACGAGTTTTTAGAAAATGTGTTTTATTTCATACATGGAATCTACAAAGTATGCACATTCTATGTCATAACGACTTTCTATAGTTTGCGCATTCGTCCGGAAATAAGAAAATCTTACTTCCACCGTTTTATAAAATCACAGCTTATAGAAGGTTTACACGATTTCGTAAAAAACACGTGTTTTTAGAAAATGTGTTTTTTTTTATAAATGGAATCAACAAAGTATGCACATTCTACGTCATAACGACTTTCTATAGTTTGCGCATTCGTCCGGAAATAAGAAAAGCTTACTTACACCGTTTTTTAAAATCACAGCTTCTAGAAGGTTTACACGATTTCGTAAAAAACACGTGTTTTTAGAAAATGTGTTTTATTTCATAAATGGAATCTACAAAGTATGCACAGTCTACGTCATAACGACTTTCTATAGTTTGCGCATCCGTCCGGAAATAAGAAAAGCTTACTTCCCCCATTTTTTGAAATCACAGCTTCTAGAAGGTTTACATGATTTCTTAAAAAACACGTGTTTTTAGAAAATGTGTTTTATTTCATAAATGGAATCAACAAAGTATGCACATTCTACGTCATAATGACTTTCTATAGTTTGTGCATGCGTCCGGAAATAAGAAAAGCTTACTTCCACCGTTTTTTAAAATCACAGCTTCTAGAAGGTTTACATGATTTCGTAAAAAACACGAGTTTTTAGAAAATGTGTTTTATTTCATAAATGGAATTTACAAAGTATTCACATTCTACGTCATAACGACTTTCTATAGTTTGCGCATGCGTCCGGAAATAAGAAAAGCTTACTTCCCCTGTTTTTTAAAATCGCAGCTTCTAGAAGGTTTACATGATTTCGTAAAAAACACGAGTTTTTAGAAAATGTGTTTTATTTCATAAATGGAATCTTCAAAGTATGCACATTCTACATCATAACGACTTTCTATAGCTTGCGCATGCGTCCGGAAATAAGAAAAGCTTACTTCCCCCGTTTTTTAAAATCACAGCTTCTAGAAGGTTTACATGATTTCTAAAAAAACACGAGTTTTTAGAAAATGTGTTTTATTTCATAAATGGAATCAACAAAGTATGCACATTCTACGTCATAATGACTTTCTATAGTTTGCGCATGCGTCCGGAAATAAGAAAAGCTTACTTCCACCGTTTTTTAAAATCACAGCTTCTAGAAGGTTTACATGATTTCCTAAAAAACACGAGTTTTTAGAAAATGTGTTTTATTTCATAAATGGAATCTACAAAGTATGCACATTCTACGTCATAACGACTTTCTATAGTTTGCGCATGCGTCCGGAAATAAGAAAAGCTTACTTCCCCCGTTTTTTAAAATCACAGCTTCTAGAAGGTTTACATGATTTCTTAAAAAAAACAAGTTTTTAGAAAATGTGTTTTATTTCATAAATGGAATCAACAAATTATGCACATTCTACATCATAATGACTTTCTATAGTTTGCGCATGCGTTTGGAAATAAGAAAAGCTTACTTCCCCTGTTTTTTTAAATCACAGCTTCTAGAAGGTTTAGATGATTTCTTAAAAGACACGAGTTTTAAGAAAATGTGTTTTATTTCATAAATGGAATCAACAAAGTATGCACATTCTACGTCATAACGACTTTCTATAGTTTGCGCATGCGTTCGGAAATAAGAAAAGCTTACATCCCCCCGTTTTTTAAAATCACAGCTTCTAGAAGGTTTACATGATTTCTTAAAAAACATGAGTTTTTAGAGAATGTGTTTTATTTCATAAATGGAATCAACAAAGTATGCACATTCTACGTCATAACGACTTTCTATAGTTTGCACATGCGTCCGGAAATAAGAAAAGCTTACTTCCACAATTTTTTAAAATCACAGCTTCTAGAAGGTTTACATGACTTCTTAAAAAACACGAGTTTTTAGAAAATGTGTTTTATTTCATAAATGGAATCAACAAAGTATGCACATTCTACGTCATAACGACTTTCTATAGTTTGCGCATGCGTTTGGAAATAAGAAAAGCTTAATTCCCCCGTTTTTTAAAATCACAGCTTCTAGAAGGTTTACATGATTTCTAAAAAAAACACGAGTTTTTAGAAAATGTGTTTTATTTCATAAATGGAATCAACAAAGTATGCACATTCTAAGTCATAACGACTTTCTATAGTTTGCGAATGCGTCCGGAAATAAGAAAAGCTTACTTCCACCGATTTTTAAAATCACAGCTTCTAGAAGGTTTCCATGATTTGTTAAAAAACACGAGTTTTTAGAAAATTTGTTTTATTTCATAAATGGAATCAACAAAGTATGCACATTCTACGTCATAACGACTTTCTATAGTTTGCGCATTCGTCCGGAAATAAGAAAAGCTTACATCCACCGTTTTTTAAAATCACAGCTTCTAGAAGGTTTATATGATTTCGTAAAAAACACGTGTTTTTGGAAAATGTGTTTTGTTTCATAAATGGAATCTACAAAGTATGCACATTCTACGTCATAACGACTTTCTATAGTTTGCGCATGCGTCCGGAAATAAGAAAAGCTTACTTCCACAATTTTTAAAATCACAGCTTCTAGAAGGTTTACATGACTTCTTAAAAAACACGAGTTTTTAGAAAATGTGTTTTATTTCATAAATGGAATCAACAAAGTATGCACATTCTACGTCATAACGACTTTCTATAGTTTGCGCATGCGTTTGGAAATAAGAAAAGCTTACTTCCCCCATTTTTTAAAATCACAGCTTCTAGAAGGTTTATATGATTTCTTAAAAAACAAGAGTTTTTAGAAAATGTGTTTTATTTCATCAATGGAATCAACAAAGTATGCACATTCTACATCATAACGACTTTCTATATTTTGCACATGCGTTTGGAAATAAAAAAAGCTTACTTCCCCCGTTTTTCAAAATCACAGCTTCTACAAGGTTTACATGATTTCTTAAAAAACACGAGTTTTTAGAAAATGTGTTTTATTTCATAAATGGAATCTACAAAGTATGCACATTCTATGTCATAACGACTTTCTATAGTTTGCGCATTCGTCCGGAAATAAGAAAATCACAGCTTCTAGAAGGTTTATATGATTTCTTAAAAAACAAGAGTTTTTAGAAAATGTGTTTTATTTCATCAATGGAATCAACAAAGTATGCACATTCTACATCATAACGACTTTCTATATTTTGCACATGCGTTTGGAAATAAAAAAAGCTTACTTCCCCCGTTTTTCAAAATCACAGCTTCTACAAGGTTTACATGATTTCTTAAAAAACACGAGTTTTTAGAAAATGTGTTTTATTTCATAAATGGAATCTACAAAGTATGCACATTCTACGTCATAACGACTTTCTATAGTTTGCGCATGCGTCCAGAAATGGAATCAACAAAGTATGCACATTCTACGTCATAACGACTTTCTATAGTTTGCGCATGCGTCCGGAAATGGAATCAACAAAGTATGCACATTCTACGTCATAACGACTTTCTATAGTTTGCGCATGCGTCCGGAAATAAGAAAAGCTTATTTCCACCGTTTTTTAAAATCACAGGTTCTAGAAGGTTTACATGATTTCGTAAAAACACGAGTTTTTAGAAAATGTGTTTTATTTCATACATGGAATCTACAAAGTATGCACATTCTATGTCATAACGACTTTCTATAGTTTGCGCATTCGTCCGGAAATAAGAAAATCTTACTTCCACCGTTTTATAAAATCACGGCTTATAGAAGGTTTACACGATTTCGTAAAAAACACGTGTTTTTAGAAAATGTGTTTTTTTTCAAAATCACAGCTTCTAGAAGGTTTATATGATTTCTTAAAAAACAAGAGTTTTTAGAAAATGTGTTTTATTTCATCAATGGAATCAACAAAGTATGCACATTCTACGTCATAACGACTTTCTATAGTTTGCGCATGCGTCCGGAAATAAGAAAAGCTTATTTCCACCGTTTTTTAAAATCACAGGTTCTAGAAGGTTTACATGATTTCGTAAAAACACGAGTTTTTAGAAAATGTGTTTTATTTCATACATGGAATCTACAAAGTATGCACATTCTATGTCATAACGACTTTCTATAGTTTGCGCATTCGTCCGGAAATAAGAAAATCTTACTTCCACCGTTTTATAAAATCACGGCTTATAGAAGGTTTACACGATTTCGTAAAAAAACACGTGTTTTTAGAAAATGTGTTTTTTTTCATAAATGGAATCAACAAAGTATGCACATTCTACGTCATAACGACTTTCTATAGTTTGCGCATTCGTCCGGAAATAAGAAAAGCTTACTTCCACCGTTTTTTAAAATCACAGCTTCTAGAAGGTTTACACGATTTCGTAAAAAACACGTGTTTTTAGAAAATGTGTTTTATTTCATAAATGGAATCTACAAAGTATGCACAGTCTACGTCATAACGACTTTCTATAGTTTGCGCATGCGTCCGGAAATAAGAAAAGCTTACTTCCCCCATTTTTTGAAATCACAGCTTCTAGAAGGTTTACATGATTTCTTAAAAAACACGTGTTTTTAGAAAATGTGTTTTATTTCATAAATGGAATCAACAAAGTATGCACATTCTACGTCGTAATGACTTTCTATAGTTTGTGCATGCGTCCGGAAATAAGAAAAGCTTACTTCCACCGTTTTTTAAAATCACAGCTTCTAGAAGGTTTACATGATTTCGTAAAAAACACGAGTTTTTAGAAAATGTGTTTTATTTCATAAATGGAATTTACAAAGTATTCACATTCTACGTCATAACGACTTTCTATAGTTTGCGCATGCGTCCGGAAATAAGAAAAGCTTACTTCCCCCCGTTTTTTAAAATCACAGCTTCTAGAAGGTTTACATGATTTCGTAAAAAACACGAGTTTTTAGAAAATGTGTTTTATTTCATAAATGGAATCTTCAAAGTATGCACATTCTACATCATAACGACTTTCTATAGCTTGCGCATGCGTCCGGAATTAAGAAAAGCTTACTTCCCCCGTTTTTTAAAATCACAGCTTCTAGAAGGTTTACATGATTTCTAAAAAAACACGAGTTTTAAGAAAATGTGTTTTATTTCATAAATGGAATCAACAAAGTATGCACATTCTACGTCATAATGACTTTCTATAGTTTGCGCATGCGTCCGGAAATAAGAAAAGCTTACTTCCACCGTTTTTTAAAATCACAGCTTCTAGAAGGTTTACATGATTTCGTAAAAAACACGAGTTTTTAGAAAATGTGTTTTATTTCATAAATGGAATCAAAAAAGTATGCACATTCTATGTCATAACGACTTTCTATAGTTTGCGCATTCGACCGGAAATAAGAAAAGATTACTTCCCCTGTTTTTTAAAATCACAGCTTCTTGAAGGTTTACATGATTTCGTAAAAAACACGAGTTTTTAGAAAATGTGTTTTATTTCATAACTGGAATCTACAAAGTATGCACATTCTACGTCATAACGACTTTCTATAGTTTGCGCATGCGTCCGGAAATAAGAAAAGCTTACTTCCCCTGTTTTTTTAAATCACAGCTTCTAGAAGATTTACATGATTTCTTAAAAAACACGACTTTTTAGAAAATGTGTTTTATTTCATAAATGGAATCAACAAAGTATGCACATTCTACGTCATAACGACTTTCTATAGTTTGCGCATGCGTCCGGAAATAAGAAAAGCTTACTTCCCCCATTTTTCTAAATCACAGCTTCTAGAAGGTTTACATGATTTCTTAAAAAACATGAGTTTTTAGATAATGTGTTTTATTTCATAAATGGAATATAGAAAGTATGCACATTCTACGTCATAACGACTTTCTATAGTTTGTGCATGCATCCGGAAATAAGAAAAGCTTACTTCCACCATTTTTTAAAATCACAGCTTCTAAAAGGTTTAGATGATTTCGTAAAAAACACGAGTTTTTAGAAAATGTGTTTTATTTCATAAATGGAATCTACAAAGTATGCACATTCTACGTCATAACGACTTTCTATAGTTTGCACATGCGTCCGGAAATAAGAAAAGCTTACTTCCCCCGTTTTTTAAAATCACATCTTCTAGAAGGTTTACATGATTTCTTAAAAAACACGAGTTTTTAGAAAATGTGTTTTATTTCATAAATGGAATCAACAAAGTATGCACATTCTACATCATAACAACTTTCTATAGTTTGCGCATGCGTTTGGAAATAAGAAAAGCTTACTTCCCCTGTTTTTTAAAATCACAGCTTCCAGAAGGTTTACATGATTTCTTAAAAAACACGAGTTTTTAGAAAATGTGTTTTATTTCATAAATGGAATCAACAAAGTATGCACATTCTACTTCATAACGACTTTCTATAGTTTGCGCATGCGTTCGGAAATAAGAAAAGCTTACATCCCCCGTTTTTTAAAATCACAGCTTCTAGAAGGTTTACATGATTTCTTAAAAAACACGAGTTTTTAGAAAATGTGTTTTATTTCATAAATGGAATCAACAAAGTATGCACATTCTACGTCATAACGACTTTCTATAGTTTGAACATGCGTCCGGAAATAAGAAAAGCTTACTTCCACCATTTTTTAAAATCACAGCTTCTAGAAGGTTTACATGACTTCTTAAAAAACACGAGTTTTTAGAAAATGTGTTTTATTTCATAAATGGAATCAACAAAGTATGCACATTCTACGTCATAACGACTTTCTATAGTTTGCGCATGCGTTTGGAAATAAGAAAAGCTTACTTCCCTCGTTTTTTAAAATCACAGCTTCTAGAAGGTTTACATGATTTCTTAAAAAACACGAGTTTTTAGAAAATGTGTTTTATTTCATAAATGGAATCAACAAATTATACGATTCAAACAAAGTGCTTATAGGCTGTAAGCATCAGAAAAATGGATGGCGATTCTTGGAGCGATTTCTTGGAGCGACGGAGGTTTTTACTGGGCATGGCGGAACCCTAGGAGCTGGGGATGAGCGCAGGTCGGCCTGCGGCTGTCAGTGTTGCGGTTTTATCCTCAATCACTTTCCTTGCACGGTTGGTGGCAGATATCTAGGAACCCCGTCCGGTTTGTATACAAAACCCTGTTCACATTTTACCCTGGTCTTTGTTTTTACCTGGGTTACGGTGGGCTGGTGGTAGCTAGTAACCATGGCTACGTATGACGACCGCGTAGATTATTCCTTTGACCCATCTGATGATGTGGCCATATGGACTCAACCTTCGGGCGCCGGGTGGCAGGTAGGGTTATATCCTGGGGAAGGAGGGGTGGAGGTTACATCTGCTGCGGAAAGTGCCGCTCTGGGCTTCTCACCATCTGGTTTTCTTAATATTTCTCCGGGCTTGGGACCGATATCTGCTCCCTCCCCCGATATCCCACCTATAATTCCTTTAAAGGATGCGGGGGCTCTTTGGTCTTCGGAACAGGTCTTAACTGCACTGGAGGGCTCGGAGGATAGGCATAAGGGTCCTGATTTTGCATCTGAGGGACATCTTGGAACTATTGGCGGGGTTGATTCTACTGCGGCTCCACTTCCTGTTTTATGTGCTGCGGAGGGTGGGGTTTGCATGTGGTCGGGAAAATTAGAACCTCACGAACACCGGGGTTTTGCCAGCCCCTCTTTGGGTTCCGGTACTAGCTCGGATGAATGGGGAGGACCTTCTTCCGGGGATAATGCACAGCAGGGGAAACGGGGTAAAAAGCGTTGGCTGAAGCTTAGCAGGACAAAATACAACTACGCCCTGGGGGAAGATATCGAGTGGAATCGATTGGTCAAGATGACCGGTATCACCTTGGTTGGCAAAGCATTAGGCAGATCCTTTTCTCTCAGCACCATCGAAGCTTGGGTGGGGGAGCATTGGGCTGGTACCTTGGGCTATACTCCGGAGGTTGTGGAGCTAACACGCAACTGGTTTGCTTTCAATTTCCATGAGGAGGAACATACCAGATGGGTTCTGAATTCAAACTGGAGTTGGGACCACGGTCCGGTGATGATCAAACCTTGGCATCCGATGTTTGATGCTAGTCGGGAAAGACTGGATATTGTTCCGCTGTGGGTTCGGCTCCTAGGTTTACCCCTTCATTACTGGTCGGAGCGCCATTTCAGGGGGATTGGCAACATGATTGGTACATATTTAGATGGGGACTATAGTTTTCTTCATACCCGCCAGAGGAAGGTTACCCGTATCCTGGTCAATATGAATATCATAGATGGACTCGTACCGGATGTTACCCTCAGCTGGGGACCCTATGTGTATACGCAGAAATTGGATTATGAAAATGTTCCTTTCAGATGCCACCGCTGTCATGCTTATGGTCATCCGATCGCTGAATGTAAACTTCCTTTTCGTCAGAAAAATATTGGTTCGCACAAAGCCCCTATTGCTGAGGTTGTTTCTCCTCCCTTGGAGGACCCTGTGGCTGTACCCCTTCCTAATGTGGTTTTGGACAAGGGTCATGGTTCTCCTCGGGACTCGACGGACGCTCGACCTGCTTGCACTTCTACACCAGTTTCGGGTGCTTTGGTGGCTGGGGCTGATGTCTTACCACAGGAGATGGGAGTGGAGGCGCCACTCACTGGGGAAGCGTTTCCTGGTACTACTGCTTTGGAGCCCTCTCGTCAGACAACTATTACGGAACCTGGGTCTTCGTTCGCGGGTATACCTCATTCCATTACTCCTCTGTCCTTACATTTTGTTTTAAAGAATTTTTCTTTTGATAATCCTGACTGGATAGAGGCTTTGAAAAATTTGAATATCTCTACGGCAATGGAGTTGGATTTACCCAACTGCTTAGACCCTACTCTCCCTTCCTGCTCCTCTACTCTGTCAAACTCTGGGGTGCTGCTGATTGACCATCCCTCTGTGGCTGAACCTGGGCCTACTGAAGACCTCTCCCCATCCTCCCCCTCCACATCATCCGACTCCGGTTATTTCCTACGTTCCCTTTTGAAGATCTCCCCGGGTGGGTTGGGTACTGGGGTCAACACTATTGTCAAACCTGGAAAGGGCAGAGGCAGAAAATCCCATCTATCTAAGGCACAAACCAAGGCTAAGATGGACCTCATGGACGGCAAACAAGTGACTATTGATCAGGCGCTTAGAGCGGTGCGAGCCCAAAAGCGGGGTCGTTGATGAAGGTGATGTCTTTTAACTGCCGGGGTCTAGCTGGTCCCCATAAAAGATCAGCATTGCGCAGAGTGGTATCTCTTGAACACCCAGATATCATTCTGCTTCAGGAAACTATGGGTGTGGGGGAGACTATTAAATCTTTACTTGAAGTATGGTTTGGTGGCTGGAATTTTGCCACCTTGGATGCTCGGGGTCGGTCTGGTGGGCAGGCTATCGGCTGGAATACCCGCTCGGTTCAGTGTCATAATCTTTGGGGGATGGAAGGGGCTTTGGGGATGAAATGCACATCTTTGGACTTCAGTGAGATATTCACGGTGGTTAATATTTATGGACCATACTTGAACCGGGTTCCTTTTTGGGAATCCCTTTTCTCTCACCCCTTGTTGCGTGAGGGGAACCTATTAATCGGAGGGGATTTGAATTTCTCACTTGGGCTGGCAGAAGTGTGGGGCAGCAAAGCTCGGCCTGATCCATTGACTGATTTCTTCACTCATCAGTTGGTCACTCAAAATCTGCTTGATATCGAGCTGACACTACTTAAACCTACTTGGAGAAATAACAGAACTGGAGATTACAGAGTAGAAAAACGTTTAGATCGTTTTCTGGTGTCTGAACTTTTTGTAGATAGGAACTATCTACTAAGGCAGTGGGTTGGCTCGAGGGGCTCATCATATCAATTTCCTATTTTCATGGAGATGCGGGATGGTTCGTCGAAACCCGCTGGGCCACTAAAGTTTAATAAGATCTGGCTTAATGATGAGACCTTTACTGAACTTATTGGATCCACTTGGGTAATCTACAACCCCGGGATGGGCCTCTCTGCCTCACAACAGTTCTCAGACAATATCAAAAAAATTAAAGGGCCGGTGAAGACTTGGGCTTATGATAAGAATCATAGGGATGATAGGGAACTTAAGACTATTGAACTGGAGCTGCAATCCATTTATGAGTCTGGATCTGGGGCTCTTGGAACACCGGATGAGAAAGTCCATTTGGTCTCACTGGAGGGTCGAAGAAATAAGCTTTTATTGGTAAAGAGGAAACTTGGAGATTAAAGAGCAGGGCTCTATGGCTATCGGTTGGGGATGAGAACAAAAAATTCTTTCATGCCTATGCAAAGGGAAGAAAGGCGGCCAATACCATTTGGAGTCTGGAAGACAATTTGGGAAATTCCCAGAAGTCCTTTGATAGTATGGCTGGGGTTGGGGTAAATCATTTCAAAACTCTCTTCAAAGCCCCTACATAGGCTAACATTTTGGAGGTGGTCAGGATGGCTCAAATGTTTCCTCGGTTTGTGGAAGAGGCAGACAATCTTTCCCTGATGGCTACTGTTACTGAAGTTGAATTAAAAGGGGTTTTACAGAGTATTCAAAAAGACAAAAGCCTGGGACCGGATGGATGAACGGTGGAATTTATTCTTGCACTCTTTGATCTTATCGGAAATGATCTTCTGCAGATGGTTGATGACACTCGTAGATCGGGAAAAATTCCTGCTGCCATGAACTCCACTTTTATTGCCCTTATTCCAAAAACGGATAACTCTTCCTCTTTAGGTGACTTCAGACCCATCTCTTTGTGCAACTGTGTATATAAAGTGGTGTCAAAGATCATTGCTGGGTGGCTAAAGGGTATACTGTCCACTCATATTTCGGAGGAACAATTTTGATTTCAGGAAGGACGACAAATTCATGAGGCAATTGGTGTAGCTCAGGAAGGCATACATAGTATGAAAGCTCGGAAAATCAAAGGAGCCATTATCAAGATTGATTTGTCTAAAGCATATGATAAGGTGAGTTGGTTGTATATTCATTTACTCCTCACTCATCTGGGTTTTGCTGTGGATTTTATCAGGTGGATTATGAGTTGTATAACTACCGTATCCTTTGCGGTGCTCATCAATGGTGCTGCCTCTCCTTTTTTCCGGTCTGAGAGAGGCCTTCGTCAGGGATGTCCACTATCCCCTTTACTTTTCCTCCTGGTTGTTGAGGGGCTTAGTAAAGCACTGAAAAAAGCTTGCAGGGATGGCACCCTTCATGGTATCCAAGTGGCTCCTGATTTTTTTATTACACATCTGTTGTTCGTGGATGATATCCTTATCTTCTGCACTGGTTCGGTTAGGGACATGGAAACCCTACAGGACATTTTTCAACTTTTTTCAGCTTCTACGGGAATGGAGATCAATGAGCAGAAATCCACCCTATCAACTCACCTGCTCAGGGATTTTGAGATTGTGGCTATAGGTAGGATTTTCCCATATACCTCCCTACCTCTTGATGATGGCTTCTGTTATCTTGGGTTTCATTTAAAACCAAATGCCTATACAAAACAGGACTGGCAATGGCTTATTGAAAAAATTCACAAGAGGTTGAAGGTCTAGAGCCACAGGTGGTTATCGCGGGCAGGTCGGCTGGTTCTGGTGAAATCGGTATTGGAGGCCATTCCGGTCTATTGGATGTCCCTCTCGTGGATTCCAAAAGGAACACTGGAGAAAGCACGTCAATTATGCTTTCGTTACTTATGGAGCGGTAAAGGTGACTATGTATCCCCATGGGTTCGCTGGCAGAAGATCGCCATCTCGAAAGCATTAGGGGGATGGGGTCTTAAAAATATACATCTTTTCGCCAGGGATTTGGCAGCTAAAGAAGTGTGGAGACTGTTAAAATCGGAGAGCCTTTGGACTAAAGTTGTTTTTCGGAAATATATTGCCCCTGTATCAACTTTGGATTGGGTGCGAACGGTGGATAAGTCACATTTGGGATGCTCCATTATTTGGAAAGCTGTCATCTATTCATTCCCGGTGGTAGGAGATCTGCTTGCGTGGAATGTTGGAAATGGGCAGGCACTCTGTGTAGGGGAGGATTCGTGGTTTGGAAGCGCTGGTCATCACATTTTAAATGGTACTCTGATCTCTTCTCTACGGGACTTGGGTATCACACATCTATCTCATTTGGCTGCTCCGGATAGGATACATCCGTGGACACAGTCATGGGTGGATGTGGATTCATTGGCACTTTCTGTGGCCGATCGGGTGGATTTGCGGGCTTATTTAGGTGCCTTAACTCGATCACATATACATATACGGGATAGGGACGACTGCTTGGTATGGGAAGGCGCCCCAACTGGCTTGTACACACCCAAGGAGGGATACATCAGCCTGAGTCATTTCCTGAATCCTCGTGAGCTGGTAGGGTGGTGGAAAATGATCTGGAAGATATATTGTCCATTGAAACATCGTCTTTTTATGTAGAATGTTCTCGAAAACACTGTACCTACCTGGGACTTTTTACAGAGGAAGAATCGGGTTGGGCCGGGCTGGTGCATCTTATGCAAAGCCAGCGAGAAAACCTGTTGTCACTTATTCCTTCAGTGTCCTTTTACGGTGCAAGTTTGGGCGGAATGTTCCAGAATTGTTAATGCTTCTCTGGATTGGGCAGGGTTTACTGTACTGGAGGCCTGGACTCGGTGGGTTTCAGAACCTATTGGAAAAATTTTCTTAAACCTTCCGTTATTGGTTGCGTGGGGCATTTGGATGGCTCGGAATATGATGATATTCAATGACAAACAATGCACTCCAGTGGTAACTGTTGTTCAGATATGTGGTTTCCGAGAGGCTTTCCCTCATCACATCAAAGTGGCAAAATAGAGAGTGGTCCTTCCTTTGGACATTGATGAGACTATGCCTTGGGGATTTTATGACGGATCTACTTTGGGTTTAAACTGCGGGGGTGGGGCAACACTACATCTCTCTATAAACCATACATTCAACCTTTCTTGGGGACTGGGGGAGGGAGGAAATAATTATGCTGAAATTATGAGTTTAAAACTTCTTCTCATCTTTGCACAGGAAAAGGGATGTCACAGGTTAAATGTATATGGTGATTCTATGAATGTCACAAATTGGACAAATGGCACACAACAATGCAGGGATATTAGACTCGATAATATTCTTCAGGACATTCTGCAACTGAAACTTTCTTTTTTACATTTTTCTTGCAGACATGTATATAGGGAGAACAACAAGGAGGCGGATGAGGCTTCTAAGGTTGGCAGGGACTTGGCAGTGGGGTTGTGGAAAGTGAAGGAATACAACAATGGAACTCTCTATGAGTACTATCATAGACCCTTTATGGACGACATGCTTGGTATAGGATCGGTTCAGGCACAGGCCTAGGACAGGTCTTTTTTTTGGAATATGAACATTTATTGATACTTGATGGCAGGGAGGTTTTTTGTTAAAACAAAATTGCTACAGTTATATCAGTGGACACTTGCAAGAGACTCGGGGAGTCATCTTGGTTTTTTCTTAAATTATGCTTACTAGTTCTTTTAAACTTGGTAACTTTCTACCGTGGGTAGTTACTATGAACAGATCAGATGGTTGTAAATGAACCGTTATGGTTTTATGACTTGTTTTATTGCTCCTTAAGTGGACAACTGGATGTTTCTACACATCTCTGTGAACTTACTTTTTTGCTCCTTAAGTGGACAACTGTATGCTTACTCTGCATATTCAAAATGTAATTTCTTCACCAGCTGAAATGAAATTACGCTTTTTTCCATGGAAAAAAACAAAACAAAGTATGCACATTCTACGTCATAACGACTTTCTATAGTTTGCGAATGCGTCCGGAAATAAGAAAAGCTTACTTCCACCGTTTTTTAAAATCACAGCTTCTAGAAGGTTTACATGATTTCTTAAAAAACACGAGTTTTTAGAAAATGTGTTTTATTTCATCAATGGAATCAACAAAGTATACAAATTCTACGTCATAACGACTTTCTATAGTTTGCACATTCGTCCGGAAATAAGAAAAGCTTACTTCCACCGTTTTTTAAAATCACAGCTTCTAGAAGGTTTACACGATTTCGTAAAAAACACGTGTTTTTAGAAAATGTGTTTTATTTCATAAATGGAATCTACAAAGTATGCACATTCTACGTCATAACGACTTTCTATAGTTTGCGCATGCGTCCGGAAATAAGAAAAGCTTACTTCACCCGTTTTTTAAAATCACAGCTTCTAGAAGGTTTACATGATTTCTTAAAAAACACGAGTTTTTAGAAAATGTGTTTTATTTCATAAATGGAATCAACAAAGTATGCACATTCTATGTCATAACGACTTTCTATAGTTTGTGCATGCGTCCGGAAATAAGAAAAGCTTACTTCCACCGTTTTTTAAAATCATAGCTTCTAGAAGGTTTACATGATTTCGTAAAAAACATGAGTTTTTAGAAAATGTGTTTTATTTCATAAATGGAATCTACAAAGTATGCACATTCTACGTCATAACGACTTTCTATAGTTTGCGCATGCGTCCGGAAATAAGAAAAGCTTACTTCCCCCATTTTTTAAAATCACAGCTTCTAGAACGTTTACATGATTTCGTAAAAAGCACGAGTTTTTAGAAAATGTGTTTTATTTCATAAATGGAATCTACAAAGTATGCACATTCTACGTCATAACGACTTTCTATAGTTTGCGCATGTGTCTGGAAATAAGAAAAGCTTACTTCCCCCGTTTTTTTAAATCACAGCTTCTAGAAGGTTTACATGATTTCTTAAAAAACACGAGTTTTTAGAAAATGTGTTCTATTTCATAAATGGAATCAACAAAGTATGCACATTCTACGTCACAACGACTTTCTATAGTTTTCCCATGTGTCCAGAAATAAGAAAAGCTTACTTCCACCGTTTTTTAAAATCACAGCTTCTAGAAGGTTTACACGATTTCGTAAAAAACACGTGTTTTTAGAAAATGTGTTTTATTTCATAAATGGAATCTATAAAGTATGCACATTCTACGTCATAACGACTTTCTATAGTTTGCGCTTGCGTCCGGAAATAAGAAAAGCTTACTTCCACCGTTTTTTAAAATCACAGCTTCTAGAAGGTTTACATGATTTCTTAAAAAACACGAGTTTTTAGAAAATGTGTTTTATTTCATAAATGGAATCAACAAAGTATGCACAATCTACGTCATAACGCCTTTCTATAGTTTGCGCATTCGTCCGGAAATAAGAAAAGCTTACTTCCACTGTTTTTTAAAATCACAGCTTCTAGAAGGTTTACATGATTTCGTAAAAAACACGACTTTTTAGAAAATGTGTTTTATGTGATAAATGGAATCTACAAAGTATGCACATTCTAGGTCATAACTACTTTCTATATTTTGCGCATGCGTTTGGAAATAAGAAAAGCTTACTTCCCCCGTTTTTTAAAATCACAGCTTCTAGAAGGTTTACATGATTTCTTAAAAAACACGAGTTTTTAGAAAATGTGTTTTATTTCATAAATGGAATCAACAAAGTATGCACATTCTACGTCATAACGAATTTCTATAGTTTGCGCATGCGTTTGGAAATAAGAAAAGCTTACTTCCCCCGTTTTTTAAAATCACAGCTTCTAGAAGTTTTACATGATTTGTTAAAAAACACGAGTTTTTAGAAAATGTGTTTTATTCGATAAATGGAATCAACAAAGTATGCACATTCTACATCATAACGACTTTCTATAGTTTGCGCATTTGTCCGGAAATAAGAAAAGCTTACTTCCAGCATTTTTTAAAATCACAGCTTCTAGAAGGTTTACATGATTTCGTAAAAAACACGAGTTTTTAGAAAATGTGTTTTATTTCATAAATGGAATCAACAAAGTATGCACATTCTACGTCATAACGACTTTCTATAGTTTTCGCATGCGTCCGGAAATAAGAAAAGCTTACTTTACCCGTTTTTTAAAATCACAGCTTCTAGAAGGTTTACATGATTTCTTAAAAAACACGAGTTTTTAGAAAATGTGTTTTATTTCATAAATGGAATCAACAAAGTATGTGTTGAATATTGTAACTTCAAAGAATATTATATATGTACTTTATTATTCCGGAGATGTTTCATCCCTCCGAGGTAACCCTATTATATATCCGGAGATGTTTATTCCTCCGAGAGTTTGTATTAACTAGGGTTATTAGACCCACCGTGTGGGGGTCGGCCCTGTGGTCATATTTTTGGGGTTATTAGACTTCTCCAGGAGAGTTCGGCCCCATTAGGTCTTTTAGTCAGTTAGGAGTCAGTATAAATAAGAGAGGTGAACTCCTCATTAGGTCACTCACTCACTTGTGGAAGAGTGCGCACTTGTCTGGGAGATCTGCTAAGGAGACAAAGAAGGAAGGAGCACATCTTGTATTTTGGTTGATCATCTTATTGAGGAAAGCTTTGCTGGGTTTTCTACCCCATGAGGGTTTCCCAGGGTATATTGTGTGTCTATCTTGTGATTGTGTTTCTTTCAGTGATCTTGCTTGTCTATTTGGTTTAAACTTAACATGGTATCAGAGCTAGACTGAATAGGACATCTTTCACAAGGTAAGAATACCTCTTTCTCTCTCTTTGGTGAAGTTAGGGTTTCAGCCCAAAGTTGGTATTATTGATTTTTGGTTGCATGTCTGGATAGCTCTTTTCAATACCTTTCTTTTGAGATATAGATCGAACTTTTTGGTTGGGTAGAACTCCGGGAAATCCAAACCCTAATTCTACCAAAAGTGTGATACGTCAGATTTTGGTTTCAGAAAAAAGTTGTAATTTTTGAATTCTGATTACATGGCTGGATAGCCCTTCTCAAGAGAATTCTTTTGAGCTATAGATCGAACTTTTTGGTTGGGTAGAACTCCGGGAAAGTCAAACCCTAATTCTACCAAAAGTGCGATAAAATTCTATTCCAGATTCCGAAAAAGTGAAAAGTAACTTCCCAGGTAAGTCTACTCTGTCTCTTGGACTCCCCCAAGAGAAGATGGCTCCAAATACTAAGCTTGAAGACAAGCTAGAAGGCATAGAGAATTTCCGGGCATGGAAATACAGAATTGGTCTCATTCTTGAGGAGAATGATCTTGCTCATTATATCAAGGAGGAAGTTGCAGAACCAGAAGAAGATGAAGCCAAAGAAAAACACAGGAAGGATCTGATTAGGGCAAAGAGAATCATAGCTGATTCTATTAAAGACCACTTGATTCCCCAAGTGGCTTCCAAGAAGACTCCAAAGGAAATGTATGATGCCCTAGGAAGAATGTATGAAGGAAAGAACATCAATAGGAAGATGAATCTAAGGACTCAGTTGAAGAGTACCAAGATGCACAAAGGAGAATCCATTCAAGACTACTTCTCAAGAGTCTATCTAATCAAAGAGCAACTAGATGCCATTGGTGATACTCTTGATGAAGATGAACTTGTGATGACAGCTCTAAATGGTCTCACTAGACCTTGGGAGTCATTCATTCAAACTATGTGTGCCAGAAAAGAAAGTATGAAGTTTGATATAGTTTGGGAGGATTGTGTACAAGAGGAGGCTAGGGTTGCAAATATAGAAGCCTTGCTCAAAGAAGATGACCAAGCTTTGGCTACCCACACCAAAAGAAGAAGGAGTCAATCCTACTCCAAGAAGGGTAGTCACAAGGAGTCTCATCCTCCTCACATATTTCATAAGAAAAGAGGATCTACTCAAAGAAGGGATTACTCTTCTTTCCAGTGCTATTCTTGCCACAAATTAGGACACATTGCTAAAGATTGTCCTCTACAGAAGAAAAAGGGTACTCACTACAAAAGACACCAAGCACATCTTGCAGAAGATGATAGTGAAGAAGAAGAAGTAGAGGAAGAAAGGTCTCGCAATAAAAGGCCTAGAGATGAAGAGGAAGAAGAAGAAAGGACCTTCTCCAAAAGAAGGTCAAGAAGAAATACAGAAGAAGATGCAGAAGAATATGTTCTCTTCTCCGCACTCTCTGGATCCATAACCCATGGAGAAGGTACATGGCTTATTGACAGTGGTGCTTCAAAGCACATGACAGGACAGAAAAGGACTCTCTCAAATCTTGAAGAAAAGAATTCTCCCCAAAAGGTATCTCTAGGAGATGACTATCAATATCCCATTAAGGGAATTGGTGAAGCAAACTACAAACTCGATTCTGGAACTCCCATGAAGATGAAGGAAGTTCTATATGTTCCAGGATTGAAGAAGAATTTGCTTTCAATCTCAGCTTTAGACAAGAAAGGCTACAGAGTTGCATTCATTGATGGACAAGTGTTAATGTGATCCAAAGGCAAATCCATTAAGGATGCAATTGTTATTGGTGAAGAAGAAGGAGGTTTATATAAACTCAAGGGTCATCCGGAAGCTGCTCTTGTTCATGAAACCTCTAGCCCCAGTGAGCTATGGCATAGAAGACTAGCTCACATTAACTACAAAGCCTTACCTTATGTAAGCAAGGTGGTCATAGGACTACCAGATTTAAAGGTTGATCATGATGGCTCACGTAAAGGGTGTAAGAAAGGCAAGAATGTCAAGAACCCCTTTCCAAAGAGTGAAACAAAGACTAAGGGTATCTTGGAGTTAATACACTCAGATGTATGTGGTCCAATGCCCACCACCTCTCTAAGTGGATTTGAATACTATCTTTCATTCATTGATGATCATTCAAGGAAAACTTGGATTTACTTTCTAAAGGGTAAGAATGAAGTTCTTGGAAAGTTCAAAGAGTTCAAGGCTCTAATAGAAAATCTCTCAGAAAAAGAAAATCAAGATTCTCAGAACAGACAATGGTGGAGAATATACTTCAAAAGAGTTTGAAGAATTCTGTAAAGAAGCTGGAATCAAGAGAGAACTAACCACTCCTTACAATCCCCAACAAAATGGGTGTAGTGCTCTGGTTTTTACAGCAGAGCACTGTGTAAAATTTCAGGTTTAATTTTCTACGTTTTAACTTTACCAGTTTATGGAAGTAAATCTCTGAGAATTACTATGTGCCTAAATAATATTTAGTTTACTGTCGTGTTTTCTTTTATCACCCTTCATTCGTAATTTAAAATAAACTAACATACCAATATTTTCTTTCCAACAATCTAGCATAAGAATATGTTTCATAACTCAGTAAATCAGTAAATAGCAGTAAACCAGTAAATAGCAGTAAATCAATAAATAGCAAGTGATGCATGTTTATAGTAAGTTTAAGCATAATAGTAAATAACGGAAATTACCTGATGCTGATGCTAACCGTAAGTTGTAGCAGGTTTATAACCCCTTAGACAGCCAAACTGAAGTGTCCACCCTACCGACCAGCTATAATCTTGCTGGCCCTTGGAAATCAAAGGATTTCCAAGCCCCCGAGCCCACAATCTGATAATCCCGAGTGCAGTCTTTCCTTCTGTTCTCAAAATCTTTCTGTTCGCCAAACTTTCTGTTCTCCCAACTTTTGTTCTCCAAACTTCTTTTCTTCCCCCATCAAAAAAAAACCTCCCCACCTTCAACCTTCTCCCCCTCTATATACATGTCCATCCTCGAGAAGACCTTGGGCTTACTCCACCGCCCCAAACTCCCCCTCTCGAGCCCCTCAAACCTTTACTCCTCTCCCTAGTTCATTCATCCACGTCTCATTATAAAAATGTATAATTAATTACTTTTATGGAAAATTCATTTGGTTTTGGATTGACGGTCGTAATTATTTATTACGGTGGGAATTATCACCCCAAGGTTATCCATTCGGGACAAGTTTCATTAAATACAAGTCTATCCGCCGTCCTTGATATTTTAATGTTATTAATGTAATTAATAAAATATTATATAATTAGTTGCCCCCTTGTCAACTTGGACATGATGTGTCTTAATGATCCACCTTATCCGTCAAGACTACTTAGCTTGAGGTTTAAATTCCAAGATTAACATTGAATAATTAAATATCCATTTTCCATCACATCACGTTCATTCCAAAAATGATTATCTTATTATGGCTAACTTTTGAAATGGAATTAATCACACAATTTTAATTTATAAATCAATATTTTAAATCTTACTTATATTGCATTTGTTACGATAGGGATATAAATGTTGCTGGAATATCATTTATTAATTAATAATAATAATTAAATCACCCTTTGACAATAATAGAAGGTGAATCAATCATAGTATTCTTAATTATTTGTTTATCACATGGGTACCCTATCATCAACATAGCATCCTTGTTATTATAAACAAAGCACTTGTGAGGGCTTAAACAATTTTACTAATTAATTAGACACTATCATTACCCTATTCACAACAGTTCTTCTATGACAATGTTAACTGACGATACTTGTCTTAGTTTATTATTACAATGTTTTCATATAATTACTAATTCACTTATTTACACATTGACAACCTAACCATTCATTACCTAAGTTGATTGATGTATCCTTAACTGAGTTATCTATGACATTTATACTACTATTCAAGCATGACAAGTATGTTATACACCAGTAATATTGTACACGTACAAGGTGTGCATGCATGGCCAGTGTATGCACATGTCGGACATGTACTATAAACAAACCCCATTCCGCCTATGCATACTTGCTAACTAACAATAGTATCTACCCCCATGCAGAAGAGCAAGCATAACCTATAGTATAATTACTTTAACATCCTCGGTTATTTAACAGCTAACCCTTTACGATTTAACATCATTGTCTTTATGTTTACATTAGTTTAATCAATTAAGTACAGGAAGGGTGCCTACTTCCACTAACTCGGAATCAAGGAATACTAAACCCCCAACAGTGCTAACTAACACATCCTCCCTTCATAACCTACGTCCAGCATCCTCCCTATCCTTCCTCTGCTAGTACAACAGTGGATGTCGGACTCACCGATCTGACCACATAGAACTTGAGAGCGATAGCGTCGGCTGAACAGCGGACCTATCCTCCCCTAGCAGGCATCCGACAATCGTCATCACAACAACATGGGGAGCGTGTCTCAGCACGGCCCTCCCATGACCTCGGGTCTCATGGAAACATAGGGTGGGAAACACATCCATCCCTCTCAACATACTGGGCCTACGCCCTTATCAACTCATACTTGCTGCTATCGGGATTATCAGTTTGTGTTATCGTATCCTCATTTTGGCTGCTAAGGTTTGCTATATGAACATGTTTTTTCCTTTCCAATATATATCAGATCAAGTAACTGGCTATCCCATAGCCCCTGTGTCCTGTAGGTTAGTGTTTTGCAAAATACAATTTATAGAAAGCATTTTCCATTGATCGCCAATTGATCCATGTTATCATTTTATTTCATGTAACCTTTTAGCTCATCATAGATGCGTATGACATATAACATTTCAGCAATTCATATAAGAAGATGGTATCCACGTACCGAATCATATATTTCACATTTCATTAAGGAAAACATATAAACATATACTGCAATCGTAAAATAAGGAAATCATATGATAATCATGACATCATAACTGCATAACATAGTAACATCATAATCATGGTGAAATCATAAGACAGAGTAACATCATATAATGAGGTCCAATATAGTTTACTCAGTCGAGCTGAGTTCAACTGAATATAAGAAAATAAATTATAGCATGTCTAGTTGATAAATATGCCTAATCAAAATATGGGGTGTTACATACACCCACCCTTCAAGAAACTTCGTCCCGAAGTTATACTCGTAATGGTATGGGAATTTCAATACACAAGGCTCTACATTTTCCTAAATAGTAGAACATGGGCTATACTGGTCCCTATCGATATTGACCTAGTCCATTTGCTTGATATTAGTCCCTTATTGTACTCCTGTAATATGGTAGTATAATCACCACATCTTTCTTGGTAACCTTAGTAATGTGCCCTACTTTTGATACTATGGAGTTAAATTATTAGTTTGCATGCTTGTCATGTCATTTTCTATGATGAGATCTAAATGTCATTTATGCATTCGCTTATTTTACTCTAATAAGGATTTAAATACTTCATCCTTTCACCCCTCTCTTCCTATTACTAACCTTCTTATGGAAGTAGGTGTCACTAAACATATTGTTGCCTCGTCCTCTATTTATATCACCCTCATTTATTATCATAATGATTTGTATTCTCCCCATTTTATCATATACCCAATTATCCTCCTTATGCATAATTTGCCTCTCTCCTTAATCAATTACATATCCTTACTTAATGCTCCCTATGAACCCCGACGCATGCATCTCGCACTACCCCTTTTGTTATAAATTTTTTTTTTTTGACTTGAGTGCACTCCCTTATAGAATACCATCAGCTCAACTGCATCATGAATTCCAAGTTATCATAGCCTTATAAATTTTTGTTTTTGTAACCCCCCCTGCATTGTTGATCTGCTCTTATTCTACCCTCACTAGGTGAAGGTGAAGAGCATGCCTTTACTTGAGGTACTAAAATTAGTCCCTTATACCCCCATGACTAGACACTACTTTCACATGTTCATTCCACTATGATCTACTCTTCATTATTATTGTTATATACTTTCCTCGCCACCTTCTTTCATCATTATCTTATGGGTATATCATGCGTTATCATACTCTCCCTAATAGGGATGCTATATACCCTAACATATTCATGTTTTTTCATCATTATGTTCCTTTATGCATATATGCATTGTACATTTCAGGCTTAATGATAATTCCCTTCTATCTCCTATTTAACCATACCCTACTTACTGACAATCCTCATCAAGTTATCCCATAATTATACTATTACTAACTTCTCGCCTTGCTCAATTGTTTATTTTTCTTGTATAACTCTATCCATTAACATGCCATTAGTTCCATTTTATTCCTCCGATACTACTCCCATCTTTCATACATCGATGTACATATTATTTCATGCACATTCATTTAGACGTTATTTGTTGACACAATCCATCACATAGGGTCTCCTCATGCTTTACTCTTATTGCATTTCACATCTCATTCTCATTTTAAAGCATAAAGAACCTTATCTCCTTTTCGTAAATTTTATTAATTGCAATGAATTTGCACCGGAGTTTATCTTCCTTGGTATTAAGCGTACACTACTTCTTAAAGATGGGCCTACTATACTCTTTTTTTGGCTTGGGAACATTTATTAAAATGACACAAATGGACTTCTAAGAATTGAAATTACTTCATGGTTACATGGTCATTATGCTCAACCCATGTTTCTTATTTAGTACTACATGTTAGGTCTCACTGACTAAATGCCAAGTACAGGCACCTTCCTCATACAATCATTATACTAAACTATGTTTGTATAATTGGTACTATATATTTAGTTATGCTTTTGTTGGTTTAGAAGTTGCAATCATATGGTTCCCAAATGGGTTTATTAACATTGTTTGTCTATATTCATTCTCGTAAAATTAATGTAGGCACATATTGACTTATTTCATTATATATATATATATATATATATATATATATCAATCTCTATTTGTATTTGTTAAAATAATGGTTAGTTATTATATTGTTTCACTTTGATCGCATATTATTCATTATGCTATACTCCTACATTGTATTCATCTCTCTCTCTCTATATATATGAACACTCATCCAAAGTAATTTATTATTTATAAGCTAATCTAAGTAATTATTATTTTTAATTTATTCGAATAGAATATATATATAAACTCCTTATTCTTAATATTCTTCAAGTACTTCAAGCCATTATAAATGGTGTTGGAGATATAATAATACATGGTTTGAAGTTCTCACTGATAATAGAATTAATAAATAACATTGAAGATTATAAAATAATTATTTCCTGACATACATATATGTGAAATTATAATATCTCAACCAAATTGAGTGAATGAATTTTCAATGGTACTTTACTTGACATTTGACATTCAAATAATAAACCGTTAAATTAAATTTTCCCAATACTCCGAATGTAATATGAAACCATGGATAATCATTTTGGATGAATATGAAACCTTATAAAAGCGCTTGCCCTAGACTAGAACACTATGCTATGTTTTCATAAGCATTAATTTCCAACCAAAGATATTGAATAAATTAATTCGTCCTTACTATAATAAATAAGTATGCTAGGGTACTTTTGTCCTTACCAAATTAACCCCTTATAATTATTGAAAATATACCAAATTACACAAAAAAAAACATAAGTAAATAAATAAATATATACAAAGACTAAATGAATGTGGATCTCCCATTATTGGTGCTCTAAAAAGGCCACGGAAGAAACAGAAATGCTATTAGAGATAACACAATTTGTTTATATTGATTGTTCTTAATTAAAACATCATCAAACCTACATAACAATAATGCAACGCAAAGCAACTGTTTATCTAAATTGCTCATATATAAAACTTTATTTAATTTGTACTTTCATGATTGAATTTGAATTTCTACTTTATTTTATTTTAATTAAAATATCATAATCTAATTTTTATTTATTTATATATATATATTTTTTTTTTATTGAAATAAGATTCGCAAATATACTTTTTAGCATATATAACTTTATTTCAATTTTGTTAATATAAATACTAAAACAGAAATAACAATTTAAATTTAAAAAAATTAACTATATATCAAAATAGGTTTGATATACCAAAATCATTCTTTAACTATCACACTCATTATAACTATTACTCACCGTCATTATAACAAATACGCATAGTGCACGTTGTAACTAAAACTCATAATGCACGTTGCTCTTGAGGGATTGCCCATAATACTTTAAATTGTAATAAACTATATAAATGGCTATATATATATAAAAGTTTAAATAGAATCTTTATTAACGCTAATAATCTCACTTGTTCCTATATATATATATATATTTTTTTTTTCATTTTTAAACACTATAACATCTCACGCGGACTTCGACGCGCGTCCACCCTACCTACCTCCTCGTGTCTCCCACTCCACCGTCACCTTCTCCTATCCCTTTCCACAATCGGCACCTCCATCCGCCTTTTCCAGCCTAGCCACACCTGCCCTTCCTCACGAGGCATGAAGTTACTCCTCCAAGGCCATCCACCCACTACCGCCTGCTCCACCTATTAACTTCGACCAGGTTTCTACCTCTTCGCCAGACCAACCGGCTCAAAGATCCACGAGGAGGCCTGGGCTGCATGCCAGCCACCTGGGCTGCATGCACCCCCTCTCCCCATTAACCACAACGTGGTGCCTCCCCCTACTAAGCGGTGCTTCGTCTCCCGCGCGCGAGCCTGGTCTCCCATTCAGCGCGTGGGTCTGGTGAGACCATTCAGTGCGTGGGTCTGGTCGGTGAAGGTGGTGGCCGTGCATGGTGAAGGCGCTGGTTAAGGGTTGCAGAAGAACGACCATTGTTCACATCCCAGCTTATGGGCTTCAGTCGGTTTGGGTATCCAGCCTGTTTGCTCATCTTCTACTGTCGATTTCCCGACTTGTTGCATTCTCGTCGCTCACAGGTATTTCTAGTCTCTGGAAACTAACGTTTGAACACTATTTCGGCTTCTAATTATGCAGGATTGTCTGTACATATTCGAAATTATTTGAGCCTCTATTTAACTCCAGATTGAGAACGTACCTGGCGTTTTTGGGTTGAGCGCACCTTGCAATTCGTGAGTTGGATCCTCGGCACTTGAAGTTTTCACATACAATACTACGGGCATATCTAACTAAGTGAAACCTGCCATGTGCTTGTGCTGAGGGCCGAGTTACCTAGGGTAAAGTTTACACTTTCTGGGCATTATATTTTTTTTTTTTAAGATGATTAATTATGACCTATAAGGAGAAGGAAATACAGGCTTAGCTTATAGCCCGAGAATATATCTGAATCTACGGTCTACTTCCACCTTCATGTTCGGGATCAGATCGTGGCCTCTAGTGATAGCCCTCCTTCCATTACCAGAGGGTGCATTGTAGACCAGGTGGCGTTCTTCGCTGATGAGTCGAGCCCGAGGTTATCGACCACTGATCGAAACACCAGACTGCTGGATCTGCAGTTTATTCCCTCAATGTGCTGCGTTTTCACAATTGTTTTTGTGTTGATACGTGGGTTTGCTGGAAGAGAAGTAAAAAAAAAAGTTTTTGCCTGTAATGTCGGCTAGAAAATCTAATTCATCTCTGTGTCTCTGAAGGGAAAGAATAATAGCAGATACAGATGAAGCACCTCACCATATGCTGCCCCAGATTACGGGATAGACTTTGATTGAGTGATTTAGCTCTCTATACTGATTAGTTTCTGATATGAGGTTAGATAATCCATTAATAATTAACCTTTCCTCCTGGGATTCACATGGAACTTACCATCGATCTTATCATCAAATTCGCTACAAGTTGATTTCAGATCACCCAGCATCAAGACCCATAACGGATAAACTCTCCATAATTTGGGATACCAAGTCACCAGTGTGTGCATGATAGTTCTAGAAGATAAATTATCACCCACGGGTAAACCTAAAGCACCACTCTCCTCACGGCGGATCAATGGCAATATACAGGTGTATACCGGCCCTTATTCTATCAAGGGTGAATCCATTGACATCAGAACATATAAATACAACAGCGTAATGTTAGAACAAAACTGTTCTTTGTTCTTTTTTTTTTTTTTTTTACCTTGATATTTCCCCACGCATGCATAGCAATTTTGTTGACAGAGCATAGTATGAAATCCCTTACTGGTTAATGTGCCATCTTTTCCACTGGAAAAGGCTGTGTATCTCCTTGGATTAACTGCGTATCTCCTTTGTCTTAGTACGTGAAAATAAAATGGAGATATGTAAGGACCAATATTTCAAAGTTGTCGTTATTGATTTATGCTGATGGTGAGGTATTAAAACGCTCTTGCCTTTAGTGTTGGCTGGAAAAATCGATCTCGTATCTCTGTTTGGTTCATAGCTCTGAGTGAAAACGTTTTATATATCTCTGTTGTGTAATGTAATTCATCCTGGTGTGTCTGCAGTTGTATGTAATGCCCAATTATTATTATTATATTCCATCTTAATCATGAAAGTTATGTTTTATATCCCTTAAGAATGACATTTCACCATGTCTCACGCAGATAGGCTATATGCCCAAGCTACCAGGATTGCTGCAATTCTAGGGTCTACTGGAGAGATGCACTTTGCATAGCGCTGGGTTCCATTGATGGCGTGTGGCGTCGATCCAACAACTCAAGTAGTATGGGTGCGGTATTTCCTGCCTGCTGACCTGTTATTTATTATTTAGGGTTCTAACTAACCAGCCCTAATTGAAGAATGTTATTATATTTTAGAGATCTGCCCTAGCGAACCTACCCCATATATATATATATATATATATATATATATATATATATATATATATACTGTTTGACTATAAAGTTTCTGTATATATATATATATATATTTTTTTTTTCTTTGTGTGGGATTCTAAGAAAGCTGTGTGAGTGGGTTCATCTCTCTCAATGTTCTCTCTCAATGTTGGGTTTGCACCACCTTTTCTTCACTGTGTGTGTGGGTTTTTCTTATTCATATATATTTTGTATTGTTATACACTATTCGCAATTAGAAATTGATTGTCTTTGCAATCTCAGAATAGTTCGCATTACTTCATTTGCATCTGTGATACATTTGTTTCTGTAGCCTGGTTATTTTCTTTATTTTCTAAGCTTAACTTTTCTCTTGCAGGAAGCAAAAGTTGTGTGCACGACAACTAAGAAGTTGGAGGGTGAAATCAAGATAGTTGTGACTGTAATGATCGATTGTAGCATTTGCTTCAGGTTGTTTCTATTCAAGTTTCCAGGTTGAGGTTGAGGAGGCTATGTTTATACAAAATTTCAAAATTTTATGTTCAATTTTCTTTTCCCTTTTTATTTTAAAAAAAAAAATAGTATCAGGAATTGGCATGTAGTTACTTTGTAGTGTGAAATTCTTGAAAATTCCAAGGTTAGTGTGCCCTAAGGTCTAAGTTTTTGAGCCTTCGCTCTGATACCATCTGTAGTGCTCTGGTTTTTACAGCAGAGCACTGTGTAAAATTTCAGGTTTAATTTTCTACGTTTTAACTTTACCAGTTTATGGAAGTAAATCTCTGAGAATTACTATGTGCCTAAATAATATTTAGTGTACTGTCGTGTTTTCTTTTATCACCCTTCATTCGTAATTTAAAATAAACTAACATACCAATATTTTCTTTCCAACAATCTAGCATAAGAATATGTTTCATAACTCAGTAAATCAGTAAATAGCAGTAAACCAGTAAATAGCAGTAAATCAGTAAATAGCAAGTGATGCATGTTTATAGTAAGTTTAAGCATAATAGTAAATAACGGAAATTACCTGATGCTGATGCTAACCGTAAGTTGTAGCAGGTTTATAACCCCTTAGACAGCCAAACTGAAGTGTCCACCCTACCAACCAGCTATAATCTTGCTGGCCCTTGGAAATCAAAGGATTTCCAAGCCCCCGAGCCCACAATCTGATAATCCCGAGTGCAGTCTTTCCTTCTGTTCTCAAAATCTTTCTGTTCGCCAAACTTTCTGTTCTCCCAACTTTTGTTCTCCAAACTTCTTTTCTTCCCCCATCAAAAAAAAAACCTCCCCACCTTCAACCTTCTCCCCCTCTATATACATGTCCATCCTCGAGAAGACCTTGGGCTTACTCCACCGCCCCAAACTCCCCCTCTCGAGCCCCTCAAACCTTTACTCCTCTCCCTAGTTCATTCATCCACGTCTCATTATAAAAATGTATAATTAATTACTTTTATGGAAAATTCATTTGGTTTTGGATTGACGGTCGTAATTATTTATTACGGTGGGAATTATCACCCCAAGGTTATCCATTCGGGACAAGTTTCATTAAATACAAGTCTATCCGCCGTCCTTGATATTTTAATGTTATTAATGTAATTAATAAAATATTATATAATTAGTTGCCCCCTTGTCAACTTGGACATGATGTGTCTTAATGATCCACCTTATCCGTCGAGACTACTTAGCTTGAGGTTTAAATTCCAAGATTAACATTGAATAATTAAATATCCATTTTCCATCACATCACGTTCATTCCAAAAATGATTATCTTATTATGGCTAACTTTTGAAATGGAATTAATCACACAATTTTAATTTATAAATCAATATTTTAAATCTTACTTATATTGCATTTGTTACGATAGGGATATAAATGTTGCTGGAATATCATTTATTAATTAATAATAATAATTAAATCACCCTTTGACAATAATAAAAGGTGAATCAATCATAGTATTCTTAATTATTTGTTTATCACATGGGTACCCTATCATCAACATAGCATCCTTGTTATTATAAACAAAGCACTTGTGAGGGCTTAAACAATTTTACTAATTAATTAGACACTATCATTACCCTATTCACAACAGTTCTTCTATGACAATGTTAACTGACGATACTTGTCTTAGTTTATTATTACAATGTTTTCATATAATTACTAATTCACTTATTTACACATTGACAACCTAACCATTCATTACCTAAGTTGATTGATGTATCCTTAACTGAGTTATCTATGACATTTATACTACTATTCAAGCATGACAAGTATGTTATACACCAGTAATATTGTACACGTACAAGGTGTGCATGCATGGCCAGTGTATGCACATGTCGGACATGTACTATAAACAAACCCCATTCCGCCTATGCATACTTGCTAACTAACAATAGTATCTACCCCCATGCAGAAGAGCAAGCATAACCTATAGTATAATTACTTTAACATCCTCGGTTATTTAACAGCTAACCATTTACGATTTAACATCATTGTCTTTATGTTTACATTAGTTTAATCAATCAAGTACAGGAAGGGTGCCTACTTCCACTAACTCGGAATCAAGGAATACTAAACCCCCAACAGTGCTAACTAACACATCCTCCCTTCATAACCTACGTCCAGCATCCTCCCTATCCTTCCTCTGCTAGTACAACAGTGGATGTCGGACTCACCGATCTGACCACATAGAACTTGAGAGCGATAGCGTCGGCTGAACAGCGGACCTATCCTCCCCTAGCAGGCATCCGACAATCGTCATCACAACAACATGGGGAGCATGTCTCAGCACGGCCCTCCCACGACCTCGGGTCTCATGGAAACATAGGGTGGGAAACACATCCATCCCTCTCAACATACTGGGCCTACGCCCTTATCAACTCATACTTGCTGCTATCGGGATTATCAGTTTGTGTTATCGTATCCTCATTTTGGCTGCTAAGGTTTGGTGTATGAACATGTTTTTTCCTTTCCAATATATATCAGATCAAGTAACTGGCTATCCCATAGCCCCTGTGTCCTGTAGGTTAGTGTTTTGCAAAATACAATTTATAGAAAGCATTTTCCATTGATCGCCAATTGATCCATGTTATCATTTTATTTCATGTAACCTTTTAGCTCATCATAGATGCGTATGACATATAACATTTCAGCAATTCATATAAGAAGATGGTATCCACGTACCGAATCATATATTTCACATTTCATTAAGGAAAACATATAAACATATACTGCAATCGTAAAATAAGGAAATCATATGATAATCATGACATCATAACTGCATAACATAGTAACATCATAATCATGGTGAAATCATAAGACAGAGTAACATCATATAATGAGGTCCAATATAGTTTACTCAGTCGAGCTGAGTTCAACTGAATATAAGAAAATAAATTATAGCATGTCTAGTTGATAAATATGCCTAATCAAAATATGGGGCGTTACAATGGGGTTGCAGAAAGGAAAAATAGAACCATCATGGAAGCTGTGAAGACTATGATACATGACCAGGATCTTCCCATGTATCTGTGGGCTGAAGCTGCCAGAACAGCAGTATATGTTCAAAACAGATTATCTCATAGTGTTCTTGATTTCAAAACTCCAGAAGAAGTGTTTTCTGGAAAGAAGCCCGAGGTAAGCCATCTTAAAATATTTGGGTGTCCTGTGTACATCCACATTCCAAAGGAAAAGAGAAACAAATTGGATCCTTCTGGTAAGAAAGGAATATTTGTTGGCTACTGTGAATCATCCAAAGCTTTCAGAATTTACATACCAGGCTTTCATCATATAGAAATCAGTAGAGATGTAACTTTTGATGAAGAAGCAGCTCTCAAGAAATCAAGAAAATGCCAACTTGAAGAAATCTATGAAGAAGATCCTTCTTCTAGAAACTCAGAGGCTGTTCACATTCCTGAAGATAATCCACCAGAGGATCATGACATGTTGGAACCACAAGAACCTCCTATCTCAGATTTATCAAAGAAAAGAAGGCCAGCATGGGCTAGAGATATTATCCAAGGGGCTGAAAAATATGGTGCTCCTGAAGGCCCCATTAGGTCTTTTAGTCAGTCAGGAGTCAGTATAAATAAGAGAGGTGAACTCCTCATTAGATCACTCACTCACTTGTGGAAGAGTGCGCACTTGTCTGGGAGATCTGCTAAGGAGACAAAGAAGGAAGGAGCACATCTTGTATTTTGGTTGATCATCTTATTGAGGAAAGCTTTGCTGGGTTTTCTACCCCATGAGGGTTTCCCAGGGTATATTGTGTGTCTATCTTGTGATTGTGTTTCTTTCAGTGATCTTGCTTGTCTATTTGGTTTAAACTTAACATGGTATCAGAGCTAGACTGAATAGGACATCTTTCACAAGGTAAGAATACCTCTTTCTCTCTCTTTGGTGAAGTTAGGGTTTCAGCCCAAAGTTGGTATTATTGATTTTTGGTTGCATGTCTGGATAGCTCTTTTCAATACCTTTCTTTTGAGCTATAGATCGAACTTTTTGGTTGGGTAGAACTCCGGGAAATCCAAACCCTAATTCTACCAAAAGTGTGATACGTCAGATTTTGGTTTCAGAAAAAAGTTGTAATTTTTGAATTCTGATTACATGGCTGGATAGCCCTTCTCAAGAGCATTCGTTTGAGCTATAGATCGAACTTTTTGGTTGGGTAGAACTCCGGGAAAGTCAAACCCTAATTCTACCAAAAGTGCGATAAAATTCTGTTCCAGATTCCGAAAAAGTGAAAAGTAACTTCCCAGGTAAGTCTGCTCTGTCTCTTGGACTCCCCCAAGAGAAGATGGCTCCAAATACTAAGCTTGAAGACAAGCTAGAAGGCATAGAGAATTTCCGGGCATGGAAATACAGAATTGGTCTCATTCTTGAGGAGAATGATCTTGCTCATTATATCAAGGAGGAAGTTGCAGAACCAGAAGAAGATGAAGCCAAAGAAAAACACAGGAAGGATCTGATTAGGGAAAAGAGAATCATAGCTGATTCTATTAAAGACCACTTGATTCCCCAAGTGGCTTCCAAGAAGACTCCAAAGGAAATGTATGATGCCCTAGGAAGAATGTATGAAGGAAAGAACATCAATAGGAAGATGAATCTAAGGACTCAGTTGAAGAGTACCAAGATGCACAAAGGAGAATCCATTCAAGACTACTTCTCAAGAGTCTATCTAATCAAAGAGCAACTAGATGCCATTGGTGATACTCTTGATGAAGATGAACTTGTGATGACAGCTCTAAATGGTCTCACTAGACCTTGGGAGTCATTCATTCAAACTATGTGTGCCAGAAAAGAAAGTATGAAGTTTGATATAGTTTGGGAGGATTGTGTACAAGAGGAGGCTAGGGTTGCAAATAGAGAAGCCTTGCTCAAAGAAGATGACCAAGCTTTGGCTACCCACACCAAAAGAAGAAGGAGTCAATCCTACTCCAAGAAGGGTAGTCACAAGGAGTCTCATCCTCCTCACAGATTTCATAAGAAAAGAGGATCTACTCAAAGAAGGGATTACTCTTATTTCCAGTGCTATTCTTGCCACAAATTAGGACACATTGCTAAAGATTGTCCTCTACAGAAGAAAAAGGGTACTCACTACAAAAGACACCAAGCACATCTTGCAGAAGATGATAGTGAAGAAGAAGAAGTAGAGGAAGAAAGGTCTCACAATAAAAGGCCTAGAGATGAAGAGGAAGAAGAAGAAAGGACCTTCTCCAAAAGAAGGTCAAGAAGAAATACAGAAGAAGATGCAGAAGAATATGTTCTCTTCTCTGCACTCTCTGGATCCATAACCCCTGGAGAAGGTACATGGCTTATTGACAGTGGTGCTTCAAAGCACATGACAGGACAGAAAAGGACTCTCTCAAATCTTGAAGAAAAGAATTCTCCCCAAAAGGTATCTCTAGGAGATGACTGTCAATATCCCATTAAGGGAATTGGTGAAGCAAACTACAAACTCGATTCTGGAACTCCCATGAAGATGAAGGAAGTTCTATATGTTCCAGGATTGAAGAAGAATTTGCTTTCAATCTCAGCTTTAGACAAGAAAGGCTACAGAGTTGCATTCATTGATGGACAAGTGTTAATGTGGTCCAAAGGCAAATCCATTAAGGATGCAATTGTTATTGGTGAAGAAGAAGGAGGTTTATATAAACTCAAGGGTCATCCGGAAGCTGCTCTTGTTCATGAAACCTCTAGCCCCAGTGAGCTATGGCATAGAAGACTAGCTCACATTAACTACAAAGCCTTACCTTATGTAAGCAAGGTGGTCATAGGACTACCAGATTTAAAGGTTGATCATGATGGCTCATGTAAAGGGTGTAAGAAAGGCAAGAATGTCAAGAACCCCTTTCCAAAGAGTGAAACAAAGACTAAGGGTATCTTGGAGTTAATACACTCAGATGTATGTGGTCCAATGCCCACCACCTCTCTAAGTGGATTTGAATACTATCTTTCATTCATTGATGATAATTCAAGGAAAACTTGGATTTACTTTCTAAAGGGTAAGAATGAAGTTCTTGGAAAGTTCAAAGAGTTCAAGGCTCTAATAGAAAATCTCTCAGAAAAAGAAAATCAAGATTCTCAGAACAGACAATGGTGGAGAATATACTTCAAAAGAGTTTGAAGAATTCTGTAAAGAAGCCGGAATCAAGAGAGAACTAACCACTCCTTACAATCCCCAACAAAATGGGGTTGCAGAAAGGAAAAATAGAACCATCATGGAAGCTGTGAAGACTATGATACATGACCAGGATCTTCCCATGTATCTGTGGGCTGAAGCTGCCAGAACAACAGTATATGTTCAAAACAGATTATCTCATAGTGTTCTTGATTTCAAAACTCCAGAAGAAGTGTTTTCTGGAAAGAAGCCCGAGGTAAGCCATCTTAAAATATTTGGGTGTCCTGTGTACATCCACATTCCAAAGGAAAGGAGAACCAACTTGGATCCTTCTGGTAAGAAAGGAATATTTGTTGGCTACTGTGAATCATCCAAAGCTTTCAGAATTTACATACCAGGCTTTCATCATATAGAAATCAGTAGAGATGTAACTTTTGATGAAGAAGCAGCTCTCAAGAAATCAAGAAAATGCCAACTTGAAGAAATCTATGAAGAAGATCCTTCTTCTAGAAACTCAGAGGCTGTTCACATTCCTGAAGATAATCCACCAGAGGATCATGACATGTTGGAACCACAAGAACCTCCTATCTCAGATTTATCAAAGAAAAGAAGGCCAGCATGGGCTAGAGATATTATCCAAGGGGCTGAAAAATATGGTGCTCCTGAAGGCCCCATTAGGTCTTTTAGTCAGTCAGGAGTCAGTATAAATAAGAGAGGTGAACTCCTCATTAGATCACTCACTCACTTGTGGAAGAGTGCGCACTTGTCTGGGAGATCTGCTAAGGAGACAAAGAAGGAAGGAGCACATCTTGTATTTTGGTTGATCATCTTATTGAGGAAAGCTTTGCTGGGTTTTCTACCCCATGAGGGTTTCCCAGGGTATATTGTGTGTCTATCTTGTGATTGTGTTTCTTTCAGTGATCTTGCTTGTCTATTTGGTTTAAACTTAACATGGTATCGGTTTGGGGACTATATCCCAAACATCATTTTTCATTATCGACTGATATTCTTCTGTCATTGCTTCTACCCATTCTTTCTTTTGAGTTGCTTCTTCATAGCTAGTAGGCAGTTGATCCACAAGATCACACATCAAGGCCATATAGTTGGACACTAGCTTTGGTTTCTTTCTTTCTCTAATGGATTTTCAAAATAAAACATGCTGCAGATGGTAGCATTGAAAAATACAAGGCAAGCTTTGTAGCCAGAGGATTCTCTCAAAAGGAGGGAATTGACTATGAAGAAACATTTGCACCTGTTGCTAGGTATACTTCAATTAGAACTATCATGGCACTTGCATCCATGATGAAATGGAAATTACATCAAATGGATGTTAAGACAGCTTTTCTGAATGGTGTAATTGAGGAAGAAGTATACATAGAACAACCTCAAGGTTTTGAGGTCAAAGACGGAAGGACCCATGTATGCAAATTGAAAAAGGCATTATATGGATTGAAGGAAGCTCCCAGGGCTTGGTACGGAAGGATTGACGGTTTCTTAACAAGCATGGGCTTTACCAAAAGTAAAGCTGACCCCAATCTTTATCTTAAAGTTATGGATGATGAACCTGTTATATTGCTGTTATATGTAGATGATCTATTTCTAACCGGAAATGAGAATAAAATCATTGAAAGCAAGAAGAAGTTTTCTTCAGAATTCAAAATGAAAGATCTCGGATTAATGCACTACTTCTTAGGCCTAGAAGTGTGGCAAGAGCCAAGAGGAATCTTTCTAAATCAAGGTAAGTATACTGTGGATATTCTCAAAAGATTTGATATGTTGGAGTGTAAAGCCATGGCCACTCCCATGGACTCCAACCTGAAACTATTAGTTAATGATTCATCAGAACTAGTGGACATAACCCTATATAGACAAATCATTGGATCATTGATGTATTTGACAAATACTAGGCCGGATATATGCTTTGCTGTAAATACCCCAAGTCAGTATTTAGTAGAACCTCGAAAGGTTCACCTTATAGCTGCAAAGCATATAATGAGGTACCTAAAAGGTACAGTGGACTTTGGCCTATACTATCTTGGAGGTAATGAACTCAAGTTACATGGCTACTCAGATTCTGATTGGGCAGGAAGTGTCTCAGACAGGAAAAGTACTTCAGGCGGATGTTATGGCCTTGGATCTGCCATGATCTCTTGGTTCAGCAAGAAACAATCTATTGTGGCCCTCAGTACTGCTGAAGCAGAATATATAGCTGCTTGCTCTGCTAGCTGTGAAGCAGTGTGGCTTCGGAAACTCTTATCTGGAATATTTGACTTAGAAATGGATCCCACGGTGATTATGTGTGATAATCAAAGCTGCATTAAGATGACTGAAAATCCTGTGTTCCATGATAAGTCAAAACACATTGAGATCCGTTACTTCTATATATGAGACATGGTGCAGAAGGGAGCCATCAAGCTCGAGTACATAAGCACTGAGGATCAGATTGCCGATATCCTGACTAAACCTTTGTCTCGAGTAAAGTTTGAACACTTCTGAGACATGCTTGGTTTAGTCCAGAAGGACCCTCCTCGAAAGGGGGAGTAGTATAGTATTTGATAGCATTTTTGTTTTGTTGCACCTAGCTACTTACAAATTATTTAGATTTAGAACTCTTATATATCTTTTATTTTTTACGAATAAATGTTTTGATGCTAGATGTATACATGTTTTGGTGTGATGTATACATGTTTTGATATTATATGTATTAGTGAGAATACATGCTAGTTGAGATGTATACATGTTTTGGTGTGATGTATACATGTTTTGATATTATATGTATCAGTGACAATACATGCTAGATGTATACATGTTTTGGTGTGATGTATACATGTTTTGATGTTAGATGTATTAGTAAGAATACATGCTAGTTGTGATGTATACATGTTTTGATATTATATGTATCAGTGACAATACATGCTAGATGTATACATGTTTTGGTGTGATGTATACATGTTTTGATGTTAGATGTATTAGTAAGAATACATGGTAGTTGAGATGTATACATGTTTTGGTGTGATGTATACATGTTTTGATATTATATGTATCAGTGACAATACACGCTAGATGTATACATGTTTTGGTGTGATGTATACATGTTTTGATGTTAGATGTATTAGTAAGAATACATGCTAGTTGTGATGTATACATGTTTTGATATTATATGTATCAGTGACAATACATGCTAGATGTATACATGTTTTGGTGTGATGTATACATGTTCTGATGTTAGATGTATTAGTAAGAATACATGCTAGTTGTGATGTATACATATCTTGATGATTAGATGTATTAGTGAGAATACATGCTAAATGTGATACATGCTCTTGGATATTTGTACCTGTATAGATGAGAATACAAAAGGGGATTGGATCATCCTTGGAATTTCAGTCCTAACGAGAGCCGTAGACGTGAGGTCTCCGAGAATGAAGTCCTTAGTGGACAGTTGAGGGGATTGGATCATCCTTGGACTTTCAGTCCTAAAGAGAGCCGTAGACGTGAGGTCTCCGAGAATGAAGTCCTTAGTGGACAGTTGAGGGGATTGGATCATCCCTGGACTTTTAGTCCTAAAGAGAACCGTAGACGTGAGGTCTCCGAGAATGAAGTCCTTAGAGGACAGTTGTGGGGATTGCATCATCCCGGAACTGCTAGTTCAAAATGTACGTGATGGGGATTGTATCATCCCGGAACTGCTAGTTCAAAATGTACGTGATGGGGATTGCATCATCCCGGAACTGCTAGTTCAAAATGTACGTGATGGGGATTGCATCATCCCGGAACTGCTAGTTCAAAATGTACGTGATGGGGATTGCATCATCCTGGAAATGCTAGTTCAAAATGTACGTGATGGGGATTGCATCATCCCGGAACTGCTAGTTCAAAATGTACGTGATGGGGATTGCATCATCCCGGAACTACTAGCTCAAAATGTACGTGATGGGGATTGCATCATCCCGGAACTGCTAGTTCAAAATGTAGGTGATGGGGATTGTATCATCCCCGGACTTCGGTCCCTGAATTGATCCGTAGACGAATGGTCTCCGAGAAAGTGATGGTATGGTTACTTGTATCGGTAGGATACTTGTATTGATGATGTGGTTACTTGTATCAGTAGGATACTTGTATTGATGATGTGGTTACTTGTATCGGTAGGATACTTGTATTGATGATGTGGTTACTTGTATCGGTAGGATACTTGTATTGATGATGTGGTTACTTGTATCGGTAGGATACTTGCATTTGATGATGTGGTTACTTGTATCAGTAGGTTACTTATATTGCTGATCATGTGATGACGATGCTGGTGATCGTGTGATGATGATGCCGCTGATCATGTGATGACGATGCCGTTGATCGTGTGATGACGATGCTGCTGATCGTGTGATGACGATGCTGCTGATCATATGATGACGATGCTGTTGATCATGTGATGACGATGCTAGTGATCGTGTGATGATGATGCCGCTGATCATGTGATGACGATGCTGCTGATCGTGTGATGACGATGCTGCTGATCGTATGATGACGATACTGCTGATCGTGTGATGACGATGCTGCTGATCGTGTGATGATGATGCTGCTGATCGTGTAATGACGATGCTGCTGATCATGTGATGACGATGCTGCTGATCGTGTGATGACGATGCTGCTGATCATGTGATGACGAAGCTGAAGATAGTGATGTTGACATTGATATACTAGTAACTGTTTGAGTTACTGATGAAGACAAATTGAAGAAAGCTTCCGATGATTTATAGATGTATCATGTATAGTGACTCCTTGCTCCTGCAGATGCTGTTATAATATCCTTCTCGTTAAGGGGGAGTGTTGAATATTGTAACTTCAAAGAATATTATATATGTACTTTATTATTCCGGAGATGTTTCATCCCTCCGAGGTAACCCTATTATATATCCGGAGATGTTTATTCCTCCGAGAGTTTGTATTAACTAGGGTTATTAGACCCACCATGTGGGGGTCGGCCCTGTGGTCATATTTTTGGGGTTATTAGACTTCTCCAGGAGAGGTCGGCCCCATTAGGTCTTTTAGTCAGACAGGAGTCAGTATAAATAAGAGAGGTGAACTCCTCATTAGATCACTCACTCACTTGTGGAAGAGTGCGCACTTGTCTGGGAGATCTGCTAAGGAGACAAAGAAGAAAGGAGCACATCTTGTATTTTGGTTGATCATCTTATTGAGGAAAGCTTTGCTGGGTTTTCTACCCCATGAGGGTTTCCCAGGGTATATTGTGTGACTATCTTGTGATTGTGTTTCTTTCAGTGATCTTGCTTGTCTATTTGGTTTAAACTTAACAGTATGCACATTCTACGTCATAACGAATTTCTATAGTTTGCGCATGCATTTGGAAATAAGAAAAGCTTACTTCCCCCGTTTTTTAAAATCACAGCTTCTAGATGGTTTACATGATTTCTTAAAAAACATGAGTTTTTAGAAAATATGTTTTATTTCATAAATGGAATCAACAAAGTATGCACATTCTACGTCATAACGAATTTCTATAGTTTGGGCATGCGTCCGGAAATAAGAAAAGCTTACTTCCCCCGTTTTTTAAAATCACAGCTTCTAGAAGGTTTACATGATTTCGTAAAAACACGAGTTTTTAGAAAATGTGTTTTATTTCATAAATGGAATCAACAAAGTATGCACATTCTACGTCATAACGAGTTTCTATAGTTTGCGCATTCCTCCGGAAATAAGAAAAGCTTACTTTACGCGTTTTTTAAAATCACAGCTTCTAGAAGGTTTACATGATTTCTTAAAAAACACGAGTTTTTAGAAAATGTGTTTTATTTCATAAATGGAATCAACAAAGTATGCACATTCTACGTCATAATGACTTTCTATAGTTTGCGCATGCGTTTGGAAATAAGAAAAGCTTACTTCCCCCGTTTTTTAAAATCACAGCTTCTAGAAGGTTTACATGATTTCTTAAAAAACACGAGTTTTTAGAAAATGTGTTTTATTTCATAAATAGAATCAACAAAGTATGCACATTCTACGTCATAATGACTTTCTATAGTTTGCACATGTGTCCGGAAATAAGAAAATCTTACTTCCACCATTTTTTAAAATCACAGCTTCTAGAAGGTTTACATGATTTCGTAAAAAACACGAGTTTTTAGAAAATGTGTTTTATTTCATAAATGGAATCAACAAAGTATGCACATTCTACGTCATAACGACTTTCTATAGTTTGCGCATGAGTCTGGAAATAAGAAAAGCTTACTTCCACTGATTTTTAAAATCACAGCCTCTAGAAGGTTTACATGATTTCGTAAAAAACATGAGTTTTTAGAAAATGTGTTTTATTTCATAAATGGAATATACAAAGTATGCACATTCTACGTCATAACGACTTTGTATTGTTTGCGCATGCGTCCGGAAATAACAAAAGCTTACTTCCACTGTTTTTTAAAATCACAGCTTCTAGAAGGTTTACATGATTTCGTAAAAAACACGTGTTTTTAAAAAATGTGTTTTATTTCATCAATGGAATCTACAAAGTATGCACATTCTACGTCATAACGACTTTCTATAGTTTGGGCATGCGTCCGGAAATAAGAAAAGCTTACTTCCCCCGTTTTTTAAAATCACAGCTTCTAGAAGGTTTACATGATCTTGTAAAAAACACGAGTTTTTAGAAAATGTGTTTTATTTCATAAATGGAATCTACAAAGTATGCACGTTCTACGTCATAACGACTTTCTATAGTTTTCGCATGCGCCTGGAAATTAGAAAAGCTTACTTCCACCGTTTTTTAAAATCACAGCTTCTAGAAGGTTTACATGATTTTGTAAAAAACACGAGTTTTTAGAAAATGTGTTTTATTTCATAAATGGAATCAACAAAGTATGCACATTCTACGTCATAACGACTTTCTATAGTTTGCGCATTCGTCCGGAAATAAGAAAAGCTTACTTCCCCCGTTTTTTAAAATCACAGCTTATAGAAGGTTTACATGATTTCTTAAAAAACACGAGTTTTTAGAAAATGTGTTTTATTTCATAAATGGAATCAACAAAGTATGGATATTCTACATCATAACGACTTTCTATAGTTTGCGCATGCGTTTGGAAATAAGAAAAGCTTACTTCCCCCGTTTTTTGAAATCACAGCTTCTAGAAGGTTTACATGATTTCTTAAAAAACACGAGTTTTTAGAAAATGTGTTTTATTTCATAAATGGAATTAACAAAGTATGCACATTCTACGTCATAACGACTTTTTATAGTTTGCACATGCATTTGGAAATAAGAAAAGATTACTTCCCCCATTTTTTAAAATCACAGCTTCTAGAAGGTTTACATGATTTCTTAAAAAGCACGAGTTTTTAGAAAATGTGTTTTATTTCATAAATGGAATCAACAAAGTATGCATATTCTACATCATAACGACTTTCTATAGTTTGCGCATGCATTTGGAAATAAGAAAAGCTTACTTCCCCTGTTTTTTAAAATCACAGCTTCTAGAAGGTTTACATGATTTCTTAAAAAACACGAGTTTTTAGAAAATGTGTTTTATTTCAAAAATGGAATCAACAAAGTATGCACATTCTACGTCATAACGACTTTCTATAGTTTGCGCATGCGTCCGGAAATAAGAAAAGCTTACTTCCACCGATTTTTAAAATCACAGCCACTAGAAGGTTTACATGATTTCGTGAAAAACATGAGTTTTTAGAAAATGTGTTTTATTTCATAAATGGAATATACAAAGTATGCACATTCTACGTCATAATGACTTTGTATTGTTTGCGCATGCGTCCGGAAATAGCAAAAGCTTACTTCCACCGTTTTTTAAAATCACAGCTTCTAGAAGGTTTACATGATTTCGTAAAAAACACGAGTTTTTAGAAAATGTGTTTTATTTCATAAATGGAATCAACAAAGTATGCACATTCTACGTCATAACTAACTTCTATAGTTTGCGCATTCGTCCGGAAATAAGAAAAGCTTACTTTACGCGTTTTTTAAAATCACAGCTTCTAGAAGGTTTACATGATTTCTTAAAAAACACGAGTTTTTAGAAAATGTGTTTTACTTCATAAACGGAATCTACAAAGTATGCACATTCTACGTCATAACGACTTTCTATAGTTTGCGCATGCGTCCGGAAATAAGAAAAGCTTACTTCCACCATTTTATAAAATCACAGCTTCTAGAAGGTTTACATGATTTCTTAAAAAACACGAGTTTTTAGAAAATGTGTTTTATTTCTTAAATGGACTCAACAAAATATGCACATTCTACGTCATAACGACTTTCTATAGTTTGCGCATTCGTCCGGAAATAAGAAAAGCTTACTTCCCCCGTTTTTTAAAATCACAGCTTCTAGAAGGTTTACATGATTTCTTAAAAAACACGAGTTTTCAGAAAATGTGTTTTATTTCATAAATGGAATCAACAAAGTATGCACATTCTACATCATAACGACTTTGTATAGTTTGCGCATGCGTTTGGAAATAAGAAAAGCTTACTTCCCCCGTTTTTTAAAATCACAGCTTCTAGAAGGTTTACATGATTTCTTAAAAAACACGAGTTTTTAGAAAATGTGTTTTATTTCATAAATGGAATCAACAAAGTATGCACATTCTACGTCATAACGACTTTCTATACTTTGCGCATGCGTTTGGAAATAAGAAAAGCTTACTTCCCCCGTTTTTTAAAATCACAGCTTCTAGAAGGTTTACATGATTTCTTAAAAAACACGAGTTTTTAGAAAATGTGTTTTATTCATAAATGGAATCAACAAAGTATGCACATTCTACATCATAACGACTTTCTATAGTTTGCGCATGCGTTTGGAAATAAGTAAAGCTTACTTCCCCCGTTTTTTAAAATCACAGCTTCTAAAAGGTTTACATGATTTCTTAAAAAACACGAGTTTTTAGAAAATGTGTTTTATTTCATAAATGGAATCAACAAAGTATGCACATTCTACGTCATAACGACTTTCTATATTTTGCGCATGCGTCCGGAAATAAGAAAAGCTTACTTCCCCCGTTTTTTAAAATCACAGCTTCTAGAAGGTTTACATCATTTGGTAAAAAACACGAGTTTTTAGAAAATCTGTTTTATTTCATAAACGGAATCTACAAAGTATTGACATTCTACATCAGAACGACTTTCTACTGTTTGCGCATGCGTCCGGAAATAAGAAAAGCTTACTTCCACCGTTTTTTAAAATCATAGCTTTTAGAAGTTTTACATGATTTCGTAAAAAACATGAGTTTTTAGAAAATGTGTTTTATTTCATAAATGGAATCAACAAAGTATGCACATTCTCGTTCATAACGACTTTCTATAGTTTGTGCATGCGTTTGGAAATAAGAAAACCTTACTTCCCCCGTTTTTTAAAATCACAGCTTCTAGAAGGTTTACATGATTTCTTAAAAAACACCAGTTTTTAAAAATGTGCTTTATTTCATAAATAGAATCAACAAAGTATGCAAATTCTATGTCATAACGACTTTCTATAGTTTACACATGCGTCCGGAAATAAGAAAAGCTTACTTCCACCATTTTTTAAAATCACAGCTTCTAGAAGGTTTACATGATTTCGTAAAAAACACGAGTTTTTAGAAAATTTGTTTTATTTCTTAAATGGAATCAACAAGGTATGCACATTATACGTCATAAACAATTTCTATAGTTTGCGCATGCGTTCGGAAATAAGAAAAGCTTACTTCCACCGATTTTTAAAATCACAGCTTCTAGAAGGTTTACATGATTTCGTAAAAAACACTTGTTTTTAGAAAATGTGTTTTATTTCATAAATGGAATCTACAAACTATGCACATTCTACATCATAACGACTTTGTATTGTTTGCGCATGCGTCCGGAAATAACAAAATATTACTTCCACCGTTTTTTAAAATCGCAGCTTCTAGAAGGTTTACATGATTTCGTAAAAAACACGAGTTTTTAGAAAATGTGTTTTATTTCATAAATGGAATCAACAAAGTATGCAGATTCTACGTCATAACGACTTTTTATAGTTTGCGCATGCATTTGGAAATAAGAAAAGCTTACTTCCCCCATTTTTTAAAATCATAGCTTCTAGAAGGTTTACATGATTTCTTAAAAAGCAAGAGTTTTTAGAAAATTTGTTTTATTTCATAAATGGAATCAACAAAGTATGCATATTCTACATCATAACGACTTTCTATAGTTTGCGCAGGCATTTGGAAATAAGAAAAGCTTACTTCCCCTGTTTTTTAAAATCACAGCTTCTAGAAGGTTTACATGATTTCTTAAAAAACACGAGTTTTTAGAAAATGTGTTTTATTTCAAAAATGGAATCAACAAAGTATGCACATTCTACGTCATAACGACTTTCTATAGTTTGCGCATGCGTCCGGAAATAAGAAAAGCTTACTTCCACCGTTTTTTAAAATCACAGCTTCTAGAAGGTTTACATGATTTCTTAAAAAACACAAGTTTTTAGAAATCGTGTTTTATTTCATAAACGGAATCTACAAAGTATGCACATTCTACATCATAACGACTTTCTATTGTTTGCGCATGCGTCCGGAAATAAGAAAAGCTCACTTCCACCGTTTTTTAAAATCACAGCTTCTAGAAGGTTTACATGATTTCGTAAAAAACACGAGTTTTTAGAACATGTGTTTTATTTCATAAATGGAATCAACAAATTATGCACATTCTAGTTCATAACGACTTTCTATAGTTTGCGCATGCGTTTGGAAATAAGAAAAGCTTACTTCCCCCGTTTTTTAAAATCACAGCTTGTAGAAGGTTTACATGATTTCTTAAAAAACACCAGTTTTTAGAAAATGTGTTTTATTTCATAAATAGAATCAACAAAGTATGAAAATTCTACGTCATAACGACTTTCTATAGTTTACACATGCGTCCGGAAATAAGAAAAGCTTACTTCCACCATTTTTTAAAATCACAGCTTCTAGAAGGTTTAAAGATTTCGTAAAAAACACGAGTTTTTAGAAAATGTGTTTTATTTCATAAATGGAATCAACAAAGTATGCACATTCTACGTCATAACGACTTTCTATAGTTTGCGCATGCGTCCAGAAATAAGAAAAGCTTACTTCCACCGATTTTTAAAATCACAGCTTCTAGAAGGTTTACATGATTTCGTAAAAAACACGAGTTTTTAGAAAATGTGTTTTATTTCATAAATGGAATCTACAAAGTATGCACATTCTACATCATAACGACTTTGTATTGTTTGTGCATGCGTCCGGAAATAACAAAAGCTTACTTCCACCGTTTTTTAAAATCACAGCTTCTAGAAGGTTTACATGATTTCGTAAAAAACACGAGTTTTTAGAAAATGTGTTTTATTTCATAAATGGAATCTACAAAGTATGCATATTCTACGTCATAACGACTTTCTATAGTTTGCGCCTGGATCTGGAAATAAGAAAAGCTTACTTCCCCCGTCTTTTTAAAATCACAGCTTCTAGAAGGTTTACATGATTTCGTAAAAAACGCGAGTTTTTAGAAAATGTGTTTTATTTCATAAATGGAATCTACAAAGTATGCAAATTCTACGTCATAACGACTTTCTATAGTTTGCGCATGCATCCGGAAATAAGAAAAGCTTACATCCACCGTTTTTTAAAATCACAGCTTCTAGAAGGTTTACATGATTTCGTCAAAAACACGAGTTTTTAGAAAATGTGTTTTATTTCATAAATGGAATCAACAAAGTATGCACATTCTACGTCATAACAACTTTCTATAGTTTGAGCATGCGTCCGGAAATAAGAAACGCTTACTTCCCCCGTTTTTTAAAATCACATCTTCTAGAAGGTTTACATGATTTCTTAAAAAACACGAGTTTTTAGAAAATGTGTTTTATTTGATAAATGGAATCAACAAAGTATGCACATTCTACCTCATAATAATTTCTATAGTTTGCGCATGCGTTTGGAAATAAGAAAAGCTTACTTCCCCCATTTTTTAAAATCACAGCTTCTAGAAGGTTTACATGATTTCTTAAAAAACACGAGTTTTTAGAAAATGTGTTTTATTTCATAAATAGAATCAACAAAGTATGCACATTCTACGTCATAACGACTTTCTATAGCTTGCGCATGCGTCCGGAAATAAGAAAAGCTTACTTCCACCGTTTTTTAAAATCACAGCTCCTAGAAGGTTTACACGATTTCGTAAAAAACAAGAGTTTTTAGAAAATGTGTTTTATTTCATAAATGGAATCAACAAAGTATGCACATTCTACATCATAAAGACTTTCTATAGTTTGCGCAAGCGTCCGGAAATAAGAAAAGCTTACTTCCACCGATTTTTAAAATCACAGCCACTAGAAGGTTTACATGATTTCGTGAAAAACATGAGTTTTTAGAAAATGTGTTTTATTTCATAAATGGAATATACAAAGTATGCACATTCTACGTCATAATGACTTTGTATTGTTTGCGCATGCGTCCGGAAATAGCAAAAGCTTACTTCCACCGTTTTTTAAAATCACAGCTTCTAGAAGGTTTACATGATTTCGTAAAAAACACGAGTTTTTCGAAAATGTGTTTTATTTCATAAATGGAATCAACAAAGTATGCACATTCTACGTCATAACTAACTTCTATAGTTTGCGCATTCGTCCGGAAATAAGAAAAGCTTACTTTACGCGTTTTTTAAAATCACAGCTTCTAGAAGGTTTACATGATTTCTTAAAAAACACGAGTTTTTAGAAAATGTGTTTTATTTCATAAATGGAATCAACAAAGTATGCACATTCTAGTTCATAACGACTTTCTATAGTTTGCGCATGTGTTTGGAAAGAAGAAAAGCTTACTTCCCCCGTTTTTTAAAATCACAGCTTCTAGAAGGTTTACATGATTTCTTAAAAAACACCAGTTTTTAGAAAATGTGTTTTATTTCATAAATAGAATCAACAAAGTATGCAAATTCTACGTCATAACGACTTTCTATAGTTTGCACATGTGTCCGGAAATAAGAAAAGCTTACTTCCACCGTTTTTTAAAATCACAGCTTCTAGAAGGTTTACATGATTTCGTAAAAAACACGAGTTTTTAGAAAATGTGTTTTATTTCATAAATGGAATCAACAAAGTATGCACATTCTACGTCATAACGACTTTCTATAGTTTGCGCGTGCGTCCGGAAATAAGAAAAGCTTACTTCCACCGATTTTTAAAATCACAGCTTCTAGATGGTTTACATGATTTCGTAAAAAACACGTGTTTTTAGAAAATGTGTTTTATTTCATAAATGGAATCTACAAAGTATGCACATTCTACGTCATAACGAATTTCTATAGTTTGCGCATGCGTCCGGAAATAAGAAAAGCTTACTTCCACCATTTTTTAAAATCACAGCTTCTAGAAGGTTTACATGATTTCGTAAAAAACATGAGTTTTTAGAAAATGTGTTTTATTTCATAAATTGAATCAACAAAGTATGCACATTCTACGTCATAACAACTTTCTATAGTTTGCGCATGAGTCCGGAAATAAGAAAAGCTTACTTCCACCGATTTTTAAAATCACAGCCTCTAGAAGGTTTACATGATTTCGTACAAAACATGAGTTTTTAGAAAATGTGTTTTATTTCATAAATGGAATATACAAAGTATGCACATTCTACGTCATAACGACTTTGTATTGTTTGCGCATGCGTCCGGAAATAACAAAAGCTTACTTCCATCGTTTTTGAAAATCACAGCTTTTAGAAGGTTTACATGATTTCGTAAAAAACACGAGTTTTTAAAAAATGTGTTTTATTTCATCAATGGAATCTACAAAGTATGCACATTCTATGTAATAACGACTTTCTATAGTTTACGTATGCGTCCGGAAATAAGAAAAGCTTAATTCCCCCGTTTTTTAAAATCACAGCTTCTAGAACGTTTACATGATTTTGTAAAAAACATGAGCTTTTAGAAAATGTGTTTTATTTCATAAATGGAATCTACAAAGTATGCACATTCTACGTCATAACGACTTTCTATAGTTTGCGCATGCGTCCGGAAATAAGAAAATCTTACTTACACCATTTTTTAAAATCACAGCTTCTAGAAGGTTTACATGATTTCGTAAAAAAAACGAGTTTTTAGAAAATGTTTTTTATTTCATAAATGGAATCAACAAAGTATGCACATTCTACGTCATAATGACTTTCTATAGTTTGCGCATTCGTCCGGAAATAAGAAAAGCTTACTTGCCCCGTTTTTTAAAATCACAGCTTCTAGAAGGTTTACATGATTTCTTAAAAAACACGAGTTTTTAGAAAATGTGTTTTATTTCATAAATGGAATCAACAAAGTATGCACATTCTACGTCAGAACGACTTTCTATAGTTTGCGCATGCGTCCGGAAAAAAGAAAAGCTTACTTCCCCCGTTTTTTAAAATCACAGCTTCTAGAAGGTTTACATGATTTCGTAAAAAACACGAGTTTTTAGAAAATGTGTTTTATTTCATAAAAGGAATCTACAAAGTATGCACATTCTACATCATAACGACTTTCTATTGTTTGTGCATGCGTCCGGAAATAAGAAAAGCTTATTTCCCCCGTTTTTTAAAATCACAGCTTCTAGAAGGTTTACATGATTTCTTAAAAAAACGAGTTTTTAGAAAATGTGTTTTATTTCATAAATGGAATCAACAAAGTACGCACATTCTACCTCATAACGACTTTCTATAGTTTGCGCATGCGTTTGGAAATAAGAAAAGCTTACTTCCCCCGTTTTTTAAAATCACAGCTTCTAGAAGGTTTACATGATTTCTTAAAAAACACGAGTTTTTGAAAATTTGTTTTATTTCATAAAAGGAATCAACAAAGTATGCACATTCTACATCATAACGACTTTCTATAGTTTGCGCATGCGTTTGGAAATAAGAAAAGCTTACTTCCCCCGTTTTTTAAAATCACAGCTTCTAGAAGGTTTACATCATTTCTTAAAAAACACGAGTTTTTAGAAAATGTGTTTTATTTCATAAATGGAATCAACAAAGTATGCACATTCTACGTCAGAATGACTTTCTATAGTTTGCGCATGCGTCCGGAAATAAGAAAAGCTTACTTCCCCCGTTTTTTAAAATCACAGCTTCTAGAAGGTTTACATGATTTCGTAAAAAACACGAGTTTTTAGAAAATGTGTTTTATTTCATAAAAGGAATCTACAAAGTATGCACATTCTACATCATAATGACTTTCTATTGTTTGTGCATGCGTCCGGAAATAAGAAAAGCTTACTTCCACCGTTTTTTAAAATCACAGCTTCTAGAAGTTTTACATGATTTCCTAAAAAACATGAGTTTTTAGAAAATGTGTTTTATTTCATAAATGGAATGAACAAAGTATGCACATTCTCGTTCATAACGACTTTCTATAGTTTGTGCATGCGTTTGGAAATAAGAAAAGCTTACTTCCCCCGTTTTTTAAAATCACAGCTTCTAGAAGGTTTACATGATTTCTTAAAAAACACCAGTTTTTAAAAATGTGCTTTATTTCATAAATAGAATCAACAAAGTATGCAAATTCTATGTCATAACGACTTTCTATAGTTTACACATGCGTCTGGAAATAAGAAAATCTTACTTCCACCGTTTTTTAAAATCACAGCTTCTAGAAGGTTTACATGATTTCATAAAAAACATGAGTTTTTAGAAAATGTGTTTTATTTCATAAATGGAATCAACAAGGTATGCACATTCTACGTCATAACGAATTTCTATAGTTTGCGCATGCGTCCGGAAATAAGAAAAGCGTACTTCCACCGATTTTTAAAATCACAGCTTCTAGAAGGTTTGCATGATTTCGTAAAAAACACGAGTTTTTAGAAAATGTGTTTTATTTCATAAATGGAATCTAAAAAGTATGCACATTCTACATCATAACGACTTTATATTGTTTGCGCATGCGTCCGGAAATAACAAAAGCTTACTTCCACCGTTTTTTAAAATCACAGCTTCTAGAAGGTTTACATGATTTCGTAAAAAACACGAGTTTTTAGAAAATGTGTTTTATTTCTTAAATGGAATCAACAAAGTATGCATATTCTACGTCATAACGACTTTCTATAGTTTGCGCATTCGTTTGGAAATAAGAAAAGCTTACTTCCCCCTTTTTTTAAAATCACAGCTTTTAGAAGGTTTACATGATTTCTTAAAAAACACGAGTTTTTAGAAAATGTGTTTTATTTCATAAAGGGAATGAACAAAGTATGCACATTCTACGTCATAATGACTTTCTATAGTTTGCGCATTCGTCCGGAAATAAGAAAAGCTTACTTGCCCCGTTTTTTAAAATCACAGCTTCTAGAAGGTTTACATGATTTCTTAAAAAACACGAGTTTTTAGAAAATGTGTTTTCTTTCATAAATGGAATCAACAAAGTATGCACATTCTATGTCATAACGACTTTCTATAGTTTGCGCATGTGTTTGGAAATAAGAAAAGCTTACTTCCCCCGTTTTTTAAAATCACAGCTTCTAGAAGGTTCACATGATTTCTTAAAAAATACGAGTTTTTTGAAAATGTGTTTTATTTCATAAATGGAATCAAATCAGTATGCACATTCTACGTCATAATGACTTTCTATAGTTTGCGCATGCGTCCGGAAATAAGAAAAGCTTGCTTCCCCCGTTTTTTAAAATCACAGCTTCTAGAAGTTTTACATGATTTCGTAAAAAACACGAGTTTTTAGAAAATGTGTTTTATTTCATAAACGGAATCTACAAAGTATGCACATTCTATGTCATAACGACTTTCTATAGTTTGCGCATGCGTTTGGAAATAAGAAAAGCTTACTTCCCCCGTTTTTTAAAATCACAGCTTCTAGAAGGTTTACATGATTTCTTAAAAAATAAGAGTTTTTTGAAAATGTGTTTTATTTCATAAATGGAATCAACAAAGTATGCACATTCTACGTCATAACGACTTTCTATAGTTTGCGCATGCGTCCGGAAATAAGAAAAGCTTGCTTCCCCCGTTTTTTAAAATCACAGCTTCTAGAAGGTTTACATGATTTCGTAAAAAACATGAGTTTTTAGAAAATGTGTTTTATTTCATAAACGGAATCTACAAAGTATGCACATTCTACGTCATAACGACTTTCTATAGTTTGCGCATGCGTCCGGAAATAAGAAAATCTTACTTCCACCATTTTATAAAATCACAGCTTCTAGAAGGTTTACATGATTTCGTAAAAAACACGAGTTTTTAGAAAATGTGTTTTATTTCTTAAATGGACTCAACAAAATATGCACATTCTACGTCATAACGACTTTCTATAGTTTGCGCATTCGTCCGGAAATAAGAAAAGCTTACTTCCCCCGTTTTTTAAAATCACAGCTTCTAGAAGGTTTACATGATTTCTTAAAAAACACGAGTTTTTAGAAAATGTGTTTTATTTCATAAATGGAATCAACAAAGTATGCACATTCTACATCATAACGACTTTGTATAGTTTGCGCATGCGTTTGGAAATAAGAAAAGCTTACTTCCCCCGTTTTTTAAAATCACAGCTTCTAGAAGGTTTACATGATTTCTTAAAAAACACGAGTTTTTAGAAAATGTGTTTTATTTCATAAATGGAATCAACAAAGTATGCACATTCTACGTCATAACGACTTTCTATAGTTTGCGCATGCGTTTGGAAATAAGAAAAGCTTACTTCCCCCGTTTTTTAAAATCACAGCTTCTAGAAGGTTTACATGATTTCTTAAAAAACACGATTTTTTAGAAAATGTGTTTTATTTCATAAATGGAATCAACAAAGTATGCACATTCTATGTCATAACGACTTTCTATAGTTTGCGCATTCGTCCGGAAATAAGAAAAGCTTACTTCCCCTGTTTTTTAAAATCACAGCTTCTAGAAGGTTTACATGATTTCGTAAAAAACACGAGTTTTTAGAAAATGTGTTTTATTTCATAAATGGAATCAACAAAGTATGCACATTCTATGTCATAACGAGTTTCTATAGTTTGCGCATGCGTCCGGAAATAAGAAATGCTTACTTCCACCGTCTTTTAAAATCACAGCTTCTAGAAGGTTTACATGACTTCTTAAAAAACACGAGTTTTTAAAAATGTGTTTTATTTCATAAATGGAATCAACAAAGTATGCACATTCTATGTCATAACGACTTTCTATAGTTTGTGCATGCGTTTGGAAATAAGTAAAGCTTACTTCCCCCGTTTTTTAAAATCACAGCTTCTAAAAGGTTTACATGATTTCTTAAAAAACACGAGTTTTTAGAAAATGTGTTTTATTTCGTAAATGGAATCAACAAAGTATGCACATTCTACGTCATAACGACTTTCTATAGTTTGCGCATGCGTCCGGAAATAAGAAAAGATTACTTCCCACGTTTTTTAAAATCACAGCTTCTAGAAGGTTTACATGATTTCGTAAAAAACACGAGTTTTTAGAAAATGTGTTTTATTTCATAAACGGAATCTACAAATTATGCACATTCTACGTCATAACGACTTTCTATAGTTTGCGCATGCATCCGGAAATAAGAAAAGCTTACTTCCACCATTTTATAAAATCACAGCTTCTAGAAGGTTTACATGATTTCGTAAAAAACACGAGTTTTTAGAAAATTTGTTTTATTTCTTAAATGGAATCAACAAAGTATGCACATTCTACGTCATAACTGCTTTCTATAGTTTGCGCATTAGTCCGGAAATAAGAAAAGCTTACTTCCCCCGTTTTTTAAAATCACAGCTTCTAGAAGGTTTACATGATTTCTTAAAAAACACGAGTTTTTAGAAAATGTGTTTTATTTCATAAATGGAATCAACAAAGTATGCACATTCTACATCATAACGACTTTGTATAGTTTGCGCATGCGTTTGCAAATAAGAAAAGCTTACTTCCCCCATTTTTAAAAATCACAGCTTCTAGAAGGTTTACATGATTTCTTAAAAAACATGAGTTTTTAGAAAATGTGTTTTATTTCATAAATGGAATCAACAAAGTATGCACATTCTACGTCATAACGACTTTCTATAGTTTGCGCATGCGTTTGGAAATAAGAAAAGCTTACTTCCCCCGTTTTTTAAAATCACAGCTTCTAGAAGGTTTACATGATTTCTTAAAAAACACAAGTTTTTATAAAATGTGTTTTATTTCATAAATGGAATCAACAAAGTATGCACATTCTACATCATAACGACTTTGTATAGTTTGCGCATGCGTTTGCAAATAAGAAAAGCTTACTTCCCCCGATTTTAAAAATCACAGCTTCTAGAAGGTTTACATGATTTCTTAAAAAACATGAGTTTTTAGAAAATGTGTTTTATTTCATAAATGGAATCAACAAAGTATGCACATTCTACGTCATAACGACTTTCTATAGTTTGCGCATGCGTCCGGAAATAAGAAAAGCTTACTTCCCCCGTTTTTTAAAATCACAGCTTCTAGAAGGTTTACATGATTTCGTAAAAAACACGAGTTTTTAGAAAATGTGTTTTATTTCATAAACGGAATCAACAAAGTATGCACATTCTACGTCATAACGACTTTCTATAGCTTGCGCATGCGTCCGGAAATAAGAAAAGCTTACTTCCATCGTTTTTTAAAATCACAGCTCCTAGAAGGTTTACATGATTTCGTAAAAAACAAGAGTTTTTAGAAAATGTGTTTTATTTCATAAATGGAATCAACAAAGTATGCACATTCTACATCATAAAGACTTTCTATAGCTTGCGCATGCGTCCGGAAATAAGAAAAGCTTACTTCCATCATTTTTTAAAATCACAGCTTCTAGAAGGTTTACATGATTTCGTAAAAACACGAGTTTTTAGAAAATGTGTTTTATTTCATAAACGGAATCTACAAAGTATGCACATTCTACGTTATAACGACTTTCTATAGTTTGCGCATGCGTCTAGAAATAAGAAAAGCTTACTTCCACCATTTTATAAAATCACAGCTTCTAGAAGGTTTACATGATTTCTTAAAAAACATGAGTTTTTAGAAAATGTGTTTTATTTCATAAATGGAATCAACAAAGTATGCACATTCTATGTCATAACGACTTCCTATAGTTTTCACATGCCTTTGGAAATAAGAAAAGCTTACTTCCCCCGTTTTTTAAAATCACAGCTTCTAGAAGGTTTACATGATTTCTTAAAAAACACGAGTTTTTAGAAAATGTGTTTTATTTCATAAATGGAATCAACAAAGTATGCACATTCTTCGTCATAACTAACTTCTATAGTTTGCGCATTCGTCCGGAAATAAGAAAAGCTTGCTTCCACCGTTTTTTAAAATCACAGCTTCTAGAAGGTTTACATGATTTCGTAAAAAAACACGAGTTTTTAGAAAATGTGTTTTATTTCATAAATGGAATCAACAAAGTATTCACATTCTACGTCATAATGACTTTCTATAGTTTGTGCATTCCTCCGGAAATAAGAAAAGCTTACTTCCCCAGTTTTTTAAAATCACAGCTTCTAGAAGGTTTACATGATTTCTTAAAAAACACGAGTTTTTAGAAAATGTGTTTTATTTCATAAATGGAATCAACAAATCATGCACATTGTACATCATAACGACTTTCTATAGTTTGCGCATGCGTTTGGAAATAAGAAAAGCTTACTTCCCCCGTTTTTTAAAATCACAGCTTCTAGAAGGTTTACATGATTTCTTAAAAAACACGAGTTTTTAGAAAATGTATTTTATTTCATAAATGGAATCAACAAAGTATGCACATTCTACCTCATAATAACTTTCTATAGTTTGCGCATGCGTTTGGAAATAAGAAAAGCTTACTTCCCCCGTTTTTTAAAATCACAGCTTCTAGAAGGTTTACATGATTTCGTAAAAAACACGAGTTTTTAGAAAATGTGTTTTATTTCATAAACAGAATCTACAAAGTATGCACATTCTACATCATAATGACTTTCTATTGTTTGCGCATGTGTCCGGAAATAAGAAAAGCTTACATCCACCATTTTTTAAAATCACAGCCTCTAGAAGGTTTACATGATTTCGTAAAAAACATGAGTTTTTAGAAAATGAGTTTTATTTCATAAATGGAATCAACAAAGTATGCACATTCTAGTTCATAACGACTTTCTATAGTTTGCGCATGCGTTTGGAAATAAGAAAAGCTTACTTCCCCCGTTTTTTAAAATCACAGCTTCTAGAAGGTTTACATGATTTCTTAAAAAACACCAGTTTTTAGAAAATGTGTTTTATTTCATAAATAGAATCAACAAAGTATGCAAATTCTACGTCATAACGACTTTCTATAGTTTGCACATGTGTCCGGAAATAAGAAAAGCTTACTTCCACCGTTTTTTAAAATCACAGCTTCTAGAAGGTTTACATGATTTCGTAAAAAACACGAGTTTTTAGAAAATGTGTTTTATTTCATAAATGGAATCAACAAAGTATGCACATTCTACGTCATAACGACTTTCTATAGTTTGCGCATGCGTCCGGAAATAGGAAAAGCTTACTTCCACCGATTTTTAAAATCACAGCTTCTAGATGGTTTACATGATTTCGTAAAAAACACGAGTTTTTAGAAAATGTGTTTTATTTCATAAATGGAATCTACAAAGTATGTACATTCTACGTCATAACGAATTTCTATAGTTTGCGCATGCGTCCGGAAATAAGAAAAGCTTACTTCCACCATTTTTTAAAATCACAGCTTCTAGAAGGTTTACATGATTTCGTAAAAAACACGAGTTTGTAGAAAATGTATTTTATTTCATAAATTGAATCAACAAAGTATGCACATTCTACGTCATAACGACTTTCTATAGTTTGCGCATGAGTCCGGAAATAAGAAAAGCTTACTTCCACCGATTTTTAAAATCATAGCCTCTAGAAGGTTTACATGATTTCGTAAAAAACATGAGTTTTTAGAAAATGTGTTTTATTTCATAAATGGAATATACAAAGTATGCACATTCTACGTCATAACAACTTTGTATTGTTTGCGCATGCGTCCGGAAATAACAAAAGCTTACTTCCACCGTTTTTTAAAATCACAGCTTCTAGGAGGTTTACATAATTTCGTAAAAAACACGAGTTTTTAAAAAATGTGTTTTATTTCATCAATGGAATCTACAAAGTATGCACATTCTATGTCATAACGACTTTCCATAGTTTGCACAATCGTCCGGAAATAAGAAAAGCTTAATTCCCCCTTTTTTTAAAATCACAGCTTCTAGAAGGTTTACATGATTTTGTAAAAAACACGAGTTTTTAGAAAATGTGTTTTATTTCATAAATGGAATCTACAAAGTATGCACATTCTACGTCATAACGACTTTCTATAGTTTGCGCATGCATCCGGAAATAAGAAAAGCTTACTTCCACCGTTTTTTAAAATCACAGCTTCTAGAAGGTTTACATGATTTCGTAAAAAACAAGAGTTTTTAGAAAATGTGTTTTATTTCATAAATGGAATCAACAAAGTATCGACATTCTACGTCATAATGACTTTCTATAGTTTGCGCATTCGTCCGGAAATAAGAAAAACTTACTTCCCCCGTTTTTTATAATCACAGCTTCTAGAAGGTTTACATGATTTCTCAAAAAACACGAGCTTTTAGAAAATGTGTTTTGTTTCATAAATGGAATCAAAAAATTATGCACATTCTACATCATAATGACTTTCTATAGTTTGCGCATGGGTTTGGAAATAAGAAAAACTTACTTCCCCCGTTTTTTAAAATCACAGCTTCTAGAAGGTTTACATGATTTCTTAAAAAACACAAGTTTTTAGAAAATGTGTTTTATTTCATAAATGGAATAAACAAAGTATGCACATTCTACGTCATAAAAACTTTCTATAGTTTGCACATGCGTTTGGAAATAAGAAAAGCTTATTTCCCCCGTTTTTTAAAATCACAACTTCTAGAAAGTTTACATGATTTCTTAAAAAACACGAGTTTTTAGAAAATGTGTTTTATTTCATAAATGGAATCAACAAAGTATGCACATTCTACATCATAACGACTTTCTATAGTTTGCGCATGCGTTTGGAAAAAAGAAAAGCTTAGTTCCCCCGTTTTTTAAAATCACAGCTTCTAGAAGGTTTACATGATTTCTTAAAAAACATGAGTTTTTAGAAAATGTGTTTTATTTCGTAAATGGAATCAACAAAGTATGCACATTCTACGTCATAACGACTTTCTATAGTTTGCGCATGCGTCCGGAAATAAGAAAAGCTTACTTCCCCCGTTTTTTAAAATCACAGCTTCTAGAAGGTTTACATGATTTCGTAAAAAACACGAGTTTTTAGAAAATGTGTTTTATTTCATAAATGGAATCTAAAAATTATGCACATTCTACGTCATAACGACTTTCTATAGTTTGCGCATGCATCCGGAAATAAGAAAAGCTTACTTCCACCATTTTATAAAATCACAGCTTCTAGAAGGTTTACATGATTTCGTAAAAAACACGAGTTTTTAGAAAATTTGTTTTATTTCTTAAATGGAATCAACAAAGTATGCACATTCTACGTCATAACTGCTTTCTATAGTTTGCGCATTAGTCCGGAAATAAGAAAAGCTTACTTCCCCCGTTTTTTAAAATCACAGCTTCTAGAAGGTTTACATGATTTCGTAAAAAACAAGAGTTTTTAGAAAATGTGTTTTATTTCATAAATGGAATCAACAAATTATGCACATTCTACATCATAACGACTTTCTATAGTTTGCGCATGCGTTTGGAAATAAGAAAAGCTTACTTCCCCCGTTTTTTAAAATCACAGCTTCTAGAAGGTTTACATGATTTCTTAAAAAACACGAGTTTTTAGAAAATGTGTTTTATTTCATAAATGGAATCAACAAAGTATGCACATTCTACGTCAGAACGACTTTCTATAGTTTGCGCATGCGTCCGGAAATAAGAAAAGCTTACTTCCCCCGTTTTTTAAAATCACAGCTTCTAGAAGGTTTACATGATTTCGTAAAAAACACGAGTTTTTAGAAAATGTGTTTTATTTCATAAAAGGAATCTACAAAGTATGCACATTCTACATCATAATGACTTTCTATTGTTTGTGCATGCGTCCGGAAATAAGAAAAGCTTACTTCCAACGTTTTTTAAAATCACAGCTTCTAGAAGTTTTACATGATTTCCTAAAAAACATGAGTTTTTAGAAAATGTGTTTTATTTCATAAATGGAATGAACAAAGTATGCACATTCTCGTTCATAACGACTTTCTATAGTTTGTGCATGCGTTTGGAAATAAGAAAAGCTTACTTCCCCCGTTTTTTAAAATCACAGCTTCTAGAAGGTTTACATGATTTCTTAAAAAACACCAGTTTTTAAAAATGTGCTTTATTTCATAAATAGAATCAACAAAGTATGCAAATTCTATGTCATAACGACTTTCTATAGTTTACACATGCGTCTGGAAATAAGAAAATCTTACTTCCACCGTTTTTTAAAATCACAGCTTCTAGAAGGTTTACATGATTTCATAAAAAACATGAGTTTTTAGAAAATGTGTTTTATTTCATAAATGGAATCAACAAGGTATGCACATTCTACGTCATAACGAATTTCTATAGTTTGCGCATGCGTCCGGAAATAAGAAAAGCGTACTTCCACCGTTTTTTAAAATCACAGCTTCTAGAAGGTTTACATGATTTCGTAAAAAACACGAGTTTTTAGAAAATGTGTTTTATTTCATAAACGGAATCAACAAAGTATGCACATTCTACCTCATAACGACTTTCTATAGTTTGCGCATGCGTCCGTAAATAAGAAAAGCTTACTTCCATCGTTTTTTAAAATCACAGCTCCTAAAAGGTTTACATGATTTCGTAAAAAACAAGAGTTTTTAGAAAATGTGTTTTATTTCATAAATGGAATCAACAAAGTATGCACATTCTACATCATAAAGACTTTCTATAGTTTGCGCATGCGTCCGGAAATAAGAAAAGCTTACTTCCACCGATTTTTAAAATCACAGCCTCTAGAAGGTTTACATGATTTCGTGAAAAACATGAGTTTTTAGAAAATGTGTTTTATTTCATAAATGGAATATACAAAGTATGCACATTCTATGTCATAATGACTTTCTATAGTTTTCGCGTGCGTTCGGAAATAAGAAAAGCTTACTTCCCCCGTTTTTTAAAATCACAGCTTCTAGAAGGTTTACATGATTTTGTAAAAAACACGAGTTTTTATAAAATGTGTTTTATTTCATAAATGGAATCTACAAAGTATGCACATTCTACGTCATAACGACTTTCTATAGTTTGCGCATGCGTCCGGAAATAAGAAAAGCTTACTTCCAACGTTTTTTAAAATCACAGCTTCTAGAAGGTTTACATGATTTCGTAAAAAACACGAGTTTTTAGAAAATGTGTTTTATTTCATAAATGGAATCAACAAAGTATGCACATTCTACGTCATAACTACTTTCTATAGTTTGCGCATTCGTCCGGAAATAAGAAAAGCTTACTTCCCCCGTTTTTTAAAATCACAGCTTCTAGAAGGTTTACATGATTTCTTAAAAAACACGAGTTTTTAGAAAATGTGTTTTATTTCATAAATGGAATCAACAAAGTATGCAAATTCTACATCATAACGACTTTCTATAGTTTGCGCATGCGTTTGGAAATAAGAAAAGCTTACTTCCACCGATTTTTAAAATCACAGCTTCTAGAAGGTTTACATGATTTCGTAAAAAACACGAGTTTTTAGAAAATGTGTTTTATTTCATAAATGGAATCTACAAAGTATGCACATTCTACATAATAACGACTTTCTATAGTTTGCGCATGCGTCTGGAAATAAGAAAAGCTTACTTCCCCCGTTTTTTAAAATCACAGCTTCTAGAAGGTTTACATGATTTCTTAAAAATAAACAGTTTTTTTAAAATGTGTTTTATTTCATAAATAAATCAACAAAGTATGCAAATTCTACGTCATAACGACTTTCTATAGTTTACACATGCGTCCGGAAATAAGAAAAGCTTACTTCCACCGTTTTTTAAAATCACAACTTCTAGAAGGTTTACATGATTTCGTAAAAAACACGGGTTTTTAGAAAATGTGTTTTATTTCATAAATGGAATCAACAAAGTATGCACATTCTACGTCATAACGACTTTCTATAGTTTGCGCTTGCGTCCAGAAATAAGAAAAGCTTACTTCCACCGATTTTTAAAATCACAGCTTCTAGAAGGTTTACATGATTTCGTCAAAAACACGAGTTTTTAGAAAATGTGTTTTATTTCATAAATGGAATCTACAAAGTATGCACATTCTACATCATAACGACTTTGTATTGTTTGCGCATGCGTCCGGAAATAACAAAAGCTTAATTCCACCGTTTTTTAAAATCACAGCTTCTATAGGGTTTACATGATTTCGTAAAAAACACGAGTTTTTAGAAAATGTTTTTTATTTCATAAATTGAATCTACAAAGTATGCACATTCTACATCATAACGACTTTCTATAGTTTGCGCATGCGTCTGGAAATAAGAAAAGCTTACTTCCCCCGTTTTTTAAAATCACAGCTTCTAGAAGGTTTACATGATTTCGTAAAAAACACGAGTTTTTAGAAAATGTGTTTCATTTCATCAATGGAATCTACAAAGTATGCACATTCTATGTCATAACGACTTTCTATAGTTTGCACATGCGTCCGGAAATAAGAAAAGCTTACTTCCACCGTTTTTTAAAATCACAGCTTCTAGAAGGTTTACATGATTTCGTTAAAAACACGAGTTTTTAGAAAATGTGTTTTATTTCATAAATGGAATCAATAAAGTATGCACATTCTACGTCATAACGACTTTCTATAGTTTGCGCATTCGTCCGGAAATAAGAAAAGCTTACTTCCCCCGTTTTTTAAAATCACAGCTTCTAGAAGGTTTACATGATTTCTTAAAAAACATGAGTTTTTAGAAAATGTGTTTTATTTCGTAAATGGAATCAACAAAGTATGCACATTCTACGTCATAACGACTTTCTATAGTTTGCGCATGCGTCCGGAAATAAGAAAAGCTTACTTCCCCCGTTTTTTAAAATCACAGCTTCTAGAAGGTTTACATGATTTCGTAAAAAACACGAGTTTTTAGAAAATGTGTTTTATTTCATAAACGGAATCTACAAATTATGCACATTCTACGTCATAACGACTTTCTATAGTTTGCGCATGCATCCGGAAATAAGAAAAGCTTACTTCCACCATTTTATAAAATCACAGCTTCTAGAAGGTTTACATGATTTCGTAAAAAACACGAGTTTTTAGAAAATTTGTTTTATTTCTTAAATGGAATCAACAAAGTATGCACATTCTACGTCATAACTGCTTTCTATAGTTTGCGCATTAGTCCGGAAATAAGAAAAGCTTACTTCCCCCGTTTTTTAAAATCACAGCTTCTAGAAGGTTTACATGATTTCGTAAAAAACAAGAGTTTTTAGAAAATGTGTTTTATTTCATAAATGGAATCAACAAAGTATGCACATTCTACATCATAAAGACTTTCTATAGCTTGCGCATCCGTCCGGAAATAAGAAAAGCTTACTTCCCCCGTTTTTTAAAATCACAGCTTCTAGAAGGTTTACATGATTTCTTAAAAAACACGAGTTTTTAAAAATGTGTTTTATTTCATAAATGGAATCAACAAAGTATGCACATTCTACGTCATAACGACTTTCTATAATTTGCGCATGCGTTTGGAAATAAGAAAAGCTTACTTCCCCCGTTTTTTAAAATCACAGCTTCTAGAAGGTTTACATGATTTAGTAAAAAACACGAGTTTTTAGAAAATGTGTTTTATTTCATAAATGGAATCAACAAAGTATGCACATTCTACGTCATAATGACTTTCTATAGCTTGCGCATGCGTCCGGAAATAAGAAAAGCTTACTTCCATCGTTTTTTAAAATCACAGCTCCTAGAAGGTTTACATGATTTCGTAAAAAACAAGAGTTTTTAGAAAATGTGTTTTATTTCATAAATGGAATCAACAAAGTATGCACATTCTACATCATAAAGACTTTCTATAGCTTGCGCATGCGTCCGGAAATAAGAAAAGCTTACTTCCATCGTTTTTTAAAATCACAGCTTCTAGAAGGTTTAAATGATTTCGTAAAAAACACGAGTTTTTAGAAAATGTGTTTTATTTCATAAACGGAATCTACAAAGTATGCACATTCTACGTTATAACGACTTTCTATAGTTTGCGCATGCGTCTAGAAATAAGAAAAGCTTACTTCCACCATTTTATAAAATCACAGCTTCTAGAAGGTTTACATGATTTCGTAAAAAACACGAGTTTTTAGAAAATGTGTTTTATTTCTTAAATGGAATCAACAAAGTATGCACATTCTACGTCATAACTACTTTCTATAGTTTGCGCATTCGTCCGGAAATAAGAAAAGCTTACTTCCCCCGTTTTTTAAAATCACAGCTTCTAGAAGGATTACATGATTTCTTAAAAAACACGAGTTTTTAGAAAATGTGTTTTATTTCATAAATGGAATCTACAAGGTATGCACATTCTACGTCATAACAACTTTCTATATATTGCGCATGCGTTTGGAAATAAGAAAAGCTTATTTCCCCCGTTTTTTAAAATCACAGCTTCTAGAAGGTTTACATGATTTGTTAAAAAACACGAGTTTTTAGAAAATGTGTTTTATTTCTTAAATAGAATCAACAAAGTATGCACATTCTACGTCGTAACGACTTTCTATAGTTTGCGCATGCGTTTGGAAATAAGAAAAGCTTACTTCCCCCGTTTTTTAAAATCACAGCTTCTAGAAGGTTTACATGATTTCTTAAAAAATACGAGTTTTTAGAAAATGTGTTTTATTTCATAAATAGAATCAACAAAGTATGCACATTCTACGTCATAACGACTTTTTATAGTTTGCACATGCGTCCGGAAATAAGAAAAGCTTACTTCCACCATTTTTTAAAATCACAACTTCTAGAAGGTTTACATGATTTCGTAAAAAACACGATTTTTTAGAAAATGTGTTTTATTTCATAAATGGAATCAACAAAGTATGCACATTCTACGTCATAACGACTTTCTATAGTTTGCGCATGCGTTTGGAAATAAGAAAAGCTTACTTCCCCCGTTTTTTAAAATCACAGCTTCTAGAAGGTTTACATGATTTCTTAAAAAACACAAGTTTTTAGAAAATGTGTTTTATTTCATAAATGGAATCAACAAAGTATGCACATTCTACATCATAACGACTTTCTATAGTTTGCGCATACGTTTGGAATTAAGAAAAGCTTACTTCCCCCGTTTTTTAAAATCACAGCTTCTAAAAGGTTTACATGATTTCTTAAAAAACACGAGTTTTTAGAAAATGTGTTTTATTTCATAAATGGAATCAACAAAGTATGCACATTCTACGTCATAACGACATTCTATAGTTTGCGCATGCGTCCGGAAATAAGAAAAGCTTACTTCCCCCGTTTTTTAAAATCACAGCTTCTAGAAGGTTTACATGATTTCGTAAAAAACACGAGTTTTTAGAAAATGTGTTTTATTTCATAAACGGAATCAACAAAGTATGCACATTCTACCTCATAACGACTTTCTATAGTTTGCGCATGCGTCCGTAAATAAGAAAAGCTTACTTCCATCGTTTTTTAAAATCACAGCTCCTAAAAGGTTTACATGATTTCGTAAAAAACAAGAGTTTTTAGAAAATGTGTTTTATTTCATAAATGGAATCAACAAAGTATGCACATTCTACATCATAAAGACTTTCTATAGTTTGCGCATGCGTCCGGAAATAAGAAAAGCTTACTTCCACCGATTTTTAAAATCACAGCCTCTAGAAGGTTTACATGATTTCGTGAAAAACATGAGTTTTTAGAAAATGTGTTTTATTTCATAAATGGAATATACAAAGTATGCACATTCTATGTCATAATGACTTTCTATAGTTTTCGCGTGCGTTCGGAAATAAGAAAAGCTTACTTCCCCCGTTTTTTAAAATCACAGCTTCTAGAAGGTTTACATGATTTTGTAAAAAACACGAGTTTTTATAAAATGTGTTTTATTTCATAAATGGAATCTACAAAGTATGCACATTTTACGTCATAACGACTTTCTATAGTTTGCGCATGCGTCCGGAAATAAGAAAAGCTTACTTCCAACGTTTTTTAAAATCACAGCTTCTAGAAGGTTTACATGATTTCGTAAAAAACACGAGTTTTTAGAAAATGTGTTTTATTTGATAAACGGAATCAACAAAGTATGCACATTCTACGTCATAATGACTTTCTGTAGTTTGCTCATGCGTTTGGAAATAAGAAAAGCTTACTTCCCCCGTTTTTTAAAATCAGAGCTTCTAGAAGGTTTACATGATTTGTTAAAAAACACGAGTTTTTAGAAAATGTGTTTTATTTCTTAAATAGAATCAACAAAGTATGCACATTCTACGTCGTAACGACTTTCTATAGTTTGCGCATGCGTTTGGAAATAAGAAAAGCTTACTTCCCCCGTTTTTTAAAATCACAGCTTCTAGAAGGTTTACATGATTTCTTAAAAAATACGAGTTTTTAGAAAATGTGTTTTATTTCATAAATAGAATCAACAAAGTATGCACATTCTACGTCATAACGACTTTTTATAGTTTGCACATGCGTCCGGAAATAAGAAAAGCTTACTTCCACCATTTTTTAAAATCACAACTTCTAGAAGGTTTACATGATTTCGTAAAAAACACGATTTTTTAGAAAATGTGTTTTATTTCATAAATGGAATCAACAAAGTATGCACATTCTACGTCATAACGACTTTCTATAGTTTGCGCATGCGTTTGGAAATAAGAAAAGCTTACTTCCCCCGTTTTTTAAAATCACAGCTTCTAGAAGGTTTACATGATTTCTTAAAAAACACAAGTTTTTAGAAAATGTGTTTTATTTCATAAATGGAATCAACAAAGTATGCACATTCTACATCATAACGACTTTCTATAGTTTGCGCATGCGTTTGGAATTAAGAAAAGCTTACTTCCCCCGTTTTTTAAAATCACAGCTTCTAAAAGGTTTACATGATTTCTTAAAAAACACGAGTTTTTAGAAAATGTGTTTTATTTCATAAATGGAATCAACAAAGTATGCACATTCTACGTCATAACGACATTCTATAGTTTGCGCATGCGTCCGGAAATAAGAAAAGCTTACTTCCCCCGTTTTTTAAAATCACATCTTCTAGAAGGTTTACATGATTTCGTAAAAAACACGAGTTTTTAGAAAATGTGTTTTATTTCATAAACGGAATCAACAAAGTATGCACATTCTACCTCATAACGACTTTCTATAGTTTGCGCATGCGTCCGTAAATAAGAAAAGCTTACTTCCATCGTTTTTTAAAATCACAGCTCCTAAAAGGTTTACATGATTTCGTAAAAAACAAGAGTTTTTAGAAAATGTGTTTTATTTCATAAATGGAATCAACAAAGTATCCACATTCTACATCATAAAGACTTTCTATAGTTTGCGCATGCGTCCGGAAATAAGAAAAGCTTACTTCCACCGATTTTTAAAATCACAGCCTCTAGAAGGTTTACATGATTTCGTGAAAAACATGAGTTTTTAGAAAATGTGTTTTATTTCATAAATGGAATATACAAAGTATGCACATTCTATGTCATAATGACTTTCTATAGTTTTCGCGTGCGTTCGGAAATAAGAAAAGCTTACTTCCCCCGTTTTTTAAAATCACAGCTTCTAGAAGGTTTACATGATTTTGTAAAAAACACGAGTTTTTATAAAATGTGTTTTATTTCATAAATGGAATCTACAAAGTATGCACATTCTACGTCATAACGACTTTCTATAGTTTGCGCATGCGTCCGGAAATAAGAAAAGCTTACTTCCAACGTGTTTTAAAATCACAGCTTCTAGAAGGTTTACATGATTTCGTAAAAAACACGAGTTTTTAGAAAATGTGTTTTATTTGATAAACGGAATCAACAAAGTATGCACATTCTACGTCATAATGACTTTCTGTAGTTTGCTCATGCGTTTGGAAATAAGAAAAGCTTACTTCCCCCGTTTTTTAAAATCACAGCTTCTAGAAGGTTTACATGATTTCTTAAAAAACACGAGTTTTTAGAAAATGTGTTTTATTTCATAAATAGAATCAACAAATTATGCACATTCTACGTCATAACGACTTTCTATAGTTTGAGCATGCGTCCGGAAATAAGAAACGCTTACTTACCCCGTTTTTTAAAATCACATCTTCTAGAAGGTTTACATGCTTTCTTAAAAAACACGAGTTTTTAGAAAATGTGTTTTATTTGATAAACGGAATCAACAAAGTATGCACATTCTCCGTCATAATGACTTTCTATAGTTTGCGCATGCGTTTGGAAATAAGAAAAGCTTACTTCCCCCGTTTTTTAAAATCACAGCTTCTAGAAAGTTTACATGATTTCTTAAAAAACACGAGTTTTTAGAAAATATTTTTATTTCATAAATAGAATCAACAAAGTATGCACATTCTACGTCATAACGACTTTCTATAGCTTGCGCATGCGTCCTGAAATAATAAAAGCTTACTTCCACCGTTTTTTCAAATCACAGCTCCTAGAAGGTTTACATGATTTCGTAAAAAACACGAGTTTTTAGAAAATGTGTTTTATTTCATAAATGGAATCAACAAAGTATGCACATTCTACATCATAAAGACTTTCTATAGTTTGCGCATGCGTCCGGAAATAAGAAAAGCTTACTTCCACCAATTTTTAAAATCACAGCTTCTAGAAGGTTTACATGATTTCGTAAAAAACACGAGTTTTTAGAAAATATGTTTTATTTCATAAATGGAATCTACAAAGTATGCACATTCTACGTCATAACAACTTTCTATTGTTTGCGCATGCGTCCGGAAATAAGAAAAGCTTACTTCCACCGTTTTATAAAATCACAGCTTCTAGAAGGTTTACATGATTTCGTAAAAAACACGAGTTTTTAGAAAATGTGTTTTAATTCATAAAAGTAATCTACAAAGTATGCACATTCTACGTCATAACGACTTTCTATAGTTTGCGCATGCGTCCGGAAATAAGAAAAGCTTACATCCACCGTTTTTTAAAATCACAGTTTCTAGAAGGTTTACATGATTTCGTAAAAAACACGAGTTTTTAGAAAATGTGTTTTATTTCATAAATCGAATCTACAAAGTATGCGCATTCGAAGTCATAATGACTTTCTATAGTTTGCGCATGCATCTGGAAATAAGAAAAGCTTACTTCCCCCATTTTTTAAAATCACAGCTACTAGAAGGTTTACATGATTTCTTAAAAAACATGAGTTTTTAGAAAATGTGTTTTATTTCATAAATGGAATCAACAAAGTATGCACATTCTACGTCATAACGACTTCCTATAGTTTGCGCATGCGTTTGGAAATAAGAAAAGCTTACTTCCCCCGTTTTTTAAAATCACAGCTTCTAGAAGGTTTACATGATTTCTTTAAAAACACGAGTTCTTAGAAAATGTGTTTTATTTCATAAATGGAATCTACAAAGTATGCACATTCTACCTCATAACGACTTTCTATAGTTCTCACATGTGTCCGGAAATAAGAAACGCTTACTTCGCCCGTTTTTTAAAATCACAGCTTCTAGAAGGATTACATGATTTCTTAAAAAACATGAGTTTTTGGAAAATGTGTTTTATTTGATAAATGGAATCAACAAAGTATGCACATTCTACGTCATAAGGACTTTCTATAGTTTGCGCATGCGTTTGGAAATAATAAAAGCTTACTTCCCCCGTTTTTAAAATCACAGCTTCTAGAAGGTTTACATGATTTCTTAAAAAACACGAGTTTTTAGAAAATGTGTTTTATTTCATAAATAGAATGAACAAAGTATGCACATTCTACGTCATAAAGACTTTCTATAGCTTGCGCATGCGTCCGGAAATAAGAAAAGCTTACTTCCACCGATTTTTAAAATCACAGCTTCTAGAAGGTTTACATGATTTCGTAAAAAACATGAGCTTTTAGAAAATGTGTTTTATTTCATAAATGGAGTCTACAAAGTATGCACATTCTACGTCATAACGACTTTGTATTGTTTGCGCATGCGTCCGGAAATAACAAAAGCTTACTTCCACCGTTTTTTAAAATCACAGCTTCTAGAACGTTTACATGATTTCGTAAAAAACACGAGTTTTTAGAAAATGTGTTTTATTTCATAAATGGAATCTACAAAGTATGCACATTCTACGTCATAACGACTTTCTATAGTTTGCGCATGCGTCGGGAAATAAGAAAAGCTTACTTCCCCGGTTTTTTAAAATCACAGCTTCTAGAAGGTTTACATGATTTCGTAAAAAACACGAGTTTTTAGAAAATGTGTTTTATTTCATAAATGGAATCTACAAAGTATGCACATTCTACGTCATAACGACTTTCTATAGTTTGTGCATGCGTCGGGAAATAAGAAAAGCTTACTTCCCCCATTTTTTAAAATCACAACTTCTAGAAGGTTTAAATGATTTCGTAAAAAACACGAGTTTTTAGAAAATGTGTTTTATTTGATAAATGGAATCAACAAAGTATGCACATTCTACGTCATAACGACTTTCTATAGTTTGCGCATTCGTCCGGAAATAACAAAAGCTTACTTCCCCTGTTTTTTAAAATCACAGCTTCTAGAAGGTTTACATGATTTCTTAAAAAACACGAGTTTTTAGAACATGTGTTTTATTTCATAAATGGAATCTACAAAGTATGCACATTCTACGTCATAACGACTTTCTATAGTTTGCGCATGCATTTGGAAATAAGAAAAGCTTACTTCCCCCATTTTTTAAAATCACAGCTTCTAGAAGGTTTACATGATTTCTTAAAAAACACGAGTTTTTAGAAAATGTGTTTTATTTCATAGATGGAATCAACAAAGTATGCACATTCTACGTCATAACGACTTTCTATAGTTTGCGCATGCGTTTGGAAATAAGAAAAGCTTACTTCCCCCGTTTTTTAAAATCACAGCTTCTAGAAGGTTTACATGATTTCTTAAAAAACATGAATTTTTAGAAAATGTGTTTTATTTCATAAATGGAATCAACAAAGTATGCACATTCTACATCATAACGAATTTCTATAGTTTGCGCATGCGTTTGGAAATAAGAAAAGCTTACTTCCCCCGTTTTTTAAAATCACAGCTTCTAGAAGGTTTACATGATTTCTTAAAAAACAGGAGTTTTTAGAAAATGTGTTTTATTTCATAAATGGAATCAACAAAGTGATCCGGAAACAAGATCTTTGCTACTCTATGACGTTAACATGAATTGCATAAAGAGCATGAATGAAACTCACAAATCCATAAGAAGAGAACCAAACAGCATAGAAAATACACACATAAAGACAACAAGTTGATAACGGAGTTCGTCCAGGATGGACTACGTCTCCGGGCCTGCTTCTCAATAGGAGGGCCGATCTATAATCTCAGCATAAAGGAAAAATACATGGCAATAATACAATGATACCTTGGCGACAATGGCCAGGAAGAGAACCGCTGCCCAAAACACAACAAGACTGCTTCCTGCAACTCCGAAGCCTGAAGACGGTGTAAAACGAGTATAAACACTCGTACCTTGCTCCTGCAGAGCTACACAATCTCCCTTCTCTCCTTTAGCTACAAAGTCTCTACTCCAAAGCGTGAGTTGGAAATGGCAAATAAATGGGTTTATATAGGTTGGCTTTCCCTTCTTCACATGACTCTCATGGATTCCTTTGGTTGCAACTAATTTGCCTATCTTAGCCTTGGTTACAACTTCCCTAAGTTGGTTTCCATGTGGTTGGGCTTTTAAGAACATAAACCAAAAATATGGTTCATGCCCACATGTCCATGGGTTTTCACATTTAGTTACTTCCCCATAATGACATTTACAAAATCCAACAATAATCCATTACATATCAAAATCCTTCTTTTAAATAGCATGTTGGTTTTTTTTCAACCATAAACCAACTTGTTACAACTTCTTTACAAATATGGCATGTTTGTTTTTGGTTACAACCATGCATTAACTTCATAACAACTCAAGGAATAAAATAAATGAGTAATATGTGAGTAATTTTTCCACTCACTTCAAATATTAATCATTTTACAATTTCTCATGAGTAAATGCATTAATTTCCTAAAACTCATTTCAAGCACAAATGCATGCATGCTAGTCATCATGCCACTTCATCATGCCATGTCACCATGCCACATCATCATGCCATGTCATCATGCCACATCAGCATGCCATGTCATCATGCCACATCATCATGCCATGTCAGAATGCCACATCATCATGACACATTATCATGCCATGTCATCATGCCACATCAGCATGCCATGTCATCATACCGCATCATCATGCCATTTACCATGCCATGTCATCATGCCACATGTCACCTTGTGATTGGTCTGTACTGTATGGATGCCATGTGTCATCCTCTGAGTGGTGCCACATCATCATGTTTGTATAGTACGGATGCCACGTGTCACCTTGTCAGTGGTGCCACGTGGCACCTCTTTTTGCCAAATTTGCATGTTGACCTTATGGAACAGAACGCGATAACTTTCTCATACGGAGTCCGTTTGAGGTGAAACGAACGCCGTTGGAATCGTCTCGACGAGCCCTTCGATATAGTGCTAGTTTTGCGGAGATTGGAGGACTTCAAAATTTTGCCTTCTTAGATCCTCCTGGATCATTCCTCCCCACTAAGAAGCTTTTGGCCTCCAAAAGCCTTTACTAATCAACAGATAGGTGAGGGAATCGCTCCCTCACTTTCTCCTTCTCAATCCACTTGGCTTTGCTTGGATGAGTGCCTCTGATGCCCACTCGAAGATAATCAACATCACCTCTGCGAGAAGTCCTTGTCCTTCTGTCCAAGATGACATCTTCCTTTAGCTCATCCATGTACTCAGGAGCAAATTCATCAACTGATGGCAATGAGACATTCTCCCTTTCATCCATGATCATGGGAGGCTCATAGAGTTTCAAGTTCTCCACATTCACCACTGAGTAGATCTGCATGTATGGTGGTAGCTCTAAGCGAAAAGCATTCGTCCCAATCTTCTCCAAGATGGTGAAGGGACCATATCTAATAGGCTTGAGCTTCTTGCCTTCTCCTTTCATCCTCTCCTTGCTGATGTGAAGCCACACTTGATCTCCCACCTGAAACTGATGATCAACTCTATGCTTGTCATGGCGAGCCTTGTACTGGGCTTGACTCTTCTCCAACTTCTCTTGCACTGCCTGATGTACCTGTTGAACTCTCTGAATGAACTTGCGGGCTTTGTCTTCATCCTTGGAAGCGCTTGAATCAACCTCTCTCCCATAAGTCAAGTCCAATGGATTCTTTGGCAAGTACCCAAAGCATGTCTCAAATGGCGAGCTCTGAGTGGAGGAATGCATAGCCCTGTTGTAGGCATGCTGCACATACTGGATCTGTTCATCCCATAACTTAGGATGCTTGTTGCAATAGCCTCGAAGCAAATGGACAACTGTCCTCTTGACTACCTCTGTCTGTCCATCGGTCTGTGGATGGAAAGCGGTGCTCCTCTTCAGCTTGGTGTCCATCATACACCATAACTTTGTCCAAAACTCTCCAAGGAATCGGGAGTCCCGATCCGAGATAATGGACGTAGGGAGTCCAAAGTGAACCCATACATGCTGAAAGAAAAGAGAAGCAGCCTGCTCTGCAGTGACCTGCTTTTTACATGGCATAAGAATACACATCTTGCTAAACCTATCCACGACCACATACAAGTAGTCATGACCCCTCCTAGACATAGGCAAAACCCCCACAAAATCCATGGAAATGCTTTCCCAAGGATGGGAAGGAACAGGAAGTGGTGAGTACAGCCCCAATTTTCTATTAGTGGGCTTACAAGTAGAGCACATCACACACCACTTTACATATTTTGTTACAATGTCTTTCATGCGAGGCCAATACACAAGTCTTTGCAAATGAGCCAAAGTCTTACCTACCCCAAAATGCCCTGATACAAGAGAAGTATGAGCTTCTCGTATTACATGGACTCTTTCACTGATAGGAACACATAGCTTGCCCAAATGATAGAGCAACTTTCCCTGCAAATAGTAGTCTTCCACCTGTGTGCCATTGGTTAGCTTCTCATAAGCCTCCTTGAAATCATCATCAGTAGCATACTGCTCAATATAACTTTCATGGGATAAAGAAGCATTTTTCAAAACAATAGATGCAACAATAGGAGGTCTAGAAAGCATATCTGCCACTTTGTTACTAGTACCCTTTTTGTACTTGATCACTAGATGGAATTGTTGAAGAAATCCCATCCACCTGAAATGACGAGCTTGCTGGAGCTTAGTCTGGGACTGGAGATACTGCAAGGGCTGATGATCGGTATGGATGATCGTCTCCTTACCCATCAAGTAGTGCTTCCACTTCTTGACACTCTGAACCAAAGCATACAACTCTTTGTCATAGGTGGGGTAGTTGATCACTGCTTGAGTAAAAGTCTCTGAATGGTAGCAAATAGGCTTGCGGTGCTGCATCAATACTGCCCCCATGGCATATCCACTAGCATCTGTCTCTATCTCAAATGGCTGCTGCAAATCAGGCAAGGCTAGGACTGGGGCGGTGCTGATCTTTCCCTTCAATGTGTCGAAGGCTTTCTGCTGCTTTCCTCCCCACTGGAAGGCTTTCTTCACACTTGTTAAGGCATGCAAAGGAGATGCTATGTATGAGAAGTTCTGAATGAACCTCCTCCAATATTGAACAGCTCCTAAAAAGCTTCTCACTTCAGTAGCGTTAGTAGGCTTAGGCTAATTGACAATTACATCAACTTTTGAAGGATCAATTTTTAAATTTCCACCTCCTACAATATGACCCAAGTAAACTAATGAAGTTTTGCCAAATTCACACTTTGACAATTTTACATACAATTTCTCCTTTTTCAAAGTATCTAATACTTGCTTTACATGCCCCACATGTGCTTCCCAAGTTTTGCTCAAGACCAAGATATCATCTAAGTATACAATGACAAAATCATCTAAGAATGGCCGGAAAACATCATTCATTACCCGCATAAAGGTTGCAGGTGCATTGCAAAGCCCAAAGGGCATCACCAACCACTCAAATAGACCTTTCTTGGTCTTGAAGGCCGTCTTCCACACATCACTTTCTGCAATTCTGATCTGGTGGTAGCCACTGCGCAAATCCAACTTGGTAAAGAACACAGCATCTTTCAACTGGTCGAGCAAGTCATCTATGCGAGGAAGCGGGTATCGATTCTTGATCGTGATCTTGTTGAGAGCCCGATAGTCAACGCACATCCTCCATGTGCCATCTTTCTTCATCACCAACACAATCGGTGAACCACATGGAGAGGAGCTGGGTCTGATCACTCCTTGGTCCAACAAGTCTTGAACCTGCTTCTTAATCTTTGCCATTTCAACTGCGGACAACCTGTACATGCCCACATTAGGAAGAGGGGCATCCTGCTGGAGATGGATCTCATGCTGAATCTCCCTTTTGGGAGGAAAACCTGTAGGTTCCTGAAATATTTCATCATAGTTAGCCACAATATCAATCATAGCCTTTTTATGAGAAGGGTCACAACCTTTGAAAGCATCGGATGCCTCAGCATCTTTTGCTCTCACAACCATGAGCATGTATCTCTTATTAGTGTTGATGAGTCGCTTCATCTGTCCTGCACTAACCAGAGTGGTGTTAGCCTTCATACTATGAGCTCTCACAATGTACTCCACCCCATTTTTGGTGAGATGGTACTTGTTCTCATGACGGAAGAATACTGCTTTTCGATCATACAAGTATGGGCTTCCCAATACGATACCGCAGATGTCAAGAGGAACAACATCTAAGTCCACCTCATCGATCAACTTTGAAGCAATAGCAAACCTTAACCTGCATTGCTTAGTCACCTGTAGCTTAGCATTATCACATACCCATCCAAGAGGGTAAGGCTTGGGGTGAGGTTTAGTCTGTATGCCCAACTTCTTAACAACTGATTCTGAGATCAAATTTACTTGAGAACCTGGATCAAATAATGTTTCAATCTTTGTATGCTTAGACACAACTCTGATGTGAAACAACTCACTTCTTCTTTTATCATTTTCTTTAGAAACATGAGTAGAACTTGAACCAGTATGAGGAGTTTTGTTACCTTGCATTCCCACGGCTGTAATCATGGTTTCGTCACCTGAGTCGGAACCCAAATCTCGTTGCGTTGTTGCAACGGTCTTTTTCTTCTTTTTGCCTCCATAATCCTTTGGCCTTTGTTCAGGATGCAACTTCCAACAACTTTCTTCATGATGCCCATCAGTATCGCAATGGTTGCAATGGGGCTTTCCTCCTTCCTTCTTGGCAGTAGCTGTCTTCTTGCTCTTGTCTTTTTTCTTGAACTTGTGGTGGTTGTTGGGCTTGAAAGGCTTCTTCTGATGGTATTCTTGCAAATGCTTCCCCCTGTTCTCAAGATGAGTAGCCTGAACACTTGCTTCATCCACACTAGTAGGATTCAACAACAGCAAAGTATGGCATAGATAATGACGAAGAGCACCAATGTACTTCAAAAGAGTGCCAGGAGAATCTAAAGCAATATTCAATTCTAAAGCTTTCTTTCTAAATTCTTCAGTAAAACTCTGAACACTCTGACCCTTGCCTTGTCTAAAACTTTGCAATCCATCATTGCCTTCTGAACATAACCCAACGGATAAAATTGCTTACGTAAAGCAGAAATAAAAGCAGACCACGATGAGAGAAGATTACCCATTTGTTTGCTACCTTGCTGAAGCTTGCTTTCCCACCATACAAGTGCGGTGCCTGTCAGCCGAAGTGAAGCCAACTGAATCTTCACATCTTCTTCTTTGATCTGCTGGACTCGGCAATAGACCTCAATTTGCCTTATCCAATTGTTTAACTTCTCTGCATTCGCTTCCCCATTGAACATGGGCAAATCAAACTTCACATCGAGCTTCAATAAGGGCTTCTTTTGAGGCTCTTTGTGAGGAACCTTTGAATGTTGAGAATGAGATGAGGAAGAAGCACTTGAACTTGTGCTTGAAGCTGAAGGTGAAGAGGGAGGCTCAGGAGGCTCTTCGCCACCTTCCCCTTGGTTAAATGAAGCGTTGCCTTTGTCCTTCACTTCTTTGTCTTCCTTCTTTACTTCACTGCCTTTTCTTTCTTTTTCCATGCGTTCTTCATAGTCTGCAAACAACTTGTCTACCTTGTCGGCCATCATATAGAAGACCTTGTGAAAGTTTGCCTCCATCTCGATGCGGGCATCATTAGCATCCATCTTCCTCCTTCGGTGTGCACGTCCGATCTCGAAATTGTAAGGCTCTAATGTACCCTCACCAGCTTGCAGTTTAGCCCTCGTGAGCATCCACACTCACAATCCAACGTCAAATAGACCTGCTCTGATACCACATGATCCGGAAACAAGATCTTTGCTACTCTATGATGTTAACATGAATTGCATAAAGAGCATGAATGAAACTCACAAATCCATAAGAAGAGAACCAAACAGCATAGAAAATACACACATAAAGACAACAAGTTGATAACGGAGTTCGTCCAGGATGGACTACGTCTCCGGGCCTGCTTCTCAATAGGAGGGCCGATCTATAATCTCAGCATAAAGGCAAAATACATAACAATAATACAATGATACCTTGGCGACAATGGCCAGGAAGAGAGCTGCTGCCCAAAACACAACAAGACTGCTTCCAGCAACTCCGAAGCCAGAAGACGGTGTAAAACGAGTATAAACACTCGTACCTTCCTCCTGCAGAGCTACACAATCTCCCTTCTCTCCTTTAGCTACAAAGTCTCTACTCCAAAGCATGAGTGGGAAATGGCAAATGAATGGGTTTATATAGGTTGGCTTTCCCTTCTTCACATGACTCTCATAGATTCCTTTGGTTGCAACTAATTTTCCTATCTTGGCCTTGGTTACAACTTCCCTAAGTTGGTTTCCATGTGGTTGGGCTTTTAAGAACATAAACCAAAAATATGGTTCATTCCCACATGTCCATGGGTTTTCACATTTAGTTACTTCCCCATAATGACATTTACAAAATCCAACAATAATCCATTACATACCAAAATCCTTCTTTTAAATAGCATTTTGGTTTTTTTTCAACCATAAACCAACTTGTTACAACTTCTTTACAAATATGGCATGTTTGTTTTTGGTTACAACCATGCATTAACTTCATAACAACTCAAGGAATAAAATAAATGAGTAATATGTGAGTAATTTTTCCACTCACTTCAAATATTAATCATTTTACAATTTCTCATGAGTAAATGCATGAATTTCCTAAAACTCATTTCAAGCACAAATGCATGCATGCTAGTCATCATGCCACTTCATCATGCCATGTCACCATGCCACATCATCATGCCATGTCATCATGCCACATCAGCATGCCATGTCATCATGCCACATCATCATGCCATGTCAGAATGCCACATCATCATGACACATTATCATGCCATGTCATCATGCCACATCAGCATGCCATGTCATCATACCGCATCATCATGCCATTTACCATGCCATGTCATCATGCCACATGTCACCTTGTGATTGGTCTGTACTGTATGGATGCCATGTGTCATCCTCTTAGTGGTGCCACATCATCATGTTTGTACAGTACGGATGCCACGTGTCACCTTGTCAGTGGTGCCACGTGGCACCTCTTTTTGCCAAATTTGCCTGTTGACCTTATGGAACAGAACGCGATAACTTTCTCATACGGAGTCCGTTTGAGGTGAAACGAATGCCGTTGGAATCGTCTCGACGAGCCCTTCGATATAGTGCTAGTTTTGCTGAGATTGGAGGACGTCAAAATTTTGCCTTCTTAGATCCTCCTGGATCACAAAGTATGCACATTCTACGCCATAACGACTTTCTATAGTTTGCGCATGCGTTTGGAAATAAGAAAAGCTTACTTCCCCCGTTTTTTAAAATCACAGCTTCTAGAAGGTTTACATGATTTCGTAAAAAACACGAGTTTTTAGAAAATGTGTTTTATTTCATAAACGAAATCTACAAAGTGTGCACATTCTACGTCATAATGAATTTCTATAGTTTGCGCATGCGTCTGGAAATAAGAAAAGCTTACTTCCACCATTTTATAAAATCACAGCTTCTAGAAGGTTTACATGATTTCGTAAAAAACACGAGTTTTTAGAAAATGTGTTTTATTTCTCAAATGGAATCAACAAAGTATGCACATTCTACGTCATAACTACTTTCTATATTTTGCGCATTCGTCCGGAAATAAGAAAAGCTTATTTCCCCCGTTTTTTAAAATCACAGCTTCTAGAAGGTTTACATGATTTCTTAAAAAACACAAGTTTTTAGAAAATGTGTTTTCTTTCATAAATGGAATCAACAAAGCATGCACATTCTACATCATAACGAGTTTCTATAGTTTGCGCATGCATTTGGAAATAAGAAAAGCTTACTTCCCCCGTTTCTTAAAATCACAGCTTCTAGAAGGTTTACATGATTTCTTAAAAAACACGAGTTTTTAGAAAATGTGTTTTATTTCATAAATGGTATCAACAAAGTATGCACATTCTACGTCATAACGACTTTCTATAGTTTGCGCATGAGTCCGGAAATAAGAAAAGCTTAATTCCACCGATTTTTAAAATCACAGCATTTAGAAGGTTTACATGATTTCGTAAAAAACATGAGTTTTTAGAAAATGTGTTTTATTTCATAAATGGAATATACAAAGTATGCACATTCTACGTCATAACGACTTTGTATTGTTTGCGCATGCGTTTGGAAATAAGAAAAGCTTACTTCCACCGTTTTTTAAAATGACAGCTTCTAGAAGGTTTACATGATTTCGTAAAAAACATGAGTTTTAAAAAAATGTGTTTTATTTCATCAATGGAATCTACAAAGTATGCACATTCTACGTCATAACGACTTTCTATAGTTTGCGCATGCGTCCGGATATAAGAAAAGCTTAATTCCCCCGTTTTTTAAAATCACAGCTTCTAGAAGGTTTACATGATTTTGTAAAAAACACGAGTTTATAGAAAATGTGTTTTATTTCATAAATGGAATCTACAAAGTATGCACATTCTACGTCATAATGACTTTCTATAGTTTGCGCATGCGTCCGGAAATAAGAAAAGCTTACTTCCACCGTTTTTTAAAATCACAGCTTCTAGAAGGTTTACATGATTTCGTAAAAAACACGAGTTTTTAGAAAATGTGTTTTATTTCATAAATGGAATCAACAAAGTATGCACATTCTACGTCATAATGAATTTCTATAGTTTGCGCATTCGTCCAGAAATAAGAAAAGCTTACTTCCCCCGTTTTTTAAAATCATAGCTTCTAGAAGGTTTATATGATTTCTTAAAAAACACGAGTTTTTAGAAACTGTGTTTTATTTCATAAAGGGAATGAACAAAGTATGCACATTCTACATCATAACGACTTTCTATAGTTTGCGCATGGGTTTGGAAATAAGAAAAACTTACTTCCCCCGTTTTTTAAAATCACAGCTTCTAGAAGGTTTACATGATTTCTTAAAAAACACGAGTTTTTAGAAAATGTGTTTTATTTCATAAATGGAATCAACAAAGTATGCACATTCTACGTCATATCGACTTTCTATAGTTTGCGCATGCGTTTGGAAATAAGAAAACCTTACTTCCCCCGGTTTTTAAAATCACAGCTTCTAGAAGGTTTACATGATTTCTTAAAAAACACGAGTTTTTAGAAAATGTGTTTTATTTCATAAATGGAATCAACAAAGTATGCACATTCTACATCATAACGACTTTCTATAGTTTGCGCATGCGTTTGGAAATAAGAAAAGCTTACTTCCCCCGTTTTTTAAAATCACAGCTTCTAGAAGGTTTACATGATTTCTTAAAAAACACGAGTTTTTAGAAAATGTGTTTTATTTCATAAATGGAATCAACAAAGTATGCACATTCTACGTCATAACGACTTTCTATAGTTTGCGCATGCGTCCGGAAATAAGAAAAGGTTACTTCCCCCGTTTTTTAAAATCACAGCTTCTAGAAGGTTTACATGATTTCGTAAAAAACACGAGTTTTTAGAAAATGTGTTTTATTTCATAAACGGAATCTACAAAGTATGCACATTCTACGTCATAACGAATTTCTATGGTTTGCGCATGCGTCCGGAAATAAGAAAAGCTTACTTCCACCATTTTATAAAATCACAGCTTCTAGAAGGTTTACATGATTTCGTAAAAACCATGAGTTTTTAGAAAATGTGTTTTATTTCTTAAATGGAATCAACAAAGTATGCACATTCTACGTCATAACGACTTTCTATAGTTTGCGCATTCGTCCGGAAATAAGAAAAGCTTACTTCCCCCGTTTTTTAAAATCAAAGCTTCTGGAAGGTTTACATGATTTCATAAAAAACACGAGTTTTTAGAAAATGTGTTTTATTTCATAAATGCAATCAACAAAGTATGCACATTCTACATCATAATGACTTAATATAGTTTGCGTATGCGTTTGGAAATAAGAAAAGCTTACTTCCCCCGTTTTTTAAAATCACAGCTTCTAGAAGGTTTACATGATTTCTTAAAAAACACGAGTTTTTAGAAAATGTGTTTTATTTCATAAATGCAATCAACAAAGTATGCACATTCTACATCATAACGACTTAATATAGTTTGCGCATGCGTTTGGAAATAAGAAAAGCTTACTTCCCCCGTTTTTTAAAATCACAGCTTCTAGAAGGTTTACACGATTTCTTAAAAAACACGAGTTTTTAGAAAATGTGTTTTATTTCAGAAATGGAATCAACAAAGTATGCAAATTCTACGTCATAACGACTTTCTATAGTTTGCGCATGCGTTTGGAAATAAGAAAAGCTTACTTCCCCCGTTTTTTAAAATCACAGCTTCTAGAAGGTTTACATGATTTCTTAAAAAAAAAGAGTTTTTAGAAAATGTGTTTTATTTCATAAATGGAATCAACAAAGTATGCACATTCTACATCATAACGACTTTATATAGTTTGCGCATGCGTTTGGAAATAAGAAAAGCGTACTTCCCCCGTTTTTTAAAATCACAGCTTCTAGAAGGTTTACATGATTTCGTAAAAAACACGAGTTTTTAGAAAATGTGTTTTATTTCATAAATGGAATCAACAAAGTATGCACATTCTACGTCATAACGACTTTCTGTAGTTTGCGCATGCGTCCGGAAATAAAAAAAGCTTACTTCCCCCGTTTTTTAAAATCACAGCTTCTAGAAGCTTTACATGATTTCTTAAAAAAGACGAGTTTTTAGAAAATGTGTTTTATTTCATAAATGGAATCAACAAAGTATGCACATTCTACATCATAACAACTTTCTATAGTTTGCGCATGCGTTTGGAAATAAGAAAAGCTTACTTCCCCCGTTTTTTAAAATCACAGCTTCTAGAAGGTTTACATGATTTCTTAAAAAACACGAGTTTTTAGAAAATGTGTTTTATTTCATAAATGGAATCAACAAAGTATGCACATTCTACATCATAACGACTTTATATTGTTTGCGCATGCGTTTGGAAATAAGAAAAGCTTACTTCCCCCGTTTTTTAAAATCACAACTTCTAGAAGGTTTACATGATTTCTTAAAAAACACGAGTTTTTAGAAAATGTGTTTTATTTCATAAATGGAATCAACAAAGTATGCACATTCTATGTCATAACGACTTTCTATAGTTTGCGCATGCGTCCGGTAATAAGAAAAGCTTACTTCCCCCATTTTTTAAAATCACAGCTTCTAGAAGGTTTACATGATTTCGTCAAAAACACGAGTTTTTAGAAAATGTGTTTTATTTCATAAACGGAATCTACAAAGTATGCACATTCTACGTCATAACGAATTTCTATAATTTGCGCATGCATCCGGAAATAAGAAAAGCTTACTTCCACCATTTTATAAAATCACAGCTTCTAGAAGGTTTACATGATTTTATAAAAAACACGAGTTTTTACAAAATGTGTTTTATTTCTTAAATGGAATCAACAAAGTATGCACATTCTACGTCATAACGACTTTCTATAGTTTGCGCATTCGTCCGGAAATAAGAAAAGCTTACTTCCCCCGTTTTTTAAAATCACAGATTCTAGAAGGTTTACATGATTTCATAAAAAACACGAGTTTTTAGAAAATGTGTTTTATTTCATAAATGGAATCAACAAAGTATGCACATTCTACATCATAACGAATTTCTATAGTTTGCGCATGCGTTTGGAAATAAGAAAAGCTTACTTCCCCCGTTTTTTAAAATCACAGCTTCTAGAAGGTTTACATGATTTCTTAAAAAACACGAGTTTTTAGAAAATGTGTTTTATTTGATTAATGGAATCAACAAAGTATGCACATTCTACGTCATAAGGACTTTCTATAGTTTGCGTATGCGTTTGGAAATAAGAAAAGCTTACTTCCTCCGTTTTTTAAAATCACAGCTTCTAGAAGGTTTACATGATTTCTTAAAAAACACGAGTTTTTAGAAAATGTGTTTTATTTCATAAATGGAATCAACAAAGTATGCACATTCTACATCACAATGACTTTCTATAGTTTGCGCATGAGTTTGGAAATAAGAAAAGCTTCCTTCCCCCGTTTTTTAAAATCACAGCTTCTAGAAGGTTTACATGATTTCTTAAAAAACATGAGTTTTTAGAAAATGTGTTTTATTTCATAAATGGAATCAACAAAGCATGCACATTCTACGTCATAACGACTTTCTATAGTTTGCGCATCCATCCGGAAATAAAAAAGCTTACTTCCCCCGTTTTTTAAAATCACAGCTTCTAGAATGTTTACATGATTTCGTAAAAAACACGAGTTTTTAGAAAATGTGTTTTATTTCATAAACGGAATCTACAAAGTATGCACATTCTACATCATAACGACTTTCTATTGTTTGCGCATGCGTCTGGAAATAAGAAAAGCTTACGTCCACCGTTTTTTAAAATCACAGCTTCTAGAAGTTTTACATGATTTCGTAAAAAACATGAGTTTTTAGAAAATGTGTTTTATTTCATAAATGGAATCAACAAAGTATGCACACTTTCCTTCATAACGACTTTCTATAGTTTGCGCATGCATTTGGAAATAAGAAAAGCTTACTTCCCCCGTTTTTTAAAATCACAGCTTCTAGAAGGTTTACATGATTTCTTAAAAAACACCAGTTTTTAAAAATGTGTTTTATTTCATAAATAGAATCAACAAAGTATGCAAATTCTATGTCATAATGACTTTCTATAGTTTACACGTACGTCCGGAAATAAGAAAAGCTTACTTCCACCGTTTTTTAAAATCACAGCTTCTAGAAGGTTTACATGATTTCGTAAAAAACACGAGTTTCTAGAAAATGTGTTTTATTTCATAAATGGAATCAACAAGGTATGCACATTCTACGTCATAATGACTTTCTATATTTTGCGCATGCGTCCAGAAATAAGAAAAGCTTACTTCCACCAATTTTTAAAATCTCAGCTTCTAGAAGGTTTACATGATTTCGTAAAAAACACGAGTTTTTAGAAAATGTGTTTTATTTCATAAATGGAATCTACAAAGTATGCACATTCTACATCATAACGACTTTGTATTGTTTGCGCATGCGTCCGGAAATAACAAAAGCTTAATTCAACCATTTTTTAAAATCACAGCTTCTATAAGGTTTACATGATTTCGTAAAAAACACGAGTTTTTAGAAAATGTGTTTTATTTCATAAATGGAATCTACAGAGTATGCACATTCTACGTCATAACGACTTTCTATAGTTTGCGCATGCGTCTTGAAATAAGAAAAGCTTACTTCCCCCGTTTTTTAAAATCACAGCTTCTAGAAGGTTTACATGATTTCGTAAAAAACATGAGTTTTTAGAAAATGTGTTTTATTTCATAAATGGAATCTACAAAGTATGCACATTCTACGTCATAACGACTTTCTATAGTTTGCGCATGCGTCCGGAAATAAGAAAAGCTTACTTCCACCGTTTTTTAAAATCACAGCTCCTAGAAGGTTTACATGATTTCGTAAAAAACACGAGTTTTTAGAAAATGTGTTTTATTTCATAAATGGAATCAACAAAGTATGCACATTCTACGTCATAATGACTTTCTATAGTTTGCGCATGCGTTTGGAAATAAGAAAAGCTTACTTCCCCTGTTTTTTAAAATCACAGCTTCTAGAAGGTTTACATGATTTCGTAAAAAACATGAGTTTTAAGAAAATGTGTTTTATTTCATAAATGGAATCAACAAAGTATGCACATTCTACATCATAATGACTTTCTATAGTTTGCGCATGCGTTTGGAAATAAGAAAAGCTTACTTCCACCGTTTTTTAAAATCACAGCTTCTAGAAGGTTTACATGATTTCTTAAAAAACACGAGTTTTTAGAAAATATGTTTTATTTCATAAATGGAATCAACAAAGTATGCACATTCTACATCATAACGACTTTCTATAGTTTGCGCATGAGTTTGGAAATAAGAAAAGATTACTTCCCCCGTTTTTTAAAATCACGGCTTCTAGAAGGTTTACATGATTTCGTAAAAAACACGAGTTTTTAGAAAATGTGTTTTATTTCATAAATGGAATCAACAAAGTATGCACATTTTCGTTCATAATGACTTTCTATAGTTTGCGCATGCATTTGGAAATAAGAAAAGCTTACTTCCCCCATTTTTTAAAATCACAGCTTCTAGAAGGTTTACATGATTTCTTAAAAAACAACAGTTTTTAAATATGTGTTTTATTTCATAAATAGAATCAACAAAGTATGAAAATTCTATGTCATAATGACTTTCTATAGTTTACACATGCGTCCGGAAATAAAAAAAGCTTACTTCCACCGTTTTTTAAAATCACAGCTTCTAGAACGTTTACATGATTTCGTAAAAAACACGAGTTTTTAGAAAATGTGTTTTATTTCATAAATGGAATCAACAAGGTATGCACATTCTACGTCATAATGACTTTCTATAGTTTGCGCATGCTTCCGGAAATAAGAAAAGCTTACTTCCACCGATTTTTAAAATCTCAGCTTCTAGAAGGTTTACATGATTTCGTAAAAGACACGAGTTTTTAGAAAATGTGTTTTATTTCATAAATGGAATCTACAAAGTATGCACATTCTACATCATAATGACTTTGTATTGTTTGCGCATGCGTCCAGAAATAACAAAAGCTTACTTCCACCGTTTTTTAAAATCACAGCTTCTAGAAGGTTTACATGATTTCGTAAAAAACACGAGTTTTTAGAAAATGTGTTTTATTTCATAAATGGAATCTACAAAGTATGCACATTCTACGTCATAACGACTTTCTATAGTTTGCGCATGCGTCCGGAAATAAGAAAAGCTTACTTCCACCGTTTTTTAAAATCACAGCTTCTAGAAGGTTTACATGATTTCGTAAAAAACACAAGTTTTTAGAAAATGTGTTTTGTTTCATAAATGGAATCAACAAAGTATGCACATTCTACGTCATAACGACTTTCTATAGTTTGCGTATTCGTCCGGAAATAAGAAAAGATTACTTCCCCCGTTTTTTAAAATCACAGCTTCTAGAAGGTTTACATGATTTCGTAAAAAACACGAGTTTTTAGAAAATGTGTTTTATTTCATAAATGGAATCTACAAAGTATGCACATTCTACGTCCTAACGACTTTCTATAGTTTGCGCATGCGTTTGGAAATAAGAAAAGCTTACTTCCCCCGTTTTTTAAAATCACAGCTTCTAGAAGGTTTACATGATTTCTTAAAAAACTCGAGTTTTTAGAAAATTCCTTTTATATCATAAATGGAATCAACAAAGTATGCACATTCTACGTCATAACGACTTTCTATAGTTTGCGCATGCGTTTGGAAATAAGAAAAGCTTGTTTCCCCCGTTTTTTAAAATCACAGCTTCTAGAAGGTTTACATGATTTCTTAAAAAACACGAGTTTTTAGAAAATGTGTTTTATTTCATAAATGGAATCAACAAAGTATGCACATTCTACGTCATAATGACTTTCTATAGTTTGCGCATGCGTTTGGAAATAAGAAAAGCTTACTTCCACCGTTTTTTAAAATCACAGCTTCTAGAAGGTTTACATGATTTCTTAAAAAACACGAGTTTTTAGAAAATATGTTTTATTTCATAAATGGAATCAACAAAGTCTGCACATTCTACATCATAACGACTTTCTATAGTTTGCGCATGAGTTTTGAAATAAGAAAAGATTACTTCCGCCGTTTTTTAAAATCACGGCTTCTAGAAGGTTTACATGATTTCGTAAAAAACACGAGTTTTTAGAAAATGTGTTTTATTTCATAAATGGAATCAACAAAGTATGCACATTTTCGTTCATAATGACTTTCTATAGTTTGCGCATGCATTTGGAAATAAGAAAAGCTTACTTCCCCCGTTTTTTAAAATCACAGCTTCTAGAAGGTTTACATGATTTCTTAAAAAACTCGAGTTTTTAGAAAATGTTTTTTATATCATAAATGGAATCAACAAAGTATGCACATTCTACGTCATAACAACTTTCTATAGTTTGCACATGCGTTTGGAAATAAGAAAAGCTTATTTCCCCCGTTTTTTAAAATCACAGCTTCTAGAAGGTTTACATGATTTCTTAAAAAACACGAGTTTTTAGAAAATGTGTTTTATTTCATAAATAGAATCAACAAAGTATGCACATTCTACGTCATAACGACTTTCTATAGCTTGCGCATGCGTCCGGAAATAAGAAAAGCTTACTTCCCCCGTTTTTTAAAATCATAGCTTCTAGAAGGTTTACATGATTTCGTAAAAAACATGAGTTTTTAGAAAATGTGTTTTATTTCATAAACGGAATCTATAAAGTATGAACATTCTACGTCATAACGACTTTCTATAGTTTGTGCATGCGTCCGGAAATAAGAAAAGCTTACTTCCACCATTTTATAAAATCACAGCTTCTAGAAGGTTTACATGATTTTGTAAAAAACACGAGTTTTTAGAAAATGTGTTTTATTTCTTAAATGGAGTCAACAAAGTATACACATTCTACGTCATAACGACTTTCTATAGTTTGTGCATTCGTCCGGAAATAAGAAAAGCTTACTTCCCCAGTTTTTTAAAATCACAGCTTCTAGAAGGTTTACATGATTTCGTAAAAAACATGAGTTTTTAGAAAATGTGTTTTATTTCATAAATGGAATCAACAAGGTATGCACATTCTACGTCATAATGACTTTCTATAGTTTGCGCATGCGTCCGGAAATAAGAAAAGCTTACTTCCACCGATTTTTAAAATCTCAGCTTCTAGAAGGTTTACATGATTTCGTAAAAGACACGAGTTTTTAGAAAATGTGTTTTATTTCATAAATGGAATCTACAAAGTATGCACATTCTACATCATAATGACTTTGTATTGTTTGCGCATGCGTCCAGAAATAACAAAAGCTAACTTCCACCGTTTTTTAAAATCACAGCTTCTAGAAGGTTTACATGTTTTCGTAAAAAACACGAGTTTTTAGAAAATGTGTTTTATTTCATAAATGGAATCTACAAAGTATGCACATTCTACGTCCTAACGACTTTCTATAGTTTGCGCATGCGTTTGGAATTAAGAAAAGCTTACTTCCCCCGTTTTTTAAAATCACAGCTTCTAGAAGGTTTACATGATTTCTTTAAAAACTCGAGTTTTTAGAAAATGTCTTTTATATCATAAATGGAATCAACAAAGTATGCACATTCTACGTCATAACAACTTTCTATAGTTTGCGCATGCGTTTGGAAATAAGAAAAGCTTATTTCCCCCGTTTTTTAAAATCACAGCTTCTAGAAGGTTTACATGATTTCTTAAAAAACACGAGTTTTTAGAAAATGTGTTTTATTTCATAAATGCAATCAACAAAGTATGCACATTCTACATCATAACGACTTTCTATAGTTTGCGCATGAGTTTGGAAATAAGAAAAGCTTACTTCCCCCGTTTTTTAAAATCACAGCTTCTAGAAGGTTTACATGATTTCGTAAAAAACATGAGTTTTTAGAAAATGTGTTTTATTTCATAAACGGAATCTATAAAGTATGAACATTCTACGTCATAACGACTTTCTATAGTTTGTGCATGCGTCCGGAAATAAGAAAAGCGTATTCCACCATTTTATAAAATCACAGCTTCTAGAAGGTTTACATGATTTTGTAAAAAACACGAGTTTTTAGAAAATGTGTTTTATTTCTTAAATGGAGTCAACAAAGTATGCACATTCTACGTCATAACGACTTTCTATAGTTTGTGCATTCGTCCGGAAATAAGAAAAGCTTACTTCCCCAGTTTTTTAAAATCACAGCTTCTAGAAGGTTTACATGATTTCTTAAAAAACACGAGTTTTAAGAAAATGTGTTTTATTTCATAAATGGAATCAACAAAGTATGCACATTCTACATCATAACGACTTTCTATAGTTTGCGCATGCGTTTGGAAATAAGAAAAGCTTACTTCCCCCGTTTTTTAAAATCACAGCTTCTAGAAGGTTTACATGATTTCGTAAAAAACACGAGTTTTTAGAAAATGTGTTTTATTTCATAAATGGAATCAACAAAGTATGCACATTCTACGTCATAACGAATTCTATAGTTTGCGCATGCGTTTGGAAATAAGAAAAGCTTACTTCCCCTGTTTTTTAAAATCACAGCATCTAGAAGGTTTACATGATTTCTTAAAAAACACGAGTTTTTAGAAAATGTGTTTTATTTCATAAATGGAATCAACAAAGTATGCACATTCTACATCATAACGACTTTCTATAGTTTGCGCATGCATTTGGAAATAAGAAAAGATTACTTCCCCCGTTTTTTAAAATCACAAGTTCTAGAAGGTTTACATGATTTCGTAAAAAACACGAGTTTTTAGAAAATGTGTTTTATTTCATAAATGGAATCAACAAAGTATGCACATTCTATGTCATAACGAATTTCTATAGTTTGCGCATGCGTCCAGAAATAAGAAAAGGTTACATCCCCCGTTTTTTAAAATCACAGCTTCTAGAAGGTTTACATGATTTCGTAAAAAACACGAGTTTTTAGAAAATGTGTTTTATTTCATAAACGGAATCTACAAAGTATGCACATTCTACGTCATAATGAATTTCTATAGTTTGCGCATGCGTCCGGAAATAAGAAAAGCTTACTTCCACCATTTTATAAAATCACAGCTTCTAGAAGGTTTACATGATTTCGTAAAAACCATGAGTTTTTAGAAAATGTGTTTTATTTCTTAAATGGAATCAACAAAGTATGCACATTCTACGTCATAACGACTTTCTATAGTTTGCGCATTCGTCCGGAAATAAGAAAAGCTTACTTCCCCCGTTTTTTAAAATCACAGCTTCTAGAAGGTTTACATGATTTCATAAAAAACACGAGTTTTTAGAAAATGTGTTTTATTTCATAAATGCAATCAACAAAGTATGCACAATCTACATCATAACGACTTAATATAGTTTGCGCATGCGTTTGGAAATAAGAAAAGCTTACTTCCCCCGTTTTTTAAAATCACAGCTTCTAGAAGGTTTACATTATTTCTTAAAAAACACGAGTTTTTAGAAAATGTGTTTTATTTCATAAATGGAATCAACAAAGTATGCACATTCTACGTCATAACGACTTTCTATAGTTTGCGCATGCGTCCGGAAATAAAAAAAGCTTACTTCCCCCATTTTTTAAAATCAAAGCTTCTAGAATGTTTACATGATTTCGTAAAAAACACGAGTTTTTAGAAAATGTGTTTTATTTCATAAATGGAATCTACAAAGTATGCACATTCTACATCATAACGACTTTCTATTGTTTGAGCATGCGTCTAGAAATAAGAAAAGCTTACTTCCACCGTTTTTTAAAATCACAGCTTCTAGAAGTTTTACATGATTTCGTAAAAAACATGAGTTTTTAGAAAATGTGTTTTATTTCATAAATGGAATCAACAAAGTATGCACATTTTCGTTCATAACGACTTTCTATAGTTTGCACATGCATTTGGAAATAAGAAAAGCTTACTTCCCCCGTTTTTTAAAATCATAGCTTCTAGAAGGTTTACATGATTTCTTAAAAAACACCAGTTTTTAAAAATGTGTTTTATTTCATAAATAGTATCAACAAAGTATGCAAATTCTATGTCATAATGACTTTCTATAGTTTACACATGCGTCCGGAAATAAGAAAAGCTTACTTCCACCGCTTTTTAAAATCGCAGCTTCTAGAAGGTTTACATGATTTCGTAAAAAACACGAGTTTTTAGAAAATGTTTTTTATTTCATAAATGGAATCAACAAGGTATGCACATTCTACGTCATAATGACTTTCTATAGTTTGCGCATGCGTCCAGAAATAAGAAAAGCTTACTTCCACCAATTTTTAAAATCTCAGCTTCTAGAAGGTTTACATGATTTCGTAAAAAACACGAGTTTTTAGAAAATGTGTTTTATTTCATAAATGGAATCTACAAAGTATGCACATTCTACATCATAATGACTTTGTATTGTTTGCGCATGCGTCCAGAAATAACAAAAGCTTACTTCCACCGTTTTTTAAAATCACAGCTTCTAGAAGGTTTACATGATTTCGTAAAAAACACGAGTTTTTAGAAAATGTGTTTTATTTCATAAATGGAATCTACAAAGTATGCACATTCTACGTCATAACGACTTTCTATAGTTTGCGCATACGTCTGGAAATAAGAAAAGCTTACTTCCCCCGTTTTTTAAAATCACAGCTTCTAGAAGGTTTACATGATTTCGTAAAAAACACGAGTTTTTAGAAAATGTGTTTTATTTCATAAATGGAATCTGCAAAGTATGCACATTCTACGTCATAACGACTTTCTATAGCTTGCGCATGCGTTTGGAAATAAGAAAAGCTTACTTCCCCCGTTTTTTAAAATCACAGCTTCTAGAAGGTTTACATGATTTCTTAAAAAACACGAGTTTTTAGAAAATGTGGTTTATTTCATAAATGGAATCAACAAAGTATGCACATTCTACATCATAACGACTTTCTATAGTTTGCGCATGCGTTTGGAAATAAGAAAAGATTACTTCCCCCGTTTTTTAAAATCACAACTTCTAGAAGGTTTACATGATTTCGTAAAAAACACGAGTTTTTAGAAAATGTGTTTTATTTCATAAATGGAATCAACATAGTATGCACATTCTACGTCATAACGACTTTCTATATTTTGCGCATGCGTCCGGAAATAAGAAAAGGTTACTTCCCCCGTTTTTTAAAATCACAGCTTCTAGAAGGTTTACATGATTTCGTAAAAAACACGAGTTTTTAGAAAATGTGTTTTATTTCATAAACGGAATCTACAAAGTATGCACATTCTACGTCATAATGAATTTCTATAGTTTGCGCATGCGTCCGGAAATAAGAAAAGCTTACTTCCACCATTTTATAAAATCACAGCTTCTAGAAGGTTTACATGATTTCGTAAAAACCATGAGTTTTTAGAAAATGTCTTTTATTTCTTAAATGGAATCAACACAGTATGCACATTCTACGTCATAACGACTTTCTATAGTTTGCGCATTCGTCCGGAAATAAGAAAAGCTTACTTCCCCCGTTTTTTAAAATCACAGCTTCTAGAAGGTTTACATGATTTCATAAAAAACACGAGTTTTTAGAAAATGTGTTTTATTTCATAAATGCAATCAACAAAGTATGCACATTCTACATCATAACGACTTAATATAGTTTGCGCATGCGTTTCGAAATAAGAAAAGCTTACTTCCCCCGTTTTTTAAAATCACAGCTTCTAGAAGGTTTACATGATTACTTAAAAAACACGAGTTTTTAGAAAATGTGTTTTATTTCATAAATGGAATCAACAAAGTATGCACATTCTACGTCATAACGAATTTCTATAGTTTGCGCATGCGTCCAGAAATAAAAAAAGCATACTTCCCCCGTTTTTTAAAATCACAGCTTCTAGAATGTTTACATGATTTCGTAAAAAACACGAGTTTTTAGAAAATGTGTTTTATTTCATAAACTGAATCTACAAAGTATGCACATTCTACATCATAACGACTTTCTATTGTTTGAGCATGCGTCTAGAAATAAGAAAAGCTTACTTCCACCGTTTTTTAAAATCACAGCTTCTAGAAGTTTTACATGATTTCGTAAAAAACATGTGTTTTTAGAAAATGTGTTTTATTTCATAAATGGAATCAACAAAGTATGCACATTTTCGTTCATAACGACTTTCTATAGTTTGCACATGCATTTGGAAATAAGAAAAGCTTACTTCCCCCGTTTTTTAAAATCACAGCTTCTAGAAGGTTTACATGATTTCTTACAAAACACCAGTTTTTAAAAATGTGTTTTATTTCATAAATAGAATCAACAAAGTATGCAAATTCTATGTCATAATGACTTTCTATAGTTTACACATGCGTCCGGAAATAAGAAAAGCTTACTTCCACCGCTTTTTAAAATCACAGCTTCTAGAAGGTTTACATGATTTCGTAAAAAACACGAGTTTTTAGAAAATGTGTTTTATTTCATAAATGGAATCAACAAGGTATGCACATTATACGTCATAATGACGTTCTATAGTTTGCGCATGCGTCCAGAAATAAGAAAAGCTTACTTCCACCAATTTTTAAAATCTCAGCTTCTAGAAGGTTTACATGATTTCGTAAAAAACATGAGTTTTTAGAAAATGTGTTTTATTTCATAAATGGAATCTACAAAGTATGCACATTCTACATCATAATGACTTTGTATTGTTTGCGCATGCGTCCAGAAATAACAAAAGCTTACTTCCACCGTTTTTTAAAATCACAGCTTCTAGAAGGTTTACATGATTTCGTAAAAAACACGAGTTTTTAGAAAATGTGTTTTATTTCATAAATGGAATCTACAAAGTATGCACATTCTACGTCATAACGACTTTCTATAGTTTGCGCATGCGTCTGGAAATAAGAAAAGCTTACTTCCCCCGTTTTTTAAAATCACAGCTTCTAGAAGGTTTACATGATTTCGTAAAAAACACGAGTTTTTAGAAAATGTGTTTTATTTCATAAATGGAATCTACAAAGTATGCACATTCTACGTCATAACGACTTTCTATAGTTTGCGCATGCGTCCGGAAATAAGAAAAGCTTACTTCCACCATTTTTTAAAATCACAGCTTCTAGAAGGTTTACATGATTTCGTAAAAAACACAAGTTTTTCGAAAACGTGTTTTGTTTCATAAATGGAATCAACAAAGTATGCACATTCTGAGTCATAAGGACTTTCTATAGTTTGCGTATTCGTCCGGAAATAAGAAAAGATTACTTCCCCCGTTTTTTAAAATCACAGCTTCTAGAAGGTTTACATGATTTCGTAAAAAACACGAGTTTTTAGAAAATGTGTTTTATTTCATAAATGGAATCTACAAAGTATGCACATTCTACGTCCTAACGACTTTCTATAGTTTGCGCATGCGTTTGGAAATAAGAAAAGCTTACTTCCCCCGTTTTTTAAAATCACAACTTCTAGAAGGTTTACATGATTTCTTAAAAAACACGAGTTTTTAGAAAATGTCTTTTATATCATAAATGGAATCAACAAAGTATGCACATTCTACATCATAACAACTTTCTATAGTTTGCGCATGCGTTTGGAAATAAGAAAAGCTTATTTCCCCCATTTTTTAAAATCACAGCTTCTAGAAGGTTTACATGATTTCTTAAAAAACACGAGTTTTTAGAAAATGTGTTTTATTTCATAAATGGAATCAACAAAGTATGCACATTCTACATCATAACGACTTTCTATAGTTTGCGCATGTGTTTGGAAATAAGAAAAGCTTACTTCCCCCCGTTTTTTAAAATCACAGCTTCTAGAAGGTTTACATGATTTCTTAAAAAACACGAGATTTTAGAAAATGTGTTTTATTTCATAAATGGAATCAACAAAGTATGCACATTGTACGTCATAACGACTTTCTATAGTTTGCGCATGCGTCCGGAAATAAGAAAAGCTTACTTCCCCCGTTTTTTAAAATCACAGCTTCTAGAAGCTTTACATGATTTCATAAAAAACATGAGTTTTTAGAAAATGTGTTTTATTTCATAAACGGAATCTATAAAGTATGAACATTCTACGTCATAACGACTTTCTATAGTTTGCACATGCGTCCGGAAATAAGAAAAGCTTACTTCCACCATTTTATAAAATCACAGCTTCTAGAAGGTTTACATGATTTCGTAAAAAACACGAGTTTTTAGAAAATGTGTTTTATTTCTTAAATGGAGTCAACAAAGTATGCACATTCTACGTCATAACGACTTTCTATAGTTTTCGCATTCGTCCGGAAATAAGAAAAGCTTACTTCCCCAGTTTTTTAAAATCACAGCTTCTAGAAGGTTTACATGATTTCTTAAAAAACACGAGTTTTTAGAAAATGTGTTTTATTTCATAAATGGAATCAACAAAGTATGCACATTCTACATCATAACGACTTTCTATAGTTTGCGCATGCGTTTGGAAATAAGAAAAGCTTACTTCCCCCGTTTTTTAAAATCACAGCTTCTAGAAGGTTTACATGATTTCGTAAAAAACACGAGTTTTTAGAAAATGTGTTTTATTTCATAAATGGAATCAACGAAGTATGCACATTCTACATCATAACGACTTTCTATAGTTTGCGCATGCGTTTGGAAATAAGAAAAGCTTACTTCCCCCGTTTTTTAAAATCACAGCTTTTAGAAGGTTTACATGATTTCTTAAAAAACACGAGTTTTTAGAAAATGTGTTTTATTTCATAAATGGAATCAACAAAGTATGCACATTCTACATCATAACGACTTTCAATAGTTTGCGCATGCGTTTGGAAATAAGAAAAGATTACTTCCCCCGTTTTTTAAAATCACAACTTCTAGAAGGTTTACATGATTTCGTAAAAAACACGAGTTTTTAGAAAATGTGTTTTATTTCATAAATGGAATCAACAAAGTATGCACATTCTACGTCATAACGACTTTCTATAGTTTGCGAATGCGTCCGGAAATAAGAAAAGCTTACTTGCCCCGTTTTTTAAAATCACAGCTTCTAGAAGGTTTACATGATTTCGTAAAAACCACGAGTTTTTAGAAAATGTGTTTTATTTCATAAACGGAATCTACAAAGTATGCACATTCTACATCATAACGACTTTCTATTGTTTGCGCATGCGTCCGAAAAATAAGAAAAGCTTACTTCCACCGTTTTTTAAAATCACAGCTTCTAGAAGGTTTACATGATTTCGTAAAAAACACGAGTTTTTAGAAAATGTGTTTTTTTTCATAGATGGAATCAACAAAGTATGCACATTATAGTTCATAATGACTTTCTATAGTTTGCGCATGCATTTGGAAATAAGAAAAGCTTACTTCCCCCGTTTTTTAAAATCACAGCTTCTAGAAGGTTTACATGATTTCTTAAAAAACACCAGTTTTTAGAAAATGTGTTTTATTTCATAAATAGAATCAACAAAGTATGGAAATTCTACGTCATAACGACTTTCTATAGTTTACACATGCGTCCGGAAATAAGAAAAGCTTATGTAACGCCCCCTTCCATCATCAAATGCAAGGAAGGAAATGTTAACAACACACAGGCTTATGGCAGGCTTAGTCCCAATAATTTAACTCATAACGCATGCAATTTAAAACTTATGGGTGCAGACATAAACTCAATAACTACACAGCGGAATTAAACTTCACATATACACATAGTTTCCTCACGCATTCAACAGATAAACAACAGTCATTAATTATCATATTGCATAAACATGACGCCTTTCGTTCCATTAATCATGAATGCATTGCAAAACACATACTGTATATAAATTAAATCACAGATTACTCATCTTGAATTGTAACGGTCCAAACGAATGGCTATGGAAGAGCAACGTTCCTCCCAACCATAGACCTCTATCCAGCTTGTGTTCTTTTAGCTGAGAGGTCACCCCCGAGCTGGGCTGTGTATCCACTAAGGAGGACTAGCTGGGTTCACTCATAGCCATGGCTTCAGTCAAGCATCCAAGCAGATAGAGGAGGGTAATGCTAAGCCAGTGAGCTCAACCACAGAGCTACAGGCATCTCAAGTGGGCTCAATAGTCAGGCACCCACATTACCTACCACATCCAACACAAGGAAGATTCCCTTCTCTGTTACACAGTCCCTCAGGCAACTCTTCCCTCCAGTGCTCTTCAGGATGGGCATAGAAAGGTCCAGCTGCTGATCCTTGAGATCCTAGCCTTCACAGGGTTTATCAAGCATACCCAACCTCTCCATAGTCAATCCCCACTTGATTTCTCACCATTCTGCTCACCAAATACTCAAATCCGTCACTCGTTTTCTGAGCTGCAAAAACTGGGTTTTCCCATTGATTTCGGGGTAGCTAATGCTCCCAAATTCGCCCCAAGGTTCATGCTAATGGATTCCCCATTGGATTTCCTTGTCCCATGCCAAATCTGGACGTTTTTGGTCTTTCAAAAGATGGGTTCTCTCAAGGTCGCGATTTTCTGGTTTTTCCTCCCAGCTGGCACTCGTTTTTGGATGGGAATGATGCTAGATAGTTTCCCAATGGAATGGGGTGAGAATGAAACAACCTCCCATGAGGTTGAGTGACTTCTTGCCCAAGTAATCAGAGCCCATGCCCACCCATACGAATTTTAGGGCTGCCCATGCTCCATTGAAGCCATGGGCTGAAATCTCAACCACCTTCTTACAGCAGGCATTAATGTCACCTAGGGAAGTCAATGGGTTCTCATAATGACAAATGGCAGCCTAGGGTTTAACCCCATAGCCCCCCCACCACTCCCTAGTGGATACACATGGCCCCTTCTCATTCGTTGCCTCCATAGCCAGTTTTTGTTATTTTATTTCAATGTTAACTATTTACATCAATTTACAATATCCCATGGCTTAATAGCACGTGGGTAACAAAATATCAAGCGTGTCTAATTTAAATAAAATCCGAGCATAAACTAGCGGGGCCTTGGCCTTGAGCTCCACGCGAGGGAAACATACATCGTGTGTTTACAATATTTACATTAGAGCCAATATTTCCTAAGGGTCAAAATTGGGGTATTACAGCTTACTTCCACCGTTTTTTAAAATCACAGCTTCTAGAAGGTTTACATGATTTCGTAAAAAACACGAGTTTTTAGAAAATGTGTTTTGTTTCATAAATGGAATCAACAAACTATGCACATTCTACGTCATAACGACTTTCTATAGTTTGCACTTGCGTCCAGAAATAAGAAAAGCTTACTTCCACCGATTTTTAAAATCACAGCTTCTAGAAGGTTTACATGATTTCGTAAAAAACACGAGTTTTTAGAAAATGTGTTTTATTTCATAAATGGAATCTACAAAGTATGCACATTCTACATCATAACGACTTTGTATTGTTTGCGCAAGCGTCCGGAAATAACAAAAGCTTAATTCCATCGTTTTTTAAAATCACAGCTTCTATAAGGTTTACATGATTTCGTAAAAAACACGAGTTTTTAGAAAATGTGTTTTATTTCATAAATGGAATCTACAAAGTATGCACATTCTACGTCATAACGACTTTCTATAGTTTGCGCATGCGTCTGGAAATAAGAAAAGCTTACTTCCCCCGTTTTTTAAAATCACAGCTTCTAGAAGGTTTACATGATTTCGTAAAAAACACAAGTTTTTAGAAAATGTGTTTTATTTCATAAATGGAATCTACAAAGTATGCACATTCTACGTCATAACGACTTTCTATAGTTTGCGCATGCGTCCGGAAATAAGAAAAGCTTACTTCCAACGTTTTTTAAAATCATAGCTCCTAGAAGGTTTACATGATTACGTAAAAAACACGACTTTTTAGAAAATGTGTTTTATTTCATAAATGGAATCAACAAAGTATGCACATTCTACGTCATAACGAATTTCTATAGTTTGCGCATGCGTTTGGAAATAAGAAAAGCTTACTTCCCTCGTTTTTTAAAATCACAGCTTCTAGAAGGTTTACATGATTTCGTAAGAAACACGAGTTTTAAGAAAATGTGTTTTATTTCATAAATGGAATCAACAAAGTATGCACATTCTACGTCATAATGACTTTCTATAGTTTGCGCATGCGTTTGGAAATAAGAAAAGCTTACTTCCCCCGTTTTTTAAAATCACAGCTTCTAGAAGGTTTACATGATTTCGTAAAAAACACGAGTTTTTAGAAAATGTGTTTTATTTCATAAATGGAATCAACAAAGTATGCACATTCTACATCATAACGACTTTCTATAGTTTGCGCATGCGTTTGGAAATAAGAAAAGATTACTTCCCCCGTTTTTTAAAATCACGGCTTCTAGAAGGTTTACATGATTTCGTAAAAAACACGAGTTTTTAGAAAATGTGTTTTATTTCATAAATGGAATCAACAAAGTATGCACATTCTACTTCATAACGACTTTCTATAGTTTGCGCATGCGTCCGGAAATAAGAAAAGCTTACTTCCCCCATTTTTTAAAATCACAGCTTCTAGAAGGTTTACATGATTTCGTAAAAAACAAGAGTTTTTAGTAAATGTGTTTTATTTCATAAATGGAATCTACAAAGTATGCACATTCTACATCATAACGACTTTCTATTGTTTGCGCATGCGTCCGGAAATAAGAAAAGCTTACTTCCCCCGTTTTTTAAAATCACAGCTTCTAGAAGGTTTACATGATTTCTTAAAAAACACCAGTTTTTAGAAAATGTGTTTTATTTCATAAATAGAATCAACAAACTATGCACATTCTAGTTCATAACGACTTTCTATAGTTTGCGCATGCATTTGGAAATAAGAAAAGCTTACTTCCACCGATTTTTAAAATCACAGCTTCTAGAAGGTTTACATGATTTCGTAAAAAACACGAGTTTTTAGAAAATGTGTTTTATTTCATAAATGGAATCAACAAAGTATGCACATTCTACGTCATAACGAGTTTCTATAGTTTGCGCTTGCGTCCAGAAATAAGAAAAGCTTACTTCCACCGATTTTTAAAATCACAGCTTCTAGAAGGTTTACATGATTTCGTAAAAAACACAAGTTTTTAGAAAATGTGTTTTATTTCATAAATGGAATCTACAAAGTATGCACATTCTACATCATAACGACTTTGTATTGTTTGCGCATGCGTCCGGAAATAACAAAAGCTTAATTCCACCGTTTTTAAAATCACAGCTTCTACAAGGTTTACATGATTTCGTAAAAAACACGAGTTTTTAGAAAATGTGTTTTATTTCATAAATGGAATCTACAAAGTATGCACATTCTACGTCATATTGACTTTCTATAGTTTGCGCATGCGTCTGGAAATAAGAAAAGCTTACTTCCACCATTTTTTAAAATCACAGCTTCTAGAAGGTTTACATGATTTCGTAAAAAACATGAGTTTTTAGAAAATGTGTTTTATTTCATAAATGGAATCTACAAAGTATGCACATTCTACGTCCTAACGACTTTCTATAGTTTGCGCATGCGTCCGAAAATAATAAAAGCTTACTTCCACCGTTTTTAAAATCACAGTTTCTAGAAGGTTTACATGATTTCGTAAAAAACACGAGTTTTGAGAAAATGTGTTTTATTTCATCAATGGAATCAACAAAGTATGCACATTCTACGTCATAACGACTTTCTATAGTTTGCGCATTCGTCCGGAAATAAGAAAAGCTTACTTCCCCCGTTTTTTAAAATCACAGCTTCTAGAAGGTTTACATGACTTCGTAAAAACCACGAGTTTTTAGAAAATGTGTTTTATTTGATAAATGGAATCAACAAAGTATGCACATTCTACGTCATAATGAATTTCTATAGTTTGCGCATGCGTTTGGAAATAAGAAAAGCTTACTTCCCCCGTTTTTTAAAATCACAGCTTCTAGAAGGTTTACATGATTTCTTAAAAAACACGAGTTTTTAGAAAATGTGTTTTATTTCATAAATAGAATCAACAAATTATGCATATTCTACGTCATAACGAATTTCTATAGCTTGCGCATGCGTCCGGAAATAAGAAAAGCTTACTTCCACCGTTTTTTAAAATCACAGCTCCTAGAAGGTTTACATGATTTCGTAAAAAACACGAGTTTCGAGAAAATGTGTTTTATTTCATAAATGGAATCAACAAAGTATGCACATTCTACATCATAAAGACTTTCTATAGTTTGCGCATGCGTCTGGAAATAAGAAAAGCTTACTTCCACCGATTTTTAAAATCACAGCTTCTAGAAGGTTTACATTGTTTCGTAAAAAAAACGAGTTTTTAGAAAATGTGTTTTATTTCATAAATGGAATCTACAAAGTATGCACATTCTACGTCATAACAACTTTCTGTTGTTTGCGCATGCGTCCAGAAATAAGAAAAGCTTACTTCCACTGTTTTTTAAAATCACAGCTTCTAGAATGTTTACATGATTTCGTAAAAAACACGAGTATTTAGAAAATGTGTTTTAATTCATAAAAGGAATCTACAAAGTATTCACATTATACGTCATAACGACTTTCTATAGTTTGCGCATGCGTCCGGAAATAAGAAAAGCTTACTTCCACCGTTTTTTAAAATCACAGTTTCTAGAAGGTTTACATGATTTCGTAAAAAACACGAGTTTTTGGAAAATGTGTTTTATTTCATAAATGGAATCTACAAAGTATGCACATTGTAAGTCATAATGACTTTTTATAGTTTGCGCATGCGTCTGGAAATAAGAAAAGCCTACTTCCCCTGTTTTTTAAAATCACAGCTTCTAGAAGGTTTACATGATTTCTTAAAAAACACGAGTTTTTAGAAAATGTGTCTTATTTCATAAATGGAATCAACAAAGTATGCACATTCTACGTCATAACGACTTCCTATAGTTTGCGCATGCGTTTGGAAATAAGAAAACCTTACTTCCCCCGTTTTTTAAAATCACAGCTTCTAGAAGGTTTACATGATTTCTTAAAAAACACGAGTTTTTAGAAAATGTGTTTTATTTCATAAATGGAATCTACAAAGTACGCACGTTGTAAGTCATAATGACTTTCTATAGTTTGCGCATGCGTCTGGAAATAAGAAAAGCTTACTTCCCCTGTTTTTTAAAATCACAGCTTCTAGAAGGTTTACATGATTTCTTAAAAAACACGAGTTTTTAGAAAATGCGTTTTATTTCATAAATGGAATCAACAAAGTATGCACATTCTACGTCATAACGACTTTCTATAGTTTGCGCATGCGTTTGGAAATAAGAAAAGCTTACCACCCCCGTTTTTTAAAATCACAGCTTCTAGAAGGTTTACATGATTTCTTAAAAAACACGAGTTTTTAGAAAATGTGTTTTATTTCATAAATGCAATCAACAAAGTATGCACCTTCTACGTCATAACGAATTTCTATAGTTTGCGCATGCGTCCGGAAATAAGAAAAGCTTACTTCCCCCGTTTTTTAAAATCACAGCTTCTAGAAGGTTTACATGATTTCGTAAAAAACACGAGTTTTTGGAAAATGTGTTTTATTTCATAAACGGAATCTACAAAGTATGAACATTCTACGTCATAACGTCTTTCTATAGTTTGCGCATGCGTCCGGAAATAAGAAAAGCTTACTTCCACCATTTTTTAAAATCACAGCTTCTAGAGGGTTTACATGATTTCTTAAAAAACATGAGTTTTTAGAAAATGTGTTTTATTTCATAAATGGAATCAACAAAGTATGCACATTCTACGTCATAACGACTTTCTATAGTTTGCGCATGCGTCCGGAAATAAATAAAGGTTACTTCCCCCGTTTTTTAAAATCACAGGTTCTAGAAGGTTTACATGATTTCGTAAAAAACACGAGTTTTCAGAAAATGTGTTTTATTTCATAAACGGAATCTACAAAGTATGCACATTCTACATCATAACGACTTTCTATACTTTGCGCATGCGTCCGGAAATAAGAAAAGCTTACTTCCACCATTTTTTAAAATCACAACTTCTAGAAGGTTTACATGATTTTGTAAAAAACACGAGTTGTCAGAAAATGTGTTTTATTTCATAAATGGAATCTACAAAGTATGCACATTCTACGTCATAACGACTTTCTATTGTTTGCGCATGCGTCCGGAAATAAGAAAAGCTTACTTCCACCGTTTTTTAAAATCACAGGTTCTAGAAGGTTTACATGATTTCGTAAAAAACACGAGTTTTCAGAAAATGTGTTTTATTTCATAAATGGAATCTACAAAGTATGCATATTCTACGTCATAACGAATTTCTATAGTTTGCGCATGCGTCCGGAAATAAGAAAAGCTTACTTCCACTTTTTTTTAAAATGACAGCTTCTAGAAGGTTTACATGTTTTCTTAAAAAACACGAGTTTTTAGAAAATGTGTTTTATTTCATAAATGGAATCTACAAAGTATGCACATTCTACATCATAACGAATTTCTATAGTTTGCGCATGCGTCCGAAATAAGAAAAGCTTACTTCCACCGTTTTTTAAAATCACAGGTTCTAGAAGGTTTACATGATTTCGTAAAAAACACGAGTTTTCAGAAAATGTGTTTTATTTCATAAATGGAATCTACAAAGTATGCATATTCTACGTCATAACGAATTTCTATAGTTTGCGCATGCGTCCGGAAATAAGAAAAGCTTACTTCCACTTTTTTTTAAAATGACAGCTTCTAGAAGGTTTACATGATTTCTTAAAAAACACGAGTTCTTAGAAAATGTGTTTTATTTCATAAATGGAATCTACAAAGTATGCACATTCTACGTCATAACGACTTTCTATAGTTTGCGCATGCGTTTGGAAATAAGAAATGCTTACTTCCCCCGTTTTTTAAAATCACAGCTTCTAGAAGGTTTACATGATTTCGTAAAAAACACAAGTTTTTAGTAAATGTGTTTTATTTCATAAACGGAATCTACAAAGTATGGACATTCTACATCATAACGACTTTCTATTGTTTGCACATGCGTCCGGAAATAAGAAAAGCTTACTTCCACCGTTTTTTAAAATCACAGCTTCTAGAAGGTTTACATGATTTCGTAAACAACAAGAGTTTTTAGAAAATGTGTTTTATTTCATAAATGGAATCAACAAAGTATGCACATTCTAGTTCATAACGACTTTCTATAGTTTGCGCATGCATTTGGAAATAAGAAAAGCTTACTTCCACCGTTTTTTAAAACCACAGCTTCTAGAAGGTTTACATGATTTCGTAAAAAACACGACTTTTTAGAAAATGTGTTTTTTTTCTTAACTGGAATCTACAAAGTATGCACATTCTACGTCATAACGACTTTCTATTGTTTGCGCATGCGTCCGGAAATAAGAAAAGCTTACTTCCCCCGTTTTTTAAAATCACAGCTTCTAGAAGGTTTACATGATTTCGTAAAAAACACGAGTTTTTAGAAAATGTGTTTTATTTCATAAATGGAATCAACAAAGTATGTACATTCTATGTCATAACTAATTTCTATAGTTTGCGCATGCGTTTGGAAATAAGAAAAGCTTACTTCCCCCGTTTTTTAAAATCACAGCTTCTAGAAGGTTTACATGAGTTCTTAAAAAACACGAGTTTTTAGAAAATGTGTTTTATTTCATAAATGGAATCAACAAACTATACACATTCTACGTCATAACTACTTTCTATAGTTTGCGCATGCGTTTGAAAATAAGAAAAGCTTACTTCCCCCGTTTTTTAAAATCACAGCTTCTAGAAGGTTTACATGATTTCTTAAAAAACACGAGTTTTAAGAAAATGTGTTTTATTTCAAAAATGGAATCAACAAAGTATGCACATTCTACGTCATAACGACTTTCTATAGTTTGCGCATGCGTCCGGAAATAAGAGAAGCTTACTTCCATTGTTTTTTAAAATCACAGCTTCTAGAAGGTTTACATGATTTCGTAAAAAACACGAGTTTTTAGAAAATGTGTTTTATTTCATAAATGGAATCAACAAAGTATGCACATTCTACGTCATAACGACTTTCTATAGTTTGCGTATGCATCCGGAAATAAGAAAATCTTACTTCCACCGTTTTTTAAAATCACAGCTTCTAGAAGGTTTACATGATTTTGTAAAAAACACGAGTTTTTAGAAAATGTGTTTTATTTCATCAATGGAATCTACAAAGTATGCACATTCTACGTCATAACGACTTTCTATAGATTATGCATGCGTTTGGAAATAAGAAAAGCTTACTTCCCCCATTTTTTAAAATCACAGCTTCTAGAAGGTTTACATGATTTCATAAAAAACACGAGCTTTTAGAAAATGTGTTTTATTTCATAAATGGAATCAACAAAGTATGCACATTCTACGTCATAACGATTTTCTATAGTTTGCGCATTCGTCCGGAAATAAGAAAAGCTTACTTCCACGGTTTTTTAAAATCACTGCTTCTAGAAGGTTTACATGATTTCGTAAAAAACACGAGTTTTTAGAAAATGTGTTTTATTTCATAAATGGAATCAACAAAGTATGCAAATTCTACGTCATAACGACTTTCTATAGTTTGCACATGCGTCCGGAAATAAGAAAAGCTTACTTCCACCGTTTTTCAAAATCACAGCTTCTAGAAGGTTTACATGATTTCGTAAAAAACACGAGTTTTTAGAAAATGTGTTTTATTTCATAAATGGAATCAACAAAGTATGCACATTCTATGTCATAACGACTTTCTATAGTTTGCGCATTCGTCCGCAAATAAGAAAAGCTTACTTCCACCGTTTTTTAAAATCACAGCTTCTAGAAGGTTTACATGATTTCGTAAAAAACACGACTTTTTAGAAAATGTGTTTTATTTGATAAATGGAATCTACAAAGTATGCACATTCTACGTCATAATGACTTTCTATAGTTTGCGCATTCGTCCGGAAATAAGAAAAGCTTACTTCCCCCGTTTTTTAAAATCACAGCTTTTAGAAGGCTTACATGATTTCGTAAAAAACACGACTTTTTAGAAAATGTGTTTTATTTCATTAATGGAATCAACAAAGTATGCACATTCTATATCATAACTACTTTCTATAGTTTGCGCATGCGTTTGGAAATAAGAAAAGCTTACTTCCCCCGTTTTTTAAAATCACAGCTTCTAGAAGGTTTACATGATTTCTTAAAAAACACGAGTTTTTAGAAAATGTGTTTTATTTCATAAATGGAATCAACAAAGTATGCACATTCTATGTCATAACTACTTTCTATACTTTGCGCATACGTTTGGAAATAAGAAAAGCTTACTTCCCCCGTTTTTTAAAATCACAGCTTCTAGAAGGTTTACATGATTTCTTAAAAAACACGAGTTTTAAGAAAATGTGTTTTATTCCATAAATGGAATCAACAAAGGATGCACATTCTACGTCATAACGACTTTCTATAGTTTGCGCATGCGTCCGGAAATAAGAAAAGCTTACTTCCACTGTTTTTTAAAATCACAGCTTCTAGAAGGTTTACATGATTTCGTAAAAAACACGAGTTTTTAGAAAATGTGTGTTATTTCATAAATGTAATCTACAAAGTATGCCCATTCTACGTCATAACGTATTTCTATAGTTTGCGCATGCTTCCGAAAATAAAAAAAGCTTACTTCCCCCATTTTTTAAAATCACAGCTTCTAGAAGGTTTACACGATTTCGTAAAAAACATGAGTTTTTAGAAAATGTGTTTTATTTCATAAATGGAATCTACAAAGTATGCACATTCTACGTCATAACGACTTTCATAGTTTTCGCATGCGTCTGGAAATAAGAAAAGCTTTCTTCCCCCGTTTTTTAAAATCACAGCTTCTAGAAGGTTTACATGATTTTGTAAAAAGCACGAGTTTTTGGAAAATTTGTTTTATTTCATAAATGGAATCTACAAAGTATGCACATTCTACGTCATAACGACTTTCTATACTTTGCGCATGCGTCCAGAAATAATAAACGCTTACATCCACCGTTTTTTAAAATCACAGCTTCTAGAAGGTTTACATGATTTCGTAAAAAACACGATTTTTTAGAAAATGTGTTTTATTCCATAAATGGAATCAACAAAGTATGCACATTCTACGTCATAACCACCTTGTATAGATTGTGCATGCGTCTGGAAATGAAAAAAGCTTCCTTCCACCGTTTTTTAAAATCACAGCTTCTAGAAGGTTTACATGATTTCGTAAAAAACACGAGTTTTTAGAAAATGTGTTTTATTTTATAAATGGAATCTACAAAGTATGCACATTCTACGTCATAACGAATTTCAATAGTTTGCGCATGCGTCCGGAAATAAGAAAAGCTTACTTCCCCCATTTTTTAAAATCACAGCTTCTAGAAGCTTTACATGATTTCTTGAAAAACACGAGTTTTTAGAAAATGTGTTTTATTTCATCAATGGAATCTACAAAGTATGCACATTCTACGTCATAACGACTTTCTATAGTTTGCACATACATCCGAAAATAAGAAAAGCTTTCTTCCCCAGTTTTTTAAAATCACAGCTTCTAGAAGGCTTACATGATTTCTTAAAAAACACGAGTTTTTAGAAAATGTGTTTTCTTTCATAAATGGAATCAACAAAGTATGCACATTCTACGTCATAACGACTTTCTATAGTTTGCACATGCGTTTGGAAATAAGAAAAGCTTACTTCCCCCGTTTTTTAAAATCACAGCTTCTAGAAGGTTTACATGATTTCTTAAAAAACACGAGTTTTTAGAAAATGTGTTTTATTTAATAAATGGAATCGACAAAGTATGCACATTCTACATCATAACGACTTTCTATAGTTTGCGCATGCGTTGGGAAATAAGAAACGCTTACTTCCACCGTTTTTTAAAATCGCGGCTTCTAGAAGGTTTACATGATTTCGTAAAAAACACGAGTTTTTAGAAAATGTGTTTTATTTCATAAATGGAATAAACAAAGTATGCACATTCTACGTCATAACGACTTTCTATAGTTTGCGCATTCGTCCGGAAATAAGAAAAGCTTACTTCCACCATTTTTTAAAATCACAGCTTCTAGAAGGTTTACATGATTTCGTAAAAAACATGAGTTTTTAGAAAATGTATTTTATTTCATAAATGGAATCTACAGAGTATGCTCATTCTACGTCATAACGACTTTCTATAGTTTGTGCATGCATCCAGAAATAAGAAACGCTTACTTCCCCTGTTTTTTAATATCACAGCTTCTAGAAGGTTTACATGATTTCGTAAAAAACACGAGTTTTTAGAAAATGTGTTTTATTTCATAAATGGAATCTAAAAAGTATGCACATTCTACGTCATAATGACTTTCTATAGTTTGCGCATGCGTCCGGAAATAAGAAAAGCTTACTTCCCCAGTTTTTTAAAATCACAGCTTCTAGAAGGTTTACATGATTTCTTAAAAAACAAAAGTTTTTAGAAAATGTGTTTTCTTTCATAAATGGAATCAACAAAGTATGCACATTCTACATCATAATGACTTTCTATAGTTTGCGCATGCGTTTGGAAATAAGAAAAGCTTACTTCCCCCGTTTTTTAAAATCACAGCTTCTAGAAAGTTTAAATGATTTCTTAAAAAACACGAGTTTTTAGAAAATGTGTTTTATTTCATAAATGGAATCAACAAAGTATGCACATTCTACGTCATAACGACTTTCTATAGTTTGCGCATGCGTCCGCAAATAAGAAATGCTTACTTCCACCGTTTTTTAAAATCACAGCTTCTAGAAGGTTTACATGATTTCTTAAAAAACATGAGTTTTTAGAAAATGTGTTTTATTTCATAAATGGAGTCAACAAAGTATGCACATTCTATGTCTTAACGACTTTCTATAGTTTCCGCATTCGTCCGGAAATAAGAAAAGCTTACTTCCACCGTTTTTTAAAACCACAGCTTCTAGAAGGTTTACATGATTTCGTAAAAAACACGACTTTTTAGAAAATGTGTTTTATTTGATAAATGGAATCTACAAAGTATGCACATTCTACGTCATAACGACTTTCTATTGTTTGCGCATGCGTCCGGAAATAAGAAAAGCTTACTTCCCCCGTTTTTTAAAATCACAGCTTCTAGAAGGTTTACATGATTTCTTAAAAAACACGAGTTTTTAGAAAATGTGTTTTATTTCATAAATGGAATAAAAAAAGTATGCACATTCTATGTCATAACTACTTTCTATAGTTTGCGCATGCGTTTGGAAATAAGAATAGCTTACTTCCCCCATTTTTTAAAATCACAGCTTCTAGAAGGTTTACATGATTTCTTAAAAAACACGAGTTTTTAGAAAATGTGTTTTATTTCATAAATGCAATCAACAAAGTATGCACATTCTACGTCATAACTACTTTCTATAGTTTGCGCATGCGTTTGGAAATAAGAAAAGCTTACTTCCCCCGTTTTTTAAAATCACAGCTTCTAGAAGGTTTACATGATTTCTTAAAAAATACGAGTTTTAAGAAAATGTGTTTTATTTAAAAAATGGAATCAACAAAGTATGCACATTCTACGTCATAACGACTTTCTATAGTTTGCGCATGCGTCCGGAAATAAGAAAAGCTTACTTCCACTGTTTTTTAAAATCACAGCTTCTAGAAGGTTTACATGATTTCCTAAAAAACACGAGTTTTTAAAAAATGTGTTTTATTTCATAAATGGAATCAACAAAGTATGCACATTCTACGTCATAACGACTTTCTATAGTTTGCGCATGCGTCTTGAAATAAGAAAAGCTTACTTCCACCCTTTTTTAAAATCACAGCTTCTAGAAGGTTTACATGATTTTGTAAAAAACACGAGTTTTTAGAAAATGTGTTTTATTTCATAAATGGAATCTACAAAGTATGCACATTCTACGTCATAACGACTTTCTATAGATTATGCATGCGTTTGGAAATAAGAAAAGCTTACTTCCCCCATTTTTTAAAATCACAGCTTCTAGAAGGTTTACATGATTTCGTAAAAAACACGAGTTTTTAGAAAATGTGTTTTATTTCATAAATGGAATGAACAAAGTATGCACATTCTACGTCATAACGATTTTCTATAGTTTGCGCATTCGTCCGGAAATAAGAAAAGCTTACTTCCACTGTTTTTTAAAATCACAGCTTCTAGAAGGTTTACATGATTTCGTAAAAAACACGGGTTTTTAGAAAATGTGTTTTATTTCATCAATGGAATCTACAAAGTATGCACATTCTTCGTCATAACGACATTCTATAGTTTGTGCATGCGTCCGGAAATAAGAAACGCTTACTTCCCTCGTTTTTTAAAATCACAACATCTAGAAGGTTTACATGATTTCGTAAAAAACACGAGTTTTTAGAAAATGTGTTTTATTTCATAAATGGAATCTACAAAGTATGCACATTCTTCGTCATAACGGCTTTCTATAGTTTGCGCATTCGTTTGGAAATAAGAAAAGCTTACTTCCCCCGTTTTTTAAAATCACAGCTTCTAGAAGGTTTACATGATTTCGTAAAAAACACGAGTTATTAGAAAATGTGTTTTATTTCATAAATGGAATCTACAAAGTATGCAAATTCTATGTCATAACGACTTTCTATAGTTTGCGCATGCGTCCGGAAATAAGAAACGCTTACTTCCCCTGTTTTTTAAAATCACAGCTTCTAGAAGGTTTACATGATTTCTTAAAAATCACGAGTTTTTAGAAAATGTGTTTTATTTCATAAATGGAATCTACAAAGTATGTACATTCTACGTCATAACGACTTTCTATAGTTTGCACATGCGTCCGGAAATAAAAAAGCTTACTTCCCCTGTTTTTTAAAATCACAGCTTCTAGAAGGTTTACATGATTTATTAAAAAACACGAGTTTTTAGAAAATGTGTTTTATTTCAAAAATGGAATCTACAAAGTATGCACAGTCTACGTCATAACGACTTTCTATAGTTTGCGCATGCGTCCGGAAATAAGAAAAACTTACTTCTCCCGTTTTTTAAAATCACAGCTTCTAGAAGGTTTACATGATTTCGTAAAAAACACGAGTTTATAGAAAATGTGTTTTATTTCATAAATGGAATCTACAAAGTATGCACATTCTACGTCATAACGACTTTCTATAGTTTACACATGCGTCCGGAAATAAGAAAAGCTTACTTCCCCCGTTTTTTAAAATCACAGCTTCTAGAAGGTTTACATGATTTCGTAAAAAACACGAGTTTTTAGAAAATGTGTTTTATTTCATAAATGGAATCAACAAAGTATGCACATTCTATGTCATAACGACTTTCTATAGTTTGCGCATTCGTCCGGAAATAAGAAAAGCTTACTTCCCCTGTTTTTTAAAATCACAGCTTCTAGAAGGTTTACATGATTTCGTAAAAAACACGAGTTTTTAGAAAATGTGTTTTATTTCATAAATGGAATCAACAAAGTATGCACATTCTATGTCATAACGAGTTTCTATAGTTTGCGCATGCGTCCGGAAATAAGAAATGCTTACTTCCACCGTTTTTTAAAATCACAGCTTCTAGAAGGTTTACATGACTTCTTAAAAAACACGAGTTTTTAGAAAATGTGTTTTATTTCATAAATGGAATCAACAAAGTATGCACATTCTATGTCATAACGACTTTCTATAGTTTGCGCATTCGTCCGGAAATAAGAAAAGCTTACTTCCACCGTTTTTTAAAATCACAGCTTCTAGAAGGTTTATATGATTTCGTAAAAAAAATGACTTTTTAGAAAATGTGTTTTATTTGATAAATGGAATCTACAAAGTATGCATATTCTACGTCATAATGACTTTCTATAGTTTGCGCATGCGTCCGGAAATAAGAAAAGCTTACTTCCCCCGTTTTTTAAAATCACAGCTTCTAGAAGGTTTACATGATTTCTTCAAAAACACGAGTTTTTAGAAAATGTGTTTTATTTCATAAATGGAATCAACAAAGTATGCACATTCTATGTCATAACTACTTTCTATAGTTTGCGCATGCGTTTGGAAATAAGAAAAGCTTACTTCCCCCGTTTTTTAAAATCACAGCTTCTAGAAGGTTTACATGATTTCTTAAAAAACATGAGTTTTTAGAAAATGTGTTTTATTTCATAAATGGAATCAACAAAGTATACACATTCTACGTCATAACTACTTTCTATACTTTGCGCATGCGTTTGGAAATAAGAAAAGCTTACTTCCCCCGTTTTTTAAAATCACAGCTTCTAGAAGGTTTACATGATTTCTTAAAAAACACGAGTTTTAAGAAAATGTGTTTTATTCCATAAATGGAATCAACAAAGTATGCACATTCTACGTCATAACGACTTTCTATAGTTTGCGCATGCGTCCGGAAATAAGAAAAGCTTACTTCCACTGTTTTTTAAAATCACAGCTTCTAGAAGGTTTACATGATTTCGTAAAAAACATGAGTTTTTAGAAAACGTGTTTTATTTCATAAATGGAATATACAAAGTATGCCCATTCCACGTCATAATGTATTTCTATAGTTTGCGCATGCTTCCGAAAATAAGAAAAGCTTACTTCCCCCGTTTTTTAAAATCACAGCTTCTAGAAGGTTTACATGATTTCGTAAAAAACACGAGTTATTAGAAAATGTGTTTTATTTCATAAATGGAATCTACAAAGTATGCAAATTCTACGTCATAACGACTTTCTATAGTTTGCGCATGCGTCCGGAAATAAGAAACGCTTACTTCCCCTATTTTTTAAAATCACAGCTTCTAGAAGGTTTACATGATTTCTTAAAAATCACGAGTTTTTAGAAAATGTGTTTTATTTCATAAATGGAATCTACAAAGTATGTACATTCTACGTCATAACGAATTTCTATAGTTTGCACATGCGTCCGGAAATAAAAAAGCTTACTTCCCCTATTTTTTAAAATCACAGCTTCTAGAAGGTTTACATGATTTATTAAAAAACACGAGTTTTTAGAAAATGTGTTTTATTTCAAAAATGGAATCTACAAAGTATGCACATTCTACGTCATAACGACTTTCTATAGTTTGCGCATGCGTCCGGAAATAAGAAAAACTTACTTCTCCCGTTTTTTAAAATCACAGCTTCTAGAAGGTTTACATGATTTCGTAAAAAACACGAGTTTATAGAAAATGTGTTTTATTTCATAAATGGAATCTACAAAGTATGCACATTCTACGTCATAACGACTTTCTATAGTTTACACATGCGTCCGGAAATAAGAAAAGCTTACTTCCCCCATTTTTTAAAATCACAGCTTCTAGAAGGTTTACATGATTTTGTAAAAAACACGAGTTTTTAGAAAATGTGTTTTATTTCATAAATGGAATCAACAAAGTATGCACATTCTATGTCATAACGACTTTCTATAGTTTGCGCATTCGTCCGGAAATAAGAAAAGCTTACTTCCCCTGTTTTTTAAAATCACAGCTTCTAGAAGGTTTACATGATTTCGTAAAAAACACGAGTTTTTAGAAAATGTGTTTTATTTCATAAATGGAATCAACAAAGTATGCACATTCTATGTCATAACGAGTTTCTATAGTTTGCGCATGCGTCCGGAAATAAGAAATGCTTACTTCCACCGTTTTTTAAAATCACAGCTTCTAGAAGGTTTACATGACTTCTTAAAAAACACGAGTTTTTAAAAATGTGTTTTATTTCATAAATGGAATCAACAAAGTATGCACATTCTATGTCATAACGACTTTCTATAATTTGCGCATTCGTCCGGAAATAAGAAAAGCTTACTTCCACCGTTTTTTAAAATCACAGCTTCTAGAAGGTTTATATGATTTCGTAAAAAAAATGAGTTTTTAGAAAATGTGTTTTATTTCATAAATGGAATTTTTAAAGTATGCACATTCTTCGTCATAACGACATTCTATAGTTTGCGCATGCGTCCGGAAATAAGAAAAACTTACTTCCCCCGTTTTTTAAAATCATAGCTTCTAGAAGGTCTACATGATTTCGTAAAAAACACGAGTTTATAGAAAATGTGTTTTATTTCATAAATGGAATCTACAAAGTATGCACATTCTTCGTCATAACGACATTCTATAGTTTGCGCATGCGTCCGGAAATAAGAAACGCTTACTTCCCTCGTTTTTTAAAATCACAACTTCTAGAAGGTTTACATGATTTCGTAAAAAACACGAGTTTTTAGAAAATGTGTTTTATTTCATAAATGGAACCAACAAAGTATGCACATTCTACGTCATAACCACTTTGTATAGATTGCGCATGCGTCTGGAAATGAGAAAAGCTTCCTTCCACCGTTTTTTAAAATCACAGCTTCTAGAAGGTTTACATGATTTCGTAAAAAAGACGAGTTTTTAGAAAATGTGTTTTATTTCATAAATGGAATCTACAAAGTATGCACATTCTACGTCATAACGACTTTCAATAGTTTGCGCATGCGTCCGGAAATAAGAAAAGCTTACTTCCCCCGTTTTTTAAAATCACAGTTTCTAGAAGGTTTACTTGATTTCTTAAAAAACACGAGTTTTTAGAAAATGTGTTTTATTTCATCAATGGAATCTACAAAGTATGCACATTCTACGTCATAACGACTTTCTATAGTTTGCGCATGCATCCAGAAATAAGAAAAGCTTACTTCCACCGTTTTTTAAAATCACAGCTTCTAGAAGGTTTACATGATTTCGTAAAAAACACGAGTTTTTAGAAAATGTGTTTTATTTCATATATGGAATCAACAAAGTATGCACATTCTACGTCATAATGACTTTGTATAGTTTGCGCATGCGTCCGGAAATAACAAAAGCTTACTTCCACTGTTTTTTAAAATCACAGCTTCTAGAAGGTTTACATGATTTCGTAAAAAACACGGGTTTTTAGAAAATGTGTTTTATTTCATCAATGGAATCTACAAAGTATGCACATTCTACGTCATAACGACATTCTATAGTTTGCGCATGCGTCCGGAAATAAGAAAAGCTTACTTCCACCATTTTTTAAAATCACAGCTTCTAGAAGGTTTACATGATTTCGTAAAAACCACAAGTTTTTAGAAAATGTGTTTTATTTCATAAATGGAATTTACAAAGTATGCACATTCTACGTCATAACGACATTCTATAGTTTGCGCATGCGTCCGGAAATAAGAAAAACTTACTTCCCCCGTTTTTTAAAATCATAGCTTCTAGAAGGTCTACATGATTTCGTAAAAAACACGAGTTTTTAGAAAATGTGTTTTATTTCATAAATGGAATCTACAAAGTATGCACATTCTTCGTCATAACGAAATTCTATAGTTTGCGCATGCGTCCGGAAATAAGAAACGCTTACTTCCCTCGTTTTTTAAAATCACAACATCTAGAAGGTTTACATGATTTCGTAAAAAACACGAGTTTTTAGAAAATGTGTTTTATTTCATAAATGGAATCTACAAAGTATGCACATTCTTCGTCATAACGGCTATCTATAGTTTGCGCATTCGTTTGGAAATAAGAAAAGCTTACTTCCCCCGTTTTTTAAAATCACAGCTTCTAGAAGGGTTACATGATTTCGTAAAAAACACGAGTTATTAGAAAATGTGTTTTATTTCATAAATGGAATCTACAAAGTATGCACATTCTTCGTCATAACGACATTCTATAGTTTGCGCATGCGTCCGGAAATAAGAAACGCTTACTTCCCCTGTTTTTTAAAATCACAGCTTCTAGAAGGTTTACATGATTTCTTAAAAATCACGAGTTTTTAGAAAATGTGTTTTATTTCATAAATGGAATCTACAAAGTATGTACATTCTACGTCATAACGACTTTCTATAGTTTGCACATGCGTCCGGAAATAAAAAAGCTTACTTCCCCTGTTTTTTAAAATCACAGCTTCTAGAAGGTTTACATGATTTATTAAAAAACACGAGTTTTTAGAAAATGTGTTTTATTTCAAAAATGGAATCTACAAAGTATGCACATTCTACGTCATAACGACTTTCTATAGTTTGCGCATGCGTCCGGAAATAAGAAAAACTTACTTCTCCCGTTTTTTAAAATCACAGCTTCTAGAAGGTTTACATGATTTCGTAAAAAACACGAGTTTATAGAAAATGTGTTTTATTTCATAAATGGAATCTACAAAGTATGCACATTCTACGTCATAACGAATTTCTATAGTTTACACATGCGTCCGGAAATAAGAAAAGCTTACTTCCCCCGTTTTTTAAAATCACAGCTTCTAGAAGGTTTACATGATTTCGTAAAAAACACGAGTTTTTAGAAAATGTGTTTTATTTCATAAATGGAATCAACAAAGTATGCACATTCTATGTCATAACGACTTTCTATAGTTTGCGCATTCGTCCGGAAAGAAGAAAAGCTTACTTCCCCTGTTTTTTAAAATCACAGCTTCTAGAAGGTTTACATGATTTCGTAAAAAACACGAGTTTTTAGAAAATGTGTTTTATTTCATAAATGGAATCAAAAAAGTATGCACATTCTATGTCATAACGAGTTTCTATAGTTTGCGCATGCGTCCGGAAATAAGAAATGCTTACTTCCACCGTTTTTTAAAATCACAGCTTCTAGAAGGTTTACATGACTTCTTAAAAAACACGAGTTTTTAGAAAATGTGTTTTATTTCATAAATGGAATCAACAAAGTATGCACATTCTATGTCATAACGACTTTCTATAGTTTGCGCATTCGTCCGGAAATAAGAAAAGCTTACTTCCACCGTTTTTTAAAATCACAGCTTCTAGAAGGTTTATATGATTTCGTAAAAAAAATGACTTTTTAGAAAATGTGTTTTATTTGATAAATGGAATCTACAAAGTATGCATATTCTACGTCATAATGAGTTTCTATAGTTTGCGCATGCGTCCGGAAATAAGAAAAGCTTACTTCCCCCGTTTTTTAAAATCACAGCTTCTAGAAGGTTTACATGATTTCTTCAAAAACACGAGTTTTTAGAAAATGTGTTTTATTTCATAAATGGAATCAACAAAGTATGCACATTCTATGTCATAACTACTTTCTATAGTTTGCGCATGCGTTTGGAAATAAGAAAAGCTTACTTCCCCCGTTTTTTAAAATCACAGCTTCTAGAAGGTTTACATGATTTCTTAAAAAACATGAGTTTTTAGAAAATGTGTTTTATTTCATAAATGGAATCAACAAAGTATACACATTCTACGTCATAACTACTTTCTATACTTTGCGCATGCGTTTGGAAATAAGAAAAGCTTACTTCCCCCGTTTTTTAAAATCACAGCTTCTAGAAGGTTTACATGATTTATTAAAAAACACGAGTTTTAAGAAAATGTGTTTTATTCCATAAATGGAATCAACAAAGTATGCACATTCTACGTCATAACGACTTTCTATAGTTTGCGCATGCGTCCGGAAATAAGAAAAGCTTACTTCCACTGTTTTTTAAAATCACAGCTTCTAGAAGGTTTACATGATTTCGTAAAAAACATGAGTTTTTAGAAAACGTGTTTTATTTCGTAAATGGAATATACAAAGTATGCCCATTCCACGTCATAATGTATTTCTATAGTTTGCGCATGCTTCCGAAAATAAGAAAAGCTTACTTCCCCCGTTTTTTAAAATCACAGCTTCTAGAAGGTTTACATGATTTCGTAAAAAACACGAGTTATTAGAAAATGTGTTTTATTTCATAAATGGAATCTACAAAGTATGCAAATTCTACGTCATAACGACTTTCTATAGTTTGCGCATGCGTCCGGAAATAAGAAACGCTTACTTCCCCTGTTTTTTAAAATCACAGCTTCTAGAAGGTTTACATGATTTCTTAAAAATCACGAGTTTTTAGAAAATGTGTTTTATTTCATAAATGGAATCTACAAAGTATGTACATTCTACGTCATAACGAATTTCTATAGTTTGCACATGCGTCCGGAAATAAAAAAGCTTACTTCCCCTGTTTTTTAAAATCACAGCTTCTAGAAGGTTTACATGATTTATTAAAAAACACGAGTTTTTAGAAAATGTGTTTTATTTCAAAAATGGAATCTACAAAGTATGCACATTCTACGTCATAACGACTTTCTATAGTTTGCGCATGCGTCCGGAAATAAGAAAAACTTACTTCTCCCGTTTTTTAAAATCACAGCTTCTAGAAGGTTTACATGATTTCGTAAAAAACACGAGTTTATAGAAAATGTGTTTTATTTCATAAATGGAATCTACAAAGTATGCACATTCTACGTCATAACGACTTTCTATAGTTTACACATGCGTCCGGAAATAAGAAAAGCTTACTTCCCCCATTTTTTAAAATCACAGCTTCTAGAAGGTTTACATGATTTCGTAAAAAACACGAGTTTTTAGAAAATGTGTTTTATTTCATAAATGGAATCAACAAAGTATGCACATTCTATGTCATAACGACTTTCTATAGTTTGCGCATTCGTCCGGAAATAAGAAAAGCTTACTTCCCCTGTTTTTTAAAATCACAGCTTCTAGAAGGTTTACATGATTTCGTAAAAAACACGAGTTTTTAGAAAATGTGTTTTATTTCATAAATGGAATCAACAAAGTATGCACATTCTATGTCATAACGAGTTTCTATAGTTTGCGCATGCGTCCGGAAATAAGAAATGCTTACTTCCACCGTTTTTTAAAATCACAGCTTCTAGAAGGTTTACATGACTTCTTAAAAAACACGAGTTTTTAAAAATGTGTTTTATTTCATAAATGGAATCAACAAAGTATGCACATTCTATGTCATAACGACTTTCTATAATTTGCGCATTCGTCCGGAAATAAGAAAAGCTTACTTCCACCGTTTTTTAAAATCACAGCTTCTAGAAGGTTTATATGATTTCGTAAAAAAAATGAGTTTTTAGAAAATGTGTTTTATTTCATAAATGGAATTTTTAAAGTATGCACATTCTTCGTCATAACAACATTCTATAGTTTGCGCATGCGTCCGGAAATAAGAAAAACTTACTTCCCCCGTTTTTTAAAATCATAGCTTCTAGAAGGTCTACATGATTTCGTAAAAAACACGAGTTTATAGAAAATGTCTTTTATTTCATAAATGGAATCTACAAAGTATGCACATTCTTCGTCATAACGACATTCTATAGTTTGTGCATGCGTCCGGAAATAAGAAACGCTTACTTCCCTCGTTTTTTAAAATCACAACTTCTAGAAGGTTTACATGATTTCGTAAAAAACACGAGTTTTTAGAAAATGTGTTTTATTTCATAAATGGAACCAACAAAGTATGCACATTCTACGTCATAACCACTTTGTATAGATTGCGCATGCGTCTGGAAATGAGAAAAGCTTCCTTCCACCGTTTTTTAAAATCACAGCTTCTAGAAGGTTTACATGATTTCGTAAAAAACACGAGTTTTTAGAAAATGTGTTTTATTTCATAAATGGAATATACAAAGTATGCACATTCTACGTCATAACGACTTTCAATAGTTTGCGCATGCGTCCGGAAATAAGAAAAGCTTACTTCCCCCGTTTTTTAAAATCACAGTTTCTAGAAGGTTTACTTGATTTCTTAAAAAACACGAGTTTTTAGAAAATGTGTTTTATTTCATCAATGGAATCTACAAAGTATGCACATTCTACGTCATAACGACTTTCTATAGTTTGCGCATGCATCCAGAAATAAGAAAAGCTTACTTCCACCGTTTTTTAAAATCACAGCTTCTAGAAGGTTTACATGATTTCGTAAAAAACACGAGTTTTTAGAAAATGTGTTTTATTTCATATATGGAATCAACAAAGTATGCACATTCTACGTCATAATGACTTTGTATAGTTTGTGCATGCGTCCGGAAATAACAAAAGCTTACTTCCACTGTTTTTTAAAATCACAGCTTCTAGAAGGTTTACATGATTTCGTAAAAAACACGGGTTTTTAGAAAATGTGTTTTATTTCATCAATGGAATCTACAAAGTATGCACATTCTACGTCATAACGACATTCTATAGTTTGCGCATGCGTCCGGAAATAAGAAAAGCTTACTTCCACCATTTTTTAAAATCACAGCTTCTAGAAGGTTTACATGATTTCGTAAAAACCACAAGTTTTTAGAAAATGTGTTTTATTTCATAAATGGAATTTACAAAGTATGCACATTCTACGTCATAACGACATTCTATAGTTTGCGCATGCGTCCGGAAATAAGAAAAACTTACTTCCCCCGTTTTTTAAAATCATAGCTTCTAGAAGGTCTACATGATTTCGTAAAAAACACGAGTTTTTAGAAAATGTGTTTTATTTCATAAATGGAATCTACAAAGTATGCACATTCTTCGTCATAACGACATTCTATAGTTTGCGCATGCGTCCGGAAATAAGAAACGCTTACTTCCCTCGTTTTTTAAAATCACAACATCTAGAAGGTTTACATGATTTCGTAAAAAACACGAGTTTTTAGAAAATGTGTTTTATTTCATAAATGGAATCTACAAAGTATGCACATTCTTCGTCATAACGGCTTTCTATAGTTTGCGCATTCGTTTGGAAATAAGAAAAGCTTACTTCCCCCGTTTTTTAAAATCACAGCTTCTAGAAGGTTTACATGATTTCGTAAAAAACACGAGTTATTAGAAAATGTGTTTTATTTCATAAATGGAATCTACAAAGTATGCAAATTCTACGTCATAACGACTTTCTATAGTTTGCGCATGCGTCCGGAAATAAGAAACGCTTACTTCCCCTGTTTTTTAAAATCATAGCTTCTAGAAGGTTTACATGATTTCTTAAAAATCACGAGTTTTTAGAAAATGTGTTTTATTTCATAAATGGAATCTACAAAGTATGTACATTCTACGTCATAACGACTTTCTATAGTTTGCACATGCGTCCGGAAATAAAAAATCTTACTTCCCCTGTTTTTTAAAATCACAGCTTCTAGAAGGTTTACATGATTTATTAAAAAACACGAGTTTTTAGAAAATGTGTTTTATTTCAAAAATGGAATCTACAAAGTATGCACATTCTACGTCATAACGACTTTCTATAGTTTGCGCATGCGTCCGGAAATAAGAAAAACTTACTTCTCCCGTTTTTTAAAATCACAGCTTCTAGAAGGTTTACATGATTTCGTAAAAAACACGAGTTTATAGAAAATGTGTTTTATTTCATAAATGGAATCTACAAAGTATGCACATTCTACGTCATAACGACTTTCTATAGTTTACACATGCGTCCGGAAATAAGAAAAGCTTACTTCCCCCGTTTTTTAAAATCACAGCTTCTAGAAGGTTTACATGATTTCGTAAAAAACACGAGTTTTTAGAAAATGTGTTTTATTTCATAAATGGAATCAACAAAGTATGCACATTCTATGTCATAACGACTTTCTATAGTTTGCGCATTCGTCCGGAAAAAAGAAAAGCTTCCTTCCCCTGTTTTTTAAAATCACAGCTTCTAGAAGGTTTACATGATTTCGTAAAAAACACGAGTTTTTAGAAAATGTGTTTTATTTCATAAATGGAATCAACAAAGTATGCACATTCTATGTCATAACGAGTTTCTATAGTTTGCGCATGCGTCCGGAAATAAGAAATGCTTACTTCCACCGTTTTTTAAAATCACAGCTTCTAGAAGGTTTACATGACTTCTTAAAAAACACGAGTTTTTAGAAAATGTGTTTTATTTCATAAATGGAATCAACAAAGTATGCACATTCTATGTCATAACGACTTTCTATAGTTTGCGCATTCGTCCGGAAATAAGAAAAGCTTACTTCCACCGTTTTTTAAAATCACAGCTTCTAGAAGGTTTATATGATTTCGTAAAAAAAACGACTTTTTAGAAAATGTGTTTTATTTGATAAATGGAATCTACAAAGTATGCATATTCTACGTCATAATGACTTTCTATAGTTTGCGCATGCGTCCGGAAATAAGAAAATCTTACTTCCCCCGTTTTTTAAAATCACAGCTTCTAGAAGGTTTACATGATTACTTCAAAAACACGAGATTTTAGAAAATGTGTTTTATTTCATAAATGGAATCAACAAAGTATGCACATTCTATGTCATAGCTACTTTCTATAGTTTGCGCATGCGTTTGGAAATAAGAAAAGCTTACTTCCCCCGTTTTTTAAAATCACAGCTTCTAGAAGGTTTACATGATTTCTTAAAAAACATGAGTTTTTAGAAAATGTGTTTTATTTCATAAATGGAATCAACAAAGTATACACATTCTACGTCATAACTACTTTCTATACTTTGCGCATGCGTTTGGAAATAAGAAAAGCTTACTTCCCCCGTTTTTTAAAATCACAGCTTCTAGAAGGTTTACATGATTTCTTAAAAAACACGAGTTTTAAGAAAATGTGTTTTATTCCATAAATGGAATCAACAAAGTATGCACATTCTACGTCATAACGACTTTCTATAGTTTGCGCATGCGTCCGGAAATAAGAAAAGCTTACTTCCACTGTTTTTTAAAATCACAGCTTCTAGAAGGTTTACATGATTTCGTAAAAAACATGAGTTTTTAGGAAACGTGTTTTATTTCATAAATGGAATATACAAAGTATGCCCATTCCACGTCATAATGTATTTCTATAGTTTGCGCATGCTTCCGAAAATAAGAAAAGCTTACTTCCCCCGTTTTTTAAAATCACAGCTTCTAGAAGGTTTACATGATTTCGTAAAAAACACGAGTTATTAGAAAATGTGTTTTATTTCATAAATGGAATCTACAAAGTATGCAAATTCTACGTCATAACGACTTTCTATAGTTTGCGCTTGCGTCCGGAAATAAGAAACGCTTACTTCCCCTGTTTTTTAAAATCACAGCTTCTAGAAGGTTTACATGATTTCTTAAAAATCACGAGTTTTTAGAAAATGTGTTTTATTTCATAAATGGAATCTACAAAGTATGTACATTCTACTTTATAACGAATTTCTATAGTTTGCACATGCGTCCGGAAATAAAAAAGCTTACTTCCCCTGTTTTTTAAAATCACAGCTTCTAGAAGGTTTACATGATTTATTAAAAAACACGAGTTTTTAGAAAATGTGTTTTATTTCAAAAATGGAATCTACAAAGTATGCACATTCTACGTCATAACGACTTTCTATAGTTTGCGCATGCGTCCGGAAATAAGAAAAACTTACTTCTCCCGTTTTTTAAAATCACAGCTTCTAGAAGGTTTACATGATTTCGTAAAAAACACGAGTTTATAGAAAATGTGTTTTATTTCATAAATGGAATCTACAAAGTATGCACATTCTACGTCATAACGACTTTCTATAGTTTACACATGCGTCCGGAAATAAGAAAAGCTTACTTCCCCCATTTTTTAAAATCACAGCTTCTAGAAGGTTTACATGATTTCTTAAAAAACACGAGTTTTTAGAAAATGTGTTTTATTTCATAAATGGAATCAACAAAGTATGCACATTCTATGTCATAACGACTTTCTATAGTTTGCGCATTCGTCCGGAAATAAGAAAAGCTTACTTCCCCTGTTTTTTAAAATCACAGCTTCTAGAAGGTTTACATGATTTCGTAAAAAACACGAGTTTTTAGAAAATGTGTTTTATTTCATAAATGGAATCAATAAAGTATGCACATTCTATGTCATAACGAGTTTCTATAGTTTGCGCATGCGTCCGGAAATAAGAAATGCTTACTTCCACCGTTTTTGAAAATCACAGCTTCTAGAAGGTTTACATGACTTCTTAAAAAACACGAGTTTTTAAAAATGTGTTTTATTTCATAAATGGAATCAACAAAGTATCCACATTCTATGTCATAACGACTTTCTATAATTTGCGCATTCGTCCGGAAATAAGAAAAGCTTACTTCCACCGTTTTTTAAAATCACAGCTTCTAGAAGGTTTATATGATTTCGTAAAAAAAATGAGTTTTTAGAAAATGTGTTTTATTTCATAAATGGAATTTTTAAAGTATGCACATTCTTCGTCATAACGACATTCTATAGTTTGCGCATGCGTCCGGAAATAAGAAAAACTTACTTCCCCCGTTTTTTAAAATCATAGCTTCTAGAAGGTCTACATGATTTCGTAAAAAACACGAGTTTATAGAAAATGTGTTTTATTTCATAAATGGAATCTACAAAGTATGCACATTCTTCGTCATAACGACATTCTATAGTTTGCGCATGCGTCCGGAAATAAGAAACGCTTACTTCCCTCGTTTTTTAAAATCACAACTTCTAGAAGGTTTACATGATTTCGTAAAAAACACGAGTTTTTAGAAAATGTGTTTGATTTCATAAATGGAATCAACAAAGTATGCACATTCTACGTCATAACGACTTTCTAAAGTTTGCGCATGCGTCCGGAAATAAGAAAACCTTACTTACCCCGTTTTTTAAAATCAGAGCTTCTAGAAGGTTTACATGATTTCTAAAAAAACACGAGTTTTTAGAAAATGTGTTTTATTTCATAAATGGAATCAACAAAGTATGCACATTCTACGAAATAACGGCTTTCTATAGTTTGCGCATTCGTTTGGAAATAAGAAAAGCTTACTTCCCCCGTTTTTTAAAATCACAGCTTCTAGAAGGTTTACATGATTTCGTAAAAAACACGAGTTATTAGAAAATGTGTTTTATTTCATAAATGGAATCTACAAAGTATGAAAATTCTACGTCATAATGACTTTCTATAGTTTGCGCATGCGTCCGGAAATAAGAAACGCTTACTTCCCCTGTTTTTTAAAATCACAGCTTCTAGAAGGTTTACATGATTTCTTAAAAATCACGAGTTTTTAGAAAATGTGTTTTATTTCATAAATGGAATCTACAAAGTATGTACATTCTACGTCATAACGACTTTCTATAGTTTGCGCATGCGTCCGGAAATAAGAAAACCTTACTTCCCCCATTTTTTAAAATCACAGCTTCTAGAAGGTTTACATGATTTCTTAAAAAACACGAGTTTTTAGAAAATGTGTTTTATTTCATAAATGGAATCAACAAAGTATGCACATTCTACGAAATAACGACTTTCTATAGTTTGCGCATTCGTTTGGAAATAAGAAAACCTTACTTCCCCCGTTTTTTAAAATCACAGCTTCTAGAAGGTTTACATGATTTCTTAAAAAACACGAGTTTTTAGAAAATGTGTTTTATTTCATAAATGGAATCAACAAAGTATGCACATTCTACGAAATAACGACTTTCTATAGTTTGCGCATTCGTTTGGAAATAAGAAAACCTTACTTCCCCCGTTTTTTAAAATCACAGCTTCTAGAAGGTTTACATGATTTCTTAAAAAACACGAGTTTTTAGAAAATGTGTTTTATTTGATAAATGGAATCTACAAAGTATGCATATTCTACGTCATAACGACTTTCTATAGTTTGCGCATGCGTCCGGAAATAAGAAAAGCTTACTTCCCCCATTTTTTAAAATCACAGCTTCTAGAAGGTTTACATGATTTCTTAAAAAACATGAGATTTTAGAAAATATGTTTTATTTCATAAATGGAATCAACAAAGTATGCACATTCTATGTCATAACTACTTTCTATAGTTTGCGCATGCGTTTGGAAATAAGAAAAGTCTACTTCCCCCGTTTTTTAAAATCACAGCTTCTAGAAGGTTTACATGATTTCATAAAAAACACGAGTTTTTAGAAAATGTGTTTTATTTCATAAATGGAATCAACAAAGTATGCACATTCTATGTCATAACTACTTTCTATAGTTTGCGCATGCGTTGGGAAATAAGAAAAGCTTACTTCCCCCGTTTTTTAAAATCACAGCTTCTAGAAGGTTTACATGATTTCTTAAAAAACACGAGTTTTAAGAAAATGTGTTTTATTTCATAAATGGAATCAACAAAGTATGCACATTCTACGTCATAACGACTTTCTATAGTTTGCGCATGCGTCGAGAAATAAGAAAAGCTTACTTCCACTGTTTTTTAAAATCACAGCTTCTAGAAGGTTTACACGATTTCGTAAAAAACACGAGTTTTTAGAAAATGTGTTTTATTTCATAAATGGAATCAACAAAGTATGCACATTCTACGTCATAACCACTTTGTATAGATTGTGCATGCGTCTGGAAATGAGAAAAGCTTCCTTCCACCGTTTTTTAAAATCACAGCTTCTAGAAGGTTTACATGATTTCTTAAAAAACACGAGTTTTTAGAAAATGTGTTTTATTTCATAAATGGAATCAACAAAGTATCCACATTCTACATCATAACGACTTTCTATAGTTTGCGCATTCGTCCGGAAATAAGAAAAGCTTACTTCCACCGTTTTTAAAATCAGAGCTTCTAGAAGGTTTACATGATTTCCTAAAAAACATAAGTTTTTAGAAAATGTGTTTTATTTCATAAATGGAATCTACAAAGTATGCACATTCTACGTCATAACGAATTTCTATAATTTGCGCATGCGTCCAGAAATAAGAAAAGTTGACTTCCCCCGTTTTTTAAAATCACAGCTTCTAGAAGGTTTACATGATTTCGTAAAAAACACGATTTTTTAGAAAATGTGTTTTATTTCATAAATGGAATCTACAAAGTATGCACATTCTACATCATAACGACATTCTATAGTTTGCGCATGCGTCCGGAAATAAGAAAAGTTTACTTCCCCCATTTTTTAAAATCACAGCTTCTAGAAGGTTGACATGATTTCTGAAAAAATACGAGTTTTTAGAAAATGTGTTTTATTTCATAAATGGAATCAACAAAGTATGCACATTCTACGTCATAACGACTTTCTATAGTCTGCGCATGCGTTCGGAAATAAGAAAAGCTTACTTCCCCTATTTTTTAAAATCACAGCTTCTAGAAGGTTTACATGATTTCTTAAACAACACGAGTTTTTAGAAAATGTGTTTTATTTCATAAATAGATTCAACAAAGTATGCACATTCTACGTCATAACGACTTTCTATAGTTTGCGCATGCGTCCGGAAATAAGAAAAGCTTACTTCCACCATTTTTTAAAATCACAGATTCTAGAAGGTTTACATGATTTCTTAAGAAACATGAATTTTTAGAAAATGTGTTTTATTTCATAAATCGAATCAACAAAATATGCACATTCTACGTCATAATGTCTTTCTATAGTTTGTGCATGCGTTTGGAAATAAGAAAAGCTTACTTCCCCCGTTTTTTAAAACCACAGCTTCTGGAAGGTTTACATGATTTCTTAAAAAACACGAGTTTTTAGAAAATGTGTTTTATTTCATAAATGGAATCAACAAAGTATGCACATTCTACGTCATAACGACTTTATATAGTGTGCGCATGCGTTTGGAAATAAGAAAAGCTTACTTCCCCCGTTTTTTAAAATCACAGCTTCTAGAAGGTTTACATGATTTCTTAAAGAACACGAGTTTTTAGAAAATGTGTTTTATTTCATAAATGGAATCAACAAAGTATGCACATTCTACGTCATAACGACTTTCTATAGTTTGCGCATGCGTCCGGAAATAAGAAAAGCTTACTTCCCCAGTTTTTTAAAATCACAGCTTCTAGAAGGTTTACATGATTTCTTAAAAAACACGAGTTTTTAGAAAATGTGTTTTATTTCATAAATGGAATCAACAAAGTATGCACATTCTACATCATAATGACTTTCTATAGTTTGCGCATGCATTTGGAAATAAGAAAAGCTTATTTTCCCCGTTTTTTAAAATCACAGCTTCTAGAAGGTTTACATGATTTCTTAAAAAACACGAGTTTTTAGAAAATGTGTTTTATTTCATAAATGGAATCAACAATGTATGCACATTCTACATCATAACGACTTTCTATAGTTTGCACATGCGTCCGGAAATAAGAAAAGCTTACTTCCACCGTTTTTTAAAATCGCATCTTCTAGAAGGTTTACATGACTTCTTAAAAAACACGAGTTTTTAGAAAATGTTTTTTATTTCATAAATGGAATCAACAAAGTATGCACATTCTACGTCATAACGACTTTCTACAGTTTGCGCATTCGTCCGGAAATAAGAAAAGCTTACTTCCACCATTTTTTAAAATCACGAATTCTAGAAGGTTTACATGATTTCTTAAAAAACACGAGTTTTTAGAAAATGTGTTTTATTTCAAAAATGGAATCAACAAAGTATGCACATTCTACGTCATAACGACTTTTTATAGTTTGCGCATGCGTTTGGAAGTAAGAAAAGCTTACTTCCACCGTTTTTTAAAATCACAGCTTCTAGAAGGTTTACATGATTTCGTAAAAAACATGAGTTTTTAGAAAATGTGTTTTATTTCATAAATGGAATCAACAAAGTATGCACATTCTACATCATAACGACTTTCTATAGTTTGCACATGCATCCGGAAATAAGAAAAGCTTACTTACACCGTTTTTTAAAATCACAGCTTCTAGAAGGTTTACATTATTTCGTTAAAAACACGATTTTTAGAAAATGTGTTTTATTTCATAAATGGAATCTACAAAGTATGCACATTCTACGTCATAACGACTTTCTATAGTTTGCCCATGCGTCCGGAAATAGGAAAAGCTTACTTCCACCGTTTTTTAAAATCACAGCTTCTAGAAGGTTTACATGATTTCTTAAAAAACACCACTTTTTAGAAAATGTGTTTTATTTCATAAATAGAATCAACAAAGTATGCACATTCTACATCATAACGACTTTCTATAGTTTGCGCATGCGTTTGGAAATAAGAAAAGCTTGCTTCCCCTGTTTTTTAAAATCACAGCTTCTAAAAGGTATACATGATTTTTTTAAAAACATGAGTTTTTAGAAAATGTTCTTTATTTCATAAATAGAATCAACAAAGTATGCACATTCTACGTCATAACGACTTTCTATAGTTTGCGCATGCGTGCAGAAATAAGAAAAACATACTTCCACCGTTTTTCTAAATCACAGCTTCTAGAAGGTTTACATGATTTCTTAAAAAACACGAGTTTTTAGAAAATGTATTTTATTTCATAAATGGAATCAACAAAGTATGCACATTCTACGTCATAACGACTTTCTATAGTTTGCGCATGCGTCCGGAAATAAGAAAAGCTTACTTCCACCGTTTTTTAAAATCACAGCTTCTAGAAGGTTTACATGATTTCTTAAAAAATACGAGTTTTTAGAAAATGTGTTTTAAATCATAAATCGAATCTACAAAGTATCCACATTCTACGTCATAACGACTTTCTATAGTTTGCGCATGCGTCCAGAAATAAGACAAGCTTACTTCCACCGTTTTTTAAAATCACAGCTTCTAGAAGGTTTACATGATTTCGTAAAAAACACGAGTTTTTAGAAAATGTGTTTTATTTCATAAATGGAATCAACAAAGTATGCACATTCTATGTCATAACGACTTTCTATAGTTTGCGCATGCGTCCGGAAATAAGAAAAGCTTACTTCCACCGTTTTTTAAAATCACAGCTTTTAGAAGGTTTACATGATTTCTTAAAAAACACGAGTTTTTAGAAAATGTGTTTTATTTCATAAATGGAATCAACAAAGTATGCACATCCTACGTCATAACGACTTTCTATAGTTTGCGCATGCGTCCGGAAATAAGAAAAGCTTACTTCCACCGTTTTTTAAAATCACAGCTTCTAGAAGGTTTACATGATTTCTTAAAAAATACGAGTTTTTAGAAAATGTGTTTTAAATCATAAATCGAATCTACAAAGTATCCACATTCTACGTCATAACGACTTTCTATAGTTTGCGCATGCGTCCGGAAATAAGAAAAGCTTACTTCCACCGTTTTTTAAAATCACAGCTTCTAGAAGGTTTACATGATTTCGTAAAAAAGACGAGTTTTTAGAAAATGTGTTTTATTTCATAAATGGAATCTACAAAGTATGCACATTCTACGTCATAACGACTTTCTATAGTTTGCGCATGCGTCCGGGAATAAGAAAAGCTTACTTCCCCCGTTTTTTAAAATCACAGCTTCTAGAAGGTTTACATGATTTCTTAAAAAACACGAGTTTTTAGAAAATGTGTTTTATTTCATAAATGAAACCAACAAAGTATGCACATTCTACGTCATAACGACTTTTTTATAGTTTGCGCATGCGTCCGGAAATAAGAAAAGCTTACTTCCACCGTTTTTTAAAATCACAGCTTGTAGAAGGTTTACATGATTTCTTAAAAAACACGAGTTCTTAGAAAATGTGTTTTATTTCATAAATGGAATCAACAAAGTATGCACATTCTACGTCATAACAGCTTTCTATAGTTTGCGCATGCGTCCAGAAATAAGAAAAGCTTACTTCCACCGTTTTTTAAAATCAAAGCTTCTAGAAGGTTTCCATGATTTCATAAAAAACATGAGTTTTTAGAAAATATGTTTTATTTCATAAATGGAATCTACAAAGTATGCACATTCTACGTCATAACGACTTTCTATAGTTTGCGCATGCGTCTGGAAATAAGAAAACCTTACTTCCCTCGTTTTTTAAAATCACAGCTTCTAGAAGGTTTACATGATTTCTTAAAAAACATGAGTTTTTAGAAAATGTGTTTTATTTCATAAATGGAATCCACAAAGTATTCACATTTTACGTCATAACGACTTTCTATAGTTTGCGCATGCGTTTGGAAATAAGAAAAGCTTACTTCCCCCGTTTCTTAAAATCCCAGCTTCTAGAAGGTATACATGATTTCTTAAAAAATAGGAGTTTTTAGAAAATGTGTTTTATTTCATAAATGGAATCAACAAAGTATGCACATTCTACATCATAACGACTTTCTATAGTTTGCGCATGCGTTTGGAAATAAGAAAAGCTTACTTCCCCTGTTTTTTAAAATCACAGCTTCTAGAAGGTATACATGATTTCTTAAAAAACACGAGTTTTTAGAAAATGTGTTTTATTTCATAAATGGAATCAACAAAGTATGCACATTCTACGTCATAATGACTTTGTATAGTTTGCGCATGCGTGCAGAAATAAGAAAAGCATACTTCCACCGTTTTTTAAAATCACAGCTTCTAGAAGGTTTACATGATTTCTTAAAAAACAAGAGTTTTTAGAAAATGTGTTTTATTTCATAAATGGAATATACAAAGTATGCACATTCTATGACATAACGATTCTATAGTTTGCGCATGCGTCCGGAAATAAGAAAAGCTTACTTCCACCATTTTTTAAAATCAAAGTTTCTAGAAGGTTTACATGATTTCGTAAAAAACACGAGTTTTTAGAAAATGTGTTTTATTTCATAAATGGAATCTACAAAGTATGCACATTCTACGTCATAACGATTTTCTATAGTTTGCGCATGCGTCCGGAAATAAGAAAAGCTTACTTCCCCCGTTTTTCTAAATCACAGCTTCTAGAAGGTTTACATGATTTCTTAAAAAACACGAGTTTTTAGAAAATGTGTTTTATTTCATAAATGGAATCAACAAAGTATGCACATCCTACGTCATTACGACTTTCTATAGTTCGCGCATTCGTCCGGAAATAAGAAAAGCTTACTTCCATCGTTTTTTAAAATCACAGCTCCTAGAAGGTTTACATGATTTCGTAAAAAACACGAGTTTTTAGAAAATGTGTTTTATTTCATAAATGGAATCTACAAAGTATGCACATTCTACGTCATAACGACTTTCTATAGTTTGCGCATGCGTCTAGAAATAAGAAAAGCTTACTTCCCCCGTTTTTTAAAATCACAGCTTCTAGAAGGTTTACATGATTTCTTAAAAAACACGAGTTTTTAGAAAATATCTTTTATTTCATAAATGGAATCAACAAAGTATGCACATTCTACGTCATAACGACTTTCTATAGTTTGCGCATGCGTCCGGAAATAAGAAAAGCTTACTTCCACCGTTTTTTAAAATCACAGCTTCTAAAAGGTTTACATGATTTCGTAAAAAACACGAGTTTTTAGAAAATGTGTTTTATTTCATAAATGGAATCTACAAAGTATGCACATTCTACGTCATAACGACTTTCTATAGTTTGCGCATGCGTCCGGAAATAAGAAAAGCTTACTTCCACCGTTTTTTAAAATCACAGCTTCTAGAAGGTTTACATTATTTCTTATAAAAAACGAGTTTTTAGAAAATGTGTTTTATTATATAAATGGAATCAACAAAGTATGCACATTCTACGTCATAACAATTTTCTATAGTTTGCGCATGCATCCGGAAATAAGAAAAGCTTACTTCCACCGTTTTTTAAAATCACAGCTTCTAGAAGGTTTACATGATTTCTTAAAAAACACGAGTTTTTAGAAAATATGTTTTATTTCATAAATGGAATCAACAAAGTATGCACATTCTACGTCATAACGACTTTCTATAGTTTGCGCATGCGTCCGGAAATAAGAAAAGCTTACTTCCCTTGTTTTTTAAAATCACAGCTTTTAGAAGGTTTACATGATTTCTTAAAAAACAAGAGTTTTTAGAAAATGTGTTTTATTTCATAAATGGAATCAACAAAGTATGCACATTCTACGTCATAACGACTTTCTATAGTTTGCGCATGCGTCCGGAAATAAGAAAAGCTTACTTCCACCGTTTTTTTAAATCACGGCTTCTAGAAGGTTTACATGATTTCGTAAAAAACACGAGTTTTTAGAAAATGTGTTTTATTTCATAAATGGAATCTACAAAGTATGCACATTCTACGTCATAACGACTTTCTATAGTTTTTGCATGCGTTTGGAAATAAGAAAAGCTTACTTCCCCCGTTTATTAAAATCACAGCTTCTAGAAGGTTTACATGATTTCTTAAATAACACGAGTTTTTAGAAAATGTGTTTTATTTCATAAATGGAATCAACAAAGTATGTACATTCTATGTCATAACTAATTTCTATAGTTTGCGCATGCGTTTGGAAATAAGAAAAGCTTACTTCCCCCGTTTTTTAAAATCACAGCTTCTAGAAGGTTTACATGAGTTCTTAAAAAACACGAGTTTTTAGAAAATGTGTTTTATTTCATAAATGGTATCAACAAACTATGCACATTCTACGTCATAACTACTTTCTATAGTTTGCGCATGCGTTTGGAAATAAGAAAAGCTTACTTCCCTCGTTTATTAAAATCACAGCTTCTAGAAGGTTTACATGATTTCTTAAAAAAGACGAGTTTTAAGAAAATGTGTTTTATTTCAAAAATGGAATCAACAAAGTATGCACATTCTACGTCATAACAACTTTCTATAGTTTGCGCATGCGTCCGGAAATAAGAAAAGCTTACTTCCACCGTTTTTTAAAATCACAGCTTCTAGAAGGTTTACATGATTTCTTAAAAAACACGAGTTTTTAGAAAATGTGTTTTATTTCATAAATGGAATCAACAAAGTAAGCACATTCTACGTCATAACGACTTTCTATAGTTTGCGCATTCATCCGGAAATAAGAAAAGCTTACTTCCACCGTTTTTTAAAATCACAGCTTCTAGAAGGCTTACATGATTTCGTAAAAAACACGAGTTTTTAGAAAATGTGTTTTATTTCATAAATGGAATCTACAAAGTATGCACATTCTACGTCATAACGGCTTTCTATAGTTTGCGCATGTGTCCGGAACTAAGAAAAGCTTACTTCCCCCGTTTTTTAAAATCACAGCTTCTAGAAGGTTTACATGATTTCTTAAAAAACACGAGTTTTTAGAAAATGTGTTTTATTTCATAAATGGAATCTACAAAGTATGCACATTCTACGTCATAACGAGTTTCTATAGTTTGCGCATGCGTCCGGAAATAAGAAAAGCTTACTTCCACCGTTTTTTAAAATCACAGCTTCTAGAAGGTTTACATGATTTCGTAAAAAACACGAGTTTTTAGAAAATTATTTTTATTTAATAAATGGGATCTACAAAGTATGCACATTCTATGTCATAACGACTTTCTATAGTTTGCGCATGCGTCCGGAAATAAGAAAAGATTACTTCCACCATTTTTTAAAATCACAGTTTTTAGAAGGTTTACATGATTTCTTAAAAAACACGAGTTTTTAGAAAATGTGTTTTATTTCATAAATAGAATCAACAAAGTATGCACATTCTACGTCATAATGAATTTCTATAATTTGCGCATGCGTGCGGAAATAAGAAAAGCATACTTCCACCATTTTTTAAAATCACAGCTTCTAGAAGGTTTACATGATTTCGTAAAAAACACGAGTTTTTAGAAAATGTGTTTTATTTCATAAATGGAATCTACAAAGTATGCACATTCTATGTCATAACGACTTTCTATAGTTTGCGCATTCGTCCGGAATTAAGAAATGCTTACTTCCACCGTTTTTTAAAATCACAGCTTCTAGAAGGTTTACATGATTTCTTAAAAAACACGACTTTTTAGAAAATGTGTTTTATTTCATAAATGGAATCAACAAAGTATGCACATTCTACATCATAACGACTTTCTATAGATTGTGCATGCGTTTGGAAATAAGAAAATCTTGCTTCCCCTGTTTTTTAAAATCACAGCTTCTAAAAGGTATACATGATTTCTTAAAGAACACGAGTTTTTAGAAAATGTGTTTTATTTCATAAATAGAATCAACAAAGTATGCACATTCTACGTCATAACGACTTTGTATAGTTTGCGCATGCGTGCAGAAATAAGAAAAGCATACTTCCACCGTTTTTTAAAATCACAGCTTCTAGAAGGTTTACATGATTTCTTAAAAAACACGAGTTTTTAGAAAATGTGTTTTATTTCATAAATGGAATCTACAAAGTATGCACATTCTATGACATAACGACTTTCTATAGTTTGCGCATTCGTCCGGAAATAAGAAAATCTTACTTCCACCATTTTTTAAAATCACAGCTTCTAGAAGATTTACATGATTTCGTAAAAAACACGAGTTTTTAGAAAATGTGTTTTATTTCATAAATGGAATCTACAAAGTATGCACATTCTACGTCATAACGACTTTCTATAGTTTGCGCATGCGTCCGGAAATAAGAAAAGCTTACTTCTCCCGTTTTTTAAAATCACAGCTTCTAGAAGGTTTACATGATTTCTTAAAAAACACGAGTTTTTAGAAAATGTGTTTTATTTCATAAATGGAATCAACAATGTATGCACATTCTAGGTCATAACGACTTTTCTATAGTTTGCGCATGCGTCCAGAAATAAGAAAAGCTTACTTCCACCGTTTTTTAAAATCACAGCTTCTAGAAGGTTTACATGATTTCTTAAAAAACACGAGTTCTTAGAAAATGTGTTTTATTTCATAAATGGAATCAACAAAGTATGCACATTCTACGTCATAACGACTTTCTATAGTTTGCGCATGCGTCCGGAAATAAGAAAAGTTTACTTCCACCATTTTTTAAAATCAAAGTTTCTAGAAGGTTTACATGATTTCGTAAAAAACACGAGTTTTTAGAAAATGTGTTTTATTTCATAAATGGAATCAACAAAGTATGCACATTCTACGTCATAACGACTTTCTATAGTTTGCGCATGCGTCCGGAAATAAGAAAAGCTTACTTCCCCCGTTTTTCTAAATCACAGCTTCTAGAAGGTTTACATGATTTCTTAAAAAACACGAGTTTTTAGAAAATGTGTTTTATTTCATAAATGGAATCAACAAAGTATGCACATTCTACGTCATAACGACTTTCTATAGTTTTCGCATGCGTTTGGAAATAAGTAAAGCTTACTTCCTCCGTTTTTTAAAATCACAGCTTCTAGAAGGTTTACATGATTTCTTAAAAAACACGAGTTTTTAGAAAATGTGTTTTATTTCATAAATGGAATCTACAAAGTATGCACATTCTACATCATAACGACTTTCTATAGTTTGTGCATGCGTATGGAAATAAGAAAAGCTTACTTCCCCCGTTTTTTAAAATCACAGCTTCTAGAAGGTTTACATGATTTCTTAAAAAACACGAGTTTTTAGAAAATGTGTTTTATTTCATAAATCGAATCTAAAAAGTATCCACATTCTACGTCATAACGACTTTCTATAGTTTGCGCATGCGTCCAGAAATAAGACAAGCTTACTTCCACCGTTTTTTAAAATCACAGCTTCTAGAAGGTTTACATGATTTCGTAAAAAACATGAGTTTTTAGAAAATGTGTTTTATTTCATAAATGGAATCTACAAAGTATGCACATTCTACGTCATAACGACTTTCTATAGTTTGCGCATGCGTCCAGAAATAAGACAAGCTTACTTCCACCGTTTTTTAAAATCACAGCTTCTAGAAGGTTTACATGATTTCGTAAAAAACACGAGTTTTTAGAAAATGTGTTTTATTTCATAAATGGAATCTACAAAGTATGCACATTCTACGTCATAACGACTTTCTATAGTTTGCGTATGCGTCCGTAAATAAGAAAAGCTTACTTCCCCCGTTTTTCTAAATCACAGCTTCTAGAAGGTTTACATGATTTCTTAAAAAACACGACATTTTAGAAAATGTATTTTATTTCATAAATGGAATCAACAAAGTATGCACATTCTATGTCATAACGACTTTCTATAGTTTGCGCATGCGTCCGGAAATAAGAAAAGCTTACTTCCACCGTTTTTTAAAATCACAGCTTTTAGAAGGTTTACATGATTTCTTAAAAAACACGAGTTTTTAGAAAATGTGTTTTATTTCATAAATGGAATCAACAAAGTATGCACATCCTACGTCATAACGACTTTCTATAGTTTGCGCATTCGTCCGGAAATAAGAAAAGCTTACTTCCACCGTTTTTTAAAATCACAGCTTCTAGAAGGTTTACATGATTTCGTAAAAAACACGAGTTTTTAGAAAATGTGTTTTATTTCATAGATGGAATCTACAAAGTATGCACATTCTACGTCATAACGACTTTCTATAGTTTGCGCATGCGTCTAGAAATAAGAAAAGCTTACTTCCCCCGTTTTTTAAAATCACAGCTTCTAGAAGGTTTACATGATTTCTTAAAAAACACGAGTTTTTAGAAAATATCTTTTATTTCATAAATGGAATCAACAAAGTATGCACATTCTACGTCATAACGACTTTCTATAGTTTGCGCATGCGTCCGGAAATAAGAAAAGCTTACTTCGACCGTTTTTTAAAATCGCAGCTTCTAAAAGGTTTACATGATTTCGTAAAAAACACGAGTTTTTAGAATATGTGTTTTATTTCATAAATGGAATCTACAAAGTATGCACATTCTACGTCATAACAACTTTCTATAGTTTGCGCATGCGTCCAGAAATAAGAAAAGCTTACTTCCACCGTTTTTTAAAATCACAGCTTCTAGAAGGTTTACATGATTTCTTAAAAAACACGAGTTTTTAGAAAATGTGTTTTATTTAATAAATGGGATCTACAAAGTATGCACATTCTACGTCATAACGACTTTCTATAGTTTGCGCATGCGTTTGGAAATAAGAAAAGCTTACATCCCCCGTTTTTTAAAATCACAGCTTCTAGAAGGTTTACATGATTTCTTAAAAAACACGAGTTTTTAGAAAATGTGTTTTATTTCATAAATGGAATCAACAAAGTATGCACATTCTACGTCATAACGACTTTCTATAGTTTGCGCATGCGTCCGGAAATAAGAAAAGCTTACTTCCACCGTTTTTTAAAATCACAGCTTCTAGAAGATTTACATGATTTCGTAAAAAACACGAGTTTTTAGAAAATGTGTTTTATTTCATAAATGGAATCTACAAAGTATGCACATTCTACGTCATAACGACTTTCTATAGTTTGCGCATGTGTCCGGAACTAAGAAAAGCTTACTTCCCCCGTTTTTTAAAATCATAGCTTCTAGAAGGTTTACATGATTTCTTAAAAAACACGAGTTTTTAGAAAATGTGTTTTATTTCATAAATGGAATCAACAAAGTATGCACATTCTACGTCATAACGACTTTCTATAGTTTGCGCATGCGTCCGGAAATAAGAAAAGCTTACTTCCACCGTTTTTTAAAATCACAGCTTCTAGAAGGTTTACATGATTTCGTAAAAAACACGAGTTTTTAGAAAATGTGTTTTATTTCATAAATGGAATCTACAAAGTATGCACATTCTACATCATAACGACTTTCTGTAGTTTGCGCATGCGTCTGGAAAGAAGAAAAGCTTACTTCCCCTGTTTTTTAAAATCACAGCGTCTAGAAGGTTTACATGATTTCTTAAAAAACACGAGTTTTTAGAAAATGTGTTTTATTTCATAAATCGAATCTACAAAGTATCCACATTCTACGTCATAACGACTTTCTATAGTTTGCGCATGCGTCCGGAAATAAGAAAAGGTTACTTCCCCCGTTTTTTAAAATCACAGCTTCTAGAAGGTTTACATGATTTCTTTAAAAACACGAGTTTTTAGAAAATGTGTTTTATTTCATAAATGGAATCAACAAAGTATGCACATTCTACGTCACAACAACTTTCTATAGTTTGCGCATGCGTTTGGAAATAAGAAAAGATTAATTCCACCGTTTTTTAAAATCACAGCTTCTAGAAGGTTTACATGATTTCGTAAAAAACACGTGTTTTTAGAAAATGTGTTTTATTTCATAAATGGAATATACAAAGTATGCACATTCTAAGTCAGAATGACTTTCTATAGTTTGCGCATACGTCCGGAAATAAGAAAAGCTTACTTCCACCGTTTTTTAAAATCACAGCTTCTAGAAGTTTTACATGATTTCGTAAAAAACACGAGTTTTTAGAAAATGTGTTTTATTTCATAAATGGAATCAACAAAGTATGCACATCCTACGTCATAACGACTTTCTATAGTTTGCGCATGCATCCGGAAATAAGAAAAGCTTACTTCCACCGTTTTTTAAAATCACAGCTTCTAGAAGGTTTACATGATTTCTTAAAAAACACGAGTTTTTAGAAAATGTGTTTTATTTAATAAATGGGATCTACAAAGTATGCACATTCTACGTCATAACAACTTTCTATAGTTTGCGCATGCGTCCGAAATAAGAAAAGCTTACTTCCCCCGTTTTTTAAAATCGCAGCTTCTAGAAGGTTTACATGATTTCTTAAAAAACACGAGTTTTTAGAAAATGTTTTTTATTTCATAAATGGAATCAACAAAGTATGCACATTCTACGTCATAACAACTTTCTATAGTTTGCGCATGCGTTTGGAAATAAGAAAAGCTTACTTCCCCCGTTTTTTAAAATCACAGTTTCTGGAAGGTTTACATGATTTCTTAAAAAACACTAGTTTTTAGAAAATATGTTTTATTTCATAAATGGAATCAACAAAGTATGCACATTCTACGTCATAACTACTTTCTATAGTTTGCGCATGCGTCCGGAAATAAGAAAAGCTTACTTCCACCGTTTTTTAAAATCACAGCTTCTAGAAGGTTTACATGATTTCGTAAAAAACACGTGTTTTTAGAAAATGTGTTTTATTTCATAAATGGAATCTACAAAGTATGCACATTCTACGTCATAACGAATTTCTATAGTTTGCGCATGCGTCCGGAATTAAGAAAACCTTATGTTATACCTCTATGTTTCACAGTGTCGCATCTCCATCACAAAACGAGTTGACGACACTTTCCCTATTGTTTTAAACCATCCAGAAGAGGCAGATGATGAGTCAACCTTTAAGGTGGATCTACCCTGACAAGTTTTGACCCACCTAAGACTTTATCTACACACACTACCGCGCCTTGCTCATTTATCAAAAGGCGGTACTCTGTACTACCGCGCTATGCTATTTCCCCAAAACGCGGCAGTACCGCATTCTGCAGAGACCGCAGAACGCGGTACTCTTTTAATAGCCTTTTTTCCTTGGCTTGTGGGATTTTGGATTTTCAAAGATAATGGAAGATTGGGGTCCCTGATTTGATCTCAACTCATTTCCTTCGATTAGAAACCCTGATCCACTTATCTCTCCCTAGATCCACCCATCTCTCTTGTTGGTTAACCTCACCATTCACTATAAAAGAGAGGCATTCCATTGGAAAAGGGAGGACTCTTGAGAGTACCAAACTTATGGTCTTGCAGCATTTTGGAGATAGCTAGAGGAGAAGACACTTGGAGCTGGAGGATTGGCTTGGACATCAAGCATCTTTTGTAAGTATTCTTCAAGTTGTAATGGAATAACTTGTCTTGTTTTCCCAAATCATTTGTGTTAACTTTGTTTTAATGATATGATTTGTATCTTTCATAGATTTAGATCTTAACTCATGCTTCAGGTTGGTAGAGAATAGTGCATTTTTGTGTCTTGGTTCCATTTTGACAGGTTCATTTGTGAGGGCTTGGAGATCGGAGCAACTACAAGAACAAGCGTCTGGATAGAAGGTTAGTTAAACTTCTTCTACTCTTTCTAGCATTTTAATCCTGAGATGTTTGTTAGATCTAGGGATTCAAGGTAGCATTTGTTTTGACTTGTTTCTTGCTTTAAGGTTAGTTTAAAGTCTGCTTTAAAGTTAAGAGAGTTTTGGCTTATCCGTAGGACAAAATTCTACATAACAAGAATGGCGACTCCGTTGGTTTTGATTACTGCTTGATTGATTCAATTCACAGTCATTTATCTTTTCATTTTGAGTTTTTGTTGCACTTCAAACCAGTTTGAATCTTGGTCCTTTTTTACCTTTATTCACCCCTCCTCGCAGTATTTATCTCCCTGTTTGATCACTGAGTCCCCTGGGTTAGCAACAACCCTGAAAACTTCATTTCATTTTCTCAAGTTGCGCTTTATCCATACCTTGCCACAGTACCGCGCCCCCTGAACTGCCTCCAGCGCGGTAGTACCGCGTTCTCTTACTTAATACCAGAGCGGTACTGTCACAGTGTCGCGCTCCAGTCAGACCATCACCCGCGGTAGTGTCTGCAAGCTTTTAATTTTTTTTTATCTTTGCTTGGTTTCCTGAGTCTCTCTCTGCCTTAAATAGTGTTTACTGTTACCTGTTAGCATCCTGGTCAATTTCCAGTCTGCATGGTGTGCTTATTACCCAGTTTGTGAGCTTGATTGTTGATTGAATTAGTGGCATTTTTGACATATTGGTCATTTTTCCAGTTTGATTGCATTGACTTGACTTTTTCACCACAACCAACTCAACACCACTGTTCTCTGTTACTGAATCCTGTAGCTTTTACAGTCATATTATTATTTTCAGTAAATTAAAAAGATCATTAGTTGAGAGCAATTTTGTTGTTTAAATTGAAAAAGTTTAGTAGTATTTTGCATAGGGAAATGAACCATTGATTTTGCCACAGAAATTCTCATTGTAGAAGCATTGTAGATTGTAGAATCAGTGCATTGAAAAGAGTGTTTACTTCAGTTTGGCTTTGTTTATAAATCGAAAAGGAAAAATCTTTTACTTTGGTTTTTTGATTGCTTGTGAAAAATTTCATGCATATTTGATCGAAGAACCTCTATCTTTACCCTAGCTAGATTTCATCGAAGACAAAGGCTTATTTGTGATTCATTCTCATTTGCATGGTTTGAGTCGTCATAACACCATCAAGTTTCACGTCCACTACCTGATTGAGTAAAGACAACCACTAAAATTAATCACCCTAATTAAACCAACCTTAACCTCACTTGAGGAAATCAAAAGAATTTGGTAGTTAGGTAGGACACCGAGGATAGGCATCAAAATAATTCCCCCTTGTCATTTTCATCTGAGACATAGTCGTTGTCTTTAGGGAACTAAAATCCTCTAGTACTTATTGACACAGTCACAGCTAGTTTGTGGAGGGGCCTCCTGACTGTTTCCAACTTTCAGGGGTTAAACGGCCGCGAGATTGAGAACCGGACAGACTCTGTGGAATACCGCACTCCACTTAGCCCTAAGGCAACATCGATCGCTATCTTCTTCGGAAGGCTGAAGTGCCCAAAACCTTTTCCGACGTGTCATGAACGAGGTGGCTTAGTATCTATTCTACTAGGGCTCTTTTACCCAGGATCCCTTTCGGTAGAGGGATATCCTTCTTATATCGGTCTCTCATGTTGTATTGTTCGACTTGGATTTCATCACCTTGCGAAGGATACAGCCTGTTGAGGTCTCCAGCTCTTAGTTAGGAGTTTGCTTGCTATCTCATCTTTGTAGAGGGTTATTTTTTCTTTGTAGGGACTGCTTGTTGGCATTCTGGCCAGTTTTGTTGATCAGCTCGCTTATTGAGACACCGATCTCAGTATAGATTTTAGAGCTTGCTTTTTGGCCTGTGAGCCTTGCTTTTTCTAGCTCCTCTTCTACACACTCGGTTGCATTAGAGTTTTTGAGTTCTTTGTTTACGATACTGCCCCCGATTTTCATTTTCCTGTCATCATGTCCGATCTACCACGAAGATCACGACGACAACAGGGCCAAAGCCCTCCACCACCACCACCGCCATGGACTACTGGTCCGCCTGCATCACGCATTCCTACTCCTCCTGGCCGCGATGTTGGTCGAGGGAACATTCCACCGCCGATATGTACAACGGCTTCAGTTCCACCCGTAACTGCCACTCACAGCACAGTCTCAGAATCTATTGCAGCTTCTGCAACCACTAGCATATCTGAGACCTCCACTGTCACTTCACCCACTGTCATTCCAGATTTATCTATCACAATGGACACAGTTACCGCAACTGAACCTAGTACAACCCAAAGTACTAGACCCGAGGTCATCCTTCTACCGGATGTCAGCACTTCCCATCCACCAGACACTTTTCACAATGATACAGATGGATCTGTTGGCACCACAGAAGGGTCCGACCAGGACATACCTGGCTTGATTTCAGTCCCAGGCGGGTACGTTGAAATCGTTGAAGATACTCGACTTCCTGACACACCCTTTGAACCTGATTATGGTTTCATCACTTCCCAGGTAGATCTTCTGCCTGTTATCACTACGTCAACCAGTGTTCACCCGCAGGAAACGAGTTCTTCTACCAATGTACCTCGTACTATTACTCTACCCAACCTCCCTCCGGGACATGAAATCATGGCTTCCATCCAGTCTAGTATGGTTAGCCTAGCGAACTCTCCGTTAGCATCGGCACGGTTTAGACGCAGCACAGAGCAAATGCTCTCGTCAGTCTCTCGATTTCCCCCTGACACTCGTCCTTCTGACTATAGGGATCCCAACATCCCGTCTAGCACGGAGTTTCGACACTCCTTTGTAGACGGCGCAGGACCTTCGGACATTACCATACCTAGATTCCTGTCGGATCCCCAAAACCTTTTCCAGGACATGAACTCGGACCCAGTTTTCGAGGGTCCTCCTACCATTGAACATGTCATGGACGATGCTAATACCCCTGGGATAAATTCCCCACATTTGCTGTCATCACCTATATTTGGTGCACATTCTATGAGGGATAACCCAGTTTTTTCCCCGTCCTCACCTGTTCGATATGGACGAACCCCTCCGAAAATTGGTACTTTTGGTGTCGTTGGCCAATCCACATTATCATATTTGACCAGCGGTGGGAGAACAACTAGTCATTCTGCTGGATCTTCCAGTTGGACCGGAGGATCACCTTCAACCACCATTTACACTATCTCAGGAGGTGGACGACCGACTACAGTGGTCCCTAACTCTAACTACCAAATTCCCCCTGGTGGGCCATCAACCCAACCAGTTGGTGGACAACCTTTTGTTGGGAACCCTGTTCCAAGTCAACAACCCCCACCTAGCGGGGCATTAACCCAACCAGTTGGAGGACAACCTTTTGCTGGGAACCCCGTTCCCAGTCAACAACCTCCTCATATAGGGCCATCCAACCTACCTGCTGGTGGACAACCTATTGGCTCGATCCAACAAACTTCCAAACCAGCAGCGTCTACTCAGTTCAGTATGTACAATCCACTTGGCAGTGGGCAACCTTATTCCGGTGTTCCAACCGGGCCTTACTCTCAACAACCCTTGTCAGGCACACTTCCTTCTTGGGATACTCAAATCCCACAGAGTGGGGGGTACTCACTTTTTGGAAACTTGAACCAAGCTGGGGGGCAATCTCAGATTCCCCCCAACTTGAATTCTGGCTTCCCTTACCCTTCAGCTGCTACAACTCCATGGAACCCATCACTGCAATTTCCACTCGTTCCCCAAGGCGGAACGAGCCTTCCATGGACACCACCGTCGCAGCCACCCCCCAACCCTGCTATGGGAAACCCTCCACTTATACAATATAGTGGTAACACCCATGGAACACAACAATTCCAAGGAACTTTTCCCCAACAAGGACCAACAACTTTTCCTGGGTTTCAGCAACCCCAGGGTACTATACCCACTCAGCAGAACACCCACCAACCGGTTGCTTACAATCAACCGGTTAACCAGATGGCTTACCATCCACAGAATTTCCAGCAGTATCCCGCAGGAAACTCATATGGGTATAACACACAGCAGTATGCTATGCATGGCCCTCCAGGGTTCTCGGCACCACATGGTTATTACTCATTCCCGCAGACCAACCGTCAACTTCCCTTTTTGGCCACACTTGATCTACCTGATTTGTCGAGGCTTATCAACGATCCTATATGGCATGAACCTCACTGGCCACCTATTCCAGCCAAACTACCATCGGACATTCCTAAGTTCGATGCCAAGCCCGGGGAAGACCCCAAGAATCACGTGATGACCTTCCATCTTTGGTGTTCATCCAACTCCTTGATGGATGATTCCATCCGACTTCGGCTCTTCCAACGCACGCTCACCGGAATGGCAGCAAAATGGTATATTGAGCTGCCACAACACTCTTTTCGTGATTTCAACACTTTGGATATGCAGTTTCTGACACATTTCCAGCTCCCCATCCGGTATGAGACTGGAACAGAACTGCTAACTTCACTGCGTCAAACCACTTCTACACATATTTCGGATCACATCCACGAGTGGCGAAGACGCCGTAGGCTAATAAAGGCACCTATTCTGGATCAGCTACTTGCTGATTGGTTCACAAAATCCTTTTTGCCTCCCATAGCCAGAGATATCGCTATGCGCGGACCAGTTACAGAAGAACAAGCCATCTCGGCAGCACAATACATGGATTTGGTATATACTCAATCCGGTACTTTACATGAACTTCTTCCACATGCCTCCCACGTTCATACTGATCCAACAAAGCCTACTACTGAACCACCCATTGATGGTATTGTTGGTTCAGTCAAGGCTCAGCCTGCTACCAACTCGACGGGACAACAAGCTTCTGCTTCCCCCGCTTTTACCCAGGCCGCTTCAAAAGATTCCACCTCTCCTGCTGTCTCCTCCGAAGTGAATGCAGTTCAATCTACGTCACAACCATCGGGAGGAAAGAAGAAAAACAATCGTGGAAAAACCAAAAAGAACCAGCAGGAGAACCCCAAGCCACAACCTACCCAAAATGACCAGAAACCACGTCGGAAAGCTAAGTTTCCCTGCTTGATTTTTCAAGATGATCATTATACGCGTGACTGTCCCTACAAGGACGAGGTCAACAAGTTCATTAAAGGATCCTCTCGCCCAGCAGTGCTGACTGACCCTTTCCCACAACAGCAACAGCAAATGGTTGCCCAGGAATCCCCACAAGGGGGAAACCCGACCAATCCCACCCGCGGAGAGACGTCCACAAACCGCGAAATCCTAATGACAAGTAATGAGGAGATTAATATCACCACTCGTTCAAAGACTTATGACAACCCTCCAAGTTCAAACAAACAATCGGAGATAGCCAAAGGCAAATCTCCTGTTGAAGATCCGATTCCTATTCCCCCCCCTAACGGTCATCAAAATATCGAGAGACCACTCATGGACACAGTGCTACGCCCACCCAAGGGCACCATACGAAAGGCGACATTTAATCCGAATGCGCGAGCTGCCCAAAACTACAACATTGTTGAGGATTTGGCTCAAGCCCCTTGCGCCATGTCGACTCTTGAGGTTCTCCAACACTGCCCCACGCAGCGTAGAACCCTACTTTCAGCACTGGGGGCAATGGACCCGGATACTTCAAAATCCATCATGTTTAACTTGGAGCACGCTAAACCTAGGATTTCTCACCAGTTAGCCTTCCAGGTGCATACAAAAATCCGTGGAAATATCATCCACCGCACTGTGTTAGATGAGGGTGCTTCCACGTCGATTATGTCCTTGAACTGCTGGAGAGCCTTAGGCTCACCCGAGGTCATAACTTCTCCCACTACTCTTAGGGAATTTGATGGACATGGTTTTCAACCATATGGACTCATTCCCTCAATCGGTGTTGAACTGGGGGGCAAAACAGTATCCGTACACATCGAAGTCGTAGATGCACCTTTGGATTACAATCTCCTACTTGGTCGAAACTGGTTCTATGCCATGACCACCATAGCATCTACAGTCTTCCGGATTGTACAATTTCCTCATGAAGGGAAAATTGTCACTATTGATCAACTGGATTACTATATCCCAGACCCCCATCCGAACTCCACCAATACCGTCCCGTTATTGGATCAACCTCGGTACCGGTTCCAAGACATAGGTGTTGGTCTCATGAAGGATTCATCCCTCATTGGAGTTTTTCCAGAGCTGGGAACCCATCTTCAACCAGTCAACATGATTTCATCACATGTCACCCCTTCCGATGATTCATGGGTGATTCGGAGTCCCACTCAGATTCAAGGCTATGGCAATTCCATGCCTTTGAACAGAAACCTTGCAGCATATGACGCGATCCAATCAGCCACAGATTGGGTCGATTGTTCTTCTGATCACACCGTGGCACAGCTCTCGGCTGAAACTCATCCACACCCACCACTTTTTGATCCTCTCAACTTGATTTTTCCTACTGACGAATCAATCATGGAGGTTATGTGCGGTGATGAGCCACCATGGGGAGATTTTCATCATCGATCTTCATTCCCCACTATTCAGCCACTTGAGCCTGATACAAAATCCAGCGCTTCACTTGGGATGGTTCAAACCAAGTTCCCCACGTCCCTCGACGAGGTATTTTCCGAAGGAAACTTGGCCAATCTTATGGCAACCACTCCCATCGATATTTCAGTGAAGCCTGGTATCGTGGAAAACGTACACATTGGCAAAACATGTACTCCCCTCGAAACGGAGTTCTATAGTGCCTACTTTAAAACTTTCCGCGATGTTTTTGCTTGGAGTTATGAAGAGATGCCAGGAATTGACCCCTCGATCGTGGTCCACGAAATTCCAACTTTCCCTGGCGCCCGACCTGTTCGGCAAAAGCTTCGACCCGTTCATCCTCGTAAGGTAGCCGCCATTAAAGCAGAAGTTGAAAAACTTTTGCGTGCTGGTTTTATCTATCCTATCCCATTGACAGAATGGGTATCCAACATCGTTCCCATAGCCAAGAAACAGGGAACGATTAGAGTCTGTGTTGATTACCGTGATTTGAACAAGGCTTGTCCCAAAGACAACTACCCAACTCCGTTTATCGACCAGATCATCGATAACTGTGCCGGAAGTGTTATCTTTTCATTTATGGATGGCTTCTCTGGCTATAATCAGATCGATATCCTCCCAGCCGACCAGCACATAACGGCCTTTATCTGCCCTTGGGGGATCTTTGCATATCGAAAGTTACCTTTTGGCCTGAAAAATGCCGGGGCAACTTTCCAACGGGCGATGTCCTACGCATTCCATGACATCAAAAATATTGTAGAGCCATATCTTGATGATCTTCCCTCTCATTCTCGAACGCGGGAAGACCATCCAGACCACTTGAGTGCCATTTTCGAAAGGTGCCGGCGCTAAAATATACGTTTGAACCCGCACAAGTGCATCTTTTGTGTAGAAGCCGGAAAACTGTTGGGATTCATAGTCTCCAAAGGCGGGATACGTTTAGATCCCGCAAAGGTAGCAGCTATCTTAGCTCTGCCTTCACCTACCAATATTCCAGAACTTCAATGTTTGCAAGGGCATGCAAACTTTCTATGTCGTTTTATCTGCAATCTGTCCGAGATAACAAAAGGCTACATGCGGCTTCTCACGAAGAATGTTCCCTTCATATGGGATGATGAAGCCCAACGCTCCTTTGACAATTTAAAGGCAGCCTTAACCAAAGATCCTGTGATTCAACCCCCCAATTACACACAGGACTACATCCTTTATCTCGCAGCCTCGATTTCCACCATTGGTATGGTGTTAGTCCAGGAAGACCACAACGGCATAGAACATGTGGTGTACTATCTCAGCAAGAGTCTTCTTGACTCTGAAACTCGCTACTCACATGTTGAAAAGCTGGCTCTGGCAACAGTATTTGCTGTCCAGAGATTCCGTCACTACATCTTACTCCGCCGGACCACCGTCATCGCCGATTTCAATCCAATGTACTATATCCTCACACGACAAGTGCTTGGGGGCAAGTACTCCCGTTGGATTGTCATCCTTCAAGAGTTTGACTTGGAATTTGTCAAAGCCAAGTCTAAGAAATCCCTGGTCTTCGCTGAGTTAATTTGTAACCTTCCCCGTGCTACTGAGCAATCCGATCCCATTGATTCTCTTCCCGACGAATCATTGTTCCTCATTAGCACGTCTGATCCGTGGTATGGGGATATTCTCTTATATCTCCAAACCCAACGCTTCCGTCCCGATCTCACCCGCGATGAACGGCGACGTATCAGACACCACGCAAAATACTACCTTATAGTGAACGATACTCTGTATCGCCGTGGTATCGACACTGTCCTTCAACGTTGTTTGACCTTAGATGAGGCGGAACGCGTTCTCAACGACTGCCACGCTGGAGCATGTGGTGGTCATCTCTCTAGGATGGCTACGACCCAGAAAATATTGCGAGCAGGATACTTCTGGCCCTCAATTTTCAAAGACTGCATTGAAACAGTCAAGAAGTGTCTGCCATGCCAATTCTTTCATAGCAAAGCACGCTCGCATCCTGCTCCACTCCATCCTGTCATTGCCGTCGGCCCCTTTTCCAAATGGGGCATTGATTTTATGCACTGTAAGCCCACTTCAGCCGGGGGGCATAGCTATGTCATAGTAGCTGTCGACTATTTTACAAAATGGGCTGAAGCGATGCCTACGTATGCTGAAGACGACAAAACAGCAGCGCAGTTCATATTCAATCATATTATAGCTAGATTCGGTGTCCCACAGTCTATTGTGACCGATCATGGTTCCCATTTCAGGAACCATATGATCGAAGAACTAAGTGCCAAACTGGGTTTTCGTCACGAAAAATCAACCCCGTATTACCCACAAGCTAATGGCCAAGTTGAAGCCATTAATAAAGTCCTGAAACGAATGATTCAGCGCATTGTGGGTACCCAGAAATCCAATTGGCACTCAGCTCTGTTCTCAGCACTGTGGGCATACCGAACCTCAGTGAAAAGTGCTACTGGGTTTACACCATTTCAACTGGTGTATGGCCTAGAAGCCATTCTCCCGATTGAATGTGAAATTCCATCACTCAAGATAGCCATAGAGCTACTTCCACACACTACTTCCGAAGAGGAACGGTTTCTATACCTAGCTAAGCTAGATGAAACCCGCCGCGATGCTGCTTTGGCTAATGAAGCTCACAAAAAACGCGTCAAAGCGCAATACGACAAATCCGTTCAACCTCGGATATTCAATGAGGGTGACCTCGTACTTACATATGATCAGATGCATGATAAGCTTGGAAAAGGTAAACTTGAATCTATGTGGTACGGCCCCTTCATTGTAAAACGTGTCTTAGAAAAAGGAGCCTATGAACTAATTGATTGTGATGGTACGCCATTGGCACGGCCCCGCAACGGGCTATACCTCAAACGTTTCTACGCGTGAGGTTACCCTACGCTGGTTACTTGTTGTACATAATGTAGTTAGTTTGATTTTTGCTTTCTTTTTAGTGTGCGCTTGGACCTCATGTATCCACTCTTACTTTGACTCATGACTTTATGCGCAGATGTCTGCCTACTTTGGATTTGCCGACGGTGCAAGCCGACATTCCCGGAATCTTGCTTCCGCAGCATGGGTAATCTATTCCCCCACTAGCGAGTTGATTTCTTCAGGAGCCAATTGTTTAGGTCCTGCAACCAACAATATCACAGAGTACCATGCAGTCATTGGTCTCTTGACAGAGGTTCCTTCACTCGGGATTGACTCCTTATCAGTCTTTTTAGACTCCCAACTCGTGGTTTCTCATCTAAACCGTGTTTACACAGTTCGCGATCCTACACTACTTCGTTTATTTCGAAGAGTACGCCTCTTGGAACGGTCATTTAATTTTATCACATATCAACACATACCGAGAGAATTCAATTGTATTGCTGATTCATTGGCTAATTACATTTTGGATTGGCATCTTGCCCATACATAAAAACATCATAAAAAATAAAATGCACAAGCCATTGTAAATATTTAGATCATAAATAGGTCCATATCACTGTATATAAGTGTGTTTTTTCAAAAATACATAAAGTTTGTGTCAAAGACAAAATTGGGGATCAAATCCCATATACAAAAATTGGCCCTCAAAGCCTACATATCGTGTACATGCCGCAAAAAGATCAAAAGACCATCTATGGAGATCTAGGAGACCTATCATGTCCCTCATCGGACTCCTCCCACTGCTGGTGGTAACACACTACAGCTCAAACCACCCTGCGAAGAAGTCGACTGATACGACCAGGCATACCTATAGTATGTCGCTGGAGGTGGTAAGGGACGTCATCCATCCGCATAGCAGGGATGCCATGAGTCAATCCCTGCAGGTTCCTCTCAATATCCCGAACGCCTCCTGCCTCGTCTTCATCTTCCTCTTCGTCAGGAACAAATTGACGATCGACACCACCACGACGGAGTGGAGAGTACCCAGCTGGTCTCTGTGGTCCACGGTCTTCAACACGCATGCGATTATACATTAGACGTCTTTTACACATTCTAAAAAAGTAATAAAAATTAAATATTCAAAAAGGAAAAAATACATATCCATGAAGGTCATACCAGAGTCGTCCCAGTCATCATCCTCTGGCAATGCCAAGTCGATGTCCTCACGGAAATCTACCCCTGAGTAGGGATAGTCATCAATCATAACTATCTGCTCCTCTAGCCAGGAGAAGAAGTCCTCACCAAAGGCTAGCCGCTGAGGTCCCCCGAGGCGTCCAGCATAGTCACTCCATCGAGCCATCCATGGCTCAGTAGGTGGATGAGGGCGTATAGATATCTGTGGGCGCAGTAGTGGCACCCTCGCCAAAAAGAAAGTGACCAGGATGCTCCCATAACCAAACTGGGTATTTTTCCCAGTCCTACACTTGTGCACTTGTTCTTTCAGATTGGACAACACTGCCTCACACCAGTTGAAAACTGTTCCTCCCATGCACTCTGCTGCGAGATTCACTTGTGTGCGGGATGCCTAATGTGGACTCATGCTTCCTGCTGCACGCGTGATAGTGAATAGTACGGTTTTCATAGGAAGATTTATGACCTCCTTTATGGCCACCTTCCCACTTTTCTTACTCGAACCCGCCTGGCAATATCGAGCAATCAAGTCATCTGTGCTTGATTCTGAAGCTGAATATCCAGTAAAGTTCACTCGGGCCCCTCTTTTCGAGAGACCCGTGAGGAAGTAAATATCATCGAGTTGGATCTCAAGCACATGCTCTCCCACTCGGAAAGCTCGAATTTCAGGATCCCATAATTGGATGAGGTGAGTGAGAAGCTTAGGTTGCTGACGAATTCCTTTGGTTTTGAAGAACTTTAGCAAACCACATTCTCGCAATGCGGTCACGGTGGGTAAGTCATTTTCGGCTACAAAATCATCCGCTTCATGCTCTCTTTCCTTCCAGCTTACCATTTTGCTCCGAATAAGTTGCAAATCCCTGCAAAAGGTCAAACAAAACAATTAGTAACTATTTAGCAACTTAGTTCCAATAGGAAATTGGAGAAAATTTGATTTTTTAAACTAAAAATTCGCCTGTGCCGCGTCTGAGGGATATTATACCGCGCGGCAGTCCACACTACCGCGCCTCAGTTTGAGGATCCAGCGCGGTACTGTTACACAGTACCGCGCTTTTCGATAGAGCCCCCACGCGGTAGTGTGAAGGGCGATTCTTTCCCAAAAGGGCTCACTAAAAAATCAAATTTTTCCTGGTGAAAGCAAAAATTTCTTACATAAAATGAAAGAGGGGTTCAAGCACTCTTACCTGGCGCAGACGGCTGTCGAAATGGTGTCCCAGAACTCCCGGTATGGATCCTTGAAATATTGCTCCTAAATGGGTGAAAATGTCTCCTTTGGGTAAAAAACACAAATGAATAGTAATTTCTATTTTTACCATTCCTTATATAGCATTTTTTCACATTTTTTTTAATTAATTAATTACTATTTTAAATACTTAAAATAAACCCTTGTTCACATTATTAATGTCCAGTTTTTGAGCATTTATTGACAGGATCCTCGGTAAAAATGCGATACATTCACGCTGGTGTTTATTCATGATTTGACCTTCATTTTGAGCGTACTTTATCTTTTTCGTGCTCTGGATTTAAAACTTGAAAAAGATTCCAAGCGCTTTTACACCCGTGTCGTGCTTGTCAAACTCGAGTAAATGGTGTCGAGTACGGTCAGCTTTACTCATGCTCGTTAAACAATGAGGAAAGTATTATCCTGGTTGTATTTTATTCTTTTTTCGGACCAGAATAATTTAAAATTACGAAAAAGACCATAGGAGTCCATAGTTAAGCTCTTTTCAGACTCCTTAAAATTGAAAAGATTGCCAAGTGATCTTGACTCTTTCAAACTTGTAAAAGTATTTGAAAGGTCGTCTATTCGGTGATAGGTTACCCCTTTTTCGGCCCGTCTAGACTATTTACGAGAAAGGTATACCTCAGTCAGTCTCGGCTGGGAGAGTTCTCTCGAGAATTGTTTTACACTTTTTCGGGATCGAGGGACTAAATTTTACGAAAAAGTACATTATGGAGCTTCCTTTAAGCTTTTTCAGGCTCTCTAAATATGAAAAACTACCGAGTTTTCCTTCCTTGGGCTCGTTAAAATGTTAACATCGAAGGACCCACTTTGGGACGAACCCCTCCTTTCTCAGGTTCGTAAAACATGTGAGATTGGACTCATCCATGAGATGAGCTACACCGAGCATCTGTTATCCTCTTCGAGCTCGCAAAACAAGAAAGAGGTACTCGTCTATCATGTCGGGGAAATATGGGGGGATAATTCAAGTTTATCTATGGCAGGTTGTCAGTCGTTACCTTTGAACATGGCATGTGTCCGTCTCTTGTCTATATTGGGTATCCATTCTTCACTGAGTTATAGTCATCATCATGAGTCGTCTCCCTGGCCACGAGTCCACTCATCCGGTGTCTATCCTCTATTTATCAATAATCTCTACTACCAAGTCCTGTTACATGCCGTTATATGTTCAAAGGGTTGCATTATTTCGAGTCATTCATTGTGTCAGGCCTCCGCTGTGTCAGTACGTACTCCATTGCTTCATACTCTTATCATCTGTGTCGATTTCGTGTCGATGATGTGGGAATCATTATGGCCCACCTTCGACGAGTCTATTCTTGTCGACACCAAATCACTATCTGGGAATTAGACTTAGAGATAAACCGTTAGTACCTTGGTACCTGCATGCCTCAATGGCAGGTTTCCTCGTGTTTGACAGTAGGTTCACATCATTGACCTTTGATCAAGCGATCTCTCGGATGCTCGATATCAACTCATTCATTCGCATTTCGTTGAGATGTACTATTGATACCTTGGAATCATCATCATCATTGGTGATCTCCCTCGCATTTGTTAACGGTCCACATCATTGACTGGTAATCAAATGGTTTCTACCATGTTCGACTTCAACACCTTGTAATCACATGGTTAGATTCGTATCTTTTGCGATTGGGTAGAAGACCCTGGGCGCATCACTGTATCTCGACTATGTCCAGGCTGCGATGGAGATGTCCCTTGTATTGTCACACAGATAGACTTATTGTATTGGTCGTGGCTGTGTAATTATCGTCTCATGGATCTACGATTGTTCATAGTAGCCATGATTTGTCCACAGTCTACATCATCTCAGTACTCATGGATCTGCAATGTATTGGCCGGCAGCCATGCTTTGAGTCATCTGTTTCCGAGCATGGGAATGCCCGCCTCGGTGGTATATCTAACACTTTGTTTCTATTTCAGCTCAGTGTCACTCTCCTCGATGCTATCTCTACACGCTATATTTGTAAAGTCTTTCGGCCATCAGTCCCTTCTGACCTCACACTTTAGGGGGCATCTGTTATACCTCTATGTTTCACAGTGTCGCATCTCCATCACAAAACGAGTTGACGACACTTTCCCTATTGTTTTAAACCATCCAGAAGAGGTAGATGACGAGTCAACCTTGAAGGTGACTCTACCCTGACAAGTTTTGACCCACCTAAGACTTTATCTACACACACTACCGTGCCTTGCTCATTTATCAAAACGCGGTACTCAGTACTACCGCGCTATGCTATTTCCCCAAAACGTGGCAGTACCCGCGTTCTGCAGAGACTGCAGAACGCGGTACTCTTTTAATAGCCTTTTTTCCTTGGCTTGTGGGATTTTGGATTTTCGAAGATAATGGAAGATTGGGGTCCCTGATTCGATCTCAACTCATTTCCTTCGATTAGAAACCCTGATCCACTTATCTCTCCCTAGATCCACCCATCTCTCTTGTTGGTTAACCTCACCATTCACTATAAAAGAGAGGCATTCCATTGGAAAAGGGAGGACTCTTGAGAGTACCAAACTTATGGTCTTGCAGCATTGTGGAGATAGCTAGAGGAGAAGACACTTGGAGCTGGAGGATTGGCTTGGACATCAAGCATCTTTTGTAAGTATTCTTCAAGTTGTAATGGAATAACTTGTCTTATTTTCCCAAATCATTTGTGTTAACTTTGTTTTAATGATATGATTTGTATCTTTCATAGATTTAGATCTTAACTCATGCTTCAGGTTGCTAGAGAATAGTGCATTCTTGTGTCTTGGTTCCATTTTGACAGGTTCATTTGTGAGGGCTTGGAGATCGGAGCAACTACAAGAACAAGTGTCTGGATAGAAGGTTAGTTAAACTTCTTCTACTCTTTCTAGCATTTTAATCCTGAGATGTTTGTTAGATCTAGGGATTCAAGGTAGCATTTGTTTTGACTTGTTTCTTGCTTTAAGGTTAGTTTAAAGTCTGCTTTAAAGTTAAGAGAGTTTTGGCTTATCCATAGGACAAAATTCTACATAACACCTTACTTCCCTCGTTTTTTAAAATCACAGCTTCTAGAAGGTTTACATGATTTCTTAAAAAACACGTGTTTTTAGAAAATGTGTTTTATTTCATAAATGGAATCAACAAAGTATGCACATTCTACGTCATAACAACTTTCTATAGTTACGCATGCGTCCGGAAATAAGAAAAGCTTACTTCCACCGTTTTTTAAAATCACAGCTTCTAGAAGGTTTACATGATTTCGTAAAAAACATGAGTTTTTAGAAAATGTGTTTTATTTCATAAATGGAATAAACAAAGTATGCACATTCTACGTCATAACGACTTTCTATAGTTTGCGCATGCGTTTTGAAATAAGAAAAGCTTACTTCCCCTGTTTTTTAAAATCACAGCTTCTAGAAGGTTTACATAATTTCTTAAAAAACACGAGTTTTTAGAAAATGTGTTTTATTTCATAAATGGAATCAACAAAATATGCACATTTTACGTCATAACGACTTTCTATAGTTTGCGCATGCGTCCGGAAATAAGAAAAGCTTACTTCCACCGTTTTTTAAAATCACAGCTTCTAGAAGGTTTACATGATTTCTTAAAAAACACGAGTTTTTAGAAAATGTGTTTTATTTCATAAATGGAATCAACAAAGTATGCACATCCTACGTCATAACGACTTTCTATAGTTTGCGCATTCGTCTGGAAATAAGAAAAGCTTACTTCCACCGTTTTTTAAAATCACAGCTTCTAGAAGGTTTACATGATTTCGTAAAAAACACGAGTTTTTAGAAAATGTGTTTTATTTCATAAATGGAATCTACAAAGTATGCACATTCTACGTCATAACAACTTTCTATAGTTTGCGCATGCGTCCGGAAATAAGAAAAGCTTACTTCCACCGTTTTTTAAAATCACAGCTTCTAGCTGGTTTACATGATTTCTTAAAAAACACGAGTTTTTAGAAAATGTGTTTTATTTCATAAATGGAATCTACAAAGTATGCACATTCTACGTCATAACGACTTTCTATAGTTTGCGCATGCGTCCGGAAATAAGAAAAGCTTACTTCCACCGTTTTTTAAAATCACAGCTTCTAGAAGGTTTACATGATTTCGTAAAAAACACGAGTTTTTATAAACTGTGTTTTATTTCATAAATGGAATCTACAAAGTATGCACATTCTGCGTCATAATGACTTTCTATAGTTTGCGCATGCATCCGGAAACAAGAAAAGCTTACTTCCACCGTTTTTTAAAATCACAGCTTCTAGAAGGTTTACATGATTTCTTAAAAAACACGAGTTTTTTGAAAATGTGTTTTATTTCATATATGGAATCAACAAAGTATGCACATTCTACGTCATAACGCCTTTCTATAGTTTGCGCATTCGTCCGGAAATAAGAAAAGCTTACTTCCACCGTTTTTTAAAATCACAACTTCTAGAAGGTTTACATGATTTCATAAAAAACACGAGTTTTTAGAAAATGTGTTTTATATCATAAATGGAATCTACAAAGTATGCACATTCTACGTCACAACGACTTTCTATAGTTTGCGCATGTGTCCGGAAATAAGAAAAGCTTACTTCCCCCATTTTTTAAAATCACAGCTTCTAGAAGGTTTACATTATTTCTTAAAAAACACGAGTTTTTAGAAAATGTGTTTTATTTCATAAATGGAATCAACAAAGTATGCACATTCTACGTCATAACGACTTTCTATAATTTGTGCATGCGTCCAGAAATAAGAAAAGCTTACTTCCACCGTTTTTTAAAATCACAGCTTCGAGAAGGTTTACATGATTTCGTAAAAAACATGAGATTTTAGAAAATGTTTTTTATTTCATAAATGGAACCTACAAAGTATGCACATTCTACGTCATAACGACTTTCTATAGTTTGCGCATGCGTCCGGAAATAAGAAAAGCTTACTTCCCCCGTTTTTTAAAATCACAGCTTCTAGAAGGTTTACATGATTTCTTAAAAAACACGAGTTTTTAGAAAATGTGTTTTATTTCATAAATGGAATCAACAAAGTATGCACATCCTACGTCATAACGACTTTCTATAGTTTGCGCATTCGTCTGGAAATAAGAAAAGCTTACTTCCACCGTTTTTTAAAATCACAGCTTCTAGAAGGTTTACATGATTTCGTAAAAAACACGAGTTTTTAGAAAATGTGTTTTATTTCATAAATGGAATCTACAAAGTATGCACATTCTACGTCATAACAACTTTCTATAGTTTGCGCATGCGTCCGGAAATAAGAAAAGCTTACTTCCACCGTTTTTTAAAATCACAGCTTCTAGTTGGTTTACATGATTTCTTAAAAAACACGAGTTTTTAAAAAATGTGTTTTATTTCATAAATGGAATCTACAAAGTATGCATATTCTACGTCATAACGACTTTCTATAGTTTGCGCATGCGTCCCGGAATAAGAAAAGCTTACTTCCACCGTTTTTTAAAATCACAGCTTCTAGAAGGTTTACATGATTTCGTAAAAAACACGAGTTTTTATAAAATGTGTTTTATTTCATAAATGGAATCTACAAAGTATGCACATTCTGCGTCATAATGACTTTCTATAGTTTGCGCATGCATCCGGAAACAAGAAAAGCTTACTTCCACCGTTTTTTAAAATCACAGCTTCTAGAAGGTTTACATGATTTCTTAAAAAACACGAGTTTTTTTAAAATGTGTTTTATTTCATATATGGAATCAACAAAGTATGCACATTCTACGTCATAACGCCTTTCTATAGTTTGCGCATTCGTCAGGAAATAAGAAAAGCTTACTTCCACCGTTTTTTAAAATCACAGCTTCTAGAAGGTTTACATGATTTCATAAAAAACACGAGTTTTTAGAAAATGTGTTTTATATCATAAATGGAATCTACAAAGTATGCACATTCTACGTCACAACGACTTTCTATAGTTTGCGCATGTGTCCGGAAATAAGAAAAGCTTACTTCCCCCATTTTTTAAAATCACAGCTTCTAGAAGGTTTACATTATTTCTTAAAAAACACGAGTTTTTAGAAAATGTGTTTTATTTCATAAATGGAATCAACAAAGTATGCACATTCTACGTCATAACGACTTTCTATAATTTGTGCATGCGTCCAGAAATAAGAAAAGCTTACTTCCACCGTTTTTTAAAATCACAGCTTCTAGAAGGTTTACATGATTTCGTAAAAAACATGAGATTTTAGAAAATGTTTTTTATTTCATAAATGGAACCTACAAAGTATGCACATTCTACGTCATAACGACTTTCTATAGTTTGCGCATGCGTCCGGAAATAAGAAAAGCTTACTTCCCCCGTTTTTTAAAATCACAGCTTCTAGAAGGTTTACATTATTTCTTAAAAAACATGAGTTTTTAGAAAATGTGTTTTATTTCATAAATGGAACCTACAAAGTATGCACATTCTACGTCACAACGACTTTCTATAGTTTGCGCATGTGTCCGGAAATAAGAAAAGCTTACTTCCCCCGTTTTTTAAAATCACGGCTTCTAGAAGGTTTACATGATTTCTTAAAAAACACGAGTTTTTAGAAAATGTGTTTTATTTCATAAATGGAATCAACAAACTATGCACATTCTACGTCATAACCACTTTCTATAGTTTGCGCATTCGACTGCAAATAAGAAAAGCTTACTTCCACCATTTTTTAAAATCACAGCTTCTTGAAGGTTTACATGATTTCGTAAAAAACACGAGTTTTTAGAAAATGTGTTTTATTTCATAAATGGAATCTACAATGTATGCACATTCTGCGTCATAACGACTTTCTATAGTTTGCATATGCGTCCGGAAATAAGAAAAGCTTACTTCCCACGTTTTTTTAAATCACAGCTTCTAGAAGGTTTACATGATTTCTTAAAAAACACGAGTTTTTAGAAAATTTGTTTTATTTCATAAATGGAATCAACAATGTATGCACATTCTACGTTATAACGACTTTCTATAGTTTGCGCATTCGTCTGGAAATAAGAAAAGCTTACTTCCCCAGTTTTTCTAAATCACAGCTTCTAGAAGGTTTACATGATTTCTTAAAAAACACGAGTTTTTAGATAATGTGTTTTATTTCATAAATGGAATCAACAAAGTATGCACATTCTACATCATAACGACTTTCTATAGTTTGCGCATGCGTTTGGAAATAAGAAAAGCTTACATCCCCCGTTTTTTAAAATCACAGCTTCTAGAAGGTTTACGTGATTTCTTAAAAAACACGAGTTTTTAGAAAATGTGTTTTATTTCATAAATAGAATCAACAAAGTATGCACACTCTATGTCATAACGACTTTCTATAGTTTGCGGATGCGTCCGGAAATAAGAAAAGCTTACTTCTACCGTTTTTTAAAATCACAGCTTCTAGATGGTTTACATGATTTCGTAAAAAACACGAGATTTTAGAAAATGTGTTTTATTTCATAAATGGAATCTAGAAAGTATGCACATTCTATGTCATAACGAATTTCTATAGTTTGCGCATTCGTCCGGAAATAAGAAAATCTTACTTCCACCGTTTTTTAAAATCACAGCTTATAGAAGGTTTACACGATTTCGTAAAAAACACGTGTTTTTAGAAAAGTGTTTTATTTCATAAATGGAATCTTCAAAGTATGCACATTCTACGTCATAACGACTTTCTATAGTTTGCGCATGCGTCCAGAAATAAGAAAAGCTTACTTCCACCGTTTTTTAAAATCACAGCTTCTAGACGGTTTACATGATTTCCTAAAAAACACGAGTTTTTATAAAATGCGTTTTATTCATAAATGGAATCTACAAAGTATGCACATTCTACGTCATAACGACTTTCTATAGTTTGCGCATGCGTCCGGAAACAAGAAAAGCTTTCTTCCACCGTTTTTTAAAATCACAGCTTCTAGAAGGTTTACAATAGTTCCTAAAAAACACGAGTTTTTTGAAAATGTGTTTTATTTCATATATGGAATCAACAAAGTATGCACATTCTACGTCATAACGACTTTCTATAGTTTGCGCATTCGTCCGGAAATAAGAAAAGCTTACTTCCACCGTTTTTTAAAATCACAGCTTCTAGAAGGTTTACATGATTTCGTAAAAAACACGAGTTTTTAGAAATTTTGTTTTATTTCATAAATGGAATCTACATAGTATGCACATTCTACGTCATAACGACTTTCTATAGTTTGCGCATGCGTCCGGAAATAAGAAAAGCTTACTTCCCCCGTTTCTTAAAATCACAGCTTCTAGAAGGTTTACATGATTTCTTAAAAAACACGAGTTTTTAGAAAATGTGTTTTGTTTCATAAATGGAATCAACAAAGTATGCACATTCTACGTCATAACGACTTTCTATAGTTTGCACATGCGTCCAGAAATAAGAAAAGCTTACTTGCACCGTTTTTTAAAATCACAGCTTCTAGAAGGTTTACATGATTTCGTAAAAAAGATGAGTTTTTAGAAAATGTGTTTTATTTCATAAATTGAATCAACAAAGTATGCACATTCTACGTCATAACGAATTTCTATAGTTTGCGCATGCGTTTGGAAATAAGAAAAGCTTACATCCCCTGTTTTTTAAAATCACAGCTTCTAGAAGGTTTACATGATTTCTTAAAAAACACGAGTTTTTAGAAAATGTGTTTTATTTCATAAATGGAATCAACAAAGTATGCACATTCTACGTCATAACGAGTTTCTATAGTTTGCGGATGCGTCCGGAAATAAGAAAAGCTTACTTCCACCATTTTTTAAAATCACAGCTTCTAGATGGTTTACATGATTTCGTAAAAAACACGAGTTTTTAGAAAATGTATTTTATTTCATAAATGGAATCTACAAAGTATGCAAATTCTACGTCATAACGACTTTCTATAGTTTGCGCATTCGTCCGGAAATAAGAAAAGCTTACTTCCACCGTTTTTTAAAATCACAGCTTATAAATGGTTTACACGATTTCGTAAAAAACATGTGTTTTTAGAAAATTTGTTTTATTTCATAAATGGAATCTACAAAGTATGCACATTCTACGTCATAAAGACTTTCTATAGTTTGCGCATGCGTCCGGAAATAAGAAAAGCTTACTTCCCCCGTTTTTCTAAATCACAGCTTCTAGAAGGTTTACATCATTTCTTAAAAAACATGAGTTTTTAGATAATGTGTTTTATTTCATAAATGGAATCAACAAAGTATGCACATTCTACGTCATAACGACTTTTTATTGTTTTCGCATGCGTTTGGAAATAAGAAAAGCTTACTTCCCCCGTTTTTTAAAATCACAGCTTCTAGAAGGTTTACATGATTTCTTAAAAAACACGAGTTTTTAGAAAATGTGTTTTATTTCATAAATGGAATCAACAAAGTATGCATATTTTACGTCATAACGACTTTCTATAGTTTGCGCATGCATCCGGAAATAAGAAAAGCTTACTTCCACCGTTTTTTAAAATCACAGCTTCTAGAAGGTTTACATGATTTCTTAAAAAACACAAGATTTTAGAAAATGTGTTTTATTTCATAAATGGAATCAACAAAGTATGCACATTCTTCGTCATAACGACTTTCTATAGTTTGCGCATTCGCCCGAAAATAAGAAAAGCTTACTTCAACCGTTTTTTAAAATCACAGCTTGTAGAAGGTTTACACGATTTCGTAAAAAACACGTGTTTTTAGAAAATGTGTTTTATTTCATAAATGGAATCTACAAAGTATGCACATTCTACGTCATAACGACTTTCTATAGTTTGCGCATGCATCCGGAAATAAGAAAAGCTTACTTCCCCCGTTTTTTAAAATCACAGCTTCTAGAAGGTTTACATGATTTCTTAAAAAATTCGAGTTTTTAGAAAATGTGTTGTATTTCATAAATCGAATCTACAAAGTATGCACATTCTACGTCATAACGACTTTCTATAGTTTGCGCATGCGTCCGGAAATAAGAAAAGCTTACTTCCCCCGTTTTTTAAAATCACAGCTTCTAGAAGGTTTACATGATTTCTTAAAAAATAGGTGTTTTTAGAAAATGTGTTTTATTTCATAAATGGAATCAACAAAGTATGCACATTCTACGTCACAACGACTTTCTATAGTTTGCGCATGCGTTTGGAAATAAGAAAAGCTTGCTTCCACCGTTTTTTAAAATCACAGCTTCTAGAAGGTTTACATGATTTCTTAAAAATCACGAGTTTTTAGAAAATGTGTTGTATTTCATTAATGGAATCAACAAAGTATGCACATTCTACGTCATAACTACTTTTTATAGTTTGCGCATTCGCCCGGAAATAAGAAAAGCTTACTTCCAAAGTTTTTTAAAATCACAGCTTCTAGAAGGTTTACATGATTTCTTAAAAAACACGAGTTTTTAGAAAATGTGTTTTATTTCATAAATGGAATCAACAAAGTATGCACATTCTACGTCATAACGACTTTCTATAGTTTGCACATGCGTTCGAAATAAGAAAAGCTTACATCCTCGTTTCTTAAAATCACAACTTCTAGAAGGTTTACATGATTTCTTAAAAAACAAGAGTTTTTAGAAAATGTGTTTTATTTCATAAATGGAATCAACAAAGTATGCACATTCTACGTCATAACGACTTTCTATAGTTTGCGAATGCGTCCGGAAATAAGAAAAGCTTACTTCCACAGTTTTTTAAAATCACAGCTTCTAGAAGGTTTACATGATTTCGTAAAAAACACGAGTTTTTATAAAATGTGTTTTATTTCATAAATGGAATCTACAAAGTATGCACATTCTACGTCATAACGACATTCTATAGTTTGCGCATGCGTCCGGAAACAAGAAAATCTTACTTCCACCGTTTTTTAAAATCACAGCTTCTAGAAGGTTTACATGATTTCCTAAAAAACACGAGTTTTTTGAAAATGTGTTTTATTTGATATATGGAATCAACAAAGTATGCACATTCTATGTCATAACGACTTTCTATAGTTTGTGCATTCGTCCGGAAATATGAAAAGCTTACTTCCACCGTTTTTTAAAATCACAGCTTCTAGAAGTTTTACATGATTTCGTAAAAAACACGAGTTTTTAGAAAATTTGTTTTATTTCATAAATGGAATCTACAAAGTATCCACATTCTACGTCAAAACGACTTTCTATAGTTTGCGCATGCGTCCGGAAATAAGAAAAGCTTACTTCCCCCGTTTCTTAAAATCACAGCTTCTAGAAGGTTTACATGATTTCTTAAAAAACACGAGTTTTTAGAAAATGTGTTTTATTTCATCAATGGAATCAACAAAGTATGCACATTCTACATCATAACGACTTTCTATAGTTTGCACATGCATCCGGAAATAAGAAAAGCTTACTTCCACCGTTTTTTAAAATCACAGCTTCTAGAAGGTTTACATGATTTCGTAAAAAACATGAGTTTTTAGAAAATGTGTTTTATTTCATAAATTGAATCAACAAAGTATGCACATTCTATGTCATAACGAATTTCTATAGTTTGCGCATGCGTTTGGAAATAAGAAAAGCTTACATCCCCCGTTTTTTAAAATCACGGCTTCTAGAAGGTTTACATGATTTCTTAAAAAACACGAGTTTTTAGAAAATGTGTTTTATTTCATAAATAGAATCAACAAAGTATTCACATTCTACGTCATAACGACTTTCTATAGTTTGCGAATGCGTCCAGAAATAAGAAAAGCTTACTTCCACTGTTTTTTAAAATCACAGCTTCTAGATGGTTTACATGATTTCGTAAAAAACACGAGTTTTTAGAAAATGTGTTTTATTTCATAAATGGAATCTACAAAGTATGCACATTCTACGTCATAACGACTTTCTATAGTTTGCGCATGCGTCCGGAAATAAGAAAAGCTTACTCCCACCGTTTTTTAAAATCACAGATTCTAGAAGGTTTACATGAGTTCTTAAGAAACACGAGTTTTTAGAAAATGTGTTTTATTTCATAAATGGAATCAACAAAGTATGCACATTCTACGTCATAACGACTTTCTATAGTTTGCGCATTCGTCCGGAAATAAGAAAAGCTTACTTCCACCGTTTTTTAAAATCACAGCTTCTAGAAGGTTTACATGATTTCTTTAAAAACACGAGTTTTTAGAAAATGTGTTTTATTTCATAAATGGAATCAACAAAGTATGCATATTTTACGTCATGACGACTTTCTATAGTTTGCGCATGCGTCCGGAAATAAGAAAAGCTTACTTCCACCGTTTTTTAAAATCACAGCTTCTAGAAGGTTTACATGATTTCTTAAAAAACATGAGTTTTTAGAAAATGTGTTTTATTTCATAAATGGAATCAACAAAGTATGCACATTCTACGTCATAACGACTTTCTATAGTTTGCGCATTCGCCCGAAAATAAGAAAAGCTTACTTCCACCGTTTTTTAAAATCACAGCTTATAGAAGGTTTACACGATTTCGTAAAAAACACGTGTTTTTAGAAAATGTGTTTTATTTCATAAATGGAATCTACAAAGTATGCACATTCTACGTGAGAACGACTTTCTATAGTTTGCGCATGCGTCCGGAAATAAGAAAAGCTTACTTCCCCCGTTTTTTAAAATCACAGCTTCTAGAAGGTTTACATGATTTCGTAAAAAACACGAGTTTTTAGAAAATGTGTTTTATTTCATAAATGGAATCTACAAAGTATGCACATTCTACGTCACAACGACTTTCTATAGTTTGCGCATGCGTCCGGAAATAAGAAAAGCTTACTTCCATCATTTTTTAAAATCACAGCTTCTAGAAGGTTTACACGATTTCGTAAAAAATACGTGTTTTTAGAAAATGTGTTTTATTTCATAAATGGAATCTACAAAGTATGCACATTCTACGTCATAACGACTTTCTATAGTTTGCGCATGCGTCCGGAAATAAGAAAAGCTTACTTCCCCCGTTTTTTAAAATCACAGCTTCTAGAAGGTTTACATGATTTCTTAAAAAACATGAGTTTTTAGAAAATGTGTTTTATTTCATAAATGGAATCAAAAAACTATGCACATTCTACGTCATAACCACTTTCTATAGTTTGCGCATTCGACTGCAAATAAGAAAAGCTTACTTCCACCATTTTTTAAAATCACAGCTTCTTGAAGGTTTACATGATTTCGTAAAAAACACGAGTTTTTAGAAAATGTGTTTTATTTCATAAATGGAATCTACAATGTATGCACATTCTACATCATAACGACTTTCTATAGTTTGCGCATGCGTCCGGAAATAAGAAAAGCTTACTTCCCACGTTTTTTTAAATCACAGCTTCTAGAAGGTTTACATGATTTCTTAAAAAACACGAGTTTTTAGAAAATGTGTTTTATTTCATAAATGGAATCAACAAAGTATGCACATTCTACGTTATAACGACTTTCTATAGTTTGCGCATGTGTCCGGAAATAAGAAAAGCTTACTTCCCCCGTTTTTCTAAATCACAGCTTCTAGAAGGTTTACATGATTTCTTAAAAAACACGAGTTTTTAGATAATGTGTTTTATTTCATAAATGGAATCAACAAAGTATGCACATTCTACATCATAACGACTTTCTATAGTTTGCGCATGCGTTTGGAAATAAGAAAAGCTTACATCCCCCGTTTTTTAAAATCACAGCTTCTAGAAGGTTTACACGATTTCTTAAAAAACACGAGTTTTTAGAAAATGTGTTTTATTTCATAAATGGAATCTACAAAGTATGCACATTCTACGTCATAACGACTTTCTATAGTTTGCGCATGCGTCCGGAAATAAGAAAAGCTTACTTCTACCGTTTTTTAAAATCACAGCTTCTATTTGGTTTACATGATTTCTTAAAAAACACGAGATTTTAGAAAATGTGGTTTATTTCATAAATGGAATCTACAAAGTATGCACATTCTACGTCATAACGACTTTCTATAGTTTGTGCATTCGTCCGGAAATAAGAAAAGCTTACTTCCACCGTTTTTTAAAATCACAGCTTATAGAAGGTTTACACGATTTCGTAAAAAACACGTGTTTTTAGAAAATGTGTTTTATTTCATAAATGGAATCTTCAAAGTATGCACATTCTACGTCATAACGACTTTCTATAGTTTGCGCATGCGTTTGGAAAAAAGAAAAGCTTACTTCCCCCGTTTTTTAAAATCACAGCTTCTAGAAGGTTTACATCATTTCTTCAAAAACATGAGTTTTTAGAAAATGTGTTTTATTTCATAAATGGAATCTACAAAGTATGCACATTCTACGTCATAATGACTTTCTATAGTTTGCGCATTCGCCCGGAAATAAGAAAAGCTTACTTCCACCGTTTTTTAAAATCACAGCTTCTAGAAGCTTTACATGATTTCTTAACAAACACGAGTTTTTAGATAATGTGTTTTATTTCATAAATGGAATCAACAAAGTATGCATATTTTACGTCATGACGACTTTCTATACTTTTCGGATGCGTCCGGAAATAAGAAAAGCTTACTTCTACCGTTTTTTAAAATCACAGCTTCTAGATGTTTTACACGATTTCGTAAAAAATAGGTGTTTTTAGAAAATTTGTTTTATTTCATAAATGGAATCTACAAAGTATGCACATTCTACGTCATAACGACTTTCTATAGTTTGCGCATGCGTCCGGAAATAAGAAAAGCTTACTTCCCCCGTTCTTCTAAATCACAGCTTCTAGAAGGTTTACATCATTTCTTCAAAAACATGAGTTTTTAGATAATGTGTTTTATTTCATAAATGGAATCAACAAAGTATGCACATTCTACGTCATAACGACTTTTTATAGTTTTCGCATGTGTTTGGAAATAGGAAAAGCTTACTTCCCCCGTTTTTTAAAATCACAGCTTCTAGAAGGTTTACATGATTTCTTAAAAAACACGAGTTTTTAGAAAATGTGTTTTATTTCATAAATGGAATCAACAAAGTATGCATATTTTACGTCATGACGACTTTCTATAGTTTGTGCATGCGTCCGGAAATAAGAAAAGCTTACTTCCACCGTTTTTTAAAATCACAGCTTCTAGAAGGTTTACATGATTTCTTAAAAAACACGAGTTTTTAGAAAATGTGTTTTATTTCATAAATGGAATCAACAAAGTATGCACATTCTACGTCATAACAACTTTCTATAGTTTGCGCATTCGCCCGAAAATAAGAAAAGCTTACTTCCACCGTTTTTTAAAATCACAGCTTATAGAAGGTTTACAGGATTTCGTAAAAAACACGTGTTTTTAGAAAATGTTTTTTATTTCATAAATGGAATCTAAAAAGTATGCACATTCTACGTCATAACGACTTTCTATAGTTTGCGCATGCGTCCGGAAATAAGAAAAGCTTACTTCCCCCGTTTTTTAAAATCACAGCTTCTAGAAGGTTTACATGATTTTTTAAAAAATACCAGTTTTTAGAAAATGTGTTGTATTACATAAATCGAATCTACAAAGTATGCACATTCTACGTCATAACGACTTTCTATAGTTTGCGCATGCGTCCGGAAATAAGAAAAGCTTACTTCCCCCGTTTTTTAAAATCACAGCTTCTAGAAGGTTTACATGATTTCTTAAAAAACAGGTGTTTTTAGAAAATGTGTTTTATTTCATAAATGGAATCAACAAAGTATGCACATTCTACGTCACAACGACTTTCTATAGTTTGCGCATGCATTTGGAAATAAGAAAAGCTTGCTTCCACGGTTTTTTAAAATCACAGCTTCTAGAAGTTTTCCATGATTTCTTAAAAATCACGAGTTTTTAGAAAATGTGTTTTATTTCATAAATGGAATCAACAAAGTATGCACATTCTACGTCATAACGACTTTCTATAGTTTGCGCATGCGTCCGGAAATAAGAAAAGCTTAATTCCCCCGTTTTTTAAAATCACAGCTTCTAGAAGGTTTACATGATTTCTTAAAAAACACGAGTTTTTAGAAAATGTGTTTTATTTCATAAATGGAGTCAAAAAAGTATGCACATTCTACGTCATAACGACTTTCTATAGTTTGCGCATGCGTTCGAAATAAGAAAAGATTACAACCCCGTTTCTTAAAATCACAACTTCTAGAAGGTTTACATGATTTCTTAAAAAACACGAGTTTTTAGAAAATGTGTTTTATTTCATAAATGGAATCAACAAAGTATGCACAGTCTACGTCATAACGACTTTCTATAGTTTGCGAATGCCTCCGGAAATAAGAAAAGCTTACTTCCACCATTTTTTAAAATCACAGCTTCTAGAAGGTTTACATGATTTCTTAAAAAACACGAGTTTTTAGAAAATGTGTTTTATTTCATGAATGGAATCAACAAAGTATGCACATTCTACGTCATAACGACTTTCTGTAGTTTGCGCATGCGTCCGGAAATAAGAAAAGCTTACTTCCACCGTTTTTAAAATCACAGCTTCTAGAAGGTTTACATGATTTCTTAAAAAACACGAGTTTTTAGAAAATGTGTTTTATTTCATAAATGGAATCGACAAAGTATGCACATTCTATGTCATAACGACTTTCTATAGTTTGCGCATGCGTCCGGAAATAAGAAAAGCTTACTTCCACCACTTTTTAAAATCACAGCTTCTAGAAGGTTTACATGACTTCTTAAAAAACACGAGTTTTTAGAAAATGTGTTTTATTTCATAAATGGAATCAACAAAGTATGCACATTCTACGTCATAACGACTTTCTATAGTTTGCGCATTCATCCTGAAATAAGAAAAGCTTACTTCCACCGTTTTTTAAAATCACAGCTTCTAGAAGGTTTATATGATTTCATAAAAAACATGAGTTTTTAGAAAATGTGTTTTATTTCATAAATGGAATCTACAAAGTATGCAGATTCTACGTCATAACAACTTTCTATAGTTTTCGCATGCGTCCAGAAATAAGAAAAGCTTACTTCCCCCTTTCTTTAAAATCACAGCTTCTAGAAGGTTTACATGATTTCTTAAAAAACACGAGTTTTTAGAAAAATGTGTTTTATTTCAAAAATGGAATCAACAAAGTTTGCACATTCTACGTCACAATGACTTTCTATAGTTTGCGCATGTGTCCGGAAATAAGAAAAGCTTACTTCCACCGTTTTTTAAAATCACAGCTTCTAGAAGGTTTACATGATTTCGTAAAAAACACGAGTTTTTAGAAAATGTGTTTTATTTCATAAATGGAATCTACAAAGTATGCACATTCTACATCATAACGACTTTCTATAGTTTGCACATGCGTCCGGAAATAAGAAAAGCTTACTTCCACCGTTTTTTAAAATCACAGCTTCTAGAAGGTTTACATGATTTTGTAAAAAACATGAGTTTTTAGAAAATGTGTTTTATTTCATAAATTGAATCAACAAAGTATGCACATTCTATGTCATAACGACTTTCTATAGTTTGCACATGCATTTGGAAATAAGGAAAGCTTACATCCCCCGTTTTTTAAAATCACAGCTTCTAGAAGGTTTACATGATTTCTTAAAAAACACGAGTTTTTAGAAAATGTGTTTTATTTCATAAATAGAATCAACAAAGTATGCACATTCTACGTCATAACGACTTTCTATAGTTTGCGAATGCGTCCGGAAATAAGAAAAGCTTACTTCCACTGTTTTTTAAAATCACAGCTTCTAGATGGTTTACATGATTTCGTAAAAAACACGAGTTTTTAGAAAATGTGTTTTATTTCATAAATGGAATCTACAAAGTATGCACATTCTACGTCATAACGACTTTCTATAGTTTGCGCATGCATCCGGAAACAAGAAAAGCTTACTTCCACCGTTTTTTATCATCACAGCTTCTAGAAGGTTTACAATATTTCCTAAAAAACACGAGTTTTTTGAAAATGTGTTTTATTTCATATATGGAATCAACAAAGTATGCACATTCTACGTCATAACGACTTTCTATAGTTTGCGCATTCGTCCGGAAATAAGAAAAGCTTACTTCCACCGTTTTTTAAAATCACAGCTTCTAGAAGGTTTACATGATTTCGTAAAAAACACGAGTTTTTAGAAAATTTGTTTTATTTCATAAATGGAATCTACATAGTATGCACATTCTACGTCATAACGACTTTCTATAGTTTGCACATGCGTCCGGAAATAAGAAAAGCTTACTTCCCCCGTTTCTTAAAATCACAGCTTCTAGAAGGTTTACATGATTTCTTAAAAAACATGAGTTTTTAGAAAATGTGTTTTGTTTCATAAATGGAATCAACAAAGTATGCACATTCTACGTCATAACGACTTTCTATAGTTTGCACATGCGTCCAGAAATAAGAAAAGCTTACTTCCACCGTTTTTTAAAATCACAGCTTCTAGAAGGTTTACATGATTTCGTAAAAAAGATGAGTTTTTAGAAAATGTGTTTTATTTCATAAATTGAATCAACAAAGTATGCACATTCTACGTCATAACGAATTTCTATAGTTTGCGCATGCGTTTGGAAATAAGAAAAGCTTACATCCCCCCTTTTTTAAAATCACAGCTTCTAGAAGGTTTACATGATTTCTTAAAAAACACGAGTTTTTAGAAAATGTGTTTTATTTCATAAATGGAATCAACAAAGTATGCACATTCTACGTTATAACGACTTTCTATAGTTTGCGGATGCGTCCGGAAATAAGAAAAGCTTACTTCCACCGTTTTTTAAAATCACAGCTTCTAGATGGTTTACATGATTTCGTAAAAAACACAAGTTTTTAGAACATGTATTTTATTTCATAAATGGAATATACAAAGTATGCAAATTCTACGTCATAACGACTTTCTATAGTTTGCGCATGCGTCCGGAAATAAGAAAAGCTTACTACCACCGTTTTTTAAAATCACAGATTCTAGAAGGTTTACATGAGTTCTTAAGAAACACGAGTTTTTAGAAAATGTGTTTTATTTCATAAATGGAATCAACAACTATGCACATTCTACGTCATAACGACTTTCTATAGTTTGCGCATTCGTCCGGAAATAAGAAAAGCTTACTTCAACCGTTTTTTAAAATCACAGCTTATAAATGGTTTACACGATTTCGTAAAAAACACGTGTTTTTAGAAAATTTGTTTTATTTCATAAATGGAATCTACAAAGTATGCACATCATACGTCATAACGACTTTCTATAGTTTGCGCATGCGTCCGGAAATAAGAAAAGCTTACTTCCCCCGTTTTTCTAAATCACAGCTTCTAGAAGGTTTACATCATTTCATAAAAAACATGAGTTTTTAGATAATGTGTTTTATTTCATAAATGGAATCAACAAAGTTTGCACATTCTACGTCATAACGACTTTTTATAGTTTTCGCATGCGTTTGGAAATAAGAAAAGCTTACTTCCCCCGTTTTTTAAAATCACAGCTTCTAGAAGGTTTACATGATTTCTTAAAAAACACGAGTTTTTAGAAAATGTGTTTTATTTCATAAATGGAATCAACAAAGTATGCATATTTTACGTCATAACGACTTTCTATAGTTTGCGCATGCATCCGGAAATAAGAAAAGCTTACTTCCACCGTTTTTTAAAATCACAGCTTCTAGAAGGTTTACATGATTTCTTAAAAAACACAAGTTTTTAGAAAATGTGTTTTATTTCATAAATGGAATCAACAAAGTATGCACATTCTACGTCATAACGACTTTCTATAGTTTGCGCATTCGCCCGAAAATAAGAAAAGCTTACTTCAACCGTTTTTTAAAATCACAGCTTGTAGAAGGTTTACACGATTTCGTAAAAAACACGTGTTTTTAGAAAATGTGTTTTATTTCATAAATGGAATCTACAAAGTATGCACATTCTACGTCATAACGACTTTCTATAGTTTGCGCATGCATCCGGAAATAAGAAAAGCTTACTTCCCCCGTTTTTTAAAATCACAGCTTCTAGAAGGTTTACATGATTTCTTAAAAAATACGAGTTTTTAGAAAATGTGTTGTATTTCATAAATCGAATCTACAAAGTATGCACATTCTACGTCATAACGACTTTCTATAGTTTGCGCATGCGTCCGGAAATAAGAAAAGCTGACTTCCCCCGTTTTTTAAAATCACAGCTTCTAGAAGGTTTACATGATTTCTTAAAAAATAGGTGTTTTTAGAAAATGTGTTTTATTTCATAAATGGAATCAACAAAGTATGCACATTCTACATCACAACGACTTTCTATAGTTTGCGCATGCGTTTGGAAATAAGAAAAGCTTGCTTCCACCGTTTTTTAAAATCACAGCTTCTAGAAGGTTTACATGATTTCTTAAAAATCACGAGTTTTTAGAAAATGTGTTTTATTTCATTAATGGAATGAACAAAGTATGCACATTGTACATCATAACTACTTTCTATAGTTTGCGCATTCGCCCGGAAATAAGAAAAGCTTACTTCCAAAGTTTTTTAAAATCACAGCTTCTAGAAGGTTTACATGATTTCTTAAAAAACACGAGTTTTTAGAAAATGTGTTTTATTTCATAAATGGAATCAACAAAGTATGCACATTCTACGTCATAACGACTTTCTATAGTTTGCACATGCGTTCGAAATAAGAAAAGCTTACATCCTCGTTTCTTAAAATCACAACTTCTAGAAGGTTAACATGATTTCTTAAAAAACACGAGTTTTTAGAAAATGTGTTTTATTTCATAAATGGAATCAACAAAGTATGCACATTCTACGTCATAACGACTTTCTATAGTTTGCGAATGCGTCCGGAAAGAAGAAAAGCTTACTTCCACAGTTTTTTAAAATCACAGCTTCTAGAAGGTTTACATGATTTCGTAAAAAACACGAGTTTTTATAAAATGTGTTTTATTTCATAAATGGAATCTACAAAGTATGCACATTCTACGTCATAACGACTTTCTATAGTTTGCGCATGCGTCCGGAAACAAGAAAATCTTACTTCCACCGTTTTTTAAAATCACAGCTTCTAGAAGGTTTACATGATTTCCTAAAAAACACGAGTTTTTTGAAAATGTGTTTTATTTGATATATGGAATCAACAAAGTATGCACATTCTATGTCATAACGACTTTCTATAGTTTGCGCATTCGTCCGGAAAAATGAAAAGCTTACTTCCATCGTTTTTTAAAATCACAGCTTCTAGAAGGTTTACATGATTTCGTAAAAAACATGAGTTTTTAGAAAATTTGTTTTATTTCATAAATGGAATCTACAAAGTATCCAAATTCTACGTCATAACGACTTTCTATAGTTTGCGTATGCGTCCGGAAATAAGAAAAGCTTACTTCCCCCGTTTCTTAAAATCACAGCTTCTAGAAGGTTTACATGATTTCTTAAAAAACACGAGTTTTTAGAAAATGTGTTTTATTTCATCAATGGAATCAACAAAGTATGCACATTCTACATCATAACGACTTTCTATAGTTTGCACATGCGTCCGGAAATAAGAAAAGCTTACTTCCACCGTTTTTTAAAATCACAGCTTCTAGAAGGTTTACATGATTTCGTAAAAAACATGAGTTTTTAGAAAATGTGTTTTATTTCATAAATTGAATCAACAAAGTATGCACATTCTATGTCATAACGAATTTCTATAGTTTGCGCATGCGTTTGGAAATAAGAAAAGCTTACATCCCCCGTTTTTTAAAATCACGGCTTCTAGAAGGTTTACATGATTTCTTAAAAAACACGAGTTTTTAGAAAATGTGTTTTATTTCATAAATAGAATCAACAAAGTATGCACATTCCACGTCATAACGACTTTCTATAGTTTGCAAATGCGTCCGGAAATAAGAAAAGCTTACTTCCACTATTTTTTAAAATCACAGCTTCTAGATGGTTTACATGATTTCGTAAAAAACACAAGTTTTTAGAAAATGTGTTTTATTTCATAAATGGAATCTACAAAGTATGCACATTCTACGTCATAACGACTTTCTATAGTTTGCGCATGTGTCCGGAAATAATAAAAGCTTACTCCCACCGTTTTTTAAAATCACAGATTCTAGAAGGTTTACATGAGTTCTTAAGAAACACGAGTTTTTAGAAAATGTGTTTTATTTCATAAATGGAATCAACAAAGTATGCACATTCTACATCATAACGACTTTCTATAGTTTGCGCATTCGTCCGGAAATAAGAAAAGCTTACTTCCACCGTTTTTTAAAATCACAGCTTCTAGAAGGTTTACATGATTTCTTTAAAAACACGAGTTTTTAGAAAATGTGTTTTATTTCATAAATGGAATCAACAAAGTATGCATATTTTACGTCATGACGACTTTCTATAGTTTGCGCATGCGTCCGGAAATAAGAAAAGCTTACTTCCACCGTTTTTTAAAATCACAGCTTCTAGAAGGTTTACATGATTTCTTAAAAAACACGAGTTTTTAGAAAATGTGTTTTATTTCATAAATGGAATCAACAAAGTATGCACATTCTACGTCATAACGACTTTCTATAGTTTGCGCATTCGCCCGAAAATAAGAAAAGCTTACTTCCACCGTTTTTTAAAATCACAGCTTATAGAAGGTTTACACGATTTCGTAAAAAACACTTTTTTTAGAAAATGTGTTTTATTTCATAAATGGAATCAACAAAGTATGCACATTCTACGTCATAACAACTTTCTATAGTTTGCGCATTCGCCCGAAAATAAGAAAAGCTTACTTCCACCGTTTTTTAAAATCACAGCTTATAGAAGGTTTACACGATTTCGTAAAAAACACGAGTTTTTAGAAAATTTATATTATTTCATAAATGGAATCTACAAAGTATCCACATTCTACGTGAGAACGAATTTCTATAGTTTGCGCATGCGTCCGGAAATAGGAAAAGCTTACTTCCCCCGTTTTTTAAAATCACAGCTTCTAGAAGGTTTACATGATTTCGTAAAAAAACAAGAGTTTTTAGAAAATGTGTTTTATTTCATAAATGGAATCTACAAAGTATGCACATTCTACGTCATAACGACTTTCTATAGTTTGCGCATGCGTTTGGAAATAAGAAAAGCTTACATCCCCCGTTTTTTAAAATCACAGCTTCTAGAAGGTTTACACGATTTCTTAAAAAACACGAGTTTTTAGAAAATGTGTTTTATTTCATAAATGGAATCTACAAAGTATGCACATTCTACGTCATAACGACTTTCTATAGTTTGCGCATGCGTCCGAAAATAAGAAAAGCTTACTTCTACCGTTTTTTAAAATCACAGCTTCTAGATGGTTTACATGATTTCTTAAAAAACACGAGATTTTAGAAAATGTGTTTTATTTCATAAATAGAATCTACAAAGTATGCACATTCTACGTCATAATGACTTTCTATAGTTTGCGCATTCGTCCGGAAATAAGAAAAACTTACTTCCACCGTTTTTTAAAATCACAGCTTATAGAAGGTTTACACGATTTCGTAAAAAACACGTGTTTTTAGAAAATTTGTTTTATTTCATAAATGGAATCTTCAAAGTATGCACATTCTACGTCATAACGACTTTCTATAGTTTGCGCATGCGTTTGGAAAAAAGAAAAGCTTACTTCCCTCGTTTTTTAAAATCACAGCTTCTAGAAGGTTTACATCATTTCTTCAAAAACATGAGTTTTTAGAAAATGTGTTTTATTTCATAAATGGAATCTACAAAGTATGCACATTCTACGTCATAACGACTTTCTATAGTTTGCGCATTCGTCCGGAAATAAGAAAAGCTTACTTCCATCGTTTTTTAAAATCACAGCTTCTAGAAGGTTTACATGATTTCTTAACAAACACGAGTTTTTAGATAATGTGTTTTATTTCATAAATGGAATCAACAAAGTATGCATATTTTACGTCATGACGACTTTCTATAGTTTGCGCATGCATCCGGAAATAAGAAAAGCTTACATCCAGCGTTTTTTAAAATCACAGCTTCTAGAAGGTTTACGTGATTTCTTAAAAAACACGAGTTTTTAGAAAATGTGTTTTATTTCATAAATAGAATCAACAAAGTATGCACATTCTATGTCATAACGACTTTCTATAGTTTGCGGATGCGTCCGGAAATAAGAAAAGCTTACTTCTACAGTTTTTTAAAATCACAGCTTCTAGATGGTTTCCACGATTTCGTAAAAAACACGTATTTTTAGAAAATTTGTTTTATTTCATAAATGGAATCTACAAAGTATGCACATTCTACGTCATAACGACTTTCTATAGTTTGCGCATGCGTCCGGAAATAAGAAAATCTTACTTCCCCCGTTTTTCTAAATCACAGCTTCTAGAAGGTTTACATCATTTCTTCAAAAACATGAGTTTTTAGATAATGTGTTTTATTTCATAAATGGAATCAACAAAGTATGCACATTCTACGTCATAACGACTTTTTATAGTTTTCGTATGTGTTTGGAAATAGGAAAAGCTTACTTCCCCCGTTTTTTAAAATCACAGCTTCTAGAAGGTTTACATGATTTCTTAAAAAACACGAGTTTTTAGAAAATGTGTTTTATTTCATAAATGGAATCAACAAAGTATGCATATTTTACGTCATGACGACTTTCTATAGTTTGCGCATGCGTCCGGAAATAAGAAAAGCTTACTTCCACCGTTTTTTAAAATCACAGCTTCTAGAAGGTTTACATGATTTCTTAAAAAACACGAGTTTTTAGATAATGTGTTTTATTTCATAAATGGAATCAACAAAGTATGCACATTCTACGTCATAACAACTTTCTAAAGTTTGCACATTCTCCCGAAAATAAGAAAAGCTTACTTCTACCGTCTTTTAAAATCACAGCTTATAGAAGGTTTACACGATTTCGTAAAAAACACGTGTTTTTAGAAAATGTGTTTTATTTCATAAATGGAATCTACAAAGTATGCACATTCTACGTCATAACGACTTTCTATAGTTTGCGCATGCGTCCGGAAATAAGAAAAGCTTACTTCCCCCGTTTTTTAAAATCACAGCTTCTAGAAGGTTTACATGATTTTTTAAAAAATACCAGTTTTTAGAAAATGTGTTGTATTACATAAATCGAATCTACAAAGTATGCACATTCTACGTCATAACGACTTTCTATAGTTTGCGCATGCGTCCGGAAATAAGAAAAGCTTACTTCCCCCGTTTTTTAAAATCACAGCTTCTAGAAGGTTTACATGATTTCTTAAAAAACAGGTGTTTTTAGGAAATGTGTTTTATTTCATAAATGGAATCAACAAAGTATGCACATTCTACGTCACAACGACTTTCTATAGTTTGCGCATGCATTTGGAAATAAGAAAAGCTTGCTTCCACAGTTTTTTAAAATCACAGCTTCTAGAAGGTTTCCATGATTTCTTAAAAATCACGAGTTTTTAGAAAATGTGTTTTATTTCATAAATGGAATCAACAAAGTATGCACATTCTACGTCATAACGACTTTCTATAGTTTGCGCATGCGTCCGGAAATAAGAAAAGCTTACTTCCACAGTTTTTTAAAATCACAGCTTCTAGAAGGTTTACATGATTTCTTAAAAAACACGAGTTTTTAGAAAATGTGCTTTATTTCATAAATGGAGTCAAAAAAGTATGCACATTCTACGTCATAACGACTTTCTATAGTTTGCGCATGCGTTCGAAATAAGAAAAGATTACATCCCCGTTTCTTAAAATCACAACTTCTAGAAGGTTTACATGATTTCTTAAAAAACACGAGTTTTTAGAAAATGTGTTTTATTTCATAAATGGAATCAACAAAGTATGCACATTCTACGTCATAACGACTTTCTATAGTTTGCGAATGCCTCCGGAAATAAGAAAAGCTTACTTCCACCATTTTTTAAAATCACAGCTTCTAAAAGGTTTACATGATTTCTTAAAAAACACGAGTTTTTAGAAAATGTGTTTTATTTCATAAATGGAATCAACAAAGTATGCACATTCTACGTCATAACGACTTTCTGTAGTTTGCGCATGCGTCCGGAAATAAGAAAAGCTTACTTCCACAGTTTTTTAAAATCACAGCTTCTAGAAGGTTTACATGATTTCTTAAAAAACACGAGTTTTTAGAAAATGTGTTTTATTTCATAAATGGAATCGACAAAGTATGCACATTCTATGTCATAACGACTTTCTATAGTTTGCGCATGCGTCCGGAAATAATAAAAGCTTACTTCCACCATTTTTTAAAATCACAGTTTCTAGAAGGTTTACATGACTTCTTAAAAAACACGAGTTTTTAGAAAATGTGTTTTATTTCATAAATGGAATCAACAAAGTATGCACATTCTACGTCATAACGACTTTCTATAGTTTGCGCATTCATCCTGAAATAAGAAAAGCTTACTTCCACCGTTTTTTAAAATCACAGCTTCTAGAAGGTTTATATGATTTCATAAAAAACATGAGTTTTTAGAAAATGTGTTTTATTTCATAAATGGAATCTACAAAGTATGCAGATTCTACGTCATAACAACTTTCTATAGTTTTCGCATGCGTCCAGAAATAAGAAAAGCTTACTTCCCCCTTTCTTTAAAATCACAGCTTCTAGAAGGTTTACATGGTTTCTTAAAAAACACGAGTTTTTAGAAAAATGTGTTTTATTTCAAAAATGGAATCAACAAAGTTTGCACATTCTACGTCACAACGACTTTCTATAGTTTGCGCATGTGTCCGGAAATAAGAAAAGCTTACTTCCACCGTTTTTTAAAATCACAGCTTCTAGAAGGTTTACATGATTTCGTAAAAAACACGAGTTTTTAGAAAATGTGTTTTATTTCATAAATGGAATCTACAAAGTATGCACATTCTACATCATAACGACTTTCTATAGTTTGCGCATGCGTCCGGAAATAAGAAAAACTTACTTCCACCGTTTTTTTAAATCACAGCTTCTAGAAGGTTTACACGATTTCGTAAAAAATACGTGTTTTTAGAAAATGTGTTTTATTTCATAAATGGAATCTACAAAGTATGCACATTCTACGTCATAACGACTTTCTATAGTTTGCGCATGCGTCCGGAAATAAGAAAAGCTTACTTCCCCCGTTTTTCTAAATCACAGCTTCTAGAAGGTTTACATGATTTCTTAAAAAACACGAGTTTTTAGAAAATATGTTTTATTTCATAAATGGAATCAAAAAACTATGCACATTCTACGTCATAACCACTTTCTATAGTTTGCGCATTCGACTGCAAATAAGAAAAGCTTACTTCCACATTTTTTTAAAATCACAGCTTCTTGAAGGTTTACATGATTTCGTAAAAAACACGAGTTTTTAGAAAATGTGTTTTATTTCATAAATGGAATCTACAATGTATGCACATTCTACGTCATAACGACTTTCTATAGTTTGCGCATGCGTCCGGAAATAAGAAAAGCTTACTTCCCACGTTTTTTTAAATCACAGCTTCTAGAAGGTTTACATGATTTCTTAAAAAACACGAGTTTTTAGAAAATGTGTTTTATTTCATAAATGGAATCAACAAAGTATGCACATTCTACGTTATAACGACTTTCTATAGTTTGCGCATGTGTCCGGAAATAAGAAAAGCTTACTTCCCCCGTTTTTCTAAATCACAGCTTCTAGAAGGTTTACATGATTTCTTAAAAAACACGAGTTTTTAGATAATGTGTTTTATGTCATAAATGGAATCAACAAAGTATGCACATTCTACATCATAACGACTTTCTATAGTTTGCGCATGCGTTTGGAAATAAGAAAAGCTTACATCCCCCGTTTTTTAAAATCACAGCTTCTAGAAGGTTTACACGATTTCTTAAAAAACACGAGTTTTTAGAAAATGTGTTTTATTTCATAAATGGAATCTACAAAGTATGCACATTCTACGTCATAACGACTTTCTATAGTTTGCGCATGCGTCCGGAAATAAGAAAAGCTTACTTCTACCGTTTTTTAAAATCACAGCTTCTAGATGGTTTACATGATTTCTTAAAAAACACGAGATTTTAGAAAATGTGTTTTATTTCATAAATGGAATCTACAAAGTATGCACATTCTACGTCATAACGACTTTCTATAGTTTGCGCATTCGTCCGGAAATAAGAAAAGCTTACTTCCACCGTTTTTTAAAATCACAGCTTATAAAAGGTTTACACGATTTTGTAAAAAACACGTGTTTTTAGAAAATGTGTTTTATTTCATAAATGGAATTTTCAAAGTATGCACATTCTACGTCATAACGACTTTGTATAGTTTGCGCATGCGTTTGGAAAAAAGAAAAGGTTACTTCCCCCGTTTTTTAAAATCACAGCTTCTAGAAGGTTTACATGATTTCTTAAAAAACACGAGTTTTTAGAAAATGTGTTTTATTTCATAAATGGAATCTACAAAGTATGCACATTCTACGTCTTAACGACTTTCTATAGTTTGCGCATTCGTCCGGAAATAAGAAAAGCTTACTTCCACCGTTTTTTAAAATCACAGCTTCTAGAAGGTTTACATGATTTCTAAAAAAACACGAGTTTTTAGATAATGTGTTTTATTTCATAAATGGAATCAACAAAGTATGCACATTCTACATCATAATGACTTTCTATAGTTTGCGCATGCGTTTGGAAATAAGAAAAGCTTACATCCCCCGTTTTTTAAAATCACAGCTTCTAGAAGGTTTACGTGATTTCTTAAAAAACACGAGTTTTTAGAAAATGTGTTTTATTTCATAAATAGAATCAACAAAGTATGCACATTCTATGTCATAACGACTTTCTATAGTTTGCGGATGCGTCCGGAAATAAGAAAAGCTTACTTCTACCGTTTTTTAAAATCACAGCTTCTAGATGGTTTACATGATTTCGTAAAAAACACGAGATTTTAGAAAATGTGTTTTATTTCATAAATGGAATCTACAAAGTATGCACATTCTACGTCATAACGACTTTCTATAGTTTGCACGTTCGTCCGGAAATAAGAAAAGCTTCCTTCCACCGTTTTTTAAAATCACAGCTTCTAGAAGGTTTACATGATTTCTTTAAAAACACGAGTTTTTAGAAAATGTGTTTTATTTTCATAAATGGAATCAACAAAGTATGCATATTTTACGTCATGACGACTTTCTATAGTTTGCGCATGCGTCCGGAAATAAGAAAAGCTTACTTCCACCGTTTTTTAAAATCACAGCTTCTAGAAGGTTTACATGATTTCTTAAAAAACACGAGTTTTTAGAAAATGTGTTTTATTTCATAAATGGAATCAACAAAGTATGCACATTCTACGTCATAACGACTTTCTATAGTTTGCGCATTCGCCCGAAAATAAGAAAAGCTTACTTCCACCGTTTTTTAAAATCACAGCTTATAGAAGGTTTACACGATTTCGTAAAAAACACTTTTTTTAGAAAATGTGTTTTATTTCATAAATGTAATCTACAAAGTATGCACATTCTATGTCATAACGACTTTCTATAGTTTGCGCATGCGTCCGGAAATAAGAAAAGCTTACTTCCCCCGTTTTTTAAAATCACAGCTTCTTGAAGGTTTACATGATTTTTTAAAAAAGACGAGTTTTTAGAAAATGTGTTGTATTACATAAATTGAATCTACAAAGTATTCACATTCTACGTCATAACGACTTTCTATAGTTTGCGCATGCGTCCGGAAATAAGAAAAGCTTACTTCCACCGTTTTTTAAAATCACGGCTTCTGGAAGGTTTACATGATTTCTTAAAAAACTCGAGTTTTTAGAAAATGTGTTTTATTTCATAAATGGAATCAACAAAGTATGCACATTCTACGTCATAACAACTTTCTATAGTTTGCGCATTCGCTCGAAAATAAGAAAAGCTTACTTCCACCGTTTTTTAAAATCACAGCTTATAGAAGGTTTACACGATTTCGTAAAAAACACGTGTTTTTAGAAAATGTGTTTTATTTCATAAATGGAATCTACAAAGTATGCACATTCTACGTGAGAACGAATTTCTATAGTTTGCGCATGCGTCCGGAAATAGGAAAAGCTTACTTCCCCCGTTTTTTAAAATCACAGCTTCTAGAAGGTTTACATGATTTCGTAAAAAACACGAGTTTTTAGAAAATGTGTTTTATTTCATAAATGGAATCTACAAAGTATGCACATTCTACGTCATAACGACTTTCTATAGTTTGCGCATTCGTCCGGAAATAAGAAAAGCTTACTTCCATCGTTTTTTAAAATCACAGCTTCTAGAAGGTTTACATGATTTCTTTAAAAACACGAGTTTTTAGAAAATGTGTTTTATTTCATAAATGGAATCAACAAAGTATGCATATTTTACGTCATGACGACTTTCTATAGTTTGCGCATGCGTCCGGAAATAAGAAAAGCTTACTTCCACCGTTTTTTAAAATCACAGCTTCTAGAAGGTTTACGTGATTTCTTAAAAAACACGAGTTTTTAGAAAATGTGTTTTATTTCATAAATAGAATCAACAAAGTATGCACATTCTACGTGAGAACGAATTTCTATAGTTTGTGCATGCGTCCGGAAATAGGAAAAGCTTACTTCCCCCGTTTTTTAAAATCACAGCTTCTAGAAGGTTTACATGATTTCGTAAAAAACAAGAGTTTTTAGAAAATGTGTTTTATTTCATAAATGGAATCTACAAAGTATGCACATTCTACGTCATAACGACTTTCTATAGTTTGCGCATGCGTCCGGAAATAAGAAAAGCTTACTTCCATCGTTTTTTAAAATCACAGCTTCTAGAAGGTTTACACGATTTCGTAAAAAATACGTGTTTTTAGAAAATGTGTTTTATTTCATAAATGGAATCTACAAAGTATGCACATTCTACGTCATAACGACTTTCTATAGTTTGCGCATGCGTCCGGAAATAAGAAAAGCTTACTTCCCCCGTTTTTTAAAATCACAGCTTCTAGAAGGTTTACATGATTTCTTAAAAAACATGAGTTTTTAGAAAATGTGTTTTATTTCATAAATGGAATAAAAAAACTATGCACATTCTACGTCATAACCACTTTCTATAGTTTGCGCATTCGACTGCAAATAAGAAAAGCTTACTTCCACCATTTTTTAAAATCACAGCTTCTTGAAGGTTTACATGATTTCGTAAAAAACACGAGTTTTTAGAAAATGTGTTTTATTTCATAAATGGAATCTACAATGTATGCACATTCTACGTCATAACGACTTTCTATAGTTTGCGCATGCGTCCGGAAATAAGAAAAGCTTACTTCCCACGTTTTTTTAAATCACAGCTTCTAGAAGGTTTACATGATTTCTTAAAAAACACGAGTTTTTAGAAAATGTGTTTTATTTCATAAATGGAATCAACAAAGTATGCACATTCTACGTTATAACGACTTTCTATAGTTTGCGCATGTGTCCGGAAATAAGAAAAGCTTACTTCCCCCGTTTTCCTAAATCACAGCTTCTAGAAGGTTTACATGATTTCTTAAAAAACACGAGTTTTTAGATAATGTGTTTTATTTCATAAATGGAATCAACAAAGTATGCACATTCTACATCATAACGACTTTCTATAGTTTGCGCATGCGTTTGGAAATAAGAAAAGCTTACATCCCCCGTTTTTTAAAATCACAGCTTCTAGAAGGTTTACACGATTTCTTAAAAAACACGAGTTTTTAGAAAATGTGTTTTATTTCATAAATGGAATCTACAAAGTATGCACATTCTACGTCATAACGACTTTCTATAGTTTGCGCATGCGTCCGGAAATAAGAAAAGCTTACTTCTACCGTTTTTTAAAATCACAGCTTCTAGATGGTTTACATGATTTCTTAAAAAACATGAGATTTTAGAAAATGTGTTTTATTTCATAAATGGAATCTACAAAGTATGCACATTCTACGTCATAACGACTTTCTATAGTTTGCGCATTCGTCCGGAAATAAGAAAAGCTTACTTCCACCGTTTTTTAAAATCACAGCTTATAGAAGGTTTACACGATTTCGTAAAAAACACGTGTTTTTAGAAAATGTGTTTTATTTCATAAATGGAATCTTCAAAGTATGCACATTCTACATCATAACGACTTTCTATAGTTTGCGCATGCGTTTGGAAAAAAGAAAAGCTTACTTCCCTCGTTTTTTAAAATCACAGCTTCTAGAAGGTTTACATCATTTCTTCAAAAACATGAGTTTTTAGAAAATGTGTTTTATTTCATAAATGGAATCTACAAAGTATGCACATTCTACGTCATAACGACTTTCTATAGTTTGCGCATTCGTCCGGAAATAAGAAAAGCTTACTTCCACCGTTTTTTAAAATCACAGCTTCTAGAAGGTTTACATGATTTCTTAACAAACACGAGTTTTTAGATAATGTGTTTTATTTCATAAATGGAATCAACAAAGTATGCATATTTTACGTCATGACAACTTTCTATAGTTTGCGCATGCGTCCGGAAATAAGAAAAGCTTACATCCAGCGTTTTTTAAAATCACAGCTTCTAGAAGGTTTACGTGATTTCTTAAAAAACACGAGTTTTTAGAAAATGTGTTTTATTTCATAAATAGAATCAACAAAGTATGCACATTCTATGTCATAACGACTTTCTATAGTTTGCGGATGCGTCCGGAAATAAGAAAAGCTTACTTCTACCGTTTTTTAAAATCACAGCTTCTAGATGGTTTCCACGATTTCGTAAAAAACACGTATTTTTAGAAAATTTGTTTTATTTCATAAATGGAATCTACAAAGTATGCACATTCTACGTCATAACGACTTTCTATAGTTTGCGCATGCGTCCGGAAATAAGAAAATCTTACTTCCCCCGTTTTTCTAAATCACAGCTTCTAGAAGGTTTACATCATTTCTTCAAAAACATGAGTTTTTAGATAATGTGTTTTATTTCATAAATGGAATCAACAAAGTATGCACATTCTACGTCATAACGACTTTTTATAGTTTTCGTATGTGTTTGGAAATAGGAAAAGCTTACTTCCCCCGTTTTTTAAAATCACAGCTTCTAGAAGGTTTACATGATTTCTTAAAAAACACGAGTTTTTAGAAAATGTGTTTTATTTCATAAATGGAATCAACAAAGTATGCATATTTTACGTCATGACGACTTTCTATAGTTTGCGCATGCGTCCGGAAATAAGAAAAGCTTACTTGCACCGTTTTTTAAAATCACAGCTTCTAGAAGGTTTACATGATTTCTTAAAAAACACGAGTTTTTAGAAAATGTGTTTTATTTCATAAATGGAATCAACAAAGTATGCACATTCTACGTCATAACAACTTTCTATAGTTTGCACATTCGCCCGAAAATAAGAAAAGCTTACTTCCACCGTTTTTTAAAATCACAGCTTATAGAAGGTTTACACGATTTCGTAAAAAACACGTGTTTTTAGAAAATGTGTTTTATTTCATAAATGGAATCTACAAAGTATGCACATTCTACGTCATAACGACTTTCTATAGTTTGCGCATGCGTCCGGAAATAAGAAAAGCTTACTTCCCCCGTTTTTTAAAATCACAGCTTCTAGAAGGTTTACATGATTTTTTAAAAAATACCAGTTTTTAGAAAATGTGTTGTATTACATAAATCGAATCTACAAAGTATGCACATTCTACGTCATAACGACTTTCTATAGTTTGCGCATGCGTCCGGAAATAAGAAAAGCTTACTTCCCCCGTTTTTTAAAATCACAGCTTCTAGAAGGTTTACATGATTTCTTAAAAAACACGAGTTTTTAGAAAATGTGCTTTATTTCATAAATGGAGTCAAAAAAGTATGCACATTCTACGTCATAACGACTTTCTATAGTTTGCGCATGCGTTCGAAATAAGAAAAGATTACATCCCCGTTTCTTAAAATCACAACTTCTAGAAGGTTTACATGATTTCTTAAAAAACACGAGTTTTTAGAAAATGTGTTTTATTTCATAAATGGAATCAACAAAGTATGCACATTCTACGTCATAACGACTTTCTATAGTTTGCGAATGCCTCCGGAAATAAGAAAAGCTTACTTCCACCATTTTTTAAAATCACAGCTTCTAGAAGGTTTACATGATTTCTTAAAAAACACGAGTTTTTAGAAAATGTGTTTTATTTCATAAATGGAATCAACAAAGTATGCACATTCTACGTCATAACGACTTTCTGTAGTTTGCGCATGCGTCCGGAAATAAGAAAAGCTTACTTCCACAGTTTTTTAAAATCATAGCTTCTAGAAGGTTTACATGATTTCTTAAAAAACACGAGTTTTTAGAAAATGTGTTTTATTTCATAAATGGAATCGACAAAGTATGCACATTCTATGTCATAACGACTTTCTATAGTTTGCGCATGCGTCCGGAAATAAGAAAAGCTTACTTCCACCATTTTTTAAAATCACAGCTTCTAGAAGGTTTACATGACTTCTTAAAAAACACGAGTTTTGAGAAAATGTGTTTTATTTCATAAATGGAATCAACAAAGTATGCACATTCTACGTCATAACGACTTTCTATAGTTTGCGCATTCATCCTGAAATAAGAAAAGCTTACTTCCACCGTTTTTTAAAATCACAGCTTCTAGAAGGTTTATATGATTTCATAAAAAACATGAGTTTTTAGAAAATGTGTTTTACTTCATAAATGGAATCTACAAAGTATGCAGATTCTACGTCATAACAACTTTCTATACTTTTCGCATGCGTCCAGAAATAAGAAAAGCTTACTTCCCCCTTTCTTTAAAATCACAGCTTCTAGAAGGTTTACATGATTTCTTAAAAAACACGAGTTTTTAGAAAAATGTGTTTTATTTCAAAAATGGAATCAACAAAGTTTGCACATTCTACGTCACAACGACTTTCTATAGTTTGCGCATGTGTCCGGAAATAAGAAAAGCTTACTTCCACCGTTTTTTAAAATCACAGCTTCTAGAAGGTTTACATGATTTCGTAAAAAACAGGAGTTTTTAGAAAATGTGTTTTATTTCATAAATGGAATCTACAAAGTATGCACATTCTACATCATAACGACTTTCTATAGTTTGCGCATGCGTCCGGAAATAAGAAAAGCTTACTTCCACCGTTTTTTTAAATCACAGCTTCTAGAAGGTTTACACGATTTCGTAAAAAATACGTGTTTTTAGAAAATGTGTTTTATTTCATAAATGGAATCTACAAAGTATGCACATTCTACGTCATAACGACTTTCTATAGTTTGCGCATGCGTCCGGAAATAAGAAAAGCTTACTTCCCCCGTTTTTCTAAATCACAGCTTCTAGAAGGTTTACATGATTTCTTAAAAAACACGAGTTTTTAGAAAATGTGTTTTATTTCATAAATGTAATCAAAAAACTATGCACATTCTACGTCATAACCACTTTCTATAGTTTGCGCATTCGACTGCAAATAAGAAAAGCTTACTTCCACCATTTTTTAAAATCACAGCTTCTTGAAGGTTTACATGATTTCGTAAAAAACATGAGTTTTTAGAAAATGTGTTTTATTTCATAAATGGAATCTACAATGTATGCACATTCTACGTCATAACGACTTTCTATAGTTTGCGCATGCGTCCGGAAATAAGAAAAGCTTACTTCCCACGTTTTTTTAAATCACAGCTTCTAGAAGGTTTACATGATTTCTTAAAAAACACGAGTTTTTAGAAAATGTGTTTTATTTCATAAATGGAATCAACAAAGTATGCACATTCTACGTTATAACGACTTTCTATAGTTTGCGCATGTGTCCGGAAATAAGAAAAGCTTACTTCCCCCGTTTTTCTAAATCACAGCTTCTAGAAGGTTTACATGATTTCTTAAAAAACACGAGTTTTTAGATAATGTGTTTTATGTCATAAATGGAATCAACAAAGTATGCACACTCTACATCATAACGACTTTCTATAGTTTGCGCATGCGTTTGGAAATAAGAAAAGCTTACATCCCCCGTTTTTTAAAATCACAGCTTCTAGAAGGTTTACACGATTTCTTAAAAAACATGAGTTTTTAGAAAATGTGTTTTATTTCATAAATGGAATCTACAAAGTATGCACATTCTACGTCATAACGACTTTTTATAGTTTGCGCATGCGTCCGGAAATAAGAAAAGCTTACTTCTACCGTTTTTTAAAATCACAGCTTCTAGATGGTTTAGATGATTTCTTAAAAAACACGAGATTTTAAAAAATGTGTTTTATTTCCTAAATGGAATCTACAAAGTATGCACATTCTACGTCATAACGACTTTCTATAGTTTGCGCATTCGTCCGGAAATAAGAAAAGCTTACTTCCACCGTTTTTTAAAATCACAGCTTATAAAAGGTTTACACGATTTTGTAAAAAACACGTGTTTTTAGAAAATGTGTTTTATTTCATAAATGGAATTTTCAAAGTATGCACATTCTACGTCATAACGACTTTGTATAGTTTGCGCATGCGTTTGGAAAAAAGAAAAGCTTACTTCCCCCGTTTTTTAAAATCACAACTTCTAGAAGGTTTACATGATTTCTTAAAAAACACGACTTTTTATAAAATGTGTTTTATTTCATAAATGGAATCTACAAAGTATGCACATTCTACGTCATAACGACTTTCTATAGTTTGCGCATTCGTCCGGAAATAAGAAAAGCTTACTTCCACCGTTTTTTAAAATCACAGCTTCTAGAAGGTTTACATGATTTCTTAAAAAACACGAGTTTTTAGATAATGTGTTTTATTTCATAAATGGAATCAACAAAGTATGCACATTCTACATCATAATGACTTTCTATAGTTTGCGCATGCGTTTGGAAATAAGAAAAGCTTACATCCCCCGTTTTTTAAAATCACAGCTTCTAGAAGGTTTACGTGATTTCTTAAAAAACACGAGTTTTTAGAAAATGTGTTTTATTTCATAAATAGATTCAACAAAGTATGCACATTCTATGTCATAACGACTTTCTATAGTTTGCGGATGCGTCCGGAAATAAGAAAAGCTTACTTCTACCGTTTTTTAAAATCACAGCTTCTAGATGGTTTACATGATTTCGTAAAAAACACGAGATTTTAGAAAATATGTTTTATTTCATAAATGGAATCTACAAAGTATGCACATTCTACGTCATAACGACTTTCTATAGTTTGCGCGTTCGTCCGGAAATAAGAAAAGCTTCCTTCCACCGTTTTTTAAAATCACAGCTTCTAGAAGGTTTACATGATTTCGTAAAAAACACGAATTTTTATAAAATGTGTTTTATTTCATAAATGGAATCTACAAAGTATGCACATTCTAAGTCATAACGACTTTCTATAGTTTGCGCATGCGTCCGGAAACAAGAAAAGCGTAATTCCACCATTTTTTAAAATCACAGCTTCTAGAAGGTTTACATGATTTCCTAAAAAACACGAGTTTTTTGAAAATGTGTTTTATTTGATATATGGAATCAACAAAGTATGCACATTCTATGTCATAACGACTTTCTATAGTTTGCGCATTCGTCCGGAAATATATAAAGCTTACTTCCACCGTTTTTTAAAATCACAGCTTCTAGAAGGTTTACATGATTTCGTAAAAAACACGAGTTTTTAGAAAATTTATTTTATTTCATAAATGGAATCTACAAAGTATCCACATTCTACGTCATAACGACTTTCTATAGTTTGCGCATGCGTCCGGAAATAAGAAAAGCTTACTTCCTCCGTTTCTTAAAATCACAGCTTCTAGAAGGTTTACATGATTTCTTAAAAAACACGAGTTTTTAGAAAATGTGTTTTATTTCATAAATGGAATCAACAAAGTATGCACGTTCTACATCATAACGACTTTCTATAGTTTGCACATGCGTCCGGAAATAAGAAAAGCTTACTTCCACCGTTTTTTAAAATCACAGCTTCTAGAAGGTTTACATGATTTTGTAAAAAACATGAGTTTTTAGAAAATGTGTTTTATTTCATAAATTGAATCAACAAAGTATGCACATTCTATGTCATAACGACTTTCTATAGTTTGCACATGCATTTGGAAATAAGGAAAGCTTACATCCCCCGTTTTTTAAAATCACAGCTTCTAGAAGGTTTACATGATTTCTTAAAAAACACGAGTTTTTAGAAAATGTGTTTTATTTCATAAATAGAATCAACAAAGTATGCACATTCTACGTCATAACGACTTTCTATAGTTTGCGAATGCGTCCGGAAATAAGAAAAGCTTACTTCCACTGTTTTTTAAAATCACAGCTTCTAGATGGTTTACATGATTTCGTAAAAAACACGAGTTTTTAGAAAATGTGTTTTATTTCATAAATGGAATCTACAAAGTATGCACATTCTACGTCATAACGACTTTCTATAGTTTGCGCATGCGTCCGGAAATAAGAAAAGCTTACTCCCACCATTTTTTAAAATCACAGATTCTAGAAGGTTTACATGAGTTCTTAAGAAACACGAGTTTTTAGAAAATGTGTTTTATTTCATAAATGGAATCAACAAAGTATGCACATTCTACGTCATAACGACTTTCTATAGTTTGCGCATTCGTCCGGAAATAAGAAAAGCTTACTTCCACCGTTTTTTAAAATCACAGCTTATAAACGGTTTACACGATTTCGTAAAAAACACGTGTTTTTAGAAAATTTGTTTTATTTCATAAATGGAATCTATAAAGTATGCACATTCTACGTCATAACGACTTTATATAGTTTGCGCATGCGTCCGGAAATAGGAAAAGCTTACTTCCCCCGTTTTTCTAAATCACAGCTTCTAGAAGGTTTACATCATTTCTTCAAAAACATGAGTTTTTAGATAATGTGTTTTATTTCATAAATGGAATCAACAAAGTATGCACATTCTACGTCATAACGACTTTTTATAGTTTTCGCATGTGTTTGGAAATAGGAAAAGCTTACTTCCCCCGTTTTTTAAAATCACAGCTTCTAGAAGGTTTACATGATTTCTTAAAAAAAACGCGTTTTTAGAAAATGTGTTTTATTTCATAAATGGAATCTACAAAGTATGCACATTCTACGTCATAACGACTTTCTATAGTTTGCGCATGCGTCCGGAAATAAGAAAAGCTTACTTCCTCCGTTTCTTAAAATCACAGCTTCTAGAAGGTTTACATGATTTCTTAAAAAACACGAGTTTTTAGAAAATGTGTTTTATTTCATAAATGGAATCAACAAAGTATGCACGTTCTACATCATAACGACTTTCTATAGTTTGCACATGCGTCCGGAAATAAGAAAAGCTTACTTCCACCGTTTTTTAAAATCACAGCTTCTAGAAGGTTTACATGATTTTGTAAAAAACATGAGTTTTTAGAAAATGTGTTTTATTTCATAAATTGAATCAACAAAGTATGCACATTCTATGTCATAACGACTTTCTATAGTTTGAACATGCATTTGGAAATAAGGAAAGCTTACATCCCCCGTTTTTTAAAATCACAGCTTCTAGAAGGTTTACATGATTTCTTAAAAAACACGAGTTTTTAGAAAATGTGTTTTATTTCATAAATAGAATCAACAAAGTATGCACATTCTACGTCATAACGACTTTCTATAGTTTGCGAATGCGTCCGGAAATAAGAAAAGCTTACTTCCACTGTTTTTTAAAATCACAGCTTCTAGATGGTTTACATGATTTCGTAAAAAACACGAGTTTTTAGAAAATGTGTTTTATTTCATAAATGGAATCAACAAAGTATGCACATTCTACGTCATAACGACTTTCTATAGTTTGCGCATGCGTCCGGAAATAAGAAAAGCTTACTTCCTCCGTTTTTTAAAATCACAGCTTCTAGAAGGTTTACATGATTTCTTAAAAAACACGAGTTTTTAGAAAATGTGTTTTATTTCATAAATGGAGTCAAAAAAGTATGCACATTCTACGTCATAACGACTTTCTATAGTTTGCGCATGCGTTCGAAATAATAAAAGATTACATCCCCGTTTCTTAAAATCACAACTTCTAGAAGGCTTACATGATTTCTTAAAAAACACGAGTTTTTAGAAAATGTGTTTTATTTCATAAATGGAATCAACAAAGTATGCACATTCTACGTCATAACGACTTTCTATAGTTTGCGAATGCCTCCGGAAATAAGAAAAGCTTACTCCCACCATTTTTTAAAATCACAGCTTCTAGAAGGTTTACATGATTTCTTAAAAAACACGAGTTTTAAGAAAATGTGTTTTATTTCATAAATGGAATCAACAAAGTATGCACATTCTACGTCATAACGACTTTCTATAGTTTGCACATGCGTCCGGAAATAAGAAAAGCTTACTTCCAACGTTTTTTAAAATCACAGCTTCTAGAAGGTTTACATGACTTCTTAAAAAACACGAGTTTTTAGAAAATGTGTTTTATTTCATAAATGGAATCAACAAAGTATGCACATTCTACGTCATAACGAATTTCTATAGTTTGCGCATTCATCCTGAAATAAGAAAACCTTACTTCCACCGTTTTTTAAAATCACAGCTTCTAGAAGGTTTATATGATTTCGTAAAAAACACGAGTTTTTAGAAAATGTGTTTTATTTCATAAATGGAATCTACAAAATATGCACATTCTACGTCATAACAACTTTCTATAGTTTTCGCATGCGTCCAGAAATAAGAAAAGCTTACTTCCCCCTTTCTTTAAAATCACAGCTTCTAGAAGGTTTACATGATTTCTTAAAAAACACGAGTTTTTAGAAAAATGTGTTTTATTTAAAAAATGGAATCAACAAAGTTTGCACATTCTACGTCATAACGACTTTCTATAGTTTGCGCATGCGTCCGAAAATAAGAAAAGCCTACTTCCACCGTTTTTTAAAATCACAGATTCTAGAAGGTTTACATGATTTCGTAAAAAACACGAGTTTTTAGAAAATGTGTTTTATTTCATAAATGGAATCTATAAAGTATGCAGATACTACGTCATAACGACTTTCTATAGTTTGCGCATGCGTCCGGAAATAAGAAAATTTTACTTCCACCATTTTTTAAAATCACAGCTTCTAGAAGGTTTACATGATTTCGTAAAAAACACGAGTTTTTAGAAAATGTGTTTATTTCATAAATGGAATCTACAAAGTATGCACATTCTACGTCATAACGACTTTCTATAGTTTTCAAATGCATCCGGAAATAAGAAAAGCTTACTTCCCCCGTTTTTTAAAATCACAGCTTCTAGAAGGTTTACATGATTTCTTAAAAAACACGAGTTTTTAGAAAATGTGTTTTATTTCATAAATGGAATCAACAAAGTATGCACATTCTACATCATAACGACTTTCTATAGTTTCCGCATGCGTTTGGAAATAAGAAAAGCTTACTTCCCCTGTTTTTTAAAATCACAGCTTCTAGAAGGTTTACATGATTTCTTAAAAAACACGAGTTTTTAGAAAATGTGTTTTATTTCATAAATGGAATCAACAAAGTATGCACATTCTACGTCATAACGTCTTTCAATAGTTTGCGCATGCTTTTGGAAATAAGAAAAGCTTACATCGCCCGTTTTTTAGAATCACAGCTTCTAGAAGGTTTACATGATTTCTTAAAAAACACGCGTTTTTAGAAAATTGTTTTATTTCATAAATGGAATCAACAAAGTATGCACATTCTACGTCATAACGACTTTCTATAGTTTGCACATGCGTACGGAAATAAGAAAAGCTTACTTCCACCATTTTTTAAAATCACAGCTTCTAGAAGGTTTACATGATTTCTTAAAAAACACAAGTTTTTAGAAAATGTGTTCTATTTCATAAGTGGAATCAACAAAGTATGCACATTCTACGTCATAACGACTTTCTATAGTTTGCAAATGCGTAAGGAAATAAGAAAAACTTACTTCCCCCGTTTTTTAAAATCACAGCTTCTAGAAGGTTTACATGATTTCTTAAAAAACACAAGTTTTTAGAAAATGTGTTTTATTTCGTAAATGGAATCAACAAAGTATGCACATTCTACGTCATAACGACTTTCTATAGTTTGCGAATGCGTCCGGAAATAAGAAAAGCTTACTTCAACCGTTTTTTAAAATCACAGCTTCTAGAAGGTTTACATGATTTCTTAAAAAACACGAGTTTTTTTCAAATGTGTTTTATTTCATATATGGAATCAACAAAGTATGCACATTCTACATCATAACGACTTTCTATAGTTTGCGCATGTATCCGGAAATAAGAAAAGCTTACTTCCACCGTTTTTTAAAATCACAGCTTCTAGAAGGTTTACATGATTTCGTAAAAAACACGAGTTTTTAGAAAATGTGTTTATTTCATAAATGGAATCTACAAAGTATGCACATTCTACATCATAACGACTTTCTATAGTTTGCAAAAGCGTCCGGAAATAAGAAAAACTTACTTCCCCCGTTTTTTAAAATCACAGCTTCTAGAAGGTTTACATGATTTCTTAAAAAACACGAGTTTTTAGAAAATGTGTTTTATTTCATAAATGGAATCAACAAAGTATGCACATTCTACATCATAACGACTTTCTATAGTTTGCGCATGCGTTTGGAAATAGGAAAAGCTTACTTCCCTTGTTTTTTAAAATCACAGCTTCTAGAAGGTCTACATGATTTCTTAAAAAACACGAGTTTTTAGAAAATGTGTTTTATTTCATAAATGGAATCAACAAAGTATGCACATTCTATGTCATAACGACTTTCTATAGTTTGCAAATGCGTCCGGAAATAAGAAAAGCTTACTTCCTCCGTTTTGTAAAATCACAGCTTCTAGAAGGTTTACATGATTTCTTAAAAAACACGAGTTTTTAGAAAATGTGTTTTATTTCATAAATGGAATAAACAAAGTATGCACATTCTACGTCATAACGACTTTCTATAGTTTGCGCATTCGTCCGGAAATAAGAAAAGCTTACTTCCCCCGTTTTTTAAAATCACAGCTTCTAGAAGGTTTACACGATTTCGTAAAAAACACGTGTTTTTAGAAAATGTGTTTTATTTCATAAATGGAATCAACAAAGTATGCACATTCTACGTCATAACGACTTTCTATAGTTTTCGCATGCGTTTGGAAATAAGAAAAGCTTACTTCCCCCGTTTTTTAAAATCACAGCTTCTACAAGGTTTACATAATTTCTTAAAAAACACGAGTTTTTAGAAAATGTGTTTTATTTCATAAATGGAATCAACAAAGTATGCACATTCTACGTCATAACGAATTTCTATAGTTTGCGCATGCGTCCAGAAATAAGAAAAGCTTACTTCCACCGTTTTTTAAAACCACAGCTTCTAGAAGGTTTACATGATTTCTTAAAAAACATGAGTTTTTAGGAAATGTGTTTTATTTCATAAATGGAATCTACAAAGTATGCACATTCTACGTCATAACGACTTTCTATAGTTTGCGCATGCGTCTGGAAATAAGAAAAGCTTACTTCACCCGTTTTTTAAAATCACAGCTTCTAGAAGGTTTACATGATTTCTTAAAAAACACGAGTTTTTAGAAAATGTGTTTTATTTCATAAATGGAATCAACAAAGTATGCACATTCTACGTCATAACGACTTTCTATAGTTTGCGCATGCGTTTGGAAATAAGAAAAGCTTACTTCCTCCGTTTTTTAAAATCATAGCTTCTAGAAGGTTTACATGATTTCCTAAAAAACACTAGTTTTTAGAAAATATGTTTTATTTCATAAATGGAATCAACAAAGTATGCACATTCTACGTCATAACAACTTTCTATTGTTTGCGCATGCGTCCGGAAATAACAAAAGCTTACTTCCACCGTTTTTCAAAATCACAGCTTCTAGAAGGTTTACATGATTTCGTAAAAAACACGAGGTTTTAGAAAATGTGTTTTATTTCATAAATGGAATCTACAAAGTATGCATATTCTACGTCATAAGGACTTTCTATAGTTTGCGCATGCGTCCGGAAATAAGAAAAGCTTACTTCCCCCGTTTTTTAAAATCACAGCTTCTAGAAGGTTTGCATGATTTCTTAAAAAACACGAGTGTTTAGAAAATGTGTTTTATTTCATAAATGGAATCAACAAAGTATGCACATTATACGTCATACGACTTTCTATAGTTTGCGCATGCGTATGGAAATAAGAAAAGCTTACTTCCACCATTTTTTAAAATCACAGCATCTAGAAGGTTTACATGATTTCGTAAAAAACACGGGTTTTTAGAAAATGTGTTTTATTTCATAAATAGAATCAACAAAGCATGCACATTCTACGTCATAACGACTTTCTATAGTTTGCGCATGCGTTTGGAAATAAGAAAAGCTTACTTCCCCCTTTTTTAAAATCACAGCTTGTATAAGGTTTACATGATTTCTTAAAAAACACGAGTTTTTAGAAAATGTGTTTTATTTCATAAATGGAATCAACAAAGTATGCACATTCTACATCATATCGACTTTCTATAGTTTGCGCATGCGTTTGGAAATAATAAAAGCTTACTTCCCCCGTTTTTTAAAATCACAGCTTCTAGAAGGTTTACATGATTTCTTAAAAACCACGAGTTTTTAGAAAATGTGTTTTAATTCTTAAATAGAATCAACAAAGTAGCACACTCTACGTCATAACGACTTCCTATAGTTTGCGCATGCGTTTGGAAATAAGAAAAACTTAGTTCCAGCATTTTTTAAAATCACAGCTTCTAGAAGGTTTACATGATTTCGTAAAAAAGACGAGTTTTTAGAAAATGTGTTTTATTTCATAAATCGAATCAACAAAGTATGCACATTCTACATCATAACGACTTTCTATAGTTTGCGCATTCATCCGGAAATAAGAAAAGCTTACTTCCACCGTTTTTTAAAATCACAGCTAGTTCTAGAAGGTTTACATGATTTCCTAAAAAACACGAGTTTTTAAAAAATGTGTTTTATTTCATAAATGGAATCTACAAAGTATGCACATTCTACGTCATAACGACTTTCTATGGTTTGCACATGCGTACGGAAATAAGAAAAGCTTACTTCCCCCGTTTTTTAAAATCACAGCTTCTAGAAGGTTTACATGATTTCGTAAAAAACACTAGTTTTAAAAAAATGTGTTTTATTTCATAAATGGAATCAACAAATTATGCACATTCTACGTCATAACGACTTTCTATAGTTTGCGCATGCGTTTGGAAATAAGAAAAGCTTACTTCCCCCGTTTTTTAAAATCACAGATTCTAGAAGGTTAACATGATTTCTTAAAAAACCCGAGTTTTTAGAAAATGTGTTTTATTTCATCAAGAGAATGAACAAAGTATGCACATTCTACGTAATAACGACTTTCTATAGTTTGCACATGCGTCCGGAAATAAGAAAAGCTTAATTCCCCCGTTTTTTAAAATCACAGCTTCTAGAAGGTTTACATGATTTCCTAAAAAACACGAGTTTTTAAAAAATGTGTTTTATTTCATCAATGGAATCTACAAAGTATGCACATTCTACGTCATAAGGACTTTCTATAGTTTGCGCATGCGTCCGGAAATAAAAAATGCTTACTTCCAACGTTTTTTAAAATCACAGCTTCTAGAAGGTTTACATGATTTCGTAAAAAACACGAGCTTTTAGAAAATGTGTTTTATTTCTTAAATGGAATCTACAAACTATGCACATTCTACGTCATAACGACTTTCTATAGTTTGCGCATTCGTCTGGAAATAAGAAAAGCTTACTTCCCCCATTTTTTAAAATCACAGCTTGTAGAAGGTTTACATGATTTCGTAAAAAAGACGAGTTTTTAGAAAATGTGTTTTATTTCATAAATGGAATCTACAAAGTATGCACATTCTACGTCATAACGACTTTCTATAGTTTGCGCATGCGTCCGGAAATAAGAAAAGCTTACTTCCATCGTTTTTTAAAATCACAGCTTCTAGAAGGTTTACATGATTTCTTAAAAAACACGAGTTTTTAGAAAATGTGTTTTATTTCATCAATGGAATCAACAAAGTATGCACATTCTATGTCATAACGACTTTCTATAGTTTGCGCATGCGTCCGGAAATAAGAAAAGCTTACTTCCACCATTTTTTAAAATCACAGCTTTTAGAAGGTTTACATGACTTCCTAAAAAACACGAGTTTTTAGAAAATGTGTTTTATTTCATAAATGGAATCAACAAAGTATGCACATTCTACGTCATACCGAGTTTCTATAGTTTGCGCATTCATCCGGAAATAAGAAAAGCTTACTTCCACCGTTTTTTAAAATCACAGCTTCTAGAAGGTTTATATGATTTCGTAAAAAACACAAGTTTTTAGAAAATGTGTTTTATTTCATAAATGGAATCAACAAAGTATGCACATTCTACGTGATAACGACTTTCTATAGTTTGCGCATGCGTCCGGAAATAAGAAAAGCTTACTTCCACCGTTTTTTAAAATCACAGCTTCTAGAAGGTTTACATGATTTCGTAAAAAACACGAGTTTTTAGAAAATGTGTTTTATTTCATCAATGGAATCTACAAAGTCTGCACATTTTACGTCATAACGACTTTCTATAGTTTGCGCATTCGTCTGGAAATAAGAAAAGCTTACTTCCACCATTTTTTAAAATCACAGCTTCTAGAAGGTTTACATGATTTCGTAAAAGAGACGAGTTTTTAGAAAATGTGTTTTATTTCGTAAATGGAATCTACAAACTATGCACATTCTACGTCATAACGATTTACTTTAGTTTGAGCATGCGTCCGGAAATAAGAAACGCTTACTTCCCCCGTTTTTTAAAATCACAGCTTCTAGAAGGTTTACATGATTTCGTAAAAAGAACGAGTTTTTAGAAAATGTGTTTTATTTCATAAATGGAATCTACAAAGTATGCACATTCTACGTCATAACGACTTTCTATAGTTTGCGCATACGTCCGGAAATAAGAAAAGCTTACTTCCACCGTTTTTTAAAATCACAGCTTCTAGAAGGTTTACATGATTTCGTAAAAAACACGAGTTTTTAGAAAATGTGTTTTATTTCATAAATGGAATCAACAAAGTATGCACATTCTACGTCATAACGACTTTCTATAGTTTGCGCATGCGTTTGGAAACAAGAAAAGCTTACTTCCCCCGTTTATTAAAATCACACCTTCTAGAAGGTTTACATGATTTCTTAAAAAACACGAGTTTTTAGAAAATGTGTTTTAATTCTTAAATAGAATCAACAAAGTAGCACGTTCTACGTCATAACGACTTTCTATAGTTTGCGCATGCGTTTGGAAATAAGAAAAGCTTACTTCCCCCGTTTTTTAAAATCACAGCTTCTAGAAGGTTTACATGATTTCTTAAAAAACACGAGTTTTTAGAAAATGTGTTTTATTTCATAAATGGAATCAACAAATTATGCACATTCTACGTCATAACGACTTTCTATAGTTTGCGCATGCGTTTGGAAATAAGAAAAGTTTACATCCCCCGTTTTTTAAAATCACAGCTTCTAGAAGGTTTACATGATTTCTTAAAAAACACGAGTTTTCAGAAAATGTGTTTTATTTCATAAATGGAATCAACAAAGTAAGCACATTCTACATCATAACGACTTTCTATAGTTTGCGCATTCGTCCGGAAATAAGAAAAGCTTACTTCCACCGTTCTTTAAAATCACAGCTTCTAGAAGGTTTACATGATTTCGTAAAAAACACGAGTTTTTAGAAAATGTGTTTTATTTCATAAATGGAATCTACAAAGTATGCACATTCTACGTTATAACGACTTTCTATAGTTTGAGCATGCATCCGCAAATAAGAAAAGCTTACTTCCCCCGTTTTCTAAAATCACGGCTTCTAGAAGGTTTACATGATTTCGTAAAAAACACGAGTTCTTAGAAAATGTGTTTTATTTCATTAATGGAATCTACAAAGTATGCACATTCTACGTCATAATGACTTTCTATAGTTTGCGCATGCGTCTGGAAATAAGAAAAGCTTACTTCCACCGTTTTTTAAAATCACAGCTTCTAGAAGGTTTACATGATTTCTTAAAAAACACGAGTCTGTAGAAAATGTGTTTTATTTCATAAATGGAATCAACAAAGTATGCACATTCTACGTCATAATGACTTTCTATAGTTTGCGCATGCGTCTGGAAATAAGAAAAGCTTACTTGCACCGTTTTTTAAAATCACCGCTTCTAGAAGGTTTACATGATTTCGTAAAAACCACGGGTTTTTAGAAAATGTGTTTTATTTCATAAATGGAATCAACAAAGTATGCACATTCTACGTCATAACGACTTTCTATACTTTGCGCATGTGTTTGGAAATAAGAAAAGCTTACTTCCACCGATTTTTAAAATCACAGCTTCTAGAAGGTTTACATGATTTCGTAAAAAACACGAGTTTTTAGAAAATGTGTTTTATTTCATAAATGGAATCTACAAAGTATGCACATTCTACGTCATAATGAATTTGTATAGTTTGCGCATGCATCCGGAAATAACAAAAGCTCACTTCCACCGTTTTTTAAAATCACAGCTTCTAGAAGGTTTACATGATTTCGTAAAAAACACGAGTTTTTAGAAAATGTGTTTTATTTCATAAATGGAATCTACAAAGTATGCACATTCTACGTCATAACGACTTTGTATTGTTTGCGCATGCGTCCGGAAATAAGAAAAGCTTACTTCCATCGTTTTTTAAAATCACAGCTTCTAGAAGGTTTACATGATTTCGTAAAAAACACGAGTTTTTAGAAAATGTGATTTATTTCATAAATGGAATCTACAAAGTATGCACATTCTACGTCATAACGACTTTCTATAGTTTGCGCATGTGTCCGGAAATAAGAAAAGCTTACTTCCCCCGTTTTTTAAAATCACAGCTTCTAGAAGGTTTACATGATTTCTTAAAAAACACGAGTTTTTAGAAAATGTGTTTTCTTTCATAAATGGAATCAACAAAGTATGCACATTCTACGTCATAACGACTTTCTATAGTTTGCGCATGCGTTTGGAAATAAGAAAAGCTTACTTCTCCCGTTTTTTAAAATCACAGCTTCTAGAAGGTTTACATGATTTCTTAAAAAACACGAGTTTTTAGAAAATGTGTCTTATTTCATAAATGGAATCAACCAAGTATACACATTCTACATCATAACTACTTTCTATAGTTTGCGCATGCGTCTGGAAATAAGAAAAGCTTACTTCCCCCGTTTTTTAAAATCACAGCTTCTAGAAGGTTTACATGATTTCGTAAAAAACACGAGTTTTTAGAAAATGTGTTTTATTTCATAAATGGAATCTACAAAGTATGCACATTCTACGTCATAATGAGTTTCTATAGTTTGCGCATGCGTCCGGAAATAAGAAAAGCTTACTTCCCCCCGTTTTTTAAAATCACAGCTTCTAGAAGGTTTACATGATTTCGTAAAAAACATGAGTTTTTAGAAAATGTGTTTTATTTCATAAATGGAATCAACAAAGTATGCACATTCTATGTCATAACGACTTTCTATAGTTTGCTCATTTTTCCGGAAATAAGAAAAGCTTACTTCCCCTGTTTTTTAAAATCACAGCTTCTAGAAGGTTTACATGATTTCGTAAAAAACACGAGTTTTTAGAAAATGCGTTTTATTTCATAAAGTGAATCAACAAAGTATGCACATTCTACGTCATAACGATTTTCTATAGTTTGCACATGCGTCCGGAAATAAGAAAAGCTTACTTCCACCGTTTTTTAAAATCACAGCTTCTAGAAGGTTTACATGATTTCTTAACAAACACGAGTTTTTAGATAATGTGTTTTATTTCATAAATGGAATCAACAAAGTATGCATATTTTACGTCATGACGACTTTCTATAGTTTGCGCATGCGTCCGGAAATAAGAAAAGCTTACATCCAGCGTTTTTTAAAATCACAGCTTCTAGAAGGTTTACGTGATTTCTTAAAAAACACGAGTTTTTAGAAAATGTGTTTTATTTCATAAATAGAATCAACAAAGTATGCACATTCTATGTCATAACGACTTTCTATAGTTTGCGGATGCGTCCGGAAATAAGAAAATCTTACTTCTACCGTTTTTTAAAATCACAGCTTCTAGATGGTTTACACGATTTCGTAAAAAACACGTGTTTTTAGAAAATTTGTTTTATTCCATAAATGGAATCTACAAAGTATGGACATTCTACGTCATAACGACTTTCTATAGTTTGCGCATGCGTCCGGAAATAAGAAAATCTTACTTCCCCCGTTTTTCTAAATCACAGCTTCTAGAAGGTTTACATCATTTCTTCAAAAACATGAGTTTTTAGATAATGTGTTTTATTTCATAAATGGAATCAACAAAGTATGCACATTCTACGTCATAACGACTTTTTATAGTTTTCGTATGTGTTTGGAAATAGGAAAAGCTTACTTCCCCCATTTTTTAAAATCACAGCTTCTAGAAGGTTTACACGATTTCTTAAAAAACACGAGTTTTTAGAAAATGTGTTTTATTTCATAAATGGAATCAACAAAGTATGCATATTTTACGTCATGACGACTTTCTATAGTTTGCGCATGCGTCCGGAAATAAGAAAAGCTTACTTCCACCGTTTTTTAAAATCACAGCTTCTAGAAGGTTTACATGATTTCTTAAAAAACACGAGTTTTTAGAAAATGTGTTTTATTTCATAAATGGAATCAACAAAGTATGCACATTCTACGTCATAACAACTTTCTATAGTTTGCACATTCGCCCGAAAATAAGAAAAGCTTACTTCCACCGTTTTTTAAAATCACAGCTTATAGAAGGTTTACATGATTTCGTAAAAAACACGTGTTTTTAGAAAATGTGTTTTATTTCATAAATGGAATCTACAAAGTATGCACATTCTACGTCATAACGACTTTCTATAGTTTGCGCATGCGTCCGGAAATAAGAAAAGCTTACTTCCCCCGTTTTTTAAAATCACAGCTTCTAGAAGGTTTACATAATTTTTTAAAAAATACCAGTTTTTAGAAAATGTGTTGTATTACATAAATCGAATCTACAAAGTATGCACATTCTACGTCATAACGACTTTCTATAGTTTGCGCATGCGTCCGGAAATAAGAAAAGCTTACTTCCCCCGTTTTTTAAAATCACAGCTTCTAGAAGGTTTACATGATTTCTTAAAAAACAGGTGTTTTTAGAAAATGTGTTTTATTTCATAAATGGAATCAACAAAGTATGCACATTCTACGTCACAACGACTTTCTATAGTTTGCGCATGCATTTGGAAATAAGAAAAGCTTGCTTCCACAGTTTTTTAAAATCACAGCTTCTAGAAGGTTTCCATGATTTCTTAAAAATCACGAGTTTTTAGAAAATGTGTTTTATTTCATAAATGGAATCAACAAAGTATGCACATTCTACGTCATAACGACTTTCTATAGTTTGCGCATGCGTCCGGAAATAAGAAAAGCTTAATTCCCCCGTTTTTTAAAATCACAGCTCCTAGAAGGTTTACATGATTTCTTAAAAAACACGAGTTTTTAGAAAATGTGTTTTATTTCATAAATGGAATCAACAAAGTATGCACATTCTACGTCATAACGACTTTCTGTAGTTTGCGCATGCGTCCGGAAATAATAAAAGCTTACTTCCACCGTTTTTTAAAATCACAGCTTCTAGAAGGTTTACATGATTTCTTAAAAAACACGAGTTTTTAGAAAATGTGTTTTATTTCATAAATGGAATCGACAAAGTATGCACATTCTATGTCATAACGACTTTCTATAGTTTGCGCATGCGTCCGGAAATAAGAAAAGCTTACTTCCACCATTTTTTAAAATCACAGCTTCTAGAAGGTTTACATGACTTCTTAAAAAACACGAGTTTTTAGAAAATGTGTTTTATTTCATAAATGGAATCAACAAAGTATGCACATTCTACGTCATAACGACTTTCTATAGTTTGCGCATTCATCCTGAAATAAGAAAAGCTTACTTCCACCGTTTTTTAAAATCACAGCTTCTAGAAGGTTTATATGATTTCATAAGAAACATGAGTTTTTAGAAAATGTGTTTTATTTCATAAATGGAATCTACAAAGTATGCAGATTCTACGTCATAACAACTTTCTATAGTTTTCGCATGCGTCCAGAAATAAGAAAAGCTTACTTCCCCCTTTCTTTAAAATCACAGCTTCTAGAAGGTTTACATGATTTCTTAAAAAACACGAGTTTTTAGAAAAATGTGTTTTATTTCAAAAATGGAATCAACAAAGTTTGCACATTCTACGTCACAACGACTTTCTATAGTTTGCGCATGTGTCCGGAAATAAGAAAAGCTTACTTCCACCGTTTTTTAAAATCACAGCTTCTAGAAGGTTTACATGATTTCGTAAAAAACACGAGTTTTTAGAAAATGTGTTTTATTTCATAAATGGAATCTACAAAGTATGCACATTCTACATCATAACGACTTTCTATAGTTTGCGCATGCGTCCGGAAATAAGAAAAGCTTACTTCCACCGTTTTTTTAAATCACAGCTTCTAGAAGGTTTACATGATTTCGTAAAAAATACGCGTTTTTAGAAAATGTGTTTTATTTCATAAACGGAATCTACAAAGTATGCACATTCTACGTCATAACGACTTTCTATAGTTTGCGCATGCGTCCGGAAAAAAGAAAAGCTTACTTCCCCCGTTTTTCTAAATCACAGCTTCTAGAAGGTTTACATGATTTCTTAAAAAACACGAGTTTTTAGAAAATGTGTTTTATTTCATAAATGGAATCAAAAAACTATGCACATTCTACGTCATAACCACTTTCTATAGTTTGCGCATTCGACTGCAAATAAGAAAAGCTTACTTCCACCATTTTTTAAAATCACAGCTTCTTGAAGGTTTACATGATTTCGTAAAAAACACGAGTTTTTAGAAAATGTGTTTTATTTCATAAATGGAATCTACAATGTATGCACATTCTACGTCATAACGACTTTCTATAGTTTGCGCATGCGTCCGGAAATAAGAAAAGCTTACTTCCCACGTTTTTTTAAATCACAGCTTCTAGAAGGTTTACATGATTTCTTAAAAAACACGAGTTTTTAGAAAATGTGTTTTATTTCATAAATGGAATCAACAAAGTATGCACATTCTACGTTATAACGACTTTCTATAGTTTGCGCATGTGTCCGGAAATAAGAAAAGCTTACTTCCCCCGTTTTTCTAAATCACAGCTTCTAGAAGGTTTACATGATTTCTTAAAAAACACGAGTTTTTAGATAATGTGTTTTATGTCATAAATGCAATCAACAAAGTATGCACATTCTACATCATAACGACTTTCTATAGTTTGCGCATGCGTTTGGAAATAAGAAAAGCTTACATCCCCCGTTTTTTAAAATCATAGCTTCTAGAAGGTTTACACGATTTCTTAAAAAACACGAGTTTTTAGAAAATGTGTTTTATTTCATAAATGGAATCTAAAAAGTATGCACATTCTACGTCATAACGACTTTCTATAGTTTGCACATGCGCTTAGAAATAAGAAAAGCTTACTTCTACCGTTTTTTAAAATCACAGCTTCTAGATGGTTTACATGATTTCTTAAAAAACACGAGATTTTAGAAAATGTGTTTTATTTCATAAATGGAATCTACAAAGTATGCACATTCTACGTCATAACGACTTTCTATAGTTTGCGCATTCGTCCGGAAATAAGAAAAGCTTACTTCCACCGTTTTTTAAAATCACAGCTTATAAAAGGTTTACACGATTTTGTAAAAAACACGTGTTTTTAGAAAATGTGTTTTATTTCATAAATGGAATTTTCAAAGTATGCACATTCTACGTCATAACGACTTTGTATAGTTTGCGCATGCGTTTGGAAAAAAGAAAAGCTTACTTCCCCCGTTTTTTAAAATCACAGCTTCTAGAAGGTTTACATGATTTCTTAAAAAACACGAGTTTTTAGAAAATATGTTTTATTTCATAAATGGAATCTACAAAGTATGCACATTCTACGTCATAACGACTTTCTATAGTTTGCGCATTCGTCCGGAAATAAGAAAAGCTTACTTCCACCGTTTTTTAAAATCACAGCTTCTAGAAGGTTTACATGATTTCTTAAAAAACACGAGTTTTTAGATAATGTGTTTTATTTCATAAATGGAATCAACAAAGTATGCACATTCTACATCATAATGACTTTCTATAGTTTGTGCATGCGTTTGGAAATAAGAAAAGCTTACATCCCCCGTTTTTTAAAATCACAGCTTCTAGAAGGTTTACGTGATTTCTTAAAAAACACGAGTTTTTAGAAAATGTGTTTTATTTCATAAATCGAATCAACAAAGTATGCACATTCTATTTCATAACGACTTTCTATAGTTTGCGGATGCGTCCGGAATTAAGAAAAGCTTACTTCTACCGTTTTTTAAAATCACAGCTTCTAGATGGTTTACATGATTTCGTAAAAAACACGAGTTTTTATAAAATGTTTTTTATTTCATAAATGGAATCTACAAAGTATGCACATTCTACGTCATAAAGACTTTCTATAGTTTGCGCATGCGTCCGGAAACAAGAAAAGCGTACTTCCACCATTTTTTAAAATCACAGCTTCTAGAAGGTTTACATGATTTCCTAAAAAACACGAGTTTTTTGAAAATGTGTTTTATTTGATATATGGAATCAACAAAGTATGCACATTCTATGTCATAACGACTTTCTATAGTTTGCGCATTCGTCCGGAAATATGAAAAGCTTACTTCCACCGTTTTTTAAAATCACAGCTTCTAGAAGGTTTACATGATTTCGTAAAAAACACGAGTTTTTAGAAAATTTATTTTATTTCATAAATGGAATCTACAAAGTATCCACATTCTACGTCATAACGACTTTCTATAGTTTGCGCATGCGTCCGGAAATAAGAAAAGCTTACTTCCTCCGTTTCTTAAAATCACAGCTTCTAGAAGGTTTACATGATTTCTTAAAAAACACGAGTTTTTAGAAAATGTGTTTTATATCATAAATGGAATCAACAAAGTATGCACATTCTACATCATAACGACTTTCTATAGTTTGCACATGCGTCCGGAAATAAGAAAAGCTTACTTCCACCGTTTTTTAAAATCACAGCTTCTAGAAGGTTTACATGATTTTGTAAAAAACATGAGTTTTTAGAAAATGTGTTTTATTTCATAAATTGAATCAACAAAGTATGCACATTCTATGTCATAACGACTTTCTATAGTTTGCACATGCATTTGGAAATAAGGAAAGCTTACATCCCCCGTTTTTTAAAATCACAGCTTCTAGAAGGTTTACATGATTTCTTAAAAAACACGAGTTTTTAGAAAATGTGTTTTATTTCATAAATAGAATCAACAAAGTATGCACATTCTACGTCATAACGACTTTCTATAGTTTGCGAATGCGTCCGGAAATAAGAAAAGCTTACTTCCACTGTTTTTTAAAATCACAGCTTCTAGATGGTTTACATGATTTCGTAAAAAACACGAGTTTTTAGAAAATGTGTTTTATTTCATAAATGGAATCTACAAAGTATGCAAATTCTACGTCATAACGACTTTCTATAGTTTGCGCATGCGTCCGGAAATAAGAAAAGCTTACTCCCACCATTTTTTAAAATCACAGATTCTAGAAGGTTTACATGAGTTCTTAAGAAACACGAGTTTTTAGAAAATGTGTTTTATTTCATAGATGGAATCAAGAAAGTATGCACATTCTACGTCATAACGACTTTCTATAGTTTGCGCATTCGTCCGGAAATAAGAAAAGCTTACTTCCACCGTTTTTTAAAATCACAGCTTATAAACGGTTTACACGATTTCGTAAAAAACACGTGTTTTTAGAAAATTTGTTTTATTTCATAAATGGAATCTATAAAGTATGCACATTCTACGTCATAACGACTTTCTATAGTTTGCGCATGCGTCCGGAAATAGGAAAAGCTTACTTCCCCCGTTTTTCTAAATCACAGCTTCTAGAAGGTTTACATCATTTCTTCAAAAACATGAGTTTTTAGATAATGTGTTTTATTTCATAAATGGAATCAACAAAGTATGCACATTCTACGTCATAACGACTTTTTATAGTTTTCGCATGTGTTTGGAAATAGGAAAAGCTTACTTCCCCCGTTTTTTAAAATCACAGCTTCTAGAAGGTTTACATGATTTCTTAAAAAAAACGCGTTTTTAGAAAATGTGTTTTATTTCATAAATGGAATCAATAAAGTATGCATATTTTACGTCATGACGACTTTCTATAGTTTGTGCATGCGTCCGGAAATAAGAAAAGCTTACTTCCACCGTTTTTTAAAATCACAGCTTCTAGAAGGTTTACATGATTTCTTAAAAAACACGAGTTTTTAGAAAATGTGTTTTATTTCATAAATGGAATCAACAAAGTATGCACATTCTACGTCATAACGACTTTCTATAGTTTGCGCATTCGCCCGAAAATAAGAAAAGCTTACTTCCACCGTATTTTAAAATCACAGCTTATAGAAGGTTTACACGATTTCGTAAAAAACACGTGTTTTTAGAAAATGTGTTTTATTTCATAAATGGAATCTACAAAGTATGCACATTCTACGTCATAACGACTTTCTATAAGCCGCGCATGCGTCCGGAAATAAGAAAAGCTTACTTCCCCCGTTTTTTAAAATCACAGCTTCTAGAAGGTTTACATGATTTTTTAAAAAATACGAGTTTTTAGAAAATGTGTTGTATTACATAAATCGAATCTACAGAGTATGCACATTCTACGTCATAACGACTTTCTATAGTTTGCGCATGTGTCCGGAAATAAGAAATGCTTACTTCCCCCCGTTTTTTAAAATCACAGCTTCTAGAAGGTTTACATGATTTCTTAAAAAACAGGTGTTTTTAGAAAATGTTTGTTATTTCATAAATGGAATCAACAAAGTATGCACATTCTACGTCATGACGACTTTCTATAGTTTGCGCATGCGTCCGGAAATAAGAAAAGCTTACTTCCCCCGTTTTTTAAAATCACAGCTTCTAGAAGGTTTACATGATTTCTTAAAAAACACGAGTTTTTAGAAAATGTGTTTTATTTCATAAATGGAGTCAAAAAAGTATGCACATTCTACGTCATAACGACTTTCTATAGTTTGCGCATGCGTTCGAAATAAGAAAAGATTACATCCCCGTTTCTTAAAATCACAACTTCTAGAAGGCTTACATGATTTCTTAAAAAACATGAGTTTTTAGAAAATGTGTTTTATTTCATAAATGGAATCAACAAAGTATGCACATTCTACGTCATAACGACTTTCTATAGTTTGCGAATGCCTCCGGAAATAAGAAAAGCTTACTCCCACCATTTTTTAAAATCACAGCTTCTAGAAGGTTTACATGATTTCTTAAAAAACACGAGTTTTAAGAAAATGTGTTTTATTTCATAAATGGAATCAACAAAGTATGCACATTCTACGTCATAACGACTTTCTATAGTTTGCGCATGCGTCCGGAAATAAGAAAAGCTTACTTCCAACGTTTTTTAAAATCACAGCTTCTAGAAGGTTTACATGACTTCTTAAAAAACACGAGTTTTTAGAAAATGTGTTTTATTTCATAAATGGAATCAACAAAGTATGCACATTCTACGTCATAACGACTTTCTATAGTTTGCGCATTCATCCTGAAATAAGAAAACCTTACTTCCACCGTTTTTTAAAATCACAGCTTCTAGAAGGTTTATATGATTTCGTAAAAAACACGAGTTTTTAGAAAATGTGTTTTATTTCATAAATGGAATCTACAAAGTATGCACATTCTACGTCATAACAACTTTCTATAGTTTTCGCATGCGTCCAGAAATAAGAAAAGCTTACTTCCCCCTTTCTTTAAAATCACAGCTTCTAGAAGGTTTACATGATTTCTTAAAAAACACGAGTTTTTAGAAAAATGTGTTTTATTTCAAAAATGGAATCAACAAAGTTTGCACATTCTACGTCATAACGACTTTCTATAGTTTGCGCATGCGTCCGAAAATAAGAAAAGCTTACTTCCACCGTTTTTTAAAATCACAGATTCTAGAAGGTTTACATGATTTCGTAAAAAACACGAGTTTTTAGAAAATGTGTTTTATTTCATAAATGGAATCTACAAAGTATGCACATTCTACGTCATAATGAATTTCTATAGTTTGCGCATTCGTCCGGAAATAAGAAAAGCTTACTTCCACCGTTTTTTAAAATTATAGCTTCTAGAATGTTTACATGATTTCTTAAAAAACACGAGTTTTTAGAAAATCTGTTTTATTTCATAAATGGAATCAACAAAGTATCCACATTCTACGTCATAACGACTTTCTATAGTTTATGCATGCATTTGGTGTTGATGTATATGTAACTTCGGAATGTATTTCACATATATGTATATTGTATTCCTATAGAGATGGTATTATTCCTCTATAAGGAAGTGTCGTCATTTATATTGTAAGTGTCGTAACTTATACTTGATGGGTTATTAGACCACCTTATTTGGTGTCGGCCTTGTATAAGTCATGTGGGTCAAAGGGTTATTAGACCACCCTATTGGGGGTCGGCCATGTGGGTCAAAGGGTTATTAGACCACCCTATTGGGGGTCGGCCCACTCAGCATTATGTTATGTGGTTAAGTTCGAGCCTACATGAGTTAGGTAAAAAGGCAAGTCAAGTCATGTATAAATAGAGTGCGGGAGGCACTCTATTTACTCACTCACTTCTCACACATGCTCTCAAGGAGGAGAGGTGCACTTATGGAGGAGGAGGATTGCTGCTAGGTTATGGCTATCTCTATTGGTTGGTTGTATCATTGCTCTATCTATCTCTGAGGAAGTTATTGGGGTTTTTCACCTTTATGGTTTTCCCCAAGTAAATCTTTGTGTCTCTTGTGTGCTTGCATTATTGTCTCCATGATTGATATGCTGTAGATATGCTCTACATGTTGTTCTCTCAGTTAAGATCCTAGATCATATTGAAGTAAATTCTGAAAATTTAACATGGTATCAGAGCTAGCCTGAAAGAAGGCATGATATGGCATGTATGACACTTGTTGCACTTACGATGCTAGGGATTGATATAGCAAAAACCAGTCATCGTAGCACTTTTGCTATAAATCCGTTTTGGCGAAGTTTTCGGATCTGAAATTGTTACAGGATGAATATAAGATCTCCAGGTATCTTGTGTCCAAAGGACAACCTCTAATTCGTTGTACTTTGTGATTTATGATCTGTACAATATAGGGTTTCTGCCTCTTCCAGATCTGAGTCAAAATCAGGTGACCTTGGGAAAAAGGTCATATCTTGGGCTAGGAAGATCCAAATGAAAAGTCGTAAAAAGTGACAGGTAGTACACAGTATGTACTATCTCAAAAATGTTTTTCAAAGGCCGAAGTTGAACCAGTGACACGTGGCACGCCGTACAATTTCGCTCTCCTGTATTATCCCATAAACAGGTCACATTGCGACATTTGGAATAACTCTCTCTCAGAGAGTCCAATTGAGGTCAGACCTGTCAGGATGGAAAGGCAACAGGCCGAGCTATCTCAGAAAACGTTTTCAGAGGCCGAAGTTAAAACAGTGACAGGTGGCATGCCGTACAAGTTCGCTCTCCTGTTTTATCCCAAAACAGGTCACGTTGCGACATTTGGCATAACTCTCTCTCAATGAATCCAATTGAGGTCAGAACTGTCAGGATGGAAAGATAACAGGTCAGGATATCTCAGGAAACGTTTTCAGACCCTGTGGATCAAAAATTTCGGAGTTACACCAGAAACAATCAGGTACATATTTCTGTCAAAACAGAATTATTTTTTGGTACCTTCATTCATGGCTTCCGGAATTTAGGGCTTTGGAGAAAGTTGGAATTTTTGTAATCGGAGACCACGGATGGATGCTACTCATCAAAATAGAAATTTAGAGACCAAGATCAGAATTTTTGGTTGGGCAGAAGGCCGGGCTTGATTAGACCCTAGTTCGGGACTTTGATCAGAAAAGTGGAAAATTAGGGCTTCTGTAAAAATGGGAATTTTTGAAATCTGTGACCACGGCTGGAAGCTCCTCAGAAAAATAGAATCTTAGAGCTTTGGATCAAACATTTTGATGGGGCAAAAGAGTGGGCTTCATCAAACCCCAGTTCAGGGTCATGTATAGTGATTCCGGAAGTTTCAAAGGCAAAATTGAGGAGTGAAACTTTGCAGTTTTCAAATTCTGAATATACCAGTTTGATGAGCTCATCAAGGCGCATATTCCTATCCTTTCGGAAGTTTGAAATTCAAAGTTTGAATTTTTGGGGTTTCTCTGACAAACCCATATCCAGCTCCAGGTCCAGTTCTTGCAAATCAAGTGGATTGGGTTAATCCTAGAAGAAGATGGATTGATCATCTGCATGAGTGAAGAAGTTCCTGTTTCAGAGGGAGATGAGGCTAAGGCCTTATATAAGAAGATTACAAGTGATCTCGACAGGCATGACTCACCGAGGTATGTTTCGATATTTGTCCATGATTAAGTTTATGGTATGTTTGTCTTCATGTCATTACGGTTAGTACAATTTTGATTTTAGATTTGTCGTATCACCTTAACAAAATTATGAATGCATGATAGAAGATATTCATTGGTTAGGGTGTTGACACTTATGATTGTACTAATGCATTATGGTGTTGTATGAGGTTTATGTTGTCTACTAACATGAAAGGTACACCAAGAAAGACAAAGCATGTTCCAGTTCAAGAACATATGATCATGATGACATGAGGATAAAGACTCATCCATTGTTATGGATCTCATAGAAGATCCATTTACGAGGTATGTATAACTTGGTTTTATAATGGCTAACCTATGAGATATACAGGTTACTAGCACAAGTCATTGAAGAAGAACAAGAAGACATCATGTGAGTATGTTAGACATAACTAACTAGCATGCTAATCCAGGTATGTTTTTCCTATATCAAGATAGAATCCTACCTTGTGTTAGGATCTTATAATGTTGTTGATAATGATTATTCATGAAGTCATAGGTTTGAATAATCATGATTCTATGCATATTATGTTTCTTACCATAATTGATGATATGACTAACCAGAAGAATCATGATGGTATAGGTTTGAATAATCACAGGTTTTATGCATTTTATATCTCTTATCTTGTTTGATGATTCAACTAACCCGAAGAGTCATAGGTTTGAGTAATTACAGGTTTAGACATGTTATGTTTCTTATGATTTGACTAACCATAAGAATCCTACATAAACCTTGAATGCTAATGCTTATTATTTCTGTTTGAAATGATCATGACTATACATGCTTGAGATTATTGTGTTTTAATAGTATACTAATGAATGTATGATTTTATATGAGGTCACAAGGATAACACATTCATGATACTAATAAGCATGCATAGGGACCAAGGATGAATATGATATTCAAGAACAGGTAATCCAGGAAGCAAAGATCAAGAGGAAGTACACTCCAGTGGTTTATGCAAGGATGCAGATATTCAGAGGGAGTTGACCATCTCTCTACATCCCACAACATAAAGGTGTAGAAGAAGCTACTTCGGATTAGGACTCCAGCAGCTCCTGCAAGAAAGCGAAGACTCAGAGGGAGTCCACCCAACGAACAAACAAAGATAAGTATTTGAATTGTCATTTCTTAAATAATACTGTTCAATGATGTATATGCTCATGGTCTTAGACTTAGGATATGTATTGTGCATATTAGAATAATTACATTAATGAACAGTATACTACTAATATGTATGGGTAAGTAGCCTATGGCACTGTACAACATTCCATTGCTACTTATCTAGAATGAAACCTCTTTACTGACATGTTGGGAGTTGTGCACACTCTGAACAATGTTCTAGTAGAGATTGGAAGGCATCTAGAAAGTTACGGAATATGGATAAATGTTGTATTGAAGCATTGGCTAAGATAATTGCATGACTGTATGGCATATTTCTTTATGTGTAAGAATTTGTTCTGAAAACTATGAGATGTTTTCTAATCATGCAATTTAACTTGTTGTGTAGGAAAGATCATATGCCATCTCCTACAAAAGAAGAACTACAACATTTTGTTCCAGCAACAAAGATATCTATTGAAGATATTGAAGATATTGAAGTTCCCAGGATCTGGGATGAAGAAATGAAATGCCATGATCCATCGATCATGAAGAATGATGTTTGGGATGTAATCCCAAGACATGGAGGGAAGTTTGCTATGACTTCCAAATGGAACTATCAGATCAAGCATGTTGCAGATGGCAGCATTAAGAAATATAAAAGTGATGAAATAGAAGATACACCAGATGGATTCAAGACAGCTTCCTTGAATGGTGTAGTTGAAGAAGACGTGTATGTAGAGCAGCCACTTGGTTCTGAGACACATGATAGGAAATCATATATGTGCAGAACTTCGTATGGTGAAGATAGATTGATTGCCGACACGCAGCGGAAGCTTACTACCGAGTTCAAGATGAAGAACTTGTGGATGATGCACTATTTGTTTTTGGCATGGAGGTGTGGCAGAGTGCAGATAGAATCTTCCTTGGACAAGGGAAGTTTGTAGTAGAGATCCCAAATAGGTTCGGGATGATGGATTGCAAGGCCATGGCCACACCTATGGCATCGAATCTGAAGCTTCTATGTGATGCTTCATCTGAGCCGGTTGATGTCTCTTTGTATCGTCAAATGATTGGGTCCTTGATGTACCTGACGAACACGAGACCAGACATTTGCTTTGCTGTGAACACATTGAGCCAGTTCCTGATGGATCCGAGGAGTGTTCACCTGGTTGCTGTAAAGCATGTTTTGAGGTACCTGAAGGGTACAGTGGATTATGGGCTTAGGTATGAGGCGAATCAAAATTTTAACCTGCAGGGTTATGTTGATTCAGATTGGGCTGGCAGTGCTGCAGATAGGAAGAGCACATATGGGTGTTGCTTCAGTATGGGATCAGGTGTGATCTCTTGGTTTAGCAGGAAGCAGTCCTGCGTAGCACTGAGTACAGCTGAGGCAGAGTATGTTGCAGCCTGTTCAGCTAGTTGTGAGGCAGTATGGCTATGGAAGCTACTGTCTGAGTTATTTGATCTCCCGTTGGAGGCTACTGGTATCTTCTGTGATAACCAGAGTTGTGTGAAGCTGTCCGAGAATCCAGTGTTTCATGAAAGGTCGAAACACATAGAGATCAAATATCACTATATCAGGGATATGGTGCAGAGAGGAGCTATGAAGCTTCTGTATGTTGCGACGGACGAGCAGATTGCAGGTGCTGACGAAGCCATTAGCCAGAGTGAAGTTCGAGTACTTCAGAGAGAGGCTTGGCGTTCTTCAGATCAAGGACACTTCGAGGAAGAAGTGATGGACACATTTGCTGAAGCCATTCCAAGCATGTTGGAAGGAGGATCCTTCACATGGCTGTGGATGTAAGCGCTGGATAATGGGCATCAGGATGATGTTCTGGTTTCTGCTGGATATGATCAGTTGGATCATTTTTATGTATGTATGTACGCATCATGTTGGATGCTGGATATGATCAGTTGGATCATTTTTATGTATGTATGTACGCATCATGTTGGATGCGGGATATGATCAGGTGGATCATTTATGTATGGATGCATCATGTTGGATGCTGGATATGATCGGTTGGATCATGTGTATGTATTTTGTATATGCATCATGTTGGATGCTTGGACCATGTATCTGTATATGTATCAGGTGGATACATTGTATGATCAGGTGGATCATGTATGGTGATATGTATCATGTATCAGGTGGATACATTGTATGATCAGGAGGATCATGTATGATGATATGTATCAGGTAGATACTTGGTATGCATCAGGTGGATGCATTGATGATCAGGTGGATCATGCAGCAGGATGTTGCAGTGATGATCAGGATGATCATGGATGGTGAGCTTCAGGATGTTGCTCCAGATGACATGCAGCAGGACGTTGCAGTGATGATGATCAGGACAATCATGAGTACATCAGGATGATGTATGGTGAGTATCAGGTTGATACTCTGTGGCCGTGGATCAGGTTGTGCAGATGAGCATGTCTGGGAGATCCTATAGGTCGGAGTTGTGTACCCGTAACAGCCTGGGATGCTCTTTCGAGACATTGCTCTGGGAGGACATGTAATTTGTGCCCTGGGAGATCTCAGGTCGGAGTTGTGTACCCGTAACATCCTGAGATGCTCTTGCGAGGTTTTGTCCTATGGCATGTAATTTGCTCCTGGGAGATCTGGACAGGATGAAAAAGGCCTCAGATGCTTCAACCAGGTTTTTCCATGACCACATGTAATTTGCTCCTGGGAGATCTGGACAGGATGAAAAAGGCCTCAGATGCTTCAGCCAGGTTTTGTGGTGGACCACATGTAATGTGCTCCTGGGAGATCCGACAGGTAGAGCTGTGTGCTCGTAACAACCTGGGATGCTTCAGCCAGGTTTTGTGGTGAGATCACATGTAATGTGCTCCTGGGAGATCCGACAGGTAGAGCCGCGTGCTCGTAACAGCCTGGGATGCTTCAGCCAGGTTTTGTGATGGGTCACATGTAATGTGCTCCTGGGAGATCCTACAGGTAGAGCTATGTGCTCGTAACAGCCTGGGATGCTGCAGCCAGGTTTTGTGATGCACGTAATGAGTCCTGAGAATTCCACAGTATGGCCAGTGATGATGAAGACCTGTAGGTGGTGGGCCTACATCCAGTATGAAAAAGGACTGGCTCTGTAGAACTTCCTATGACGACTAGATTCAGAGATTGATTGAGATAGCAGCAGCAGTGACGATGATGATGACTCGATGATGATTATCCAGTGACGATGATCCAGAGAACATGACTTGTGCTAAAAGAACGGTGATGAGAAATACTTTCCTAGTTAAGAGGGAGTGTTGATGTATATGTAACTTCGGAATGTATTTCACATATATGTATATTGTATTCCTATAGAGATGGTATTATTCCTCTATAAGGAAGTGTCGTCATTTATATTGTAAGTGTCGTAACTTATACTTGATGGGTTATTAGACCAACTTATTTGGGGTCAGCCTTGTATAAGTCATGTGGGTCAAAGGGTTATTAGACCACCCTATTGGGGGTCGGCCATGTGGGTCAAAGGGTTATTAGACCACCCTATTGGGGGTCGGCCCACTCAGCATTATGTTATGTGGTTAAGTTCGAGCCTACATGAGTTAGGTAAAAAGGCAAGTCAAGTCAAGTATAAATAGAGTGCGGGAGGCACTCTATTTACTCACTCACTTCTCACACATGCTCTCAAGGAGGAGAGGCGCACTTATGGAGGAGGAGGATTGCTGCTAGGTTATGGCTATCTCTATTGGTTGGTTGTATCATTGCTCTATCTATCTCTGAGGAAGTTATTGGGGTTTTTCACCTTTATGGTTTTCCCCAAGTAAATCTTTGTGTCTCTTGTGTGCTTGCATTATTGTCTCCATGATTGATATGCTGTAGATATGCTGTACATGTTGTTCTCTCAGTTAAGATCCTAGATCATATTGAAGTAAATTCTGAAAATTTAACATTTGGAAATAAGAAAAGCTTACTTCCACCGTTTTTTAAAATCACAGCTTCTAGAAGGTTTAGATGATTTCTTAAAAAACACGAGTTTTTAGAAATGTGTTTTATTTCATAAATGGAATCAACAAAGTATGCACATTCTACATCATAACAACTTTCTATAGTTTATGCATGCATCCGGAAATAAGAAAAGCTTACTTCCCCCGTTTTTTAAAATCACAGCTTCTAGAAGGTTTACATGATTTCTTAAAAAACACGAGTTTTTAGAAAATGTGTTTTATTTCATAAATGGAATCAACAAAGTAAGCACATTCTACATCATAACGACTTTCTATAGTTTGCGCATTCGTCCGGAAATAAGAAAAGCTTAATTCCACCGTTTTTTAAAATCACGGCTTCTAGAAGGTTTACATGATTTCGTAAAAAACACGAGTTTTTAGAAAATGTGTTTTATTTCATAAATGGAATCTACAAAGTATGCACATTCTACGTCATAACGACTTTCTATAGTTTGCGCATTCGTCCGGAAATAAGAAAAGCTTACTTCCACCGTTTTTTAAAATCACAGCTTCTAGAAGGTTTACATGATTTGGTAAAAAACAAGAGTTTTTAGAAAATGTGTTTTATTTCATAGATGGAATCTACAAAGTATGCACATTCTACATCATAACGAATTTCTATAGTTTGCGCATACGTCCGGAAATAAGAAATGCTTACTTCCCCCGTTTTTTAAAATGACAGCTTCTAGAAGGTTTACATGATTTCGTAAAAAACACGAGTTTTTAGAAAATATGTTTTATTTCATAAATGGAATCTACAAAGTATGCACATTCTACGTCATAACAACTTTCTATAGTTTGCGCATGCGTCCAGAAATAAGAAAAGCTTACTTCCCCCATTTTTTAAAATCACAGCTTCTAGAAGGTTTACATGATTTCTTAAAAAACACGAGTTTTTAGAAAATGTGTTTTATTTCATAAATTGAATCAACAAAGTATGCACATTCTACGTCATAACGACCTTCTATAGTTTGCGCATGCGTCCGGAAATAAGAAAAGCTTACTTCCACCATTTTTTAAAATCACAGCATCTAGAAGGTTTACATGATTTCGTAAAAAACACGGGTTTTTAGAAAATGTGTTTTATTTCATAAATGGAATCTACAAAGTATGCACATTCTACGGCATAAAGACTTTCTATAGTTTGCGCATGCGTTCGGAAATAAGAAAAGCTTACTTCCCCCGTTTTTTAAAATCACAGCTTCTAGAAAGTTTACATGATTTCATAAAAAACACGAGTTTTTAGAAAATGTGTTTTATTTCATAAATGGAATCAACAAAGTATGCACATTCTACGTCATAACGACTTTCTATAGTTTGCGCATGCGTTTGGAAATAAGAAAAGCTTACTTCACCCGTTTTTTAAAATCACAGCTTCTAGAAGGTTTACATGATTTCTTAAAAAAGACGAGTTTTTAGAAAATGTGTTTTAATTCTTAAATAGAATCAACAAAGTAGCACATTCTACGTGATAACGACTTTCTATAGTTTGCGCATGCGTTTGGAAATAAGAAAAACTTACTTCCCCTGTTTTTTAAAATCACATCTTCTAGAAGGTTTACATGATTTCTTAAAAAACATGAGTTTTTAGAAAATGTGTTTTATTTCATAAATGGAATCAACAAAGTATGCACATTCTACGTCATAACGACTTTCTATAGTTTGCGCATGCGTTTGGAAATAAGAAAAGCTTACATCCCCCGTTTTTTAAAATCACAGCTTCTAGAAGGTTTACATGATTTATTAAAAAACATGAGTTTTTAGAAAATGTGTTTTATTTCATAAATGGAATCAACAAAATAAGCACATTCAACATCATAACGACTTTCTATAGTTTGCGCATTCGTCCGGAAATAAGAAAAGCTTACTTCCACCATTTTTTAAAATCACAGCTTCTAGAAGGTTTACATGATTTCGTAAAAAACACGAGTTTTTAGAAAATGTGTTTTATTTCATAAATGGAATCTACAAAGTATGCACATTCTACGTCATAACAACTTTCTATAGTTTGCGCATGCGTTCGGAAATAAGAAAAGCTTACTTCCCCCGTTTTTTAAAATCACGGCTTCTAGAAGGTTTACATGATTTCGTAAAAAACACGAGTTTTTAGAAAATTTGTTTTATTTCATTAATGGAATCTACAAAGTATGCACATTCTACGTCATAACGACATTCTATAGTTTGCACATGCGTCCGGAAATAAGAAAAGCTTACTTCCACCGTTTTTTAAAATCATAGCTTCTAGAAGGTTTACATGATTTCGTAAAAAACACAGGTTTTTAGAAAATGTGTTTTATTTCATAAATGGAATCTACAAAGTATGCGCATTGTATGTCATAACGACTTTCTATAGTTTGCGCATGCGTCTGGAAATAAAAAAAGCTTACTTCCACCGTTTTTTAAAATCACAGCTTCTAGAAGGTTTACATGATTTCATAAAAAACACGAGTTTTTAGAAAATGTGTTCTATTTCATAAATGGAATCTACAAAGTATGCACATTCTACGTCATAATGAATTTCTATTGTTTGCGCATGGATCCGGAAATAAGAAAAGCTTACCTCTGTTGAATTTTCTGAATTTACTTCAATATGATCTAGGGTCTTAACTGAGAGAAAAACATGTACAGCATATCTACAACATATCAATCATGGAGACAATAATGCAAGCACACACAAGAGACACAAAGATTTACTTGGGGAAAACCATAAAGGTGAAAAACCCCAATAACTTCCTCAGAGATAGATAGAGAAATGATACAACCAACCAATAGAGATAGCCATAACCTAGCAGCAATCCTCCTCCTCCATAAGTGCGCCTCTCCTCCTTGAGAGCATGTGTGTGAAGTGAGTGAGTAAATAGAGTGCCTCCCGCACTCTATTTATACTTGACTTGACTTGCCTTTTTACCTAACTCATGTCGGCTCGAACTTAACCACATAACATAATGCTGAGTGGGCCGACCCCCAATAGGGTTGTCTAATAACCCTTTGACCCACATGGCCGACCCCCAATAGGGTGGTCTAATAACCCTTTGACCCACATGACTTATACAGGGCCGACCCCAAACAAGGTGGTCTAATAACCCATCAAGTATAAGTTACGACACTTACAATATAAATGACGACACTTCCTTATAGAGGAATAATACCATCTCTATAGGAATACAATATACATATATGTGAAATACATTCCGAAGTTACATATACATCAACACTCCCTCTTAACTAGGAAGGTATTTCTCAGCACAGTTCTTCTAGCACAAGTCATCTTCTCTGGATCATCGTCACTGGATAATCGTCATCGAGTCATCATCATCGTCACTGCTGCTGCTATCTCAATCAATCTCTGAATCTACTCATCATAGGAAGTTCTACAGAGCCAGTCCTTTTTCATACTGGATGTAGGCCCACCACCTGCAGGTCTTCGTCATCACTGGCCATACTGTGGAATCCTCAGGACTTATTACGTGCGTCACAAAACCTTGAAAGAGCATCCCAGGATGTTACGGGTACACAACTCCGACCTGTAGGATCTCCCAGGGCGCTATTACATGTGACCCCACCACAAAACCTCGCAAGAGCATCTCAGGATGTTACGGGTACACAACTCCGACCTGAAATCTCCCAGGGCACAAATTACATGTGGTCCACCACAAAACCTCGCAAGAGCATCTCAGGATGTTACGGGTACACAACTCCGACCTGAAATCTCCCAGGGCAACGAATTACATGTGGTCATGGCAAAACCTCGCAAGAGCATCCCAGGACTGATTACGGGCACACAGCCCAACCTATCGGATCTCCCAGGGAAACGAATTACATGCCATAGGACAAAACCTCGCAAGAGCATCTGCCTGATATCCTAGGGCGCTATTATATGCCATAGGCAAAACCTCGAAAGACTATCTGCAGATCTCCCAGGGCAACGAATTACATGTCCTCCCAGAGCAAAACCTCGAAAGAGCATTTGCCAGATGTCCCAGGGCACCGAATTACATGCCATAGGCAAAACCTCGAAAGACCATCTGCAAATCTCCCAGGGCAACGAATTACATGCTCATCTGCACAACCTGATCCACGGCCATAGAGTATCAACCTGATACTCACCATACATCATCCTGATGTATCCATGATCATCCTGATCATCATCACTGCAACGTCCTGCTGCATGTCATCTGGAGCAACATCCTGAAGCTCGTCATCTATGATCATCACTGCAACATCCTGCTGCATGATCCACCTGATCATCAATGCATCTACCTGATGCATACCAAGTATCATACATGATCCTCCTGATCATCAATGTATCCACCTGATACAAATACATGATACATATCATCATACATGATCCTCCTGATCATCAATGCATCTACCTGATGCATACCAAGTATCATACATGATCCTCCTGATCATCAATGCATCTATCTGATGCATACCAAGTATCTACCTGATACATATCATCATACATGATCCTCCTTATCATCAATGTATCCACCTGATACAAATACAAATACATGATACATATCACCATACATGATCCACCTGATCATACAATGTATCCACCTGATACATATACAGATACATGGTCCAAGCATCCAACATGATGCATACATACATACATAAAATGATCCAACTGATCATATCCAAGCAGAAACCAGAACATCATCCTGATGCTCATCATCCAGCGCTTACATCCACAGCCATGTGAAGGATCCTCCTTCCAACATGCTTGGAATGGCTTCAGCAAATGTGTCCATCACTTCTTCCTCGAAGTATCCTTGATCTGAAGCACGCCAAGCCTCTCTCTGAAGTACTCGAACTTCACCCTGGCTAGTGGCTTCATCAGCACATCTGCAATCTACTCGTCCGTCGCAACATACAGGATCTTCATAACTCCTCTCTGCACCATATTCCTGATATAGTGATATTTGATCTCTATGTGTTTCGACCTGTCATGAAACACTGGGTTCTCGGACAGCTTCACACAACTCTGGTTATCACAGAAGATACCAGTAGCCTCCAACGGGAGATCAAATAACTCAGACAGTAGCTTCCGTAGCCATACTGCCTCACAACTAGCTGAACAGGCTGCAACATACTCTGCCTCAGCTGTACTCAGTGCTACGCAGGACTGCTTCCTGCTAAACCAAGAGATCACACCTGATCCCATACTGAAGCAGCACCCAGATGTGCTCTTCCTGTCTGCAGCACTGCCAGCCCAATATGAATCAACATAACCTTCCAGGTTAAACTTTTGATTCGCCTCATACCTGAGCCCATAATCCACTGTACCCTTCAGGTACCTCAGAACATGCTTTACAGTAACCAGGTGAACACTTCTCGGATCCGTCAGGAACTGGCTCAATGTGTTCACAGCAAAGCAAATGTCTGGTCTTATGTTCGTCAGGTACATCAAGGACCCAATCATCTGACGATACATAGAGACATCAACTGACTCAGATGAAGCATCACATAGAAGCTTCAGATTCGATGCCATAGGTGTGGCCATGGCCTTGCAATCCATCATCCCGAACCTCTTTGGGATCTCTACTGCATACTTCCCTTGTCCAAGGAAGATTCTATCTGCACTTTGCCACACCTCCATGCCAAAAACAAATAGTGCATCATCCCCAAGTTCTTCATCTCGAACTCGGTAGTAAGCTTCCGCTGCGTGTCGGCAATCAATCTATCTTCACCATACCAAGTTCTGGGAGCTTGCTTCAAGCCATACAAGGCTTTCTTCAATCTGCATACATATGACTCCCTGTCAGGTCTTGGGACTGCATCCCAAACATCTTCTTCATGATCTACGGATCATGGCATTCCATTTCTTCATCCCAGATCCTGGGAACTTCAATATCTTCAATAGATATCTTTCTTGCTGGAACAAATGTTGTAGTCCTTTTGTAGGAGATGGCATATGATCTTTCCTACACAACAAGTTAAATTGCATGATTAGAAAACATCTTATAGTTTTCAGAACAAATTCTTACACATAAAGAAATATGCCATACAGTCATGCAATTATCTTAGCCAATGCTTCAATACAACATTTATCCATATCCCGTAACTTTCTAGATGCCTTCCAATCTCTACCAGAACATTGTTAAGAGTGTGCACAACTCCCAACATGTCAGCAAAGAGGTTTCATTCTAGATAAGTAGCAATGGAATGTTGTACAGTGCCATAGGCTACTTACCCATGCATATTAGTAGTATACTGTTCATCAATGCAATTATTCTAATATGCATAATACACAACCTAATTCTAGGAACATCGGTATATACATTATTGAACAGTATTATTTAAGAAATGACAATTCAAATACTTATCTTTGTTTGTTCGTTGGGTGGACTCCCTCTGAGTCTTTGCTTCCTTGCAGGAGCTGCTGGAGTCCTAATCTGAGGTAGCTTCTTCTACACCTTTCTGTTGTGAAATGTAGAGAGATGATCAACTCCCTCTGAATATCTGCATCCTTGCAGAAACTACTGAAGTGTGCTCCTTTGCTTTCTTGCAGGAACAACTAGAGTGTGCTCCTTTGCTTTCTGGCAGGAGCAACTGGAGTGTGCTCCCTCTTGATCTTTGCTTCCTGAATTACCTGTTCTTGAACTCATATTCATCCTTGGTCCCTATGCATGCTTATTAGTATCATGAATGTGTTATCCTTGTGATCTCATATAAAATCATACATTCATTAGTATACTATTAAAACACAATAATCTCAAGCATGTATAGTCATGATCATTTCAAACAGAAATAATAAGCATGAGCATTCAAGGATTCTTATGGTTAGTCAAATCATAAGAAACATAACATGTCTAAACCTGTAATTACTCAAGCCTATGACTCTTCAGGTTAGTTGAATCATCAATCAAGATAAGATATAAAATGCATAAAACCTGTGATTATTCAAGCCTATACTTTCATGATTCTTCTGGTTAGTCATATCATCAATTATAATAATATACATCCAACCATGATTATTCAAACCTATGACTTCATGAATAATTATTATCAACAACAGTATAAGATCCTAACACAAGGTAGGATTTTAGCTTGATATAGGAAAAACATACCTGGATTAGCATGCTAGCTATTTATGTCTAACATACCCGCATAATGTCTTCTGGTTCTCTTTAGTGACTTGTGCTAGTAACCTGCATGTCTCATAAGTTAACCATTATAAAACTAAGTTATACATACCTCAAGAATGGATCTTCTATGAGATCCATGGCAATGGATGAATCTTTGTCCTCATGATCATATGTTCTTGAACTAGAACATGATTTGTCTTCTTGGTGTACCTTTCATGTTAGTAGACAACATAAAACTCATACAACATCACAATGTGTTAGTACAAACATAAGTTTCATACTCCTAATAAATGAATGACTTCTATCATGCATTCATAATTTTATTAAGGTGATATGACAAGTCTAAAATCAAGATTGTACTAACCGTGATAATATGAAGACAAGCATACCATAAACTTAATTATGAACAAATCTCAAAACATACCTCGATGAGTCATACCTATCGAGATCACTTGTAATCTTCTTATGTAAGGCCTTAGCCTCATCTCCCTCTGAAACAGGAACTTCTTCACTTATGCAAGTGATTAACCCAATCCACTTGATTTGCAAGAACTCGACCTTGAGCTAGATATGGGTTTGTCAGAGAAACCCCAAAAATTCAAACTTTGAATTTCAAACTTCTGATAGGATAGAAATATGTGCCTTGATGAGCTGATCAAGTTGGTATATTCAGAATTTGAAAACTGCAAAGTTTCACTCCTCAATTTTGCCTTTGAAACTTCTAGATTCACTGGACGTGACCCTGAACTGGGGTTTGATGAAGCCCACTCTTTTGCCCCATCAAAATGTTTGATCCAAAGCTCTAAGCTTCTATTTTTCTGAGGAGCTTCCAGCCGTGGTCACAGATTTCAAAAATTCCCATTTTTACAGAAGCCCTAATTCCGGAAGCCATGAATGAAGGTACCAAAAAATAATTCTGTTTTGACAGAAATATGTACCTGATTGTTTCTGGTGTAACTCCGAAATTTTTGATCCACATGGTCTGAACAAGTTTCCTGAGATAGCCTGACCTGTTATCTTTCCATCCTGACAGGTCTGACCTCAATTGGATTCTCTGAGAGAGAGATATGCCAAATGTCGCAACGTGACCTGTTTTGGGATAAAACAGGAGAGCGAACTTGTACGACGTGCCACGTGTCACTGTTTTAACTTCAGCATCTGAAAAGTTTTCTGAGATAGCTCGGCCTGTTACCTTTCCATCCTGACAGGTCTGACCTCAATTGGACTCTCTGAGAGAGAGTTATGCCAAATGTCGCAACGTGACCTGTTTATGGGATAATACAGGAGATCGAACTTGTACGGCGTGCCACGTGTCACTGGTTCGACTTCGGCCTCTGAAAAAGTTTTCTGAGATAGTGCAGACTGTGTACTACCTGTCACTTTTTACGAAATTTCATTTGGAGCTTCCTAGACCAAGATATGACCTTTTTCCCAAGGTCACCTGATTTTGACTCAGATCTGGAAGAGGCAGAAACCCTATATTGTACAGATCATAAATCACAAAGTACAACGAATTAGAGGTTGTCCTTTGGACACAAGATACCTGGAGATCTTAGCTTCGGCCTGTAACAATTTCAGATCCTAAAACTTCGCCAAAACGGATTTATAGTGAAAGTTCTACGATGACTGGTTTTTGCTATATCAAGCCCTAGCATCGTAAGTGCAACAAGTGTCATACATGCCATATCATGCCTTCTTTCAGGCTAGCTCTGATACCATGTTGAATTTTCTGAATTTACTTCAATATGATCTAGGATCTTAACTGAGAGAAAAACATGTACAGCATATCTACAGCATATCAATCATGGAGACAATAATGCAAGCACACACAAGAGACACAAAGATTTACTTGGGGAAAACCATAAAGGTGAAAAACCCCAATAACTTCCTCAGAGATAGATAGAGAAATGATACAACCAACCAATAGAGATAGCCATAACCTAGCAGCAATCCTCCTCCTCCATAAGTGCGCCTCTCCTCCTTGAGAGCATGTGTGTGAAGTGAGTGAGTAAATAGAGTGCCTCCCGCACTCTATTTATACTTGACTTGACTTGCCTTTTTACCTAACTCATGTCGGCTCGAACTTAACCACATAACATAATGCTGAGTGGGCCGACCCCCAATAGGGTGGTCTAATAACCCTTTGACCCACATGGCCGACCCCCAATAGGGTGGTCTAATAACCCTTTGACCCACATGACTTATACAGGGCCGACCCCAAACAAGGTGGTCTAATAACCCATCAAGTATAAGTTACGACACTTACAATATAAATGACGACACTTCCTTATAGAGGAATAATACCATCTCTATAGGAATACAATATACATATATGTGAAATACATTCCGAAGTTACATATACATCAACAACCTCCACCGTTTTTTAAAATCACAGCTTCTAGAAGGTTTATATGATTTCGTAAAAAACACGAGTTTTTAGAAAATGTGTAATATTTCATCAATGGAATCAACAAAGTATGCACATTCTACGTCATAACGACTTTCTATAGTTTGCGCATGCATCCGGAAATAAGAAAAGCTTACTTCCCCCCGTTTTTTAAAATCGCAGCTTCTAGAAGGCTTACATGATTTCGTAAAAAACACGAGTTTTTAGAAAATGTGTTTTATTTCATAAATTGAATCAACAAAGTATGCACATTCTACGTCATAATGACTTTCTATACTTTGCGCATTCGTTCGGAAATAAGAAAAGCTTACTTCCACCGATTTTTAAAATCATAGCTTCTAGAAGGTTTACATGATTTCCTAAAAAACACGAGTTTTTAGAAAATGTGTTTTATTTCATAAATGGAATCTACAAAGTATGCACATTCTACGTCATAACGACTTTCTATAGTTTGTGCATGCGTCCGGAAATAAGAAAAGCTTACTTCCACCGTTTTTTAAAATCACAGCTTCTAGAAGGTTTACATGATTTTGTAAAAAACACGAGTTTTTAGAAAATGTGTTTTATTTCATAAATGGAATCTGCAAAGTATGCACATTATATGTCATAACGACTTTCTATAGTTTGCTCATGCGTCTGGAAATAATAAAAGCTTACTTCCACCGTTTTTTAAAATCACAGCTTCTAGAAGCTTTACATGATTTTTTAAAAAACACGAGTTTTTAGAAAATGTGTTTTATTTCATAAATGGAATCAAAAAAGTATGCACATTCTACGTCATAATGAATTTCTATAGTTTGCGCATTCGTCCGGAAATAAGAAAAGCTTACTTCCACCGTTTTTTAAAATTACAGCTTCTAGAATGTTTACATGATTTCTTAAAAAACACGAGTTTTTAGAAAATCTGTTTTATTTCATAAATGGAATCAACAAAGTATCCACATTCTACGTCATAACGACTTTCTATAGTTTATGCATGCGTTTGGAAATAAGAAAAGCTTACTTCCACCGTTTTTTAAAATCACAGCTTCTAGAAGGTTTAGATGATTTCTTAAAAAACACGAGTTTTTAGAAAATGTGTTTTATTTCATAAATGAAATCAACAAAGTATGCACATTCTACATCATAACAACTTTCTATAGTTTATGCATGCATCCGGAAATAAGAAAAGCTTACTTCCCCCGTTTTTTAAAATCACAGCTTCTAGAAGGTTTACATGATTTCTTAAAAAACACGAGTTTTTAGAAAATGTGTTTTATTTCATAAATGGAATCAACAAAGTATGCACATTCTACATCATAACAACTTTCTATAGTTTATGCATGCATCCGGAAATAAGAAAAGCTTACTTCGCCCGTTTTTTAAAATCACAGCTTCTAGAAGGTTTACATGATTTCTTAAAAAACACGAGTTTTTAGAAAATGTGTTTTATTTCATAAATGGAATCAACAAAGTAAGCACATTCTACATCATAACGACTTTCTATAGTTTGCGCATTCGTCCGGAAATAAGAAAAGCTTACTTCCACCGTTTTTTAAAATCACAGCTTCTAGAAGGTTTACATGATTTCGTAAAAAACACGAGTTTTTAGAAAATGTGTTTTATTTCATAAATGGAATCTACAAAGTATGCACATTCTACATCATAACGAATTTCTATAGTTTGCGCATGCGTCCGGAAATAAGAAATGCTTACTTCCCCCGTTTTTTAAAATCACAGCTTCTAGAAGGTTTACATGATTTCGTAAAAAACACGACTTTTTAGAAAATGTGTTTTATTTCATAAATGGAATCTACAAAGTATGCACATTCTACGTCATAACGACTTTCTATAGTTTGCGCATGCGTCCAGAAATAAGAAAAGCTTACTTCCCCCATTTTTTAAAATCACAGCTTCTAGAAGGTTTACCTGATTTCTTAAAAAACACGACTTTTTAGAAAATGTGTTTTATTTCATAAATTGAATCAACAAAGTATGCACATTCTACGTCATAACGACCTTCTATAGTTTGCGCATGCGTCCGGAAATAAGAAAAGCTTACTTCCACCATTTTTTAAAATCACAGCATCTAGAAGGTTTACATGATTTCGTAAAAAACACGGGTTTTTAGAAAATGTGTTTTATTTCATAAATGGAATCTACAAAGTATGCACATTCTACGGCATATCGACTTTCTATAGTTTGCGCATGCGTCCGGAAATAAGAAAAGCTTACTTCCACCATTTTTTAAAATCACAGCATCTAGAAGGTTTACATGATTTCGTAAAAAACATGGGTTTTTAGAAAATGTGTTTTATTTCATAAATGGAATCTACAAAGTATGCACATTCTACGGCATATCGACTTTCTATAGTTTGCGCATGCGTTCGGAAATAAGAAAAGCTTACTTCCCCCGTTTTTTAAAATCACAGCTTCTAGAAGGTTTACATGATTTCGTAAAAAACACGGGTTTTTAGAAAATGTGTTTTATTTCATAAATGGAATCTACAAAGTATGCACATTCTACGGCATATCGACTTTCTATAGTTTGCGCATGCGTCCAGAAATAAGAAAAGCTTACTTCCACCATTTTTTAAAATCACAGCATCTAGAAGGTTTACATGATTTCGTAAAAAACACGGGTTTTTAGAAAATGTGTTTTATTTCATAAATGGAATCTACAAAGTATGCACATTCTACGGCATATCGACTTTCTATAGTTTGCGCATGCGTTCGGAAATAAGAGAAGCTTACTTCCCCCGTTTTTTAAAATCACAGCTTCTAGAAAGTTTACATGATTTCATAAAAAACACGAGTTTTTAGAAAATGTGTTTTATTTCATAAATGGAATCAACAAAGTATGCACATTCTACGTCATAACGACTTTCTATAGTTTGTGCATGCGTTTGGAAATAAGAAAAGCTTACTTCCCCCGTTTTTTAAAATCACAGCTTCTAGAAGGTTTACATGATTTCTTAAAAAACACGAGTTTTTAGAAAATGTGTTTTAATTCTTAAATAGAATCAACAAAGTAGCACATTCTACGTGATAACGACTTTCTATAGTTTGCGCATGCGTTTGGAAATAAGAAAAACTTACTTCCCCTGTTTTTTAAAATCACAGCTTCTAGAAGGTTTACATGATTTCTTAAAAAACATGAGTTTTTAGAAAATGTATTTTATTTCATAAATGGAATCAACAAAGTATGCACATTCTAGGTCATAACGACTTTCTATAGTTTGCGCATGCGTTTGGAAATAAGAAAAGCTTACATCCCCCGTTTTTTAAAATCACAGCTTCTAGAAGGTTTACATGATTTATTAAAAAACACGAGTTTTTAGAAAAGCTTAATCAACCATTTTTTAAAATCACAGCTTCTAGAAGGTTTACATGATTTCGTAAAAAACACGAGTTTTTAGAAAATGTGTTTTATTTCATAAATGGAATCTACAAAGTATGCACATTCTATGTCATAACGACATTCTATAGTTTGCGAATGCATCCGGAAATAAGAAAAGCTTACTTCCCCCGTTTTTTAAAATAACAACTTCTAGAAGGTTTACATGATTTCTAAAAAAACACGAGTTTTTAGAAAATGTGTTTTATTTCATAAATGGAAGCTACAAAGTATGCACATTCTACGTCATAATGACATTCTATAGTTTGCGCATGCGTCCGGAAATAAGAAAAGCTTACTTCCCCTGTTTTTTAAAATCACAGCTTCTAGAAGGTTTATATGATTTCTTAAAAAACACGAGTTTTTAGAAAATGTGTTTTATTTCATAAATGGAATCAACAAAGTATGCACATTCTACATCATAACAAGTTTCTATATTTTATGCATGCGTCCGGAAATAAGAAAAGCTTACTTCCACCGTTTTTTAAAATCACAGCATCTAGAAGGTTTACATAATTTCGTAGAAAACACGAGTATTTAGAAAATGTGTTTTATTTCTTAAATGGAATCAACAAAGTATGCACATTCTACATCATAACGACTTTCTATAGTTTGCGCATTCGTCTGGAAATAAGAAAAGCTTACTTCCACCATTTTTTAAAATCACAGCTTCTAGAAGCTTTACATGATTTCGTAAAAAAGACGAGTTTTTAGAAAATGTGTTTTATTTCATCAATGGAATCTACAAAGTATGCACATTCTACGTCATAACGACTTTCTTTAGTTTGCGCATGCGTCCGGAAATAAGAAAAGCTTACTTCCCCCGTTTTTTAAAATCACAGCAGCTTCTAGAAGGTTTACATGATTTCTTAAAAAACACGAGTTTTTAGAAAATGTGTTTTATTTCATAAATGGAATCAACAAATTATGCACATTCTACGTCATAACGACTTTCTATAGTTTGCGCATGCGTTTGGAAATAAGAAAAGCTTACTTCTCCCGTTTTTTAAAATCATGGCTTCTGGAAGGTTTACATGATTTCTTAAAAAACACGAGTTTTTAGAAAATGTGTTTTATTTAATAAATGGAATCAACAAAGTATGCACATTCTACGTCATAACGACTTTCTATAGTTTGCGCATGCGTTCGGAAATAAGAAAAGCTTACTTCCACCGTTTTTTAAAATCACAGCTTCTAGAAGATTTACATGATTTCGTAAAAAACACGAGTTTTTAGAAAATGTGTTTTATTTCATAAATGGAATCTACAAAGTATGGACATTCTACGTCATAACGACTTTCTATAGTTTGCGCATGCGTCCGGAAATAAGAAACGCTTACTTCCCCCGTTTTTTAAAATCATAGCTTCTAGAAGGTTTACATGATTTCTTAAAAAACACGAGTCTTTAGAAAATGTGTTTTATTTCATAAATGGAATCAACAAAGTATGCACATTCTACGTCATAACGTCTTTCTATAGTTTGCGCATGCGTTCAGAAATAAGAAAAGGTTACTTCCCCCGTTTTTTAAAATCACAGCTTCTAGAAGGTTTACATGATTTATTAAAAAACACGAGTTTTTAGAAAATGTGTTTTATTTCATAAATGGAATCAACAAAGTATGCACATTCTACGTCATAACGACCTTCTATAGTTTGCGCATGCGTCCGGAAATAAGAAAAGCTTACTTCTCCCGTTTTTTAAAATCACAGCTTCTAGAAGGTTTACATGATTTCTTAAAAAACTCGAGTTCTTAGAAAATGTGTTTTATTTCATAAATGGAATCAACAAAGTATGCACATTCTACGTCATAACGACTTTCTATAGTTTATGCATACATCCGGAAATAAGAAAAGCTTACTTCCACTGTTTTTTAAAATCACAGCTTCTAGAAGGTTTACACGATTTCTTAAAAAACAGGAGTTTTTAGAAAATGTGTTTTATTTCATAAATGGAATCAACAAAGTATGCACATTCTACGTCATAAGGACTTTCTATAGTTTGCGCATTCATCCGGAAATAAGAAAAGCTTACTTCCATTGTTTTTTAAAATCACAGCTTCTAGAAGGTTTACACGATTTCTTAAAAAACACGAGTTTTTAGAAAATGTGTTTTATTTCATAAATGGAATCAACAAACTATGCACATTCTACGGCATAACGACTTTCTATAGTTTGCGCATGCGTCCAGAAATAAGAAAAGCTTACTTCCCCCGTTTTTTAAAATCACAGCTTCTAGAAGGTTTACATGATTTTTAAAAAAACACGAGTTTTTAGAAAATGTGTTTTATTTCATAAATAGAATCAACAAAGCATGCACATTCTACGTCATAACGACTTTCTATAGTTTGCGCATGCGTTTGGAAATAAGAAAAGCTTACTTCCCCCGTTTTTTAAAATCACAGCTTCTAGAAGGTTTACATGATTTCTTAAAAAACACGAGTTTTTAGAAAATGTGTTTTATTTCATAAATAGAATCAACAAATTATGCACATTCTACGTCATAACGAATTTCTATAGTTTGCACATGCGTCCGGAAATAAGAAAAGCTTACTTCCACCGTTTTTTAAAATCACAGCTTCTAGAACGTTTACATGATTTTGTAAAAAACACGAGTTTTTAGAAAATATTTTTTATTTCATAAATGGAATCAACAAAGTATGCACATTCTACGTCATAACGACTTTCTATAGTTTGCGCATGCGTTTGGAAATAAGAAAAGCTTACTTCCCCCGTTTTTTAAAATCACAGCTTCTAGAAGGTTTACATGATTTCTTAAAAAACACGAGTTTTTAGAAAATGTGTTTTATTTCATAAATAGAATCAACAAATTATGCATATTCTACGTCATAACGACATTCTATAGTTTGCGCATGCGTCCGGAAATAAGAAAAGCTTCCTTCCACCGTTTTTTAAAATCACAGCTTCTAGAAGGTTTACATGATTTCGTAAAAAACACGAGTTTTTAGAAAATGTGTTTTATTTCATAAATGGAATCTACAAAGTATGCACATTCTACGTCATAACGACTTTCTATAGTTTATCGATGTGTCCGGAAATAAGAAAAGCTTACTTCCACTGTTATTTAAAATCACAGCTTCTAGAAGGTCTACATGATTTCCTAAAAAACATGAGTTTTTAGAAAATGTGTTTTATTTCATAAATGGAATCTACAAAGTATGCACATTCTACGGCATGCGTCCGGAAATAAGAAAAGCTTACTTCCCCCGATTTTTAAAATCACTACTTCTAGAAGGTTTACATGATTTCGTAAAAAACACAAGTTTTTAGAAAATGTGTTTTATTTCATAAATGGAATCTAAAAAGTATGGACATTCTACGTCATAACGACATTCTATAGTTTGTGCATGCATTCGGAAATAAGAAAAGCTTATTTCCCCCAATTTTAGAATCATAGCTTCTAGAAGGTTTACATGATTTCTTAAAAAACACGAGTTTTTAGAAAATGTGTTTTATTCCATAAATGGAATCAACAAAGTATGCACATTTTTCGTCATAACGACTTTCTATAGTTTGCGCATGTGTTTGGAAATAAGAAAAGCTTACTTCCCCCATTTTTTAAAATCACAGCTTCTAGAAGGTTTACATGATTTCTTAAAAAACACGAGTTTTTAGAAAATTTGTTTTATTTCATAAATGGAATCAACAAAGTATGCACATTCTACATCATAACGAATTTCTATAGTTTGCGCATGCGTCCGGAAATAAGAAAAGCTTACTTCCACCGTTTTTTAAAATCACAGCTTCTAGAAGGTTTACATGATTTCGTAAAAAACACGAGATTTTAGAAAATGTGTTTTATTTAATAAATGGAATCTACAAAGTATGCACATTCGACGTCATAATGACATTCTATAGTTTGCGCATGCGTCCGGAAATAAGAAAAGCTTACTTCGCGCATTTTTTAAAATCACAGCTTCTAGAAGGTTTACATGATTTCTTAAAAAACACGAGTTTTTAGAAAACGTGTTTTATTTCATAAATGGAATCAACAAAGTATGCACATTCTACGTCATCACGACTATCTATAGTTTTCACATGTGTTTGGAAATAAGAAAAGCTTACTTCCCCCGTTTTTTAAAATCACAGCTTCTAGAAGGTTTACATGATTTCTTAAAAAACACGAGTTTTTAGAAAATGTGTTTTATTTCATAAATGGAATCTACAAAGTATGCACATTCTCCGTCATAATGACTTTATATAGTTTGCGCATGCGTCCGGAAATAAGAAAAGCTTACTTCGACCGTTTTTTAAAATCACAGCTTCTAGAAGGTTTACATGATTTCGTAAAAAACACGAGTTTTTAGAAATTGTGTTTTATTTCATAAATGGAATCTACAAAGTATGCACATTCTACGTCATAACTACTTTCTATAGTTTGCGCATGCGTCTGAAAATAAGAAAAGCTTACTTCCCCCATTTTTTAAAATCACAGCTTCTAGAACGTTTACATGATTTCTTAAAAAACACGAGTTTTTAGAAAATGTGTTTTATTTCATAAATGGAATCAACAAAGTATGCACATTCTACGTCATAACGACTTTCTATAGTTTGCGCATGTGTTTGGAAAGAAGAAAAGGTTACTTCCCCCGTTTTTTAAAATCACAGCTTATAGAAGGTTTACATGATTTCTTAAACAACACGAGTTTTTAGAAAATGTGTTTTATTTCATAAATGGAATCAACAAAGTATGCACATTCTACGTCATAACGAATTTCTATAGTTTGCGCATGCGTCTAGAAATAAGAAAAGCTTACTTCCACCGTTTTTTAAAATCACAGCTTCTAGAAGGTTTACATGATTTCTTAAAAAACACGAGTTTTTAGAAAATGTGTTTTATTTCATAAATGGAATCTACAAAGTATGCACATTCTACCTCATAACGAATTTCTATAGTTTGCGCATGCGTCCGGAAATAAGAAAAGCTTACTTCCACCGTTTTTTAAAATCACAGCTTCTAGAAGGTTTAGATGATTTCGTAACTAACACGAGTTTTTAGAAAATGTGTTTTATTTCACAAATGGAATCTACAAAGTATGCACATTCTACGTCATAACGACTTTATATAGTTTGCGCATGCGTTCGGAAATAAGAAAAGCTTACTTCCCCCATTTTTTAAAATCACAGCTTCTAGAAGGTTTACATGATTTCGTAAAAAACACGAGTTTTTAGAAAATGTGTTTTATTTCATAAATGGAATCTACAAAGTATGCACATTCTACGTCATAACGACTTTATATAGTTTGCGCATGCGTCCGGAAATAAAAAAAGCTTACTTCCTCCGTTTTTTAAAATCACAGCTTCTAGAAGCTTTACATGATTTCTTAAAAAACACGAGTTTTTAGAAAATGTGTTTTATTTCATAAATGGAATAAACAAAGTATGCACATTCTACATCATAACGACTTTCTATAGTTTGCGCATTCGTCCCGAAATAACAAAAGCTTACTTCCACCGTTTTTTAAAATCACAGCTTCTAGAAAGTTTACGTGATTTCGTAAAAAACACGAGGTTTTAGAAAATGTGTTTTATTTCATAAATGGAATCTACAAAGTATGCACATTCTACGTCATAACGACATTCTATAGTTTCCGCATGCGTCCGGAAATAAGAAAAGCTTACTTCCACCGTTTTTTAAAATCACAGCTTCTAGAAGGTTTACATCATTTCGTAAAAAACACGAGATTTTAGAAAATGTGTTTTATTTAATAAATGGAATCTACAAAGTATGCACATTCTACGTCATAATGACATTCTATAGTTTGCGCATGCTTCCGGAAATAAGAAAAGCTTACTTCGCCCATTTTTTAAAATCACAGCTTCTAGAGGTTTACATGATTTCTTAAAAAACATGAGTTTTTAGAAAATGTGTTTTATTTCATAAATAGAATCAACAAAGTATGCACATTCTACGTCATAACGACTTTCTATAGTTTGCGCATGCGTTTGGAAATAAGAAAAGCTTACTTCCTCCGTTTTTTAAAATCACAGCTTCTAGAAGCTTTACATGATTTCTTAAAAAACACGAGTTTTTAGAAAATGAGTTTTATTTCATAAATGGAATAAACAAAGTATGCACATCCTACATCATAACGAATTTCTATAGTTTGCGCATTCGTCCCGAAATAACAAAAGCTTACTTCCACCGTTTTTTAAAATCACAGCTTCTAGAAGGTTTACATGATTTCGTAAAAAACACGACTTTTTAGAAAATGTGTTTCATTTCATAAATGGAATCTACAAAGTATGCACATTCTACGTCATAACGACTTTCTATAGTTTGCGCATGCGTCCGGAAATAACAAAAGCTTACTTCCCCCGTTTTTTAAAATCACTGCTTCTAGAAGGTTTACATGATTTCGTAAAAAACACGAGTTTTTAGAAAATGTGTTTTATTTCATAAATGGAATCTACAAAGTATGCATATTCTACCTCATAACGACATTCTATAGTTTGCGCATGCGTCCGGAAATAAGAAAAGCTTACTTCGACCATTTTTTAAAATCACAGCTTCTAGAAGGTTTACATGATTTGTTAAAAAACACGAGTTTTTAGAAAACGTGTTTTATTTCATAAATGGAATCAACAAAGTATGCACATTCTACGTCATCACGACTTTCTATAGTTTGCACATGTGTTTGGAAATAAGAAAAGCTTACTTCCCCCGTTTTTTAAAATCACAGCTTTTAGAAGGTTTACATGATTTCTTAAAAAACACGAGTTTTTAGAAAATGTGTTTTATTTCATAAATGGAATCAACAAAGTATGCACATTCTATGTCATAACGACTTTCTATAGTTTGCGCATGTGTTTGGAAATAAGAAAAGCTTAGTTCCCCCGTTTTTTAAAATCACAGCTTATAGAAGGTTTACATGATTTCTTAAAAAACATGAGTTTTTAGAAAATGTGTTTTATTTCATAAATGGAATCAACAAAGTATGCACATTCTATGTCATAATCAATTTCTATAGTTTGCGCATGCGTCCGGAAATAAGAAAAGCTTACTTCCACCGTTTTTTAAAATCACAGCTTCTAGAAGGTTTACATGATTTCGTAAAAAACACGAGTTTTTAGAAAATGTGTTTTATTTCATAAATGGAATCTTCAAAGTATGCATATTCTACGTCATAACGACTTTATATAGTTTCCGCATGCGTCCGGAAATAAGAAAAGCTTACTTCCCCCATTTTTTAAAATCACAGCTTCTAGAAGGTTTACATGATTTCGTAAAAAACACGAGTTTTTAGAAAATGTGTTTTATTTCATAAATGGAATCTAAAACGTATGCACATTCTACGTCATAACGACTTTATATAGTTTGCGCATGCGTCTGGAAATAAGAAAAGCTTACTTCCCCCGTTTTTTAAAATCACAGCTTCTAGAAGGTTTACATGATTTCTTAAAAAACACTAGTTTTTAGAAAATGTGTTTTATTTCATAAATGGAATCTACAAAGTATGCACATTCTACGTCATAACGACTTTCTATAGTTTGCGCATGTTTTTGGAAATAAGAAAAGCTTACTTCCCCCGTTTTTTAAAATCACAGCTTCTAGAAGCTTTACATGATTTCTCAAAAAACACGAGTTTTTAGAAAATGTGTTTTATTTCATAAATGGAATCAACAAAATTTGCACATTCTACATCATAACGACATTCTATAGTTTGCGCATTCGTCCCGAAATAACAAAAGCTTACTTCCACCGTTTTTTAAAATCACAGCTTCTAGAAGGTTTACATGATTTCGTAAAAAACACGAGTTTTTAGAAAATGTGTTTTATTTCATAAATGGAATCTACAAAGTATGCACATTCTACGTCATAACGACTTTCTATAGTTTGCGCATGCGTCCGGAAATAACAAAAGCTTACTTCCCCCGTTTTTTAAAATCACTGCTTCTAGAAGGTTTACATGATTTCGTAAAAAACACGAGTTTTTAGAAAACGTGTTTTATTTCATAAATGGAATCTACAAAGTATGCATATTCTACGTCATAACGACATTCTATAGTTTGCGCATGCGTCCGGAAATAAGAAAAGCTTACTTCGACCATTTTTTAAAATCACAGCTTCTAGAAGGTTTACATGATTTGTTAAAAAACACGAGTTTTTAGAAAACGTGTTTTATTTCATAAATGGAATCAACAAAGTATGCACATTCTACGTCATCACGACTTTCTATAGTTTGCACATGTGTTTGGAAATAAGAAAAGCTTACTTCCCCCGTTTTTTAAAATCACAGCTTTTAGAAGGTTTACATGATTTCTTAAAAAACACGAGTTTTTAGAAAATGTGTTTTATTTCATAAATGGAATCAACAAAGTATGCACATTCTATGTCATAACGACTTTCTATAGTTTGCGCATGTGTTTGGAAATAAGAAAAGCTTAGTTCCCCCGTTTTTTAAAATCACAGCTTATAGAAGGTTTACATGATTTCTTAAAAAACACGAGTTTTTACAAAATGTGTTTTATTTCATAAATGGAATCAACAAAGTATGCACATTCTATGTCATAATCAATTTCTATAGTTTGCGCATGCGTCCGGAAATAAGAAAAGCTTACTTCCACCGTTTTTTAAAATCACAGCTTCTAGAAGGTTTACATGATTTCGTAAAAAACACGAGTTTTTAGAAAATGTGTTTTATTTCATAAATGGAATCTTCAAAGTATGCATATTCTACGTCATAACGACTTTATATAGTTTGCGCATGCGTCCGGAAATAAGAAAAGCTTACTTCCCCCATTTTTTAAAATCACAGCTTCTAGAAGGTTTACATGATTTCGTAAAAAACACGAGTTTTTAGAAAATGTGTTTTATTTCATAAATGGAATCTAAAAAGTATGCACATTCTACATCATAACAACTTTATATAGTTTGCGCATGCGTCTGGAAATAAGAAAAGCTTACTTCCCCCGTTTTTTAAAATCACAGCTTCTAGAAGGTTTACATGATTTCTTAAAAAACACTAGTTTTTAGAAAATGTGTTTTATTTCATAAATGGAATCTACAAAGTATGCACATTCTACGTCATAATGACTTTCTATAGTTTGCGCATGTTTTTGGAAATAAGAAAAGCTTACTTCCCCCGTTTTTTAAAATCACAGCTTCTAGAAGCTTTACATGATTTCTTAAAAAACACGAGTTTTTAGAAAATGTGTTTTATTTCATAAATGGAATCAACAAAATTTGCACATTCTACATCATAACGACATTCTATAGTTTGCGCATTCGTCCCGAAATAACAAAAGCTTACTTCCACCGTTTTTTAAAATCACAGCTTCTAGAAGGTTTACATGATTTCGTAAAAAACACGAGTTTTTAGAAAATGTGTTTTATTTCATAAATGGAATCTACAAAGTATGCACATTCTACATCATAACGACATTCTATAGTTTGCGCATGCGTCCGGAAATAAGAAAAGCTTACTTCGACCATTTTTTAAAATCACAGCTTCTAGAAGGTTTACATGATTTCTTAAAAAACACGAGTTTTTAGAAAATGTGTTTTATTTCATAAATAGAATCAACAAAGTATGCACATTCTACGTCATAACGACTTTCTATAGTTTGCACATGTGTTTGGAAATAAGAAAAGCTTACTTCCCCCGTTTTTTAAAATCATAGCTTCTAGAAGGTTTACATGATTTCTTAAAAAACACGAGTTTTTAGAAAATGTGTTTTATTTCCTAAATGGAATCAACAAAGTATGCACATTCTACGTCATCACGACTTTCTATAGTTTGCGCATGTGTTTGGAAATAAGAAAAGCTTACTTCCCCCGTTTTTTAAAATCACAGCTTATAGAAGGTTTACATGATTTCTTAAAAAACACGAGTTTTTAGAAAATGTGTTTTATTTCATAAATGGTATCAACAAAGTATGCACATTCTACGTCATAACGAATTTCTATAGTTTGCGCATGCGTCGGAAATAAGAAAAGCTTACTTCAACCGTTTTTTAAAATCACAGCTTCTGAGAAGGTTTACATGATTTCGTAAAAAACACGAGTTTTTAGAAAATGTGTTTTATTTCATAAATGGAATCTACAAAGTATGCACATTCTACGTTATAACGACTTTATATAGTTTGCGCATGCGTTTGGAAATAAGCAAAGCTTACTTCCCCCGTTTTTTTAAATCATAGCTTCTAGAAGCTTTACATGATTTCTTAAAAAACAAGAGTTTTTAGAAAATGTGTTTTATTTCATATATGGAATCAACAAAGTATGCACATTCTACATCATAACGACTTTCTATAGTTTGCGCATTCGTCCCGAAATAACAAAAGCTTACTTCCACCGTTTTTTAAAATCACAGCTTCTAGAAGGTTTGCATGATTTCGTAAAAAAAATGAGTTTTTAGAAAATGTGTTTTATTTCATAAATGGAATCTACAAAGTATGCACATTCTACATAATAACGACTCTCTATAGTTTGCGCATGCGTCCGGAAATAAGAAAAGCTTACTTCCCCCGTTTTTTAAAATCACTGCTTCTAGAAGGTTTACATGATTTCTTAAAAAACACGAGTTTTTAGAAAATGTGTTTTATTTCATAAATGGAATCAACAAAGTATGCACATTCTACGTCATAACAAATTTCTATAGTTCGCGCATGCGTCTGGAAATAAGAAAAGCTTACTTCCACCGTTTTTTAAAATCACAGCTTCTAGAAAGTTTACATGATTTCGTAAAAAACAAGAGTTTTTATAAAATGTGTTTTATTTCATAAATGGAATCTACAAACTATGCACATTCTACGTCATAACGATTTTATATAGCTCGCGCATGCGTCCGGAAATAATAAAACCTTACTTCCCCCGTTTTTTAAAGTCACAGCTTCTAGAAGGTTTACATGATTTCTTAAAAAACACGAGTTTTTAGAAAACGTGTTTTATTTCATAAATGGAATCAACAAAGTATGCACATTCTACGTCATCACGACTTTCTATAGTTTGCACATGTGTTTGGAAATAAGAAATGGTTACTTCCCCCGTTTTTTAAAATCACAGCTTCTAGAAGGTTTACATGATTTCTTAAAAAACTCGAGTTTTTAGAAAATGTGTTTTATTTCATAAATGGAATCAACAAAGTATTCACATTCTACGTCATAACGACTTTCTATAGTTTGCGAAGGTGTTTGGAAATAAGAAAAGCTTACTTCCCCCGTTTTTTAAAATCACAACTTATAGAAGGTTTAGATGATTTCTTAAAAAACACAATTTTTTAGAAAATGTGTTTTATTTCATAAATGGAATCAACAAAGTATGCACATTCTATGTCATAACGAATTTCTATAGTTTGCGCATGCGTCCGGAAATAAGAAAAGCTTACTTCCACCGTTTTTTAAAATCACAGCTTCTAGAAGGTTTACATGATTTCGTAAAAAACACGAGTTTTTAGAAAATGTGTTTTATTTCATAAATGGAATCTACAAAGTATGCACATTCTACGTCATAACGAATTTCTATAGTTTGCGCATACGTCCGGAAATAAGAAAAGCTTACTTCCACCGTTTTTTAAAATCACAGCTTCTAGAAGGTTTACATGATTTCGTAAAAAAGACGAGTTTTTAGAAAATGTTTTTTATTTCATAAATGGAATCTACAAAGTATGCACATTCTACGGCATAACGACTTTCTATAGTTTGCGCATGCGTCCAGAAATAAGAAAAGCTTACTTCCCCCGTTTTTTAAAATCACAGCTTCTAGAAGGTTTACATGATTTCGTAAAAAACACGAGTTTTTAGAAAATGTGTTTTATTTCATAAATGGAATCTACAAAGTATGCACATTCTATGTCATAACTACTTTCTATAGTTTGCGCATGCATCCGGAAATAAGAAAAGCTTACTTCCCCCATTTTTGAAAATCACAGCTTCTAGAAGGTTTACATGATTTCTTAAAAAACACGAGTTTTTAGAAAATGTGTTTTATTTCATAAATGGAATCAACAAAGTATGCACATTCTACGTCATAACGACTTTCTATAGTTTGCGCATGTGTTTGGAAAGAAGAAAAGGTTACTTCCCCCGTTTTTTAAAATCACAGCTTATAGAAGGTTTACATGATATCTTAAAAAACACGAGTTTTTAGAAAATGTGTTTTATTTCATAAATGGAATCAACAAAGTATGCACATTCTACGTCATAACAAATTTCTATAGTTTGCGCATGCGTCCAGAAATAAGAAAAGCTTACTTCCACCATTTTTTAAAATCACAGCTTCTAGAAGGTTTACATGATTTCGTAAAAAACACGAGTTTTTAGAAAATGTGTTTTATTTCATAAATGCAATCTACAAAGTATGCACATTCTACGTCATAATGACTCTATATAATTTGCGCATGCGTCCGGAAATAAGAAAAGCTTACTTCCCCCGTTTTTTAAAATCACAGCTTCTAGAAGGTTTACATGATTTCTTAAAAAACACGAGTTTTTAGAAAATGTGTTTTATTTCATAAATGGAATCAACAAAGTATTCACATTCTACGTCATAACAAATTTCTAGAGTTTGCGCATGCGTCCAGAAATAAGAAAAGCTTACTTCGACCGTTTTTTAAAATCACAGCTTCTAGAAGGTTTACATGATTTCGTAAAAAACACGAGTTTTTAGAAAATGTGTTTTATTTCATAAATGGAATCTACAAAGTATGCACATTCTACATCATAATGACATTCTATAGTTTGTGCATGCATCCGGAAATAAGAAAAGCTTACTTCCCCCGTTTTTTAAAATCACAGCTTCTAGAAGGTTTACATGATTTCTTAAAAAACACGAGTTTTTAGAAAATGTGTTTTATTTCCTAAATGGAATCAACAAAGTATGCACATTCTACGTCATCACGACTTTCTATAGTTTGCGCATGTGTTTGGAAATAAGAAAAGCTTACTTCCCCCGTTTTTTAAAATCACAGCTTATAGAAGGTTTACATGATTTCTTAAAAAACACGAGTTTTTAGAAAATGTGTTTTATTTCATAAATGGTATCAACAAAGTATGCACATTCTACGTCATAACGAATTTCTATAGTTTGCGCATGCGTCGGAAATAAGAAAAGCTTACTTCAACCGTTTTTTAAAATCACAGCTTCTGAGAAGGTTTACATGATTTCGTAAAAAACACGAGTTTTTAGAAAATGTGTTTTATTTCATAAATGGAATCTACAAAGTATGCACATTCTACGTCATAACGACTTTATATAGTTTGCGCATGCGTTTGGAAATAAGCAAAGCTTACTTCCCCCGTTTTTTTAAATCATAGCTTCTAGAAGCTTTACATGATTTCTTAAAAAACAAGAGTTTTTAGAAAATGTGTTTTATTTCATAAATGGAATCAACAAAGTATGCACATTCTACATCATAACGACTTTCTATAGTTTGCGCATTCGTCCCGAAATAACAAAAGCTTACTTCCACCGTTTTTTAAAATCACAGCTTCTAGAAGGTTTGCATGATTTCGTAAAAAAAATGAGTTTTTAGAAAATGTGTTTTATTTCATAAATGGAATCTACAAAGTATGCACATTCTACATAATAACGACTCTCTATAGTTTGCGCATGCGTCCGGAAATAAGAAAATCTTACTTCCCCCGTTTTTTAAAATCACTGCTTCTAGAAGGTTTACATGATTTCTTAAAAAACACGAGTTTTTAGAAAATGTGTTTTATTTCATAAATGGAATCAACAAAGTATGCACATTGTACGTCATAACGACTTTCTATAGTTTGCGCATGTGTTTGGAAAGAAGAAAAGGTTACTTCCCCCGTTTTTTAAAATCACAGCTTATAGAAGGTTTACATGATATCTTAAAAAACACGAGTTTTTAGAAAATGTGTTTTATTTCATAAATGGAATCAACAAAGTATGCACATTCTACGTCATAACAAATTTCTATAGTTTGCGCATGCGTCCAGAAATAAGAAAAGCTTACTTCCACCATTTTTTAAAATCACAGCTTCTAGAAGGTTTACATGATTTCGTAAAAAACACGAGTTTTTAGAAAATGTGTTTTATTTCATAAATGCAATCTACAAAGTATGCACATTCTACGTCATAATGACTCTATATAATTTGCGCATGCGTCCGGAAATAAGAAAAGCTTACTTCCCTCGTTTGTTAAAATCACAGCTTCTAGAAGGTTTACATGATTTCTTAAAAAACACGAGTTTTTAGAAAATGTGTTTTATTTCATAAATGGAATCAACAAAGTATTCACATTCTACGTCATAACAAATTTCTAGAGTTTGCGCATGCGTCCAGAAATAAGAAAAGCTTACTTCGACCGTTTTTTAAAATCACAGCTTCTAGAAGGTTTACATGATTTCGTAAAAAACACGAGTTTTTAGAAAATGGGTTTTATTTCATAAATGGAATCTACAAAGTATGCACATTCTACATCATAATGACATTCTATAGTTTGTGCATGCATCCGGAAATAAGAAAAGCTTACTTCCCCCGTTTTTTAAAATCACAGCTTCTAGAAGGTTTACATAATTTCTTAAAAAACACGAGTTTTTAGAAAACGTGTTTTATTTCATAAATGGAATAAACAAAGTATGCACATTCTACGTCATCACCACTTTCTATAGTTTGCACATGTGTTTGGAAATAAGAAAAGCTTACTTCCCCCGTTTTTTAAAATCACAGCTTCTAGAAGGTTTGCATGATTTCTTAAAAAACTCGAGTCTTTAGAAAATGTGTTTTATTTCATAAATGGAATCAACAAAATATGCACATTCTACGTGATAACGACTTTCTATAGTTTGCGCATGTGTTTGGAAATAAGAAAAGCTTACCTCCCCCGTTTTTTAAAATCACAACTTATAGAAGGTTTAGATGATTTCTTAAAAAACACAATTTTTTAGAAAATGTGTTTTATTTCATAAATGGAATCAACAAAGTATGCACATTCTACGTCATAAGGAATTTCTATAGTTTGCGCATGCGTCCGGAAATAAGAAAAGCTTACTTCCACCGTTTTTTAAAATCACAGCTTCTAGAAGGTTTACATGATTTCGTAAAAAACACGAGTTTTTAGAAAATGTGTTTTATTTCATAAATTGGTTCTACAAATTATGCACATTCTACATCATAACGACTTTATATAGTTTGCGCATGCGTCCGGAAATAAGAAAAGCTTACTTCCCCCGTTTTTTAAAATCACAGCTTCTAGAAGGTTTACATGATTTCTTAAAAAACACGAGTTTTTAGGAAATGTGTTTTATTTCATAAATGGAATCAACAAAGTATGCACATTCTACGTCATAACGAATTTCTGGAGTTTGCGCATGAGTCCGGAAATAAGAAAAGCTTACTTCGACCGTTTTTTAAAATCATAGCTTCTAGAAGGTTTACATGATTTCTTAAAAAACACGAGTTTTTAGAAAATGTGTTTTATTTCATAAATGGAATCAACAAAGTATGCACATTCTACGTCATCACGACTTTCTATAGTTTGCGCAAGCATTTGGAAATAAGAAAAGCTTACTTCCACCGTTTTTTAAAATCACAGCTTCTAGAAGGTTTACATCATTTCGTAAAAAACACGAGATTTTAGAAAATGTGTTTTATTTAATAAATGGAATCTACAAAGTATGCACATTCTACGTCATAATGACATTCTATAGTTTGCGCATGCGTCCGGAAATAAGAAAAGCTTACTTCGCCCATTTTTTAAAATCACAGCTTCTAGAAGGTTTACATGATTTCTTAAAAAACATGAGTTTTTAGAAAATGTGTTTTATTTCATAAATAGAATCAACAAAGTATGCACATTCTACGTCATAACGACTTTCTATAGTTTGCGCATGCGTTTGGAAATAAGAAAAGCTTACTTCCTCCGTTTTTTAAAATCACAGCTTCTAGAAGCTTTACATGATTTCTTAAAAAACACGAGTTTTTAGAAAATGTGTTTTATTTCATAAATGGAATAAACAAAGTATGCACATTATACATCATAACGACTTTCTATAGTTTGCGCATTCGTCCCGAAATAACAAAAGCTTACTTCCACGTTTTTTAAAATCACAGCTTCTAGAAGGTTTACATGATTTCGTAAAAAACACGAGTTTTTAGAAAATGTGTTTTATTTCATAAATGGAATCTACAAAGTATGCACATTCTACGTCATAAGTACTTTCTATAGTTTGCGCATGCGTCCGGAAATAACAAAAGCTTACTTCCCCCGTTTTTTAAAATCACTGCATCTAGAAGGTTTACATGATTTCGTAAAAAACACGAGTTTTTAGAAAATGTGTTTTATTTCATAAATGGAATCTACAAAGTATGCATATTCTACGTCATAACGACATTCTATAGTTTGCACATGCGTCCGGAAATAAGAAAAGCTTACTTCGACCATTTTTTAAAATCACAGCTTCTAGAACGTTTACATGATTTGTTAAAAAACAAGAGTTTTTAGAAAACGTGTTTTATTTCATAAATGGAATCAACAAAGTATGCACATTCTACGTCATCACGACTTTCTATAGTTTGCACATGTGTTTGGAAATAAGAAAAGCTTACTTCCCCCGTTTTTTAAAATCACAGCTTTTAGAAGGTTTACATGATTTCTTAAAAAACACGAGTTTTTAGAAAATGTGTTTTATTTCATAAATGGAATCAACAAAGTATGCACATTCTATGTGATAACGACTTTCTATAGTTTGCGCATGTGTTTGGAAATAAGAAAAGCTTAGTTCCCCCGTTTTTTAAAATCACAGCTTATAGAAGGTTTACATGATTTCTTAAAAAACACGAGTTTTTAGAAAATGTGTTTTATTTCATAAATGGAATCAACAAAGTATGCACATTCTATGTCATAATCAATTTCTATAGTTTGCGCATGCGTCCGGAAATAAGAAAATCTTACTTCCACCGTTTTTTAAAATCACAGCTTCTAGAAGGTTTACATGATTTCTTAAAAAACAGTAGTTTTTAGAAAATGTGTTTTATTTCATAAATGGAATCAACAAAGTATGCACATTCTACGTCATAACGACTTTCTATAGTTTGCGCATGTGTTTGGAAATAAGAAAAGCTTACTTCCCCCGTTTTTTAAAATCACAGCTTCTAGAAGGTTTACATGATTTCGTAAAAAACACGAGCTTTTAGAAAATGTGTTTTATTTCATAAATGGAATCTACAAAGTATGCACATTCTACGTCATAACGACTTTCTATAGTTTGCGCATGTTTTTGGAAATAAGAAAAGCTTACTTCCCCCGTTTTTTAAAATCACAGCTTCTAGAAGGTTTACATGATTTCGTAAAAAACACGAGCTTTTAGAAAATGTGTTTTATTTCATAAATGGAATCTACAAAGTATGCACATTCTACGTCATAACGACTTTCTATAGTTTGCGCATGTTTTTGGAAATAAGAAAAGCTTACTTCCCCCGTTTTTTAAAATCACAGCTTCTAGAAGCTTTACATGATTTCTTAAAAAACACGAGTTTTTAGAAAATGTGTTTTATTTCATAAATGGAATCAACAAAGTTTGCACATTCTACATCATAACGACATTCTATAGTTTGCGCATTCGCCCCGAAATAACAAAAGCTTACTTCCACCGTTTTTTAAAATCACAGCTTCTAGAAGGTTTACATGATTTCGTAAAAAACACGAGTTTTTAGAAAATGTGTTTTATTTCATAAATGGAATCTACAAAGTATGAACATTCTGCATCATAACGACATTCTATAGTTTGCACAAGCGTCCGGAAATAAGAAAAGCTTACTTCGCCCATTTTTTAAAATCACAGCTTCTAGAAGGTTTACATGATTTCTTAAAAAACACGAGTTTTTAGAAAATGTGTTTTATTTTATAAATAGAATCAACAAAGTATGCACATTCTATGTCATAACGACTTTCTATAGTTTGCACATGTGTTTGGAAATAAGAAAAGCTTACTTCCCCCGTTTTTTAAAATCATAGCTTCTAGAAGGTTTACATGATTTCTTAAAAAACACGAGTTTTTAGAAAATGTGTTTTATTTCATAAATGGAATCAACAAAGTATGCACATTCTACGTCATCACGACTTTCTACAGTTTGCGCATGTGTTTGGAAATAAGAAAAGCTTACTTCCCCCGTTTTTTAAAATCACAGCTTATAGAAGGTTTACATGATTTCTTAAAAAACACGAGTTTTTAGAAAATGTGTTTTATTTCATAAATGGTATCAACAAAGTATGCACATTCTACGTCATAACGAATTTCTATAGTTTGCGCATGCGTCGGAAATAAGAAAAGCTTACTTCAACCGTTTTTTAAAATCACAGCTTCTGAGAAGGTTTACATGATTTCGTAAAAAACACGAGTTTTTAGAAAATGTGTTTGATTTCATAAATGGAATCTACAAAGTATGCACATTCTACGTCATAACGAATTTTTATAGTTTGCGCATGCGTCCGGAAATAAGGAAAGCTTACTTCCCCCGTTTTTTAAAATCACAGCTTCTAGAAGGTTTACATGATTTCATAAAAAACACGAGTTTTTAGAAAATGTGTTTTATTTCATAAATGGAATCAAGAAAGTATGCACATTCTATGTCATAACGAATTTCTATAGTTTGCGCATGCGTCCGGAAATAAGAAAAGCTTACTTCCACCGTTTTTTAGAATCACAGCTTCTAGAAGGTTTACATGATTTCGTAAAAAACACGAGGTTTTAGAAAATGTGTTTTATTTCATAAATGGAATCTACAAAGTATGCACATTCTACGTCATAACGACTTTATATAGTTTGCGCATGCGTCCGGAAATAAGAAAAGCTTACTTCCCCCGTTTTTTAAAATCACAGCTTCTAGAAGGTTTACATGATTTCTTAAAAAACACGAGTTTTTAGAAAATGTGTTTTATTTCATAAATAGAATCAACAAAGTATGCACATTCTACGTCATAACGACTTTCTATAGTTTGCGCATGCGTTTGGAAATAAGCAAAGCTTACTTCCCCCGTTTTTTTAAATCATAGCTTCTAGAAGCTTTACATGATTTCTTAAAAAACAAGAGTTTTTAGAAAATGTGTTTTATTTCATAAATGGAATCAACAAAGTATGCACATTCTACATCATAACGACTTTCTATAGTTTGCGCATTCGTCCCGAAATAACAAAAGCTTACTTCCACCGTTTTTTAAAATCACAGCTTCTAGAAGGTTTACATGATTTCGTAAAAAAAATGAGTTTTTAGAAAATGTGTTTTATTTCATAAATGGAATCTACAAAGTATGCACATTCTACATAATAACGACTCTCTATAGTTTGCGCATGCGTCCGGAAATAAGAAAAGCTTACTTCCCCCGTTTTTTAAAATCACTGCTTCTAGAAGGTTTACATGATTTCTTAAAAAACACGAGTTTTTAGAAAATGTGTTTTATTTCATAAATGGAATCAACAATGTATGCACATTCTACGTCATAACGAATTTCTATAGTTCGCGCGTGCGTCCGGAAATAAGAAAAGCTTACTTCCACCGTTTTTTAAAATCACAGCTTCTAGAAGGTTACATGATTTCGTAAAAAACAAGAGTTTTTAGAAAATGTGTTTTATTTCATAAATGGAATCTACAAAGTATGCACATTCTACGTCATAACGAATTTATATAGCTTGCGCATGCGTCCGGAAATAATAAAACCTTACTTCCCCCGTTTTTTAAATTCACAGCTTCTAGAAGGTTTACATGATTTCTCAAAAAACACGATTTTTTAGAAAACGTGTTTTATTTCATAAATGGAATCAAAAAAGTATGCACATTCTACGTCATCACGACCTTCTATAGTTTGCACATGTGTTTGGAAATAAGAAAAGGTTACTTCCCCCGTTTTTTAAAATCACAGCTTCTAGAAGGTTTACATGATTTCTTAAAAAACACGAGTTTTTAGAAAATGTGTTTTATTTCATAAATGGAATCAACAAAGTATGCACATTCTACGTCATAACGACTTTCTATAGTTTGCGCAGGTGTTTGGAAATAAGAAAAGCTTACTTCCCCCGTTTTTTAAAATCACAACTTATAGAAGGTTTAGATGATTTCTTAAAAAACACAATTTTTTAAAAAATGTGTTTTATTTCATAAATGGAATCAACAAAGTATGCACATTCTATGTCATAACGAATTTCTATAGTTTGCGCATGCGTCCGGAAATAAGAAAAGCTTACTTCCACCGTTTTTTAAAATCACAGCTTCTAGAAGGTTTACATGATTTCGTAAAAAACACGAGTTTTTAGAAAATGTGTTTTATTTCATAAATGGAATCTACAAAGTATGCACATTCTACGTCATAACGAATTTCTATAGTTTGCGCATACATCCGGAAATAAGAAAAGCTTACTTCCACCGTTTTTTAAAATCACAGCTTCTAGAAGGTTTACATGATTTCGTAAAAAAGACGAGTTTTTAGAAAACGTGTTTTATTTCGTAAATGGAATCTACAAAGTATGCACATTCTACGGCATAACGACTTTCTATAGTTTGCGCATGCGTCCAGAAATAAGAAAAGCTTACTTCCCCCGTTTTTTAAAATCACAGCTTCTAGAAGGTTTACATGATTTCTTAAAAAACACGAGTGTTTAGAAAATGTGTTTTATTTCATAAATAGAATCAACAAAGTATGCACATTCTAGGTCGTAACGACTTTCTATAGTTTGCGCATGCATTTGGAAATAAGAAAAGCTTACTTCCCCCGTTTTTTAAAATCACAGCTTGTAGAAGGTTTACATGATTTCTTAAAAAACACGAGTTTTTAGAAAATGTGTTTTATTTCATAAATGGAATCAACAAAGTACGCACATTCTACATCATAACGACTTTCTATAGTTTGCGCATTCGACCGGAAATAAGAAAAGCTTACTTCCACTGTTTTTTAAAATCACAGCTTCTAGAAGGTTTACATGATTTCGTAAAAAACACGAGTTTTTAAAAAATGTGTTTTATTTCATAACTGGAATCAACAAAGTATGCACATTGTACGTCATAACGACTTTCTATAGCTTGCGCATGCGTCCGGAAATAAGAAAACCTTACTTCCATCGTTTTTTAAAATCACAACTTCTAGAAGGTTTACATGATTTCGCAAAAAACACGAGTTTTTAGAAAATGTGTTTTATTTTATAAATGGAATCTACAAACTCTGCACATTCTATGGCATAACGACTTTCTATAGTTTGCACATGCGTCAAGAAATAAGAAAAGCTTACTTCCACCGTTTTTTAAAATCACAGCTTCTAGAAGGTTTACATGATTTCGTAAAAAACATGAGTTTTTAGAAAATGTGTTTTATTTCATAAATGGAACCTACAAAGTATGCACATTCTACGTCATAACTACTTTCTATAGTTTGCGCATGCATCCGGAAATAAGAAAAGCTTACTTCCCCCATTTTTTAAAATCACAGCTTCTAGAAGGTTTACATGATTTCTTAAAAAACACGAGTTTTTAGAAAATGTGTTTTATTTCATAAATGGAATCAACAAAGTATGCACATTCTACGTCATAACGACTTTCTATAGTTTGCGCATGTGTTTGGAAAGAAGAAAAGGTTACTTCCCCCGTTTTTTAAAATCACAGCTTATAGAAGGTTTACATGATATCTTAAAAAACACGAGTTTTTAGAAAATGTGTTTTATTTCATAAATGGAATCAACAAAGTATGCACATTCTACGTCATAACAAATTTCTATAGTTTGTGCATGCGTCCAGAAATAAGAAAAGCTTACTTCCACCGTTTTTTAAAATCACAGCTTCTAGAAGGTTTACATGATTTCGTAAAAAACACGAGTTTTTAGAAAATGTGTTTTATTTCATAAATGCAATCTACAAAGTATGCACATTCTACGTCATAATGACTCTATATAATTTGCGCATGCGTCCAGAAATAAGAAAAGCTTACTTCCCCCGTTTTTTAAAATCACAGCTTCTAGAAGGTTTACATGATTTCTTAAAAAACACGAGTTTTTAGGAAATGTGTTTTATTTCATAAATGGAATCAACAAAGTATGCACATTCTACGTCATAACAAATTTCTAGAGTTTGCGCATGCGTCCAGAAATAAGAAAAGCTTACTTCGACCGTTTTTTAAAATCACTGCTTCTAGAAGGTTTACATGATTTCGTAAAAAACACGAGTTTTTAGAAAATGTGTTTTATTTCATAAATGGAATCTACAAAGTATGCACATTCTACATCATAATGACATTCTATAGTTTGTGCATGCATCCGGAAATAAGAAAAGATTACTTCCCCCGTTTTTTAAAATCACAGCTTCTAGAAGGTTTACATAATTTCTTAAAAAACACGAGTTTTTAGAAAACGTGTTTTATTTCATAAATGGAATAAACAAAGTATGCACATTCTACGTCATCACCACTTTCTATAGTTTGCACATGTGTTTGGAAATAAGAAAAGCTTACTTCCCCCGTTTTTTAAAATCACAGCTTATAGAAGGTTTGCATGATTTCTTAAAAAACTCGAGTCTTTAGAAAATGTGTTTTATTTCATAAATGGAATCAACAAAATATGCACATTCTACGTGATAACGACTTTCTATAGTTTGCGCATGTGTTTGGAAATAAGAAAAGCGTACCTCCCCCGTTTTTTAAAATCACAACTTATAGAAGGTTTACATGATTTCTTAAAAAACACGAGTTTTTAGAAAATGTGTTTTATTTCATAAATGGAATCTACAAATTATGCACATTCTACATCATAACGACTTCATATAGTTTGCGAATGCGTCCGAAAATAAGAAAAGCTTACTTCCCCCGTTTTTTAAAATCACAGCTTCTAGAAGGTTTACATGATTTCTTAAAAAACACGAGTTTTTAGGAAATGTGTTTTATTTCATAAATGGAATCAACAAAGTATGCACATTCTACGTCATAACGAATTTCTGGAGTTTGCGCATGCGTCCGGAAATAAGAAAAGCTTACTTCGACCGTTTTTTAAAATCACAACTTCTAGAAGGTTTACATGATTTCGTAAAAAACACGAGTTTTTAGAAAATGTGTTTTATTTCATAAATGGAATCTACAAAGTATGCACATTCTACTTCATAACGACTTTGTATAGTTTGCGCATGCGTCCGGAAATAAGAAAAGCTTACTTCCCCCGTTTTTTAAAACCACAACTTCTAGAAGGTTTACATGATTTCTTAAAAAACACGAGTTTTTAGAAAATGTGTTTTATTTCATAAATAGAATCAACAAAGTATGCACATTCTACGTCATAACGACTTTATATAGTTTGCGCATGCGTCCGGAAATAAGAAAAGCTTACTTCCCTCGTTTTTTAAAATCACAGCTTCTAGAAGCTTTACATGATTTCTTAAAAAACACGAGTTTTTAGAAAATGTGTTTTATTTCATAAATGGAATCTACAAAGTATGCACATTCTAAGTCATAACGACTTTCTATAGTTTGTGCATGCGTCCGGAAATAAGAAAAGCTTACTTCCACCGTTTTTTAAAATTACTGCTTCTAGAAGGTTTACATGATTTCGTAAAAAACACGAGTTTTTAGAAAATGTGTTTTGTTTCGTAAATGGAATCTACAAATTATGCACATTCTAAGTCATAACGAATTTCTATAGTTTGTGCATGCGTCCGGAAATAAGAAAAGCTTACTTCCCCTATTTTTTAAAATTACTGCTTCTAGAAGGTTTACATGATTTCGTAAAAAACAGGAGTTTTTAGAAAATGTGTTTTATTTCATAAATGGAATCTACAAAGTATGCACATTCTACGTCATAACGACATTCTATAGTTTGCGCATGCGTCCGGAAATAAGAAAAGATTACTTCGCCCATTTTTTAAAATCACAGCTTCTAGAAGCTTTAGATGATTTTGTAAAAAACACGAGTTTTTAGAAAATGTGTTTTATTTCATAAATGGAATCTACAAAGTATGCACATTCTACGTCATAACAAATTTATATAGTTTGCGCATGCATCCGGAAATAAGAAAAGCTTACTTCCCCCGTTTTTTAAAATCACAGCTTCTAGAAGGTTTACATGATTTCGTAAAAAACACGAGTTTTTAGAAAATGTGTTTTATTTCATAAATGAAATCTACAAAGTATGCACATTCTACGTCATAACGACTTTGTATAGTTTGCGCATGCGTCCGGAAATAAGAAAAGCTTACTTCCCCCGTTTTTTAAAATCACAGCTTCTAGAAGGTTTACATGATTTCGTAAAAAACACGAGATTTTAGAAAATGTGTTTTATTTAATAAATGGAATCTACAAAGTATGCACATTCTACGTCATAATGACATTCTATAGTTTGCGCATGCGTCCGGAAATAAGAAAAGCTTACTTCGCCCATTTTTTAAAATCACAGCTTCTAGAAGGTTTACATGATTTCTTAAAAAACACGAGTTTTTAGAAAACGTGTTTTATTTCATAAATGGAATCAACAAAGTATGCACATTCTACGTCATAATGACATTCTATAGTTTGCGCATGCGTCCGGAAATAAGAAAAGCTTACTTCGCCCATTTTTTAAAATCATAGCTTCTAGAAGGTTTACATGATTTCTTAAAAAACACGAGTTTTTAGAAAACGTGTTTTATTTCATAAATGGAATAAACAAAGTATGCACATTCTACGTCATCACCACTTTCTATAGTTTGCACATGTGTTTGGAAATAAGAAAAGCTTACTTCCCCCGTTTTTTAAAATCACAGCTTCTATAAGGTTCGCATGATTTCTTAAAAAACTCGAGTTTTTAGAAAATGTGTTTTATTTCATAATTGGAATCTACAAAATATGCACATTCTACGTGATAACGACTTTCTATAGTTTGCGCATGTGTTTGGAAATAAGAAAAGCTTACCTCCCCCGTTTTTTAAAATCACAACTTATAGAAGGTTTAGATGATTTCTTAAAAAACACGTTTTTTTTAGAAAATGTGTTTTATTTCATAAATGGAATCAACAAAGTATGCACATTCTACGTCATAACGAATTTCTATAGTTTGCGCATGCGTCCTGAAATAAGAAAAGCTTACTTCCGCCGTTTTTTAAAATCACAGCTTCTAGAAGGTTTACATGATTTCGTAAAAAACACGAGTTTTTAGAAAATGTGTTTTATTTCATAAATGGAATCTACAAATTATGCACATTCTACATCATAACGACTTTATATAGTTTGTGCATGCGTCCGGAAATAAGAAAAGCTTACTTCCCCCGTTTTTTAAAATCACAGCTTCTAGAAGGTTTACATGATTTCTTAAAAAACACGAGTTTTTAGGAAATGTGTTTTATTTCATAAATGGAATCAACAAAGTATGCACATTCTACGTCATAACGAATTTCTGGAGTTTGCGCATGCGTCCGGAAATAAGAAAAGCTTACTTCGACCGTTTTTTAAAATCACAGCTTCTAGAAGGTTTACATGATTTCGTAAAAAACACGAGTTTTTAGAAAATGTGTTTTATTTCATAAATGGAATCTACAAAGTATGCACATTCTAAGTCATAACGACATTCTATAGTTTGCGCATGCGTCCGGAAATAAGAAAAGCTTACTTCCCCCATATTTTAAAATCACTGCTTCTAGAAGGTTTACATGATTTCGTAAAAAACAGGAGTTTTTAGAAAATGTGTTTTATTTCATAAATGGAATCTACAAAGTATGCACATTCTACGTCATAACGACATTCTATAGTTTGCGCATGCGTCCGGAAATAAGAAAAGATTACTTCGCCCATTTTTTAAAATCACAGCTTCTAGAAGCTTTAGATGATTTTGTAAAAAACACGAGTTTTTAGAAAATGTGTTTTATTTCATAAATGGAATCTACAAAGTATGCACATTCTACGTCATAACAAATTTATATAGTTTGCGCATGCATCCGGAAATAAGAAAAGCTTACTTCCCCCGTTTTTTAAAATCACAGCTTCTAGAAGGTTTACATGATTTCGTAAAAAACACGAGCTTTTAGAAAATGTATTTTATTTCATAAATGGAATCTACAAAGTATGTACATTCTACGTCATAACGACTTTATATAGTTTGCGCATGCGTCCGGAAATAAGAAAAGCTTACTTCCCCCGTTTTTTAAAATCACAGCTTCTAGAAGGTTTACATGATTTCGTAAAAAACACGAGATTTTAGAAAATGTGTTTTATTTAATAAATGGAATCTACAAAGTATCCATATTCTACGTCATAATGACATTCTATAGTTTGCGCATGCGCCCGGAAATAAGAAAAGCTTACTTCGCCCATTTTTTAAAATCACAGCTTCTAGAAGGTTTACATGATTTCTTAAAAAACACGAGTTTTTAGAAAACGTGTTTTATTTCATAAATGGAATCAACAAAGTATGCACATTCTACGTCATAATGACATTCTATAGTTTGCGCATGCGTCCGGAAATAAGAAAAGCTTACTTCGCCCATTTTTTAAAATCATAGCTTCTAGAAGGTTTACATGATTTCTTAAAAAAGACGAGTTTTTAGAAAATGTGTTTTATTTCACAAATGGAATCTACAAAGTATGCACATTCTACGTCATAACGACTTTATATAGTTTGCGCATGCGTCCGGAAATAAGAAAAGCTTACTTCCCCCATTTTTTAAAATCACAGCGTCTAGAAGCTTTACATGATTACTTAAAAAACACGAGTTTTTAGAAAATGTGTTTTATTTCATAAATAGAATAAGCAAAGTATGCACATTCTACGTCATAATGACTTTCTATAGTTTGCGCATGCGTTTGGAAATAAGAAAAAATTACTTCCCCCGTTTTTTAAAATCACAGCTTCTAGAAGCTTTACATGATTTCTTAAAAAACACGAGTTTTTAGAAAATGTGTTTTATTTCATAAATGGAATCAACAAAGTATGCACATTCTACATCATAACGAATTTCTATAGTTTGCGCATGCGTCCGGAAATAAGAAAAGCTTACTTCCACCGTTTTTTAAAATCACAGCTTCTAGAAGGTTTACATGATTTCGTAAAAAACACGAGATTTTAGAAAATGTGTTTTATTTAATAAATGGAATCTACAAAGTATGCACATTCTACGTCATAATGACATTCTATAGTTTGCGCATGCGTCCGGAAATAAGAAAAGCTTACTTCGCCCATTTTTTAAAATCACAGCTTCTAGAAGGTTTACATGATTTCTTAAAAAACACGAGTTTTTAGAAAACGTGTTTTATTTCATAAATGGAATCAACAAAGTATGCACATTCTACGTCATCACGACTATCTATAGTTTTCACATGTGTTTGAAAATAAGAAAAGCTTACTTCCCCCGTTTTTTAAAATCACAGCTTCTAGAAGGTTTACATGATTTCTTAAAAAACACGAGTTTTTAGAAAATGTGTTTTATTTCATAAATGGAATCTACAAAGTATGCACATTCTCCATCATAACGACTTTATATAGCTTGCGCATCCGTCCGGAAATAAGAAAAGCTTACTTCCCCCGTTTTTTAAAATCACAGCTTCTAGAAGGTTTACATGATTTCGTAAAAAATACGAGTTTTTAGAAAATGTGTTTTATTTCATAAATGGAATGAACAAAGTATGCACATTCTACGTCATAACGACTTTCTATAGTTTGCGCATGTGTTTGGAAAGAAGAAAAGGTTACTTCCCCCGTTTTTTAAAATCACAGCTTATAGAAGGTTTACATGATTTCTTAAAAAACACGAGTTTTTAGAAAATGTGTTTTATTTCATAAATGGAATCAACAAAGTATGCACATTCTACGTCATAACGAATTTCTATAGTTTGCACATGCGTCCAAAAATAAGAAAAGCTTACTTCCACCGTTTTTTAAAATCACAGCTTCTAGAAGGTTTACATGATTTCTTAAAAAACACGAGTTTTTAGAAAATGTGTTTTATTTCATAAATGGAATCAACAAAGTATGCACATTCTACGTCATAACGACTTTCTATAGTTTGCGCATGTGCTTGGAAAGAAGAAAAGGTTACTTCCCCCGTTTTTAAAAATCACAGCTTATAGAAGGTTTACATGATTTCTTAAAAAACACGAGTTTTTAGAAAATGTGTTTTATTTCATAAATGGAATCAACAAAGTATGCACATTCTACGTCATAACGAATTTCTATAGTTTGCACATGCGTCCGGAAATAAGAAAAGCTTAGTTCCCCCGTTTTTTAAAATCACAGCTTCTAGAAGGTTTACATGATTTCGTAAAAAGCACGAGTTTTTAGAAAATGTGTTTTATTTCATAAATAGAATCTACAAAGTATGCACATTCTACGTCATAACTACTTTCTATAGTTTGCGCATGTGTCCGGAAATAAGAAAAGCTTACTTCCCCCATTTTTTAAAATCACAGCTTCTAGAAGGTTTATATGATTTCATAAAAAACACGAGTTTTTAGAAAATGTGTTTTATTTCATAAATGGAATCAACAAAGTATGCACATTCTACGTCATAACGACTTTCTATAGTTTGCGCATGTGTTTGGAAAGAAGAAAAGGTTACTTCCCCCGTTTTTTAAAATCACAGCTTCTAGAAGGTTTACATGATTTCTTAAAAAACACGAGTTTTTAGAAAATGTGTTTTATTTCATAAATGGAATCAACAAAGTATGCACATTCTACATCATAACGACTTTCTATAGTTTGCGCATGCGTTTGGAAATAAGAAAAACTTACTTCCCCCGTTTTTTAAAATCACAGCTTCTCGAAGCTTTACATGATTTCTTAAAAAACACGACTTTTTAGAAAATGTGTTTTATTTCATAAATGGAATCAACAAAGTATGCACATTCTACGTCATAACGAATTTCTATAGTTTGCGCATGCGTCCGGAAATAAGAAAAGCTTACTTCCACCGTTTTTTAAAATCACAGCTTCTAGAAGGTTTACATGATTTCGTAAAAAACATGAGATTATAGAAAATGTGTTTTATTTAATAAATGGAATCTACAAAGTATGCACATTCTACGTCATAATGACATTCTATAGTTTGCGCATGCGTCCGGAAATAAGAAAAGCTTACTTCGCCCATTTTTTAAAATCACAGCTTCTAGAAGGTTTACATGATTTCTTAAAAAACACGAGTTTTTAGAAAACGTGTTTTATTTCATAAATGGAATCAACAAAGTATGCACATTCTACGTCATCACGACTATCTATAGTTTTCACATGTGTTTGAATATAAGAAAAACTTACTTCCCCCGTTTTTTAAAATCACAGCTTCTAGAAGGTTTACATGATTTCTTAAAAAACACGAGTTTTTAGAAAATGTGTTTTATTTCATAAATGGAATCTACAAAGTATGCACATTCTCCGTCATAATGACTTTATATAGTTTGCGCATGCGTCCGGAAATAAGAAAAGCTTACTTCCCCCGTTTTTTAAAATCACAGCTTCTAGAAGGTTTACATGATTTCGTAAAAAATACGAGTTTTTCGAAAATGTGTTTTATTTCATAAATGGAATGAAAAAAGTATGCACATTCTACGTCATAACGACTTTCTATAGTTTGCGCATCTGTTTGGAAATAAGAAAAGCTTACTTCCCCCGTTTTTTAAAATCATAGCTTCTAGAAGGTTTACATGATTTCGTAAAAAACATGAGTTTTTAGAAAATGTGTTTTATTTCATAAATGGAATCTACAAAGTATGCACATTCTACGTCAGAACGACTTTATATAATTTGCGCATGCGTCCGGAAATAAGAAAAGCTTACTTCCCCCGTTTTTTAAAATCACAGCTTTTAGAAGGTTTACATGATTTCTTAGAAAACACGAGTTTTTAGAAAATGTGTTTTATTTCACAAATGGAATAAACAAAGTATGCACATTCTACATCATAACGACTTTCTATAGTTTGCGCATTCGTCCCGAAATAACAAAAGCTTACTTCCACCGTTTTTTTGAAATCACAGCTTCTAGAAGGTTTACATGATTTCGTAAAAAACACGAGTTTTTAGAAAATGTGTTTTATTTCATATATGGAATCTACAAAGTATGCACATTCTACGTCATAACGACATTCTATAGTTTGCGCATGCGTCCGGAAATAAGAAAAGCTTACTTCGCCCATTTTTTAAAATCACAGCTTCTAGAAGGTTTACATGATTTCGGAAAAAACACGAGTTTTTAGAAAATGTCTTTTATTTCATAAATGGAATCTACAAAGTAAGCACATTCTACGTCATAACGACTTTCTATAGTTTGCGCATGCGTTTGGAAATAAGAAAAGCTTACTTCCCTCGTTTTTTAAAATCACAGCTTCTAGAAGGTTTACATGTTTTCTTAAAAAACACGAGTTTTTAGAAAATGTGTTTTATTTCATAAATGGAATCAACAAAGTATGCACATTCTACGTCATAACGACTTTCTATAGTTTGCGCATTCGTCCGGAAATAAGAAAAGCTTACTTCGCCCATTTTTTAAAATCACAGCTTGTAGAAGGTTTACATGATTTCGGAAAAAACACGAGTTTTTAGAAAATGTGTTTTATTTCATAAATGGAATCTACAAAGTAAGCACATTCTACATGATAACGAATTTATATAGTTTGCGCATGCGTCCGGAAATAAGAAAAGCTTACTTCGCCCATTTTTTAAAATCACAGGTTCTAGAAGGTTTACATGATTTCTTAAAAAAAAAGAGTTTTTAGAAAATGTGTTTTATTTCATAAATGGAATCAACAAAGTATGCACATTCTACGTCATAACAACTTCCTATAGTTTGCACATGTGTTTGGAAATAAGAAAAGATTACTTCCCTCGTTTTTTAAAATCACAGCTTCTAGAAGGTTTACACGATTTCTTAAAAAACACGAGTTTTTAGAAAATGTGTTTTATTTCATAAATGGAATCAAGAAAGTATGCACATTTTACGTCATAACGAATTTCTATAGTTTGCGCATGCGTCCGGAAATACGAAAAGCTTACTTCCACCGTTTTTTAAAATCACAGCTTCTAGAAGGTTTACATGATTTCTTAAAAAACACGAGTTTTTAGAAAATGTGTTTTATTTCATAAATGGAATCAACAAAGTATGCACATTCTATGTCATAACGAATTTCTAGAGTTTGCGCATGCGTCCGGAAATAAGAAAAGCTTACTTCGACCGTTTTTTAAAATCACAGCTTCTAGAAGGTTTACATGATTTCGTAAAAAACACGAGTTTTTAGAAAATGTGTTTTATTTCATAAATGGAATCTACAAAGTATGCACATTCTACTTCATAACGACTTTATATAGTTTGCGCATGCGTCCGGAAATAAGAAAAGCTTAATTCCCCCTGTTTTTTAAAATCACAGCTTCTAGAAGGTTTACATGATTTCTTAAAAAACACGAGTTTTTAGAAAATGTGGTTTATTTCATAAATAGAATCAACAAAGTATGCACATTCTAAATCATAACGACTTTCTATAGTTTGCGCATGCGTTTGGAAATAAGAAAAGCTTACTTCCCCCATTTTTTAAAATCACAGCTTCTAGAAGCTTTACATGATTTCTTAAAAAACACGAGTTTTTAGAAAATGTGTTTTATTTCATAAATGGAATAAACAAAGTATGCAAATTCTACATCATAACGACTCTCTATAGTTTACGCATTCATCCCGAAATAAAAAAAGCTTACTTCCACCGTTTTTTAAAATCACAGCTTCTAGAAGGTTTACATGATTTCTTAAAAAAAACGAGTTTTTAGAAAATGTGTTTTATTTCATAAATGGAATCAACAAAGTATGCACATTCTACGTCATAACGAATTTCTATAGTTTGCGCATGTGTCCGGAAATAAGAAAAGCTTACTTCCACCATTTTTTAAAATCACAGCTTCTAGAAGGTTTACATTATTTCGTAAAAAACACGAGTTTTTAGAAAATGTGTTTTATTTCATAAATGGAATCTACAAAGTATGCGCATTCTACGTCATAACGACTTTATATAGTTTGCGCATGCGTCCAGAAATAAGAAAAGCTTACTTCCCCCGTTTTTTAAAATCATAGCTTCTAGAAGGTTTACATGATTTCTTAAAAAACAGGAGTTTTTAGAAAATGTGTTTTGTTTCATAAATGGAATCAACAAAGTATGCACATTCTACGTCATAACGAATTTCTATAGTTTGCGCATGCGTCCGGAAATAAGAAAAGCTTACTTCCACCATTTTTTAAAATCACAGCTTCTAGAAGGTTTACATGATTTCGGAAAAAACATGAGTTTTTAGAAAATGTGTTTTATTTCATAAATGGAATCTACAAAGTATGCACATTCTACATCATAACGACTTTATATAGTTTGCGCATGCGTCCGGAAATAAGAAAAGCTTCCTTCCCCCGTTTTTTAAAATCACAGCTTCTAGAAGGTTTACATGATTTCGTAAAAAACACGAGTTTTTAGAAAATGTGTTTTATTTCATCAATGGAATCTACAAAGTATGCACATTCTACTTCGTAACGACTTTATATAGTTTGCGCATGCGTCCGGAAATAAGAAAAGTTTGCTTCCCCCGTTTTTTAAAATCACAGCTTCTAAAAGGTTTACATGATTTCTTAAAAAACATGAGTTTTTAGAAAATGTGTTTTATTTCATAAATGGAATCAACAAAGTATGCACATTCTACATCATAACGACTTTATATAGTTTGCGCATTCGTCCCGAAATAACAAAAGCTTACTTCCACCGTTTTTTAAAATCACAGCTTCTAGAAGGTTTACATGATTTCGTAAACAACACGAGTTTTTAGAAAATGTGTTTTATTTCATAAATGGAATCTACAAAGTATCCAAATTCTACGTCATAACGACATTCTATAGTTTGCGGATGCGTCCGTAAATAAGAAAATCTCACTTCGCCCATTTTTTAAAATCACAGCTTCTAGAAGGTTTACATGATTTCTTAAAAAACACGAGTTTTTAGAAAATGTGTTTTATTTCATAAATGGAATCAACAAAGTATGCACATTCTACGTCATAACAACTTTCTATAGTTTGCACATGTGTTTGGAAATAAGAAAAGCTTACTTCCCTCGTTTTTTAAAATCACAGCTTCTAGAAGGTTTACATGATTTCTTAAAAAACACGAGTTTTTAGAAAATGTATTTTATTTCATAAATGGAATCAACAAAGTATGCACATTCTACGTCATAACGACTTTCTATAGTTTGCGCATGCATCCAGAAATAAGAAAAGCTTACTTCCACCGTTTTTTAAAATCACAGCTTCTAGAAGGTTTACATGATTTCTTAAAAAACACGAGTTTTTAGAAAATGTGTTTTATTTCATAAATGGAATCAACAAAGTATGCACATTCTACATCATAACGACTTTCTATATTTTGTGCATTCGTCCGGAAATAAGAATAGCTTACTTCCACCGTTTTTTAAAATCAAAGCTTCTAGAAGGTTTACATGATTTCGTAAAAAAAACGAGTTTTTAGAAAATGTGTTTTATTTCATAAATAGAATCAACAAAGTATGCACATTCTACGTTATAACGACTTTATATAGTTTGCGCATGCGTCCGGAAATAAGAAAAGCTTACTTCCCCCGTATTTTAAAATCACAGCCTCTAGAAGGTTTACATGATTTCGTAAAAAACACAAGTTTTTAGAAAATGTGTTTTATTTTATAAATGGAATCTACAAAGTATGCACATTCTACGTCATAACTACTTTCTATAGTTTGCGCATGCGTCCGGAAATAAGAAAAGCTTACTTCCCCCATTTTTTAAAATCACAGCTTCTAGAAGGTTTACATGATTTCGTAAAAAACACGAGTTTTTAGAAAATGTGTTTTATTTCATAAATGGAATCTACAAAGTATGCACATTCTACGTCATAATGACATTCTATAGTTTGCGCATGCGTCCGGAAATAAGAAAAGCTTACTTCGCCCATTTTTTAAAATCACAGCTTCTAGAAGGTTTACATGATTTGTTAAAAAACACGAGTTTTTAGAAAACGTGTTTTATTTCATAAATGGAATCAACAAAGTATGCACATTCTACGTGATCACGACTTTCTATAGTTTGCACATGTGTTTGGAAATAATAAAAGCTTACTCCCCCCGTTTTTTAAAATCACAGCTTCTAGAAGGTTTACATGATTTCTTAAAAAACACGAGTTTTTAGAAAATGTGTTTTATTTCATAAATGGAATCAACAAAGTATGCACATTCTACGTCATAACGACTTTCTATAGTTTGCGCATGTGTTTGGAAATAAGAAAAGCTTACTTCCCCCGTTCTTTAAAATCACAGCTTATAGAAGGTTTACATGATTTCTTAAAAAACACGAGTTTTTAGAAAATGTGTTTTATTTCATAAATGGAATCAACAAAGTATGCACATTCTACGTCATAACGAATTTCTATAGTTTGTGCATGCGTCCGGAAATAAGAAAAGCTTACTTCCACCGTTTTTTAAAATCACAGCTTCTAGAAGGTTTACATGATTTCGTAAAAAACACGAGTTTTTAGAAAATGTGTTTTATTTCATAAATGGAATCTACAAAGTATGCACATTCTACGTCATAACGACTTTCTTTAGTTTTCGCATGCGTCCGGAAATAAGAAATGCTTACTTCCCCCATTTTTTAAAATGACAGCTTCTACAAGGTTTACATGATTTGTTAAAAAACACGAGTTTTTAGAAAATGTGTTTTATTTCATAAATGGAATGAACAAAGTATGCACATTCTACGTCATAACGACTTTCTATAGTTTGCGCATGCGTCCGGAAATAAGAATAGCTTACTTCCACCGTTTTTTAAAATCACAGCTTCTAGAAGGTCTACATGATTTCGTAAAAAACACGAGTTTTTAGAAAATGTGTTTTATTTCATAAATGGAATCTACAAAGTATGCACATTCTACTTCATAACGACTTTATATATTTTGCGCATGCGTCCGGAAATAAGAAAAGCTTACTTCCCCCGTTTTTTAAAATCACAACTTCTAGAAGGTTTACATGATTTCTTAAAAAACACGAGTTTTTAGAAAATGTGTTTTATTTCATAAATAGAATCAACAAAGTATGCACATTCTACGTCATAACGACTTTCTATAGTTTGCGCATGCGTTTGGAAATAAGAAAAGCTTACTTCCCCCGTTTTTTAAAATCACAGCTTCTAGAAGCTTTACATGATTTCTTAAAAAACACGAGTTTTTAGAAAATGTGTTTTATTTCATAAATGTAATCAACAAAGTATGCACATTCTACGTCATAACGACTTTCTATAGTTTGCGCATGCGTTCGGAAATAAGAAAAGCTTACTTCCACCGTTTTTTAAAATCACAGCTTCTAGAAGGTTTACATGATTTCATAAAAAACACGAGTATTTAGAAAATGTGTTTTATTTCATAAATGAAATCTACAAAGTATGTACATTCTACTTCATAACGACTTTATATAGTTTGCGCATGCGTCCGGAAATAGGAAAAGCTTACTTCCCCCGTTTTTTAAAATCACAGCTTCTAAAAGGTTTACATGATTTCTTAAAAAACACGAGTTTTTAGAAAATGTGTTTTATTTCATAAATAGAATCAACAAAGTATGCACATTCTACGTCATAACGACTTTCTATAGTTTGCGCATGCATTCGGAAATAAGAAAAGCTTACTTCCCTCGTTTTTTAAAATCACAGCTTCTAGAAGCTTTACATGATTTCTTAAAAAACACGAGTTTTTAGAAAATGTGTTTTATTTCATAAATGGAATAAACAAAGTATGCACATTCTACATCATAACGACTTTCTATAGTTTGCGAATTCGTCCCGAAATAACAAAAGCTTACTTCCACCGTTTTTTTAAAATCACAGCTTCTAGAAGGTTTACATGATTTCGTAAAAAACACGAGTTTTTAGAAAATGTGTTTTATTTCATAAATGGAATCTACAAAGTATGCACAATCTACGTCATTATTTCTTTCTATAGTTTGCGCATGTGTCCGGAAATAAGAAAAGCTTACTTCCCCCATTTTTTAAAATCACTGCTTCTAGAAGGTTTACATGATTTCGTAAAAAACAGGAGTTTTCAGAAAATGTGTTTTATTTCATAAATGGAATCTACAAAGTATGCACATTCTATGTCATAACGACATTCTATAGTTTGCGCATGCGTCCGGAAATAAGAAAAGCTTACTTCGCCCATTTTTTAAAATCACAGCTTCTAGAAGGTTTACATGATTTCGGAAAAAACACGAGTTTTTAGAAAATGTCTTTTATTTCATAAATAGAATCTACAAAGTAAGCACATTCTACGTCATAACGACTTTATATAGTTTGCGCATGCGTCCGGAAATAAGAAAAGCTTACTTCCCCCGTTTTTTAAAATGACAGCTTCTAGAAGGTTTACATGATTTCGTAAAAAACACGAGTTTTTAGAAAATGTGTTTTATTTCATAAATAGAATCAACAAAGTATGCACATTCTACGTCATAACGACTTTCTATAGTTTGCGCATGCGTTTGGAAATAAGAAAAGCTTACTTCCCTCGTTTTTTAAAATCACAGCTTCTAGAAGCTTTACATGATTTCTTAAAAAACACGAGTTTTTAGAAAATGTGTTTTATTTCATAAATGGAATCAACAAAGTATGCACATTCTACGTCATAACGACTTTCTATAGTTTGCGCATTCGTCCGGAAATAAGAAAAGCTTACTTCACCCATTTTTTAAAATCACAGCTTCTAGAAGGTTTACATGATTTCGGAAAAAAACACGAGTTTTTAGAAAATGTGTTTTATTTCATAAATGGAATCTACAAAGTAAGCACATTCTACATCATAACGACTTTATATAGTTTGCGCATGCGTCCGGAAATAAGAAAAGCTTACTTCGCCCATTTTTTAAAATCACAGCTTCTAGAAGGTTTACATGATTTCTTAAAAAAAAAGAGTTTTTAGAAAATGTGTTTTATTTCATAAATGGAATCAACAAAGTATGCACATTCTACGTCATAACAACTTCCTATAGTTTGCACATGTGTTTGGAAATAAGAAAAGACTACTTCCCTCGTTTTTTAAAATCACAGCTTCTAGAAGGTTTACACGATTTCTTAAAAAACACGAGTTTTTAGAAAATGTGTTTTATTTCATAAATGGAATCAAGAAAGTATGCACATTTTAGGTCATAACGAATTTCTATAGTTTGCGCATGCGTCCGGAAATACGAAAAGCTTACTTCCACCGTTTTTTAAAATCACAGCTTCTAGAAGGTTTACATGATTTCTTAAAAAACACGAGTTTTTAGAAAATTTGTTTTATTTCATAAATGGAATCTACAAAGTATGCACATTCTACGTCATAACGACTTTATATAGTTTGCGCATGCGTCTTGAAATAAGTAAAGCTTACTTCCCCCGTTTTTTAAAATCACAGCTTCTAGAAGGTTTACATGATTTCTTAAAAAACACGAGTTTTTAGAAAATGTGTTTTATTTCATAAATGGAATCAACAAAGTATGCACATTCTATGTCATAACGAATTTCTGGAGTTTGCGCATGCGTCCGGAAATAAGAAAAGCTTACTTCGACCGTTTTTTAAAATCACAGCTTCTAGAAGGTTTACATGATTTCGTAAAAAACACGAGTTTTTAGAAAATGTGTTTTATTTCATAAATGGAATCTACAAAGTATGCACATTCTACTTCATAATGACTTTATATAGTTTGCGCATGCGTCCGGAAATAAGAAAATCTTAATTCCCCCTGTTTTTTAAAATCACAGCTTCTAGAAGGTTTACATGATTTCTTAAAAAACACGAGTTTTTAGAAAATGTGGTTTATTTCATAAATAGAATCAACAAAGTATGCACATTCTAAGTCATAACGACTTTCTATAGTTTGCGCATGCGTTTGGAAATAAGAAAAGCTTACTTCCCCCATTTTTTAAAATCACAGCTTCTAGAAGCTTTACATGATTTCTTAAAAAACACGAGTTTTTAGAAAATGTGTTTTATTTCATAAATGGAATAAACAAAGTATGCACATTCTACATCATAACGACTCTCTATAGTTTACGCATTCGTCCCAAAATAACAAAAGCTTACTTCCACCGTTTTTTAAAATCACAGCTTCTAGAAGGTTTACATGATTTCTTAAAAAAAACGAGTTTTTAGAAAATGTGTTTTATTTCATAAATGGAATCAACAAAGTATGCACATTCTACGTCATAACGAATTTCTATAGTTTGCGCATGCGTCCGGAAATAAGAAAAGCTTACTTCCACCATTTTTTAAAATCACAGCTTCTAGAAGGTTTACATTATTTCGTAAAAAACACGAGTTTTTAGAAAATGTGTTTTATTTCATAAATGGAATCTACAAAGTATGCGCATTCTACGTCATAACGAATTTATATAGTTTGCGCATGCGTCCAGAAATAAGAAAAGCTTACTTCCCCCGTTTTTTAAAATCATAGCTTCTAGAAGGTTTACATGATTTCTTAAAAAACAGGAGTTTTTAGAAAATGTGTTTTGTTTCATAAATGGAATCAAAAAAGTATGCACATTATACGTCATAACAAATTTCTATAGTTTGCGCATGCGTCCGGAAATAAGAAAAGCTTACTTCCACCATTTTTTAAAATCACAGCTTCTAGAAGGTTTACATGATTTCGGAAAAAACACGAGTTTTTAGAAAATGTGTTTTATTTCATAAATGGAATCTACAAAGTATGCACATTCTACATCATAACGACTTTATATAGTTTGCGCATGCGTCCGGAAATAAGAAAAGCTTCCTTCCCCCGTTTTTTAAAATCACAGCTTCTAGAAGGTTTACATGATTTCGTAAAAAACACGAGTTTTTAGAAAATGTGTTTTATTTCATAAATGGAATCTACAAAGTATGCACATTCTACTTCGTAACGACTTTATATAGTTTGCGCATGCGTCCGGAAATAAGAAAAGCTTGCTTCCCCCGTTTTTTAAAATCACAGCTTCTAAAAGGTTTACATGATTTCTTAAAAAACATGAGTTTTTAGAAAATGTGTTTTATTTCATAAATGGAATCAACAAAGTATGCACATTCTACATCATAACGACTTTCTATAGTTTGCGCATTCGTCCCGAAATAACAAAAGCTTACTTCCACCGTTTTTTAAAATCACAGCTTCTAGAAGGTTTACATGATTTCGTAAACAACACGAGTTTTTATAAAATGTGTTTTATTTCATAAATGGAATCTACAAAGTATCCAAATTCTACGTCATAACGACCTTCTATAGTTTGCGCATTCGTCCGGAAATAAGAAAATCTCACTTCGCCCATTTTTTAAAATCACAGCTTCTAGAAGGTTTACATGATTTCTTAAAAAACATGAGTTTTTAGAAAATGTGTTTTATTTCATAAATGGAATCAACAAAGTATGCACATTCTACGTCATAACAACTTTCTATAGTTTGCACATGTGTTTGGAAATAAGAAAAGCTTACTTCCCTCGTTTTTTAAAATCACAGCTTCTAGAAGGTTTACATGATTTCTTAAAAAACACGAGTTTTTAGAAAATGTATTTTATTTCATAAATGGAATCAACAAATTATGCACATTCTACGTCATAACGACTTTCTATAGTTTGCGCATGCATCCAGAAATAAGAAAAGCTTACTTCCACCGTTTTTTAAAATCACAGCTTCTAGAAGGTTTACATGATTTCTTAAAAAACACGAGTTTTTAGAAAATGTGTTTTATTTCATAAATGGAATCAACAAAGTATGCACATTCTACATCATAACGACTTTCTATAGTTTGTGCATTCGTCCGGAAATAAGAATAGCTTACTTCCACCGTTTTTTAAAATCAAAGCTTCTAGAAGGTTTACATGATTTTGTAAAAAACACGAATTTTTAGAAAATGTGTTTTATTTCATAAATGGAATCAACAAAGTATGCACATGCTACGTCATAACGACTTTCTATAGTTTGTGCATGCGTTTGGAAATAAGAAAAGCTTACTTCCCCCATTTTTTAAAATCACAGCTTCTAGAAGGTTTACATGATTTCGTAAAAAACACGAGTTTTTAGAAAATGTGTTTTATTTCATAAATGGAATCTACAAAGTATGCACATTCTACGTCATAATGACATTCTATAGTTTGCGCATGCGTCCGGAAATAAGAAAAGCTTACTTCCACCGTTTTTTAAAATCACAGCTTCTAGAAGGTTTACATGATTTCGGAAAAAACACGAGTTTTTAGAAAACGTGTTTTATTTCATAAATGGAATCAACAAAGTATGCACATTCTACGTGATCACGACTTTCTATAGTTGGCACATGTGTTTGGAAATAATAAAAGCTTACTCCCCCCGTTTTTTAAAATCACAGCTTCTAGAAGGTTTACATGATTTCTTAAAAAACACGAGTTTTTAGAAAATGTGTTTTATTTCATAAATGGAATCAACAAAGTATGCACATTCTACGTCATAACGACTTTCTATAGTTTGCGCATGTGTTTGGAAATAAGAAAAGCTTACTTCCCCCGTTCTTTAAAATCACAGCTTATAGAAGGTTTACATGATTTCTTAAAAAACACGAGTTTTTAGAAAATGTGTTTTATTTCATAAATGGAATCAACAAAGTATGCAGATTCTACGTCATAACGAATTTCTATAGTTTGAGCATGCGTCCGGAAATAAGAAAAGCTTACTTCCACCATTTTTTAAAATCACAGCTTCTAGAAGGTTTACATGATTTCGTAAAAAACACGAGTTTTCAGAAAATGTGTTTTATTTCATAAATGGAATCTACAAAGTATGCACATTCTACGTCATAACGACTTTCTTTAGTTTTCGCATGCGTCCGGAAATAAGAAATGCTTACTTCCCCCATTTTTTAAAATGACAGCTTCTACAAGGTTTACATGATTTGTTAAAAAACACGAGTTTTTAGAAAATGTGTTTTATTTCATAAATGGAATGAACAAAGTATGCACATTCTACGTCATAACGACTTTCTATAGTTTGCGCATGCGTCCGGAAATAAGAATAGCTTACTTCCACCGTTTTTTAAAATCACAGCTTCTAGAAGGTTTACATGATTTCGTAAAAAACACGAGTTTTTAGAAAATGTGTTTTATTTCATAAATGGAATCTACAAAGTATGCACATTCTACTTCATAACGACTTTATATAGTTTGCGCATGCGTCCGGAAATAAGAAAAGCTTACTTCCCCCGTTTTTTAAAATCACAACTTCTAGAAGGTTTACATGATTTCTTAAAAAACACGAGTTTTTAGAAAATGTGTTTTATTTCATAAATAGAATCAACAAAGTATGCACATTCTACGTCATAACGACTTTCTATAGTTTGCGCATGCGTTTGGAAATAAGAAAAGCTTACTTCCCCCGTTTTTTAAAATCACAGCTTCTAGAAGCTTTACATGATTTCTTAAAAAACACGAGTTTTTAGAAAATGTGTTTTATTTCATAAATGGAATCAACAAAGTATGCACATTCTACGTCATAACGACTTTCTATAGTTTGCACATGCGTCCGGAAATAAGAAAAGCTTACTTCCACCGTTTTTTAAAATCACAGCTTCTAGAAGGTTTACATGATTTCGTAAAAAACACGAGTTTTTAGAAAATGTGTTTTATTTCATAAATGAAATCTACAAAGTATGTACATTCTACTTCATAACGACTTTATATAGTTTGCGCATGCGTCCTGAAATAGGAAAAGCTTACTTCCCCCGTTTTTTAAAATCACAGCTTCTAAAAGGTTTACATGATTTCTTAAAAAACACGAGTTTTTAGAAAATGTGTTTTATTTCATAAATGGAATCTACAAAGTATGCACAATATACGTCATTATTTCTTTCTATAGTTTGCGAATGCGTCCGGAAATAAGAAAAGCTTACTTCCCCCATTTTTTAAAATCACTGCTTCTAGAAGGTTTACATGATTTCGTAAAAAACAGGAGTTTTTAGAAAATGTGTTTTATTTCATAAATGGAATCTACAAATTATGCACATTCTATGTCATAACGACATTCTATAGTTTGCGCATGCGTCCGGAAATAAGAAAAGCTTACTTCGCCCATTTTTTAAAATCACAGCTTCTAGAAGGTTTACATGATTTTGTAAAAAACACGAATTTTTAGAAAATGTGTTTTATTTCATAAATGGAATCTACAAAGTATGCACATTCTACGTCATAACGACTTTATATAGTTTGCGCATGCGTTCGGAAATAAGAAAAGCTTACTTCCCCCGTTTTTTAAAATCACAGCTTCTAGAAGGTTTACATGATTTCGTAAAAAACACGAGTTTTTAGAAAATGTGTTTTATTTCATAAATGGAATCTACAAAGTATGCACATTCTACGTTATAACGACTTTATATAGTTTGCGCATGCGTCCGGAAATAGGAAAAGCTTACTTCCCCCGTATTTTAAAATCACAGCCTCTAGAAGGTTTACATGATTTCTTAAAAAACACGAGTTTTTAGAAAATGTGTTTTATTTCATAAATGGAATCTACAAAGTATGCACATTCTACGTCATAACGAATTTCTATAGTTTGCGCATGCGTCCGGAAATAAGAAAAGCTTACTTCCACCGTTTTTTAAAATCACAGCTTCTAGAAGGTTTACATGATTTCGGAAAAAACACGAGTTTTTAGAAAATGTGTTTTATTTCACAAATGTAATCTACAAAGTATGCACCTTCTACGTCATAACGACTTTATATAGTTTGCGCATGCGTCCGGAAATAAGAAAAGCTTACTTCCACCGTTTTTTAAAATCACAGCTTCTAGAAGGTTTACATGATTTCTCAAAAAACACGTGTTTTTAGAAAATGTGTTTTATTTCATAAATAGAATCAACAAAGTATGCACATTCTACGTCATAACGATTTTCTATAGTTTGCGCATGCGTTTGGAAATAAGAAAAGCTTACTTCGCCCGTTTTTTAAAATCACAGCTTCTAGAAGCTTTACATGATTTCTTAAAAAACACGAGTTTTTAGAAAATGTGTTTTATTTCATAAATGGAATCAACAAAGTATGCACATTCTACGTCATAACGAATTTCTATAGTTTGCGCATGCGTCCGGAAATAAGAAAAGCTTACTTCCACCGTTTTTTAAAATCACAGCTTCTAGAAGGTTTACATGATTTCGTAAAAAACACGAGATTTTAGAAAATGTGTTTTATTTCATAAATGGAATTTAAAAGTATGCACATTCTAAGTCATAATGACATTCTATAGTTTGCGCATGCGTCCGGAAATAAGAAAAGCTTACTTCGCCCATTTTTTAAAATCACAGCTTCTAGAAGGTTTACATGATTTCTTAAAAAACACGAGTTTTTAGAAAACGCGTTTTATTTCATAAATGGAATCAACAAAGTATGCACATTCTACGTCATCACGACATTCTATAGTTTTCGCATGCGTCCGGAAATAAGAAATGCTTACTTCCCCCGTTTTTTAAAATCACAGCTTCTACAAGGTATACATGATTTGTTAAAAAACACGAGTTTTTAGAAAATGTGTTTTATTTCATAAATGGAATGAACAAAGTATGCACATTCTACGTCATAACGACTTTCTATAGTTTGCGCATGCGTCCGGAAATAAGAAAAGCTTACTTCCCCCGTTTTTTAAAATCACAACTTCTAGAAGGTTTACATGATTTCTTAAAAAACACGAGTTTTTAGAAAATGTGTTTTATTTCATAAATAGAATCAACAAAGTATGCACATTCTACGTCATAACGACTTTCTATAGTTTGCGCATGCGTTTGGAAATAAGAAAAGCTTACTTCCCGCGTTTTTTAAAATCACAGCTTCTAGAAGCTTTACATGATTTCTTAAAAAACACGAGTTTTTAGAAATTGTGTTTTATTTCATAAATGGAATCAACAAAGTATTCACATTCTACGTCATAACGACTTTCTATAGTTTGCGCATGCGTCCGGAAATAAGAAAAGCTTACTTCCACCGTTTTTTAAAATCACAGCTTCTAGAAGGTTTACATGATTTCGTAAAAAACACGAGTTTTTAGAAAATGTGTTTTATTTCATAAATGAAATCTACAAAGTATGTAAATTCTACTTCATAACGACTTTATATAGCTTGCGCATGCGTCCGGAAATAAGAAAAGCTTACTTCCCCCGTTTTTTAAAATCACAGCTTCTAAAAGGTTTACATGTTTTCTTAAAAAACACGAGTTTTTAGAAAATGTGTTTTATTTCATAAATAGAATCAACAAAGTATGCACATTCTACGTCATAACGACTTTCTATAGTTTGCGCATGCGTTTGGAAATAAAAAAAGCTTACTTCCCCCGTTTTTTAAAATCACAGCTTCTAGAAGGTTTACATGATTTCTTAAAAAACACGAGTTTTTAGAAAATGTGTTTTATTTCATAAATGGAATCAACAAAGTATGCACATTCGATGTCATAACAACTTTCTATAGTTTGCACATGTGTTTGGAAATAAGAAAAGCTTACTTCCCTCGTTTTTTAAAATCACAACTTCTAGAAGGTTTACATGATTTCTTAAAAAACACGAGTTTTTAGAAAATGTATTTTATTTCATAAATGGAATCAACAAAGTATGCACATTCTACGTCATAACGACTTTCAATAGTTTGTGCATGCGTCCGGAAATAAGAAAAGCTTACTTCCCCATTTTTTAAAATCACTGCTTCTAGAAGGTTTACATGATTTCGTAAAAAACAGGAGTTTTTAGAAAATGTGTTTTATTTCATAAATGGAATCTACAAAGTATGCACATTCTACGTCATAACGACATTCTATAGTTTGTGCATGCGTCCGGAAATAAGAAAAGCTTACTTCGCCCATTTTTTAAAATCACAGCTTCTAGAATGTTTACATGATTTTGTAAAAAACACGAATTTTTAGAAAATGTGTTTTATTTCATAAATGGAATCTACAAAGTATGCACATTCTACGTCATAACGACTTTATATAGTTTGCGCATGCGTTCGGAAATAAGAAAAGCTTACTTCCCCCGTTTTTTAAAATCACAGCTTCTAGAAGGTTTACATGATTTCGTAAAAAACACGAGTTTTTAGAAAATGTGTTTTATTTCATAAATGGAATCTACAAAGTATGCACATTCTACGTTATAACGACTTTATATAGTTTGCGCATGCGTCCGGAAATAAGAAAAGCTTACTTCCCCCGTATTTTAAAATCACAGCCTCTAGAAGGTTTACATGATTTCGTAAAAAACACAAGTTTTTAGAAAATGTGTTTTATTTCATAAATGGAATCTGCAAAGTATGCACATTCTACGTCATAACTACTTTCTATAGTTTGCGCATGCGTCCGGAAATAAGAAAAGCTTACTTCCCCCATTTTTTAAAATCACAGCTTCTAGAAGGTTTACATGATTTCGTAAAAAACACGAGTTTTTAGAAAATGTGTTTTATTTCATAAATGGAATCTACAAAGTATGCGCATTCTACGTCATAATGACATTCTATAGTTTGCGCATGCGTCCGGAAATAAAAAAAGCTTACTTCGCCCATTTTTTAAAATCACAGCTTCTAGAAGGTTTACATGATTTGTTAAAAAACACGAGTTTTTAGAAAACGTGTTTTATTTCATAAATGGAATCAACAAAGTATGCACATTCTACGTGATCACGACTTTCTATAGTTTGCACATGTGTTTGGAAATAATAAAAGCTTACTCCCCCCGTTTTTTAAAATCACAGCTTCTAGAAGGTTTACATGATTTCTTAAAAAACACGAGTTTTTAGAAAATGTGTTTTATTTCATAAATGGAATCAACAAAGTATGCACATTCTACGTCATAACGACTTTCTATAGTTTGCGCATGTGTTTGGAAATAAGAAAAGCTTACTTCCCCCGTTCTTTAAAATCACAGCTTATAGAAGGTTTACATGATTTCTTAAAAAACACGATTTTTTAGAAAATGTGTTTTATTTCATAAATGGAATCAACAAAGTATGCACATTCTACGTCATAACGAATTTCTATAGTTTGCGCATGCGTCCGGAAATAAGAAAAGCTTACTTCCACCGTTTTTTTAAATCACAGCTTCTAGAAGGTTTACATGATTTCGTAAAAAACACGAGTTTTCAGAAAATGTGTTTTATTTCATAAATGGAATCTACAAAGTATGCACATTCTACGTCATAACGACTTTCTTTAGTTTTCGTATTCGTCCGGAAATAAGAAATGCTTACTTCCCCCATTTTTTAAAATGACAGCTTCTACAAGGTTTACATGATTTGTTAAAAAACACGAGTTTTTAGAAAATGTGTTTTATTTCATAAATGGAATGAACAAAGTATGCACATTCTACGTCAGAACGACTTTCTATAGTTTGCACATGCTTCCGGAAATAAGAATAGCTTACTTCCACCGTTTTTTAAAATCACAGCTTCTAGAAGGTTTACATGATTTCGTAAAAAACACGAGTTTTTAGAAAATGTGTTTTATTTCATAAATGGAATCTACAAAGTATGCACATTCTACTTCATAACGACTTTATATAGTTTGCGCATGCGTCCGGAAATAAGAAAAGCTTACTTCCCCCGTTTTTTAAAATCACAACTTCTAGAAGGTTTACATGATTTCTTAAAAAACACGAGTTTTTAGAAAATGTGTTTTATTTCATAAATAGAATCAACAAAGTATGCACATTCTACGTCATAACGACTTTCTATAGTTTGCGCATGCGTTTGGAAATAAGAAAATCTTACTTCCCCCGTTTTTTAAAATCACAGCTTCTAGAAGCTTTACATGATTTCTTAAAAAACACGAGTTTTTAGAAAATGTGTTTTATTTCATAAATGGAATCAACAAAGTATGCACATTCTACGTCATAACGACTTTCTATAGTTTGCGCATGCGTCCGGAAATAAGAAAAGCTTACTTCCACCGTTTTTTAAAATCACAGCGTCTAGAAGGTTTACATGATTTCGTAACAAACACGAGTTTTTAGAAAATGTGTTTTATTTCATAAATGAAATCTACAAAGTATGTACATTCTACTTCATAACGACTTTATATAGTTTGCGCATGCGTCCGGAAATAGGAAAAGCTTACTTCCCCCGTTTTTTAAAATCACAGCTTCTAAAAGGTTTACATGATTTCTTAAAAAACACGAGTTTTTAGAAAATGTGTTTTATTTCATAAATAGAATCAACAAAGTATGCACATTCTACGTCATAACGACTTTCTATAGTTTGCGCATGCGTTCGGAAATAAGAAAAGCTTACTTCCCTCGTTTTTTAAAATCACAGCTTCTAGAAGCTTTACATGATTTCTTAAAAAACACGAGTTTTTAGAAAATGTGTTTTATTTCATAAATGGAATAAACAAAGTATGCACATTCTACATCATAACGACTTTCTATAGTTTGCGCATTCGTCCCGAAATAACAAAAGCTTACTTCCACCGTTTTTTAAAATCACAGCTTCTAGAAGGTTTACATGATTTCGTAAAAAACACGAGTTTTTAGAAAATGTGTTTTATTTCATAAATGGAATCTACAAAGTATGCACAATCTACGTCATTATTTCTTTCTATAGTTTGCGCATGCGTCCGGAAATAAGAAAAGCTTACTTCCCCCATTTTTTAAAATCACTGCTTCTAGAAGGTTTACATGATTTCGTAAAAAACAGGAGTTTTTAGAAAATGTGTTTTATTTCATAAATGGAATCTACAAAGTATGCACATTCTACGTCATTATTTCTTTCTATAGTTTGCGCATGCGTCCGGAAATAAGAAAAGCTTACTTCCCCCATTTTTTAAAATCACTGCTTCTAGAAGGTTTACATGATTTCGTAAAAAACAGGAGTTTTTAGAAAATGTGTTTTATTTCATAAATGGAATCTACAAAGTATGCACATTCTATGTCATAACGACATTCTATAGATTGTGCATGCGTCCGGAAATAAGAAAAGCTTACTTCGCCCATTTTTTAAAATCACAGCTTCTAGAAGGTTTACATGATTTTGTAAAAAACACGAATTTTTAGAAAATGTGTTTTATTTCATAAATGGAATCTACAAAGTATGCACATTCTACGTCATAACGACTTTATATAGTTTGCGCATGCGTTCGGAAATAAGAAAAGCTTACTTCCCCCGTTTTTTAAAATCACAGCTTCTAGAAGGTTTACATGATTTCGTAAAAAACACAAGTTTTTAGAAAATGTGTTTTATTTCATAAATGGAATCTACAAAGTATGCACATTCTACGTTATAACGACTTTATATAGTTTGCGCATGCGTCCGGAAATAAGAAAAGCTTACTTCCCCCGTATTTTAAAATCACAGCCTCTAGAAGGTTTACATGATTTCTTAAAAAACACGAGTTTTTAGAAAATGTGTTTTATTTCATAAATGGAATCTACAAAGTATGCACATTCTACGTCATAACGAATTTCTATAGTTTGCGCATGCGTCCGGAAATAAGAAAAGCTTACTTCCACCGTTTTTTAAAATCACAGCTTCTAGAAGGTTTACATGATTTCGGAAAAAACACGAGTTTTTAGAAAATGTGTTTTATTTCACAAATGGAATCTACAAAGTATGCACCTTCTACGTCATAACGACTTTATATAGTTTGCGCATGCGTCCGGAAATAAGAAAAGCTTACTTCCACCGTTTTTTAAAATCACAGCTTCTAGAAGGTTTACATGATTTCTCAAAAAACACGTGTTTTTAGAAAATGTGTTTTATTTCATAAATAGAATCAACAAAGTATGCACATTCTACGTCATAACGACTTTCTATAGTTTGCGCATGCGTTTGGAAATAAGAAAAGCTTACTTCCCCCGTTTTTTAAAATCACAGCTTCTAGAAGCTTTACATGATTTCTTAAAAAACACGAGTTTTTAGAAAATGTGTTTTATTTCTTAAATGGAATCAACAAAGTATGCACATTCTACGTCATAACGAATTTCTATAGATTGCGCATGCGTCCGGAAATAAGAAAAGCTTACTTCCACCGTTTTTTAAAATCACAGCTTCTAGAAGGTTTACATGATTTCGTAAAAAACACGAGATTTTAGAAAATGTGTTTTATTTCATAAATGGAATTTACAAAGTATGCACATTCTAACTCATAATGACATTCTATAGTTTGCGCATGCGTCCGGAAATAAGAAAAGCTTACTTCCCCCATTTTTAAAAATCACAGCTTCTAGGAGGTTTACATGATTTCTTAAAAAACACGAGTTTTTAGAAAATGTGTTTTATTTCATAAATGGAATCAAGAAAGTATGCAAATTCTACGTCATAATGACTTTCTATAGTTTGCGCATAAGTCTGGAAATAAGAAAAGCTTACTTCCACCGTTTTTTAAAATCACAGCTTCTAGAAGGTTTACATGATTTCTTAAAAAACACGAGTTTTTAGAAAACGCGTTTTATTTCATAAATGGAATCAACAAAGTACGCACATTCTACGTCATCACGACTTTCTATAGTTTGCACATGTGTTTCGAAATAAGAAAAGCTTACTTCCACCGTTTTTTAAAATCACAGCTTCTAGAAGGTTTACATGATTTCGTAAAAAACACGAGTTTTTAGAAAATGTGTTTTATTTCATAAATGGAATCTACAAAGTATGCGCATTCTACGTCATAACGACTTTATATAGTTTGCGCATGCGTCCAGAAATAAGAAAAGCTTACTTCCCCCGTTTTTTAAAATCATAGCTTCTAGAAGGTTTACATGATTTCTTAAAAAACAGGAGTTTTTAGAAAATGTGTTTTGTTTCATAAATGGAATCAACAAAGTATGCACATTCTACGTCATAACGAATTTCTATAGTTTGCACATGCGTCCGGAAATAAGAAAAGCTTACTTCCACCGTTTTTTAAAATCACAGCTTCTAGAAGGTTTACATGATTTCGGAAAAAACACGAGTTTTTAGAAAATGTGTTTTATTTCATAAATGGAATCTACAAAGTATGCACATTCTACGTCATAACGACTTTATATAGTTTGCGCATGCGTCCGGAAATAAGAAAAGCTTCCTTCACCCGTTTTTTAAAATCACAGCTTCTAGAAGGTTTACATGATTTCGTAAAAAACACGAGTTTTTAGAAAATGTGTTTTATTTCATAAATGGAATCTACAAAGTATGCACATTCTACTTCGTAACGACTTTATATAGTTTGTGCATGCGTCCGGAAATAAGAAAAGCTTACTTCCCCCGTTTTTTAAAATCACAGCTTCTAAAAGGTTTACATGATTTCTTAAAAAACATGAGTTTTTAGAAAATGTGTTTTATTTCATAAATGGAATCAACAAAGTATGCACATTCTACATCATAACGACTTTCTATAGTTTGCGCATTCATCCCGAAATAACAAAAGCTTACTTCCCCCGTTTTTTAAAATCACAGCTTCTAGAAGGTTTACATGATTTCTTAAAAAACACGAGTTTTTAGAAAATGTGTTTTATTTCATAAATAGAATCAACAAAGTATGCACATTCTACGTCATAACGACTTTCTATAGTTTGCGCATGCGTTTGGAAATAAGAAAAGCTTACTTCCCTCGTTTTTTAAAATCACAGCTTCTAGAAACTTTACATGATTTCTTAAAAAACACGAGTTTTTAGAAAATGTGTTTTATTTCATAAATGGAATCTACAAAGTAAGCACGTTCTACGTCATAACGACTTTATATAGTTTGCGCATGCGTCCGGAAATAAGAAAAGCTTACTTCCCCTGTTTTTTAAAATCACAGCTTCTAGAAGGTTTACATGTTTTCTTAAAAAACACAAGTTTTTAGAAAATGTGTTTTATTTCATAAATAGAATCAACAAAGTATGCAAATTCTACGTCATAACGACTTTCTATAGTTTGCGCATGCGTTTGGAAATAAGAAAAGCTTACTTCCCTCGTTTTTTAAAATCACAGCTTCTAGAAGCTTTACATGATTTCTTAAAAAACATGAGTTTTTAGAAAATGTGTTTTATTTCATAAATGGAATCAACAAAGTATGCACATTCTACATCATAACGACTTTCTATAGTTTCCGCATTCGTCCCGAAATAACAAAAGCTTACTTCCACCGTTTTTTAAATTCACAGCTTCTAGAAGGTTTACATGATTTCGTAAAAAACACGAGTTTTTAGAAAATGTGTTTTATTTCATAAATGGAATCTACAAAGTATCCACATTCTACGTCATAACGACATTCTATAGTTTGCGCATGCGTCCGGAAATAAGAAAAGCTTACTTCGCCCATTTGTTAAAATCACAGCTTCTAGAAGGTTTACATGTTTTGTTAAAAAACACGAGTTTTTAGAAAATGTGTTTTATTTCATAAATGGAATCAACAAAGTATGCACATTCTACGTCATAGCGACTTTCTATAGTTTGCGCATGCGTCCGGAAATAAGAAATGCTTACTTCCACCGTTTTTTTAAATAACAGCTTCTAGAAGGTTTACATGATTTCGTAAAAAACACGAGTTTCTAGAAAATGTGGTTTATTTCATATATAGAATCTACAAAGTATGCACATTCTACGTCATAACGACTTTCTATAGTTTGCGTATGCGTCCGGAAATAAGAAAGGCTTACTTCCACCGTTTTTTAAAATCACAGTTTCTAGAAGGTTTACATGATTTCGTAAAAAACACGAGTTTTTAGAAAATGTGTTTTATTTCATAAATGGAATCTACAAAGTATGCACATTCTACGTCATAATGACTCTCTATAGTTTGAACATGCGTCCGGAAATAAGAAAAGCTTACTTCCCTCGTTTTTTAAAATCACAGCTTCTGGAAGGTTTACATGATTTCTTAAAAAACACAAGTTTTTAGAAAATGTGTTTTATTTCATAAATGGAATCAACAAAGAATGCACATTCTACGTCATAACGACTTTCTATAGTTTGCGCATGCGTTCGGAAATAAGAAAAGCTTACTTCCCCCATTTTTTAAAATCACAGCTTCTAGAAGGTTTACATGTTTTGTTAAAAAACACGAGTTTCTAGAAAATGTGTTTTATTTCATAAATGGAATCAATAAAGTATGCACATTCTACGTCATAGCGACTTTCAATAGTTTGCGCATGCGTCCGGAAATAAGAAAAGCTTACTTCCACCGTTTTTTAAAATCACAGCTTCTAGAAGGTTTACATGTTTTCGTAAAAAACACAATTTTTTAGAAAATGTGTTTTATTTCATAAATGGAATCTACAAAGTATGCACATTCTACGTCATAACGACTTTCTATAGTTTGTGCATGCGTCTGTAAATAAGAAAAGCTTACTTCCCCCGTTTTTTAAAACCACAGCTTCTAGAAGGTTTACATGATTTCTTAAAAAACACGAGTTTTTAGAAAATGTGCTTTATTTCATAAATGGAATCAACAAAGTATGCACATTCTACGTCATAACAACTTTCTATAGTTTGCGCATGCGTCCGGAAATAAGAAAAGCTTACTTCCACCATTTTTTTAAATCACAGCTTCTAGAAGGTTTACATGATTTCTTTAAAAACACGAGTTTTTAGAAAATGTGTTTTATTTCATAAATGGAATCAACAAAGTATGCATATTCTACGTCATAATGACTTTCTATAGTTTGTGCATGCATTTGGAAATAAGAAAAGCTTACTTCCCCCATTTTTTAAAATCACAGCTTCTAGAAGGTTTACATGATTTCTTAAAAAACACGAGTTTTTAGAAAATGTGTTTTATTTCATAAATGGAATCAACAAAGTATGCACATTCTACGTCATAACCACTTTCTATAGTTTGCGCATGCGTCCGGAAATAAGAAAAGCTTACTTCCACCGTTTTTTAAAATCACAGCTTCTAGAAGGTTTACATGATTTCGTAAAAAACACGAGTTTTTAGAAAATGTGTTTTATTTCATAAATGGAATCTACAAAGTATGCACATTCTACGTCATAACGAATTTTTATAGTTTGCGCATGCGTCCGGAAATAAGAAAAGCTTACTTCCCCCGTTTTTTAAAACCACAGCTTCTAGAAGGTTTACATGATTTCTTAAAAAAACACGAGTTTTTAGAAAATGTGTTTTATTTCATAAATGGAATCAACAAAGTATGCACATTCTATGTCATATAGAATTTCTAGAGTTTGCGCATGCGTCCGGAAATAAGAAAAGCTTACTTCGACCGTTTTTTAAAATCACAGCTTCTAGAAGGTTTACATGATTTCGTAAAAAACACGACTTTTTAGAAAATGTGTTTTATTTCATAAATGGAATCTACAAAGTATGCACATTCTACTTCATAACGACTTTATATATTTTGCGCATGCGTCCGGAAATAAGAAAAGCTTAATTCCCCCGTTTTTTAAAATCACAGCTTCTAGAAGGTTTACATGATTTCTTAAAAAACACGAGTTTTTAGAAAATGTGTTTTATTTCATAAATAGAATCAACAAAGTATGCACATTCTACGTCATAACGACTTTCTATAGTTTGCGCATGTGTTTGGAAATAAGAAAAGCTTACTTCCCCCGTTTTTTAAAATCACAGCTTCTAGAAGCTTTACATGATTTCTTAAAAAACATGAGTTTTTAGAAAATGTGTTTTATTTCATAAATGGAATAAACAAAGTATGCACATTCTACATCATAACGACTCTCTATAGTTTGCGCATTCGTCCCGAAATAACAAAAGCTTACTTCCACCATTTTTTAAAATCATAGCTTCTAGAAGGTTTACATGATTTCGGAAAAAACACGAGTTTTTAGAAAATGTGTTTTATTTCATAAATGGAATCTACAAAGTATCCACATTCTACGTTATAACGACATTCTATAGTTTGCGCATGCGTCCGGAAATAAGAAAAGCATACTTCGCCCATTTTTTAAAATCACAGCTTCTAGATCGTTTACATGATTTCTTAAAAAACATGAGTTTTTAGAAAATGTGTTTTATTTCATAAATGGAATCAAGAAAGTATGCACATTCTACGTCATAACAACTTTCTATAGTTTGCACATGTGTTTGGAAATAAGAAAAGCTTACTTTCCTCGTTTTTTAAAATCACAGCTTCTAGAAGGTTTACATGATTTCTTAAAAAACACGAGTTTTTAGAAAATGTATTTTATTTCATAAATGTAATCAACAAAGTATGCACATTCTACGTCATAACGACTTTCTATAGTTTGCGCATGCATCCAGAAATAAGAAAAGCTTACTTCCACCGTTTTTTAAAATCACAGCTTCTAGAAGGTTTACATGATTTCTTAAAAAACACGAGTTTTTAGAAAATGTGTTTTATTTCATAAATGGAATCAACAAAGTATGCACATTCTACATCATAACGACTTTCTATAGTTTGTGCATTCGTCCGGAAATAAGAATAGCTTACTTCCACCGTTTTTTAAAATCACAGCTTCTAGAAGGTTTACATGATTTCGTAAAAAAAACGAGTTTTTAGAAAATGTGTTTTATTTCATAAATAGAATCAACAAAGTATGCACATTCTTCGTCATAACGACTTTCTATAGTTTGCACATGTGGTCGGAAATAATAAAAGCTTACTTCCACCGTTTTTTAAAATCACAGCTTCTAGAAGGTTTACATGATTTCGTAAAAAACACGAGTTTTTAGAAAATGTGTTTTATTTCATAAATGGAATCTACAAGAATGCACATTCTACGGCATAACGACTTTCTATAGTTTGCACATGCGTCCGGAAATAAGAAAAGCTTACTTCCACCGTTTTTTAAAATCAAAGCTTCTAGAAGGTTTAGATGATTTCGTAAAAAACACGAGTTTTTAGAAAATGTGTTTTATTTCATAAATGGAATCTACAAAGTATGCACATTCTACATGATAACGACTTTATATAGTTTGCGCATGCGTTCGTAAATAAGAAAAGCTTACCTCCCCCGTTTTTTAAAATCACAGCTTCTAGAAGGTTTACATGATTTCTTAAAAAACACGAGTTTTTAGAAAATATGTTTTATTTCATAAATAGAATCAACAAAGTATGCACATTCTACGTCACAACGACTTTCTATAGTTTGCGCATGCGTCCGGAAATAAGAAAAGCTTACTTCCACCGTTTTTTAAAATCACAGCTTCTAGAAGGTTTACATGATTTCGGAAAAAACACGAGTTTTTAGAAAATGTGTTTTATTTCATCAATGGAATCTACAAAGTATGCACATTCTACGTCATAACGACTTTGTATAGTTTGCGCATGCGTCCGGAAATAAGAAAAGCTTCCTTCCCCCGTTTTTTAAAATCACAGCTTCTAGAAGGTTTACATGATTTCGTAAAAAACACGAGTTTTTAGAAAATGTGTTTTATTTCATAAATGGAATCTACAAAGTATGCACATTCTACTTCGTAACGACTTTATATAGTTTGCGCATGCGTCCGGAAATAAGAAAAGCTTACTTCCCCCGTTTCTTAAAATCACAGCTTCTAAAAGGTTTACATGATTTCTTAAAAAACACGAGTTTTTAGAAAATGTGTTTTATTTCATAAATGGAATCAACAAAGTATGCACATTCTACATCATAACGACTTTCTATAGTTTGCGCATTCGTCCCGAAATAACAAAAGCTTACTTCCACCGTTTTTTAAAATCACAGCTTCTAGAAGGTTTACATGATTTCGTAAAAAACACGAGTTTTTAGAAAATGTGTTTTATTTCATAAATGGAATCTACAAAGTATCCACATTCTACGTTATAACGACATTCTATAGTTTGCGCATGCGTCCGGAAATAAGAAAAGCTTACTTCGCCCATTTTTTAAAATCACAGCTTCTAGAAGGTTTACATGATTTCTTAAAAAACATGAGTTTTTAGAAAATGTGTTTTATTTCATAAATGGAATCAAGAAAGTATGCACATTCTACGTCATAACAACTTTCTATAGTTTGCACATGTGTTTGGAAATAAGAAAAGCTTACTTTCCTCGTTTTTTAAAATCACAGCTTCTAGAAGGTTTACATGATTTCTTAAAAAACACGAGTTTTTAGAAAATGTATTTTATTTCATAAATGTAATCAACAAAGTATGCACATTCTACGTCATAACGACTTTCTATAGTTTGCGCATGCATCCAGAAATAAGAAAAGCTTACTTCCACCGTTTTTTAAAATCACAGCTTCTAGAAGGTTTACATGATTTCTTAAAAAACACGAGTTTTTAGAAAATGTGTTTTATTTCATAAATGGAATCAACAAAGTATGCACATTCTACATCATAACGACTTTCTATAGTTTGTGCATTCGTCCGGAAATAAGAATAGCTTACTTCCACCGTTTTTTAAAATCACAGCTTCTAGAAGGTTTACATGATTTCGTAAAAAAAACGAGTTTTTAGAAAATGTGTTTTATTTCATAAATAGAATCAACAAAGTATGCACATTCTTCGTCATAACGACTTTCTATAGTTTGCACATGTGTCCGGAAATAATAAAAGCTTACTTCCACCGTTTTTTAAAATCACAGCTTCTAGAAGGTTTACATGATTTCGTAAAAAACACGAGTTTTTAGAAAATGTGTTTTATTTCATAAATATCATCTACAAGAATGCACATTCTACGGCATAACGACTTTCTATAGTTTGCACATGCGTCCGGAAATAAGAAAAGCTTACTTCCACCGTTTTTTAAAATCAAAGCTTCTAGAAGGTTTAGATGATTTCGTAAAAAACACGAGTTTTTAGAAAATGTGTTTTATTTCATAAATGGAATCTACAAAGTATGCACATTCTACATGATAACGACTTTATATAGTTTGCGAATGCGTCCGTAAATAAGAAAAGCTTACCTCCCCCGTTTTTTAAAATCACAGCTTCTAGAAGGTTTACATGATTTCTTAAAAAACACGAGTTTTTAGAAAATATGTTTTATTTCATAAATAGAATCAACAAAGTATGCACATTCTACGTCATAACGACTTTCTATAGTTTGCGCATGCTTTTGGAAATAAGAAAAGCTTACTTCCCTCGTTTTTTAAAATCACAGCTTCTAGAAGCTTTACATGATTTCTTAAAAAACACGAGTTTTTAGAAAATGTGTTTTATTTCATAAATGGAATCAACAAAGTATGCACATTCTACATCATAACGACTTTCTATAGTTTGCCCATGCATCCGGAAATAAGAAAAGCTTACTTCCACCGTTTTTTAAAATCACAACTTCTAGAAGGTTTACATGATTTCGTAAAAAACACGAGTTTTTAGAAAATGTGTTTTATTTCATAAATGGAATCTACAAAGTATCCACATTCTACGTCATAACGAATTTCTATAGTATGCGGATGCGTCCTGAAATAAGAAAAACTTACTTCCACCATTTTTTAAAATCACAGCTTCTAGAAGGTTTACATGATTTCGTAAAAAACACAAGTTTTTAGAAAATGTGTTTTATTTCATAAATGGAATCTACAAAGTAAGCACATTCTACGTCATAACTACTTTCTATAGTTTGCGCATGCGTCCGGAAATAAGAAAAGCTTACTTCCCCCATTTTTTAAAATCACAGCTTCTAGAAGGTTTACATGATTTCGTAAAAAACACGAGTTTTTAGAAAATGTGTTTTATTTCATAAATGGAATCTACAAAGTATGCACATTCTACGTCATAATGACATTCTATAGTTTGCGCATCCATCCGGAAATAAGAAAAGCTTACTTCGCCCATTTTTTAAAATCACAGCTTCTAGAAGGTTTACATGATTTGTTAAAAAACACGAGTTTTTAGAAAACGTGTTTTATTTCATAAATGGAATCAACAAAGTATGCACGTTCTACGTCATCACGACTTTCTATAGTTTGCACATGTGTTTGGAAATAATAAAAGCTTACTCCCCCCGTTTTTTAAAATCACAGCTTCTAGAAGGTTTACATGATTTCTTAAAAAACACGAGTTTTTAGAAAATGTGTTTTATTTCATAAGTGGAATCAACAAAGTATGCACATTCTACGTCATAACGACTTTCTATAGTTTGCGCATGCGTCCGGAAATAAGAAAAGCTTACTTCCACCGTTTTTTAAAATCACAGCTTCTAGAAGGTTTACATGATTTCGTAAAAAACACGAGTTTTTAGAAAATGTGTTTTATTTCATAAATGGAATCTACAAAGTATGCACATTCTACGTCATAACGACTTTCTATAGTTTTCGCATGCGTCCGGAAATAAGAAATGCTTACTTCCCCCGTTTTTTAAAATCACAGCTTCTAGAAGCTTTACATGATTTCTTAAAAAACACGAGTTTTTAGAAAATGTGTTTTATTTCATAAATGGAATCAACAAAGTATGCACATTCTACGTCATAACGACTTTCTATAGTTTGCGCATGCGTCCGGAAATAAGAAAAGCTTACTTCCACCATTTTTTAAAATCACAGCTTCTAGAAGGTTTACATGATTTCGTAAAAAACACGAGTTTTTCGAAAATGTGTTTTATTTCATAAATGAAATCTACAAAGTATGTACATTCTACTTCATAACGACTTTATATAGTTTGCGCATGCGTCCGGAAATAAGAAAAGCTTACTTCCACCATTTTTTAAAATCACAGCTTCTAGAAGGTTTACATGATTTCGTAAAAAACACGAGTTTTTCGAAAATGTGTTTTATTCCATAAATGAAATCTACAAAGTATGTACATTCTACTTCATAACGACTTTATATAGTTTGCGCATGCGTCCGGAAATAGGAAAAGTTTTACATGATTTCTTAAAAAACACGAGTTTTTAGAAAATGTGTTTTATTTCATAAATAGAATCAACAAAATATGCACATTCTACGTCATAACGAATTTCTATAGTTTGCGCATGCGTTTGGAAATAAGAAAAGCTTACTTCCCCCGTTTTTTAAAATCACAGCTTCTAGAAGCTTTACATGATTTCTTAAAAAACACGAGTTTTTAGAAAATGTGTTTTATTTCATAAATGGAATAAACAAAGTATGCACATTCTACATCATAATGACTTTCTATAGTTTGCGCATTCGTCCCGAAATAACAAAAGCTTACTTCCACCGTTTTTTAAAATCACAGCTTCTAGAAGGTTTACATGATTTCGTAAAAAACACGAGTTTTTAGAAAATGTGTTTTATTTCATAAATGGAATCTACAAAGTATGCACATTCTACGTCATAACGACTTTCTATAGTTTGCGCATGCGTCCGGAAATAAGAAAAGCTTACTTCCACCGTTTTTTAAAATCACAGCTTCTAGAAGGTTTACATGATTTCGTAAAAAACACGAGTTTTTAGAAAATGTGTTTTATTTCATAAATGGAATCTACAAAGTATGCACATTCTACGTCATAACGACTTTCTATAGTTTTCGCATGCGTCCGGAAATAAGAAATGCTTACTTCCCCCGTTTTTTAAAATCACAGCTTCTAGAAGCTTTACATGATTTCTTAAAAAACACGAGTTTTTAGAAAATGTGTTTTATTTCATAAATGGAATCAACAAAGTATGCACATTCTACGTCATAACGACTTTCTATAGTTTGCGCATGCGTCCGGAAATAAGAAAAGCTTACTTCCACCATTTTTTAAAATCACAGCTTCTAGAAGGTTTACATGATTTCGTAAAAAACACGAGTTTTTCGAAAATGTGTTTTATTTCATAAATGAAATCTACAAAGTATGTACATTCTACTTCATAACGACTTTATATAGTTTGCGCATGCGTCCGGAAATAGGAAAAGCTTACTTCCCCCATTTTTTAAAATCACAGCTTCTAAAAGGTTTACATGATTTCTTAAAAAACACGAGTTTTTAGAAAATGTGTTTTATTTCATAAATATAATCAACAAAGTATGCACATTCTACATCATAACGACTTTCTATAGTTTGCGCATTCGTCCCGAAATAACAAAAGCTTACTTCCACCGTTTTTTAAAATCACAGCTTCTAGAAGGTTTACATGATTTCGTAAAAAACACGAGTTTTTAGAAAATGTGTTTTATTTCATAAATGGAATCAACAAAGTATGCACATTCTACGTCATAACGACTTTCTATAGTTTGCGCATGCGTCCGGAAATAAGAAAAGCTTACTTCCACCGTTTTTTAAAATCACAGCTTCTAGAAGGTTTACATGATTTCGTAAAAAACACGAGTTTTTCGAAAATGTGTTTTATTTCATAAATGAAATCTACAAAGTATGTACATTCTACTTCATAACGACTTTATATAGTTTGCGCATGCGTCCGGAAATAGGAAAAGCTTACTTCCCCCATTTTTTAAAATCACAGCTTCTAAAAGGTTTACATGATTTCTTAAAAAACACGAGTTTTTAGAAAATGTGTTTTATTTCATAAATAGAATCAACAAAGTATGCACATTCTACGTCATAACGACTTTCTATAGTTTGCGCATGCGTTTGGAAATAAGAAAAGCTTACTTCCCCCGTTTTTTAAAATCACAGCTTCTAGAAGCTTTACATGATTTCTTAAAAAACACGAGTTTTTAGAAAATGTGTTTTATTTCATAAATGGAATAAACAAAGTATGCACATTCTACATCATAACGACTTTCTATAGTTTGCGCATTCGTCCCGAAATAACAAAAGCTTACTTCCACCGTTTTTTAAAATCACAGCTTCTAGAAGATTTACATGATTTCGTAAAAAACACGAGTTTTTAGAAAATGTGTTTTATTTCATAAATGGAATCAACAAAGTATGCACATTCTACGTCATAACGACTTTCTATAGTTTGCGCATGCGTCCGGAAATAAGAAAAGCTTACTTCCACCGTTTTTTAAAATCACAGCTTCTAGAAGGTTTACATGATTTCGTAAAAAACACGAGTTTTTCGAAAATGTGTTTTATTTCATAAATGAAATCTACAAAGTATGTACATTCTACTTCATAACGACTTTATATAGTTTGCGCATGCGTCCGGAAATAGGAAAAGCTTACTTCCCCCATTTTTTAAAATCACAGCTTCTAAAAGGTTTACATGATTTCTTAAAAAACACGAGTTTTTAGAAAATGTGTTTTATTTCATAAATAGAATCAACAAAGTATGCACATTCTACGTCATAACGACTTTCTATAGTTTGCGCATGCGTTTGGAAATAAGAAAAGCTTACTTCCCCCGTTTTTTAAAATCACAGCTTCTAGAAGCTTTACATGATTTCTTAAAAAACACGAGTTTTTAGAAAATGTGTTTTATTTCATAAATGGAATAAACAAAGTATGCACATTCTACATCATAACGACTTTCTATAGTTTGCGCATTCGTCCCGAAATAACAAAGCTTACTTCCACCGTTTTTTAAAATCACAGCTTCCATTAGGTTTACATGATTTCGTAAAAAACACGAGTTTTTAGAAAATGTGTTTTATTTCATAAATGGAATCTACAAAGTATGCACATTCTACGTCATAACGACTTTCTATAGTTTGCGCATGCGTCCGGAAATAAGAAAAGCTTACTTCCCCCATTTTTTAAAATCACTGCTTCTAGAAGGTTTACATGATTTCGTAAAAAACAGGAGTTTTTAGAAAATGTGTTTTATTTCATAAATGGAATCTACAAAGTATGCACATTCTACGTCATAACGACATTCTATAGTTTGTGCATGCGTCCGGAAATAAGAAAAGCTTACTTCGCCCATTTTTTAAAATCACAGCTTCTAGAAGGTTTACATGATTTTGTAAAAAACACGAATTTTTAGAAAATGTGTTTTATTTCATAAATGGAATCTACAAAGTATGCACATTCTACGTCATAACGACTTTATATAGTTTGCGCATGCGTTCGGAAATAAGAAAAGCTTACTTCCCCCGTTTTTTAAAATCACAGCTTCTAGAAGGTTTACATGATTTCTTAAAAAACACGAGTTTTTAGAAAATGTGTTTTATTTCATAAATGGAATCAACAAAGTATGCACATTCTACGTCATAACGACTTTCTATAGTTTGCGCATGTGTTTGGAAATAAGAAAAGCTTACTTCCCCCGTTCTTTAAAATCACAGCTTATAGAAGGTTTACATGATTTCTTAAAAAACACGAGTTTTTAGAAAATGTGTTTTATTTCATAAATGGAATCAACAAAGTATGCACATTCTACGTCATAACGAATTTCTATAGTTTGCGCATGCGTCCGGAAATAAGAAAAGCTTACTTCCACCGTTTTTTAAAATCACAGCTTCTAGAAGGTTTACATGATTTCGTAAAAAACACGAGATTTTAGAAAATGTGTTTTATTTCATAAATGGAATCTACAAAGAACGCACATTCTACGTCATAACGACTTTATATAGTTTGCGCATGCGTCCGGAAATAAGAAAAGCTTACTTCCCCCATTTTTTAAAATCACAGCTTCTAGAAGGTTTACATGATTTCTTAAAAAGCAAGAGTTTTTAGAAAATGTGTTTTATTTCATAAATGGAATCAACATAGTATGCACATTGTACGTCATAACGACTTTCTATAGTTTGCGCATGTGTTTGGAAATAAGAAAAGCTTACTTCCCCCGTTTTTTAAAATCACAGCTTCTAGAAGGTTTACATGATTTCGTAAAAAACACGAGTTTTTAGAAAATGTGTTTTATTTCATAAATGGAATCTACAAAGTATGCACATTCTACGTTATAACGACTTTATATAGTTTGCGCATGCGTCCGGAAATAAGAAAAGCTTACTTCCCCCGTATTTTAAAATCACAGCCTCTAGAAGGTTTACATGATTTCTTAAAAAACACGAGTTTTTAGAAAATGTGTTTTATTTCATAAATGGAATCTACAAAGTATGCACATTCTACGTCATAACGAATTTCTATAGTTTGCGCATGCGTCCGGAAATAATAAAAGCTTACTTCCACCGTTTTTTAAAATCACAGCTTCTAGAAGGTTTACATGATTTCGGAAAAAACACGAGTTTTTAGAAAATGTGTTTTATTTCACAAATGGAATCTACAAAGTATGCACATTCTACGTCATAACGACTTTATATAGTTTCCTCATGCGTCCGGAAATAAGAAAAGCTTACTTCCACCGTTTTTTAAAATCACAGCTTCTAGAAGGTTTACATGATTTCTCAAAAAACACGTGTTTTTAGAAAATGTGTTTTATTTCATAAATAGAATCAACAAAGTATGCACATTCTACGTCATAACGACTTTCTATAGTTTGCGCATGCGTTTGGAAATAAGAAAAGCTTACTTCCCCCGTTTTTTAAAATCACAGCTTCTAGAAGCTTTACATCATTTCTTAAAAAACACGAGTTTTTAGAAAATGTGTTTTATTTCATAAATGGAATCAACAAAGTATGCACATTCTACGTCATAACGAATTTCTATAGTTTGCGCATGCGACCGGAAATAAGAAAAGCTTACTTCCACCGTTTTTTAAAATCACAGCTTCTAGAAGGTTTACATGATTTCATAAAAAACACGAGTTTTTAGAAAACGCGTTTTATTTCATAAATAGAATCAACAAAGTATGCACATTCTACGTCATCACGACTTTCTATAGTTTGCACATGTGTTTGGAAATAAGAAAAGCTTACTTCCACCGTTTTTTAAAATCACAGCTTCTAGAAGGTTTACATGATTTCGTAAAAAACACGAGTTTTTAGAAAATGTGTTTTATTTCATAAATGGAATCTACAAAGTATGCACATTCTACGTCATAACGACTTTCTATAGTTTGCGCATGCGTCCGGAAATAAGAAAAGCTTACTTCCCCCATTTTTTAAAATCACTACTTCTAGAAGGTTTACATGATTTCGTAAAAAACAGGAGTTTTTAGAAAATGTGTTTTATTTCATAAATGGAATCTACAAAGTATGCACATTCTACGTCATAACGACATTCTATAGTTTGCGCATGCGTCCGGAAATAAGAAAAGCTTACTTCGCCCATTTTTTAAAATCATAGCTTCTAGAAGGTTTACATCATTTCGTAAAAAACACGAATTTTTAGAAAATGTGTTTTATTTCATAAATGGAATCTACAAAGTATGCACATTCTACGTCATAACGACTTTATATAGTTTGCGCATGCGTCGGGAAATAAGAAAAGCTTACTTCCCCCGTTTTTTAAAATCACAGCTTCTAGAAGGTTTACATGATTTCGTAAAAAACACGAGTTTTTAGAAAATGTGTTTTATTTCATAAATGGAATCTACAAAGTATGCACATTCTACGTCATAACGACTTTATATAGTTTGCGCATGCGTCCGGATATAAGAAAAGCTTACTTCCCCCGTTTTTTAAAATCACAGCTTCTAGAAGGTTTACATGATTTCTTAAAAAACACGAGTTTTTAGAACATGTGTTTTATTTCATAAATGGAATCTACCAAGTATGCACATTCTACGTCATAACGAATTTCTATAGTTTGCGCATGCGTCCGGAAATAAGAAAAGCTTACTTCCACCGTTTTTTAAAATCACAGCTTCTAGAAGGTTTGCATGATTTCGGAAAAAACAGGAGTTCTTAGACATTGTGTTTTATTTCACAAATGGAATAAACAAAGTATGCACATTCTACATCATAACGACTTTCTATAGTTTGCGCATTCGTCCCGAAATAACAAAAGCTTACTTCCACAGTTTTTTAAAATCACAGCTTCTAGAAGGTTTACATGATTTCGTAAAAAACACGAGTTTTTAGAAAATGTGTTTTATTTCATAAATGGAATCTACAAAGTATGCACATTCTATGTCATAACGACTTTCTATAGTTTGCGCATGCGTCCGGAAATAAGAAAAGCTTACTTCCCCCGTTTTTTAAAATCACTGCTTCTAGAAGGTTTACATGATTTCGTAAAAAACACGAGTTTTTAGAAAATGTGTTTTATTTCATAAATGGAATCTACAAAGTATTCACATTCTACGTCATAACGACATTCTATAGTTTGTGCATGCGTCCGGAAATAAGAAAAGCTTACTTCGCCCTTTTTTTAAAATCATAGCTTCTAGAAGGTTTACAAGATTTCTTAAAAAACACGAGTTTTTAGAAAACGTCTTTTATTTCATAAATGGAATCAACAAAGTATGCACATTCTACATCATAACGACTTTCTATAGTTTGCGCATGCGTCCGGAAATAAGAAAAGCTTACTTCCCCCGTTTTTTAAAATCACAGCTTCTAGAAGGTTTACATGATTTCTTAAAAAACACGAGTTTTTAGAAAATGTGTTTTATTTCATAAATGGAATCAACAAAGTATGCACATTCTACGTCATAACGACTTTCTATAGTTTGCGCATGTGTTTGGAAATAAGAAAAGCTTACTTCCCCCGTTCTTTAAAATCACAGCTTATAGAAGGTTTACATGATTTCTTAAAAAACACGAGTTTTTAGAAAATGTGTTTTATTTCATAAATGGAATCAACAAAGTATGCACATTCTACGTCATAACGAATTTCTATAGTTTGCGCATGCGTCCGGAAATAAGAAAAGCTTAATTCCACCGTTTTTTAAAATCACAGCTTCTAGAAGGTTTACATGATTTCGTAAAAAACACGAGATTTTAGAAAATGTGTTTTATTTCATAAATGGAATCTACAAAGAACGCACATTCTACGTCATAACGACTTTATATAGTTTGCGCATGCGTCCGGAAATAAGAAAAGCTTACTTCCCCCATTTTTTAAAATCACAGCTTCTAGAAGGTTTACATGATTTCTTAAAAAGCAAGAGTTTTTAGAAAATGTGTTTTATTTCATAAATGGAATCAACATAGTATGCACATTGTACGTCATAACGACTTTCTATAGTTTGCGCATGTGTTTGGAAATAAGAAAAGCTTACTTCCCCCGTTTTTTAAAATCACAGCTTCTAGAAGGTTTACATGATTTCGTAAAAAACACGAGTTTTTAGAAAATGTGTTTTATTTCATAAATGGAATCTACAAAGTATGCACATTCTACATCATAATGAATTTCTATAGTTTGCGCATGCGTCCGGAAATAAGAAAAGCTTACTTCCACCATTTTTTAAAATCACAGCTTCTAGAAAGTTTAGATGATTTTGGAAAAAACACGAGTTTTTGGAAAATGTGTTTTATTTCATAAATGGAATCTACAAAGTATGCACATTCTACGTCATAACGACTTTCTATAGTATGCGGATGCGTCCGGAAATAAGAAAAGCTTACTTCCACCGTTTTTTAAAATCACAGCTTCTAGAAGGTTTACATGATTTCGTAAAAAACACGAGTATTTAGAAAATATGTTTTTTTTCATAAATGGAATCTACAAAGTATGCACATTCTACGTCATAACTACTTTCTATAGTTTGCGCATGCGTCCGGAAATAAGAAAAGCTTACTTCCCCCATTTTTTAAAATCACAGCTTCTAGAAGGTTTACATGGTTTCGTAAAAAACACGAGTTTTTAGAAAATGTGTTTTATTTCATAAATGGAATCTACAAAGTATGCACATTCTACGTCATAACGACATTCTATAGTTTGCGCATGCGTCCGGAAATAAGAAAAGCTTACTTCTCCCATTTTTTAAAATCACAGCTTCTAGAAGGTTTACATGATTTGTTAAAAAACACGAGTTTTTAGAAAACGTGTTTTATTTCATAAATGGAATCAACAAAGTATGCACATTCTACGTCATAACGAATTTATATAGTTTGCGCATGCGTCCGGAAATAAGAAAAGCTTACTTCCACCGTTTTTTAAAATCACAGCTTCTAGAAGGTTTACATGATTTCGTAAAAAACACGAGATTTTAGAAAATGTGTTTTATTTCATAAATGGAATCTACAAAGAACGCACATTCTACGTCATAACGACTTTATATAGTTTGCGCATGCGTCCGGAAATAAGAAAAGCTTACTTCCCCCATTTTTTAAAATCACAGCTTCTAGAAGGTTTACATGATTTCTTAAAAAGCAAGAGTTTTTAGAAAATGTGTTTTATTTCATAAATGGAATCAACATAGTATGCACATTCTACGTCATAACGACTTTCTATAGTTTGCGCATGTGTTTGGAAATAAGAAAAGCTTACTTCCCCCGTTTTTTAAAATCACACCTTCTAGAAGGTTTACATGATTTCGTAAAAAACACGAGTTTTTAGAAAATGTGTTTTATTTCATAAATGGAATCTACAAAGTATGCACATTCTACGTCATAACGAATTTCTATAGTTTGCGCATGCATCCGGAAATAAGAAAAGCTTACTTCCACCATCTTTTAAAATCACAGCTTCTAGAAAGTTTACATGATTTCGGAAAAAACACGAGTTTTTAGAAAATGTGTTTTATTTCACAAATGGAATCTACAAAGTATGCACATTCTACATCATAACGACTTTATATAGTTTGCGCATGCGTCCGGAAATAAGAAAAGCTTACTTCCCCCGTTTTTTAAAATCACAGCTTCTAGAAGGTTTACATGATTTCTTAAATAACATGAGTTTTTAGAAAATGTGTTTTATTTCATAAATAGAATCAAGAAAGTATGCACATTCTACGTCATAATGACTTTCTATAGTTTGCGCATGCGTTTGGAAATAAGAAAAGCTTACTTCCCCCGGTTTTTAAAAACACGAGTATGCACATTCTACATCATAACGACTTTCTATAGTTTGCACATGTGTTTGGAAAAAAGAAAAGCTTACTCCCACCGTTTTTTAAAATCACAGCTTCTAGAAGGTTTACATGATTTATTAAAAAACATGAGTTTTTAGAAAATGTGTTTTATTTCATAAATGGAATCTACAAAGTATGCACATTCTACATCATAACGACATTCTATAGTTTGCGCATGCGTCCGGAAATAAGAAAAGCTTACTTTGCCTATTTTTTAAAATCACAGCTTCTAGAAGGTTTACATGATTTCGTAAAAAACACGAGTTTTTAGAAAATTTGTTTTATTTCATAAATGGAATCTACAAAGTATGCACATTCTACGTCATAACAAATTTCTATAGTTTGCGCATGTGTCCGGAAATAAGAAAAGCTTACTTCCACCGTTTTTTAAAATCACAGCTTCTAGAAGGTTTACATGATTTCGTAAAAAAAAAGAGTTTTTAGAAAATGTGTTTTATTTCATAAATGGAATCAACAAAGTATGGACATTGTACGTCATAACGACTTTCTATAGTTTGCGCATGCGTCCAGAAAAAAGAAAAGCTTACCTCCACCGTTTTTTAAAATCACAGCTTCTAGAAGGTTTACATGATTTCTTAAAAAACATAAGTTTTTAGAAAATGTGTTTTATTTCATAAATGGAATCAACAAAGTATGCAAATTCTACATCATAACGACTTTCTATAGTTTGCGCATTCGTCCGGAAATAAGAAAAGCTTACTTCCACCGTTTTTTAAAATCACCGATTGTAGAAGGTTTACATAATTTCGTAAAAAAAAAGAGTTTTTAGAAAATGTGTTTTATTTCATAAATGGAATCTACAAAGTATGCACATTCTACGTCATAACTACTTTCTATAGTTTCCGCATACGTCCGGAAATAAGAAAAGCTTACTTCCCCCGTTTTTTAGACTCAATGCTTACTTTCTATAGTTTGCGCATACGTCCGGAAATAAGAAAAGCTTACTTCCCCCGTTTTTTAAAATCACAGCTTCTAGAAGGTTTACATGATTTCTTAAAAAACACGAGTTTTTAGAAAATGTGTTTTATTTCATAAATAGAATCAACAAAGTATGCACATTCTACGTCATAACGACATTCTATAGTTTGCGCATGCGTCCGGAAATAAGAAAAGCTTACTTCCGCCGTTTTTTAAAATCACAGCTTCTAAAAGGTTTACATGATTTCGTAAAAAACACGAGTTTTTAGAAAATGTGTTTTATTTCATAAATGGAATATACAAAGTATGCACATTCTACGTCATAATGACTTTATATAGTTTGCGCATGGGTCCGGAAATAAGAAAAGCTTACTTCCCCCGTTTTTTAAAATCACAGCTTCTAGAAGGTTTACATGATTTCTTAAAAAACACGAGTTTTTAGAAAATGTGCTTTATTTCATAAATGGAATCAATAAAGTATGCACATTCTACGTCATAACGACTTTCTATAGTTTGCGCATGTGTTTGCAAATAAGAAAAGCTTACTTCCCCCGTTTTTTAAAATCACAGCTTCTAGAAGGTTTACATGATTTCTTAAAAAGCACGAGTTTTTAGAAAATGTGTTTTATTTCATAAATGGAAACAACAAATTATGCACATTCTACGTCATAACGACTTTCTATAGTTTGCGCATGCGTCCGGAAATAAGAAAAGCTTACTTCCACCATTTTTTAAAATCACAGCATATAGAAGGTTTACATGATTTCGTGATAAACACGAGTTTTTAGAAAATGCGTTTTATTTCATAAATGGAATCTACAAAGTATGCACACTCTACATCATAACGACATTCTATAGTTTGCGCATGCGTCCGGAAATAAGAGAAGCTTACTTCCACCGTTTTTTAAAATAACAGCTTCTAGAAGGTTTACATGATTTCTTAAAAAACACGAGTTTTTAGAAAATGTTTTTTATTTCATAAATGGAATCAACAAAGTATGCACATTCTACGTCATAACGACTTTCTATAGTTTGCGCATGCGTTTGGAAATAAGAAAAGCTTACTTCCCCCGTTTTTTAAAATCACAGCTTCTAGAAGGTTTACATGATTTCTTAAAAAACACAAGTTTTTAGAAAATGCGTTTTATTTCATAAATGGAATCAACAAAATATGCACATTCTACGTCATAACGACTTTCTATAGTTTGCGCATGCGTCCGGAAATAAGAAAAGCTTACTTCCCCCGTTTTTTAAAATCACAGCTTCTAGAAGGTTTACATGATTTCATAAAAAACACGAGTTTTTAGAAAATGTCTTTTATTTCATAAATAGAATCAACCAAGTATGCACATTCTACGTCATAACGACTTTCTATAGTTTGCGCATGCGTGTGGAAATAAGAAAAGCTTACCTCCCCCGTTTTTTAAAATCATAGCTTCTAGAAGCTTTACATGATTTCTTAAAAAACACGAGTTTTTAGAAAATGTGTTTTATTTCATAAATGGAATCAACAAAGTATGCACATTCTACATCATAACGACTTTCTATAGTTTGCACATGTGTTTGGAAATAAGAAAAGCTTACTTCCCCCGTTTTTTAAAATCAGAGCTTCTAGAAGGTTTACATGATTTCTTAAAAAACACGAGTTTTAAGAAAATGTGTTTTATTTCATAAATGGAATCAACAAAGTATGCACATTCTACGTCATAACGACTTTCTATAGTTTGCGCATGTCTTTGGAAATAAGAAAATTTTACTTCCCCCGTTTTTTAAAATCACAACTTATAGAAGGTTTAAATGATTTCTTAAAAAACACGAGTTTTTGGAAAATGTGTTTTATTTCATAAATGGAATCTACAAAGTATGCACATTCTACGTCATAACGACTTTATATAGTTTGCGCATGCGTCCGGAAATAAGAAAAGCTTACTTCCCCTGTTTTTTAAAATCACAGCTTCTAGAAGGTTTACATGATTTCTTAAAAAACACGAGTTTTTAGAAAATGTGTTTTATTTCATAAATGGAATCTACAAAGTATGCACATTCTACGTCATAACGAATTTCTATAGTTTGCGCATGCGTCCGGAAATAATAAAAGCTTACTTCCCCCGTTTTTTAAAATCACAGCTTCTAGAAGGTTTACATGATTTCTTAAAAAACACGAGTTTTTAGAAAATGTGTTTTATTTCGCAAATGGAATAAACAAAGTATGCACATTCTACATCATAACGACTTTCTATTGTTTGTGCATCCGTCCCGAAATAACAAAAGCTTACTTCCACCGTTTTTTAAAATCACAGCTTCTAGAAGGTTTACATGATTTCGTAAAAAACACGAGTTTTTAGAAAATGTGTTTTATTTCATAAATGGAATCTACAAAGTATGCACATTCTACGTCATAACGACTTTCTATAGTTTGCGCATGCGTCCGGAAATAAGAAAAGCTTACTTCCCCCGTTTTTTAAAATCACTGCTTCTAGAAGGTTTACATGATTTCGTAAAAAACACGAGTTTTTAGAAAATGTGTTTTATTTCATAAATGGAACCTACAAAGTATGCACATTCTACGTCATAACGACATTCTATAGTTTGCGCATGCGTCCGGAAATAAGAAAAGCTTACTTCGCCCACTTTTTAAAATCATAGCTTCTAGAAAGTTTACATGATTTCTTAAAAAACACGAGTTTTTAGAAAACGTGTTTTATTTCATAAATGGAATCAACAAAGTATGCACATTCTACGTCATATGGACTTTCTATAGTTTGCGCATGCGTCCAGAAATAAGAAAAGCTTACTTCCCCCGTTTTTTAAAATCACAGCTTCTAGAAGGTTTACATGATTTCTTAAAAAAAAAGAGTTTTTAGAAAATGTGTTTTATTTCATAAATGGAATCAACAAAGTATGCACATTCTACGTCATAACGACTTTCTATAGTTTGCACATGTGTTTGGAAATAAGAAAAGCTTACTTCCCCCGTTTTTTAAAATCACAGCTTATAGAAGGTTTACATGATTTCTTAAAAAACACGAGTTTTTAGAAAATGTGTTTTATTTCATAAATGGAATCAACAAAGTATGCACATTCTACGTCATAACGACTTTCTATAGTTTGCGCATGCGTCCGGAAATAAGAAAAGCTTACTTCCACCGTTTTTTAAAATCACAGCTTATAGAAGGTTTACATGATTTCTTAAAAAACATGAGTTTTTAGAAAATGTGTTTTATTTCATAAATGGAATCAAGAAAGTATGCACATTCTACATCATAACGAATTTCTATAGTCTTCGCATGCGTCAGAAATAAGAAAAGCTTACTTCAACCGTTTTTTAAAATCACAGCTTCTGAGAATGTTTACATGATTTCGTAAAAAACACGAGTTTTTAGAAAATGTGTTTTATTTCATAAATGCAATCTACAAAGTATGCACATTCTACGTCATAACGACTTTATATAGTTTGCTCATGCGTCCGGAAATAAGAAAAGCTTACTTCCCCCGTTTTTTAAAATCACAGCTTCTAGAAGGTTTACATGATTTCTTAAAAAACACGAGTTTTTAGAAAATGTGTTTTATTTCATAAATGGAATCAAGAAAGTATGCACATTCTATGTCATAACGAATTTCTATAGTTTGCGCATGCGTCCGGAAATAAGAAAAGCTTACTTCCACTGTTTTTTAAAATCACAGCGTCTAGAAGGTTTACATGATTCCGTAAAAACCACGAGTTTTTAGAAAAATGTGTTTGATTTCATAAATGGAATCTACAAAGAATGCACATTCTACGTCATAACGACTTTGTATAGTTTGCGCATGCGTCCGGAAATAAGAAAAGCTTACTTCCCCCGTTTTTTAAAATCACAACTTCTAGAAGGTTTACATGATTTCATAAAAAACACGAGTTTTTAGAAAATGTCTTTTATTTCATAAATATAATCAACCAAGTATGCACATTCTTCGTCATAACGACTTTCTATAGTTTGCGCATGCGTTTGAAAATGAGAAAAGCTTACCTCCCCCGTTTTTTAAAATCACAGCTTCTAGAAGCTTTACATGATTTCTTAAAAAACACGAGTTTTTAGAAAATGTGTTTTATTTCATAAATGGAATCAACAAAGTATGCACATTCTACATCATAACGACTTTCTATAGTTTGCACATGTGTTTGGAAATAAGAAAAGCTTACTCCCACCGTTTTTTAAAATCACAGCTTCTAGAAGGTTTACATGATTTATTGAAAAACACGAGTTTTTAGAAAATGTGTTTTATTTCATAAATGGAATCTACAAAGTATGCACATTCTACATCATAACGACATTCTATAGTTTGCGCATGCGTCCGGAAATAAGAAAAGCTTACTTTGCCTATTTTTTAAAATCACAGCTTCTAGAAGGTTTACATGATTTCGTAAAAAACACGAGTTTTTAGAAAATTTGTTTTATTTCATAAATGGAATCTACAAAGTATGCACATTCTACGTCATAACAAATTTCTATAGTTTGCGCATGCGTCCGGAAATAAGAAAAGCTTACTTCCACCGTTTTTTAAAATCACAGCTTCTAGAAGGTTTACATGATTTCGTAAAAAAAAAGAGTTTTTAGAAAATGTGTTTTATTTCATAAATGGAATCAACAAAGTATGGACATTGTACGTCATAACGACTTTCTATAGTTTGCGCATGCGTCCAGAAAAAAGAAAAGCTTACCTCCACCGTTTTTTAAAATCACAGCTTCTAGAAGGTTTACATGATTTCTTAAAAAACATAAGTTTTTAGAAAATGTGTTTTATTTCATAAATGGAATCAACAAAGTATGCAAATTCTACATCATAACGACTTTCTATAGTTTGCGCATTCGTCCAGAAATAACAAAAGCTTACTTCCACTGTTTTTTAAAATCACAGCTTACTTCCACCATTTTTTAAAATCACAGCATCTAGAAGGTTTACATGATTTCGTAAAAAAGACGAGTTTTTAGAAAATGTGTTTTATTTCATAAATGGAATCTACAAAGTATGCACATTCTACGACATAACGACTTTCTATAGTTTGCGCATACGTTCGGAAATAAGAAAGGCTTACTTCCCCCGTTTTTTAAAATCACAGCTTCTAGAAGGTTTACATGACTTGTTAAAAAACACGAGTTTTTAGAAAATGTGTTATATTTCATAAATGGAATCAACAAAGTATGCACATCTACGTCATAACGACTTTCTATAGTTTGCGCATGATTACGAAAATAAGAAAAGCTTACTACCACCGTTTTTTAAAATCACAGCTTCTAGAAGGTTTACATAATTTCGTAAAAAAAAAGAGTTTTTAGAAAATGTGTTTTATTTCATAAATGGAATCTACAAAGTATGCACATTCTACCTCATAACGAATTTCTATAGTTTGCGCATACGTTCGGAAATAAGAAAACCTTACTTCCACCGTTTTTTAAAATCACAGCTTCTAGAAGGTTTACATGATTTCGTAAAAAACACGAGTTTTTAGAAAATGTGTTTTATTTCATAAATGGAATCTACAAAGTATGCACATTCTACGTCATAACGACTTTATATAGTTTGCGCATGCGTCCGGAAATAAGAAAAGCTTACTTTCCCCGTTTTTTAAAATCACAGCTTCTAGAAGGTTTACATGATTTCTTTAAAAACATGAGTTTTTAGAAAATGTGTTTTATTTCATAAATGGAATCAGCAAAGTATGCACATTCTACGTCATAACGACTTTCTATAGTTTGCGCATGCGTTTGGAAATAAGAAAAGCTTACTTCCCCCGTTTTTTAAAATCACAGCTTCTAGAAGGTTTACATGATTTCTTAAAAAACACAAGTTTTCAGAAAATGTGTTTTATTTCATAAATAAAATCAACAAAGTATACGCATTCTACTTCATAACGACTTTCTATATTTTGTGCATGCGTCCGGAAATAAGAAAAGCTTACTTACACCATTTTTTTAAAATCACAGCATCTAGAAGGTTTACATGATTTCGTAAAAAACATGAGTTTTTAGAAAATGTCTTTTATTTCATAAATGGAATCTACAAAGTATGCACATTCTACATCATAACGACATTCTATAGTTTGCGCATGCGTCCGGAAATAAGAAAAGCTTACTTCCACCGTTTTTTAAAATCACAGCTTCTGGAAGGTTTACATGGTTTCGTAAAAAACACGAGTTTTTAGAAAATGTTTTTTATTTCATAAATGGAATCTACAAAGTATGCACATTCTACGTCATAACAACTTTCTATAGTTTGCGCATGCGTCCGGAAATAAGAAAAGCTTACTTCCACCGTTTTTTAAAATCACAGATTGTAGAAGGTTTACATAATTTCGTAAAAAAAAAGAGTTTTTAGAAAATGTGTTTTATTTCATAAATGGAATCTACAAAGTATGCACATTCTACGTCATAACTACTTTCTATAGTTTCCGCATACGTCCGGAAATAAGAAAAGCTTACTTCCCCCGTTTTTTAAAATCAATGCTTACTTTCTATAGTTTGCGCATACGTCCGGAAATAAGAAAAGCTTACTTCCCCCGTTTTTTAAAATCACAGCTTCTAGAAGGTTTACATGATTTCTTAAAAAACACGAGTTTTTAGAAAATGTGTTTTATTTCATAAATAGAATCAACAAAGTATGCACATTCTACGTCATAACGACATTCTATAGTTTGCGCATGCGTCCGGAAATAAGAAAAGCTTACTTCCGCCGTTTTTTAAAATCACAGCTTCTAGAAGGTTTACATGATTTCGTAAAAAACACGAGTTTTTAGAAAATGTGTTTTATTTCATAAATGGAATATACAAAGTATGCACATTCTACGTCATAATGACTTTATATAGTTTGCGCATGGGTCCGGAAGTAAGAAAAGCTTACTTCCCCCGTTTTTTAAAATCACAGCTTCTAGAAGGTTTACATGATTTCTTAAAAAACACGAGTTTTTAGAAAATGTGCTTTATTTCATAAATGGAATCAATAAAGTATGCACATTCTACGTCATAACGACTTTCTATAGTTTGCGCATGTGTTTGCAAATAAGAAAAGCTTACTTCCCCCGTTTTTTAAAATCACAGCTTCTAGAAGGTTTACATGATTTCTTAAAAAGCACGAATTTTTAGAAAATGTGTTTTATTTCATAAATGGAAACAACAAATTATGCACATTCTACGTCATAACGACTTTCTATAGTTTGCGCATGCGTCCGGAAATAAGAAAAGCTTACTTCCACCATTTTTTAAAATCACAGCATCTAGAAGGTTTACATGATTTCGTGAAAAACACGAGTTTTTAGAAAATGCGTTTTATTTCATAAATGGAATCTACAAAGTATGCACACTCTACATCATAACGACATTCTATAGTTTGCGCATGCGTCCGGAAATAAGAGAAGCTTACTTCCACCGTTTTTTAAAATAACAGCTTCTAGAAGGTTTACATGATTTCTTAAAAAACACGAGTTTTTAGAAAATGTTTTTTATTTCATAAATGGAATCAACAAAGTATGCACATTCTACGTCATAACGACTTTCTATAGTTTGTGCATGCGTTTGGAAATAAGAAAAGCTTACTTCCCCCGTTTTTTAAAATCACAGCTTCTAGAAGGTTTACATGATTTATTAAAAAACACAAGTTTTTAGAAAATGCGTTTTATTTCATAAATGGAATCACAAAAGTATGCACATTCTACGTCATAACGACATTCTATAGTTTGCGTATGCGTCCGGAAATAAGAAAAGCTTACTTCCACCGTTTTTTAAAATCACAGCTTCCAGAAGGTTTACATGGTTTCGTAAAAAACACGAGTTTTTAGAAAATGTGTTTTATTTCATAAATGGAATCTACAAATTATGCACATTCTACGTCATAATGACATTCTATAGTTTGCGCATGCGTCCGGAAATAAGAAAATCTTCCTTCCCCCATTTTTTAAAATCACAGCTTCTAGAAAGTTTACATGATTTGTTAAAAAACACGAGTTTTTAGAAAATGTGTTTTATTTCATAAATGGAATCTACAAAGTATGCGCATTCTACGTCATAACGACATTCTATAGTTTGTGCATGCGTCCGAAAATAAGAAACGCTTACTTCCCTCGTTTTTTAAAATCACAGCTTCTAGAAGGTTTACATGATTTCGTAAAAAACACGAGTTTTTAGAAAATGTGTTTTATTTCATAAATGGAATCTACATAGTATGCACATTCTACATCATAACGACTTTCTATAGTTTGCGCATGTGTGCGGAAATAAGAAAAGCTTACTTCCCCCATTTTTTAAAATCACAGCTTCTAGAAGGTTTACATGATTTCTTAAAAATCACGAGTTTTTAGAAAATGTGTTTTATTTCATAAATGGAATCTACAAAGTATGCACATTCTACGTCATAACGACATTCTATAGTTTGCGCATGAGTCCGGAAATAAGAGAAGCTTACTTCCGCCGTTTTTTAAAATCACAGCTTCTAGAAGGTTTACATGATTTCTTAAAAAACACGAGTTTTTAGAAAATTTGTTTTATTTCATAAATGGAATCTACAAAGTATGCACATTCTACGTCATAACGACTTTCTATAGTTTGCGAATGCGTCCGGAAATAAGAAATGCTAACTTCCTCCGTTTTTTAAAATCACAGCCTCTAGAAGGATTACATGATTTCGTAAAAAACACGAGTTTTTAGAAAATGTGTTTTATTTCATAAATGGAATCTACAAAATATGCACATTCTACGTCATAACGACTTTCTATAGTTTGCGCATGCGTCCAGAAATAAGAAAAGCTTACTTCCCCCATTTTTTAAAATCACAGCTTCTAGAAGGTTTACATGATTTCTTAAAAAACACGAGTTTTTAGAAAATGTCTTTTATTTCATAAATGGAATAAACAAAGTATGCACATTCTACGTCATAACAACTTTCTATAGTTTGCGCATTCGTCCGGAAATATGAAAAGCTTACTTCCACCTTTTTTTAAAATCACAGCTTCTAGAAGGTTTACATGATTTCGTAAAAAACACGAGTTTTTAGAAAATGTGTTTTATTTCATAAATGGAATCTACAAAGTATGCACATTCTACGTCATAACGACTTTCTATAGTTTGCGCATGCGTCGGGAAATAAGAAAAGCTTACTTCCACCGTTTTTTAAAATCTCAGCTTCTAGAAGGCTTACATGATTTCGTAAAAAACACGAGTTTTTAGAAAATATGTTTTATTTCATAAATGGAATCTACAAAGTATGCACATTCTACGTCATAACGACTTTCTATAGTTTGCGCATGCGTCCGGAAATAAGAAAAGCTTACTTCCCCCGTTTTTTAAAATCACAGCTTCTAGAAGGTTTACAGGATTTCGTAAAAAACACGAGTTTTTAGAAAATGTGTTTTATTTCATAAATGGAATCTACAAAGTATGCACATTCTACGTCATAACGAATTTCTATAGTTTGCGCATGCGTTTGGAAATAAGAAAACCTTACTTCCCCCATTTTTTAAAATCACAGCTTCTAGAAGGTTTACATGATTTCTTAAAAAACACGAGGTTTTAGAAAATGTGTTTTATTTCATAAATGGAATCAACAAAGTATGCACATTCTACATCATAACGACTTTCTATAGTTTGCACATGCATTTGGAAATATGAAAAGCTTACTTCCCCCGTTTTTTTAAATCACAGCTTCTAGAAGGTTTACATGATTTCTTAAAAAACACGAGTTTTTAGAAAATGTGTTTTATTTCATAAATGGAATCAACCATGTATGCACATTCTAGATCATAACGACTTTCTATAGTTTGCACATGCGTCAGGAAATAAGAAAAGCTTACTTCCACCGTTTTTTAAAATCACAGCTTCTAGAAGGTTTACATGATTTCTTAAAAAACACGAGTTTTTAGAAAATGTGTTTTATTTCATAAATGGAATCAACAAAGTATGCACATTCTACGTCGTAATGACTTTCTATAGTTTGCGCATTCGTCCGGAAATAAGAAAAGCTTACTTCCAGCATTTTTTAAAATCACAACTTCTAAAAGGTTTACATGATTTCGTAAAAAACACGAGTTTTTAGAAAATGTGTTTTATTTCATAAATGGAATCTACAAAGTATGCACATTCTACGTCATAACGACTTTCTATAGTTTGTGGATGCGTCCAGAAATAAGAAAATCTTACTTCCACCGTTTTTTAAAATCACAGCTTCTAGAAGGTTTACATGATTTCGTAAAAAACATGAGTTTTTAGAAAAAGTGTTTTATTTCATAAATGGAATCTACAAAGTATGCACATTCTATGTCATAACGACTTTCTATAGTTTGCGCATGCGTCCGGAAATAAGAAAAGCTTACTTCCCCCGTTTTTTAAAATCACAGCTTCTAGAAGGTTTACATGATTTCTTAAAAAACACGAGTTTTTAGAAAATGTGTTTTATTTCATAAATTTAATCAACCATGTATGCACATTCTACATCATAACGACTTTCTATAGTTTGCGCATGCGTCAGGAAATAAGAAAAGCTTACTTCCACTGTTTTTTAAAATCACATCTTCTAGAAGGTTTACATTATTTCGTAAAAAAGACGAGTTTTTAGAAAATGTGTTTTATTTCATAAATGGAATCTACAAAGTATGCACATTCTACGTCATAACGACTTTCTATAGTTTGCGCATGCGTCCGGAAATAAGAAAAGCTTACTTGCCCCGTTTTTTAAAATCACAGCTTCTAGAAGGTTTACATGATTTCTTAAAAAACACAAGTTTTTAGAAAATGTGTTTTATTTCATAAATAGAATCAACAAAGTATGCACATTCTACGTCATAACGACTTTCTATAGTTTGCGCATGCGTCCGGAAATAAGAAAAGCTTACTTCCCACGTTTTTTAAAATCACAGCTTCTAGAAGGTTTACATGATTTCTTAAAAAACACGAGTTTTTAGAAAATGTGTTTTATTTCATAAATAGAATCAACAAAGTATGCACATTCTACGTCATAACGACTTTCTATAGTTTGCGCATGCGTCCGGAAATAAGAAAAGCTTCATTCCCATGTTTTTTAAAATCACAGCTTCTAGAAGGTTTACATGATTTCTTCAAAAACACGAGTTTTTAGAAAATGTGTTTTATTTCATCAATGGAATCTACAAAGTATGCACATTCTATGTCATAACGACTTTCTATAGTTTGCGTATGCGTCCGAAAATAAGAAAAGCTTACTTCCACCGTTTTTTAAAATCACAGCTTCTAGAAGGTTTACATGATTTCTTAAAAAACACGAGTTTTTAGAAAATGTGTTTTATTTCATAAATTTAATCAACCATGTATGCACATTCTACATCATAACGACTTTCTATAGTTTGCGCATGCGTCAGGAAATAAGAAAAGCTTACTTCCACTGTTTTTTAAAATCACATCTTCTAGAAGGTTTACATTATTTCGTAAAAAACACGAGTTTTTAGAAAATGTGTTTTATTTCATAAATGGAATCTACAAAGTATGCACATTCTACATCATAACGACTTTCTATAGTTTGCGCATGCGTCCGGAAATAAGAAAAGCTTACTTGCCCCGTTTTTTAAAATCACAGCTTCTAGAAGGTTTACATGATTTCTTAAAAAACACGAGTTTTTAGAAAATGTGCTTTATTTCATAAATGGAATCAACAAAGTATGCACATTCTACGTCATAACGACTTTCTATAGTTTGCGCATGCGTTCGGAAATAAGAAAAGCTTACTTCCCACGTTTTTTAAAATCACAGCTTCTAGAAGGTTTACATGATTTCTTAAAAAATACGAGTTTTTAGAAAATGTGTTTTATTTCATAAATAGAATCAACCAAGTATGCACATTCTACGTCATAACGACTTTCTATAGTTTGCACATGCGTCCGGAAATAAGAAAAGCTTACTTCCCCCGTTTTTTAAAATCACAGCTTCTAGAAGGTTTACATGATTTCTTAAAAAACACGAGTTTTTAGAAAATGTGTTTTATTTCATAAATGGAATCTAAAAAGTACGCACATTTTAGATCATAACGACTTTCTATAGTTTGCGCATGCGTCAGGAAATAAGAAAAGCTTACTTCCGCCGTTTTTTAAAATCACAGCTTCTAGAAGGTTTACATGATTTCTTAAAAAACACGAGTTTTTAGAAAATGTGTTTTATTTCATAAATGGAATCAACAAAGTATGCACAATCTACGTCGTAATGACTTTCTATAGTTTGCGCATTCATTCGGAAATAAGAAAAGCTTACTTCCAGCATTTTTTAAAATCACAGCTTCTAGAAGGTTTACATGATTTCGTAAAAAACACGAGTTTTTAGAAAATGTGTTTTATTTCATAAATGGAATCTACAAAGTATGCACATTCTACGTCATAACGACTTTCTATAGTTTGTGGATGCGTCCAGAAATAAGAAAAGCTTACTTCCACCGTTTTTTAAAATCACAGCTTTTAGAAGGTTTACATGATTTCGTAAAAAACACGAGTTTTTAGAAAATGTGTTTTATTTCATAAATGGAATCTACAAAGTATGCACATTCTACGTCATAACGACTTTCTATAGTTTGCGGACGCGTTTGGAAATAAGAAAAGCTTACTTCCCCCGTTTTTTAAAATCACAGCTTCTAGAAGGTTTACATGATTTCTTCAAAAACACGAGTTTTTAGAAAATGTGTTTTATTTCATCAATGGAATATACAAAGTATGCACATTCTACGTCATAACGACTTTCTATAGTTTGCGCATGCGTCCGGAAATAAGAAAAGCTTACTTCCACCGTTTTTTAAAATCACAGCTTCTAGAAGGTTTACATGATTTCGTAAAAAACACGAGTTTTTAGAAAATGTGTTTTATTTCATAAATGGAATCTACAAAGTATGCACATTCTACGTCATAATGACTTTCTATAGTTTGCGCATGCGTCCGGAAATAAGAAAAGCTTACTTGCCCCATTTTTTAAAATCACAGCTTCTAGAAGGTTTACATGATTTTTTAAAAAACACGAGTTTTTAGAAAATGTGTTTTATTTCATCAATGGAATCAACAAAGTATGCACATTCTACGTCATAACGACTTTCTATAGTTTGCACATGCGTTCGGAAATAAGAAAAGCTTACTTCCCACGTTTTTTAAAATCACAGCTTCTAGAAGGTTTACATGATTTCTTAAAAAACACGAGTTTTTAGACAATGTGTTTTATTTCATAAATAGAATCAACATAGTATGCACATTCTACGTCATAATGACTTTCTATAGTTTGCGGATGCGTCCGGAAATAAGAAAAGCTTACTTCCACCGTTTTTTAAAATCACACCTTCTAGAAGGTTTACATGATTTCGTAAAAAACACAAGTCTTTAGAAAATGTGTTTTATTTCATAAATGGAATGAACAAAGTATGCACATTCTACGTCATAATGACTTTCTATAGTTTGCGGATGCGTCCGGAAATAAGAAAAGCTTACTTCCCCCGTTTTTTAAAATCACAGCTTCTAGAAGGTTTACATGATTTCTTAAAAAACACGAGTTTTTAGAAAATGTGTTTTATTTCATAAATGGAATCAACAAAGTATGCACATTCTACGTCATAACGACTTTATATAGTTTGCGCATGCATCCAGAAATAAAAGAAGCTTACTTCCACCTTTTTTTAAAATCACAGCTTCTAGAAAGTTTACATGATTTCTTAAAAAACACGAGTTTTTAGAAAATTTGTTTTATTCCATAAATGGAATCAACAAAGTATGCACATTCTACATCATAACGACTTTCTATAGTTTGTGCATTCGTCCGGAAATAAGAAAAGCTTACTCCCACAGGTTTTTAAAATCACACCTTCTAGAAGGTTTACATGATTTCGTAAAAAACACGAGTTTTTAGAAACTGTGTTTTATTTCATAAATAGAATCAACAAAGTATTCACATTCTACGTCATAATGACTTTCTATAGTTTGCACATGCATCCGGAAATAAGAAAAGCTTACTTCAACCGTTTTTTAAAATCAGAGCTTCTAGAAGGTTTACATGATTTCTTAAAAAACACGAGTTTTTAGAAAATGTGTTTTATTTCATAAATGGAATCAACAAAGTATGCACATTCTACGTCATAACGACATTCTATAGTTTGCGCATGCGTTCGGAAATAAGAAAAGCTTACTTCCCCCGTTTTTTAAAATCACAGCTTCTAGAAGGTTTACATTATTTCTTAAAAAACACGAGTTTTTAGAAAATGTGTTTTATTTCATAAATGGAATCTACAAAGTATGCACATTCTACGTCATAACGACTTTCTATAGTTTGCGCATCCGTCCGGAAATAAGAAAAGCTTACTTATCCCGTTTTTTAAAATCACAGCTTCTAGAAGGTTTACATGATTTGTTGAAAAACACGAGTTTTTAGAAAATTTGTTTTATTTCATAAATGGAATCAACAAAGTATGCACATTCTACATCATAACGACTTTCTATAGTTTGCGCATGCGTCCGTAAATAAGGAAAGCTTACTTCCCCCGTTTTTTAAAATCACAGCTTCTAGAAGGTTTACATGATTTCTTAAAAAACACAAGTTTTTAGAAAATGTGTTTTATTTCAAAAATGGAATCAACAAAGTATGCACATTCTACGTCATAACGACTTTCTATAGTCTGCGCATGCGTCCGGAAATAAGAAAAGCTTACTTCCACCGTTTTTTAAAATCAGAGATTGTAAAAGGTTTACATGATTTCGTAAAAAACACGAGTTTTTAGAAAATGTGTTTTATTTCATAAATGGAATCTACAAAGTATGCAAATTCTACGTCATAACGACATTCTACAGTTTGCGCATGCGTCCGGAAATAAGAAAAGCTTACTTCCACCGTTTTTTAAAATCACAGCTTCTAGAAGGTTTACATGATTTCTTAAAAAACACAAATTTTTAGAAAATGTGTTTTATTTCATAAATAGAATCAACAAAGTATGCACATTCTACGTCATAACGACTTTCTATAGTTTGCGCATGCGTTTGGAAATAAGAAAAGCTTACTTCCCACGTTTTTTAAAATCACAGCTTCTAGAAGGTTTACATGATTTCTTAAAAAACACGAGTTTTTAGAAAATGTGTTTTATTTCATAAATAGAATCAACAAAGTATGCACATTCTATGTCATAATGACTTTCTATAGTTTGCGGATGCGTCCGGAAATAAGAAAAGCTTACTTCCACCGTTTTTTAAAATCACACCTTCTAGAAGGTTTACATGATTTCGTAAAAAACACAAGTTTTTAGAAAATGTGTTTTATTTCATAAATGGAATGAACAAAGTATGCACATTCTACGTCATAATGACTTTCTATAGTTTGCGGATGCGTCCGGAAATAAGAAAAGCTTACTTCCCCCGTTTTTTAAAATCACAGCTTCTAGAAGGTTTACATGATTTCTTAAAAAACACGAGTTTTTAGAAAATTTGCTTTATTTAATAAATGGAATCAACAAAGTATGCACATTCTATGTCATAACGACTTTCTATAGTTTGCGCATGCGTCCGGAAATAAGAAAAGCTTACTTGCCCCGTTTTTTAAAATCACAGCTTCTAGAAGGTTTACATGATTTCTTAAAAAACACGAGTTTTTAGAACATGTGTTTTATTTCATAAATGGAATCAACAAAGTATGCACATTCTACGTCATAACGACTTTCTATAGTTTGTGGATGCGTCCGGAAATAAGAAAAGCTTACTTCCACCGTTTTTTAAAATCACAGCTTCTAGAAGGTTTACATGATTTCGTAAAAAACACGAGTTTTTAGAAAATGTGTTTTATTTCATAAATGGAATCAACAAAGTATGCACATTCTACGTCATAACGAATTTCTATAGTTTGCGCATGCGTTCGGAAATAAGAAAAGCTTACTTCCCACTTTTTTTAAAATCACAGCTTCTAGAAGGTTTACATGATTTCTTAAAAAACACGAGTTTTTAGAAAATGTGTTTTATTTCATAAATAGAATTAACAAAGTATGCACATTCTACGTCATAATGAATTTCTATAGTTTGCGGATGCGTCCGGAAATAAGAAAACCTTACTTCCACCGTTTTTTAAAATCACACCTTATAGAAGGTTTACATGATTTCGTAAAAAACACAAGTTTTTAGAAAATGTGTTTTATTTCATAAATGGAATGAACAAAGTATGCACATTCTACGTCATAATGACTTTCTATAGTCTGCGGATGCGTCCGGAAATAAGAAAAGCTTACTTCCCCCGTTTTTTAAAATCACAGCTTCTAGAAGGTTTACATGATTTCTTAAAAAACACGAGTTTTTAGAAAATGTGTTTTATTTCATAAATGGAATCAACAAAGTATGCACATTCTACGTCATAACGACTTTCTATAGTTTGCGCATGCGTCAGGAAATAAGAAAATCTTACTTCCACCGTTTTTTAAAATCACAGCTTCTAGAAGGTTTACATGATTTCGTTAAAAACACGAGTTTTTAGAAAATGTGTTTTATTTCATAAATGGAATCTACAAAGTATGCACATTCTACGTCATAACGACTTTCAATAGTTTGCGCATGCGTCTGGAAATAAGAAAAGCTAACTTGACCCGTTTTTTAAAATCACAGCTTCTAGAAGATTTACATGATTTCTTAAAAAACACTAGTTTTTAGAAAATGTGTTTTATTTCATAAATGGAATCAACAAAGTATGCACATTCTACGTCATAACGACTTTCTATAGTTTGCGCATTCGTCCGGAAATAAGAAAAGCTTACTTCCACCGTTTATTAAAATCACAGCTTCTAGAAGGTTTACATTACTTCGTAAAAAACACGAGTTTTTAGAAAATGTGTTTTATTTCATAAATCCAATATACAAAGTATGCACATACTACGTCATAACGACTTTCTATAGTTTGCGCATGCCTCCGGAAATAAGAAAAGCTTACTTCCCCCGTTTTTTAAAATCACAGCTTCTAGAAGGTTTAGATGGTTTCTTAAAAAACACGAGTTTTTAGAAAATGTGTTTTATTTCATAAATGGAATCAACAAAGTATGCACATTCTACGTCATATCGACTTTCTATAGTTTGCGCATTCGTCCGGAAATATGAAAAGCTTACTTCCACCATTTTTTAAAATCACAGCTTCTAGAAGGTTTACATGATTTCGTAAAAAACACGATTTTTTAGAAAATGTGTTTTATTTCATAAATGGAATCTACAAAGTATGCACATTCTACGTCATAACGAATTTCTATAGTTTGCACATGCGCCCATAAATAAGAAAAGCTTGCTTCCCCAGTTTTTTAAAATCACGGCTTCTAGAAGGTTTACATGATTTCTTAAAAAACACGAGTTTTTAGAAAATGTGTTTTATTTCATAAATGGAATGAACAAAGTATGCACATTCTACGTCATAATGACTTTCTATAGTCTGCGGATGCGTCCGGAAATAAGAAAAGCTTACTTCCCCCGTTTTTTAAAATCACAGCTTCTAGAAGGTTTACATGATTTCTTAAAAAACACGAGTTTTTAGAAAATGTGTTTTATTTCATAAATAGAATCAACAAAGTATGCACATTCTACGTCATAACGACTTTCTATAGTTTGCGCATGCGTCAGGAAATAAGAAAAGCTTACTTCCACCGTTTATTAAAATCACAGCTTCTAGAAGGTTTACATGATTTCGTAAAAAACACAAGTTTTTAGAAAATGTGTTTTATTTCATAAATGGAATCAACAAAGTATGCACATTCTATGTCATAACGACTTTCTATAGTTTGCGCATGCGTCCGGAAATAAGAAAAGCTTACTTCCCCTATTTTTTAAAATCACAGCTTCTAGAAGGTTTACACGATTTCTTAAAAAACACTACTTTTTAGAAAATGTGTTTTATTTCATAAATCGAATCAACAAAGTATGCACATTCTACGTCATAACGAATTTCTATAGTTTGCACATGCGTCAGGAAATAAGAAAAGCAGACTTCCACCGTTTTTTAAAATCACCGCTTCTAGAAGGTTTACATGATTTCGTAAAAAACACCAGTTCTTAGAAAATGTGTTTTATTTCATAAATGGAATCTACAAAGTATGCACATTCTACGTGATAACGACTTTCTATAGTTTGCGCGTGCGTCCAGAAATAAGAAAAGCTTACTTGCCCCGTTTTTTAAGATCACAGCGTCTAGAAGGTTTACATGATTTCTTAAAAAACACGAGTTTTTGGAAAATGTGTTTTATTTCATAAATGGAATCAACAAAGTATGCACATTCTACGTCATATCGACTTTCTATAGTTTGCTCATGCGTTTGTAAATAAGAAAAGCTTACTTCCCACGTTTTTTAAAATCACAGCTTCTAGAAGGTTTACATGATTTCTTCAAAAACACGAGTTTTTTGAATATGTGTTTTATTTCATAAATAGAATCAACAAAGTATGCACATTCTGGGTCATAATGACTTTCTATAGTTTCCGGATGCGTCCGGAAATAAGAAAAGCTTACTTCCACCATTTTTTAAAATCACAGCTTCTAGAAGGTTTACATGATTTCGTAAAAAACACGAGTTTTTAGAAAATGTGTTTTATTTCATAAATGGAATCTACAAAGTATGCACATTCTACGTCATAACGACTTTCTATAGTTTGCGCATGCGTCCGGAAATAAGAAAAGCTTACTTCACCCGTTTTTTAAAATCACAGCTTCTAGAAGGTTTACATGATTTCTTAAAAAACACGAGTTTTTAGAAAGTGTGTTTTATTTCATAAATGGAATCTACAAAGTATGCACATTCTACGTCATAACGACTTTCTATAGTTTGCGCATGCATTTGGAAATAAGAAAAGCTTACTTCCCCCGTTTTTTAAAATCACAGCTTCTAGAAGGTTTACATGATTTCTTAAAAAACACGAGTTTTTAGAAAATGTGTTTTATTTCATAAATGGAATCTACAAAGTATGCACATTCTACGTCATAACGACTTGCTATACTTTGCGCATGCATTTGGAAATAAGAAAAGCTTACTTCCCCCATTTTTTAAAATCACAGCTTCTACAAGCTTTACATGATTTCTTAAAAACCACGAGTTTTTAGAAAATGTGTTTTATTTCATAAATGGAATCTTCAAAGTATGGACATTCTACGTCATAACGACTTTCTATAGTTTGCGCATGCGTTTGGAAATAAGAAAAGCTTACTTCCCCCGTTTTTTAAAATCACGGCTTCTAGAAGGTTTACATGATTTCTTAAAAAACACGAGTTTTTAGAAAATGTGTTTTATTTCATAAATGCAATCAACAAAGTATGCACATTCTACGTCATAATGACTTTCTATAGTTTGTGGATGCGTCCGGAAATAAGAAAAGCTTACTTCCATCGTTTTTTAAAATCATAGCTTCTAGAAGGTTTACATGATTTCGTAAAAAACATGATTTTTTGAAAATGTGTTTTATTTCATAAATGGAATCTACAAAGTATGCATATTCTACGTCATAACGACTTTCTATAGTTTGCGCACGCGTCTGGAAATAAGAAAAGCTTACTTCCCACGTTTTTTAAAATCACAGCTTCTAGAAGGTTTACATGATTTCTTAAAAAACACGAGTTTTTAGAAAATGTGTTTTATTTCATAAATAGCCTCAACAAAGTATGCACATTCTACGTCATAATGACTTTCTATAGTTTGCGGATGCGTCCGGAAATAAGAAAAGCTTACTTCCGTTGTTTTTTAAAATCACAGCTTCTAGAAGGTTTACATGATTTCGTCAAAAACAAGAGTTTTTAGAAAATGTGTTTTATTTCATAAATGGAATCTACAACGTATGCACATTCTACATCATAACGACTTTCTATAGTTTGTGCATGCGTCCGGAAATAAGAAAAGCTTACTTCCCACGTTTTTTAAAATCACAGCTTCTAGAAGGTTTACATGATTTCTTAAAAAACACGAGTTTTTAGAAAATGTGTTTTATTTCATAAATGGAATCGACAAAGTATGCACATTCTACGTCATAACGACTTTCTATAGTTTGCGCATGCGTTTGGAAATAAGAAAAGCTTATTTCCCCCGTTTTTTAAAATCACAGCTTCTAGAAGATTTACATGATTTCTTAAAAAACACGAGTTTTTAAAAAATGTGTTTTATTTCATAAATGGAATCAACCATGTACGCACATTCTACATCATAACGACTTTCTATAGTTTGCGCATGCATCAGGAAATAAAAAAAGCTTACTTCCACCGTTTTTTAAAATCACAGCTTCTAGAAGGTTTACATTATTTCGTAAAAAACACGAGTTTTTAGAAAATGTGTTTTATTTCATCAATGGAATCTACAAAGTACGCACATTCTACGTCATAAAGACTTTCTATAGTTTGCGCATGCGTCCGGAAATAAGAAAAGCTTACTTGCCCCATTTTTTAAAATCACAGCTTCTAAAAGGTTTACACGATTTCTTAAAAAACACTAGTTTTTAGAAAATGTATTTTATTTCATAAATCGAATCAACAAAGTATTCACATTCTACGTCATAACGAATTTCTATAGTTTGCGCATGCGTCAGGAAATAAGAAAATCTTACTTCCACCGTTTATTAAAATCACAGCTTCTAGAAGGTTTACATGATTTCGTAAAAAACACGAGTTTTTAGAAAATGTGTTTTATTTCATAAATGGAATCAACAAAGTATGCACATTCTACGTCATAACGACTTTCTATAGTTTGCGCATGCGTCCAGAAATAAGAAAAGCTTACTTCCCCTATTTTTTAAAATCACAGCTTCTAGAAGGTTTACACGATTTCTTAAAAAACACTACTTTTTAGAAAATGTGTTTTATTTCATAAATCGAATCAACAAAGTATGCCCATTCTACGTCATAACGACTTTCGATAGTTTGCACATGCGTCAGGAAATAAGAAAAGCATACTTCCACCGTTTTTTAAAATCACCGCTTCTAGAAGGTTTACATGATTTCGTAAAAAACACCAGTTCTTAGAAAATGTGTTTTATTTCATAAATGGAATCTACAAAGGATGCACATTCTACGTCATAACGACTTTCTATAGTTTGCGCATGCGTCCAGAAATAAGAAAAGCTTACTTGCCCCGTTTGCTCATGCGTTTGGAAATAAGAATAGCTTACTTCCCACGTTTTTTAAAATCACAGCTTTTAGAAGGTTTACATGATTTCTTAAAAAACACGAGTTTTTTGAATATGTGTTTTATTTCATAAATAGAATCAACAAAGTATGCACATTCTACGTCATAATGACTTTCTATAGTTTGCGGATGCGTCCGGAAATAAGAAAAGCTTACTTCCACCTTTTTTTAAAATCACAGCTTCTAGAAGGTTTACATGATTTCGTAAAAAACATGAGTTTTTAGAAAATGTGTTTTATTTCATAAATGGAATATACAAAGTATGCACATGCTACGTCATAACGACTTTCTATAGTTTGCGAATGCGTCCGGAAATAAGAAAAGCTTACTTCACCCGTTTTTTAAAATCACAGCTTCTAGAAGGTTTACATGATTTCTTAAAAAACACGAGTTTTTAGAAAATGTGTTTTATTTCATAAATGGAATCTACAAAGTATGCACATTCTACGTCATAACGACTTTCTATAGTTTGCGCATGCATTTGGAAATAAGAAAAGCTTACTTCCCCCGTTTTTTAAAATCACAGCTTCTAGAAGGTTTACATGATTTCTTAAAAAACACGAGTTTTTAGAAAATGTGTTTTATTTCATAAATGGCATCTACAAAGCATGCACATTCTATGTCATAACGACTTTCTATAGTTGGCGCATGCATTTGGAAATAAGAAAAGCTTACTTCCCACGTTTTTAAAATCACAGCTTCTAGAAGGTTTACATGATTTCTGAAAAAACACGAGTTTTTAGAAAATGTGTTTTATTTCATAAATGGAATCAACAAAGTATGCACATTCTAGGTCAAAACGACTTTCTATAGTTTGCGCATGTGTTTGGAAATAAGAAAAGCTTACTTCCCACGTTTTTTAAAATCACAGCTTCTAGAAGGTTTACATGATTTCTTAAAAAACACGAGTTTTTAGAAAATGTGTTTTATTTCATAAATAGAATCTACCAAGTATGCACATTTTACGTCAGAACAACTTTCTATACTTTGCGGATGCGTTTGGAAATAAGAAAAGCTTACTTCCGTTGTTTTTTAAAATCACAGCTTCTAGAAGGTTTACATGATTTCTTAAAAAACACGAGTTTTTAGAAAATGTTCTTTATTTCATAAATGGAATCTACAAAGTATGCACATTCTACGTCATAATGACTTTCTATAGTTTGCGCATGCGTTTGGAAATAAGAAAAGCTTACTTCCCCCGTTTTTTAAAATCACGGCTTCTAGAAGGTTTACATGATTTCTTAAAAAACACGAGTTTTTAGAAAATGTGTTTTATTTCATAAATGCAATCAACAAAGTATGCACATTCTACGTCATAATGACTTTCTATAGTTTTTGGATGCGTCATGAAATAAGAAAAGCTTACTTCCATCGTTTTTTAAAATCATAGCTTCTAGAAGGTTTACATGATTTCGTAAAAAACACGAGTTTTTAGAAAATGTGTTTTATTTCATAAATGGAATCTACAAAGTATGCATATTCTACGTCATAATGACTTTCTATAGTTTGCGCACGCGTTTGGAAATAAGAAAAGCTTACTTCCCACGTTTTTTAAAATCACAGCTTCTAGAAGGTTTACATGATTTCGTAAAAAACACGAGTTTTTAGAAAATGTGTTTTATTTCATAAATGGAATCTACAAAGTACGCACATTCTACGTCATAAAGACTTTCTATAGTTTGCGCATGCGTCCGGAAATAAGAAAAGCTTACTTGCCCCATTTTTTAAAATAATAGCTTCTAAAAGGTTTACACGATTTCTTAAAAAACACTAGTTTTTAGAAAATGTATTTTATTTCATAAATCGAATCAACAAAGTATTCACATTCTACGTCATAACGACTTTCTATAGTTTGCGCATGCGTTTGGAAATAAGAAAAGCTTACTTCTCCCGTTTTTTAAAATCACAGCTTCTAGAAGGTTTACATGATTTGTTAAAAAACACGAGTTTTTAGAAAATGTGTTTTGTTTCATAAATGGAATTAACAAAGTATGCACATTCTACGTCATAGCGACTTTCTATAGTTTCCGCATGTGTCCGGAAATAAGAAAAGCTTACTTCCACCGTTTTTTAAAATCACAGCTTGTAGAAGGTTTACATGATTTCCTAAAAAACACGAGTTTTTAGAAAATGTGGTTTATTTCATAAATGGAATCTACAAAGTATGCACATTCTACGTCATAACGACTTTCTATAGTTTGCGCACGCGTTTGGAAATAAGAAAAGCTTACTTCCCACGTTTTTTAAAATCACAGCTTCTAGAAGGTTTACATGATTTCTTAAAAAACACGAGTTTTTAGAAAATGTGTTTTATTTCATAAATAGCCTCAACAAAGTATGCACATTCTACGTCATAGTGACTTTCTATAGTTTGCGGATGCGTCCGGAAATACGAAAAGCTTACTTCCCCTGTTTTTTAAAATCACAGCTTCTAGAAGGTTTACATGATTTCGTCAAAAACACGAGTTTTTAGAAAATGTGTTTTATTTCATAAATGGAATCTACAACGTATGCACATTCTACATCATAACGACTTTCTATAGTTTACGCATGCGTCCGGAAATAAGAAAAGCTTACTTCCCACGTTTTTTAAAATCACAGCTTCTAGAAGGTTTACATGATTTCTTAAAAAACACGAGTTTTTAGAAAATGTGTTTTATTTCATAGATGGAATCGACGAAGTATGCACATTCTACGTCATAACGACTTTCTATAGTTTGCGCATGCGTTTGGAAATAAGAAAAGCTTACTTCCCACGTTTTTTAAAATCATAGCTTCTAGAAGGTTTACATAATTTCTTAAAAAACACGAGTTTTTAGAAAATGTGTTTTATTTCATAAATGGAATCAACCATGTATACACATTCTACATCATAACGACTTTCTATAGTTTGCGCATGCATCAGGAAATAAAAAAAGCTTACTTCCACTGTTTTTTAAAATCACAGCTTCTGGAAGGTTTACATGATTTCGTAAAAAACACGAGTTTTTAGAAAATGTGTTTTATTTCATAAATGGAATCAACAAAGTATGCACATTCTACATCATAACGACTTTCTATAGTTTGCGCATGCGTCCGGAAATAAGAAAAGCCTACTTCCCCTAATTTTTAAAATCACACCTTCTAGAAGGTTTACACGATTTCTTAAAAAACACGAGTTTTTAGAAAATGTGTTTTATTTCATAAATCAAATCAACAAAGTATGCACATTCTACGTCATAACGACTTTCTATAGTTTGCACATGCGTCAGGAAATAAGAAAAGCATACTTCCACCGTTTTTTAAAATCACCGCTTCTAGAAGGTTTACATGATTTCGTAAAAAACACCAGTTCTAAGAAAATGTGTTTTATTTCATAAATGGAATCTACAAAGTATGCACATTTTTCGTCATAACGACTTTCTATAGTTTGCGCATGCGTCCAGAAATAAGAAAAGCTTACTTGCCCCGTTTTTTAAAATCACAGCGTCTAGAAGGTTTACATGATTTCTTAAAAAACACGAGTTTTTAGAAAATGTTCTTTATTTCATAAATGGAATCTACAAAGTATGCACATTCTACGTCATAATGACTTTCTATAGTTTGCGCATGCGTTTGGAAATAAGAAAAGCTTACTTCCCCCGTTTTTTAAAATCACGGCTTCTAGAAGGTTTACATGATTTCTTAAAAAACACGAGTTTTTAGAAAATGTGTTTTATTTCATAAATGCAATCAACAAAGTATGCACATTCTACGTCATAATGACTTTCTATAGTTTTTGGATGCGTCATGAAATAAGAAAAGCTTACTTCCATCGTTTTTTAAAATCATAGCTTCTAGAAGGTTTACATGATTTCGTAAAAAACACGAGTTTTTAGAAAATGTGTTTTATTTCATAAATGGAATCTACAAAGTATGCATATTCTACGTCATAATGACTTTCTATAGTTTGCGCACGCGTTTGGAAATAAGAAAAGCTTACTTCCCACGTTTTTTAAAATCACAGCTTCTAGAAGGTTTACATGATTTCGTAAAAAACACGAGTTTTTAGAAAATGTGTTTTATTTCATAAATGGAATCTACAAAGTACGCACATTCTACGTCATAAAGACTTTCTATAGTTTGCGCATGCGTCCGGAAATAAGAAAAGCTTACTTGCCCCATTTTTTAAAATAATAGCTTCTAAAAGGTTTACACGATTTCTTAAAAAACACTAGTTTTTAGAAAATGTATTTTATTTCATAAATCGAATCAACAAAGTATTCACATTCTACGTCATAACGACTTTCTATAGTTTGCGCATGCGTTTGGAAATAAGAAAAGCTTACTTCTCCCGTTTTTTAAAATCACAGCTTCTAGAAGGTTTACATGATTTGTTAAAAAACACGAGTTTTTAGAAAATGTGTTTTGTTTCATAAATGGAATTAACAAAGTATGCACATTCTACGTCATAGCGACTTTCTATAGTTTCCGCATGTGTCCGGAAATAAGAAAAGCTTACTTCCACCGTTTTTTAAAATCACAGCTTCTAGAAGGTTTACATGATTTCCTAAAAAACACGAGTTTTTAGAAAATGTGGTTTATTTCATAAATGGAATCTACAAAGTATGCACATTCTACGTCATAACGACTTTCTATAGTTTGCGCACGCGTTTGGAAATAAGAAAAGCTTACTTCCCACGTTTTTTAAAATCACAGCTTCTAGAAGGTTTACATGATTTCTTAAAAAACACGAGTTTTTAGAAAATGTGTTTTATTTCATAAATAGCCTCAACAAAGTATGCACATTCTACGTCATAGTGACTTTCTATAGTTTGCGGATGCGTCCGGAAATACGAAAAGCTTACTTCCCCTGTTTTTTAAAATCACAGCTTCTAGAAGGTTTACATGATTTCGTCAAAAACACGAGTTTTTGGAAAATGTGTTTTATTTCATAAATGGAATCTACAACATATGCACATTCTACATCATAACGACTTTCTATAGTTTACGCATGCGTCCGGAAATAAGAAAAGCTTACTTCCCACGTTTTTTAAAATCACAGCTTCTAGAAGGTTTACATGATTTCTTAAAAAACACGAGTTTTTAGAAAATGTGTTTTATTTCATAGATGGAATCGACGAAGTATGCACATTCTACGTCATAACGACTTTCTATAGTTTGCGCATGCGTTTGGAAATAAGAAAAGCTTACTTCCCACGTTTTTTAAAATCATAGCTTCTAGAAGGTTTACATAATTTCTTAAAAAACACGAGTTTTTAGAAAATGTGTTTTATTTCATAAATGGAATCAACCATGTATACACATTCTACATCATAACGACTTTCTATAGTTTGCGCATGCATCAGGAAATAAAAAAAGCTTACTTCCACTGTTTTTTAAAATCACAGCTTCTGGAAGGTTTACATGATTTCGTAAAAAACACGAGTTTTTAGAAAATGTGTTTTATTTCATAAATGGAATCAACAAAGTATGCACATTCTACATCATAACGACTTTCTATAGTTTGCGCATGCGTCCGGAAATAAGAAAAGCCTACTTCCCCTAATTTTTAAAATCACACCTTCTAGAAGGTTTACACGATTTCTTAAAAAACACGAGTTTTTAGAAAATGTGTTTTATTTCATAAATCAAATCAACAAAGTATGCACATTCTACGTCATAACGACTTTCTATAGTTTGCACATGCGTCAGGAAATAAGAAAAGCATACTTCCACCGTTTTTTAAAATCACCGCTTCTAGAAGGTTTACATGATTTCGTAAAAAACACCAGTTCTAAGAAAATGTGTTTTATTTCATAAATGGAATCTACAAAGTATGCACATTTTTCGTCATAACGACTTTCTATAGTTTGCGCATGCGTCCAGAAATAAGAAAAGCTTACTTGCCCCGTTTTTTAAAATCACAGCGTCTAGAAGGTTTACATGATTTCTTAAAAAACACGAGTTTTTGGAAAATGTGTTTTATTTCATAAATGGAATCAACAAAGTATGCACATTCTACGTCATATCGACTTTCTATAGTTTTCTCTTGCCTTTGGAAATAAGAAAAGCTTACTTCCCACATTTTTTAAAATCACAGATTCTAGAAGGTTTACATGATTTCTTAAAAAACACGAGTTTTTGAATATGTGTTTTATTTCATAAATAGAATCAAGAAAGTATGCACATTCTACGTCATAATGACTTTCTATAGTTTGCGGATGCGTCCGGAAATAAGGAAAGCTTACTTCCACCGTTTTTTAAAATCACAGCTTCTAGAAGGTTTACATGATTTCGTAAAAAACACGAGTTTTTAGAAAATGTGTTTTATTTCATAAATGGAATCTACAAAGTATGCACATTCTACGTCATAACGACTTTCTATAGTTTGCGCATGCGTCCGGAAATAAGAAAAGCTTACTTCACCCGTTTTTTAAAATCACAGCTTCTAGAAGGTTTACATGATTTCTTAAAAAACACGAGTTTTTAGAAAATGTGTTTTATTTCATAAATGGAATCTACAAAGTATGCACATTCTACGTCATAACGACTTTCTATAGTTTGCGCATGCATTTGGAAATAAGAAAAGCTTACTTCCCCCGTTTTTTAAAATCACAGCTTCTAGAAGGTTTACTTGATTTCTTAAAAAACACGAGTTTTTAGAAAATGTGTTTTATTTCATAAATGGAATCTACAAAGCATGCACATTCTATGTGATAACGACTTTCTATAGTTGGCGCATGCATTTGGAAATAAGAAAAGATTACTTCCCACGTTTTTTAAAATCACAGCTTCTAGAAGGTTTACATGATTTCTTAAAAAACACGAGTTTTTAGAAAATGTGTTTTATTTCATAAATGGAAACAACAAAGTATGCACATTCTACGTCATAACGACTTTCTATAGTTTGCGCATGTGTTTGGAAATAAGAAAAGCTTACTTCCCACGTTTTTTAAAATCACAGCTTCTAGAAGGTTTACATGATTTCTTAAAAAACACGAGTTTTTAGAAAATGTGTTTTATTTCATAAATAGAATCTACCAAGTATGCACATTTTATGTCATAACAACTTGGTATACTTTGCGGATGCGTTTGGAAATAAGAAAAGCTTACTTCTGCTGTTTTTTAAAATCACAGCTTCTAGAAGGTTTACATGATTTCTTAAAAAACACGAGTCTTTAGAAAATGTGTTTTATTTCATAAATGGAATATACAAAGTATGCACATTCTACGTCATAACGAATTTCTATACTTTGCGCATGCGTTTGGAAATAAGAAAAGCGTACTTCTACCATTTTTTAAAATCACAGCTTCTAGAAGGTTTACATGATTTCGTCAAAAACACGAGTTTTTAGAAAATGTGTTTTATTTCATAAATGGAATCTACAACGTATGCACATTCTACATCATAACGACTTTGTATAGTTTGCGCATGCGTCCGGAAATAAGAAAAGCTTACTTCCCACGTTTTTTAAAATCACGGCTTCTAGAAGGTTTACATGATTTCTTAAAAAACACGAGTTTTTAGAAAATGTGTTTTATTTCATAAATGGAATCGACAAAGTATGCACATTCTACGTCATAACGACTTTCTATAGTTTGCGCATGCGTTTGGAAATAAGAAAAGCTTACTTCCCCCGTTTTTTAAAATCACAGCTTCTAGAAGGTTTACATGATTTCTTAAAAAACACGAGTTTTTAGAAAATGTGTTTTATTTCATAAATGGAATCAACCATGTATGCACATTCTACATCGCAACGACTTTCTATAGTTTGCGCATGCATCAGGAAATAAAAAAAGCTTACTTCCACCGTTTTTTAAAATCACAGCTTCTAGAAGGTTTACATGATTTCGTAAAAAACACGAGTTTTTAGAAAATGTGTTTTATTTCATAAATAGAATCTACAAAGTACGCACATTCTACGTCATAAAGACTTTCTATAGTTTGCGCATGCGTCCGGAAATAAGAAAAGCTTACTTGCCCCATTTTTTAAAATCACAGCTTCTAGAAGGTTTACACGATTTCTTAAAAAACACTAGTTTTTAGAAAATGTATTTTATTTCATAAATCGAATCAACAAAGTATGCACATTCTACGTCATAACGACTTTCTATACTTTGCGCATGCGTTTGGAAATAAGAAAAGCTTACTTCCCACGTTTTTTAAAATCACAGCTTCTAGAAGGTTTACATGATTTCTTAAAAAACACGAGTTTTTAGAAAATGTGTTTTATTTCATAAATGGAATCAACAAAGTATGCACATTCTACGTCACAACGACTTTCTATAGTTTGCGCATGCGTTTGGAAATAAGAAAATCTTTCTTCCCCCGTTTTTTAAAATCACAGCTTCTAGAAGGTTTACATGATTTCTTAAAAAACACGAGTTTTTAGAAATTGTGTTTTATTTCATCAATGGAATCTACAAAGTATGCACATTCTACGTAAAAACGACTTTCTATAGTTTGCGCATGCGTTTGGAAATAAGAAAAGCTTACTTCCCCCGTTTTTTAAAATCACAGCTTCTAGAAGGCTTACATGATTTCTTAAAAAACACGAGTTTTTAGAAAATGTGTTTTATTTCATAAATGGAATCAACAAAGTATGCACATTCTACGTCATAACGAATTTCTATACTTTGCGCATGTGTTTGGAAATAAGAAAAGCTTACTTCCCCCATTTTTTAAAATCACAGCTTCTAGAAGGTTTACATGATTTCTTAAAAAACACGAGTTTTTAGAAAATGTGTTTTATTTCGTAAATGGAATCTACAAAGTATGCACATTCTACGTCATAACGACTTTCTATAGTTTGCGCATGCGTTTGGAAATAAGAAAAGCTTACTTCCCCCGTTTTTTAAAATCACAGCTTCTAGAAGGTTTACATGATTTCTTAAAAAACACGAGTTTTTAGAAAATGTGTTTTATTTCATAAATGGAATCTACAAAGTATGCACATTCTACGTCATAACGACTTTCTATAGTTTGCGCACGCGTTTGGAAATAAGAAAAGCTTACTTCCCACGTTTTTTAAAATCAAGCTTCTAGAAGGTTTACATGATTTCTTAAAAAACACGAGTTTTTAGAAAATGTGTTTTATTTCATAAATAGAATCAACAAAGTATGCACATTCTATGTCATAACGACTTTCTATACTTTGCGCATGCGTTTGGAAATAAGAAAACCTTACTTCCCACGTTTTTTAAAATCACAGCTTCTATAAGGTTTACATGATTTATTAAAAAACACGAGTTTTTAGAAAATGTGTTTTATTTCATAAATGCAATCAACAAAGTATGCACATTCTACGTCATAATGACTTTCTATAGTTTGTGGATGCGTCCGGAAATAAGAAAAGCTTACTTCCATCATTTTTTAAAATCATAGCTTCTAGAAGGTTTACATGATTTCGTAAAAAACACGAGTTTTTAGAAAATGTGTTTTATTTCATAAATGGAATCTACAAAGTATGCATATTCTACGTCATAACGACTTTCTATAGTTTGCGCACGCGTTTGGAAATAAGAAAAGCTTACTTCCCACGTTTTTTAAAATCACAGCTTCTAGAAGGTTTACATGATTTCTTAAAAAACACGAGTTTTTAGAAAATGTGTTTTATTTCATAAATAGCCTCAACAAAGTATGCACATTCTACGTCACAATGACTTTCTATAGTTTGCGGATGCGTCCGGAAATAAGAAAAGCTTACTTCCCCTGTTTTTTAAAATCACAGCTTCTAGAAGGTTTACATGATTTCGTCAAAAAGACGAGTTTTTAGAAAATGTGTTTTATTTCATAAATGGAATCTACAACGTATGCACATTCTACATCATAACGACTTTCTATAGTTTGCGCATGCGTCCGGAAATAAGAAAAGCTTACTTCCCACGTTTTTTAAAATCACAGCTTCTAGAAGGTTTACATGATTTCTTAAAAAACACGAGTTTTTAGAAAATGTGTTTTATTTCATAAATGGAATCAACCATGTATGCACATTCTACATCATAACGACTTTCTATAATTTGTCCATGCATCAGGAAATAAAAAAAGCTTACTTCCACCGTTTTTTAAAATCACAGCTTCTAGAAGGTTTACATGATTTCGTAAAAAACACGAGTTTTTAGAAAATGTGTTTTATTTCATAAATGGAATCTACAAAGTACGCACATTCTACGTCATAAATACTTTCTATAGTTTGCGCATGCGTCCGGAAATAAGAAAAGCTTACTTGCCCCATTTTTTAAAATCACAGCTTCTAGAAGGTTTACACGATTTCTTAAAAAACGCTAGTTTTTAGAAAATGTATTTTATTTCATAAATCGAATCAACAAAGTATGCACATTCTACGTCATAACGACTTTCTATAGTTTGCGCATGCGTCAAGAAATAGGAAAAGGTTACTTCCACCGTTTATTAAAATCACAGCTTCTAGAAGGTTTACATGTATTTTATTTCATAAATGGAATCAACAAAGTATGCACATTCTACGTCATAACGACTTTCTATAGTTTGCGCATGCGTCCGGAAATAAGAAAAGCTTACTTCCCCTATTTTTTAAAATCACAGCTTCTGGAAGGTTTACACGATTTCTTAAAAAACAATACTTTTTAGAAAATGTGTTTTATTTCATAAATCGAATCTACAAAGTATGCACATTCTACGTCATAACGACTTTCTATAGTTTGCGCATGCATTTGGAAATAAGAAAAGCTTACTTCCCCCCGTTTTTTAAAATCACAACTTCTAGAAGGTTTACATGATTTTTAAAAAACACGAGTTTTTAGAAAATGTGTTTTATTTCATAAATGGAATCTACAAAGCATGCACATTCTATGTCATAACGACTTTCTATAGTTGGCGCATGCATTTGGAAATAAGAAAAGCATACTTCCCATGTTTTTTAAAATCACAGCTTCTAGAAGGTTTACATGATTTCTTAAAAAACACGAGTTTTTAGAAAATGTGTTTTATTTCATAAATGGAATCAACAAAGTATGCACATTCTACGTCATAACGACTTTCTATAGTTTGCACATGTGTTTGGAAATAAGAAAAGCTTACTTCCCACGTTTTTTAAAATCACAGCTTCTAGAAGGTTTACATGATTTCTTAAAAAACACGAGTTTTTAGAAAATGTGTTTTATTTCATAAATGGAATCTACAAAGTATGCACATTCTACGTCATAACGAATTTCTATACTTTGCGCATGCGTTTGGAAATAAGAAAAGCTTACTTCCCCCGTTTTTTAAAATCACAGCTTCTAGAAGGTTTACATGATTTCTTAAAAAACACGACTTTTTAGAAAATGTGTTTTATTTCATAAATGGAATCTACAAAGTATGCACATTCTACGTCATAACGACTTGCTATACTTTGAGCATGCGTTTGGAAATAAGAAAAGCTTACTTCCCCCATTTTTTAAAATCACAACTTCTACAAGGTTTACATGATTTCTTAAAAAACACGAGTTTTTAGAAAATGTGTTTTATTTCATAAATGGAATCTACGAAGTATGGACATTCTACGTCATAACGACTTTCTATAGTTTGCGTATGCGTTTGGAAATAAGAAAAGCTTACTTCCGCCGTTTTTTAAAATCACAGCTTTTAGAAGGTTTACATGATTTCTTAAAAAACACGAGTTTTTAGAAAATGTGTTTTATTTCATAAATGGAATCTACAAAGTATGCACATTCTACGTCATAACGAATTTCTATACTTTGCGCATGCGTTTGGAAATAAGAAAAGCTTACTTCCCTCGTTTTTTAAAATCACAGCTTCTAGAAGGTTTACATGATTTCTTAAAAAACACGAGTTTTTAGAAAATGTGTTTTATTTCATAAATGGAATCTACAAAGTATGCACATTCTACGTCATAACGAATTTCTATACTTTGCGCATGCGTTTGGAAATAAGAAAAGCTTACTTCCCCCGTTTTTTAAAATCACAGCTTCTAGAAGGTTTACATGATTTCTTAAAAAACACGACTTTTTAGAAAATGTGTTTTATTTCATAAATGGAATCTACAAAGTATGCACATTCTACGTCATAACGACTTGCTATACTTTGAGCATGCGTTTGGAAATAAGAAAAGCTTACTTCCCCCATTTTTTAAAATCACAGCTTCTACAAGGTTTACATGATTTCTTAAAAAACACGAGTTTTTAGAAAATGTGTTTTATTTCATAAATGGAATCTACGAAGTTTGGACATTCTACGTCATAACGACTTTCTATAGTTTGCGTATGCGTTTGGAAATAAGAAAAGCTTACTTCCCCCGTTTTTTAAAATCACGGCTTCTAGAAGGTTTACATGATTTCTTAAAAAACACGAGTTTTTAGAAAATGTGTTTTATTTCATAAATGCAATCAACAAAGTATGCACATTCTACGTCATAATGACTTTCTATAGTTTGTGGATGCATCCGGAAATAAGAAAAGCTTACTTCCATCGTTTTTTAAAATCATAGCTTCTAGAAGGTTTACATGATTTCGTAAAAAACACGAGTTTTTAGAAAATGTGTTTTATTTCATAAATGGAATCTACAAAGTATGCATATTCTACGTCATAACGACTTTCTATAGTTTGCGCACACGTTTGGAAATAAGAAAAGCTTACTTCCCACGTTTTTTAAAATCACAGCTTCTAGAAGGTTTACATGATTTCTTAAAAAACACGAGTTTTTAGAAAATGTGTTTTATTTCATAAATAGCCTCAACAAAGTATGCACATTCTACGTCATAATGACTTTCTATAGTTTGCGGATGCGTCCGGAAATAAGAAAAGCTTACTTCCCTGTTTTTTAAAATCACAGCTTCTAGAAGGTTTACATGATTTCGTCAAAAACACGAGTTTTTAGAAAATGTGTTTTATTTCATAAATGGAATCTACAACGTATGCACATTCTACATCATAACGACTTTCTATAGTTTGCGCATGCGTCCGGAAATAAGAAAAGCTTACTTCCCACGTTTTTTAAAATCACAGCTTCTAGAAGGTTTACATGATTTCTTAAAAAACACGATTTTTTAGAAAATGTGTTTTATTTCATAAATGGAATCGACAAAGTATGCACATTCTACGTCATAACGACTTTCTATAGTTTGCGCATGCGTTTGGAAATAAGAAAAGCTTACTTCCCCCGTTTTTTAAAATCACAGCTTCTATAAGGTTTACATGATTTCTTAAAAAACACGAGTTTTTAGAAAATGTGTTTTATTTCATAAATGGAATCAACCATGTATGCACATTCTACATCATAACGACTTTCTATAGTTTGCGCATGCATCAGGAAATAAAAAAAGCTTACTTCCACCGTTTTTTAAAATCAAAGCTTCTAGAAGGTTTACATGATTTCGTAAAAAACACGAGTTTTTAGAAAATGTGTTTTATTTCATAAATGGAATCTACAAAGTACGCACATTCTACGTCATAATGACTTTCTATAGTTTGCGCATGGGTCCAGAAATAAGAAAAGCTTACTTCCACCGTTTTTTAAAATCACAGCTTCTAGAAGGTTTACACGATTTCGTAAAAAAACACGAGTTTTTAGAAAATGTGTTTTATTTCATTAATGGAATCTACAAAGTATGCACATTCTATGTCATAACGACTTTCTATACTTTGCGCATGCGTTTGGAAATAAGAAAATCTTACTTCCCACGTTTTTTAAAATCACAGCTTCTAGAAGGTTTACATGATTTCTTAAAAAACATGAGTTTTTAGAAAATGTGTTTTATTTCATAAATGCAATCAACAAAGTATGCACATTCTACGTCATAATGACTTTCTATAGTTTGCGGATGCGTCCGAAAATAAGAAAAGCTTACTTCCACCGTTTTTTCAAATCACAGCTTTTAGAAGGTTTACATGATTTCGTAAAAAACACGAGTTTTTAGAAAATGTGTTTTATTTCATTAATTGGAATCTACAAAGAATGCACATTCTACGTCATAAAGACTTTCTATAGTTTCCGCATGCGTCCAGAAATAAGAAAAGCTTACTTGCCCCGTTTTTTAAAATCATAGCTTCTAGAAGGTTTACATGATTTCTTAAAAAACAAGAGTTTTCAGAAAATGTGTTTTATTTCTTAAATGGAATCAACAAAGTATGCACATTCTACGTCATAATGACTTTCTATAGTTTGCGCATGGGTCCAGAAATAAGAAAAGCTTACTTCCACCGTTTTTTAAAATCACAGCTTCTAGAAGGTTTACATGATTTCGTAAAAAACACGAGTTTTTAGAAAATGTGTTTTATTTCATTAATGGAATCTACAAAGTATGCACATTCTACATCATAATGACTTTCTATAGTTTGCGCACGCGTTTGGAAATAAGAAAAGCTTACTTCCCACGTTTTTTAAAATCACAGCTTCTAGAAGGTTTACATGATTTCTTAAAAAACACGAGTTTTTAGAAAATGTGTTTTATTTCATAAATAGAATCAACAAAGTATGCACATTCTATGTCATAACGACTTTCTATACTTTGCGCATGCGTTTGGAAATAAGAAAATCTTACTTCCCACGTTTTTTAAAATCACAGCTTCTAGAAGGTTTACATGATTTCTTAAAAAACATGAGTTTTTAGAAAATGTGTTTTATTTCATAAATGCAATCAACAAAGTATGCACATTCTACGTCATAATGACTTTCTATAGTTTGCGCATGCGTCCGGTAATAAGAAAATCTTACTTGCCCCGTTTTTTAAAATCATAGCTTCTAGAAGGTTTACATGATTTCTTAAAAAACACGAGTTTTCAGAAAATGTGTTTTATTTCTTAAATGGAATCAACAAAGTATGCACATTCTACTTCATAATGACTTTCTATAGTTTGCGCATGGGTCCAGAAATAAGAAAAGCTTACTTCCACCGTTTTTTAAAATCACAGCTTCTAGAAGGTTTACATGATTTCGTAAAAAACACGAGTTTTTAGAAAATGTGTTTTATTTCATAAATAGAATCAACAAAGTATGCACATTCTATGTCATAACGACTTTCTATACTTTGCGCATGCGTTTGGAAATAAGAAAATCTTACTTCCCACGTTTTTTAAAATCACAGCTTCTAGAAGGTTTACATGATTTCTTAAAAAACATGAGTTTTTAGAAAATGTGTTTTATTTCATAAATGCAATCAACAAAGTATGCACATTCTACGTCATAATGACTTTCTATAGTTTGCGGATGCGTCCGAAAATAAGAAAAGCTTACTTCCACCGTTTTTTCAAATCACAGCTTCTAGAAGGTTTACATGATTTCGTAAAAAACACGAGTTTTTAGAAAATGTGTTTTATTTCATTAATTGGAATCTACAAAGAATGCACATTCTACGTCATAAAGACTTTCTTTAGTTTCCGCATGCGTCCGGAAATAAGAAAAGCTTACTTGCCCCATTTTTTAAAATCACAGCTTCTAGAAGGTTTACACGATTTCTTAAAAAACACTAGTTTTTAGAAAATGTGTTTTATTTCATAGATCGAATCAACAAAGTATGCACATTCTAAGTCATAACGACTTTCTATACTTTGCGCATGCGTTTGGAAATAAGAAAAGCTTACTTCCCCCGTTTTTTAAAATCATAGCTTCTAGAAGGTTTACATGATTTCTTAAAAAACATGAGTTTTCAGAAAATGTGTTTTATTTCTTAAATGGAATCAACAAAGTATGCACATTCTACGTCATAATGACTTTCTATAGTTTGCGCATGCGTCCGGAAATAAGAAAAGCTTACTTCCACTGTTTTTTAAAATCACAGCTTCTAGAAGGTTTACATGATTTCTTAAAAAACACGAGTTTTTAGAAAATGTGTTTTATTTCATAAATGGAATCAACAAAGTATGCACATTCTATGTCATAACGAATTTCTATAGTTTGCGCATTCGTCTGGAAATAAGAAAAGCTTACATCCACCGTTTACTAAAATCACAGCTTCTAGAAGGTTTACATGATTTCGTAAAAAACACGAGTTTTTAGAAAATGTGTTTTATTTCATAAATGCAATCTACAAAGTATGCACATTCTATGTCATAACGACTTTATATAGTTTGCGCATGCGTCCGGAAATAAGAATATCTTACTTCCCCTGTTTTTTAAAATCACAGCTTCTAGAAGGTTTGCATGATTTTTTAAAAAACACGAGTTTTTAGAAAATGTGTTTTATTTCATAAATGGAATCTACAAAGTATGCACATTCTACGTCATAACGACTTTCTATAGTTTGTGCATGCGTTTGGAAATAAGAAAAGCTTACTTCCCCCGTTTTTTAAAATCACAGATTCTAGAAGGTTTACATGATTTCTTAAAAAACACGAGTTTTTAGAAAATGTACTTTATTTCGTAAATGGAATCTACCAAGTATGCACATTCTACGTCATAACGACTTTCTATAGTTTGCGCATTCGTCCGGAAATAAGAAAAGCTTACTTCCACCGTTTACTAAAATCACAGCTTCTAGAAGGTTTACATGATTTCGTAAAAAACACGAGTTTTTAGAAAATGTGTTTTATTTCATAAATGGAATCTACAAAGTATGCACATTCTACGTCATAACGACTTGCTATAGTTTGCGCATGCGTTTGGAAATAAGAAAAGCTTACTTCCCACGTTTTTTAAAATCACAGCTTCTAAAAGGTTTGCATGATTTCTTAAAAAACATGAGTTTTTAGAAAATGTGTTTTATTTCATAAATAGAATCAACAAAGTATGCACATTCTTCGTCATAATGACTTTCTATAGTTTGCGCATGCGTCCGAAATAAGAAAAGCTCACTTCCACCGTTTTTTAAAATCACAGCTTCTAGAAGGTTTACATGATTTCGTAAAAAACACGAGTTTTTAAAAAATGTGTTTTATTTCATAAATGGAATCTACAAAGTATGCACATTCTACGTCATAACGACTTTCTATAGTTTGCGCATGCGTCCGGAAATAAGAAAAGCTTACTTCCCCCGTTTTTTAAAATCACAGATTCTACAAGGTTTACATGATTTCTTAAAAAACACGAGTTTTTAGAAAATGTGTTTTATTTCATAAATGGAATCAACAAAGTATGCACATTCTCCGTCATAACGACTTTCTATAGTTTGCGCATGCGTTTGGAAATAAGAAAAGCTTACTTCCCCCGTTTTTTAAAATCACAGCTTCTAGAAGGTTTACATGATTTCTTAAAAAACACGAGTTTTTAGACAATGTGTTTTATTTCATAAATGGTCTACCAAGTATGCACATTTTACGTCATAACGACATTCTATAGTTTGCGCATGCGTCAGGAAATAAGAAAAGCTTACTTCCTCCGTTTTTTAAAATCACAGCTTCTAGAAGGTTTACATGATTTCTTAAAAAACACGAGTTTTTAGAAAATGTGTTTTATTTCATAAATGGAATCAACAAAGTATGCACATTCTAAGTCATAACGACTTTCTATAGTTTGCGCATTCGTCCGGAAGTATGAAAATCTTAATTCCACCGTTTTTTAAAATCACAGCTTCTAGAAGGTTTACATGATTTCTTAAAAAAAAAGAGTTTTTAGAAAATGTGCTTTATTTGATAAATGGAATCAACAAAGTATGCACATTGTACGTCATAACTTCTTTCTATAGTTTGCGCATGCGTCCGTAAATAAGAAAAGCTTACATCCACCGTTTTTTCAAATCACAGCTTCTAGAAGGTTTACATGATTTCGTAAAAAACACGAGTTTTTAGAAAATGTGTTGTATTTCATAAATGGTAGCTACAAAGTATGCAGATTCTACGTCATAACGACTTTCTATAGTTTGCGCATGCGGCCAGAAATAAGAAAATCTTACTTCCCCCGTTTTTAAAAATCACAGCTTCTAGAAGGTTTACATGATTTCTTAAAAAACACGATTTTTTAGAAAATGTGTTTTATTTCATAAATGGAATCAACGAAGTATGCATATTCTACGTCATAACGACTTTCTATAGTTTACGCATGCGTCCGGAAATAAGAAAAGCTTACTTCCACCGTTTTTTAAAATCACAGCTTCTAGAAGGTTTACATGATTTCTTAAAAAACACGAGTTTTTAAAAAATGTGTTTTATTTCATAAATGGAATCAACAAAGTATGCACATTCTACGTCATAACGACTTTCTATAGTTTGTGCATGGGTTTGGAAATAAGAAAAGCTTACTTCCCCCATTTTTTAAAATCACAGCTTCTAGAAGGTTTACATGATTTCTTAAAAAACATGAGTTTTTAGAAAATGTGTTTTATTTCATAAATGGAATCAACAAAGTATGCACATTGTACGTCATTACGACTTTCTATAGTTTGCGCATTTGTCCGGAAATAAGAAAAGCTTACTTCCACCGTTTTTTACAATCACAGCTTCTAGAAAGTTTACATGATTTCTTAAAAAACACGAGTTTTTAGAAAATGTGTTTTATTTCATAAATGGTATCAACAAAGTATGCACATTCTATGTCATAACGACTTTCTATAGTTTGCGCATGCGTTTGGAAATAAGAAAAGCTTACTTCCCCCATTTTTTAAAATCACAGCTTCTAGAAGGTTTACATGATTTCTTAAAAAACATGAGTTTTTAGAAAATGTGTTTTATTTCATAAATGGAATCAATAAAGTATGCACATTCTACGTCATAACGACTTTCTATAGTTTGCGCATGCGTCCGGAAATAAGAAAAGCTTACTTCCCCCGTTTTTTAAAATCACAGCTTCTAGAAGGTTTACATGATTTCTTAAAAAACACGAGTTTTTAGAAAATGTGTTTTATTTCATAAATGGAATCAACAAAGTATGCACATTCTACGTCATAACGACTTTCTATAGTTTGCGCATGCGTCGGGAAATAACAAAAGCTTACTTCCACCTTTTTTTAAAATCACAACTTCTAGAAGGTTTACATGATTTCTTAAAAAAACACGAGTTTTTAGAAAATGTGTTTTATTTCATAAATGGTATCAACAAAGTATGCACATTCTACGTCATAACGACTTTCTATAGTTTGCGCATGCGTCCGGAAATAAGAAAAGCTTACTTCTACCATTTTTTAAAATCACAGCTTCTAGAAGGTTTACATGATTTCTTAAAAAACACGAGATTTTAGAAAATGTGTTTTATTTCATAAATGGAATCAAGAAAGTATGCACATTCTACGTCATAACGACTTTCTATAGATTGCACACGTGTCTGGAAATAAGAAAAGCTTACTTCAACTGTTTTTTAAAATCACAGCTTCTAGAAGGTTTACATGATTTCTTAAAAAACACGAGTTTTTAGAAAATGTGTTTTATTTCATAAATGGAATCAACAAAGTATGCACATTCTACGTCATAACGACTTTCTATAGTTTGCGCATTCGTTTGGAAATAAGAAAAGCTTACTTCCACCGTTTTTTCAAATCACAGCTTCTAGAAGGTTTACATGATTTCTTAAAAAACTCGAGTTTTTAGAAAATGTGTTTTTTTTTTATAAATGGAATCAACAAAGTATGCACATTCTATGTCATAACGACTTTCTATAGTTTGCACATGCGTCCGGAAATAAGAAAAGCTTACTTCCAACGTTTTTTAAAATCACAGCTTCTAGAAAGTTTACATGATTTCTTAAAAAACACGAGTTTTTAGAAAATGTGTTTTATTTCATAAATGGTATCAACAAAGTATGCACATTCTATGTCATAACGACTTTCTATAGTTTTCGCATGCGTTTGGAAATAAGAAAAGCTTACTTCCCCCGTTTTTTAAAATCACAGCTTCTAGAAGGTTTACCTGATTTCTTAAAAAACACGAGTTTTTAGAAAATGTGTTTTATTTCATAAATGGAATCAATAAAGTATGCACTTTCTACATCATAACGACTTTCTATAGTTTGCGCATGCGTCTGGAAATAAGAAAAGCTTACTTCCCCCGTTTTTTAAAATCACAGCTTCTAGAAGGTTTACATGATTTCTTAAAAAACACGAGTTTTTAGAAAATGTGTTTTATTTCATAAATGGAATCAACAAAGTATGCACATTCTACGTCATAACGACTTTCTATAGTTTGCGCATGCGTCCGGAAATAAGAAAAGCTTACTTCTCCCATTTTTTAAAATCACAGCTTCTAGAAGGTTTACATGATTTCTTAAAAAACACGAGTTTTTAGAAAATGTGTTTTATTTCATAAATGGAATCTACAAAGTATGCACATTCTACGTCATAACGACTTTCTATAGTTTGCGCATGCGTTTGGAAATAAGAAAAGCTTACTTCCCCCGTTTTTTAAAATCACAGCTTCTAGAAGGTTTACATGATTTCTTAAAAAACACGAGTTTTTAGAAAATGTGTTTTATTTCATAAATGGAATCTACAAAGTATGCACATTCTACGTCATAACGACTTTCTATAGTTTGCGCACGCGTTTGGAAATAAGAAAAGCTTACTTCCCACGTTTTTTAAAATCACAGCTTCTAGAAGGTTTACATGATTTCTTAAAAAACACGAGTTTTTAGAAAATGTGTTTTATTTCATAAATAGAATCAACAAAGTATGCACATTCTATGTCATAACGAATTTCTATACTTTGCGCATGCGTTTGGAAATAAGAAAAGCTTACTTCCCCCGTTTTTTAAAATCACAGCTTCTAGAAGGTTTACATGATTTCTTAAAAAACACGAGTTTTTAGAAAATGTGTTTTATTTCATAAATGGAATCAACAAAGTATGCACATTCTACGTCATAACGACTTTCTATACTTTGCGCATGCGTTTGGAAATAAGAAAAGCTTACTTCCCCCGTTTTTTGAAATCACAGCTTCTAGAAGGTTTACATGATTTCTTAAAAAACACGACTTTTTAGAAAATGTGTTTTATTTCATAAATGGAATCTACAAAGTATGCACATTCTACGTCATAACGACTTGCTATACTTTGAGCATGCGTTTGGAAATAAGAAAAGCTTACTTCCCCCATTTTTTAAAATCACAGCTTCTACAAGGTTTACATGATTTCTTAAAAAACACGAGTTTTTAGAAAATGTGTTTTATTTCATAAATGGAATCTACGAAGTATGGACATTCTACGTCATAACGACTTTCTATAGTTTGCGTATGCGTTTGGAAATAAGAAAAGCTTACTTCCGCCGTTTTTTTAAAATCACAGCTTTTAGAAGGTTTACATGATTTCTTAAAAAACACGAGTTTTTAGAAAATGTGTTTTATTTCATAAATGGAATCTACAAAGTATGCACATTCTACGTCATAACGAATTTCTATACTTTGCGCATGCGTTTGGAAATAAGAAAAGCTTACTTCCCCCGTTTTTTAAAATCACAGCTTCTAGAAGGTTTACATGATTTCTTAAAAAACACGAGTTTTTAGAAAATGTGTTTTATTTCATAAATGGAATCTACAAAGTATGCACATTCTACGTCATAACGAATTTCTATACTTTGCGCATGCGTTTGGAAATAAGAAAAGCTTACTTCCCCCGTTTTTTAAAATCACAGCTTCTAGAAGGTTTACATGATTTCTTAAAAAACACGAGTTTTTAGAAAATGTGTTTTATTTCATAAATGGAATCAACCATGTATGCACATTCTACATCATAACGACTTTCTATAATTTGTCCATGCATCAGGAAATAAAAAAAGCTTACTTCCACCGTTTTTTAAAATCACAGCTTCTAGAAGGTTTACATGATTTCGTAAAAAACACGAGTTTTTAGAAAATGTGTTTTATTTCATAAATGGAATCTACAAAGTACGCACATTCTACGTCATAAATACTTTCTATAGTTTGCGCATGCGTCCGGAAATAAGAAAAGCTTACTTGCCCCATTTTTTAAAATCACAGCTTCTAGAAGGTTTACACGATTTCTTAAAAAACACTAGTTTTTAGAAAATGTATTTTATTTCATAAATCGAATCAATAAAGTATGCACATTCTACGTCATAACGACTTTCTATAGTTTGCGCATGCGTCAAGAAATAGGAAAAGGTTACTTCCACCGTTTATTAAAATCACAGCTTCTAGAAGGTTTACATGTATTTTATTTCATAAATGGAATCAACAAAGTGTGCACATTCTACGTCATAACGACTTTCTATAGTTTGCGCATGCGTCCGGAAATAAGAAAAGCTTACTTCCCCTATTTTTTAAAATCACAGCTTCTGGAAGGTTTACACGATTTCTTAAAAAACACTACTTTTTAGAAAATGTGTTTTATTTCATAAATCGAATCTACAAAGTATGCACATTCTACGTCATAACGACTTTCTATAGTTTGCGCATGCATTTGGAAATAAGAAAAGCATACTTCCCATGTTTTTTAAAATCACAGCTTCTAGAAGGTTTACATGATTTTTAAAAAACACGAGTTTTTAGAAAATGTGTTTTATTTCATAAATGGAATCTACAAAGCATGCACATTCTATGTCATCACGAGTTTCTATAGTTGGCGCATGCATTTGGAAATAAGAAAAGCATACTTCCCATGTTTTTTAAAATCACAGCTTCTAGAAGGTTTACATGATTTCATAAAAAACACGAGTTTTTAGAAAATGTGTTTTATTTCATAAATGGAATCAACAAAGTATGCACATTCCACGTCATAACGACTTTCTATAGTTTGCACATGTGTTTGGAAATAAGAAAAGCTTACTTCCCACGTTTTTTAAAATCACAGCTTCTAGAAGGTTTACATGATTTCTTAAAAAACACGAGTTTTTAGAAAATGTGTTTTATTTCATAAATGGAATCTACAAAGTATGCACATTCTACGTCATAACGAATTTCTATACTTTGCGCATGCGTTTGGAAATAAGAAAATCTTACTTCCCCCGTTTTTTAAAATCACAGCTTCTAGAAGGTTTACATGATTTCTTAAAAAACACGACTTTTTAGAAAATGTGTTTTATTTCATAAATGGAATCTACAAAGTATGCACATTCTACGTCATAACGACTTGCTATACTTTGAGCATGCGTTTGGAAATAAGAAAAGCTTACTTCCCCCATTTTTTAAAATCACAGCTTCTACAAGGTTTACATGATTTCTTAAAAAACACGAGTTTTTAGAAAATGTGTTTTATTTCATAAATGGAATCTACGAAGTATGGACATTCTACGTCATAACGACTTTCTATAGTTTGCGTATGCGTTTGGAAATAAGAAAAGCTTACTTCCGCCGTTTTTTAAAATCACAGCTTTTAGAAGGTTTACATGATTTCTTAAAAAACACGAGTTTTTAGAAAATGTGTTTTATTTCATAAATGGAATCTACAAAGTATGCACATTCTACGTCATAACGAATTTCTATACTTTGCGCATGCGTTTGGAAATAAGAAAAGCTTACTTCCCCCGTTTTTTAAAATCACAGCTTCTAGAAGGTTTACATGATTTCTTAAAAAACACGAGTTTTTAGAAAATGTGTTTTATTTCATAAATGGAATCTACAAAGTATGCACATTCTACGTCATAACGAATTTCTATACTTTGCGCATGCGTTTGGAAATAAGAAAAGCTTACTTCCCCCGTTTTTTAAAATCACAGCTTCTAGAAGGTTTACATGATTTCTTAAAAAACACGACTTTTTAGAAAATGTGTTTTATTTCATAAATGGAATCTACAAAGTATGCACATTCTACGTCATAACGACTTGCTATACTTTGAGCATGCGTTTGGAAATAAGAAAAGCTTACTTCCCCCATTTTTTAAAATCACAGCTTCTACAAGGTTTACATGATTTCTTAAAAAACACGAGTTTTTAGAAAATTTGTTTTATTTCATAAATGGAATCTACGAAGTTTGGACATTCTACGTCATAACGACTTTCTATAGTTTGCGTATGCGTTTGGAAATAAGAAAAGCTTACTTCCCCCGTTTTTTAAAATCACGGCTTCTAGAAGGTTTACATGATTTCTTAAAAAACACGAGTTTTTAGAAAATGTGTTTTATTTCATAAATGCAATCAACAAAGTATGCACATTCTACGTCATAATGACTTTCTATAGTTTGTGGATGCATCCGGAAATAAGAAAAGCTTACTTCCATCGTTTTTTAAAATCATAGCTTCTAGAAGGTTTACATGATTTCGTAAAAAACACGAGTTTTTAGAAAATGTGTTTTATTTCATAAATGGAATCTACAAAGTATGCATATTCTACGTCATAACGACTTTCTTGGTTTGCGCACGCGTTTGGAAATAAGAAAAGCTTACTTCCCACGTTTTTTAAAATCACAGCTTCTAGAAGGTTTACATGATTTCTTAAAAAACACGAGTTTTTAGAAAATGTGTTTTATTTCATAAATAGCCTCAACAAAGTATGCACATTCTACGTCATAATGACTTTCTATAGTTTGCGGATGCGTCCGGAAATAAGAAAAGCTTACTTCCCTGTTTTTTAAAATCACAGCTTCTAGAAGGTTTACATGATTTCGTCAAAAACACGAGTTTTTAGAAAATGTGTTTTATTTCATAAATGGAATCTACAACGTATGCACATTCTACATCATAACGACTTTCTATAGTTTGCGCATGCATCCGGAAATAAGAAAACCTTACTTCCCACGTTTTTTAAAATCACAGCTTCTAGAAGGTTTACATGATTTCTTAAAAAACACGAGTTTTTAGAAAATGTGTTTTATTTCATAAATGGAATCGACAAAGTATGCACATTCTACGTCATAACGACTCTCTATAGTTTGCGCATGCGTTTGGAAATAAGAAAAGCTTACTTCCCCCGTTTTTTAAAATCACAGCTTCTAGAAGGTTTACATGATTTCTTAAAAAACACGAGTTTTTAGAAAATGTGTTTTATTTCATAAATGGAATCAACCATGTATGCACATTCTACATCATAACGACTTTCTATAGTTTGCGCATGCATCAGGAAATAAAAAAAGCTTACTTCCACCGTTTTTTAAAATCACAGCTTCTAGAAGGTTTACATGATTTCGTAAAAAACACGAGTTTTTAGAAAATGTGTTTTATTTCATAAATGGAATCTACAAAGTACGCACATTCTACGTCATAATGACTTTCTATAGTTTGCGCACGCGTTTGGAAATAAGAAAAGCTTACTTCCCACGTTTTTTAAAATCACAGCTTCTAGAAGGTTTACATAATTTCTTAAAAAACACGAATTTTTAGAAAATGTGTTTTATTTCATAAATAGAATCAACAAAGTATGCACATTCTATGTCATAACGACTTTCTATACTTTGCGCATGCGTTTGGAAATAAGAAAATCTTACTTCCCACGTTTTTTAAAATCACAGCTTCTAGAAGGTTTACATGATTTCTTAAAAAACATGAGTTTTTAGAAAATGTGTTTTATTTCATAAATGCAATCAACAAAGTATGCACATTCTACGTCATAATGACTTTCTATAGTTTGCAGATGCGTCCGAAAATAAGAAAAGCTTACTTCCACCGTTTTTTCAAATCACAGCTTCTAGAAGGTTTACATGATTTCGTAAAAAACACGAGTTTTTAGAAAATGTGTTTTATTTCATTAATTGGAATCTACAAAGAATGCACATTCTACGTCATAAATACTTTCTATAGTTTCCGCATGCGTCCGGAAATAAGAAAAGCTTACTTGCCCCGTTTTTTAAAATCATAGCTTCTAGAAGGTTTACATGATTTCTTAAAAAACACGAGTTTTCAGAAAATGTGTTTTATTTCTTAAATGGAATCAACAAAGTATGCACATTCTACGTCATAATGACTTTCTATAGTTTGCGCATGGGTCCAGAAATAAGAAAAGCTTACTTCCACCGTTTTTTAAAATCACAGCTTCTAGAAGGTTTACATGATTTCGTAAAAAACACGAGTTTTTAGAAAATGTGTTTTATTTCATTAATGGAATCTACAAAGTATGCACATTCTACATCATAATGACTTTCTATAGTTTGCGCACGCGTTTGGAAATAAGAAAAGCTTACTTCCCACGTTTTTTAAAATCACAGCTTCTAGAAGGTTTACATGATTTCTTAAAAAACACGAGTTTTTAGAAAATGTGTTTTATTTCATAAATAGAATCAACAAAGTATGCACATTCTATGTCATAACGACTTTCTATACTTTGCGCATGCGTTTGGAAATAAGAAAATCTTACTTCCCACGTTTTTTAAAATCACAGCTTCTAGAAGGTTTACATGATTTTGTTAAAAAACATGAGTTTTTAGAAAATGTGTTTTATTTCATAAATGCAATCAACAAAGTATGCACATTCTACGTCATAATGACTTTCTATAGTTTGCGCATGCGTCCGGTAATAAGAAAAGCTTACTTGCCCCATTTTTTAAAATCATAGCTTCTAGAAGGTTTACATGATTTCTTAAAAAACACGAGTTTTCAGAAAATGTGTTTTATTTCTTAAATGGAATCAACAAAGTATGCACATTCTACGTCATAATGACTTTCTATAGTTTGCGCATGGGTCCAGAAATAAGAAACGCTTACTTCCACCGTTTTTTAAAATCACAGCTTCTAGAAGGTTTACATGATTTCGTAAAAAACACGAGTTTTTAGAAAATGTGTTTTATTTCATTAATTGTAATCTACAAAGAATGCACATTCTACGTCATAAAGACTTTCTATAGTTTGCGCATGCGTCCGGTAATAAGAAAAGCTTACTTGCCCCGTTTTTTAAAATCATAGCTTCTAGAAGGTTTACATGATTTCTTAAAAAACACGAGTTTTCAGAAAATGTGTTTTATTTCTTAAATGGAATCAACAAAGTATGCACATTCTACTTCATAATGACTTTCTATAGTTTGCGCATGGGTCCATAAATAAGAAAAGCTTACTTCCACCGTTTTTTAAAATCACAGCTTCTAGAAGGTTTACATGATTTCGTAAAAAACACGAGTTTTTAGAAAATGTGTTTTATTTCATTAATGGAATCTACAAAGTATGCACATTCTACATCATAATGACTTTCTATAGTTTGCGCACGCGTTTGGAAATAAGAAAAGCTTACTTCCCCCGTTTTTTAAAATCATAGCTTCTAGAAGGTTTACATGATTTCTTAAAACACATGAGTTTTCAGAAAATGTGTTCTATTTCTTAAATGGAATCAACAAAGTATGCACATTCTACGTCATAATGACTTTCTATAGTTTGCGCATGCGTCCGGAAATAAGAAAAGCTTACTTCCACTGTTTTTTAAAATCACAGCTTCTAGAAGGTTTACATGATTTCTTAAAAAACACGAGTTTTTAGAAAATGTGTTTTATTTCATAAATGGAATCAACAAAGTATGCACATTCTATGTCATAACGAATTTCTATAGTTTGCGCATTCGTCTGGAAATAAGAAAAGCTTACATCCACCGTTTACTAAAATCACAGCTTCTAGAAGGTTTACATGATTTCGTAAAAAACACGAGTTTTTAGAAAATGTGTTTTATTTCATAAATGCAATCTACAAAGTATGCACATTCTATGTCATAACGACTTTATATAGTTTGCGCATGCGTCTGGAAATAAGAATATCTTACTTCCCCTGTTTTTTAAAATCACAGCTTCTAGAAGGTTTGCATGATTTCTTAAAAAACACGAGTTTTTAGAAAATGTGTTTTATTTCATAAATGGAATCTACAAAGTATGCACATTCTACGTCATAACGACTTTCTATAGTTTGTGCATGCGTTTGGAAATAAGAAAAGCTTACTTCCCCCGTTTTTTAAAATCACAGATTCTAGAAGGTTTACATGATTTCTTAAAAAACACGAGTTTTTAGAAAATGTGCTTTATTTCGTAAATGGAATCTACCAAGTATGCACATTCTACGTCATAACGACTTTCTATAGTTTGCGCATTCGTCCGGAAATAAGAAAAGCTTACTTCCACCGTTTACTAAAATCACAGCTTCTAGAAGGTTTACATGATTTCGTAAAAAACACGAGTTTTTATAAAATGTGTTTTATTTCATAAATGGAATCTACAAAGTATGCACATTCTACGTCATAACGACTTGCTATAGTTTGCGCATGCGTTTGGAAATAAGAAAAGCTTACTTCCCACGTTTTTTAAAATCACAGCTTCTAAAAGGTTTACATGATTTCTTAAAAAACATGAGTTTTTAGAAAATGTGTTTTATTTCATAAATAGAATCAACAAAGTATGCACATTCTTCGTCATAATGACTTTCTATAGTTTGCGCATGCGTCCGAAATAAGAAAAGCTCACTTCCACCGTTTTTTAAAATCACAGCTTCTAGAAGGTTTACATGATTTCGTAAAAAACACGAGTTTTTAAAAAATGTGTTTTATTTCATAAATGGAATCTACAAAGTATGCACATTCTACGTCATAACGACTTTCTATAGTTTGCGCATTTGTCCGGAAATAAGAAAAGCTTACTTCCACCGTTTTTTACAATCACAGCTTCTAGAAAGTTTACATGATTTCTTAAAAAACACGAGTTTTTAGAAAATGTGTTTTATTTCATAAATGGTATCAACAAAGTATGCACATTCTATGTCATAACGACTTTCTATAGTTTGCGCATGCGTTTGGAAATAAGAAAAGCTTACTTCCCCCGTTTTTTAAAATCACAGCTTCTAGAAGGTTTACATGATTTCTTAAAAAACATGAGTTTTTAGAAAATGTGTTTTATTTCATAAATGGAATCAATAAAGTATGCACATTCTACGTCATAACGACTTTCTATAGTTTGCGCATGCGTCCGGAAATAAGAAAAGCTTACTTCCCCCGTTTTTTAAAATCACAGCTTCTAGAAGGTTTACATGATTTCTTAAAAAACACGAGTTTTTAGAAAATGTGTTTTATTTCATAAATGGAATCAACAAAGTATGCACATTCTACGTCATAACGACTTTCTATAGTTTGCGCATGCGTCGGGAAATAACAAAAGCTTACTTCCACCTTTTTTTAAAATCACAGCTTCTAGAAGGTTTACATGATTTCTTAAAAAAACAAGAGTTTTTAGAAAATGTGTTTTATTTCATAAATGGTATCAACAAAGTATGCACATTCTACGTCATAACGACTTTCTATAGTTTGTGCATGCGTCCGGAAATAAGAAAAGCTTACTTCTCCCATTTTTTAAAATCACAGCTTCTAGAAGCTTTACATGATTTCTTAAAAAACACGAGATTTTAGAAAATGTGTTTTATTTCATAAATGGAATCAAGAAAGTATGCACATTCTACGTCATAACGACTTTCTATAGATTGCACACGTGTCTGGAAATAAGAAAAGCTTACTTCAACTGTTTTTTAAAATCACAGCTTCTAGAAGGTTTACATGATTTCTTAAAAAACACGAGTTTTTAGAAAATGTGTTTTATTTCATAAATGGAATCAACAAAGTATGCACATTCTACGTCATAACGACTTTCTATAGTTTGCGCATTCGTTTGGAAATAAGAAAAGCTTACTTCCACCGTTTTTTCAAATCACAGCTTCTAGAAGGTTTACATGATTTCTTAAAAAACTCGAGTTTTTAGAAAATGTGTTTTTTTTTATAAATGGAATCAACAAAGTGTGCACATTCTACGTCATAACGACTTTCTATAGTTTGCACATGCGTCCGGAAATAAGAAAAGCTTACTTCCACCGTTTTTTAAAATCACAGCTTCTAGAAAGTTTACATGATTTCTTAAAAAACACGAGTTTTTAGAAAATGTGTTTTATTTCATAAATGGTATCAACAAAGTATGCACATTCTATGTCATAACGACTTTCTATAGTTTTCGCATGCGTTTGGAAATAAGAAAAGCTTACTTCCCCCGTTTTTTAAAATCACAGCTTCTAGAAGGTTTACATGATTTCTTAAAAAACACGAGTTTTTAGAAAATGTGTTTTATTTCATAAATGGAATCAATAAAGTATGCACTTTCTACATCATAACGACTTTCTATAGTTTGCGCATGCGTCCGGAAATAAGAAAAGCTTACTTCCCCCGTTTTTTAAAATCACAGCTTCTAGAAGGTTTACATGATTTCTTAAAAAACACGAGTTTTTAGAAAATGTGTTTTATTTCATAAATGGAATCAACACAGTATGCACATTCTACGTCATAACGACTTTCTATAGTTTGCGCATGCGTCCGGAAATAAGAAAAGCTTACTTCTCCCATTTTTTAAAATCACAGCTTCTAGAAGGTTTACATGATTTCTTAAAAATCACGAGTTTTTAGAAAATGTGTTTTATTTCATAAATGGAATCAACAAAGTATGCACATTCTACGTCATAACGACTTTCTATAGATTGCACATGTGTCTGGATATAAGAAAAGCTTACTTCCACTGTTTTTTAAAATCACAGCTTCTAGAAGGTTAACATGATTTCTTAAAAAACACGAGTTTTTAGAAAATGTGTTTTATTTCATAAATGGAATCAACAAAGTATGCACATTTTACGTCATAACGACTTTCTATAGTTTGCGCATTCGTTTGGAAATAGGAAAAGCTTACTTCCACCGTTTTTTAAAATCACAGCTTCTAGAAGGTTTACATGATTTCGTAAAAAACACGAGCTTTTAGAAAATGTGTTTTATTTCATAAATGGAATCAACAAAGTATGCACATTCTACGTCATAACGACTTTCTATACTTTGCGCATGCGTTTGGAAATAAGAAAAGCTTACTTCCCCCGTTTTTTAAAATCACAGCTTCTAGAAGGTTTACATGATTTCTTAAAAAACACGAGTTTTTAGAAAATCTGTTTTATTTCATAAATGGAATCAACAAAGTATGCACATTCTACGTCATAACGACTTCCTATAGTTTACGCATTCTTCCGGAAATAAGAAAAGCTTACTTCCACCGTTTTTTAAAATCACAGGTTCTAGAAGGTTTACATGATTTCGTAAAAAACACGAGTTTTTAGAAAATGTGTTTTATTTTATAAATGGAATATACAAAGTATGCACATTCCACGTCATAACGACTTTCTATAGTTTGCGCATCCGTCGGGAAATAAGAAAAGCTTACTTCCCCCGTTTTTTAAAATCACAGCTTCTAGAAGGTTTACAAGATTTCTTAAAAAACAACAGTTTTAGAAAATGTGTTTTATTTCATAAATGGAATCAACAAAGTATGCACATTCTACGTCATAACGACTTTCTATAGTTTGCGCATGCGTTTGGAAATAAGAAAAGCTTACTTCTCCTGTTTTTTAAAATCAGAGCTTCTAGAAGGTTTACATGATTTGTTAAAAAACACGAGTTTTTAGAAAATGTGTTTTATTTCATAAATGGAATCAACAAAGTATGCACATTCAACGTCATAGCGACTTTCTATAGTTTGCACATGCGTCCGGAAATAAGAAAAGCTTACTTTCACCGTTTTTTAAAATCACAGCTTCTACAAGGTTTACATGATTTCGTAAAAAACACGAGTTTTTAGAAAATGTGTTTTATTTCATAAATGGAATCTACAAAGTATGCACATTCTACGTCATACCGATTCTCTATAGTTTGCGCACGCGTCCGGAAATAAGAAAAGCTTACTTCCCCCGTTTTTTAAAATCACAGCTTCTAGAAGGTTTACATGATTTCTTAAAAAACACGAGTTTTTAGAAAATGTGTTTTATTTCATAAATGGAATCAACAAAGTATGCACATTCTACGTCATAACGACTTTCTATAGTTTGCGCATTCGTTTGGAAATAAGAAAAGCTTACTTCCACCGTTTTTTCAAATCACAGCTTCTAGAAGGTTTACATGATTTCTTAAAAAACTCGAGTTTTTAGAAAATGTGTTTTTTTTTATAAATGGAATCAACAAAGTGTGCACATTCTACGTCATAACGACTTTCTATAGTTTGCACATGCGTCCGGAAATAAGAAAAGCTTACTTCCACCGTTTTTTAAAATCACAGCTTCTAGAAAGTTTACATGATTTCTTAAAAAACACGAGTTTTTAGAAAATGTGTTTTATTTCATAAATGGTATCAACAAAGTATGCACATTCTATGTCATAACGACTTTCTATAGTTTTCGCATGCGTTTGGAAATAAGAAAAGCTTACTTCCCCCGTTTTTTAAAATCACAGCTTCTAGAAGGTTTACATGATTTCTTAAAAAACACGAGTTTTTAGAAAATGTGTTTTATTTCATAAATGGAATCAATAAAGTATGCACTTTCTACATCATAACGACTTTCTATAGTTTGCGCATGCGTCCGGAAATAAGGAAAGCTTACTTCCCCCGTTTTTTAAAATCACAGCTTCTAGAAGGTTTACATGATTTCTTAAAAAACACGAGTTTTTAGAAAATGTGTTTTATTTCATAAATGGAATCAACAAAGTATGCACATTCTACGTCATAACGACTTTCTATAGTTTGCGCATGCGTCCGGAAATAAGAAAAGCTTACTTCTCCCATTTTTTAAAATCACAGCTTCTAGAAGGTTTACATGATTTCTTAAAAATCACGAGTTTTTAGAAAATGTGTTTTATTTCATAAATGGAATCAACAAAGTATGCACATTCTACGTCATAACGACTTTCTATAGATTGCACATGTGTCTGGATATAAGAAAAGCTTACTTCCACTGTTTTTTAAAATCACAGCTTCTAGAAGGTTAACATGATTTCTTAAAAAACACGAGTTTTTAGAAAATGTGTTTTATTTCATAAATGGAATCAACAAAGTATGCACATTTTACGTCATAACGACTTTCTATAGTTTGCGCATTCGTTTGGAAATAAGAAAAGCTTACTTCCACCGTTTTTTAAAATCACAGCTTCTAGAAGGTTTACATGATTTCGTAAAAAACACGAACTTTTAGAAAATGTGTTTTATTTCATAAATGGAATCAACAAAGTATGCACATTCTACGTCATAACGACTTTCTATACTTTGCGCATGCGTTTGGAAATAAGAAAAGCTTACTTCCCCCGTTTTTTAAAATCACAGCTTCTAGAAGGTTTACATGATTTCTTAAAAAACACGAGTTTTTAGAAAATGTGTTTTATTTCATAAATGGAATCAACAAAGTATGCACATTCTACGTCATAACGACTTCCTATAGTTTACGCATTCTTCCGGAAATAACAAAAGCTTACTTCCACCGTTTTTTAAAATCACAGGTTCTAGAAGGTTTACATGATTTCTAAAAAAACACGAGTTTTTAGAAAATGTGTTTTATTTGATAAATGGAATCTACAAAGTATGCACATTCCACGTCATAACGACTTTCTATAGTTTGCGCATCCGTCGGGAAATAAGAAAAGCTTACTTCCCCCATTTTTTAAAATCACAGCTTCTAGAAGGTTTACAAGATTTCTTAAAAAACAACAGTTTTAGAAAATGTGTTTTATTTCATAAATGGAATCAACAAAGTATGCACATTCTACGTCATAACGACTTTCTATAGTTTGCGCATGCGTTTGGAAATAAGAAAAGCTTACTTCTCCTGTTTTTTAAAATCAGAGCTTCTAGAAGGTTTACATGATTTGTTAAAAAACACGAGTTTTTAGAAAATGTGTTTTATTTCATAAATGGAATCAACAAAGTATGCACATTCAACGTCATAGCGACTTTCTATAGTTTGCACATGCGTCCGGAAATAAGAAAAGCTTACTTTCACCGTTTTTTAAAATCACAGCTTCTACAAGGTTTACATGATTTCGTAAAAAACACGAGTTTTTAGAAAATGTGTTTTATTTCATAAATGGAATCTACAAAGTATGCACATTCTACGTCATACCGACTCTTTATAGTTTGCGCATGCGTCCGGAAATAAGAAAAGCTTACTTCCCCCGTTTTTTAAAATCACAGCTTCTAGAAGGTTTACATGATTTCGTTAAAAACACGAGTTTTTAGAAAATGGGTTTTATTTCATAAATGGAATCTACAAAGTATGCACATTCTACGTCATAACGACTCTCTACAGTTTGCGCATGCGTCCGGAAATAAGAAAAGCTTACTTCCCCCGTTTTTTAAAATCACAGCTTCTAGAAGGTTTACATGATTTCTTAAAAAACACGAGTTTTTAGAAAATGTGTTTTATTTCATAAATGGAATCAACAAAGTATGCACATTCTACGTCATAACGAGTTTCTATAGATTGCACATGTGTCCGGAAATAAGAAAAGCTTACTTCCACCATTTTTTAAAATCACAGCTTCTAGAAGGTTTACATGATTTTTTAAAAAACACGAGTTTTTAGAAAATGTGTTTTATTTCATAAATGGAATAAACAAAGTATGCACATTCTACGTCATAACGACTTTCTGTAGTTTGCGCATTCGTCTGGAAATAAGAAAAGCTTACTTCAACCGTTTTTTCAAATCACAGCTTCTAGAAGGTTTAGATGATTTCGTAAAAAACTCGAGTTTTTGGAAAATGTGTTTTTTTTCATAAATGGAATCAACAAAGTATGCACATTCTACGTCATAACGACTTTCTATACTTTCGCATGCGTCCGGAAATAAGAAAAGCTTACTTCCACCGTTTTTTAAAATCATAGCTTCTAGAAGGTTTTCATGATTTCTTAAAAAACACGAGTTTTGAGAAAATGTGTTTTATTTCATAAATGGAATCAACAAAGTATGCACATTCTACTTCATAACGACTTTCTATAGTTTGCGCATGCGTTTGGAAATAAGAAAAGCTTACTTCCCCCGTTTTTTAAAATCACAGCTTCTAGAAGGTTTACATGATTTCTTAAAAAACACGAGGTTTTAGAAAATGTGTTTTATTTCATAAATGGAATCAACAAGGTATGCAGATTGTACGTCATAACGACTTTCGATAGTTTGCGCATGCGTCCGTAAATAAGAAAAGCTTACTTCCACCGTTTTTTTGAAATCACAGCTTCTAGAAGGTTTACATGATTTCGTAAAAAACACGAGATTTTAGAAAATGTGTTTTATTTCATAAATGGAATCAACAAAGTATGCAAATTCTACGTCATAACGACTTTCTATAGTTTGCGCATGCGTCCGGAAATAAGAAAAGCTTACTTCTCCCGTTTTTTAAAATCACAGCTTCTAGAAGGTTTACATGATTTCTTAAAAAACATGAGTTTTTAGAAAATGTGTTTTATTTCATAAATGGAATCAACAAAGTGTTCACATTCTACGTCATAACGACTTTCTATAGTTTGCGCATGCGTCCGGAAATAAGAAAAGCTTACTTCCACCTTTTTTTAAAATCACAGCTTCTAGAAGGTTTACATGATTTCTTAAAAAACATGAGTTTTTAGAAAATGTGTTTTATTTCATAAATGGAATCAACAAAGTATGCACATTCTACATCATAACGTCTTTCTATAGTTTGTGCATTCATCCGGAAATAAGAAAAGCTTACTTCCACCGTTTTTTAAAATCACATCTTCTAGAAGGTTTACATGATTTCGTAAAAAACACGAGTTTTTAGAAAGTGTGCTTTATTTCATAAATGGAATCTACAAAGCATGCACATTCAACGTCATAACGACTTTCTATAGTTTGCTCATGCGTTCGGAAATAAGAAAACCTTACTTCTCCCATTTTTTAAAATCACAGCTTCTTGAAGGTTTACATGATTTCTTAAAAAACACGAGTTTTTAGAAAATGTGTTTTATTTCATAAATGGAATCAACAAAGTATGCACATTCTACGTCATAATGACTTTCTATAGTTTGCTCATTCGTCCGGAAATAAGAAAAGCTTACTTCCACCGTTTTTTAAAATCACAGCTTCTAGAAGGTTTACATGATTTCGTAAAAAACACGAGTTTTTAGAAAATGTGTTTTATTTGATAAATGGAATCTACAAAGTATGCACATTCCACGTCATAACGACTTTCTATAGTTTGCGCATGCGTCCGGAAATAAGAAAAGCTTACTTCCCCCGTTTTTTAAAATCAAAGCTTCTAGAAGGTTTACACGATTTCTTAAAAAACAAGAGTTTTAGAAAATGTGTTTTATTTCATAAATGGAATCAACAAAGTATCAACCTTCTACGTCATAACGACTTTCTATGGTTTGCGCATGCATTTGGAAATAAGAAAATCTTACTTCTCCTGTTTTTTAAAATCAGAGCTTCTAGAAGGTTTACATGATTTCTTAAAAAACACGATTTTTTAGAAAATGTGTTTTATTTCATAAATGGAATCAACAAAGTATGCACATTCTATGTCATAGCGACTTTCTATAGTTTGCGCATGCGTCCGGAAATAAGAAAAGCTTACTACCACCGTTTTTTAAAATCACAGCTTCTAGAAGGTTTACATGATTTCGTAAAAAACACGAGTTTTTAGAAAATGTGGTTTATTTCATAAATGGAATCTACAAAGTATGCAAATTCTACGTCATAACGACTTTCTATAGTTTGCGCATGCGTCCGGAAATAAGAAAAGCTTACTTCCACCGTTTTTTAAAATCACAGCTTCTAGAAGGTTTACATGATTTCGTTAAAAACACGAGTTTTTAGAAAATGTGTTTTATTTCATAAATGGAATCTACAAAGTATGCACATTCTACGTCATAATGACTCTCTATAGTTTGCGCATGCGTCCGGAAATAAGAAAAGCTTACTTCCCCCGTTTCTTAAAATCACAACTTCTAGAAGGTTTACATGATTTCTTAAAAAACAAGAGTTTTTAGAAAATGTGTTTTATTTCATAAATGGAATCAACAAAGTATGCACATTCTACGTCATAACGACTTTCTATAGTTTGCGCATGTGTCTGGAAATAAGAAAAGCTTACTTCCACCGTTTTTTAAAATCACAGCTTCTAGAAGGTTTACATGATTTCGTAAAAAACACGAGTTTCTAGAAAATGTGTTTTATTTCATAAATGGAATCTACAAAGTATGCACATTCTATGTCATAACGACTTTCTATAGTTTGTGCATGCATCCAGAAATAAGAAAAGCTTACTTCCCCCATTTTTTAATATCACAGCTTCTAGAAGGTTTACAAGATTTCTTAAAAAACACGAGTTTTTAGAAAATGTGTTTTATTTCATAAATGGAATCAACAAAGTATGGACATTCTACGTCATAACGACTTTCTATAGTTTGCGCATGTGTCCGCAAAGAAGAAAAGCTTACTTCCACCGTTTTTTAAAATCACAGCTTCTAGAGGGTTTACATGATTTCTTAAAAAATACGAGTTTTTAGAAAATGTGTTTTATTGAATTAATGGATGTTAAATTTTTAGAATTTACTTCAATATGATCTAGGATCTTAACTGAGAGAACAACATGTACAGCATATCTACAGCATATCAATCATGGAGACAATAATGCAAGCACACAAGAGACACAAAGATTTACTTGGGGAAAACCATAAAGGTGAAAAACCCCAATAACTTCCTCAGAGATAGATAGAGCAATGATACAACCAACCAAGAGAGATAGCCATAACCTAGCAGCAGATCCTCCTCCTCCATAAGTGCGCCACTCCTCCTTGAGTGCATGTGTGAGAAGTGAGTGAGTAAATAGAGTGCCTCCCGCACTCTATTTATACTTGACTTGACTTGCCTTTTTACCTAACTCATGTAGGATCGAACTTAACCACATAATATAATACTGACTGGGCCGACCCCCAATAGGGTGGTCTAATAACCCTTTGACCCACATGGCCGACCCCCAATAGGGTGGTCTAATAACCCTTCGACCCACATGACTTATACAGAGCCGACCCCAACAAGGTGGTCTAATAACCCATCAAGTATAAGTTACGACACTTACAATATAAATGACGACACTTCCGTATAGAGGAATAATACCATCTCTATAGGAGTACATACAACATACATATATGAAATACATTCCGAAGTTACATATACATCAACACTCCCTCTTAACTAGGAAGGTATTTCTCAGCACAGTTCTTCTAGCACAAGTCATCTTCTCTGGATCATCGTCACTAGATAATCGTCATCGAGTCATCATCATCATCACTACTGCTGCTATCTCAATCAATCTCTGAATCTACTCGTCATAGGAAGTTCTACAGAGCCAGTCCTTTTTCATACTGGATGTAGGCCCACCACCTGCAGGTCTTCGTCATCACTGGCCATACTGTGGAATCCTCAGGACTTATTACGTGCGTCACAAAACCTCGAAAGAGCATCCCAGGCTGTTACGAGCACATGACTCTACCTATAGGATCTCCCAGGGCACAAATTACATGTGACCTCACCACAAAACCTCGAAAGAGAATCCCAGGACTGATTACGAGCACAAGGCTCAACCTATCGGATCTCCCAGGGCACAAATTACATGTGGTCACCACAAAACCTCGAAAGAGCATCCCAGGACTGATTACGAGCACACAGCTCAACCTATCGGATCTCCCAGGGCACAAATTACATGTGGTCATGGCAAAACCTCGAAAGAGCATCCCAGGACTGATTACGAGCACACAGCTCAACCTATCGGATCTCCCAGGGCACAGATTACATGCCATAGGACAAAACCTCGAAAGAGCATCTGCCAGATATCCCAGGGCACAAATTACATGCCATAGGCAAAACCTCGAAAGACTATCTGCATATCTCCCAGGGCACAAATTATATGTCCTCCCAAGCAAAACCTCGAAAGAGCATTTGCCAGATGTCCTAGGGCACAAATTACATGCCATAGGCAAAACCTCGAAAGACCATCTGCAAATCTCCCAGGGCACAAATTACATGCTTATCTGCACAACCTGATCCACGGCCACAGAGTATCAACCTGATACTCACCATACATCATCCTGATGTATCCACGATCATCCTGATCATCACTGCAACATCCTGCTGCATGTCATCTGGAGCAACATCCTGAAGCTCGTCATCTATGATCATCCTGATCATCACTGCAACATCTTGCTGCATGTCATCATACCTGATCCACCTGATCATCAATGCATCTACCTGATGCATACCAAGTATCTACCTGATACATATCATCATACATGATCTTCCTGATCATCAAAGTATCCACCTGATACAAATACAAGTACATGATACATATCACCATACATGATCCACCTGATCATACAATGTACCCATCTGATACATATACAGATACATGGTCCAAGCATCCAACATGATGCATATACAAAATACATACACATGATCCAACTGATCACATCCAGCATCTACATGATGCGTACATACATACATAAAAATGATCCAACTGATCATATCCAGCATCTACATGATGCGTACATACATACATAAAAATGATCCAACTGATCATATCCAGCATCCAACATGATGCGTACATACATACATAAAAATGATCCAATTGATCATATCCAGCATCCAACATGATGCGTACATACATAGATAACAATGATCCAACTGATCATATCCAGGCAGAAACCAGAACATCATCCTGATGCTCATCATCCAGCGCTTACATCCACAGCCATGTGAAGGATCCTCCTTCCAACATGCTTGGAATGGCTTCAGTAAATGTGTCCATCACTTCTTCCTCGAAGTGTCCTCGATCTGAAGAACGCCAAGCCTCTCTCTGAAGTACTCGAACTTCACTCTGGCTAGTGGCTTCGTCAGCACATCTGCAATCTGCTCGTCCGTCGCAATATACAGAAGCTTCACAGCTCCTCTCGGCACCATATCCCTGATATAGTGATATTTGATCTCTATCTGTTTCGACTTGTCATGAAACACTGGGTTCTCGGACAGCTTCACACAACTTTGGTTATCACAGAAGATACCAGTAGCTTCCAATGGGAGATCAAATAACTCAGACAGTAGCTTCCGTAGCCAGACTGCCTCACAACTAGCTGAACAGGCTGCAACATACTCTGCCTCAGCTGTACTTAGTGCTACACAGGACTACTTCCTGCTAAACCAAGAGATCACACCTGATCCCATACTGAAGCAACACCCAGATGTGCTCTTCCTGTCTGCAGCACTGCCAGCCCAATCTGAATCAACATAACCCTGCAGGTTAAACTTTTGATTCTCCTCATACCTGAGCCCATAATCCACTGTACCCTTCAGGTACCTCAGAACATGCTTTACAGCAACCAGGTGAACACTCCTCGGATCCGTCAGGAACTGGCTCAATGTGTTCGCAGCAAAGCAAATGTCTGGTCTCGTGTTCGTCAAGTACATCAAGGACCCAATCATCTGACGATACAAAGAGACATCAACCGGCTTAGATGAAGCATCACATAGAAGCTTCAGATTCGATTCCATAGGTGTGGCTATATCCTTGCAGTCCATCATCCCGAACCTCTTCAGGATCTATACTACATACTTCCCTTGTCCAAGGAAGATTCCATATGCACTCTGCCACACCTCCATGCCAAAAACAAATAGTGCATCATCCCAAGTTCTTCATCTCGAACTTAGAAGAAAGATTCCGCTGCGTGTCGACAATCAATCTATCTTTACCTGTAACAAACAGGTTATCTGCATACAAAAGTAGTATCACTGGATTGCCTTCTTCAACCTTGTAGAAAAGGTTGGAATCTGCTTTACTCTTGGTAACGCCCAAACTGGATAGAAAGCTGTCTATCCTACCATACCAAGTTCTGCACACATATATGACTACACCATGCTGTCTTGAGATCCATCTGGTGCATCTTCTATTTCATCACTTTTATATTTCTCAATGCTGCCATCTGCAACATGCTTGATCTGATAGTTCCATTTGGAAGTCATAACAAACTTCCCTTCACATCTTGGGACTACATCCCAAACATCATTCTTCATGATCGACGGATCATGGCATTCCATTTCTTCATCCCAGATCCTGGGAACTTCAATATCTTCAATAAATAAATTTGTTGCTGAACAAATGTTGTAGTTCTTCTTTTGTAGGAGATGGCATACGATCTTTCCTACACAACAAGTTAGATTGCATGATTAGAAAACATCTCATAGTTTTCAGAACAAATTCTTACACATAAATAAATATGTCATCCAGTCATGCAATTATCTTAGCCAATGCTTCAATACAACATTTATCCATATTCCGTAATTTTCTAGATGCCTTCCAATCTCTACCAGAACATTGTTCAGAGTGTGTACAACTCCCAACATGTCAGCAAAGAGGTTTCATTCTAGATAAGTAGCAATGGAATGTTGTACAGTGCCATAGGCTACTTACCCATGCATATTAGTAGTATACTGTTCATTAATGTAATTATTCTAATATGCACAATACATATCCTAAGTCTAAGACCATGAGCATATACATCATTGAACAATTTTATTTAAACAAACAAATATGCAAGAAGTTAAAATACTTATCTTTGTTTGTTCGTTGGGTGGACTCCCTCTGAGTCTTTGCTTCCTTACAGGAGCTGCTGGAGTCCTAATCTGGAGTAGCTTCTTCTACACCTTTCTGTTGTGGAAAGATGGTCAACTCCCTCTGAATATCTGCATCCTCGCAGAAACTACTGAAGTGTGTTCCTTTGCTTTCTTGCAGGAACAACTGGAGTGTGCTCCCTCTTGATCTTTGCTTCCTGGATTACCTGTTCTTGAACTCATATTCATCCTTGGTTCCTATGCATGCTTATTAGTATCATGAATGTGTTATCCTTGTGATCTCATATAAAATCATACATTTATTAGTATACTATTAAAACACAATAATCTCAAGCATGTATAGTCATGATCATTTCAAACAGAAATAATAAGCATTATCATTCAAGGTTTATGTAGGATTCTTATGGTTAGTCAAATCATAAGAAGCATAACATGTCTAAACCTGTAATTACTCAAACCTATGACTCTTCAGGTTAGTTGAATCATCAATCAAGATAAGAGATATAATATGCATAAAACCTGTGATTATTCAAACCTATACCTTCATGATTCTTCTGGTTAGTCATATCATCAATTATGGTAATAAATATAATATGCATACAGCCATGACTTATTCAAACCTACGACTTCATGAATAATCATTATCAAACAACACAACAGTATAAGATCCTAACACAAGGTAGGATTCTATCTTGATATAGGAAAAACATACCTGGATTAGCATGCTAGCTATTTATGTCTAACATACTCACATGATGTCTTCTTGTTCTTCTTCAATGACTTGTGCTAGTAACCTGTATATCTCAAAGGTTAACTATTACAAAACCAAGTTATACATACCTCGTAAATGGATCTTCTATGAGATCCATGACAATGGATGAGTCTTTGTCCTCATGTTATCATGATCATATGTTCTTGGACCAGAACATGATTTGTCTTTCTTGGTGTACCTTTCATGTTAGTAGACAACATAAACCTCATACAACACCATAATGCATTAGTACAATCATAAGTGTCAACACCCTAACCAATAAATATCTTCTATCATGCATTCATAATTTTGTTAAGGTGATACGACAAATCTAAAATCAAAATTGTACTAACCGTAATAACATGAAGACAAACATACCATAAACTTAATCATGGACAAATATCGAAACATACCTCGATGAGTCATACCTGTTGAGATCGCTTGTAATCTTCTTATGTAAGGCCTTAGCCTCATCTCCCTCTGAAACAGGAACTTCTTTACTCATGCAGATGATCAATCCATCTTCTTCTAGGATTAACCCAATCCACTTGATTTGCAAGAACTGGACCTGGAGCTGGATATGGGTTTGTCAGAGAAACCCCACAATTCAAACTTTGAATTTCAAACTTTCGAAAGGATAGAAATATGCGCCTTGATGAGCTGATCAAACTGGTATATTCAGAATTTGAAAACTGCAAAGTTTCATTCCTCAATTTTGCCTTTGAAACTTCCGGATTCACTGGACGTGACCCTGAACTGGGGTTTGATGAAGCCCACATTTTTTTTTTTTTTTTTTTTTTTGCCCCATCAAAATGTTTGATCCAAAGCTCTAAGCTTCTATTTTTCTGAGGAGCTTCCAGCCGTGGTCACAAATTTCAAAAATTCCCATTTTTACAGAAGCCCTAATTTTCCACTTTTCTGATCAAAGTCCCGAACTAGGGTCTAATCAAGCCCGGCCTTCTGCCCAACCAAAAATTCTGATCTTGGTCTCTAAATTTCTATTTTGATGAGTAGCATCCAGCCGTGGTCTCCGATTACAAAAATTCCAACTTTCTCCAAAGCCCTAAATTCTGGAAGCCATGAATGAAGGTACCAAAAAATAATTCTGTTTTGACAGAAATATGTACCTGATTGTTTCTGGTGTAACTCTGAAATTTTTGATCCACAGGGTCCGAAAACGTTTCCCGAGATAGCCTGACCTGTTATCTTTCCATCCTGACAGGTCTAACCTCAATTGGATTCTCTGAGAGAGATTTATTCCAAATGCCACAACATGACCTGTTTTGGGATAAAACAGGAGAGCGAACTTGTACGGCGTACCACGTGTCACTGTTTTAACTTCGGCCTCTGAAAACGTTTTCTGAGATAGTACCGACTGTGTAATACTTGTCACTTTTTACAAAATTTCATTTGGAGCTTCCTAGCCCAATATATGACCTTTTTCCCAAGGTCACCTTATTTTGACTCAGATCTGGAAGAGGCAGAAACCCTATGTTGTACAGATCATAAATCACAAAGTACAACGAATTAGAGGTTGTCCTTTGGACACAAGATACCTGGAGATCTTAGCTTCGGCCTGTAACAATTTCAAATCCGAAAACTTCGCCAAAACGGATTTATAGCGAAAGTGCTACGATGACGGGGTTTTGCTATATCAAGCCCTAGCATCGTAAGTGCAACAAGTGTCATACATGCCATATCATGCCTTCTTTCAGGCTAGCTCTGATACCATGTTAAATTTTCAGAATTTACTTCAATATGATCTAGGATCTTAACTGAGAGAACAACATGTACAGCATATCTACAACATATCAATCATGGAGACAATAATGCAAGCACACAAGAGACACAAAGATTTACTTGGGGAAAACCATAAAGGTGAAAAACCCCAATAACTTCCTCAGAGATAGATAGAGCAATGATACAACCAACCAAGAGAGATAGCCATAACCTAGTTGCAGATCCTCCTCCTCCATAAGTGCACCACTCCTCCTTGAGTGCATGTGTGAGAAGTGAGTGAGTAAATAGAGTGCCTCCCGCACTCTATTTATACTTGACTTGACTTGCCTTTTTACCTAAATCATGTAGGCTCGAACTTAACCACATAATATAATACTGACTGGGTCGACCCCCAATAGGGTGGTCTAATAACCCTTTGACCCACATGGCCGACCCCCAATAGGGTGGTCTAATAACCCTTCGACCCACATGACTTATACAGAGCCGACCCCAACAACGTGGTCTAATAACCCATCAAGTATAAGTTACGACACTTACAATATAAATGACGTCACTTCCGTATAGAGGAATAATACAATCTCTATAGGAGTACATACAACATACATATATGAAATACATTCCAAAGTTACATATACATCAACAATGGAATCAACAAAGTATGCACATTCTACATCATAACGTCTTTCTATAGTTTGTGCATTCGTCCGGAAATAAGAAAAGCTTACTTCCACCGTTTTTTAAAATCACATCTTCTAGAAGGTTTACATGATTTCGTAAAAAAAACGAGTTTTTAGAAAATGTGCTTTATTTCATAAATGGAATCTATAAGTATGCACATTCAACGTCATAACGACTTTCTATAGTTTGCGCATGCATCCGGAAATAAGAAAAGCTTACTTCTCCTGTTTTTTAAAATCACAGCTTCTAGAAGGTTTACATGATTTCTTAAAAAACACGAGTTTTTAGAAAATGTGTTTTATTTCATAAATGGAATCAACAAAGTATGCACATTCTACGTCATAACGACTTTCTATAGTTTGCACATTCGTCTGGAAATAAGATCAGCTTACTTCCACCGTTTTTTAAAATCACAGCTTCTAGATGGTTTACGTGATTTCGTAAAAAACATGAGTTTTTAGAAAATGTGTTTTATTTCATAAATGGAATCAACAAAGTATGCACATTCTACGTCATAACGACTTTCTATAGTTTGCGCATGCGTCCGGAAATAAGAAAAGCTTACTTCCACCGTTTTTTAAAATCACAGCTTCTAAAAGGTTTACATGATTTCGTAAAAAACACGAGTTTTTAGAAAATGTGTTTTATTTGATAAATGGAATCTACGAAGTATGCACATTCCACGTCATAACGACTTTCTATAGTTTGCGCATGCATTCGGAAATAAGAAAAGCTTACTTCCCCCGTTTTTTAAAATCACAGCTTCTAGAAGGTTTACATGATTTCTTAAAAAACAAGAGTTTTAGAAAATGTGTTTTATTTCATAAATGGAATCAACAAAGTATGCACATTCTACGTCATAACGACTTTCTATAGTTTGCGCATGCGTTTGGAAATAAGAAAAGCTTACTTCTCCCGTTTTTTAAAATCACAGCTTCTAGAAGGTTTACATGATTTGTTAAAAAACACGAGTTTTTAGAAAATGAGTTTTATTTCATAAATGGAATCAACAAAGTATGCACATTCTACATCATAGCGACTTTCAATAGTTTGCGCATGCGTCCGGAAATAAGAAAAGCTTACTTCCACCGTTTTTTAAAATCACAGCTTCTAGAAGGTTTACATGATTTCGTAAAAAACACGAGTTTTTAGAAAATGTGGTTTATTTCATAAATGGAATCTACAAAGTATGCACATTCTACGTCATAACGACTTTCTATAGTTTGCGGATGCGTCCGGAAATAAGAAAAGCTTACTTCCACCGTTTTTTAAAATCACAGCTTCTAGATGGTTTACATGATTTCGTAAAAAACACAAGTTTCTAAAAAATGTGTTTTATTTCATTAATGGAATCTACAAAGTATGCGCATTCTACGTCATAACGACTTTCTATAGTTTACGCATGCATCCGGAAATAAGAAAAGCTTACTTCCCCCATTTTTTAAAATCACAGCTTCTAGAAGGTTTACAAGATTTCCTAAAAAACACGAGTTTTTAGAAAAAGTGCTTTATTTCATAAATGGAATCAACAAAGTATGCACTTTCTACGTTATAACGACTTTCTATAGTTTGCGCATGCGTCCGGAAATAAGAAAAGCTTACTTCCACCGTTTTTTAAAATCACAGCTTCTAGAGGGTTTAAATGATTTCTTAAAAAACACGAGTTTTTAGAAAATGTGTTTTATTCAATTAATGGAATCAACAAAGTATGCACATTCTACATCATAAAGTCTTTCTATAGTTTGTGCATTCATCCGGAAATAAGAAAAGCTTACTTCCACCGTTTTTTAAAATCACATCTTCTAGAAGGTTTACATGATTTCGTAAAAAACACGAGTTTTTAGAAAATGTGTTTTATTTGATAAATGGAATCTGCAAAGTATGCAAATTACACGTCACAACGACTTTCTATAGTTTGCGCATGAGTCCGGAAATAAGAAAAGCTTACTTCCCCCGTTTTTTAAAATCACAGCTTCTAGAAGGTTTACATGATTTCTTAAAAAACAAGAGTTTTAGAAAATGTGTTTTATTTCATAAATGGAATCAACAAAGTATGCACATTCTACGTCATAACGACTTTCTATAGTTTGCGCATGCGTTTGGAAATAAGAAAAGCTTACTTCTCCTGTTTTTTAAAATCACAGCTTCTAGAAGGTTTACATGATTTATTAAAAACCACGAGTTTTTAGAAAATGTGTTTTATTTCATAAATGGAATCAAGAAAGTATGCACATTCTACGTCATAGCGACTTTCTATAGTTTGCGCATGCATCCGGAAATAATAAAAGCTTACTTCCACCGTTTTTGAAAATCACAGCTTCTAGAAGGTTTACATGATTTCGTAAAAAACACGAGTTTTTAGAAAATGTGGTTTATTTCATAAAAGGAATCTACAAAGTATGCACATTCTACGTCATAACGACTTTCTATAGTTTGCGCATGCGTCCGGAAATAAGAAAAGCTTACTTCCACCGTTTTTTAAAATCACAGCTTCTAGAAGGTTTAAATGATTTCGTAAAAAACAGGAGTTTTTAGAAAATGTGTTTTATTTCATAAATGGAATCTACAAAGTATGCACATTCTACGTCATAACGACTCTCTATAGTTTGCGCATGCGTCCGGAAATAAGAAAAGCTTACTTCCCCCGTTTTTTAAAATCACAGCTTCTAGAAGGTTTACATGATTTCTTAAAAAACACGAGCTTTTAGAAAATGTGTTTTATTTCATAAATAGAATCAACAAAGTATGCACATTCTACTTCATAACGACTTTCTATAGTTTGCGCATGAGTCCGGAAATAAGAAAAGCTTACTTCCACCGTTTTTTAAAATCACAGCTTCTAGAAGGTTTACATGATTTCGTAAAAAACACGAGTTTCTAGAAAATGTGTTTTATTTCATAAATGGAATCTACAAAGTATGCACATTCTACGTCATAACGACTTTCTATAGTTTGCGCATGCATCCGGAAATAAGAAAAGCTTACTTCCCCCATTTTTTAATATCACATCTTCTAGAAGGTTTACAAGATTTCTTAAAAAACCAGAGTTTTTAGAAAATATGATTTATTTCATAAATGGAATCAACAAAGTATGCACATTCTACGTCATAACGACTTTCTATAGTTTGCGCATGCGTCCGCAAAGAAGAAAATCTTACATCCACCGTTTTTTAAAATCACAGCTTCTAGAGGGTTTACATGATTTCTTAAAAAACACGAGTTTTTAGAAAATGTGTTTTATTCAATTAATGGAATCAACAAAGTATGCACATTCTACATCATAACGTCATTCTATAGTTTGTGTATTCATCCCGAAATAAGAAAAGCTTACTTCCACCGTTTTTTAAAATCACATCTTCTAGAAGGTTTACATGATTTCGTAAAAAACACGAGTTTTTAGAAAATGTGTTTTATTTGATAAATGGAATCTACAAAGTATGCAAATTCCACGTCATAACGACTTTCTATAGTTTTCCCATGCGTCCGGAAATAAGAAAAGCTTACTTCCCCCGTTTTTTAAAATCACAGCTTCTAGAAGGTTTACATGATTTCTTAAAAAACAAGAGTTTTAGAAAATGTGTTTTATTTCATAAATGGAATCAACAAAGTATGCACATTCTACGTCATAACGACTTTCTATAGTTTGCGCATGCGTTTGGAAATAAGAAAAGCTTACTTCTCCCGTTTTTTAAAATCACAGCTTCTAGAAGGTTTACATGATTTGTTAAAAAACACGAGTTTTTAGAAAATGTGTTTTATTTCATAAATGGAATCAACAAAGTATGCACATTCTACATCATAGCGACTTTCTATAGTTTGCGCATGCGTCCGGAAATAAGAAAAGCTTACTTCCACCGTTTTTTAAAATCACAACTTCTAGAAGGTTTACATGATTTCGTAAAAAACACGAGTTTTTAGAAAATGTGTTTTATTTCAAAAATGGAATCTACAAAGTATGCACTTTCTACGTCATAACGACTTTCTATAGTTTGCGCATGCGTCCAGAAATAAGAAAAGCTTACTTCCACCGTTTTTTAAAATGAAAGCTTCTAGACGGTTTACATGATTTCGTAAAAAACACGAGTTTGTAGAAAATGTGTTTTATTTCATAAATGGAATCTACAAAGTATGCGCATTCTACGTCATAACGACTTTCTATAGTTTGCGCATGCATCCGGAAATAAGAAAAGCTTACTTCCCCCATTTTTTAAAATCACAGCTTCTAGAAGGTTTACAAGATTTCCTAAAAAACACGAGTTTTTAGAAAATGTGCTTTATTTCATAAATGGAATCAACAAAGTATGCACATTCTACGTCATAACGACTTTCTATAGTTTGCACATGCGTCCGGAAATAAGAAAAGCTTACTTCCACCATTTTTTAAAATCACAGCTTCTAGAGGGTTTACATGATTTCTTAAAAAACACGAGTTTTGAAAAATGTGTTTTATTCAATTAATGGAATCAACAAAGTATGCACATTCTACATCATAAGGTCTTTCTATAGTTTGTGCATTCATCCCGAAATAAGAAAAGCTTACTTCCACCGTTTTTTAAAATCACATCTTCTAGAAGGTTTACATGATTTCGTAAAAAACACGAGTTTTTAGAAAATGTGTTTTATTTGATAAATGGAATCTACAAAGTATGCAAATTCCACGTCATAACGACTTTCTATAGTTTTCCCATGCGTCCGGAAATAAGAAAAGCTTACTTCCCCCGTTTTTTAAAATCACAGCTTCTAGAAGGTTTACATGATTTCTTAAAAAACAAGAGTTTTAGAAAATGTGTTTTATTTCATAAATGGAATCAACAAAGTATGCACATTATACGTCATAACGACTTTATATAGTTTGCGCATGCGTTTGGAAATAAGAAAAGCTTACTTCTCCTGTTTTTTAAAATCACAGCTTCTAGAAGGTTTACATGATTTGTTAAAAAACACGGGTTTTTAGAAAATGTGTTTTATTTCATAAATGGAATCAAGAAAGTATGCACATTCTACGTCATAGCGACTTTCTATAGTTTGCGCATGCGTCCGGAAATAAGAAAAGCTTACTTCCACCGTTTTTGAAAATCACAGCTTCTAGAAAGTTTACATGATTTCGTAAAAAACACGAGTTTTTAGAAAATGTGGTTTATTTCATAAATGGAATCTACAAAGTATGCACATTCTATGTCATAACAACTTTCTATAGTTTGCGCATGCGTCCGGAAATAATAAAAGCTTACTTCCACCGTTTTTTAAAATCACAACTTCTAGAAGGTTTACATGATTTCGTAAAAAACACGAGTTTTTAGAAAATGTGTTTTATTTCATAAATGGAATCTACAAAGTATGCACATTATACGTCATAACGACTCTCTATAGTTTGCGCATGCGTCCGGAAATAAGAAAAACTTACTTCCCCCGTTTTTTAAAATCACAGCTTTTAGAAGGTTTACATGACTTCCTAAAAAACACGAGTTTTTAGAAAATGTGTTTTATTTCATAAATGGAATCAACAAAGTATGCACATTCTACGTCATAACGACTTTCTATAGTTTGCGCATGCGTCCGGAAATAAGAAAAGCTTACTTCCACCGTTTTTTAAAATCACAGCTTCTAGAAGGTTTACATGATTTCGTAAAAAACACGAGTTTCTAGAAAATGTGTTTTATTTCATAAATGGAATCAACAAAGTATGCGCATTATACATCACAACGTCTTTCTATAGTTTGTGCATTCGTCCGGAAATAAGAAAAGCTTACTTACACCGTTTTTTAAAATCACATCTTCTAGAAGGTTTACATGATTTTGTAAAAAACACGAGTTTTTAGAAAATGTGCTTTATTTCATAAATGAAATCTACAAAGTATGCAAATTCCACGTCATAACGACTTTCTATAGTTTTCCCATGCGTCCGGAAATAAGAAAAGCTTACTTCCCCCGTTTTTTAAAATCACAGCTTCTAGAAGGTTTACATGATTTCTTAAAAAACAAGAGTTTTAGAAAATGTGTTTTATTTCATAAATGGAATCAACAAAGTATGCACATTTTACGTCATAACGACTTTATATAGTTTGCGCATGCGTTTGGAAATAAGAAAAGCTTACTACTCCTGTTTTTTAAAATGACAGCTTCTAGAAGGTTTACATGATTTGTTAAAAAACACGGGTTTTTAGAAAATGTGTTTTATTTCATAAATGGAATCAAGAAAGTATGCACATTCTACGTCATAGCGACTTTCTATAGTTTGCGCATGCGTCCGGAAATAAGAAAAGCTTACTTCCACCGTTTCTGAAAATCACAGCTTCTAGAAAGTTTACATGATTTCGTAAAAAACACGAGTTTTTAGAAAATGTGGTTTATTTCATAAATGGAATCTACAAAGTATGCACATTCTACGTCATAACGACTTTCTATAGTTTGCGCATGCGTCCGGAAATAATAAAAGCTTACTTCCACCGTTTTTTAAAATCACAGCTTCTAGAAGGTTTACATGATTTCGTAAAAAACACGAGTTTCTAGAAAATGTGTTTTATTTCATAAATGGAATCTACAAAGTATGCACATTCTACGTCATAACGACTTTCTATAGTTTGCGCATGCATCCGGAAATAAGAAAAGCTTACTTCCCCCATTTTTTAATATCACAGCTTCTAGAAGGTTTACAAGATTTCTTAAAAAACCAGAGTTTTTAGAAAATATGATTTATTTCATAAATGGAATCAACAAAGTATGCACATTCTACGTCATAACGACTTTCTATAGTTTGCGCATGCGTCCGCAAAGAAGAAAATCTTACATCCACCGTTTTTTAAAATCACAGCTTCTAGAGGGTTTACATGATTTCTTAAAAAACACGAGTTTTTAGAAAATGTGTTTTATTCAATTAATGGAATCAACAAAGTATGCACATTCTACATCATAACGTCATTCTATAGTTTGTGCATTCATCCCGAAATAAGAAAAGCTTACTTCCACCGTTTTTTAAAATCACATCTTCTAGAAGGTTTACATGATTTCGTAAAAAACACGAGTTTTTAGAAAATGTGTTTTATTTGATAAATGGAATCTACAAAGTATGCAAATTCCACGTCATAACGACTTTCTATAGTTTTCCCATGCGTCCGGAAATAAGAAAAGCTTACTTCCCCCGTTTTTTAAAATCACAGCTTCTAGAAGGTTTACATGATTTCTTAAAAAACAAGAGTTTTAGAAAATGTGTTTTATTTCATAAATGGAATCAACAAAGTATGCACATTCTACGTCATAACGACTTTCTATAGTTTGCGCATGCGTTTGGAAATAAGAAAAGCTTACTTCTCCCGTTTTTTAAAATCACAGCTTCTAGAAGGTTTACATGATTTGTTAAAAAACACGAGTTTTTAGAAAATGTGTTTTATTTCATAAATGGAATCAACAAAGTATGCACATTCTACATCATAGCGACTTTCTATAGTTTGCGCATGCGTCCGGAAATAAGAAAAGCTTACTTCCACCGTTTTTTAAAATCACAACTTCTAGAAGGTTTACATGATTTCGTAAAAAACACGAGTTTTTAGAAAATGTGTTTTATTTCAAAAATGGAATCTACAAAGTATGCACTTTCTACGTCATAAGGACTTTCTATAGTTTGCGCATGCGTCCAGAAATAAGAAAAGCTTACTTCCACCGTTTTTTAAAATGAAAGCTTCTAGACGGTTTACATGATTTCGTAAAAAACACGAGTTTGTAGAAAATGTGTTTTATTTCATAAATGGAATCTACAAAGTATGCGCATTCTACGTCATAACGACTTTCTATAGTTTGCGCATGCATCCGGAAATAAGAAAAGCTTACTTCCCCCATTTTTTAAAATCACAGCTTCTAGAAGGTTTACAAGATTTCCTAAAAAACACGAGTTTTTAGAAAATGTGCTTTATTTCATAAATGGAATCAACAAAGTATGCACATTCTACGTCATAACGACTTTCTATAGTTTGCACATGCGTCCGGAAATAAGAAAAGCTTACTTCCACCATTTTTTAAAATCACAGCTTCTAGAGGGTTTACATGATTTCTTAAAAAACACGAGTTTTGAAAAATGTGTTTTATTCAATTAATGGAATCAACAAAGTATGCACATTCTACATCATAAGGTCTTTCTATAGTTTGTGCATTCATCCCGAAATAAGAAAAGCTTACTTCCACCGTTTTTTTAAAATCACATCTTCTAGAAGGTTTACATGATTTCGTAAAAAACACGAGTTTTTAGAAAATGTGTTTTATTTGATAAATGGAATCTACAAAGTATGCAAATTCCACGTCATAACGACTTTCTATAGTTTTCCCATGCGTCCGGAAATAAGAAAAGCTTACTTCCCCCGTTTTTTAAAATCACAGCTTCTAGAAGGTTTACATGATTTCTTAAAAAACAAGAGTTTTAGAAAATGTGTTTTATTTCATAAATGGAATCAACAAAGTATGCACATTCTACGTCATAACGACTTTATATAGTTTGCGCATGCGTTTGGAAATAAGAAAAGCTTACTTCTCCTGTTTTTTAAAATCACAGCTTCTAGAAGGTTTACATGATTTGTTAAAAAACACGGGTTTTTAGAAAATGTGTTTTATTTCATAAATGGAATCAAGAAAGTATGCACATTCTACGTCATAGCGACTTTCTATAGTTTGCGCATGCGTCCGGAAATAAGAAAAGCTTACTTCCACCGTTTTTGAAAATCACAGCTTCTAGAAAGTTTACATGATTTCGTAAAAAACACGAGTTTTTAGAAAATGTGGTTTATTTCATAAATGGAATCTACAAAGTATGCACATTCTATGTCATAACGACTTTCTATAGTTTGCGCATGCGTCCGGAAATAATAAAAGCTTACTTCCACCGTTTTTTAAAATCACAACTTCTAGAAGGTTTACATGATTTCGTAAAAAACACGAGTTTTTAGAAAATGTGTTTTATTTCATAAATGGAATCTACAAAGTATGCACATTATACGTCATAACGACTCTCTATAGTTTGCGCATGCGTCCGGAAATAAGAAAAACTTACTTCCCCCCGTTTTTTAAAATCACAGCTTTTAGAAGGTTTACATGACTTCCTAAAAAACACGAGTTTTTAGAAAATGTGTTTTATTTCATAAATGGAATCAACAAAGTATGCACATTCTACGTCATAACGACTTTCTATAGTTTGCGCATGCGTCCGGAAATAAGAAAAGCTTACTTCCACCGTTTTTTAAAATCACAGCTTCTAGAAGGTTTACATGATTTCGTAAAAAACACGAGTTTCTAGAAAATGTGTTTTATTTCATAAATGGAATCAACAAAGTATGCGCATTATACATCACAACGTCTTTCTATAGTTTGTGCATTCGTCCGGAAATAAGAAAAGCTTACTTACACCGTTTTTTAAAATCACATCTTCTAGAAGGTTTACATGATTTTGTAAAAAAACACGAGTTTTTAGAAAATGTGCTTTATTCCATAAATGAAATCTACAAAGTATGCAAATTCCACGTCATAACGACTTTCTATAGTTTTCCCATGCGTCCGGAAATAAGAAAAGCTTACTTCCCCCGTTTTTTAAAATCACAGCTTCTAGAAGGTTTACATGATTTCTTAAAAAACAAGAGTTTTAGAAAATGTGTTTTATTTCATAAATGGAATCAACAAAGTATGCACATTCTACGTCATAACGACTTTATATAGTTTGCGCATGCGTTTGGAAATAAGAAAAGCTTACTTCTCCTGTTTTTTAAAATGACAGCTTCTAGAAGGTTTACATGATTTGTTAAAAAACACGGGTTTTTAGAAAATGTGTTTTATTTCATAAATGGAATCAAGAAAGTATGCACATTCTACGTCATAGCGACTTTCTATAGTTTGCGCATGCCTCCGGAAATAAGAAAAGCTTACTTCCACCGTTTCTGAAAATCACAGCTTCTAGAAAGTTTACATGATTTCGTAAAAAACACGAGTTTTTAGAAAATGTGGTTTATTTCATAAATGGAATCTACAAAGTATGCACATTCTACGTCATAACGAATTTCTATAGTTTGCGCATGCGTCCGGAAATAATAAAAGCTTACTTCCACCGTTTTTTAAAATCACAGCTTCTAGAAGGTTTACATGATTTCGTAAAAAACTCGAGTTTTTAGAAAATGTGTTTTATTTCATAAATGGAATCTACAAAGTATGCACATTATACGTCATAACGACTCTCTATAGTTTGCGCATGCGTCCGGAAATAAGAAAAGCTTACTTCCCTCGTTTTTTAAAATCACAGCTTCTAGAAGGTTTACATGATTTCTTAAAAAACACGTGTTTTTAGAAAATGTGTTTTATTTCATAAATGGAATCAACAAAGTATGCACATTCTACGTCATAACGACTCTCTATAGTTTGCGCATGCGTCCGGAAATAAGAAAAGCTTACTTCCACCGTTTTTTAAAATCACAGCTTCTAGAAGGTTTACATGATTTCGTAAAAAACACGAGTTTCTAGAAAATGTGTTTTATTTCATAAATGGAATCAACAAAGTATGCGCATTCTACATCATAACGTCTTTCTATAGTTTGTGCATTCGTCCGGAAATAAGAAAAGCTTACTTACACCGTTTTTTAAAATCACATCTTCTAGAAGGTTTACATGATTTTGTAAAAAACACGAGTTTTTAGAAAATGTGCTTTATTTCATAAATGAAATCTACAAAGTATGCACATTCAACGTCATAACGACTTTCTATACTTTGTGCATGCATCCGGAAATAAGAAAAGCTTACTTCCCCCGTTTTTAAAATCACAGCTTCTAGAAGGTTTACATGATTTCTTAAAAAACAAGAGTTTTAGAAAATGTGTTTTATTTCATAAATGGAATCAACAAAGTATGCACATTCTACGTCATAACGACTTTATATAGTTTGCCCATGCGTTTGGAAATAAGAAAAGCTTACTTCCACCGTTTTTGAAAATCACAGCTTCTAGAAGGTTTACATGATTTCGTAAAAAACACGAGTTTTTAGAAAATATGGTTTATTTCATAAATGGAATCTACAAATTATGCACATTCTACGTCATAACGACTTTCTATAGTTTGCGCATGCGTCCGGAAATAAGAAAAGCTTACTTCCACCGTTTTTTAAAATCACAGCTTCTAGAAGGTTTACATGATTTCGTAAAAAACACGAGTTTTTAGAAAATGTGTTTTATTTCATAAATGGAATCTACAAAGTATGCACATTCTACGTCATAACGACTCTCTATAGTTTGCGCATGCGTCCGGAAATAAGAAAAGCTTACTTCCCCCATTTTTTAAAATCACAGCTTCTAGAAGGTTTACATGATTTCTTAAAAAACACGAGTTTTTAGAAAATGTGTTTTATTTCATAAATAGAATCAACAAAGTATGCACATTCTACGTCATAACGACTTTCTATGGTTTGCGCAGGCGTCCGGAAATAAGACAAGCTTACTTCCACCGTTTTTTAAAATCACAGCTTCTAGAAGGTTTACATGATTTCGTAAAAAACACGAGTTTCTAGAAAATGTGTTTTATTTCATAAATGGAATCTACAAAGTATGCACATTCTACGTCATAACGACTCTCTATAGTTTGCGCATGTGTCCGGAAATAAGAAAAGCTTACTTCCCCCGTTTTTTAAAATCACAGCTTCTAGAAGGTTTACATGATTTGTTAAAAAACATGAGTTTTTAGAAAATGTGTTTTATTTCATAAATGGAATCTACGAAGTATGCACATTCTACGTCATAACGACTTTCTATAGTTTGCGCATGCGTCCGGAAATAAGAAAAGCTTACTTCCACCGTTTTTTAAAATCACAGCTTCTAGAAGGTTTACATGATTTCGTAAAAAACATGAGTTTCTAGCAAATGTGTTTTATTTCATAAATGGAATCTACAAAGTATGCACATTCTACATCATAACGACTATCTATAGTTTGCACATGCATCCGGAAATAAGAAAAGCTTACTTCCCCCATTTTTTAATATCACAGCTTCTAGAAGGTTTACAAGATTTCTTAAAAAACACGAGTTTTTAGAAAATGTGTTTTATTTCATAAATGCAATCGACAAAGTATGCACATTCTACGTCATAACGACTTTCTATAGTTTGCGCATGCGTCCGCAAAGAAGAAAAGCTTACTTGCACCGTTTTTTAAAATCACAGCTTCTAGAGGGTTTACATGATTTCTTAAACAACATGAGTTTTTAGAAAATGTGTTTTATTCAATTAATGGAATCAGCAACGTATGCACATTCTACATCATAACGTCTTTCTATAGTTTGTGCATTCGTACGGAAATAAGAAAAGCTTACTTCCACCGTTTTTTAAAATCACATCTTCTAGAAGGTTTACATGATTTCGTAAAAAACACGAGTTTTTAGAAAATGTGCTTTATTTCATAAATGGAATCTACAAAGTATCCACATTCAACGTCATAACGACTTTCTATAGTTTGCGCATGCGTCCGGAAATAAGAAAAGCTTATTTCTCCCGTTTTTTAAAATCACAGCTTCTCGAAGGTTTACATGATTTCTTAAAAAACACGTTATTTTAGAAAATGTGTTTTATTTCATAAATGGAATCAAAAAAGTATGCACATTCTACGTCATAACGACTTTCTATAGTTTGCACATGCGTTTGGAAATAAGAAAAGCTTACTTCTCCCGTTTTTTAAAATCACACCTTCTAGAAGGTTTACATGATTTGTTAAAAAACACGAGTTTTTAGAGAATGTGTTTTATTTCATAAATGGAATCAACAAAGTATGCACATTCTACGTCATAGCGACTTTCTATAGTTTGCGCATGCGTCCGGAAATAAGAAAAGCTTACTTCCACCGTTTTTTAAAATAACAACTTCTAGAAGGTTTACATGATTTCGTAAAAAACACGAGTTTTTAGAAAATGTGGTTTATTTCAGAAATGGAATCTACAAAGTATGCACATTCTACGTCATAACGACTTTCTATAGTTTGCGCATGCGTCCGGAAATAAGAAAAGCTTACTTCCACCGTTTTTTAAAATCACAGCTTCTAGACGGTTTACATGATTTCGTAAAAAACACGAGTTTCAAGAAAATGTGTTTTATTTCATAAATGGAATCTACAAAGTATGCGCATTCTACGTCATAACGACTTTCTATAGTTTGCGCATGCATCCGGAAATAAGAAAATCTTACTTCCCCCATTTTTTAAAATCACAGCTTCTAGAAGGTTTACGAGATTTCTTAAAAAACACGAGTTTTTAGAAAATGTGCTTTATTTCATAAATGGAATCAAAAAGTATGCACATTCTACGTCATAACGACTTTCTATAGTTTGCGCATGCGTTCGCAAAGAAGAGAAGCTTACTTCCACCGTTTTGTTTAAAATCACAGCTTCTAGAGGGTTTACATGATTTCTTAAAAAACATGAGTTTTTAGAAAATGTGTTTTATTCAATTAATGGAATCAACAAAGTATGCACATTCTACATCATAACGTCTTTCTATAGTTTGTGCATTCATCCGGAACTAAGAAAAGCTTACTTCCACTGTTTTTTAAAATCACAGTTTCTAGAAGGTTTACGTGATTTCGTAAAAAACACGAGCTTTTAGAAAATGTGTTTTATTTCATAAATGGAATCAACAAAGTATGCACATTCTACATCATAACGACTTTCTATAGTTTGCGCATTCGTCCGGAAATAAGAAAAGCTTACTTTCACCGGTTCTTAAAATCCCAGCTTCTAAAAGGTTTACATGATTTCGTAAAAAACACGAGTTTTTAGAAAATGTGTTTTATTTGATAAATGGAATCTACGAAGTATGCACATTACACGTCATAACGACTTTCTATAGTTTGCGCATGCGTCCGGAAATAAGAAAAGCTTACTTCCCCCATTTTTTAAAATCACAGCTTCTAGAAGGTTTACATGATTTCTTAAAAAACAAGAGTTTTAGAAAATGTGTTTTATTTCATAAATGGAATCAACAAAGTATGCACATTCTACGTCATAACGACTTTCTATAGTTTGCGCATGCGTTTGGAAATGAGAAAAGCTTACTTCTCCCGTTTTTTAAAATCACAGCTTCTAGAAGGTTTACATGATTTGTTAACAAACACGAGTTTTTACAAAATGTGTTTTATTTCATAAATGGAATCAACAAAGTATGCACATTCTACGTCATAGCGACTTTCTATAGTTTGCGCATGCGTCCAGAAATAAGAAAAGCTTACTTCCACCGTTTTTTAAAATCACAGCTTCTAGAAGGTTTACATGATTTCGTAAAAAACACGAGTTTTTAGAAAATGTGGTTTATTTCATAAATGGAATCTACAAAGTATGCACATTCTACTTCATAACGACTTTCTATAGTTTGCGCATGCGTCCGGAAATAATAAAAGCTTACTTCCCCCATTTTTTAAAATCACAGCTTCTAGAAGGTTTACATGATTTCGTAAAAAACACGAGTTTTTAGAAAATGTGTTTTATTTCATAAATGGAATCTACAAAGTATGCACATTATACGTTATAACGACTCTCTATAGTTTGCGCATGCGTCCGGAAATAAGAAAAGCTTACTTCCCCCGTTTTTTAAAATCACAGCTTTTAGAAGGTTTACATGACTTCCTAAAAAACACGAGTTTTTAGAAAATGTGTTTTATTTCATAAATGGAATCAACAAAGTATGCACATTCTACGTCATAACGACTTTCTATAGTTTGCGCATGCTTCCGGAAATAAGAAAAGCTTACTTCCACCGTTTTTTAAAATCACAGCTTCTAGAAGGTTTACATGATTTCGTAAAAAACACGAGTTTCTAGAAAATGTGTTTTATTTCATAAATGGAATCAACAAAGTATGCACATTCTACATCATAACGTCTTTCTATAGTTTGTGCATTCGTCCGGAAATAAGAAAAGCTTACTTACACCGTTTTTTAAAATCACATCTTCTAGAAGGTTTACATGATTTTGTAAAAAACACGAGTTTTTAGAAAATGTGCTTTATTTCATAAATGAAATCTACAAAGTATGCACATTCAACGTCATAACGACTTTCTATAGTTTGCGCATGCATCCGGAAATAAGAAAAGCTTACTTCTCCTGTTTTTTAAAATCATAGGTTCTAGAAGGTTTACATGATTTCTTAAAAAACACGAGTTTTTAGAAAATGTGTTTTATTTCATAAATGGAATCAACAAAGTATGCACATTCTACGTCATAACGACTTTCTATAGTTTTGCGCATGCGTCCGGAAATAAGAAAAGCTTACTTCCACCGTTTTTTAAAATCACAGCTTCTAAAAGGTTTACATGATTTCGTAAAAAACACGAGTTTTTAGAAAATGTGTTTTATTTGATAAACGGAATCTACGAAGTATGCACATTCCACGTCATAACGACTTTCTATAGTTTGCGCATGCGTCCGGAAAAAAGAAAAGCTTACTTCCCCCATTTTTTAATATCACAGCTTCTAGAGGGTTTACAAGATTTCCTAAAAAACACGAGTTTTGAGAAAATGTGTTTTATTCAATTAATGGAATCAACAAAGTATGCACATTCTACATCATAACGTCTTTCTATAGTTTGTGCATTCATCCCGAAATAAGAAAAGCTTACTTCCACCGTTTTTTAAAATCACATCTTCTAGAAGGTTTACATGATTTCGTAAAAAACACGAGTTTTTAGAAAATGTGTTTTATTTGATAAATGGAATCTACAAAGTATTCAAATTCCACGTCATAACGACTTTCTATAGTTTGCGCATGCGTCCGGAAATAACAAAAGCTTACTTCCACCGTTTTTTAAAATCACGGCTTCTAAAAGGTTTACATGATTTCGTAAAAAACACGAGTTTTTAGAAAATGTGTTTTATTTGATAAACGGAATCTACGAAGTATGCACATTCCACGTCATAACGACTTTCTATAGTTTGCGCATCCATCCGGAAATAAGAAAAGCTTACTTCCACCGTTTTTTAAAATCACAGCTTCTAGAGGGTTTACATGATTTCTTAAAAAACACGAGTTTTAGAAAATGTGTTTTATTTCATAAATGGAATCAACAAAGTATGCATATTCTATGTCATAACGACTTTCTATAGTTTGCGCATGCGTCCGGAAATAAGAAAAGCTTACTTCCACCGTTTTTTAAAATCATAGCTTCTAGAGGGTTTACATGATTTCTTAAAAAACACGAGTTTTGAGAAAATGTGTTTTATTCAATTAATGGAATCAACAAAGTATGCACATTCTACATCATAACGTCTTTCTATAGTTTGTGCATTCATCCCGAAATAAGAAAAGCTTACTTCCACCGTTTTTTAAAATCACATCTTCTAGAAGGTTTACATGATTTCGTAAAAAACACGAGTTTTTAGAAAATGTGTTTTATTTGATAAATGGAATCTACAAAGTATTCAAATTCCACGTCATAACGACTTTCTATAGTTTGCCCATGCGTCCGGAAATAAGAAAAGCTTACTTCCCTCGTTTTTTAAAATCACAGCTTCTAGAAGGTTTACATGATTTCTTAAAAAACAAGAGTTTTAGAAAATGTGTTTTATTTCATAAATGGAATCAACAAAGTATGCACATTCTACGTCATAACGAATTTATATAGTTTGCGCATGCGTTTGGAAATAAGAAAAGCTTACTTCTCCTGTTTTTTAAAATCACAGCTTCTAGAAGGTTTACATGATTTGTTAAAAAACACGATTTTTTAGAAAATGTGTTTTATTTCATAAATGGAATCAAGAAAGTATGCACATTCTACGTCATAGCGACTTTCTATAGTTTGCGCATGCGTCCGGAAATAAGAAAAGCTTACTTCCACCGTTTTTGAAAATCACAGCTTCTAGAAGGTTTACATGATTTCGTAAAAAACATGACTTTTTAGAAAATGTGGTTTATTTCATAAATGGAATCTACAAAGTATGCACATTCTACGTCATAACGACTTTCTATAGTTTGCGCATGCGTCCGGAAAAAAGAAAAGCTTACTTCCCCCATTTTTTAATATCACAGCTTCTAGAAGGTTTACAAGATTTCTTAAAAAACAAGAGTTTTTAGAAAATATGATTTATTTCATAAATGGAATCAACAAAGTATGCACATTCTACATCATAACGACTTTCTATAGTTTGCGCATGCGTCCGCAAAGAAGAAAATCTTACTTCCACCGTTTTTTAAAATCATAGCTTCTAGAGGGTTTACATGATTTCTTAAAAAACACGAGTTTTTAGAAAATGTGTTTTATTCAATTAATGGAATCAACAAAGTATGCACATCCTACATCATAACGTCTTTCTATAGTTTGTGCATTCGTCCGGAAATAAGAAAAGCTTACTTCCACCGTTTTTTAAAATCACATCTTCTAGAAGGTTTACAAGATTTCGTAAAAAACACGAGTTTTTAGAAAATGTGCTTTATTTCATAAATGGAATCTACAAAGTATGCACATTCAACGTCATAACGACTTTCTATAGTTTGCACATGCGTTCGGAAATAAGAAAAGCTTACTTCTCCCGTTTTTTAAAATCACAGCTTCTAGAAGGTTTACATGATTTCTTGAAAAACACGTGTTTTTAGAAAATGTGTTTTATTTCATAAATGGAATCAACAAAGTATGCACATTCTACGTAATAACGACTTTCTATAGCTTGCGCATGCGTCCGGAAATAAGAAAAGCTTACTTCCATCGTTTTTTAAAATCACAGCTTCTAGAAGGTTTACATGATTTCTTAAAAAACACGAGTTTTTAGAAAATGTGTTTTATTTAATAAATGGAATCAACAAAGTATGCACATTCTACGTCATAACGACTTTCTATAGTTTGTGCATTCGTCTGGAAATAAGAAATGCTTACTTCCACCGTTTTTCAAAATCACAGCTTCTAGAAGGTTTACGTGATTTCGTAAAAAACACGAGCTTTTAGAAAATGTGTTTTATTTCATAAATGGAATCAAGAAAGTATGCACATTCTACGTCATAGCGACTTTCTATAGTTTGCGCATGCGTTTGGAAATAAGAAAAGCTTACTTCTCCCGTTTTTTAAAATCACAGCTTCTAGAAGGTTTACATGATTTGTTAAAAAACACGAGTTTTTAGAAAATGTGTTTTATTTCATAAATGGAATCAACAAAGTATGCACATTCTACGTCATAACGACTTTCTATAGTTTGCGCATGCGTTTGGAAATAAGAAAAGCTTACTTCTCCCGTTTTTTAAAATCACAGCTTCTAGAAGGTTTACATGATTTGTTAAAAAACACGAGTTTTTAGAAAATGTGTTTTATTTCATAAATGGAATCAACAAAGTATGCACATTCTACGTCATAGCGACTTTCTATAGTTTGCGCATGCGTCCGGAAATAAGAAAAGCTTACTTCCACCGTTTTTTAAAATCACAGCTTCTAGAAGGTTTACATGATTTCGTAAAAAACACGAGTTTTTAGAAAATGTGTTTTATTTCATAAATGGAATCAACAAAGTATGCACATTCTACTTTATAGCGACTTTCTATAGTTTGCGCATGCGTCCGGAAATAAGAAAAGCTTACTTCCACCGTTTTTTAAAATCACAGCTTCTAGAAGGTTTACATGATTTCGTAAACAACACGATTTTTTAGAAAATGTGGTTTATTTCATAAATGGAATCTACAAAGTATGCACATTCTACGTCATAACGAATTTCTATAGTTTGCGCATGCGTCCGGAAATAAGAAAAGCTTACTTCCACCGTTTTTTAAAATCACAGCTTCTAGAAGGTTTACATGATTTCGTAAAAAACACGAGTTTTTAGAAAATGTGTTTTATTTCATAAATGCAATCAACAAAGTATGCACATTCTACATCATAACGAATCTCTATAGTTTGCGAATGCATCCGGAAATAAGAAAAGCTTACTTCCCCCGTTTTTTAAAATCACAGCTTCTAGAAGGTTTACATGATTTCGTAAAAAACACGAGTTTTTAGAAAATGTGGTTTATTTCATAAATGGAATCTACAAAGTATGCACATTCTACGTCATAACGACTTTCTATAGTTTGCGCATGCGTCCGGAAATAAGAAAAGCTTACTTCCACCGTTTTTTAAAATCACAGCTTCTAGACGGTTTACACGATTCCGTAAAAAACACGAGTTTCTAGAAAATGTGTTTTATTCATAGATGGAATCTACAAAGTATGCGCATTCTACGTCATAACAACCTTCTATAGTTTGCGCACGCATCCGGAAATAAGAAAAGCTTACTTCCCCCATTTTTTAAAATCACAGCTTCTAGAAGGTTTACAAGATTTCTTAAAAAACACGAGTTTTTAGAAAATGTGCTTTATTTCATAAATGGAATCAACAAAGTATGCACATTCTACGTCATAACGACTTTCTATAGTTTGCGCATGCGTCCGCAAAGAAGAAAAGCTTACTTCCACCATTTTTTAAAATCACAGTTTCTAGAGGGTTTACATGATTTCTTAAAAAACACGAGTTTTTAGAAAATGTGTTTTATTCAATTAATGGAATCAACAAAGTATGCACATTCTACATCATAACGTCTTTCTATAGTTTGTGCATTCGTACGGAAATAAGAAAAGCTTACTTCCACCGTTTTTTAAAATCACATCTTCTAGAAGGTTTACATGATTTCGTAAAAAACATGAGTTTTTAGAAAATGTGCTTTATTTCATAAATGGAATCTACAAAGTATCCACATTCAATGTCATAACGACTTTCTATAGTTTGCACATTCGTCTGGAAATAAGAAAAGCTTACTTCCACCGTTTTTTAAAATCACGTCTTCTAGAAGGTTTACATGATTTCTTAAAAAACACGAGTTTTTAGAAAATGTGTTTTATTTCATAAATCGAATCAACAAAGTATGCACATTCTACGTCATAACGACTTTCTATAGTTTGCACATTCGTCTGGAAATAAGAAAAGCTTACTTCCACCGTTTTTTAAAATCACATCTTCTAGAAGGTTTACGTGATTTCGTAAAAAACACGAGTTTTTAGAAAATGTGTTTTATTTCATAAATGGAATCAACCAAATATGCACATTCTACGTCATAACGACTTTCTATAGTTTGCGCATGCGTCCGGAAATAAGAAAAGCTTACTTCCACCGTTTTTTAAAATCACAGCTTCGAAAAGGTTTACATGATTTCGTAAAAAACACGAGTTTTTAGAAAATGTGTATTATTTGATAAATGGAATCCACGAAGTATGCACATTCCACGTCATAACAACTTTCTATAGTTTGCGCATGCATCCGGAAAAAAGAAAAGCTTACTTCCCCCGTTTTTTAAAATCACAGCTTCTAGAAGGTTTACATGATTTCTTAAAAAACAAGAGTTTTCGAAAATGTGTTTTATTTCATAAATGGAATCAACAAAGTATGCACATTCTACGTCATAACGACTTTCTATAGTTTGTGCATGCGTTTGGAAATAAGAAAAGCTTACTTCTCCCGTTTTTTAATATCACACCTTCTAGAAGGTTTACATGATTTTTTAAAAAACACGAGTTTTTAGAAAATGTGTTTTATTTCATAAATGGAATCAAAAAAGTATGCACATTCTACGTCATAGCGACTTTCTATAGTTTGCGCATGCGTCCGGAAATAAGAAAAGCTTACTTCCACCGTTTTTTAAAATAACAACTTCTAGAAGGTTTACATGATTTCGTAAAAAACACGAGTTTTTAGAAAATGTGCTTTATTTCATAAATGGATTCTACAAAGTATGCACATTCTACGTCATAACGACTTTCTATAGTTTGCGCATGCCTTTGGAAATAAAAAAAGCTTACTTCCACCATTTTTTAAAATCACAGCTTCTAGAAGGTTTACATGATTTCGTAAAAAACACGAGTTTTTAGAAAATATGCTTTATTTCATAAATGGAATCTACAAAGTATGCACATTCTACATAATAACGAATTTCTATAGTTTGCGCATGCGTCCAGAAATAAGAAAAGCTTACTTGCACCGTTTTTTAAAATCACAGCTTCTAAAGGGTTTACATGATTTCTTAAAAAACACGAGTTTTTAGAAAATGTGTTTTATTTCATAAATGGAATCAACAAAGTATGCACATTCTATGTCATAATGACTTTCTATAGTTTGCGCATTCGTCTGGAAATAAGAAAAGCTTACTTCCGCCGTTTTTTAAAATCACAGCTTCTAGAAGGTTTACATGATTTCGTAAAAAACACGAGTTTTTAGAAAATGTGTTTTATTTCATAAATGGAATCTACAAAGTATGCACATTCTACCTCATAATGACTTTCTATAGTTTGCGAATGCATTTGGAAATAAAAAAATCTTACTTCCCCCGTTTTTTAAAATCACAGCTTCTAGAAGGTTTACATGATTTCGTAAAAAACATGAGTTTTTAGAAAATGTGTTTTATTTCATAAATGGAATATACAAAGTATGCACATTCTATGTCATAACGACTTTCTATAGTTTCCGCATGCGTCCGGAAATAAGAAAAGCTTACTTCTCCCGTTTTTTAATCTCACAGCTTCTAGAAGGTTTACATGATTTCTTAAAAAACACGAGTTTTTAGAAAATGTGTTTTATTTCATAAATTGAATCAACAAAGTATGCACATGCTACGTCATAACGACTTTCTATAGTTTGTGCATGCGTTTGGAAATAAGAAAAGCTTACTTCCCCCACTTTTTAAAATCACAGCTTCTAGAAGGTTTACATGATTTCGTAAAAAACACGAGTTTTTAGAAAATGTGTTTTATTTCATAAATGGAATCTACAAAGTATGCACATTCTATGTCATAACGAATTTCTATAGTTTGCGCATGCATCCGGAAATAAGAAAAGCTTACTTCCACCGTTTTTTAAACTCACAGCTTCTAGAAGGATTACATGATTTCTTAAAAAACATGAGTTTTTAGAAAATGTGATTTATTTCATAAATGGAATCTACAAAGTATGCACATTCTACATCATAACGACTTTCTATAGTTTGCGGATTCGTCCGAAAATAAGAAAAGCTTACTTCTCCCGTTTTTTAAAATCACAGCTTCTAGAAGGCTTGCATGATTTCTTAAAAAACATGAGTTTTTAGAAAATGTGTTTTATTTCATAAATGGAATCTACAAAGTATGCACATTCTACATCATAAAGACTTTCTATAGTTTTCGCATGCGTCTGGAAATAAGAAAAGCTTACTTCCCCCATTTTTTAAAATCACGGCTTCTAGAAGGTTTACCTGATTTCGTAAAAAACATGAGTTTTTAGAAAATGTGTTTTATTTCATAAATGGAATCAACAAAGTATGCACATTATACGTCATAATGACTTTCTATAGTTTGCGCATGTGTTTCGAAATAAGAAAAGCTTACTTCCACCGTTTTTTAAAATCACAGCTTCTAGAAGGTTTACATGATTTCGTAAAAAACACGAGTTTTTAGAAAATGTGTTTTATTTCATAAATGGAATCTACAAAGTATGCACATTCTACGTCATAACGACTTTCTATAGTTTGCGCATGCGTCCGGAAATAAGAAACGCTTACTTCCCCCGTTTTTTAAAATCACAACTTCTAGAAGGTTTACCTGATTTCGTAACAAACACGAGTTTTTAGAAAATGTGTTTTATTTCATAAATGGAATCAACAAAGAATGCACATGCTACGTCATAACGACTTTCTATAGTTTGTGCATGCATTTGGAAATAAGAAAAACTTACTTCCCCCATTTTTTAAAATCACAGCTTCTAGAAGGTTTACATGATTTCGTAAAAAACACGAGTTTTTAGAAAATGTGTTTTAGTTCATAAATGGAATATACAAAGTATGCACATTCTATTTCATAACGACTTTCTATAGTTTGCGCATGCGTCCGGAAATAATAAAAGCTTACTTCTCCCATTTTTTAAACTGACAGCTTCTAGAAGGTTTACATGATTTCTTAAAAAACACGAGTTTTTAGAAAATGTGTTTTATTTCATAAATGGAATCAAGAAAGTATGCACATTCTATGTCATAATGACTTTCTATAGTTTGCGCATTCGTCTGGAAATAAGAAAAGCTTACTTCCACCGTTTTTTAAAATCACAGCTTCTAGAAGGTTTACATGATTTCGTAAAATACACGAGATTTTAGAAAATGTGTTTTATTTCATAAATGGAATATACAAAGTATGCACATTCTATGTCATAACGACTTTCTATAGTTTGCGCATGCGTCCGGAAATAGGAAAAGCTTACTTCTCCCGTTTTTTAAACTCACAGCTTCTAGAAGGTTTACATGATTTCTTAAAAAACACGAGTTTTTAGAAAATGTGTTTTATTTCATAAATGGAATCAACAAAGTATGCACATTCTACGTCATAATGACTTTCTATAGTTTGCGCATGCGTTTCGAAATAAGAAAAGCTTACTTCCACCGTTTTTTAAAATCACAGCTTCTAGAAGGTTTACCTGATTTCGTAAAAAACACGAGTTTTTAGAAAATGTGTTTTATTTCATAAAAGGAATCAACAAAGTATGCACATCCTATGCCATAACGACTTTCTATAGTTTGTGCATGCGTTTGGAAATAAGAAAAGCTTACTTCCCCCATTTTTTAAAATCACAGCTTCTAGAAGGTTTACATGATTTCTTAAAAAACATGCGTTTTTAGAAAATGTGTTTTATTTCATAAATGGAATCAACAAAGTATGCACATTCTACATCATAACGACTTTCTATAGTTTGCGCATGCGTTCCGAAATAAGAAAAGCTTACTTCCCCCGTTTTTTAAAATCACAGCTTCTAGAAGGTTTACATGATTTCTTAAAAAACATGAGTTTTTAGAAAATGTGTTTTATTTCATAAATGGAATCAACAAAGTATGCACATTCTACATCATAACGACTTTCTATAGTTTGCGCATGCGTCCAGAAATAAGAAAAGATTACTTCCCCCATTTTTTAAAATCACAGCTTCTAGAAGGTTTACATGATTTCGTAAAAAACACGAGTTTTTAGAAAATGTGTTTTATTTCATAAATGGAATCTACAAAGTATGCACATTCTACGTCATAACGACTTTCTATAGTTTGCGCATGCGTCCGGAAATAAGAAAAGCTAACTTCCCCCGTTTTTTAAAATCACAGCTTCTAGAAGGTTTACATGATTTCTTAAAAAACACGAGTTTTTAGAAAATTTGTTTTATTTCATAAATGGAATCAACAAAGTATGCACATTCTACGTCATCACGACTTTCTATAGTTTGCGCATGCATTTCGAAATAAGAAAAGCTTACTTCCACCGTTTTTTAAAATCACAGCTTCTAGAAGGTTTACATGATTTCGTAAAAAACATGAGTTTTTAGAAAATGTGTTTTATTTCATAAACGGAATCTAAAAAGTGTGGACATTGTATGTCATAACGACTTTCTATAGTTTGTGCATGCGTCCTAAAATAAGAAAAGCTTACTTCTCCCGTTTTTTAAACTCACAGCTTCTAGAAGGTTTACATGATTTCATAAAAAACACAAGTTTTTAGAAAATGTGTTTTATTTCATAAATGGAATCTACAAAGTATGCACATTCTACATCATAATGACTTTCTATAGTTTGCGCATGCGTCCGGAAATAAGAAAAGCTTATTTCCACCGTTTTTTAAAATCACAGCTTCGAGAAGGTTTACATGACTTCTTAAAAAAACGAGTTTTTAGAAAATGTGCTTTATTTCATAAATGGAATCTACAAAGTATGCACATTCTACATCATAACGACATTCTATAGTTTGCGGATGCGTCCGGAAATAAGAAAAGCTCACTTCTCCCGTTTTTTAAAATCATAGCTTCTAGAAGGCTTACATGATTTCGTAAAAAACATGAGTTTTTAGAAAATGTGTTTTATTTCATAAATGGAATGAACAAAGTATGCACATTCTACGTCATAACGACTTTCTATAGTTTGCGCATGCGTTTGGAAATTAAAAAAGCTTAGTTCCTCCATTTTTTAAAATCACAGCTTCTAGAAGGTTTACATGACTTCTTAAAAAACACGAGTTTTTAGAAAATGTGTTTTATTTAATAAATGGAATCAACAAAGTATGCACATTCTATTTCATAACGAGTTTCTATAGTTTGCGCATTCGTCTGGAAATAAGAAAAGCTTACTTTTCCCGTTTTTTAAAATCACAGCTTCCAGAGGGTTTACATGATTTCTTAAAAAACACGAGTTTTTAGAAAATGTGTTTTATTTCATAAATTGAATCAACAAATTATGCACATTCTACATCATAATGACCTTCTATAGTTTGCGCATTCGTCCGTAAATAAGAAAAGCTTACTTCCACCGTTTTTTAAAACCATAGCTTCTAGAAAGGTTACATGATTTCTTAAAAAACACGAGTTTTTAGAAAATGTGTTTTATTTCATAAATGGAGTCAACAAAGTATGCACATTCTACGTCATAACGAATTTATTTAGTTTGCGCGTGCGTCCGGAAATAAGAAAAGCTTACTTTTCCCGTTTTTTAAAATCACAGCTTCTAGAGGGTTTACATGATTTCTTAAAAAACACGAGTATTTAGCAAAAGTGTTTTATTTCATAAATGGAATCAAGAAATTATGCACATTCTACATCATAACGACCTTCTATAGCTTGCGCATTCGTCAGGAAATAAGAAAAGCTTACTTCAACCGTTTTTTAAAATCACAGCTTCTAAAAGGTTTACATGATTTCGTAAAAAACATGAGTTTTTAGAAAATGTGCTTTATTTCATAAATGGAATCTACAAAGTATGCACATTCTACGTCATAACGACTTTCTATAGTTTCCGGATGCGTCCGGAAATAAGAAAAGCTTACTTCTCCCGTTTTTTAAAATCACAGCTTCTAGAACGTTTACATGATTTCGTAAAAAACACGAGTTTTTAGAAAATGTGTTTTATTTCATAAATGGAATCTACAAAGTATGCACATTCTACGTCATAACGACTTTCTATAGTTTGCGCATGCCTTTGGAAATAAAAAAAGCTTACTTCGACCGTTTTTTAAAATCAAAGCTCATAGAAGGTTTACATGATTTCGTAAAAAACACGAGATTTTAGAAAATGTGTTTTATTTCATAAATGGAATCAACAAATTATGTACATTCTACATCATAACGACCTTCTATAGTTTGCGCATTCGTCCGGAAATAAGAAAAGCTTACTTCCACCGTTTTTTAAAATCACAGCTTCTAGAAGGTTTACATGATTTCGTAAAAAACACGAGTTTTTAGAAAATGTGCTTTATTTCATAAATGGAATCTACAAAGTATGCACATTCTACGTCATAACGACTTTCTATAGTTTCCGGATGCGTCCGGAAATAAGAAAAGCTTACTTCTCCCGTTTTTTAAAATCACAGCTTCTAGAAGGTTTACATCATTTCGTGAAAAACACGAGTTTTTAGAAAATGTGTTTTATTTCATAAATGGAATCAACAAAGTATGCACATTCTACGTCATAACGACTTTCTATAGTTTGCGCATGCGTCTGGAAATAAGAAAAGCTTACTTCCTTCGTTTTTTAAAATCACAGCTTCTAGAAGGTTTACATGATCTCTTAAAAAACACGAGTTTTTAGAAAATGTGTTTTATTTCATAAATGGAATCAACAAAGTATGCACATTCTACGTAATAATGCCTTTCTATAATTTGCGCATGCGTTTGGAAATAAGAAAAGCTTACTTCCCCCGTTTTTTAAAATCATAGCTTCTAGAAGGTTTACATGATTTCTTAAAAAACACGAGTTTTTAGAAAATGTGTTTTATTTCATAAATGGAATCTACAAAGTATGCACATTCTATGTCATAACGAATTTCTATAGTTTGCGCATGCGTCCGGAAATAAGAAAAGCTTACTTGCACCGTTTTTTAAAATCACAGCTTTATTTCATAAATGGAATCAACAAATTATGCACATTCTACATCATAACGACCTTCTATAGTTTGCGCATTTGTCCGGAAATAAGAAAAGCTTACTTCCACCGTTTTTTAAAATCACAGCTTCTAAAAGGATCACATGATTTCGTAAAAAACACGAGTTTTTAGAAAATGTGGTTTATTTCATAAATGGAATCTACAAAGTATGCACATTCTACATCATAACGACTTTCTATAGTTTGCGGATGCGTCCGGAAATAAGAAAAGCTTACTTCTCGTGTTTTTTAAAATCACAGCTTCTAGAAGGCTTACATGATTTCGTAAAAAACATGAGTTTTTAGAAAATGTGTTTTATTTCATAAATGGAATCTACAAAGTATGCACATTCTACGTCATAATGACTTTCTATAGTTTGCGAATGCGTTTGGAAATAAAAAAAGCTTACTTCCACCGTTTTTTAAAATCACAGCTTCTAGAAGGTTTACATGATTTCTTAAAAAAAACACGAGTTTTTAGAAAATGTGCTTTATTTCATAAATGGAATCTACAAAGTATGCACATTCTATGTCATAACGACTTTCTAAAGTTTGCGCATGCGTCCGGAAATAAGAAAAGCTTACTTCTCCCGTTTTTTAAAATAACAGCTTCTAGAAGGTTTACATGATTTCTTAAAAAACACGAGTTTTTAGAAAATGTGTTTTATTTCATAAATGGAATCAACAAAGTATGCACATTCTACGTCATAACGACTTTCTATAGATTGCGCATGCGTTTGGAAATAAGAAAAGCTTACTTCCCCCGTTTTTTAAAATCACAGCTTCTAGAAGGTTTACATGATTTCTTAAAAAACATGAGTTTTTAGATGATGTGTTTTATTTCATAAATGGAATGAACAAAGTATGCACATTCTATGTCTTAACGACTTTCTATAGTTTGCGCATTCGTCTGGAAATAAGAAAAGCTTACTTCCACCGATTTTTAAAATCACAGCTTCTAGAAGGTTTACATGATTTCGTAAAAAAACACGAGTTTTTAGAATATGTGTTTTATTTCATAAATGGAATCTAAAAAGTATGCACATTCTACATCATAACGACTTTCTATAGTTTTCGCATGCGTCCGGAAATAAGAAAAGCTTACTTCCCCCCGTTTTTTAAAATCACAGCTTCTAGAAGGTTTACCTGATTTCGTAAAAAACACGAGTTTTTAGAAAATGTGTTTTATTTCATCAATGGAATCAACAAAGTATGCACATTCTACGTCATAATGAATTTCTATAGTTTGCGCATGTGTTTCGAAATAAGAAAAGCTTACTTCCACCGTTTTTTAAAATCACAGCTTCTAGAAGGTTTACATGATTTCGTAAAAAACACGAGTTTTTAAAAAATGTGTTTTATTTCATAAATGGAATCTACAAAGTATGCACATTCTACGTCATAACGACTTTCTATAGTTTGCGCATGCGTCCGGAAATAAGAAACGCTTACTTCCCCCGTTTTTTAAAATCACAGCTTCTAGAAGGTTTATCTGATTTCGTAACAAACACGAGTTTTTAGAAAATGTGTTTTATTTCATAAATGGAATCAACAAAGTATGCACATGCTACGTCATAACGACTTTCTATAGTTTGTGCATGCGTTTGGAAATAAGAAAAGCTTACTTCCCCCATTTTTTAAAATCACAGCTTCTAGAAGGTTTACATGATTTCGTAAAAAACACGAGTTTTTAGAAAATGTGTTTTATTTCATAAATGGAATCTACAAAGTATGCACATTCTATGTCATAACGAATTTCTATAGTTTGCGCATGCATCCGGAAATAAGAAAAGCTTACTTCCACCGTTTTTTAAACTCACAACTTCTAGAAGGATTACATGATTTCTTAAAAAACACGAGTTTTTAGAAAATGTGTTTTATTTCATAAATGGAATCAACAAAGTATGCACATTATACGTCATAACGACTTTCTATATTTTGCGCATTCGTCCGGAAATAAGAAAAGCTTACTTCCCCTGTTTTTTTAAAATCACAGCTTCTAGAAGGTTTACATGATTTCTTAAAAAACATGAGTTTTTAGAAAATGTGTTGTATTTCATAAAAGGAATCAACAAAGTATGCACATTCTACATCATAATGACTTTCTATAATTTGCGCATGCGTTTGGAAATAAGAAAAGATTACTTCCCCCGTTTTTTAAAATCATAGCTTCTAGAAGGTTTACATGATTTCTTAAAAAACACGAGTTTTTAGAAAATGTGTTTTATTTCATAAATGGAATCAACAAAGTATGCACATTCTACGTCATAACGACTTTCTATAGTTTGCGCATGCGTCCGGAAATAAGAAAAGCTAACTTCCACCGTTTTTTAAAATCACAGCTTCTAGAAGGTTTACATGATTACGTAAAAAAAAAGAGTTTTAAGAAAATGTGTTTTATTTCATAAATAGAATCTACAAAGTATGCACATTCTACGTCATAACAACTTTCTATTGTTTGCACATGCGTTCGGAAATGCGAAAAGCTTACTTCCACCGTTTTTTAAAATCAGAGCTTCTAGAAGGTTTACATGATTTCGTAAAAAAAACGAGTTTTTAGAAAATGTGATTTATTTCATAAATAGAATCTACAAAGCATGCACATTCTACCTCATAACGACTTTCTATAGTTTGTGCATGCGTCCGAAAATAAGAAAAGCTTACTTCCACCGTTTTTTAAAATCACAGCTTCTAGAAGGTTTACATGATTTCTTAAAAAACACGAGTTTTTAGAAAATGTGTTTTATTTCATAAATGGAGTCAACAAAGTATGCACATTCTACGTCATAACGAATTTCTATAGTTTGCGCATGCGTCTGGAAATAAGAAAAGCTTACTTTTCCCGTTTTTTAAAATCACAGCTTCTAGACTGTTTACATGATTTCTTGAAAAACACGAGTTTTTAGAAAATGTGTTTTATTTCATAAATAGAATCAACAAAGTATGGACATTCTACGTCATAATGACTTTCTATAGTTTGCGCATGCGTCCGGAAATAAGAAAACATTACTTCCACCGTTTTTTAAAATCATAGCTTCTAGAAGGTTTACATGATTTCGTAAAAAAAACGAGTTTTTAGAAAATGTGCTTTATTTCATAAATGGAATCTACAAAGTATGCACATTCTATGTCATAACGACTTTCTATAGTTTGCGCATGCGTCCGGAAATAAGAAAAGCTTACTCCTCCTGTTTTTTAAAATCACAGCTTCTAGAAGGTTTACATGATTTCTTAAAAAACACGAGTTTTTAGAAAATGTGTTTTATTTCATAAATGGAATCAACAAAGTATGCACATTCTACGTCATAACGACTTTCTATAGATTGCGCATGCGTTTGGAAATAAGAAAAGCTTACTTCCCCCGTTTTTTAAAATCACAGCTTCTAGAAGGATTACATGATTTCTTAAAAAACATGAGTTTTGAGATAATGTGTTTTATTTCATAAATGGAATCAACAAAGTATGCACATTCTATGTCATAACGACTTTCTATAGTTTGTGCATTCGTCTGGAAATAAGAAAAGCTTACTTCCACCGATTTTTAAAATCACAGCTTCTAGAAGGTTTACATGATTTCGTAAAAAATACGAGTTTTTAGAAAATGTGTTTTATTTCATAAATGGAATCTACAAAGTATGAACATTCTACATCATAACGACTTTCTATAGTTTTCGCATGCGTCCGGAAATAAGGAAAGCTTACTTCCCCCGTTTTTTAAAATCACAGCTTCTAGAAGGTTTACCTGATTTCGTAAAAAACACGAGCTTTTAGAAAATGTGTTTTATTTCATAAATGGAATCAACAAAGTATGCACATTCTACGTCATAATGACTTTCTATAGTTTGCGCATGTGTTTCGAAATAAGAAAAGCTTACTTCCACCGTTTTTTAAAATCACAGCCTCTAGAAGGTTTACATGATTACGTAAAAAACACGAGTTTTTAGAAAATGTGTTTTATTTCATAAATGGAATCAACAAAGTATGCACATTCTATGTCATAACAACTTTCTATAGTTTGCACATTCGTCTGGAAATAAGAAAAGCTTACTTCCACCGTTTTTTTAAATCACAGCTTCTAGAAGGTTTACATGATTTCGTAAAAAACACGAGTTTTTAGAAAATGTGTTTTATTTCATAAATGGAATCTACAAAGTATGCACATTCTACGTCATAATGACTTTATATAGTTTGCGAATGCGTTTGGAAATAAAAAAAGCTTACTTCCACCATTTTTTAAAATCACAGCTTCTAGAAGGTTTACATGATTTCGTAAAAAACATGAGTTTTTAGAAAATGTGTTTTATTTCATAAATGGAATATACAAAGTATGCACATTCTATGTCATAACGACTTTCTATAGTTTGCGCATGCGTCCGGAAATAAGAAAAGCTTACTTCTCCCGTTTTTTAAACTCACAGCTTCTAGAAGGTTTACATGATTTCTTAAAAAACACGAGTTTTTAGAAAATGTGTTTTATTTCATAAATTGAATCAACAAAGTATGCACATTCTACGTCATAACGACTTTCTATAGTTTGCGCATGCGTCCGGAAATAAGAAAAGATTACTTCCACCGTTTTTTAAAATCACAGCTTCTAGAAGGTTTACATGATTTCGTTAAAAAAACGAGTTTTTAGAAAATGTGCTTTATTTCATAAATGGAATCTACAAAGTATGCACATTCTATGTCATAACGACTTTCTATAGTTTGCGCATGCGTCCGGAAATAAGAAAAGCTTACGTCTCTCATTTTTTAAAATCACAGCTTCTAGAAGGTTTACATGATTTCGTAAAAAACACGAGTTTTTAGAAAATGTGTTTTATTTCATAAATGGAATGTACAAAGTATGCACATTCTACATCATAACGACTTTCTATAGTTTTCACATGCGTCCAGAAATAAGAAAATCTTACTTCCCCCGTTTTTTAAAATCACAGCTTCTAGAAGGTTTACCTGATTTCGTTAAAAAACACGAGTTTTTAGAAAATGTGTTTTATTTCATAAATGGAATCTACAAAGCATGCACATTCTACGTCATAACGACTTTCTATAGTTTGCGCATGCGTCCGAAAATAACAAAAGCTTACTTCCACCGTTTTTTAAAATCACAGCTTCTAGAAGGTTTACATGATTTCTTAAAAAACACGAGTTTTTAGAAAATGTGTTTTATTTCATAAATGGAGTCAACAAAGTATGCACATTCTACGTCATAACGAATTTCTATATTTTTCGCATGCGTCCGGAAATAAGAAAAGCTTACTTTTCCCGTTTTTTAAATTCACAGCTTCTAGAGGGTTTACATGATTTCTTAAAAAACACGAGTTTTTAGACAATGTGTTTTATTTCATAAATGGAATCAACAAATTATGCACATTCTACATCATAACGACCTTCTATAGCTTGCGCATTCGTCCGGAAATAAGAAAAGCTTTATTCCACCGTTTTTTAAAATCGCAGCTTCTAGAAGGTTTACATGATTTCGTAAAAAAACACGAGTTTTTAGAAAATGTGCTTTATTTCATAAATGGAATCTACAAAGTATGCACATTCTACGTCATAACGACTTTCTATAGTTTCCGGATGCGTCCGGAAATAAGAAAAGCTTACTTCTCACGTTTTTTAAAATCACAGCTTCTAGAACGTTTACATGATTTCGTAAAAAACACGAGTTTTTAGAAAATGTGTTTTATTTCATAAATGGAATCAACAAAGTATGCACATTCTACGTCATAACGACTTTCTATAGTTTGCGCATGCGTTTGGAAATAAGAAAAGCTTACTTCCCCCGTTTTTTAAAATCACAACTTCTAGACGGTTTACATGATTTCTTAAAAAACACGAGTTTTTAGAAAATGTGTTTTATTTCATAAATGGAATCAACAAAGTATGCACATTCTATGTCATAAACGAATTTATATAGTTTGCGAATTCGTCTGGAAATAAGAAAAGCTTACTTCCACCGTTTTTTAAAATCACAGCTTCTAGAAGGTTTACATGATTTCGTAAAAAACACGAGTTTTTAGAAAATGTGTTTTATTTCATAAATGGAATATACAAAGTATGCACATTCTATGTCATAACGACTTTCTATAGTTTGCACATGCCTCCGGAAATAAGAAAAGCTTACTTCTCCCGTTTTTTAAACTCACAACTTCTAGAAGGTTTACATGATTTCGTAAAAAACAAGAGTTTTTAGAAAATGTGCTTTATTTCATAAATGGAATCTACAAAGTATGCACATTCTACATCATAACGACTCTCTATAGTTTGCGCATGCGTCCGAAAATAAGAAAAGCTTACTTCTCCCGTTTTTTAAAATCACAGCTTCTAGAAGGCTTGCATGATTTCTTAAAAAACATGAGTTTTTAGAAAATGTTTTTTATTTCATAAATGGAATCAACAAAGTATCCACATTCTACATCATAACGACTTTCTATAGTTTGCGCATGCGTCCGGAAATAAGAAAAGCTAACTTCCACCGTTTTTTAAAATCACAGCTTCTAGAAGGTTTACATGATTACGTAAAAAACACGAGTTTTTAGAAAATGTGTTTTATTTCATAAATGGAATCTACAAAGTATGCACATTCTACGTCATAATGACTTTCTATTGTTTGCACATGCGTCCGGAAATGAGAAAAGCTTACTTCCACCGTTTTTTAAAATCAGAGCTTCTAGAAGGTTTACATGATTTCGTAAAAAACACGAGTTTTTAGAAAATGTGTTTTATTTCATAAATAGAATCTACAAAGCATGCACATTCTACATCATAACGACTTTCTATAGTTTGCCCATGCGTCCGAAAATAAGAAAAGCTTACTTCCACCGTTTTTTAAAATCACAGCTTCTAGAAGGTTTACATGATTTCTTAAAAAACACGAGTTTTTAGAAAATGTGTTTTATTTCATAAATGGAGTCAACAAAGTATGCACATTCTACGTCATAACGAATTTCTATAGTTTGCGCATGCGTCCGGAAATAAGAAAAGCTTAATTTTCCCGTTTTTTAAAATCACAGCTTCTAGAGGGTTTACATGATTTCTTAAAAAACACGAGTTTTTAGCAAAAGTGTTTTATTTCACAAATGGAATCTACAAAGTATGCACATTCTACGTCATAACGACTTTCTATAGTTTGCGCATGCGTTCGGAAATAAGAAATGCTTACTTCCCCCGTTTTTTAAAATCACAGCTTCTAGAAGGTTTACCCGATTTCGTAAAAAACACGAGTTTTTAGAAAATGTGTTTTATTTCATAAATGGAATCAACAAAGTATTCACATTCTACGCCATAACGACTTTCTATAGTTTGTGCATGCGTTTGGAAATAAGAAAAGCTTACTTCCCCCATTTTTTAAAATCACAGCTTCTAGAAGGTTTACATGATTTCTTAAAAAACACGAGTTTTTAGAAAATGTGTTTTATTTCATAAATGGTATCAACAAAGTATGCACATTCTACGGCATAATGACTTTCTGTAGTTTGCGCATGCGTCCGGAAATAAGAAAAGCTTACTTCCACCGTTTTTTAAAATCACAGCTTCTAGAAGGTTTACATGATTTCTTAAAAAACATTAGTTTTTAGAAAATGTGTTTTATTTCATAAATGGAATCAACAAAGTATGCACATTCTACCTCATAACGACTTTCTATAGTTTACGCATTTGTTCGGAAATACGAAAAGCTTACTTCCACCGTTTTTTAAAATCACAGCTTCTAGAAGGTTTACATGATTTCATAAAAAACACGAGTTTTTAGAAAATGTGTTTTATTTCATAAATGGAATCTATAAAGTATGCACATTCTACGTCATAACGACTTTCTATAGTTTGCGCATGCGTCCGGAAATAAGAAAAGCTTACTTCCCCCGTTTTTTAAAATCAAAGCTTCTAGAAGGTTTACATGATTTCGTAAAAAACACGAGTTTTTAGAAAATGTGTTTTATTTCATAAATGGAATCAACAAAGTATGCACATTCTACGTCATAACGACTTTCTATAGTTTGCGCATGCGTTCGTAAATAAGAAAAGCTTACTTCCCCCGTTTTTTAAAATCACAGCTTCTAGAGGGTTTACATGATTTCTTAAAAAACATGAGTTTTTAGAAAATGTGTTTTATTTCATAAATGGAATCAACAAAGTATGCACATTCTACATCATAACGACTTTCTATAGTTTGCGCATGCGTTTCGAAATAAGAAAAGCTTACTTCCCCCGTTTTTTAAAATCACAGCTTCTAGAGGGTTTACATGATTTCGTAAAAAACACAAGTTTTTAGAAAATGTGTTTTATTTCATAAATGGAATCTACAAAGTATGCACATTCTACGTCATAACGACTTTCTATAGTTTGCGCATGCGTCCGGAAATAAGAAAAGCTTACTTCCACCGTTTTTTAAAATCACAGCTTCTAGAAGGTTTACATGATTTCGTAAAAAACACGAGTTTTTAGAAAATGTGTATTATTTCATAAATGAAATCTACAAAGTATGCGCATTCTACGTCATAATGACATTCTAAAGTTTGCGCATGCGTCCGGAAAAAAGAGAATCTTACTTCCATCATTTTTTAAAATCACAGCTTCTAGAAGGTTTACATGATTTTGTAAAAAACACGAGTTTTTAGAAAATGTGTTTTATTTCATAAATGGAATCTACAAAGTATGCACATTCTACCTCATAACGACTTTCTATAGTTTGCGCATGCGTCTGGAAATAAGAAAAGCTTACTTCTCCCGTTTTTTAAACTCACAGCTTCTAGAAGGTTTACATGATTTCTTAAAAAACACGAGTTTTTAGAAAATGTGTTTTATTTCATAAATGGAATCAACAAAGTATGCACATTCTACGTCATAACGACTTTCTATAGTTTGCGCATGCGTCCAAAAATAAGAAAAGCTTACTTCCACAGTTTTTTAAAATCACAGATTGTAGAAGGTTTACATGATTTCGTAAAAAACACGAGTTTTAGTAAAATGTGTTTTATTTCATAAATGGAATCTACAAAGTTATGCACATTCTACGTCATAACGACTTTCTATAGTTTGCGCATGTGTCCGGAAATAAGAAAAGCTTACGTCCACCGTTTTTTTAAATCACAGCTTCTAGAAGGTTTACATGATTTCGTAAAAAACACGAGTTTTTAGGAAAATGTGTTTTATTTCATAAATGGAATCTACAAAGTATGCACATTCTACGTCATAATGACTTTATATAGTTTGCGAATGCGTTTGGAAATAAAAAAAGCTTACTTCCACCATTTTTTAAAATCACAGCTTCTAGAAGGTTTACATGATTTCGTAAAAAACATGAGTTTTTAGAAAATGTGTTTTATTTCATAAATGGAATATACAAAGTATGCACATTCTATGTCATAACGACTTTCTATAGTTTGCGCATGCGTCCGGAAATAAGAAAAGCTTAGTTCTCCCGTTTTTTAAACTCACAGCTTCTAGAAGGTTTACATGATTTCTTAAAAAACACGAGTTTTTAGAAAATGTGTTTTATTTCATAAATTGAATCAACAAAGTATGCACATTCTACGTCCATAACGACTTTCTATAGTTTGCGCATGCGTCCGGAAATAGGAAAGATTACTTCCACCGTTTTTTAAAATCACAGCTTCTAGAAGGTTTACATGATTTCGTTAAAAAAACGAGTTTTTAGAAAATGTGCTTTATTTCATAAATGGAATCTACAAAGTATGCACATTCTATTGTCATAACGACTTTCTATAGTTTGCGCATGCGTCCGGAAATAAGAAAAGCTTACGTCTCTCATTTTTTAAAATCACAGCTTCTAGAAGGTTTACATGATTTCGTAAAAAACACGAGTTTTTAGAAAATGTGTTTTATTTCATAAATGGAATGTACAAAGTATGCACATTCTACATCATAACGACTTTCTATAGTTTTCACATGCGTCCAGAAATAAGAAAAGCTTACTTCCCCCGTTTTTTAAAATCACAGCTTCTGGAAGGTTTACCTGATTTCGAAAAAAAACACGAGTTTTTAGAAAATGTGTTTTATTTCATAAATGGAATCTACAAAGCATGCACATTCTACGTCATAACGACTTTCTATAGTTTGCGCATGCGTCCGAAAATAACAAAAGCTTACTTCCACCGTTTTTTAAAATCACAGCTTCTAGAAGGTTTACATGATTTCTTAAAAAACACGAGTTTTTAGAAAATGTGTTTTATTTCATAAATGGAGTCAACAAAGTATGCACATTCTACGTCATAACGAATTTCTATATTTTGCGCATGCGTCCGGAAATAAGAAAAGCTTACTTTTCCCGTTTTTTAAATTCGCAGCTTCTAGAAGGTTTACATGATTTCGTAAAAAAACACGAGTTTTTAGAAAATGTGCTTTATTTCATAAATGGAATCTACAAAGTATGCACATTCTACGTCATAACAACTTTCTATAGTTTCCGGATGCGTCCGGAAATAAGAAAAGCTTACTTCTCACGTTTTTTAAAATCACAGCTTCTAGAACGTTTACATGATTTCGTAAAAAACACGAGTTTTTAGAAAATGTGTTTTATTTCATAAATGGAATCAACAAAGTATGCACATTCTACGTCATAAAGACTTTCTATAGTTTGCGCATGCGTTTGGAAATAAGAAAAGCTTACTTTCCCCCTTTTTTAAAATCACAGCTTCTAGACGGTTTACATGATTTCTTAAAAAACACGAGTTTTTAGAAAATGTGTTTTATTTCATAAATGGAATCAACAAAGTATGCACATTCTATGTCATAACGAATTTATATAGTTTGCGAATTCGTCTGGAAATAAGAAAAGCTTACTTCCACCGTTTTTTAAAATCACAGCTTCTAGAAGGTTTACATGATTTCGTAAAAAACACGAGTTTTTAGAAAATGTGTTTTATTTCATAAATGGAATATACAAAGTATGCACATTCTATGTCATAACGACTTTCTATAGTTTGCACATGCCTCCGGAAATAAGAAAAGCTTACTTCTCCCGTTTTTTAAACTCACAGCTTCTAGAAGGTTTACATGATTTCGTAAAAAACAAGAGTTTTTAGAAAATGTGCTTTATTTCATAAATGGAATCTACAAAGTATGCACATTCTACATCATAACGACTCTCTATAGTTTGCGCATGCGTCCGAAAATAAGAAAAGCTTACTTCTCCCGTTTTTTAAAATCACAGCTTCTAGAAGGCTTGCATGATTTCTTAAAAAGCATGAATTTTTAGAAAATGTTTTTTATTTCATAAATGGAATCAACAAAGTATCCACATTCTACGTCATAACGACTTTCTATAGTTTGCGCATGCGTCCGGAAATAAGAAAAGCTAACTTCCACCGTTTTTTAAAATCACAGCTTCTAGAAGGTTTACATGATTACGTAAAAAACACGAGTTTTTAGAAAATGTGTTTTATTTCATAAATGGAATCTACAAAGTATGCACATTCTACGTCATAATGACTTTCTATTGTTTGCACATGCGTCCGGAAATGAGAAAAGCTTACTTCCACCGTTTTTTAAAATCAGAGCTTCTAGAAGGTTTACATGATTTCGTAAAAAACACGAGTTTTTAGAAAATGTGTTTTATTTCATAAATAGAATCTACAAAGCATGCACATTCTACATCATAACGACTTTCTATAGTTTGCCCATGCGTCCGAAAATAAGAAAAGCTTACTTCCACCGTTTTTTAAAATCACAGCTTCTAGAAGGTTTACATGATTTCTTAAAAAACACGAGTTTTTAGAAAATGTGTTTTATTTCATAAATGGAGTCAACAAAGTATGCACATTCTACGTCATAACGAATTTCTATAGTTTGCGCATGCGTCCGGAAATAAGAAAAGCTTAATTTTCCCGTTTTTTAAAATCACAGCTTCTAGAGGGTTTACATGATTTCTTAAAAAACACGAGTTTTTAGCAAAAGTGTTTTATTTCACAAATGGAATCTACAAAGTATGCACATTCTACGTCATAACGACTTTCTATAGTTTGCGCATGCGTTCGGAAATAAGAAATGCTTACTTCCCCCGTTTTTTAAAATCACAGCATCTAGAAGGTTTACCTGATTTCGTAAAAAACACGAGTTTTTAGAAAATGTGTTTTATTTCATAAATGGGATCAACAAAGTATTCACATTCTACGCCATAACGACTTTCTATAGTTTGTGCATGCGTTTGGAAATAAGAAAAGCTTACTTCCCCCATTTTTTAAAATCACAGCTTCTAGAAGGTTTACATGATTTCTTAAAAAACACGAGTTTTTAGAAAATGTGTTTTATTTCATAAATGGTATCAACAAAGTATGCACATTCTACGTCATAATGACTTTCTGTAGTTTGCGCATGCGTCCGGAAATAAGAAAAGCTTACTTCCACCGTTTTTTAAAATCACAGCTTCTAGAAGGTTTACATGATTTCTTAAAAAACATTAGTTTTTAGAAAATGTGTTTTATTTCATAAATGGAATCAACAAAGTATGCACATTCTACCTCATAACGACTTTCTATAGTTTACGCATTTGTTCGGAAATACGAAAAGCTTACTTCCACCGTTTTTTAAAATCACAGCTTCTAGAAGGTTTACATGATTTCATAAAAAACACGAGTTTTTAGAAAATGTGTTTTATTTCATAAATGGAATCTATAAAGTATGCACATTCTACGTCATAACGACTTTCTATAGTTTGCGCATGCGTCCGGAAATAAGAAAAGCTTACTTCCCCCGTTTTTTAAAATCAAAGCTTCTAGAAGGTTTACATGATTTCGTAAAAAACACGAGTTTTTAGAAAATGTGCTTTATTTCATAAATGGAATCAACAAAGTATGCACATTCTACGTCATAACGACTTTCTATAGTTTGCGCATGCGTTCGTAAATAAGAAAAGCTTACTTCCCCCGTTTTTTAAAATCACAAGCTTCTAGAGGGTTTACATGATTTCTTAAAAAACATGAGTTTTTAGAAAATGTGTTTTATTTCATAAATGGAATCAACAAAGTATGCACATTCTACATCATAACGACTTTCTATAGTTTGCGCATGCGTTTCGAAATAAGAAAAGCTTACTTCCCCCGTTTTTTAAAATCACAGCTTCTAGAGGGTTTACATGATTTCGTAAAAAACACAAGTTTTTAGAAAATGTGTTTTATTTCATAAATGGAATCTACAAAGTATGCACATTCTACGTCATAACGACTTTCTATAGTTTGCGCATGCGTCCGGAAATAAGAAAAGCTTACTTCCACCGTTTTTTAAAATCACAGCTTCTAGAAGGTTTACATGATTTCGTAAAAAACACGAGTTTTTAGAAAATGTGTATTATTTCATAAATGAAATCTACAAAGTATGCACATTCTACGTCATAATGACATTCTATAGTTTGCGCATGCGTCCGGAAAAAAGAGAATCTTACTTCCATCATTTTTTAAAATCACAGCTTCTAGAAGGTTTACATGATTTTGTAAAAAACACGAGTTTTTAGAAAATGTGTTTTATTTCATAAATGGAATCTACAAAGTATGCACATTCTACCTCATAACGACTTTCTATAGTTTGCGCATGCGTCTGGAAATAAGAAAAGCTTACTTCTCCCGTTTTTTAAACTCACAGCTTCTAGAAGGTTTACATGATTTCTTAAAAAACACGAGTTTTTAGAAAATGTGTTTTATTTCATAAATGGAATCAACAAAGTATGCACATTCTACGTCATAACGACTTTCTATAGTTTGCGCATGCGTCCAGAAATAAGAAAAGCTTACTTCCACAGTTTTTTAAAATCACAGATTGTAGAAGGTTTACATGATTTCGTAAAAAACACGAGTTTTAGTAAAATGTGTTTTATTTCATAAATGGAATCTACAAAGTATGCACATTCTAAGTCATAACGACTTTCTATAGTTTGCGCATGCGTCCGGAAATAAGAAAAGCTTACTTCCCCCATTTTTTGAAATCACAGCTTCTAGAAGGTTTACATGATTTCTTAAAAAACACGAGTTTTTAGAAAATGTGTTTTATTTCATAAATGGAATCAACAAAGTATGCACATTCTACGTCATAACGACTTTCTATAGTTTGCGCATGCATCCAGAAATAAGAAAAGCTTAGTTCCACCGTTTTTTAAAATCACAGCTTCTAGAAGGTTTACATGATTTCTTAAAAAAGACGAGTTTGTAGAAAATGTGTTTTATTTCATAAATGGAATCAACAAAGTATGCACATTCTACGTCATAATGACTTTCTATAGTTTGTGCATGCGTCTGGAAATAAGAAAAGCTTACTTCCCCCGTTTTTTAAAATCACAACTTCTAAAAGGTTTACATGATTTCTTAAAAAAAACGAGTTTTTAGAAAATGTGTTTTATTTCATAAATGGAATCAACAAAGTATGCACATTCTACATCATAACGACTTTCTATAGTTTGCGCAAGCGTCCGGAAATAAGAAAAGCTTACTTCCACCGTTTTTTAAAATCACAGATTGTAGAAGGTTTACATGATTTCGTAAAAAACACGAGTTTTTAGAAAATGTGTTTTATTTCATAAATGGAATCTACAAAGTATGCACATGCTACGTCATAACGACTTTCTATAGGTTGCACATGCCTTCGGAAATAAAAAAAGCTTACTTCCACCGTTTTTTAAAATCACAGCTCATAGAAGGTTTACATGATTTCGTAAAAAACACGAGATTTTAGAAAATGTGTTTTATTTCATAAATGGAATATACAAAGTATGCACATTCTATGTCATAACGACTTTCTATAGTTTGCGCATGCGTCCGGAAATAATAAAAGCTTACTTCCACCGTTTTTTAAAATCACAGCTCATAGAAAGTTTACATGATTTCGTAAAAAACACGAGCTTTTAGAAAATGTGTTTTATTTCATAAATTGAATCAACAAAGTATGCACATTCTACGTCATAACGAATTTCTATAGTCTGCGCATGCGTTTCGAAATAAGAAAAGCTTACTTCCCCCGTTTTTTAAAATCACAGCTTCTAGAAGGTTTACATGATTTCTTAAAAAACATGAGTTTTTAGAAAATGTGTTTTATTTCATAAATCGAATCAACAAAGTATGCACATTGTATGTCATAACGACTTTCTATAGTTTGCGCATTCGTCTGGAAATAAGAAAAGCTTACTTCCACCGATTTTTAAAATCGCAGCTTCTAGAAGGTTTACATGATTTCTTAAAAAACACGAGTTTTTAGAAAATGTGTTTTATTTCATAAATGGAATCTACAAAGTATGCACATTCTATGTCATAACGACTTTCTATAGTTTGCGCATGCGTCTGGAAATAAGAAAAGCTTACTTCCCCCGTTTTTTGAAATCATAGCTTCTAGAAGGTTTACCTGATTTCGTAAAAAACACGAGTTTTTAGAAAATGTGTTTTATTTCATAAATGGAATCAACAAAGTATGCACATTCTACGTCATAATAACTTTCTATAGTTTGCGCATGCATTTCGAAATAAGAAAAGCTTACTTCCACCGTTTTTTAAAATCACAGCTTCTAGAAGGTTTACATGATTTCTTAAAAAAGACGAGTTTTTAGAAAATGTGTTTTATTTCATAAATGGAATCTACAAAGTATGCACATTCTACGTCATAACGACTTTCTATAGTTTGCGCATGCGTCCGGAAATAAGAAAAGCTTACTTCCACCGTTTTTTAAAATCACAGATTGTAGAAGGTTTACCTGATTTCGTAAAAAACACGAGTTTTTAGAAAATGTGTTTTATTTCATAAATGGAATCAACAAAGTATGCACATTCTACGTCATAATAACTTTCTATAGTTTGCGCATGCATTTCGAAATAAAAAAAGCTTACTTCCACCGTTTTTTAAAATCACAGCTCATAGAAGGTTTACATGATTTCGTAAAAAACACGAGATTTTAGAAAATGTGTTTTATTTCATAAATGGAATATACAAAGTATGCACATTCTATGTCATAACGACTTTCTATAGTTTGCGCATGCGTCCGGAAATAATAAAAGCTTACTTCCACCGTTTTTTAAAATCACAGCTCATAGAAAGTTTACATGATTTCGTAAAAAACACGAGCTTTTAGAAAATGTGTTTTATTTCATAAATTGAATCAACAAAGTATGCACATTCTACGTCATAACGAATTTCTATAGTCTGCGCATGCGTTTCGAAATAAGAAAAGCTTACTTCCCCCGTTTTTTAAAATCACAGCTTCTAGAAGGTTTACATGATTTCTTAAAAAACATGAGTTTTTAGAAAATGTGTTTTATTTCATAAATCGAATCAACAAAGTATGCACATTGTATGTCATAACGACTTTCTATAGTTTGCGCATTCGTCTGGAAATAAGAAAAGCTTACTTCCACCGATTTTTAAAATCGCAGCTTCTAGAAGGTTTACATGATTTCTTAAAAAACACGAGTTTTTAGAAAATGTGTTTTATTTCATAAATGGAATCTACAAAGTATGCACATTCTATGTCATAACGACTTTCTATAGTTTGCGCATGCGTCTGGAAATAAGAAAAGCTTACTTCCCCCGTTTTTTGAAATCATAGCTTCTAGAAGGTTTACCTGATTTCGTAAAAAACACGAGTTTTTAGAAAATGTGTTTTATTTCATAAATGGAATCAACAAAGTATGCACATTCTACGTCATAATAACTTTCTATAGTTTGCGCATGCATTTCGAAATAAGAAAAGCTTACTTCCACCGTTTTTTAAAATCACAGCTTCTAGAAGGTTTACATGATTTCTTAAAAAAGACGAGTTTTTAGAAAATGTGTTTTATTTCATAAATGGAATCTACAAAGTATGCACATTCTACGTCATAACGACTTTCTATAGTTTGCGCATGCGTCCGGAAATAAGAAAAGCTTACTTCCACCGTTTTTTAAAATCACAGATTGTAGAAGGTTTACATGATTTCGTAAAAAACACGAGTTTTTAGAAAATCTGTTTTATTTCATAAATGGAATCTACAAAGTATGCACATTCTACGTCATAACGACATTCTATAGTTTGCGCATGCGTCCGGAAATAAGAAAAGCTTACTTCCCCCGTTTTTTAAAATCACAACTTCTAGAAGGTTTAAATGATTTCTTAAAAAACACGAGTTTTTAGAAAATGTGTTTTATTTCAAAGATAGAATCGACAAAGTATGCACATTCTACGTCATAAAGAATTTCTATACGTTGCGCATGCGTTTCGAAATAAGAAAAGCTTACTTCCCCCATTTTTTAAAATCACAGCTTCTAGAAGGTTTACATGATTTTTAAAAAACACGAGTTTTTAGAAAATGTGTTTTATTTCATAAATGGAATCTACAAAGTATGCACATGCTACGTCATAACGACTTTCTATAGGTTGCACATGCCTTCGGAAATAAAAAAAGCTTACTTCCACCGTTTTTTAAAATCACAGCTCATAGAAGGTTTACATGATTTCGTAAAAAACACGAGATTTTAGAAAATGTGTTTTATTTCATAAATGGAATATACAAAGTATGCACATTCTATGTCATAACGACTTTCTATAGTTTGCGCATGCGTCCGGAAATAATAAAAGCTTACTTCCACCGTTTTTTAAAATCACAGCTCATAGAAGGTTTACATGATTTCGTAAAAAACACGAGCTTTTAGAAAATGTGTTTTATTTCATAAATTGAATCAACAAAGTATGCACATTCTACGTCATAACGAATTTCTATAGTCTGCGCATGCGTTTCGAAATAAGAAAAGCTTACTTCCCCCGTTTTTTAAAATCACAGCTTCTAGAAGGTTTACATGATTTCTTAAAAAACATGAGTTTTTAGAAAATGTGTTTTATTTCATAAATGGAATCAACAAAGTATGCACATTGTATGTCATAACGACTTTCTATAGTTTGCGCATTCGTCTGGAAATAAGAAAAGCTTACTTCCACCGATTTTTAAAATCGCAGCTTCTAGAAGGTTTACATGATTTCTTAAAAAACACGAGTTTTTAGAAAATGTGTATTATTTCATAAAAGGAATCTACAAAGTATGCACATTCTATGTCATAACGACTTTCTATAGTTTGCGCATGCGTCTGGAAATAAGAAAAGCTTACTTCCCCCGTTTTTTGAAATCATAGCTTCTAGAAGGTTTACCTGATTTCGTAAAAAACACGAGTTTTTAGAAAATGTGTTTTATTTCATAAATGGAATCAACAAAGTATGCACATTCTACGTCATAATAACTTTCTATAGTTTGCGCATGCATTTCGAAATAAGAAAAGCTTACTTCCACCGTTTTTTAAAATCACAGCTTCTAGAAGGTTTACATGATTTCTTAAAAAAGACGAGTTTTTAGAAAATGTGTTTTATTTCATAAATGGAATCTACAAAGTATGCACATTCTACGTCATAACGACTTTCTATAGTTTGCGCATGCGTCCGGAAATAAGAAAAGCTTACTTCCACCGTTTTTTAAAATCACAGATTGTAGAAGGTTTACATGATTTCGTAAAAAACACGAGTTTTTAGAAAATCTGTTTTATTTCATAAATGGAATCTACAAAGTATGCACATTCTACGTCATAACGACATTCTATAGTTTGCGCATGCGTCCGGAAATAAGAAAAGCTTACTTCCCCCGTTTTTTAAAATCACAGCTTCTAGAAGGTTTAAATGATTTCTTAAAAAACACGAGTTTTTAGAAAATGTGTTTTATTTCAAAGATAGAATCGACAAAGTATGCACATTCTACGTCATAAAGAATTTCTATACGTTGCGCATGCGTTTCGAAATAAGAAAAGCTTACTTCCCCCATTTTTTAAAATCACAGCTTCTAGAAGGTTTACATGATTTCTTAAAAAACACGAGTTTTTAGAAAATGTGTTTTATTTCATAAATGGAATCAACAAAGTATGCACATTCTACATCATAACGAATTTCTATAGTTTGCGCATTCGTCCGGAAATAAGAAAAGCTTACTTCCACCGTTTTTTAAAATCACAGCTTCTAGAAGGTTTACATGATTTCGTAAAAAACACGAGTTTTTAGAAAATGTGTTTTATTTTATAAATGGAATCTACAAAGTATGCACATTCTACGTCATAACGACTTTCTATAGTTTGCGCATGCGTTTGGAAATAAGAAAAGCTTACTTCCCCCGTTTTTTAAAATCACAACTTCTAGAAGGTTTACATGATTTCTTAAAAAACACGAGTTTTTGAAAATGTGTTTTATTTCAAAGATAGAATCAACAAAGTATGCACATTCTATGTCATAACGACTTTCTATAGTTTGCGCATGCGTTTGGAAATAAGAAAAGCTTACTTCCCCCGTTTTTTAAAATCCCAGCTTCTAGAAGGTTTACCTGATTTCTTAAAAAACATGAGTTTTTAGAAAATGTGTTTTATTTCGTAAATGGAATCAACAAAGTATGCACATTCTACATCATAACGAATTTCTATAGTTTGTGCATTCGTCCGGAAATAAGAAAAGCTTACTTCCACCGTTTTTTAAAATCACAGCTTCTAGAAGGTTTACATGATTTCGTAAAAAACACGAGTTTTTAGAAAATGTGTTTTATTTCATAAATGGAATATACAAAGTATGCACATTCTACGTCATAAGGAATTTCTATAGTTTGCGCATGCATCCGGAAATAAGAAAAGCTTACTTCCACCGTTTTTTAAAATCACAAATTGTAGAAGGTTTACATGATTTCGTAAAAAACACGAGTTTTTAAAAAATGTGTTTTATTTCATAAATGGAATCTACAAAGTTTGCACATTCTACGTCATAACGACATTCTATAGTTTGCACATGCGTCCGGAAATAAGAAAAGCTTACTTCCCCCGTTTTTTAAAATCACAGCTTCTAGAAGGTTTAAATGATTTCTTAAAAAACACGAGTTTTTAGAAAATGTGTTTTATTTCAAAGATAGAATCGACAAAGTATGCACATTCTACGTCATAAAGGCTTTCTATACGTTGCGCATGCGTTTCGAAATAAGAAAAGCTTACTTCCCCCGTTTTTTAAAATCACAGCTTCTAGAAGGTTTACATGATTTCTTAAAAAACACGAGTTTTTAAAAAATGTGTTTTATTTCATAAATGGAATCAACAAAGTATGCACATTCTACATCATAACGAATTTCTATAGTTTGCGCATTCGTCCGGAAATAAGAAAAGCTTACTTCCACCGTTTTTTAAAATCACAGCTTCTAGAAGGTTTACATGATTTCGTAAAAAACACGAGTTTTTAGAAAATGTGTTTTATTTCATAAATGGAATCTACAAAGTATGCACATTCTACGTCATAACGACTTTCTATAGTTTGCGCATGCGTTCGGAAATAAGAAAAGCTTACTTCCCCCGTTTTTTAAAATCACAACTTCTAGAAGGTTTACATGATTTCTTAAAAAACACGAGTTTTTGAAAATGTGTTTTATTTCAAAGATAGAATCAACAAAGTATGCACATTCTACGTCATAACGACTTTCTATAGTTTCCGCATGCGTTTGGAAATAAGAAAAGCTTACTTCCCTCGTTTTTTAAAATCCCAGCTTCTAGAAGGTTTACCTGATTTCTTAAAAAACATGAGTTTTTAGAAAATGTGTTTTATTTCGTAAATGGAATCAACAAAGTATGCACATTCTACATCATAACGACTTTCTATAGTTTGCGCATTCATCCGGAAATAAGAAAAGCTTACTTCCACCGTTTTTTAAAATCACAGCTTCTAGAAGGTTTACATGATTTCGTAAAAAACACGAGTTTTTAGAAAATGTGTTTTATTTCATAAATGGAATCTACAAAGTATGCACATTCTACGTCATAAGGAATTTCTATAGTTTGCGCATGCGTCCGAAAATAAGAAAAGCTTACTTCCATGGATTTTTAAAATCACAACTTCTAGAAGGTTTACATGATTTCTTAAAAAACACGAGTTTTTAGAAAATGTGTTTTATTTCATAAATGGAATCTAAAAAGTATGCACATTCTACGTCATAACGACTTTATATAGTTTGCGCATGCGTCCGGAAATAAGAAAAGCTTACTTCCACCGTTTTTTAAAATCACAGCTTCTAGAAGGTTTACATGATTTCGTAAAAAACACGAGTTTTTAGAAAATGTGTTTTATTTCATAAATGGAATCTACAAAGTATGCACATTCTACGTCATAACGACTTTCTATAGTTTGCGCATGCGTCCGGAAATAAGAAAAGCTTACTTCCACCGTTTTTTAAAATCACCGCTTCTAGAAGGTTTACATGATTTCTTAAAAAACACGAGTTTTTAGAAAATGTGTTTTATTTGATAAATGGAATCAACAAAGTATGCACATTCTACGTCATAACGACTTTCTATAGTTTGCGCATACGTCCGGAAATAAGAAAAGCTCACTTCCACCGTTTTTTAAAATCACAGCTTCTAGAAGGTTTACATGATTTCGTAAAAAACATGAGTTTTTAGAAGATTTGTTTTATTTCCTAAATGGAATCTAAAAAGTATGCACATTCTACGTCACAACGACTTTCTATAGTTTGCGCATGCGTCCGGAAATAAGAAATGCTTACTTGCCCCATTTTTTAAAATCACAGCTTCTAGAAGGTTTACATGATTTCGTAAAAAACACGAGTTTTTAGAAAATGTGCTTTATTTCATAAATGGAATCTACAAAGTATGCACATTCTACGTCATAACGACTTTCTATAGTTTGCGCATGCATCTGGAAATAAGAAAAGCTTACTTCCACTGCTTTTCAAAATCACAGCTTCTAGAAGCTTTACATAATTTCGTAAAAAACACGAGTTTTTAGAAAATGTGTTTTATTTCATCAATGGAATCAACAAAGTATGCACATTCTACGTCATAACGACTTTCTATAGTTGGCGCATGCGTCCGGAAAAAAGAAGAGCTTACTTCCCCCGTTTTTTAAAATCACAGCTTCTAGAAGGTTTACATGATTTCTTAAAAAACACGAGTTTTTAGAAAATGTGTTTTATTTCATAAATGGAATCAACAAAGTATGCACATTCTACGTCATAACGACTTTCTATAGTTTGCGCATGCGTCCGGAAATAAGAAAATCTTACTTCCACCGTTTTTTAAAATCACAGCTTCTAGAAGGTTTACATAATTTCGTAAAAAACACGAGTTTTTAGAAAATGTGTTTTATTTCATCAATGGAATCATCAAAGTATGCACATTATACGTCATAATGACTTTCTATAGTTTGCGCATTCGTCCGGAAATAAGAAAAGCTTACTTCCACCGTTTTTTAAAATCACAGCTTCTAGAAGGTTTACATGATTTCGTAAAAAACACGAGTTTTTAGAAAATGTGTTTTATTTCATAAATGGAATCTACAAAGTATGCACATTCTACGTCATAACGACTTTCTATAGTTTGCGCATGCATCCAGAAATAAGAAACGCTTACTTCCCCCATTTTTTAAAATCACAGCTTCTAGAAGGTTTACATGATTTCGTAAAAAACACGAGTTTTTAGAAAATGTGTTTTATTTCATCAATGGAATCTACAAGGTATGCACATTCTATGTCAGAACGACTTTCTATAGTTTGCGCATGCGTTTGGAAATAAGAAAAGCTTACTTCCCCCGTTTTTTAAAATCACAACTTCTAGAAGGTTTACATGATTTCTTAAAAAACATGAGTTTTTGAAAATGTGTTTTATTTCAAAGATAGAATCAACAAAGTATGCACATTCTATGTCATAACGACTTTCTATAGTTTGCGCATGCGTTTGGAAATAAGAAAAGCTTACTTCCCCCGTTTTTTAAAATCCCGGCTTCTAGAAGGCTTACCTGATTTCTTAAATAACACGAGTTTTTAGAAAATGTGTTTTATTTCATAAATGGAATCAACAAAGTATGCACATTCTACATCATAACGACTTTCTATAGTTTGCACATTCGTCCGGAAATAAGAAAAGCTTACTTCCACCGTTTTTTAAAATCACAGCTTCTAGAAGGTTTACATGATTTCGTAAAAAACACGAGTTTTTAGAAAATGTGTTTTATTTCATAAATGGAATCTACAAAGTATGCACATTCTACGTCATAAGGAATTTCTATAGTTTGCGCATGCGTCCGGAAATAAGAAAAGCTTACTTCCCCCGTTTTTTAAAATCACAGCTTCTAGAAGGTTTACATGATTTCTTAAAAAACACGAGTTTTTAAAAAATTTGTTTTATTTCATAAATGGAATCAATAAAGTATGCACATTCTACATTATAACGACTTTCTATAGTTTGCGCATTCGTTCGGAAATAAAAAAAGTTTACTTCCACCGTTTTTTAAAATCACAGCTTCTAGAAGGTTTACATGATTTCGTAAAAAACACGAGTTTTTAGAAAATGTGTTTTATTTCATAAATGGAATCTACAAAGTATGCACATTCTACGTCATAACGACTTTCTATAATTTGCGCATGCGTCCGGAAATAAGAAATGCTTACTTCCCTCGTTTTTTAAAATCACAGCTTCTAGAACGTTTACATGATTTCGTAAAAGACACAAGTTTTCAGAAAATGTGTTTTATTTCATAAATGGAATCTACAAAGTATGCACATTCTATGTCATAACGACTTTCTATAGTTTGTGCATGCAACCGGAAATAAGAAAGGCTTACTTCCCCCGTTTTTTAAAATCACAGCTTCTAGAAGGTTTACATGATTTCGTAAAAGACATGAGTTTTTAGAAAATGTGTTTTATTTCATAAATGGAATCAACAAAGTATGCACATTCTACGTCATAACGACTTTCTATGGTTTGCGCATTCGTCCGGAAATAAGAAAGGCTTACTTCCACCGTTTTTTAAAATCACCGCTTCTAGAAGGTTTACATGATTTCGTAAAAAACACGAGTTTTTAGAAGATGTGTTTTATTTCCTAAATGGAATCGAGAAAGTATGCACATTCTACGTTATAACGACTTTCTATAGTTTGCGCATGCGTCCGGAAATAAGAAATGCTTACTTCCCTCGTTTTTTAAAATCACAGCTTCTAGAAGGTTTACATGATTTCGTAAAAAACACGAGTTTTTAGAAAATGTGTTTTATTTCATAAATGGAATCAACAAAGTATGCACATTCTACGTCATAACGACTTTCTATAGTTTGCGCATACGTCCGGAAATAAGAAAAGCTCACTTCCACCGTTTTTTAAAATCACAGCTTCTAGAAGGTTTACATGATTTCGTAAAAAACACGAGTTTTTAGAAGATGTGTTTTATTTCCTAAATGGAATCGAGAAAGTATGCACATTCTACGTTATAACGACTTTCTATAGTTTGCGCATGCGTCCGGAAATAAGAAATGCTTACTTCCCTCGTTTTTTAAAATCACAGCTTCTAGAAGGTTTAGATGATTTCGTAAAAAACACGAGTTTTTAGAAAATGTGCTTTTTTTCATAAATGGAATCTACAAAGTATGCACATTCTACGTCATAACGACTTTCTATAGTTTGCGCATGCGTCTGGAAATAAGAAAAGCTTACTTCCACCGCTTTTTAAAATCACAGCTTCTAGAAGGTTTACATAATTTCGTAAAAAACACGAGTTTTTAGAAAATGTGTTTTATTTCATCAATGGAATCAACAAAGTATGCACATTCTACGTCATAACGACTTTCCATAGTTGGTGCATGCGTCCGGAAATAAGAAGAGCTTACTTCCCCCGTTTTTTAAAATCACAGCTTCTAGAAGGTTTACATGATTTCTTAAAAAACATGAGTTTTTAGAAAATGTGTTTTATTTTATAAATGGAATCAACAAAGTATGCACATTCTACGTCATAACGACTTTCTATAGTTTGCGCATGCGTCTGGAAATAAGAAAAGCTTACTTCCACCGTTTTTTAAAATCACAGCTTCTAGAAGGTTTACATGATTTCGTAAAAAACACGAGTTTTTAGAAAATGTATTTCATTTCATCAATGGAATCTACAAAGTATGCACATTCTACGTCATAACGACTTTCTATAGTTTGCGCATGCGTCCGGAAATAAGAAATGCTCACTTCGCCCGTTTTTTAAAATCACAGCTTCTAGAAGGTTTACATGATTTCGTAAATGACACGAGTTTTAAGAAAATGTGTTTTATTTCATAAATGGAATCTACAAAGTATGCACATTCTACGTCATAACGACTTTCTATAGTTTGTGCATGCGTCCGGAAATAAGAATAGCTTACTTCCCCCATTTTTTAAAATCACAGCTTCTAGAAGGTTTACATGATTTCTTAAAAAACACGAGTTTTTAGAAAATGTGTTTTATTTCATAAATGGAATCAACAAAGTATGCACATTCTACGTCATAACGACTTTCTATAGTTTGCGCATGCGTTTGGAAATAAGAAAAGCTTACTTCCCCCGTTTTTTAAAATCACAGCTTCTAGAAGGTTTACATGATTTCGTAAAAAACATGAGTTTTTAGAAAATGTGTTTTATTTCATAAATGGAATCTACAAAGTATGCACATTCTACGTCATACAAACTTTCTATAGTTTGCGCATGCGTCCAGAAATAAGAAAAGATTACTTTCCCCGTTTTTTAAAATCACAGCTTCTAGAAGGTTTACATGATTTCTTAAAAAACACGAGTTTTTAGAAAAGGTGTTTTATTTCATAAATGGAATCTACAAAGTATGCACATTCTACGTCATAACGACTTTCTATAGTTTGCGCATGCGTTCGGAAATAGGAAATGCTTACTTCCCCCGTTTTTTAAAATCACAGCTTCTAGAAGGTTTATATGATTTCTTAAAAAACACGAGTTTTTAGAAAATGTGTTTTATTTCATAAATGGAATCAATAAAGTATGCACATTCTACGTCATAACGACTTTCTATAGTTTGCGCATTCGTCCGGATATAAGAAAAGCTTACTTCCACCGTTTTTTAAAATCACAGCTTCTAGAAGGTTTACATGATTTCGTAAAAAACACGAGATTTTAGAAAATGTGTTATATTTCATCAATGGATTCAACAAAGTATGCACATTCTACGTCATAACGACTTTCTATAGTTTGCGCATGCGTTCGGAAATAAGAAAAGCTTACTTCCACCGTTTTTTAAAATCATAGCTTCTACAAGGTTTACATGATTTCGTAAAAAACACGAGTTTTTAGAAAATATGTTTTATTTCATAAATGGAATGTACAAAGTATGCACATTCTATGTCATAACGAATTTCTATAGTTTGCGCATGCGTCCGGAAATAAGAAAAGCTTACTTCCACCGTTTTTTAAAATCACAGCTTCTAGAAGGTTTACATGATTTTGTAAAAAACACGAGTTTTTAGAAAATGTGTTTTATTTCATAAATGGAATCTACAAAGTATGCACATTCTATGTCATAATGACTTTCTATAGTTTGCGCATGTGTCCGGAAATAAGAAGCGCTTACTTCCCCCGTTTTTTAAAATCACAGCTTCTAGAAGGTTTACATGATTTCGTAAAAGACACGAGTTTTTAGAAAATGTGTTTTATTTCATAAATGGAATCAACAAAGTATGCACATTCTACGTCATAACGACTCTATAGTTTTCGCATGCGTCCGGAAATAAGAAAAGCTTACTTCCACCGTTTTTTAAAATCACCGCTCCTAGAAGGTTTACATGATTTCTTAAAAAACACGAGTTTTTAGAAAATGTGTTTTATTTGATTGTTAAATTTTCAGAATTTACCTCAATCTGATCTAGGATCTTAACTGAGAGAACAACATGTAAATCATATCTACAGCATATCAATCATGGAGACAATAATGCAAGCACACAAGAGACACAAAGATTTACTTGGGGAAAACCATAAAGGTGAAAAACCCCAATAACTTCCTCAGAGATAGATAGAGCAATGATACAACCAACCATGAGAGATAGACATAACCTAGCAGCAGATCCTCCTCCTCCATAAGTGCGCCACTCCTCCTTGAGTGCATGAGTGAGAAGTGAGTGAGTAAATAGAGTGCCTCCCGCACTCTATTTATACTTGACTTGACTTGCCTTTTTACCTAACTCATGTAGGCTCGAACGTAACCACATAACATAATGCTGACTGGACCGACCCCCAATAGGGTGGTCTAATAACCCTTTGACCCACATGGCCGACCCCCAATAGGGTGGTCTAATAACCCTTTGACCCACATGACTTATACAGGGCCGACCCCAAACAAGGTGGTCTAATAACCCATCAAGTATAAGTTACGACACTTACAATATAAATAACGACACTTCCGTATAGAGGAATAATAACATCTCTATAGGAATACAATATACATGTATGTGAAATACATTCCGAAGTTACATATACATCAACACTCCCTCTTAACTAGGAAGGTATTTCTCAGCACAGCTCCTCTAGCACAAGTCATCTTCTCTGGATCATCGTCACTGGATAATCGTCATCGAGTCATCATCATCGTCACTGCTGCTGCTATCTCAATCAATCTTTGAATCTTCTCGTCATAGGAAGTTCTACAGAGCTAGTCCTTTTTCATACTGTATGTAGGCCCACCACCTGCAGGTCTTCATCATCACTGGCCATACTGTGGAATCCTCAGGACTTATTACATGCGTCACAAAACCTCGAAAGAGCATCCCAGGATGTTACGGGTACACAACTCCAACCTGTAGGATCTCCCAGGGCGCTATTACATGTGACCCCACCACAAAACCTCGAAAGAGCATCCCAGGATGTTACGGGTACACAACTCCGACCTGTAGGATCTCCCAGGGCGCTATTATATGTGGTCATGGAAAAACCTCACAAGAGCATCTTAGGACTGCTTACGGGCACATAGCCCAACCTATCGGATCTCCCAGGGCGCTATTATATGCCATAGGACAAAACCTCGCAAGAGCATCTGCCAGATATCCCAGGGCGCTATTATTTGCCATAGGAAAAACCTCGAAAGACTATCTGCAGATCTCCCAGGGCACCGAATTACATGTCCTCCAAGAGCAAAACCTCGAAAGAGCATTTGCCAGATGTCCCAGGGCACCGATATTACATGCCATAGGAAAAACCTCGAAAGACCATCTGCAAATCTCCCAGGGCACCGGATTACATGCTCATCTGCACAACCTGATCCATGGCCATAGAGTATCATCCTAATACTCACCATACATCATCCTGATGCATCCATGATCATCCTGATCATCATCACTGCAACGTCCTGTTGCATGTCATCTGGAGCAACATCTTGAAGCTCATCATCTATGATCATCCTGATCATCACTGCAACATCCTGCTGCATGTCATCTGGAGCAACATCCTGAAGCTCGTCATCTATGATCATCCTGATCATCACTACATCTACCTGATGCATACCAAGTATCTACCTGATACATATCATCATACATGATCCTCCTGATCATCAATGTATCCACTTGATACAAATACAAATACATGATACATATCACCATACATGATCCACCCGATCATACAATGTATCCACCTGATACATATACAGATACATGGTCCAAGCATCCAACATGATGCATATACAAAAATACATACACATGATCCAACTGATCATATCCAGCATCCAACATGATGCGTACATATAAATGATCCAACTGATCATATCCAACATCAACATGATGCTTACATACATACATAAAAATGATCCAACTGATCATATCCAGCATCCAACATGATGCGTACATACATACATAAAAATGATCCAACTGATCATATCCAAGCAGAAACAAGAACATCATCCTGATGCTCATCATCCAGTGCTTACATCCACAGCCATGTGAAGGATCCTCCTTCCAACATGCTTGGAATGGCTTCAGCAAATGTGTCCATCACTTCTTCCTCGAAGTGTCCTCGATCTGAAGAATGCCAAGCCTCTCTTTGAAGTACTCGAACTTCACCCTGGCTAGTGGCTTCGTCAGCACATCTACAATATGCTCATCCGTCGCAACATATAGAAGCTTCACAGCTCCTTTCTGCACCATATCCCTGATATAGTGATATTTGATCTCTATGTGTTTCAACCTGTCATGAAACACTGGGTTCTCGGATAGCTTCACACAACTCTGGTTATCACAGAAGATACCAGTAGCCTCCAACGGGAGATCAAATAACTCAGACAGTAGCTTCCATAGCCATACTGCCTCACAACTAGCTAAACAGGCTGCAACATACTCTGCCCCAGCTGTACTCAGTGCTACGTAGGACTGCTTCCTGCTAAACCAAGAGATCACACCTGATCCCATACTGAAGCAACACCCAGATGTGCTCTTCCTATCTGCAGCACTGCCAGCCCAATCTGAATCAACATAACCTTGCAGGTTAAACTTTTGATTCACCTCATACCTGAGCCCATAATCCACTGTACCCTTCAAGTACCTCAGAACATGCTTTACAGCAACCAGGTGAACACTCCTCGGATCCGTCAGGAACTGGCTCAATGTGTTCACCGCAAAGAAAATATCTGGTCTCGTGTTCGTCAGGTACATCAAGGACCCAATCATCTGACGATACATAGTGATATCAATCGGCTCAGATGAAGCATCACAAAGAAGCTTCAGATTCAATGCCATAGGTGTGGCCATGGCCTTGCAATCCATCATCCCGAACCTCTTCAGGATCTCTACTGCATACTTCCCTTGTCCAAGGAAGATTCCATCACTCTGCCACACCTCCATGCCAAAAACAAATAGTGCATCATCCCCAAGTTCTTCATCTCGAACTCGGCAGTAAGCTTCCGCTGCATGTCGGCAATCAATCTATCTTCATCTGTAACAAACAGGTTATCCGCATACAAAAGTAGTATCACTGGATTGCCTTCCTCAACCTTGTAGTCAAGGTTGGAATTCGCTTTACTCTTGGTAAAGCCCAAACTGGATAGAAAGCTGTCTATCCTACCATACCAAGTTCTGCACACATATATGACTACACCATGCTGTCTTGAAATCCATCTGGTGCATCTTCTATTTCATCACTTTTATATTTCTCAATGCTGCCATCTGCAACATGCTTGATCTGATAGATCTATTTGGAAATCATAACAAACTTCCCTTCACATCTTGGGACTACATCCCAAACAATATTCTTCATGATCGACGGATCATGGCATTCCATTTCTTCATCCCAGATCCTAGGAACTTCAATATCTTCAATAGATATCTTTGTTGCTAGAACAAATGTTGTCGTCCTTTTTGTAGGTGAAGATATACGGTCTTTCCTACAAAACAGGTTAAATTGCATGATTAGAAACATCTCATAATTTTCAGAACAAATTCTTACACATAAAGAAATATGTCATACAGTCATGCAATTATCTTAGCCAATGCTTCAATACAACATTTATCCATATTCCGTAACTTTCTAGATGCCTTCCAATCTCTACCAGAACATTGTTCAGAGTGTGCACAACTCCCAACATGTCAGCAAAGAGGTTTCATTCTAGATAAGTAGCAATGGAATGGTGTACAGTGCCATAGGCCACTTACCCATGTATATTAGTAGTATACTTGTTCATTAATGCAACTATTCTACTATGCACAATACATATCCTAAGTCTAGGAACATGAGCATATACATCATTGAACAATTTTATTTAAACAAACAAATATGCAAGAAATGATAATTAAAATACTTATCTTTGTTTGTTTACTGGGTGGACTCCCTCTGAGTCTTTTCTTCCTTGTAGGAGCTGCTGAAGTAGCTTCTTCTACACCTTTCTGTTGTGGAATGTAGACAGATGTTCAACTCCCTCTGAATATCTACATCCTTGCAGAAACTACTGAAGTGTGCTCCTTTACTTTCTTGCAGGAACAACTGGAGTGTGCTCCCTCTTGATCTTTGCTTCCTGGATTACCTGTCCTTGAACTTACATTCATCCTTGGTCCCTATGCATGCTTATTAGTATCATGATTGTGTTATCCTTGTGAACTCATATAAAATCATACATTCATTAGTATACTATTAAAACACAATAATCTCAATCATGTATAGTCATGATCATTTCAAACAAAAAATAATAAGCATTAGCATTCAAGGTTTATGTAGGATTCTTATGGTTAGTCAAATCATAAGAAACATAACATGTCTAAACCTGTAATTACTCAAACCTATACCTTCATGATTCTTCTGGTTAGTCATATCATCAATTATGGTAAGAAATATAATATGCATACAGCCATGACTTATTCAAACCTATGACTTCATGAATAATCATTATCAACCAACACAACAGTATAAGATCCTAACACAAGGTAGGATTCTATCTTGATATAGGAAAAACATACCTGGATTAGCATGCTAGCTATTTATGTCTAACATACTCACATGATGTCTTCTTGTTTTTCTTCAATGACTTGTGCTAGTAACCTGTACATCTCATAGGTTAACTATTACAAAACCAAATTATACATACCTCGTAAATGGATCTTCTATGAGATCCATGACAATGGATGAATCTTTGTCCTCATGTTATCATGATCATACGTTTGTGGACCAGAACATGATTTCTCTTTCTTGGTGTACCTTTCATGTTAGTAGACAACATAAACCTCATACAACACCATAATGCATTAGTACAATCATAAGTGTCAACACCCTAACCAATGAATATCTTCTATCATGCATTCATAATTTTGTTAAGGTGATACGACAAATCTAAAATCAAAATTGTACTAACCGTAATAATATGAAGATAAACATACCATAAACTTAATCATGAACAAATATCGAAACATACCTCGATGAGTCATACCTGTCGAGATCGCTTGTAATCTTCTTATGTAAGGCCTTAGCGTCATCTCCCTCTGAAACAGGAACTTCTTCACTCATGCAGATGATCAATCCATCTTCTTCTAGGATTAACCCAATCCACTTGATTTGCAAGAACTGGACCTGGAGCTGGATATGGGTTTGTCAGAGAAACCACAAAAATTCAAACAATGAATTTCAAACTTCTGAAAGGATAGAAATATGTGCCTTGATGAGCTGATCAAACTGGTATATTCAGAATTTGAAAACTGCAAAGTTTCACTCCTCAATTTTGCCTTTGAAACTTTCGGATTCACTGGACGTGACCCTGAACTGTGGTTTGATGAATCCCACTCTTCTGCCCAATCAAAAGGTTTGATCCAAATCTCTAAGCTTCTATTTTTCTGAGGAGATTCCAGCCGTGGTCATAGATTTCAAAAATTCTCATTTTTACAGAAGCCCTAATTTTCCACTTTTCAGATCAAAGTCCCGAACTAGGGTCTGATCAAGCCCGGCCTTCTGCCCAACCAAAAATTTTGATTTTGGTCTCTAAATTTTTATTTTGATGAGTAGCATTCAGTCATGGTCTCTGATTACAAAAATTCCAACTTTTTCCGAAGCCCTAAATTCCGGAAGCCATGAATGAAGGTACTCAAAAATAATTCTGTTTTGACAGAAATATGTACCTGATTGTTTCTGGTGTAACTCTAAAATTTTTGATCCACAGGGTCTAAAAAGTTTCCTGAGATAGCCTGACCTATTAGCTTTCCATCCTGACAGGTCTAACCTCAATTGAATTCTCTGAGAGAGAGTTATGCCAAATGTTGCAACGTGACCTGTTTTGGGATAAAACAGGAGATCAAACTTGTACGGCGTGCCACGTGTCACTGTTTGAACTTTTGACTCTGAACAAGTTTCCTTAGATAGCTCGGCCTATTATATTTCCATCCTGACAGGTCTGACCTCAATTGGACTCTTTGAGAGAGAGTTATGCCAAGTGTCGCAACGTGACCTGTTTTGAGATAAAACAGGAGAGCGAACTTGTACGGCGTGCCACGTGTCACTGTTTGAACTTCGGCCTCTGAAAACGTTTCTTGCGATAGCTCTGCCTGTTATATTTCCATCCTGATAGGTCTGACCTCAATTGGACTCTCTGAGAGAGAGTTATGCCAAGTGTCGCAACGTTACCTGTTTATGGGATAATACAGGATAGCTCACTTGTACGGCGTGCCACGTGTCACTGGTTCAACTTCGGCCTCTGAAAACGTTTTCTGAGATAGTACAGTCTGTGTAATACCTTTCACGTTTTATGAAATTTCATTTGGAGCTTCCTAGCCCAGGTTATGACCTTTTTCCCAAGGTCACCTGATTTTGACTCAGATCTGGAAGAGGCAGAAACCCTATATTGTACAGATCATAAATCACAAAGTACAATGAATTAGAGGTTTTCCTTTGGACACAAGGTACATGGGGATCGTAGCTTCGGCCTGTAACAATTTTAGATCCGAAAACTTCGCCAAAATGGATTTATAGCGAAAGTTCTACGATGACTGGTTTTTGCTATATCAAGCCCTAGCATCGTAAGTGCAACAAGTGTCATACATGCCATATCATGGCTTCTTTCAGGCTAGCTCTGATACCATGTTAAATTTTCAGAATTTAACTCAATCTGATCTAGGATCTTAACTGAGAGAACAACATGTACAGCATATCTACGGCATATCAATCATGGAGACAATAATGCAAGCACACAAGAGACACAAAGATTTACTTGGGGAAAACCATAAAGGTGAAAAACCCCAATAACTTCCTCAGAGATAGATAGAGCAATGATACAACCAACCATGAGAGATAGACATAACCTAGCAGCAGATCCTCCTCCTCCATAAGTGCGCCACTCCTCCTTGAGTGCATGAGTGAGAAGTGAGTGAGTAAATAGAGTGCCTCCCGCACTCTATTTATACTTGACTTGACTTGCTTTTTACCTAACTCATGTAGGCTCGAACATAACCACATAACATAATGCTGACTGGGCTGACCCCCAATAGGGTGGTCTAATAACCCTTTGACCCACATGGCCGACCCCCAATAGGGTGGCCTAATATCCCTTTGACCCACATGAATTATACAGGGCCGACCCCAAACAAGGTGGTCTAATAACCCATCAAGTATAAGTTATGACACTTACAATATAAATAACGACACTTCCGTATAGAGGAATAATAACATCTCTATAGGAATACAATATACATGTATGTGAAATACATTCCGAAGTTACATATACATCAACATTGATAAATGGAATCAACAAAGTATGCACATTCTACGTCATAACGACTTTCTATAGTTTGCGGATTCGTCCGGAAATAAGTGTTCGGATATCCACATCATCTTTTTCCGGATCTGCATGCAAATTAGGGTTTGCATGCACCTGCATGCACTGGCATGCATCCCAGTCACCAGTTTGATTCCTCCAGCACCTTATCCACCTTCTTCTAGCACTCGAGAGCCACCTACCACAGAGTTTTAGCCCTCCTAAGCTGAAAGGTGCCCACTTCTCACCTACTGCCAGAGAAGGGTGCACTTGTTCACCTACCACTGCAGTTCCACTTCAGTTACATTCAGTTAGCTCCGATTCTCCCTGATTTGAGGCTAGTTTCACTCCCGACTGACTGTATCACTTCCGTTTGACCTCCAGTTTGATTAGGTGACTTGTTCTGACTTCAGTTAGCCTCCCATGCGCCCCCACTGAGCCTCCAGATCCTAAATCAGTGCTACACACTTCAGTTACACTTATTACACTCAGTTAGACTCAGATTGACACCTGGATGACTGGTTGTTGTGATTGATGAGCACCACCGATGATTGATGAGGACTCCTAGATAGAGTCAAGCTACTCCATTCAGTGATTTGAATGACCTCCTTAGGTAATTCGAATTGCTCAGTCATTGTGACTGTTTGTATTGTAATTCATTCACCCTTTCTGGGATAGAGAGCACTGCTGCATGTTTTGCATAGTTTTGCACCATATTTTCTATTTTCATCTGTTGTGATTGATTTACTTGTTCATTAGATCTGCTGTGACTAATTTTACATGGTATCAGAGCCATTGCAGGGACAAGATCTCTTTTCTACAGGTGTTTATACAAGAAGATTTGACTGAATTGCTAAAAATTGCAAAAAGTTTGGCATGAGATATCTCAAGGGCATTCGCTCCTGTGCATGCAAAGCTTGAAAAATATTCCAATACCACTCCAGAAGCTTGAGTTACCACATAATTCCTGGATCTGGTACATTGGACCCATTCAACATTGCTTGAAATCCAATCCCAGGTGTGATGCAACTCTCAAAGGGTGGATTGTTCGACCTTATTGTGGTTGTTTCGATGTGATTTGCAGGTTTATTGTCTCCTCCAATTGCACTCGCTATCTTTTGCATGCAAGCTTCCCTACAGCAATTGCATTCGCTATAGTCTGCATGCAAGCTTCCTCTTCATCAGTTGACTCGCTCCTTGCAATGGAATACTCTTCTTCAAAGCCTATCCTCACCCCATTCAATTATTTTGATTGGAAAGATGATATGGAGATCATATTACGTTCAAAAGGTTACTACCGAGTCACTCTTGGTCTTGAATTGGATCCAAACAATGTATCAGATTGAACCAAACACTACAACAAGCTTGATGAAGCTTATGGTCTTCTTTGTCTCTCCATCTCCAAAGATCTTCACTTCCATCTCAGCGGATTGAAGACTCCAAAAGCCATATGGGAGCAACTTGAAACACTATTCGGCAAGCAGGATGAGCTTAGGGCTTTTCAATTAGAGAATGAATTGATTGGCCTTAATCCTGAGAATTTTGAGACCATCAATGAATTCTTCACAAAATTCAAGAACTTGAACTTGCAATTGAAGAACAGTGGTGTTATCAAAGAGGATAAACAGTTGATCCTCTCCATTCTAAGCAAGCTTGGAAAGACTATTCGGTATTTGTCTCTACTTTCAATTCCGGTCGGCTAACTACCCCGAATTGGAAGATGCCTACCTTGAATGCCTTCATTGAGTCCGTTACAAAAGAGCATGACAAGTTGATTCAAATGGGGTCCATAAGCTCCAAAGATTCAGCCCTATTTTTTCAAGGACCCAAGATCTCGAATGGTAAAGGAAAGCTAAAGAAGGAGAAGCCCAAATTCGAGCCTCACAAGCAAAAAGACAAAGGCAAGCAAATAGATGCACCATCCAGTTCGAAATCCAAGCAAAAGGGAAAAGAAGGTAACCAAAAATCTAAATGTACTTATTGTAACTGTGGCTTTCATCCCGAAAGTTCATGTATGAAGAAGACTATAGATCAAATGGCCCTCCTTTTGGAAAAGAACAACATAACCCTTCCTGACGGTGCAAGGAAGAAGGATCGGAATGATGATCATGAAAGAGGACAAGCACTCATGGCAACGGTTTCGAAGCCCACTACTCTCTTGATAGATTCGGGTGCATCAAATCATATGGCTGCAAATATTGATTCTTTTTCTTCATTCGATCCAAACAGCTCCATCCCCATCCATTTGGGAGATGACTCAAAAATTTCTTCAAAGGGCAAAGGTACGATTCATGTAGAACATGGATGCTTTCAGAATGTTCTCTATGTGCCTTCCTTAGCTTCGAATCTCCTTTCTGTGTATCAAATGACACATACTGGTGAACCAAAGAAAGTCACATTCAGCCCTAATACAGTTGAAATTTCTGATATCAAAAGTGGAAGACTAGTTGTGGTTGGAAAGGCAAACCACACTGCAAAATGTTATGAGTTTTCGCACTTTATTCCGCTTGCAAAGCCCACTGCTCTTCGCACACATGGTAATGAGGTTAGTATGCTTTGGAATGAATGATTTGGACATCTAAATTATAAGTATTTGCTGCTGCTATCAAATAAATCCATGGTAGATGGGCTTCCACAACTCCGTTCCTCGAAGGGAATATGCACTGGTTGCATTATTGGGAAGCACCCCGAGCACAGATTCGACCGCGGCAAGGCTAGCAGAGCCTCTACTATTTTGGATTGATCCATTCTGATATCAGTGGTCCGCTTCCCCATATGTCATTAAATGGTTCAAGGTATGTTTTTACATTTATTGACTATTTTTCCCGCTTTACATGGGTATTCTTTCTCAAAAACAAGTCAGAAGTGCTTGGAAAATTCAAGGATTTTAAGGCTTCTGTTGAGACCACCACTGAGAGCAAGATCAAAGCTCTTAGATCTGATAATGGTGGGGAATATATCAAGTCCGAGTTGCTGCAACTTTGTGCCCAAAGCGGAATCAAGATCCAACATACAGTTCCCTACACACCCCAGCAGAACGGTGTAGCGGAAAGGAAAAACCGGTCACTGAAAGAGATGGCTACATGCATGATTGAATCAAAAAGTTTGGCTGCAAATCTTTGGGCTGAAGCAATCAATGTTGCTGCATATATACAGAACCGTGTTCCACATTCATCCGTGAAAGGTATGACTCCTTTCGAAGCATTCTTTGGTCACAAACCGGATGTGTCAAATTTGAGAGTTTTTGGCTCTACTGCATGGGCTAGAATTCCTTCTGAGAAGAGACGAGCTTTGGATCCACAAAGTATCGAGTGCATATTGATAGGATATGGGGAAGAATCAAAAGCATATAAAATCATGGATATCAGATCTAAAAAGATATTCATAGAGCGCAGTGTGCAGTTTGAAGAACCGCTTCAAGAATTGCAACTAGTTGAGGAGAAAACTGCCGATTCACCGCCTTCACCAGAAGAAGATTCGAGCAACGATAATGAAGGTATGAGTTCTGATATTTCTGATATTGTATCAGCATATGATGATCATGACATATCAGGTTCGGAATCCAACCATTATGATCCCCCTCAGTTACCAAAGTGGGCCCAAAACACTCTACAATCTGCTGGTTCGAATCTTGGAAATCCTGATGATCCGAGACGAACAAGAGGAGACTTTCAAAGAGCAGGTATGGCTCTTTCTATTGCTGATCCATTTCTTCCTGAGATTTGTTATTTGATGGCTGGTTCAGATCCTACATCATACTATTCATCCCATCGAGATCCAAGATGGAAAAGTGCCATGGATGAAGAGTACAGTTCTCTTCAAAAGAACAATACATGGGAGCTAGTTTCTCTTCCACCTGGAAGAAAATTAGTGAAGTGTAAATGGGTCTACCGTACTAAATTTGCTGCTGATGGCACTATCAGCAAATATAAAGCAAGGTTGGTGGCAAAATGTTTTTCCCAAGTCCAAGGAGTGGACTACACAGAGACCTTTGCAACGGTTGCAAAGATGGATTCCATCCGCCTTGTTTTAGCTATTGTCGCATCCAAGCACTGGGAAGTGCACCACATGGATGTGAAGAGTGCATTTTTACATGGAGACCTTGTTGAAGAGGTCTATATGCAGCAGACAGAGGGTTATACATCAGATCCATCATTGGTTTGTAGATTGAAGAAGTCTTTGTACGGGTTAAAACAGGCCCCAAGAGCTTGGTACGCAAAGATGGACTCCTTCCTTCTTTCTCAGAATTTCCAAAGATGCAAATATGATCCGAATGTGTATCTTCAGCGAGTTAAAGGTAATTTTTTGGTTATTGTACTTTATGTTGATGATCTGCTTATTACTGGTAGCACACTTACTTCAATAAACAAGCTAAAATATGCCTTAAATCTAGCTTTTGACATGAGCGATTTGGGCTTGCTGAGTCACTTTTTGGGCTTGGAGATAGCTCAAAATTTTGATGGGATCACTATATCTCAGCAAAAATATGCTTCCAACCTGTTATTGAAGTTTAATATGGCTGAATGTAAGGCAGCCCCGTTCCCATTCCTCTCAGGAATCAGTCTTGAGGAGGGAGATTCCACACCGCTTGCAGATTGCAGTATGTATCGACAGTTGATTGGTTCACTACTTTATTTGACACATTCACGGCCTGATATCTCATATGCCGTGAGTGCCGTTTCAAGATATATGCAGCAGCCACATGAGCTTCATTGGCGAGCAGCCAAGCGGATCTTGCAGTATGTGCAAGGTAGGAGACAGTTTGGCATACACTATGTTGCAGATTCTGAGCTAGATTTCATTGGTTTTACTGATTCAGATTGGGCAGGTGATAGCATTGATCGGAAGTCCACTTCCGGTTATGTTTTCATGATTGGTCATGGTGCTATTTGCTGGTCCAGCAAAAAGCAAGCAGCCATTGCACTTTCTTCAGCAGAGGCAGAGTATCGAGGGGCAGTCAATGCCTGCATTCAGGCAGTTTGGTTGCAGGGTATTCTTTCCGAGTTTGGTTTTGGTGGCACTACTTCGACTGTCCTATTTTGTGACAATCAAAGTGCTATCAAGATCTCCATAGATCCAGTTCAGCGGCAGAGGACCAAACACATTGAGATTCATATGCACTACATTCGACAGTTGGTGCATGACCGCACCATCATTCTGCAATATTGCCCTACTGATGAGCAAATTGCAGACATCTTCACCAAGAGCTTCACTGAGAAGAAGTTCTCTTACCTCCGTTCACTGTTGGGGGTGAGTTCCATCATCGTGGAGACAGATTGATTCATTATTATGCTTTAGCTTGAGGGGGGGCTTTCTTCCCACTGGGTTTTCCCTCTTTCCTCACTTAGTTTATTTTCAACATTTTTTGGATTATTGTATTGGGGTGACCTTTGGTCTTAGTTACCAGGGCCCCACATTATTTTTATTTGCACATCATAGTCTAGATTGAGGGGGGGTGTTCGGATATCCACATCATCTTTTTCCGGATCTGCATGCAAATTAGGGTTTGCATGCAGAATCTAGGGTTTGCATGCACCTGCATGCACTGGCATGCATCCCAGTCACCAGTTTGATGCCTCCAGCACCTTATCCACCTTCTTCTAGCACCCGGGAGCCACCTACCACAGAGTTTTAGCCCTCCTAAGCTGAAAGGCGCCCACTTCTCACTACTGCCAGAGAAGGGCGCACTTGTTCACCTACCACTGCAGTTCCACTTCAGTTACATTCAGTTAGCTCCGATTCTCCCTGATTTGAGGCTAGTTTCACTCCCGACTGACTGTATCACTTCCGTTTGACCTCTAGTTTGAATAGGTGACTTGTTCTGACTTCAGTTAGCCTCCCATGCGCCCCCACTGAGCCTCCAGATCCTAAATCAGTGCTACACACTTCAGTTACACTTATTACACTCAGTTAGACTCAGATTGACACCTGGATGACTGGTTGTTGTGATTGATGAGCACCACCGATGATTGATGAGGACTCTGAGATAGAGTCAAGCTACTCCATTCAGTGATTTGAATGACCTCCTTAGGTAATTTGAATTGCTCAGTCATTGTGATTGTTTGTATTGTAATTCATTCACCCTTTCTGGGATAGAGAGCACTGCTGCATGTTTTGCACAGTTTTGCACCATATTTTCTATGTTCATCTGTTGTGATTGATTTACTTGTTCATTAGATCTGCTGTGACTAATTTTACAATAAGAAAAGCTCACTTCCACCATTTTTTAAAATCACAGCTTCTAGAAGGTTTACATGATTTCGTAAAAAACACGAGTTTTTAGAAAATGTGTTTTATTTCATAAATGGAATCTACAAAGTATGCACATTCTACGTCATCACGACTTTCTATAGTTTGCGCATGCGTCCGGAAATAAGAAAATCTTACTTCCACTGTTTTTTAAAATCACAGCTTCTAGAAGGTTTACATTATTTCTTAAAACACACGAGTTTTTAGAAAAAGTGTTTTATTTCATAAATGGAATCAACAAAGTATGCACATTCTACGTCATAACGACTTTCTATAGTTCGCGCATGCGTCTGGAAATAAAAAAAATCTTACTTCCACCGTTTTTTAAAATCACAGCTTCTAGAAGGTTTACATAATTTCGTAAAAAACACGAGTTTTTAGAAAATGTGTTTTATTTCATCAATGGAATCAACAAAGTATGCACATTCTACGTCATAACGACTTTCTATAGTTTGCGCATGCGTCCAGAAATAAGAAAAGCTTACATCCACCGTTTTTTAAAATCACAGCTTCTAGAAGGTTTACATGATTTCGTAAAAAACATGAGTTTTTAGAAAATGTGTTTTATTTCATAAATGGAATCTAAACACATTTTCTAAAAACTCATTTCTTAAAAAAATGAGTTTTTAGAAAATGTGTTTTATTTCATAAATGGATTCTACAAAGTATGCACATTCTACGTCATAACGACTTTCTATAGTTTGCGCATGCGTCCAGAAATAAGAAAAGCTTACATCCCCCATTTTTTAAAATCACAGCTTCTAGAAGGTTTACATGATTTCGTAAAAAGCACGAGTTTTTAGAAAATGTGTTTTGTTTCATAAATGGAATCAACAAAGTATGCACATTCTACGTCATAACGACTTTCTATAGTTTGCGCATGCGTTTGGAAACAAGAAAAGCTTACTTCCCCCGTTTTTTAAAATCACAGCTTCTAGAAGGTTTACATGATTTCTTAAAAAACACGAGTTTTTAGAAAATGTGTTTTATTTCATAAATAGAATCAACAAAGTATGCACATTCTACGTCATAATGACTTTCTATAGTTTGCACACACGTCCGGAAAGAAGAAAAGCTTACTTCCACCGTTTTTTAAAATCACAGCTTCTAGAAGGTTTACATGATTTCTTAAAAAACACGAGTTTTTAGAAAATGCGTTTTATTTCATAAATGGAATCTACAAAGTATGCACATTCTTCGTCATAACGACATTCTATAGTTTGCGCATGCGTCCGGAAATAAGAAAAGCTTACTTCCCCCGTTTTTTAAAATCACAGCTTCTAGAAGGTTTACATGATTTCTTAAAAAACACGAGTTTTTAGAAAATGTGTTTTATTTCATAAATGGAATCTACAAAGTATGCACATTCTACGTCATAACGACTTTCTATAGTTTGCGCATGCGTTTGGAAATAAGAAAAGCTTACTTCCCTCGTTTTTTAAAATCACAGCTTGTAGAAGGTTTACATGATTTCTTAAAAAACACGAGTTTTTAGAAAATGTGTTTTATTTCATAAATGGAATCAACAAAGTATGCACATTCTACGTCATAATGACTTTCTATAGTTTGCGCATGCGTTTGGAAATAAGAAAAGCTTACTTCCCCCGTTTTTTAAAATCACAGCTTCTAGAAGGTTTACATGATTTGTTAAAAAACACGAGTTTTTAGAAAATGTGTTTTATTTCATAAATGGAATTAAGAAAGTATGCACATTCTACGTCATAACGACTTTCTATAGTTTGCGCATGCGTCCGGAAATCAGAAAAGCTTACTTCCACCATTTTTTAAAATCACAGCTTCTAGAAGGTTTACATGATTTCGTAAAAAACACGAGTTTTTAGAAAATGTGTTTTATTTCATAAATGGAATCTACAAAGTATGCACATTCTACGTCATAACGACTTTCTATAGTTTTCCCATGCGTTTGGAAATAAGAAAAGCTTACTTCCCCCATTTTTTAAAATCACAGCTTCTAGAAGGTTTGTAGTGCCCCTCTATCCGGAAGGGCACCGGAGTTCTAGAATTTGAAATCAAGTTTGTAACCAGCTCCTACGGAGTTGTTTTTCTTTCTTATTTATTTCAATAATAAATAAGTATCATTATGATTTCGTTATGCTAATTTTCTGCATAATTTTTGTGATTAGAAAATGTCTAGCAGCATACATTGCACCTACATATAGTAATTTTAACAACATACATAGATTGTAATTTCTTGCATAATACCCAGTATATTGAAATATAAATCATTTTTCTAACTACCAGTAGAATACCTGGACCGATGTAGTTTGTATATTGTTCCCTTGCTCCTGGAGCCTTTCTCGTCCAAGCTTTTTGCTCCCGCAGACTTTCTGTTCCAAGCCTTTATACCAAAATGGATGAACCACCCTGCCAACCAGCTCTTATCGTGCTGGCTCTAGGAAACCGACGGGTTTCCTATCCCCCGAGCCCACAAACCCATAATCCCGACAGCATCCTTCCTTAGTACCTTTCCATAGTTCAAGAGTTAACCCCACCTCATTCTTTTGAGTTTCCCACCTCCTCAAAGCTTCGAGTTATCCCCCTCCTCGGCATTCCTCCTTTTCATCAAAATACTAAGTGTACTTCTCCCAAAAACCAACCCAAACCCCCTTCATCTCCGTGAAACCATTGCTTTATAGATCCATTTTACTCCTCCACTTGTCTTCCTGTTTACTCCACCGCCTTCCAAAAAACCCTCGAGCCCCCAAAACATTGAATTGATGGCTTGCTTTACAATCCAATTCATAAATAAATATTATTTTATAGTACTTATTTTCTCGAGCAGTTCAATGGTATTAAGACTAGTTAGGTTGGATTTGATGGGTTGAATGTACCTTATTTAATGATTCTCGAAATTTTCCATTTAAGACATTCATGAGGCGGTGGATACAATATTAGTCTTGTCCTCCATTTAATATGTTGATTAAAATAATACTTAAATACTATCATGTTGACCCTTGCAAATTTGAAGTGGTAGTTTGTTTTAATTATAAATATATATAAAATCAAATCTCAAATCGGTTGTCTGACATGACAATAATTTATGAATATAAATTTAATTGAGTTTTTATCTTAACCTTCCTCATTTAATAATTTAATAATACTCCTTTCTCGTTTCATAACAATAAATTAATTAATTTAATAATGCAAACACGTTCACTTACCCACTTATGATTTCTTTTATTCCAATAAGGACACATTATCATTATTATCATTAGTTTAAATAATAATAATAATAACAATATTAATTAATAATAATATTAATATTAAATAATCATAATAATAAATATTAATGGTGATTTAAGTACCTTAGCACTAATCTAACATACCTAATTAATAAATGAAGTACTCTTAAGAGTTTAATTAATCAATATTAACAATTAGATAGTACACGCTTTCAACATTAATGTTTATCTGCTATACTTCCTATTTCCGATACCTTCACTTGATGAGAATTACAATTGGTGGCAATTATTTTAATTGCTCATTACAATGTTTACATATATGACTAATTAACTTATTTTATACATAAGCAAATCGATCATCTATTACTCATGTCGTTTACCCAAACCTTAACTGAGTTATCTATGACAACTTATAACATTGTTAAATATTGATAAGTATGTCGTAAACTGATACTATCGCACATGTACAAAATGTGCATGCGTGGCCAGCGTATGCACAGGTCTGACATGTACTATAAACATACATCCTATTTCCTATGCTTAACAGCTAACTAATACTAATAATACTTCATGCAAATAGAACAAGTATGTTACATTTATCATAACATTACTTAAAACATCATTGGTTTTTTTAAAATTTCATTTCGTTATTTTTATGATTACATCAGTTCAATCCATCAAGTACAAGGAAATGTACCTACTACCACTAACTCAAGATCAAGGAATACCCAAACCTCAATAGTACTCACTAAAATATCCTCCCATCCTAACCTGCGTCCGCATCCTCCCTATCCTTCCTCTGCTAGTACAAAAGTGGATGTCAGCTATACTAATCTAGCCACATAGAACGTGAGAGCGGTAGCGTCGACTAACTAGCGGACCTAACCTCTCCTAGCAGGCATCCGACCATCGTCATCACAACAACTTGGGGAGCGTGTCTCAGAACGGCCCTCCCACGACCTCGGGTATCATAGAAACATAGGGTGGGCAATACATCCATCCCTCTCAACATACTGGGTCTACGCCCTTATCAACTCATACTTTGTTTCTCTCAAGATTATTGGTTTGTGTCATCGTATCATCAACTTTGGTAAACAAGGCTCTCTGCAAAATAGGTACTATACCATACTTCGTATCAAGTATCCCGCTATTACATAGCCCCGGTGTCCTGCAGATTAGTACTTTGCATCCATAAATTTATAACAATATTTCCATTCTATCATCGTCTGATCCATATTGCCAACATCATTTATTTCCTCACATAAAATCATTAAATCGATCACAGCATAAATACCACATCATATATATCACATTTCATCCAGGACGATTATTAAACATATACTATCATTATGAAATAAAAGAATCTCGTGATAACTACAACATAGTAACCACATAAACCAAATAACATCATGAGGATGGTAACATAATAACATCATAACCGTAGTATCAGCATGGGCACAGTAACATCCTAAACATAGTAGCAACATATCATCATGTCTAACATGCCGAAAATATAGTTCACTCTGTCTAGCTGAGTCGAACAGATAGTAAGCAAATAAAGTGAAAGGTGTCTAACTCATTAACACGCCTAGTCAAAATATGGGGCGTTACAAGGTTTACATGATTTCTTAGAAAACATGAGTTTTTAGAAAATGTGTTTTATTTCATAAATGGAATCAAGAAAGTATGCACATTCTACGTCATAACGACTTTCTATAGTTTGCGAATGCATCCGGAAATAAGAAAATCTTACTTCCACCGACTTTTAAAATCACAGCTTCTAGAAGGTTTACATGATTTCTTAAAAAACACGAGTTTTTAGAAAATGTATTTTATTTCATAAATGGAATCAACAAAGTATGCACATTCTACGTCATAACGAATTTCTATAGTTTGCGCATGCGTCCAGAAATAAGAAAAGCTTACTTCCCCCATTTTTTAAAATCACAGCTTCTAAAAGGTTTACATGAGTTCTTAAAAAACACGAGTTTTTAGAAAATTTGTTTTATTTCATAAATGGAATCAACAAAGTATGCACATTCTACGTCATAACGACTTTCTATAGTTTGCGCATGCGTCCGGAAATAAGAAAAGCTTACTTCCCCCGTTTTTTAAAATCACAGCTTCTAGAAGGTTTACATGATTTCTTAAAAAACACGAGTTTTTAGAAAATGTGTTTTATTTCATAAATGGAATCAACAAAGTATGCACATTCTACGTCATAACGAGTTTCTATAGTTTGCGCATGCGTTTGGAAATAAGAAAAGCTTACTTCCCCCGTTTTTTAAAATCACAGCTTCTAGAAGGTTTACATGATTTCTTAAAAAACACGAGTTTTTAGAAAATGTGTTTTATTTCATAAATGGAATCAACAAAGTATGCACATTCTACATCATAACGACTTTCTATAGTTTCCCCATGCGTCCGGAAATAAGAAAAGCTTACTTCCACAGTTTTTTAAAATCACAGCTTCTAGAAGGTTTACATGATTTCTTAAAAAGCACGAGTTTTTAGAAAATGTGTTTTATTTCATAAATGGAATCAACAAAGTATGCACATTCTAAGTCAATACGACTTTCTATATTTTGCGCATTCGTCCGGAAATAAGAAAAGCTTGCTTCCACTGTTTTTTAAAATCAAAGCTTCTAGAAGGTTTACATGATTTCGTAAAAAACACGAGTTTTTAGAAAATGTGTTTTATTTCATAAATGGAATCTAAAAAGTATGCACATTCTACGTCATAAAAACTTTCTATAGTTTGCGCATGCGTCCGGAAATAAGAAAAGCTTACTTCCCTCATTTTTTAAAATCACAGCTTCTAGAAGGTTTACATGATTTCTTAAAAAACACGAGTTTTTAGAAAATGTGTTTTATTTCATAAATGGAATCAACAAAGTATGCACATTCTACTTCATAACGACTTTCTATAGTTTGCGCATGCATTTGGAAATAAGAAAAGCTTACTTCCACTGTTTTTTAAAATCACAGCTTCTAGAAGGTTTACATGATTTCGCAAAAAACACGAGTTTTTAGAAAATGTGTTTTATTTCATAAATGGAATCTACAAAGTATGCACATTCTTGGTCATAATGACATTCTATAGTTTTCACATGCGTCCAGAAATAAGAAAAGCTTACTTCCCCCGTTTTTTAAAATCACAGCTTCTAGAAGTTTTACATGATTTCTTAAAAAACACGAGTTTTTAGAAAATGTGTTTTATTTCATAAATGGAATCAACAAAGTATGCACATTCTACGTCATAACGACTTTCTATAGTTTGCGCATAGGTCCGGAAATAAGAAAAGCTTACTTCCACCATTTTTTAAAATCACAGCTTCTAGAAGGTTTACATGATTTCTTAAAAAACACGAGTTTTTAGAAAATGCGTTTTATTTCATAAATGGAATCAACAAAGTATGCACATTCCACGTCATAACGACTTTCTATAGTTTGTGCATGCGTCCGGAAAAAAGAAAAGCTTACTTCTCCCGTTTTTTAAAATCACAGCTTCTAGAAGGTTTACATGATTTCTTAAAAAACACGAGTTTTTAGAAAATGTGTTTTATTTCATAAATGGAATCAACAAAGTATGCACATTCTACTTCATAACGACTTTCTATAGTTTGCGCATGCGTTTGGAAATAAGAAAAGCTTACTTCCACTGTTTTTTAAAATCACAGCTTCTAGAAGGTTTACATGATTTCGCAAAAAACACGAGTTTTTAGAAAATGTGTTTTATTTCATAAATGGAATCTACAAAGTATGCACATTCTTTGTCATAACGACATTCTATAGTTTGCACATGCGTCCAGAAATAAGAAAAGCTTACTTCCCCCATTTTTTAAAATCACAGCTTCTAGAAGGTTTACACGATTTCTTAAAAAACACGAGTTTTTAGAAAATGTGTTTTATTTCATCAATGGAATCAACAAAGTATGCACATTCTATGTCATAAGGACTTTCTATAGTTTGCGCATTCGTCTGGAAATAAGAAAAGCTTACTTCCCCCGTTTTTTAAAATCACAGCTTCTAGAAGGTTTACATGATTTCTTAAAAAACACGAGTTTTTAGAAAATGTGTTTTATTTCATAAATGGAATCAACAAAGTATGCACATTCTACGTCATAACGACTTTCTATAGTTTGCGCATTCGTTTTAAAATAAGAAAAGCTTACTTCCACCGTTTTTTAAAATCACAGCTTCTAGAAGGTTTACATGATTTCGTAAAAAACACGAGTTTTTAGAAAATGTGTTTTATTTCATAAATGGAATGAACAAAGTATGCACATTCTACGTCATATCGATTTTCTATCGTTTGTGCATGCGTCCGGAAATAAGAAAAGCTTACCTCCCCCGTTTTTTAAAATCACAGATTCTAGAAGTTTTGCATGATTTCTTAAAAAACACGAGTTTTTAGAAAATGTGTTTTATTAAATAATTGCAATCAACAAAGTATGCACATTCTATGTCATAACGACTTTCTATAGTTTGCGCATGCGTTTGGAAATAAGAAAAGCTTACTTCCCCCATTTTTTAAAATCACAGCTTCTAGAAGGTTTACATGATTTCTTAAAAAACACGCGTTTTTAGAAAATGTGTTTTATTTCATAAATGGAATCAACAAAGTATGCACATTCTATGTCATAGCGACTTTCTATAGTTTGCACATGCGTTTGGAAATGAAAAAAGCTTACTTCCACCGTTTTTTAAAATCACAGCTTCTAGAAGGTTTACATGATTTCTTAAAAAACACGAGTTTTTAGAAGATGTGTTTTATTTCATAAATGGAATCAACAAAGTATGCACATTCTACGTCATAACGATTTTTTATACTTTGTGCATGCGTCCGGAAATAAGAAAAGCTTACCTCCCCCATCTTTTAAAATCACAGATTCTAGAAGTTTTGCATGATTTCTTAAAAAAGACGAGTTTTTAGAAAATGTGTTTTATTAAATAAATAGAATCAACAAAGTATGGACATTCTATGTCATAACGAATTTCTATAGTTTGCGCATGCGTTTGGAAATAAGAAAAGGTTACTTCCCCCGTTTTTCAAAATCACAACTTCTAGAAGGTTTACATGATTTCTTAAAAAACACGAGTTTTTAGAAAATGTGTTTTATTTCATAAATGAAATCAACAAAGTATGCACATTCTATGTCATAGCGACTTTCTATAGTTTGCGCATGCGTTTGGAAATAAGAAAAGCTTAGTTCCCCGTTTTTTAAAATCACAGCTTCTAGAAGGTTTACACGATTTCTTAAAAAACACGAGTTTTTAGAAAATGTGTTTTATTTGATAAATGGAATCAACAAAGTATGCACATTCTACGTCATAACGACTTTCTATAGTTTGGGCATGCGTCTGGAAATAATCAAAGCTTACTTCCACCATTTTTTAAAATCACAGCTTCTAAAAGGTTTACATGATTTCTTAAAAAACATGAGTTTTTAGAAAATGTGTTTTACTTCATAAATGGAATCAACAAAGTATGCACATTCTATGTCATAACGACTTTCTATAGTTTGCGCATGCGTCCGGAAATAAGAAAAGCTTACTTCCACCGTTTTTTAAAATCACAGCTTCTAGAAGGTTTACACGATTTCTTAAAAAACACGAGTTTTTAGAAAATGTGTTTTATTTCATAAATGGAATCAACAAAGTATGCACATTCTATGTCATAATGACTTTCTATAGTTTGCGCATTCGTCTGGAAATAAGAAAAGCTTACTTCCACCGTTTTTTAAAATCACAGCTTCTAGAAGGTTTACACGATTTCTTCAAAAACACGAGTTTCTAGAAAATGTGTTTTATTTCATAAATGGAATCAACAAAGTATGCACATTCTATGTCATAACGAATTTCTATAGTTTGCGCATGCGTTTGGAAATAAGAAAAGCTTACTTCCCCCGTTTTTTAAAATCACAGCTTCTAGAAGGTTTACATGATTTCTTAAAAAACACGAGTTTTTAGAAAATGTGTTTTATATCATAAATGGAATCAACAAAGTATGCACATTCTACTTCATAACGACTTTCTAGAGTTTGCGCATGCGTTTGGGAATAAGAAAAGCTTACTTCCCCCGTTTTTTAAAATCACAGCTTCTAGAAGGTTTACACGATTTCTTAAAAAACACGAGTTTTTAGAAAATGTGTTTTATTTCATAAATGGAATCAACAAAGTATGCACATTCTATGTCATAACGACTTTCTATAGTTTGCGCATGCGTCCGGAAATAAGAAAAGCTTACCTCCACCGTTTTTTAAAATCACAGCTTCTAGAAGTTTTACACGATTTCTTAAAAAACATGAGTTTTTAAAAATGTGTTTTATTTCATAAATGGAATCAACAAAGTATGCACATTCTATGTCATAACGACTTTCTATAGTTTGCGCATGCGTTTGGAAATAAGAAAAGCTTACTTCCCCCGTTTTTTATAATCACAGCTTCTAGAAGGTTTACATGATTTCTTAAAAAACACGAGTTTTTGGAAAATGTGATTTATTTCATAAATGGAATCAACAAACTTTGCGCATTCTTTGTCATAACGACTTTCTATAGTTTGTGCATGCGTCCGGAAATAAGAAAAGCTTACTTCCACCATTTTTTAAAATCATCGCTTCTAAAAGGTTTACATGATTTCTTAAAAAACATGAGTTTTTTTAAAATGTGTTTTATTTCATAAATGGAATCAACTAAGTATGCACATTCTATGTCATAACAACTTTATATAGTTTGCGCATGCGTCTGGAAATAAGAAAAGCTTACTTCCACCGTTTTTTAGAATCACAGCTTCTAGAAGGTTTACACTATTTCGTAAAAAACACGAGTTTTTAGAAAATGTGTTTTATTTCATAAATGGAATCAAAAAAGTATGCACATTCTATGTCATAACGACTTTCTATAGTTTGCGCTTTCGTCCGGAAATAAGAAAAGCTTACTTCCACCGTTTTTTAAAATCACAGCTTCTAGAAGGTTTATATGATTTCTTAAAAAACACGAGTTTTTAGAAAATGTGTTTTATTTCATAAATGGAATCTACAAAGTATGCACATTCTACGTCATAATGACTTTATATAGTTTGCGCATGCGTCCGGAAATAAGAAAAGCTTACTTCCCCCATGTTTTAAAATCACAGCTTCTAGAAGGTTTACATGATTTCTTAAAAAACACGAGTTTTTAGAAAATGTGTTTTATTATATAAATGGAATCAACAAAGTATGCACATTCTATGTCATAACGACTTTCTATAGTTTGCGCATGCGTTTGGAAATAAGAAAAGCTTACTTCCCCCGTTTTTAAAATCACAGCTTCTAGAAGGTTTACATGATTTGTTAAAAAACACGAGTTTTTAGAAAATGTGTTTTATTTCAAAAATGGAATCAACAAGGTATGCACATTCTACGTCATAACGACTTTCTATAGTTTGTGCATGCATCCGTAAATACGAAAAGCTTACTTCCATCGTTTTTTAAAATCACAGCTTCTAGAAGGTTTACATGATTTCGCAAAAAACACGAGTTTTTAGAAAATGTGTTTTATTTAATAAATGGAATATACAAAGTATGCACATTCTACATCATAACGACTTTCTATAGTTTGCGCATGCGTCCGGAAATAAGAAAAGGTTACCTCCACTGTTTTTTAAAATCACAGCTTCTAAAAGGTTTACATGATTTCGTAAAAAACACGAGTTTTTAGAAAATGAGTTTTATTTCATAAATGGAATCTACAAAGTATGCACATTCTACGTCATAACGACTTTCTATAGTTTGCGCATGCATCCAGAATTAAGAAAAGCTTACTTCCCCCTTTTTTTAAAATCACAGCTTCTAGAAGGTTTACATGATTTCGCAAAAAACACGAGTTTTTAGAAAATGTGTTTTATTTCATAAATGGAATATACATAGTATGGACATTCTACATCATAACGACTTTCTATAGTTTGCGCATGCGTCCGGAAATAAGAAAAGCTTTCTTCCACTGTTTTTTAAAATCACAGCTTCTAGAAGGTTTACATGATTTCGTAAAAAACACTAGTTTTTAGAAACTGTGTTTTATTTCATAAATGGAATCTACAAAGTATGCACATTCACGTCATAACAACTTTCTATAGTTTGCGCATGCGTCAAGAATTAAGAAAAGCTTACTTCCCCTTTTTTTTAAAAACACAGCTTCTAGAAGGTTTACATGATTTCTTAAAAAACACGAGTTTTTAGAAAATGTGTTTTATTTAATAAATGGAATCAACAAAGTATGCACATTCTATGTCATAACAACTTTCTATAGTTTGCGCATGCGTCCAGAAATAAGAAAAGCTTATTTCCACTGTTTTTTAAAATCACAGCTTCTAGAAGGTTTACACGATTTCTTAAAAAACACGAGTTTTTAGAAATGTGTTTTATTTCATAAATGGAATCAACAAGGTATGCACATTCTATGTCATAACGACTTTCTATAGTTTGCGCATGCGTCCATAAATAAGAAAAGCTTACTTCCACCGTTTTTTAAAATCACAGCTTCTAGAAGGTTTACACGATTTCTTAAAAAACACGAATTTTTAGAAAATGTGTTTTATTTCATAAATGGAATCAACAAAGTATGCACATTCTATGTCATAACGACTTTCTATATTTTGCGCATTCGTCCGGAAATAAGAAAAACTTACTTCCTCCGTTTTTTAAAATCACAGCTTCTAGAAGGTTTACATGATTTCCTAAAAAACACGAGTTTTTAGAAAATGTGTTTTATATCATAAATGGAATCAACAAAGTATGCACATTCTACTTCATAAAGATTTTCTAGAGTTTGCGCATGCGTTTGGGAATAAGAAAAGCTTACTTCCCCCGTTTTTTAAAATCACAGCTTCTAGAAGGTTTACACGATTTCTTAAAAAACACGAGTTTTTAGAAAATGTGTTTTATTTCATAAATGGAATCAACAAAGTATGCACATTCTATGTCATAACGACTTTCTATAGTTTGCGCACGCGTCCGGAAATAAGAAAAGCTTACTTCCACCTTTTTTTAAAATCACAGCTTCTAGAAGGTTTACACGATTTCTTAAAAAACACGAGTTTTTAGAAAATGTGTTTTATTTCATAAATGGAATAAACAAAGTATGCACATTCTATGTCATAACGACTTTCTATAGTTTGCGCATTCGTCCGGAAATAAGAAAAGCTTACTTCCACCATTTTTTAAAATCACGGATTCTAGAAGGTTTACATGATTTCTTAAAAAACACGAGTTTTTAGAAAATGTGTTTTATTTCATAAATGGAATCAACAAAGTATGCACATTCTACGTCATAACGACTTTCTATAGTTTGCGCATGCGTTTGGAAATAAGAAAAGCTTACTTCCCCCGTTTTTTAAAATCACAGCTTCTAGAAGGTTTACATGATTTCTTAAAAAACACGAGTTTTTGGAAAATGTGATTTATTTCATAAATGGAATCAACAAAGTATGCACATTCTATGTCATAACGAATTTCTATAGTTTGCGCATGCATTTGGAAATAAGAAAAGCTTACTTCCACCATTTTTTAAAATCACAGCTTCTAGAAGGTTTAAACGATTTCTTAAAAAACACGAGTTTTTAGAAAATGTGTTTTATTTCATAAATGGAATCAACAAAGTATGCACATTCTATGTCATAACGATTTTCTGTAGTTTGCGCAATCGTCCGGAAATACGAAAAGCTTACCTCCCCCGTTTTTTAAAATCATACATTCTAGAAGTTTTGCATGATTTCTTAAAAAACACGAGTTTTTAGAAAATGTGTTTTATTAAATAAATGGAATCAACAAAGTATGCACATTCTATGTCATAACGACTTTCTATAGTTTGCGCATCCGTTTGGAAATAATAAAAGTTTACTTCCCCCGTTTTTTAAAATCACAGCTTCTAGAAGGTTTACATGATTTCTTGAAAAACACGAATTTTTAGAAAATGTGTATTATTTCATAAATGGAATCAACAAAGTATGCACATTCTATGTCATAGCGACTTTCTATAGTTTGCGCATGCATTTGGAAATAAGAAAAGCTTACTTCCACCGTTTTTTAAAATCACAGCTTCTGGAAGGTTTACATGATTTCTTAAAAAACACGAGTTTTTAGAAAATGTATTTTATTTCATAAATGGAATCAACAAAGTATGCACATTCTACGTCATAACGAATTTCTATAGTTTGCGCATGCGTCCGGAAATAAGAAAACCTTACTTCCCCCATTTTTTAAAATCACAACTTCTAGAAGGTTTACATGATTTCTGAAAAAACACGAGTTTTTAGAAAATGTGTTTTATTTCATAAATTGAATCAACAAAGTATGCACATTCTACGTCATAAGGACTTTCTATAGTTTGCGCATGCGTTTGGAAATAAGAAAAGCTTACTTCCCCCGTTTTTTAAAATCACAGCTTCTAGAAGGTTTACATGATTTCTTAAAAAACACGAGTTTTTAGAAAATGTGTTTTATATCATAAATGGAATCAACAAAGTATGCACATTCTACTTCATAACGACTTTCTAGAGTTTGCGCATGCGTTTGGGAATAAGAAAAGCTTACTTCCCCCATTTTTTAAAATCACAGCTTCTAGAAGGTTTACACGATTTCTTAAAAAACACGAGTTTTTACAAAATGTGTTTTATTTCATAAATGGAATCAACAAAGTATGCACATTCTATGTCATAACGACTTTCTATAGTTTCCGCATGCGTCCGGAAATAAGAAAAGCTTACTTCCACCTTTTTTTAAAATCACAGCTTCTAGAAGGTTTACACGATTTCTTAAAAAACACGAGTTTTTAGAAAATGTATTTTATTTCATAACTGGAATCAACAAAGTATGCACATTCTATGTCATAACGACTTTCTATAGTTTGCGCATTCGTCCGGAAATAAGAAAAGCTTACTTCCACCATTTTTTAAAATCATGGATTCTAGAAGGTTTACATGATTTCTTAAAAAACACGAGTTTTTAGAAAATGTGTTTTATTTCATAAATGGAATCAACAAAGTATGCACATTCTACGTCATAACGACTTTCTATAGTTTGCGCATGCGTTTGGAAATAAGAAAAGCTTACATCCCCCATTTTTTAAAATTACAGCTGCTAGAAGGTTTACATGATTTCTTAAAAAACACGAGTTTTTGGAAAATGTGATTTATTTCATAAATGGAATCAACAAAGTATGCACATTCTATGTCATAATGACTTTCTATAGTTTGCGCATGCGTCCGGAAATAAGAAAAGCTTACTTCCCCCGTTTTTTAAAATCACAGCTTCTAGAAGGTTTACATGATTTCTTAAAAAACACGAGTTTTTAGAAAATGTGTTTTATTTCATAAATGGAATCAACAAGGTATGCACATTCTACGTCATAACGAGTTTCTATAGTTTGCGCATGCGTTTGGAAATAAGAAAAGCTTACTTCCCCCGTTTTTTAAAATCACAGCTTCTAGAAGGTTTACATGATTTCTTAAAAAACACGAGTTTTTAGAAAATCTGTTTTATTTCATAAATGGAATCAACAAAGTATGCACATTCTACATCATAACAACTTTCTATAGTTTCCCCATGCGTCCGGAAATAAGAAAAGCTTACTTCCACAGTTTTTTAAAATCACAGCTTCTAGAAGGTTTACATGATTTCTTAAAAAGCACGAGTTTTTAGAAAATATGTTTTATTTCATAAATGGAATCAACAAAGTATGCACATTCTAAGTCATAACGACTTTCTATAGTTTGCGCATTCGTCCGGAAATAAGAAACGCTTGCTTCCACTGTTTTTTAAAATCAAAGCTTCTAGAAGGTTTACATGATTTCGTAAAAAACACGAGTTTTTAGAAAATGTGTTTTATTTCATAAATGGAATCTAAAAATTATGCACATTCTACGTCATAAAAACTTTCTATAGTTTGCGCATACGTCCGGAAATAAGAAAAGCTTACTTCCCTCGTTTTTTAAAATCACAGCTTCTAGAAGGTTTACATGATTTCTTAAAAAACACGAGTTTTTAGAAAATGTCTTTTATTTCATAAATGGAATCAACAAAGTATGCACATTGTACTTCATAACGACTTTCTATAGTTTGCGCATGCGTTTGGAAATAAGAAGAGCTTACTTCCACTGTTTTTTAAAATCACAACTTCTAGAAGGTTTACATGATTTCGCAAAAAACACGAGTTTTTAGAAAATGTGTTTTATTTCATAAATGGAATCTACAAAGTATGCACATTCTTCGTCATAACGACATTCTATAGTTTGCACATGCGTCCAGAAATAAGAAAATCTTACTTCCCCCGTTTTTTAAAATCACAGCTTCTAGAAGTTTTACATGATTTCTTAAAAAACACGAGTTTTTAGAAAATGTGTTTTATTTCATAAATGGAATCAACAAAGTATGCACATTCTACGTCATAACGACTTTCTATAGTTTGCGCATGCGTCCGGAAATAAGAAAAGCTTACTTCCACCATTTTTTAAAATCACAGCTTCTAGAAGGTTTACATGATTTCTTAAAAAACACGAGTTTTTAGAAAATGCGTTTTATTTCATAAATGGAATCAACAAAGTATGCACATTCCACGTCATAACGACTTTCTATAGTTTGTGCATGCGTCCGGAAAAAAGAAAAGCTTACTTCTCCCGTTTTTTAAAATCACAGCTTCTAGAAGGTTTACATGATTTCTTAAAAAACACGAGTTTTTAGAAAATGTGTTTTATTTCATAAATGGAATCAACAAAGTATGCACATTCTACTTCATAACGACTTTCTATAGTTTGCGCATGCGTTTGGAAATAAGAAAAGCTTACTTCCACTGTTTTTTAAAATCACAGCTTCTAGAAGGTTTACATGATTTCGCAAAAAACACTAGTTTTTAGAAAATGTGTTTTATTTCATAAATGGAATCTACAAAGTATGCACATTCTTTGTCATAACGACATTCTATAGTTTGCACATGCGTCCAGAAATAAGAAAAGCTTAATTCCCCCATTTTTTAAAATCACAGCTTCTAGAAGGTTTACACGATTACTTAAAAAACACGAGTTTTTAGAAAATGTGTTTTATTTCATCAATGGAATCAACAAAGTATGCACATTCTATGTCATAAGGACTTTCTATAGTTTGCGCATTCGTCTGGAAATAAGAAAAGCTTACTTCCCCCGTTTTTTAAAATCACAGCTTCTAGAAGGTTTACATGATTTCTTAAAAAACACGAGTTGTTAGAAAATGTGTTTTATTTCATAAATGGAATCAACAAAGTATGCACATTCTACGTCATAACGACTTTCTATAGTTTGCGCATTCGTTTTAAAATAAGAAAAGCTTACTTCCACCGTTTTTTAAAATCACAGCTTCTAGAAGGTTTACATGATTTCGGAAAAAACACGAGTTTTTAGAAAATGTGTTTTATTTCATAAATGGAATGAACAAAGTATGCACATTCTACGTCATATCGATTTTCTATCGTTTGTGCATGCGTCCGGAAATAAGAAAAGCTTACCTCCCCCGTTTTTTAAAATCACAGATTCTAGAAGTTTTGCATGATTTTTTAAAAAACACGAGTTTTTAGAAAATGTGTTTTATTAAATAATTGCAATCAAAAAAGTATGCACATTCTATGTCATAACGACTTTCTATAGTTTGCGCATGCGTTTGGAAATAAGAAAAGCTTACTTCCCCCATTTTTTAAAATCACAGCTTCTAGAAGGTTTGCATGATTTCTTAAAAAACACGCGTTTTTAGAAAATGTGTTTTATTTCATAAATGGAATCAACAAAGTATGCACATTCTATGTCATAGCGACTTTCTATAGTTTGCACATGCGTTTGGAAATGAAAAAAGCTTACTTCCATCGTTTTTTAAAATCACAGCTTCTAGAAGGTTTACATGATTTCGTAAAAAACACGAGTTTTTAGAAGATGTGTTTTATTTCATAAATGGAATCAACAAAGTATGCACATTCTACGTCATAACGATTTTTTATACTTTGTGCATGCGTCCGGAAATAAGAAAAGCTTACCTCCCCCGTTTTTTAAAATCACAGATTCTAGAAGTTTTGCATGATTTCTTAAAAAATACGAGTTTTTAGAAAATGTGTTTTATTAAATAAATAGAATCAACAAAGTATGGACATTCTATGTCATAACGACTTTCTATAGTTTGCGCATGCGTTTGGAAATAAGAAAAGGTTACTTCCCCCGTTTTTCAAAATCACAACTTCTAGAAGGTTTACATGATTTCTTAAAAAACACGAGTTTTTAGAAAAGGTGTTTTATTTCATAAATGAAATCAACAAAGTATGCACATTCTATGTCATAGCGACTTTCTATAGTTTGGGCATGCGTTTGGAAATAAGGAAAACTTACTTCCCCGTTTTTTAAAATCACAGCTTCTAGAAGGTTTACACGATTTCTTAAAAAACACGAGTTTTTAGAAAATGTGTTTTATTTGATAAATGGAATCAACAAAGTATGCACATGCTACGTCATAACAAATTTCTATAGTTTGCGCATGCGTCTGGAAATAATCAAAGCTTACTTCCACCATTTTTTAAAATCACAGCTTCTAAAAGGTTTACATGATTTCTTAAAAAACACGAGTTTTTAGAAAATGTGTTTTATTTCATAAATGGAATCAACAAAGTATGCACATTCTATGTCATAACGACTTTCTATAGTTTGCCCATGCGTCCGGAAATAAGAAAAGCTTACTTCCACCGTTTTTTAAAATCACAGCTTCTAGAAGGTTTACACGATTTCTTCAAAAACACGAGTTTCTAGAAAATGTGTTTTATTTCATAAATGGAATCAACAAAGTATGCACATTCTATGTCATAACGAATTTCTATAGTTTGCGCATGCGTTTGGAAATAAGAAAAGCTTACTTCCCCCGTTTTTTAAAATCACAGCTTCTAGAAGGTTTACATGATTTCTTAAAAAACACGAGTTTTTATAAAATGTGTTTTATATCATAAATGGAATCAACAGAGTATGCACATTCTACTTCATAACGACTTTCTAGAGTTTGCGCATGCGTTTGGGAATAAGAAAAGCTTACTTCCCCCGTTTTTTAAAATCACAGCTTCTAGAAGGTTTACACGATTTCGTAAAAAACACGAGTTTTTAGAAAATGTGTTTTATTTCATAAATGGAATCAACAAAGTATGCACATTCTATGTCATAACGACTTTCTATAGTTTGCGCATGCGTCCGGAAATAAGAAAAGCTTACTTCCACAGTTTTTTAAAATCACAGCTTCTAGAAGGTTTACACGATTTCTTAAAAAACACGAGTTTTTAGAAAATGTGTTTTATTTCATAAATGGAATCAACAAAGTATGCACATTCTATGTCATAACGACTTTCTATAGTTTGCGCATGCGTTTGGAAATAAGAAAAGCTTACTTCCCCGTTTTTTTAAAATCACAGCTTCTAGAAGGTTTACATGATTTCTTAAAAAACACGAGTTTTTGGAAAATGTGATTTATTTCATAAATGGAATCAACAAACTTTGCACATTCTTTGTCATAACGACTTTCTATAGTTTGCGCATGCGTCCGGAAATAAGAAAAGCTTACTTCCACCATTTTTTAAAATCATCGCTTCTAAAAGGTTTACATGATTTCTTAAAAAACATGAGTTTTTTTAAAATGTGTTTTATTTCATAAATGGAATCAACTAAGTATGCACATTCTATGTCATAACGACTTTCTATAGTTTGCACATGCGTCCGGAAATAAGAAAAGCTTACTTCCACCGTTTTTTAGAATCACAGCTTCTAGAAGGTTTACACGATTTCGTAAAAAACACGAGTTTTTAGAAAATGTGATTTATTTCATAAATGGAATCAAAAAAGTATGCACATTCTATGTCATAACAACTTTCTATAGTTTGAGCTTTCGTCCGGAAATAAGAAAAGCTTACTTCCACCATTTTTTAAAATCACAGCTTCTAGAAGGTTTACATGATTTCTTAAAAAACACGAGTTTTTAGAAAATGTGTTTTATTTCATAAATGGAATCTACAAAGTATGCACATTCTACGTCATAATGACTTTATATAGTTTGCGTATGCGTCCGGAAATAAGAAAAGCTTACTTCCCCCATTTTTTAAAATCACAGCTTCTAGAAGGTTTACATGATTTCTTAAAAAACACGAGTTTTTAGAAAATGTGTTTTATTATATAAATGGAATCAACAAAGTATGCACATTCTATGTCATAACGACTTTCTATAGTTTGCGCATGCGTTTGGAAATAAGAAAAGCTTACTTCCCCCGTTTTTTAAAATCACAGCTTCTAGAAGGTTTACATGATATGTTAAAAAACACGAGTTTTTAGAAAATGTGTTTTATTTCAAAAATGGAATCAACAAGGTATGCACATTCTACGTCATAAAGACTTTCTATATTTTGTGCATGCGTCCGGAAATACGAAAAGCTTACTTCCACCGTTTTTTTAAATCACAGCTTCTAGAAGGTTTACATGATTTCGCAAAAAATACGAGTTTTTAGAAAATGTGTTTTATTTAATAAATGGAATATACAAAGTATGCACATTCTACATCATAACGACTTTCTATAGTCTGCGCATGCGTCCGGAAATAAGAAAAGGTTACTTCCACTGTTTTTTAAAATCACAGCTTCTAGAAGGTTTACATGATTTCGTAAAAAACACGAGTTTTTGGAAAATGAGTTTTATTTCATAAATGGAATCTACAAAGTATGCACATTCTACGTCATAACGACTTTCTATAGTTTGCGCATGCGTCCAGAATTAAGAAAAGCTTACTTCCCCCTTTTTTTAAAATCACAGCTTCTAGAAGGTTTACATGATTTCGCAAAAAACACGATTTTTTAGAAAATGTGTTTTATTTCATAAATGGAATATACAATGTATGCACATTCTACATCATAAGGACTTTCTATAGTTAGCGCATGCGTCCGGAAATAAGAAAAGCTTACTTCCACTGTTTTTTAAAATCACAGCTTCTAGAAGGTTTACATAATTTCGTAAAAAACACGAGTTTTTAGAAACTGTGTTTTATTTCATAAATGGAATCTACAAAGTATGCACATTCTACGTCATAACAACTTTCTATAGTTTGCGCATGCGTCAAGAATTAAGAAAAGCTTACTTCCCCTTTTTTTTAAAAACACAGCTTCTAGAAGGTTTACATGATTTCGCAAAAAACACGAGTTTTTAGAAAATGTGTTTTATTTAATAAATGGAATATACAAAGTATGCACATTCTACATCATAACGACTTTCTATAGTCTGCGCATGCGTCCGGAAATAAGAAAAGGTTACTTCCACTGTTTTTTAAAATCACAGCTTCTAGAAGGTTTACATGATTTCGTAAAAAGCACGAGTTTTTGGAAAATGAGTTTTATTTCATAAATGGAATCTACAAAGTATGCACATTCTACGTCATAACGACTTTCTATAGTTTGCGCATGCGTCCAGAATTAAGAAAAGCTTACTTCCCCCTTTTTTTAAAATCACAGCTTCTAGAAGGTTTACATGATTTCGCAAAAAACACGATTTTTTAGAAAATGTGTTTTATTTCATAAATGGAATATACAATGTATGCACATCCTACATCATAAGGACTTTCTATAGTTAGCGCATGCGTCCGGAAATAAGGAAAGCTTACTTCCACTGTTTTTTAAAATCACAGCTTCTAGAAGGTTTACATGATTTCTTAAAAAACACGAGTTTTTAGAAAATGTGTTTTATATCATAAATGGAATCAACAAAGTATGCACATTCTACTTCAGAACGATTTTCTAGAGTTTGCGCATGCGTTTGGGAATAAGAAAAGCTTACTTCCCCCGTTTTTTAAAATCACAGCTTCTAGAAGGTTTACACGATTTCTTAAAAAACACGAGTTTTTAGAAAATGTGTTTTATTTCATCAATGGAATCAACAAAGTATGCACATTCTATATCATAACGACTTTCTATAGTTTGCGCATGCGTCCGGAAATAAGAAAAGCTTACTTCCACCTTTTTTTAAAATCACAGCTTCTAGAAGGTTTACACGATTTCTTAAAAAACACGAGTTTTTAGAAAATGTGTTTTATTTCATAAATGGAATGAACAAAGTATGCACATTCTACGTCATATCGATTTTCTATCGTTTGTGCATGCGTCCGGAAATAAGAAAAGCTTACCTCCCCCGTTTTTTAAAATCACAGATTCTAGAAGTTTTGCATGATTTTTTAAAAAACACGAGTTTTTAGAAAATGTGTTTTATTTCATAAATGGAATCAACAAAGTATGCACATTCTATGTCATAGCGACTTTCTATAGTTTGCACATGCGTTTGGAAATGAAAAAAGCTTACTTCCACCGTTTTTTAAAATCACAGCTTCTAGAAGGTTTACATGATTTCGTAAAAAACACGAGTTTTTAGAAGATGTGTTTTATTTCATAAATGGAATCAACAAAGTATGCACATTCTATGTCATAACGATTTTTTATACTTTGTGCATGCGTCCGGAAATAAGAAAAGCTTACCTCCCCCGTTTTTTAAAAGCACAGATTCTAGAAGTTTTGCATGATTTCTTAAAAAATACGAGTTTTTAGAAAATGTGTTTTATTAAATAAATAGAATCAACAAAGTATGGACATTCTATGTCATAACGACTTTCTATAGTTTGCGCATGCGTTTGGAAATAAGAAAAGGTTACTTCCCCCGTTTTTCAAAATCACAACTTCTAGAAGGTTTACATGATTTCTTAAAAAACACGAGTTTTTAGAAAATGTGTTTTATTTCATAAATGAAATCAACAAAGTATGCACATTCTATGTCATAGCGACTTTCTATAGTTTGCGCATGCGTTTGGAAATAAGGAAAGCTTACTTCCCCGTTTTTTAAAATCACAGCTTCTAGAAGGTTTACACGATTTCTTAAAACACACGAGTTTTTAGAAAATGTGTTTTATTTGATAAATGGAATCAACAAAGTATGCACATGCTACGTCATAACAAATTTCTATAGTTTGCGCATGCGTCTGCAAATAATCAAAGCTTACTTCCACCATTTTTTAAAATCACAGCTTCTAAAAGGTTTACATGATTTCTTAAAAAACACGAGTTTTTAGAAAATGTGTTTTATTTCATAAATGGAATCAACAAAGTATGCACATTCTATGTCATAACGACTTTCTATAGTTTGCCCATGCGTCCGGAAATAAGAAAAGCTTACTTCCACCGTTTTTTAAAATCACAGCTTCTAGAAGGTTTACACGATTTCTTCAAAAACACGAGTTTCTAGAAAATGTGTTTTATTTCATAAATGGAATCAACAAAGTATGCACATTCTATGTCATAACGAATTTCTATAGTTTGCGCATGCGTTTGGAAATAAGAAAAGCTTACTTCCCCCGTTTTTTAAAATCACAGCTTCTAGAAGGTTTACATGATTTCTTAAAAAACACGAGTTTTTAGAAAATGTGTTTTATATCATAAATGGAATCAACAGAGTATGCACATTCTACTTCATAACGACTTTCTAGAGTTTGCACATGCGTTTGGGAATAAGAAAAGCTTACTTCCCCCGTTTTTTAAAATCACAGCTTCTAGAAGGTTTACACGATTTCTTCAAAAACACGAGTTTCTAGAAAATGTGTTTTATTTCATAAATGGAATCAACAAAGTATGCACATTCTATGTCATAACGACTTTCTATAGTTTGCGCATGCGTCCGGAAATAAGAAAAGCTTACTTCCACAGTTTTTTAAAATCACAGCTTCTAGAAGGTTTACACAATTTCTTAAAAAACACGAGTTTTTAGAAAATGTGTTTTATTTCATAAATGGAATCAACAAAGTATGCACATTCTACGTCATAAGGACTTTCTATAGTTTGCGCATGCGTTTGGAAATAAGAAAAGCTTACTTCCCCGTTTTTTTAAAATCACAGCTTCTAGAAGGTTTACATGATTTCTTAAAAAACAAGAGTTTTTGGAAAATGTGATTTATTTCATAAATGGAATCAACAAACTTTGCACATTCTTTGTCATAACGACTTTCTATAGTTTGCGCATGCGTCCGGAAATAAGAAAAGCTTACTTCCACCATTTTTTAAAATCATCGCTTCTAAAAGGTTTACATGATTTCTTAAAAAACATGAGTTTTTTTAAAATGTGTTTTATTTCATAAATGGAATCAACTAAGTATGCACATTCTATGTCATAACGACTTTCTATAGTTTGCACATGCGTCCGGAAATAAGAAAAGCTTACTTCCACCGTTTTTTAGAATCACAGCTTCTAGAAGGTTTACACGATTTCGTAAAAAACACGAGTTTTTAGAAAATGTGTTTTATTTCATAAATGGAATCAAAAAAGTATGCACATTCTATGTCATAACGACTTTCTATAGTTTGCGCTTTCGTCCGGAAATAAGAAAAGCTTACTTCCACCGTTTTTTAAAATCACAGCTTCTAGAAGGTTTACATGATTTCTTAAAAAACACGAGTTTTTAGAGAATTTGTTTTATTTCTTAAATGGAATCTACAAAGTATGCACATTCTACGTCATAATGACTTTATATAGTTTGCGTATGCGTCCGGAAATAAGAAAAGCTTACTTCCCCCATTTTTTAAAATCACAGCTTCTAGAAGGTTTACATGATTTCTTAAAAAACACGAGTTTTTAGAAAATGTGTTTTATTATATAAATGGAATCAACAAAGTATGCACATTCTATGTCATAACGACTTTCTATAGTTTGCGCATGCGTTTGGAAATAACAAAAGCTTACTTCCCCCGTTTTTTAAAATCACAGCTTCTAGAAGGTTTACATGATATGTTAAAAAACACGAGTTTTTAGAAAATGTGTTTTATTTAAAAAATGGAATCAACAAGGTATGCACATTCTACGTCATAAAGACTTTCTATAGTTTGTGCATGCGTCCGGAAATACGAAAACCTTACTTCCACCATTTTTTAAAATCACAGCTTCTAGAAGGTTTACATGATTTCGCAAAAAACACGAGTTTTTAGAAAATGTGTTTTATTTAATAAATGGAATATACAAAGTATGCACATTCTACATCATAACGACTTTCTATAGTCTGCGCATGCGTCCGGAAATAAGAAAAGGTTACTTCCACTGTTTTTTAAAATCACAGCTTCTAGAAGGTTTACATGATTTCGTAAAAAACACGAGTTTTTGGAAAATGAGTTTTATTTCATAAATGGAATCTACAAAGTATGCACATTCTACGTCATAACGACTTTCTATAGTTTGCGCATGCGTCCAGAATTAAGAAAAGCTTACTTCCCCCTTTTTTTAAAATCACAGCTTCTAGAAGGTTTACATGATTTCGCAAAAAACACGATTTTTTAGAAAATGTGTTTTATTTCATAAATGGAATATACAATGTATGCACATCCTACATCATAAGGACTTTCTATAGTTAGCGCATGCGTCCGGAAATAAGAAAAGCTTACTTCCACTGTTTTTTAAAATCACAGCTTCTAGAAGGTTTACATAATTTCGTAAAAAACACGAGTTTTTAGAAACTGTGTTTTATTTCATAAATGGAATCTACAAAGTATGCACATTCTACGTCATAACAACTTTCTATAGTTTGCGCATGCGTCAAGAATTAAGAAAAGCTTACTTCACCTTTTTTTTAAAAACACAGCTTCTAGAAGGTTTACATGATTTCTTAAAAAACACGAGTTTTTAGAAAATGTGTTTTATTTCATAAAAGGAATCAACAAAGTATGCACATTCTATGTCATAACGACTTTCTATAGTTTGCACATGCGTCCAGAAATAAGAAAAGCTTATTTCCACTGTTTTTAAAAATCACAGCTTCTAGAAGGTTTACACGATTTCTTAAAAAACACGAGTTTTTAGAAATGTGTTTTATTTCATAAATGGAATCAACAAAGTATACACATTCTATGTCATAACGACTTTCTATAGTTTGCGCATGCGTCCAGAAATAAGAAAAGCTTACTTCCACCGTTTTTTAAAATCACAGCTTCTAGAAGGTTTACACGATTTCTTAAAAAACACGAATTTTTAGAAAATGTGTTTTATTTCATAAATGGAATCAACAAAGTATGCACATTCTATGTCATAACGACTTTCTATATTTTGTGCATTCGTCTGGAAATAAGAAAAACTTACTTCCACCGTTTTTTAAAATCACAGCTTCTAGAAGGTTTACATGATTTCTTAAAAAACACGAGTTTTTAGAAAGTGTGTTTTATATAATAAATGGAATCAACAAAGTATGCACATTCTACTTCATAACGATTTTCTAGAGTTTGCGTATGCGTTTGGGAATAAGAAAAGCTTACTTCCCCCGTTTTTTAAAATCACAGCTTCTAGAAGGTTTACACGATTTCTTAAAAAACACGAGTTTTTAGAAAATGTGTTTTATTTCATAAATGGAATCAACAAAGTATGCACATTCTATGTCATAACGACTTTCTATAGTTTGCGCATCCGTCCGGAAATAAGAAAAGCTTACTTCCACCTTTTTTTAAAATCACAGCTTCTAGAAGGTTTACACGATTTCTTAAAAAACACGAGTTTTTAGAAAATGTGTTTTATTTCATAAATGGAATCAACAAAGTTTGCACATTCTATGTCATAACGACTTTCTATAGTTTGCGCATTCGTCTGGAAATAAGAAAAGCTTACTTCCACCGTTTTTTAAAATCACAGCTTCTAGAAGGTTTACACGATTCTTAAAAAACACGAGTTTTTAGAAAATGTTTTTTATTTCATAAATGGAATCAACAAAGTATGCACATTCTATGTCATAACGACTTTCTATAGTTTGCGCATGCGTTTGGAAATAAGAAAAGCTTACTTCCCCCGTTTTTTAAAATCACAGCTTCTAGAAGGTTTACATGATTTCTTAAAAAACACGAGTTTTTGGAAAATGTGATTTATTTCATAAATGGAATCAACAAACTTTGCATATTCTTTGTCATAACGACTTTCTATAGTTTGCGCATTCGTCCGGATATAAGAAAAGCTTACTTCCACCATTTTTTAAAATCATCGCTTCTAAAAGGTTTACATGATTTCTTAAAAAACATGAGTTTTTTTAAAATGTGTTTTATTTCATAAATGGAATCAACTAAGTATGCATTTTCTATGTCATAACGACTTTCTATAGTTTGCGCATGCGTCCGGAAATAAGAAAAGCTTACTTCCACCGTTTTTTAGAATCACAGCTTCTAGAAGGTTTACACGATTTCGTAAAAAACACGAGTTTTTAGAAAATGTGTTTTATTTCATAAATGGAATAAAAAAAGTATGCACATTCTATGTCATAACGACTTTCTATAGTTTGCGCTTTCGTCCGGAAATAAGAAAAGCTTACTTCCACCGTTTTTTAAAATCACAGCTTCTAGAAGGTTTACATGATTTCTTAAAAAACACGAGTTTTTAGAAAATGTGTTTTATTTCATAAATGGAATCTACAAAGTATGCACATTCTACGTCATAATGACTTTATATAGTTTACGCATGCGTCCGGAAATAAGAAAAGCTTACTTCCCCCATTTTTTAAAATCACAGCTTCTAGAAGGTTTACATGATTTCTTAAAAAACACAAGTTTTTAGAAAATGTGTTTTATTATATAAATGGAATCAACAAAGTATGCACATTCTATGTCATAACGACTTTCTATAGATTGCGCATGCGTTTGGAAATAAGAAAATCTTACTTCCCCCGTTTTTTAAAATCACGGCTTCTAGAAGGTTTACATGATTTGTTAAAAAACACGAGTTTTTAGAAAATGTGTTTTATTTCAAAAATGGAATCAACAAGGTATGCACATTCTACGTCATAACGACTTTCTATAGTTTGTGCATGCGTCCGGAAATACGAAAAGCTTACTTCCACCGTTTTTTAAAATCACAGCTTCTAGAAGGTTTACATGATTTCGCAAAAAACACGAGTTTTTAGAAAATGTGTTTTATTTAATAAATGGAATATACAAAGTATGCACATTCTACATCATAACGACTTTCTATAGTTTGCGCATGCGTCCGGAAATAAGAAAAGGTTACTTCCTCTGTTTTTTAAAATCACAGCTTCTAGAAGGTTTACATGATTTCGTAAAAAACACGAGTTTTTGGAAAATGAGTTTTATTTCATAAATGGAATCTACAAAGTATGCACATTCTACGTCATAACGACTTTCTATAGTTTGCGCATGCGTCCAGAATTAAGAAAAGCTTACTTCCCCCTTTTTTTAAAATCACAGCTTCTAGAAGGTTTACATGATTTCGCAAAAAACACGAGTTTTTAGAAAATGTGTTTTATTTCATCAATGGAATATACAAAGTATGCACATTCTACATCATAACGACTTTCTATAGTTTGCGCATGCGTCCGGAAATAAGAAAAGCTTACTTCCACTGTTTTTTAAAATCACAGCTTCTAGAAGGTTTACATGATTTCGTATAAAACACGAGTTTTTAGAAACTGTGTTTTATTTCATAAATGGAATCTACAAAGTATGCACATTCTACTTTATAACAACTTTCTATAGTTTGCGCATGCGTCAAGAATTAAGAAAAGCTTACTTCCCCTTTTTTTTAAAAACACAGCTTCTAGAAGGTTTACATGATTTCTTAAAAAACACGAGTTTTTAGAAAATGTGTTTTATTTCATAAATGGAATCAACAAAGTATGCACATTCTATGTCATAACGACTTTCTATAGTTTGCGCATGCGTCCAGAAATAAGAAAAGCTTATTTCCACTGTTTTTTAAAATCACAGCTTCTAGAAGGTTTACACGATTTCTTAAAAAACACGAGTTTTTAGAAATGTGTTTTATTTCATAAATGGAATCAACAAAGTATGCACATTCTATGTCATAACGACTTTCTATAGTTTGCGCATGCGTCCAGAAATAAGAAAAGCTTACTTCCACCGTTTTTTAAAATCACAGCTTCTAGAAGGTTTACACGATTTCTTAAAAAACACGAATTTTTAGAAAATGTGTTTTATTTCATAAATGGAATCAACAAAGTATGCACATTCTATGTCATAACGACTTTCTATATTTTGCGCATTCGTCCGGAAATAAGAAAAACTTACTTCCACCGTTTTTTAAAATCACAGCTTCTAGAAGGTTTACATGATTTCTTAAAAAACCCGAGTTTTTAGAAAATGTGTTTTAAATCATAAATGGAATCAACAAAGTATGCACATTCTACTTCATAACGATTTTCTAGAGTTTGCGCATGCGTTTGGGAATAAGAAAAGCTTACTTCCCCCGTTTTTTAAAATCACAGCTTCTAGAAGGTTTACATGATTTCTTAAAAAACACGAGTTTTTGGAAAATGTGATTTATTTCATAAATGGAATCAACAAAGTATGCACATTCTATGTCATAACGAATTTCTATAGTTTGCGCATGCATTTGGAAATAAGAAAAGCTTACTTCCACCATTTTTTAAAATCACAGCTTCTAGAAGGTTTACACGATTTCTTAAAAAACACGAGTTTTTAGAAAATGTGTTTTATTTCATAAATGCAATCAACAAAGTATGCACATTCTATGTCATAACGATTTTCTGTAGTTTGCGCAATCGTGCGGAAATACGAAAAGCTTACCTCCCCCGTTTTTTAAAATCATACATTCTAGAAGTTTTGCATGATTTCTTAAAAAACACGAGTTTTTAGAAAATGTGATTTATTAAATAAATGGAATCAACAAAGTATGCACATTCTATTTCATAACGAATTTCTATAGTTTGCGCATGCGTTTGGAAATAATAAAAGTTTACTTCCCCCGTTTTTTAAAATCACAGCTTCTAGAAGGTTTACATGATTTCTTAAAAAACACGAATTTTTAGAAAATGTGTATTATTTCATAAATGGAATCAACAAAGTATGCACATTCTATGTCATAGTGACTTTCTATAGTTTGCGCATGCATTTGGAAAAAAGAAAAGCTTACTTCCACCGTTTTTTAAAATCACAGCTTCTGGAAGGTTTACATGATTTCTTAAAAAACACGAGTTTTTAGAAAATGTGTTTTATTTCATAAATGGAATCAACAAAGTATGCACATTCTACGTCATAACGACTTTCTATAGTTTGCGCATGCGCTTGGAAATAAGAAAAGCTTACTTCCCCCGTTTTTTAAAATCACAGCTTCTAGAAGGTTTACATGATTTCTGAAAAAACACGAGTTTTTAGAAAATGTGTTTTATTTCATAAATGGAATCAACAAAGTATGCACATTCTACGTCATAAGGACTTTCTATAGTTTGCGCATGCGTTTGGAAATAAGAAAAGCTTACTTCCCCCATTTTTTAAAATCACAGCTTCTAGAAGGTTTACATGATTTCTTAAAAAACACGAGTTTTTAGAAAATGTGTTTTATTTCATAAATGGAATCAACAAAGTATGCATATTCTACGTCATAACGACTTTCTATAGTTTGCGCATGCATCCGGAAATAAGAAAAGCTTACTTCCACCATTTTTTAAAATCACGGATTCTAGAAGGTTTACATGATTCCTTAAAAAACATGAGTTTTTAGAAAATGTGTTTTATTTCATAAATGGAATCAAGAAAGTATGCACATTCTCGTCATAATGACTTTCTATAGTTTGCGCATGCATTTGGAATTAAGAAAAGCTTACTTCCCCCGTTTTTTTAAATCACAGCTTCTAGAAGGTTTACATGATTTCTTAAAAAACACGAGTTTTTAGAAAATGTGTTTTATTTCATAACTGGAATCAACAAAGTATGCACATTTTACGTCATAACGACTTTCTATAGTTTGCACATGTGTCCGGAAAAAAGAAAAGCTTACTTCCACCGTTTTTTAAAATTACAGCTCTAGAAGGTTTACATGACTTCTTAAAAAACATGAGTTTTTAGAAAATGTGTTGTATTTCATAAATGGAATCAACAAAGTATGCACATTCTATGTCATAACGATTTTCTACAGTTTGCGCATTCGTCCGGAAATAAGAAAAGCTTACTTACCCCGTTTTTTAAAATCACAGCTTCTAGAAGGTTTACATGATTTCCTAATAAACACGAGTTTTTAGAAAATGTGTTTTATTTCATAAATGGAATCAACAATGTATGCACATTCTACGTCATAACGACTTTCTATAGTTTGCGCATGCGTTTGGAAATAAGAAAAGCTTACTTCCCCCATTTTTTAAAATCACAGATTCTAGAAGGTTTACATGATTTCTTAAAAAACACGAGTTTTTAGAAATGTGTTTTATTTCATAAATGGAATCAACAAAGTATGCACATTCTACATCATAACAACTTTCTATAGTTTGCGCATGCATCCGGAAATAAGAAAAGTTTACTTCCTCTGTTTTTTAAAATCACAGCTTCTAGAAGGTTTACATGATTTCTTAAAAAACACGAGTTTTTAGAAAATGTGTTTTATTTCATAAATGGAATCAACAAAGCATGCACATTCTATGTCACAACGAATTTCTATAGTTTGCGCATGTGTCCGGAAATAAGAAAAGCTTACTTCCACCGTTTTTTAAAATCACAGCTTCTAGAAGGTTTACACGATTTCTTAAAAAACACGAGTTTTTAGAAAATGTGTTTTATTTCATAAATGGAATCTACAAAGTATGTACATTCTACGTCATAATGACTTTATATAGTTTGCGCATGCGTCCGGATATAAGAAAAGCTTACTTCCCCCGTTTTTTAAAATCACAGCTTCTAGAAGGTTTACACGATTTCTTAAAAAACACGAGTTTTTAGAAAATGTGTTTTATTTCATAAATGGAATCAACAAAGTATGCACATTCTATGTCATAACGACTTTCTATAGTTTGCGCATGCGTTTGGAAATAAGAAAAGCTTACTTCCCCGTTTTTTTAAAATCACAGCTTCTAGAAGGTTTACATGATTTCTTAAAAAACACGAGTTTTTGGAAAATGTGATTTATTTCATAAATGGAATCAACAAACTTTGCACATTCTTTGTCATAACGACTTTCTATAGTTTGCGCATGCGTCCGGAAATAAGAAAAGCTTACTTCCACCATTTTTTAAAATCATCGCTTCTAAAAGGTTTACATGATTTCTTAAAAAACATGAGTTTTTTTAAAATGTGTTTTATTTCATAAATGGAATCAACTAAGTATGCACATTCTATGTCATAACGACTTTCTATAGTTTGCACATGCGTCCGGAAATAAGAAAAGCTTACTTCCACCGTTTTTTAGAATCACAGCTTCTAGAAGGTTTACACGATTTCGTAAAAAACACGAGTTTTTAGAAAATGTGTTTTATTTCATAAATGGAATCAAAAAAGTATGCACATTCTATGTCATAACGACTTTCTATAGTTTGCGCTTTCGTCCGGAAATAAGAAAAGCTTACTTCCACCGTTTTTTAAAATCACAGCTTCTAGAAGGTTTACATGATTTCTTAAAAAACACGAGTTTTTAGAAAATGTGTTTTATTTCATAAATGGAATCTACAAAGTATGCACATTCTACGTCATAATGACTTTATATAGTTTGCGTATGCGTCCGGAAATAAGAAAAGCTTACTTCCCCCATTTTTTAAAATCACAGCTTCTAGAAGGTTTACATGATTTCTTAAAAAACACGAGTTTTTAGAAAATGTGTTTTATTATATAAATGGAATCAACAAAGTATGCACATTCTATGTCATAACGACTTTCTATAGTTTGCGCATGCGTTTGGAAATAAGAAAAGCTTACTTCCCCCGTTTTTTAAAATCACAGCTTCGAGAAGGTTTACATGATATGTTAAAAAACACGAGTTTTTAGAAAATGTGTTTTATTTAAAAAATGGAATCAACAAGGTATGCACATTCTACGTCATAAAGACTTTCTATAGTTTGTGCATGCGTCCGGAAATACGAAAAGCTTACTTCCACCGTTTTTTAAAATCACAGCTTCTAGAAGGTTTACATGATTTCGCAAAAAATACGAGTTTTTAGAAAATGTGTTTTATTTAATAAATGGAATATACAAAGTATGCACATTCTACATCATAACGACTTTCTATAGTCTGCGCATGCGTCCGGAAATAAGAAAAGGTTACTTCCACTGTTTTTTAAAATCACAGCTTCTAGAAGGTTTACATGATTTCGTAAAAAACACGAGTTTTTGGAAAATGAGTTTTATTTCATAAATGGAATCTACAAAGTATGCACATTCTACGTCATAACGACTTTCTATAGTTTGCGCATGCGTCCAGAATTAAGAAAAGCTTACTTCCCCCTTTTTTTAAAATCACAGCTTCTAGAAGGTTTACATGATTTCGCAAAAAACACGATTTTTTAGAAAATGTGTTTTATTTCATAAATGGAATATACAATGTATGCACATTCTACATCATAAGGACTTTCTATAGTTAGCGCATGCGTCCGGAAATAAGAAAAGCTTACTTCCACTGTTTTTTAAAATCACAGCTTCTAGAAGGTTTACATAATTTCGTAAAAAACACGAGTTTTTAGAAACTGTGTTTTATTTCATAAATGGAATCTACAAAGTATGCACATTCTACGTCATAACAACTTTCTATAGTTTGCGCATGCGTCAAGAATTAAGAAAAGCTTACTTCCCCTTTTTTTTAAAAACACAGCTTCTAGAAGGTTTACATGATTTCTTAAAAAACACGAGTTTTTAGAAAATGTGTTTTATTTCATAAAAGGAATCAACAAAGTATGCACATTCTATGTCATAACGACTTTCTATAGTTTGCGCATGCGTCCAGAAATAAGAAAAGCTTATCTCCACTGTTTTTTAAAATCACAGCTTCTAGAAGGTTTACACGATTTCTTAAAAAACACGAGTTTTTAGAAATGTGTTTTATTTCATAAATGGAATCAACAAAGTATACACATTCTATGTCATAACGACTTTCTATAGTTTGCGCATGCGTCCAGAAATAAGAAAAGCTTACTTCCACCCTTTTTTAAAATCACAGCTTCTAGAAGGTTTACACGATTTCTTAAAAAACACGAATTTTTAGAAAATGTGTTTTATTTCATAAATGGAATCAACAAAGTATGCACATTCTATGTCATAACGACTTTCTATATTTTGCGCATTCGTCTGGAAATAAGAAAAACTTACTTCCACCGTTTTTTAAAATCACAGCTTCTAGAAGGTTTACATGATTTCTTAAAAAACACGAGTTTTTAGAAAATGTGTTTTATATCATAAATGGAATCAACAAAGTATGCACATTCTACTTCATAACGATTTTCTAGAGTTTGCGCATGCGTTTGGGAATAAGAAAAGCTTACTTCCCCCATTTTTTAAAATCACAGCTTCTAGAAGGTTTACACGATTTCCTAAAAAACACGAGTTTTTAGAAAATGTGTTTTATTTCATAAATGGAATCAACAAAGTATGCACATTCTATGTCATAACGACTTTCTATAGTTTGCGCATGCGTCCGGAAATAAGAAAAGCTTACTTCCACCTTTTTTTAAAATCACAGCTTCTAGAAGGTTTACACGATTTCTTAAAAAACACGAGTTTTTAGAAAATGTGTTTTATTTCATAAATGGAATGAACAAAGTATGCACATTCTACGTCATATCGATTCTCTATCGTTTGTGCATGCGTCCGGAAATAAGAAAAGCTTACCTCCCCCGTTTTTTAAAATCACAGATTCTAGAAGTTTTGCATGATTTTTTAAAAAACACGAGTTTTTAGAAAATGTGTTTTATTAAATAATTGCAATCAACAAAGTATGCACATTCTATGTCATAACGACTTTCTATAGTTTGCGCATGCGTTTGGAAATAAGAAAAGCTTACTTCCCCCATTTTTTAAAATCACAGCTTCTAGAAGGTTGACATGATTTCTTAAAAAACACGCGTTTTTAGAAAATGTGTTTTATTTCATAAATGGAATCAACAAAGTATGCACATTCTATGTCATAGCGACTTTCTATAGTTTGCACATGCGTTTGGAAATGAAAAAAGCTTACTTCCACCGTTTTTTAAAATCACAGCTTCTAGAAGGTTTACATGATTTCGTAAAAAACACGAGTTTTTAGAAGATGTGTTTTATTTCATAAATGGAATCAACAAAGTATGCACATTCTACGTCATAACGATTTTTTATACTTTGTGCATGCGTGCGGAAATAAGAAAAGCTTACCTCCCCCGTTTTTTAAAATCACAGATTCTAGAAGTTTTGCATGATTTCTTAAAAAATACGAGTTTTTAGAAAATGTGTTTTATTAAATAAATAGAATCAACAAAGTATGGACATTCTATGTCATAACGACTTTCTATAGTTTGCGCATGCGTTTGGAAATAAGAAAAGGTTACTTCCCCCGTTTTTCAAAATCACAACTTCTAGAAGGTTTACATGATTTCTTAAAAAACACGAGTTTTTAGAAAATGTGTTTTATTTCATAAATGAAATCAACAAAGTATGCACATTCTATGTCATAGCGACTTTCTATAGTTTGCGCATGCGTTTGGAAATAAGGAAAGCTTACTTCCCCGTTTTTTAAAATCACAGCTTCTAGAAGGTTTACACGATTTCTTAAAAAACACGAGTTTTTAGAAAATGTGTTTTATTTGATAAATGGAATCAACAAAGTATGCACATGCTACGTCATAACAAATTTCTATAGTTTGCGCATGCGTCTGGAAATAATCAAAGCTTACTTCCACCATTTTTTAAAATCACAGCTTCTAAAAGGTTTACATGATTTCTTAAAAAACACGAGTTTTTAGAAAATGTCTTTTATTTCATCAATGGAATCAACAAAGTATGCACATTCTATGTCATAACGACTTTCTATAGTTTGCCCATGCGTCCGGAAATAAGAAAAGCTTACTTCCACCGTTTTTTAAAATCACAGCTTCTAGAAGGTTTACACGATTTCTTCAAAAACACGAGTTTCTAGAAAATGTGTTTTATTTCATAAATGGAATCAACAAAGTATGCACATTCTATGTCATAACGAATTTCTATAGTTTGCGCATGCGTTTGGAAATAAGAAAAGCTTACTTCCCCCGTTTTTTAAAATCACAGCTTCTAGAAGGTTTACATGATTTCTTAAAAAACACGAGTTTTTAGAAAATGTGTTTTATATCATAAATGGAATCAACAGAGTATGCACATTCTACTTCATAACGACTTTCTAGAGTTTGCACATGTGTTTGGGAATAAGAAAAGCTTACTTCCCCCGTTTTTTAAAATCACAGCTTCTAGAAGGTTTACACGATTTCGTAAAAAACACGAGTTTTTAGAAAATGTGTTTTATTTCATAAATGGAATCAACAAAGTATGCACATTCTATGTCATAACGTCTTTCTATAGTTTGCGCATGCGTCCGGAAATAAGAAAAGCTTACTTCCACAGTTTTTTAAAATCACAGCTTCTAGAAGGTTTACACGATTTCTTAAAAAACACGAGTTTTTAGAAAATGTGTTTTATTTCATAAATGGAATCAACAAAGTATGCACATTCTATGTCATAACGACTTTCTATAGTTTGCGCATGCGTTTGGAAATAAGAAAAGCTTACTTCCCCGTTTTTTTAAAATCACAGCTTCTAGAAGGTTTACATGATTTCTTAAAAAACAAGAGTTTTTGGAAAATGTGATTTATTTCATAAATGGAATCAACAAACTTTGCACATTCTTTGTCATAACGACTTTCTATAGTTTGCGCATGCGTCCGGAAATAAGAAAAGCTTACTTCCACCATTTTTTAAAATCATCGCTTCTAAAAGGTTTACATGATTTCTTAAAAAACATGAGTTTTTTTAAAATGTGTTTTATTTCATAAATGGAATCAACTAAGTATGCACATTCTATGTCATAACGACTTTCTATAGTTTGCACATGCGTCCGGAAATAAGAAAAGCTTACTTCCACCGTTTTTTAGAATCACAGCTTATAGAAGGTTTACACGATTTCGTAAAAAACACGAGTTTTTAGAAAATGTGTTTTATTTCATAAATGGAATGAAAAAAGTATGCACATTCTATGTCATAATGACTTTCTATAGTTTGCGCTTTCGTCCGGAAATAAGAAAAGCTTACTTCCACCGTTTTTTAAAATCACAACTTCTAGAAGGTTTACATGATTTCTTAAAAAACACGAGTTTTTAGAAAATGTGTTTTATTTCATAAATGGAATCTACAAAGTATGCACATTCTATGTCATAATGACTTTATATAGTTTGCGTATGCGTCCGGAAATAAGAAAAGCTTACTTCCCCCATTTTTTAAAATCACAGCTTCTAGAAGGTTTACATGATTTCTTAAAAAACACGAGTTTTTAGAAAATGTGTTTTATTATATAAATGGAATCAACAAAGTATGCACATTCTATGTCATAACGACTTTCTATAGTTTGCGCATGCGTTTGGAAATAAGAAAAGCTTACTTCCCCCATTTTTTAAAATCACAGCTTCTAGAAGGTTTACATGATATGTTAAAAAACACGAGTTTTTAGAAAATGTGTTTTATTTCAAAAATGGAATCAACAAGGTATGCACATTCTACGTCATAAAGACTTTCTATAGTTTGTGCATGCGTCCGGAAATACGAAAAGCTTACTTCCACCGTTTTTTAACATCACAGCTTCTAGAAGGTTTACATGATTTCGCAAAAAACACGAGTTTTTAGAAAATGTGTTTTATTTAATAAATGGAATATACAAAGTATGCACATTCTACATCATAACGACTTTCTATAGTCTGCGCATGCGTCCGGAAATAAGAAAAGGTTACTTCCACTGTTTTTTAAAATCACAGCTTCTAGAAGGTTTACATGATTTCGTAAAAAACACGAGTTTTTGGAAAATGAGTTTTATTTCATAAATGGAATCTACAAAGTATGCACATTCTACGTCATAACGACTTTCTATAGTTTGCGCATGCGTCCAGAATTAAGAAAAGCTTACTTCCCCCTTTTTTTAAAATCACAGCTTCTAGAAGGTTTACATGATTTCGCAAAAAACACGATTTTTTAGAAAATGTGTTTTATTTCATAAATGGAATATACAATGTATGCACATCCTACATCATAAGGACTTTCTATAGTTAGCGCATGCGTCCGGAAATAAGAAAAGCTTACTTCCACTGTTTTTTAAAATCACAGCTTCTAGAAGGTTTACATAATTTCGTAAAAAACACGAGTTTTTAGAAACTGTGTTTTATTTTATAAATGGAATCTACAAAGTATGCACATTCTACGTCATAACAACTTTCTATAGTTTGCGCATGCGTCAAGAATTAAGAAAAGCTTACTTCCCCTTTTTTTTAAAAACACAGCTTCTAGAAGGTATACATGATTTCTTAAAAAACACGAGTTTTTAGAAAATGTGTTTTATTTCATAAAAGGAATCAACAAAGTATGCACATTCTATGTCATAACGACTTTCTATAGTTTGCGCATGCATCCAGAAATAAGAAAAGCTTATTTCCACTGTTTTTTAAAATCACAGCTTCTAGAAGGTTTACACGATTTCTTAAAAAACACGAGTTTTTAGAAATGTGTTTTATTTCATAAATGGAATCAACAAAGTATACACATTCTATGTCATAACGACTTTCTATAGTTTGCGCATGCGTCCAGAAATAAGAAAAGCTTACTTCCACCGTTTTTTAAAATCACAGCTTCTAGAAGGTTTACACGATTTCTTAAAAAACACGAATTTTTAGAAAATGTGTTTTATTTCATAAATGGAATCAACAAAGTATGCACATTCTATGTCATAACGACTTTCTATATTTTGCGCATTCGTCTGGAAATAAGAAAAACTTACTTCCACCGTTTTTTAAAATCACAGCTTCTAGAAGGTTTACATGATTTCTTAAAAAACACGAGTTTTTAGAAAATGTGTTTTATATCATAAATGGAATCAACAAAGTATGCACATTCTACTTCATAACGATTTTCTAGAGTTTGCGCATGCGTTTGGGAATAAGAAAAGCTTACTTCCCCCGATTTTTAAAATCACAGCTTCTAGAAGGTTTACACGATTTCTTAAAAAACACGAGTTTTTAGAAAATGTGTTTTATTTCATAAATGGAATCAACAAAGTATGCACATTCTATGTCATAAAGACTTTCTATAGTTTGCGCATGCGTCCGGAAATAAGAAAAGCTTACTTCCACCTTTTTTTAAAATCACAGCTTCTAGAAGGTTTACACGATTTCTTAAAAAACACGAGTTTTTAGAAAATGTGTTTTATTTCATAAATGGAATCAACTAAGTATGCATTTTCTATGTCATAACGACTTTCTATAGTTTGCGCATGCGTCCGGAAATAAGAAAAGCTTACTTCCACCGTTTTTTAGAATCACAGCTTCTAGAAGGTTAACACGATTTCGTAAAAAACACGAGTTTTTAGAAAATGTGTTTTATTTCATAAATGGAATCAAAAAAGTATACACATTCTATGTCATAACGACTTTCTATAGTTTGCGCTTTCGTCCGGAAATAAGAAAAGCTTACTTCCACCGTTTTTTAAAATCACAGCTTCTAGAAGGTTTACATCATTTCTTAAAAAACACGAGTTTTTAGAAAATGTGTTTTATTTCATAAATGAAATCTACAAAGTATGCACATTCTACGTCATAATGACTTTATATAGTTTACGCATGCGTCCGGAAATAAGAAAAGCTTACTTCCCCCATTTTTTAAAATCACAGCTTCTAGAAGGTTTACATGATTTCTTAAAAAACACAAGTTTTTAGAAAATGTGTTTTGTTATATAAATGGAATCAACAAAGTATGCACATTCTATGTCATAACGACTTTCTATAGATTGCGCATGCGTTTGGAAATAAGAAAATCTTACTTCCCCCGTTTTTTAAAATCACAGCTTCTAGAAGGTTTACATGATTTGTTAAAAAACATGAGTTTTTAGAAAATGTGTTTTATTTCAAAAATGGAATCAACAAGGTATGCACATTCTACGTCATAACGAATTTCTATAGTTTGTGCATGCGTCCGGAAATACGAAAAGCTTACTTCCACCGTTTTTTAAAATCACAGCTTCTAGAAGGTTTACATGATTTCGCAAAAAACACGAGTTTTTAGAAAATGTGTTTTATTTAATAAATGGAATATACAAAGTATGCACATTCTACATCATAACGACTTTCTATAGTTTGCGCATGCGTCCGGAAATAAGAAAAGGTTACTTCCTCTGTTTTTTAAAATCACAGCTTCTAGAAGGTTTACATGATTTCGTAAAAAACACGAGTTTTTGGAAAATGAGTTTTATTTCATAAATGGAATCTACAAAGTATGCACATTCTACGTCATAACGACTTTCTATAGTTTGCGCATGCGTCCAGAATTAAGAAAAGCTTACTTCCCCCTTTTTTTAAAATCACAGCTTCTAGAAGGTTTACATGATTTCGCAAAAAACACGATTTTTTAGAAAATGTGTTTTATTTCATAAATGGAATATACAAAGTATGCACATTCTACATCATAACGACTTTCTATAGTTTGCGCATGCGTCCGGAAATAAGAAAAGCTTACTTCCACTGTTTTTTAAAATCACAGCTTCTAGAAGGTTTACATGATTTCGTATAAAACACGAGTTTTTAGAAACTGTGTTTTATTTCATAAATGGAATCTACAAAGTATGCACATTCTACGTCATAACAACTTTCTATAGTTTGCGCATGCGTCAAGAATTAAGAAAAGCTTACTTCCCCTTTTTTTTAAAAACACAGCTTCTAGAAGGTTTACATGATTTCTTAAAAAACACGAGTTTTTAGAAAATGTGTTTTATTTTATAAATGGAATCAACAAAGTATTCACATTCTATGTCATAACGACTTTCTATAGTTTGCGCATGCGTCCAGAAATAAGAAAAGCTTATTTCCACTGTTTTTTAAAATCACAGCTTCTAGAAGGTTTACACGATTTCTTAAAAAACACGACTTTTTAGAAATGTGTTTTATTTCATAAATGGAATCAACAAAGTATGCACATTCTATGTCATAACGACTTTCTATAGTTTGCGCATGCGTCCAGAAATAAGAAAAGCTTACTTCCACCGTTTTTTAAAATCACAGCTTCTAGAAGGTTTACACGATTTCTTAAAAAACACGAATTTTTAGAAAATGTGTTTTATTTCATAAATGGAATCAACAAAGTATGCACATTCTATGTCATAACGACTTTCTATATTTTGCGCATTCGTCCGGAAATAGGAAAAACTTACTTCCACCGTTTTTTAAAATCACAGCTTCTAGAAGGTTTACATGATTTCTTAAAAAACCCGAGTTTTTAAAAAATGTGTTTTAAATCATAAATGGAATCAACAAAGTATGCACATTCTACTTCATAACGATTTTCTAGAGTTTGCGCATGCGTTTGGGAATAAGAAAAGCTTACTTCCCCCGTTTTTTAAAATCACAGCTTCTAGAAGGTTTACACGATTTCTTAAAAAACACGAGTTTTTAGAAAATGTGTTTTATTTCATAAATGGAATCAACAAAGTATGCACATTCTATGTCGTAACGACTTTCTATAGTTTGCGCATGCGTCCGGAAATAAGAAAAGCTTACTTCCACCTTTTTTTAAAATCACAGCTTCTAGAAGGTTTACACGATTTCTTAAAAAACACGAGTTTTTAGAAAATGTGTTTTATTTCATAAATGGAATCAACAAAGTATGCACATTCTATGTCATAACGACTTTCTATAGTTTGCGCATTCGTACGGAAATAAGAAAAGCTTACTTCCACCATTTTTTAAAATCACGGATTCTAGAAGGTTTACATGATTTCTTAAAAAACACGAGTTTTTAGAAAATGTGTTTTATTTCATAAATGGAATCAACAAAGTATGCACATTCTACGTCATAACGACTTTCTATAGTTTGCGCATGCATTTGGAAATAAGAAAAGCTTACTTCCCCCGTTTTTTAAACTCACAGCTTCTAGAAGGTTTACATGATTTCTTAAAAAACACGAGTTTTTGGAAAATGTGATTTATTTCATAAATGGAATCAACAAAGTATGCACATTCTATGTCATAACGAATTTCTATAGTTTGCGCATGCATTTGGAAATAAGAAAAGCTTACTTCCACCATTTTTTAAAATCACAGCTTCAAGAAGGTTTACACGATTTCTTAAAAAACACGAGTTTCTAGAAAATGTGTTTTATTTCATAAATGCAATCAACAAAGTATGCACATTCTATGTCATAACGATTTTCTGTAGTTTGCGCAATCGTGCGGAAATACGAAAAGCTTACCTCCCCCGTTTTTTAAAATCATACATTCTAGAAGGTTTACACGATTTCGTAAAAAACACGAGTTTTTAGAAAATGTGTTTTATTTCATAAATGGAATCAAAAAAGTATGCACATTCTATGTCATAACGACTTTCTATAGTTTGCGCTTTCGTCCGGAAATAAGAAAAGCTTACTTCCCCCGTTTTTTAAAATCACAGCTTCTAGAAGGTTTACATGATTTCTTAAAAAACACGAATTTTTAGAAAATGTGTATTATTTCATAAATGGAATCAACAAAGTATGCACATTCTATGTCATAGCGACTTTCTATAGTTTGTGCATGCATTTGGAAATAAGAAAAGCTTACTTCCACCGTTTTTTAAAATCACAGCTTCTGGAAGGTTTACATGATTTCTTAAAAAACACGAGTTTTTAGAAAATGTGTTTTATTTCATAAATGGAATCAACAAAGTATGCACATTCTACGTCATAACGACTTTCTATAGTTTGCGGATGCGTCCGGAAATAAGAAAAGCTTACTTCCCCCGTTTTTTAAAATCACAGCTTCTAGAAGGTTTACATGATTTCTGAAAAAACACGAGTTTTTAGAAAATGTGTTTTATTTCATAAATGGAATCAACAAAGTATGCACATTCTACGTCATAAGGACTTTCTATAGTTTGCGCATGCGTTTGGAAATAAGAAAAGCTTACTTCCCCCATTTTTTAAAATCACAGCTTCTAGAAGGTTTACATGATTTCTTAAAAAACACGAGTTTTTAGAAAATGTGTTTTATTTCATAAATGGAATCAACAAAGTATGCATATTCTACGTCATAACGACTTTCTATAGTTTGCGCATGCATCCGGAAATAAGAAAAGCTTACTTCCACCATTTTTTAAAATCACGGATTCTAGAAGGTTTACATGATTCCTTAAAAAACATGAGTTTTTAGAAAATGTGTTTTATTTCATAAATGGAATCAAGAAAGTATGCACATTCTCGTCATAACGACTTTCTATAGTTTGCGCATGCATTTGGAATTAAGAAAAGCTTACTTCCCCCGTTTTTTTAAATCACAGCTTCTAGAAGGTTTACATGATTTCTTAAAAAACACGAGTTTTTAGAAAATGTGTTTTATTTCATAACTGGAATCAACAAAGTATGCACATTTTACATCATAACGACTTTCTATAGTTTGCACATGTGTCCGGAAAAAAGAAAAGCTTACTTCCACCGTTTTTTAAAATTACAGCTTCTAGAAGGTTTACATGACTTCTTAAAAAACATGAGTTTTTAGAAAATGTGTTTTATTTCATAAATGGAATCAACAAAGTATGCACATTCTATGTCATAACGATTTTCTACAGTTTGCGCATTCGTCCGGAAATAAGAAAAGCTTACTTCCCCCGTTTTTTAAAATCACAGCTTCTAGAAGGTTTACATGATTTCTTAATAAACACGAGTTTTTAGAAAATGTGTTTTATTTCATAAATGGAATCAACAATGTATGCACATTCTACGTCATAACGACTTTCTATAGTTTGCGCATGCGTTTGGAAATAAGAAAAGCTTACTTCCCCCATTTTTTAAAATCACAGATTCTAGAAGGTTTACATGATTTCTTAAAAAACACGAGTTTTTAGAAATGTGTTTTATTTCATAAATGGAATCAACAAAGTATGCACATTCTACGTCATAACAACTTTATATAGTTTGCGCATGCATCCGGAAATAAGAAAAGTTTACTTCCTCCGTTTTTTAAAATCACAGCTTCTAGAAGGTTTACATGATTTCTTAAAAAACACGAGTTTTTAGAAAATGTGTTTTATTTCATAAATGGAATCAACAAAGCATGCACATTCTATGTCATAACGACTTTCTATAGTTTGCGCATGTGTCCGGAAATAAGAAAAGCTTACTTCCACCGTTTTTTAAAATCACAGCTTCTAGAAGGTTTACACGATTTCTTAAAAAACACGAGTTTTTAGAAAATGTGTTTTATTTCATAAATGGAATCAACAAAGTATGTACATTCTACGTCATAATGACTTTATATAGTTTGCGCATGCGTCCGGATATAAGAAAAGCTTACTTCCCCCGTTTTTTAAAATCACAGCTTCTAGAAGGTTTACACGATTTCTTAAAAAACACGAGTTTTTGGAAAATGTGATTTATTTCGTAAATGGAATCAACAAACTTTGCACATTCTTTGTCATAACGACTTTCTATAGTTTGCGCATGCGTCCGGAAATAAGAAAAGCTTACTTCCACCATTTTTTAAAATCATCGCTTCTAAAAGGTTTACATGATTTCTTAAAAAACATCATTTTTTTTAAATGTGTTTTATTTCATAAATGGAATCAACTAAGTATGCACATTCTATGTCATAACGACTTTCTATAGTTTGCGCATGCGTCCGGAAATAAGAAAAGCTTACTTCCACCGTTTTTTAGAATCACAGCTTCTAGAAGGTTTACACGATTTCGTAAAAAACACGAGTTTTTAGAAAATGTGTTTTATTTCATAAATGGAATCAAAAAAGTATGCACATTCTATGTCATAACGACTTTCTATAGTTTGCGCTTTCGTCCGGAAATAAGAAAAGCTTACTTCCACCGTTTTTTAAAATCACAGCTTCTAGAAGGTTTACATGATTTCTTAAAAAACACGAGTTTTTAGAAAATGTGTTTTATTTCATAAATGGAATCTACAAAGTATGCACATTCTACGTCATAATGACTTTATATAGTTTGCGTATGCGTCCGGAAATAAGAAAAGCTTACTTCCCCCATTTTTTAAAATCACAGCTTCTAGAAGGTTTACATGATTTCTTAAAAAACACGAGTTTTTAGAAAATGTGTTTTATTATATAAATGGAATCAACAAAGTATGCACATTCTATGTCATAACGACTTTCTATAGTTTGCGCATGCGTTTGGAAATAAGAAAAGCTTACTTCCCCCGTTTTTTAAAATCACAGCTTCTAGAAGGTTTACATGATATGTTAAAAAACACGAGTTTTTAGAAAATGTGTTTTATTTCAAAAATGGAATCAACAAGGTATGCACATTCTACGTCATAAAGACTTTCTATAGTTTGTGCATGCGTCCGGAAATACGAAAAGCTTACTTCCACCGTTTTTTAAAATCACAGCTTCTAGAAGGTTTACATGATTTCGCAAAAAAAACGAGTTTTTAGAAAATGTGTTTTATTTAATAAATGGAATATACAAAGTATGCACATTCTACATCATAACGACTTTCTATAGTCTGCGCATGCGTCCGGAAATAAGAAAAGGTTACTTCCACTGTTTTTTAAAATCACAGCTTCTAGAAGGTTTACATGATTTCGTAAAAAACACGAGTTTTTGGAAAATGAGTTTTATTTCATAAATGGAATCTACAAAGTATGCACATTCTACGTCATAACGACTTTCTATAGTTTGCGCATGCGTCCAGAATTAAGAAAAGCTTACTTCCCCCTTTTTTTAAAATCACAGCTTCTAGAAGGTTTACATGATTTCGCAAAAAACACGATTTTTTAGAAAATGTGTTTTATTTCATAAATGGAATATAGAATGTATGCACATTCTACATCATAAGGACTTTCTATAGTTAGCGCATGCGTCCGGAAATAAGAAAAGCTTACTTCCACTGTTTTTTAAAATCACAGCTTCTAGAAGGTTTACATAATTTCGTAAAAAACACGAGTTTTTAGAAACTGTGTTTTATTTCTTAAATGGAATCTACAAAGTATGCACATTCTACGTCGTAACAACTTTCTATAGTTTGCGCATGCGTCAAGAATTAAGAAAAGCTTACTTCCCCTTTTTTTTAAAAACACAGCTTCTAGAAGGTTTACATGATTTCTTAAAAAACACGAGTTTTTAGAAAATGTGTTTTATTTCATAAAAGGAATCAACAAAGTATGCACATTCTATGTCATAACGACTTTCTATAGTTTGCGCATGCGTCCAGAAATAAGAAAAGCTTATTTCCACTGTTTTTTAAAATCACAGCTTCTAGAAGGTTTACACGATTTCTTAAAAAACACGAGTTTTTAGAAATGTGTTTTATTTCTTAAATGGAATCAACAAAGTATACACATTCTATGTCATAACGACTTTCTATAGTTTGCGCATGCGTCCAGAAATAAGAAAAGCTTACTTCCACCGTTTTTTAAAATCACAGCTTCTAGAAGGTTTACACGATTTCTTAAAAAACACGAATTTTTAGAAAATGTGTTTTATTTCATAAATGGAAACAACAAAGTATGCACATTCTATGTCATAACGACTTTCTATATTTTGCGCATTCGTCTGGAAATAAGAAAAACTTACTTCCACCGTTTTTTAAAATCACAGCTTCTAGAAGGTTTACATGATTTCTTAAAAAACACGAGTTTTTAGAAAATGTGTTTTATATCATAAATGGAATCAACAAAGTATGCACATTCTACTTCATAACGATTTTCTAGAGTTTGCGCATGCGTTTGGGAATAAGAAAAGCTTACTTCCCCCGTTTTTTAAAATCACAGCTTCTAGAAGGTTTACACGATTTCTTAAAAAACACGAGTTTTTAGAAAATGTGTTTTATTTCATAAATGGAATCAACAAAGTATGCACATTCTATGTCATAACGACTTTCTATAGTTTGCGCATGCGTCCGGAAATAAGAAAAGCTTACTTCCACCTTTTTTTAAAATCACAGCTTCTAGAAGGTTTACACGATTTCTTAAAAAACACGAGTTTTTAGAAAATGTGTTTTATTTCATAAATGGAATGAACAAAGTATGCACATTCTACGTCATATCAATTTTCTATCGTTTGTGCATGCGTCCGGAAATAAGAAAAGCTTACCTCCCCCGTTTTTTAAAATCACAGATTCTAGAAGTTTTGCATGATTTTTTAAAAAACACGAGTTTTTAGAAAATGTGTTTTATTAAATAATTTCAATCAACAAAGTATGCACATTCTATGTCATAACGACTTTCTATAGTTTGCGCATGCGTTTGGAAATAAGAAAAGCTTACTTCCCCCATTTTTTAAAATCACAGCTTCTAGAAGGTTTACATGATTTCTTAAAAAACACGCGTTTTTAGAAAATGTGTTTTATTTCATAAATGGAATCAACAAAGTATGCACATTCTATGTCATAGCGACTTTCTATAGTTTGCACATGCGTTTGGAAATGAAAAAAGCTTACTTCCACCGTTTTTTAAAATCACAGCTTCTAGAAGGTTTACATGATTTCGTAAAAAACACGAGTTTTTAGAAGATGTGTTTTATTTCATAAATGGAATCAACAAAGTATGCACATTCTACGTCATAACGATTTTTTATACTTTGTGCATGCGTCCGGAAATAAGAAAAGATTACCTCCCCCGTTTTTTAAAATCACAGATTCTAGAAGTTTTGCATGATTTCTTAAAAAATACGAGTTTTTAGAAAATGTGTTTTATTAAATAAATAGAATCAACAAAGTATGGACATTCTATGTCATAACGACTTTCTATAGTTTGCGCATGCGTTTGAAATAAGAAAAGGTTACTTCCCCCGTTTTTCAAAATCACAACTTCTAGAAGGTTTACATGATTTCTTAAAAAACACGAGTTTTTAGAAAATGTGTTTTATTTCATAAATGAAATCAACAAAGTATGCACATTCTATGTCATAGCGACTTTCTATAGTTTGCGCATGCGTTTGGAAATAAGGAAAGCTTACTTCCCCGTTTTTTAAAATCACAGCTTCTAGAAGGTTTACACGATTTCTTAAAAAACACGAGTTTTTAGAAAATGTGTTTTATTTCATAAATGGAATCAACAAAGTATGCACTTTCTATGTCATAACGACTTTCTATAGTTTGCGCATGCGTCCGGAAATAAGAAAAGCTTACTTCCACCTTTTTTTAAAATCACAGCTTCTAGAAGGTTTACACGATTTCTTAAAAAACACGAGGTTTTAGAAGATGTGTTTTATTTCATAAATGGAATCAACAAAGTATGCACATTCTATGTCATAACGACTTTCTATAGTTTGCCCATGCGTCCGGAAATAAGAAAAGCTTACTTCCACCGTTTTTTAAAATCACAGCTTCTAGAAGGTTTACACGATTTCTTCAAAAACACGAGTTTCTAGAAAATGTGTTTTATTTCATAAATGGAATCAACAAAGTATGCACATTCTATGTCATAACGAATTTCTATAGTTTGCGCATGCGTTTGGAAATAAGAAAAGCTTACTTCCCCCGTTTTTTAAAATCACAGCTTCTAGAAGGTTTACATGATTTCTTAAAAAACACGAGTTTTTAGAAAATGTGTTTTATATCATAAATGGAATAAACAGAGTATGCACATTCTACTTCATAACGACTTTCTAGAGTTTGCACATGCGTTTGGGAATAAGAAAAGCTTACTTCCCCCGTTTTTTAAAATCACAGCTTCTAGAAGGTTTACACGATTTCGTAAAAAACACGAGTTTTTAGAAAATGTGTTTTATTTCATAAATGGAATCAACAAAGTATGCACATTCTATGTCATAACGACTTTCTATAGTTTGCGCATGCGTCCGGAAATAAGAAAAGCTTACTTCCACAGTTTTTTAAAATCACAGCTTCTAGAAGGTTTACACGATTTCTTAAAAAACACGAGTTTTTAGAAAATATGTTTTATTTCATAAATGGAATCAACAAAGTATGCACATTCTATGTCATAACGACTTTCTATAGTTTGCGCATGCGTTTGGAAATAAGAAAAGCTTACTTCCCCGTTTTTTTAAAATCACAGCTTCTAGAAGGTTTACATGATTTCTTAAAAAACAAGAGTTTTTGGAAAATGTGATTTATTTCATAAATGGAATCAACAAACTTTGCACATTCTTTGTCATAACGACTTTCTATAGTTTGCGCATGCGTCCGGAAATAAGAAAAGCTTACTTCCACCATTTTTTAAAATCATCACTTCTAAAAGGTTTACATGATTTCTTAAAAAACATGAGTTTTTTTAAAATGTGTTTTATTTCATAAATGGAATCAACTAAGTATGCACATTCTATGTCATAACGACTTTCTATAGTTTGCACATGCGTCCGGAAATAAGAAAAGCTTACTTCCACCGTTTTTTAGAATCACAGCTTCTAGAAGGTTTACACGATTTCGTAAAAAACACGAGTTTTTAGAAAATGTGTTTTATTTCATAAATGGAATCAAAAAAGTATGCACATTCTATGTCATAATGACTTTCTATAGTTTGCGCTTTCGTCCGGAAATAAGAAAAGCTTACTTCCACCGTTTTTTAAAATCACAGCTTCTAGAAGGTTTACATGATTTCTTAAAAAACATGAGTTTTTAGAAAATGTGTTTTATTTCATAAATGGAATCTACAAAGTATGCACATTCTACGTCATAATGACTTTATATACTTTGCGTATGCGTCCGGAAATAAGAAAAGCTTACTTCCCCCATTTTTTAAAATCACAGCTTCTAGAAGGTTTACATGATTTCTTAAAAAACACGAGTTTTTAGAAAATGTGTTTTATTATATAAATGGAATCAACAAAGTATGCACATTCTATGTCATAACGACTTTCTATAGTTTGCGCATGCGTTTGGAAATAAGAAAAGCTTACTTCCCCCGTTTTTTAAAATCACAGCTTCTAGAAGGTTTACATGATATGTTAAAAAACACGAGTTTTTAGAAAATGTGTTTTATTTCAAAAATGGAATCAACAAGGTATGCACATTCTACGTCATAAAGACTTTCTATAGTTTGTGCATGCGTCCGGAAATACGAAAAGCTTACTTCCACCGTTTTTTAAAATCACAGCTTCTAGAAGGTTTACATGATTTCGCAAAAAACATGAGTTTTTAGAAAATGTGTTTTATTTAATAAATGGAATATACAAAGTATGCACATTCTACATCATAACGACTTTCTATAGTCTGCGCATGCGTCCGGAAATAAGAAAAGGTTACTTCCACTGTTTTTTAAAATCACAGCTTCTAGAAGGTTTACATGATTTCGTAAAAAACACGAGTTTTTGGAAAATGAGTTTTATTTCATAAATGGAATCTACAAAGTATGCACATTCTACGTCATAACGACTTTCTATAGTTTGCGCATGCGTCCAGAATTAAGAAAAGCTTACTTCCCCCTTTTTTTAAAATCACAGCTTCTAGAAGGTTTACATGATTTCGCAAAAAACACGATTTTTTAGAAAATGTGTTTTATTTCATAAATGGAATATACAATGTATGCACATTCTACATCATAAGGACTTTCTATAGTTAGCGCATGCGTCCGGAAATAAGAAAAGCTTACTTCCACTGTTTTTTAAAATCACAGCTTCTAGAAGGTTTACATAATTTCGTAAAAAACACGAGTTTTTAGAAACTGTGTTTTATTTCATAAATGGAATCTACAAAGTATGCACATTCTACGTCATAACAACTTTCTATAGTTTGCGCATGCGTCAAGAATTAAGAAAAGCTTACTTCCCCTTTTTTTTAAAAACACAGCTTCTAGAAGGTTTACATGATTTCTTAAAAAACACGAGTTTTTAGAAAATGTGTTTTATTTCATAAAAGGAATCAACAAAGTATGCACATTCTATGTCATAACGACTTTCTATAGTTTGCGCATGCGTCCAGAAATAAGAAAAGCTTATTTCCACTGTTTTTTAAAATCACAGCTTCTAGAAGGTTTACACGATTTCTTAAAAAACACGAGTTTTTAGAAATGTGTTTTATTTCATAAAGGGAATCAACCAAGTATACACATTCTATGTCATAACGACTTTCTATAGTTTGCGCATGCGTCCAGAAATAAGAAAAGCTTACTTCCACCGTTTTTTAAAATCACAGCTTCTAGAAGGTTTACACGATTTCTTAAAAAACACGAATTTTTAGAAAATGTGTTTTATTTCATAAATGGAAACAACAAAGTATGCACATTCTATGTCATAACGACTTTCTATATTTTGCGCATTCGTCTGGAAATAAGAAAAACTTACTTCCACCATTTTTTAAAATCACAGCTTTTAGAAGGTTTACATGATTTCTTAAAAAACACGAGTTTTTAGAAAATGTGTTTTATATCATAAATGGAATCAACAAAGTATGCACATTCTACTTCATAACGATTTTCTAGAGTTTGCGCATGCGTTTGGGAATAAGAAAAGCTTACTTCCCCCGTTTTTTAAAATCACAGCTTCTAGAAGGTTTACACGATTTCTTAAAAAACATGAGTTTTTAGAAAATGTGTTTTATTTCATAAATGGAATCAACAAAGTATGCACATTCTATGTCATAACGACTTTCTATAGTTTGCGCATGCGTCCGGAAATAAGAAAAGCTTACTTCCACCTTTTTTTAAAATCACAGCTTCTAGAAGGTTTACACGATTTCTTAAAAAACACGAGTTTTTAGAAAATGTGTTTTATTTCATAAATGGAATCAACAAAGTATGCACATTCTATGTCATAACGACTTTCTATAGTTTGCGCATTCGTCTGGAAATAAGAAAAGCTTACTTCCACCGTTTTTTAAAATCACAGCTTCTAGAAGGTTTACACGATTCTTAAAAAACACGAGTTTTTAGAAAATGTTTTTTATTTCATAAATGGAATCAACAAAGTATGCACATTCTATGTCATAACGACTTTCTATAGTTTGCGCATGCGTTTGGAAATAAGAAAAGCTTACTTCCCCCGTTTTTTAAAATCACAGCTTCTAGAAGGTTTACATGATTTCTTAAGAAACACGAGTTTTTGGAAAATGTGATTTATTTCATAAATGGAATCAACAAACTTTGCATATTCTTTGTCATAACGACTTTCCATAGTTTGCGCATTCGTCGGGATATAAGAAAAGCTTACTTCCACCATTTTTTAAAATCATCGCTTCTAAAAGGTTTACATGATTTCTTAAAAAACATGAGTTTTTTTAAAATGTGTTTTATTTCATAAATGGAATCAACTAAGTATGCATTTTCTATGTCATAAGGACTTTCTATAGTTTGCGCATGCGTCCGGAAATAAGAAAAGCTTACTTCCACCGTTTTTTAGAATCACAGCTTCTAGAAGGTTTACACGATTTCGTAAAAAACACGAGTTTTTAGAAAATGTGTTTTATTTCATAAATGGAATCAAAAAAGTATGCACATTCTATGTCATAACGACTTTCTATAGTTTGCGCTTTCGTCCGGAAATAAGAAAAGCTTACTTCCACCGTTTTTTAAAATCACAGCTTCTAGAAGGTTTACATGATTTCTTAAAAAACACGAGTTTTTAGAAAATGTGTTTTATTTCATAAATGGAATCTAAAAAGTATGCACATTCTACGTCATAATGACTTTATATAGTTTACGCATGCATCCGGAAATAAGAAAAGCTTACTTCCCCCATTTTTTAAAATCACAGCTTCTAGAAGGTTTACATGATTTCTTAAAAAACACAAGTTTTTAGAAAATGTGTTTTATTATATAAATGGAATCAACAAAGTATGCACATTCTATGTCATAACGACTTTCTATAGATTGCGCATGCGTTTGGAAATAAGAAAATCTTACTTCCCCCGTTTTTTAAAATCACAGCTTCTAGAAGGTTTATATGATTTGTTAAAAAACACGAGTTTTTAGAAAATGTGTTTTATTTCAAAAATGGAATCAACAAGGTATGCACATTCTACGTCATAACGACTTTCTATAGTTTGTGCATGCGTCCGGAAATACGAAAAGCTTACTTCCACCGTTTTTTAGAATCACAGCTTCTAGAAGGTTTACATGATTTCGCAAAAAACACGAGTTTTTAGAAAATGTGTTTTATTTCATAAATGGAATATACAAAGTATGCACATTCTACATCATAACGACTTTCTATAGTTTGCGCATGCGTTTGGAAATAAGAAAAGCTTACTTCCCCCGTTTTTTAAAATCACAGCTTCTAGAAGGTTTACATGATTTCTTAAAAAACACGAGTTTTTAGAAAATGTGTTTTATTTCATAAATGGAATCAACAAAGTATGCACATTCTACATCAGAACGACTTTCTATAGTTTGCGCATGCGTCCGGAAATAAGAAAAGCTTACTTCCACCATTTTTTAAAATCACGGATTCTAGAAGGTTTACATGATTTCTTAAAAAACATTAGATTTTAGAAAATGTGTTTTATTTCATAAATAGAATCAACAAAGTATGCACATTCTAAGTCATAACGACTTTCTATAGTTTGCGCATTCATCTGGAAATAAGAAAAGCTTACTTCCACCGTTTTTTAAAATCAAAGCTTCCAGGAGGTTTAAATGATTTCGTAAAAAACACGAATTTTTAGAAAATGTGTTTTATTTCATAAATGGAATCTAAAAAGTATGCACTTTCTAAGTCATAATGACTTTCTATAGTTTGCGCATGCGTTTGGAAATAAAAAAAGCTTACTTCCCCGTTTTTTAAAATCACAGCTTCTAGAAGGTTTACAAGATTTCTTAAAAAACACGAGTTTTTAGAAAATGTGTTTTATTTCATAAATGGAATCAACAAAGTATGCATATTCTAAGTCATAACGACTTTCTTTAGTTTGCGCATGCGTCCGGAAATAAGAAAATCTTACTTCCACCGTCTTTTAAAATCACAGCTTCTAGAAGGTTTACATGATTTCTTAAAAAACACGAGTTTTTAGAAAATGTGTTTTATTTCATAAATGGAATCAACAAAGTATGCACATTCTAAATCATAACGACTTTCTATAGTTTGCGCATTCGTCTGGAAATAAGAAAAGCTTACTTCCACCGTTTTTTAAAATCAAAGCTTCCAGGAGGTTTAAATGATTTCGTAAAAAACACGAATTTTTAGAAAATGTGTTTTATTTCATAAATGGAATCTAAAAAGTATGCACATTCTACGTCATAATGACTTTCTATAGTTTGCGCATGCGTTTGGAAATAAGAAAAGCTTACTTCCCCCGTTTTTTAAAATCACAGCTTCTAGAAGGTTTACAAGATTTCTTAAAAAACACGAGTTTTTAGAAAATGTGTTTTATTTCATAAATGGAATCAACAAAGTATGCACATTCTAAGTCATAACGACTTTCTTTAGTTTGCACATGCGTCCGGGAATAAGAAAATCTTACTTCCACCGTTTTTTAAAATCACAGCTTCTAGAAGGTTTACATGATTTCTTAAAAAACACGCGTTTTTAGAAAATGTGTTTTATTTCATAAATGAAATCAACAAAGTATGCACATTCTAAGTCATAACGACTTTCTATAGTTTGCGCATTCGTCTGGAAATAAGAAAAGCTTACTTCCACCGTTTTTTAAAATCAAAGCTTCCAGGAGGTTTAAATGATTTCGTAAAAAACACGAATTTTTAGAAAATGTGTTTTATTTCATAAATGGAATCTACAAAGTATGCACATTCTATGTCATAATGACTTTCTATAGTTTGCGCATGCGTTTGGAAATAAGAAAAGCTTACTTCCCCCGTTTTTTAAAATCACAGCTTCTAGAAGGTTTACATAATTTTCATAAAAAACACGAGTTTTTAGAAACTGTGTTTTATTTCGTAAATGGAATCAACAAAGTATGCACATTCTACGTCATAACGAATTTCTATAGTTTGCACATTCGTCCGGAAATAAGAAAAGCTTACTTCCACCTTTTTTTAAAATCACAGCTTCGAGAAGGTTTACATGATTTCTTAAAAAACACGAGTTTTTAGAAATTGTGTTTTATTTCATAAATGGAATCAACAAAGTATGCACATTCTACGTCATAACGACTTTCTATAGTTTGTGCATGCATCCGGAAATAAGAAAATCTTACTTCCACTGTTTTTTAAAATCACAGCTTCTAGAAGGTTTACATGATTTCGTAAAAAACACGAGTTTTTAGAAAATGTGTTTTATTTCATAAATGGAATCAACAAAGCATGCACATTCTACGTCATAACGACTTTCTATAGTTTGCGCATGCGTCCAGAAATAAGAAAAGCTTACTTCCCCCGTTTTTTAAAATCACAGTTTCTAGAAGGTTTACACGATTTCGTAAAAAACACGAGTTTTTAGAACATGTGTTTTATTTCATAAATGGAATCTACAAAGTATGCACATTCTACGTCATAACGACTTTCTATAGTTTGCGCATGCATCCGGAAATAAGAAAATCTTACTTTCCCCATTTTTTAAAATCACAGCTTCTAGAAGGTTTACATGATTTCTCAAAAAACACGAGTTTTTAAAAAGTGTGGTTTCTTTCATAAATGGAATCAACAAAGTATGCACATTCTACGTCATAACGACTTTCTATACTTTAAGCATGTGTTTTGAAATATGAAAAGCTTACTTCCCCCGTTTTTTAAAATCACAGCTTCTAGAAGGTTTACATGATTTGTTAAAAAACACGAGTTTTTAGAAAATGTGTTTTATTTCATAAATGGAATAAACAAAGTATGCAAATTCTACGTCATAACGACTTTCTATAGTTTGCTCATGCGTCCGGAAATAAGAAAAGCTTACTTCCACCGTTTTTTAAAATCACAGCTTCTAGAAAGTTTACATGATTTCTTAAAAAACACGAGGTTTTAGAAAATGTGTTTTATTTCATAAATGGAATCTACAAAGTATGCACATTCTACGTCATAACGACTTTCTATAGTTTGCGCATGCGTTTGGAAATAAGAAAAGCTTACATCCCCCGTTTTTTAAAATCACAGCTTACAGAAGGTTTACATGATTTCATAAAAAACACGAGTTTTTGAAAATGTGCTTTATTTCATAAATGGAATCAACAAAGTATGCACATTCTACGTCATAATGACTTTCTAAAGTTTGCGCATTCGTCTGGAAATAAGAAAAGCTTACTTCCACCGTTTTTTAAAATCACAGCTTCTAGAAGGTTTACATGATTTCTTAAAAAACACGATTTTTTAGAAAATGTGTTTTATTTCATCAATGGAATCTACAAAGTATGCACATTCTACGTCATAACGATTTTCTATAGTTTGCGCATGCGTCCGAAAATAAGAAAAGCTTACCTCCCCCGTTTTTTAAAATCACAGATTCTAGAAGTTTTGCATGATTTCTTAAAAAACACGAGTTTTTAGAAAATGTGTTTTATAAAATAAATGGAATCAACAAAGTATGCACATTCTACGTCATAACGACTTTCTATAGTTTGCGCATGCGTTTGGAAATAAGAAAAGCTTACTTCCCCCGTTTTTTAAAATCACAGCTTCTAGAAGGTTTACATGATTTCTTAAAAAACACGAGTTTTTAGAAAATGTGTTTTATTTCGTAAATGGAATCAACAAATTATGCACATTCTACATCATAAATACTTTCTATAGTTTGCGCATGCATTTGGAAATAAGAAAAGCTTACTTCCCCCGTTTTTTAAAATCACAACTTCTAGAAGGTTTACATGATTTGTTAAAAAACACGAGTTTTTAGAAAATGTGTTTTATTTCATAAATGGAATCAACAAAGTATGCACATTCTACGTCATAACGACTTTTTATAGTTTGCGCATGCGTATGGAAATAAGAAAAGCTTACTTCCAACGTTTTTCAAAATCACAGCTTCTAGAAGGTTTACATGATTTCGTCAAAAACACGAGTTTTTAGAAAATGTGTTTTATTTCATAAATGGAATCTACAAAGTATGCACATTCTACGTCATAACGACTTTCTATAGTTTGCGCATGCGTTTGGAAATAAGAAAATCTTACTTCCACCGTTTTTTAAAATCACAGCTTTTAGAAGGTTTACATGATTTCGGAAAAAACACGAGTTTTTAGAAAATGTGTTTTATTTCAGAAATGGAATCTACAAAGTATGCACATTCTACGTCATAATGACTTTCTATAGTTTGCGCATGCGTTTGGAAATATGAAAAGCTTACTTCCCCCGTTTTTTAAAATCACAGCTTCTAGAAGGTTTACATGATTTCTTAAAAAACACGATTTTTTAGAAAATGTGTTTTATTTCGTAAATGGAATCAACAAAGTATGCACATTCTACATCATAAATACTTTCTATAGTTTGCGCATGCGTTTGGAAATAAGAAAAGCTTACTTCCCCCGTTTTTTAAAATCACAACTTCTAGAAGGTTTACATGAATTGTTAAAAAACACGAGTTTTAAGAAAATGTGTTTTATTTCATAATGGAATCAACAAAGTATGCACATTCTACCGCATACCGACTTTCTATAGTTTGCGCATGTGTTTGGAAATAAGAAAATCTTACTTCCACCGTTTTTTAAAATCACAGCTTCTAGAAGGTTTACATGATTTCGTAAAAAACACGAGTTTTTAGAAAATGTGTTTTATTTCAGAAATGGAATCTACAAAGTATGCACATTCTACGTCATAACGACTTTCTATAGTTTGCACTTGCATCCAGAAATAACAAAAGCTTACTTCCACCATTTTTGAAAATCGCAGCTTCTAGAAGGTTTACATGACTTCTTAAAAAACACGAGTTTTTAGAAAATGTGTTTTATTTCATAAATGGAATCAACAAAGTATCACATTCTACGTCATAACGACTTTCTACTGTTTGCGCATTCGTCAGGAAATAAGAAAAGCTTACTTCCCCCGTTTTTTAAAATCACAGCTTCTAGAAGGTTTACATGATTTCGTAACAAACACGAGTTTTTAGAAAATGTGTTTTATTTCATAAATGGAATCAACAAAGTATGCACATTCTAAGTCATAATGACTTTCTATAGTTTGCGCATTCGTCTGGAAATAAGAAAAGCTTACTTCCACCGTTTTTTAAAATCAAAGCTTCTAGAAGGTTTAAATGATTTCGTAAAAAACACGAATTTTTAGAAAATGTGTTTTATTTCATAAATGGAATCTACAAAGTATGCACATTCTACGTCATAATGACTTTCTATAGTTTGCGCATGCGTTCGGAAATAAGAAAAGCTTACTTCCCCCGTTTTTTAAAATCACAGCTTCTAGAAGGTTTACATAATTTCTTAAAAAACACGAGTTTTTAGAAACTTTGTTTTATTTCGTAAATGGAATCAACAAAGTATGCACATTCTACGTCATAACGAATTTCTATAGTTTGCACATGCGTCCGGAAATAAGAAAAGCTTACTTCCACCTTTTTTTAAAATCACAGCTTCCAGAAGGTTTACATGATTTCTTAAAAAACACGAGTTTTTAGAAACTGTGTTTTATTTCATAAATGGAATCAACAAAGTATGCACATTCTACGTCATAACGACTTTCTATAGTTTGCGCATGCATCCGGAAATAAGAAAAGCTTACTTCCACTGTGTTTTAAAAGCACAGCTTCTAGAAGGTTTACATGATTTCGTAAAAAACACAAGTTTTTAGAAAATGTGTTTTATTTAATAAATGGAATCTAAAAAGTATGCACATTCTACGTCATAACGACTTTCTATAGTTTGCGCATGCGTCCGGAAATAAGAAAAGCTTACTTCCACTGTTTTTTAAAATCACAGCTTCTAGAAAGTTTACATGATTTCGTAAGAAACACGAGTTTTTAGAAAATGTGTTTTATTTCATAAATGGAATCTACAAAGTATGCACATTCTACGTCATAACGACTTTCTATAGTTTGCGCATGCGTCCGGAAATAACAAAAGCTTACTTCCACCATTTTTTAAAATCGCAGCTTCTAGAAGGTTTACATGACTTCTTAAAAAACACGAGTTTTTAGAAAATGTGTTTTATTTCATAAATGTAATCAACAAAGTATCACATTCTACGTCATAACGACTTTCTACTATTTGCGCATTCGTCAGGAAATAAGAAAAGCTTACTTCCCCCATTTTTTAAAATCACAGCTTCTAGAAGGTTTACATGATTTCGTAAAAAACACGAGTTTTTAGAAAATGTGTTTTATTTCATAAATGGAATCTACAAAGTATGCACATTCTACGTCATAACGAATTTCTATAGTTTGCGCATGCGTTTGGAAATAAGAAAAGCTTACATCCACCGTTTTTAAAATCACAACTTCTGGAAGGTTTACATGATTTCTTAAAAAATACGAGTTTTTACAAAATGTGTTTTATTTCATAAATGGAATCAACAAAGTATGCACATTCTACGTCATAACGACTTTCTATAGTTTGCGCATGCGTCTGGAAATAAGAAAAGCCTACTTTCATCGTTTTTCAAAATCACAGCTTCTATAAGGTTTACATGACTTCTTAAAAAACACGAGTTTTTAGTAAATGTGTTTTATTTCATAAATGGAATCAGCAAAGTATGCACATTCTACGTCATAACGACTTTCTACAGTTTGCGCATTCGTCCGGAAATAAGAAAATCTTACTTCCACCGTTTTTTAAAATCACAGCTTCTAGAAGGTTTACATGATTTCGTAAAAAACACAAGTTTCTAGAAAATGTGTTTTATTTCATAAATGGAATCAACAAAGTATGCACATTCTAAGTCATAACGACTTTTTATAGTTTGCGCATTCGTCTGGAAATAAGAAAAGCTTACTTCCACCGTTTTTTAAAATCAAAGCTTCTAGAAGGTTTAAATGATTTCGTAAAAAACACGAATTTTTAGAAAATGTGTTTTATTTCATAAATCGAATCTACAAAGTATGCACATTCTACGTCATAATGACTTTCTATAGTTTGCGCATGCGTTTGGAAATAAGAAAAGCTTACTTCCCCCGTTTTTTAAAATCACAGCTTCTAGAAGGTTTACATAATTTCTTAAAAAACACGAGTTTTTAGAAACTGTGTTTTATTTCGTAAATGGAATCAACAAAGTATGCACATTCTACGTCATAACGAATTTCTATAGTTTGCACATGCGTCCGGAAATAAGAAAAGCTTACTTCCACCTTTTTTTAAAATCACAGCTTCCAGAAGGTTTACATGATTTCTTAAAAAACACGAGTTTTTAGAAACTGTGTTTTATTTCATAAATGGAATCAACAAAGTATGCACATTGTACGTCATAACGACTTTCTATAGTTTGCGCATGCGTCCGGAAATAAGAAAAGCTTACTTTCACTGCTTTTTAAAATCACAGCTTCTAGAAGGTTTACATGATTTCGTAAAAAACACGAGTTTTTAGAAAATGTGTTTTATTTCATAAATGGAATCTAAAAAGTATGCACATTGTACGTCATAACGACTTTCTATAGTTTGCGCATGCGTCCGGAAATAAGAAAAGCTTACTTCCACTGTTTTTTAAAATCACAGCTTCTAGAAAGTTTACATGATTTTGTAAGAAACACGAGTTTTTAGAAAATGTGTTTTATTTCATAAATGGATTCTACAAAGTATGCACATTCTACGTCATAACGACTTTCTATAGTTTGCGCATGCGTCCGGAAATAAGAAAAGCTTACTTCCCCCGTTTTTTAAAATCACAGTTTCTAGAAGGTTTACATGATTTGTTAAAATACACGAGTTTTTTGAAACTGTGTTTTATTTCATAAATGGAATCAACAAAGTATGCACATTCTACGTCATAACGACTTTCTATAGTTTGCGCATTCGTCCGGAAATAAGAAAAGCTTACTTCTCCCGTTTTTTACAATCACAGCTTCTAGAAGGTTTACACGATTTCGTAAAAAACACGAGTTTTTAGAAAATGTGTTTTATTTCATAAATGGAATCTAGAAAGTATGCACATTCTACGTCATAAAGACTTTCTATAGTTTGCGCATGCATCCAGAAATAAGAAAAGCTTACTTTCCCCATTTTTTAAAATCACAGCTTCTAGAAGGTTTACATGATTTCTCAAAAAACACGAGTTTTTAAAAAATGTGGTTTATTTCATAAATGGAATCAACAAAGTATGCACATTCTACGTCATAATGACTTTCTATAGTTTGCGCATGCGTTTGGAAATATGAAAAGCTTACATCCCCCGTTTTTTAAAATCACAGCTTCTAGAAAGTTTACATGATTTCTTAAAAAACACGAGTTTTTAGAAAATGTGTTTTATTTCATAAATGGAATCAACAAAGTATGCACATTCTACGTCATAACGACTTTCAACTTTTTGCGCATTTGTCCGTAAATAAGAAAAGCTTACTTCCGCCGTTTTTTAAAATCACAGCTTCTAGAAGGTTTACATGATTTCGTAAAAAACATGAGTTTTTAGAAAATGTGTTTTATTTCAGAAATGGAATCTACAAAGTATGCACATTCTACGTCATAATGACTTTCTATAGTTTGCGCATGCGTCCGGAAATAAGAAAAGCTTACTTCCCCCGTTTTTTAAAATCACAGCCTCTAGAAGGTTTACATGATTTCGTAAAAAACACGAATTTTTAGAAAATGTGTTTTATTTCAGAAATGGAATCTACAAAGTATGTACATTCTACGTCATAACGATTTTCTATAGTTTGCGCATGCGTCCGGAAATAAGAAAAGCTTACTTCCCCCGTTTTTTAAAATCACATCTTCTAGAAGGTTTACATGATTTCGTAAAAAACACGAGTTTTTAGAAAATGTGTTTTATTTCATAAATGGAATCTACAAAGTATGCACATTCTACGTCATAACGATTTTCTATAGTTTGTGCATGCGTCCGGAAATAAGAAAAGATTACTTCCACCATTTTTCAAAATCACATCTTCTAGAAGGTTTACATGATTTCTGAAAAAACACGAGTTTTTAGAAAATGTGTTTTATTTCATAAATGGAATCAACAAAGTATGCACATTCTACGTCATAACGACTTTCTACTGTTTGTGCATTCGTCAGGAAATAAGAAAAGCTTACTTCCCCCGTTTTTTAAAATCACAGCTTCTAGAAGGTTTACATGATTTCGTAAAAAACACGAGTTTTTAGAAAATGTGTTTTATTTCATAAATGGAATCTACAAAGTATGCACATTCTACATCACAATGAATTTCTATAGTTTGCGCATGCGTTTGGAAATAAGAAAAGCTTACATCCACCGTTTTTAAAATCACAACTTCTAGAAGGTTTACATGATTTCTGAAAAAACACGAGTTATTACAAAATGTTTTTTATTTCATAAATGGAATCAACAAAGTATGCACATTCTACGTCATAACGACTTTCTATGGTTTGCGCATGCGTCTGGAAATAAGAAAAGCCTACTTTCACCGTTTTTCAAAATCACAGCTTCTAGAAGGTTTACATGACTTCTTAAAAAACACGAGTTTTTAGAAAATGTGTTTTATTTCAGAAATGCAATCAACAAAGTATGCACATTCTACGTCATAACGACTTTCTATAGTTTGCGCATGCGTATGGGAATAAGAAAAGCTTACTTCCACCGTTTTTCAAAATCACAGCTTCAAGAAGGTTTACATGATTTCGTCAAAAACACGAGTTTTTAGAAAATGTGTTCTATTTCATAAATGGAATCTACAAAGTATGCACATTCTACGTCATAACGAATTTCTATAGTTTGCGCATGCGTTTGGAAATAAGAAAATCTTACTTCCGCCGTTTTTTAAAATCACAGCTTCTAGAAGGTTTACATGATTTCGTAAAAAACACGAGTTTTTAGAAAATGTGTTTTATTTCAGAAATGGAATCTACAAAGTATGCACATTCTACGTCATAACGACTTTCTATAGTTTTCACATTCGTCCAGAAATAACAAAAGCTTACTTCCACCGTTTATTAAAATCGCAGCTTCTAGAAGGTTTACATGACTTCTTAAAAAACACGAGTTTTTAGAAAATGTGTTTTATTTCATAAATGGAATCAACAAAGTATCACATTCTATGTCATAACGACTTTCTACTGTTTGCGCATTCGTCAGGAAATAAGAAAAGCTTACTTCCCCCGTTTTTTAAAATCACAGCTTCTAGAAGGTTTACATGATTTCGTAAAAAACACGAGTTTTTAGAAGATGTGTTTTATTTCATAAATGGAATCTACAAAGTATGCACATTCTACGTCATAACGACTTTCTATAGTTTGTGCTTGCATTTGGAAATAAGAAAGGCTTACTTCCCCCGTTTTTTAAAATCACGGCTTCTAGAAGGTTTACATGATTTCTTGAAAAACACGAGTTTTTACAAAATGCGTTTTATTTCATAAATGGAATCAACAAAGTATGCACATTCTACGTCATAACGACTTTCTATAGTTTGCGCATGCGTTCGGAAATAAGAAAAGCTTACTTTCACTGCTTTTTAAAATCACAGCTTCTAGAAGGTTTACATGATTTCGTAAAAAACACGAGTTTTTAGAAAATGTGTTTTATTTCATAAATGGAATCTAAAAAGTATGCACATTGTACGTCATAACGACTTTCTATAGTTTGCGCATGCGTCCGGAAATAAGAAAAGCTTACTTTCACTGCTTTTTAAAATCACAGCTTCTAGAAGGTTTACATGATTTCGTAAAAAACACGAGTTTTTAGAAAATGTGTTTTATTTCATAAATGGAATCTAAAAAGTATGCACATTGTACGTCATAACGACTTTCTATAGTTTGCGCATGCGTCCGGAAATAAGAAAAGCTTACTTCCACTGTTTTTTAAAATCACAGCTTCTAGAAAGTTTACATGATTTTGTAAGAAACACGAGTTTTTAGAAAATGTGTTTTATTTCATAAATGGATTCTACAAAGTATGCACATTCTACGTCATAACGACTTTCTATAGTTTGCGCATGCGTCCGGAAATAAGAAAAGCTTACTTCCCCCGTTTTTTAAAATCACAGTTTCTAGAAGGTTTACATGATTTGTTAAAATACACGAGTTTTTTGAAACTGTGTTTTATTTCATAAATGGAATCAACAAAGTATGCACATTCTACGTCATAACGACTTTCTATAGTTTGCGCATTCGTCCGGAAATAAGAAAAGCTTACTTCTCCCGTTTTTTACAATCACAGCTTCTAGAAGGTTTACACGATTTCGTAAAAAACACGAGTTTTTAGAAAATGTGTTTTATTTCATAAATGGAATCTAGAAAGTATGCACATTCTACGTCATAAAGACTTTCTATAGTTTGCGCATGCATCCAGAAATAAGAAAAGCTTACTTTCCCCATTTTTTAAAATCACAGCTTCTAGAAGGTTTACATGATTTCTCAAAAAACACGAGTTTTTAAAAAATGTGGTTTATTTCATAAATGGAATCAACAAAGTATGCACATTCTACGTCATAATGACTTTCTATAGTTTGCGCATGCGTTTGGAAATATGAAAAGCTTACATCCCCCGTTTTTTAAAATCACAGCTTCTAGAAAGTTTACATGATTTCTTAAAAAACACGAGTTTTTAGAAAATGTGTTTTATTTCATAAATGGAATCAACAAAGTATGCACATTCTACGTCATAACGACTTTCAACTTTTTGCGCATTTGTCCGTAAATAAGAAAAGCTTACTTCCGCCGTTTTTTAAAATCACAGCTTCTAGAAGGTTTACATGATTTCGTAAAAAACATGAGTTTTTAGAAAATGTGTTTTATTTCAGAAATGGAATCTACAAAGTATGCACATTCTACGTCATAATGACTTTCTATAGTTTGCGCATGCGTCCGGAAATAAGAAAAGCTTACTTCCCCCGTTTTTTAAAATCACAGCCTCTAGAAGGTTTACATGATTTCGTAAAAAACACGAATTTTTAGAAAATGTGTTTTATTTCAGAAATGGAATCTACAAAGTATGTACATTCTACGTCATAACGATTTTCTATAGTTTGCGCATGCGTCCGGAAATAAGAAAAGCTTACTTCCCCCGTTTTTTAAAATCACATCTTCTAGAAGGTTTACATGATTTCGTAAAAAACACGAGTTTTTAGAAAATGTGTTTTATTTCATAAATGGAATCTACAAAGTATGCACATTCTACGTCATAACGATTTTCTATAGTTTGTGCATGCGTCCGGAAATAAGAAAAGATTACTTCCACCATTTTTCAAAATCACATCTTCTAGAAGGTTTACATGATTTCTGAAAAAACACGAGTTTTTAGAAAATGTGTTTTATTTCATAAATGGAATCAACAAAGTATGCACATTCTACGTCATAACGACTTTCTACTGTTTGTGCATTCGTCAGGAAATAAGAAAAGCTTACTTCCCCCGTTTTTTAAAATCACAGCTTCTAGAAGGTTTACATGATTTCGTAAAAAACACGAGTTTTTAGAAAATGTGTTTTATTTCATAAATGGAATCTACAAAGTATGCACATTCTACATCACAATGAATTTCTATAGTTTGCGCATGCGTTTGGAAATAAGAAAAGCTTACATCCACCGTTTTTAAAATCACAACTTCTAGAAGGTTTACATGATTTCTGAAAAAACACGAGTTATTACAAAATGTTTTTTATTTCATAAATGGAATCAACAAAGTATGCACATTCTACGTCATAACGACTTTCTATGGTTTGCGCATGCGTCTGGAAATAAGAAAAGCCTACTTTCACCGTTTTTCAAAATCACAGCTTCTAGAAGGTTTACATGACTTCTTAAAAAACACGAGTTTTTAGAAAATGTGTTTTATTTCAGAAATGCAATCAACAAAGTATGCACATTCTACGTCATAACGACTTTCTATAGTTTGCGCATGCGTATGGGAATAAGAAAAGCTTACTTCCACCGTTTTTCAAAATCACAGCTTCAAGAAGGTTTACATGATTTCGTCAAAAACACGAGTTTTTAGAAAATGTGTTCTATTTCATAAATGGAATCTACAAAGTATGCACATTCTACGTCATAACGAATTTCTATAGTTTGCGCATGCGTTTGGAAATAAGAAAATCTTACTTCCGCCGTTTTTTAAAATCACAGCTTCTAGAAGGTTTACATGATTTCGTAAAAAACACGAGTTTTTAGAAAATGTGTTTTATTTCAGAAATGGAATCTACAAAGTATGCACATTCTACGTCATAACGACTTTCTATAGTTTTCACATTCGTCCAGAAATAACAAAAGCTTACTTCCACCGTTTATTAAAATCGCAGCTTCTAGAAGGTTTACATGACTTCTTAAAAAACACGAGTTTTTAGAAAATGTGTTTTATTTCATAAATGGAATCAACAAAGTATCACATTCTATGTCATAACGACTTTCTACTGTTTGCGCATTCGTCAGGAAATAAGAAAAGCTTACTTCCCCCGTTTTTTAAAATCACAGCTTCTAGAAGGTTTACATGATTTCGTAAAAAACACGAGTTTTTAGAAGATGTGTTTTATTTCATAAATGGAATCTACAAAGTATGCACATTCTACGTCATAACGACTTTCTATAGTTTGTGCTTGCATTTGGAAATAAGAAAGGCTTACTTCCCCCGTTTTTTAAAATCACGGCTTCTAGAAGGTTTACATGATTTCTTGAAAAACACGAGTTTTTACAAAATGCGTTTTATTTCATAAATGGAATCAACAAAGTATGCACATTCTACGTCATAACGACTTTCTATAGTTTGCGCATGCGTTCGGATATAAGAAAAGCTTACATCCCCCATTTTTTAAAATCACAGCTTCTAGAAGGTTTACATGATTTCTTAAAAAACACGAGTTTTTAGAAAATGTGTTTTATTTCATAAATGGAATCTACAAAGTATGCACATTCTATGTCATAACGACTTTCTATAGTTTGCGCATGCATCCGGAAAAAAGAAAAGCTTACTTCCCCCATTTTTTAAAATCACACTTTCTAGAAGGTTTACATGATTTCTTAAAAAACACGAGTTTTTAGAAAATGTGTTTTATTTCATAAATGGAATCAACAAAGTATGCACATTCTACGTCATAACGACTTTCTATAGTTTGCGCATGCGTTTGAAAATAAGAAAAGCTTACTTCCCCCGTTTTTTAAAATCACAATTTCTAGAAGGTTTACATGATTTCTTAAAAAACACGAGTTTTTAGAAAATGTGTTTTATTTCATAAATGGAATCAACAAAGTATGCACATTCTATATCATAACGAATTTCTATAGTTTGCGCATGCGTTTGAAAATAAGAAAAGCTTACATACCTCGTTTTTTAAAATCACAGCTTCTAGAAGGTTTACATGATTTCTTAAAAAACACGAGTTTTTAGAAAATGTGTTTTATTTCCTCAATGGAATCAACAAAGTATGCACATTCTACGTCATATAGACTTTCTATAATTTGCGAATTCATCGGAAAATAAGAAAAGCTTACTTCCACCATTTTTTAAAATCACAGCTTCTAGAAGGTTTACATGATTTCTTAAAAAACAAGAGTTTTTAGAAAATGTGATTTATTTCATAAATGGAATCAACAAAGTATGCACATTCTATGTCATAATGACTTTCTATAGTTTGCACATGCGTCCAAAAATAAGAAAAACTTACTTCCACCGTTTTTTAAAATCACAGCTTCTAGAAGGTTTACATGATTTCGTAAAAAACACAAGTTTTTAGAAAATGTGTTTTATTTCATAAATGGAATCAACAAAGTATGCACATTCTACGTCATAATGACTTTCTATAGTTTGCGCATTCGTCCGGAAATAAGAAAAGCTTACTTCCACCGTTTTTTAAAATCACTGCTTCTAGAAGGTTTACAAAATTTCGTAAAAAACACAGAGTTTTTAGAAAATTTGTTTTATTTCATCAATGGAATCAACAAATTATGCACATTCTATGTCATAACTACTTTCTATAGTTTCCGCATTCGTCCGGAAATAAGAAAAGCTTACTTCCATCGATTTTTAAAATCACAGCTTCTAAAAGGTTTACATGATTTTGTAAAAAACACGAGTTTTTAGAAAATTTGTTTTATTTCATAAATGGAATCTACAAAGTATGCACATTCTTCGTCATAACGAATTTCTATAGTTTGCGCATGCGTCCGGAAATAAGAAACGCTTACTTCCCCCGTTTTTTAAAATCACAGCTTCTAGAATGTTTACATGATTTCGTAAAAAACACAAGTTTTTAGAAAATGTGTTTTATTTCATAAATGGAATCTACAAAGTATGCACATTCTACGCCCTAACGACTTTCTATAGTTTGCGCATGCGTTTGGAAATAAGAAAAGCTTACTTCCCCCGTTTTTTAAAATCATAGCTTCTAGAAGGTTTACATAATTTTGTAAAAAACACGAGTTTTTAGAAAATGTGTTTTATTTCATAAATTGTATCTACAAAGTATCCACATTTTACGTCATAAGGACTTTCTGTAGTTTGCGAATGCGTTTGGAAATAAGAAAAGCTTACTTCACCCGTTTTTTAAAATCACAGCTTCTAGAAGGTTTAAATGATTTCTTAAAAAACACGAGTTTTTAGAAAATGTGTTTTATTTCATAAAAGGAATCAACAAAGTATGCACATTCTACGTCATAACGACTTTCTATAGTTTGCGCTTGCGTTTGAAAATAAGAAAAGCTTACTTCCCCCGTTTTTTAAAATCACAGCTTCTAGAAGGTTTACATGATTTCTTAAAAAACACGAGTTTTTAGAAAATATGTTTTATTTCATAAATGGAATCAACAAAGTATGCACATTCTACGTCATAACGACTTTCTATAGTTTGCGCAAGCGTCCGGAAATAAGAAAAGCTTACATCCCCCATTTTTTAAAATCACAGCTTCTAGAAGGTTTACATGATTTCTTAAAAAACATGATTTTTTAGAAAATGTGTTTTATTTCATAAATGGAATCTACAAAGTATGCACATTCTACGTCATAACGACTTTCTATAGTTTTCGCATGCGTCCGGAAATAAGAAAAGCTTACTTCCCCCGTTTTTTAAAATCACAGCTTCTAGAAGGTTTACATGATTTCTTAAAAAACACGAGTTTTTAGAAAATGTGTTTTATTTCATAAATGGAATCAACAAAGTATGCACATTCTACGTCATAACGACTTTCTATAGTTTTCCCATGCGTCCGGAAAAAGGAAAAGCTTACATCCCCCATTTTTTAAAATCACATCTTCTAGAAGGTTTATATGATTTCTTAAAAAACACGAGTTTTTTGAAAATGTCTTTTATTTCATAAATGGAATCTACGAAGTATGCACATTCTACGTCATAACGACTTTCTATAGTTAGCGCATGCGTCCGGAAATAAGAAAAGCCTACTTCCCCCGTTTTTTAAAATCACAGCTTCTAGAAGGTTTACATGATTTCTTAAAAAACACGAGTTTCTAGAAAAATGTGTTTTATTTCATAAATGGAATCAACAAAGTATGCACATTCTACGTCATAACGACATTCTATAGTTTGCGCATGGGTTCGGAAATAAGAAAAGCTTACATCCCCTATTTTTTAAAATCACAGCTTCTAGAAGGTTTACATGATTTCTTAAAAAACACGAGTTTTTAGAAAATGTGTTTTATTTCATAAATGGAATCTACAAAGTATGCACATTCTACGTCATAACGACTTTCTATAGTTTGCGCATGCGTTAGGAAATAAGAAAAGCTTACATCCCCCATTTTTTAAAATCACAGCTTCTAGAAGGTTTACATGATTTCTTAAAAAACACGAGTTTTTAGAAAATGTGTTTTATTTCATAAATGGAATCCACAAAGTATGCACATTCTAAGTCATAACGACTTTCTTTAGTTTGCGCATGCGTCCGGAAATAAGAAAATCTTACTTCCACCGTCTTTTAAAATCACAGCTTCTAGAAGGTTTACATGATTTCTTAAAAAACACGAGTTTTTAGAAAATGTGTTTTATTTCATAAATGGAATCAACAAAGTATGCACATTCTAAGTCATAACGACTTTCTATAGTTTGCGCATTCGTCTGGAAATAAGAAAAGCTTACTTCCACCGTTTTTTAAAATCAAAGCTTCCAGGATGTTTAAATGATTTCGTAAAAAACACGAATTTTTAGAAAATGTGTTTTATTTCATAAATGGAATCTAAAAAGTATGCACATTCTACGTCATAATGACTTTCTATAGTTTGCGCATGCGTTTGGAAATAAGAAAAGCTTACTTCCCCCTTTTTTTAAAATCACAGCTTCTAGAAGGTTTACAAGATTTCTTAAAAAACACGAGTTTTTAGAAAATGTGTTTTATTTCATAAATGGAATCAACAAAGTATGCACATTCTAAGTCATAACGACTTTCTTTAGTTTGCGCATGCGTCCGGGAATAAGAAAATCTTACTTCCACCGTTTTTTAAAATCACAGCTTCTAGAAGGTTTACATGATTTCTTAAAAAACACGAGTTTTTAGAAAATGTGTTTTATTTCATAAATGAAATCAACAAAGTATGCACATTCTAAGTCATAACGACTTTCTATAGTTTGCGCATTCGTCTGGAAATAAGAAAAGCTTACTTCCACCGTTTTTTAAAATCAAAGCTTCCAGGAGGTTTAAATGATTTCGTAAAAAACACGAATTTTTAGAAAATGTGTTTTATTTCATAAATGGAATCTACAAAGTATGCACATTCTATGTCATAATGACTTTCTATAGTTTGCGCATGCGTTTGGAAATAAGAAAAGCTTACTTCCCCCGTTTTTTAAAATCACAGCTTCTAGAAGGTTTACATAATTTTCATAAAAAACACGAGTTTTTAGAAACTGTGTTTTATTTCGTAAATGGAATCAACAAAGTATGCACATTCTACGTCATAACGAATTTCTATAGTTTGCACATTCGTCCGGAAATAAGAAAAGCTTACTTCCACCTTTTTTTAAAATCACAGCTTCCAGAAGGTTTACATGATTTCTTAAAAAACACGAGTTTTTAGAAATTGTGTTTTATTTCATAAATGAAATCAACAAAGTATGCACATTCTACGTCATAACGACTTTCTATAGTTTGCGCATGCATCCGGAAATAAGAAAAGCTTACTTCCACTGTTTTTTAAAATCACATCTTCTAGAAGGTTTACATGATTTCGTAAAAAAGACGAGTTTTTAGAAAATGTGTTTTATTTCATAAATGGAATCAACAAAGCATGCACATTCTACGTCATAACGACTTTCTATAGTTTGCGCATGCGTCCGGAAATAAGATAAGCTTACTTCCCCCGTTTTTTAAAATCACAGTTTCTAGAAGGTTTACACGATTTCGTAAAAAACACGAGTTTTTAGAAAATGTGTTTTATTTCATAAATGGAATCTACAAAGTATGCACATTCTACGTCATAACGACTTTCTATAGTTTGCGCATGCATCCGGAAATAAGAAAAGCTTACTTTCCCCATTTTTTAAAATCACAGCTTCTAGAAGGTTTACATGATTTCTCAAAAAACACGAGTTTTTAAAAAGTGTGGTTTATTTCATAAATGGAATCAACAAAGTATGCACATTCTACGTCATAACGAATTTCTATAGTTTAAGCATGTGTTTTGAAATATGAAAAGCTTACTTCCCCCGTCTTTTAAAATCACAGCTTCTAGAAGGTTTACATGATTTGTTAAAAAACACGAGTTTTTAGAAAATGTGTTTTATTTCATAAATGGAATAAACAAAGTATGCAGATTCTACGTCATAACGACTTTCTATAGTTTGCTCATGCGTCCGGAAATAAGAAAAGCTTACTTCCACCGTTTTTTAAAATCACAGCTTCTAGAAAGTTTACATGATTTCTTAAAAAACACGAGGTTTTAGAAAATGTGTTTTATTTCATAAATGGAATCTACAAAGTATGCACATTCTACGTCATAACGACTTTCTATAGTTTGCGCATGCGTTTGGAAATAAGAAAAGCTTACATCCCCCATTTTTTAAAATCACAGCTTATAGAAGGTTTACATGATTTCATAAAAAACACGAGTTTTTGAAAATGTGTTTTATTTCATAAATGGAATCAACAAAGTATGCACATTCTACGTCATAATGACTTTCTAAAGTTTGCGCATTCGTCTGGAAATAAGAAAAGCTTACTTCCACCGTTTTTTAAAATCACAGCTTCTAGAAGGTTTACATGATTTCTTAAAAAACACGATTTTTTAGAAAATGTGTTTTATTTCATCAATGGAATCTACAAAGTATGCACATTCTACGTCATAACGATTTTCTATTGTTTGCGCATGCGTCCGATAATAAGAAAAGCAAACCTCCCCCGTTTTTTAAAATCACAGATTCTAGAAGTTTTGCATGATTTCTTAAAAAACACGAGTTTTTAGAAAATGTGTTTTATAAAATAAATGGAATCAACAAAGTATGCACATTCTACGTCATAACGACTTTCTATAGTTTGCGCATGCGTTTGGAAATAAGAAAAGCTTACTTCCCCCGTTTTTTAAAATCACAGCTTCTAGAAGGTTTACATGATTTCTTAAAAAACACGAGTTTTTAGAAAATGTGTTTTATTTCATAAATGGAATCAACAAAGTATGCACATTCTACATCATAAATACTTTCTATAGTTTGCGCATGCATTTGGAAATAAGAAAAGCTTACTTCCCCCGTTTTTTAAAATCACAACTTCTAGAAGGTTTACATGATTTGTTAAAAAACACGAGTTTTTAGAAAATGTGTTTTATTTCATAAATGGAATCAACAAAGTATGCACATTCTACGTCATAACGACTTTCTATAGTTTGCGCATGCGTATGGAAATAAGAAAAGCTTACTTCCAACGTTTTTCAAAATCACAGCTTCTAGAAGGTTTACATGATTTCGTCAAAAACACGAGTTTTTAGAAAATGTGTTTTATTTCATAAATGGAATCTACAAAGTATGCACATTCTACGTCATAACGACTTTCTATAGTTTGCGCATGCGTTTGGAAATAAGAAAATCTTACTTCCACCGTTTTTTAAAATCACAGCTTTTAGAAGGTTTACATGATTTCAGAAAAAACACGAGTTTTTAGAAAATGTGTTTTATTTCAGAAATGGAATCTACAAAGTATGCACATTCTACGTCATAACGACTTTCTATAGTTTGCGCATGCGTTTGGAAATATGAAAGGCTTACTTCCCCCATTTTTTAAAATCACAGCTTCTAGAAGGTTTACATGATTTCTTAAAAAACACGATTTTTTAGAAAATGTGTTTTATTTCGTAAATGGAATCAACAAAGTATGCACATTCTACATCATAAATACTTTCTATAGTTTGCGCATGCGTTTGGAAATAAGAAAAGCTTACTTCCCCCGTTTTTTAAAATCACAACTTCTAGAAGGTTTACATGAATTGTTAAAAAACACGAGTTTTAAGAAAATGTGTTTTATTTCATAATGGAATCAACAAAGTATGCACATTCTACCGCATACCGACTTTCTATTGTTTGCACATGCATATGGAAATAAGAAAAGCTTACTTCCAACGTTTTTCAAAATCACAGCTTCTAGAAGGTTTACATGATTTCGTCAAAAACACGAGTTTTTAGAAAATGTGTTTTATTTCATAAATGGAATCTACAAAGTATGCACATTATACGTCATAACGACTTTCTATTGTTTGCGCATGCGTTTGGAAATAAGAAAATCTTACTTCCGCCGTTTTTTAAAATCACAGCTTCTAGAAGGTTTACATGATTTCGTAAAAAACACGAGTTTTTAGAAAATGTGTTTTATTTCAGAAATGGAATCTACAAAGTATGCACATTCTACGTCATAACGACTTTCTATAGTTTGCACTTGCATCCAGAAATAACAAAAGCTTACTTCCACCATTTTTGAAAATCGCAGCTTCTAGAAGGTTTACATGACTTCTTAAAAAACACGAGTTTTTAGAAAATGTGTTTTATTTCATAAATGGAATCAACAAAGTATCACATTCTACGTCATAACGACTTTCTACTATTTGCGCATTCGTAAGGAAATAAGAAAAGCTTACTTCCCCCGTTTTTTAAAATCACAGCTTCTAGAAGGTTTACATGATTTCGTAACAATACCGAGTTTTTAGAAAATGTGTTTTATTTCATAAATGGAATCAACAAAGTATGCACATTCTAAGTCATAACGACTTTCTATAGTTTGCGCATTCGTCTGGAAATAAGAAAAGCTTACTTCCACCGTTTTTTAAAATCAAAGCTTCTAGAAGGTTTAAATGATTTCGTAAAAAACACGAATTTTTAGAAAATGTGTTTTATTTCATAAATGGAATCTACAAAGTATGCACATTCTACGTCATAATGACTTTCTATAGTTTGCGCATGCATTCGGAAATAAGAAAATCTTACTTCCCCCGTTTTTTAAAATCACAGCTTCTAGAAGGTTTACATAATTTCTTAAAAAACACGAGTTTTTAGAAACTTTGTTTTATTTCGTAAATGGAATCAACAAAGTATGCACATTCTACGTCATAACGAATTTCTATAGTTTGCACATGCGTCCGGAAATAAGAAAAGCTTACTTCCACCTTTTTTTAAAATCACAGCTTCCAGAAGGTTTACATGATTTCTTAAAAAACACGAGTTTTTAGAAACTGTGTTTTATTTCATAAATGGAATCAACAAAGTATGCACATTCTACGTCATAATGACTTTCTATAGTTTGCGCATGCATCCGGAAATAAGAAAAGCTTACTTCCACTGTGTTTTAAAAGCACAGCTTCTAGAAGGTTTACATGATTTCGTAAAAAACACAAGTTTTTAGAAAATATGTTTTATTTAATAAATGGAATCTAAAAAGTATGCACATTCTACGCCATAACGACTTTCTATAGTTTGCTCATGCGTCCGGAAATAAGAAAAGCTTACTTCCACTGTTTTTTAAAATCACAGCTTCTAGAAAGTTTACATGATTTCGTAAGAAACACGAGTTTTTAGAAAATGTGTTTTATTTCATAAATGGAATCAACAAAGGATGCACATTCTACGTCATAACGACTTTCTATAGTTTGCGCATGCGTCTGGAAATAAGAAAAGCCTACTTTCACCGTTTTTCAAAATCACAGCTTCTAGAAGGTTTACATGACTTCTTAAAAAACAAGAGTTTTTAGAAAATGTGTTTTATTTCATAAATGGAATCAACAAAGTATGCATATTCTACGTCATAACGACTTTCTACAGTTTGCGCATTCGTCCGGAAATAAGAAAATCTTAATTCCACCGTTTTTTAAAATCACAGCTTCTAGAAGGTTTACATGATTTCGTAAAAAACACGAGTTTTTAGAAAATGTGTTTTATTTCATAAATGGAATCAACAAAGTATGCACATTCTACGTCATAACGACTTTCTATAGTTTGCGCATGCGTATGGAAATAAGAAAAGCTTACTTCCACCGTTTTTCAAAATCACAGCTTCTAGAAGGTTTACATGATTTCGTCAAAAACACGAGTTTTTAGAAAATGTGTTTTATTTCATAAATGGAAGCTACAAAGTATGCACATTCTACGTCATAACGAATTTCTATAGTTTGCACATGCGTCCGGAAATAAGAAAAGCTTACTTCCACCTTTTTTTAAAATCACAGCTTCCAGAAGGTTTACATGATTTCTTAAAAAACACGAGTTTTTAGAAACTGTGTTTTATTTCATAAATGGAATCAACAAAGTATGCACATTCTACGTCATAATGACTTTATATAGTTTGCGCATGCATCCGGAAATAAGAAAAGCTTACTTCCACTGTGTTTTAAAAGCACAGCTACTAGAAGGTTTACAAGATTTCGTAAAAAACACAAGTTTTTAGAAAATGTGTTTTATTTCATAAATGGAATCTACAAAGTATGCACATTCTACGTCATAACGACTTTCTATAGTTTGCGCATGCGTCCGGAAATAAGAAAAGCTTACTTCCACTGTTTTTTAAAATCACAGCTTCTAGAAAGTTTACATGATTTCGTAAGTAACACGATTTTTAGAAAATGTGTTTTATTTCAAAAATGGAATCAACAAAGGATGCACATTCTACGTCATAACGACTTTCTATAGTTTTCGCATGCGTCTGGAAATAAGAAAAGCCTACTTTCACCGTTTTTCAAAATCACAGCTTCTAGAAGGTTTACATGACTTCTTAAAAAACACGAGTTTTTAGAAAATGTGTTTTATTTCATAAATGGAATCAACAAAGTATGCATATTCTACGTCATAACGACTTTCTATAGTTTGCGCATTCGTCCGGAAATAAGAAAATCTTAATTCCACCGTTTTTTAAAATCACAGCTTCTAGAAGGTTTACATGATTTCGTAAAAAATACGAGTTTTTAGAAAATGTGTTTTATTTCATAAATGGAATCAACAAAGTATGCACATTCTACGTCATAACGACTTTCTATAGTTTGCGCATGCGTATGGAAATAAGAAAAGCTTACTTCCACCGTTTTTTAAAATCACAGCTTCTAGAAGGTTTACATGATTTCGTAAAAAACACGAGTTTTTAGAAAATGCGTTTTATTTCATTAATGGAATGTACAATGTATGCACATTCTATGTCATAAAAACTTTCTATAGTTTGTGCATGCGTCCGGAAATAAGAAAAGCTTACTTCCCCCATTTTTTAAAATCACAGCTTCTAGAAGGTTTACATGATTTATTAAAAAACACGAGTTTTTAGAAAATGTGTTTTATTTCATAAATGGAATCAACAAAGTATGCACGTTCTACGTCATAACGACTTTCTATAGTTTGCGCATGCGTCTAGAAATAAGAAAAGCTTACTTCCACCGTTTTTTAAAATCACAGCTTCTAGAAGGTTTACATGATTTCGTAAAAAACACGAGTTTTTAGAAAATGTGTTTTATTTCATAAATGGAATCAACAAAGTATGCACATTCTACGTCATAACGAATTTCTATAGTTTGCGCATGCGTATGGAAATAAGAAAAGCTTACTTCCACCGTTTTTCAAAATCACAGCTTCTAGAAGGTTTACATGATTTCGTCAAAAACATGAGTTTTTAGAAAATGTGTTTTATTTCATAAATGGAATCAACAAAGTATGCATATTCTACGTCATAACGACTTTCTACTATTTGCGCATTCGTCAGGAAATAAGAAAAGCTTACTTCCCCCGTTTTTTAAAATCACAGCTTCTAGAAGGTTTACATGATTTCGTAAAAAACACGAGTTTTTAGAAAATGTGTTTTATTTCATAAATGGAATCTACAAAGTATGCACATTCTACGTCATAACGAATTTCTATAGTTTGCGCATGCGTTTGGAAATAAGAAAAGCTTACATCCACCGTTTTTAAAATCACAACTTCTAGAAGGTTTACATGATTTCTTAAAAAACACGAGTTTTTACAAAATGTGTTTTATTTCATAAATGGAATCAACAAAGTATGCACATTCTACGTCATAACGACTTTCTATAGTTTGCGCATGCGTCTGGAAATAAGAAAAGCCTACTTTCATCGTTTTTCAAAATCACAGCTTCTAGAAGGTTTACATGACTTCTTAAAAAACACGAGTTTTTAGTAAATGTGTTTTATTTCATAAATGGAATCAGCAAATTATGCACATTCTACGTCATAACGACTTTCTACAGTTTGCGCATTCGTCCGAAAATAAGAAAATCTTACTTCCACCGTTTTTTAAAATCACAGCTTCTAGAAGGTTTACATGATTTCGTAAAAAACACGAGTTTCTAGAAAATGTGTTTTATTTCATAAATGGAATCAACAAAGTATGCACATTCTAAGTCATAACGACTTTTTATAGTTTGCGCATTCGTCTGGAAATAAGAAAAGCTTACTTCCACCGTTTTTTAAAATCAAAGCTTCTAGAAGGTTTAAATGATTTCGTAAAAAACACGAATTTTTAGAAAATGTGTTTTATTTCATAAATCGAATCTACAAAGTATGCACATTCTACGTCATAATGACTTTCTATAGTTTGCGCATGCGTTTGGAAATAAGAAAAGCTTACTTCCCCCGTTTTTTAAAATCACAGCTTCTAGAAGGTTTACATAATTTCTTAAAAAACACGAGTTTTTAGAAACTTTGTTTTATTTCGTAAATGGAATCAACAAAGTATGCACATTCTACGTCATAACGAATTTCTATAGTTTGCACATGCGTCCGGAAATAAGAAAAGCTTACTTCCACCTTTTTTTAAAATCACAGCTTCCAGAAGGTTTACATGATTTCTTAAAAAAGACGAGTTTTTAGAAACTGTGTTTTATTTCATAAATGGAATCAACAAAGTATGCACATTCTACGTCATAACGACTTTCTATAGTTTGCGCATGTGTCCGGAAATAAGAAAAGCTTACTTTCACTGCTTTTTAAAATCACAGCTTCTAGAAGGTTTACATGATTTCGTAAAAAACATGAGTTTTTAGAAAATGTGTTTTATTTCATAAATGGAATCTAAAAAGTATGCACATTCTACGTCATAACGACTTTCTATAGTTTGCGCATGCGTCCGGAAATAAGAAAAGCTTACTTCCACTGTTTTTTAAAATCACAGCTTCTATAAAGTTTACATGATTTTGTAAGAAACACGAGTTTTTAGAAAATGTGTTTTATTTCATAAATGGATTCTACAAAGTATGCACATTCTACGTCATAACGACTTTCTATAGTTTGTGCATGCGTCAGGAAATAAGAAAAGCTTACTTCCCCCGTTTTTTAAAATCACAGTTTCTAGAAGGTTTACATGATTTGTTAAAAAACACGAGTTTTTTGAAACTGTGTTTTATTTCATAAATGGAATCAACAAAGTATGCACATTCTACGTCATAACGACTTTCTATAGTTTGCGCATTCGTCCGGAAATAAGAAAAGCTTACTTCTCCCGTTTTTTACAATCACAGCTTCTAGAAGGTTTACACGATTTCGTAAAAAACACGAGTTTTTAGAAAATGTGTTTTATTTCATAAATGGAATCTAGAAAGTATGCACATTCTACGTCATAAAGACTTTCTATAGTTTGCGCATGCATCCAGAAATAAGAAAAGCTTACTTTCCCCATTTTTTAAAATCACAGCTTCTAGAAGGTTTACATTATTTCTCAAAAAACACGAGTTTTTAAAAAATGTGGTTTATTTCATAAATGGAATCAACAAAGTATGCACATTCTACGTCATAATGACTTTCTATAGTTTGCGCATGCGTTTGGAAATATGAAAAGCTTACATCCCCCGTTTTTTAAAATCACAGCTTCTAGAAAGTTTACATGATTTCTTAAAAAACACGAGTTTTTAGAAAATGTGTTTTATTTCATAAATGGAATCAACAAAGTATGCACATTCTACGTCATAACGACTTTCTACTGTTTGCGCATTTGTCCGGAAATAAGAAAAGCTTACTTCCGCTGTTTTTTAAAATCACAGCTTCTAGAAGGTTTACATGATTTCGTAAAAAACATGAGTTTTTAGAAAATGTGTTTTATTTCAGAAATGGAATCTACAAAGTATGCACATTCTACGTCATAATGACTTTCTATAGTTTGCGCATGCGTCCGGAAATAAGAAAAGCTTACTTCCCCCGTTTTTTAAAATCACAGCCTCTAGAAGGTTTACATGATTTCGTAAAAAACACGAATTTTTAGAAAATGTGTTTTATTTCAGAAATGGAATCTACAAAGTATGTACATTCTACGTCATAACGATTTTCTATAGTTTGCGCATGCGTCCGGAAATAAGAAAAGCTTACTTCCCCCATTTTTTAAAATCACATCTTCTAGAAGGTTTACATGATTTCGTAAAAAACGCGAGTTTTTAGAAAATGTGTTTTATTTCATAAATGGAATCTACAAAGTATGCACATTCTACGTCATAACGATTTTCTATAGTTTGTGCATGCGTCCGGAAATAAGAAAAGATTACTTCCACCATTTTTCAAAATCACATCTTCTAGAAGGTTTACATGATTTCTGAAAAAACACGAGTTTTTAGAAAATGTGTTTTATTTCATAAATGGAATCAACAAAGTATGCACATTCTACGTCATAACGACTTTCTACTGTTTGTGCATTCGTCAGGAAATAAGAAAAGCTTACTTCCCCCGTTTTTTAAAATCACAGCTTCTAGAAGGTTTACATGATTTCGTAAAAAACACGAGTTTTTAGAGAATGTGTTTTATTTCATAAATGGAATCTACAAAGTATGCACATTCTACATCACAATGAATTTCTATAGTTTGCGCATGCGTTTGGAAATAAGAAAAGTTTACATCCACCGTTTTTAAAATCACAACTTCTAGAAGGTTTACATGATTTCTGAAAAAACACGAGTTTTTACAGAATGTTTTTTATTTCATAAATGGAATCAACAAAGTATGCACATTCTACGTCATAACGACTTTCTATAGTTTGCGCATGCGTCTGGAAATAAGAAAAGCCTACTTTCACCGTTTTTCAAAATCACAGCTTCTAGAAGGTTTACATGACTTCTTAAAAAACACGAGTTTTTAGAAAATGTGTTTTATTTCATAAATGGAATCAAAAAAGTATGCACATTCTACGTCATAACGACTTTCTACAGTTTGTGCATTCGTCCGGAAATAAGAAAATCTTACTTCCACCGTTTTTTAAAATCACAGCTTCTAGAAGGTTTACATGATTTCGTAAAAAACACAAGTTTTTAGAAAATGTGTTTTATTTCATAAATGCAATCAACAAAGTATGCACATTCTACGTCATAACGACTTTCTATAGTTTGCTCATGCGTATGGAAATAGGAAAAGCTTACTTCCACCGTTTTTCAAAATCACAGCTTCAAGAAGGTTTACATGATTTCGTCAAAAACACGAGTTTTTAGAAAATGAGTTTTATTTCATAAATCGAATCTACAAAGTATGCACATTCTACGTCATAACGAATTTCTATAGTTTGCGCATGCGTTTGGAAATAAGAAAATCTTACTTCCTCCGTTTTTTAAAATCACAGCTTCTAGAAGGTTTACATGATTTCGTAAAAAACACGAGTTTTTAGAAAATGTGTTTTATTTCAGAAATGGAATCTACAAAGTATGCACATTCTACGTCATAACGACTTTCTATAGTTTGCACATTCGTCCGGAAATAACAAAAGCTTACTTCCACCGTTTATTAAAATCGCAGCTTCTAGAAGGTTTACATGACTTCTTAAAAAACACGAGTTTTTAGAAAATGTGTTTTATTTCATAAATGGAATCAACAAAGTATCACATTCTATGTCATAACGACTTTCTACTGTTTGCGCATTCGTCAGGAAATAAGAAAAGCTTACTTCCCCCGTTTTTTAAAATCGCAGCTTCTAGAAGGTTTACATGATTTCGTAAAAAACACGAGTTTTTAGAAGATGTGTTTTATTTCATAAATGGAATCTACAAAGTATGCACATTCTACGTCATAACGACTTTCTATAGTTTGTGCTTGCATTTGGAAATAAGAAAAGCTTACTTCCCCCGTTTTTTAAAATCACGGCTTCTGGAAGGTTTACATGATTTCTTGAAAAACACGAGTTTTTACAAAATGCGTTTTATTACATAAATGGAATCAACAAAGTATGCACATTCTACGTCATAATGACTTTCTATAGTTTGCGCATGCGTTCGGATATAAGAAAAGCTTACATCCCCCATTTTTTAAAATCACAGCTTCTAGAAGGTTTACATGATTTCTTAAAAAACACGAGTTTTTAGAAAATGTGTTTTATTTCATAAATGGAATCTACAAAGTATGCACATTCTATGTCATAACGACTTTCTATAGTTTGCGCATGCGTCCGGAAAAAAGAAAAGCTTACTTCCCCCATTTTTTAAAATCACACTTTCTAGAACGTTTACATGATTTCTTAAAAAACACGAGTTTTTAGAAAATGTGTTTTATTTCATAAATGGAATCAACAAAGTATGCACATTCTACGTCATAACGACTTTCTATAGTTTGCGCATGCGTTTGGAAATAAGAAAAGCTTACTTCCCCCGTTTTTTAAAATCACAATTTCTAGAACGTTTACATGATTTCTTAAAAAACACGAGTTTTTAGAAAATGTGTTTTATTTCATAAATGGAATCAACAAAGTATGCACATTCTATATCATAACGAATTTCTATAGTTTGCGCATGCGTTTGAAAATAAGAAAAGCTTACATACCTCGTTTTTTAAAATCACAGCTTCTAGAAGGTTTACATGATTTCTTAAAAAACACGAGTTTTTAGAAAATGTGTTTTATTTCCTAAATGGAATCAACAAAGTATGCACATTCTACGTCATATAGACTTTCTATAATTTGCGAATTCATCGGAAAATAAGAAAAGCTTACTTCCACCATTTTTTAAAATCACAGCTTCTAGAAGGTTTACATGATTTCTTAAAAAACACGAGTTTTTAGAAAATGTGATTTATTTCATAAATGGAATCAACAAAGTATGCACATTCTATGTCATAATGACTTTCCATAGTTTGCACATGCGTCCGGAAATAAGAAAAACTTACTTCCACCGTTTTTTAAAATCACAGCTTCTAGAAGGTTTACATGATTTCGTAAAAAACACAAGTTTTTAGAAAATGTGTTTTATTTCATAAATGGAATCAACAAAGTATGCACATTCTACGTCATAATGACTTTCTATAGTTTGCGCATTCGTCCGGAAATAAGATAAGCTTACTTCCACCGTTTTTTAAAATCACAGCTTCTAGAAGGTTTACAAAATTTCGTAAAAAACACAGAGTTTTTAGAAAATTTGTTTTATTTCATCAATGGAATCAACAAATTATGCACATTCTACGTCATAACTACTTTCTATAGTTTCCGCATTCGTCCGGAAATAAGAAAAGCTTACTTCCATCGATTTTTAAAATCACAGCTTCTAAAAGGTTTACATGATTTTGTAAAAAACACGAGTTTTTAGAAAATTTGTTTTATTTCATAAATGGAATCTACAAAGTATGCACATTCTTCGTCATAACGAATTTCTATAGTTTGCGCATGCGTCCGGAAATAAGAAACGCTTACTTCCCCCGTTTTTTAAAATCACAGCTTCTAAAATGTTTACATGATTTCGTAAAAAACACAAGTTTTTAGAAAATGTGTTTTATTTCATAAATGGAATCTACAAAGTATGCACATTCTACGCCCTAACGACTTTCTATAGTTTGCGCATGCGTTTGGAAATAAGAAAAGCTTACTTCCCCCGTTTTTTAAAATCATAGCTTCTAGAAGGTTTACATAATTTTGTAAAAAACACGAGTTTTTAGAAAATGTGTTTTATTTCATAAATTGTATCTACAAAGTATCCACATTTTACGTCATAAGGACTTTCTGTAGTTTGCGAATGCGTTTGGAAATAAGAAAAGCTTACTTCACCCGTTTTTTAAAATCACAGCTTCTAGAAGGTTTAAATGTTTCTTAAAAAACACGAGTTTTTAGAAAATGTGTTTTATTTCATAAATGGAATCAACAAAGTATGCACATTCTACGTCATAACGACTTTCTATAGTTTGTGCTTGCGTTTGAAAATAAGAAAAGTTTACTTCCCCCGTTTTTTAAAATCACAGCTTCTAGAAGGTTTACATGATTTCTTAAAAAACACGAGTTTTTAGAAAATATGTTTTATTTCATAAATGGAATCAACAAAGTATGCACATTCTACGTCATAACGACTTTCTATAGTTTGCGCAAGCGTCCGGAAATAAGAAAAGCTTACATCCCCCATTTTTTAAAATCACAGCTTCTAGAAGGTTTACATGATTTCTTAAAAAACATGATTTTTTAGAAAATGTGTTTTATTTCATAAATGGAATCTACAAAGTATGCACATTCTACGTCATAACGACTTTCTATAGTTTGCGCATGCGTCCGGAAATAAGAAAAGCTTACTTCCCCCGTTTTTTAAAATCACAGCTTCTAGAAGGTTTACATGATTTCTTAAAAAACACGAGTTTTTAGAAAATGTGTTTTATTTCATAAATGGAATCAACAAAGTATGCACATTCTACGTCATAACGACTTTCTATAGTTTGCCCATGCGTCCGGAAAAAAGAAAAGCTTACATCCCCCATTTTTTAAAATCACATCTTCTAGAAGGTTTATATGATTTCTTAAAAAACACGAGTTTTTAGAAAATGTCTTTTATTTCATAAATGGAATCTACGAAGTATGCACATTCTACGTCATAACGACTTTCTATAGTTAGCGCATGCGTCCGGAAATAAGAAAAGCCTACTTCCCCCGTTTTTTAAAATCACAGCTTCTAGAAGGTTTACATGATTTCTTAAAAAACACGAGTTTCTAGAAAAATGTGTTTTATTTCATAAATGGAATCAACAAAGTATGCACATTCTACGTCATAACGACATTCTATAGTTTGCGCATGGGTTCGGAAATAAGAAAAGCTTACATCCCCCATTTTTTAAAATCACAGCTTCTAGAAGGTTTACATGATTTCTTAAAAAACACGAGTTTTTAGAAAATGTGTTTTATTTCATAAATGGAATCTACAAAGTATGCACATTCTACGTCATAACGACTTTCTATAGTTTGCGCATGCGTTAGGAAATAAGAAAAGCTTACATCCCCCATTTTTTAAAATCACAGCTTCTAGAAGGTTTACATGATTTCTTAAAAAACACGAGTTTTTAGAAAATGTGTTTTATTTCATAAATGGAATCTACAAAGTATGCACATTCTACGTCATAACGACTTTCTATAGTTTGCGCATGCGTCCGGAAATAAGAAAAGCTTACTTCCCCCATTTTTTAAAATCACAGTTTCTAGAAGGTTTACATGATTTCTTAAAAAACACGAGTTTTTAGAAAATGTGTTTTATTTCATAAATGGAATCAACAAAGTATGCACATTCTACGTCATAACGACTTTCTATAGTTTGCGCATGCGTCTGGAAATAAGAAAAGCTTACATCCCCCATTTTTTAAAATCATAGCTTCTAGAAGGTTTACATGATTTCGTAAAAAACACGAGTTTTTAGAAAATGTGTTTTATTTCATAAATGGAATCTACAAAGTATGCACATTCTAAGTCATAACGACTTTCTATAGTTTGCGCCTGCGTCCGGAAATAAGAAAAGCTTACTTCCCCCATTTTTTAAAATCACAGCTTCTAGAAGGTTTACATGATTTCTTAAAAAACAGGAGTTTTTAGAAAATGTGTTTTATTTCATAAATGGAATCAACAAAGTATGCACATTCTACGTCATAACGACTTTCGATAGTTTGCGCATGCGTTTGGAAATAAGAAAAGCTTACTTCCCCCGTTTTTTAAAATCACAGCTTCTAGAAGGTTTACATGATTTCTTAAAAAACACGAGTTTTTAGAAAATGTGTTTTATTTCATAAATGGAATCAACAAAGTATGCACATTCTACGTCATAACGACTTTCTATAGTTTGCGCATGCATCCGGAAATAAGAAAAGCTTACTTCCCCCGTTTTTTAAAATCACAGCTTCTAGAAGGTTTACATGATTTCTTAAAAAACACGAGTTTTTAGAAAATGCGTTTTGTTTCATAAATGGAATCAGCAAAGTATGCACATTCTACGTCATAACGACTTTCTATAGTTTGCGCATTCGTCCGGAAATAAGAAAAGCTTACTTCCACAGTTTTTTAAAATCACAGCTTCTAGAAGGTTTACATGATTTCGTAAAAAACACAAGTTTTTAGAAAATGTGTTTTATTTCATAAATGGAATCTACAAAGTATGCACATTCTACGTCATAACGACATTCTATAGTTTGCGCATGCATTTGGAAATAAGAAAAGCTTACTTCCCCCGTTTTTTAAAATCACAGCTTCTAGAAGGTTTACATGATTTCTTAAAAAACACGAGTTTTTAGAAAATGTGTTTTATTTCATAAATGGAATCAACAAAGTATGCACATTCTACGTCATAACGACTTTCTATAGTTTGCGCATGTGTCCGGAAATAAGAAAAGCTTACATCCCCCATTTTTTAAAATCATAGCTTCTAGAAGGTTTACATGATTTCTTAAAAAACACGAGTTTTTAGAAAATGTGTTTTATTTCATAAATGGAATCAACAAAGTATGCACATTCTACGTCATAACGACTTTCTATAGTTTTCTCTTGCATTTGAAAATAAGAAAAGCTTACTTCCCCCGTTTTTTAAAATCACAGCTTCTAGAAGGTTTACATGATTTCTTAAAAAACACGAGTTTTTAGAAAATGTGTTTTATTTCATAAATGGAATCAACAAAGTATGCACATTCTACGTCATAACGACTTTCTATAGTTTGCGCATGTGTCCGGAAATAAGAAAAGCTTACATCCCCCATTTTTTAAAATCATAGCTTCTAGAAGGTTTACATGATTTCTTAAAAAATACGAGTTTTTAGAAAATGTGTTTTATTTCATAAATGGAATCAACAAAGTATGCACATTCTACGTCAGAACGACTTTCTATAGTTTGCTCTTGCATTTGAAAATAAGAAAAGCTTACTTCCCCCGTTTTTTAAAATCATAGCTTCTAGAAGGTTTACATGATTTCTTAAAAAACACGAGTTTTTAGAAAATGTGTTTTATTTCATAAATGGAATCAACAAAGTATGCACATGCTACGTCATAACGACTTTCTATAGTTTGCGCATGCGTCTGGAAATAAGAAAAGCTTACATCCCCCATTTTTTAAAATCATAGCTTCTAGAAGGTTTACATGATTTCTTAAAAAACACGAGTTTTTAGAAAATGTGTTTTAGTTCATAAATGGAATCTACAAAGTATGCACATTCTACGTCATAACGACTTTCTATAGTTTGCGCATGCGTCCGGCAATAAGAAAAGCTTACTTCCCCCATTTTTTAAAATCACAGCTTCTAGAAGGTTTACATGATTTCTTAAAAAACACGAGTTTTTAGAAAATGTGTTTTATTTCATAAATGGAATCAACAAAGTATGCACATTCTACGTCATAACGACTTTCTATAGTTTGCGCATGCGTTTGGAAATAAGAAAAGCTTACTTCCCCCGTTTTTTAAAATCACAGCTTCTAGAAGGTTTACATGATTTCTTAAAAAAGACAAGTTTTTAGAAAATGTGTTTTATTTCATAAATGGAATCAACAAAGTATGCACATTCTACATCATAACGAATTTCTATAGTTTGCGCATGCGTTTGGAAATAAGAAAAGCTTACATCCCCCGGTATTTAAACTCACAGCTTCTAGAAGGTTTACATGATTTCTTAAAAAATACGAGTTTTTAGAAAATGTGTTTTATTTCATAAATGGAATCAACAAAGTATGCACATTCTACGTCATAATGACTTTCTATAGTTTGCACATGCGTCCAGAAATAAGAAAAGCTTACTTCCACCGTTTTTTAAAACCTTAGCTTATAGAAGGTTTACATGACTTCTTAAAAAACATGAGTTTTTAGAAAATGTGTTTTATTTAATAAATGGAATCAACAAAGTATGCACATTATATGTCATAACGACTTTCTGCAGTTTTCGTATTCGTCCGGAAATAAGAAAAGCTTACTTCCACCGTTTTTTAAAATCACAGCTTCTAGAAGGTTTACATGATTTCGTAAAAAACACGAGTTTTTAGAAAATGTGTTTTATTTCATAAATGGAATCAACAAAGTATGCACATTCTACGTCATAACGACTTTCTATAGTTTGCGCATGCGTTTGGAAATAAGAAAAGCTTACTTCCCCCGTTTTTTAAAATCACAGCTTCTAGAAGGTTTACATGATTTCTTAAAAAACACGAATTTTTAGAAAATGCATTTTATTTCATAAATGGAATCAACAAAGTATGCACATTCTACGTCATAACGACTTTCTATAGTTTGCGCATGCGTTTGGAAATAAGAAAAGCTTACATCCCTCGTTTTTTAAAATCACAGCTTCTAGAAGGTTTACATGATTTGTTAAAAAACACGAGTTTTTAGAAAATGTGTTTTATTTCATAAATGGAATCAACAAAGTATGCACATTCTACGTCATAATGACTTTCTATAGTTTGCACATGTGTCCGGAAATAAGCAAAGCTTACTTCCACCGTTTTTTAAAATCACAGCTTCTAGAAGGTTTACATGATTTCGTAAAAAACACAAGTTTCTAGAAAATGTGTTTTATTTCGTAAATGGAATCAACAAAGTATGCACATTCTACATCATAACGACTTTCTATAGTTTGCGCATTCGTCCGTAAATAAGAAAATATTACTTCCACCGTTTTTTAAAATCACAGCTTCTAGAAGGTTTACATAATTTCGCAAAAAACATGAGTTTTTAGAAAATGTGTTTTATGTCATCAATGGAATCAACAAAGTATGCACATTCTACGTCATAACTACTTTCTATAGTTTGCGTATTCATCCGGAAATAAGAAAAGCTTACTTCCACAGTTTTTTAAAATCACAGCTTCTAAAAGGTTTACATGATTTCGTAAAAAACACGAGTTTTTAGAAAATGTGTTTTATTTCATAAATGGAATCAACAAAGTATGCACATTCTACGTCATAACGACTTTCTATAGTTTGCGCATGCGTCCGGAAATAAGAAAAGCTTACATCCCCCATTTTTTAAAATCACAGCTTCTAGAAGGTTTACATGATTTCTTAAAAAACACGATTTTTTAGAAAATGTGTTTTATTTCATAAATGGTATCTACAAAGTATGCACATTCTACGTCATAACGACTTTCTATAGTTTGCGCATGCGTCCGAAAATAAGAAAAGCTTGCTTCCCCCGTTTTTGAAAATCACAGCTTCTAGAAGGTTTACATGATTTCTTAAAAAACACGAGCTTTTAGAAAATGTGTTTTATTTCATAAATGGAATCAACAAAGTATGCACATTCTACGTCATAACGACTTTCTATAGTTTGCGCATGTGTCTGGAAATAAGAAAAGCTTACATCCCCCATTTTTTAAAATCACAGCTTCTAGAAGGTTTACATGATTTCTTAAAAAACACGAGTTTTTAGAAAATGTGTTTTATTTCATAAATGGAATCAACAAAGTATGCACATTCTATGTCACAACGACTTTCTATAGTTTGCGCATGCGTCTGGAAATAAGAAAAGCTTACATCCCCCATTTTTTAAAATCACAGCTTCTAGAAGGTTTACAAGATTTCTTAAAAAACACGAGTTTTTAGAAAATGTGTTTTATTTCATAAATGGTATCTACAAAGTATGCACATTCTACGTCATAACGAATTTCTATAGTTTGCGCATGCGTCCGGAAATAAGAAAAGATTACTTCCCCCGTTTTTTAAAATCACAGCTTCTAAAAGGTTTACATGATTTCTTAAAAAACACGAGCTTTTAGAAAATGTGTTTTATTTCATAAATGGAATCAACAAAGTATGCACATTCTACGTCATAACGACTTTCTATAGTTTGCGCATGCGTTCGGAAATAAGAAAAGCTTACATCCCCCATTTTTTAAAATCACAGCTTCTAGAAGGTTTACATGATTTCTTAAAAAACACGAGTTTTTAGAAAATGTGTTTTATTTCATAAATGGAATCAACAAAGTATGCACATTCTACGTCATAACGACTTTCTATAGTTTGCGCATGTGTCCGGAAATAAGAAAAGCTTACATCCCCCATTTTTTAAAATCACAGCTTCTAGAAGGTTTACATGATTTCTTAAAAAACACGAGTTTTTAGAAAATGTGTTTTATTTCATAAATGGAATCAACAAAGTCTGCACATTCTACGTCATAACGACTTTCTATAGTTTGCTCTTGCATTTGAAAATAAGAAAAGCTTACTTCCCCCGTTTTTTAAAATCACAGCTTCTAGAAGGTTTACATGATTTCGTAAAAAACACAAGTTTTTAGAAAATGTGTTTTATTTCATAAATGGAATCTACAAAGTATGCACATTCTACGTCATAACGACTTTCTATAGTTTGCACATGCGTCCGGAAATAAGAAAAGCTTACTTCCCCCGTTTTTTAAAATCACAACTTCTAGAAGGTTTACATGATTTCTTAAAAAACACGAGTTTTTAGAAAATGTGTTTTATTTCATAAATGGAATCAACAAAGTATGCACATTCTACGTCATAATGACTTTCTATAGTTTGCACATGCGTCCGGAAATAATAAAAGCTTACTTCCACCGTTTTTTAAAATCACAGCTTGTAGAAGGTTTACATGACTTCTTAAAAAACTCGAGTTTTTAGAAAATGTGTTTTATTTCATAAGCGGAATCAACAAAATATGCACATTCTACGTCATAACGACTTTCTGCAGTTTTCGCATTCATCCGGAAATAAGAAAAGCTTACTTCAACCTTTTTTTGAAATCACAGCTTCTAGAAGGTTTACATGATTTCGTAAAAAACACGAGTTTTTAGAAAATGTGTTTGATTTCATCAATGGAATCAACAAAGTATGCACATTCTATGTCATAACGACTTTCTATAGTTTGCGCATTCGTCCGGAAATAAGAAAATCTTACTTCCACCGTTTTTTAAAATCACAGCTTCTAGAAGGTTTACATGATTTTGTAAAAAACACGAGTTTTTAGAAAATGTGTTTTATTTCATAAATGGAATCAACAAAGTATGCACATTCTACGTCATAACGACTTTCTATAGTTTGCGCTTGCGTTTGGAAATAAGAAAAGCTTACATCCCCCGGTTTTTAAAATCACAGCTTCTAGAAGGTTTACATGATTTCTTAAAAAATACGAGTTTTTAGAAAATGTGTTTTATTTCATAAATGGAATCAACAAAGTATGCACATTCTACATCATAACGACTTTCTATAGTTTGCGCATGCGTTTGGAAATAAGAATAGCTTACATCCCCCGGTTTTTAAAATCACATCTTCTAGAAGGTTTACATGATTTCTTAAAAAATACGAGTTTTTAGAAAATGTGTTTTATTTCATAAATGGAATCAACAAAGTATGCACATTCTACGTCATAATGACTTTCTATAGTTTGCACATGCGTCCGGAAATAAGAAAAGCTTACTTCCACCGTTTTTTAAAACCACAGCTTATAGAAGGTTTACATGACTTCTTAAAAAACACGAGTTTTTAGAAAATGTGTTTTATTTAATAAATGGAATCAACAAAGTATGCACATTCTACGTCATAATGACTTTCTGCAGTTTTCGCATTCGTCCGGAAATAAGAAAAGCTTACTTCCACCGTTTTTTAAAATCACAGCTTCTAGAAGGTTTACATGATTTCGTAAAAAACACGAGTTTTTAGAAAATGTTTTTTATTTCATCAATGGAATCAACAAAGTATGCACATTCTACGTCATAACGACTTTCTATAGTTTGCGCATTTGTCCGGAAATAAGAAAAGCTTACTTCCACCGTTTTTTAAAATCACAGCTTCTAGAAGGTTTACATGATTTCGTAAAAAACACGAGTTTTTAGAAAATGTGTTTTATTTCATAAATGGAATCAACAAAGTATGCACATTCTACGTCATAACGACTTTCTATAGTTTGCGCATGCGTTTGGAAATAAGAAAAGCTTACTTCCCCCGTTTTTTAAAATCACAGCTTCTAGAAGGTTTACATGATTTCATAAAAAACACGAGTTTTTAGAAAATGTGTTTTATTTCATAAATGGAATCAACAAAGTATGCACATTCTACATCATAACGAATTTCTATAGTTTGCGCATGCGTTTGGAAATAAGAAAAGCTTACATACCTCGTTTTTTAAAATCACAGCTTCTAGAAGGTTTACATGATTTCTTAAAAAACACGAGTTTTTAGAAAATGTGTTTTATTTCCTAAATGGAATCAACAAAGTATGCACATTCTACGTCATATAGACTTTCTATAGTTTGCGAATTGATCCGAAAATAAGAAAAGCTTACTTCCACCATTTTTTATAATCACAACTTCTAGAAGGTTTACATGATTTCTTAAAAAACACGAGTTTTTAGAAAATGTGTTTTATTTCATAAATGGAATCAACAAAGTATGCACATTCTACGTCATAACGACTTTCTATAGTTTGCGCATGCCTTTGGAAATAAGAAAAGCTTACTTCCCCCGTTTTTTAAAATCACAGCTTCTAGAAGGTTTACATGATTTCTTAAAAAACACGAGTTTTTAGAAAATGTGTTTTATTTCATAAATGGAATCAACAAAGTATGCACATTCTATGTCATAATGACTTTCTATAGTTTGCACATGCGTCCTGAAATAAGAAAAGCTTACGTCCACCGTTTTTTATAATCACAGCTTCTGGAAGGTTTAAATGATTTCGTAAAAAACACAAGTTTTTAGAAAATGTGTTTTATTTCATAAATGGAATCAACAAAGTATGCACATTCTACGTCATAATGACTTTCTATAGTTTGCGCATGCGTCCGGAAATAAGAAAAGCTTACTTCCACCTTTTTTAAAATCACAGCTTCTAGAAGGTTTACAAAATTTCGTAAAAAACACGAGTTTTTAGAAAATGTGTTTTATTTCATCAATGGAATCAAAAAAGTATGCACATTCTATGTCATAACTACTTTCTATAGTTTGCGCATTCGTCCGGAAATAAGAAAAGCTTACTTCCACCGTCTTTTAAAATCACAGCTTCTAAAAGGTTTACATGATTTCGTAAAATACAAGAGTTTTTAGAAAATGTGTTTTATTTCATAAATGGAATCTACAAAGTATGCACATTCTACGTCATAACGAATTTCTATAGTTTGCGGATGCGTCCGGAAATAAGAAACGCTTGCTTTCCCCGTTTTTTAAAATCACAGCTTCTAGAAGGTTTACATGATTTCGTAAAAAACAAAAGTTTTTAGAAAATGTGTTTTATTTCATAAATGGCATCTACAAAGTATGCACATTCTACGTCATAACGACTTTCTATAGTTTGCGCATGCGTTTGGAAATAAGAAAAGCTTACTTCCCCCGTTTTTTAAAATCACAGCTTCTAGGAGGTTTACATAATTTTGTAAAAAACACGAGTTTTTATTAAATCTGTTTTATTTCATAAATAGAATCAACAAAGTATGCACATTCTACGTCATAACGACTTTCTAGAGTTTGCGCATGCGTTTGGAAATAAGAAAAGCTTACTTCCCCCGTTTTTTAAAATCACAGCTTCTAGAAGGTTTACATGATTTCTTAAAAAACACAAGTTCTTAGAAAATGTGTTTTATTTCATAAATGGAATCTACAAAGTATGCACATTATACGTCATAACGACTTTCTATAGTTTGCGCACGCGTCTGGAAACAAGAAAAGCTTATTTCCACCGTTTTTTAAAATCACAGCTTCTAGAAGGTTTACATGATTTCTTAAAAAACACGAGTTTTTAGAAAATGTGTTTTATTTCATAAATGGCATCTACAAAGTATGCACATTCTACGTCATAACGACTTTCTATAGTTTGTGCATGCGTACGGAAATAAGAAAAGCTTACTTCCACCGTTTTTTAAAATCACCGCTTCTAGAAGGTTTACATGATTTCTTAAGAAACACGAGTTTTTAGAAAATGTGTTTTATTTCATAAATGGAATCAACAAAGTATGCACATTCTACGTCATAACGACTTTCTATAGTTTGCGCACGCGTCCGGAAATAAGAAAAGCTTACTTCCCCCGTTTTTTAAAATGACGGCTTCTAGAAGGTTTACATGATTTATTAAAAAACACGAGTTTTTAGAAAATTTGTTTTATTTCATAAATGGAATCCACAAAGTATGCACATTCTACGTCATAACGAATTTCTATAGTTTGTGCATGCGTCCGGAAATAAGAAAAGCTTACTTCGCCCGTTTTTTAAAATCACAGCTTCTAGAAGGTTTACATGATTTCTTAAAAAGCACAAGTTTTTAGAAAATGTGTTTTATTTCATAAATGGAATCAAAAAAGTATGCACATTCTACGTCATAACGACTTTCTATAGTTTGAGCATGCGTTTGGAAATAAGAAAAGCTTACTTCTCCCGTTTTTTAAAATCACAGCTTCTAAAAGGTTTACATGATTTCTTAAAAAACACGAGTTTTTCGAAAATGTGTTATATTTCATAAATGGAATCAACAAAGTATGCAAATTCTATGTCAAAACGACTTTCTATAGTTTGCGCATGCGTCCGGAAATAAGAAAAGCTTACTTCCACCATTTTTTAAAATCACCGCTCCTAGAAGGTTTACATGATTTCTATAGTTTGCGCATTCGTCTGGAAATAAGAAATGCTTACTTCCACCGTTTTTCAAAATCACAGCTTCTAGAAGGTTTACATGATTTCGTAAAAAACACGAGTTTTTAGAAGATGTGTTTTATTTCATAAATGGAATCTACAAAGTATGCACATTCTACGTCATAACGACTTTCTATAGTTTGCGCATGCATCCGGAAACATGAGTTTTTAGAAAATGTGTTTTATTTCATAAATAGAATCAACAAATTATGCACATTCTACGTCATAACGACTTTGTATAGTTTGCGCATTCGTCCGGAAATAAGAAAAGCTTACTTCCACCGTTTTACAAAATCACAGCTTCTAGAAGGTTTACATGATTTCTTAAAAAACACGAGTTTTTAGAAAATGTGTTTTATTTCATAAATGGAATCAACAAAGTATGCACATTCTACGTCATAACGACTTTTTAGAGTTTGCGCATGAGTTTCGAAATAAGAAAAGCTTACTTCCCCCGTTTTTTAAAATCACATCTTCTAGAAGGTTTACATGATTTCTTAAAAAACACGAGTTTTTAGAAAATGTGTTTTATTCCATAAATAGAATCACCAAAGTATGCACATTCTACGTCATAACGACTTTCTATAGTTTGCGCATTCGTCCGGAAATAAGAAAAGCTTACTTCCACCATTTTTTAAAATCAAAGCTTCTAGAAGGTTTACATGATTTCGTAAAAGACACGAGTTTTTAGAAAATTTGTTTTATTTCATAAATGGAATATACAAAGTATGCACATTCTACGTCATAACGACTTTATATAGTTTGCGAATTCGTCCGGAAATAAGAAAAGCTTACTTCCACCGTTTTTTAAAATCACAGCTTCTAGAAGGTTTACATGATTTCGTAAAAAACACGAGTTTTTAGAAAATGTGTTTTGTTTCATCAATGGAATCAACAAAGTATTCACATTCTACGTCATAACGACTTTATATAGTTTGCGCATTCGTCCGGAAATAAGAAAAGCTTACTTCCACCGTTTTTTAAAATCACAGCTTCTAGAAGGTTTACATGATTTCGTAAAAAACACGAGTTTTTAGAAAATGTGTTTTATTTCATAAATGGAATCTACAAAGTATGCACATTCTACGTCATAACGACTTTCTATAGTTTGCGCACGCGTCTGGAAACAAGAAAAGCTTATTTCCACCATTTTTTAAAATCACAGCTTCTAGAAGGTTTACATGATTTCTTAAAAAACACGAGTTTTTAGAAAATGTGTTTTATTTCATAAATGGAATCTACAAAGCATGCACATTCTATGTCATAACGACTTTCTATAGTTGGCGCATGCATTTGGAAATAAGAAAAGCATACTTCCCACGTTTTTTAAAATCACAGCTTCTAGAAGGTTTACATGATTTCTTAAAAAACACGAGTTTTTAGAAAATGTGTTTTATTTCATAAATGGAATCTACAAAGCATGCACATTCTATGTCATAACGACTTTCTATAGTTGGCGCATGCATTTGGAAATAAGAAAAGCATACTTCCCACGTTTTTTAAAATCACAGCTTCTAGAAGGTTTACATGATTTCTTAAAAAACACGAGTTTTTAGAAAATGTGTTTTATTTCATAAATGGCATCTACAAAGTATGCACATTCTACGTCATAACGACTTTCTATAGTTTGCGCATGCGTACGGAAATAAGAAAAGCTTACTTCCACCGTTTTTTAAAATCACCGCTTCTAGAAGGTTTACATGATTTCTTAAGAAACACGAGTTTTTAGAAAATGTGTTTTATTTCATAAATGGAATCAACAAAGTATGCACATTCTACGTCATAACGACTTTCTATAGTTTGCGCATGTGTCCGGAAATAAGAAAAGCTTACTTCCCCCGTTTTTTAAAATGACGGCTTCTAGAAGGTTTACATGATTTATTAAAAAACATGAGTTTTTAGAAAATGTGTTTTATTTCATAAATGGAATCTACAAAGTATGCACATTCTACGTCAGAACGACTTTCTATAGTTTGTGCATGCGTACGGAAATAAGAAAAGCTTACTTCCACCGTTTTTTAAAATCACCGCTTCTAGAAGGTTTACATGATTTCTTAAGAAACACGAGTTTTTAGAAAATGTGTTTTATTTCATAAATGGAATCAACAAAGTATGCACATTCTACGTCATAACGACTTTCTATAGTTTGCGCATGCGTCCGGAAATAAGAAAAGCTTACTTCCCCCGTTTTTTAAAATGACGGCTTCTAGAAGGTTTACACGATTTATTAAAAAACACGAGTTTTTAGAAAATTTGTTTTATTTCATAAATGGAATCCACAAAGTATGCACATTCTACGTCATAACGAATTTCTATAGTTTGTGCATGCGTCCGGAAATAAGAAAAGCTTACTTCGCCCGTTTTTTAAAATCACAGCTTCTAGAAGGTTTACATGATTTCTTAAAAAGCACAAGTTTTTAGAAAATGTGTTTTATTTCATAAATGGAATCAACAAAGTATGCACATTCTACGTCATAACGACTTTCTATAGTTTGAGCATGCGTTTGGAAATAAGAAAAGCTTACTTCTCCCGTTTTTTAAAATCACAGCTTCTAGAAGGTTTACATGATTTCTTAAAAAACACGAGTTTTTCGAAAATGTGTTATATTTCATAAATGGAATCAACAAAGTATGCAAATTCTATGTCAAAACGACTTTCTATAGTTTGCGCATGCGTCCGGAAATAAGAAAAGCTTACTTCCACCATTTTTTAAAATCACCGCTCCTAGAAGGTTTACATGATTTCTATAGTTTGCGCATTCGTCCGGAAATAAGAAAAGCTTACTTCCACCGTTTTTCAAAATCACAACTTCTAGAAGGTTTACATGATTTCGTAAAAAACACGAGTTTTTAGAAGATGTGTTTTATTTCATAAATGGAATCTACAAAGTATGCACATTCTACGTCATAACGACTTTCTATAGTTTGCGCATGCATCCGGAAACATGAGTTTTTAGAAAATGTGTTTTATTTCATAAATAGAATCAACAAATTATGCACATTCTATGTCATAACGACTTTGTATAGTTTGCGCATTCGTCCGGAAATAAGAAAAGCTTACTTCCACCGTTTTTCAAAATCACAGCTTCTAGAAGGTTTACATGATTTCTTAAAAAACACGAGTTTTTAGAAAATGTGTTTTATTTCATAAATGGAATCAACAAAGTATGCACATTCTACGTCATAACGACTTTTTAGAGTTTGCGCATGAGTTTCGAAATAAGAAAAGCTTACTTCCCCCGTTTTTTAAAATCACATCTTCTAGAAGGTTTACATGATTTCTTAAAAAACACGAGTTTTTAGAAAATGTGTTTTATTTCATAAATAGAATCAACAAAGTATGCACATTCTACGTCATAACGACTTTCTATAGTTTGCGCATTCGTCCGGAAATAAGAAAAGCTTACTTCCACCATTTTTTAAAATCAAAGCTTCTAGAAGGTTTACATGATTTCGTAAAAGACACGAGTTTTTAGAAAATTTGTTTTATTTCATAAATGGAATATACAAAGTATGCACATTCTACGTCATAACGACTTTATATAGTTTGCGCATTCGTCCGGAAATAAGAAAAGCTTACTTCCACCGTTTTTTAAAATCACAGCTTCTAGAAGGTTTACATGATTTCGTAAAAAACACGAGTTTTTAGAAAATGTGTTTTGTTTCATCAATGGAATCAACAAAGTATTCACATTCTACGTCATAACGACTTTATATAGTTTGCGCATTCGTCCGGAAATAAGAAAAGCTTACTTCCACCGTTTTTTAAAATCACAGCTTCTAGAAGGTTTACATGATTTCGTAAAAAACACGAGTTTTTAGAAAATGTGTTTTATTTCATAAATGGAATCTACAAAGTATGCACATTCTACGTCATAACGACTTTCTATAGTTTGCGCACGCGTCTGGAAACAAGAAAAGCTTATTTCCACCGTTTTTTAAAATCACAGCTTCTAGAAGGTTTACATGATTTCTTAAAAAACACGAGTTTTTAGAAAATGTGTTTTATTTCATAAATGGAATCTACAAAGCATGCACATTCTATGTCATAACGACTTTCTATAGTTGGCGCATGCATTTGGATATAAGAAAAGCATACTTCCCACGTTTTTTAAAATCACAGCTTCTAGAAGGTTTACATGATTTCTTAAAAAACACGAGTTTTTAGAAAATGTGTTTTATTTCATAAATGGAATCTACAAAGCATGCACATTCTATGTCATAACGACTTTCTATAGTTGGCGCATGCATTTGGAAATAAGAAAAGCATACTTCCCACGTTTTTTAAAATCACAGCTTCTAGAAGGTTTACATGATTTCTTAAAAAACACGAGTTTTTAGAAAATGTGTTTTATCTCATAAATGGCATCTACAAAGTATGCACATTCTACGTCATAACGACTTTCTATAGTTTGCGCATGCGTACGGAAATAAGAAAAGCTTACTTCCACCGTTTTTTAAAATCACCGCTTCTAGAAGGTTTACATGATTTCTTAAGAAACACGAGTTTTTAGAAAATGTGTTTTATTTCATAAATGGAATCAACAAAGTATGCACATTCTACGTCATAACGACTTTCTATAGTTTGCGCATGCGTCCGGAAATAAGAAAAGCTTACTTCCCCCGTTTTTTAAAATGACGGCTTCTAGAAGGTTTACATGATTTATTAAAAAACATGAGTTTTTAGAAAATGTGTTTTATTTCATAAATGGAATCTACAAAGTATGCACATTCTACGTCAGAACGACTTTCTATAGTTTGCGCATGCGTCCGGAAATAAGAAAAGCTTACTTCCCCCATTTTTTAAAATCACAGCTTCTAGAAGGTTTACATGATTTCTTAAAAAACACGAGTTTTTAGAAAATGTGTTTTATTTCATAAATGGAATCTACAAAGCATGCACATTCTATGTCATAACGACTTTCTATAGTTGGCGCATGCATTTGGAAATAAGAAAAGCATACTTCCCACGTTTTTTAAAATCACAGCTTCTAGAAGGTTTACATGATTTCTTAAAAAACACGAGTTTTTAGAAAATGTGTTTTATTTCATAAATGGAATCTACAAAGCATGCACATTCTATGTCATAACGACTTTCTATAGTTGGCGCATGCATTTGGAAATAAGAAAAGCATACTTCCCACGTTTTTTAAAATCACAGCTTCTAGAAGGTTTACATGATTTCTTAAAAAACACGAGTTTTTAGAAAATGTGTTTTATTTCATAAATGGCATCTACAAAGTATGCACATTCTACGTCATAACGAATTTCTATAGTTTGCGCATGCGTACGGAAATAAGAAAAGCTTACTTCCACCGTTTTTTAAAATCACCGCTTCTAGAAGGTTTACATGATTTCTTAAGAAACACGAGTTTTTAGAAAATGTGTTTTATTTCATAAATGGAATCAACAAAGTATGCACATTCTACGTCATAACGACTTTCTATAGTTTGCGCATGCGTCCGGAAATAAGAAAAGCTTACTTCCCCCGTTTTTTAAAATGACGGCTTCTAGAAGGTTTACATGATTTATTAAAAAACATGAGTTTTTAGAAAATGTGTTTTATTTCATAAATGGAATCTACAAAGTATGCACATTCTACGTCAGAACGACTTTCTATAGTTTGCGCATGCGTCCGGAAATAAGAAAAGCTTACTTCCCCCATTTTTTAAAATCACAGCTTCTAGAAGGTTTAGATGATTTCTTAAAAAACACGAGTTTTTAGAAAATGTGTTTTATTTCATAAATGGAATCATCAAAGTATGCACATTCTACGTCATAACAACTTTCTATAGTTTGCGCATGCGTCTGGAAATAAGAAAAGCTTACTTCCACCATTTTTTAAAATCACAGCTTCTAGAAGGTTTACATGATTTCGTAAAAAGCACGAGTTTTTAGAAAATGTGTTTTATTGCATAAATGTAATCTACAAAGTATGCACATTCTACGTCATAACGACTTTCTATAGTTTGCGCATGCGTCCAGAAATAAGAAATGCTTACTTCCCCCGTTTTTTAAAATCACAGCTTCTAGAAGGCTTACATGATTTCGTAAAAGACACGAGTTTTCAGAAAATGTTTTTTATTTCATAAATGGAATCTACAAAGTATGCACATTCTATGTCATAACGACTTTCTATAGTTTGCGGATGCGTCCGCAAATAAGAAAAGTTTACTTCCCCCGTTTTTTAAAATCACAGCTTCTAGAAGGTTTACATGATTTCTTAAAAAACACGAGTTTTTAGAAAATGTGTTTTATTTCATAAATGGAATCTACAAAGTATGCACATTCTAAGTCATAACGACTTTCTATAGTTTGCTCATGCGTCCGGAAATAAGAAAAGCTTACTTCCACCGTTTTTTAAAATCAAAACTTCTAGAAGGTTTACATGATTTCTTAAAAAACACGGGTTTTTAGAAAATGTGTTTTATTCCATAAATGGAATCTACAAAGTATGCACATTCTACGTCATAACGACTTTCTATAGTTTGGGCACGCGTCCGGTAATAAGAAAAGCTTATTTCCACCGTTTTTTAAAATCACAACTTCTTGAAGGTTTACATGACTTCTTAAAAAAAATGAGTTTTTAGAAAATTTGTTTTATTTCATAAACGGAATCTACAAAGTATGCACATTCTACGTCATAACGACTTTCTATAGTTTGCGCATTCGTCCGGAAATAAGAAAAGCTCACTTCCACCGTTTTTTAAAATCACAGCTTCTAGAAGGTTTATATGATTTCTTAAAAAACACGAGTTTTTGGAAAATGTGTTTTATTTCATAAATGGAATCAAAAAATTATGAACATTCTACGTCATAACGACTTTCTATAGTTTGCGCATGCGTCCGGAAATAAGAAAAGCTTACTTCCACCGTTTTTTAAAATCACAGCTTCTAGAATGTTTACATGATTTCGTAAAAGACACGAGTTTTTAGAAAAATGTGTTTTATTTCATAAATGGATTCAACAAAGTATGCACATTCTACGTCATAACGACTTTCTATAGTTTGCGCATTCGTCTGGAAATAAGAAAAGCTCACTTCCACCGTTTCTTAAAATCACAGCTTCTAGAAGGTTTACATGACTTCGTAAAAAACATGAGTTTTTAGAAAATGTGTTTTATTTCATAAATGGAATCTACAAAGTATGCACATTCTACGTCATAACGACTTTCTATAGTTTGCGCACGCGTCGGGAAATAAGAAAAGCTAATTTCCACCGTTTTTAAAAATCACAGCTTCTAGAAGGTTTACATGATTTCTTAAAAAACACGAGTTTTTAGAAAATGTGTTTTATTTCATAAATGGAATCAACAAAGTACGCACTTTCTACGTCATAACGAATTTCTATAGTTTGCGCATTCGTTCGGAAATATGAAAAGCTTACTTCCACCGTTTTTTAAAATTACAGCTTCTAGAAGGTTTACATGATTTTGTAAAAAACACGAGTTTTTAGAAAATGTGTTTTATTTCATAAATGGAATCTACAAAGTACGCACATTCTACGTCATAACGACTTTTTATAGTTTGCGCATTCGTCGGGAAATAAGAAAAGCTTACTTCCACCGTTTTTTAAAATCACAGCTTCTAGAAGGTTTAAATGATTTCGTAAAAAACACGAGTTTTTAGAAAATGTGTTTTATTTCATAAATGGAATCTACAAGGTATGCACATTCTACGTCATAATGACTTTCTATAGTTTACGCATGCGTCCGAAAATAAGAAAAGCTTACTTCCCCCGTTTTTTAAAATCACCGCTTCTAGAAGGTTTACATGATTTCTTAAAAAACACGAGTTTTTAGAAAATGTGTTTTATTTCATAAATGGAATCAACAAAGTATGCACATTCTACGTCATAACGACTTTCTATAGTTGCGCATGCGTCTGGAAATAAGAAAAGCTTACTTCCACCGTTTTTTAAAATCACAGCTTCTAGGAGGTTTACATAATTTCGTAAAAAAAACGAATTTTTAGAAAGTGTGTTTTGTTTCATCAATGGAATCAACAAAGTATTCAGATTCTACATCATAACAACTTTATATAGTTTGCGCATTCGTTCGGAAATAAGAAAAGCTTACTTCCACCGTTTTTTAAAATCACAGCTTCTAGAAGGTTTACATGATTTCGTAAAAAACACGAGTTTTTAGAAAATGTGTTTTATTTCATAAATGGAATCTACAAAGTATGCACATTCTACGTCATAACGACTTTCTATAGTTTGCGCACGCGTCCGGAAATAAGAAAAGCTTATTTCCACCGTTTTTTAAAATCACAGCTTCTAGAAGGTTTACATGATTTCTTAAAAAACACGAGTTTTTAGAAAATGTGTTTTATTTCATAAATGGCATCTACAAAGTATGCACATTCTATGTCATAACGACTTTCTATAGTTTGCGCATGCGTCCGGAAATAAGAAAAGCTTACTTCCCCCGTTTTTTAAAATAACGGCTTCTAGAAGGTTTACATGATTTCTTAAAAAACACGAGTTTTTAGAAAATGTGTTTTATTTCATAAATGGAATCTACAGAGTATGCACATTCTACGTCAGAACGAATTTCTATAGTTTGCGCATGCGTCCGGAAATAAGAAAAGCTTACTTCCCCCATTTTTGAAAATCACAGCTTCTAGAAGGTTTACATGATTTCTTAAAAAACACGAGTTTTTAGAAAATGTGTTTTATTTCCTAAATGGAATCAACAAAGTATGCACATTCTACGACATAACGACTTTCTATAGTTTGCGCATGCGTCTGGAAATAAGAAAAGCTTACTTCCACCGTTTTTTAAAATCACAGCTTCAAAGAGGTTTACATAATTTCGTAAAAAACATGAGTTTTTAGAAAATGTGTTTTATTTCATAAATGGAATGTACAAAGTATGCACATTCTACGTCATAATGACTTTCTATAGTTTGCGCATGCGTCCGGAAATAAGAAAAGCTTACTTCCCCCGTTTTTTAAAATGACGGCTTCTAGAAGGTTTACATGATTTATTAAAAAACACGAGTTTTTAGAAAATGTGTTTTATTTCATAAGTGGAATCTACAAAGTATGCACATTCTACGTCAGAACGACTTTCTATAGTTTGCGCATGCGTCCGGAAATAAGACAAGCTTACTTCCCCCATTTTTTAAAATCACAGCTTCTAGAAGGTTTACATGATTTCTTAAAAAACACGAGTTTTTAGAAAATGAGTTTTATTTCATAAATGGAATCAACAAAGTATGCACATTCTACATCATAACGACTTTCTATAGTTTGTGCAATCGTCTGGAAATAAGAAAAGCTTACTTCCACCGTTTTTTAAAATCACAGCTTGAAGGAGGTTTACATAATTTCGTAAAAAACACGAGTTTTTAGAAAATGTGTTTTATTTCATCAATGGAATCAACAAAGTATGCACATTCTACGTCATAACGACTTTCTATAGTTTGCGCATTCGTCCGGAAATAAGAAAAGCTTACTTCCACCGTTTTTTAAAATCACAGCTTCTAGAAGGTTTACATGATTTCGTAAAAAACACGAGTTTTTAGAAAATGTGTTTTATTTCATAAATGTAATCTACAAAGTATGCACATTCTACGTCATAACGACTTTCTATAGTTTGCGCATGCGTCCAGAAAAAAGAAATGCTTACTTCCCCCGTTTTTTAAAATCACAGCTTCTAGAAGGTTTACATGATTTCGTAAAAGACACGAGTTTTCAGAAAATGTTTTTTATTTCATAAATGGAATCTACAAAGTATGCACATTCTATGTCATAACGACTTTCTATAGTTTGCGGATGCGTCCGCAAATAAGAAAAGCTTACTTCCCCCGTTTTTTAAAATCACAGCTTCTAGAAGGTTTACATGATTTCTTAAAAAACACGAGTTTTTAGAAAATGTGTTTTATTTCATAAATGGAATCTACAAAGTAGGAACATTCTAAGTCATAACGACTTTCTATAGTTTGCTCATGCGTCCGGAAATAAGAAAATCTTACTTCCACCGTTTTTTAAAATCAAAACTTCTAGAAGGTTTACATGATTTCTTAAAAAACACGAGTATTTAGAAAATGTGTTTTATTTCATAAATGGAATCTACAAAGTATGCACATTCTACGTCATAATGACTTTCTATAGTTTGCGCACGCGTACGGTAATAAGAAAAGCTTATTTCCACCGTTTTTTAAAATCACAACTTCTTGAAGGTTTACTTGATTTCTTAAAAAAAACGATTTTTTAGAAAATTTGTTTTATTTCATAAACGGAATCTACAAAGTATGCACATTCTACGTCATAACGACTTTCTATAGTTTGCGCATTCGTCCGGAAATAAGAAAATCTCACTTTCACCGTTTTTTAAAATCACAGCTTCTAGAAGGTTTACATGATTTCTTAAAAAACACGAGTTTTTGGAAAATTTGTTTTATTTCATTAATGGAATCAACAAATTATGCACATTCTACGTCATAACGACTTTCTATAGTTTGCGCATGCGTCCGGAAATAAGAAAAGCTTACTTCCACCGTTTTTTAAAATCACACCTTCTAGAATGTTTACATGATTTCGTAAAAAACACGAGTTTTTAGAAAAATGTGTTTTATTTCATAAATGGATTCAATAAAGTATGCACATTTTACGTCATAACGACTTTCTATAGTTTGCGCATTAGTCCGGAAATAAGAAAAGCTCACTTCCACCGTTTTTTAAAATCACAGCTTCTAGAAGGTTTACATGACTTCGTAAAAAACATGAGTTTTTAGAAAATGTGTTTTATTTCATAAATGGAATCTACAAAGTATGCACAGTCTACGTCAGAACGACTTTCTATAGTTTGCGCATGCGTCCGGAAATAAGAAAAGCTTACTTCCCCCGTTTTGTAAAATCACAGCTTCTAGAAGGTTTACATGATTTCTTAAAAAACACGACTTTATAGAAAATGTGTTTTATTTCATAAATGGAAACAACAAAGTATGCACCTTCTACGTCATAACGACTTTCTATAGTTTGCGCACGCGTCCGGAAATAAGAAAAGCTAATTTCCACCGTTTTTAAAAATCACAGCTTCTAGAAGGTTTACATGATTTCTTAAAAAAAATGAGTTTTTAGAAAATGTGTTTTATTTCATAAATGGAATCTACAAAGTATGGACATTCTAAGTCATAACGACTTTCTATAGTTTTCACATGCGTCCGGAAATAAGAAAAGCTTACTTCCACCGTTTTTTAAAATCACAGCTTCTAGAAGGTTTACAAGATTTCTTAAAAAACGCGAGTTTTTAGAAAATGTGTTTTATTTCATAAATGGAATCAACAAAGTATGCATATTCCACGACATAACGACTTTCTATAGCTTGCGCATCCGTCCGGAAATAAGAAAAGTTTACTTCCACCGTTTTTTAAAATCACAGCTTCTAGAAGGTTTACATGATTTCTTAAAAAAAACGGGTTTTTAGAAAATGTGTTTTATTTCATAAATGGAATCAACAAAGTACGCACATTCTACGTCATAACGAATTTCTATAGTTTGCGCATTCGTTCGGAAATATGAAAAGCTTACTTCCACCGTTTTTTAAAATCACAGCTTCTAGAAGGTTTACATGATTTTGTAAAAAACACGAGTTTTTAGAAAATGTGTTTTATTTCATAAATGGAATCTACAAAGTATGCACATTCTACGTCATAAGGAATTTCTATAGTTTGCGCATGTGTCCGGAAATAAGAAAAGCTTACTTCCACCGTTTTCTAAAATCACCGCTTCTAGAAGGTTTACATGATTTCTTAAAAAACACGAGTTTTTAGAAAATTTGTTTTATTTCATAAACAGAATCTACAAAGTATGCACATTCTACTTCATAACGACTTTCTATAGTTTGCGCATTTGTGCGGAAATAAGAAAAGCTCACTTCCACCGTTTTTTAAAATCACAGCTTCTAGAAGGTTTACATGATTTCCTAAAAAACACGAGTTTTTGGAAAATGTGTTTTATTTCATTAATGGAATCAACAAATTATGCACATTCTACGTCATAATGACTTTCTATAGTTTGCGCATGCGTCCGAAAATAAGAAAAGCTTACTTCCCCCGTTTTTTAAAATCACCACTTCTAGAAGGTTTACATGATTTCGTAGAAAACACGAGTTTTTAGAAAATAAGTTTTATTTCATAAATGGAATCAACAAAGTATGCACATTCTACATCATAACGATTTTCTATAGTTTGCGCATTCGTCCGGAAATAAGAAAAGCTCACTTCCACCGTTTTTTCAAATCACAGCTTCTAGAAGGTTTACATGATTTCGTAAAAAACACGAGTTTTTAGAAAATGTGTTTTATTTCATAAATGGGATCTACAAAGTATGCACATTCTACGTCATAACGACTTTCCATAGTTTGCGCATGCGTCGGGAAATAAGAAAAGCTTACTTCCCTCGTTTTTTAAAATCACGGCTTCTAAAAGGTTTACATGATTTCTTAAAAAACACGAGTTTTTAGAAAATGTGTTTTATTTCATAAATGGAATCAACAAAGTATGCACCTTCTAGGTCATAACGACTTTCTATAGTTTGCGCACGCGTCCGGAAATAAGAAAAGCTTACTTCCACCGTTTTTTAAAATCACAACTTCTAGAAGGTTTACATGATTTCTTAAAAAACACGAGTTTTTGGAAAATGTGTTTTATTTCATAAATGGAATCAACAAATTATGCACATTCTACGTCATAACGACTTTCTATAGTTTGCGCATGCGTCTGGAAATAAGAAAAGCTTACTTCCACCGTTTTTTAAAATCACAGCTTCTAGAATGTTTACATGATTTCGTAAAAAACACGAGTTTTTAGAAAATGTGTTTTATTTCATAAATGGAATATACAAAGTATGCACATTCTACGTCATAACGACTTTCTATAGTTTGCGCATGCGTCTGGAAATAAGAAAAGCTTACTTCCCCCGTTTTTTAAAATCACAGCTTCTATAAGCTTTACATGATTTCTTAAAAAACACGAGTTTTTAGAAAATGTGTTTTATTTCATTAATGGAATGTACAAAGTATGCACATTCTATGTCATAACGACTTTCTATAGTTTGCGCATGCGTTCGGAAATAAGAAAAGCTTACTTCCCCCGTTTTTTAAAATCACTGCTTCTAGAAGGTTTACATCATTTAGTGAAAAACACGAGTTTTTAGAAAATGTGTTTTATTTCATAAATGGAATCCACAAAGTATGCACATTCTATGTCTTAACGACTTTCTATAGTTTGCGCATGCGTCTAGCAATAAGAAAAGCTTACTTCCACCGTTTTTTAAAATCACAGCTTCTAGAAGGTTTACATGATTTCGTAAAAAACACGAGTTTTTAGAAAATGTGTTTTATTTCATAAATGGAATATACAAAGTATGCACATTCTACGTCATAACGACTTTCTATAGTTTGCGCATGCGTCCGGAAATAAGAAACGCTTACTTCCCCCGTTTTTTAAAATCACAGCTTCTAGAAGGTTTACATGATTTCGTAAAAGACACGAGTTTTTAGAAAATGTGTTTTATATCATAAATGGAATCTACAAAGTATGCACATTCTACGTCATAACGACTTTCTATAGTTTGCGCATGTGTCTGGAAATAAGAAAAGCTTACTTCCACCGTTTTTTAAAATCACAGCTTCTAGAAGGTTTACATGATTTCGTAAAAAACACGAGTTTTTAGAAAATGCGTTTTATTTCATTAATGGAATGTACAATGTATGCACATTCTATGTCATAAAAACTTTCTATAGTTTGTGCATGCGTCTGGAAATAAGAAAAGCTTACTTCCCCCATTTTTTAAAATCACAGCTTCTAGAAGGTTTACATGATTTATTAAAAAACACGAGTTTTTAGAAAATGTGTTTTATTTCATCAATGGAATCAACAAAGTATGCACGTTCTACGTCATAACGACTTTCTATAGTTTGCGCATGCGTCTAGAAATAAGAAAAGCTTACTTCCACCGTTTTTTAAAATCACAGCTTCTAGAAGGTTTACATGATTTCGTAAAAAACACGAGTTTTTAGAAAATGTGTTTTATTTCATAAATGGAATCTACAAAGTATACACATTCTACGTCATAACGACTTTCTATAGTTTGCGCATGCGTCCGGAAATAAGAAACGCTTACTTCCCCCGTTTTTTAAAATCACAGCTTCTAGAAGGTTTACATGATTTCGTAAAAGACACGAGTTTTTAGAAAATGTGTTTTATTTCATAAATGGAATATACAAAGTATACACATTCTACGTCATAACGAATTTTTATAGTTTGCGCATTCGTCGGGAAATAAGAAAAGCTTACTTCCACCGTTTTTTAAAATCACAGCTTCTAGAAGGTTTAAATGATTTCGTAAAAAACATGAGTTTTTAGAAAATGTGTTTTATTTCATAAATCGAATCTACAAGGTATGCACATTCTACGTCATAATGACTTTCTATAGTTTGCGCATGCGTCCGAAAATAAGAAAAGTTTACTTCCACCGTTTTTTAAAATCACAGCTTCTAGAAGGTTTACATGATTTCGTAAAAAACACGAGTTTTTAGAAAATGTGTTTTGTTTCATCAATGGAATCAACAAAGTATGCACATTCTATGTCATAACGACTTTCTACAGTTTGGGCATGCGTCCGGAAATAAGAAACGCTTACTTCCCCCGTTTTTTAAAATCACAGCTTCTAGAAGGTTTACATGATTTCTTAAAAGACACGAGTTTTTAGAAAATGTGTTTTATTTCATAAATGGAATCTACAAAGTATGCACATTCTACGTCATAACGACTTTCTATAGTTTGCGCATTCGTCCGGAAATAAGAAAAGCTTACTTCCACCGTTTTTTAAAATCACAACTTCTAGAAGGTTTACATGATTTCGTAAAAAACACGAGTTTTTAGAAAATGTGTTTTATTTCATAAATGGAATCTACAAAGTATACACATTCTACGTCATAACGACTTTCTATAGTTTGCGCATGCGTCCGGAAATAAGAAACGCTTACTTCCCCCGTTTTTTAAAATCACAGCTTCTAGAAGGTTTACATGATTTCGTAAAAGACACGAGTTTTTAGAAAATGTGTTTTATTTCATAAATGGAATCAACAAAGTATACACATTCTACGTCATAACGAATTTTTATAGTTTGCGCATTCGTCGGGAAATAAGAAAAGCTTACTTCCACCGTTTTTTAAAATCACAGCTTCTAGAAGGTTTAAATGATTTCGTAAAAAACATGAGTTTTTAGAAAATGTGTTTTATTTCATAAATCGAATCTACAAGGTATGCACATTCTACGTCATAATGACTTTCTATAGTTTGCGCATGCGTCCGAAAATAAGAAAAGTTTACTTCCACCGTTTTTTAAAATCACAGCTTCTAGAAGGTTTACATGATTTCGTAAAAAACACGAGTTTTTAGAAAATGTGTTTTGTTTCATCAATGGAATCAACAAAGTATGCACATTCTATGTCATAACGACTTTCTATAGTTTGGGCATGCGTCCGGAAATAAGAAACGCTTACTTCCCCCGTTTTTTAAAATCACAGCTTCTAGAAGGTTTACATGATTTCTTAAAAGACACGAGTTTTTAGAAAATGTGTTTTATTTCATAAATGGAATCTACAAAGTATGCGCATTCTACGTCATAACGACTTTCTATAGTTTGCGCATTCGTCCGGAAATAAGAAAAGCTTACTTCCACCGTTTTTTAAAATCACAACTTCTAGAAGGTTTACATGATTTCGTAAAAAACACGAGTTTTTAGAAAATGTGTTTTATTTCATAAATGGAATCTACAAAGTATGCACATTCTACGTCATAAGGACTTTCTATAGTTTGCGCATGCGTCCGGAAATAAGAAACGCTTACTTCCCCCGTTTTTTAAAATCACAGCTTCTAGAAGGTTTACATGATTTCGTAAAAGTGACGAGTTTTTAGAAAATGTGTTTTATATCATAAATGGAATCTACAAAGTATGCACATTCTACGTCATAACGACTTTCTATAGTTTGCGCATGTGTCTGGAAATAAGAAAAGCTTACTTTCCCCGTTTTTTAAAATCACAGCTTCTAGAAGGTTTACATGATTTCGTAAAAAACACGAGTTTTTAGAAAATGTGTTTTATTTCATAAATGGAATCAACAAAGTACACATTCTACGTCATAACGACTTTTTATAGTTTGCGCATTCGTCGAGAAATAAGAAAAGCTTACTTCCACCGTTTTTTAAAATCACAGCTTCTAGAAGGTTTAAATGATTTCGTAAAAAACACGAGTTTTTAGAAAATGTGTTTTATTTCATAAATGGAATCTACAAGGTATGCAAATTCTACGTCATAATGAATTTCTATAGTTTGCGCATGCGTCCGAAAATAAGAAAAGCTTACTCCACCATTTATTAAAATCACAGCTTCTAGAAGGTTTACATAATTTCGTAAAAAACACGAGTTTTTTGAAAATGTGTTTTATTTCACAAATGGAATCTACAAAGTATGCACATTCTACGTCATAACGTCTTTCTATAGTTTGCGCAATCGTCCGGAAATAAGAAAAGCTTACTTCCACCGTTTTTTAAAATCACAGCTTCTAGGAGGTTTACATAATTTCGTAAAAAACACGGGTTTTTAGAAAATGTGTTTTGTTTCATCAATGGAATCAACAAAGTATGCACATTCTACGTCATAACGACTTTCTATAGTTTGCGCATGCATCCAGAAATAAGAAAAGCTTACTTCCACCATTTTTTAAAATCACAGCTTCTAGAAGGTTTACATGATTTCTTAAAAAACATGAGTTTTTAGAAAATGTGTTTTATTTGATAAATGGAATCAACAAAGTATGCACATTCTACGTCATAACGACTTGCTATAGTTTGCGCATTCGTTCGGAAATATGAAAAGCTTACTTCCACCGTTTTTTAAAATCACAGCTTCTAGAAGGTTTACATGATTTTGTAAAAAACATGAGTTTTTAGAAAATGTGTTTTATTTCATAAATGGAATCTACAAAATATGCACATTCTAAATCATAACGACTTTCTATAGTTTGCGCATGCGTCTGGAAATAAGAAAAGCTTACTTCCCCCCTTTTTTAAAATCACAACTTCTAGAAGGTTTACATGATTTCTTAAAAAACACGAGTTTTTAGAAAATGTGTTTTATTTCATAAATGGAATCAAAAAAGTATGCACATTCTACGTCATAAGGACTTTCTATAGTTTGCGCATGCGTCCGGAAATAAGAAATGCTTACTTCCCCCGTTTTTTAAAATCACAGCTTCTAGAAGGTTTTTATGATTTCGTAAAAGACACGAGTTTTCAGAAAATATGTTTTATTTCATAAATGGAATCTACAAAATATGCACATTCTACGTCATAACGACTTTCTATAGTTTGCGCATGCGTCCGGAAATAAGAAAAGCTTACTTCCACCGTTTTTTTAAATCACAACTTCTAGAAGGTTAACATGATTTCTTAAAAAACAAGAGTTTTTAGAAAATGTGTTTTATTTCATAAATAGAATCAACAAAGTATGCACATTCTACGTCATAACGACTTTCTATAGTTTGCGCATGTGTCCGGAAATAAGAAAAGATTACTTCCCCCGTTTTTTAAAATCACAGCTTCTAGAAGGTTTACATGATTTCGTAAAAAACACGAGTTTTTAGAAAATGTGTTTTATTTCATAAATGGAATCAACAAAGTATGCACATTCTATGTCATAACGAATTTCTATAGTTTGTGCATTCGTCCGGAAATAAGAAAAGCTTACTTCCACCATTTTTTAAAATCACAGCTTCTAGAAGGTTTACATGATTTCGTAAAAAACACGAGTTTTAGAAAATGTGTTTTATTTCATAAATGGAATCTACAAAGTATGCACATTCTACGTCATAACGAATTTATATAGTTTGCGCATGCGTCCGGAAATAAGAAAAGCTTACTTCCCCCATTTTTTAAAATCACCGCTTCTAGATGGTTTACATGATTTCTTAAAAAACACGAGTTTTTAGAAAATGTGTTTTATTTCATAAATGGAATCAACAAAGTATGCACATTCTACGTCATAACAACTTTCTATAGTTTGCGCATGCGTTTGGAAATAAGAAACGCTTACTTCCCCCGTTTTTCTAAATCACAGCTTCTACAAGGTTTACATGATTTCGTAAAAAACACAAGTTTTTAGAAAATGTGTTTTATTTCATAAATGGAATCAACAAAGTATGCACATTCTACGTCATAACGACTTTCTATAGTTTGCGCATGCGTCCGGAAATTAGAAAAGCTTACTTTCCCCGTTTTTTAAAATCATAGCTTCTAGAAGGTTTACATGATTTCGTAAAAAACACGAGTTTTTAGAAAATCTGTTTTATTTCATAAATGGAATCAACAAAGTATGCACATTCTATGTCATAACGACTTTCTATAGTTTGGGCACGCGTCTGGAAATAAGAAAAGCTTATTTCCACCGTTTTTTAAAATCACAGTTTCTAGAAGGTTTACATGCTTTCGTAAAAAACATGAGTTTTTAGAAAATGTGTTTTATTTCATAAATGGAATCTACAAAGTAAGCACATTCTACTTCATAACGACTTTCTATAGTTTGCGCATGCGTCCGGAAATAAGAAAAGCTTACTTCCACCGTTTTTTAAAATCACCGCTTCTAGAAGGTTTACATGATTTCTTAAGAAACACGAGTTTTTAGAAAATGTGTTTTATTTCATAAATGGAATCAACAAAGTATGCACATTCTACGTCATAACGACTTTCTATAGTTTGCGCATGCGTCCGGAAATAAGAAAAGCTTACTTCCCCCGTTTTTTAAAATGACGGCTTCTAGAAGGTTTACATGATTTATTAAAAAACACGAGTTTTTAGAAAATGTGTTTTATTTCATAAATGGAATCTACAAAGTATGCACATTCTACGTCAGAACGACTTTCTATAGTTTGCGCATGCGTCCGGAAATAAGAAAAGCTTACTTCCCCCATTTTTTAAAATCACAGCTTCTAGAAGGTTTACATGATTTCTTAAAAAACACGAGTTTTTAGAAAATGTGTTTTATTTCATAAATGGAATCAACAAAGTATGCACATTCTACGTCATAACGACTTTCTATAGTTTGCGCATGCGTCTGGAAATAAGAAAAGCTTACTTCCACCGTTTTTTAAAATCACAGCTTCAAGGAGGTTTACATAATTTCGTAAAAAACACGAGTTTTTAGAAAATGTGTTTTATTTCATCAATGGAATCAACAAAGTATGCACATTCTACGTCATAACGACTTTCTATAGTTTGCGCATTCGTCCGGAAATAATAAAAGCTTACTTCCACCGTTTTTTAAAATCACAGCTTCTAGAAGGTTTACATGATTTCGTAAAAAACACGAGTTTTTAGAAAATGTGTTTTATTGCATAAATGTAATCTACAAAGTATGCACATTCTACGTCATAACGACTTTCTATAGTTTGCGCATGCGTCCAGAAATAAGAAATGCTTACTTCCCCCGTTTTTTAAAATCACAGCTTCTAGAAGGTTTACATGATTTCGTAAAAGACACGAGTTTTCAGAAAATGTTTTTTATTTCATAAATGGAATCTACAAAGTATGCACATTCTATGTCATAACGACTTTCTATAGTTTGCGGATGCGTCCGCAAATAAGAAAAGTTTACTTCCCCCGTTTTTTAAAATCACAGCTTCTAGAAGGTTTACATGATTTCTTAAAAAACACGAGTTTTTAGAAAATGTGTTTTATTTCATAAATGGAATCTACAAAGTATGCACATTCTAAGTCATAACGACTTTCTATAGTTTGCTCATGCGTCCGGAAATAAGAAAAGCTTACTTCCACCGTTTTTTAAAATCAAAACTTCTAGAAGGTTTACATGATTTCTTAAAAAACACGAGTTTTTAGAAAATGTGTTTTATTTCATAAATGGAATCTACAAAGTATGCACATTCTACGTCATAACAACTTTCTATAGTTTGCGCACGCGTCCGGTAATAAAAAAAGCTTATTTCCACCGTTTTTTAAAATCACAACTTCTTGAAGGTTTACATGATTTCTTAAAAAAAACGAGTTTTTAGAAAATTTGTTTTATTTCATAAACGGAATCTACAAAGTATGCACATTCTACGTCATAACGAATTTCTATAGTTTGCGCATTCGTCCGGAAATAAGAAAAGCTCACTTCCACCGTTTTTTAAAATCACAGCTTCTAGAAGGTTTACATGATTTCTTGAAAAACACGAGTTTTTGGAAAATGTGTTTTATTTCATAAATGGAATCAACAAATTATGCACATTCTACGTCATAATGACTTTCTATAGTTTGCGCATGCGTCCGGAAATAAGAAAAGCTTACTTCCACCGTTTTTAAAAATCACAGCTTCTAGAATGTTTACATGATTTCGTAAAAAACACGAGTTTTTAGAAAAATGTGTTTTATTTCATAAATGGATTCAACAAAGTATGCACATTCTACGTCATAATGACTTTCTATAGTTTGCGCATTCGTCCGGAAATAAGAAAAGCTCAGTTCCACCGTTTCTTAAAATCACAGCTTCTAGAAGGTTTACATGACTTCGTAAAAAACATGAGTTTTTAGAAAATGTGTTTTATTTCATAAATGGAATCTACAAAGTATGCACATTCTACGTCAGAACGACTTTCTATAGTTTGCGCATGCGTCGGAAATAAGAAAAGCTTACTTCCCCCGTTTTCTAAAATCACAGCTTCTAGAAGGTTTACATGATTTCTTAAAAAACACGACTTTTTAGAAAATGTGTTTTATTTCATAAATGGAAACAACAAAGTATGCACCTTCTATGTCATAACGACTTTCTATAGTTTGCGCACGCGTCGGGAAATAAGAAAAGCTAATTTCCACCGTTTTTAAAAATCACAGCTTCTAGAAGGTTTACATGATTTCTTAAAAAACACGAGTTTTTAGAAAATGTGTTTTATTTCATAAATGGAATCTACAAAGTATGCACATTCTAAGTCATAACGACTTTCTATAGTTTGCACATGCGTCCGGAAATAAGAAAAGCTTACTTCCACCATTTTTTAAAATCACAACTTCTAGAAGGTTTACATGATTTCTTAAAAAACACGAGTTTTTAGAGAATGTGTTTTATTTCATAAATGGAATCAACAAAGTATGCACATTCCACGACATAACGACTTTCTATAGCTTGCGCATCCGTCCGGAAATAAGAAAAGTTTACTTCCACCGTTTTTTAAAATCACAGCTTCTAGAAGGTTTACATGATTTCTTAAAAAAAATGAGTTTTTAGAAAATGTGTTCTATTTCATAAATGGAATAAACAAAGTACGCACTTTCTACGTCATAACGAATTTCTATAGTTTGCGCATTCGTTCGGAAATATGAAAAGCTTACTTCCACCGTTTTTTAAAATCACAGCTTCTAGAAGGTTTACATGATTTTGTAAAAAACACGAGTTTTTAGAAAATGTGTTTTATTTCATAAATGGAATCTACAAAGTATGCACATTCTACGTCATAACGACTTTTTATAGTTTGCGCATTCGTCGGGAAATAAGAAAAGCTTACTTCCACCGTTTTTTAAAATCACAGCTTCTAGAAGGTTTTAATGATTTCGTAAAAAACACGAGTTTTTAGAAAATGTGTTTTATTTCATAAATGGAATCTACAAGGTATGCACATTCTACGTCATAATGACTTTCTATAGTTTACGCATGCGTCCGAAAATAAGAAAAGCTTACTTCCCCCATTTTTTAAAATCACCGCTTCTAGAAGGTTTACATGATTTCTTAAAAAACACGAGTTTTTAGAAAATGTGTTTTATTTCATCAATGGAATCTACAAAGTATGCACATTCTACGTCATAACGACTTTCTATAGTTTGCGCACGCGTCCGGAAATAAGAAAAGCTTATTTCCACCGTTTTTTAAAATCACAGCTTCTAGAAGGTTTACATGATTTCTTAAAAAACACGAGTTTTTAGAAAATGTGTTTTATTTCATAAATGGCATCTACAAAGTATGCACATTCTACGTCATAACGACTTGCTATAGTTTGCGCATGCGTCCGGAAATAAGAAAAGCTTAGTTGCCCCGTTTTTTAAAATAACGGCTTCTAGAATGTTTACATGATTTCTTAAAAAACACGAGTTTTTAGAAAATGTGTTTTATTTCATAAATGGAATCTACAGAGTATGCACATTCTACGTCAGAACGACTTTCTATAGTTTGCGCATGCGTCCGGAAATAAGAAAAGCTTACTTCCCCCATTTTTTAAAATCACAGCTTCTAGAAGGTTTACATGATTTCTTAAAAAACACGAGTTTTTAGAAAATGTGTTTTATTTCATAAATGGAATCAACAAAGTATGCACATTCTACGTCATAACGACTTTCTATAGTTTGCACATGCGTCTGGAAATAAGAAAAGCTTACTTCCACCGTTTTTTAAAATCACAGCTTCAAGGAGGTTTACATAATTTCGTAAAAAACACGAGTTTTTAGAAAATGTGTTTTATTTCATAAATGGAATGTACAAAGTATGCACATTCTACGTCATAACGACTTTCTATAGTTTGCGCATGCGTCCGGAAATAAGAAAAGCTTACTTCCCCCGTTTTTTAAAATGACGGCTTCTAGAAGGTTTACATGATTTATTACAAAGCACGAGTTTTTAGAAAATGTGTTTTATTTCATAAGTGGAATCTACAAAGTATGCACATTCTACGTCATAACGACTTTCTATAGTTTGCACATGCGTCCGGAAATAAGAAAAGCTTACTTCCCCAATTTTTTAAAATCACAGCTTCTAGAAGGTTTACATGATTTCTTAAAAAACACGAGTTTTTAGAAAATGTGTTTTATTTCATAAATGGAATCAACAAAGTATGCACATTCTACGTCATAACGACTTTCTATAGTTTGCGCATGCGTCTGGAAATAAGAAAAGCTTACTTCCACCGTTTTTTAAAATCACAGCTTCAAGGAGGTTTACATAATTTCGTAAAAAACACGAGTTTTTAGAAAATGTGTTTTATTTCATCAATGGAATCAACAAAGTATGCACATTCTACGTCATAACGACTTTCTATAGTTTGCGCATTCGTCCGGAAATAAGAAAAGCTTACTTCCACCGTTTTTTAAAATCACAGCTTCTAGAAGGTTTACATGATTTCGTAAAAAAAACGAGTTTTTAGAAAATGTGTTTTATTTCATAAATGTAATCTACAAAGTATGCACATTCTACGTCATAACGACTTTCTATAGTTTGCGCATGCGTCCAGAAATAAGAAATGCTTACTTCCCCCGTTTTTTAAAATCACAGCTTCTAGAAGGTTTACATGATTTCGTAAAAGACACGAGTTTTCAGAAAATGTTTTTTATTTCATAAATGGAATATACAAAGTATGCACATTCTATGTCATAACGACTTTCTATAGTTTGCGGATGCGTCCGCAAATAAGAAAAGCTTACTTCCCCCGTTTTTTAAAATCACAGCTTCTAGAAGGTTTACATGATTTCTTAAAAAACACGAGTTTTTAGAAAATGTGTTTTATTTCATAAATGGAATCTACAAATTAGGAACATTCTAAGTCATAACGACTTTCTATACTTTGCTCATGCGTCCGGAAATAAGAAAAGCTTACTTCCACCGTTTTTTAAAATCAAAACTTCTAGAAGGTTTACATGATTTCTTAAAAAACACGAGTTTTTAGAAAATGTGTTTTATTTCATAAATGGAATCTACAAAGTATGCACATTCTACGTCATAACGACTTTCTATAGTTTGCACACGCGTCCGGTAATAAGAAAAGCTTATTTCCACCGTTTTTTAAAATCACAACTTCTTTAAGGTTTACATGATTTCTTAAAAAAAACGATTTTTTAGAAAAAAAAATTTATTTCATAAACGGAATCTACAAAGTATGCACATTCTACGTCATAACGACTTTCTATAGTTTGCGCATTCGTCCGGAAATAAGAAAAGCTCACTTCCACCGTTTTTTAAAATCACAGCTTCTAGAACGTTTACATGATTTCTTAAAAAACACGAGTTTTTGGAAAATTTGTTTTATTTCATTAATGGAATCAACAAATTATGCACATTCTACGTCATAACGACTTTCTATAGTTTGCGCATGCGTCCGGAAATAAGAAAAGCTTACTTCCACCGTTTTTTAAAATCACACCTTCTAGAATGTTTCCATGATTTCGTAAAAAACACGAGTTTTTAGAAAAATGTGTTTTATTTCATAAATGGGTTCAACAAAGTATGCACATTCTACGTCATAACGACTTTCTATAGTTTGCGCATTAGTCCGGAAATAAGAAAAGCTCACTTCCACCGTTTTTTAAAATCACAGCTTCTAGAAGGTTTACATGACTTCATAAAAAACATGAGTTTTTAGAAAATGTGTTTTATTTCATAAATGGAATCTACAAAGTATGCACAGTCTACGTCAGAACGACTTTCTATAGTTTGTGCATGCGTCCGGAAATAAGAAAAGCTTACTTCCCCCGTTTTCTAAAATCACAGCTTCTAGAAGGTTTACATTATTTCTTAAAAAACACGAGTTTTTAGAAAATGTGTTTTATTTCATAAATGGAAACAACAAAGTATGCACCTTCTACGTCATAACGACTTTCTATATTTTGCGCACGCGTCCGGAAATAAGAAAAGCTAATTTCCACCATTTTTAGAAATCAAAGATTCTAGAAGGTTTACATGATTTCTTAAAAAACACGAGTTTTTAGAAAATGTGTTTTATTTCATAAATGGAATCTACAAAGTATGCACATTCTAAGTCATAACGACTTTCTATAGTTTGCACATGCATCCGGAAATAAGAAAAGCTTACTTCCACCGTTTTTTAAAATCACAACTTCTAGAAGGTTTACAAGATTTCTTAAAAAACACGAGTTTTTAGAAAATGTGTTTTATTTCATAAATGGAATCAACAAAGTATGCATATTCCACGACATAAGGACTTTCTATAGCTTGCGCATCCGTCCGGAAATAAGAAAAGTTTACTTCCACCGTTTTTTAAAATCACAGCTTCTAGAAGGTTTACATGATTTCTTAAAAAAAAATGAGTTTTTAGAAAATGTGTTTTATTTCATAAATGGAATCAACAAAGTACGCACATTCTACGTCATAACGAATTTCTATAGTTTGCGCATTCGTTCGGAAATATGAAAAGCTTACTTCCACCGTTTTTTAAAATCACAGCTTCTAGAAGGTTTACATGATTTTGTAAAAAACACGAGTTTTTAGAAAATGTGTTTTATTTCATAAATGGAATCTACAAAGTATGCACATTCTACGTCATAACGACTTTCTATAGTTTGCGCATGCGTCCGGAAATAAGAACAGCTTACTTCCACCGTTTTCTAAAATCACCGCTTCTAGAAGGTTTACATGATTTCTTAAAAAACACGAGTTTTTAGAAAATTTGTTTTATTTCATAAACGGAATCTACAAAGTATGCACATTCGACTTCATAACGATTTTCTATAGTTTGCGCATTCGTCCGGAAATAAGAAAAGCTCACTTCCACCGTTTTTTAAAATCACAGCTTCTAGAAGGTTTACATGATTTCTTAAAAAACACGAGTTTTTGGAAAATGTGTTTTATTTCATTAATGGAATCAACAAATTATGCACATTCTACGTCATAATGACTTTCTATAGTTTGCGCATGCGTCCGAAAATAAGAAAAGCTTACTTCCCCCGTTTTTTAAAATCACCGCTTCTAGAAGGTTTACATGATTTCTTAAAACACACGAGTTTTTAGAAAATAAGTTTTATTTCATAAATGGAATCAACAAAGTATGCACATTCTACATCATCACGACTTTCTATAGTTTGCGCATTCGTCCGGAAATAAGAAAAGCTCACTTCCACCGTTTTTTCAAATCACAGCTTCTAGAAGGTTTACATGATTTCGTAAAAAACACGAGTTTTTAGAAAATGTGTTTTGTTTCATAAATGGGATCTACAAAGTATGCACATTCTACGTCATAACGACTTTCCATAGTTTGCGCATGCGTCGGGAAATAAGAAAAGCTTACTTCCCTCGTTTTTTAAAATCACAGCTTCTAAAAGGTTTACATGATTTCTTAAAAAACACGAGTTTTTAGAAAATGTGTTTTATTTCATAAATGGAATCAACAAAGTATGCACCTTCTACATCATAACGAATTTCTAAAGTTTGCGCACGCGTCCGGAAATAAGAAAAGCTTACTTCCACCATTTTTTAAAATCACAACTTCTAGAAGGTTTACATGATTTCTTAAAAAACACGAGTTTTTGGAAAATGTGTTTTATTTCATAAATGGAATCAACAAATTATGCACATTCTACGTCATAACGACTTTCTATAGTTTGCGCATGCGTCTGGAAATAAGAAAAGCTTACTTCCACCGTTTTTTAAAATCACAGCTTCTAGAATGTTTACATGATTTCGTAAAAAACACGAGTTTTTAGAAAATGTGTTTTATTTCATAAATGGAATCAACAAAGTATGCACATTCTATGTCATAACGAATTTCTATAGTTTGTGCATTCGTCCGGAGATAAGAAAAGCTTACTTCCACCGTTTTTTAAAATCACAGCTTCTAGAAGGTTTACATGATTTCGTAAAAAACACGAGTTTTTAGAAAATGTGTTTTATTTCATAAATGGAATCAACAAAGTATGCACATTCTACGTCATAACGAATTTATATAGTTTGTGCATTCGTCCGGAAATAAGAAAAGCTTACTTCCACCGTTTTTTAAAATCACAGCTTCTAGAAGGTTTACATGATTTCGTAAAAAAGACGAGTTTTTAGAAAATGTGTTTTATTTCATAAATGGAATCTACAAAGTATGCACATTCTACGTCATAACGAGTTTCTATAGTTTGCGCATGCGTCCAGAAATAAGAAAAGCTTACTTCTCCCGTTTTTTAAAATCACATCTTCTAGAAGGTTTACATGATTTCTTAAAAAACACGAGTTTTTAGAAAATTTGTTTTATTTCATAAATGGAATAAACAAAGTATGCACATTCTATGTCATAACGACTTTCTATTGTTTGTGCATGCGTTTGGAAATAGGAAACGCTTACTTCCCCCGTTTTTTAAAATAACGGCTTCTAGAAGGTTTACATGATTTCTTAAAAAACACGAGTTTTTAGAAAATGTGTTTTATTTCATAAATGGAATCTACAGAGTATGCACATTCTACGTCAGAACGACTTTCTATAGTTTGCGCATGCGTCCGGAAATAAGAAAAGCTTACTTCCCCCATTTTTTAAAATCACAGCTTCTAGAAAGTTTACATGATTTCTTAAAAAACATGAGTTTTTAGAAAATGTGTTTTATTTCATAAATGGAATCAACAAAGTATGCACATTCTACGTCATAACGACTTTCTATAGTTTGCGCATGCGTCTGGAAATAAGAAAAGCTTACTTCCACCGTTTTTTAAAATCACAGCTTCAAGGAGGTTTACATAATTTCGTAAAAAACACGAGTTTTTAGAAAATGTGTTTTATTTCATAAATGGAATGTACAAAGTATGCACATTCTACGTCATAACGACTTTCTATAGTTTGCGCATGCGTCCGGAAATAAGAAAAGCTTACTTCCCCCGTTTTTTAAAATGACGGCTTCTAGAAGGTTTACATGATTTATTACAAACCACGAGTTTTTAGAAAATGTGTTTTATTTCATAAGTGGAATCTACAAAGTATGCACATTCTACGTCATAACGACTTTCTATAGTTTGCGCATGCGTCCGGAAATAAGAAAAGCTTACTTCCCCCATTTTTTAAAATCACAGCTTCTAGAAGGTTTACATGATTTCTTAAAAAACACGAGTTTTTAGAAAATGTGTTTTATTTCATAAATGGAATCAACAAAGTATGCACATTCTACGTCATAACGACTTTCTATAGTTTGCGCATGCGTCTGGAAATAAGAAAAGGTTACTTCCACCGTTTTTTAAAATCACAGCTTCAAGGAGGTTTACATAATTTCGTAAAAAACACGAGTTTTTAGAAAATGTGTTTTATTTCATCAATGGAATCAACAAAGTATGCACATTCTACGTCATAACGACTTTCTATAGTTTGCGCATTAGTCCGCAAATAAGAAAAGCTCACTTCCACCGTTTTTTAAAATCACGGCTTCTAGAAGGTTTACATGACTTCGTAAAAAACATGAGTTTTTAGAAAATATGTTTTATTTCATAAATGGAATCTACAAAGTATGCACAGTCTACGTCAGAACGAATTTCTATAGTTTGCGCATGCGTCCGGAAATAAGAAAACCTTACTTCCCCCGTTTTCTAAAATCACAGCTTCTAGAAGGTTTACATGATTTCTTAAAAAACACGACTTTTTAGAAAATGTGTTTTATTTCATAAATGGAAACAACAAAGTATGCACCTTCTACGTCATAACGACTTTCATAAAGCTTACTTCCACCGTTTTTTAAAATCACAACTTCTAGAAGGTTTACAAGATTTCTTAAAAAACACGAGTTTTTAGAAAATGTGTTTTATTTCATAAATGGAATCAACAAAGTATGCATATTGCACGACATAACGACTTTCTATAGCTTGCGCATCCGTCCGGAAATAAGGAAAGTTTACTTCCACCGTTTTTTAAAATCACAGCTTCTAGAAGGTTTACATGATTTCTTAAAAAAAATGAGATTTTAGAAAATGTGTTTTATTTCATAAATGGAATCAACAAAGTACGCACATTCTACGTCTTAATGAATTTCTATAGTTTGCGCATTCGTTCGGAAATATGAAAAGCTTACTTCCACCGTTTTTTAAAATCACAGCTTCTAGAAGGTTTACATGATTTTGTAAAAAACACGAGTTTTTAGAAAATGTGTTTTATTTCATAAATGGAATCTACAAAGTATGCACATTCTACGTCATAACGACTTTCTATAGTTTGCGCATGCGTCCGGAAATAAGAACAGCTTACTTCCACCGTTTTCTAAAATCACCGCTTCTAGAAGGTTTACATGATTTCTTAAAAAACACGAGTTTTTAGAAAATTTGTTTTATTTCATAAACGGAATCTACAAAGTATGCACATTCGACTTCATAACGACTTTCTATAGTTTGCGCATTCGTCCGGAAATAAGAAAAGCTCACTTCCACCGTTTTTTAAAATCACAGCTTCTAGAAGGTTTACATGATTTCTTAAAAAACACGAGTTTTTGGAAAATGTGTTTTATTTCATAAATGGAATCAACAAATTATGCACATTCTACGTCATAATGACTTTCTATAGTTTGCGCATGCGTCCGAAAATAAGAAAAGCTTACTTCCCCCGTTTTTTAAAATCACCGCTTCTAGAAGGTTTACATGATTTCTTAAAACACACGAGTTTTTAGAAAATAAGTTTTATTTCATAAATGGAATCAACAAAGTATGCACATTCTACATCATCACGACTTTCTATAGTTTGCGCATTCGTCCGGAAATAAGAAAAGCTCACTTCCACCGTTTTTTCAAATCACAGCTTCTAGAAGGTTTACATGATTTCGTAAAAAACACGAGTTTTTAGAAAATGTGTTTTATTTCATAAATGGGATCTACAAAGTATGCACATTCTACGTCATAACGACTTTCCATAGTTTGCGCATGCGTCGGGAAATAAGAAAAGCTTACTTCCCTCGTTTTTTAAAATCACAGCTTCTAAAAGGTTTACATGATTTCTTAAAAAACACGAGTTTTTAGAAAATGTGTTTTATTTCATAAATGGAATCAACAAATTATGCACATTCTACGTCATAACGACTTTCTATAGTTTGCGCATGCGTCTGGAAATAAGAAAAGCTTACTTCCACCGTTTTTTAAAATCACACCTTCTAGAATGTTTACATGATTTCGTAAAAAACACGAGTTTTTAGACAATGTGTTTTATTTCATAAATGGAATCTACAAAGTATGGACATTCTACGTCATAACGACTTTCTATAGTTTGCGCATGCGTCCGGAAATAAGAAAAGCTTACTTCCACCGTTTTTTAAAATCACAACTTCTAGAAGGTTAACATGATTTCTTAAAAAACACGAGTTTTTAGAAAATGTGTTTTATTTCATAAATGGAATCTACAAAGTATGCACATTCTACGTCATAACGACTTTCTATATTTTGCGCTTGCGTCCGCAAATAAGAAAAGCTTACTTCCCCCGTTTTTTAAAATCACAGCTTCTGGAAGGTTTACATGATTTCTTAAAAAACAAGAGTTTTTAGAAAATGTGTTTTATTTCATAAATGGAATCAACAAAGTATGCACATTCTACGTCATAACGACTTTCTATAGTTTGCGCATGCGTCCGGAAATTAGAAAAGATTACTTCCCCCGTTTTTTAAAATCACAGCTTCTAGAAGGTTTACATGATTTCGAAAAAACACGAGTTTTTAGAAAATGTGTTTTATTTCATAAATGGAATCAACAAAGTATGCACATTCTATGTCATAACGAGTTTCTATAGTTTGTGCATTCGTCCGGAAATAAGAAAAGCTTACTTCCACCGTTTTTTAAAATCACAGCTTCTAGATGGTTTACATGATTTCTTAAAAAACACGAGTTTTTAGAAAATGTGTTTTATTTCATAAATGGAATTAACAAAGTATGCACATTCTACGTCATAACAACTTTCTATAGTTTGCGCATGCGATTGGAAATAAGAAACGCTTACTTCCCCCGTTTTTTTAAATCACAACTTCTAGAAGGTTTACATGATTTCGTAAAAAACACGAGTTTTTAGAAAATGTGTTTTATTTCATAAATGGAATAAACAAAGTATGCACATTCTACGTCATAACGACTTTCTATAGTTTGCGCATGCGTCCGGAAATTAGAAAAGCTTACTTCCCCCGTTTTTTAAAATCACAGCTTCTAGAAGGTTTACATGATTTCGTAAAAAACACGAGTTTTTAGAAAATGTGTTTTATTTCATAAATGGAATCAACAAAGTATGCACATTCTACGTCATAACGAATTTATATAGTTTGTGCATTCGTCCGGAAATAAGAAAAGCTTACTTCCACCGTTTTTTAAAATCACAGCTTCTAGAAGGTTTACATGATTTCGTAAAAAAGACGAGTTTTTAGAAAATGTGTTTTATTTCATAAATGGAATCTACAAAGTATGCACATTCTACGTCATAACGAGTTTCTATAATTTGCGCATGCGTCCAGAAATAAGAAAATCTTACTTCCCCCGTTTTTTAAAATCACATCTTCTAGAAGGTTTACATGATTTCTTAAAAAACACGAGTTTTTAGAAAATTTGTTTTATTTCATAAATGGAATAAACAAAGTATGCACATTCTACGTCATAACGACTTTCTATAGTTTGCGCATGCGTTTGGAAATAGGAAACGCTTACTTCCCCCGTTTTTTAAAATCACAGCTTCTAGAAGGTTTACATGATTTCGTAAAAAACACGAGTTTTTAGAAAATGTGTTTTATTTCGTAAATGGAATAAACAAAGTATGCACATTCTACGTCATAACGACTTTCTATAGTTTGCGCATGCGTCCGGAAATAAGAAAAGCTTACTTCCACCGTTTTTTAAAATCACAGCCTCTAGAAGGTTTACATGATTTCGTAAAAAACACGAGTTTTTAGAAAATGTGTTTTATTTCATAAATGGAATCAACAAAGTATGCACATTCTACTTCATAACGACTTTCTATAGTTTGCGCATGCGTCCGGAAATAAGAAAAGCTTACTTCCACCGTTTTTTAAAATCACAGCTTCTAGAAGGTTTACATGATTTCTTAAAAAACACGAGTTTTTAGAAAATGTGTTTTATTTCATAAATAGAATCAACAAAGTATGCACATTCTACGTCATAACGACTTTCTACAGTTTGCGCATGCGTCCGGAAATAAGAAAAGCTTACCTCCACCGTTTTTTAAAATTACAGCTTCTAGAAGGTTTACATGATTTCGTAAAAAACACGAGTTTTTAGAAAATGTCTTTTATTTCATAAATGGAATCTACAAAGTATGCACATTCTACGTCATAACGACTTTCTATAGTTTGCGCATGCGTCCGGAAATAAGAAAATCTTACTTCCCCCGTTTTTTAAAATCACAGCTTCTAGAAGGTTTACATGATTTCTTAAAAAACACGAGTTTTTAGAAAATGTGTTTTATTTCTTAAATGGAATCTACAAAGTATGCACATTCTATGTCATAACAACTTTCTATAGTTTGCGCATACGTTTGGAAATAAGAAAAGCTTACTTACCCTGTTTTTTAAAATCACAGCTTCTAGAAGGTTGACATGATTTCTTGAATACACGAGTTTTTAGAAAATGTGTGTTATTTCATAAATGGAATCAACAAAGTAAGCACCTTCTACCAAATAACGACTTTCTATAGTTTGCGCATGCATTTGGAAATAAGAAAAGCTTACTTCTCCCGTTTTTTAAAATCACAGCTTCTAGAAGGTTTACATGATTTCGTAAAAGACACGAGTTTCCAGAAAATGTTTTTTATTTCATAAATGGAATCTACAAAGTATGCACATTCTATGTCATAACGACTTTCTATAGTTTGCGGATGCGTCCGCAAATAAGAAAAGTTTACTTCCCCCGTTTTTTAAAATCATAGCTTCTAGAAGGTTTACATGATTTCTTAAAAAACACGAGTTTTTAGAAAATGTGTTTTATTTCATAAATGGAATCTACAAAGTATGCACATTCTAAGTCATAACAACTTTCTATAGTTTGCTCATGCGTCCGGAAATAAGAAAAGCTTACTTCCACCGTTTTTTAAAATCAAAACTTCTAGAAGGTTTACATGATTTCTTAAAAAACACGAGTTTTTAGAAAATGTGTTTTATTTCATAAATGGAATCTACAAAGTATGCACATTCTACGTCATAACGACTTTCTATAGTTTGCGCACGCGTCCGGTAATAAAAAAAGCTTATTTCCACCGTTTTTTAAAATCACAACTTCTTGAAGGTTTACATGATTTCTTAAAAAAAACGAGTTTTTAGAAAATTTGTTTTATTTCATAAACGGAATCTACAAACTATGCACATTCTACGTCATAACGACTTTCTATAGTTTGCGCATTCGTCCGGAAATAAGAAAAGCTCACTTCCACCGTTTTTTAAAATCACAGCTTCTAGAAGGTTTACATGATTTCTTAAAAAACACGAGTTTTTGGAAAATGTGTTTTATTTCATAAATGGAATCAACAAATTATGCACATTCTACGTCATAACGACTTTCTATAGTTTGCGCATGCGTCCGGAAATAAGAAAAGCTTACTTCCACCGTTTTTAAAAATCACAGCTTCTAGAATGTTTACATGATTTCGTAAAAAACACGAGTTTTTAGAAAAATGTGTTTTATTTCATAAATGGATTCAACAAAGTATGCACATTCTACGTCATAACGACTTTCTATAGTTTGCGCATTCGTCCGGAAATAAGAAAAGCTCACTTCCACCGTTTCTTAAAATCACAGCTTCTAGAAGGTTTACATGACTTCGTAAAAAACATGAGTTTTTAGAAAATGTGTTTTATTTCATAAATGGAATCTACAAAGTATGCACATTCTACGTCAGAATGACTTTCTATAGTTTGCGCATGCGTCCGGAAATAAGAAAAGCTTACTTCCCCCGTTTTCTAAAATCACAGCTTCTAGAAGGTTTACATGATTTCTTAAAAAACACGACTTTTTAGAAAATGTGTTTTATTTCATAAATGGAAACAACAAAGTATGCACCTTCTATGTCATAACGACTTTCTATAGTTTGCGCACGCGTCGGGAAATAAGAAAAGCTAATTTCCACCGTTTTTAAAAATCACAGCTTCTAGAAGGTTTACATGATTTCTTAAAAAACACGAGTTTTTAGAAAATGTGTTTTATTTCATAAATGGAATCTACAAAGTATGCACATTCTAAGTCATAACGACTTTCTATAGTTTGCACATGCGTCCGGAAATAAGAAAAGCTTACTTCCACCGTTTTTTAAAATCACAACTTCTAGAAGGTTTACATGATTTCTTAAAAAACACGAGTTTTTAGAGAATGTGTTTTATTTCATAAATGGAATCAACAAAGTATGCACATTCCACGACATAACGACTTTCTATAGCTTGCGCATCCGTCCGGAAATAAGAAAAGTTTACTTCCACCGTTTTTTAAAATCACAGCTTCTAGAAGGTTTACATGATTTCTTAAAAAAAATGAGTTTTTAGAAAATGTGTTTTATTTCATAAATGGAATCAACAAAGTACGCACTTTCTACGTCATAACGAATTTCTATAGTTTGCGCATTCGTTCGGAAATATGAAAAGCTTACTTCCACCCTTTTTTAAAATCACAGCTTCTAGAAGGTTTACATGATTTTGTAAAAAACACGAGTTTTTAGAAAATGTGTTTTATTTCATAAATGGAATCTACAAAGTATGCACATTCTACGTCATAACGACTTTTTATAGTTTGCGCATTCGTCGGGAAATAAGAAAAGCTTACTTCCACCGTTTTTTAAAATCACAGCTTCTAGAAGGTTTAAATGATTTCGTAAAAAACACGAGTTTTTAGAAAATGTGTTTTATTTCATAAATGGAATCTACAAGGTATGCACATTCTACGTCATAATGACTTTGTATAGTTTACGCATGCGTCCGAAAATAAGAAAAGCTTACTTCCCCCGTTTTTTAAAATCACCGCTTCTAGAAGGTTTACATGATTTCTTAAAAAACACGAGTTTTTAGAAAATGTGTTTTATTTCATAAATGGAATCAACAAAGTATGCACATTCTACGTCATAACGACTTTCTATAGTTGCGCATGCGTCTGGAAATAAGAAAAGCTTACTTCCACCGTTTTTTAAAATCACAGCTTCTAGGAGGTTTACATAATTTCGTAAAAAACATGAGTTTTTAGAAAGTGTGTTTTGTTTCATCAATGGAATCAACAAAGTATTCACATTCTACATCATAACGACTTTCTATAGTTTGCGCATTCGTTCGGAAATAAGAAAAGCTTACTTCCACCGTTTTTTAAAATCACAGCTTCTAGAAGGTTTACATGATTTCGTAAAAAACAAGAGTTTTTAGAAAATGTGTTTTATTTCATAAATGGAATCTACAAAGTATGCACATTCTACGTCATAACGACTTTTTATAGTTTGCGCACGCGTCCGGAAATAAGAAAAGCTTATTTCCACCGTTTTTTAAAATCACAGCTTCTAGAAGGTTTACATGATTTCTTAAAAAACACAAGTTTTTAGAAAATGTGTTTTATTTCATAAATGGAATCAACAAAGTAAGCACCTTCTACCAAATAACGACTTTCTATAGTTTGCGCATGCATTTGGAAATAAGAAAAGCTTACTTCTCCCGTTTTTTAAAATCACAGCTTCTAGAAGGTTTACATGATTTCGTAAAAGACACGAGTTTCCAGAAAATGTTTTTTATTTCATAAATGGAATCTACAAAGTATGCACATTCTATGTCATAACGACTTTCTATAGTTTGCGGATGCGTCCGCAAATAAGAAAAGTTTACTTCCCCCGTTTTTTAAAATCATAGCTTCTAGAAGGTTTACATGATTTCTTAAAAAACACGAGTTTTTAGAAAATGTGTTTTATTTCATAAATGGAATCTACAAAGTATGCACATTCTAAGTCATAACGACTTTCTATAGTTTGCTCATGCGTCCGGAAATAAGAAAAGCTTACTTCCACCGTTTTTTAAAATCAAAACTTCTAGAAGGTTTACATGATTTCTTAAAAAACACGAGTTTTTAGAAAATGTGTTTTATTTCATAAATGGAATCTACAAAGTATGCACATTCTACGTCATAACGACTTTCTATAGTTTGCGCACGCGTCCGGTAATAAAAAAAGCTTATTTCCACCGTTTTTTAAAATCACAACTTCTTGAAGGTTTACATGATTTCTTAAAAAAAACGAGTTTTTAGAAAATTTGTTTTATTTCATAAACGGAATCTACAAACTATGCACATTCTACGTCATAACGACTTTCTATAGTTTGCGCATTCGTCCGGAAATAAGAAAAGCTCACTTCCACCGTTTTTTAAAATCACAGCTTCTAGAAGGTTTACATGATTTCTTAAAAAACACGAGTTTTTGGAAAATGTGTTTTATTTCATAAATGGAATCAACAAATTATGCACATTCTACGTCATAACGACTTTCTATAGTTTGCGCATGCGTCCGGAAATAAGAAAAGCTTACTTCCACCGTTTTTAAAAATCACAGCTTCTAGAATGTTTACATGATTTCGTAAAAAACACGAGTTTTTAGAAAAATGTGTTTTATTTCATAAATGGATTCAACAAAGTATGCACATTCTACGTCATAACGACTTTCTATAGTTTGCGCATTCGTCCGGAAATAAGAAAAGCTCACTTCCACCGTTTCTTAAAATCACAGCTTCTAGAAGGTTTACATGACTTCGTAAAAAACATGAGTTTTTAGAAAATGTGTTTTATTTCATAAATGGAATCTACAAAGTATGCACATTCTACGTCAGAATGACTTTCTATAGTTTGCGCATGCGTCCGGAAATAAGAAAAGCTTACTTCCCCCGTTTTCTAAAATCACAGCTTCTAGAAGGTTTACATGATTTCTTAAAAAACACGACTTTTTAGAAAATGTGTTTTATTTCATAAATGGAAACAACAAAGTATGCACCTTCTATGTCATAACGACTTTCTATAGTTTGCGCACGCGTCGGGAAATAAGAAAAGCTAATTTCCACCGTTTTTAAAAATCACAGCTTCTAGAAGGTTTACATGATTTCTTAAAAAACACGAGTTTTTAGAAAATGTGTTTTATTTCATAAATGGAATCTACAAAGTATGCACATTCTAAGTCATAACGACTTTCTATAGTTTGCACATGCGTCCGGAAATAAGAAAAGCTTACTTCCACCGTTTTTTAAAATCACAACTTCTAGAAGGTTTACATGATTTCTTAAAAAACACGAGTTTTTAGAGAATGTGTTTTATTTCATAAATGGAATCAACAAAGTATGCACATTCCACGACATAACGACTTTCTATAGCTTGCGCATCCGTCCGGAAATAAGAAAAGTTTACTTCCACTGTTTTTTAAAATCACAGCTTCTAGAAGGTTTACATGATTTCTTAAAAAAAATGAGTTTTTAGAAAATGTGTTTTATTTCATAAATGGAATCAACAAAGTACGCACTTTCTACGTCATAACGAATTTCTATAGTTTGCGCATTCGTTCGGAAATATGAAAAGCTTACTTCCACCCTTTTTTAAAATCACAGCTTCTAGAAGGTTTACATGATTTTGTAAAAAACACGAGTTTTTAGAAAATGTGTTTTATTTCATAAATGGAATCTACAAAGTATGCACATTCTACGTCATAACGACTTTTTATAGTTTGCGCATTCGTCGGGAAATAAGAAAAGCTTACTTCCACCGTTTTTTAAAATCACAGCTTCTAGAAGGTTTAAATGATTTCGTAAAAAACACGAGTTTTTAGAAAATGTGTTTTATTTCATAAATGGAATCTACAAGGTATGCACATTCTACGTCATAATGACTTTCTATAGTTTACGCATGCATCCGAAAATAAGAAAAGCTTACTTCCCCCGTTTTTTAAAATCACCGCTTCTAGAAGGTTTACATGATTTCTTAAAAAACATGAGTTTTTAGAAAATGTGTTTTATTTCATAAATGGAATCAACAAAGTATTCACATTCTACGTCATAACGACTTTCTATAGTTGCGCATGCGTCTGGAAATAAGAAAAGCTTACTTCCACCGTTTTTTAAAATCACAGCTTCTAGGAGGTTTACATAATTTCGTAAAAAACATGAGTTTTTAGAAAGTGTGTTTTGTTTCATCAATGGAATCAACAAAGTATTCACATTCTACATCATAACGACTTTCTATAGTTTGCGCATTCGTTCGGAAATAAGAAAAGCTTACTTCCACCGTTTTTTAAAATCACAGCTTCTAGAAGGTTTACATGATTTCGTAAAAAACAAGAGTTTTTAGAAAATGTGTTTTATTTCATCAATGGAATCTACAAAGTATGCACATTCTACGTCATAACGACTTTTTATAGTTTGCGCACGCGTCCGGAAATAAGAAAAGCTTATTTCCACCGTTTTTTAAAATCACAGCTTCTAGAAGGTTTACATGATTTCTTAAAAAACATGAGTTTTTAGAAAATGTGTTTTATTTCATAAATGGCATCTACAAAGTATGCACATTCTACATCATAATGACTTTCTATAGTTTGCGCATGCGTCCTGAAATAAGAAAAGCTTAATTCCCCCGTTTTTTAAAATAACGGCTTCTAGAAGGTTTACATGATTTCTTAAAAAACACGAGTTTTTAGAAAATGTGTTTTATTTCATAAATGGAATCTACAGAGTATGCACATTCTACGTCAGAACGACTTTCTATAGTTTGCGCATGCGTCCGGAAATAAGAAAAGCTTACTTCCCCCATTTTTTAAAATCACAGCTTCTAGAAGGTTTACATGATTTCTTAAAAAACACGAGTTTTTAGAAAATGTGTTTTATTTCATAAATGGAATCAACAAAGTATGCACATTCTACGTCATAACGACTTTCTATAGTTTGCGCATGCGTCTGGAAATAAGAAAAGCTTACTTCCACCGTTTTTTAAAATCACAGCTTCAAGGAGGTTTACATAATTTCGTAAAAAACACGAGTTTTTAGAAAATGTGTTTTATTTCATAAATGGAATGTACAAAGTATGCACATTCTACGTCATAACGACTTTCTATAGTTTGCGGATGCGTCCGGAAATAAGAAAAGCTTACTTCCCCCGTTTTCTAAAATGACGGCTTCTAGAAGGTTTACATGATTTATTACAAAACACGAGTTTTTAGAAAATGTGTTTTATTTCATAAGTGGAATCTACAAAGTATGCACATTCTACGTCAGAACGACTTTCTATAGTTTGCGCATGCGTCCGGAAATAAGAAAAGCTTACTTCCCCCATTTTTTAAAATCACAGCTTCTAGAAGGTTTACATGATTTCTTAAAAAACACGAGTTTTTAGAAAATGTGTTTTATTTCATAAATGGAATCAACAAAGTATGCACATTCTACGTCATAACGACTTTCTATAGTTTGCGCATACGTCTGGAAATAAGAAAAGCTTACTTCCACCGTTTTTTAAAATCACAGCTTCAAGGAGGTTTACATAATTTCGTAAAAAACACGAGTTTTTAGAAAATGTGTTTTATTTCATCAATGGAATCAACAAAGTATGCACATTCTACGTCATAACGACTTTCTATAGTTTGCGCATTCGTCCGGAAATAAGAAAAGCTTACTTCGACCGTTTTTTAAAATCACAGCTTCTAGAAGGTTTACATGATTTCGTAAAAAACACGAGTTTTTAGAAAATGTGTTTTATTTCATAAATGTAATCTACAAAGTATGCACATTCTACGTCATAACGACTTTCTATAGTTTGCGCATGCGTCCAGAAATAAGAAATGCTTACTTCCCCCATTTTTTAAAATCACAGCTTCTAGAAGGTTTACATGATTTCGTAAAAGACACGAGTTTTCAGAAAATGTTTTTTATTTCATAAATGGAATCTACAAAGTATGCACATTCTATGTCATAACGACTTTCTATAGTTTGCGGATGCGTCCGCAAATAAGAAAAGCTTACTTCCCCCGTTTTTTAAAATCACAGCTTCTAGAAGGTTTACATGATTTCTTAAAAAACACGAGTTTTTAGAAAATGTGTTTTATTTCATAAATGGAATCTACAAAGTAGGAACATTCTAAGTCATAACGACTTTCTATAGTTTGCTCATGCGTCCGGAAATAAGAAAAGCTTACTTCCACCGTTTTTTAAAATCAAAACTTCTAGAAGGTTTACATGATTTCTTAAAAAACACGAGTTTTTAGAAAATGTGTTTTATTTCATAAATGGAATCTACAAAGTATGCACATTCTACGTCATAACGACTTTCTATAGTTTGCGCACGCGTCCGGTAATAAGAAAAGCTTATTTCCACCGTTTTTTAAAATCACAACTTCTTTAAGGTTTACATGATTTCTTAAAAAAAATGATTTTTTAGAAAATTTGTTTTATTTCATAAACGGAATCTACAAAGTATGCACATTCTACGTCATAACGACTTTCTATAGTTTGCGCATTCGTCCGGAAATAAGAAAAGCTCACTTCCACCGTTTTTTAAAATCACAGCTTCTAGAACGTTTACATGATTTCTTAAAAAACACGAGTTTTTGGAAAATTTGTTTTATTTCATTAATGGAATCAACAAATTATGCACATTCTACGTCATAACGACTTTCTATAGTTTGCGCATGCGTCCGGAAATAAGAAAAGCTTACTTCCACCGTTTTTTAAAATCACACCTTCTAGAATGTTTACATGATTTCGTAAAAAACACGAGTTTTTAGAAAAATGTGTTTTATTTCATAAATGGGTTCAACAAAGTATGCACATTCTACGTCATAACGACTTTTTATAGTTTGCGCATTAGTCCGGAAATAAGAAAAGCTCACTTCCACCGTTTTTTAAAATCACAGCTTCTAGAAGGTTTACATGAGTTCGTAAAAAACATGAGTTTTTAGAAAATGTGTTTTATTTCATAAATGGAATCTACAAAGTATGCACAGTCTACGTCAGAACGACTTTCTATAGTTTGCGCATGCGTCCGGAAATAAGAAAAGCTTACTTCCCCCGTTTTCTAAAATCACAGCTTCTAGAAGGTTTACATGATTTCTTAAAAAACACGAGTTTTTAGAAAATGTGTTTTATTTCATAAATGGAAACAACAAAGTATGCACCTTCTACGTCATAACGACTTTCTATAGTTTGCGCACGCGTCCGGAAATAAGAAAAGCTTACTTCCACCGTTTTTTAAAATCACAACTTCTAGAAGGTTTACAAGATTTCTTAAAAAACACGAGTTTTTAGAAAATGTGTTTTATTTCATAAATGGAATCAACAAAGTATGCATATTCCACGACATAACGACTTTCTATAGCTTGCGCATCCGTCCGGAAATAAGAAAAGCTTACTTCCACCGTTTTTTAAAATCACAGCTTCTAGAAGGTTTACATGATTTCTTAAAAAGAATGAGTTTTTAGAAAATGTGTTTTATTTCATAAATGGAATCAACAAAGTACGCACATTCTACGTCATAACGAATTTCTATAGTTTGCGCATTCGTTCGGAAATATGAAAAGCTTACTTCCACCGTTTTTTAAAATCACAGCTTCTAGAAGGTTTACATGATTTTGTAAAAAACATGAGTTTTTAGAAAATGTGTTTTATTTCATAAATGGAATCTACAAAGTATGCACATTCTACATCATAACGACTTTCTATAGTTTGCGCATGCGTCCGGAAATAAGAACAGCTTACTTCCACCGTTTTCTAAAATCACCGCTTCTAGAAGGTTTACATGATTTCTTAAAAAACACGAGTTTTTAGAAAATTTGTTTTATTTCATAAACGGAATCTACAAAGTATGCACATTCGACTTCATAACGACTTTCTATAGTTTGCGCATTCGTCCGGAAATAAGAAAAGCTCAGTTCCACCGTTTTTTAAAATCACAGCTTCTAGAAGGTTTACATGATTTCTTAAAAAACACGAGTTTTTGGAAAATGTGTTTTATTTCATTAATGGAATCAACAAATTATGCACATTCTACGTCATAATGACTTTCTATAGTTTGCGCATGCGTCCGAAAATAAGAAAAGCTTACTTCCCCCGTTTTTTAAAATCACTGCTTCTAGAAGGTTTACATGATTTCTTAAAAAACACGAGTTTTTAGAAAATAAGTTTTATTTCATAAATGGAATCAACAAAGTATGCACATTCTAAATCATAACGACTTTCTATAGTTTGCGCATGCGTCTGGAAATAAGAAAAGCTTACTTCCCCCCTTTTTTAAAATCACAGCTTCTAGAAGGTTTACATGATTTCTTAAAAAACACGAGTTTTTAGAAAATGTGTTTTATTTCATAAATGGAATCAAGAAAGTATGCACATTCTACGTCATAACGACTTTCTATAGTTTGCGCATACGTCCGGAAATAAGAAATGCTTACTTCCCCCGTTTTTTAAAATCACAGCTTCTAGAAGGTTTTTATGATTTCGTAAAAGACACGAGTTTTCAGAAGATATGTTTTATTTCATAAATGGAATCTACAAAATATGCACATTCTACGTCATAACGACTTTCTATAGTTTGCGCATGCGTCCGGAAATAAGAAAAGCTTACTTCCACCGTTTTTTAAAATCACAACTTCTAGAAGGTTAACATGATTTCTTAAAAAACACGAGTTTTTAGAAAATGTGTTTTATTTCATAAATGGAATCTACAAAGTATGCACATTCTACGTCATAACGACTTTCTATAGTTTGCGCTTGCGTCCGCAAATAAGAAAAGCTTACTTCCCCCGTTTTTTAAAATCACAGCTTCTGGAAGATTTACATGATTTCTTAAAAAACAAGATTTTCTAGAAAATGTGTTTTATTTCATAAATGGAATCAACAAAGTATGCACATTCTACGTCATAACGACTTTCTATAGTTTGCGCATGCGTCCGGAAATTAGAAAAGATTACTTCCCCCGTTTTTTAAAATCACAGCTTCTAGAAGGCTTACATGATTTCGTAAAAAACACGAGTTTTTAGAAAATGTGTTTTATTTCATAAATGGAATCAACAAAGTATGCACATTCTATGTCATAACGAATTTCTATAGTTTGTCCATTCGTCCGGAAATAAGAAAAGCTTACTTCCACCGTTTTTTAAAATCACAGCTTCTAGAAGGTTTACATGATTTCGTAAAAAACACGAGTTTTAGAAAATGTGTTTTATTTCATAAATGGAATCTACAAAGTATGCACATTCTACGTCATAACGAATTTATATAGTTTGCGCATGCGTCCGGAAATAAGAAAAGCTTACTTCCCCCATTTTTTAAAATCACAGCTTCTAGAAGGTTTACATGATTTCGTAAAAAACACGAGTTTTTAGAAAATGTGTTTTATTTCATAAATGGAATCTACAAAGTATGAACATTCTACGTCATAACGACTTTCTATAGTTTGCGCATGCGTCCGGAAATAAGAAAAGCTTACTTACACCATTTTTTAAAATCACAGCTTCTAGGAGGTTTACATAATTTCGTAAAAAACACGAGTTTTTAGAAAATGTGTTTTGTTTCATCAATGGAATCAACAAAGTATGCACATTCTACGTCATAACGACTTTCTATAGTTTGCGCATGCGTCCGGAAATAAGAAAAGCTTACTTCCACCGTTTTTTAAAATCACAGCTTCTAGAAGGTTTACATGATTTCGTAAAAAACACGAGTTTTTAGAAAATGTGTTTTATTTCATAAATGGAATCTACAAAGTATGCACATTCTACGTCATAACGACTTTCTATAGTTTGCGCATGCGTCCGGAAATAAGAAAAGCTTACTTCCACCATTTTTTAAAATCACAGCTTCTATAAGGTTTACATGATTTCGTAAAAAACACGAGTTTTTAGAAAATGTGTTTTATTTCATTAATGGAATGTACAAAGTATGCACATTCTATGTCATAACAACTTTCTATAGTATGTGCATGCGTCCGGAAATAAGAAAAGCTTACTTCCCCCGTTTTTTAAAATCACAGCTTCTAGAAGGTTTACATGATTTATTAAAAAACATGAGTTTTTAGAAAATGTGTTTTATTTCATAAATGGAATCAACAAAGTATGCACGTTCTACGTCATAACGACTTTCTATAGTTTGCGCATGCGTCTAGAAATAAGAAAAGCTTACTTCCACCGTTTCTTAAAATCACAGCTTCTAGAAGGTTTACATGATTTCGTAAAAAACACGAGTTTTTAGAAAATGTGTTTTATTTCATAAATGGAATCTACAAAGTATGCACATTCTACGTCATAACGACTTTCTATAGTTTGCGCATTCGTCGGGAAATAAGAAAAGCTTACTTCCACCGTTTTTTAAAATCACAGCTTCTAGAAGGTTTAAATGATTTCGTAAAAAACACGAGTTTTTAGAAAATGTGTTTTATTTCGTAAATGGAATCTACAAGGTATGCACATTCTACGTCATAATGACTTTCTATAGTTTGCGCATGCGTCTGAAAATAAGAAAAGCTTACTTCAACCGTTTTTTAAAATCACAGCTTCTAGAAGGTTTACATGATTTCGTAAAAAACACGAGTTTTTAGAAAATGTGTTTTGTTTCATCAATGGAATCTACAAAGTATGCACATTCTACGTCATAACGACTTTCTATAGTTTGTGCATGCGTCCCGAAATAAGAAACGCTTACTTCCCCGTTTTTTAAAATCACAGCTTCTAGAAGGTTTACATGATTTCGTAAAAGTGACGAGTTTTTAGAAAATGTGTTTTATATCATAAATGGAATCTACAAAGTATGCACATTCTACGTCATAACGACTTTCTATAGTTTGCGCATGTGTCTGGAAATAAGAAAAGCTTACTTTCCCCGTTTTTTAAAATCACAGCTTCTAGAAGGTTTACATGATTTCGTAAAAAACACGAGTTTTTAGAAAATGTGTTTTATTTCATAAATGGAATCAACAAAGTACACATTCTACGTCATAACGACTTTTTATAGTTTGCGCATTTGTCGGGAAATAAGAAAAGCTTACTTCCACCGTTTTTTAAAATCACAGCTTCTAGAAGGTTTAAATGATTTCGTAAAAAACACGAGTTTTTAGAAAATGTGTTTTATTTCATAAATGGAATCTACAAGGTATGCAAATTCTACGTCATAATGACTTTCTATAGTTTGCGCATGCGTCCGAAAATAAGAAAAGCTTACTTCCACCGTTTTTTAAAATCACAGCTTCTAGAAGGTTTACATGATTTCGTAAAAAACACAAGTTTTTTGAAAATGTGTTTTATTTCACAAATGGAATCTACAAAGTATGCACATTCTACGTCATAACGACTTTCTATAGTTTGCGCATGCATCCGGAAATAAGAAAAGCTTACTTCCACCGTTTCTTAAAATCACAGCTTCTAGGAGGTTTACATAATTTCGTAAAAAACACGAGTTTTTGGAAAATGTGTTTTGTTTCATCAATGGAATCAACAAAGTATGCACATTCTACGTCATAACGACTTTCTATAGTTTGCGCATGCGTCCAGAAATAAGAAAAGCTTACTTCCACCGTTTTTTAAAATCACAGCTTCTAGAAGGTTTACATGATTTCTTAAAAAACATGAGTTTTTAGAAAATGTGTTTTATTTGATAAATGGAATCAACAAAGTATGCACATTCTACGTCATAATGACTTGCTATAGTTTGCGCATTCGTTCGGAAATATGAAAAGCTTACTTCCATCGTTTTTTAAAATCACAGCTTCTAGAAGGTTTACATGATTTTGTAAAAAACATGAGTTTTTAGAAAATGTGTTTTATTTCATCAATGGAATCTACAAAATATGCACATTCTAAATCATAACGACTTTCTATAGTTTGCGCATGCGTCTGGAAATAAGAAAAGCTTACTTCCCCCCTTTTTTAAAATCACAGCTTCTAGAAGGTTTACATGATTTCTTAAAAAACACGAGTTTTTAGAAAATGTGTTTTATTTCATAAATGGAATCAAGAAAGTATGCACTTTCTACGTCATAACGACTTTCTATAGTTTGCGCATACGTCCGGAAATAAGAAATGCTTACTTCCCCCGTTTTTTAAAATCACAGCTTCTAGAAGGTTTTTATGATTTCGTAAAAGACACGAGTTTTCAGAAAATATGTTTTATTTCATAAATGGAATCTACAAAATATGCACATTCTACGTCATAACGACTTTCTATAGTTTGCGCATGCGTCCGGAAATAAGAAAAGCTTACTTCCACCGTTTTTTAAAATCACAACTTCTAGAAGGTTAACATGATTTCTTAAAAAACACGAGTTTTTAGAAAATATGTTTTATTTCATAAATGGAATCTACAAAGTATGCACATTCTACGTCATAACGACTTTCTATAGTTTGCGCTTGCGTCCGCAAATAAGAAAAGCTTACTTCCCCCGTTTTTTAAAATCACAGCTTCTGGAAGGTTTACATGATTTCTTAAAAAACAAGAGTTTTTAGAAAATGTGTTTTATTTCATAAATGGAATCAACAAAGTATGCACATTCTACGTCATAACGACTTTCTATAGTTTGCGCATGCGTCCGGAAATTAGAAAAGATTACTTCCCCCGTTTTTTAAAATCACAGCTTCTAGAAGGTTTACATGATTTCGTAAAAAACACGAGTTTTTAGAAAATGTGTTTTATTTCATAAATGGAATCAACAAAGTATGCACATTCTATGTCATAACGAATTTCTATAGTTTGTGCATTCGTCCGGAAATAAGAAAAGCTTACTTCCACCGTTTTTTAAAATCACAGCTTCTAGAAGGTTTACATGATTTCGTAAAAAACACGAGTTTTAGAAAATGTGTTTTATTTCATAAATGGAATCTACAAAGTATGCACATTCTACATCATAACGAATTTATATAGTTTGCGCATGCGTCCGGAAATAAGAAAAGCTTACTTCCCCCATTTTTTAAAATCACAGCTTCTAGATGGTTTACATGATTTCTTAAAAAACACGAGTTTTTAGAAAATGTGTTTTATTTCATAAATGGAATCTACAAAGTATGCACATTCTACGTCATAACGACTTTCTATAGTTTGCGCTTGCGTCCGCAGATAAGAAAAGCTTACTTCCCCCGTTTTTTAAAATCACAGCTTCTGGAAGGTTTACATGATTTCTTAAAAAACAAGAGATTTTAGAAAATGTGTTTTATTTCATAAATGGAATCAACAAAGTATGCACATTCTACGTCATAACGACTTTCTATAGTTTGCGCATGCGTTTGGAAATAAGAAACGCTTACTTCCCCCGTTTTTTAAAATCACAGCTTCTAGAAGGTTTACATGATTTCGTAAAAAACACTAGATTTTAGAAAATGTGTTTTATTTCATAAATGGAATCAACAAAGTATGCACATTCTACGTCATAACGACTTTCTATAGTTTGCGCACGCGTCCAGAAATAAGAAAAGCTTATTTCCACCGTTTTTTAAAATCACAGCTTCTTGAAGGTTTACATGATTTCTTAAAAAACAGGAGTTTTTAGAAAATGTGTTTTATTTCATAAATGGAATCTACAAAGAATGCACATTCTACGTCATAACGACTTTCTATAGTTTGCGCATGCGTCCGGAAATAAGAAAAGCTTACTTCCACCATTTTTTAAAATCACAGCTTCTAGAAGGTTTACATGATTTCGTAAAAAACACGAGTTTTAAGAAAATGTGTTTTATTTCATAAATGGAATCTACAAAGTATGAACATTCTACGTCATAACGAATTTCTATAGTTTGCGCATGCGTCCGGAAATAAGAAAAGCTTACTTCCCCCGTTTTTTAAAATCACAGCTTCTAGAAGGTTTACATGATTTCGTAAAAAACATGAGTTTTTAGAAAATGTGTTTTATTTCATAAATGGAATCAACAAAGTATGCACATTCTACTTCATAACGACTTTCTATAGTTTGCGCATGCGTCCGGAAATAAGAAAAGCTTACTTCCCCCGTTTTTTAAAATCACAGCTTCTAGAAGGTTTACATGATTTCTTAAAAAACACGAGTTTTTAGAAAATGTGTTTTATTTCATAAATGGAATCAACAAAGTATGCACATTCTACCTCATAACGAATTTCTATAGTTTGCGCATGCGTTTGGAAATAAGAAAAGCTTACTTCTCCCGTTTTTTAAAATCACAGATTCTTGAAGGTTTACATGATTTCTTAAAAAACACGAGTTTTTAGAAAATGTGTTTTATTTCATAAATAGAATCAACAAAGTATACACATTCTACGTCATAACGACTTTCTATAGTTTGTGCATGCGTCCGGAAATAAGAAAAGCTTACTTCCACCGTTTTTTAAAATCACAGTTTCTAGAAGGTTTACATGATTTCGTAAAAAACACGAGTTTTTAGAAAATGTCTTTTATTTCATAAATGGAATCTACAAAGTATGCACATTCTACGTCATAACGACTTTCTATAGTTTGCGCATGCGTCCGGAAATAAGAAAAGCTTACTTACACCGTTTTTTAAAATCACAGGTTCTAGAAGGTTTACATGATTTCTTAAAAAACACGAGTTTTTAGAAAATGTGTTTTATTTCATAAATGGAATCTACAAAGTATGCACTTTCTATGTCATAACGACTTTCTATAGTTTGCGCATGCGTTTGGAAATAAGAAAAGCTTACTTACCCCGTTTTTTAAAATCACAGCTTCTAGAAGGTTTACATGATTTCTTGAAAACACGAGTTTTTAGAAAATGTGTTTTATTTCATAAATGGAATCAACAAAGTATGCACATTCTACGTCATAACGACTTTCTATAGTTTGCGCATGCGTCCGGAAATAAGAAAAGCTTACTTCCACCATTTTTTAAAATCACAGCCTCTAGAAGGTTTACATGATTTCTTAAAAAGCACGATTTTTTAGAAAATGTGTTTTATTTCATAAATGGAATCAACAAAGTATGCACATTATACGTCATAACGACTTTCTATAGTTTGCGCATTCGTCCGGAAATAAGAAAAGCTTACTTCCACCGTTTTTTAAAATCACAGTTTCTAGAAGGTTTACATGCTTTCGTAAAAAACATGAGTTTTTAGAAAATGTGTTTTATTTCATAAATGGAATCTACAAAGTATGCACATTCTACTTCATAACGACTTTCTATAGTTTGCGCATGCGTCCGGAAATAAGAAAAACTTACTTCCCCCGTTTTTTAAAATCACAGCTTATAGAAGGTTTACATGATTTCTTAAAAAACAGAAGTTTTTAGAAAATGTGTTTTATTTCATAAATGGAATCAACAAAGTATGCGCATTCTACCTCATAATGACTTTCTATAGTTTGCCCATGCATTTGGAAATAAGAAAAGCTTACTTCTCCCGTTTTTTAAAATCACAGCTTCTAGAAGGTTTACATGATTTCTTAAAAAACACAAGTTTTTAGAAAATGTGTTTTATTTCATAAATAGAATCATCAAAGTATGCACATTCTACGTCATAACGACTTTCTATAGTTTGCGCATGCGTCCGGAAATAAGAAAATCTTACTTCCACCGTTTTTTAAAATCACAGCTTCTAGAAGGTTTACATGATTTCGTAAAAAACACGAGTTTTTAGAAAATGTGTTTTATTTCATAAATGGAATCTACAAAGTATGCACATTCTACGTCATAATGACTTTCTATAGTTTGCGCATGCGTCCGGAAATAAGAAAAGCTTACTTACCCCGTTTTTTAAAATCACAGTTTCTAGAAGGTTTACATGATTTCTTAAAAAACACGAGTTTTTAGAAAATGTGTTTTATTTCATAAATGGAATCAACAAAGTATGCACGTTCTACGTCATAACGACTTTATATAGTTTGCGCATGCGTCCGTAAATAAGAAAAGCTTACTTCCACCGTTTTTTAAAATCACAGCTTCTAGAAGGTTTAAATGATTTCTTAAATAACACGAGTTTTTAGAAAATGTGTTTTATTTCATAAATGGAATCAACAAAGTATGCACATTCTACATCATAACGACTTTCTATAGTTTGCGCATTCGTCCGGAAATAAGAAAAGCTTACTTCCACCGTTTCTTAAAATCACAGCTTCTAGAAGGTTTACATGATTTCGTAAAAAACATGAGTTTTTAGAAAATGTGTTATATTTCATAAATGGAATCTACGAAGTATGCACATTCTACTTCATAACGACTTTCTATAGTTTGCGCATGCGTCCGGAAATAAGAAAAGCTTACTTCCCCCGTTTTTTAAAATCACAGCTTCTAGAAGGTTTACATGATTTCTTAAAAAACACAAGTTTTTAGAAAATGTGTTTTATTTCATAAATGGTATCAACAAAGTATGCACATTCTACCTCATAACGACTTTCTATAGTTTGGGCATGCGTTTGGAAATAAGAAAAGCTTACTTCCCCTGTTTTTTAAAATCACAGCTTCTAGAAGGTTTACATGATTTCTTAAAAAACACGAGTTTTTAGAAAATGTGTTTTATTTCATAAATAGAATCAACAAAGTATGCACATTCTACGTCATAATGACTTTCTATAGTTTGCACATGCATCCGGAAATAAGAAAAGCTTACTTCCACCGTTTTTTAAAATCATAGCTTCTAGAAGGTTTACATGATTTCGTAAAAAACACGAGTTTTTAGAAAATGTGTTTTATTTCATAAATGGAATCTACAAAGTATGCACATTCTACGTCATAACGACTTTCTATAGTTTGTGCATGCGTCCGGAAATAAGAAAAGCGTACTTCCCCCGTTTTTTAAAATCACAGCTTCTAGAAGGTTTACGTGATTTCTTAAAAAACACGAGTTTTTAGAAAATGTGTTTTATTTCATAAATGGAATCTACAAAGTATGCACATTCTATGTCATAACGACTTTCTATAGTTTGTGTTAGAATTAAATATACTAAGACAAAAAATAGCAGCATTACATTCCATTTCACAATAATAGCATATACAGGATCACTGAAGAAACAACAAGCACATCATAGACACAAGAGACAGAGATTTATCCTGGGAAACCCTCATGGGGTAGAAAACCCAGCAAAGCTTCCTCAATATAGATGACCAGCAATATACAAAGATGAAACCCTAAGACATGATCTCCTCCTCCACAATAGCAGACCTCTCCTCCACAAGTGCGCTATCCTTAAGTGAGTGAGTGTGTGTATAATGAGGAACACACCTCCTCTATTTATACACTTCTTTGATATGTATTTTACACAAGTACATGTAGGCTCGTATTTAACCATTAGGTTAAATACCCCATTATAACTGACTGGGCCGACCCCTCTAGGGTGGTCTAATAACCCTTTGACCCACATAACACATTTAGGGCCGACCCCCACTAGGGAAGTCTAATAACCCGAGTTACCACATTCCGACGGAGGAATAAACATCTCCGGATATACAATAAGATCTTCACGGAGGAATGAATCATCTCCGGAATAATAAAGTACAAATATAATATTCTTTGAAGTTACAATATCTCAACACTCCCCCTTAACGAGAAGGATATTATAACAGCATCTGCCCGAGCAAGGAGTCATCAACATCATACATGATACATCTATAAATCATTGGAAGCTTTCTCAACATCATTAGTAACTCAAGTAGTTACTGGAACATCTTCAATACTGGAACATCGACATCTTCAGTATTGAGTCTTTATCTTCTGTAGCACTTGAACAGCTACAACAATATCATCATCTGGATCCTCACGATACACGATCATCAGCATCATCATCTCACGATCATCAGCATCGTCATCACACGATCATCAGCATCGTCATCTCACGATCATCAACATCGTCATCACACGATCATCAGCATCGTCATCACACGATCATCAGCATCGTCATCACACGATCATCAGCATCGTCATCACACGATCATCAGCATCGTCATCACACGATCATCAACATCGTCATCTCACGATCATCAGCATCGTCATCACACGATCATCAGCATCGTCATCACATGATCATCAGTACAAGTATTCATGCCAATACAAGTAACCACATCATCAATACAAGTATCCATACCGATACAAGTAATCACATCATCAATACAAGTATCCTACCGATACAAGTAACCACATCATCAATACAAGTATCCTACCGATACAAGTAACCACATCATCAATACAAGTATCCTACTGATACAAGTAACCACATCATCAATACAAGTATCCTACCGATACAAGTAACCACATCATCAATAAAATCACTTTCTCGGAGACCATTCGTCTACGGATCAATTCAGGGACCGAAGTCCGGGGATGATACAATCCCCATCACGTACATTTTGAACTAGCAGTTCCGGGATGATGCAATCCCCATCACGTACATTTTGAACTAGCAGTTCTGGGATGATGCAATCCCCATCACGTACATTTTGAACTAGCAGTTCCGGGATGATGCAATCCCCATCACGTACATTTTGAACTTAGCAGTTCCGGGATGATGCAATCCCCATCACGTACATTTTGAACTAGTAGTTCCGGGATGATGCAATCCCCATCACGTACATTTTTGGACTTAGCAGTTCCGGGATGATGCAATCCCCATCACGTACATTTTGAACTTAGCAGTTCCGGGATGATGCAATCCCCATCACTTTATTCTCGGAGACCTCACGTCTACGGCTCTCTTTAGGACTGAAAGTCCAGGGATGATCCAATCCCCTCAATTGTCCACCAAGGACTTCATTCTCGGAGACCTCACGTGTACGGCTCTCTTTAGGACTGAAAGTCCAGGGATGATCCAATCCCCTCAACTGTCCACTAAGGACTTCATTTTCGGAGACCTCACGTCTACGGCTCTCTTTAGGACTGAAAGTCCAGGGATGATCCAATCCCCTCAACTGTCCACCAAGGACTTCATTCTCGAAGACCTCACGTCTACGGCTCTCTTTAGGATTGAAAGTCCAGGGATGATCCAATCCCCTCAATTGTCCACCAAGGACTTCATTCTCGGAGACCTCACGTCTACGGCTCTCTTTAGGACTGAAAGTCCAGGGATGATCCAATCCCTCTTCTTTCTCGGAGACACCTATCTACGGCTCACTTTATAACAAGTGTTAAAGGATGATACAATCCTCACATGTATTCTCATCAATACAAGTACAAGTATCCTCAACCATACAAGTACATTAATCAATACATGTATCATCAAAAGTATGTATTCTTACCAATACATCTTATCATCAAAAGCATGTATAAGTAAAACTAAGTATTCTAAGTATACGAGTCCTAAATCTAAATATTTCTAAGTATCTAGGTGTGGAGAACAGGTTACCTCATCATCGACCTTGTTGTTCGATGAGACAAACTCATCATCAGTGACTATACTACTCCCCCTTTCGAGGAGGGTCCTTTTGAACTACACCAAGCTTGTCTCGGAAGTATTCAAATTTCACTCGAGACAGAGGTTTGGTTAGTATAATGGTAACCTGTTACAAATTCAAACTTTATAGTTCCTTTCCGCGTCATATCTTGTTTGTTCCCTATGTTCTTTGAGTTATCATGGAACACTAGATTCTATGTCATTTTGATACAACTCTAATTATCACATAGGATCTCAGTTGGTTCTATCTCTAAGTCAAACAATCCTGACGCCAAACTTCTTCACAACTAGTGGAGCAAGCAGCCATATATTCCGCTTGTGCTGAGAGCCACACTAGACTGCTTCCAGCTAAACCACGATATCATGGTTAATCCCAGACAATAACATCCTCTCGATGTGTTCTTCCTGTCTGATACACTTCCTTCCCAAACAGAATCTGAATAACCATCTGAAGTCATGATCTTCAAGATAGCATTCTATCGTGTCCTTTATGTGCCTCATCACATGCTTTGCAACTATCAGGTGAACACATCTAGTTTCCACTAGATACTAACTCAAGGTGTTCACAACAAAGCATATATCTAATCTAGTATATGTTACATACATCAATGACCCAATAATTTGACTGTACAGAGTTATATCCACTAACTCTGATGAGTCATCCCCTAACAGCTTCAAGTTGGAATCCATAAGAGTGGCCATTCCAACACCTCAAGTTCTTTTAATATTTCTCAGCATACTTTCCTTGGTTGAGAAATATTCCTTCTGAGCCTTGCCATACTTCCAGACCTAGGAAGTAAAGCATCAATTTAAGATCTTTCATTTTCATTTCTGCAATGAATGATCTTCTGCATATCTATCTGTGCCATCTCTCGTTAGATGGGTCTACTGATATGAGCCTCAATATCATTCGAACTCTGTGGTGAGTTCCTTCTTGCATCCATGTCATCTGTGTATAGAAATCATATTCAACCTTGTAGCAAAGGTTGAGATCCACATCACCCATGGTGATCATTAAGCTTATCAATTTATTATCGATCCTGGGAACCCATACAAAACCTGATTCACATTTCTTCTTTAATTACACCATTAAGAGAATGGTCTTATCTAGCCACTTGGAGCAAACATTTCATCATGATTCTCTTCCTCTTTCTAGGAGAATCTTCTAGCCACAAGCCTTCTATAGTGTGTTTGATTTGTAAATCTTTTGTTGATCATCCATCGCTTGTTCAGTGTTCATCATTCATCATGATCTTTCCTACAAATCAAAATTAAGTACATGATTAGTAATAATTCATAATCATCAAATCATATTGACATGATAACCTATTATGCATACAGATATCATTTACATAGTGATGCAACTATTTTGACCAATACTTTGGCACAACACTTTCCCATATCCTGTATGCATACAGTGGCTATCTAGATGCCTTCCATCTCTACCAGAACATACTATCGAGAGTGTGCACAACTCTCAGCATGTCAGCAAAGAGGTTTCATTCTAGACAAGCAACAATGGAATGTTTGTCCAACTTACCAATCATATGCATATTAGTAGTATACTGTTCAATGTTCTATGAATATTTACACTCAGCATGATATATTATAGGAATACAAATATGCATACAACCTATTACAAGCAATATCATTTACTATTTCAAATAACAACTCAAATACTTATCTTTTATGTTTGTGTGGTTGCCTCCCGCTTGATCTTCTGTATGTCTTTTGAACTTCTATTCATTCTGTACCACTGTGCATGTTCAAGTGTCATCCTCATGATCTCATACACAAACATACACCCATTAGTATGTTCTAAATGTTATCAAAACATTATAGTTCTAAATAATCTTGAAAATGTATAGTCATGATTATAGTTAATAAACATTAGTATTCAAGATTTCAGGGAAGTCTTATTTTACTCATGCATATCATCAATCAAGATAAAAGAAATAATATGCATAATCCCTTGATTACTAACTTTATGAATAAGCATAACCAATCATACCAAGTATACTTATATAAGGGATCCCAATACAAGGTAAGATTCTTAACATGACATAGGAAAACATACCTGGATTAGTATACCTGCTTAGTTATGTACAACATACCTAAACAATCTCTTCAATGATTTAGAGATCCTGAGCTAGAACCTGCATGTCTCATAGGTTAAGCATAATATAATAAAGTCATACATACCTTGTAAGTAGAACAAGATTATGGATGAGTCTTTGTCTTCATGATGTCATGGTCATGGAACTTGATTTGTCTTTTGTGATGTACCTATATCTTGTTAGCAGACAGCATCAACCTCACACAACACCATAATGCATTAGTACAATCATATAGCCCTAATCAATGAATGTCTTTGATCATTCACATGCATTCATATTGTTACTAGGGTGATAACACAATTCTAACATTAATCAAGATTGTACTAGTAAATAATATGAAGACAAACACATCATGAACTTAATCAAGAATTAGATTTCAAGACATACCTGAACCTCCTTAATTCATACCTGTCGAGACTTCTTGTAGTCTTCTTATGTAAGGCCTTAGCCTCAACTCCCCCTGAAACTTGATTTGGAGCTTGATTAGGGTTTTCTAGAGAAACCCTAAAGATTCAAACTTTGACTATCACACTTCTGAATGGATGAAAGAATATGTCTTGCTGAGCTGATCAAACTGGCATACTTCAATTTTGGAATCTCCAAAATTTGACCCCTCAAAATTGCCTTTGAAACTTCTGGATCTTCTGGACATGATCCCGAACTAGGGTTTGATGAAGCCCACCCTTCTTCCCAAACAAAAGGTTCGATCCAAGGCTCTAAACTCTTATTTTTCTTAGGATCTTCCAGCCGTGGTTACAGACTTCAAAAATTCCAACTTTTGCTGAAGCCCTAATTTTCCATCTTTCCGATCAAAATCCCGAACTGGGGTTTGATCAAGCCCGGTCTTCCACCCAACCAAAAAATTCGATATTGGTCTCTAAATTTCGATTTTCCTGAGTAGCATTCAGCCGTGGACTCCGATTCCAAAAATTCTAACTTTCTTCGAAACCCTAAATTCCAGAAGCCATGAATAAAGGTGCTCCAAAAATAATTCTGTTTTGACAGAAATATGCACCTGATTGTTTCTGCTATAAATCTGAAATTTTTGCTCCACAGGGTCTAAAACCCTTTTTCTGCAGTAGCCTGACCTTTCATCTTTCCATCCTGATAGGTCTTACCTCAATTGGGTTTTCTGAGAGAAAGTTATGCCAAGTGTCGCAACGTGACCTGTTTATGGGATAAAACAGGAGAGCGAACTTGTACAGCATGCCACGTGTCACTGTTTGAGCTTCGGCCTCTGAAAACTTTTCTTGAGATAGCTCGACCTGTTATCTTTCCATCCTAACAGGTCTGACCTCAATTGGACTCTCTTAGAGAGAGTTATGCCAAGTGTCGTAACGTGACCTGTTTATGGGATAAAACAGGAGAGCACACTTGTACGGCGTGCCACGTGTCACTGGTTCACCTTCGGCCTCTGAAAACGTTTTTTGAGATAGTACAGTCTGTGTACTACCTGTCACATTTTATGAAATTTCATTTGGAGCTTTCTAGCCCAAGTTATGACCTTTTTTCCAAGGTCACCTGATTTTGACTGAGATCTGGAAGAGGCAGAAACCCTAACTTGTACTGATCATAACTCATAAAGTACAACGAATATGAGGGTTCCCTTTGGACACAAGGTACCTGGGGATGTTATCTTCGACTTGTAAACTTTTCAGATCCGAAAACTTCGCCAAAACGGATTTATAGCGAAAGTACTACGATGACTAGTTTTTGCTATGTAAAACCCTAACCTTCAAATTGTCGTAAGTAAAGCAAGTGTCTTTAGTGCCATACCTTGTATTCCTTCAGGTTAGCTCTGATACCATGTTAGAATTCAATATGCTAAGACAGAAAATAACAGCATTACATTCCATTTCACAATAATAGCATATACAGGATCACTGAAGAAACAACAAGCACAACATAAACACAAGAGACAGAGATTTATCCTGGGAAACCCTCATGGGGTAGAAAACCCAGCAAAGCTTCCTCAATATAGATGACCAAAAATATACAAAGATGAAACCCTAAGACATGATCTCCTTCTCCACAATAGAAGACCTCTCCTCCACAAGTGCGTTATCCTCAAGTGAGTGAATGTGTGTATAATGAGGAACACACCTTCTCTATTTATACACTTCTCTGATATGTACTTTACACAAGTACATGTAGGCTCGTATTTAACCATTAGGTTAAATACCCCATTATAACTGACTGGGCCGACCCCTCTAGGGTGGTCTAATAACCCTTTGACCCACATAACACATTTAGGGCCGACCCCCACTAGGGAAGTCTAATAACCCGAGTTACCACATTCCGACGGAGGAATAAACATCTCCGGATATACAATAAGATCTTCACGGAGGAATGAATCATCTCTAGAATAATAAAGTACAAATATAATATTCTTTGAAGTTACAATATCTCAACAGTTTGCGCATGCGCTTGGAAATAAGAAAAGCTTACTTACCCCGTTTTTTCAAATCACAGCTTCTAGAGGTTTACATGATTTCTTAAAAATCACGAGTTTTTAGAAAATGTGTTTTATTTCATAAATGGAATCAACAAAGTATGCGCATTCTACGTCATAACGAGTTTCTATAGTTTGCGCTTGCGTTTGGAAATAAGAAAAGCTTACTTCCCCCGTTTTTTAAAATCACAGCTTCTAGAAGGTTTACATGATTTCTTAAAAAACACGAGTTTTTAGAAAATGTGTTTTATTTCATGAATGGAATCAGCAAAGTATGCACATTCTTCGTCATAACGACTTTCTATAGTTTGCGCATGCGTCCGGAAATAAGAAAAGCTTACTTCCACCGTTTTTTAAAATCACAGCTTCTAGAAGGTTTACATAATTTCGTAAAAAACACGAGTATTTAGAAAATGTGTTTTATTTCATGAATGGAATCAACAAAGTATGCACATTCTTCGTCATAACGACTTTCTATAGTTTGCGCATGCGTTTGGAAATAAGAAAAGCTTACTTCTCCCGTTTTTTAAAATCACAGATTCTAGAAGGTTTACATGATTTCTTAAAAAACACGAGTTTTTAGAAAATGTGTTTTATTTCATAAATAGAATCAACAAAGTATGCACATTCTACGTCATAACGACTTTCTACAGTTTGCGCATGCGTCCGGAAATAAGAAAAGCTTACCTCCACTGTTTTTTAAAATTACAGCTTCTAGAAGGTTTACATGATTTCGTAAAAAACACGAGTTTTTAGAAAATGTCTTTTATTTCATAAATGGAATCTACAAAGTATGCACATTCTACGTCATAACGACTTTCTATAGTTTGCGCATGCGTCCGGAAATAAGAAAATCTTACTTCCCCCGTTTTTTAAAATCACAGCTTCTAGAAGGTTTACATGATTTCTTAAAAAACACGAGTTTTTAGAAAATGTGTTTTATTTCATAAATGGAATCTACAAAGTATGCACATTCTATGTCATAACGACTTTCTATAGTTTGCGCATGCGTTTGGAAATAAGAAAAGCTTACTTACCCTGTTTTTTAAAATCACAGCTTCTAGAAGGTTGACATGATTTCTTGAAAACACGAGTTTTTAGAAAATGTGTTTTATTTCATAAATGGAATCAACAAAGTATGCACATTCTACGTCATAACGACTTTCTATAGTTTGCTCATGCATCCGGAAATAAGAAAAGCTTACTTCCACAATTTTTTAAAATCACAGCTTCTAGAAGGTTTACATGATTTCGTAAAAAACACGAGTTTTTGAAAATGTGTTTTATTTCATAAATGGTGTAACGCCCCATATTTTGACTAGGCGTGTTTGTGAGTTAGACACCTTTCACTTTCTTTGCTTATTATCTGTTCGACTTAGCTAGACAGAGTGAACTATATTCTCATCATGTTAGACATGATGATATATTGCTACTATGTTTAGGATGTTACTGTTCCCATGCTGATACTATGGTTATGATGTTATGATGTTACCATCCTCATGATGTTATTTGGTTTATGTGGTTACTATGTTGTAGTTATCACGAGATTCTTTTATTTCATAATGACAGTATATGTTTAATAATCATCCTGGATGAAATGTGATATATATGATGTGGTATTTATGCTGTGATCGATTTAATGATTTTATGTGAAGAAATAAATGATGTTGACAATATGGATCAGACGATGATAGAATGGAAATATTGTTATAAATGTATGGCTGCAAAGTACTAATCCGCAGGACACCGGGGCTATGTAATAGTCGGATACCTGATACGAAGTATGGTATAGTACCTATTTTGCAGAGAGCCTTGTTTACCAATGTTGATGATACGATGACACAAACCAATAATCTCGAGAGCAACAAAGTATGAGTCGATAAGGGCGTAGACCTAGTATGTTGAGAGGGATGGATGTATTGCCCACCCTATGTTTCTATGATAACCGAGGTCGTGGGAGGGCCGTGCTGAGACACGCTCCCCAAGTTGTTGTGATGACGATGGTCAGATGCCTGCTAGGAGAGGTTAGGTCTGCTAGTTAGCCGACGCTACTGCTCTCACGTTCTATGTGGCTAGGTTAGTAAAGCTGACATCCACTTTTGTACTAGCAGAGGAAGGATAGGGAGGATGCGGACGTAGGTTAGGATGGGAGGATATTTAGTTAGTACTGTTGAAGGTTGGGTATTCGTTGATCTCGAGTTAGTGGTAGTAGGTAGATTTCCTTATACTTGATTGATTGAACCAATGTAATCATAAAGATAATGAAATGAAATATTAAAGGTTAACTGATATAATGACCGATGATGTTTTAGTAATGTTATGATAAATATATATACTTGTTCTGTTTGCATGAGGTATTATTAGTATTAGTTAGTTGTTAAGCATAGGAAACATGATGTATGTTTATAGTACTTGTCAGACCTGTGCATACTCTGGCCACGCATGCACATTTTGTACATGTGCAATAGTATTTGTTTACGACATACTTATCAGTATTTAACAATGTTATAAGTTTTCATAGATAACTCAGTTAAGGTTTGGGTAAACGACATGAGTAATAGATGATCGATTGGTTTATGTATAAAATAAGTTAATTAATCTTATATGTAAACATTGTACTGAACAATTAAAATAATTGCTGCCAATTGTAATTCTCGTCAAGTGAAAGTATCGAAATATGAAGTATAGCAGATAAACATTAATGCTGGAAGCGTGTATTATCTAATTGTTAATATTGATTAATTAAACCCTTAAGAGTACTTCGTTTATCAATGAAAGTATGTTAGATTAGTGCTAAGGTACTTATTATTAATTAAGTATGTTAGATTAGTGCTAAGGTACTTAAATCACCATTAATATTTATCATTATTATTATTATGATTATTTAATATTATTATTATTATTATTTAACTAATGTTAATAATGATAATGCGTCCTTATTGGAATGAAAGAAATCATAAGTGGGTAAGTGAACATGTTTGAATTAATAAATTAATTAATTTATTGTTATGAAACGAGAAAGGAGTATTATTAAATTATTAAGTGAGGAAGGTTAAGATAAAACTCAATTAAATTTATATTCATAAATCGGTGTCATGTTACAAAACCGAGATTGGATTTTTATATATATATTTATAATTAAAACAAACTACCACTTCAAATTTGAAAGGGTCAACGTGATAGTATTTAATTATTATTTATTCAACCTATTAAATGGAGGATAAGACTAATATTGAATCCACCGCCTTTGTGAATGACTTAAAATGAATATTTCAAGAATCATTAAATAATGTACCTTTAACCCATCAAATCCAACGTAACTAGTCTTAATACAATTGAACTGCTCGAGAAAAGTACTGTAAAATAATATTTATTTATGAATTGGATTGTAAAACAAGCAATCAATTTAATGTTTTGGGGGCTCGAGGGTTCTTATGGAGGGAATTGGAGTAAACAAGAAGGCAAGTGGAGGAGGAAAATGGATCTATAAAGCAATGGTCTCACAGAGATAGGGGGGGGGGTTGGTTTTTGGGATAAGTACACTTAGTATTTTGATGAAAAGGAGGAATGCTGAGGAGGGGGATAACTCGAAGCTTTGAGGAGGTGGGAAACTCAAAAGAATGATGTGGGGTTAACTCTTGAACTATGGAAAGGTACTAAGGAAGGATGCTGTCGGAATTATTGGTTTGTGGGCTCAGGGGCTAGGAAACCCGTCGGTTTCCTAGGGCCAGCATGATAAGAGCTGGTCGGCAGGGTGGATCATCTATTTTTGGTTACTAAGGCTTGGACCAAAGGAGCTACGAAGTGGATAGGGGCAATCTACAACCTACATCGGTCCAGGTATTCTACTGGTAGTTAGAAAAATTACAATTATGCAAGAAATTACAATTATATGTATGTTGTTAAAATTACTATATGTAGGTGCACTTTATGCTGTTAGACATTTTTCTAATCACTAAAATTATGCAGAAAATTAGCATAACGAAAGCATAATGATACTCATTTATTATTGAAATAAAAAGAAGGAAAAACAACTGCTAGGAGCTGGTTACAAAACTTGATTTCAAAATCTAGAACTTCAGTGGCCTTCCAGTTAGGGGGGCACTGCATTTGGTATCAGAGCCTAAGGCTCGGACACTTAGACCTTTAGGGCCTGCGCACACCTAAACTACCTTGACTTTTCACCATGTTAAAGCCTACAATAACTTAGAACCACTTAGAACATGAACCTTGATAGAAATACCTGCACAAACACAAACACCATTAAAAGTTGGATAGGTTAGAAAAACTGCATATATGTAAATATATGTGTGTTTGTATTTCAAAATAGATACATATTGCAAATATATTTAAAGAATTAAAAACATTTTGTCATCAAAATCTATTACTCATTAAGAATGAAATTTAACCTCTAGCAATGTTCTTGGGATAAAAATATTTACATAATATAACAAAGTGAATCCAATCACACCCTAGTTTTAATGGAAAAAAAATACAATTATTTGCAGGTTGAAGCAAGATAACAAGTACAAATTGTATACGTAAAGTTTTAGTGTTATTTTCTAGCGTGAGCTATGTTAATGTAATTTAACTGGAATGCATATCTATATTTAATTCACCACAACATAATGCACATATTATATCAACATTTCCAGCTGCCATAAAGTGACCAATATATAATTATAGTTGTACACTAGTTTAATAGGGGAGGATGCAATCAATCTCTAAACTATGTCTAAAAGCTCTGTAGTTTTATATGTTGACTGGTATAAGATAACAAGGCGACATGCACAAAATATATTAACTTCCAAAGATGGCTGAAACTGATTGACATAGAGTAAGGGGTTTTAAATAACACGGGAGGGAGCAACATAGACAATTCTGATCAACGTTCCATTTGCTATTGAACACAAAAAATAGAATTCCTCGCTATATATATTAAAAAAATTGATTATTATGTAAAATGCAAGATTTCTTCTGTTAAGAAGAGTTGGTGCTGGTACAATGTGACTGGTACAAGTGATCGATATCGTTTGATCTCAAACTATGCATCTCAGTCATTCTCGCTACTGGTTTATATCATACATATAGGTCTGCTAATTAAGGTTTGCTAATTAATCTTCAAGAGAAGCTCTGAATTTAATTATCCATATAATTATTGCTTTAGGCATACAATTATGAAATTGTTGGTTTCATAGAGTTATTGAGAATGTTGGATTATATGTAGCTACTTGCATCATATTTTGAGATGAATTTTGGCATGTTGGATTTTAAGTCGCCACCTATAATATTTTGACCAGAAATTTTAGTTGTACATCTACACCTTACAATCATTTTCGTGGGTCAATGAAAAACATGTTTGCAACAATAGCCAACTAGAAAAATGCCCGCCATTTAACACTACAATTTAGTAATGTTACATCTGCTCTTAGGGTTTATGCTAGGAAGCATATAAATGCCAGCCCCACGTTAATATCTTGGAATCCTGAATGAGGAAATGTTGGTTGGAATATTAGATTTAGACCCTATTTGCATAGCTGAAGATCCCACAGGTTGCCTCTGTTAGCAGCAGATTTACACTGGAGACATATCTTAGTGGGCACTGAGGGACTTTTCAAGAGATCTCTAGTAATTATGTGTTCCAATGTTTGTGTAGAGTTGGCTACTCATCTACAATACTAAGAATTTAAACAAGACTCGAAAGATTTTCGACAAATTTTTCTGCACTCATATAAATCTATCACATTAACACACATGTCAACACTTTCTCACAAAAAAGAAATATTATAACCAGATTTATTTGTAAAGTTTTATTGAAAGAACATCCAAGGATCAACTCCCTGCAACCGACTCTATGAAACTGTAAGGCACAACGCCACCCCAGATTATGGCTAATTTTAAATAGTAATTTTCTGTCCAGAAATATTTGCAAAACATTTATCGAAACAATCTCAAATACCTGCAAAAAGTGCATCATGGAGAACACCAAATATAATCATAAATAACAAACAAACAAAAAACCCAGCCCAGCCCAACTTGGAGAGGGCGCAGATAGGGTAGAAACAGAATATAAAGAAATTATTGGGTTTTCACCCAACTTTTGTCACCATGGACATTAGGAACCCACCACAGTCAAACTGCACAAAAATATTTGTTGAACACAGAAGGTTGGCTGTATGATTGAATTTGAAGTCTCTTTTTGAGAATTTATTTTGGTCTGTTAACAGAGATTTAGAGAAAAGTATTTTTGGGTTTTTCCTGTATCGAACTCACCAAATCCCTAGCGAACATTAAGATGCCACCAAACAACACTTGAAATGCTCAACGTCATCCAAGTATCGTGTATAAATCCTGCCCAGCAAGCTCGTGGTCAAACCCTTGTGCGCTAGAGACAGTATCCGAAGATTGATTTACTTACCAAGTCCGCAATGATGCGAGCAGGATTTAAATCGATATGAAAATATTAAAAGGTGAAGGGTTCGATCGATCTCCAATTGTTTGCCAAGGTTTTCTTCGATAGAGAGATATTTGACGCAGGGCCTTTTTGTTCTGAACTCAGTCAGTCTCTACTGGATGATCCAGCTAAAATTCATAGAAGCACTGGTATGGATCAAACTCTATGCTCTTCCAATGGAATTCTGGCCTGAAAATATTCTAAAAGCAATTGGGAATTTGTGGGAGAGTTTTGTTAAAGTTTTAGAGTTTTGTCCTCTTTGGTTGTGGAATCGGTCGAAAATGGTGTCTCGAGGACGTCCTAGCCATGTCTATAAGAGAGATGAAGAGGGTCGCAATATTGGTAGATGCTGAGCAATGCAAAACTAGGGGCATATTTTTCTTTCCCATCCCCAAACATTCTTTCTCATTCTTGGATTGTAAAAGGATTGAATGCCCCTGACAAGAGTAGAATATTCAAGCATAGCATTAGATAATCTCGATATTGTTTGCCTTCAACAGACTAAATGTGGTACCGATAAGATGAATCCCTTTGTTCAATGATTTCGAAATTGCCAACAGCCCCGGAGGCTTCTTGGGCGGGATTGCTATTCTGTGGGATCAAAAAAATGTGAAAATTTCAGATCCCAGTAGCAACAGAGCTTTGATATGAACTTTTTTGGAATATACTTCTGATATCCCAAGTAAACTAACTCGTGTATACATCAAGATATACCAGCTTGCGTGTCTTCCTTAGAAAATTTCTATTTTCTTAGCGTCTGGGAACGATCGATAATCGCCGGTGATTTTAATACTACTCTTCATGTCGATGAAAAGAAAGGCATTAGAAAACATGAGATAGTAGGGCAGCATCTCCAGAAACTCATTGGTCCCCTAAATTTAGTCGACCTACCACCGCAAAATGGTTTATTTACCTGGAATAAGAAAAGAGAAGGCCTATTTCGTAATGGAAAAGGTCGGACCATTTCTTACTTTTACACCAGTTCCTCTCCAACACAAATGTATCAACAAAAAGTTTCGACTTTACCAGGAGCTGGGTCAGATCATTCGCCCATTCTACTTCACACCCAAAGGTAATACTCACCTCGGAACATCCCCTTTATGTTTGAGTTGGTGTGGTCTACTCATCGGAGTTTTAAACAAATATTCGAACTGGAGGGATTCTTATCGTGAACTTCTAAGTTTTAAGATGTACAACCTTAAAACTCGGATGAGCACTCTTTGAGTGCGCCCTCTTTGAGCGGAGCTGCGCTCCCTCTGGGTTGAGCTGCACCCTCTCTGACTGAGTTGGGGATGAGCACTCTCAAAATATATATATATATATATATATATATATATATATAAAGATAAAAAGGGAATACCACTCAGTTTGTAAATCAGAACCATCGCTGTTAAGTTTAATGCAAAAGCCAGAAAATGAATATCACTAAAGCTGGAAACAAAAGACAAATCCAAATTTCAAAAGGGTAATCAGTTGGCTGAGCGAGGTAGCCATAACCATCTACGGCTAATAGCTAGAATAGAAGCCTCTATGCAAGTAGTTGCAGAATAATCGTAACTATCTTTGTAGGAAACATCTTTTTGACCAGCAAACTACTCGTACCTAGCTTAATGCCAGATAAATTACATTGTTAAATTGGACACAAAACAAAAACAAACAGAAACGCAACTCAGTGTTAGGTCATTGTTGTGATTATGAAATATATGTAGATAAAAAAAATGTATATATATATAAAAAAATAAAAAAATAAAATAGATCTACACACCAGAGCGCCAAGAGGAGAAGATTTTGCAAGTGGGCATCTCCGAAAATGAGAATTTGGTGGAGAGTCATGAATCAGAAGAGCCAGTAGGGTCTGGCCTTTGAGCTTAATGAATAGTGAGGATTGCAGTCATCTTTCCGATTTAAATTTAGCTACTTGAACCCAACAAAGACACGGAGCCGAGCTCGCCATGACTGTTGTCAAAAGGCAGAGAACTACGGACCTCATGGAACAAAAAAAAAAAACTCTCCTTCGCGCGCGGGGATGAGGAGGGCTGATTAAAAGAGGTAGACTGCCCTCCACCCAGGCTCCAGGCTCCAGAGGACAAACACCTGGTGGCATGCGAGTCGACGCATGGCAGACATGCAGGTCGCCTCTTTGTGGGATCCCTTAGGTGAATGGAGGGAAGGCGAGGTGAGTAGCAGGGTTGTCACGTGGAGGGGAAGAGGGGGATGGATGGCGGTGGTAGCTGGATACGTGTGGGGAGAAGGGGAGAGATAGGTGGAGAGTCCACAAAATAAAATATAATATAATAATAATTTACAAATTGTGATAAAGGCGTGGATTGTGACATAGATTTTCATAATATCATTATTTTTTTTAAATTACTTTGATTTCATTTAAATTTGATTTTATTTAAATTAGATTTTAAATTATGTATATATTTTGATAATCCATATAAACTACATAGGTTGATTATATATATATCATTTTATAAATCATATAAAACTTGTATAAAAATAAAATAAAATGATATCAATTCTATTTTGTTGTTTTTTTTTTAAATTAAAATTAAAATTTTAATACAATTAACTATAAAACTTTTATGAATTGACACTAAAGAACGGGTGTTCCTAGAACATAAAAGTTAACATTAAGGGTTGACACTTAATGTTCATAAGGTCAATATAGATTAGATTAATTAGGTTAAGGGTTGGCATTAAAAGTGAACTAAAATGTAAGTATTCATGTTTAAACATAACTTTAAGTATTAAGACCCCAAAATGCCTTCTGTCGAGACTTCGAACTATAGTCGAAAGGGCGAGATGAATACAGAATCTTGCAAGCAAGACACTGGTGAGACCAACACGACGAGATGAACACTAGGACACTGAAAAGTTTACATGACGAAAGAAATTAATAAAAACGACCATAGAGTTAACACGACAATCCTAACAAGCTATTCCTTACACATAAGTATAAACAAATGCATAGCTAAATTTCATGTTTGTTTATGTTCGAGTGTTGCAACGATACAATGCGGTAAGGAATGGATATGCTATAACCCATAACTTATGTATAATGAATGAGTTACATTACGCCTTAAAATACCTTCATGTATGAGGAGATGTTAAATAGTCTAGTTGGATTGGCAAAACACCATAGTATGAGCTAACATAGTTGAATCTAGGCATCAAATTGGTAAATAAATATATGTGCACAAGTGTTGGGGATTGATGCTTGATAGTGCTAATTAATTAGTATGATGCATTCTTCCACATTGTGTGCAATTAGTCGTGTTTCAATATAGTAAGTGGAAAGAGATTGAAGGAACTAAGTATGTGCGAGAAAAGGGTAGCAGTTATATGTCGCTGGTCTTGCTTATGTTAAATTATCATGATTTGAGGGAAAATATTGTTGGGAAACAACTACGATTTAATAATTACAAAGTGAACAAGCAATAAAATATAAAAAGTATGAAAATTGATGGGGAACTAATAAGTTAGCTTGAGTAAGCATATACGAGATTAAGAGAAGTAGTGATAATAAATAGAATAATAAATGAATACAAATAGGGAACCAATGTGCATTGAGATGAATAAGTTATGATGTTCAAACCCCTAATATATGATGGAAGAAATCAATCATCATGTGAGAGGTAAAAATTGTTGTTAACTGAGAAAAAAAACAAAATGAGAAGTATAATGTTATGAAGAAAGGATTATATGTCTCCGTTGACATCAACATCTCACAAAATAAGAACAAAGCTTGATGCCACGTAAGTGCATAATGTGTGTAGGTATCCATAAGATCCATGGATATTAATGAGCGTATGTATAGAAAACTTAGATTTACGACAACAAATACAAGTTTATAGTATGGTAGATGCTAGTAAAAGCCTTTACGTTGTGCGAACAAGAACAAATTAGCTATAAATTTATTAGAAGTAATGGTTCCCCTTCTAATTATATCACATGAAAAATGAGAGATCAATGGTTAAAATTGATAACAGTTGCATTCTAATATGGTATAGTCCCAAAATCCTTGTAACAATAATAGTTGTCCTAGTTTAGTGAATGTTACAATACTTTGGTTATTGCTAATTATCAATAAGGGAATAATATTGTAGGACCTTAGGATTTAAAGTACATGAACCTTCTCCCCTAAGAGAGGTATGCCGACCTTAAGGTTCCTTGGTAGTTGCATGTTGAGCGAATACAAATTACGAGTTCTAAAGACCTCCATTTTAAATCGTTGATTATTTCATGCTAAGTTGGATCAATATAAGCTTTTGCGATGAGTAAACCCCTCTAGATGTTATAACTTAAAGGATATTGCTAAACGGTAAGAAGTAGGATACTAAGGTGGGTAGCACTTGATTATAACCTTAGGCATTCTAGATATAATATTGAGATTGGATAGAAGGATTAATCTAAATGTTTTTTTTCAATTATTAGAATACATATCATGGGAAAAAATAAGTAAAACAGTAAGGTGCCATCAATGTGTTTGGTCAATTTTAGGTCCGGTGGGACAAGTATAGCCACGATCTGCTACCTGGGAGGGCACATAGATTATGCGTCGAGATTTTTCCCTCACTACTTTGACCATAACTTCGGGACGAAGTTTCTTGAAGGGTGGGTGTATGTAATGCTCCATATTTTGACTAGGCGTGTTTGTGAGTTAGACACCTTTCACTTTCTTTGCTTATTATCTGTTCGACTTAGCTAGACAAAGTGAACTATATTCTCAGCATGTTAGACATGATGATATATTGCTACTATGTTTAGGATGTTACTGTTACCATGCTGATACTATGGTTATGATGTTATGATTTTTACCATCCTCATGATGTTATTTGGTTTATGTGGTTACTATGTTGTAGTTATCACGAGATTCTTTTATTTCATAATGACAATATATGTTTAATAATCGTCCTGGATGAAATGTGATATATATGATGTGGTATTTATGCTGTGATCGATTTAATGATTTTATGTGAAGAAATAAATGATGTTGACAATATGGATCAGACGATGATAGAATGGAAATATTGTTATAAATGTATGGCTGCAAAGTACTAATCCGCAGGACACCGGGGCTATGTAATAGTCGAATACCTGATACGAAGTATGGTATAGTACCTATTTTGCAGAGAGCCTTGTTTACCAATGTTGATGATACGATGACACAAACCAATAATCTCGAGAGCAACAAAGTATGAGTCGATAAGGGCGTAGACCCAGTATGTTGAGAGGGATGGATGTATTGCCCACCCTATGTTTCTATGATACCTGAGGTCGTGGGAGGGCCGTGCTGAGACACGCTCCCCAAGTTGTTGTGATGACGATGGTCGGATGCCTGCTAGGAGAGGTTAGGTCCACTAGTTAGCCGACGCTACCGCTCTCACGTTCTATGTGGCTAGGTTAGTAAAGCTGACATCCACTTTTGTACTAGCAGAGGAAGGATAGGGAGGATGCGGACGTAGGTTAGGATGGGAGGATATTTAGTTAGTACTGTTGAAGGTTGGGTATTCGTTGATCTCGAGTTAGTGGTAGTAGGTAGATTTCCTTGTACTTGATTGATTGAACCAATGTAATCATAAAGATAATGAAATGAAATATTAAAGGTTAACTTATATAATGACCGATGATGTTTTAGTAATGTTATGATAAATATATATACTTGTTCTGTTTGCATGAGGTATTATTAGTATTAGTTAGTTGTTAAGCATAGGAAACATGATATATGTTTATAGTACTTGTCAGACCTGTGCATACGCTGGCCACGCATGCACATTTTGTACATGTGCAATAGTATTTGTTTACGACATACTTATCAATATTTAACAATGTTATAAGTTGTCATAGATAACTCAGTTAAGTTTTGGGTAAACGACATGAGTAATAGATGATCGATTGGTTTATGTATAAAATAAGTTAATTAATCTTATATGTAAACATTGTATTGAACAATTAAAATAATTTCCGCCAATTGTAATTCTCGTCAAGTGAAAGTATCGAAATATGAAGTATAGCAGATAAACATTAATGTTGGAAGCGTGTATTATCTAATTGTTAATATTGATTAATTAAACCCGTAAGAGTACTTCGTTTATCAATGAAAGTATGTTAGATTAGTGCTAAGGTACTTATTATTAATTAAGTATGTTAGATTAGTGCTAAGTTACTTAAATCACCATTAATATTTATCATTATTATTATTATGATTATTTAATATTATTATTATTATTATTTAACTAATGTTAATAATGATAATGCGTCCTTATTGGAATGAAAGAAATCATAAGTGGGTAAGTGAACATGTTTGAATTATTAAATTAATTAATTTATTGTTATGAAACGAGAAAGGAGTATTATTAAATTATTAAGTGAGGAAGGTTAAGATAAAACTCAATTAAATTTATATTCATAAATTGGTGTCATGTCACAAAACCGAGATTGGATTTATATATATATATTTATAATTAAAACAAACTACCACTTCAAATTTGAAAGGGTCAACGTGATGGTATTTAATTATTTTTTATTCAACCTATTAAATGGAGGATAAGACTAATATTGAATCCACCGCCTTCGTGAATGACTTAAAATGAATATTTCAAGAATCATTAAATAATGTACCTTTAACCCATCAAATCCAACCTAACTAGTCTTAATACAATTGAACTGCTCGAGAAAAGTACTATAAAATAATATTTATTTATGAATTGGATTGTAAAATAAGCAATCAATTTAATGTTTTGGGGGCTCGAGGGTTCTTATGGAGGGCGGTGGAGTAAACAAGAAGGCAAGTGGAGGAGGAAAATGGATCTATAAAGCAATGGTCTCACGGAGATAGGGGGGGGGTTGGTTTTTGGGATAAGTACACTTAGTATTTTGATGAAAATGAGGAATGCCGAGGAGGGGGATAACTCGAAGCTTTGAGGAGGTGGGAAACTCAAAAGAATGAGGTGGGGTTAACTCTTGAACTATGGAAAGGTACTAAGGAAGGATGTTGTCGGAATTATTGGTTTGTGGGCTCGGGGGCTAGGAAACTCGTCGGTTTCCTAGGGCCAGCATGATAAGAGCTGGTCGGCAGGGTGGATCATCTATTTTTGGTTACTAAGGCTTGGACCAAAGGAGCTACGAAGTGGATAGGGGCAATCTACAACCTACATCGGTCCAGGTATTCTACTGGTAGTTAGAAAAATTACAATTATGCAAGAAATTACAATTATATGTATGTTGTTAAAATTACTATATGTAGGTGCACTTTATGCTGTTAGACATTTTTCTAATCAATAAAATTATGCAGAAAATTAGCATAATGAAAGCATAATGATACTCATTTATTATTGAAATAAAAAGAAGGAAAAACAACTGCTAGGAGCTGGTTACAAAACTTGATTTCAAAATCTAGAACTTCAGTGGCCTTCCAGTTAGGGGGGCACTGCAAATGGAATCTACAAAGTATGGACATTCTACGTCATAACGACTTTCTATAGTTTGCGCATGCGTCCGGAAATAAGAAAAGCTTACTTCCCCTTTTTTTAAAATCACAGCTTCTAGAAGGTTTACATGATTTCGTAAAAAACACGAGTTTTTAGAAAATGTGTTTTATTTCATAAATGGAATCAACAAAGTATGCACATTCTACGTCATAACGACTTTCTATAGTTTGCTGATGCATCCGGAAATAAGAAAAGCTTACTTCCACAGTTTTTTAAAATCACAGCTTCTAGAAGGTTTACATGATTTCGTAAAAAACACGAGTTTTTAGAAAATGTCTTTTATTTCATAAATGGAATCTACAAAGTATGGACATTCTACGTCATAACGACTTTCTATAGTTTGCGCATGCGTCCGGAAATAAAAAAAGACTACTTCCCCCGTTTTTTAAAATCACAGCTTCTAGAAGGTTTACATGATTTCGTAAAAAACACGAGTTTTTAGAAAATGGGTTTTATTTCATAAATGGAATTAACAAAGTATCCACATTCTACATCATAACGACTTTCTATAGTTTGCGCATGCGTTTGGAAATAAGAAAAGCTTACTTCCCCCATTTTTTAAAATCACAACTTCTAGAAGCTTTACATGATTTCTTAAAAAACATGAGTTTTTAGAAAATGTGTTTTATTTCATAAATAGAATCAACAAAGTATGCACATTCTACGTCATAACGACTTTCTATAGTTTGCGGATGCGTCCGGAAATAAGAAAAGCTTACTTCCACCGTTTTTTAAAATCACAGCTTCTAGAAGGTTTACATGATTTCGTAAAAAACACGAGATTTTAGAAAATGTGTTTTATTTCATAAATGGAATCTACAAAGTATGCACATTCTATGTCATAACGGATTTCTATAGTTTGTGCATGCGTCCGGAAACAAGAAAAGCTTACTTCCACCGTTTTTTAAAATCACAGCTTCTAGAACATTTACATGATTTCGTAAAAAACACGAGTTTTTAGAAAATGTGTTTTATTTCATAAATGGAATCTAAAAAGTATGCACATTCTACGTCATAACGACTTTCTATAGTTTGCACATGCGTCCGGAAATAAGAAACGCTTACTTCCCTCGTTTTTAAAAATCACAGCTTCTAGAAGGTTTACATGATTTCGTAAAAGACACGAGATTTTAGAAAATGTGTTTTATTTCATAAATGGAATATACAAAGTATGCACATTCTACGTCATAACGACTTTCTATAGTTTGCGCATGCGTCCGAAAATAAGAAAAGCTTACTTCCCTCGTTTTCTAAAATCACAGCTTCTAGAAGGTTTACATGATTTCTTAAAAAACACAAGTTTTTAGAGAATGTGTTTTAATTCATAAATGGAATCTACAAAGTATGCACATTCTATGTCATAACGACTTTCTATAGTTTGCGCATGCATTTGGAAATAAGAAAAGCTTACTTACAACGTTTTTTAAAATCACGGCTTCTAGAAGGTTTACATGATTTCTTAAAAAACACGAGTTTTTAGAAAATGTGTTTTATTTCATAAATGGAATCAACATAGAATGCACATTCTACGTCATAACGATTTTCTATAGTTTGCGCATGCGTCCGCAAATAACAAAAGCTTACCTCCCCCGTTTTTTAAAATCACAGATTCTAGAAGTTTTGCATGATTTCTTAAAAAACACGAGTTTTTAGAAATTGTGTTTTATTAAATAAATGGAATCAACAAAGTATGCATATTCTACGTCATAACGACTTTCTATAGTTTGCGCATCCGTTTGGAAATAAGAAAAGCTTACTTCCCCCGTTTTTTAAAATCACAGCCTCTAGATGGTTTACATGATTTCTTAAAAAACACGAGTTTTTAGAAAATGTGTTTTATTTCATAAATGGAATCAACAAAGTATGCACATTCTACGTCATAACGACTTTCTATAGTTTGCGCTTGCGTTTGGAAATAAGAAAAGCTTCCTTCCCCCGTTTTTTAAAATCACAGCTTCTAGAAGGTTTACATGATTCCTTAAAAAATACGAGTTTTTAGAAAATGTGTTTTATTTCATAAATGGAATCTACAAAGTATGCACATTCTACGTCATAACGACTTTCTATAGTTTGCGCATTTGTCCGGAAATAAGAAAAGCTTACTTCCACCGTTTTTTAAAATCACAGCTTCTAGAAGGTTTACATGATTTCGTAACAAACACAAGTTTTTAGAAAATGTGCTTTATTTCATAAATGGAATCTACAAAGTATGCACATTCTACGTCATAACGACTTTCTATAGTTTGTGCATGCGTTTGGAAATAAGCAAAGCTTACTTCCCCCGTTTTTTAAAATCACATCTTCTAGAAGGTTTACATGATTTCTTAAAAAACACGAGTTTTTAGAAAATGTGTTTTATTTCATAAATGGAATCAACAAAGTATGCACATTCTATGTCATAACGAGTTTCTATAGTTTGCGCTTGCGTTTGGAAATAAGAAAATCTTACTTCCCCCGTTTTTTAAAATCACAGCTTCTAGAAGGTTTACATGATTTCTTAAAAAACACGAGTTTTTAGAAAATGTGTTTTATTTCATAAATGGAATCAACAAAGTATGCACATTATACGTCATAACGACTTTCTATAGTTTGCGCATCCGTCCGGAAATAAGAAAAGCTTACTTCCACCGTTTTTTAAAATCACAGCTTCTAGAAGGTTTACATGATTTCGTAAAAAACACGAGTTTTCAGAAAATGTGTTTTATTTCATCAATGGAATCAACAAAGTATGCACATTCTACGTCATAACGACTTTCTATAGTTTGCGCATTCGTCCGGAAATAAGAAAAGCTTACTTCCACCGTTTTTTAAAATCACAACTTCTAGAAGGTTTACATGATTTCGTAAAAAACACGAGTTTTTAGAAAATGTGTTTTATTTCATAAATGGAATCTACAAAGTATGCACATTCTACGTCATAACGACTTTCTATAGTTTGCTCATGCGTACGGAAATAAGAAAAGCTTACTTCCACAGTTTTTTAAAATCACAGCTTCTAGAAGGTTTACATGATTTCGAAAAAAACACGAGTTTTTAGAAAATGTTTTTTATTTCATAAATGGAATCTACAAAGTATGGATATTCTACGTAATAAAGAATTTCTATAGTTTGCGCATGCGTCCGGAAATAAGAAAAGCTTACTTCCCCCGTTTTTTAAAATCACAGCTTCTAGAAGGTTTACATGATTTCGTAAAAAACACGAGTTTTTAGAAAATGTCTTTTATTTCATAAATGGAATGAACAAAGTATCCACATTCCACATCATAACGACTTTCTATAGTTTGCGCATGCGTTTGGAAATAAGAAAAGCTTACTTCCCCCGTTTTTTAAAATCACAGCTTCTAGAAGCTTTACATGATTTCTTAAAAAATACGAGTTTTTAGAAAATGTGTTTTATTTCATAAATAGAATAACCAAAGTATGCACATTCTATGTCATAACGACTTTCTATAGTTTGCGGATGCATCCGGAAATAAGAAAAGCTTACTTCCACCGTTTTTTAAAATCACAGCTTCTAGAAGGTTTACATGATTTCGTAAAAAACACGAGTTTTTAGAAAATGTGTATTATTTCATAAATGGAATCTACAAAGTATGCACATTCTATGTCATAACGACTTTCTATAGTTTGTGCATGCGTCCGGAAATAAGAAAATCTTACTTCCACCGTTTTTTAAAATCACAGCTTCTAGAAGATTCACATGATTTCGTAAAAAACATGAGTTTTTAGAAAATGTGTTTTATTTCATAAATGGAATCTACAAAGTATGCACATTCTACATCATAACGACTTTCTATAGTTTGCGCATGCGTTTGGAAATAAGAAAAGCTTACTTCCCCCGTTTTTTAAAATCACAGCTTCTAGAAGCTTTACATGATTTCTTAAAAAACATGAGTTTTTAGAAAATGTGTTTTATTTGATAAATGGAATCTACAAAGTATGCACATTCTATGTCATAACGACTTTCTATAGTTTGCGGATGCGTCCGGAAAGAAGAAAAGATTACTTCCACCGTTTTTTAAAATCACAGCTTCTAGAAGGTTTACATGATTTCGTAAAAAACACGAGTTTTTAGAAAATGTGTTTTATTTCATAAATGGAATCTACAAAGTATGCACATTGTACGTCATAACGACTTTCTATAGTTTGCTCATGCGTCCGGAAATAAGAAAAGCTTACTTCCACAGTTTTTCAAAATCACAGCTTCTAGAAGGTTTACATGATTTCGTAAAAAACACGAGTTTTTAGAAAATGTGTTTTATTTCTTAAATGGAATCTACAAAGTATGGATATTCTACGTCATAACGACTTTCTATAGCTTGCGCATCCGTCTGGAAATAAGAAAAGCTTACTTCCCCCGTTTTTTAAAATCACAGCTTCTAGAAGGTTTACATGATTTCGTAAAAAACACGAGTTTTTAGAAAATGTGTTTTATTTCATAAATGGAATCAACAAAGTATCCACATTCTACATCATAACGACTTTCTATAGTTTACGTATGCGTTTGGAAATAAGAAAAGCTTACTTCCCCCGTTTTTTAAAATCACACCTTCTAGAAGCTTTACATGATTTCTTAAAAAACAAGAGTTTTTAGAAAATGTGTTTTATTTCATAAATGGAATCTACAAAGTATGCACATTCTACGTCATAACGACTTTCTATAGTTTGCGGATGCGTCCGGAAATAAGAAAAGCTTACTTCCACCGTTTTTTAAAATCACAGCTTCTAGAAGGTTTACATGATTTCGTAAAAAACACGAGTTTTTAGAAAATGTGTTTTATTTTATAAATGGAATCTACAAAGTATGCATATTCTACATCATAACGACTTTCTATAGTTTGCGCATGCGTTTGGAAATAAAAAAAGCTTACTTCCCCCTTTTTTAAAATCACAGCTTCTAGAAGCTTTACATGATTTCTTAAAAAACACGAGTTTTTAGAAAATGTGTTTTATTTCATAAATGGAATCTACAAAGTATGCACATTCTATGTCATAACGACTTTCTATAGTTTGCGGATGTGTCCGGAAAGAAGAAAAGATTACTTCAACTGTTTTTTAAAATCACAGTTTCTAGAAGGTTTACATGATTTCGTAAAAAAGACGAGTTTTTAGAAAATGTGTTTTATTTCATAAATGGAATCTACAAAGTATGCACATTCTACGTCATAACGACTTTCTATAGTTTGCGCATGAGTCCGGAAATAAGAAACGCTTACTTCGCTCGTTTTTTAAAATCACAGCTTCTAGAAGGTTTACATGATTTCGTAAAAGACACGAGATTTTAGAAAATGTGTTTTATTTCATCAATGGAATCTACAAAGTATGCACATTCTACGTCATAACGACTTTCTATAGTTTGCGCATGCGTCCGGAAATAAGAAAAGCTTACTTCCACAGTTTTTTAAACTCACAGCTTCTAGAACGTTTACAAGATTTCTTAAAAAACACAAATTTTTAGAAAATGTGTTTTATTTCATAAATGGAATCAACAAAGTATGCACATTCTACCTCATAACGACTTTCTATAGTTTGCGCATGCATTTGGAAATAAGAAAAGCTTACTTCCCCCGTTTTTTAAAATCACAGCTTCTAGAAGCTTTACATGATTTTTTAAAAAACACGAGTTTTTAGAAAATGTGTTTATTTCATAAATGGAATCAACAAAGTATCCACATTCTACATCATAACGACTTTCTATAGTTTGCGCATGCCTTTGGAAATAAGAAAAGCTTACTTCCCCCGTTTTTTAAAATCACAGCTTCTAGAAGCTTTACATGATTTCTTAAAAAACACGAGTTTTTAGAAAATGTGTTTATTTCATAAATGGAATCAACAAAGTATGCACATTCTACATCATAACGACTTTCTATAGTTTGCGCATGCGTCCGAAAATAAGAAAAGCTTACTTCCACCGTTTTTTAAAATCACAGCTTCTAGAAGGTTTACATAATTTCGTAAAAAACACGAGTTTTTAGAAAATGTGCTTTATTTCATAAATGGAATCTAGAAAGTATGCACATTCTACGTCATAACGAATTTATATAGTTTGCGCATGCATCCGGAAATAAGAAAAGCTTACTTCCCCTGTTTTTTAAAATCACAGCTTCTAGAAGGTTTACATGATTTCTTAAAAAACACGAGTTTTTAGAAAATGTGTTTTATTTCATAAATGGAATCAACAAAGTATGCACATTCTACGTCATAACGACTTTCTATAGTTTGCGCATGCGTCCGGAAATAAGAAAAGCTTATTTCCACCGTTTTTTAAAATCACAGCTTCTACAAGGTTTACATAATTTCGTAAAAAACACGAGTTTATGGAAAATGTGTTTTATTTGATCAATGGAAGCAACAAAGTATGCACATTCTACATCATAACGAATTTCTATAGTTTGCGCATTCGTCCGGAAAGAAGAAAAGCTTACTTCCACCGTTTTTTAAAATCACAGCTTCTAGAAGGTTTACATGATTTCATAAAAAACACGAGTTTTTAGAAAATGTGTTTTATTTCATCAATGGAATCTACAAAGTATGCACATTCTACATCATAACGACTTTCTATAGTTTGCTCATGCGTCCGGAAATAAGAAAAGCTTACTTCCACAGTTTTTTAAAATCACAGCTTCTAGAAGGTTTACATGATTTCGTAAAAAACCAGAGTTTTTAGAAAATGTATTTTATTTCATAAATAGAATCTACAAAGTATGGACATTCTACGTCATAACGACTTTCTATAGTTTGCGCATGCGTCTAGAAATAAGAAAAGCTTACTTCCCCCGTTTTTTAAAATCACAGCTTCTAGAAGGTTTACATGATTTCGTAAAAAACACGAGTTTTTAGAAAATGTGTTTTATTTCATAAATGGAATCAACAAAGTATCCACATTCTACATCATAATGAATTTCTATAGTTTGCGCATGTGTTTGGAAATAAGAAAAGCTTACTTCCCCCGTTTTTTAAAATCACAGCTTCTAGAAGCTTTACATGATTTCTTAAAAAACACGAGTTTTTAGAAAATGTGTTTTATTTCATAAATAGAATAACCAAAGTATGCACATTCTACGTCATAACGACTTTCTATAGTTTGCGGATGCGTCCGGAAATAAGAAAAGCTTACTTCCACCGTTTTTTAAAATCACAGCTTCTAGAAGGTTTACATGATTTCGTAAAAAACATGAGTTTTTAGAAAATGTGTTTTATTTCATAAATGCAATCTACAAAGTATGCACATTCTACGTCATAACGACTTTCTATAGTTTGCGCATGCGTCTGGAAATAAGAAAAGCTTACTTCCATCGTTTTTTAAAATCACAGCTTCTAGAAGGTTTACATGATTTCGTAAAAAACACGAGTTTTTAGAAAATGTGTTCTATTTCATAAATGGAATCTAGAAAGTATGCACATTCTACGTCATAACGAATTTATATAGTTTGCGCATGCATCCGGAAATAAGAAAAGCTTACTTCCCCCGTTTTTTAAAATCACAGCTTCTAGAAGGTTTACATGATTTCGTAAAAAACACGAGTTTTTAGAAAATGTGTTCTATTTCATAAATGGAATCTATAAAGTATGCACATTCTACGTCATAACGAATTTATATAGTTTGCGCATGCGTCCGGAAATAAGAAAAGCTTACTTCCCCCGTTTTTTAAAATCACAGCTTCTAGAAGGTTTACATGAGTTCTTAAAAAACACGAGTTTTTAGAAAATGTGTTTTGTTTCATAAATAGAATCTACAAAGTATGCACATTCTACGTCATAACGACTTTCTATAGTTTGCGCATGCATCCGGAAATAAGAAAAGCTTACTTCCCACGTTTTTTAAAATCACAGCTTCTAGAAGGTTTACATGATTTCGTAAAAAACACGAGTTTTTAGAAAATGTGTTCTATTTCATAAATGGAATCTACAAAGTATGCACATTCTGCGTCATAACGAATTTATATAGTTTGCGCATGCATCCCGAAATAAGAAAAGCTTACTTCCCCCGTTTTTTAAAATCACAGCTTCCAGAAGGTTTACATGATTTCTCAAAAAACACGAGTTTTTAGAAATGTGTTTTGTTCCATAAATGGAATCTACAAAGTATGCACATTCTACGTCATAACGACTTTCTATAGTTTGCGCATGCGTCTGGAAATAAGAAAAGCTTACTTTCCCCGTTTTTTAAAATCACAGCTTCTAGAAGGTTTACATGATTTCGTAAAAAAACACGAGTTTTTAGAAAATGTGTTTTATTTCATCAATGGAATCTACAAAGTATGCACATTCTACGTCATAACGACTTTCTATAGTTTCCGCATGCGTCTGGAAATAAGAAAAGCTTACTTCCACCGTTTTTTAAAATCACAGCTTGTAGAAGGTTTACATGATTTCTTAAAAAACACGAGTTTTTAGAAAATGTGTTTTATTTCATAAATGGAATCAACCATGTATGCACATTCTATGTCATAATGACTTTCTATAGTTTATGCATGCTTCAGGAAATAAGAAAATCTTACTTCCACCGTTTTTTAAAATCACAGCTTCTAAAAGGTTTACATGATTTCGTAAAAAACACGAGTTTTTAGAAAATGTGTTTTATTTCATAAATGGAATCTACAAAGTATGCACATTCTACGTCATAAAGACTTTCTATAGTTTGTGCATGCGTCCGGAAATAAGAAAAGCTTACTTGCCCCTTTTTTTAAAATCACAGCTTCTAGAAGATTTACATGATTTCTTAAAAAACACTAGTTTTTAGAATATGTGTTTTATTTCATAAATGGAATCAACAAAGTATGCACATTCTACGTCATAATGACTTTCTATAGTTTGCGCATTCGTCCGGAAATAAGAAAAGCGTACTTCCACCGTTTATTAAAATCACAGCTTCTAGAAGGTTTACATGATTTCGTAAAAAACAAGAGTTTTTAGAAAATGTGTTTTATTTCATAAATCCAATCTACAAAGTATGCACATTCTACGTCATAACGACTTTCTATAGTTTGTGCATGCGTCCGGAAATAAGAAAAGCTTACTTCCCCCGTTTTTTAAAATCATAGCTTCTAGAAGGTTTACATGATTTCTTGAAAAACACGAGTTTTTAGAAAATTTGTTTTATTTCATCAATGGAATCAACAAAGTATGCACATTCTACATCATAACAACTTTCTATAGTTTGCGCATTCGTCCGGAAATATGAAAAGCGTACTTCCACCATTTTTTAAAATCACAGCTTCTAGAAGGTTTACATGATTTCTTAAAAAACACAGGTTTTTAGAAAATGTGTTTTATTTCATAAATGGAATCTATAAAGTATGCACATTCTACGTCATAACCACTTTCTATAGTTTGCGCATGCGTCCATAAATAAGAAAAGCTTGCTTCCCCCGTTTTTTAAAATCACGGCTTCTAGAAGGTTTACATGATTTCTTAAAAAACACGAGTTTTTAGAAAATGTGTTTTATTTCATAAATGGAATCAACAAAGTATGCACATTCTACGTCATAACGACTTTCTATAGTTTGCACATGCGTCCGGAAATAAGAAAAGCTTACTTCCACCGTTTTTTAAAATCACGGCTTCTAGAAGGTTTACATGATTTCTTAAAAAACACGAGTTTTTAGAAAATGTGTTTTTATTTCATAAATGGAATCAACCATGTATGCACATTCTACGTCATAACGACTTTCTATAGTTTGCGCATGCGTCAGGAAATAAGAAAAGCTTACTTCCACTGTTTTTTAAACTCACAGCTTCTAGAAGGTTTACATGATTTCGTAAAAAACACGAGTTTTTAGAAAATGTGTTTTATTTCATAAATGGAATCTACAAAGTATGCACATTCTACGTCATAAATACTTTCTATAGTTTGCGCATGCGTCCAGAAATAAGAAAAGCTTACTTGCCCCGTTTTTTAAAATCACAGCTTCTAGAAGGTTTACATGATTTCTTAAAAAACACTAGTTTTTAGAAAATGTGTTTTATTTCATAAATGGAATCAACAAAGTACATACTACGTCATAAAGACTTTCTATACTTTGCGTATGCGTCCGGAAATAAGAAAAGCTTACTTGCCCCATTTTTTAAAATCACAGCTTCTAGAAGGTTTACATGATTTCGTAAAAAACACTAGTTTTTAGAAAATGTGTTTTATTTCATAAATCGAATCTACAAACTATGCACATTCTACGTCATAAAGACATTCTATAGTTTGCGCATGCGTCCGGAAATAAGAAAAGCTTACTTGCCCCGTTTTTTAAAATCATAGCTTCTAGAAGATTTACATGATTTCTTAAAAAACACGAGTTTTTAGAAAATGTGTTTTATTTCATAAATGGAATCAACAAAGTATGCACATTCTACGTCAAATTGACTTTCTATAGTTTGAGCATGCGTCCGGAAATAAGAAAAGCTTACTTCCACCGTTTTTTAAAATCACAGCTTCTAGAAGGTTTACATGATTTCCTAAAAAACACGAGTTTTTAGAAAATGTGTTTTATTTCATAAATCCAATCTAAAAAGTATGCACATTCTACGTCATAACGACTTTCTATAGTTTGCGGATGCGTCCGGAAATAAGGAAAGCTTACTTCCCCCATTTTTTAAAATCACAGCTTCTAGAAGGTTTACATGATTTCGTAAAAAACACGAGTTTTTAGAAAATGTGTTTTATTTCATCAATGGAATCAACAAAGTATGTACATTCTACGTCATAACGACTTTCTATAGTTTGTGCACTCGTCCCGAAAGAAGAAAAGCTTACTTCCACCGTTTTTTAAAATCACAGCTTCTAGAAGGTTTACATGATTACGTAAAAAACACGAGTTTTTAGAAAATGTGTTTTGTTTCATAAATGGAATCTACAGAGTATGCGCATTCTACGTCATAAGGACTTTCTATAATTTGCGCATGCGTCCAGAAATAAGAAAAGCTTACTTCCCCCGTTTTTTAAAATCACAGCTTCTAGAAGGTTTACATGATTTCTTAAAAAACACGAGTTTTTAGAAAATGTGTTTTATTTCATCAATGGAATCAACAAAGTATGCACATTCTACGTCATAACAACTTTCTATAGTTTGCGCAAGCGTTTGGAAATAAGAAAAGCTTACTTCCCCCGTTTTTTAAAATCACAGCTTCTAGAAGGTTTACATGATTTCTTAGAAAACATGAGTTTTTAGAAAATGTGTTTTATTAAATAAATGGAATCAACAAAGTATGCACATTCTACGTCATAACGACTTTCTATAATTTGCGCATGCGTTTGGAAATAAGAAAAGCTTACTTCCCCCGTTTTTTAAAATCACAGCTTCTAGAAGGTTTACATGATTTCTTAAAAAACACGAGTTTTTAGAAAATGTGTTTTATTTCATAAATGGAATCAAAAAAGTATGCACATTCTACGTCATAACGACTCTCTATAGTTTGCGCATTCGTCCGGAAATAAGAAAAGATTACTTCTCCCGTTTTATAAAATCATAACTTGTAAAAGGTTTACATGATTTCTTAAAAAACACCAGTTGTTAGAAAATGTGTTTTATTTCATAAATGGAATAAACAGAGTATGCACATTCTAAGTCATAACGACTTTCTATTGTTTGCGCATGCGTCCGGAAATAAGAAAAGCTTACTTCCACTGTTTTTTAAAATCAAAGCTTCTAGAAGGTTTACATGATTTCTTAAAAAACACGAGTTTTTAGAAAATGTGTTTTATTTCATAAATGGAATCAACAAAGTATGCACATTCTACGTCATAACGACTTTCTATAGTTTGCGCATTCGTCCGGAAATAAGAAAGGCTTACTTCCACCGTTTTCTAAAATCACAGCTTCTAGAAGGTTTACATGATTTCGTAAAAAACACGAGTTTTTAGAAAATGTGTTTTATTTCATAAATGGACTCTACAAAGTATGCACATTATACATCATAACGACTTTCTATGGTTTGCGCATGCGTCCGGAAATAAGAAAATCTTACTTACCCCGTTTTTTAAAATCACAGCTTCTAGAACGTTTACATGATTTCTTAAAAAACACGAGTTTTTAGAAAATGTGTTTTATTTCATCAATGGAATCAACAAAGTATGCACATTCTACGTCGTAACGACTTTATATAGTTTGCGTAAGCGTTTGGAAATAAGAAAAGTTTACTTCCACCGTTTTTTAAAATCAAAGCTTCTAGAAGGTTTACATGATTTCTTAAAAAACACGGGTTTTTAGAAAATGTGTTTTATTTCATAAATGGAATCAACAAAGTCTGCACATTCTACGTCATAACGAATTTCTATAGTTTGCGCATTCGTCCGGAAATAAGAAAGGCTTACTTCCACCGTTTTTTAAAATCACAGCTTCTAGAAGGTTTAGATGATTTCGTAAAAAACACGAGTTTTTAGAAAATGTGTTATATTTCATAAATGGAATCTACAAAGTATGCACATTCTACGTCATAACGACTTTCCATAGTTTTTGCATGCGTCCGGAAATAAGAAACGCTTACTTCCCCCGTTTTTTTAAAATCACAGCTTCTAGAAGGTTTACATGATTTATTAAAAAACACGAGTTTTTAGAAATTGTGTTTTATTTCATCAATGGAATCAACAAACTATGGACATTCTACGTCATAACGACTTTCTATAGTATGCGCATGCGTCCGGAAATAAGAAAAGCTTACTTCTCCAATTTTTTAAAATCACAGCTTCTAGAAGGTTTACCTGATTTCTTAAGAGACACGAGTTTTTAGAAAATGTGTTTTATTTCATAAATGGAATCAACAAAGTATGCACATTCTACGGCATAACGAATTTCTATAGTTTGCGCATGCGTTCTGAAATAAGAAAAGCTTACTTCCCCCTTTTTTAAAATCACAGCTTCTAGAAGGTTTACATGATTTCTTAAAAAACACGAGTTTTTAGAAAATGTGTTTTATTTCATCAATGGAATCAACAAAGTATGCACATTCTACATCATAACGACTTTCTATATTTTGCGCATTCGTCCGGAAATAAGAAAAGCTTACTTCCCCCGTTTTTTAAAATCACAACTTCTAGAAGGTTTACATGATTTCTTAAAAAACACGAGTTTTTAGAAAATGTTTTTTATTTCATCAATAGAATCTACAAAGTATGCACATTCTACATCATAACGACTTTCTATAGTTTGCTCATGCGTCCGGAAATAAGAAAAGCTTACTTCCACAGTTTTTTAAAATCACAGCTTCTAGAAGGTTTACATGATTTCGTAAAAAACACGAGTTTTTAGAAAATGTATTTTATTTCATAAATAGAATCTACAAAGTATGGACATTCTACGTCATAACGACTTTCTATAGTTTGCGCATGCGTCTAGAAATAAGAAAAGCTTACTTCCCCCGTTTTTTAAAATCACAGCTTCTAGAAGGTTTTCATGATTTCGTAAAAAACACGAGTTTTTAGAAAATGTGTTTTATTTCATAAATGGAATCAACAAAGTATCCACATTCTAAATCATAACGACTTTCTATAGTTTGCGCATGTGTTTGGAAATAAGAAAAGCTTACTTCCCCCGTTTTTTAAAATCACAGCTTCTAGAAGCTTTACATGATTTCTTAAAAAACACGAGTTTTTACAAAATGTGTTTTATTTCATAAATAGAATAACCAAAGTATGCACATTCTACGTCATAACGACTTTCTATAGTTTGCGGATGCGTCCGGAAATAAGAAAAGCTTACTTCCACCGTTTTTTAAAATCACAGCTTCTAGACGGTTTACATGATTTCGTAAAAAACATGAGTTTTTAGAAAATGTGTTTTATTTCATAAATGGAATCTACAAAGTATGCACATTCTACGTCATAACGACTTTCTATAGTTTGCGCATGCGTCTGGAAATAAGAAAAGCTTACTTCCCACCGTTTTTTAAAATCACAGCTTCTAGAAGGTTTACATGATTTCGTAAAAAACACGAGTTTTTAGAAAATGTGTTCTATTTCATAAATGGAATCTAGAAAGTATGCACATTCTACGTCATAACGAATTTATATAGTTTGCGCATTGCGTCCGGAAATAAGAAAAGCTTACTTCCCCCGTTTTTTAAAATCAGAGCTTCTAGAAGGTTTACATGATTTAGTAAAAAACATGAGTTTTTAGAAAATGTGTTTTATTTCATAAATGGAATCTACAAAGTATGCACATTCTACGTCATAACGACTTTCTATAGTTTGCGCATGCGTCTGGAAATAAGAAAAGCTTACTTCCCCCGTTTTTTAAAATCACAACTTCTAGAAGGTTTCCATGATCTCTTAAAAAACACGAATTTTTAGAAAATGTGTTTTATTTCATAAATAGAATCAACAAATTATGCATATTCTACGTCCATAACGACTTTCTATAGTTTGCGCATGCATCCGGAAATAAGAAAAAGCTTACTTCCACCGTTTTTTAAAATCACAGCTTCTAGAATGTTTACATGATTTCGTAAAAAAACACGAGTTTTTAGAAAATGTGTTTTATTTCATCAATGGAATCTACAAAGTATGCACATTCTACGTCATAACGACTTTCTATAGTTTGCGCATGCGTCCGGAAATAAGAAAAGCTTACTTCCACCGTTTTTTAAAATCACAGCTTCTAGAAGGTTTACATGATTTCTTAAAAAACACGAGTTTTTAGAAAATGTGTTTTATTTCATCAATGGAATCTACAAAGTATGCACATTCTACGTCATAACGACTTTCAATAGTTTGCGCATGCGTCCGGAAATAAGAAAAACTTACTTCCCCCGTTTTTTAAAATCATAGCTTCTAGAAGGTTTACATGATTTCTTAAAAAACACGAGTTTTTAGAAAATTTGTTTTATTTCATAAATGGAATCAACAAAGTATGCACATTCTACATCATAACAACTTTCTATAGTTTGCGCATTCGTCCGGAAATATGAAAAGCGTACTTCCACCATTTTTTAAAATCACAGCTTCTAGAAGGTTTACATGATTTCTTAAAAAACACAGGTTTTTAGAAAATGTGTTTTATTTCATAAATGGAATCTATAAAGTATGCACATTCTATGTCATAACCACTTTCTATAGTTTGCGCATGCGTCCATAAATAAGAAAAGCTTGCTTCCCCCGTTTTTTAAAATCACGGCTTCTAGAAGGTTTACATGATTTCTTAAAAAACACGAGTTTTTAGAAAATGTGTTTTATTTCATAAATGGAATCAACAAAGTATGCACATTCTACGTCATAACGACTTTCTATAGTTTGCACATGCGTCCGGAAATAAGAAAAGCTTACTTCCACCGTTTTTTAAAATCACGGCTTCTAGAAGGTTTACAAGATTTCTTAAAAAACACGAGTTTTTAGAAAATGTGTTTTATTTCATAAATGGAATCAACCATGTATGCACATTCTACGTCATAACGACTTTCTATAGTTTGCACATGCGTCAGGAAATAAGAAAAGCTTACTTCCACTGTTTTTTAAAATCACAGCTACTAGAAGGTTTACATGATTTCGTAAAAAACACGAGTTTTTAGAAAATGTGTTTTATTTCATAAATGGAATCTACAAAGTATGCACATTCTACGTCATAAAGACTTTCTATAGTTTGCGCATGCGTCCAGAAATAAGAAAAGCTTACTTGCCCCGTTTTTTAAAATCACAGCTTCTAGAAGGTTTACATGATTTCTTAAAAAACACTAGTTTTTAGAAAATGTGTTTTATTTCATAAATGGAATCAACAAAGTACATTCTACGTCATAAAGACTTTCTATACTTTGCGTATGCGTCCGGAAATAAGAAAAGCTTACTTGCCCCATTTTTTAAAATCACAGCTTCTAGAAGGTTTACATGATTTCGTAAAAAACACTAGTTTTTAGAAAATGTGTTTTATTTCATAAATCGAATCTACAAACTATGCACATTCTACGTCATAAAGACTTTCTATAGTTTGCGCATGCGTCCGGAAATAAGAAAAGCTTACTTGCCCCGTTTTTTAAAATCACAGCTTTTAGAAGGTTTACATGATTTCTTAAAAAACACTAGTTTTTAGAAAATGTGTTTTATTTCATAAATCGAATATACAAAGTATGCACATTCTACGTCATAACGATTTTCTATAGTTTGCGTATGCGTCTGGAAATAAGAAAAGCTTACTTCCCCCGTTTCTTAAAATCATAGCTTCTAGAAGATTTACATGATTTCTTAAAAAACACGAGTTTTTAGAAAATGTGTTTTATTTCATAAATGGAATCAACAAAGTATGCACATTCTACGTCAAATTGAATTTCTATAGTTTGAGCATGCGTCCGGAAATAAGAAAAGCTTACTTCCACCGTTTTTTAAAATCACAGCTTCTAGAAGGTTTACATGATTTCCTAAAAAACACGAGTTTTTAGAAAATGTGTTTTATTTCATAAATCCAATCTAAACAGTATGCACATTCTACGTCATAACGACTTTCTATAGTTTGCGCATGCGTCCGGAAATAAGGAAAGCTTACTTCCCCCATTTTTTAAAATCACAGCTTCTAGAAGGTTTACATGATTTCGTAAAAAACACGAGTTTTTAGAAAATGTGTTTTATTTCATCAATGGAATCAACAAAGTATGTACATTCTACGTCATAACGACTTTCTATAGTTTGTGCACTCGTCCCGAAAGAAGAAAAGCTTACTTCCACCGTTTTTTAAAATCACAGCTTCTAGAAGGTTTACATGATTACGTAAAAAACACGAGTTTTTAGAAAATGTGTTTTGTTTCATAAATGGAATCTACAGAGTATGCGCATTCTACGTCAAAACGACTTTCTATAATTTGCGCATGCGTCCAGAAATAAGAAAAGCTTACTTCCCCCGTTTTTTAAAATCACAGCTTCTAGAAGGTTTACATGATTTCTTAAAAAACACGAGTTTTTAGAAAATGTGTTTTATTTCATTAATGGAATCAACAAAGTATGCACATTCTACGTCATAACAACTTTCTATAGTTTGCGCAAGCGTTTGGAAATAAGAAAAGCTTACATCCCCCGTTTTTTAAAATCACAGCTTCTAGAAGGTTTACATGATTTCTTAGAAAACATGAGTTTTTAGAAAATGTGTTTTATTTCATAAATGGAATCAACAAAGTATGCACATTCTACATCATAACGACTTTCTATAGTTTGCGCATGCGTTTGGAAATAAGAAAAGCTTACTTCCCCCGTTTTTTAAAATCACAGCTTCTAGAAGGTCTACATGATTTCTTAAAAGACACGAGTTTTTAGAAAATGTGTTTTATTTCATAAATGGAATCAACAAAGTATGCACATTCTGCGTCATAACGACTTTCTATAGTTTGCACATGCGTCCAGAAATAAGAAAAGCTTACTTCCACCGTTTTTTAAAATCACAGCTTCTAGAAGGTTTACATGACTTCTTAAAAAACACGAGTTTTTAGAAAATGTGTTTTATTTCATAAATGGAATCAACTAAGTATGCACATTCTACGTCATAACGACTTTCTACTGTTTGCGCATTCGTCCAGAAATAAGAAAAGCTCACTTCCACCCTTTTTTAAAATCACGGCTTCTAGAAGGTTTACATGATTTCGTAAAACACACGAGTTTTTAGAAAATGTGTTTTATTTCATAAATGGAATCTACAAAGTATGAACATTCTACGTCATAATGATTTTCTATAGTTTGCGCATACGTCCGGAAATAAGAAAAGCTTACCTCCCCCGTTTTTTAAAATCACAGATTCTAGAAGTTTTGCATGGTTTCTTAAAAAACACGAGTTTTTAGAAAATGTGTTTTATTAAATAAATGGAATCAACAAAGTATGCACATTCTACATCATAACAACTTTCTATAATTTGCGCATGCGTTTGGATATAAGAAAAGCTTACTTCCCCCGTTTTTTAAAATCACAGCTTCTAGAAGGTTTACATGATTTCTTAAAAAACACGAGTTTTTAGAAAATTTGTTTTATTTCGTAAATGGAATCAACAAAGTATCCACATTCTATGTCATAGCGACTTTCTATAGTTTGCGCATCTGTTTGGAAATAAGAAAAGCTTACTTCCACCGTTTTTTAAAATCACAGCTTCTAGAAGGTTTACATGATTTCTTAAAAAACACGAGTTTTTAGAAAATGTGTTTTATTTCATAAATGGAATCAACAAAGTATGCACATTCTACGTCATAACGACTTTCTATAGTTTGCGCATTCGTCCGGAAATAAGAAAAGATTACTTCTCCCGTTTTTTAAAATCATAGCTTGTAGAAGGTTTACATGATTTCTTAAAAAACACGAGTTGTTAGAAAGTGTGTTTTATTTCATAAATGGAATAAACAGAGTATGCACATTCTACGTCATAACGACTTTCTATAGTTTGCGCATGCGTCCGGAAATAAGAAAAGCTTACTTCCACTGTTTTTTAAAATCAAAGCTTCTAGAAGGTTTACATGATTTCTTAAAAAACACGAGTTTTTAGAAAATGTGTTTTATTTCATAAATGGAATCAACAAAGTATGCACATTCTACGTCATAACGACTTTCTATAGTTTGCGCATTCGTCCGGAAATAAGAAAGGCTTACTTCCACCGTTTTTTAAAATCACAGTTTCTAGAAGGTTTACATGATTTCATAAAAAACACGAGTTTTTAGAAAATGTGTTTTATTTCATAAATGGACTCTACAAAGTATGCACATTCTACATCATAACGACTTACTATGGTTTGCGCATGCGTCCGGAAATAAGAAAAGCTTACTTCCCCCGTTTTTTAAAATCACAGCTTCTAGAAGGTTTACATGATTTCTTAAAAAACACGAGTTTTTAGAAAATGTTTTTTATTTCATCAATAGAATCTACAAAGTATGCACATTCTACATCATAACGACTTTCTATAGTTTGCGTATGCGTTTGTAAATAAGAAAAGCTTACTTCCCCCGTTTTTTAAAATCACAGCTTCTAGAAGGTTTACATGATTTCTTAAAAAACACGGGTTTTTAGAAAATGTGTTTTATTTCATAAATGGAATCAACAAAGTATGCACATTCTACGTCATACCGACTTTCTATAGTTTGCGCATTCGTCCGGAAATAAGAAAGGCTTACTTCCACCGTTTTTTAAAATCACAGCTTCTAGAAGGTTTAGATGATTTCGTAAAAAACACGAGTTTTTAGAAAATGTGTCTTATTTCATAAATGGAATCTACAAAGTATGCACATTCTACGTCATAACGACTTTCCATAGTTTTTGCATGCGTCCGGAAATAAGAAACGCTTACTTCCCCCGTTTTTTTAAAATCACAGCTTCTAGAAGGTTTACATGATTTATTAAAAAACACGAGTTTTTAGAAATTGTGTTTTATTTCATCAATGGAATCAACAAACTATGTACATTCTACGTCATAACGACTTTCTATAGTTTGCGCATGCGTCCGGAAATAAGAAATGCTTACTTCTCCCATTTTTTAAAATCACAGCTTCTAGAAGGTTTACCTGATTTCTTAAGAAACACGAGTTTTTAGAAAATGTGTTTTATTTCATAAATGGAATCAACAAAGTATGCACATTCTACGTCATAACGACTTTCTATAGTTTGCGCATGCATTTGGAAATAAGAAAAGCTTACTTCCCCCGTTTTTTAAAATCACAGCTTCTAGAAGGTTTACATGATTTCTTAAGAAACACGAGTTTTTAGAAAATGTGTTTTATTTCATAAATGGAATCAACAAAGTATGCACATTCTATGGCATAACGACTTTCTATAGTTTGCGCATGCGTTCTGAAATAAGAAAAGCTTACTTCCCCCTTTTTTAAAATCACAGCTTCTAGAAGGTTTACATGATTTCTTAAAAAACACGAGTTTTTAGAAAATGTGTTTTATTTCATAAATGGAATCAAGAAAGTATGCACATTCTACGTCATAACGACTTTCTATAGTTTGCGCATGCATTTGGGAATAAGAAAAGCTTACTTCCCCCATTTTTTAAAATCACAGCTTCTAGAAGGTTTACATGATTTCTTAAAAAACACGAGTTTTTAGAAAATGTGTTTTATTTCATAAATGGAACCTACAAAGTATGCACATTCTACATCATAGCGACTTTGTATAGTTTGCGCATGCGTCCGGAAATAAGAAAACCTTACTTCCACCATTTTTTAAAATCACAGCTTCTAGAAGGTTTACATGATTTCATAAAATGACGAGTTTTTAGAAAATGTGTTATATTTCATAAATGGAATCTACAAAGTATGCACATTCTACGTCATAACGACTTTCTATAGTTTGCGCATGCGTGCGGAAATAAGAAAAGCTTACTTCCCCCGTTTTTTAAAATCACAGCTTCTAGAAGGTTTACATGATTTGTTAAAAAACACGAGTTTTTAGAAAATGTGTTTTATTTCATAAATGGAATCAACAAAGTATGCACATTCTACGTCATAAAGACGTTCTATAGTTTGTGCATGCATCCGGAAATAAGAAAAGCTGACTTCACCCGTTTTTTAAAATCACAGCTTCTAGAAGGCTTACATGATTTCTTAAAAAACACGAGTTTTTAGAAAATGTGTTTTATTTCATAAATGGAATCACCAAAGTATGCACATTCTACGTCATAACGAATTTTTATAGTTTTCCCATGCGTTTGGAAATAAGAAAAGCTTACTTCTCCCGTTTTTTAAAATCACAGCTTCTAGAAGGTTTACATGATTTCCTAAAAAACACGAGTTGTTAGAAAATGTGTTTTATTTCATAAATGGAATCTACAAAGTATGCAGATTCTACATCATAACGACTTTCTATAGTTTACGCATGCGTCCGGAAATAAGAAAAAATTACTTCCCCCGTTTTTTAAAATCACAGCTTCTAGAAGGTTTACGTGATTTCTTAAAAAGCACAAGTTTTTAGAAAATATGTTTTATTTCATCAATGGAATCAACAAAGTATGCACATTCTACATCATAACGACTTTCTATATTTTGCGCATTCGTCCGGAAATAAGAAAAGCTTACTTCCCCCGTTTTTTAAAATCACAGCTTCTAGAAGGTTTACATGATTTCTTAAAAAACACGAGTTTTTAGAAAATGTGTTTTATTTCATAAATGGAATCAACAAAGTATGCACATTCTACGTCATAACGACTTTCTATAGTTTGCGCATGCGTTTGGAAATAAGAAAAGCTTACGTCCCCCGTTTTTTAAAATCACAACTTCCAGAAGGTTTGCATGATTTCTTAAAAACACGAGTTTTTAGAAAATGTGTTTTATTTCATAAAGCGAATAAACAAAGTATGCACATTCTACGTCATAACGACTTTCTATAGTTTGCGCTTGCGTCCGGAAATAAGAAAAGCTTACTTCCACCGTTTTTTAAAATCACATCTTCTAGAAGGTTTACATGATTTCGTAAAAAACACGAGTTTTTAGAAAATGTGTTTTATTTCATAAATGGAATCTACAAAGTATGCACATTCTACGTCATAATGACTTTCTATAGTTTTTGCATGCGTCCGGAAATAAGAAACGCTTACGTCCACCGTTTTTTTTAAATCACAGCTTCTAGAAGGTTTACATGATTTATTAAAAAACACAAGTTTTTAGAAATTGTGTTTTATTTCATAAATGGAATCAACAAAGTATGTACATTCTACGTCATAACGACTTTCTATAGTTTGTGCACTCGTCCCGAAAGAAGAAAAGCTTACTTCCACCGTTTTTTAAAATCACAGCTTCTAGAAGGTTTACATGATTACATAAAAAACACGAGTTTTTAGAAAATGTGTTTTGTTTCATAAATGGAATCTACAGAGTATGCGCATTCTACGTCATAACGACTTTCTATAATTTGCGCATGCGTCCAGAAATAAGAAAAGCTTACTTCCCCCGTTTTTTAAAATCACAGCTTCTAGAAGGTTTACATGATTTCTTAAAAAACACGAGTTTTTAGAAAATGTGTTTTATTTCATCAATGGAATCAACAAAGTATGCACATTCTACGTCATAACAACTTTCTATAGTTTGCGCAAGCGTTTGGAAATAAGAAAAGCTTACTTCCCCCGTTTTTTAAAATCACAGCTTCTAGAAGGTTTACATGATTTCTTAGAAAACATGAGTTTTTAGAAAATGTGTTTTATTTCATAAATGGAATGAACAAAGTATGCACATTCTACATCATAACGACTTTCTATAGTTTGGGCATGCGTTTGGAAATAAGAAAAGCTTACTTCCCCCGTTTTTTAAAATCACAGCTTCTAGAAGGTTTACATGATTTCTTAAAAAACACGACTTTTTAGAAAATGTGTTTTATTTCGTAAATGGAATCAACAAAGTATGCACATTCTGCGTCATAACGACTTTCTATAGTTTGCACATGCGTCCGGAAATAAGAAAATGTTACTTCCACCGTTTTTTAAAATCACAGCTTCTAGAAGGTTTACATGACTTCTTAAAAAACACGAGTTTTTAGAAAATGTGTTTTATTTCATAAATGGAATCAACTAAGTATGCACATTCTACGTCATAACGACTTTCTACTGTTTGCGCATTCGTCCAGAAATAAGAAAAGCTTACTTCCACCCTTTTTTAAAATCACGGCTTCTAGAAGGTTTACATGATTTCGTAAAAAACACGAGTTTTTAGAAAATGTGTTTTTTTTCATAAATGGAATATACAAAGTATGAACATTCTACGTCATAACGATTTTCTATAGTTTGCGCATACGTCCGGAAATAAGAAAAGCTTACCTCCACCGTTTTTTAAAATCACAGATTCTAGAAGTTTTGCATGATTTCTTAAAAAACACGAGTTTTTAGAAAATGTGTTTTATTAAATAAATGGAATCAACAAAGTATGCACATTCTACGTCATAACGACTTTCTATAATTTGCGCATGCGTTTGGAAATAAGAAAAGCTTACTTCCCCCGTTTTTTAAAATCACAGCTTCTAGAAGGTTTACATGATTTCTTAAAAAACACGAGTTTTTAGAAAATGTGTTTTATTTCGTAAATGGAATCAACAAAGTATCCACATTCTATGTCATAGCGACTTTCTATAGTTTGCGCATCCGTTTGGAAATAAGAAAAGCTTACTTCCATCGATTTTTAAAATCACATCTTCTAGAAGGTTTACATGATTTCTTAAAAAACACGAGTTTTTAGAAAATGTGTTTTGTTTCATAAATGGAATCTACAAAGTATGCACATTCTACGTCATAACGACCTTCTATAGTTTGCGCATGCGTCTGGAAATAAGAAAAGATTACTTCTCCCGTTTTTTAAAATCATAGCTTGTAGAAGGTTTACATGATTTCTTAAAAAACACTAGTTGTTAGAAAATGTGTTTTATTTCATCAATGGAATAAACAGAGTATGCACATTCTACGTCATAACGACTTTCTATAGTTTGCGCATGCGTCTGGAAATAAGAAAAGCTTACTTCCACTGTTTTTTAAAATCAAAGCTTCTAGAAGGTTTACATGATTTCTTAAAAAACACGAGTTTTTAGAAAATGTGTTTTATTTCATAAATGGAATCAACAAAGTATGCACATTCTACGTCATAACGACTTTCTATAGTTTGCACATTCGTCCCGAAACAAAAAAGGCTTACTTCCGCCGTTTTTTAAAATCACAGCTTCTAGAAGTTTTACATGATTTCGTAAAAAACACGAGTTTTTAGAAAATGTGTTTTATTTCATAAATGGAATCTACAAAGTATGCACATTCTACATCATAACGACTTTCTATGGTTTGCGCATGCGTCCGGATATAAGAAAAGCTTACTTCCCCCGTTTTTTAAAATCACAGCTTCTATAAGGTTTACATGATTTCTTAAAAAACACGAGTTTTTAGAAAATGTTTTTTATTTCATAAATGGAATCTACAAAGTATGCACATTCTACATCCTAACGACTTTCTATAGTTTGCGCATGCGTTTGTAAATAAGAAAAGCTTACTTCTCCCGTTTTTTAAAATCACAGCTTCTAGAAGGTTTACATGATTTCTTAAAAAACACGAGTTTTTAGAAAATGTGTTTTATTTCATAAATGGAATCAACAAAGTATGCACATTCTACGTCATACCGACTTTCTATACTTTGCGCACGCGTTTGGAAAGAAGAAAAGCTTACTTCCCCCGTTTTTTAAAATCACAGCTTCTAGAAGGTTTACATGATTTCTTAAAAAACACAAGTTTTTAGAAAATGTGTTTTGTTTCATAAATGGAATCTACAAAGTATGCACATTCTACGTCATAACGACCTTCTATAGTTTGCGCATGCGTCTGGAAATAAGAAAATCTTACTTCCCACATTTTTTAAAATCACAACTTCTAGAAGGTTTACATGATTTCGTAAAAAACACGAGTTTTTAGAAAATGTGTTTTATTTCATAAATGGAATCTACAAAGTATCCACATTCTACGTCATAACGACTTTCTATAGTTTGCGCATCCGTCCGGAAATAAGAAAAGCTTACTTCCGTTGTTTTTTAAAATCACAGCTTCTAGAAGGTTTACATGATTTCTTAAAAAACACGAGTTTTTAGAAAATGTGTTTTATTTCATAAATGGAATCAACAGAGTATGTACATTGTACGTCATAATGAATTTCTATAGTTTGCGCATGCATCCGGAAATAAGAAAAGCTTACTTCCCCCGTTTTTTAAAATCACAGCTTCTAGAAGGTTTACATGATTTCTTAAAAAGAATGAGTTTTTAGAAAATGTGTTTTATTTCATAAATGGAATCTACAAAGTATGCACTTTCTACGTCATAACGACTTTCTATAGTTTGCGCATACGTTTGTAATTAAGAAAAACTTACTTCCCCCATTTTTTAAAATCACAGCTTCTAGAAGGTTTACATGATTTCTTAAAAAACATGAGTTTTTAGAAAATGTGTTTTATTTCATAAATGGAATCAGCAAAGTATGCACATTCTACGTCATAACGACTTTCTATACTTTGCGCATGCGTTTGGAAATAAGAAAAGCTTACTTCCCCCGTTTTTTAAAATCACAGCTTCCAGAAGGTTTACATGATTTCTTAAAAAACACGAGTTTTTAGAAAATGTGTTTTGTTTCATAAGTGGAAGCTACAAAGTATGCACATTCTACGTCATAACGACTTTCTATAGTTTGCGCATGCATCCAGAAATAAGAAAAGCTTACTTCCCACGTTTTTTAAAATCACAGCTCCTAGAAGGTTTACATGATTTCGTAAAAAACACGAGTTTTTAGAAAATGTGTTTTATTTCATAATGGAATCTACAAAGTATGCACATTCTACGTCATAACGACTTTCTATAGTTTGCGCATGCGTCTGGAGTTAAGCAAAGCTTACTTCCCCCGTTTTTTAAAATCACAGCTTCTAGAAGGTTTACATGATTTCGTAAAAAACACGAGTTTTTAGAAAATGTGCTTTATTTCAATAATGGAATCTACAAAGTATGCAAATTCTACATCATAACGACTTTCTATAGTTTGGGCATGCGTCCGGAAATAAGAAAAGCTTACTTCCACGGTTTTTTAAAATCACAACTTCTAGAAGGTTTACATGATTTCTTAAAAAACACGAGTTTTGAGAAAATGTGTTTTATTTCATAAATGGAATCAACCATGTATGCACATTCTATGTCATAATGACTTTCTATAGTTTGCGCATGCGTCAGGAAATAAGAAAATCTTACTTCCACCGTTTTTCAAAATCGCAGCTTCTAGAAGGTTTACATGATTTCGTAAAAAACACGAGTTTTTAGAAAATGTGTTTTATTTCATAAATGGAATCTACAAAGTATGCACATTCTACGTCATAAAGACTTTCTATAGTTTGTGCATGCGTCCGGAAATAAGAAAAGCTTACTTGCCCCGTTTTTTAAAATCACAGCTTCTAGAAGATTTACATGATTTCTTAAAAAACACTAGTTTTTAGAAAATGTGTTTTATTTCATAAATGGAATCAACAAAGTATGCACATTCTACGTCATAACGACTTTCTATAGTTTGCGCATTCGTCCGGAAATATGAAAAGCGTACTTCCACCATTTTTTAAAATCACAGCTTCTAGAAGGTTTACATGATTACGTAAAAAACACAAGTTTTTAGAAAATGTGTTTTATTTCATAAATGGAATCTACAAAGTATGCACATTCTACGTCATAACCACTTTCTATAGTTTGCGCATGCGTCCATAAATAAGAAAAGCTTGCTTCCCCCGTTTTTTAAAATCACGGCTTCTAGAAGGTTTACATGATTTCTTAAAAAACACGAGTTTTTAGAAAATGTGTTTTATTTCATAAATGAAATCAACAAAGTATGCACATTCTACGTCATAACGACTTTCTATAGTTTGCGCATTCGTCCGGAAATAAGAAAAGCTTACTTCCACCGTTTATTAAAATCACAGCTTCTAGAAGGTTTACATGATTTCGTAAAAAACACGAGTTTTTAGAAAATGTGTTTTATTTCATAAATCCAATCTACAAAGTATGCACATTCTACGTCATAACGACTTTCTATAGTTTGCGCATGCGTCCGGAAATAAGAAAAGCTTACTTCCCCCGTTTTTAAAAATCACAGCTTCTAGAAGGTTTACATGATTTCTTAAAAAACACGAGTTTTTAGAAAATGTGTTTTATTTCATAAATGGAATCAACAAAGTATGCACATTCTACGTCATAACGACTTTCTATAGTTTGCGCATTCGTCCGAAAATATGAAAACCTTACTTCCACCTTTTTTTAAAATCAGAGCTTCTAGAAGGTTTACATGATTTCGTAAAAAACACGAGTTTTTAGAAAATGTGTTTTATTTCATAAATGGAATCTACAAAGTATGCACATTCTACGTCATAAATTCTTTCTATAGTTTGCGCATGCGTCCAGAAATAAGAAAAGATTACTTGCCCCGTTTTTTAAAATCACAGCTTCTAGAAGGTTTACATGATTTCATAAAAAACACTAGTTTTTAGAAAATGTGTTTTATTTCATAAATCGAATCAACAAAGTATGCACATTCTACGTCATAACGAGTTTCTATAGTTTGCGCATTCGTCAGGAAATAAGAAAAGCTTACTTCCACCATTTATTAAAATCACAGCTTTTAGAAGGGTTACATGATTTCGTAAAAAACACGAGTTTTTAGAAAATGTGTTTTATTTCATAAATGGAATCTACAAAGTATGCACATTCTACGTCATAACGACTTTCTATAGTTTGCGCATGCGTCTTGAAATAAGAAAAGCTTGCTTCCACCGTTTTTTAAAATCACAGCTTCTAGAAGGTTTACATGATTTCTTCAAAAACATGAGTTTTTAGAAAATGTGTTTTATTTCATAAATGGAATCAACCATGTATGCACATTCTATGTCATAAGGACTTTCTATAGTTTACGCATGCTTCAGGAAATAAGAAAAGCTTACTTGCCCCGTTTTTTAAAATCACAGCTTCTAGAAGGTTTACATGATTTCGTAAAAAACACTAGTTTTTAGAAAATGTGTTTTATTTCATAAATCGAAGCTACAAAGTATGCACATTCTACGTCATAAAGACTTTCTATAGTTTGCGCATGCGTCCGGAAAGAAGAAAAGCTTACTTGCCCCGTTTTTTAAAATCACAGCTTCTAGAAGGTTTACATGATTTCTTAAAAAACACTAGTTTTTAGAAAATGGTTTTTTATTTCATAAATCGAATATACAAAGTATGTACATTCTACGTCATAACGACTTTCTATAGTTTGCGTATGCGTCTGGAAATAAGAAAAGCTTACTTCCCCCGTTTTTTAAAATCATAGCTTCTAGAAGGTTTACATGATTTCTTAAAAAACACGAGTTTTTAGAAAATGTGTTTTATTTCTTAAATGGAATCAACAAAGTTTGCACATTCTACGACATAATGACTTTCTCTAGTTTGAGCATGCATCCGGAAATAAGAAAAGCTTACTTCCACCGTTTTTTAAAATCACAGCTTGTAGAAGGTTTACATGATTTCGTAAAAAACACGGGTTTTTAGAAAATGTGTTTTATTTCATAAATGGAATCAACAAAGTATGCACATTCTACGTCATAACGACTTTCTATAGTTTGCGCATTCGTCCGGAAATAAGAAAAGCTTACTTCCACCGTTTATTAAAATCACAGCTTCTAGAAGGTTTACATGATTTCGTAAAAAACATGAGTTTTTAGAAAATGTGTTTTATTTCATAAATCCAATCTACAAAGTATGCACATTCTACGTCATAACGACTTTCTATAGTTTGCGCATGCGTCCGGAAATAAGAAAAGCTTACTTCCCCCGTTTTTAAAAATCACAGCTTCTAGAAGGTTTACATGATTTCTTAAAAAACACGAGTTTTTAGAAAATGTGTTTTATTTCATAAATGGAATCAACAAAGTATGCACATTCTACGTCATAACGACTTTCTATAGTTTGCGCATTCGTCCGGAAATATGAAAACCTTACTTCCACCTTTTTTTAAAATCAGAGCTTCTAGAAGGTTTACATGATTTCGTAAAAAACACGAGTTTTTAGAAAATGTGTTTTATTTCATAAATGGAATCTACAAAGTATGCACATTCTACGTCATAACGACTTTTTATAGTTTGCGCATGCGTCCGGAAATAAGAAAAGCTTACTTCCACCGTAATTTAAATTCACAGCTTCTAGAAGGTTTACATGATTTCTTAAAAAACACGAGTTTTTAGAAAATGTGTTTTATTTTATAAATGGAATCAACCATGTATGCACATTCTACGTCATAATGACTTTCTATAGTTTGCGCATGCGTCAGGAAATAAGAAAAGCTTACTTCCACCGTTTTTTAAAATCACAGCTTCTAGAAGGTTTACATGATTTCGTAAAAAACACGAGTTTTTAGAAAATGTGTTTTATTTCCTAAATGGAATCTACAAAGTATGCACATTCTACGTCATAAACACTTTCTATAGTTTGCGCATGCGTCCGGAAATAAGAAAAGCTTGCTTCCCCCATTTTTTAAAATCACGGCTTCTAGAAGGTTTACATGATTTCTTAAAAAACATGAGTTTTTAGAAAATGTGTTTTATTTCATAAATGGAATCAACAAAGTATGCACATTCTACGTCATAACGACTTTTTATAGTTTGCGCATGCGTCCGGAAATAAGTAAAGCTTACTTCCACCGTAATTTAAAATCACAGCTTCTAGAAGGTTTACATGATTTCTTAAAAAACACGAGTTTTTAGAAAATGTGTTTTATTTTATAAATGGAATCAACCATGTATGCACATTCTACGTCATAACGAATTTCTATAGTTTGTGCATGCGTCAGGAAACAAGAAAAGCTTACTTCCACTGTTTTTTAAAATCACAGCTTCTAGAAGGTTTACATGATTTCGTAAAAAACACGAGTTTTTAGAAAATGTGTTTTATTTCCTAAATGGAATCTACAAAGTATGCACATTCTACGTCATAAAGACTTTCTATAGTTTGCGCATGCATCCGGAAATAAGAAAAGCTTACTTGCCCCGGTTTTTAAAATCACAGCTTCTAGAAGGTTTACATGATTTCATAAAAAACACTAGTTTTTAGAAAATGTGTTTTATTTCATAAATCGAATCAACAAAGTATGCACATTCTATGTCATAATGACTTTCTATAGGTTACGCATTCGTCCGGAAATAAGAAAAGCTTACTTCCACTGTTTATTAAAATCACAGCTTCTAGAAGGTTTACATGATTTCGTAAAAAACACGAGTTTTTCGAAAATGTGTTTTATTTCATAAATGGAATCTACAAAGTATGCACATTCTACGTCATAACGACTTTCTATAGTTTGTGAATGCGTCTGGAAATAAGAAAAGCTTACTTCCACCGTTTTTTAAAATCACAGCTTCTAGAAGGTTTAGATGATTTCTTAAAAAACAAGAGTTTTTAGAAAATGTGTTTTATTTCATAAATGGAATCAACCATGTATGCACATTCTACGTCATAACGACTTTCTATAGTTTGCGCATGCTTCAGGAAATAAGAAAAGCTTACTTCCACCGTTTTTTAAAATCACAGCTTCTAGAAGGTTTACATGATTTCGTAAAAAACACGAGTTTTTAGAAAATGTGTTTTATTTCATAAATGGAATCTACAAGGTATGCACATTCTACGTCATAAATACTTTCTATAGTTTGCGTATGTGTCGGGAAATAAGAAAAGCTTACTTGCCCCGTTTTTTAAAATCACAGCTTCTAGAAGGTTTACATGATTTCTTAAAAAACACTAGTTTTTAGAAACTGTGTTTTATTTCATAAATCGAATCAACAAAGTATGCACATTCTACGTCATAACAACTTTCTATACTTTCAGCATGCGTTTGGAAATAAGAAAAGCTTACTTGCCCCATTTTTTAAAATCACAGCTTCTAGAAGGTTTACATGATTTCATAAAAAACACTAGTTTTTACAAAATGTGTTTTATTTCATTAATCGAATCAACAAAGTATGCACATTCTACGTCATAACGACTTTCTATAGTTTGCGCATGCGTCTGGAAATAAGAAAAGCTTACTTCCACCGTTTTTTAAAATCACAGCTTCTAGAAGGTTTACATGATTTCTTAAAAAACATGAGTTTTTAGAAAATGTGTTTTATTTCATAAATTGAATCAACCATGTATGCACATTCTACGTCATAACGACTTTCTATAGTTTGTGCATGCTTCAGTAAATAAGAAAAGCTTACTTGCCCCGTTTTTTAAAATCACAGCTTCTAGAAGGTTTACATGATTTCGTAAAAAACACTAGTTTTTAGAAAATGTGTTTTATTTCATAAATCGAATCTACAAAGTATGCACATTCTACGTCATAAAGACTTTCTACAATTTGCGCATGCGTCCGGAAATAAGAAAAGCTTACTTGCCCCGTTTTTTAAAATCACAGCTTCTAGAAGGTTTACATGATTTCTTAAAAAACACTAGTTTTTAGAAAATGTGTTTTATTTCATAAATCGAATCTACAAAGTATGCACATTCTACGTCATAACGAATTTCTATAGATTGCGCATGCGTCCGGAAATAAGAAAAGCTTACTTCCCCCGTTTTTTAAAATCATAGCTTCTAGAAGGTTTCCATGATTTCTTAAAAAACACGAGTTTTTAGAAAATGTGTTTTATTTCTTAAATGGAATCAACCATGTATGCACATTGTACGTCATAACGAATTTCTATAGTTTGCGCATGCGTCAGAAAATAAGAAAAGCTTACTTCCACCGTTTTTTAAAATCACAGCTTCTAGAAGGTTTACATGATTTCGTAAAAAACACGAGTTTTTAGAAAATGTGTTTTATTTCATAAATGGAATCTACAAAGTATGCACATTCTACGTCCTAAAGACTTTCTATAGTTTGCGCATGCATCCGGAAATAAGAAAAGCTTACTTGCCCTGTTTTTTAAAATCACAGCTTCTAGAAGGTTTACATGATTTCTTAGAAAACGCTAGTTTTTAGAAAATGTGTTTTATTTCATAAATCGAATAAACAAAGTATGCACATTCTACGTCATAAAGACTTTCTATACCTTGCGAATGCGTCCAGAAATAAGAAAAGATTACTTGCCCCATTTTTTAAAATCACAGCTTCTAAAGGTTTACATGATTTCATAAAAAACACTAGTTTTTAGAAAATGTGTTTTATTTCAAAAATAGAATCAACAAAGTATGCACATTCTACGTCATAACGACTTTCTATAGTTTGCGCATTCGTCCGGAAATAAGAAAAGCTTACTTCCACTGTTTATTAAAATCACAGTTTCTAGAAGGTTTACATGATTTCGTAAAAAACACGAGTTTTTAGAAAATGTGTTTTATTTCATAAATGGAATCTACAAAGTATGCACATTCTACGTCATAACGACTTTCTATAGTTTGTGCATGTGTCTGGAAATAAGAAAAGCTTACGTCCACTGTTTTTTAAAATTATAGCTTCTAGAAGGTTTACATGATTTCTTAAAAAACACGAGTTTTTAGAAAATGTGTTTTATTTCATAAATGGAATCAACCATGTATGCACATTCTATGGAATAACGACTTTCTATAGTTTGCACATGCTTCAGGAAATAAGAAAAAGTTACTTCCACCGTTTTTTAAAATCACAGCGTCTAGAAGGTTTACATGATTTCGTAGAAAACACGAGTTTTTAGAAAATGTGTTTTATTTCATAAATGGAATCTAAAAAGTATGCACATCCTACGTCATAAATACTTTCTATAGTTTGCGCATGTGTCCGGAAATAAGAAAAGCTTACTTGCCCCGTTTTTTAAAATCACAGCTTCTAGAAGGTCTACATGATTTCTTAAAAAACACTAGTTTTTAGAAAATGTGTTATATTTCATAAATCGAATCAACAAAGTATGCACATTCTACGTCATAACGACTTTCTATACTTTCAGCATGCGTTTGGAAATAAGAAAAGCTTACTTCCCCCGTTTTTTAAAATCATAGCTTCTAGAAATGTTTACATGATTTCTTAAAAAACACGAGTTTTTAGAAAATGTGTTTTATTTCATAAATGGAATCAACAAAGTATGCACATTCTACGTCATAACGACTTTCTATAGTTCTAGCATTCGTCCGGAAATAAGAAAAGCTTACTTCCACCGTTTTTTAAAATCACAGCTTCTAGAAGGTTTACATGATTTCGTAAAGAACACGAGTTTTTAGAAAATGTGTTTTATTTCATAAATGGAATCAACAATGTATGCACATTCTACGTCATAATGACTTTCTATAGTTTGCGCATGCGTCGGAAATAAGAAAAGCTTACTTCCCCCGTTTTTTAAAATCACAGCTTCTAGAAGGTTTACATGATTTCTTAAAAAACACGAGTTTTTAGAAAATGTGTTTTATTTCATAAATGGAATCAACAAGGTATGCACATTCTACGTCATAACGACTTTCTATAGTTTGTGCATTCGTCCGGAAATAAGAAAGGCTTACTTCCACCGTTTTTTAAAATCACAGCTTCTAGAAGGTTTACATGATTTCTTAAAAAACAGGAGTTTTTAGAAAATGTGTTTTATTTCATCAATGGAATCAACAAAGTATGCACATTCTACGTCATAACGACTTTCTATAGTTTGCGCATGCATCCGGAAATAAGAAAAGCTTACTTCCCCCGTTTTTTAAAATCACAGCTTCTAGAAGGTTTACATGATTTCTTAAAAAACACGAGTTTTTAGAAAATGTGTTTTATTTCATAAATGGACTCAACAAAGTATGCACATTCTACGTCATAACGACTTTCTATGGTTTGCGCATGCGTCCGGAAATAAGAAAAGCTTACTTCCCCCGTTTTTTAAAATCACAGCTTCTAGAAGGTTTACATGATTTCTTAAAAAACAGGAGTTTTTAGAAAATGTGTTTTATTTCATCAATGGAATCAACAAAGTATGCACATTCTACGTCATAACGACTTTCTATAGTTTGCGCATGCTTCCGGAAATAAGAAAGGCTTACTTCCACCGTTTTTTAAAATCACAGCTTCTAGAAGGTTTACATGATTTCGTAAAAAACACGAGTTTTTAGAAAATGTGTTTTATTTCACAAATGGAATCTACAAAGTATGCACATTCTACATCATAACGACTTTCTATGGTTTGCGCATGCGTCCGGAAATAAGAAAAGCTTACTTCCCCCGTTTTTTAAAATCACAGCTTCTAGAAGGTTTACATGATTTCTTAAAAAACAGGAGTTTTTAGAAAATGTGTTTTATTTCATCAATAGAATCAACAAAGTATGCACATTCTACTTCATAACGACTTTCTATAGTTTGCGCATGCGTCCGGAAATAAGAAAAGCTTACTTCCCCCGTTTTTTAAAATTACAGCTTCTAGAAGGTTTACATGATTTCTTAAAAAACACGAGTTTTTGGAAAATGTGTTTTATTTCATAAATGGAATCAACAAAGTATGCACGTTCTACGCCATACCAACTTTCTATAGTTTGCGCATGCGTCCGGAAATAAGAAAAGCTTACTTCCCCCGTTTTTTAAAATCACAGCTTCTAGAAGGCTTACATGATTTCTTAAAAAACACGAGTTTTTAGAAAATGTGTTTTATTTCATAAATGGAATCAACAAACTATGCACATTCTATGTCATAATGACTTTCTATAGTTTGCGCATGCGTTTGGAAATAAGAAAAGCTTACTTCTCCCGTTTTTTAAAATCACAGCTTCTAGAAGGTTTACATGATTTCTTAAAAAACACGAGTTGTTAGAAAATGTGCTTTATTTCATAAATGGAATCAACAAACTACACATTCTACGTCATAACGACTTTCTATAGTTTGCGCATGTGTCCGGAAATAAGAAAAGCTTACTTCCACCATTTTTTAAAATCAAAGCTTCTAGAAGGTTTACATGATTTCTTAAAAAACACGAGTTTTTAGAAAATGTCTTTTATTTCATAAATGGAATCAACAAAGTATGCACATTCTACGTCATAATGACTTTCTATAGTTTGCGCATGCGTCGGAAATAAGAAAAGCTTACTTCCCCCGTTTTTTAAAATCACAGCTTCTAGAAGGTTTACATGATTTCTTAAAAAACACGAGTTTTTAGAAAATGTGTTTTATTTCATAAATGGAATCAACAAAGTGTGCACATTCTACATCATAACGACTTTCTATAGTTTGCGCAATCTTCCCGAAATAAGAAAAGCTTACTTCCACCGTTTTTTAAAATCACAGCTTCTAGAAGGTTTACATGATTTCGTAAAAAAACACGAGTTTTTAGAAAATGTGTTTTATTTCATAAATGGAATCTACAAAGTATGCACATTCTATGTCATAACGACTTTCTACAGTTTGCGCATGCGTCCGGAAATAAGAAAAGCTTACCTCCCCCGTTTTTTAAAATCACAGATTCTAGAAGTTTTGCATGATTTCTTAAAAAACAGGAGTTTTTAGAAAATGTGTTTTATTAAATAAATGGAATCAACAAAGTATGCACATTCTACGTCATAACGACTTTCTATAATTTGCGCATGCGTTTGGAAATAAGAAAAGCTCACTTCCCCCGTTTTTTAAAATCACAGCTTCTAGAAGGTTTACATGATTTCTTAAAAAACACGAGTTTTTAGAAAATGTGTTTTATTTCGTAAATGGAATCAACAAAGTATCCACATTGTATGTCATAGCGACTTTCTATAGTTTGCGCATCCGTTTGGAAATAAGAAAAGCTTACTTCCACCGTTTTTTAAAATCACAGCTTCTAGAAGGTTTACATGATTTCTTAAAAAACACGAGTTTTTAGAAAATGTGTTTTATTTCATAAATGGAATCAATAAAGTATGCACATTCTACGTCATAACGACTTTCTATAGTTTGCGCATTCGTCCGGAAATAAGAAAAGATTACTTCTCCCGTTTTTTAAAATCATAGCTTGTAGAAGGTTTACATGATTTCTTTAAAAACACGAGTTGTTAGAAAATGTGTTTTATTTCATAAATGGAATAAACAGAGTATGCACATTCTACGTCATAACGACATTCTATAGTTTGCGCATGCGTCCGGAAATAAGAAAAGCTTACTTCCACTGTTTTTTAAAATCAAAGCTTCTAGAAGGTTTACATGATTTCTTAAAAAACACGAGTTTTTAGAAAATGTGTTTTATTTCATAAATGGAATCAACAAAGTATGCACATTCTACGTCATAACGACATTCTATAGTTTGTGCATTCGTCCGGAAATAAGAAAGGCTTACTTCCACCGTTTTTTAAAATCACAGCTTCTAGAAGGTTTACATGATTTCGTAAAAAACACGAGTTTTTAGAAAATGTGTTTTATTTCATAAATGGAATCTACAAAGTATGCACATTCTACATCATAATGACTTTCTATGGTTTGCGCATGCGTCCGGAAATAAGAAAAGCTTACTTCCCCCGTTTTTTAAAATCACAGCTTCTAGAAGGTTTACATGATTTCTTAAAAAACATGAGTTTTTAAAAAATGTGTTTTATTTCATCAATGGAATCAACAAAGTATGCACATTCTACGTCATAACGACTTTCTATAGTTTGCGCATGCGTCCGGAAATAAGAAAAGCTTACTTCCCCCGTTTTTTAAAATCACAGCTTCTAGAAGGTTTACATGATTTCTTAAAAAACACGAGTTTTTAGAACTCGTGTTTTATTTCATAAATGGAATCTACAAAGTATCCACATTCTACCTCATAACGACTTTCTATATTTTGCGCATTCGTCCGGAAATAAGAAAAGCTTACTTCCACCATTTATTAAAATCACAGCTTCTAAAAGGTTTACATGATTTCGTAAAGAACACGAGTTTTTAGAAAATGTGTTTTATTTCATAAATCCAATCTACAAAGTATGCACATTCTATGTCATAACGACTTTATATAGTTTGCGCATGCGTCCGGAAATAAGAAAAGCTTACTACCCCCATTTTTTAAAATCACGGCTTCTAGAAGGTTTACATGATTTCTTAAAAAACACGAGTTTTTAGAAAATGTGTTTTATTTCATAAATGGAATCAAGAAAGTATGCACATTCTACGTCGTAATGACTTTCTATAGTTTGCGGATGCGTCGGAAATAAGAAAAGCTTACTTCCCCCATTTTTTAAAATCACAGCTTCTAGAAGGTTTACATGATTTCTTAAAAAACATGAGTTTTTAGAAAATGTGTTTTATTTCATAAATGGAATCAACCATGTATGCATATTCTACGTCATAACGACTTTCTATAGTTTGCGCATGCGTCCGGAAATAAGAAAAGCTTACTACCCCCATTTTTTAAAATCACGGCTTCTAGAAGGTTTACATGATTTCTTAAAAAACACGAGTTTTTAGAAAATGTGTTTTATTTCATAAATCCAATCTACAAAGTATGCACATTCTACGTCATAATGACTTTCTATACTTTGCGCATGCGTCCGGAAATAAGAAAAGCTTACTTCTCCCGTCTTTTAAAATCACAGCTTCTAGAAGGTTTACATGATTTCTTAAAAAACACGAGTTTTTGGAAAATGTGTTTTATTTCATAAATGGAATCAACAAAGTATGCACATTCTACGTCATAAGGAATTTCTATAGTTTCCGCATGCGTTTGGAAATAAGAAAAGCTTACTTACCCCGTTTTTTAAAATCACAGCTTCTAGAAGGTTTACATGATTTCTTCAAAAACACGAGTTTTTAGAAAATGTGTTCTATTTCATAAATGGAATCAACAAAGTATGCACATTCTACGTCATAACGACTTTCTATAGTTTACGCATGTGTTTGGAAATAAGAAAAGCTTACCTCCCCCGTTTTTTAAAATCACAGCTTCTAGAAGGTTTACATGATTTCTTAAAAAACACGAGTTTTTAGAAAATGTGTTTTATTTCATGACTGGAACCTACAAAGTATCCACATTCTACGTCATAACGAATTTCTATAGTTTGCGCATGCGTTTGGAAATAAGAAAAGCTTACTTCCACCCTTTTTTAAAATCACAGCTTCTAGAAGGTTTACATGATTTCGTAAAAAACACTAATTTTTAGAAAATATGTTTTATTTCATAAATGGAATCAACAAAGTATGCACATTCTACGTCATAAGGAATTTCTATAGTTTGCGCATTCGTCCGGAAATAAGAAAAGCTTACTTCTCCCGTTTTTTAAAATCACAGCTTGTAGAAGGTTTACATGATTTCTTAAAAAACACGAGTTATTAGAAAATGCGTTTTATTTCATAAATGGAATAAACAGAGTATGCACATTCTACGTCATAACGTCTTTCTATAGTTTGCGCATGCGTCCGGAAATAAGAAAAGCTTACTTCCACTGTTTTTTAAAATCAAAGCTTCTAGAAGGTTTACATGATTTCTTAAAAAACACGAGTTTTTAGAAAATGCGTTTTATTTCATAAATGGAATCAACAAAGTATGCACATTCTACGTCATAACGACTTTCTATAGTTTGCGCATTCGTCCGGAAATAAGAAAGGCTTACTTCCACCGTTTTTTAAAATCACAGCTTCTAGAAGGTTTACATGATTTCGTAAAAAACACGAGTTTTTAGAAAATGTGTTTTATTTCATAAATGGAATCTACAAAGTATGCACATTCTACATCACAACGAATTTCTATGGTTTGCGCATGCGTCCGGAAATAAGAAAAGCTTACTTCCCCCGTTTTTTAAAATCACAGCTTCTAGAAGGTTTACATGATTTCTTAAAAAACACGAGTTTTTAGAAAATGTGTTTTATTTCATCAATGGAATCAACAAAGTATGCACATTCTACGTCATAACAACTTTCTATAGTTTGCGCAAGCTTTTGGAAATAAGAAAAGCTTACTTCCCCCGTTTTTTAAAATCACAGCTTCTAGAAGGTTTACATGATTTCTTAAAAAACACGAGTTGTTAGAAAATGTGTTTTATTTCATAAATGGAATCAACAAACTACACATTCTACGTCATAACGACTTTCTATAGTTTGCGCATGTGTCCGGAAATAAGAAAAGCTTACTTCCACCATTTTTTTAAATGAAAGCTTCTAGAAGGTTTACATGATTTCTTAAAAAACACGAGTTTTTAGAAAATGTGTTTTATTTCATAAATGGAATCTACAAAGTATGCACATTCTAGATCATAATGAATTTCTATGGTTTGCGCATGCGTCCGGAAATAAGAAAAGCTTACTTCCCCCGTTTTTTAAAATCACAGCTTCTAGAAGGTTTACATGATTTCTTAAAAAACACGAGTTATTAGAAAATGTGTTTTATTTCATCAATGGAATCAACAAAGTATGCACATTCTACGTCATAACAACTTTCTATAGTTTGCGCAAGCTTTTGGAAATAAGAAAAGCTTACTTCCCCCGTTTTTTAAAATCACAGCTTCTAGAAGGTTTACATGATTTCTTAAAAAACACGAGTTTTTATAAAATGTGTTTTATTTCATAAATGGAATCAACAAAGTATGCACATTCTACATCATAACGACTTTCTATAGTTTGCGCATGCGTCCGGAAATAAGAAAAGCTTACTTCCACCGTTTTTTAAAATCACAGTTTCTAGAAGGTTTACATCATTTCGTAAAAAACACGAGTTTTTAGAAAATGTGTCTTATTTCATAAATGGAATCTACAAAGTATGCACATTCTACGTCATAACGACTTTCTATAGTTTGCGCATGCGTCCGGAAATAAGAAAAGCTTACTCCCGCCGCTTTTTAAAATCACAGCTTCTAGAAGGTTTACATGATTTCGTAAAAAACACGAGTTTTTAGAAAATGTGTTTTATTTCATAAATGGAATCTACAAAGTATGCACATTCTACATCATAACGAATTTCCTTAGTTTTTACATGCGTCCAGAAATAAGAAACGCTTACTTCCCTCGTTTTTTTTAAATCACAGCTTCTAGAAGGTTTACATGATTTATTAAAAAACACGAGTTTTTAGAAATTGTGTTTTATTTCATCAATGGAATCAACAAAGTATGGACATTCTACGTCATAACGAAATTCTATAGTTTGCGCATGCGTCCGGAAATAAGAAAAGCTTACTTCTCCCGTTTTTTAAAATCACAGCTTCTACAAGGTTTACATGATTTCTTAAAAAACACGAGTTGTTAGAAAATGTGTTTTATTTCATAAATGGAATCAACAAACTACACATTCTACGTCATAACGACTTTCTATAGTTTGCGCATGTGTCCGGAAATAAGAAAAGCTTACTTCCACCATTTTTTTAAATGAAAGCTTCTAGAAGGTTTACATGATTTCTTAAAAAACACGAGTTTTTAGAAAATGTGTTTTATTTCATAAATGGAATCTACAAAGTATGCACATTCTAGATCATAATGAATTTCTATGGTTTGCGCATGCGTCCGGAAATAAGAAAAGCTTACTTCCCCCGTTTTTTAAAATCACAGCTTCTAGAAGGTTTACATGATTTCTTAAAAAACACGAGTTTTTAGAAAATGTGTTTTATTTCATCAATGGAATCAACAAAGTATGCACATTCTACGTCATAACAACTTTCTATAGTTTGCGCAAGCTTTTGGAAATAAGAAAAGCTTACTTCCCCCGTTTTTTAAAATCACAGCTTCTAGAAGGTTTACATGATTTCTTAAAAAACACGAGTTTTTATAAAATGTGTTTTATTTCATAAATGGAATCAACAAAGTATGCACATTCTACGTCATAACAACTTTTTATAGTTTGCGCATGCGTCCGGAAATAAGAAAAGCTTACTTCCACCGTTTTTTAAAATCACAGTTTCTAGAAGGTTTACATGATTTCGTAAAAAACACGAGTTTTTAGAAAATGTGTTTTATTTCATAAATGGAATCTACAAAGTATGCACATTCTACGTCATAACGACTTTCTATAGTTTGCGCATGCGTCCAGAAATAAGAAAAGCTTACTCCCACCGTTTTTTAAAATCACAGCTTCTAGAAGGTTTACATGATTTATTAAAAAACACGAGTTTTTAGAAAATGTGTTTTATTTCATAAATGGAATCTACAAAGTATGCACATTCTACGTCATAACGACTTTCCTTAGTTTTTGCATGCGTCCAGAAATAAGAAACGCTTACTTCCCTCGTTTTTTTAAAATCACAGCTTCTAGAAGGTTTACATGATTTATTAAAAAACACGAGTTTTTAGAAATTGTGTTTTATTTCATGAATGGAATCAACAAAGTATGTATATTCTACGTCATAACGACATTCTATAGTTTGCGCATGCGTCCGGAATTAAGAAAAGCTTACTTCTCCCGTTTTTTAAAATCACAGCTTCTAGAAGGTTTACATGATTTCTTAAGAAACAAGAGTTTTTAGAAAATGTGTTTTATTTCATAAATGGAATCAACAAAGTATGCACATTCTACGGCATAACGACTTTCTATAGTTTACGCATGCGTTTGGAAATAAGAAAAGCTTACTTCCCCCATTTTTTAAAATCACAGCTTCTAGAAGGTTTACATGATTTCTTAAAAAACATGAGTTTTTAGAAAATGTGTTTTATTTCATAAATGGAATCAACAAAGTATGCACATTCTACGTCATAACGACTTTCTATAGTTTGTGCATGCGTTTGGAAATAAGAAAAGCTTACTTCCCCCGTTTTTTAAAATCACAGCTTCTAGAAGGCTTACATGATTTCTTAAAAAACACTAGTTTTTAGAAAATGTGTTTTATTTCATAAATGGAATCTACAAAGTATGAACATTCTACGTCATAACGATTTTCTATAGTTTGCGCATGCGTCTGGAAATAAGAAAAGCTTACCTCCCCCGTTTTTTAAAATCACAGATTCTAGAAGTTTTGCATGATTTCTTAAAAAACACGAGTTTTTAGAAAATGTGTTTTATTAAATAAATGGAATCAACAAAGTATGCACATTCAACGTCATAACGACTTTCTATAATTTGCGCATGCGTTTGGAAATAAGAAAAGCTTACTTCCCCCGTTTTTTAAAATCACAGCTTCTAGAAGGTTTACATGATTTCTTAAAAAACACGAGTTTTTAGAAAATGTTTTTTATTTCGTAAATGGAATCAACAAAGTATCCACATTCTATGTCATAGCGACTTTCTATAGTTTGCGCATCCGTTTGGAAATAAGAAAAGCTTACTTCCACCGTTTTTTAAAATCACAGCTTCTAGAAGGTTTACATGATTTCTTAAAAAACACGAGTTTTTAGAAAATGTGTTTTATTTCATAAATGGAATCAACAAAGTATGCACATTCTACGTCATAACGACATTCTATAGTTTGCGCATGCGTCCGGAAATAAGAAAAGCTTACTTCTCCCGTCTTTTAAAATCACAGCTTCTAGAAGGTTTACATGATTTCGTAAAAAACACTAGTTTTTAGAAAATATGTTTTATTTCATAAATGGAATCAACAAAGTATGCACATTCTACGTCATAAGGAATTTCTATAGTTTGCGCATTCGTCCGGAAATAAGAAAAGCTTACTTCTCCCGTTTTTTAAAATCACAGCTTGTAGAAGGTTTTAATGATTTCTTAAAAAACACGAGTTGTTAGAAAATGCGTTTTATTTCATAAATGGAATAAACAGAGTATGCACATTCTACGTCATAACGTCTTTCTATAGTTTGCGCATGCGTCCGGAAATAAGAAAAGCTTACTTCCACTGTTTTTTAAAATCAAAGCTTCTAGAAGGTTTACATGATTTCTTAAAAAACACGAGTTTTTAGAAAATGCGTTTTATTTCATAAATGGAATCAACAAAGTATCCACATTCTACGTCATAACGACTTTCTATAGTTTGCGCATTCGTCCGGAAATAAGAAAGGCTTACTTCCACCGTTTTTTAAAATCACAGCTTCTAGAAGGTTTACATGATTTCGTAAAAAACACGAGTTTTTAGAAAATGTGTTTTATTTCATAAATGGAATCTACAAAGTATGCACATTCTACATCACAACGAATTTCTATGGTTTGCGCATGCGTCCGGAAATAAGAAAAGCTTACTTCCCCCGTTTTTTAAAATCACAGCTTCTAGAAGGTTTACATGATTTCTTAAAAAACACGAGTTTTTAGAAAATGTGTTTTATTTCATCAATGGAATCAACAAAGTATGCACATTCTACGTCATAACAACTTTCTATAGTTTGCGCAAGCTTTTGGAAATAAGAAAAGCTTACTTCCCCCGTTTTTTAAAATCACAGCTTCTAGAAGGTTTACATGATTTCTTAAAAAACACGAGTTTTTATAAAATGTGTTTTATTTCATAAATGGAATCAACAAAGTATGCACATTCTACATCATAACGACTTTCTATAGGTTGCGCATGCGTCCGGAAATAAGAAAAGCTTACTTCCACCGTTTTTTAAAATCACAGTTTCTAGAAGGTTTACATCATTTCGTAAAAAACACGAGTTTTTAGAAAATGTGTCTTATTTCATAAATGGAATCTACAAAGTATGCACATTCTACGTCATAACGACTTTCTATTTTTGTGCATGCGTCCGGAAATAAGAAAAGCTTACTCCCGCCGTTTTTTAAAATCACAGCTTCTAGAAGGTTTACATGATTTCGTAAAAAACACGAGTTTTTAGAAAATGTGTTTTATTTCATAAATGGAATCTACAAAGTATGCACATTCTACGTCATAACGACTTTCCTTAGTTTTTGCATGCGTCCAGAAATAAGAAACGCTTACTTCCCTCGTTTTTTTAAAATCACAGCTTCTAGAAGGTTTACATGATTTATTAAAAAACACGAGTTTTTAGAAATTGTGTTTTATTTCATCAATGGAATCAACAAAGTATGGACATTCTACGTCATAACGAAATTCTATAGTTTGCGCATGCGTCCGGAAATAAGAAAAGCTTACTTCTCCCGTTTTTTAAAATCACAGCTTCTAGAAGGTTTACATGATTTCTTAAGAAACACGAGTTTTTAGAAAATGTGTTTTATTTCATAAATGGAATCAACAAAGTATGCACATTCTACGGCATAACGAATTTCTATAGTTTACGCATGCATTTGGAAATAAGAAAACCTTACTTCTCCCATTTTTTAAAATCACAGCTTCTAGAAGGTTTACATGATTTCTTAAAAAACACGAGTTTTTAAAAATGTGTTTTATTTCATAAATGGAATCAACAAAGTATGCACATTCTACGTCATAACGACTTTCTATAGTTTGTGCATGCGTTTGGAAATAAGAAAAGCTTACTTCCCCCGTTTTTTAAAATCACAGCGTCTAGAAGGCTTACATGATTTCTTAAAAAACACTAGTTTTTAGAAAATATGTTTTATTTCATAAATGGAATCTACAAAGTATGCACATTCTACGTCATAACGACTTTCTATAGTTTGTGCAAGCGTCCGGAAATAAGAAAAGCTTACTTCCCCCGTTTTTTAAAATCACAGCTTCTAGAAGGTTTACATGATTTCTTAAAAAACACGAGTTTTTGGAAAATGTGTTTTATTTCATAAATGGAATCAACAAAGTATGCACGTTCTACGCCATACCAACTTTCTATAGTTTGCGCATGCGTCCGGAAATAAGAAAAGCTTACTTCCCCCGTTTTTTAAAATCACAGCTTCTAGAAGGCTTACATGGTTTCTTAAAAAACACGAGTTTTTAGAAAATGTGTTTTGATTCATAAATGAAATCAACAAAGTATGCACATTCTACGTCATAACGACTTTCTATAGTTTGCGCATGCGTTTGGAAATAAGAAAAGCTTACTTCTCCCGTTTTATAAAATCACAGCTTCTAGAAGGTTTACATGATTTCTTAAAAAACACGAGTTGTTAGAAAATGTGTTTTATTTCATAAATGGAATCAACAAACTACACATTCTACGTCATAACGACTTTCTATAGTTTGCGCATGTGTCCGGAAATAAGAAAAGCTTACTTCCACCGTTTTTTAAAATCACAGTTTCTAGAAGGTTTACATCATTTCGTAAAAAACACGAGTTTTTAGAAAATGTGTCTTATTTCATAAATGGAATCTACAAAGTATGCACATTCTACGTCATAACGACTTTCTATAGTTTGCGCATGCGTCCGGAAATAAGAAAAGCTTACTCCCGCCGTTTTTTAAAATCACAGCTTCTAGAAGGTTTACATGATTTCGTAAAAAACACGAGTTTTTAGAAAATGTGTTTTATTTCATAAATGGAATCTACAAAGTATGCACATTCTACGTCATAACGACTTTCCTTAGTTTTTGCATGCGTCCAGAAATAAGAAACGCTTACTTCCCTCGTTTTTTTAAAATCACAGCTTCTAGAAGGTTTACATGAATTATTAAAAAACACGAGTTTTTAGAAATTGTGTTTTATTTCATCAATGGAATCAACAAAGTATGGACATTCTACGTCATAACGAAATTCTATAGTTTGCGCATGCGTCCGGAAATAAGAAAAGCTTACTTCTCCCGTTTTTTAAAATCACAGCTTCTAGAAGGTTTACATGATTTCTTAAGAAACACGAGTTTTTAGAAAATGTGTTTTATTTCATAAATGGAATCAACAAAGTATGCACATTCTACGGCATAACGAATTTCTATAGTTTACGCATGCATTTGGAAATAAGAAAACCTTACTTCTCCCATTTTTTAAAATCACAGCTTCTAGAAGGTTTACATGATTTCTTAAAAAACACGAGTTTTTAAAAATGTGTTTTATTTCATAAATGGATTCAACAAAGTATGCACATTCTACGTCATAACGACTTTCTATAGTTTGTGCATGCGTTTGGAAATAAGAAAAGCTTACTTCCCCCGTTTTTTAAAATCACAGCGTCTAGAAGGCTTACATGATTTCTTAAAAAACACTAGTTTTTAGAAAATATGTTTTATTTCATAAATGGAATCTACAAAGTATGCACATTCTACGTCATAACGACTTTCTATAGTTTGTGCAAGCGTCCGGAAATAACAAAAGCTTACTTCCCCCCGTTTTTTAAAATCACAGCTTCTAGAAGGTTTACATGATTTCTTAAAAAACACGAGTTTTTGGAAAATGTGTTTTATTTCATAAATGGAATCAACAAAGTATGCACGTTCTACGCCATACCAACTTTCTATAGTTTGCGCATGCGTCCGGAAATAAGAAAAGCTTACTTCCCCCGTTTTTTAAAATCACAGCTTCTAGAAGGCTTACATGGTTTCTTAAAAAACACGAGTTTTTAGAAAATGTGTTTTGATTCATAAATGAAATCAACAAAGTATGCACATTCTACGTCATAACGACTTTCTATAGTTTGCGCATGTGTTTGGAAATAAGAAAAGCTTACTTCTCCCGTTTTATAAAATCACAGCTTCTAGAAGGTTTACATGATTTCTTAAAAAACACGAGTTGTTAGAAAATGTGTTTTATTTCATAAATGGAATCAACAAACTACACATTCTACGTCATAACGACTTTCTATAGTTTGCGCATGTGTCCGAAATAAGAAAAGCTTACTTCCACCATTTTTTTAAATGAAAGCTTCTAGAAGGTTTACATGATTTCTTAAAAAACACGAGTTTTTAGAAAATGTGTTTTATTTCATAAATGGAATCTACAAAGTATGCACATTCTTAGATCATAATGAATTTCTATGGTTTGCGCATGCGTCCGGAAATAAGAAAAGCTTACTTCCCCCGTTTTTTAAAATCACAGCTTCTAGAAGGTTTACATGATTTCTTAAAAAACACGAGCTTTTAGAAAATGTGTTTTATTTCATCAATGGAATCAACAAATTATGCACATTCTACGTCATAACAACTTTCTATAGTTTGCGCAAGCTTTTGGAAATAAGAAAAGCTTACTTCCCCCGTTTTTTAAAATCACAGCTTCTAGAAGGTTTACATGATTTCTTAAAAAACACGAGTTTTTATAAAATGTGTTTTATTTCATAAATGGAATCAACAAAGTATGCACATTCTACGTCATAACAACTTTCTATAGTTTGTGCATGCGTCCGGAAATAAGAAAAGCTTACTTCCACCGTTTTTTAAAATCACAGTTTCTAGAAGGTTTACATGATTTCGTAAAAAACACGAGTTTTTAGAAAATGTGTTTTATTTCATAAATGGAATCTACAAAGTATGCACATTCTACGTCATAACGACTTTCTATAGTTTGCGCATGCGTCCGGAAATAAGAAAAGCTTACTCCCACCGTTTTTTAAAATCACAGCTTCTAGAAGGTTTACATGATTTATTAAAAAACACGAGTTTTTAGAAAATGTGTTTTATTTCATAAATGGAATCTACAAAGTATGCACATTCTACGTCATAACGACTTTCCTTAGTTTTTGCATGCGTCCAGAAATAAGAAACGCTTACTTCCCTTGTTTTTTTAAAATCACAGCTTCTAGAAGGTTTACATGGTTTATTAAAAAACACAAGTTTTTAGAAATTGTGTTTTATTTCATCAATGGAATCAACAAAGTATGGACATTCTACGTCATAACGACATTCTATAGTTTGCGCATGCGTCCGGAAATAAGAAAAGCTTACTTCTCCCGTTTTTTAAAATCACAGCTTCTAGAAGGTTTACATGATTTCTTAAGAAACACGAGTTTCTAGAAAATGTGTTTTATTTCATAAATGGAATCAACAAAGTATGCACATTCTACGGCATAACGACTTTCTATAGTTTACGCATGCGTTTGGAAATAAGAAAAGCTTACTTCCCCCATTTTTTAAAATCACAGCTTCTAGAAGGTTTACATGATTTCTTAAAAAACACGAGTTTTTAGAAATGTGTTTTATTTCATAAATGGAATCAACAAAGTATGCACATTCTACGTCATAACGACTTTCTATAGTTTGTGCATGCGTTTGGAAATAAGAAAAGCTTACTTCCCCCGTTTTTAAAATCACAGCTTCTAGAAGGCTTACATCATTTCTTAAAAAACACTAGTTTTTAGAAAATATGTTTTATTTCATAAATGGAATCTACAAAGTATGCACATTCTACGTTATAACGACTTTCTATAGTTTGTGCAAGCGTCCGCAAATAAGAAAAGCTTACTTCCCCCGTTTTTTAAAATCACAGCTTCTAGAAGGTTTACATGATTTCTTAAAAAACACGAGTTTTTGGAAAATGTGTTTTATTTCATAAATGGAATCAACAAAGTATGCACGTTCTATGCCATACCAACTTTCTATAGTTTGCGCATGCGTCCGGAAATAAGAAAAGCTTACTTCCCCCGTTTTTTAAAATCACAGCTTCTAGAAGGCTTACATGATTTCTTAAAAAACACGAGTTTTTAGAAAATGTGTTTTATTTCATAAATGGAATCAACAAAGTATGCACATTCTACGTCATAACGACTTTCTATAGTTTGCGCATGCATTTGGAAATAAGAAAAGCTTACTTCTCCCGTTTTTTAAAATCACAGCTTCTAGAAGGTTTACATGATTTCTTAAAAAACACGAGTTGTTAGAAAATGTGTTTTATTTCATAAATGGAATCAACAAAGTATGCACATTCTACGTCATAACGACTTTATATAGTTTGCACATGCGTCCGGAAATAAGAAAAGCTTACTTCCACCATTTTTTAAACTTAAAGCTTCTAGAAGGTTTACATGATTTCGTAAAAAACACGAGTTTTTAGAAAATGTGTTTTATTTCATAAATGGAATCTACAAATCATGCACATTCTATGTCATAACGACTTTCTATAGTTTGCGCATGCGTCCGGAAATAAGAAAAGCTTAGTTCCACCGTTTTTTAAAATCACAGCTTCTAGAAGGTTTACATGATTTCGTAAAAAAACACGAGTTTTTAGAAAATGTGTTTTATTTCATAAATGGAATCTACAAAGTATGCACATTCTACGTCATAAGGACTTTCTATAGTTTGCGCATGCCGCCGGAAATAAGAAAAACTTACTCCCGCCGTTTTTTAAAATCACGGCTTCTAGAAGGTTTACATGATTTCGTAAAAAACACGAGTTTTTAGAAATGTGTTTTATTTCATAAATGGAATCTACAAAGTATGAACATTCTACGTCATAACGATTTTCTATAGTTTGCGCATGCGTCTGGAAATAAGAAAAGCTTACCTCCCCCGTTTTTTAAAATCACAGATTCTAGAAGTTTTGCATGATTTCTTAAAAAACACGAGTTTTTAGAAAATGTGTTTTATTAAATAAATGGAATCAACAAAGTATGCACATTCTACGTCATAACGACTTTCTATAATTTGCGCATGCGTTTGGAAATAAGAAAAGCTTACTTCCCCCGTTTTTTAAAATCACAGCTTCTAGAAGGTTTACATGATTTCTTAAAAAACACGAGTTTTTAGAAAATGTGTTTTATTTCGTAAATGGAATCAACAAAGTATCCACATTCTATGTCATAGCGACTTTCTATAGTTTGCGCATCCGTTTGAAAATAAGAAAAGCTTACTTCCACCGTTTTTTAAAATCACAGCTTCTAGAAGGTTTACATGATTTCTTAAAAAAGACGAGTTTTTAGAAAATGTGTTTTATTTCATAAATGGAATCAACAAAGTATGCACATTCTACGTCATAACGACTTTCTATAGTTTGCGCATTCGTCCGGAAATAAGAAAAGATTACTTCTCCGTTTTTTAAAATCATAGCTTGTAGAAGGTTTACATGATTTCTTAAAAAACACGAGTTGTTAGAAAATGTGTTTTATTTCATAAATGGAATAAACAGAGTATGCACATTCTACGTCATAACGACTTTCTATAGTTTGCGCATGCGTCCGGAAATAAGAAAAGCTTACTTCCACTGTTTTTTAAAATCAAAGCTTCTAGAAGGTTTACATGATTTCTTAAAAAACACGAGTTTTTAGAAAATTTGTTTTATTTCATAAATGGAATCAACAAAGTATGCACATTCTACGTCATAACAACTTTCTATAGTTTGTGCATTCGTCCGGAAATAAGAAAGGCTTACTTCCACCGTTTTTTAAAATCACAGCTTCTAGAAGGTTTACATGATTTCGTAAAAAACACGAGTTTTTAGAAAATGTGTTTTATTTCATAAATGGAATCTACAAAGTATGCACATTCTACATCATAATGACTTTCTATGGTTTGCGCATGCGTCCGGAAATAAGAAAGGCTTACTTCCCCCGTTTTTTAAAATCACAGCTTCTAGAAGGTTTACATGATTTCTTAAAAAACATTTGTTTTTAGAAAATGTGGTTTATTTCATCAATGGAATCAACAAATTATGCACATTCTACGTCATAACGACTTTCTATAGTTTGCGCAAGCGTTTGGAAATAAGAAAAGTTTACTTCCCCCGTTTTTTAAAATCAAAGCTTCTAGAAGGTTTACATGATTTCTTAAAAAACACTAGTTTTTAGAAAATATGTTTTATTTCATAAATGGAATCTACAAAGTATGCACATTCTACGTCATAACGACTTTCTATAGTTTTCGCATGCGTCCGGAAATAAGAAAAGCTTACTTCCACCGTTTTTTAAAATCACAGCTTCTAGAAGGTTTACATGATTTCTTAAAAAACAAGAGTTTTTTTAAAATGTGTTTTATTTCAAAAATGGAATCAACAAAGTATCCACATTCTACGTCATAACGACTTTCTATAGTTTGCGCATTTGTCCGGAAATAAGAAAAGCTTACTTCCACCGTTTTTTAAAATCACAGCTTCTAGAAGGTTTACATGATTTCGTAAAAAACACGAGTTTTTAGAAAATGTGTTTTATTTCATAAATGGAATCAACAATGTATGCACATTCTACGTCATAACGACTTTCTATAGTTTGCGCATTCGTCCGGAAATAAGAAAAGCTTACTTCCACCATTTTTTAAAACCACAGCTTCTAGAAGGTTTACATGATTTCGTAAAAAACACGAGTTTTTAGAAAAGTTGTTTTATTTCATAAATGGAATCTACAAAGTATGCACATTCTACCTCATAACGACTTTCTATGGTTTGCGCATGCGTCCGGAAATAAGAAAAGCTTACTTCCACCGTTTATTAAAAGGCTTACTTGATTTCTTAAAAAACACTAGTTTTTAGAAAATATGTTTTATTTCATAAATGGAATCAACAAAGTATGCACATTCTAAGTCATAACGACTTTCTATAGTTTGCACATGCGTCCGGAAATAAGAAAAGCTTACTTCCACCGTTTTTTAAAATCACAGCTTCTAGAAGGTTTACATGATTTCGTGAAAAACACGAGTTTTTAGAAAATGTGTTTTATTTCATAAATGGAATCTACAAAGTATGCACATTCTACGTCATAACGACTTTCTTTAGTTTGTGCATGCGTCCGGAAATAAGAAAAGTTTACTTCCCCCGTTTTTTAAAATCACAGCTTCTAGAAGGTTTACATGATTTCTTAAGAAACACGAGTTTTTAGAAAATGTGTTTTATTTCATAAATGGAATCAACAAAGTATGCACATTCTACGGCAGAACGACTTTCTATAGTTTGCGCATGCGTTCTGAAATAAGAAAAGATTACTTCCCCCTTTTTTAAAATCACAGCTTCTAGAAGGTTTACATTATTTCTTAAAAAACACGAGTTTTTAGAAAATGTGTTTTATTTCATAAATGGAATCAACAAAGTATGCACATTCTACGTCATAACGACTTTCTAGAGTTTGTGCATGCGTTTGGAAATAAGAAAAGCTTACTTCCCCCGTTTTTTAAAATCACAGCTTCTAGAAGGCTTACATGATTTCTTAAAAAACACTAGTTTTTAGAAAATATGTTTTATTTCATAAATGGAATCTACAAAGTATGCACATTCTACGTCATAACGACTTTCTATAGTTTGTGCAAGCGTCCGCAAATAAGAAAAGCTTACTTCCCCCGTTTTTTAAAATCACAGCATCTAGAAGGTTTACATGATTTCTTAAAAAAAACGAGTTTTTGGAAAATGTGTTTTATTTCATAAATGGAATCAACAAAGTATGCACGTTCTACGCCATACCAACTTTCTATAGTTTGCGCATGCGTCCGGAAATAAGAAAAGCTTACTTCCCCCGGTTTTTAAAATCACAGCTTCTAGAAGGCTTACATGATTTCTTAAAAAACACGAGTTTTTAGAAAATGTGTTTTATTTGATAAATGGAATCAACAAAGTATGCACATTCGACGTCATAACGACTTTCTATAGTTTGCGCATGCGTTTGGAAATAAGAAAAGCTTACTTCTCCCGTTTTTTAAAATCACAGCTTCTAGAAGGTTTACATGATTTCTTAAAAAACACGAGTTTTTAGAAAATGTGCTTTATTTCATAAATGGAATCAACAAACTACACAATCTACGTCATAACGACTTTCTATAGTTTGCGCATGTGTCCGGAAATAAGAAAAGCTTACTTCCACCATTTTTTAAAATCAAAGCTTCTAGAAGGTTTACATGATTTCTTAAAAAACATGAGTTTGCGCAAACTAAGCTTCTATGTCATAGCGACTTTCTATAGTTTGCGCATCCGTTTGGAAATAAGAAAAGCTTACTTCCACCGTTTTTTAAAATCACAGCTTCTAGAAGGTTTACATGATTTCTTAAAAAACACGAGTTTTTAGAAAATGTGTTTTATTTCATAAATGGAATCAACAAAGTATGCACATTCTACATCATAACGACTTTCTATAGTTTGCGCATTCGTCCGGAAATAAGAAAAGATTACTTCTCCCGTTTTTTAAAATCATAGCTTGTAGAAGGTTTACATGATTTCTTAAAAAACACGAGTTGTTAGAAAATGTGTTTTATTTCATAAATGGAATAAACAGAGTATGCACATTCTACGTCATAACGACTTTCTATAGTTTGCGCATGCGTCCGGAAATAAGAAAAGCTTACTTCCACTGTTTTTTAAAATCAAAGCTTCTAGAAGGTTTACATGATTTCTTAAAAAACACGAGTTTTTAGAAAATGTGTTTTATTTCATAAATGGAATCAACAAAGTATGCACATTCTACGTCATAACGACTTTCTATAGTTTGTGCATTCGTCCGGAAATAAGAAAGGCTTACTTCCAGCGTTTTTTTAAAATCACAGCTTCTAGAAGGTTTACATGATTTCGTAAAAAACACGAGTTTTTTAGAAAATGTGTTTTATTTCATAAATGGAATCTACAAAGTATGCACATTCTACATCATAACGACTTTCTATGGTTTGCGCATGCGTCCGGAAATAAGAAAAGCTTACTTCCCCCGTTTTTTAAAATCACAGCTTCTAGAAGGTTTACATGATTTCTTAAAAAACAGGAGTTTTTAGAAAATGTGTTTTATTTCATCAATGGAATCAACAAAGTATGCACATTCTACGTCATAACGACTTTCTATAGTTTGCGCAAGCGTTTGGAAATAAGAAAAGTTTACTTCCCCCGTTTTTTAAAATCAAAGCTTCTAGAAGGTTTACATGATTTCTTAAAAAACACGGGTTTTTAGAAAATGTGTTTTATTTCATAAATGGAATCAACAAAGTATGCACATTCTACGTCATAACGACTTTCTATAGTTTGCGCATTCGTCCGGAAATAAGAAAGGCTTACTTCCACCGTTTTTTAAAATCACAGCTTCTAGAAGGTTTACATGATTTCGTAAAAAACACGAGTTTTTAGAAAATGTGTTTTATTTCATAAATGGAATCTACAAAGTATGCACATTCTACGTCATAACGACTTTCCATAGTTTTTGCATGCGTCCGGAAATAAGAAACGATTACTTCCCCCGTTTTTTTAAAATCACAGCTTCTAGAAGGTTTACATGATTTATTAAAAAACACGAGTTTTTAGAAATTGTGTTTTATTTCATCAATGGAATCAACAAAGTATGGACAGTCTACGTCATAACGACTTTCTATAGTTTGCGCATGCATCCGGAAATAAGAAAATCTTACTTCCCACTTTTTTAAAATCACAGCTTCTAGAAGGTTTACATGATTTCTTAAAAAACACGAGTTTTTAGAACATGTGTTTTATTTCATAAATGGAATCAACAAAGTATGCACATTCTACGTCATAACGACTTTCTATAGTTTGCGCATGCATTTGGAAATAAGAAAAGCTTACTTCTCCCGTCTTTTAAAATCACAGCTTCTAGAAGGTTTACATGATTTCTTAAGAAACACAAGTTTTTAGAAAATGTGTTTTATTTCATAAATGGAATCAACAAAGTATGCACATTCTACGTCATAACGACTTTCTATAGTTTACGCAAGTGTTTGGAAATAAGAAAAGCTTACTTCCCCCGTTTTTTAAAATCACAGCTTCTAGAAGGTTTACATGATTTCTTAAAAAACACGAGTTTTTAGAAAATGTGTTTTATTTCATGAATGGAACCTACAAAGTATGCACATTCTACGTCATAACGACTTTCTATAGTTTACGCATGTGTTTGGAAATAAGAAAAGCTTACTTCCACCCTTTTTTAAAATCACAGCTTCTAGAAGGGTTACATGATTTCGTAAAAAAAAAGAGTTTTTAGAAAATATGTTTTATTTCATAAATGGAATCAACAAAGTATGCACATTCTACGTCATAACGAATTTCTAAAGTTTGCGCATTCGTCCGGAAATAAGAAAAGCTTACTTCTACCGTTTTTTAAAATCACAGCTTGTAGAAGGTTTACATGATTTCTTAAAAAACACGAGTTGTTGGAAAATGCGTTTTATTTCAATAATGGAATAAACAGAGTATGCACATTCTACGTCATAACGTCTTTCTATAGTTTGCGCATGCGTCCGGAAATAAGAAAAGCTTACTTCCACTGTTTTTTAAAATCAAAGCTTCTAGAAGGTTTACATGATTTCTTAAAAAACACAAGTTTTTAGAAAATGTGTTTTATTTCATAAATGGAATCAACAAAGTATGCACATTCTACGTCATAACGACTTTCTATAGTTTGCGCATTCGTCCGGAAATAAGAAAGGCTTACTTCCACCGTTTTTTAAAATCACAGCTTCTAGAAGGTTTACATGATTTCGTAAAGAACACGAGTTTTTAGAAAATGTGTTTTATTTCATAAATGGAATCTACAAAGTATGCACATTCTACATCACAACGAATTTCTATGGTTTGCGCATGCGTCCGGAAATAAGAAAAGCTTACTTCCCCCGTTTTTCAAAATCACAGCTTCTAGAAGGTTTACATGATTTCTTAAAAAACACGAGTTTTTAGAAAATGTGTTTTATTTCATCAATGGAATCAACAAAGTATGCACATTCTACGTCATAACAACTTTCTATAGTTTGCGCAAGCTTTTGGAAATAAGAAAAGCTTACTTCCCCCGTTTTTTAAAATCACAGCTTCTAGAAGGTTTACATGATTTCTTAAAAAACACGAGTTTTTATAAAATGTGTTTTATTTCATAAATGGAATCAACAAAGTATGCACATTCTACATCATAACGACTTTCGATAGTTTGCGCATGCGTCCGGAAATAAGAAAAGCTTACTTCCACCGTTTTTTAAAATCACAGTTTCTAGAAGGTTTACATGATTTCGTAAAAAACACGAGTTTTTAGAAAATGTGTTTTATTTCATAAATGGAATCTACAAAGTATGCACATTCTACGTCATAACGACTTTCTATAGTTTGCGCATGCGTCCGGAAATAAGAAAAGCTTACTCCCGCCGTTTTTTAAAATCACAGCTTCTAGAAGGTTTACATGATTTCGTAAAAAACACGAGTTTTTAGAAAATGTGTTTTATTTCATAAATGGAATCAACAAAGTATGCACATTCTACGTCATAACGACTTTCCTTAGTTTTTGCATGCGTCCAGAAATAAGAAACGCTTACTTCCCTCGTTTTTTTAAAATCACAGCTTCTAGAAGGTTTACATGATTTATTAAAAAACACGAGTTTTTAGAAATTGTGTTTTATTTCATCAATGGAATCAACAAAGTATGGACATTCTACGTCATAACGACATTCTATCGTTTGCGCATGCGTCCGGAAATAAGTAAAGCTTACTTCTCCCGTTTTTTAAAATCACAGCTTCTAGAAGGTTTACATGATTTCTTAAGAAACACGAGTTTTTAGAAAATGTGTTTTATTTCATAAATGGAATCAACAAAGTATGCACATTCTACAGCATAACGACTTTCTATAGTTTACGCATGCGTTTGGAAATAAGAAAAGCTTACCTCCCCCATTTTTTAAAATCACAGCTTCTAGAAGGTTTACATGATTTCTTAAAAAACACGAGTTTTTAAAAATGTGTTTTATTTCATAAATGGAATCAACAAAGTATGCACATTCTACGTCATAACGACTTTCTATAGTTTGTGCATGCGTTTGGAAATAAGAAAAGCTTACTTCCCCCGTTTTTTAAAATCACAGCGTCTAGAAGGCTTACATGATTTCTTAAAAAACACTAGTTTTTAGAAAATATGTTTTATTTCATAAATGGAATCTACAAAGTATGCACATTCTACGTCATAACGACTTTCTATAGTTTGTGCAAGCGTCCGGAAATAAGAAAAGCTTACTTCCCCCATTTTTTAAAATCACAGCTTCTAGAAGGTTTACATGATTGCTTAAAAAACACGAGTTTTTGGAAAATGTGTTTTATTTCATAAATGGAATCAACAATGTATGCACGTTCTACGCCATACCAACTTTCTATAGTTTGCGCATGCGTCCGGAAATAACAAAAGCTTACTTCCCCCGTTTTTTAAAATCACAGCTTCTAGAAGGCTTACATGGTTTCTTAAAAAACATGAGTTTTTAGAAAATGTGTTTTGTTTCATAAATGGAATCAACAAAGTATGCACATTCTACGTCATAATGACTTTCTATAGTTTGCGCATGCGTTTGGAAATAAGAAAATCTTACTTCTCCGGTTTTATAAAATCACAGCTTCTAGAAGGTTTACATGATTTCTTAAAAAACACGAGCTGTTAGAAAATGTGTTTTATTTCATAAATGGAATCAACAAACTACACATTCTACGTCATAACGACTTTCTATAGTTTGCGCATGTGTCCGGAAATAAGAAAAGCTTACTTCCACCATTTTTTAAAATCACAGCTTCTAGAAGGTTTACATGATTTCTTAAAAAACACGAGTTTTTAGAAAATGTGTTTTATTTCATCAATGGAATCAACAAAGTATGCACATTCTACGTCATAACAACTTTCTATAGTTTGCGCAAGCTTTTGGAAATAAGAAAAGCTTACTTCCCCCGTTTTTTAAAATCACAGCATCTAGAAGGCTTACATGATTTCTTAAAAAACACTAGTTTTTAGAAAATATGTTTTATTTCATAAATGGAATCTACAAAGTATGCACATTCTACGTCATAACGACTTTCTATAGTTTGTGCAAGCGTCCGGAAATAAGAAAAGTTTACTTCCCCCGTTTTTAAAATCACAGCTTCTGGAAGGTTTACATGATTTCTTAAAAAACACGAGTTTTTGGAAAATGTGTTTTATTTCATAAATGGAATCAACAAAGTATGCACGTTCTACGCCATACCAACTTTCTATAGTTTGCGCATGCGTCCGGAAATAAGAAAAGCTTACTTCCCCCGTTTTTTAAAATCACAGCTTCTAGAAGGCTTACATGATTTCTTAAAAAACATGAGTTTTTAGAAAATGTGTTTTCTTTCATAAATGGAATCAACAAAGTATGCACATTCTACGTCATAACGACTTTCTATAGTTTGCGCATGCGTTTGGAAATAAGAAAAGCTTACTTCTCCCGTTTTATAAAATCACAGCTTCTAGAAGGTTTACATGATTTCTTAAAAAACACGAGTTGTTAAAAAATGTGCTTTATTTCATAAATGGAATCAACAAACTACACATTCTACGTCATAACGACTTTGTATAGTTTGCGCATGTGTCCGAAAATAAGAAAAGCTTACTTCCACCATTTTTTAAAATCAAAGCTTCTAGAAGGTTTACATGATTTCTTAAAAAACACGAGTTTTTAGAAAATGTGTTTTATTTCATAAATGGAATCAACAAAGTATGCACATTCTACGTCAAAATGACTTTCTATAGTTTGCGCATGCGTCGAAAATAAGAAAAGCTTACTTCCCCCGTTTTTTAAAATCACAGCTTCTAGAAGGTTTACATGATTTCTTAAAAAACATGAGTTTTTAGAAAATGTGTTTTATTTCATAAATGGAATCAACAAAGTGTGCACATTCTACATCATAACGACTTTCTATAGTTTGCGCAATCGTCCCGAAATAAGAAAAGCTTACTTCCACCGTTTTTTAAAATCACAGCTTCTAGAAGGTTTACATGATTTCGTCAAAAACACGAGTTTTTAGAAAATGTGTTTTATTTCATAAATGGAATCTACAAAGTATGGACATTCTACGTCATAACGACTTTCTATAGTTTGCGCATGCGTCCGGAAATAAGAGAAGCTTACTTCTCCCGTCTTTTAAAATCACAGCTTCTAGAAGGTTTACATGATTTCTTAAAAAACACAAGTTTTTGGAAAATGTGTTTTATTTCACAAATGGAATCAACAAAGTATGCACATTCTACGTCATAATGACTTTCTATAGATTCCGCAGGCGTTTGGAAATAAGAAAAGCTTACTTACCCCGTTTTTTAAAATCACAGCTTCTAGAACGTTTACATGATTTCTTAAAAAACACGAGTTTTTAGAAAATGTGTTTTATTTCATAAATGGAATCAACAAAGTATGCACATTCTACGTCATAACGACTTTCTATAGTTTACGCATGTGTTTGGAAATAAGAAAAGCTTACTTCCCCCGTTTTTTAAAATCACAGCTTCTAGAAGGTTTACATGATTTCTTAAAAAACACAAGTTTTTAGAAAATGTGTTTTATTTCATGAATGGAACCTACAAAGTATGCACATTCTACGTCATAACGACTTTCTATAGTTTGCGCATGCATCCGGAAATAAGAAAAGGTTACTTCCAGTGTTTTTTAAAATCACAGCTTGTAGAAGGTTTACATGATTTCGTAAAAAACACGAGTTTTTAGAAAATGTGTTTTATTTCATAAATGGAATCTACAAAGTATGCACATTCTACGTCATAACGATTTTCTATAGTTTGCGCATTCGTCCGGAAATAAGAAAGGCTTACTTCCACCGTTTTTTAAAATCACAGCTTCTAGAAGGTTTACATGATTTCGTAAAAAACACGAGTTTTTAGAAAATGTGTTTTATTTCATAAATGGAATCTACAAAGTATGCACATTCTACGTCATAACGACTTTCTATAGTTTGCGCATGCGTCTGGAAATAAGCAAAGCTTACTTCCCCCGTTTTTTAAAATCACAGCTTCTAGAAGGTTTACATGATTTCGTAAAAAACACGAGTTTTTAGAAAATGTGTTTTATTTCATAAATGGAATCTACAAAGTATGCAAATTCTACGTCATAACGACTTTCTATAGTTTGCGCATGCGTCCGGAAATAAGAAAAGCTTACTTCCACGGTTTTTTAAAATCACAACTTCTAGAAGGTTTACATGATTTCTTAAAAAACACGAGTTTTTAGAAGATGTGTTTTATTTCATAAATGGAATCAACCATGTATGCACATTCTATGTCATAATGACTTTCTATAGTTTGCGCATGCGTCAGGAAATAAGAAAATCTTACTTCCACCGTTTTTCAAAATCGCAGCTTCTAGAAGGTTTACATGATTTCGTAAAAAACACGAGTTTTTAGAAAATGTGTTTTATTTCATAAATACAAAGTATGCACATTCTACGTCATAAAGACTTTCTATAGTTTGTGCATGCGTCCGGAAATAAGAAAAGCTTACTTGCCCCGTTTTTTAAAATCACAGCTTCTAGAAGATTTACATGATTTCCTTAAAAACACTAGTTTTTAGAAAATGTGTTTTATTTCATAAATGGAATCAACAAAGTATGCACATTCTGCGTCATAACGACTTTCTATAGTTTGCGCATTCGTCCGGAAATAAGAAAAGCGTACTTCCACCGTTTATTAAAATCACAGCTTCTAGAAGGTTTACATGATTTCGTAAAAAACAAGAGTTTTTAGAAAATGTGTTTTATTTCATAAATCCAATCTACAAAGTATGCACATTCCACGTCATAACGACTTTCTATAGTTTGTGCATGCGTCCGGAAATAAGAAAAGCTTACTTCCCCCGTTTTTTAAAATCATAGCTTCTAGAAGGTTTACATGATTTCTTAAAAAACACGAATTTTTAGAAAATTTGTTTTATTTGATAAATGGAATCAACAAAGTATGCACATTCTACGTCATAACGACTTTCTATAGTTTGCGCATCCGTCCGGAAATATGAAAAGCGTACTTCCACCATTTTTTAAAATCACAGCTTCTAGAAGGTTTACATGATTACGTAAAAAACACAAGTTTTTAGAAAATGTGTTTTATTTCATAAATGGAATCTACAAAGTATGCACATTCTACGTCATAACCACTTTCTATAGTTTGCGCATGCGTCCATAAATAAGAAAAGCTTGCTTCCCCCTTTTTTTAAAATCACGGCTTCTAGAAGGTTTACATGATTTCTTAAAAAACACGAGTTTTTAGAAAATGTGTTTTATTTCATAAATGGAATCAACAAAGTATGCACATTCTACGTCATAACGACTTTCTATAGTTTGCGCATGCGTCCGGAAATAAGAAAATCTTACTTCCACCGTTTTTTAAAATCACGGCTTCTAGAAGGTTTACATGATTTCTTAAAAAACACGAGTTTTTAGAAAATGTGTTTTATTTCATAAATGGAATCAACCATGTATGCACATTCTACGTCATAACGACTTTCTATAGTTTGCGCATGCGTCAGGAAATAAGAAAAGCTTACTTCCACTGTTTTTTAAAATCACAGCTTCTAGAAGGTTTACATGATTTCGTAAAAAACACGAGTTTTTAGAAAATGTGTTTTATTTCATAAATGGAATCTACAAAGTATGCACATTCTACGTCATAAATTCTTTCTATAGTTTGCGCATGCGTCCAGAAATAAGAAAAGCTTACTTGCCCCGTTTTTTAAAATCACAGCTTCTAGAAGGTTTACATGATTTCATAAAAAACACTAGTTTTTAGAAAATGTGTTTTATTTCATAAATCGAATCAACAAAGTATGCACATTCTACGTCATAATTACTTTCTATAGGTTACGCATTCGTCCGGAAATAAGAAAAGCTTACTTCCACTGTTTATTAAAATCACAGCTTCCAGAAAATGTGTTTTATTTCATAAATGGAATCAACAAAGTACATTCTACGTCATAAAGACTTTCTATACTTCGCGTATGCGTCCGGAAATAACAAAAGCTTACTTGCCCCATTTTTTAAAATCACAGCTTCTAGAAGGTTTACATGATTTCATAAAAAACACTAGTTTTTAGAAAATGTGTTTTATTTCATAAATCGAATCAACAAAGTATGCACATTCTACGTCATAACGACTTTCTATAGTTTGCGCATGCGTCTTGAAATAAGAAAAGCTTACTTCCACCGTTTTTTAAAATCACAGCTTCTAGAAGGTTTACATGATTTCTTCAAAAACATGAGTTTTTAGAAAATGTGTTTTATTTCATAAATGGAATCAACCATGTATGCACATTCTATGTCATAACGACTTTCTATAGTTTACGCATGCTTCAGGAAATAAGAAAAGCTTACTTGCCCTGTTTTTTAAAATCACAGCTTCTAGAAGGTTTACATGATTTCGTAAAAAACACTAGTTTTTAGAAAATGTGTTTTATTTCATAAATCGAATCTACAAAGTATGCACATTCTACGTCATAAAGACTTTCTATAGTTTGCGCATGCGTCCGGAAATAAGAAAAGCTTACTTGCCCCGTTTTTTAAAATCACAGCTTCTAGAAGGTTTACATGATTTCTTAAAAAACACTAGTTTTTAGAAAATGGTTTTTTATTTCATAAATCGAATATACAAAGTATGTACATTCTACGTCATAACGACTTTCTATAGTTTGCGTATGCGTCTGGAAATAAGAAAGGCTTACTTCCCCCGTTTTTTAAAATCATAGCTTCTAGAAGGTTTACATGATTTCTTAAAAAACACGAGTTTTTAGAAAATGTGTTTTATTTCTTAAATGGAATCAACAAAGTATGCACATTCTACGACATAATGACTTTCTATAGTTTGAGCATGCATCCGGAAATAAGAAAAGCTTACTTCCACCGTTTTTTAAAATCACAGCTTGTAGAAGGTTTACATGATTTCGTAAAAAACACGGGTTTTTAGAAAATGTGTTTTATTTCATAAATGGAATCAACAAAGTATGCACATTCTACGTCATAACGACTTTCTATAGTTTGCGCATTCGTCCGGAAATAAGAAAAGCTTACTTCCACCGTTTATTAAAATCACAGCTTCTAGAAGGTTTACATGATTTCGTAAAAAACACGAGTTTTTAGAAAATTTGTTTTATTTCATAAATCCAATCTACAAAGTATGCACATTCTACGTCATAACGACTTTCTATAGTTTGCGCATGCGTCCGGAAATAAGAAAAGCTTACTTCCCCCATTTTTAAAAATCACAGCTTCTAGAAGGTTTACATGATTTCTTAAAAAACACGAGTTTTTAGAAAATGTGTTTTATTTCATAAATGGAATCAACAAAGTATGCACATTCTACATCATAACGACTTTCTATAGTTTGCGCATTCGTCCGGAAATATGAAAACCTTACTTCCACCTTTTTTTAAAATCAGAGCTTCTAGAAGGTTTACATGATTTCGTAAAAAACACGAGTTTTTAGAAAATGTGTTTTATTTCATAAATGGAATCTACAAAGTATGCACATTCTACGTCATAATGACTTTTTATAGTTTGCGCATGAGTCCGGAAATAAGAAAAGCTTACTTCCACCGTAATTTAAAATCACAGCTTCTAGAAGGTTTACATGATTTCTTAAAAAACACGAGTTTTTAGAAAATGTGTTTTATTTTATAAATGGAATCAACCATGTATGCACATTCTATGTCATAACGAGTTTCTATAGTTTGCGCATGCGTCAGGAAATAAGAAAAGCTTACTTCCACCGTTTTTTAAAATCACAGCTTCTAGAAGGTTTACATGATTTCGTAAAAAACACGAGTCTTTAGAAAATGTGTTTTATTTCCTAAATGGAATCTACAAAGTATGCACATTCTACGTCATAAACACTTTCTATAGTTTGCGCATGCGTCCGGAAATAAGAAAAGCTTGCTTCCCCCGTTTTTTAAAATCACGGCTTCTAGAAGGTTTAGATGATTTCTTAAAAAACATGAGTTTTTAGAAAATTTGTTTTATTTCATAAATGGAATCAACAAAGTATGCACATTCTACGTCATAACGACTTTTTATAGTTTGCGCATGCGTCCGGAAATAAGTAAAGCTTACTTCCACCGTATTTTAAAATCACAGCTTCTAGAAGGTTTACATGATTTCTTAAAAAACACGAGTTTTTAGAAAATGTGTATTATTTTATAAATGGAATCAACCATGTATGCACATTCTACGTCATAACGAATTTCTATAGTTTGTGCATGCGTCAGGAAATAAGAAAAGCTTACTTCCACCGTTTTTTAAAATCACAGCTTCTAGAAGGTTTACATGATTTCGTAAAAAACACGAGTTTTTAGAAAATGTGTTTTATTTCCTAAATGGAATCTACAAAGTATGCACATTCTACGTCATAAAGACTTTCTATAGTTTGCGCATGCATCCGGAAATAAGAAAAGCTTACTTGCCCCGTTTTTTAAAATCACAGCTTCTAGAAGGTTTACATGATTTCATAAAAAACACTAGTTTTTAGAAAATGTGTTTTATTTCATAAATCGAATCAACAAAGTATGCACATTCTACGTCATAATGACTTTCTATAGGTTACGCATTCGTCCGGAAATAAGAAAAGCTTACTTCCACTGTTTATTAAAATCACAGCTTCTAGAAGGTTTACATGATTTCGTAAAAAACACGAGTTTTTCGAAAATGTGTTTTATTTCATAAATGGAATCTACAAAGTATGCACATTCTACGTCATAACGACTTTCTATAGTTTGTGAATGCGTCTGGAAATAAGAAAAGCTTACTTCCACCGTTTTTTAAAATCACAGCTTCTAGAAGGTTTACATGATTTCTTAAAAAACAAGAGTTTTTAGAAAATGTGTTTTATTTCATAAATGGAATCAACCATGTATGCACATTCTACGTCATAACGACTTTCTATAGTTTGCGCATGCTTCAGGAAATAAGAAAAGCTTACTTCCACCGTTTTTTAAAATCACAGCTTCTAGAAGGTTTACATGATTTCGTAAAAAACACGAGTTTTTAGGAAATGTGTTTTATTTCATAAATGGAATCTACAAGGTATGCACATTCTACGTCATAAAGACTTTCTATAGTTTGCGTATGTGTCGGGAAATAAGAAAAGCTTACTTGCCCCGTTTTTTAAAATCACAGCTTCTAGAAGGTTTACATGATTTCTTAAAAAACACTAGTTTTTAAAAAATGTGTTTTATTTCATAAATCGAATCAACAAAGTATGCACATTCTACGTCATAACAACTTTCTATACTTTCAGCATGCGTTTGGAAATAAGAAAAGCTTACTTGCCCCATTTTTTAAAATCACAGCTTCTAGAAGGTTTACATGATTTCATAAAAAACACTAGTTTTTACAAAATGTGTTTTATTTCATTAATCGAATCAACAAAGTATGCACATTCTACGTCATAACGACTTTCTATAGTTTGCGCATGCGTCTGGAAATAAGAAAAGCTTACTTCCACCGTTTTTTAAAATCACAGCTTCTAGAAGGTTTACATGATTTCGTAAAAAACATGAGTTTTTAGAAAATGTGTTTTATTTCATAAATTGAATGAACCTTGTATGCACATTCTACGTCATAACGACTTTCTATAGTTTGTGCATGCTTCAATAAATAAGAAAAGCTTACTTGCCCCGTTTTTTAAAATCACAGCTTCTAGAAGGTTTACATGATTTCGTAAAAAACACTAGTTTTTAGAAAATGTGTTTTATTTCATAAATCGAATCTACAAAGTATGCACATTCTATGTCATAAAGACTTTCTACAGTTTGCGCATGCGTCCGGAAATAAGAAAAGCATACTTGCCCTGTTTTTTAAAATCACAGCTTCTAGAAGGTTTACATGATTTCTTAAAAAACACTAGTTTTTAGAAAATGTGTTTTATTTCATAAATCGAATCTACAAAGTATGCACATTCTACGTCATAACGAATTTCTATAGATTGCGCATGCGTCCGGAAATAAGAAAAGCTTACTTCCCCCGTTTTTTAAAATCATAGGTTCTAGAAGGTTTCCATGATTTCTTAAAAAACACGAGTTTTTAGAAAATGTGTTTTATTTCATAAATGGAATCTACAAAGTATGCACATTCTATGTCATAAAGACTTTCTATCTCTTGCGCATGCGTCCGGAAATAACAAAAGCTTACTTCCACCGTTTATTAAAATCACAGCTTCTAGAAGATTTACATGATTTCGTAAAAAACACTAGTTTTTAGAAAATGTGTTTTATTTCATAAATCGAATCAACAAAGTATGCACATTCTACGTCATAACGACTTTCTATAATTTGCGCATGCGTTTGGAAATAAGAAAAGCTTACTTCCCCCGTTTTTTAAAATCACAGCTTCAAAAAGATTTGCATGATTTCTTAAAAAACACGAGTTTTTAGAAAATGTGTTTTATTTCATAAATGGAATCAACAAAGTATGCACATTCTACATCAAATTGACTTTCTATAGTTTCAGCATGCGTCCGGAAATAAGAAAAGCTTACTTCCACCGTTTTTTAAAATCACAGCTTCCAGAAGGTTTACATGATTTCCTAAAAAACACGAGTTTTTAGAAAATGTGTTTTATTTCATAAATCCAATCTAAAACGTATGCACATTCTACGTCATAATGACTTTCTATAGTTTGCGCATGCGTCCGGAAGTAAGAAAAGCTTACTTCCCCCATTTTTTAAAATCACAGCTTCTAGAAGGTTTACATGATTTCGTAAAAAACACGAGTTTTTGGAAAATGTGTTTTATTTCATAAATCCAATCAACAAAGTATGCACATTCTACGTCGTAACGACTTTCTATAGTTTGCGCATGCGTCCGGAAATAAGAAAAGCTTACTTCCATCGTTTTTTAAAATCACAGCTTCTAGAAGGTTTACATGATTTCTTAAAAAACACGAGTTTTTAGAAAATGTGTTTTATTTCATAAATGGAATCAACCATGTATGCACATTGTACGTCATAACGAATTTCTATAGTTTGCGCATGCGTCAGAAAATAAGAAAAGCTTACTTCCACCGTTTTTTAAAATCACAGCTTCTAGAAGGTTTACATGATTTCATAAAAAACACGAGTTTTTAGAAAATGTGTTTTATTTCATAAATTGAATCTACAAAGTATGCACATTCTACGTCATAAAGACTTTCTATAGTTTGCGCATGCATCCGGAAATAAGAAAAGGTTACTTGCCCCGTTTTTTAAAATCACAGCTTCTAGAAGGTTTACATGATTTCTTAGAAAACGCTAGTTTTTAGAAAATGTGTTTTATTTCATAAATCGAATAAACAAAGTATGCACATTCTACGTCATAAAGACTTTCTATACCTTGCGAATGCGTCCAGAAATAAGAAAAGATTACTTGCCCCATTTTTTAAAATCACAGCTTCTAAAGGTTTACATGATTTCATAAAAAACACTAGTTTTTAGAAAATGTGTTTTATTTCAAAAATAGAATCAACAAAGTATGCACATTCTACGTCATAACGACTTTCTATAGTTTGCGCGTTCGTCCGGAAATAAGAAAAGCTTACTTCCACTATTTATTAAAATCACAGTTTCTAGAAGGTTTACATGATTTCGTAAAAAACACGAGTTTTTAGAAAATGTGTTTTATTTCATAAATGGAATCTACAAAGTATGCACATTCTACGTCATAACGACTTTGTATAGTTTGTGCATTCGTCCGGAAATAAGAAAGGCTTACTTCCACCGTTTTTTAAAATCACTGCTTCTAGAAGGTTTACATGATTTCTTAAAAAACAGGAGTTTTTAGAAAATGTGTTTTATTTCATCAATGGAATCAACAAAGTATGCACATTCTACGTCATAACGACTTTCTATAGTTTGCGCATGCGTCCGGAAATAAGAAAAGCTTACTTCCCCCGTTTTTTAAAATCACAGCTTCTAGAAGGTTTACATGATTTCTTAAAAAACACGAGTTTTTAGAAAATGTGTTTTATTTCATAAATGGAATCAACAAAGTTTGCACATTCTACATCATAACGACTTTCTATAGTTTGCGCAATCGTCCCGAAATAAGAAAAGCTTACTTCCACCGTTTTTTAAAATCACAGCTTCTAGAAGGTTTACATGATTTCGTCAAAAACACGAGTTTTTAGAAAATGTGTTTTATTTCATAAATGGAATCTACAAAGTATGGACATTCTACGTCATAACGACTTTCTATAGTTTGCGCATGCGTCCGGAAATAAGAGAAGCTTACTTCTCCCGTCTTTTAAAATCACAGCTGCTAGAAGGTTTACATGATTTCTTAAAAAACATGAGTTTTTGGAAAATGTGTTTTATTTCACAAATGGAATCAACAAAGTATGGACATTCTACGTCATAATGACTTTCTATAGATTCCGCATGCGTTTGGAAATAAGAAAAGCTTACTTACCCCGTTTTTTAAAATCACAGCTTCTAGAACGTTTACATGATTTCTTAAAAAACACGAGTTTTTAGAAAATGTGTTTTATTTCATAAATGGAATCAACAAAGTATGCACATTCTACATCATAACGACTTTCTATAGTTTACGTATGTGTTTGGAAATAAGAAAAGCTTACTTCCCCCGTTTTTTAAAATCACAGCTTCTAGAAGGTTTACATGATTTCTTAAAAAACACAAGTTTTTAGAAAATGTGTTTTATTTCATGAATGGAACCTACAAAGTATGCACATTCTACGTCATAACGACTTTCTATAGTTTGCGCATGCATCCGGAAATAAGAAAAGGTTACTTCCACTGTTTTTTAAAATCACAGCTTGTAGAAGGTTTACATGATTTCGTAAAAAACACGAGTTTTTAGAAAATGTGTTTTATTTCATAAATGGAATCTACAAAGTATGCACATTCTACGTCATAACGACTTTCTATAGTTTGCGCATTCGTCCGGAAATAAGAAAGGCTTACTTCCACCGTTTTTTAAAATCACAGCTTCTAGAAGGTTTACATGATTTCGTAAAAAACTAAAGTTTTTAGAAAATGTGTTTTATTTCATAAATGGAATCTACAAAGTATGCACATTGTACATCATAACGAATATCTATGGTTTGCGCATGCGTCAGGAAATAAGAAAAGCTTACTTCCCACGTTTTTTAAAATCACAGCTTCTAGAAGGTTTACATGATTTCTTAAAAAACACGAGTTTTTAGAAAATGTGTTTTATTTCATCAATGGAATCAACAAAGTATGCACATTCTACGTCATAACAACTTTCTATAGTTTGCGCAAGCGTTTGGAAATAAGAAAAGCTTACTTCCCCCGTTTTTTAAAATCACAGCTTCTAGAAGGTTTACATGATTTCTTAAAAAACACGAGTTTTTAGAAAATGTGTTTTATTTCATAAATGGAATCAACAAAGTATGCACATTCTACGTCATAACGACTATCTATAGTTTGCGCATGCGTCCGGAAATAAGAAAAGCTTACTTCCACCGTTTTTTAAAATCACAGCTTCTAGAAGGTTTACATGATTTCGTTAAAAACACGAGTTTTTAGAAAATGTGTTTTATTTCATAAATGGAATCTACAAAGTATGCACATTCTACGTCATAACGACTTTCTATAGTTTGCGCATGCGTCCGGAAATAAGAAAAGCTTACTCCCACCGTTTTTTAAAATCACAGCTTCTAGAAGGTTTACATGATTTATTAAAAAACACGAGTTTTTAGAAAATGTGTTTTATTTCATAAATGGAATCTACAAAGTATGCACATTCTACATCATAACGACTTTCCTTAGTTTTTGCATGCGTCCAGAAATAAGAAACGCTTACTTCCCTCGTTTTTTTTAAATCACAGCTTCTAGAAGGTTTACATGATTTATTAAAAAACACGAGTTTTTAGAAATTGTGTTTTATTTCATCAATGGAATCTACAAAGTATGCACATTCTACGTCATAACGACTTTCTATAGTTTGTGCAAGCGTCCGCAAATAAGAAAAGCTTACTTCACCCGTTTTTTAAAATCACAGCTTCTAGAAGGTTTACATGATTTCTTAAAAAACACGAGTTTTTGGAAAATGTGTTTTATTTAATAAATGGAATCAACAAAGTATGCACGTTCTACGCCATACCAACTTTCTATAGTTTGCGCATGCGTCCGGAAATAAGAAAAGCTTACTTCCCCCGTTTTTTAAAATCACAGCTTCTAGAAGGCTTACATGATTTCTTAAAAAACACGAGTTTTTAGAAAATGTGTTTTATTTCATAAATGGAATCAACAAAGTATGCACATTCTACGTCATAACGACTTTCTATAGTTTGCGCATGCGTTTGGAAGTAAGAAAAGCTTACTTCACACGTTTTTTAAAATCACAGCTTCTAGAAGGTTTACATAATTTCTTAAAAAACACGAGTTGTTAGAAATTGTGCTTTATTTCATAAATGGAATCAACAAACTACACATTCTACGTCATAACGACTTTCTATAGTTTGCGCATGTGTCCGGAAATAACAAAAGCTTACTTCACCATTTTTTAAAATCAAAGCTTCTAGAAGGTTTACATGATTTCTTAAAAAACACGAGTTTTTAGAAAATGTGTTTTATTTCATAAATGGAATCAACAAAGTATGCACATTCTACGTCATAATGACTTTCTATAGTTTGCGCATGCGTCGGAAATAAGAAAAGCTTACTTCCCCCGTTTTTTAAAATCACAGCTTCTAGAAGGTTTACATGATTTCTTAAAAAACATGAGTTTTTAGAAAATGTGTTTTATTTCATAAATGGAATCAACAAAGTGTGCACATTCTACATCATAACGACTTTCTATAGTTTGCGCAATCGTCCCGAAATAAGAAAAGCTTACTTCCACCGTTTTTTAAAATCACAGCTTCTAGAAGGTTTACATGATTTCGTAAAAAACACGAGTTTTTAGAAAATGTGTTTTATTTCATAAATGGAATCTACAAAGTATGGACATTCTACGTCATAACGACTTTCTATAGTTTGCGCATGCGTCCGGAAATAAGAGAAGCTTACTTCTCCCGTCTTTTAAAATCACAGCTTCTAGAAGGTTTACATGATTTCTTAAAAAACACGAGTTTTTGGAAGATGTGTTTTATTTCACAAATGGAATCAACAAAGTATGCACATTCTACGTCATAATGACTTTCTATAGCTTCCGCATGAGTTTGGAAATAAGAAAAGCTTACTTACCCCGTTTTTTAAAATCACAGCTTCTAGAACGTTTACATGATTTCTTAAAAAACACGAGTTTTTAGAAAATGTGTTTTATTTCATAAATGGAATCAACAAAGTATGCACATTCTACGTCATAACGACTTTCTATAGTTTACGCATGTGTTTGGAAATAAGAAAAGCTTACTTCCCCCGTTTTTTAAAATCACAGCTTCTAGAAGGTTTACATGATTTCTTAAAAAACACAAGTTTTTAGAAAATGTGTTTTATTTCATGAATGGAACCTACAAAGTATGCACATTCTACGTCATAACGACTTTCTATAGTTTGCGCATGCATCCGGAAATAAGAAAAGGTTACTTCCACTGTTTTTTAAAATCACAGCTTGTAGAAGGTTTACATGATTTCGTAAAAAACACGAGTTTTTAGAAAATGTGTTTTATTTCATAAATGGAATCTACAAAGTATGCGCATTCTACGTCATAACGACTTTCTATAGTTTGCGCATTCGTCCGGAAATAAGAAAGGCTTACTTCCACCGTTTTTTAAAATCACAGCTTCTAGAATTACATGATTTCGTTAAAAACACGAGTTTTTAGAAAATGTGTTTTATTTCATAAATGGAATCTACAAAGTATGCACATTCTACATCATAACGAATTTCTATGGTTTGCGCATGCGTCAGGAAATAAGAAAAGCTTACTTCCCCCGTTTTTTAAAACCACAGCTTCTAGAAGGTTTACATGATTTCTTAAAAAACACGAGTTTTTAGAAAATGTGTTTTATTTCATCAATGGAATCAACAAAGTATGCACATTCTACGTCATAACAAGTTTCTATAGTTTGCGCAAGCGTTTGGAAATAAGAAAAGCTTACTTCCCCCGTTTTTTAAAATCACAGCTTCTAGAAGGTTTACATGATTTCGTATAAAACACGAGTTTTTAGAAAATGTGTTTTATTTCATAAATGGAATCTACAAAGTATGCACATTCTACGTCATAACGACTTTCTATAGTTTGCGCATGCGTCCGGAAATAAGAAAAGCTTACTCCCACCGTTTTTTAAAATCACAGCTTCTAGAAGGTTTACATGATTTCGTAAAAAACACGAGTTTTTAGAAAATGTGTTTTATTTCATAAATGGAATCTACAAAGTATGCACATTCTACGTCATAACGACTTTCCATAGTTTTTGCATGCGTCCAGAAATAAGAAACGCTTACTTCCCTCGTTTTTTTAAAATCACAGCTTCTAGAAGGTTTACATGATTTATTAAAAAACACGAGGTTTTACAAATTGTGTTTTATTTCATAAATGGAATCAACAAAGTATGCACATTCTACGGCATAACGACTTTCTATAGTTTGCGCATGCGTTTGGAAATAAGAAAAGCTTACTTCCCCCATTTTTTAAAATCACAGCTTCTAGAAGGTTTACATGATTTCTTAAAAAACACGAGTTTTTAGAAAATGTGTTTTATTTCATAAATGGAATCAAGAAAGAATGCACATTCTACGTCATAACGACTTTCTATAGTTTGTGCATGCGTCTGGAAATAAGAAAAGCTTACTTCCCCAGTTTTTTAAAATCACAGCTTCTAGAAGATTTACATGATTTCTTAAAAAACACTAGTTTTTAGAAAATATGTTTTATTTCATAAATGGAATCAACAAAGTATGCACAAACTACGTCATAACAACTTTCTATAGTTTGCGCATGCGTCCGGAAATAAGAAAAGCTTACTTCCACCGTTTTTTAAAATCACAGATTCTAGAAGGTTTACATGATTTCTTAAAAAACATGAGTTTTTTGAAAATGTATTTTATTTCAAAAATGTAATCAACAAAGTATCCACATTCTACATCATAACGAATTTCTATAGTTTGCAAATTCGTCCCGAAATAAGAAAAGCTTACTTCCACCGTTTTTTAATATCACAACTTCTAGAAGGTTTACATGATTTCGTAAAAAACACGAGTTTTTAGAAAATATGTTTTATTTCATAAATGGAATAAATAAAGTATGCACATTCTACGTCATAACGACTTTCTATAGTTTGCGCATGCGTCCGGAAATAAGAAAAGCTTACTTCCCCCGTTTTTTAAAATCACAGCTTCTAGAAGGTTTACATGATTTCTTAAAAAACACGAGTTTTTAGAAAATGTGTTTTATTTCATAAATGGAATCAACAAAGTATGCACATTCTACGTCATAACGACTTTCTATAGTTTGCGCATGCGTTTGGAAATAAGAAAAGCTTACTTCCCCCATTTTTTAAAAGCACGGCTTCTAGAAGGTTTACATGATTTCTTAAAAAACACGAGTTTTTAGAAAATGTGTTTTATTTCATAAATGGAATCAACAAAGTATGCACATTCTACGTCATAATGACTTTCTATAGTTTGCGCATGCGTTTGGAAATAAGAAAAGTTTACTTCCCCCATTTTTTAAAATCACAGCTTATAGAAGGTTTACATGATTTGTTAAAAAACACGAGTTTTTAGAAAATGTATTTTATTTCATAATTGGAATCTACAAACTATGCAAATTCTACGTCATAACGACTTTCTATAGTTTGCGCATGCATTTGGATATAAGAAAAGCTTACTTCCACCGTTTTTTAAAATCACAGCTTCTAGAAGGTTAACATGATTTCGTAAAAAACACGAGTTTTTAGAAAATGTGTTTTATTTCATCAATGGAATCTACAAAGTATGCACATTCTACGTCATAACGACTTTTTATAGTTTGCACATGCGTCCGGAAATAAGAAAAGCTTACTTCCACCGTTTTTTAAAATCACAGCTTCTAGAAGGTTTACATGATTTCGTAAAAAACACGAGTTTTTAGAAAATGTGTTTTATTTCATAAATGGAATCTACAAAGTATGCACATTCTACGTCATAACGACTTTCATAGTTTGCGCATGCGTCCGGAAATAAGAAAAGCTTACTTCCACCTTTTTTTAAAATCACTGCTTCTAGAAGGTTTACATGATTTCGTAAAAAACACGAGTTTTTAGAAAATGTGTTTTATGTCATAAATGGAATCTACAAAGTATGCACATTCTACGTCATAACGACTTTCTATAGTTTGCGCATGCGTCCGGAAATAAGAAAAGCTTACTTCCACCGTTTTTTAAAATCACAGCTTCTAGAAGGTTTACATGATTTCTTAAAAAACACGAGTTTTTTGAAAATGTGTTTTATTTCAAAAATGGAATCAACAAAGTATCCACATTCTACGTCATAACGACTTTCTATAGTTTGCGCATTCGCTCGGAAATAAGAAAAGCCTACTTCCACCGTTTTTTAATATCACAGCTTCTAGAAGGTTTACATGATTTCGTAAAAAACACGAGTTTTTAGAAAATGTGTTTATTTCAAAAATGGAATCCATAAAGTATGCACATTCTACGTCATAACGACTTTCTATAGTTTGCGCATGCGTCCGGAAATAAGAAAAGCTTACTTCCCCCGTTTTTTAAAATCACAGCTTCTAGAAGGTTTACATGATTTCTTAAAAAACACGAGTTTTTAGAAAATGTGTTTTATTTCATAAATGGAATCAACAAAGTATGCACATTCTACGTCATAATGACTTTCTATAGTTTGCGCATGCGTTTGGAAATAAGAAAAGCTTACTTCCCCCGTTTTTTAAAAGCACAGCTTCTAGAAGGTTTACATGATTTCTTAAAAAACACGAGTTTTTAGAAAATGTGTTTTATTTCATAAATGGAATCAACAAAGTATGCACATTCTACGTCATAACGACTTTCTATAGTTTGCGCATGCGTTTGGAAATAAGAAAAGATTACTTCCCCCGTTTTTTAAAATCACTGCTTCTAGAAGGTTTACATGATTTCGTAAAAAACACGAGTTTTTAGAAAATGTGTTTTATTTCATAAATGGAATCTACAAAGTATGCACATTCTACGTCATAACGACTTTCTATAGTTTGCGCATGCGTCCGGAAATAAGAAAAGCTTACTTCCCCCGTTTTTTAAAATTACAGCTTCTAGAAGGTTTACATGATTTCTTAAAAAACACTAGTTTTTAGAAAATATGTTTTATTTAATAAATGGAATCAACCAAGTATGCAATTCTACGTCATAACGACTTTCTATAGTTTGCGCATGCGTCCGGAAATAAGAAAAGCTTACTTCCACCGTTTCTTAAAATCACAGCTTCTAGAAGGTTTACATGATTTCTTAAAAAACACGAGTTTTTTGAAAATGTGTTTTATTTCAAAAATGGAATCAACAAAGTATCCACATTCTACGTCATAACGACTTTCTATAGTTTGCGCATTCACCCGGAAATAAGAAAAACTTACTTCCACCGTTTTTTAATATCACATCTTCTAGAAGGTTTACATGATTTCGTAAAAAACACGAGTTTTTAGAAAATGTGTTTTATTTAAAAAATGGAATCCATAAAGTATGCACATTCTACGTCATAACGACTTTCTATAGTTTGCGCATGCGTCCGGAAATAAGAAAAGCTTACTTCCCCCGTTTTTTAAAATCACAGCTTCTAGAAGGTTTACATGATTTCTTAAAAAACACGAGTTTTTAGAAAATGTGTTTTATTTCATAAATGGAATCAACAAAGTATGCACATTCTACGTCATAACGACTTTCTATAGTTTGCGCATGCGTTTGGAAATAAGAAAAGCTTACTTCCCCCGTTTTTTAAAAGCACAGCTTCTAGAAGGTTTACATGATTTCTTAAAAAACACGAGTTTTTAGAAAATGTGTTTTATTTCATAAATGGAATCAACAAAGTAGGCACATTCTACGTCATAACGACTTTCTATAGTTTGCGCATGCGTTTGGAAATAAGAAAAGATTACTTCGCCCGTTTTTTAAAATCACAGCTTAAAGAAGGTTTACATGATTTGTTAAAAAACACGAGTTTTTAGAAAATGTGTTTTATTTCATAAATGGAATCTACAAAGTATGCAAATTCTACGTCATAACGAATTTCTATAGTTTCCACATGCATTTGGAAATAAGAAAAGCTTACTTCCACCATTTTTTAAAATCACAGCTTCTAGAAGGTTTACATGATTTCGTAAAAAACACGAGTTTTTAGAAAATGTGTTTTATTTCATCAATGGAATCTATAAAGTATGCACATTCTACGTCATAACGACTTTCTATAGTTTGCGCATGCATCCGGAAATAAGAAAAGCTTACTTCCACCGTTTTTTAAAATCACAGCTTCTAGAAGGTTTACATGATTTCGTAAAAAACACGAGTTTTTAGAAAATGTGTTTTATTTCATCAATGGAATCTACAAAGTATGCACATTCTACGTCATAACGACTTTCTATAGTTTGCGTATGCGTCCGGAAATAAGAAAAGCTTACTTCCCCCGTTTTTTCAAATCACAGCTTGTAAATGATTTACATGATTTCTTAAAAAACAAGAGTTTTTAGAAAATGTGTTTTATTTCATAAATGGAATCTACGAAGTATGCACATTCTACGTCATAATGAATTTCTATAGTTTGCGCATGCGTCTGGAAATAAGAAAAGCTTACTTCCCCCATTTTTTAAAATCACAGCTTCTAGAAGGTTTACACGATTTCTTAAAAAACACGAGTTTTTAGAAAATGTGTTTTATTTCATAAATGGAATCAACAAAGTATGCACATTCTACGTCATAACGACTTTCTATTGTTTGTGCATGCATCCGGAAATAAGAAAAGCTTACTTCCACCGTTTTTTCAAATCACAGCTTCTAGAAGGTTTACATGATTTCGTAAAAAACACGAGTTTTTAGAAAATGTGTTTTATTTCATAAATGGAATCTACAAAGTATGCACATTCTACGTCATAACGACTTTCTATAGTTTGCGCATGCGTCCGGAAATAAGAAAAGCTTACTTCCCCCGTTTTTTCAAATCACAGCTTGTAAATGATTTACATGATTTCTTAAAAAACACGAGTTTTTAGAAAATGTGTTTTATTTCATAAATGGAATCTACGAAGTATGCACATTCTACGTCATAATGAATTTCTATAGTTTGCGCATGCGTCTGGAAATAAGAAAAGCTTACTTCCCCCGTTTTTTAAAATCACAGCTTCTAGAAGGTTTACACGATTTCTTAAAAAACACGAGTTTTTAGAAAATGTGTTTTATTTCATAAATAGAATCAACAAAGTATGCACATTCTACGTCATAACGACTTTCTATAGTTTGCACATGCGTTTGGAAATAAGAAAAGCTTACTTCCCCCGTTTTTTAAAATGACAGCTTCTAGAAGGTTTACATGATTTCTTAAAAAACACTAGTTTTTAGAAAATATGTTTTATTCCATAAATGGAATCAACAAAGTATGCACATTCTACGTCATAACGACTTTCTATAGTTTGCGCATGCATCCGGAAATAAGAAAAGCTTACTTCCACCGTTTTTTAAAATCACAGCTTCTAGAAGGTTTACATGATTTCTTAAAAAACACGAGTTTTTAGAAAATGTGTTTTATTTCATAAATGGAATCAACAAAGTATGCACATTCTACGTCATAACGACTTTCTATAGTTTGCGCATGCGTTTGGAAATAAGAAAAGCTTACTTCTCCCGTATTTTAAAATCACAACTTCTAGAAGGTTTACATGATTTCTTAAAAAACACGAGTTTTTTTAAAATGTGTTTTATTTCATAAATGGAATCAACAAAGTATGGACATTCTACGTCATAACGACTTTCTATAGTTTGCGCATTCGTCCGGAAATAAGAAAAGCTTACTTCCACCGTTTTTTAAAATCACAGCTTCTAGAAGGTTTACATGATTTCGTAAAAAACTAGAGTTTTTAGAAAATGTGTTTTATTTCATAAATGGAATCTACAAAGAATGCACATTCTACGTCATAACGACTTTCTACACTTTGCGCATGCGTCCGGAAATAAGAAAATCTTACTTCCACGGTTTTTTAAAATTACAGCTTCTAGAAGATTTACATGATTTCTTAAAAAACACGAGTTTTTAGAAAATGTGTTTTATTTCATCAATGGAATCAACAAAGTATGCACATTCTACGTCATAACGACTTTCTATAGTTTGAGCATGCGTCCGGATATAAGAAAAGCTTACTTCCCCCGTTTTTTAGAATCACAGCTTCTAGAAGGTTTACATGATTTCGTAAAAAACACGAGTTTTTGGAAAATGTGTTTTATTTCACAAATGGAATCTACAAAGTATGCACATTCTACGTCATAACGACTTTCTATAGTTTGCGCATGTGTCCGGAAATAAAAAAGCTTACTTCCCCCGTTTTTAAAAATCACAGCTTCTAGAATGTTTACATGATTTCGTAAAAAACATGAGTTTTTAGAAAATGTGTTTTATTTCATAAATGGAATCTACAAAGTATGCACATTCTACGTCATAACGACTTTCTATAGTTTGTGCATGCGTCCGGAAATAAGAAAAGCTTACTTGCCCCGTTTTTTAAAATCACAGCTTCTAGAAGGTTTACGTGATTTCTTAAAAAACACGAGTTTTTAGAAAATGTGTTTTATTTCATCAATGGAATCAACAAAGTATGCACATTCTACGTCATAACAACTTTCTATAGTTTGCACATGCATTTGGAAATAAGAAAAGTTTACTTCCACTGTTTTTTAAAATCACAGCTTCTAGAAGGTTTACATGATTTCGTAAAAAACACGAGTTTTTAGAAATGTGTTTTATTTCATAAATGGAATCTACAAAGTATGCACATTCTATGACATAACGACTTTCTATAGTTTGTGCATGCGTCCGGAAATAAGAAAAGCTTACTTCCACCGTTTTTTAAAATCACAGCTTCCAGAAGGTTTAGATGATTTCGTAAAAAAAACGAGTTTTTAGAAAATGTGTTTTATTTCATAAATGGAATCTACAAAGTATGCACATTCTACGTCATAACGACTTTCTATAGTTTGCGCATGCGTCCGGAAATAACAAAAGCTTACTTCCCCCATTTTTTAAAATCACCGCTTCTAGAAGGTTTACATGATTTCGTAAAAAACACGAGTTTTTAGAAAATGTGTTTTATTTCATAAATTGATATCTAAAAATTATGCACATTCTATGTCATAACGACTTTCTATAGTTTGTGCATGCGTCCGGAAATAAGAAAATCTTACTTCCACCGTTTTTTAAAATTAAAGCTTCTAGAAGGTTTACATGATTTCGTAAAAAACACGAGTTTTTAGAAAATGTGTTTTATTTCATAAATTGATATCTAAAAATTATGCACATTCTACGTCATAACGACTTTCTATTATTTGCGCATGCGTCCGGAAATAAGAAAATCTTACTTCCACCATTTTTTAAAATCAAAGCTTCTAGAAGGTTTACATGATTTCTTAAAAAACACGAGTTTTTAGAAAATGTGTTTTATTTTATCAATGGAATCAACAAAGTATGCACATTCTACGTCATAACGACTTTCTATAGTTTGCGCATGCGTCCGGAAATAACAAAAGCTTACTTCCCCCATTTTTTAAAATCACAGCTTCTAGAAGGTTTACATGATTTCTTAAAAAACACTAGTTTTTAGAAAATATGTTTTATTTCATAAATGGAATCAACAAAGTATGCACATTCTACGTCATAACGACTTTCTATAGTTTGCGCAATTGTCCGGAAATAAGAAAAGCTTACTTCCACCATTTTTTAAAATCACAGCTTCTAGAAGGTTTATATGATTTCTTAAAAAACACGAGTTTTTAGAAAATGTGTTTTATTTCATAAATGGAATCTACAAAGTATGCAAATTATTCGTCATAAAAACTTTCTATAGTTTGCGCATTCGTCCGGAAATAAGAAAATCTTACATCCACCATCTTTTAAAATCACAGCTATTAGAAGGTTTACATGATTTCGTAAAAAACACGAGTTTTTAGAAAATGCGTTTTATTTCATAAATGGAATCTACAAAGTATGCACATTCTACGTCATAACGACTTTCTATAGTTTGCGCATGCGTCCGGAAATAAGAAAAGCTTACTTCCACCGTTTTTTAAAATCACAGCTTCTAGAAGGTTTACATGATTTCTTAAAAAACACGAGTTTTTAGAAAATGTGTTTTATTTTATCAATGGAATCAACAAAGTATGCACATTCTACGTCATAACGACTTTCTATAGTTTGCGCATGTGTCCGGAAATAACAAAAGCTTACTTCCCCCGTTTTTTAAAATCACAGCTTCTAGAAGGTTTACATGATTTCTTAAAAAACACTAGTTTTTAGAAAATATGTTTTATTTCATAAATGGAATCAACAAAGTATGCACATTCTACGTCATAACGACTTTCTATAGTTTGCGCAATTGTCCGGAAATAAGAAAAGCTTACTTCCACCATTTTTTAAAATCACAGCTTCTAGAAGGTTTATATGATTTCTTAAAAAACACGAGTTTTTAGAAAATATGTTTTATTTCATAAATGGAATCAACAAAGTATGCACATTCTACGTCATAACGACTTTCTATAGTTTGCGCATGCGTCCGGAAATAACAAAAGCTTACTTCCCCCATTTTTTAAAATCACAGCTTCTAGAAGGTTTACATGATTTCGTAAAAAACACGAGTTTTTAGAAAATGTGTTTTATTTCATAAATTGGTATCTAAAAATTATGCACATTCTATGTCATAACAACTTTCTATAGTTTGCGCATGCGTCCGGAAATAAGAAAAGCTTACTTCGACCGTTTTTTAAAATCAAAGCTTCTAGAAGGTTTACATGATTTCGTAAAAAACACGAGTTTTTAGAAAATGTGTTTTATTTCATAAATTGATATCTAAAAATTATGCACATTCTACGTCATAACGACTTTCTACAGTTTGCGCATGCGTCCGGAAATAACAAAAGCTTACTTCCCCCATTTTTTAAAATCACAGCTTCTAGAAGGTTTACATGATTTCTTAAAAAACACTAGTTTTTAGAAAATATGTTTTATTTCACAAATGGAATCAACAAAGTATGCACATTCTACGTCATAACAACTTTCTATAGTTTGCGCAATTGTCCGGAAATAAGAAAAGCTTACTTCCACCATTTTTTAAAATCACAGCTTCTAGAAGGTTTATATGATTTCTTAAAAAACACGAGTTTTTAGAAAATGTGTTTTATTTCATAAATGGAATCTACAAAGTATGCAAATTCTTCGTCATAACGACTTTCTATAGTTTGCGCATTCGTCCGGAAATAAGAAAATCTTACATCCACCATCTTTTAAAATCACAGCTTCTAGAAGGTTTACATGATTTCGTAAAAAACACGAGTTTTTAGAAAATGCGTTTTATTTCATAAATGGAATCTAAAAAGTATGCACATTCTACGTCATAATGACTTTCTATAGTTTGCGCATGCGTCCCGAAATAAGAAAAGCTTACTTCCACCGTTTTTTAAAATCACAGCTTCTAGAAGGTTTACATGATTTCTTAAAAAACACTAGTTTTTAGAAAATATGTTTTATTTCATAAATGGAATAAAAAAAGTATGCACATTCTACGTCATAACGACTTTCTATAGTTTACGCATGCGTCCGGAAATAAGAAAAGCTTACTTCCCCCATTTTTTAAAATCACAGCCTCTATAAGGTTTACTTGCTTTCCTAAAAAACACAAGTTGTTAGAAAATGTGTTTTATTTCATAAATGGAAACAACAAAGTATGCACATTCTACGTCATAACAACTTTCTATAGTTTGCGCATGCGTCCAGAAATAAGAAAAGCTTACTTCCACCGTTTTTTAAAATCACAGCTTCTAGAAGATTTACATGATTTCTTAAAAAACACGAGTTTTTAGAAAATGTGTTTTATTTCATAAATGGAATCAACAAAGTATGCACATTCTACGTCATAACGACTTTCTATAGTTTGCGCATGTGTTTGGAAATAAGAAAATCTTACTTCCCCCGTTTTTTAAAATCACAGCTTCTAGAAGGTTTACATGATTTCTTAAAAAACACGAGTTTTTTGAAAATGTGTTTTATTTCATAAATGCAATCAACAAAGTATGCACATTCTACGTCATAATGACTTTCTATAGTTTGCGCATTCTTCCAGAAATAAGAAAAGCTTACATCCACCATCTTTTAAAATCACAGCTTCTAGAAGGTTTACATGATTTCGTAAAAAACACGAGTTTTTAGAAAATGTGTTTTATTTCATAAATGGAATCTACAAAGTATGCACATTCTACGTCATAACGACTTTCTATAGTTTGCGCATGCGTCCGGAAATAAGAAAATCTTACTTCCTCCGTTTTTTAAAATCACAGCTTCTAGAAGGTTTACATGATTTCTTAAAAACACGAGTTTTTAGAAAATTTGTTTTATTTCATAAATGGAATCAACAAAGTATGCACATTCTACGTCATAACGACTTTCTATAGTTTGTGCATACATCCGGAAATAAGAAAAGCTTACTTCCCCTTTTTTTAAAATCACAGCTTCTAGAAGGTTTACATGATTTCTTAAAAAACACGAGTTTTTTTAAAATGTGTTTTATTTCATAAATGGAATCAACAAAGTATGCACATTCTACGTCATAACGACTTTCTATAGTTTGCGAATGCGTTTGGAAATAAGAAAAGCTTACTTCTCCCGTTTTTTAAAATCACAGCTTCTAGAAGGTTTACATGATTTCTTAAAAAACACGAGTTGTTCGAAAATGTTTTTTATTTCATAAATGGAATCAGCAAAGTATGCAAATTCTACGTCATAACGACATTCTATAGTTTTCCCATGCGTCCGGAAATAAGAAAAGCTTACTTCCACCATTTTTTAAAATCAAAGTTTCTAGAAGGATTACATGATTTCCTAAAAAGCACGAGTTTTTAGAAAATGTGTTTTATTTCATAAATGGAATCAACAATGTATGCACTTTCTACGTCATAACGACTTTCTATAGTTTGTGCATGGGTTAGGAAATAAGAAAAGCTTACTTCCCCCGTTTTTTAAAATCACAGCTTCTAGAAGGTTTACATGATTTCTTAGAAAACACTAGTGTTTAGAAAATATGTTTTATTTCATAAATGGAATCAACAAAGTATGCACATTCTATGTCATAATGACTTTCTATAGTTTGCGCATGTGTTTGGAAATAAGAAAAGCTTACTTCGCCCGTTTTTTAAAATCACACCTTCTAGAAGGTTTACATGATTTCTTAAAAAACACGAGTTTTTAGAAAATGTGTTTTATTTCATAAATGGAATCAACAAAGTATGCAAATTCTACGTCATAACGACTTTCTATAGTTTGCGCATGCGTCCGGAAAAAAGAAAAGCTTATTTCCACCGTTTTTTAAAATCACGGCTTCTAGAAGGTTTACATGATTTCGTAAAAAACACGAGTTTTTAGAAAATGTGTTTTATTTCATAAATGGAATCTACAAAGTATGCACATTCTACGTCATAACAACTTTCTATAGTTTGCGCATGCGTCCGGAAATAAGACCATCTTACTTCCATCGTTTTTTAAAATCACAGCTTCTAAAAGGTTTACATGATTTCGTAAAAAACACGAGCTTTTAGAAAATGTGTTTTATTTCATCAATGGAATCTACAAAGTATGCACATTCTACGTCATAAGGACTTTCTATAATTTGCGCATGCGTTTGGAAATAAGAAAAGCTTACTTCCCCCGTTTTTCTAAATCGCAGCTTCTAGAAGGTTTACATGATTTCTTTAAAAACACGAGTTTTTAGAAAATGTGTTTTATTGTATAAATGGAATCAACAAAGTATGCACATTCTACGTCATAAGGACTTTCTATATTTTTCGCATGCGTTGGGAAATAAAAAAAGCTTACTTCCCCCGTTTATTAAAATCACAACTTCTAGAAGGTTTACATGATTTCTTAAAAAACACAAGTTTTTAGAAAATGTGTTTTATTTCATAAATGGAATCAACAAAGTATGCACATTCTACATCATAACGACTTTCTATAGTTTGCGCATGCGTCCGGAAATAAGAAAAGCTTACTTCCACCGTTTTTTAAAATCACAGCTTCTAGAAGGTTTACATGATTTCGTAAAAAACACGAGTTTTTAGAAAATGTGTTTTATTTCATAAATGGAATAAACAAAGTATGCACATTCCACGTCATAACGACTTTCTATAGTTTGAGCATGCATCCGGAAATAAGAAAAGCTTACTTCCACCGTTTTTTAAAATCACAGCTTCTAGAAGGTTTACATGATTTCGTAAAAAACACGAGTTTTTAGAAAATGTGTTTTATTTCATAAATGGAATCTACAAAGTATGCACATTCTAAGTCATAATGACTTTCTATAGTTTGCGCATGCGTCCGGAAATTAGAAAAGCTTACTTCCCCCATTTTTAAAATCACAGCTTCTAGAAGGTTTACATGATTTCTTAAAAAACACGATTTTTTAGAAAATGTGTTTTATTTCATAAATCGAATCTACAAAGTATTCACATTCTACGTCATAACGACTTTCTATAGTTTGCGCATGCGTCCGGAAATAAGAAAAGCTTACTTCCCCCGTTTTTTAAAATCACAGCTTCTAGAAGGTTTACATGATTTCTTAAAAAACACGAGTTTTTAGAAAATGTGTTTTATTTCATAAATGGAATCTACAAAGTATGCACATTCTAAGTCAGAACGACTTTCTATAGTTTGCGCATGCGTCCGGAAATAAGAAAAACTTACTTCCACCGTTTTTTAAAATCACAGCTTCTAGAAGGTATACATGATTTCGTAAAAAACACGAGTTTTTAGAAAATGTGTTTTATTTCATAAATGGAATCTACAAAGTATGCACATTCTACGTCATAACGACTTTCTATAGTTTGAACATGCATCCAGAAATAAGAAAAGCTTAGTTCCACAGTTTTTTAAAATCACAGCTTCTAGAAGGTTTACATGATTTCTTAAAAAATACGAGTTTTTAGAAAATGTGTTTTATTTAATAAATGGAATCTACAAAGTATGCACATTCTACGTCATAACGACTTTCTATAGTTTGCGCATGCATCCGGAAATAAGAAAAGCTTACTTCCCCCGTTTTTTAAAATCACAGCTTCTGGAAGGTTTACATGATTTGTTAAAAAACACGAGTTTTTAGAAAATGTGTTTTATTTCATAAATGGAATCAACAAAGTATGCACATTCTACGTCATAACGACTTTCTATAGTTTGCGCATGCGTTTGGAAATAAGAAAAGATTACTTCCCCCGTTTTTTAAAATCAGAGCTTCTAGAAGGTTTACATGATTTCTTAAAAAACACGAGTTTTTGGAAAATATGTTTTATTTCATAAATGGAATCAACAAAGTATGCACATTCTACGTCATAACGACTTTCTATAGTTTGCGCATGCGTCCGGAAATAAGAAAAGCTTACTTCCAGCGTTTTTGAAAATCACAGCTTCTAGAAGGTTTACATGATTTCGTAAAAAAAATGAGTTTTTTAAAAATGTGTTTTATTTCATAAATGGAATCTACAAAGAATGCACATTCTACGTCATAACGACTTTCTATAGTTTGCGCATGCGTCCGAAAATAAGACAAGCTTACTTCCACCGTTTTTTAAAATCACAGCTTCTAGAAGGTTTACATGATTTCGTAAAAAACACGAGTTTTTAGAAAATGTGTTTTATTTCATAAATGGAATCTACAAATTATGCACATTCTACGTCATAACGATTTTCTATAGTTTGCGCATGCGTCCGGAAATAAGAAAAGCTTATTTCCACCGTTTTTTTAAATCACGGCTTCTAGAAGGTTTACATGATTTCATAAAAAACACGAGTTTTTAGAAAATGTATTTTATTTCATAAATGGAATCAACAAAGTATGCACATTCTACGTCATAACGACTTTCTATAGTTTTCGCATGCGTCCGGAAATAAGAAAAGCTTACTTCCACCGTTTTTTAAAATCACAGCTTCTAGAAGGTTTACATGATTTCGTAAAAAACACGAGTTTTTAGAAAATGTGTTTTATTTCATAAATGGAATCTACAAAGTATGCACATTCTACGTCATAACGACTTTCTATAGTTTGCGCATGCGTCCGGAAATAAGAAAAGCTTACTTCCCCCGTTTTTCTAAATCGCAGCTTCTAGAAGGTTTACATGATTTCTGAAAAGACACGAGTTTTTAGAAAATCTGTTTTATTTCATAAATCGAATCAACAAAGTATGCACATTCTACGTCATAACGACTTTCTATAGTTTTCGCATGCGTTGGGAAATAAGAAAAGCTTACTTCCCCCGTTTATTAAAATCACAGCTTCTAGAAGGTTTACATGATTTCTTAAAGAACAAGAGTTTTTAGAAAATGTGTTTTATTTCATAAATTGAATCAACAAAGTATGCACATTCTACGTCATAACGACTTTCTATAGTTTGCGCATGCGTCCGGAAATAAGAAAAGCTTACTTCCACCATTTTTTAAAATCACAGCTTCTAGAAGGTTTACATGATTTCTTAAAAAACACGAGTTTTTAGAAAATGTGTTTTATTTCATAAATGGAATAAACAAAGTATGTACATTCTACATCATAACAACTTTCTATAGTTTGCGCATTCGTCCGGAAATAAGAAAAGCTTACTTCCAACGTTTTTTAAAATCACTGCTTTTAGAAGGTTTACACAATTTCGTAAAAAACACGTGTTTTTAGAAAATGTGTTTTATTTCATAAATGGAATCTACAAAGTATGCACATTCTATGTCATAATGACTTTCTATAGTTTGCGCATGCGTCCAGAAATAAGAAAAGCTTACTTCCCCCGTTTTGTAAAATCACAGCTTCTAGAAGGTTTACATGATTTCTTAAAAAACACGAGTTTTTAGAAAATGTGTTTTATTCCATAAATCGAATCTACAAAGTATGCACATTCTACGTCATAACGACTTTCTATAGTTTGCGCATGCGTCCGGAAATAAGAAAAGCTTACTTCCCCCGTTTTTTAAAATCACAGCTTCTAGAAGGTTTACATGATTTCGTAAAAAACACGAGTTTTTAGAAAATGTGTTTTATTTCATAAATGGAATCTACAAAGTATGCACATTCTACGTCATAAGGACTTTCTATAGTTTGCGCATGCGTTTGGAAATAAGAAAAGCTTACTTCCCCCGTTTTTCTAAATCGCAGCTTCTAGAAGGTTTACATGATTTCTTAAAATACACGAGTTTTTAGAAAATGTGTTTTATTTCATAAATGGAATCTAGAAAGTATGCACATTCTACGTCATAATGACTTTCTATAGTTTGCGCATGCGTCTGGAAATAAGAAAAGCTTACTTCCCCCGTTTTTTAAAATCACAGCTTCTAGAAGGTTTACATGATTTCTTAAAAAACACGAGTTTTTAGAAAATGTGTTTTATTTCATAAATGGAATCAACAAAGTATGCACATTCTACGTCACAACGACTTTCTATAGTTTGCGCATGTGTTTGGAAATAAGAAAAGCTTACTTCCACCGTTTTTTAAAATCACAGCTTCTAGAAGGTTTACATGATTTCGTAAAAAACACGTTTTTTTAGAAAATGTGTTTTATTTCATAAATTGAATCTACAAAGTATGCACATTCTAAGTCAGAACGACTTTCTATAGTTTGAGCATGCGTCCGGAAATAAGAAAAGCTTACTTCCACCATTTTTTAAAATCACAGCTTCTAGAATGTTTACATGATTTCTTAAAAAACATGAGTTTTTAGAAAATGTGTTTTATTTCATAAATGGAATAAACAAAGTATGCACATTCTACATCATAACGACTTTCTATAGTTTGCGCATTCGTCCGGAAATAAGAAAAGCTTACTTCCAACGTTTTTTAAAATCACAGCTTCTAGAAGGTTTACATGATTTCGTAAAAAACATGAGTTTTTAGAAAATGTGGTTTATTTCATAAATGGAATCTACAAAGTATGCACATTCTATGTCATAACGACTTTCTATAGTTTATGTTAAGTTTAAACCAAATAGACTAGCAGGATCACTGAAAGAAGCATAATCACAAGATAGACACAATATTTACCCTGGGAAACCCTCATGGGGTAGAAAACCCAGCAAAGCTTTCCTCAATAAGATGATTAACCAAAATACAAGATGTGCTCCCTCCTTCTAATCCTCCTTAGCAGATCTCCCAAACAAGTGCGCCACTTTTCACAAGTGAGTGAGTGATGTAATGAGGAGTTCACCTCCTCTATTTATACACACTCCTGACCACCAAAAATACCTAATGGGGCTGACCTCTCCTGGAGAAGTCTAATAACCCCTAAAACCCAACTTTAGGGCCGACCCCGACATGGTGGGTCTAACAACCCTAGTTACCGCAATTCTTCGGAGGAATAAACATCTCCGGATACATAATAAAATCACATCGGAGGGATGGAACATCTCCGGAATAAATAATGTACAAATATAATATTCTTAGAAGTTACAATATTCAACACTCCCCCTTAACGAGAAGGATATTATAATAACATCTGCAGGAGCAAGGAGTCATTTACTACATCATCTATATATCATCGGAAGCTTTCTTCAATTCATCATCATCAGTAACTTGACCAGTTACTGGAACATCAGCATCATCAGAGTTGATAGTACTCAATCATCAGCATCGTCATAATACGCGATCAACAACATTGCCATCACACGATCATCAGCATCGTCATCACATGATCAACAGTATCGTCATCGTCATCGTACGATCATCAGCATCATCATCGCACGATCATCAGCATCGTCATCGTCATCGTATGATCATCAGCATCATCATCGCACGATCATCAGCATCATCATCGTCATCGTACGATCATCAGCATCGTCATCGTCATCGTACGATCATCAGCATCATCATCGTCATCGTATGATCATCAGCATCATCATCGCACGATCATCAGCATCGTCATCCTCATCGTACGATCATCAACATCGTCATTGCACGATCATCAGCAGTTCTCTATGTCCAGTCATGTACCTTTTGAACCGAAGTCCAGGGACGATCCAGTCCTATCATGTTCTCGGAGACCACATGTCTACGGCTCAGTTTACAGGACCAAAGTCCAAGGATGATCCAATCCTTACCGTACATTTAGGACAGCGTCCAAGGATGACTTAATCCTCAACCATGCATTTAGGACCACGTCCAAGGATGACTTAATCCTCCACCGTGCATTTAGGACCACGTCCAAGGATGACTTAATCCTCCACCGTACATTTAGGACCACGTCCAAGGATGACTTAATCCTCCACCGTACATTTAGGACCACGTCCAAGGATGACTTAATCCTCCACCGTGCATTTAGGACCACGTCCAAGGATGACTTAATCCTCCACCGTGCATTTAGGACCACGTCCAAGGATGACTTAATCCTTCAACGTGCATTTAGGACCACGTCCAAGGATGACTTAATCCTTCAACCGTGCATTTAGGACCTACGTCCAAGGATGACTTAATCCTTCAACCGTGCATTTAGGACCTACGTCCAAGGATGAATTAATCCTTCAACCATGCATTTAGGACCTACGTCCAAGGATGACTTAATCCTTCAACCGTGCATTTAGGACCTACGTCCAAGGATGACTTAATCCTTCAACCGTGCATTTAGGACCTACGTCCAAGGATGACTTAATCCTCCATCGTCCATCTAGGACTTCATTCTCAAAGACTTACGTCTACGGCTCTTCTTTCGGACTGAAGTCCAGGAATGATCCAATCCCTTCACATGTTCATCAAGAACTTCATTTTCGAAGACATACGTCTACGGCTCTTCTTTTGGACTGAAGTCCAGGAATGATCCAATCCCTTCACATGTTCACCAAGAACTTCATTTTCGAAGACATACGTCAAAAAACATGTATCCTCATCATCAAAACATGTATAACCACGACATGTATCATCATCATCAAAACATGCATAACCACAACATGTATCATCATCATCAAAACATGTATAACCAAAACATGTATAACCACAACATGTATCATCATCATCAAAACATGTATAACAATAACATGTATCATCATCATCAAAACATGTATAACCACAACATGTATCATCATCATCAAAACATGTATAACCATAACATGTATCATCATCATCAAAACATGTATAACCACAACATGTATCATCATCAACAAAACATGTATAACCACAACATGTATCATCATCATCAACACATGTATACATCTACCATCAAAATCATCAAAAGTATGTATACATCTATCATCAAAACTAATCATCAAAAGCATGTATACATCTATCATCAAAACTAACATCAAAAGCATGTATACATCTATCATCAAAACTAACATCAAAAGCATGTATACATCTATCATCAAAACTAACATCAAAAGCATGTATACATCTATCATCAAAACTAACATCAAAAGCATGTATACATCTATCATCAAAACTAACATCAAAAGAAAGAATATAAGAGTCCTAAATCTAAATAATTCTAGGTAACTAAGTGCAGTAAATAGGTAACCTCATCATTGATGAGATAGACTTGATGTCGGATACTGTGCTACTCCCCCTTTCGAGGAAGGTCCTTCTGAACTACACCAAGCTTGTCTCGGAAGTGTTCAAACTTTACTCGAGATAGAGGTTTCGTCAGGATATCAGCAATTTGATCCTCCGTGCTTATATACTCGAGCTTGATAGCTCCTCTCTGCACCATATCTCGTATGTAAAAGTAACGGATCTCGATGTGTTTTGACTTATCGTGAAATAAAGGATTTTCAGTCATCTTGATGCAGCTTTGATTATCACACATGATCATAGTGGGGTCCATTTCTAAGTCAAACACTCCAAATAAAATTTTTCGAAGCCATACTGCTTCACAACTTGCAGAGCAGGCAGCTATATATTCTGCTTCAGCAGTACTGAGGGCCACACTAGATTGTTTCTTGCTGAACCATGAGATCATGGCAGATCCAAGACCATAACATCCGCCTGAAGTACTTTTTCTATCTGAGACATTACCTGCCCAATCAGAATCTGAGTAACCATGTAGTTTGAGTTCATGACCTCCAAGATAAAATAGGCCAAAATCTAATGTACCTTTTAGGTACCTCATGATATGCTTTGTGGCTATTAGGTGAACCTTTCTGGGTTCTACTAGAAATTGACTTAGGGTATTTATAGCAAAGCATATATCAGGCGTAGTATTGGTTAAGTACATTAATGATCCAATGATCTGTCTATATAGAGTTATGTCCACTAATTCTGATGAATCATTAACTAATAACTTTAAGTTGGAGTCCATGGGAGTGGCCTTGGCTTTGCACTCCAACATATCAAATCTTTTGAGAATCTCCACAGCATACTTACCTTGATTTAGAAAGATTCCTTTTGGTTCTTACCATACTTCTAAGCCTAAGAAGTAATGCATTAATCCGAGATCTTTCATCTCGAATTCTGAAGAAAGCTTCTTCTTGCTTTCAATAATTTGTTTCTCATTTCCAGTTAGAAATAGATCATCTACGTATAACAGCAATATAACTGGTTCATCATCCATCACTTTGAGATAAAGATTTGGGTCAGCTTTACTTTTGGTAAAGCCCATGCTAGTTAGGAAATTGTCAATCCTTCCGTACCAAGCTCTGGGAGCTTGTTTCAACCCATATAATGCCTTCTTCAATTTGCATACATGAGTTCTTCCATCATTAACCTCAAACCCTTGAGGTTGCTCTATGTATACTTCTTCTTCAATTACACCATTTAGAAAAGCTGTCTTAACATCCATTTGGTGTAATTTCCACTTCATCATGGATGCAAGTGCCATGATAGTTCTGATTGAAGTATACCTAGCAACTGGTGCAAATGTTTCTTCATAGTCAATTCCCTCTTTCTGAGAGAATCCTCTGGCTACAAATCTTGCTTTATATTTTTCGATGCTTCCATCCGCGGCATGTTTTATTTTGAAAATCTATTTGGAAGAAACCACACTCTTATCTTTCGGTTTGGGAACTATATCCCAAACATCATTTTTCATTATTGACTGATATTCTTCTGTCATTGCTTCTACCCATTATTTCTTCTGAGCTGCCTCTTCATAGCTAGTGGGTAGTTGATCCACAAGATCACACATCAAGGCCATATAGTTGGACACTAGCTTTGGTTTCTTTCTTTCTCTAGTGGAGCCTTCAAGAGCTCCATATCTTTCAGCCCCTTGAATAATATCTCTAGCCCATGCTGGCTTTCTTTTCTTGGATAAGTCTGTAATAGGAGGCTCTTGTGGTTCCAACATGTCATGATCCTCTGGAGAATCATCTTCAGGCATGGGAATAGCCTCTGTGATTCTGGGAGAAGTATCTTCTTCATAGATTTCATCAAGTTGGCACTTCTTGGATTTCTTGAGAGCTGCTTCTTCATCAAAAGTTACATCTCTACTTATTTCTATGTGATGAAAGCCTGGAATGTAAATTCTGAAGGCTTTGGATGATTCACAATAGCCAACAAATATTCCCTTCTTACCAGAAGGGTCCAACTTGGTTCTCTTTTCTTTTGGAATGTGGATGTACACAGGACACCCAAATATTTTAAGATGACTTACCTCCGGCTTCTTACCTGTAAACACTTCTTCTGGAGTTTTGAACTCAAGAGCACTATGAGATAATCTATTTTGCACATATACTGCTGTCTTGGCTGCCTCAGCCCATAGATACATGGGAAGATCTTGATCATGTATCATGGTCTTCACAGCTTCCATGATTGTTCTATTTTTCCTTTCAGCCACCCCATTTTGTTGGGGATTATAAGGAGTAGTTAGTTCCCTTTTGATTCCAGCTTCTTTGCAAAAGTCCTCAAATTCCTTTGAGGTAAATTCTCCGCCATTATCTGTTCTGAGAATCTTGATTCTCTTTTCTGATATATTTTCTATTAGAGCCTTGAACTCTTTAAATTTTCCAAAGACTTCATTCTTACCTTTCAGGAAGTATATCCAAGTTTTCCTTGAATAATCATCAATGAATGAAAGATAGTATTCAAACCCACTTAGAGAAGTGGTGGGCATTGGTCCACATACATCCGAGTGTATTAGTTCTAAAATGTTCTTAGTCTTTGTTTCACTCTTTGGAAAGGGGTTTTTGATATTTTTCCCTTTCTTACACCCTTTACATGAGCCATCATGATCAGCTTTCAAATCTGGTAATCCTATGACTACCTTGCTTACATAGGGTAAGGCTTTAAAGTTGATGTGAGCTAATCATCTATGCCATAGCTCACTGAGACTAGAGATATCATGTGCAAGGGCAGCTTCTGGATGGCCCTTGAGTTTATAGAGACCTCCTTCTTCTTCACCAATAACAACTGCATCTTTAATTGTCTTTCCTTTGGACCACATGAGTACTTGTCCATCTATGAAGGCTAGTCTAAAGCCTTTCTTATCTAGTGCTGAAATAGAGAGAAGGTTTTTCTTTAATCCTGGTACATATAAGATGTCTTTCATCTTCAAGGGTGTTCCAGAATCTAGCTTATAGCTAGCTTCACCAATTCCTTTGATGGGATATTGGTAGTCATCTCCTAGAGATACTTTCTGGGAAGAAGTCTTTTCTTCAAGATTTGAGAATGTCTTCCTTTGACTTGTCATGTGCTTGGAAGCACCACTGTCAATGAGCCATGTATCTTCTCGAGGAGATACAGATCCAGAGAGTGCAGAGAATAGAACATATTCTTCTGGATCTTCTTTCTTCACCTTACTTCTTTTCCTTTTAGGCTTTACCTCTACCTCTTCTTCTTCTTCATCTTCTTCCTCTTCTTCTTCTTCACTATCATTTTCTGCCATATGTGCATGATGTCTTTTGTGGAAAGATTTCTTCTTTTGAGAAGGACAGAATCTGGAGATGTGTCCTAATTTATGACAATTGTAGCATTCTATTGTGGAAAGATCTCTTGCTGAATTGGGTCCTCTTCTCTTGTTAGATTTAGAGAAGTGTTGAGATCCTTTGTGGTCAACTCTCTTGAGATGACTCATTCTTCTTCTTTTGGTATGGGTGGCCAAAGCTTGGTCATCCTCTTTGAGAAGAGCTTCTCTGTTTGCAACCCTAGCTTCTTCTTGAACACAATCCTCCCATACTATGTCAAACTTCATGCTTTCTTTCCTGGCACACATGGTTTGTATAAATGACTCCCAAGATCTAGTGAGACCATTGAGAGCAGTCATCACAAGTTCATCCTCATCAAGGGTATCACCAATTGCATCTAGTTGTTCCTTGATTTGTGAAACCCTTGAGAAGTAGTCTTGAATGGATTCTCCTTTGTGCATCTTGGTACTCTTCAATTGAGTCCTCAGGTTCATCTTTCTATTAATGTTCTTTCCTTCATACATTCTTCCTAGGGCATCATACATTTCCTTTGGAGTCTTCTTGGAGGCCACTTGGGGAATCAAGTGGTCTTTAATGGAATCAGCTATGATTCTCTTTGCCCTAATCAAATCCTTCCTATGCTTTTCTTTGGCTTCATCTCCTTCTGGTTCTGCAACTTCTTCCTTGATATACTGAGCAAGATCATTCTCCTCAAGAATGAGACCAATTCTGTATTTCCATGCCCGGAAATTTTCTATACCTTCTAGCTTGTCTTCAAGCTTAGTGTTTGGAGCCATCTTCTCTTGGGGGAGTCCAAGAGACAGAGTAGACTTACCTAAAAAGTTACTTTTCACTTTTCCGGAATCTGGAACAGAATTTTATCGCACTTTTGGTGGAATTAGGGTTTGACTTTCCCGGAGTTCTACTCCACCAAAAAGTTCGATCTATAGCTCAAACGAATGCTCTTGAGAAGGGCTATCCAGCCATGTAATCAGAATTCAAAAATTCCAACTTTTTTCTGAAACCAAAATCTGACGTATCGCACTTTTGGTAGAATTAGGGTTTGGATTTCCCGGAGTTCTACCCAACCAAAAAGTTCGATCTAGGGCTTAAAAGAAAGGTATTGAAGAGGGCTATCCAGCCATGCAACCAAAATTCAAAAATACCAACTTTGGGCTGAAACCCTAACCAAATAGACTAGCAGGATCAGTGAAAGAAGCATAATCACAAGATAGACACAATATTTACCCTAGGAAACCCTCATGGGGTAGAAAAACCAGGAAAGCTTTCCTCAATAAGATGATTAACCAAAATATAAGATGTGCTCCCTCCTTCTAATCCTCCTTAGCAGATCCCCCAGACAAGTGCGCCACTTTTCACAAGTGAGTGAGTGATGTAATGAGGAGTTCACCTCCTCTATTTATACACACTCCTTACCACCAAAAATACCTAATGGGGCCGACCTCTCCTGGAGAAGTCTAATAACCCCTAAAACCCAACTTTAGGGCCGACCCCCACATGGTGGGTCTAACAACCCTAGTTACCACAATTTTTCAGAGGAATAAACATCTCCGGATACATAATAAAATCACATCGAAGGGATGGAACATCTCCAGAATAAATAATGTACAAATATAATATTCTTAGAAGTTACAATATTCAACAGTTTGCGCATGCGTTTGGAAATAAGAAAAGCTTACTTCCCCCGTTTTTCTAAATCGCAGCTTCTAGAAGGTTTACATGATTTCTTAAAAAACACGAGTTTTTAGAAAATGTGTTTTATTGTATAAATGGAATCAACAAAGTATGCACATTCTACGTCATAAGGACTTTCTATAGTTTTCGCATGCGTTGGGAAATAAGAAAAGCTTACTTCCCCCGTTTATTAAAATCATAGCTTCTAGAAGGTTTACATGATTTCTTAAAAAACACGAGCTTTTAGAAAATGTGTTTTATTTCATAAATGGAATCAACAAAGTATGCACATTGTACGTCATAACGACTTTCTATAGTTTGCGTATGCGTCCGGAAATAAGAAAAGCTTACTTCCACCGTTTTTTAAAATCACAGCTTCTAGAAGGTTTACAAGATATCTTAAAAAACACGAGTTTTTAGAAAATGTGTTTTATTTCATAAATGGAATAAACAAAGTATGCACATTCTACGTCATAACGACTTCCTATAGTTTGAGCATGCATCCGGAAATAAGAAAAGCTTACTTCCACCGTTTTTTAAAATCACAGCTTCTAGAAGGTTTACATGATTTCGTAAAAAACACGAGTTTTTAGAAAATGTGTTTTATTTCATAAATGGAATCTACAAAGTATGCACATTCTACGTCATAACAACTTTCTATAGTTTGCGCATGCGTCCGGAAATAAGAAAAGCTTACTTCCCCCATTTTTTAAAATCACAGCTTCTAGAAGGTTTAAATGATTTCTTAAAAAACATGAGTTTTTAGAAAATGTGTTTTATTTCATAAATCGAATCTACAAAGTATGCACATTCTACGTCATAACGACTTTCTATAGTTTGCGCATGCGTCCGGAAATAAGAAAAGCTTACTTCCCCCGTTTTTTAAAATCACAGCTTCTAGAAGGTTTACATGATTTCTTAAAAAACACAAGTTTTTAGAAAATGTGTTTTATTTCATAAATGGAATCAACAAAGTATGCACATTCTACGTCACAACGACTTTCTATAGTTTGCGCATGCGTTTGGAAATAAGAAAAGCTTACTTCCACCGCTTTTTAAAATCACAGCTTCTAGAAGGTTTACATGATTTCGTAAAAAACACGTGTTTTTAGAAAATGTGTTTTATTTCATAAATGGAATCTACAAAGTATGCACATTCTAAGTCAGAACGACTTTCTATAGTTTGCGCATGCGTCCGGAGATAAGAAAAGCTTACTTCCACCGTTTTTTAAAATCACAGCTTCTAGAAGGTTTACATGATTTCGTAAAAAACACGAGTTTTTAGAAAATGTGTTTTATTTCATAAATGGAATCTACAAAGTATGCACATTCTACGTCATAATGACTTTCTATAGTTTGCACATGCGTCCGGAAATAAGAAAAGCTTACTTCCACCGTTTTTTAAAATCACAGCTTCTAGAAGGTTTACATGATTTCTTAACAAACACAAGTTTTTAGAAAATGTGTTTTATTTAATAAATGGAATCTAGAAAGTATGCACATTCTACGTCATAACGACTTTCTATAGTTTTCGCATGCGTCGGGAAATAAGAAAAGCTTACTTCCCTCGTTTTTTAAAATCACAGCTTTTGGAAGGTTTACATGATTTCTTAAAAAACATGGGTTTTTAGAAAATGTGTTTTATTTCATAAATGGAATCAACAAATTATGCACATTCTACGTCATAACAACTTTCTATAGTTTGGGGATGCGTTTGGAAATAAGAAAAGATTACTTCCACCGTTTTTTAAAATCACAGCTTCTAGAAGGTTTACATGATTTCGTAAAAAACACGAGTTTTTAGAAAATGTGTTTTATTTCATAAATGGAATCTACAAAGTATGCACATTCTACGTCATAACGAATTTCTATAGTTTGCGCATGCGTCCGGAAATAAGACAAGCTTACTTCCACCGTTTTTTAAAATCACAGCTTCTAGAAGGTTTACATGATTTCGTAAAAAACACGAGTTTTTAGAAAATGTTTTTTATTTCATAAATGGAATCTACAAATTATGCACATTCTACGTCATAACGACTTTCTATAGTTTGCGCATGCGTCCGGAAATAAGAAAAGCTTATTTCCACCGTTTTTTAAAATCACGGCTTCTAGAAGGTTTACATGATTTCGTAAAAAACACGAGTTTTTAGAAAATGTATTTTATTTCATAAATGGAATCAACAAAGTATGCACATTCTACATCATAACCACTTTCTATAGTTTTCGCATGCGTCCGGAAATAAGAAAAGCTTACTTCCACCGTTTTTTAAAATCACAGCTTCTAGAAGGTTTACATGATTTCGTAAAAAACACGGGTTTTTAGAAAATGTGTTTTATTTCATAAATGGAATCTACAAAGTATGCACATTCTAAGTCATAACGACTTTCTATAGTTTGCCCATGCGTCCGGAAATAAGAAAAGCTTACTTCCCCCGTTTTTCTAAATCGCAGCTTCTAGAAGGTTTACATGATTTCTTAAAAAACACGAGTTTTTAGAAAATCTGTTTTATTTCATGAATGGAATCAACAAAGTATGCACATTCTACGTCATAACGACTTTCAATAGCTTGCGCATGCGTCCGAAGATAAGAAAAGCTTACTTCCCCCGTTTTTTAAAATCACAGCTTCTAGAAGGTTTACATGATTTCTTAAAAAACACGAGTTTTTAGAAAATGTGTTTTATTTCATAAATGGAATCTACAAAGTATGCACATTCTACGTCATAACGACTTTCTATAGTTTGTGCATGCGTCTGGAAATAAGAAAAGCTTACTTCCCCCGTTTTTTAAAATCACAGTTTCTAGAAGGTTTACATGATTTCTTAAAATACACGAGTTTTTAGAAAATCTGTTTTATTTCATAACTGGAATCAACAAACTATGCACATTCTACGTCATAACGACTTTCTATAGTTTTCACATGCGTTGGGAAATAAGAAAAGCTTACTTCCCCCGTTTATTAAAATCACAGCTTCTAGAAGGTTTACATGATTTCTTAAAAAACAAGAGTTTTTAGAAAATGTGTTTTATTTCATAAATTGAATCAACAAAGTATGCACATTCTACGTCATAACGACTTTCTATAGCTTGCGCATGCGTCCGGAAATAAGAAAAGCTTGATTCCACCATTTTTTAAAATCACAGCTTCTAGAAGGTTTACATGATTTCTTAAAAAACAAGAGTTTTTAGAAAATGTGTTTTATTTCATAAATGAAATAAACAAAGTATGTACATTCTAATTCATAACGACTTTCTATAGTTTGCGCATTCGTCCGGAAATAAGAAAAGCTTACTTCCAACGTTTTTTAAAATCACTGCTTCTAGAAGGTTTACACGATTTCGTAAAAAACACGTGTTTTTAGAAAATGTGTTTTATTTCATAAATGGAATCTACAAAGTATGCACATTCTATGTCATAATGACTTTCTATAGTTTGCGCATGCGTCCGGAAATACGAAAAGCTTACTTCCCCCATTTTTTAAAATCACAGCTTCTAGAAGGTTTACATGATTTCTTAAAAAACACGAGTTTTTAAAAAATGTGTTTTATTTCATAAATGGAATAAACAAAGTATGCACATTCTACGTCATAACGTCTTTCTATAGTTTGCGCATGCGTGCGGAAATAAGAAAAGCTTACTTCCACCGTTTTTTAAAATCACAGCTTCTAAAAGGTTTACATGATTTCGTAAAAAACACGAGTTTTTAGAAAATGTGTTTTATTTCATAAATGGAATCTACAAAGTATGCACATTCTACGTCATAACGACTTTCTATAGTTTGCGCATGCGTCCAGAAATAAGAAAAGCTTACTTCCCCCGTTTTTTAAAATCACAGCTTCTAGAAGGTTTACATGATTTCTTAAAAAACACGAGTTTTTAGAAAATGTGTTTTATTTCATAAATGGAATCTACAAAGTATGCACATTCTACGTCATAACGACTTTCTATAGTTTGCGCATGCGTCTGGAAATAAGAAAAGCTTACTTCCCCCGTTTTTTAAAATCACAGCTTCTAGAAGGTTTACATGATTTCTTAAAAAACACGAGTTTTTAGAAAATGTGTTTTATTTCATAAATGGAATCAACAAAGTATGCACATTCTACGTCACAACGACTTTCTATAGTTTGCGCATGCGTTTGGAAATAAGAAAAGCTTACTTCCACCGTTTTTTAAAATCACAGCTTCTAGAAGGTTTACATGATTTCGTAAAAAACACGTGTTTTTAGAAAATGTGTTTTATTTCATAAATTGAATCTACAAAGTATGCACATTCTAAGTCAGAACAACTTTCTATAGTTTGCGCATGCGTCCAGAAATAAGAAAAGCTTACTTCCACCATTTTTTAAAATCACAGCTTCTAGAAGGTTTACATGATTTCGTAAAAAACATGAGTTTTTAGAAAATGTGTTTTATTTCATAAATGGAATCTACAAAGTATGCACATTCTATGTCATAACGACTCTCTATAGTTTGCGCATGCATCCGGAAATAAGAAAAGCTTACTTCCACCGTTTTTTAAAATCACAGCTTCTAGAAGGTTTACATGATTTCTTAAAAAACACGAGTTTTTAGAAAATGTGTTTTATTTAATAAATGGAATCTACAAAGTATGGACATTCTACGTCATAACGACTTTCTATAGTTTGTGCATGCGTTTGGAAACAAGAAAAGCTTACTTCCCCCGTTTTTTAAAATAACAGCTTCTGGAAGGTTTACATGATTTCTTAAAAAACACGAGTTTTTAGAAAATGTGTTTTATTTCATAAATGGAATCAACAAAGTATGCACATTCTACGTCATAACAACTTTCTATAGTTTGCGCATGCGTTTGGAAATAAGAAAAGCTTACTTCACCCGTTTTTTAAAATCACAGCTTCTAGAAGGTTTACATGATTTCTTAAAAAACACGAGTTTTTGGAAATGTGTTTTATTTCATAAATGGAATCTACAAAGTATGCACATTCTACGTCATAACGACTTTCTATAGTTTGCGCATGCGTCCGGTAATAAGACAAGCTTACTTCCACCGTTTTTTAAAATCACAGCTTCTAGAAGGTTTACAAGATTTCGTAAAAGACATGAGTTTTTAGAAAATGTGTTTTATTTCATAAATGGAATCTACAAAGTATGCACATTCTATATCATAACGACTTTCTATAGTTTGCGCATGCGTTTGAAAATAAGAAAAGCTTACTTCCCCCGTTTTTCTAAATCACAGCTTCTAGAAGGTTTACATGATTTCTTAAAAAACACGAGTTTTTAGAAAATGTATTTTATTTAATATATGGAATCAACAAAGTATGCACATTCTACGTCATAACGACTTTCTATAGTTTTCGCATGCGTCCGGAAATAAGAAAAGCTTACTTCCACCGTTTTTTAAAATCACAGCTTCTAGAAGGTTTACATGATTTCGTAAAAAACATGAGTTTTTAAAAAAAGTGTTTTATTTCATAAATGGAATCTACAAAGTATGCACATTCTACGTCATAACGACTTTCTATAGTTTGCGCATGCGTCCAGAAATAAGAAAAGCTTACTTCCCCCGTTTTTTAAAATCACAGCTTCTAAAAGGTTTACATGATTTCTTTTAAAACACGAGTTTTTAGAAAATGTGTTTTATTTCATAAATGGAATATATAAAGTATGCACATTCTACGTCATAACGACTTTCTATAGTTTGCGCATGCGTCCAGAAATAAGAAAAGCTTCCTTCCCCCGTTTTTTAAAATCACAGCTTCTAGAAGGTTTACATGATTTCTTAAAAAACACGAGTTTTTAGAAAACGTGTTCTATTTCATAAATGGAATCAACAAAGTATCCACATTCTACGTCACAACGACTTTCTATAGTTTGTGCATGCGTTATGAAATAAGAAAAGCTTACTTCCACCGTTTTTTAAAATCACAGCTTCTAGAAGGTTTACATGATTTTGTAAAAAACACGTGTTTTTAGAAAATGTGTTTTATTTCATAAATGGAATCTACATAGTATGCACATTCTAAATCAGAACGACTTTCTATAGTTTGCGTATGCGTCCGGAAATAAGAAAAGCTTACTTCCACCGTTTTTTAAAATCACAACTTCTAGAAGGTTTACATGATTTCGTAAAAAACACGAGTTTTTAGAAAATGTGTTTTATTTCATAAATGGAATCTACAAAGTATGCACATTCTATGTCATAACGACTTTCTATAGTTTGCGCATGCGTCCGGAAATAAGAAAAGCTTACTTCCACCGTTTTTTAAAATCACAGCTTCTAGAAGGTTTACATGATTTCTTAAAAAACACGAGTTTTTAGAAAATGTGTTTTATTTCATACATGGAATCAACAAAGTATGCACATTCTTCGTCATAACGACTTTCTATAGTTTACGCATTCGTCCGGAAATAAAAAAAGCTTACTTCCCCCATTTTTTAAAATCACAGCTTCTAGAAGGTTTACATGATTTCTTAAAAAACATGAGTTTTTAGAAAATGTGTTTTTTTTCATAAATGGAATCAACAAAGTATGCACATTCTACGTCATAACGACTTTATATAGTTTGCGCATGCGTCCGGAAATAAGAAAAGCTTAATTCCACCATTTTTTAAAATCACAGCTTCTAGAAGGTTTACATGATTTCTTAAAAAACACGAGTTTTTAGAAAATGTGTTTTATTTCATAAATGGAATCAACAAAGTATGCACATCCTACGTCATAACGACTTTCTATAGTTTGCGCATTCGTCCGGAAATAAGAAAAGCTTACTTCCACCATTTTTTAAAATCACAGCTTCTAGAAGGTTCACATGATTTCGTAAAAAACACGAGTTTTTAGAAAATGTGTTTTATTTCATAAATGGAATCTATAAACTATGCACATTCTACGTCATAACGACTTTCTATAGTTTGCGCATGCGTCTGGAAATAAGAAAAGCTTACTTCCCCCGTTTTTTAAAATCACAGCTTCTAGAAGGTTTACATGATTTGTTAAAAAACACGAGTTTTTAGAAAATATCTTTTATTTCATAAATGGAATCAACAAAGTATGCACATTCTACATCATAACGACTTTCTATAGTTTGCGCATGCGTCCGGAAATAAGAAAAGCTTACTTCCACCGTTTTTTAAAATCACAGCTTCTAGAAGGTTTACATGATTTCTTAAAAAACACGAGTTTTTACACAATGTGTTTTATTTCATAAATGGAATCAACAAACTTTGCACATTCTACATCATAACGACTTTCTATAGTTTGCGCATGCGTCCGGAACTAAGAAAAGCTTACTTCCCCCGTTCTTTAAAATTACAGCTTCTAGAAGGTTTACATGATTTCTTAAAAAACACGAGTTTTTAGAAAAAGTGTTTTATTTCATAAATAGAATCAACATAGTATGCAGATTCTACGTCATAACGACTTTCTATAGTTTGCGCATGCGTCCGGAAATAAGAAAAGCTTACTTCCCCCATTTTTTAAAATCACAGCTTCTAGAAGGTTTACATGATTTCTTAAAAAACACGAGTTTTTAGAAAATGTGTTTTATTTCGTAAATGGAATCAACAAAGTATGCACATCCTACGTCATAACGACTTTCTATAGTTTGCGCATGCGTCCGGAAATAAGAAAAGCTTACTTCCCCCGTTTTTTAAAATGACAGCTTCTAGAAGGTTTACATGATTTCTTAAAAAACACGAGTTTTTAGAAAATGTGTTTTATTTCGTAAATGGAATCAACAAAGTATGCACATCCTTCGTCATAACGACTTTCTATAGTTTGCGCATGCGTCCGGAAATAAGAAAAGCTTACTTCCCCTGTTTTTTAAAATCACAGCTTCTAGAAGGTTTACATGATTTCTTTAAAAACAAGAGTTTTTAGAAAATGTGTTTTATTTCATAAATGGAATCAACAAAGTATGCACATTCTACGTCATAATGACTTTCTATAGTTTGCGCATGCGTCCGGAAATAAGAAAATCTTACTTCCACCGTTTTTTAAAATCACGGCTTCTAGAAGATTTACATGATTTCGTAAAAAACACGAGTTTTTAGAAAATGTGTTTTATTTCATAAATGGAATCTACAAAGTATGCACATTCTACGTCATAACGACTTTCTATAGTTTTTGAATGCGTTTGGAAATAAGAAAAGCTTACCTCCCCCGTTTATTAAAATCACAGCTTCTAGAAGGTTTACATGATTTCTTAAAAAACACGACTTTTTAGAAAATGTGTTTTATTTCATAAATGGAATCAACAAAGTATGCACATTCTACGTCATAACGACTTTCTATAGTTTGCGCATGTGTCCGGAAATAAGAAAAGCTTACTTCCACCGTTTTTTAAAATCACAGCTACTAGAAGGTTTACATGATTTCTTAAAAAACACGAGTTTTTAGAGAATGTGTTTTATTTCATAAATGGAATCAACAAAGTATGCACATTCTACGTCATAACCACTTTTTATAGTTTGCGCATTCGTCTGGAAATAAGAAAAGCTTACTTCCACCGTTTTTTAAAATCACAGCTTATAGAAAGTTCACATGATTTTGTAAAAAACACGAGTTTTTAGAAAATGTGTTTTATTTAATAAATGGAATCTACAAAGTATGCACATTCTACGTCATAACGACTTTCTATAGTTTGCGCATGCGTTTGGAAATAAGAAAAGCTTACTTCCCCCATTTTTTAAAATAACAGCTTCTGGAAGGTTTACATGATTTCTTAAAAAACACGAGTTTTTAGAAAATGTGTTTTATTTCATAAATGGAATCAACAAAGTATGCACATTCTACGTCATAACGACTTTCTATAGTTTGCGCATGCGTCCGGAAATAAGAAAAGCTTACTTCCACCGTTTTTTAAAATCACAGCTTCTAGAAGGTTTACATGATTTCGTAAAAAACATGAGTTTTTAAAAAAAGTGTTTTATTTCATAAATGGAATCTACAAAGTATGCACATTCTACGTCATAACGACTTTCTATAGTTTGTGCATGCGTCCAGAAATAAGAAAAGCTTACTTCCCCCGTTTTTCTAAATCAAAGCTTCTAGAAGGTTTACATGATTTCTTTTAAAACACGAGTTTTTAGAAAATGTGTTTTATTTCATAAATGGAATATACAAAGTATGCACATTCTACGTCATAACAACTTTCTATAGTTTGCGCATGCGTCCGGAAATAAGAAAAGCTTACTTCCCCCGTTTTTTAAAATCACAGCTTCTAGAAGGTTTACATGATTTCTTAAAAAACACGAGCTTTTAGAAAACGTGTTTTATTTCATAAATGGAATCAACAAAGTATCCACATTCTACGTCACAACGACTTTCTATAGTTTGTGCATGCGTTATGAAATAAGAAAAGCTTACTTCCACCGTTTTTTAAAATCACAGCTTCTAGAAGGTTTACATGATTTTGTAAAAAACACGTGTTTTTAGAAAATGTGTTTTATTTCATAAATGGAATCTACATAGTATGCACATTCTAAATCAGAACGACTTTCTATAGTTTACGTATGCGTCCGGAAATAAGAAAAGCTTACTTCCACCGTTTTTTAAAATCACAACTTCTAGAAGGTTTACATGATTTCGTAAAAAACACGAGTTTTTAGAAAATGTGTTTTATTTCATAAATGGAATCTACAAAGTATGCACATTCTATGTCATAACGACTTTCTATAGTTTGCGCATGCGTCCGGAAATAAGAAAAGCTTACTTCCACCGTTTTTTAAAATCACAGCTTCTAGAAGGTTTACATGATTTCTTAAAAAACACGAGTTTTTAGAAAATGTGTTTTATTTCATACATGGAATCAACAAAGTATGCACATTCTACGTCATAACGACTTTCTATAGTTTGCGCATTCGTCCGGAAATAAGAAAAGCTTACTTCCCCCATTTTTTAAAATCACAGCTTCTAGAAGGTTTACATGATTTCTTAAAAAACATGAGTTTTTAGAAAATGTGTTTTTTTTCATAAATGGAATCAACAAAGTATGCACATTCTACGTCATAACGACTTTATATAGTTTGCGCATGCGTCCGGAAATAAGAAAAGCTTAATTCCACCGTTTTTTAAAATCACAGCTTCTAGAAGCTTTACATGATTTCTTAAAAAACACGAGTTTTTAGAAAATGTGTTTTATTTCATAAATGGAATCAACAAAGTATGCACATCCTACGTCATAACGACTTTCTATAGTTTGCGCATGCGTCTGGAAATAAGAAAAGCTTACTTCCCCCGTTTTTTAAAATCACAGCTTCTAGAAGGTTTACATGATTTGTTAAAAAACACGAGTTTTTAGAAAATATCTTTTATTTCATAAATGGAATCAACAAAGTATGCACATTCTACGTCATAACGACTTTCTATAGTTTGCGCATGCGTCCGGAAATAAGAAAAGCTTACTTCCACCGTTTTTTAAAATCACAGCTTCTAGAAGGTTTACATGATTTCTTAAAAAACACGAGTTTTTACACAATGTGTTTTATTTCATAAATGGAATCAACAAAGTATGCACATTCTACGTCATAACGACTTTCTATAGTTTGCGCATGCGTCCGGAACTAAGAAAAGCTTACTTCCCCCGTTCTTTAAAATTACAGCTTCTAGAAGGTTTACATGATTTCTTAAAACACACGAGTTTTTAGAAAAAGTGTTTTATTTCATAAATAGAATCAACAAAGTATGCAGATTCTACGTCATAACGACTTTCTATAGTTTGCGCATGCGTCCGGAAATAAGAAAACCTTACTTCCCCCATTTTTTAAAATCACAGCTTCTAGAAGGTTTACATGATTTCTTAAAAAACACGAGTTTTTAGAAAATGTGTTTTATTTCGTAAATGGAATCAACAAAGTATGCACATCCTACGTCATAACGACTTTCTATAGTTTGCGCATGCGTCCGGAAATAAGAAAAGCTTACTTCCCTCGTTTTTTAAAATGACAGCTTCTAGAAGGTTTACATGATTTCTTAAAAAACACGAGTTTTTATAAAATGTGTTTTATTTCGTAAATGGAATCAACAAAGTATGCACATCCTACGTCATAACGACTTTCTATAGTTTGCGCATGCGTCCGGAAATAAGAAAAGCTTACTTCCCCTGTTTTTTAAAATCACAGCTTCTAGAAGGTTTACATGATTTCTTTAAAAACAAGAGTTTTTAGAAAATGTGTTTTATTTCATAAATGGAATCAACAAAGTATGCACATTCTACGTCATAATGACTTTCTATAGTTTGCGCATGCGTCCGGAAATAAGAAAAGCTTACTTCCACCGTTTTTTAAAATCACGGCTTCTAGAAGATTTACATACTTCCACAGTTTTTTAAAATCACAGCTTCTAGAAGGTTTACATGATTACTTAAAAAACACGAGTTTTTAGAAAATGTGTTTTTTAAGTAAGATTACTTCCACCATTTTTTAAAATCACAGCTTCTAGAAGGTTTACATGATTTCGTAAAAAACATGAGTTTTTAGAAAATGTGTTTTATTTCATAAATGGAATCTACAAACTATGCACATTCTACGTCATAACTTCTTTCTATAGTTTGCGCATGCGTCTGGAAATAAGAAAAGCTTACTTCCCCCGTTTTTTAAAATCACAGCTTCTAGAAAGTTTACATGATTTCTTAAAAAACACGAGTTTTTAGAAAATATCTTTTATTTCATCAATGGAATCAACAAAGTATGCACATTCTATGTCATAACGACTTTCTATAGTTTGCGCATGCGTCCGGAAATGAGAAAAGCTTACTTCCACCGTTTTTTAAAATCACAGCTTCTAGAAGGTTTACATGATTTCGTAAAAAACACGAGTTTTTAGAAAATGTGTTTTATTTCATAAATGGAATCTACAAATTATGCACATTCTACGTCATAATGACTTTCTATAGTTTGCGCATGCGTCCGGAAATAAAAAAAGCTTACTTCCCCCGTTTTTTTAAATCATAGCTTCTAGAAGGTTTACATGATTTCTTAAAAAACACGAGTTTTTAGAAAATATCGTTTATTTCATAAATGGAATCAACAAAGTATGCACATTCTACGTCATAACGACTTTCTATAGTTTGCGCATGCGTCATGAAATAAGAAAAGCTTACTTCCCCCGTTTTTTAAAATCACAGCTTCTAGAAGGTTTACATGATTTCTTAAAAAACACGAGTTTTTTGAAAATGTGTTTTATTTCATAAATGGAATCAACAAAGTATGCACATCCTACGTCATAACGACTTTCTATAGTTTGCGCATTCTTCCGGAAATAAGAAAAGCTTACTTCCACCGTTTTTTAAAATCCCAGCTTCTAGAAGGTTTACATGATTTCGTAAAAAACACGAGTTTTTAGAAAATGTGTTTTATTTCATAAATGGAATCTACAAAGTATGCACATTCTACGTCATAACGACTTTCTATAGTTTGCGCATGCGTCTGGAAATAAGAAAAGCTTACTTCCCCCGTTTTTTAAAATCACAACTTCTAGAAGGCTTACATGATTTCTTAAAAAACACGAGTTTTTAGAAAATATCTTTTATTTCATCAATGGAATCAACAAAGTATGCACATTCTACATCATAACGACTTTCTATAGTTTGCGCATGCGTCCGAAAATAAGAAAAGCTTACTTCCACCATTTTTTAAAATCACAGCTTCTAGAAGGTTTACATGATTTTGTAAAAAACACGAGTTTTTAGAAAATGTGTTTTATTTCATAAATGGAATCTACAAAGTATGCACATTCTATGTCATAACGACTTTCTATAGTTTGTGCATCCGTCCGGAAATAAGAAAAGCTTACTTCCACCGTTTTTTAAAATCACAGCTTCTAGAAGGTTTACATGATTTTGTAAAAAACACGAGTTTTTAGCAAATGTGTTTTATTTCATAAATGGAATCTACAAAGTATGCACATTCTCCGTCATAACGACTTTCTATAGTTTGCGCATGCGTTTGGAAATAAGAAAAGCTTACATCCCCCGTTTTTTAAAATCACAGCTTCTAGAAGGTTTACATGATTTCTTAAAAAACATGAGTTTTTAGAAAATGTGTTTTATTTCATAAATGGAATCAACAAAGTATGCACATTCTACGTCACAACGACTTTCTATAGTTTGCGCATGCGTTTGGAAATAAGATAAGCTTACTTCCCCCGTTTTTTAAAATCACAGCTTCTAGAAGGTTTACATTATGTCTTAAAAAACACGAGTTTTTAGAAAATGTGTTTTATTATATAAATGGAATCAACAAAGTATGCACATTCTACGTCATAAAAATTTTCTATAGTTTGCGCATGCGTCCGGAAATAAGAAAAGCTTACTTCCACCGTTTTTAAAAATCACAGCTTCTAGAAGGTTTACATGATTTCGTAAAAAACACGAGTTTTTAGCAAATGTAATTTATTTCATAAATGGAATCTACAAAGTATGCAGATTCTACGTCATAACGACTTTCTATAGTTTGCGCATGCGTTTGGAAATAAGAAAAGCTTACATCCCCCGTTTTTTAAAATCACAGCTTCTAGAAGGTTTACATGATTTCTTAAAAAACACGAGTTTTTAGAAAATGTGCTTTATTTCATAAATGGAACCAACAAAGTATGCACATTCTACGTCATAACGACTTTCTATAGTTTGCGCATGCGTCCGGAAATAAGAAAAGCTTACTTCCACCGTTTTTTAAAATCACAGCTTCTAGAAAGTTTACATGATTTCGTAAAAAACTAGAGTTTTTACAAAATGTGTTTTATTTCATAAATGGAATCTACAAAGTATGCACATTGTACGTCATAACGACTTTCTATAGTTTGCGCATGCGTTTGGAAATAAGATAAGCTTACTTCCCCCGTTTTTTAAAATCACAGCTTTTAGAAGGTTTACATTATGTTTTAAAAAACACGAGTTTTTAGAAAATTTGTTTTATTATATAAATGGAATCAACAAAGTATGCACATCCTACGTCATAACGACTTTCTATTGTTTGCGCATTCGTCCGGAAATAAGAAAAGCTTACTTCCACCGTTTTTTAAAATCACAGCTTCTAGAAGGTTTACATGATTTCGTAAAAAACATGAGTTTTTAGAAAATGCGTTTTATTTCATAAATGGAATCAACAAAGTATGCACATTCTACGTCATAACAACTTTCTATAGTTTGCGCATGCGTCCGGAAATAAGAAAAACTTACTTTCCACGTTTTTTAAAATCACAGCTTCTAGAAGGTTTACATGATTTCTTAAAAAACACGAGTTTTTAGAAAATGTGTTTTATTTCATAAATGGAATCAACAAAGTATGCACATTCTACGTCATAAAGACTTTCTATAGTTTGCGCATGCGTTTGGAAATAAGAAAAGCTTACTTCCCCCGTTTTTTAAAATCACAGCTTCTGGAAGGTTTACATGATTTCTTAAAAAACACTAGTTTTTAGAAAATGTGTTTTATTTCATAAATGGAATCTACAAAGTATGCACATTCTACGTCATAACGACTTTCTATAGTTTGCGCATGCGTCCGGAAATAAGAAAAGCTTACTTCCACCATTTTTTAAAATCACAGCTTCTAGAAGGTTTACATGATTTTGTAAAAAACACGAGTTTTTAGAAAATGTGTTTTATTTCATAAATGGAATCTACAAAGTATGCACATTCTACGTCATAACGACTTTCTATAGTTTGCGCATGCGTTTGGAAATAAGAAAAGCTTACATCCCCCGTTTTTTAAAATCACAGCTTCTAGAAGGTTTACATGATTTCTTAAAAAACATGAGTTTTTAGAAAATGTGTTTTATTTCATAAATGGAATCAACAAAGTATGCACATTCTACGTCACAACGACTTTCTATAGGTTGCGCATGCGTTTGGAAATAAGATAAGCTTGCTTCCCCCGTTTTTTAAAATCACAGCTTCTAGAAGGTTTACATTATGTCTTAAAAAACACGAGTTTTTAGAAAATGTGTTTTATTATATAAATGGAATCAACAAAGTATGCACATTCTACGTCATAACAATTTTCTATAGTTTGCGCATGCGTCCGGAAATAAGAAAAGCTTACTTCCACCGTTTTTAAAAATCACAGCTTCTAGAAGGTTTACATGATTTCGTAAAAAACACGAGTTTTTAGCAAATGTAATTTATTTCATAAATGGAATCTACAAAGTATGCAGATTCTACGTCATAACGACTTTCTATAGTTTGCGCATGCGTTTGGAAATAAGAAAAGCTTACATCCCCCGTTTTTTAAAATCACAGCTTCTAGAAGGTTTACATGATTTCTTAAAAAACACGAGTTTTTAGAAAATGTGCTTTATTTCATAAATGGAACCAACAAAGTATGCACATTCTACGTCATAACGACTTTCTATAGTTTGCGCATGCGTCCGGAAATAAGAAAAGCTTACTTCCACCGTTTTTTAAAATCACAGCTTCTAGAAAGTTTACATGATTTCGTAAAAAACTAGAGTTTTTAGAAAATGTGTTTTATTTCATAAATGGAATCTACAAAGTATGCACATTGTACGTCATAACGACTTTCTATAGTTTGTGCATGCGTTTGGAAATAAGATAAGCTTACTTCCCCCGTTTTTTAAAATCACAGCTTTTAAGAAAGTTTACATTATGTTTTAAAAAACACGAGTTTTTAGAAAATTTGTTTTATTATATAATTGGAATCAACAAAGTATGCACATCCTACGTCATAACGACTTTCTATAGTTTGCGCATTCGTCCGGAAATAAGACAAGCTTACTTCCACCATTTTTTAAAATCACAGCTTCTAGAAGGTTTACATGATTTCGTAAAAAACACGAGTTTTTAGAAAATGCGTTTTATTTCATAAATGGAATCAACAAAGTATGCACATTCTACGTCATAACAACTTTCTATAGTTTGCGCATGCGTCCGGAAATGAGAAAAGCTTACTTCCACCGTTTTTTAAAATCACAGCTTCTAGAAGGTTTACATGATTTCGTAAAAAACACGAGTTTTTAGAAAATGTGTTTTATTTCATAAATGGAATCAACAAAGTATGCACATTCTATGTCATAACGACTTTCTATAGTTTACGCATGCATCCAGAAATAAGAAAAGCTTACTTCCACCGTTTTTTAAAATCACAGCTTCTAGAAGGTTTACATGATTTCGTAAAAAACATGATTTTTTAGAAAATGTGTTTTATTTCATAAATGGAATCAACAAAGTATGCACATTCTACGTCATAACGACTTTCTATAGTTTGCGCATGCGTTTGGAAATAAGAAAAGCTTACTTCCCCCGTTTTTTAAAATCAAAGCTTCTGGAAGGTTTACATGATTTCTTAAAAAACACTAGTTTTTAGAAAATATGTTCTATTTCATAAATGGAATCAACAAAGTATGCACATTCTACATCATAACGACTTTCTATAGTTTGCGCATGCGTCCGGAAATAAGAAAAGCTTACTTCCACCGTTTTTTAAAATCACAGCTTCTAGAAGGTTTACATGATTTCGTAAAAAACACGAGTTTTTAGAAAATGTATTTTATTTCATAAATGGAATCTACAAAGTATGCACATTCTACGAATAACGAATTTCTATAGTTTGCGCATGCGTTTGGAAATAAGATAAGCTTACTTCCCCCGTTTTTTAAAATCACAACTTCTAGAAGGTTTACATTATGTCTTAAAAAACACGAGTTTTTAGAAAATGTGTTTTATTATATAAATGGAATCAAAAAAGTATGCACATTCTACATCATAACAATTTTCTATAGTTTGCGCATGCGTCCGGAAATAAGAAAAGCTTACTTCCACCGTTTTTGAAAATCACAGCTTCTAGATGGTTTACATGATTTCTTAAAAAACACGAGTTTTTAGAAAATGTGTTTTATTTCATAAATGGAATCAAGAAACTATGCACATTCTACGTCATAATGACTTTGTATAGTTTGCGCATTCGTCCGGAAATAAGAAAAGCTTACTTCCCCCGTTTTTAAAAATCACAGCTTCTAGAAGGTTTAAATGATTTCTTAAAAAACACGAGTTTTTAGAAAATATGTTTTATTTCATAAATGGAATCAACAAAGTATGCACATTCTACGTCATAACAACTTTCTATAGTTTGCGCATGCGTCCGGAAATGAGAAAAGCTTACTTCCACCGTTTTTTAAAATCACAGCTTCTAGAAGGTTTACATGATTTCGTAAAAAACACGAGTTTTTAGAAAATGTGTTTTATTTCATAAATGGAATCAACAAAGTATGCACATTCTATGTCATAACGACTTTCTATAGTTTACGCATGCGTCCAGAAATAAGAAAAGCTTACTTCCACCGTTTTTTAAAATCACAGCTTCTAGAAGGTTTACATGATTTCGTAAAAAACATGATTTTTTAGAAAATGTGTTTTATTTCATAAATGGAATCTACAAAGTATGCACATTCTACGTCATAACGACTTTATATAGTTTGCGCATGCGTCCGGAAATAAGAAAAGCTTACTTCCACAGTTTACAGTTTTTTAAAATCACATCTTCTAGAAGATTCACATGATTTCGTAAAAAACACGAGTTTTTAAAAAATGTGTTTTATTTCATAAATGGAATCTACAAAGTATGCACATTCTACGTCATAACGACTTTCTATAGTTTGCGCATGCGTCCAGAAATAAGAAAAGATTACTTCCCCCGTTTTTTAAAATCACAGCTTCTAGAAGGTTTACATGATTTCTTAAAAAACACGAGTTTTTAGAAAATGTGTTTTATTTCATAAATGGAATCTACAAAGTATGCACATTCTACGTCATAACGACTTTCTATAGTTTGCGCATGCGTCTGGAAATAAGAAAAGCTTACTTCCCCCGTTTTTTAAAATCACAGCTTCTAGAAGGTTTACATGATTTCTTAAAAAACACGAGTTTTTAGAAAATGTGTTTTATTTCATAAATGGAATCAACAAAGTATGCACATTCTACGTCACAACGACTTTCTATAGTTTGCGCATGCGTTTGGAAATAAGAAAAGCTTACTTCCACCGTTTTTTAAAATCACAGCTTCTAGAAGGTTTACATGATTTCGTAAAAAACACGTGTTTTTAGAAAATGTGTTTTATTTCATAAATTGAATCTACAAAGTATGCACATTCTAAGTCAGAACAACTTTCTATAGTTTGCGCATGCGTCCAGAAATAAGAAAAGCTTACTTCCACCATTTTTTAAAATCACAGCTTCTAGAAGGTTTACATGATTTCGTAAAAAACATGAGTTTTTAGAAAATGTGTTTTATTTCATAAATGAAATCTACAAAGTATGCACATTCTACGTCATAACGACTCTCTATAGTTTGCGCATGCATCCGGAAATAAGAAAAGCTTACTTCCACCGTTTTTTAAAATCACAGCTTCTAGAAGGTTTACATGATTTCTTAAAAAACATGAGTTTTTAGAAAATGTGTTTTATTTAATAAATGGAATCTACAAAGTATGCACATTCTACGTCATAACGACTTTCTATAGTTTGCGCATGCGTTTGGAAATAAGAAAAGCTTACTTCCCCCGTTTTTTAAAATAACAGCTTCTGGAAGGTTTACATGATTTCTTAAAAAACACGAGTTTTTAGAAAATGTGTTTTATTTCATAAATGGAATCAACAAAGTATGCACATTCTACGTCATAACAACTTTCTATAGTTTGCGCATGCGTTTGGAAATAAGAAAAGCTTACTTCACCCGTTTTTTAAAATCACGGCTTCTAGAAGGTTTACATGATTTCTTAAAAAACACGAGTTTTTGGAAATGTGTTTTATTTCATAAATGGAAACTACAAAGTATGCACATTCTACGTCATAACGACTTTCTATAGTTTGCGCATGCGTCCGGTAATAAGACAAGCTTACTTCCACCGTTTTTTAAAATCACAGCTTCTAGAAGGTTTACAAGATTTCGTAAAAGACATGAGTTTTTAGAAAATGTGTTTTATTTCATAAATGGAATCTACAAGTATGCACATTCTATATCATAACGACTTTCTATAGTTTGCGCATGCGTTTGAAAATAAGAAAAGCTTACTTCCCCCGTTTTTCTAAATCACAGCTTCTAGAAGGTTTACATGATTTCTTAAAAAACACGAGTTTTTAGAAAATGTATTTTATTTAATATATGGAATCAACAAAGTATGCACATTCTACGTCATAACGACTTTCTATAGTTTTCGCATGCGTCCGGAAATAAGAAAAGCTTACTTCCACCGTTTTTTAAAATCACAGCTTCTAGAAGGTTTAAATGATTTCTTAAAAAACACGAGTTTTTAGAAAATATGTTTTATTTCATAAATGGAATCAACAAGGTATGCACATTCTACGTCATAACAACTTTCTATAGTTTGCGCATGCGTCCGGAAATGAGAAAAGCTTACTTCCACCGTTTTTTAAAATCACAGCTTCTAGAAGGTTTACATGATTTCGTAAAAAACACGAGTTTTTAGAAAATGTGTTTTATTTCATAAATGGAATCAACAAGGTATGCACATTCTATGTCATAACGACTTTCTATAGTTTACGCATGCGTCCAGAAATAAGAAAAGCTTACTTCCACCGTTTTTTAAAATCACAGCTTCTAGAAGGTTTACATGATTTCGTAAAAAACACGAGTTTTTAGAAAATATGTTTTATTTCATAAATGGAATCAACAAAGTATGCACATTCTATGTCATAACGACTTTCTATAGTTTACGCATGCGTCCAGAAATAAGAAAAGCTTACTTCCACAGTTTTTTAAAATCACATCTTCTAGAAGATTCACATGATTTCGTAAAAAACACGAGTTTTTAAAAAATGTGTTTTATTTCATAAATGGAATCTACAAAGTATGCACATTCTACGTCATAACGACTTTCTATAGTTTGCGCATGCGTCCAGAAATAAGAAAAGATTACTTCGCCCGTTTTTTAAAATCACAGCTTCTAGAAGGTTTACATGATTTCTTAAAAAACACGAGTTTTTAGAAAATGTGTTTTATTTCATAAATGGAATCTACAAAGTATGCACATTCTACGTCATAATGACTTTCTATAGTTTGCGCATGCGTCTGGAAATAAGAAAAGCTTACTTCCCCCGTTTTTTAAAATCACAGCTTCTAGAAGGTTTACATGATTTCTTAAAAAACACGAGTTTTTAGAAAATGTGTTTTATTTCATAAATGGAATCAACAAAGTATGCACATTCTACGTCACAACGACTTTCTATAGTTTGCGCATGCGTTTGGAAATAAGAAAAGCTTACTTCCACCGTTTTTTAAAATCACAGCTTCTAGAAGGTTTACATGATTTCGTAAAAAACACGTGTTTTTAGAAAATGTGTTTTATTTCATAAATTGAATCTACAAAGTATGCACATTCTAAGTCAGAACAACTTTCTATAGTTTGCGCATGCGTCCAGAAATAAGAAAAGCTTACTTCCACCATTTTTTAAAATCACAGCTTCTAGAAGGTTTACATGATTTCGTAAAAAACATGAGTTTTTAGAAAATGTGTTTTATTTCATAAATGGAATCTACAAAGTATGCACATTCTACGTCATAACGACTCTCTATAGTTTGCGCATGCATCCGGAAATAAGAAAAGCTTACTTCCACCGTTTTTTAAAATCACAGCTTCTAGAAGGTTTACATGATTTCTTAAAAAACACGAGTTTTTAGAAAATGTGTTTTATTTAATAAATGGAATCTACAAAGTATGCACATTCTACGTCATAACGACTTTCTATAGTTTGCGCATGCGTTTGGAAATAAGAAAAGCTTACTTCCCCCGTTTTTTAAAATAACAGCTTCTGGAAGGTTTACATGATTTCTTAAAAAACACGAGTTTTTAGAAAATGTGTTTTATTTCATAAATGGAATCAACAAAGTATGCACATTCTACGTCATAACAACTTTCTATAGTTTGCGCATGCGTTTGGAAATAAGAAAAGCTTACTTCACCCGTTTTTTAAAATCACGGCTTCTAGAAGGTTTACATGATTTCTTAAAAAACACGAGTTTTTGGAAATGTGTTTTATTTCATAAATGGAATCTACAAAGTATGCACATTCTACGTCATAACGACTTTCTATAGTTTGCGCATGCGTCCGGTAATAAGACAAGCTTACTTCCACCGTTTTTTAAAATCACAGCTTCTAGAAGGTTTACAAGATTTCGTAAAAGACATGAGTTTTTAGAAAATGTGTTTTATTTCATAAATGGAATCTACAAAGTATGCACATTCTATATCATAACGACTTTCTATAGTTTGCGCATGCGTTTGAAAAAAAGAAAAGCTTACTTCCCCCGTTTTTCTAAATCACAGCTTCTAGAAGGTTTACATGATTTCTTAAAAAACACGAGTTTTTAGAAAATGTATTTTATTTAATATATGGAATCAACAAAGTATGCACATTCTACGTCATAACGACTTTCTATATTTTGCGCATGCGTCCAGAAATAAGAAAAGCTTACTTCCCCCGTTTTTTAAAATCACAGCTTCTAAAAGGTTTACATGATTTCTTTTAAAACAAGAGTTTTTAGAAAATGTGTTTTATTTCATAAATGGAATATACAAAGTATGCACATTCTACGTCATAACGACTTTCTATAGTTTGCGCATGCGTCCAGAAATAAGAAAAGCTTACTTCCCCCGTTTTTTAAAATCACAGCTTCTAGAAGGTTTACATGATTTCTCAAAAAACACGAGTTTTTAGAAAACGTGTTCTATTTCATAAATGGAATCAACAAAGTATCCACATTCTACGTCACAACGACTTTCTATAGTTTGTGCATGCGTTATGAAATAAGAAAAGCTTACTTCCACCGTTTTTTAAAATCACAGCTTCTAGAAGGTTTACATGATTTTGTAAAAAACACGTGTTTTTAGGAAATGTGTTTTATTTCATAAATGGAATCTACATAGTATGCACATTCTAAATCAGAACAACTTTCTATAGTTTGCGTATGCGTCCGGAAATAAGAAAAGCTTACTTCCACCGTTTTTTAAAATCACAACTTCTAGAAGGTTTACATGATTTCGTAAAAAACACGAGTTTTTAGAAAATGTGTTTTATTTCATAAATGGAATCTACAAAGTATGCACATTCTATGTCATAACGACTTTCTATAGTTTGCGCATGCGTCCGGAAATAAGAAAAGCTTACTTCCACCGTTTTTTAAAATCACAGCTTCTAGAAGGTTTACATGATTTCTTAAAAAACACGAGTTTTTAGAAAATGTGTTTTATTTCATACATGGAATCAACAAAGTATGCACATTCTTCGTCATAGCGACTTTCTATAGTTTGCGCATTCGTCCGGAAATAAAAAAAGCTTACTTCCCCCATTTTTTAAAATCACAGCTTCTAGAAGGTTTACATGATTTCTTAAAAAACATGAGTTTTTAGAAAATGTGTTTTTTTTCATAAATGGAATCAACAAAGTATGCACATTCTACGTCATAACGACTTTATATAGTTTGCGCATGCGTCCGGAAATAAGAAAAGCTTAATTCCACCGTTTTTTAAAATCACAGCTTCTAGAAGGTTTACATGATTTCTTAAAAAACACGAGTTTTTAGAAAATGTGTTTTATTTCATAAATGGAATCAACAAAGTATGCACATCCTACGTCATAACGACTTTCTATAGTTTGCGCATTCGTCCGGAAATAAGAAAAGCTTACTTCCACCATTTTTTAAAATCACAGCTTCTAGAAGGTTTACATGATTTCGTAAAAAACACGAGTTTTTAGAAAATGTGTTTTATTTCATAAATGGAATCTATAAACTATGCACATTCAACGTCATAACGACTTTCTATAGTTTGCGCATGCGTCTGGAAATAAGAAAAGCTTACTTCCCCCGTTTTTTAAAATCACAGCTTCTAGAAGGTTTACATGATTTGTTAAAAAACACGAGTTTTTAGAAAATATCTTTTATTTCATAAATGGAATCAACAAAGTATGCACATTCTACGTCATAACGACTTTCTATAGTTTGCGCATGCGTCCGGAAATAAGAAAAGCTTACTTCCACCATTTTTTAAAATCACAGCTTCTAGAAGGTTTACATGATTTCTTAAAAAACACGAGTTTTTACACAATGTGTTTTATTTCATAAATGGAATCAACAAAGTATGCACATTCTACGTCATAACGACTTTCTATAGTTTGCGCATGCGTCCGGAACTAAGAAAAGCTTACTTCCCCCGTTCTTTAAAATTACAGCTTCTAGAAGGTTTACATGATTTCTTAAAAAACACGAGTTTTTAGAAAAAGTGTTTTATTTCATAAATAGAATCAACATAGTATGCAGATTCTACGTCATAACGACTTTCTATAGTTTGCGCATGCGTCCGGAAATAAGAAAAGCTTACTTCCCCCATTTTTTAAAATCACAGCTTCTAGAAGGTTTACATGATTTCTTAAAAAACACGAGTTTTTAGAAAATGTGTTTTATTTCGTAAATGGAATCAACAAAGTATGCACATCCTACGTCATAACGACTTTCTATAGTTTGCGCATGCGTCCGGAAATAAGAAAAGCTTACTTCCCCCGTTTTTTAAAATGACAGCTTCTAGAAGGTTTACATGATTTCTTAAAAAACACGAGTTTTTAGAAAATGTGTTTTATTTCGTAAATGAAATCAACAAAGTATGCACATCCTACGTCATAACGACTTTCTATAGTTTGCGCATGCGTTTGGAAATAAGAAAAGCTTACATCCCCCGTTTTTTAAAATCACAGCTTCTAGAAGGTTTACATGATTTCTTAAAAAACATGAGTTTTTAGAAAATGTGTTTTATATCATAAATGGAATCTACAAAGTATGCACATTCTACGTCATAACGACTTTCTATAGTTTGCGCATGCGTTTGGAAATAAGAAAAGCTTACATCCCCCGTTTTTTAAAATCACAGCTTCTAGAAGGTTTACATGATTTCTTAAAAAACAAGAGTTTTTAGAAAATGTGTTTTATTTCATAAATGGAATCAACAAAGTATGCACATTCTACGTCATAATGACTTTCTATAGTTTGCGCATGCGTCCGGAAATAAGAAAAGCTTACTTCCACCGTTTTTTAAAATCACGGCTTCTAGAAGATTTACATGATTTCGTAAAAAACACGAGTTTTTAGAAAATGTGTTTTATTTCATAAATGGAATCTACAAAGTATGCACATTCTACGTCATAACGACTTTCTATAGTTTTTGAATGCGTTTGGAAATAAGAAAAGCTTACCTCCCCCGTTTATTAAAATCACAACTTCTAGAAGGTTTACATGATTTCTTAAAAAACACGACTTTTTAGAAAATGTGTTTTATTTCATAAATGGAATCAACAAAGTATGCACATTCTACGTCATAACGACTTTCTATAGTTTGCGCATGTGTCCGGAAATAAGAAAAGCTTACTTCCACCGTTTTTTAAAATCACAGCTACTAGAAGGATTACATGATTTCTTAAAAAACACGAGTTTTTAGATAATGTGTTTTATTTCATAAATGGAATCAACAAAGTATGCACATTCTACGTCATAACCACTTTTTATAGTTTGCGCATTCGTCCGGAAATAAGAAAAGCTTACTTCCACCGTTTTTTAAAATCACAGCTTATAGAAGGTTCACATGATTTTGTAAAAAACACGAGTTTTTAGAAAATGTGTTTTATTTAATAAATGGAATCTACAAAGTATGCACATTCTTCGTCATAACGACTTTCTATAGTTTGCGCATGCATTTGGAAATAAGAAAAGCTTACTTCCCCCATTTTTTAAAATAACAGCTTCTGGAAGGTTTACATGATTTCTTAAAAAACACGAGTTTTTAGAAAATTTGTTTTATTTCATAAATGGAATCAACAAAGTATGCACATTCTACGTCATAACAACTTTCTATAGTTTGCGCATGCGTTTGGAAATAAGAAAAGCTTACTTCACCCGTTTTTTAAAATCACAGCTTCTAGAAGGTTTACATGATTTCTTAAAAAACATGAGTTTTTGGAAATGTGTTTTATTTCATAAATGGAATCTACAAAGTATGCACATTCTACGTCATAACGACTTTCTATAGTTTGCGCATGCGTCCGGAAATAAGAAAAGCTTACTTCCACCGTTTTTTAAAATCACAGCTTCTAGAAGGTTTACATGATTTCGTAAAAAACATGAGTTTTTAAAAAAAGTGTTTTATTTCATAAATGGAATCTACAAAGTATGCACATTCTACGTCATAACGACTTTCTATAGTTTGCGCATGCGTCCAGAAATAAGAAAAGCTTACTTCCCCCGTTTTTCTAAATCACAGCTTCTAGAAGGTTTACATGATTTCTTTTAAAACACGAGTTTTTAGAAAATGTGTTTTATTTCATAAATGGAATATACAAAGTATGCACATTCTACGTCATAACGACTTTCTATAGTTTGCGCATGCGTCCGGAAATAAGAAAAGCTTACTTCCCCCGTTTTTTAAAATCACAGCTTCTAGAAGGTTTACATGATTTCTTAAAAAACACGAGCTTTTAGAAAACGTGTTTTATTTCATAAATGGAATCAACAAAGTATCCACATTCTACGTCACAACGACTTTCTATAGTTTGTGCATGCGTTATGAAATAAGAAAAGCTTACTTCCACCGTTTTTTAAAATCACAGCTTCTAGAAGGTTTACATGATTTTGTAAAAAACACGTGTTTTTAGAAAATGTGTTTTATTTCATAAATGGAATCTACATAGTATGCACATTCTAAATCAGAACGACTTTCTATAGTTTACGTATGCGTCCGGAAATAAGAAAAGCTTACTTCCACCGTTTTTTAAAATCACAACTTCTAGAAGGTTTACATGATTTCGTAAAAAACACGAGTTTTTAGAAAATGTGTTTTATTTCATAAATGGAATCTACAAAGTATGCACATTCTATGTCATAACGACTTTCTATAGTTTGCGCATGTGTCCGGAAATAAGAAAAGCTTACTTCCACCGTTTTTTAAAATCACAGCTTCTAGAAGGTTTACATGATTTCTTAAAAAACACGAGTTTTTAGAAAATGTGTTTTATTTCATACATGGAATCAACAAAGTATGCACATTCTACGTCATAACGACTTTCTATAGTTTGCGCATTCGTCCGGAAATAAGAAAAGCTTACTTCCCCCATTTTTTAAAATCACAGCTTCTAGAAGGTTTACATGATTTGTTAAAAAACATGAGTTTTTAGAAAATGTGTTTTATTTCGTAAATGGAATCAACAAAGTATGCACATCCTACGTCATAACGACTTTCTATAGTTTGCGCATGCGTCCGGAAATAAGAAAAGCTTACTTCCCCCGTTTTTTAAAATCACAGCTTCTAGAAGGTTTACATGATTTCTTAAAAAACACGACTTTTTAGAAAATGTGTTTTTTTTCATAAATGGAATCAACAAAGTATGCACATTCTACGTCATAACGACTTTATATAGTTTGCGCATGCGTCCGGAAATAAGAAAAGCTTAATTCCACCGTTTTTTAAAATCACAGCTTCTAGAAGGTTTACATGATTTCTTAAAAAACACGAGTTTTTAGAAAATGTGTTTTATTTCAGAAATGGAATCAACAAAGTATGCACATCCTACGTCATAACGACTTTCTATAGTTTGCGCATGCGTCTGGAAATAAGAAAAGCTTACTTCCCCCGTTTTTTAAAATCACAGCTTCTAGAAGGTTTACATGATTTGTTAAAAAACACGAGTTTTTAGAAAATATCTTTTATTTCATAAATGGAATCGACAAAGTATGCACATTCTACGTCATAACGACTTTCTATAGTTTGCGCATGCGTCCGGAAATAAGAAAAGCTTACTTCCACCGTTTTTGAAAATCACAGCTTCTAGATGGTTTACATGATTTCTTAAAAAACACGAGTTTTTAGAAAATGTGTTTTATTTCATAAATGGAATCAACAAACTATGCACATTCTACGTCATAATGACTTTGTATAGTTTGCGCATTCGTCCGGAAATAAGAAAAGCTTACTTCCCCCGTTTTTAAAAATCACAGCTTCTAGAAGGTTTAAATGATTTCTTAAAAAACATGAGTTTTTAGAAAATATGTTTTATTTCATAAATGGAATCAACAAAGTATGCACATTCTACGTCATAACAACTTTCTATAGTTTGCGCATGCGTCCGGAAATGAGAAAAGCTTACTTCCACCGTTTTTTAAAATCACAGCTTCTAGAAGGTTTACATGATTTCGTAAAAAACACGAGTTTTTAGAAAATGTGTTTTATTTCATAAATGGAATCAACAAAGTATGCACATTCTATGTCATAACGACTTTCTATAGTTTACGCATGCGTCCAGAAATAAGAAAAGCTTACTTCCACCGTTTTTTAAAATCACAGCTTCTAGAAGGTTTACATGATTTCGTAAAAAACATGATTTTTTAGAAAATGTGTTTTATTTCATAAATGGAATCTACAAAGTATGCACATTCTACGTCATAACGACTTTATATAGTTTGCGCATGCGTCCGGAAATAAGAAAAGCTTACTTCCACAGTTTTTTAAAATCACATCTTCTAGAAGATTCACATGATTTCGTAAAAAACACGAGTTTTTAAAAAATGTGTTTTATTTCATAAATGGAATCTACAAAGTATGCACATTCTACGTCATAACGACTTTCTATAGTTTGCGCATGCGTCCAGAAATAAGAAAAGATTACTTCCCCCGTTTTTTAAAATCACAGCTTCTAGAAGGTTTACATGATTTCTTAAAAAACACGAGTTTTTAGAAAATGTGTTTTATTTCATAAATGGAATCTACAAAGTATGCACATTCTACGTCATAACGACTTTCTATAGTTTGCGCATGCGTCTGGAAATAAGAAAAGCTTACTTCCCCCGTTTTTTAAAATCACAGCTTCTAGAAGGTTTACATGATTTCTTAAAAAACACGAGTTTTTAGAAAATGTGTTTTATTTCATAAATGGAATCAACAAAGTATGCACATTCTACGTCACAACGAGTTTCTATAGTTTGCGCATGCGTTTGGAAATAAGAAAAGCTTACTTCCACCGTTTTTTAAAATCACAGCTTCTAGAAGGTTTACATGATTTCGTAAAAAACACGTGTTTTTAGAAAATGTGTTTTATTTCATAAATTGAATCTACAAAGTATGCACATTCTAAGTCAGAACAACTTTCTATAGTTTGCGCATGCGTCCAGAAATAAGAAAAGCTTACTTCCACCATTTTTTAAAATCACAGCTTCTAGAAGGTTTACATGATTTCGTAAAAAACATGAGTTTTTAGAAAATGTGTTTTATTTCATAAATGAAATCTACAAAGTATGCACATTCTACGTCATAACGACTCTCTATAGTTTGCGCATGCATCCGGAAATAAGAAAAGCTTACTTCCACCGTTTTTTAAAATCACAGCTTCTAGAAGGTTTACATGATTTCTTAAAAAACACGAGTTTTTAGAAAATGTGTTTTATTTAATAAATGGAATCTACAAAGTATGCACATTCTACGTCATAACGACTTTCTATAGTTTGCGCATGCGTTTGGAAATAAGAAAAGCTTACTTCCCCCGTTTTTTAAAATAACAGCTTCTGGAAGGTTTACATGATTTCTTAAAAAACACGAGTTTTTAGAAAATGTGTTTTATTTCATAAATGGAATCAACAAAGTATGCACATTCTACGTCATAACAACTTTCTATAGTTTGCGCATGCGTTTGGAAATAAGAAAAGCTTACTTCACCCGTTTTTTAAAATCACGGCTTCTAGAAGGTTTACATGATTTCTTAAAAAACACGAGTTTTTGGAAATGTGTTTTATTTCATAAATGGAAACTACAAATAATGCACATTCTACGTCATAACGACTTTCTATAGTTTGCGCATGCGTCCGGTAATAAGACAAGCTTACTTCCACCGTTTTTTAAAATCACAGCTTCTAGAAGGTTTACAAGATTTCGTAAAAGACATGAGTTTTTAGAAAATGTGTTTTATTTCATAAATGGAATCTACAAAGTATGCACATTCTATATCATAACGACTTTCTATAGTTTGCGCATGCGTTTGAAAATAAGAAAAGCTTACTTCCCCCGTTTTTCTAAATCACAGCTTCTAGAAGGTTTACATGATTTCTTAAAAAACACGAGTTTTTAGAAAATGTATTTTATTTAATATATCGAATCAACAAAGTATGCACATTCTACGTCATAACGACTTTCTATAGTTTTCGCATGCGTCCGGAAATAAGAAAAGCTTACTTCCACCGTTTTTTAAAATCACAGCTTCTAGAAGGTTTAAATGATTTCTTAAAAAACACGAGTTTTTAGAAAATATGTTTTATTTCATAAATGGAATCAACAAGGTATGCACATTCTACGTCATAACAACTTTCTATAGTTTGCGCATGCGTCCGGAAATGAGAAAAGCTTACTTCCACCGTTTTTTAAAATCACAGCTTCTAGAAGGTTTACATGATTTCGTAAAAAACACGAGTTTTTAGAAAATGTGTTTTATTTCATAAATGGAATCAACAAGGTATGCACATTCTATGTCATAACGACTTTCTATAGTTTACGCATGCGTCCAGAAATAAGAAAAGCTTACTTCCACCGTTTTTTAAAATCACAGCTTCTAGAAGGTTTACATTATTTCGTAAAAAACACGAGTTTTTAGAAAATGTGTTTTATTTCATAAATGGAATCAACAAAGTATGCACATTCTATGTCATAACGACTTTCTATAGTTTACGCATGCGTCCAGAAATAAGAAAAGCTTACTTCCACCGTTTTTTAAAATCACAGCTTCTAGAAGGTTTACATGATTTCGTAAAAAACATGATTTTTTAGAAAATGTGTTTTATTTCGTAAATGGAATCAACAAAGTATGCACATTCTACGTCATAACGACTTTCTATAGTTTGCGCATGCGTTTGGAAATAAGAAAAGCTTACTTCCCCCGTTTTTTAAAATCACAGCTTCTGGAAGGTTTACATGATTTCTTAAAAAACACTAGTTTTTAGAAAATATGTTCTATTTCATAAATGGAATCAACAAAGTATGCACATTCTACATCATAACGACTTTCTATAGTTTGCGCATGCGTCCGAAAATAAGAAAAGCTTACTTCCACCGTTTTTTAAAATCACAGCTTCTAGAAGGTTTACATGATTTCGTAAAAAACACGAGTTTTTAGAAAATGTATTTTATTTCATAAATGGAATCTACAAAGTATGCACATTCTACGAATAACGAATTTCTATAGTTTGCGCATGCGTTTGGAAATAAGATAAGCTTACTTCCCCCGTTTTTTAAAATCACAACTTCTAGAAGGTTTACATTATGTCTTAAAAAACACGAGTTTTTAGAAAATGTGTTTTATTATATAAATGGAATCAAAAAAGTATGCACATTCTACATCATAACAATTTTCTATAGTTTGCGCATGCGTCCGGAAATAAGAAAAGCTTACTTCCACCGTTTTTTAAAATCACAGCTTCTAGATGGTTTACATGATTTCTTAAAAAACACGAGTTCTTAGAAAATGTGTTTTATTTCATAAATGGAATCAACAAACTATGCACATTCTACGTCATAATGACTTTGTATAGTTTGCGCATTCGTCCGGAAATAAGAAAAGCTTACTTCCACCGTTTTTAAAAATCACAGCTTCTAGAAGGTTTAAATGATTTCTTAAAAAACACGAGTTTTTAGAAAATATGTTTTATTTCATAAATGGAATCAACAAAGTATGCACATTCTACGTCATAACAACTTTCTATAGTTTGCGCATGCGTCCGGAAATGAGAAAAGCTTACTTCCACCGTTTTTTAAAATCACAGCTTCTAGAAGGTTTACATGATTTCGTAAAAAACACGAGTTTTTAGAAAATGTGTTTTATTTCATAAATGGAATCAACAAAGTATGCACATTCTATGTCATAACGACTTTCTATAGTTTACGCATGCGTCCAGAAATAAGAAAAGCTTACTTCCACCGTTTTTTAAAATCACAGCTTCTAGAAGGTTTACATGATTTCGTAAAAAACATGATTTTTTAGAAAATGTGTTTTATTTCATAAATGGAATCTACAAAGTATGCACATTCTACGTCATAACGACTTTATATAGTTTGCGCATGCGTCCGGAAATAAGAAAAGCTTACTTCCACAGTTTTTTAAAATCACATCTTCTAGAAGATTCACATGATTTCGTAAAAAACACGAGTTTTTAAAAAATGTGTTTTATTTCATAAATGGAATCTACAAAGTATGCACATTCTACGTCATAACGACTTTCTATAGTTTGCGCATGCGTCCAGAAATAAGAAAAGATTACTTCGCCCGTTTTTTAAAATCACAGCTTCTAGAAGGTTTACATGATTTCTTAAAAAACACGAGTTTTTAGAAAATGTGTTTTATTTCATAAATGGAATCTACAAAGTATGCACATTCTACGTCAAAATGACTTTCTATAGTTTGCGCATGCGTCTGGAAATAAGAAAAGCTTACTTCCCCCGTTTTTTAAAATCACAGCTTCTAGAAGGTTTACATGATTTCTTAAAAAACACGAGTTTTTAGAAAATGTGTTTTATTTCATAAATGGAATCAACAAAGTATGCACATTCTACGTCACAACGACTTTCTATAGTTTGCGCATGCGTTTGGAAATAAGAAAAGCTTACTTCCACCGTTTTTTAAAATCACAGCTTCTAGAAGGTTTACATGATTTCGTAAAAAACACGTGTTTTTAGAAAATGTGTTTTATTTCATAAATTGAATCTACAAAGTATGCACATTCTAAGTCAGAACAACTTTCTATAGTTTGCGCATGCGTCCAGAAATAAGAAAAGCTTACTTCCACCATTTTTTAAAATCACAGCTTCTAGAAGGTTTACATGATTTCGTAAAAAACATGAGTTTTTAGAAAATGTGTTTTATTTCATAAATGGAATCTACAAAGTATGCACATTCTACGTCATAACGACTCTCTATAGTTTGCGCATGCATCCGGAAATAAGAAAAGCTTACTTCCACCGTTTTTTAAAATCACAGCTTCTAGAAGGTTTACATGATTTCTTAAAAAACACGAGTTTTTAGAAAATGTGTTTTATTTAATAAATGGAATCTACAAAGTATGCACATTCTACGTCATAACGACTTTCTATAGTTTGCGCATGCGTTTGGAAATAAGAAAAGCTTACTTCCCCCGTTTTTTAAAATAACAGCTTCTGGAAGGTTTACATGATTTCTTAAAAAACACGAGTTTTTAGAAAATGTGTTTTATTTCATAAATGGAATCAACAAAGTATGCACATTATACGTCACAACGACTTTCTATAGTTTGCGCATGCGTTTGGAAATAAGAAAAGCTTACTTCCACCGTTTTTTAAAATCACAGCTTCTAGAAGGTTTACATGATTTCGTAAAAAACACGTGTTTTTAGAAAATGTGTTTTATTTCATAAATTGAATCTACAAAGTATGCACATTCTAAGTCAGAACAACTTTCTATAGTTTGCGCATGCGTCCAGAAATAAGAAAAGCTTACTTCCACCATTTTTTAAAATCACAGCTTCTAGAAGGTTTACATGATTTCGTAAAAAACATGAGTTTTTAGAAAATGTGTTTTATTTCATAAATGAAATCTACAAAGTATGCACATTCTACGTCATAACGACTCTCTATAGTTTGCGCATGCATCCGGAAATAAGAAAAGCTTACTTCCACCGTTTTTTAAAATCACAGCTTCTAGAAGGTTTACATGATTTCTTAAAAAACACGAGTTTTTAGAAAATGTGTTTTATTTAATAAATGGAATCTACAAAGTATGCACATTCTACGTCATAACGACTTTCTATAGTTTGCGCATGCGTTTGGAAATAAGAAAAGCTTACTTCCCCCGTTTTTTAAAATAACAGCTTCTGGAAGGTTTACATGATTTCTTAAAAAACACGAGTTTTTAGAAAATGTGTTTTATTTCATAAATGGAATCAACAAAGTATGCACATTCTACGTCATAACAACTTTCTATAGTTTGCGCATGCGTTTGGAAATAAGAAAAGCTTACTTCACCCGTTTTTTAAAATCACGGCTTCTAGAAGGTTTACATGATTTCTTAAAAAACACGAGTTTTTGGAAATGTGTTTTATTTCATAAATGGAAACTACAAAGTATGCACATTCTACGTCATAACGACTTTCTATAGTTTGCGCATGCGTCCGGTAATAAGACAAGCTTACTTCCACCGTTTTTTAAAATCACAGCTTCTAGAAGGTTTACAAGATTTCGTAAAAGACATGAGTTTTTAGAAAATGTGTTTTATTTCATAAATGGAATCTACAAAGTATGCACATTCTATATCATAACGACTTTCTATAGTTTGCGCATGCGTTTGAAAATAAGAAAAGCTTACTTCCCCCGTTTTTCTAAATCACAGCTTCTAGAAGGTTTACATGATTTCTTAAAAAACACGAGTTTTTAGAAAATGTATATTATTTAATATATCGAATCAACAAAGTATGCACATTCTACGTCATAACGACTTTCTATAGTTTTCGCATGCGTCCGGAAATAAGAAAAGCTTACTTCCACCGTTTTTTAAAATCACAGCTTCTAGAAGGTTTAAATGATTTCTTAAAAAACACGAGTTTTTAGAAAATATGTTTTATTTCATAAATGGAATCAACAAGGTATGCACATTCTACGTCATAACAACTTTCTATAGTTTGCGCATGCGTCCGGAAATGAGAAAAGCTTACTTCCACCGTTTTTTAAAATCACAGCTTCTAGAAGGTTTACATGATTTCGTAAAAAACACGAGTTTTTAGAAAATGTGTTTTATTTCATAAATGGAATCAACAAGGTATGCACATTCTATGTCATAACGACTTTCTATAGTTTACGCATGCGTCAAGAAATAAGAAAAGCTTACTTCCACCGTTTTTTAAAATCACAGCTTCTAGAAGGTTTACATGATTTCGTAAAAAACACGAGTTTTTAGAAAATGTGTTTTATTTCATAAATGGAATCAACAAAGTATGCACATTCTATGTCATAACGACTTTCTATAGTTTACGCATGCGTCCAGAAATAAGAAAAGCTTACTTCCACCGTTTTTTAAAATCACAGCTTCTAGAAGGTTTACATGATTTCGTAAAAAACATGATTTTTTAGAAAATGTGTTTTATTTCGTAAATGGAATCAACAAAGTATGCACATTCTACGTCAAAACAACTTTCTATAGTTTGCGCATGCGTTTGGAAATAAGAAAAGCTTACTTCCCCCGTTTTTTAAAATCACAGCTTCTGGAAGGTTTACATGATTTCTTAAAAAACACTAGTTTTTAGAAAATATGTTCTATTTCATAAATGGAATCAACAAAGTATGCACATTGTACATCATAACGACTTTCTATAGTTTGCGCATGCGTCCGGAAATAAGAAAAGCTTACTTCCACCGTTTTTTAAAATCACAGCTTCTAGAAGGTTTACATGATTTCGTAAAAAACACGAGTTTTTAGAAAATGTATTTTATTTCATAAATGGAATCTACAAAGTATGCACATTCTACGAATAACGAATTTCTATAGTTTGCGCATGCGTTTGGAAATAAGATAAGCTTACTTCCCCCGTTTTTTAAAATCACAACTTCTAGAAGGTTTACATTATGTCTTAAAAAACACGAGTTTTTAGAAAATGTGTTTTATTATATAAATGGAATCAAAAAAGTATGCACATTCTACATCATAACAATTTTCTATAGTTTGCGCATGCGTCCGGAAATAAGAAAAGCTTACTTCCACCGTTTTTTAAAATCACAGCTTCTAGATGGTTTACATGATTTCTTAAAAAACACGAGTTTTTAGAAAATGTGTTTTATTTCATAAATGGAATCAACAAACTATGCACATTCTACGTCATAATGACTTTGTATAGATTGCGCATTCGTCCGGAAATAAGAAAAGCTTACTTCCCCCGTTTTTAAAAATCACAGCTTCTAGAAGGTTTAAATGATTTCTTAAAAAACACGAGTTTTTAGAAAATATGTTTTATTTCATAAATGGAATCAACAAAGTATGCACATTCTACGTCATAACAACTTTCTATAGTTTGCGCATGCGTCCGGAAATGAGAAAAGCTTACTTCCCCCGTTTTTTAAAATAACAGCTTCTGGAAGGTTTACATGATTTCTTAAAAAACACGAGTTTTTAGAAAATGTGTTTTATTTCATAAATGGAATCAACAAAGTATGCACATTATACGTCACAACGACTTTCTATAGTTTGCGCATGCGTTTGGAAATAAGAAAAGCTTACTTCCACCGTTTTTTAAAATCACAGCTTCTAGAAGGTTTACATGATTTCGTAAAAAACACGTGTTTTTAGAAAATGTGTTTTATTTCATAAATTGAATCTACAAAGTATGCACATTCTAAGTCAGAACAACTTTCTATAGTTTGCGCATGCGTCCAGAAATAAGAAAAGCTTACTTCCACCATTTTTTAAAATCACAGCTTCTAGAAGGTTTACATGATTTCGTAAAAAACATGAGTTTTTAGAAAATGTGTTTTATTTCATAAATGAAATCTACAAAGTATGCACATTCTACGTCATAACGACTCTCTATAGTTTGCGCATGCATCCGGAAATAAGAAAAGCTTACTTCCACCGTTTTTTAAAATCACAGCTTCTAGAAGGTTTACATGATTTCTTAAAAAACACGAGTTTTTAGAAAATGTGTTTTATTTAATAAATGGAATCTACAAAGTATGCACATTCTACGTCATAACGACTTTCTATAGTTTGCGCATGCGTTTGGAAATAAGAAAAGCTTACTTCCCCCGTTTTTTAAAATAACAGCTTCTGGAAGGTTTACATGATTTCTTAAAAAACACGAGTTTTTAGAAAATGTGTTTTATTTCATAAATGGAATCAACAAAGTATGCACATTCTACGTCATAACAACTTTCTATAGTTTGCGCATGCGTTTGGAAATAAGAAAAGCTTACTTCACCCGTTTTTTAAAATCACGGCTTCTAGAAGGTTTACATGATTTCTTAAAAAACACGAGTTTTTGGAAATGTGTTTTATTTCATAAATGGAAACTACAAAGTATGCACATTCTACGTCATAACGACTTTCTATAGTTTGCGCATGCGTCCGGTAATAAGACAAGCTTACTTCCACCGTTTTTTAAAATCACAGCTTCTAGAAGGTTTACAAGATTTCGTAAAAGACATGAGTTTTTAGAAAATGTGTTTTATTTCATAAATGGAATCTACAAAGTATGCACATTCTATATCATAACGACTTTCTATAGTTTGCGCATGCGTTTGAAAATAAGAAAAGCTTACTTCCCCCGTTTTTCTAAATCACAGCTTCTAGAAGGTTTACATGATTTCTTAAAAAACACGAGTTTTTAGAAAATGTATATTATTTAATATATCGAATCAACAAAGTATGCACATTCTACGTCATAACGACTTTCTATAGTTTTCGCATGCGTCCGGAAATAAGAAAAGCTTACTTCCACCGTTTTTTAAAATCACAGCTTCTAGAAGGTTTAAATGATTTCTTAAAAAACACGAGTTTTTAGAAAATATGTTTTATTTCATAAATGGAATCAACAAGGTATGCACATTCTACGTCATAACAACTTTCTATAGTTTGCGCATGCGTCCGGAAATGAGAAAAGCTTACTTCCACCGTTTTTTAAAATCACAGCTTCTAGAAGGTTTACATGATTTCGTAAAAAACACGAGTTTTTAGAAAATGTGTTTTATTTCATAAATGGAATCAACAAGGTATGCACATTCTATGTCATAACGACTTTCTATAGTTTACGCATGCGTCAAGAAATAAGAAAAGCTTACTTCCACCGTTTTTTAAAATCACAGCTTCTAGAAGGTTTACATGATTTCGTAAAAAACACGAGTTTTTAGAAAATGTGTTTTATTTCATAAATGGAATCAACAAAGTATGCACATTCTATGTCATAACGACTTTCTATAGTTTACGCATGCGTCCAGAAATAAGAAAAGCTTACTTCCACCGTTTTTTAAAATCACAGCTTCTAGAAGGTTTACATGATTTCGTAAAAAACATGATTTTTTAGAAAATGTGTTTTATTTCGTAAATGGAATCAACAAAGTATGCACATTCTACGTCAAAACAACTTTCTATAGTTTGCGCATGCGTTTGGAAATAAGAAAAGCTTACTTCCCCCGTTTTTTAAAATCACAGCTTCTGGAAGGTTTACATGATTTCTTAAAAAACACTAGTTTTTAGAAAATATGTTCTATTTCATAAATGGAATCAACAAAGTATGCACATTGTACATCATAACGACTTTCTATAGTTTGCGCATGCGTCCGGAAATAAGAAAAGCTTACTTCCACCGTTTTTTAAAATCACAGCTTCTAGAAGGTTTACATGATTTCGTAAAAAACACGAGTTTTTAGAAAATGTATTTTATTTCATAAATGGAATCTACAAAGTATGCACATTCTACGAATAACGAATTTCTATAGTTTGCGCATGCGTTTGGAAATAAGATAAGCTTACTTCCCCCGTTTTTTAAAATCACAACTTCTAGAAGGTTTACATTATGTCTTAAAAAACACGAGTTTTTAGAAAATGTGTTTTATTATATAAATGGAATCAAAAAAGTATGCACATTCTACATCATAACAATTTTCTATAGTTTGCGCATGCGTCCGGAAATAAGAAAAGCTTACTTCCACCGTTTTTTAAAATCACAGCTTCTAGATGGTTTACATGATTTCTTAAAAAACACGAGTTTTTAGAAAATGTGTTTTATTTCATAAATGGAATCAACAAACTATGCACATTCTACGTCATAATGACTTTGTATAGATTGCGCATTCGTCCGGAAATAAGAAAAGCTTACTTCCCCCGTTTTTAAAAATCACAGCTTCTAGAAGGTTTAAATGATTTCTTAAAAAACACGAGTTTTTAGAAAATATGTTTTATTTCATAAATGGAATCAACAAAGTATGCACATTCTACGTCATAACAACTTTCTATAGTTTGCGCATGCGTCCGGAAATGAGAAAAGCTTACTTCCACCGTTTTTTAAAATCACAGCTTCTAGAAGGTTTACATGATTTCGTAAAAAACACGAGTTTTTAGAAAATGTGTTTTATTTCATAAATGGAATCAACAAAGTATGCACATTCTATGTCATAACGACTTTCTATAGTTTACGCATGCGTCCAGAAATAAGAAAAGCTTACTTCCACCGTTTTTTAAAATCACAGCTTCTAGAAGGTTTACATGATTTCGTAAAAAACATGATTTTTTAGAAAATGTGTTTTATTTCATAAATGGAATCTACAAAGTATGCACATTCTACGTCATAACGACTTTATATAGTTTGCGCATGCGTCCGGAAATAAGAAAAGCTTACTTCCACAGTTTTTTAAAATCACATCTTCTAGAAGATTCACATGATTTTGTAAAAAACACGAGTTTTTAAAAAATGTGTTTTATTTCATAAATGGAATCTACAAAGTATGCACATTCTACGTCATAACGACTTTCTATAGTTTGCGCATGCGTCCAGAAATAAGAAAAGATTACTTCGCCCGTTTTTTAAAATCACAGCTTCTAGAAGGTTTACATGATTTCTTAAAAAACACGAGTTTTTAGAAAATGTGTTTTATTTCATAAATGGAATCTACAAAGTATGCACATTCTACGTCATAATGACTTTCTATAGTTTGCGCATGCGTCTGGAAATAAGAAAAGCTTACTTCCCCCGTTTTTTAAAATCACAGCTTCTAGAAGGTTTACATGATTTCTTAAAAAACACGAGTTTTTAGAAAATGTGTTTTATTTCATAAATGGAATCAACAAAGTATGCACATTCTACGTCACAACGACTTTCTATAGTTTGCGCATGCGTTTGGAAATAAGAAAAGCTTACTTCCACCGTTTTTTAAAATCACAGCTTCTAGAAGGTTTACATGATTTCGTAAAAAACACGTGTTTTTAGAAAATGTGTTTTATTTCATAAATTGAATCTACAAAGTATGCACATTCTAAGTCAGAACAACTTTCTATAGTTTGCGCATGCGTCCAGAAATAAGAAAAGCTTACTTCCACCATTTTTTAAAATCACAGCTTCTAGAAGGTTTACATGATTTCGTAAAAAACATGAGTTTTTAGAAAATGTGTTTTATTTCATAAATGGAATCTACAAAGTATGCACATTCTACGTCATAACGACTCTCTATAGTTTGCGCATGCATCCGGAAATAAGAAAAGCTTACTTCCACCGTTTTTTAAAATCACAGCTTCTAGAAGGTTTACATGATTTCTTAAAAAACACGAGTTTTTAGAAAATGTGTTTTATTTAATAAATGGAATCTACAAAGTATGCACATTCTACGTCATAACGACTTTCTATAGTTTGCGCATGCGTTTGGAAATAAGAAAAGCTTACTTCCCCCGTTTTTTAAAATAACAGCTTCTGGAAGGTTTACATGATTTCTTAAAAAACACGAGTTTTTAGAAAATGTGTTTTATTTCATAAATGGAATCAACAAAGTATGCACATTCTACGTCATAACAACTTTCTATAGTTTGCGCATGCGTTTGGAAATAAGAAAAGCTTACTTCACCCGTTTTTTAAAATCACGGCTTCTAGAAGGTTTACATGATTTCTTAAAAAACACGAGTTTTTGGAAATGTGTTTTATTTCATAAATGGAATCTACAAAGTATGCACATTCTACGTCATAACGACTTTCTATAGTTTGCGCATGCGTCCGGTAATAAGACAAGCTTACTTCCACCGTTTTTTAAAATCACAGCTTCTACAAGGTTTACAAGATTTCGTAAAAGACATGAGTTTTTAGAAAATGTGTTTTATTTCATAAATGGAATCTACAAAGTATGCACATTCTATATCATAACGACTTTCTATAGTTTGCGCATGCGTTTGAAAATAAGAAAAGCTTACTTCCCCCGTTTTTCTAAATCACAGCTTCTAGAAGGTTTACATGATTTCTTAAAAAACACGAGTTTTTAGAAAATGTATTTTATTTAATATATGGAATCAACAAAGTATGCACATTCTACGTCATAACGACTTTCTATATTTTGCGCATGCGTCCAGAAATAAGAAAAGCTTACTTCCCCCGTTTTTTAAAATCACAGCTTCTAAAAGGTTTACATGATTTCTTTTAAAACACGAGTTTTTAGAAAATGTGTTTTATTTCATAAATGGAATATACAAAGTATGCACATTCTACGTCATAACGACTTTCTATAGTTTGCGCATGCGTCCAGAAATAAGAAAAGCTTACTTCCCCCATTTTTTAAAATCACAGCTTCTAGAAGGTTTACATGATTTCTTAAAAAACACGAGTTTTTAGAAAACGTGTTCTATTTCATAAATGGAATCAACAAAGTATCCACATTCTTCGTCACAACGACTTTCTATAGTTTGTGCATGCGTTATGAAATAAGAAAAGCTTACTTCCACCGTTTTTTAAAATCACAGCTTCTAGAAGGTTTACATGATTTTGTAAAAAACACGTGTTTTTAGGAAATGTGTTTTATTTCATAAATGGAATCTACATAGTATGCACATTCTAAATCAGAACAACTTTCTATAGTTTGCGTATGCGTCCGGAAATAAGAAAAGCTTACTTCCACCGTTTTTTAAAATCACAACTTCTAGAAGGTTTACATGATTTCGTAAAAAACACGAGTTTTTAGAAAATGTGTTTTATTTCATAAATGGAATCTACAAAGTATGCACATTCTATGTCATAACGACTTTCTATAGTTTGCGCATGCGTCCGGAAATAAGAAAAGCTTACTTCCACCGTTTTTTAAAATCACAGCTTCTAGAAGGTTTACATGATTTCTTAAAAAACACGAGTTTTTAGAAAATGTGTTTTATTTCATACATGGAATCAACAAAGTATGCACATTCTTCGTCATAGCGACTTTCTATAGTTTGCGCATTCGTCCGGAAATAAAAAAAGCTTACTTCCCCCATTTTTTAAAATCACAGCTTCTAGAAGGTTTACATGATTTCTTAAAAAACATGAGTTTTTAGAAAATGTGTTTTTTTTCATAAATGGAATCAACAAAGTATGCACATTCTACGTCATAACGACTTTATATAGTTTGCGCATGCGTCCGGAAATAAGAAAAGCTTAATTCCACCGTTTTTTAAAATCACAGCTTCTAGAAGGTTTACATGATTTCTTAAAAAACACGAGTTTTTAGAAAATGTGTTTTATTTCATAAATGGAATCAACAAAGTATGCACATCCTACGTCATAACGACTTTCTATAGTTTGCGCATTCGTCCGGAAATAAGAAAAGCTTACTTCCACCATTTTTTAAAATCACAGCTTCTAGAAGGTTTACATGATTTCGTAAAAAACACGAGTTTTTAGAAAATGTGTTTTATTTCATAAATGGAATCTATAAACTATGCACATTCAACGTCATAACGACTTTCTATAGTTTGCGCATGCGTCTGGAAATAAGAAAAGCTTACTTCCCCCGTTTTTTAAAATCACAGCTTCTAGAAGGTTTACATGATTTGTTAAAAAACACGAGTTTTTAGAAAATATCTTTTATTTCATAAATGGAATCAACAAAGTATGCACATTCTACGTCATAACGACTTTCTATAGTTTGCGCATGCGTCCGGAAATAAGAAAAGCTTACTTCCACCATTTTTTAAAATCACAGCTTCTAGAAGGTTTACATGATTTCTTAAAAAACACGAGTTTTTACACAATGTGTTTTATTTCATAAATGGAATCAACAAAGTATGCACATTCTACGTCATAACGACTTTCTATAGTTTGCGCATGCGTCCGGAACTAAGAAAAGCTTACTTCCCCCGTTCTTTAAAATTACAGCTTCTAGAAGGTTTACATGATTTCTTAAAAAACACGAGTTTTTAGAAAAAGTGTTTTATTTCATAAATAGAATCAACATAGTATGCAGATTCTACGTCATAACGACTTTCTATAGTTTGCGCATGCGTCCGGAAATAAGAAAAGCTTACTTCCCCCATTTTTTAAAATCACAGCTTCTAGAAGGTTTACATGATTTCTTAAAAAACACGAGTTTTTAGAAAATGTGTTTTATTTCGTAAATGGAATCAACAAAGTATGCACATCCTACGTCATAACGACTTTCTATAGTTTGCGCATGCGTCCGGAAATAAGAAAAGCTTACTTCCCCCGTTTTTTAAAATGACAGCTTCTAGAAGGTTTACATGATTTCTTAAAAAACACGAGTTTTTAGAAAATGTGTTTTATTTCGTAAATGGAATCAACAAAGTATGCACATCCTACGTCATAACGACTTTCTATAGTTTGCGCATGCGTTTGGAAATAAGAAAAGCTTACATCCCCCGTTTTTTAAAATCACAGCTTCTAGAAGGTTTACATGATTTCTTAAAAAACATGAGTTTTTAGAAAATGTGTTTTATATCATAAATGGAATCTACAAAGTATGCACATTCTACGTCATAACGACTTTCTATAGTTTGCGCATGCGTTTGGAAATAAGAAAAGCTTACATCCCCCGTTTTTTAAAATCACAGCTTCTAGAAGGTTTACATGATTTCTTAAAAAACAAGAGTTTTTAGAAAATGTGTTTTATTTCATAAATGGAATCAACAAAGTATGCACATTCTACGTCATAATGACTTTCTATAGTTTGCGCATGCGTCCGGAAATAAGAAAAGCTTACTTCCACCGTTTTTTAAAATCACGGCTTCTAGAAGATTTACATGATTTCGTAAAAAACACGAGTTTTTAGAAAATGTGTTTTATTTCATAAATGGAATCTACAAAGTATGCACATTCTACGTCATAACGACTTTCTATAGTTTTTGAATGCGTTTGGAAATAAGAAAAGCTTACCTCCCCCGTTTATTAAAATCACAGCTTCTAGAAGGTTTACATGATTTCTTAAAAAACACGACTTTTTAGAAAATGTGTTTTATTTCATAAATGGAATCAACAAAGTATGCACATTCTACGTCATAACGACTTTCTATAGTTTGCGTATGTGTCCGGAAATAAGAAAAGCTTACTTCCACCGTTTTTTAAAATCACAGCTACTAGAAGGATTACATGATTTCTTAAAAAACACGAGTTTTTAGATAATGTGTTTTATTTCATAAATGGAATCAACAAAGTATGCACATTCTACGTCATAACCACTTTTTATAGTTTGCGCATTCGTCCGGAAATAAGAAAAGCTTACTTCCACCGTTTTTTAAAATCACAGCTTATAGAAGGTTCACATGATTTTGTAAAAAACACGAGTTTTTAGAAAATGTGTTTTATTTAATAAATGGAATCTACAAAGTATGCACATTCTACGTCATAACGACTTTCTATAGTTTGCGCATGCATTTGGAAATAAGAAAAGCTTACTTCCCCCATTTTTTAAAATAACAGCTTCTGGAAGGTTTACATGATTTCTTAAAAAACACGAGTTTTTAGAAAATTTGTTTTATTTCATAAATGGAATCAACAAAGTATGCACATTCTACGTCATAACGACTTTCTATAGTTTGCGCATGCGTCCGGAAATAAGAAAAGCTTACTTCCACCGTTTTTTAAAATCACAGCTTCTATAAGGTTTACATGATTTCGTAAAAAACATGAGTTTTTAAAAAAAGTGTTTTATTTCATAAATGGAATCTACAAAGTATGCACATTCTACGTCATAACGACTTTCTATAGTTTGCGCATGCGTCCAGAAATAAGAAAAGCTTACTTCCCCCGTTTTTCTAAATCACAGCTTCTAGAAGGTTTACATGATTTCTTTTAAAACACGAGTTTTTAGAAAATGTGTTTTATTTCATAAATGGAATATACAAAGTATGCACATTCTACGTCATAACGACTTTCTATAGTTTGCGCATGCGTCCGGAAATAAGAAAAGCTTACTTCCCCCGTTTTTTAAAATCACAGCTTCTAGAAGGTTTACATGATTTCTTAAAAAACACGAGCTTTTAGAAAACGTGTTTTATTTCATAAATGGAATCAACAAAGTATCCACATTCTACGTCACAACGACTTTCTATAGTTTGTGCATGCGTTATGAAATAAGAAAAGCTTACTTCCACCGTTTTTTAAAATCACAACGACTTTCTAAATCAGAACGACTTTCTATAGTTTACGTATGCGTCCGGAAATAAGAAAAGCTTACTTCCACCGTTTTTTAAAATCACAACTTCTAGAAGGTTTACATGATTTCGTAAAAAACACGAGTTTTTAGAAAATGTGTTTTATTTCATAAATGGAATCTACAAAGTATGCACATTCTATGTCATAACGACTTTCTATAGTTTGCGCATGCGTCCGGAAATAAGAAAAGCTTACTTCCACCGTTTTTTAAAATCACAGCTTCTAGAAGGTTTACATGATTTCTTAAAAAACACGAGTTTTTAGAAAATGTGTTTTATTTCATACATGGAATCAACAAAGTATGCACATTCTACGTCATAACGACTTTCTATAGTTTGCGCATTCGTCCGGAAATAAGAAAAGCTTACTTCCCCCATTTTTTAAAATCACAGCTTCTAGAAGGTTTACATGATTTGTTAAAAAACACGAGTTTTTAGAAAATGTGTTTTATTTCGTAAATGGAATCAACAAAGTATGCACATCCTACGTCATAACGACTTTCTATAGTTTGCGCATGCGTCCGGAAATAAGAAAAGCTTACTTCCCCCGTTTTTTAAAATCACAGCTTCTAGAAGGTTTACATGATTTCTTAAAAAACACGACTTTTTAGAAAATGTGTTTTTTTTCATAAATGGAATCAACAAAGTATGCACATTCTACGTCATAACGACTTTATATAGTTTGCGCATGCGTCCGGAAATAAGAAAAGCTTAATTCCACCGTTTTTTAAAATCACAGCTTCTAGAAGGTTTACATGATTTCTTAAAAAACACGAGTTTTTAGAAAATGTGTTTTATTTCATAAATGGAATCAACAAAGTATGCACATCCTACGTCATAACGACTTTCTATAGTTTGCGCATGCGTCTGGAAATAAGAAAAGCTTACTTCCCCCGTTTTTTAAAATCACAGCTTCTAGAAGGTTTACATGATTTGTTAAAAAACACGAGTTTTTAGAAAATATCTTTTATTTCATAAATGGAATCGACAAAGTATGCACATTCTACGTCATAACGACTTTCTATAGTTTGCGCATGCGTCCGGAAATAAGAAAAGCTTACTTCCACCGTTTTTTAAAATCACAGCTTCTAGAAGGTTTACATGATTTCTTAAAAAACACGAGTTTTTACACAATGTGTTTTATTTCATAAATGGAATCAACAAAGTATGCACATTCTACGTCATAACGACTTTCTATAGTTTGCGCATGCGTCCGGAACTAAGAAAAGCTTACTTCCCCCGTTCTTTAAAATTACAGCTTCTAGAAGGTTTACATGATTTCTTAAAACACACGAGTTTTTAGAAAAAGTGTTTTATTTCATAAATAGAATCAAAAAAGTATGCAGATTCTACGTCATAACGACTTTCTATAGTTTGCGCATGCGTCCGGAAATAAGAAAACCTTACTTCCCCCATTTTTTAAAATCACAGCTTCTAGAAGGTTTACATGATTTCTTAAAAAACACGAGTTTTTAGAAAATGTGTTTTATTTCGTAAATGGAATCAACAAAGTATGCACATCCTACGTCATAACGACTTTCTATAGTTTGCGCATGCGTCCGGAAATAAGAAAAGCTTACTTCCCCCGTTTTTTAAAATGACAGCTTCTAGAAGGTTTACATGATTTCTTAAAAAACACGAGTTTTTATAAAATGTGTTTTATTTCGTAAATGGAATCAACAAAGTATGCACATCCTACGTCATAACGACTTTCTATAGTTTGCGCATGCGTCCGGAAATAAGAAAAGCTTACTTCCCCTGTTTTTTAAAATCACAGCTTCTAGAAGGTTTACATGATTTCTTTAAAAACAAGAGTTTTTAGAAAATGTGTTTTATTTCATAAATGGAATCAACAAAGTATGCACATTCTACGTCATAATGACTTTCTATAGTTTGCGCATGCGTCCGGAAATAAGAAAAGCTTACTTCCACCGTTTTTTAAAATCACGGCTTCTAGAAGATTTACATACTTCCACAGTTTTTTAAAATCACAGCTTCTAGAAGGTTTACATGATTACTTAAAAAACACGAGTTTTTAGAAAATGTGTTTTTTAAGTAAGATTACTTCCACCATTTTTTAAAATCACAGCTTCTAGAAGGTTTACATGATTTCGTAAAAAACATGAGTTTTTAGAAAATGTGTTTTATTTCATAAATGGAATCTACAAACTATGCACATTCTACGTCATAACTTCTTTCTATAGTTTGCGCATGCGTCTGGAAATAAGAAAAGCTTACTTCCCCCGTTTTTTAAAATCACAGCTTCTAGAAAGTTTACATGATTTCTTAAAAAACACGAGTTTTTAGAAAATATCTTTTATTTCATCAATGGAATCAACAAAGTATGCACATTCTATGTCATAACGACTTTCTATAGTTTGCGCATGCGTCCGGAAATGAGAAAAGCTTACTTCCACCGTTTTTTAAAATCACAGCTTCTAGAAGGTTTACATGATTTCGTAAAAAACACGAGTTTTTAGAAAATGTGTTTTATTTCATAAATGGAATCTACAAATTATGCACATTCTACGTCATAATGACTTTCTATAGTTTGCGCATGCGTCCGGAAATAAGAAAAGCTTACTTCCCCCGTTTTTTTAAATCATAGCTTCTAGAAGGTTTACATGATTTCTTAAAAAACACGAGTTTTTAGAAAATATCGTTTATTTCATAAATGGAATCAACAAAGTATGCACATTCTACGTCATAACGACTTTCTATAGTTTGCGCATGCGTCATGAAATAAGAAAAGCTTACTTCCCCCGTTTTTTAAAATCACAGCTTCTAGAAGGTTTACATGATTTCTTAAAAAACATGAGTTTTTTGAAAATGTGTTTTATTTCATAAATGGAATCAACAAAGTATGCACATCCTACGTCATAACGACTTTCTATAGTTTGCGCATTCTTCCAGAAATAAGAAAAGCTTACTTCCACCGTTTTTTAAAATCCCAGCTTCTAGAAGGTTTACATGATTTCGTAAAAAACACGAGTTTTTAGAAAATGTGTTTTATTTCATAAATGGAATCTACAAAGTATGCACATTCTACGTCATAACGACTTTCTATAGTTTGCGCATGCGTCTGGAAATAAGAAAAGCTTACTTCCCCCGTTTTTTAAAATCACAGCTTCTAGAAGGCTTACATGATTTCTTAAAAAACACGAGTTTTTAGAAAATATCTTTTATTTCATCAATGGAATCAACAAAGTATGCACATTCTACATCATAACGACTTTCTATAGTTTGCGCATGCGTCCGAAAATAAGAAAAGCTTACTTCCCCCATTTTTTAAAATCACAGCTTCTAGAAGGTTTACATGATTTTGTAAAAAACACGAGTTTTTAGAAAATGTGTTTTATTTCATAAATGGAATCTACAAAGTATGCACATTCTATGTCATAACGACTTTCTATAGTTTGTGCATCCGTCCGGAAATAAGAAAAGCTTACTTCCACCGTTTTTTAAAATCACAGCTTCTAGAAGGTTTACATGAATTTGTAAAAAACACGAGTTTTTAGCAAATGTGTTTTATTTCATAAATGGAATCTACAAAGTATGCACATTCTACGTCATAACGACTTTCTATAGTTTGCGCATGCGTTTGGAAATAAGAAAAGCTTACATCCCCCTTTTTTTAAAATCACAGCTTCTAGAAGGTTTACATGATTTCTTAAAAAACATGAGTTTTTAGAAAATGTGTTTTATTTCATAAATGGAATCAACAAAGTATGCACATTCTACGTCACAACGACTTTCTATAGTTTGCGCATGCGTTTGGAAATAAGATAAGCTTACTTCCCCCGTTTTTTAAAATCACAGCTTCTAGAAGGTTTACATTATGTCTTAAAAAACACGAGTTTTTAGAAAATGTGTTTTATTATATAAATGGAATCAACAAAGTATGCACATTCTACGTCATAACAATTTTCTATAGTTTGCGCATGCGTCCGGAAATAAGAAAAGCTTACTTCCACCGTTTTTAAAAATCACAGCTTCTAGAAGGTTTACATGATTTCGTAAAAAACACGAGTTTTTAGCAAATGTAATTTATTTCATAAATGGAATCTACAAAGTATGCAGATTCTACGTCATAACGACTTTCTATAGTTTGCGCATGCGTTTGGAAATAAGAAAAGCTTACATCCCCCGTTTTTTAAAATCACAGCTTCTAGAAGGTTTACATGATTTCTTAAAAAACACGAGTTTTTAGAAAATGTGCTTTATTTCATAAATGGAACCAACAAAGTATGCACATTCTACGTCATAACGACTTTCTATAGTTTGCGCATGCGTCCGGAAATAAGAAAAGCTTACTTCCACCGTTTTTTAAAATCACAGCTTCTAGAAAGTTTACATGATTTCGTAAAAAACTAGAGTTTTTAGAAAATGTGTTTTATTTCATAAATGGAATCTACAAAGTATGCACATTGTACGTCATAACGACTTTCTATAGTTTGCGCATGCGTTTGGAAATAAGATAAGCTTACTTCCCCCGTTTTTTAAAATCACAGCTTTTAGAAGGTTTACATTATTTTTTAAAAAACACGAGTTTTTAGAAAATTTGTTTTATTATATAAATGGAATCAACAAAGTATGCACATCCTACGTCATAACGACTTTCTATTGTTTGCGCATTCGTCCGGAAATAAGAAAAGCTTACTTCCACCGTTTTTTAAAATCACAGCTTCTAGAAGGTTTACATGATTTCGTAAAAAACACGAGTTTTTAGAAAATGTGTTTTATTTCATAAATGGAATCAACAAAGTATGCACATTATACGTCATAACAACTTTCTATAGTTTGCGCATGCGTCCGGAAATAAGAAAAACTTACTTTCCACGTTTTTTAAAATCACAGCTTCTAGAAGGTTTACATGATTTCTTAAAAAACACGAGTTGTTAGAAAATGTGTTTTATTTCATAAATGGAATCAACAAAGTATGCACATTCTACGTCATAACGACTTTCTATAGTTTGCGCATGCGTTTGGAAATAAGAAAAGCTTACTTCCCCCGTTTTTTAAAATCACAGCTTCTGGAAGGTTTACATGATTTCTTAAAAAACACTAGTTTTTAGAAAATATGTTCTATTTCATAAATGGAATCAACAAAGTATGCACATTCTACATCATAACGACTTTCTATAGTTTGCGCATGCGTCCGGAAATAAGAAAAGCTTACTTCCACCGTTTTTTAAAATCACAGCTTCTAGAAGGTTTACATGATTTCGTAAAAAACACGAGTTTTTAGAAAATGTATTTTATTTCATAAATGGAATCTACAAAGTATGCACATTCTACGAATAACGAATTTCTATAGTTTGCGCATGCGTTTGGAAATAAGAAAAGCTTACTTCCCCCATTTTTTAAAATCACAGCTTCTAGAAGGTTTACATGATTTCTTAAAAAACACGAGTTTTTAGAAAATGTGTTTTATTTCGTAAATGGAATCAACAAAGTATGCACATCCTACGTCAGAACGACTTTCTATAGTTTGCGCATGCGTCCGGAAATAAGAAAAGCTTACTTCCCCCGTTTTTTAAAATGACAGCTTCTAGAAGGTTTACATGATTTCTTAAAAAACACGAGTTTTTAGAAAATGTGTTTTATTTCGTAAATGGAATCAACAAACTATGCACATCCTACGTCATAACGACTTTCTATAGTTTGCGCATGCGTTTGGAAATAAGAAAAGCTTACATCCCCCGTTTTTTAAAATCACAGCTTCTAGAAGGTTTACATGATTTCTTAAAAAACATGAGTTTTTAGAAAATGTGTTTTATATCATAAATGGAATCTACAAAGTATGCACATTCTACGTCATAACGACTTTCTATAGTTTGCGCATGCGTTTGGAAATAAGAAAAGCTTACATCCCCCGTTTTTTAAAATCACAGCTTCTAGAAGGTTTACATGATTTCTTAAAAAACAAGAGTTTTTAGAAAATGTGTTTTATTTCATAAATGGAATCAACAAAGTATGCACATTCTACGTCATAATGACTTTCTATAGTTTGCGCATGCGTCCGGAAATAAGAAAAGCTTACTTCCACCGTTTTTTAAAATCACGGCTTCTAGAAGATTTACATGATTTCGTAAAAAACACGAGTTTTTAGAAAATGTGTTTTATTTCATAAATGGAATCTACAAAGTATGCACATTCTACGTCATAACGACTTTCTATAGTTTTTGAATGCGTTTGGAAATAAGAAAAGCTTACCTCCCCCGTTTATTAAAATCACAGCTTCTAGAAGGTTTACATGATTTCTTAAAAAACACGACTTTTTAGAAAATGTGTTTTATTTCATAAATGGAATCAACAAAGTATGCACATTCTACGTCATAACGACTTTCTATAGTTTGCGCATGTGTCCGGAAATAAGAAAAGCTTACTTCCACCGTTTTTTAAAATCACAGCTACTAGAAGGATTACATGATTTCTTAAAAAACACGAGTTTTTAGATAATGTGTTTTATTTCATAAATGGAATCAACAAAGTATGCACATTCTACGTCATAACCACTTTTTATAGTTTGCGCATTCGTCCGGAAATAAGAAAAGCTTACTTCCACCGTTTTTTAAAATCACAGCTTATAGAAGGTTCACATGATTTTGTAAAAAACACGAGTTTTTAGAAAATGTGTTTTATTTAATAAATGGAATCTACAAAGTATGCACATTCTACGTCATAACGACTTTCTATAGTTTGCGCATGCATTTGGAAATAAGAAAAGCTTACTTCCCCCATTTTTTAAAATAACAGCTTCTGGAAGGTTTACATGATTTCTTAAAAAACACGAGTTTTTAGAAAATGTGTTTTATTTCATAAATGGAATCAACAAAGTATGCACATTCTACGTCATAACAACTTTCTATAGTTTGCGCATGCGTTTGGAAATAAGAAAAGCTTACTTCACCCGTTTTTTAAAATCACAGCTTCTAGAAGGTTTACATGATTTCTTAAAAAACACGAGTTTTTGGAAATGTGTTTTATTTCATAAATGGAATCTACAAAGTATGCACATTCTACGTCATAACGACTTTCTATAGTTTGCGCATGCGTCCGGAAATAAGAAAAGCTTACTTCCACCGTTTTTTAAAATCACAGCTTCTAGAAGGTTTACATGATTTCGTAAAAAACATGAGTTTTTAAAAAAAGTGTTTTATTTCATAAATGGAATCTACAAAGTATGCACATTCTACGTCATAACGACTTTCTATAGTTTGCACATGCGTCCAGAAATAAGAAAAGCTTACTTCCCCCGTTTTTCTAAATCACAGCTTCTAGAAGGTTTACATGATTTCTTTTAAAACACGAGTTTTTAGAAAATGTATTTTATTTCATAAATGGAATATACAAAGTATGCACATTCTACGTCATAACGACTTTCTATAGTTTGCGCATGCGTCCGGAAATAAGAAAAGCTTACTTCCCCCGTTTTTTAAAATCACAGCTTCTAGAAGGTTTACATGATTTCTTAAAAAACACGAGCTTTTAGAAAACGTGTTTTATTTCATAAATGGAATCAACAAAGTATCCACATTCTACGTCACAACGACTTTCTATAGTTTGTGCATGCGTTATGAAATAAGAAAAGCTTACTTCCACCGTTTTTTAAAATCACAGCTTCTAGAAGGTTTACATGATTTTGTAAAAAACACGTGTTTTTAGAAAATGTGTTTTATTTCATAAATGGAATCTACATAGTATGCACATTCTAAATCAGAACGACTTTCTATAGTTTACGTATGCGTCCGGAAATAAGAAAAGCTTACTTCCACCGTTTTTTAAAATCACAACTTCTAGAAGGTTTACATGATTTCGTAAAAAACACGAGTTTTTAGAAAATGTGTTTTATTTCATAAATGGAATCTACAAAGTATGCACATTCTATGTCATAACGACTTTCTATAGTTTGCGCATGCGTCCGGAAATAAGAAAAGCTTACTTCCACCGTTTTTTAAAATCACAGCTTCTAGAAGGTTTACATGATTTCTTAAAAAACACGAGTTTTTAGAAAATGTGTTTTATTTCATACATGGAATCAACAAAGTATGCACATTCTACGTCATAACGACTTTCTATAGTTTGCGCATTCGTCCGGAAATAAGAAAAGCTTACTTCCCCCATTTTTTAAAATCACAGCTTCTAGAAGGTTTACATGATTTGTTAAAAAACACGAGTTTTTAGAAAATGTGTTTTATTTCGTAAATGGAATCAACAAAGTATGCACATCCTACGTCATAACGACTTTCTATAGTTTGCGCATGCGTCCGGAAATAAGAAAAGCTTACTTCCCCCGTTTTTTAAAATCACAGCTTCTAGAAGGTTTACATGATTTCTTAAAAAACACGACTTTTTAGAAAATGTGTTTTTTTTCATAAATGGAATCAACAAAGTATGCACATTCTACGTCATAACGACTTTATATAGTTTGCGCATGCGTCCGGAAATAAGAAAAGCTTAATTCCACCGTTTTTTAAAATCACAGCTTCTAGAAGGTTTACATGATTTCTTAAAAAACACGAGTTTTTAGAAAATGTGTTTTATTTCATAAATCGAATCAACAAAGTATGCACATCCTACGTCATAACGACTTTCTATAGTTTGCGCATGCGTCTGGAAATAAGAAAAGCTTACTTCCCCCGTTTTTTAAAATCACAGCTTCTAGAAGGTTTACATGATTTGTTAAAAAACACGAGTTTTTAGAAAATATCTTTTATTTCATAAATGGAATCGACAAAGTATGCACATTCTACGTCATAACGACTTTCTATAGTTTGCGCATGCGTCCGGAAATAAGAAAAGCTTACTTCCACCGTTTTTTAAAATCACAGCTTCTAGAAGGTTTACATGATTTCTTAAAAAACACGAGTTTTTACACAATGTGTTTTATTTCATAAATGGAATCAACAAAGTATGCACATTCTACGTCATAACGACTTTCTATAGTTTGCGCATGCGTCCGGAACTAAGAAAAGCTTACTTCCCCCGTTCTTTAAAATTACAGCTTCTAGAAGGTTTACATGATTTCTTAAAACACACGAGTTTTTAGAAAAAGTGTTTTATTTCATAAATAGAATCAAAAAAGTATGCAGATTCTACGTCATAACGACTTTCTATAGTTTGCGCATGCGTCCGGAAATAAGAAAACCTTACTTCCCCCATTTTTTAAAATCACAGCTTCTAGAAGGTTTACATGATTTCTTAAAAAACACGAGTTTTTAGAAAATGTGTTTTATTTCGTAAATGGAATCAACAAAGTATGCACATCCTACGTCATAACGACTTTCTATAGTTTGCGCATGCGTCCGGAAATAAGAAAAGCTTACTTCCACCGTTTTTTAAAATGACAGCTTCTAGAAGGTTTACATGATTTCTTAAAAAACACGAGTTTTTATAAAATGTGTTTTATTTCGTAAATGGAATCAACAAAGTATGCACATCCTACGTCATAACGACTTTCTATAGTTTGCGCATGCGTCCGGAAATAAGAAAAGCTTACTTCCCCTGTTTTTTAAAATCACAGCTTCTAGAAGGTTTACATGATTTCTTTAAAAACAAGAGTTTTTAGAAAATGTGTTTTATTTCATAAATGGAATCAACAAAGTATGCACATTCTACGTCATAATGACTTTCTATAGTTTGCGCATGCGTCCGGAAATAAGAAAAGCTTACTTCCACCGTTTTTTAAAATCACGGCTTCTAGAAGATTTACATACTTCCACAGTTTTTTAAAATCACAGCTTCTAGAAGGTTTACATGATTACTTAAAAAACACGAGTTTTTAGAAAATGTGTTTTTTAAGTAAGATTACTTCCACCATTTTTTAAAATCACAGCTTCTAGAAGGTTTACATGATTTCGTAAAAAACATGAGTTTTTAGAAAATGTGTTTTATTTCATAAATGGAATCTACAAACTATGCACATTCTACGTCATAACTTCTTTCTATAGTTTGCGCATGCGTCTGGAAATAAGAAAAGCTTACTTCCCCCGTTTTTTAAAATCACAGCTTCTAGAAAGTTTACATGATTTCTTAAAAAACACGAGTTTTTAGAAAATATCTTTTATTTCATCAATGGAATCAACAAAGTATGCACATTCTATGTCATAACGACTTTCTATAGTTTGCGCATGCGTCCGGAAATGAGAAAAGCTTACTTCCACCGTTTTTTAAAATCACAGCTTCTAGAAGGTTTACATGATTTCGTAAAAAACATGAGTTTTTAGAAAATGTGTTTTATTTCATAAATGGAATCTACAAATTATGCACATTCTACGTCATAATGACTTTCTATAGTTTGCGCATGCGTCCGGAAATAAGAAAAGCTTACTTCCCCCGTTTTTTTAAATCATAGCTTCTAGAAGGTTTACATGATTTCTTAAAAAACACGAGTTTTTAGAAAATATCGTTTATTTCATAAATGGAATCAACAAAGTATGCACATTCTACGTCATAACGACTTTCTATAGTTTGCGCATGCGTCATGAAATAAGAAAAGCTTACTTCCCCCGTTTTTTAAAATCACAGCTTCTAGAAGGTTTACATGATTTCTTAAAAAACATGAGTTTTTTGAAAATGTGTTTTATTTCATAAATGGAATCAACAAAGTATGCACATCCTACGTCATAACGACTTTCTATAGTTTGCGCATTCTTCCGGAAATAAGAAAAGCTTACTTCCACCATTTTTTAAAATCCCAGCTTCTAGAAGGTTTACATGATTTCGTAAAAAAACACGAGTTTTTAGAAAATGTGTTTTATTTCATAAATGGAATCTACAAAGTATGCACATTCTACGTCATAACGACTTTCTATAGTTTGCGCATGCGTCTGGAAATAAGAAAAGCTTACTTCCCCCGTTTTTTAAAATCACAGCTTCTAGAAGGCTTACATGATTTCTTAAAAAACACGAGTTTTTAGAAAATATCTTTTATTTCATCAATGGAATCAACAAAGTATGCACATTCTACATCATAACGACTTTCTATAGTTTGCGCATGCGTCCGAAAATAAGAAAAGCTTACTTCCCCCATTTTTTAAAATCACAGCTTCTAGAAGGTTTACATGATTTTGTAAAAAACACGAGTTTTTAGAAAATGTGTTTTATTTCATAAATGGAATCTACAAAGTATGAACATTCTATGTCATAACGACTTTCTATAGTTTGTGCATCCGTCCGGAAATAAGAAAAGCTTACTTCCACCGTTTTTTAAAATCACAGCTTCTAGAAGGTTTACATGAATTTGTAAAAAACACGAGTTTTTAGCAAATGTGTTTTATTTCATAAATGGAATCTACAAAGTATGCACATTCTACGTCATAACGACTTTCTATAGTTTGCGCATGCGTTTGGAAATAAGAAAAGCTTACATCCCCCTTTTTTTAAAATCACAGCTTCTAGAAGGTTTACATGATTTCTTAAAAAACATGAGTTTTTAGAAAATGTGTTTTATTTCATAAATGGAATCAACAAAGTATGCACATTCTACGTCACAATGACTTTCTATAGTTTGCGCATGCGTTTGGAAATAAGATAAGCTTACTTCCCCCGTTTTTTAAAATCACAGCTTCTAGAAGGTTTACATTATGTCTTAAAAAACACGAGTTTTTAGAAAATGTGTTTTATTATATAAATGGAATCAACAAAGTATGCACATTCTACGTCATAACAATTTTCTATAGTTTGCGCATGCGTCCGGAAATAAGAAAAGCTTACTTCCACCGTTTTTAAAAATCACAGCTTCTAGAAGGTTTACATGATTTCGTAAAAAACACGAGTTTTTAGCAAATGTAATTTATTTCATAAATGGAATCTACAAAGTATGCAGATTCTACGTCATAACGACTTTCTATAGTTTGCGCATGCGTTTGGAAATAAGAAAAGCTTACATCCCCCGTTTTTTAAAATCACAGCTTCTAGAAGGTTTACATGATTTCTTAAAAAACACGAGTTTTTAGAAAATGTGCTTTATTTCATAAATGGAACCAACAAAGTATGCACATTCTACGTCATAACGACTTTCTATAGTTTGCGCATGCGTCCGGAAATAAGAAAAGCTTACTTCCACCGTTTTTTAAAATCACAGCTTCTAGAAAGTTTACATGATTTCGTAAAAAACTAGAGTTTTTAGAAAATGTGTTTTATTTCATAAATGGAATCTACAAAGTATGCACATTGTACGTCATAACGACTTTCTATAGTTTGCGCATGCGTTTGGAAATAAGATAAGCTTACTTCCCCCGTTTTTTAAAATCACAGCTTTTAGAAGGTTTACATTATGTTTTAAAAAACACGAGTTTTTAGAAAATTTGTTTTATTATATAAATGGAATCAACAAAGTATGCACATCCTACGTCATAACGACTTTCTATTGTTTGCGCATTCGTCCGGAAATAAGAAAAGCTTACTTCCACCGTTTTTTAAAATCACGGCTTCTAGAAGGTTTACATGATTTCGTAAAAAACACGAGTTTTTAGAAAATGCGTTTTATTTCATAAATGGAATCAACAAAGTATGCACATTATACGTCATAACAACTTTCTATAGTTTGCGCATGCGTCCGGAAATAAGAAAAACTTACTTTCCACGTTTTTTAAAATCACAGCTTCTAGAAGGTTTACATGATTTCTTAAAAAACACGAGTTGTTAGAAAATGTGTTTTATTTCATAAATGGAATCAACAAAGTATGCACATTCTACGTCATAACGACTTTCTATAGTTTGCGCATGCGTTTGGAAATAAGAAAAGCTTACTTCCCCCGTTTTTTAAAATCACAGCTTCTGGAAGGTTTACATGATTTCTTAAAAAACACTAGTTTTTAGAAAATATGTTCTATTTCATAAATGGAATCAACAAAGTATGCACATTCTACATCATAACGACTTTCTATAGTTTGCGCATGCGTCCGGAAATAAGAAAAGCTTACTTCCACCGTTTTTTAAAATCACAGCTTCTAGAAGGTTTACATGATTTCGTAAAAAACACGAGTTTTTAGAAAATGTATTTTATTTCATAAATGGAATCTACAAAGTATGCACATTCTACGAATAACGAATTTCTATAGTTTGCGCATGCGTTTGGAAATAAGATAAGCTTACTTCCCCCGTTTTTTAAAATCACAACTTCTAGAAGGTTTACATTATGTCTTAAAAAACACGAGTTTTTAGAAAATGTGTTTTATTATATAAATGGAATCAAAAAAGTATGCACATTCTACATCATAACAATTTTCTATAGTTTGCGCATGCGTCCGGAAATAAGAAAAGCTTACTTCCACCGTTTTTTAAAATCACAGCTTCTAGATGGTTTACATGATTTCTTAAATAACACGAGTTTTTAGAAAATGTGTTTTATTTCATAAATGGAATCAACAAACTATGCACATTCTACGTCACAATGACTTTGTATAGTTTGCGCATTCGTCCGGAAATAAGAAAAGCTTACTTCCCCCGTTTTTAAAAATCACAGCTTCTAGAAGGTTTAAATGATTTCTTAAAAAACACGAGTTTTTAGAAAATATGTTTTATTTCATAAATGGAATCAACAAAGTATGCACATTCTACGTCATAACGACTTTCTATAGTTTGCGCATGCGTCCGGAAATGAGAAAAGCTTACTTCCACCGTTTTTTAAAATCACAGCTTCTAGAAGGCTTACATGATTTCTTAAAAAACACGAGTTTTTAGAAAATATCTTTTATTTCATCAATGGAATCAACAAAGTATGCACATTCTACATCATAACGACTTTCTATAGTTTGCGCATGCGTCCGGAAATAAGAAAAGCTTACTTCCACCATTTTTTAAAATCACAGCTTCTAGAAGGTTTACATGATTTTGTAAAAAACACGAGTTTTTAGAAAATGTGTTTTATTTCATAAATGGAATCTACAAAGTATGCACATTCTACGTCATAACGACTTTCTATAGTTTGCGCATGCGTTTGGAAATAAGAAAAGCTTACATCCCCCGTTTTTTAAAATCACAGCTTCTAGAAGGTTTACATGATTTCTTAAAAAACATGTGTTTTTAGAAAATGTGTTTTATTTCATAAATGGAATCAACAAAGTATGCACATTCTACGTCACAACGACTTTCTATAGGTTGCGCATGCGTTTGGAAATAAGATAAGCTTGCTTCCCCCGTTTTTTAAAATCACAGCTTCTAGAAGGTTTACATTATGTCTTAAAAAACACGAGTTTTTAGAAAATGTGTTTTATTATATAAATGGAATCAACAAAGTATGCACATTCTACGTCATAACAATTTTCTATAGTTTGCGCATGCGTCCGGAAATAAGAAAAGCTTACTTCCACCGTTTTTAAAAATCACAGCTTCTAGAAGGTTTACATGATTTCGTAAAAAACACGAGTTTTTAGCAAATGTAATTTATTTCATAAATGGAATCTACAAAGTATGCAGATTCTACGTCATAACGACTTTCTATAGTTTGCGCATGCGTTTGGAAATAAGAAAAGCTTACATCCCCCGTTTTTTAAAATCACAGCTTCTAGAAGGTTTACATGATTTCTTAAAAAACATGAGTTTTTAGAAAATGTGTTTTATTTCATAAATGGAATCAACAAAGTATGCACATTCTACGTCACAACGACTTTCTATAGGTTGCGCATGCGTTTGGAAATAAGATAAGCTTGCTTCCCCCGTTTTTTAAAATCACAGCTTCTAGAAGGTTTACATTATGTCTTAAAAAACACGAGTTTTTAGAAAATGTGTTTTATTATATAAATGGAATCAACAAAGTATGCACATTCTACGTCATAACAATTTTATATAGTTTGCGCATGCGTCCGGAAATAAGAAAAGCTTACTTCCACCGTTTTTAAAAATCACAGCTTCTAGAAGGTTTACATGATTTCGTAAAAAACACGAGTTTTTAGCAAATGTAATTTATTTCATAAATGGAATCTACAAAGTATGCAGATTCTACGTCATAACGACTTTCTATAGTTTGCGCATGCGTTTGGAAATAAGAAAAGCTTACATCCCCCATTTTTTAAAATCACAGCTTCTAGAAGGTTTACATGATTTCTTAAAAAACATGAGTTTTTAGAAAATGTGCTTTATTTCATAAATGGAACCATCAAAGTATGCACATTCTACGTCATAACGACTTTCTATAGTTTGCGCATGCGTCCGGAAATAAGAAAAGCTTACTTCCACCGTTTTTTAAAATCACAGCTTCTAGAAAGTTTACATGATTTCGTAAAAAACTAGAGTTTTTAGAAAATGTGTTTTATTTCATAAATGGAATCTACAAAGTATGCACATTGTACGTCATAACGACTTTCTATAGTTTGTGCATGCGTTTGGAAATAAGATAAGCTTACTTCCCCCGTTTTTTAAAATCACAGCTTTTAGAAAGTTTACATTATGTTTTAAAAAACACGAGTTTATAGAAAATTTGTTTTATTATATAAATGGAATCAACAAAGTATGCACATCCTACGTCATAACGACTTTCTATAGTTTGCGCATTCGTCCGGAAATAAGAAAAGCTTACTTCCACCATTTTTTAAAATCACAGCTTCTAGAAGGTTTACATGATTTCGTAAAAAACACGAGTTTTTAGAAAATGCGTTTTATTTCATAAATGGAATCAACAAAGTATGCACATTCTACGTCATAACAACTTTCTATAGTTTGCGCATGCGTCCGGAAATGAGAAAAGCTTACTTCCACCGTTTTTTAAAATCACAGCTTCTAGAAGGTTTACATGATTTCGTAAAAAACACGAGTTTTTAGAAAATATGTTTTATTTCATAAATGGAATCAACAAAGTATGCACATTCTATGTCATAACGACTTTCTATAGTTTACGCATGCGTCCAGAAATAAGAAAAGCTTACTTCCACCGTTTTTTAAAATCACAGCTTCTAGAAGGTTTACATGATTTCGTAAAAAACATGATTTTTTAGAAAATGTGTTTTATTTCATAAATGGAATCAACAAAGTATGCACATTCTACGTCATAACGACTTTCTATAGTTTGCGCATGCGTTTGGAAATAAGAAAAGCTTACTTCCCCCGTTTTTTAAAATCACAGCTTCTGGAAGGTTTACATGATTTCTTAAAAAACACTAGTTTTTAGAAAATATGTTCTATTTCATAAATGGAATCAACAAAGTATGCACATTCTACATCATAACGACTTTCTATAGTTTGCGCATGCGTCCGGAAATAAGAAAAGCTTACTTCCACCGTTTTTTAAAATCACAGCTTCTAGAAGGTTTACATGATTTCGTAAAAAACACGAGTTTTTAGAAAATGTATTTTATTTCATAAATGGAATCTACAAAGTATGCACATTCTACGAATAACGAATTTCTATAGTTTGCGCATGCGTTTGGAAATAAGATAAGCTTACTTCCCCCGTTTTTTAAAATCACAACTTCTAGAAGGTTTACATTATGTCTTAAAAAACACGAGTTTTTAGAAAATGTGTTTTATTATATAAATGGAATCAAAAAAGTATGCACATTCTACATCATAACAATTTTCTATAGTTTGCGCATGCGTCCGGAAATAAGAAAAGCTTACTTCCACCGTTTTTTAAAATCACAGCTTCTAGATGGTTTACATGATTTCTTAAAAAACACGAGTTTTTAGAAAATGTGTTTTATTTCATAAATGGAATCAACAAACTATGCACATTCTACGTCATAATGACTTTGTATAGTTTGCGCATTCGTCCGGACATAAGAAAAGCTTACTTCCCCCGTTTTTAAAAATCACAGCTTCTAGAAGGTTTAAATGATTTCTTAAAAAACATGAGTTTTTAGAAAATATGTTTTATTTCATAAATGGAATCAAAAAAGTATGCACATTCTACGTCATAACAACTTTCTATAGTTTGCGCATGCGTCCGGAAATGAGAAAAGCTTACTTCCACCGTTTTTTAAAATCACAGCTTCTAGAAGGTTTACATGATTTCGTAAAAAACACGAGTTTTTAGAAAATGTGTTTTATTTCATAAATGGAATCAACAAAGTATGCACATTCTATGTCATAACGACTTTCTATAGTTTACGCATGCGTCCAGAAATAAGAAAAGCTTACTTCCACCGTTTTTTAAAATCACAGCTTCTAGAAGGTTTACATGATTTCGTAAAAAACATGATTTTTTAGAAAATGTGTTTTATTTCATAATTGGAATCTACAAACTATGCACATTCTACGTCATAACGACTTTCTATAGTTTGCGCAGGCGTCCGGAAATAAGAAAAGCTTACTTCCCCTGTTTTTTTAAAATCACAGCTTCTAGAAGGTTTACATGATTTCTTAAAAAACACGAGTTTTTAGAAAATATCTTTTATTTCATAAATGGAATCAACATAGTATGCACATTCTACGTCATAACAACTTTCTATAGTTTGCGCATGCGTCCGGAAATAAGAAGAGCATACTTCCACCGTTTTTTTAAAATAAAAGCTTCTAGAAGGTTTACATGATTTCTTAAAAAACACGAGTTTTTACAAAATGTGTTTTATTTCATAAATGGAATCAACAAAGTATGCACATTCTACGTCATAACAACTTTCTATAGTTTGCGCATGCGTCCGGAAATAACAAAAGCTTACTTCCCCCGTTTTTTAAAATCACAGCTTCTAGAAGGTTTACATGATTTCTTAAAAAACACGAGTTTTTAGAAAATGTGTTTTATTTCATAAATGGAATCAACAAAGTATGCACATTCTACGTCACAACGACTTTCTATAGTTTGCGCATGCGTTTGGAAATAAGAAAAGCTTACTTCCACCGTTTTTTAAAATCACAGCTTCTAGAAGGTTTACATGATTTCGTAAAAAACACGTGTTTTTAGAAAATGTGTTTTATTTCATAAATGGAATATACAAAGTATGCACATTCTAAGTCAGAACGACTTTCTATAGTTGCGCATGCGTCCGGAAATAAGAAAAGCTTACTTCCACCGTTTCTTAAAATCACAGCTTCTAGAAGGTTTACATGATTTCGTAAAAAACACGAGCTTTTAGAAAATGTGTTTTATTCCATAAATGGAATCTACAAAGTATGCACATTCTACGTCATAACGACTTTCTATAGTTTGCGCATGCGTCCGGAAATAAGAAAAGCTAACTTCCACCGTTTTTTAAAATCACAGCTTCTAGAAGGTTTACATGATTTCTTAAAAAACAAGAGTTTTTACAAAATGTGTTTTATTTCATAAATGGAATCAACAAAGTATGCACATTCTACATCATAACAACTTTCTATAGTTTGCGCATGCGTCCGCAACTAAGAAAAGCTTACTTCCCCCGTTTTTAAAAATCACAGCTTCTAGAAGGTTTACATGATTTCTTAAAAAACACGAGTTTTCAGAAAATATCTTTTATTTCATAAATGGAATCAACAAAGTATGCACATTCTACGTCATAACAACTTTCTATAGTTTGCGCATGCGTCCGGAAATGAGAAAAGCTTACCTCCACCGTTTTTTAAAATCACAGCTTCTAGAAGGTTTACATGATTTCGTAAAAAACACGAGTTTTTAGAAAATGTGTTTTATTTCATAAATGGAATCTACAAAGTATGAACATTCTACGTCATAACGATTTTCTATAGTTTGCGCATGCGTCCGGAAATAAGAAAAGCTTACTTCCACCGTTTTTTAAAATCACAGCTTCTAGAAGGTTTACATGATTTCGTAAAAAACACGAGTTTTTAGAAAATGTGTTTTATTTCATAATTGGAATCTACAAACTATGCACATTCTACGTCATAACGACTTTCTATAATTTGCGTAGGCGTTCGGAAATAAGAAAAGCTTACTTCCCCCATTTTTTAAAATCACAGCTTTTAGAAGGTTTACATGATTTCTTAAAAAACACGAGTTTTTAGAAAATATCTTTTATTTCATAAATGGAATCAACAAAGTATGCACATTCTACGTCATAACGACTTTCTATAGTTTGCGCATGCGTCCGGAAATAAGAAAAGCTTACTTCCACCGTTTTTTAAAATCACAGCTTCTAGAAGGTTTACATGATTTCTTAAAAAACACGAGTTTTTAGAAAATGTGTTTTATTTCATAAATGGAATCAACAAAGTATGCACATTCTACCCATAACAACTTTCTATATTTTGCGCATGCGTCCGGAAATAAGAAAAGCTTACTTCCACCGTTTTTTAAAATCACAGCTTCTAGAAGGTTTACATGATTTTGTAAAAAACACGAGTTTTTACAAAATGTGTTTTATTTCATCAATGGAATCAACAAAGTATGCATATTCTACGTCATAACGACTTTCTATAGTTTGCGCATTCATCCGGAAATAAGAAAAGCTTACTTCCACCGTTTTTTAAAATCACAGCTTCTAGAAGGTTTACATGATTTCGTAAAAAACACGAGTTTTTAGAAAATGTGTTTTATTTCATAAATGTAACCTACAAAGTATGCACATTCTACGTCATAACGGCTTTCTATAGTTTGCGCATGCGTACAGAAATAACAAAAGCTTACTTCCCCCATTTTTTAAAATCACAGCTTCTAGAAGGTTTACATGATTTCTTAAAAAACACGAGTTTTTAGAAAATGTGTTTTATTTCATAAATCGAATCTACAAAGTATGCACATTCTACGTCATAACGACTTTCTATAGTTTGCGCATGCGTCCGGAAATAAGAAAAGCTTACTTCCACCGTTTTTTAAAATCACAGCTTCTAGAAGGTTTACATGATTTCATAAAAAACACCCGTTTTTAGAAAATGTGTTTTATTTCATAAATGGAATCAACAAAGTATGCACATTCTACGTCATAACGACTTTCTATAGTTTGCGCATGCGTCCGGAAATAAGAAAAGCTTACTTCCCCTGTTTTTTAAAATCACATCTTCTAGAAGGTTTACATGATTTCTTAAAAAACCCGAGTTTTTAGAAAATGTGTTTTATTTCATAAATGGAATCAACAAAGTATGCACATTCTACATCATAACGACTTTCCATAGTCTGCGTATGCGTTTGGAAATAACAAAAGCTTACTTCCCCCGTTTTTCGAACTCACAGCTTCTGGAAGGTTTACATGATTTCTTAAAAAACACTAGTTTTTAGAAAATATGTTCTATTTCATAAATGGAATCAACAAAGTATCCACATTCTACGTCATAACGACTTTCTATAGTTTGCGCATGCGTCTGGAAATAAGAAAAGCTTACTTCCCCCATTTTTTAAAATCACAGCTTCTAGAAGGTTTACATGATTTCGTAAAAAACACGAGTTTTTAGAAAATATCTTTTATTTCATAAATGGAATCTACAAAGTATGCACATTCTACATCATAACGACTTTCTATAGTTTGCGCATGCGTCCGGAAATAAGAAAAGCTTACTTCCACCGTTTTTTAAAATCACAGCTTCTAGAAGGTTTACATGATTTCGTAAAAAACACGAGTTTTTAGCAAATGTGTTTTATTTCATAAATGGAATCTACAAAGTATGCACATTCTACGTCATAACGACTTTCTATAGTTTGCGCATGCGTCTAGAAATAAGACAAGCTTACTTCCACCGTTTTTTAAAATCACATCTTCTAGAAGGTTTACATGATTTCGTAAAAAACACGAGTTTTTAGAAAATGTGTTTTATTTCATAAATGGAATCTACAAAGTATGCACATTCTACGTCATAACGACTTTCTATAGTTTGCGCATGCGTACAGAAATAAGAAAAGCTTACTTCCCCCGTTTTTCTAAATCGCAGCTTCTAGAAGGTTTACATGATTTCTTAAAAAACACGAGTTTTTAGAAAATGTGTTTTATTTCATAAATGGAATCAACAAAGTATGCACATTCTACATCATAACGACTTTCTATAGTTTTCGCATGCGTTGGGAAATAAGAAAAGCTTACTTCCCCCGTTTATTAAAATCACAGCTTCTAGAAGGTTTACATGATTTCTTAAAAACCACTAGTTTTTAGAAAATGTGTTTTATTTCATAAATGGAATCAAAAAAGTATGCACATTCTACGTCATAACGAATTCTATAGTTTGCGCATGCGTCCGGAAATAAGAAAAGCTTACTTCTCCCGTATTTTAAAATCACAGCTTCTAGAAGGTTTAAATGATTTCTTAAAAAACAAGATTTGTTAGAAAATGTGTTTTATTTCATAAATGGAATCAACAAAGTATGCACATTCTACGTCATAACGACTTTCTATAGTTTGCGCATGCGTCCGGAAATAAGAAAAGCTTACTTCCACCATTTTTTAAAATCACAGCTTCTAGAAGGTTTACATGATTTCGTAAAAAACACGAGTTTTTAGAAAATGTGTTTTATTTCATAAATGGAATCTACAAAGTATGCACATTCTATGTCATAACGACTTTCTATAGGTTTCACATGCGTCCGGAAATAAGAAACGCTTACATCCACCGTTTTTTAAAATCACAACTTCTAGAAGGTTTACATGATTTCGTAAAAAACACGAGTTTTTAGAAAATGTGTTTTATTTCATAAATGGAATCTACAAAGTATGCACATTCTACCTCATAACGACTTTCTATAGTTTTCGAATGCATCCGGAAATAAGAAAATCTTACTTCCACCGTTTTTTAAAATCACAGCTTCTAGAAGGTTTACATGATTTCGTAAAAAACACGAGTTTTTAGAAAATGTGTTTTATTTCATAAATGGAATCTACAAAGTATGCACATTCTACGTCATAACGACTTTCTATAGTTTGTGCATGCGTCCGGAAATAAGAAAAGCTTACTTCCCCCGTTTTTTCAAATCACAGCTTCTAGAAGGTTTACATGATTTCTTAAAAAACACGAGTTTTTAGAAAATGTGTTTTACTTCATCAATGGAACCAACAAAGTATGCACATTCTACGTAATAACGACTTTCCATAGTTTGCGCATGCGTTTGGAAATAAGAAAAGCTTACTTCCCCCATTTTTTAAAATCACAGCTTCTAGAAGGTTTACATGATTTCTTAAAAAACACGAGTTTTTAGAAAATGTGTTTTATTTCATAAATGGAATCAACAAAGTATGCACATTCTATGTCATAACGACTTTCTATAGTTTGCGCATGTGTCCGGAAATAAGAAAAGCTTACTTCCACCGTTTTTTAAAATCACAGCTTCTAGAAGGTTTACATGATTTCGTAAAAAACACGAGTTTTTAGAAAATGTGTTTTATTTCATAAATGGAATCTACAAAGTATGGACATTCTATGTCATAATGACTTTTTATAGTTTGCGGATGCGTCCAGAAATAAGAAAAGCTTACTTTGTTTGATTTCATAAATGGAATCTACAAAGTATGCACATTCTATGTCATAACGACTTTCTATAGTTTGCGCATGCGTCCGGAAATAAGAAAAGCTTACTTCCCCCGTTTTTTAAAATCACAGCTTCTAGAAGGTTTACATGATTTATTAAAAAACACGAGTTTTTAGAAAATGTGTTTTATTTCAAAAATGGAATCAACAAAGTATGTACATTCTACGTCATAACGACTTTCTATAGTATGCGCATGCGTCCGGAAATAAGAAAAGCTTACTTCCACCGTTTTTTAAAATCACAGCTTCTAGAAGGTTTACATGATTTCGTAAAAAACACGAGTTTTTAGAAAATGTGTTTTATTTCATAAATGGAATCTACAAAGTATGCACATTCTACGTCATAACGACTTTCTATAGTTTGCGCATGCGTTTGGAAATAAGATAAGCTTACTTCCCCCGTTTTTTAAAATCACAGCTTCTAGAAGGTTTACATTATGTCTTAAAAAACACGAGTTTTTAGAAAATGTGTTTTATTATTGTAATGCCCATATTTTGATTCGGCATATTTATTAGTTAGAAACACCATACTTTATTTCTTATATATTTTGTCGAACTCAGCTCGACTGAGTAAACTATATTGGACCTCATTATATGATGTTACTCTGTCTTATGATTTCACCATGATTATGATGTTACTATGTTATGCAGTTATGATGTCATGATTATCATATGATTTCCTTATTTTACGATTGCAGTGTATGTTTATATGTTTTCCTTAATGAAATGTGAAATATATGATTCGGTACGTGGATACCATCTTCTTATATGAATTATTGAAATGTTATATGTATCTATGATGAGCTAAAAGGTTACATGAAATGAAATGATAACATGGATCAATTGGCGATCAATGGAAAATGCTGTCTATAAATTGTATTTTGCAAAACACTAACCTACAGGACACAAGGGCTATGGGATAGCCAGTTACTTGATCTGATATACATTGGAAAGGAAAAACATGTTCATACAGCAAACCTTAGCAGCCAAAATGAGGATACGATAACACAAACTGATAATCCCGATAGCAGCAAGTATGAGTTGATAAGGGCGTAGGCCCAGTATGTTGAGAGGGATGGATGTGTTTCCCACCCTATGTTTCCATGAGACCCGAGGTCGTGGGAGGGCCGTGCTGAGACACGCTCCCCATGTTGTTGTGATGACGATTGTCGGATGCCTGCTAGGGGAGGATAGGTCCGCTGTTCAGCCGACGCTATCGCTCTCAAGTTCTATGTGGTCAGATCGGTGAGTCCGACATCCACTGTTGTACTAGCAGAGGAAGGATAGGGAGGATGCTGGACGTAGGTTATGATGGGAGGATGTGTTAGTTAGCACTGTTGGGGGTTTAGTATTCCTTGATTCCGAGTTAGTGGAAGTAGGCACCCTTCCTGTACTTGATTGATTAAACTAATGTAAACATAAAGACAATGATGTTAAAACGTAAAGGGTTAACTGTTAAATAACCGAGGATGTTAAAGTAATTATACTATAGATTATGCTTGCTCTTCTGCATGGGGGTAGATACTATTGTTAGTTAGTAAGTATGCATAGGCGGAATGGGGTTTGTTTATAGTACATGTCCGACATGTGCATACACTGGCCATGCATGAACACCTTGTACGTGTACAATATTACTGGTGTATAACATACTTGTCATGCTTGAATAGTAGTATAAATGTCATAGATAACTCAGTTAAGGATACATCAATCAACTTAGGTAATGAATGGTTAGGTTGTCAATGTGTAAATAAGTGAATTAGTAATTATATGAAAACATTGTAATAATAAACTAAGACAAGTATCGTCAGTTAACATTGTCATAGAAGAACTATTGTGAATAGGGTAATGATAGTGTCTAATTAATTAGTAAAATTGTTTAAGCCCTCACAAGTGCTTTGTTTATAAGAACAAGGATGCTATGTTGATGATAGGGTACCCATGTGATAAACAAATAATTAAGAATACTATGATTGATTCACCTTTTATTATTGTCAAAGGGTGATTTAATTATTATTATTAATTAATAAATGATATTCCAGCAAGTGAACTCTGTCAGATTGCACCACAATGGGTGTTTGGATACAAAAGGCTCGTGCAGGATAACAGTAGACGGGTTCGGAACGAGGGAGAGCGGTCGCTGTGGGTAAGGTATCATCCCTCACTCTTGCCTTCGTATTATGAATCATTTTTAAGTCTACCTCATCCATCGAGATTCAGAGTAGATCCGGTTTCATGCTTTCCCTACGTCTACCTCCATATCTTTCATTTTCAGAATCAATGCATTCATTTTTCTCATCAATGGAATTTCAGGACAACGAAGGGGGAGATTATAGCCCAGATCATTGCAGTATCAACAGAGGAAGCCCCGAAATGGAGACAAGGTCAGCTGTTCAGTATCGGGATCCTGCATTTGTTAAAGAATTTAGGAAATGAGGGAGGACGTCACGCGTTCAAACTCGCGGACCTGCCAAAAATGGACTCACCAACCCCAGAATTAAAGAATTTTGGGAAATGAGGGAGGACGTCACGCGTTCAAACTCGCGGACCTCCCAAAAATGGACTCACCAACCCCAGAATTAAAGAATTTTGGGAAATGAGGGAGGACGTCACGCGTTCAAACTCGCGGACCTGCCAAGAATGGACTCACCAACCCCAGAATCAAGAGGAGGCTCGATTTTGACGCGGACCGGCCCCCGGACGAGCAATTTCGGTCCAGGGACGGGATTTTCCGTGATTTGGAGTCGGTGCTCCGCTGAGTTCTCGCCGTGAAACAGGAGAAAGTCAGGCCAAGGAAAATATTTCATTCTGCCGATGAGATTTCGACTCCCGTGAAGGTTTTCAGACCAGGTAAGGATCTCAAGCCCTGTAATGAGGTTATTTAGAGCAAAAAGGCGGCTAAATTTAGGAGATGGTGAAGGATCCTTGCGGCAGCTTAAGAAGCGTAATAAAGATTCAGGTGGGGGACAAATAAATGCGCAAGATTTCATGGAGTGCAGAAAAATAATGAAGCAGAGTTTTGTAAATCTAATATATATTGTATTTTACGTATCTTGAAATGTGGATGGATAACTTCATTTTTAAGTTCTCGATTCATACTTCCACTGAACTTCATTTTTAAGTTCTCGATTCATACTTCCACAAAACCCTGTCTGTGTGTAGATATGTTGACGGTAAGGATTGCCCTGCTAACTCAGCAGAGTCCACTGGCTTGGATGGGACGCATCCCTGGCTAGTTCCACGCTGTCCTGGTTAGGGCTTACATACCTCCTTTATATTTGTATGTTTTTATTGATGATTCTGCGTTGTCCAACATGCTCTCCGTGCACGATATGGGTCATTACATTCCCGATGGTAATCTCGGTTGTGCTAAATAGAAAATTTACACCATCTACGTTTACACTCCCTGTTGACGCGTTTACTATGAGTGCTATCCATCCCGCTCGTTGCTTTCCTCAATATATGCATAATAATATCTCTGTATCCGCAACATGGGGTAGGTTTAGCCTTCCTCGTTCCCTTGCTTGTATGGCATCTGATAAAAATCTCAAAAAAATTCGCCAACAACAAAAACAAACGACTAAAGAACTATTGAGTGACATGGGCTTGTTCAGTGGCCTCTTCCATCATCGGTTCAGGTCTTTCTATAGGTGCACCCACCGCTTTCGTTTTCCTTAAGGACCCATACAAGAAGGATTTTGAAAATGCATTACGGCTTGATACTTCTGCTACCCTTGGCTTCCTTACCCTTCCCACTGTCATTTTATATTTTGCGATCAAGGTCTACGCGGCCTATTTTATGGCATTGCAAAAGACACATGGAGTTTCATCCTGAAACTTGCTTTCAAGCCAATTTATATATTTTATCCTGTATTATTTTTACTACCACTCTTTAATGAGAAAAAATTAAAATACTTGCTGTAAGTTTAGCTAGTGCAGCAGTTACGAAGGCCATTAACAAATTCTGGGCATTAGCTTTGGTGACGCCCTCTATGAAATTTGGGCTTTCTCGCAAAAATTTAGGGCTTCCTTATACAAGTAAGTGCAGTAAGAATTCTTATTTCAAAACCCTATAGATAATGCGTTTAACGGACAGGAATTTACTATTTACTTTCCACATGAATTTTCAGAGTTACCTAGGGTAAAGTTTACACTTTCTGGGCATTATATATATATATATTTTTTTTATTTATATTTTATTTTTTTATTTTTTTATAAACAACTCAATATAGAAGGGAATGGAAAGAAGGCCATCACTCAACTGGTTGTAGCTTTGGTAATAAGAGTTATAGATACTCATTATATTTATAAGATAAAACAAGGATGATTTGACAAGAGTCCTTAACATCAAAGTTTTCTGTTGTCCTAATATTTCGAAAATTATTTGCCATTTCATTAAGATGGAATACACATTTATTTCCTCTCATTTGAATATATGGAGAGGAACCACTGCGTGCCTTTCTGCATATTCTGTCTGTGAAACAATTGGTGCCATAGTTTTTAGGGAAGAGGGCAATGCTTTAGTAGTTTCCATTGGTTTCTTAGAGCGGAAATAAGATCTTTGCTATAAATGAAATATAGGTGCATTCTTGGAATTGAAAACTAGCACAATTAAGTTTTTTTTTTGAATAGTGTAGATGAAAAAAAAAACTTGCATTTTAGTTGGAAGAGACTTTAGAGTCCTCTCTAAATGAAGAGAATGCAATAACGAATGGAGAAGCTATCAAAGCTGACTGAATACCATCTGTTTTGCTCAAAATAGCTCAATATTTTGTCGGCAACAACTATTAATTTCTATATAAGCTCTTTTGTTTTTGTTGAAATTTCAATTTAATTTTCTTCTCTTATTTTTGTTCATGGATTCAACAGTAGTAGGAAATAGAACGGAAGGGGATAAATTGCTGGAAGCCCTAATTAATTTGCATTTGTTTAGTGGTAGATTAACTATATAAAGAATGAAAATATAAATATATATATATATTTTTAATGTAATTGTTGTTATCGTTGTGCAGGTACCTTGAAAGATGACTATGGCTGGAGGTCAAGTAGGTAAATTATCAAGTAAATTTTCTAGGTGAAGCATGAATAGGCCTGTAGGTTCAAGAGTCTGAACACAGGCTCTGATACCATCTGTAGTGCTCTGGTTTTTACAGCAGAGCACTATGTAAAATTTCAGGTTAAATTTTCTACGTTTTAACTTTATCAGTTTATGGAAGTAAATTTCTAAGAATTACTATGTGCCTAAATAATACTTAGTGTACTGTTTCGTAATTTAAATAAAACAAACATATCGTTAATTTCTTTTCAACAATCATATTCCAGCATAAGAATAGGTTTCACAACTTAGTAATTCAGTAAATAGCAAGTTATGCATGTTTTACAGTAAGATTTTAACATAATAATCAAATAACGTAAATGACAAGGAAATTACCTGATGCTGATGCTAACCGTAGGTTGTATAACCTCTTAGACAGCCAAACTGAAGTGTCCACCCTACCGACCAGCTATTATCTTGCTGGCCCTTGGAAATCAAAGGATTTCCAAGCCCCCGAGCCCACAATCTGATAATCCCGAGAGCAGTCTTTCCTTCTGTTCTCAAAATCTTTCTGTTCTCCAAACTTCTGTTCTCCCAACTTCTGTCCTCAAAAATTCTTTTCTTCCCCAATCAAAAAAACCTCCCCTTTCTCCAAGCTCTCCCCCTCTATATAATTTCCTTTCCTTTCCTCGAGAATATCTTGGGCTTACTCCACCGCCCCAAAATCCCCCTCTCGAGCCCCTCAACATTTACCCCTATCACTAGTTCATTCATACACGGTTCTTTATAAAAATGTATAATTAATTACTCTCATGGAAAAATTAGTTGGTTTTGGATTGACGGTCGTAAATATTTATTACGGTGGGGATTATCACCCCAAGGTTATCCATTCGGAACAAGTTTCATTAAATACAAGTCTATCCGCCATCCTTGATATTTTAAATGTTATTAATGTAATTAATAAAATATTATATAATTAGTTGCCCCTTGTCAACTTGGACATGATGTGTCTTAATGATCCACCTTATCCGTCGAGACTACTTAGCTTGAGGTTTAAATTCCAAGATTAACATTGAATAATTAAATATCCATTTTCCATCACATCACGTTTATTCCAAAAATGATTATCTTATTATGGCTAACTTTTGAAATGGAATTAATCACACAATATTAATTTATAAATCAATATTTTAAATCTTACTTATATTGCATTTGTTACGATAGGGATATAAATGTTGCTGGAATATCATTTATTAATTAATAATAATAATTAAATCACCCTTTGACAATAATAAAAGGTGAATCAATCATAGTATTCTTAATTATTTGTTTATCACATGGGTACCCTATCATCAACATAGCATCCTTGTTCTTATAAACAAAGCACTTGTGAGGGCTTAAACAATTTTACTAATTAATTAGACACTATCATTACCCTATTCACAATAGTTCTTCTATGACAATGTTAACTGACGATACTTGTCTTAGTTTATTATTACAATGTTTTCATATAATTACTAATTCACTTATTTACACATTGACAACCTAACCATTCATTATCTAAGTTGATTGATGTATCCTTAACTGAGTTATCTATGACATTTATACTACTATTCAAGCATGACAAGTATGTTATACACCAGTAATATTGTACACGTACAAGGTGTGCATGCATGGCCAGTGTATGCACATGTCGGACATGTACTATAAACAAACCCCATTCCGCCTATGCATACTTGCTAACTAACAATAGTATCTACCCCCATGCAGAAGAGCAAGCATAATCTATAGTATAATTACTTTAACATCCTCGGTTATTTAACAGTTAACCCTTTACGTTTTAACATCATTGTCTTTATGTTTACATTAGTTTAATCAATCAAGTACAGGAAGGGTGCCTACTTCCACTAACTCGGAATCAAGGAATACTAAACCCCCAACAGTGCTAACTAACACATCCTCCCATCATAACCTACGTCCAGCATCCTCCCTATCCTTCCTCTGCTAGTACAACAGTGGATGTCGGACTCACCGATCTGACCACATAGAACTTGAGAGCGATAGCGTCGGCTGAACAGCGGACCTATCCTCCCCTAGCAGGCATCCGACAATCGTCATCACAACAACATGGGGAGCGTGTCTCAGCACGGCCCTCCCACGACCTCGGGTCTCATGGAAACATAGGGTGGGAAACACATCCATCCCTCTCAACATACTGGGCCTACGCCCTTATCAACTCATACTTGCTGCTATCGGGATTATCAGTTTGTGTTGTCGTATCCTCATTTTGGCTGCTAAGGTTTGCTGTATGAACATGTTTTTCCTTTCCAATGTATATCAGATCAAGTAACTGGCTATCCCATAGCCCTTGTGTCCTGTAGGTTAGTGTTTTGCAAAATACAATTTATAGACAGCATTTTCCATTGATCGCCAATTGATCCATGTTATCATTTCATTTCATGTAACCTTTTAGCTCATCATAGATACATATAACATTTCAATAATTCATATAAGAAGATGGTATCCACGTACCGAATCATATATTTCACATTTCATTAAGGAAAACATATAAACATATACTGCAATCGTAAAATAAGGAAATCATATGATAATCATGACATCATAACTGCATAACATAGTAACATCATAATCATGGTGAAATCATAAGACAGAGTAACATCATATAATGAGGTCCAATATAGTTTACTCAGTCGAGCTGAGTTCGACAAAATATATAAGAAATAAAGTATGGTGTGTCTAACTAATAAATATGCCGAAAAAAAATATGGGCATTACAATTATATAAATGGAATCAACAAACTATGCACATTCTACGTCATAACAATTTTCTATAGTTTGCGCATGCGTCCGGAAATAAGAAAAGCTTACTTCCACCGTTTTTTAAAATCACAGCTTCTAGAAGGTTTACATGATTTCTTAAAAAACACGAGTTTTTAGAAAATGTGTTTTATTTCATAAATGGAATCAACAAAGTATGCACATTCTACGTCATAACGACTTCTATAGTTTGCGCGTGCGTTTGGAAATAAGAAAAGCTTACATCCCCCGTTTTTAAAAACACAGCTTCTAGAAGGTTTACATGATTTCTTAAAAAACACGAGTTTTTAGAAAATGTGTTTTATTTCATAAATAGAATCTACAAAGTATGCACATTCTACGTCATAACGACTTTCTATAGTTTGCGCATGCGTCCGGAAATAAGAAAAGCTTACTTCCACCGTTTTTTAAAATCACAGCTTCTAGAAGGTTTACAAGATTTCTTAAAAAAGACGAGTTTTTAGAAAATGGGTTTTATTTCATAAATAGAATCAACAAAGTATGCACATTCTACGTCATAACGACTTTCTATAGTTTGTGCATTCGTCCAGAAACAAGAAAAGCTTACTTGCCCCGTTTTTTAAAATCACAGCTTCTAGAAGGTTTACATGATTTATTAAAAAAAACGAGTTTTTAGAAAATGTGTTTTATTTCACAAATGGAATCTACAAAGTATGCACATTCTATGTCATAACGACTTTCTATAGTTTGCGCATGCGTCCGGAAATAAGAAAAGCTTACTTCCCCCGTTTTTTAAAATCACAGCTTCTAGAAGGTTTACATGATTTCTTAAAAAACACGAGTTTTTAGAAAATGTGTTTTATTTCATAAATGGAATCAACAAAATATGCACAGTCTACGTCATAACGACTTTCTATAGTTTGCGCATGTGTTCGGAAATAAGAAAAGCTTAATTCCCCCGTTTTTTAAAATCACAGCTTCTAGAAGGTTTACATGATTTCTTAAAAAACACGAGTTTTTAGAAAATGTGTTTTATTTCATAAATGGAATCAACAAAGTATGCACATTCTACGTCATAACGACTTTCTATAGTTTACGCATGCGTCCGGAAATAAGAAAAGCTTACTTCCCCCGTTTTTTAAAATCATAACTTCTAGAAGGTTTACATGATTTCTTAAAAAACACGAGTTTTTAAAAAATGTGTTTTATTTCATAAATGGAATCAACAAAGTATGCACATTCTATGTCATAAGGAATTTCTATAGTTTGCGCATGCGTCCGGAAATAAGAAAAGCTTACTTCCCCCGTTTTTTAAAATCACAGCTTCTAGAAGGTTTACATGATTTCTAAAAAAACACGAGTTTTTAGAAAATGTGTTTTATTTCATAAATGAAATCAACAAAGTATGCACATTCTACGTCAGAACGACTTTCTATAGTTTGCGCATGCGTTTGGAAATAAGAAAAGCTTACTTCCCCCGTTTTTTAAAATCACAGCTTCTAGAAGGTTTACATGATTTCGTAAAAAACATGAGTTTTTAGCAAATGTGTTTTATTTCATAAATGGAATCTACAAAGTATGCACATTTTACGTCATAACGACTTTCTATAGTTTGCGCATGCGTCTGGAAATAAGAAGAGCTTACATCCCTCGTTTTTTAAAATCACAGCTTCAAGAAGGTTTACATGATTTCTTAAAAAACACGAGTTTTTAGAAAATATGTTTTATTTCATAAATGGAATCAACAAAGTATGCACATTCTACGTCATAACGACTTTCTATAGTTGTCGCATGCGTCTGGAAATAAGAAAAGCTTACTTCCACCGTTTTTTAAAATCAAAGCTTCTAGAAGGTTTACATGATTTCGTAAAAAACACGAGTTTTTAGCAAATGTGTTTTATTTCATAAATGGAATCTACAAAGTATGCACATTCTACGTCATAACGACTTTCTATAGTTTGCGCATGCGTCCGGAAATAAGAAAAGCTTACTTCCACCATTTTTTAAAATCACAGCTTCTAGAAGGTTTACATGATTTCGTAAAAAACACGAGTTTTTAGCAAATGTGTTTTATTTCATAAATGGAATATACAAATTATCCACATTCTACGTCATAACGACTTTCTATAGTTTGCGCATGCGTTTGGAAATAAGAAAAGCTTACATCCCCCGTTTTTTAAAATCACAGCTTCTAGAAGGTTTACATGATTTCTTAAAAAACACGAGTTTTTAGAAAATGTGTTTTATTTCATAAATGGAATCAACAAAGTATGCACATTCTACGTCATAACGAATTTCTATAGTTTGCGCATGCGTGCGGAAATAAGAAAAGCTTACTTCCACCGTTTTTTAAAATCACAGCTTCTAGAAGGTTTACATGATTTCGTAAAAAACACGAGTTTTTAGAAAATGGGTTTTATTTCATAAATGGAATCAACAAAGTATGCACATTCTACGTCATAACGACTTTCTATAGTTTGCGCAATCGTCCGGAAATAAGAAAAGCTTACTTCCCCCGTTTTTTAAAATCACAGCTTCTAGAAGGTTTACATGATTTATTAAAAAAAACGAGTTTTTAGAAAATGTGTTTTATTTCACAAATGGAATCTACAAAGTATGCACATTCTATGTCATAACGACTTTCTATAGTTTGCGCATGCGTCGGGAAATAAGAAAAGCTTACTTCCCCCGTTTTTTAAAATCACAGCTTCTAGAAGGTTTACATGACTTCTTAAAAAACACGAGTTTTTAGAAAATGTGTTTTATTTCATAAATGAAATCAACAAAGTATGCACATTCTACGTCAGAACGACTTTCTATAGTTTGCGCATGCGTTTGGAAATAAGAAAAGCCTACTTCCCCCGTTTTTTAAAATCACAGCTTCTAGAAGGTTTACATGATTTCGCAAAAAACATGAGTTTTTAGAAAATGTGTTTTTTTTCATAAATGGAATCAACAAATTATGCAAATTTTACATCATAACGACCTTCTATAGTTTTTACATGCGTTTGGAAATAAGAATAGCTTACTTCCCTCATTTTTTAAAATCACAGCTTCTAGAAGGTTTACATGATTTCTTAAAAAACACGAGTTTTAAGAAAATGTGTTTTATTTCATGAATGGAATCAGCAAAGTATGGACATTCTACGTCATAACAACTTTCTATAGTTTGCGCATGCATCCGGAAATAAGAAAAGCTTCCTTCCACCGTTTTTTAAAATCACAGCTTCTAGAAGGTTTACATAATTTCGTAAAAAACACGAGCTTTTAGAAAATGTGTTTTATTTCATAAATGGAATCTACAAAGTATGCACATTCTACGTCACAACGAATTTCTATAGTTTGCGCATGCATCCGGAAATAAGAAAAGCTTACTTCCCCCGTTTTTTAAAATCACAGCTTCTAGAAAGTTTACATGATTTCTTAAAAAACACGAGTTCTTAGAAAATGTGTTTTATTTCATAAATGGAATCAACAAAGTATGCACATTCTACGTCATAACAACTTTCTATAGTTTGCACATTCGTCCGGAAATAAGAAAAGCTTACTTCCTCCGTTTTTTAAAATCACAGCTTCTAGAAGGTTTACATGATTTATTAAAAAACATGAGTTTTTAGAAAATATGTTTTATTTCATAAATGGAATCTACAAAGTATGCACATTCTATGTCATAACGACTTTCTATAGTTTGCGCATGCGTCCGGAAATAAGGAAAGCTTACTTCCCCCGTTTTTTAAAATCACAGCTTCTAGAAGGTTTACATGATTTATTAAAAAACACGAGTTTTTAGAAAATGTGTTTTATTTCAAAAATGGAATCAACAAAGTATGTACATTCTACGTCATAACGACTTTCTATAGTATGCGCATGCGTCCGGAAATAAGAAAAGCTTACTTCCACCGTTTTTTAAAATCACAGCTTCTAGAAGGTTTACATGATTTCGTAAAAAACACGAGTTTTTAGAAAATGTGTTTTATTTCATAAATGGAATCTACAAAGTATGCACATTCTACGTCATAACGACTTTCTATAGTTTGCGCATGCGTTTGGAAATAAGATAAGCTTACTTCCCCCGTTTTTTAAAATCACAGCTTCTAGAAGGTTTACATTATGTCTTAAAAAACACGAGTTTTTAGAAAATGTGTTTTATTATATAAATGGAATCAACAAAGTATGCACATTCTACTTCATAACAATTTTCTATAGTTTGCGCATGCATCCGGAAATAAGAAAAGCTTACTTCCACCGTTTTTTAAAATCACAGCTTCTAGAAGGTTTACATGATTTCTTAAAAAACACGAGTTTTTAGAAAATGTGTTTTATTTCATAAATGGAATCAACAAAGTATGCACATTCTACGTCATAACGACTTCTATAGTTTGCGCGTGCGTTTGGAAATAAGAAAAGCTTACATCCCCCATTTTTTAAAATCACAGCTTCTAGAAGGTTTACATGATTTCTTAAAAAACACGAGTTTTTAGAAAATGTGTTTTATTTCATAAATAGAATCTACAAAGTATGCACATTCTACGTCATAACAAGTTTCTATAGTTTGCGCATGCGTCCGGAAATTAGAAAAGCTTACTTCCACCGTTTTTTAAAATCACAGCTTCTAGAAGGTTTAAAAGATTTCTTAAAAAACACGAGTTTTTAGAAAATGGGTTTTATTTCATAAATGGAATCAACAAAGTATGCACATTCTACGTCATAACGACTTTCTATAGTTTGTGCATTCGTCCGGAAATAAGAAAAGCTTACTTCCCCCGTTTTTTAAAATCACAGCTTCTAGAAGGTTTACATGATTTATTAAAAAAAACGAGTTTTTAGAAAATGTGTTTTATTTCACAAATGGAATCTACAAAGTATGCACATTCTTTGTCATAACGACTTTCTATAGTTTGCGCATGCGTCCGGAAATAAGAAAAGCTTACTTCCCCCGTTTTTTAAAATCACAGCTTCTCTAAGGTTTACATGCTTTCTAAAAAACATGAGTTTTGAGAAAATGTGTTTTATTTTATAAACGGAATCAACAAATTATGCAAATTCTATGTCATAACGACTTTCTATAGTTTTCGCATTCGTCCGGAAATAAGAAAAGCTTACTTCCACTGTTTTTTAAAATCACAGCTTCTAGAAGGTTTACATAATTTCGTAAAAAACACGAGTTTTTAGAAAATGTGCTTTATTTCATATATGGAATATACAAAGTATGCACATTCTACGTCATAACGACTTTCTATAGTTTGCGCATGCGTTTGGAAATAAGAAAAGCTTACTTCCCCCGTTTTTTAAAATCACAGCTTCTAGAAGGTTTACATGATTTCTTAAAAAACACGAGTTTTTAGAAAATGTGCTTTATTTCATAAATGGAATCTACAAAGTATGCACATTCTACGTCATAACGAGTTTCTATAGTTTGCGCATGCGTCCGGAAATAAAAAAAGCTTACTTCCACCATTTTTTAAAATCATAGCTTCTAGAAGGTTTACATGATTTCGTAAAAAACACGAGTTTTCAGAAAATGTGTTTTATTTCATAAATGGAATCTACAAAGTATGCACATTCTATGTCATAACTACCTTCTATAGTTTGCACATGCGTCCGGAAATAAGAAAAGCTTACTTCCACCGTTTTTTAAAATCACAGCTTCTAGAAGGTTTACATGATTTCGTAAAAAACATGAGTTTTCAGAAAATGTGTTTTATTTCATAAATGGAATCTACAAAGTATGCACATTCTACGTCATAACGACCTTCTATAGTTTGCGCATGCGCCCGGAAATAAGAAAAGCTTACTTCCACCGTTTTTTAAAATCACAGCTTCTAGAAGGTTTACATGATTTCTTAAAAAACATGAGTTTTTAGAAAATGTGTTTTATTTCATAAATGGAATCAACAAAGTATGTACATTCTACGTCATAACAACTTTCTATAGTTTGCGCATTCGTCCGGAAATAAGAAAAGCTTACTTCCACCGTTTTTCAAAATGACGGCTTCTAGAAGGTTTACATGATTTCTTAAAAAACACAAGTTTTTATAAAATGTGTTTTATTTCATCAATGGAATCAACGAAGTATGCACATTCTACATCATAACGATTTTCTATAGTTTGCGCATGCATCCGGAAATAAGAAAAGTTTACTTCCACAGTTTTTTAAAATCACATCTTCTAGAAGGTTTACATGATTTCTTAAAAAACACGAGTTTTTAGAAAATGTGTTTTATTTCATAAATGGAATCAACAAAGTATGCACATTCTACGTCATAACGACTTTCTATAGTTTGCGCATGCGTCCGGAAATAAGAAAAGCTTACTTCCACTATTTTTTAAAATCACAGCTTCTAGAAGGTTTACATGATTTCGTAAAAAACATGAGTTATTAGAAAATGTGTTTTATTTCATAAATGGAATCAACAAAGTATGCACATTCTACGTCATAAGGACTTTCTATAGTTTACGCATTCGTCCAGAAATAAGAAAAGCTTACTTCCACCGTTTTTTAAAACCACAGCCTCTAGAAGGTTTACATGATTTCGTAAAAAACACAAGTTTTTAGAAAATGTGTTTTATTTCATAAATGGAATCTACAAAGAATGCACATTCTACGTCATAACGACTTTCTATAGTTTGCGCAAGCGTCCGGAAATAAGAAAAGCTTACTTCCACCGTTTTTTAAAATCACAGCTTCTAGAAGTTTTACATGATTTCGTAAAAAACATGAGTTTTGAGAAAATGTGTTTTATTTTATAAATGGAATCAACAAAGTATGCACATTCTACGTCATAACGACTTTCTATAGTTTGCGCATGCATTTGGAAATATGAAAAGATTACTTCCCCCGTTATTTAAAATCACAGCTTCTAGAAGGTTTACATGATTTCGTAAAAAACACGAGTTTTTAGAAAATGTGTTTTATTTCATAAATGGAATCGACAAAGTATGCACATTCTACGTCATAAGGACATTCTATAGTTTGCGCGTGCGTCGGGAAATAAGAAAAGCTTACTCCACCGTTTTTTAAAATCACAGCTTCTAGAAGGTTTACATGATTTCTTAAAAAACACGAGTTTTTAGAAAATGTGTTTTATTTCATAAATGGAATCAACAAAGTATGCACATTCTACATCATAACGACTTTCTATAGTTTGCGCATTCGTCCGGAAATAAGAAAAGCTTACTTCCACCGTTTTTTAAAATCACAACTTCTAGAAGGTTTACATGATTTCGTAAAAAACACGAGTTTTTAGAAAATGTGTTTTATTTCATAAATAGAATCTACAAAGTATGCACATTCTACGTCATAACGACTTTCTATAGTTTTCGCATGCATCCGGAAATAAGAAAAGCTTACTTCCCCCGTTTTTTAAAATCACATCTTCTAGAAGGTTTACATGATTTCCTAAAAAACATGAGTTTTGAGAAAATGTGTTATATTTTATAAATGGAATCAACAAAGTATGCACATTCTATGTCATAATGACTTTCTATAGTTTGCGCATGCGTTTGGAAATAAGAAAAGCTTACTTCCACCGTCTTTTAAAATCACAGCTTCTAGAAGGTTTAGATGATTTCGTAAAAAACACGAGTTTTTAGAAAATGTGTTTTATTTCATAAATGGAATCAACAAAGTATACACATTCTACGTCAGAACGACTTTCTATAGTTTGCGCATTCGTCCGGAAATAAGAAAAGCTTACTTCCCCCGTTTTTTAAAATCACAGCTTCTAGAAGGTTTACATGATTTCGTAAAAAACATGAGTTTTTAGAAAATGTGTTTTATTTTATAAATGGAATCAACAAAGTATGCACATTGTACGTCATAACGACTTTCTATAGTTTGCGCATGCATTTGGAAATATGAAAAGATTACTTCCCCCCTTTTTTAAAATCACAGCTTCTAGAAGGTTTACATGATTTCGTAAAAAACACGAGTTTTTAGAAAATGTGTTTTATTTCATAAATGGAATCGACAAAGTATGCACATTCTACGTCATAAGGACTTTCTATAGTTTGCGCGTGCGTCGGGAAATAAGAAAAGCTTACTTCCACCGTTTTTTAAAACCACAGCTTCTAGAAGGTTTACATGATTTCGTAAAAAACACGAGTTTTTAGAAAATGTGTTTTATTTCATAAATGGAATCTACAAAGTATGCACATTCTACGCCATAACAACCTTCTATAGTTTGCGCATTCGTCCGGAAATAAGAAAAGCTTACTTCCACCGTTTTTTAAAACCACAGCTTCTAGAAGGTTTACATGATTTCGTAAAAAACACGAGTTTTTAGAAAATGTGTTTTATTTCATAAATGGAATCTACAAAGTATGCACATTCTACGTCATAACAACCTTCTATAGTTTGCGCAAGCTTCCGGAAATAAGAAAAGCTTACTTCCACCGTTTTTTAAAATCACAGCTTCTAGAAGTTTTACATGATTTCGTAAAAAACATGAGTTTTGAGAAAATGTGTTTTATTTTATAAATGGAATCAACAAAGTATGCACATTGTACTTCATAACGACTTTCTATAGTTTGCGCATGCGTTTGGAAATAAGAAAAGCTTACTTCCCCCCGTTTTTTAAAATCACAGCTTCTAGAAGGTTTACATGATTTCTTAAAAAACACGAGTTTTTAGAAAATGTGCTTTATTTCATAAATGGAATCTACAAAGTATGCACATTCTATGTCATAACGACTTTCTATAGTTTGCGCATGCGTCCGGAAATAAGAAAAGCTTACTTCCACCGTTTTTAAAAATCACAGCTTCTATAAGGTTTACATGCTTTCTAAAAACATGAGTTTTGAGAAAATGTGTTTTATTTTATAAATGGAATCAACAAAGTATGCAAATTCTATGTCATAACGACTTTCTATAGTTTTTGCATTTGTCAGGAAATAAGAAAAGCTTACTTCCACTGTTTTTTAAAATCACAGCTTCTAGAAGGTTTACATAATTTCGTAAAAAACACAAGTTTTTAGAAAATGTGCTTTATTTCATAAATGGAATCTACAAAGTATGCACATTCTACGTCATAACGACTTTCTATAGTTTGCGCATGCGTTTGGAAATAAGAAAATCTTACTTCCCCCGTTTTTTAAAATCACAGCTTCTAGAAGGTTTACATGATTTCTTAAAAAACACGAGTTTTTAGAAAATGTGCTTTATTTCATAAATGGAATCTACAAAGTATGCACATTCTACGTCATAACGACTTTCTATAGTTTGCGCATGCGTCCGGAAATAAAAAAAGCTTACTTCCACCGTTTTTTAAAATCACAGCTTCTAGAAGGTTTACATGATTTCTTAAAAAACACGAGTTTTTAGAAAATGTGTTTTATTTCATAAATGGAATCAACAAAGTATGCACATTCTACGTCATAATGACTTTCTATAGTTTGGGCATTCGTCCAGAAATAAGAAAAGCTTACTTCCACCGTTTTTTAAAACCACAACTTCTAGAAGGTTTACATGATTTCCTAAAAAACACGAGTTTTTAGAAAATGTGTTTTATTTCATAAATGGAATCTACAAAGTATGCACATTCTACGTCATAACGACTTTCTATAGTTTGCGCAAGCGTCCGGAAATAAGAAAAGCTTAGTTCCACCGTTTTTTAAAATCACAACTTCTAGAAGTTTTACATGATTTCGTAAAAAACATGAGTTTTGAGAAAATGTGTTTTATTTTATAAATGGAATCAACAAAGTATGCACATTCTACGTCATAACGACTTTCTATAGTTTGCGCATGCATTTGGAAATATGAAAAGATTACTTCCTCCGTTTTTTAAAATCACAGCTTCTAGAAGGTTTACATGATTTCGTAAAAAACATGAGTTTTTAGAAAATGTGCTTTATTTCATAAATGGAATCTACAAAGTATGCAAATTCTACGTCATAACGACTTTCTATAGTTTGCGCATGCGTCCGGAAATAAAAAAAGCTTACTTCCACCGTTTTTTAAAATCACAGCTTCTAGAAGGTTTACATGATTTCTTAAAAAACACGAGTTTTTAGAAAATGTGTTTTATTTCATAAATGGAATCAACAAAGTATGCACATTCTACGTCATAACGACTTTCTCTAGTTTGCGCATTCATCCGGAAATAAGAAAAGCTTACTTCCACAGTTTTTTAAAATCACAGCTTCTAGAAGGTTTACATGATTTCTTAAAAAACACGAGTTTTTAGCAAATGTGTTTTATTTCATAAATGGAATCAACAAAGTATGCACATTCTACGTCATAACGACTTTCTATAGTTTGCGCATTCGTCCGGAAATAAGAAAAGCTTACTTCCACCGTTTTTTAAAATCACAACTTCTAGAAGGTTTACATGATTTCGTAAAAAACACGAGTTTTTCGAAAATGTGTTTTATTTCATAAATGGAATCTACAAAGTATGCCTATTCTACGTCATAACGACTTTCTATAGTTTTCGCATGCGTCCGGAAATAAGAAAAGCTTACTTCCCCCGTTTTTTAAAATCAGAGCTTCTAGAAGGTTTACATGATTTCGTAAAAAACATGAGTTTTGAGAAAATGTGTTATATTTTATAAATGGAATCAACAAAGTATGCACATTCTATGTCATAATGACTTTCTATAGTTTGCGCATGCGTTTGGAAATAAGAAAAGCTTACTTCGACCGTTTTTTAAAATCACAGCTTCTAGAAGGTTTACATGATTTCGTAAAAAACACGAGTTTTTAGAAAATGTGTTTTATTTCATAAATGGAATCAACAAAGTATACAAATTCTACGTCATAACGACTTTCTATAGTTTGCGCATTCGTCCGGAAATTAGAAAAGCTTACTTCCCCCGTTTTTTAAAATCACAACTTCTAGAAGGCTTACATGATTTCGTAAAAAACATGAGTTTTCAGAAAATGTGTTTTATTTCATAAATGGAATCTACAAAGTATGCACATTCTACGTCATAACGACCTTCTATAGTTTGCGCATGCGTCCGGAAATAAGAAAAGCTTACTTCCACCGTTTTTTAAAATCACAGCTTCTAGAAGGTTTACATGATTTCTTAAAAAACACGAGTTTTTAGAAAATGTGTTTTATTTCATAAATGGAATCAACAAAGTATGCACATTCTACGTCATAACAACTTTCTATAGTTTGCGCATTCGTCCGGAAATAAGAAAAGCTTACTTCCACCGTTTTTCAAAATGACGGCTTCTAGAAGGTTTACATGATTTCTTAAAAAACACAAGTTTTTATCAAATGTGTTTTATATCATCAATGGAATCAACGAAGTATGCACATTCTACATCATAACGACTTTCTATAGTTTGCGCATGCATCCGGAAATAAGAAAAGCTTACTTCCACAGTTTTTTAAAATCACATCTTCTAGAAGGTTTGCATGATTTCTTAAAAAACACGAGTTTTTAGAAAATGTGTTTTATTTCATAAATGGAATCAACAAAGTATGCACATTCTACGTCATAACGACTTTCTATAGTTTGAGCATGCGTCCGGAAATAAGAAAAGCTTACTTCCACTATTTTTTAAAATTACAGCTTCTAGAAGGTTTACATGATTTTGTAAAAAACAAGAGTTATTAGAAAATGTGTTTTATTTCATAAATGGAATCAACAAAGTATGCACATTCTACGTCATAAGGACTTTCTATAGTTTACGCATTCGTCCAGAAATAAGAAAAGCTTACTTCCACCGTTTTTTAAAACCACAGCTTCTAGAAGGTTTACATGATTTCGTAAAAAACACGAGTTTTTAGAAAATGTGTTTTATTTCATAAATGGAATCTACAAAGTATGCACATTCTACGTCATAACAACCTTCTATAGTTTGCGCAAGCTTCCGGAAATAAGAAAAGCTTACTTCCACCATTTTTTAAAATCACAGCTTCTAGAAGTTTTACATGATTTCGTAAAAAACATGAGTTTTGAGAAAATGTGTTTTATTTTATAAATGGAATCAACAAAGTATGCACATTGTACGTCATAACGACTTTCTATAGTTTGCGCATGCGTTTGGAAATAAGAAAAGCTTACTTCCCCCGTTTTTTAAAATCACAGCTTCTAGAAGGTTTACATGATTTCTTAAAAAACACGAGTTTTTAGAAAATGTGCTTTATTTCATAAATGGAATCTACAAAGTATGCACATTCTATGTCATAACGACTTTCTATAGTTTGCGCATGCGTCCGGAAATAAGAAAAGCTTACTTCCACCGTTTTTAAAAATCACAGCTTCTATAAGGTTTACATGCTTTCTAAAAACATGAGTTTTGAGAAAATGTGTTTTATTTTATAAATGGAATCAACAAAGTATGCAAATTCTATGTCATAACGACTTTCTATAGTTTTCGCATTTGTCAGGAAATAAGAAAAGCTTACTTCCACCGTTTTTCAAAATGACGGCTTCTAGAAGGTTTACATGATTTCTTAAAAAACACAAGTTTTTATCAAATGTGTTTTATATCATCAATGGAATCAACGAAGTATGCACATTCTACATCATAACGACTTTCTATAGTTTGCGCATGCATCCGGAAATAAGAAAAGCTTACTTCCACAGTTTTTTAAAATCACATCTTCTAGAAGGTTTGCATGATTTCTTAAAAAACACGAGTTTTTAGAAAATGTGTTTTATTTCATAAATGGAATCAACAAAGTATGCACATTCTACGTCATAACGACTTTCTATAGTTTGAGCATGCGTCCGGAAATAAGAAAAGCTTACTTCCACTATTTTTTAAAATTACAGCTTCTAGAAGGTTTACATGATTTTGTAAAAAACAAGAGTTATTAGAAAATGTGTTTTATTTCATAAATGGAATCAACAAAGTATGCACATTCTACGTCATAAGGACTTTCTATAGTTTACGCATTCGTCCAGAAATAAGAAAAGCTTACTTCCACCGTTTTTTAAAACCACAGCTTCTAGAAGGTTTACATGATTTCGTAAAAAACACGAGTTTTTAGAAAATGTGTTTTATTTCATAAATGGAATCTACAAAGTATGCACATTCTACGTCATAACAACCTTCTATAGTTTGCGCAAGCTTCCGGAAATAAGAAAAGCTTACTTCCACCATTTTTTAAAATCACAGCTTCTAGAAGTTTTACATGATTTCGTAAAAAACATGAGTTTTGAGAAAATGTGTTTTATTTTATAAATGGAATCAACAAAGTATGCACATTGTACGTCATAACGACTTTCTATAGTTTGCGCATGCGTTTGGAAATAAGAAAAGCTTACTTCCCCCGTTTTTTAAAATCACAGCTTCTAGAAGGTTTACATGATTTCTTAAAAAACACGAGTTTTTAGAAAATGTGCTTTATTTCATAAATGGAATCTACAAAGTATGCACATTCTATGTCATAACGACTTTCTATAGTTTGCGCATGCGTCCGGAAATAAGAAAAGCTTACTTCCACCGTTTTTAAAAATCACAGCTTCTATAAGGTTTACATGCTTTCTAAAAACATGAGTTTTGAGAAAATGTGTTTTATTTTATAAATGGAATCAACAAAGTATGCAAATTCTATGTCATAACGACTTTCTATAGTTTTCGCATTTGTCAGGAAATAAGAAAAGCTTACTTCCACTGTTTTTTAAAATCACAGCTTCTAGAAGGTTTACATAATTTCGTAAAAAACACAAGTTTTTAGAAAATGTGCTTTATTTCATAAATGAGATCTACAAAGTATGCACATTCTACGTCATAACGACTTTCTATAGTTTGCGCATGCGTTTGGAAATAAGAAAAGCTTACTTCCACCGTTTTTTAAAACCACAGCTTCTAGAAGGTTTACATGATTTCGTAAAAAACACGAGGTTTTAGAAAATGTGTTTTATTTCATAAATGGAATCTACAAAGTATGCACATTCTACGTCATAACAACCTTCTATAGTTTGCGCATTCGTCCAGAAATAAGAAAAGCTTACTTCCACCGTTTTTTAAATCCACAGCTTCTAGAAGGTTTACATGATTTCGTAAAAAACACTTGTTTTTAGAAAATGTGTTTTATTTCATAAATGGAATCTACAAAGTATGCACATTCTACGTCATAACAACCTTCTATAGTTTGCGCAAGCTTCCGGAAATAAGAAAAGCTTACTTCCACCGTTTTTTAAAATCACAGCTTCTAGAAGTTTTACATGATTTCGTAAAAAACATGAGTTTTGAGAAAATGTGTTTTATTTTATAAATGGAATCAATAAAGTATGCACATTGTACATCATAACGACTTTCTATAGTTTGCGCATGCGTTTGGAAATAAGAAAAGCTTACTTCCCCCGTTTTTTAAAATCACAGCTTCTAGAAGATTTACATGATTTCTTAAAAAACACGAGTTTTTAGAAAATGTGCTTTATTTCATAAATGGAATCTAAAAAGTATGCACATTCTATGTCATAACGACTTTCTATAGTTTGCGCATGCGTCCGGAAATAAGAAAAGCTTACTTCCACCGTTTTTAAAAATCACAGCTTCTATAAGGTTTACATGCTTTCTAAAAACATGAGTTTTGAGAAAATGTGTTTTATTTTATAAATGGAATCAACAAGGTATGCAAATTCTATGTCATAACGACTTTCTATAGTTTTCGCATTTGTCAGGAAATAAGAAAAGCTTACTTCCACTGTTTTTTAAAATCACAGCTTCTAGAAGGTTTACATAATTTCGTAAAAAACAAAAGTTTTTAGAAAATGTGCTTTATTTCATAAATGGAATCTACAAAGTATGCACATTCTACGTCATAACGACTTTCTATAGTTTGCGCATGCGTTTGGAAATAAGAAAAGCTTACTTCCCCCGTTTTTTAAAATCACAGCTTCTAGAAGGTTTACATGATTTCTTAAAAAACACAAGTTTTTAGAAAATGTTTTTTTTTTTCATAAATGGAATCTACAAAGTATGCACATTCTACGTCATAACGACTTTCTATAGTTTGCGCATGCGTCCGGAAATAAAAATAAGCTTACTTCCACCGTTTTTTAAAATCACAGCTTCTAGAAGGTTTACATGATTTCTTAAAAAACACGAGTTTTTAGAAAATGTGTTTTATTTCATAAATGGAATCAACAAAGTATGCACATTCTACATCATAACGACTTTCTATAGTTTGGGCATTCGTCCAGAAATAAGAAAAGCTTACTTCCACCGTTTTTTAAAACCACAGCTTCTAGAAGGTTTACATGATTTCGTAAAAAACACGAGTTTTTAGAAAATGTGTTTTATTTCATAAATGGAATCTACAAAGTATGCACATTCTACGTCATAACGACTTTCTATAGTTTGCGCAAGCATCCGGAAATAAGAAAAGCTTACTTCCACCGTTTTTTAAAATCACAACTTCTAGAAGTTTTACATGATTTAGTAAAAAACATGAGTTTTGAGAAAATGTGTTTTATTTTATAAATGGAATCAACAAAGTATGCACATTCTACGTCATAACGACTTTCTATAGTTTGCGCATGCATTTGGAAATATGAAAAGATTACTTCCTCCGTTTTTTAAAATCACAGCTTCTAGAAGGTTTACATGATTTCGTAAAAAACACGAGTTTTTAGAAAATGTGCTTTATTTCATAAATGGAATCTACAAAGTATGCACATTCTACGTCATAACGACTTTCTATAGTTTGCGCATGCGTCCGGAAATAAAAAAAGCTTACTTCCACCGTTTTTTAAAATCACAGCTTCTAGAAGGTTTACATGATTTCTTAAAAAACACGAGTTTTTAGAAAATGTGTTTTATTTCATAAATGGAATCAACAAAGTATGCACATTCTACGTCATAACGACTTTCTCTAGTTTGCGCATTCATCCGGAAATAAGAAAAGCTTACTTCCACAGTTTTTTAAAATCACAGCTTCTAGAAGGTTTACATGATTTCTTAAAAAACACGAGTTTTTAGCAAATGTGTTTTATTTCATAAATGGAATCAACAAAGTATGCACATTCTACGTCATAACGACTTTCTATAGTTTGCGCATTCGTCCGGAAATAAGAAAAGCTTACTTCCACCGTTTTTTAAAATCACAACTTCTAGAAGGTTTACATGATTTCGTAAAAAACACGAGTTTTTCGAAAATGTGTTTTATTTCATAAATGGAATCTACAAAGTATGCACATTCTACGTCATAACGACTTTCTATAGTTTTCGCATGCGTCCGGAAATAAGAAAAGCTTACTTCCCCCGTTTTTTAAAATCACAGCTTCTAGAAGGTTTACATGATTTCGTAAAAAACATGAGTTTTGAGAAAATGTGTTATATTTTATAAATGGAATCAACAAAGTATGCACATTCTATGTCATAATGACTTTCTATAGTTTGCGCATGCGTTTGGAAATAAGAAAAGCTTACTTCGACCGTTTTTTAAAATCACAGCTTCTAGAAGGTTTACATGATTTCGTAAAAAACACGAGTTTTTAGAAAATGTGTTTTATTTCATAAATGGAATCAACAAAGTATACAAATTCTACGTCATAACGACTTTCTATAGTTTGCGCATTCGTCCGGAAATTAGAAAAGCTTACTTCCCCCGTTTTTTAAAATCACAGCTTCTAGAAGGTTTACATGATTTCTTAAAAAACACGAGTTTTTAGAAAATGTGTTTTATTTCATAAATGGAATCAACAAAGTATGCACATTGTACGTCATAACGACTTTCTATAGTTTGCGCATGCATCCGGAAATAAGAAAAGCTTACTTCCACCGTTTTTTAAAATCACAGCTTCTATAAGGTTTACATGACTTCTTAAAAAACACGAGTTTCTAGAAAATGTGTTTTATTTCATAAATGGAATCAACAAAGTATGCACTTTCTACGTCATAACGACTTTCTATAGTTTGCGCATGTGTTTGGAAATAAGAAAAGCTTACTTCCCCCGTTTTTTAAAATCACAGCTTCTAGAAGGTTTACATGGTTTCTTAAAAAACACGAGTTTTTAGAAAATGTGTTTTATTTCATAAATGGAATCAACAAAGTATGCAAATTCTACGTCATAACAAATTTCTATAGTTTGCGCATTCGTCTGGAAATAAGAAAAGCTTACTTCCACCGTTTTTTAAAATCACAGCTTCTAGAAGGTTTACATGATTTCTTAAAAAACACGAGTTTTTAGAAAATGTGTTTTATTTCATAAATGGAATCAACAAAGTATGCATATTCTACGTCATAACGACTTTCTATAGTTTGGGCATTCGTCCGGAAATAAGAAAAGCTTACTTCCACCGTTTTTTAAAACCACAACTTGTTGAAGGTTTACGTGATTTCGTAAAAAACACGAGTTTTTAGAAAATGTGTTTTATTTCATAAATGGAATCTACAAAGTATGCACATTCTACGTCATAACGACTTTCTATAGTTTGGGCATTCATCCGGAAATAAGAAAAGCTTACTTCCACCGTTTTTTAAAACCACAGCTTGTTGAAGGTTTACATGATTTCGTAAAAAACACGAGTTTTTAGAAAATGTGTTTTATTTCATAAATGGAATCTACAAAGTATGCACATTCTACGTCATAACGACTTTCTATAGTTTGCGCATGCGTTTGGAAATAAGAAAATATTACTTCCACCGTTTTTTAAAATCACAGCTTCTAGAAGGTTTACATGATTTCGTAAAAAACACGAGTTTTTAGAAACAGTGTTTTATTTCATAAATGGAATCTACAAAGTATGCACATTCTACGTCATAACGACCTTCTATAGTTTGCGCATGCGTCCGGAAATAAGAAAAGCTTACTTCCACCGTTTTTTAAAATCACAGCTTCTAGAAGGTTTACATGACTTCTTAAAAAACACGAGTTTCTAGAAAATGTGTTTTATTTCATAAATGGAATCAACAAAGTATGCACTTTCTACGTCATAACGACTTTATATAGTTTGCGCATGTGTTTGGACATAAGAAAAGCTTACTTCCCCCGTTTTTTAAAATCACAGCTTCTAGAAGGTTTACATGGTTTCTTAAAAAACACGAGTTTTTAGAAAATGTGTTTTATTTCATAAATGGAATCAACAAAGTATGCAAATTCTACGTCATAACGAATTTCTATAGTTTGCGCATTCGTCCGGAAATAAGAAAAGCTTACTTCCACCGTTTTTTAAAATCACAGCTTCTAGAAGGTTTACATGATTTCTTAAAAAACACGAGTTTTTAGAAAATGTGTTTTATTTCATAAATGGAATCAACAAAGTATGCATATTCTACGTCATAACGACTTTCTATAGTTTGGGTATTCGTCCGGAAATAAGAAAAGCTTACTTGCACCGTTTTTTAAAACCACAGCTTGTTGAAGGTTTACATGATTTCGTAAAAAACACGAGTTTTTAGAAAATGTGTTTTATTTCATAAATGGAATCTACAAAGTATGCACATTCTACGTCATAACGACTTTCTATAGTTTGCGCATGCATCCGGAAATAAGAAAAGCTTACTTCCCCCGTTTTTTAAAATCACAGCTTCTAGAAGGTTTACATGATTTGTTAAAAAACAGGAGTTTTTAGAAAATGTGTTTTATTTCATAAATGAAATCTACAATTTATGCACATTCTACGTCATAAGGACTTTCTATAGTTTGCGCATGCGGCCGGAAATAAGAAAAGCTTACTTCCCCCGTTTTTTAAAATCACAGCTTCTAGAAGGTTTACATGATTTCTTAAAAAACACGAGTTTTTAGAAAATATGTTTTATTTCACAAATGGAATCAACAAAGTATGCACATTCTACATCATAACGACTTTCTATAGTTTGCGCTTGCGTTTGGAAATAAGAAAAGCTTACTTCCCCCGTTTTTTAAAATCACAGCTTCTAGAAGGTTTACATGATTTCTTAAAAAACAAGATTTTTTAGAAAATGTGTTTTATTTCATAAATGGAATCAACAAAGTATGCACATTCTACGTCATAACAACTTTCTATAGTTTACGCATTCGTCCAGAAATAAGAAAAGCTTACTTCCACCGTTTTTTAAAATCACAGCTTCTAGAAGGTTTACATGATTTCGTAAAAAACACGAGTTTTTAGAAAATGTGTTTTATTTTATAAATGGAATCTACAAAGTATGCACATTCTACGTCATAACGACTTTCTATTCTTTGCGCATGCATCCGGAAAAAATAAAAGCTTACTTCCCCCGTTTTTTAAAATCACAGCTTCTAGAAGGTTTACATGATTTCTTAAAAAACACGAGTTTTTAGAAAATGTGTTTTATTTCATAAATGGAATCAACAAAGTATGCAAATTCTACGTCATAACGACTTTCTATAGTTTGCGCATTCGTCCAGAAATAAGAAAAGCTTACTTCCACCGTTTTTTAAAACCACAGCTTGTTGAAGGTTTACATGATTTCGTAAAAAACACGAGTTTTTAGAAAATGTGTTTTATTTCATAAATGGAATCTACAAACTATGCACATTCTACGTCATAATGACTTTCTATTGTTTGCGCATGCTTCCGGAAAAAAGAAAAGCTTACTTCCCCCGTTTTTTAAAATCACAGCTTCTAGAAGGTTTACATGATTTCTTAAAAAACACGAGTTTTTAGAAAATGTGTTTTATTTCATAAATGGAATCAACAAATTATGCACATTCTACATCATAACGACTTTCTATAGTTTGCGCATGCATCCGGAAATAAGAAAAGCTTACTTCCACCATTTTTTAAAATCACAGATTCTAGAAGGTTTACATGATTTCATAAAAAAACGAGTTTTTAGAAAATGTGTTTTATTTCATAAATGGAATCTACAAAGTATGCACATTCTATGTCATAAGGAATTTCTATAGTTTGCGCATCCGTCCGGAAATAAGAAAAGCTTACTTCCACCGTTTTTTTAAATCACAGCTTCTAGAAGGTTTGCATGATTTCGTAAAAAACACGAGTTTTTAGAAAATATGTTTTATTTCATAAATGCAATCTACAAAGTATGCACATTCTACGTCATAACGAATTTCTATAGTTTGCGCATGTGTCCGGAAATAAGAAAAGCTTACTTCCCCCGATTTTTAAATTCACAGCTTCTAGAAGGTTTACATGATTTCTTAAAAAACACGAGTTTTTAGAAAATGTGTTTTGTTTCATAAATGGAATGTTCAAAGTATGCACATTCTATGTCATAACGACTTTCTATAGTTTGCGCATGCGTCCGGAAATAAGAAAAGCTTACTTCCACCGTTTTTTAAAATCACAGCTTCTAGAAGGTTTACATGATTTCGTAAAAAACACGAGTTTTTAGAAAATGTGTTTTATTTCATAAATGGAATCTACAAAGTACGCACATTCTACGTCATAACGACTTTCTATAGTTTTCGCATGCGTTGGGAAATAAGGAAAGCTTACTTCCCCCGTTTATTAGAATCACAGCTTCTAGAAGGTTTACATGATTTCTTAAAAAACACGAGTTTTTAGAAAATGTGTTTTATTTCATAAATGGAATCAACAAAGTACGCACATTCTACGTCATAACGACTTTCTATAGTTTTCGCATGCGTTGGGAAATAAGGAAAGCTTACTTCCCCCGTTTATTAGAATCACAGCTTCTAGAAGGTTTACATGATTTCTTAAAAAACACTAGTTTTTAGAAAATGTGTTTTATTTCATAAATGGAATCAACAAAGTATGCACATTCTCCGTCATTACGACTTTCTATAGTTTGCGCTTGCGTTTGGAAATAAGAAAAGCTTACCTCCCCCGTTTATTAAAATCACAGCTTCTAGAAGGTTTACATGATTTCTTAAAAACCACTAGTTTTTAGAAAATGTGTTTTATTTCATAAATGGAATCAAAAAAGTATGCACATTCTACGTCATAACGACTTCTATAGTTTGCGCATGCGTTTGGAAATAAGAAAAGCTTACTTCTCCCGTATTTTAAAATCACAGCTTCTAGAAGGTTTAAATGATTTCCTAAAAAACACGAGTTGTTAGAAAATGTGTTTTATTTCATAAATGGAATCAACAAAGTATGCACATTCTACGTCATAACGACTTTCTATAGTTTGCGCATGCGTCCGGAAATAAGAAAAGCTTACTTCCACCATTTTTTAAAATCACAGCTTCTAGAAGGTTTACATGATTTCTTAAAAAACACGAGTTTTTAGAAAATGTGTTTTATTTCATAAATGGAATCTACAAAGTATGCACATTCTATGTCATAACGACTTTCTATAGTTTTCACATTTGCCGGAAATAAGAAACGCTTACATCCACCGTTTTTTAAAATCACAGCTTCTAGAAGGTTTACATGATTTCGTAAAAAACACGAGTTTTTAGAAAATGTGTTTTATTTCATAAATGGAATCTACAAAGTATGCACATTCTACCTCATAACGAATTTCTATAGTTTGCGAATGCATCCGGAAATAAGAAAATCTTACTTCCACCGTTTTTTAAAATCACAGCTTCTAGAAGGTTTACATGATTTCGTAAAAAACACGAGTTTTTAGAAAATCTGTTTTATTTCATAAATGGAATCTACAAAGTATGCACATTCTACGTCATAACGAATTTCTATAGTTTGTGCATGCGTCCGGAAATAAGAAAAGCTTACTTCCCCCGTTTTTTCAAATCACAGCTTCTAGAAGGTTTACATAATTTCTTAAAAAACACGAGTTTTTAGAAAATGTGTTTTATTTCATCAATGGAATCAACAAAGTATGCACATTCTACGTAATAACGACTTTCCATAGTTTGTGCATGCATTTGGAAATAAGAAAAGCTTACTTCCCCCGTTTTTTAAAATCACAGCTTCTAGAAGGTTTACATGATTTCTTAAAAAACACGAGTTTTTAGAAAATGTGTTTTATTTCATAAATGGAATCAACAAAGTATGCACATTCTATGTCATAACGACTTTCTATAGTTTGCGCATGCGTCCGGAAATAAGAAAAGCTTACTTCCACCATTTTTTAAAATCACAGCTTCTAGAAGGTTTACATGATTTCGTAAAAAACACGAGTTTTTAGAAAATGTGTTTTATTTCATAAATGGAATCTACAAAGTATGCACATTCTATGTCATAACGACTTTCTATAGTTTGCGCATGCGTCCGGAAATAAGAAAAGCTTACTTCTCTCGTTTTTTAAAATCACAGCTTCTAGAAGGTTTACATGATTTCTTAAAAAACACAAGTTTTTAGAAAATGTGTTTTATTTCATAAATCGAATCTACAAAGTATGCACATTCTACGTCATAGTGACTTTCTATAGTTTGTGCATGCGTCCGGAAATAAGAAAAGCTTACTTCCACCGTTTTTTAAAATCACAGCTTCTAGAAGGTTTACATGATTTCGTAAAAAACACGAGTTTTTAGAAAATGTGTTTTATTTCATAAATGGAATCTACAAAGTATGCACATTCTACGTCATAACGACTTTCTATAGTTTGCGCATGCGTCCGGAAATAACAAAAGCTTACTTCCACCGTTTTTTAAAATCACAGCTTCTAGAAGGTTTACATGATTTCGTAAAAAACACGAGTTTTTAGAAAATTTGTTTTATTTCATAAATGGAATAAACAAAGTATGCACATTCTACGTCATAACGACTTTCTATAGTTTGCGCATGCGTCCGAAAATAAGAAAAGCTTACTTCCACCGTTTTTTAAAATCACAGCTTCTAGAAGGTTTACATGATTTCGTAAAAAACACGATTTTTTAGAAAATGTGTTTTATTTCATAAATGGAATCTACAAAGTATGCACATTCTATGTCATAACGACTTTCTATAGTTTGCGCATGCGTCCGGAAATAAGAAAAGCTTACTTCTCTCGTTTTTTAAAATCACAGCTTCTAGAAGGTTTACATGATTTCTTAAAAAACACGAGTTTTTAGAAAATGTGTTTTATTTCATAAATCGAATCTACAAAGTATGCACATTCTACATCATAACGAATTTCTATAGTTTGCGCATGCGTCCGGAAATATGAAAAGCTTACTTCCACCGTTTTTTAAAATCACAGCTTCTAGAAGGTTTACATGATTTCGTAAAAAACACGAGTTTTTAGAAAATGTGTTTTATTTCATAAATCGAATCTACAAAGTATGCACATTCTACGTCATAACGACTTTCTATAGTTTGCGCATGCGTCCGGAAATAAGAAAAGCTTACTTCCACCGTTTTTTAAAATCACAGCTTCTAGAAGGTTTACATGATTTCGTAAAAAACACGTGTTTTTAGAAAATGTGTTTTATTTCATAAATGGAATCTACAAAGTATGCACATTCTAAGTCAGAACGACTTTCTATAGTTTGCGCATGCGTCCGGAAATAAGAAAAGCTTACTTCTCTCGTTTTTTAAAATCACAGCTTCTAGAAGGTTTACATGATTTCTTAAAAAACACGAGTTTTTAGAAAATGTGTTTTATTTCATAAATCGAATCTACAAAGTATGCACATTCTACATCATAACGAATTTCTATAGTTTGCGCATGCGTCCGGAAATAAGAAAAGCTTACTTCCACCATTTTTTAAAATCACAGCTTCTAGAAGGTTTACATGATTTCGTAAAAAACACGAGTTTTTAGAAAATGTGTTTTATTTCATAAATGGAATCTACAAAGTATGCACATTCTATGTCATAACGACTTTCTATAGTTTGCGCATGCGTCCGGAAATAAGAAAAGCTTACTTCTCTCGTTTTTTAAAATCACAGCTTCTAGAAGGTTTACATGATTTCTTAAAAAACACAAGTTTTTAGAAAATGTGTTTTATTTCATAAATCGAATCTACAAAGTATGCACATTCTACGTCATAGTGACTTTCTATAGTTTGTGCATGCGTCCGGAAATAAGAAAAGCTTACTTCCACCGTTTTTTAAAATCACAGCTTCTAGAAGGTTTACATGATTTCGTAAAAAACACGAGTTTTTAGAAAATGTGTTTTATTTCATAAATGGAATCTACAAAGTATGCACATTCTACGTCATAACGACTTTCTATAGTTTGCGCATGCGTCCGGAAATAACAAAAGCTTACTTCCACCGTTTTTTAAAATCACAGCTTCTAGAAGGTTTACATGATTTCGTAAAAAACACGAGTTTTTAGAAAATTTGTTTTATTTCATAAATGGAATAAACAAAGTATGCACATTCTACGTCATAACGACTTTCTATAGTTTGCGCATGCGTCCGAAAATAAGAAAAGCTTACTTCCACCGTTTTTTAAAATCACAGCTTCTAGAAGGTTTACATGATTTCGTAAAAAACACGATTTTTTAGAAAATGTGTTTTATTTCATAAATGGAATCTACAAAGTATGCACATTCTATGTCATAACGACTTTCTATAGTTTGCGCATGCGTCCGGAAATAAGAAAAGCTTACTTCTCTCGTTTTTTAAAATCACAGCTTCTAGAAGGTTTACATGATTTCTTAAAAAACACGAGTTTTTAGAAAATGTGTTTTATTTCATAAATCGAATCTACAAAGTATGCACATTCTACATCATAACGAATTTCTATAGTTTGCGCATGCGTCCGGAAATATGAAAAGCTTACTTCCACCGTTTTTTAAAATCACAGCTTCTAGAAGGTTTACATGATTTCGTAAAAAACACGAGTTTTTAGAAAATGTGTTTTATTTCATAAATCGAATCTACAAAGTATGCACATTCTACGTCATAACGACTTTCTATAGTTTGCGCATGCGTCCGGAAATAAGAAAAGCTTACTTCCACCGTTTTTTAAAATCACAGCTTCTAGAAGGTTTACATGATTTCGTAAAAAACACGTGTTTTTAGAAAATGTGTTTTATTTCATAAATGGAATCTACAAAGTATGCACATTCTAAGTCAGAACGACTTTCTATAGTTTGCGCATGTGTCCGGAAATAAGAAAAGCTTACTTCCACCGTTTTTTAAAATCACAGCTTCTAGAAGGTTTACATGATTTCGTAAAAAACACGAGTTTTTAGAAAATGTGTTTTATTTCATAAATGGAATCTACAAAGTATGCACATTCTACGTCATAACGACTTTCTATAGTTTGCGCATGCGTCCTAAAATAAGAAAAGCTTACTTCCACCGTTTTTTAAAATCACAGCTTCCAGAAGGTTTACATGATTTCGTAAAAAACACGAGTTTTTAGAAAATGTGTTTTATTTCATAAATGGAATCTACAAAGTATGCACATTCTACGTCATAACGACTTTCTATAGTTTGCGCATGCGTCCGGAAATAAGAAAAGCTTACTTCCCCCATTTTTTAAAATCACAGCTTCTAGAAGGTTTACATGATTTCTTAAAAAACACGAGTTTTTAGAAAATGTGTTTTATTTCATAAATGGAATCAACAAAGTATGCACATTCTACATCATAACGACTTTCTATAGTTTGCGCATGCGTTTGGAAATAAGTAAAGCTTAGTTCCCCTGTTTTTTAAAATCACAGCTTCTAGAAGGTTTAGATGATTTCTTAAAAAACACGAGTTTTAAGAAAATGTGTTTTATTTCATAAATGTAATCAACAAAGTATGCACATTCCACGTCATAACGACTTTCTATAGTTTGCGCATGCGTTCGGAAATAAGAAAAGCTTGCATCCCCCGTTTTTTAAAATCACAGCTTCTAGAAGGTTTACATGATTTCTTAAAAAACACGAGTTTTTAGAAAATGTGTTTTATTTCATAAATGGAATCGACAAAGTATGCACATTCTAAGTCATAACGACTTTCTATAGTTTGCGAATGCGTCCGGAAATAAGAAAAGCTTACTTCCACCAATTTTTAAAATCACAGCTTCTAGAAGGTTTCCATGATTTGTTAAAAAACATGAGTTTTTAGAAAATGTGTTTTATTTCATAAATGGAATCGACAAAGTATGCACATTCTAAGTCATAACGACTTTCTATAGTTTGCGAATGCGTCCGGAAATAAGAAAAGCTTACTTCCACCAATTTTTAAAATCACAGCTTCTAGAAGGTTTCCATGATTTGTTAAAAAACATGAGTTTTTAGAAAATGTGTTTTATTTCATAAATGGAATCTACAAAGTATGCACATTCTACGTCATAACGACTTTCTATACTTTGCGCATGCGTCCGGAAATAAGAAAAGCTTACTTCCCCCGTTTTTTAAAATCACATCTTCTAGAAGGTTTACATGATTTCTTAAAAAACACGAGTTTTTAGAAAATGTGTTTTATTTCATAAATGGAATCTACAAAGTATGCACATTCTATGTCATAACGACTTTCTATAGTTTGGGCATGCATTTGGAAATAAGAAAAGCTTACTTCCCCCATTTTTTAAAATCACAGCTTCTAGAAGGTTTACATGATTTCTTAAAAAACACGAGTTTTTAGAAAATGTGTTTTATTTCATCAATGGAATCAACAAAGTATGTACATTCTACGTCATAACGACTTTCTATAGTTTGCGCATGCGTTTGGAAATAAAAAAAGATTACTTCCCCCGTTTTTTAAAATCACAGCTTCTAGAAGGTTTACATGATTTCTTAAAAAACACGAGTTTTTAGAAAATGTGTTTTATTTCATAAATGGAATCAACAAAGTATGCACATTCTACGTCATAACGACTTTCTATAGTTTGCGCATGCGTCCGGAAATAAGAAAAGCTTACTTCCACCATTTTTTAAAATCACGGCTTCTAGAAGGTTTACATGATTTCGTAAAAAACACGAGTTTTTAGAAAATGTGTTTTATTTCATAAATGGAATCTAGAAAGTATGCACATTCTACGTCATAACGACTTTCTATAGTTTGCGCATGCGTCCGGAAATAAGACAAGCTTACTTCCACCGTTTTTTAAAATCACATCTTCTAGAAGGTTTACATGATTTCTTAAAAAACACGAGTTTTTAGAAAATGTGTTTTATTTCATAAATGAAATCAACAAAGTATGCACATTCTACGTCATAATGACTTTCTATAGTTTGCGCATTCGTCCGGAAATAAGAAAATATTACTTCCACAGTTTTTTAAAATCACAGCTTCTAGAAGGTTTACACGATTTCGTAAAAAACACGTGTTTTTAGAAAATGTGTTTTATTTCATAAATGGAATCTACAAAGTATGCACATTCTACGTCATAACGACTTTCTATAGTTTGGGCATGCGTCCAGAAATAAGAAAAGCTTACTTCCCCCGTTTTTTAAAATCACAGCTTCTAGAAGGTTTACATGAGTTCTTAAAAAACATGAGTTTTTAGAAAATGTGTTTTATTTCATAAATGGAATCAACAAAGTATGCACATTCTATGTCATAACGACTTTCTATAGTTTGTGCATGCGTCCGGAAATAAGAAAAGCTTACTTCCACCGTTTTTTAAAATCACACCTTCTAGAAGGTTTGCATGATTTCTTAAAAAACACGAGTTTTTAGCAAATGTGTTTTATTTCATAAATGGAATCTACAAAGCATGCACATTCTACGCCATAACGACTTTCTATAGTTTGCTCATGCGTATGGAAATAAGAAAAGCTTACTTCCCCCGTTTTTTAAAATCACAGCTTCTAGAAGGTTTACATGATTTCGTAAAAAACACGAGTTTTTAGAAAATGTGTTTTATTTCATAAATGGAATCTACAAAGTATGCACATTCTAAGTCAGAACGACTTTCTAGAGTTTGCGCATGCGTCCGGAAATAAGAAAAGCTTACTTCCACCGTTTTTTTAAATCACAGCTTCTAGAAGGTTTACATGATTTCGTAAAAAACACGAGTTTTTAGAAAATGTGTTTTATTTCATAAATGGAATCTACAAAGTATCCACATTCTACGTCATAACGACTTTCTATAGTTTTCGCATGCGTCCGGAAATAAGAAAAGCTTACTTCCCCCTTTTTTTAAAATCACAGCTTCTATAAGGTTTACATCATTTCTTAAAAAACATGAGTTTTTAGAAAATGTGTTTTATTTCATAAATGGAATCAACAAAGTATGCACATTCTACATCATAACGACTTTCTATAGTTTGCGCATGCGTCCGGAAATAAGAAAAGCTTACTTCCCCCGTTTTTCTAAATCACAGCTTCTAGAAGGTTTACATGATTTCGTAAAAAACATGAGTTTTTAGAAAATATGTTTTATTTCATAAATGGAATCTACAAAGTATGCACATTCTACATCATAACAACTTTCTATAGTTTGCACATGCGTCCGGAAATAAGAAAAGCTTACTTCCCCCGTTTTTTAAAATCACAGCTTCTAGAAGGTTTACATGATTTCTTAAAAAACACGAGTTTTTAGAAAATGTGTTTTATTTCATAAATGGAATCAACAAAGTATGCACATTCTACATCATAACGACTTTCTATAGTTTGCGCATGCGTTTGGAAATAAGAAAAGCTTAGTTCCCCTGTTTTTCAAAATCACAGCTTCTAGAAGGTTTAGATGATTTCTTAAAAAACACGAGTTTTAAGAAAATGTGTTTTATTTCATAAATGGAATCAACAAAGTATGCACATTCTACGTCATAACGACTTTCTATAGTTTGCGCATAAGTTCGGAAATAAGAAAAGCTTACATCCCCCGTTTTTTAAAATCACAGCTTCTAGAAGGTTTACATGATTTCTTAAAAAACAGGAGTTTTTAGAAAATGTGTTTTATTTCATAAATGGAATCAACAAAGTATGCACATTCTACGTCATAACGACTTTCTATAGTTTGCCCATGCGTCCGGAAATAAGAAAAGCTTACTTCCACCATTTTTTAAAATCACAGCTTCTAGAAGGTTTACATGACTTCTTAAAAAACACGAGTTTTTAGAAAATGTGTTTTATTTCATAAATGGAATCTACAAAGTATGCACATTCTACGTCATAACGACTTTCTATAGTTTGCGCATGCGTTTGGAAATAAGAAAAGCTTACTTCCCCCGTTTTTTAAAATCACAGCTTCTAGAAGGTTTACATGATTTCTTAAAAAACACGAGTTTTTAGAAAATGTGTTTTATTTCATAAATCGAATCAACAAAGTATGCACATTCTAAGTCATAACGACTTTCTATAGTTTGCGAATGCTTCCGGAAATAAGAAAAGCTTACTTCCACCGATTTTTAAAATCACAGCTTCTAGAAGGTTTCCATGATTTGTTAAAAAACACGAGTTTTTAGAAAATGTGTTTTATTTCATAAAGGGAATCAACAAAGTATCCACATTCTACGTCATAACGACTTTCTATAGTTTGCGCATGCGTCCGGAAATAAGAAAAGCTTACTTCCACCGTTTTTTAAAATCACAGCTTCTAGAAGGTTTACACGATTTCTTAAAAAACACGAGTTTTTAGAAAATGTGTGTTATTTCATAAATGGAATCAACAAAGTATGCACATTCTACGTCATAACGACTTTCTATAGTTTGCGCATTCTACCGGAAATAAGAAAAGCTTACTTCCACTGTTTTTTAAAATCACAGCTTCTTGAAGGTTTACATGATTTCGTAAAAAACACGAGTTTTTAGAAAATGTGTTTTATTTCATAAATGGAATCTACAAAGTATGCACATTCTACGTCGTAACGACTTTCTATAGTTTGCGCATGCGTCCGGAAATAAGAAAAGCTTACTTCCACCGTTTTTTAAAATCACAGCTTCTAGAGGGTTTACATGATTTCGTAAAAAACACGAGTTTTTAGAAAATGTGTTTTATTTCATAAATGGAATCTACAAAGTATGCACATTCTACGTCATATCGACTTTCTATAGTTTGCGCACGTGTCCGGAAATAAGAAAAGCTTACTTCCCCCGTTTTTTAAAATCACAGCTTCTAGAAGGTCCACATGATTTCGTAAAAAACATGAGTTTTTAGAAAATGAGTTTTATTTCATAAATGGAATCAACAAAGTATGCACATTCTACATCATAACAACTTTCTACAATTTGCGCATGCGTCCAGAAATAAGAAAAGTTTACTTCCACCATTTTTTAACATCACAGCTTCTAGAAGGTTTACATGATTTCGTAAAAAACACGAGTTTTTAGAAAATGTGTTTTATTTCATAAATGGAATCTAGAAAGTATGCACATTCTACGTCATAACGAATTTCTATAGTTTGCACATGCGTCCGGAAATAAGAAAAGCTTACTTCCCCCGTTTTTTAAAATCACAGCTTCTAGAAGGTTAACATGATTTCTTAAAAAACACGAGTTTTTAGAAAATGTGTTTTATTTCATAAATGGAATCAACAAAGTATGCACATTCTACGTCATAATGACTTTCGATAGTTTGTGCATGCGTCCGGACATAAGAAATGCTTACTTCCACCGTTTTTTAAAATCACAGCTTCTAGAAGCTTTACATGATTTCGTAAAAACACGAGTTTTTAGAAAATGTGTTTTATTTCATAAATGGAATCAACAAAGTATGCACATTCTACGTCACAACGACTTTCTATAGTTTGTGCATGGGTCCGGAAATAAGAAAAGCTTACTTCCCCCGTTTTTTAAAATCACAGCTTCTAGAAGGTTTACATGATTTCTTAAAAAACACGAGTTTTTAGAAAATGTGTTTTATTTCATAAATGGAATCAACAAAGTATGCACATTCTACGTCACAACGATTTTCTATAGTTTGCGCATGCGTCCGGAAATAAGAAAAGCTTACTTCCACCGTTTTTTAAAATCACAGCTTCTAGAAGGTTTACACGATTTCGTAAAAAACACGTGTTTTTAGAAAATGTGTTTTATTTCATAAATTGAATCTACAAAGTATGCACATTCTACGTCATAACGACTTTCTATAGTTTGCGCATGCGTCCGGAAATAAGAAAAGTTTACTTCCCCCGTTTTTTAAAATCACAGCTTCTAGAAGGTTTACATGATTTCTTAAAAACAACCAGTTTTTAGCAAATGTGTTTTATTTCATAAATGGAATAAACAAAGTATGCACATTCTACGTCATAACGACTTTCTATAGTTTGCGGATTTGACCGGAAATAAGAAAAGCTTACTTCCACCATTTTTTAAAATCACAACTTCTTGAAGGTTTACATGATTTCGTAAAAAACACGAGTTTTTAGTAAATGTGTTTTATTTAATAAATGGAATCTACAAAGTATGCACATTCTACGTCATAACGACTTTTTATAGTTTGCGCATGCGTCCGGAAATAAGAAAAGCTTACTTCCACCGTTTTTTTCAATCACAGCTTCTAGAAGGTTTACATGATTTCTTAAAAAACACGTGTTTTTAGAAAATGTCTTTTATTTCATAAATGGAATCAACAAAGTATGCACATTCTACGTCATAACGACTTTCTATAGTTTGTGCATGCGTCCGGAAATAAGAAAAGCTTACTTCCACCGTTTTTCTAAATCACATCTCCTAGAAGGTTTACATGATTTCGTAAAAAACACGAGTTTTTAGAAAATGTGTTTTATTTCATAAATGGAATCTACAAAGTATTCACATTCTACGTCATAACGACTTTCTATAGTTTGCGCATGCGTCCGGAAATAAGAAAAGCTTACTTCCCCCGTTTTATAAAATCGCAGCTTCTAGAAGGTTTACATGATTTCGTAAAAAACACGAGTTTTTAGAAAATGTGTTTTATTTCATAAATGGAATAAACAAAGTATGCACATTCTACGTCATAACGACTTTCTATAGTTTGCGGATTTGTCCGGAAATAAGAAAAGCTTACTTCCACCATTTTTTAAAATCACAACTTCTTGAAGGTTTACATGATTTCGTAAAAAACACGTGTTTTTAGAAAATGTGTTTTATTTCATAAATGGAATCTACAAAGTATGCACATTCTACGTCATAACGGCTTTTTATAGTTTGCGCATGCGTCCGGAAATAAGAAAAGCTTACTTCCCCCGTTTTTTTCAATCACAGCTTCTAGAAGGTTTACATGATTTCTTAAAAAACACGTGTTTTTAGAAAATGTGTTTTATTTCATAAATGGAATCAACAAAGTATGCACATTCTACGTCATAACGACTTTCTATAGTTTGTGCATGCGTCCGGAAATAAGAAAAGCTTACTTCCACCGTTTTTTAAAATCACAGCTTCTAGAAGGTTTACATGATTTCGTAAAAAACACGAGTTTTTAGAAAATGTGTTTTATTTCATAAATGGAATCTACAAAGTATTCACATTCTACGTCATAACGACTTTCTATAGTTTGCGCATGCGTCCGGAAATAAGAAAAGCTTACTTCCCCCGTTTTATAAAATCGCAGCTTCTAGAAGGTTTACATGATTTCGTAAAAAACACGAGTTTTTAGAAAATGTGTTTTATTTCATAAATCGAATCTTCAAAGTATGCACATTCTACATCATAACGACTTTCTATAGCTTGCGCATGCGTCCGGAAATAAGAAAAGCTTATTTCCCTCGTTTTTTAAAATCACAGCTTCTAGAAGGTTTACATGATTTCTAAAAAAACACGAGTTTTTAGAAAATGTGTTTTATTTCATAAATGGAATCAACAAAGTATGCACATTCTACGTCATAATGACTTTCTATAGTTTGCGCATGCGTCCGGAAATAAGAAAAGCTTACTTCCACCGTTTTTTAAAATCACAGCTTCTAGAAGGTTTACATGATTTCGTAAAAAACACGAGTTTTTAGAAAATGTGTTTTATTTCATAAATGGAATCAACAAATTATGCACATTCTATGTCATAACGACTTTCTATAGTTTGCGCATTCGACCGGAAATAAGAAAAGATTACTTCCCCCGTTTTTTAAAATCACAACTTCTTGAAGGTTTACATGATTTCATAAAAAACACGAGTTTTTAGAAAATGTGTTTTATTTCATAACTGGAATCTACAAAGTATGCACATTCTACGTCATAACGACTTTCTATAGTTTGCGCATGCGTCCGGAAATAAGAAAAGCTTACTTCCCCCATTTTTTTAAATCACAGCTTTTAGAAGGTTTACATGATTTCTTAAAAAACACGAGTTTTTAGAAAATGTGTTTTATTTCATAAATGGAATCAACAAAGTATGCACATTCTACGTCATAACGACTTTCTATAGTTTGCGCATGCGTCCGGAAATAAGAAAAGCTTACTTCCCCCATTTTTCTAAATCACAGCTTCTAGAAGGTTTATATGATTTCTTAAAAAACACGAGTTTTTAGATAATGTGTTTTATTTCATAAATGGAATATACAAAGTATGCACATTCTACGTCATAATGACTTTCTATAGTTTGTGCATGCGTCCGGAAATAAGAAAAGCTTACTTCCACCATTTTTTAAAATCACAGCTTCTAGAAGGTTTACATGATTTCGTAAAAAACACGAGTTTTTAGAAAATGTGTTTTATTTCATAAATGGAATCTACAAAGTATGCACATTCTACGTCATAACAACTTTCTATAGTTTGCACATGCGTCCAGAAATAAGAAAAGCTTACCTCCCCCGTTTTTTAAAATCACAGCTTCTAGAAGGTTTACATGATTTCTTAAAAAACACGAGTTTTTAGAAAATGTGTTTTATTTCATAAATGGAATCAACAAAGTATGCACATTCTACATCATAACGACTTTCTATAGTTTGCGCATGCGTTTGGAAATAAGAAAAGCTTACTTCCGCTGTTTTTTAAAATCACAGCTTCTAGAAGGTTTACATGATTTCTTAAAAAACACGAGTTTTTAGAAAATGTGTTTTATTTCATAGATGGAATCAACAAAGTATGCACATTCTACTTCATAACGACTTTCTATAGTTTGCGCATGCGTTCGGAAATAAGAAAAGCTTACATCCCCCGTTTTTTAAAATCACAGCTTCTAGAAGGTTTACATGATTTCTTAAAAAACACGAGTTTTTAGAAAATGTGTTTTATTTCATAAATGGAATCAACAAAGTATGCACATTCTACGTCATAACGACTTTCTATAGTTTGCACATGCGTCCGGAAATAAGAAAAGCTTACTTCCACCATTTTTTAAAATCACAGCTTCTAGAAGGTTTACATGACTTCTTAAAAAACACGAGTTTTTAGAAAATGTGTTTTATTTCATAAATGGAATCAACAAAGTATGCACATTCTACGTCATAACGACTTTCTATAGTTTGCGCATGCGTTTGGAAATAAGAAAAGCTTACTTCCCTCATTTTTTAAAATCACAGCTTCTAGAAGGTTTACATGATTTCTTAAAAAACACGAGTTTTTAGAAAATGTGTTTTATTTCATAAATGGAATCAACAAATTATGCGATTCAAACAAAGTGCTTATAGGTTGTAAGCCTCAGAAAAATGGATGGCGATTCTTGGAGCGATTTCTTGGAGCGACGGAGGTTTTTACTGGGCATGGCGGAACCCTAGGAGCTGGGGATGAGCGCAGGTCGGCCTGCGGCTGTCAGTGATGCGGTTTTATCCTCAATCACTTTCCTTGCACGGTTGGTGGCGGATATCTAGGAACCTCGTCCGGTTTGTATACAAAACCCTGTTCACATTTTACCCTGGTCTGTGTTTTTACCTGGGTTACGGTGGGCTGGTGGTAGCTAGTAACCATGGCTACGTATGACGACTGCGTAGATTATTCCTTTGACCCATCTGATGATGCGGCCATATGGACTCAACCTTCGGGCGCCGGGTGGCAGGTAGGATTATATCCTGGGGAAGGAGGGGTGGAGGTTACATCTGCTGCGGAAAGTGCCGCTCTGGGCTTCTCACCATCTGGTTTTCTTAATATTTCTCCGGGCTTGGGACCGATATCTGCTCCCTCCCCCGATATCCCACCTATAACGCCTTTAAAGGATGCGGGGGCTCTTTGGTCTTCGGAACAGGTCTTAACCGCACTGGAGGGCTCGGAGGACAGGCATAAGGGTCCTGATTTTGCATCTGAGGGACATCTTGGAACTGTTGGCGGGGTTGATTCTACTGCGGCTCCACTTCCTGTTTTATGTGCTGCGGAGGGTGGGGTTTGCACGTGGTCGGGACAATTAGAACCTCACGAACACCGGGGTTTTGCCAACCCCTGTTTGGGTTCCGGTACTAGCTCGGATGAATGGGGAGGACCTTCTTCCGGGGATAATGCACAGGAGGGGAAACGGGGTAAAAAGCGTTGGCTGAAGCTTAGCAGGACAAAATACAACTACGCCCTGGGGGAAGATATCGAGTGGAATCGATTGGTCAAGATGACCGGTATCACCTTGGTTGGAAAAGCATTAGGCAGATCCTTTTCTCTCAGCACCATTGAAGCTTGGGTGGGGGAGCATTGGGCTGGTACCTTGGGCTATACTCCGGAGGTTGTGGAGCTAACACGCAACTGGTTTGCTTTCAATTTCCATGAGGAGGAACATACCAGATGGTTTCTGAATTCAAACTGGAGTTGGGACCACGGTCCGGTGATGATCAAACCTTGGCATCCGATGTTTGATGCTAGTCGGGAAAGACTGGATATTGTTCCGCTGTGGGTTCGGCTCCCAGGTTTACCCCTTCATTACTGGTCGGAGCACCATTTCAGGGGGATTGGAAACATGATTGGTACATATTTAGATGGGGACTATAGTTTTCTTCATACCCGCCAGAGGAAGGTTGCCCGTATCCTAGTCAATATGAATATCATAGATGGACTCGTACCGGATGTTACCCTCAGCTGGGGACCCTATGTGTATACGTAGAAATTGGATTATGAAAATGTTCCTTTCAGATGCCACTGCTGTCATGCTTATGGTCATCCGATCGCTGAATGTGAACTTCCTTTTCGTCAGAAAAATATTGGTTCGCACAAAGCCCCTATTGCTGAGGTTGTTTCTCCTCCCTTGGAGGACCCTGTGGCTGTACCCCTTCCTAATGTGGTTTTGGACAAGGGTCATGGTTCTCCTCGGGACTCGGCGGACGCTCGACCTGCTTGCACTTCTACACCGGTTTCGGGTGCTTTGGTGGCTGGGGCTGATGTCTTACGACAGGAGATGGGAGTGGAGGCGCCACTCACTGGGGAAGCGTTTCCTGGTACTACTTCTTTGGAGCCCTCTCGTCAGACAACTATTACGGAACCTGGGTCTTCGTTCGCGGGTATACCTCATTCCATTACTCCTCTGTCCTTACATTTTGTTTTAAAGAATTTTTCTTTTGATAATCCTGACTGGATAGAGGCTTTGAAAAATTTGAATATCTCTACGGCAATGGAGTTGGATTTACCCAACTGCTTATACCCTACTCTCCCTTCCTGCTCCTCTACTCTGTCAAACTCTGGGGTGCTGCTGATTGACCATCCCTCTGTGGCTGAACCTGGGCCTACTGAAGACCTCTCCCCCTCCTCCCCCTCCACATCATCCGACTCCGGTTATTTCCTACGTTCCCTTTTGAAGATCTCCCTGGGTGGGTTGGGTACTGGGGTCAACACTATTGTCAAACCTGGAAAGGGCAGAGGAAGAAAATCCCATCTATCTAAGGCACAAACCAAGGCTAAGATGGACCTCATGGACGGCAAACAAGTGACTATTGATCGGGCGCTTAGAGCGGTGCGAGCCCAAAAGCGGGGTCGTTGATGAAGGTGATGTCTTTTAACTGCCGGGGTCCAGCTGGTCCCCATAAAAGATCAGCATTGCGCAGAGTGGTATCTCTTGAACACCTAGATATCATTCTGCTTCAGGAAACTATGGGTGTGGGGGAGACTATTAAATCTTTACTTGAAGTATGGTTTGGTGGCTGGAATTTTGCCACCTTGGATGCTCGGGGTCGGTCTGGTGGGCAGGCTATCGGCTGGAATACCCGCTCGGTTCAGTGTCATAATCTTTGGGGGATGGAAGGGGCTTTGGGGATGAAATGCACATCTTTGGACTTCAGTGAGATATTCACGGTGGTTAATATTTATGGACCATACTTGAACCGGGTTCCTTTTTGGGAATCCCTTTTCTCTCACCCCTTGTTACATGAGGGGAACCTATTAATCGGAGGGGATTTGAATTTCTCACTTGGGCCGGCAGAAGTGTGGGGCAGCAAAGCTCGGCCTGATCCATTGACTGATTTCTTCACTCATCAGTTGGTCACTCGAAATCTGCTTGATATCGAGCCGACACTACTTAAACCTACTTGGAGAATTAACAGAACTGGAGATTACAGAGTAGAAAAACGTTTAGATCGTTTTCTGGTGTTTGAACTTTTTGTAGATAGGAACTATCTACTAAGGCAGTGGGTTGGCTCGAGGGGCTCATCAGATCACTTTCCTATTTTCATGGAGATGCGGGATGGTTCGTCAAAACCCGCTGGGACACTAAAGTTTAATAAGATCTGGCTTAATGATGAGACCTTTACTGAACTTATTGGATCCACTTGGGTAATCTACAACCCTGGGATGGGCCTCTCTGCCTCACAACAGTTCTCAGACAATATCAAAAGGATTAAAGGGCCGGTGAAGACTTGGGCTTATGATAAGAATCATAGGGATGATAGGGAACTTAAGACTATTGAACTGGAGCTGCAATCCATTTATGAGTCTGGATCTGGGGGTCTTGGAACACCGGATGAGAAAGTCCATTTGGTCTCACTGGAGGGTCGAAGAAATAATCTTTTATTGGTAAAGAGGAAACTTGGAGATTAAAGAGCAGGGCTCTATGGCTATTGGCTGGGGATGAGAACACAAAATTCTTTCATGCCTATGCAAAGGGAAGAAAGGCGGCCAATACCATTTGGAGTCTGGAAGACAATTTGGGAAATTCCCAGAAGTCCTTTGATAGTATGGATGGGGTTGGGGTAAATCATTTCAAAACTCTCTTCAAAGCCCCTACACAGGCTAACATTTTGGAGGTGGTCAGGATGGCTCAAATGTTTCCTCGGTTTGTGGAAGAGGCAGACAATCTTTCCCTGATGGCTACTGTTACTGAAGCTGAATTAAAAGGGGTTTTACAGAGTCTTCAAAAATACAAAAGCCTGGGACTGGATGGATGAACGGTGGAATTTATTCTTGCACTCTTTGATCTTATCGGAAATGATCTTCTACAGATGGTTGATGACACTCGTAGATCGGGAAAAATTCCTGCTGCCATGAACTCCACTTTTATTGCCCTTATTCCAAAAACGGATAACTCTTCCTCTTTAGGTGACTTCAGACCCATCTCTTTGTGCAACTGTGTATATAAAGTGGTGTCAAAGATCATTGCTGGGTGGCTAAAGGGTATACTGTCCACTCATATTTCGGAGGAACAATTTTGATTTCAGGAAGGACGCCAAATTCATGAGGCAATTGGTGTAGCTCAGGAAGGCATACATAGTATGAAAGCTCGAAAAATCAAAGGAGCCATTATCAAGATTGATTTGTCTAAAGCATATGATAAGGTGAGTTGGTTGTATATTCATTTACTCCTCACTCATCTGGGTTTTGCTGTGGATTTTATCAGGTGGATTATGAGTTGTATAACTACCGTATCCTTTGCGGTGCTCATCAATGGTGCTGCCTCTCCTTTTTTCCGGTCTGAGAGAGGCCTTCGTCAGGGATGTCCACTATCCCCTTTACGTTTCCTCCTGGTTGCTGAGGGGCTTAGTAAAGCACTGAAAAAAGCTTGCAGGGATGGCACCCTTCATGGTATCCAAGTGGCTCCTGATTTTTTTATTACACATCTGCTGTTCGTGGATGATATCCTTATCTTCTGCACTGGTTCGGTTAGGGACATGGAAACCCTACAGGACATTTTTCAACTTTTTTCAGCTGCTACGGGAATGGAGATCAATGAGTGGAAATCCACCCTATCAACTCACCTGCTCAGGGATTTTGAGATTGTGGCTATAGGTAGGATTTTCCCATATACCTCCCTACCTCTTGATGATGGCTTCTGTTATCTTGGGTTTCATTTAAAACCAAATGCCTATACAAAACAGGACTGGCAATGGCTTATTGAAAAAATTCACAAGAGGTTGAAGGTCTGGAGCCACAGGTGGTTATCGCGGGCAAGTCGGCTGGTTCTGGTGAAATCGGTATTGGAGGCCATTCCGGTCTATTGGATGTCCCTCTCGTGGATTCCAAAAGGAACACTAGAGAAAGCACGTCAATTATGCTTTTGTTTCTTGTGGAGCGGTAAAGGTGACTATGTATCCCCATGCGTTCGCTGGCAGAAGATCGCCATCCCGAAAGCATTAGGGGGATTGGGTCTTAAAAATATACATCTTTTCGCCTGGGCTTTGGCAGCTAAAGGAGTGTGGAGACTGTTAAAATCGGAGAGCCTTTGGACTAAAGTTGTTTTTCGGAAATATATTGCCCCTGTATCAACTTTGGATTGGGTGCGAACGGTGGATAAGTCACATTTGGGATGCTCCATTATTTGGAAAGCTGTCATCTATTCATTCCCGGTGGTAGGAGATCTGCTTGCGTGGAATGTTGGAAATGGGCAGGCACTCTGTGTAGGGGAGGATCCGTGGTTTGGAAGCGCTGGTCATCACATTTTAAATGGTACTCTGATCTCTTCTCTACGGGACTTGGGTATCACACATCTATCTCATTTGGCTGCTCCGGATAGGATACATCCGTGGACACAGTCATGGGTGGATGTGGATTCATTGGCACTTTCTGTGGCCGATCGGGTGGATTTGCGGGCTTATTTAGGTGCCTTAACTCGATCACATATACATATACGGGATAGGGACGACTGCTTGGTATGGGAAGGCACCCCAACTGGCTTGTACACACCCAAGGAGGGATACATCAGCCTGAGTCATTTCCTGAATCCTTGTGAGCTGGTAGGGTGGTGGAAAATGATCTGGAAGATATACTGTCCATTGAAACATCGTCTTTTTATGTGGAATGTTCTCGAAAAGACTGTACCTACCTGGGACTTTTTATAGAGGAAGAATCAGGTTGGGCCGGGCTGGTGCATCTTATGCAAAGCCAGCGAGAAAACCTGTTGTCACTTATTCCTTCAGTGTCCTTTTACGGTGCAAGTTTGGGCGGAATGTTCCAGAATTGTTAATGCTTCTCTGGATTGGGCAGGGTTTACTGTACTGGAGGCCTGGACTCAGTGGGTTTCGGAACCTATTGGAAAAATTTTCTTAAACCTTCCGTTATTGGTTGCGTGGGGCATTTGGATGGCTCGAAATATGATGATATTCAATGAGAAACAATGCACTCCAGTGGTAACTGCTGTTCAGATATGTGGTTTCCGAGAGGATTTCCCTCATCACATCAAAGTGGAAAAATAGAGAGTGGTCCTTCCTTTGGACATTGATGAGACTATGCCTTGGGGATTTTATGACGGATCTGCTTTGGGTTTAAACTGCGGGGGTGGGGCAACACTACATCTCTCTATACACCATACATTCAACCTTTCTTGGGGACTGGGGGAGGGAGGAAATAATTATGCTGAAATTATGAGTTTAAAACTTCTTCTCATCTTTGCACAGGAAAAGGGATGTCACGGGTTAAATGTATATGGTGATTCTATGAATGTCACAAATTGGACAAATGGCACACAACAATGCAGGGATATTAGACTCGATAATATTCTTCAGGACATTCTGCAACTGAAACTTTCTTTTTTACATTTTTCTTGCAGACATGTATATAGGGAGAACAACAAGGAGGCGTATGAGGCTTCTAAGGTTGGCAGGGACTTGGCAGTGGGGTTGTGGAAAGTGAAGGAATACAACAATGGAACTCTCTATGAGTACTATCATAGACCCTTTATGGACGACATGCTTGGTATAGGATCGGTTCAGGCACAGGCCTAGGACAGGTCTTTTTTTTGGAATATGAACAGTTATTGATACTTGATGGCAGGAAGGTTTTTTGTTAAAACAAAATTGCTACAGTTATATCAGTGGACACTTGCAAGAGACTCGGGGAGTCATCTTGGTTTTTTCTTAAATTATGCTTACTAGTTCTTTTAAACTTGGTAACTTTCTAACGTGGGTAGTTACTATGAACAGATCAGATGGTTGTAAATGAACCGTTATGGTTTTATGACTTGTTTTATTGCTCCTTAAGTGGACAACTGGATGTTTCTACACATCTCTGTGAACATACTTTTTTGCTCCTTAAGTGGACAACTGTATGCTTACTCTGCATATTCAGAATGTAATTTCTTCACCAGGTGAAATGAAATTACGCTTTTTTCCATGGAAAAAAAACAAAACAAAGTATGCACATTCTACGTCATAACGACTTTCTATAGTTTGCGAATGCGTCCGGAAATAAGAAAAGCTTACTTCCACCGTTTTTTAAAATCACAGCTTCTAGAAGGTTTACATGATTTCTTAAAAAACACGAGTTTTTAGAAAATGTGTTTTATTTCATAAATGGAATCAACAAAGTATGCAAATTCTACGTCATAACGACTTTCTATAGTTTGCACATTCGTCCGGAAATAAGAAAAGCTTACTTCCACCGTTTTTTAAAATCACAGCTTCTAGAAGGTTTACACGATTTCGTAAAAAACACGTGTTTTTAGAAAATGTGTTTTATTTCATAAATGGAATCTACAAAGTATGCACATTCTACGTCATAACGACTTTCTATAGTTTGCGCATGCGTCCGGAAATAAGAAAAGCTTACTTCCCCCGTTTTTTAAAATCACAGCTTCTAGAAGGTTTACATGATTTCTTAAAAAACACGAGTTTTTAGAAAATGTGTTTTATTTCATAAATGGAATCAACAAAGTATGCACATTCTATGTCATAACGACTTTCTATAGTTTGTGCATGCGTCCGGAAATAAGAAAAGCTTACTTCCACCGTTTTTTAAAATCACAGCTTCTAGAAGGTTTACATGATTTCGTAAAAAACACGAGTTTTTAGAAAATGTGTTTTATTTCATAAATGGAATCTACAAAGTATGCACATTCTACGTCATAACGACTTTCTATAGTTTGCGCATGCGTCCGGAAATAAGAAAAGCTTACTTCCCCCGTTTTTTAAAATCACAGCTTCTAGAAGGTTTACATGATTTCGTAAAAAGCACGAGTTTTTAGAAAATGTGTTTTATTTCATAAATGGAATCTACAAAGTATGCACATTCTACGTCATAACGACTTTCTATAGTTTGCACATGTGTCCGGAAATAAGAAAAGCTTACTTCCCCCGTTTTTTAAAATCACAGCTTCTAGAAGGTTTACATGATTTCTTAAAAAACACGAGTTTTTAGAAAATGTGTTTTATTTCATAAATGGAATCAACAAAGTATGCACATTCTACGTCACAACGACTTTCTATAGTTTTCCCATGCGTCCAGAAATAAGAAAAGCTTACTTCCACCGTTTTTTAAAATCACAGCTTCTAGAAGGTTTACACGATTTCGTAAAAAACACGTGTTTTTAGAAAATGTGTTTTATTTCATAAATGGAATCTATAAAGTATGCACATTCTATGTCATAACGACTTTCTATAGTTTGCACATGCGTCCGGAAATAAGAAAAGCTTACTTCCACCGTTTTTTAAAATCACAGCTTCTAGAAGGTTTACATGATTTCTTAAAAAACACGAGTTTTTAGAAAATGTGTTTTATTTCATAAATGGAATCAACAAAGTATGCACAATCTACGTCATAACGCCTTTCTATAGTTTGCGCATTCGTCCGGAAATAAGAAAAGCTTACTTCCACTGTTTTTTAAAATCACAGCTTCTAGAAGGTTTACATGATTTCGTAAAAAACACGACTTTTTAGAAAATGTGTTTTATTTGATAAATGGAATCTACAAAGTATGCACATTCTAGGTCATAACTCCTTTCTATATTTTGCGCATGCGTTTGGAAATAAGAAAAGCTTACTTCCCCCGTTTTTTAAAATCACAGCTTCTAGAAGGTTTACATGATTTCTTAAAAAACACGAGTTTTTAGAAAATGTGTTTTATTTCATCAATGGAATCAACAAAGTATGCACATTCTACGTCATAACGAATTTCTATAGTTTGCGAATGCGTTTGGAAATAAGAAAAGCTTACTTCCCCCGTTTTTTAAAATCACAGCTTCTAGAAGTTTTACATGATTTGTTAAAAAACACGAGTTTTTAGAAAATGTGTTTTATTTGATAAATGGAATCAACAAAGTATGCACATTCTACGTCATAACGACTTTCTATAGTTTGCGCATTCGTCCGGAAATAAGAAAAGCTTACTTCCAGCATTTTTTAAAATCACAGCTTCTAGAAGGTTTACATGATTTCGTAAAAAACACGAGTTTTTAGAAAATGTGTTTTATTTCATAAATGGAATCAACAAAGTATGCACATTCTACGTCATAACGACTTTCTATAGTTTTCGCATGCGTCCGGAAATAAGAAAAGCTTACTTTACCCGTTTTTTAAAATCACAGCTTCTAGAAGGTTTACATGATTTCTTAAAAAACACGAGTTTTTAGAAAATGTGTTTTATTTCATAAATGGAATCAACAAAGTATGTGTTGAATATTGTAACTTCAAAGAATATTATATATGTACTTTATTATTCCGGAGATGTTTCATCCCTCCGAGGTAACCCTATTATATATCCGGAGATGTTTATTCCTCCGAGAGTTTGTATTAACTAGGGTTATTAGACCCACTGTGTGGGGGTCGGCCCTGTGGTCATATTTTTGGGGTTATTAGACTTCTCCAGGAGAGTTCGGCCCCATTAGGTCTTTTAGTCAGTGAGGAGTCAGTATAAATAAGAGAGGCGAACTCCTCATTATATCACTCACTCACTTGTGGAAGAGTGCGCACTTGTCTGGGAGATCTGCTAAGGAGACAAAGAAGGAAGGAGCACATCTTGTATTTTGGTTGATCATCTTATTGAGGAAAGCTTTGCTGGGTTTTCTACCCCATGAGGGTTTCCCAGGGTATATTGTGTGTCTATCTTGTGATTGTGTTTCTTTCAGTGATCTTGCTTGTCTATTTGGTTTAAACTTAACATGGTATCAGAGCTAGACTGAATAGGACATCTTTCACAAGGTAAGAATACCTCTTTCTCTCTCTTTGGTGAAGTTAGGGTTTCAGCCCAAAGTTGGTATTATTGATTTTTGGTTGCATGTCTGGATAGCGCTTTTCAATACCTTTCTTTTGAGCTATATATCGAACTTTTTGGTTGGGTAGAACTCCGGGAAATCCAAACCCTAATTCTACCAAAAGTGCAATACGTCAGATTTTGGTTTCAGAAAAAAGTTGTAATTTTTGAATTCTGATTACATGGCTGGATAGCCCTTCTCAAGAGCATTCTTGTGAGCTATAGATCGAACTTTTTGGTTGGGTAGAACTCCGGGAAAGTCAAACCCTAATTCTACCAAAAGTGCGATAAAATTCTGTTCCAGATTCCGAAAAAGTGAAAAGTAACTTCCCAGGTAAGTCTACTCTGTCTCTTGGACTCCCCCAAGAGAAGATGGCTCCAAATACTAAGCTTGAAGACAAGCTAGAAGGCATAGAGAATTTATGGGCATGGAAATACAGAATTGGTCTCATTCTTGAGGAGAATGATCTTGCTCATTATATCAAGGAGGAAGTTGCAGAACCAGAAGAAGATGAAGCCAAAGAAAAACACAGGAAGGATCTGATTAGGGCAAAGAGAATCATAGCTGATTCTATTAAAGACCACTTGATTCCCCAAGTGGCTTCCAAGAAGACTCCAAAGGAAATGTATGATGCCCTAGGAAGAATGTATGAAGGAAAGAACATCAATAGGAAGATGAATCTAAGGACTCAGTTGAAGAGTACCAAGATGCACAAAGGAGAATCCATTCAAGACTACTTCTCAAGAGTCTATCTAATCAAATAGCAACTAGATGCCATTGGTGATACTCTTGATGAAGATGAACTTGTGATGACAGCTCTAAATGGTCTCACTAGACCTTGGGAATCATTCATTCAAACTATGTGTGCCAGAAAAGAAAGTATGAAGTTTGATATAGTTTGGGAGGATTGTGTACAAGAGGAGGCTAGGGTTGCAAATAGAGAAGCCTTGCTCAAAGAAGATGACCAAGCTTTGGCTACCCACACCAAAAGAAGAAGGAGTCAATCCTACTCCAAGAAGGGTAGTCCCAAGGAGTCTCATCCTCCTCACAGATTTCATAAGAAAAGAGGATCTACTCAAAGAAGGGATTACTCTTCTTTCCAGTGCTATTCTTGCCACAAATTAGGACACATTGCTAAAGATTGCCCTCTACAGAAGAAAAAGGGTACTCACTACAAAAGACACCAAGCACATCTTGCAGAAGATGATAGTGAAGAAGAAGAAGTAGAGGAAGAAAGGTCTCACAATAAAAGGCCTAGAGATGAAGAGGAAGAAGAAGAAAGGACCTTCTCCAAAAGAAGGTCAAGAAGAAATACAGAAGAAGATGCAGAAGAATATGTTCTCTTCTCCGCACTCTCTGGATCCATAACCCCTGGAGAAGGTACATGGCTTATTGACAGTGGTGCTTCAAAGCACATGACAGGACAGAAAAGGACTCTCTCAAATCTTGAAGAAAAGAATTCTCCCCAAAAGGTATCTCTAGGAGATGACTATCAATATCCCATTAAGGGAATTGGTGAAGCAAACTACAAACTCGATTCTGGAACTCCCATGAAGATGAAGAAGTTCTATATGTTCCAGGATTGAAGAAGAATTTGCTTTCAATCTCAGCTTTAGACAAGAAAGGCTATAGAGTTGCATTCATTGATGGACAAGTGTTAATGTGGTCCAAAGGCAAATCCATTAAGGATGCAATTGTTATTGGTGAAGAAGAAGGAGGTTTATATAAACTCAAGGGTCATCCGGAAGCTGCTCTTGTTCATGAAACCTCTAGCCCCAGTGAGCTATGGCATAGAAGACTAGATCACATTAACTACAAAGCCTTACCTTATGTAAGCAAGGTGGTCATAGGACTACCAGATTTAAAGGTTGATCATGATGGCTCATGTAAAGGGTGTAAGAAAGGCAAGAATGTCAAGAACCCCTTTCCAAAGAGTGAAACAAAGACTAAGGGTATCTTGGAGTTAATACACTCAGATGTATGTGGTCCAATGCCCACCACCTCTCTAAGTGGATTTGAATACTATCTTTCATTCATTGATGATCATTCAAGGAAAACTTGGATTTACTTTCTAAAGGGTAAGAATGAAGTTCTTGGAAAGTTCAAAGAGTTCAAGGCTCTAATAGAAAATCTCTCATAAAAAGAAAATCAAGATTCTCAGAACAGACAATGGTGGAGAATATACTTCAAAAGAGTTTGAAGAATTCTGTAAAGAAGCTGGAATCAAGAGAGAACTAACCACTCCTTACAATCCCCAACAAAATGGTGTTGCAGAAAGGAAAAATAGAACCATCATGGAAGCTGTGAAGACTATGATACATGACCAGGATCTTCCCATGTATCTGTGGGCTGAAGCTGCCAGAACAGCAGTATATGTTCAAAACAGATTATCTCATAGTGCTCTTGATTTCAAAACTCCAGAAGAAGTGTTTTCTGGAAAGAAGCCCGAGGTAAGCCATCTTAAAATATTTGGGTGTCCTGTGTACATCCACATTCCAAAGGAAAAGAGAACCAAGTTGGATCCTTCTGGTAAGAAAGGAATATTTGTTGGCTACTGTGAATCATCCAAAGCTTTCAGAATTTACATACCAGGCTTTCATCATATAGAAATCAGTAGAGATGTAACTTTTGATGAAGAAGCAGCTCTCAAGAAATCAAGAAAATGCCAACTTGAAGAAATCTATGAAGAAGATCCTTCTTCTAGAAACTCAGAGGCTGTTCACATTCCTGAAGATAATCCACCAGAGGATCATGACATGTTGGAACCACAAGAACCTCCTATCTCAGATTTATCAAAGAAAAGAAGGCCAGCATGGGCTAGAGATATTATCCAAGGGGCTGAAAAATATGGTGCTCCTGAAGGCCCCATTAGGTCTTTTAGTCAGTCAGGAGTCAGTATAAATAAGAGAGGTGAACTCCTCATTAGATCACTCACTCACTTGTGGAAGAGTGCGCACTTGTCTGGGAGATCTACTAAGGAGACAAAGAAGGAAGGAGCACATCTTTTATTTTGGTTGATCATCTTATTGAGGAAAGCTTTGCTGGGTTTTCTACCCCATGAGGGTTTCCCAGGGTATATTGTGTGTCTATCTTGTGATTGTGTTTCTTTCAGTGATCTTGCTTGTCTATTTGGTTTAAACTTAACATGGTATCGGTTTGGGGACTATATCCCAAACATCATTTTTCATTATCGACTGATATTCTTCTGTCATTGCTTCTACCCATTCTTTCTTTTGAGTTGCTTCTTCATAGCTAGTAGGCAGTTGATCCACAAGATCACACATCAAGGCCATATAGTTGGACACTAGCTTTGGTTTCTTTCTTTATCTAATGGATTTTCAAAATAAAACATGCTGCAGATGGTAGCATTGAAAAATACAAGGCAAGGTTTGTAGCCATAGGATTCTCTCAAAAGGAGGGAATTGACTATGAAGAAACATTTGCACCTGTTGCTACGTATACTTCAATTAGAACTATCATGGCACTTGCATCCATGATGAAATGGAAATTACATCAAATGGATGTTAAGACAGCTTTTCTGAATGGTGTAATTGAGGAAGAAGTATACATAGAACAACCTCAAGGTTTTGAGGTCAAAGACGGAAGGACCCATGTATGCAAATTGAAAAAGGCATTATATGGATTGAAGTAAGCTCCCAGGGCTTGGTACGGAAGGATTGACAGTTTCTTAACAAGCATGGGCTTTACCAAAAGTAAAGCTGACCCCAATCTTTATCTTAAAGTAATGGATGATGAACCTGTTATATTGTTGTTATATGTAGATGATCTATTTCTAACCGGAAATGAGAATCAAATCATTGAAAGCAAGAAGAAGCTTTCTTCAGAATTCGAAATGAAAGATCTCGGATTAATGCACTACTTCTTAGGCCTAGAAGTGTGGCAAGAGCCAAGAGGAATCTTTCTAAATCAAGGTAAGTATACTGTGGATATTCTCAAAAGATTTGATATGTTGGAGTGTAAATCCATGGCCACTCCCATGGACTCCAACCTGAAACTATTAGTTAATGATTCATCAGAACTAGTGGACATAACCCTATATAGACAAATCATTGGATCATTGATGTATTTGACAAATACTAGGCTGGATATATGCTTTGCTGTAAATACCCCAAGTCAGTATTTAGTAGAACCTCGAAAGGTTCACCTTATAGCTGCAAAGCATATAATGAGGTACCTAAAAGGTACAGTGGACTTTGGCCTATACTATCTTGGAGGTAATGAACTCAAGTTACATGGCTACTCGGATTCTGATTGGGCAGGAAGTGTCTCAGACAGGAAAAGTACTTCAGGCGGATGTTATGGCCTTGGATCTGCCATGATCTCTTGGTTCAGCAAGAAACAATCTAGTGTGGCCCTCAGTACTGCTGAAGCAAAATATATAGCTGCTTGCTCTGCCAGCTGTGAAGCAGTGTGGCTTCGGAAACTCTTATCTGGAATCTTTGACTTAGAAATGGATCCCACGGTGATTATGTGTGATAATCAAAGCTGCATTAAGATGACTGAAAATCCTGTGTTCCATGATAAGTCAAAACACATTGAGATCCGTTACTTCTATATACGATACATGGTGCAGAAGGGAGCCATCAAGCTCGAGTACATAAGCACTAAGGATCAGATTGCCGATATCCTGACTAAACCTTTGTCTCGAGTAAAGTTTGAACACTTCCGAGACATGCTTGGTTTAGTCCAGAAGGACCCTCCTCGAAAGGGGGAGTAGTATAGTATTTGATAGCATTTTTGTTTTGTTGCACCTAGCTACTTACAAATTATTTAGATTTAGAACTCTTATATATCTTTTATTTTTTACGGATAAATGTTTTGATGCTAGATGTATACATGTTTTGGTGTGATGTATACATGTTTTGATATTATATGTATCAGTGACAATACATGCTAGATGTATACATGTTTTGGTGTGATGTATACATGTTTTGATGTTAGATGTATTAGTAAGAATACATGCTAGTTGTGATGTATACATGTTTTGATATTATATGTATCAGTGACAATACATGCTAGATGTATACATGTTTTGGTGTGATGTATACATGTTTTGATGTTAGATGTATTAGTAAGAATACATGCTAGTTGAGATGTATACATGTTTTGGTGTGATGTATACATGTTTTGATATTATATGTATCAGTGACAATACACGCTAGATGTATACATGTTTTGGTGTGATGTATACATGTTTTGATGTTAGATGTATTAGTAAGAATACATGCTAGTTGTGATGTATACATGTTTTGATATTATATGTATCAGTGACAATACATGCTAGATGTATACATGTTTTGGTGTGATGTATACATGTTCTGATGTTAGATGTATTAGTAAGAATACATGCTAGTTGTGATGTATACATATCTTGATGATTAGATGTATTAGTGAGAATACATGCTAAATGTGATACATGCTCTTGGATATTTGTACCTGTATAGATGAGAATACAGAAGGGGATTGGATCATCCTTGGAATTTCAGTCCTAACGAGAGCCGTAGACGTGAGGTCTCCGAGAATGAAGTCCTTAGTGGACAGTTGAGGGGATTGGATCATCCTTGGACTTTCAGTCCTAAAGAGAGCCGTAGACGTGAGGTCTCCGAGAATGAAGTCCTTAGTGGACAGTTGAGGGGATTGGATCATCCCTGGACTTTCAGTCCTAAAGAGAACCATAGACGTGAGGTCTCCGAGAATGAAGTCCTTAGAGGACATTTGTGGGGATTGCATCATCCCGGAACTGCTAGTTCAAAATGTACGTGATGGGGATTGCATCATCCCGGAACTGCTAGTTCAAAATGTACGTGATGGGGATTGCATCATCCCGGAACTGCTAGTTCAAAATGTATGTGATGGGGATTGCATCATCCCGGAACTGCTAGTTCAAAATGTACGTGATGGGGATTGCATCATCCTGGAACTGCTAGTTCAAAATGTACGTGATGGGAATTGCATCATCCCGAAACTGCTAGTTCAAAATGTACGTGATGGGGATTGCATCATCCCGGAACTGCTAGTTCAAAATGTACGTGATGGGGATTGCATCATCCCGGAACTGCTAGTTCAAAATGTACGTGATGGGGATTGTATCATCCCGGACTTCGGTCCCTGAATTGATCCGTAGACGAATGGTCTCCGAGAAAGTGATTGTATGGTTACTTGTATCGGTAGGATACTTGTATTGATGATGTGGTTACTTGTATCGGTAGGATACTTGTATTGATGATGTGGTTACTGTATCAATAGGATACTTGTATTGATGATGTGGTTACTTGTATCGGTAGGATACTTGCATTTGATGATGTGGTTACTTGTATCAGTAGGTTACTTATATTGCTGATCATGTGATGACGATGCTGGTGATCGTGTGATGACGATGCCGCTGATCGTGTGATGACGATGCCGCTGATCGTGTGATGACGATGCTGCTGATCGTGTGATGACGATGCTGCTGATCATATGATGACGATGCTGCTGATCGTGTGATGACGATGCTGGTGATCGTGTGATGATGATGCCGCTGATCGTGTGATGGCGACGCTGCTGATCGTGTGATGACGATGCTGCTGATCGTATGATGACGATACTGCTGATCGTGTGATGACGATGCTGCTGATCGTGTGATTACGATGCTGCTGATCGTGTAATGACGATGCTGCTGATCATGTGATGACGATGCTGTTGATCGTGTGATGATGATGCTGCTGATCATGTGATGACGATGCTGAAGATAGTGATGTTGACATTGATATACCAGTAACTGTTTGAGTTACTGATGAAGACAAATTGAAGAAAGCTTCCGATGATTTATAGATGTATCATGTATAGTGACTCCTTGCTCCTGCATATGCTGTTATAATATCCTTCTCGTTAAGGGGGAGTGTTGAATATTGTAACTTCAAAGAATATTATATATGTACTTTATTATTCTGGAGATGTTTCATCCCTCCGAGGTAACCCTATTATATATCCAGAGATGTTTATTCCTCTGAGAGTTTGTATTAACTAGGGTTATTAGACCCACCATGTGGGGGTCGGCCCTGTGGTCATATTTTTGGGGTTATTAGACTTCTCTATGAGAGGTCGGCCCCATTAGGTCTTTTAGTCAGTCAGGAGTCAGTATAAATAAGAGAGGTGAACTCCTCATTAGATCACTCACTCACTTGTGGAAGAGTGCGCACTTGTCTGGGAGATCTGCTAAGGAGACAAAGAAGAAAGGAGCACATCTTGTATTTTGGTTGATCATCTTATTGAGGAAATCTTTGCTGGGTTTTCTACCCCATGAGGGTTTCCCAGGGTATATTGTGTGTCTATCTTGTGATTGTGTTTCTTTCAGTGATCTTGCTTGTCTATTTGGTTTAAACTTAACTGTATGCACATTCTACGTCATAACGACTTTCTATAGTTTGCGCATGCGTTCGGAAATAAGAAAAGCTTACTTCCCCCGTTTTTTAAAATCACAGCTTCTAGAAGGTCTACATGATTACTTAAAAAACACGAGTTTTTAGAAAATATGTTTTATTTCATAAATGGAATCAACAAAGTACGCACATTCTACGTCATAACGACTTTCTATAGTTTGCGCATGCGTCCGGAAATAAGAAAAGCTTACTTCCCCCGTTTTTTAAAATCACAGCTTCTAGAAGGTTTACATGATTTCGTAAAAAACACGAGTTTTTAGAAAATGTGTTTTATTTCATAAATGGAATCAACAAAGTATGCACATTCTACGTCATAACGAGTTTCTATAGTTTGCGCATTCGTCTGGAAATAAGAAAAGCTTACTTTACCCGTTTTTTAAAATCACAGCTTCTAGAAGGTTTACATGATTTCTTAAAAAACACGAGTTTTTAGAAAATGTGTTTTATTTCATAAATGGAATCAACAAAGTATGCACATTCTACTTCATAATGACTTTCTATAGTTTGCGCATGTGTTTGGAAATAAGAAAAGCTTACTTCCCCCGTTTTTTTAAATCACAGCTTCTAGAAGGTTTACATGATTTCTTAAAAAACACGAGTTTTTAGAAAATGTGTTTTATTTCATAAATACAATCAACAAAGTATGCACATTCTACGTCATAACGACTTTCTATAGTTTGCACATGCGTCCGGAAATAAGAAAAGCTTACTTCCACCATTTTTTAAAATCACAGCTTCAAGAAGGTTTACATGATTTCGTAAAAAACACGAGTTTTTAGAAAATGTGTTTTATTAGATAAATGGAATCAACAAAGTATGCACATTCTATGTCATAACGACTTTCTATAGTTTGCGCATGAGTCTGGAAATAAGAAAAGCTTACTTCCACTGATTTTTAAAATCACAGCATCTAGAAGGTTTACATGATTTCGTAAAAAACATGAGTTTTTAGAAAATGTGTTTTATTTCATAAATGGAATATACAAAGTATGCACATTCTACGTCATAACGACTTTGTATTGTTTGCGCATGCGTCCGGAAATAACAAAAGCTTACTTCCATTGTTTTTTAAAATCACAGCTTCTAGAAGGTTTACATGATTTCGTAAAAAACACGGGTTTTTAAAAAATGTGTTTTATTTCATCAATGGAATCTACAAAGTATGCACATTCTACGTCATAACGACTTTCTATAGTTTGGGCATGCGTCCGGAAATAAGAAAAGCTTACTTCCCCCGTTTTTTAAAATCACAGCTTCTAGAAGGTTTACATGATTTTGTAAAAAACACGAGTTTTTAGAAAATGTGTTTTATTTCATAAATGGAATCTACAAAGTATGCACGTTCTACGTCATAACGACTTTCTATAGTTTTCGCATGCGGCCGGAAATTAGAAAAGCTTACTTCCACCATTTTTTAAAATCACAGCTTCTAGAAGGTTTACATGATTTCGTAAAAAACACGAGTTTTTAGAAAATGTGTTTTATTTCATAAATGGAGTCAACAAAGTATGCACATTCTACGTCATAACGACTTTCTATAGTTTGCGCATTCGTCTGGAAATAAGAAAAGCTTACTTCCCCCGTTTTTTAAAATCACAGCTTCTAGAAGGTTTACATGATTTCTTAAAAAACACGAGTTTTTAGAAAATGTGTTTTATTTCATAAATGGAATCAACAAATTATGCACATTCTACATCATAACGACTTTCTATAGTTTGCGCATGCATTTGGAAATAAGAAAAGCTTACTTCCCCCATTTTTTAAAATCACAGCTTCTAGAAGGTTTACATGATTTCTTAAAAAACACGAGTTTTTAGAAAATGTGTTTTATTTCATCAATGGAATCAACAAAGTATGCATATTCTACATCATAACGACTTTCTATAGTTTGCGCATGCATTTGGAAATAAGAAAAGCTTACTTCCCCCGTTTTTTAAAATCACAGCTTCTAGAAGGTTTACATGATTTCTTAAAAAACACGAGTTTTTAGAAAATGTGTTTTATTTCATAAATGGAATCAACAAAGGATGCACATTCTACGTCATAACGACTTTCTATAGTTTGCGCATGCATTTGGAAATAAGAAAAGCTTACTTCCGCCATTTTTTAAAATCACAGCTTCTAGAAGGTCTACATGATTTCTTAAAAAACACGAGTTTTTAGAAAATGTGTTTTATTTCATCAATGGAATCAACAAAGTATGCATATTCTACATCATAACGACTTTCTATAGTTTGCGCATGCATTTGGAAATAAGAAAAGCTTACTTCCCCAGTTTTTTAAAATCACAGCTTCTAGAAGGTTTACATGATTTCTTAAAAAACATGAGTTTTTAGAAAATGTGTTTTATTTCATAAATGGAATAAAAAAAGTATGCACATTCTACATCATAACGACTTTCTATAGTTTGCGCATGGGTTTGGAAATAAGAAAAACTTACTTCCCCGTTTTTTAAAATCACAGCTTCTAGAAGGTTTACATGATTTCGTAAAAAACAAGAGTTTTTAGAAAATGTGTTTTATTTCATAAATGGAATCAACAAAGTATGCAAATTCTACATCATAAAGACTTTCTATAGTTTTCGCATGCGTCCGGAAATAAGAAAAGCTTACTTCCACCGATTTTTAAAATCACAGCCTCTAGAAGGTTTACATGATTTCTTAAAAAACAGGAGTTTTTAGAAAATGTGTTTTATTTCATAAACGGAATCTACAAAGTATGCACATTCTACGTCATAACGACTTTCTATAGTTTGCGCATGCGTCTGGAAATAAGAAAAGCTTACTTCCACCATTTTATAAAATCACAGCTTGTAGAAGGTTTACATGATTTCGTAAAAAACACGAGTTTTTAGAAAATGTGTTTTATTTCTTAAATGGAATCAACAAAGTATGCACATTCTACGTCATAACTACTTTCTATAGTTTGCGCATTCGTCCGGAAATAAGAAAAGCTTACTTCCCCCGTTTTTTAAAATCACAGCTTCTAGAAGGTTTACATGATTTCTTAAAAAACACGAGTTTTTAGAAAATGTGTTTTATTTCATAAATGGAATCAACAAAGAATGCATATTCTACCTCATAACGACTTTCTATAGTTTGCGCATTCGTTTGGAAATAAGAAAAGCTTACTTCCCCCGTTTTTTAAAATCACAGCTTCTAGAAGGTTTACATGATTTCGTAAAAAACACGAGTTTTTAGAAAATGTGTTTTATTTCTTAAATGGAATCAACAAAGTATGCACATTCTACGTCATAACTACTTTCTATAGTTTGCGCATTCGTCCGGAAATAAGAAAAGCTTACTTCCCCCGTTTTTTAAAATCACAGCTTCTAGAAGGTTTACATGATTTCTTAAAAAACACGAGTTTTTAGAAAATGTGTTTTATTTCATAAATGGAATCAACAAAGTATGCACATTCTACGTCATAACGACTTTCTATAGTTTGCGCATGCGTTTGGAAATAAGAAAAGCTTACTTCCCCCTTTTTTTAAAATCACAGCTTCTAGAAGGTTTACATGATTTCTTAAAAAACACAAGTTTTTGGAAAATGTGTTTTATTTCATAAATGGAATCAACAAAGTATGCACATTCTACATCATTACGACTTTCTATAGTTTGCGCATGCGTTTGGAAATAAGAAAAGCTTACTTCCCCCGTTTTTTAAAATCACAGCTTCTAAAAGGTTTACATCATTTCTTAAAAAACACGAGTTTTTAGAAAATGTGTTTTATTTCATAAATGGAATCAACAAAGTATGCACATTCTACGTCATAACGACTTTCTATAGTTTGCGCATGCGTCCGGAAATAAGAAAAGCTTACTTCCCCCGTTTTTTAAAATCACAGCTTCTAGAAGGTTTACATGATTTCGTAAAAACACGAGTTTTTAGAAAAGGTGTTTTATTTCATAAACGGAATCAACAAAGTATGCACATTCTACGTCATAACGACTTTCTATAGCTTGCGCATGCGTCCAGAAATAAGAAAAGCTTACTTCCATCGTTTCTTAAAATCACAGCTCCTAGAAGGTTTACATGATTTCGTAAAAAACAAGAGTTTTTATAAAATGTGTTTTATTTCATAAATTGAATCTACAAAGTATGCACATTCTACATCATAACGACTTTCTATAGTTTGCGCATGCGTCCGGAAATAAGAAAAGCTTACTTCCCCCGTTTTTTAAAATCACAGCTTCTAGAAGGTTTACATGATTTCTTAAAAAACACGAGTTTTTAGAAAATGTGTTTTATTTCGTAAATGGAATCAACAAAGCATGCACATTGTACATCATAACGAATTTCTATAGTTTGCGCATGCGTTTGGAATTAAGAAAAGCTTACTCCCCCCGTTTTTTAAAATTACAGCTTCTAGAAGGTTTACATGATTTCTTAAAAAACACGAGTTTTTAGAAAATTTATTTTATTTCATAAATGGTATCAACAAAGTATGCACATTCTAAGTCAGAACGACTTTCTATAGTTTGCGTATGCGTCCGGAAATAAGAAAAGCTTACTTCCCCCGTTTTTTAAAATCACAGCTTCTAGAAGTTTTACATGATTTCGTAAAACACACGAGTTTTTAGAAAATGTGTTTTATTTCATAAACGGAATCTACAAAGTATGCGCATTCTACATCATAACGACTTTCTATTGTTTGCGCATGCGTCCGGAAATAAGAAAAGCTTACTTCCCCCATTTTTTAAAATCACAGCTTCTAGAAGGTTTACATGATTTCGTATAAAACATGAATTTTTAGAAAATGAGTTTTATTTCATAAATGGAATCAACAAAGTATGCACATTCTAGTTCATAACGAATTTCTATAGTTTGCGCATGCATTTGGAAATAAGAAAAGCTTACTTCCCCCGTTTTTTAAAATCACAGCTTCTAGAAGGTTTACATGATTTCTTAAAAAACACCAGTTTTTAAAAAATGTGTTTTATTTCATAAATAGAATAAACAAAGTATGCAAATTCTACGTCATAACGACTTTCTATAGTTTGCACATGCGTCCGGAAATAAGAAAAGCTTACTTCCACCGTTTTTTAAAATCACAGCTTCTAGAAGGTTTACATTATTTCGTAAAAAACATGAGTTTTTAGAAAATGTATTTTATTTCATAAATGGAATCAACAAAGTATGCACATTCTACGTCATAACGAAAATCTATAGTTTGCGCATGCGTCCGGAAATAAGAAAAGCTTACTTCCACCGATTTTTAATATCACAGCTTCTAGATGGTTTACATGATTTCGTAAAAAACACGAGTTTTTAGAAAATGTGTTTTATTTCATAAATGGAATCAACAAAGTATGCACATTCTACGTCATAACGACTTTCTATAGTTTGCGCATGCGTTTGGAAATAAGAAAAGCTTACTTCCCCCGTTTTTTAAAATCACAGCTTCTAGAAGGTTTACATGATTTCTTAAAAAGCACGAGTTTTTAGAAAATATGTTTTATTTCATAAATGGAATCAACAAAGTATGCACATGATACGTCATAAAGTATTTCTATAGTTTGCGCATGCGTTTGGAAATAAGAAAAGCTTACTTCCCCCGTTTTTTAAAATCACAGCTTCTAGAAGGTTTACATGATTTCTTAAAAAACATGAGTTTTTAGAAAATGTATTTTATTTCATAAATGGAATCAACAAAGTATGCACATTCTAAGTCAGAACGACTTTCTATAGTTTGCGTATGCGTCCGGAAATAAGAAAAGCTTACTTCCCCCGTTTTTTAAAATCACAGCTTCTAGAAGGTTTACATGATTTCGTAAAAAACACGAGTTTTTAGAAAATGTGTTTTATTTCATAAATGGAATATACAAAGTATGCACATTCTACATCTTAACGACTTTCTATTGTTTGCGCATGCGTCCGGAAATAAGAAAAGCTTACTTCCACCATTTTTTAAAATCACAGCTTCTAGAAGGTTTACATGATTTCGTATAAAACATGAGTTTTTAGAAAATGAGTTTTATTTCATAAATGGAATCAAAAAAGTATGCACATTCTAGTTCAGAACGAATTTCTATAGTTTGTGCATGCGTTTGGAAATAAGAAAAGCTTACTTCCCCCGTTTTTTAAAATCACAACTTCTAGAAGGTTTACATGATTTCTTAAAAAACACCAGTTTTTAGAAAAAGTGTTTTATTTCATAAACGGAATCTACAAAGTATGCACATTCTACTTCATAACGACTTTCTATTGTTTGCGCATGCGTCCGGAAATAAGAAAAACTTACTTCCCCCGTTTTTTAAAATCACAGCTTCTAGAAGGTTTACATGATTTCTTAAAAAACACCAGTTTTTAGAAAATGTGTTTTATTTCATAAATAGAATCAACAAAGTATGAAAATTCTACGTCATAACGAATTTCTATAGTTTACACATGCGTCCGGAAATAAGAAAAGCTTACTTCCACCGTTTTTTAGAATCACAGCTTCTAGAAGGTTTACATGATTTCGTAAAAAACACGAGTTTTTAGAAAATGTGTTTTATTTCATAAATGGAATCTACAAAGTATGCACATTCTACATCATAATGACTTCGTATTGTTTGCGCATGCGTCCGGAAAAAACAAAAGCTTACTTCCACCGTTTTTTAAAATCACAGCTTCTAGAAGGTTTACATGATTTCGTAAAAAACACGAGTTTTTAGAAAATGTGTTTTATTTCATAAATGGAATCTACAAAGTATACACATTCTACGTCATAACGACTTTCTATAGTTTGCGCATGCATCTGGAAATAAGAAAAGCTTACTTCCCCCGTCTTTTTAAAATCACAGCTTCTAGAAGGTTTACATGATTTTGTAAAAAACGCGAGTTTTTAGAAAATGTGTTTTATTTCATAAATGCAATCTACAAAGTATGCAAATTCTACGTCATAACGACTTTCTATAGTTTGCGCATGCGTACGGAAATAAGAAAAGCTTACATCCACCGTTTTTTAAAATCACAGCTTCTAGAAGGTTTACATGATTTCGTAAAAAACACGAGTTTTTAGAAAATGTGTTTTATTTCATAAATGGAATCAACAAAGTATGCACATTCTACGTCATAACAACTTTCTATAGTTTGAGCATGCGTCCGGAAATAAGAAACGCTTACTTCCCCCGTTTTTTAAAATCACATCTTCTAGAAGGTTTACATGATTTCTTATAAAACACGAGTTTTTAGAAAATGTATTTTATTTCATAAATGGAATCAACAAAGTATGCACATTCTAAGTCAGAACGACTTTCTATAGTTTACGTATGCGTCCGGAAATAAGAAAAGCTTACTTCCCCCGTTTTTTAAAATCACAGCCTCTAGAAGGTTTACATGATTTCGTAAAAAACACGAGTTTTTAGAAAATGTGTTTTATTTCATAAACGGAATATACAAAGTATGCACATTCTACATCATAACGACTTTCTATTGTTTGCTTATGCGTCCGGAAATAAGAAAAGCTTACTTCCACCATTTTTTAAAATCACAGCTTCTAGAAGGTTTACATGATTTCGTATAAAACATGAGTTTTTAGAAAATGTGTTTTATTTCATAAATGGAATCAACAAAGTATGCACATTCTAGTTCATAACGAATTTCTATAGTTTGCGCATGCATTTGGAAATAAGAAAAGCTTACTTCCCCCGTTTTTTAAAATCACAGCTTCTAGAAGGATTACATGATTTCTTAAAAAACAGGAGTTTTTAGAAAATGAGTTTTATTTCATAAATGGAACCAACAAAGTATGCACATTCTACGTCATAACGACTTTATATAGTTTGCCCATGCGTTTGGAAATAACAAAAGCTTACTTCCCCCGTTTTTTAAAATCACAGCTTCTAGAAGGTTTACACGATTTCGTAAAAAACACGAGTTTTTAGAAAATGTGTTTTATTTCATAAACGAAATCTACAAAGTATGCAAATTCTACGTCATAACGACTTTCTATAGTTTGCGCATGCGTATGGAAATAAGAAAAGCTTACTTCCACCATTTTTTAAAATCACAGCTTCTAGAAGGTTTACATGATTTCGTAAAAAACACGAGTTTTTAGAAAATGTGTTTATTTCTTAAATGGAATCAACAAAGTATGCACATTCTACGTCATAACTACTTTCTATAGTTTGCGCATTCGTCCGGAAAAAAGAAAAGCTTACTTCCCCCGTTTTTTAAAATCACAGCTTCTAGAAGGTTTACATGATTTCTTAAAAAACACGAGTTTTTAGAAAATGTGTTTTATTTCATAAATGGAATCAACAAAGCATGCACATTCTACATCATAACGACTTTCTATAGTTTGCGCATGCGTTTGGAAAAAAGAAAAGCTTACTTCCCCCATTTTTTAAAATCACAGCTTCTAGAAGGTTTACATGATTTCTTAAAAAACACGAGTTTTTAGAAAATGTGTTTTATTTCATAAATGGAATCAACAAAGTATGCACATTCTACGTCATAACGACTTTCTATAGTTTGCGCATGCGTTTGGAAATAAGAAAAGCTTACTTCCCCCGTTTTTTAAAATCACAGCTTCTAGAAGGTTTACATGATTTCGTAAAAAACATGAGTTTTTAGAAAATGTGTTTTATTTCATAAATGGAATCTACAAAGTATGCACATTCTACCTCATAACGACTTTCTATTGTTTGCGCATGCGCCCGGAAATAAGAAAAGCTTACTTCACCGTTTTTTAAAATCACAGCTTCTAGAAGGTTTACATGATTTCGTAAAAAACACGAGTTTTTAGAAAATGTGTTTTATTTCATAAATGGAATCAACAAAGTATGCACATTCTAGTTCATAATGACTTTCTATAGTTTGCGCATGCGTCTGGAAATAAGAAAAGCTTACTTCCCCTGTTTTTTTAAATCACAGCTTCTAGAAGGTTTACATGATTTATTAAAAATCACCAGTTTTTTGAAAATGTGTTTTATTTCATAAATAGAATCAACAAAGTATGCAAATTCTACGTCATAACGACTTTCTATAGTTTGCGCATGCGTCCGGAAATAAGAAAAGCTTACTTCCCCCGTTTTTTAAAATCAAAGCTTCTAGAAGGTTTACATGATTTCTTAAAAAACACGAGTTTTTAGAAAATGTGTTTTATTTCGTAAATGGTATCAACAAAGTATGCACATTCTACGTCATAACGACTTTCTATAGTTTGCGCATGCGATCGGAAATAAGAAAAGCTTACTTCCACCGATTTTTAAAATCACAGCTTCTAGAAGGTTTACATGATTTCGTAAAAAACACGAGTTTTTAGAAAATGTGTTTTATTTCATAAATGGAATCTACAAAGTATGCACATTCTACATCATAACGAATTTCTATAGTTTGCGCATGCGTCTGGAAATAAGAAAAGCTTACTTCCCCCGTTTTTTAAAATCGCAGCTTCTAGAAGGTTTACATGATTTCTTAAAAATCACCAGTTTTTTGAAAATGTGTTTTATTTCATAAATAGAATCAACAAAGTATGCAAATTCTACGTCATAATGACTTTCTATAGTTTACACATGCGTACGGAAATAAGAAAAGCTTACTTCCACCGTTTTCTAAAATCACAGCTTCTAGAAGGTTTACATGATTTCGTAAAAAACACGGGTTTTTAGAAAATGTGTTTTATTTCATAAATGGAATCAACAAAGTATGCACATTCTACGTCATAACGACTTTCTATAGTTTGCGCTTGCTTCCAGAAATAAGAAAAGCTTACTTCCACCGATTTTTAAAATCACAGCTTCTAGAAGGTTTACATGATTTCGTAAAAAACACGAGTTTTTAGAAATGTGTTTTATTTCATAAATGGAATCTACAAAGTATGCACATTCTACATCATAACAACTTTGTATTGTTTGCGCATGCGTGCGGAAATAACAAAAGCTTAATTCCACCGTTTTTTAAAATCACAGCTTCTATAGGGTTTACATGATTTCGTAAAAAACATGAGTTTTTAGAAAATGTTTTTTATTTCATAAATGGAATCTACAAAGTATGCACATTCTACGTCATAACGACTTTCTATAGTTTGCGCATGCGTCTGGAAATAAGAAAAGCTTACTTCCCCCGTTTTTTAAAATCACAGCTTCTAGAAGGTTTACATGATTTCGTAAAAAACACGAGTTTTTAGAAAATGTGTTTCATTTCATAAATGGAATCTACAAAGTATGCACATTCTATGTCATAACGACTTTCTATAGTTTGCGCATGCGTCCGGAAATAAGAAAAGCTTACTTCCACCGTTTTTTAAAATCACAGCTTCTAGAAGGTTTACATGATTTCGTAAAAAACACGAGTTTTTTGAAAATGTGTTTTATTTCATAAATGGAATCAACAAAGTATGCACATTCTACGTCATAACGACTTTCTATAGTTTGCGCATTCGTCCGGAAATAAGAAAAGCTTACTTCCCCCGTTTTTTAAAATCACAACTTCTAGAAGGTTTAAATGATTTCTTAAAAAACACGAGTTTTTAGAAAATGTGTTTTATTTCATAAATGGAATCAACAAAGTCTGCACATTCTACATCATAACGACTTGCTATAGTTTGCGCATGCGTTTGGAAATAAGAAAAGCTTACTTCCCCCGTTTTTTAAAATCACAGCTTCTAGAAGGTTTACATGATTTCGTAAAAAACACGAGTTTTTAGAAAATGTGTTTTATTTCATAAATGGAATCAACAAAGTATGCACATTCTACGAAATAACGAATTTCTATAGTTTGCGCATGCGTCCGGAAATAAGAAAAGCTTACTTCCCCCGTTTTTTAAAATCACAGCTTCTAGAAGGTTTACATGATTTCGTAAAAAACACGAGTTTTTAGAAAATGTGTTTTATTTCATAAACGGAATCTACAAAGTATGCACATTCTACCTCATAACGACTTTCTATTGTTTGCGCATGCGTCCGGAAATAAGAAAAGCTTAATTCCACCGTTTTTTAAAATCACAGCTTCTAGAAGGTTTACATGATTTCGTAAAAAACACGAGTCTTTAGAAAATGTGTTTTATTTCATAAATGGAATCAACAAAGTATGCACATTCTCGTTCATAATGACTTTCTATAGTTTGCGCATGCGTTTGGAAATAAGAAAAGCTTACTTCCCCCGTTTTTTAAAATCAAAGCTTCTAGAAGGTTTACATGATATCTTAAAAATCACCAGTTTTTTGAAAATGTGTTTTATTTCGTAAATGGTATCAACAAAGTATGCACATTCTACGTCATAACGACTTTCTATAGTTTGCACATGCGTCCGGAAATAAGAAAAGCTTACTTCCACCGTTTTTTAAAATCACAGCTTCTAGAAGGTTTACATGATTTCGTAAAAAACACGAGTTTTTCGAAAATGTGTTTTATTTCATAAATGGAATCAACAAAGTATGCACATTCTACGTCATAACGATTTTCTATAGTTTGCGCATTCGTCCGGAAATAAGAAAAGCTTACTTCCCCCGTTTTTTAAAATCACAGCTTCTAGAAGGTTTACATGATTTCGTAAAAAACACGAGTTTTTAAAAAATGTGTTTTATTTCTTCAATGGAATCTACAAAGTATGCACATTCTACGTCATAACGACTTTCTATAGTTTGTGCATGCGTCTGGAAATAAGAAAAGCTTACTTCCACCGTTTTTTAAAATCACAGCTTCTAGAAGGTTTACATGATTTCGTAAAAAACACGAGTTTTTAGAAAATGTGTTTTATTTCATAAATGGAATCAACAAAGTATGCACATTCTACGTCATAACGACTTTCTATAGTTTGCGCATTCGTCCGGAAATAAGAAAAGCTTACTTCCCCCGTTTTTTAAAATCACAACTTCTAGAAGGTTTACATGATTTCATAAAAAGAATGAGTTTTTAGAACATGTGTTTTATTTCATAAATGGAATCTACAAAGTATGCACATTCTACGTAATAACGACTTTCTATAGTTTGAGCATGCGTCCGGAAATAAGAAACGCTTACTTACCCCGTTTTTTAAAATCACATCTTCTAGAAGGTTTACACGATTTCTTAAAAAACACGAGTTTTTAGAAAATGTGTTTTATTTGATAAACGGAATCAACAAAGTATGCACATTCTCCGTCATAATGACTTTCTATAGTTTGCGCATGCGTTTGGAAATAAGAAAAGCTTACTTCCCCCGTTTTTTAAAATCACAGCTTCTAGAAGGTTTACATGATTTCTTAAAAAACACGAGTTTTTAGAAAATGTGTTTTATTTCATAAATAGAATCAACAAAGTATGCACATTCTACGTCATAACGACTTTCTATAGCTTGCGCATGCGTCCGGAAATAAGAAAAGCTTACTTCCACCATTTTTTAAAATCACAGCTCCTTGAAGGTTTACATGATTTCGTAAAAAACATGAGTTTTTAGAAAATGTATTTTATTTCATAAATGGAATCAACAAAGTATGCACATTCTACATCATAAAGACTTTCTATAGCTTGCGCATGCGTCCGGAAATAAGAAAAGCTTACTTCCACCGATTTTTAAAATCACAGCTTCTAGAAGGTTTACGTGATTTCGTAAAAAACACGAGTTTTTAGAAAATGTGTTTTATTTCATAAATGGAATCTACAAAGTATGCACATTCTACGTCATAACAACTTTCTATTGTTTGCGCATGCGTCCGGAAATAAGAAAAGCTTACTTCCACCGTTTTTTAAAATCACAACTTCTAAAAGGTTTACATGATTTCGTAAAAAACACGAGTTTTTAGAAAATGTGTTTTAATTCATAAAAGGAATCTACAAAGTATGCACATTCTACGTCATAACGACTTTCTATAGTTTGCGCATGCGTCCGGAAATAAGAAAAGCTTACTTCCACCATTTTTTTAAATCACAGTTTCTAGAAGGTTTACATGATTTCGTAAAAAACACGAGTTTTTAGAAAATGTGTTTTATTTCATAAATTGAATCTACAAAGTATGCGCATTCTAAGTCATAATGACTTTCTATAGTTTGCGCATGCATCCGGAAATAAGAAAAGCTTACTTCCCCCGTTTTTTAAAATCACAGCTACTAGAAGGTTTACATGATTTCTTAAAAAACATGAGTTTTTAGAAAATGTGTTTTATTTCATAATTGGAATCAACAAAGTATGCACATTCTACGTCATAACGACTTCCTATAGTTTGCGCATGCGTTTGGAAATAAGAAAAGCTTACTTCCCCCGTTTTTTAAAATCACAGCTTCTAGAAGGTTTACATGATTTCTTTAAAAACACGAGTTTTTAGAAAATGTGTTTTATTTCATAAATGGAATCAACAAAGTATGCACATTCTACGTCATAAAGACTTTCTATAGTTTGCGCATTCGTCCGGAAATAAGAAAAGCTTACTTCCCCCGTTTTTTAAAATCACAGCTTTTAGAAGGTTTACATGATTTCGTAAAAAGAATGAGTTTTTAGAAAATGTGTTTTATTTGATAAATGGAATCTACAAAGTATGCACATTCTATGTAATAACGACTTTCTATAGTTTGAGCATGCGTCCGGAAATAAGAAACGCTTACTTACCCCGTTTTTTAAAATCACATCTTCTAGAAGGTTTACATGATTTCTTAAAAAACACGAGTTTTTAGAAAATTTGTTTTATTTGATAAACGGAATCAAAAAAGTATGCAGATTCTCCGTCATAATGACTTTCTATAGTTTGCGCATGCGTTTGGAAATAAGAAAAGCTTACTTCCCCCGTTTTTTAAAATCACAGCTTCTAGAAGGTTTACATGATTTCTTAAAAAACACGAGTTTTTAGAAAATGTGTTTTATTTCATAAATAGAATCAACAAAGTATGCACATTCTACGTCATAACGACTTTCTATAGCTTGCGCATGCGTCCGGAAATAAGAAAAGCTTACTTCCACCGTTTTTTAAAATCACAGCTCCTAGAACGTTTACATGATTTCGTAAAAAACACGAGTTTTTAGAAAATGTGTTTTATTTCATAAATGGAATCAACAAAGTATGGACATTCTACATCATAAAGACATTCTATAGTTTGCGCATGCGTCCGGAAATAAGAAAAGCTTACTTCCACCGATTTTTAAAATCACAGCTTCTAGAAGGTTTACGTGATTTCGTAAAAAACACGAGTTTTTAGAAAATGTGTTTTATTTCATAAATGGAATCTACAAAGTATGCACATTCTATGTCATAATAACTTTCTATTGTTTGCGCATGCGTCCGGAAATAAGAAAAGCTTACTTCCACCGTTTTTTAAAATCACAGCTTCTAGAAGGTTTACATGATTTCGTAAAAAACACGAGTTTTTAGAAAATGTGTTTTAATTCATAAAAGGAATCTACAAAGTATGCACATTCTACATCATAACGACTTTCTATAGTTTGCGCATGCGTCCGGAAATAAGAAAAGCTTACTTCCACCGATTTTTAAAATCACAGCTTCTAGAAGGTTTACATGATTTCGTAAAAAACACGAGTTTTTAGAAAATGTGTTTTATTTCATAAATGGAATCTACAAAGTATGCACATTCTACGTCATAATGACTTTCTATAGTTTGCGCATGCGTCCGGAAATAGGAAAAGCTTACTTCCCCCAGTTTTTAAAATCAAAGCTTCTAGAAGGTTTACATGATTTCTTAAAAAACACGAGTTTTTAGAAAATGTGTTTTATTTCGTAAGTGGAATCAACAAAGTATGCACATTCTACGTCATAACTACTTTCTATAGTTTGCGCATGCGTCCGGAAATAAGAAAAGCTTACTTCCACCGATTTTTAAAATCACAGCTTCTAGAAGGTTTACATGATTTCGTAAAAAACACGAGCTTTTAGAAAATGTGTTTTATTTCATAAATGGAGTCTACAAAGTATGCACATTCTAAGTCATAACGACTTTGTATTGTTTGCGCATGCGTCCGGAAATAACAAAAGCTTACTTCCACCGTTTTTTAAAATCACAGCTTCTAGAACGTTTACATGATTTCGTAAAAAACACGAGTTTTTAGAAAATGTGTTTTATTTCATAAATGGAATCAGCAAAGTATGCACATTCTACGTCATAACGACTTTCTATAGTTTGCGCATTCGTCCGGAAATAAGAAAAGCTTACTTCCCCTGTTTTTTAAAATCACAGCTTCTAGAAGGTTTACATGATTTCGTAAAAAACACGAGTTTTTAGAAAATGTGTTTTATTTCATAAATGGAATCTACAAAGTATGCACATTCTACGTCATAACGACTTTCTATAGTTTGACCATGCGTCCGGAAATAAGAAACGCTTACTTACCCTGTTTTTTAAAATCACATCTTCTAGAAGGTTTACATGATTTCTTAAAAAACACGAGTTTTTAGAAAATATGTTTTATTTGACAAACGGAATCAACAAAGTATGCACATTCTCCGTCATAATGACTTTCTATAGTTTGCGCATGCGTTTGGAAATAAGAAAAGCTTACTTCCCCCGTTTTTTAAAATCACAACTTCTAGAAGGTTTACATGATTTCTTAAAAAACACGAGTTTTTAGAAAATGTGTTTTATTTCATAAATAGAATCAACAAAGTATGCACATTATACGTCATAACGAGTTTCTATTGCTTGCGCATGCGTCCGGAAATAAGAAAAGCTTACTTCCACCGTTTTTTAAAATCACAGCTCCTAGAAGGTTTACATGATTTCGTAAAAAATACGAGTTTTTAGAAAATGTGTTTTATTTCATAAATGGAATCAACAAAGTATGCACATTCTACATCATAAAGACTTTCTATTGTTTGCGCATGCGTCCGGAAATAAGAAAAGCTTACTTCCACCGTTTTTTAAAATCACGGCTTCTAGAAGGTTTACATGATTTCTTAAAAAACACGAGTTTTTAGAAAATGTGTTTTATTTCATAAATGGAATCAACAAAGTATGCACATTCTACATCATAACGACTTTCTATAGTTTGCGCATGCGTTTGGAAATAAGAAAAGCTTACTTCCCCCTTTTTTAAAATCACAGCTTCTAGAAGGTTTACATGATTTCGTAAAAAACACGAGTTTTTAGAAAATGTGTTTTATTTCATAAATGGAATCAACAAAGTATGCACATTCTACGTCATAACGACTTTCTATAGTTTGCGCATGCGTTTGGAAATAAGAAAAGCTTACTTCCCCCGTTTTTTAAAATCACATCTTCTAGAAGGTTTACATGATTTCTTAAAAAACACGAGTTTTTAGAAAATGTGTTTTATTTCATAAATGGAATCAACAAAGCATGCACATTCTACATCATAATGAGTTTCTATAGTTTGCGCATGCGTTTGGAAATAAGAAAAGCTTACTTCCCCCAGTTTTTAAAATCAAAGCTTCTAGAAGGTTTACATGATTTCTTAAAAAACACGAGTTTTTAGAAAATGTGTTTTATTTCGTAAGTGGAATCAACAAAGTATGCACATTCTACATCATAACGACTTTGTATTGTTTGCGCATGCGTCCGGAAATAACAAAAGCTTAATTCCACCGTTTTTTAAAATCACAGCTTCTATAAGGTTTACATGATTTCGTAAAAAACACGAGTTTTTAGAAAATGTGTTTTATTTCATAAATGGAATCTACAAAGTATGCACATTCTACGTCATAACAACTTTCTATAGTTTGCGCATTCGTCTGGAAATAAGAAAAGCTTACTTCCCCCGTTTTTTAAAATCACAGCTTCTAGAAGGTTTACATGATTTCGTAAAAAACACGAGTTTTTAGAAAATGTGTTTTATTTCATAAATGGAATCTACAAAGTATGCACATTCTACGTCATAACGACTTTCTATAGTTTGAGCATGCGTCCGGAAATAAGAAACGCTTACTTCCCCCGTTTTTTAAAATCACATCTTCTAGAAGGTTTACATGATTTCTTAAAAAACACGAGTTTTTAGAAAATGTGTTTTATTTGATAAATGGAATCAACAAAGTATGCACATTCTACGTCATAATGAATTTCTATAGTTTGCGCATGCGTTTGGAAATAAGAAAAGGTTACTTCCCCCGTTTTTTAAAATCACAGCTTCTAGAAGGTTTACATGATTTCTTAAAAAACACGAGTTTTTAGAAAATGTGTTTTATTTCATAAATAGAATCAACAAAGTATGCACATTCTACGTCATAACGACTTTCTATAGTTGCGCATGCGTCCGGAAATAAGAAAAGCTTACTTCCATCGTTTTTTAAAATCACAGCTCCTAGAAGGTTTACATGATTTCGTAAAAAACACGAGTTTTGAGAAAATGTGTTTTATTTCATAAATGGAATCAACAAAGTATGCACATTCTATATCATAAAGACTTTCTATAGTTTGCGCATGCGTCTGGAAATAAGAAAAGCTTACTTCCAATGATTTTTAAAATCACAGCTTCTAGAAGGTTTCCATGATTTCGTAAAAAACACGAGTTTTTAGAAAATGTGTTTTATTTCATAAATGGAATCTACAAAGTATGCACATTCTACGTCATAACAACTTTCTATTGTTTGTGCATGCGTCCAAAATAAGAAAAGCTTACTTCCACCGTTTTTTAAAATCACAGCTTCTAGAATGTTTACATGATTTCGTAAAAAACACGAGTTTTTAGAAAATGTGTTTTATTTCATAAATGGAATCTACAAAGTATGCACATTGTAAGTCATAATGACTTTCTATAGTTTGCGCATGCGTCTGGAAATAAGAAAAGCTTACTTCCCCTGTTTTTTAAAATCACAGCTTCTAGAAGGTTTACATGATTTCTTAAAAAACACGAGTTTTTAGAAAATGTGTTTTATTTGATAAATGGAATCAACAAAGTATGCACATTCTACGTCATAACGACTTCCTATAGTTTGCGCACGCGTTTGGAAATAAGAAAAGCCTACTTCCCCCGTTTTTTAAAATCACAGCTTCTAGAAGGTTTACATTATTTCTTAAAAAACACGAGTTTTTAGAAAATGTGTTTTATTTCATAAATGGAATCTACAAAGTACACACGTTGTAAGTCATAATGACTTTCTATAGTTTGCGCATGCGTCTGGAAATAAGAAAAGCTTACTTCCCCTGTTTTCTAAAATCACAACTTCTAGAAGGTTTACATGATTTCTTAAAAAACACGAGTTTTTAGAAAATGTGTTTTATTTCATAAATGGAATCAACAAAGTATGGACATTCTACGTCATAACGACTTTCTATAGTTTGCGCATGCGTCCGGAAATAAGAAAAGCTTACTTCCCCCGTTTTTTAAAATCACAGCTTCTAGAAGGTTTACATGATTTCGTAAAAAACACGAGTTTTTAGAAAATGTGTTTTATTTCAAAAACGGAATCTACAAAGTATGCACATTCTACGTCATAACGTCTTTCTATAGTTTGCGCATGCGTCCGGAAATAAGAAAAGCTTACTTCCACCGTTTTTTAAAATCACAGCTTCTAGAGGGTTTACATGATTTCTTAAAAAACATGAGTTTTTAGAAAATGTGTTTTATTTCATAAATGGAATCAACAAAGTATGCACATTCTACGTCATAACGACTTTCTATAGTTTGGGCATGCGTCCGGAAATAAGAAAAGCTTACTTCCACCGTTTTTTAAAATCACAGGTTCTAGAAGGTTTACATGATTTCGTAAAAAACACGAGTTTTCAGAAAATGTGTTTTATTTCATAAATCGAATCTACAAAGTATGCACATTCTACGTCATAACGACTTTCTATAGTTTGCGCAATCGTCCGGAAATAAGAAAACCTTACTTCCACCGTTTTTTAAAATCACAGCTTCTAGAAGGTTTACATGATTTTGTAAAAAACACGAGTTTTCAGAAAATGTGTTTTATTTCATAAATGGAATCAACAAAGTATGCACATTCTACATCATAACGACTTTCTATAGTTTGCGCATGCCTCCGGAAATAAGAAAAGCTTACTTCTACCATTTTTTAAAATCACAGCTTCTAGAAGTTTTACATGATTTCATAAAAAAGACGAGTTTTTAGAAAATGTGTTATATTTCATAAATGGAATCTACAAAGTATGCACATTCTACGTCATAACGACTTTATATAGTTTGCGCATGCGTCCGGAAATAAGAAAAGCTTACTTCCACCGTTCTTTAAAATCACATCTTCTAGAAGGTTTACATGATTTCTTAAAAAACACGAGTTTTTAGAAAATTTGTTTTATTTAATAAATGGAATCAACAAAGTATGCACATTCTACGTCATAACGACTTTCTATAGTTTGCTCATGCGTCCGGAAATAAGAAAAGCTTACTTCCACCATTTTTTAAAATCACAGCTTCTAGAAGGTTTACATGATTTCGTAAAAAACACGAGTTATTACAAAATGTGTCTTATTTCATAAATGGAATGAACAAAGTATGCACATTCTACGTCATAACGACATTCTATAGTTTGCGCATTCATCTGGAAATAAGAAAAGCTTACTTCCACCGTTTTTTAAAATCACAGCTTCTAGAAGGTTTACATGATTTCTTAAAAAACACGAGTTTTTAGAAAATGTGTTTTATTTCATAAACGGAATCTACAAAGTGTGCACATTCTACGTCATAACGACTTTCTATAGTTTGCGCATGCGTCTGGAAATAAGAAAAGCTTACTTCCACCATTTTATAAAATCACAGCTTCTAGAAGGTTTACATGATTTCGTAAAAAACATGAGTTTTTAGAAAATGTGTTTTATTTCTCAAATGGAATCAACAAAGTATGCACATTCTACGTCATAACTACTTTCTATATTTTGCGCATTTGTCCGGAAATAAGAAAATCTTACTTCCCCCGTTTTTTAAAATCACAGCTTCTAGAAGGTTTACATGATTTCGTAAAATACACGAGTTTTTAGAAAATATGTTTTATTTCATAAATGGAATCAACAAAGTATGCACATTCGATGTCATAACGACTTTCTATAGTTTGCGCATGCGTTCGGAAATAAGAAAATCTTACTTCCCCCGTTTTTTAAAATCACAGCTTCTAGAAGGTTTACATGATTTCTTAAAAAACACGAGTTTTTAGAAAATGTGTTTTATTTCGTAAGTGGAATCAACAAAGTATGCACATTCTACATCATAAAGACTTTCTATTGTTTGCGCATGCGTCCGGAAATAAGAAAAGCTTACTTCCACCGTTTTTTAAAATCACGGCTTCTAGAAGGTTTACATGATTTCTTAAAAAACACGAGTTTTTAGAAAATGTGTTTTATTTCATAAATGGAATCTACAAAGTATGCACATTCTACGTCATAATGACTTTCTATAGTTTGAGCATGCGTCCGGAAATAAGAAAAGCTTACTTCCCCCGTTTTTTAAAATCACAGCTTCTAGAAGGTTTATATGATTTCTTAAAAAAATACAAGTTTTTAGAAAATTTGTTTTATTTCATAAATGGAATCTACAAAGTATGCTCATTCTAAGTCATAACGACTTTCTATAGTTTGAACATGCGTCCGGAAATAAGAAAAGCTTACTTCCACCGATTTTTAAAATCACAGCTTCTAGAAGGTTTACATGATTTTGTAAAAAACATGAGTTTTTAGAAAATGTGTTTTATTTCATAAATGGAATCAACAAAGTATGCACATTCTACGTCATAACGACATTCTATAGTTTGCACATTCGTCCGGAAATAAGAAAAGCTTACTTCCACCATTTTTTTAAATCACATCTTCTAGAAGGTTTACATGATTTCGTAAAAAACACGAGTTTTTAGAAAATGTGTTTTATTTCATAAATGGAATCTACAAAGTATGCTCATTCTAAGTCATAACGACTTTCTATAGTTTGCGCATGCGTCCGGAAATAAGAAACGTTTACTTCCCCCGTTTTTTAATATCACAGCTTCTAGAAGGTTTACATGATTTCGTAAAATACACGAGTTTTTAGAAAATATGTTTTATTTCATAAATGGAATCTACAAAGTATGCACATTCTACGTCATAACGACTTTCTATAGTTTGCGCATGCGTTTGGAAATAAGAAAAGCTTACTTCCACGGATTTTTAAAATCACAGCTTCTAGAAGGTTTACATGATTTCTTAAAAAACACGAGTTTTTAGAAAATGTGTTTTATTTCATAAACGGAATCTACAAAGTGTGCACATTCTACGTCATAACGACTTTCTATAGTTTGCGCATGCGTCTGGAAATAAGAAAAGATTACTTCCACCATTTTATAAAATCACAGCTTCTAGAAGGTTTACATGATTTCGTAAAAAACACGAGTTTTTAGAAAATGTGTTTTATTTCTCAAATGGAATCAACAAAGTATGCACATTCTACGTCATAACTACTTTCTATATTTTGCGCATTCGTCCAGAAATAAGAAAAGCTTACTTCCCCCGTTTTTTAAAATCACGGCTTCTAGAAGGTTTATATGATTTCTTAAAAAAATACAAGTTTTTAGAAAATGTGTTTTATTTCATAAATGGAATCTACAAAGTATGCTCATTCTAAGTCATAACGACTTTCTATAGTTTGAACATGCGTCCGGAAATAAGAAAAGCTTACTTCCACCGATTTTTAAAATCACAGCTTCTAGAAGGTTTACATGATTTTGTAAAAAACATGATTTTTTAGAAAATGTGTTTTATTTCATAAATGGAATCAACAAAGTATGCACATTCTACATCATAAAGACATTCTATAGTTTGCGCATGCGTCCGGAAATAAGAAAAGCTTACTTCCCCCGTTTTTTAAAATCAAAGCTTCTAGAAGGTTTACATGATTTCTTAAAAAACACGAGTTTTTAGAAAATGTGTTTTATTTCGTAAGTGGAATCAACAAAGTATGCACATTCTACGTCATAACTACTTTCTATAGTTTGCGCATGCGTCCGGAAATAAGAAAAGCTTACTTCCACCGATTTTTAAAATCACAGCTTCTAGAAGGTTTACATGATTTCGTAAAAAACACGAGCTTTTAGAAAATGTGTTTTATTTCATAAATGGAGTCTACAAAGTATGCACATTCTAAGTCATAACGACTTTGTATTGTTTGCGCATGCGTCCGGAAATAACAAAAGCTTACTTCCACCGTTTTTTAAAATCACAGCTTCTAGAACGTTTACATGATTTCGTAAAAAACACGAGTTTTTAGAAAATGTGTTTTATTTCATAAATGGAATCAGCAAAGTATGCACATTCTACGTCATAACGACTTTCTATAGTTTGCGCATTCGTCCGGAAATAAGAAAAGCTTACTTCCCCTGTTTTTTAAAATCACAGCTTCTAGAAGGTTTACATGATTTCGTAAAAAACACGAGTTTTTAGAAAATGTGTTTTATTTCATAAATGGAATCTACAAAGTATGCACATTCTACGTCATAACGACTTTCTATAGTTTGACCATGCGTCCGGAAATAAGAAACGCTTACTTACCCTGTTTTTTAAAATCACATCTTCTAGAAGGTTTACATGATTTCTTAAAAAACACGAGTTTTTAGAAAATGTGTTTTATTTGATAAACGGAATCAACAAAGTATGCACATTCTCCGTCATAATGACTTTCTATAGTTTGCGCATGCGTTTGGAAATAAGAAAAGCTTACTTCCCCCGTTTTTTAAAATCACAACTTCTAGAAGGTTTACATGATTTCTTAAAAAACACGAGTTTTTAGAAAATGTGTTTTATTTCATAAATAGAATCAACAAAGTATGCACATTCTACGTCATAACGAGTTTCTATTGCTTGCGCATGCGTCCGGAAATAAGAAAAGCTTACTTCCACCGTTTTTTAAAATCACAGCTCCTAGAAGGTTTACATGATTTCGTAAAAAATACGAGTTTTTAGAAAATGTGTTTTATTTCATAAATGGAATCAACAAAGTATGCACATTCTACATCATAAAGACTTTCTATTGTTTGCGCATGCGTCCGGAAATAAGAAAAGCTTACTTCCACCGTTTTTTAAAATCACGGCTTCTAGAAGGTTTACATGATTTCTTAAAAAACACGAGTTTTTAGAAAATGTGTTTTATTTCATAAATGGAATCTACAAAGTATGCACATTCTACGTCATAATGACTTTCTATAGTTTGAGCATGCGTCCGGAAATAAGAAAAGCTTACTTCCCCCATTTTTTAAAATCACAGCTTCTAGAAGGTTTATATGATTTCTTAAAAAAATACAAGTTTTTAGAAACTTTGTTTTATTTCATAAATGGAATCTACAAAGTATGCTCATTCTAAGTCATAACGACTTTCTATAGTTTGAACATGCGTCCGGAAATAAGAAAAGCTTACTTCCACCGATTTTTAAAATCACAGCTTCTAGAAGGTTTACATGATTTTGTAAAAAACATGAGTTTTTAGAAAATGTGTTTTATTTCATAAATGGAATCAACAAAGTATGCACATTCTACGTCATAACGACATTCTATAGTTTGCACATTCGTCCGGAAATAAGAAAAGCTTACTTCCACCATTTTTTTAAATCACATCTTCTAGAAGGTTTACATGATTTCGTAAAAAACACGAGTTTTTAGAAAATGTGTTTTATTTCATAAATGGAATCTACAAAGTATGCTCATTCTAAGTCATAACGACTTTCTATAGTTTGCGCATGCGTCCGGAAATAAGAAACGTTTACTTCCCCCGTTTTTTAATATCACAGCTTCTAGAAGGTTTACATGATTTCGTAAAATACACGAGTTTTTAGAAAATATGTTTTATTTCATAAATGGAATCTACAAAGTATGCACATTCTACGTCATAACGACTTTCTATAGTTTGCGCATGCGTTTGGAAATAAGAAAAGCTTACTTCCACGGATTTTTAAAATCACATCTTCTAGAAGGTTTACATGATTTCTTAAAAAACACGAGTTTTTAGAAAATGTGTTTTATTTCATAAACGGAATCTACAAAGTGTGCACATTCTACGTCATAACGACTTTCTATAGTTTGCGCATGCGTCTGGAAATAAGAAAAGATTACTTCCACCATTTTATAAAATCACAGCTTCTAGAAGGTTTACATGATTTCGTAAAAAACACGAGTTTTTAGAAAATGTGTTTTATTTCTCAAATGGAATCAACAAAGTATGCACATTCTACGTCATAACTACTTTCTATATTTTGCGCATTCGTCCAGAAATAAGAAAAGCTTACTTCCCCCGTTTTTTAAAATCACGGCTTCTAGAAGGTTTACATGATTTCTTAAAAAACACGAGTTTTTAGAAAATGTGTTTTATTTCATAAATGGAATCAACAAAGTATGCACATTCTACATCATAACGACTTTCTATAGTTTGCGCATGCGTTTGGAAATAAGAAAAGCTTACTTCCCCCTTTTTTAAAATCACAGCTTCTAGAAGGTTTACATGATTTCGTAAAAAACACGAGTTTTTAGAAAATGTGTTTTATTTCATAAATGGAATCAACAAAGTATGCACATTCTACGTCATAACGACTTTCTATAGTTTGCGCATGCGTTTGGAAATAAGAAAAGCTTACTTCCCCCGTTTTTTAAAATCACATCTTCTAGAAGGTTTACATGATTTCTTAAAAAACACGAGTTTTTAGAAAATGTGTTTTATTTCATAAATGGAATCAACAAAGCATGCACATTCTACATCATAACGAGTTTCTATAGTTTGCGCATGCGTTTGGAAATAAGAAAAGCTTACTTCCCCCAGTTTTTAAAATCAAAGCTTCTAGAAGGTTTACATGATTTCTTAAAAAACACGAGTTTTTAGAAAATGTGTTTTATTTCGTAAGTGGAATCAACAAAGTATGCACATTCTACATCATAATGACTTTGTATTGTTTGCGCATGCGTCCGGAAATAACAAAAGCTTAATTCCACCGTTTTTTAAAATCACAGCTTCTATAAGGTTTACATGATTTCGTAAAAAACACGAGTTTTTAGAAAATGTGTTTTATTTCATAAATGGAATCTACAAAGTATGCACATTCTACGTCATAACAACTTTCTATAGTTTGCGCATTCGTCTGGAAATAAGAAAAGCTTACTTCCCCCGTTTTTTAAAATCACAGCTTCTAGAAGGTTTACATGATTTCGTAAAAAACACGAGTTTTTAGAAAATGTGTTTTATTTCATAAATGGAATCTACAAAGTATGCACATTCTACGTCATAACGACTTTCTATAGTTTGAGCATGCGTCCGGAAATAAGAAACGCTTACTTCCCCCGTTTTTTAAAATCACATCTTCTAGAAGGTTTACATGATTTCTTAAAAAACACGAGTTTTTAGAAAATGTGTTTTATTTGATAAATGGAATCAACAAAGTATGCACATTCTACGTCATAATGAATTTCTATAGTTTGCGCATGCGTTTGGAAATAAGAAAAGGTTACTTCCCCCGTTTTTTAAAATCACAGCTTCTAGAAGGTTTACATGATTTCTTAAAAAACACGAGTTTTTAGAAAATGTGTTTTATTTCATAAATAGAATCAACAAAGTATGCACATTCTACGTCATAACGACTTTCTATAGTTGCGCATGCGTCCGGAAATAAGAAAAGCTTACTTCCATCGTTTTTTAAAATCACAGCTCCTAGAAGGTTTACATGATTTCGTAAAAAACACGAGTTTTGAGAAAATGTGTTTTATTTCATAAATGGAATCAACAAAGTATGCACATTCTATATCATAAAGACTTTCTATAGTTTGCGCATGCGTCTGGAAATAAGAAAAGCTTACTTCCAATGATTTTTAAAATCACAGCTTCTAGAAGGTTTCCATGATTTCGTAAAAAACACGAGTTTTTAGAAAATGTGTTTTATTTCATAAATGGAATCTACAAAGTATGCACATTCTACGTCATAACAACTTTCTATTGTTTGTGCATGCGTCCAAAATAAGAAAAGCTTACTTCCACCGTTTTTTAAAATCACAGCTTCTAGAATGTTTACATGATTTCGTAAAAAACACGAGTTTTTAGAAAATGTGTTTTATTTCATAAATGGAATCTACAAAGTATGCACATTGTAAGTCATAATGACTTTCTATAGTTTGCGCATGCGTCTGGAAATAAGAAAAGCTTACTTCCCCTGTTTTTTAAAATCACAGCTTCTAGAAGGTTTACATGATTTCTTAAAAAACACGAGTTTTTAGAAAATGTGTTTTATTTGATAAATGGAATCAACAAAGTATGCACATTCTACGTCATAACGACTTCCTATAGTTTGCGCACGCGTTTGGAAATAAGAAAAGCCTACTTCCCCCGTTTTTTAAAATCACAGCTTCTAGAAGGTTTACATTATTTCTTAAAAAACACGAGTTTTTAGAAAATGTGTTTTATTTCATAAATGGAATCTACAAAGTACACACGCTGTAAGTCATAATGACTTTCTATAGTTTGCGCATGCGTCTGGAAATAAGAAAAGCTTACTTCCCCTGTTTTCTAAAATCACAACTTCTAGAAGGTTTACATGATTTCTTAAAAAACACGAGTTTTTAGAAAATGTGTTTTATTTCATAAATGGAATCAACAAAGTATGGACATTCTACGTCATAACGACTTTCTATAGTTTGCGCATGCGTCCGGAAATAAGAAAAGCTTACTTCCCCCGTTTTTTAAAATCACAGCTTCTAGAAGGTTTACATGATTTCGTAAAAAACACGAGTTTTTAGAAAATGTGTTTTATTTCAAAAACGGAATCTACAAAGTATGCACATTCTACGTCATAACGTCTTTCTATAGTTTGCGCATGCGTCCGGAAATAAGAAAAGCTTACTTCCACCGTTTTTTAAAATCACAGCTTCTAGAGGGTTTACATGATTTCTTAAAAAACATGAGTTTTTAGAAAATGTGTTTTATTTCATAAATGGAATCAACAAAGTATGCACATTCTACGTCATAACGACTTTCTATAGTTTGGGCATGCGTCCGGAAATAAGAAAAGCTTACTTCCACCGTTTTTTAAAATCACAGGTTCTAGAAGGTTTACATGATTTCGTAAAAAACACGAGTTTTCAGAAAATGTGTTTTATTTCATAAATCGAATCTACAAAGTATGCACATTCTACGTCATAACGACTTTCTATAGTTTGCGCAATCGTCCGGAAATAAGAAAACCTTACTTCCACCGTTTTTTAAAATCACAGCTTCTAGAAGGTTTACATGATTTTGTAAAAAACACGAGTTTTCAGAAAATGTGTTTTATTTCATAAATGGAATCAACAAAGTATGCACATTCTACATCATAACGACTTTCTATAGTTTGCGCATGCCTCCGGAAATAAGAAAAGCTTACTTCTACCATTTTTTAAAATCACAGCTTCTAGAAGTTTTACATGATTTCATAAAAAAGACGAGTTTTTAGAAAATGTGTTATATTTCATAAATGGAATCTACAAAGTATGCACATTCTACGTCATAACGACTTTATATAGTTTGCGCATGCGTCCGGAAATAAGAAAAGCTTACTTCCACCGTTCTTTAAAATCACATCTTCTAGAAGGTTTACATGATTTCTTAAAAAACACGAGTTTTTAGAAAATTTGTTTTATTTAATAAATGGAATCAACAAAGTATGCACATTCTACGTCATAACGACTTTCTATAGTTTGCTCATGCGTCCGGAAATAAGAAAAGCTTACTTCCACCATTTTTTAAAATCACAGCTTCTAGAAGGTTTACATGATTTCGTAAAAAACACGAGTTATTACAAAATGTGTCTTATTTCATAAATGGAATAAACAAAGTATGCACATTCTACGTCATAACGACATTCTATAGTTTGCGCATTCATCTGGAAATAAGAAAAGCTTACTTCCACCGTTTTTTAAAATCACAGCTTCTAGAAGGTTTACATGATTTCTTAAAAAACACGAGTTTTTAGAAAATGTGTTTTATTTCATAAACGGAATCTACAAAGTGTGCACATTCTACGTCATAACGACTTTCTATAGTTTGCGCATGCGTCTGGAAATAAGAAAAGCTTACTTCCACCATTTTATAAAATCACAGCTTCTAGAAGGTTTACATGATTTCGTAAAAAACATGAGTTTTTAGAAAATGTGTTTTATTTCTCAAATGGAATCAACAAAGTATGCACATTCTACGTCATAACTACTTTCTATATTTTGCGCATTTGTCCGGAAATAAGAAAATCTTACTTCCCCCGTTTTTTAAAATCACAGCTTCTAGAAGGTTTACATGATTTCGTAAAATACACGAGTTTTTAGAAAATATGTTTTATTTCATAAATGGAATCAACAAAGTATGCACATTCGACGTCATAACGACTTTCTATAGTTTGCGCATGCGTTCGGAAATAAGAAAATCTTACTTCCCCCGTTTTTTAAAATCACAGCTTCTAGAAGGTTTACATGATTTCTTAAAAAACACGAGTTTTTAGAAAATGTGTTATATTTCATAAATGGAATCAACAAAGTATGCACATTCTACGTCATAACGACTTTCTATAGTTTGCGCGTGCGTCCGGAAATAAGAAAAGCTTACTTCCACCATTTTATAAAATCACAGCTTCTAGAAGGTTTACATGATTTCGTAAAAAACACGAGTTTTTAGAAAATGTGTTTTATTTCATAAATGGAATCAACAAAGTATGCACATTCTACATCATAACGACTTTCTATAGTTTGCGCATGCATTTGGAAATAAAAAAAGCTTACTTCCCCCGTTTTTTAAAATCACAGCTTCTAGAAGGTTTACATGATTTCTTAAAAAACACGAGTTTTTAGAAAATGTGTTTTATTTCATAAATATAATCAACAAAGTATGCACATTCTACGTCATAAAGACTTTCTATAGTTTGCGCATGCGTCCGGAAATAAGAAAAGCTTACTTCCACCAATTTTTAAAATCACAGCTTCTAGAAGGTTTAAATGATTTCTTAAAAAACACGAGTTTTTAGAAAATGTGTTTTATGTCATAAATGGAATCTACAAAGTGTGCACATTCTACGTCATAACGACTTCCTTTAGTTTGCGCATGCGTTTTGAAATAAGAAAAGCTTACTTCCCCCGTTTTTTAAAATCACAGCTTCTAGAAGGTTTACATGATTTCTTAAAAAACACGAGTTTTTAGAAAATGTGTTTTGTTTCATAAATGGAATCAACAAAGTATGCACATTCTACGTCATAACGACTTTCTATAGTTTGCGCATGCGTCCGGAACTAAGAAAAGCTTACTTCCACCGTTTTTTAAAATCACAGCTTCTAGAAGGTTTACATGATTTCATAAAAAACACGAGTTTTTAAAAAATGTGTTTTATTTCATAAATGGAATCAACAAAGTATGCACATTCTATGTCATAACGACTTTCTATAGTTTGCACATGCGTTTGGAAATAAGAAAAGCTTACTTCCCCCGTTTTTTAAAATCACAGCTTCTAGAAGGTTTACATGATTTCTTAAAAAACATGAGTTTTTAGAAAATGTGTTTTATTTCATCAATAGAATCAACAAAGTATGCACATTCTATGTCATAACGACTTTCTATAGTTTGCACATGCATCCGGAAATAAGAAAATCTTACTTCCACCGTTTTTAAAAATCACAGCTTCTAGAAGGTTTACATGATTTCGTAAAAAACACGAGTTTTTTGAAAATGTGTTTTATTTCATAAATAAAATCAACAAAGTATGCACATTCTATGGCATAACGACTTTCTATAGTTTGCGCATGCGTTTGGAAATAAGAAAAGCTTACTTCCCCCGTGTTTTAAAATCACAGCTTCTAGAAGGTTTACATGATTTCTTAAAAAACACAAGTTTTTAGAAAATGTGTTTTATTTCATCAATAGAATCAACAAAGTATGCACATTCTACGTCATAACGAATTTCTATAGTTTGCACATGCCTCCGGAATTAAGAAAAGCTTACTTCCACCGTTTTTTAAAATCACAGCTTCTAGAAGGTTTACATGATTTCATAAAAAACACGAGTTTTTAGAAAATGTGTTTTATTTCATAAATGGAATCAACAAAGTATGCACATTCTACGTCATAACGACTTTCTATAGTTTGCACATGCGTCCGGAAATAAGAAAAGCTTACTTCCATCGTTTTTTAAAATCACAGCTCCTAGAAGGTTTACATGATTTCGTAAAAAACACGAGTTTTGAGAAAATGTGTTTTATTTCATAAATGGAATCAACAAAGTATGCACATTCTACATCACAAAGACTTTCTATAGTTTGCGCATGTGTCTGGAAATAAGAAAAGCTTACTTCCACCGATTTTTAAAATCACAGCTTCTAGAAGGTTTCCATGAGTTCGTAAAAAACACGAGTTTTTAGAAAATGTGTTTTATTTCATAAATGGAATCTACAAAGTATGCACATTCTATGTCATAACAACTTTCTATTGTTTGTGCATGCGTCCAAAAATAAGAAAAGCTTACTTCCACCGTTTTTTAAAATCACAGCTTCTAGAATGTTTACATGATTTCGTAAAAAACACGAGTTTTTAGAAAATGTGTTTTATTTCATAAATGGAATCTACAAAGTATGCACATTCTACATCATAACGAATTTCTATAGTTTGCGCATGCGTTTGGAAATAAGAAAAGCTTACTTCCCCCGTTTTTTAAAATCACAGCTTCTAGAAGGTTTACATGATTTCTTAAAAAACACGAGTTTTTAGAAAATGTGTTTTATTTCATAAATGGAATCAACAAAGTATGCACATTCTACGTCGTAATGACTTTCTATAGTTTGCGCATGCGTTTGGAAATAAGAAAAGCTTAGTTCCCCCGTTTTTTAAAATCAGAGCTTCTAGAAGGTTTACATGATTTCTTAAAAAACACGAGTTTTTAGAAAATGTGTTTTATTTCATAAATGGAATCAACAAAGTATGCACATTCTACGTTATAAGGACTTTCTATAGTTTACGCATGCGTCCGGAAATAAGAAAAGCTTACTTCCACCGTTTTTTAAAATCACAGCTTCTAGAAGGTTTACATGATTTCATAAAAAACACGAGTTTTTAGAAAATTTGTTTTATTTCATAAATGGAATCAAAAAGTATGCACATTCTTCGTCATAACGACTTTCTATAGTTTGCGCATTCGTCCGGAAATAAGAAAAGTTTACTTCCACCGTTTTTCAAAATCACAGCTTCTAGAAGGTTTACATGATTTCGTAAAAAACACGAGTTTTTAGAAAATGTGTTTTATTTCATAAATGGAATCAACAAAGTATGCACATTCTACGTTATAACGACTTTCTATAGTTTGCGCATGCGTCCGGAAATAAGAAAAGCTTACTTCCCCCGTTTTTTAAAATCACAGCTTCTAGAAGGTTTACATGATTTCTTAAAAAACACGAATTTTTAGAAAATGTGTTTTATTTCCTAAATTGAATCAACAAAGTATGCACATTCTACGTCATAACGACTTTCTATAGTTTTTGCATTCGTTTGGAAATAAGAAAAGCTTACTTCCCCCGTTTTTTAAAATCACAGCTTTTAGAAGGTTTGCATGATTTCTTAAAAAACACGAGTTTTTAGAAAATGTGTTTTAGTTCATAAATGGAATCAACAAAGTATGCACATTCTACGTCACAACGACTTTCTATAGTTTGCGCATGCGTTTGGAAATAAGAAAAGCTTACTTCCCCCGTTCTTTAAAAGCACAGTTTCTAGAAGGTTTACATGATTTCTTAAAAAACATGAGTTTTTAGAAAATGTGTTTTATTTCATAAATGGAATCAACAAAGTATGCACATTCTACGTAATAACGACTTTCTATAGTTTGCGCATTCGACCAGAAATAAGAAAAGCTTACTTCCACCGTTTTTTAAAATCACAGCTTCTCGAAGGTTTACATGATTTCGTAAAAAACACGAGTTTTTAGAAAATGTGTTTTATTTCATAGATTGAATCAACAAAGTATGCACATTCTACGTCATAACAACTTTGTATAGTTTGCGCATCCGTCCGGAAATAAGAAAAGCTTACTTCCCCCGTTTTTTAAAATCACAGCTTCTAGCCGGTTTACATGTTTTCTTAAAAAACACGAGTTTTTAGAAAATGTGTTTTATTTCATAAATGGAATCAACAAAGTATGCACATTCTACGACTTTCTTTAGTTTGCGCATGCGTTTGGAAATAAGAAAAGCTTACTTCCCCCATTTTTTAAAATCACAGCTTCTAGAAGGTTTGCATGATTTCGTAAAAAACACGAGTTTTTAGAAAATGTGTTTTATTTCGTGAATGGAATCAACAAAGTATGCACATTCTACGTCATAACGAATTTCTATAGTTTGCCCAATTGTCCGGAAATAAGAAAAACTTACTTCCCCCGTTTTTTAAACTCACAGTTTCTAGAAGGTTTACATGATTTCGTAAAAAACACGAGTTTTTAGAAAATGTGTTTTATTTCATAAATAGAATCAACAAAGTATGCACATTCTACGTCATAACGGCTTTTTATAGTTTGCGCATGCGTCTGGAAATAAGAAAAGCTTACTTCCCCCGTTTTTTATAGTCACAGCTTCTAGAAGGTTTACATGATTTCTTAAAAAACACGAGTTTTTGAAAATGTGTTTTATTTCATAACTAGAATCAATAAAGTATGCACATTCTACGTCATAACGACTTTCTATAGTTTGCGCATGCGTTTGGAAATAAGAAAAGCTTACTTCCCCCGTTTTTAAAAATCACAGCGTCTAGAAGATTTACATGATTTCTTAAAAAACACGAGTTTTTTGAAAATGTGTTTTATTTCATAAATGGAATCAACAAAGTATGCACATTCTACATCATAAGGAATTTCTATAGTTTGTGCATGCGTCTGGAAATAAGAAAAGCTTACTTCCACCGTTTTTTAAAATCATAGCTTCTAGAAGGTTTACATGATTTCTTAAAAAACACGAGTTTTTAGAAAATGTTTTTTATTTCATAAATTGAATCAAGAAAGTATGTACATTCTACGACATAACAACTTTCTATAGTTTGCGCATTCGTCCGGAAATAAGAAAAGCTTACTTCCACCGTTTTTTAAAATCACAGCTTCTAGAAGGTTTACATGATTTCGTACAAAACACGAGTTTTTAGAAAATGTGCTTTATTTTAGAAATGGAATCAACAAAGTATGCACATTCTACGTCATAACGACTTTCTATAGTTTTCGCATGCTTTTGGAAATAAGAAAATCTTACTTCCCTCATTTTTTAAAATCACAGCTTCTGGAAGGTTTACATGATTTCTTAAAAAACACAAGTTTTTAGAAAATGTATTTTATTTCATAAATGGAATCAACAAAGTATGCACACTCTACGTCATAATCACTTTCTATAGTTTGCGCATGCGTTCGGAAATAAGAAAAGCTTACCTCCCCCGTTTTTTAAAATCACAGCTTTTAGAAGGTTTATATGATTTCGCAAAAAACACGAGTTTTTAGAAAATGTGTTTTATTTCATAAATAGAATCAACAACGTATGCACATTCTACGTCATAACGACTTTCTATAATTTGTGCATTTGTCCGGGAATAAGAAAGCTTACTTCCCCCGTTTTTTAAAATCACAGCTTCTAGAAGGTTTGCATGATTTCTTAAAAAACACGAGTTTTTAGAAAATGTGTTTTATTTCATAAATGGAATCAAGAAAGTATGCACATTCTACGTCATAATGAATTTCTATAGTTTGCGCATGCGTCCGGAAATAAGAAAAGCTTACTTCCACCATTTTTTTAAATCACAGCTTCTGGAAGGTTTACATGATTTCGTAAAAAACACTTGTTTTTAGAAAATGTGCTTTATTTCATAAATGGAATCAACAAAGTATGCACATTCTACGTCATAACGACTTTATATAGTTTTGCGCATGCGTCCGGAAATAAGAAAAGCTTACTTCCCTCGTTTTTTAAAATCACAGCTTCTAGAAGGTTTACATGATTTCTTAAAAAACACGAGTTTTTAGAAAATGTGTTTTATTTCATAAATAGAATCAACAACGTATGCACATTCTACGTCATAACGACTTTCTATAATTTGTGCATTCGTCCGGAAATAAGAAAGCTTACTTCCCCCGTTTTTTAAAATCACAGCTTCTAGAAGGTTTGCATGATTTCTTAAAAAACACGAGTTTTTAGAAAATGTGTTTTATTTCATAAATGGAATCAAGAAAGTATGCACATTCTACGTCATAATGAATTTCTATAGTTTGCGCATGCGTCCGGAAATAAGAAAAGCTTACTTCCACCATTTTTTTAAATCACAGCTTCTGGAAGGTTTACATGATTTCGTAAAAAACACTTGTTTTTAGAAAATGTGCTTTATTTCATAAATGGAATCAACAAAGTATGCACATTCTACGTCATAACGACTTTCTATAGTTTGCGCATGCATTTGGAAATAAGAAAATATTACTTCCCCCGTTTTTTAAAATCATAGCTTCTAGAAGGTTTGCATGATTTCTTAAAAAACACGAGTTTTTAGAAAATGTGTTTTATTTCATAAATGGAATCAACAAAGTATGCACATTCTACATCATAACGACTTTATATAGTTTTGCGCATGTGTCCGGAAATAAGAAAAGCTTACTTCCCGCGTTTTTTAAAATCACAGCTTCTAGAAGGTTTACATGATTTCTTAAAAAACACGAGTTTTTAGAAAATGTGTTTTATTTCATAAATAGAATCAACAAAGTATGCACATTCTACATCATAACGACTTTCTATAGTTTGCGCATTCGTTCGGAAATAAGAAAAGATTACTTCCCCCGTTTTTTAAAATCACAGCTTCTAGAAGGTTTGCATGATTTCTTAAAAAACACGAGTTTTTAGAAAATGTGTTTTATTTCATAAATGGAATCAAAAAAGTATGCACATTCTACATCATAACGACTTTCTATAGTTTGCGGATGCGTCCGGAAATAAGAAAAGCTTACTTCCACCATTTGTTTAAATCACAGCTTCTAGAAGGTTTACATTATTTCGTAAAAACACTTGTTTCTAGAAAATGTGCTTTATTTCATAAATGGAATCAACAAAGTATGCACATTCTATGTCATAACGACTTTCTTTAGTTTGCGCATGCGTTTGATAATAAGAAAAGCTTACTTCCCCCGTTTTTTAAAATCACAGCTTCTAAAAGGTTTACATGATTTCGTAAAAAACACGAGTTTTTAGAAAATGTGTTTTATTTCATAAATGGAATCAACAAAGTATGCACATTCTACGTCATAACGACTTTCTATAGTTTGCGCATGCGTCCGGAAATAAGAAAAGCTTACTTCCCCCATTTTTTAAAATCGCCGCTTCTAGAAGGTTTACATGATTTCGTAAAAAACACGAGTTTTTGGAAAATGTGTTTTATTTCATAAATGGAATCTACAAAGTATGCACATTCTACGTCATAACAACTTTCTATAGTTTGCGCATTCGTTTGGAAATAAGAAAAGCTTACTCCCCCCATTTTTTAAAATCACAGCGTCTAGAAGGTTTACATGATTTCTTAAAAAACACGAGTTTTTAGAAAATGTGTTTTATTTCATAAATGGAATTAGCAAAGTATGCACATTCTACGTCATAAGGACTTTCTATAGTTTGCGCATGCGTCCGGAAATAAGAAAAGCTTACTTCCACCGTTTTTTAAAATCACGGCTTCTAGAAGGTTTACATGATTTCTTAAAAAACACGAGTTTTTAGAAAATGTGTTTTATTTCATAAATGGAATCTACAAAGTATGCACATTCTACGTCATAACGACTTTCTATAGTTTGCGCATTCGTCCGGAAATAAGAAAAGCTTACTCCCCCCGTTTTTTAAAATCACAGCGTCTAGAAGGTTTACATGATTTCTTAAAAAACACGAGTTTTTAGAAAATGTGTTTTATTTCATAAATGGAATCTACAAAGTATGCACATTCTAAGTCATAACGACTTTCTATAGTTTGCGCATTCGTCTGGAAATAAGAAAAGCTTACTTCCACCATTTTTTAAAATCACAGCTTCTAGAAGGTTTACATGATTTCTTAAAAAATACGAGTTTTTAGAAAATGTGTTTTATTTCATAAATGGAAACTACAAAGTATGCACATTCTACATCATAACGACTTTCTATAGTTTGAGCATGCGTCCGAAAATAAGAAAAGCTTACTTCCCCCGTTTTTTAAAATCACAGAGTCTAGAAGGTTTACATGATTTCTTAAAAACACGAGTTTTTAGAAAATGTGTTTTATTTCATAAATGGAATCAGAAAGTATGCACATTCTTCGTCATAACGACTTTCTATAGTTTGTGCATTCGTCCGGAAATAAGAAAAGCTTACTTCCACCGTTTTTTAAAATCACAGCTTCTAGAAGGTTTACATGATTTCGTTAAAAACACGAGTTTTTAGAAAATGTGTTTTATTTCATAATTGGAATCAACAAAGTATGCACATTCTACGTCATAACGACTTTCTATAGTTTGCCCAATTGTCCGGAAATAAGAAAAGCTTACTTCCCTCGTTTTTTAAAATCACAGCTTCTAGCCGGTTTACATGATTTCTTAAAAAACACGAGTTTTTAGAAAATGTGTTTTATTTCAAAAATGGAATCAACAAAGTATGCACATTCTACGTCATAACGGCTTTCTATAGTTTGCGCATGCGTCCGGAAATAAGAAAAGCTTACTTCCACCGTTTTTTTAAATCACAGCTTCTAGAACATTTACATGATTTCGTAAAAAACACTTGTTTTTAGAAAATGTGCTTTATTTCATAAATGGAATCAACAAAGTGTGCACATTCTACGTCATAACGACTTTATATAGTTTGCGCATGCGTTTGGAAATAAGAAAAGCTTACTTCCCCCGTTTTTTAAAATCACAGCTTCTGGAAGGTTTACATGATTTCGTAAAAAATACGTTTTTAGAAAATGTGTTTTATTTCATAAATGGAATCAACAAAGTATGCACATTCTACGTCATAACGAATTTCTATAGTTTGCGCATGCGTCCGGAAATAAGAAAAGCTTACTTCCCCCGTTTTTTAAAATGACAGCTTCTAGAAGGTTTACATGATTTCGTAAAAAACACGAGTTTTTGGAAAATGTGTTTTATTTCATAAATGGAATCTACAAAGTATGCACATTCTACGTCATAACGACTTTCTATAGTTTTCGCATGCGTTTGGAAATAAGAAAAGCTTACTTCCCCCGTTTTTTAAAATCACAGCTTCTAGAAGGTTTACATGATTTCTTAAAAAACACGAGTTTTTAGAAAATGTGTTTTATTTCATAAATGGAATCAAAAACGTATGCACATTCTATGTCATAACGACTTTCTATAGTTTGCGCATGCGTCCGGAAATAAGAAAAGTTTACTTCCCCCGTTTTCTAAAATCACAGCTTCTAGAAGGTTTACATGATTTCTTAAAAAACACGAGTTTTTAGAAAATGTGTTTTATTTCATAAATGGAATCAACAAAGTATGCACATTCTACGTCATAACGAATTTCTATAGTTTGTGCATGCGTCCAGAAATAACAAAAGCTTACTTCCACCATTTTTTAAAATCACAGCTTATAGTAGGTTTACATGATTTCTTAAAAAACACGAGTTTTTAGAAAATGTGTTTTATTTCATAAATGGAATCTACAAAGTATGCACATTCTATGTCATAACGACTTTCTATAGTTGGCGCATGCGTCCAAAAATAAGAAAAGCTTACTTCCCCCGTTTTTTAAAATCACAGTTTCTAGAAGGTTTACATGATTTCGTAAAAAACACGAGCTTTTAGAAAATGTGTTTTATTTCATAAATGGAATCTACAAAGTATGCACATTCTACGTCATAACGACTTTCTATAGTTTGCGCATGCGTCTGGAAATAAGAAAAGCTTACATCCCCCGTTTTTTAAAATCACAGCTTCTAGAAGGTTTACATGATTTTTTAAAAAACACGAGTTTTTAGCAAATGTGTTTTATTTCATAAATGGAATCAACAAAGTATGCACATTCTATGTCGTAATGACTTTCTATAGTTTGCGCATGTGTTTTGAAATAAGAAAAGCTTACTTCCCCCATTTTTTAAAATCACATCTTCTAGAAGGTTTACATGGTTTCTTAAAAAACACGAGTTTTTAGAAAATGTGTTCTATTTCATAAATGGAATCAACAAAGTATGCACATTCTACGTCATAACGACTTTCTATAGTTTGCGCATTCGTCCGCAAATAAGAAAAGCTTACTTCCACCGTTTTTTAAAATCACAGCTTCTAGAAGGTTTACATGATTTCTTAAAAAACACTAGTTTTTAGAAAATGTGTTTTATTTCATAAATGGAATCAACAAAGTATGCACATTCTACGTCATAACGACTTTCTATAGTTTGCGCATTCGTCCGGAAATAAGAAAAGCTTACTTCCAGCGTTTTTTTGTTAAGATTTAATATGCTATGACAGAAAATAGCAGCATTACATTCCATTTCACAATAATAGCATATACAGGATCGCTGAAGAAACAACAAGCACAACATAAACACAAGAGACAGAGATTTATCCTGGGAAATCCTCATGGGGTAGAAAACCCAGTAAAGCTTCCTCAATATAGATGACCAGCAATATACAAAGATGAAACCCTGAGACATGATCTCCTCCTCCATAATAGCAGACCTCTCCTCCACAAGTGCGCTATCCTCAAGTGTGTGAGTGTGTCAAATGAGGAACACACCTCCTCTATTTATACACTACACTGACATGTATTTTACAGAGGTACACATAGGCTCGTATTTAACCAATGTGTTAAATACCCCACTACAACTGACTGGGCCGACCCCTCTAGGGTGGTCTAATAACCCTTTGACCCACATAACACATACAGGGCCGACCCCCACTAAGGAAGTCTAATAACCCGAGTTACCACATTCCGACAGAGGAATAAACATCTCCGGATATACAATAAGATCTTCATGGAGGAATGAAACATCTCCGGAATAATAAAGTACAAATATAATATTCTTTGAAGTTACAATATCTCAACACTCCCCCTTAACGAGAAGGATATTATAACAACATCTGCACAAGCAAGGAGTCATCAACATCATACATGATACATCTATAAATCATTGGAAGCTTTCTCAACATCATCAGTAACTCAAGCAGTTACTGGAACATCTTCAATACTGGAACATCGACATCTTCAGTATTGAGTCTTTATCTTCTGTAGCACTTGAACAACTACAACAATATCATCATCTGGATCCTCACGATTATCGTCATCACACGATCATCAGCATCGTCATCGCATGATCATCAGCATCGTCATCGCACGATCATCAGCATCGTCATCACACGATCATTAGCATCGTCATCGCACGATCCTCAGCATCGTCATCCCACGATCATCAGCATCGTCATTCCATGATCATCAGCATCCTCATCTCACGATCATCACCATCGTCATTCCACGATCATCACCATCGTCATCTCACGATCATCAGCATCGTCATAATACAAGTATCCATACCAATGCAAATATCCATATCATTAATACAAGTATCCATACCGATACAAGTAACCACATCAAGTATCCTACCGATACAAGTAACTACATCATCAATACAAGTATCCTACCGATACAAGTAACCACATCATCAATACAAGTATCCTACCGATACAGGTAAACACATCATCAATACAAGTATCCTACCGATACAAGTAACCACATCATCAATACAAGTATCCTACCGATACAAGTAACCACATCATCAATACAAGTATCCTACCGATACAAGTAACCACATCATCATAAAAAAAATCACTTTCTCGGAGACCAATCGTCTACGGATCAATTCAGGGACCAAAGTCCGGGGATGATACAATCCCCACTTCTCGGAGACCACACGTCTACGGATCAATTCAGGGACCGAAGTCTAGGGATGATACAATCCCCACTTCTCGGAGACCACACATCTACGGAACAATTCAGGGACCGAAGTCCGGGGATGATACAATCCCCACTTCTCGGAGACCATACGTCTACAGCTCTCTTTAGGACTGAAAGTCGAGGGATGATCCAATCCCCTCAACTGTCCACTAAGGACTTCATTCTCGGAGACCTCATGTCTACGGCTCTCTTTAGGACTGAAAGTCCAGGGATGATCCAATCCCCTCAACTGTCCACTAAGGACTTCATTCTCGGAGACCTCACGTCTACGACTCTCTTTAGGACTGAAAGTCCAGGGATGATCCAATCCCCTCAACTGTCCACTAAGGAATTCATTCTCGGAGACCTCACGTCTACGGCTCTCTTTAGGACTGAAAGTCCAGGGATGATCCAATCCCCTCAACTGTCCACTAAGGACTTCATTCTCGGAGACCTCACGTCTACGGCTCTCTTTAGGACTGAAATTCCAGGGATGATCCAATCCCCTCATTCTCGGAGACCTCACGTCTACGGCTCTCTTTAGGACTGAAAGTCCAGGGATGATCCAATCCCCTCATTCTCGGAGACCTCACGTCTACGGCTCTCTTTAGGACTGAAAGTCCAGGGATGATCCAATCCCCTCATTCTCGGAGACCTCACATTTACGGCTCTCTTTAGAACATGTGTTCAAGGATGATACAATCCCCACATGTATTCTTACCAATACATCTTATCATCAAAAGCATGTATTCTCACCAATACATCTATCATCAAAAGCATGTATTCTCACCAATACATCTATCATCAAAAGCATGTATTCTTACTAATACATCTAACATCAAAAGCATGTATAAGTAAAACTAAGTATTCTAAGTATAAGAGTCCTAAATCTAAATATTTCTAAGTATCTAGGTGTAGAGAACAGTTTACCTCATCATCGACCTTGTTGTTCGATGAGACAATCTCATCATCAGTGACTATACTACTACCCCTTTTGAGGAGGGTCCTTTTGAACTACACCAAGCTTGTCTCGGAAGTATTCAAATTTCACTCGAGACAGAGGTTTGGTTGGTAACTTCTTCACTTGAGGTAGAGGTTTGGTTAGTACAACGTTAACCTGTTACAAATTCAAACTTTATAGTTCCTTTCCGCGTCATATCTTGTTAGTTCCCTATGATATTTGACTTATCATGGAACACTAGATTCTATGTCATCTTGATACAACTCTATTTATCACATAGGATCACAGTTGGTTCTATCTCTAAGTCAAACAATCCTGAAGTCAAACTTCTTCACAACTAGTAGAGCAAGCAGCCATATATTCCGCTTGTGCTGAGAGCCACACTAGACTGCTTCCATCTAAACCACGAGATCATGGCTAATCCCAGACAATAACATCCTCTCGATGTGTTCTTCCTGTCTGATACACTTTCTTCCCAATCAGCATATGAGTAGCCATCTGAAGTCATGATATCCAAGATAGCATAGATCAAAGTCTATCGTATCCTTTATGTGCCTCATCACATGCTCTGCAACTCTCGGGTGAACACATCTAGTTTCCACTAGATACTGACTCAAGGTGTTCACAACAAAGCATATATCTAACCTAATATATGTTAGATACATCAATGACCCAATAATTCGACTGTACAGAGTTATATCCACTAACTCTGATGAGTCATCTCCTAACAGTTTCAAGTTGGAATCCATAAGAGTGGCCATTCCATCATATCAAGTCTTCTCAAAATTTCTCAGCATACTTTCTCTGGTTGAGAAAGATTCCTACTGAACCTTTCCATACTTCCAGACCTAGGAAGTAATACATTAATCTAAGATCTTTCATTTTCTTTTCTACAGTCATCTATCTGTGCCATCTCTCATCAGATGGGTCTACTGATATGAGCCTCAACATCATTCCAACTCTGTGGTGAGTTCCTTCTTGCATCCATGTCATATGTGCATAGAAGCCATATTCAACCTTGTAGCAAAGGTTGAGATCCACATCACCCATGGTGATCATTAAGCTCATCAATTGATTATCAATCCTGGGAACCCATACAGAACCTGATTCACACTTCTTCTTTAATTACACCATTAAGAGATTGGTCTTATCTAGCCACTTGGAGCAAAACATCTCATCATGATTCTCTTCCTCTTTCTAAGAGAATCTTCTAGCCACAAGCCTTCTATCATTTGATTTGTAAATCTTTTGTTGAACATCCATTGCTTGTTCACTGTTCATCATTCATCATGATCTTTTCTACAAATCAAAATTAAGTACAGGATTAGTAATACTTCATAATCATCAAATCATATTGACATGATAACCTATTATGCATACAGATATCATTTACATAGTTATGCAACTATCTTGACCAATACTTTGGCACAACACTTTCCCATATCCTGTATGCATACAGTGGATATCTAGATGCCTTCCATCTCCACCAGAACATACTATCGAGAGTGTGCACAACTCTCAGCATGTCAGCAAAGAGGTTTCATTCTAGACAAGCAACAATGGAATGTTTGTCCAACTTACCAATCATATGCATATTAGTAGTATACTGTTCAATGTTCTATGAATATTTACACTCAGCATGATACATTATAGGAATACAAATATGCATACAACCTATTACAGGCAATATCATTTACTATTTCAAATAACAACTCAAATACTTATCTTTTATGTTTGTGTGGTTGCCTCCCGCTTGATCTTCTGTATGTCTTTTGAACTTCTATTCATTCTGTACCACTGTGTATGTTCAAGTGTCATCCTCATGATCTCATACACAAACATACACCCATTAGTATGTTCTAAATGTTATCAAAACATTATAGTTCTAAATAATCTTGAAAATGTATAGTCATGATTATAGTTAATAAACATTAGTATTCAAGATTTCAGGGAAGTCTTCTTTTACTCATGCATATCATCAATCAAGATAAAAGACATAATATGCATAATCCCTTGATTACTAACTTTATGAATAAGCATAACCAATCATACCAAGTATACTTATATAAGAGATCCTAACACAAGGTAAGATTCATGGGAAACATACCTGGATTAGTATACCTACTTAGTTATGTACAACATACCTAAACAATCTCTTCAATGATTTAGAGATCCTGAGCTAGAACCTGCATATCTCACAGGTTAAGCATAATGTAACAAAGTCATACATACCTCGTAAGTAGAACAAAAATTATGGATGAGTCTTTGTCTTCATGTTTTCATGGTCATGGAACCTGATTTGTCTTTTGTGATGTACCTGTATCTTGTTAGCAGACAACATCAACCTCACACAACATCATAATGCATTAGTACAATCATATAGCCCTAATCAATGAATGTCTTTGATCATTCACATGCATTCATACTGTTACTAAGGTGATAAGACAATTCTAACATTAATCAAGATTGTACTAATAAATAATATGAAGACAAACACATCATGAACTTAATCAAGAATTAGATTTCAAGACATACCTAAGCCTCCTTAAGTCATACCTGTCGAGACTTCTTGTAGTCTTCTTATGTAAAGCCTTAGCCTCAACTCCCCCTGAAACTTGATTTGGAGCTTGATTAGGGTTTGCTAGAGAAACCCTAAAAATTCAATCTTTGACTTTCACACTTCTGAAGGGATGAAAGAATATGTCTTGTTGAGCTGAACAAACTAGCATACTTCAATTTTGGAATTTCCAAAATTTGACCCCTCAAAATTGCCTTTGAAACTTCTGGATCTTCTGGACAGGATCCCGAACTAAGGTTTGATGAAGCCCACCCTTCTGCCCAAACAAAAGGTTTGATCGAAGGCTCTAAACTCTTATTTTTCTGAGGAGCTTCCAACCGTGGTTACAGACTTCAAAAATTCCAACTTTTGCTGAAGCCCTAATTTTCCATCTTTCCGATCAAAATCCTGAACTGGGGTTTGATCAAGCCCGGTCTTCCACCCAACCAAAAAATTTGATCTTGGTTTCTACATTTCTATTTTCCTGAGTAGCATTCATCCGTGGACTCCGTTTCAAAAAATTCCAACTTTCTTCGAAACCCTAAATTCTGGAAGCCATGAATAAAGGTGCTCCAAAAATAATTCTGTTTTGACAGAAATATGTACCTGATTGTTTCTGCTATAACTCTGAAATTTTTGCTCCACAGGGTCTGAAAACGTTTTATGCAGTAGCCTGACCTGTCATCTTTCCATCCTGACAGGTCTGACCTCAATTGGATTTTCTGAGAGAGAGTTATGCCAAGTGTCGCAACATGACCTGTTTATGGGATAAAACAGGAGAGTGAACTTGTACGGCATGCCACGTGTCACTGTTTGAACTTCGGCCTCTGAAAACTTTTCCTGAGATATCTCACCCTGTTATCTTTCCATCTTGATAGGTATGACCTCAATTGGACTCTCTGAGAGAGATTTATGCCAAGTGTCGCAACGTGACCTGTTTATGGGATAAAACAGGATAGCGAACTTGTGCAGTGTGCCACGTGTCATTGGTTCACCTTCGGCCTCTAAAAATGTTTTCGGAGATAGTAGAGTCTTTGTACTACCTGTCACTTTTTACGAAATTTCATTTGGAGCTTCCTAGCCCAAGTTATGACCTTTTTTCCAAGGTCACCTGATTTTGACTGAGATCTGGAAGAGGCAGAAACCCTAACTTGTACTGATCATAACTCATAAAGTGCAACGAATCTGAGGGTGCCCTTTGGACACAAGGTACCTGGGGATGTTATATTCGACCTGTAAACTTTTCAGACCCTGAACCTTCGCAGAAATGGATTTATAGGGAAAGTTCCACGATGACTGGTTTTTGCTATGTAAAACCCTAACCTTCAAATTGTCGTAAGTAAAGCAAGTGTCGTAAGTGCCATACCTTGTCTTCCTTCAGGTTAGCTCTGATACCATGTTAAGATTTAATATGCTATGACAGAAAATAGCAGCATTACATTCCATTTCACAATAATAGCATATACAGGATCGCTGAAGAAACAAAAAGCACAACATAAACACAAGAGACAGAGATTTATCATGGGAAACCCTCATGGGGTTGAAAACCCAGTAAAGCTTCCTCAATATAGATGACCAGCAATATACAAAGATGAAACCCTGAGACATGATCTCCTCCTCCATAATAGCAGACCTCTCCTCCACAAGTGCGCTATCCTCAAGTGTGTGAGTGTGTCAAATGAGGAACACACATCCTCTATTTATACACTACACTGACATGTATTTTACAGAGGTACACATAGGCTCGTATTTCACCAATAGGTTAAATACCCCACTACAACTGACTGGGCCGACCCCTCTAGGGTGGTCTAATAACCCTTTGAACCACATAACACATACAGGGCCGACCCCCACTAAGGAAGTCTAATAACCCGAGTTACCACATTCCGACGGAGGAATAAACATCTCCGGATATACAATAAGATCTTCATGGAGGAATGAAACATCTCCGGAATAATAAAGTACAAATATAATATTCTTTGAAGTTACAATATCTCAACATTTTTAAAATCACGGCTTCTAGAAGGTTTACATGATTTCGTAAAAAACACGAGTTTTTAGAAAATGTGTTTTATTTCATAAATGGAATCTACAAAGTATGCACATTCTACGTCATAACGACTTTCCATAGTTTGCGCATGCGTCCGGAAATAAGAAAAGCTTACTTCCCCCGTTTTTTAAAATCACAGCTTCTAGAAGGTTTACATGACTTCTTAAAAAACACGAGTTTTTAGAAAATGTGTTTTATTTCATCAATGGAATCAACAAAGTATGCACATTCTACATCATAACGACTTTCTACTGTTTGCGCATTTAACCGGAAATAATAAAAGCTTACTTCCCCCGTTTTTTAAAATCATAGCTTCTAGAAGGTTTACATGACTTCTTAAAAAACATGAGTTTTTAGAAAATGTGTTTTATTTGATAAATGGAATCAACAAAGTATGCACATTCTACGTCATAATGACTTTCTACAGTTTGCGCATTCGTCCGGAAATAATAAAAGCTTACTTCCACCGTTTTTTAAAATCACAGCTTCTAGAAGGTTTACATTATTTCGTAAAAAACACGAGTTTTTAGAAAATGTGTTTTATTTCATAAATGGAATCTACAAAGTATGCACATTCTACGTCATAACAATTTTCTATAGTTTGCGCATGCGTCCGGAAATAAGAAAAGGTTACCTCCCCCCTTTTTTAAAATCACAGATTCTAGACGATTTGCATGATTTCTTAAAAAACACGAGTTTTTAGAAAATGTGTTTTATTAAATAAATGGAATCAACAAAGTATGCAAATTCTACGTCATAACGACTTTCTATAGTTTGCGCATGCGTTTGGAAATAAGAAAAGCTTACTTCCCCTGTTTTTTAAAATCACAGCTTCTAGAAGGTTTACATGATTTCTTAAAAAACACGAGTTTTAAGATAATGTGTTTTATTTCGTAAATGGAATCAACAAAGTATGCACATTCTACATCATAAATACTTTCTATAGTTTGCGCATGCGTTTGGAAATGAGAAAAGCTTACTTCCCCCGTTTTTTAAAATCACAGCTTCTAGAAGGTATATATGATTTGTAAAAAAACATGAGTTTTTAGAAAATGTGTTTTATTTCATAAATGGAATCGACAAAGTATGCACATTCTACGTCATAACGACTTTCTATAGTTTGCGCATGCGTCCGGAATAAGAAAAACTTACTTCCATCGTTTTTTAAAATCACAGCTTCTAGAAGGTTTACATGATTTCGTAAAAAACACGAGTTTTTAGAAAATGTGTTTTATTTCATAAATGGAATCTACAAAGTATGCACATTCTATGTCATAACGAATTTCTATAGTTTTGCATGCGTCCGTAAAAAAGAAAAGCTTACTTCCACTGTTTTTTAAAATCACAGCTTCTAGAAAGTTGACATGATTTCGTAAAAAACACGAGTTTTTAGAAAATGTGTTTTATTTCATAAATGGAATCTACAAAGTGTGCACATTCTATGTCATAACGACTTTCTATAGTTTGCGCATGCGTCCGGAAATAAGAAAAGCTTACTTCCCCCGTTTTTTAAAATCACAGCTTCTAGAAAGTTTACATGATTTCTTAAAAAACATGAGTTTTTAGAAAATGTGTTTTATTTCATTATTGGAATCAACAAAGTATGGACATTCTACGTCATAACGACTTTCTATAGTTTGCACATGCGTCCGGAAATAAGAAAAGCTTACTTCCACCGTTTTTTAAAATCACGGCTTCTAGAAGGTTTACATGACTTCTTAAAAAACACGAGTTTTTAGAAAATGTGTTTATTTCATCAATGGAATCTACAAAGTATGCACATTCTACGTCATAACGATTTTCTATAGTTTGCGCATGCGTCCGGAAATAAGAAAATCTTACCTCCGCCCTTTTTTAAAATCACAGATTCTAGACGTTTTGCATGATTTCTTAAAAAACACGAGTTTTTAGAAAATGTGTTTTATTAAATAAATGGAATCAACAAAGTATGCACATTCTACGTCATAACGACTTTCTATAGTTTGCGCATGCGTTTGGAAATAAGAAAAGCTTACTTCCCCCGTTTTTTAAAATCACAGCTTCTAGAAGGTTTACATGATTTCTTAAAAAACACGAGTTTTAAGATAATGTGTTTTATTTCGTAAATGGAATCAACAAAGTATGCACATTCTACATCATAAATACTTTCTATAGTTTGCGCATGCGTTTGGAAATGAGAAAAGGTTACTTCCCCCCTTTTTTAAAATCACAGCTTCTAGAAGGTTTATATGATTTGTAAAAAAACATGAGTTTTTAGAAAATGTGTTTTATTTCATAAATGAAATCGACAAAGTATGCACATTCTACATCATAACGACTTTCTATAGTTTGCGCATGCGTCCGGAATAAGAAAAGCTTACTTCCACCGTTTTTTAAAATCACAGCTTCTAGAAGGTTTACATGATTTCGTAAAAAACACGAGTTTTTAGAAAAAAAATTTTATTTCATAAATGGAATCTACAAAGTATGCACATTCTACGTCATAACGAATTTCTATAGTTTTGCATGCGTCCGGAAAAAAGAAAAGCTTACTTCCACTGTTTTTTAAAATCACAGCTTCTAGAAGGTTTACATGATTTCGTAAAATACACGAGTTTTTAGAAAATGTGTTTTATTTCATAAATGGAATCTACAAAGTACGCACATTCTACGTCATAACGACTTTCTATAGTTTGCGCATGCGTTTGGAAATAAGAAAAGCTTACTTCCCCCATTTTTTAAAATCACAGCTTCTAGAAAGTTTACATGATTTCTTAAAAAACACAAGTTTTTAGAAAATGTGTTTTATTTCATTATTGGAATCAACAAAGTATGCACATTCTACGTCATAACGACTTTCTATAGTTTGCACATGCATCCGGATATAAGAAAAGCTTACTTCCACCGTTTTTTAAAATCACAACTTCTAGAAGGTTTACATGACTTCTTAAAAAACACAAGTTTTTAGAAAATGTGTTTTATTTCATCATTGGAATCAACAAAGTATGCACATTCTACATCATAACGACTTTCTACTGTTTGCGCATTTGTCCGGAAATAATAAAAGCTTACTTCCCCCGTTTTTTAAAATCATAGCTTCTAGAAGGTTTACATGACTTCTTAAAAAACACGAGTTTTTAGAAAATGTGTTTTATTTCATAAATGGAATCAACAAAGTATGCACATTCTGTTAAATTTTCTGAATTTACTTCAATATGATCTAGGATCTTAACTGAGAGAACAACATGTACAGCATATCTACAGCATATCAATCATGGAGACAATAATGCAAGCACACAAGAGACACAAAGATTTACTTGGGGAAAACCATAAAGGTGAAAAACCCCAATAACTTCCTCAGAGATAGATAGAGCAATGATACAACCAACCAAGAGAGATAGCCATAACCTAGCAGCAATCCTCCTCCTCCATAAGTGCGCCTCTCCTCCTTGAGAGCATGTGTGAGAAGTGAGTGAGCAAATAGAGTGCCTCCCGCACTCTATTTATACTTGACTTGACTTGCCTTTTTACCTAACTCATGTCGGCTCTAACTTAACCACATAACATAATGCTGAGTGGGCCGACCCCCAATAGGGTGGTCTAATAACCCTTTGACCCACATGGCCGACCCCCAATAGGGTGGTCTAATAACCCTTTGACCCACATGACTTATACAGGGCCGACCCCAAACAAGGTGGTCTAATAACCCATCAAGTATAAGTTACGACACTTACAATATAAATGACGACACTTCCTTATAGAGGAATAATACCATCTCTATAGGAATACAATATACATATATGTGAAATACATTCCGAAGTTACATATACATCAACACTCCCTCTTAACTAGGAAGGTATTTCTCAGCACAGTTCTTCTAGCACAAGTCATCTTCTCTGGATCATCGTCACTAGATAATCGTCATCGAGTCATCATCATCGTCACTGCTGCTGCTATCTCAATCAATCTCTGAATCTACTCGTCATAGGAAGTTCTACAGAGCCAGTCCTTTTTCATACTGGATGTAGGCCCACCACCTGCAGGTCTTCATCATCACTGGCCATACTGTGGAATCCTCAGGACTTTTACGTGCGTCACAAAACCTCGAAAGAGCATCCCAGGCTGTTACGAGCACACAGCTCTACCTATAGGATCTCCCAGGGCACCGAATTACATGTGACCTCACCACAAAACCTCTCAAGAGCATCTCAGGATGTTACGGGTACACAAATCCGACCTGAAATCTCCCAGGGCACAAATTACATGTGGTCCACCACAAAACCTCGCAAGAGCATCTCAGGATGTTACGGGTACACAAATCCGACCTGAAATCTCCCAGGGCAACGAATTACATGTGGTCATGGAAAAACCTCGCAAGAGCATCCCAGGACTGATTACGGGCACACAGCCCAACCTATCGGATCTCCCAGGGAAACGAATTACATGCCATAGGACAAAACCTCGCAAGAGCATCTGCCAGATATCCCAGGGCGCTATTATATGCCATAGGCAAAACCTCGAAAGACTATCTGCAGATCTCCCAGGGCAACGAATTACATGTCCTCCCAGAGCAAAAACTCGAAAGAGCATTTGCCAGATGTCCCAGGGCACCGAATTACATGCCATAGGCAAAACCTCGAAAGACCATCTGCAAATCTCCCAGGGCAACGAATTACATGCTCATCTGCACAACCTGATCCACGGCCATAGAGTATCAACCTGATACTCACCATACATCATCCTGATGTATCCATGATCATCCTGATCATCATCACTGCAACGTCCTGCTGCATGTCATCTGGAGCAACATCCTGAAGCTCGTCATCTATGATCATCCTGATCATCACTGCAACATCCTGCTGCATGATCCACCTGATCATCAATGCATCTACCTGATGCATACCAAGTATCATACATGATCCTCCTGATCATCAATGTATCCACCTGATACAAATACATGATACATATCATCATACATGATCCTCCTGATCATCAATGCATCTACCTGATGCATACCAAGTATCATACATGATCCTCCTGATCATCAATGTATCCACCTGATACAAATACATGATACATATCATCATACATGATCCTCCTGGTCATCAATGCATCTACCTGATGCATACCAAGTATCTACCTGATACATATCATCATACATGATCCTCCTGATCATCAATGTATCCACCTAATACAAATACAAATACATGATACATATCACCATACATGATCCACCTGATCATACAATGTATCCACCTGATACATATACAGATACATGGTCCAAGCATCCAACATGATGCATACATACATACATAAAATGATCCAACTGATCATATCCAAGCAGAAACCAGAACATCATCCTGATGCTCATCATCCAGCGCTTACATCCACAGCCATGTGAAGGATCCTCCTTCCAACATGCTTGGAATGGCTTCAGCAAATGTGTCCATCACTTCTTCCTCGAAGTATCCTTGATCTGAAGCACGCCAAGCCTCTCTCTGAAGTACTCGAACTTCACCCTGGCTAGTGGCTTCGTCAGCACATCTGCAATCTGCTCGTCCGTCGCAACATACAGGAGCTTCACAACTCCTCTCTGCACCATATCCCTGATATAGTGATATTTGATCTCTATGTGTTTCGACCTGTCATGAAACACTGGGTTCTCGGACAGCTTCACACAACTCTGGTTATCACAGAAGATACCAGTAGCCTCCAACGGGAGATCAAATAACTCAGACAGTAGCTTCCGTAGCCATACTGCCTCACAACTAGCTGAACAGGCTGCAACATACTCTGCCTCAGCTATACTCAGTGCTACGCAGGACTGCTTCCTGCTAAACCAAGAGATCACACCTGATCCCATACTGAAGCAGCACCCAGATGTGCTCTTCCTGTCTGCAGCACTGCCAGCCCAATCTGAATCAACATAACCTTCCAGGTTAAACTTTTGATTCACCTCATACCTGAGCCCATAATCCACTGTACCCTTCAGGTACCTCAGAATCATGCTTTACAGTAACCAGGTGAACACTTCTCGGATCCGTCAGGAACTGGCTCAATGTGTTCACAGCAAAGCAAATGTCTGGTCTTGTGTTCATCAGGTACATCAAGGACCCAATCATCTGACGATACATAGAGACATCAACTGACTCAGATGAAGCATCACATAGAAGCTTCAGATTCGATGCCATAGGTGTGGCCATGGCCTTGCAATCCATCATCCCGAACCTCTTTGGGATCTCTACTGCATACTTCCCTTGTCCAAGGAAGATTCTATCTGCACTTTGCCACACCTCCATGCCAAAAACAAATAGTGCATCATCCCCAAGTTCTTCATCTCGAACTCGGTAGTAAGCTTCCGCTGCGTGTCGGCAATCAATCTATCTTCACCATACCAAGTTTTGGGAGCTTGCTTCAAGCCATACAAGGCTTTCTTCAATCTGCATACATATGACTCCCTGTCAGGTCTTGGGACTGCATCCCAAACATCTTCTTCATGATCTACGGATCATGGCATTCCATTTCTTCATCCCAGATCCTGGGAAATTCAATATCTTCAATAGATATCTTTCTTGCTGGAACAAATGTTGTAGTCCTTTTGTAGGAGATGGCATATGATCTTTCCTACACAACAAGTTAAATTGCATGATTAGAAAACATCTTATAGTTTTCAGAACAAATTCTTACACATAAAGAAATATGCCATACAGTCATGCAATTATCTTAGCCAATGCTTCAATACAACATTTATCCATATCCCGTAACTTTCTAGATGCCTTCCAATCTCTACCAGAACATTGTTAAGAGTGTGCACAACTCCCAACATGTCAGCAAAGAGGTTTCATTCTAGATAAGTAGCAATGGAATGTTGTACAGTGCCATAGGCTACTTACCCATGCATATTAGTAGTATACTGTTCATCAATGCAATTATTCTAATATGCATAATACACAACCTAATTCTAGGAACATCAGTATATACATTATTGAACAGTATTATTTAAGAAATGACAATTCAAATACTTATCTTTGTTTGTTCGTTGGGTGGACTCCCTCTGAGTCTTTGCTTCCTTGCAGGAGCTGCTGGAGTCCTAATCTGAGGTAGCTTCTTCTACACCTTTCTGTTGTGAAATGTAGAGAGATGATCAACTCCCTCTGAATATCTGCATCCTTGCAGAAACTACTGAAGTGTGCTCCTTTGCTTTCTTGCAGGAACAACTAGAGTGTGCTCCTTTGCTTTCTGGCAGGAGCAACTGGAGTGTGCTCCCTCTTGATCTTTGCTTCCTGAATTACCTATTCTTGAACTCATATTCATCCTTGGTCCCTATGCATGCTTATTAGTATCATGAATGTGTTATCCTTGTGATCTCATATAAAATCATACATTCATTAGTATACTATTAAAACACAATAATCTCAAGCATGTATAGTCATGATCATTTCAAACAGAAATAATAAGCATGAGCATTCAAGGATTCTTATGGTTAGTCAAATCATAAGAAACATAACATGTCTAAACCTGTAATTACTCAAGCCTATGACTCTTCAGGTTAGTTGAATCATCAATCAAGATAAGATATAAAATGCATAAAACCTGTGATTATTCAAGCCTATACTTTCATGATTCTTCTGGTTAGTCATATCATCAATTATAATAATATACATCCAACCATGATTATTCAAACCTATGACTTCATGAATAATTATTATCAACAACAGTATAAGATCCTAACACAAGGTAGGATTTTAGCTTGATATAGGAAAAACATACCTGGATTAGCATGCTAGCTATTTATGTCTAACATACCTGCATAATGTCTTCTGGTTCTCTTTAGTGACTTGTGCTAGTAACCTGCATGTCTCATAAGTTAACCATTATAAAACTAAGTTATACATACCTCGAGAATGGATCTTCTATGAGATCCATGGCAATGGATGAATCTTTGTCCTCATGATCATATGTTCTTGAACTAGAACATGATTTGTCTTCTTGGTGTACCTTTTATGTTAGTAGACAACATAAAACTCATACAACATCACAATGTGTTAGTACAAACATAAGTTTCATACTCCTAATAAATGAATGACTTCTATCATGCATTCATAATTTTATTAAGGTGATATGACAAGTCTAAAATCAAGATTGTACTAACCGTGATAATATGAAGACAAGCATACCATAAACTTAATTATGAACAAATCTCAAAACATACCTCGATGAGTCATACCTGTCGAGATCACTTGTAATCTTCTTATGTAAGGCCTTAGCCTCATCTCCCTCTGAAACAGGAACTTCTTCACTTATGCAAGTGATTAACCCAATCCACTTGATTTGCAAGAACTGGACCTTGAGCTGGATATGGGTTTGTCAGAGAAACCCCAAAAATTCAAACTTTGAATTTCAAACTTCTGATAGGATAGAAATATGTGCCTTGATGAGTTGATCAAGTTGGTATATTCAGAATTTGAAAACTGCAAAGTTTCACTCCTCAATTTTGCCTTTGAAACTTCTAGATTCACTGGACGTGACCCTGAACTGGGGTTTGATGAAGCCCACTCTTTTTCCCCATCAAAATGTTTGATCCAAAGCTCCAAGCTTCTATTTTTCTGAGGAGCTTCCATCCGTGGTCACAGATTTCAAAAATTCCCATTTTTACAGAAGCCCTAATTTTCCACTTTTCTGATCAAAGTCCCGAACTAGGGTCTAATCAAGCCCGGCCTTCTGCCCAACCAAAAATTCTGATCTTGGTCTCTAAATTTCTATTTTGATGAGTAGCATCCAGCCGTGGTCTCCGATTACAAAAATTTCAACTTTCTCCAAAGCCCTAAATTCTGGAAGCCATGAATGAAGGTACCAAAAAATAATTCTGTTTTGACAGAAATATGTACCTGATTGTTTCTGGTGTAACTCCGAAATTTTTGATCCACAGGGTCTGAAAACATTTCCTGAGATAGCCTGACCTGTTATCTTTCCATCCTGACAGGTCTGACCTCAATTGGATTCTCTGAGAGAGAGATATGCCAAATGTCGCAACGTGACCTGTTTTGGGATAAAACAGGAGAGCGAACTTGTACGGCGTTCCACGTGTCACTGTTTTAACTTCAGCCTCTGAAAAAGTTTTTTGAGATAGCTCGGCCTGTTACCTTTCCATCCTGACAGGTCTGACCTCAATTGGACTCTCTTAGAGAGAGTTATGCCAAATGTCGCAACGTGACCTGTTTATGGGATAATACAGGAGAGCGAACTTGTACGGCGTGCCACGTGTCACTGGTTCGACTTCGGCCTCTGAAAAAGTTTTCTGAGATAGTACATACTGTGTACTACCTGTCACTTTTTACGAACTTTCATTTGGAGCTTCCTAGCCCAGGATATGACCTTTTTCCCAAGGTCACCTGATTTTGACTCAGATCTGGAAGAGGCAGAAACCCTATATTGTACAGATCATAAATCACAAATTACAACGAATTAGAGGTTGTCCTTTGGACACAAGATACCTGGAGATATTAGCTTCGGCCTGTAACAATTTCAGATCCAAAAACTTCGCCAAAACGGATTTATAGCGAAAGTGCTACGATGACTGGTTTTTGCTATATCAAGCCCTAGCATCGTAAGTGCAACAAGTGTCATACATGCCATATCATGCCTTCTTTCAGGCTAGCTCTGATACCATGTTAAATTTTCTGAATTTACTTCAATATGATCTAGGATCTTAACTGAGAGAACAACATGCACAGCATATCTACAGCATATCAATCATGGAGACAATAATGCAAGCACACAAGAGACACAAAGATTTACTTGGGGAAAACCATAAAGGTGAAAAACCCCAATAACTTCCTCAGAGATAGATAGAGCAATGATACAACCAACCAAGAGAGATAGCCATAACCTAGCAGCAATCCTCCTCCTCCATAAGTGCGCCTCTCCTCCTTGAGAGCATGTGTGAGAAGTGAGTGAGCAAATAGAGTGCCTCCCGCACTCTATTTATACTTGACTTGACTTGCCTTTTTACCTAACTCATGTCGGCTCTAACTTAACCACATAACATAATGCTGAGTGGGCCGACCCCCAATAGGGTGGTCTAATAACCCTTTGACCCACATGGCCGACCCCCAATAGGGTGGTCTAATAACCCTTTGACCCACATGACTTATACAGGGCCGACCCCAAACAAGGTGGTCTAATAACCCATCAAGTATAAGTTACGACACTTACAATATAAATGACGACACTTCCTTATAGAGGAATAATACCATCTCTATAGGAATACAATATACATATATGTGAAATACATTCCGAAGTTACATATACATCAACACATTCTACGTCATAATGACTTTCTACAGTTTGCGCATTCGTCCGGAAATAAGAAAAGCTTAATTCCACCGTTTTTTAAAATCACAGCTTCTAGAAGGTTTACATGATTTCTTAAAAAACACGAGTTTTTAGAAAATGTGTTTTATTTCATAAATGGAATCTAAAAAGTATGCACATTCTACGTCATAACGATTTTCTATAGTTTGCGCATGCGTCCGGAAATAAGAAAAGCTTACCTCCCCCCTTTTTTAAAATCACAGATTCTAGACGTTTTGCATGATTTCTTAAAAAACACGAGTTTTTAGAAAATGTGTTTTATTAAATAAATGGAATCAACAAAGTATGCACATTCTACGTCATAACGACCTTCTATAGTTTGCGCATGCGTTTGGAAATAAGAAAAGCTTACTTCCCCCATTTTTTAAAATCACAGCTTCTAGACGGTTTACATGATTTCTTAAAAAACACGAGTTTTAAGATAATGTGTTTTATTTCGTAAATGGAATCAACAAAGTATGCACATTCTACATCATAAATACTTTCTATAGTTTGCGCATGCGTTTGGAAATAAGAAAAGCTTACTTCCCCCGGTTTTTAAAATCACAGCTTCTAGAAGGTTTACATGATTTGTTAAAAAAAACGAATTTTTAGAAAATGTGTTTTATTTCATAAATGGAATCAACAAAGTATGCACATTCTATGTCATAACGACTTTCTATAGTTTGCGCATGCGTCCGGAAATAAGAAAAGCTTACTTCCACCGTTTTTCAAAATCACAGCTTCTAAAAGGTTTACATGATTTCGTAAAAAACACGAGTTTTTAGAAAATGTGTTTTATTTCAGAAATGGAATCTACAAAGTATGCACATTCTACGTCATAACGACTTTCTATAGTTTGCACATGCGTCCGAAAATAAGAAAAGCTTACTTCCACCGTTTTTTAAAATCACAACTTCTATAAGGTTTACATGACTTATTAAAAAACACGAGTTTTTAGAAAATGTGTTTTATTTCATAAATGGAATCAACAAAGTATGCACATTCTACGTCATAACGACTTTCTACTGTTTGCGCATTCGTCCGGAAATAAGAAAAGCTTACTTCCCCCGTTTTTTAAAATCACAGCTTCTAGAAGGTTTACATCATTTCGTAAAAAACACGAATTTTTAGAAAATGTGATTTATTTCATAAATGGAATCTACAAAGTATGCACATTCTACGTCATAACGATTTTCTATAGTTTCCGCATGCGTCCGGAAATAAGAAAAGATTACTTCCCACGTTTTTTAAAATCACAGCTTCTAGAAGGTTTACATGATTTATGAAAAAACACGAGTTTTTACAAAATGTGTTTTCTTTCATAAATGGAATCAACAAAGTATGCACATTCTACGTCATAACGACTTTCTATAGTTTGCACATGCGTCCAGAAATAAGAAAAGCTTACTTCCACCGTTTTTTAAAATCACAGCTTCTAGAAGGTTTACATGACTTCTTAAAAAACATGAGTTTTTAGAAAATGTTTTTTATTTCATCAATGGAATCAACAAAGTATGCACATTCTATGTCATAATGACTTTCTACTGTTTGCGCATTTGTCCAGAAATAAGAAAAGCTTACTTCCCCCATTTTTTAAAATCACAGCTTCTAGAAGGTTTACATGATTTCGTAAAAAACACGAGTTTTTAGAAAACGTGTTTTATTTCAAAAATGAAATCTACAAAGTATGTACATTCTACGTCATAACGATTTTCTATAGTTTGCGCATGCGTCCGGAAATAAGAAAAGCTTACTTCCACCGTTTTTGAAAATCACAGCTTCTAGAAGGTTTACATGATTTCGTAAAAAACATGAGTTTTTAGAAAATGTGTTTTATTTCATAAAATAGAATCCACAAAGTATGCACATTCTACGTCATAATGACTTTCTATAGTTTGCGCATGCGTTTGGAAGTAAGAAAAGCTTACTTCCGCCGTTTTTTAAAATGACAGCTTCTAGAAGGTTTACATGATTTCATAAAAAACACTAGTTTTTAGAAAATGTGTTTTATTTCATAAATGGAATCTACAAAGCATGCACATTCTACGTCATAATGACTTTCTACTGTTTGGGCATTTGTCCGGAAGTAAGAAAAGCTTACTTCCACCGTTTTTTAAAATCACAGCTTCTAGAAGGTTTACATGATCTCGTAAAAAACACGAGTTTTTAGAAAATGTGTTTTATTTCATAAATGGAATCAACAAAGTATGCACATTTTACGTCATAACGACTTTCTATAGTTTGCGCATGCGTCCGGAAATAAGAAAAGCTTACTTCCCCCGTTTTTTAAAATCACAGCCTCTAGAAGGTTTACATGATTTCTTAAAAAACACGAGTTTTTAGAAAATGTGTTTTATTTCATAAATGGAATCAACAAAGTATGCACATTCTACGTCATAACGACTTTCTATAGTTTGCGCATTTGTCCAGAAATAAGAATAACTTACTTCCACCGTTTTTTAAAATCACAGCTTCTTGAAGGTTTACATTATTTCGTAAAAAACACGAGTTTTTAGAAAATGTGTTTTATTTCATAAAGGGAATCTACAAAGTATGCACATTCTTCGTCATAACGACTTTCTATAGTATGCGCATTCGTCCGGAAATAAGAAAAGCTTACTTCCCCCGTTTTTTAAAATCAAAGCTTCTAGAAGCTTTACATGATTTCTTAAAAAACACGAGTTTTTAGAAAATGTGTTTTATTTCATAAATGGAATCAACAAAGTATGCACATTCTACGTCATAACGACTTTCTATAGTTTGCGCATGCGTTTGGAAATAAGAAAAGCTTACTTCCCCCGTTTTTTAAAATCACAGCTTCTAGAAGGTTTACATGATTTCTTAAAAAACACGAGTTTTTAGAAAATGTGTTTTATTTCATAAACTGAATCAACAAAGTATGCACATTCTACGTCATAAAGACTTTCTATAGTTTACACATGCGTCCGGAAATAAGAAAAGCTTACTTCTCCCATTTTTTAAAATCACAGCTTCTAGAAGGTTTACATGATTTCTTAATAAACACGAGTTTTTAGAAAATGTGTTTTATTTCATAAATGGAATCAACAAACTATGCACATTCTACGTCATAATGACTTTCTATAGTTTGCGCATTCGTCCGGAAATAAGAAAATCTTACTTTCACCGTTATTTAAAATCACAGCTTCTAGAATGTTTACATGATTTCGTAAAAAACACGAGTTTTTAGAAAATGTGTTTTATTTGATAAATGGAATCTACAAAGTATGCACATTCTACATCATAACGACTTTCTATAGTTTGCGGATGCGTCCGGAAATAAGAAAAGCTTACCTCCCCCGTTTTTTAAAATCACAGCTTCTAGAAGGTTTACATGATTTCTTAAAAAACACGAGTTTTTAGAAAATGTGTTTTATTTCAAAAATGGAATCAACAAAGTATGCACATTCTACGTCATAACGACTTTCTATAGTTTGCGCATGCGTCCGGAAATAAGAAAAGCTTACTTTACCCGTTTTTTTAACTCACCGCTTCTAGAAGGTTTACATGATTTCTTAAAAAACACGAGTTTTTAGAAAATGTATTTTATTTCATAAATGGAATCAACAAAGTATGCACATTCTACGTCATAACGACTTTCTATAGTTTGCGCATGCGTTTGGAAATAAGAAAAGCTTACTTCCCCCGTTTTTTAAAATCACAGCTTCTAGAAGGTTTACATGATTTCTTAAAAAACACTAGTTTTTAGAAAATGTGTTTTATTTCATAAATGAAATCTACAAAGTATGCACATTCTACGTCATTACGACTTTCTATAGTTTGCGCATGCGTCTGGAAATAAGAAATGCTTACTTCCCCCGTTTTTTAAAATCACTGCTTCTAGAAGGTTTACATGATTTCTTAAAAAACACGAGTTTTTAGAAAATGTGTTTTATTTGATAAATGGAATCTACAAAGTATGCACATTCTAGGTCATAACGACTTTCTATAGTTTGCGCATGCGTCCAGAAATAAGAAAAGCTTACTTCCCCCGTTTTTTAAAATCACAGCTTCTAGAAGGTTTACATGATTTCTTAAAAAACACGAGTTTTTAGAAAATGTGTTTTATTTCATAAATGGAATCATCAAAGTATGCACATTCTACGTCATAACGACTTTCTATAGTTTGCGCATGCGTTTGGAAATAAGAAAAGCTTACTTCCCCCATTTTTTAAAATCACAGCTTCTAGAAGGTTTACACGATTTGTTAAAAAACACGAGTTTTTAGAAAATGTGTTTTATTTCATAAATGGAATTAAAAAAGTATGCACATTCTACGTCATAACGACTTTCTATAGTTTGCGCATGCGTCCGGAAATAAGAAAAGCTTACTTCCACCGTTTTTTCAAATCACAGCTTCTAAAAGGTTTACATGATTTCGTAAAAAACACGAGTTTTTAGAAAATGTGTTTTATTTCATAAATGGAATCTACAACGTATGCACATTCTACGTCATAACGACTTTCTATAGTTTGCGCATGCGTCCGGAAATAAGAAAAGATTACTTCCACCGTTTTTTAAAATCACAGTTCTAGAAGGTTTACATGATTTCGTAAAAAACACGAGTTTTTAGAAAATGTGTTTTATTTCATAAATGGAATCAACAAAGTATGCACATTCTACATCATAACGACTTTCTATAGTTTGCGCATGTGTCCGGAAATAAGAAAAGCTTACTTCCCCCGTTTTTAAAATCACAGCTTCTAGAAGGTTTACATGATTTCTTGAAAAACACGAGTTTTTAGAAAATGGATTTTATTTCATCAATTGAATCAACAAAGTATGCACATTCTACGTCGTAACGACTTTCTATAGTTTGCGCATGCGTCCGGAAATAAGAAAAGCTTACTTCCACCGTTTTTTAAAATCACAGCTTCTAGAAGGTTTACATGATTTCATAAAAAACACGAGTTTTTAGAAAATGTGTTTTATTTCATAAATTGAATCTACAAAGTATGCACATTCTACATCATAACGACTTTCTATAGTTTGCGCATGCGTCCGGAAATAAGAAAAGCTTACTTCCAACGTTTTTTTAAATCACAGCTTCTAGAAGGTTTACATGATTTCGTAAAAAACAAGAGTTTTTAGAAAATGTGTTTTATTTCAGAAATGGAATCTACAAAGTATGCACATTCTACGTCATAACGACTTTCTATAGTTTGCACATGCGTCCGGAAATAAGAAAAGCTTACTTCCACCATTTTTTAAAATCACAGCTTCTAGAAGGTTTACATGATTTCGTAAACAACACGATTTTTTAGAAAATGTGTTTTATTTCATGAATGGAATCTACAAAGTGTGCACATTCTACGTCATAACGACTTTCTATAGTTTGCGCATTCGTCCGGAAATAAGAAAAGCTTACTTTACCCGTTTTTTAAAATCACAGCTTCTAGAAGGTTTACATGATTTCGTGAACAACACGAGTTTTTAGAAAATGTGTTTTATTTCATAAATGGAATCAACAAAGTATGCACAATCTACGTCATAACAAATTTCTATAGTTTGCGCATGCGTCCGGAAATAAGAAAAGCTTACTTTACCCGTTTTTTAAAATCACAGCTTCTAGAAGGTTTACATGATTTCTTAAAAAACACGAGTTTTTAGAAAATGTGTTTTATTTCATAAATTGAATCAACAAAGTATGCACATTCTACGTCGTAACGACTTTCTATAGTTTGCACATGCGTTTGGAAATAAGAAAAGCTTACTTCCACCGTTTTTTAAAATCACAGCTTCTAAAAGGTTTACATCATTTCGTAAACAACACGAGTTTTTAGAAAATGTGTTTTATTTCATAAATGGAATCAACAAAGTATGCACATTCTACATCATAACGACTTTCTATAGTTTGCGGATGCGTTTGGAAATAAGAAAAGCTTACTTCCCCCGTTTTTTAAAATCCAGCTTCTAGAAGGTTTACATGATTTCTTAAAAAACATGAGTTTTTAAAAAATGTGTTTTATTTCATAAATGGAATCTACAAAGTATGCACATTCTACAGCATAACGAATTTCTATAGTTTGCGCATGCGTCCGGAAATAAGAAAAGCTTACTTCCACCGTTTTTTAAAATCACAGCTTCTAGAAGCTTTACATGATTTCGTAAAAAACATGAGTTTTTAGAAAATGTGTTTTATTTCATAAATGGAATCTACAAAGTATGCACATTCTACGTCATAACGACATTCTTTTGTTTGCGGATGCGTCCCTAAATAATAAAATCTTACTTCCACCATTTTTTAAAATCACAGCTTCTAGAAGGTTTACATGATTTCGTAAAAAACACGAGTTTTTAGAAAATGTGTTTTATTTCATAAATGGAATCTACAAAGTATGCACATTCTACATCGTAACGACTTTCTATAGTTTGCGCATGCGTTCGGATATAAGAAAACCTTAATTCCACCGTTTTTTAAAATCACAGCTTCTAGAAGGTTTACATGATTTCGTAAAAAACACAAGTTTTTAGAAAATGTGTTTTATTTCCTAAATGGAATCTACAAAGTATGCACATTCTACGTCATAACGACTTTATATAGTTTGCGCATGCGTCCGGAAATAAGAAAAGCTTAATCAACCGTTTTTTAAAATCACAGCTTCTAGAAGGTTTACATGATTTCGTAAAAAACACGAGTTCTTAGAAAATGTGTTTTATTTCATAAATGGAATCTACAAAGTATGCACATTCTACGTCTTAACGACATTCTATAGTTTGCGCATACGTCCGGAAATAAGAAAAGCTTACTTCCACCGTTTTTTAAAATCACAACTTCTAGAAGGTTTACATGATTTCGTAAAAAACACAAGTTGTTAGAAAATGTGGTTTATTTCAAAAATGGAATCTACAAAGTATGCACATTCTACGTCATAACGACTTTCTATAGTTTGCGCATGCGTCCGGATATAAAAAAACCTTACTTCAACCGTTTTTTAAAATCACAGCTTCTAGAAGGTTTACATGATTTCGTAAAAAACACTAGTTTTTAGAAAATGTGTTTTATTTCATAAATGGAATATACAAAGTATGCAAATTCTACGTCATAAAGACTTTCTATAGTTTGCGCATTCGGCCGGAAATAAGAAAAGCTTACTTCCACCGTTTTTTAAAATCACAGCTTCTAGAAGGTTTACATGATTTCGTAAAAAACACGAGTTTTTAGAAAATGTGTTTTATTTCATAAATGGAATCAACAAAGTATGCACATTCTACGTCATAATGACTTTCTATACTTTGCGCATGCGTTTGGAAATAAGAAAATCTTACTTCTCCCATTTGTTAAAATCACAGCTTCTAGAAGGTTTACATGGTTTCTTAAAAAACACGAGTTTTTAGAAAATGTGTTTTATTTCATAAATAGAATCAACAAAGTATGCACATTCAATGTCATAACGACTTTCTATACTTTGCGGATGCGTCCGGAAATAAGAAAATCTTACTTCCACCATTTTTTAAAATCACAGCTTCTGGAAGGTTTACATGATTTCGTAAAAAACACGAGTTTTTAGAAAATGTGTTTTATTTCTTAAATAGAATCAACAAAGTATGCACATTCTACGTCATAACGACTTTATATAGTTTGCGCATGTGTCCAGAAATAAGAAAAGCTTAATCAACCGTTTTTTAAAATCACAGCTTCTAGAAGGTTTACATGATTTCGTAAAAAACTCGAGTTTTTAGAAAATGTGTTTTATTTCATAAATCGAATCTACAAAGTATGCACATTCTACGTCATAACGACATTCTATAGTTTGTGCATGCGTCCGGAAATGAGAAAAGCTTACTTCCACCGTTTTTTAAAATCACAGTTCTAGAAGGTTTACATGATTTCGTAAAAAACACGAGTTTTTAGAAAATGTGTTTTATTTCATAAATGGAATCAACAAAGTATGCACATTCTACGTCATAACGACTTTCTATAGTTTGCGCATTCGTCCGGAAATAAGAAAAGCTTACTTCCACCTTTTTTTAAAATCACAGCTTCTAGAAGGTTTACATGATTTCTTAAAAAACATGAGTTTTTAGAAAATGTGTTTTATTTCATAAATGGAATAAACAAAGTATACACATTCTACGTCATAACGACTTTCTATAGTTTGCGCATGCGTCCGGAAATAAGAAAAGCTTACTTCCCCCGTTTTTTAAAATCACAGCTTCTAGAAGGTTTACATGATTTCTTAAAAAACACGAGTTTTTAGAAAATGTGTTTTATTTCATAAATTGAATCAACAAAGTATGCACATTCTACATCGTAATGACTTTCTATAGTTTGCGCATGCGTCGGGAAATAAGAAAAGCTTACTTCCACCGTTTTTTAAAATCACAGCTTCTAGAAGGTTTACATGATTTCGTAAAAAACACGAGTTTTTAGAAAATGTGTTTTATTTCATAAATGGAATCTACAAAGTATGCACATTCTACGTCATAATGACTTTCTATAGTTTGCGCATGCGTCCGGAAATAAGAAAAGCTTACTTCCACCGTTTTTTAAAATCACAGCTTCTAGAAGGTTTAGATGATTTCGTAAAAAACACAAGTTTTTAGAAAATGTGTTTTATTTCATCAATGGAATCTACAATGTATGCATATTCTACATCATAACGACTTTATATAGTTTGTGCATGCATCCGAAAATAAGAAAAGCTTAATCAACCATTTTTGAAAATCACAGCTTCTAGAAGGTTTACATGATTTCGTAAAAAACTCGAGTTTTTAGAAAATGTGTTTTATTTCATAAATGGTATCAACAAAGTATGCACATTCTACGTCATAATGACTTTCTATAGTTTGCGCATTCGTCCGGAAATAAGAAAAGCTTACTTCCACCGTTTTTTAAAATCACAGCTTCTAGAAGGTTTACATTATTTCGTAAAAAACACGAGTTTTTAGAAAATGTGTTTTATTTCATAAATGGAATCAACAAAGTATGCACATTCTACATCATAACGACTTTCTATACTTTGCACATGCGTTTGGAAATAAGAAAAGCTTAGTTCTCTCATTTTTTAAAATCACAGCTTCTAGAAGGTTTACATGATTTCTTAAAAAACACGAGTTTTTAGAAAATGTGTTTTATTTCATACATAGAATAAACAAAGTATGCACATTCTACGTCATAACTACATTCTATAGTTTATGCATGCGTCCGGAAATAAGAAAAGCTTACTTCCACCGTTTTTTAAAATCAAAGCTTCTAGAAGGTTTACATGATTTGTTAAAAAACACGAGTTTTTAGAAAATGTGTTTTATTTCATAAATAGAATCAACAAAGTATGCACATTCTACGTCATAACGACTTTATATAGTTTGCGCATGCGTCCGGAAATAAGAAAAGCTTACTTCCACCGTTTTTTAAAATCACAGCTTCTAGAAGGTTTACATGATTTCGTAAAAAACATGAGTTTTTAGAAAATGTATTTTATTTCATCAATGGAATCTACAAAGTATGCACATTTTTACGTCATAACGAATTTCTATAGTTTGCGCATGCGTCCGGAAATAAGAAAAGCTTACTTCCACCGTTTTTTAAAATCATAGCTTTTAGAAGGTTTACATGATTTCGTAAAAAACACAAGTTTTTAGAAAATGTGTTTTATTTCATAAATGGAATCTACAAAGTATGCACGTTCTACGTCATAACGACTTTATATAGTTTGCGCATGCGTCCGGAAATAAGAAAAGCTTAATCAACCGTTTTTTAAAATCAGAGCTTCTAGAAGGTTTACATGATTTCGTAAAAAACACGAGGATTTAGAAAATGTGTTTTATTTCATAAATGCAATCTACAAAGTATGCACGTTCTACGTCATAACGACTTTCTATAGTTTGCGCATGCATCCGAAAATAAGAAAAGCTTACTTCCACCGTTTTTTAAAATCACAGCTTCTAGAAGGTTTACATGATTTCGTAAAAAACACGGGTTTTTAGAAAATGTGTTTTATTTCATAAATGGAATCTACAAAGTATGCACATTCTACGTCATAACGACTTTCTATATTTTATCCATGCGTACGGAAATAAGAAAAGCTTACTTCCACCGTTTTTTAAAATCACAGCTTCTAGAAGGTTTACATGATTTCGTAAAAAACACGGGTTTTTAGTAAATGTATTTTATTTCATAAATGGAATCTACAAAGTATGCACATTCTACGTCATAACGACTTTCTATATTTTATCCATGCGTACGAAAATAAGAAAAGCTTACTTCCACCGTTTTTTAAAATCACAGTTCTAGAAGGTTTACATGATTTCGTAAAAAACAAGAGTTTTTAGAAAATGTGTTTTATTTCATAAATGGAATCAACAAAGTATGCACATTCTATGTCATAACCACTTTCTATAGTTTGCGCATTCGTCCGGAAATAAGAAAAGCTTACTTCCACCTTTTTTTAAAATCACAGCTTCTAGAAGGTTTACATGATTTCTTAAAAAACATGAGTTTTTAGAAAATGTGTTTTATTTCATAAATGGAATCAACAAAGTATGCACATTCTACGTCATAACGACTTTCTATAGTTTGCGCATTCGTCCGGAAATAAGAAAAGCTTACTTCCACCTTTTTTTAAAATCACAGCTTCTAGAAGGTTTACATGATTTCTTAAAAAACACGAGTTTTTAGAAAATGTGTTTTATTTCATAAATGGAATAAACAAAGTATGCACATTCTACGTCATAACGACTTTCTATAGTTTGCGCATGCGTCTGGAAATAAGAAAAGCTTACTTCCACCGTTTTTTAAAATCATAGCTTCTAGAAGGTTTACATGATTTCGTAAAAAAACACGAGTTTTTAGAAAATGTGTTTTATTTCATAAATGGAATCTACAAAGTATGCACATTCTACGTCATAATGACATTCTATAGTTTGCGCATGCGTCTGGAAATAAGAAAAGCTTACTTCCACCGCTTTTTAAAATCACAGCTTCTAGAAGGTTTACATGATTTCCTAAAAAACACGAGTTTTTAGAAAATGTGTTTTATTTCATAAATGGAATCTACAAACTATGCACATTCTACGTCATAACGACTTTCTATAGTTTGCGCATGCGTCCAGATATAAGAAAAGCTTACTTCCACCGTTTTTTAAAATCACAGCTTCTAGAAGGTTTACATGATTTCGTAAAAAACACGAGTTTTTAGAAAATGTTTTTTATTTCATAAATGGAATCAACAAAGTATGCACATTCTACGTCATAACGACTTTCTATAGTTTGTGCCTTCGTCCGGAAATAAGAAAAGCTTACTTCCACCGTTTTTTAAAATCACAGCTTCTAGAAGGTTTACATGATTTCGTAAAAAACACGAGTTTTTAGAAAATGTGTTTTATTTCATAAATGGAATCAACAAAGTATGCACATTCTACGTCATAACGAATTTCTATACTTTTCGCATGCGTTTGGAAATAAGAAAAGCTTACTTCCACCGTTTTTTAAAATCACAGCTTCTAGAAGGTTTAAATGATTTCATAAAAAACACGAGTTTTTAGAAAATGTGTTTTATTTCATAAATGGAATCTACAAAGTATGCACATTCTACGTCATAACGACTTTCTATAGTTTGCGCATGCGTCCGGAAATAAGAAAAGCTTACTTCCACCGTTTTTTAAAATCACAGCTTCTAGAAGGTTTACATGATTTCTTAAAAAACACGAGTTTTTAGAAAATATTTTTTATTTCATAAATGGAATCAACAAAGTATGCACCTTCTACATCATAACGACTTTCTATAGTTTGCACATTCGTCCGGAAATAAGAAAAGCTTACTTCCACCGTTTTTTAAAATCACAGCTTCTAGAAGGTTTACATGATTTCGTAAAAAACACAAGTTTTTAGAAAATGTGTTTTATTTCATAAATGGAATCTACAAAGTATGCACATTCTACGTCATAACGACTTTCTATAGTTTGCGCATGCGTCCGGAAATGAGAAAAGCTTACTTCCACTGTTTTTTAAAATCATAGCTTCTAGAAGGTTTACATGATTTCGTAAAAAACACGGGTTTTTAGAAAATGTGTTTTATTTCATAAATGGAATCTACAAAGTATGCAAATTCTACGTCATAACGTCTTTCTATAGTTTGCGCATGCGTCCGGAAATAAGAAAAGCTTACTTCCACCGTTTTTTAAAATCATAGCTTCTAGAAGGTTTACATGATTTCGTAAAAAACACGGGTTTTTAGAAAATGTGTTTTATTTCATAAATGGAATCAACAAAGTATGCACATTCTACGTCATAACGAATTTCTATACTTTGCGCATGCGTTTGGAAATAAGAAAAGCTTACTTCCACCGTTTTTTAAAATCATAGCTTCTAGAAGGTTTACATGATTTCATAAAAAACACGAGTTTTTAGAAAATGTGTTTTATTTCATAAATGGAATCTACAAAGTATGCACTTTCTACGTCATAACGAATTTCTATAGTTTGTGCATGCGTCCGGAAATAAGAAAATCTTACTTCCACCATTTTTTAAAATCACAGCTTCTAGAAGGTTTACATGATTTCGTAAAAAACACGGATTTTTAGAAAATGTGTTTTATTTCATAAATGGAATCTGCAAAGTATGCACATTCTACGTCATAACGACTTTCTATAGTTTATGCATGCGTCCGGAAATAAGAAAAGCTTACTTCCACCGTATTTTAAAATCACAGCTTCTAAAAGGTTTACATGATTTCGTAAAAAACACGAGTTTTTGGAAAATGTGTTTTATTTCATAAATGGAATCTACAAAGTATGCACATTCTACGTCATAATGACTTTCTATAGTTTGCGCATGCGTCCAGAAATAAGAAAATCTTACTTCCCCCGTTTTTTAAAATCACAGCTTCCAGAAGGTTTACATGATTTCTTAAAAAACACGAGTTTTTAGAAAATTTGTTTTATTTAATAAATGGAATCAACAAAGTATGCACATTCTACATCGTAATGACTTTCTATAGTTTGCGCATGCGTCCGGAAATAAGAAAAGCTTACTTCCACCGTTTTTTAAAATCACAGCTTCTAGAAGGTTTACATGATTTCGTAAAAAACACAAGTTTTTAGAAAATGTGTTTTATTTCCTAAATGGAAACTACAAAGTATGCACATTCTACGTCATAACGACTTTATATAGTTTGCGCATGCGTCCGGAAATAAGAAAAGCTTAATCAACCGTTTTTTAAAATCACAGCTTCTAGAAGGTTTACATGATTTCGTAAAAAACACGAGTTCTTAGAAAATGTGTTTTATTTCATAAATGGAATCTACAAAGTATGCACATTCTACGTCATAAAGACATTCTATAGTTTGCGCATACGTCCGGAAATAAGAAAAGCTTACTTCCACCGTTTTTTAAAATCACAGCTTCTAGAAGGTTTACATGATTTCGTAAAAAACACGAGTTTTTAGAAAATGTGTTTTATTTCATAAATGGAATCTACAAAGTATGCACATTCTACGTCATAACGACTTTCTATAGTTTGCACATGCGTCCGGATATAAGAAAAGCTTACTTCCACCGTTTTTTAAAATCACAGCTTCTAGAAGGTTTACATGATTTCGTAAAAAACACGAGTTTTTAGAAAATGTGTTTTATTTCAGAAATGGAATCAACAAAGTATGCAAATTCTACGTCATAAAGACTTTCTATAGTTTGCGCATTCGTCCGGAAATAAGAAAAGCTTACTTCCACCGTTTTTTAAAATCACAGCTTCTAGAAGGTTTACATGATTTCGTAAAAAACACGAGTTTTTAGAAAATGTGTTTTATTTCATAAATGGAATCAACAAAGTATGCACATTCTACGTCATAATGACTTTCTATACTTTGCGCATGCGTTTGGAAATAAGAAAAGCTTACTTCTCCCATTTTTTAAAATCACAGCTTCTAGAAGGTTTACATGATTTCTTAAAAAACACGAGTTTTTAGAAAATTTGTTTTATTTCATAAATAGAATCAACAAAGTATGCACATTCTATGTCATAACGACTTTCTATACTTTGCGCATGCGTCCGGAAATAAGAAAATCTTACTTCCACCGTTTTTTGAAATCACAGCTTCCAGAAGGTTTACATGATTTCATAAAAAACACGAGTTTTTAGAAAATGTGTTTTATTTCATAAATAGAATCAACAAAGTATGCACATTCTACGTCATAACGACTTTATATAGTTTGCGCATGCGTCCGGAAATAAGAAAAGCTTAATCAACCGTTTTTTAAAATCACAGCTTCTAGAAGGTTTACATGATTTCGTAAAAAACTCGAGTTTTTAGAAATTGTGTTTTATTTCATAAATCGAATCTACAAACTATGCACATTCTACGTCATAATGACATTCTATAGTTTGCGCATGCATCCGAAAATAAGAAAAGCTTAATCAACCATTTTTGAAAATCACAGCTTCTAGAAGGTTTACATGATTTCGTAAAAAACTCGAGTTTTTAGAAAATGTGTTTTATTTCATAAATGGTATCAACAAAGTATGCACATTCTACGTCATAATGACTTTCTATAGTTTGCGCATTCGTCCGGAAATAAGAAAAGCTTACTTCCACCGTTTTTTAAAATCACAGCTTCTAGAAGGTTTACATTATTTCGTAAAAAACACGAGTTTTTAGAAAATGTGTTTTATTTCATAAATGGAATCAACAAAGTATGCACATTCTACATCATAACGACTTTCTATACTTTGCACATGCGTTTGGAAATAAGAAAAGCTTAGTTCTCTCATTTTTTAAAATCACAGCTTCTAGAAGGTTTACATGATTTCTTAAAAAACACGAGTTTTTAGAAAATGTGTTTTATTTCATACATAGAATAAACAAAGTATGCACATTCTACGTCATAACTACATTCTATAGTTTATGCATGCGTCCGGAAATAAGAAAAGCTTACTTCCACCGTTTTTTAAAATCAAAGCTTCTAGAAGGTTTACATGATTTGTTAAAAAACACGAGTTTTTAGAAAATGTGTTTTATTTCATAAATAGAATCAACAAAGTATGCACATTCTACGTCATAACGACTTTATATAGTTTGCGCATGCGTCCGGAAATAAGAAAAGCTTACTTCCACCGTTTTTTAAAATCACAGCTTCTAGAAGGTTTACATGATTTCGTAAAAAACATGAGTTTTTAGAAAATGTATTTTATTTCATCAATGGAATCTACAAAGTATGCACATTTTTACGTCATAACGAATTTCTATAGTTTGCGCATGCGTCCGGAAATAAGAAAAGCTTACTTCCACCGTTTTTTAAAATCATAGCTTCTAGAAGGTTTACATGATTTCGTAAAAAACACAAGTTTTTAGAAAATGTGTTTTATTTCATAAATGGAATCTACAAAGTATGCACGTTCTACGTCATAACGACTTTATATAGTTTGCGCATGCGTCCGGAAATAAGAAAAGCTTAATCAACCGTTTTTTAAAATCAGAGCTTCTAGAAGGTTTACATGATTTCGTAAAAAACACGAGGATTTAGAAAATGTGTTTTATTTCATAAATGCAATCTACAAAGTATGCACGTTCTACGTCATAACGACTTTCTATAGTTTGCGCATGCATCCGAAAATAAGAAAAGCTTACTTCCACCGTTTTTTAAAATCACAGCTTCTAGAAGGTTTACATGATTTCGTAAAAAACACGGGTTTTTAGAAAATGTGTTTTATTTCATAAATGGAATCTACAAAGTATGCACATTCTACGTCATAACGACTTTCTATATTTTATCCATGCGTACGGAAATAAGAAAAGCTTACTTCCACCGTTTTTTAAAATCACAGCTTCTAGAAGGTTTACATGATTTCGTAAAAAACACGGGTTTTTAGTAAATGTATTTTATTTCATAAATGGAATCTACAAAGTATGCACATTCTACGTCATAACGACTTTCTATATTTTATCCATGCGTACGAAAATAAGAAAAGCTTACTTCCACCGTTTTTTAAAATCACAGTTCTAGAAGGTTTACATGATTTCGTAAAAAACAAGAGTTTTTAGAAAATGTGTTTTATTTCATAAATGGAATCAACAAAGTATGCACATTCTATGTCATAACCACTTTCTATAGTTTGCGCATTCGTCCGGAAATAAGAAAAGCTTACTTCCACCTTTTTTTAAAATCACAGCTTCTAGAAGGTTTACATGATTTCTTAAAAAACATGAGTTTTTAGAAAATGTGTTTTATTTCATAAATGGAATCAACAAAGTATGCACATTCTACGTCATAACGACTTTCTATAGTTTGCGCATTCGTCCGGAAATAAGAAAAGCTTACTTCCACCTTTTTTTAAAATCACAGCTTCTAGAAGGTTTACATGATTTCTTAAAAAACACGAGTTTTTAGAAAATGTGTTTTATTTCATAAATGGAATAAACAAAGTATGCACATTCTACGTCATAACGACTTTCTATAGTTTGCGCATGCGTCTGGAAATAAGAAAAGCTTACTTCCACCGTTTTTTAAAATCATAGCTTCTAGAAGGTTTACATGATTTCGTAAAAAAACACGAGTTTTTAGAAAATGTGTTTTATTTCATAAATGGAATCTACAAAGTATGCACATTCTACGTCATAATGACATTCTATAGTTTGCGCATGCGTCTGGAAATAAGAAAAGCTTACTTCCACCGCTTTTTAAAATCACAGCTTCTAGAAGGTTTACATGATTTCCTAAAAAACACGAGTTTTTAGAAAATGTGCTTTATTTCATAAATGGAATCTACAAACTATGCACATTCTACGTCATAACGACTTTCTATAGTTTGCGCATGCGTCCAGATATAAGAAAAGCTTACTTCCACCGTTTTTTAAAATCACAGCTTCTAGAAGGTTTACATGATTTCGTAAAAAACACGAGTTTTTAGAAAATGTTTTTTATTTCATAAATGGAATCAACAAAGTATGCACATTCTACGTCATAACGACTTTCTATAGTTTGTGCCTTCGTCCGGAAATAAGAAAAGCTTACTTCCACCATTTTTTAAAATCACAGCTTCTAGAAGGTTTACATGATTTCGTAAAAAACACGAGTTTTTAGAAAATGTGTTTTATTTCATAAATGGAATCTACAAAGTATGCACATTCTACATCGTAACGACTTTCTATAGTTTGCGCATGCGTTCGGATATAAGAAAACCTTAATTCCACCGTTTTTTAAAATCACAGCTTCTAGAAGGTTTACATGATTTCGTAAAAAACACAAGTTTTTAGAAAATGTGTTTTATTTCCTAAATGGAATCTACAAAGTATGCACATTCTACGTCATAACGACTTTATATAGTTTGCGCATGCGTCCGGAAATAAGAAAAGCTTAATCAACCGTTTTTTAAAATCACAGCTTCTAGAAGGTTTACATGATTTCGTAAAAAACACGAGTTCTTAGAAAATGTGTTTTATTTCATAAATGGAATCTACAAAGTATGCACATTCTACGTCTTAACGACATTCTATAGTTTGCGCATACGTCCGGAAATAAGAAAAGCTTACTTCCACCGTTTTTTAAAATCACAACTTCTAGAAGGTTTACATGATTTCGTAAAAAACACAAGTTGTTAGAAAATGTGGTTTATTTCAAAAATGGAATCTACAAAGTATGCACATTCTACGTCATAACGACTTTCTATAGTTTGCGCATGCGTCCGGATATAAAAAAACCTTACTTCAACCGTTTTTTAAAATCACAGCTTCTAGAAGGTTTACATGATTTCGTAAAAAACACTAGTTTTTAGAAAATGTGTTTTATTTCATAAATGGAATATACAAAGTATGCAAATTCTACGTCATAAAGACTTTCTATAGTTTGCGCATTCGGCCGGAAATAAGAAAAGCTTACTTCCACCGTTTTTTAAAATCACAGCTTCTAGAAGGTTTACATGATTTCGTAAAAAACACGAGTTTTTAGAAAATGTGTTTTATTTCATAAATGGAATCAACAAAGTATGCACATTCTACGTCATAATGACTTTCTATACTTTGCGCATGCGTTTGGAAATAAGAAAATCTTACTTCTCCCATTTGTTAAAATCACAGCTTCTAGAAGGTTTACATGGTTTCTTAAAAAACACGAGTTTTTAGAAAATGTGTTTTATTTCATAAATAGAATCAACAAAGTATGCACATTCAATGTCATAACGACTTTCTATACTTTGCGGATGCGTCCGGAAATAAGAAAATCTTACTTCCACCATTTTTTAAAATCACAGCTTCTGGAATGTTTACATGATTTCGTAAAAAACACGAGTTTTTAGAAAATGTGTTTTATTTCTTAAATAGAATCAACAAAGTATGCACATTCTACGTCATAACGACTTTATATAGTTTGCGCATGTGTCCAGAAATAAGAAAAGCTTAATCAACCGTTTTTTAAAATCACAGCTTCTAGAAGGTTTACATGATTTCGTAAAAAACTCGAGTTTTTAGAAAATGTGTTTTATTTCATAAATCGAATCTACAAAGTATGCACATTCTACGTCATAACGACATTCTATAGTTTGTGCATGCGTCCGGAAATGAGAAAAGCTTACTTCCACCGTTTTTTAAAATCACAGTTCTAGAAGGTTTACATGATTTCGTAAAAAACACGAGTTTTTAGAAAATGTGTTTTATTTCATAAATGGAATCAACAAAGTATGCACATTCTACGTCATAACGACTTTCTATAGTTTGCGCATTCGTCCGGAAATAAGAAAAGCTTACTTCCACCTTTTTTTAAAATCACAGCTTCTAGAAGGTTTACATGATTTCTTAAAAAACATGAGTTTTTAGAAAATGTGTTTTATTTCATAAATGGAATAAACAAAGTATACACATTCTACGTCATAACGACTTTCTATAGTTTGCGCATGCGTCCGGAAATAAGAAAAGCTTACTTCCCCCGTTTTTTAAAATCACAGCTTCTAGAAGGTTTACATGATTTCTTAAAAAACACGAGTTTTTAGAAAATGTGTTTTATTTCATAAATTGAATCAACAAAGTATGCACATTCTACATCGTAATGACTTTCTATAGTTTGCGCATGCGTCGGGAAATAAGAAAAGCTTACTTCCACCGTTTTTTAAAATCACAGCTTCTAGAAGGTTTACATGATTTCGTAAAAAACACGAGTTTTTAGAAAATGTGTTTTATTTCATAAATGGAATCTACAAAGTATGCACATTCTACGTCATAATGACTTTCTATAGTTTGCGCATGCGTCCGGAAATAAGAAAAGCTTACTTCCACCGTTTTTTAAAATCACAGCTTCTAGAAGGTTTAGATGATTTCGTAAAAAACACAAGTTTTTAGAAAATGTGTTTTATTTCATCAATGGAATCTACAATGTATGCATATTCTACATCATAACGACTTTATATAGTTTGTGCATGCATCCGAAAATAAGAAAAGCTTAATCAACCATTTTTGAAAATCACAGCTTCTAGAAGGTTTACATGATTTCGTAAAAAACTCGAGTTTTTAGAAAATGTGTTTTATTTCATAAATGGTATCAACAAAGTATGCACATTCTACGTCATAATGACTTTCTATAGTTTGCGCATTCGTCCGGAAATAAGAAAAGCTTACTTCCACCGTTTTTTAAAATCACAGCTTCTAGAAGGTTTACATTATTTCGTAAAAAACACGAGTTTTTAGAAAATGTGTTTTATTTCATAAATGGAATCAACAAAGTATGCACATTCTACATCATAACGACTTTCTATACTTTGCACATGCGTTTGGAAATAAGAAAAGCTTAGTTCTCTCATTTTTTAAAATCACAGCTTCTAGAAGGTTTACATGATTTCTTAAAAAACACGAGTTTTTAGAAAATGTGTTTTATTTCATACATAGAATAAACAAAGTATGCACATTCTACGTCATAACTACATTCTATAGTTTATGCATGCGTCCGGAAATAAGAAAAGCTTACTTCCACCGTTTTTTAAAATCAAAGCTTCTAGAAGGTTTACATGATTTGTTAAAAAACACGAGTTTTTAGAAAATGTGTTTTATTTCATAAATAGAATCAACAAAGTATGCACATTCTACGTCATAACGACTTTATATAGTTTGCGCATGCGTCCGGAAATAAGAAAAGCTTACTTCCACCGTTTTTTAAAATCACAGCTTCTAGAAGGTTTACATGATTTCGTAAAAAACATGAGTTTTTAGAAAATGTATTTTATTTCATCAATGGAATCTACAAAGTATGCACATTTTTACGTCATAACGAATTTCTATAGTTTGCGCATGCGTCCGGAAATAAGAAAAGCTTACTTCCACCGTTTTTTAAAATCATAGCTTCTAGAAGGTTTACATGATTTCGTAAAAAACACAAGTTTTTAGAAAATGTGTTTTATTTCATAAATGGAATCTACAAAGTATGCACGTTCTACGTCATAACGACTTTATATAGTTTGCGCATGCGTCCGGAAATAAGAAAAGCTTAATCAACCGTTTTTTAAAATCAGAGCTTCTAGAAGGTTTACATGATTTCGTAAAAAACACGAGGATTTAGAAAATGTGTTTTATTTCATAAATGCAATCTACAAAGTATGCACGTTCTACGTCATAACGACTTTCTATAGTTTGCGCATGCATCCGAAAATAAGAAAAGCTTACTTCCACCGTTTTTTAAAATCACAGCTTCTAGAAGGTTTACATGATTTCGTAAAAAACACGGGTTTTTAGAAAATGTGTTTTATTTCATAAATGGAATCTACAAAGTATGCACATTCTACGTCATAACGACTTTCTATATTTTATCCATGCGTACGGAAATAAGAAAAGCTTACTTCCACCGTTTTTTAAAATCACAGCTTCTAGAAGGTTTACATGATTTCGTAAAAAACACGGGTTTTTAGTAAATGTATTTTATTTCATAAATGGAATCTACAAAGTATGCACATTCTACGTCATAACGACTTTCTATATTTTATCCATGCGTACGAAAATAAGAAAAGCTTACTTCCACCGTTTTTTAAAATCACAGTTCTAGAAGGTTTACATGATTTCGTAAAAAACAAGAGTTTTTAGAAAATGTGTTTTATTTCATAAATGGAATCAACAAAGTATGCACATTCTATGTCATAACCACTTTCTATAGTTTGCGCATTCGTCCGGAAATAAGAAAAGCTTACTTCCACCTTTTTTTAAAATCACAGCTTCTAGAAGGTTTACATGATTTCTTAAAAAACATGAGTTTTTAGAAAATGTGTTTTATTTCATAAATGGAATCAACAAAGTATGCACATTCTACGTCATAACGACTTTCTATAGTTTGCGCATTCGTCCGGAAATAAGAAAAGCTTACTTCCACCTTTTTTTAAAATCACAGCTTCTAGAAGGTTTACATGATTTCTTAAAAAACACGAGTTTTTAGAAAATGTGTTTTATTTCATAAATGGAATAAACAAAGTATGCACATTCTACGTCATAACGACTTTCTATAGTTTGCGCATGCGTCTGGAAATAAGAAAAGCTTACTTCCACCGTTTTTTAAAATCATAGCTTCTAGAAGGTTTACATGATTTCGTAAAAAAACACGAGTTTTTAGAAAATGTGTTTTATTTCATAAATGGAATCTACAAAGTATGCACATTCTACGTCATAATGACATTCTATAGTTTGCGCATGCGTCTGGAAATAAGAAAAGCTTACTTCCACCGCTTTTTAAAATCACAGCTTCTAGAAGGTTTACATGATTTCCTAAAAAACACGAGTTTTTAGAAAATGTGTTTTATTTCATAAATGGAATCTACAAACTATGCACATTCTACGTCATAACGACTTTCTATAGTTTGCGCATGCGTCCAGATATAAGAAAAGCTTACTTCCACCGTTTTTTAAAATCACAGCTTCTAGAAGGTTTACATGATTTCGTAAAAAACACGAGTTTTTAGAAAATGTTTTTTATTTCATAAATGGAATCAACAAAGTATGCACATTCTACGTCATAACGACTTTCTATAGTTTGTGCCTTCGTCCGGAAATAAGAAAAGCTTACTTCCCCCGTTTTTTAAAATCACAGCTTCTAGAAGGTTTACATGATTTCTTAAAAAACACGAGTTTTTAGAAAATGTGTTTTATTTCATAAATTGAATCAACAAAGTATGCACATTCTACATCGTAATGACTTTCTATAGTTTGCGCATGCGTCGGGAAATAAGAAAAGCTTACTTCCACCGTTTTTTAAAATCACAGCTTCTAGAAGGTTTACATGATTTCGTAAAAAACACGAGTTTTTAGAAAATGTGTTTTATTTCATAAATGGAATCTACAAAGTATGCACATTCTACGTCATAATGACTTTCTATAGTTTGCGCATGCGTCCGGAAATAAGAAAAGCTTACTTCCACCGTTTTTTAAAATCACAGCTTCTAGAAGGTTTAGATGATTTCGTAAAAAACACAAGTTTTTAGAAAATGTGTTTTATTTCATCAATGGAATCTACAATGTATGCATATTCTACATCATAACGACTTTATATAGTTTGTGCATGCATCCGAAAATAAGAAAAGCTTAATCAACCATTTTTGAAAATCACAGCTTCTAGAAGGTTTACATGATTTCGTAAAAAACTCGAGTTTTTAGAAAATGTGTTTTATTTCATAAATGGTATCAACAAAGTATGCACATTCTACGTCATAATGACTTTCTATAGTTTGCGCATTCGTCCGGAAATAAGAAAAGCTTACTTCCACCGTTTTTTAAAATCACAGCTTCTAGAAGGTTTACATTATTTCGTAAAAAACACGAGTTTTTAGAAAATGTGTTTTATTTCATAAATGGAATCAACAAAGTATGCACATTCTACATCATAACGACTTTCTATACTTTGCACATGCGTTTGGAAATAAGAAAAGCTTAGTTCTCTCATTTTTTAAAATCACAGCTTCTAGAAGGTTTACATGATTTCTTAAAAAACACGAGTTTTTAGAAAATGTGTTTTATTTCATACATAGAATAAACAAAGTATGCACATTCTACGTCATAACTACATTCTATAGTTTATGCATGCGTCCGGAAATAAGAAAAGCTTACTTCCACCGTTTTTTAAAATCAAAGCTTCTAGAAGGTTTACATGATTTGTTAAAAAACACGAGTTTTTAGAAAATGTGTTTTATTTCATAAATAGAATCAACAAAGTATGCACATTCTACGTCATAACGACTTTATATAGTTTGCGCATGCGTCCGGAAATAAGAAAAGCTTACTTCCACCGTTTTTTAAAATCACAGCTTCTAGAAGGTTTACATGATTTCGTAAAAAACATGAGTTTTTAGAAAATGTATTTTATTTCATCAATGGAATCTACAAAGTATGCACATTTTTACGTCATAACGAATTTCTATAGTTTGCGCATGCGTCCGGAAATAAGAAAAGCTTACTTCCACCGTTTTTTAAAATCATAGCTTCTAGAAGGTTTACATGATTTCGTAAAAAACACAAGTTTTTAGAAAATGTGTTTTATTTCATAAATGGAATCTACAAAGTATGCACGTTCTACGTCATAACGACTTTATATAGTTTGCGCATGCGTCCGGAAATAAGAAAAGCTTAATCAACCGTTTTTTAAAATCAGAGCTTCTAGAAGGTTTACATGATTTCGTAAAAAACACGAGGATTTAGAAAATGTGTTTTATTTCATAAATGCAATCTACAAAGTATGCACGTTCTACGTCATAACGACTTTCTATAGTTTGCGCATGCATCCGAAAATAAGAAAAGCTTACTTCCACCGTTTTTTAAAATCACAGCTTCTAGAAGGTTTACATGATTTCGTAAAAAACACGGGTTTTTAGAAAATGTGTTTTATTTCATAAATGGAATCTACAAAGTATGCACATTCTACGTCATAACGACTTTCTATATTTTATCCATGCGTACGGAAATAAGAAAAGCTTACTTCCACCGTTTTTTAAAATCACAGCTTCTAGAAGGTTTACATGATTTCGTAAAAAACACGGGTTTTTAGTAAATGTATTTTATTTCATAAATGGAATCTACAAAGTATGCACATTCTACGTCATAACGACTTTCTATATTTTATCCATGCGTACGAAAATAAGAAAAGCTTACTTCCACCGTTTTTTAAAATCACAGTTCTAGAAGGTTTACATGATTTCGTAAAAAACAAGAGTTTTTAGAAAATGTGTTTTATTTCATAAATGGAATCAACAAAGTATGCACATTCTATGTCATAACCACTTTCTATAGTTTGCGCATTCGTCCGGAAATAAGAAAAGCTTACTTCCACCTTTTTTTAAAATCACAGCTTCTAGAAGGTTTACATGATTTCTTAAAAAACATGAGTTTTTAGAAAATGTGTTTTATTTCATAAATGGAATCAACAAAGTATGCACATTCTACGTCATAACGACTTTCTATAGTTTGCGCATTCGTCCGGAAATAAGAAAAGCTTACTTCCACCTTTTTTTAAAATCACAGCTTCTAGAAGGTTTACATGATTTCTTAAAAAACACGAGTTTTTAGAAAATGTGTTTTATTTCATAAATGGAATAAACAAAGTATGCACATTCTACGTCATAACGACTTTCTATAGTTTGCGCATGCGTCTGGAAATAAGAAAAGCTTACTTCCACCGTTTTTTAAAATCATAGCTTCTAGAAGGTTTACATGATTTCGTAAAAAAACACGAGTTTTTAGAAAATGTGTTTTATTTCATAAATGGAATCTACAAAGTATGCACATTCTACGTCATAATGACATTCTATAGTTTGCGCATGCGTCTGGAAATAAGAAAAGCTTACTTCCACCGCTTTTTAAAATCACAGCTTCTAGAAGGTTTACATGATTTCCTAAAAAACACGAGTTTTTAGAAAATGTGTTTTATTTCATAAATGGAATCTACAAACTATGCACATTCTACGTCATAACGACTTTCTATAGTTTGCGCATGCGTCCAGATATAAGAAAAGCTTACTTCCACCGTTTTTTAAAATCACAGCTTCTAGAAGGTTTACATGATTTCGTAAAAAAACACGAGTTTTTAGAAAATGTTTTTTATTTCATAAATGGAATCAACAAAGTATGCACATTCTACGTCATAACGACTTTCTATAGTTTGTGCCTTCGTCCGGAAATAAGAAAAGCTTACTTCCCCCGTTTTTTAAAATCACAGCTTCTAGAAGGTTTACATGATTTCTTAAAAAACACGAGTTTTTAGAAAATGTGTTTTATTTCATAAATTGAATCAACAAAGTATGCACATTCTACATCGTAATGACTTTCTATAGTTTGCGCATGCGTCGGGAAATAAGAAAAGCTTACTTCCACCGTTTTTTAAAATCACAGCTTCTAGAAGGTTTACATGATTTCGTAAAAAACACGAGTTTTTAGAAAATGTGTTTTATTTCATAAATGGAATCTACAAAGTATGCACATTCTACGTCATAATGACTTTCTATAGTTTGCGCATGCGTCCGGAAATAAGAAAAGCTTACTTCCACCGTTTTTTAAAATCACAGCTTCTAGAAGGTTTAGATGATTTCGTAAAAAACACAAGTTTTTAGAAAATGTGTTTTATTTCATCAATGGAATCTACAATGTATGCATATTCTACATCATAACGACTTTATATAGTTTGTGCATGCATCCGAAAATAAGAAAAGCTTAATCAACCATTTTTGAAAATCACAGCTTCTAGAAGGTTTACATGATTTCGTAAAAAACTCGAGTTTTTAGAAAATGTGTTTTATTTCATAAATGGTATCAACAAAGTATGCACATTCTACGTCATAATGACTTTCTATAGTTTGCGCATTCGTCCGGAAATAAGAAAAGCTTACTTCCACCGTTTTTTAAAATCACAGCTTCTAGAAGGTTTACATTATTTCGTAAAAAACACGAGTTTTTAGAAAATGTGTTTTATTTCATAAATGGAATCAACAAAGTATGCACATTCTACATCATAACGACTTTCTATACTTTGCACATGCGTTTGGAAATAAGAAAAGCTTAGTTCTCTCATTTTTTAAAATCACAGCTTCTAGAAGGTTTACATGATTTCTTAAAAAACACGAGTTTTTAGAAAATGTGTTTTATTTCATACATAGAATAAACAAAGTATGCACATTCTACGTCATAACTACATTCTATAGTTTATGCATGCGTCCGGAAATAAGAAAAGCTTACTTCCACCGTTTTTTAAAATCAAAGCTTCTAGAAGGTTTACATGATTTGTTAAAAAACACGAGTTTTTAGAAAATGTGTTTTATTTCATAAATAGAATCAACAAAGTATGCACATTCTACGTCATAACGACTTTATATAGTTTGCGCATGCGTCCGGAAATAAGAAAAGCTTACTTCCACCGTTTTTTAAAATCACAGCTTCTAGAAGGTTTACATGATTTCGTAAAAAACATGAGTTTTTAGAAAATGTATTTTATTTCATCAATGGAATCTACAAAGTATGCACATTTTTACGTCATAACGAATTTCTATAGTTTGCGCATGCGTCCGGAAATAAGAAAAGCTTACTTCCACCGTTTTTTAAAATCATAGCTTCTAGAAGGTTTACATGATTTCGTAAAAAACACAAGTTTTTAGAAAATGTGTTTTATTTCATAAATGGAATCTACAAAGTATGCACGTTCTACGTCATAACGACTTTATATAGTTTGCGCATGCGTCCGGAAATAAGAAAAGCTTAATCAACCGTTTTTTAAAATCAGAGCTTCTAGAAGGTTTACATGATTTCGTAAAAAACACGAGGATTTAGAAAATGTGTTTTATTTCATAAATGCAATCTACAAAGTATGCACGTTCTACGTCATAACGACTTTCTATAGTTTGCGCATGCATCCGAAAATAAGAAAAGCTTACTTCCACCGTTTTTTAAAATCACAGCTTCTAGAAGGTTTACATGATTTCGTAAAAAACACGGGTTTTTAGAAAATGTGTTTTATTTCATAAATGGAATCTACAAAGTATGCACATTCTACGTCATAACGACTTTCTATATTTTATCCATGCGTACGGAAATAAGAAAAGCTTACTTCCACCGTTTTTTAAAATCACAGCTTCTAGAAGGTTTACATGATTTCGTAAAAAACACGGGTTTTTAGTAAATGTATTTTATTTCATAAATGGAATCTACAAAGTATGCACATTCTACGTCATAACGACTTTCTATATTTTATCCATGCGTACGAAAATAAGAAAAGCTTACTTCCACCGTTTTTTAAAATCACAGTTCTAGAAGGTTTACATGATTTCGTAAAAAACAAGAGTTTTTAGAAAATGTGTTTTATTTCATAAATGGAATCAACAAAGTATGCACATTCTATGTCATAACCACTTTCTATAGTTTGCGCATTCGTCCGGAAATAAGAAAAGCTTACTTCCACCTTTTTTTAAAATCACAGCTTCTAGAAGGTTTACATGATTTCTTAAAAAACATGAGTTTTTAGAAAATGTGTTTTATTTCATAAATGGAATCAACAAAGTATGCACATTCTACGTCATAACGACTTTCTATAGTTTGCGCATTCGTCCGGAAATAAGAAAAGCTTACTTCCACCTTTTTTTAAAATCACAGCTTCTAGAAGGTTTACATGATTTCTTAAAAAACACGAGTTTTTAGAAAATGTGTTTTATTTCATAAATGGAATAAACAAAGTATGCACATTCTACGTCATAACGACTTTCTATAGTTTGCGCATGCGTCTGGAAATAAGAAAAGCTTACTTCCACCGTTTTTTAAAATCATAGCTTCTAGAAGGTTTACATGATTTCGTAAAAAAACACGAGTTTTTAGAAAATGTGTTTTATTTCATAAATGGAATCTACAAAGTATGCACATTCTACGTCATAATGACATTCTATAGTTTGCGCATGCGTCTGGAAATAAGAAAAGCTTACTTCCACCGCTTTTTAAAATCACAGCTTCTAGAAGGTTTACATGATTTCCTAAAAAACACGAGTTTTTAGAAAATGTGTTTTATTTCATAAATGGAATCTACAAACTATGCACATTCTACGTCATAACGACTTTCTATAGTTTGCGCATGCGTCCAGATATAAGAAAAGCTTACTTCCACCGTTTTTTAAAATCACAGCTTCTAGAAGGTTTACATGATTTCGTAAAAAACACGAGTTTTTAGAAAATGTTTTTTATTTCATAAATGGAATCAACAAAGTATGCACATTCTACGTCATAACGACTTTCTATAGTTTGTGCCTTCGTCCGGAAATAAGAAAAGCTTACTTCCACCGTTTTTTAAAATCACAGCTTCTAGAAGGTTTACATGATTTCGTAAAAAACACGAGTTTTTAGAAAATGTGTTTTATTTCATAAATGGAATCAACAAAGTATGCACATTCTACGTCATAACGAATTTCTATACTTTTCGCATGCGTTTGGAAATAAGAAAAGCTTACTTCCACCGTTTTTTAAAATCACAGCTTCTAGAAGGTTTAAATGATTTCATAAAAAACACGAGTTTTTAGAAAATGTGTTTTATTTCATAAATGGAATCTACAAAGTATGCACATTCTACGTCATAACGACTTTCTATAGTTTGCGCATGCGTCCGGAAATAAGAAAAGCTTACTTCCACCGTTTTTTAAAATCACAGCTTCTAGAAGGTTTACATGATTTCTTAAAAAACACAAGTTTTTAGAAAATATTTTTTATTTCATAAATGGAATCAACAAAGTATGCACCTTCTACATCATAACGACTTTCTATAGTTTGCACATTCGTCCGGAAATAAGAAAAGCTTACTTCCCCCGTTTTTTAAAATCACAGCTTCTAGAAGGTTTACATGATTTCGTAAAAAACACAAGTTTTTAGAAAATGTGTTTTATTTCATAAATGGAATCTACAAAGTATGCACATTCTACGTCATAACGACTTTCTATAGTTTGCGCATGCGTCCGGAAATGAGAAAAGCTTACTTCCACTGTTTTTTAAAATCATAGCTTCTAGAAGGTTTACATGATTTCGTAAAAAACACGGGTTTTTAGAAAATGTGTTTTATTTCATAAATGGAATCTACAAAGTATGCAAATTCTACGTCATAACGTCTTTCTATAGTTTGCGCATGCGTCCGGAAATAAGAAAAGCTTACTTCCACCGTTTTTTAAAATCATAGCTTCTAGAAGGTTTACATGATTTCGTAAAAAACACGGGTTTTTAGAAAATGTGTTTTATTTCATAAATGGAATCAACAAAGTATGCACATTCTACGTCATAACGAATTTCTATACTTTGCGCATGCGTTTGGAAATAAGAAAAGCTTACTTCCACCGTTTTTTAAAATCATAGCTTCTAGAAGGTTTACATGATTTCATAAAAAACACGAGTTTTTAGAAAATGTGTTTTATTTCATAAATGGAATCTACAAAGTATGCACTTTCTACGTCATAACGAATTTCTATAGTTTGTGCATGCGTCCGGAAATAAGAAAATCTTACTTCCACCATTTTTTAAAATCACAGCTTCTAGAAGGTTTACATGATTTCGTAAAAAAACACGGATTTTTAGAAAATGTGTTTTATTTCATAAATGGAATCTGCAAAGTATGCACATTCTACGTCATAACGACTTTCTATAGTTTATGCATGCGTCCGGAAATAAGAAAAGCTTACTTCCACCGTATTTTAAAATCACAGCTTCTAAAAGGTTTACATGATTTCGTAAAAAAACACGAGTTTTTGGAAAATGTGTTTTATTTCATAAATGGAATCTACAAAGTATGCACATTCTACGTCATAATGACTTTCTATAGTTTGCGCATGCGTCCAGAAATAAGAAAATCTTACTTCCCCCGTTTTTTAAAATCACAGCTTCCAGAAGGTTTACATGATTTCTTAAAAAACACGAGTTTTTAGAAAATTTGTTTTATTTAATAAATGGAATCAACAAAGTATGCACATTCTACATCGTAATGACTTTCTATAGTTTGCGCATGCGTCCGGAAATAAGAAAAGCTTACTTCCACCGTTTTTTAAAATCACAGCTTCTAGAAGGTTTACATGATTTCGTAAAAAACACAAGTTTTTAGAAAATGTGTTTTATTTCCTAAATGGAAACTACAAAGTATGCACATTCTACGTCATAACGACTTTATATAGTTTGCGCATGCGTCCGGAAATAAGAAAAGCTTAATCAACCGTTTTTTAAAATCACAGCTTCTAGAAGGTTTACATGATTTCGTAAAAAACACGAGTTCTTAGAAAATGTGTTTTATTTCATAAATGGAATCTACAAAGTATGCACATTCTACGTCATAAAGACATTCTATAGTTTGCGCATACGTCCGGAAATAAGAAAAGCTTACTTCCACCGTTTTTTAAAATCACAGCTTCTAGAAGGTTTACATGATTTCGTAAAAAACACGAGTTTTTAGAAAATGTGTTTTATTTCATAAATGGAATCTACAAAGTATGCACATTCTACGTCATAACGACTTTCTATAGTTTGCACATGCGTCCGGATATAAGAAAAGCTTACTTCCACCGTTTTTTAAAATCACAGCTTCTAGAAGGTTTACATGATTTCGTAAAAAACACGAGTTTTTAGAAAATGTGTTTTATTTCAGAAATGGAATCAACAAAGTATGCAAATTCTACGTCATAAAGACTTTCTATAGTTTGCGCATTCGTCCGGAAATAAGAAAAGCTTACTTCCACCGTTTTTTAAAATCACAGCTTCTAGAAGGTTTACATGATTTCGTAAAAAAACACGAGTTTTTAGAAAATGTGTTTTATTTCATAAATGGAATCAACAAAGTATGCACATTCTACGTCATAATGACTTTCTATACTTTGCGCATGCGTTTGGAAATAAGAAAAGCTTACTTCTCCCATTTTTTAAAATCACAGCTTCTAGAAGGTTTACATGATTTCTTAAAAAACACGAGTTTTTAGAAAATTTGTTTTATTTCATAAATAGAATCAACAAAGTATGCACATTCTATGTCATAACGACTTTCTATACTTTGCGCATGCGTCCGGAAATAAGAAAATCTTACTTCCACCGTTTTTTGAAATCACAGCTTCCAGAAGGTTTACATGATTTCATAAAAAACACGAGTTTTTAGAAAATGTGTTTTATTTCATAAATAGAATCAACAAAGTATGCACATTCTACGTCATAACGACTTTATATAGTTTGCGCATGCGTCCGGAAATAAGAAAAGCTTAATCAACCGTTTTTTAAAATCACAGCTTCTAGAAGGTTTACATGATTTCGTAAAAAACTCGAGTTTTTAGAAATTGTGTTTTATTTCATAAATCGAATCTACAAACTATGCACATTCTACGTCATAATGACATTCTATAGTTTGCGCATGCATCCGGAAATAAGAAAAGCTTACTTCCACCGTTTTTTTAAAATCACAGTTCTAGAACGTTTACATGATTTCGTAAAAAACACGAGTTTTTAGAAAATGTGTTTTATTTCATAAATGGAATCAACAAAGTATGTACATTCTACGTCATAACGACTTTCTATAGTTTGCGCATTCGTCCGGAAATAAGAAAAGCTTACTTCCACCTTTTTTTAAAATCACAGCTTCTAGAAGGTTTACATGATTTCTTAAAAAACACGAGTTTTTAGAAAATGTGTTTTATTTCATAAATGGAATAAACAAAGTATGCACATTCTACGTCATAACGACTTTCTATAGTTTGCACATGCGTCCGGAAATAAGAAAAGCTTACTTCCCCCGTTTTTTAAAATCACAGCTTCTAGAAGGTTTACATGATTTCTTAAAAAAACACGAGTTTTTAGAAAATGTGTTTTATTTCATAAATTGAATCAACAAAGTATGCACATTCTACATCGTAATGACTTTCTATAGTTTGCTCATGCATCGGGAAATAAGAAAAGCTTACTTCCACCGTTTTTTAAAATCACAGCTTCTAGAAGGTTTACATGATTTCGTAAAAAAACACGAGTTTTTAGAAAACGTGTTTTATTTCATAAATGGAATCTACAAAGTATGCACATTCTACGTCATAACGACTTTCTATAGTTTGCGCATGCGTCCGGAAAGAAGAAAAGCTTACTTCCACCGTTTTTTAAAATCACAGCTTCTAGAAGGTTTACATGATTTCGTAAAAAAACACGAGTTTTTAGAAAATGTGTTTTATTTCATAAATGGAATCAACAAAGTATGCACATTCTACGTCATAACGTCTTTCTATACTTTTCGCATGCGTTTGGAAATAAAAAAAGCTTACTTCTCCCGTTTTTTAAAATCACAACTTCTAGAAGGTTTACATGATTTCTTAAAAAACACGAGTTTTTAGAAAATGTGTTTTATTTCATACATAGAATAAACAAAGTATGCACATTCTACGTCATAACGACATTCTATAGTTTATACATGCGTCCGGAAATAAGAAAAGCTTACTTCCACCGTTTTTTAAAATCACAGCTTCTAGAAGGTTTACATTATTTGTTAAAAAACACGAGTTTTTAGAAAATGTGTTTTATTTCATAAATAGAATCAACAAAGTATGCACATTCTACGTCATAACGACTTTCTATAGTTTGCGCATGCATCCGGAAATAAGAAAAGCTTACTTCCACCGTTTTTTAAAATCACAGCTTCTAGAAGGTTTACATGATTTCGTAAAAAACATGAGTTTTTAGAAAATGTGTTTTATTTCATAAATGGAATCTACAAAGTATGCACATTCTACGTCATAACGACTTTCTATAGTTTGCGCATGCGTCCGGAAATAAGAAAAGCTTACTTCCACCGTTTTTTTAAAATCACAGCTTCTAGAAGGTTTACATGATTTCGTAAAAAACACGGGTTTTTAGAAAATGTGTTTTATTTCATAAATGGAATCTGCAATGTATGCACATTCTACGTCATAACGACTTTCTATAGTTTATGCATGCGTCCGGAAATAAGAAAAGCTTGCTTCCACCGTATTTTAAAATCACAGCTTCTAAAAGGTTTACATGATTTCGTAAAAAACACGAGTTTTTGGAAAATGTGTTTTATTTCATAAATGGAATCTACGAAGTATGCACATTCTACGTCATAACGAATTTCTATAGTTTGCGCATGCTTCCGGAAATAAGAAAATCTTACTTCCCCCGTTTTTTAAAATCACAGCTTCTAGAAGGGTTTACATGATTTCTTAAAAAACACGAGTTTTTAGAAAATTTGTTTTATTTAATAAATGGAATCAACAAAGTATGTACATTCTACATCGTAATGAGTTTCTATAGTTTGCGCATGCGTCCGGAAATAAGAAAAGCTTACTTCCACCGTTTTTTAAAATCACAGCTTCTAGAAGGTTTACATGATTTCGTAAAGAAAACACAAGTTTTTAGAAAATGTGTTTTATTTCCTAAATGGAATCTACAAAGTATGCACATTCTACGTCATAACGACTTTATATAGTTTGCGCATGCGTCCGGAAATAAGAAAAGCTTAATCAACCGTTTTTTAAAATCACAGCTTCTAGAAGGTTTACATGATTTCGTAAAGAACACGAGTTCTTAGAAAATGTGTTTTATTTCATAAATGGAATCTACAAAGTATGCACATTCTACGTCATAACGACATTCTATAGTTTGCGCATACGTCCGGAAATAAGAAAAAGCTTACTTCCCACCCGTTTTTTAAAATCACAGCTTCTAGAAGGTTTACATGATTTCGTAAAAAACACGAGTTTTTAGAAAATGTGTTTTATTTCATAAATGGAATCTACAAAGTATGCACATTCTACGTCATAACGACTTTCTATAGTTTGCGCATGCGTGCCGGATATATGAAAAGCTTACTTCCACCGTTTTTTAAAATCACAGCTTCTAGAAGGTTTACATGATTTCGTAAAAAACACGAGTTTTTAGAAAATGTGTTTTATTCATAAATGGAATCAACAAAGTATGCAAATTCTACGTCATAAAGACTTTCTATAGTTTGCGCATTCGTCCAGAAATAAGAAAAGCTTACTTCCACCGTTTTTTAAAATCACAGCTTCTAGAAGGTTTACATGATTTCGTAAAAAAACACGAGTTTTTAGAAAATGTGTTTTTATTTCATAAATGGAATCTACAAAGTATGCACATTCTACGTCATAACGACTTTCTATAGTTTGCACATGCGTCCGGATATAAGAAAAGCTTACTTCCACCGTTTTTTAAAATCACAGCTTCTAGAAGGTTTACATGATTTCGTATAAAAACTCGAGTTTTTAGAAAATGTGTTTTTATTTCATAAATCGAATCTACAAAAGTATGCACATTCTACGTCATAACGACATTCTATAGTTTGCGCATGCGTCCGGAAATAAGAAAAGCTTACTCCCACCGTTTTTTAAAATCACAGTTCTAGAACGTTTACATGATTTCATAAAAAACACGAGTTTTTAGAAAATGTGTTTTATTTCATAAATGGAATCAACAAAGTATGCACATTCTACGTCATAACGACTTTCTATAGTTTGCGCATTCGTCCGGAAATAAGAAAAGCTTACTTCCACCTTTTTTTAAAATCACAGCTTCTAGAAGGTTTACATGATTTCTTAAAAAACACGAGTTTTTAGAAAATGTGTTTTATTTCATAAATGGAATAAACAAAGTATGCACATTCTACGTCATAACGACTTTCTATAGTTTGCGCATGCGTCCGGAAATAAGAAAACCTTACTTCCCCTGTTTTTTAAAATCACAGCTTCTAGAAGGTTTACATGATTTCTTAAAAAACACGAGTTTTTAGAAAATGTGTTTTATTTCATAAATTGAATCAACAAAGTATGCACATTCTACATCGTAATGACTTTCTATAGTTTGCTCATGCGTCGGGAAATAAGAAAAGCTTACTTCCACCGTTTTTTAAAATCACAGCTTCTAGAAGGTTTACATGATTTCGTAAAAAACACGAGTTTTTAGAAAGTGTGTTTTATTTCATAAATGGAATCTACAAAGTATGCACATTCTACCTCATAACGACTTTCTATAGTTTGCGCATGCGTCCGGAAATAAGAAAAGCTTACTTCCACCGTTTTTTAAAATCACAGCTTCTAGAAGGTTTACATGATTTCGTAAAAAACACAAGTTTTTAGAAAATGTGTTTTATTTCATAAATGGAATCTACAAAGTATGCAAATTCTACGTCATAACGACTTTATATAGTTTGCGCATGCATCCGGAAATAAGAAAATCTTAATCAACCATTTTTGAAAATCACAGCTTCTAGAAGGTTTACATGATTTCGTAAAAAACACGATGTTAACACCTAAAAAGTGCTCACTAGCTCATTCCCTTACTCACATGACCCATTTGTCCACTTTTCCATCATCTGAGCCTCTGAAACCAACAAAAGGTCACCAAAAGACCTTAGTACACCCCTTTTTCCATTAAAAAAGATTATTTTTCCAAGAAAATCATAAAAAACCCTCAAAAAGGGTCCAAATTCCCAAAAATATTAAAAAGGGAATTAAAATATTATTTTTATTCAAAAAAGGAAAAAGGAGGGAAAAGTACCTAAACCATGTTGGTCAATACCATTTGGTTTCCACAAAACCACAAATGGTATTCCTCACCACCAAAACCTATAAAAAGGTGGTAGGGGCTCCTCATTTCACATCCATCCATTATCTCATCCTTATGCTGCTGAAATCTCCCCTGAGCACTTTTAGCCATTGAAGCAACCTTGGAGAAGGAGACCTCTTGGAGTTTGGAGCTACTCATCTTGGGAGTTGCTCAACATCAACCTTCACCATTGAAGGTAATATCGCAAGCACTTGCTTGCCCCCCATTTTTCAATACAAAAAATTATTTATTATGTTTCTTGTTCTTGATTTTGAAATGTTTACATTATTTGCTTAGATTCTTGCTTAGATCCATGAATAGTATTGTTTATTTAGTTTATTGTTTTTATTTCTATTGAAACTGCTGCTACTAGTTAGCAGGTGCCCATAGCACTAAGCCTGGTTGCAAAACCGGGCCAACAGTTTTTGGCGACTCCGCTTTGGTTTGAACTTTAGATCTCTAGTTTTGCCTTTAAATCTTAGTTTTTTTTGAGTTTTTAACCTTTAGATCCATAGATCTGCCATCTTAGACAGCAGATCCATTGCTGTTCTGAGATTTGGCCCCATAAACAGCCCGAAGTTTTCAATTTTCGGGTTCGTTTCTCGGTTTCCGTGCACGGCTTCCGCCTCGCGGCTTTTTTCCAGACAGTCGCGCGGTCCATCGCGACTTTTCTGCCTTTTTTCCGCGCGGGTCCATCGTGGATTTTTTCCAGACAGTCGCGCGGTCCATCGCGACTTTTCTGCATTTTTCCGCGCTGCTCATCGCGACTTTGCGGCCAAAACCCGCGCGGTCCATCGCGACTATGCGGCCAAAACCTGCGCGGTCCATCGCGACTGTGCGGCCAAAACCCGCGCGGCCCATCGCGGCTGTTCATCCAAAACCCGCGCGGCTGAATTTTTCATTCGACCATCCCGATTTTGAAAAATATTTTTTACTGTACTTTCTGCCCATAGCACATTTTTTTTACAGTATTAAATTCTGCATATTTTACAGCTTTGAAAAAAAAATTTACTATTTAAAAGTGCATATCTAGAAATCTTTTTAAAAATTTTCAAGAAAGTGAAAGAAAGACTCATTTTGCATTTTCATCTAGATTCAAATTTTTTCTTGTTTACTTCTTTAGAATCTTGCCCTTAGCAATTTTTCTTGAAACGAAGAAATCCATTTATTTCTTTTAAAAAGGAGTTTATTATTTGCTTTCATAAATCCAAGAAATCCTTTATTTTTTGAGTTATTTTTTGAAAAGCATATTAATTCCTTTTTAGTGAAAAAAAAAGTCTTAAATATTTGCTTTTTATTTTCGAAAAATCCTTTATTTTTTGAAAATTTCCCTTAAAGCATTTAATTTTTTCAAGTTCAGTTTACAACACCTCACGTGCACTCACACGATCACTTAATTGAACTAAGCCTTAAAACGTACCTTAATTTGAACACACTTTTAACCCCACTTGGGGAACACTAAAAGAATTCTTGTAGCTAGGTAGTATTGGGGGGATAGGTGTTCCAATAACACCCCTCAGTTCATACATCTGAGACATAGAAGTTGTCCAATTAGGGAGCTAAAATCTCTTAGTACTTTTTGGCGCGGTCACAACCGGTTTGTGGGAAGGCCTCTCCCCTAGGAGGGTTGAAGTCGCGAGGATGGTTCCGGAAGCCTGAGTGGGATACCGAAACCCATTCAGTAACTGAAGGGCTACCATTCGCAGTTCTCGGGATATCCCTGTATTGGGATATTGCGATCAAAGGACCAAACGGAAGATTTACCTTTTCTCGACGCGTCATGAACGGAGTATCCTAGTAGCCTGTCTTTTTAGGATTGATTACCCGGTGTCCCTCCCGGTAGGGGGATATCTAGCCGTTGTCTCAACATTCATATTGTCTGACTTGGATTTCATCACCTTGCAGAGGATATCGTCTGTTTGAGTCACAATACTTTTAGATTAGGTGTTTGCATGATCTGTACCACCTTTTGAGTCTAGTTACACCTATTTTTTCTAGGAGCCGCTTGCATGTTGGTATTCTGACCAGTTGTTGCATTCCTCCACTTATTGTAGCACAGCTGCTAGAATAAGTGAATTTTTGAGGATTGATTTTTTGGCCTGTGAGCCTTCTTTTTTCACTCCCCTTCTTGCACCCTTGGTTGCATTAGGGTTTTGAGTCTTTTACATATATATCACCACCTGATACTTAAAACAAATTTTTACATAAAAAACATATTCTCACCATTGAGAATTCTAGACGTTCTCGTCGTCTACAGGGCGAACTCCCAGAGTTTAGTCCACTTGGCTCTCCACGTCACGGACGCAGAGCATTATCCCTTGATTCGACACATCGTCAATCAATTAGACGGTCATCCGATTCTGACATACCCCACTTCACCTTTGATTTGGAGGTAGAATCCGAAAACCCCACCGAGTTACCACCAACCACAAGTATGTCTGGAACACCATTTGATCCACTATTTACATCTACCATAGGTCAGACATCCGCAGACCCTTCTGCGGTAGTACCATCCACGGCAACAACCACCCCCTTGGGTATGCCCAATATGGGTAACACTCCACATTCAGGAATGCCTAGCACAGGACCACCACCTGTCATGGGCATGCCCAACATGGGGGTCATACCCCCTTCGGTTTCCACAAACCCTATCCCAGGAATCCCTAGTGCGATTCCTAACCCAAGTGTAACCCCTGTTGCACTTGGGAGTGCTATCCCAGGAATCCCTAGTGCGATTCCTAACCCAAGTGTAACTCATGTTGCACTTGGCAGTGCTATACCAGGAATCCCTAGTGCGATTCCAAACCCAAGTGAAACCCAAGTTGCACTTGGGAGCGCTAACCCATATCGGGCCACACCTTTTGGAGGGCACATACCCTCCATACCTAGCATACCTATAGGCACTATTGGACCCCTACACCATACCACAATGGCTAGGCAGGTCCCGGTTCCGGTCACTACATTTGCTAGTCTACCATACATGGCAAGTCTCAACCTGCCAGATTTAGCTAGGCTCACAAACGACCCCATCAGACATGATCCTGCTTGGCCCCATATGCCCACTAAGCTTCCCTCTGACATCCCTAAGTTTGAGGGAAAGGCTGGAGAAGACCCCCAAAATCACATCATGTCCTTCCATTTATGGTGTTCCTCCAACTCCATAGTGGATGACTCAATCCGCCTACGGCTTTTACAACGCACTTTCACTGGCTCCGCAGCCAAATGGTATATCGAGCAGCCCCATGGGACGCATGCCACATTTACCTCCCTTGCCTCGACTTTCCTACAATTCTTCCAGCTACCTGTCCGCTACGATGCGGGCATCGAGATCCTACTGTCTTGCAGACAGAACACGGCCACGCATATCACTGACCATATTCATGATTGGCGTCGGCGCCGAAGCCTATGCAAGATCAAATTATACGACCGAATCTTTTTAGACTGGTTCCTTAAATCCCTCCTTCCTCTCATTGCGAAGGATGTAGCATCTGAAAGACCCCGGTCTGAGGAAGAGGCCATCCTTAAGGCCCAACAGTTTGATCTTATCTATGCCCAGTTAGGTTACCTATACACGATCATACCTGACGCCCCACGAGGTGACTCTGCACGCGGTGACACACCGGGGGCATCACATGCCGCTGATGGCATTATTGGCCAAATTACACCGCAAACAAAACCTTTTAGTATGGTGAGCACCATGCCCACCCCAGACCTTTCTAGGGCTACATCTAGTTCCGGAGCGACAACCTCTTATGCTCCAACAAACCAGACCCATCACGTTCATGGACCCTCTTGTCCACAACATTGTTATGGCCAAGCGCCATCAGCATATGTACCTCCTACATACTATGCTCAACCTACAGTACAAAACCCCATGCAGTTCCCACAACAGCCCATGCATTACCCACAACCGGTTGCACCAGCTAACCTCACACCTCCACCATCTCAGGGGTACCAACAACCCCAGCAGGCAACTGGACCACCTCCAGCTCCACCTGCATACTATCCACCGCAACCTCCTCCCGCACCTGCGGCTCCTCAGAATCCCCCCAATGCTCAAGGGCATGTGTACGCACAACAACATCAGCCCCAATACCAAAATAACCAACGCAACCAGGGTGGGCAACCAAACCGCGGAAGGGGACGAAACCATGGAAACAATCAAAACCGTAACCAAGCTCCACAACCTACACATCCTCCGCAAGACAATAACGCGGCGCCCGCTCATCAGAATCCTGATCGGCCACCTAAGCAGCCCAAAAATGCTAATTTACGAACAAACCATCCTTGTTCCATTTGCGGTGTCTATGGTCACTATACCCACGCTTTCCCACATCTGGAGCGAGCTCGACAACTATGGACAAATGACGCCCATCTTCAAGGGCAGGCGGCTCCTCAGCCACCACCCAACCCCCCACCACCTCCACAACAACCTCTGGTCCTCCAAAACCCTTTTCCAACACAGGGAGTGGTAAACACTCAGCCGTTAGCCCCCCAACAGGGCAACGTGCAACCACAACAAAAAACTTACGCCGCTCCTGACCAACCCATGTTTGATTCAGGCACCCACCACTTATTGATGATGTCCACCGCCGACGTCAATATCCAAACCCGTCAGAATCAATACGGACCGACTTCTGAAGCCCCCCCCGCCGAAAAGGACACTAATGCTAATCCCACTGATCAGACATTGCATATACCTCAGGTTCCACTCGATGGCGCTTCTAAAGCACCTCGCTTCCCCCTTCGCCGAATCAACAACAACCCCAATGCACGGGCTGCGTCCAATTACAACATCGTAGATGACCTAGCTCAATCTCCCGCAGCCATGTCTGCGTTAGAAGTCTTGAAGAACTGTCCTACGCAGCGCAAGACTTTACTTTCCGCCATTGGGGCGATTGACCCAAATGATTCGAAATTGATGACCTTTGATTTAGACCAATCTGAACCACAGCTGCCTTCTACCATAGCAGTCCAAGTTTCCGTGTCTATTCGGAATCTTGTCATCCATCGATGTATCATCGACGAGGGTGCCTCCACATGCGTCATGTCCACTTTTGTTTGGCAGAAGATGGGATCCCCTGCTCTCCAGCAATCCACCACTGCATTGCGGGCCTATGACGGCCGGTCAGCTCAACCTCAAGGTTTATTACCCAAGGTACCCGTCCAATTAGGTGGGAAAACTGTGCTCATCGACATAGAGGTCATTAACGCCCAGCTCGACTATAACCTTTTACTTGGCCGCAGTTACATGTACGCCATGAAATCGGTCGCCTCCTCCATCTTCCGCACTATGATGTTCCCCCACGAGGGATGCATGGTCAAAATTGACCAACTCACCTACTATGATCCCAACGCCCCTGCAGCACCCGAGAATGTTCTTCCCATGATTGAACAACCTGCTTCTAGTGCAGTTACCTCCTTTGTGTCTTCTGTGGCACCCGGGCTTTATTCGGATACACCAATGACCTCTACATTCCAGGCCATTCCACCACCGTCACCGGAGACCCAAGTCGCAAACCTCTGTACTCTTTCGCAGAATACGCAAACGTCCAGTGGTCAACCACCATTGATCCCCAGTCACATTGGTGTTACACCCATCCACACCATCCCCTTCCTATTTCCTCCTTCGGGTGTAGTAAGCGCCCCGGTTATGGCTACCCTTAGCCTACCCGGGCTAACATTGGGATTACCCGTGTGGTATATTCCGCCTCCCGTTCGACCGCCGACACCAAACGTCATCCTCCAACCGGTACAACCTATTGTTACCACAAATCAGCCTCCTCCTGGTGTCGCAATCCCTTCGTCGTCAACGACACCTCCTCCTAACCTCAATATCCCTTCATCGTCAATGAAACCTCCTCCTGGTCTCACGATTGCTTCGACGTCAAAGGATCCCCCTCTTCTTGCTAAGCCCACTGGGGGCAGAGGTCCACAACCATACACTGCTATACCACCTCCTAAGGCAGTTAAACCCCCACCAGTGTTTCGAGCTCCCCCCAAATGCTCATTATGCGATGAGATAGGCCATCCAACTCATCAATGCCCACACTTACCGGCACTCCAAGAGCATATGAATATGTTGGACGATGACATCACCATCCCAGTAGTCAGATTAGAGCCACCTCTACAGCCTCGAGACAAATCACTGTGCACTAACCATCCTTGTGCTATATGCAGTGTTTACGGCCACTACTCTCACCATTGTCCTGATCTACCTGACTATAGAGCAGCGTTGTATGAGTTAAACAACGTCGACTTAGAGATATCTCCTCCCCTCATCGAGGAGATCCACCCCCCACCATCATCCTCGTCGGAAGAAGTCAATACGATATATATGATTTCAACAACTTTCAAACCAGAACCCCTTGATTTATGGTCTGACTACTTCAATACTGATGAGCAAATTTTGGAGACACTCACTGCACCCGACTACCCTTGGGATGATATGCATCATCGCTCGTACTTCCTCCCGGAAGCATCTACCTCCACCGCATCCAACCAGCTATCGATCGAGTCGAAAGAATTCATACCCACCAAAGTCGATTGGTTAAAGGACCCCATCCCAGCACCGGATGCCTTTGAAGAAGGGAACATGTCAAACATTTCCCCCACTATACAGATAGACATTTCCACAACACCAGGGAAACCTGAGCTCATCTCACTGGGCGCATCTTGCACTCAAGCAGAAACTCAGGCGTACAAAAAGCTCTTTCAAGAGTTCCGTGATGTCTTTGCCTGGTCCTATACCGAGATGCCTGGTCTCGACCCCGCCATTATTGAACACCACATCGATACATGGCCGGAAGTACCCCCTGTTCGTCAGAAACAGCGACCTATTCACCCTGCCAAGCTCCCCGCTGTTAAGGCTGAAGTCGAGAAACTTCGAAAAGCAGGGTTCATCTACCCTATTCCGTACACCACCTGGGTGTCGAACCCCATTCCTGTCAACAAAAAGCAAGGCACCCTTAGAGTATGCACTGACTTCCGCGATCTAAACCACGCTTGTCCAAAAGACAATTTCCCCACGCCATTCATTGACCAACTCATTGATGAGTGTGCGGGCCATGAGGTCCTATCCTTCATGGACGGGTTTTCCGGATATAACCAGATTCACATCCGCAAGGAGGATCAGTACAAGACTGCCTTTACCACCCCATGGGGCACCTTTGCCTATCGCGTCATGCCATTTGGCCTTAAAAATGCTGGTGCCACTTTCCAGCGAGCCATGACTTATTGCTTTCACGACTTGGTCCATATCCTGCGAGTCTATCTTGACGACCTCACAGCTCGTTCCTGAAAACGATCAGACCACCTTAACGACCTCCGGCAAGTTTTCCTGCGTTGTCGCAAATATAAAATCCGCTTGAACCCACACAAGTGTGTCTTTTGCGTCCCGGCGGGCCGGTTGTTGGGTTTCATTGTTTCCCAAGATGGAATCACTGTCAATCCCCTGAAAGTCAAAGCCATCTTAGAACTTCCCCCTCCTCGCACGCTTCGGCAGCTTCAGAGCTTGCAAGGGCAGTCCAATTTTCTTAGGCGCTTTGTTCCTGATTATGCCACCAAAGTCCACGGGTTCTTACGCTTACTTCGTACCCACATACCCTTTGTTTGGGATGAGCAAGCAGACACAGCATTCGAAGCCCTCAAGAAAGCTCTCACACAAGCCCCCTTGATATCCCCACCGGATTTCTCCCAAGACTTCACCCTTTATGTCTCGGCATCTGAACATGCTGTGTCCGGAGTTTTGGTCCAAGAAGATGCCTCCCACAAAGAGCATGTGATTTATTACGTCAGCCAGACCTTGTCTGGCCCACCTCTACGTTACCCATACGAGGAAATATTAGCCCTAGCTGTAGTCTTTTCCGTACAAAAACTACGACACTACATTTTGCTTAGTCATACCACGGTCGTGGCCGACTCCAACCCCATGGTCTACCTCCTCACCCGGCGGCTCCTTCAGGGTCGTGTCGCTAAATGGGTCATTATCCTCCAGGAATATGACCTTACTTTCAAGACTCCCAAAAGCACCAAAGCCCTCGCGCTTGCTCACCTCATTACAGATCTCCCATCCTCTTCAACATCACCCGTCATCCAAACGGACCTGATTGACGAGCAGATCTTCGTCATTTCGTCTGACGACCCTTGGTACGGAGACATTTTGACTTACCTTCGTACGCAAAAATTCCGACCACACATCGATCGTGATGGACGCCGTCGCATATGACACCACGCCCCCCGATACCTACTTATTGGGGATGTACTTTACCGACGCGGCATTGATACTATCTTACGCCGCTGCCTATCCCATAGTGAGGCAGAACAAGTCCTCAATGATTGTCATAGCGGTGCCTGTGGAGGCCATTTCTCCGGCATGGCTACCGCCCAGAAAATCATTCAGGCTGGTTATTTTTGGCCATCATTGTTTACTGATTGCATCACCGCAGTCAAGCATTGCCAGAACTGCCAGCTATTTTCCCCCAAAGCAAGAACCCCCCCTGCCCCCCTTCATCCAGTCATCACTGTTGGACCATTCTGCAAATGGGCCATAGACTTCCTCGACTGCAACCCCCCGTCAGCCGACGGTCACAAACACATCATTGTGGCCGTAGATTATTTCACCAAGTGGGAAGAAGCCATGCCGACCTATAATTGCAAAGCCGACACTGCGGCACGGTTTTTCTTCAACCATGTTATCGCTCGTTTCGGAGTACCACAGCAGTTAGTCTCTGACCACGGCTCTCACTTCGAAGATGCCGTCTGGAAGGAGTTATCAACCATGTTGAAATTTGAACACCATTTCTCTTCCGCTTACTATCCCCAAGGAAACGGCCAAGTCGAAGCGATCAATAAAATCTTGAAGACCATTCTCCAACGCACTGTAGACAATCACAAATCAAATTGGCATCACATGCTTTTCCCGGCACTCTGGGCCTACCGCACATCAACCAAAACCGCCACCGGTTTTACCCCATTCCATTTAGTTCACGGTGTTGAATTTGTCCTCCCTATTGAGTGCCAGATCCCAGCTTTACACATCGCCGTTGAACTCCTACCGGACACTTCCCTGATCGAGCAATGTTTACTACTCCTAGAGCAGGCCGATGAGGATCGACGCACAGCCATTCAAAACATGGAAGCAGCTAAACAACGATCGAAACTAAGTTACGACAAACGCGTCCACCCAAGAACCTTTTCTGAAGGAGACCTTGTCCTTGCTTACGATCAAGCTCATGATAAAACCGGAAAGGGAAAATTCGTCTCCATGTGGCAAGGCCCTTACATCATACACACCTGCCTCGGGCAGGGGGCATACATTCTAACCGATTCAGAAGGCAACACCCTGCGCAACCCACGCAACGGGTTGTACCTTAAAAGATTTTACCGATAGAAAATCTCATGGACACCATCGTCCATTTTAGTATAGGCATACATTTTTCGTTCACAAAATTTTTTCAAAAAACCTAAATATTTGTTTTCTCTGCATGACCACAGATGGAGCCTCTTCCACTCTGCCATGTCGGTTTCGCTGATGGTGCAAGCCGTTGGTATCCCAATTTGCCTCCGTAGCTTGGGTAATATACTCCCCTTCACATGAGTTACTTCACATTGATGGAGTATGTTTAGGTGCCGCCACCAATAATCAAGCTGAATACGATGCCGTGACCGGTCTCCTGGCCGCTGCTCTCCAGATGAGCATACGTCACCTCAACGTTTTCTTGAACTCACAGCTCCTAGTTTCCCAGCTCAACAATGATTACCAGGTACGCGATCCCTGTCTGTTCAGAAAATTCCTGCGCACTAAACAAATGGTTAGACAGTTTGAATCCATTACATTCACACATGTCCCAAGACACCTCAATAGTGTAGCAGATAATATGGCCAACAGTGTCCTCGACTGGCACACCAATCACATCATGTCATATCCATAAACAAAAAATGCATCCATGTGCAAAACATGTGCCTCCACGGGCATATAATAAATCCAGTATTGCATCCACGTGCATAACATATGCCTCCACGGGCATAAAACAAACAAACCAAATATTGCATCCACGTGCATAACATGTGCCTCCACGGGCATATACAAAACACAAATGTGCATCCACGTGCATACATGACAATATATCTAAAATATATATCCACATATATATATAAATCAAATGGTGAACATGTCATAAGTGCCCTCAGCACCCGATATACAAAAAATACTATCTGTCATACAAAAATGCTTCCCCATATGCTCATGAGCATTTGGGGGCAAGTACAATATCATCTACTCATCTGGATCCTGAGGATCCTCCGACTCCTCCTCCGGCTCCTCCTCCGCCGGCCCCGCCGGGTCATGACGACCCCGAACTCGCCGCTCTGCTGGCCCCGCTGGAGCGTCCCTCAGACGTATCCTCCCCTGAGCCGGCCCTGCCGGAGCATCTCCTCTACCACCACCGTGTCTCGCAACAAACACCGCTGCCCTCAACAGAAGTGACTGCCACTCATGCGGCGCACCAAGACATCCCTGCAAAATGTCCCGATCAAGGTCCCTCCAGCCATCCTCGGGGAGCCCAGCTACGATCCGGGCTAAAGTCCGTCGGACACCATCTATAGCGTCGTCGTGAGGGCCAACCCCTCGCCCACGGGCTGCATATCCTCCACCGCGAGGAGGAGGTACAGGTACAGGGGGACGAGCGACCACCATCGCCCGCCCCTGCCGAGCCACATAGTCAGGTGGTGGTACTGGACCCATATCTGCACAAGGCAAGTAAAACCATCAGATACTATACAACAGATATCATCATGATAAATCATACTCAATATGATATAATATCACATAATACACAAAAACATACCGTCTAAGCTCCAGGCTTGTCCTGGGGCACGTGGCATCTCTGGGTCACCCCGGTAGTCCATGCCGGCGTACGGATAGTCCTCGATCACCAGGGGCATCTGTTCCCACTGCTGATAGAAATCCTCTGTGAAGTAGCCGCGAACACCACCCCCGGCACGGGGCATCATCTACCCCCACCTCATCATACGAGGCTCACTAGGAATACCAACACGAACGGGCACATGTGGCCGCAAGGTCGGCACCCGCTCGAAGAAAAAACAGCATAAAAAAGAGGCGTAACAAAACTCGCCTCCCTCTCTCACGGCCTTGTCCAGATCTCTCCGGACACCGGCCAAGAACATCTGCGCCCAGGCGTAATAAGTACCCCGTAGAACAGAATCCACCATCATCGTCTGCCCCCCAGACATACGATGTGGTGCAGCAGCACCCAAAACCCTCAGAACACAGGCACCAACAGCCCGCATATCCCACTCACGTAGGAACTTCAGACTAATAGAGCTGTTTACCAAAACAGCATCATCCACACAGAAGGTCTGTAAGAGGTCCTCCATATCCACACCCGGAGGCAACCTTGGAGAAATGTCACCCACCTCACCCAAGCGAGGAAAACCAGTCAAAAAATATACATCAGTGAGAGTAATCTCTAACCTCTCACCACCAATAATGAAGGCACCCTCTGCCGGCACCCACCACTGCACGAGCTTGTTCAGGAGTCGCCTCACTGAACGTATAGGAGGAATCTGAGCGAACTTCAAGAGTCCGCTCATGGCTAGGGTCTGTCTCACCCCTCCATCAGTCTCAATCCTCAACATAAGCTCACCATCAATCTCTCTCTCCCGCCACACGGACTGAGCTCTCCGCAACATCCTGCCAAGAAAACACAGGAAATTTTTTAGACCCAAAAAAAATTTAGAAAAATCCCATCACGGCTTTTACACAAAAATCCGCGCTGCCCATCGCGGCTTTTCCACAAAAAGCCGCGATGACCATCGCGGGATCCATGCAAAAACCCGCGATGAACATCGCGGATTTTGGGCCGGACAGTCGCGATGAACATCGCGACTATCCCCCATGAACACGCGATGAACATCGCGGGTTACGACCTCACAGTCGCGATGAACATCGTGACTGTGAGCCTAAAACCCGCGCAGTTCATCGCGGGTTCAGCCCCGAAACCCGTGCGGTTCCACGTTGGAGAGTCAACGTGGAGTTTCGCGGCCTTCGGGGGCCCACCGCCAAACAAAAAAGACATAATTGACAAGGTTAAGGCGAATAGAGTTACCTGCAACTCGCTAAATCGAAAACCAACGGTGAAATCTCCCGGAAATCGAGAAATAGCTCTGACAGCTCTATCAAACTCGCACGTAACAATGACAAGTCATATTGGGCCCCACGTCCTATTTATAGAAATTCCACAAATTTCAAACAACCATTGCGGTAGCATACGAAGTCCATTTCCCAAACCGTTGGTACCGTTGGGATTAGCACAGCGAGAACTTCCTAGAGGTTCCTTCCGTTTCCCGTTTTCACGGGGTCCATTTTTTGACCACTTTTTAGCCCCTCTCATCGCCTCGGTTTGCGTGCCACATCGGCCGTTCTCCGTTTTCGATGTGTCTTATATAGCCGGATTCAGTTTTCCGCGCTCGTGATGATTCTTGAGACCATTTCTCGCTCTCACCTTTAGATTTTTCGGGCATTTTTTCCACGCCCCCTCGTCACCTCGGTTTGCGTGCCACATCGACCGTTCTCCGTTTTCGATGTGTCTTATATCGCCGGATTCAGTTTTCCGCGCTAGTGATGATGCTTGAGGCCATTTCTCGCTCTCACCTTTAGATTTTTCGGGCATTTTTTCCACCCCCCTCGTCGCCTCGGTTTGCGTGCCACATCGGTCGTTCTTCGTTTTCGATGTGTCTTATATCGTCGGATTCAGTTTTCCGCGCTCGTGATGATGCTTGAGATCATTTCTTGCTCTCACCTTTAAATTTTTCGGGCATTTTTTCCACGCCCCCTCGTCACCTCGGTTTGCGTGCCACATCGGTCGTTCTCCGTTTTCGGCAATCCTTATGTCACCGGATCCAGTTTTCCGCACAGATGACGATGCTTGAGACCTTTTCTCGCCCTCATCAATCCATTTTTGTTCGGTATAATTTTATCCCTTTTTCGGGCCGAGCAACCCCTTTTTACGAAAAAGGCACTTAGGGAGTTTCTGTTAAGCTCTTTTCTGACTCCTAAAACAATGAAAAGATCGCCGAGCAATCTTGCTTCCTTTCATGCTCGATAAACGTATTTGAAAGGGCGTCTACCTGGTATAAGTTTACCCCTTTTCCGGACCTCGTAGACTAATTACGAAAAAGGTATACTCTAGTCACATCGGCTAGAAGAGTTCTCCATCCGCATCATTTTATGCTTTTTCGGGCCTTGGAGACTAAACTTACGAAAAAGAAACACCAACAGAGTCCACTTACCGTTTTCAGACTCTCTAAACATGAAAGCAACCATGAGCATGCGCCGTCCTGGGCTCACAAAATCCACAGGACCGTACCATTTCAGAGCACACTTTTATCCCTTCTTGGAGCTCATTAAAACTACGAAGAAGGAAGAATGGTGCCTCTTGGCGCCACGATAGATCATGTCTACTCACATAGCAGCTTCCCCATTCTGGTCTCCTTTGTTCAGAGTATTCTGCAGTATGTCACCCGGAAACTCCCTCGACAGCTACCATCAGCTTCACCCCCCCAGAGTCAATACATACCCTTCAGTCCCTAAAAGATGATCCCCACACCTACAAGTCAGTTCCCTACGCTGCCAGGTCAACCACGTCATCATGCTCTGAACAAAGGAAGTTTGAGTCTACCCATTTTTGACCCAGTTATTTCCCATCCCCACAAGTATGTCAGTCCTACCAACAGTACTACATCACTTCAGTTCTACACCTCGTGCTCTTGTCAAGGAAACATCATTGCCTTGTTAGTTGCTGGTCTCCCTCTGTCGACGACAACCACATTAATTCCAGAGGATAGACCTAGAGGTCCCTGTGTCTTGGACTCATTACCATCTATGATGAGTGCCTACGAATCATTTCGAGAGGAATCTTTACTGCCTCTCCCAATGGTTGTTTCTCACATGCTCGACTTCAACACCTTGATCGCATCGTTGAGACTCGCACAGGGTATTGGTCCGTTCAGTTATTAGTCGAAGACCCCGGATACCTCCTGACTCCTCCACAGTTGAGAGTCTTCCTATGGATCACACCAGTTACACTTTTTCTATGGATATCCGGGTTGCGCATGGCGACAGTATTCAGATTTACTCCTGTTTCATACTCCCTTGAGTATACAGTTACATTATTTCTCAGAGATGACTCATAGTCTTTGAATCCCTACAGATGTTGGACACCTTCAGTTTCAGCAGTTCCACAGTTATTCCAGTGTATCAGTTATTGAGATCATTCATGATCATGAGTATATCCCACAATCATGTCCCCTCTGGACCATTATGATGTACCAGTATATTTCTTTACGTATTAGATCCCCCTTCTTGGGACTAATTGTTTTGTATATGTCTTGATACGAGCATGGGAATGCCCGCCTCGTCCTTTATCAGAGATTATACCTCATTCATATTGAGGCCATGTAATATTTTTTGTTTTTGCAGCTTCCAAGGGTCGTGGCTCCAGTCTCCAACCGGTCTCTTCTCTCCCCTAAATCCTAGAAAAAAGGACAAAAGAACTATGATGTCTATCGGCCATACGATGAGCTCCTGCCCTCACACATCAGGGGGCAATCTGTTAACACCTAAAAAGTGCTCACTAGCTCATTCCCTTACTCACATGACCCATTTGTCCACTTTTCCATCATCTGAGCCTCTGAAACCAACAAAAGGTCACCAAAAGACCTTAGTACACCCCTTTTTCCATTAAAAAAGATTATTTTTCCAAGAAAATCATAAAAAAACCCTCAAAAAGGGTCCAAATTCCCAAAAATATTAAAAAGGGAATTAAAATATTATTTTTATTCAAAAAAGGAAAAAGGAGGGAAAAGTACCTAAACCATGTTGGTCAATACCATTTGGTTTCCACAAAACCACAAATGGTATTCCTCACCACCAAAACCTATAAAAAGGTGGTAGGGGCTCCTCATTTCACATCCATCCATTATCTCATCCTTATGCTGCTGAAATCTCCCCTGAGAACTTTTAGCCATTGAAGCAACCTTGGAGAAGGAGACCTCTTGGAGTTTGGAGCTACTCATCTTGGGAGTTGCTCAACATCAACCTTCACCATTGAAGGTAATATCGCAAGCACTTGCTTGCCCCCCATTTTTCAATACAAAAAATTATTTCTTATGTTTCTTGTTCTTGATTTTGAAATGTTTACATTATTTGCTTAGATTCTTGCTTAGATCCATGAATAGTATTGTTTATTTAGTTTATTGTTTTTATTTCTATTGAAACTGCTGCTACTAGTTAGCAGGTGCCCATAGCACTAAGCCTGGTTGCAAAACCGGGCCAACACACGAGTTCTTAGAAAATGTGTTTTACTTCATAAATGGAATCTACAAAGTATGCACATTCTACGTCATAATGACTTTCTATAGTTTGCGCATTCGTTCGGAAATAAGAAAAGCTTACTTCCACCGTTTTTTAAAATCACAGCTTCTAGAAGGTTTACATGATTTCGTAAAAAACACGAGTTTTTAGAAAATGTGTTTTATTTCATAAATGGAATCAACAAAGTATGCACATTCTACGTCATAACGACTTTCTATACTTTGCGCATGCGTTTGGAAATAAGAAAAGCTTACTTCTCCCATTTTTTAAAATCATAGCTTCTAGAAGGTTTACATGATTTCTTAAAAAACACGAGTTTTTAGAAAATGTGTTTTATTTCATACATAGAATAAACAAAGTATGCACATTCTACGTCATAACGACATTCTATAGTTTATGCATGCGTCCGGAAATAAGAAAAGCTTACTTCCACCGTTTTTTAAAATCACAGCTTCTAGAAGGTTTACATGATTTGTTAAAAAACACGAGTTTTTAGAAAATGTGTTTTATTTCATAAATAGAATCAACAAAGTATGCACATTCTACGTCATAACGACTTTCTATAGTTTGCGCATGCATCCGGAAATAAGAAAAGCTTACTTCCACCGTTTTTAAAAATCACAGCTTCTAGAAGGTTTACATGATTTCGTAAAAAACATGAGTTTTTAGAAAATGTGTTTTATTTCATAAATGGAATTTACAAAGTATGCACATTCTACGTCATAACGACTTTCTATAGTTTGCGCATGCGTCCGGAAATAAGAAAAGCTTACTTCCACCGTTTTTTAAAATCACAGCTTCTAGAAGGTTTACATGATTTCGTAAAAAACACGGGTTTTTAGAAAATGTGTTTTATTTCATAAATGGAATCTACAAAGTATGCACATTTTACGTCATAACGACTTTCTATATTTTATCCATGCATCCGGAAATAAGAAAAGCTTACTTCCACCGTTTTTTAAAATCACAGTTCTAGAAAGTTTACATGATTTCGTAAAAAACACGAGTTTTTAGAAAATGTGTTTTATTTCATAAATGGAATCAACAAAGTATGCACATTCTACGTCATAACGACTTTCTATAGTTTGTGCATTCGTCCGGAAATAAGAAAAGCTAACTTCCACCTTTTTTTAAAATCACAGCTTCTAGAAGGTTTACATGATTTCTTAAAAAACACGAGTTTTTAGAAAATGTGTTTTATTTCATAAATGGAATAAACAAAGTATGCACATTCTACGTCATAACCACTTTCTATAGTTTGCACATGCGTACGGAAATAAGAAAAGCTTACTTCGCCCGTTTTTTAAAATCACAGCTTCTAGAAGGTTTACATGATTTCTTAAAAAACACGAGTTTTTAGAAAATGTGTTTTATTTCATAAATTGAATCAACAAAGTATGCACATTCTACATCGTAACGACTTTCTATAGTTTGCGCATGCGTCCGGAAATAAGAAAAGCTTACTTCCACCGTTTTTTAAAATCACAGCTTCTAGAAGGTTTACATGATTTCGTAAAAAACACGAGTTTTTAGAAAATGTGTTTTATTTCATAAATGGAATCTATAAAGTATGCACATTCTACGTCATAACGACTTTCTATAGTTTGCGCATGCGTCCGGAAATAAGAAAAGCTTACTTCCCCCGTTTTTTAAAATCACAACTTCTAGAAGGTTTACATGATTTATTAAAAAACACGAGTTTTTAGAAAATTTGTTTTATTTCATAAATGGAATCAACAAAGTATGCACATTCTACATCGTAACGACTTTCTATAGTTTGCGCATGCGTCTGGAAATAAGAAAAGCTTACTTCCACCGTTTTTTAAAATCACAGCTTCTAGAAGGTTTACATGATTTCGTAAAAAACACGAGTTTTTAGAAAATGTGTTTTATTTCATAAATGGAATCTACAAAGTATGCACATTCTACGTCATAACGACTTTCTATAGTTTGCGCATGCGTCCAGATATAAGAAAAGCTTACTTCCACCGTTTTTTAAAATCACAGCTTCTAGAAGGTTTACATGATTTCGTAAAAAACAAGAGTTTTTAGAAAATGTGTTTTATTTCATAAATGGAATCAACAAAGTATGCACATTCTACGTCATAACGACTTTCTATAGTTTGTGCCTTCGTCCGGAAATAAGAAAAGCTTACTTCCACCGTTTTTTAAAATCACAACTTCTAGAAGGTTTACATGATTTCGTAAAAAACACGAGTTTTTAGAAAATGTGTTTTATTTCATAAATGGAATCAACAACGTATGCACATTCTACGTCATAACGACTTTCTATAGTTTGCGCATGCGTCCGGAAATAAGAAAAGCTTACTTTACCCGTTTTTTAAAATCACAGCTTCTAGAAGGTTTACATGATTTCTTAAAAAACACGAGTTTTTAGAAAATGTGTTTTATTTCATAAATTGAATCAACAAAGTATGCACATTCTACGTCATAACGACTTTCTATAGTTTGCGCATGCGTTTGGAAATAAGAAAAGCTTACTTCCCCCGTTTTTTAAAATCACAGCTTCTAGAAGGTTTACATGATTTCTTAAAAAACAGTAGTTTTTAGAAAATGTGTATTATTTCATAAATGGAATCTACAAAGTATGAACATTCTACATCATAACGACTTTCTATAGTTTATGCATGCGTCCGGAAATAAGAAAAGCTTACTTCCACCGTTTTTTAAAATCACAGCTTCTAAAAGGTTTACATGATTTCAGAAACAACACGAGTTTTTAGAAAATGTGTTTTATTTCATAAATGGAATCAACAAAGTATGCACATTCTACGTCATAACGACTTTCTATAGTTTGCGCATGCGTTTGGAAATAAGAAAAGCTTACTTCCCCCGTTTTTTAAAATCACAGCTTCTAGAAGGTTTACATGATTTCTTAAAAAACAGTAGTTTTTAGAAAATGTGTATTATTTCATAAATGGAATCTACAAAGTATGGACATTCTACATCATAACGACTTTGTATAGTTTATGCATGCGTCCGGAAATAAGAAAAGCTTACTTCCACCGTTTTTTAAAATCACAGCTTCTAAAAGGTTTACATGATTTCGTAAACAACACGAGTTTTTAGAAAATGTGTTTTATTTCATCAATGGAATCAACAAAGTATGCACATTCTACGTCATAACGACTTTCTATAGTTTGCGGATGCGTTTGGAAATAAGAAAAGCTTACTTCCCCCGTTTTTTAAAATCCAGCTTCTAGAAGGTTTACATGATTTCTTAAAAAACATGAGTTTTTAGAAAATGTGTTTTATTTCATAAATGGAATCTACAAAGTATGCACATTCTACGTTATAACGAATTTCTATAGTTTGCGCATGTGTCTGGAAATAAGAAAAGCTTACTTCGACCGTTTTTTAAAATCACAGCTTCTAGAAGCTTTACATGATTTCGTAAAAAACATGAGTTTTTAGAAAATGTGTTTTATTTCATAAATGGAATCTACAAAGTATGCACATTCTACGTCATAACGACATTCTTTTGTTTGCGGATGCGTCCCTAAATAATAAAATCTTACTTCCACCATTTTTTAAAATCACAGCTTCTAGAAGGTTTACATGATTTCGTAAAAAACACGAGTTTTTAGAAAATGTGTTTTATTTCATAAATGGAATCTACAAAGTATGCACATTCTACGTCGTAATGATTTTCTATAGTTTGCGCATGCGTCCGGATATAAGAAAAGCTTAATTCCACCGTTTTTTAAAATCACAGCTTCTAGAAGGTTTACATGATTTCGTAAAAAACACAAGTTTTTAGAAAATGTGTTTTATTTCCTAAATGGAATCTACAAAGTATGCACATTCTACGTCATAACGACTTTATATAGTTTGCGCATGCGTCCGGAAATAAGAAAAGCTTAATCAACCGTTTTTTAAAATCACAGCTTCTAGAAGGTTTACATGATTTCGTAAAAAACACGAGTTATTAGAAAATGTGTTTTATTTCATAAATGGAATCTACAAAGTATGCACATTCTACGTCATAACGACATTCTATAGTTTGCGCATACGTCCGGAAATAAGAAAAGCTTACTTCCACCGTTTTTTAAAATCACAGCTTCTAGAAGGTTTACATGATTTCGTAAAAAACACGAGTTTTTAGAAAATGTGTTTTACTTCAAAAATGGAATCTACAAAGTATGCACATTCTACGTCATAACGACTTTCTATAGTTTGTGCATGCGTCCGGATATAAGAAAAGCTTACTTCCACCGTTTTTTAAAATCACAGCTTCTAGAAGGTTTACATGATTTCGTAAAAAACACGAGTTTTTAGAAAATGTGTTTTATTTCATAAATGGAATATACAAAGTATGCAAATTCTACGTCATAAAGACTTTCTATAGTTTGCGCATTCGTCCGGAAATAAGAAAAGCTTACTTCCACCGTTTTTTAAAATCATAGCTTCTAGAAGGTTTACATGATTTCGTAAAAAACACGAGTTTTTAGAAAATGTGTTTTATTTCATAAATGGAATCAACAAAGTATGCACATTCTACGTCATAAATACTTTCTATACTTTGCGCATGCGTTTGGAAATAAGAAAAGCTTACTTCTCCCGTTTGTTAAAATCACAGCTTCTAGAAGGTTTACATGGTTTCTTAAAAAACACGAGTTTTTAGAAAATGTGTTTTATTTCATAAAGAGAATCAACAAAGTATGCACATTCTATGTCATAACGACTTTCTATAGTTTGCGCATGCCTACGGAAATAAGAAAATCTTACTTCCACCGTTTTTTAAAATCACAGCTTCTAGAAGGTTTACATGATTTCGTTAAAAACAAGAGTTTTTAGAAAATGTGTTTTATTTCTTAAATAGAATCAACAAAGTATGCACATTCTACGTCATAACGACTTTATATAGTTTGCGCACGTGTCCAGAAATAAGAAAAGCTTAATCAACCGTTTTTTAAAATCACAGCTTCTAGAAGGTTTACATGATTTCGTATAAAACTCGAGTTTTCAGAAAATGTGTTTTATTTCATAAATCGAATCTACAAAGTATGCACATTCTACGTCATAACGACATTCTATAGTTTGCGCATGCGTCCGGAAATGAGAAAAGCTTACTTCCACCGTTTTTTAAAATCACAGCTTCTAGAAGGTTTACATGATTTCGTAAAAAACACGAGTTTTTAGAAAATGTGTTTTATTTCATAAATGGAATCAACAAAGTATGCACATTCTACGTCATAAATACTTTCTATACTTTGCGCATGCGTTTGGAAATAAGAAAAGCTTACTTCTCCCGTTTGTTAAAATCACAGCTTCTAGAAGGTTTACATGGTTTCTTAAAAAACACGAGTTTTTAGAAAATGTGTTTTATTTCATAAAGAGAATCAACAAAGTATGCACATTCTATGTCATAACGACTTTCTATAGTTTGCGCATGCCTCCGGAAATAAGAAAATCTTACTTCCACCGTTTTTTAAAATCACAGCTTCTAGAAGGTTTACATGATTTCGTAAAAAACAAGAGTTTTTAGAAAATGTGTTTTATTTCTTAAATAGAATCAACAAAGTATGCACATTCTACGTCATAACGACTTTATATAGTTTGCGCACGTGTCCAGAAATAAGAAAAGCTTAATCAACCGTTTTTTAAAATCACAGCTTCTAGAAGGTTTACATGATTTCGTATAAAACTCGAGTTTTTAGAAAATGTGTTTTATTTCATAAATCGAATCTACAAAGTATGCACATTCTACGTCATAACGACATTCTATAGTTTGCGCATGCGTCCGGAAATGAGAAAAGCTTACTTCCACCGTTTTTTAAAATCACAGCTTCTAGAAGGTTTACATGATTTCGTAAAAAACACGAGTTTTTAGAAAATGTGTTTTATTTCATAAATGGAATCAACAAAGTATGCACATTCTACGTCATAACGACTTTCTATACTTTGCGCATGCGTTTGGAAATAAGAAAAGCTTACTTCTCCCATTTTTTAAAATCATAGCTTCTAGAAGGTTTACATGATTTCTTAAAAAACACGAGTTTTTAGAAAATGTGTTTTATTTCATACATAGAATAAACAAAGTATGCACATTCTACGTCATAACGACATTCTATAGTTTATGCATGCGTCCGGAAATAAGAAAAGCTTACTTCCACCGTTTTTTAAAATCACAGCTTCTAGAAGGTTTACATGATTTGTTAAAAAACACGAGTTTTTAGAAAATGTGTTTTATTTCATAAATAGAATCAACAAAGTATGCACATTCTACGTCATAACGACTTTCTATAGTTTGCGCATGCATCCGGAAATAAGAAAAGCTTACTTCCACCGTTTTTAAAAATCACAGCTTCTAGAAGGTTTACATGATTTCGTAAAAAACATGAGTTTTTAGAAAATGTGTTTTATTTCATAAATGGAATTTACAAAGTATGCACATTCTACGTCATAACGACTTTCTATAGTTTGCGCATGCGTCCGGAAATAAGAAAAGCTTACTTCCACCGTTTTTTAAAATCACAGCTTCTAGAAGGTTTACATGATTTCGTAAAAAACACGGGTTTTTAGAAAATGTGTTTTATTTCATAAATGGAATCTACAAAGTATGCACATTTTACGTCATAACGACTTTCTATATTTTATCCATGCATCCGGAAATAAGAAAAGCTTACTTCCACCGTTTTTTAAAATCACAGTTCTAGAAAGTTTACATGATTTCGTAAAAAACACGAGTTTTTAGAAAATGTGTTTTATTTCATAAATGGAATCAACAAAGTATGCACATTCTACGTCATAACAACTTTCTATAGTTTGTGCATTCGTCCGGAAATAAGAAAAGCTAACTTCCACCTTTTTTTAAAATCACAGCTTCTAGAAGGTTTACATGATTTCTTAAAAAACACGAGTTTTTAGAAAATGTGTTTTATTTCATAAATGGAATAAACAAAGTATGCACATTCTACGTCATAACCACTTTCTATAGTTTGCACATGCGTACGGAAATAAGAAAAGCTTACTTCGCCCGTTTTTTAAAATCACAGCTTCTAGAAGGTTTACATGATTTCTTAAAAAACACGAGTTTTTAGAAAATGTGTTTTATTTCATAAATTGAATCAACAAAGTATGCACATTCTACATCGTAACGACTTTCTATAGTTTGCGCATGCGTCCGGAAATAAGAAAAGCTTACTTCCACCGTTTTTTAAAATCACAGCTTCTAGAAGGTTTACATGATTTCGTAAAAAACACGAGTTTTTAGAAAATGTGTTTTATTTCATAAATGGAATCTATAAAGTATGCACATTCTACGTCATAACGACTTTCTATAGTTTGCGCATGCGTCCGGAAATAAGAAAAGCTTACTTCCCCCGTTTTTTAAAATCACAACTTCTATAAGGTTTACATGATTTCTTTAAAAACACGAGTTTTTAGAAAATTTGTTTTATTTCATAAATGGAATCAACAAAGTATGCACATTCTACATCGTAACGACTTTCTATAGTTTGCGCATGCGTCTGGAAATAAGAAAAGCTTACTTCCACCGTTTTTTAAAATCACAGCTTCTAGAAGGTTTACATGATTTCGTAAAAAACACGAGTTTTTAGAAAATGTGTTTTATTTCATAAATGGAATCTACAAAGTATGCACATTCTACGTCATAACGACTTTCTATAGTTTGCGCATGCGTCCAGATATAAGAAAAGCTTACTTCCACCGTTTTTTAAAATCACAGCTTCTAGAAGGTTTACATGATTTCGTAAAAAACAAGAGTTTTTAGAAAATGTGTTTTATTTCATAAATGGAATCAACAAAGTATGCACATTCTACGTCATAACGACTTTCTATAGTTTGTGCCTTCGTCCGGAAATAAGAAAAGCTTACTTCCACCGTTTTTTAAAATCACAACTTCTAGAAGGTTTACATGATTTCGTAAAAAACACGAGTTTTTAGAAAATGTGTTTTATTTCATAAATGGAATCAACAACGTATGCACATTCTACATCATAACGACTTTCTATAGTTTGCGCATGCGTCCGGAAATAAGAAAAGCTTACTTTACCCGTTTTTTAAAATCACAGCTTCTAGAAGGTTTACATGATTTCTTAAAAAACATGAGTTTTTAGAAAATGTGTTTTATTTCATAAATTGAATCAACAAAGTATGCACATTCTACGTCATAACGACTTTCTATAGTTTGCGCATGCGTTTGGAAATAAGAAAAGCTTACTTCCCCCGTTTTTTAAAATCACAGCTTCTAGAAGGTTTACATGATTTCTTAAAAAACAGTAGTTTTTAGAAAATGTGTATTATTTCATAAATGGAATCTACAAAGTATGAACATTCTACATCATAACGACTTTCTATAGTTTATGCATGCGTCCGGAAATAAGAAAAGCTTACTTCCACCGTTTTTTAAAATCACAGCTTCTAAAAGGTTTACATGATTTCAGAAACAACACGAGTTTTTAGAAAATGTGTTTTATTTCATAAATGGAATCAACAAAGTATGCACATTCTACGTCATAACGACTTTCTATAGTTTGCGCATGCGTTTGGAAATAAGAAAAGCTTACTTCCCCCGTTTTTTAAAATCACAGCTTCTAGAAGGTTTACATGATTTCTTAAAAAACAGTAGTTTTTAGAAAATGTGTATTATTTCATAAATGGAATCTACAAAGTATGGACATTCTACATCATAACGACTTTGTATAGTTTATGCATGCGTCCGGAAATAAGAAAAGCTTACTTCCACCGTTTTTTAAAATCACAGCTTCTAAAAGGTTTACATGATTTCGTAAACAACACGAGTTTTTAGAAAATGTGTTTTATTTCATAAATGGAATCAACAAAGTATGCACATTCTACGTCATAACGACTTTCTATAGTTTGCGGATGCGTTTGGAAATAAGAAAAGCTTACTTCCCCCGTTTTTTAAAATCCAGCTTCTAGAAGGTTTACATGATTTCTTAAAAAACATGAGTTTTTAGAAAATGTGTTTTATTTCATAAATGGAATCTACAAAGTATGCACATTCTACGTTATAACGAATTTCTATAGTTTGCGCATGCGTCTGGAAATAAGAAAAGCTTACTTCCACCGTTTTTTAAAATCACAGCTTCTAGAAGCTTTACATGATTTCGTAAAAAACATGAGTTTTTAGAAAATGTGTTTTATTTCATAAATGGAATCTACAAAGTATGCACATTCTACGTCATAACGACATTCTTTTGTTTGCGGATGCGTCCCTAAATAATAAAATCTTACTTCCACCATTTTTTAAAATCACAGCTTCTAGAAGGTTTACATGATTTCGTAAAAAACACGAGTTTTTAGAAAATGTGTTTTATTTCATAAATGGAATCTACAAAGTATGCACATTCTACGTCGTAATGACTTTCTATAGTTTGCGCATGCGTCCGGATATAAGAAAAGCTTAATTCCACCGTTTTTTAAAATCACAGCTTCTAGAAGGTTTACATGATTTCGTAAAAAACACAAGTTTTTAGAAAATGTGTTTTATTTCCTAAATGGAATCTACAAAGTATGCACATTCTACGTCATAACGACTTTATATAGTTTGCGCATGCGTCCGGAAATAAGAAAAGCTTAATCAACCGTTTTTTAAAATCACAGCTTCTAGAAGGTTTACATGATTTCGTAAAAAACACGAGTTATTAGAAAATGTGTTTTATTTCATAAATGGAATCTACAAAGTATGCACATTCTACGTCATAACGACATTCTATAGTTTGCGCATACGTCCGGAAATAAGAAAAGCTTACTTCCACCGTTTTTTAAAATCACAGCTTCTAGAAGGTTTACATGATTTCGTAAAAAACACGAGTTTTTAGAAAATGTGTTTTATTTCAAAAATGGAATCTACAAAGTATGCACATTCTACGTCATAACGACTTTCTATAGTTTGTGCATGCGTCCGGATATAAGAAAAGCTTACTTCCACCGTTTTTTAAAATCACAGCTTCTAGAAGGTTTACATGATTTCGTAAAAAACACGAGTTTTTAGAAAATGTGTTTTATTTCATAAATGGAATATACAAAGTATGCAAATTCTACGTCATAAAGACTTTCTATAGTTTGCGCATTCGTCCGGAAATAAGAAAAGCTTACTTCCACCGTTTTTTAAAATCACAGCTTCTAGAAGGTTTACATGATTTCGTAAAAAACACGAGTTTTTAGAAAATGTGTTTTATTTCATAAATGGAATCAACAAAGTATGCACATTCTACGTCATAAATACTTTCTATACTTTGCGCATGCGTTTGGAAATAAGAAAAGCTTACTTCTCCCGTTTGTTAAAATCACAGCTTCTAGAAGGTTTACATGGTTTCTTAAAAAACACGAGTTTTTAGAAAATGTGTTTTATTTCATAAATAGAATCAACAAAGTATGCACATTCTATGTCATAACGACTTTCTATAGTTTGCGCATGCCTCAAGAAATAAGAAAATCTTACTTCCACCGTTTTTTAAAATCACAGCTTCTAGAAGGTTTACATGATTTCGTAAAAAACAAGAGTTTTTAGAAAATGTGTTTTATTTCTTAAATAGAATCAACAAAGTATGCACATTCTACGTCATAACGACTTTATATAGTTTGCGCACGTGTCCAGAAATAAGAAAAGCTTAATCAACCGTTTTTTAAAATCACAGCTTCTAGAAGGTTTACATGATTTCGTAAAAAACTCGAGTTTTTAGAAAATGTGTTTTATTTCATAAATCGAATCTACAAAGTATGCACATTCTACGTCATAACGACATTCTATAGTTTGCGCATGCGTCCGGAAATGAGAAAAGCTTACTTCTACCGTTTTTTAAAATCACAGTTCTAGAAGGTTTACATGATTTCGTAAAAAACACGAGTTTTTAGAAAATGTGTTTTATTTCAAAAATGGAATCTACAAAGTATGCACATTCTACGTCATAACGACTTTCTATAGTTTGTGCATGCGTCCGGATATAAGAAAAGCTTACTTCCACCGTTTTTTAAAATCACAGCTTCTAGAAGGTTTACATGATTTCGTAAAAAACACGAGTTTTTAGAAAATGTGTTTTATTTCATAAATGGAATATACAAAGTATGCAAATTCTACGTCATAAAGACTTTCTATAGTTTGCGCATTCGTCCGGAAATAAGAAAAGCTTACTTCCACCGTTTTTTAAAATCACAGCTTCGAGAAGGTTTACATGATTTCGTAAAAAACACGAGTTTTTAGAAAATGTGTTTTATTTCATAAATGGAATCAACAAAGTATGCACATTCTACGTCATAACGACTTTCTATAGTTTGCGCATTCGTCCGGAAATAAGAAAAGCTTACTTCCACCTTTTTTTAAAATCACAGCTTCTAGAAGGTTTACATGATTTCTTAAAAAACAAGAGTTTTTAGAAAATGTGTTTTATTTCATAAATGGAATAAACAAAGTATGCACATTCTACGTCATAACGACTTTCTATAGTTTGCGCATGCGTCCGGAAATAAGAAAAGCTTACTTCCCCCGTTTTTTAAAATCACAGCTTCTAGAAGGTTTACATGATTTTTTAAAAAACACGAGTTTTTAGAAAATGTGTTTTATTTCATAAATTGAATCAACAAAGTATGCACATTCTACATCGTAATGACTTTCTATAGTTTGCGCATGCGTCGGGAAATAAGAAAAGCTTACTTCCACCGTTTTTTAAAATCACAGCTTCTAGAAGGTTTACATGATTTCGTAAAAAACACGAGTTTTTAGAAAATGTGTTTTATTTCATAAATGGAATCTACAAAGTATGCACATTCTACGTCATAACGACTTTCTATAGTTTGCGCATGCGTCCAGAAATAAGAAAAGCTTACTTCCACCGTTTTTTAAAATCACAGCTTCTAGAAGGTTTACATGATTTCGTAAAAAACACAAGTTTTTAGAAAATGTGTTTTATTTCATAAATGGAATCTACAAAGTATGCATATTCTACGTCATAACGACTTTATATAGTTTGCGCATGCATCCGGAAATAAGAAAAGCTTAATCAACCATTTTTGAAAATCACAGCTTCTAGAAGGTTTACATGATTTCGTAAAAAACTCGAGTTTTTAGAAAATGTGTTTTATTTCATAAATGGAATCAACAAAGTATGCACATTCTAATTCATAATGACTTTCTATAGTTTGCGCATTCGTCCGGAAATAAGAAAAGCTTACTTCCACCGTTTTTTAAAATCACAGCTTCTAGAAGGTTTACATGATTTCGTAAAAAACACGAGTTTTTAGAAAATGTGTTTTATTTCATAAATGGAATCAACAAAGTATGCACATTCTACGTCATAACGACTTTCTATACTTTGCGCATGCGTTTGGAAATAAGAAAAGCTTACTTCTCCCATTTTTTAAAATCACAGCTTCTAGAAGGTTTACATGATTTCTTAAAAAACACGAGTTTTTAGAAAATGTGTTTTATTTCATACATAGAATAAACAAAGTATGCACATTCTACATCATAACGACATTCTATAGTTTATGCATGCGTCCGGAAATAAGAAAAGCTTACTTTCACCGTTTTTTAAAATCAAAGCTTCTAGAAGGTTTACATGATTTGTTAAAAAACACGAGTTTTTAGAAAATGTGTTTTATTTCATAAATAGAATCAACAAAGTATGCACATTCTACGTCATAATGACTTTCTATAGTTTGCGCATGCGTCCGGAAATAAGAAAAGCTTACTTCCACCGTTTTTTAAAATCACAGCTTCTAGAAGGTTTACATGATTTCGTAAAAAACACAAGTTTTTAGAAAATGTGTTTTATTTCATAAATGGAATCTACAAAGTATGCACATTCTACGTCATAACGAATTTATATAGTTTGCGCATGCGTCCGGAAATAAGAAAAGCTTAATCAACCGTTTTTTAAAATCAGAGCTTCTAGAAGGTTTACATGATTTCGTAAAAAACACGAGGATTTAGAAAATGTGTTTTATTTCATAAATGGAATCTACAAAGTATGCACATTCTACGTCATAACGACTTTCTATAGTTTGCGCATGCATCCGGAAATAAGAAAAGCTTACTTCTACCGTTTTTTAAAATCACAGCTTCTAGAAGGTTTACATGATTTCGTAAAAAACACGGGTTTTTAGATAATGTGTTTTATTTCATAAATGGAATCTACAAAGTATGCACATTCTACATGATAACGACTTTCTATATTTTATCCATGCGTACGGAAATAAGAAAAGCTTACTTCCACCGTTTTTTAAAATCACAGTTCTAGAACGTTTACATGATTTCGTAAAAAACACGAGTTTTTAGAAAATGTGTTTTATTTCATAAATGGAATCAACAAAGTATGCACATTCTACGTCATAACGACTTTCTATAGTTTGCGCATTCGTCCGGAAATAAGAAAAGCTTACTTCCACCTTTTTTTAAAATCACAGCTTCTAGAAGGTTTACATGATTTCTTAAAAAACACGAGTTTTTAGAAAATGTGTTTTATTTCATAAATGGAATAAACAAAGTATGCACATTCTACGTCATAACGACTTTCTATAGTTTGCGCATGCGTCCGGAAATAAGAAAAGCTTACTTCCCCCGTTTTTTAAAATCACAGCTTCTAGAAAGTTTACATGATTTCTTAAAAAACACGAGTTTTTAGAAAATGTGTTTTATTTCATAAATTGAATCAACAAAGTATGCACATTCTACATCGTAACGACTTTCTATAGTTTGCGCATGCGTCGAGATATACGAAAAGCTTACTTCCACCGTTTTTTAAAATCACAGCTTCTAGAAGGTTTACATGATTTCGTAAAAAACACGAGTTTTTAGAAAATGTGTTTTATTTCATAAATGGAATCAACAAAGTATGCACATTCTACGTCATAACGACTTTCTATAGTTTGTGCCTTCGTCCAGAAATAAGAAAAGCTTACTTCCACCGTTTTTTAAAATCACAGCTTCTAGAAGGTTTACATGATTTCGTAAAAAACACGAGTTTTTAGAAAATGTGTTTTATTTCATAAATGGAATCAAAAAAGTATGCAGATTCTACGTCATAACGAATTTCTAGACTTTGCACATGCGTTTGGAAATAAGAAAAGCTTACTTCCACCGTTTTTTAAAATCACAGCTTCTAGAAGGTTTACATGATTTCATAAAAAACACGAGTTTTTAGAAAATGTGTTTTATTTCATAAATGGAATCTACAAAGTATGCACATTCTACGTCATAACGACTTTCTATAGTTTGCGCATGCGTCCGGAAATAAGAAAAGATTACTTACACCGTTTTTTAAAATCACAACTTCTAGAAGGTTTACATGATTTCTTAAAAAACACGAGTTTTTAGAAAATATTTTTTATTTCATAAATCGAATCAACAAAGTATGCACCTTCTACATCATAACGACTTTCTATAGTTTGAGCATGCGTTTGGAAATAAGAAAAGCTTACTTCCCCCGTTTTTTAAAATCACAGCTTCTAGAAGGTTTACATGATTTCGTAAAAAACACAAGTTTTTAGAAAATGTGTTTTATTTCATAAATGGAATCTACAAAGTATGCACATTCTACGTCATAACGACTTTCTATAGTTTGCGCATGCGTCCGGAAATAAGAAAAGCTTACTTCCACCGTTTTTTAAAATCATAGCTTCTAGAAGGTTTACATGATTTCGTAAAAAACACGGGTTTTTAGAAAATGTGTTTTATTTCATAAATGGAATCTACAAAGTATGCACATTCTACGTCATAACGTTTTTCTATAGTTTGCGCATGCGTCCGGAAATAAGAAAAGCTTACTTCCATCGTTTTTTAAAATCATAGCTTCTAGAAGGTTTACATGATTTCGTAAAAAACACGGCTTTTTAGAAAATGTGTTTTATTTCATAAATGGAATCAACAAAGTATGCACATTCTACGTCATAACGAATTTCTATACTTTGCGCATGTGTTTGGAAATAAGATAAGCTTACTTCCACCGTTTTTTAAAATCACAGCTTCTAGAAGGTTTACATGATTTCATAAAAAACACGAGTTTTTAGAAAATGTGTTTTATTTCATAAATGGAATCTACAAAGTATGGACATTCTACGTCATAACGACTTTCTATAGTTTGCGCATGCGTCCGGAAATAAGAAAAGCTTACTTCCCCCGTTTTTTAAAATCACAGCTTCTAGAAGGACATGATTTGTTAAAAAACACGAGTTTTTAGAAAATGTGTTTTATTTCATAAATGGAATCTACAAAGTATGCACATTCTACGTCATAACGACTTTCTATAGTTTGCGCATGCGTCCGGAAATAAGAAAAGCTTACTTCCACCGTTTTTTAAAATCACAGCTTCTAGAAGGTTTACATGATTTCGTGAAAAACACAAGTTTTTAGAAAATGTGTTTTATTTCATAAATGGAATCTACAAAGTATGCACATTCTACGTCATAACGACTTTATATAGTTTGCGCATGCATTCGGAAATAAGAAAAGCTTAATCAACCATTTTTGAAAATCACAGCTTCTAGAAGGTTTACATGATTTCATAAAAAACTCGAGTTTTTAGAAAATGTGTTTTATTTCATAAATGGAATCAACAAAGTATGCACATTCTACGTGATAATGACTTTCTATAGTTTGCGCATTCGTCTGGAAATAAGAAAATCTTACTTCCACCGTTTTTTAAAATCACAGCTTCTAGAAGGTTTACATGATTTCGTAAAAAACACGAGTTTTTAGAAAATGTGGTTTATTTCATAAATGGAATCAACAAAGTATGCACATTCTACGTCATAACGTCTTTCTATACTTTGTGCATGCATCCGGAAATAAGAAAAGCTTACTTCCACCGTTTTTTAAAATCACAGCTTCTAGAAGGTTTACATGATTTCGTAAAAAACATGAGTTTTTAGAAAATGTGTTTTATTTCATAAATGGAATCTACAAAGTATGCACATTCTACGTCATAACGACTTTCTATAGTTTGCGCATGCGTCCGGAAATAAGAAAAGCTTACTTCCCCCTTTTTTTAAAATCACGGCTTCTAGAAGGTTTATATGATTTGTTAAAAAACACGAGTTTTTAGAAACTGTGTTTTATTTTATAAATGGAATCAACAAAGTATGCACATTCTATGTCATAACGACTTTCTATAGTTTGCGCATGGGTCCGGAAATAAGAAAAGTTTACTTCCACCATTTTTTAAAATCACAGCTTCTAGAAGGTTTACATGATTTCTTAAAAAACACGAGTTTTTAGAAACTGTGTTTTATTTCATAAATGGAATCAACAAAGTATGCACATTCTATGTCATAACGACTTTCTATAGTTTGCGCATGCGTCCGGAAATAAGAAAAGCTTACTTCCCCCGTTTTTTAAAATCACAGCTTCTAGAAGGTTTACATGATTTGTTAAAAAATACGAGTTTTTAGAAAATGTGTTTTATTTCATAAATGGATTCAAAAAAGTATGCACATTCTACGTCATAATGAATTTCTATAGTTTGCGCATGCGTTTGGACATAAGAAAAGCTTACTTTCCCCGTTCTTTAAAATCACAGCTTCTAGAAGGTTTACATGATTTCTTAAAAGACACGAGTTTTTAGAAAATCTGTTTTATTTCATAAACGGAATCAACAAAGTATGCACGTTCTACGTCATAACGACTTTCTATAGTTTGCGCATGCGTTTGGAAATAAGAAAAGCTTACTTACCCCGTTTTTTGAAATCACAGCTTCTAGAAGGTTTACATGATTTCTTAAAAAACATGAGTTTTTAGAAACTGTGTTTTATTTCATAAATGGAATCTATAAAGTATGCACATTCTACGTCATAACGACTTTCTATAGTTTGCGCATGCGTCCGGAAATAAGAAAAGCTTACTTCCACCGTTTTTTTAAATCACAGCTTCTAGAAGGTTTACATGATTTCGTAAAAAACATGAGTTTTTAGAAAATGTGTTTTATTTCATAAATGGAATCAACAAAGTATGCACATTCTACGTCATAACGACTTTCTATTGTTTGCGCATCCGTCCAGAAATAAGAAAAGCTTACTTCCAACGTTTTTTAAAAGCACAGCTTCTAGAGGGTTTACACGATTTCTTAAAAAACACGAGTTTTTAGAAAATGTGTTTTATTTGATAAATGGAATCAACAAAGTATGCACATTCTACATCATAATGACTTTCTATAGTTTGCGCATTCATCAGGAAATAAGAAAAGCTTAGTTCAACCGTTTTTTAAAATCACAGCTTCTAGAAGGTTTACACGATTTCGTAAAAAACACGAGTTTTTAGAAAATGTGTTTTATTTCATAAATGGAATCTACAAAGTATGCACATTCTACGTCATAAGGACTTTCTATAGTTTGCACATGCCTCTGGAAATAAGAAAAGCTTACTTCCACTGTTTTTTAAAATCACAGCTTCTAGAAGGTTTACATGATTTTGTAAAAAACATGAGTTTTTAGAAAATCTGTTTTATTTCATCAATGGAATATACAAAGTATGCACATTCTAAGTCCTAACGACTTTCTATAGTTTGCGCATGCGTCCGGAAACAAGAAAAGCTTACTTCCACTGTTTTTTAAAATCACAGCTTCTAGAAGGTTTACATGATTTCGTAAAAAACACGAGTTTTTAGAAAATGTGTTTTATTTCATAAATGGAATCTACAAAGTATGCACATTCTACGTCATAATGACTTTCTATAGTTTGCGCATGCGTCCGGAAATAAGAAAAGCTTACTTCCCCCGTTTTTTAAAATCACAGCTTCTAGAAGGTTTATATGATTTGTTAAAAAACACGAGTTTTTAGAAACTGTGTTTTATTTTATAAATGGAATCAACAAAGTATGCACATTCTACGTCATAACGACTTTCTATAGTTTGCGCATGCGTCCGGAAATAAGAAAAGCTTACTTCCACCGTTTTTTAAAATCACAGCTTCTAGAAGGTTTACATGATTTCTTAAAAAACACGAGTTTTTAGAAACTGTGTTTTATTTCATAAATGGAATCAACAAAGTATGCACATTCTATGTCATAACGACTTTCTATAGTTTGCGCATGCATCCAGAAATAAGAAAAGCTTACTTCCCCCGTTTTTTAAAATCACAGCTTCTAGAAGGTTTACATGATTTGTTAAAAAATACGAGTTTTTAGAAAATGTGTTTTATTTCATAAATGGAATCAACAAAGTATGCACATTCTACGTCATAACGAATTTTTATAGTTTACGCATGCGTTTGGACATAAGAAAAGCTTACTTCCCCCGTTCTTTAAAATCACAGCTTCTAGAAGGTTTACATGATTTCTTAAAAAACACGAGTTTTTAGAAAATCTGTTTTATTTCATAAACGGAATCAACAAAGTATGCACATTCTACGTCATAACGACTTTCTATAGTTTGCGCATGTGTTTGGAAATAAGAAAAGCTTACTTCCCCCGTTTTTTGAAATCACAGCTTCTAGAAGGTTTACATGATTTCTTAAAAAACATGAGTTTTTAGAAACTGTGTTTTATTTCATAAATGGAATCAACAAAGTATGCACATTCTATGTCATAACGACTTTCTATAGTTTGCGCATGCGTCCGGAAATAAGAAAAGCTTACTTCCCCCGTTTTTTAAAATCACAGCTTCTAGAAGGTTTACATGATTTCTTAAAAAACACAAGTTTTTAGAAAATGTGTTTTATTTCATAAATGGAATCAACAAGGTATGCACATTCTACGTCATAACGACTTTCTATAGTTTGCGCATGCGTCCGGAAATAAGAAAAGCTTACTTCCCCCGTTTTTTAAAATCACAGCTTCTAGAAGGTTTACATGATTTCTTAAAAAACACGAGTTTTTAGAAAATGTGTTTTATTTCATAAATGGAATCTACAAAGTATGTACATTCTACGTCATAACGAATTTCTATAGTTTGCGCATGCGTTTGGAAATAAGAAAAGCTTACTTCTCCCGTTTTTTAAAATCACAGCTTCTAGAAGGTTTACATGATTTCTTAAAAAACACGAGTTTTTAGAAAATGTGTTTTATTTCATAAATGGAATAAACAAAGTATGCACATTCTACGTCATAATGACTTTCTATAGTTTGTGCATGCGTTTGGAAATAAGAAAAGCTTACTTCCACAGTTTTTTAAAATCACAGCTTCTTGAAGGTTTACATGATTTCTTAAAAAATACGAGTTTTTAGAAAATGTGTTTTATTTCATAAATGGAATCAACAAAGTATTCACATTCTACTTCATAACGACTTTCTATAGTTTGCGCATTCGTTTGGAAATAGGAAAAGCTTACTTCCAACGTTTTTTAAAATCACAGCTTCTAGAAGGTTTACATGATTGCGAAAAAAAAACGAGTTTTTAGAAAATGTGTTTTCATTCATAAATGGAATTAACAAAGTATGCACATTCTAAGTCATAATGACTTTCTATAGTTTGCACATGCGTCCGGAAATAGGAAAAGCTTACTTCCACCGTTTTTTAAAATCACAGCTTCTAGAAGGCTTACATGATTTCTTAAAAAATACGAGTTTTTAGAAAATGTGTTTTATTTCATAAATGGAATCTACAAAGTATGCACATTCTACATCATAACGACTTTCTATAGTTTGCGCATGCGTCCGTAAATAAGAAAAGCTTACTTCCCCCGTTTTTTAAAATCACAGCTTCTAGAAGGTTTACATGATTTGTTAAAAAACACGAGTTTTTAGAAACTATGTTTTATTTCATAAATGGAATCAACAAAGTATGCACATTCTACATCATAACGACTTTCTATAGTTTGTGCATGCGTCCGGAAATAAGAAAATCTGACTTCCCCCTTTTTTTAAAATCACAACTTCTAGAAGGTCTACATGATTTGTTAAAAAACACGAGTTTTTAGAAACTGTGGTTTATTTCATAAATGGAATCATCAAAGTATGCACATTCTATGTCATAACGACTTTCTATAGTTTGCGCATTCGTCCGGAAATAAGAAAAGCTTGCTTCCACCGTTTTTTAAAATCAAAGTTTCTAGAAGGTTTACATGATTTCGTAAAAAACACGAGTTTTTAGAAAATTTGTTTTATTTCATAAATGTAATCTACAAAGTATGCACATTCTACCTCATAATGACTTTATATAGTTTGCGCATGCGTCCGGAAATAAGAAAAGCTTACTTCCCCCGTTTTTTAAAATCATAGCTTCTACAAGGTTTACATGATTTCTCAAAAAACACGAGTTTTTAGAAAATGTGTTTTATTTCATAAATGGAATCAACAAAGTATGCACATTCTACATCATAATGACTTTCTATAGTTTGCGCATTCATCAGGAAATAAGAAAAGCTTACTTCCACCGTTTTTTAAAATCACAGCTTCTAGAAGGTTTACACGATTTCGTAAAAAACACGAGTTTTTAGAAAATTTGTTTTATTTCATAAATGGAATCTACAAAGTATGCACATTCTACGTCATAACGACTTTCTATAGTTTGCGCATGCGTCCGGAAATAAGAAAAGCTTACTTCCCCCGTTTTTTAAAATCACAGCTTCTAGAAGGTTTACACGATTTCTTAAAAAACACGAGTTTTTAGAAAATGTATTTTATTTCATAAATGGAATCAACAAAGTATGCACATTCTACATCATAACGACTTTCTATAGTTTGCACATTCGTCCGGAAATAAGAAAAGCTTACTTCCCCCGTTTTTTAAAATCACAGCTTCTAGAAGGGTTACATGATTTCGTAAAAAACAAGAGTTTTTAGAAAATGTGTTTTATTTCATAAATGGAATCTACAAAGTATGCACATTCTACGTCATAACGACTTTATATAGTTTGCGCATGCGTCCGGAAATAAGAAAAGCTTACTTCCCCCGTTTTTTAAAATCACAGCTTCTAGAAGGATTACATGATTTGTTAAAAAACACGAGTTTTTTGAAAATGTGTTTTATTTCATAAATGGAATCAACAAAGTATGCACATTCTACGTCATAACGACTTTCTATAGTTTGCGCATGCGTTCGGAAATAAGAAAAGCTTACTTCCACCGTTTTTTTAAATCACAGCTTCTAGAAGGTTTACATGATTTCGTAAAAAACACGAGTTTTTAGAAAATGTGTTTTATTTCATAAATGGAATCAACAAAGTATGCACATTCTACGTCATAACGACTTTCTATTGTTTGCGCATGCGTCCAAAAATAAGAAACACTTACTTCCAACATTTTTTAAAAGCACAGCTTCTAGAGGGTTTACACGATTTCCTAAAAAACACGAGTTTTTAGAAAATGTGTTTTATTTCATAAATGGAATCAAGAAAGTATGCACATTCTACATCATAATGACTTTCTATAGTTTGCGCATTTATCAGGAAATAAGAAAAGCTTACTTCCACCGTTTTTTAAAATCACAGCTTCTAGAAGGTTTACACGATTTCGTAAAAAACACGAGTTTTTAGAAAATGTTTTTTATTTCATAAATGGAATCTACAAAGTATGCACATTCTACGTCATAATGACTTTCTATAGTTTGCGCATGCGTCCGGAAATAAGAAAAGCTTACTTCCCCCGTTTTTTAAAATCACAGCTTCTAGAAGGTTTACACGATTTCTTAAAAAACACGAGTTTTTAGAAAATGTATTTTATTTCATAAATGGAATCAACAAAGTATGCACATTCTACATCATAACGACTTTCTATAGTTTGCACATTCGTCCGGAAATAAGAAAAGCTTACTTCCCCCGTTTTTTAAAATCACAGCTTCTAGAAGGTTTACATGATTTCGTAAAAAACAAGAGTTTTTAGAAAATGTGTTTTATTTCATAAATGGAATCTACAAAGTATGCACATTCTACGTCATAACGACTTTATATAGTTTGCGCATGCGTCCGGAAATAAGAAAAGCTTACTTCCCCCGTTTTTTAAAATCACAGCTTCTAGAAGGTTTACATGATTTCTCAAAAAACATGAGTTTTTAGAAAATGTGTTTTATTTCATAAATGGAATCAACAAAGTATGCACATTCTACATCATAACGACTTTCTATAGTATGCGCATGCGTTTTGAAATAAGAAAAGCTTACTTCCCTCGTTTTTTAAAATCACAGCTTCTAGAAGGTTTACATGATTTCTTAAAAAACACGAGTTTTTAGAAACTGTGTTTTATTTCATAAATGGAATCAACAAAGTATGCACATTCTACGTCATAACGACTTTCTATAGTTTGCGCATGCGACCGGAAATAAGAAAAGCTTACTTCCATTGTTTTTTAAAATCACAGCTTCTAGAAGGTTTACATGATTTGTTAAAAAACACGAGTTTTTAGAAACTGTATTTTATTTCATAAATGGAATCAACAAAGTATGCACATTCTACTTCATAATGACTTTCTATAGGTTGCGCATTCGTCCGGAAATAAGAAAAGCTTACTTCCAACGTTTTTTAAAATCACAGCTTCTAGAAGGTTTACACGATTTCTTAAAAAACACGAGTTTTTAGAAAATGTGTTTTATTTCATAAATGGAATCAACAAAGTATGAACATTCTACATCATAACGACTTACTATAGTTTGCGCGTTCGTCAGGAAATAAGAAAAGCTTACTTCCACCGTTTTTTAAAATCACAGCTTCTAGAAGGTTTACACGATTTCTTAAAAAACACGAGTTTTTAGAAAATGTATTTTATTTCATAAATGGAATCAACAAAGTATGCACATTCTACATCATAACGACTTTCTATAGTTTGCACATTCGTCCGGAAATAAGAAAAGCTTACTTCCCCCGTTTTTTAAAATCACAGCTTCTAGAAGGGTTACATGATTTCGTAAAAAACAAGAGTTTTTAGAAAATGTGTTTTATTTCATAAATGGAATCTACAAAGTATGCACATTCTACGTCATAACGACTTTATATAGTTTGCGCATGCGTCCGGAAATAAGAAAAGCTTACTTCCCCCGTTTTTTAAAATCACAGCTTCTAGAAGGATTACATGATTTGTTAAAAAACACGAGTTTTTTGAAAATGTGTTTTATTTCATAAATGGAATCAACAAAGTATGCACATTCTACGTCATAACGACTTTCTATAGTTTGCGCATGCGTTCGGAAATAAGAAAAGCTTACTTCCACCGTTTTTTTAAATCACAGCTTCTAGAAGGTTTACATGATTTCGTAAAAAACACGAGTTTTTAGAAAATGTGTTTTATTTCATAAATGGAATCAACAAAGTATGCACATTCTACGTCATAACGACTTTCTATTGTTTGCGCATGCGTCCAAAAATAAGAAACACTTACTTCCAACATTTTTTAAAAGCACAGCTTCTAGAGGGTTTACACGATTTCCTAAAAAACACGAGTTTTTAGAAAATGTGTTTTATTTCATAAATGGAATCAAGAAAGTATGCACATTCTACATCATAATGACTTTCTATAGTTTGCGCATTCATCAGGAAATAAGAAAAGCTTACTTCCACCGTTTTTTAAAATCACAGCTTCTAGAAGGTTTACACGATTTCGTAAAAAACACGAGTTTTTAGAAAATGTTTTTTATTTCATAAATGGAATCTACAAAGTATGCACATTCTACGTCATAATGACTTTCTATAGTTTGCGCATGCGTCCGGAAATAAGAAAAGCTTACTTCCCCCGTTTTTTAAAATCACAGCTTCTAGAAGGTTTACACGATTTCTTAAAAAACACGAGTTTTTAGAAAATGTATTTTATTTCATAAATGGAATCAACAAAGTATGCACATTCTACATCATAACGACTTTCTATAGTTTGCACATTCGTCCGGAAATAAGAAAAGCTTACTTCCCCCGTTTTTTAAAATCACAGCTTCTAGAAGGTTTACATGATTTCGTAAAAAACAAGAGTTTTTAGAAAATGTGTTTTATTTCATAAATGGAATCTACAAAGTATGCACATTCTACGTCATAACGACTTTATATAGTTTGCGCATGCGTCCGGAAATAAGAAAAGCTTACTTCCCCCGTTTTTTAAAATCACAGCTTCTAGAAGGTTTACATGATTTCTCAAAAAACACGAGTTTTTAGAAAATGTGTTTTATTTCATAAATAGAATCAACAAAGTATGCACATTCTACATCATAACGACTTTCTATAGTATGCGCATGCGTTTTGAAATAAGAAAAGCTTACTTCCCTCGTTTTTTAAAATCACAGCTTCTAGAAGGTTTACATGATTTCTTAAAAAACACGAGTTTTTAGAAACTGTGTTTTATTTCATAAATGGAATCAACAAAGTATGCACATTCTACGTCATAACGACTTTCTATAGTTTGCGCATGCGACCGGAAATAAGAAAAGCTTACTTCCATTGTTTTTTAAAATCACAGCTTCTAGAAGGTTTACATGATTTGTTAAAAAACACGAGTTTTTAGAAACTGTATTTTATTTCATAAATGGAATCAACAAAGTATGCACATTCTACTTCATAATGACTTTCTATAGGTTGCGCATTCGTCCGGAAATAAGAAAAGCTTACTTCCAACGTTTTTTAAAATCACAGCTTCTAGAAGGTTTACACGATTTCTTAAAAAACACGAGTTTTTAGAAAATGTGTTTTATTTCATAAATGGAATCAACAAAGTATGAACATTCTACATCATAACGACTTACTATAGTTTGCGCGTTCGTCAGGAAATAAGAAAAGCTTACTTCCACCGTTTTTTAAAATCACAGCTTCTAGAAGGTTTACATGATTTCGTAAAAAACACGAGTTTTTAGAAAATGTGTTTTATTTCATAAATGGAATCTACAAAGTATGCACATTCTACGTCATAACAACTTTATATAGTTTGCGCATGCGTCCGGAAATAAGAAAAGCTTACTTCCCCCGTTTTTTAAAATCACAGCTTCTAGAACGTTTACATGATTTGTTAAAAAACACGAGTTTTTCAAAACTGTGTTTTATTTCATAAATGGAATCAACAAAGTATGCAGATTCTACGTCATAACGACTTTCTATAGTTTGTGCATGTGTCCGGAAATAAGAAAAGCTTACTTCCACCGTTTTTTAAAATCACAGCTTCTAGAAGGTTTACATGATTTCTTAAAAAACACGAGTTTTTAGAAAATTTGTTTTATTTCATAAATGGAATCAACAAAGTATGCACATTCTATGTCATAACGACTTTCTATAGTTTGCGCATTCGTCCGGAAATAAGAAAAGCTTGCTTCCACCGTTTTTTAAAATCAAAGCTTCTAGAAGGTTTACATGATTTCGTAAAAAACACGAGTTTTTAGAAAATGTGTTTTATTTCATAAATGGAATCTACAAAGTATGCACATTCTACGTCATAACGAATTTCTATAGTTTGCGCATGCGTTTGGAAATAAGAAAAGCTTACTTCCCCCGTTTTTTAAAATCACATCTTCTAGAAGCTTTACATGATTTGTTAAAAAACACGAGTTTTTAGAAAATGTGTTTTATTTCATAAATGGAATCAACAAAGTATGCACATTCTGCATCATAACGACTTTCTATAGTTTGCGCATACGTTTGGAAATAAGAAAAGCTTACTTCCCCCGTTTTTTAAAATCACAGCTTCTAGAAGGTTTACATGACTTCTTAAAAAACACGAGTTTTTAGAAAATGTGTTTTATTTCATAAATGGAATCAACAAAGTATGCACATTCTACATCATAACGACTTTCTATAGTTTGCGCATTCGTCCGGAAATAAGAAAAGCTTACTTCCACCGTTTTTTTAAATCAAAGCTTCTAGAAGGTTTACACTATTTCGTAAAAAACACGAGTTTTTAGAAAATGTGTTTTATTTCATAAATGGAATCAACAAAGTATGCACATTCTACGTCATAACCAGTTTCTATAGTTTGCGCATGCGTCCGGAAATAAGAAAAGCTTACTTCCCCCGTTTTTTAAAATCACAGCTTCTAGAAGGTTTACATGATATCTTAAAAAACACGAATTTTTAGAAAATGTGTTTTATTTCACAAATGGAATCTACAAAGTATGCACATTCTACGTCATAACGACTTTCTATAGTTTGCGCATGCCTCCGGAAATAAGAAAAGCTTACTTCCCCCGTTTTTTAAAATCACAGCTTCTAAAAGGTTAACATGATTTGTTAAAAAACAGGAGTTTTTAGAAACTATGTTTTATTTCATAAACGGAATCAACAAAGTATGCACATTCTACGTCATAACGAATTTCTATAGTTTGCGCATGCGTCCGGAAATAAGAACAGCTTACTTCCAACGTTTTTTAAAATCACAGCTTCTAGAAGGTTTACACGATATCTTAAAAAACACGAGTTTTTAGAAAATGTGTTTTATTTCATAAATGGAATCAACAAAGTATGCACATTCTATATAATAACGACTTTCTATAGTTTGCGCATTCGTCAGGAAAAAAGAAAAGCTTACTTCCACCGTTTTTTAAAATCACAGGTTCTAGAAGGTTTACATGATTTCGTAAAAAACACGAGTTTTTAGAAAATGTGTTTTATTGCATAAATGGAATCTACAAAGTATGCACATTCTACGTCATAACGACTTTATATAGTTTGCGCATGCGTCCGGAAATAAGAAAAGCTTACTTCCCCCGTTTTTTAAAATCACAGCTTCTAGAAGGTTTACATGATTTCTCAAAAAACACGAGTTTTTAGAAACTGTGTTTTATTTCATAAATGGAATCAAAAAAGTATGCACATTCTACGTCATAACAACTTTCTATAATTTGCGCATGCGTCCGGAAATAAGAAAAGCTTACTTCCACTGTTTTTTAAAATCACAGCTTCTAGAAGGTTTACGTGATTTCGTAAAAAACACGAGTTTTTAGAAAATGTGTTTTATTTGATAAATAGAATCTACAAAGTATGCACATGCTACGTCATAACGACTTTCTATAGTTTGCGCATGTGTCCAGGTTTACACGATATCTTAAAAAACACAAGCTTTTAGAAAATTTGTTTTATTTCATAAATGGAATCAACAAAGTATGCATATTCTACATCATAACGAATTTCTATAGTTTGCGCATTCGTCCGGAAATAAGAAAAGATTACTTCCACCGTTTTTTAAAATCACAGCTTCTAGAAGGTTTACATGATTTCTTAAAAAACATGAGTTTTTAGAAAATGTGTTTTATTTCATAAATGGAATCTACAAAGTATGCACATTCTATGTCATAACGAATTTCTATAGTTTGCGCATGCGTCCGGAAATAATAAAAGCTTACTTCCCCCGATTTCTAAAATCACAGCGTCTAGAAGGTTTACATGATTTGTTAAAAAACACGAGTTTTTAGAAACTGTGTTTTATTTCATAAATGGAATCAACAAAGTATGCACATTCTATGTCATAACGACTTTCTATAGTTTGCGCATGCGTCCGGAAATAAGAAAAGCTTACTTCCCCCGTTTTTTAAAATCACAGCTTCTAGAAGGTTTACATGATTTGTTAAAAAATACGCGTTTTTAGAAAATTAGTTTTATTTCATAAATGGAATCAACAAAGTATGCACATTCTACGTCATAACGAATTTCTATAGTTTGCGCATGCGTTTGGAAATAAGAAAAGGTTACTTCCCCCGTTCTTTAAAATCACAGCTTCTAGAAGGTTTACATGATTTCTTAAAAAACACGAGTTTTTAGAAAATGTGTTTTATTTCATAAACGGAATCAACAAAGTATGCACATTCTACGTCATAACGACTTTCTATAGTTTGCGCATGCGTTTGGAAATAAGAAAAGCTTACATCCCCCGTTTTTTGAAATCACAGTTTCTAGAAGGTTTACATGATTTCTTAAAAAACACGAGATTTTAGAAACTGTGTTTTATTTCATAAATGGAATCAACAAAGTATGCACATTCTATGTCATAACGACTTTCTATAGTTTGCGCATGCGTCCGGAAATAAGAAAAGCTTACTTCCCCCGTTTTTTAAAATCACAGCTTCTAGAAGGTTTACATGATTTCTTAAAAAACACAAGTTTTTAGAAAATGTGTTTTATTTCATAAATGGAATCAACAAGGTATGCACATTCTACGTCATAACGACTTTCTATAGTTTGCGCATGCGTCCGGAAATAAGAAAAGCTTACTTCCCCCGTTTTTTAAAATCACAGCTTCTAGAACGTTTACATGATTTCTTAAAAAACACGAGTTTTTAGAAAATGTGTTTTATTTCATAAACGGAATCAAAAAAGTATGCACATTCTACGTCATAACGACTTTCTATAGTTTGCGCATGCGTGTGGAAATAAGAAAAGCTTACTTCCCCCGTTTTTTAAAATCACAGCTTCTAGAAGGTTTACATGATTACTTAAAAAACACGAGTTTTTAGAAAATGTGTTTTATTTCATAAATGGAATCAACAAAGTATGCACATTCTACGTCATAATGACTTTCTATAGTTTGTGCTTGCGTTTGGAAATAAGAAAAGCTTACTTCCACAGTTTTTTAAAATCACAGCTCCTTGAAGGTTTACATGATTTCTTAAAAAATACGAGTTTTTAGAAAATGTGTTTTATTTCATAAATGGAATCAACAAAGTATTCACATTCTACTTCATAACGACTTTCTATAGTTTGCGCATTCGTTTGGAAATAAGAAAAGCTTACTTCCAACGTTTTTTAAAATCACAGCTTCTAGAAGGTTTACATGATTTCGTAAAAAAAACGAGTTTTTAGAAAATGTGTTTTCTTTCATAAATGGAATTAACAAAGTATGCACATTCTAAGTCATAACGACTTTCTATAGTTTGCACATGCGTCCGGAAATAGGAAAAGCTTACTTCCACCGTTTTTTAAAATCACAGCTTCTAGAAGGCTTACATGATTTCTTAAAAAACACGAGTTTTTAGAAAATGTGTTTTATTTCATAAATGGAATCTACAAAGTATGCACATTCTACATCATAACGACTTTCTATAATTTGTGCATTCGTCCGGAAATAAGAAAAGCTTACTTCCCCCGTTTTTTAAAATCACTGCTTCTAGAAGGTTTACATGATTACTTAAAAAACACGAGTTTTTAGAAACTGTGTTTTATTTCATAAATGGAATCAACAAAGTATGCACATTCTATGTCATAACGACTTTCTATAGTTTGCGCATTCGTCCGGAAATAAGAAAAGCTTGCTTCCACCGTTTTTTAAAATCAAAGCTTCTAGAAGGTTTACATGATTTCTTAAAAAACACGAGTTTTTAGAAAAATTTTATTATTTCATAAATGGAATCTACAAAGTATGCACATTCTACCCCATAATGACTTTATATAGTTTGCGCATGCGTCCGGAAATAAGAAAAGCTTACTTCCCCCGTTTTTTAAAATCACAGCTTCTAGAAGGTTTACATGATTTCTCAAAAAACACGAGTTTTTAGAAAATGTGTTTTATTTCATAAATGGAATCAACAAAGTATGCACATTCTACGTCATAACGACTTTCTATAGTTTGCGCATGCGTTTGGAAATAAGAAAAGCTTACTTCCCCCGTTTTTTAAAATCACAGCTTCTAGAAGGTTTACAAGATTTGTTAAAAAACACGAGTTTTTAGAAAATATGTTTTATTTCATAAATGGAATCAACAAAGTATGCACATTCTACGTCATAACGACTTTCTATAGTTTGCGCATGCGTCCGGAAATAAGAAAAGCTTACTTCCAATGTTTTTTTAAATCACAGCTTCTAGAAGGTTTACATGATTTTGTAAAAAACACGAGTTTTTTAGAAAATCTGTTTTATTTCATAAATGGAATCAACAAAGTATGCACATTCTACGTTATAACGACTTTCTATTGTTTGCGCATGCGTCCAGAAATAAGAAAAGCTTACTTCCAACGTTTTTTAAAAGCACAGCTTCTAGAGGGTTTACACGATTTCCTAAAAAACACGAGTTTTTAGAAAATGTGTTTTATTTCATAAATGGAATCAACAAAGTATGCACATTCTACATTATAATGACTTTCTATAGTTTGCACATTCATCAGGAAATAAGAAAAGCTTACTTCCACCGTTTTTTAAAATCACAGCTTCTAGAAGGTTTACACGATTTCGTAAAAAACACGAGTTTTTAGAAAATGTGTTTTATTTCATAAATGGAATCTACAACTATGCACATTCTACGTCATAACGACTTTCTATAGTTTGCGCATGCGTCCGCAAATAAGAAAAGCTTACTTCCCCCGTTTTTTAAAATCACAGCTTCTAGAATGTTTACACGATTTCTTAAAAAACACGAGTTTTTAGAAAATGTATTTTATTTCATAAATGGAATCAACAAAGTATGCACATTCTACATCATAACGACTTTCTATAGTTTTCACATTCGTCCGGAAATAAGAAAAGCTTACTTCCCCCGTTTTTTAAAATCACAGCTTCTAGAAGGTTTACATGATTTCGTAAAAAACAAGAGTTTTTAGAAAATGTGTTTTATTTCATAAATGGAATCTACAAAGTATGCACATTCTACGTCATAACGACTTTATATAGTTTGCGCATGCGTCCGGAAATAAGAAAAGCTTACTTCCCCCGTTTTTTAAAATCACAGCTTCTAGAAGGTTTACATGATTTCTCAAAAAACACGAGTTTTTAGAAAATGTGTTTTATTTCATAAACGGAATCAACAATGTATGCACATTCTACGTCATAACGACTTTCTATAGTTTGCGCATGCGTCTGGAAATAAGAAAAGCTTACTTCCCTCGTTTTTTAAAATCACAGCTTCTAGAAGGTTTACATGATTTCTTAAAAAACACGAGTTTTTAGAAACTGTGTTTTATTTCATAAATGGAATCAACAAAGTATGCACATTCTACGTCATAACGACTTTCTATAGATTGCGCATGCGTCCGGAAATAAGAAAATCTTACTTCCACTGTTTTTTAAAATCACAGCTTCTAGAAGGTTTACATGATTTGTTAAAAAACACGAGTTTTTAGAAACTGTGTTTTATTTCATAAATGGAATCAACAAAGTATGCACATTCTACTTCATAACGACTTTCTATAGTTTGCGCATGCGTCCGGGAATAAGAAAAGCTTACTTCCAACGTTTTTTAAAATCATAGCTTCTAGAAGGTTTACACGATTTCTTAAAAAACACGAGTTTTTAGAAAATGTGTTTTATTTCATAAAGGGAATCAACAAAGTATGAACATTCTACATCATAAAGACTTTCTATAGTTTGCGCATTCGTCAGGAAATAAGAAAAGCTTACTTCCACCATTTTTTAAAATCACAGCTTCTAGAAGGTTTACATGATTTCGTAAAAAACACGAGTTTTTAGAAAATGTGTTTTATTTCATAAATGGAATCTACAAAGTATGCACATTCTACGTCATAACGACTTTGTATAGTTTGCGCATGCATCCGGAAATAAGAAAAGCTTACTTCCCAAGTTTTTTAAAATCACAGCTTCTAGAAGGTTTACATGAGTTCTCAAAAAACACGAGTTTCTAGAAAATGTGTTTTATTTCATAAATGGAATCAACAAAGTATGCACATTCTACGTTATAACGACTTTCTATAGTTTGCGCATGCGTCGGGAAATAAGAAAAGCTTACTTCCACTGTTTTTTAAAATCACAGCTTCTAGAAGGTTTACATGATTTCGTAAAAAACACGAGTTTTTAAAAAATGTGTTTTATTTCATAAATAGAATCTACAAAGTATGCACATTCTACGTCATAACGACTTTCTATAGTTTGCGCATGCATCCAGAAATAAGAAAAGCTTACTTCCCCCGTTTTTTAAAATCACAGCTTCTAGAACATTTACATGATTTGTTAAAAACCACGAGTTTTTCAAAACTTTGTTTTATTTCATAAATGGAATCAACAAAGTATGCACATTCTATGTCATAACGACTTTCTATAGTTTGCGCATTCGTCCGGAAATAAGAAAAGCTTGCTTCCACCATTTTTTAAAATCAAAGCTTCTAGAAGGTTTACATGATTTCGTAAAAAACACGAGTTTTTAGAAAATGTGTTTCATTTCATAAATGGAATCTACAAAGTATGCACATTCTACGTCATAACGACTTTCTATAGTTTACGCATGCGTTTGGAAATAAGAAAACCTTACTTCCCCCGTTTTTTAAAATCACAGCTTCTAGAAGGTTTACATGATTTGTTAAAAAACACGAGTTTTTAGAAAATGTGTTTTATTTCATAAATGGAATCAACAAAGTATGAACATTCTACATCATAACGACTTACTATAGTTTGCGCGTTCGTCAGGAAATAAGAAAAGCTTACTTCCACCGTTTTTTAAAATCACAGCTTCTAGAAGGTTTACATGATTTCGTAAAAAACACGAGTTTTTAGAAAATGTGTTTTATTTCATAAATGGAATCAACAAAGTATGCACATTCTACGTCATAACGACTTTCTATAGTTTTCGCATGCGTCTGGAAATAAGAAAAGCTTACTTCCACCGTTTTTCAAAATCACAGCTTCTAGAAGGTTTACATGATTTCGTAAAAAACACGAGTTTTTAGAAAATGTGTTTTATTTCATAAATGGAATCCACAAAGTATGCACATTCTACGTCATAACGACTTTCTATAGTTTGCGCATGTGTCCGGAAATACGAAAAGCTTACTTCCACTGTTTTTTTAAATCACAGCTTCCAGAAGGTTTACACGATTTCTTAAAAAACACAAGCTTTTAGAAAATGTGTTTTATTTCATAAATGGAATCAACAAAGTATGCACATTCTACATCATAACGACTTTCTATAGTTTGCGCATTCGTCCAGAAATAAGAAAAGATTACTTCCACCATTTTTTAAAATCACAGCTTCTAGAAGGTTTACACGATTTCTTAAAAAACACGAGTTTTTAGAAAATGTGTTTTATTTCATAAATGGAATCAACAAAGTATGAACATTCTACATCATAACGACTTACTATAGTTTGCGCGTTCGTCAGGAAATAAGAAAAGCTTACTTCCACCGTTTTTTAAAATCACAGCTTCTAGAAGGTTTATATGATTTCGTAAAAAACACGAGTTTTTAGAAAATGTGTTTTATTTCATAAATGGAATCTACAAAGTATGCACATTCTACGTCATAACAACTTTATATAGTTTGCGCATGCGTCCGGAAATAAGAAAAGCTTACTTCCCCCGTTTTTTAAAATCACAGCTTCTAGAACGTTTACATGATTTGTTAAAAAACACGAGTTTTTCAAAACTGTGTTTTATTTCATAAATGGAATCAACAAAGTATGCAGATTCTACGTCATAACGACTTTCTATAGTTTGTGCATGTGTCCGGAAATAAGAAAAGCTTACTTCGACCGTTTTTTAAAATGACAGCTTCTAGAAGGTTTACATGATTTCTTAAAAAACACGAGTTTTTAGAAAATTTGTTTTATTTCATAAATGGAATCAACAAAGTATGCACATTCTATGTCATAACGACTTTCTATAGTTTGCGCATTCGTCCGGAAATAAGAAAAGCTTGCTTCCACCGTTTTTTAAAATCAAAGCTTCTAGAAGGTTTACATGATTTCGTAAAAAACACGAGTTTTTAGAAAATGTGTTTTATTTCATAAATGGATTCTACAAAGTATGCACATTCTACGTCATAACGAATTTCTATAGTTTGCGCATGCGTTTGGAAATAAGAAAAGCTTACTTCCCCCGTTTTTTAAAATCACATCTTCTAGAAGCTTTACATGATTTGTTAAAAAACACGAGTTTTTAGAAAATGTGTTTTATTTCATAAATGGAATCAACAAAGTATGCACATTCTGCATCATAACGACTTTCTATAGTTTGCGCATACGTTTGGAAATAAGAAAAGCTTACTTCCCCCGTTTTTTAAAATCACAGCTTCTAGAAGGTTTACATGACTTCTTAAAAAACACGAGTTTTTAGAAAATGTGTTTTATTTCATAAATGGAATCAACAAAGTATGCACATTCTACATCATAACGACTTTCTATAGTTTGCGCATTCGTCCGGAAATAAGAAAAGCTTACTTCCACCGTTTTTTAAAATCAAAGCTTCTAGAAGGTTTACACGATTTCGTAAAAAACACGAGTTTTTAGAAAATGTGTTTTATTTCATAAATGGAATCAACAAAGTATGCACATTCTACGTCATAACAACTTTCTATAGTTTGCGCATGCGTCTGGAAATAAGAAAAGCTTACTTCCCCCGTTTTTTAAAATCACAGCTTCTAGAAGGTTTACATGATATCTTAAAAAACACGAATTTTTAGAAAATGTGTTTTATTTCACAAATGGAATCTACAAAGTATGCACATTCTACGTCATAACGACTTTCTATAGTTTGCGCATGCCTCCGGAAATAAGAAAAGCTTACTTCCCCCGTTTTTTAAAATCACAGCTTCTAGAAGGTTTACATGATTTCGTAAAAAACACGAGTTTTTAGAAAATGTGTTTTATTTGATAAATAGAATCTACAAAGTATTCACATTCTACATCATAACGACTTTCTATAGTTTGCGCATGCGTCGAGAAATAAGAAAAGCTTACGTCCCCTTAAAATCACAGCTTCTAGAACATTTACATGATTTGTTAAAAAACACAAATTTTTTGAAACTGTGTTTTATTTCATAAATGGAATCAACAAAGTATGCACATTCTATGTCATAACGACTTTCTATAGTTTGCGCATGCGTCCGGAAATAAGAAAAGCTTACTTCCACCGTTTTTTAAAATCACAGCTTCTAGAAGGTTTACATGATTTCGTAAAAAACACGAGTTTTTAGAAAATGTGTTTTATTTCATAAATGGAATCCACAAAGTATGCACATTCTACGTCATAACGACTTTCTATAGTTTGCGCATGCGTCCGGAAATAAGAAAAGCTTACTTCCAACGTTTTTTAAAATCACAGCTTCTAGAAGGTTTACACGATTTCTTAAAAAACACGAGTTTTTAGAAAATGTGTTTTATTTCATAAATGGAATAAAAAAAGTATGCACATTCTATATAATAACGACTTTCTATAGTTTGCGCATTCGTTAGGAAAAAAGAAAAGCTTACTTCCACCGTTTTTTAAAATCACAGGTTCTAGAAGGTTTACATGATTTCGTAAAAAACACGAGTTTTTAGAAAATGTGTTTTATTTCATAAATGGAATCTACAAAGTATGCACATTCTACGTCATAACGACTTTCTATAGTTTGCGCATGCGTCCGGAAATAAGAAAAGCTTACTTCCACTGTTTTTTAAAATCACATCTTCTAGAAGGTTTACATGATTTCTCAAAAAACACGAGTTTTTAGAAACTGTGTTTTATTTCATAAATGGAATCAACAAAGTATGCACATTCTACGTCATAACGACTTTCTATAATTTGCGCATGCATCCGGAAATAAGAAAAGCTTACTTCCACTGTTTTTTAAAATCACAGCTTCTAGAAGGTTTACATGATTTCGTAAAAAACACGAGTTTTTAGAAAATGTGTTTTATTTGATAAATAGAATCTACAAAGTATGCACATTCTACATCATAACGACTTTCTATAGTTTGCGCATGCGTCGAGAAATAAGAAAAGCTTACGTCCCCTTAAAATCACAGCTTCTAGAACATTTACATGATTTGTTAAAAAACATGAATTTTTTGAAACTGTGTTTTATTTCATAAATGGAATCAACAAAGTATGCACATTCTATGTCATAACGACTTTCTATAGTTTGTGCATGTGTCCGGAAATAAGAAAAGCTTACTTCCACCGTTTTTTAAAATCACAGCTTCTAGAAGGTTTACATGATTTCGTAAAAAACACGAGTTTTTAGAAAATGTGTTTTATTTCATAAATGGAATCCACAAAGTATGCACATTCTACGTCATAACGACTTTCTATAGTTTGCGCATGTGTCCGGAAATACGAAAAGCTTACTTCCACTGTTTTTTTAAATCACAGCTTCCAGAAGGTTTACACGATTTCTTAAAAAACACAAGCTTTTAGAAAATGTGTTTTATTTCATAAATGGAATCAACAAAGTATGCACATTCTACATCATAACGACTTTCTATAGTTTGCGCATTCGTACAGAAATAAGAAAAGATTACTTCCACCGTTTTTTAAAATCACAGCTTCTAGAAGGTTTACATGATTTCGTAAAAAACACGAGTTTTTAGAAAATGTGTTTTATTTCATAAATGGAATCAACAAAGTACGCACATTCTACGTCATAACGACTTTCTATAGTTTGCGCATGCGTCCGGAAATAAAAAAAGCTTACTTCCCCCGTTTTTTAAAATCACAGCTTCTAGAAGGTTTACATGATTTGTTAAAAAACACGAGTTTTTAGAAAATGTGTTTTATTTCATAAATGGAATCAACAAAGTATGCACATTCTACGTCATAACGACTTTCTATAGTTTGCGCATGCGTCCGGAAATAAGAAAAGCTTACTTCCACCGTTTTTTAAAATCACAGCTTCTAGAAGGTTTACATGATTTCGTAAAAAACACGAGTTTTTAGAAAATGTGTTTCATTTAATCAATGGAATCTACAAAGTATGCACATTCTACGTCATAACGACTTTCTATAGTTTGCGCATGCGTCCGGAAATAAGAAAAGCTTACTTCCACTGTTTTTTAAAATCACAGCTTCTAGAAGGTTTACAAGATTTCGTAAAAAACAAGAGTTTTTAGAAAATGTGTTTTATTTCATAAATGGAATCTACAAAGTATGCACATTCTACGTCATAACGACTTTCTATAGTTTGCGCATGCGTCCGGAAATAAGAAAAGCTTACTTCCCCTGTTTTTTAAAATCACAGCTTCCAGAAGGTTTACATGATTTCTTAAAAAACACGAGTTTTTAGAAAATGTGTTTTATTTCATAAATGGAATCAACAAAGTATGCACATTCTACGTCATAACAACTTTCTATAGTTTGTGCATGCGTTTGGAAATAAGAAAAGCTTACTTCCAACGTTTTTTAAAATCACAGCTTCTAGAAGGTTTACACGATTTCTTAAAAAACACGAGTTTTTAGAAAATGTGTTTTATTTCATAAATGGAATCAACAAAGTATGAACATTCTACATCATAACGACTTTCTATAGTTTGCGCATTCGTCAGGAAATAAGAAAAGCTTACTTCCACCATTTTTTAAAATCACAGCTTCTAGAAAGTTTACATGATTTCGTAAAAAACACGAGTTTTTAGAAAATGTGTTTTATTTCATAAATGGAATCTACAAAGTATGCACATTCTACGTCATAACGACTTTATATAGTTTGCGAATGCGTCTGGAAATAAGAAAAGCTTACTTCCCAAGTTTTTTAAAATCACAGCTTCTAGAAGGTTTACATGATTTCGTAAAAAACACGAGTTTTTAGAAAATGTGTTTTATTTCATCAATGGAATCTACAAAGTATGCACATTCTAAGTCATAACGAATTTCTATAGTTTGCGCATGCGTCCGGATATAAGAAAAGCTTACTACCCACGTTTTTTAAAATCACAGCTTCTAGAAGGTTTACATGATTTGTTAAAAAACACGAGTTTTTAGAAACAGTGTTTTATTTCATAAATGGAATCAACAAAGTATGCACATTCTACGTCATAACGAATTTCTATAGTTTGCGCATGCGTCTGGAAATAAGAAAAGCTTACTTCCACCGTTTTTTAAAATCACGGCTTCTAGAAAGTTTACACGATTTCTTAAAAAAAACGAGTTTTTAGAAAATGTGTTTTATTTTATAAATGGAATCAACAAAGTATGCACATTCTACATCATAACGACTTTCTATAGTTTGCACATTCGTCTGGAAATAAGAAAAGCTTACTTCCACAGTTTTTTAAAATCACAGCTTCTAGAAGGTTTACATGATTTCGTAAAAAACACGAGTTTTTAGAAAATGTGTTTTATTTCATAAATGGTATCTACAAAGTATGCACATTCTACGTCATAACGACTTTCTATAGTTTGCGCATGCATCCGGAAATAAGAAAAGCTTACTTCCACCGTTTTTCAAAATCACAGCTTCTAGAAGGTTTACATGATTTCACAAAAAACACGAGTTTTTAGAAAATGTGTTTTATTTCATAAATGGAATCTACAAAGTATGCACATTCTACGTCATAACGACTTTCTATAGTTTGCGCATGCGTCCGGAAATAAGAAAAGCTTACTTCCCCCGTTTTTTAAAATCACAGCTTCTAGAAGGTTTACATGATTTCGTAAAAAACACGAGTTTTTAGAAAATGTGTTTCATTTAATCAATGGAATCTACAAAGTATGCACATTCTACGTCATAACGACTTTCTATAGTTTGCGCATGCGTCCGGAAATAAGAAAAGCTTACTTCCACTGTTTTTTAAAATCACAGCTTCTAGAAGGTTTACAAGATTTCGTAAAAAACAAGAGTTTTTAGAAAATGTGTTTTATTTCATAAATGGAATCTACAAAGTATGCACATTCTACGTCATAACGACTTTCTATAGTTTGCGCATGCGTCCGGAAATAAGAAAAGCTTACTTCCCCTGTTTTTTAAAATCACAGCTTCCAGAAGGTTTACATGATTTCTTAAAAAACACGAGTTTTTAGAAAATGTGTTTTATTTCATAAATGGAATCAACAAAGTATGCACATTCTACGTCATAACAACTTTCTATAGTTTGTGCATGCGTTTGGAAATAAGAAAAGCTTACTTCCAACGTTTTTTAAAATCACAGCTTCTAGAAGGTTTACACGATTTCTTAAAAAACACGAGTTTTTAGAAAATGTGTTTTATTTCATAAATGGAATCAACAAAGTATGAACATTCTACATCATAACGACTTTCTATAGTTTGCGCATTCGTCAGGAAATAAGAAAAGCTTACTTCCACCGTTTTTTAAAATCACAGCTTCTAGAAGGTTTACATCACTTCTTAAAAAACACGACTTTTTAGAAAATGTGTTTTATTTCAGAAATGGAATCTACAAAGTATGCACATTCTACGTCATAATGACTTTCTATAGTTTGCACATGCATCCGGAAATAAGAAAAGCTTACTTCCACCATTTTTTAAAATCACAGCTTCTAGAAGGTTTACATGACTTCTTAAAAAACACGATTTTTTAGAAAATGTGTTTTATTTCATAAATGGAATCAACAAAGTATTGACATTCTACGTCATAACGACTTTCTATAGTTTGCGCATGCCTCCGGAAATAAGAAAAGCTTACTTCCACCATTTTTTAAAATCACAGCTTCTAGAAGGTTTACATGACTTCTTAAAAAACACGAGTTTTTAGAAAATGTGTTTTATTTCAGAAATGGAATCTACAAAGTATGCACATTCTACGTCATAACGACTTTCTATAGTTTGCACATGCCTCCGGAAATAAGAAAAGCTTACTTCCACCATTTTTTAAAATCACAGCTTCTAGAAGGTTTACATGACTTCTTAAAAAACACGAGTTTTTAGAAAATGTGTTTTATTTCATAAATGGAATCAACAAAGTATGCACATTCTACGTCATAACAACTTTCTACTATTTGCGCATTCGTCCGGAAATAAGAAAAGCTTACTTCCCCCGTTTTTTAAAATCACAACTTCTAGAAGGTTTACATGATTTCACAAAAAACACGAGTTTTTAGAAAATGTGTTTTATTTCATAAATGGAATCAACAAAGTATGCACATTCTACGTCATAACGACTTTCTATAGTTTGCGCATGCGTTTGGAAATAAGAAAAGCTTACTTCCCTTGTTTTTTAAAATCACAGCTTCTAGAAGGTTTACATGATTTCTTAAAAAACACGAGTGTTTAGAAACTGTGTTTTATTTCATAAATGGAATCAACAAAGTATGCACATTCTACGTCATAACGACTTTCTATAGTTTGCGCATGCGTCCGGAAATAAGAAAAGCTTACTTCCACCATTTTTTAAAATCACAGCTTCTAGAAGGTTTACATGACTTCTTAAAAAACACGAGTTTTTAGAAAATGTGTTTTATTTCAGAAATGAAATCTACAAAGTATGCACATTCTACGTCATAACGACTTTCTATAGTTTGCACATCCGTCCGGAAATAAGAAAAGCTTACTTCCACCATTTTTTAAAATCACAGCTTCTAGAAGGTTTACATGACTTCTTAAAAAACACGAGTTTTTAGAAAATGTGTTTTATTTCATAAATGGAATCAACAAAGTATGCACATTCTACGTCATAACAAATTTCTACTGTTTGCGCATTCGTCCGGAAATAAGAAAAGCTTACTTCCCCCGTTTTTTAAAATCACAACTTCTAGAAGGTTTACATGATTTCGTAAAAAACACGAGTTTTTAGAAAATGTGTTTTATTTCATAAATGGAATCAACAAAGTATGCACATTCTACGTCATAACGACTTTCTATAGTTTGCGCATGCGTTTGGAAATAAGAAAAGCTTACTTCAATCGTTTTTTAAAATCACAGCTTCTAGAAGGTTTACATGATTTCTGAAAAAACACGAGTTTTTACAAAATGTGTTTTATTTCATAAATGGAATCAACAAAGTATGCGCATTCTACGTCATAACGACTTTCTATAGTTTTCGCATGCGTCCGGAAATAAGAAAAGCTTACTTCCACCGTTTTTCAAAATCACAGCTTCTAGAAGGTTTACATGATTTCGTAAAAAACACGAGTTTTTAGAAAATATGTTTTATTTCATAAATGGAATCTACAAAGTATGCACATTCTACGTCATAACGAATTTCTATAGTTTGCGCATGCGTTTGGAAATAAGAAAAGTTTACTTCCGCCGTTGTTTAAAATCACAGCTTCTAGAAGGTTTACATGATTTCGTAAAAAACACGACTTTTTAGAAAATGTGTTTTATTTCAGAAATGGAATCTACAAAGTATGCACATTCTACGTCATAACAACTTTCTATAGTTTGAAAATACGTCCGTAAATAAGAAAAGCTTACTTCCACCATTTTTTAAAATCACAGCTTCTAGAAGGTTTACATGATTTCGTAAGAAACACGACTTTTTAGAAAATGTGTTTTATTTCAGAAATGGAATCTACAAAGTATGCACATTCTACGTCATAACGACTTTCTATAGTTTGCACATACGTCCGGAAATAAGAAAAGCTTACTTCCACCATTTTTTAAAATCACAGCTTCTAGAAGGTTTACATGACTTCTTAAAAAACAAGAGTTTTTAGAAAATGTGTTTTATTTCATAAATGGAATCAACAAAGTATGCACATTCTACGTCATAACGACTTTCTACTGTTTGCGCACTCGTCCGGAAATAAGAAAAGCTTACTTCCCCCATTTTTTAAAATCACAGCTTCTAGAAGGTTTACATGATTTCGTAAAAAACAAGAGTTTTTAGAAAATGTGTTTTATTTCATAAATGGAATCAACAAAGTATGCACATTCTACGTCATAACGACTTTCTATAGTTTGCGCATGCGTTTGGAAATAAGAAAAACTTACTTCCACCGTTTTTTAAAATCACAGCTTCTAGAAGGTTTACATGATTTCTGAAAAAACACGAGTTTCTACATAATTTGTTTTATTTCATAAATGTAATCAACAAAGTATGCACATTCTACGTCATATCGACTTTCTATAGTTTGCGCATGCGTCTGGAAATAAAAAAAGCTTACTTCCCCCGTTTTTTAAAATCACAGCTTCTAGAAGGTTTACATGATTTCTTAAAAAACACGAGTTTTTAGAAAATGTGTTTTATTTCATAAATGGAATGAACAAAGTATGCACATTCTACATCATAACGACTTTCTATAGTTTGCGCATACGTTTGGAAATAAGAAAAGCTTACTTCCCCCGTTTTTTAAAATCACAGCTTCTAGAAGGTTTACATGACTTCTTAAAAAACACGAGTTTTTAGAAAATGTGTTTTATTTCATAAATGGAATCAACAAAGTATGCACATTCTACGTCATAATGACTTTCTACAGTTTGCGCATTCGTCCGGAAATAAGAAAAGCTTACTTCCACCATTTTTTAAAATCGCAGCTTCTAGAAGGATTGCATGATTTCTTAAAAAACACGTGTTTTTAGAAAATGTGTTTTATTTCATAAATGGAATCAACAAAGTATGCACATTCTACGTCATAAAAACTTTCTATAGTTTGCGCATTCGACCGGAAATAAGAAAAGCTTACTTCCACTATTTTTTAAAATCACAGCTTCTTGAAGGTTTACATGATTTCGTAAAAAACACGAGTTTTTAGAAAATGTGTTTTATTTCATAAATGGAATCAACAAAGTATGCACATTCTATGTCATAACGACTTTCTATAGTTTGCACATGCGTCCGGAAATAAGAAAAGCTTACTTCCCCCGTTTTTCAAAATCACAGCTTCTAGAAGGTTTACATGATTTCTTAAAAAACACGAGTTTTTAGAAAATGTGTTTTATTTCATAAATGGAATCAACAAAGTATGCGCATTCTACATCATAACGACTTTCTATAGTTTGCGCATGCGTTTGGAAATAAGAAAAGCTTACTTCCCCGGTTTTTTAAAATCACAGCTTCTAGAAGGTTTACATGATTTCTTAAAAAACACGAGTTTTTAGAAAATGTGTTTTATTTCATAAATGGAATCAACAAAGTATGCACATTCTACGTCATAACGACTTTCTATAGTTTGCGCATGCGTTTGGAAATAAGAAAAGCTTACATCCCCGTTTCTTAAAATCACAGCTTCTAGAAGGTTTACATGATTTCTTAAAAAACACGAGTTTTTAGAAAATGTGTTTTATTTCATAAATGGAATCAACAAAGTATGCACATTCTATGTCATAACGACTTTCTATAGTTTGCACATGCGTCCGGAAATAAGAAAAGCTTACTTCCACCATTTTTTAAAATCACAGCTTCTAGAAGGTTTACATGACTTCTTAAAAAACACGAGTTTTTAGAAAATGTGTTTTATTTCATAAATGGAATCAACAATGTATGCACATTCTACGTCATAATGACTTTCTATAGTTTGCGCATGCGTTTGGAAATAAGAAAAGCTTATTTCCTCCGTTTTTTAAAATCATAGCTTCTAGAAGGTTTACATGATTTCTTAAAAAACACGAGTTTTTAGAAAATGTATTTTATTTCATAAATGGAATCAACAAAGTATGCAGATTCTACGTCATAACGACTTTCTATAGTTTGCGAATGCGTCCGGAAATAAGAAAAGCTTACTTCCACCGTTTTTTAAAATCATAGCTTCTAGAAGGTTTACATGATTTCTTAAAAAACACGAGTTTTTAGAAAATGTGTTTTATTTCATAAATGGAATCAACAAAGTATGCACATTCTACGTCATAATGACTTTCTATAGTTTGCGCATTCGTCCGGAAATAAGAAAAGCTTACTTCCACCGTTTTTCAAAATCACAGCTTCTAGAAGGTTTACACGATTTCGTAAAAAACACGTGTTTTTAGAAAATGTGTTTTATTTCATAAATGGAATCTACAAAGTATGCACATTCTACGTCATAACGACTTTCTATAGTTTGCGCATGCGTCCGAAAATAAGAAAAGCTTACTTCCCCCGTTTTTTAAAATCACAGCTTCTAGAAGGTTTACAAGATTTCTTAAAAAACACGAGTTTTTAGAAAATGTATTTTATTTCATAAATGGAATCAACAAAGTATGCACATTCTAGGTCATAACGACTTTCTATAGTTTGTGTATGCGTCCGGAAATAAGAAAAGCTTACTTCCACCGTTTTTTAAAATCACAGCTTCTAGAAGGTTTGAATGATTTCGTAAAAAACACGAGTTTTTAGAAAATGTGTTTTATTTCATAAATGGAATCTACAAAGTATGCACATTCTACGGCATAACGACTTTCTATAGTTTGCGTATGCGTGCGGAGATAAGAAAAGCTTACTTCCCCCGTTTTTAAAATCACAGCTTCTAGAAGGTTTACATGATTTCGTAAAAAACACGTGTTTTTACAAAATGTGTTTTATTTCATAAATGGAATTTACAAAGTATGCACATTCTATGTCATGACAACTTTCTATAGTTTTCCCATGCGTCTGGAAATCAGAAAAGCTTTCTTCCCCCGTTTTTTAAAATCACAGCTTCTAGAAGGTTTACATGATTTCCTAAAAAACACGAGTTTTTAGAAAATGTGTTTTATTTCATAAATGGAACCAACAAAGTATGCACATTCTACGTCACAACGACTTTCTATAGTTTGCGCATGTGTCCGAAAATAAGAAAAGCTTACTTCCACTGTTTTTTAAAATCACAGCTTCTAGAAGGTTTACACGATTTCGTAAAAAACACGTGTTTTTAGAAAATGTGTTTTATTTCATAAATGGAATCTACAAAGTATGCACATTCTACGTCATAATGACTTTCCATAGTTTGCGCATGCGTCCGGAAATAAGAAAAGCTTACTTCCCCCATTTTTTAAAATCACAGCTTCTAGAAGGTTTACATGATTTCTTAAAAAACACGAGTTTTTAGAAAATGTGTTTTATTTCATAAATGGAATCAACAAAGTATGCACATTCTACGTCATAACGACTTTCTATAGTTTGCGCATTCGACTGGAAATAAGAAAAGCTTACTTCCACCATTTTTTAAAATCCCAGCTTCTTGAAGGTTTACATGATTTCGTAAAAAACACGAGTTTTTAGAAAATGTGTTTTATTTCATAAATGGAATCTACAAAAGTATGCACATTCTACGTCATAACGACTTTCTATAGTTTGCGCATGCGTCCGGAAATAAGAAAAGCTTACTTCCCCCGTTTTTTAAAATCACAGCTTCTAGAAGGTTTACATCATTTCGTAAAAAACACAAGTTTTTAGAAAATGTGTTTTATTTCATAAATGGAATCTACAAAGTATGCACATTCTATGTCATAACGACTTTCTATAGTTTGCGCATGCGTCCGGAAATAAGAAAAGCTTACTTCCAACGTTTTTTAAAATCACAGCTTCTAGAAGGTTTACATGATTTCTAAAAAAACATGAGTTTTTAGAAAATGTGTTTTATTTCATAAATGGAATCAACAAAGTATGCACACTCTACATCATAACGACTTTCTATAGTTTGTGCATGCATTTGGAAATAAGAAAAGCTTACTTCCCCTGTTTTTTAAAATCACAGCTTCTAGAAGGTTTACATGATTTCTTAAAAAACACGAGTTTTTAGAAAATGTGTTTTATTTCATAAATGGAATCGACAAAGTATGCACATTCTACGTCATAACGACTTTCTATAGGTTGCGCATGCGTTCGGAAATAAGAAAAGCTTACATCCCCCGTTTTTTAAAATCACAGCTTCTAGAAGGTTTACATGATTTCTTAAAAAACACGAGTTTTTAGAAAATGTGTTTTATTTCATAAATGGAATCAACAAAGTATGCACATTCTACGTCACAACGAATTTCTATAGTTTGTGCATGCGTCCAGAAATAACAAAAGCTTACTTCCACCATTTTTTAAAATCACAGCTTCTAGAAGGTTTACATGATTTCTTAAAAAACACGAGTTTTTAGCAAATGTGTTTTATTTCATAAATGGAATCAACAAACTATGCAAATTCTATGTCATAACGATTTTCTATAGTTTGCGCATTCGTCCGGAAATAAGAAAAGCTTACTTCCACCGTTTTTTAAAATCACCGCTTATAGAAGGTTTACACAATTTCGTAAAAAACACGAGTTTTTAGCAAATGTGTTTTATTTCATAAATGGAATCAACAAAGTATGCACATTCTACGTCATAACGATTTTCTATAGTTTGCGCGTTCGTCCGGAAATAAGAAAAGCTTACTTCCACCGTTTTTTAAAATCACAGCTTATAGAAGGTTTACACAATTTCGCAAAAAACACGTGTTTTTAGAAAATGTGTTTTATTTCATAAATGGAATCTACAAAGTATGCATATTCTACGTCATAACGACTATCTATAGTTTTGCGCATGCGTCCGGAAATAAGAAAAGCTTACTTCCCCCGTTTTTTAATATCACAGCTTCTAGAAGGTTTACATGATTTCTTAAAAAACTCGAGTTTTTAGAAAATGTGTTTTATTTCATAAATGGAATCAACAAAGTATGCACATTCTACGTCATAACGACTTTCTATAGTTTTCGCATGCGTTTGGAAATAAGAAAAGCTTACTTCCCCCGTTTTTTAAAATCACAGCTTCTAGAAGGTTTACATGATTTCTTAAAAAACACGAGTTTTTAGAAAATGTGTTTTATTTCATAAATGGAATCAACAAAGTATGCACATTCTACGTCATAGCGACTTTGTATAGTTTGCGCATGCGTCCGGAAATAAGAAAAGCTTACTTCCCCCGTTTTCTAAAATCACAGCTTCTAGAAGGTTTACATGATTTCTTAAAAAACACGAGTTTTTAGAAAATGTGTTTTATTTCATAAATGGAATCAACAAAGTATGCACACTCTACATCATAACGACTTTCTATAGTTTGTGCATGCGTTTGGAAAAATAAAAGCTTACTTCCCCTGTTTTTTAAAATCACAGCTTCTAGAAGGTTTAAATGATTTCTTAAAAAACACGAGTTTTTAGAAAATGTGTTTTATTTCATAAATGGAATCAACACAGTATGCACATTCTAAGTCATAACGACTTTCTATAGTTTGCGCATGCGTTCGGAAATAAGAAAAGCTTACATCCCCCGTTTTTTAAAATCACAGCTTCTAGAAGGTTTACATGATTTCCTAAAAACACGAGTTTTTAGAAAATGTGTTTTATTTCATAAATGGAATCAACAAAGTATGCACATTCTACGTCACAACGACTTTCTATAGTTTTTGCATGCGTTTGGAAATAAGAAAAGCTTACTTCCCCCGTTTTTTAAAATCACGGCTTCTAGAAGGTTTACATGATTTCTTAAAAAACACGAGTTTTTAGAAAATGTGTTTTATTTCATAAATGGAATCAACAAAGTATGCACATTCTACGTCATAACGAATTTCTATAGTTTGCGCATGCGTCCAGAAATAACAAAAGCTTACTTCCACCATTTTTTAAAATCACAGCTTCTAGAAGGTTTACATGATTTCTTAAAAAACACGAGTTTTTAGCAAATGTGTTTTATTTCATAAATGGAATCAACAAAGTATGCACATTCTACGTCATAACGATTTTCTATAGTTTGCGCGTTCGTCCGGAAATAAGAAAAGCTTACTTCCACCGTTTTTTAAAATCACAGCTTATAGAAGGTTTACACAATTTCGCAAAAAACACGTGTTTTTAGAAAATGTGTTTTATTTCATAAATGGAATCTACAAAGTATGCATATTCTACGTCATAACGACTATCTATAGTTTTGCGCATGCGTCCGGAAATAAGAAAAGCTTACTTCCCCCGTTTTTTAATATCACAGCTTCTAGAAGGTTTACATGATTTCTTAAAAAACTCGAGTTTTTAGAAAATGTGTTTTATTTCATAAATGGAATCAACAAAGTATGCACATTCTACGTCATAACGACTTTCTATAGTTTTCGCATGCGTTTGGAAATAAGAAAAGCTTACTTCCCCCGTTTTTTAAAATCACAGTTCTAGAAGGTTTACAGGATTTCTTAAAAAACACGAGTTTTTAGAAAATGTGTTTTATTTCATAAATGGAATCAACAAAGTATGCACATTCTATGTCGTAACGAATTTCTATAGTTTGCGCATGCGTCCGGAAATAACAAAAGCTTACTTCCACCGTTTTTTAAAATCACAGCTTCTAGAAGGTTTACATGATTTCTTAAAAAACACGAGTTTTTAGAAAATGTGTTTTATTTCATAAATGGAATCAACAAAGTATTCACATTCTATGTCATAACGATTTTCTATAGTTTGCGCATTCGTCTGGAAATAAGAAAAGCTTACTTCCACCGTTTTTTAAAATCACAGCTTATAGAAGGTTTACACGATTTCGTAAAAAACACGTGTTTTTAGAAAATATGTTTTATTTCATAAATGTAATCTACAAAGTATGTACATTCTACGTCATAACGACTTTCTATAGTTTGCGCATGTGTCCGGAAATAAGAAAAGCTTACTTCCACCGTTTTTTAAAATCACAGCTTATAGTAGGTTTACATGATTTCTTAAAAAACACGAGTTTTTAGAAAATGTGTTTTATTTCAGAAATGGAATCTACAAAGTATCCACATTCTACGTCATAACGACTTTCTATAGTTTGTGCATGCGTCCGGAAATAAGAAAAGCTTACTTCCCCCGTTTTTTAAAATCACAGCTTCTAGAAGGTTTGCATGTTTCTTAAAAAACACGAGTTTTTAGAAAATGTGTTTTATTTCATAAATGGAATCAACAAAGTATGCACATTCTACATCATAACGACTTTCTATAGTTTGTGCATGCGTCCGGAAATAAGAAAAGCTTACTTCCCCCGTTTTTTAAAATCACAGCTTCTAGAAGGTTTACATGATTTCTTAAAAAACACGAGTTTTTAGAAAATGTGTTTTATTTCATAAATGGAATCAACAAAGTATGCACATTCTACATCATAACAACTTTCTATAGTTTGCGCATGCATTTGGAAATAAGAAAAGCTTACTTCCCCCGTTTTTTAAAATCACTGGTTCTAGAAGGTTTACATGATTTCTTAAAAAACAGTAGTTCTTAGAAAATATGTTTTATTTCATAAATGGAATCAACAAAGTATGCACATTCTACGTCATAACGAATTTCTATAGTTTGCGCATGCGTCCGGAAATAAGAATAGCTTACTTCCACCGTTTTTTAAAATCACAGGTTCTAGAAGGTTTACATGATTTCGTAAAAAACACGAGTTTTTAGAAAATGTGTTTTATTTCATAAATGGAATCTACAAAGTATGCACATTCTATGTCATAAAGAATTTCTATAGTTTGCGCATGCGTCCGGAAATAAGAAAAGCTTACTTCCCCCGTTTTCTAAAATCACAGCTTCTAGAAGGTTTACATGATTTATAAAAAAACACGAGTTTTTAGAAAATGTGTTTTATTTCATAAATGGAATCAACAAAGTATGCACATTCTACGTCATAACCACTTCCTATAGTTTTCGCATGCGTCCGGAAATAAGAAAAGCTTACTTCCACCGTTTTTTAAAATCACAGCTTCTAGAAGGTTTACATGATTACATTAAAAACACGAGTTTTTAGAAAATGTGTTTTATTTCATAAATGTAATCTACAAAGTATGCACATTCTACATCATAACGACTTTCTATAGTTTGCGCATGCGTCCGGAAATAAGAAAAGCTTACTTCCACCGTTTTTTAAAATCACAGCTTCCAGAAGGTTTACATGATTTCGTAAAAAACACGAGTTTTTAGAAAATGTGTTTTATTTCATAAATGGAATCAACAAAGTATGCACATTCTACGTCATAACGACTTTCTATAGTTTGCGCATTCGACCGAAAATAAGAAAAGCTTACTTCCACCGTTTTTTAAAATCACAGCTTCTTGAAGGTTTACATGATTTCGTAAAAAACACGAGTTTTTAGAAAATGTGTTTTATTTCATAAATGGAATCTACAAAGTATGCACATTCTACGTCATAACAACTTTCTATAGTTTGCGCATGCGTCCGGAAATAAGAAAAGCTTACTTCCACCATTTTTTAAAATCACAGCTTCTAGAAGGTTTACATGACTTCTTAAAAAACACGAGTTTTTAGAAAATGTGTATTATTTCATAAATGGAATCAACAAATTATGCACATTCTACATCATAACGACTTTCTACTGTTTGCGCATTCGTCCGGAAATAAGAAAAGCTTACTTCCCCCGTTTTTTAAAATCACAACTTGTAGAAGGTTTACATGATTTCGTAAAAAACACGAGTTTTTAGAAAATGTGTTTTATTTCATAAATGGAATCAACAAAGTATGCACATTCTACGTCATAACGACTTTCTATAGTTTGCGCATGCGTTTGGAAATAAGAAAAGCTTACTTCCCCCGATTTTTAAAATCACAGCTTCTAGAAGGTTTACATGATTTCTTAAAAAACACGAGTTTTTAGAAAATGTGTTTATTTCATAAATGGAATCAACAAAGTATGCACATTCTATGTCATAATGACTTTCTATAGTTTGCGCATGCGTTTGGAAATAAGAAAAGCTTACTTCCCCCGATTTTTAAAATCACAGCTTCTAGAAGGTTTACATGATTTCTTAAAAAACACGAGTTTTTAGAAAATGTGTTTTATTTCATAAATGGAATCAACAAAGTATGCACATTCTACGTCATAACGACTTTCTATAGTTTGCGCATGCGTTTGGAAATAAGAAAAGCTTACTTCCCCCGATTTTTAAAATCACAGCTTCTAGAAGGTTTACATGATTTCTTAAAAAACACGAGTTTTTAGAAAATGTGTTTTATTTCATAAATGGAATCAACAAAGTATGCACATTGTACGTCATAACGACTTTCTATAGTTTGCGCATGCGTCCGGAAATAAGAAAATATTACTTCGCCCGTTTTTTAAAATCACAGCTTCTAGAAGGTTTACATGACTTCTTAAAAAACATGACTTTTTAGAAAATGTGTTTTATTTCATAAATTGAATCAACAAAGTATGCACATTCTATGTCATAACGACTTTCTATAGTTTGCACATGCGTCCGGAAATAAGAAAAGCTTACTTCCACCATTTTTTAAAATCACAGCTTCTAGAAGGTTTACATGACTTCTTAAAAAACACGAGTTTTTAGAAAATGTGTTTTATTTCAAAAATGGAATCTACAAAGTATGCACATTCTACGTCATAACGACTTTCTATAGTTTGCACATGCGTCCGGAAATAAGAAAAGCTTACTTCCACCATTTTTTAAAACCACAGCTTCTAGAAGGTTTACATGACTTCTTAAAAAACACAAGTTTTTAGAAAATGTGTTTTATTTCATAAATGGAATCAACAAATTATGCACATTCTACGTCATAACGACTTTCTACTGTTTGCGCATTCGCCCGGAAATAAGAAAAGCTTGCTTCCCCCGTTTTTTAAAATCACAACTTCTAGAAGGTTTACATGATTTCGTAAAAAACACGAGTTTTTAGAAAATGTGTTTTATTTAATAAATGGAATCAACAAAGTATGCACATTCTACGTCATAACGACTTTCTATAGTTTGCGCATGCGTTTGGAAATAAGAAAAGCTTACTTCCAACGTTTTTTAAAATCACAGCTTCTAGAAGGTTTACATGATTTCTGAAAAAACACGAGTTTTTACAAAATGTGTTTTATTTCATAAATGGAATCAACAAAGTATGCACATTCTACGTCATAACGACTTTCTATAGTTTGCGCATGCGTTTGGAAATAAGAAAAACTTATTTCCCCCGTTTTTTAAAATCACAGCTTCTAGAAGGTTTACATGATTTGTTAAAAAACACGAGTTTTTAGAAAATGTGTTTTATTTCATAAATGGAATCAACAAAGTATGCACATTCTACGTCATAACGACTTTCTATAGTTTGCGCATGCGTCCGGAAATAAAAAAGCTTACTTCCACCGTTTTTTAAAATCACAGCTTCTAGGAGGTTTACATGATTTCGTAAAAAACACGAGTTTTTAGAAAATGTGTTTCATTTCATCAATGGAATCTACAAAGTATGCACATTCTACGTCATAACGACTTTCTATAGTTTGCGCATGTCTCCGGAAGTAAGAAAAGCTTACTTCCACTGTTTTTTAAAATCACAGCTTCTAGAAGGTTTACAAGATTTCGTAAAAAACAAGAGTTTTTAGAAAATGTGTTTTATTTCATAAATGGAATCTAAAAAGTATGCACATTCTACGTCATAACGACTTTCTATAGTTTGCGCATGCGTCCGGAAATAAGAAAAGCTTACTTCCCCTGTTTTTTAAAATCACAGCTTCCAGAAGGTTTACATGATTTCTTAAAAAACACGAGTTTTTAGAAAATGTGTTTTATTTCATAAATAGAATCAACAAAGTATGCACATTCTACGTCATAACAACTTTCTATAGATTGTGCATGCGTTTGGAAATAAGAAAAGCTTACTTCCCCCGTTTTTTAAAATCACAGCTTCTAGAAGGTTTACATGATTTCTTAAAAAACACGAGTTTTTAGAAAATGTGTTTTATTTCATAAATGGAAGCTAAAAAGTATGCACATTCTACGTCATAACGACTTTCTACAGTTTGCGCATGCGTCCGGAAATAAGAAAAGCTTACTTCCCCCGTTTTTTAAAATCACAGCTTCTAGAAGGTTTACATGATTTCTTAAAAAACACGAGTGTTTAGAAAATGTGTTTTATTTCATAAATGGAATCAACAAAGTATGCACATTCTACTTCATAACGACTTTCTATAGTTTGCGCATGCGTCTGGAAATAAGAAAATCTTACTTCCACTGTTTTTTAAAATCACAGCTTCTAGAAGGTTTACATGATTTCGTAAAAAACACGAGTTTTTAGAAAATGTGTTTTATTTCATCAATTGAATCTACAAAGTATGCACATTCTACGTCATAACGACTTTCTATAGTTTGCGCATGCGTCCGGATATAAGAAAAGCTTACTACCCACGTTTTTTAAAATCACAGCTTCTAGAAGGTTTACATGATTTGTTAAAAAACACGAGTTTTTAGAAACCGTGTTTTATTTCATAAATGGAATCAACAAAGTATGCACATTCTACGTCATAACGAATTTCTATAGTTTGAGCATGCGTCTGGAAATAAGAAAAGCTTACTTCCACCGTTTTTTAAAATCACGGCTTCTAGAAGGTTTACACGATTTCTTAAAAAAAACAAGTTTTTAGAAAATGTGTTTTATTTTATAAATGGAATCAACAAAGTATGCACATTCTACATCATAACGACCTTCTATAGTTTGCACATTCGTCTGGAAATAAGAAAAGCTTACTTCCACAGTTTTTTAAAATCACAGCTTCTAGAAGGTTTACATGATTTCGTAAAAAACACGAGTTTTTAGAAAATGTGTTTTATTTCATAAATGGTATCTACAAAGTATGCACATTCTATGTCATAACGACTTTCTATAGTTTCCGCATGCGTCCGGAAATAAGAAAAGCTTACTTCCACCGTTTTTCAAAATCACAGCTTCTAGAAGGTTTACATGATTTCGTAAAAAACACGATTTTTTAGAAAATATGTTTTATTTCATAAATGGAATCTACGATGTATGCACATTCTACGTCATAACAACTTTCTATAGTTTGCGCATGCGTTTGGAAATAAGAAAAGCTTACTTCCGCCGTTTTTTAAAATCACAGCTTCTAGAAGGTTTACATGATTTCGTAAAAAACACGAGTTTTTAGAAAATGTAATTTATTTCAGAAATGGAATCTACAAAGTATGCACATTCTACGTCATAACAACTTTCTATAGTTTGCACATGCGTCCGGAAATAAGAAAAGCTTACTTCCACCATTTTTTAAAATCACAGCTTCTAGAAGGTTTACATGACTTCTTAAAAAACACGATTTTTTAGAAAATGTGTTTTATTTCATAAATGGAATCAACAAAGTATGCACATTCTACGTCATAACGACTTTCTATAGTTTGCGCATGCGTCCGGAAATAAGAAAAGATTACTTCGCCCGTTTTTTAAAATCACAGCTTCTAGAAGGTTTACATGACTTCTTAAAAACCACGAGTTTTTAGAAAATGTGTTTTATTTCATAAATGGAATCAACAAAGTATGCACATTCTACGTCATAACGACTTTCTAAAGTTTGCACATGCGTCCGGAAATAAGAAAAGCTTACTTCCACCATTTTTTAAAATCACAGCTTCTAGAAGGTTTACATGACTTCTTAAAAAACACGAGTTTTTAGAAAATGTGTTTTATTTCAGAAATGGAATCTACAAAGTATGCACATTCTACGTCATAACGACTTTCTATAGTTTGCACATGCGTCCGGAAATAAGAAAAGCTTACTTCCACCATTTTTTAAAATCACAGCTTCTAGAAGGTTTACATGACTTCTTAAAAAACACGAGGTTTTAGAAAATGTGTTTTATTTCATAAATGGAATCAACAAAGTATGCACATTCTACATCATAACAACTTTCTACTGTTTGCACATTCGTCCGGAAATAAGAAAAGCTTACTTCCCCCGTTTTTTAAAATCACAACTTCTAGAAGGTTTACATGATTTCGTAAAAAACACGAGTTTTTAGAAAATGTGGTTTATTTCATAAATGGAATCAACAAAGTATGCACATTCTACGTCATAACGACTTTCTATAGTTTGCGCATGGGAAATAAGAAAAGCTTACTTCCATCGTTTTTTAAAATCACAGCTTCTAGAAGGTTTACATGATTTCTGAAAAAACATGAGTTTTTACAAAATGTGTTTTATTTCATAAATGGAATCAACAAAGTATGCACATTCTACGTCATAACGACTTTCCATAGTTTGCGCATGCGTCTGGAAATAAAAAAAGCTTACTTCCCCCATTTTTTAAAATCACAGCTTCTAGAAGGTTTACATGATTTCTTAAAAAACACGAGTGTTTAGAAACTGTGTTTTATTTCATAAATGGAATCAACAAAGTATGCACATTCTACGTCATAACGACTTTCTATAGTTTGCGCATGCATCCGGAGATAAGAAAAGCTTACTTCCACCATTTTTTAAAATCATAGCTTCTAGAAGGTTTACATGACTTCTTAAAAAACACGAGTTTTTAGAGAATGTGTTTTATTTCAGAAATAGAATCTACAAAGTATGCACATTCTACGTCATAACGACTTTCTATAGTTTGCACATGCGTCCGGAAATAAGAAAAGCTTACTTCCACCATTTTTTAAAATCACAGCTTCTAGAAGGTTTACATGACTTCTTAAAAAACATGAGTTTTTAGAAAATGTGTTTTATTTCATAAATGGAATCAACAAAGTATGCACGTTCTATGTCATAACAACTTTCTACTGTTTGTGCATTCGTCAGGAAATAAGAAAAGCTTACTTCACCCGTTTTTTAAAATCACAACTTCTAGAAGGTTTACATGATTTCGTAAAAAACACGAGTTTTTAGAAAATGTGTTTTATTTCATAAATGGAATCAACAAAGTATGCACATTCTACGTCATAACGACTTTCTATAGTTTGCGCATGTGTTTGGAAATAAGAAAAGCTTACTTCCATCGTTTTTTAAAATCACAGCTTCTAGAAGGTTTACATGATTTCTGAAAAAACACGAGTTTTCACAAAATGTGTTTTATTTCATAAATGGAATCAACAAAGTATGCACATTCTACGTCATAACGACTTTCTATAGTTTGCGCATGCGTCTGGAAATAAAAAAAGCTTACTTCCCCCGTTTTTTAAAATCACAGCTTCTAAAAGGTTTACATGATTTCTTAAAAAACACGAGTTTTTAGAAAATGTGTTTTATTTCATAAATGGAATCAACAAAGTATGCACATTCTACATCATAACGACTTTCTATAGTTTGCGCACACGTTTGGAAATAAGAAAAGCTTACTTCCCCCGTTTTTTAAAATCACAGCTTCTAGAAGATTTACATGACTTCTTAAAAAACACGAGTTTTTAGAAAATGTGTTTTATTTCATAAATGGAATCAACAAAGTAGCACATTCTACGTCATAATGACTTTCTACAGTTTGCGCATTCGTCCGGAAATAAGAAAAGCTTACTTCCACCATTTTTTAAAATCACAGCTTCTAGAAGGTTTGCATGATTTCTTAAAAAACACAAGTTTTTAGAAAATGTGTTTTATTTCATCGATGGAATCAACAAAGTATGCACATTCTACGTCGCAACGACTTTCTATTGTTTGCGGATTCGTCCGGAAATAGGAAAAGCTTACTTCCCCCGTTTTTTAAAATCACAGCTTCTAGAAGGTTTACATGATTTCGTAAAAAACAAGAGTTTTTAGAAAATGTGTTTTATTTCGTAAATGGAAGATAAAACGTATGCACATTCTACATCATAACGACTTTCTATAGTTTGCGCATGCGTCCGGAAATAAGAAAAGCTTACTTCCCCCGTTTTTTAAAATCACAGCTTCTAGAAGGTTTACATGATTTCTTAAAAAACACGAGTGTTTATAAACTGTGTTTTATTTCATAAATGGAATTAACAAAGTATGCACATTCTACGTCATAACGACTTTCTATAGTTTGCGCATGCGTCTGAAAATAAGAAAAGCTTACTTCCACCGTTTTTTAAAATCACGGCTTCTAGAAGGTTTACACGATTTCTTAAAAAAAACAAGTTTTTAGAAAATGTGTTTTATTTTATAAATGGAATCAACAAAGTATGCACATTCTACATCATAACGATTTTCTATAGTTTGCACATTCGTCCGGAAATAAGAAAAGCTTACTTCCACCGTTTTTTAAAATCACAGGTTCTAGAAGGTTTACATGATTTCGTAAAAAACACTAGTTTTTAGAAAATGTGTTTTATTTCATAAATGGTATCTACAAAGTATGCACATTCTACGTCATAACGACTTTCTATAGTTTGCACATGCGTCCGGAAATAAGAAAAGCTTACTTCCACCGTTTTTCAAAATCACAGCTTCTAGAAGGTTTACATGATTTCGTAAAAAACACGAGTTTTTAGAAAATATGTTTTATTTCATAAATGGAATCTACAAAGTATGCACATTCTACGTCATAACAACTTTCTATAGTTTGCGCATGCGTTTGGAAATAAGAAAAGCTTACTTCCGCTGTTTTTTAAAATCACAGCTTCTAGAAGGTTTACATGATTTCGTAAAAAACACGAGTTTTTAGAAAATGTAATTTATTTCAGAAATGGAATCTACAAAGTATGCACATTCTACGTCATAACAACTTTCTATAGTTTGCACATGCATCCGGAAATAAGAAAAGCTTACTTCCACCATTTTTTAAAATCACAGCTTCTAGAAGGTTTACATGACTTCTTAAAAAATACGAGTTTTTAGAAAATGTGTTTTATTTCATAAATGGAATCAAAAAAGTATGCGCATTCTACGTCATAACGAATTTCTATAGTTTGCGCATGCGTCTGAAAATAAGAAAAGCTTACTTCCACCGTTTTTCAAAATCACAGCTTCTAGAAGGTTTACATGATTTCGTAAAAAACACGACTTTTTAGAAAATGTGTTTTATTTCAGAAATGGAATCTACAAAGTATGCACATTCTACGTCATAACAACTTTCTATAGTTCGCACATACGTCCGGAAATAAGAAAAGCTTACTTCCACCATTTTTTAAAATCACAGCTTCTAGAAGGTTTACATGATTTCGTAAAAAACACGACTTTTTAGAAAATGTGTTTTATTTCAGAAATGGAATCTACAAAGTATGCACATTCTATGTCATAACGACTTTCTATACTTTGCACATACGTCCGGAAATAAGAAAAAGCTTATTTCCACCATTTTTTAAAATCACAGCTTCTAGAATGTTTACATGACTTGTTAAAAAACACGAGTTTTTAGAAAATGTGTTTTATTTCATAAATGGAATCAACAAAGTATGCACATTGTACGTCACAACGACTTTCTACTATTTGCGCATTCGTCCGGAAATAAGAAAAGCTTACTTCCCCCGTTTTTTATAATCACAGCTTCTAGAAGGTTTACATGATTTCGTAAAAAACAAGAGTTTTTAGAAAATGTGTTTTATTTCATAAATGGAATCAACAAAGTATGCACATTCTACGTCATAACGACTTTCTATAGTTTGCGCATGCGTTTGGAAATAAGAAAAGCTTACTTCCACCGTTTTTTAAAATCACACCTTCTAGAAGGTTTACATGATTTCTGAAAAAACGCGAGTTTCTACATAATGTGTTTTATTTCATAAATGGAATCAACAAAGTATGCACATTCTACGTCATAACGACTTTCTATAGTTTGCGCATGCGTCTGGAAATAAAAAAATCTTACTTCCCCCGTTTTTTAAAATCACAGCTTCTAGAAGGTTTACATGATTTCTTAAAAAACATGAGTTTTTAGAAAATGTGTTTTATTTCATAAATGGAATGAACAAAGTATGCACATTCTACATCATAACGACTTTCTATAGTTTGCGCATACGTTTGGAAATAAGAAAAACTTACTTCCCCCATTTTTTAAAATCACAGCTTCTAGAAGGTTTACATGACTTCTTAAAAAACACGAGTTTTTAGAAAATGTGTTTTATTTAATAAATGGAATCAACAAAGTATGCACATTCTACGTCATAATGACTTTCTACAGTTTGCACATTCGTCCGGAAATAAGAAAAGCTTACTTCCACCATTTTTTAAAATCACAGCTTCTTGAAGGTTTGCATGATTTCTTAAAAAACACGTGTTTTTAGAAAATGTGTTTTATTTCATAAATGGAATCTACAAATATGCAAATTCTACATCAGAACGACTTTCTATAGTATTCGGATGCGTCCGAAAATAAGAAAAGCTTACATCCACTGTTTTTTAAAATCATAGCTTCTAGAAGGTTTACATGATTTCTTAGAAAACACTAGCTTTTAGAAAATATGTTTTATTTCATAAATGGAATCAACAAAGTATGCACATTCTACGTCATAACGACTTTCTATAATTTGCGCATGCGTCCGGAAATAAGAAAAGCTTACTTCCACCGTTTTTTAAAATCATATCTTCTAGAAGGTTTACATGATTTCTTAAAAAACACGAGTTTTTTGAAAATGTTTTTTATTTCATATATGGAATCAACAAAGTATGCACATTCTACATCATAACGACTTTCAATAGTTTGCGCATGTGTCCGGAAATAAGAAAAGCTTACTTCCACCGTTTTTTAAAATCACAGCTTCTAGAAGGTTTACATGATTTCGTAAAAAACACGAGTTTTTAGAAAATGTGTTTTATTTCATAAATGGAATCTACAAAGTTTGCACATTCTACGTCATAACAACTTTCTATAGTTGGCGCATGCGTCCGAAAATAAGAAAAGCTTACTTCCCCCGTTTTTTAAAATCACAGCTTCTAGAAGGTTTACATGATTTCTAAAAAAACACGAGTTTTTAGAAAATATGTTTTATTTCATAAATGGAATCAACAAAGTATGCACATTCTACGTCATAATGACTTTCTATAGTTTGTGCATGCGTCCAGAAATAAGAAAAGCTTACTTCCAGCGTTTTTTAAAATCACAGCTTCTAGAAGGTTTACATGATTTCCTTAAAAACATGAGTTTTTAGAAAATGTGTGTTATTTCATAAATGGAATCAACAAAGTATGCACATTCTACGTCATAACGACTTTCTATAGTTTGCGCATTCGACCGGAAATAAGAAAAGCTTACTTCCATTGTTTTTTAAAATCGCAGCTTCTTGAAGGTTTACATGATTTCGTAAAAAACACGAGTTTTTAGAAAATGTGTTTTATTTCATAAATGGAATCTACAAAGTATGCACATTCTACCTTGTAACGACTTTCTATAGTTTGCGCATGCGTCCGGAAATAAGAAAAGCTTACTTCCACCGTTTTTTAAAATCACAGCTTCTAGAAGGTTTACATGATTTCTTACAAAACACGAGTTTTTAGAAAATGTGTTTTATTTCATAAATGGAATCAACAAAGTATGCACATTCTACGTCATAACGACTTTCTGTATATTGCGCATGCGTCCGGAAATAAGAAAAGATTACTTCCATCGTTTTTTAAAATCACAGCTTCTAGAAGGTTTACATGATTTCTTAAAAAACACGAGTTTTTAGAAAATGTGTTTTATTTCATAAATGGAATCAACAAAGTGTGCACATTCTACGTCATAACTACTTTCTATAGTTTGCGCATGCGTCCGGAAATAAGAAAACCTTACTTCCACCGTTTTTTATAATCACAGCTTCTAGAAGGTTTACATGATTTCGTAAAAAACACGAGTTTTAGAAAATGTGTGAAAATCCTCTCAGCAGATCTAAGAGATGATGTATCTCACAAGAGAATAATTATGATTAAGCAAAAAAATAGAAGAAGAGTGGTACATGCAGTATAATGAGCAACAGAATAATATGGTACAGTAGAACTCAGATAGAAGCAATAATACTTCGGTCATACTATGTTATTAATCACAAATGGACATATAAATAATACAATGCATGAGGAATTCGAATGCCTAAGGTGGCAATTCGAATTAGCCTTCATGGAGTGATCAAAGGATCACTGGAGTGTCATCGGAGCACAACTAGGTGTCCTCATGATCATCGGAGCGCAACTGGAAGTCTTCATCATCATCAGTGGAGTCATCAATGCTCAAGTAACTGTCAACCATCAGTCAAACTAACTCTGGTAGGTGTAACTCAGTGTAACTAAGTGTAACTCAGTGTAACTAAGTGTAACTGAGTGTAACTGAGTGTAACTCAATGTAACTAAGTGCAACTCAATGTAACTAAGAGTAACTAAATGTAACTGAGTGTAACTGAGTGTAACTCAATGTAACTGAGTGTAACTGAATGTAACTGAGTGTAACTGAGTGTAACTCAATGTAACTGAGTGTAACTGACTGTAACTGAGTGTAACTGAACTGGTAGGTGAAGAAGGGCGAGTTGCTCCCTAAAATCAAGGAAGAAGGGCGCACTAAGCAACTAGAGGGCTAAAACTGAATAGTGAGAAGCTCCTGGGGGCTGGCTAACTGAGGGCTAGGTGCTGGACTGATGACTGGGATGCATGCAAAATGCATGCAAACCCTAGAATGCATGCAAACCCTAAAAGGTGCATGCATGACTGAAAATGTAAATGATCAAAATACTGGTGGGACTAGGATGGAGTATAGGAATATCCTAACACCCCCCCTTAATGCATCCTGGGCCCTGGTAACTAAGACCAAAGGTCACCCAATACAATGAATAATAACAATCAATAAACCAAGGAGGTGGGAAAATTTCATGGGAAACATACCCCCTCCTCAAAAAATAGACTGTAAGGCACACATAAAAAATAAAAGCTCCAAACTCAAGCAGGTGTGATGCTTGGTCATATGTCTGGAGGTATCTTCTTCTTGGGAAGAAGTGGATCATGCTCAAAAAGTATGTGCTTGTACTTGCTCTTCAGATCGAATGTGATGAGAACAAATCCAATAGTATGAGAATGATCCTTGAACCTGTGATTCGAATCAGCTGAGGTAGGATCAAATCTGTGAAAGTGCATATAGTCTTTTGTCTTCTCCTTTGAACCAACATGGGTGAGTATGTGCCAAAAATAACTATTACATGTTTGCTTGAAATCAAAATCAGATTTAAGACTTTCAAAACAGTTTCTTTAGATCTCCTTTGAACCAACAGGGGTGAGATCAAAACTATCATATGCATGAGAAATTTTCCCAAGCAGTAATTGCTTAGAACCCAAATTAGATACAAGACTTGAATCATGGCTTCTTGAGATCTCCTTTGAACCATGAGAGGTGAGATCAAAACCAGTAGATGCATGAGAAATTATCCCAAGCGAATGGCAATGGCCATATTCTTCAATGACCTTCTGAAAGCATGGAATTATGATCATATAGTAGTATAAAAGAGGAGATAGCTGGAGAGGAGCGAATGCATTACCTTCAAAAGTTGTTTTGACCTCCAAAATAATCATGTGATCATGATGCAAACCAACAAACTCTGGTGCAAGAGAGGATTTAGGACCTTCTGCAATATCTAGAGTGTGAGTTGGCATAGAAAGAGAAGAAGGTTTGAGCATGAGCAGAGAATCTGCAAGTTCTTTGTCAACAACTTCAATATGAGATAATACTGGTTCATGATCTAAGAGATCATCAAGGGGAGCGAATGCAACATGATCTGAGAGACCATCAGGAGGAGCGAATGCATCATGATCTGAGAGACCATCAAGTGGAGCGAATGCATCAACTTGCTTGCTTTTGAAGGGATTTGGACCAAAACCATCATTCTTTTTGCCGAATCTTTCATCTAGATGAGCCCATAACTCTTTTGGAGTTTCAATATCAATGATGGTCGGGTACAATATGTAATCGGTCATAGCAAGCATCATTCTTCCAATGTGCATGTCACCTTTATTCAACCATTTAATCTTCTTTGTAGAGGATTCGAACTCTCTTTCAAAATAGCAATCAAAGAGATCATGGCTCTTCAAATATGCTATCATTCTTGGTTTCCATTCATCATAGTTGAATGGAGAAAGAGGAGTAATTTCTTCTAAATTCATTGAAGTTGTAGAAGACCTGCAAAAACAATATAGAATAAGTGCAACTGCTACTGCTGCAAAAATGCAGATTCTGCTACAACTGCTGCACTCGAAATCTTGGTAATAACCTGCAAAAAACTCTCAAGAATGGAGATAAACAATACTCTCAACATGCTCTGATACCATGTGAAAATCCTCACAGCAGATCTAAGAGATGATGTATCTCACAAGAGAATAATTATGATTAAGCAAGAAAATAGAAGAAGAGTGATACATGTAGTATAATGAGCAACAGAATAATATGGTACAGTAGAACTCAGATAGAAGCAATAATACTTCGGTCATACTATGTTATTAATCACAAATGGACATATAAATAATACAATGCATGAGGAATTCGAATTCCTAAGGTGGCAATTCGAATTAGCCTTCATGGAGTGATCAAAGGATCACTGGAGTGTCATCGGAGCACAACTAGGTGTCCTCATGATCATCGGAGCACAACTGGAAGTCTTCATCATCATCAGTGGAGTCATCAATGCTCAAGTAACTGTCAACCATCAGTCAAACTAACTCTGGTAGGTGTAACTCAGTGTAACTAAGTGTAACTCAGTGTAACTAAGTGTAACTGAGTGTAACTGAGTGTAACTCAATGTAACTAAGTGTAACTCAATGTAACTAAGAGTAACTGAATGTAACTGAGTGTAACTCAATGTAACTGAGTGTAACTGAGTGTAACTGAGTGTAACTGAATGTAACTGAGTGTAACTCAATGTAACTGAGTGTAACTGACTGTAACTGACTGTAACTGAACTGGTAGGTGAAGAAGGGCGAGTTGCTCCCTAAAATCAAGGAAGAAGGGCGCACTAAGCAACTGGAGGGCTAAATCTGAATGGTGAGAAGCTCCTGGGGGCTGGCTAACTGAGGGCTAGGTGCTGGACTGATGACTGGGATGCATGCAAAATGCATGCAAACCATAGAATGCATGCAAACCCTAAAAGGTGCATGCATGACTGAAAATGTAAATGATCAAAATACTGGTGGGACTAGGATGGAGTATAGGAATATCCTAACAAAATGTGTTTTATTTGATAAATGGAATCTACAAAGTATGCACATTCTACGTCATAACGACTTTCTATAGTTTGCGCATGCGTCCGGAAATAAGAAAATTTTACTTCCACCGTTTTTTAAAATCACAGCTTCTAGAAGGTTTACATGATTTCGTAAAAAACACGAGTTTTTAGAAAATGTGTTTTATTTCATAAATGGAATCTACAAAGTATGCACATTCTACGTCATAACGACTTTCTATAGTTTGCACATGCGTCCGGAAATAAGAAAAGCTTACTTCCCCCATTTTTTAAAATCACAGCTTCTAGAAGGTTTACATGATTTCTTAAAAAACATGAGTTTTTAGAAAATGTGTTTTATTTCATAAATGGAATCAACAAAGTATGCACATTCTACATCATAACGACTTTCTATAGTTTGCGCATGCGTTTGGAAATAAGAAAAGCTTACTTCCCCGGTTTTTTAAAATCACGGCTTCTAGAAGGTTTACATGATTTCTTAAAAAACACGAGTTTTTAGAAAATGTGTTTTATTTCATAAATGGAAGCAACAAAGTATGCACATTCTACATGATAACGACTTTCTATAGTTTGCGCATGCGTTCGGAAATAAGAAAAGCTTACATCCCCGTTTCTTAAAATCACAGCTTCTAGAAGGTTTACATGATTTCTTAAAAAACACGAGTTTTTAGAAAATGTGTTTTATTTCATAAATGGAATCAACAAAGTATGCACATTCTATGTCATAACGACTTTATATAGTTTGCACATGCATCCGGAAATAAGAAAAGCTTACTTCCAACATTTTTTAAAATCACAGCTTCTAGAAGGTTTACATGACTTCTTAAAAAACACGAGTTTTTAGAAAATGTGTTTTATTTCATAAATGGAATCAACAAAGTATGCACGTTCTACGTCATAACAACTTTCTACTGTTTGCGCATTCGTCCGGAAATAAGAAAAGCTTACTTCCCCCGTTTTTTAAAATCACAACTTCTAGAAGGTTTACATGATTTCGTAAAAAACACGAGTTTTTAGAAAATGTGTTTTATTTCATAAATGGAATCAACAAAGTATGCACATTCTACGTCATAACGAATTTCTATAGTTTGCGAATGCGTCCGGAAATAAGAAAAGCTTACTTCCACCGTTTTTTAAAATCACAGCTTCTAGAAGGTTTACATGATTTCTTAAAAAACACGAGTTTTTAGAAAATGTGTTTTATTTCATAAATGGAATCAACAAAGTATGCACATTCTACGTCATAATGACTTTCTATAGTTTGCGCATTCGTCCGGAAATAAGAAAAGCTTACTTCCACCGTTTTTTAAAATCACAGCTTCTAGAAGGTTTACACGATTTCGTAAAAAACACGTGTTTTTAGAAAATGTGTTTTATTTCATAAATGGAATCTACAAAGTATGCACATTCTACGTCATAACGACTTTCTATAGTTTGCGCATGCGTCCGAAAATAAGAAAAGCTTACTTCCCCCGTTTTTTAAAATCACAGCTTCTAGAAGGTTTACATGATTTCTTAAAAAACACGAGTTTTTAGAAAATGTGTTTTATTTCATAAATGGAATCAACAAAGTATGCACATTCTAGGTCATAATGAATTTCTATAGTTTGTGCATGCGTCCGGAAATAAGAAAAGCTTACTTCCACCATTTTTTAAAATCACAGCTTCTAGAAGGTTTGCATGATTTCGTAAAAAACACGAGTTTTTAGAAAATGTGTTTTATTTCATAAATGGAATCTACAAAGTATGCACATTCTACGGCATAACGACTTTCTATAGTTTGCGTATGCGTGCGGAAATAAGAAAAGCTTACTTCCCCCGTTTTTAAAATCACAGCTTCTAGAAGGTTTACATGATTTCGTAAAAAACACGTGTTTTTAGAAAATGTGTTTTATTTCATAAATGGAATCTACAAAGTATGCACATTCTACGTCATAACAACTTTCTATAGTTTTTCCATGCGTCCGGAAATAAGAAAAGCTTACTTCCCCCGTTTTTTAAAATCACAGCTCCTAGAAGGTTTACATGATTTCTTAAAAAACACGGGTTTTTAGAAAATGTGTTTTATTTCATAAATGGAACCAACAAAGTATGCACATTCTACGTCACAACGACTTTCTATAGTTTGCGCATGTGTCCGGAAATAAGAAAAGCTTACTTCCACCGTTTTTTATAATCACAGCTTCTAGAAGGTTTACACGATTTCGTAAAAAACACGTGTTTTTAGAAAATGTGTTTTATTTCATAAATGGAATCTACACAGTATGCACATTCTACGTCATAACGACTTTCCATAGTTTGCGCATGCGTCCGGAAATAAGAAAAGCTTACTTCCCCCATTTTTTAAAATCACAGCTTCTAGAAGGTTTACATGATTTCTTAAAAAACACGAGTTTTTAGAAAATGTGTTTTATTTGATAAATGGAATCAACAAAGTATGCACATTCTACGTCATAACGACTTTCTATAGTTTGCGCATTCGACCGGAAATAAGAAAAGCTTACTTCCACCATTTTTTAAAATCACAGCTTCTTGAAGGTTTACATGATTTCGTAAAAAACACGAGTTTTTAGAAAATGTGTTTTATTTCATAAATGGAATCTACAAAGTATGCACATTCTGCGTCATAACGACTTTCTATAGTTTGCGCATGCGTCCGGAAATAAGAAAAGCTTACTTCCCCCGTTTTTTTAAATCACAGCTTCTAGAAGGTTTACATGATTTCTTAAAAAACATGAGTTTTTAGAAAATGTGTTTTATTTCATAAATGGAATCAACAAAGTATGCACATTCTACGTCATAACGACTTTCTATAGTTTGCGCATGCGTCTAGAAATAAGAAAAGCTTACTTCCCCCGTTTTTCTAAATCACAGCTTCTAGAAGGTTTATATGATTTCTTAAAAAACACGAGTTTTTAGAAAATGTGTTTTATTTCATAAATAGAATCAACAAAGTATGCACATTCTACGTCATAACGAATTTCTATAGTTTGCGCATGCGTCCGGAAATAAGAAAAGCTTACTTCCCCCGTTTTTTTAAATCACAGCTTCTAGAAGGTTTACATGATTTCGTAAAAAACACGAGTTTTTAGAAAATGTGTTTTATTTCAAAAATGGAATCTACAAAGTATCCACATTATACGTCATAACGACTTTCTATAGCTTTCGCATGCGTCCAGAAATAAGAAAAGCTTACTTCCCCCTTTTTTTAAAATCACAGCTTCTATAAGGTTTACATGATTACTTAAAAAACACGAGTTTTTAGAAAATGTCTTTTATTTCATAAATGGAATCAACAAAGTATGCACATTCTACGTCATAACGACTTTCTATAGTTTGCGCATGCGTCCGGAAATAAGAAAAGCTTACTTCCCCCGTTTTTGTAAATCACAGCTTCTAGAAGGTTTACATGATTTCGTAAAAAACACGAGTTTTTAGAAAATGTGTTTTATTTCATAAATGGAATCAACAAAGTATGCACATTCTACATCATAATGACTTTCTATAGTTTGCGCATGCGTTTGGAAATAAGAAAAGCTTAGCTCCCCTGTTTTTTAAAATCACAGCTTCTAGAAGGTTTACATGATTTCTTAAAAACACGAGTTTTAAGAAAATGTGTTTTATTTCATAAATGGAATCAACAAAGTATGCACATTCTACGTCATAACGACTTTCTATAGTTTGCGCATGCGTTCGGAAATAAGAAAAGCTTACATCCCCCGTTTTCTAAAATCACAGCTTCTAGAAGGTTTACATGATTTCTTAAAAAACACGAGTTTTTAGAGAATGTGTTTTATTTCATAAATGGAATCAACAAAGTATGCACATTCTATGTCATAACGACTTTCTATAGTTTGCACATGCGTCCGGAAATAAGAAAAGCTTACTTCCACCATTTTTTAAAATCACAGCTTGTAGAAGGTTTACATGACTTCTTAACAAACACGAGTTTTTAGAAAATGTGTTTTATTTCATAAATGGAATCTACAAAGTATGCACATTCTACGTCATAACGACTTTCTATAGTTTGCGCATTCGTCCGGAAATAAGAAAAGCTTACTTCCACCGTTTTTTAAAATCACAGCTTCTAGAAGGTTTACATGATTTCGTAAAAAACACGAGTTTTTAGAAAATGTGTTTTATTTCATAAATGGAATCTAGAAAGTATGCACATTCTACGTCATAATGACTTTCTATAGTTTGCGCACGCGTCCGGAAATAAGAAAAGCTTACTTCCACCGTTTTTTAAAATCACAGCTTCTAGAAGGTTTACACGATTTCGTAAAAAACACGTGTTTTTAGAAAATTTGTTTTATTTCATAAATGGAATCTACAAAGTATGCACATTCTACGTCATAACGACTTTCTATAGTTTGTGCATGCGTCCGGAAATAAGAAAAGCTTACTTCCCCCGTTTTTTAAAATCAGAGCTTCTAGGAGGTTTACATGATTTCTTAAAAAACAAGAGTTTTTAGAAAATGTGTTTTATTTCATAAATGGAATCAATAAAGTATGCACATTCTACATCATAACGACTTTCTATAGTTTGTGCATTCGTTTGGAAATAAGAAAAGCTTACTTCCCCTGTTTTTTAAAACCACAGCTTCTAGAAGGTTTACATGATTTCTTAGAAAACACGAGTTTTTAGAAAATGTGTTTTATTTCATAAATGGAATCAACAAAGTATGCACATTCTACGTCATAACGTCTTTCTATAGTTTGCGCATGCTTTTGGAAATAGGAAAAGCTTACATCCCCCGTTTTTTAAAATCACAGCTTCTAGAAGGTTTACATGATTTCTTAAAAAACACGAGTTTTTAGAAAATTGTTTTATTTCATAAATGGAATCAACAAAGTATGCACATTCTACGTCATAACGACTTTCTATAGTTTGCACATGCGTCCGGAAATAAGAAAAGCTTACTTCCACCATTTTTTAAAATCACAGCTTCTAGAAGGTTTACATGACTTCTTAAAAAAGACGAGTTTTTAGAAAATGTGTTTTATTTCATAAATGGAATCAACAAAGTATGCACATTCTACGTCATAATGATTTCAATAGTTTGCGCATGCGTTTGGAAATAAGAAAAGCTTACTTCCCCCCTTTTTTAAAATCACAGCTTCTAGAAGCTTTACATGATTTCTTAAAAAACACGAGTTTTTAGAAAATGTGTTTTATTTCATAAATGGAATCAACAAACTATGCACATTCTACGTCATAACGAATTTCTATAGTTTGCGAATGCGTCCGGAAATAAGAAAAGCTTACTTCCACCGTTTTTTAAAATCACAGCTTCTAGAAGGTTTACATGATTTCGTAAAAAACATGAGTTTTTTTAAAATGTGTTTTATTTCATATATGGAATCAACAAAGTGTGCACATTCTACATCATAACGACTTTCTATAGTTTGTGCATGCGTCCGGAAATAAGAAAAGCTTACTTCCATCGTTTTTTAAAATCGCAGCTTCTAGAAGGTTTATATGATTTCGTAAAAAACACGAGTTTTTAGAAAATGTGTTTTATTTCATAAATGGAATCTACAAAGTATGCACATTCTATGTCATAACGACTTTCTATAGTTTGCGCATGCGTCCGGAAATAAGAAAAGCTTACTTCCAACGTTTTTTAAAATCACAGCTTCTAGAAGGTTTACATGATTTCTAAAAAAACACGAGTTTTTAGAAAATGTGTTTTATTTCATAAATGGAATCAACAAAGTATGCACATTCTACATCATAACGACTTTCTATAGTTTGCGCATGCGTCCGGAAATAAGAAAAGCTTACTTCCACCGTTTTTTAAAATCATAGCTTCTAAATGGTTTACATGATTACATAAAAAACACGAGTTTTTAGAAAATGTGTTTTATTTCATAAATGTAATAAACAAAGTATGCACATTCTATGTCATAACGACTTTCTATAGTTTGCGCATTCGTCCGGAAATAAGAAAAGCTTACTTCCCCCGTTTTTTAAAATCACAGCTTCTGGAAGGTTTACAAGATTTCGTAAAAAACACGTGTTTTTAGAAAATGTGTTTTATTTCATAAATGGAATCTACAAAGTATGCACATTCTACGTCATAACGACTTTCTATAGTTTGCGCATGCGTCCGGAAATAAGAAAAGCTTACTTCCCCCGTTTTTTGAAATCACAACTTCTAGAAGGTCTACATGATTTCTTAAAAAACACGAGTTTTTAGAAAATGTGTTTTATTTCATAAATGGAATCAACAAAGTATACACATTCTACATCATAACGACTTTCTATAGTTTGCGCCTGCGTTTGGAAATAAGAAAAGCTTACTTCCCCCGTTTTTTAAAATCACAGCTTCTAGAAGGTGTACATGATTTCTTAAAAAACATGAGTTTCTAGAAAATGTGTTTTATTTCATAAATGGAATCAACAAATTATGCACATTCTACATCACAACGACTTTCTATAGTTTGCGCATGCCTCCGGAAATAAGAAAAGCTTACATCCCCCGATTTTTAAAATCACAGCTTCTAGAAGGTTTACATGATTTCTTAAAAAACACGAGTTTTTAGAAAATGTGTTTTATTTCATAAATGGATTCAACAAGGTATGCACATTCTACGTCATAACGACTTTCTATAGTTTGCGCATGTGTCCGGAAATAAGAAAAGCTTACTTCCCCCGTTTTTTAAAATCACAGCTTCTAGAAGGTTTACATGATTTCTTAAAAAACATGAGTTTTTAGAAAATGTGTTTTATTTCATAAATGGAATCAAAAAAGTATGCACATTCTACGTCACAACTACTTTCTATAGTTTGCGCATGCGTCCGGAAATAAGAAAAGCTTACTTCCACCATTTTTTAAAATCACAGCTTCTAGAAGGTTTACACGATTTCGTAAAAAACACGTGTTTTTAGCAAATGTGTTTTATTCATAAATGGCATCTATAAAGTATGCACATTCTACGTCATAACGACTTTCTATAGTTTGCGCATGTGTCCGGAAATAAGAAAAGCTTACTTCCCCCGTTTTTTAAAATCACAGCTTCTAGAAGGTTTACATGATTTCTTAAAAAACATGAGTTTTTAGAAAATGTGTTTTATTTCATAAATGAAATCAACAAAGTATGCACATTCTACGTCATAACGACTTTCTATAGTTTGCGCATGCGTCTAGAAATAAGAAAAGCTTACTTCCCCCGTTTTTCTAAATCACAGCTTCTAGAAGGTTTACATGATTTCTTAAAAAACATGAGTTTTTAGAAAATGTGTTTTATTTCATAAATAGAATCAACAAAGTATGCACATTCTACGTCATAACGAATTTCTATAGTTTGCGCATGCGTCCGGAAATAAGAAAAGCTTACTTCCCCCGTTTTTTTAAATCACAGATTCTAGAAGGTTTACATGATTTCGTAAAAAACACGAGTTTTTAGAAAATGTGTTTTATTTCAAAAATGGAATCTACAAAGTATCCACATTATACGTCATAACGACTTTCTATAGTTTTCACATGCGTCCAGAAATAAGAAAAGCTTACTTCCCCCTTTTTTTAAAATCACAGCTTCTATAAGGTTTACATGATTTCTTAAAAAACACGAGTTTTTAGAAAATGTCTTTTATTTCATAAATGGAATCAACAAAGTATGCACATTCTACGTCATAACGACTTTCTATAGTTTGCGCATGCGTCCGGAAATAAGAAAAGCTTACTTCCCCCGTTTTTGTAAATCACAGCTTCTAGAAGGTTTACATGATTTCGTAAAAAACACGAGTTTTTAGAAAATGTGTTTTATTTCATAAATGGAATCAACAAAGTATGCACATTCTACATCATAACGACTTTCTATAGTTTGCGCATGCGTTTGGAAATAAGAAAAGCTTAGCTCCCCTGTTTTTTAAAATCACAGCTTCTAGAAGGTTTACATGATTTCTTAAAAAACACGAGTTTTAAGAAAATGTGTTTTATTTCATAAATGGAATCAACAAAGTATGCACATTCTACGTCATAACGACTTTCTATAGTTTGCGCATGCGTCTAGAAATAAGAAAAGCTTACTTCCCCCGTTTTTCTAAATCACAGCTTCTAGAAGGTTTACATGATTTCTTAAAAAACACGAGTTTTTAGAAAATGTGTTTTATTTCATAAATAGAATCAACAAAGTATGCACATTCTACGTCATAACGAATTCCTATAGTTTGCGCATGCGTCCGGAAATAAGAAAAGCTTACTTCCCCCGTTTTTTTAAATCACAGATTCTAGAAGGTTTACATGATTTCGTAAAAAACACGAGTTTTTAGAAAATGTGTTTTATTTCAAAAATGGAATCTACAAAGTATCCACATTATACGTCATAACGACTTTCTATAGTTTTCGCATGCGTCCAGAAATAAGAAAAGCTTACTTCCCCCTTTTTTTAAAATCACAGCTTCTATAAGGTTTACATGATTTCTTAAAAAACACGAGTTTTTAGAAAATGTCTTTTATTTCATAAATGGAATCAACAAAGTATGCACATTCTACGTCATAACGACTTTCTATAGTTTGCGCATGCGTCCGGAAATAAGAAAAGCTTACTTCCCCCGTTTTTGTAAATCACAGCTTCTAGAAGGTTTACATGATTTCGTAAAAAACACGAGTTTTTAGAAAATGTGTTTTATTTCATAAATGGAATCAACAATGTATGCACATTCTACGTCATAACGACTTTCTATAGTTTGCACATGCGTCCGGAAATAAGAAAAGCTTACTTCCACCATTTTTTAAAATCACAGCTTCTAGAAGGTTTACATGACTTCTTAAAAAACACGAGTTTTTAGAGAATGTGTTTTATTTCATAAATGGAATCAACAAAGTCTGCACATTCTACGTCATAACGACTTTCTATAGTTTGTGCATTCGTCCGGAAATAAGAAAAGCTTACTTCCACCATTTTTTAAAATCACACCTTCTAGAAGGTTTACATGATTTCGTAAAAAACACGTGTTTTTAGAAAATGTTTTTTATTTCATAAATGGAATCTACAAAGTATGCACATTCTACGTCATAATGACTTTCTGTAGTTTGCGCATGCATCTGGAAATAAGAAAAGCTTACTTCCCCCGTTTTTTAAAATCACAGCTTCTAGAACGTTTACATGATTTCTTAAAAAACACGAGTTTTTAGAAAATGTGTTTTATTTCATAAATGGAATCAACAAAGTATGCACATTCTACGTCATAACGACTTTCTATAGTTTGTGCATGCGTCCGGAAATAAGAAAAGCTTACTTCCACCGTTTTTTAAAATCACAGCTTCTAGAAGGTTTACATGATTTCGTAAAAAACACGAGTTTTTAGAAAATGTGTTTTATTTCATAAATGGAATCTAGAAAGTATGCACATTCTACGTCATAACGACTTTCTATAGTTTGCGCACGCGTCCGGAAATAAGAAAAGCTTACTTCCCCCGTTTTTTAAAATCACAGCTTCTAGAAGGTTTACATGATTTCGTAAAAAACACGAGTTTCTAGATAATGTGTTTTATTTCATAAATGGAATCTACAAAGTATGCACATTCTATGTCATAACGACTTTTTATAGTTTGCGCATGCATCCGGAAATAAGAAAAGTTTAATTCCACCATTTTTTAACATCACAACGTCTAGAAGGTTTACATGATTTCGTAAAAAACATGAGTTTTTAGTAAATGTGTTTTATTTCATAAATGGAATCTAGAAAGTATGCACATTCTACGTCATAACGACTTTCTATAGTTTGCACATGCGTCTGGAAATAAGAAAAGCTTACTTCCCCCGTTTTTTAAAATCACAGCTTCTAGAAAGTTTACATGATTTCTTAAAAAACACGAGTTTTTAGAAAATGTGTTTTATTTCATAAATGGAATCAACAAAGTATGCACATTCTACATCATAACGACTTTCTATAGTTTGTGCATGCGTTTGGAAATAAGAAAAGCTTACTTCCCTTGTTTTTTAAAACCACAGCTTCTAGAAGGTTTACATGATTTCTTAAAAAACACGAGTTTTTCGAAAATGTGTTTTATTTCATAAATGGAATCAATAAAGTATGCACATTCTACGTCATAACGACTTTCTATAGTTTGCGCATGCGTTCGGAAATAAGAAAAGCTTACATCCCCCATTTTTTAAAATCACAGCTTCTAGAAGGTTTACATGATTTCTTAAAAAACACGAGTTTTTAGAAAATGTGTTTTATTTCATAAATGGAATCTACAAAGTATGCACATTCCACATCATAACGACTTTCTATAGTTTGCACATGCGTCCGGAAATAATAAAAGTTTACTTCCCCCATTTTTTAAAATCACAGCTTCTAGAAGGTTTACATGATTTCTTAAAAAACAAGAGTTTTTAGAAAATGTGTTTTATTTCATAAATGGAATCAACAAAGTATGCACATTCTACGTCATACCAACTTTCTATAGTTTGCGCATTCGTCCAGAAATAAGAAAAGCTTACTTCCACCGTTTTTTAAAATCAGAGCTTCTAGAAGGTTTACACGATTTCGTAAAAAACACGTGTTTTTAGAAAATTTGTTTTATTTCATAAATGGAATCTACAAAGTATGCACATTCTACGTCATAACGACTTTCTATAGTTTGCGCATGCGTCCGGAAATAAGAAAAGCTTACTTCCCCCGTTTTTTAAAATCACAGCTTCTAGAAGGTTTACATGATTTCTTAAAAAACAAGAGTTTTTAGAAAATGTGTTTTATTTCTTAAATGGAATCAACAAAGTATGCACATTCTACATCATAACGACTTTCTATAGTTTGTGCATTCGTTTGGAAATAAGAAAAGCTTACTTCCCCTGTTTTTTAAAACCACAGCTTCTAGAAGGTTTACATGATTTCTTAGAAAACACGAATTTTTAGAAAATGTGTTTTATTTCATAAATGGAATCAAAAAAGTATGCACATTCTACGTCATAACGAATTTCTATAGTTTGCGCATGCGTTCGGAAATAAGAAAAGCTTACATCCCCCGTTTTTTAAAATCACAGCTTCTAGAAGATTTACGTGATTCTTTAAAAAAAACGAGTTTTTAGAAAATGTGTTTTATTTCATAAATGGAATCAACAAAATATGCACATTCTACATCATAACGACTTTCTATAGTTTGCGCATGCGTTTGGAAATAAGAAAAGCTTAGTTCCCCTGTTTTTTAAAATCACAGCTTTTAGAAGGTTTACATGATTTCTTTAAAAACACGAGTTTTTAGAAAATGTGTGTTATTTCATAAATGGAATCAACAAAGTATGCACATTTTACGTCATAACGTATTTCTATAGTTTGCGCATGCTTTTGGAAATATGAAAAGCTTACATCCCCCGTTTTTTAAAATCACAGCTTCTAGAAGGTTTACATGATTTCTTAAAAAACACGAGTTTTTAGAAAATTGTTTTATTTCATAAATGGAATCAACAAAGTATGCACATTCTACGTCATAACGACTTTCTATAGTTTGCACATGCGTCCGGAAATAAGAAAAGCTTACTTCCACCATTTTTTAAAATCACAGCTTCTAGAAGGTTTACATGACTTCTTAAAAAAGACAAGTTTTTAGAAAATGTGTTTTATTTCATAAATGGAATCAACAAAGTATGCACATTCTACGTCATAATGATTTCAATAGTTTGCGCATGCGTTTGGAAATAAGAAAAGCTTACTTCCCCCGTTTTTTAAAATCACAGCTTCTAGAAGCTTTACATGATTTCTTAAAAAACACGAGTTTTTAGAAAATGTGTTTTATTTCATAAATGGAATCAACAAAGTATGCACATTCTACGTCATAACGTATTTCTATAGTTTGCGAATCCGTCCGGAAATAAGAAAAGCTTACTTCCACCATTTTTTAAAATCACAGCTTCTAGAAGGTTTACATGACTTCGTAAAAAACATGAGTTTTTTAAAATGTGTTTTATTTCATATATGGAATCAACAAAGTGTGCACATTCTACATCATAACGACTTTCTATAGTTTGTGCATGCGTCCGGAAATAAGAAAAGCTTACTTCCATCGTTTTTTCAAATCACAGCTTCTAGAAGGTTTACATGATTTCGTAAAAAACACGAGTTTTTAGAAAATGTGTTTTATTTCATAAATGGAATCTACAAAGTATGCACATTCTATGTCATAACGACTTTCCATAGTTTGCGCATGCGTCCGGAAATAAGAAAAGCTTACTTCCCCCGTTTTTTGAAATCACAACTTCTAGAAGGTTTACATGATTTCTTAAAAAACACGAGTTTTTAGAAAATGTGTTTTATTTCATCAATGGAATCAACAAAGTATACACATTCTACATCATAACGACTTTCTATAGTTTGCGCCTGCGTTTGGAAATAAGAAAAGCTTACTTCCCCCGTTTTTTAAAATCACAGCTTCTAGAAGGTGTACATGATTTCTTAAAAAACATGAGTTTCTAGAAAATGTGTTTTATTTCATAAATGGAATCAACAAATTATGCACATTCTACATCACAACGACTTTCTATAGTTTGCGCATGCCTCCGGAAATAAGAAAAGCTTACTTCCCCCGATTTTTAAAATCACAGCTTCTAGAAGGTTTACATGATTTCTTAAAAAACACGAGTTTTTAGAAAATGTGTTTTATTTCATAAATGGAATCAACAAGGTATGCACATTCTACGTCATAACGACTTTCTATAGTTTGCGCATGTGTCCGGAAATAAGAAAAGCTTACTTCCCCCGTTTTTTAAAATCACAGCTTCTAGAAGGTTTACATGATTTCTTAAAAAACACGAGTTTTTAGAAAATGTGTTTTATTTCATAAATGGAATCAAAAAAGTATGCACATTCTACGTCACAACTACTTTCTATAGTTTGCGCATGCGTCCGGAAATAAGAAAAGCTTACTTCCACCGTTTTTTAAAATCACAGCTTCTAGAAGGTTTACACGATTTCGTAAAAAGCACGTGTTTTTAGCAAATGTGTTTTATTTCATAAATGGCATCTATAAAGTATGCACATTCTACGTCATAACGACTTTCTATAGTTTGCGCATGCGTCCGGAAATAAGAAAAGCTTACTTCCCCCGTTTTTTAAAATCACAGCTTCTAGAAGGTTTACATGATTTCTTAAAAAACACGAGTTTTTAGAAAATATGTTTTATTTCATAAATGGAATCAACAAAGTATGCACATTCTACGTCATAACGACTTTTTATAGTTTGCGCATTCGACTGGAAATAAGAAAAGCTTACTTCCACCGTTTTTTAAAATCACAGCTTCTTGAAGGTTTACATGATTTCGTAAAAAACACGAGTTTTTAGGAAATGTGTTTTATTTCATAAATGTAATCTACAAAGTATGCACATTCTACGTCATAATGACTTTCTATAGTTTGCGCATGCGTCCGGAAATAAGAAAAGCTTACTTCCCCCGTTTTTTTAAATCACAGCTTCTAGAAGGTTTACATGATTTCTTAAAAAACACGAGTTTTTAGAAAATATGTTTTATTTCATAAATGGAATCAACAAAGTATGCACATTCTACGTCATAACGACTTTATATAGTTTGTGCATGCGTCCGGAAATAAGAAAAGCTTACTTCCCCCGTTTTTTCTAAATCACAGCTTCTAGAAGGTTTACATGATTTCTTAAAAAACACGAGTTTTTAGATAATGTGTTTTATTTCATAAATGGAATCTACAAAGTATGCACATTCTACGTCATAACAACTTTCTATAGTTTGCGCCTGCGTCCGAAAATAAGAAAAGCTTACTTCCACCATTTTTTGAAATCACAGCTTCTAGAAGGTTTACATGATTTCGTAAAAAACAAGAGTTTTTAGAAAATGTGTTTTATTTCATAAATGGAATCTACAAAGTATGCACATTTTACATCATAACGACTTTCTATAGTTTGCGCATGCGTCCGGAAATAAGAAAAGCTTACTTCCCCCGTTTTTCTAAATCACAGCTTCTAGAAGGTTTACATGATTTCTTAAAAACCACGAGTTTTTAGATAATATGTTTTATTTCATAAATGGAATCAACAAAGTATGCACATTCTACGTCATAACGACTTTCTATAGTTTTCGCATGCGTTTGGAAATAAGAAAAGCTTACTTCCCCCGTTTTTTAAAATCACAGCTTCTAGAAGGTTTACATGATTTCTTAAAAAACACGAGTTTTTAGAAAATGTGTTTTATTTCATAAATGGAATCAAAAACGTATGCACATTCTATGTCATAACGACTTTCTATAGTTTGCGCATGCGTCCGGAAATAAGAAAAGTTTACTTCCCCCGTTTTCTAAAATCACAGCTTCTAGAAGGTTTACATGATTTCTTAAAAAACACGAGTTTTTAGAAAATGTGTTTTATTTCATAAATGGAATCAACAAAGTATGCACATTCTACGTCATAACGAATTTCTATAGTTTGCGCATGCGTCCAGAAATAACAAAAGCTTACTTCCACCATTTTTTAAAATCACAGCTTATAGTAGGTTTACATGATTTCTTAAAAAACACGAGTTTTTAGAAAATGTGTTTTATTTCATAAATGTAATCTACAAAGTATGCACATTCTACGTCATAACGACTTTCTATAGTTTGTGCATGCGTCCGGAAATAAGAAAAGCTTACTTCCCCCGTTTTTTAAAATCACAGCTTCTAGAAGGTTTACATGATTTCTTAAAAAACACGAGTTTTTAGAAAATGTGTTTTATTTCATAAATGGAATCAACAAAGTATGCACATTCTACATCATAACGACTTTCTATAGTTTGTGCATGCGTCCGGAAATAAGAAAAGCTTACTTCCCCCGTTTTTTAAAATCACAGCTTCTAGAAGGTTTACATGATTTCTTAAAAAACACGAGTTTTTAGAAAATGTGTTTTATTTCATAAATGGAATCAACAAAGTATGCACATTCTACATCATAACAACTTTCTATAGTTTGCTCATGCGTTTGGAAATAAGAAAAGCTTACTTCCCCCGTTTTTTAAAATCACAGGTTCTAGGAGGTTTACATGATTTCTTAAAAAACAACAGTTCTTAGAAAATATGTTTTATTTCATAAATGGAATCAACAAAGTATGCACATTCTACGTCATAACGACTTTCTATAGTTTGCGCATGCGTCCGGAAATAAGAAAATCTCACTTCCACCATTTTTTAAAATCACAGCTTCTAGAAGGTTTACATGATTTCTTAAAAAACATTAGTTTTTTTAAAATGTGTTTTATTTCATATATGGAATCAACAAAGTGTGCACATTCTACATCATAACGACTTTCTATAGTTTGCGCATGTGTCCGGAAATAAGAAAAGCTTACTTCCACCGTTTTTTAAAATCACAGCTTCTAGAAGGTTTACATGATTTCGCAAAAAACCCGAGTTTTTAGAAAATGTGTTTTATTTCATAAATGGAATCTACAAAGTATGCACATTCTATGTCATAACGACTTTCTATAGTTTGCGCATGCGTCCGGAAATAAGAAAAGCTTACTTCCCCCGTTTTTTAAAATCACAGCTTCCAGAAGGTTTACATGATTTATTAAAAAAAATGAGTTTTTAGAAAATGTGTTTTATTTCATAAATGGAATCAACAAAGTATGCACATTCTATGTCATAACGACTTTCTATAGTTTGCGCATGCGTCCGGAAATAAGAAAATCTTACTTCCACCGTTTTCTAAAATCATAGCTTCTAAAAGGTTTACATGATTACATAAAAAACACGAGTTTTTAGAAAATGTGTTTTATTTCATCAATGGAATCAACAAAGTATGCACATTCTACGTCATAATGACTTTCTATAGTTTGCGCATTCGACCGGAAATAAGAAAAGCTTACTTCCACCGTTTTTTAAAATCACAGCTTCTTGAAGGGTTACATGATTTCGTAAAAAACATGAGTTTTTAGAAAATGTGTTTTATTTCATAAATGGAATCTACAAAGTATGCACATTCTACGTCATAACGACTTTCTATAGTTTGCGCATGCGTTCGGAAATAAGAAAAGTTTACTTCCACCGTTTTTTAAAATCACAGCTTCTAGAAGGTTTACATGATTTCGTAAAAAACACGAGTTTTTAGAAAATGTGTTTTATTTCATAAATGGAATCTATAAAGTATGCACATTCTACATCATAACGAATTTCTATAGTTTGCAAATGCGTCCGGAAATAAGAAAAGCTTACTTCCCCCGTTTTTTAAAATCACAGCTTCTAGAAGGTTTACATGATTTCTTAAAAAAAATGAGTTTTTAGAAAATGTGTTTTATTTCATAAATGGAATCAACAAAGTATGCACATTCTACATCATAACGACTTTCTATAGTTTGGGCATGCGTTTGGAAATAAGAAAAGCTTACTTCCCCTGTTTTTTAAAATCACAGCTTCTAGAAGGTTTACATGATTTCTTAAAAAGCATGAGTTTTTAGAAAATGTGTTTTATTTCATAAATGGAATCAACAAAGTATGCACATTCTACGTCATAACGTCTTTCTATAGTTTGCGCATGCTTTTGGAAATAAGAAAAGCTTACATCCCCCGTTTTTTAAAATCACAGCTTCTAGAAGGTTTACATGATTTCTTAAAAACACGAGTTTTTAGAAAATTGTTTTATTTCATAAATGGAATCAACAAAGTATGCACATTCTACGTCATAACGACTTTCTATAGTTTGCACATGCGTCCGGAAATAAGAAAATCTTACTTCCACCATTTTTTAAAATCACAGTTTCTAGAAGGTTTACATGATTTCTTAAAAAACACGAGTTTTTAGAAAATGTGTTTTATTTCATAAATGGAATCAACAAAGTATGCACATTCTACGTCATAACGATTTTCTATAGTTTGCGCATTCGTCCGGAAATAAGAAAAGCTTACTTCCACCGTTTTTTAAAATCACAGCTTATAGAAGGTTTACACGATTTCGTAAAAAACACGTGTTTTTAGAAAATGTGTTTTATTTCATCAATGGAATCTACAAAGTATGTACATTCTACGTCATAACGACTTTCTATAGTTTTAGCATGCCTCCGGAAATAAGAAAAGCTTACTTCACCCGTTTTTTAAAATCACAGCTTCTAGAAGGTTTACATGATTTCTTAAAAAACACGAGTTTTTAGAAAATGTGTTTTATTTCATAAATGGAATCAACAAAGTATGCACATTCTACATCATAACGACTTTCTATAGTTTGTGCATGCGTCAGGAAATAAGAAAAGCTTACTTCCCCCGTTTTTTAAAATCATAGCTTCTAGAAGGTTTACATGATTTCTTCAAAAACACGAGTTTTTAGAAAATGTGTTTTATTTCATAAATGGAATCAACAAAGTATGCACATTCTACATCATAACGACTTTCTATAGTTTGCGCATGCGTTTGGAAATAAGAAAAGCTTACTTCCCCCGTTTTTTAAAATCACAGCTTCTAGAAGGTTTACATGATTTCTTAAAAAACAGTAGTTCTTAGAAAATATGTTTTATTTCATAAATGGAATCAACAAAGTATGCACATTCTACGTCATAACGACTTTCTATAGTTTGCGCATGCGTCCGGAAATAAGAAAAGCTTACTTCCACCGTTTTTTAAAATCACAACTTCTTGAAGGTTTACATGATTTCGTAAAAAACACGAGTTTTTAGAAAATGTGTTTTATTTCATGAATGGAATCCACAAAGTATGCACATTCTACGTCATAACGACTTTCTATAGTTTGCGCATGCGTCCGGAAATAAGAAAAGTTTACTTCCACCGTTTTTTAAAATCACAGCTTCTAGAAGGTTTACATGATTTCGTAAAAAACACGAGTTTTTAGAAAATGTGTTTTATTTCATAAATGGAATCTACAAAGTATGCACATTCTACATCATAACGAATTTCTATAGTTTGCAAATGTGTCCGGAAATAAGAAAAGCTTACTTCCCCCGTTTTTTAAAATCATAGCTTCTAGAAGGTTTACATGATTTCTTAAAAAAAACGAGTTTTTAGAAAATGTGTTTTATTTCATAAATGGAATCAACAATGTATGCACATTCTACATCATAACGACTTTCTATAGTTTGCGCATGCGTTTGGAAATAAGAAAAGCTTACTTCCCCTGTTTTTTAAAATCACAGCTTCTAGAAGGTTTACATGATTTCTTAAAAAACACGAGTTTTTAGAAAATGTGTTTTATTTCATAAATGGAATCAACAAAGTATGCACATTCTACGTCATAACGTCTTTCTATAGTTTGCGCATGCTTTTGGAAATAAGAAAAGCTTACATCCCCGGTTTTTTAAAATCACAGCTTCTAGAAGGTTTACATGATTTCTTAAAAAACACGAGTTTTTAGAAAATTGTTTTATTTCATAAATGGAATCAACAAAGTATGCACATTCTACGTCATAATGATTTCAATAGTTTGCGCATGCGTTTGGAAATAAGAAAAGCCTACCTCCCCGGTTTTTTAAAATCACAGCTTCTAGAAGCTTTACATGATTTCTTAAAAAACACGAGTTTTTAGAAAATGTGTTTTATTTCATAAATGGAATCAACAAAGTATGCACATTCTACGTCATAACGAATTTCTATAGTTTGCGAATGCGTCCGGAAATAAGAAAAGCTTACTTCCCCCGTTTTTCTAAATCACAGCTTCTAGAAGGTTTACATGATTTCTTAAAAAACACGAGTTTTTAGAAAAAGTGTTTTATTTCATAAATGGAATCAACAAAGTATACACATTCAACATCATAACGACTTTCTATAGTTTGCGCATGCATTTGGAAATAAGAAAAGCTTACTTCCCCCGTTTTTTAAAATCACAGCTTCTAGAAGCTGTACATGATTTGTTAAAAAAGATGAGTTTCTAGAAAATGTGTTTTATTTCATAAATGGAATCAACAAAGTATGCACATTCTACATCACAACGAATTTCTATAGTTTGCGCATGCGTCCGGAAATAAGAAAAGCTTACTTCCCCCGTTTTTTAAAATCACAGCTTCTAGAAGGTTTACATGATTTCTTAAAAAACACGAGTTTTTAGAAAATGTGTTTTATTTCATAAATGGAATCAAGAAAGTATGCACATTCTACGTCAATACAACTTTCTCTAGTTTGCGCATGCGTCCGGAAATAAGAAAAGTTTACTTCCACCGTTTTTTAAAATCACAGCTTCTAGAAGGTTTACATGATTTCGTAAAAAAGACAAGTTTTTAGAAAATGTGTTTTATTTCAAGAATGGAATCTACAAAGTATGCACATTCTACGTCATAACGACTTTCTATAGTTCTAGCATGCGTTTGGAAATAAGAAAAGCTTACTTCCCTCGTTTTTTAAAATCACAGCTTCTAGAAGGTTTACATGATTTCTTAAAAAACACGATTTTTTAGAAAATGTGTTTTATTTCATAAGTGGAATCAAAAAAGTATGCACATTCTACGTCATAACGACTTTCTATAGTTTGCGCATGCGTCCTGAAATAAGAAAAGCTTATTTCCACCATTTTTTAAAATCACAGCTTCGAGAAGGTTTACATGATTTCTTAAAAAACACGAGTTTTTAGAAAATGTGTTTTATTTCATAAATGGAATCAACAAAGTATGCACATTCTACGTCATAACGACTTTCTATAGATTGCGCATGCGTCCGGAAATAAGAAAAGATTTCTTCCACCATTTTTTAAAATCACAGCTTCTAGAACGTTTACATGATTTCTTAAAAAACACGAGTTTTTAGAAAATTTGTTTTTTTTCATAAATGGTATCAACAAAGTATGCACATTCTAAGTCATAACGACTTTCTATAGATTGCACATGCGTCCGGAAATAAGAAAAGATTACTTCCACCGTTTTTTAAAATCACAGCTTCTAGAAGGTTTACATAATTTCGTAAAAAACACGAGTTTTTAGAAAATGTGTTTTATTTCATAAATGGAATCTACAAAGTATGCACATTCTACGTCATAACGACTTTCTATAGTTTGCGCATGCGTCCGGAAATAAGAAAAGCTTACTTCCCCCGATTTTTAAAATCATAGCTTCTAGAAGGTTTACATGATTTCTTAAAAAACACGAGTTTTTAGAAAATGTGTTTTATTTCATATATGGAATCAACAAGGTATGCACATTCTACGTCATAACGACTTTCTATAGTTTGCGCATTCGTCCAGAAATAAGAAGAGCTTACTTCCCCCGTTTTTTAAAATCACAGCTTCTAGAAGGTTTACATGATTTCTTAAAAAACACGAGTTTTTAGAAAATGTGTTTTATTTCATAAATGGAATCAACAAAGTATGCACATTCTACGTCACAACGACTTTCTATAGTTTGCACATGCGTCCGGAAATAAGAAAAGCTTACTTCCACCGTTTTTTAAAATCACAGCTTTCTAGAAGGTTTACACGATTTTGTAAAAAACACGTGTTTTTAACAAATGTGTTTTATTTCATAAATGGCATCTATAAAGTATGCACATTCTACGTCATAAAGACTTTCTATAGTTTGTGCATGCGTCCGGAAATAAGAAAAGCTTACTTCCCCCGTTTTTTAAAATCACAGCTTCTAGAAGGTTTATATGATTTCTTAAAAAACACGATTTTTTAGAAAATGTGTTTTATTTCATCAATGGAATCAACAAAGTATGCACATTCTACGTCATAACGACTTTATATAGTTTGCGAATTCGACCGGAAATAAGAAAAGCTTACTTCCACCATTTTTTAAAATCACAGCTTCTTGAAGGTTTACATGATTTCGTAAAAAATGCGAGTTTTTAGAAAATGCGTTTTATTTCATAAATGGAATCTACAAAGTATGCACATTCTACGTCATAACGACTTTCTATAGTTTGCGCATGCGTCCGGAAATAAGAAAAGCTTACTTCCCCCATTTTTTTAAATCACGGCTTCTAGAAGGTTTACATGATTTCTTAAAAAACACGAGTTTTTAGAAAATGTGTTTTATTTCATAAATGGAATCAACAAAGTATGCACATTCTACGTCATAATGACTTTGTATAGTTTGCGCATGCGTCCGGAAATAAAAAATCTTACTTCCCCCGTTTTTCTAAATCACAGACTCTAGAAGGTTTACTTGATTTCTTAAAAAACACGAGTTTTTAGATAATGTGTTTTATTTCATAAATGGAATCTACAAAGTATGCACATTCTACGTCATAACAACTTTCTATAGTTTCCGCATGCGTCTGAAAATAAGAAAAGCTTACTTCCACCATTTTTTAAAATCACAGCTTCTAGAAGGTTTACATGATTTTGTAAAAAACAAGAGTTTTTAGAAAATGTGTTTTATTTCATAAATGGAATCTACAAAGTATGCACATTCTACATCATAACGACTTTCTATAGTTTGCGCATGCGTCCGGAAATAAGAAAAGCTTACTTCCCCCATTTTTCTAAATCACAGCTTCTAGAAGGTTTACATGATTTCTTAAAAAACACGAGTTTTTAGATAATATGTTTTATTTCATAAATGGAATCAACAAAGTATGCACATTCTACGTCATAACGACTTTCTATAGTTTTCGCATGCATTTGGAAATAAGAAAAGCTTACTTCCCCCATTTTTTAAAATCACAGCTTCTAGAAGGGTTACATGATTTCTTAAAAAACACGAGTTTTTAGAAAATGTGTTTTATTTCATAAATGGAATCAACAAAGTATGCACATTCTACGTCATAACGATTTTCTATAGTTTGCGCATGCGTCCGGAAATAAGAAAAGCTTACTTGCCCCGTTTTCTAAAATCACAGCTTCTAGAAGGTTTACATGATTTCTTAAAAAACACGAGTTTTTAGAAAATGTGTTTTATTTCATAAATGGAATCAACAAAGTATGCACATTCTACGTCATAACGACTTTCTATAGTTTGCGCATGCGTTCGGAAATAAGAAAAGCTTACATCCCCCGTTTTATAAAATCACAGCTTCTAGAAGGTTTAGATGATTTCTTAAAAAACACGAGTCTTTAGAAAATGTGTTTTATTTCATAAATGGAATCAACAAAGTATGCACATTCTACGTCACAACGACTTTCTATAGTTTTCGCATGCGTTTGGAAATAAAAAAAGCTTACATCCCCCGTTTTATAAAATCACAGCTTCTAGAAGGTTTACATGATTTCTTAAAAAACACGAGTTTTTAGAAAATGTGTTTTATTTCATAAATGGAATCAACAAAGTATGCACATTCTACGTCATAACGACTTTCTATAGTTTTGCGCATGCGTCCGGAAATAAGAAAAGCTTACTTCCCCCGTTTTTGAAAATCACAGCTTCTAGAAGGTTTACATGATTTCTTAAAAAACACGAGTTTTTAGAAAATGTGTTTTATTTCATAAATGGAATCAACAAAGTATGCACATTCTACGTCATAACGACTTTCTATAGTTTGCGCATGCGTTTGGAAATAAGAAAAGCTTACTTCCCCCGTTTTTTAAAATCACAGCTTCTAGAAGGTTTACATGATTTCTTAAAAAACACTAATTTTTAGAAAATATGTTTTATTTCATAAATGGAATCAACAAAGTATGCACATTCTACATCATAACGGCTTTTTATAGTTTGCGCATGCGTCCGGAAATAAGAAAAACTTACTTCCACCGTTTTTTAAAATCACAGCTTCTAGAAGGTTTACATGATTTCGTAAAAAACACGAGTTTTTAGAAAATGTGTTTTATTTCATAAATGGAATCTACAAAGTATGCACATTCTACATCATAACGACTTTGTATAGTTTGCGCATGCCTCCGGAAATAAGAAAAGCTTACTTCCCCCGTTTTTTAAAATCACAGCTTCTAGAAGGTTTACATGATTTCTTAAAAAACACGAGTTTTTAGAAAATGTGTTTTATTTCATAAATGGAATCCACAAAGTATGCACATTCAACGTCATAACGACTTTCTATAGTTTGCGCATGCGTCCGGAAATAAGAAAAGCTTACTTCCACCGTTTTTTAAAATCACAGCTTCTAGAAGGTTTACATGATTTCATAAAAAACACGAGTTTTTAGAAAATGTGTTTATTTCATAAATGGAATCAACAAAGTATGCACATTCTATGTCATAACGACTTTCAATAGTTTGTGCATTCGACCGGAAATAAGAAAAGTTTACTTCCACCGTTTTTTAAAATCACAGCTTCTAGAATGTTTACATGATTTCGTAAAAAACACGAGTTTTTAGAAAATGTGTTTTATTTCATAAATGGAATCTACAAAGTATTCACATTCTACGTCATAACGACTTTCTATAGTTTGCGCATGCGTCCGGACATAAGAAAAGCTTACTTTCCCCGTTTTTTAAAATCACAACTTCTAGAAGGTTTACATGATTTCGTAAAAAACACGAGTTTTTAGAAAATGTGTTTTATTTCATAAATGGAATCTTCAAAGTATCCCCATTCTACATCATAACGATTTTCTATAGCTTGCGCATGCGTCCGGAAATAAGAAAATCTTACTTCCCCCGTTTTTTAAAATCACAGCTTCAGGAAGGTTTACATGATTTCTAAAAAAACATGAGTTTTTAGAAAATGTGTTTTATTTCACAAAAGGAATCAACAAAGTATGCACATTCTACATCATAATGACTTTCTATAGTTTGCGCATGCGTCCGGAAATAAGAAAAGCTTACTTCCACCGTTTTTTAAAATCACAGCTTCTAGAAGGTTTACATGATTTCGAAAAAAACACGAGTTTTTAGAAAATGTGCTTTATTTCATAAATGGAATCTACAAAGTATGCACATTCTACGTCATAACGACTTTCTATAGTTTGTGCATCCTTCCGGAAATAAGAAAAGCTTACTTCCACCGTTTTTTAAAATCACAGCTTCTAGAAGGTTTGCATGATTTCGTAAAAAACACTAGTTTTTAGAAAATGTGTTTATTTCATAAATGGAATCAACAATGTATGCACATTCTATGTCATAACGACTTTCAATAGTTTGTGCATTCGACCGGAAATAAGAAAAGTTTACTTCCACCGTTTTTTAAAATCACAGCTTCTAGAATGTTTACATGATTTCGTAAAAAACACGAGTTTTTAGAAAATGTGTTTTATTTCATAAATGGAATCTACAAAGTATTCACATTCTACGTCATAACGACTTTCTATAGTTTGCGCATGCGTCCGGAAATAAGAAAAGCTTACTTTCCCCGTTTTTTAAAATCACAACTTCTAGAAGGTTTACATGATTTCGTAAAAAACACGAGTTTTTAGAAAATGTGTTTTATTTCATAAATGGAATCTTCAAAGTATCCCCATTCTACGTCATAACGACTTTCTATAGTTTGCGCATGCGTCCGGAAATAAGAAAAGCTTACTTCCCCCGTTTTTTAAAATCACAGCTTCTAGAAGGTTTACATGATTTCTAAAAAAACATGAGTTTTTAGAAAATGTGTTTTATTTCACAAAAGGAATCAACAAAGTATGCACATTCTACGTCATAATGACTTTCTATAGTTTGCGCATGCGTCCGGAAATAAGAAAAGCTTACTTCCACCGTTTTTTAAAATCACAGCTTCTAGAAGGTTTACATGATTTCGTAAAAAACACGAGTTTTTAGAAAATGTGCTTTATTTCATAAATGGAATCTACAAAGTATGCACATTCTACGTCATAACGACTTTCTATAGTTTGTGCATCCTTCCGGAAATAAGAAAAGCTTACTTCCACCGTTTTTTAAAATCACAGCTTCTAGAAGGTTTACATGATTTCGTAAAAAACACTAGTTTTTAGAAAATGTGTTTTATTTCATAAATGGAATCTACAAAGTATGCACATTCTATGTCATAACGACTTTCTATAGTTTGCGCATGCATTTGGAAATAAGAAAAGCTTACTTCCCAAGTTTTTTAAAATCACAGCTTTTAGAAGGTTTACATGATTTCTTAAAAAACACGAGTTTTTAGAAAATGTGTTTTATTTCATAAATGGAATCAACAAATTATGCACATTCTATGTCATAACGACTTTCTATAGTTTGCGCATTCGTCCGGAAATAAGAAAAGCTTACTTCCAACGTTTTTTAAAATCACAGCTTCTAGAAGGTTTACACGATTTCGTAAAAAACACGTGTTTTTAGAAAATGTGTTTTATTTCATAAATGGAATCTACAAAGTATGCACATTCTACGTCATAACGACTTTCTATAGTTTGCACATGCGTCCGGAAATAAGAAAAGCTTACTTCCCCCGTTTTTTAAAATCACAGCTTCTAGAAGGTTTACATGATTTCTTAAAAAACATGAGTTTTAAGAAAATGTGTTTTATTTCATAAATGGAATCAACAAAGTATGCACATTCTATGTCATAACGACTTTCTATAGTTTGTGCATGCGTCCGGAAATAAGAAAAGCTTACTTCCACCGTTTTTTAAAATCACAGCTTCTAGAAGGTTTACATGATTTCGTAAAAAACACGAGTTTTTAGAAAATGTGTTTTATTTCATAAATGGAATCTACAAAGTATGCACATTCTACGTCATAACGACTTTCTATAGTTTGTGCATGCGTCCGGAAATAAGAAAAGCTTACTTCCCTCGTTTTTTAAAAACACAGCTTCTAGAAGGTTGACATGATTTCGTAAAAAACACGAGTTTTTAGAAAATGTGTTTTATTTCATAAATGGAATCTACAAAGTATGCACATTCTATGTCATAACGACTTTCTATAGTTTGTGCATGCGTCCGGAAATAAGAAAAGCTTACTTCCACCGTTTTTTAAAATCACAGCTTCTAGAAGGTTTACATGATTTCGTAAAAAACATGAGTTTTTAGAAAATGTGTTTTATTTCATAAATGGAATCTACAAAGTATGCACATTCTACGTCATAACGACTTTCTATAGTTTGCGGATGCGTCCGGAAATAAGAAAAGCTTACTTCCCCCGTTTTTTAAAATCACAGCTTCTAGAAGGTTTACATGATTTCATAAAAAACACGAGTTTTTAGAAAATGTGTATTATTTCATAAATGGAATCTACAAAGTATGCACATTCTACGTCATAACGACTTTCTATAGTTTGCGCATGTGTCCGGAAATAAGAAAAGCTTACATCCCCCGTTTTTTAAAATCACAGCTTCTAGAAGGTTTACATGATTTCTTAAAAAACACGAGTTTTTAGAAAATGTGTTTTATTTCATAAATGGAATCAAAAAAGTATGCACATTCTAGGTCACAACGACTTTCTATAGTTTGCCCATGCGTCCGGAAATAAGAAAAGCTTACTTCCACCGTTTTTTAAAATCACAGCTTTTAGAAGGTTTACACGATTTCGTAAAAAACACGTGTTTTTAGAAAATGTGTTTTATTACATAAATGGAATCTATAAATTATGCACATTCTACGTCATAACGACTTTCTATAGTTTGCGCATGCGTCCGGAAATAAGAAAAGCTTACTTCCCCCGTTTTTTAAAATCACAGCTTCTAGATTTCTTAAAAAACACGAGTTTTTAGAAAATGTGTTTTATTTCATAAATGGAATCAACAAAGTATCCACATTCTACGTCATAACGACTTTCTATAGTTTGCGCATTCAACTGGAAATAAGAAAAGCTTACTTCCTTGTTTTTTAAATCACAGCTTCTTGAAGGTTTACATGATTTTGTAAAAAACACGAGTTTTTAGAAAATATGTTTTATTTCATAAATGGAATCTACAAAGTATGCACATTCTACGTCATAATGACTTTCTATAGTTTGCGCATGCGTCCGGAAATAAGAAAAGCTTACTTTCCCCGTTTTTTAAAATCACAGCTTCTAGAAGGTTTACATGATTTCTTAAAAAACACGAGTTTTTAGAAAATGTGTTTTATTACATAAATGGAATCAACAAAGTATGCACATTCTACGTCACAACGACTTTCTATAGTTTGCGCATGCGTCCGGAAATAAGAAAAGCTTACTTCCCCCGTTTTTTAAAATCACAGCTTCTAGAATGTTTACATGATTTCCTAAAAAACACGAGTTTTTAGAAAATGTGTTTTATTTCATAAATGGAATCAACAAAGTATGCACATTCCACGTCACAATGACTTTCTATAGTTTGCGCATGCATCCGGAAATAATAAAAGTTTACTTCCACCGTTTTTTAAAATCTCAGCTTCTAGAAGGTTTACATGATTTCGTAAAAAAAAAGAATTTTTAGAAAATGTGTTTTATTTTATAAATGGAATCTACAAAGTATGCACATTCTACGTCATAACGACTTTCTATAGTTTGCGCATGCGTCCGGAAATAAGAAAAGCTTACTTCCCCCGTTTTTTAAAATCACAGCTTCTAGAAGGTTTACATGATTTCGTAAAAAACACGAGTTTTTAGAAAATGTGTTTTATTTCATAAATGGAATATACAAAGTATGCACATTCTACGTCATAACGACTTTCTATAGTTTCCGCATGCGTCCGGAAATAAGAAAAGCTTACTTCCCCCGTTTTTTAAAATCACAGCTTCTAGAAGGTTTACATGATTTCTTAAAAAACACGAGTTTTTAGAAAATGTGTTTTATTACATAAATGGAATCAACAAAGTATGTACATTCTACGTCACAATGACTTTCTATAGTTTTCGCATGTGTACGGAAATAAGAAAAGCTTACTTCCCCCGTTTTTTAAAATCACAGCTTCTAGAAGGTTTACATGATTTCTTAAAAAACACGAGTTTTTAGAAAATGTGTTTTATTTCATCAATGGAATCAACAAAGTATGCACATTCTAGGTCACAACGACTTTCTATAGTTTGCCCATGCGTCCGGAAATAAGAAAAGCTTACTTCCACCGTTTTTTAAAATCAGAGCTTCTAGAAGGTTTACACGATTTCGTAAAAAACACGTGGTTTTAGAAAATGTGTTTTATTACATAAATGGAATCTATAAAGTATGCACATTCTACGTCATAACGACTTTATATAGTTTGCGCATGCGTCCGGAAATAAGAAAAGCTTACTTCCCCCGTTTTTTAAAATCACAGATTCTAGATTTCTTAAAAAACACGAGTTTCTAGAAAATGTGTTTTATTTCATAAATGGAATCAACAAAGTATGCACATTCTACGTCATAACGACTTTCTATAGTTTGCGCATTCAACCGGAAATAAGAAAAGATTACTTCCACCGTTTTTTAAAATCACAGCTTCTTGAAGGTTTACATGATTTCGTAAAAAACACGAGTTTTTAGAAAATATGTTTTATTTCATAAATGGAATCTACAAAGTATGCACATTCTACGTCATAACGACTTTCTATAGTTTGCGCATGCGTCTGGAAATAAGAAAATCTTACTTCCACCGTTTTTTAAAATCACAGCTTCTAGAAGGTTTACATGATTTCTTAAAAAACACGAGTTTTTAGAATATGTGTTTTATTTCATAAATGGAATCAACAAAGTATGCACATTCTACGTCATAACGACTTTCTATAGATTGCGCATGCGTCCGGAAATAAGAAAAGATTACTTCCACCGTTTTTTAAAAACACAGCTTCTAGAAGGTTGACATAATTTCGTAAAAAACACGAGTTTTTAGAAAATGTGTTTTATTTCATAAATGGAATCTACAAAGTATGCACATTCTATGTCATAATGACTTTCTATAGTTTGTGCATGCGTCCAGAAATAAGAAAAGCTTACTTCCACCGTTTTTTAAAATCACAGCTTCTAGAAGGTTTACATGATTTCGTAAAAAACACGAGTTTTTAGAAAATGTGTTTTATTTCATAAATGGAATCTACAAAGTATGCACATTCTACGTCATAACGACTTTCTATGGTTTGTGCATGCGTCCGGAAATAGGAAAAGCTTACTTCCCCCGTTTTTTAAAATCACAGCTTCTAGAAGGTTTACATGATTTCATAAAAAACACGAGTTTTTAGAAAATGTGTATTATTTCATTAATGGAATCTACAAAGTATGCACATTCTACGTCATAACGACTTTCTATAGTTTGCGCATGTGTCCGGAAATAAGAAAAGCTTACTTCCCCCGTTTTTTAAAATCACAGCTTCTAGAAGGTTTACATGATTTCTTAAAAAACACGAGTTTCTAGAAAATGTGTTTTATTTCATAAATGGAATCAACAAAGTATGCACATTCTAGGTCACAACGACTTTCTATAGTTTGCCCATGCGTCCGGAAATAAGAAAAACTTACTTCCACCGTTTTTTAAAATCACAGCTTCTAGAAGGTTTACACGATTTCGTAAAAAACACGTGTTTTTAGAAAATGTGTTTTATTACATAAATGGAATCTATAAAGTATGCACATTCTACGTCATAACGACTTTCTATAGTTTGCGCATGCGTCCGGAAATAAGAAAAGCTTACTTCCCCCGTTTTTTAAAATCACAGCTTCTAGATTTCTTAAAAAACACGAGTTTTTAGAAAATGTGTTTTATTTCATAAATGGAATCAACAAAGTATGCACATTCTACGTCATAACGACTTTCTATAGTTTGCGCATTCAATCGGAAATAAGAAAAGCTTACTTCCACCGTTTTTTAAAATCACAGCTTCTTGAAGGTTTACATGATTTTGTAAAAAACACGAGTTTTTAGAAAATATGTTTTATTTCATCAATGGAATCTACAAAGTATGCACATTCTACGTCATAACGACTTTCTATAGTTTGCGCATGCGTTTGGAAACAAGAAAAGCTTACTTCCACCGTTTTTTAAAATCACAGTTTCTAGAGGGTTTACATGATTTCTTAAAAAACACGAGTTTTTAGAAAATGTGTTTTATTTCATAAATGGAATCAACAAAATATGCACATTCGACATCGTAACGACTTTCTATAGTTTGCGCATTCGTCCGGAAATAAGAAAAGCTTACTTCCACCGTTTTTTAAAATCACAGCTTCTAGAAGGTTTACATGATTTCGTAAAAAACACGAGTTTTTAGAAAATGTGCTTTATTTCATAAATGGAATCTACAAAGTATTCACATTCTACGTCATAACGACTTTCTATAGTTTGCGGATGCGTCCGGAAATAAGAAAAGCTTACTTCCCCCGTTTTTTAAAATCACAGCTTCTAGAAGGTTTACATGATTTTTTATAAAACACGAGTTTTTAGAAAATTTGTTTTATTTCATAAATGAAATCAACAAAGGATGCACATTCTACGTCATAACGACCATCTATAGTATGCGCATGCGTCCGGAAATAAGAAAAGCTTACTTCCACCGTTTTTTAAAATCACAGCTTCTAGAAGGTTTACATGATTTCTTAAAAAACACGAGTTTTTAGAAAATGTGTTTTATTTGATAAATGGAATCTACAAAGTATGCACATTCTAAGTCATAACGACTTTCTATAGTTTCCGCATGCGTCCGGAAATAAGAAAAGCTTACTTCCACCATTTTTTAAAATCACAGCTTCTAGAAGGTTTACATGATTTCGTAAAAAACACGAGTTTTTAGAAAATGTGCTTTATTTCATAAATGGAATCTACAAAGTATTCACATTCTACGTCATAACGACTTTCTATAGTTTGCGGATGCGTCCGGAAATAAGAAAAGCTTACTTCAACCGTTTTTTAAAATCACAGCTTCTAGAAGGTTTAATTGATTTCTTAAAAAACACGAGTTTTTAGAAAATGTGTTTTATTTCATAAATGGAATGAACAAAGTATGCACATTCTACGTCATAACGACTTTCTATGGTTTGTGCATGGGTTTGGAAATAACAAAAGCTTACTTCCCCCATTTTTTAAAATCACAGCTTCTAGAAGGTTTACATGATTTCTTAAAAAACACGAGCTTTTAGAAAATGTGTATTATTTCATAAATGGAATCAACAAAGTATGTACATTATACGTCATAACGAATTTCTATAGTTTGCGCATGCGTTTGGAAATAAGAAAAGCGTACTTCCACCGTCTTTTAAAATCACACCTTCTAGAAGGTTTACATGATTTCGTAAAAAACACGAGTTTTTAGAAAATGTGTTTTATTTGATAAATGGAATCTACAAAGTATGCACATTCTACGTCATAACGACTTTCTATAATTTGTGCATGCGTCCGGAAATAAGAAAAGCTTACTTCTACCGTTTTTTAAAATCACAGCATCTAGAAGGTTTACATGATTTCGTAAAAAACACGAGTTTTTAGAAAATGTGTTTTATTTCATAAATGGAATCAACAAAGTATGCACATTCTACGTCATAACGACTTTCTATAGTTTGCGCATGCGTTTGGAAATAAGAAAAGCTTACTTCCCCCGTTTTTTAAAATCACAGCTTCTAGAAGGTTTACATCATTTCTTAAAAAACACGAGTTTTTAGAAAATGTGTTTTATTTCATAAATGGAATCAACAAAGTATGCACATTCTACATCATAACTACTTCCTATGGTTTGCGCATGCGTCCGGAAATAAGAAAAGCTTACTTCCCCCGTTTTTTAAAATCACAGCTTCTAGAAGGTTTACATGATTTCTTAGAAAACACGAGTTTTTAGAAAATATGTTTTATTTCACAAATGGAATCAACAAAGTATGCACATTCTACGTCATAATGACTTTCTATAGTTTGCGCATGCGTTTGGAAATAAGAAAAGCTTACTTCCCCCGTTTTTTAAAATCACAGCTTCTAGAAGGTTTACATCATTTCTTAAAAAACACGAGTTTTTAGAAAATGTGTTTATTTCATAAATGGAATCAACAAAGTATGCACATTCTACGTCATAATGACTTTCTATAGTTTGCGCATGCGTCCGAAAGTAAAAAAAGCTTACTTCCCCCGTTTTTTAAAATCACAGCTTCTAGAAGGTTTACATGATTTCTTAAAAAACACGAGTTTTTAGAAAATGTGTTTTATTTCATCAATGGAATCAACAAAGTATGCACATTCTACGTCATAACGACTTTCTATAGTTTGCGCATGCGTCCGGAAATAAGTAAAGCTTACTTCCCCCGTTTTTTAAAATCACATCTTCTAGAAGGTTTACATGATTTATTAAAAAACACGAGTTTTTAGAAAATGAGTTTTATTTGATAAATGGAATCTACAAAGTATGCACATTCTGCGTCATAATGACTTTCTATAGTTTGCGCATGCGTCCGAAAGTAAAAAAAGCTTACTTCCCCCGTTTTTTAAAATCACAGCTTCTAGAAGGTTTACATGATTTCTTAAAAAACACGAGTTTTTAGAAAATGTGTTTTATTTCATAAATGGAATCAACAAAGTATGCACATTCTACGTCATAACGACTTTCTATAGTTTCCGCATGCGTCCGGAAATAAGAAAAGCTTACTTCTCCCGTTTTTTAAAATCACAGCTTCTAGAAGGTTTACATGATTTCTTAAAAAACACGAGTTTTTAGAAAATGTGTTTTATTTCATAAATGGAATCAACAAAGTATGCACATTGTACGTCATAACGACTTTCTATAGTTTGCGCATTCGTCCGGAAATAAGAAAAGCTTACTTCCACTGTTTTTTGAAATCACAGCTTCTAGAAGGTTTACATGATTTCGTAAAAAACACGAGTTTTTAGAAAATGTGTTTTATTTCATAAATGCAATCAACAAAGTATGCAAATTCTACATCATAACGACTTTTTATAGTTTGCGCATGCGTTTGGAAATAAGAAAAGCTTACTTCTACCGTTTTTTAAAATCACAGCATCTAGAAGGTTTACATGATTTCGTAAAAAACACGAGTTTTTAGAAAATGTGTTTTATTTCATAAATGGAATCAACAAAGTATGCACATTCTACGTAATAACGACTTTCTATAGTTTGCGCATGCGTTTGGAAATAAGAAAAGCTTACTTCCCCCGTTTTTTAAAATCACAGCTTCTAGAAGGTTTACATGATTTCTTAGAAAACACGAGATTTTAGAAAATGTGTTTTATTTCACAAATGGAATCTAGAAAGTATGCACATTCTACGTCATAACAACTTTCTATAGTTTGGGCATTCGTCCGGAAATAAGAAAAGCTTACTTCCACCATTTTTTAAAATCACAGCTTCTAGAAGGTTTACATGATTTCGTAAAAAACACGAGTTTTTAGAAAAAGTGTTTTATTTGATAAATGGAATCTACAAAGTATGCACATTCTGCGTCATAATAACTTTCTATAGTTTGCGCATGCGTCCGAAAGTAAAAAAAGCTTACTTCCCCCGTTTTTTAAAATCACAGGTTCTAGAAGGTTTACATGATTTCTTAAAAAACACGAGTTTTTAGAAAATGTGTTTTATTTCATCAATGGAATCAACAAAGTATGCACATTCTACGTCATAACGACTTTCTATAGTTTGCGCATGCGTCCGGAAATAAGTAAAGCTTACTTCCCCCGTTTTTTAAAATCACATCTTCTAGAAGGTTTACATGATTTATTAAAAAACACGAGTTTTTAGAAAATGTGTTTTATTTCATAAATGGAATCAACAAAGTATGCACATTCTACGTCATAACGACTTTCTATAGTTTCCGCATGCGTCCGGAAATAAGAAAAGCTTACTTCTCCCGTTTTTTAAAATCACAGCTTCTAGAAGGTTTACATGATTTCTTAAAAAACACGAGTTTTTAGAAAATGTGTTTTATTTCATAAATGGAATCAACAAAGTATGCACATTGTACGTCATAACGACTTTCTATAGTTTGCGCATTCGTCCGGAAATAAGAAAAGCTTACTTCCACTGTTTTTTGAAATCACAGCTTCTAGAAGGTTTACATGATTTCGTAAAAAACACGAGTTTTTAGAAAATGTGTTTTATTTCATAAATGCAATCAACAAAGTATGCAAATTCTACATCATAACGACTTTTTATAGTTTGCGCATGCGTTTGGAAATAAGAAAAGCTTACTTCTACCGTTTTTTAAAATCACAGCATCTAGAAGGTTTACATGATTTCGTAAAAAACACGAGTTTTTAGAAAATGTGTTTTATTTCATAAATGGAATCAACAAAGTATGCACATTCTACGTAATAACGACTTTCTATAGTTTGCGCATGCGTTTGGAAATAAGAAAAGCTTACTTCCCCCGTTTTTTAAAATCACAGCTTCTAGAAGGTTTACATGATTTCTTAGAAAACACGAGATTTTAGAAAATGTGTTTTATTTCACAAATGGAATCTAGAAAGTATGCACATTCTACGTCATAACAACTTTCTATAGTTTGGGCATTCGTCCGGAAATAAGAAAAGCGTACTTCCACCGTCTTTTAAAATCACACCTTCTAGAAGGTTTACATGATTTCGTAAAAAACACGAGTTTTTAGAAAATGTGTTTTATTTGATAAATGGAATCTACAAAGTATGCACATTCTACGTCATAACGACTTTCTATAATTTGTGCATGCGTCCGGAAATAAGAAAAGCTTACTTCTACCGTTTTTTAAAATCACAGCATCTAGAAGGTTTACATGATTTCGTAAAAAACACGAGTTTTTAGAAAATGTGTTTTATTTCATAAATGGAATCAACAAAGTATGCACATTCTACGTCATAACGACTTTCTATAGTTTGCGCATGCGTTTGGAAATAAGAAAAGCTTACTTCCCCCGTTTTTTAAAATCACAGCTTCTAGAAGGTTTACATCATTTCTTAAAAAACACGAGTTTTTAGAAAATGTGTTTTATTTCATAAATGGAATCAACAAAGTATGCACATTCTACATCATAACTACTTCCTATGGTTTGCGCATGCGTCCGGAAATAAGAAAAGCTTACTTCCCCCGTTTTTTAAAATCACAGCTTCTAGAAGGTTTACATGATTTCTTAGAAAACACGAGTTTTTAGAAAATATGTTTTATTTCACAAATGGAATCAACAAAGTATGCACATTCTACGTCATAATGACTTTCTATAGTTTGCGCATGCGTTTGGAAATAAGAAAAGCTTACTTCCCCCGTTTTTTAAAATCACAGCTTCTAGAAGGTTTACATCATTTCTTAAAAAACACGAGTTTTTAGAAAATGTGTTTATTTCATAAATGGAATCAACAAAGTATGCACATTCTACGTCATAATGACTTTCTATAGTTTGCGCATGCGTCCGAAAGTAAAAAAAGCTTACTTCCCCCGTTTTTTAAAATCACAGCTTCTAGAAGGTTTACATGATTTCTTAAAAAACACGAGTTTTTAGAAAATGTGTTTTATTTCATCAATGGAATCAACAAAGTATGCACATTCTACGTCATAACGACTTTCTATAGTTTGCGCATGCGTCCGGAAATAAGTAAAGCTTACTTCCCCCGTTTTTTAAAATCACATCTTCTAGAAGGTTTACATGATTTATTAAAAAACACGAGTTTTTAGAAAATGAGTTTTATTTGATAAATGGAATCTACAAAGTATGCACATTCTGCGTCATAATGACTTTCTATAGTTTGCGCATGCGTCCGAAAGTAAAAAAAGCTTACTTCCCCCGTTTTTTAAAATCACAGCTTCTAGAAGGTTTACATGATTTCTTAAAAAACACGAGTTTTTAGAAAATGTGTTTTATTTCATAAATGGAATCAACAAAGTATGCACATTCTACGTCATAACGACTTTCTATAGTTTCCGCATGCGTCCGGAAATAAGAAAAGCTTACTTCTCCCGTTTTTTAAAATCACAGCTTCTAGAAGGTTTACATGATTTCTTAAAAAACACGAGTTTTTAGAAAATGTGTTTTATTTCATAAATGGAATCAACAAAGTATGCACATTGTACGTCATAACGACTTTCTATAGTTTGCGCATTCGTCCGGAAATAAGAAAAGCTTACTTCCACTGTTTTTTGAAATCACAGCTTCTAGAAGGTTTACATGATTTCGTAAAAAACACGAGTTTTTAGAAAATGTGTTTTATTTCATAAATGCAATCAACAAAGTATGCAAATTCTACATCATAACGACTTTTTATAGTTTGCGCATGCGTTTGGAAATAAGAAAAGCTTACTTCTACCGTTTTTTAAAATCACAGCATCTAGAAGGTTTACATGATTTCGTAAAAAACACGAGTTTTTAGAAAATGTGTTTTATTTCATAAATGGAATCAACAAAGTATGCACATTCTACGTAATAACGACTTTCTATAGTTTGCGCATGCGTTTGGAAATAAGAAAAGCTTACTTCCCCCGTTTTTTAAAATCACAGCTTCTAGAAGGTTTACATGATTTCTTAGAAAACACGAGATTTTAGAAAATGTGTTTTATTTCACAAATGGAATCTAGAAAGTATGCACATTCTACGTCATAACAACTTTCTATAGTTTGGGCATTCGTCCGGAAATAAGAAAAGCTTACTTCCACCATTTTTTAAAATCACAGCTTCTAGAAGGTTTACATGATTTCGTAAAAAACACGAGTTTTTAGAAAAAGTGTTTTATTTGATAAATGGAATCTACAAAGTATGCACATTCTGCGTCATAATAACTTTCTATAGTTTGCGCATGCGTCCGAAAGTAAAAAAAGCTTACTTCCCCCGTTTTTTAAAATCACAGGTTCTAGAAGGTTTACATGATTTCTTAAAAAACACGAGTTTTTAGAAAATGTGTTTTATTTCATCAATGGAATCAACAAAGTATGCACATTCTACGTCATAACGACTTTCTATAGTTTGCGCATGCGTCCGGAAATAAGTAAAGCTTACTTCCCCCGTTTTTTAAAATCACATCTTCTAGAAGGTTTACATGATTTATTAAAAAACACGAGTTTTTAGAAAATGTGTTTTATTTCATAAATGGAATCAACAAAGTATGCACATTCTACGTCATAACGACTTTCTATAGTTTCCGCATGCGTCCGGAAATAAGAAAAGCTTACTTCTCCCGTTTTTTAAAATCACAGCTTCTAGAAGGTTTACATGATTTCTTAAAAAACACGAGTTTTTAGAAAATGTGTTTTATTTCATAAATGGAATCAACAAGGTATGCACATTCTACGTCATAACGACATTCTATAGTTTGCGCATTCATCTGGAAATACGAAAAACTTACTTCCATCATTTTTTAAAATCACAGCTTCTAGAAGGTTTACATGATTTCTTAAAAAACACGAGTTTTTAGAAAATGGGTTTATTTCATAAATGGAATCAACAAAGTATGCAAATTCTAAATCATAACGAATTTCTATAGTTTACGCATTCGTCCGGAAATAAGAAAAGCTTACTTCCACCGTTTTTTAAAACCACAGCTTCTAGAAGGTTTACATGATTTCGTAAAAAAAATGAGTTTTTAGAAAATGTGTTTTATTTCATAAATGGAATCTACAAGGTATGCACATTCTACGTCATAACTACTTTCTATAGTTTGCGCATGCGTCCGGAAATAAGAAAAGCTTACTTCCACCGTTTTTTAAAATCACAGCTTCTAGAAGGTTTACATGATTTCGTAAAAAACACGAGTTTTTAGAAAATGTGTTTTATTTCATAAATGGAATCAACAAGGTATGCACATTCTACGTCATAACGACATTCTATAGTTTGCGCATTCATCTGGAAATACGAAAAACTTACTTCCATCATTTTTTAAAATCACAGCTTCTAGAAGGTTTACATGATTTCTTAAAAAACACGAGTTTTTAGAAAATGGGTTTATTTCATAAATGGAATCAACAAAGTATGCAAATTCTAAATCATAACGAATTTCTATAGTTTACGCATTCGTCCGGAAATAAGAAAAGCTTACTTCCACCGTTTTTTAAAACCACAGCTTCTAGAAGGTTTACATGATTTCGTAAAAAAAATGAGTTTTTAGAAAATGTGTTTTATTTCATAAATGGAATCTACAAGGTATGCACATTCTACGTCATAACTACTTTCTATAGTTTGCGCATGCGTCCGGAAATAAGAAAAGCTTACTTCCACCGTTTTTTAAAATCACAGCTTCTAGAAGGTTTACATGATTTCGTAAAAAACACGAGTTTTCAGAAAATGTGTTTTATTTCATAAATGGAATCTACAAAGTATGCAAATTCTACGTCATAACGAATTTCTATAGTTTGCGCATGCGTCCGGAAATAAGAAAAGCTTACTTCCCGCGTTTTTTAAAATCACAGCTTCTAGAAGGTTTACATGATTTCGTAAAAAACACCAGTTTTTAGAAAATGTGTTTTATTTCATAAATGGAATCTACAAAGTATGCACATTCTACGTCATAACGTCCTTCTATGGTTTGCGCATGCGGACGGAAATAAAAAAAGCTTACTTCCCCCGTTTTTTAAAATCACAGCTTCTAGAAGGTTTACATGATTTGTTAAAAAACATGAGTTTTTAGAAAATGTTTTTTATTTCATAAATGGAATCAACAAAGTATGCACATTCGACGTCATAACGACTTTCTATAGCTTGCGCATGCGTTTGGAAATAAGAAAAGCTTACTTCCCCCGTTTTTTAAAATCACAGCTTCTAGAAGGTTTACATGATTTCTTAAAAAACACGAGTTTTTAGAAAATGTGTTTTATTTCATAAATGGAATCAACAAAGTATGCACATTCTACGTCATAACAACTTTCTATAGTTTGCACAAGCGTTTGGAAATAAGAAAAGCTTACTTCCCCCATTTTTTAAAATCACAGCTTCTAGAAGGTTTACATGATTTCTTAAAAAACACGAGTTTTTAGAAAATGTGTTTTATTTCATAAATGGAATCAACAAAATATGCACATTCTACGTCATAACGACTTTCTATGTTTGTGCATGCGTCCGGAAATAAGAAAAGCTTACTTCCCCCGTTTTTTAAAATCACAGCTTCTAGAAGGTTTACATGATTTCGTAAAAAACACGAGTTTTTAGAAAATGTGTTTTATTTCATAAACGGAATCTACAAAGTATGCACATTCTACGTCATAACGTCTTTCTATAGTTTGTGCATGCGTCCGGAAATAAGAAAAGCTTACTTCCACCGTTTTTTAAAATCACAGCTTCTAGAGGGTTTACATGATTTCTTAAAAAACATGAGTTTTTAGAAAATGTGCTTTATTTCATTGATGAAATCAACAAAGTATGCACATTCTACGTCATAACGACTTTCTATAGTTTGCGCATGCGTCCGGAAATAAGAAAATCTTACTTCCACCGTTTTTTAAAATCACAGGTTCTAGAAGGTTTACATGATTTCGTAAAAAACACGAGTTTTCAGAAAATGTGTTTTATTTCATCAATGGGATCCACAAAGTATGCACATTCTACGTCATAACGACTTTCTATAGTTTGCGCATGCGTCCGGAAATAAGAAAAGCTTACTTCCACCGTTTTTTAAAATCACAGCTTCTAGAAGGCTTACATGATTTCTTTAAAAACACGAGTTATTAGAAAATGTGTTTTATTTCATAAATGGAATCAACAAAGTATGCACATTCTACGTCATAACGACATTCTATAGTTTGCGCATTCATCTGGAAATAAGAAAAGCTTACTTCCATCGTTTTTTAAAATCACAGCTTCTAGAAGGTTTACATGATTTCTTAAAAAACACGATTTTTTGAAAAATGTGTTTATTTCATAAATGGAATCAACAAAGTATGCACATTCTACATCATAACGAATTTCTATTGTTTACACATTCGTCCGGAAATAAGAAAAGCTTACTTCCATCGTTTTTTAAAATCACAGCTTCTAGAAGGTTTACATGATTTCTTAAAAAACACGAGTTTTTAGAAAATGTGCTTTATTTCATAAATGAAATCAACAAAGTATGCACATTCTACGTCATAACGACTTTCTATAGTTTGCGCATGCGTCCGGAAATAAGAAAAGCTTACTTCCACCGTTTTTTAAAATCACAGGTTCTAGAAGGTTTACATGATTTCGTAAAAAACACGAGTTTTCAGAAAATGTGTTTTATTTCATAAATGGAATCTACAAAGTATGCACATTCTACGTCATAACGACTTTCTATAGTTTGCGCATGCGTCCGGAAATAAGAAAAGCTTACTTCCACCGTTTTTTAAAATCACAGCTTCTAGAAGGTTTCCATGATTTCGTAAAAAAAAAGAGTTTTTAGAAAATGTGTTTTAATTCATAAATGGAATCTACAAAGTATGCACATTCTACGTCATAACGACTTTCTATAGTTCGCGCATACGTCCGGAAATAAGAAAAGCTTACTTCCACCATTTTTTAAAATCACAGCTTCTAGAAGGTTTACATGATTTCGTAAAAAACACGAGTTTTTAGAAAATGTTTTTTATTTCATAAATGGAATCTACAAAGTATGCACATTCTATGGCATAACGACTTTCTATAGTTTGCGGATGCGTCCGGAAATAAGAAAAGCTTACTTCCACCGTTTTAAAAAATCACAGCTTCTAGAAGTTTTACATGATTTCGTAAAAAACACGAGTTTTTAGAAAATGTGTTTTATTTCATAAATGGAATCTACAAAGTATGCACATTCTACATCATAACTACTTTCTATAGTTTCCGCATGCGTCCGAAAATAAGAAAAGCTTACTTCCCCCATTTTTTAAAATCACAGCTTCTAGAAGGTTTACATGATTTCTTAAAAAACACCAGTTTTTAGAAAATGTGTTTTATTTCATAAATGGAATCAACAAAGTATGCACATTCTACGTCATAACGACTTTCTATAGTTTGCGCATGTGTTTGGAAATAAGAGAAGCTTACTTCCCCCGTTTTTTAAAATCACAACTTCTAGAAGGTTTACATGATTTCTTAAAAAACACGAGTTTTTAGAAAAATGTGTTTTATTTCATAAATGGAATCAACAAAGTATGCACATTCTACGTCATAACGAATTTCTATAGTTTGCGCATGCGTCCGGAAATAAGAAAAGATTACTTCCACCGTTTTTTAAAATCACAGCTTCTAGAAGTTTTACATGATTTCGTAAAAAACACGAGTTTTTAGAAAATGTGTTTTATTTCATAAATGGAATCTACAAAGTATGCACATTCTACGTCATAACGACTTTCTATAGTTTGCGCATGTGTTTGGAAATAAGAAAAGCTTACTTCCCCCGTTTTTTAAAATCACAACTTCTAGAAGGTTTACATGATTTCGTAAAAAACACAAGTTTTTAGAAAATGTGTTTTATTTCATAAATGGAATCTACAAAGTATGCACATTCTATGTCATAACGACTTTCTATAGTTTGCGCATACGTCCGGAAATAAGAAAATCTTACTTCCCCCGTTTTTTAAAATCACAGCTTCTAGAAGGTTTACATGATTTCTTAAAAAACATGAGTTTTTAGAAAATGTGTTTTATTTCAAAAATGGAATCTACAAAGTATGCACATTCTACGTCATAACGACTTTCTATAGTTTGCGCATTCGTCCGGAAATAAGAAAAGCTTACTTCCACCGTTTTTTAAAATCACAGCTTCTAGAAGGTTTACATGATTTCGTAAAAAACACGAGTTTTTAGAAAATGTGTTTTATTTCTTAAATGGAATCTACAAAGTATGCACATTCTACGTCATAACGACTTTCTATCGTTTGCGCATCCGTCCGGAAATAAGAAAAGCTTAATTCCCCCATTTTTTAAAATCACAGCTTCTAGAAGGTTTACATGATTTGTTAAAAAACACGAGTTTTTAGAAAATGTGTTTTATTTCATAAATGGAATCAACAAAGTATGCACATTCTACGTCATAACGACTTTCGATAGTTTGCGCATGCGTCCGGAAATAAGACAAGCTTACTTCCCCCATTTTTTAAAATCACAGCTTCTAGAAGGATTACATGATTTGTTAAAAAACATGAGTTTTTAGAAAATGTGTTTTATTTCATAAATGGAATCAACAAAGTATGCACATTCTAAGTCATAACGACTTTCTATAGTTTGCGCATGCGTCCGGAAATAAGAAAAGCTTACTTCCACCGTTTTTTAAAATCACAGCTTCTAGAAGGTTTACATGATTTCGTAAAAAACACGAGTTTTTAGAAAATGTGTTTTATTTGATATGTGGAATCTACAAAGTATGGAGATTCTACGTCATAACGACTTTCTATAGTTTGCGCACACGTCCGGAAATAAGAAAAATTTACTTCCACCGTTTTTTAAAATCACAGCTTCTAGAAGGTTTACATCATTTCGTAAAGAACATGAGTTTTTAGAAAATGTGTTTTATTTCATAAATGGAATCTACAAAGTATGCACATTCTACGTCATAACGAAATTCTATAGTTTGCGAATGCGTCCGGAAATAAGAAAAGCTTACTTCCACCGTTTTTTAAAATCACAGTTTCTAGAAGGTTTACATGATTTAGTAAAAAACACGAGTTTTTAGAAAATGTGTTTTATTTCATAAATGGAATCAACAAAGTATGCACATTCTACGTCATAACGACTTTCTATAGTTTACGCATGTGTTTGGAAATAAGAAAAGTTTACTTCCCCCGTATTTTAAAATCACAAATTCTAGAAGGCTTACATGATTTCTTAAAAAACAGGAGTTTTTAGAAAAATGTGTTTTATTTCATCAATGGAATCTACAAAGTATGCACATTCTACGTCATAACGACTTTCTATAGTTTGCGCATGCGTCCGGAAATAAGAAAAGCTTACTTCCCCCGTTTTTTAAAATCACAGCTTCTAGAAGGTTTACATGATTTGTTAAAAAACACGAGTTTTTAGAAAATGTGTTTTATTTCATAAATGGAATCAACAAAGTATGCACATTCTACGTCATAACGACTTTCTATAATTTGAGCATACGTCCGGAAATAAGAAAAGCTTACTTCCACCGTTTTTTAAGATCTTTGCTTCTAGAAGTTTTACATGATTTCGTAAAAAACACGAGTTTTTAGAAAATGTGTTTTATTTCATAAATGGAATCTACAAAGTATGCACATTCTACATCATAACGACTTTCTATAGTTTGAGCATACGTCCGGAAATGTGTTTTATTTCATAGATGGAATCTACAAAGTATGCATATTCTACGTCATAACTACTTTCTATAGTTTGCGTATGCATCCGGAAATAAGAAAAGCTTACTTCCCCCATTTTTTAAAATCACAGCTTCTAGAAGGTTTACATGATTTCTTAAAAAACACGAGTTTTTAGAAAATGTGTTTTATTTCTTAAATGGAATCAACAATGTATGCACATTCTACGTTATAACGACTTTCTATAGTTTGCGCATGTGTTTGGAAATACGAAAAGCTTACTTCCCCCGTTTTTTAAAATCACAGCTTCTAGAAGGTTTACATGATTTCATAAAAAACACGAGTTTTTAGAAAATGTGTTTTATTTCACAAATGGAATCAACAAAGTATGCACATTCTACATCATAACGAATTTCTATAGTTTCCGCATGCGTCTGGAAATAAGAAAAGCTTACTTCCACCGTTTTTTAAAATCACAGCTTCTAGAAGGTTTACATGATTTCGTAAAAAACACGAGTTTTTAGAAAATGTGTTTTATTTCATAAATGGAATCAACAAAGTATGCACATTCTACATCATAACGACTTTCTATAGTTTGCGCATGCGTTTAGAAATAAGAAAAGCTTACTTCCCCCGTTTTTTAAAATCACAGCTTCTAGAAGGTTTACATGATTTGTTAAAAAAAACGAGTTTTTAGAAAATGTGTTTTATTTCATAAATGGAATCAACAAAGTATGCACATTCTACGTCATAACGACTTTCTATAGTTTGCGCATCCGTTCGGAAATAAGAAAAGCTTACTTCCACCATTTTTTAAAATCACAGCTTCTAGAAGGTTTACATGATTTCTTAAAAAACACGAGTTTTTAGAAAATGTGTTTTATTTCATAAATGGAATCAAGAAAGTATGCACATTCTACATCATAACGACTTTCTATAGTTTGCGCATGCGTCCGGAAATAAGAAAAGCTTACTTCCACCATTTTTTAAAATCACAGCTTCTAGAAGGTTTACATGATTTCGCAAAAAACACGAGTTTGTAGAAAATGTGTTTTATTTCATAAATGGAATCTACAAAGTATGCACATTCTACGTCATAACGACTTTCTATAGTTCGCGCATGCGTCCGGAAATAAGAAAAGCTTACTTCCCCCGTTTTTTAAAATCACAGCTTCTAGAAGGTTTACATGATTTCTTAAAAAACATGAGTTTTTAGAAAATGTCTTTTATTTCATAAAAGGAATCTAGAAAGTATGCACATTCTACGTCATAACGACTTTCTATAGTTTGCGCATGCGTTTGAAAATAAGAAAAGCTTACTTCCCCCGTTTTTTAAAATCACAGCTTCTAGAAGGTTTACATGATTTCTTAAAAAACATGACTTTTTAGAAAATGTGTTTTATTTCATAAATGGAATCAACAAAGTATGCACATTCTACGTCATAATGACTTTCTATAGTTTGCGCATGCGTCCGGAAATAAGAAAAGCTTACTTCCACCATTTTTTAAAATCACAGCATCTAGAAGGTTTACATCATTTCGTAAAAAACACGAGTTTTTAGAAAATGATTTTTATTTCATAAATGGAATCTACAAAGTATGCACATTCTACATCATAACGACATTCTATAGTTTGCGCATGCGTCCGGAAATAAGAAAAGCTTACTTCCACCGTTTTTTAAAATCACAGCTTCTAGAAGGTTTACATGATTTCGTAAAAAACACGAGTTTTTAGAAAATGTGTTTTATTTCATAAATGGAATCTACAAAGTTTGCACATTCTACGTCATAAAGACTTTCTATAGTTTACGCATCCGTCCGGAAAAAAGAAAAGCTTACTTCCCCCGTTTTTTAAAATCACAGCTTCTAGAAGGTTTACATGATTTCGCGAAAAACACTAGTTTTTAGAAAATGTGTTTTATTTCAAAAAATGGAATCTACAAAGTATGCACATTCTACGTCATAACGACTTTCTATAGTTTGCGCATGCGTCCGGAAATAAGAAAAGCTTACTTCCCCCGTTTTTTAAAATCACAGCTTCTAGAAGGTTTACATGATTTCTTAAAAAACACGAGTTTTTAGAAAATGTGTTTTATTTCATAAATGGAATCTACAAAGTATGCACATTCTACGTCATAACGACTTTCTATAGTTTGCGCATGCGTTTGGAAATAAGAAAAGCTTACTTCCCCCGTTTTTTAAAATCACAGCTTCTAGAAGGTTTACATGATTTCTTAAAAAACACGAGTTTTTAGAAAATGTGTTTTATTTCATAAATAGAATAAACAAAGTATGCACATTCTACGCCATAACGACTTTCTATAGTTTACGCATGCGTCCGGAAATAAGAAAAGCTTACTTCCACCATTTTTTAAAAGCACAGCATCTAGAAGGTTCACATGATTTCATAAAAAACACGAGTTTTTAGAAAATGAGTTTTATTTCATAAATGGAATCTACAAAGTATGCACACTCTACGTCCTAACGACATTCTATAGTTTGCGCATGCATCCGAAAATAAGAAAAGCTTACTTCCAGCGTTTTTTAAAATCACAGCTTCTAGAAGGTTTACATGATTTTGTAAAAAACACGAGTTTTTAGAAAATGTGTTTTATTTCATAAATGGAATCTACAAAGTTTGCACATTCTACATCATTACGACTTTCTATAGTTTGCGCATTCGTCCGGAAATAAGAAAAGCTTACTTCCACCGTTTTTTAAAATCACAGCTTCTAGAAGGTTTACATGATTTCGTAAAAAAAAAGAGTTTTTAGAAAATGTGTTTTAATTCATAAATGGAATCTACAAAGTATGCACATTCTACGTCATAACGACTTTCTATAGTTCGCGCATACGTCCGGAAATAAGAAAAGCTTACTTCCCCCGTTTTTTAAAATCACAGCTTCTAGAAGGTTTACATGATTTCGTAAAAAACACGAGTTTTTGAAAATGTGTTTTATTTCATAAATGGAATCTACAAAGTATGCACATTCTATGGCATAACGACTTTCTATAGTTTGCACATGTGTCCGGAAATAAGAAAAGCTTACTTCCACCTTTTTTTAAAATCACAGCTTCTATAAGTTTTACATGATTTCGTAAAAAACACGAGTTTTTAGAAAATGTGTTTTATTTCATAAATGGAATCTACAAAGTATGCACATTCTATGTCATATCTACTTTCTATAGTTTGCGCATGCATCCGGAAATAAGAAAAGCTTACTTCCTCCATTTTTTAAAATCACAGCTTCTAGAAGGTTTACATGATTTCTTAAAAAACACCAGTTTTTAGAAAATGTGTTTTATTTCATAAATGGAATCAACAAAGTATGCACATTCTACGTCATAACGACTTTCTATAGTTTGCGCATGTGTTTGGAAATAAGAAAAGCTTACTTCCCCCGTTTTTTAAAATCACAACTTCTAGAAGGTTTACATGATTTCTTAAAAAACACGAGTTTTTAGAAAAATTTGTTTTATTTCATAAATGGAATCAACAAAGTATGCACATTCTACGTCATAACGAATTTCTATAGTTTGCGCATGCGTCCGGAAATAAGAAAAGCTTACTTCCACCGTTTTTTAAAATCACAGCTTCTAGAAGTTTTACATGATTTCGTAAAAAACACGAGTTTTTAGAAAATGTGTTTTATTTCATAAATGGAATCTACAAAGTATGCACATTCTACATCATAACGACTTTCTATAGTTTGAGCATACGTCCGGATATAAGAAAAGCTTACTTCCACCGTTTTTTAAATTCACAGCTTCTAGAAGGTTTATATGATTTCTTAAAAAACACGAGTTTTTAGAAAATGTGTTTTATTTCATAAATGGAATCTACAAAGTATGCACATTCTACGTCATAACGACTTTCTATAGTTTGCGCATACGTCCGGAAATAAGAAAAGCTTACTTCCCCCGTTTTTTAAAATCACAGCTTCTAGAAAAGCTTACTTCCCCCGTTTTTTAAAATCACCACTTCTAGAAGGTTTACATGATTTCTTAAAAAACACGAGTTTTTAGAAAAATGTGTTTTATTTCATAAATGGAATCAACAAAGTATGCACATTCTACGTCATAACGAATTTCTATAGTTTGCGCATGCGTCCGGAAATAAGAAAAGCTTACTTCCACCGTTTTTTAAAATCACTGCTTCTAGAAGTTTTACATGATTTCGTAAAAAACATGAGTTTTTAGAAAATGTGTTTTATTTCATAAATGGAATCTACAAAGTATGCACATTCTACGTCATAACGAATTTCTATAGTTTGAGCATACGTTCGGAAATAAGAAAAGCTTACTTCCACCGTTTTTTAAGATCATTGCTTCTAGAAGTTTTACATGATTTCGTAAAAAACACGAGTTTTTAGAAAATGTGTTTTATTTCATAAATGGAATCTACAAAGTATGCACATTCTACGTCATAACGACTTTCTATAGTTTGAGCATACGTCCGGAAATGTGTTTTATTTCATAGATGGAATCTACAAAGTATGCACATTCTACGTCATAACTACTTTCTATAGTTTGCGCATGCATCCGGAAATAAGAAAAGCTTACTTCCCCCATTTTTTAAAATCACAGCTTCTAGAAGGTTTACATGATTTCTTAAAAAACACGAGTTTTTAGAAAATGTGTTTTATTTCATAAATGGAATCAACAATGTATGCACATTCTACGTCATAACGACTTTCTATAGTTTGCGCATGTGTTTGGAAATATGAAAAGCTTACTTCCCCCGTTTTTTAAAATCACAGCTTCTAGAAGGTTTACATGATTTCTTAAAAAACACGAGTTTTTATAAAATGTGTTTTATTTCATAAATGGAATCAACAAAGTATGCACATTCTACATCATAACGAATTTCTATAGTTTGCGCATGCGTCCGGAAATAAGAAAAGCTTACTTCCACCGTTTTTTAAAATCACAGCTTCTAGAAGGTTTACATGATTTCGTAAAAAACACGAGTTTTTAGAAAATGTGTTTTATTTCATAAATGGAATCAACAAAGTATGCACATTCTACGTCATAACGACTTTCTATAGTTTGCGCATGCGTTTAGAAATAAGAAAAGCTTAATTCCCCCGTTTTTTAAAATCACAGCTTCTAGAAGGTTTACATGATTTGTTAAAAAACACGAGTTTTTAGAAAATGTGTTTTATTTCATAAATGGAATCAACAAAGTATGCACATTCTACGTCATAACGACTTTCGATAGTTTGCGCATGCCTCCGGAAATAAGAAAAGCTTACTTCCCCCATTTTTTAAAATCACAGCTTCTAGAAGGATTACATGATTTGTTAAAAAACATGAGTTTTTAGAAAATGTGTTTTATTTCATAAATGGAATCAACAAAGTATGCACATTCTAAGTCATAACGACTTTCTATAATTTGCGCATGCGTCCGGAAATAAGAAAAGCTTACTTCCACCGTTTTTTAAAATCACAGCTTCTAGAAGGTTTACATGATTTCGTAAAAAACACGAGTTTTTAGAAAATGTGTTTTATTTGATATGTGGAATCTACAAAGTATGGAGATTCTACATCATAACGACTTTCTATAGTTTGCGCACACGTCCGGAAATAAGAAAAGTTTACTTCCACCGTTTTTTAAAATCACAGCTTCTAGAAGGTTTACATCATTTCGTAAAGAACATGAGTTTTTAGAAAATGTGTTTTATTTCATAAATGGAATCTACAAAGTATGCACATTCTACGTCATAACGAAATTCTATAGTTTGCGGATGCGTCCAAAAATAAGAAAAGCTTACTTCCACCGTTTTTTAAAATCACAGCTTCTAGAAGGTTTACATGATTTCGTAAAAAACACGAGTTTTTAGAAATGTGTTTTATTTCATAAATGGAATCAACAAAGTATGCACACTCTACGTCATAACGACTTTCTATAGTTTACGCATGTGTTTGGAAATAAGAAAAGCTTACTTCCCCCGTTTTTTAAAATCACAAATTCTAGAAGGCTTACATGATTTCTTAAAAAACAGGAGTTTTTAGAAAAATGTGTTTTATTTCATAAATGGAATCAACAAAGTATGCACATTCTACGTCATAACGAATTTCTATAGTTTGTGCATGCGTCCGGAAATAAGAAAAGCTTACTTCCACCGTTTTTTAAAATAACTGCTTCTAGAAGTTTTACATGATTTCGTAAAAAACACGAGTTTTTAGAAAATGTGTTTTATTTCATAAATGGAATCTACAAAGTATGCACATTCTACGTCATAACGACTTTCTATAGTTTGAGCATACGTCCGGAAATAAGAAAAGCTTACTTCCACCGTTTTTTAAGATCATTGCTTCTAGAAGTTTTACATGATTTCGTAAAAAACACGAGTTTTTAGAAAATGTGTTTTATTTCATAAATGGAATCTACAAAGTATGCACATTCTACGTCATAACGACTTTCTATAGTTTGAGCATACGTCCGGAAATGTGTTTTATTTCATAGATGGAATCTACAAAGTATGCACATTCTACGTCATAACTACTTTCTATAGTTTGCGCATGCATCCGGAAATAAGAAAAGCTTACTTCCCCCATTTTTTAAAATCACAACTTCTAGAAGGTTTACATGATTTCTTAAAAAACACGAGTTTTTAGAAAATGTGTTTTATTTCATAAATGGAATCAACAATGTATGCACATTCTACGTCATAACGACTTTCTATAGTTTGCGCATGTGTTTGGAAATACGAAAAGCTTACTTCCCCCGTTTTTTAAAATCACAGCTTCTAGAAGGTTTACATGATTTCTTAAAAAACACGAGTTTTTAGAAAATGTCTTTTATTTCATAAATGGAATCAACAAAGTATGCACATTCTACATCATAACGAATTTCTATAGTTTGCGCATGCGTCCGGAAATAAGAAAAGCTTACTTCCACCGTTTTTTAAAATCACAGCTTCTAGAAGGTTTACATGATTTCGTAAAAAACACGAGTTTTTAGAAAATGTGTTTTATTTCATAAATGGAATCAAAAAAGTATGCACATTCTACGTCATAACGACTTTCTATAGTTTGCGCATGCGTTTAGAAATAAGAAAAGCTTACTTCCCCCGTTTTTTAAAATCACAGCTTCTAGAAGGTTTACATGATTTGTTAAAAAACACGAGTTTTTAGAAAATGTGTTTTATTTCATAAATGGAATCAACAAAGTATGCACATTCTACGTCATAACGACTTTCTATAGTTTGCACATCCGTTCGGAAATAAGAAAAGCTTACTTCCACCATTTTTTAAAATCACAGCTTCTAGAAGGTTTACATGATTTCTTAAAAAACACGAGTTTTTAGAAAATGTGTTTTATTAAATAAATAGAATCAACAAAGTATGCACATTCTACGTCACAACGACTTTCTATAGTTTGAGCATGCGTCCGGAAATAAGAAAAGCTTACTTCCACCGTTTTTTAAAATCACAGCTTCTAGAAGGTTTACATGATTTCGCAAAAAACACTAGTTTTTAGAAAATGTGTTTTATTTCAAAAAATGGAATCTACAAAGTATGCACATTCTACGTCATAACGACTTTCCATAGTTTGCGCATGCATCCGGAAATAAGAAAAGCTTACTTCCCCCGTTTTTTAAAATCACAGCTTCAAGAAGGTTTACATGATTTCTTAAAAAACACGAGTTTTTAGAAAAATGTGTTTTATTTCATAAATGGAATCTACAAAGTATGCACATTCTACGTCATAACGACTTTCTATAGTTTGCGCATGCGTTTGGAAATAAGAAAATCTTACTTCCCCCGTTTTTTAAAATCACAGCTTCTAGAAGGTTTACATGATTTCTTAAAAAACACGAGTTTTTAGAAAATGTGTTTTATTTCATAAATAGAATAAACAAAGTATGCACATTCTACATCATAACGACTTTCTATAGTTTACGCATGCGTCCGGAAATAAGAAAAGCTTACTTCCACCATTTTTTAAAATCACAGCATCTAGAAGGTTTACATGATTTCGTAAAAAACACGAGGTTTTAGAAAATGAGTTTTATTTCATAAATGGAATCTACAAAGTATGCACACTCTACGTCATAACGACATTCTATAGTTTGCGCATGCATCTGAAAATAAGAAAAGCTTACTTCCACCGTTTTTTAAAATCACAGCTTCTAGAAGGTTTACATGATTTCGTAAAAAACACGAGTTTTTAGAAAATGTGTTTTATTTCATAAATTGAATCTACAAAGTTTGCACATTCTACATCATAACGACTTTCTATAGTTTGCGCATGCGTCCGGAAATAAGAAAAGCTTACTTCCACCGTTTTTTAAAATCACAGCTTCTAGAAGGTTTACATGATTTCGTAAAAAAAAAGAGTTTTTGAAAATGTGTTTTATTTCATAAATGGAATCTACAAAGTATGCACATTCTATGGCATAACGACTTTCTATAGTTTGCGCATGCATCCGGAAATAAGAAAAGCTTACTTCCACCGTTTTTTAAAATCACAGCTTCTAGAAGTTTTACATGATTTCGTAAAAAACACGAGTTTTTAGAAAATGTGTTTTATTTCATAAATGGAATCTACAAAGTATGCACATTCTACGTCATAACTACTTTCTATAGTTTGCGCATGCGTCCGGAAATAAGAAAAGCTTACTTCCACCATTTTTTAAAATCACAGCTTCTAGAAGGTTTACATGATTTCTTAAAAAAAAACCAGTTTTTAGAAAATGTGTTTTATTTCATAAATGGAATCAACAAAGTATGCACATTCTACATCATAACGACTTTCTATAGTTTGCGCATGTGTTTGGAAATAAGAAAAGCTTACTTCCCCCGTTTTTTAAAATCACAGCTTCTAGAAGGTTTACATGATTTCGTAAAAAACACGAGTTTTTAGAAAATGTGTTTTATTTCATAAATGGAATCTTCAAAGTATGCACATTCTATGTCATAACGGCTTTATATAGTTTGCGCATGCGTCCGGAAATAAGAAAATCTTACTTCCCCCATTTTTTAAAATCACAGCTTCTAGAAGGTTTACATGATTTCTTAAAAAACACGAGTTTTTAGAAAATGTGTTTTATTTCATAAATGGAATCTACAAAGTATGCACATTCTACGTCATAACGAGTTTCTATAGTTTGCGCATGCGTCCGGAAATAAGAAAAGCTTACTTTCCCCATTTTTTAAAATCATAGCTTCTAGAAGGTTTACATGATTTCGTAAAAAACACGAGTTTTTAGAAAATGTGTTTTATTCCATAAATGGAATCAACAAAATATGCACATTCTACGTCATAAGGACTTTCTATAGTTTGCGCATGCGTTTGGATATAAGAAAAGCTTACTTCCCCCATTTTTAAAAAACACAGCTTCTAGAAGGTTTACATGATTTCTTAAAAAACACGAGTTTTTAGAAAATGTGTTTTATTTCATAAATGGAATCAACAAAGTATGCACATTCTACGTCATAACGACTTTCTATAGTTTGCGCATGCGTCCGGAAATAAGAAAAGCTTACTTCCACCGTTTTTTAAAATCACAGCTTCTAGAAGGTTTACATGATTTCGCAAAAAACACGAGTTTTTAGAAAATGTGTTTTATTTCATAAATGGAAACTACAAAGTATGCACATTCTACGTCATAACGACTTTCTATAGTTTGCGCATGCGTCCGGAAATAAGAAAAGCTTACTTCCCCCGTTTTTTAAAATCACAGCTTCTAGAAGGTTTACATGATTTCTTAAAAAACATGAGTTTTTAGAAAATGTCTTTTATTTCATAAATGGAATCTACAAAGTATGCACATTCTACGTCATAACGACTTTCTATAGTTTGTGCATGCGTTTGGAAATAAGAAAAGCTTACTTCCCCCGTTTTTTAAAATCACAACTTCTAGAAGGTTTACATGATTTCTTAAAAAACACGAGTTTTTAGAAAATGTGTTTTATTTCATAAATAGAATCAACAAAGTATGCACATTCTACGTCATAACGACTTTCTATAGTTTGCGCATGTGTCCGAAAATAAGAAAAGCTTACTTCCACCATTTTTTAAAATCACTGCATCTAGAAGGTTTACATGATTTCGTAAAAAACACGAGTTTTTAGAAAATGATTTTTATTTCATAAATGGAATGTACAAAGTATGCACATTCTACGTCATAATGACATTCTATAGTTTCCGCATGCGTCCGGAAATAAGAAAAGCTTACTTCCACCGTTTTTTAAAATCACGGCTTCTAGAAGGTTTACATGATTTCGTAAAAAACACGAGTTTTTAGAAAATGTGTTTTATTTCATAAATGGAATCTACAAAGTTTGCACATTCTACGTCATAACGACTTTCTATAATTTGCGCATCCGTCCGGAAATTAGAAAAGCTTACTTCCCCCGTTTTTTAAAATCACAGCTTCTAGAAGGTTTACATGATTTCGTAAAAAACACGAGTTTTTAGAAAATGTGTTTTATTTCATAAATGGAATCTACAAAGTGTGCACATTCTACGTCATAACGACTTTCTATAGTTTGCGCATACGTCCAGAAATAAGAAAAGCTTACTTCCACCGTTTTTTAAAATCACAGCTTCTAGAACGTTTACATGATTTCGCAAAAAACACGAGTTTTTAGAAAATGTGTTTTATTTCATAAATGGAATCTACAAAGTATGCACATTCTACGTCATAACAACTTTCTATAGTTTGCGCATGCGTCCGGAAATAAGAAAAGCTTACTTCCCCCGTTTTTTAAAATCACAGCTTCTAGAAGGTTTACTTGATTTCGTAAAAAACACGAGTTTTTAGAAAATGTGTTTTATTTCATAAATGGAATCTACAAAGTATGCACATTCTACGTCATAACGACTTTCTATAGTTTGCGCATATGTCCGGAAATAAGAAAAGCTTACTTCCACCGTTTTTTAAAATCACAGCTTCTAGAAGGTTTACATGATTACGTAAAAAAAAATAGTTTTTAGAAAATGTGTTTTATTTCATAAATGGAATCTACAAAGTATGCACATTCTACGTCATAACGACTTTCTACAGTTTGCGCATACGTCCGGAAATAAGAAAAGCTTACTTCCACCGTTTTTTAAAATCACAGCTTCTAGAAGGTTTACATGATTTCGTAAGAAACACGAGTTTTTAGAAAATGTGTTTTATTTCATAAATGGAATCTACAAAGTATGCACATTCTAGGGCATAACGACTTTCTATAGTTTGCGCATGCATCCGGAAATAAGAAAAGCTTACTTCCACCGTTTTTTAAAATCACAGCTTCTAGAAGGTTTACATGATTTCTTAAAAAACACGAGTTTTTAGAAAATGTGTTTTATTTCATAAATGGAATCTACAAAGTATGCACATTCTACGTCATAACGACTTTATATAGTTTACGCATGCGTCCAGAAATAAGAAATGATTACTTCCACCATTTTTTAAAATCACAGCTTCTGGAAGGTTTAGATGATTTCGTAAAAAACACGAGTTTTCAGAAAATGTGTTTTATTCATCAATGGAATAAACAAAGTATGCACATTCTACATCATAACGACTTTCTATAGTTTGCGCATCCGTCCGGAAATAAGAAAAGCTTACTTCCCCCATTTTTTAAAAACACAGCTTCTAGAAGGTTTACATGATTTGTTAAAAAACAAGAGTTTTTTGAAAATGTGTTTTATTTCATAAATGGAATCAACAAAGTATGCACATTCTACGTCATAACGACTTTCTATAGTTTGCGCATGCGTCCGGAAATAAGAAAAGATTACTTCCACCGTTTTTTAAAATCACAGCTTCTAGAAGGTTTACATGATTTCGAAAAAAACACGAGTTTTTAGAAAATGTGTTTTATTTCATAAATGGAATCTACAAAGTATGCACATTCTACGTCATAACGACTTTCTATAGTTTGCGCATGCGTCCGGAAATAAGAAAATCTTACTTACCCCGTTTTTTAAAATCACAGCTTCTAGAAGGTTTACATGATTTCTTAAAAAACACGAGTTTTTAGAAAATGTGTTTGATTTCATAAATGGAATCAACAAAGTATGCACATTCTAAGTCATAATGACTTTCTATAGTTTTCGCATGCGTCCGGAAATAAGAAAAACTTACTTCCACCGTTTTTTAAAACCACAGCTTCTAGAAGGTTTACATGATTTCGTAAAAAAAAAGAGTTTTTAGAAAATGTGTTTTATTTCATAAATGGAATCTACAAAGTATGCACATTCTACGTCATAACGACTTTCCAGAGTTTGCGCATGCGTTTGGAAATAAGAAAAGCTTACTTCCCCCGTTTTTTAAAATCACAGCTTCTAGAAGGTTTACATTATTTCGTAAAAAACACGAGTTTTAAGAAAATGTGTTTTATTTCATAAATGGAATCTACAAAGTATGCACATTCTAAGGCATAACGACTTTCTATAGTTTGCGCATGTGTCCGGAAATAATAAAAGCTTACTTCCACCGTTTTTTAAAATCACAGCTTCTAGAAGGTTTACATGATTTCGTAAAAAACACGAGTTTTTAGAAAATGTGTTTTATTTCATAAATGGAATCTACAAAGTATGCACATTCTACGCCATAACGACTTTATACAGTTTAAGCATTCGTCCGGAAATAAGAAAAGCTTACTTCCCCGGTTTTTTAAAATCACACCTTCTAGAAGGTTTACATGATTTCTTAAAAATCACGAGTTTTTAGAAAATGTGTTTTATTTCATAAATGGAATCAACAAAGTATGCACATTCTACGTCATAACGACTTTCTATAGTTTGCGCATGCGTTCAGAAATAAGAAAAGATTACTTCCCGCGTTTTTTAAAATCACAGCTTCTAGAAGGTTTACATGATTTCTTAAAAAACACGAGTTTTTAGAAAATGTGTTTTATTTAATAAATAGAATCAACAAAGTATGCACATTCTACGTCATAACGACTTTCTATAGTTTATGCATGCGTCCAGAAATAAGAAAAGCTTACTTCCACCATTTTTTAAAATCACAGCATCTAGAAGGTTACATGATTTCGTAAAAAACACGAGTTTTTAGAAAATGTGTTTTATTTCATAAATCGAATCTACAAAGTATGCACATTCTACGTCATAATGACATTCTATAGTTTGTGCATTCGTCCGGAAATAAGAAAAGCTTACCTCCACCGTTTTTTAAAATCACAGCTTCTAGAAGGTTTACATGATTTCGTAAAAAACATGAGTTTTTAGAAAATGTGTTTTATTTCATAAATGGATTCTACAAAGTATGCGCATTCTACGTCACAACAACTTTCTATAGTTTGCGCATCCGTCCGGAAATAAGAAAAGCTTACTTCCCCCGTTTTTTAAAATCACAGCTTCTAGAAGGTTTACATGATTTCTTAAAAAACACGAGTTTTTAGAAAATGTGTTTTATTTCATAAATGGAATCTACAAAGTATGCACATTCTACGTCATAACGACTTTCTATAGTTTGCGCATGCATCCGGAAATAAGAAAAGCATACTTCCCCCGTTTTTTAAAATCACAGCTTCTAGAAAGTTTACATGATTTCTTAAAAAACACGAGTTTTTAGAAAATGTGTTTTATTTCATAAATGGAATCTACAAAGTATGCACATTCTACGTCATAACGACTTTCTATAGTTTGCGCATGCGTCCGGAAATAAGAAAAGCTTACTTCCACCGTTTTTTAAAATCACAGCTTCTAGAAGGTTTACATGATTTCTTAAAAAACACGAGTTTTTAGAAAATGTGTTTTATTTAATAAATAGAATCAACAAAGTATGCACATTCTACGTCATAATGACTTTCTATAGTTTATGCATGCGTCCAGAAATAAGAAAAGCTTACTTCCACCATTTTTTAAAATCACAGCATCTAGAAGGTTACATGATTTCGTAAAAAACACGAGTTTTTAGAAAATGTGTTTTATTTCATAAATCGAATCTACAAAGTATGCACATTCTACGTCATAATGACATTCTATAGTTTGTGCATTCGTCCGGAAATAAGAAAAGCTTACCTCCACCGTTTTTTAAAATCACAGCTTCTAGAAGGTTTACATGATTTCGTAAAAAACATGAGTTTTTAGAAAATGTGTTTTATTTCATAAATGGATTCTACAAAGTATGCGCATTCTACGTCACAACAACTTTCTATAGTTTGCGCATCCGTCCGGAAATAAGAAAAGCTTACTTCCCCCGTTTTTTAAAATCACAGCTTCTAGAAGGTTTACATGATTTCTTAAAAAACACGAGTTTTTAGAAAATGTGTTTTATTTCATAAATGGAATCTACAAAGTATGCACATTCTACGTCATAACGACTTTCTATAGTTTGCGCATGCGTCCGGAAATAAGAAAAGCTTACTTCCCCCATTTTTTAAAATCACAACTTCTAGAAGGTTTACATGATTTCTTAAAAAACATGACTTTTTAGAAAATGTGTTTTATTTCATAAATGGAATCAACAAAGTATGCACATTCTACGTCATAATGACTTTCTATAGTTTGCGCATGCGTCCGGAAATAAGAAAAGCTTACTTCCACCGTTTTTAAAATCACAGCTTCTAGAAGGTTTACATGATTTCGTAAAAAAAAAGAGTTTTTAGAAAATGTGTTTTATTTCATAAATGGAATCTACAAAGTATGCACATTCTACGTCATAACGACTTTCCAGAGTTTGCGCATGCGTTTGGAAATAAGAAAAGCTTACTTCCCCCGTTTTTTAAAATCACAGCTTCTAGAAGGTTTACATGATTTCGTAAAAAACACGAGTTTTTAGAAAATGTGTTTTATTTCATAAATGGAATCTACAAAGTATGCACATTCTAAGGCATAACGACTTTCTATAGTTTGCGTATGCGTCCGGAAATAAGAAAAGCTTACTTCCACCGTTTTTTAAAATCACACCTTCTAGAAGGTTTACATGATTTCGTAAAAAACACGAGTTTTTAGAAAATGTGTTTTATTTCATAAATGGAATCTACAAAGTATGCACATTCTACGTCATAACGACTTTCTATAGTTTGCGCATGCATCCGGAAATAAGAAAAGCTTACTTCCACCGTTTTTTAAAATCACAACTTCTAGAAGGTTTACATGATTTCTTAAAAAACATGACTTTTTAGAAAATGTGTTTTATTTCATAAATGGAATCAACAAAGTATGCACATTCTACGTCATAATGACTTTCTATAGTTTGCGCATGCGTCCGGAAATAAGAAAAGCTTACTTCCACCGTTTTTTAAAATCATAGCTTCTAGAAGGTTTACATGATTTCGTAAAAAACACGAGTTTTTAGAAAATGTGTTTTATTTCATAAATGGAATCTACAAAGTATGCACATCCTACGTCATAACGACTTTCTATAGTTTGCGCATGCGTAAGGATATAATAAAAGCTTACTTCCTCCGTTTTTTAAAATCACAGCTTCTAGAAGGTTTACATGATTTCGTAAAAAACACGACTTTTTAGAAAATGTGTTTTATTTCATAAATGGAATCTACAAAGTATGCACATTCTACGTCATAACGACTTTCTATAGTTTGCGCATGCGTCCGGAAATAAGAAAAGCTTACTTCCCCCGTTTTTTAAAATCACAGCTTCTAGAAGGTTTACATGATTTCTTAAAAAACACGACTTTTTAGAAAATGTGTTTTATTTCATAAATGGAATCTACAAAGTATGCACATTCTACGTCATAACGACTTTCTATAGTTTGCGCATGCGTCTGGAAATAAGAAAAGCTTACTTCCCCCGTTTTTTAAAATCACAGCTTCTAGAAGGTTTACATGATTTCGTAAAAAACACGAGTTTTTAGAAAATGTGTTTTATTTCATAAATGGAATCTACAAAGTATGCACATCCTACGTCATAACGACTTTCTATAGTTTGCGCATGCGTAAGGATATAATAAAAGCTTACTTCCTCCGTTTTTTAAAATCACAACTTCTAGAAGGTTTACATGATTTGGTAAAAAAGACGAGTTCTTAGAAAATGTGTTTTATTTCATAAATGGAATCTACAAAGTATGCACATTCTACGTGATAACGACATTCTATAGTTTGCGCATGCATCCGGAAAAAAGAGAAGCTTACTTCCACCGTTTTTTAAAATCACAGCTTCTAGAAGGTTTACATGATTTCGTAAAAAACACAAGTTTTTAGAAAATGTGTTTTATTTCATAAATGGAATATACAAAGTATGCACATTCTACGTCATAACGACTTTCTATAGTTAGCGCATGCGTCCGGAAATAAGAAAAGCTTACTTCCACCGTTATTTAAAATAACAGCTTCTAGAAGGTTTACATGATTTCTTAAAAAACACGAGTTTTTAGAAAATGTGTTTTATTTCATAAATGGAATCAACAAAGTATGCACATTCTACATCATAACAACTTTCTATAGTTTGCGCATGCGTTTGGAAATAAGAAAAGCTTACTTCCCCCGTTTTTTAAAATCACAGCTTCTAGAAGATTTACATGATTTCTTAAAAAACACAAGTTTTTATAAAATGTGTTTTATTTCATAAATAGAATCAACAAAGTATGCACATTCTACGTCATAACGACTTTCTATAGTTTGCACATGCGTCCGGAAATAAGAAAAGCTTACTTCGACCGTTTTCAAAATCACAGCTTCTAGAAGGTTTACATGATTTAGTAAAAAACACGAGTTTTTAGAAAATGTGTTTTATTTCATAAATGGAATCAACAAAGCATGCACATTCTACGTCATAACGACTTTCTATAGATTATGCATGCGTTTGGAAATAAGAAAAGATTACTTCCCCCATTTTTCAAAATCACAGCTTCTAGAAGGTTTACATGATTTCTTAAAAAACACGAGTTTTTAGAAAATGTGTTTTATTTCATAAATGGAATCAACAAAGTATGCACATTCTACATCATAACGACTTTCTATAGTTTGCGCATTCGTCCGGAAATAAGAAAAGCTTACTTCCACCGTTTTTTAAAATCACAGCTTCTAGAAGGATTACATGATTTCGTAAAAAACAAGACTTTTTAGAAAATGTGTTTTATTTGATAAATGGAATCTACAAAGTATGCACATTCTACATCATAACGACTTTCTATAGTTTGCGCATGCGTCCGGAAATAAGAAAAGCTTACTTCCCCCGTTTTTTAAAATCACAGCTTCTAGAAGGTTTACATGATTTCTTAAAAAACACGAGTTTTTAGAAAATGTGTTTTCTTTCATAAATGGAATCAACAAAGTATGCACATTCTATGTCATAACTACTTTCTATAGTTTGCGCATGCGTTTGGAAATATGAAAAGCTTACTTCCCCCGTTTTTTAAAATCACAGCTTCTAGAAGGTTTACATGATTTCTTAAAAAACACGAGTTTTTAGAAAATGTGTTTTATTTCATAAATGGAATCAACAAATTATGCACATTCTACGTCATAACTACTTTCTATAGTTTGCGCACGCTTCCGATAATAAGAAAAGCTTACTTCCCCCGTTTTTTAAAATCACAGCTTCTAGAAGGTTTACACGATTTCGTAAAAAACACGAGTTTTTAGAAAATGTGTTTTATTTCATAAATGGAATCTACAAAGTATGCACATTCTACGTTATAACGACTTTCTATAGTTTGCGCATGCGTCCGGAAATAAGAAAAGCTTACTTCCACCGTTTTTTAAAATCACGGCTTCTAGAAGGTTTACATGATTTCGTAAAAAACACGAGTTTTTAGAAAATGTGTTTTATTTGATAAATGGAATCTACAAAGTATGCACATTCTACGTAATAATGACTTTCTATAGTTTGCGCATGCGTCCGGAAATAAGAAAAGCTTACTTGTCCCGTTTTTTAAAATCACAGCTTCTAGAAGGTTTACATGATTTCGTAAAAAACACGAGTTTTTAGAAAATGTGTTTTATTTCATAAATGGAATCAACAAAGTATGCACATTCTACGTCATAACGACTTTGTATTGTTTGCACAAGCGTCCAGAAATAACAAAAGCTTACTTCCACCGTTTTTTAAAATCACAGCTTCTAGAAGGTTTACATGATTTCGTAAAAAACACGAGTTTTTAGAAAATGTGTTTTATTTCATAAATGGAATCTACAAAGTATGCACATTCTAAGTCATAACGGATTTCTATTGTTTGCGCATGCGTCCGGAAATAAGAAAAGCTGACTTCCACCGTTTTTTAAAATCACATCTTCTAGAAGGTTTACATGATTTCGTAAAAAGCACGAGTTTTTAGAAAATGTGTTTTATTTCATAAATAGAATCAACAAAGTATGCACATTCTAGGTCATAACGACTTTCTATAGTTTGCAAATGCGTCCGGAAATAAGAAAAGCTTACTTCCATCGTTTTTTAAAATCACAGCTTCTAGAAGGTTTACATGATTTCGTAAAAAACACGATTTTTTAGAAAATGTGTTTTATTTCATAAATGGAATCAACAAAGTATGCACATTCTACCTCATAACGAATTTCTATAGTTTGCGCATGCGTCCGGAAATAAGAAAAGCTTACTTCCACCGATTTTTAAAATCACAGCTTCTAGAAGGTTTACATGATTTCGTAAAATACACGAGTTTTTAGAAAATGTATTTTATTTCATAAATGGAATCTACAAAGTATGCACATTCTACGTCATAACGACTTTGTATAGTTTGCGCATGCGACCAGAAATAACAAAAGCTTACTTCCAACGTTTTTTAAAATCACAGCTTCTAGAAGGTTTACATGATTTCGTAAAAAACACGATTTTTTAGAAAATGTGTTTTATTTCATAAATGGAATCTACAAAGTATGCACATTCTATGTCATAACGACTTTGTATTGTTTGTGCATGCATCCGGAAATAACAAAAGCTTACTTCCACCGTTTTTTAAAATCACAGCTTCTAGAAGGTTTACATAATTTCATAAAAAACACGAGTTTTTAGAAAATGTGTTTTATTTCATAAATGGAATCTACAAAGTATGCACATTCTACGTCATAACGACTTTCTATAGTTTGCGCATGCGTCCGAAAATAAGAAAAGCTTACTTCCCCCGTTTTTTAAAATCACAGCTTCTAGAAGGTTTACATGATTTTTTAAAAAACATGAGTTTTTAGAAAATTTGTTTTATTTTATAAATGGAATCTACAAAGTATGCACATTCTATGTCATAACGACTTTTTATAGTTTGTGCATGCGTCCGGAAATAAGAAACGCTTACATCCACCGTTTTTTAAAATCACAGCTTCTAGAAGGTTTACATGATTTCGTAAAAAACACGAGTTTCTAGAAAATGTGTTTTATTTCATAAATGGAATCAACAAAGTATGCACATTCTACGTCATAATGACTTTGTATTGTTTGCGCATGCGTGTGGAAATAAGAAAAGCTTACTTCCACCGTTTTTTAAAATCACAACTTCTAGAAGGTTTACATGATTTCGTAAAAAACACGAGTTCTTAGAAAATGTGTTTTATTTCATAAATGGAATCAACAAAGTATGCACATTCTACGTCATAACGACATTCTATAGTTTCTGCATGCGTCCGGAAAAAAGAGAAGCTTACTTCCACCGTTTTTTAAAATCACAGCTTCTAGAAGGTTTACATGATTTCGTAAAAAACACAAGATTTTAGAAAATGTGTTTTATTTCATAAATGGAATCTACAAAGTATGCACATTCTACGTCATAATGACTTTCTATAGTTTGCGCATGCGTCCGGAAATAAGAAAATCTTACTTCCACCGTTATTTAAAATCACAGCTTCTAGAAGCTTTACATGATTTCTTAAAAAACACGAGTTTTTAGAAAATGTGTTTTATTTCATAAATGGAATCAACAAAGTATGCACATTCTACGTCATAAAAACTTTCTATAGTTTGCGCATGCGTTTGGAAATAAGAAAAACTTACTTCCCCCGTTTTTTAAAATCACAGCTTCTAGAAGGCTTACATGATTTCTTAAAAAACACAAGTTTTAATAAAATGTGTTTTATTTCATAAATAGAATCAACAAAGTATGCACATTCTACGTCATAACGACTTTCTATAGTTTGCACATGCGTCCGGAAATAAGAAAAGCTTACTTCCACCGTTTTTCAAAATCACAGCTTCTAGAAGGTTTACATGATTTCGTAAAAAACACGAGTTTTTAGAAAATGTGTTTTATTTCATAAATGGAATCAAAAAGGTATGCACATTCTACGTCATAACGACTTTCTATACATTATGCATGCGTTTGGAAAGCAGAAAAGATTACTTCCCCCATTTTTCAAAATCACAGCTTCTAGAAGGTTTACATGATTTCTTAAAAAACACGAGTTTTTAGAAAATGTGTTTTATTTCATAAATAGAATCAACAAAGTATGCACATTCTACATCATAACGACTTTCTATAGTTTGTGCATTCGTCCGGAAATAAGAAAAGCTTACTTCCACCGTTTTTTAAAATCACAGCTTCTAGAAGGATTACATGATTTCGTAAAAAACACGACTTTTTAGAAAATGTGTTTTATTTGATAAATGGAATCTACAAAGTATGCACATTCTACGTCATAACGACTTTCTATAGTTTGCGCATGCGTCCGGAAATAAGAAAAGCTTACCTCCCCCGTTTTTTAAAATCACAGCTTCTAGAAGGTTTACATGATTTCGTAAAATACACGAGTTTTTAGAAAATGTATTTTATTTCATAAATGGAATCCACAAAGTATGCACATTCTACGTCATAACGACTTTGTATAGTTTGCGCATGCATCCGGAAATAACAAAAGCTTACTTCCAACGTTTTTTAAAATCACAGCTTCTAGAAGGTTTACATGATTTCGTAAAAAACACGAGTTTTTAGAAAATGTGTTTTATTTCACAAATGGAATCTACAAAGTATGCAGATTCTACGTCATAACGACTTTGTATTGTTTGTGCATGCATCCGGAAATAACAAAAGCTTACTTCCACCGTTTTTTAAAATCACAGCTTCTAGAAGGTTTACATGATTTCATAAAAAACACGAGTTTTTAGAAAATGTGTTTTATTTCATAAATGGAATCTACAAAGTATGCACATTCTACGTGATAACGACTTTCTATAGTTTGCACATGCGTCCGGAAATAAGAAAACCTTACTTCCATCATTTTTTAAAATCACATCTTCTAGAAGGTTTACATGATTTCGTAAAAAGCACGAATTTTTACAAAATGTGTTTTATTTCATAAATAGAATCAACAAAGTATGCACATGCTACGTCATAACGACTTTCTATAGTTTGCACATGCGTCCGGAAATAAGAAAAGCTTACTTCCACCGATTTTTAAAATCACAGCTTCTAGAAGGTTTACATGATTTCGTAAAATACACGAGTTTTTAGAAAATGTATTTTATTTCATAAATGGAATCTACAAAGTATGCACATTCTACGTCATAACAACTTTGTATAGTTTGCGCATGCGACCGGAAATAACAAAAGCTTACTTCCAACGTTTTTTAAAATCACAGCTTCTAGAAGGTTTACATGATTTCGTAAAAAACACGATTTTTTAGAAAATGTGTTTTATTTCATAAATGGAATCTACAAAGTATGCACATTCTATGTCATAACGACTTTGTATTGTTTGTGCATGCATCCGGAAATAACAAAAGCTTACTTCCACCATTTTTTAAAATCACAGCTTCTAGAAGGTTTACATGATTTTTTAAAAAACACGAGTTTTTAGAAAATGTGTTTTATTTCATAAATGGAATCTACAAAGTATGCACATTCTACGTCATAACGACTTTCTATAGTTTGCGCATGCGTCCGGAAATAAGAAAAGCTTACTTCCCCCATTTTTTAAAATCACAGCTTCTAGAAGGTTTACATGATTTTTTAAAAAACACGAGTTTTTAGAAAATTTGTTTTATTTCATAAATGGAATCTACAAAGTATGCACATTCTATGTCATAACGACTTTTTATAGTTTGTGCATGCGTCCGGAAATAAGAAACGCTTACATCCACCGTTTTTTAAAATCACAGCTTCTAGAAGGTTTACATGATTTCGTAAAAAACACGAGTTTTTAGAAAATGTGTTTTATTTCATAAATGGAATCAACAAAGTATGCACATTCTACGTCATAACGACTTTCTATAGATTATGCATGCGTTTGGAAATAAGAAAAGATTACTTCCCCCATTTTTCAAAATCACAGCTTCTAGAAGGTTTACATGATTTCTTAAAAAACACGAGTTTTTAGAAAATGTGTTTTATTTCATAAATGGAATCAACAAAGTATGCACATTCTATTTTATAACGACTTTCTATAGTTTGCGCATTCGTCCGGAAATAAGAAAAGCTTACTTCCACCGTTTTTTAAAATCACAGCTTCTAGTAGGATTACATGATTTCGTAAAAAACACGACTTTTTAGAAAATGTGTTTTATTTGATAAATGGAATCTACAAAGTATGCACATTCTACGTCATAACGACTTTCTATAGTTTGCGCATGCGTCCGGAAATAAGAGAAGCTTACTTCCCCCGTTTTTTAAAATCACAGCTTCTAGAAGGTTTACATGATTTCTTAAAAAACACGAGTTTTTAGAAAATGTGTTTTATTTCATAAATGGAATCAACAAAGTATGCACATTCTATGTCATAACTACTTTCTATAGTATGCGCATGCGTTTGGAAATAAGAAAAGCTTACTTCCCCCGTTTTTTAAAATCACAGCTTCTAGAAGGTTTACATGATTTCTTAAAAAACACGAGTTTTTAGAAAATGTGTTTTATTTCATAAATGGAATCAACAAAGTATGCACATTCTATGTCTTAACTACTTTCTATAGTTTGCGCATGCTTTCGAAAATAAGAAAAGCTTACTTCCCCCGTTTTTTAAAATCACAGCTTCTAGAAGGTTTACATGATTTCGTAAAAAACATGAGTTTTTAGAAAATGTGTTTTATTTCATAAATGGAATCTACAAAGTATGCACATTCTACGTCGTAACGACTTTGTATTGTTTGCGCAAGCTTCCGGAAATAACAAAAGCTTACTTCCACCGTTTTTTAAAATCACACCTTCTAGAAGGTTTACATGATTTCGTAAAAAACACGAGTTTTTAGAAAATGTGTTTTATTTGATAAATGGAATCTACAAAGTATGCACATTCTACGTCATAACGACTTTCTATAGTTTGCGCATGCGTCCGGAAATAAGAAAAGCTTACTTCCCCCGTTTTTTAAAATCACAGCTTCTAGAAGGTTTACATGATCTCGTAAAAAACACGAGTTTTTAGAAAATGTGTTTTATTTCATAAATGGAATCAACAAAGTATGCACATTCTACCTCATAACGACTTTCTATAGTTTGTGCATGCGTCCGGAAATAAGAAAATCTTACTTCCACCGATTTTTAAAATCACAGCTTCTAGAAGGTTACATGATTTCGTAAAATACACGAGTTCTTAGAAAATGTATTTTATTTCATAAATGGAATCTGCAAAGTATGCACATTCTACGTCATAACGACTTTCTATAGTTTGCGCATGCGTCCGGAAATAAGAAAAGCTTACTTCCCCCGTTTTTTAAAATCACAGCTTCTAGAAGTTTTACATGATTTTTTAAAAAACACGAGTTTTTAGAAAATTTGTTTTATTTCATAAAAGGAATCTACAAAGTATGCACATTCTATGTCATAACAACTTTTTATAGTTTGTGCATGCGTCCGGAAATAAGAAACGCTTACATCCACGGTTTTTTAAAATCACAGCTTCTAGAAGGTTTACATGATTTCGTAAAAAACACGAGTTTTTAGAAAATGTGTTTTATTTCATAAATGTTATCAACAAAGTATGCACATTCTACGTCATAACGACTTTGTATTGTTTGCGCATGCGTGTGGAAATAAGAAACGCTTACTTCCACCGTTTTTTAAAATCACAACTTCTAGAAGGTTTACATGATTTCGTAAAAAACACGAGTTCTTAGAAAATGTGTTTTATTTCATAAATGGAATCTACAAAGTATGCACATTCTACGTCATAACGACATTCTATAGTTTGCGCATGCATCCGGAAAAAAGAGAAGCTTACTTCCACCGTTTTTTAAAATCACAGCTTCTAGAAGGTTTACATGATTTCGTAAAAAACACATGTTTTTAGAAAATGTGTTTTATTTCATAAATGGAATCTACAAAGTATGCACATTCTACGTTATAACGACTTTCTATAGTTTGCGCATGCGTCCGGAAATAAGAAAAGCTTACTTCCACCGTTATTTAAAATCACAGCTTCTAGAAGGTTTACATGATTTCTTAAAAAACACGAGTTTTTAGAAAATGTGTTTTATTTCATAAATGGAATCAACAAAGTATGCACATTCTACATCATAACAACTTTCTATAGTTTGCGCATGCGTTTGGAAATAAGAAAAGCTTACTTCCCCCGTTTTTTAAAATCACAGCTTCTAGAAGATTTACATGATTTCTTAAAAAACACAAGTTTTTATAAAATGTGTTTTATTTCATAAATAGAATTGACAAAGTATGCACATTCTACGTCATAACGACTTTCTATAGTTTGCACATGCGTCCGGAAATAAGAAAAGCTTACTACCACCGTTTTTCAAAATCACAGCTTCTAGAAGGTTTACATGATTTCGTAAAAAACACGAGTTTTTAGAAAATGTGTTTTATTTCATAAATGGAATCAACAAAGCATGCACATTCTACGTCATAACGACTTTCTATAGATTATGCATGCGTTTGGAAATAAGAAAAGATTACTTCCCCCATTTTTCAAAATCACAGCTTCTAGAAGGTTTACATGATTTCTTAAAAAACACGAGTTTTTAGAAAATGTGTTTTATTTCATAAATAGAATCAACAAAGTATGCACATTCTACATCATAACGACTTTCTATAGTTAGTGCATTCGTCCGGAAATAAGAAAAGCTTACTTCCACCGTTTTTTAAAATCACAGCTTCTAGAAGGATTACATGATTTCGTAAAAAACATGACTTTTTAGAAAATGTGTTTTATTTGATAAATGGAATCTACAAAGTATGCACATTCTACGTCATAACGAATTTCTATAGTTTGCGCATGCGTCCGGAAATAAGAAAAGCTTACTTGTCCCGTTTTTTAAAATCACAGCTTCTAGAAGGTTTACATGATTTCGTAAAAAACATGAGTTTTTAGAAAATGTGTTTTATTTCATAAATGGAATCAACAAAGTATGCACATTCTATGTCATAACTACTTTCTATAGTTTGCGCACGCTTTCGAAAATAAGAAAAGCTTACTTCCCCCGTTTTTTAAAATCACAGCTTCTAGAAGGTTTACACGATTTCGTAAAAAACACGAGTTTTTAGAAAATGTGTTTTATTTCATAAATGGAATCTACAAAGTATGCACATTCTACGTCATAACGACTTTCTATAGTTTGCGCATGCGTCCGGAAATAAGAAAAGCTTACTTCCACCATTTTTTAAAATCACGGCTTCTAGAAGGTTTACATGATTTCGTAAAAAACACGAGTTTTTAGAAAATGTGTTTTATTTGATAAATGGAATCTACAAAGTATGCACATTCTACGTCATAACGACTTTCTATAGTTTGCGCATGCTTCCGGAAATAAGAAAAGCTTACTTGTCCCGTTTTTTAAAATCACAGCTTCTAGAAGGTTTACATGATTTCGTAAAAAACATGAGTTTTTAGAAAATGTGTTTTATTTCATAAATGGAATCAACAAAGTATGCACATTCTACGTCATAACGACTTTGTATTGTTTGTGCAAGCGTCCGGAAATAACAAAAGCTTACTTCCACCGTTTTTTAAAATCACAGCTTCTAGAAGGTTTACATGATTTCGTAAAATACACGAGTTTTTAGAAAATGTATTTTATTTCATAAATGGAATCTACAAAGTATGCACATTCTACGTCATAACAACTTTGTATAGTTTGCGCATGCGTCCGGAAATAACAAAAGCTTACTTCCAACGTTTTTTAAAATCACAGCTTCTAGAAGGTTTACATGATTTCGTAAAAAACACGAGTTTTTAGAAATTGTGTTTTATTTCATAAATGGAATCTACAATGTATGCACATTCTACGTCATAACGACTTTGTATTGTTTGCGCATGCATCCGGAAATAACAAAAGCTTACTTCCACCGTTTTTTAAAATCACAGCTTCTAGAAGGTTTACATGATTTCATAAATAACACGAGTTTTTAGAAAATGTGTTTTATTTCATAAATGGAATCTACAAAGTATGCACATTCTACGTCATAACGACTTTCTATAGTTTGCGCATGCATCCGGAAATAAGAAAAGCTTACTTCCCCCGTTTTTTAAAATCACAGCTTCTAGAAGGTTTACATGATTTCTTAAAAAACACGAGTTTTTAGAAATTTTGTTTTATTTCATAAATGGAATCTAAAAAGTATGCACATTCTATGTCATAACGAGTTTTTATAGTTTGTGCATGCGTCCGGAAATAAGAAACGCTTACAGCCACCGTTTTTTAAAATCACAGCTTCTAGAAGGTTTACATGATTTTGTAAAAAACACGAGTTTTGAGAAAATGTGTTTTATTTCATAAATGGAATCAACAAAGTATGCACATTCTACGTCATAACGACTTTGTATTGTTTGCGCATGCGTGTGGAAATAAGAAAAGCTTACTTCCACCGTTTTTTAAAATCACAGCTTCTAGAAGGTTTACATGATTTCGTAAAAAACACGAGATCTTAGAAAATGTGTTTTATTTCATAAATGGAATCTACAAAGTATGCACATTCTACGTCATAACGACATTCTATAGTTTGCGCATGCGTCCGGAAAAAAGAGAAGCTTACTTCCACCGTTTTTTAAAATCACAGCTTCTAGAAGGTTTACATGATTTCGTAAAAAACACAAGTTTTTAGAAAATGTGTTTTATTTCATAAATGGAATCTACAAAGTATGCACATTCTACGTCATAACAACTTTCTATAGTTTGCGCATGCGTCCAGAAATAAGAAAATCTTACTTCCACCGTTATTTAAAATCACAGCTTCTAGAAGGTTTACATGATTTCTTAAAAAACACGAGTTTTTAGAAAATGTGTTTTATTTCATAAATGGAATCAACAAAGTATGCACATTCTACGTCATAACAACTTTCTATAGTTTGCGCATGCGTTTGGAAATAAGAAAAGCTTACTTCCCCCGTTTTTTAAAATCACAGCTTCTAGAAGGTTTACATGATTTCTTAAAAAACACAAGTTTTTATAAAATGTGTTTGATTTCATAAATAGAATCAACAAAGTATGCACATTCTACGTCATAACGACTTTCTATAGTTTGCACATGCGTCTGGAAAAAAGAAAAGCTTACTTCCACCGTTTTTCAAAATCACAGCTTCTAGAAGGTTTACATGATTTCGTAAAAAACACGAGTTTTTAGAAAATGTGTTTTATTTCATAAATGGAATCAACAAAGTATGCACATTCTACGTCATAACGACTTTCTATAGATTATGCATGCGTTTGGAAATAAGAAAAGATTACTTCCCCCATTTTTCAAAATCACAGCTTCTAGAAGGTTTACATGATTTCTTAAAAAACACGAGTTTTTAGAAAATGTGTTTTATTTCATAAATGGAATCAACAAAGTATGCAAATTCTACGTCATAATGACTTTCTATAGTTTGTGCATTCGTCCGGAAATAAGAAAAGCTTACTTCCACCGTTTTTTAAAATCACAGCTTCTAGAAGGATTACATGATTTCGTAAAAAACATGACTTTTTAGAAAATGTGTTTTATTTGATAAATGGAATCTACAAAGTATGCACATTCTACGTCATAACGACTTTCTATAGTTTGCCAATGCGTCCGGAAATAAGAAAAGCTTACTTCCCCCGTTTTTTAAAATCACAGCTTCTAGAAGGTTTACATGATTTCTTAAAAAACACGAGTTTTTAGAAAATGTGTTTTATTTCATAAATGGAATCAACAAAGTATGCACATTCTATGTCATAACTACTTTCTATAGTTTGCGCATGCGTTTGGAAATAAGAAAAGCTTACTTCCCCCGTTTTTTAAAATCACAGCTTCTAGAAGGTTTACATGATTTCTTAAAAAACATGAGTTTTTAGAAAATGTGTTTTATTTCATAAATGGAATCAACAAAGTATGCACATTCTACGTCATAACTACTTTCTATAGTTTTCCCACGCTTCCGAAAATAAGAAAAGCTTACTTCCACCGTTTTTTAAAATCACAGCTTCTAGAAGGTTTACATGATTTCTTAAAAAACACGAGTTTTTAGAAAATGTGTTTTATTTCATAAATGGAATCAACAAAATATGCACATTGTACATCATAACAACTTTCTATAGTTTGCGCATGCGTTTGGAAATAAGAAATGCTTACTTCCCCCGTTTTTTAAAATCACAGCTTCTAGAAGGTTTACATGATTTCTTAAAAAACACAAGTTTTTATAAAATGTGTTTTATTTCATAAATAGAATCAACAAAGTATGCACATTCTACGTCATAACGAATTTCTATAGTTTGCACATGTGTCCGGAAATAAGAAAAGCTTACTTCCACCGTTTTTCAAAATCACAGTTTCTAGAAGGTTTACATGATTTCGTAAAAAACACAAGTTTTGAGAAAATGTGTTTTATTTCATAAATCGAATCAACAAAGTATGCACATTCTACGTCATAATGACTTTCTATAGATTATGCATGCGTTTGGAAATAAGAAAAGATTACTTCCCCCATTTTTCAAAATCGCAGCTTCTAGAAGGTTTACATCATTTCTTAAAAAACACGAGTTTTTAGAAAATGTGTTTTATTTCATAAATGGAATCAACAAAGTATGCACATTCTACATCATAACGACTTTCTATAGTTTGCGCATTCGTCCGGAAATAAGAAAAGCTTACTTCCACCGTTTTTTAAAATCACAGCTTCTAGAAGGATTACATGATTTCGTAAAAAACACGAGTTTTTAGAAAATGTGTTTTATTTGATAAATGGAATCTACAAAGTATGCACATTCTACGTCATAACTACTTCCTATAGTTTGCGCATGCGTTTGGAAATAAGAAAAGCTTACTTCCCCCGTTTTTTAAAATCACAGCTTCTAGAAGGTTTACATGATTTCTTAAAAAACACGAGTTTTTAGAAAATGTGTTTTATTTCATAAATGGAATCAACAAAGTATGCACATTCTACGTCATAACTACTTTCTATAGTTTGCGCACGCTTCCGAAAATAAGAAAAGCTTACTTCCCCCATTTTTTAAAATCACAGCTTCCAGAAGGTTTACACGATTTCGTAAAAAACACGAGTTTTTAGATAATGTGTTTTATTTCATAAATGGAATCTACAAAGTATGCATATTCTACTTCATAACGACTTTCTATAGTTTGCGCATGCGTCCGGAAATCAGAAAAGCTTACTTCCACCGTTTTTTAAAATCACGGCTTCTAGAAGGTTTACATGATTTCGTAAAAAACACGAGTTTTTAGAAAATGTGTTTTATTTGATAAATGGAATCTACAAAGTATGCACATTCTACGTCATAACGACTTTCTATAGTTTGTGCATGCGTCTGGAAATAAGAAAAGCTTACTTGTCCCGTTTTTTAAAATCACAGCTTCTAGAAGGTTTACATGATTTCGTAAAAAACACGAGTTTTTAGAAAATGTGTTTTATTTCATAAATGGAATCTACAAAGTATGCACATTCTACGTCATAACGACTTCGTATTGTTTGCGCAAGCGTCCGGAAATAACAAAAGCTTACTTCCACCGTTTTTTAAAATCACAGCTTCTAGAAGGTTTACATGATTTCGTAAAAAACACGAGTTTTTAGAAAATGTGTTTTATTTCATAAATGGAATCTACAAAGTATGCACATTCTACGTCATAACGGCTTTCTATTGTTTGCGCATGCGTCCATAAATAAGAAAAGCTTACTTCCACCGTTTTTTAAAATCACATCTTCTAGAAGGTTTACATGATTTCGTAAAAAACACGAGTTTTTAGAAAATGTGTTTTATTTCATAAATAGAATCAACAAAGTATGCACATTCTACGTCATAACGACTTTCTATAGTTTGCACATGCGTCCGGAAATAAGAAAAGCTTACTTCCATCGTTTTTTAAAATCATAGCTTCTAGAAGGTTTACATGATTTCGTAAAAAACACGAGTTTTTAGAAAATGTGTTTTATTTCATAAATGGAATCAACAAAGTATGCACATTCTACCTCATAACGACTTTCTATAGTTTGCGCATGCGTCCGGAAATAAGAAAAGCTTACTTCCACCGATTTTTAAAATCACAGCTTCTAGAAGGTTTACATGATTTCGTAAAATACATGAGTTTTTAGAAAATGTATTTTATTTCATAAATGGAATCTACAAAGTATGCACATTCTACGTCATAACAACTTTGTATTGTTTGCGCATGCGTCCGGAAATAACAAAAGCTTACTTCCAACGTTTTTTAAAATCACAGCTTCTAGAAGGTTTACATGATTTCGTAAAAAACACGAGTTTTTAGAAAATGTGTTTTATTTCATAAATGGAATCTACAATGTATGCACCTTCTACGTCATAACGACTTTGTATTGTTTGCGCATGCATCCGGAAATAACAAAAGCTTACTTCCACCGTTTTTTAAAATCACAGCTTCTAGAAGGTTTACATGATTTCATAAATAACACGAGTTTTTAGAAAATGTGTTTTATTTCATAAATGGAATCTACAAAGTATGCACATTCTACGTCATAACGACTTTCTATAGTTTGCGCATGCATCCGGAAATAAGAAAAGCTTACTTCCCCCGTTTTTTAAAATCACAGCTTCTAGAAGGTTTACATGATTTCTTAAAAAACACTAGTTTTTAGAAAATTTGTTTTATTTCATAAATGGAATCTACAAAGTATGCACATTCTATGTCATAACGACTTTTTATAGTTTGTGCATGCGTCCGGAAATAAGAAACGCTTACATCCACCGTTTTTTAAAATCACAGCTTCTAGAAGGTTTACATGATTTCGTAAAAAACACGAGTTTTTAGAAAATGTGTTTTATTTCATAAATGGAATCAACAAAGTATGCACATTCTACGTCATAACGACTTTGTATTGTTTGCGCATGCGTGTGGAAATAAGAAAAGCTTACTTCCACCGTTTTTTAAAATCACAGCTTCTAGAAGGTTTACATGATTTCGTAAAAAACACGAGTTTTTAGAAAATGTGTTTTATTTCATAAATGGAATCTACAAAGTATGCACATTCTACGTCATAACGACTTTCTATAGTTTGCGCATGCGTCCGGAAATAAGAAAAGCTTACTTCTCCCGTTTTTTAAAATCACAGCTTCTAGAAAGTTTACATGATTTCTTTAAAAAACACGAGTTTTTAGAAAATGTGTTTTATTTCATAAATGGAATCAACAAACTATGCACATTCTACATCATAATGACTTTCTATAGTTTGTGCATGCGTCCGGAAATAAGAAAACCTTACTTCCAGCGTTTTTTAAAATCACAGCTTCGAGAAGGTTTACATGATTTCGTAAAAAACACGAGTTTTTAGAAAATGTGTTTTATTTCATAAATGGAATCTACAAAGTATGCACATTGTACGTCATAACGACTTTCTATAGTTTGCGCATGCGTCCGGAAATAAGAAAAGCTTACTTCTCCCGTTTTTTAAAATCACAGCTTCTAGAAAGTTTACATGATTTCTTTAAAAAACACGAGTTTTTAGAAAATGTGTTTTATTTCATAAATGGAATCAACAAACTATGCACATTCTACGTCATAATGACTTTCTATAGTTTGCGCATTCGTCCGGAAATAAGAAAAGCTTACTTTCATCGTTATTTAAAATCACAGCTTCTAGAATGTTTACTTGATTTCTTAAAAAACACTAGTTTTTAGGAAATTTGTTTTATTTCATAAATCGAATCAACAAAGTATACCCATTCTACGTCATAACGACTTTCTATAGTTTGCGCATGCGTTTGGAAATAAGAAAAGCTTACTTCCCCCGTTTTTTAAAATCACAGCTTCTAGAAGGTTTACATGATTTCTTAAAAAACACGAGTTTTTAGAAAATGTTTTTTATTTCATAAATGGAATCAACAAAGTATGCACATTCTACATCATAACGACTTTCTATAGTTTGCGCATTCGTCCGGAAATAACAAAAGCTTACTTCCACCGTTTTTTAAAATCACAGCTTCTAGAAGGTTTACATGATTTCGTAAAAAACACGAGTTTTTAGAAAATGTGTTTTATTTCATAAATGGAATCTACAAAGTATGCACATTCTACGTCATAAAGACTTTCTATAGTTTGCTTATACGTCCGGAAATAAGAAAAGCTTACTTCCCCCGTTTTTTAAAATCACAGCTTCTAGAAGGTTTACATGATTTCGTAAAAAACACGAGTTTTTAGAAAATGTGTTTTATTTCATAAATGAAATCTACAAAGTATGCACATTCTACGTCATAACGACTTTCTATAGTTTGCGCATGCATCCGGAAATAAGAAACGCTTACCTCCCCCGATTTTTAAAATCACAGCTTCTAGAAGGTTTACATGATTTCTTAAAAAACACGAGTTTTTAGAAAATGTGTTTTATTTCATAAATTGAATCTACAAAGTAAGCACATTCTACGTCATAATGACATTCTATAGTTTGCGCATGCGTCCGGAAATAAGAAAAGCTTACTTCCAGCGTTTTTTAAAATCACAGCTTCGAAAAGGTTTACATGATTTCGTAAAAAACACGAGTTTTTAGAAAATGTGTTTTATTTCATAAATGGAATCTACAAAGTATGCACATTCTACGTCATAACGACTTTCTATAGTTTGCGCATCCGTCCATAAATAAGAAAGGCTTACTTCCCTCGTTTTTTAAAATCACAACTTCTAGAAGGTTTACATGATTTGTTAAAAAACATGAGTTTTTAGAAAATGTGTGTTATTTCATAAATGGAATCAACAAAGTATGCACATTCTACGTCGTAACGGCTTTCTATAGTTTGCGCATGCGTCCGGAAATAAGAAAAGCTTACTTCCACCGTTTTTTAAAATCAGAGCTTCTAGAAGGTTTACATGATTTCTTAAAAAACACGAGTTTTTAGGAAATGTGTTTTATTTCATAAATGGAATCAATAAAGTATGCACATTCTACATCATAACGACTTTCTATAGTTTGCTCATTCGTCCGGAAATAAGAAAAGCTTACTTCCACCGTTTTTTAAAATCACAGCTTCTAGAAGGTTTACATGATTTCGTAAAAAACACGAGTTTTTAGAAAATGTGTTTTATTTCATAAATGGAATCTACAAAGTATGCACATTCTACGTCATAAAGACTTTCTATAGTTTGCGCATACGTCCGGAAATAAGAAAAGCTTACTTCCCCCGTTTTTTAAAATCACAGCTTCTAGAAGGTTTACATGATTTCGTAAAAAACACGAGTTTTTACAAAATGTGTTTTATTTCATAAATGGAATCTACAAAGTATGCACATTCTACGTCATAACGACATTCTATAATTTGCGCATGCGTCCGGAAATAAGAAAAGCTTACTTCCACCGTTTTTTAAAATCACAGCTTCTAGAAGGTTTACATGATTTCGTAAACAAAACGAGTTTTTAGAAAATGTGTTTCATTTCATAAATGGAATCTACAAAGTATGCACATTCTACGTCATAACGACTTTCTATAGTTTGCGCATGCGTCCGGAAATTAGAAACGCTTACTTCCCCCGTTTTTTAAAATCACAGCTTCTAGAAGGTTTACATGATTTCGTAAAAAACACGAGTTTTTAGAAAATGTGTTTTATTTCATAAATGGAATCTACAAAGTATGCACATTCTATGTCATAACGACTTTTTATAGTTTGCGCATGCGTCCGGCAATAAGAAAAACTTACTTCCCCCATTTTTTAAAATCACAGCTTCTAGAAGGTTTACATGATTTCTTAAAAAACACGAATTTTTAGAAAATGTGTTTTATTTCATAAATGGAATCAACAAAGTATGCACATTCTACGTCATAAGGACTTTCTATAGTTTGTGCATGCGTTTGGAAATAAGAAAAGCTTACTTCCCCCGTTTTTTAAAATCACAGCTTCTAGAAGGTTTACATGATTTCTTAAAAAACACTAGTTTTTAGAAAATGTGTTTTATTTCATAAATGGAATCAACAAAGTATGCACATTCTATGTCATAACGACTTTCTATAGTTTGCGCATGCGTCCGGAAATAAGAAAAGCTTACTTCCACCGTTTTTTAAAATCACAGCTTCTGGAAGGTTTACATGATTTCATAAAATACACGAGTTTTTAGAAAATGTGTTTTATTTCATAAATGGAATCTACAAAGTATGCATATTCTACGTCATAATGACTTTCTATGGTTTGCGCATGCATCCGGAAATAAGAAAAGCTTACCTCCCCCGTTTTTTAAAATCACAGCTTCTAGAAGGTTTACATCATTTCTTAAAAAACACGAGTTTTTAGAAAATGTGCTTTATTTCATAAATGGAATCAACAGAGTATGCACATTCTACATCATAACGACTTTCTATAGTTTGCGCATTCGTCCGGAAATAAGAAAAGCTTACTTCCACCGTTTTTTAGAATCACAGCTTCTAAAAGGTTTACATGATTTCCTAAAAAACACGAGTTTTTAGAAAATGTGTTTTATTTTATAAATGGAATCTACAAAGTATGTACATTCTACTTTATAATGACTTTCTATACTTTGGGCATGTGTTTGGAAATAAGAAAAGCTTACTACCCCGTGTTTTAAAATCACAGCTTCTAGAATGTTTACATGATTTCTTAAAAAACACGAGTTTTTAGAAAATGTGTTTTCTTTCATAAATGGAATCAACAAAGTATGCACATTCTACGTCATAACGAATTTCTATAGTTTGCGCATGCGTCCGGAAATAAGAAAAGCTTACTTCCACAGTTTTTTAAAATCACAACTTCTAGATGGTTTACATGATTTCTTAAAAAACACGAGTTTTTAGAAAATGTGTTTTATTTCATAAATGGAATCAACAAAGTATGCACATTCTACATCATAACGACTTTCTATAGTTTGTGCATTCGTACGGAAATAAGAAAAGCTTACTTCCACCGTTTTTTAAAATCACAGCTTCAAGATGGTTTACATGATTTCGTAAAAAACGCGAGTTTTTGAAAATGTGTTTTATTTCATAAATGGAATCTACAAAGTATGCACATTCTACGTCATAACGAATTTCTATGGTTTGCGCATGCGTTTGGAAATAAGAAAAGCTTACTTCCCCCGTTTTTTAAAATCACAGCTTCTAGAAGGTTTACATGATTTCGTAAAAAACACGAGTGTTTAGAAAATGTGTTTTATTTCATAAATGGAATCTACAAAGTATGCACATTCTACGTCAGAACGACTTTCTATAGTTTGCGCATACGTCCGGAAATAAGAAATCTTACTTCCCCCGTTTTTTAAAATCACAGCTTCTAGAAGGTTTACATCATTTCTTAAGAAACATGAGTTTTTAGAAATGTGCTTTATTTCATAAATGGAATTAAAAAGTATGCACATTCTACGTCATAACGACATTCTATAGTTTGCGCATGCGTCCGGAAATAAGAAAAGCTTACTTCCCCCATTTTTTAAAATCACAGCTTCTAGAAGATTAACATGATTTCTTAAAAAACACGAGTATTTGGAAAATGTGTTTTATTTCATAAATGGAATCAACAAAGTATGCACATTCTACGTCATAAAAACTTTCTATAGTTTGCGCATGCGTTTGGAAATAAGAAAAGCTTACTTCCCCCGTTTTTTAAAATCACAGCTTCTAGAAGGTTTACATGATTTCGTAAAAAACACGAGTTTTTAGAAAATGTGTTTTATTTCATAAATGGAATCAACAAAGTATGCACATTCTACGTCATAACGAATTTCTATAGTTTGCACATGCATCCAGAAATAAGAAAAGCTTACTTCCCCCGTTTTTTAAAATCACAGCTTCTAGAAGGTTTACATGATTTCTTAAAAACACGAGTTTTTAGAAAATGTGTTTTATTTCATAAATGGAATCAACAAAGTATGCACATTCTACATCATAACGAATTTCTATAGTTTGCGCATGCATCCAGAAATAAGAAAAGCTTACTTCCCCCGTTTTTTAAAATCACACCTTCTAGAAGGTTTACATGATTTCTTAAAAACACGAGTTTTTATAAAATGTGTTTTATTTCATAAATGGAATCAACAAAGTATGCACATTCTACGTAAAAACGAATTTCTATAGTTTGCGCATGCATCCAGAAATAAGAAAAGCTTACTTCCCCCGTTTTTTAAAATCACAGCTTCTAGAAGGTTTACATGATTTCTTAAAAACACGAGTTTTTAGAAAATGTGTTTTATTTCATTAATGGAATCAACAAAGTATGCACATTCTACATCATAACGACGTTCTATAGTTTGCGCATGCGTCCAGAAATAAGAAAAAAGCTTACTTCCACCATTTTTTAAAATCACAGCTTCTAGAAGGTTTACATGATTTCGTAAAAAACACGAGTTTTTAGAAAATGTGTTTTATTTCATAAATGGAACCAACAAAGTATGCACATTATACGTCATAACGAATTTCTATAGTTTGCGCATGCGTCTGGAAATAAGAAAAGCTTACTTCCCCCGTTTTTTAAAATCACAGCTTCTTGAAGGTTTACATGATTTCTTAAAAAACACGACTTTTTAGAAAATGTCTTTTATTTCATAAATGAAATCTACAAAGTATGCACATTCTACGTCATAACGACTTTCTATAGTTTGCGCATGCGTCCGGAAATAAGAAAAGCTTACTTCCACCGTTTTTTAGAATCACAGCTTCTAAAAGGTTTACATGATTTCCTAAAAAACACGAGTTTTTAGAAAATGTGTTTTATTTTATAAATGGAATCTACAAAGTATGTACATTCTACTTTATAATGACTTTCTATACTTTGGGCATGTGTTTGGAAATAAGAAAAGCTTACTACCCCGTGTTTTAAAATCACAGCTTCTAGAATGTTTACATGATTTCTTAAAAAACACGAGTTTTTAGAAAATGTGTTTTCTTTCATAAATGGAATCAACAAAGTATGCACATTCTACGTCATAACGAATTTCTATAGTTTGCGCATGCGTCCGGAAATAAGAAAAGCTTACTTCCACAGTTTTTTAAAATCACAACTTCTAGATGGTTTACATGATTTCTTAAAAAACACGAGTTTTTAGAAAATGTGTTTTATTTCATAAATGGAATCAACAAAGTATGCACATTCTACATCATAACGACTTTCTATAGTTTGTGCATTCGTACGGAAATAAGAAAAGCTTACTTCCACCGTTTTTTAAAATCACAGCTTCAAGATGGTTTACATGATTTCGTAAAAAACGCGAGTTTTTGAAAATGTGTTTTATTTCATAAATGGAATCTACAAAGTATGCACATTCTACGTCATAACGAATTTCTATGGTTTGCGCATGCGTTTGGAAATAAGAAAAGCTTACTTCCCCCGTTTTTTAAAATCACAGCTTCTAGAAGGTTTACATGATTTCGTAAAAAACACGAGTGTTTAGAAAATGTGTTTTATTTCATAAATGGAATCTACAAAGTATGCACATTCTACGTCAGAACGACTTTCTATAGTTTGCGCATACGTCCGGAAATAAGAAATCTTACTTCCCCCGTTTTTTAAAATCACAGCTTCTAGAAGGTTTACATCATTTCTTAAGAAACATGAGTTTTTAGAAATGTGCTTTATTTCATAAATGGAATTAAAAAGTATGCACATTCTACGTCATAACGACATTCTATAGTTTGCGCATGCGTCCGGAAATAAGAAAAGCTTACTTCCCCCATTTTTTAAAATCACAGCTTCTAGAAGATTAACATGATTTCTTAAAAAACACGAGTCTTTGGAAAATGTGTTTTATTTCATAAATGGAATCAACAAAGTATGCACATTCTACGTCATAAAAACTTTCTATAGTTTGCGCATGCGTTTGGAAATAAGAAAAGCTTACTTCCCCCGTTTTTTAAAATCACAGCTTCTAGAAGGTTTACATGATTTCGTAAAAAACACGAGTTTTTAGAAAATGTGTTTTATTTCATAAATGGAATCAACAAAGTATGCACATTCTACGTCATAACGAATTTCTATAGTTTGCACATGCATCCAGAAATAAGAAAAGCTTACTTCCCCCGTTTTTTAAAATCACAGCTTCTTGAAGGTTTACATGATTTCTTAAAAAACACGACTTTTTAGAAAATGTCTTTTATTTCATAAATGAAATCTACAAAGTATGCACATTCTACGTCATAACGACTTTCTATAGTTTGCGCATGCGTCCGGAAATAAGAAAAGCTTACTTCCCCCGTTTTTTAAAATCACAGCTTCTAGAAGGTTTTCATGATTTCGTAAAAAACATGAGTTTTTAGAAAATGTGTTTTATTTCATAAATGGAATCAAGAAAGTATGCACATTCTACATCATAACGACTTTCTATAATTTGCGCATGCGTTTGGAAATAAGAAAGGCTTACTTCCCCCGTTTTTTAAAATCACAGCTTCTAGAAGGTTTACATGATTTCGTAAAAAACCCGAGTTTTTAGAAAATGTGTTTTATTTCATAAATGGAATCTACAAGTTATGCACATTCTATGTCAGAATGACTTTCTATAGTTTGTGCATGCGTTCGGAAATAAAAAATCTTACTTCCCCCGTTTTTTAAAATCACAGCTTCTAGAAGGTTTACATGATTTCTTAAAAAACACGAGTTTTAAGAAAATGTATTTTATTTCATAAATGGAATCTAAAAGGTATGCACATTCTACGTCATAACGACATTCTATAGTTTGCGCATGCGTCCGGAAATAAGAAAAGCTTACTTCCCCCGTTTTTTAAAATCACAGCTTCTAGAATATTTACATGATTTCTTAAAAAACATGAGTCTTTGGAAAATGTGTTTTATTTCATAAATGGAATCAACAAAGTATGCACATTCTACGTCATAACGACTTTCTATAGTTTGCGCATGCGTTTCGAAATAAGAAAAGCTTACTTCCCCCATTTTTTAAAATCACGGCTTCTAGAAGGTTTACATGATTTCGTAACAAACACAAGTTTTTAGAAAATGTGTTTTATTTCATAAATGGAATCAACAACGTATGCACATTATACGTCATAATGACTTTCTATAGTTTGCGCATGCGTCCGGAAATAAGAAAAGCTTACTTCCACCATTTTTTAAAATCACAGCTTCTAGAACGTTTACATGATTTCGTAAAAAACACGAGTTTTTAAAAAATGTGTTTTATTTCATAAATGGAATCTACAGAGTATGCACATTCTACGTCATAACGACATTCTATACTTTGCGCATGCGTTTGTAAATAAGAAAAGCTTACTTCCCCCGTTTTTTAAAATCACAGCTTCTTGAAGGTTTACATGATTTCTTAAAAAACACGACTTTTTAGAAAATGTCTTTTATTTCATAAATGAAATCTACAAAGTATGCACATTCTACGTCATAACGACTTTCTATAGTTTGCGCATGCGTCCGGAAATAAGAAAAGCTTACTTCCACCGTTTTTTAAAATCACAGCTTCTAAAAGGTTTACATGATTTCCTAAAAAACACGAGTTTTTAGAAAATGTGTTTTATTTTATAAATGGAATCTACAAAGTATGTACATTCTACTTTATAATGACTTTCTATACTTTGGGCATGTGTTTGGAAATAAGAAAAGCTTACTACCCCGTGTTTTAAAATCACAGCTTCTAGAATGTTTACATGATTTCTTAAAAAACACGAGTTTTTAGAAAATGTGTTTTCTTTCATAAATGGAATCAACAAAGTATGCACATTCTACGTCATAACGAATTTCTATAGTTTGCGCATGCGTCCGGAAATAAGAAAAGCTTACTTCCACAGTTTTTTAAAATCACAACTTCTAGATGGTTTACATGATTTCTTAAAAAACACGAGTTTTTAGAAAATGTGTTTTATTTCATAAATGGAATCAACAAAGTATGCACATTCTACATCATAACGACTTTCTATAGTTTGTGCATTCGTACGGAAATAAGAAAAGCTTACTTCCACCGTTTTTTAAAATCACAGCTTCAAGATGGTTTACATGATTTCGTAAAAAACGCGAGTTTTTGAAAATGTGTTTTATTTCATAAATGGAATCTACAAAGTATGCACATTCTACGTCATAACGAATTTCTATGGTTTGCGCATGCGTTTGGAAATAAGAAAAGCTTACTTCCCCCGTTTTTTAAAATCACAGCTTCTAGAAGGTTTACATGATTTCGTAAAAAACACGAGTGTTTAGAAAATGTGTTTTATTTCATAAATGGAATCTACAAAGTATGCACATTCTACGTCAGAACGACTTTCTATAGTTTGCGCATACGTCCGGAAATAAGAAATCTTACTTCCCCCGTTTTTTAAAATCACAGCTTCTAGAAGGTTTACATCATTTCTTAAGAAACATGAGTTTTTAGAAATGTGCTTTATTTCATAAATGGAATTAAAAAGTATGCACATTCTACGTCATAACGAGATTCTATAGTTTTCGCATGCGTCCGGAAATAAGAAAAGCTTACTTCCCCCATTTTTTAAAATCACAGCTTCTAGAAGATTAACATGATTTCTTAAAAAACACGAGTCTTTGGAAAATGTGTTTTATTTCATAAATGGAATCAACAAAGTATGCACATTCTACGTCATAAAAACTTTCTATAGTTTGCGCATGCGTTTGGAAATAAGAAAAGCTTACTTCCCCCGTTTTTTAAAATCACAGCTTCTAGAAGGTTTACATGATTTCGTAAAAAACACGAGTTTTTAGAAAATGTGTTTTATTTCATAAATGGAATCAACAAAGTATGCACATTCTACGTCATAACGAATTTCTATAGTTTGCACATGCATCCAGAAATAAGAAAAGCTTACTTCCCCCGTTTTTTAAAATCACAGCTTCTAGAAGGTTTACATGATTTCTTAAAAACACGAGTTTTTAGAAAATGTGTTTTATTTCATAAATGGAATCAACAAAGTATGCACATTCTACATCATAACGAATTTCTATAGTTTGCGCATGCATCCAGAAATAAGAAAAGCTTACTTCCCCCGTTTTTTAAAATCACACCTTCTAGAAGGTTTACATGATTTCTTAAAAACACGAGTTTTTATAAAATGTGTTTTATTTCATAAATGGAATCAACAAAGTATGCACATTCTACGTAAAAACGAATTTCTATAGTTTGCGCATGCATCCAGAAATAAGAAAAGCTTACTTCCCCCGTTTTTTAAAATCACAGCTTCTAGAAGGTTTACATGATTTCTTAAAAACACGAGTTTTTAGAAAATGTGTTTTATTTCATTAATGGAATCAACAAAGTATGCACATTCTACATCATAACGACGTTCTATAGTTTGCGCATGCGTCCAGAAATAAGAAAAAAGCTTACTTCCACCATTTTTTAAAATCACAGCTTCTAGAAGGTTTACATGATTTCGTAAAAAACACGAGTTTTTAGAAAATGTGTTTTATTTCATAAATGGAACCAACAAAGTATGCACATTATACGTCATAACGAATTTCTATAGTTTGCGCATGCGTCTGGAAATAAGAAAAGCTTACTTCCCCCGTTTTTTAAAATCACAGCTTCTTGAAGGTTTACATGATTTCTTAAAAAACACGACTTTTTAGAAAATGTCTTTTATTTCATAAATGAAATCTACAAAGTATGCACATTCTACGTCATAACGACTTTCTATAGTTTGCGCATGCGTCCGGAAATAAGAAAAGCTTACTTCCCCCGTTTTTTAAAATCACAGCTTCTAGAAGGTTTTCATGATTTCGTAAAAAACATGAGTTTTTAGAAAATGTGTTTTATTTCATAAATGGAATCAAGAAAGTATGCACATTCTACATCATAACGACTTTCTATAATTTGCGCATGCGTTTGGAAATAAGAAAGGCTTACTTCCCCCGTTTTTTAAAATCACAGCTTCTAGAAGGTTTACATGATTTCGTAAAAAACCCGAGTTTTTAGAAAATGTGTTTTATTTCATAAATGGAATCTACAAGTTATGCACATTCTATGTCAGAATGACTTTCTATAGTTTGCGCATGCGTTCGGAAATAAAAAATCTTACTTCCCCCGTTTTTTAAAATCACAGCTTCTAGAAGGTTTACATGATTTCTTAAAAAACACGAGTTTTTAGAAAATGTATTTTATTTCATAAATGGAATCTAAAAGGTATGCACATTCTACGTCATAACGACATTCTATAGTTTGCGCATGCGTCCGGAAATAAGAAAAGCTTACTTCCCCCGTTTTTTAAAATCACAGCTTCTAGAATATTTACATGATTTCTTAAAAAACATGAGTCTTTGGAAAATGTGTTTTATTTCATAAATGGAATCAACAAAGTATGCACATTCTACGTCATAACGACTTTCTATAGTTTGCGCATGCGTTTCGAAATAAGAAAAGCTTACTTCCCCCATTTTTTAAAATCACGGCTTCTAGAAGGTTTACATGATTTCGTAACAAACACAAGTTTTTAGAAAATGTGTTTTATTTCATAAATGGAATCAACAACGTATGAACATTATACGTCATAATGACTTTCTATAGTTTGCGCATGCGTCCGGAAATAAGAAAAGCTTACTTCCACCATTTTTTAAAATCACAGCTTCTAGAACGTTTACATGATTTCGTAAAAAACACGAGTTTTTAAAAAATGTGTTTTATTTCATAAATGGAATCTACAGAGTATGCACATTCTACGTCATAACGACATTCTATACTTTGCGCATGCGTTTGTAAATAAGAAAAGCTTACTTCCCCCATTTTTTAAAATCACAGCTTCTAGAAGATTAACATGATTTCTTAAAAAACACGAGTTTTTAGAAAATGTGTTTTATTTCATAAATGGAATCAACAAAGTATGCACATTCTACGTCATAACGACTTTCTATAGTTTGCGCATGCGTCCGGAAATAAGAAATCTTACTTCCCCCGTTTTTTAAAATCACAGCTTCTAGAAGGTTTACATGATTTCGTAAAAAACACGAGTTTTTAGAAAATATGTTTTATTTCATAAATGGAATCTACAAAGTATGCACATTCTACGTCATAATGACTTTCTATAGATTGCGCATGCGTCCGGAAATAAGAAAAGCTTACTTCCACCGTTTTTTAAAATCACAGCTTCTAGAAGGTTTACATGATTTCGTAAAAAACACGAGTTTTTAGAAAATGTGTTTTATTTCATAAATGGAATCTACAACGTATGCACATTCTACGTCATAACGACTTTCTATAGTTTGTGCATGCGTCTGGAAATAAGAAAAGCTTACTTCCCCCGTTTTTTAAAATCATAGCTTCTAGAAGGTTTACATGATTTCTTAAAAAAGACTAGTTTTTAGAAAATGTGTTTCCTTTCATAAATGGAATCAACAAAGTATGCACATTCTACATCATAACGAATTTCCATAGTTTGCGCCTGCGTCCGGAAATAAGAAAAGCTTACTTCCACCATTTTTTAAAATCACAGCTTCTAGAAGGTTTACATGATTTCGTAAAAAACACGAGTTTTTAGAAAATGTGTTTTATTTCATAAATGGAACCAACAAAGTATGCACATTATACGTCATAACGAATTTCTATAGTTTGCGCATGCGTCTCGAAATAAGAAAAGCTTACTTCCCCCGTTTTTTAAAATCACAGCTTCTTGAAGGTTTACATGATTTCTTAAAAAACATGAGTTTTTAGAAAATGTGTTTTATTTCATAAATGAAATCTACAAAGTATGCACATTCTACGTCATAACGACTTTCTATAGTTTGCGCATCCTTCCGGAAATAAAAAAATCTTACTTCCACAGTTTTTTAAAATCACAGCTTTTAGAAGGTTTACATGATTTCGTAAAAAACATGAGTTTTTAGAAAATGTGTTTTATTTCATAAATGGAATCTACAAAGTATGCACATTCTACGTCATAACGACTTTCTATAGTTTGTGCATGCGTCTGGAAATAAGAAAAGCTTACTTCCCTCGTTTTTCAAAATCACAGATTCTAGAAGGTTTACATGATTTCTTAAAAACACGAGTTTTTAGAAAATGTGTTTTATTTCATAAATGGAATCAACAAAGTATGCACATTCTACGTCATAACGACTTTCTATAGTTTGCGCATGCGTTTGGAAATAAGAAAAGCTTACTTCCCCCGTTTTTTAAAATCACAGCTTCTAGAAGGTTTACATGATTTCTTAAAAAACACGAGTTTTTAGAAAATGTGTTTTATTTCATAAATAGAATCAACAAAGTATGCACATTCTACGTCATAACGACTTTCTATAGTTTGCGCGTGCGTCCAGAAATAAGAAAAGCTTACTTCCACCATTTTTTAAAATCACAGCTTCTAGAAGGTTTACATGATTTCGTAAAAAACACGAGTTTTTAGAAAATGTGTTTTATTTCATAAATTGAATCTACAAAGTAAGCACATTCTACGTCATAATGACATTCTATAGTTTGCGCATGCGTCCGGAAATAAGAAAAGCTTACTTCCAGCGTTTTTTAAAATCACAGCTTCGAGAAGGTTTACATGATTTCGTAAAAAACACGAGTTTTTAGAAAATGTGTTTTATTTCATAAATGGAATCTACAAAGTATGCACATTCTACGTCATAACGACTTTCTATAGTTTGCGCATCCGTCCATAAATAAGAAAGGCTTACTTCCCTCGTTTTTTAAAATCACAACTTCTAGAAGGTTTACATGATTTGTTAAAAAACACGAGTTTTTAGAAAATGTGTGTTATTTCATAAATGGAATCAACAAAGTATGCACATTCTACGTCGTAACGGCTTTCTATAGTTTGCGCATGCGTCCGGAAATTAGAAAAGCTTACTTCCACCGTTTTTTAAAATCAGAGCTTCTAGAGGGTTTACATGATTTCGTAAAAACCACGAGTTTTTAGAAAATGTGTTTTATTTCATAAATGGAATCTACAAAGTATGCACATTCTACATCATAACGACTTTCTATAGTTTGCGCATGCGTCTGGAAATAAGAAAAGCTTACTTCCACCATTTTTTAAAATCATAGCTTCTAGAAGGTTTACATGATTTCTTAAAAAACACGAGTTTTTAGAAAATGTGTTTTATTTTATAAATGGAATCTACAAAGTATCCACATTCTACGGCATAACGACTTTCTATAGTTTGCGCATGCGTCCGGAAATAAGAAAAGCTTACTTCCCCCGTTTTTTAAAATCACAGCTTCTAGAAGGTTTACATGATTTCTTAAAAAACACGAGTGTTTAGAAAATGTGTTTTATTTCATAAATGGAATCAACAAAGTATGCACATTCTACGTCATAACGACTTTCTATAGTTTGCGCATGCGTTTGGAAATAAGAAAAGCTTACTTCCCCCGTTTTTTAAAATCACAGCTTCTAGAAGGTTTACATGATTTCTTAAAAAACACGAGGTTTTAGGAAATGTGTTTTATTTCATAAATGAAATCTACAAAGTATGCACATTCTACGTCATAACGACTTTCTATAGTTTGCGCATTCGTCCGGAAATAAGAAAAGCTTACTTCCACCGTTTTTTAAAATCACAGCTTCGAGAAGGTTTACATGATTTCGTAAAAAACACGAGTTTTTAGAAAATGTGTTTTATTTCATAAATGGAATCTACAAAGTATGCACATTCTACGTCATAAACACTTTCTATAGTTTGCGCATACGTCCGGAAAATAAGAAAAGCTTACTTCCCCCGTTTTTTAAAATCACAGCTTCTAGAAGGTTTACATGATTTCGTAAAAAACACGAGTTTTTACAAAATGTGTTTTATTTCATAAATGGATCTACAAAGTATACACATTCTACGTCATAACGACATTCTATAGTTTGCGCATTCGTCCGGAAATAAGAAAAGCTTACTTCCACCGTTTTTTAAAATCACAGCTTCTAGAAGGTTTACATGATTTCGTAAACAACACGAGTTTTTAGAAAATGTGTTTCATTTCATAAATGGAATCTACAAAGTATGCACATTCTACGTCATAACGAATTTCTATAGTTTGCGCATGCGTCCGGAAATTAGAAACGCTTACTTCCCCCGTTTTTTAAAATCACAGCTTCTAGAAGGTTTACATGATTTCGTAAAAAACATGATTTTTTAGAAAATGTGTTTTATTTCATAAATGGAATCTACAATGTATGCACCTTCTATGTCATAACGACTTTCTATAGTTTGCGCATGCGTCCGGAAATAAGAAAAACTTACTTCCCCCATTTTTTAAAATCACAGCTTCTAGAAGGTTTACATGATTTCTTAAAAAACATGAGTTTTTAGAAAATGTGTTTTATTTCATAAATGGAATCAACAAAGTATGCACATTCTACGTCATAAGGACTTTCTATAGTTTGTGCATGCGTTTGGAAATAAGAAAAGCTTACTTCCCCCGTTTTTTAAAATCACAGCTTCTAGAAGGTTTACATGATTTCTTAAAAAACACTAGTTTTTAGAAAATGTGTTTTATTTCATAAATGGAATCAACAAAGTATGCACATTCTACGTCATAAGGACTTTCTATAGTTTGTGCATGCGTTTGGAAATAAGAAAAGCTTACTTCCCCCGTTTTTTAAAATCACAGCTTCTAGAAGGTTTACATGATTTCTTAAAAAACACTAGTTTTTAGAAAATGTGTTTTATTTCATAAATGGAATCAACAAAGTATGCACATTATACGTCATAATGACTTTCTATGGTTTGCGCATGCATCCGGAAATAAGAAAAGCTTACCTCCCCCGTTTTTTAAAATCACAGCTTCTAGAAGGTTTACATCATTTCTTAAAAAACACGAGTTTTTAGAAAATGTGCTTTATTTCATAAATGGAATCAACAGAGTATGCACATTCTACATCATAACTTCTTTCTATGGTTTGCCCATTCATCCGGAAATAAGAAAAGCTTACTTCCACCGTTTTTTAGAATCACAGCTTCTAGAAGGTTTACATGATTTCGTAAAAAACATGAGTTTTTAGAAAATGTGTTTTATTTTATAAATGGAATCTACAAAGTATGTACATTCTACTTTATAATGACTTTCTATACTTTGGGCATGTGTTTGGAAATAAGAAAAGCTTACTTCCCCCGTGTTTTAAAATCACAGCTTCTAGAATGTTTACATGATTTCTTAAAAAACACGAGTTTTTAGAAATTGTGTTTTCTTTCATAAATGGAATCAACAAAGTATGCACATTCTACGTCATAACGAATTTCTATAGTTTGCGCATGCGTCCGGAAATAAGAAAAGCTTACTTCCACAGTTTTTTAAAATCACAACTTCTAGATGGTTTACATGATTTCTTAAAAAACACGAGTTTTTAGAAAATGTGTTTTATTTCATAAATGGAATCAACAAAGTATGCACATTCTACATCATAACGACTTTCTATAGTTTGTGCATTCGTCCGGAAATAAGAAAAGCTTACTTCCACCGTTTTTTAAAATCACAGCTTCAAGATGGTTTACATGATTTCGTAAAAAACGCGAGTTTTTGAAAATGTGTTTTATTTCATAAATGGAATCTACAAAGTATGCATATTCTACGTCATAACGAATTTCTATGGTTTGCGCATGCGTTTAGAAATAAGAAAAGCTTACATCCCCCGTTTTTTAAAATCACAGCTTCTAGAAGGTTTACATGATTTCTTAAAAAACACGAGTTTTTAGAAAATGTGTTTTATTTCATAAATAGAATCAACAAAGTATGCACATTCTACGTCATAACGACTTTCTGTAGTTTGCGCATGCGTTTGGAAATAAGAAAAGCATACATCCCCCGTTTTTTAAAATCACAGCTTCTAGAAGGTTTACATGATTTCTTAAAAAACACGAGTTTTTAGGAAATGTGTTTTATTTCATAAATGGAATCAATAAAGTATGCACATTCTACATCATAACGACTTTCTATAGTTTGTGCATTCGTCCGGAAATAAGAAAAGCTTACTTCCACCGTTGTTTAAAATCACAGCTTCTAGAAGGTTTACATGATTTCGTAAAAACACGAGTTTTTAGAAAATGTGTTTTATTTCATAAATGGAATCTACAAGGTATGCACATTCTACGTCAGAACGACTTTCTATAGTTTGCGCATCCGTCCGGAAATAAGAAATCTTACTTCCCCCGTTTTTTAAAATCACAGCTTCTAGAAGGTTTACATCATTTCTTAAGAAACATGAGTTTTTAGAAATGTGCTTTATTTCATAAATGGAATTACAAAGTATGCACATTCTACGTCATAACGACATTCTATAGTTTGCGCATGCGTCCGGAAATAAGAAAAGCTTACTTCCCCCGTTTTTTAAAATCACAGCTTCTAGAAGATTAACATGATTTCTTAAAAAACACGAGTCTTTGGAAAATGTGTTTTATTTCATAAATGGAATCAACAAAGTATGCACATTCTACGTCATAAGAACTTTCTATAGTTTGCGCATGCGTTTGGAAATAAGAAAAGCTTACTTCCCCCATTTTTTAAAATCACAGCTTCTAGAAGGTTTACATGATTTCGTAAAAAACACGAGTGTTTAGAAAATGTGTTTTATTTCATAAATGGAATCAACAAAGTATGCACATTCTACGTCATAATGACTTTCTATACTTTGCGCATGCGTTTGGAAATAAGAAAAGCTTACTTCCCCCGTTTTTTAAAATCACACCTTCCAGAAGGTTTACATGATTTCTTAAAAAACACGAGTTTTTAGAAAAAGTGTTTTATTTCATAAATGGAATCAACAAAGTATGCACATTCTACGTCATAACGAATTTCTATAGTTTGCGCATGCATCCAGAAATAAGAAAAGCTTACTTCCCCCGTTTTTTAAAATCACAGCTTCTAGAAGGTTTACATGATTTCTTAAAAACACGAGTTTTTAGAAAATGTGTTTTATTTCATAAATGGAATCAACAAAGTATGCACATTCTACATCATAACGACGTTCTATAGTTTGCGCATGCATCCGGAAATAAGAAAAAAGCTTACTTCCACCATTTTTTAAAATCACAGCTTCTAGAAGGTTTACATGATTTCGTAAAAAACACGAGTTTTTAGAAAATGTGTTTTATTTCATAAATGGAACCAACAAAGTATGCACATTATACGTCATAACGAATTTCTATAGTTTGCGCATGCGTCTGGAAATAAGAAAAGATTACTTCCCCCCTTTTTTAAAATCACAGCTTCTTGAAGGTTTACATGATTTCTTAAAAAACACGACTTTTTAGAAAATGTGTTTTATTTCATAAATGAAATCTACAAAGTATGCACATTCTACGTCATAACGACTTTCTATAGTTTGCGCATGCGTCCGGAATTAAGAAAAGCTTACTTCCCTCGTTTTTTAAAATCACAGCTTCTAGAAGGTTTTCATGATTTCGTAAAAAACACGAGTTTTTAGAAAATGTGTTTTATTTCATAAATGGGATCAAGAAAGTATGCACATTCTACGTCATAACGACTTTCTATAATTTGCGCATGCGTTTGGAAATAAGAAAAGCTTACTTCCCCCGTTTTTTAAAATCACAGCTTCTAGAAGGTTTACATGATTTCGTAAAAAACCCGAGTTTTTAGAAAATGTGTTTTATTTCATAAATGGAATCTACAAAGTATGCACATTCTATGTCAGAATGACTTTCTATAGTTTGCGCATGCGTTCGGAAATAAAAAATCTTACTTCCCCCGTTTTTTAAAATCACAGCTTCTAGAAGGTTTACATGATTTCTTAAAAAACACGAGTTTTTAGAAAATGTATTTTATTTCATAAATGGAATCTAAAAGGTATGCACATTCTACGTCATAACGACATTCTATAGTTTGCGCATGCGTCCGGAAATAAGAAAAGCTTACTTCCCCCGTTTTTTAAAATCACAGCTTCTAGAAGATTTACATGATTTCTTAAAAAACATGAGTCTTTGGAAAATGTGTTTTATTTCATAAATGGAATCAACAAAGTATGCACATTCTACGTCATAACGACTTTCTATAGTTTGCGCATGCGTTTCGAAATAAGAAAAGCTTACTTCCCCCATTTTTTAAAATCACGGCTTCTAGAAGGTTTACATGATTTCGTAACAAACACGAGTTTTTAGAAAATGTGTTTTATTTCATAAATGGAATCAACAACGTATGCACATTCTACGTCATAATGACTTTCTATAGTTTGCGCATGCGTCCGGAAATAAGAAAAGCTTACTTCCACCATTTTTTAAAATCACAGCTTCTAGAACGTTTACATGATTTCGTAAAAAACACGAGTTTTTAAAAAATGTGTTTTATTTCATAAATGGAATCTACAGAGTATGCACATTCTACGTCATAACGAAATTCTATACTTTGCGCATGCGTTTGGAAATAAGAAAAGCTTACTTCCCCCGTTTTTTAAAATCACAGCTTCTAGAAGATTAACATGATTTCTTAAAAAACACGAGTTTTTAGAAAATGTGTTTTATTTCATCAATGGAATCAACAAAGTATGCACATTCTACGTCATAACGACTTTCTATAGTTTGCGCATGCGTCCGGAAATAAGAAATCTTACTTCCCCTGTTTTTTAAAATCACAGCTTCTAGAAGGTTTACATGATTTCGTAAAAAACACGAGTTTTTAGAAAATATGTTTTATTTCATAAATGGAATCTACAAAGTATGCACATTCTACGTCATAATGACTTTCTATAGATTGCGCATGCATCCGGAAATAAGAAAAGCTTACTTCCACCGTTTTTTAAAATCACAGCTTCTAGAAGGTTTACATCATTTCTTAAGAAACATGAGTTTTTAGAAAATGTGCTTTATTTCATAAATGGAATTACAAAGTATGCACATTCTACGTCATAACGACATTCTATAGTTTGCGCATGCGTCCGGAAATAAGAAAAGCTTACTTCCCCCGTTTTTTAAAATCACAGCTTCTAGAAGATTAACATGATTTCTTAAAAAACACGAGTCTTTGGAAAATGTGTTTTATTTCATAAATGGAATCAACAAAGTATGCACATTCTACGTCATAAGAACTTTCTATAGTTTGCGCATGCGTTTGGAAATAAGAAAAGCTTACTTCCCCCGTTTTTTAAAATCACAGCTTCGAGAAGGTTTACATGATTTCGTAAAAACCATGAGTTTTTAGAAAATGTGTTTTATTTCATAAATGGAATCAACAAAGTATGCACATTCTATGTCATAACGACTTTCTATAGTTTGCGCATGCGTTTGGAAATAAGAAAAGCTTACTTCCCCCGTTTTTTAAAATCACAGCTTCTAGAAGGTTTACATGATTTCTTTAAAAACACGAGTTTTTAGAAAATGTGTTTTATTTCATAAATAGAATCAACAAAGTATGCACATTCTACGTCATAACGACTTTCTGTAGTTTGCACATGCGTTTGGAAATAAGAAAAGCTTACATCCCCCGTTTTTTAAAATCACACCTTCTAGAAGGTTTACATGATTTCTTAAAAAACACGAGTTTTTAGGAAATGTGTTTTATTTCATAAATGGAATCAATAAAGTATGCACATTCTACATCATAACGACTTTCTATAGTTTGCGCATTCGTCCGGAAATAAGAAAAGCTTACTTCCACCGTTTTTTAAAATCACAGCTTCTAGAAGGTTTACATGATTTCGTAAAAAAACACGAGTTTTTAGAAAATGTGTTTTATTTCATAAATGGAATCTACAAAGTATGCACATTCTACGTCATAAAGACTTTCTATAGTTTGCGCATACGTCCGGAAATAAGAAAAGCTTACTTCCCCCGTTTTTTAAAATCACAGCTTCTAGAAGGTTTACATGATTTCGTAAAAAACACGAGTTTTTACAAAATGTGTTTTATTTCATAAATGGAATCTACAAAGTATGCACATTCTACGTCATAACGACATTCTATAATTTGCGCATGCGTCCGGAAATAAGAAAAGCTTACTTCCACCGTTTTTTAAAATCACAGCTTCTAGAAGGTTTACATGATTTCGTAAACAACACGAGTTTTTAGAAAATGTGTTTCATTTCATAAATGGAATCTACAAAGTATGCAAATTCTACGTCATAACGACTTTCTATAGTTTGCGCATGCGTCCGGAAATAAGAAAAACTTACTTCCCCCATTTTTTAAAATCACAGCTTCTAGAAGGTTTACATGATTTCTTAAAAAACACGAGTTTTTAGAAAATGTGTTTTATTTCATAAATGGTATCAACAAAGTATGCACATTCTACGTCATAAGGACTTTCTATAATTTGTGCATGCGTTTGGAAATAAGAAAAGCTTACTTCCCCCGTTTTTTAAAATCACAGCTTCTAGAAGGTTTACATAATTTCTTAAAAAACACTAGTTTTTAGAAAATGTGTTTTATTTCATAAATGGAGTCAACAAAGTATGCACATTCTATGTCATAACGACTTTCTATAGTTTGCGCATGCGTCCGGAAATAAGAAAAGCTTACTTCCACCGTTTTTTAAAATCACAGCTTCTGGAAGGTTTACATGATTTCATAAAATACACGAGTTTTTAGAAAATGTGTTTTATTTCATAAATGGAATCTACAAAGTATGCATATTCTACGTCATAATGACTTTCTATGGTTTGCGCATGCATCCGGAAATAAGAAAAGCTTACCTCCCCCGTTTTTTAAAATCACAGCTTCTAGAAGGTTTACATCATTTCTTAAAAAACACGAGTTTTTAGAAAATGTGCTTTATTTCATAAATGGATTCAACAGAGTATGCACATTCTACATCATAACGACTTTCTATAGTTTGCGCATTCGTCCGGAAATAAGAAAAGCTTACTTCCACCGTTTTTTAGAATCACAACTTCTAGAAGGTTTACATGATTTCCTAAAAAACACGAGTTTTTAGAAAATGTGTTTTATTTTATAAATGGAATCTACAAAGTATGTACATTCTACTTTATAATGACTTTCTATACTTTGGGCATGTGTTTGGAAATAAGAAAAGCTTACTTCCCCCGTGTTTTAAAATCACAGCTTCTAGAATGTTTACATGATTTCTTAAAAAACACGAGTTTTTAGAAAATGTGTTTTCTTTCATAAATGGAATCAACAAAGTATGCACATTCTACGTCATAACGAATTTCTATAGTTTGTGCATGCGTCCGGAAATAAGAAAAGCTTACTTCCACAGTTTTTTAAAATCACACCTTCTAGATGGTTTACATGATTTCTTAAAAAACACGAGTTTTTAGAAAATGTGTTTTATTTCATAAATGGAATCAAAAAAGTATGCACATTCTACATCATAACGACTTTCTATAGTTTGTGCATTCGTACGGAAATAAGAAAAGCTTACTTCCCACCGTTTTTTAAAATCACAGCTTCAAGATGGTTTACATGATTTTGTAAAAAAACGCGAGTTTTTGAAAATGTGTTTTATTTCATAAATGGAATCTACAAAGTATGCACATTCTACGTCATAACGAATTTCTATGGTTTGCGCATGCGTTTGGAAATAAGAAAAGCTTACTTCCCCCGTTTTTTAAAATCACAGCTTCTAGAAGGTTTACATGATTTCTTAAAAAACACGAGTTTTTAGAAAATGTGTTTTATTTCATAAATAGAATCAACAAAGTATGCACATTCTACGTCATAACGACTTTCTGTAGTTTTGCACATGCGTTTGGAAATAAGAAAAGCTTACATCCCCCGTTTTTTAAAATCACACCTTCTAGAAGGTTTACATGATTCTTAAAAAACACGAGTTTTTAGGAAATGTGTTTTATTTCATAAATGGAATCAATAAAGTATGCACATTCTACATCATAACGACTTTCTATAGTTTGCGCATTCGTCCGGAAATAAGAAAAGCTTACTTCCACCGTTTTTAAAATCACAGCTTCTAGAAGGTTTACATGATTTCGTAAAAAACACGAGTTTTTAGAAAATGTGTTTTATTTCATAAATGGAATCTACAAAGTATGCACATTCTACGTCATAAAGACTTTCTATAGTTTGCGCATACGTCCGGAAATAAGAAAAGCTTACTTCCCCGTTTTTTAAAATCACAGCTTCTAGAAGGTTTACATGATTTCGTAAAAAACACGAGTTTTTTACAAAATGTGTTTTATTTCATAAATGGAATCTACAAAGTATGCACATTCTACGTCATAACGACATTCTATAATTTGCGCATGCGTCCGGAAATAAGAAAAGCTTACTTCCACCGTTTTTAAAATCACAGCTTCTAGAAGGTTTACATGATTTTGTAAACAACACGAGTTTTTAGAAAATGTGTTTCATTTCATAAATGGAATCTACAAAGTATGCAAATTCTACGTCATAACGACTTTCTATAGTTTGCGCATGCGTCCGGAAATAAGAAAAACTTACTTCCCCCAATTTTTTAAAATCACAGCTTCTAGAAGGTTTACATGATTTCTTAAAAAACACGAGTTTTTAGAAAATGTGTTTTATTTCATAAATGGAATCAACAAAGTATGCACATTCTACGTCATAAGGACTTTCTATAATTTGTGCATGCGTTTGGAAATAAGAAAAGCTTACTTCCCCCGTTTTTTAAAATCACAGCTTCTAGAAGGTTTACATGATTTCTTAAAAAACACTAGTTTTTAGAAAATGTGTTTTATTTCATAAATGGAGTCAACAAAGTATGCACATTCTATGTCATAACGACTTTCTATAGTTTGCGCATGCGTCCGGAAATAAGAAAAGCTTACTTCCACCGTTTTTTAAAATCACAGCTTCTGGAAGGTTTACATGATTTCATAAAATACACGAGTTTTTAGAAAATGTGTTTTATTTCATAAATGGAATCTACAAAGTATGCATATTCTACGTCATAATGACTTTCTATGGTTTGCGCATGCATCCGGAAATAAGAAAAGCTTACCTCCCCCGTTTTTTAAAATCACAGCTTCTAGAAGGTTTACATCATTTCTTAAAAAACACGAGTTTTTAGAAAATGTGCTTTATTTCATAAATGGAATCAACAGAGTATGCACATTCTACATCATAACGACTTTCTATAGTTTGCGCATTCGTCCGGAAATAAGAAAAGCTTACTTCCACCGTTTTTTAGAATCACAACTTCTAGAAGGTTTACATGATTTCCTAAAAAACACGAGTTTTTAGAAAATGTGTTTTATTTTATAAATGGAATCTACAAAGTATGTACATTCTACTTTATAATGACTTTCTATACTTTGGGCATGTGTTTGGAAATAAGAAAAGCTTACTTCCCCCGTGTTTTAAAATCACAGCTTCTAGAATGTTTACATGATTTCTTAAAAAACACGAGTTTTTAGAAAATGTGTTTTCTTTCATAAATGGAATCAACAAAGTATGCACATTCTACGTCATAACGAATTTCTATAGTTTGTGCATGCGTCCGGAAATAAGAAAAGCTTACTTCCACAGTTTTTTAAAATCACACCTTCTAGATGGTTTACATGATTTCTTAAAAAACACGAGTTTTTAGAAAATGTGTTTTATTTCATAAATGGAATCAACAAAGTATGCACATTCTACATCATAACGACTTTCTATAGTTTGTGCATTCGTACGGAAATAAGAAAAGCTTACTTCCACCGTTTTTTAAAATCACAGCTTCAAGATGGTTTACATGATTTCGTAAAAAACGCGAGTTTTTGAAAATGTGTTTTATTTCATAAATGGAATCTACAAAGTATGCACATTCTACGTCATAACGAATTTCTATGGTTTGCGCATGCGTTTGGAAATAAGAAAAGCTTACTTCCCCCGTTTTTTAAAATCACAGCTTCTAGAAGGTTTACATGATTTCGTAAAAACACGAGTTTTTAGAAAATGTGTTTTATTTCATAAATGGAATCTACAAAGTATGCACATTCTACGTCAGAACGACTTTCTATAGTTTGCGCATACGTCCGGAAATAAGAAATCTTACTTCCCCCGTTTTTTAAAATCACAGCTTCTAGAAGGTTTACATCATTTCTTAAGAAACATGAGTTTTTAGAAATGTGCTTTATTTCATAAATGGAATTACAAAGTATGCACATTCTACGTCATAACGACATTCTATAGTTTGCGCATGCGTCCGGAAATAAGAAAAGCTTACTTCCCCCGTTTTTTAAAATCACAGCTTTTAGAAGATTAACATGATTTCTTAAAAAACACGAGTCTTTGGAAAATGTGTTTTATTTCATAAATGGAATCAACAAAGTATGCACATTCTACGTCATAAAAACATTCTATAGTTTGCGCATGCGTTTGGAAATAAGAAAAGCTTACTTCCCCCGTTTTTTAAAATCACAGCTTCTAGAAGGTTTACATGATTTCGTAAAAAAACACGAGTTTTTAGAAAATGTGTTTTATTTCATAAATGGAATCAACAAAGTATGGACATTCTACGTCATAACGAATTTCTATAGTTTGCGCATGCATCCAGAAATAAGAAAAGCTTACTTCCCCCGTTTTTTAAAATCACAGCTTCTAGAAGGTTTACATGATTTCTTAAAAACACGAGTTTTTAGAAAATGTGTTTTATTTCATAAATGGAATCAACAAACTATGCACATTCTACATCATAACGAATTTCTATAGTTTGCGCATGCATCAAGAAATAAGAAAAGCTTACTTCCCCCGTTTTTTAAAATCACACCTTCTAGAAGGTTTACATGATTTCTTAAAAACACGAGTTTTTAGAAAATGTGTTTTATTTCATAAATGGAATCAACAAAGTATGCACATTCTACGTCATAACGAATTTCTATAGTTTGCGCATGCATCCAGAAATAAGAAAAGCTTACTTCCCCCGTTTTTTAAAATCACAGCTTCTAGAAGGTTTACATGATTTCTTAAAAACACGTGTTTAGAGAAAATGTGTTTTATTTCATAAATGGAATCAACAAAGTATGCACATTCTACATCATAACGACGTTCTATAGTTTGCGCATGCGTCCGGAAATAAGAAAAAAGCTTACTTCCACCATTTTTTAAAATCACAGCTTCTAGAAGGTTTACATGATTTCGTAAAAAACACGAGTTTTTAGAAAATGTGTTTTATTTCATAAATGGAACCAACAAAGTATGCACATTATACGTCATAACGAATTTCTATAGTTTGCGCATGCGTTTGGAAATAAGAAAAGCTTACTTCCCCCGTTTTTTAAAATCACAGCTTCTTGAAGGTTTACATGATTTCTTAAAAAACACGACTTTTTAGAAAATGTGTTTTATTTCATAAATGAAATCTACAAAGTATGCACATTCTACGTCATAACGACTTTCTATAGTTTGCGCATGCGTCCGGAAATAAGAAAAGCTTACTTCCCCCGTTTTTTAAAATCACAGCTTCTAGAAGGTTTTCATGATTTCGTAAAAAACATGAGTTTTTAGAAAATGTGTTTTATTTCATAAATGGAATCAAGAAAGTATGCACATTCTACGTCATAACGACTTTCTATAATTTGCGCATGCGTTTGGAAATAAGAAAGGCTTACTTCCCCCGTTTTTTAAAATCACAGCTTCTAGAAGGTTTACATGATTTCGTAAAAAACCCGAGTTTTTAGAAAATGTGTTTTATTTCATAAATGGAATCTACAAAGTATGCACATTCTATGTCAGAATGACTTTCTATAGTTTGCGCATGCGTTCGGAAATAAAAAATCTTACTTCCCCCGTTTTTTAAAATCACAGCTTCTAGAAGGTTTACATGATTTCTTAAAAAACACGAGTTTTTAGAAAATGTATTTTATTTCATAAATGGAATCTAAAAGGTATGCACATTCTACGTCATAACGACATTCTATAGTTTGCGCATGCGTCCGGAAATAAGAAAAGCTTACTTCCCCCGTTTTTTAAAATCACAGCTTCTAGAAGATTTACATGATTTCTTAAAAAACATCAGTCTTTGGAAAATGTGTTTTATTTCATAAATGGAATCAACAAAGTATGCACATTCTACGTCATAACGACTTTCTATAGTTTGCGCATGCGTTTCGAAATAAGAAAAGCTTACTTCCCCCATTTTTTAAAATCACGGCTTCTAGAAGGTTTACATGATTTCGTAACAAACACGAGTTTTTAGAAAATGTGTTTTATTTCATAAATGGAATCAACAACGTATGCACATTCTACGTCATAATGACTTTCTATAGTTTGCGCATGCGTCCGGAAATAAGAAAAGCTTACTTCCACCATTTTTTAAAATCACAGCTTCTAGAACGTTTACATGATTTCGTAAAAAACACGAGTTTTTAAAAAATGTGTTTTATTTCATAAATGGAATCTACAGAGTATGCACATTCTACGTCATAATGACATTCTATACTTTGCGCATGCGTTTGTAAATAAGAAAAGCTTACTTCCCCCGTTTTTTAAAATCACAGCTTCTAGAAGATTAACATGATTTCTTAAAAAACACGAGTTTTTAGAAAATGTGTTTTATTTCATAAATGGAATCAACAAAGTATGCACATTCTACGTCATAACGACTTTCTATAGTTTGCGCATGCGTCCGGAAATAAGAAATCTTACTTCCCCCGTTTTTTAAAATCACAGCTTCTAGAAGGTTTACATGATTTCGTAAAAAACACGAGTTTTTAGAAAATATGTTTTATTTCATAAATGGAATCTACAAAGTATGCACATTCTACGTCATAATGACTTTCTATAGATTGCGCATGCGTCCGGAAATAAGAAAAGCTTACTTCCACCGTTTTTTAAAATCACAGCTTCTAGAAGGTTTACATGATTTCATAAAAAACAGGAGTTTTTAGAAAATGTGTTTTATTTCATAAATGGAATCTACAACGTATGCAAATTCTACGTCATAACGACTTTCTATAGTTTGTGCATGCGTCTGGAAATAAGAAAAGCTTACTTCCCCCGTTTTTTAAAATCATAGCTTCTAGAAGGTTTACATGATTTCTTAAAAAACACGAGTTTTTAGAAAATGTGTTTCCTTTCATAAATGGAATCAACAAAGTATGCACATTCTACATCATAACGAATTTCCATAGTTTGCGCATGCGTCCAGAAATAAGAAAAGCTTACTTCCACCATTTTTTAAAATCACAGCTTCTAGAAGGTTTACATGATTTCGTAAAAAACACGAGTTTTTAGAAAATGTGTTTTATTTCATAAATGGAACCAACAAAGTATGCACATTATACGTCATAACGAATTTCTATAGTTTGCGCATGCGTCTCGAAATAAGAAAAGCTTACTTCCCCCGTTTTTTAAAATCACAGCTTCTTGAAGGTTTACATGATTTCTTAAAAAACACGAGTTTTTAGAAAATGTGTTTTATTTCATAAATGAAATCTACAAAGTATGCACATTCTACGTCATAACGACTTTCTATAGTTTGCGCATCCGTCCGGAAATAAAAAAATCTTACTTCCACAGTTTTTTAAAATCACAGCTTTTAGAAGGTTTACATGATTTCGTAAAAAACATGAGTTTTTAGAAAATATGTTTTATTTCATAAATGGAATCTACAAAGTATGCGCATTCTACGTCATAACGACTTTCTATAGTTTGTGTATGCGTCTGGAAATAAGAAAAGCTTACTTCCCTCGTTTTTCAAAATCACAGATTCTAGAAGGTTTACATGATTTCTTAAAAACACGAGTTTTTAGAAAATGTGTTTTATTTCATAAATGGAATCAACAAAGTATGCACATTCTACGTCATAACGACTTTCTATAGTTTGCGCATGCGTTTGGAAATAAGAAAAGCTTACTTCCCCCGTTTTTTAAAATCACAGCTTCTAGAAGGTTTACATGATTTCTTAAAAAACACGAGTTTTTAGAAAATGTGTTTTATTTCATAAATAGAATCAACAAAGTATGCACATTCTACGTCATAACGACTTTCTATAGTTTGCGCGTGCGTCCAGAAATAAGAAAAGCTTACTTCCACCATTTTTTAAAATCACAGCTTCTAGAAGGTTTACATGATTTCGTAAAAAACACGAGTTTTTAGAAAATGTGTTTTATTTCATAAATTGAATCTACAAAGTAAGCACATTCTACGTCATAATGACATTCTATAGTTTGCGCATGCGTCCGGAAATAAGAAAAGCTTACTTCCAGCGTTTTTTAAAATCACAGCTTCGAGAAGGTTTACATGATTTCGTAAAAAACACGAGTTTTTAGAAAATGTGTTTTATTTCATAAATGGAATCTACAAAGTATGCACATTCTACGTCATAACGACTTTCTATAGTTTGCGCATCCGTCCATAAATAAGAAAGGCTTACTTCCCTCGTTTTTTAAAATCACAACTTCTAGAAGGTTTACATGATTTGTTAAAAAACACGAGTTTTTAGAAAATGTGTGTTATTTCATAAATGGAATCAACAAAGTATGCACATTCTACGTCGTAACGGCTTTCTATAGTTTGCGCATGCGTCCGCAAATAAGAAAAGCTTACTTCCACCGTTTTTTAAAATCAGAGCTTCTAGAGGGTTTACATGATTTCGTAAAAAACACGAGTTTTTAGAAAATGTGTTTTATTTCATAAATGGAATCTACAAAGTATGCACATTCTACATCATAACGACTTTCTATAGTTTGCGCATGCGTCTGGAAATAAGAAAAGCTTACTTCCACCATTTTTTAAAATCATAGCTTCTAGAAGGTTTACATGATTTCTTAAAAAACACGAGTTTTTAGAAAATGTGTTTTATTTTATAAATGGAATCTACAAAGTATCCACATTCTACGGCATAACGACTTTCCATAGTTTGCGCATGCGTCCGGAAATAAGAAAAGCTTACTTCCCCCGTTTTTTAAAATCACAGCTTCTAGAAGGTTTACATGATTTCTTAAAAAACACGAGTGTTTAGAAAATGTGTTTTATTTCATAAATGGAATCAACAAAGTATGCACATTCTACGTCATAACGACTTTCTATAGTTTGCGCATGCGTTTGGAAATAAGAAAAGCTTACTTCCCCCGTTTTTTAAAATCACAGCTTCTAGAAGGTTTACATGAGTTCTTAAAAAACACGAGTTTTTAGAAAATGTGTTTTATTTCATAAATAGAATCAACAAAGTATGCACATTCTACGTCATAACGACTTTCTGTAGTTTGCGCATGCGTTTGGAAATAAGAAAAGCTTACATCCCCCGTTTTTTAAAATCACAGCTTCTAGAAGGTTTACATGATTTCTTAAAAAACACGAGTTTTTAGGAAATGTGTTTTATTTCATAAATGGAATCAATAAAGTATGCACATTCTACATCATAACGACTTTCTATAGTTTGCGCATTCGTCCGGAAATAAGGAAAGCTTACTTCCACCGTTTTTTAAAATCACAGCTTCTAGAAGGTTTACATGATTTCGTAAAAAACACGAGTTTTTAGAAAATGTGTTTTATTTCATAAATGGAATCTACAAAGTATGCACATTCTACGTCATAAACACTTTCTATAGTTTGCGCATACGTCCGGAAATAAGAAAAGCTTACTTCCCCCGTTTTTTAAAATCACAGCTTCTAGAAGGTTTACATGATTTCGTAAAAAACACGAGTTTTTACAAAATGTGTTTTATTTCATAAATGGAATCTACAAAGTATGCACATTCTACGTCATAACGACATTCTATAGTTTGCGCATTCGTCCGGAAATAAGAAAAGCTTACTTCCACCGTTTTTTAAAATCACAGCTTCTAGAAGGTTTACATGATTTCGTAAACAACACGAGTTTTTAGAAAATGTGTTTCATTTCATAAATGGAATCTACAAAGTATGCACATTCTACGTCATAACGACTTTCTATAGTTTGCGCATGCGTCCGGAAATTAGAAACGCTTACTTCCCCCGTTTTTTAAAATCACAGCTTCTAGAAGGTTTACATGATTTCGTAAAAAACATGATTTTTTAGAAAATGTGTTTTATTTCATAAATGGAATCTACAATGTATGCACATTCTATGTCATAACGACTTTCTATAGTTTGCGCATGCGTCCGGAAATAAGAAAAACTTACTTCCACCATTTTTTAAAATCACAGCTTCTAGAAGGTTTACATGATTTCTTAAAAAACACGAGTTTTTAGAAAATGTGTTTTATTTCATAAATGGAATCAACAAAGTATGCACATTCTACGTCATAAGGACTTTCTATAGTTTGTGCATGCGTTTGGAAATAAGAAAAGCTTACTTCCCCCGTTTTTTAAAATCACAGCTTCTAGAAGGTCTACATGATTTCTTAAAAAACACTAGTTTTTAGAAAATGTGTTTTATTTCATAAATGGAATCAACAAAGTATGCACATTCTACATCATAAGGACTTTCTATAGTTTGTGCATGCGTTTGGAAATAAGAAAAGCTTACTTCCCCCGTTTTTTAAAATCACAGCTTCTAGAAGGTTTACATGATTTCTTAAAAAACACTAGTTTTTAGAAAATGTGTTTTATTTCATAAATGGAATCAACTAAGTATGCACATTCTACATCATAACGACTTTCTATGGTTTGCGCATGCATCCGGAAATAAGAAAAGCTTACCTCCCCCATTTTTTAAAATCACAGCTTCTAGAAGGTTTACATCATTTCTTAAAAAACACGAGTTTTTAGAAAATGTGCTTTATTTCATAAATGGAATCAACAGAGTATGCACATTCTACATCATAACGACTTTCTATAGTTTGCGCATTCATCCGGAAATAAGAAAAGCTTACTTCCACCATTTTTTAGAATCACAGCTTGTAGAAGGTTTACATGATTTCGTAAAAAACACGAGTTTTTAGAAAATGTGTTTTATTTTATAAATGGAATCTACAAAGTATGTACATTCTACTTTATAATGACTTTCTATACTTTGGGCATGTGTTTGGAAATAAGAAAAGCTTACTTCCCCCGTGTTTTAAAATCACAGCTTCTAGAATCTTTACATGATTTCTTAAAAAACACGAGTTTTTAGAAATTGTGTTTTCTTTCATAAATGGAATCAACAAAGTATGCACATTCTACGTCATAACGAATTTCTATAGTTTGCGCATGCGTCCGGAAATAAGAAAAGCTTACTTCCACAGTTTTTTAAAATCACAACTTCTAGATGGTTTACATGATTTCTTAAAAAACACGAGTTTTTAGAAAATGTGTTTTATTTCATAAATGGAATCAACAAAGTATGCACATTCTACATCATAACGACTTTCTATAGTTTGTGCATTCGTCCGGAAATAAGAAAAGCTTACTTCCACCGTTTTTTAAAATCACAGCTTCAAGATGGTTTACATGATTTCGTAAAAAACGCGAGTTTTTGAAAATGTGTTTTATTTCATAAATGGAATCTACAAAGTATGCACATTCTACGTCATAACGAATTTCTATGGTTTGCGCATGCGTTTAGAAATAAGAAAAGCTTACATCCCCCGTTTTTTAAAATCACAGCTTCTAGAAGGTTTACATGATTTCTTAAAAAACACGAGTTTTTAGAAAATGTGTTTTATTTCATAAATAGAATCAACAAAGTATCCACATTCTACATCATAACGACTTTCTGTAGTTTGCGCATGCGTTTGGAAATAAGAAAAGCTTACTTCCCCCGTTTTTTAAAATCACAGCTTCTAGAAGGTTTACATGATTTCTTAAAAAACACGAGTTTTTAGGAAATGTGTTTTATTTCATAAATGGAATCAATAAAGTATGCACATTCTACATCATAACGACTTTCTATAGTTTGCGCATTCGTCCGGAAATAAGAAAAGCTTACTTCCACCGTTTTTTAAAATCACAGCTTCTAGAAGGTTTACATGATTTCGTAAAAAACACGAGTTATTAGAAAATGTGTTTTATTTCATAAATGGAATCTACAAAGTATGCACATTCTACGTCAGAACGACTTTCTATAGTTTGCGCATGCGTCCGGAAATAAGAAATCTTACTTCCCCCGTTTTTTAAAATCACAGCTTCTAGAAGGTTTACATCATTTCTTAAGAAACATGAGTTTTTAGAAATGTGCTTTATTTCATAAATGGAATTACAAAGTATGCACATTCTACGTCATAACGACATTCTATAGTTTGCGCATGCGTCCGGAAATAAGAAAAGCTTACTTCCCCCGTTTTTTAAAATCACAGCTTCTAGAAGATTAACATGATTTCTTAAAAAACACGAGTCTTTGGAAAATGTGTTTTATTTCATAAATGGAATCAACAAAGTATGCACATTCTACGTCATAAGAACTTTCTATAGTTTGCGCATGCGTTTGGAAATAAGAAAAGTTTACTTCCCCCGTTTTTTAAAATCACAGCTTCTAGAAGGCTTACATGATTTCGTAAAAAACACGAGTTTTTAGAAAATGTGTTTTATTTCATAAATGGAATCAACAAAGTATGCACATTCTACGTCATAATGACTTTCTATACTTTGCGCATGCGTTTGGAAATAAGAAAAGCTTACTTCCCCCGTTTTTTAAAATCACACCTTCCAGAAGGTTTACATGATTTCTTAATAAACACGAGTTTTTAGAAAATGTGTTTTATTTCATAAATGGAATCTACAAAGTATGCACATTCTACGTCATAACGAATTTCTATAGTTTGCGCATGCATCCAGAAATAAGAAAAGCTTACTTCCCCCGTTTTTTAAAATCACAGCTTCTAGAAGGTTTACATGATTTCTTAAAAACACGAGTTTTTAGAAAATGTGTTTTATTTCATAATTGGAATCAACAAAGTATGCACATTCTACATCATAACGACGTTCTATAATTTGCGCATGCGTCCGGAAATAAGAAAAAAGCTTACTTCCACCATTTTTTAAAATCACAGCTTCTAGAAGGTGTACATGATTTCGTAAAAAACACGAGTTTTTAGAAAATGTGTTTTATTTCATAAATGGAACCAACAAAGTATGCACATTATACGTCATAACGAATTTCTATAGTTTGCGCATGCGTCTGGAAATAAGAAAAGCTTACTTCCCCCATTTTTTAAAATCACAGCTTCTTGAAGGTTTACATGATTTCTTAAAAAACACGACTTTTTAGAAAATGTGTTTTATTTCATAAATGAAATCTACAAAGTATGCACATTCTACGTCACAACGACTTTCTATAGTTTGCGCATGCGTCCGGAAATAAGAAAAGCTTACTTCCCCCGTTTTTTAAAATCACAGCTTCTAGAAGGTTTTCATGATTTCGTAAAAAACATGAGTTTTTAGAAAATGTGTTTTATTTCATAAATGGAATCAAGAAAGTATGCACATTCTACATCATAACGACTTTCTATAGTTTGCGCATGCGTTTGGAAATAAGAAAAGCTTACTTCCCCCGTTTTTTAAAATCACAGCTTCTAGAAGGTTTACATGATTTCGTAAAAAACCCGAGTTTTTAGAAAATGTGTTTTATTTCATAAATGGAATCTACAAAGTATGCACATTCTATGTCAGAATGACTTTCTATAGTTTGCGCATGCGTTCGGAAATAAAAAATCTTACTTCCCCCTTTTTTAAAATCACAGCTTCTAGAAGGTTTACATGATTTCTTAAAAAACACGAGTTTTTAGAAAATGTATTTTATTTCATAAATGGAATCTAAAAGGTATGCACATTCTACGTCATAACGACATTCTATAGTTTGCGCATGCGTCCGGAAATAAGAAAAGCTTACTTCCCCCGTTTTTTAAAATCACAGCTTCTAGAAGATTTACATGATTTCTTAAAAAACATGAGTCTTTGGAAAATGTGTTTTATTTCATAAATGGAATCAACAAAGTATGCACATTCTATGTAATAACGACTTTCTATAGTTTGCGCATGCGTTTCGAAATAAGAAAAGCTTACTTCCCCCATTTTTTAAAATCACGGCTTCTAGAAGGTTTACATGATTTCGTAACAAACACGAGTTTTTAGAAAATGTGTTTTATTTCATAAATGGAATCAACAACGTATGCACATTCTACGTCATAATGAATTTCTATAGTTTGCGCATGCGTCCGGAAATAAGAAAAGCTTACTTCCACCATTTTTTAAAATCACAGCTTCTAGAACGTTTACATGATTTCGTAAAAAACACGAGTTTTTAAAAAATGTGTTTTATTTCATAAATGGAATCTACAGAGTATGCACATTCTACGTCATAACGACATTCTATACTTTGCGCATGCGTTTGGAAATAAGAAAAGCTTACTTCCCCCGTTTTTTAAAATCACAGCTTCTAGAAGATTAACATGATTTCTTAAAAAACACGAGTTTTTAGAAAATGTGTTTCATTTCATCAATGGAATCAACAAAGTATGCACATTCTACGTCACAACGAATTTCTATAGTTTGCGCATGCGTCCGGAAATAAGAAATCTTACTTCCCCCGTTTTTTAAAATCACAGCTTCTAGAAGGTTTACATGATTTCGTAAAAAACACGAGTTTTTAGAAAATATCTTTTATTTCATAAATGGAATCTACAAAGTATGCACATTCTACGTCATAATGACTTTCTATAGATTGCGCATGCGTCCGGAAATAAGAAAAGCTTACTTCCACCGATTTTTAAAATCACAGCTTCTAGAAGGTTTACATGATTTCGTAAAAAACACGAGTTTTTAGAAAATATGTTTTATTTCATAAATGGAATCTACAACGTATGCATATTCTACGTCATAACGACTTTCTATAGTTTGTGCATGCGTTTGGAAATAAGAAAAGCTTACTTCCCCCGTTTTTTAAAATCATAGCTTCTAGAAGGTTTACAAGATTTCTTAAAAAACACGAGTTTTTAGAAAATGTGTTTCCTTTCATAAATGGAATCAACAAAGTATGCACAATCTACATCATAACGAATTTCCATAGTTTGCGCATGCGTCCGGAAATAAGAAAAGCTTACTTCCACCATTTTTTAAAATCACAGCTTCTAGAAGGTTTACATGATTTCGTAAAAAACATGAGTTTTTAGAAAATGTGTTTTATTTCATAAATGGAACCAACAAAGTATGCACATTATACGTCATAACGAATTTCTATAGTTTTCCCATGCGTCTCGAAATAAGAAAAGCTTACTTCCCCCGTTTTTTAAAATCACAGCTTCTTGAAGGTTTACATGATTTCTTAAAAAACACGAGTTTTTAGAAAATGTGTTTTATTTCATAAATGAAATCTACAAAGTATGCACATTCTACGTCATAACGACTTTCTATAGTTTGCGCATGCGTCCGGAAATAAAAAAATCTTACTTCCACAGTTTTTTAAAATCACAGCTTTTAGAAGGTTTACATGATTTCGTAAAAAACATGAGTTTTTAGAAAATGTGTTTTATTTCATAAATGGAATCTACAAAGTATGCACATTCTACGTCATAATGACTTTCTATAGTTTGTGCATGCGTCTGGAAATAAGAAAAGCTTACTTCCCTCGTTTTTCAAAATCACAGATTCTAGAAGGTTTACATGATTTCTTAAAGAACACGAGTTTTTAGAAAATGTGTTTTATTTCATAAATGGAATCAACAAAGTATGCACATTCTATGTCATAACGACTTTCTATAGTTTGCGCATGCGTTTGGAAATAAGAAAAGCTTACTTCCCCATTTTTTTAAAATCACAGCTTCTAGAAGGTTTACATGATTTCTTAAAAAACACGAGTTTTTAGAAAATGTGTTTTATTTCATAAATAGAATCAACAAAGTACGCACATTCACAGTCATAACGACTTTCTATAGCTTGCGCATGCGTCCGGAAATAAAAAAATCTTACTTCCACAGTTTTTTAAAATCACAGCTTCTAAAAGGTTTACATGATTTCTTAAAAAACAAAAGTTTTTAGAAAATTTGTTTTATTTCATAAATGGAATCTACAAAGTATGCACATTCTACGTCATAATGACTTTCTATAGCTTGCGCATGCGTCCGGAAATAAGAAAAGCTTACTTCCCCCGTTTTTTAAAATCACAGCTTCTAAAAGGTTTACATGATTTCGTAAAAAACACGAGTTTTTAGAAAATGTGTTTTATTTCATAAATGGAATCTGAAAAGTATGCACATTCTACGTCAGAACGACTTTCTATAGTTTGCGCATGCGTCCGGAAATAAGAAATCTTACTTCCCCCGTTTTTTAAAATCACAGCTTCTAGAAGGTTTACATCATTTCTTAAGAAACATGAGTTTTTAGAAAATGTGCTTTATTTCATAAATGGAATTACAAAGTATGCACATTCTACGTCATAACGACATTCTATAGTTTGCGCATGCGTCCGGAAATAAGAAAAGCTTACTTCCCCCGTTTTTTAAAATCACAGCTTCTAGAAGATTAACATGATTTCTTAAAAAACACGAGTCTTTGGAAAATGTGTTTTATTTCATAAATGGAATCAACAAAGTATGCACATTCTACGTCATAAGAACTTTCTATAGTTTGCGCATGCGTTTGGAAATAAGAAAAGCTTACTTCCCCCGTTTTTTAAAATCACAGCTTCTAGAAGGTTTACATGATTTCGTAAAAACCATGAGTTTTTAGAAAATGTGTTTTATTTCATAAATGGAATCAAGAAAGTATGCACATTCTACGTCATAACGACTTTCTATAATTTGCGCATGCGTTTGGAAATAAGAAAAGCTTACTTCCACCGTTTTTTAAAATCACAGCTTCTAGAAGATTAACATGATTTCTTAAAAAACACGAGTCTTTGGAAAATGTGTTTTATTTCATAAATCGAATCAACAAAGTATGCACATTCTACGTCATAAGAACTTTCTATAGTTTGCGCATGCGTTTGGAAATAAGAAAAGCTTACTTCCCCCGTTTTTTAAAATCACAGCTTCGAGAAGGTTTACATGATTTCGTAAAAAACATGAGTTTTTAGAAAATGTGTTTTATTTCATAAATGGAATCTACAAAGTATGCACATTATACGTCATAACGACATTCTATAGTTTGCGCATGCGTCCGGAAATAAGAAAAGCTTACTTCCCCCGTTTTTTAAAATCACAGCTTCTAGAAGATTTACATGATTTCTTAAAAAACACGAGTCTTTGGAAAATGTGTTTTATTTCATAAATGGAATCAACAAAGTATGCACATTCTAGGTCATAAGAACTTTCTATAGTGTGCGCAAGCGTTTGGAAATAAGAAAAGCTTACTTCCCCCGTTTTTTAAAATCACAACTTCTAGAAGGTTTACATGATTTCTTAAAAAACACGAGTTTTTAGAAAATGTGTTTTATTTCATAAATGGAATCAAGAAAGTATGCACATTCTACGTCATAACGACTTTCTATAATTTGCGCATGCGTTTGGAAATAAGAAAAGCTTACTTCCACCATTTTTAAAATCACAGGTTCTAGAATGTTTACATGATTTCTAAAAAAACACGAGTTTTTAGAAAATGTGTTTTCTTTCATAAATGGAATCAACAAAGTATGCACATTCTACGTCATAACGAATTTCTATAGTTTGCGCATGCGTCCGGAAATAAGAAAAGCTTACTTCCACCGTTTTTTAAAATCACAACTTCTAGAAGGTTTACATGATTTCTTAAAAAACACGAGTTTTTAGAAAATGTGTTTTATTTCATAAATGGAATCAACAAAGTATGCACATTCTACATAATAACGACTTTCTATAGTTTGTGCATTCGTCCGGAAATAAGAAAAGCTTACTTCCACAGTTTTTTAAAATCACAACTTCTAGAAGGTTTACATGATTTCGTAAAAAACATGAGTTTTTAGAAAATGTGTTTTATTTCATAAATGGAATCTACAAAGTATGCACATTCTACGTCATAACGAATTTCTATAGTTTGCGCATGCGCCCGGAAATAAGAAAAGCTTACTTCCACTATTTTTTAAAATCACAGCTTCTAGAAGTTTTACATGATTTCTTAAAAAACACGAGTTTTTAGAAAATGTGTTCTTATTTCATAAATGGAATCTACAAAGTATGCACATTCTACGGCATAACGATTTTCTATAGTTTGCGCATGCTTCGGGAAATAAGAAAAGCTTACTTCCCCCGTTTTTTAAAATCACAGCTTCTAGAAGGTTTACATGATTTCTTAAAAAACATGAGTTTTTAGAAAATGTGTTTTTTTTCATCAATGGAATCTACAAAGTATGCACATTCTACGTCATAACGACTTTCTATAGTTTGCGCATGCGTCTGGAAATAAGAAAAGCTTACTTCCCTCGTTTTTCAAAATCACAGCTTCTAGAATGTTTACATGTTTTCTTAAAAAACACGAGTTTTTAGAAAATGTGTTTTATTTCATAAATGGAATCAACAAAGTATGCACATTCTACGTCATAACGACTTTCTATAGTTTGCGCATGCGTTTGGAAATAAGAAAAGCTTACTTCCCCATTTTTTTAAAATCACAGCTTCTAGAAGGTTTACATGATTTCTTAAAAAACACGAGTTTTTAGAAAATGTGTTTTATTTCATAAATAGAATCAACAAAGTATGCACATTCTACGTCATAACGACTTTCTATAGTTTGCGCATGTGTCCGGAAATAAGAAAAGCTTACTTCCACCATTTTTTAAAATCCCAGCTTCTAGAAGATTTACATGATTTCTTAAAAAACACGAGTTTTTAGAAAATGTGTTTTATTTCATAAATGGAATCTACAAAGTATGCACATTCTACGTCATAACGACATTCTATAGTTTGTGCATGCGTCTGGAAATAAGAAAAGCTTACTTCCACCGTTTTTTAAAATCACAGCTTCTAGAAGGTTTACATGATTTCGTAAAAAACACGAGTTTTTAGAAAATGTGTTTTATTTCATAAATGGAATCTACAAAGTATGCACATTCTATGTCAGAATGACTTTCTATAGTTTGCGCATGCGTCCGGAAATAAGAAATCTTACTTCCCCCGTTTTTTAAAATCACAGCTTGTAGAAGGTTTACATGATTTCTTAAAAAACACAAGTTTTTAGAAAATGTATTTTATTTCATAAATGGAATCTAAAAGGTATGCACATTCTACGTCATAACGACATTCTATAGTTTGCGCATGCGTCCGGAAATAAGAAAAGCTTACTTCCCCCGTTTTTTTAAATCACAGCTTCTAGAAGATTTACATGATTTCTTAAAAAACATGAGTCTTTGGAAAATGTGTTTTATTTCATAAATTGAATCAACAAAGTATGCACTTTCTACGTCATAAGAACTTTCTATAGTTTGCGCATGCGTTTCGAAATAAGAAAAGCTTACTTCCCCCATTTTTTAAAATCACGGCTTCTAGAAGGTTTACATGATTTCTTAAAAAACACGAGTTTTTAGAAAATGTGTTTTATTTCATGAATGGAATCAACAACGTATGCACATTCTACGTCATAACGACTTTCTATAGTTTGCGCATGCGTCCGAAAATAAGAAAAGCTTACTTCCACCATTTTTTAAAATCACAGCTTCTAGAACGTTTACATGATTTCGTAAAAAACACGAGTTTTTAAAAAATGTGTTTTATTTCATAAATGGAATCTACAGAGTATGCACATTCTACGTCATAACGACTTTCTATAGTTTGCGCATGCGTTTGGAAATAAGAAAAGCTTACTTCCCCCGTTTTTTAAAATCACAGCTTCTAGAAGGTTTACATGATTTCTTAAAAAACATGACTTCTTAGAAAATGTGTTTTGTTTCATAAATGGAATCTACAAAGTATGCACATTCTACGTCATAACGACTTTCTATAGTTTGTGGATGCGTTTGGAAATAAGAAAAGCTTACTTCCCCCGTTTTTTAAAATCACAGCTTCTAGAAGGTTTACATGATTTCTTAAAAAACACGAGTTTTTAGAAAATGTGTTTTATTTCATAAATAGAATCAACAAAGTATGCACATTCTACGTCATAACGACTTTCTATAGTTTGCGCGTGCGTCCAGAAATAAGAAAAGCTTACTTCCACCATTTTTTAAAATCACAGCTTCTAGAAGGTTTACATGATTTCTTAAAAAACACGAGTTTTTAGAAAATGTGTTTTATTTCATAAATTGAATCTACAAAGTAAGCACATTCTACGTCATAATGACATTCTATAGTTTGCGCGTGCGTCCGGAAATAAGAAAAGCTTACTTCCAGCGTTTTTTAAAATCACAGCTTCGAGAAGGTTTACATGATTTCGTAAAAAACACGAGTTTTTAGAAAATGTGTTTTATTTCATAAATGGAATCTACAAAGTATGCACATTCTACGTCATAACGACTTTCTATAGTTTGCGCATCCGTCCATAAATAAGAAAGGCTTACTTCCCTCGTTTTTTAAAATCACAACTTCTAGAAGGTTTACATGATTTGTTAAAAAACACGAGTTTTTAGAAAATGTGTGTTATTTCATAAATGGAATCAACAAAGTATGCACATTCTACGTCGTAACAGCTTTCTATAGTTTGCGCATGCGTCCGGAAATAAGAAAAGCTTACTTCCACCGTTTTTTAAAATCAGAGCTTCTAGAGGGTTTACATGATTTCGTAAAAAACACGAGTTTTTAGAAAATGTGTTTTATTTCATAAATGGAATCTACAAAGTATGCACATTCTACATCATAACGACTTTCTATAGTTTGCGCATGCGTCTGGAAATAAGAAAAGCTTACTTCCACCATTTTTTAAAATCATAGCTTCTAGAAGGTTTACATGATTTCTTAAAAAACACGAGTTTTTAGAAAATGTGTTTTATTTTATAAATGGAATCTACAAAGTATCCACATTCTACGGCATAACGACTTTCTATAGTTTGCGCATGCGTCCGGAAATAAGAAAAGCTTACTTCCCCCGTTTTTTAAAATCACAGCTTCTAGAAGGTTTACATGATTTCTTAAAAAACACGAGTGTTTAGAAAATGTGTTTTATTTCATCAATGGAATCAACAAAGTATGCACATTCTACGTCATAATGACTTTCTATAGTTTGCGCATGCGTTTGGAAATAAGAAAAGCTTACTTCCCCCGTTTTTTAAAATCACAGCTTCTAGAAGGTTTACATGATTTCTTAAAAAACACGAGTTTTTAGAAAATGTGTTTTATTTCATAAATAGAATCAACAAAGTATGCACATTCTACGTCATAACGACTTTCTGTAGTTTGCGCATGCGTTTGGAAATAAGAAAAGCTTACATCCCCCGTTTTTTAAAATCACGGCTTCTAGAAGGTTTACATGATTTCTTAAAGAACATGAGTTTTTAGGAAATGTGTTTTATTTCATAAATGGAATCAATAAAGTATGCACATTCTACATCATAACGACTTTCTATAGTTTGCGCATTCGTCCGGAAATAAGAAAAGCTTACTTCCACCGTTTTTTAAAATCACAGCTTCTAGAAGGTTTACATGATTTCGTAAAAAACACGAGTTTTTAGAAAATGTGTTTTATTTCATAAATGGAATCTACAACGTATGCACATTCTACGTCATAACGACTTTCTATAGTTTGTGCATGCGTCTGGAAATAAAAAAGCTTACTTCCCCCGTTTTTTAAAATCATAGCTTCTAGAAGGTTTACATGATTTCTTAAAAAATGCGAGTTTTTAGAAAATGTGTTTCCTTTCATAAATGGAATCAACAAAGTATGCACAATCTACATCATAACGAATTTCCATAGTTTGCGCATGCGTCCGGAAATAAGAAAAGCTTACTTCCACCATTTTTTAAAATCACAGCTTCTAGAAGGTTTACATGATTTCGTAAAAAACACGAGTTTTTAGAAAATGTGTTTTATTTCATAAATGGAACCAACAAAGTATGCACATTATACGTCATAACGAATTTCTATAGTTTGCCCATGCGTCTCGAAATAAGAAAAGCTTACTTCCCCCGTTTTTTAAAATCACAGCTTCTTGAAGGTTTACATGATTTCTTAAAAAACATGAGTTTTTAGAAAATGTGTTTTATTTCATGAATGAAATCTACAAAGTATGCACATTCTACGTCATAACGACTTTCTATAGTTTGCGAATGCGTCCGGAAATAAAAAAATCTTACTTCCACAGTTTTTTAAAATCACAGCTTTTAGAAGGTTTACATGATTTCGTAAAAAACATGAGTTTTTAGAAAATGTGTTTTATTTCATAAATGGAATCTACAAAGTATGCACATTCTACGTCATAATGACTTTCTATAGTTTGTGCATGCGTCTGGAAATAAGAAAAGCTTACTTCCCTCGTTTTTCAAAATCACAGATTCTAGAAGGTTTACATGATTTCTTAAAAAACACGAGTTTTTAGAAAATGTGTTTTATATCATAAATGGAATCAACAAAGTATGCACATTCTATGTCATAACGACTTTCTATAGTTTGCGCATGCGTTTGGAAATAAGAAAAGCTTACTTCCCCATTTTTTCAAAATCACAGCTTCTAGAAGGTTTACATGATTTCTTAAAAAACACGAGTTTTTAGAAAATGTGTTTTATTTCATAAATAGAATCAACAAAGTATGCACATTCACAGTCATAACGACTTTCTATAGCTTGCGCATGTGTCCGGAAATAAGAAAAGCTTACTTCCACCATTTTTTAAAATCCCAGCTTCTAAAAGGTTTACATGATTTCTTAAAAAACAAAAGTTTTTAGAAAATTTGTTTTATTTCATAAATGGAATCAACAAAGTATGCACATTATACATCGTAACGACTTTCTATAGTTTTCGCATGCGTTTGGAAATAAGAAAAGCTTACTTCCCCCGTTTTTTAAAATCACAGCTTCTAGAAGGTTTACATGATTTCGTAAAAAACACGAGTTTTTAGAAAATGTGTTTTATTTCATAAATGGAATCTGAAAAGTATGCACATTCTACGTCAGAACGACTTTCTATAGTTTGCGCATGCCTCCGGAAATAAGAAATCTTACTTCCCCCGTTTTTTAAAATCACAGCTTCTAGAAGGTTTACATCATTTCTTAAGAAACATGAGTTTTTAGAAAATGTGCTTTATTTCATAAATGGAATTACAAAGTATGCACATTCTACGTCATAACGACATTCTATAGTTTGCGCATGCGTCCGGAAATAAGAAAAGCTTACTTCCCCCGTTTTTTAAAATCACAGCTTCTAGAAGATTAACATGATTTCTTAAAAAACACGAGTCTTTGGAAAATGTGTTTTATTTCATAAATGGAATCAACAAAGTATGCACATTCTACGTCATAAGAACTTTCTATAGTTTGCGCATGCGTTTGGAAATAAGAAAAGCTTACTTCCCCCTTTTTTTAAAATCACAGCTTCTAGAAGGTTTACATGATTTCGTAAAAAACATGAGTTTTTAGAAAATGTGTTTTATTTCATAAATGGAATCAAGAAAGTATGCACATTCTACGTCATAACGACTTTCTATAATTTGCGCATGCGTTTGGAAATAAGAAAAGCTTACTTCCACCGTTTTTTAAAATCACAGCTTCTAGAAGATTAACATGATTTCTTAAAAAACACGAGTCTTTGGAAAATGTGTTTTATTTCATAAATGGAATCAACAAAGTATGCACATTCTACGTCATAAGAACTTTCTATAGTTTGCGCATGCGTTTTGAAATAAGAAAAGCTTACTTCCCCCGTTTTTTAAAATCACAGCTTCGAGAAGGTTTACATGATTTCGTAAAAAACATGAGTTTTTAGAAAATGTGTTTTATTTCATAAATGGAATCTACAAAGTATGCACATTATACATCATAACGACATTCTATAGTTTGCGCATGCGTCCGGAAATAAGAAAAGCTTACTTCCCCCGTTTTTTAAAATCACAGCTTCTAGAAGATTTACATGATTTCTTAAAAAACACGAGTCTTTGGAAAATGTGTTTTATTTCATAAATGGAATCAACAAAGTATGCACATTCTAGGTCATAAGAACTTTCTATAGTTTGCGCAAGCGTTTGGAAATAAGAAAAGCTTACTTCGCCCGTTTTTTAAAATCACAACTTCTAGAAGGTTTACATGATTTCTTAAAAAACACGAGTTTTTAGAAAATGTGTTTTATTTCATAAATGGAATCAAGAAAGTATGCACATTCTACGTCATAACGACTTTCTATAATTTGCGCATGCGTTTGGAAATAAGAAAAGCTTACTTCCAACATTTTTAAAATCACAGGTTCTAGAATGTTTAAATGATTTCTAAAAAAACACGAGTTTTTAGAAAATGTGTTTTCTTTCATAAATGTAATCAACAAAGTATGCACATTCTACGTCATAACGAATTTCTATAGTTTGCGCATGCGTCCGGAAATAAGAAAAGCTTACTTCCACCGTTTTTTAAAATCACAACTTCTAGAAGGTTTACATGATTTCTTAAAAAACACGAGTTTTTAGAAAATGTGTTTTATTTCATAAATGGAATCAACAAAGTATGCACATTCTACATAATAACGACTTTCTATAGTTTGTGCACTCGTCCGGAAATAAGAAAAGCTTACTTCCACAGTTTTTTAAAATCACAGCTTTTAGAAGGTTTACATGATTTCGTAAAAAACATGAGTTTTTAGAAAATGTGTTTTATTTCATAAATGGAATCTACAAAGTATGCACATTCTACGTCATAACGAATTTCTATAGTTTGCGCATGCGCCCGGAAATAAGAAAAGCTTACTTCCACTATTTTTTAAAATCACAGCTTCTAGAAGGTTTACATGATTTCTTAAAAAACACGAGTTTTTAGAAAATGTGTTTTTATTTCATAAATGGAATCTACAAAGTATGCACATTCTACGGCATAACGATTTTCTATAGTTTGCGCATGCGTCCGGAAATAAGAAAAGCTTACTTCCCCCGTTTTTTAAAATCACAGCTTCTAGAAGGTTTACATGATTTCTTAAAAAACATGAGTTTTTAGAAAATGTGTTTTGTTTCATCAATGGAATCTACAAAGTATGCACATTCTACGTCATAACGACTTTCTATAGTTTGCGCATGCGTCTGGAAATAAGAAAAGCTTACTTCCCTCGTTTTTCAAAATCACAGCTTCTAGAAGGTTTACATGTTTTCTTAAAAAACACGAGTTTTTAGAAAATGTGTTTTATTTCATAAATGGAATCAACAAAGTATGCACATTCTACGTCATAACGACTTTCTATAGTTTGCGCATGCGTTTGGAAATAAGAAAAGCTTACTTCCCCATTTTTTTAAAATCACAGCTTCTAGAAGGTTTACATGATTTCTTAAAAAACACGAGTTTTTAGAAAATGTGTTTTATTTCATAAATAGAATCAACAAAGTATGCACATTCCACGTCATAACGACTTTCTATAGTTTGCGCATCTGTCCGGAAATAAGAAAAGCTTACTTCCACCATTTTTTAAAATCCCAGCTTCTAGAAGATTTACATGATTTCTTAAAAAACACGAGTTTTTAGAAAATGTGTTTTATTTCATAAATGGAATCTACAAAGTATGCACATTCTACGTCATAACGACATTCTATAGTTTGTGCATGCGTCTGGAAATAAGAAAAGCTTACTTCCACCGTTTTTTAAAATCACAGCTTCTAGAAGGTTTACATGATTTCGTAAAAAACACGAGTTTTTAGAAAATGTGTTTTATTTCATAAATGGAATCTACAAAGTATGCACATTCTATGTCAGAATGACTTTCTATAGTTTGCGCATGCGTCCGGAAATAAGAAATCTTACTTCCCCCATTTTTTAAAATCACAACTTGTAGAAGGTTTACATGATTTCTTAAAAAACACGAGTTTTTAGAAAATGTATTTTATTTCATAAATGGAATCTAAAAGGTATGCACATTCTACGTCATAACGACATTCTATAGTTTGCGCATGCGTCCGGAAATAAGAAAAGCTTACTTCCCCCGTTTTTTAAAATCACAGCTTCTAGAAGATTTACATGATTTCTTAAAAAACATGAGTCTTTGGAAAATGTGTTTTATTTCATAAATTGAATCAACAAAGTATGCACTTTCTACGTCATAAGAACTTTCTATAGTTTGCGCATGCGTTTCGAAATAAGAAAAGCTTACTTCCCCCATTTTTTAAAATCACGGCTTCTAGAAGGTTTACATGATTTCTTAAAAAACACGAGTTTTTAGAAAATGTGTTTTATTTCATAAATGGAATCAACAACGTATGCACATTCTACGTCATAACGACTTTCTATAGTTTGCGCATGCGTCCGAAAATAAGAAAAGCTTACTTCCACCATTTTTTAAAATCACAGCTTCTAGAACGTTTACATGATTTCGTAAAAACCACGAGTTTTTAAAAAATGTGTTTTATTTCATAAATGGAATCTACAGAGTATGCACATTCTACGTCATAACGACTTTCTATAGTTTGCGCATGCGTTTGGAAATAAGAAAAGCTTACTTCCCCCGTTTTTTAAAATCACAGCTTCTAGAAGGTTTACATGATTTCTTAAAAAACACGACTTTTTAGAAAATGTGTTTTATTTCATAAATGGAATCTACAAAGTATGCACATTCTACGTCATAACGACTTTCTATAGTTTGCGGATGCGTTTGGAAATAAGAGAAGCTTACTTCCCCTGTTTTTTAAAATCACAGCTTCTAGAAGGTTTACATGATTTCTTAACAAACACGAGTTTTTAGAAAATGTGTTTTATTTCATAAATGGAATCTACAAAGTATGCACATTCTACATCATAATGACTTTATATAGTTTGCGCATGCGTCCGGAAATAAGAAAATTTTACTTCCACCGTTTTTTAAAATCACAGCTTCTAGAAGGTTTACATGATTTCCTTAAAAACACGAGTTTTTAGAAAATGTGTTTTATTTCAGAAATAGAATCTACAAAGTACGCACATTCTACGTCATAACGACTTTCTATAGTTTGCGCATGCGTCCGGAAATAAGAAAATCTTACTTCCCCCTTTTTATAAAATCACAGCTTCTAGAAGGTTTACTTGATTTCTTAAAAAACACGAGTTTTTAGAAAATGCGTTTTATTTCATAAATGGAATCAACAAAGTATGAATATTCTAGGTCATAACGACTTTGTATAGTTTGCGCATGCGTTTGGAAATAAGAAAAGCTTACTTCCCCCGTTTTTTAAAATCACAGCTTCTAGAAGGTTTGCATGATTTCTTAAAAAACAAGAGTTTTTAGAAAATGTGTTTTATTTCATAAATGGAATCAACAAAGTATGAACATTCTACGTCATAACGACTTTCTTTAGTTTGCGCATGCGTCCTGAAATAAGAAAAGCTTACTTCCCCCATTTTTTAAAATCACAACTTCTAGAAGCTTTACATGATTTCTTAAAAAACATGAGTTTTTAGAAAATGTGTTTTATTTCATAAATGGAATCAACAAAGTATACACATTCTATGTCATAACAACTTTCTATAGTTTGCGCATTCGTCCGGAAATAAGAAAAGCTTACTTCCACCATTTTTTAAAATCACAGCTTCTAGAAGGTTTACATGATTTCGTAAAAAACATGAGTTTTTAGAAAATGTGTTTTATTTCATAAATGGAATCTACAAAGTATGCACATTCTACGTCATAACGACCTTCTATAGTTTGCGCATGCGTCCGGAAATAAGAAAAGCTTACTTCCCCCATTTTTTAAAATCGCAACTTCTAGAAGCTTTACATGATTACTTAAAAAACACGAGTTTTTAGAAAATGTGTTTTATTTCATAAATGGAATCAACAAAGTATGCACATTCTACGTCATAACGACTTTCTATAGTTTGCGCATGCGTTTGGAAATAAGAAAAGCTTACTTCTCCTGTTTTTTAAAATCACATCTTCTAGAAGGTTTACATGATTTCTTACAAAACACGAGTTTTTAGAAAATGTGTTTTATTTCATAAATGGAATCTACAAAGTATGCACATTCTACGTTAGAACGACTTTCTATAGTTTGCGCATGCGTCCTGAAATAAGAAATCTTACTTCCCCCGTTTTTTAAAATCACAGCTTCCAGAAGGTTTACATGATTTCTTAAAAAACACGAGTTTTTAGAAAATGTGTTTTATTTCATAAATGGGATCAACAAAGTATGAACATTCTACGTCATAACGACTTTATATAGTTTGCGCATGCGTCCGGAAATAAGAAAAGCTTACTTCCACCGTTTTTTGAAATCACAGCTTCTAGAAGGCTTACATGATTTTGTAAAAAACACGAGTTTTTAGAAAATATGTTTTATTTCAGAAATGGAATCTACAAAGTATGCACATTCTACGTCATAAAGACTTTCTATAGTTTGCGCATGCATCCGGAAATAAGAAAAGCTTACTTCCCCCGTTTTTTAAAATCATAGCTTCTAGAAGGTTTACATGATTTCATAAAAAACACGAGTTTTTAGAAAATGTGTTTTATTTCATAAATAGAATCAACAAAGTATGCACATTCTACGTCATAACGACTTTCTATAGTTTGCGCATTCGTCCGGAAATAAGAAAAGCTTACTTCCACTGTTTTTTAAAATCACAGCTTCTAGACGGTTTACATAATTTCGTAAAAAACACGAGTTTTTAGAAAATGTGTTTTATTTCATCAATGGAATCTACAAAGTATGCACATTCTACGTCATAACGACTTCCTATAGTTTGCGCATGTGTTTGGAAATAAGAAAAGCTTACTTCCCCCGTTTTTTAAAATCACAGCTTCTAGAAGGTTTACATGATTTCTTAAAAAACACGAGTTTTTAGAAAATGTGTTTTATTTCATAAATGGAATCAACAAAGTATGCACATTCTACGTCATAACGACTTTCTATAGTTTGCGCATGCGCCCGGAAATCAGAAAAGCTTACTTCCACTATTTTTTAAAATCACAGCTTCTAGAAGGTTTACATGATTTCTTAAAAAACACAAGTTTTTAGAAAATGTGTTTTATTTCATAAATGGAATCAACAAAGTATGCACATTCTATGTCATAACGACTTTCTATAGTTTGCGCATTCGTCCGGAAATAAGAAAAGCTTACTTCCACCATTTTTTAAAATCACATCTTCTAGAAGGTTTACATGATTTCGTAAAAAATACGAGTTTTTAGAAAATGTGTTTTATTTCATAAATGGAATGAACAAAGTATGCACATTCTACGTCATAACGACTTTCTATAGTTTTCCCATGCATTTGGAAATAAGAAAAGCTTACTTCCCCCGTTTTTTAAAATCACAGCTTCTAGAAAGTTTACATGAGTTCTTACAAAACACGAGTTTTTAGAAAATGTGTTTTATTTCATCAATGGAATCAACAAAGTATGCACATTCTACGTCATAACGACTTTCTATAGTTTGCGCATGCGTCCGGAAACAAGAAAAGCTTACTTCCACCGTTTTTTAAAATCACAGCTTGTAGAAGGTTTACATGATTTCCTAAAAAACATGAGTTTTTAGAAAATGTTTTTTATTTCATCAATGGAATCGACAACGTATGTACATTCTACGTCATAACGACTTTCTATAGTTTGCGCATGCGTCCGGAAATAAGAAAAGCTTACTTCCACTGTTTTTTAAAATCACAGCTTCTAGAAGGTTTACATGATTTCGTAAAAAACAAGAGTTTTTAGAAAATGTGTTTTATTTCATAAATGGAATCTACATAGTATGCAAATTCTACGTCATAACGACTTTCTATATTTGCGCATGCATCCGGAAATAAGAAAAGCTTACTTCCACTGTTTTTTAAAATCACAGCTTCTAGGAGGTTTACATGATTTCGTAAAAAACAAAAGTTTTTAGAAAATGTGTTTTATTTCATAAATGGAATCTACAAAGTATGCACATTCTACGTCATAACGAATTTCTATAGTTTCCGCATGCGTCCGGAAATAAGAAAAGATTACTTCCCCCGTTTTTTAAAATCACAGCTTCTAGAAGGTTTACATGATTTCTTAAAAAACACGAGTTTTTAGAAAATGTGTTTTATTTCATAAATGGAATCAACAAAGAATGCACATTCTACGTCATAACGACTTCCTATAGTTTGCGCATGCGTTTAGAAATAAGAAAAGCTTACCTCCCCCGTTTTTTAAAATCACGGCTTCTAGAAGGTTTACATGATTTCTTTAAAAACACGAGGTTTTAGAAAATGTGTTTTATTTCATAAATAGAATCAACAAAGTATGCACATTCTACGTCATAACGATGATCTATAGTTTGCGCATGCGTTCGGAAATAAGAAATGCTTACTTCCACCGTTTTTTAAAATCACAGCTTCTCGAAGGTTTACATGATTTCATAAAAAACACAAGTTTTTAGGAAATATGTTTTATTTCATAAATGGAATCAACAAAGTATGCACATTCTACATCATAACGACTTTCTATAGTTTGCGCATGCGTCCGGAAATAAGAAACGCTTACTTCCCCTGTTTTTTAAAATCACATCTTCTAGAAGGTTTACATGATTTCGTAAAAAATCTGAGTTTTTAGAAAATGTGTTTTATTTCATAAATGGAATCTACAAAGTATGCACATTCTACGTCATAACGACTTTCTAAAGTTTGCGCATGCGTTTGGAAATAAGAAAAGCTTACTTCCCCCGTTTTTTAAAATCGAAGCTTCTAGAAGGTTTACATGATTTCCTAAAAAGCACGAGCTTTTATAAAATGTGTTTTATTTCATAAATGGAATGAACAAAGTATGCACATTCTACGTCATAATAACTTTCTATAGTTTGCGCATGCGTTTGGAAATAAGAAAAGCTTACTTCCCCCGTTTTTTAAAATCACAGCTTCTAGAAGGTTTACATGATTTCTTACAAAACACGAGTTTTTAGAAAATGTGTTTTATTTCATCAATGTTATCAACAAAATATGCACATTCTACGTCATAACGACTTTCTATAGTTTGCGCATGCGTCCAGAAATAAGAAAAGCTTACTTCCACCATTTTTTAAAATCACAGCTTCTAGAAGGTTTACATGATTTCTTAAAAAACACGACTTTTTAGAAAATGTGTTTTATTTCATAAATGGAATCAACAAAGTATACACATTCTACGTCATAACGACTTTCTATAGTTTGCGCATGTGTCCGGAAATAAGAAAAGCTTACTTCCACCCTTTTTTAAAATCACAGCTTCTAGAAGGTTTACATGATTTCGTAAAAAACACGAGTTTTTAGAAAATGTGTTTTATTTCATAAATGGAATCAACAAAGTATGCACATTCTACGTCATAACGACTTTCTATAGTTTGCGCATGCGTCCAGAAATAAGAAAAGCTTACTTCCCCCGTTTTTTAAAATCACAGCTTCTAGCCGGTTTACATGATTTCTTAAAAAACACGAGTTTTTAGAAAATGTGTTTTATTTCATAAATGGAATCAACAAAGTATGCACATTCTACGACTTTCTTTAGTTTGCGCATGCGTTTGGAAATAAGAAAAGCTTACTTCCCCCGTTTTTTAAAATCATAGCTTCTAGAAGGTTTACATGATTTCGTAAAAAACACGAGTTTTTAGACAATGTGTTTTATTTCATGAATGGAATCAACAAAGTATGCACATTCTACGCCATAACGACTTTCTATAGTTTGCCCAATTGTCCGGAAATAAGAAAAGCTTACTTCCCCCGTTTTTTAAAATCACTGCTTCTAGAAGGTTTACCTGATTTCGTAAAAAACACGAGTTTTTAGAAAATGTGTTTTATTTCATCAATAGAATCAAGAAAGTATGCACATTCTACGTCATAACGGCTTTCTATAGTTTGCGCATGCTTCCGGAAATAAGAAAAGCTTACTTCCCCCGTTTTTTAAAGTCACAGCTTCTAGAAGGTTTACATGATTTCTTAAAAAACACGAGTTTTTTGAAAATGTGTTTTATTTCATAAATGGAATCAATAAAGTATGCACATTCTACGTCATAACGACTTTCTATAGTTTGCGCATGCGTTTGGAAATAAGAAAAGCTTACTTCCCCCGTTTTTAAAAATCACAGCGTCTAGAAGGTTTACATGATTTCTTAAAAAACACGAGTATTTTGAAAATGTGTTTTATTTCATAAATGGAATCAACAAAGTATGCACATTCTACATCATAAGGAATTTCTATAGTTTGTGCATGCGTCCGGAAATAAGAAAAGCTTACTTCCACTGTTTTTTAAAATCACAGCTTCTAGAAGGTTTACATGATTTCTTAAAAAACACGAGTTTTTAGAAAATGTTTTTTATTTCATAAATTGAATCAACAAAGTATGCACATTCTACGTCATAACGACTTTCTGTAGTTTGCGCATTCGTCCGGAAATAAGAAAAGCTTACTTTCACCGTTTTTTAAAATCACAGCTTCTAGAAGGTTTACATGATTTCGTAAAAAACACGAGTTTTTAGAAAATGTGTTTTATTTCATAAATGGAATCAACAAAGTATGCACATTCTACGTCATAACGACTTTCTATAGTTTGCGCATGCGTTTGGAAATAAGAAAAGCTTACTTCTCCTGTTTTTTAAAATCACATCTTCTAGAAGGTTTACATGATTTCTTACAAAACACGAGTTTTTAGAAAATGTGTTTTATTTCATAAATGGAATCTACAAAGTATGCACATTCTACGTTAGAACGACTTTCTATAGTTTGCGCATGCGTCCGGAAATAAGAAAACTTACTTCCCCCGTTTTTTAAAATCACAGCTTCTAGAAGGTTTACACGATTTCTTAAAAAATACGAGTTTTTAGAAAATGTGCTTTATTTTAGAAATGGAATCAACAAAGTATGCACATTCTACGTCATGACGATTTTCTATAGTTTGTGCATGCGTTTGGAAATAAGAAAAGCTTACTTCCCCCGTTTTTTAAAATCACAGCTTCTGGAAGGTTTACATGATTTCTTAAAAAACACAAGTTTTTAGAAAATGTGTTTTATTTCATAAATGGAATCAACAAAGTATGCACATTATAGGTCATAACGACTTTCTATAGTTTGCGCATGCGTTCGGAAATAAGAAAAGCTTACCTCCCCCGTTTTTTAAAATCACAGCTTTTAGAAGGTTTACATGATTTCGTAAAAAACACGAGTTTTTAGAAAATGTGTTTTATTTCATAAATGGAATCAACAAAGTATGCACATTCTACGTCATAATGACTTTATATAGTTTTGAGCATGCGTCCGGAAATAAGAAAAGCTTACTTCCCCCGTTTTTTAAAATCACAGCTTTTAGAAGGTTTACATGATTTCATGAAAAACACGAGTTTTTAGAAAATGTGTTTTATTTCATAAATAGAATCCACAAAGTATGCACATTCTACGTCATAACGACTTTCTACAGTTTGCGCATTCGTCCGGAAATAAGAAAAGCTTACTTCACCCGTTTTTTAAAATCACAGCTTCTAGAAGGTTTGCATGATTTCTTAAAAAACACGAGTTTTTAGAAAATGTGTTTTATTTCATAAATGTAATCAAGAAAGTATGCACATTCTACATCATAACGACTTTCTATAGTTTGCGCATGCGTACGGAAATAAGAAAAGCTTACTTCCACCATTTTTTTAAATCACAGCTTCTGGAAGGTTTACATGATTTCGTAAAAAAACCTTGTTTTTAGAAAATGTGCTTTATTTCATAAATGGAATCAACAAAGTATGCACATTCTACGTCATAACGACTTTCTATAGTTTGCGCATGCGTTTGGAAATAAGAAAAGCTTACTTCCCCCATTTTTTAAAATCACAGCTTCTAGAAGGTTTACATGATTTCGTAAAAAACACGAGTTTTTAGAAAATGTGTTTTATTTCATCAATGGAATCAACAAAGTATGCACATTCTACGTCATAACGACTTTCTATAGTTTGCGCATGCGTCCGGAAATAAGAAAAGCTTACTTCCCCCGTTTTTGAAAATCACCACTTCTAGAAGGTTTACATGATTTCGTAAAAAACACGAGTTTTTGGAAAATGTGTTTTATTTCATAAATGGAATCTACAAAGTATGCACATTCTACGTCATAACGACTTTCTATAGTTTGCGCATACGTTTGGAAATAAGAAAAGCTTACTCCCCCCGTTTTTTAAAATCACAGCATCTAGAAGGTGTACATGATTTCTTAAAAAACACGAGTTTTTAGAAAATGTGTTTTATTTCATAAATCGAATCAGCAAAGTATGCACATTCTACGTCATAAGGAATTTCTATAGTTTGCGCATGCGTCCGGAAATAAGCTTACTTCCACCGTTTTTTAAAATCACAGCTTCTAGAAGGTTTACATGATTTCTTAAAAAACACGAGTTTTTAGAAAATGTGTTTTATTTCATAAATGGAATCTACAAAGTATGCACATTCTATGTCATAACGACTTTCTATAGTTTGCGCATGCGTCCGGAAATAAGAAAAGCTTATTTCCACCATTTTTTTAAATCACAGCTTCTGGAAGGTTTACATGATTTCGTAAAAAACACTTGTTTTTAGAAAATGTGCTTTATTTCATAAATGGAATCAACAAAGTATGCACATTCTACGTCATAACGACTTTCTATAGTTTGCGCATGCGTTTGGAAATAAGAAAAGCTTACTTTCCCCGTTTTTTAAAATGACAGCTTCTAGAAGGTTTACATGATTTCGTAAAAAAACACGAGTTTTTAGAAAATGTGTTTTCTTTCATAAATGGAATCAACAAAGTATGCACATTCTACGTCATAACGACTTTCTATACTTTGCGCATGCGTCCGAAAATAAGAAAAGCTTACTTCCCCCGTTTTTTAAAATCACCGCTTCTAGAAGGTTTACATGATTTCGTAAAAAACATGAGTTTTTGGAAAATGTGTTTTATTTCATAAATGGAATCTACAAAGTATGCACATTCTACGTCATAACGACTTTCTATAGTTTGCGCATACGTTTCGAAATAAGAAAAGCTTACTCCCCCCGTTTTTTAAAATCACAGCGTCTAGAAGGTTTACATGATTTCTTAAAAAACACGAGTTTTTAGAAAATGTGTTTTATTTCATAAATGGAATCAGCAAAGTATGCACATTCTACGTCATAAGGACTTTCTATAGTTTGCGCATGCGTCCGGAAATAAGAAAAGCTTACCTCCCCTGTTTTTTAAAATCGCAGCTTCTAGAAGGTTTACATGGTTTCTTAAAAAACACGAATTTTTAGAAAATGTGTTTTATTTCATAAATGGAATCAAAAAAGTATGCACATTCTATGTCATAACGACTTTCTATAGTTTGCGCATGCGTTTGGAAATAAGAAAAGCTTACTTCCACCGTTTTTTAAAATCACAGCTTCTAGACGATTTACATTATTTCTTAAAAAAACACGAGTTTTTAGAAAATGTGTTTTATTTCATAAATGGAATCAACAAAGTATGCACTTTCTACGTCATAACGACTTTCTATAGCTTGCGAATGCGTCCGGAATTAAGAAAAGCTTACTTCCAGCGTTTTTTAAAATCACAGCTTCTAGAAGGTTTACATGATTTCTTAAAAAACACGAGTTTTTAGAAAATGTGTTTTATTTCATAAATGGAATCAACAAAGTATGCGCATTCTACGTCATAACGACTTTCAATAGTTTGAGCATGCGTCCGGAAATAAGAAAAGCTTACTTCCCCTGTTTTTTAAAATCACGGCTTCTAGAAGGTTTACATGATTTCTTAAAAAACACAAGTTTTTAGAAAATGTGTTTTATTTAATAAATGGAATCAACAAAGTGTGCACATTCTACGTCATAACGACTTTCTATAGTTTGCGCATGCATTTGGAAATAAGAAAAGCTTACCTCCCCCGTTTTTTAAAATCACAGCTTTTAGAAGGTTTACATAATTTCGTAAAAAAACACGAGTTTTTAGAAAATGTGTTTTATTTCATGAATGGAATCAACAATGTATGTACATTCTATGTCATAACGACTTTCTATAGTTTTGCGCATGCGTCCAGAAATAAGAAAAGCTTACTTCCCCCGTTTTTTAAAATCACTGCTTCTAGAAGGTTTACATGATTTCTTAAAAAACATGAGTTTTTAGAAAATGTGTTTTATTTCATAAATAGAATCAACAAAGTATGCACATTCTACGTCATAACGACTTTCTATAGTTTGCGCATTCGTCCGGAAATAAGAAAACCTTACTTCCCCCGTTTTTTAAAATCACAGCTTCTAGAAGGTTTACATGATTTCTTAAAAAACACGAGTTTTTAGAAAATGTGTTTTATTTCATAAATGGAATCTACAATGTATGCACATTCTACGTCTTAACGACTTTCTATAGTTTGCGCATTTGTCCGGAAATAAGAAAAGCTTACTTCCACCGTTTTTTTAAATCACAGCTTCTAGAAGGTTTACATGATTTCGTAAAAAACACTTGTTTTTAGAAAATGTGCTTTATTTCATAAATGGAATCAACAAAGTATGCATATTCTACGTCATAACGACTTTCTATAGTTTGCGCATGCGTTTGCAAATAAGAAAAGCTTACTTCCCCCGTTTTTTAAAATCACAGCTTCTGGAAGGTTTACATGATTTCGTAAAAAACACGAGTTTTTAAAAAATGTGTTTTATTTCATAAATGGAATCAACAAAGTATGCACATTCTACGTCATAACGAATTTCTATAGTTTGCGCATTCGTCTGGAAATAAGAAAAGCTTACTTCCCCCGTTTTTTAAAATCACAGCTTCTAGAAGGTTTACATGATTTCGTAAAAAACACGAGTTTTTGGAAAATGTGTTTTATTTCATAAATGGAATCTAAAAAGTATGCACATTCTACGTCATAACGACTTTTTATAGTTTGCGCATGCGTTTGGAAATAAGAAAAGCTTACTTCCCCCATTTTTTAAAATCACAGCGTCTAGAAGGTTTACATGATTTCTTAAAAAACACGAGTTTTTAGAAAATGTGTTTTATTTCATAAATGGAATCAACAAAGTATGCACATTCTACGTCATAAGGACTTTCTATAGTTTGCGCATGCGTCCGGAAATAAGAAAAGCTTACTTCCACCGTTTTTTAAAATCACAGCTTCTAGAAGGTTTACATGATTTCTTAAAAAACACGAGTTTTTAGAAAATGTGTTTTATTTCATAAATGGAATCTACAAAGTATGCACATTCTACGTCTTAACGACTTTCTATAGTTTGCGCATTCGTCCGGAAATAAGAAAAGCTTACTTCCACCGTTTTTTAAAATCACAGCTTCTAAAAGGTTTACATGATTTCTTAAAAAACACGAGTTTTTAGAAAATGTGTTTTATTTCATAAATGGAATCAACAAAGTATGCACATTCTACGTCATAACGACTTTCTATAGTTTGCGTATTCGACCGGAAATAAGAAAAGCTTACTTCCACAGTTTTTTAAAATCAGAGCTTCTAGAATGTTTACATGATTTTGTAAAAAACACGAGTTTTTAGAAAATGTGTTTTATTTCATAAATGGAATCTACAAAGTACGCATATTCTTCGTCATAACGACTTTCTATAGTTTGCGCATGCGTTTGGAAACAACTAAAGCTTACTTCCCCCATTTTTTAAAATAACAGCTTCTAGAAGGTTTACATGATTTGTTAAAAAACATGAGTTTTTAGAAAATGTGTTTTATTTCATAAATGGAAACAACAAAGTATGCACATTCTACGTCATAACTACTTTCTATAGTTTGCGCATGCGTCCAGAAATAAGAAAAGCTTACTTCCACCGTTTTTTAAAATCACAGCTTCTAGAAGGTTTACATGATTTCGTAAAAAACACGAGTTTCTTGAAAATGTGTTTTATTTCATAAATGGAATCAACAAAGTATGCACATTCTACGTCATAACGAATTTCTATAGTTTGCGCATGCGTCCGAAAATAAGAAAAGCTTACTTCCACCGTTTTTTAAAATCACAGCTTCTAGAAGGTTTACATGATTTCGTAAAAAACATGAGTTTTTAGAAAATGTGTTTTATTTCATAAATGGAATCTACAAAGTATGCACATTCTACGTCATAACGAATTTCTATAGTTTGCGCATGCGGCCGAAAATAAGAAAAGCTTACTTCCCACGTTTTTTAAAATCACAGCTTCTAGAAGGTTTACATGATTTCTTAAAAGACACGAGTTTTTATAAAATGTGTTTTATTTCATAAATAGAATCAAGAAAGTATGCACACACTACGTCATAACGAATTTCTATAGTTTGCGCATGCGTTTGGAAATAAGAAAAGCTTACTTCCCCCGTTTTTTAAAATCACAGCTTCTAGAAGGTTTACATGATTTCCTAAAAAAGACGAGTTTTTAGAAAATGTGTTTTATTTCATAAATGGAATCAACAAAGTATGCACATTCTACGTCATAACGACTTTCTATAGTTTGCGCATGCGTCCGGAAATAAGATAAGCTTACTTCCACCATTTTTTAAAATCACAGCTTCTACAAGGTTTACGTGAATTCTTAAAAAACACTAGTTTTTAGAAAATGTCTTTTATTTCATAAATGGAATCAACAAAGTATGAAAATTCTACGTCATAACGACTTTCTATAGTTTGCGTATTCGTCCGGAAATAAGAAAAGCTTACTTCCAGCGTTTTTTAAAATCGCAGCTTCTAGAAGGTTTATATGATTTCGTAAAAAACACGAGTTTTTAGAAAATGTGTTTTATTTCATAAATGGAATCTACAAAGTATGCACATTCTACGTCATAACGACTTTCTATAGTTTGTGTATTCGACCAGAAATAAGAAAAGCTTACTTCCCCCGTTTTTTAAAATCACAGCTTCTAGAATGTTTACATGATTTCGTAAAACACACGAGTTTTTAGAAAATGTGTTTTATTTCATAAATGGAATCTACAAAGTACGCACATTCTTCGTCATAACGACTTTCTATAGTTTGCGCATGCGTTTGGAAATAAGAAAAGCTTACTTCCCCTGTTTTTTAAAATCACGGATTCTAGAAGGTTTACATGATTTCTTAAAAAACATGAGTTTTTAGAAAATGTGTTTTATTTCATAAATGGAATCATAAAAGTATGCACATTCTACGTCATAACGAATTTCTATAGTTTGCACATGCGTCCGGAAATAAGAAAAGCTTACTTCCACCGTTTTTTAAAATCACAGCTTCTAGAAGGTTTACATGATTTCGTAAAAAACATGAGTTTTTTGAAAATGTGTTTTATTTCAAAAATGGAATCTACAAAGTATACACATTCTATGTCATAACGAATTTCTATAGTTTGCGCATGCGTCCGGAAATAAGAAAAGCTTACTTCCACCGTTTTTTAAAATCACAGCTTCTAGAAGGTTTACATGATTTCGTAAAAAACACGAGTTTTTAGAAAATGTGTTTTATTTCATAAATGGAATCTACCAAGTATACATATTCTACGTCATAACGACTTTCTATCGTTTGCGCATGCGGCCAGAAATAAGAAAAGCTTACTTCCCCCGTTTTTTAAAATCACAGCTTCTAGAAGGTTTACATGATTTCGTAAAAAACACGAGTTTTTAGAAAATGTGTTTTATTTCATAAATGGAATCAAGAAAGTATGCACATTCTACGTCATAACGACTTTCTATAGTTTGCGCATGCGTTTGGAAATAAGAAAAGCTTACTTCCCCCGTTTTTTAAAATCACAGCTTCTACAAGGTTTAAATGATTTCTTAAAAAACACGAGTGTTTAGAAAATGTGTTTTATTTCATAAATGGAATTAACAAAGTATGCACATTCTACATCATAACGACTTTCTATAGTTTGCGCATGCGTCCGGAAATAAGAAAAGCTTACTTCCACCATTTTTTAAAATCACGGATTCTAGAAGGTTTACATGATTTCGTAAAAAACACGATTTTTTAGAAAATGTGTTTTATTTCTTAAATGGAATCTACAAAGTATGCAAATTCTACATCATAAAGACTTTCTATAGTTTGCGCATGCGTCCGGAAATAATAAAATCTTTTTTCCCCCGTTTTTTAAAATCGCGGCTTCTAGAAGGTTTACATGATTTCTTAAAAAACAAGAGCTTTTAGAAAATGTGTTTTATTTCATAAATGCAATCAACAAAGTATGCACATTCTACTTCATAACGACTTTCTATAGTTTGCGCATGCGTTTGGAAATAAGAAAAGCTTACTTCCCCCGTTTTTTAAAATCACAGCTTCTAGAAGGTTTACATGATTTCTTAAAAAACACGAGTTTTTAGAAAATGTGTTTTATTTCATAAATGGAATCAACAAAGTATGCACATTCTACGTCATAACGACTTTCTATAGTTTGCGCATGCATCCGGAAATAAGAAAAGCTTACTTCCACCGTTTTTTAAAATCACAGCTTCTAGAAGGTTTACATGATTTCGTAAAAAACACGAGTTTTTAGAAAATGTGTTTTATGTCATAAATGGAATCTACAAATTATGCACATTCTACGTCATAACGACTTTCTATAGTTTGCGCATGCGTCCGGAAATAAGAAAAGCTTACTTCCACTGTTTTTTAAAATCACAGCTTCTAAAAGGTTTACATGATTTCGTAAAAAACACGAGTTTTTAGAAAATGTGTTTTATTTCATAAGTGGAATGTACAAAGTATGCACATTCTACGTCATAACGAATTTATATAGTTTGCGCATGCGTCCGAAATAAGAAAAGCTTCTTCCCCCGTTTTTTAAAATCACAGCTTTAGAAGGTTTACATGATTTCTTAAAAAACACGAGTTTTTAGAAAATGTGTTTTATTTCATAAATGGAATCAACAAAGTATGCACATTCTACGTCATAACGACTTTCTATAGTTTTCGCATGCGTGTGGAAATAAGAAAAGCTTACTTCCCCCGTTTTTTAAAATCACAGCTTCAAGAAGGTTTACATGATTTCTTAAAAACCACGAGTTTTTAGAAAATGTGTTTTATTTCATAAATGGAATCAACAAAGTATGCACATTCTACGTCATAACGACTTTCTATAGTTTCCGCATGCATTTGGAAATAAGAAAAGCTTACTTCCCCCGTTTTTTAAAATCACAGCTTCTAGAAGGTTTACATGATTTCTTAAAAAACACGAGTTTTTAGAAAATGTGTTTTATTTCATAAATGGAATCAACAAAGTATGCACATTCTACGTCATAACGACTTTCTATAGTTTGCGCATGCGTACGGAAATAAGAAAAGCTTACTTCCACCGTTTTTTTAAATCACAGCTTCTAGAAGGTTTACATGATTTCGTAAAAACATGAGTTTTTTTAAAATGTGTTTTATTTCATAAATGGAATCTACAAAGTATGCACATTCTACGTCGTAACGAATTTCTATAGTTTGCGCATGCGTCCGGAAATAAGAAAAGCTTACTTCCACCGTTTTTTAAAATCACAGCTTCTAGAAGGTTTACATGATTTCGTAAAAAACACGACTTTTTAGAAAATGTGTTTTATTTCATAAATGGAATCTACAAAGTATGCACATTCTACGTCATAACGACTTTCTATAGTTTGTGTATTCGATCGGAAATAAGAAAAGCTTACTTCCATAGTTTTTTAAAATCACAGCTTCTAGAATGTTTAAATGATTTCGTAAAAAACACGAGTTTTTAGAAAATGTGTTTTATTTAATAAATGGAATCAACAAAGTATTCACATTCTACTTCATAACGACTTTCTATAGTTTGCGCATGCGTTTGGAAATAAGAAAAGCCTTCTTCCCCCGTTTTTTAAAATCACAGCTTCTAGAAGGTTTACATGATTTGTTAAAAAACACGAGTTTTTAGAAAATGTGTTTTATTTCATAAATGGAATCAACAAAGTATGCACATTCTACGTCATAACGACTTTCTATAGTTTGCGCATGCGTCCGGAAATAAGAAAAGCTTACTTCCACTGTTTTTTAAAATCACAGCTTCTAGAAGGTTTACATGATTTCGTAAAAAACACGAGTTTTTAGAAAATGTGTTTTATGTCATAAATGGAATCTACAGAGTATGCACATTCTACGTCATAAGGACTTTCTATAGTTTGCGCATGCGTCCGGAAATAAGAAAAGCTTACTTCCACTGTTTTTTAAAATCACAGCTTCTAGAAGGTTTACATGATTTCGTAAAAAACACGAGTTTTTAGAAAATGTGTTTTATTTCATAAATGGAATTTACAAAGTATGCACATTCTACGTCATAACGAATTTCTATAGTTTGCGCATGCGTCCGGAAATAAGAAAAGCTTACTTCCCCCGTTTTTTAAAATCACAGCTTCTACAAGGTTTACATGATTTCTTAAAAAACACGAGTTTTTAGAAAATGTGCTTTATTTCATAAATGGAATCAACAAAGTATGCACATTCTACGTCATAACGACTTTCTATAGTTTTCGCATGCGTGTGGAAATAAGAAAATCTTACTTCCCCCGTTTTTTAAAATCACAGCTTCTAGAAGGTTTACATGATTTCTTAAAAAATGCGAGTTTTTAGAAAATGTGTTTTATTTCATAAATGGAATCAACAAAGTATGCACATTCTACATCATAACGACTTTCTATAGTTTGCGCATGCATTTGGAAATAAGAAAAGCTTACTTCCCCCATTTTTTAAAATCACAGCTTCTAGAAGGTTTACATGATTTCTTTAAAAACACGAGTTTTTAGAAAATGTGTTTTATTTCATAAATGGAATCAACAAAGTATGCACATTCTACGTCATAACGACTTTCTATAGTTTCCGCATGCGTCCGGAAATAAGAAAAGCTTACTTCCACCGTTTTTTAAAATCACAGCTTCTAGAAGGTTTACATGATTTCGTAAAAACATGAGTTTTTTGAAAATGTGTTTTATTTCATAAATGGAATCTACAAAGTATGCACATTCTACGTCATAACGAATTTCTATAGTTTGCGCATGCGTCCGGAAATAAGAAAAGCTTACTTCCACCGTTTTTTAAAATCACAGCTTCTAGAAGGTTTACATGATTTCGTAAAAAACACGAGTTTTTAGAAAATGTGTTTTATTTCATAAATGGAATCTACAAAGTATGCACTTTCTACGTCATAACGACTTTCTATAGTTTGCGCATGCGGCCGGAAATAAGAAAAGCTTACTTCCAGAGTTTTTTAAAATCACAGCTTCTAGAATGTTTACATGATTTCTTAAAAAACACGAGTTTTTAGAAAATGTGTTTTATTTCATAAATGGAATCTACAAAGTACGCACATTCTTCGTCATAACGACTTTATATAGTTTGCGCATGCGTTTGGAAAAAAGAAAAGCTTACTTCCCCCGTTTTTTAAAATCACGGATTCTAGAAGGTTTACATGATTTCTTAAAAAACATGAGTTTTTAGAAAATGTGTTCTATTTCATAAATGGAATCAACAAAGTATGCACATTCTACGTCATAAAGAATTTCTATAGTTTGCACATGCATCCGGAAATAAGAAAAGCTTACTTGCACCGTTTTTTAAAATCACAGCTTCTAGAAGGTTTACATGATTTCGTAAAAAACATGAGTTTTTTTAAAATGTGTTTTATTTCATAAATGGAATCTACAAAGTATGCACATTCTACGTCATAACGAATTTCTATAGTTTGCGCATGCGTCCGGAAATAAGAAAAGCTTACTTCCACCGTTTTTTAAAATCACAGCTTCTAGAAGGTTTACATGATTTCGTAAAAAACACGAGTTTTTAGAAAATGTGTTTTATTTCATAAATGGAATCTGCAAAGTATGCACATTCTACGTCATAACGACTTTCTATAGTTTGTGCATGCGGCCGGAAATAAGAAAAGCTTACTTCCCCCGTTTTTTAAAATCACAGCTTCTAGAAGGTTTACATGATTTCGTAAAAAACACGAGTTTTTAGAAAATGTGTTTTATTTCATAAATGGAATCAACAAAGTATGCACATTCTACGTCATAACGACTTTCTATGGTTTGCGCATGCGTTTGGAAATAAGAAAAGCTTACTTCCCCCGTTTTTTAAAATCACAGCTTCTACAAGGTTTACATGATTTCTTAAAAAACACGAGTTTTTAGAAAATGTGTTTTATTTCATAAATGGAATCAACAAAGTATGCACATTCTACATCATAACGAATTTCTATAGTTTGCGCATGCGTCCGGAAATAAGAAAAACTTACTTCCACCATTTTTTAAAATCACGGATTCTAGAAGGTTTACATGATTTCGTAAAAAACACGAGTTTTTAGAAAATGTGTTTTATTTCTTAAATGGAATCTACAAAGTATGCACATTCTACGTCATAATGACTTTCTATAGTTTGCGCATGCGTTTGGAAATAAGAAAAGCTTACTTCCCCCGTTTTTTAAAATCACAGCTTCCAGAAGGTTTACATGATTTCTTAAAAAACACGAGTTTTTAGAAAATGTGTTTTATTTCATAAATGGAATCAACAAAGTATGCACATTCTACGTCATAACGACTTTCTATAATTTGCGCATGCGTTTGGAAATAAGAAAAGCTTACTTCCACCGTTTTTTAAAATCACAGCTTCTAGAAGGTTTACATGATTTCGTAAAAAACACGAGTTTTTAGAAAATGTGTTTTATGTCATAAATGGAATCTACAGAGTATGCACATTCTACGTCATAACGACTTTCTATAGTTTGCACATGCGTCCGGAAATAAGAAAAGCTTACTTCCACTGTTTTTTAAAATCACAGCTTCTAGAAGGTTTACATGATTTCGTAAAAAACACGAGTTTTTAGAAAATGTGTTTTATTTCATAAATGAAATTTACAAAGTATGCACATTCTACGTCATAACGAATTTCTATAGTTTGCGCATGCGTCCGGAAATAAGAAAAGCTTACTTCCCCCGTTTTTTAAAATCACAGCTTCCTGAAGGTTTACATGATTTCTTAAAAAACACGAGTTTTTAGAAAATGTGTTTTATTTCAGAAATTGAATCAACAAAGTATGCACATTCTACGTCATAACGACTTTCTATAGTTTTCGCATGCGTGTGGAAATAAGAAAAGCTTACTTCCCCCGTTTTTTAAAATCACAGCTTCTAGAAGGTTTACATGATTTCTTAAAAAACACGAGTTTTTAGAAAATGTGTTTTATTTCATAAATGGAATCAACAAAGTATGCACATTCTACGTCATAACGACTTTCTATAGTTTGTGCATGCATTTGGAAATAAGAAAAGCTTACTTCCCCCATTTTTTAAAATCACAGCTTCTAGAAGGTTTACATGATTTCTTAAAAAACACGAGTTTTTAGAAAATGTGTTTTATTTCATAAATGGAATCAAAAAAGTATGCACATTCTACGTCATAACGACTTTCTATAGTTTGCGCATGCGCCCGGAAATAAGAAAAGCTTACTTCTACCGTTTTTTAAAATCACAACTTCTAGAAGGTTTACATGATTTCGTAAAAACATGAGTTTTTTGAAAATGTGTTTTATTTCATAAATGGAATCTACAAAGTATGCACATTCTACGTCATAACGAATTTCTATAGTTTGCGCATGCGTACGGAAATAAGAAAAGCTTACTTCCACCGTTTTTTAAAATCACGGCTTCTAGAAGGTTTACATGATTTCGTAAAAAACACGACTTTTTAGAAAATGTGTTTTATTTCATAAATGGAATCTACAAAGTATGCACATTCTACGTCATAACGACTTTCTATAGTTTGTGTATTCGACCGGAAATAAGAAAAGCTTACTTCCACAGTTTTTTAAAATCACAGCTTCTAGAATGTTTACATGATTTCGTAAAAAACACGAGTTTTAAGAGAATGTGTTTTATTTCATAAATGGAATCTACAAAGTACGTAGATTCTTCGTCATAACGACTTTCTATAGTTTGCGCATGCGTTTGGAAACAAGAAAAGCTAACTTCCCCCGTTTTTTAAAATCACGGATTCTAGAAGGTTTACATGATTTGTTAAAAAACATGAGTTTTTAGAAAATGTGTTTTATTTCATAAATGGAATCAACAAAGTATGCACATTCTATGTCATAACGAATTTCTATAGTTTGCACATGCGTCCGGAAATAAGAAAAGCTTACTTGCACCGTTTTTTAAAATCACAGCTTCTAGAAGGTTTACATGATTTCGTAAAAAACGTGAGTTTTTTTAAAATGTGTTTTATTTCATAAATGGAATCTGCAAAGTATGCACATTCTACGTCATAACGAATTTCTATAGTTTGCGCATGCGTCCGGAAATAAAAAAAGCTTACTTCCACCGTTTTTTAAAATCACAGCTTCTAGAAGGTTTACATGATTTCGTAAAAAACACGAGTTTTCAGAAAATGTGTTTTATTTCATAAATGGAATCTACAAAGTATGCACATTCTACGTCATAACGACTTTCTATAGTTTACGTATGCGGCCGGAAAAAAGAAAAGCTTACTTCCCCCGTTTTTTAAAATCACAGCTTCTAGAAGGTTTACATGATTTCGTAAAAAACACGAGTTTTTAGAAAATGTGTTTTATTTCATAAATGGAATTTACAAAGTATGCTCATTCTACGTCATAACGAATTTCTATAGTTTACGCATGCGTCCGGAAATAAGAAAAGCTTATTTCCCCCGTTTTTTAAAATCACAGCTTCCTGAAGGTTTACATGATTTCTTAAAAAACACGAGTTTTTAGAAAATGTGTTTTATTTCATAAATGGAATCAACAAAGTATGCACATTCTACGTCATAACAACTTTCTATAGTTTTCGCATGCGTGTGGAAATAAGAAAAGCTTACTTCGACCGTTTTTTAAAATCACAGCTTCTAGAAGGTTTACATGATTTCGTAAAAAACATGAGTTTTTTGAAAATGTGTTTTATTTCATAAATGGAATATACAAAGTATGCACATTCTACGTCATAACAAATTTCTATAGTTTGCGCATGCGTCCGGAAATAAGAAAAGCTTACTTCCACCATTTTTTAAAATCACAGCTTCTAGAATGTTTACATGATTTCGTAAAAAATACGAGTTTTTAGAAAACGTGTTTTATTTCATAAATGGAATCTACAAAGTATGCACATTCTACGTCATAACAACTTTCTATAGTTTGTGTATTTGACCGGAAATAAGAAAAGCTTACTTCCACAGTTTTTTAAAATCACAGCTTTTAGAATGTTTACATGATTTCGTAAAAAACATGAGTTTTTTGAAAATGTGTTTTATTTCATAAATGGAATCTACAAAGTATGCACATTCTACTTCATAACGAATTTCTATAGTTTCTGCATGCGTCCGGAAATAAGAAAAGCTTACTTCCACCGTTTTTTAAAATCACAGCTTCTAGAAGGTTTACATGATTTCGTAAAAAACACGAGTTTTTAAAAATGTGTTTTATTTCATAAATGGAATCTACAAAGTATGCACATTCTACGTCATAACGACTTTCTATAGTTTGCGCATGCGGCCGGAAATAAGAAAAGCTTACTTCCCCCGTTTTTTAAAATCACAGCTTCTAGAAGGTTTACATGATTTCGTAAAAAACACGAGTTTTTTGAAAATGTATTTTATTTCATAAATGGAATCAACAAAGTATGCAAATTCTACGTCATAACGACTTTCTATAGTTTTCGCATGCGTTTGGAAATAAGAAAATCTTACTTCCCCCATTTTTTAAAATCACAGCTTCTAGAAGGTTTACATGATTTCTTAAAAAACACGAGTTTTTAGAAAATGTGTTTTATTTCATAAATGGAATCAACAAAGTATGCACATTCTACATCATAACGACTTTCTATAGTTTGCGCATGCGTCCGGAAATAAGAAAAGCTTACTTCCACCATTTTTAAAATCGCAGCTTCTAGAAGGTTTATATGATTTCGTAAAAAACACGAGTTTTTAGAAAATGTGTTTTATTTCATAAATGGAATCTACAAAGTATGCACATTCTACGTCATAACGAATTTCTATAGTTTGTGTATTCGACCGGAAATAAGAAAAGCTTACTTCCAGAGTTTTTTAAAATCACAGCTTCTAGAATGTTTACATGATTTCGTAAAAAACACGAGTTTTTAGAAAATGTGTTTTATTTCATAAATGGAATCAACAAAGTATGCACATTCTACGTCATAATGACTTTCTATAGTTTGCGCATGCGTCCGGAAATAAGAAAAGCTTACTTCCACCGTTTTTTAAAATCACAGCTTCTAGAAGGTTTACATGATTTCGTAAAAAACACGAGTTTTTAGAAAATGTGTTTTATGTCATAAATGGAATCTACAAAGTATGCACATTCTACGTCATAACAACTTTCTATAGTTTGCGCATGCGTCCGGAAATAAGAAAAGCTTACTTCCAATGTTTTTTAAAATCACAGCTTCTAAAAGGTTTACATGATTTCGTAAAAAACACGAGTTTTTAGAAAATGTGTTTTATTTCATAAATGGAATTTACAAAGTATGCACATTCTACGTCATAACGACTTTCTATAGTTTTCGCATGTGTGTGGAAATAAGAAAAGCTTACTTCCCCCGTTTTTTAAAATCACAGCTTCTAGAAGGTTTACATGATTTCTTAAAAAACACGAGTTTTTAGAAAATGTGTTTTATTTCATAAATGGAATCAACAAAGTATGCACATTCTACGTCATAACGACTTTCTATAGTTTGCGCATGCATTTGGAAATAAGAAAAGCTTACTTCCCCCGTTTTTTAAAATCACGGCTTCTAGAAGGTTTACATGATTTCTTAAAAAACACGAGTTTTTAGAAAATGTGTTTTATTTCATAAATGGAATCAACAAAGTATGCACATTCTACGTCATAACGACTTTCTATAGTTTGCGCATGCGTCCGGAAATAAGAAAAGCTTACTTCCACCGTTTTTTAAAATCACAGCTTCTAGAAGGTTTACATGATTTCGTAAAAAACATGAGTTTTTTGGAAATGTGTTTTATTTCATAAATGGAATCTACAAAGTATGCACATTCTTCGTCATAACGAATTTCTATAGTTTGCGCATGCGTCCGGAAATAAGAAAAGCTTACTTCCACCGTTTTTTAAAATCACAGCTTCTAGAAGGTTTACATGATTTCGTAAAAAACATGAGTTTTTTGAAAATGTGTTTTATTTCATAAATGGAATCTACAAAGTATGCACATTCTACGTCATTACGAATTTCTATAGTTTGCGCATGCGTCCGGAAATAAGAAAAGCTTACTTCCACCGTTTTTTAAAATCACAGCTTCTAGAAAGTTTACATGATTTCGTAAAAAACACGAGTTTTTAGAAAATGTGTTTTATTTCATAAATGGAATCTACAAAGTATGCAAATTCTACGTCATAACGACTTTCTATAGTTTGCGCATGCGTCCGGAAATAAGAAAAGCTTACTTCCCCCGTTTTTTAAAATCACAGCTTCTAGAAGGTTTACATGATTTCATAAAAAACACAAGTTTTTAGAAAATGTGTTTTATTTTGATAAATGGAATCAAGAAAGTATGCACATTCTACGTCATAACGACTTTCTATAGTTTGCGCATGCGTTTGGAAATAAGAAAAGCTTACTTCCCCCGTTTTTTAAAATCACAGCTTCTACAAGGTTTACATGATTTCTTAAAAAACACGAGTTTTTAGAAAATGTGTTTTATTTCATAAATGGAATCAACAAAGTATGCACATTCTACATCATAACGACTTTCTATAGTTTGCGCATGCGTCCGGAAATAAGAAAAGCTTACTTCCACCATTTTTTAAAATCACGGTTTCTAGAAGGTTTACATGATTTCGTAAAAAACACGAGTTTTTAGAAAATGTGTTTTATTTCTTAAATGGAATCTACAAAGTATGCACATTCTACGTCATAACGACTTTCTATAGTTTGCGCATGCGTCCGGAAATAATAAAAGCTTACTTCCCCCGTTTTTTAAAATCACAGCTTCTAGAAGGTTTACATGATTTCTTAAAAAACACAAGTTTTTTGAAAATGTGTTTTATTTCATAAATGGAATCTACAATGTATGCACATTCTACGTCTTAACGACTTTCTATAGTTTGCGCATTCGTCCGGAAATAAGACAAGCTTACTTCCACCGTTTTTTTAAATCACAGCTTCTAGAAGGTTTACATGATTTCGTAAAAAACACTTGTTTTTAGAAAATGTGCTTTATTTCATAAATGGAATCAACAAAGTATGCATATTCTACGTCATAACGACTTTCTATAGTTTGCGCATGCGTTTGCAAATAAGAAAAGCTTACTTCCCCCGTTTTTTAAAATCACAGCTTCTGGAAGGTTTACATGATTTCGTAAAAAACACGAGTTTTTAGAAAATGTGTTTTATTTCATAAATGGAATCTACAATGTATGCACATTCTACGTCATAACGACTTTCTATAGTTTGCGCATGCGTTTGCAAATAAGAAAAGCTTACTTCCCCCGTTTTTTAAAATCACAGCTTCTGGAAGGTTTACATGATTTCGTAAAAAACACGAGTTTTTAGAAAATGTGTTTTATTTCATAAATGGAATCAACAAAGTATGCACATTCTAAGTCATAACGAATTTCTATAGTTTGCGCATTCGTCTGGAAATAAGAAAAGCTTACTTCCCCCGTTTTTTAAAATCACAGCTTCTAGAAGGTTTACATGATTTCGTAAAAAACACGAATTTTTGGAAAATGTGTTTTATTTCATAAATGGAATCTAAAAAGTATGCACATTCTACGTCATAACGACTTTTTATAGTTTGCGCATGCGTTTGGAAATAAGAAAAGCTTACTTCCCCCATTTTTTAAAATCACAGCGTCTAGAAGCTTTACATGACTTCTTAAAAAACATGAGTTTTTAGAAAATATGTTTTATTTCATAAATGGAATCAACAAAGTATGCACATTCTACGTCATAACGAATTTCTATAGTTTGCACATGCGTCCGGAAATAAGAAAAGCTTACTTCCACCGTTTTTTAAAATCACAGCTTCTAGAAGGTTTACATGATTTCGTAAAAAACATGAGTTTTTTGAAAATGTGTTTTATTTCATAAATGGAATCTACAAAGTATGCACATTCTACGTCATTACGAATTTCTATAGTTTGCGCATGCGTCAGGAAATAAGAAAAGCTTACTTCCACCGTTTTTTAAAATCACAGCTTCTAGAAAGTTTACATAATTTCGTAAAAAACACGAGTTTTTAGAAAATGTGTTTTATTTCATAAATGGAATCTACAAAGTATGCAAATTCTACATCATAACGACTTTCTATAGTTTGCGCATGCGTCCGGAAATAAGAAAAGCTTACTTCCCCCGTTTTTTAAAATCACAGCTTCTAGAAGGTTTACATGATTTCATAAAAAACACAAGTTTTTAGAAAATGTGTTTTATTTTGATAAATGGAATCAAGAAAGTATGCACATTCTACGTCATAACGACTTTCTATAGTTTGCGCATGCGTTTGGAAATAAGAAAAGCTTACTTCCCCCGTTTTTTAAAATCACAGCTTCTACAAGGTTTACATGATTTCTTAAAAAACACGAGTTTTTAGAAAAAATATGTTTTATTTCATAAATGGAATCAACAAAGTATGCACATTCTACATCATAACGACTTTCTATAGTTTGCACATGCGTCCGGAAATAAGAAAAGCTTACTTCCACCATTTTTTAAAATCACGGATTCTAGAAGGTTTACATGATTTCGTAAAAAACACGAGTTTTTAGAAAATGTGTTTTATTTCTTAAATGGAATCTACAAAGTATGCACATTCTACGTCATAACGACTTTCTATAGTTTGCGCATGCGTCTGGAAATAATAAAAGCTTACTTCCCCCGTTTTGTAAAATCACAGCTTCTAGAAGGTTTACATGATTTCTTAAAAAACACAAGTTTTTTGAAAATGTGTTTTATTTCATAAATGGAATCTACAATGTATGCACATTCTACGTCTTAACGACTTTCTATAGTTTGCGCATTCGTCCGGAAATAAGAAAAGCTTACTTCCACCGTTTTTTTAAATCACAGCTTCTAGAAGGTTTACATGATTTCGTAAAAAACACTTGTTTTTAGAAAATGTGCTTTATTTCATAAATGGAATCAACAAAGTATGCATATTCTACGTCATAACGACTTTCTATAGTTTCCGCATGCGTTTGCAAATAAGAAAAGCTTACTTCCCCCGTTTTTTAAAATCACAGCTTCTGGAAGATTTACATGATTTCGTAAAAAACACGAGTTTTTAGAAAATGTGTTTTATTTCTTAAATGGAATCTATAAAGTATGCACATTCTACGTCATAACGACTTTCTATAGTATGCGCATGCGTCCGGAAATAATAAAAGCTTACTTCCCCCGTTTTTTAAAATCACAGCTTCTAGAAGATTTACATGATTTCTTAAAAAACACGAGTTTTTAGAAAATGTGTTTTATTTCGTAAATGGAATCAACAAAGTATGCACATTCTACTTCATAACGACTTTCTATAGTTTGCGCATGCGTTTGGAAATAAGAAAAGCTTACTTCCCTCGTTTTTTAAAATCACAGCTTCTAGAAGGTTTACATGATTTGTTAAAAAACATGAGTTTTTAGAAAATGTGTTTTATTTCATAAATGGAATCAACAAAGTATGCACATTCTACGTCATAACGAATTTCTATAGTTTGCACATGCGTCCGGAAATAAAAAAAGCTTACTTCCACAGTTTTTTAAAATCACAGCTTCTAGAAGGTTTACATGATTTCTTAAAAAACACGAGTTTTTAGAAAATGTGTTTTATTTCATAAATGGAATCTACAAAGTATGCACATTCTACGTCATAACAACTTTATATAATTTGCGCATGCGTCCGGAAATAAGAAAAGCTTACTTCCCCCCGTTTTTTTAAAATCAAAGCTTCTAGAAGGTTTACATGATTTCTTAAAAAACACGAGTTTTTAGAAAATGTGTTTTATTTCATAAATGGAATCAACAAAGTATGCACATTCTACGTCATAACGACTTTCTATAGTTTGCGCATGCGTTTGGAAATAAGAAAAGTTAACTTCCCCCGTTTTTTAAAATCACAGCTTCTAGAAGGTTTACATGATTTCTTAAAAAAGACGAGTTTTTAGAAAATGTCTTTCATTTTATAAATGGAATCAACAAAGTATGCACATTCTACGTCATAACGAATTTCTATAGTTTGCACATGCCTCCGGAAATAAGAAAAGCTTACTTCCACAGTTTTTTAAAATTACAGCTTCTAGAAGGTTTACATGATTTCGTAAAAAACATGAGTTTTTCGAAAGTGTGTTTTATTTCATAAATGGAATCTACAAAGTATGCACATTCTACGTCATAACGAATTTCTATAGTTTGCGTATGCGTCCGGAAATAAGAAAAGCTTACATCCCCCGTTTTTTAAAATCACAGCTTCTAGAAGGTTTACATGATTTCTTAAAAAACACGAGTTTTTACAAAATGTGTTTTATTTCATAAATGGAATCAACAAAGTATGCACATTGTACATAATAACGACTTTCTATAGTTTGCGCATGCGTTTGGAAATAAGAAAAGTTTACTTCCCCCGTTTTTTAAACTCACAGCTTCTAGAAGGTTTACATGACTTCCTAAAAACCACGAGTTTTTAGAAAATGTGTTTTATTTCATAAATGGAATCAACAAAATTTGCACGTTCTACGTCATAACGACTTTCTACTGTTTGCGCATTCGTCCGGAAATAAGAAAAGCTTACATCCCCCGTTTTTTAAAATCATAGATTCTAGAAGGTTTACATGATATAGTAGAAAACACGAGTTTTTAGAAAATGTGTTTTATTTCATAAATGGAATCTACAAACTATGCAAATTCTACGTCATAACGATTTTCTATAGTTTGCGCATGCGTCCGGAAATAAGAAAAGCTTACCTCCCCCCTTTTTTAAAATCACAGAGTCTAGACGTTTTGCATGATTTCTTAAAAAACACGAGTTTTTAGAAAATGTGTTTTATTAAATAAATGGAATCAATAAAGTATGTACATTCTACGTCATAACGAATTTCTATAGTTTGCGCATGCGTTTCGAAATAAGAAAAGCTTACTTCCGTCGTTTTTTAAAATCACAGCTTCTAGAAGGTTTACATGATTTCATAAAAAACACGAGTTTTTAGAAAATGTGTTTTATTTCAGAAATGGAATCTACAAAGTATGCACATTCTACGTCATAACAACTTTCTATAGTTTGCACATGCGTCCGGAAATAAGAAAAGCTTACTTCCACCGTTTTTTAAAATCACAGCTTCTAGAAGGTTTACATGACTTCTTAAAAAAAACGAGTTTTTAGAAAATGTTTTTTATTTCATAAATGGAATCAACAAAGTATGCACATTCTACGTCATAACGACTTTCTACTGTTTGCGCATTCATTCAGAAATAAGAAAAGCTTACTTCCCCAGTTTTTTAAAATCACAGCTTCTAGAAGGTTTACATGATTTCGTAAAAAACACGACTTTTTAGAAAATGTGTTTTATTTCATAAATGGAATCTACAAAGTATGCACATTCTACGTCATAACGATTTTCTATAGTTTCCGCATGCGTCCGGAAATAAGAAAAGATTACTTCCCCCGTTTTTTAAAATCACAGCTTCTAGAAGGTTTACATGATTTATGAAAAAACACGAGTTTTTACAAAATGTGTTTTATTTCATAAATGGAATCAACAAAGTATGCACATTCTACGTCATAACGAATTTCTATAGTTTGCGCATGCGTCTGGAAATAAGAAAAGCTTACTTCCCCCGTTTTTTAAAATCACAGCTTCTAGAAGGTTTACATGATTTCTTAAAAAACACGAGTTTTTAGAAAATGTGTTTTATTTCATAAATGGAATCAACAAAGTATGCACATTCTACGCCATAACGACTTTCTATAGCTTGCGCATGCGTTTGGAAATAAGAAAAGCTTACTTCCCCCGTTTTTTAAAATCAAAGCTTCTAGAAGGTTTACATGATTTCTTAAAAAACACGAGTTTTTAGAAAATGTGTTTTATTTCATAAATGGAAACAAAAAAGTATGCACATTCTAAGTCATAATGACTTTCTATAGTTTGCGCATGCGTTTGGAAATAAGGAAAGCTTACTTCCCCCGTTTTTTAAAATCACAGCTTCTAGAAGGTTTACATGCTTTCTTAAAAAACACGAGTTTTTAGAAAATGTGTTTTATTTCATAAATGGAATCAACAAAGTATGCACATTCTACGTCATAACGACTTTCTATACTTTGCGCATGCGTTTGGAAATAAGAAAAGCTTACTTCCACCGTTTTTGAAAATCACAGCTTCTAGAAGGTTTACATGATTTCTTAAAAAACACGAGTTTTTAGAAAATATGTTTTATTTCATAAATGGAATCTACAAAGTATGTACATTCTACGTCATAACAACTTTATATAATTTGCGCATGTGTCCGGAAATAAGAAAAGCTTACTTCCCCCGTTTTTTAAAATCAAAGCTTCTAGAAGGTTTACATGATTTCTTAAAAAACACGAGTTTTTAGAAAATGTGTTTTATTTCATAAATGGAATCAACAAAGTATGCACATTCTAAGTCATAACGACTTTCTATAGTTTGCGCATGAGTTTGGAAATAAGAAAAGCTTACTTCCCCCGTTTTTTTGAAATCACAACTTCTAGAAGGTTTACATGGTTTCTTAAAAAACACGAGTTTTTAGAAAATGTGTTTTATTTCATAAATGGAATCAACAAAGTATGCACATTCTACGTCATAACCACTTTGTATAGATTGCGCATGGGTCTGGAAATAAGAAAAGCTTCCTTCCACCGTTTTTTAAAATCACAGCTTCTAGAAGGTTTACATGATTTCTTAAAAAACACGAGTTTTTAGAAAATGTGTTTTATTTCATAAATGGAATCAACAAAGTATGCACATTCTACGTCATAACGACTTTCTATACTTTGCGCATGCGTTTGGAAATAAGAAAAGCTTACTTCCACCGTTTTTGAAAATCACAGCTTCTAGAAGGTTTACATGATTTCTTAAAAAACACGAGTTTTTAGAAAATGTGTTTTATTTCATAAATGGAATCTACAAAGTATGCACATTCTACGTCATAACAACTTTATATAATTTGCGGATGCGTCCGGAAATAAGAAAAGCTTACTTCCCCCGTTTTTTAAAATCAAAGCTTCTAGAAGGTTTACATGATTTCTTAAAAAACACGAGTTTTTAGAAAATGTGTTTTATTTCATAAATGGAATCAACAAAGTATGCACATTCTAATTCATAACGATTTTCTATAGTTTGCGGATGCGTTTGGAAATAAGAAAAGCTTACTTCCCCCGCTTTTTAAAATCACAGCTTCTAGAAGGTTTACATGATTTCTTAAAAAAGATGCGTTTTTAGAAAATGTCTTTTATTTCATAAATGGAATCAACAAAGTATGCACATTCTACGTCATAACGACTTTGTATAGTTGCGCATGCTTCCGGAAATAAGAAAAGCTTACTTCCACCGTTTTTGAAAATCACAGCCTCTAGAAGGTTTACACGATTTCTTAAAAAACACGAGTTTTTAGAAAATGTGTTTTATTTCATAAATGGAATCAACAAACTATGCACATTCTACGTCATAACGACTTTCTACAGTTTTCGTATTTGTCCGGAAATAAGAAAAGCTTACTTCCACCATTTTTTAAAATCACGTATTCTAGAAGGTTTACATGATTTCTTAAAAAACACGAGTTTTTAGAAAATGTGTTTTATTTCATAAATGGAATCAACAAAGTATGCACATTCTACGTCATAACGACTTTCTTTAGTTTGCGCATGCGTTTGGAAATAAGAAAAGCTTACTTCCCCCGTTTTTAAAAATCACAGCTTCTAGAAGGTTTACATGATTTGTTAAAAAACACGAGTTTTTAGAAAATGTGGTTTATTAAATAAATGGAATCAACAAAGTATGCACATTCTACGTCATAACGACTTTCTATAGTTTGCGCATGCGTCCGGAAATAAGAAAAGCTTACTTCCCCCCTTTTTTGTAAATTCACAGCTTCTAGAAGGTTTACATTATTTCTTAAAAACCACGAGTATTTAGAAAATGTGATTTATTTCATAAATGGAATCAACAAAGTATGCACATTCTATGTCATAACGACTTTGTATGGTTTGCGCATGCGGAAACTATGCACATTCTACGTAATAACGACTTTCTATAGTTTGCGCATACGTCCGGAAATAAGAAAAGCTTATTTCCACTAGGTTTTTAAAATCACAGCTTCTAGAAGGTTTACATGATTTCTTAAAAACAACGAGTTTTTAGAAAATGTCTTTTATTTCATAAATGGAATCAACAAAGTACGAACATTCTATGTCATAACGACTTTGTATAGTTTGTGCATGCACAAAATATGCACATTCTACTTAATAACGACTTTCTATAGTTTGCGCATGCGTCCGGAAATAAGGAAAGCTTACTTCCCCCCTTTTTTTAAATTCACAGCTTCTCGAAGGTTTACATGATTTCTTAAAAAACAAGAATTTCAAGAAAATGCCATTTATTTAATAAATGGAACCAACAAAGTATGCACATTCTACGTAATAACGAATTTCTATAGTTTGCGCATGCGTCCGGAAATAAGAAAAGCTTACTTCTGCCAGTTTTTTAAAATCACAGCTTCGAGAAGGTTTACATGATTTCTTAAAAAAAATGAGTTTTTAGAAAATGTGATTTATTTCATAAATGGAATCAACAAAGTAATCACATTCTATGTCATAACGACTTTCTATAGATTGCGCATACACAAACTATGTACATTCTACGTAATAACGACTTTCTATAGTTTGCGCATGCGTTCGTAACTAAGAAAAGCTTACTTCACCCCATTTTTTAAAATCACAACTTCTAGAAGGTTTACATGATTTCTTAAAAAACACGAGTTTTTAGAAAATGTCATTTATTTAATAAATGGAATCAACAAAGTATGCAAATTCTACGTAATAACAACTTTCTATAGTTTGCGCATGCGTCCGGAAATAAGAAAAGCTTATTTCCCCCCGTTTTGTAAAATCACAGCTTCTAGAAGGATAAAATGATTTCTTAAAAAACACGAGTTTTTAGAAAATGTGTTTTATTTCATAAATGGAATCAACAAAGTATGCACATTCTACTTCATAATGACTTTCTATAGTTTGCGCATGCGTTTGGAAATAAGAAAAGCTTACTTCCCCCGTTTTTTAAAATCACAGCTTCTAGAAGGTTTACATGATTTCTTAAAAAACACGAGTTTTTAGAAAATGTGTTTTATTTCATAAATGGAATCAACAAAGTATGCACATTCTACTTCATAATGACTTTCTATAGTTTGCGCATGCGTTTGGAAATAAGAAAAGCTTACTTCCCCCGTTTTTTAAAATCACAGCTTCTAGAAGGTTTACATGATTTCTTAAAAAACACGAGTTTTTAGAAAATGTGTTTTATTTCATAAATGGAATCTACAAAGTATGCACATTCTACGTCATAACAACTTTCTATAGTTTGCGCATGCGTTTGGAAATAAGAAAAGCTTACTTCCCCCGTTTTTTAAAATCACAGCTTCTAGAAGGTTTACATGATTTCTTAAAAAACACGAGTTTTTAGAAAATGTGTTTTATTTCATAAATGGAATCAAAAAAGTATGCACATTCTACGTCATAACGACTTTCTATAGTTTGCGCATGCGTCCGGAAATAAGAAAAGCTTACTTCCACAATTTTTTAAAATCACAACTTCTAGAAGGTTTACATGATTTCGTAAAAACATGAGTTTTTAGAAAATGTGTTTTATTTCATAAATGGAATCTACAAAGTATGCACATTCTACGTCATATCCACTTTCTATAGTTTGCGCATTCGTCCGGAAATAAGAAAAGCTTACTTCCACCGTTTTTTAAAATCACAGCTTCTAGAAGGTTTACATGATTTCGTAAAAAACACGAGTTTTTAGAAAATGTGTTTTATTTCATCAATGGAATCTACAAAGTATGCACATTCTACGTCATAACGAATTTCTATAGTTTGCGCATGCGTCCGGAAATAAGAAAAGTTTACTTCCCCCGTTTTTTAAAATCACAGCTTCGAGAAGGTTTACATGATTTCTTAAAAAACACGAGTTTTTAGAAAATGTGTTTTATTTCATAAATAGAATCAACAAAGTATGCACATTATACGTCATAATGGCTTTCTACAGTTTTTGCATTTGTCCGGAAATAAGAAAAACTTACTTCCACCATTTTTTAAAATCACGAATTCTAGAAGGTTTACATGATTTCGTAAAAAACACGAATTTTTAGAAAATGTGTTTTATTTCATAAATGGAATCAACAAAGCATGCACATTCTACGTCATAACGACTTTCTATAGTTTGCGCATCCGTTTGGAAAAAAGAAAAGCTTACTTCGACCGTTTTTGAAAATCACAGCTTCTAGAAGATTTACACGATTTCTTAAAAAACATGAGTTTTTAGAAAATGTGTTTTATTTCATAAATGGAATCAACAAAGTATGCACATTCGACGTCATAACGACTTTCTATAGTTTGCGCATTCGTCCGGAAATAAGAAAAGCTTACTTCCACCGTTTTTTAAAATGAAAGCTTCTAAAAGGTTTACATGATTTCGTAAAAAACACGAGTTTTTAGAAAATGTGTTTTATTTCATAAATGGAATCAACAAAGTATGCACATTCTACGTCATAACGACTTTCTATAGTTCGCACATGCGTCCGGACATAAGAAAAGCTTACTTCCACCGTTTTTTAAAATCACAGCTTCTAGTAGGTTTACATGATTCTTAAAAAAAATGAGTGTTTAGAAAATGTGTTTTATTTCATAAATGGAACCAACAAAGTATGCACATTCTACGTCATAACGACTTTCAACAGTGTTCGCATTCGTCCGGAAATAAGAAAAGCTTACTTCCCCCGTTTTTTAAAATCACAGCTTCTAGAAGGTTTACATGATTTGTTAAAAAACACGAGTTTTTAGAAAATGTGGTTTATTAAATAAATGGAATCAACAAAGTATGCACATTCTACGTCATAACGACTTTCTAAAGTTTGCGCATGCGTTTGGAAATAAGAAAAGCTTACTTCCCCCGTTTTTTAAAATCACAGCTTCTAGAAGGTTTACATGATTTCTTAAAAAACACGGGTTTTTAGAAAATGTGTTTTATTTCATAAATGGAATCAACAACGTATGCACATTCTACGTCATAATGACTTTCTATAGTTCGCGCATTCGTCCGGAAATAAGAAAAGCTTACTTCCCCCGTTTTTTAAAATCAAAGCTTGTAGAAGGTTTACATGATTTCTTAAAAAAGATGAGTTTTTAGAAAATGTGTTTTATTTCATAAATGGAATCAACAAAGTATGCACATTCTAAGTCATAATGACTTTCTATAGTTTGTGCATGCGTTTGGAAATAAGAAAAGCTTACTTCCCCCGTTTTTTAAAATCACAGCTTCTAGAAGGTTTACATGATTTCTTAAAAAACACGAGTTTTTAGAAAATGTGTTTTATTTAATAAATGGAATCAACAAAGTATGCACATTCTACGTCATAATGAATTTCTATAGTTTGCGCTTGCGTTTGGAAATAAGAAAAGCTTACTTCCACCGTTTTTTAAAATCACAGCTTCTAGAAGGTTTACATGATTTCGTAAAAAACACGAGTTTTTAGAAAATGTGTTTTATTTCATAAATGGAATCAACAAAGTATGCACATTCAACATCATAACGACTTTCTATAGTTTGCGCATGCGTTTGGAAATAAGAAAAGCTTACTTCCCCCGTTTTTTAAAATCACAGCTTCTAGAAGGTTTACATGATTTGTTAAAAAACATGAGTTTTTAGAAAATGTGTTTTATTTCATAACTGGAATCAACAAAGTATGCATATTCTACGTCATAACGACTTTCTATAGTTTGCGCATGTGTCCGGAATAAGAAAAGCTTACTTCCACCGTTTTTTAAAATCACAGCTTCTAGAAGGTTTACATGATTTTGTAAAAAACACGAGTTTTTAGAAAATGTGTTTTATTTCATAAATGGAATCAACAAAGTATGCACATTCTAAGTCATAACGACTTTCTATAGTTTGCGCATGCGTTTGGAAATAAGAAAAGTTAACTTCCCCCGTTTTTTAAAATCACAGCTTCTAGAAGGTTTACATGATTTCTTAAAAAAGACGAGTTTTTAGAAAATGTCTTTCATTTCATAAATGGAATCAACAAAGTATGCACATTCTACGTCATAATGACTTTCTATAGTTTGCGGATGCGTCCGGAAATAAGAAAAGCTTACTTCCACCATTTTTTAAAATCACGGATTCTAGAAGGTGTACATGAGTTCTTAAAAAACACGAGTTTTTAGAAAATGTGTTTTATTTCATAAATGGAATCAACAAAGTATGCACATTCTAAGTCATAACGACGTTCTATAGTTTGCGCATTCGTCCGGAAATAAGAAAAGCTTACTTCCCCCGTTTTTTAAAATCAAAGCTTCTAGAAAGTTTACATGATTTCTTAAAAAACACGAGTTTTTAGAAAATGTGTTTTATTTCATAAATGGAATCAAAAAAGTATGCACATTTTAAGTCATAACGACTTTCTATAGTTTGCGCATGCGTTTGGAAATAAGAAAAGCTTACTTCCACCGTTTTTTAAAATCACAGCTTCTAGAAGGTTTACATGATTTCGTAAAAAACACGAGTTTTTAGAAAACGTGTTTTACTTCATAAATGGAATCTACAAAGTATGCACATTCTATGTCATAACGACTTTCTATAGTTTGCGCATGCGTCCGGAAATAAGAAAAGCTTACTTCCCCCGTTTTTTAAAATCACAGCTTCGAGAAGGTTTACATGATTTCTTAAAAAACACGAGTTTTTAGAAAATGTGTTTTATTTCGTAAATGGAATCTACAAAGTATGCACATTCTACGTCATAACAACTTTATATAATTTGCGCATGCGTTTGGAAATAAGAAAAGCTTACTTCCCCCATTTTTTAAAATCACAGCTTCTAGAAGGTTTACATGATTTCTTAAAAAACACGAATTTTTAGAAAATGTGTTTTATTTCATAAATCGAATCAACAAAGTATGCACATTCTACGTCATAACAACTTACTATAGTTTGCGCATGCGTTTGGAAATAAGAAAAGCTTACTTCCCCCGTTTTTTAAAATCACAACTTCTAGAAGGTTTACACGATTTCTTAAAAAACACGAGTTTTTAGAAAATGTGTTTTATTTCATAAATGGAATCAACAAAGTATGCACATTCTACGTCATAACGACTTTCTATAGTTTGCGCATGCGTCCGGAAATAAGAAAAGCTTACTTCCACCATTTTTTAAAATCACAGCTTCTAGAAGGTTTACATGATTTCGTAAAAAACACGAGTTTTTAGAAAATGTGTTTTATTTCATAAATGGAATCAACAAAGTATGCACATTCTACGTCATAACGACTTTCTATAGTTTGCGCATTCGTCCGGAAATAAGAAAAGCTTACTTCCACCGTTTTTTAAAATCACAGCTTCTAGAAGGTTTACATGATTTCCTAAAAAACACGAGTTTTTAGAAAATGTGTTTTATTTCATAAATGGAATCAACAAAGTATGCACATTCTAAGTTATAACGACTTTCTACAGTTTGCGCATGCGTTTGGAAATAAGAAAAGTTAACTTCCCCCGTTTTTTAAAATCACAGCTTCTAGAAGGTTTACATGATTTCTTAAAAAAGACAAGTTTTTAGAAAATGTCTTTCATTTCATAAATTGAATCAACAAAGTATGCACATTCTACGTCATAACGACTTTCTATAGTTTGCGCATGCGTCCGGAAATAAGAAAAGCTTACTTCCACCATTTTTTAAAATCACAGCTTCTAGAAGGTTTACATTATTTCATAAAAAACACGAGTTTTTAGAAAATGTGTTTTATTTCATAAATGGAATCTACAAAGTATGCACATTCTACGTCATAACGACTTTCTATAGTTTGCGCATTTGTCCGGAAATAAGAAAAGCTTACTTCCACCGTTTTTTAAAATCACAGCTTCTAGAAGGTTTACATGATTTCGTAAAAAACACGAGTTTTTAGAAAATGTGTTTTATTTCATAAATGGAATCTACAAAGTACGCACATTCTACGTCATAACGACTTTCTATAGTTTTCGCATGCGTCCGGAAATAAGAAAAGCTTACTTCCCCCGTTTTTTAAAATCACAGCTTCGAGAATGTTTACATGATTTCTTAAAAAACACGAGTTTTTAGAAAATGTTTTTTATTTCATAAATAGAATCAAAAATATATGCACATTATACGTCATAATGACTTTCTACAGTTTGTGCATTTGTCCGGAAATAAGAAAAGCTTACTTCCACCATTTTTTAAAATCACGGATTCTAGAAGGTTTACACGATTTCGTAAAAAACACGAGTTTTTAGAAAATGTGTTTTATTTCATAAATGGAATCAACAAAGCATGCACATTCTACGTCATAACTACTTTCTATAGTTTGCGCATCCGTTCGGAAAAAAGAAAAGCTTACTTCGACCGTTTACTAAAATCACAGCTTCTAGAAGATTTACACGATTTCTTAAAAAACATGAGTTTTTAGAAAATGTGTTTTATTTCATAAATGGAATCAACAAAGTATGCATATTCGACGTCATAACGACTTTCTATAGTTTGCGCATTCGTCCGGAAATAAGAAAAGCTTACTTCCATCGTTTTTTAAAATCAAAGCTTCTAGAAGGTTTACATGATTTCGTAAAAAACACGAGTTTTTAGAAAATGTGTTTTATTTCATAAATGGAATCAACAAAGGATGCACATTCTACGTCATAACGACTTTCTATAGTTCGCACATGCGTCCGGAAATAAGAAAAGCTTACTTCCACCGTTTTTTAACATCACAGCTTCTAGAAGGTTTACATGACTTCTTAAAAAAAATGAGTGTTTTGAAAATGTGTTTTATTTCATAAATGGAATCAACAAAGTATGCACATTCTACGTCATAACGACTTTCAACAGTTTTCGCATTCGTCCGGAAATAAGAAAAGCTTACTTCCCCCGTTTTTTAAATCACAGCTTCTAGAAGGTTTACATGATTTGTTAAAAAACAAGAGTTTTTAGAAAATGTGTTTTATTAAATAAATGCAATCAACAAAGTATGCACATTCTACGTCATAACGACTTTCTATAGTTTGCGCATGCGTTTGGAAATAAGAAAAGCTTACTTCCCCCGTTTTTTAAAATCACAGCTTCTAGAAGGTTTACATGATTTCTTAAAAAACACGAGTTTTTAGAAAATGTGTTTTATTTCATAAATGGAATCTACAAAGTATGCACATTCTACGTCATAACGACTTTCTATAGTTTTGCATGCATCCGGAAAAAAGAAAAGCTTACTTCCACTGTTTTCTAAAATCACAGCTTCTAGAAGGTTTACATGATTTCGTAAAAAACAAGAATTTTTAGAAAATGTGTTTTATTTCATAAATGGAGTCAACAAAGTATGCACATTCAATGTCATAACGACTTTCTATAGTTTGCGCATGCGTTTGGAAATAAGAAAAGCTTACTTCCGCCATTTTTTAAAATCACAGCGTCTAGAAGGTTTACATGATTTCGTAAAAAACATGAGTTTTTAGAAAATGTGTTTTATTTCAAAAATGGAATCTACAAAGTATGCACATTCTACATCATAACGACTTTCTATAGTTTGCACATGCGTCCGAAAATAAGAAAAGCTTACTTCCACCGTTTTTTAAAATCAGAACTTCTAAAAGGTTTACATGACTTCTTAAAAAACACGAGTTTTTAGAAAATGTGTTTTATTTCATAAATGGAATCTACAAAGTATGCACATTCTACGTCATAACGACTTTCTATAGTTTGGCATGCGTCCGGAAAAAAGAAAAGCTTACTTCCACTATTTTTTAAAATCACAGCTTCTAGAAGGTTTACATGATTTCGTAAAAAACACGAATTTTTAGAAAATGTGTTTTATTTCATAAATGGAATCTACAAAGTATGCACATTCTACGTCATAACGAATTTCTATAGTTTTCGCATGTGTCCGGAAATAAGAAAAGCTTACTTCCCCCGTTTTTTAAAATCACAGCTTCGAGAAGGTTTACATGATTTCTTAAAAAACACGAGTTTTTAGAAAATGTTTTTTATTTCATAAATCGAATCAAAAATGTATGCACATTATACGTCATAATGACTTTCTACAGTTTGTGCATTTGTCCGGAAATAAGAAAAGCTTACTTCCACCATTTTTTAAAATCACGGATTCTAGAAGGTTTACATGATTTCGTAAAAAACACAAGTTTTTAGAAAATGTGTTTTATTTCATAAATGGAATCAACAAAGCATGCACATTCTACGTCATAACGAATTTCTATAGTTTGCGCATCCGTTTGGAAAAAAGAAAAGCTTACTTCGACCGTTTTTGAAAATCACAGATTCTAGAAGATTTACACGATTTCTTAAAAAACATGAGGTTTTAGAAAATGTGTTTTATTTCATAAATGGAATCAACAAAGTATGCACATTCGACGTCATAACGACTTTCTATAGTTTGCGCATTCGTCCGTAAATAAGAAAAGCTTACTTCCACCGTTTTTTAAAATCAAAGCTTCTAGAAGGTTTACATGATTTCGTAAAAAACACGAGTTTTTAGAAAATGTGTTTTATTTCATAAATGGAATCAACAAAGTATGCACATTCTACGTCATAACGACTTTCTATAGTTCGCACATGCGTCCGGAAATAAGAAAAGCTTACTTCCACCGTTTTTTAAAATCACAGCTTCTAGAAGGTTTACATGACTTCTTAAAAAAATTGAGTGTTTAGAAAATGTGTTTTATTTCATAAATGGAATCAACAAAGTATGCGCATTCTACGTCATAACGACTTTCAACAGTTTTCGCATTCGTCCGGAAATAAGAAAAGCTTACTTCCCCCGTTTTTTAAAATCACAGCTTCTAGAAGGTTTACATGATTTGTTAAAAAACATGAGTTTTTAGAAAATGTGTTTTATTAAATAAATGGAATCAACAAAGTATGCACATTCTACGTCATAACGACTTTCTATAGTTTGCGCATGCGTTTGGAAATAAGAAAAACTTACTTCCCCCGTTTTTTAAAATCACAGCTTCTAGAAGGTTTACATGATTTCTTAAAAAACACGAGTTTTTAGAAAATGTGTTTTATTTCATAAATGGAATCTACAAAGTATGCACATTCTACGTCATAACGACTTTCTATAGTTTGGCATGCGTCCGGAAAAAAGAAAAGCTTACTTCCACTATTTTTTAAAATCACAGCTTCTAGAAGGTTTACATGATTTCGTAAAAAACACGAATTTTTAGAAAATGTGTTTTATTTCATAAATGGAATCTACAAAGTATGCACATTCTACGTCATAATGACTTTCTATAGTTTGCGCATGCGTCCGGAAATAAGAAAAGCTTACTTCCCCCGTTTTTAAAAATCACAGCTTCTAGAAGGTTTACATGATTTCTTAAAAAACATGAGTTTTTAGAAAATTTGTTTTATTTCATAAATGGAATCAACAAAGTATGCACATTCTACGTCATAACGACTTTCTATAGTTTGCACATGTGTCCGGAAATAAGAAAAGCTTACTTCCACCGTTTTTTAAAACCACAGCTTCTAGAAGGTTTACATGACTTCTTAAAAAACACGAGTTTTTAGAAAATGTGTTTTATTTCATAAATGGAATCAACAAAGTATGCACATTCTACATCATAACGACTTTGTACTGTTTGCGCATTTGTCCGGAAATAAGAAAAGCTTACTTCCCCCGTTTTTTAAAATCACAGCTTCTAGAAGGTTTACATGACTTCTTAAAAAACACGAGTTTTTAGAAAATGTGTTTTATTTCATAAATGGAATCAACAAAGTATGCACATTCTACATCATAATGACTTTCTACAGTTTGCGCATTCGTCCGAAAATAAGAAAAGCTTACTTCCACCGTTTTTTAAAATCACAACTTTTAGAAGGTTTACATGATTTCTTAAAAAACACGAGTTTTCAGAAAATGTGTTTTATTTCATAAATGGAATCTACAAAGTATGCACATTCTACGTCATAACGATTTTCTATAGTTTGCGCATGCGTTCGGAAATAAGAAAAGCTTACCCCCCCCCTTTTTTAAAATCACAGATTCTAGACGTTATGCATGATTTCTTAAAAAACACGAGTTTTTAGAAAATGTGTTTTATTAAATAAATGGAATCAACAAAGTATGCACATTCTACGTCATAACGAATTTCTATAGTTTGCGCATGCATTTGGAAATAAGAAACGCTTACTTCCCCCGTTTTTTAAAATCAAAGCTTCTAGAAGGTTTACATGATTTCTTAAAAAACACGAGTTTTAAGAAAATGTGTTTTATTTCATAAATGGAATGAACAAAGTATGCACATTCTACATCATAAATACTTTCTATAGTTTGCGCATGCGTTTGGAAATAAGAAAAGCTTACTTCCCCCGTTTTTTAAAATCACAGCTTCTAGAAGGTTTACATGATTTCGTAAAAAACACGAGTTTTTAGAAAATGTGTTATATTTCATCAATGGAATCTACAAAGTATGCACATTCTACATCATAACGACTTTCTATATTTTGCGCATGCGTTTGGAAATAAGAAAAGCTTACTTCCGCCATTTTTTAAAATCACAGCTTCTAGAAGGTTTACATGATTTCGTAAAAAACACGAGTTTTTAGAAAATGTGTTTTATTTCATAAATGGAATCAACAAAGCATGCACATTCTATGTCATAACGACTTTCTATAGTTTGCGCATCCGTTTGGAAAAAAGAAATGCTTACTTCGACCGTTTTTGAAAATCACAGCTTCTAGAAGATTTACACGATTTCTTAAAAAACATGAATTTTTAGAAAATGTGTTTTATTTCATAAATGGAATCAACAAAGTATGCATATTCGACGTCATAACGACTTTCTATAGTTTGCACATTCGTCCGGAAATAAGAAAAGCTTACTTCCACCGTTTTTTAAAATCAAAGCTTCTAGAAGGTTTACATGATTTCGTAAAAAACACGAGTTTTTAGAAAATGTGTTTTATTTCATAAATGGAATCAACAAAGTATGCACATTCTACGTCATAACGACTTTCTATAGTTCGCACATGCGTCCGAAAATAAGAAAAGCTTACTTCCACCGTTTTTTAAAATCACAGCTTCTAGAAGGTTTACATGACTTCTTAAAAAAAATGAGTGTTTAGAAAATGTGTTTTATTTCATAAATGGAATCAACAAAGTATGCACATTCTACGTCATAACGACTTTCAACAGTTTTCGCATTCGTCCGGAAATAAGAAAAGCTTACTTCCCCCGTTTTTTAAAATCACAACTTCTAGAAGTTTTACATGATTTCTTAAAAAACATGAGTTTTTAGAAAATGTGTTTTATTAAATAAATGGAATCAACAAAGTATGCACATTCTACGTCATAACGACTTTCTATAGTTTGCGCATGCGTTTGGAAATAAGAAAAGCTTACTTCCCCCGTTTTTTAAAATCACAGCTTCTAGAAGGTTTACATGATTTCTTAAAAAACACGGGTTTTTAGAAAATGTGTTTTATTTCATAAATGGATTCAACAAAGTATGCACATTCTACGTCATAATGACTTTCTATAGTTTGCGCATTCGTCCGGAAATAAGAAAAGCTTACTTCCCCCGTTTTTTAAAATCAAAGCTTCTAGAAGGTTTACATGATTTCTTAAAAAAGAAGAGTTTTTAGAAAATGTGTTTTATTTCATAAATGGAATCAACAAAGTATGCACATTCTAAGTCATAATGACTTTCTATAGTTTGTGCATGCGTTTGGAAATAAGAAAAGCTTACTTCCCCCGTTTTTTAAAATCACAGCTTCTAGAAGGTTTACATGATTTCTTAAGAAACACGAGTTTTTAGAAAATGTGTTTTATTTAATAAATGGAATCAACAAAGTATGCACATTCTACGTCATAACGAATTTCTATAGTTTGCGCTTGCGTTTGGAAATAAGAAAAGCTTACTTCCATCGTTTTTTAAAATCACAGCTTCTAGAAGGTTTACATGATTTCGTAAAAAACACGAGTTTTTAGAAAATGTGTTTTATTTCATAAATGGAATCAACAAAGTATGCACATTCAACGTCATAACGACTTTCTATAGTTTGCGCATGCGTTTGGAAATAAGAAAATCTTACTTCCCCCGTTTTTTAAAATCACAGCTTCTAGAAGGTTTAGATGATTTCTTAAAAAACACGAGTTTTAAGAAAATGTGTTTTATTTCATAAATGGAATCAACAAAGTATGAACATTCTACATCATAAATACTTTCGATAGTTTGCGCATGCGTTTGGAAATAAGAAAAGCTTACTTCCCCCGTTTTTTAAAATCACAGCTTCTAGAAGGTTTACATGATTTGTTAAAAAACACGAGTTTTTAGAAAATGTGTTTTATTTCATAAATGGAATCTACAAAGTATGCACATTCTACGTGATAACGACTTTCTATAGTTTTGCATACGTCCGGAAAAAAGAAAAGCTTACTTCCACTGTTTTTTAAAATCACAGCTTCTAGAAGGTTTACATGATTTCGTAAAAAAACACGAATTTTTAGAAAATGTGTTTTATTTCATAAATGGAATCTACAAAGTATGCACATTCTACGTCATAATGACTTTCTATAGTTTGCGCATGCGTCCGGAAATAAGAAAAGCTTACTTCCCCCCGTTTTTTAAAATCACAGCTTCTAGAAGGTTTACATGATTTCTTAAAAAACACGAGTTTTTAGAAAATGTGTTTTATTTCATAGATGGAATCAACAAAGTATGCACATTCTACGTCATAACGACTTTCTATAGTTTGCACATGCGTCCCGAAATAAGAAAAGCTTACTTCCACGGTTTTTTAAAATCACAGCTTCTAGAAGGTTTACATGACTTCTTAAAAAATACGAGTTTTTAGAAAATGTGTTTTATTTCATAAATGGAATCAACAAAGTATGCACATTCTACATCATAACGACTTTCTACTGTTTGCGCATTTTTCCGGAAATAAGAAAATCTTACTTCCCCCGTTTTTTAAAATCACAGCTTCTAGAAGGTTTACATGACTTCTTAAAAAACACGAGTTTTTAGAAAATGTGTTTTATTTCATAAATGGAATCAACAAAGTATGCACATTCTACATCATAATGAATTTCTACAGTTTGCGCATTCGTCCGGAAATAAGAAAAGCTTACTTCCACCGTTTTTTAAAATCAGAGCTTCTAGAAGGTTTACATGATTTCTTAAAAAACACGAGTTTTCAGAAAATGTGTTTTATTTCATAAATGGAATCTACAAAGTATGCACATTCTACGTCATAACGATTTTCTATAGTTTGCGCATGCGTCCGGAAATAAGAAAAGCTTACCTCCCCCCTTTTTTAAAATCACAGATTCTAGACGTTATGCATGATTTCTTAAAAAACACGAGTTTTTAGAAAATGTGTTTTATTAAATAAATGGAATCAACAAAGTATGCACATTCTACGTCATAACGAATTTCTATAGTTTGCGCATGCGTTTGGAAATAAGAAAAGCTTACTTCCCCCGTTTTTTAAAAATCACAGCTTCTAGAAGGTTTACATGATTTCTTAAAAAACACGAGTTTTAAGAAAATGTGTTTTATTTCATAAATGGAATCAACAAAGTATGCACATTCTACATCATAAATACTTTCTATAGTTTGCGCATGCGTTTGGAAATAAGAAAAGCTTACTTCCCCCGTTTTTTAAAATCACAGCTTCTAGAAGGTTTACATCATTTCGTAAAAAACACGAGTTTTTAGAAAATGTGTTTTATTTCATCAATGGAATCTACAAAGTATGCACATTCTACATCATAACGACTTTCTATATTTTGCGCATGCGTTTGGAAATAAGAAAAGCTTACTTCCGCCATTTTTTAAAATCACAGCTTCTAGAAGGTTTACATGATTTCGTAAAAAACACCAGTTTTTAGAAAATGTGTTTGATTTCAGAAATGGAATCTACAAAGTATGCACATTCTACGTCATAACGACTTTCTATAGTTTGCACATGCGTCCGAGAATAAGAAAAGCTTACTTCCACCGTTTTATAAAATCACAGCTTCTAGAAGGTTTACATGACTTCTTAAAAAACACGAGTTTTTAGAAAATGTGTTTTATTTCATAAATGGAATCAACAAAGTATGCACATTCTACGTCATAACGACTTTCTACTGTTTGCGTATTCGTCCGGAAATAAGAAAAGCTTACTTCCCCCGTTTTTTAAAATCACAGCTTCTAGAAGGTTTACATGATTTCTCAAAAAACACGAGTTTTTATGTAATATCCCTTTTTCAAATTTTATTAAAATTCCCAATTTTCCACTTTTTTTCCCAATTTCGACCTTTGACTAGTTTTACTGTTTTGACCTCCAAATCAACCCAAATGCTCCCAAATATTTTGTAGGAGTGTATGAATGGTATTTAGACTTGAATATAAGGTTCATGGATGTTTTATGGCCCTCCAAATACTGCTGCAAACTTGATTTGTATTCTGATCAATATATGTAATTTTGACTATTAATTTGTGCATCAAATCCCCCTCGGGTAACACTGCAAATGGCCTTCCAAATGCCTCCAAACTCCCACAAATTTATGAAAAAAGGTATATAATGTGTTAAGTATGTGATTAAGGTCTCATATGAACCATTAATTGATTTTTAATACTGTTCTAACTCTCTCACATTCAACAGCAAAAACCCCCAATTCGACCCTTGGGGAAATGGCACTATTTCACCTCCCAATACAACTAAACTGAGTAAAAATACTTCAAATTATCAAGTACAGTACATGAAACTTGTATAAGACATCCATGGAAATATATTTATCACAAATATATCAGAGAATCATCCATACATTCGAAATCATCATCAATACATTGGCTCAAAACAAGGTAGTGGGGAAATGGCATTGTTCTTCCATTAAAAATGAGATTTATACATTTCTACTTGGAATTTCGACCTGAAACTTTTTGGAGATGAAGAAAAGAGCATTTACTTCATATTACAAAAGAAATGGGGCTTTAGAAGCTCCCCCAAAGAGTACAATAGCTCACCAAAAACGCCCTCCCTCAAGGAGCACGAATATGCCTTCAAAACTGGAAACGGTGGAGAGAAAGTGCTGCACTAAACCAAACCATGAAACTTCCTGGAGATGCTACCTGCAAATAAAAACTCCATTAAAGCACCATGAAAGATCTGAGTGGCCTCTCCAAACACCAACTTGGATGGGAATCTTTCACCCTCGAAATTGGCTAAGGCAAGAAACTAGTCATCCACTAGCTCTCTCTTCACAAATGCAATTTTTCTCAAATCATCAAAAGCCATTCTCATACTTGATTTCTACATTTTATAACCAACATTAGCCTTCAAGGGGTCGAAATCCTCTCAATAGATTCAATAATTTTCCATTTAGAAAATATTCCTCATTTGCCACTTGTCTCCTAGTTCCAACCTTCCATCTTCTCCCAAATTCGAATTTGAGTCTCTTTAGATTCCTCCAACTCCATGAGCGCCTTCTTGAGCCTATTTTTGGGGCTGACATGTCATAATGGTCAGGTGTAAGAAGTCAGGTCTGAATTTTGTCATAAAATGTCATAGATGCTTCATTATTGTTGTCATAAAACTAGGGAATCTAGCCCATGTGTCCACTAGTCTCCAATTTGACTCTTCCTCTCCCATGGAGGTTACTATTCCTTCCCATTTCGACCTAATATGCTCAATGCCATGTGTTATGACTTACCAACTCACCCAACAGTGTTCACCTTCCCATGAATTCGAATTGGCAAGAGAGAGCTGCCATGTGTCATTGAAAAATCAAGCTAGTGTGGATCCCACCACCTCCATATGTCTCCAAAACCACTTGCCACCTAGAATTTCTCTTGAATTTATTTATTCATCATATTTATTAAATTCTTGAACCCTTCTAATGTCTAAATATCATTTATTAGTTTCCTTATTACCATCCCACATGTGCCCATCCAACCTAGGAAACTAGTAGGATTGATGGGATTGTCTTACTATGCACTTATTTGAATGGGGACATTACAGTCCTCCCCACCCAAGATTGCTTGTCCTCAAGCAATTTCAAATTTGGATGCTGCAAAATCTTCTCCTCTTCCCATGTGGCATCTTCATTTGGTAAGTCCTTCCATTGCACTAAATATTCTTTGATGATTCTACTCCTCAACCTTCTTTCCCGTGTCTTCAAAATCTTTTCCGGAACAAGTGTGAGCTGACCTTCATCATCCAAAGGAGGAAGTATTTCTGAAGTGATGATTTTCTGACCAAGAGCTTTCTTAAGACAAGAAACATGAAATACATTGTGGATTTTACTCCCTTCCGGAAGTTCTAGTTCATATGCTACTTCTCCAACCTTCCGCACTACCTTGTATGGCCCATAGTACCTTGGTTTTAATTTTTCTGCTCCATTCTTTTTGAGAGATGTTTGTTTATAAGGCTGCAACCTTAAATATACTAAATCATTGACTTGAAAGGTTCTCTCTTCTCTATGTCTATCAGCATATTTTTTTTGTTGATTTTGAGCAACCTGCAAATTGTCTTTCAAGAGCTTTAAAATTTCTTGGCTCTCTTCCACCCAATCTTTAGCCTTTGGGGCTCTACTATCACCAAATATAATGTCAGCAAATGTAAGTGCATCATAACCATATAATGCTTTGAAAGGAGACATTCCTATTGACATATGATAAGTGGTGTTGTAGCAAAACTCACCCAAGTGTAGCCATTTTTCCCATGCTTTTTGCTGCCCTCCCACATAGTTTCTTAGGGATCCTTCCAACCATTGGTTTACCCTCTCTGTTTGTCCATCAGTTTGTGGATGATAGCTGGTACTTGGAGTCAATTGAGTGCCTACCAATCTAAAACGTTCTTGCCAAAAAGCACCCATGAATCTACTATCTCTATCACTGACAATGCTCTTGGGGAGCCCATGCAATCTGAAGATTTCTTTGAAAAAAATATCAGCCACTTGTGCAGCACTAAAAGATGATGTAACAGCAAAGAAATGAGCAAATTTTGTCAACCTATCAACTACCACATAGATGCAATCCTTACCTAAGGATTTAGGCAATCCGGTGATGAAATCCATGGAAATACTGTCCCATTTTTGCTCCGGAATGGGCAATGGTTGTAATAGGCCAGCTGGACATGTAAGTTCTGATTTGTTTTGTTGACATGCTTTACATTCATTCACATACTTCTGAACATCTTCCTTCAGCCCCTTCCAAAAAAATCTTTGCCTCAACTGTCTATAAGTTTTGAAGATCTTTGGATGGCCCGCTAGTGGGGAATCATGTGCTTCTTGCAAAATTCGGTACTTGAGCTTGGAGTTATGAACTAAATAAATTCTTCCCTTATAATATATCAGCCCATTCAAAATCTTATAATTATCATCCCCTTTGATTCCATCCAACACATCACAAGCAAATTTGTCTTTGGCATATTCAACTAGTAGCATGTTTTTCCAATCCTTGGCAATATCCATGAGAGAAAAGGAAGGCCTTCTTGACAAAGCATCTGCTACTATATTATTCTTTCCTTTGACATATTCAATATCAAAATCATAAGCTTGAATCTTGCTTACCCACTTTTGTTTCCTTTCATTTAGATCCTTTTGGGTGCGAAAGTGTCTTAGACTATTATGGTCAGTTTTCACCACAAACTTGCTGCCCACCAAGTATTTTCTGAATTTGGCCAATGCATGCATAATGGCCATCATTTCTTTATCATAGATGGAGTAAATTTTTTCATGAGGCTGCAACTTTCTGCTCTCAAAGGCTATGGGGTGTTGGCCTTGCTTTAGGACAGCCCCTATTCCTCCACCTGAAGCATCACATTCCACAACAAAAGGTTTAGTAAAATCAGGAAGTGCAAGTATGGGACAACTACTCATTACCTCTTTCATTTTTTGGAATGCTTTTTCAGCCTCTTCATCCCACTTGAAAGCATCCTTCTTAGTCAAATCAGTGAGTGGAGAAGTCAACTTGGAGAACCCTTTCACAAATTTTCTGTAGTAGGTGCATATGCCAATAAAGCCTCTCAATTCGGTAATATTTTTTGGTGATGGCCATTCCAAGATAGCCCTGATTTTTTCCATGTGTACCTTCACTCCTTCTTGCCCAATAATGTGCCCAAGATACAGTAGTTCTTTCATCCCAAACTCACATTTTGATAATTTAGCAAATAATGACTCTTCTTGCAAGATTTTCAACACAATCTCTAACTGTTGCAAATGCTCTTCCCATGTTTTACTGTAAATGAGAATATCATCAAAGAAAACCAAAACAAACCTTCTTAGTTGCTTGCAAAATATCCTATTCATACATGCTTGAAAGGTGGCTGGAGCATTAGTTAACCCAAAAGGCATGACAAGAAATTCAAAGTGGCCAAAATGACATCGAAAAGCGGTCTTTTGCACATCTTCATCTTTCATTCGAATTTGGTGATACCCTGATCTAAGGTCAATTTTTGAGAAGTATTTGGCCCCATGTAGCTCATCCATGAGCTCATCAATCCTAGGAATAGGATACCTATTCTTGATAGTCTTTTTGTTCAAGGCTCTGAAATCTATGCACATTCTCAATGTTCCATATTTTTTCTTCACTAGCACTACTGAAGAAGCATAAGGGCTAGAGCTTGGTCTAATGAGACCCAACTCTAGGAGTTCTTGGATAGCTTTTTCAATCTCATCTCTAAACCTTTTAGGATGTCTATAAGGTGGTATTTGAATGGGTGAAGTACCCTCCTCCAAAACAATACTGTGCTCAACCCCCCTATCTGGTGGCCTACCATGTGGAAGGTCTCTAAAAACCTTTTCATATTTTTGCAAAAGTCTCTCTATCTCCTTTGGGTGTTTGACAATATTTATAGTTGGCTTGGGAGATGTAATATGACATTCAGCAACCCATTCTATATCCCCATGCCTCAATATAGATCTCATGCTATTGCAAGTCACTACTTGATTTGGATAAGTGTGTTGCCCTCTCACAACTCTTTGTACTCCTTTTGAATCTTGGAATTTCATTTCGGGAATTTGATAATTTACTGTATGCTCTCCTATTGAATACAACCATTGCACTCCCAAAACCACATTAGTATCAGCAACATCAACCACATAAAAACTATCAACAAAAGTATAGTTACCTACGGTGACTTGCAGCTTTGGAACCCATGTTTTGCATTGCATTGTGTTGTGATCGGGAATGAAAACTGTGAAGCCATCAAATGGTTCAATAGGTATCTTTCTTTTCTCTACCATCTCTGCATCAATGAAGTTATGAGTGGCTCCTCCATCTACCAAAACTGAAGTTCTTTGTCCTTGTACCACACCTTTGCATCGGATAGTATGATAGCGAGGTACTGCTGAAAGCACTGCCATTCTTGCTTTGTCCGGTGAAGGCTGATTTTCTTCTTGTCTTTCCTCTTCTACTGCTGTCTCATATGCCTCTTCTTGATCTGAAATATGTCCATCTTCATCCATGCCCCCATCATACCCCTCATTATCATAAAATACTTCTATGTATTGAGCCTTTCCTTTGGTACATTTGTGCCCCGGTGTCCATGGTTGGAAGCATGTGAAGCATAGTTTCTTTTTTCTAAGTTCATCCCTGTTTAGTCCCTCTTTTTAATTCCTCTCAAATGACTCTCTTTGCCAAGGTTTCTTTTCAAATTTATAGCTAGGCTTAGGAGGAAATCTCGTTCTAGGAAGCACATTTTGGAGATCCCTAGTCAAGCTCATTGCATCTTTTAATGTAGTTGGCTTGTGAGCTTTGACCAAACCTCTTAAGGGTTCAGCCAAACCTTCAGTGAACAGAAATACTAATCTTCCCATAGATACATCAGCCACCTTGACTGATAATTTTTGAAAGTCCAACATATATTCGGTAGGGGACCCAGTTTGCTTCAATTGAGCTAGTTCTTTGAAAGGCAATTCTGGATCTTTTTGTTCAAATCTTTCTAGTACCCTGTCAACAAATTCTCCATATGTTTTAACCTGATTATGACCCAAGGTTTTCAGCCCATGAAACCACCATTCATTGGCATCTCCTTCCAAATGCAAAATGGCCATTTTTAATGCATCCTCTTCCAACATAGGATTCAGCTGAAAATATACATCCAATTTTTGCACCCAAGTGTTAGCAGAATTTTGAGAAGAACCATCAAAAGTAGGAAGTGACATTTTTCCAATAACACTATTCAATTCTTTGTTTTGGAATGGACTCCTATTGTCTCCCTTCATTTTAATCTTTTGCATAGCATCAATGTAGTCACTGAGTGGTACACCTCTTTTACACTCTTCATTCAAATCATTCCAATCATTTACTAGTTTCTTGTAATCCAATTCAAGATTGGGTTCTTCTTTGGGTGTGAGAAATTTAGGTGCAGTATGCCTTTGTGTGCTTTGAAATTCATCAGGTCTATTATGAGGTCCTGTACTTGAGAAAATATGCTCATTCCCTTTCATCTTTTCCCCTGAGTGTGAACCACTATTATCTCCTATCATCCCTTTGCCTGAAAGTTGGCTACCCAACAATTCGAAACCTTTCATAATTTGTTTATTCATATCTAGCATAACCATGGTAAGTCCTTCAAAACATGGTTTTAAGGATTCAATAAATTCCTCCTTATGTCTTAATTTTTCCTCCTCCTCTCTACCCATTGTTTTAGAAAAGAACTCTTTTTCTGCTACTATCTCTTCTTCAACCAAAACTTCTTCAACTACTGATTCAAAGGGTGGTGTTTTATTTGTTTGGCTTCTTGTTAATACCATCAGGTGCCAAGACCATGCTCTGATACCACTTGTAATATCCCTTTTTCAAATTTTATTAAAATGCCCAATTTTCCACTTTTTTTCCCAATTTCGACCTTTGACTAGTTTTACTGTTTTGACCTCCAAATCAACCCAAATGCTCCCAAATATTCTGTAGGAGTGTATGAATGGTATTTAGACTTGAATATAAGGTTCAGGGATGTTTTATGGCCCTCCAAATACTGCTGCAAACTTGATTTGTATTCTGATCAATATATGTAATTTTGACTAGTAATTTGTGCATCAAATCCCCCTCGGGTAACACTGCAAATGGCCTTCCAAATGCCTCCAAACTCCCACAAATTTATGAACAGAGGTATATAATGTGTTAAGTATGTGATTAAGGTCTCATATGCACCATTAATTGATTTTTAATACTGTTCTAACTCTCTCACATTCAACAGCAAAAACCCCCAATTCGACCCTTGGGGAAATGGCACTATTTCACCTCCCAATACAACTAAACTGAGTAAAAATGCTTCAAATGCTCAAGTACAGTACATGAAACTTGTAGAATACATCCATGGCAATATATTTATCACAAATATATCAGAGAATCATCCATACATTCGAAATCATCATCAATACATTGGCTCAAAACAAGGTAGAGGGGAAATGGCATTGTTCTTCCATTAAAAATGAGATTTATACATTTCTACTTGGAATTTCGACCTGAAAATTTTTGGAGATGAAGAACAGAGCATTTAATTCATATTACAAAATAAATGGGGCATTAGAAGCTCCCCCAAAGAGTACAATAGCTCACCAAAAACGCCCTCCCTCAAGGAGCACGAATATGCCTTCAAAACTGGAAACGGTGGAGAGAAAGTGCTACACTAAACCAAACCATGAAACTTCCTGTACCTGCTACCTGCAAATAAAAACTCCATTAAAGCACCATGAAAGACCTGAGTGGCCTCTCCAAACACCAACTTGGATGGGAATCTTTCACCCTCGAAATTGGCTAAGGCAAGAAACTAGTCATCCACTAGCTCTCTCTTCACAAATACAATTTTTCTCAAATCATCAAAAGCCATTCTCATACTTGATTTCTACATTTTATAACCAACATTAGCCTTCAAGGGGTCGAAATCCTCTCAATAGATTCAATAATTTTCCATTTAGAAAATATTCCTCATTTGCCACTTGTCTCCTAGTTCCAACCTTCCATCTTCTCCCAAATTCGAATTTGAGTCTCTTTAGATTCCTCCAACTCCATGAGCGCCTTCTTGAGCCTATTTTTGGGGCTGACATGTCATAATGGTCAGGTGTAAGAAGTCAGGTCTGAATTTTGTCATAAAATGTCATAGATGCTTCATTATTGTTGTCATAAAACTAGGGAATCTAGCCCATGTGTCCACTAGTCTCCAATTTGACTCTTCCTCTCCCATGGAGGTTACTATTCCTTCCCATTTCGACCTAATATGCTCAATGCCATGTGTTATGACTTACCAACTCACCCAACAATGTTCACCTTCCCATGAATTCGAATTGGCAAGAGAGAGCTGCCATGTGTCATTGAAAAATCAAGCTAGTGTGGATCCCACCACCTCCATATGTCTCCAAAACCACTTGCCACCTAGAATTTCTCTTGAATTTATTTATTCATCATATTTATTAAATTCTTGAACCCTTCTAATGTCTAAATATCATTTATTAGTTTCCTTATTACCATCCCACATGTGCCCATCCAACCTAGGAAACTAGTAGGATTGATGGAATTGTCTTACTATGCACTTATTTGAATGGGGACATTACATTTTACAAAATGTGTTTTATTTCATAAATGGAATCAACAAAGTATGCACATTCTACGTCATAACGACTTTCTATACTTTGCGCATGCGTCTGGAAATAAGAAAAGCTTACTTCCCCCGTTTTTTAAAATCACATCTTCTAGAAGGTTTACATGATTTCTTAAAAAACACGAGTTTTTAGAAAATGTGTTTTATTTCATAAATGGAATCAACAAAGTATGCACATTCTATGCCATAATGACTTTCTATAGTTTGCACATGCGTTTGGAAATAAGAAAAGCTTACTTCCCCCATTTTTTAAAATCACAGCTTCTAGAAGGTTTACATGATTTCTTAAAAAACACGAGTTTTTAGAAAATGTGTTATATTTCATAAATGGAATCAACAAAGTATGCACATTCTATGTCATAACGACTTTCTATAGTTTGCACATGCGTCCGGAAATAAGAAAAGCTTACTTCCACCATTTTTTAAAATCACAGCTTCTAGAAGGTTTACATGACTTCTTAAAAAACACGAGTTTTTAGAAAATGTGTTTTATTTCATAAATGGAATCAACCAAGTATGCACATTCTATGTCATAATGACTTTCTAATGTTTGCGCATTTGTTCGGAAATAAGAAAAGCTTAGTTCCCCCGTTTTTTAAAATCACAGCTTCTAGAAGGTTTACATGATTTCGTAAAAAACACGAGTTTTTAGAAAATGTGTTTTATTTCATAAATGGAATCTACAAAGTATGCACATTCTACGTCATAATAACTTTCTATAGTTTGTGCATGCGTCCGAAAATAAGAAAAGCTTACTTCCCCCGTTTTTTAAAATCACAGCCTCTAGAAGGTTTACATGATTTCTTAAAAAACACGAGCTTTTAGAAAATGTGTTTTATTTCATAAATGGAATCAACAAAGTATGCACATTCTACGTCATAATGACTTTCTATAGTTTGCGCATGCGTTTGGAAATAAGAAAAGCTTACATCCCCCGTTTTTTAAAATCACAGCTTCTAGAAGGTTTACATGATTTCTTAAAAAACACGAGTTTTTACAAAATGTGTTTTATTTCATAAATGGAATCAACAAAGTATGCACATTCTACGTCATAACGACTTTCTATAGTTTGCGCATGCGTTTGGAAATAAGAAAAGCTTACTTCCCCCGTTTTTTAAAATCACAGCTTCTAGAAGGTTTACATGACTTCTTAAAAAACATGAGTTTTTAGAAAATGTGTTTCATTTCGTAAATGGAATCAACAAAATATGCACGTTCTACGTCATAACGACTTTCTACTGTTTGCGCATTCGTCCGGAAATAAGAAAAGCTTACTTCCCCCTTTTTTAAAATCATAGATTCTAGAAGGTTTACATGATTTCGTAAAAAACACGAGTTTTTAGAAAATGTGTTTTATTTCATAAATGGAATCTACAAAGTATGTACATTCTACATCATAACGATTTTCTACAGTTTGCGCATGCGTCCGGAAATAAGAAAAGCTTACTTCCACCGTTTTTCGAAATCACAGCTTCTAGAAGGTTTACATGATTTCGTAAAAAACACGAGTTTTTAGAAAATGTGTTTTATTTCATAAATGGAATCTACAAAGTATGCACATTCTACGTCATAACGACTTTCTATAGTTTGCGCATGCGTTTGGAAATAAGAAAAGCTTACTTCCCCCGTTTTTCATAATCACAGCTTCTAGAAGGTTTACATGATTTCTTAAAAAACCTGAGTTTTTAGAGAATGTGTTTTATTTCATAAATGGAATCAAAAAAGTATGCACATTCTACGTCATAACGACTTTCTATAGTTTGCGCATGCGTCCGGAAATAAGAAAAGCTTAGTTCCACCATTTTTTAAAATCACGGATTCTAGAAGGTTTACATGATTTCTTAAAAAACACGAGTTTTTAGAAAATGTGTTTTATTTCATAAATGGAATCAACAAAGTATGCACATTCTAAGTCATAACGACGTTCTATAGTTTGCGCATTCGTCCGGAAGAAAGAAAAGCTTACTTCCCCCGTTTTTTAAAATCACAGCTTCTAGAAGGTTTACATGATTTCTTAAAAAACAAGAGTTTTTAGAAAATGTGTTTTATTTCATAAATAGAATCAACAAAGTATGCACATTATACGTCATAATGACTTTCTACAGTTTGTGCATTTGTCCGGAAATAAGAAAAGCTTACTTCCACCATTTTTTAAAATCACGGATTCTAGAAGGTTTACATGATTTCGTAAAAAACACGAGTTTTTAGAAAATGTGTTTTATTTCATAAATGGAATCAACAAAGCATGCACATTCGATGTCAAAACGACTTTCTATAGTTTGCTCATTCGTCTGGAAATAAGAAAAGCTTACTTCCACCGTTTTTTAAAATCAATGCTTCTAGAAGGTTTACATGATTTCGTAAAAAACACGAGTTTTTAGAAAATGTGTTTTATTTCATAAATGGAATCAAAAAAGTATGCACATTCTACGTCATAACGACTTTCTATAGTTCGCACATGCGTTCGGAAATAAGAAAAGCTTACTTCCACCGTTTTTTAAAATCACAGCTTCTAGAAGGTTTACATGACTTCTTAAAAAAAAAGAGTGTTTAGAAAATGTGTTTTATTTCATAAATGGAATCAACAAAGTATGCACATTCTACGTCATAACGACTTTCAACAGTTTTCGCATTCGTCCGGAAATAAGAAAAGCTTACTTCCCCCGTTTTTTAAAATCACAGCTTCTAGAAGGTTTACATGATTTATTAAAAAACACGAGTTTTTAGAAAATGTGTTTTATTAAATAAATGGAATCAACAAAGTATGCACATTATACGTCATAACGACTTTCTATAGTTTGCGCATGCGTTTGGAAATAAGAAAAGCTTACTTCCCCCGTTTTTTAAAATCACAGCTTCTAGAAGGTTTACATGATTTCTTAAAAAACACGGGTTTTTAGAAAATGTGTTTTATTTCATAAATGGAATCAACAAAGTATGCACATTCTACGTCATAATGACTTTCTATAGTTTGCGCATTCGTCCGGAAATAAGAAAAGCTTACTTCCACCGTTTTTTAAAATCAAAGCTTCTAGAAGGTTTACATGATTTCTTAAAAAGATGAGTTTTTAGAAAATGTGTTTTATTTCATAAATGGAATCAACAAAGTATGCATATTCTAAGTCATAATGACTTTCTATAGTTTGTGCATGCGTTTGGAAATAAGAAAAGCTTACTTCCCCCGTCTTTTAAAATCACAGCTTCTAGAAGGTTTACATGATTTCTTAAAAAACACGAGTTTTTAGAAAATGTGTTTTATTTAATAAATGGAATCAACAAAGTATGCACATTCTACGTCATAACGAATTTCTATAGTTTGCGCTTGCGTTTGGAAATAAGAAAAGCTTACTTCCACCGTTTTTTAAAATCACAGCTTCTAGAAGGTTTACATGATTTCGTAAAAAACACAAGTTTTTAGAAAATGTGTTTTATTTCATAAATGGAATCTACAAAGTATGCACATTCTACGTCATAACGTCGTTATATAGTTTGCGCATGCGTCCGGAAATAAGAAAAGCTTACTTACCCCGTTTTTCAAAATCACAGCTTCTAGAAGGTTTACATGATTTCTTAAAAAACACGAGTTTTTAGAAAATGTGTTTTATTTCATAAATGGAATCAACAAAGTATGCACATTCAACGTCATAACGACTTTCTATAGTTTGCGCATCCGTTTGGAAATAAGAAAAGCTTACTTCCCCGTTTTTTAAAATCACAGCTTCTAGAAGGTTTACATGATTTGTTAAAAAACATGAGTTTTTAGAAAATGTGTTTTATTTCATAAATGGAATCAACAAAGTATGCATATTCTACGTCATTACGACTTTCTATAGTTTGCGCATGTGTCCGGAATAAGAAAATCTTACTTCCACCGTTTTTTAAAATCACAGCTTCTAGAAGGTTTACATGATTTCGTAAAAAACACGAGTTTTTAGAAAATGTGTTTTATTTCATAAATGGAATCTACAAAGTATGCACATTCTACGTCATAACAACTTTCTATAGTTTTGCATGCGTCCGGAAAAAAGAAAAGCTTACTTCCACTGTTTTTTAAAATCACAGCTTCTAGAAGGTTTACATGATTTCGTAAAAAACAAGAATTTTTAGAAAATGTGTTTTATTTCATAAATGGAATCTACAAATTATGCACATTCTACATCATTACGACTTTCTATAGTTTGCGCATGCGTCCGGAAATAAGAACAGCTTACTTCCCCCGTTTTTTAAAATCACAGCTTCTAGAAGGTTTACATGATTTCTTAAAAAACACGAGTTTTTAGAAAATGTGTTTTATTTCATAAATGGAATCAACAAAGTATGCACATTCTACGTCATAACGACTTTCTATAGTTTGCACATGCGTCCGGAAATAAGAAAAGCTTACTTCCACCGTTTTTTAAAATCACAGCTTCTAGAAGGTTTACATGACTTCTTAAAAAACACGAGTTTTTAGAAAATGTGTTTTATTTCATAAATGGAATCAACAAAGTATGCACATTCTGCATCATAACGACTTTCTACTGTTTGCGCATTTGTCCGGAAATAAGAAAAGCTTACTTCCCCCGTTTTTTAAAATGACAGCTTCTAGAAGGTTTACATGACTTCTTAAAAAACACGAGTTTTTAGAAAATGTGTTTTATTTCATAAATGGAATCAACAAAGTATGCACATTCTACGTCATAATGACTTTCTACAGTTTTCGCATTCGTCCGGAAATAAGAAAAGCTTACTTCCACCGTTTTTTTAAAATCACAGCTTCTAGAAGGTTTACATGATTTCTTAAAAAACACGAGTTTTCAGGAAATGTGTTTTATTTCATAAATGGAATCTACAAAGTATGCACATTCTACGTCATAACGATTTTCTATAGTTTGCGCATGCGTCCGGAAATAAGAAAAGCTTACCTCCCCCCTTTTTTAAAATCACAGATTCTAGACATTTTGCATGATTTCTTAAAAAACACGAGTGTTTAGAAAATGTGTTTTATTAAATAAATAGAATCAACAAAGTATGCACATTCTACGTCATAATGAATTTCTATAGTTTGCGCATGCGTTTGGAAATAAGAAAAGCTTACTTCCCCCGTTTTTTAAAATCACAGCTTCTAGAAGGTTTAAATGATTTCTTAAAAAACACGAGTTTTAAGAAAATGTGTTTTATTTCATAAATGGAATCAACAAAGTATGCACATTCTACATCATAAATACTTTCTATAGTTTGCGCATGCGTTTGGAAATAAGAAAAGCTTACTTCCCCCGTTTTTTAAAATCACAGCTTCTAGAAGGTTTACATGATTTCCTAAAAAACACGAGTTTTTAGAAAATGTGTTTTATTTCATAAATGGAATCAACAAAGTATGCACATTCTACGTGATAACGACTTTCTATAGTTTGCGCATGCGTCCGGAAATAAGAAAAGCTTACTTCCACCGTTTTTCAAAATCACAGCTTCTAGAAGGTTTACATGATTTCGTAAAAAACACGAGTTTTTAGAAAATGTGTTTTATTTCATAAATGGAATCTACAAAGTATGCACATTCTACATCATAACGACTTTCTATAGTTTGCGCATGCGTTTGGAAATAAGAAAAGCTTACTTCCGCCATTTTTTAAAATCACAGCTTCTAGAAGGTTTACATGATTTCGTAAAAAACATGAGTTTTTAGAAAATGTGTTTTATTTCAAAAATGGAATCTACAAAGTATGCACATTCTACATCATAACGACTTTCTATAGTTTGCACATGCGTCCGAAAATAAGAAAAGCTTACTTCCACCGTTTTTTAAAATCACAACTTCTAGAAGGTTTACATGACTTCTTAAAAAACACGAGTTTTTAGAAAATGTGTTTTATTTCATAAATGGAATCAACAAAGTATGCACATTCTACGTCATAACGTCTTTCTACTGTTTGCGCATTCGTCCGGAAATAAGAAAAGCTTACTTCCCCCGTTTTTTAAAATCACAGCTTCTAGAAGGTTTACATGATTTCGTAAAAAACACGAGTTTTTAGAAAATGTGTTTTATTTCATAAATGGAATCTACAACGTATGCACATTCTACGTCATAACGATTTTCTATAGTTTCCGCATGCGTCCGGAAATAAGAAAAGATTACTTCCCCCGTTTTTTAAAATCACAGCTTCTAGAAGGTTTACATGATTTCTGAAAAAACACGAGTTTTTACCTAATGTATTTTATTTCATAAATGGAATCAACAAAGTATGCACATTCTACGTCATAACGACTTTCTATAGTTTGCGCATGCATCTGGAAATACGAAAAGCTTACTTCCCCCGTTTTTTAAAATCACAGCTTCTAGAAGGTTTACATGATTTCTTAAAAAACACGAGTTTTTAGAAAATGTGTTATATTTCATAAATCGAATCAACAAAGTATGCACATTCTACGTCATAATGACTTTCTATAGTTTGCACATGCATCCGAAAATAAGAAAAGCTTACTTCCACCATTTTTTAAAATCATAGCCTCTAGAAGGTTTACATGACTTCTTAAAAAACACGAGTTTTTAGAAAATGTGTTTTATTTCATAAATGGAATCAACAAAGTATGCACATTCTACATCATAATGACTTTCTACTGTTTGCGCATTTGTCCGGAAATAAGAAAATCTTAGTTCCCCCGTTTTTTAAAATCACAGCTTCTAGAAGGTTTACATGATTTGGTAAAAAACACGAGTTTTTAGAAAATGTGTTTTATTTCATTAATGGAATCTACAAAGTATGCACATTCTACGTCATAATAACTTTCTATAGTTTGCGCATGCGTCCGGAAATAAGAAAAGCTTACTTCCCCTGTTTTTTAAAATCACAGCCTCTAGAAGGTTTACATGATTTCTTAAAAAACACGACTTTTTAGAAAATGTGTTTTATTTCATAAATGGAATCAACAAAGTATGCACATTCAAGGTCTTAACGACTTTCTATAGTTTGCGCATGCGTTTGGAAATAAGAAAAGCTTACATCCCCCGTTTTTTAAAATCACGGCTTCTAGAAGGTTTACATGATTTCTTAAAAAACATGAGTTTTTAGAAAATGTGTTTTATTTCATAAATGGAATCAACAAAGTATGCACATTCTATGTCATAATGACTTTCTATAGTTTGCGCACGCGTTTGGAAATAAGAAAAGCTTACTTCCCCCATTTTTTAAAATCACAGCTTCTAGAAGGTTTACATGACTTCTTAAAAAACACGAGTTTTTAGAAAATGTGTTTCATTTCATAAATGGAATCAACAAAATATGCACGTTCTACGTCATAACGACTTTCTGCTGTTTGCGCATTCGTCCGGAAATAAGAAAAGCTTACTTTCCCGTTTTTTAAAATCATAGATTCTAGAAGGTTTACATGATTTCGTAAAAAACATGAGTTTTTAGAAAATGTGTTTTATTTCATAAATGGAATCTACAAAGTATGTACATTGTACGTCATAACGATTTTCTACAGTTTGCGCATGCATCCAGAAATAAGAAAAGCTTACTTCCCCCGTTTTTCGAAATCACAGCTTCTAGAAGGTTTACATGATTTCGTAAAAAACACGAGTTTTTAGAAAATGTGTTTTATTTCATAAATGGAATCTACAAAGTATGCACAATCTACGTCATAACGACTTTCTATAGTTTGGGCATGCGTTTGGAAATAAGAACAGCTTACTTCCCCCGTTTTTCAAAATCACAGCTTCTAGAAGGTTTACATGATTTCTTAAAAAACCCGAGTTTTTAGAAAATGTGTTTTATTTCATAAATGGAATCAATAAAGTATGCACATTCTACGTCATAACGACTTTCTATAGTTTGCGCATGCGTCCGGAAATAAGAAAAGCTTACTTCCACCATTTTTTAAAATCACGGATTCTAGAACGTTTACATGGTTTCTTAAAAAACACAAGTTTTTAGAAAATGTGTTTTATTTAAGAAATAGAATCAACAAAGTATGCACATTCTAAGCCATAACGACTTTCTATAGTTTGCGCATTCGTCCGGAAATAAGAAAAGCTTACTTCCCCCGTTTTTTAAAATCAAAGTTTCTAGAAGGTTTACATGATTTCTTAAAAAACACGAGTTTTTAGAAAATGTGTTTTTTTTCATAAATGAAATCAACAAAGTATGCACATTCTAAGTCATAACGACTTTCTATAGTTTGCGCATGCGTTTGGAAATAAGAAAAGCTTACTTCCCCCGTTTTTTAAAATCAAAGCTTCTAGAAGGTTTACATGATTTCTTAAAAAACACGAGTTTTTAGAAAATGTGTTTTATTTCATAAATGGAATCAACAAAGTATGCACATTCTACGTCATAACGACTTTCTATAGTTTGCGCATGCGTTTGGAAATAAGAAAATCTTACTTCCACCGTTTTTGAAAATCACAGCTTCTAGAAGGTTTACACGATTTCTTAAAAAAGACGAGTTTTTAGAAAATGTGTTTTATTTCATAAATGGAATCTACAAAGTATGCACATTCTTCGTCATAACAACTTTATATAGTTTGCGCATGCGTCCGGAAATAAGAAAAGCTTAGTTCCCCCGTTTTTTAAAATCAAAGCTTCTAGAAGGTTTACATGATTTCTTAAAAAACACGAGTTTTTAGAAAATGTCTTTTATTTCATAAATGGAATCAAGAAAGTATGCACATTCTATGTCATAACGACTTTCTATAGTTTGCGCATGCGTTTGGAAATAAGAAAAGCTTACTTCCCCTGTTTTATTTCTTAAATGGAATCAACAAAGTATGCACATTCTAAGTCATAACGATTTTGTATAGTTTGCGTATGCGTTTGGAAATAAGAAAAGCTTACTTCCCCCGTTTTTTTAAATCACAGCTTCTAGAAGGTTTACATGATTTCTTAAAAAACATGAGTTTTTAGAAAATGTGTTTTATTTCAAAAATGGAATCTACAAAGTATGCACATTCTACGTCATAACGACTTTGTATAGTTTGCGCATGCTTCCGGAAATAACAAAAGCTTACTTCCACCGTTTTTGAAAATCACAGCTTCTAGAAGGTTTACACGATTTCTTAAAAAACACGAGTTTTTAGAAAATGTGTTTTATTTCATAAATGGAATCAACAAAGTATGCACATTCTACGTCATAACGACTTTCTACAGTTTTCGTAGTCGTCCGGAAATAAGAAAGGCTTATTTCCACCATTTTTTAAAATCACGGATTCTAGAAGGTTTACATGATTTCTTAAAAAACACGAGTTTTTAGAAAATGTGTTTTATTTCATAAATGGAATCAACAAAGTATGCACATTCTACTTCATAACGACTTTCTTTAGTTTGCGCATGCGTTCGGAAATAAGAAAAGCTTACTTCCCCCGTTTTTTAAAATCACAGCTTCTACAAGGTTTACATGATTTCTTAAAAAACACAAGTTTTTAGAAAATGTGTTTTATTTCATAAATGGAATCAACAAAGTATGCACATTCTACATCATAATTACTTTCTATAGTTTGCGCATGCGTTTGGAAATAAGAAAAGCTTACTTCCCCCGTTTTTTAAAATCACAGCTTCTAGAAGGTTTACATGATTTCTTAAAAAAGATGAGTTTTTAGAAAATGTCTTTTATTTCATAAATGGAATCAACAAAGTATGCACATTCTACGTCATAACGACTTTCTATAGTTTGCGCATGCGTCCGGAAATAAGAAAAGCTTACATCCACCATTTTTTAAAATCACGGATTCTAGAAGGTTTACATGATTTCTTAAAAAACACGAGTTTTTAGAAAATGTGTTTTATTTCATAAATGGAATCAACAAAGTATGCACATTCTAAGTCACAACGACTTTCTATAGTTTGCGCATTCGTCCGGAAATAAGAAAAGCTTACTTCCCCCGTTTTTTAAAATTGAAGCTTCTAGTAGGTTTACATGATTTCTTAAAAAACACGAGTTTTTAGAAAATGTGTTTTATTTCATAAATGGAATCAACAAAGTATGCACATTCTAAGTCATAAAGACTTTCTGTAGTTTGCGCATGCGTTTGGAAATAAGAAAAGCTTACTTCCCCCATTTTTTAAAATCACAGCTTCTAGAAGGTTTACATGATTTCTTAAAAAACACGAGTTTTTAGAAAATGTGTTTTATTTCATAAATGGAATCAACAAAGTATGCACATTCTACGTCATAACGACTTTCTATAGTTTGCGCATGCGTTTGGAAATAAGAAAAGCTTACTTCCCCCGTTTTTTAAAATCACAGCTTCTAGAAGGTTTACATGATTTCTTAAAAAACACGAGTTTTTAGAAAATGTGTTTTATTTCATAAATAGAATCTACAAAGTATGCACATTCTACGTCATAACGACTTTCTATAGTTTGCGCATGCGTCCGGAAATAAGAAAAGCTTACTTCCACCATTTTTTAAAATCACGGATTCTAGAAGGTTTACATGATTTCTTAAAAAACACGAGTTTTTAGAAAATGTGTTTTATTTAAGAAATAGAATCAACAAAGTATGCACATTCTACGTCATAACGACTTTCTATAGTTTGCGCATTTGTCCAGAAATAAGAATAACTTACTTCCACCGTTTTTTAAAATCACAGCTTCTTGAAGGTTTACATGATTTCATAAAAAACACGAGTTTTTAGAAAATGTGTTTTATTTCATAAAGGGAATGTACAAAGTATGCACATTCCGCGTCATAACGACTTTCTATAGTTTGCGCATTCGTCCGGAAATCCGAAAAGCTTACTTCCCCCGTTTTTTAAAATCAAAGCTTCTAGAAGGTATACATGATTTCTTAAAAAACACGAGTTTTTAGAAAATGTGTTTTATTTAAAAAATGGAATCAACAAAGTATGGACATTCTACGTCATAACGACTTTTTATAGTTTGCGCATGCGTTTGGAAATAAGAAAAGCTTACTTCCCCCGTTTTTTAAAATCACAGCTTCTAGAAGGTTTACATGATTTCTTAAAAAACACGAGTTTTTAGAAAATGTGTTTTATTTGATAAATGGAATGTACAAAGTATGCACATTCTACGTCATAACGACTTTCTATACTTTGCGCATGCGTCCGGAAATAAGAAAAGCTTACTTCCCCCGTTTTTTAAAATCACAGCTTCTAGAAGGTTTACATGATTTCTTAAAAAACACGAGTTTTTAGAAAATGTGTTTTATTTCATAAATGGAATCAACAAAGTATGCACATTCTACATCGTAACGACTTTCTATAGTTTGCGCATGCGTCCGCAAATAAGAAAAGCTTACTTCCACCATTTTTTAAAATCACAGATTCTAGAAGGTTTACATGATTTCTTAAAAAACACGAGTTTTTAGAAAATGTGTTTTATTTAAGAAATAGAATCAACAATTATGCACATTCTACGTCATAACGACTTTCTATAGTTTGCGCATTTGTCCAGAAATAAGAATAACTTACTTCCACCGTTTTTTAAAATCACAGCTTCTTGAAGGTTTACATGATTTCGTAAAAAACACGAGTTTTTAGAAAATGTGTTTTATTTCATAAAGGGAATGTACAAAGTATGCACATTCTGCGTCATAACGACTTTCTATAGTTTGCGCATTCGTCCAGAAATCAGAAAAGCTTACTTCCCCCGTTTTTTAAAATCAAAGCTTCTAGAAGGTTTACATGATTTCTTAAAAAACACGAGTTTTTAGAAAATGTGTTTTATTTAAAAAATGGAATCAACAAAGTATTGACATTCTACGTCATAACGACTTTCTATAGTTTGCGCATGCGTTTGGAAATAAGAAAACCTTACTTCCCCCGTTTTTTAAAATCACAGCTTCTAGAAGGTTTACATGATTTCTTAAAAAACACGAGTTTTTAGAAAATGTGTTTTATTTGATAAATGGAATGTACAAAGTATGCACATTCTACGTCATAACGACTTTCTATAGTTTGCGCATGCGTCCGGAAATAAGAAAAGCTTACTTCCCCCGTTTTTTAAAATCACAGCTTCTAGAAGGTTTACATGATTTCTTAAAAAACACGACTTTTTAGAAAATGTGTTTTATTTCATAAATGGAATCAACAAAGTATGCACATTCTACATCGTAACGACTTTCTATATTTTGCGCATGCGTCCGGAAATAAGAAAAGCTTACTTCCACCATTTTTTAAAATCACGGATTCTAGAAGGTTTACATGATTTCTTAAAAAACACGAGTTTTTAGAAAATGTGTTTTATTTAAGAAATAGAATCAACAAAGTATGCACATTCTACGTCATAACGACTTTCTATAGTTTGCGCATTTATCCAGAAATAAGAATAACTTACTTCCACCGTTTTTTAAAATCACAGCTTCTTGGAGGTTTATATGATTTCGTAAAAAACACGAGTTTTTAGAAAATGTGTTTTATTTCATCAAGGGAATGTACAAAGTATGCACATTCTGCGTCATAACGACTTTCTATAGTTTGCGCATTCGTCCGGAAATCAGAAAAGCTTCCTTCCCCTGTTTTTTAAAATCAAAGCTTCTAGAAGGTTTACATGATTTCTTAAAAAACACGAGTTTTTAGAAAATGTGTTTTATTTAAAAAATGGAATCAACAAAGTATGCACATTCTACGTCATAACGACTTTCTATAGTTTGCGCATGCGTTTGGAAATAAGAAAAGCTTACTTCCCCCGTTTTTTAAAATCACAGCTTCTAGAAGGTTTACATGATTTCTTAAAAAACACGAGTTTTTAGAAAATGTGTTTTATTTGATAAATGGAATGTACAAAGTATGCACATTCTACGTCATAACGACTTTCTATAGTTTGCGCATGCGTCCGGAAATAAGAAAAGCTTACTTCCCCCGTTTTTTAAAATCACAGCTTCTAGAAGGTTTACATGATTTCTTAAAAAACACGAGTTTATAGAAATTGTGTTTTCTTTCATAAATGGAATCAACAAAGTATGCAAATTCTACCTCATAACGAATTTCTATAGTTTGCTCATGCGTCCGGAAATAAGAAAAGCTTACTTCCACCGTTTTTTAAAATCACAGCTTCTAGAAGGTTTACATGATTTCTTAAAAAACACGAGTTTTTAGAAAATGTGTTTTATTTCATAAATAGAATCAACAAAGTATGCACATTCTACGTCATAACGACTTTCTATACTTTCCGCATGCGTCCGGAAATAAGAAAAGCTTACTTCCCTCGTTTTTTAAAATCACAGCTTCTAGATGATTTACATGATTTCTAAAAAATCACGAGTTTTTAGAAAATGTGTTTTATTTCATAAATGGAATCAAGAAAGTATGCACATTCTACGTCATTACGAATTTCTATAATTTGCGCATGCGTTCGGAAATAAGAAAAACTTACTTCCCCCGTTTTTTAAAATGACAGCTTCTAGAAGGTTTACATGATTTCTTAAAAAACACGAGTTTTTAGAAAATGTGTTTTATTTCATAAATGGAATCAACAAAGTATGCACATTCTACGTCATAATGACTTTCTATAGTTTGCGCATGCGTTCGGAAATTAGAAAAGCTTACTTCCCCATTTTTTTAAAATCACTGCTTCTAGAAGGTTTACATGATTTCGTAAAAAACACGAGTTCTTAGAAAATGTGTTTTATTTCATAAATGGAATCTACAAAGTATGCACATTCTACGTCATAACGATATTGTATAGTTTGCGCATGCGTCCGGAAATAAGAAAAGCTTACTTCCCCCGTTTTTTAAAATCACAGCTTCTAGAAGATTTACATGATTTCTTAAAAAACATGAGTCTTTAGAAAATGTATTTTATTTCATGAATGGTATCAACAAAGTATCCACATTCTACGTCATAAAAACTTTCTATAGTTTGCGCATGCGTTTGGAAATAAGAAAAGCTTACTTCCCCCGTTTTTTAAAATCACAACTTCTAGAAGGTTTACATGATTTCTTAAAAAACACGAGTTTTTAGAAAATGTGTTTTCTTTCATAAGTGGAATCAACAAAGTATGCACATTCTACGTCATAACGAATTTCTATAGTTTGCGCATGCGTCCAGAAATAAAAAAAGCTTACTTCCACCATTTTTTAAAATCACAACTTCTACAAGGTTTACCTGATTTCTTAAAAAACACGAGTTTTTAGAAAATGTGTTTTATTTCATAAATGGAATCAACAAAGTATGCACATTCTACATCATAACGACTTTCTATAGTTTGTGCATTCGTCCGGAAATAAGAAAAGCTTAATTCCACCATTTTTTAAAATCACAGCTTCTAGAAGGTTTACATGATTTCGTAAAAAACATGAGTTTTTGAAAGTGTGTTTTATTTCATAAATGGAATCTACAAAGCATGCACATTCTACGTCATAACGACTTTCTATGGTTTGCACATACGTCCGGAAATAAGAAATCTTACTTTCCCCGTTTTTTAAAATCACAGCTTCTAGAAGGTTTACATGATTTCTTAAAAAACACGAGTTTTTAGAAAATGTGTTTTATTTCATAAATGGAATCATCAAAGTATGCACATTCTACGTCATAACGACTTTCTATTGTTTGCGAATGCGTCCGGAAATAAGAAAAGCTTAGTTCCAGTATTTTTTAAAATCACAGCTTCTAGAAGGTTTACATGATTTCGTAAAAAACACGAGTTTTTAGAAAATGTGTTTTATTTCATAAATGGAATCTACAAAGTATGCACATTCTATGTCAGAACGACTTTCTATAGTTTGCACATGCGTCCGGAAATAAGAAATCTTACTTTCCCCGTTTTTTAAAATCACAGCTTCTAGAAGGTTTACATGATTTCTTATAAAACACGAGTTTTTAGAAAATGTGTTTTATTTCATAAATGGAATCTACAAAGTATGCACATTCTACGTCATAACGACTTTCTATAGTTTGCGCATGCGTCCGGAAATAAGAAAAGCTTACTTCCACCATTTTTTAAAATCACAGCTTCTAGAAGGTTTACATGATTTCGTAAAAAACACGAGTTTTTAGAAAATGTGTTCTATTTCATAAATGGAATCTACAAAGTATGCACATTCTACGTCATAATGGATTTCTATAGTTTGCGCATGCGTCCGGAAATAAGAAAAGCTTACTTCCCCCGTTTTTTAAAATCACAGCTTCTAGAAGGTTTACATGATTTCTTAAAAAACACGAGTCTTTAGAAAATGTGTTTTATTTCATAAATGGAATCAACAAAGTATGCACATTCTACGTCATAAAAACTTTCTATAGTTTGCGCATGCGTTTGGAAATAAGAAAAGCTTACTTCCCCCGTTTTTTAAAATCACAGCTTCTAGAAGGTTTACATGATTTCCTAAAAAACACGAGTTTTTGTAAAATGTGTTTTATTTCATAAATGGAATAAAGAAAGTATGCAAATTCTACGTCATAACGAATTTCTATAATTTGCGCATGCGTTCGGAAATAAGAAAAACTTACTTCCCCCGTTTTTTAAAATCACAGCTTCTAGAAGGTTTACATGATTTCTTAAAAAACAGGAGTTTTTAGAAAATGTGTTTTCTTTCATAAATGGAATCAACAAAGTATGCACATTCTACGTCATAACGAATTTCTATAGTTTGCGCATGCGTCCGGAAATAAGAAAAGCTTACTTCCACCGTTTTTTAAAATCACAGCTTCTAGAAGGTTTACATGATTTCTTAAAAAACACGAGTTTTTAGAAAATGTGTTTTATTTTATAAATTGAATCAACAAAGTATGCACATTCTACATCATAACGACTTTCTATAGTTTGTGCATTCGTCCGGAAATAAGAAAAGATTACTTCCACCATTTTTTAAAATCACAGCTTCCAGAAGGTTTACATGATTTCGTAAAAAACACGAGTTTTTAGAAAATGTGTTTTATTTCATGAATGGAATCTACAAAGTATGCACATTCTACGTCATAACGACTTTCTATACTTTGCGCATGCGTCTGGAAATAAGAAAAGCTTACTTCCACCGTTTTTTAAAATCACAGCTTCTAGAAGGTTTACATGATTTCGTAAAAAACACGAGTTTTTAGAAAATGTGTTTTATTTCATAAATGGAATCTAAAAAGTATGCACATTCTACGTCATAACGACTTTCTATAGTTTATGCATGGGTCCGGAAATAAGAAAAGCTTACTTCCACCGTTTTTTAGAATCACGGCTTCTAGAAGGTTTACATGATTTCGTAAAAAACTCGAGTTTTTAGAAAATGTGTTTTATTTCATAAATGGAATCTACAAAGTATGCATATTCTACGTCATAACAACTTTCTATAGTTTCCGCATGCGTCCAGAAATAAGAAAAGCTTACTTCCACCGTTTTTTAAAATCACGGCTTCTAGAAGGTTTACATGATTTCGTAAAAAACACGAGTTTTTAGAAAATGTGTTCTATTTCATGAATGGAATCTACAAAGTATGCACATTCTACGTCATAACGGCTTTCTATAGTTTGCGCATGCGTCCGGAAATAAGAAAAGCTTACTTCCACCGTTTTTTAAAATCACAGCTTCTAGAAGGTTTACATGATTTCGTAAAAAACACGAGTTTTTAGAAAATGTGTTTTATTTTATAAATGGAATCTAAAAAGTATGCACATTCTACGTCATAACGACTTTCTATAGTTTATGCATGCGTCCGGAAATAAGAAAAGCTTACTTCCACCGTTTTTTAGAATCACGGCTTCTAAAAGGTTTACATGATTTCGTAAAAAACACGAGTTTTTAGAAAATGTGTTTTATTTCATAAATGGAATCTACAAAGTGTGCACATTCTACGTCATAACGACATTCTATAGTTTGCGCATGCATCCGGAAATAAGAAAAGCTTGCTTCCCCCGTTTTTTAAAATCACATCTTCTAGAAGGTTTACATGATTTCTTAAAAAAAACAAGTTTTTAGAAAATTTGTTTTATTTCATAAATGGAATCAACAAAGTATGCACATTCTACATCGTAACGACTTTCTATAGTTTGCGCATGCGTCCGGAAATAAGAAAAGCTTACTTCCACCGTTTTTTAAAATCACAGCTTCTAGAAGGTTTACATGATTTCGTAAAAAACATGAGTTTTTAGAAAATGTGTTTTATTTCATAAATGGAATCTACAAAGTATGCACATTCTACGTCATTTCGACTTTCTATACTTTCCGCATGCGTTTGGAAATAAGAAAAGCTTAGTTCTCCCGTTTTTTAAAATCACAGCTTCTAGAAGGTTTACATAATTTCGTAAAAAACTCGAGTTTTTAGAAAATGTGTTTTGTTTCATAAATAGAATCAACAAAGTATGCACTTTCTATGTCATAACGACTTTCTATAGTTTGCGCATGCGTCCGGAAATAAGAAAAGCTTACTTCCACCATTTTTTAAAATCACAGCTTCTAGAAGGTTTACATGATTTCGTAAAAAACACGAGTTTTTAGAAAATGTGTTTTATTTCATAAATGGAATCTACAAAGTATGCACATTCTACGTCATAACGACTTTGTATAGTTTGCGCATGCTTCCGGAAATAAGAAAAGCTTACTTCTCCCTTTTTTTAAAATCACAGCTTCTAGAAGGTTTACATGATTTCTTAAAAAACACGAGTTTTTAGAAAATATGTTTTATTTCATAAATGGAATCAACAAAGTATGCACATTCTATGTCATAACGACTTTCTATAGTTTGCGCATGCGTTTGGAAATAAGAAAAGCTTACTTCCCCCGTTTTTTAGAATCACAGCATCTAGAAGGTTTACATGATTTCGTAAAAAACATGAGTTTTTAGAAAATGTGTTTTATTTCATAAATGGAATCAACAAAGTATGCACATTCTATGTCATAACGACTTTCTATAGTTTGCGCATTCGTCCGGAAATAAGAATAGCTTACTTACACCGTTTTTTAAAATCACAGCTTCTAGAAGGTTTACATGATTTCGTAAGAAACACGATTTTTAAAAAAAGTGTTTTAATTCATAAATGGAATCTACAAAGTATGCACATTCTACGTCATAACGACTTTCTATACTTTGCGCATGCGTCCGGAAATAAGAAAAGCTTACTTCCCCCGTTTTTTAAAATCACAGCTTCTAGAAGGTTTACATGATTTCTTAAAAAACACGAGTCTTTAGAAAATGTGTTTTATTTCATAAATGGAATCAACAAAGTATGCACATTCTACATCATAACGACTTTCTATAGTTTGTGCATTCGTCCGGAAATAAGAAAAGCTTAATTCCACCATTTTTTAAAATCACAGCTTCTAGAAGGTTTACATGATTTCGTAAAAAACATGAGTTTTTGAAAGTGTGTTTTATTTCATAAATGGAATCTACAAAGCATGCACATTCTACGTCATAACGACTTTCTATGGTTTGCACATACGTCCGGAAATAAGAAATCTTACTTTCCCCGTTTTTTAAAATCACAGCTTCTAGAAGGTTTACATGATTTCTTAAAAAACACGAGTTTTTAGAAAATGTGTTTTATTTCATAAATGGAATCATCAAAGTATGCACATTCTACGTCATAACGACTTTCTATTGTTTGCGAATGCGTCCGGAAATAAGAAAAGCTTAGTTCCAGTATTTTTTAAAATCACAGCTTCTAGAAGGTTTACATGATTTCGTAAAAAACACGAGTTTTTAGAAAATGTGTTTTATTTCATAAATGGAATCTACAAAGTATGCACATTCTATGTCAAAACGACTTTCTATAGTTTGCACATGCGTCCGGAAATAAGAAATCTTACTTTCCCCGTTTTTTAAAATCACAGCTTCTAGAAGGTTTACATGATTTCTTATAAAACACGAGTTTTTAGAAAATGTGTTTTATTTCATAAATGGAATCTACAAAGTATGCACATTCTACGTCATAACGACTTTCTATAGTTTGCGCATGCGTCCGGAAATAAGAAAAGCTTACTTCCACCATTTTTTAAAATCACAGCTTCTAGAAGGTTTACATGATTTCGTAAAAAACACGAGTTTTTAGAAAATGTGTTCTATTTCATAAATGGAATCTACAAAGTATGCACATTCTACGTCATAATGGATTTCTATAGTTTGCGCATGCGTCCGGAAATAAGAAAAGCTTACTTCCCCCGTTTTTTAAAATCACAGCTTCTAGAAGGTTTACATGATTTCTTAAAAAACACGAGTCTTTAGAAAATGTGTTTTATTTCATAAATGGAATCAACAAAGTATGCACATTCTACGTCATAAAAACTTTCTATAGTTTGCGCATGCGTTTGGAAATAAGAAAAGCTTACTTCCCCCGTTTTTTAAAATCACAGCTTCTAGAAGGTTTACATGATTTCCTAAAAAACACGAGTTTTTGTAAAATGTGTTTTATTTCATAAATGGAATAAAGAAAGTATGCAAATTCTACGTCATAACGAATTTCTATAATTTGCGCATGCGTTCGGAAATAAGAAAAACTTACTTCCCCCGTTTTTTAAAATCACAGCTTCTAGAAGGTTTACATGATTTCTTAAAAAACAGGAGTTTTTAGAAAATGTGTTTTCTTTCATAAATGGAATCAACAAAGTATGCACATTCTACGTCATAACGAATTTCTATAGTTTGCGCATGCGTCCGGAAATAAGAAAAGCTTACTTCCACCGTTTTTTAAAATCACAGCTTCTAGAAGGTTTACATGATTTCTTAAAAAACACGAGTTTTTAGAAAATGTGTTTTATTTTATAAGTTGAATCAACAAAGTATGCACATTCTACATCATAACGACTTTCTATAGTTTGTGCATTCGTCCGGAAATAAGAAAAGATTACTTCCACCATTTTTTAAAATCACAGCTTCCAGAAGGTTTACATGATTTCGTAAAAAACACGAGTTTTTAGAAAATGTGTTTTATTTCATCAATGGAATCTACAAAGTATGCACATTCTACGTCATAACGACTTTCTATACTTTGCGCATGCGTCTGGAAATAAGAAAAGCTTACTTCCACCGTTTTTTAAAATCACAGCTTCTAGAAGGTTTACATGATTTCGTAAAAAACACGAGTTTTTAGAAAATGTGTTTTATTTCATAAATCGAATCTAAAAAGTATGCACATTCTACGTCATAACGACTTTCTATAGTTTATGCATGCGTCCGGAAATAAGAAAAGCTTACTTCCACCGTTTTTTAGAATCACGGCTTCTAGAAGGTTTACATGATTTCGTAAAAAACACGAGTTTTTAGAAAATGTGTTTTATTTCATAAATGGAATCTACAAAGTATGCATATTCTACGTCATAACAACTTTCTATAGTTTCCGCATGCGTCCAGAAATAAGAAAAGCTTACCTCCACCGTTTTTTAAAATCACGGCTTCTAGAAGGTTTACATGATTTCGTAAAAAACACGAGTTTTTAGAAAATGTGTTCTATTTCATGAATGGAATCTACAAAGTATGCACATTCTACGTCATAACGGCTTTCTATAGTTTGCGCATGCGTCCGGAAATAAGAAAAGCTTACTTCCACCGTTTTTTAAAATCACAGCTTCTAGAAGGTTTACATGATTTCGTAAAAAACACGAGTTTTTAGAAAATGTGTTTTATTTCATAAATGGAATCTAAAAAGTATGCACATTCTACGTCATAACGACTTTCTATAGTTTATGCATGCGTCCGAAATAAGAAAAGCTTACTTCCACCGTTTTTTAGAATCACGGCTTCTAAAAGGTTTACATGATTTCGTAAAAAACACGAGTTTTTAGAAAATGTGTTTTATTTCATAAATGGAATCTACAAAGTGTGCACATTCTACGTCATAACGACATTCTATAGTTTGCGCATGCATCCGGAAATAAGAAAAGCTTGCTTCCCCCGTTTTTTAAAATCACATCTTCTAGAAGGTTTACATGATTTCTTAAAAAAAACAAGTTTTTAGAAAATTTGTTTTATTTCATAAATGGAATCAACAAAGTATGCACATTCTACATCGTAACGACTTTCTATAGTTTGCGCATGCGTCCGGAAATAAGAAAAGCTTACTTCCACCGTTTTTTAAAATCACAGCTTCTAGAAGGTTTACATGATTTCGTAAAAAACACGAGTTTTTAGAAAATGTGTTTTATTTCATAAATGGAATCTACAAAGTATGCACATTCTACGTCATTTCGACTTTCTATACTTTCCGCATGCGTTTGGAAATAAGAAAAGCTTAGTTCTCCCGTTTTTTAAAATCACAGCTTCTAGAAGGTTTACATAATTTCGTAAAAAACTCGAGTTTTTAGAAAATGTGTTTTGTTTCATAAATAGAATCAACAAAGTATGCACTTTCTATGTCATAACGACTTTCTATAGTTTGCGCATGCGTCCGGAAATAAGAAAAGCTTACTTCCACCATTTTTTAAAATCACAGCTTCTAGAAGGTTTACATGATTTCGTAAAAAACACGAGTTTTTAGAAAATGTGTTTTATTTCATAAATGGAATCTACAAAGTATGCACGTTCTACGTCATAACGACTTTGTATAGTTTGCGCATGCTTCCGGAAATAAGAAAAGCTTACTTCTCCCTTTTTTTAAAATCACAGCTTCTAGAAGGTTTACATGATTTCGTAAAAAACACGAGTTTTTGAAAAATGTGTTTTATTTCATAAATGGAATCTACAAAGTATGCACATTCTACGTCATAACGACATTCTATAGTTTGCGCATGCGTCCGGAAATAAGAAAAGCTTACTTCCCCCGTTTTTTAAAATCACACCTTCTACAAGGTTTACATGATTTCTTAAAAAACACGAGTTTTTAGAAAATGCGTTTTATTTCATAAATGGAATCAACAAATTATGCACATTCTACGTCATAACGAATTTCTATAGTTTTCGCATGCGTTTGGAAATAAGAAAACCTTACTTCCCCTTTTTTTAAAATCACAGCTTCTAGACGGTTTTCATGATTTCTTAAAAAACACGAGTTTTTAGAAAATGTGTTTTATTTATTAAATAGAATCAACAAAGTATGCACATTCTATGTCATAACGTCTTTCTATAGTTTGCGCATGCATCCGAAAATAAGAAAAGCTTACTTCCACAATTTTATAAAATCACAGCTTCTAAAAGGTTTACATGATTTCGTAAAAAACACGAGTTTTTAGAAAATGTGTTTTATTTCATAAATGGAATCTACAAAGTATGCACATTCTACGTCATAACAACATTCTATAGTTTGCGCATGCGTCCGGAAATAAGAAAAGCTTACTTCCCCCGTTTTTTAAAATCACAGCTTCTAGAAGTTTTACATGATTTCTTAAAAAACACGAGTCTTTAGAAAATGTGTTTTATTTCATAAATGGAATCAACAAAGTATGCACATTCTACATCATAACAACTTTCTATAGTTTGCGCATGCGTTTGGAAATAAGAAAAGCTTACTTCCCCCGTTTTTTAAAATCACAGCTTCTAGAAGGTTTACATGATTTCGTAAAAAACACGAGCTTTTAGAAAATGTGTTTTGTTTCATAAATGGAATCAACAAAGTATGCACATTCTACGTCATAACGACTTTCTATAGTTTGCGCATGCGTCCGGAAATAAGAAAAGCTTACTTCCACCGTTTTTTAAAATCACAGCTTCTAGAAGGTTTACATGATTTCGTAAAAAACACGAGTTTTTAGAAAATGTGTTTTATTTCATAAATGGAATCAACAAAGAATGTACATTCTACGTCATAACAACTTTCTATAGTTTGCGCATGCGTTTGGAAATAATAAAAGCTTACTTCCCCCGTTTTTTAAAATCACAGCTTCTAGAAGGTTTACATGATTTCTTAAAAAACATGAGTTTTTAGAAAATGTGTTTTATTTCATAAATGGAATCTACAAAGTATGCACATTCTACGTCATAACGACTTTCTATAGTTTGCGCATGCGTCCGGAAATAAGAAAAGCTTACTTCCACCGTTTTTTAAAATCACAGCTTCTAGAAGGTTTACATGATTTCGTAAAAAACACGAGTTTTTAGAAAATGTGTTTTATTTCATAAATGGAATCAACAAAGAATGTACATTCTACGTCATAACGACTTTCTATACTTTGCGCATGCGTTTGGAAATAAGAAAAGCTTACTTCCCCCGTTTTTTAAAATCACAGCTTCTAGAAGGTTTACATGATTTCTTAAAAAACACGAGTTTTTAGAAAATGTGTTTTATTTCATAAATAGAATCAACAAATTATGCATATTCTATGTCATAACGACTTTATATAGATTGCGCATGCGTCAAGAAATAAGAAAAGCTTACTTCCACCGTTTTTTAAAATCACAGCTTCTAGAAGGTTTACATGATTTCGTAAAAAACGCGAGTTTTTAGAAAAAGTGTTTTATTTCATAAATGGAATCTACAAAGTATGCACATTCTACGTCATAACGACTTTCTATAGTTTGTGCATGCGTTTGGAAATAAGTAAATCTTACTTCCCCGTTTTTTAAAATCACAGCTTCTAGAAGGTTTACATGATTTCTTAAAAAACATGAGTTTTTAGAAAATGTGTTTTATTTCATAACTGGAATCAAGAAGGTATGCACATTCTACATCATAACGACTTTCTATAGTTTGCGCATGCGTTTGGAAATAAGTAAATCCTACTTTAGAAAATGTGTTTTATTTCATAAATGGAATCTACAAAGTATGCACATTCTACGTCATAACGACTTTCTATGGTTTGCGCATGTGTTTGTTAATAAGAAAAGCTTACTTCCCTCGTTTTTTAAAATCACAACTTCTAGAAGGTTTACATGTTTTCGTAAAAAACACGATTTTTTAGAAAATGTGATTTATTTCATAAATGGAATGTGCAAAGTATGCACATTCTATGTCATAAGGACTTTCTATTGTTTGCGCATGCGTCCGGAAATAAGAAAAGCTTACTTCCACTGTTTTTTAAAATCACAGCTTCTAGAAGGTTTACATGATTTCGTAAAAAACACGAGTTTTTAGAAAATGTGTTTTATTTCATAAGTGGAATCTACAAAGTATGCACATTCTATGTCAGAACGACTTTCTATAGATTGCGCATGCGTCCGGAAATAAGAAATCTTACTTCCCCCGGTTTTTAAAATCACAGCTTCTAGAAGGTTTACATGATTTCTTAAAAAACACGAGCTTTTAGAAAATGTGTTTTATTTCATAAATGGACTCTACAAAGTATGCACATTCTACGTCATAACGACTTTCTATAGTTTGCGCATGCGTCCGGAAATATGAAAAACTTACTTCCACCGTTTTTTAAAATCACAGCTTCTAGAAGCTTTACATGATTTCGTAAAAAACACGAGTTTTTAGAAAATGTGTTTTATTTCATAAATGGAATCAACAAAGTATGTACATTCTACGTCATAACGACTTTCTATACTTTGCGCATCCGTTTGGAAATAAGAAAAGCTTACTTCCCCTATTTTTTAAAATCACAGCTTCCAGAAGGTTTACATGATTTCTTAAAAAACACGAGTTTTTAGAAAATGTGTTTTATTTCATAAATAGAATCAACAAAGTATGCATATTCTATGTCATAACGACTTTATATATATTGCGCATGCGTCCGGAAATAAGAAAAGCTTACATCCACCATTTTTTAAAATCACAGCTTCTAGAAGGTTTACATGATTTCGTAAAAAACACGAGTTTTTGAAAAATGTGTTTTATTTCATAAATGGAATCAACAAAGTATGCACATTCTATGTCATAACGACTTTCTATAGTTTGCGCATGCGTTTGGAAATAAGAAAAGCTTACTTCCCCCGTTTTTTAGAATCACAGCATTTAGAAGGTTTACATGATTTCGTAAAAAACACGAGTTTTTAGAAAATGTGTTTTATTTCATAAATGGAATCAACAAAGTATGCACATTCTATGTCATAACGACTTTCTATAGTTTGCGCATTCGTCCGGAAATAAGAATAGCTTACTTACACCGTTTTTTTAAATCACAGCTTCTAGAAGGTTTACATGATTTCGTAAGAAACACGATTTTTAAAAAAATGTGTTTTAATTCATAAATGGAATCTACAAAGTATGCACATTCTACGTCATAACGACTTTCTATACTTTGCGCATGCGTCCGGAAATAAGAAAAGCTTACTTCCACCGTTTTTTAAAATCACAGCTTCTAGAAGGTTTACATGATCTCGTAAAAAACACGAGTTTTTAGAAAATGTGTTTTATTTCATAAATGGAATCAACAAAGTATGCAGATTCTACGTCATAACGACTTTCTATACTTTGCGCATGCGTCCGGAAATAAGAAAAGCTTACTTCCACCGTTTTTTAAAATCACAGCTTCTAGAAGGTTTACATGATTTCGTAAAAAACACGAGTTTTAGGAAAATGTGTTTTATTTCATAAATTGAATCTACAAAGTATGCACATTCTACGTCATAACGACTTTCTATATTTTGCGCATGCGTCCGGAAATAAGAAAAGCTTACTTCCACCGTTTTTAAAAATCACAGCTTCTAGAAGGTTTACATGATTTCGTAAAAAACACGAGTTTTTAGAAAATGTGTTTTATTTCATAAATGGAATCTACAACGTATGCACATTCTATGTCATAACGAATTTCTATAGTTTGCGCATGCGTCCGGAAATAAGAAAAGCTTACTTCCACCGTTTTTTAAAATCACAGCTTCTAGAAGGTTTACATGATTTCGTAAAAAACACGAGTTTTTAGAAAATGTGTTTTATTTCATAAATGGAATCAACAAAGTATGCAGATTCTACGTCATAACGACTTTCTATACTTTGCGCATGCGTCCGGAAATAAGAAAAGCTTACTTCCACCGTTTTTTAAAATCACAGCTTCTAGAAGGTTTACATGATTTCGTAAAAAACACGAGTTTTAGGAAAATGTGTTTTATTTCATAAATTGAATCTACAAAGTATGCACATTCTACGTCATAACGACTTTCTATACTTTGCGCATGCGTCCGGAAATAAGAAAAGCTTACTTCCACCGTTTTTTAAAATCATAGCTTCTAGAAGGTTTACATGATTTCGTAAAAAACACGAGTTTTTAGAAAATGTGTTTTATTTCATAAATGGAATCAACAAAGTATGCAGATTCTACGTCATAACGACTTGCTATACTTTGCGCATGCGTCCGGAAATAAGAAAAGCTTACTTCCACCGTTTTTTAAAATCACAGCTTCTAGAAGGTTTACATGATTTCGTAAAAAACACGAGTTTTTAGAAAATGTGTTTTATTTCATAAATGGAATCTACAACGTATGCACATTCTACGTCATAACGACTTTCTATAGTTTGCGCATGCATCCGGAAATAAGAAAAAAGCTTACTTCCACCGTTTTTTAAAATCACAGCTTCTAGAAGGTTTACATGATTTCGTAAAAAACACGAGTTTTTGAAAAATGTGTTTTATTTCATAAATGGAATCTACAAAGTATGCACATTCTACGTCATAACGACATTCTATAGTTTGCGCATGCGTCCGGAAATAAGAAAAGCTTACTTCCCCCGTTTTTTAAAATCACACCTTCTACAAGGTTTACATGATTTCTTAAAAAACACGAGTTTTTAGAAAATGCGTTTTATTTCATAAATGGAATCAACAAAGTATGCAGATTCTACGTCATAACGAATTTCTATAGTTTTCGCATGCGTTTGGAAATAAGAAAACCTTACTTCCCCTTTTTTTAAAATCACAGCTTCTAGACGGTTTTCATGATTTCTTAAAAAACACGAGTTTTTAGAAAATGTGTTTTATTTATTAAATAGAATCAACAAAGTATGCACATTCTATGTCATAACGACTTTCTATAGTTTGCGCATGCATCCGAAAATAAGAAAAGCTTACTTCCACAATTTTATAAAATCACAGCTTCTAAAAGGTTTACATGATTTCGTAAAAAACACGAGTTTTTAGAAAACGTGTTTTATTTCATAAATGGAATCTACAAAGTATGCACATTCTACGTCATAACAACATTCTATAGTTTGCGCATGCGTCCGGAAATAAGAAAAGCTTACTTCCCCCGTTTTTTAAAATCACAGCTTCTAGAAGTTTTACATGATTTCTTAAAAAACACGAGTCTTTAGAAAATGTGTTTTATTTCATAAATGGAATCAACAAAGTATGCACATTCTACATCATAACAACTTTCTATAGTTTGCGCATGCGTTTGGAAATAAGAAAAGCTTACTTCCCCCGTTTTTTAAAATCACAGCTTCTAGAAGGTTTACATGATTTCGTAAAAAACACGAGCTTTTAGAAAATGTGTTTTGTTTCATAAATGGAATCAACAAAGTATGCACATTCTACGTCATAACGACTTTCTATAGTTTGCGCATGCGTCCGGAAATAAGAAAAGCTTACTTCCACCGTTTTTTAAAATCACAGCTTCTAGAAGGTTTACATGATTTCGTAAAAAACACGAGTTTTTAGAAAATGTGTTTTATTTCATAAATGGAATCAACAAAGAATGTACATTCTACGTCATAACAACTTTCTATAGTTTGCGCATGCGTTTGGAAATAATAAAAGCTTACTTCCCCCGTTTTTTAAAATCACAGCTTCTAGAAGGTTTACATGATTTCTTAAAAAACACGAGTTTTTATAAAATGTGTTTTATTTCATAAATGGAATCTACAAAGTATGCACATTCTACGTCATAACGACTTTCTATAGTTTGCGCATGCGTCCGGAAATAAGAAAAGCTTACTTCCACCGTTTTTTAAAATCACAGCTTCTAGAAGGTTTACATGATTTCGTAAAAAACACGAGTTTTTAGAAAATGTGTTTTATTTCATAAATGGAATCAACAAAGAATGTACATTCTACGTCATAACGACTTTCTATACTTTGCGCATGCGTTTGGAAATAAGAAAAGCTTACTTCCCCCGTTTTTTAAAATCACAGCTTCTAGAAGGTTTACATGATTTCTTAAAAAACACGAGTTTTTAGAAAATGTGTTTTATTTCATAAATAGAATCAACAAATTATGCATATTCTATGTCATAACGACTTTATATAGATTGCGCATGCGTCCGGAAATAAGAAAAGCTTACTTCCACCGTTTTTTAAAATCACAGCTTCTAGAAGGTTTACATGATTTCGTAAAAAACGCGAGTTTTTAGAAAAAGTGTTTTATTTCATAAATGGAATCTACGAAGTATGCACATTCTACGTCATAACGACTTTCTATAGTTTGTGCATGCGTTTGGAAATAAGTAAATCTTACTTCCCCGTTTTTTAAAATCACAGCTTCTAGAAGGTTTACATGATTTCTTAAAAAACATGAGTTTTTAGAAAATGTGTTTTATTTCATAACTGGAATCAAGAAGGTATGCACATTCTACATCATAACGACTTTCTATAGTTTGCGCATGCGTTTGGAAATAAGTAAATCCTACTTTAGAAAATGTGTTTTATTTCATAAATGGAATCTACAAAGTATGCACATTCTACGTCATAACGACTTTCTATGGTTTGCGCATGTGTTTGTTAATAAGAAAAGCTTACTTCCCTCGTTTTTTAAAATCACAACTTCTAGAAGGTTTACATGATTTCGTAAAAAACACGATTTTTTAGAAAATGTGATTTATTTCATAAATGGAATGTGCAAAGTATGCACATTCTATGTCATAACGACTTTCTATTGTTTGCGCATGCGTCCGGAAATAAGAAAAGCTTACTTCCACTGTTTTTTAAAATCACAGCTTCTAGAAGGTTTACATGATTTCGTAAAAAACACGAGTTTTTAGAAAATGTGTTTTATTTCATAAGTGGAATCTACAAAGTATGCACATTCTATGTCAGAACGACTTTCTATAGATTGCGCATGCGTCCGGAAATAAGAAATCTTACTTCCCCCGGTTTTTAAAATCACAGCTTCTAGAAGGTTTACATGATTTCTTAAAAAACACGAGCTTTTAGAAAATGTGTTTTATTTCATAAATGGACTCTACAAAGTATGCACATTCTACGTCATAACGACTTTCTATAGTTTGCGCATGCGTCCGGAAATATGAAAAGCTTACTTCCACCGTTTTTTAAAATCACAGCTTCTAGAAGCTTTACATGATTTCGTAAAAAACACGAGTTTTTAGAAAATGTGTTTTATTTCATAAATGGAATCAACAAAGTATGTACATTCTACGTCATAACGAATTTCTATACTTTGCGCATCCGTTTGGAAATAAGAAAAGCTTACTTCCCCTGTTTTTTAAAATCACAGCTTCCAGAAGGTTTACATGATTTCTTAAAAAACACGAGTTTTTAGAAAATGTGTTTTATTTCATAAATAGAATCAACAAAGTATGCATATTCTATGTCATAACGACTTTATATATATTGCGCATGCGTCCGGAAATAAGAAAAGCTTACATCCACCATTTTTTAAAATCACAGCTTCTAGAAGGTTTACATGATTTCTTCAAAAACACGAGTTTTTAGAAAATGTGTTTTATTTCATGAATGGAATCAACAAATTATGCACATTCTACATCATAACGACTTTCTATAGTTTGTGCATTCGTCCGGAAATAAGAAAAGCTTACTTCCACCGTTTTTTAAAATCACAGCTTCTAGAAGGTTTACACGATTTCGTAAAAAAGACGAGTTTTTGAAGATGTGTTTTATTTCATAAATGGAATCTACAAAGTATGCACATTCTACATCATAACGACTTTCTATGGTTTGCGCATGCGTTTCGAAATAAGAAAAGCTTACTTCCACTGTTTTTTAAAATCACAGCTTCTAGAAGGTTTACATGATTTCGTAAAAAACACGAGTTTTTAGAAAATGTGTTTTATTTCATAAATGGAATCTACAAAGTATGCACATTCTATGTCATAAGGACTTTCTATTGTTTGCGCATGTGGCCGGAAATAAGAAAAGCTTACTTCCATCGTTTTTTAAAATAACAGCTTCTAGAAGGTTTACATGATTTCGTAAAAAACACGAGTTTTTAGAAAATGTGTTTTATTTCATAAATGGAATCTACAAAGTATGCACATTCTACGTCGGAACGACTTTATATAGTTTGCGTATGCATCCGGAAATAAGAAATCGTACTTCCCCCATTTTTTAAAATCACGGCTTCTAGAAGGTTTACATGATTTCGTAAAAAACACGAGTTTTTAGAAAATGTGTTTTATTTCATAAATGGAATCTACAAAGTATGCACATTCTACCTCATAACGATTTTCTATAGTTTGCGCATGCGTCCGGAAATAAGAAAAGCTTACTTCTACCGTTTTTTAAAATCACAGCTTCTAGAAGGTTTACATGATTTCGTAAAAAACACGAGTTTTTAGAAAATGTGTTTTATTTCATAAATGGAATCAACAAAGTATGTACAATCTACGTCATAACGACTTTCTATACTTTGCGCATGCGTTTGGAAATAAGAAAAGCTTACTTCCACCGTTTTTTAAAATCACAGCTTCTAGAAGGTTTACATGATTTCTTAAAAAACACGAGTTTTTAGAAAATGTGTTTTATTTCATAAATGGAATCAAGAAGGTATGCACATTCTACGTCATAACGACTTTCTATAGTTTGCGCATGCGTTTGGAAATAAGTAAATCCTACTTCCCCCATTTTTTAAAATCACAGCTTCTAGAAGGTTTACATGATTTCTTTAAAAACATGAGTTTTTAGAAAATGTGTTTTATTTCATAAATGGAATCAAGAAGGTATGCACATTCTACGTCATAACGACTTTCTATAGTTTGCGCATGCGTTTGGAAATAAGTAAATCCTACTTCCCCCATTTTTTAAAATCACAAATTCTAGAAGGTTTACATGATTTCTTAAAAAACACGAGTTTTTAGAAAATGTGTTTTCTTTCATAAATGGAATCAACAAAGTATGCACATTCTATGTCATAACAAATTTCTATAGTTTGCGCATGCGTCTAGAAACAAGAAAAACTTACTTCCACCGTTTTTTAAAATCACAACTTCTAGAAGGTTTACATGATTTCTTAAAAAACATGAGTTTTTAGAAAATGTGTTTTCTTTCATAAATGGAATCAACAAAGTACGCACATTCTATATCATAACGACTTTCTATAGTTTGCACATGCATCCGGAAATAAGAAAAGCTTACTTCCACCATTTTTTAAAATCACAGCTTCTATAAGGTTTACATGATTTCGTAAAAAACACGAGTTTTTAAAAAATGTGTTTTATTTCATAAATGGAATCTACAAAGTATGCACATTCTACGTCATAACGACTTTCTATAGTTTGCGCATGCGTTTGGAAATAAGTAAATCCTACTTCCCCCGTTTTTTAAAATCAAAATTCTAGAAGGTTTACATGATTTCTTAAAAAACACGAGTTTTTAGAAAATGTATTTTCTTTCATAAATGGAATCAACAAAGTACGCACATTCTACATCATAACGACTTTCTATAGGTTGCACATGCATCCGGAAAAAAGAAAAGCTTACTTCCACCATTTTTTAAAATCACAGCTTCTATAAGGTTTACATGATTTCGTAAAAAACACGAGTTTTTAAAAAATGTGTTTTATTTCATAAATGGAATCTACAAAGTATGCACATTCTACGTCATAACGACATTCTATAGTTTGCGCATGCGTCCGGAAATAAGAAAAGCTTACTTCCCCCGTTTTTTAAAATCACAGCTTCTAGAAGATTTACATGATTTCTTAAAAAACACGAGTCTTTAGAAAATGTGTTTTATTTCATAAATGGAATCAATAAAGTATGCAAATTCTACGTCATAACAACTTTCTATAGTTTGCGCATGCGTTTGGAAATAAGAAAAGCTTACTTCCCCCGTTTTTTAAAATCACAGCTTCTAGAAGGTTTACATGATTTCTTAAAAAACACGAGTTTTTAGAAAATGTGTTTTATTTCATAAACGGAATGAATAAAGTATGCACATTCTACATCATAACGACTTTCTATAGTTTGCGCATGCGTTTGGAAATAAGAAAATCTTACTTCCCCTGTTTTTTAAAATCACAGCTTCTGGAAGGTTTACATGATTTCTTAAAAAACACGGGTTTTTAGAAAATGTGTTTTCTTTCATAAATGGAATCAACAAAGTATGCACATTCTACATCATAATGAATTTCTATAGTTTCCGCATGCGTCCGGAAATAAGAAAAGCTTACTTCCCCCGTTTTTTAAAATCACAGCTTCTAGAAGGTTTACATGATTTCTTAAAAAACACGAGTTTTTTGAAAATGTGTTTTATTTCATAAATGGAATCAACAAAGTATGCACATTCTACATCATAACGACTTTCTATAGTTTGCGCATGCATTTGGAAATAAGAAAAGCTTACTTCCCCCTTTTTTTAAAATCACAGCTTCCAGAAGGTTTACATGATTTCTTAAAAAACACGAGTTTTTAGAAAATGTGTTTTATTTCATAAATAGAATCTACAAAGTATGCACATTCTACGTCATAACGAATTTCTATGGTTTGCGCATGCGTTTGGAATTAAGAAAAGCTTACTTCCCCCGTTTTTTAAAATCACAGCTTCTAGAAGGTTTACATGATTTCGTAAAAAACACGAGTTTTTAGAGAATGTGTTTTATTTCATAAATGGAATCCATAAAGTATGCACATTCCACGTCATAACGACATTCTATAGTTTGCGCATGCGTCCGGAAATAAGAAAAGCTTACTTCCACCGTTTTTTAAAATCACAGCTTCTAGAAGGTTTACATGATTTCGTAAAAAACACGAGTTTTTAGAAAATGTGTTTTATTTCATAAATGGAATCTACAAAGTATGCACATTCTATGTCAGAACAAATTTCTATAGTTTGCGCATGCGTCCGGAAATAAGAAATCTTACTTCCCCCGTTTTTTAAAATCACAGCTTCTAGAAGGTTTACATGATTTCGTAAAAAACACGAGTTTTTAGAAAATGTGTTTTATTTCATAAATGGAATCAACAAAGTATGCACATTCTACATCATAACGACTTTCTATAGTTTGCTCATGCGTTTGGAAATAAGAAAAGCTTACTTCCACCGTTTTTTAAAATCACAGCTTCCAGAAGGTTTACATGATTTCGTAAAAAACGCGAGTTTTTGAAAATGTGTTTTATTTCATAAATGGAGTCTACAAAGTATGCACATTCTACGTCATAACGAATTTCTATGGTTTGCGCATGCGTTTGGAAATAAGAAAAGCTTACTTCCCCCGTTTTTTAAAATCACAGCTTCTAGAAGGTTTACATGATCTCGTAAAAAACACGAGTTCTTAAAAAATGTGTTTTATTTCATAAATGGAATCAAGAAAGTATGCACATTCTACGTCATAATGACTTTCTATAGTTTGCGCATGCGTTTAGAAATAAGAAAAGCTTACTTCCCCCGTTTTTTAAAATCACAGCTTCTAGAAGGTTTACATGATTTCTTAAAAAAGACGAGTTTTTAGAAAATGTGTTTTATTTCATCAATGGAATCAACAAAGTATGCACATTCTACGTCATAACGACTTTCTATAGTTTGCGCATGCGTCTGGAAATAAGAAAAGCTTACTTCCACCATTTTTTAAAATCACAGCTTCTAGACGGTTTACATGATTTCGTAAAAAACACGAGTTTTTAGAAAATTTGTTTTATTTCATAAATGGAATCTACAAAGTATGCACATTCTATGTCATAATGACATTCTATAGTTTTCGCATTCGTCCGGAAATAAGAAAAGCTTACTTCCATCATTTTTTAAAATCACAGCTTCTAGAAGGTTTACATGATTTTGTAAAAAACATGAGTTTTTAGAAAATGTGTTTTATTTCATAAATGGAATCTACAAAGTATGCACATTCTACGTCATAACGAATTTCTATAGTTTGCGCATGCGTCCGGAAATAAGAAAAGCTTACTTCCACCATTTTTTAAAATCATAGCTTCTAGAAGGTTTACATGATTTCGAAAAAAACACGTGTTTTTAGAAAATGTGTTTTATTTCATAAATGGAATCTACAAAGTATGGACATTCTACGTCATAACGACATTCTATAGTTTGCGCATGCGTCTGGAAATAAGAAAAGCTTACTTCCACCATTTTTTAAAATCACAGCTTCTAGAAGGTTTACATGATTTCTTAAAAAACACGAGTTTTTAGAAAATGTGTTTTATTTCATAAATGGAATCAACAAAGTATGCACATTCTACATCCTAACGACTTTCTATTGTTTGTGCATTCGTCCGGAAATAAGAAAAGCTTACTTCCACCGTTTTTTAAAATCAGAGTTTCTAGAAGGTTTACATGATTTCGTAAAAAACACGAGTTTTTGAAAATGTGTTTTATTTCATAAATGGAATCTACAAAGTATGCACATTCTACGTCATAACGAATTTATATTGGTTTGCGCATGCGTTTTGAAAAAAGAAAAGCTTACTTCCCCCGTTTTTTAAAATCACAGGTTCTAGAAGGTTTACATGATTTCGTAAAAAACACGAGTTTTTAGAAAATGTGTTTTATTTCATAAATGGAATCTACAAAGTATGCACATTCTACGTCATAACGACATTCTATAGTTTGCGCATGCGTCCAGAAATAAGAAAAGCTTACTTCCACCGTTTTTTAAAATCACAGCTTCTAGAAGGTTTACATGATTTCGTAAAAAACACGAGTTTTTAGAAAATGTGTTTTATTTCATAAATGGAATCTACAAAGTATGCACATTCTACGTCAGTTCGACTTTCTATAGTTTGTGCATGCGTCCGGAAATAAGAAATCTTACTTCCCCCGTTTTTTAAAATCACAGCTTCTAGAAGGTTTACATGATTTCGTAAAAAACACGAGTTTTTAGAAAATGTGTTTTATTTCATAAATGGAATCTACAAAGTATGCACATTCTACGTTATAACGAATTTCTATAGTTTGCGCATGTGTCCGGAAATAAGAAAAGCTTACTTCAACCATTTTTTAAAATCACAGCTTCTAGAAGGTTTACATGATTTCGAAAAAAACACGAGTTTTTAGAAAATGTGTTTTATTTCATAAATGGAATCTACAAAGTATGCACATTCTACGTCATAACGAAATTCTATAGTTTGCGCATGCGTCCGGAAATAAGAAAAGCTTACTTCCACCGTTTTTTAAAATCACAGCTTCTAGAAGGTTTACATGATTTCGTAAAAAACACGAGTTTTTAGAAAATGTGTTTTATTTCATAAATGGAATCTACAAAGTATGGACATTCTACGTCATAACGACTTTCTATAGTTTGCGCATGCGTCCGGAAATAAGAAAAGCTTACTTCCACCATTTTTTAAAATCACAGCTTCTAGAAGGTTTACATGATTTCGTAAAAACCACGAGTTTTTAGAAAATGTGTTTTATTTCATAAATTGAATCTACAAAGTATGCACATTCTACGTCATAACAACTTTCTATAGTTTGCGCATGCATCCGGAAATAAGAAAAGCTTACTTCCCCCATTTTTTAAAATCACAGCTTCTAGAAGGCTTACATGATTTCTTAAAAAACACGAGTTTTTAGAAAATGTGTTTTATTTCATAAATGGAATCAACAAAGTATGCACATTCTACGTCATAACTACTTTCTATAGTTTGCGCATGCGTTTGGAAATAAGAAAAGCTTACTTCCCCCTTTTTTTAAAATCACAGCTTGTAGAAGGTTTACATGATTTCTTAAAAAACACGAGTTTTTAGAAAATGTGTTTTATTTCATAAATGGAATCAAGAAAGTATGCACATTCTACGTCATAACGACTTTCTATAGTTTGCGCACACGCTTGGAAATAAGAAAAGCTTACTTCCACCATTTTTTAAAATCACAGCTTCTAGAAGGTTTACATGATTTCTTAAAAAACACGAGTTTTTAGAAAATGTGTTTTATTTCATCAATGGAATCAACAAAGTATGCACATTCTACGTCATAACGAATTTCTATAGTTTGGCCATGCGTTTGGAAATAAGAAAAGCTTACTTCCACCGTTTTTTAAAATCACAGGTTCTAGAAGGTTTACATGATTTCGTAAAAAACACGAGTTTTTAGAAAATGTGTTTTATTTCATAAATGGAATCTACAAAGTATGCACATTCTACGTCATAACGACTTTCTATAGTTTGCGCATGCGTCCGGAAATAAGAATACCTTACTTCCACCATTTTTTAAAATCACAGCTTCTAGAAGGTTTACATGATTTTGTAAAAAACACCGGTTTTTAGAAAATGTGTTTTATTTCATAAATGGAATCTACAAAGTATGCACATTCTATGTCAAAACGACATTCTATAGTTTGCGCATGCGTCCGGAAATAAGAAAAGCTTACTTCCATCATTTTTTAAAATCACAGCTTCTAGAAGGTTTACATGATTTCCTAAAAAACACGAGTTTTTAGAAAATGTGTTTTATTTCATAAATGGAATCTACAAAGTATGCACATTCTACGTCATAACGAATTTCTATAGTTTGCGCATGCGTCCGGAAATAAGAAAAGCTTACTTCCACCATTTTTTAAAATCACAGCTTCTAGAAGTTTTACATGATTTCGAAAAAAACACATGTTTTTACAAAATGTGTTTTATTTCATAAATGGAATCTACAAAGTATGGACATTCTACGTCATAACGACATTCTATAGTTTGCGCATGCGTCTGGAAATAAGAAAAACTTACTTCCACCGTTTTTTAAAATCACAGCTTCTAGAAGGTTTACATGATTTCTTAAAAAACACGAGTTTTTAGAAAATGTGTTTTATTTCATAAATGGAATCAACAAAGTATGCACATTCTACATCATAACGACTTTCTATAGCTTGTGCATTCGTCCGGAAATAAGAAAAGCTTACTTCCCTCGTTTTTTAAAATCACAGCTTCTAGAATGTTTACATGATTTCTTAAAAAACACGAGTTTTTAGAAAATGTGTTTTATTTCATAAATGGAATCTACAAAGTATGCACATTCTACGTCATAACGAATTTCTATAGTTTGCGCATGCGTCCGGAAATAAGAAAATCTTACTTCCACCGTTTTTTAAAATCACAGCTTCTAGAAGGTTTACATGATTTCGTAAAAAACGCGAGTTTTTAGAAAATGTGTTTTATTTCATAAATGGAATCTACAAAGTATGGACATTCTACGTCATAACGACTTTCTATAGTTTGCGCATGCCTCCGGAAATAAGAAAAGCTTACTTCCACCGTTTTTTAAAATCACAGCTTCTAGAAGGTTTACATGATTTCGTAAAAACAACGAGTTTTTAGAAAATGTGTTTTAATTCATAAATGGAATCTACAAAGTATGCACATTCTACGTCATAACAACTTTCTATAGTTTGCGCATGCATCCGGAAATAAGAAAAGCTTACTTCCCCCATTTTTTAAAATCACAGCTTCTAGAAGGTTTACATGATTTCTTAAAAAACATGAGTTTTTAGAAAATGTGTTTTATTTCATAAATGGAATCAACAAAGTATGCACATTCTACGTCATAACGACTTTCTATAGTTTGCGCATGCGTTTGGAAATAAGAAAAGCTTACTTCCCCTGTTTTTTAAAATCACAGCTTCTAGAAGGTTTACATGATTTCTTAAAAAACATGAGTTTTTAGAAAATGTGTTTTATTTCATAAATAGAATCAACAAAGTACGCACATCCTACGTCATAACGACTTTCTATAGTTTGCGCATGCGTCCGAAAATAAGAAAATCTTACTTCCACCATTTTTTAAAATCACAGCTTATAGAAGGTTTACATGATTTCGTAAAAAACACGAGTTTTTAGAAAATGTGTTTTATTTCATAAATGGAATCTACAAAGTATGCACATTCTAAGTCATAAAGACATTCTATAGTTTGCACATGCGTCAGGAAATAAGAAAAGCTTACTTCCCCCGTTTTTTAAAATCACAGCTTCTAGAAAATTTACATGATTTCCTAAAAAACACGAGTCTTTAGAAAATGTGTTTTATTTCATAAACGGAATCAACAAAGTATGCACATTGTACGTCATAACAACTTTCTATAGTTTGCGCATGCGTTTGGAAATAAGAAAAGCTTACTTCCCATGTTTTTTAAAATCACAGCTTCTAGAAGGTTTACATGATGTCTTAAAAAACACGAGTTTTTAGAAAATCTGTTTTATTTCATAAATGGAATCAAGAAAGTATGCACATTCTACGTCATAACGACTTTCTATAGTTTGCGCATGCGTTTGGAAATAAGAAAATCTTACTTCCCCCGCTTTTTAAAATCACAGCTTCTAGAAGGTTTACATGATTTCGTAAAAAAGACGAGTTTTTGAAAATGTGTTTTATTTCATAAATGGAATCTACAAAGTATACACATTCTACGTCATAACGACTTTCTATGGTTTGCGCATGCGTTCAGAAATAAGAAAAGCTTACTGCCCCCGTTTTTTGAAATCACAGCTTCTAGAAGGTTTACATCATTTCGTAAGAAACACGAGTTTTTAGACAATGTGTTTTATTTCATAAATGGAATCTACAAAGTATGCACATTCTACGTCATAACGACTTTCTATTGTTTGCGCATGCGTCCGGAAATAAAAAAAGCATACTTCCACCGTTTTTTAAAATCACAGCTTCTAGAAGGTTTACATGATTTCGTAAAAAACACGAGTTTTTAGAAAATGTGTTTTATTTCATAAATGGAATCTACAAAGTATGCACATGCTATGTCAGAACGACTTTCTATAGTTTGCGCATGCGTCCGGAAATAAGAAATCTTACTTCCCCTATTTTTTAAAATCACGGCTTCTAGAAGGTTTACATGATTTCTTAAAAAACACGAGTTTTTAGAAAATGTGTTTTATTTCATAAATGGAATCTACAAAGTATGCACATTCTACGTCATAACGACTTTCTATAGTTTGCGCGTGCGTCCGGAAATAAAAAAAGCTTACTTCCACCGTTTTTTAAAATCACAACTTCTAGAAGGTTTACATGATTTCGTAAAAAACACGAGTTTTTAGAAAATGTGTTTTATTTCATAAATGGAATCAACAAAGTATGTACATTCTACGTCATAACGACTTTCTATACTTTGCGCATGCGTTTGGAAATAAGAAAAGCTTACTTCCCCCGTTTTTTAAAATCACAGCTTCGAGAAGGTTTAGATGATTTTTTAAAAAACACGAGTTTTTAGAAAATGTGTTTTATTTCATAAATACAATGAAAAAAGTATGCATATTCTATGTGATAATGACTTTATATAGATTGTGCATGCGTCCGGAAATAGGAAAAGCTTACTTCCACCGTTTTTTAAAATCACAGCTTCTAGAAGGTTTACATGATTTCGTAAAAAACATGAGTTTTTAGAAAATGTGTTTTATTTCATAAATGGAATCTACAAAGTATTCAAATTATACGTCATAACGAGTTTCTATAGTTTGCGCATGCGTCCGGAAATAAGAAAAGCTTACTTCCCCCGTTTTTTAAAATCACAGCTTCTAGAAGGTTTACATGATTTCTTAAAAAACAAGAGTTTTTAGAAAATGTGTTTTATTTCATAAATGGAATCAAGAAAGTATGCACATTCTACGTCATAACAAATTTCTATACTTTGCGCATGCGTTTGGAAATAAGAAAAGCTTACTTCCCCCTTTTTTTAAAATCACAGCTTCTAGAAGGTTTACATGATTTCTTAAAAAACACGAGTTTTTAGAAAATATGTTTTATTTCATAAATGGAATCAAGAAAGTATGCACATTCTACGTCATAACGACTTTCTATAGTTTGCGCATTCGTCCGGAAATAAGAAAAGCTTACTTCCCCCATTTTTTAAAATCACAACTTCTAGAAGGTTTACATGATTTCTTAAAAAACACGAGTCTTTAGAAAATGTGTTTTATTTCATAAATGGAATCAACAAAGTATGCACATTCTGCATCATAACAACTTTCTATAGTTTGCGCATGTGTTTGGAAATAAGAAAAGCTTACTTCCCCTGTTTTTTAAAATCACAGCTTCTAGAAGGTTTACATGATTTGTTAAAAAACACGAGTTTTTAGAAAATGTGTTTTATTTCATAAATGGAATCAACAAAGTATGCACATTCTACGTCATAACGACTTTCTATAATTTGCGCATGCGGTTGGAAATAAGAAAATCTTACTTCCCCCATTTTTTAAAATCACAGCTTCTAGAATGTTTACATGATTTCCTAAAAAACATGAGTTTTTAGAAAATGTGTTTTATTTAATAAATGGAATCAACAAAGTATGCACATTCTGCGTCATAACGACTTTCTATAGTTTGCCCATGCGTTTGGAAATAAGAAAAGCTTTATTCCCCCTTTTTTTAAAATCACAGCTTCTAGAAGGTTTACACGATTTCTTAAAAAACACGAGTTTTTAGAAAATGTGTTTTATTTCCTAAATGGAATCAACAAAGTATGCACATTCTACGTAATAACGACTTTCTATAGTTTGCGCATACGTCCGGAAATAAGAAAAGCTTACTTCCCCCATTTTTTAAAATCACAGCTTCTAGAAGGTTTAGATGATTTCTTAAAAAAAATGAGTTTTTAGAAAATGTGTTTTCTTTCATAAATGGAATCAACAAAGTATGCACATTCTACGTCATAACGAATTTCTATAGTTTGCGCATGCGTCCAGAAATAAGAAAAGCTTACTTCCACCGTTTTTTAAAATCACAACTTCTAGAAGGTTTACATGATTTCTTAAAAAACACGAGTTTTTAGAAAATGTGTTTTATTTCATCAATGGAATCAAGAAAGTATGCACATTCTACGTCATAACGACTTTCTATAGTTTGCGGATGCGGTTGGAAATAAGAAAATCTTACTTCCACCGTTTTTTAAAATCACAGCTTCTAGAAGGTTTACATGATTTCTTAAAAAACACGAGTTTTTAGAAAATGTGTTTTCTTTCATAAATGGAATCACCAAAGTATGCACATTCTACGTCATAACGAATTTCTATAGTTTGCGTATGCGTCCGGAAATAAGAAAAGCTTACTTCCACCGTTTTTTAAAATCACAGCTTCTAGAAAGTTTACATGATTTCGTAAAAAACACGAGTTTTTGAAAATGTGTTTTATTTCATAAATGGAATCTACAAAGTATGCAAATTCTACGTCATAACGAATTTCTATGGTTTGCGCATGCGTTTGGAAATAAGAAAAGCTTACTTCCCCCGTTTTTTAAAATCACAGCTTCTAGAAGGTTTACATGATTTCGTAAAAAACACGAGTTTTTAGAAAATGTGTTTTATTTCATAAATGGAATCTACAAAGTATGCACATTCTACGTCATAACGACTTTCTATTGTTTGCGCATGCGTCCGGAAATAAGAAAAGCTTACTTCCACCGTTTTTTAAAATCACAGCTTCTAGAAGGTTTACATGATTTCGTAAAAAACACGAGTTTTTAGAAAATGTGTTTTATTTCATAAATGGAATCTACAAAGTATGCACATTCTACGTCAGAACGACTTTCTATAGTTGGCGCATGCGTCCGGAAATAAGAAATCTTACTTCCCCCGTTTTTTAAAATCACAGCTTCTACAAGGTTTACACGATTTCTTAAAAAACACGAGTTTTTAGAAAATGTGTTTTATTTCATAAATGGAATCTACAAAGTATGCACATTCTACGTCATAACGACTTTCTATAGTTTGCGCATGCGTCCGGAAATAAGAAAAGCTTACTTCCACTGTTTTTTAAAATCACAGCTTCTAGAAGGTTTACATGATTTCGTAAAAAACACGAGTTTTTAGAAAATGTGTTTTATTTCATAAATGCAATCAACAAAGTATGTACATTCTACGTCATAACGACTTTCTATAGTTTTCGCATGCGATTGGAAATAAGAAAAGCTTACTTCCCCCATTTTTTAAAATCACAGCTTTTAGAAGGTTTACATGATTTCTTAAAAAACACGAGTTTTTAGAAAATGTGTTTTATTTCATAAATCGAATCAACAAAGTATGCATATTCTATGTCATAACGACTTTATATAGATTGCGCATGTGTCCGGAAATAAGAAAAGCTTACTTCCACCGTTTTTTAAAATCACAGCTTCTAGAAGGTTTACATGATTTCTTAAAAAACACGAGTTTTTAGAAAATGTGTTTTATTTCATAAATGGAATCTACAAAGTATGCACATTCTACCTCATAACGACATTCTATAGTTTGCGCATGCGTCCGGAAATAGGAAAAGCTTGCTTCCACCATTTTTTAAAATCACAGCTTCTAGAAGGTTTACATGATTTCGTAAAAAACAGGAGTTTTTAGAAAATGTGTATTATTTCATAAATGGAATCTACAAAGTATGCACATTCTACGTCATAACGACATTCTATAGTTTGCGCATTCGTCCGGAAATAAGAAAAGCTTACTTCCCCCGTTTTTTAAAATCACAGCTTCTAAAAGATTTACATGATTTCTTAAAAAACACGAGTCTTTAGAAAATGTGTTTTGTTTCATCAATGGAATCAAAAAAGTATGCACATTCTACATCATAACAACTTTCTATAGTTTGTGCATGCGTTTGGAAATAAGAAAAGCTTACTTCCCCCATTTTTTAAAATCACAGCTTCTAGAAGGTTTACATGATTTCTTAAAAAACACGAGTTTTTAGAAAATGTGTTTTATTTCATAAATGGAATCAAGAAAGTATGCACATTCTACGTCATAACGACTTTCTATAGTTTGCACATGCGTTTGGAAATAAGAAAAGCTTACTTCCCCCGTTTTTTAAAATCACAGCTTCTAGAAGGTTTACATGACTTCTTAAAAAACACGAGTTTTTAGAAAATGTGTTTTATTTCATAAATGGAATCAATAAAGTATGCACATTCTACGTCATAACGACTTTCTATAGTTTGCGCATGCGTTTGGAAATAAGAAAAGCTTACTTCCCCCGTTTTTTATAATCACAGCTTCTAGAAGGTTTACGTGATTTCTTAAAAAACACGAGTTTTTAGAAAATGTGTTTTATTTCATAAATGGAATCAACAAAGTATGCACATTCTACGTCATAACGACTTTCTATAGCTTGCGCATGCGTCCGGAAATAAGAAAAGCTTACTTCCACTGTTTTTTAAAATCACAGCTTTTAGAAAGTTTACATGATTACTTAAAAAACACGAGTTTTTAGAAAATGTGTTTTATTTCATAAATGGAGTCAACAAAGTATGCACATTCTACATCATAACGACTTTCTATAGTTTGCGCATGCATCCGGAAATAAGAAAAGCTTACTTCCACCGTTTTTTAAAATCACAGCTTCTAGAAGGTTTACATGATTTCTTAAAAAACACGAGCTTTTAGAAAATGTGTTTTATTTCATAAATGGAATCAACAAAGTATGCACATTCTACATCATAACGACTTGCTATAGTTTGCGCATGCGTCCGGAAATAAGAAAAGCTTACTTCCACCGTTTTTTAAAATCATAGCTTCTAGAAGGTTTACATGATTTCGTGAAAAACACGAGTTTTTAGAAAATGCGTTTTATTTCATAAATGGAATCTACAAAGTATGCACATTCTACGTCATAACGACTTTCTATAGTTTGCGCATGCGTCCGAAAATAAGAAAAGCTTACTTCCCCCGTTTTTTAAAATCACAGATCTAGAAGGTTTACATGATTTCGTAAAAAACACGAGTTTTTAAAAAATGTGTTTTATTTCATAAATGGAATCTACAAAGTATGCACATTCTAGGTCATAACGACTTTCTATAGTTTGCGCATGCGTCCGGAAAAAAGAAAAGCTTACTTCCCCCGTTTTTTAAAATCACAGCTTCTAGAAGGTTTACATGGTTTCTTAAAAAACACGAGTTTTTAGAAAATGTGTTTTATTTCATAAATGGAATCAACAAAGTATGCACATTCTAGGTCATAATGACTTTCTATAGTTTGCGCATGCGTCCGGAAATAAGAAAAGCTTACATCCCCCGTTTTTTAAAATAAGAGCTTCTAGAAGGTTTACATGGTTTCATAAAAAACACGAGTTTTTAGAAAATGTGTTTTATTTCATAAATGGAATCAATAAAGTATGCACATTCTACGTCATAACGACTTTCTATAGTTGGCGCATGCGTCCGGAAATAAGAAAAGCTTACTTCCCTCGTTTTTTAAAATCACAGCTTCTAGAAGGTTTACATGATTTCTTAAAAAACACGAGTTTTTAGAAAATGTGGTTTATTTCATAAATGGAATCAACAAAGTATGCACATTCTACGTCATAACGACTTTCTATAGTTTGCGCATGCGTCCGGAAATAAGAAAAGCTTACTTCCACCGTTTTTTAAAATCACAGATCTAGAAGGTTTACATGATTTCGTAAAAAACACGAGTTTTTAGAAAATGTGTTTTATTTCATAAATGGAATCTACAAAGTATGCACATTCTAGGTCATAACGACTTTCTATAGTTTGCGCATGAGTCCGGAAATAAGAAAAGCTTACTTCCCCCGTTTTTTAAAATCACAGCTTCTAGAAGGTTTACATGATTTCTTAAAAAACATGAGTTTTTAGAAAATGTGTTTTATTTCATAAATGGAATCAACAAAGTATGCACATTCTACGTCATAACGAATTTCTATAGTTTGCGCATTCGTCCGGAAATAAGAAAAGCTTACTTCCACCGTTTTTTAAAATCACAGCTTCTAGAAGTTTTACATGATTTCGTAAAAAACACGAGTTTTTAGAAAATGTGTTTTATTTCATAAATGGAATCTACAAAGTATGCAGATTCTACGTCATAATGATTTTCTATAGTTTGCGCATGCGTTTGGAAATACGAAAAGCTTACTTCCCCCGTTTTTTAAAATCACAGCTTCTAGAAGATGTACATGATTTAGTAAAAAACACGAGTTTTTAGAAAATGTGTTTTATTTCATAAATGGAATCTACAAAGTATGCACATTCTACGTCATAACAACTTTCTATAGTTTGCGCATGTGTTTGGAAATAAAAAAGCTTACTTCCCCCGTTTTTTAAAATCACAGCTTCTAGAAGGTTTACATGACTTCTTAAAAAACACGAGTTTTTAGAAAATGTGTTTTATTTCATAAATGGAATCAACAAAGTATGCACATTCCACATCATAACGACTTTCTATAGTTTGCTCATGCATCCGGAAATAAGAAATCTTACTTCCCCCGGTTTTTAAAATCACAGCTTCTAGAAGGTTTTCATGATTTCTTAAAAAACACGAGTTTTTAGAAAATGTGTTTTATTTCATAAATGGAATTAACAAAGTATGCACATTCTACGTCATAACGACTTTCTATAGTTTGAGCATGCGTTTGGAAATGAGAAAAGCTTAATTCCCCCGTTTTTTAAAATCACAGCTTCTAGAAGGTTTACATGATTTCTTAAAAAACAAGAGTTTTTAGAAAATGTGTTTTATTTCATAAATGGAATCAACAAAGTATGCACATTCTACGTCATAACGACTTTCTATAGTTTCCGCATGCGTCGGAAATAAGAAAAGCTTACTTCCACCGTTTTTTAAAATCACAGCTTCTAGAAGGTTTACATGATTTCGTAAAAAACATGAGTTTTTAGAAAATGTGTTTTATTTCATAAATGGAATCTACAAAGTATGCACATTCTACGTCATAACGACTTTCTATAGTTTGCACATGCGTCCGGAAATAAGAAAAGCTTACTTCCACCGTTTTTTAAAATCAAAGCTTCTAGAAGGTTTACATGATTTATTAAAAAACACGAGTTTTTAGAAAATGCGTTTTATTTCGTAAATGGAATCTACAAAGTATGCACATTCTACGTCATAATGACTTTCTATAGTTTGCGCATGCGTCCGGAAATAAGAAAAGCTTACTTCCACAGTTTTTTAAAATCACAGCTTCTAGAAGGTTTACATGATTTCTTAAAAAACACGACTTTTTAGAAAATGTGTTTTATTTCATAAATGGAATCAACAAAGTATGCACATTCTACGTCATAACGAATTTCTATAGTTTGCGCATGCCTCCGGAAATAAGAAAAGCTTACTTCCCCCATTTTTTAAAATCACAGCTTCTAGAAGGTTTACATGATTTCTTAAAAAACATGAGTTTTTAGAAAATGTGTTTTATTTCATAAATGGAATCAACAAAGTATGCACATTCTATGTCATATCGACTTTCTATAGTTTCCGCATGTATTTGGAAATAAGAAAAGCTTACTTCCCCCGTTTTTTAAAATCACAGCTTCTAGAAGGTTTACATGGTTTCTTAAAAAACACGAGTTTTTAGAAAATGTGTTTTATTTCATAAATGGAATCAACAAAGTATGCACATTCTATGTCATTTCGACTTTCTATAGTTTGCGCACTCGTCCGGAAATAAGAAAAGCTTACTTCCACCGTTTTTTAAAATCACAGCTTCTAGAAGGCTTACATGATTCTTAAAAAATATGAGTTTTTAGAAAATGTGTTTTATTTCAAAAATGGAATCAACAAAGTATGCACATTCTACGTCATAACGACTTTCTATAGTTTGCGCCTTCGTCCGCAAATAAGAAAAGCTTACTTCCACCATTTTTTAAAATCACAGCTTCTAGAAGGTTTACATGATTTCTTAAAAAACATTAGTTTTTAGAAAAAGTGTTTTATTTCATAAATGGAATCAAGAAAGTATGCACATTCTACGTCATAACGACTTTCTATAGTTTGCACATGCGTTTGGAAATAAGAAAAGCTTACTTCCCCCGTTTTTTAAAATCACAGCTTCTAGAAGGTTTACATGACTTCTTAAAAAACACGAGTTTTTAGAAAATGTGTTTTATTTCATAAATGGAATCAACAAAGTATGCACATTCTACGTCATAACGACTTTCTATAGTTTTCTCATGCCTCCGGAAATAAGAAAAGCTTACTTCCACCGTTTTTTAAAATCACAGCTTTTAGAAGGTTTACATGATTTTGTAAAAAACACGAGTTTTTAGAAAATGTGTTTTATTTCATAAATGGAATCAACAAAGTATGCACATTCTATGTCATAACGACTTTCTATAGTTTGCGCATGCGTTTGGAAATAAGAAAAGCTTACTTCCCCCGTTTTTTAAAATCACAGCTTCTAGAAGGTTTACATGATTTCTTAAAAAACACGAGTTTTTAGAAAATGTGTTTTATTTCATAAATGGAATCAACAAAGTATGCACATTCTACGTCATAACGAATTTCTATAGCTTGCACATGCGTCCGGAAATAAGAAAAGCTTACTTCCACCGTTTTTTAAAATCACAGCTTTTAGAAAGTTTACAAGATTACTTAAAAAACACGAGTTTTTAGAAAATGTGTTTTATTTCATAAATGGAGTCAACAAAGTATGCACATTCTACATCATAAGGACTTTCTATAGTTTGCGCATGCATCCGGAAATAAGAAAAGCTTACTTCCACCGTTTTTTAAAATCACAGCTTCTAGAAGCTTTACATGATTTCTTAAAAAACACGAGCTTTTAGAAAATGTGTTTTATTTCATAAATGGAATCAACAAAGTATGCACATTCTACATCATAACGACTTTCTATAGTTTGCGCATGCGTCCGGAAATAAGAAAAGCTTACTTCCACCGTTTTTTAAAATCACAGCTTCTAGAAGGTTTACATGATTTAGTGAAAAACAGGAGTTTTTAGAAAATGCGTTTTATTTCATAAATGGAATCTACAAAGTATGCACATTCTACGTCATAACGACTTTCTATAGTTTGCGCATGCGTCCGAAAATAAGAAAAGCTTACTTCCCCCGTTTTTTAAAATCACAGATCTAGAAGGTTTACATGATTTCGTAAAAAACACGAGTTTTTAAAAAATGTGTTTTATTTCATAAATGGAATCTACAAAGTATGCACATTCTAGGTCATAACGACTTTCTATAGTTTGCGCATGCGTCCGGAAAAAAGAAAAGCTTACTTTCCCCGTTTTTTAAAATCACAGCTTCTAGAAGGTTTACATGGTTTCTTAAAAAACACGAGTTTTTAGAAAATGTGTTTTATTTCATAAATGGAATCAACAAAGTATGCACATTCTACGTCATAACGACTTTCTATAGTTTGCGCATGCGTCCGGAAATAAGAAAAGGTTACTTCCCCCGTTTTTTAAAATAAGAGCTTCTAGAAGGTTTACATGGTTTCATAAAAAACACGAGTTTTCAGAAAATGTGTTTTATTTCATAAATGGAATCAACAAAGTATGCACATTCTACGTCATAACGACTTTCTATAGTTGGCGCATGCGTCCGGAAATAAGAAAAGCTTACTTCCCTCGTTTTTTAAAATCACAGCTTCTAGAAGGTTTACATGATTTCTTAAAAAACACGAGTTTTTAGAAAATGTGGTTTATTTCATAAATGGAATCAACAAAGTATGCACATTCTACGTCATAACAACTTTCTATAGTTTGCGCATGCGTTTGGAAATAAGAAAAGCTTACTTCCCCCGTTTTTTAAAATCACAGCTTCTAGAAGGTTTACATGACTTCTTAAAAAACACGAGTTTTTAGAAAATGTGTTTTATTTCATAAATGGAATCAACAAAGTATGCACATTCTACGTCATAACAACTTTCTATAGTTTGCGCATGCGTTTGGAAATAAGAAATCTTACTTCCCCCGGTTTTTAAAATCACAGCTTTTAGAAGGTTTTCATGATTTCTTAAAAAACACGAGATTTTAGAAAATGTGTTTTATTTCATAAATGGAATTAACAAAGTATGCACATTCTACGTCATAACGACATTCTGTAGTTTGAGCATGCGTTTGGAAATGAGAAAAGCTTACTTCCCCCGTTTTTTAAAATCACAGCTTCTAGAAGGTTTACATGATTTCTTAAAAAACAAGAGTTTTTAGAAAATGTGTTTTATTTCATAAATGGAATCAACAAAGTATGCACATTCTACGTCATAACGACTTTCTATAGTTTGCGCATGCGTCCGGAAATAAGAAAAGCTTACTTCCACCGTTTTTTAAAATCACAGCTTCTAGAAGGTTTACATGATTTCGTAAAAAACACGAGTTTTTAGAAAATGTGTTTTATTTCATAAATGGAATCTACAAAGTATGCACATTCTAGGTCATAACGACTTTCTATAGTTTGCGCATGCGTCCGGAAATAAGAAAAGCTTACTTCCCTCGTTTTTTAAAATCACAGCTTCTAGAAGGTTTACATGATTTCTTAAAAAACATGAGTTTTTAGAAAATGTGTTTTATTTCATAAATGGAATCAACAAAGTATGCACATTCTACGTCATAACGAATTTCTATAGTTTGCGCATTCGTCCGGAAATAAGAAAAGCTTACTTCCACCGTTTTTTAAAATCACAGCTTCTAGAAGTTTTACATGATTTCGTAAAAAACACGAGTTTTTAGAAAATGTGTTTTATTTCATAAATGGAATCTACAAAGTATGCAGATTCTACGTCATAATGACTTTCTATAGTTTGCGCATGCGTTTGGAAATACGAAAAGCTTACTTCCCCCGTTTTTTAAAATCACAGCTTCTAGAAGATGTACATGATTTCGTAAAAAACACGAGTTTTTAGAAAATGTGTTTTATTTCATAAATGGAATCTACAAAGTATGCACATTCTACGTCATAACAACTTTCTATAGTTTGCGCATGCGTTTGGAAATAAGAAAAGCTTACTTCCCCCGTTTTTTAAAATCACAGCTTCTAGAAGGTTTACATGACTTCTTAAAAAACACGAGTTTTTAGAAAATGTGTTTTATTTAATAAATGGAATCAACAAAGTATGCACATTCTACATCATAACGACTTTCTATAGTTTGCTCATGCATCCGGAAATAAGAAATCTTACTTCCCCCGGTTTTTAAAATCACAGCTTCTAGAAGGTTTTCATGATTTCTTAAAAAACACGAGTTTTTAGAAAATGTGTTTTATTTCATAAATGGAATTAACAAAGTATGCACATTCTACGTCATAACGACTTTCTATAGTTTGAGCATGCGTTTGGAAATGAGAAAAGCTTACTTCCCCCGTTTTTTAAAATCACAGCTTCTAGAAGGTTTACATGATTTCTTAAAAAACAAGAGTTTTTAGAAAATGTGTTTTATTTCATAAATGGAATCAACAAAGTATGCAGATTCTACGTCATAACGACTTTCTATAGTTTGCGCATGCGTTTGGAAATACGAAAAGCTTACTTCCCCCGTTTTTTAAAATCACAGCTTCTAGAAGATGTACATGATTTCGTAAAAAACACGAGTTTTTAGAAAATGTGTTTTATTTCATAAATGGAATCTACAAAGTATGCACATTCTACGTCATAACAACTTTCTATAGTTTGCGCATGCGTTTGGAAATAAGAAAAGCTTACTTCCCCAGTTTTTTAAAATCACAGCTTCTAGAAGGTTTACATGACTTCTTAAAAAACACGAGTTTTTAGAAAATGTGTTTTATTTCATAAATGGAATCAACAAAGTATGCACATTCTACATCATAACGACTTTCTATAGTTTGCGCATGCGTCCGGAAATAAGAAAAGCTTACTTCCACCGTTTTTTAAAATCACAGCTTCTAGAAGGTTTACATGATTTCGTAAAAAACATGAGTTTTTAGAAAATGTGTTTTATTTCATAAATGGAATCTACAAAGTATGCACATTCTACGTCATAACGACTTTCTATAGTTTGCGCATGCGTCCGGAAATAAGAAAAGCTTACTTCCCCCGTTTTTTAAAATCACAGCTTCTAGAAGGTTTACATGACTTCTTAAAAAACACGAGTTTTTAGAAAATGTGTTTTATTTCATAAATGGAATCAACAAAGTATGCACATTCTACGTCATAACGACTTTCTATAGTTTTCTCATGCCTCCGGAAATAAGAAAAGCTTACTTCCACCGTTTTTGAAAATCACAGCTTTTAGAAGGTTTACATGATTTTGTAAAAAACACGAGTTTTTAGAAAATGTGTTTTATTTCATAAATGGAATCAACAAAGTATGCACATTCTATGTCATAACGACTTTCTATAGTTTCCGCATGCGTTTGGAAATAAGAAAAGCTTACTTCCCCCGTTTTTTAAAATCACAGCTTCTAGAAGGTTTACATGATTTCTTAAAAAACACGAGTTTTTAGAAAATGTGTTTTATTTCATAAATGGAATCAACAAAGTATGCACATTCTACGTCATAACGAATTTCTATAGCTTGCACATGCGTCCGGAAATAAGAAAAGCTTACTTCCACCGTTTTTTAAAATCAGAGCTTTTAGAAAGTTTACATGATTACTTAAAAAACACGAGTTTTTAGAAAATGTGTTTTATTTCATAAATGGAGTCAACAAAGTATGCACATTCTACATCATAAGGACTTTCTATAGTTTGCGCATGCATCCGGAAATAAGAAAAGCTTACTTCCACCGTTTTTTAAAATCACAGCTTCTAGAGGCTTTACATGATTTCTTAAAAAACACGAGCTTTTAGAAAATGTGTTTTATTTCATAAATGGAATCAACAAAGTATGCACATTCTACATCATAACGATTTTCTATAGTTTGCGCATGCGTCCGGAAATAAGAAAAGCTTACTTCCACCGTTTTTTAAAATCACAGCTTCTAGAAGGTTTACATGATTTAGTGAAAAACACGAGTTTTTAGAAAATGCGTTTTATTTCATAAATGGAATCTACAAAGTATGCACATTCTACGTCATAATGACTTTCTATAGTTTGCGCATGTGTTTGGAAATAAGAAAAGCTTACTTCCCCCGTTTTTTAAAATCACAGCTTCTAGAAGGTTTACATGATTTCTTAAAAAACACGAGTGATTAGAAAATGTGTTTTATTTCATAAATGGAATCAACAAAGTATGCACATTCTACGTCATAACAACTTTCTATAGTTTGCGCATGCGTTTTGAAATAAGAAAAGCTTACTTCCTCCTATTTTTAAAATCACAGCTTCTAGAAGGTTTACATGATTTCTTAAAAAACACGAGTTTTTAGAAAATGTGTTTTATTTCATAAATGGAATCAACAAAGTATTCATATTCTACGTCATAACGACTTTCTATAGTTTGCGCATGCGTCCGGAAATAAGAAAAGCTTACTTCCACCGTTTTTTAAAATCACAGCTTCTAGAAGGTTTACATGATTTCGTAAAAAACACGAGTTTTTAGAAAATGTGTTTTATTTCATAAATGGAATCAACAAAGTATTCATATTCTACGTCATAACGACTTTCTATAGTTTGCGCATGCGTCCGGAAATAAGAAAAGCTTACTTCCACCGTTTTTTAAAATCACAGCTTCTAGAAGGTTTACATGATTTCTTAAAAAAAACGAGTTTTTAGAAAATGTGTTTTATTTCATCAATGGAATAAAAAAAGTATGCACATTCTACGTCATAACGACTTTCTATATTTTGCGCATGCGTCCGGAAATAAGAAAAGCTTACTTCCACCATTTTTTAAAATCACATCTTCTAGAAGGTTTACATGATTTCATAAAAAACACGAGTTTTTAGAAAATGTGTTTTATTTCATAAATTCAATCAACAAAGTATGCACATTCTACGTCATAACGACTTTCTATAGTTTGCGCATTCGTCCGGAAATAAGAAAAGCTTACTTCCACCATTTTTTAAAATCACAGCTTCTAGAAGGTTTACATGCTTTCGTAAAAAACACGAGTTTTTAGAAAATGTTCTTTATTTCATCAATGGAATCTACAAAGTATGCACATTCTACGTCATAACGACTTTCTATAGTTTGCGCATGCGTCCGGAAATAAGAAAAGCTTACTTCCCCCGTTTTTTAAAATCACGTCTTCTAGAAGGTTTACATGATTTCGTAAAAAACACTAGTTTTTAGAAAATGTGTTTTATTTCATAAATGGAATCTACAAAGTATGCACATTCTACGTCATAACGACTTTCTATAGTTTGCGCATGCGTCCGGAAATAAGAAAAGCTTACTTCCCCCGTTTTTTAAAATCACAGCTTCTAGAATGTTTACATGATTTCTTAAAAAACACGAGTTTTTAGAAAATGTGTTTTATTTCATAAATGGAATCAACAAAGTATGCACATTCTACGTCATAACGACTTTCTATAGTTTGCGCATGCATTTGGAAATAAGAAAAGCTTACTTCCCCCGTTTTTTAAAATCACAGCTTCTAGAAGGATTACATGATTTCTTAAAAAACACGAGTTTTTAGAAAATGTGTTTTATTTCATAAATCGAATCAACAAAGTATGCACATTCTACGTCATAACGACTTTCTATAATTTGCGCATGTGTCCGGAAATAAGAAAGTCTTACTTCCACCGTTTTTTAAAATCACTACTTCTAGAAGGTTTACATTTCGTAAAAAACACGAGTTTTTAGAAAATGTGTTTTATTTCATAAATGGAATCTACAAAGTATACACATTCTACGTCATAACGGCTTTCTATAGTTTGCGCATGCGTCCGGAAATAAGAAAAGCTTACTTCCCCCATTTTTTAAAATCACAGCTTCTAGAAGGTTTACATGATTTCTTAAAAAAATGAGTTTTTAGAAAATGTGTTTTATTTCATAAATGGAATCAACAAAGTATGCACATTCTACGTCATAACGACTTTCTCTAGTTTGCGCATTCGTCCGGAAATAAGAAAAGCTTACTTCCACCGTTTTTTAAAATCACAGCTTCTAGAAGGTTTACATGATTTCGTAAAAAACACGAGTTTTTAGAAAATGCGTTTTATTTCATAAATGGAATCAACAAAGTATGCACATTTGTGTCATAACGACTTTCTCTAGTTTGCGCATGCGTCTGGAAATAAGAAAAGCTTACTTCCACCGTTTTTTAAAATCACAGCTTCTAGAAGGTTTATATGATTTCTTAAAAAACACGAGTTTTTAGAAAATGTGTTTTATTTCATAAATGGAATCAACAAAGTATGCACATTCTACATCATAACGACTTTCTATAGTTTGTGCATGCGCCCGGAAATAAGAAAAGCTTACTTCCACCGTTTTTAAAAATAACAGCTTCTAGAAGGTTTACATGATTTCTTAAAAAACACGAGTTTTTAGAAAATGTGTTTTATTTCATAAATGGAATCAACAAAGTATGCACATTCTACATCACAACAACTTTCTATAGTTTGCGCATGCGTCCGGAAATAAGAAAAGCTTACTTCCACCGTTTTTTAAAATAACAGCTTCTAGAAGGTTTACATGATTTCTTAAAAAACACGACTTTTTAGAAAATGTGTTTTATTTCATAAATGGAATCAACAAAGTATGCACATTATACGTCATAACGACTTTCTATAGTTTGCGCATTCGTCCGGAAATAAGAAAAGCTTACTTCCACCGTTTTTTAAAATCACATCTTCTAGAAGGTTTACATGATTTCGTTAAAAACACGAGTTTTTAGAAAATGTGTTTTATTTCATAAATGGAATCTACAAAGTATGCACATTCTACGTCATAACGAATTTCTATAGTTTGCGCATGTGTCCGGAAATAAGAAAAAGCTTACATCCACCGTTTTTTGAAATCACAGCTTCTAGAAGGTTTACATGATTTCGTAAAAAACACGAGTTTTTAGAAAATGTGTTTTATTTCATAAATGGAATCAACAAAGTATGCACATTCTACGTCATAAGTAATTTCTATAGTTTGCGCATGCGTCGGGAAGTAAGAAAAGCTTACTTCCACCGTTTTTTAAAATCACAGCTTCTAGAAGGTTTACATGATTTCTTAAAAAACACGAGTTTTTAGAAAATGTGTTTTATTTCATAAATGGAATCAACAAAGTATGCAAATTCTACGTCATCACGACTTTCTATAGTTTGCGCATTCGTCCGGAAATAAGAAAAGCTTACTTCCACCGTTTTTTAAAATCACAGCTTCTAGAAGGTTTACATGATTTCAAAAAAAACACGAGTTTTTAGAAAATGTGTTTTATTTCCTAAATGGAATCAACAAAGTATGCACATTCTACGTCATAACGACTTTCTATAGTTTGTGCATTCGTCCGGAAATAAGAAAAGCTTACTCCCACCGTTTTTTAAAATCACAGCTTCTAGAAGGTTTATATGATTTCGTAAAAAACACGAGTTTTTAGAAAATGTACTTTATTTCAAAAATGGAATCTACAAAGTATGCACATTCTATGTCATAACGACTTTCTATAGTTTGAGCATGCGTTTGGAAATAAGAAAAGCTTACTTTCGTCGTTTTTTAAAATCACAGCTTCTAGAAGGTTTACATGAGTTTTTAGAAAATGTGTTTTATTTCATAAATGGAATCAACAAAGTATGCACATTCTACGTCATAACGACTTTCTATAGTTTGCGCATGCGTTTGGAAATAAGAAAAGCTTACTTCCCCCGTTTTTTAAAATCACAGCTTCTAGAAGGTTTACATGACTTCTTAAAAAACACGAGTTTTTAGAAAATGTGTTTTATTTCATAAATGGAATCAACAAAGTATGCACATTCTACGTCATAACGACTTTCTATAGTTTTCTCATGCCTCCGAAAATAAGAAAAGCTTACTTCCACCGTTTTTTAAAATCACAGCTTTTAGAAGGTTTACATGATTTTGTAAAAAACACGAGTTTTTAGAAAATGTGTTTTATTTCATAAATGGAATCAACAAAGTATGCACATTCTATGTCATAACGACTTTCTATAGTTTGCACATGCGTTTGGAAATAAGAAAAGCTTACTTCCCCCGTTTTTTAAAATCACAGCTTCTAGAAGGTTTACATGATTTCTTAAAAAACACGAGTTTTTAGAAAATGTGTTTTATTTCATAAATGGAATCAACAAAGTATGCACATTCTACGTCATAACGACTTTCTATAGCTTGCACATGCGTCCGGAAATAAGAAAAGCTTACTTCCACCGTTTTTTAAAATCACAGCTTTTAGAAAGTTTACATGATTACTTAAAAAACACGAGTTTTTAGAAAATGTGTTTTATTTCATAAATGGAGTCAACAAAGTATGCACATTCGACATCATAAGGACTTTCTATAGTTTGCGCATGCATCCGGAAATAAGAAAAGCTTACTTCCACCATTTTTTAAAATCACAGCTTCTAGAAGGTTTACATGATTTCTTAAAAAACACGAGCTTTTAGAAAATGTGTTTTATTTCATAAATGGAATCAACAAAGTATGCACATTTTACATCATAACGACTTTCTATAGTTTGCGCATGCGTCCGGAAATAAGAAAAGCTTACTTCCACCGTTTTTTAAAATCACAGCTTCTAGAAGGTTTACATGATTTAGTGAAAAACACGAGTTTTTAGAAAATGCGTTTTATTTCATAAATGGAATCTACAAAGTATGCGCATTCTACGTCATAACGACTTTCTATAGTTTGAGCATGCGTTTGGAAATGAGAAAAGCTTACTTCCCCCGTTTTTTAAAATCACAGCTTCTAGAAGGTTTACATGATTTCTTAAAAAACAAGAGTTTTTAGAAGATGTGTTTTATTTCATAAATGGAATCAACAAAGTATGCACATTCTACGTCATAATGACTTTCTATAGTTTGCGCATGCGTCCGGAAATAAGAAAAGCTTACTTCCACCGTTTTTTAAAATCACAGCTTCTAGAAGGTTTACATGATTTAGTGAAAAACACGAGTTTTTAGAAAATGCGTTTTATTTCATAAATGGAATCTACAAAGTATGCACATTCTACGTCATAACGACTTTCTATAGTTTGCGCATGCGTCCGAAAATAAGAAAAGCTTACTTCCCCCGTTTTTTAAAATCACAGATCTAGAAGGTTTACATGATTTCGTAAAAAACACGAGTTTTTAAAAAATGTGTTTTATTTCATAAATTGAATCTACAAAGTATGCACATTCTAGGTCATAACGACTTTCTATAGTTTGCGCATGCGTCCGGAAAAAAGAAAAGCTTACTTCCCCCGTTTTTTAAAATCACAGCTTCTAGAAGGTTTACATGGTTTCTTAAAAAACACGAGTTTTTAGAAAATGTGTTTTATTTCATAAATGGAATCAACAAAGTATGCACATTCTACGTCATAATGACTTTCTATAGTTTGCGCATGCGTCCGGAAATAAGAAAAGCTTACTTCCCCCGTTTTTTAAAATCAGAGCTTCTAGAAGGTTTACATGGTTTCATAAAAAACACGACTTTTTAGAAAATGTGTTTTATTTCATAAATGGAATCAACAAAGTATGCACATTCTACGTCATAACGACTTTCTATAGTTGGCGCATGCGTCTGGAAATAAGAAAAGCTTACTTCCCTCGTTTTTTAAAATCACAGCTTCTAGAAGGTTTACATGATTTCTTAAAAAACACGAGTTTTTAGAAAATGTGGTTTATTTCATAAATGGAATCAACAAAGTATGCACATTCTACGTCATAACGACTTTCTATAGTTTGCGCATGCGTCCGGAAATAAGAAAAGCTTACTTCCACCGTTTTTTAAAATCACAGATCTAGAAGGTTTACATGATTTCGTAAAAAACATGAGTTTTTAGAAAATGTGTTTTATTTCATAAATGGAATCTACAAAGTATGCACATTCTAGGTCATAACGACTTTCTATAGTTTGCGCATGCGTCCGGAAATAAGAAAAGCTTACTTCCCCCGTTTTTTAAAATCACAGCTTCTAGAAGGTTTACATGATTTCTTAAAAAACACGAGTTTTTAGAAAATGTGGTTTATTTCATAAATGGAATCAACAAAGTATGCACATTCTACGTCATAACGACTTTCTATAGTTTGCGCATGCGTCCGGAAATAAGAAAAGCTTACTTCCACCGTTTTTTAAAACCACAGATCTAGAAGGTTTACATGATTTCGTAAAAAACATGAGTTTTTAGAAAATGTGTTTTATTTCATAAATGGAATCTACAAAGTATGCACATTCTAGGTCATAACGACTTTCTATAGTTTGCGCATGCGTCCGGAAATAAGAAAAGCTTACTTCCCCCGTTTTTTAAAATCACAGCTTCTAGAAGGTTTACATGATTTCTTAAAAAACATGAGTTTTTAGAAAATGTGTTTTATTTCATAAATGGAATCAACAAAGTATGCACATTCTACGTCATAACGACTTTCTATAGTTTGCGCATTCGTCCGGAAATAAGAAAAGCTTACTTCCACCGTTTTTTAAAATCACAGCTTCTAGAAGTTTTACATGATTTCGTAAAAAACATGAATTTTTAGAAAATGTGTTTTATTTCATAAATGGAATCTACAAAGTATGCAGATTCTACGTCATAATTACTTTCTATAGTTTGCGCATGCATTTGGAAATACGAAAATCTTACTTCCCCCGTTTTTTAAAATCACAGCTTCTAGAAGATGTACATGATTTCGTAAAAAACACGAGTTTTTAGAAAATGTGTTTTATTTCATAAATGGAATCTACAAAGTATGCACATTCTACGTCATAACAACTTTCTATAGTTTGCGCATGCGTTTGGAAATAAGAAAAGCTTACTTCCCCCGTTTTTTAAAATCACAGCTTCTAGAAGGCTTACATGACTTCTTAAAAAACACGAGTTTTTAGAAAATGTGTTTTATTTCATAAATGGAATCAACAAAGTATGCACATTCTACATCATAACGACTTTCTATAGTTTGCTCATGCGTCCGGAAATAAGAAATCTTACTTCCCTCGTTTTTTAAAATCACAGCTTCTAGAAGGTTTTCATGATTTCTTAAAAAACACGAGTTTTTAGAAAATGTGTTTTATTTCATAAATGGAATCAACAAAGTATGCACATTCTACGTCATAACGACTTTCTATAGTTTGAGCATGCGTTTGGAAATGAGAAAAGCTTACTTCCCCCGTTTTTTAAAATCACAGCTTCTAGAAGGTTTACATGATTTCTTAAAAAACAAGAGTTTTTAGAAGATGTGTTTTATTTCATAAATGGAATCAACAAAGTATGCACATTCTACGTCATAACGACTTTCTATAGTTTGCGCATGCGTCCGGAAATAAGAAAAGCTTACTTCCACCGTTTTTTAAAATCACAGCTTCTAGAAGGTTTACATGATTTAGTGAAAAACACGAGTTTTTAGAAAATGCGTTTTATTTCATAAATGGAATCTACAAAGTATGCACATTCTACGTCATAACGACTTTCTATAGTTTGCGCATGCGTCCGAAAATAAGAAAAGCTTACTTCCCCCGTTTTTTAAAATCACAGATCTAGAAGGTTTACATGATTTCGTAAAAAACACGAGTTTTTAAAAAATGTGTTTTATTTCATAAATCGAATCAACAAAGTACGCACATTCTACGTCATAATGACTTTCTATAGTTTGCGCATGTGTTTGGAAATAAGAAAAGCTTACTTGCCCCGTTTTTTAAAATCACGGCTTCTAGAAGGTTTACATGATTTCTTAAAAAACACGAATTTTTAGAAAATGTTTTTTATTTCATAAATGGAATCTACAAAGTATGCACATTCTACGTCATAACGACTTTCTATAGTTTGCGCATGCGTCTGGAAATAAGAAAAGCTTACTTCCACCGTTTTTTGAAATCACAGCTTCTAGAAGGTTTACATGATTTCGTAAAAAACACGAGTTTGTAGAAAATGTGTTTTATTTCATAAATGGAATCAACAAAGTATGCACATTCTACGTCATAATGACTTTCTGTAGTTTGCGCATGCGTCCGGAAATAAGAAAAGCTTACTTCCAACGTTTTTCAAAATCACAGCTTCTAGAAGGTTTACATGATATCTTAAAAAACACGAGTTTTTTGAAAATGTGTTTTATTCATAAATGGAATCAACAAAGTATGCACATTCTACGTCATAACGACTTTCTATAGTTTGCGCATACGTTTCGAAATAAGAAAAGCTTACTATCCCCGTTTTTTAAAATCACAGCTTCTAGAAGGTTTACATGATTTCTTAAAAAACACGAGTTTTTAGAAAATGTGTTTTATTTCATAAATGGAATCAACAAAGTATGCAAATTCTACGTCATCACGACTTTCTATAGTTTGCGCATTCGTCCGGAAATAAGAAAAGCTTACTTCCACCGTTTTTTAAAATCACAGCTTCTAGAAGGTTTACATGATTTCAAAAAAAAACACGAGTTTTTAGAAAATGTGTTTTATTTCCTAAATGGAATCAACAAAGTATGCACATTCTACGTCATAACGACTTTCTATAGTTTGTGCATTCGTCCGCAAATAAGAAAAGCTTACTCCCACCGTTTTTTAAAATCACAGCTTCTAGAAGGTTTATATGATTTCGTAAAAAACACGAGTTTTTAGAAAATGTACTTTATTTCAAAAATGGAATCTACAAAGTATGCACATTCTATGTCATAACGACTTTCTATAGTTTGAGCATGCGTTTGGAAATAAGAAAAGCTTACTTTCGTCGTTTTTTAAAATCACAGCTTCTAGAAGGTTTACATGAGTTTTTAGAAAATGTGTTTTATTTCATAAATGGAATCAACAAAGTATGCACATTCTACGTCATAACGACTTTCTATAGTTTGCGCATGCGTTTGGAAATAAGAAAAGCTTACTTCCCCCGTTTTTTAAAATCACAGCTTCTAGAAGGTTTACATGACTTCTTAAAAAACACGAGTTTTTAGAAAATGTGTTTTATTTCATAAATGGAATCAACAAAGTATGCACATTCTACGTCATAACGACTTTCTATAGTTTTCTCATGCCTCCGAAAATAAGAAAAGCTTACTTCCACCGTTTTTTAAAATCACAGCTTTTAGAAGGTTTACATGATTTTGTAAAAAACACGAGTTTTTAGAAAATGTGTTTTATTTCATAAATGGAATCAACAAAGTATGCACATTCTATGTCATAACGACTTTCTATAGTTTGCACATGCGTTTGGAAATAAGAAAAGCTTACTTCCCCCGTTTTTTAAAATCACAGCTTCTAGAAGGTTTACATGATTTCTTAAAAAACACGAGTTTTTAGAAAATGTGTTTTATTTCATAAATGGAATCAACAAAGTATGCACATTCTACGTCATAACGACTTTCTATAGCTTGCACATGCGTCCGGAAATAAGAAAAGCTTACTTCCACCGTTTTTTAAAATCACAGCTTTTAGAAAGTTTACATGATTACTTAAAAAACACGAGTTTTTAGAAAATGTGTTTTATTTCATAAATGGAGTCAACAAAGTATGCACATTCGACATCATAAGGACTTTCTATAGTTTGCGCATGCATCCGGAAATAAGAAAAGCTTACTTCCACCGTTTTTTAAAATCACAGCTTCTAGAAGGTTTACATGATTTCTTAAAAAACACGAGCTTTTAGAAAATGTGTTTTATTTCATAAATGGAATCAACAAAGTATGCACATTTTACATCATAACGACTTTCTATAGTTTGCGCATGCGTCCGGAAATAAGAAAAGCTTACTTCCACCGTTTTTTAAAATCACAGCTTCTAGAAGGTTTACATGATTTAGTGAAAAACACGAGTTTTTAGAAAATGCGTTTTATTTCATAAATGGAATCTACAAAGTATGCGCATTCTACGTCATAACGACTTTCTATAGTTTGAGCATGCGTTTGGAAATGAGAAAAGCTTACTTCCCCCGTTTTTTAAAATCACAGCTTCTAGAAGGTTTACATGATTTCTTAAAAAACAAGAGTTTTTAGAAGATGTGTTTTATTTCATAAATGGAATCAACAAAGTATGCACATTCTACGTCATAATGACTTTCTATAGTTTGCGCATGCGTCCGGAAATAAGAAAAGCTTACTTCCACCGTTTTTTAAAATCACAGCTTCTAGAAGGTTTACATGATTTAGTGAAAAACACGAGTTTTTAGAAAATGCGTTTTATTTCATAAATGGAATCTACAAAGTATGCACATTCTACGTCATAACGACTTTCTATAGTTTGCGCATGCGTCCGAAAATAAGAAAAGCTTACTTCCCCCGTTTTTTAAAATCACAGATCTAGAAGGTTTACATGATTTCGTAAAAAACACGAGTTTTTAAAAAATGTGTTTTATTTCATAAATTGAATCTACAAAGTATGCACATTCTAGGTCATAACGACTTTCTATAGTTTGCGCATGCGTCCGGAAAAAAGAAAAGCTTACTTCCCCCGTTTTTTAAAATCACAGCTTCTAGAAGGTTTACATGGTTTCTTAAAAAACACGAGTTTTTAGAAAATGTGTTTTATTTCATAAATGGAATCAACAAAGTATGCACATTCTACGTCATAATGACTTTCTATAGTTTGCGCATGCGTCCGGAAATAAGAAAAGCTTACTTCCCCCGTTTTTTAAAATCAGAGCTTCTAGAAGGTTTACATGGTTTCATAAAAAACACGACTTTTTAGAAAATGTGTTTTATTTCATAAATGGAATCAACAAAGTATGCACATTCTACGTCATAACGACTTTCTATAGTTGGCGCATGCGTCTGGAAATAAGAAAAGCTTACTTCCCTCGTTTTTTAAAATCACAGCTTCTAGAAGGTTTACATGATTTCTTAAAAAACACGAGTTTTTAGAAAATGTGGTTTATTTCATAAATGGAATCAACAAAGTATGCACATTCTACGTCATAACGACTTTCTATAGTTTGCGCATGCGTCCGGAAATAAGAAAAGCTTACTTCCACCGTTTTTTAAAATCACAGATCTAGAAGGTTTACATGATTTCGTAAAAAACATGAGTTTTTAGAAAATGTGTTTTATTTCATAAATGGAATCTACAAAGTATGCACATTCTAGGTCATAACGACTTTCTATAGTTTGCGCATGCGTCCGGAAATAAGAAAAGCTTACTTCCCCCGTTTTTTAAAATCACAGCTTCTAGAAGGTTTACATGATTTCTTAAAAAACATGAGTTTTTAGAAAATGTGTTTTATTTCATAAATGGAATCAACAAAGTATGCACATTCTACGTCATAACGACTTTCTATAGTTTGCGCATTCGTCCGGAAATAAGAAAAGCTTACTTCCACCGTTTTTTAAAATCACAGCTTCTAGAAGTTTTACATGATTTCGTAAAAAACATGAATTTTTAGAAAATGTGTTTTATTTCATAAATGGAATCTACAAAGTATGCAGATTCTACGTCATAATTACTTTCTATAGTTTGCGCATGCGTTTGGAAATACGAAAATCTTACTTCCCCCGTTTTTTAAAATCACAGCTTCTAGAAGATGTACATGATTTCGTAAAAAACACGAGTTTTTAGAAAATGTGTTTTATTTCATAAATGGAATCTACAAAGTATGCACATTCTACGTCATAACAACTTTCTATAGTTTGCGCATGCGTTTGGAAATAAGAAAAGCTTACTTCCCCCGTTTTTTAAAATCACAGCTTCTAGAAGGCTTACATGACTTCTTAAAAAACACGAGTTTTTAGAAAATGTGTTTTATTTCATAAATGGAATCAACAAAGTATGCACATTCTACATCATAACGACTTTCTATAGTTTGCTCATGCGTCCGGAAATAAGAAATCTTACTTCCCTCGTTTTTTAAAATCACAGCTTCTAGAAGGTTTTCATGATTTCTTAAAAAACACGAGTTTTTAGAAAATGTGTTTTATTTCATAAATGGAATCAACAAAGTATGCACATTCTACGTCATAACGACTTTCTATAGTTTGAGCATGCGTTTGGAAATGAGAAAAGCTTACTTCCCCCGTTTTTTAAAATCACAGCTTCTAGAAGGTTTACATGATTTCTTAAAAAACAAGAGTTTTTAGAAGATGTGTTTTATTTCATAAATGGAATCAACAAAGTATGCACATTCTACGTCATAACGACTTTCTATAGTTTGCGCATGCGTCCGGAAATAAGAAAAGCTTACTTCCACCGTTTTTTAAAATCACAGCTTCTAGAAGGTTTACATGATTTAGTGAAAAACACGAGTTTTTAGAAAATGCGTTTTATTTCATAAATGGAATCTACAAAGTATGCACATTCTACGTCATAACGACTTTCTATAGTTTGCGCATGCGTCCGAAAATAAGAAAAGCTTACTTCCCCCATTTTTTAAAATCACAGATCTAGAAGGTTTACATGATTTCGTAAAAAACACGAGTTTTTAAAAAATGTGTTTTATTTCATAAATCGAATCAACAAAGTACGCACATTCTACGTCATAATGACTTTCTATAGTTTGCGCATGTGTTTGGAAATAAGAAAAGCTTACTTGCCCCGTTTTTTAAAATCACGGCTTCTAGAAGGTTTACATGATTTCTTAAAAAACACGAATTTTTAGAAAATGTTTTTTATTTCATAAATGGAATCTACAAAGTATGCACATTCTACGTCATAACGACTTTCTATAGTTTGCGCATGCGTCCGGAAATAAGAAAAGCTTACTTCCACCGTTTTTTGAAATCACAGCTTCTAGAAGGTTTACATGATTTCGTAAAAAACACGAGTTTGTAGAAAATGTGTTTTATTTCATAAATGGAATCAACAAAGTATGCACATTCTACGTCATAATGACTTTCTGTAGTTTGCGCATGCGTCCGGAAATAAGAAAAGCTTACTTCCAACGTTTTTCAAAATCACAGCTTCTAGAAGGTTTACATGATATCTTAAAAAACACGAGTTTTTTGAAAATGTGTTTTATTCATAAATGGAATCAACAAAGTATGCACATTCTACGTCATAACGACTTTCTATAGTTTGCGCATACGTTTCGAAATAAGAAAAGCTTACTATCCCCGTTTTTTAAAATCACAGCTTCTAGAAGGTTTACATGATTTCTTAAAAAACACGAGTTTTTCTAAAATGTGTTTTATTTCATAAATGGAATCAACAAAGTATGCACATTCTAAGTCATAAGGACTTTCTATAGTTTGCGCATGCGTCCGGAAATAAGAAAAGCTTACTTCCACCTTTTTTTAAAATCACAGCTTCGAGAAGGTTTACATGATTTCTTAAAAAACATGAGTTTTTAGAAAATATGTTTTATTTAATAAATGGAATCAACAAAGTATGCACATTCTACGTCATAACGACTTTCTATAGTTTGCGCATTCGTCCAGAAATAAGAAAAGCTTACTTCCACCGTTTTTTAAAATCACAGCTTCTAGAAGGTTTACATGATTTTGTAAAAAACACGAGTTTTTAGAAAATGTGTTTTATTTCATAGATGGAATCTACAAAGTATGCACATTCTACGTCATAACGACTTCCTATAGTTTGCGCATGCGTCCGGAAATAAGAAAAGCTTACTTCCCCCGTTTTTTAAAATCACAGCTTCTAGAAGGTTTACATGATTTCGTAAAAAACACGAGTTTTTAGAAAATGTGTTTTATTTCATAAATGGAATCAACAACGTATGTAGATTCTACGTCATAACGATTTTCTATAGTTTGCGCATGTGTTTGGAAATAAGAAAAGCTTACTTCCCCCGTTTTTCAAAATCACAGCTTCTAGAAGGTTTACATGATTTCTTAAAAAACACGAGTTTTTAGAAAATGTGTTTTATTTCATAAATGGAATCAACAAAGTATGCACATTCTACGTCATAACGACTTTCTGTAGTTTGTGCATCTGTCCAGAAATAAGAAAAGCTTACTTCCACCGTTTTTTAAAATCACAGCTTCTAGAAGGTTTACATGATTTCTTAAAAAACACGAGTTTTTGGAAAATTTGTTTTATTTCATAACTGGAATCAACAAAGTATGCACATTCTACGTCATAACGACTTTCTATAGTTTGCGCATGCGTCCGGAAATAAGAAAAGCTTACTTCCACCGTTTTTTTAAAATCACAGCTTCTAGAAGGTTTACATGATTTCTTAAAAAACACGAGTTTTTAGAAAATGTGTTTTATTTCATAAATGGAATCAACAAAGTATGCACATTCTACTTCATAATGACTTTCTATAGTTTGGGCATTCGTCCGGAAATAAGAAAAGCTTACTTCCACCATTTTTTAAAATCACAGCTTCCAGAAGGTTTACATGATTGCTTAAAAAACATGAGTTTTTAAAAAATGTGTTTTAATTCGTAAATGGAATCTACAAAGTATGCACATTCTACGTCATAACGACTTTCTATAGTTTGCGCATGCGTCCGGAAATAAGAAAATCTTACTTCCACCGTTTTTTAAAATCACAGCTTCTAGAAGGTTTACATGATTTCGTAAAAAACACGAGTTTTTGGAAAATGTGTTTTATTTCATAAATGGAATCAACAAAGTATGCACATTCTACGTCATAACGACTTTCTATAGTTTGCGCATTCGTCCGGAAATAAGAAAAGCTTACTTCCACCGTTTTTTAAAATCACAGCTTCTAGAAGGTTTACATGATTTATTGAAAAACACGAGTTTTTAGAAAATGCGTTTTATTTCATAAATCGAATCTACAAAGTATGCACATTCTACGTCATAATGAATTTATATAGTTTGCGCATGCGTCCGAAAATAAGAAAAGCTTACTTCCCCCGTCTTTTAAAATCACAGATCTAGAAGGTTTACATGATTTCGTAAAAAACACGAGTTTTTAGAAAATGTGTTTTATTTCATAAATGGAATCTACAAAGTATGCACATTCTAGGTCATAACGACTTTCTATAGTTTGCGCATGCGTCCGGAAATAAGAAAAGCTTACTTCCCCCATTTTTTAAAATCACAGCTTCTAGAAGGTTTACATGATTTCTTAAAAAACATGAGTTTTTAGAAAATGTGTTTTATTTCATAAATGGAATCAACAAAGTATGCACATTCTATGTCATATTGACTTTCTATAGTTTCCGCATGTGTTTGGAAATAAGAAAAGCTTACTTCCCCCGTTTTTTAAAATCACAGCTTCTAGAAGGTTTACATGGTTTCTTTAAAAACATGAGTTTTTAGAAAATGTGTTTTATTTCATAAATGGAATCAACAAAGTATGCACATTCTATGTCATTTCGACTTTCTATAGTTTGCGCACTCGTCCGGAAATAAGAAAAGCTTACTTCCACCGTTTTTTAAAATCACAGCTTCTAGAAGGCTTAAATGATTCTTGAAAAACATGAGTTTTTAGAAAATGTGTTTTATTTCATAAATGGAATCAACAAAGTATGCACATTCTACGTCATAACGACTTTCTATAGTTTGCGCCTTCGTCCGGAAATAAGAAAAGCTCACTTCCACCATTTTTTAAAATCACAGCTTCTAGAAGGTTTACGTGATTTCTTAAAAAACATGAGTTTTTAGAAAATGTGTTTCATTTCATAAATGGAATCAACAAAGTATGCACATTCTACGTCATAACGACTTTCTATAGTTTGCGCATTCGTCTGGAAATAAGAAAAGCTTACTTCCACCGTTTTTTAAAATCACAGCTTCTAGAAGTTTACATGATTTCGTAAAAAAAACGAGTTTTTGGAAAATGTTTTTTATTTCATAAATGGAATCTACAAAGTATGCACATTCTACGTCATGACGACTTTCTATAGTTTTCACATGCGTCCGGAAATAAGAAAAGCTTACTACCACCGTTTTTTAAAATCACAGCTTCTAGAAGGTTTACATGATTTCTTAAAAAACACGAGTTTTTAGAAAATGTGTTTTAGTTCATAAATGGAATCAACAAAGTATGCACATTCTACATCATAACGACTTTCTATAGTTTGCGCATGCTTTTGGAAATCAGAAGAGCTTACTTCCCCCGTTTTTTAAAATTACAGCTTTTAGATGGTTTACATGATTTGTTAAAAAACACGAGTATTTAGAAAATGTGTTTTATTTCATCAATGGAATCAACAAATATTCACATTGTACGTCATAACGACTTTCAATAGTTTGTGCATGCGTCCGGAAATAAGAAAAGCTTACTTCCACCGTTTTTTAAAATCATAGCTTCTAGAAGGTTTACATGATTTAGTGAAAAACATGAGTTTTTAGAAAATTCGTTTTATTTCATAAATGGAATCTACAAAGTATGCACATTCTACGTCATAACGACTTTCTATAGTTTGCGCATGCGTCCCAAAATAAGAAAATCTTACTTCCCCCTTTTTTTAAAATCACAGATCTAGAAGGTTTACATGATTTCGTAAAAAACATGAGTTTTTAGAAAATGTGTTTTATTTCATAAATGGAATCTACAAAGTATGCACATTCTAGGTCATAACGACTTTCTATAGTTTGCGCATGCGTCCGGAAAAAAGAAAAGCTTACTTCCCCCGTTTTTTAAAATCACAGCTTCTAGAAGGTTTACATGGTTTCTTAAAAAACACGAGTTTTTAGAAAATGTGTTTTATTTCATAAATGGAATCAACAAAGTATGCACATTCTACGTCATAATGACTTTCTATAGTTTGCGCATGCGTCCGGAAATAAGAAAAGCTTACTTCCCCCGTTTTTTAAAATCAGAGCTTCTAGAAGGTTTACATGGTTTCATAAAAAACACGACTTTTTAGAAAATGTGTTTTATTTCATAAATGGAATCAACAAAGTATGCACATTCTACGTCATAACGACTTTCTATAGTTGGCGCATGCGTCTGGAAATAAGAAAAGCTTACTTCCCTCGTTTTTTAAAATCACAGCTTCTAGAAGGTTTACATGATTTCTTAAAAAACACGAGTTTTTAGAAAATGTGGTTTATTTCATAAATGGAATCAACAAAGTATGCACATTCTACGTCATAACGACTTTCTATAGTTTGCGCATGCGTCCGGAAATAAGAAAAGCTTACTTCCACCGTTTTTTAAAATCACAGATCTAGAAGGTTTACATGATTTCGTAAAAAACATGAGTTTTTAGAAAATGTGTTTTATTTCATAAATGGAATCTACAAAGTATGCACATTCTAGGTCATAACGACTTTCTATAGTTTGCGCATGCGTCCGGAAATAAGAAAAGCTTACTTCCCCCGTTTTTTAAAATCACAGCTTCTAGAAGGTTTACATGATTTCTTAAAAAACATGAGTTTTTAGAAAATGTGTTTTATTTCATAAATGGAATCAACAAAGTATGCACATTCTACGTCATAACGACTTTCTATAGTTTGCGCATTCGTCCGGAAATAAGAAAAGCTTACTTCCACCGTTTTTTAAAATCACAGCTTCTAGAAGTTTTACATGATTTCGTAAAAAACATGAATTTTTAGAAAATGTGTTTTATTTCATAAATGGAATCTACAAAGTATGCAGATTCTACGTCATAATTACTTTCTATAGTTTGCGCATGCGTTTGGAAATACGAAAATCTTACTTCCCCCGTTTTTTAAAATCACAGCTTCTAGAAGATGTACATGATTTCGTAAAAAACACGAGTTTTTAGAAAATGTGTTTTATTTCATAAATGGAATCTACAAAGTATGCACATTCTACGTCATAACAACTTTCTATAGTTTGCGCATGCGTTTGGAAATAAGAAAAGCTTACTTCCCCCGTTTTTTAAAATCACAGCTTCTAGAAGGTTTACATGACTTCTTAAAAAACACGAGTTTTTAGAAAATGTGTTTTATTTCATAAATGGAATCAACAAAGTATGCACATTCTACATCATAACGACTTTCTATAGTTTGCTCATGCGTCCGGAAATAAGAAATCTTACTTCCCTCGTTTTTTAAAATCACAGCTTCTAGAAGGTTTTCATGATTTCTTAAAAAACACGAGTTTTTAGAAAATGTGTTTTATTTCATAAATGGAATCAACAAAGTATGCACATTCTACGTCATAACGACTTTCTATAGTTTGAGCATGCGTTTGGAAATGAGAAAAGCTTACTTCCCCCGTTTTTTAAAATCACAGCTTCTAGAAGGTTTACATGATTTCTTAAAAAACAAGAGTTTTTAGAAGATGTGTTTTATTTCATAAATGGAATCAACAAAGTATGCACATTCTACGTCATAACGACTTTCTATAGTTTGCGCATGCGTCCGGAAATAAGAAAAGCTTACTTCCACCGTTTTTTAAAATCACAGCTTCTAGAAGGTTTACATGATTTAGTGAAAAACACGAGTTTTTAGAAAATGCGTTTTATTTCATAAATGGAATCTACAAAGTATGCACATTCTACGTCATAACGACTTTCTATAGTTTGCGCATGCGTCCGAAAATAAGAAAAGCTTACTTCCCCCGTTTTTTAAAATCACAGATCTAGAAGGTTTACATGATTTCGTAAAAAACACGAGTTTTTAAAAAATGTGTTTTATTTCATAAATCGAATCAACAAAGTACGCACATTCTACGTCATAATGACTTTCTATAGTTTGCGCATGTGTTTGGAAATAAGAAAAGCTTACTTGCCCCGTTTTTTAAAATCACGGCTTCTAGAAGGTTTACATGATTTCTTAAAAAACACGAATTTTTAGAAAATGTTTTTTATTTCATAAATGGAATCTACAAAGTATGCACATTCTACGTCATAACGACTTTCTATAGTTTGCGCATGCGTCCGGAAATAAGAAAAGCTTACTTCCACCGTTTTTTGAAATCACAGCTTCTAGAAGGTTTACATGATTTCGTAAAAAACACGAGTTTGTAGAAAATGTGTTTTATTTCATAAATGGAATCAACAAAGTATGCACATTCTACATCATAACGACTTTCTATAGTTTGCGCATGCATTTGGAAATAAGAAAAGCTTACTTCCCCCGTTTTTTAAAATCACAGCTTCTAGAAGGATTACATGATTTCTTAAAAAACACGAGTTTTTAGAAAATGTGTTTTATTTCATAAATCGAATCAACAAAGTATGCACATTCTACGTCATAACGACTTTCTATAATTTGCGCATGTGTCCGGAAATAAGAAAGTCTTACTTCCACCGTTTTTTAAAATCACTACTTCTAGAAGGTTTACATTTCGTAAAAAACACGAGTTTTTAGAAAATGTGTTTTATTTCATAAATGGAATCTACAAAGTATACACATTCTACGTCATAACGGCTTTCTATAGTTTGCGCATGCGTCCGGAAATAAGAAAAGCTTACTTCCCCCATTTTTTAAAATCACAGCTTCTAGAAGGTTTACATGATTTCTTAAAAAAATGAGTTTTTAGAAAATGTGTTTTATTTCATAAATGGAATCAACAAAGTATGCACATTCTACGTCATAACGACTTTCTCTAGTTTGCGCATTCGTCCGGAAATAAGAAAAGCTTACTTCCACCGTTTTTTAAAATCACAGCTTCTAGAAGGTTTACATGATTTCGTAAAAAACACGAGTTTTTAGAAAATGCGTTTTATTTCATAAATGGAATCAACAAAGTATGCACATTTGTGTCATAACGACTTTCTCTAGTTTGCGCATGCGTCTGGAAATAAGAAAAGCTTACTTCCACCGTTTTTTAAAATCACAGCTTCTAGAAGGTTTATATGATTTCTTAAAAAACACGAGTTTTTAGAAAATGTGTTTTATTTCATAAATGGAATCAACAAAGTATGCACATTCTACATCATAACGACTTTCTATAGTTTGTGCATGCGCCCGGAAATAAGAAAAGCTTACTTCCACCGTTTTCAAAAATAACAGCTTCTAGAAGGTTTACATGATTTCTTAAAAAACACGAGTTTTTAGAAAATGTGTTTTATTTCATAAATGGAATCAACAAAGTATGCACATTCTACATCACAACAACTTTCTATAGTTTGCGCATGCGTCCGGAAATAAGAAAAGCTTACTTCCACCGTTTTTTAAAATAACAGCTTCTAGAAGGTTTACATGATTTCTTAAAAAACACGACTTTTTAGAAAATGTGTTTTATTTCATAAATGGAATCAACAAAGTATGCACATTATACGTCATAACGACTTTCTATAGTTTGCGCATTCGTCCGGAAATAAGAAAAGCTTACTTCCACCGTTTTTTAAAATCACATCTTCTAGAAGGTTTACATGATTTCGTTAAAAACACGAGTTTTTAGAAAATGTGTTTTATTTCATAAATGGAATCTACAAAGTATGCACATTCTACGTCATAACGAATTTCTATAGTTTGCGCATGTGTCCGGAAATAAGAAAAAGCTTACATCCACCGTTTTTTGAAATCACAGCTTCTAGAAGGTTTACATGATTTCGTAAAAAACACGAGTTTTTAGAAAATGTGTTTTATTTCATAAATGGAATCAACAAAGTATGCACATTCTACGTCATAAGTAATTTCTATAGTTTGCGCATGCGTCGGGAAGTAAGAAAAGCTTACTTCCACCGTTTTTTAAAATCACAGCTTCTAGAAGGTTTACATGATTTCTTAAAAAACACGAGTTTTTAGAAAATGTGTTTTATTTCATAAATGGAATCAACAAAGTATGCAAATTCTACGTCATCACGACTTTCTATAGTTTGCGCATTCGTCCGGAAATAAGAAAAGCTTACTTCCACCGTTTTTTAAAATCACAGCTTCTAGAAGGTTTACATGATTTCAAAAAAAACACGAGTTTTTAGAAAATGTGTTTTATTTCCTAAATGGAATCAACAAAGTATGCACATTCTACGTCATAACGACTTTCTATAGTTTGTGCATTCGTCCGGAAATAAGAAAAGCTTACTCCCACCGTTTTTTAAAATCACAGCTTCTAGAAGGTTTATATGATTTCGTAAAAAACACGAGTTTTTAGAAAATGTACTTTATTTCAAAAATGGAATCTACAAAGTATGCACATTCTATGTCATAACGACTTTCTATAGTTTGAGCATGCGTTTGGAAATAAGAAAAGCTTACTTTCGTCGTTTTTTAAAATCACAGCTTCTAGAAGGTTTACATGAGTTTTTAGAAAATGTGTTTTATTTCATAAATGGAATCTACAAAGTATGCACATTCTAGGTCATAACGACTTTCTATAGTTTGCGCATGCGTCCGGAAATAAGAAAAGCTTACTTCCCCCATTTTTTAAAATCACAGCTTCTAGAAGGTTTACATGACTTCTTAAAAAACACGAGTTTTTAGAAAATGTGTTTTATTTCATAAATGGAATCAACAAAGTATGCACATTCTATGTCATATCGACTTTCTATAGTTTCCGCATGTGTTTGGAAATAAGAAAAGCTTACTTCCCCCATTTTTTAAAATCACAGCTTCTAGAAGGTTTACATGGTTTCTTTAAAAACATGAGTTTTTAGAAAATGTGTTTTATTTCATAAATGGAATCAACAAAGTATGCACATTCTATGTCATTTCGACTTTCTATAGTTTGCGCACTCGTCCGGAAATAAGAAAAGCTTACTTCCACCGTTTTTTAAAATCACAGCTTCTAGAAGGCTTAAATGATTCTTGAAAAACATGAGTTTTTAGAAAATGTGTTTTATTTCATAAATGGAATCAACAAAGTATGCACATTCTACGTCATAACGACTTTCTATAGTTTGCGCCTTCGTCCGGAAATAAGAAAAGCTCACTTCCACCATTTTTTAAAATCACAGCTTCTAGAAGGTTTACGTGATTTCTTAAAAAACATGAGTTTTTAGAAAATGTGTTTCATTTCATAAATGGAATCAACAAAGTATGCACATTCTACGTCATAACGACTTTCTATAGTTTGCGCATTCGTCCGGAAATAAGAAAAGCTTACTTCCACCGTTTTTTAAAATCACAGCTTCTAGAAGTTTACATGATTTCGTAAAAAAAACGAGTTTTTGGAAAATGTTTTTTATTTCATAAATGGAATCTACAAAGTATGCACATTCTACGTCATGACGACTTTCTATAGTTTTCACATGCGTCCGGAAATAAGAAAAGCTTACTACCACCGTTTTTTAAAATCACAGCTTCTAGAAGGTTTACATGATTTCTTAAAAAACACGAGTTTTTAGAAAATGTGTTTTAGTTCATAAATGGAATCAACAAAGTATGCACATTCTACATCATAACGACTTTCTATAGTTTGCGCATGCTTTTGGAAATCAGAAGAGCTTACTTCCCCCGTTTTTTAAAATTACAGCTTTTAGATGGTTTACATGATTTGTTAAAAAACACGAGTATTTAGAAAATGTGTTTTATTTCATAAATGGAATCAACAAATATTCACATTGTACGTCATAACGACTTTCAATAGTTTGTGCATGCGTCCGGAAATAAGAAAAGCTTACTTCCACCGTTTTTTAAAATCATAGCTTCTAGAAGGTTTACATGATTTAGTGAAAAACATGAGTTTTTAGAAAATTCGTTTTATTTCATAAATGGAATCTACAAAGTATGCACATTCTACGTCATAACGACTTTCTATAGTTTGCGCATGCGTCCCAAAATAAGAAAATCTTACTTCCCCCTTTTTTTAAAATCACAGATCTAGAAGGTTTACATGATTTCGTAAAAAACATGAGTTTTTAGAAAATGTGTTTTATTTCATAAATGGAATCTACAAAGTATGCAAATTCTAGGTCATAACGACTTTCTATAGTTTGCGCATGCGTCCGGAAAAAAGAAAAGCTTACTTCCCCCGTTTTTTAAAATCACAGCTTCTAGAAGGTTTACATGGTTTCTTAAAAAACACGAGTTTTTAGAAAATGTGTTTTATTTCATAAATGGAATCAACAAAGTATGCACATTCTACGTCATAATGACTTTCTATAGTTTGCGCATGCGTCCGGAAATAAGAAAAGCTTACTTCCCCCGTTTTTTAAAATCAGAGCTTCTAGAAGGTTTACATGGTTTCATAAAAAACACGACTTTTTAGAAAATGTGTTTTATTTCATAAATGGAATCAACAAAGTATGCACATTCTACGTCATAACGACTTTCTATAGTTGGCGCATGCGTCTGGAAATAAGAAAAGCTTACTTCCCTCGTTTTTTAAAATCACAGCTTCTAGAAGGTTTACATGATTTCTTAAAAAACACGAGTTTTTAGAAAATGTGGTTTATTTCATAAATGGAATCAACAAAGTATGCACATTCTACGTCATAACGACTTTCTATAGTTTGCGCATGCGTCCGGAAATAAGAAAAGCTTACTTCCACCGTTTTTTAAAATCACAGATCTAGAAGGTTTACATGATTTCGTAAAAAACATGAGTTTTTAGAAAATGTGTTTTATTTCATAAATGGAATCTACAAAGTATGCACATTCTAGGTCATAACGACTTTCTATAGTTTGCGCATGCGTCCGGAAATAAGAAAAGCTTACTTCCCCCGTTTTTTAAAATCACAGCTTCTAGAAGGTTTACATGATTTCTTAAAAAACATGAGTTTTTAGAAAATGTGTTTTATTTCATAAATGGAATCAACAAAGTATGCACATTCTACGTCATAACGACTTTCTATAGTTTGCGCATTCGTCCGGAAATAAGAAAAGCTTACTTCCACCGTTTTTTAAAATCACAGCTTCTAGAAGTTTTACATGATTTCGTAAAAAACATGAATTTTTAGAAAATGTGTTTTATTTCATAAATGGAATCTACAAAGTATGCAGATTCTACGTCATAATTACTTTCTATAGTTTGCGCATGCGTTTGGAAATACGAAAATCTTACTTCCCCCGTTTTTTAAAATCACAGCTTCTAGAAGATGTACATGATTTCGTAAAAAACACGAGTTTTTAGAAAATGTGTTTTATTTCATAAATGGAATCTACAAAGTATGCACATTCTACGTCATAACAACTTTCTATAGTTTGCGCATGCGTTTGGAAATAAGAAAAGCTTACTTCCCCCGTTTTTTAAAATCACAGCTTCTAGAAGGTTTACATGACTTCTTAAAAAACACGAGTTTTTAGAAAATGTGTTTTATTTCATAAATGGAATCAACAAAGTATGCACATTCTACATCATAACGACTTTCTATAGTTTGCTCATGCGTCCGGAAATAAGAAATCTTACTTCCCTCGTTTTTTAAAATCACAGCTTCTAGAAGGTTTTCATGATTTCTTAAAAAACACGAGTTTTTAGAAAATGTGTTTTATTTCATAAATGGAATCAACAAAGTATGCACATTCTACGTCATAACGACTTTCTATAGTTTGAGCATGCGTTTGGAAATGAGAAAAGCTTACTTCCCCCGTTTTTTAAAATCACAGCTTCTAGAAGGTTTACATGATTTCTTAAAAAACAAGAGTTTTTAGAAGATGTGTTTTATTTCATAAATGGAATCAACAAAGTATGCACATTCTACGTCATAACGACTTTCTATAGTTTGCGCATGCGTCCGGAAATAAGAAAAGCTTACTTCCACCGTTTTTTAAAATCACAGCTTCTAGAAGGTTTACATGATTTAGTGAAAAACACGAGTTTTTAGAAAATGCGTTTTATTTCATAAATGGAATCTACAAAGTATGCACATTCTACGTCATAACGACTTTCTATAGTTTGCGCATGCGTCCGAAAATAAGAAAAGCTTACTTCCCCCGTTTTTTAAAATCACAGATCTAGAAGGTTTACATGATTTCGTAAAAAACACGAGTTTTTAAAAAATGTGTTTTATTTCATAAATCGAATCAACAAAGTACGCACATTCTACGTCATAATGACTTTCTATAGTTTGCGCATGTGTTTGGAAATAAGAAAAGCTTACTTGCCCCGTTTTTTAAAATCACGGCTTCTAGAAGGTTTACATGATTTCTTAAAAAACACGAATTTTTAGAAAATGTTTTTTATTTCATAAATGGAATCTACAAAGTATGCACATTCTACGTCATAACGACTTTCTATAGTTTGCGCATGCGTCCGGAAATAAGAAAAGCTTACTTCCACCGTTTTTTGAAATCACAGCTTCTAGAAGGTTTACATGATTTCGTAAAAAACACGAGTTTGTAGAAAATGTGTTTTATTTCATAAATGGAATCAACAAAGTATGCACATTCTACGTCATAATGACTTTCTGTAGTTTGCGCATGCGTCCGGAAATAAGAAAAGCTTACTTCCAACGTTTTTCAAAATCACAGCTTCTAGAAGGTTTACATGATATCTTAAAAAACACGAGTTTTTTTAAAATGTGTTTTATTCATAAATGGAATCAACAAAGTATGCACATTCTACGTCATAACGACTTTCTATAGTTTGCGCATACGTTTCGAAATAAGAAAAGCTTACTATCCCCGTTTTTTAAAATCACAGCTTCTAGAAGGTTTACATGATTTCTTAAAAAACACGAGTTTTTCTAAAATGTGTTTTATTTCATAAATGGAATCAACAAAGTATGCACATTCTAAGTCATAAGGACTTTCTATAGTTTGCGCATGCGTCCGGAAATAAGAAAAGCTTACTTCCACCTTTTTTTAAAATCACAGCTTCGAGAAGGTTTACATGATTTCTTAAAAAACATGAGTTTTTAGAAAATATGTTTTATTTAATAAATGGAATCAACAAAGTATGCACATTCTACGTCATAACGACTTTCTATAGTTTGCGCATTCGTCCAGAAATAAGAAAAGCTTACTTCCACCGTTTTTTAAAATCACAGCTTCTAGAAGGTTTACATGATTTTGTAAAAAACACGAGTTTTTAGAAAATGTGTTTTATTTCATAGATGGAATCTACAAAGTATGCACATTCTACGTCATAACGACTTCCTATAGTTTGCGCATGCGTCCGGAAATAAGAAAAGCTTACTTCCCCCGTTTTTTAAAATCACAGCTTCTAGAAGGTTTACATGATTTCGTAAAAAACACGAGTTTTTAGAAAATGTGTTTTATTTCATAAATGGAATCAACAACGTATGCAGATTCTACGTCATAACGATTTTCTATAGTTTGCGCATGTGTTTGGAAATAAGAAAAGCTTACTTCCCCCGTTTTTCAAAATCACAGCTTCTAGAAGGTTTACATGATTTCTTAAAAAACACGAGTTTTTAGAAAATGTGTTTTATTTCATAAATGGAATCAACAAAGTATGCACATTCTACGTCATAACGACTTTCTGTAGTTTGTGCATCTGTCCAGAAATAAGAAAAGCTTACTTCCACCGTTTTTTAAAATCACAGCTTCTAGAAGGTTTACATGATTTCTTAAAAAACACGAGTTTTTGGAAAATTTGTTTTATTTCATAACTGGAATCAACAAAGTATGCACATTCTACGTCATAACGACTTTCTATAGTTTGCGCATGCGTCCGGAAATAAGAAAAGCTTACTTCCACCGTTTTTTTAAAATCACAGCTTCTAGAAGGTTTACATGATTTCTTAAAAAACACGAGTTTTTAGAAAATGTGTTTTATTTCATAAATGGAATCAACAAAGTATGCACATTCTACTTCATAATGACTTTCTATAGTTTGGGCATTCGTCCGGAAATAAGAAAAGCTTACTTCCACCGTTTTTTAAAATCACAGCTTCCAGAAGGTTTACATGATTGCTTAAAAAACATGAGTTTTTAAAAAATGTGTTTTAATTCGTAAATGGAATCTACAAAGTATGCACATTCTACGTCATAACGACTTTCTATAGTTTGCGCATGCGTCCGGAAATAAGAAAATCTTACTTCCACCGTTTTTTAAAATCACAGCTTCTAGAAGGTTTACATGATTTCGTAAAAAACACGAGTTTTTAGAAAATGTGTTTTATTTCATAAATGGAATCAACAAAGTATGCACATTCTACGTCATAACGACTTTCTATAGTTTGCGCATTCGTCCGGAAATAAGAAAAGCTTACTTCCACCGTTTTTTAAAATCACAGCTTCTAGAAGGTTTACATGATTTATTGAAAAACACGAGTTTTTAGAAAATGCGTTTTATTTCATAAATCGAATCTACAAAGTATGCACATTCTACGTCATAATGAATTTATATAGTTTGCGCATGCGTCCGAAAATAAGAAAAGCTTACTTCCCCCGTCTTTTAAAATCACAGATCTAGAAGGTTTACATGATTTCGTAAAAAACACGAGTTTTTAGAAAATGTGTTTTATTTCATAAATGGAATCTACAAAGTATGCACATTCTAGGTCATAACGACTTTCTATAGTTTGCGCATGCGTCCGGAAATAAGAAAAGCTTACTTCCCCCATTTTTTAAAATCACAGCTTCTAGAAGGTTTACATGATTTCTTAAAAAACATGAGTTTTTAGAAAATGTGTTTTATTTCATAAATGGAATCAACAAAGTATGCACATTCTATGTCATATCGACTTTCTATAGTTTCCGCATGTGTTTGGAAATAAGAAAAGCTTACTTCCCCCGTTTTTTAAAATCACAGCTTCTAGAAGGTTTACATGGTTTCTTTAAAAACATGAGTTTTTAGAAAATGTGTTTTATTTCATAAATGGAATCAACAAAGTATGCACATTCTATGTCATTTCGACTTTCTATAGTTTGCGCACTCGTCCGGAAATAAGAAAAGCTTACTTCCACCGTTTTTTAAAATCACAGCTTCTAGAAGGCTTAAATGATTCTTGAAAAACATGAGTTTTTAGAAAATGTGTTTTATTTCATAAATGGAATCAACAAAGTATGCACATTCTACGTCATAACGACTTTCTATAGTTTGCGCCTTCGTCCGGAAATAAGAAAAGCTCACTTCCACCATTTTTTAAAATCACAGCTTCTAGAAGGTTTACGTGATTTCTTAAAAAACATGAGTTTTTAGAAAATGTGTTTCATTTCATAAATGGAATCAACAAAGTATGCACATTCTACGTCATAACGACTTTCTATAGTTTGCGCATTCGTCCGGAAATAAGAAAAGCTTACTTCCACCGTTTTTTAAAATCACAGCTTCTAGAAGTTTACATGATTTCGTAAAAAAAACGAGTTTTTGGAAAATGTTTTTTATTTCATAAATGGAATCTACAAAGTATGCACATTCTACGTCATGACGACTTTCTATAGTTTTCACATGCGTCCGGAAATAAGAAAAGCTTACTACCACCGTTTTTTAAAATCACAGCTTCTAGAAGGTTTACATGATTTCTTAAAAAACACGAGTTTTTAGAAAATGTGTTTTAGTTCATAAATGGAATCAACAAAGTATGCACATTCTACATCATAACGACTTTCTATAGTTTGCGCATGCTTTTGGAAATCAGAAGAGCTTACTTCCCCCGTTTTTTAAAATTACAGCTTTTAGATGGTTTACATGATTTGTTAAAAAACACGAGTATTTAGAAAATGTGTTTTATTTCATAAATGGAATCAACAAATATTCACATTGTACGTCATAACGACTTTCAATAGTTTGTGCATGCGTCCGGAAATAAGAAAAGCTTACTTCCACCGTTTTTTAAAATCATAGCTTCTAGAAGGTTTACATGATTTAGTGAAAAACATGAGTTTTTAGAAAATTCGTTTTATTTCATAAATGGAATCTACAAAGTATGCACATTCTACGTCATAACGACTTTCTATAGTTTGCGCATGCGTCCCAAAATAAGAAAATCTTACTTCCCCCTTTTTTTAAAATCACAGATCTAGAAGGTTTACATGATTTCGTAAAAAACATGAGTTTTTAGAAAATGTGTTTTATTTCATAAATGGAATCTACAAAGTATGCACATTCTAGGTCATAACGACTTTCTATAGTTTGCGCATGCGTCCGGAAATAACAAAAGCTTACTTCCCCCGTTTTTTAAAATCACAGCTTTTAGATGGTTTACATGATTTGTTAAAAAACACGAGTATTTAGAAAATGTGTTTTATTTCATAAATGGAATCAACAAAGTATGCACATTCTACGTCATAACGACTTTCTATAGTTTGCGCATTCGTCCGGAAATAAGAAAAGCTTACTTCCACCATTTTTTAAAATCACAGCTTCTAGAAGTTTTACATGATTTCGTAAAAAACACGAGTTTTTAGAAAATGTGTTTTATTTCATAAATGGAATCTACAAAGTATGCAGATTCTACGTCATAATGACTTTCTATAGTTTGCGCATGCGTCCGAAAATAAGAAAAGCATACTTCCACCATTTTTTTAAATCACAGCTTCTAGAAGGTTTACATGATTTCGTAAAAAACACGAGTTTTTAGAAAATGTGTTTTATTTCATAAATGGAATCAACAAAGTATGCACATTCTACGTCATAATGACTTTCTATAGTTTGCGCATGTGTTTGGAAATAAGAAAAGCTTACTTCCCCCCGTTTTTTAAAATCAGAGCTTCTAGAAGGTTTACATGATTTCGTAAAAAACACGAGTTTTTAGAAAATGTGTTTTATTTCATAAATGGAATCAACAAAGTATGCACATTCTATGTCATAACGAGTTTCTATAGTTGGCGCATGCGTCCGGAAATAAGAAAAGATTACTTCCACAGTTTTTTAATATCACAGTTTGTAGAAGGTTTACATGATTTCGTAAAAAAACAGGAGTTTTTAGAAAATGTGTTTTATTTCATAAATGAAATCTACAAAGTATGCACATTCTACGTCATAACGACTTTCTATAGTTCTCGCATGCGTCCGGAAATAAGAAAAGCTTACTTCCCTCGTTTTTTAAAATCACAGCTTCTTGAAGGTTTACATGATTTCTTAAAAAACACGAGTTTTTAGAAAATGTGGTTTATTTCATAAATGGAATCAACAAAGTATGCACATTCTACTTCATAACGACTTTCTATAGTTTGCGCATGCGTCCGGAAATAAGAAAAGCTTACTTCCACTGTTTTTTAAAATCACAGCTTCTTGAAGGTTTACATGATTTCTTAAAAAACACGAGTTTTTAGAAAATGTGTTTTCTTTCATAAATGGAATCAACAAAATCTGCACATTCTACGTCATAACGACTTTCTATAGTTTGCGCATTCGTCCGGAAATAAGAAAAGCTTACTTCCACAGTTTTTTAAAATCACAGCTTCTAGAAGGTTTACATGATTTCGTAAAAAACATGAGTTTTTAGAAAATGTGTTTTATTTCATAAATGGAATCAACAAAGTATGCACATTCTACGTCATAACGACTTTCTATAGTTTGCGCATGTGTCCGGAAATAAGAAAAGCTTACTTCCACCGTTTTTTAAAATCATAGCTTCTAGAAGGTTTACATGATTTCGTAAAAAACACGAGTTTTTAGAAAATGCGTTTTATTTCGTAAATGGAATCTACAAAGTATGCACATTCTACGTCATAACGACTTTGTATAGTTTGCGCATGCGTCCGGAAATAACAAAAGCTTACTTCCACAGTTTTTTAAAATCACAGCTTCTAGAAGGTGTACATGATTTCGTAAAAAACACGAGTTTTTAGAAAATGTATTTTATTTCATAAATGGAATCTACAAAGTATGCACATTCTACGTCATAACGAATTTATATAGTTTGCGCATGCGTCCAGAAATAAAAAAAGCTTACTTCCCCCGTTTTTTATTTTCACAGCTTCTAGAAGGTTTACATGATTTCTTAAAAAACACGAGTTTTTAGAGAATGTGTTTTATTTCATAAATGGAATCAACAAAGTATGCACATTTTACGTCATAATGACTTTCTATATTTTGCGCATGCGTTTGGAAATAAGAAAAGCTTACTTCCCCTGTTTTTTAAAATCATAGCTTCTAGAAGGTTTACATTGTTTCTTAAAAAACACGAGTTTTTAGAAAATGTGTTTTATTTCATAAATGGAATCAAAAAAGTATGCACATTCTACGTCATAACGACTTTCTATAGTTTGCGCATGCGTCCGAAAATAAGAAAAGCTTACTTCCCCCATTTTTTAAAATCACAGCTTCTAGAAGGTTTACATGATTTCGTAAAAAACACGAGTTTTTAGAAAATGTGCTTTATTTCATAAATGGAATCTACAAAGTATGCACATTCTACGTCATAACGACTTTCTATAGTTTGCGCATGCGTCCGGAAATAAGAAAAGCTTACTTCCCCCATTTTTTAAAATCACAGCTTCTAGAAGGTTTACATGATTTCTTAAAAAACACGAGTTTTTAGAAAATGTGTTTTATTTAATAAATGGAATCAACAAAGTATGCACATTCTACGTCATAACGAATTTCTGTAGTTTGCGTATGCGTCCAGAAATAAGAAAAGCTTACTTCCACCGGTTTTTAAAATCACCACTTCTAGAAGCTTTACATGATTTCTTAAAAAACACGAGTTTTTAGAAAATGTGTTTTATTTCATAAATGGAATCTACAAAGTTTGCACATTCTACGTCATAACGACTTTCTATAGTTTGCGCATGCGTTTGGAAATAAGAAAAGCTTACTTCCCCCGTTTTTTAAAATCACAGCTTCTAGAAGGTTTACATGATTTATTAAGAAACACGAGTTTTTAGAAAATGTGTTTTATTTCATAAATGGAATCTACAAAGTGTGCACATTCTACGTCATAACGAATTTATATAGTTTGCGCAAGCGTCCGGAAAAAAGAAAAGCTTACTTCCCCCGTTTTTTAAAATCACAGCTTCTAGATGGTTTACATGATTTCTTGAAAAACACGAGTTTTTAGAAAATGTTTTTTATTTCATAAATGGAATCAACAAAGTATGCACATTCTACGTCATAACGACTTTCTATAGTTTGCGCATTCATCCGGAAATAAGAAAAGCTTACTTCCACGGTTTTTTAAAATCACAGCTTCTAGAAGGTTTACATGATTTAGTAAAAAAAATGAGTTTTTGGAAAATGTTTTTTATTTTATAAATGGAATCTACAAAGTATGCACATTCTACGTCATAACAACTTTCTATAGTTTTCGCATGCGTCCGTAAATAAGAAAAGCTTACTTCCACCGTTTTTTAAAATCACAGCTTGTAGAAGGTTTACATGATTTATTAAAAAACACGAGTTTTTAGAAAATGTGTTTTATTTCATAAATGGAATCAACAAAGTATGCACATTCTACATCATAACGACTTTCTATAGTTTGCGCATGCTTTTGGAAATAAGAAAAGCTTACTTCCCCCGTTTTTTAAAATTACAGCTTTTAGAAGGTTTACACGATTTAGTGAAAAACACGAGTTTTTAGAAAATGCTTTTTATTTCATAAATGGAATCTAAAAAGTATGCACATTCTATGTCATAACGACTTTCTATAGTTTGCCATGCATCCGAAAATAAGAAAAGCTTACTTCCCCCGTTTTTTAAAATCACAGATCTAGAAGGTTTACATGATTTCGTAAAAAACACGAGTTTTTCTAAAATGTGTTTTATTTCATAAATGGAAACTAGAAAGTATGCACATTCTAGGTCATAACGACTTTCTATAGTTTGCGCATGCATCCGGAAATAAGAAAAGCTTACTTCCCCCGTTTTTTAAAATCACAGCTTCTAGAAGGTTTACATGATTTATTAAAAAACATGAGTTTTTAGAAAATGTGTTTTATTTCATAAATGGAATCAACAAAGTATGCACATTCTATGTCATATCGACTTTCTATAGTTTGCGCATGTGTTTGGAAATAAGAAAAGCTTACTTCCCCCATTTTTTAAAATCACAACTTCTAGAAGGTTTACATGATTTCTTAAAAAACACGAGTGATTAGAAAATGTGTTTTATTTCATAAATGGAATCAACAAAGTATGCACATTCTACGTCATAACAACTTTCTATAGTTTGCGCATGCGTTTGGAAATAAGAAAAGCTTACTTCCTCCTTTTTTTAAAATCACAGCTTCTAGAAGGTTTACATGATTTCTTAAAAAACACGAGTTTTTAGAAAATGTGTTTTATTTCATAAATGGAATCAACAAAGTATTCATATTCTACGTCATAACGACTTTCTATAGTTTGCGCATGCGTCCGGAAATAAGAAAAGCTTACTTCCACCGTTTTTTAAAATCACAGCTTCTAGAAGGTTTACATGATTTCGTAAAAAACACGAGTTTTTAGAAAATGTGTTTTATTTCATAAATGGAATCAACAAAGTATTCATATTCTACGTCATAACGACTTTCTATAGTTTGCGCATGCGTCCGGAAATAAGAAAAGCTTACTTCCACCGTTTTTTAAAATCACAGCTTCTAGAAGGTTTACATGATTTCTTAAAAAACACGAGTTTTTAGAAAATGTGTTTTATTTCATCAATGGAATAAAAAAAGTATGCACATTCTACGTCATAACGACTTTCTATATTTTGCGCATTCGTCCGGAAATAAGAAAAGCTTACTTCCACCGTTTTTTAAAATCACATCTTCTAGAAGGTTTACATGATTTCATAAAAAACACGAGTTTTTAGAAAATGTGTTTTATTTCATCAATGGAATAAAAAAAGTATGCACATTCTACGTCATAACGACTTTCTATAGTTTGCGCATTCGTCCGGAAATAAGAAAAGCTTACTTCCACCATTTTTTAAAATCACAGCTTCTAGAAGGTTTACATGCTTTTCGTAAAAAACACGAGTTTTTAGAAAATGTTCTTTATTTCATCAATGGAATCTACAAAGTATGCACATTCTACGTCATAACGACTTTCTATAGTTTGCGCATGCGTCCGGAAATAAGAAAAGCTTACTTCCCCCGTTTTTTAAAATCACGTCTTCTAGAAGGTTTACATGATTTCGTAAAAAACACTAGTTTTTAGAAAATGTGTTTTATTTCATAAATGGAATCTACAAAGTATGCACATTCTACGTCATAACGACTTTCTATAGTTTGCGCATGCGTCCGGAAATAAGAAAAGCTTACTTCCCCCGTTTTTTAAAATCACAGCTTCTAGAATGTTTACATGATTTCTTGAAAAACACGAGTTTTTAGAAAATGTGTTTTATTTCATAAATGGAATGAACAAAGTATGCACATTCTACGTCATAACGACTTTCTATAGTTTGCGCATGCATTTGGAAATAAGAAAAGCTTACTTCCCCCGTTTTTTAAAATCACAGGTTCTAGAAGGTTTACATGATTTCTTAAAAAACACGAGTTTTTAGAAAATGTGTTTTATTTCATAAATCGAATCAACAAAGTATGCACATTCTACGTCATAACGACTTTCTATAATTTGCGCATGTGTCCGGAAATAAGAAAGTCTTACTTCCACCGTTTTTTAAAATCACTACTTCTAGAAGGTTTACATTTCGTAAAAAACACGAGTTTTTAGAAAATGTGTTTTATTTCATAAATGGAATCTACAAAGTATACACATTCTACGTCATAACGACTTTCTATAGTTTGCGCATGCGTCCGGAAATAAGAAAAGCTTACTTCCCCCATTTTTTAAAATCACAGCTTCTAGAAGGTTTACATGATTTCTTAAAAAAATGAGTTTTTAGAAAATGTGTTTTATTTCATCAATGGAATCAACAAAGTATGCACATTCTACGTCATAACGACTTTCTCTAGTTTGCGCATTCGTCCGGAAATAAGAAAAGCTTACTTCCACCGTTTTTTAAAATCACAGCTTCTAGAAGGTTTACATGATTTCGTAAAAAACACGAGTTTTTAGAAAATGCGTTTTATTTCATAAATGGAATCAACAAAGTATGCACATTTGTGTCATAATGACTTTCTCTAGTTTGCGCATGCGTCCGGAAATAAGAAAAGCTTACTTCCACCGTTTTTTAAAATCACAGCTTCTAGAAGGTTTATATGATTTCTTAAAAAACACGAGTTTTTAGAAAATGTGTTTTATTTCATAAATGGAATCAACAAAGTATGCACATTCTACATCATAACGACTTTCTATAGTTTGTGCATGCGCCCGGAAATAAGAAAAGCTTACTTCCACCGTTTTTAAAAATAACAGCTTCTAGAAGGTTTACATGATTTCTTAAAAAACACGAGTTTTTAGAAAATGTGTTTTATTTCATAAATGGAATCAACAAAGTATGCACATTCTACATCACAACAACTTTCTATAGTTTGCGCATGCGTCCGGAAATAAGAAAAGCTTACTTCCACCGTTTTTTAAAATAACAGCTTCTAGAAGGTTTACATGATTTCTTAAAAAACACGACTTTTTAGAAAATGTGTTTTATTTCATAAATGGAATCAACAAAGTATGCACATTATACGTCATAACGACTTTCTATAGTTTGCGCATTCGTCCGGAAATAAGAAAAGCTTACTTCCACCGTTTTTTAAAATCACATCTTCTAGAAGGTTTACATGATTTCGTTAAAAACACGAGTTTTTAGAAAATGTGTTTTATTTCATAAATGGAATCTACAAAGTATGCACATTCTACGTCATAACGAATTTCTATAGTTTGCGCATGTGTCGGGAAATAAGAAAAAGCTTACTTCCACCGTTTTTTGAAATCACAGCTTCTAGAAGGTTTACATGATTTCGTAAAAAACACGAGTTTTTAGAAAATGAGTTTTATTTCATAAATGGAATCAACAAAGTATGCACATTCTACGTCATAAGGAATTTCTATAGTTTGCGCATGCGTCGGGAAGTAAGAAAAGCTTACTTCCACCGTTTTTTAAAATCACAGCTTCTAGAAGGTTTACATGATTTCTTAAAAAACACGAGTTTTTAGAAAATGTGTTTTATTTCATAAATGGAATCAACAAAGTATGCACATTCTACGTCATAACGACTTTCTATAGTTTGCGCATTCGTCCGGAAATAAGAAAAGCTTACTTCCACCGTTTTTAAAAATCACAGCTTCTAGAAGGTTTACATGATTTCAAAAAAAACACGAGTTTTTAGAAAATGTGTTTTATTTCCTAAATGGAATCAACAAAGTATGCACATTCTACATCACAACAACTTTCTATAGTTTGCGCATCCGTCCGGAAATAAGAAAAGCTTACTTCCACCGTTTTTTAAAATAACAGCTTCTAGAAGGTTTACATGATTTCTTAAAAAACACGACTTTTTAGAAAATGTGTTTTATTTCATAAATGGAATCAACAAAGTATGCACATTATACGTCATAACGACTTTCTATAGTTTGCGCATTCGTCCGGAAATAAGAAAAGCTTACTTCCACCGTTTTTTAAAATCACATCTTCTAGAAGGTTTACATGATTTCGTAAAAAACACGAGTTTTTAGAAAATGTACTTTATTTCAAAAATGGAATCTACAAAGTATGCACATTCTATGTCATAACGACTTTCTATAGTTTGAGCATGCGTTTGGAAATAAGAAAAGCTTACTTTCGCCGTTTTTTAAAATCACAGCTTCTAGAAGGTTTACATGAGTCTTTAGAAAATGTGTTTTATTTCATAAATGGAATCAACAAAGTATGCACATTCTACGTCATAACGACTTTCTATAGTTTGCGCATGCGTTTGGAAATAAGAAAAGCTTACTTTCCCCGTTTTTTAAAATCACAGCTTCTAGAAGGTTTACATGATTTCTTAAAAAACACGAGTTTTTAGAAAATATGTTTTATTTCATAAATGGAATCAACAAAGTATGCACATTCTACATCATAAGGACTTTCTATAGTTTGCGCATGCGTCCGGAAATAAGAAAAGCTTACTTCCACCTTTTTTTAAAATCACAGCTTCGAGAAGGTTTACATGATTTCTTAAAAAACATGAGTTTTTAGAAAATGTGTTTTATTTAATAAATGGAATCAACAAAGTATGCACATTCTACGTCATAACGACTTTCTATAGTTTGCGCATTCGTCCGGAAATAAGAAAGGCTTACTTCCACCGTTTTTTAAAATCACAGCTTCTAGAAGGTTTACATGATTTCGTAAAAAACACGAGTTTTTAGAAAATGTGTTTTATTTCATAAATGGAATCTACAAAGTATGCACATTCTACGTCATAACGACTTTCTATAGTTTGCGTATGCATCCGGAAATATGAAAAGCTTACTTCCCCCGTTTTTCAAAATCACAGCTTCTAGAAGGTTTACATGATTTCTTAAAAAACACGAGTTTTTAGAAAATGTGTTTTATTTAGTAAATGGAATCTACAAAGTATGCACATTCTACGTCATAATGACTTTCTATAGTTTGCGCATGCGTCCAGAAATAAGAAAAGCTTACTTCCACCGTTTTTTAAAATCACAGCTTCTAGAAGGTTTACATGATTTCTTAAAAAACATGAGTTTTTAGAAAATGTGTTTTATTTCATAAATGGAATCAACAAAGTATGCACATTCTACATCATAACGAATTTCTATAGTTTGCGCATGCATCCGGAAATAAGAAAAGCTTACTTCCACTGTTTTTTAAAATCACAGCTTTTAGAAGGTTTACATGATTTCTTAAAAAACATGAGATTTTTGAAAATGTGTTTTATTTCATAAATGGAATCAACAAAGTATGCACATTCTACTTCATAACGACTTTCTATAGTTTGCACATTCGTCCGGAAATAAGAAAAGCTTACTTCCACAGTTTTTTAAAATCACAGTTTCCAGAAGGTTTACATGATTTCTTAAAAAACATGAGTTTTTAGAAAATGCGTTTTAATTCGTAAATGGAATCTACAAAGTATGCACATTCTACGTCAGAACGACTTTCTATAGTTTGCACATGCGTCCGGAAATAAGAAAATCTTACTTCCACCGTTTTTTAAAATCACAGCTTTTAGAAGGTTTACATGATTTCGTAAAAAACACGAGTTTTTAGAAAATGTGTTTTATTTCTTAAATGGAATCAACAAAGTATGCACATTCTACGTCATAACGACTTTCTATAGTTTGCGCATGCGTCCGGAAATAAGAAAAGCTTACTTCCACCGTTTTTTAAAATTACAGCTTCTAGAAGGTTTACATGATTTGTTATAAAACATGAGTTTTTAGAAAATGTGTTTTATTTCATAAATGGAATCAACAAAGTATGCACATTCTACATCATAACGACTTTCTCTAGTTTGCGCATGCATTCGGAAATACGAAAAGCTTACTTCCACCGTTTTTTAAAATCACAGCTTCTAGAAGGTTTACATGATTTCGTAAAAAACACGAGTTTTTAGAAAATGTGTTTTATTTCATAAATGGAATCTACAAAGTATGCACATTCTACGTCATATCGACTTTCTATAGTTTGCGCATGCGTCCAGAAATAACAAAAGCTTACTTCCCCCGTTTCTCAAAATCAGAGCTTCTAGAAGGTTTAAATGATTTCTTAAAAAACACGAGTTTTTAGAAAATGTGTTTTATTTCATAAATGGAATCTACAAAGTATGCACATTCTACGTCATAACGACCTTCTATAGTTTGCGCATGCGTCCGGAAATAAGAAAAGCTTACTTTCCCCGTTTTTTAAAATCACAGCTTCTAGAAGGTTTACATGATTTCTTAAAAAAAACGAGTTTTTAGAAAATGTGTTTTATTTCATAAATGGAATCAACAAAGTATGCACATTCTACTTCATAACGACTTTCTATAGCTTGCGCATTCGTCCGGAAATAAGAAAAGCTTACTTCCACCATTTTTTAAAATCACAGCTTCTAGAAGGTTTACATGATTTCGTAAAAAACAAGATTTTTTAGAAAATGTGTTTTATTTCATAAATGGAATCTACAAAGTATGCACATTCCACATCATAACCACTTTCTATAGTTTTCGCATGCATCCAGACATAAGAAAAGCTTACTTCCCCCGTTTTTTAAAATCACAGCTTCTAGAAGGTTTACATGATTTCTTAAAAAACACGAGTTTTTAGAAAATGTGTTTTATTTCATAAATGGAATCAACAAAGTATGCACATTCTACGTCATAACGACTTTCTATAGTTTGCGCATGCGTTTGTAAATAAAAAAAGCTTACTTCCCCCGTTTTTTAAAATTACAGCTTCTAGAAGGTTTACCTGATTTGTTAAAAAACACGAGTTTTTAGAAAATGTGTTTTATTTCATAAATGGAATCAACAAAGTATGCACATTCTACGTCATAACGACTTTCTCTAGTTTGCGCATGCGTCCGGAAATAAGAAAAGCTTACTTCCACCGTTTTTTAAAATCACAGCTTCTAGAAGGTTTACATGATTTCGTAAAAAACAAGAGTTTTTAGAAAATGTGTTTTATTTCATAAATGGAATCTACAAAGTATGCACATTCTACGTCATAACGACTTTCTATGGTTTACGCATGCGTCCGGATATAAAAAAAGCTTACTTCCCCGTTTTTTAAAATCACAGCTTCTAGAAGGTTTACATGATTTCTTAAAAAACACGAGTTTTTAGAAAATGTGTTTTATTTCATAAATGCAATCAAAAAAGTATGCACATTCTACCTCATAAAGACGTTCTATAGTTTGCGCATGCGTTTGGAAATAAGAAAAGCTTACTTCCCCCGTTTTTTAAAATCACAGCTTCTACAAGGTTTACATGATTTCGTAAAAAGCACGAGTTTTTAGAAAATGTGCTTTATTTCATAAATGGAATTAACAAAGTATGCACATTCTACGTCCTAACGACTTTCTCTAGTTTGCGCATTCGTCCGGAAATAAGAAAAGCTTACTTCCACCGTTTTTTAAAATCACAGCTTCTAGAAGGTTTACAAGATTTCGTAAAAAACACGAGTTTTTAGAAAATGTGCTTTATTTCATAAATAGAATCTACAAAGTATGCACATTCTACGTCATCACGACATTCTATAGTTTGCGCATGCGTTTGAAAAAAGAAAAGCTTACTTCCACCATTTTTTAAAATCACAGCTTCTAGAAGGTTTACATGATTTCCTAAAAAACATGATTTTTTAGAGAATGTGTTTTATTTCATAAATCGAATCAACAAAGTACGCACATTCTACGTCATAATGACTTTCTATAGTTTGCGCATGTGTTTGGAAATAAGAAAAGCTTACTTGCCCCGTTTTTTAAAATCACGGCTTCTAGAAGGTTTACATGATTTCTTAAAAAACACGAGTTTTTAGAAAATATTTTTTATTTCATAAATCGAATCTACAAAGTATGCACATTCTACGTCATAACGACTTTCTATAGTTTGCGCATGCGTCCGGAAATAAGAAAAGCTTACTTCCACCGTTTTTTGAAATCACAGCTTCTAGAAGGTTTACATGATTTCGTAAAAAACACGAGTTTGTAGAAAATGTGTTTTATTTCATAAATGGAATCAACAAAGTATGCACATTCTACGTCATAATGACTTTCTGTAGTTTGCGCATGCGTCCGGAAATAAGAAAAGCTTACTTCCAACGTTTTTCAAAATCACAGCTTCTAGAAGGTTTACATGATATCTTAAAAAACACGAGTTTTTTGAAAATGTGTTTTATTCATAAATGGAATCAACAAAGTATGCACATTCTACGTCATAACGACTTTCTATAGTTTGCGCATACGTTTCGAAATAAGAAAAGCTTACTATCCCCGTTTTTTAAAATCACAGCTTCTAGAACGTTTACATGATTTCTTAAAAAACACGAGTTTTTCTAAAATGTGTTTTATTTCATAAATGCAATCAACAAAGTATGCACATTCTAAGTCATAAGGAATTTCTATAGTTTGCGCATGCGTCCGGAAATAAGAAAAGCTTACTTCCACATTTTTTTAAAATCACAGCTTCGAGAAGGTTTACATGATTTCTTAAAAAACATGAGTTTTTAGAAAATATGTTTTATTTATTAAATGGAATCAACAAAGTATGCACATTCTACGTCATAACGACTTTCTATAGTTTGCGCATTCGTCCAGAAATAAGAAAAGCTTACTTCCACCGTTTTTTAAAATCACAGCTTCTAGAAGGTTTACATGATTTTGTAAAAAACACGAGTTTTTAGAAAATGTGTTTTATTTCATAAATGGAATCTACAAAGTATGCACATTCTACGTCATAACGACTTTCTATAGTTTGCGCATGCGTTCGGAAATAAGAAAAGCTTACTTCCCCCGTTTTTTAAAATCACAACTTCTAGAAGGTTTACATGATTTCGTAAAAAACACGAGTTTTTAGAAAATGTGTTTTATTTCATAAATGGAATCAACAACGTATGCAGATTCTACGTCATAACGATTTTCTATAGTTTGCGCATGTGTTTGGAAATAAGAAAAGCTTACTTCCCCCGTTTTTCAAAATCACAGCTTCTAGAAGGTTTACATGATTTCTTAAAAAACACGAGTTTTTAGAAAATGTGTTTTATTTCATAAATGGAATCAACAAAGTATGCACATTCTACGTCATAAGGACTTTCTGTAGTTTGTGCATCTGTCCAGAAATAAGAAAAGCTTACTTCCACCGTTTTTTAAAATCACAGCTTCTAGAAGGTTTACATGATTTCTTAAAAAACATGAGTTTTTTGAAAATGTGTTTTATTTCATAACTGGAATCAACAAAGTATGCACATTCTACGTCATAACGACTTTCTATAGTTTGCGCATGCGTCCGGAAATAAGAAAAGCTTACTTCCACCGTTTTTTTAAAATCACAGCTTCTAGAAGGTTTACATGATTTCTTAAAAAACACGAGTTTTTAGAAAATGTGTTTTATTTCATAAATGGAATCAACAAAGTATGCACATTCTACTTCATAATGACTTTCTATAGTTTGGGCATTCGTCCGGAAATAAGAAAAGCTTACTTCCACCATTTTTTAAAATCACAGCTTCCAGAAGGTTTACATGATTTCTTAAAAAACATGAGTTTTTAAAAAATGTGTTTTAATTCGTAAATGGAATCTACAAAGTATGCACATTCTACGTCATAACGACTTTCTATAGTTTGCGCATGCGTCCGGAAATAAGAAAATCTTACTTGCACCGTTTTTTAAAATCACAGCTTCTAGAAGGTTTACATGATTTCGTAAAAAACACGAGTTTTTAGAAAATGTGTTTTATTTCATAAATGGAATCAACAAAGTATGCACATTCTACGTCATAACGACTTTCTACAGTTTGCGCATGCGTCCGAAAATAAGAAAAGCTTACTTCCCCCGTTTTTTAAAATTACAGCTTCTAGAAGGTTTACGTGATTTGTTAAAAAACATGAGTTTTCAGAAAATGTGTTTTATTTCATAAATGGAATCAACAAAGTATGCACATTCTACGTCATAACGACTTTCTCTAGTTTGCGCATGCGTTCGGAAATACGAAAAGTTTACTTCCACCGTTTTTTAAAATCACAGCCTCTAGAAGGTTTACATCATTTCGTAAAAAACATGAGTTTTTAGAAAATGTGTTTTATTTCATAAATGGAATCTACAAAGTATGCACATTCTACGTCATAACGACTTTCTATAGTTTGCGCATGCGTCCGGAAATAAGAAAAGCTTACTTCCCCCGTTTTTCAAAATCAGAGCTTCTAGAAGGTTTACATGATTTCTTAAAAAACACAAGTTTTTAGAAAATGAATTTTATTTCATAAATGGAATCTACAAAGTATGCACATTCTACGTCATAACGAATTTCTATAGTTAGCGCATGCGTCCGGAAATAAGAAAAGCTTACTTTCCCCATTTTTTAAAATCACAGCTTCTAGAAGGTTTACATGATTTCTTAAAAAAAATGAGTTTTTAGAAACTGTGTTTTATTTCATAAATGGAATCAACAAAGTATGCACATTCTACGTCATAACGACTTTCTATAGTTTGCGCATTCGTCCGGAAATAAGAAAAGCTTAGTTCCACCGTTTTTTAAAATCACAGCTTCTAGAAGGTTTACATGATTTCCTAAAAAACACGAGTTTTTAGAAAATGCGTTTTATTTCATAAATGGAATCAACAAAGTATGCACATTCTGCGTCATAACGACTTTCTCTAGTTTGCGCATGCGTCCGGAAATAAGAAAAGCTTACTTCCACAGTTTTTTCAAATCACAGCTTCTAGAAGGTTTATATGATTTCTTAAAAAACACGAGTTTTTAGAAAATGTGTTTTATTTCATAAATGGAATCAACAAAGTATGCACATTCTACATCATAACGACTTTCTATAGTTTGCGCATGCGTCCGGAAATAAGAAAAGCTTACTTCCACCGTTTTTTAAAATAACAGCTTCTAGAAGGTTTACATGATTTCTTAAAAAACACGAGTTTTTAGAAAATGTGTTTTATTTCAAAAATGGAATCAACAAAGTATGCACATTCTACGTCGTAACGACTTTGTATAGTTTGCGCATTCGTTCGGAAATAAGAAAATCTTACTTCCACAATTTTTTAAAATCACAGCTTCTAGAAGGTTTACATGATTTCGTAAAAAACACGAGTTTTTAGAAAATGTACTTTATTTCATAAATGGAATCTACAAAGTATGCACTTTCTATGTCATAACGACTTTCTATTGTTTGAGCATGCGTCCGGAAATAAGAAAAGCTTAGTTCCCCCATTTTTTAAAATCACAGCTTCTAGAAGGTTTACATGAGTTTTTAGAAAATGTGTTTTATTTCATAAATGGAATCAACAAAGTATGCACATTCTACGTCATAAGGAATTTCTATAGTTTGCGAATGCGTCCGGAAATAAGAAAAGCTTACTTCCACTGTTTTTTAAAATCACAGCTTCTAGAAGGTTTACATGATTTCTTCAAAAACACGAGTTTTTAGAAAATGTGTTGTATTTCATAAATGGAATCAACAAAGTATGCATATTCTACGTCATAAGGACTTTCTATAGTTTGCGCATGGGTCCGGAAATAAGAAAAGCTTTCTTCCACCGTTTTTTAAAATCACAGATTCTAGAAGGTTTACATGATTTCTTAAAAAACACGAGCTTTTAGAAAATGTGTTTTATTTCATAATGGAATCAACAAAGTATTCACATTCTACGTCATAACGACTTTCTATAGTTTGCGCATTCGTCCGGAAATAAGAAAAGGTTACTTCCACCGTTTTTTAAAATCAAAGCTTCTAGAAGGTTTACATGATTTCGTAAAAAACACGAGTTTTTGGAAAATGCGTTTTATTTCATAAATGGAATCAACAAAGTATGCACATTCTGCGTCATAACGACTTTCTCTACTTTGCGCATGCGTCCGGAAATAAGAAAAGCTTACTTCCACAGTTTTTTAAAATCACAGCTTCTAGAAGGTTTACATGATTTCGTAAAAAACAGGAGTTTTTTGAAAATGTGTTTTATTTCATAAATGGAATCTAAAAAGTATGCACATTCTACGTCATAACGACTTTCTATAGTTTGCGTATGCGTCCGTAAATAAGAAAAGCTTACTTCCTCCGTTTTTCAAAATCACAGCTTCTAGAAGGTTTACATGATTTCTTAAAAAACACGAGTTTTTAGAAAATGTGTTTTATTTCATAAATGGAATCAACAAAATATGCACATTCTACGCCATAAGGACTTTCTATAGTTTGCGCATGCGTCCGGAAATAAGAAAAACTTACTTCCACGGTTTTTTAAAATCACAGCTTCTAGAAGGTTTACATGATTTCTTAAAAAACACGAGTTTTTGGAAAATGTGTTTTATTTCATAAATGGAATCAACAAAGTATGCACATTCTACGTCATAATGACTTTCTATAGTTTGCGCATTCGTCCGGAAATAAGAAAAGCTTACTTCCACCGTTTTTTAAAATCACAGCTTCTAGAAGGTTTACATGATTTCTTAAAAAACACGAGTTTTTAGAAAATGTGTTTTATTTCATAAATGGAATCAACAAAGTATGCACATTCTACTTCATAACGACTTTCTATAGTTTGCGCATTCGTCCAGAAATAAGAAAAGCTTACTTCCACCGTGTTTTAAAATCACAGCTTCCAGAAGGTTTACATGATTTCTTAAAAAACATGGGTTTTTAGAAAATGCGTTTTAATTCATCAATGGAATCTACAAAGTATGCACATTCTACGTCATAACGACTTTCTATAGTTTGCGCATGCGTCCGGAAATAAGAAAATCTTACTTCCACCGTTTTTTAAAATCACAGCTTCTAGAAGGTTTACATGATTTCGTAAAAAACACGAGTTTTTAGAAAATGTGTTTTATTTCATAAATGGAATCAACAAAGTATGCACATTCTACGTCATAACGACTTTCTATAGTTTGCGCATGCGTCCGGAAATAAGAAAAGCTTACTTCCACCGTTTTTTAAAATTACAGCTTCTAGAAGGTTTACATGATTTGTTAAAAAACATGAGTTTTTAGATAATGTGTTTTATTTCATAAATGGAATCAACAAAGTATGCACATTCTACGTCATAACAACTTTCTCTAGTTTGCGCATGCGTTCGGAAATACGAAAAGCTTACTTCCACCGTTTTTTAAAATCACAGCTTCTAGAAGGTTTACATGATTTCTTAAAAAACACGAGTTTTTAGAAAATGTGTTTTATTTCATAAATGGAATCTACAAAGTATGCACATTCTACGTCATAAGGACTTTCTATAGTTTGCGCATGCATCCGGAAATAAGAAAAGCTTACTTCCACCGTTTTTTAAAATCACAGCTTCTAGAAGGTTTACATGATTTCTTAAAAAACACGAGTTTTTAGAAAATGTGTTTTATTTCATAAATGGAATCAACAAAGTATGCACATTCTACGTCATAACGACTTTCTATAGTTTGCGCATTCGGCCGGAAATAAGAAAAGCTTACTTCCACCGTTGTTTAAAATCACAGCTTCTAGAAGGTTTATATGATTTCGTAAAAAGCACGAGTTTTTAGAAAATGTACTTTATTTCAAAAATGGAATCTACAAAGTATACACATTCTATGTCATAACGACTTTCTATAGTTTGAGCATGCGTTTGGAAATAAGAAAAGCTTACTTTCGCCGTTTTTTTAAATCACAGCTTCTAGAAGGTTTACATGAGTTTTTAGAAAATGTGTTTTATTTCATAAATGGAATCAACAAAGTATGCACATTCTACGTCATAACGACTTTCTATAGTTTGCGCATGCGTTTGGAAATAAGAAAAGCTTACTTTACCTGTTTTTTAAAATCACAGCTTCTAGAAGGTTTACATGATTTCTTAAAAAACACGAGTTTTTAGAAAATATGTTTTATTTCATAAATGGAATCAACAAAGTATGCACATTCTACATCATAAGGACTTTCTATAGTTTGCGCATGCGTCCGGAAATAAGAAAAGCTTACTTCCACCTTTTTTTAAAATCACAGCTTCGAGAAGGTTTACATGATTTCTTAAAAAACATGAGTTTTTAGAAAATGTGTTTTATTTAATAAATGGAATCAACAAAGTATGCACATTCTACGTCATAACGACTTTCTATAGTTTGCGCATTCGTCCGGAAATAAGAAAAGCTTACTTCCACCGTTTTTTAAAATCACAGCTTCTAGAAGGTTTACATGATTTCGTAAAAAACACGAGTTTTTAGAAAATGTGTTTTATTTCATAAATGGAATCTACAAAGTATGCACATTCTACGTCATAACGACTTTCTATAGTTTGCGTATGCGTCCGGAAATAAGAAAAGCTTACTTCCCCCGTTTTTGAAAATCACAGCTTCTAGAAGGTTTACATGATTTCTTAAAAAACACGAGTTTTTAGAAAATGTGTTTTATTTCATAAATGGAATCAACAAAGTATGCACATTCTACATCATAACGACTTTCTATAGTTTGCGCATGCATCCGGAAATAAGAAAAGCTTACTTCCACTGTTTTTTAAAATCACAGCTTTTAGAAGGTTTACATGATTTCTTAAAAAACACGAGATTTTTGAAAATGTGTTTTATTTCATAAATGGAATCAACAAAGTATGCACATTCTACTTCATAACGACTTTCTATAGTTTGCACATTCGTCCGGAAATAAGAAAAGCTTACTTCCACAGTTTTTTAAAATCACAGTTTCCAGAAGGTTTACATGATTTCTTAAAAAACATGAGTTTTTAGAAAATGCGTTTTAATTCGTAAATGGAATCTACAAAGTATGCACATTCTACGTCATAACGACTTTCTATAGTTTGCGCATGCGTCCGGAAATAAGAAAATCTTACTTCCACCGTTTTTTAAAATCACAGCTTCTAGAAGGTTTACATGATTTCGTAAAAAACACGAGTTTTTAGAAAATGTGTTTTATTTCTTAAATGGAATCAACAAAGTATGCACATTCTACGTCATAACGACTTTCTATAGTTTGCGCATGCGTTCGGAAATAAGAAAATCTTACTTCCACCGTTTTTTAAAATCACAGCTTCTAGAAGGTTTACATGATTTCGTAAAAAACACGAGTTTTTAGAAAATATGTTTTATTTCATAAATGGAATCAACAAAGTATGCACATTCTACGTCATAACGACTTTCTATAGTTTGCGCATGCGTCCGGAAATAAGAAAAGCTTACTTGCCCCGTTTTTTAAAATTACAGCTTCTAGAAGGTTTACATGATTTGTTAAAAAACATGAGTTTTTAGAAAATGTGTTTTATTTCATAAATGGAATCAACAAAGTATGCACATTCTACATCATAACGACTTTCTCTAGTTTGCGCATGCATTCGGAAATACGAAAAGCTTACTTCCACCAATTTTTAAAATCACAGCTTTTAGAAGGTTTACATGATTTCGTAAAAAACACGAGTTTTTAGAAAATGTGTTTTATTTCATAAATGGAATCTACAAAGTATGCACATTCTACGTCATATCGACTTTCTATAGTTTGAGAATTCGTCCGGAAATAAGAAAAGCTTACTTCCCCCGTTTTTCAAAATCAGAGCTTCTAGAAGGTTTACATGATTTCTTAAAAAACACGAGTTTTTAGAAAATGTGTTTTATTTCATAAATGGAATCTACAAAGTATGCACATTCTACGTCATAACGACCTTCTATAGTTTGCGCATGCGTCCAAAAATAAGAAAAGCTTACTTTCCCCGTTTTTTAAAATCACAGCTTCTACAAGGTTTACATGATTTCTTAAAAAAAACGAGTTTTTAGAAAATGTGTTTTATTTCATAAATGGAATCAACAAAGTATGCACATTCTACTTCATAACGACTTTCTATAGCTTGCGCATTCGTCCGGAAATAAGAAAAGCTTACTTCCACCGTTTTTTAAAATCACAGCTTGTAGAAGGTTTACATGATTTCGTAAAAAACAAGAGTTTTTAGAAAATGTGTTTTCTTTCATAAATGGAATCTACAAAGTATGCACATTCCACATCATAACCACTTTCTATAGTTTTCGCATGCGTCCAGAAATAAGAAAAGCTTACTTCCCCCGTTTTTTAAAATCACAGCTTCTAGAAGGTTTACATGATTTCTTAAAAAACACGAGTTTTTAGAAAATGTGTTTTATTTCATAAATGGAATCAACAAAGTATGCACATTCTACGTCATAACGACTTTCTATAGTTTGCGCATGCGTTTGTAAATAAACAAAGCTTACTTCCCCCGTTTTTTAAAATTACAGCTTCTAGAAGGTTTACATGATTTGTTAAAAAACACGAGTTTTTAGAAAATGTGTTTTATTTCATAAATGGAATCAACAAAGTATGCACATTCTACGTCATAACGACTTTCTCTAGTTTGTGCATGCGTCCGGAAATAAGAAAAGCTTAGTTCCACCGTTTTTTAAAATCAGAGCTTCTAGAAGGTTTACATGGTTTCGTAAAAAACACGAGTTTTTAGAAAATGTGTTTTATTTCATCAATGGAATCTACAAAGTATGCACATTCTACGTCATAACGACTTTCTATAGTTTGCGCATGCGTCCGGAAATAAGAAAAGCTTACTTCCCTCGTTTTTTAAAATCACAGCTTCTAGAAGGTTTACATGATTTCTTAAAAAACATGAGTTTTTAGAAAATATGTTTTATTTCATAAATGGAATCTACAAAGTATGCACATTCCACGTCATAACGACTTTCTATAGTTTGCGCATGCGTCCGGAAATAAGAAAAGTTTACTTCCCCCATTTTTTAAAATCATAGCTTCTAGAAGGTTTACATGATTTCCTAAAAAACACGAGTTTTTAGAAAATGTGTTTTATTTCAGAAATGGAATCTACAAAGTATGCACATTCTACGTCATAACGACTTTCTATGGTTTATGCATGCGTCCGGAAATAAGAAAAGCTTACTTCCCCAGTTTTTTAAAATCACAGCTTCTAGAAGGTTTACATGATTTCTTAAAAAACACGAGTTTTTGGAAAATGCGTTTTATTTCATAAATGGAATCAACAAAGTATGCACATTCTGCGTCATAACGACTTTCTCTACTTTGCGCATGCGTCCGGAAATAAGAAAAGCTTACTTCCACAGTTTTTTAAAATCACAGCTTCTAGAAGGTTTACATGATTTCGTAAAAAACAGGAGTTTTTTGAAAATGTGTTTTATTTCATAAATGGAATCTAAAAAGTATGCACATTCTACGTCATAACGACTTTCTATAGTTTGCGTATGCGTCCGTAAATAAGAAAAGCTTACTTCCTCCGTTTTTCAAAATCACAGCTTCTAGAAGGTTTACATGATTTCTTAAAAAACACGAGTTTTTAGAAAATGTGTTTTATTTCATAAATGGAATCAACAAAATATGCACATTCTACGCCATAAGGACTTTCTATAGTTTGCGCATGCGTCCGGAAATAAGAAAAGCTTACTTCCACGGTTTTTTAAAATCACAGCTTCTAGAAGGTTTACATGATTTCTTAAAAAACACGAGTTTTTGGAAAATGTGTTTTATTTCATAAATGGAATCAACAAAGTATGCACATTCTACGTCATAATGACTTTCTATAGTTTGCGCATTCGTCCGGAAATAAGAAAAGCTTACTTCCACCGTTTTTTAAAATCACAGCTTCTAGAAGGTTTACATGATTTCTTAAAAAACACGAGTTTTTAGAAAATGTGTTTTATTTCATAAATGGAATCAACAAAGTATGCACATTCTACTTCATAACGACTTTCTATAGTTTGCGCATTCGTCCAGAAATAAGAAAAGCTTACTTCCACCGTGTTTTAAAATCACAGCTTCCAGAAGGTTTACATGATTTCTTAAAAAACATGGGTTTTTAGAAAATGCGTTTTAATTCATAAATGGAATCTACAAAGTATGCACATTCTACGTCATAACGACTTTCTATAGTTTGCGCATGCGTCCGGAAATAAGAAAATCTTACTTCCACCGTTTTTTAAAATCACAGCTTCTAGAAGGTTTACATGATTTCGTAAAAAACACGAGTTTTTAGAAAATGTGTTTTATTTCATAAATGGAATCAACAAAGTATGCACATTCTACGTCATAACGACTTTCTATAGTTTGCGCATGCGTCCGGAAATAAGAAAAGCTTACTTCCACCGTTTTTTAAAATTACAGCTTCTAGAAGGTTTACATGATTTGTTAAAAAACATGAGTTTTTAGAAAATGTGTTTTATTTCATAAATGGAATCAACAAAGTATGCACATTCTACGTCATAACAACTTTCTCTAGTTTGCGCATGCGTTCGGAAATACGAAAAGCTTACTTCCACCGTTTTTTAAAATCACAGCTTCTAGAAGGTTTACATGATTTCTTAAAAAACACGAGTTTTTAGAAAATGTGTTTTATTTCATAAATGGAATCTACAAAGTATGCACATTCTACGTCATAAGGACTTTCTATAGTTTGCGCATGCATCCGGAAATAAGAAAAGCTTACTTCCACCGTTTTTTAAAATCACAGCTTCTAGAAGGTTTACATGATTTCTTAAAAAACACGAGTTTTTAGAAAATGTGTTTTATTTCATAAATGGAATCAACAAAGTATGCACATTCTACGTCATAACGACTTTCTATAGTTTGCGCATTCGGCCGGAAATAAGAAAAGCTTACTTCCACCGTTGTTTAAAATCACAGCTTCTAGAAGGTTTATATGATTTCGTAAAAAACACGAGTTTTTAGAAAATGTACTTTATTTCAAAAATGGAATCTACAAAGTATACACATTCTATGTCATAACGACTTTCTATAGTTTGAGCATGCGTTTGGAAATAAGAAAAGCTTACTTTCGCCGTTTTTTTAAATCACAGCTTCTAGAAGGTTTACATGAGTTTTTAGAAAATGTGTTTTATTTCATAAATGGAATCAACAAAGTATGCACATTCTACGTCATAACGACTTTCTATAGTTTGCGCATGCGTTTGGAAATAAGAAAAGCTTACTTTACCTGTTTTTTAAAATCACAGCTTCTAGAAGGTTTACATGATTTCTTAAAAAACACGAGTTTTTAGAAAATATGTTTTATTTCATAAATGGAATCAACAAAGTATGCACATTCTACATCATAAGGACTTTCTATAGTTTGCGCATGCGTCCGGAAATAAGAAAAGCTTACTTCCACCTTTTTTTAAAATCACAGCTTCGAGAAGGTTTACATGATTTCTTAAAAAACATGAGTTTTTAGAAAATGTGTTTTATTTAATAAATGGAATCAACAAAGTATGCACATTCTACGTCATAACGACTTTCTATAGTTTGCGCATTCGTCCGGAAATAAGAAAAGCTTACTTCCACCGTTTTTTAAAATCACAGCTTCTAGAAGGTTTACATGATTTCGTAAAAAACACGAGTTTTTAGAAAATGTGTTTTATTTCATAAATGGAATCTACAAAGTATGCACATTCTACGTCATAACGACTTTCTATAGTTTGCGTATGCGTCCGGAAATAAGAAAAGCTTACTTCCCCCGTTTTTGAAAATCACAGCTTCTAGAAGGTTTACATGATTTCTTAAAAAACACGAGTTTTTAGAAAATGTGTTTTATTTCATAAATGGAATCAACAAAGTATGCACATTCTACATCATAACGACTTTCTATAGTTTGCGCATGCATCCGGAAATAAGAAAAGCTTACTTCCACTGTTTTTTAAAATCACAGCTTTTAGAAGGTTTACATGATTTCTTAAAAAACACGAGATTTTTGAAAATGTGTTTTATTTCATAAATGGAATCAACAAAGTATGCACATTCTACTTCATAACGACTTTCTATAGTTTGCACATTCGTCCGGAAATAAGAAAAGCTTACTTCCACAGTTTTTTAAAATCACAGTTTCCAGAAGGTTTACATGATTTCTTAAAAAACATGAGTTTTTAGAAAATGCGTTTTAATTCGTAAATGGAATCTACAAAGTATGCACATTCTACGTCATAACGACTTTCTATAGTTTGCGCATGCGTCCGGAAATAAGAAAATCTTACTTCCACCGTTTTTTAAAATCACAGCTTCTAGAAGGTTTACATGATTTCGTAAAAAACACGAGTTTTTAGAAAATGTGTTTTATTTCTTAAATGGAATCAACAAAGTATGCACATTCTACGTTATAACGACTTTCTATAGTTTGCGCATGCGTTCGGAAATAAGAAAATCTTACTTCCACCGTTTTTTAAAATCACAGCTTCTAGAAGGTTTACATGATTTCGTAAAAAACACGAGTTTTTAGAAAATATGTTTTATTTCATAAATGGAATCAACAAAGTATGCACATTCTACGTCATAACGACTTTCTATAGTTTGCGCATGCGTCCGGAAATAAGAAAAGCTTACTTGCCCCATTTTTTAAAATTACAGCTTCTAGAAGGTTTACATGATTTGTTAAAAAACATGAGTTTTTAGAAAATGTGTTTTATTTCATAAATGGAATCAACAAAGTATGCACATTCTACATCATAACGACTTTCTCTAGTTTGCGCATGCATTCGGAAATACGAAAAGCTTACTTCCACCAATTTTTAAAATCACAGCTTTTAGAAGGTTTACATGATTTCGTAAAAAACACGAGTTTTTAGAAAATGTGTTTTATTTCATAAATGGAATCTACAAAGTATGCACATTCTACGTCATATCGACTTTCTATAGTTTGAGAATTCGTCCGGAAATAAGAAAAGCTTACTTCCCCCGTTTTTCAAAATCAGAGCTTCTAGAAGGTTTACATGATTTCTTAAAAAACACGAGTTTTTAGAAAATGTGTTTTATTTCATAAATGGAATCTACAAAGTATGCACATTCTACGTCATAACGACCTTCTATAGTTTGCGCATGCGTCCAAAAATAAGAAAAGCTTACTTTCCCCGTTTTTTAAAATCACAGCTTCTAGAAGGTTTACATGATTTCTTAAAAAAAACGAGTTTTTAGAAAATGTGTTTTATTTCATAAATGGAATCAACAAAGTATGCACATTCTACTTCATAACGACTTTCTATAGCTTGCGCATTCGTCCGGAAATAAGAAAAGCTTACTTCCACCGTTTTTTAAAATCACAGCTTGTAGAAGGTTTACATGATTTCGTAAAAAACAAGAGTTTTTAGAAAATGTGTTTTCTTTCATAAATGGAATCTACAAAGTATGCACATTCCACATCATAACCACTTTCTATAGTTTTCGCATGCGTCCAGAAATAAGAAAAGCTTACTTCCCCCGTTTTTTAAAATCACAGCTTCTAGAAGGTTTACATGATTTCTTAAAAAACACGAGTTTTTAGAAAATGTGTTTTATTTCATAAATGGAATCAACAAAGTATGCACATTCTACGTCATAACGACTTTCTATAGTTTGCGCATGCGTTTGTAAATAAACAAAGCTTACTTCCCCCGTTTTTTAAAATTACAGCTTCTAGAAGGTTTACATGATTTGTTAAAAAACACGAGTTTTTAGAAAATGTGTTTTATTTCATAAATGGAATCAACAAAGTATGCACATTCTACGTCATAACGACTTTCTCTAGTTTGTGCATGCGTCCGGAAATAAGAAAAGCTTAGTTCCACCGTTTTTTAAAATCAGAGCTTCTAGAAGGTTTACATGGTTTCGTAAAAAACACGAGTTTTTAGAAAATGTGTTTTATTTCATCAATGGAATCTACAAAGTATGCACATTCTACGTCATAACGACTTTCTATAGTTTGCGCATGCGTCCGGAAATAAGAAAAGCTTACTTCCCTCGTTTTTTAAAATCACAGCTTCTAGAAGGTTTACATGATTTCTTAAAAAACATGAGTTTTTAGAAAATATGTTTTATTTCATAAATGGAATCTACAAAGTATGCACATTCCACGTCATAACGACTTTCTATAGTTTGCGCATGCGTCCGGAAATAAGAAAAGTTTACTTCCCCCATTTTTTAAAATCATAGCTTCTAGAAGGTTTACATGATTTCCTAAAAAACACGAGTTTTTAGAAAATGTGTTTTATTTCAGAAATGGAATCTACAAAGTATGCACATTCTACGTCATAACGACTTTCTATGGTTTATGCATGCGTCCGGAAATAAGAAAAGCTTACTTCCCCAGTTTTTTAAAATCACAGCTTCTAGAAGGTTTACATGATTTCTTAAAAAACACGAGTTTCTAGAAAATGTGTTTTATTTCATAAATGGAATCAAAAAAGTATGCACATTCTACGTCATAAAGACGTTCTATAGTTTGCGCATGCGTTTGGAAATAAGAAAAGCTTACTTCCCCCGTTTTTTAAAATCACAGCTTCTAGAAGGTTTACATGATTTCGTAAAAAAAACGAGTTTTTAGAAAATGTGCTTTATTTCATAAATAGAATCTACAAAGTATGCACATTCCACGTCATAATGACATTCTATAGTTTGCGCATGCGTTCGAAAAAAGAAAAGCTTACTTCCATCATTTTTTAAAATCACAGCTTCTAGAAGGTTTACATGATTTCCTAAAAAACATGATTTTTTAGAAAATGTGTTTTATTTCATAAATGGAATCAACAAAGTACGCACATTCTACGTCATAATGACTTTCTATAGTTTGCGCATGTGTTTGGAAATAAGAAAAGCTTACTTGCCCCGTTTTTGAAAATCACGGCTTCTAGAAGGTTTACATGATTTCTTAAAAAACACGAGTTTTTAGAAAATGTTTTTTATTTCATAAATGGAATCTACAAAGTATGCACATTCTACGTCATAACGACCTTTTATAGTTTGCGCATGCGTCCGGAAATAAGAAAAGCTTACTTTCCCCGTTTTTTAAAATCACAGCTTCTAGAAGGTTTACATGATTTCTTAAAAAAAACGAGTTTTTAGAAAATGTGTTTTATTTCGTAAATGGAATCAACAAAGTATGCACATTCTACTTCATAACGACTTTCTATAGCTTGCGCATTCGTCCGGAAATAAGAAAAGCTTACTTCCACCGTTTTTTAAAATCACAGCTTGTAGAAGGTTTACATGATTTCGTAAAAAACAAGAGTTTTTAGAAAATGTGTTTTCTTTCATAAATGGAATCTACAAAGTATGCACATTCCACATCATAACCACTTTCTATAGTTTTCGCATGCGTCCAGAAATAAGAAAAGCTTACTTCCCCCGTTTTTTAAAATCACAGCTTCTAGAAGGTTTACATGATTTCTTAAAAAACACGAGTTTTTAGAAAATGTGTTTTATTTCATAAATGGAATCAACAAAGTATGCACATTCTACGTCATAACGACTTTCTATAGTTTGCGCATGCGTTTGTAAATAAAAAAAGCTTACTTCCCCCGTTTTTTAAAATTACAGCTTCTAGAAGGTTTACATGATTTGTTAAAAAACACGAGTTTTTAGAAAATGTGTTTTATTTCATAAATGGAATCAACAAAGTATGCACATTCTACGTCATAACGACTTTCTCTAGTTTGTGCATGCGTCCGGAAATAAGAAAAGCTTAGTTCCACCATTTTTTAAAATCACAGCTTCTAGAAGGTTTACATGATTTCGTAAAAAACACGAATTTTTAGAAAATGTGTTTTATTTCATCAATGGAATCTACAAAGTATGCACATTCTACGTCATAACGACTTTCTATAGTTTGCGCATGCGTCCGGAAATAAGAAAAGCTTACTTCCCTCGTTTTTTAAAATCACAGCTTCTAGAAGGTTTACATGATTTCTTAAAAAACATGAGTTTTTAGAAAATATGTTTTATTTCAAAAATGGAATCTACAAAGTATGCACATTCCACGTCATAACGACTTTCTATAGTTTGTGCATGCGTCCGGAAATAAGAAAAGTTTACTTCCCCCATTTTTTAAAATCATAGCTTCTAGAAGGTTTACATGATTTCCTAAAAAACACGAGTTTTTAGAAAATGTGTTTTATTTCATAAATGGAATCTACAAAGTATGCACATTCTACGTCATAACGACTTTCTATGGTTTATGCATGCGTCCGGAAATAAGAAAAGCTTACTTCCCCAGTTTTTTAAAATCACAGCTTCTAGAAGGTTTACATGATTTCTTAAAAAACACGAGTTTTTAGAAAATGTGTTTTATTTCATAAATGGAATCAAAAAAGTATGCACATTCTACGTCATAAAGACGTTCTATAGTTTGCGCATGCGTTTGGAAATAAGAAAAGCTTACTTCCACCGTTTTTTAAAATCACAGCTTCTAGAAGGTTTACATGATTTCGTAAAAAACACGAGTTTTTAGAAAATGTGCTTTATTTCATAAATAGAATCTACAAAGTATGCACATTCCACGTCATAACGACATTCTATAGTTTGCGCATGCGTTCGAAAAAAGAAAAGCTTACTTCCATCATTTTTTAAAATCACAGCTTCTAGAAGGTTTACATGATTTCCTAAAAAACATGATTTTTTAGAAAATGTGTTTTATTTCATAAATGGAATCAACAAAGTACGCACATTCTACGTCATAATGACTTTCTATAGTTTGCGCATGTGTTTGGAAATAAGAAAAGCTTACTTGCCCCGTTTTTTAAAATCACGGCTTCTAGAAGGTTTACATGATTTCTTAAAAAACACGAGTTTTTAGAAAATGTTTTTTATTTCATAAATGGAATCAACAAAGTATGCACATTCTACGTCATAACGACTTTCTATAGTTTGCGCATGCGTCCGGAAATAAGAAAAGCTTACTTCCACCGTTTTTTGAAATCACAGCTTCTAGAAGGTTTACATGATTTCGTAAAAAACACGAGTTTTTAGAAAATGTGTTTTATTTCATAAATGGAATCAACAAAGTATGCACATTCTACGTCATAATGACTTTCTCTTGTTTGCGCATGCGTCCGGAAATAAGAAAAGCTTACTTCCAACGTTTTTCAAAATCACAGCTTCTAGAAGGTTTACATGATTTCTTAAAAAACACGAGTTCTTAGAAAATGTGTTTTATTTCATAAATGGAATCAACAAAGTATGCACATTCTACGTCATAACGACTTCTATAGTTTGCGCATTCGTCCGGAAATAAGAGAAGCTTACTTCCACCGTTTTTTAAAATCACAGCTTCTAGAAGGTTTACATGATTTCTTAAAAAACACGAGTTTTTAGAAAATGTGTTCTATTTCATAAATGGAATCAACAAAGTATGCACATTCTACGTCATAACGACTTTCTATAGTTTGCGAATGCGTCCGGAAATAAGAAAAGCTTACTTCCACCGTTTTTTAAAATCACAGCTTCTAGAAGGTTTACATGATTTCGTAAAAAACACGAGTTTTTAGAAAATGTGTTTTATTTCATAAATGGAATCAACAAAGTATGCACATTCTACGTCATAACGACTTTCTATAGTTTCTGCATTCATCCGGAAATAAGAAAAGCTTACTTCCACCGTTTCTTAAAATCACAGCTTCTAGAAGGTTTACATGATTTCGTAAAAAACACGTGATTTTACAAAATGTGTTTTATTTCATAAATGGAATAAACAAAGTATGCACATTCTATGTCATAACGACTTTCTATAGTTTGCACATTCATCCGGAAATAAGAAAAGCTTACTTCCACCGTTTCTTAAAATCACAGCTTCTAGAAGGTTTACATGATTTCTTAAAAAACACGAGTTTTTAGAAAATGTGTTTTATTTCATAAATGGAATCAACAAAGTATGCACTTTCCATGTCATAATGACTTTCTATAGTTTGCGCATGCATTTGGAAATAAGAAAACTTTACTTCCCCCGTTTTTTAAAATCACAGCTTCTAGAAGGTTTACATGATTTCTTAAAAAACACGAGTTTTTAGAAAATGTGTTTTATTTCATAAATGGAATCAACAAAGTATGCACATTCTACGTCATAACGACTTTCTATAGTTTGCGCATTCGTCCGGAAATAAGAAAAGCTTACTTCACCCGTTTTTTAAAATCACAGCTTCTAGAAGGTTTACATGATTTCTTAAAAAACACGAGTTTTTAGAAAATGTGTTTTATTTCATAAATGGAATCAACAAAATATGCACATTCTACGTCATAACGACTTTCTATAGTTTGCGCATGCGTTTGGAAATAAGAAAAGCTTACTTCCCCCATTTTTTAAAATTACAGCTTCTAGAAGGTTTACATGATTTGTTAAAAAACACGAGTAATTAGAAAATGTGTTTTATTTCATAAATGTTATCAACAAAGTATGCACATTCTACGTCATAACGACTTTCTATAGTTTGCGCATGCGTCCGGAAATAAGAAAAGCTTACTTCCACCGTTTTTTAGAATCACAGCTTCTAGAAGGTTTACATGATTTTGTAAAAAACATGAGTTTTTAGAAAATGTGTTTTATTTCATAAATGGAATCTACAAAGTATGCACATTCTATGTCATAACGACTTTCTATATTTTCCGCATGCGTGCGGAAATAAGAAAAGCTTACTTCCCCCGTTTTTTAAAATCACAGCTTCTAGAAGGTTTACATGATTTCGTAAAAAACACGAGTTTTTAGAAAATGTGTTTTATTTCATAAATGGAATCAACAAACTATGCACATTCTACGTCATAACGACTTTCTATAGCTTGCGCACTCGTCCGGAAATAAGAAAAGCTTACTTCCACCGTTTTTTAAAATCACAGCTTCTAGAAGGTTTACATGATTTCTTAAAAAACAGGAGTTTTTAGAAAATCTGTTTTATTTCATAAATGGAATAAACAAAGTATGCACATTCTACGTCATAACGAATTTCTATACTTTGCGCAAAAGTTTGGAAATAAGAAAAGCTTACTTCCCCCGTTTTTTAAAATCACAGCTTCTAGAAGGTTTATATGATTCCGTAAAAAACATGAGTTTTTAGAAAATGTGTTTTATTTCATAAATGGAATCTTCAAAGTATGCACATTCTACGTCATCACGTCTTTATATAGTTTGCGCATGCGTCTGGAAATAAGAAAAGCTTACTTCCCCCGTTTTTTAAACTTACAGCTTCTAGAATGTTTACATGATTTCTTAAAAAACACAAGTTTTTAGAAAATATGTTTTATTTCATAAATGGAATCAACAAAGTATGCACATTCTACGTCATAACGACTTTCTGTAGTTTGCGCATAAGTTTGCAAATAAGAAAAGCCTACTTCCCCCGTTTTTTAAAATCACAGCTTCTAGATGGCTTACATGATTTCGTAAAAAACACGAATTTTTAGAAAATGTGTTTTATTTCATAAATGGAATCAAGAAAGTATACACATTCTACGTCATAACGACTTTCTATAGTTTGCGCATGCGTCCGGAAATAAGAAAAGCTTACTTCCACCATTTTTTAAAATCACAGCTTCTAGAAGGTTCACATGATTTCCTAAAAAACACGAGTTTTTAGAAAATGTGTTTTATTTAATAAATGGAATCAACAAAGTATGCACATTCTATGTCATAACAACTTTCTATAGTTTGCGCATGCGTTTGGAAATAAGAAAAGCTTACTTCCCCCATTTTTTAAAATCAGAGCTTCTAGAAGGTTTACATGATTTCTTAAAAAACATGAATTTTTAAAAAATGTGTTTTATTTCATAAATGGAATCAACAAAGTATGCACATTCTACGTCATAACGAATTTCTATAGATTGCGCATGCGTCCGGAAATAAGAAAAGCTTACTTCCACCGTTTTTTGAAATCACAACTTCTAGAAGGTTTACATGATTTCTTAAAAAACACGAGTTTTTAGAAAATGTGTTTTATTCCTTAAATGGAATCAACAAAGTATGCAGATTCTACGTCATAACGACTTTCTATAGTTTGCGCATTCGTCCGGAAATAAGAAAAGCTTACTTCCACCCGTTTTTAAAATCACAGCTTCTAGAAGGTTTACATGATTTCGTAAAAAACACGAGTTTGTAGAAAATGTGTTTTATTTCATCAATGGAATCTACAAAGTATGCACATTCTACGTCATAACGACTTTCTATAGTTTGCGCATGCGTCCGGAAATAAGAAAAGCTTACTTCCCCGTTTTTTAAAATCACAGCTTCTAGAAGGTTTACATGATTTCTTAAAAAACACGAGTTTTTAGAAAATATTTTTTATTTCATAAATGGAATCAACAAAGTATGCACATTCTACGTCATAACGACTTTCTATAGTTTGCGAATAAGTTTGGAAATAAGAAAAGCTTACTTCCCCCGTTTTTTAAAATCACAGCTTCTAGAAGGTTTACAGGATTTCGTAAAAAACACGAGTTTTTAGAAAATGTGTTTTATTTCATAAATGGAATCAACAAAGTATGCACATTCTACGTCATAACGACTTTCTATAGTTTGCGCATTCGTCCGGAAATAAGAAAAGCTTACTTCCACCGTTTTTTAAAATCACAGCTTCTAGAAGGTTTACATGATTTCGTAAAAAACACGAGTTTTTAGAAAATGTGCTTTATTTCATAAAAGTAATCTACAAAGTATGCACATTCTACGTCATAACGACATTCTATAGTTTGTGCATGCGTCCGGAAATAAGAAAAGCTTACTTCCACCATTTTTTAAAATCACAGCTTCTAGAAGGTTTACATGATTTCGTAAAAAACACGAGTTTTTAGAAAATGTGTTTTATTTCATAAATGGAATCAACAAAGTATGCACATTCTACGTCATAACGACCTTCTATAGTTTGCGCATGCGTTTGGAAATAAGAAAAGCTTACTTCCCCCGTTTTTTAAAATCATAGCTTCTAGAAGGTTTACATGATTTCTTAAAAAACACGAGTTTTTAGAAAATGTGTTTTATTTCATAAATGGAATCTACAAAGTATGCACATTCTACGTCGTAACGACTTTCTATAGTTTGCGCATACGTCCGGAAATAAGAAAAGCTTACTTCCCCTGTTTTTTTAAATCATAGCTCCTAGAAGGTTTACATGATTTCGTAAAAAACACGAGTTTTTGAAAATGTGCTTTATTTCATAAATGGAATCTAAAAAGTATGCACATTCTACGTCATAACGACTTTCTATAAGCTGTGATTTTAAAAAACGGTGGAAGTCAGCTTTTCTTATTTCCGGACGAATGCGCAAACTGTAGAAAGTCGTTATGACGTAGAATGTGCATACTTTGTTGATTCCATTTATGAAATAAAACACATTTTCTAAAAACTCGTGTTTTTTATCAAATCCTGTAAACCTTCTAGAAGATGTGATTTTAAAAAACGGGGGAAGTAAGCTTTTGTTATTTCCAAACGTATGCGCAAACTATAGAAAGTCGTTATGACGTAGAATGTGCATACTTTGTAGATTCCATTTATGAAATAAAACACATTTTCTAAAAACTCGTGTTTTTTAAGAAATCATGTAAACCTTCTAGAAGCCGTGATTTTAAAAAACGGGGCAAGTAAGCTTTTCTTATTTCCAAACACATGCGCAATCTATAGAAAGTCGTTATGATGTGGAAGGTGCGTACTTTGTTGATTCCATTTATGAAATAAAACACATTTTCTAAAAAATCGTGTTTTTTAGGAAATCATGTAAACCTTCTAGAAGATGTGATTTTAAAAAACGGTGGAAGTAAGCTTTTATTATTTCTGGACGCATGCGCAAACTATAGAAAGTCGTTATGACGTAGAATGTGCATACTTTGTAGATTCCATTTATGAAATAAAGCACATTTTCTAAAAACTCGTGTTTTTTACGACATCATGTAAACCTTCTAGAAGCTGTGAATTTAAAAAATGGTGGAAGTAAGCTTTTCTTATTTCCGGACGAATGCACAAACTATAGAAAGTCATTATGATGTAGAATGTGCATACTTTGTTGATTCCATTTATGAAATAAAACACATTTTCTAAAAACTCGTGTTTTTTACGAAATCATGTAAACCTTCTAGAAGCTGTGATTTTAAAAAACGGGGGAAGTAAGCTTTTGTTATTTCCAAACGTATGCGCAAACTATAGAAAGTCGTTATGACGTAGAATGTGCATACTTTTTTGATTCCATTTATGAAATAAAACACATTTTCTAAAAACTCGTGTTTTTTAAGAATTCATGTAAACCTTCTAGAAGCTGTGATTTTAAAAAACGGAGGAAGTAAGCTTTTCTTATTTTCGGACGCATGCGCAAACTGTAGAAAGTCGTTATGACGTAGAATGTGCATACTTTGTAGATTCCATTTATTAAATAAAACACATTTTCTAAAAACTCATGTTTTTTACGAAAGCATGTAAACCTTCTAGAAGCTGTGATTTTAAAAAACGGGGGAAGTAAGCTTTTCTTATTTCCGGACGCATGCGCAAACTATAGAAAGTCGTTATGACGTAGAATGTGCATACTTTGTAGATTCCATTTATGAAATAAAACACATTTTCTAAAAACTCCTGTTTTTTACAAAATCATGTAAACCTTCTAGAAGCTGTGATTTTAAAAAACGGGGGAAGTAAGCTTTTCTTATTTCCGGACGCATGCGCAAACTATAGAAAGTCATTATGACGTAGAATGTGCATACTTTGTAGATTCCATTTATGAAATAAAACACATTTTCTAAAAAATCGTGTTTTTTAAGAAATCATGTAAACCTTCTAGAAGCTGTGATTTTAAAAAACGGGGAAAGTAAGAAAAGCTTACTTCCACCGTTTTTTAAAATCACAGCTTCTAGAAGGTGTGCATGATTTCGTAAAAAACACTAGTTTTTAGAAAATGTGTTTTATTTCATAAATGGAATCTACAAAGTATGCACATTCTACGTCATAACGACTTTCTATAGTTTGCGCATGCGTCCGGAAATAAGAAAAGCTTACTTCCCCCGTTTTTTAAAATCACAGCTTCTAGAAGGTTTACATGATTCCTTAAAAAACATGAGTTTTTAGAAAATGTGTTTTATTTCATAAATGGAATCAAAAAAGTATGCACATTCTACGTCATAACGACTTTCTATAGTTTGCGCATGCATTTGGAAACAAGAAAAGCTTACTTCCCCCGTTTTTTAAAATCACATCTTCTAGAAGGTTTACAGGATTTGATAAAAAACACGAGTTTTTAGAAAATGTGTTTTATTTCATAAATGGAATCAACAAAGTATGCACATTCTACGTCATAACGACTTTCTATAGTTTGCGCATGCGTCCGGAAATAAGAAAAGCTTACTTCCACCGCTTTTTAAAATCACAGCTTCTAGAAGGTTTACATGATTTCGTAAAAAACAAGAGTTTCTAAAATATGTGTTTTATTTCATAAATGGAATCTACAAAGTATGCACATTCCACGTCATAACGAATTTCTATAGTTTGCGCATGTGTCCGGAAATAAGAAAAGCTTACTTCCCCCGTTTTTTAAAATCACAGCTTCTAGAAGGTTTACATGATTTCGTAAAAAACACGAGTTTTTAGAAAATGTGTTTTATTTCATAAATGGAATCTTCAAAGTATGCACATTCTACGTCATAATGACTTTCTATAGTTTGCGCATGCGTCCGGAAATAAGAAAAGCTTACATTCCCCGATTTTTAAAATCACAGCTTCTAGAAGGTTTACATGATTTCTTAAAAAACACGAGTTTTTAGAAAATCTGTTTTATTTCATAAATGGAATAAACAAAGTATCTCCCAGGAGCACATTACATGTGATCTCACCACAAAACCTGGCTGAAGCATCTGAGGCCTTTTTCATCCTGTCCAGATCTCCTAGGAGCAAATTACATGTGGTCATGGCAAAACCTGGCTGAAGCATCTGAGGCCTTTTTCATCCTGTCCAGATCTCCCAGGAGCAAATTACATGCCATAGGACAAAACCTCGCAAGAGCATCTGCCAGATATCCCAGGGCACCGAATTACATGCCATAGGCAAAACCTCGAAAGACTATCTACAGATCTCCCAGGGCACAAATTACATGTCCTCCCAAGAAAAACCTCGCAAGAGCATTTGGCAGATGTCCCAGGGCACCGAATTACATGCCATAGGCAAAACCTCGAAAGACCATCTGCAAATCTCCCAGGGCACAAATTACATGCTTTCCTGCACAACCTGATCCACGGCCATAAATTATCATCTGATACTCATCAAACATCATCCTGATGTACACATGATCATCCTGATCATCATCACTGCAACATCCTGCTGCATGTCATCTAGAGAAGCTCGTCATCCACAATCATCCAAGTATACATAGATACATGATCCACACAATGTATCCATCGGCATACATGATCTACCTAATCATACAAAGATACATGATCCACACAATGTATCCATCAACATACATGATCTACCTGATCATACAAGGATACATGATCTACACAATGTACCCATCAACATACATGATCTACCTGATCATACAAAGATACATGATCCACACAATGTATCCATCAGCATCCATGATCTACCTGATCATACAAAGATACATGATCCACACAATGTATCCAACAGCATCCATGATCTACCTGATCATACAAAGATACATGATCCACACAATGTATCCAACAACATCCAACATGACGCGTTCATACAAAATACATACACATGATCCAAACGATCATATCCAACATCCAACATGATGCGTACATACATATAAATGATCCAACTGATCATATCCAGCATCCAACATGATGCATACATACATACATATAATGATCCAACTGATCATATCTAAGCAGAAACTAGAACATCATCCTGATGCTCATCATCCAGCGCTTACATCCACAGCCATGTGAAGGATCCTCCTTCCAACATGCTTGGAATGGCTTCAGCAAATGTGTCCATCACTTCTTCCTCAAAGTGGCCTCGATCCGAAGAACGCCAAGCCTCTCTCTGAAGTACTCGAACTTCACCCTAGCTAGTGGCTTCGTCAGCACATCTGCAATCTGCTCATCTGTTGCAACATACAGGAGCTTCACAGCTCCTCCCTGCACCATATCCCTGATATAGTGATATTTGATCTCTATGTGTTTCGACCTGTCATGAAACACTGGGTTCTCGGACAGCTTCACACAACTCTGGTTATCGCAGAAGATACCAGTATCCTCCAACGGGAGATCAAATAACTCAGACAGTAACTTCCGTAGCCATACTACCTCACAACTAGCTAAACAGGCTGCAACATACTCTGCCTCAGCTGTACTCAGTACTAAGCAACTGCTTCCTGATAAACCAAGAGATCACACCTGATCCCATACTGAAGCAGCACTACCAGCCTAATCTGAATCAACATAACCCTGTAGGTTAAACTTTTGATCCGCCTCATACCTGAGTCCATAATCCACTGTATCCTTCAGGTACCTCAGAACATGCTTTACAGCAACCAGGTGAACACTCCTCGGATCCGTCAGGAACTGGCTCAATGTGTTCACAACAAAGCAAATGTCTAGTCTCGCGTTCATCAGGTACATCAAGGACCCAATCATCTGACGATACAAAGAGACATCAACCGGCTCAGATGAAGCATCATATAGAAGCTTCAGATTCGATGCCATAGGTGTGGCCATAGCTTTGCAGTCCATCATCCCGAACCTCTTCAGGATCTCTACTGCATACTTCCCTTGTCCAAGGAAGATTCCATCACTCTGCCACTTCTCCATGCCAAAAAATAAATAGTGCATCATCCCCAAGTTCTTCATCTCGAACTTGGTAGCAAGCTTCCGCTGCATGTCGGCAATCAATCTATCTTCACCTGTAACAAATAGGTTATCCGCATACAAAAGTAGTATCACTGGATTGCCTTCCTCAACCTTGTAGAAAAGGTTGGAATCCGCTTTACTCTTGGTAAATCCCAAACTAGATAGAAAGCTGTCTATCCTGCCATACCAAGTTCTGCACACATATATGACTACACCATGCTGTCTTGAAATCCATCTGGTGCATCTTCTATTTCATCACTTTTATATTTCTCAATACTGCCATCTGCAACATGCTTGATCTGATAGTTCCATTTGGAAGTCATAACAAACTTCCCTTGACGTCTTGGGACTACATCCCAAACATCATTTTTCATGATCGACAGATCATGGCATTCCATCCCAGATCCTGGGAACTTCAATATCTTCAATAGATATCTTTGTTGCTGGAACAAATGTTGTAGTTCTTCTTTTGTAGGAGATGGCATATGATCTTTCCTACACAACAAGTTAAATTGCATGATTAGAAAACATATCATAGTTTTCAGAACAAATTCTTACACATAAAGAAATATGTCATACAGTCATGCAATTATCTTAGCCAATGCTTCAATACAACATTTATCCATATCCCGTAACTTTCTAGATGCCTTCCAATCTCTACCAGAACATTGTTAAGAGTGTGCAGAACTCCCAACATGTCAGCAAAGAGGTTTCATTCTAGATAAGTAGCAATGGAATGTTGTACAGTGCCATAGGCCACTTACCCATGTATATTAGTAGTATACTGTTCATCAATGCAACTATTCTAATATGCATAATACACAACCTAATTCTAGGAACATCAGTATATACATTATTGAACAGTATTATTTAAACAAACAAATATGCAAGAAATGATGATTAAAGTACTTATCTTTCTTTGTTCGTTGGGTGGACTCCCTCTAAGTCTTTGCTTCCTTGCAGGAGCTGTTGGAGTCCTAATCTGAAGTAGCTTCTTCTACACCTTTCTGTTGTGGAATGTAGAGAGATGGACAACTCCCTCTGAATATCTGCATCTTTGCAGAAACTACTGAAGTGTGCTCATTTTCTTTATTGCAGGAACAACTGGAGTGTGCTCCTTTGCTTTCTTGCAGGAGCAACTGGAGTGTGCTCCCTCTTGATCCTTGCTTCCTGAATTACCTGTTCTTTAACTCATATTCATCCTTGGTCCCTATGCATGCTTATTAGTATCATGATTGTGTTATCCTTGTGATTTCATATAAAATCATACATTCATTAGTATACTATTAAAACACAATAATCTCAAGCATGTATAGTCATGATCATTTCAAACAGAAATAATAAGCATTAGCATTCAAGGTTTATGTAGGATTCTTATGGTTAGTCAAATCATGAGAAACATAACATGTCTAACCCTGTAATTACTCAAACCTATGACTCTTCAAGTTAGTTGGATCATCAATCAAGATAAGAGATATAATATGCATAAAACCCGTGATTATTCAAACCTATACCTTCATGAATCTTCTGGTTAGTCATATCATCAATTATGGTAAGAAACATAATATGCATACAACCATGATTATTCAAACTTATGACTTCATGAATAATCATTATCAACAACACAACAGTATAAGATCCTAAACCAAGGTAGGATTCTAGCTTGATATAGGAAAAACATACCTATCTTAGCATGCTAGCTAGTTTATGTCTAACATACCCGCATAATGTCTTTTGGTTCTCTTCAGTGACTTGTGCTAGTAACCTGCATGTCTCATATGTTAACCATTACAAAACCAAGTTATACATACCTCGTAAATGGATCTTCTATGAGATCCATGACAATGGATGAATCTTTGTCTTCGTGCCACCATGATCATATGTTCTTGAACCAGAACATGATTTGTCTTTCTTGGTGTACCTTTCATGTTAGTAGACAACATAAACCTCATACAACACCATAATGCATTAGTACAATCATAAGTGTCAACACCCTAACCAATGAGTATCTTCTATCATGCATTCATAATTTTGTTAAGGTGATACGACAAATCTAAAATCAAAATTGTACAAACCGTAATAACATGAAGACAAACATACCATAAACTTAATCAAGAACAAATATCAAAACATACCTCGATGAGTCATACCTGTCAAGATCGCTTGTAATCTTCTTATGTAAAGCCTTAGCCTTATCTCCCTCTGAAACAGGAACTCCTTCACTTATGCAGGTGACCAATCCATCTTCTTCTAGGATTAACCCAATCCACTTGATTTGCAAGAACTGGACTTCGAGCTGGATATGGGTTTGTCATGGAAACCCCAAAAATTCAAACTTTGAATTTCAACCTTCTGACAGGATAGAAATATGTGTCTTGATGAGCTGATCAAGCTGGTATATTCAAAATTTGAAAACTGCAAAGTTTCACTCCTCAATTTTGTCTTTGAAACTTCCGGATTCACTGGACGTGACCCTGAACTGGGGTTTGATAAAGCCCACTCTTCTTCCCAATCAAAATGTTTGATCCAAAGCTCTAAGCTTCTATTTTTCTGAGGAGCTTCCAGCCGTGGTCACAGATTTCAAAAATTCCCATTTTTACAGAAGCCCTAATTTTCCACTTTTCTGATCAAAGTCCCGAACTAGGGTCTAATCAAGCCCGGCCTTCTGCCCAACCAAAAATTATGATCTTGGTCTCTAAATTTTTATTTTTATGAGTAGCATCCAGCCGTGGTCTCGGATTACAAAAATTTCAACTTTCTTCAAATCCCAAAATTCCGGAAGCCATGAATGAAGGTACTCAAAAATAATTCTGTTTTGACAGAAATATGTACCTGATTGTTTCTGGTGTAACTCCAAACTTTTCAATCCACAAGGTCTGAAAACGTTTCCTGAGATAGCCTGACCTGTTATCTTTCCATCCTGACAGGTTTGACCTCAATTGGATTCTCTGAGAGAGAGTTATGTCAAATGTCACAACGTGACTTGTTTTGGGATAAAACAGGAGAGCGAACTTGTACGGCATGCCACATGCCACTGTTTTAACTTCGACCTCTGAAAACGTTTCTTGAGATAGCTTGGCCTGTTACCTTTCCATCCTGATAGGTCTGAGATCAATTGGACTCTCTGAGAGAGAGTTATGCCAAGTGTCGCAACATGACCTGTTTATGGGATAATACAGGAGAGTAAACTTGTACGGCGTGCCACGTGTCACTGGTTCAACTTCGGCCTCTAAAAACGTTTTCTGAGATATTACAGACTGTGTACTACCTATCACTTTTTACTAAATTTCATTTGGAGCTTCCTAGCCCAATATATGACCTTTTTCCAAAGGTCACCTGATTTTGACTCAGATCTGGAAGAGGCATAAATCCTATATTGTACAGATCATAAATCACAACGTACAACGAATTAGAGGTTGTCCTTTGGACACAGGGTACCTAGAGATTTACTCTTCGTCCTATAAAAATTTCAGATCCGAAAACTTCTCCAAAACGGATTTATAGCGAAAGTGCTACGATGACTGGATTTTTCTATATCAAGCCCTAGCATCGTAAGTGCAACAAGTGTCATACATGCCATATCATGCCTTCTTTCAGGCTAGCTTTGATTCCATGTTAAATTTTCAGAATTTACTTCAATCTGATCTAGGATCTTAACTGAGAGAACAACATGTACATCATATCTACAGCATATCAATCATGGAGACAATAATGCAAGCACACAAGAGACACAAAGATTTACTTGGGGAAAACCATAGAGGTGAAAAACCCCAATAACTTCCTCAGAGATAGATAGAGCAATGATACAACCAACCATAAGAGATAGACACAACCTAGCAGCAGATCCTCCTCCTCCATAAGTGCGCCACTCCTCCTTGAGTGCATGTATGAGAAGTGAGTGAGCAAATAGAGTGCCTCCCGCACACTATTTATACTTGACTTGACTTGCCTTTTTACCTAACTCATGTAGGCTCGAACTTAACCACATAACATAATGCTGAGTGGTCCGAACCCCAATAGGGTGGTCTAATAACCCTTTGACCCACATGGCCGACCCCCAATAGGGTGGTCTAATAACCATTTGACCCACATGACTTATACAGGGCCGACCCTAAACAAGGTGGTCTAATAACCCATCAAGTATAAGTTACGACACTTACAATATAAATGACGACACTTCCTTATAAGGAATAATACCATCTCTATAGGAATACAATAAACATATATGTGAAATACATTCCAAAGTTACATATACATCAACATCTATAGTTTGCGCATAAGTTTGGAAATAAGAAAAGCTTACTTCCCCCGTTTTTTAAAATCACAGCTTCTAGAAGGTTTACATGATTTCGTAAAAAACATGAGTTTTTAGAAAATGTGTTTTATTTCATAAATGGAATCTTCAAAGTATGCACATTCTACGTCATAACGACTTTCTATAGTTTGCGCATGCGTCCGGAAATAAGAAAAGCTTACTTCCACCGTTTTTTAAAATCACAGCTTCTAGAAGGTTTACATGATTTCGTAAAAAACATGAGTTTTTAGAAAATGTGTTTTATTTCATAAATCGAATCTACAAAGTATGCACATTCTACGTCATAACGACTTTCTATAGTTTGCGCATGCGTCCGGAAATAAGAAAAGCTTACTTCCCCCGTTTTTTAAACTCACAGCTTCTAGAATGTTTACATGATTTCTTAAAAAACACAAGTTTTTAGAAAATATGTTTTATTTCATAAATGGAATCAACAAAGTATGGACATTCTACGTCATAACGACTTTCTATAGTTTGCGCATAAGTTTGGAAATAAGAAAAGCCTACTTCCCCCATTTTTTAGAATCACAGCTTCTAGAAGGTTTACATGATTTCGTAAAAAACACGAATTTTTAGAAAATGTGTTTTATTTCATAAATGGAATCAACAAAGTATGCACATTCTACGTCATAAAGACTTTCTATAGTTTGCGCATGCATCCGGAAATAAGAAAAGCTTACTTCCCCCATTTTTTTAAATCACAACTCCTAGAAGGTTTACATGATTTCTTAAAAAACACGAGTTTTTAGGAAATATTTTTTATTTCATAAATGGAATCAACAAAGTATGCACATTCTATGTCATAACGACTTTCTATAGTTTGCGCATAAGTTTGGAAATAAGAAAAGCTTACTTCCCCCGTTTTTTTAAATCACAGCTTCTAGAAGGTTTACATGATTTCGTAAAAAACACGAGTTTTTAGAAAATGTGTTTTATTTCATAAATGGAATCTTCAAAGTATGCACATTCTACGTCATAACGACTTTCTATAGTTTGCGCATAAGTTTGGAAATAAGAAAAGCTTACTTCCACCGTTTTTTAAAATCACAGCTTCTAGAAGGTTTACATGATTTTGTAAAAAACATGAGTTTTAGAAAATGTGCTTTATTTCATAAATGGAATCTACAAAGTATGCACATTCTACGTCATAACGACTTTCTATAGTTTGCGCATAAGTTTGGAAATAAGAAAAGCTTACTTCCACCGTTTTTTAAAATCACAGCTTCTAGAAGGTTTACATGATTTTGTAAAAAACACGAGTTTTTAGAAAATGTGCTTTATTTCATAAATGGAATCTACAAAGTATGCACATTCTACGTCATAACGACTCTCTAAGTTTGCGCACGCATCCGGAAATAATAAAAGCTTACTTCCACCGTTTTTTAAAATCAGAGCTTCTAGAAGGTTTACATGATTTCCTAGAAAACACGAGTTTTTAGAAAATGTGCTTTATTTCATAAATGGAATCTGAGAAGTATGCACATTCTACGTCATAACGAATTTCTATAGTTTGCGAATGCATCCGGAAATAAGAAAAGCTTACTTCCACCGTTTTTTGAAATCACAGCTTCTAGAAGGTTTACATGATTTCGTAAAAAACATGAGTTTTTAGAAAAGGTGTGTTATTTCATAAATGGAATCAACAAAGTATGCACATTCTACTTCATAACGACTTTCTATAGTTTGCGTATTCGTCCGGAAATAAGAAAGGCTTACTTCCACCGTTTTTTAAAATCACAGCTTCTAGAAGGTTTACATGATTTCGTAAAAAACATGAGTTTTTAGAAAATGTGCTTTATTTCATAAATGGACTCTACAAAGTATGCACATTCTACGTCATAACGACTTTCTATAGTTTGCGCATGCGTCCTGAAAAAGAAAAGCTTACTTCCACCGTTTTTTAAAATCACAGCTTCTAGAAGGTTTACATGATTTCCTAAAAAACACGATTTTTTAGAAAATGTGTTTTATTTCATAAATGGAATCAACAAAGTACGCACATTCTACTTCATAACGACTTTCTATAGTTTGCACATGCGTTTGGAAATAAGAAAAGCTTACTTGCCCCCTTTTTTAAAATCACGGCTTCTAGAAAGTTTACATGATTTCTTAAAAAACACGAGTTTTTAGAAAATGTTTTTTATTTCATAAACGGAATCTACAAAGTATGCACATTCTACGTCATAACGACTTTCTATAGATTGCGCATGCGTCCGGAAATAAGAAAAGCTTACGTCCAACGTTTTTCAAAATCACAGCTTCTAGAAGGTTTACATGATTTCTTAAAAAACACGAGTTTTTAGAAAATGTTTTTTATTTCATAAATGGAATCAACAAAGTATGCACATTCCACGTCATAACGACTTTCTATAGTTTGCGCATGCATTTGGAAAAAAGAAAACCTTACTTCCCCCGTTTTTTAAAACACAGCTTCTAGAAGATTTACATGATTTCTTAAAAAACACGAGTATTTAGAAAATGTGTTTTATTTCATAAATGGAATCAACAGAGTATGCACATTCTACGTCATAACGACTTTATATAGTTTGCGGATGCGTCCGGAAATAAGAAAAGCTTACTTCCACCATTTTTTAAAATCACAGCTTCTAGAAGGTTTACATGATTTCGTAAAAAACACGAGTTTTTAGAAAATGTGTTTTATTTCATAAATCGAATCTACAAAGTATGCACATTCTACGTCATAACGACTTTCTATAGTTTGCACATGCATTTGGAAATAAGAAAATCTTACTTCCCCCTTTTTTTAAAATCACAGCTTCTAGAAGGTTTACATGATTTCGTAAAAAACACGAGTTTTTAGAAATGTGTTTTATTTCATAAATGGAATCTACAAAGTATGCACATTCTACGTCATAACGACTTTCTATAGTTTGCGTATGCGTCCGGAAATAAGAAAAGCTTACTTCCCCCGTTTTTTAAAATCACAGCTTCTAGAAGGTTTACATGATTTCTTAAAAAACACGAGTTTTCAGAAAATATGTTTTATTTCATAAATGGAATCTACAAAGTATGCACATTCTACGTCATAACGACTTTCTATAGTTTGCGCATGCGTCCGGAAATAAGAAAAGCTTACTTCCCCCTTTTTTTAAAATCACAGCTTCTAGAAGGTTTACATGATTTTGTAAAAAACACGAGTTTTTAGAAAATATGTTTTATTTCATAAATGGAATCTACAAAGTATGCACATTATACGTCATAATGACTTTCTATAGTTTGCGCATGCGTCCGGAAATAAGAAAAGCTTACTTCCCCCATTTTTTAAAATCACAGCTGTTAGAAGGTTTACATGATTTCGTAAAAAACACGAGTTTTTAGAAAATGTGTTTTATTTCATAAATGGAATCTACAAAGTATGCACATTGTACGTCATAAAGACTTTCTATAGTTTGCGCATGCGTCAAGAAATAATTAAAGCTTACTTCCCTCGTTTTTTAAAATCACAGCTTCTAGAAGGTTTACATGATTTCTTAAAAAACACGAGTTTTTAGAAAATGTGTTTTATTTCATAAATGGATTCAACAAAGTATGCACATTCTACGTCATAACGACTTTCTATAGTTTTCACATGCGTTTGGAAATAAAAAAAGCTTACTTCCCCCGTTTTTTAAAATCGCAACTTCTAGAAGGTTTACATGATTTCTTAAAAAACACGAGTTTTTAGAAAATGTGTTTTGTTTCATAAATGGAAACAACAAAGTTTGCACGTTCTATGTCATAACGACTTTCTATAGTTTGCGTATGTGTCCGGAAATAAGAAAAGCTTACTTCCACCGTTTTTTAAAATCACAGCTTCTAGAAGGTTTACATGATTTCTTAGAAAACACGAGTTTTTAGAAAATGTGTTTTATTTCATCAATGGAATCGACAAAGTATGCACATTCTACGTCATAACGACTTTCTATAGTTTGCGCATTCGTCCAGAAATAAGAAAAGCTTACTTCCACCGTTTTTTAAAATCAGAGATTCTAGAAGGTTTATATGATTTCGTAAAAAAAAACGAGTTTTTAGAAAATGTGCTTTATTTCATAAATGGAATCTACAAAGTATGCACATTCTACGTCATAACGACATTCTATAGTTTGCCCATTCGTCTGGAAATGAGAAAAGCTTACTTCCCCCGTTTTTTAAAATCACAGCTTCTAGAAGGTTTACATGATTTCTTAAAAAACACGAGTTTTTAGAAAATGTGTTTTATTTCATAAAAGGAGTCAACAAAATATGCACATTCTACGTCATAACGACTTTCTATAGTTTGCGCATGCGTTTGGAAATAACAAAAGCTTACTTCCCCTTTTTTTTAAAATCACAGCTTCTAGAAGTTTTACATGATTTCGTAAAAAACACGAGTTTTTAGAAAATGTGTTTTATTTCATAAATGGAATCAACAAAGTATGCACATTCTACGTCATAACGACTTTCTATAGTTTGCGCATGCGTTTGGAAATAACAAAAGCTTACTTCCCCTTTTTTTTAAAATCACAGCTTCTAGAAGTTTTACATGATTTCGTAAAAAACACGAGTTTTTAGAAAATGTGTTTTATTTCATAAATGGAATCAACAAAGTATGCACATTCTACGTCATAACGACTTTCTATAGTTTGCGCATTCGTCCGGAAATAAGAAAAGCTTACTTCCACCGTTTTTTAAAATCACAGCTTCTAGAAGGTTTACATGATTTCGTAAAAAACTCGAGTTTTTAGAAAATGTGCTTTATTTCATAAATGGAATCCGCAAAGTATGCACATTGTACATCATAACGACTTTCTATAGTTTGCGCATGCGTCCGGAAATGAGAAAAGCTTACTTCCCCCGTTTTTTAAAATCACAGGTTCTAGAAGGTTTACATGATTTCTTAAAAAACACGAGTTCTTAGAAAATGTGTTTTATTTCATAAATGGAATCAACAAAGTATGCACATTCTATGTCATAACGACTTTCTATAGTTTGCGCATGCGTTTGGAAATAAGAAAAGCTTACTTCCCCCGTTTTTTAAAATCGCAGCTTCTAGAAGGTTTACATGATTTCTTAAAAAACATGAGTTTTTAGAAAATGTGTTATATTTCATAAATGGAAACAACAAAGTATGCACATTCTATGTCATAACGACTTTCTATAGTTTGCGCATGTATCCGGAAATAAGAAAAGCTTACTTCCACCGTTTTTTACAATCACAGCTTCTAGAAGGTTTACATGATTTCTTAAAAAACTCAAGTTTTTAGAAAATGTGTTTTATTTCATCAATGGAATCGACAAAGTATACACATTCTACTTCATAATGACATTCTATAGTTTCCGCATTCGTCCAGAAATAAGAAAAGCTTACTTCCACCGTTTTTTAAAATCACAGATTCTAGAAGGTTTACATGATTTCTTAAAAAACACGAGTTTTTAGAAAATGTGTTTTATTTCATAAATGGAATCAACAAAGTATGCACATTCTACGTCATAACGACTTTCTGTAGTTTGCGCATGCGTTTGGAAATAAGAAAAGCTTACTTCCCTCGTTTTTTAAAATCACAGCTTCTAGAAGGTTTACATGACTTCTTAAAAAACATGAGTTTTTAGAAAATGTGTTTTATTTCATAAACGGAATCAGCAAAGTATGCACATTCTACGTCATAACGAATTTCTATAGTTTTCGCATGCGTCCGGTGTTGATGTATATGTAACTTCGGAATGTATTTCACATATATGTATATTGTATAGCTATAGAGATGGTATTATTCCTCTATAAGGAAGTGTCGCCATTTATATTGTAAGTGTCGTAACTTATACTTGATGGGTTATTAGACCACCTTATTTGGGGTCGGCCCTGTATAAGTCATGTGGGTCAAAGGGTTATTAGACCACCCTATTGGGTGTCGGCCATGTGGGTCAAAGGGTTATTAGACCACCCTATTGTGGGTCGGCCCACTCAGCATTATGTTATGTGGTAAAGTTCGAGCCTACATGAGTTAGGTAAAAAGGCAAGTCAAGTCAAGTATAAATAGAGTGCGGGAGGCACTCTATTTGTTCACTCTCACTTCTCACAAATGCTCTCAAGGAGGAGAGGCGCACTTATGGAGGAGGAGGATTGCTGCTAGGTTATGGCTATCTCTATTGGTTGGTTGTATCATTGCTCTATCTATCTCTGAGGAAGTTATTGGGGTTTTTCACCTTTATGGTTTTCCCCAAGTAAATCTTTGTGTCTCTTGTGTGCTTGCATTATTTGTCTCCATGATTGATATGCTGTAGATATGCTGTACATGTTGTTCTCTCAGTTAAGATCCTAGATCATATTGATGTAAATTCAGAAAATTTAACATGGTATCAGAGCTAGCCTGAAAGAAGGCATGATATGGCATGTATGACACTTGTTGCACTTACGATGCTAGGGCTTGATATAGCAAAACCAGTCATCATAGCACTTTCGCTATAAGTCCGTTTTGGCAAATTTTTCGGATCTGAAATTGGTACAAGCCGAAGCTAAGATCTTCAGGTATCTTGTGTCCAAAGGACAACCTCTAATTCGTTGTACTTTGTGATTTATGATCTGTACAATATAGGGTTTCTGCCTCTTCCAGATCTGAGTCAAAATCAGGTGACCTTGGGAAAAAGGTCATAACTTGGGCTAGGAAGCTCCAAATGACATTTCGTGAAAAGTGACAGGTAGTACACAGGCCGAGCTATCTCAGAAAACGTTTTCAGAGGCCGAAGGTCAAACAGGGACACGTGGCACGCCGTACAAGTTCGCTCTCCTGTATTATCCCATAAACAGGTCACGTTGCGACACTTGGCATATCTCTCTCTCTTAGATAATCCAATTGAGGTCAGACCTATCAGGATGGAAAGATAACAGGCCGAGCTATCTCAGAAAACGTTTTCAGAAGCCGAAGGTCAAACAGTGACACGTGGCACGCCGTACAAGTTCGCTCTCCTGTATTTTCCCAAAACAGGTCACGTTGCGACATTTGGCATAACTCTCTCTCAGAAGATCCAATTGAGGTCAGACCTGTCAGGATGGAAAGATAACAGGTCAGGCTATCTTAGAAAACTTTTTCAGACCCTGTGGATCAAAAATTTCAGAGTTACACCAGAAACAATCAGGTACATATTTCTGTCAAAACAGAATTATTTTTTGGTACCTTCATTCATGGCTTCCGGAATTTAGGGCTTTGAAGAAAGTTGGAATTTTTGTAATCGGAGACCACGGCTGGATGCTACTCATCAAAATAGAAATTTAGAGACCAAGATCAGAATTTTTGGTTGGGCAGAAGGCCGGGCTTTATTAGACCCTAGTTCGGGACTTTGATCAGAAAAGTGGAAAATTAAGGCTTCTGTAAAAATGGGAATTTTTGAAATCTGTGACCACGGCTGGAAGCTCCTCAGAAAAATAGAAGCTTAGAGCTTTGGATCAAACATTTTGATGGGGAAAAAGAGTGGGCTTCATCAAACCCCAGTTCAGGGTCACGTCCAGTGAATCCAGAAGTTTCAAAAGCAAAATTGAGGAGTGAAACTTTGCAGTTTTCAAATTCTGAATATACCAACTTGATCAGCTCATCAAGGCACATATTTCTATCTTGTCAGAAGTTTGAAATTCAAAGTTTGAATTTTTGGGGTTTCTCTGACAAACCCATATCCAGCTCAAGGTCCATTTCTTGCAAATCAAGTGGATTGGGTTAATCCTAGAAGAAGATGGATTGATCATCTGCATGAGTGAAGAAGTTCCTGTTTCAGAGGGAGATGAGGCTAAGGCCTTATATAAGAAGATTACAAGCGATCTCGACAGGTATGATTCATCGAGGTATGTTTCGATATTTGTCCATGATTAAGTTTATGGTATGTTTGTCTTCATGTTATTACGGTTAGTACAATTTTGATTTTAGATTTGTCGTATCACCTTAACAAAATTATGAATGCATGATAGAAGATATTCATTGGTTAGGGTGTTGACACTTATGATTGTACTAATGCATTATGGTGTTGTATGAGGTTTATGTTGTCTACTAACATGAAAGGTACACCAAGAAAGACAAATCATGGTCTGGTCCAAGGACATATGATCATGATAACATGAGGACAAAGATTCATCCATTGTCATGGATCTCATAGAAGATCCATTTACGAGGTATGTATAACTTGGTTTTGTAATAGTCAACCTATGAGATATACAAGTTACTAGCACAAGTCATTGAAGAAGAACAAGAAGACATCATGTGAGTATGTTAGACATAAATAGCTAGCATGCTAATCCAGGTATGTTTTTCCTATATCAAGATAGAATCCTGCCTTGTGTTAGGATCTTATATTGTTGTTGATAATGATTATTCATGAAGTCATAGGTTTGAATAATCATGATTGTATGCATATTATGTTTCTTACCATAATTGATGATATGACTAACCAGAAGAATCATGATGGTATAATCACAGGTTTTATGCATTTTATATCTCTTATTTTGATTGATGATTCAACTAACCTGAAGAGTCATAGGTTTGAGTAATTACAGGTTTAGACATGCTATGGTTCTTATGATTTGACTAACCATAAGAATCCTTGAATGCTAATGCTTATTATTTCTGTTTGAAATGATCATGACTATACATGCTTGAGATTATTGTGTTTTAATAGTATATTAATGAACGTATGATTTTATATGAGATCACAAGGATAACACATTCATGATACTAATAAGCATGCATAGGGACCAAGGATGAATATGAGATTCAAGAACAGGTAATCCAGGAAGCAAAGATCAAGAGGGAGTACACTCCAGTGGTTTATGCAAGGATGCAGATATTTAGAGGGAGTTGACCATCTCTCTACATCCCACAACAGAAAGGTGTAGAAGAAGCTACTTCAGATTAGGACTCCAACAGCTCCTGCAAGGAAGCGAAGACTCAGAGGGAGTCCACCCAATGAACAAACAAAGATAAGTATTTGAATTGTCATTTCTTAAATAATATTGTTCAATAATGTATATACTGATGTTCCTAGAATTAGGTTGTGTATTATGCATATTAGAATAATTGAATTGATAAACAGTATACTCCTAATATGCATGGGTAAGTGGCCTATGGCACTGTACAACATTCCATTGCTACTTATCTAGAATGAAACCTCTTTGCTGACATGTTGGGAGTTGTGCACACTCTTAACAATGTTCTGGTAGAGATTGGAAGGCATCTAGAAAGTTATGGAATATGGATAAATGTTGTATTGAAGCATTGGCTAAGATAATTGCATGACTGTATGGCATATTTCTTTATGTGTAAGAATTTGTTCTGAAAACTATGAGATGTTTTCTAATCATGCAATTTAACTTGTTGTGTAGGAAAGATCATATGCCATCTCCTACAAAAGAAGAACTACAACATTTGTTCCAGCAACAAAGATATCTATTGAAGATATTGAAGATATTGAAGTTCCCAGGATCTGGGATGAAGAAATGAAATGCCATGATCCGTTGATCATGAAGAATGATTTTTGGGATGTAATCCCAAGACATGAAGGGAAGTTTGCTATGACTTCCAAATGGAACTATCAGATCAAGCATGTTGCAGATGGCAGCATTGAGAAATATAAAAGTGATAAAATAGAAGATACACCAGATGGATTCAAGACAGCTTCCTTGAATGGTGTAGTTGAAGAAGAAGAGTATGTGGAGCAACCACTTGGTTCTGAGACACATGATAGGAAATCATATATGTGCAGAACTTGGTATGGTGAAGATAGATTGATTGCCGACACGCAGTGGAAGCTTACTACCGAGTTCGAGATGAAGAACTTGGGGATGATGCACTATTTGTTTTTGGCATGGAGGTGTGGCAGATGATGGAATCTTCCTTGGACAGGGGAAGTATGTAGTAGAGGTCCTGAAGAGGTTCAAGATGATGGATTGCAAGGCCATGGCCACACCTATGGCATCGAATCTAAAGCTTCTATGTGATGCTTCATCTGAGCCGGTTGATGTCTCTATGTATCGTCAGATGATTGGGTCCTTGATGTACCTGACGAACACGAGACCAGACATTTGCTTTGTTGTGAACACATTGAGCCAGTTCCTGACGGATCCGAGGAGTGTTCACCTGGTTGCTGTAAAACATATTCTGAGGTACCTGAAGGGTACAGTGGATTATGGGCTCAGGTATGAGGCGAATCAAAAGTTTAACCTACAGGGTTATGTTGATTCAGATTGGGCTGGCAGTGCTGCAGACATGAAGAGCACATCTGGGTGCTGCTTCAGTATGGGATCAGGTGTGATCTCTTGGTTTAGCAGGAAGCAGTCCTGCGTAGCACTGAGTATAGCTGAGGCAGAGTATGTTGCAGCCTGTTCAGCTAGTTGTGAGGCAGTATGGCTACGGAAGCTACTGTCTGAGCTATTTGATCTCCCGTTGGAGGCTACTGGTATCTTCTGTGATAACCAAAGTTGTGTGAAGCTGTCCGAGAACCCAGTGTTTCATGACAGGTCGAAACAAATAGAGATCAAATATCACTATATCAGGGATATGGTGCAGAGAGGAGCTGTGAAGCTCCTGTATGTTGCGACGGACGAGCAGATTGCAGATGTGCTGACGAAGCCACTATCCAGGGTGAAGTTCGAGTACTTCAGAGAGAAGCTTGGCGTGCTTCAGGTCAAGGACACTTCGAGGAAGAAGTGATGGACACATTTGCTGAAGCCATTCCAAGCATGTTGGAAGGGGGATCCTTCACATGGCTGTGGATGTAAGCGCTGGATGATGAACATCAGGAGGATGTTCTGGTTTCTGCTTAGATATGATCAGTTGGATCATGTATATGTATTTTGTATATGCATCATGTTGGATGCTGGATATGATCAGATGGATCATGTGTATGTATTTTTGTATGAACGCATCATGTTGGATGCTGATGGATACATTGTGTGGATCATGTATCTTTGTATGATCAGGTAGATCATGTATGCTGATGGATACATTGTGTGGATCATGTATCTTTGTATGATCAGGTAGATCATGTATACTGATGGATACATTGTGTGGATCATGTATCGTTGTATGATCAGGTAGATCATGTATGCTGATGGATACATTGTGTGGATCATGTATCTTGGTATGATCAGGTAGATCATGCATGCTGATGGATACATTGTGTGGATCATGTATCTATGTATGTATCAGGTGGATACTTGGATGATCGTGGATGACGAGCTTCTCCAGATGACATGCAGCAGGGCGTTGCAGTGATGATGATCAAGATGATCATGTGTACATCAGGATGATGTTTGATGAGTATCAGATGATACTTTATGGCCGTGGATCAGGTTGTGCAGGAAAGCATGTAATTTGTGCCCTGAGAGATTTGCAGATGGTCTTTCGAGGTTTTGCCTATGGCATGTAATTCGGTGCCCTGGGACATCTGACAAATGCTCTTGCGAGGTTTTGCTTGAGAGGACATGTAATTTGTGCCCTGGGAGATTTCAGGTCGGAGTTGTGTACCCGTAACATCCTGAGATGCTCTTGCGAGGTTTTGTCCTATGGCATGTAATTTGCTCCTGGGAGATCTGGACAGGATGAAAAAGGCCTCAGATGCTTCATCCAGGTTTTGCCATGACCACATGTAATTTGCTCCTGGGAGATCTGGACAGGATGAAAAAGGCCTCAGATGCTTCAGCCAGGTTTTGTGGTGGACCACATGTAATTTGCTCCTGGGAGATCTGGACAGGATGAAAAAGGCCTCAGATGCTTCAGCCAGGTTTTGTGGTGAGATCACATGTAATGTGCTCCTGGGAGATCCGACAGGTAGAGCCGAGTGCTCGTAACAGCCTGGGATGCTTCAGCCAGGTTTTGTGATGGGTCACATGTAATGTGCTCCTGGGAGATCCTACAGGTAGAGCTGTGTGCTCGTAATAGCCTGGGATGCTGCAGCCAGGTTTTGTGACGCACGTAATATGTCCTGAGGATTCCACAGTATGGCCAGTGATGATGAAGACCTGCAGGTGGTGGGCCTACATCCAGTATGAAAAAGGACTGGCTCTGTAGAACTTCCTATGACGAGTAGATTCAGAGATTGATTGAGATAGCAGCAGCAGTGACGATGATGATGATGACTCGATGACGATTATCCAGTGACGATGATCCAGAGAAGATGACTTGTGCTAGAAGAACTGTGCTGAGAAATACCTTCCTAGTTAAGAGGGAGTGTTGATGTATATGTAACTTCGGAATGTATTTCACATATATGTATATTGTATAGCTATAGAGATGGTATTATTCCTCTATAAGGAAGTGTCGCCATTTATATTGTAAGTGTCGTAACTTATACTTGATGGGTTATTAGACCACCTTATTTGGGGTCGGCCCTGTATAAGTCATGTGGGTCAAAGGGTTATTAGACCACCCTATTGGGGGTCAGCCATGTGGGTCAAAGGGTTATTAGACCACCCTATTGGGGGTCGGCCCACTCAGCATTATGTTATGTGGTAAAGTTCGAGCCTACATGAGTTAGGTAAAAAGGCAAGTCAAGTCAAGTATAAATAGAGTGCGGGAGGCACTCTATTTGTTCACTCTCACTTCTCACAAATGCTCTCAAGGAGGAGAGGCGCACTTATGGAGGAGGAGGATTGCTGCTAGGTTATGGCTATCTCTATTGGTTTGTTGTATCATTGCTCTATCTATCTCTGAGGAAGTTATTGGGGTTTTTCACCTTTATGGTTTTCCCCAAGTAAATCTTTGTGTCTCTTGTGTGCTTGCATTATTTGTCTCCATGATTGATATGCTGTATATATGCTGTACATGTTGTTCTCGCAGTTAAGATCCTAGATCATATTGATGTAAATTCAGAAAATTTAACATCCGGAAATAAGAAAAGCTTACTTCCACCGTTTTTTAAAATCACAGCTTCTAGAAGGTTTACATGATTTCTTAAAAAACACGAGTTTTTATAAAATGTGTTTTGTTTCATAAATGGAATCAACAAAGTATGGACATTCTACGTCATAACGACTTTCTATAGTTTGCGCATTCGTCTGGATATAAGAAAAGCTTACTTCCACCGTTTTTTAAAATCACAGCTTCTAGAAGGTTTGCATGATTTTGTAAAAAACACGAGTTTATAGAAAATGTGTTTTATTTCATAAATGGAATCTACAAAGTATGCACATTCTACGTCATAACGACTTTCTATAGTTTGCGCATGCGTCCGGAAATAAGAAAAGCTTACTTCCCCCGTTTTTTAAAATCACACCTTCTAGAAGGTTTACATGACTTCTTAAAAAATACAAGTTTTTAGAAAATGTGTTTTATTTCATAAATGGAATTAGCAAAGTATGCACATTCTACGTCATAACGACTTTCTATAGTTTGCGCATGTGTTTGCAAATAAGAAAAGCTTACTTCCCCCGTTTTTTAAAATCACAGCTTCTAGAAGGTTTACATGATTTCTTAAAAAACACGAGTTTTTAGAAAATGTGTTTTATTTCATAAATGGAATCAACAAAATATGCACATTCTACGTCATAACGACTTTCTATAGTTTGCGCATGCGTTTGGAAATAAGAAAAGCTTACTTCCCTCGTTTTTTAAAATCACAGCTTCTAGAAAGTTTACATGATTTCTTAAAAAACACGGGTTTTTAGAAAATGTGTTTTATTTCATAAATGGAATCAACAAAGTATGCACATTCTACGTCATAACGAATTTCTATAGTTTGCGCATGCATCCGGAAATAAGAAAAGCTTACTTCCACCGTTTTTTAAAATCACAGCTTCTAGAAGGTTTACATGATTTCTTAAAAAACACGAGTTTTTCGAAAATGTGTTTTGTTTCATAAATGGAATCTACAAAGTATGCACATTCTACGTCATAACGACTTTCTATAGTTTGCGCATGCGTCCGGAAATAAGAAAAGCTTACTTCCCCTGTTTTTTAAAATCACAGCTTCTAGAAGGTTTACATGACTTCTTAAAAAACACGAGTTTTTAGAAAATGTGTTTTATTTCATAAATGGAATCAACAAGGTATGCACATTCTATGTCATAACGACTTTCTATAGTTTGCGCATGTGTTTGGAAATAAGAAAATCTTACTTCCCCTGTTTTTTAAAATCACAGCTTCTAGAAGGTTTACATGATTTCTTTAAAAACACGAGTTTTTAGAAAATGTGTTTTATTTCATAAATGGAATCAACAAAGTATGTATATTCTACATCATAATGACTTTCTATAGTTTGCGCATGCATCCGGAAATAAGAAAAGCTTACTTGCACCGTTTTTTAAAATCACAGCTTCTAGAAGGTTTACATGATTTCGTAAAAAAAACGAGTTTTTAGAAAATGTGTTTTATTTCATAAATGGAATCTACAAAGTATGCACATTCTACGTCATAACGACTTTCTATAGTTTTCCAATGCGTCCGGAAATAAGAAAAGCTTACTTCCCCCGTTTTTTCAAATCACAGCTTCTAGAAGGTTTACATTATTTCCTAAAAAACACGAGTTTTTCGAAAATGTGTTTTATTTCATAAATGGAATCTACAAAGTATGCACATTCTACGTCATAAGGACTTTCTATAGTTTGCGCATTCGTTTGGAAATAAGAAAAGCTTACCTCCCCCGTTTTTTAAAACCACAGATTCTAGAAGGTTTACATGCTTTCTTAAAAAACACGAGTTTTTATAAAATGTGTTTTATTTCATAAATGGAATCAACAAAGTATGCACATTCTACGTCATAACGACTTTCTATAGTTTGCGCATGCGTTTGGAAATAAGAAAAGCTTACTCCCCCCGTTTTTTAAAATCACAGCTTCTAGAAGGTTACATGATTTCTTAAAAAAAACGAGTTTTTAGAAAATTTGTTTTATTTCATAAATGGAATCAACAAAGTATGCATATTCTATGTCATAGCGACTTTCTGTAGTTTGCGCATGCGTCCGGAAATAACAAAAGCTTACTTCCACCGTTTTTTAAAATCACAGCTTCTAGAACGTTTACAAGATTTCTTAAAAAAAACGAGTTTTTAGAAAATGTGTATTATTTCATAAATGGAATCAACAAAGTATACACATTCTACGTCATAATGACTTTCTATAGTTTGCGCATTCGCTCTGAAATAAGAAAAGCTTACTTCCACCGTTTTTTAAAATCACAGCTTCTAGAAGGTTTACATGATTTCATAAAAAACACGAGTTTTTAGTAAATGTGTTTTATTTAATAAATGGAATCTACAAATTATGCACATTCTACATCATAATGACTTTCTATAGTTTGCGCATGCGTTTGGAAATAAGAAAATATTACTTCCCCCGTTTTTTAAAATCACAGCTTCTAGAAGGGTTATATAATTTCTTAAAAAACACGAGTTTTTAGAAAATGTGTTTTATTTCATAAATGGAATCAACAAAGTATGCACATTCTACGTCATAACGACTTTCTATAATTTGCGCATGCGTGTGGAAATAAAAAAACCTGACTTCCCCTGTTTTTTAAAATCACAGCTTCTAGATGGTTTACATGATTTCTTAAAAAACACGAGTTTTTAGAAAATGTGTTTTATTTCATAAATGGAATCAACAAAGTATGCACATTCTACGTCATAACGACTTTCTATAATTTGCGCATGCATTTGGAAATAAGAAAAGCTTACTTCCCCCGTTTTTTAAAATCACAGCTTCTAGAAGGTTTACATGATTTGTTAAAAAACACGAGTTTTTAGAAAATGTGTTTTATTTCATAAATGGAATCAACAAAGTATGCACATTCTATGTCATAACGACTTTCTATAGTTTGCGCATGCGTCCAGAAATAAGAAAAGCTTACTTCCACCGTTTTTTAAAATCACAACTTCTAGAAGGTTTACATGATTACGTAAAAAACACGAGTTTTTAGAAAATGTGTTTTATTTCATAAATGTAATCTACAAAGTATGCACATTCTGCTTCATAACAACTTTCTATAGTTTGCGCATTCGTCCGGAAATAAGAAAAGCTTACTTCCACCGTTTTTTAAAATCACAGGTTCTAGAAGGTTTACATGATTTCTTAAAAAACACGAGTTTTTAGAAAGTGTGTTTTATTTCATAAATGGAATCAACAAAGTATGCACATTCTACCTCATAACGACTTTCTATAGTTTGCGCATGTGTTTGGAAATAAGAAAATCTTACTTCCCCCGTTTTTTAAAATCACAGCTTCTAGAAGGTTTACATGATTTCTTAAAAAACACGAGTTTTTAGAAAATGTGTTTTATTTCATAAATGGAATCAACAAAGTATGTATATTATACGTCATAACAACTTTCTATAGTTTGCGCATGCGTCCGGAAATAAGAAAAGCTTACTTGCACCGTTTTTTAAAATCACAGCTTCTAGAAGGTTTACATGATTACTTAAAAAACACGAGTTTTTAGAAAATGTATTTTATTTCATAAATGGAATCTACAAAGTATGCACATTCTACGTCATAACGACTTTCTATAGTTTGCGCATGCGTCCGGAATTAAGAAAAGCTTACTTCCCCCGTTTTTTAAAATCACAGCTTCTAGAAGGTTAACATGACTTCTTAAAAAACACGAGTTTTTAGACAATGTGTTTTATTTCATAAATGGAATCAACAAAATATGCACATTCTACGTCATAACGACTCTCTATAGTTTGCGCATGCGTTTGGAAAAAAGAAAAGCTTACTTCCCTCTTTTTTTAAAATCACAACTTCTAGAACGTTTACATGATTAGTTAAAAAACACGAGTTTTTAGAAAATGTGTTTTATTTCATAAATGGAATCAAAAAAGTATGCACATTCTACGTCATAGCGACTTTCTGTAGTTTGCGCATGCGTCCGGAAATAACAAAAGCTTACTTCCACCGTTTTTTAAAATCACAGCTTCTAGAACGTTTACAAGATTTCTTAAAAAACACGAGTTTTTAGAAAATGTGTATTATTTCATAAATGGAATCAACAAAGTATACACATTCTACGTCATAACGACTTTCTATAGTTTGAGCATTCGTTTGGAAATAAGAAAAGCTTACTTCCATTGTTTTTTAAAATCACAGCTTCTAGAAGGTTTACATGATTTCGTAAAAAACACGAGTTTTTAGTAAATGTGTTTTATTTCATAAATGGAATCTACAAATTATGCACATTCGACGTCATAATGACTTTCTATTGTTTGCGCATGCGTTTGGAAATAAGAAAATCTTACTTCCCCCGTTTTTTAAAATCACAGCTTCTAGAAGGTTTATATGATTTCTTAAAAAACATGAGTTTTTAGAAAATGTGTTTTATTTCATAAATGGAATCAACAAAGTATGAACATTCTACGTCATAACGACTTTCTATAATTTGCACATGCGTTTGGAAATAAGAAAACCTGACTTCCCCTGTTTTTTAAAATCACAGCTTCTAGAAGGTTTACATGATTTCTTAAAAAACACGAGTTTTTAGAAAATGTGTTTTATTTCATAAATGGAATCTACAAAGCATGCACATTCTACGTCATAACGACTTTCTATAGTTTGCGCATGCGTCCGGAAATAAGAAAAGCTTACTTCCCCCGTTTTTTAAAATCACAGCTTCTAGAAGGTTTACATGACTTCTTAAAAAACACGAGTTTTTAGAAAATGTGTTTTATTTCATAAATGGAATCAACAAAATATGCACATTCTACGTCATAACAACTTTCTATAGTTTGCGCATGCGTTTGGAAATAAGAAAAGCTTACTTCCCTCGTTTTTTAAAATCACAGCTTCTAGAAGGTTTATATGATTTGTTAAAAAACACGAGTTTTTAGAAAATGTGTTTTATTTCATAAATGGAATCAACAAAGTATGCACATTCTACGTCATAACGACTTTTTATAGTTTGCGCATGCGTCCGGAAATAAGAAAAGCTTACTTCCACCATTTTTTAAAATCACAGCTTCTAGAAGGTTTACATGATTTCGTAAAAAACACGAGTTTTTAGAAAATTTGTTTTATTTCATAAATGGAATCTACAAAGTATGCACATTCTATGTCATAACGACTTTCTATAGTTTGCGCATTCGTCCGAAAATAAGAAAAGCTTACTTCCACCGTTTTTTAAAATCACAGCTTTTAGAAGGTTTACATGATTTCTTAAAAAACACGAGTTTTTAGAAAATGTATTTTATTTCATAAATGGAATCAACAAAATATGCACATTCTACCCCATAACGACTTTCTATAGTTTGCGAATGCATTTGGAAATAAGAAAAGCTTACTTCCCTCGTTTTTTAAAATCACAGCTTCTAGAAGGTTTACATGATTTCTTAAAAAACACGAGTTTTTAGAAAATGCGTTTTATTTCATAAATGGAATCTACAAAGTATGCACATTCTACGTCATAACGACTTTCTATAGTTTGCGCATGCGTCCGGAAATAATAAAAGCTTACTTCCATCGTTTTTCAAAATCACAGCTTCCAAAAGGTTTACATGATTTCTTAAAAAACACGAGTTTTTAGAAAATGTGTTTTATTTCATAAATGGAATCAATAAAGTATGCACATTCTACGTCATAACGACTTTCTATAGTTTGTGCATGCGTTTGGAAATAAGAAAAGCTTACTTCCCCCGTTTTTTAAAATCACAGCTTCTAGAACGTTTACATGATTAGTTAAAAAACACGAGTTTTTAGAAAATGTGTTTTATTTCATAAATGGAATCAACAAAATATGCACATTCTACGTCATAACGAATTTCTATAGTTTGCGCATGCGTCCGTAAATAAGAAAAGCTTACTTCCACCGTTTTTTAAAATAATAGCTTCTAGAAGGTTTATATGATTTCGTAAAAAACACGAGTTTTTAGAAAATGTGTTTTATTTCATAAATGGAATCTACAAAGTATGCACATTCTACATCATAATGACTTTCTATAGTTTGCGCATTCGTTTGGAAATAAGAAAAGCTTACTTCCACCGTTTTTTTAAAATAAGAGCTTCTAGAAGGTTTACATGATTTCGTAAAAAACACGAGTTTTTAGAAAATGTGTTTTATTTCATAAATGGAATCAACAAAGTATGCACATTCTACATCATAATGACTTTCTATAGTTTGCGCATTCGTTTGGAAATAAGAAAAGCTTACTTCCACCGTTTTTTAAAATAAGAGCTTCTAGAAGGTTTACATGATTTCGTAAAAAACACGAGTTTTTAGAAAATGTGTTTTATTTCATAAATGGAATATACAAAGTATGCACATTCTACGTCATAACGACTTTCTATAGTTTGCGCATGCGTCCGGAAATAAGAAAAGCTTACTTCCACCGTTTTTTAAAATAAGAGCTTCTAGAAGGTTTACATGATTTCGTAAAAAACACGAGTTTTTAGAAAATGTGTTTTATTTCATAAATGGAATATACAAAGTATGCACATTCTACATCATAACGACTTTCTATAGTTTGCGCATAAGTTTGGAAATAAGAAAAGCTTACTTCCCCCGTTTTTTAAAATCACAGCTTCTAGAAGGTTTACATGATTTCGTAAAAAACACGAGTTTTTAGAAAATGTGTTTTATTTCATAAATGGAATCAACAAAGTATGCACATTCTACATCATAATGACTTTATATAGTTTGCGCATTCGTTTGGAAATAAGAAAAGCTTACTTCCACCGTTTTTTAAAATAAGAGCTTCTAGAAGGTTTACATGATTTCGTAAAAAACACGAGTTTTTAGAAAATGTGTTTTATTTCATAAATGGAATATACAAAGTATGCACATTCTACGTCATAACGACTTTCTATAGTTTGCGCATGCGTCCGGAAATAAGAAAAGCTTACTTCCCCTGTTTTTTAAAATCACACCTTCTAGAAGGTTTACATGATTTCTTAAAAAATACGAGTTTTTAGAAAATGTGTTTTATTTCATAAATGGAATCAACAAAGTATGCACATTCTACGTCATAACGACTTTCTATAGTTTCCGCATGCATTTGGATATAAGAAAAACTTACTTCCCCCGTTTTTTAAAATCACAGCTTCTAGAAGGTTTACATGATTTCGTAAAAAACATGAGTTTTTAGAAAATATGCTTTATTTCATAAATGGAATCTACAAAGTATGCACATTCTACGTCATAACGACTTTCTATAGTTTGCGCATGCGTCCGGAAATAAGAAAAGCTTACTTCCACCATTTTTTAAAATCACAGCTTCTAGAAGGTTTACATGATTTCCTAAAAAACACGAGTTTTTAGAAAATGTGTTTTATTTCATAAATGGAATCAACAAAATATGCGCATTCTACGTCATAAAGACTTTCTATAGTTTGCGCATGCGTTTGGAAATAGGAAAAGCTTACTTCCACCGTTTTTTTAAATCACAGCTTCTAGAAGGTTTACATGATTTCTTGAAAAACACGAGTTTTTAGAAAATGTGTTTATTTCATAAATGGAATCTACAAAGTATGGACATTCTATGTCATAACAACTTTCTATAGTTTGCGCATGCGTCCCGAAATAAGAAAAGCTTACTTCCCCTTTTTTTAAAATCACAGCTTCTAGAAGGTTTACATGATTTCTTAAAAAACACGAGTTTTTAGAAAATGTGTTTTATTTCATAAATGGAATCATGAAAGTATCCACATTCTATGTCATAACGACTTTCTATAGTTTGCACATGCGTTTGGAAATAAGAAAAGCTTACTTCCCCCGTTTTTTAAAATCACAGCTTCTAGAAGGTTTACATGATTTATTAAAAAACACGAATTTTTAGAAAATGTGTTTTATTTCATAAATGGAATCAACAAAGTATGCATATTCTATGTCATAACGACTTTCTATAGTTTGCGAATGCGTCCGGAAATAAGAAAAGCTTACTTCCACCGTTTTTTAAAATCACAGCTTCTAGAAGGTTTACATGATTTCGTAAAAAACACGAGTTTTTAAAAAATGTGTTTTATTTCATAAATGGAATCTAAAAACTATGCACATTCTACGTCATAACGAGTTTCTATAGTTTGCGCATGCGTCCGGAAATGAGAAAAGCTTACTTCCCCCATTTTTTAAAATCACAGCTTCTAGAAGGTTTACATGATTTCTTAAAAAAGATGAGTTTTTAGAAAATGTGTTTTATTTCATAAATGGAATCAACAAAGTATGCAAATTCTACGTCATAACGACTTTCTATAGTTTGCGCATGCGTTTGGAAATAAGAAAAGCTTACTTCCCTCGTTTTCTTAAATCAGAGCTTCTAGAAGGTTTACATGATTTCTTAAAAAACACGAGTTTTTAGAAAATGTGTTTTATTTCATAAATGGAATCTACAAAGTATGCACATTCTACGTTATAACGACTTTCTATAGTTTGCACATGCGTTCGGAAATAAGAAAAGCTTACTTCCCCCTTTTTTTAAAATCACAGCTTCTAGAATGTTTACATGATTTCTTAAAAAACACGAGTTTTTAGAAAATGTGTTTTGTTTCATAAATGGAATCAACAAAGTATGCACATTCTACATCATAACGACTTTCTATAGTTTGCGCATGCGTTTGGAAATAAGAAAAGCTTACTTCCCCCGTTTTTTAAAATCACAGCTTCTAGAAGGTTTACATGATTTCTTAAAAAACACGAGTTTTTTAGAAAATGTGCTTTACTTCATAAATGGAATCTACAAAGTATGCACATTCTACATCATAACGACTTTCTATAGTTTGCGCATGCGTCCGGAAATAAGAAAAGCTTACTTCCCCCGTTTTTTAAAATCACAGCTTCTAGAAGGTTTACATAATTTCTTAAAAAACACGAGTTTTTAGAAAATGTGTTTTATATCATAAATGGAATGAACAAAGTATGCACATTTTATGTCATAAGGCCTTTCTATAGTTTGCGCATGCGTTTGGAAATAAGAAAAGCTTACTTCCCTCATTTTTTAAAATCTCAGCTTCTAGAAGGTTTACATGATTTCTTAAAAAACATGAGTTTTTCTAAAATGTGTTTTATTTCATAAATGGAATCTACAAAGTATGCACATTCTACGTCATAACGACTTTCTATAGTTTGGGCATGCCTCCGGAAATAAAAAAAGCTTACTTCCCCCGTTTTTTAAAATCACAGCTTCTAGAAGGTTTACATGATTTCTTAAAAAACACGAGTTTTTAGAAAATGTGTTTTATTTCATAAATGGAATCAACAAAGTATGCACATTCTACATCATAACGACTTTCTATAGTTTGCGCATGCATCCGGAAATAAGAAAAGCTTACTTCCACTGTTTTTTAAAATCACAGCTTTTAGAAGGTTTACATGATTTCTTAAAAAACACGAGATTTTTTAAAATGTGTTTTATTTCATAAATGGAATCAACAAAGTATGCACATTCTACTTTCTATAGTTTGTGCATGCGTTTGGAAATAAGAAAAGCTTACTTCCACCGTTTTTTAAAATCACAGCTTCTAGAAGGTTTACATGATTTCGTAAAAAACACGAGTTTTTAGAAAATGTGTTTTATTTCAAAAATGGAATCTACAAAGTATGCACATTCTACGTCATAACAACTTTCTATAGTTTGCGCATGCATCTGGAAATAAGAAAAGCTTACTTCCCCCGTTTTTTAAAATCACAACTTCTAGAAGGTTTACATGACTTCTTAAAAAACACGAGTTTTTAGAAAATGTGTTTTATTTCATAAATGGAATCAACAAAGTATGCACATTCTACGTCATAACGACTTTCTATAGTTTGCGCATGCGTTTGGAAATAAGAAAAGCTTACTTCCCCCGTTTTTTAAAATCACAGCTTCTAGAAGGTTTACATGATTTCTTAAAAAACACGAGTTTTTAGAAAATTTGTTTTATTTCATAAATGGAAAAACAAAGTATGCAAATTCTATGTCATAACAACTTTCTATAGTTTGCGCATGCGTCCGGAAATAAGAAAAGCTTACTTCCACCGTTTTTTAAAATCACAGCTTCTTGAAGGTTTACATGATTTCGTAAAAAGCACGAGTTTTTAGAAAATGTGTTTTATTTCATAAATGGAATCTACAAAGTATGCACATTCTACATCATAACGAGTTTCTATAGTTTGCGCATGCGTCCGGAAATGAGAAAAGCTTACTTCCCCCATTTTTTAAAATCACAACTTCTAGAAGGTTTACATGATTTCTTAAAAAACACGAGTTTTTAGAAAATGTGTTTTATTTCATAAATGGAATCAACATAGTATGCACATTCTACGTCATAACGACTTTCTATAGTTTGCGCATGCGTTTGGAAATAAGAAAAGCTTACTTCCCCCTTTTTTTTAAATCACAGGTTCTAGAAGGTTTACATGATTTCTTAAAAAACACGAGTTTTTAGAAAATGTGTTTTATTCCATAAATGGAAACAACAAAGTATGCACATTCTATGTCATAACGACTTTCTATAGTTTGCGCATGCGTTTGGAATTAGGAAAAGTTTACTTCCACCGTTTTTTAAAATCACAGCTTCTAGAAGGTTTACATGATTTCTTAAAAAACACGAGTTTTTGGAAAATGTGTTTTATTTCATCAATGGAATCAACAAAGTATGCAAATTCTACGTCATAACGACTTTCTATAGTTTGCGCATGCGTTTGGAAATAAGAAAAGTTTACTTCCACCGTTTTTTAAAATCACAGCTTCTAGAAGGTTTACATGATTTCTTAAAAAACACGAGTTTTTAGAAAATGTGTTTTATTTCATAAATGGAATCTACAAAGTATGCACATTCTACGTCATAACGACTTTCTATAGTTTGCACATGCGTCCGGAAATAATAAAAGATTACTTTCCCCGTTTTTTAAAATCACAGCTTCTAGAAGGTTTACATGATTTCGTAAAAAACATGAGTTTTTAGAAAATGTGTTTTATTTCTTAAATGGAATCTACAAAGTATGCACATTCTACGTCATAACGACTTTCTATAGTTTGCGCATGCGTCCAGAAATAAGAAAAGCTTACTTCCACCGTTTTTTAAAATCACAGCTTCTTGAAGGTTTACATGATTTCGTAAAAAACACGAGTTTTTAGAAAATCTGTTTTATTTCATAAATGGAATCTACAAAGTATGCACATTCTACGTCATCACGACTTTCTATAGTTTGCGCATGTGTCCGAAAAAGAGAAAAGCTTACTTCCCCCGTCTTTTAAAATCACAGTTTCTAGAAGGTTTACATGATTTCTTAAAAAACACTAGTTTTTAGAAAATGTGTTTTATTTGATAAATGGAAACAACAAAGTATGCACATTCTATGTCATAACGACTTTCTATAATTTGCGCATGCGTCTGGAAATAAGAAAAGCTTACTTCCACCGTTTTTTAAAATCACATTTTCTAGAAGGTTTACATGATTTCTTAAAAAAGACGAGTTTTTAGAAAATGTGTTTTATTTCATCAATGGAATGGAAAAAGTATGCACATTCTACATCATGACGACTTTCTATAGTTTGCGCATTCGTCCGGAAATAAGAAAAGCTTACTTCCACCGTTTTTTAAAATCACAGCTTCTAGAATGTTTACATGATTTCGTAAAAAACAAGAGTTCTTAGAAAATGTGCTTTATTTCATAAATGGAATCTATAAAGTATGCACATTCCACGTTATAACGACTTTCTATAGTTTGCGCATGCGTCCGGAAATAAGAAAAGCTTACTTCCCCCGTTTTTTAAAATCACAGCTTCTAGAATGTTTACATGATTTCTTAAAAAACACGAGTTTTTAGAAAATGCGTTTTATTTCATAAATGAAATCAACAAAATATGGACATTCTATGTCATAACGTGATTCTATAGTTTGCGCATGCATTTGGAAATAAGAAAAGCTTACTTCCCTCGTTTTTTAAAATCACAGCTTCTAGAAGGTTTACATGATTTGTTAAAAAACACGAGTTTTTAGAAAATGTGTTTTATTTCATAAATGGAATCAACAAAGTATGCCCATTCTAAGTCATAACGACTTTCTATAGTTTGCGCATGTGTTTGGAAATAAGAAAAGCTTACTTCCCCGATTTTTTAAAATCACAGCTTCTAGAAGGTTTACATGATTTCTTAAAAAACACGATTTTTTGAAAATGTGTTTTATTTCATAAATGGAATCAACAAAGTATGCATATTCTACGTCATAATGACTTTCTATAGTTTGCGCATGCGTCCGGAAATAAGAAAAGCTTACTTCCACCGTTTTTTAAAATCACAGCTTCTAGAAGGTTTACATGATTTCGTAAAAAACACGAGTTTTTAGAAAATGTGTTTTATTTCATAAATGGAATAAACAAAGTATCCACATTCTACGTCATAACGACTTTCTATAGTTTGTGGATGCGTCCGGAAATAAGAAAAGCTTACTTCCACCATTTTTTGAAATCACAGCTTCTTGAAGGTTTACATGATTTCATAAAAAACATGAGTTTTTAGAAAATGTGTTTTATTTCATAAATGGAATCTACAAAGTATGCACATTCTACGTCATAAGGACTTTCTATAGTTTACGCATGCGTACGGAAATAAGAAAAGCTTACTTCCGCCGTTTTTTAAAATCACAGCTTCTAGAAGGTTTACATGATTTCTTAAAAAACACGAGTTTTTAGAAAATATGTTTTATTTCATAAATGGAATCAACAAAGTATGCACATTCTACGTCATAACGACTTTCTATAGTTTGCGCATGCATTTGGAAATAAGAAAAGCTTACTTCCACCATTTTTTAAAATCACAGCTTCTAGAAGGTTTACATGATTTCGTAAAAAACACGAGTTTTTAGAAAATGTGTTTTATTTCATAAATGGAATCAACAAAGTATGCACATTCTACGTCATAACGACTTTCTATAGTTTGCGCATGCGTTTGGAAATAAGAAAAGCTTACTTCCCTCGTTTTTTTAAATCACAGCTTCTAGAAGGTTTACATGATTTCTTAAAAAACACGAGTTTTTAGAAAATGTGTTTTATTTCATAAATTGAATCTACAAAGTATGCACATTCTATGTCATAACGAATTTCTATAGTTTGCACATGCGTCCGGAAATAAGAAAAGCTTACTTCCCCCTTTTTTTAAAATCACAGCTTCTAGAAGGTTTACATGATTTCTTAAAAAACATGAGTTTTTAGAAAATGTGTTTTGTTTCATAAATGGAATCAACAAAGTATGCACATTCTACGTCATAACGACTTTCTATAGTATGCGCATGCGTTTGGAAATAAGAAAAGCTTACTTCCCCCGTTTTTTAAAATCACAGCTTCTAGAAGGTTTACATGATTTCTTAAAAAACACGAATTTTTAGAAAATGAGTTTTATTTCATAAATGGAATCAACAAAGTATGCACATTCTACGTAATAACGACTTTCTATAGTTCGCGCATTCGACCGGAAATAAGAAAAGCTTACTTCCACCGTTTTTTAAAATAGCAGCTTCTGGAAGGTTTACATGATTTCATAAAAAACATGAGTTTTTAGAAAATGTGTTTTATTTCATAAATGGTATCAACAAAGTATGCACATTCTACGTCATAAGGACTTTCTATAGTTTTCGAATGCGTCCGGAAATAAGAAAAGCTTACTTCCCTCGTTTTTTAAAATCACAGCTTCTAGAAGGTTTACATGATTTCTTAAAAAACACGAGTTTTTAGTATATAGGTTATATTTCATAAATGGAATCAACAAAGTATGCGCATTCTACGCCATAACGACTTTCTATAGTTTGCGCATGCGTCCGGAAATAAGAAAAGCTTACTTCCCCCGTTTTTTAAAATCCCAGCTTCTAGAAGGTTTACATGATTTCTTAAAAAACACGAGTTTTTAGAAAATGTGTTTTATTTAATAAATGGAATCAACAAAATATGCACATTCTACGTCATAACAACTTTCTATAGTTTGCGCATGCATTTGGAAATAAGAAAAGCTTACTTCCCCCGTTTTTTAAAATCACAACTTCTAGAAGGTTTACATGATTTCGTAAAAAACACGAGTTTTTAGAAAATGTGTTTTATTTCATAAATGGAATCTACAAAGTATGCACATTCTACGTCATAACGACTTTCTATAGTTTGCGCATGCGTCCGGAAATGAGAAAAGCTTACTTCCCCCGTTTTTTAAAATCACAACTTGTAGAAGGTTTACATGATTTCTTAAAAAACACGAGTTTTTAGAAAATGTGTTTTATTTCATAAATGGAAACAACAAAGTATGCACATTCTATGTCATAACGACTTTCTATAGTTTGTGCATGCGTCCGGAAATAAGAAAAGCTTACTTCCACCGTTTTTTAAAATCACAGCTTCTAGAAGGTTTACATGATTTCGTAAAAAACACGAGTTTTTAGAAAATGTGCTTTATTTCATAAATGGAATCTACAAAGTATGCACATTCTACGTCATAACGACTTTCTGTAGTATGACCATGCGTCCGGAAATAAGAAAAGCTTACTTCCCCCGTTTTTTAAAATCACAGCTTCTAGAAGGTTTACATGATTTCTTAAAAAACACGAGTTTTTTAGAAAATGTGCTTTACTTCATAAATGGAATCTACAAAGTATGCACATTCTACATCATAACGACTTTCTATAGTTTGCACATGCGTCCGGAAATAAGAAAAGCTTACTTCCCCCGTTTTTTAAAATCACAGCTTCTACAAGGTTTACATTATTTCTTAAAAAACACGAGTTTTTAGAAAATGTGTATGCACATTCTATGTCATAACGACTTTCTATAGTTTGCGCATGCGTCCAGAAATAAGAAAAGCTTACTTCCACCGTTTTTTAAAATCACAGCTTCTTGAAGGTTTACATGATTTCGTAAAAAACACGAGTTTTTAGAAAATGTGTTTTATTTCATAAATGGAATCTACAAAGTATGCACATTCTACGTCATAACGACTTTCTATAATTTGCGCATGCCTCCGGAAATAAGAAAAGCTTACTTCCCCCGTTTTTAAAATCACAGCTTCTAGAAGGTTTACATGATTTTTAAAAAACACGAGTTTTTAGAAAATGTGTTTTATTTCATAAATGGAATTAACAAAATATGCACATTCTACATCATAACGACTTTCTATAGTTTGTGCATGCGTGTTGAAATAAGAAAAGCATACTTCCACCATTTTTCAAAATCACAGCTTCTAGAAGGTTTACATGATTTCGTAAAAAACATGAGTTTTTAGAAAATGTGTTTTATTTCATAAATGGAATCTACAAAGTATGGACATTCTACGTCATAACGACTTTCTATAGTTTGCGCATGCGTCCGGAAATAAGAAAAGCTTACTTCCCCCGTTTTTTAAAATCACAACTTCTAGAAGGTTTACATGACTTCTTAAAAAACACGAGGTTTTAGAAAATGTGTTTTATTTCATAAATGGAATCAACAAAGTATGCACATTCTATGTGATAACGACTTTCTATAGTTTCCGCATGCGTCCGGAAATGTGAAAAGCTTACTTCCCCCGTTTTTTCAAATCACAGCGTCTAGAAGGTTTACATGATTTCTTAAAAAACACAAGTTTTTAGAAAATGTGTTTTATTTCATAAATGGAAACAACAAAGTATGCCCATTCTATGTCATAACGACTTTCTATAGTTTGCTCATGCGTCCAGAAATAAGAAAAGCTTACTTCCCATGTTTTTTAAAATCACAGCTTCTAGAAGGCTTACATGATTTCTTAAAAAACACGAGTTTTTAGAAAATGTGTTTTATTTCATAAATGGAATCAACAAAGTATGCACATTCTACATCATAACGACTTTCTATAGTTTGCGCATGCGTTTGAAAATAAGAAAAGCTTACTTCCCCCGTTTTTTAAAATCACAGCTTCTAGAAGGTTTACATGATTTCTTAAAAAACACGAGTTTTTAGAAAATGTGTTTTATTTCATAAACGAAATCAACAAAGTATGCACATTCTACGTCATAATGACTTTCTATAGTTTGCGCATGCGTCCGGAAATAAGAAAAGCTTACTTCCACCGTTTTTTAAAATCACAGCTTCTAGAAGGTTTACATGATTTCGTAAAAAACATGAGTTTTTAGAAAATGTGTTTTATTTCATAAATGGAATCAACAAAGTATGCACATTCTACATCATAACGAATTTCTATAGTTTGCGCATGCGTTTGGAAATAAGAAAAGCTTACTTCCCCCGTTTTTTAAAATCACAGCTTCTAGAAGGTTTACATGATTTCGTAAAAAACACGAGTTTTTAGAAAATGTGTTTTATTTCATAAATGGAATCTACAAAGTATGCACATTCTACATCATAACGACTTTCTATAGTTTGCGCATGCGTCCGAAAATAAGAAAAGCTTACTTCCCCCGTTTTTTAAAATCACAGCTTCTAGAAGGTTTACATGATTTCTTAAAAAACACGAGTTTTTAGAAAATGTGTTTTATTTCATAAATGGAATCAATAAAGTATGCACATTCTACGTCATAACGACTTTCTATAGTTTGTGCATGCGTTTGGAAATAAGAAAAGCTTACTTCCCCCGTTTTTTAAAATCACAGCTTCTAGAACGTTTACATGATTAGTTAAAAAACACGAGTTTTTAGAAAATGTGTTTTATTTCATAAATGGAATCAACAAAATATGCACATTCTACGTCATAACGAATTTCTATAGTTTGCGCATGCGTCCGTAAATAAGAAAAGCTTACTTCCACCGTTTTTTAAAATAATAGCTTCTAGAAGGTTTATATGATTTCGTAAAAAACACGAGTTTTTAGAAAATGTGTTTTATTTCATAAATGGAATCTACAAAGTATGCACATTCTACATCATAATGACTTTCTATAGTTTGCGCATTCGTTTGGAAATAAGAAAAGCTTACTTCCACCGTTTTTTAAAATAAGAGCTTCTAGAAGGTTTACATGATTTCGTAAAAAACACGAGTTTTTAGAAAATGTGTTTTATTTCATAAATGGAATCAACAAAGTATGCACATTCTACATCATAATGACTTTCTATAGTTTGCGCATTCGTTTGGAAATAAGAAAAGCTTACTTCCACCGTTTTTTAAAATAAGAGCTTCTAGAAGGTTTACATGATTTCGTAAAAAACACGAGTTTTTAGAAAATGTGTTTTATTTCATAAATGGAATATACAAAGTATGCACATTCTACGTCATAACGACTTTCTATAGTTTGCGCATGCGTCCGGAAATAAGAAAAGCTTACTTCCACCGTTTTTTAAAATAAGAGCTTCTAGAAGGTTTACATGATTTCGTAAAAAACACGAGTTTTTAGAAAATGTGTTTTATTTCATAAATGGAATATACAAAGTATGCACATTCTACGTCATAACGACTTTCTATAGTTTGCGCATAAGTTTGGAAATAAGAAAAGCTTACTTCCCCCGTTTTTTAAAATCACAGCTTCTAGAAGGTTTACATGATTTCGTAAAAAACACGAGTTTTTAGAAAATGTGTTTTATTTCATAAATGGAATCAACAAAGTATGCACATTCTACATCATAATGACTTTATATAGTTTGCGCATTCGTTTGGAAATAAGAAAAGCTTACTTCCACCGTTTTTTAAAATAAGAGCTTCTAGAAGGTTTACATGATTTCGTAAAAAACACGAGTTTTTAGAAAATGTGTTTTATTTCATAAATGGAATATACAAAGTATGCACATTCTACGTCATAACGACTTTCTATAGTTTGCGCATGCGTCCGGAAATAAGAAAAGCTTACTTCCCCTGTTTTTTAAAATCACACCTTCTAGAAGGTTTACATGATTTCTTAAAAAATACGAGTTTTTAGAAAATGTGTTTTATTTCATAAATGGAATCAACAAAGTATGCACATTCTACGTCATAACGACTTTCTATAGTTTCCGCATGCATTTGGATATAAGAAAAGCTTACTTCCCCCGTTTTTTAAAATCACAGCTTCTAGAAGGTTTACATGATTTCGTAAAAAACATGAGTTTTTAGAAAATATGCTTTATTTCATAAATGGAATCTACAAAGTATGCACATTCTACGTCATAACGACTTTCTATAGTTTGCGCATGCGTCCGGAAATAAGAAAAGCTTACTTCCACCATTTTTTAAAATCACAGCTTCTAGAAGGTTTACATGATTTCCTAAAAAACACGAGTTTTTAGAAAATGTGTTTTATTTCATAAATGGAATCAACAAAATATGCGCATTCTACGTCATAAAGACTTTCTATAGTTTGCGCATGCGTTTGGAAATAGGAAAAGCTTACTTCCACCGTTTTTTTAAATCACAGCTTCTAGAAGGTTTACATGATTTCTTGAAAAACACGAGTTTTTAGAAAATGTGTTTATTTCATAAATGGAATCTACAAAGTATGGACATTCTATGTCATAACAACTTTCTATAGTTTGCGCATGCGTCCCGAAATAAGAAAAGCTTACTTCCCCTTTTTTTAAAATCACAGCTTCTAGAAGGTTTACATGATTTCTTAAAAAACACGAGTTTTTAGAAAATGTGTTTTATTTCATAAATGGAATCATGAAAGTATCCACATTCTATGTCATAACGACTTTCTATAGTTTGCACATGCGTTTGGAAATAAGAAAAGCTTACTTCCCCCGTTTTTTAAAATCACAGCTTCTAGAAGGTTTACATGATTTATTAAAAAACACGAATTTTTAGAAAATGTGTTTTATTTCATAAATGGAATCAACAAAGTATGCATATTCTATGTCATAACGACTTTCTATAGTTTGCGAATGCGTCCGGAAATAAGAAAAGCTTACTTCCACCGTTTTTTAAAATCACAGCTTCTAGAAGGTTTACATGATTTCGTAAAAAACACGAGTTTTTAAAAAATGTGTTTTATTTCATAAATGGAATCTAAAAACTATGCACATTCTACGTCATAACGAGTTTCTATAGTTTGCGCATGCGTCCGGAAATGAGAAAAGCTTACTTCCCCCATTTTTTAAAATCACAGCTTCTAGAAGGTTTACATGATTTCTTAAAAAAGATGAGTTTTTAGAAAATGTGTTTTATTTCATAAATGGAATCAACAAAGTATGCAAATTCTACGTCATAACGACTTTCTATAGTTTGCGCATGCGTTTGGAAATAAGAAAAGCTTACTTCCCTCGTTTTCTTAAATCAGAGCTTCTAGAAGGTTTACATGATTTCTTAAAAAACACGAGTTTTTAGAAAATGTGTTTTATTTCATAAATGGAATCTACAAAGTATGCACATTCTACGTTATAACGACTTTCTATAGTTTGCACATGCGTTCGGAAATAAGAAAAGCTTACTTCCCCCTTTTTTTAAAATCACAGCTTCTAGAATGTTTACATGATTTCTTAAAAAACACGAGTTTTTAGAAAATGTGTTTTGTTTCATAAATGGAATCAACAAAGTATGCACATTCTACATCATAACGACTTTCTATAGTTTGCGCATGCGTTTGGAAATAAGAAAAGCTTACTTCCCCCGTTTTTTAAAATCACAGCTTCTAGAAGGTTTACATGATTTCTTAAAAAACACGAGTTTTTTAGAAAATGTGCTTTACTTCATAAATGGAATCTACAAAGTATGCACATTCTACATCATAACGACTTTCTATAGTTTGCGCATGCGTCCGGAAATAAGAAAAGCTTACTTCCCCCGTTTTTTAAAATCACAGCTTCTAGAAGGTTTACATAATTTCTTAAAAAACACGAGTTTTTAGAAAATGTGTTTTATATCATAAATGGAATGAACAAAGTATGCACATTTTATGTCATAAGGCCTTTCTATAGTTTGCGCATGCGTTTGGAAATAAGAAAAGCTTACTTCCCTCATTTTTTAAAATCTCAGCTTCTAGAAGGTTTACATGATTTCTTAAAAAACATGAGTTTTTCTAAAATGTGTTTTATTTCATAAATGGAATCTACAAAGTATGCACATTCTACGTCATAACGACTTTCTATAGTTTGCGCATGCCTCCGGAAATAAAAAAAGCTTACTTCCCCCGTTTTTTAAAATCACAGCTTCTAGAAGGTTTACATGATTTCTTAAAAAACACGAGTTTTTAGAAAATGTGTTTTATTTCATAAATGGAATCAACAAAGTATGCACATTCTACATCATAACGACTTTCTATAGTTTGCGCATGCATCCGGAAATAAGAAAAGCTTACTTCCACTGTTTTTTAAAATCACAGCTTTTAGAAGGTTTACATGATTTCTTAAAAAACACGAGATTTTTGAAAATGTGTTTTATTTCATAAATGGAATCAACAAAGTATGCACATTCTACTTTCTATAGTTTGTGCATGCGTTTGGAAATAAGAAAAGCTTACTTCCACCGTTTTTTAAAATCACAGCTTCTAGAAGGTTTACATGATTTCGTAAAAAACACGAGTTTTTAGAAAATGTGTTTTATTTCAAAAATGGAATCTACAAAGTATGCACATTCTACGTCATAACAACTTTCTATAGTTTGCGCATGCATCTGGAAATAAGAAAAGCTTACTTCCCCCGTTTTTTAAAATCACAACTTCTAGAAGGTTTACATGACTTCTTAAAAAACACGAGTTTTTAGAAAATGTGTTTTATTTCATAAATGGAATCAACAAAGTATGCACATTCTACGTCATAACGACTTTCTATAGTTTGCGCATGCGTTTGGAAATAAGAAAAGCTTACTTCCCCCGTTTTTTAAAATCACAGCTTCTAGAAGGTTTACATGATTTCTTAAAAAACACGAGTTTTTAGAAAATTTGTTTTATTTCATAAATGGAAAAACAAAGTATGCACATTCTATGTCATAACAACTTTCTATAGTTTGCGCATGCGTCCGGAAATAAGAAAAGCTTACTTCCACCGTTTTTTAAAATCACAGCTTCTTGAAGGTTTACATGATTTCGTAAAAAGCACGAGTTTTTAGAAAATGTGTTTTATTTCATAAATGGAATCTACAAAGTATGCACATTCTACGTCATAACGAGTTTCTATAGTTTGCGCATGCGTCCGGAAATGAGAAAAGCTTACTTCCCCCATTTTTTAAAATCACAACTTCTAGAAGGTTTACATGATTTCTTAAAAAACACGAGTTTTTAGAAAATGTGTTTTATTTCATAAATGGAATCAACATAGTATGCACATTCTACGTCATAACGACTTTCTATAGTTTGCGCATGCGTTTGGAAATAAGAAAAGCTTACTTCCCCCTTTTTTTTAAATCACAGGTTCTAGAAGGTTTACATGATTTCTTAAAAAACACGAGTTTTTAGAAAATGTGTTTTATTCCATAAATGGAAACAACAAAGTATGCACATTCTATGTCATAACGACTTTCTATAGTTTGCGCATGCGTTTGGAATTAGGAAAAGTTTACTTCCACCGTTTTTTAAAATCACAGCTTCTAGAAGGTTTACATGATTTCTTAAAAAACACGAGTTTTTGGAAAATGTGTTTTATTTCATCAATGGAATCAACAAAGTATGCAAATTCTACGTCATAACGACTTTCTATAGTTTGCGCATGCGTTTGGAAATAAGAAAAGTTTACTTCCACCGTTTTTTAAAATCACAGCTTCTAGAAGGTTTACATGATTTCTTAAAAAACACGAGTTTTTAGAAAATGTGTTTTATTTCATAAATGGAATCTACAAAGTATGCACATTCTACGTCATAACGACTTTCTATAGTTTGCACATGCGTCCGGAAATAATAAAAGATTACTTTCCCCGTTTTTTAAAATCACAGCTTCTAGAAGGTTTACATGATTTCGTAAAAAACATGAGTTTTTAGAAAATGTGTTTTATTTCTTAAATGGAATCTACAAAGTATGCACATTCTACGTCATAACGACTTTCTATAGTTTGCGCATGCGTCCAGAAATAAGAAAAGCTTACTTCCACCGTTTTTTAAAATCACAGCTTCTTGAAGGTTTACATGATTTCGTAAAAAACACGAGTTTTTAGAAAATCTGTTTTATTTCATAAATGGAATCTACAAAGTATGCACATTCTACGTCATCACGACTTTCTATAGTTTGCGCATGTGTCCGAAAAAGAGAAAAGCTTACTTCCCCCGTCTTTTAAAATCACAGTTTCTAGAAGGTTTACATGATTTCTTAAAAAACACTAGTTTTTAGAAAATGTGTTTTATTTGATAAATGGAAACAACAAAGTATGCACATTCTATGTCATAACGACTTTCTATAATTTGCGCATGCGTCTGGAAATAAGAAAAGCTTACTTCCACCGTTTTTTAAAATCACATTTTCTAGAAGGTTTACATGATTTCTTAAAAAAGACGAGTTTTTAGAAAATGTGTTTTATTTCATCAATGGAATGGAAAAAGTATGCACATTCTACATCATGACGACTTTCTATAGTTTGCGCATTCGTCCGGAAATAAGAAAAGCTTACTTCCACCGTTTTTTAAAATCACAGCTTCTAGAATGTTTACATGATTTCGTAAAAAACAAGAGTTCTTAGAAAATGTGCTTTATTTCATAAATGGAATCTATAAAGTATGCACATTCCACGTTATAACGACTTTCTATAGTTTGCGCATGCGTCCGGAAATAAGAAAAGCTTACTTCCCCCGTTTTTTAAAATCACAGCTTCTAGAATGTTTACATGATTTCTTAAAAAACACGAGTTTTTAGAAAATGCGTTTTATTTCATAAATGAAATCAACAAAATATGGACATTCTATGTCATAACGTGATTCTATAGTTTGCGCATGCATTTGGAAATAAGAAAAGCTTACTTCCCTCGTTTTTTAAAATCACAGCTTCTAGAAGGTTTACATGATTTGTTAAAAAACACGAGTTTTTAGAAAATGTGTTTTATTTCATAAATGGAATCAACAAAGTATGCCCATTCTAAGTCATAACGACTTTCTATAGTTTGCGCATGTGTTTGGAAATAAGAAAAGCTTACTTCCCCGATTTTTTAAAATCACAGCTTCTAGAAGGTTTACATGATTTCTTAAAAAACACGATTTTTTGAAAATGTGTTTTATTTCATAAATGGAATCAACAAAGTATGCATATTCTACGTCATAATGACTTTCTTTAGTTTGCGCATGCGTCCGGAAATAAGAAAAGCTTACTTCCACCGTTTTTTAAAATCACAGCTTCTAGAAGGTTTACATGATTTCGTAAAAAACACGAGTTTTTAGAAAATGTGTTTTATTTCATAAATGGAATAAACAAAGTATCCACATTCTACGTCATAACGAGTTTCTATAGTTTGTGGATGCGTCCGGAAATAAGAAAAGCTTACTTCCACCATTTTTTGAAATCACAGCTTCTTGAAGGTTTACATGATTTCATAAAAAACATGAGTTTTTAGAAAATGTGTTTTATTTCATAAATGGAATCTACAAAGTATGCACATTCTACGTCATAAGGACTTTCTATAGTTTACGCATGCGTACGGAAATAAGAAAAGCTTACTTCCCCCGTTTTTTAAAATCACAGCTTCTAGAAGGTTTACATGATTTCTTAAAAAACACGAGTTTTTAGAAAATATGTTTTATTTCATAAATGGAATCAACAAAGTATGCACATTCTACGTCATAACGACTTTCTATAGTTTGCGCATGCATTTGGAAATAAGAAAAGCTTACTTCCACCATTTTTTAAAATCACAGCTTCTAGAAGGTTTACATGATTTCGTAAAAAACACGAGTTTTTAGAAAATGTGTTTTATTTCATAAATGGAATCAACAAAGTATGCACATTCTACGTCATAACGACTTTCTATAGTTTGCGCATGCGTTTGGAAATAAGAAAAGCTTACTTCCCTCGTTTTTTTAAATCACAGCTTCTAGAAGGTTTACATGATTTCTTAAAAAACACGAGTTTTTAGAAAATGTGTTTTATTTCATAAATTGAATCTACAAAGTATGCACATTCTATGTCATAACGAATTTCTATAGTTTGCACATGCGTCCGGAAATAAGAAAAGCTTACTTCCCCCTTTTTTTAAAATCACAGCTTCTAGAAGGTTTACATGATTTCTTAAAAAACATGAGTTTTTAGAAAATGTGTTTTGTTTCATAAATGGAATCAACAAAGTATGCACATTCTACGTCATAACGACTTTCTATAGTATGCGCATGCGTTTGGAAATAAGAAAAGCTTACTTCCCCCGTTTTTTAAAATCACAGCTTCTAGAAGGTTTACATGATTTCTTAAAAAACACGAATTTTTAGAAAATGAGTTTTATTTCATAAATGGAATCAACAAAGTATGCACATTCTACGTAATAACGACTTTCTATAGTTCGCGCATTCGACCGGAAATAAGAAAAGCTTACTTCCACCGTTTTTTAAAATAGCAGCTTCTGGAAGGTTTACATGATTTCATAAAAAACATGAGTTTTTAGAAAATGTGTTTTATTTCATAAATGGTATCAACAAAGTATGCACATTCTACGTCATAAGGACTTTCTATAGTTTTCGAATGCGTCCGGAAATAAGAAAAGCTTACTTCCCTCGTTTTTTAAAATCACAGCTTCTAGAAGGTTTACATGATTTCTTAAAAAACACGAGTTTTTAGTATATAGGTTATATTTCATAAATGGAATCAACAAAGTATGCGCATTCTACGCCATAACGACTTTCTATAGTTTGCGCATGCGTCCGGAAATAAGAAAAGCTTACTTCCCCCGTTTTTTAAAATCCCAGCTTCTAGAAGGTTTACATGATTTCTTAAAAAACACGAGTTTTTAGAAAATGTGTTTTATTTAATAAATGGAATCAACAAAATATGCACATTCTACGTCATAACAACTTTCTATAGTTTGCGCATGCATTTGGAAATAAGAAAAGCTTACTTCCCCCGTTTTTTAAAATCACAACTTCTAGAAGGTTTACATGATTTCGTAAAAAACACGAGTTTTTAGAAAATGTGTTTTATTTCATAAATGGAATCTACAAAGTATGCACATTCTACGTCATAACGACTTTCTATAGTTTGCGCATGCGTCCGGAAATAAGAAAAGCTTACTTCCCCTGTTTTTTAAAATCACACCTTCTAGAAGGTTTACATGATTTCTTAAAAAATACGAGTTTTTAGAAAATGTGTTTTATTTCATAAATGGAATCAACAAAGTATGCACATTCTACGTCATAACGACTTTCTATAGTTTCCGCATGCATTTGGATATAAGAAAAGCTTACTTCCCCCGTTTTTTAAAATCACAGCTTCTAGAAGGTTTACATGATTTCGTAAAAAACATGAGTTTTTAGAAAATATGCTTTATTTCATAAATGGAATCTACAAAGTATGCACATTCTACGTCATAACGACTTTCTATAGTTTGCGCATGCGTCCGGAAATAAGAAAAGCTTACTTCCACCATTTTTTAAAATCACAGCTTCTAGAAGGTTTACATGATTTCCTAAAAAACACGAGTTTTTAGAAAATGTGTTTTATTTCATAAATGGAATCAACAAAATATGCGCATTCTACGTCATAAAGACTTTCTATAGTTTGCGCATGCGTTTGGAAATAGGAAAAGCTTACTTCCACCGTTTTTTTAAATCACAGCTTCTAGAAGGTTTACATGATTTCTTGAAAAACACGAGTTTTTAGAAAATGTGTTTATTTCATAAATGGAATCTACAAAGTATGGACATTCTATGTCATAACAACTTTCTATAGTTTGCGCATGCGTCCCGAAATAAGAAAAGCTTACTTCCCCTTTTTTTAAAATCACAGCTTCTAGAAGGTTTACATGATTTCTTAAAAAACACGAGTTTTTAGAAAATGTGTTTTATTTCATAAATGGAATCATGAAAGTATCCACATTCTATGTCATAACGACTTTCTATAGTTTGCACATGCGTTTGGAAATAAGAAAAGCTTACTTCCCCCGTTTTTTAAAATCACAGCTTCTAGAAGGTTTACATGATTTATTAAAAAACACGAATTTTTAGAAAATGTGTTTTATTTCATAAATGGAATCAACAAAGTATGCATATTCTATGTCATAACGACTTTCTATAGTTTGCGAATGCGTCCGGAAATAAGAAAAGCTTACTTCCACCGTTTTTTAAAATCACAGCTTCTAGAAGGTTTACATGATTTCGTAAAAAACACGAGTTTTTAAAAAATGTGTTTTATTTCATAAATGGAATCTAAAAACTATGCACATTCTACGTCATAACGAGTTTCTATAGTTTGCGCATGCGTCCGGAAATGAGAAAAGCTTACTTCCCCCATTTTTTAAAATCACAGCTTCTAGAAGGTTTACATGATTTCTTAAAAAAGATGAGTTTTTAGAAAATGTGTTTTATTTCATAAATGGAATCAACAAAGTATGCAAATTCTACGTCATAACGACTTTCTATAGTTTGCGCATGCGTTTGGAAATAAGAAAAGCTTACTTCCCTCGTTTTCTTAAATCAGAGCTTCTAGAAGGTTTACATGATTTCTTAAAAAACACGAGTTTTTAGAAAATGTGTTTTATTTCATAAATGGAATCTACAAAGTATGCACATTCTACGTTATAACGACTTTCTATAGTTTGCACATGCGTTCGGAAATAAGAAAAGCTTACTTCCCCCTTTTTTTAAAATCACAGCTTCTAGAATGTTTACATGATTTCTTAAAAAACACGAGTTTTTAGAAAATGTGTTTTGTTTCATAAATGGAATCAACAAAGTATGCACATTCTACATCATAACGACTTTCTATAGTTTGCGCATGCGTTTGGAAATAAGAAAAGCTTACTTCCCCCGTTTTTTAAAATCACAGCTTCTAGAAGGTTTACATGATTTCTTAAAAAACACGAGTTTTTTAGAAAATGTGCTTTACTTCATAAATGGAATCTACAAAGTATGCACATTCTACATCATAACGACTTTCTATAGTTTGCGCATGCGTCCGGAAATAAGAAAAGCTTACTTCCCCCGTTTTTTAAAATCACAGCTTCTAGAAGGTTTACATAATTTCTTAAAAAACACGAGTTTTTAGAAAATGTGTTTTATATCATAAATGGAATGAACAAAGTATGCACATTTTATGTCATAAGGCCTTTCTATAGTTTGCGCATGCGTTTGGAAATAAGAAAAGCTTACTTCCCTCATTTTTTAAAATCTCAGCTTCTAGAAGGTTTACATGATTTCTTAAAAAACATGAGTTTTTCTAAAATGTGTTTTATTTCATAAATGGAATCTACAAAGTATGCACATTCTACGTCATAACGACTTTCTATAGTTTGCGCATGCCTCCGGAAATAAAAAAAGCTTACTTCCCCCGTTTTTTAAAATCACAGCTTCTAGAAGGTTTACATGATTTCTTAAAAAACACGAGTTTTTAGAAAATGTGTTTTATTTCATAAATGGAATCAACAAAGTATGCACATTCTACATCATAACGACTTTCTATAGTTTGCGCATGCATCCGGAAATAAGAAAAGCTTACTTCCACTGTTTTTTAAAATCACAGCTTTTAGAAGGTTTACATGATTTCTTAAAAAACACGAGATTTTTGAAAATGTGTTTTATTTCATAAATGGAATCAACAAAGTATGCACATTCTACTTTCTATAGTTTGTGCATGCGTTTGGAAATAAGAAAAGCTTACTTCCACCGTTTTTTAAAATCACAGCTTCTAGAAGGTTTACATGATTTCGTAAAAAACACGAGTTTTTAGAAAATGTGTTTTATTTCAAAAATGGAATCTACAAAGTATGCACATTCTACGTCATAACAACTTTCTATAGTTTGCGCATGCATCTGGAAATAAGAAAAGCTTACTTCCCCCGTTTTTTAAAATCACAACTTCTAGAAGGTTTACATGACTTCTTAAAAAACACGAGTTTTTAGAAAATGTGTTTTATTTCATAAATGGAATCAACAAAGTATGCACATTCTACGTCATAACGACTTTCTATAGTTTGCGCATGCGTTTGGAAATAAGAAAAGCTTACTTCCCCCGTTTTTTAAAATCACAGCTTCTAGAAGGTTTACATGATTTCTTAAAAAACACGAGTTTTTAGAAAATTTGTTTTATTTCATAAATGGAAAAACAAAGTATGCACATTCTATGTCATAACAACTTTCTATAGTTTGCGCATGCGTCCGGAAATAAGAAAAGCTTACTTCCACCGTTTTTTAAAATCACAGCTTCTTGAAGGTTTACATGATTTCGTAAAAAGCACGAGTTTTTAGAAAATGTGTTTTATTTCATAAATGGAATCTACAAAGTATGCACATTCTACGTCATAACGAGTTTCTATAGTTTGCGCATGCGTCCGGAAATGAGAAAAGCTTACTTCCCCCATTTTTTAAAATCACAACTTCTAGAAGGTTTACATGATTTCTTAAAAAACACGAGTTTTTAGAAAATGTGTTTTATTTCATAAATGGAATCAACATAGTATGCACATTCTACGTCATAACGACTTTCTATAGTTTGCGCATGCGTTTGGAAATAAGAAAAGCTTACTTCCCCCTTTTTTTTAAATCACAGGTTCTAGAAGGTTTACATGATTTCTTAAAAAACACGAGTTTTTAGAAAATGTGTTTTATTCCATAAATGGAAACAACAAAGTATGCACATTCTATGTCATAACGACTTTCTATAGTTTGCGCATGCGTTTGGAATTAGGAAAAGTTTACTTCCACCGTTTTTTAAAATCACAGCTTCTAGAAGGTTTACATGATTTCTTAAAAAACACGAGTTTTTGGAAAATGTGTTTTATTTCATCAATGGAATCAACAAAGTATGCAAATTCTACGTCATAACGACTTTCTATAGTTTGCGCATGCGTTTGGAAATAAGAAAAGTTTACTTCCACCGTTTTTTAAAATCACAGCTTCTAGAAGGTTTACATGATTTCTTAAAAAACACGAGTTTTTAGAAAATGTGTTTTATTTCATAAATGGAATCTACAAAGTATGCACATTCTACGTCATAACGACTTTCTATAGTTTGCACATGCGTCCGGAAATAATAAAAGATTACTTTCCCCGTTTTTTAAAATCACAGCTTCTAGAAGGTTTACATGATTTCGTAAAAAACATGAGTTTTTAGAAAATGTGTTTTATTTCTTAAATGGAATCTACAAAGTATGCACATTCTACGTCATAACGACTTTCTATAGTTTGCGCATGCGTCCAGAAATAAGAAAAGCTTACTTCCACCGTTTTTTAAAATCACAGCTTCTTGAAGGTTTACATGATTTCGTAAAAAACACGAGTTTTTAGAAAATCTGTTTTATTTCATAAATGGAATCTACAAAGTATGCACATTCTACGTCATCACGACTTTCTATAGTTTGCGCATGTGTCCGAAAAAGAGAAAAGCTTACTTCCCCCGTCTTTTAAAATCACAGTTTCTAGAAGGTTTACATGATTTCTTAAAAAACACTAGTTTTTAGAAAATGTGTTTTATTTGATAAATGGAAACAACAAAGTATGCACATTCTATGTCATAACGACTTTCTATAATTTGCGCATGCGTCTGGAAATAAGAAAAGCTTACTTCCACCGTTTTTTAAAATCACATTTTCTAGAAGGTTTACATGATTTCTTAAAAAAGACGAGTTTTTAGAAAATGTGTTTTATTTCATCAATGGAATGGAAAAAGTATGCACATTCTACATCATGACGACTTTCTATAGTTTGCGCATTCGTCCGGAAATAAGAAAAGCTTACTTCCACCGTTTTTTAAAATCACAGCTTCTAGAATGTTTACATGATTTCGTAAAAAACAAGAGTTCTTAGAAAATGTGCTTTATTTCATAAATGGAATCTATAAAGTATGCACATTCCACGTTATAACGACTTTCTATAGTTTGCGCATGCGTCCGGAAATAAGAAAAGCTTACTTCCCCCGTTTTTTAAAATCACAGCTTCTAGAATGTTTACATGATTTCTTAAAAAACACGAGTTTTTAGAAAATGCGTTTTATTTCATAAATGAAATCAACAAAATATGGACATTCTATGTCATAACGTGATTCTATAGTTTGCGCATGCATTTGGAAATAAGAAAAGCTTACTTCCCTCGTTTTTTAAAATCACAGCTTCTAGAAGGTTTACATGATTTGTTAAAAAACACGAGTTTTTAGAAAATGTGTTTTATTTCATAAATGGAATCAACAAAGTATGCCCATTCTAAGTCATAACGACTTTCTATAGTTTGCGCATGTGTTTGGAAATAAGAAAAGCTTACTTCCCCGATTTTTTAAAATCACAGCTTCTAGAAGGTTTACATGATTTCTTAAAAAACACGATTTTTTGAAAATGTGTTTTATTTCATAAATGGAATCAACAAAGTATGCATATTCTACGTCATAATGACTTTCTTTAGTTTGCGCATGCGTCCGGAAATAAGAAAAGCTTACTTCCACCGTTTTTTAAAATCACAGCTTCTAGAAGGTTTACATGATTTCGTAAAAAACACGAGTTTTTAGAAAATGTGTTTTATTTCATAAATGGAATAAACAAAGTATCCACATTCTACGTCATAACGAGTTTCTATAGTTTGTGGATGCGTCCGGAAATAAGAAAAGCTTACTTCCACCATTTTTTGAAATCACAGCTTCTTGAAGGTTTACATGATTTCATAAAAAACATGAGTTTTTAGAAAATGTGTTTTATTTCATAAATGGAATCTACAAAGTATGCACATTCTACGTCATAAGGACTTTCTATAGTTTATGCATGCGTACGGAAATAAGAAAAGCTTACTTCCCCCGTTTTTTAAAATCACAGCTTCTAGAAGGTTTACATGATTTCTTAAAAAACACGAGTTTTTAGAAAATATGTTTTATTTCATAAATGGAATCAACAAAGTATGCACATTCTACGTCATAACGACTTTCTATAGTTTGCGCATGCATTTGGAAATAAGAAAAGCTTACTTCCACCATTTTTTAAAATCACAGCTTCTAGAAGGTTTACATGATTTCGTAAAAAACACGAGTTTTTAGAAAATGTGTTTTATTTCATAAATGGAATCAACAAAGTATGCACATTCTACGTCATAACGACTTTCTATAGTTTGCGCATGCGTTTGGAAATAAGAAAAGCTTACTTCCCTCGTTTTTTTAAATCACAGCTTCTAGAAGGTTTACATGATTTCTTAAAAAACACGAGTTTTTAGAAAATGTGTTTTATTTCATAAATTGAATCTACAAAGTATGCACATTCTATGTCATAACGAATTTCTATAGTTTGAACATGCGTCCGGAAATAAGAAAAGCTTACTTCCCCCTTTTTTTAAAATCACAGCTTCTAGAAGGTTTACATGATTTCTTAAAAAACATGAGTTTTTAGAAAATGTGTTTTGTTTCATAAATGGAATCAACAAAGTATGCACATTCTACGTCATAACGACTTTCTATAGTATGCGCATGCGTTTGGAAATAAGAAAAGCTTACTTCCCCCGTTTTTTAAAATCACAGCTTCTAGAAGGTTTACATGATTTCTTAAAAAACACGAATTTTTAGAAAATGAGTTTTATTTCATAAATGGAATCAACAAAGTATGCACATTCTACGTAATAACGACTTTCTATAGTTCGCGCATTCGACCGGAAATAAGAAAAGCTTACTTCCACCGTTTTTTAAAATAGCAGCTTCTGGAAGGTTTACATGATTTCATAAAAAACATGAGTTTTTAGAAAATGTGTTTTATTTCATAAATGGTATCAACAAAGTATGCACATTCTACGTCATAAGGACTTTCTATAGTTTTCGAATGCGTCCGGAAATAAGAAAAGCTTACTTCCCTCGTTTTTTAAAATCACAGCTTCTAGAAGGTTTACATGATTTCTTAAAAAACACGAGTTTTTAGTATATAGGTTATATTTCATAAATGGAATCAACAAAGTATGCGCATTCTACGCCATAACGACTTTCTATAGTTTGCGCATGCGTCCGGAAATAAGAAAAGCTTACTTCCCCCGTTTTTTAAAATCCCAGCTTCTAGAAGGTTTACATGATTTCTTAAAAAACACGAGTTTTTAGAAAATGTGTTTTATTTAATAAATGGAATCAACAAAATATGCACATTCTACGTCATAACAACTTTCTATAGTTTGCGCATGCATTTGGAAATAAGAAAAGCTTACTTCCCCCGTTTTTTAAAATCACAACTTCTAGAAGGTTTACATGATTTCGTAAAAAACACGAGTTTTTAGAAAATGTGTTTTATTTCATAAATGGAATCTACAAAGTATGCACATTCTACGTCATAACGACTTTCTATAGTTTGCGCATGCGTCCGGAAATGAGAAAAGCTTACTTCCCCCGTTTTTTAAAATCACAACTTGTAGAAGGTTTACATGATTTCTTAAAAAACACGAGTTTTTAGAAAATGTGTTTTATTTCATAAATGGAAACAACAAAGTATGCACATTCTATGTCATAACGACTTTCTATAGTTTGTGCATGCGTCCGGAAATAAGAAAAGCTTACTTCCACCGTTTTTTAAAATCACAGCTTCTAGAAGGTTTACATGATTTCGTAAAAAACACGAGTTTTTAGAAAATGTGCTTTATTTCATAAATGGAATCTACAAAGTATGCACATTCTACGTCATAACGACTTTCTGTAGTATGACCATGCGTCCGGAAATAAGAAAAGCTTACTTCCCCCGTTTTTTAAAATCACAGCTTCTAGAAGGTTTACATGATTTCTTAAAAAACACGAGTTTTTTAGAAAATGTGCTTTACTTCATAAATGGAATCTACAAAGTATGCACATTCTACATCATAACGACTTTCTATAGTTTGCACATGCGTCCGGAAATAAGAAAAGCTTACTTCCCCCGTTTTTTAAAATCACAGCTTCTACAAGGTTTACATTATTTCTTAAAAAACACGAGTTTTTAGAAAATGTGTATGCACATTCTATGTCATAACGACTTTCTATAGTTTGCGCATGCGTCCAGAAATAAGAAAAGCTTACTTCCACCGTTTTTTTAAATCACAGCTTCTTGAAGGTTTACATGATTTCGTAAAAAACACGAGTTTTTAGAAAATGTGTTTTATTTCATAAATGGAATCTACAAAGTATGCACATTCTACGTCATAAAGACTTTCTATAATTTGCGCATGCCTCCGGAAATAAGAAAAGCTTACTTCCCCCGTTTTTAAAATCACAGCTTCTAGAAGGTTTACATGATTTTTAAAAAACACGAGTTTTTAGAAAATGTGTTTTATTTCATAAATGGAATTAACAAAATATGCACATTCTACATCATAACGACTTTCTATAGTTTGTGCATGCGTGTTGAAATAAGAAAAGCATACTTCCACCATTTTTCAAAATCACAGCTTCTAGAAGGTTTACATGATTTCGTAAAAAACATGAGTTTTTAGAAAATGTGTTTTATTTCATAAATGGAATCTACAAAGTATGGACATTCTACGTCATAACGACTTTCTATAGTTTGCGCATGCGTCCGGAAATAAGAAAAGCTTACTTCCCCCGTTTTTTAAAATCACAACTTCTAGAAGGTTTACATGACTTCTTAAAAAACACGAGGTTTTAGAAAATGTGTTTTATTTCATAAATGGAATCAACAAAGTATGCACATTCTATGTGATAACGACTTTCTATAGTTTCCGCATGCGTCCGGAAATGTGAAAAGCTTACTTCCCCCGTTTTTTAAAATCACAGCGTCTAGAAGGTTTACATGATTTCTTAAAAAACACAAGTTTTTAGAAAATGTGTTTTATTTCATAAATGGAAACAACAAAGTATGCCCATTCTATGTCATAACGACTTTCTATAGTTTGCTCATGCGTCCGGAAATAAGAAAAGCTTACTTCCCATGTTTTTTAAAATCACAGCTTCTAGAAGGCTTACATGATTTCTTAAAAAACACGAGTTTTTAGAAAATGTGTTTTATTTCATAAATGGAATCAACAAAGTATGCACATTCTACATCATAACGACTTTCTATAGTTTGCGCATGCGTTTGAAAATAAGAAAAGCTTACTTCCCCCGTTTTTTAAAATCACAGCTTCTAGAAGGTTTACATGATTTCTTAAAAAACACGAGTTTTTAGAAAATGTGTTTTATTTCATAAACGAAATCAACAAAGTATGCACATTCTACGTCATAATGACTTTCTATAGTTTGCGCATGCGTCCGGAAATAAGAAAAGCTTACTTCCACCGTTTTTTAAAATCACAGCTTCTAGAAGGTTTACATGATTTCGTAAAAAACATGAGTTTTTAGAAAATGTGTTTTATTTCATAAATGGAATCAACAAAGTATGCACATTCTACATCATAACGAATTTCTATAGTTTGCGCATGCGTTTGGAAATAAGAAAATCTTACTTCCCCCGTTTTTTAAAATCACAGCTTCTAGAAGGTTTACATGATTTCGTAAAAAACACGAGTTTTTAGAAAATGTGTTTTATTTCATAAATGGAATCTACAAAGTATGCACATTCTACATCATAACGACTTTCTATAGTTTGCGCATGCATCCGAAAATAAGAAAAGCTTACTTCCCCCGTTTTTTAAAATCACAGCTTCTAGAAGGTTTACATGATTTCTTAAAAAACACGAGTTTTTAGAAAATGTGTTTTATTTCATAAATGGAATCTAAAAAGTATGCACATTCTACGTCATAACGACTTTCTATAGTTTGCGCATGCGTACGGAAATAAGAAAAGCTTACTTCCCCCATTTTTTAAAACCACAGCTTCTAGAAGGTTTACATGATTTCGTAAAAAACACGAGTTTTTAGAAAATGTGTTTTATGTCATAAATGGAAGCAACAAAATATGCACATTCTACGTCATAACGACTTTCTATAGTTTGCGCATGCGTTTGGAATTAGGAAAAGCGTACTTCCCTCGTTTTTTAAAATCACAGTTTTAGAAGGTTTACATGATTTCTTAAAAAACACGATTTTTTAGAAAATATGTTTTATTTCATAAATGGAATCAACAAAGTATGCACATTCTACGTCATAACGACTTTCTATAGTTTGCACATGCGTCCGGAAATAAGAAAAGCTTACTTCCACCGTTTTTTAAAATCACAACTTCTAGAAGGTTTACATGATTTTTTAAAAACACGAGTTTTTACAAAATGTGTTTTATTTCATAAATGGAATCAACAAAGTATGCACATTCTACGTCATAATGACTTTCTATAGTTTGCGCATGCGTTTGGAAATAAGAAAAGCTTACTTCCCCCATTTTTCAAAATCACAGCTTCTAGAAGGTTTACATGATTTCTTAAAAAACACGAGTTTTTAGAAAATATGTTTTATTTCATAAATGGAAACAACAAAGTATGCACATTCTATGTCATAACGAATTTCTATAGTTTGCGCATGCATCCGGAAATAAGAAAAGCTTAGTTCCACCTTTTTTTAAAATAATAGCTTCTAGAAGGTTTAGATGATTTTGTAAAAAACACGAGTTTTTAGAAAATGTGTTTTATTTCATCAATGGAATCTACAAAGTATGCACATTCTACGTCATAACGACTTTCTATAGTTTGCGCATGCGTCCGGAAATGAGAAAAGCTTACTTCCCCCGTTTTTTAAAATCACAGCTTCTAGAAGGTTTACATGATTTCTTAAAAAACACGAGTTTTTAGAAAATGTGTTTTATTTCATCAATGGAATCAAGAAAGTATGCACATTCTACGTCATAACGAATTTCTATAGTTTGCGCATGCGTTTGGAAATAAGAAAAGCTTACTTCCACCGTTTTTTAAAATCACAGCTTCTAGAAGGTTTACATGATTTCTTAAAAAACACGAGTTTTTAGAAAATTTGTTTTATTTCATAAATGGAATCAACAAAGTATGCACATTCTACGTCATAACGACTTTCTATAGTTTGCGCATGGGTTTGGAAATAAGAAAAGCTTACTTCCCCCGTTTTTTTAAATCACAGCTTCTAGAAGGTTTACATGATTTCTTAAAAAACACGAGTTTTTAGAAAATGTGTTTTATTTCATAAATGGAATCTACAAAGTATGCACATTCTATGTCATAACGACTTTCTATAGTTTGCGCATGCGTTTGGAAATAAGAAAAGCTTACTTCCCCCGTTTTTTAAAATCACAGCTTCTAGAAGGTTTACATGATTTCTTAAAAAACACGAGTTTTTAGAAAATGTGTTTTATTTCATCAATGGAATGGAAAAAGTATGCACATTCTACGTCATGACGACTTTCTATATTTTGCGCATTCGTCTGGAAATAAGAAAAGCTTACTTCCACCGTTTTTTAAAATCACAGCTTCTAGAAGGTTTACATGATTTCGTAAAAAACAAGAGTTTTTAGAAAATGTGCTTTATTTCATAAATGGAATCTACAAAGTATGCACATTCTACGTTATAACGACTTTATATAGTTTGCGCATGCGTCCGGAAATAAGAAAAGCTTACTTCCCCCGTTTTTTAAAATCACAGCTTCTAGAATGTTTACATGATTTCTTAAAAAACATGAGTTTTTAGAAAATGCGTTTTATTTCATAAATGAAATAAACAAAATATGCACATTCTATGTCATAACGTCATTCTATAGTTTGCGCATGCGTTTGGAAATAAGAAAAGCTTACTTCCACCCTTTTTTAAAATCACAGCTTCTTGAAGGTTTACATGATTTCATAAAAAACACAAGTTTTTAGAAAATGTGTTTTATTTCATAAATGTAATCTACAAAGTATGCACATTCTACGTCATAACGACTTTCTATAGTTTGCGCATGCCTCCGGAAATAAGAAAAGCTAACTTCCCCTATTTTTTAAAATCACAGCTTCTAGAAGGTTTACATGATTTCTTAAAAAACACGAGTTTTTAGAAAATGTGTTTTATTTCATAAATGGAATCAACAAAATATGCACATTCTACATCATAACGACTTTCTATAGTTTGTGCATGCGTTTGGAAATAAGAAAAGCTTCCTTCCACCGTTTTTTAAAATCACAGCTTCTAGAAGGTTTACATGATTTCGTAAAAAACACGAGTTTTTAGAAAATGTGTTTTATTTCATAAATGGAATCTACAAAGTATGCACATTCTACGTCATAACGACTTTCTATAGTTTGCGCATGCGTCCGGAAATAAGAAAAGCTTACTTCCCCCGTTTTTTAAAATCACAACTTATAGAAGGTTTACATGACTTCTTAAAAAACACGAGTTTTTTGAAAATGTGTTTTATTTCATAAATGGAATCAACAAAGTATGCACATTCTACGTCATAATGATTTTCTATAGTTTGCGCATGCGTTTGGAAGTAAGAAAAGCTTACTTCCCCCGATTTTTAAAATCACAGCTTCTAGAAGGTTTACATGATTTCTTAAAAAACACGAGTTTTTAGAAAATGTGTTTTATTTCATAAATGGAAACAACAAAGTATGCACATTTTACGTCATAACGACTTTCTATAGTTTGCGCATGCATCCGGAAATAAGAAAAGCTTACTTCCACGGTTTTTTAAAATCACAGCTTCTAGAAGGTTTACATGATTTATTAAAAAACACGACTTTTTAGAAAATGCGTTTTATTTCATCAATGGAATCGACAAAGTATGCACTTTCTACGTCATAACGACTTTCTATAGTTTGCGCATGCGTACGGAAATAGGAAAAGCTTACTTCCACCATTTTTTAAAATCACAGCTTCTGGAAGGTTTACATGATTTCGTAAAAAACACGAGTTTTTAGAAAATGTGTTTTATTTCATCAATGGAATGGAAAAAGTATGCACATTCTACGTCATGACGACTTTCTATAGTTTGCGCATTCGTCCGGAAATAAGAAAAGCTTACTTCCACCGTTTTTTAAAATCACAGCTTCTAGAAGGTTTACATGATTTCGTAAAAAACAAGAGTTTTTAGAAAATGTGCTTTATTTCATAAATGGAATCTACAAAGTATGCACATTCTACGTTATAACGACTTTATATAGTTTGCGCATGCGTCCGGAAATAAGAAAAGCTTACTTCCCCCGTTTTTTAAAATCACAGCTTCTAGAATGTTTACATGATTTCTTAAAAAACACGAGTTTTTAGAAAATGCGTTTTATTTCATAAATGAAATAAACAAAATATGCACATTCTATGTCATAACGTCATTCTATAGTTTGCGCATGCGTTTGGAAATAAGAAAAGCTTACTTCCACCCTTTTTTAAAATCACAGCTTCTTGAAGGTTTACATGATTTCGTAAAAAACACAAGTTTTTAGAAAATGTGTTTTCTTTCATAAATGTAATCTACAAAGTATGCACATTCTACGTAATAACGACTTTCTATAGTTTGCGCCTGCCTCCGGAAATAAGAAAAGCTAACTTCCCCTATTTTTTAAAATCACAGCTTCTAGAAGGTTTACATGATTTCTTAAAAAACACGAGTTTTTATAAAATGTGTTTTATTTCATAAATGGAATCAACAAAATATGCACATTCTACATCATAACGACTTTCTATAGTTTGTGCATGCGTTTGGAAATAAGAAAAGCTTACTTCCCCCGTTTTTTAAAATCACAACTTCTAGAAGGTTTACATGACTTCTTAAAAAACACGAGTTTTTAGAAAATGTGTTTTATTTCATAAATGGAATCAACAAAGTATGCACATTCTACGTCATAATGACTTTCTATAGTTTGCGCATGCGTTTGGAAGTAAGAAAACCTTACTTCCCCCGATTTTTAAAATCATAGCTTCTAGAAGGTTTACATGATTTCTTAAAAAACACGAGTTTTTAGAAAATATGTTTTTTTTCATAAATGGAATGAACAAAGTATGCACATTCTACGTCATAACGACTTGCTATAGTTTGCGCATGCGTTTGGAAATAAGAAAAGCTTACTTCCCCCGTTTTTTAAAATCACAGCTTCTAGAAGGTTTACATGATTTCTTAAAAAACACGAGTTTTTAGAAAATGTGTTTTATTTCATAAATGGAAACAACAAAGTATGCACATTTTACGTCATAACGACTTTCTATAGTTTGCGCATGCATCCAGAAATAAGAAAAGCTTACTTCCACGGTTTTTTAAAATCACAGCTTCTATAAGGTTTACATGATTTATTAAAAAACACGACTTTTTAGAAAATGCGTTTTATTTCATCAATGGAATCGACAAAGTATGCACTTTCTACATCATAACGACTTTCTATAGTTTGCGCATGCGTACAGAAATAAGAAAAGCTTACTTCCACCGTTTTTTAAAATCACAACTTCTGGAAGGTTTACATGATTTCGTAAAAAACACGAGTTTTTAGAAAATTTGTTTTATTTCATAAATGGAATCTACAAAGTATACACATTCTACGTCATAATGACTTTCTATAGTTTGCGCATTCGTCCAGAAATAAGAAAAGCTTACTTCCACCGTTTTTTAAAATCACAGCTTCTAGAAGGTTTGCATGATTTCTTAAAAAACATGAGTTTTTAGAAAATGTGTTTTATTTCATAAATGGAATGAACAAAGTATGCACATTATACGTGATAACGACTTTCTATAGTTTCTGCATTCGACCGGAAATATGAAAAGCTTACTTCCACCGTTTTTTAAAATCACAACTTCTAGAAGGTTTACATGATTTCGTAAAAAACACGAGTTTTTAGAAAACGTGTTTTATTTCATAAATGGAATCTACAAAGTATGCACATTCTACGTCATAACGACTTTCTATAGTTTGCGCATGCGTCCGGAAATAAGAAAAGCTTACTTCCACCGTTTTTTAAAATCACAGCTTCTAGAAGGTTTACATGATTTCTTAAAAAACACGAGTTTTTAGAAAATGAGTTTTATTTCATAAATGGAATCAACAAAGTATGCACATTCTACGTAATAACGACTTTCTACAGTTTGCGCATTCGACCGGAAATAAGAAAAGCTTACTTCCACCATTTTTTAAAATAGCAGCTTTTGGAAGGTTTACATGATTTCATAAAAAACATGATTTTTTGGAAAATGTGTTTTATTTCATAAATGGTATTAACAAAGTATGCACATTCTACGTCATAAGGACATTCTATAGTTTTCGTATGCGTCCGGAAATAAGAAAAGCTTACTTCCCTCGTTTTTTAAAATAACAGCTTCTAGAAGGTTTACATGATTTCTTAAAAAAAACGAGTTTTTAGAAAATATGTTATATTTCATAAATGGAATCAACAAAGTATGCACATTCTACGTCATAACGACTTTCTATAATTTGCGCATGCGTCCGGAAATAAGAAAAGCTTACTTCCCCCATTTTTTAAAATCACAGCTTCTAGAAGGTTTACATGATTTCTTAAAAAACACGAGTTTTTAGAAAATGTGTTTTATTTAATAAATGGAATCAACAAAATATGCACATTCTACGTCATAACAACTTTCTATAGTTTGCGCATGCATTTGGAAATAAGAAAAGCTTACTTCCCCCGTTTTTTAAAATCACAGCTTCTAGAAGGTTTACAGGATTTGTTAAAAAACACGAGTTTTTAGAAAATGTGTTTTATTTCATAAATTGAATCAATAAAGTATGCACATTCTACGTCATAACGACTTTCTATAGTTTGCGCATGCATTTGGAAATAAGAAAAGCTCACTTCCCCCGTTTTTTAAAATCACAGCTTCTAGAAGGTTTACATGATTTCTTAAAAAACACGAGTTTTTAGAAAATGTGTTTTATTTCATAAATGGAATCAACAAAGTATGCGCATTCTACGTCATAACGACTTTCTATAGTTTGGGCATGCGTCCGGAAATAAGAAAAGCTTACTTCCCCCGTTTTTTAAAATCACAGCTTCTAGAAGGTTTACATGATTTCTTAAAAAACACGAGTTTTTAGAAAATGTGTTTTATTTCATAAATGGAATCAACAAAGTATGCGCATTCTACGTCATAACGACTTTCCATAGTTTGCGCATGCGTCTGGAAATAAGAAAAGCTTACTTCCCCCGTTTTTTAAAATCACAGCTTCTAGAAGGTTTACACGATTTTTTAAAAAACACTAGTTTTTAGAAAATGTGTTTTATTTCATAAATGGAATCAGCAAAATATACACATTCTACGTCATAACGACTTTCTATAGTTTGCGCATGTGTTTGGAAATAAGAAAAGCTTACTTCCCTCGTTTTTTGAAATCACAGCTTCTAGAAGGTTTACATGATTTCGTAAAAAACATGAGTTTTTAGAACATGTGTTTTATTTCATAAATGGAATCAACGAAGTATGCACATTCTACGTTATAACGACTTTCTATATTTTGCGCATGCGTTTGGAAATAAGAAAAGCTTACTTCCCCCGTTTTTTAAAATCACAGCTTCTAGAAGGTTTACATGATTTCGTAAAAAACACGAGTTTTTAGAAAATGTTTTTTATTTCATAAATGGAATCAACAAAGTATGCACATTCTATGTCATAACGACTTTCTATAGTTTGCGCATGCGTCCGGAAATAAGAAAAGCTCACTTCCACCGTTTTTTAAAATCACAGCTTCTAGAAGGTTTACATCATTTCGTAAAAAACACGAGTTTTTAGAAAATGTGTTTTATTTCATAAATGAAATCTAGAAAGTATGCAAATTATACGTCATAATGACTTTCTATAGTTTGCGCATGCGTACGGAAATAAGAAAAGCTTACTTCCACCGTTTTTTAAAATCACAGCTTCTTGAAGGTTTACATGATTTCGTAAAAAACACGAGTTTTTAGAAGATGTGTTTTATTTCATAAATGGAATCTACAAAGTATGCACATTCTCCATCGTAGCGACTTTCTATAGTTTGCGCATGCGTCCGGAAATAAGAAAAGCTTACTTCCCCCGTTTTTTAAAATCACAGTTTCTAGAAGGTTTACATGATTACTTAAAAAACACGAGTTTTTAGAAAATGTGTTTTTTTTTCATAAATGGAATGAACAAAGTATGCACATTCTACGCCATAACGACTTTCTATAGTTTGCGCATGCGTTTGGAAATAAGAAAAGCTTACTTCCCCCGTTTTTTAAAATCACAGCTTCTCGAAGGTTTACATGATTTCTTAAAAAACACGAGTTTTTAGAAAATGTGTTTTATTTCATAAATGGAAACAACAAAGTATGCACATTTTACGTCATAACGACTTTCTATAGTTTGCGCATGCATCTGGAAATAAGAAAAGCTTAATTCCACCGTTTCTTAAAATCACAGCTTCTAGAAGGTTTACATGATTTATTAAAAAACACGACTTTTTAGAAAATGCATTTTATTTCATCAATGGAATCGACAAAGTATGCACTTTCTACGTCATAACAACTTTCTATAGTTTGCGCATGCGTACGGAAATAAGAAAAGCTTACTTCCACCGTTTTTTAAAATCACAGCTTCTGGAAGGTTTACATGATTTCGTAAAAAACACGAGTTTTTAGAAAATGTGTTTTATTTCATAAATGGAATCTACAAAGTATGCACATTCTACGTCATAATGACTTTCTATAGTTTGCGCATTCGTCCGGAAATAAGAAAAGCTTACTTCCACCGTTTTTTAAAATCACAGCTTCTAGAAGGTTTGCATGATTTCTTAAAAAACATGAGTTTTTAGAAAATGTGTTTTATTTCATAAATGAAATCAACAAAGTATGCACATTATACGTGATAACGACTTTCTATAGTTTCCACATTCGACCGGAAATAAGAAAAGCTTACTTCCACCGTTTTTTAAAATCACAGCTTCTAGAAGGTTTACATGATTTCGTAAAAAACACGAGTTTTTAGAAAACGTGTTTTATCTCATAAATGGAATCTACAAAGTATGCACATTCTACGTCATAACGAATTTCTATAGTTTGCGCATGCGTCCGGAAATAAGAAAAGCTTACTTCCCCCCTTTTTTAAAATCACAGCTTCTAGAAGGTTTACATGATTTCTTAAAAAACACGAGTTTTTAGAAAATGTGTTTTATTTCATAAATGGAATCAACAAAGTATGCACATTCTACGTCATAACGACTTTCTATAGTTTGCGCATGTGTTTGGAAATAAGAAAAGCTTACTTCCCCCGTTTTTTAATATCACAGCTTCTAGAAGGTTTACATGATTTCGTAAAAAACACGAGTTTTTAGAAAATGTGTTTTATTTCATAAATGGAATCAACAAAGTATGCACATTCTATGTCATATTGACTTTCTATAGTTTGCGCATGCGTCCGGAAATAAGAAAAGCTTACTTCCCCCATTTTTTAAAATCACAGCTTCTAGAAGGTTTACATGATTTCTTAAAAAACATGAGTTTTTAGAAAATGTGTTTTATTTCATAAATGGAATCAACAAAGTACGCACATTCTACGTCATAACGACTTTCTATAGTTTGCGCATGCGTTTGGAAATAAGAAAAGCTTACTTCCCCCGTTTTTTAAAATCACAGCTTCTAGAAGGTTTACATGATTTCTTAAAAAACACGAGTTTTTTGAAAATGTGTTTTATTTCATAAACGGAATCAACAGAGTATGCACATTCTACATCATAACGACTTTCTATAGTTTGCGCATGCGTCCGGAAATAAGAAAAGCTTACTTCCACCGTTTTTTAAAATCACAGCTTCTTGAAGGTTTACATGATTTCGTAAAAAACACGAGTTTTTAGAAAATGTGTTTTATTTCATAAATGGAATCTACAAAGTATGCACATTCTACGTCATAACGACTTTCTATAGTTTGCGCATGCGTCCGGAAATAAGAAAAGCTTACTTCCCCTGTTTTTTAAAATCACAGTTTCTAGAAGGTTTACATGAGTTCTTAAAAAACACGAGTTTTTAGAAAATATGTTTTATTTCATAAATGGAATCAACAAAGTATGCACATTCTATGTCATAACGAATTTCTATAGTTTGCGCATGCGTCTGGAAATAAGAAAAGCTTACTTCCACCGTTTTTTAAAATCACAGCTTCTAGAAGGTTTACATGACTTCCTAAAAAACACGAGTTTTTTGAAAATGTGTTTTATTTCATCAATGGAATCGACAAAGTATGCACATTCTACGTCATAACGACTTTCTATAGTTTGCGCATTCGTCCGGAAATAAGAAAAGCTTACTTCCACCATTTTTTAAAATCACAACTTCTAGAAGGTTTACATGATTTTGTAAAAAACACGAGTTTTTAGAAAATGTGCTTTAATTCATAAATGGAATCCACAAAGTATGCACATTCTACGTCATAACGACTTTCTATAGTTTGCGCATGCGTCCGGAGATAAGAAAAGCTTAGTTCCCGCGTTTTTTAAAATCACAGCTTCTAGAAGTTTTACATGATTTCTTAAAAAACACGAGTTTTTAGAAAATTTGTTTTATTTCATAAATGGAATCATTAAAGTATGCACATTCTACGTCATAACAACTTTCTATTGTTTGTGCATGCGTCTGGAAATAAGAAAAGCTTACTTCCCCTGTTTTTTAAAATCACAGCTTCTAGAAGGTTTACATGATTTCTTAAAAAACACGAGTTTTTAGAAAATGTGTTTTATTTCATAAATGGAATCAACAAAATATGCACATTCTACGTCATAACGACTTTCTATTATTTGCGCATGCGTTTGGAAATAAGAAAAGCTTACTTCCCTTGTTTTTTAAAATCACAGCTTCTAGAAGACTTACATGATTTCTTAAAAAACACGAGTTTTTAGAAAATATGTTGTATTTCATCAATGGAATCTACAAAGCATGCACATTCTACGTCATAACGACCTTCTATAGTTTGCGCATGCGTCCGGAAGTAAGAAAATCTTACTTCCCCCATTTTTTAAAATCACAGCTTCTAGAAGGTTTACATGATTTCTTAAAAAACACGAGTTTTTAGAAAATGTATTTTATTTCATAAATGGAATCAACAAAGTATGCACATTCTATGTCATAAGAACTTTCTATAGTTCGCGCATGCGTTTGGAAATAAGAAAAGCTTACTTCCCCCATTTTTTAAAATCACGGCTTCTAGAAGGTTTACATGATTTCTTAAAAAACACGAGTTTTTAGAAAATGTGTTTTATTTCATAAATGGAAACAACAAAGTATGCACATTCTATGTCATAACGACTTTCTATAGTTTGCGCATGCGTCCGGAAATAAGAAAAGCTTACTTCCACCGTTTTTTAAAATCGCAGCTTCTAGAAGGTTGACATGATTTCTTAAAACACATGAGTTTTTAGAAAATGTGTTTTATTTCATAAATGGAATCCACAAAGTATGCACATTCTACATCATAACGACTTTCCATATTTTGCGCATTCGTCCGGAAAAAAGAAAAGCTTACTTCCACCGTTTTTTAAAATCACAGCTTCCAGAAGGTTTACATGATTTCGTATAAAACACGAGTTTTTAGAAAATGTGTTTTATTTCATAAATGGAATCAACAAAGTATGCACATTCTACGTAATAACGACTTTCTATAGTTTGCGCATGCGTTTGGAAATAAGAAAAGCTTACTTCCCCCGTTTTTTAAAATCACAGCTTCTAGAAGGTTTACATGATTTGTTAAAAAACACGAGTTTTTAGAAAATGTGTTTTATTTCATAAATGGAATCTACAAAGTATGCACATTCTACGTCATAATGACTTTCTATAGTTTGCGCATTCGTCTGGAAATAAAGAAAAGCTTACTTCCACCGTTTTTTAAAATCACAGCTTCTAGAAGGTTTACATGATTTCTTAAAAAACATGAGTTTTTAGAAAATGTGTTTTATCTCATAAATGGAATCAACAAAGTATGCACATTCTACGTAATAACGACTTTCTATAGTTTCCACATTCGACCGGAAATAAGAAAAGCTTACTTCCACCGTTTTTTAAAATCACAGCTTCTAGAAGGTTTACATGATTTCGTAAAAAACACGAGTTTTTAGAAAATGTGTTTTATTTCATAAATGAAATCTACAAAGTATGCACATTCTACGTCATAACGACTTTCTATAGTTTGCGCATGCGTCCGGAAATAAGAAAAGATTACTTCCCCGTTTTTTAAAATCACAGCTTCTAGAAGGTTTACATGATTTCTTAAAAAACACGAGTTTTTAGAAATTGTGTTTTATTTCATAAATGGAATCAACAAAGTATGCACATTCTACGTCATAACGACTTTCTATAATTTGCGCATGCATTTGGAAATAAGAAAAGCTTACTTCCCCCGTTTTTTAAAATTACAGCTTCTAGAAGGTTTACATGATTTCGTAAAAAACACGAGTTTTTAGAAAATGTGTTTTATTTCATAAATGGAATATACAAAGTATCCACATTCTTCGTCATAACGACTTTCTATAGTTTGCGCATGCGTGCGGAAATAAGTAAAGCTTACTTCCCCCGTTTTTTAAAATCACAGCTTCAAGAAGGTTTACATGATTTCGTAAAAAACACGAGTTTTTAGAAAATTTGTTTTATTTCATAAATGGAATATACAAAGTATGCACATTCTACGTCATAATGACTTTCTATAGTTTGCGCATGCGTCCGGAAATAAGAAAAGCTTACTTCCCCCGTTTTTTAAAATCATAGCTTCTAGAATGTTTACATGGTTTCTTAAAAAACACGAGTTTTTAGAAAATGTGTTTTATTTCATAAATGGAATCAACAAAGTATGCACATTCTACGTCATAACGACTTTCTATAGTTTGCGCATGTGTTTGGAAATAAGAAAAGCTTACTTCCCCCGTTTTTTAAAATCACGGCTTCTAGAAGGTTTACATGATTTCGTAAAAAACACGATTTTTTAGAAAATGTGTTTTATTTCATAAATGGAATCAACAAAGTATGCACATTCTACGTCATAACGACTTTCTATAGTTTGCGCATGCGTTTGAAAATAAGAAAAACTTACTTCCCCCTTTTTTTAAAATCACAGCTTCTAGAAGGTTTACATGATTTCTTAAAAAACACGAGTTTTTAGAAAATGTGTTTTATTTCATAAATGGAATCAACAAAGTATGCAAATTCTACTTCATAACGACTTTCTATAGTTTGCGCATGCGTTTGGAAATAAGAAAAGCTTACTTCCACCGTTTTTTAAAATCATAGCTTCTAGAAGGTTTACATGATTTCGTAAAAAACACGAGTTTTTAGAAAATGTGTTTTATTTCATAAATGGAATCTACAAAGTATGCACATTCTATGTCATAACGACTTTCTATAGTTTGCGCATGCGTACGGAAATAAGAAAAGCTTACTTCCACCGTTTTTTAAAATCACAGCTTCTAGAAGGCTTACATGATTTCTTAAAAAACACGAGTTTTTAGAAAATGTGTTTTATTTCCATTAGAGAAATTTTGAGGTAAAAAATGGGCCTCCAAACAAAGAAAATATACTTAAAACTTCAACCAATCACATTTCAAAGGATGGCATCCTCCCCCTTGGTTGAGGTGGCAATGCTTGCTTATTTGTCACATTTTCAATGGTGGATGAAAACCCATGGTTAACCATGGTAGTGCTTTGAAGCCATAAAGTCAAATACTCATGATGAAGGTCCTTTCACACTTTCCATAAAATAATATTATTGTCAATTTCAAGTAAAGTACTCATAATAAAATAATATTATTGTCAATTTCAAGTAAAGTACTCATAATAAAATAATATTATTGTCATTACCAAGTAAAGTACTCATAAAAATATTATTATTTCCATTTTCATATTTTTTCAAAATAATAATACAAATAAATATTATTTTTATTATATTTGTGTATTTGATGTCTTTTTTTTCAAAATATGTATTTCATATTTTTAATTTCAAATTATATATTAATTTCATTTTAATTAATATCTGAATGTCAAATTAATTATAAATTTATATATATTATGCATTCCAATTCAAAAAGGGAAAAAGATTGATAAAGATAATTTTGTATTTATAAGATAAATTAATATAATTATTTATTATAAATATTATATTTAATATAATACTATAAAATGTCATTCAAATCTAAAAGTAATACTATAAATATAAATACTATATAATACAATTATATTTTTAATCTAAAAAAAGTAATTAGTTCAAATGTCATCCAAATTAAAGACAAATTAGGATATAAAATTAAAAATTAATCTTTTTAGTGAACGGAAAATAAAACTTAACTTATTTGATTCAAATTAACACAAATTCATTTAAATTTGAAAGGTAAATTTTAAAATTACATTTCATTTAAAGACGAGGGGAAAATTTTTAATTTAAAGATGAAGGGGGGATTTTTTTATTTTAATTTGTTGGGGAAATTTATAAAAAAAGTACCAGTTACATTGCCGGCAATTGTCGTTCAGTAATATCCCAAAATCCAACAAAGAGGGACTCCTAAAATGCACATGACAGATTGCACTAAAATTAAAAACAATTGAATTAGTAAAATGTATTTTAGAATATTTTTTTATACAAATCATAAACATCCTATTTTATGAGAATTTAACTAAATTAATTCTATTATAAAAACACATAAATTGGTTTAATAAGAAAATAAGTAATTTAAATTAAAAAAATACATATATATTTATTATTTTAATTTATAATTTTAATTTATAATTTTGGAATAATAAGTTAATCATATCATTAACATATGTAAATTTTGTTAAGAAACTAAAAAAGATAAGTTATAATAAAAAATTAAAAAGAGATATATATCTTAAATTTTAATTTTCAAACACTAAATTAATTATACCATAAAAATACAAAAATTATATTAAGAAACAAAAGAACACAAGTTATAACAAAAAATTAGTGCATGTTTTACAAGAAACAATGCCATATTTTGAAGGGTGATCTAAAGGTTACCACTACTATCCTTTATTCTCCAATATTCCTCTTTCAAGAGAACATTGACATATCATTGAAAGTGGCCTCAATCTCGATGTTGCTATGTGATTCTTATTAAAATCAATCTCAACTCTCACCCTAATCATCCCGAAACATGGGGATGAAATTGATATGATGAGTAAGATCACACTTTGAATAACTAAGAAATCACTTAATATCATTTCCCAATCCCCTCTTTCTCCTTCAAACAATAAGCACTATGCCCATCTCCTTGGATTACCCTATGAGGCACCATAAAAAAACTCCAAGATCGGGACTCATAAATATCTAATGGTTGAACTTGTTTAGGAACCTTTGGCTTTGAAATAGTATAAAATCCTCATAACAATATTGTAATTTGTAGAATACTTGAAGAGGAGTGATCATGACACCTTGAAAAAGGATCCCATTTCTAGTCCTCCGAATTGAGCAATTCACTACTAATGGGAATGCTCTAATTTTTTTACCAAGGGTTCTTCATAACATTCCTTGAAATATTGGGAGAGAATATCACCAACCTAATGGCCCAATCCATCCAAAAGTGTTTTTGCTGTCGAACACACATCTAGAGTAAAATCACATCCACTAACAAATTATGTATGTATTCTTCATGCTCCTTGCATAAAAATCATATACCTGGTCCATGCCACACCCTTATGTGTTGTTTATCCCAGTGCATTATTTTGTTAAATAAGGCTTGCAAAAATATAAACTTGGTCTTTATTGATAACTTGAATTTCCAATGTTTAGTCCACTACAATTTTGATATTACTTGAGTAATTGCCACAAATAAAGAAGAGTAACTATTTTTTGTAATGTAAGATCTATTCTTTAGATTTCTATACCAAACAAAGAGGTATGGGTCTCCCATTCATTTTCCAACCATCCTACAAGTCCCAAACCTTTTGTGGTCATCTAAGTCTCCCTCCATGAATGCCTTTGAATTGTAGAAAAGCATCACACTTGAAATTAAGGTTTTGATTATATAATGAGTACACCAAGTGCACAAATAGCTTGCAGTTCGACTCCATTGGTTAGACCGTAATATTACCTTCCATCATTAATTTTCTAAGCCAACCAAGATCCCCATGTTGGAAAGGAGAAATTTAATGCTTTCCATATTATTGAAAGTTTGTAAATTTGAGGTGAAATTTTGTAAATTTGAGGTGAAAGTTTGTAAATGGCGCCAAGGGATTTCGAAGTGGGTTTTTTTTGGGGAAGTTGATTATTGGCCGGTGGGGTATGATTACAATCATCTAAGATTTGCAGGGGCGTGTTTTGGGCAGGTGAAACCAGTTTGGATGGTTCGAAGGGCATATTTCGGGCAGTCGAAACCAGTGGCAGCTGCAGCTTTCCTTCACCTATATCCTTAGGCCGCAGCAGATCTCGTCTTAGCTGCACTTCGCCGATCTTGTCTCAGCTGCACAACTCTCCAGCATCGAATTCTCTTTCTGATTGGTGAGTCCTAATACGTTTCCCAACTCTTGCTGAATAGTTACCTTAGCGGCCATTATTTTTTTTCAATTCATTTGCGAAAAAACTATTTCTCCTTTTTTTTTTCCTTGGAAAAAATTAGTAATTTTATTTCATAAAATGAACAAAATTACAATCTGCACATCTAATAGAATCACTAAGATCCCTACATTGCCACATATTTCTGTCCCATATCAAACATCATATCTGATTTCCCATATCATACAGGTATATCGGCTATCCATACAACTCACTTAAATCTCATTACAGATTACAATAAACAGTAAACAGACTTGCTGTTCGCTGGTCTACAAAAATCAAAACTGTGAATACGACTGTCCCTACAGCCCACATATATCCAATTAACATATAATCCTATGTCGTCCATCACTGGTTCAATCAACTGCGATTTCTATCCATCGCTGAGAGATTTGTCCATCGCCGGTCAACAATGCAGAGAGAAAATGTTCATCGCTTGTCTCCTAAAAAACTGAGCTATTGCTCAATTCTGTGCCTCAATATCTTCGTGAAATGGTCTGTGATAATAGCTGTAGATGCCCTCAGGTGAATGATTAGTGATCTTCCAAGTGCCAAATGGTAAGTGTTGCTGCGTCGCTTCCTTGGAAAGCATATCTGCAATCCCATTCCTCTCCCTGTAGACATGTGTAAATGTAATTTGATAAAATGACAGCTTTAACCGGATCACCTCCTCCAGGATAGGTAATAGTATCATCACATTGCAATGTGTGATCTCCTTAGCCCATTCGATAACTAACATGGAGTCGCCAAAAATATGTAGTGATAGACATCCTTGTTCAAGTGCAAATAACATCAGCAGCCTAAGAGACATAAGTTCAGCATAGTTATTGGATCCCCTCCCCAATCCAGCCACCAGATGAAAATAATGGGACTCTGTTTGGAAAAGAACTCCCCCCCCACCACACTCCGATTGATGGTCTATTGAAGCACCATCAAAAAAAGCCCACGGCATGGATTTGTCAATCATTTCCACACACACAGGTCGCGTTCTAATCAAAGGAACAGGTGCCTTGAAGTGAAGGGTAATAGCCACGATTTGTGCCACTACACTCTCCAATGGAACCCTGCAATCTTGAAAAATAATCTTATTCCTGGTAATCCAGATACCCCAGGCATAAATACAAGGGAAAGCCCGGATGTTTGATGTCTTATGTGTTGTCCACCACAGTTGAAACGCCTCATGAACACTCGCACCCTGCCACCCCACATTGAGATCCAGGAAAATGCAGGCATCAGCCCAAACTGCCAGAGAATACCAACAATGGACAAAAAGATGAGAACTAGTCTCTTCCGCATCTCTACATAGTGGACAGATCCCCGGACCCTGTATGAATCGTCTTTGCAGAATGTCCCAGGTTGGGGCCCTTTGTTCCAGAATAGCCCAGAAGAGTAGTTTTGCTTTACCTGGACACTTTAGCTTCCACAGATTTTTCCACCACCACACCAATCCCCTGTTATGTACTTCCACATTCAACTGGATATATCCATTCTTAGGGGAGTATATTCCAGAGGGATGATGGTCCCAAATAAGTTCATCAGTCCTATTGGTCAGTCGAATATTCGGTAGTCTTAAGTGCTGAAGATAATCCGCCCAAGCCCCATGCAAATCACCAGGGATCTCAAGTCGATGTGCAGAGTTCCATCCCTGATGCCAAAGTGTAGATGTTCTCGGATCCGCAATATCAGCCAAGAAATGACAACCCCTTGCTGCCAATATATTCCTCAAATCCACTTGAAGGACATGACCACCCCTACAGCCAACCCAAGGGTCCAGTCCGATACGAATAAGGCTCCCATTTCCAATCCTCCACACTAATCCAGAACCTACCAAATGAAAATGCTGCACCACGGCTTTCCAAACCACAGAGCAATTTGCCCTCGTCTTATTGCCCAGCCTGATCCATTCGAGTAGAGTAAGAGGGGCAATATATTTATGATATACCACTCTTGTCTAGAGGCTCTGTGTGTGAATAAGTCGCCACGACACCTTGGCCCCCAAGGCTTTTGCGAACAAAAATATATTCTTTAACCCCCATCCTCCCAGGGATTTTGGGACCGCAATTTTTTCCCATCTGACCCACACCAACGCTCGTTTGTCACACTTACCCTTCCATAGAAAAGCAAAACACAACCGACGTATCTGTTCCAATACTCCTATGGGAATCCAAGCAAGAGACAGCCAATACACCGGGATTGCTTCCAAAACTGATTTAATCAGAACCAGCCTCCCAGCCCGTGAGAGCCATTTATGACTCCATCCATGTAGTCGCTGTTCTAATTTAGCTAATAACCAGTACCAATCAGCCTTCAGATAAGCATTTGGTTTCAAGTGAAAGCCAAGTACTTTAAGCCATCATCAATATCCAATGTCCTGTAAGGTAGTCTGAGTGCCAAATAGTGAAGCTCCTGCTCGGTTAAATGCGAACAAGTAATTGATGACTTGTCAATATTCACTAACATACCCGCGGCTACTTGCACTAAATTGAGACCTTCAACCACCTTATCAATATCCTGTCTGGTGCCATCACAAAATATCAGAATGTCATCAACAAATAGGAGATGTGATATATACAGTACCTGAGAAATGGATATGCCACGAAAGGAACCATCAGCTTTTGCTTTCAGTATAAAACGACTGAGTCCTTCAGCAACAAGGAGAAATAGCAGCGGAGAAAGTGGGCATCCCTGTCTTAGGCCCCTTCCTGCATGGAAGAATGGACTAGCAGAGCCATTGATCAGTACAGCAAAGCTCACCGTAGTGATGCAGGCCATAATCCATCTGATAAATTCGTAGCAGAAACCCAGGTGAGTAAGAAGCATCCGAAGATAGAGCCAACTAACTCTGTCAAATGCTTTTGAGAGATCAATCTTGATCACAGCACCCTTATGTTTCTGCACTTTCAGAGTGTGTAATCCTTCCTGGGCAACACCGATGGCCTCGTGAATTTGTCGACCTTCCAAGAAGCCAAATTGCCCACAAGAGATATGCTGAGACAAAATATTCTTGAGTCTCCTCACCATAACCTTAGAGATGATCTTATAGATACAGTTACAGAGAGAGATAGGTCTGAATTCATCAAAGTATTCAGGCTTGTCCGCTTTTGGAATAAGAGCAATAAAGGTCGAGTTAAAAGGACCATGTACAAACCCAGCCTTTCGCGATTCTTCCACCACATTCAATAATTCCTCCCCAAAGAGGTCATAGAATCCCAAGAAGAATTCGATAGGCCAGCCATCTGGCCTAGGGCTTTTATCTCTCTGAAAGGAATGCATGACCTGCAAGAGCTCATGCGGCAACACTTCCTCCATCAACAATCGATTTTCTTCCTTCCCCACAAATCGAGGGAAAAGCTGAGTCACACGTATAACCTTAGCAATAGAGGCCCCAGGTTGTGCAGTGAATAAATCTCCAAAGTGTCTAACACCCAACTCCGCCAATCCATCAAAACTGGAGACCCGTTCCTCTTCAGCAGAAGATAGTTCCCAGATAGAGTTAGTGGATTTTCTCCCTTTTGCATATGCTTGAAAAAATTTTGTGTTCTCATCACCGCACTGTAGCCAAATCGCCCTACCCTTCATTCTCCACAGCTCTTCACGTTCACACAGAATCACATTTCTGCGTCTTTCCCATTCCATCAACTCACCTTTCTGTTGATCATCCAAATAGCCCATTCCCGGACAATGAAGCAGTTTATCGATATTCAGCTCAGCAGTCTGTAGATTCTGTTCATCATGAACCCGTTTTTCATGTGCCCATAGGATAGTGGCCTCTTTTATGCGCTGAAGATTATGCTGAAAGTGTGCACCCGCATACTCTAATGAATCTAAAGGTTGATGAACCCACAGATCCTGAACCCGCATACTCTAATGAATCTAAAGGTTCATGTTTAGGTAGCCCATAAGTGCTGGTAATTAGCTCGGATTGTTTACCTATGGCTGTCCCTTTTATTGTCAAATTACATCATAATAGTTTATATTCGAGGAAGATATATTTCACCAAACATCTTTACAAGCTATTCCAATTGCATGATAGTATACTCTTTGTACATAAAATAGAAATCTAAATGATAACTTGCATTACTCAATATCAAGAGACCATTGCAAATATTTTACAAACAACCAATGATTATATCTTCCTTCTCTCTTAAATCAGCCAAAATCTACTCAATGTGAAGAGTTAATTTTTCCTCCATCTCAGCAAAATGGGTGATCCAATTCCCCACTTGAGTTTGATATCCGTCTCTAACATAGAATTCGTCTCAATATTTTGAGTTTTTTTATAAGGGTAAGATTTAGACTTCAAAGAGTGGAGATAATCATATATTTATCTTCCATTACATAAATTTCTACAACAATAGAAGGAGCATTGAAGTAAGACCAAGCAGCTGCTATAGGACTAATATTTGTGTAGCTCAAAAGAGGGGTGGCTTCAAAGCCATCAAGATGTTGTAGATCTGATATTTCTATAGTAGAAATTAGACAATCTTAAGGCCATGAAAAATTTGTTGCATATGTGAATGTTCATTTCTTAGAATTGAACCTGAAACTTAGGCAAAATTGGCCAGCATAGAGAGGAATTACTTTGATTCATCCACAACTTAGGCATGAATATTTTCAGAGATCGTGATGAGATTCTCATGAGTAAATTGAACCACAAATGACTGGACATATAGGCAATTTGGACTATGAATTAGTGCTTCTCCTATAGTAATGGAAAGGGTAGCTTTAGCATTAAAAAATTGCAAAAATCACAGAATTCATGCTACTTTAAAGTTTAAACATCACAAAAAAATGCTGCTAAGTAGAGCAATCTGGAGCTAAATTGAGGGTGCTTTCAAGTTGTGAATCTATTGGTGAAATTCATGCATGCAAACTCACCATCACATTCAAGTTGTGAGACTCTTCCTTGGCTACAAATCTGTTGTAGTTGGAAATTCATATTGGGTCATGGATCTGTTGTAGCTACATGAAAATACACGACTGCCTATGTGAAAATCGCATAGATTCACCTACTCATATTTATGTAGCATGATAGTCACTACATAGAGAAACCTTTAGGTCAATCACTTAACTAGGGAGGCATTAAATTCTAGTGATATTTAGGACAAGTGTGTGGGCCAATTAAAGCAACAAATTACCCCCCCCCCCACCAAATTTAATTTTTCTTCTACAATGAAAACCCTCAAGATTATCCTAGGCTCCAATAATCTTAAACAGTGATATGGGGGTCTTAAACAAGTTTTTGTGCCAGTAGTAAGACTTCATGCTCATGATTTGTGAAGATCATCCTGTGTATGGACCTTGTTAAGGTCATCTTACTTCAGATTTTGCTACAAATTAAGGGCTGTGAGGACAGTTTATAACAACATACTAGTTGAAGGGCATCTCGCCATTTTTCCCATGAGAAAATCTCCTTATTTCAGTCCCAAAACAATATTAATATTAATAAACAAATACAATGCAACTAGGAGGAAGTTGAGGTGATAGTTCTAAAGTTGCGGTCTGCTAGAAGGATGACCTAAGCCACTATTATATCTCCAACCCATTTTAGATATAGGCATATAATGGGATTGATCTTTGTAGAAACTTGGTAGATTGCAACAGCTTATACACCAGCATTCTTGAGGCAGTCCTATGCCAGTATCTTTCACAGTCATATTCAGCATTCCTGAGTAGCATTTCATGGAATTATCAGCAGGTTGCATGCCACTAGCAGATCTAAGATTCCCTGAGGCTTAGAGGTTCACTGGTAGCAGATTAGATCAGCATTTGAAGTTAGGCTTAGCATTTAAAGTTAGGCTCAACTCTTCTCCCAAGGGTGTTGTAACTCTAACTCTAACTCTAACTTTTCTCCCAAGGGTGCTAAGACAATGGAATTTTGTTTCTCATAGTGTTAGAGGTAGGTCAAGTGTGGTTTAGTGACTTGCTAGAAGTAATCTTGAAATTTCAGTTCTCACATTTTCATGGAGTCTACCATAATTTGCTCATTATATGTAAGTAATTTGGATAAATAGATCACATTTGTTAACTTCTATGGACCCTGCCATAGTAGAAAGGAGTATTTGCTAAACAATTTGAAAGTTGTTGCCTTTACAAAATCCTTATTTTGAGGTTTTTTTAATAGAAAGAGCATACTAAACATTTTTTATTTCATTTTTATGTTGCAGAAATCAATGGCTCAACGACGTCCCAGGAGTGAGTTGAAATCAGTTGTGTTATACAACAAAATTGATGATGAAGGAAAATGGGTTTCGATGCCAATATCTGTTGGGTCATGGGTAACAATGAAACCAGGAACAATTGGAAGCCATGGAATAAAAAAAAGGCGTTTGCATGACATTAATATCCATTGGAAAGGCTTGGTAAAAGGATTTAAGATGAGTAATGGAGGAAAAAAAGTGGCAGAGATTCAAGTGGCACATGTCTATGACTATAGGGAGATGTCAAAAGAGAAAGTTTTTATTCAACCAGATTTTCCCAAAATTGATTGTAACTGTGAGTATGGATGACCAATTTGGATATCATAGTTTTTGATGGTCAATTTTGATTGAAAGCTTATAGGATTTCCAAATCTCCTTATTTTTCTTTTATAGCAACATGAATATATTACATTTATCTCAGATTTATGCATATCAAATTGGAAGGAATGGGAGCCAGCTGAATGCATAACGAGTGTTTTCCAAGCTGTTCATTCAAAAATTGGAGAACTACTCTATGCTGGTAAGGATCCTGCATGGTTAAAGAAAGAAGGTATTTTCTTTTACAAATATGAATACATTCTTCCGAAAACAATTGGATCGTGTGGATATCTCAAAGAGATCCCTTTACCTTCACTCAGCTTATTGGAATGGCCAAGTGTAGATGATTCTTCAGTAAGTTCTTTTCGTTACAAGCTATTTTCAGAAATGCAAATTGGAATGAAAGAAAAAGGCGGCATCCACGTACGTAGTGGCATTTTCATGCCGTTCTCTATGTTTTTTCATCTGTTTCATAAGGAGGAGTCGATAAGGCAAACTGGTAAAATGTATGCTACTTCAAAACCTTCCAATGAGCTACTTACAAATTTGTTTTTCACTGGGTGGGATACAAGAGTACATGACCAAAGTGGAGAAGAAATACAGTGCAGATTGAGTCATGACACCTTGTCTTTCAAGTAAGTCATTTCAATATACATTATTTTAAATTGTATTATGCATCTTAATATTTAGGGTTAGTCGAGCCAAAGAGGGAGTTACTTATGAATGTAACAAATGATACAACATTTTCATTTGGTTCTTTCAGGTATTGGATTTCAAGACAGATATTATATCTCTCATTTAAATTCCGTAGGTGGAGACTAGTTCGACAAATGGGGAAATGGATTTGGGTTCCAAAGGAACAGGATGACGGTGATGGAACACATTCTCCAATAGTTTCTCTTGATGTTCTAAAAAATGGAGAATTATTTAGAACATTATCAATGGAGGAGGATTGGACACTATTTGAAGTCAGAGAACACTTGGAGCTGCAAGAAGATTTTGACCATTTTGTATTTGTACAGAATGGTAAAATGGTGAGAATGTAAAGATGAATATCACGATTTTAATATGAAGATCCAAGTTTACCAAATCATTGGCATGTGAAACCTTATTTATAGAGATTAATTATAATTTCTTTTATTGTATTTTGTAGGTGGGGAAAAGACGAGAACATACTGTGCGTTGCAAAGACTGTGTCAGACCTTCTACCATTGAAATTAGGGAATGCTAGATATTTGTGATGTGAAAATATAAAATGGATAACTAATCCACATTATAAGAGCATTCCCCGAATGTAATGGGATTTTTGATTTGCAATCTCCAGTATTTCTTTCGGTGTTACTATTCAAGAAACTATAGTAGTCCATTTATGACTATATTGTACCTATACTTTCTTCCAAAAAGCTGAAGTGTTTATACACTTTTAGTATATGTGTTTTTCAATTTCCTATTTATGCGTGTGTTCTTAGTTTTCTATTCAGTTTGGTTTAATACATGATTAAAATTTAAATATTGCAATGAAATAGATGAAAATAATGTGGTTTAGTATCATTTTATTTTGACCAATATACGGACTAGTGTCCATCCATCCTTAACATTATTTGAACTTAAATAGTCTTGGTGCTTTCTGGAGGTATGATTTCTTAAAAAACACGAGTTTTTAGAAAATGTGTTTTATTTCATAAATGGAAACAACATAGTATGCACATTCTATGTCATAACGACTTTCTATAGTTTGCGCATGCGTCCGGAAATAAGAAAAGCTTACTTCCACCGTTTTTTAAAATCACAGCTTCTAGAAGGTTTACATGATTTCTTAAAACACATGAGTTTTTAGAAAATGTGTTTTATTTCATAAATGGAATCCACAAAGTATGCACATTCTACGTCATAACGACTTTCCATATTTTGCGCATTCGTCCGGAAAAAAGAAAAGCTTACTTCCACCGTTTTTTAAAATCACAGCTTCTAGAAGGTTTACATGATTTCGTATAAAACACAAGTTTTTAGAAAATGTGTTTTATTTCATAAATGGAATCCACAAAGTATGCACATTCTACGTAATAACGACTTTCTATAGTTTGCGCATGCGTTTGGAAATAAGAAAAGCTTACTTCCCCCGTTTTTTAAAATCACAGCTTCTAGAAGGTTTACATGATTTGTTAAAAAAAACGAGTTTTTAGAAAATGTGTTTTATTTCATAAATGGAATCAACAAATTATGCACATTCTACGTCATAACGACTTTCTATAGTTTGCGCATGCGTTTGGAAATAAGAAAAGCTTACTTCCCCGGTTTTTTCAAATCACAGCTTCTAGAAGGTTTACATGATTTCGTAAAAAACACGAGTTTTTAGAAAATGTGTTTTATTTCATAAATGGAATCAACAAAGTATGCACATTCTACATCATAACGACTTTCTATAGTTTGCGCATGCATCCGGAAATAAGAAAAGCTTACTTCTCCCCTTTTTTAAAATCACAGCTTCTAGAAGGTTTACATGATTTCTTAAAAAACACGAGTTTTTGGAAAATGTGTTTTATTTCATCAATGGAATCAACAAAGTATGCACATTCTAAATCATAACGACTTTCTATAGCTTGCGCATGCGTTTGGAAATAAGAAAAGCTTACTTCCCTCGTTTCTTAAAATCACAGCGTCTAGAAGGTTTACATGATTTCTTAAAAAACATGAGTTTTTAGAAAATGTGTTTTATTTCATAAGTGGAATCAACAAAGTATGCACATTCTACGTCATAAGGACTTTCTATAGTTTGTGCCTGCGTCCGGAAATAAGAAAAGCTTACTTCCACCGTTTTTTAAAATCACAGCTTCTAGAAGGTTTACATGATTGCTTAAAAAACACGAGTTTTTAGAAAATGTGTTTTATTTCATAAATGGAATCAACAAAGTATGCACATTCTATGTCATAACGACTTTTTATAGTTTGCGCATTCATCCGGAAATAAGAAAAGCTTACTTCCACCTTTTTTTAAAATCACAGCTTCTAGAAGGTTTACATGATTTCTTAAAAAACACGAGTTTTTGGAAAATGTGTTTTATTTCATCAATGGAATCAACAAAGTATGCACATTCTACATCATAACAACTTTCTATAGTTTGCGCATGCGTTTGGAAATAAGAAAAGCTTACTTCCCCCGTTTCTTAAAATCACAGCGTCTAGAAGGTTTACATGATTTCTTAAAAAACATGAGTTTTTAGAAAATGTGTTTTATTTCATAAATGGAATCAACAAAGTATGCACATTCTACGTCATAAGGACTTTCTATAGTTTGTCCATGCGTCCGGAAATAAGAAAAGCTTACTTCCACTGTTTTTTAAAATCACAGCTTCTAGAAGGTTTACATGATTGCTTAAAAAACACGAGTTTTTAGAAAATGTGTTTTATTTCATAAATGTTATCAACAAAGTATGCACATTCTATGTCATAACGACTTTTTATAGTTTGCGCATTCATCCGGAAATAAGAAAAGCTTACTTCCACCGTTTTTTAAAATCACAGCTTCTAGAAGGTTTACATGATTTCGTAAAAAACACGAGTTTTTAGAAAATGTGTTTTATTTCATAAATGGAATCTACAAAGTATGCACATTCTACGTCATAACGACTTTCTATAGTTTGAGCATGCGTCCGGAAATAAGAAAAGCTTACTTCCCCTGTTTTTTAAAATCACAGCTTCTAGAAGGTTTACATGATTTCTTAAAAAACATGAGTTTTTAGAAAATGTGTTTTATTTCCTAAATGGAATCAACAAAGTATGCACATTCTACGTCATAGAGAATTTCTATAGTTTGCGCATGCGTTTGGAAATAAGAAAAGCTTACTTCCCCCGTTTTTTAAAATCACAGCTTCTAGAAGGTTTACATGATTTCTTAAAAAACACGAGTTTTTAGAAAATGTGTTTTATTTCAAAAATGGAATAAAAAAGTATGCACATTCTTCGTCATAACGACTTTCTATAGTTTGCGCATTCGTCCGGAAATAAGAAAAGCTTACTTCCCCCGTTTTTTAAAATCACAGCTTCTAGAAGGTTTACATGATTTCGTAAAAAACACGAGTTTTTAGCAAATGTGTTTTTTTTCATAAATTGAATCTACAAAGTATGCACATTATACGTCATAACAACTTTCTATAGTTTGCGCATGCGTCCGGAAATAAGAAAACCTTACTTCCCCCGTTTTTTAAAATCACAGCTTCTAGAAGGTTTACATGATTTCGTAAAAAACACGAGATTTTTAGAAAATGTGTTTTATTTCATAAATGGAATCAACAAAGTATGCACATTCTATGTCATAACGACTTTCTATAGTTTGCGCATGCTTCCGGAAATATGAAAAGCTTACTTCCCCGGTTTTTTAAAATCAGAGCTTCTAGAAGGTTTACATGATTTCGTAAAAAACATGAGTTTTTAGAAAATGTGTTTTTTTTCATAAATGGAATCTACAAAGTATGCACATTCTACATCATAACAACTTTCTATAGTTTGCGCATGCATCCGGAAATAAGAAAAGCTTACTTCCCCCGTTTTTTAAAATCACAGCTTCTAGAAGGTTTACATGATTTCGTAAAAAACACGAATTTTTAGAAAATGTGTTTTATTTCATAAATGGAATCTACAAAGTATGCACATTCTACGTCATAACGACTTTCTATAGTTTGCGCATGCGTCCGGATATAAGAAAAGCTTACATCCCCGGTTTTTTAAAATCACAGCTTCTAGAAGGTTTACATGATTTCGTAAAAAACACGAGTTTTTAGAAAATGTGTTTTTTTTCGTAAATGGAATCTACAAAGTATGCATATTCTACGTCATAACGACTTTCTATAGTTTGCGCATGCGTCCGGAAATAAGAAAAGCTTACTTCCCCCGTTTTTTAAAATCACAGCTTCTAGAAGGTTTACATGATTTCGTAAAAAACACGAGTTTTTAGAAAATGTGTTTTATTTCATAAATGGACTCTACAAAGTATGCAAATTCTATGTCATAACGAATTTCTATAGTTTGCGCATGCGTCCAGAAATAAGAAAAGCTTACTTCCCCCGTTTTTTAAAATGACAGCTTCTAGAAGGTTTACATGATTTCGTAAAAAACACGAGTTTTTAGAAAATGTGTTTTATTTCATAAATGGAATCTAAAAAGTATGCATATTCTACGTAATAACGACTTTCTATAGTTTGCGCATGCGTCCGCAAATAAGAAAAGCTTACTTCCCCCGTTTTTTAAAATCACAGCTTCTAGAAGGTTTACATGATTTCATAAAAAACACGAGCTTTTAGAAAATGTGTTTTATTTCATAAATGGAATCTACAAAGTATGCACATTCTACATCACAACGACTTTCTACAGTTTGCGCATGCGTATGGAAATAAGAAAATCTTACTTCCCCCGTTTTTTAAAATCACAGCTTCTTGAAGGTTTACCTGATTTCTTAAAAAACACGAGTTTTCAGAAAATGTGTTTTATTTCATAAATGGAATCCACAAAATATGCACATTCTACGTCATAACAACTTTCTATAGTTTGCGCATGCGTCCGGAAATAAGAAAAGTTTACTTCCACCGTTTTTTAAAATCACAGCTTCTAGAAGGTTTACATGATTTCTTAAAAAACACGAGTTTTTAGAAAATGTGTTTTATTTCATAAATGGAATAAACAAAGTATGCACATTCTACGTCATAATGAATTTCTATAATTTGAGCATTCGTCCGGAAATAAGAAAAGCTTACTTCCCCCGTTTTTTAAAATCACAGCTTATAGAAGGTTTACATGATTTCGTAAAAAACACGAGTTTTTAGAAAATGTGTTTTATTTCATAAATGGAATCTACAAAGTATGCACATTCTACGTAATAACGACTTTCTATAGATTGCGCATGCGTCCGCAAATAAGAAAAGCTTACTTCCCCCGTTTTTTAAAATCACAGCTTCTAGAAGGTTTACATGATTTCGTAAAAAACATGAGTTTTTAGAAAATGTGTTTTATTTCATAAATGGAATCTACAAAGTATGCACATTCTACGTCATAACGACTTTCTATAGTTTGCCCATGCGTCCGGAAATAAGAAAAGCTTACTTCCCCCGTTTTTTAAAATCACAGCATCTAGAAGGTTTACATGATTTCTTAAAAAACACGAGTTTTTAGAAAATGTGTTTTATTTCATAAATGGAATCAACAAAGTATGCACATTCTACGTCATAACGACTTTCTATAGTTTGCGTATTCGTCCGGAAATAAGAAAAGCTTACTTCCACGGTTTTTTATAATCACAGCTTAGAAGGTTTACATGATTTCGTAAAAAACACGAGTTTTTAGAACATGTCCTTTATTTCATAAATGGAATCTACAAAGTATGCACATTCTACGTCATAATGAATTTCTATAGTTTGTTCATTCATCCGGAAATAAGAAAAGCTTACTTCCACCGTTTTTTTAAATCACATCTTCTAGAAGGTTTACATGATTTCGTAAAAAACACTTGTTTTTAGGAAATGTGCTTTATTTCATAAATGGAATCTACAAAGTATGCACATTCAACGTCATAACGACTTTCTATAGTTTGCGCATGCGTCCGGAAATAAGAAAAGCTTACTTCCCCAGTTTTTTAAAATCACAGCTTCTAGAAGGTTTACATGATTTCCTAAAAAACACGAGTTTTGAGAAAATATGTTTTTATTTCATAAATGGAATCAACAAAGTATGCACATTCTACGTCATAACGACTTTCTATAGTTTGCGCATGCGTTTGGAAATAAGAAAAGCTTACTTCCCCCGTTTTTTAAAATCACAGCTTCTAGAAGGTTTACATGATTTCTTAAAAAACACGAGTTTTTACAAAATGTGTTTTATTTCCTAAATGGAATCAACAGAGTATGCACATTCTACGTCATAACGACTTTCTATAGTTTGCGCATTCGTCCGGAAATAAGAAAAGCTTACTTCGCCCGTTTTTTAAAATCACAGCTTCTAGAAGGTTTACATGATTTCGTAAAAAACACGAGTTTTTAGAAAATATGTTCTATTTCATAAATGGAATCTACAATTATGCACATTCTACGCCATAACGACTTTCTATATTTTGCGCATGCATTTGGAAATAAGAAAAGCTTACTTCCACCGTTTTTTAAAATCACAGCTTCTAGAAGGTTTACATGTTTTCGTAAAAAACACGAGTTTTTAGAAAATGTGTTTTATTTCATAAATGGAATCTACAAAGTATGCACATTCTACGTCATAACGAATTTCTATAGTTTGCGCATGCGTCCGTAAATAAGAAAAGCTTACTTCCCCCGTTTTTTAAATTCACACCTTCTAGAAGGTTTACATGATTTCTTAAAAAACATGAGTTTTTAGAAAATCTGTTTTATTTCATAAATGGAATCAACAAAGTATGACATTCTACGTCATAACGACTTTCTATAGTTTGCGCATGCGTCCGCAAATAAGAAAAGCTTACGTCCCCCGTTTTTTAAAATCACAACTTCTAGTAGTTTTACATGATTTCTTAAAAAACACGAGTTTTTAGAAAATGTGTTTTATTTCATAAATGGAATCAACAAAGTATGCACATTCTACGTCATAACGACTTTCTATAGTTTGCGCATGCGTTTGGAAATAAGAAAAGCTTACTTCCCCCATTTTTTAAAATCACAGCGTCTAGAAGGTTTACATGATTTCTTAAAAAACACGAGTTTTTGGAAAATGTGTTTTATTTCATAAATGGAATCAACAAAGTATGCACATTCTACGTCATAAGGACTTTCTATAGGTTGTGCATGCGTCCGGAAATAAGAAAAGCTTACTTCCCCCGTTTTTTAAAATCACAGATCTAGAAGGTTTACATGAATTATTAAAAAACACGAGTTTTTAGAAAATGTGTTTTATTTCATAAATGGAATCAACAAAGTATGCACATTCTACGTCATAACGACTTTTTATACTTTGCGCATGCGTTTGGAAATAAGAAAATCTTACTTCACCCGTTTTTTAAAATCACAGCTTCTAGAAGGTTTACATGATTTCGTAAAAAACACGAGTTTTTAGAAAATGTGTTTTATTTCATGAATGGAATCAACAAAGTATGAACATTCTACGTCATAACGACTTTCTATAGTTTGCGCATGCATCCGGAAATAAGAAAAGCTTACTTCCCCCATTTTTTAAAATCACAGCTTCTAGAAGGTTTACATGATTTCGTAAAAAACACGAGTTTTTAGAAAATGTGTTTTATTTCATAAATGGAATAAAAAAAGTATGCATATTCTACGTCATAACGACTTTCTATAGTTTGCGCATGCGTTTGGAAATAAGAAAAGCTTACTTCCCCCATTTTTTAAAATCACAGTTTCTAGAAGGTTTACATGATTTCTTAAAAAACACGAGTTTTTAGAAAATGTGTTTTATTTCATAAATGGAATCAACAAAGTATGCACATTCTACGTCGACTTTCTATAGTGTGTGCATGCGTCGAGAAATAAGAAAAGCTTACTTCCACCGTTTTTTTAAATCACAGCTTCTAGAAGGTTTACATGATTTCGTAAAAAACAGGAGTTTTTAGAAAATTTGTTTTATTTCATAAATGGAATCAACAAAATATGCACATTCTACATCATAACGACTTTCTATAGTTTGCACATGCGTCCGGAAATAAGAAAAGCTTACTTCCCCCGTTTTTTAAAATCACACCTTCTAGTAGGTTTACATGATTTCTTAAAAAACACAAGTTTTTAGAAAATGTGTTTTATTTCATAAATGGAATCAACAAAGTATGCACATTCTACGTCATAACGACTTTCTATAGTTTGCGCATGCATTTGGAAATAAGAAGAGCTTACTTCCCCCGTTTTTTAAAATCACAGCTTCTAGAAGGTTTACATGATTTCTTAAAAAACACGAGATTTTAGAAAATGTGTTTTATTTCATAAATGGAATCAACAAAGTATGCACATTCTACGTAATAACGACTTTCTATAGTTTGCGCATTCGACCGGAAATAAGAAAAGCTTACTTACAATGTTTTTTAAAATCACAGCTTCTAGAAGGTTTACATGATTTCGTAAAAAACATGAGTTTTTCGAAAATGTGTTTTATTTCATAAATGGAATCAACAAAGTATGCACATTCTACGTGATAAGGACTTTCTATAGTTTGCGCATGCGTCCGGAAATAAGAAAAACTGACTTCAATCGTTTTTCAAAATCACAGCTTCTAGAAGGTTTACATGATTTCTTAAAAAACACGAGTTTTTAGAAAATGTGTTTTATTTCATAAATGGAATCAACAAAGTATGCACATTCTACGTCATAACGACTTTCTATAGTTTGTGCATGCGTCCGGAAATAAGAAAAGCTTACTTCCACCGTTTTTTTAAATCACAGCTTCTAGAGGTTTACATGATTTCGTAAAAAACACGAGTTTTTAGAAAATGTGTTTTATTTCATGAATGGAATCAACAAAGTATGCACATTCTACGTCATAACGACTTTCTATAGTTTTTGCATGCGTCCGGAAATAAGAAAAGCTTACTTCCCCCGTTTTTTAAAATCACAGCTTCTAGAAGGTTTACATGATTTCTTAAAAAACACGAGTTTTTAGAAAATGTGTTCTATTTCATAAATGGAATCAACAAATTATGCACATTCTACGTCATAACGAATTTCTATAGTTTGCGCATGCGTTTGGAAATAAGAAAATTTTACTTCCCCCGTTTTTTAAAATCACAGCTTCCAGAAAGTTTACATGATTGCTTAAAAAACACGAGTTTTTAGAAAATGTGTTTTATTTCATAAATAGAATCAACAAAGTATGCACATTCTACGTCATAACGACTTTCTATAGTTTGTGCATGCGTCCGCAAAATAAGAAAAGCTTACTTCCACCGTCTTTTAAAATCACAGCTTCTAGAAGGTTTACATGATTTCTTAAAAAACACGAGTTTTTAGAAAATGTGTTTTATTTCATAAATGGAATCAACAAAGTATGCACATTCTACGTCATAACGACTTTCTATAGTTTGCGCATGCGTTTGGAAATAAGAAAAGCTTACTTCCCCCGTTTTTTAAAATCACAACTTCTATAAGGTTTACATGATTTCATAAAAAACATGAGTTTTTAGAAAATGTGTTTTATTTCATAAATGGAATCAACAAAGTATGCACATTCTACGTCATAACGACTTTCTATAGTTTGCGCATGCGTCCGGAAATAAGAAAAGCTTACTTCCACCGTTTTTTAAAATCACAGCTTCTAGAAGGTTTACATGATTTCTTAAAAAACACGAGTTTTTAGAAAATGTGTTTTATTTCATAAATGGAATCAACAAAGTATCCACATTCTACGTCATAAGGACTTTCTATAGTTTGCACATGCGTTTGGAAATAAGAAAAGCTTACTACGCCCGTTTTTTAAAATCACAGCGTCTAGAAGGTTTACATGATTTCTTAAAAAACACGAGTTTTTAGAAAATGTGTTTTATTTCATAAATGGAATCAACAAAGTATGCACATTGTACGTCATAAGGACTTTCTATAGTTTGTGCATGCGGCCGGAAATAAGAAAAGCTTACTTCCACCATTTTTCAAAATCACAGCTTCTAGAAGGTTTACATGATTTCGTAAAAAACACGAGTTTTTAGAAAATGTGTTTTATTTCATAAATGGAATCTACAAAGTATGCACATTCTACGTCATAACGACTTTCTATAGTTTGAGCATGCGTCCAGAAATAAGAAAAGCTTACTTTCCCCGTTTTTAAAATCACAGCTTCTAGAAGGTTTACATGATTTATTAAAAAACACGAGTTTTTAGAAAATGTGTTTTATTTCATAAATGGAATCAACAAAGTATGCACATTCTACGTCATAACGACTTTCTATAGTTTGCGCATGCGTTTGGAAATAAGAAAATCTTACTTCCCCCGTTTTTTAAAATCACCGCTTCTAGAAGATTTACGTGATTTCTTAAAAAACACGAGTTTTTAGAAAATGTGTTTTATTTAAAAAATGGAATCAGAAAGTATGCACATTCTTCGTCATAATGACTTTCTATAGTTTGCGCATGCGTCTGGAAATAAGAAAAGCTTACTTCCCCCGTTTTTTAAAATCACAGCTTCTAGAAGGTTTACATGATTTCGTAAAAAACACGAGTTTTTAGAAAATGTGTTTTATTTCATAAATGGAATCAACAAAGTATGCCCATTCTACGTCATAACGACTTTCTATAGTTTGCGCATGCGTCCAGAAATAAGAAAAGCTTACTTCCACCGTTTTTTTAAATCACAACTTCTAGAAGGTTTACATGATTTCGTAAAAAACACTTGTTTTTAGAAAATGTGCTTTATTAAATAAATGGAATCAACAAATTATGCACATTCTACGTCATAACGACTGTCTATAGTTTGCGCATGCGTCCGGAAATAAGAAAAGCTTAATTCCTCGTTTTTTAAAATCATCTTTTAGAAGGTTTACACGATTTCGTAAAAAACACGAGTTTTTAGAAAATGTGTTTTATTTCATAAATGGAATCTACAAAGTATGCACATTCTACGTCATAATGACTTTCTATAGTTTGCACATGCGTTTGGAAATAAGAAAAGGTTACTTCCCCCGTTTTTTAAAATCACAGCTTCTAGAAGGTTTACATGATTTCGTAAAAAACACGAGTTTTTAGAAAATGTGTTTTATTTCATAAATGGAATCAACAAAGTATGCACATTCTACGTCATAACGACTTTCTATAGTTTCCGCATTCGTCCGGAAATAAGAAAAGCTTACTTCCACCATTTTTTAAAATCACAGCTTCTAGAAGGTTTACATGATTATGTAAAAAACACGAGTTTTTAGAAAATGTGTTTTATTTCATAATTGGAATCTACAAAGTATGCACATTCTACGTCATAACGACTTTCTATAGTTTTCGCATGCGTCCGGAAATAAGAAAAGCTTACTTCCCCCGTTTTTTAAAATCATAGCTTCTAGAAGGTTTACATGATTTCTTAAAAAACACGAGTTTTTAGAAAATGTGTTATATTTCATATATGGAATCAACAAAATATGCACATTCTACGTCATAACGACTTTCTATAGTTTGTGCATGCGTTTGGAAATAAGAAAAGCTTACTTCCCCCGTTTTTTAAAATTACACCTTCTAGAAGGTTTACATGATTTGTTAAAAAACACAAGTTTTTAGAAAATGTGTTTTATTTCATAAATGGAATCAACAAAGTATGCAAATTCTACGTCACACTGACTTTCTATAGTTTGCGCATGTGTTTCGAAATAAGAAAAGCTTACTTCCCCCGTTTTTTAAAATCACAGCTTCTGGAAGGTTTACATGGTTTCTTAAAAAACACGACTTTTTAGAAAATGTGTTTTATTTCATAAATGGAATCAACAAAGTATGCACATTCTACGTCATAACGACTTTCTATAGTTTGCGCATGCGTGCGGAAATAAGAAAAGCTTACTTCCCCCGTTTTTTAAAATCACAGCTTCTAGAAAGTTTACATGATTTCTTAAAAAACACGTGTTTTAGGAAAATGTGTTTTATTTCATAAATGGAATCAACAAAGTATGCACATTCTATATCATAGCGACTTTCTATAGTTTGCGCATGCGTTTGGAAATAAGAAAAGCTTACTTCCAGCGTTTTTTAAAATCAGAGCTTCTAGAAGGTTTACATGATTTCTTAAAAAACATGAGTTTTTAGAAAATGTGTTTTATTTCATAAATGGAATCAACAAAGTATGCACATTCTACATCATAATGACTTTCTATAGTTTGCGCATGCGTCCGGAAATAAGAAAAGCTTACTTCCCCCGTTTTTTAAAATCACAGCTTCTAGAAGGTTTACATGATTTGTTACAAAACACGAGTTTTTAGAAAATGTGTTTTATTTCATAAATGGAATCAACAAAGTATGCACATTCTACGTCATAACGACTTTCTACAGTTTGCACATTCGTCCGGAAATAAGAAAAGCTTACTTCCACCATTTTTTAAAATCACAGATTCTAGAAGGTTTACATGATTTCGTAAAAAACACGAGTTTTTAGAAAATGTGTTTTATTTCATAAATGGAATCAACAAAGTATGCATATTGTACGTAATAACGACTTTCTATAGTTTGCGCATGCGTCCGGAAATAAGAAAAGCTTACTTCCACCGTTTTTTAAAATCACAGATTCTAGAAGGTTTACATGATTTCTTAAAAAACACTAGTTTTCAGAAAATGAGTTTTATTTCATAAATGGAATCTACAAAGTATGCACATTCTATGTCATAACGACTTTCTATAGTTTGTGCATGCGTCCGGAAATAAGAAAAGCTTGCTTCCCCCGTTTTTTAAAATCACAACTTCTAGAAGGTTTACATGATTTCTTAAAAAACACAAGTTTTTAGAAAATGTGTTTTATTTCATAAACGGAATCTACAAAGTATGCACATTCTACGTCATAATGACTTTCTATAGTTTGCGCATGCATTTGGAAATAAGAAAAGCTTACTTCCCCCGTTTTTTAAAATCACAGCTTCTAGAAGGTTTACATGATTTCTTAAAAAACTCGAGTTTTTAGAAAATGTGTTTTATTTCATAAATGGAATCAACAAAGTATGCACATTCTACGTCATAACGACTTTCTATAGTTTGAACATTTATCCGGAAATAAGAAATGCTTACTTCCACCGTTTTTTAAAATCACATCTTCTAGAAGGTTTACATGACTTTTTAAAAAACATGAGTTTTTAGGAAATGTGTTTTATTTCATAAATGGAATCAACAAAGTATGCACATTCTACGTCATAACGACTTTCTATATTTTGCGCATGCGTTTGGAAATAAGAAAAGCTTACTTCCCCCGTTTTTTAAAATCACAGCTTCTAGAAGGTTTACATCATTTTTAAAAAACACGAGTTTTTAGAAAATGTGTTTTATTTCATGAATGGAATCAACAAAGTATGCACATTCTACGTCATAACGACTTTCTATAGTTTGCGCATGCGTCCGGAAATAAGAAAAGCTTACTTCCCCCGTTTTTTAAAATCACAGCTTCTAGAAAGTTTACATGATTTCTTAAAAAACACGAGTTTTTAGAAAATATGTTTTATTTCATAAATGGAATCAACAAAGTATGCACATTCTACGTCATAACGACTTTCTCTAGTTTGCGCATGCGTCCGGAAATAAAAAAAGCTTACTTCCCTCGTCTTTTAAAATCACAGCTTCTAGAAGGTTTACATGATTTCTTAAAAGACATGAGTTTTTGGAAAATGTGTTTTATTTCATAAATTGAATCAACAAAGTATCCACATTCTACGTCATAACGACTTTCTATAGTTTGCGCATGCATTCGGAAATAAGAAAAGCTTACTACACCCGTTTTTTAAAATCACAGATTCTAGAAAGTTTACATGATTTCTTAAAAAACACGAGTTTTTAGAAAATGTGTTTTATTTCATAAATGGAATCAACAAAGTATGCACATTCTATGTCATAAGGACTTTCTATAGTTTGTGCATGCGCCCGGAAATAAGAAAAGCTTACTTCCACCGTTTTTTAAAATCACAGCTTCTAGAAGGTTTACATGATTTCTTAAAAAACACGAGTTTTTAGAAAATGTGTTTTATTTCATAAATGGAATCAACAAAGTATGCACATTCTTCATCATAACAACTTTCTATAGTTTGCGCATTCGTCCGGAAATAAGAAATGCTTACTTCCACCGTTTTTTAAAATCACAGCTTCTAGAAGGTTTACATGATTTCGTAAAAAACACGAGTTTTTAGAAAATGTGTTTTATTTCATAAATGGAATCTACAAAGTATGCACATTCTACGTCATAACGACTTTCTATAGTTTGCGCATGCGTTTGGAAATAAGAAAAGCTTACTTCCCCCGTTTTTTAAAATCACAGCTTCTAGAAGGTTTACATGATTTATTAAAAAACATGAGTTTTTAGAAAATGTGTTTTATTTCATAAATGGAATCAACAAAGTATGCACATTCTACGTCATAATGACTTTCTATAGTTTGCGCATGCGTTTGGAAATAAGAAAAGCTTACTTCCCCCTTTTTTAAAATCACGGCTTCTAGAAGGTTTACATGATTTCTTAAAAAACACGAGTTTTTAGAAAATGTGTTTTATTTCAAAAATGGAATCAGAAAATATGCACATTCTTCGTCATAATGATTTTCTATAGTTTGCGCATGTGTCCGGAAATAAGAAAAGCTTACTTCCCCCGTTTTTTAAAATCACAGCTTCTAGAAGGTTTACATGATTTCGTAAAAAACACGAGTTTTTAGAAAATGTGTTTTATTTCATAAATGGAATCTACAAAGTATGCACATTCTACGTCATAACGACTTTCTATAGTTTGCGCATGCGTCTGGAAATAAGAAAAGCTTACTTCCCCCGTTTTTTAAAATCACAGCTTCTAGAAGGTTTACATGATTTCGTAAAAAACACGAGTTTTTAGAAAATGTGTTTTATTTCATAAATGGAATCAACAAAGTATGCAAATTCTACATCACACTGACTTTCTATAGTTTGCGCATGTGTTTGGAAATAAGAAAAGCTTACTTCCCCCGTTTTTTAAAATCACAGCTTCTGGAAGGTTTACATGGTTTCTTAAAAAACACGAGTTTTTAGAAAATGTGTTTTATTTCATAAATGGAATCAACAAAGTATGCACATTCTACGTCATAACGACTTTCTATAGTTTGCGCATGCGTCCGGAAATAAGAGAAGCTTACTTCCACCATTTTTTAAAATCACAGCTTCTAGAAGTTTTACATGATTTCTTAAAAAACACTAGTTTTTAGAAAATGTGTTTTATTTCATAAATGGAATCAACAAAGTATGCACATTCTACGTCATAACAACTTTCTATAGTTTGCGCATGCATCCAGAAATAAGAAAAGCTTACTTCCACCGTTTTTTTAAATCACAGCTTCTAGAAGTTTTACATGATTTCTTAAAAAACACTAGTTTTTAGAAAATGTGGTTTATTTCATGAATGGAATCAACAAAGTATGCACATTCTACATCATAATAACTTTCTATAGTTTGCGCATGTGTTTGGAAATAAGAAAAGCTTACTTTGCCCGTTTTTTAAAATCACAGCTTCTAGAAGGTTTACATGGTTTCTTAAAAAACAAGAGTTTTTAGAAAGTGTGTTTTATTTCATAAATGGAATCAACAAAAAATGCACATTCTACGTCATAACGACTTTGTATAGTTTGCGCATGCGTCCGGAAATAAGAAAAGCTTACTTCCACCGTTTTTTAAAATCACAGCTTCTAGAAGGTTTACATGATTTCTTAAAAAACACTAGTTTTTAGAAAATGTGTTTTATTTCATAAATGGAATCAACAAAGTATGCACATTCTACGTGATAACGACTTTCTATAGTTTGCGCATTCGTCCGGAAATAAGAAAAGCTTACTTCCAGCATTTTTTAAAATCACAGCTTCTAGAAGGTTTACATGATTTCGTAAAAAACACGAGTTTTTAGAAAATGTGTTTTATTACATAAATGGAATCTAGAAAGTATGCACATTCTACGTCATAACGACTTTCTATAGTTTGCGCATGCGTCCGGAAATAAGAAAAGCTTACTTCCCCCGTTTTTTAAAATCACAGCTTCTAGAAGGTTTACATGATTTCTTAAAAAACACGAGTTTTTAGAAAATGTGTTTTATTTCATAAATGGAATCAACAAAGTATGCACATTCTACGTCATAACGACTTTCTACAGTTTGCACATTCGTCCGGAAATAAGAAAAGCTTACTTCTACCATTTTTTAAAATCACGGATTCTATAAGGTTTAAATGATTTCCTAAAAAACACGAGTTTTTATAAAATGTGTTTTATTTCATAAATGGAATCAACAAAGTATGCATATTGTACGTCATAACGACTTTCTCTAGTTTGCGCATGCGTCCGGAAATAAGAAAAGCTTACTTCCACCGTTTTTTAAAATCACAGATTCTAGAAGGTTTACATGATTTCTTAAAAAACACTAGTTTTTAGAAAATGTGCTTTATTTCATAAATGGAATCTACAAAGTATGCACATTCTACGTCACAATGACTTTCTATAGTTTGTGCATGCGTCCGGAAATAAGAAAAGCTTGCTTCCCCCGTTTTTTAAAATCACAACTTCTAGAAGGTTTACATGATTTCTTAAAAATCACAAGTTTTTAGAAAATGTGTTTTATTTCATAAACGGAATCTACAAAGTATGCACATTCTACGTCATAACGACTTTCTATAGTTTGCGCATGCATTTGGAAATAAGAAAAGCTTACTTCACTCGTTTTTTAAAATCACAACTTCTAGAAGGTTTACATGATTTCTTAAAAACACGAGTTTTTAGAAAATGTGTTTTATTTCATAAATGGAATCAACAAAGTATGCGCATTCTACGTCATAACGACTTTCTATAGTTTGAACATTTATCCGGAAATAAGAAATGCTTACTTCCACCGTTTTTTAAAATCACAGCTTCTAGAAGGTTTACATGACTTTTTAAAAAACATGAGTTTTTAGAAAATGTGTTTTATTTCATAAATGGAATCAACAAAGTATGCACATTCTATGTCATAACGACTTTCTACAGTTTGCGCATTCGTCCGGAAATAAGAAAAGCTTACTTCCACCCTTTTTTAAAATCATGTATTCTAGAAGGTTTACATGATTTCGTAAATGGAATCAACAAAGTATGCACATTATACGTCATAACGACTTTCTATACTTTGCGCATGCGTCCAGAAATAAGAAAACCTCACTTCCACCGTTTTTTAAAATCACAGCTTCTAGAAGGTTTACATGATTTCGTAAAAAACACAAGTTTTTAGAAAATGTGTTTTATTTCATAAATGAAATCTACAAAGTATGCACATTCTACGTCATAACGACTTTCTATAGTTTGCGCATGCGTCCGGAAATAAGAAAATCTTACTTCCCCCGTTTTTTAAAATCACAACTTCTAGAAGGTTTACATGATTTCTTAAAAAACACGAGTTTTTAGAAAATGTGTTTTATTTCATGAATGGAATCAACAAAGTATGCACATTCTACGTCATAACGACTTTCTATAGTTTGCGCATGCGTCCGGAAATAAGAAAAGCTTACTTCCCCCGTTTTTTAAAATCACAGCTTCTAGAAAGTTTACATGATTTCTTAAAAAACACGAGTTTTTAGAAAATATGTTTTATTTCATAAATGGAATCAACAAAGTATGCACATTCTACGTCATAACGACTTTCTCTAGTTTGCGCATGCGTCCGGAAATTAAAAAAGCTTACTTCCCTCGTCTTTTAAAATCACAGCTTCTAGAAGGTTTACATGATTTCTTAAAAGACATGAGTTTTTGGAAAATGTGTTTTATTTCATAAATTGAATCAACAAAGTATCCACATTCTACGTCATAACGACTTTCTATAGTTTGCGCATGCATTCGGAAATAAGAAAAGCTTACTACACCCGTTTTTTAAAATCACAGATTCTAGAAAGTTTACATGATTTCTTAAAAAACACGAGTTTTTAGAAAATGTGTTTTATTTCATAAATGGAATCAACAAAGTATGCACATTCTATGTCATAAGGACTTTCTATAGTTTGTGCATGCGCCCGGAAATAAGAAAAGCTTACTTCCACCGTTTTTTAAAATCACAGCCTCTAGAAGGTTTACATGATTTCTTAAAAAACACGAGTTTTTAGAAAATGTGTTTTATTTCATAAATGGAATCAACAAAGTATGCACATTCTTCATCATAACAACTTTCTATAGTTTGCGCATTCGTCCGGAAATAAGAAAAGCTTACTTCCACCGTTTTTTAAAATCACAGCTTCTAGAAGGTTTACATGATTTCGTAAAAAACACGAGTTTTTAGAAAATGTGTTTTATTTCATAAATGGAATCTACAAAGTATGCACATTCTACGTCATAACGACTTTCTATAGTTTGCGCATGCGTTTGGAAATAAGAAAAGCTTACTTCCCCCATTTTTTAAAATCACAGCTTCTAGAAGGTTTACATGATTTATTAAAAAACATGAGTTTTTAGAAAATGTGTTTTATTTCATAAATGGAATCAACAAAGTATGCACATTCTACGTCATAATGACTTTCTATAGTTTGCGCATGCGTTTGGAAATAAGAAAAGCTTACTTCCCCCTTTTTTAAAATCACGGCTTCTAGAAGGTTTACATGATTTCTTAAAAAACACGAGTTTTTAGAAAATGTGTTTTATTTCAAAAATGGAATCAGAAAATATGCACATTCTTCGTCATAATGATTTTCTATAGTTTGCGCATGCGTCCGGAAATAAGAAAAGCTTACTTCCCCCGTTTTTTAAAATCACAGCTTCTAGAAGGTTTACATGATTTCGTAAAAAACACGAGTTTTTAGAAAATGTGTTTTATTTCATAAATGGAATCAACAAAGTATGCCCATTCTACGTCATAACGACTTTCTGTAGTTTGCGCATGCGTCCGGAAATAAGAAAAGCTTACTTCCACTGTTTTTCTAAATCACAGCTTCTAGAAGGTTTACATGATTTCGTAAAAAACACTTGTTTTTAGAAAATGTGCTTTATTAAATAAATGGAATCAACAAAGTATGCACATTCTACCTCATAACGACTTTCTATAGTTTGCGCATGCGTCCAGAAATAAGAAAAGCTTACTTGCACCGTTTTTTAAAATCACAGCTTCTAGAAGGCTTATACGATTTCGTAAAAAACATGAGTTTTTAGAAAATGTGTTTTATTTCATAAATGGAATCTACAAAGTATGCACATTCTACGTCATAACGACTTTCTATAGTTTTCCCATGCGTTTGGAAATAAGAAAAGGTTACTTCCCCCGTTTTTTAAAATCACAGCTTCTAGAAGGTTTACATGATTTCTTAAAAAACACGAGATTTTAGAAAATGTGTTTTATTTCATAAATGGAATCAGTAAAGTATGCCCATTCTACGTCATAACGACTTTCTATAGTTTCCGCATTCATCCGGAAATAAGAAAAGCTTACTTCCACCGTTTTTTAAAATCACAGCTTCTAGAAGGTTTACATGATTACGTAAAAAACACGAGTTTTTAAAAAATGTGTTTTATTTCATAAATGGAATCTACAAAGTATGCACATTCTACGTCATAACGACTTTCTACAGTTTTCGCATGCGTCCGGAAATAAGAAAAGCTTACTTCCCCCGTTTTTTAAAATCATAGCTTCTAGAAGGTTTACATGATGTCTTAAAAAACACGACTTTTTAGAAAATGTGTTTTATTTCATAAATGGAATCAACAAAGTATGCACATTCTACGTCATAACGACTTTCTATAGTTTGCGCATGCGTCCGGAAATAAGAAAAGCTTACATCCACCGTTTTTTAAAATCACAGCTTCTAGAAGGTTTACATGATTTCGTAAAAAACACGAGTTTTTAGAAAATGTGTTTTATTTCATAAATGGAATCTACAAAGTATGCACATTCTACGTCATAACGACTTTCTATAGTTTGCGCATGCGTCTGGAAATAAGAAAAGCTTACTTCCCCCGTTTTTTAAAATCACAGCTTCTAGAAGGTTTACATGATTTCGTAAAAAACACGAGTTTTTAGAAAATGTGTTTTATTTCATAAATGGAATCAACAAAGTATGCAAATTCTACATAACACTGACTTTCTATAGTTTGCGCATGTGTTTGGAAATAAGAAAAGCTTACTTCCCCCGTTTTTTAAAATCACAGCTTCTGGAAGGTTTACATGGTTTCTTAAAAAACACGAGTTTTTAGAAAATGTGTTTTATTTCATAAATGGAATCAACAAAGTATGCACATTCTACGTCATAACGACTTTCTATAGTTTGCGCATGCGTCCGGAAATAAGAGAAGCTTACTTCCACCATTTTTTAAAATCACAGCTTCTAGAAGTTTTACATGATTTCTTAAAAAACACTAGTTTTTAGAAAATGTGTTTTATTTCATAAATGGAATCAACAAAGTATGCACATTCTACGTCATAACGACTTTCTATAGTTTGCGCATGCATCCAGAAATAAGAAAAGCTTACTTCCACCGTTTTTTTAAATCACAGCTTCTAGAAGTTTTACATGATTTCTTAAAAAACACTAGTTTTTAGAAAATGTGTTTTATTTCATGAATGGAATCAACAAAGTATGCACATTCTATGTCATAATAACTTTCTATAGTTTGCGCATGTGTTTGGAAATAAGAAAAGCTTACTTTGCCCGTTTTTTAAAATCACAGCTTCTAGAAGGTTTACATGGTTTCTTAAAAAACAAGAGTTTTTAGAAAGTGTGTTTTATTTCATAAATGGAATCAACAAAAAATGCACATTCTACGTCATAACGACTTTGTATAGTTTGCGCATGCGTCCGGAAATAAGAAAAGCTTACTTCCACCGTTTTTTAAAATCACAGCTTCTAGAAGGTTTACATGATTTCTTAAAAAACACTAGTTTTTAGAAAATGTGTTTTATTTCATAAATGGAATCAACAAAGTATGCACATTCTACGTGATAACGACTTTCTATAGTTTGCGCATTCGTCCGGAAATAAGAAAAGCTTACTTCCAACATTTTTTAAAATCACAGCTTCTAGAAGGTTTACATGATTTCGTAAAAAACACGAGTTTTTAGAAAATGTGTTTTATTACATAAATGGAATCTAGAAAGTATGCACATTCTACGTCATAACGACTTTCTATAGTTTGCGCATGCGTCCGGAAATAAGAAAAGCTTACTTCCCCCGTTTTTTAAAATCACAGCTTCTAGAAGGTTTACATGATTTCTTAAAAAACACGAGTTTTTAGAAAATGTGTTTTATTTCATAAATGGAATCAACAAAGTATGCACATTCTACGTCATAACGACTTTCTACAGTTTGCACATTCGTCCGGAAATAAGAAAAGCTTACTTCTACCATTTTTTAAAATCACGGATTCTAGAAGGTTTAAATGATTTCCTAAAAAACACGAGTTTTTATAAAATGTGTTTTATTTCATAAATGGAATCAACAAAGTATGCATATTGTACGTCATAACGACTTTCTCTAGTTTGCGCATGCGTCCGGAAATAAGAAAAGCTTACTTCCACCGTTTTTTAAAATCACAGATTCTAGAAGGTTTACATGATTTCTTAAAAAACACTAGTTTTTAGAAAATGTGCTTTATTTCATAAATGGAATCTACAAAGTATGCACATTCTACGTCACAATGACTTTCTATAGTTTGTGCATGCGTCCGGAAATAAGAAAAGCTTGCTTCCCCCGTTTTTTAAAATCACAACTTCTAGAAGGTTTACATGATTTCTTAAAAATCACAAGATTTTAGAAAATGTGTTTTATTTCATAAACGGAATCTACAAAGTATGCACATTCTACGTCATAACGACTTTCTATAGTTTGCGCATGCATTTGGAAATAAGAAAAGCTTACTTCACCCGTTTTTTAAAATCACAACTTCTAGAAGGTTTACATGATTTCTTAAAAACACGAGTTTTTAGAAAATGTGTTTTATTTCATAAATGGAATCAACAAAGTATGCACATTCTACGTCATAACGACTTTCTATAGTTTGAACATTTATCCGGAAATAAGAAATGCTTACTTCCACCGTTTTTTAAAATCACAGCTTCTAGAAGGTTTACATGACTTTTTAAAAAACATGAGTTTTTAGAAAATGTGTTTTATTTCATAAATGGAATCAACAAAGTATGCACATTCTATGTCATAACGACTTTCTACAGTTTGCGCATTCGTCCGGAAATAAGAAAAGCTTACTTCCACCCTTTTTTAAAATCATGTATTCTAGAAGGTTTACATGATTTCGTAAATGGAATCAACAAAGTATGCACATTATACGTCATAACGACTTTCTATACTTTGCGCATGCGTCCAGAAATAAGAAAAGCTCACTTCCACCGTTTTTTAAAATCACAGCTTCTAGAAGGTTTACATGATTTCGTAAAAAACACAAGTTTTTAGAAAATGTGTTTTATTTCATAAATGAAATCTACAAAGTATGCACATTCTACGTCATAACGACTTTCTATAGTTTGCGCATGCGTCCGGAAATAAGAAAATCTTACTTCCCCCGTTTTTTAAAATCACAACTTCTAGAAGGTTTACATGATTTCTTAAAAAACACGAGTTTTTAGAAAATGTGTTTTATTTCATCAATGGAATTAACAAGCTATGCACATTCTACTTCATAATGACTTTCTATAGTTTGCGCATGCGTTTGGAAATAAGAAAAGATTACTTCCCCCGTTTTTTAAAATCACAGCTTCTAGAAGGTTTACATGATTTGTTAAAAAACACGAGTTTTTAGAAAATGTGTTTTATTTCTTAAATGGAATCAACAAAGTATGCACATTCTACGTCATAACGATTTTCTATAGTTTGTACATGCGTCCGGAAATAAGAAAAGCTTACCTCCCCCGTTTTTTAAAATCACAGATTCTAGAAGTTTTGCATGATTTCTTAAAAAACACGAGTTTTTACAAAATGTGTTTTATTAAATGAATGGAATCAACAAAGTATGCACATTCTACGTCATAACGACTTGCTATAGTTTGCGCATGCGTTTGGAAATAAGAAAAGCTTACTTCCCCCGTTTTTTAAAATCACAGCTTCTAGAAAGTTTACATGATTTCTTAAAAAACACGTGTTTTTAGAAAATGTGTTTTATTTCATAAATGGAATCAACAAAGTATGCACATTCTATATCATAGTGACTTTCTATAGTTTGCGCATGCGTTTGGAAATAAGAAAAGCTTACTTCCACCGTTTTTTAAAATCACAGCTTCTAGAAGGTTTACATGATTTCTTAAAAAACATGAGTTTTTAGAAAATGTGTTTTATTTCATAAATGGAATTAACAAAGTATGCACATTCTACATCATAATGACTTTCTATAGTTTGCGCATGCGTCCGGAAATAAGAAAAGCTTACTTCCCCCGTTTTTTAAAATCACAGCTTCTAGAAGGTTTACATGATTTCTTACAAAACACGAGTTTTTAGAAAATGTGTTTTATTTCATAAATGGAATCAACAAAGTATGCACATTCTACGTCATAACGACTTTCTATAGTTTGCGCATGCGTTTGGAAATAAGAAAAGCTTACTTCCCCCGTTTTTTAAAATCACAGCTTCTAGAAGGTTTACATGATTTCTTAAAAAACACGAGTTTTTAGAAAATGTGTTTTATTTCATAAATACAAACAACAAAGTATGCACATTCTACATCATAACGACTTTCTATAGTTTGCGCATGCGTCCGGAAATAAGAAAACCTTACTTCCACCATTTTTTAAAATCACGGATTCTCGAAGGTTTACATGAATTCTTAAAAAACACGGGTTTTTAGAAAATGTGTTTTATTTCATAAATTGAATCAACAAAGTATGCACATTCTATGTCATAACGACTTTCTATAGTTTGCGCATGCGTTTGGAAATAAGAAAAGCTTACTTCCCCCGTTTTTTAAAATCACAACTTCTAGAAGGTTTACATGATTTCTTAAAAAACACGAGTTTTTACAAAATGTGTTCTATTTCATAAATGGAATCAACAAAGTATGCACATTATACGTCATAACGACTTTCTATAGTTTGCGCATTCGTCCGGAAATAAGAAAAGCTTGCTTCCCCCATTTTTTAAAATCACAGCTTCTAGTAGGTTTACATGATTTCTTAAAAAACATCGAGTTTTTAGAAAATGTGTTTTATTTCATAAATGGAATCTACAAAGTATGCACATTCTACGTCATAACGACTTTCTATAGTTTTCGCATGCGTCCGGAAATAAGAAAAGCTTACTTCCCCCGTTTTTTAAAATCATAGCTTCTAGAAGGTTTACATGATTTCGTAAAAAACACGAGTTTTTAGAAAATGTGTTTTATTTCATAAATGGAATCTACAAAGTATGCACATTCTACGTCATAACGACTTTCTATAGTTTGCACATGCTTCCGGAAATAAGAAAAGCTTACTTCCCCCGTTTTTTAAAATCACAACTTCTAGAAGGTTTACATGATTTCTTAAAAAACACAAGTTTTTAGGAAATGTGTTTTATTTCATAAACAGAATCAACAAAGTATGCACATTCTACGACATAACGACTTTCTATAGTTTGCGCATGCGTTTGGAAATAAGAAAAGCTTACTTCCCCCGTTTTTTAAAATCACAACTTCTAGACGGTTTACATGATTTGTTAAAAAACACGAGTTTTTACAAAATGTGTTTTATTTCATAAATGGAATCAACAAAGTATGCACATTCTACTTCATAACGATTTTCTATAGTTTGTGCATGCGTCCGGAAATCAGAAAAGCTTACCTCCCCCGTTTTTTAAAATCACAGATTCTAGAAATTTTGCATGATTTCTTAAAAAACACGAGTTTTTAGAAAATTTGTTTTATTAAATAAATGGAATGAACAAAGTATGAACATTCTACGTCATAACGACTTTCTATAGTTTGCGCATGCGTTTGGAAATAAGAAAAGCTTACTTCCCCCGTTTTTTAAAATCACAGCTTCTAGAAGGTTTACATGATTTCTTAAAAAACACGAGTTTTTAGAAGATGTGTTTTATTTCATAAATGAAATCAAAAAAGTATGCACATTCTATGTCATAGCGACTTTCTATAGTTTGTGCATGTGTTTGGAAATAAGAAAAGCTTACTTCCCCCGTTTTTTAAAATCACAGCTTCCAGAAGGTTTACATGATTTCTTAAAAAACACGAGTTTTTAGAAAATGTTTTTTATTTCTTAAATGGAATCAACAAAGTATGCACATTCTACGTCATAACGACTTTCTATAGTTTGCAGATGCGTTTAGAAATCAGAAAAGCTTACCTCCCCCGTTTTTTAAAATCACAGATTCTAGAAATTTTGCATGATTTCTTAAAAAACACGAGTTTTTAGAAAATGTGTTTTATTAAATAAATGGAATCAACAAAGTATGAACATTCTACGTCATAACGACTTTCTATAGTTTGCGCATGCGTTTGGAAATAAGAAAAGCTTACTTCCCCCGTTTTTTAAAATCACAGCTTCTAGAAGGTTTACATGATTTCTTAAAAAACACGAGTTTTTAGAAGATGTGTTTTATTTCATAAATGAAATCAACAAAGTATGCACATTCTATGTCATAGCGACTTTCTATAGTTTGTGCATGTGTTTGGAAATAAGAAAAGCTTACTTCCCCCGTTTTTTAAAATCACAGCTTCCAGAAGGTTTACATGATTTCTTAAAAAACACGAGTTTTTAGAAAATGTTTTTTATTTCTTAAATGGAATCAACAAAGTATGCACATTCTACGTCATAACGACTTTCTATAGTTTGCAGATGCGTTTAGAAATAAGAAAAGCTTACCTCCCCCGTTTTTTAAAATCACAGATTCTAGAAATTTTGCATGATTTCTTAAAAAACACGAGTTTTTAGAAAATTTGTTTTATTAAATAAATGGAATCAACAAAGTATGAACATTCTACGTCATAACAACTTTCTATAGTTTGCGCATGCGTTTGGAAATAAGAAAAGCTTACTTCCCCCGTTTTTTAAAATCACAGCTTCTAGAAGGTTTACATGATTTCTTAAAAAACACGAGTTTTTAGAAGATGTGTTTTATTTCATAAATGATATCAACAAAGTATGCACATTCTATGTCATAGCGACTTTCTATAGTTTGTGCATGCGTTTGGAAATAAGAAAAGCTTACTTCCACCATTTTTTAAAATCACGGATTCTAGAAGGTTTACATGAATTCTTAAAAAACACGGGTTTTTAGAAAATGTGTTTTATTTCATAAGTGGAATCAACAAAGTATGCACATTCTACGTCATAACGACTTTCTATAGTTTGCAGATGCGTTTGGAAATAAGAAAAGCTTACATCCCCCGTTTTTTAAAATCAGAGCTTCTAGAAGGTTTACATGATTTCTTAAAAAAGATGAGTTTTTAGAAAATGTGTTTTATTTCATAAATGGAATCACCAAAGTATGCACATTCTACATCATAACGAGTTTCTATAGTTTGCACATGCATCCGGAAATAAGAAAAGCTTACTTCCACCGTTTTTTAAAATCACAGATTCTAGAAGGTTTACATGACTTCTTAAAAAAAATGAATTTTTAGAAAATGTGTTTTATTTCATAAATGGAATCAACAAAGTATGCACATTCTACGTCATAACGACTTTCTACAGTTTTCCCATGCATCCGGAAATAAGAAAAGCTTACCTCCCCCGTTTTTTAAATTCACAGATTCTAGAAGTTTTGCATGATTTCTTAAAAAACATGAGTTTTTAGAAAATGTGTTTCATTAAATAAATGGAATCAACAAAGTATTCACATTCTATGTCATAACAACTTTCTATAGTTTGCGCATGCGTTTGGAAATAAGAAAAGCTTACTTCCCCCGTTTTTTAAAATCACAGCTTCTAGAAGGTTTACAGGATTTCTTAAAAAACACGAGTTTTTAGAAAATGTGTTTTATTTCATAAATGGAATCAACAAAGTATGCATATTCTATGTCATAGCGACTTTCCATAGTTTGAGCATGCGTTTGGAAATAAGAAAAGCTTACTTCCACCGTTTTTTAAAATCACAGCTTCTAGAAGTTTTACATGATTTCTTAAAAAAAACGAGTTTTTAGAAAATGTGTTTTATTTCATAAATGGAATCAACAAAGTATGCACATTATACGTCATAACGACTTTCTATAGTTTGCGCAATCATCCAGAAATAAGAAAACCTTACTTCCCCCGTTTTTCAAAATCACAACTTCTAGAAGGTTTACATGATTTCTTAAAAAACACGAGTTTTTAGAAAATGTGTTTTATTTCATAAATGGAATCAACAAAGTATGCACATTCTACGTCATAACGACTTTCTATAGTTTGCGCATGTGTTTGGAAATAAGAAAAGCTTACTTCCACCGTTTTTTAAAATCACAGCTTCTAGAAGGTTTACATGATTTCTGAAAAAACACGAGTTTTTAGAAAATGTGTTTTATTTCATAAATGGAATCAACAAAATATGCACATTCTACGTCACAACGACTTTCTATAGTTTGTGCATGCATTTGGAAATAAGCAAAGCTTACTTCCACCGTTTTTTAAAATCACAGCTTCTAGAAGGTTTACATGATTTCTTAAAAAACACGAGTTTTTAGAAAATGTGTTTTATTTCTTTAATGGAATCAACAAAGTATGCACATTCTACGCCATAACGACTTTCTATATTTTGCGCATGCGTCCGGAAATAAGAAAAGCTTACTTCCACCGTTTTTTAAAATCACAGCTTCTAGAAGCTTTACATGATTTCGTAAAAAACATGAGTTTTTAGAAAATGTGTTTTATTTCATAAATGGAATCAACAAAGTATGCACATTCTACGTCATAACGACTTTCTATAGTTTGCACAAGCGTTTGGAAATAAGAAAAGCTTACTTCCCCCATTTTTTAAAATAACAGCTTCTAGAAGGTTTACATGATTTCTTAAAAAACACGAGTTTTTAGAAAATGTGTTTTATTTCATAAATGGAATCAACAAAGTATGCACATTCTACATCATAACGACTTTCTATAGTTTGCTCATGCGTCCGGAAATAAGAAAAGCTTACTTCCACCGTTTTTTAAAATCACAGCTTCTAGAAGGTTTACATGATTTCGTAAAAAACACGAGTTTTTAGAAAATGTGTTTTATTTCATAAATGGAATCTACAAAGTATGCACATTCTACATCATAACGACTTTCTATAGTTTGCGCATGCGTCCAGAATGAAGAAAAGCTTACTTCCACCGTTTTTTAAAATCACAGCTTCTAGAAGGTTTACATGATTTCGTAAAAAACACGAGTGTTTAGAAAATGTGTTTTATTTCATAAATGGAATCTACAAATTATGCACATTCTACGTCATAACAAATTTCTATAGTTTGCGCATGCGTCTGGAAATAAGAAACGCTTACTTCCCCCGTTTTTTAAAATCACAGCTTCTAGAAGGTTTACATGATTTATTAAAAAACACGAGTTTTTAGAAATTGTGTTTTATTTCATAAATGGAATCAACAAAGTATGTATATTCTACATCATAACGACTTTCTATAGTTTGCGCATTCATCCGGAAATAAGAAAAGCTTACTTCCACCGTTTTTTAAAATCACCGCTTCTAGAAGGTTTACATGATTTCATAAAAAACACGAGTTTTTATAAAATGTGTTTTATTTCATAAATGGAATCTACAAAGTAAGCACATTCTACGTCATAACGACTTTCTATGGTTTGCGCATGTGTTTGGAAATAAGAAAAGCTTACTTCCCCCGTTTTATAAAATCACAGCTTCCTGAAGGTTTACATGATTTCGTAAAAAACACGAGTTTTTAGAAAATGTGTTTTATTACATAAATGGAATCTACAAAGTATGTACATTCTACGTCATAACGACTTTCTATAGTTTTCGCATGCGTCCGGAAATAAGAAAAGCTTACTTCCCCCGTTTTTTAAAATCACAGCTTCTAGAAGGTGTACATGATTTCTTAAAAAACACGAGTTTTTAGAAAATGTGTTTTATTTCATAAATTGAATCAACAAAGTATGCACATTCTACGTCATAAGGACTTTCTATAGTTTGCGCATGCATTTGGAAATAAGAAAAGCTTACTTCCCCCGTTTTTAAAAATCACAGCTTCTAGAAGGTTTACATGATTTGTTAAAAAACATGAGTTTTTAGAAAATGTGTTTTATTTTATAAATGGAATCAACAAAGTATGCACATTCTATGTCATAACGACTTTCTATAGTTTGCGCATGCGTCCGGAAATAAGAAAAGCGTACTTCCACCGTTTTGAAAATCACAGCTTCTAGAAGGTTTGCATGATTTCGTAAAAAACACGAGTTTTTAGAAAATGTGTTTTGTTTCATAAATGGAATCTACAAAGTATGCACATTCTATGTCATAACGACTTTCTATAGTTTGCGCATGCGTCCGGAAATAAGAAAAGCTTACTTCCACCAATTTTTAAAATCACAGCTTCTAGAAGGTTTACATGATTTTGTAAAAAACACGAGTTTTTAGAAAATGTATTTAATTTCATAAATGGAATCTACAAAGTATGCAAATTCTACGTCATAATGACTTTCTATAGTTTGAGCATGCGTCCGGAAATGAGAAAATCTTACTTCCCCCGTTTTTTAAAATCACAGCTTCTAGAAGGTTTACATGATTTCGTAAAAAACATGAGTTTTTAGAAAATGTGTTTTATTTCATAAATGGAATCAACAAAGTATGCACATTCTACCTCATAACGACTTTCTATAGTTTGCGCATGCGTTTGGAAATAAGAAAAGCTTACTTCCCCCGTTTTTTAAAATCACAGCGTCTAGAAGGTTTACATGATTTCTTAAAAAACATGAGTTTTTAGAAAATGTGTTTTATTTCATAAATGGAATCAACAAAGTATGCACATTCTATGTCATAACGACTTTCTATAGTTTGCGCATGCGTCCGGAAATAAGAAAAGCTTACTTCCACCGTTTTTTAAAATCACAGCTTCTAGAAGGTTTACACGATTTCGTAAAAAACATGAGTTTTTAGAGAATGTGTTTTATTTCATAAATGGAATCAACAAAGTATGCACATTCTACGTCATAACGACTTTCTGTAGTTTGCGCATGCGTGTGGAAATAAGAAAAACTTATTTCCACCGTTTTTTAAAATCACAACTTCTAGAAGGTTTACATGATTTCTTAAAAAACATGAGTTTTTAGAGAATGTGTTTTATTTCATAAATGGAATCAACAAAGTATGCACATTCTACGTCATAACGACTTTCTATAGTTTGCGCATGCGTTTGGAAATAAGAAAAGCTTACTTCACCTGTTTTTTAAAATCACAGCTTCTAGAAGGTTTACATGATTTCTTAGAAAACACGAGTTTTTAGAAAAAGTGTTTTACTTCATAAATGGAATCAACAAAGTATGCACATTCTACGTCATAACGACTTTCTATAGTTTGCCCATGCGTTTGGAAATAAGAAAAGCTTACTTCCCCCGTTTTTGAAAATCACAGCTTATAGAAGGTTTACATGATTTCTTAAAAAACACAAGTTTTTAGAAAATGTGTTTGATTTCATAAATGGAATCAACAAAGTATGCACATTCTACGTCATAACGACTTTCTATAGTTTGCGCATGCGTTTGGAAATAAAAAAAGCTTACTTCCCCCGTTTTTTAAAATCACAACCTCTAGAAGGTTTACATGATTTCTTAAAAAACACGAGTTTTTAGAAAATGTGTTTTATTTCATAAATGGAATCAACAAAGTATCCACATTCTACGTCATAATGACTTTCTGTAGTTTGCGCATTCGTCCGGAAATAAGAAAAGCTTACTTCCACCATTTTTTAAAATCACAGCTTCTAGAAGGTTTACGTTATTTCGTAAAAAACACGAGTTTTTAGAAAAAGTGTTTTATTTCATATATGGAATCAACAAAGTATGCACATTCTACGTCATAACGACTTTCTATAGTTTGCGCATGAGTCTGGAAATAAGAAAAGCTTACTTCCCCCGTTTTTTAAAATCACAGCTTCTAGAAGGTTTACATGATTTCTTAAAAAACACGAGTTTTTAGAAAATGTGTTTTATTTCATAAATGGAATAAACAAAGTATGCGCATTCTACGCCATAACGACTTTCTATAGTTATCGCATGCGTCCGTAAATAAGAAAAGCTTACTTCCACCGTTTTTTAAAATCACAGCTTCTAGAAGGCTTACATGATTTCTTAAAAAACACGAGTTTTTAGAAAATGTGTTTTATTTCATAAATGGAATCAACAAAGTATGCACATTCTACGTCATAACGACTTTCTATAGTTTGCGCATGCGTCCGGAAATAAGAAAAGCTTACTTCCACCGTTTTTTAAAATCACAGCTTCTAGAAGGTTTACATGATTTCGTAAAAAACACGAGTTTTTAGAAAATGTGTTTTATTTCATAAATGGAATCTACAAAGTATGCAAATTCTACGTCATAACGACTTTCTATAGTTTGCGCATGCTTCCGGAAACAAGAAAAGCTTACTTCCCCCGTTTTTTAAAATCACAGCTTCTAGTTGGTTTACATGATTTCTTAAAAAACACGAGTTTTTAGAAAATGTGTTTTATTTCATAAATGGAATCAACAAAGTATGCACATTCTACGTCATAACGACTTTCTATAGTTTGCGCATGCATTTGGAAATAAGAAAACCTTACTTCCCCTGTTTTTTAAAATCACAGCTTCTAGAAGTTTTGCATAATTTCTTAAAAAACAGGAGTTTTTAGAAAATGTGTTTTATTTCATAAATGGAAACAACAAAGTATGCACATTCTACGTCATAATGACTTTCTATAGTTTGCGCATGCGTTTGGAAATAAGAAAAGCTTACTTCCCCTGTTTTTTAAAATCACAGCTTCCAGAAGGTTTACATGATTTCTTAAAAAACACGAGTTTTTAGAAAATGTGTTTTATTTCGTAAATGGAATCAACAAAGTATGCACATTCTACGTCATAACGACTTTCTATTGTTTGCGCATTCGTCCAGAAATAAGAAAAGCTTACTTCCCCCGTTTTTTAAAATCACAGCTTCTAGAATGTTTACATGATTTCGTAAAAAACACGAGTTTTTAGAAAATGTGTTTTATTTCATAAATGGAATCTACAAAGTATGCACATTCTACGTCATAACGATTTTCTATAGTTTGCGCATGCATCCGCAAATAAGAAAAGCTTACCTCCCTCGTCTTTTAAAATCAAAGATTCTAGAAGTTTTGCATGATTTCTTAAAAAACACGAGTTATTAGAAAATGTGTTTTATTAAATAAATGGAATCAACAAAGTATGCACATTCTACGTCATAACGACTTTATATAATTTGTGCATGCGCTTGGAAATAAGAAAAGCTTACTTCCCCCGTTTTTTAAAATCACAGCTTCCAGAAGGTTTACATGATTTCTTAAAAAACACGAGTGTTTAGAAAATGTGTTTTATTTCGTAAATGGAATCAACAAAGTATGCACATTCTATGTCATATCGACTTTCTATAGTTTGCGCATGCGTGTGGAAATAAGAAAAGCTTACTTCCACCGTTTTTTAAAATCACAGCTTCTAGAAGGTTTACATGATTTCTTAAAAAACACGAGTTTTTAGAAAATGTGTTTTATTTCATAAATGGAATCAACAAAGTATGCACATTCTATGTCATAACGACTTTCTATAGTTTGCTCATGCGTCCGGAAATAAGAAAAGCGTTCTTCCACCGTTTTTTAAAATCACAGCTTCTAGAAGGTTTACATGATTTCTTAAAAAACACGAGTTTTTAGAAAATGTTTTTTATTTCATAAATGGAATCAACAAAGTATGCACATTCTACTTCATAACGACTTTCTATAGTTTGCGCATGCGTCCGGAAATAAGAAAAGCTTACTTCCCCCGTTTTTTAAAATCACAGCTTCTAGAAGGTTTACATGATTTCTTAAAAAACACGAGTTTTTAGAAAATGTGTTTTATTTCCTAAATGGAATCAATAAATTATGCACATTCTACGTCATAACGACTTTCTATAGTTTGCGCATGCGTCTGGAAATAAGAAAAGCTTACTTCCCCCGTTTTCTAAAATCACAGCTTCTAGAAGGTTTACATGATTTCTTCGAAAACACGAGTTTTTAGAAAATGTGTTTTATTTCATAAATGGAATCAACAAAGTATGCACATTGTACGTCATAACAAATTTCTATAGTTTGCGCAAGCGTTTGGAAATAAGAAAAGCTTACTTCCCCCGTTTTTTAAAATCACAGCTTCTATAAGGTTTACATGATTTCTTAAAAAACACTTGTTTTTAGAAAATGTGTTTTATTTCATAAATGGAATCAACAAAGTATGCACATTCTACGTCATAACGACTTTCTATAGTTTGCGCATTCGTCCGGAAATAAGAAAAGCTTACTTCCACCGTGTTTTAAAATCACAGCTTCTAGAAGGTTTACATGATTTCTTAAAAAACACGAGTTTTTAGAAAATGTGTTTGATTTCCTAAATGGAATTTACAAAGTATGCACATTCTACGTCATAACGAATTTCTATAGTTTGCGCATGCGTTTGGAAATAAGAAAAGCTTACTTCCCCCGTTTTTTAAAATCACAGTTTCTAGAAGGTTTACATGATTTGTTAAAAAACACAAGTTTTTAGAAAATGTGTTTTATTAAATAAATGGAATCAACAAAGTATGCACATTCTACATGCTAACGACTTTCTATAGTTTGCGCATGCGTCCGGAAATAAGAAAAGCTTACTTCCACCGTTTTTTAAAATCACAGCTTCTAGAAGAATTACATGATTTCGTAAAAAACACGAGTTTTTAGAAAATGTGTTTTATTTCCTAAATGGAATCTACAAACTATGCACATTCTACTTCATAACGACTTTCTATAGTTTGTACATGCGTCCGGAAATAAGAAAAGCTTACTTCCCCCGTTTTTTAAAATCACAGCTTCTAGAAGGTTTACATGATTTCTTAAAAAACACGAGTTTTTAGAAAATGTGTTTTATTTCATAAATGGAATCAACAAATTATGCACATTGTGTTAAGATTTAATATGATAAGACAGAAAACAGCAGCATTACATTCCATTTCACAATAATAGCATATATAGGATCACTGAAGAAATAACAAGCACAGCATAAACACAAGAGACAGAGATTTATCCTGGGAAACCCTCATGGGGTAGAAAACCCAGCAAAGCTTCCTCAATATAGATGACCAGCAATATACAAAGATGAAACCCTGAGACATGATCTCCTCCTCCACAATAGCAGACATCTCCTCCACAAGTGCGCTATCCTCAAGTGTGTGTGTCAAATGAGGAACACACCTCCTCTATTTATACACTACACTGACATATCTTTTACACAAGTACACGTAGGCTCGTATTTAACCAGTGGGTTAAATACCCCACTACAACTGACTGGGCCGACCCCTCTAGGGTGGTCTAATAACCCTTTGTCCCACATAACACATACAGGGCCGACTTCCACTAGGGAATTCTAATAACCCGAGTTACCACATTCCAACGGAGGAATAAACATCTCCGGAATAATAAAGTACAATTATAATATTCTTTGAAGTTACAATATCTTAACACTCCCCCTTAACGAGAAGGATATTATAACAACATCCGGAGGACCAACGAGTCATACATCATACATGATACATCTATAAATCATTGGAAGCTTTCTCAACATCATCAGTAACTCAACCAGTTACTGGAACATCTTCAATACTGGAACATCAACATCTTCAGTACTGAGTCTTTATCTTCTGCAGTACTCAAACAGCTACAGCAACATCAATATCTAAATCCTCATGATCGTCAGCATCGTCATCACACGATCATCAGCATCGTTATCACACAATCATCATCATCATCATCACACGATCATCAGCATCGTCATCATACGAATATCAGCATCATCATCATACGATCATCAGCATCATCATCACACGATCATCAGCATCGTCATCACACGATCATCAGCATCGTCATCACACGATCATCAGCATCGTCATCATACGAATATCAGCATCGTCATCATACGATCAACAGCATTGTCATGAGCATCATCATCACACGATCATCAGCATCGTCATCACACGATCATCAGCATCGTCATCACATGATCAGCATCATCATCAGCATCATCATCACACGATCATATTACAGGATGATCAATCCTGATCTCTTTAGGACATAGGTCCATGGATGATACAATCCAGATCAAGTTCCAGGATGATCAATCCTTATCTCTTTAAGACAAGTCTCATGTCTAGGGACGATCTAATCCCAACCACAGTGCCAGTCCTTTTTCATACTGGATGTGACCTAGATCAGATCTAGGATTTACCGCCACAGAGCCAGTCCTCTTTCATACTGGATGTGTCACGTCTACAAAGACAACCCTGTTTCATGCTGGATGTATCACATCTACAGAGCCAGCCCTGTTTCATGTTGGATGTATCACATCTACATAGCCTGCCCTGTTTCATGCTGGATGTATCACATCTACAGAGCCAGCCCTGTTTCATGCTGGATGTATCACATCTACAGAGCCAGCCCTGTTTCATACTGGATGTATCACAACTACAGAGCCAGCCCTGTTTCATGCTGGATGTATCACATCTACAGAGCAAGGCCTGTTTCATGCTGGATGTATCACATCTACAGAGCCAGCCCTGTTTCATGCTGGATGTAACCTAGAGAAATCCTAGGATTTGTCACGTACATTTTGAACCGAGGTCCAGGGATGATCCAGTCCTATCGTGTACCTTTTGAACCGAAGTCCAGGGATGATCCAGTCCTATCGTTCTGTTATCGGAGACCTCATGTCTACGGCTCTTCTTTAGGACTGAAGTCCGGGAATGATCCAATCCCCTCACATGTTCACTAAGAACTTCATTTTTGAAGACATACGTCTACGGCTCTTCTTTCGGACTGAAGTCCAGGAATGATCCAATCCCTTCACATGTTCACCAAGAACTTCATTTTCGAAGACATACGTCTACGACTCTTCTTTCGGACTGAAGTCCATGAATGATCCAATCCCTTCACATGTTCACCAAGAACTTCATTTTCGAAGACATACGTCTACGGCTCTTCTATCTTGATTCATTTCTAAGTCAAACACTCCATATAATAGTTTCTGAAGCCACACTGCTTCACAGCTGGCAGAGCAGACAACTATATATATATTCTGCTTTAGCAGTACTGAGAGCCACACTAGATTGTTCCTTGTTGAACCATGAGATCATGGCAGATTCAAGACTATAACATCCACCTGATGTACTCTTTCTGTCTGAGGCACTTCCTACCCAATCAGAATCTGAGTAACCATGTAAACGGAGTTCATGACCTCCAAGATAATATAGACCAAAATCTATTGTACCTTTTAGGTGCCTCACTACATGCTTTGTAGTTATTAAGTGAACCTTTCTAGGTTCTACTAGACACTGACTTAGGGTATTTGCAGCAAAGCATATATCTGGCCTAGTATTTGTTAAATACATCAATGACCCAATGATTTTTCTATATAGGGTTAGGTCAACTAAATACGATGAGTCATTAACTAACAACTTCAAGTTGGAGTCCATGGGAGTGGCCATGGCTTTATACTCCAACATATCAAATCTTTTAGAAACTTCACAGCATACTTACCTTGAATTAAAAGATTCCTTTTGGATATTGCCATACTTCTAGACCTAAGAAGTAGTGCATTAATCTGAGATCTTTCATTTTCGTTTCTGCAGCCATTTTCATGACCTGTTTCTCATTCCTTGTCAGAAAGTGATCATCGTCATACAATAATGGTATGATAGGTTCATCATCCACAACCTTAAGGTAAAGGTTAGGAACAACTTTACTTCTGGTAAAGCCCAAGCTTTGTCATGAAGCTGTCAATTGTCCATTATTCACACTCAGCATTGAGTGATCTTCTGCATATCTATCTGTGCCATCTCTCGTCAGATGGGTCTACTAATATGAGCCTCAAAATCATTCGAACTCTGTGGTGAGTTCCTTCTTGCATTCCACATCACCCATACCGATCCTGGGAACCCATGCAGAACCTGATTACATTATTAAGAGAATGGTCTTATCTAGTCCCTCGGAGCAAAACATCTCATCATGATTCTCTTCCTCTTTCTAAGAGAATCTCTTAACCACAAGCTTTCTATAGTGTGTTTGATTTGTAAATCTTTTGTTGAGCATCCATCACTTGTTCAGAGTTCATCATTCATCATGATCTTTCCTACAAATCAAAATTAAGTACATGATTAGTAATACTTCATAATCATCAAATCATATTGATATGATAACCTATTATGCATGCAGATATCATTTACATAGTTATGCAACTATTTTGACCAATACTTTGGCACAACACTTTCCCATATCCTATATGCATACAGTGGCTATCTAGATGCCTTCCATCTCTACCAGAACATACTATCGAGAGTGTGCACAACTCTCAGCATGTCAGCAAAGAGGTTTCATTCTAGACAAGCAACAATGGAATGTTTGTCCAATTTACCAATCATATGCATATTAGTAGTATACTGTTCAATGCTTTATGAATGTTTACACACAGCATGATATATTCTAGGAATACAAATATGCATACAAGCAATATCATTTACTATTTCTAATAACAACCCAAATACTTATCTTTTATGTTTGTGTGGTTGCCTCCCGCTTGATCTTCTGTATGTCTTCTGAACTTCTATTCATTCTGTACCACTGTGCATGCTCAAGTGTACAATAGTGTCATCCTCATGATCTCATACACAACATACATTCATTAGTATATTCTCAATATTATCAAAACATTCTAATTCTAAATAATCTTGAATATGTACAGTCATGATCATTAGTATTCATGGTTTCAAGGAAGTCTTCTTTTACTCATGCATATTCTTGTTTGATCTAGTTAGTTAAATCATCAACCAAGATAAGAGACATAATATGCATAAACCCTTGATTACTAACCAATCATACCAAGTATACTTACACAAGTTAAGATTCTAACATGACATAGGAAAACATACCTGGATTAGTCTACCTACTAGTTATGTACAACATACCTAAACAATCTCTTCAATGATTTAGAGATCCTGAGCTAGAAACTGCATGTCTCGTAGGTTAAACATGATATAACAAAGTCATACATACCTCGTGAGTCTTTGTCTTCATGTTGTCATGGTCATGGAACTTGATTTGTCTTTTGTGATGTACCTGTGTCTTATTAGCAGACAACATCAACCTCACACAACACCATAATGCATAAGTACAATCATATAGCCCTAATCAATGAATGTCTTCGATCATTCACATGCATTCATATTGTTACTAGGGTGATAAGACAATTAATAACATTAATCAAGATTGTACTAATAAATAACATGAAGACAAACACATTATGAACTTAATCAAGAATCAGATTTCAAGGCATACCTGAACCTCCTTAAGTCATACCTGTCGAGACTTTTTGTAGTCTTATTATGTAAGGCCTTAGCCTCAACTCCCCCTGAAACTTGATCTGGAGCTTGATTAGGGTTTGCTAGAGAAACCCTAAAAATTCAATCTTTGACTTTCACACTTCTGAATGGATGGAAGAATGTGTCTTGCTAGCATTCTTCAATTTTGAAATCTCCAAAATTTGACCCCTCAAAATTGCCTTCGAAACTTCTGGATCTTCTGGACAGGAACCCGAACTAGGGTTTGATGAAGCCCACCCTTCTGTCCAATCAGAAGGTTTGATCCAAGGCTCTAAACTCTTATTTTTCTGAGGAGCTTCCAGCCGTGGACTCCGATTCCAAAAATTCTAACTTTCTCTGAAACCCTAAATTCCGGAAGCCATGAATAAAGGTGCTCCAAAAATAATTATGTTTTGACAGAAATATGCACCTGATTGTTTCTGTTATAACTCTGAAATTTTTGCTCCACGGGGTCTGAAACCTTTTTTTTGCAGTAGCCTGACCTGTCATCTTTCCATCCTGATAGGTCTGACCTCAATTGGGTTTTCTGAGAGAGAGTTATGCCAAGTGTCGCAACGTGACCTGTTTATGGGATAAAACAGGAGAGCGAAATTGTACGGAATTCCACGTGTCACTGTTTGAACTTCAGCCCCTGAAAACTTTTTTTGAGATAGCTTGACCTGTTATCTTTCCATCCTGACAGGTCTGACCTCAATTGGACTCTCTGAGAGAGAGTTATGCCAAGTGTCGCAACGTGACCTGTTTATGGGATAAAAAAGGAGAGCGAACTTGTACGGCGTGCCACGTGTCACTGGTTCACCTTCGGCCTCTGAACAAGTTTCTTGAGATAGTACAGTCTGTGTACTACCTATCACTTTTTACGAAATTTCATTTGGAGCTTCCTAGCCCAAGTTATGACCTTTTTTCCAAGGTCACCTGAGTTTGACCGAGATCTGGAAGAGGCAGAAACCCTAACTTGTACTGATCATAACTTACAACGTACAACGAATCTGAGGATGCCCTTTGGACAAAAGGTACCTGGGGATGTTATCTTCGACCTGTAAGCTTTTCAGACCCTGAAACTTTGCCAAAATGGAGTTATAGTGAAAGTGCCACGATGACTGGTTTTTGCTATGTAAAACCCTAACCTTCAAATTGTCGTAAGAAAAGCAAGTGTTGTAAGTGCCATACTGTTATCTCCCAAATTGACCACCGTCATTTTGGTTGATAGAATGGGTAAAAAAATTTATTTTTGTGAGTCTTGGCCTTCAATATCAAAAAATCCCAGCTTTTCGGCAGTTAACTGAGTCTGTGGAAGTGCTTTCGATTCCATTCCTAAATTTTAGCCACGAAGTCAGTTTGAACTAGAACGCTTCATCCCTACAATCTCAGGCTAAATCTCCAGTCGTTATGTCATCTGTCTGTTGCAACATGCTCTGTTATTAAATAAATCCCGAATGCTCACCTATGATTTGTCACTTGGCTGCCCTGTGAGGTATTTTCATTGTTGAACCATAACTCAAGAGGAATTTTCTGCTAAAATCGCGTGATCTTGCGGGGAAATTTTGATGGCCTTCCCAAACTCCAAATTCAGATCTGCAAGCACCAGTGGATATCTTATGATCTGTAGATCAAAATCGACTATTCGAACATGCAAAAAGTACATCGGACGGTTGAGAAAATTGATTTTTTCTAAAGGCACTTTTTTCAGGAATTCTACAGCTTTCGGCAGCTTAGGCGAGCCCCACAGAGCTCATTAGCTGCCGAAAGGTCTGACTTCCGGCGGCTAAGGCACGAAATCAGCAGAAGGCAGCGTTTTGGGTTTTAATTTTTGAAACAGTTACAGCTTTCGGCAGCTTAGGCGAGCCCCACAGAGCTCATTAGCTGCCGAAAGGTCTGACTTCCGGCGGCTAAGGCACGAAATCAGCAGAAGAGTTAACTGCCGAAAGCCTGTTTTTGCCAATTTTCTCTAATTTCGCCCAGATCTCAGTTTTGTTCGCTGAACTAGCAGAAAGCCGATCAGAATGAATGGATTATAAATTATTTTATCAATATCTCAAGGGTTTTGAGCGAGTTTTGAATCAGTTGGACATTAGCTTTTGGAAAGGAGATCTTCATATCAGCATTTCCTTGATTTTAGGGATCAGTCCCTATCTTTTTGCATTTACTATCAGTTAGTGTTTTAGTTAATTAAACAGATCCATGCTTTTAGGATCTGGGAACTGCTTTGTAAAGGCTATAAAGCCTGAAAACTAAGAGGATTCAATGGTTCGATTTTGGATAGAGTAATCTACTATTGTACTGAGTTTTCTTTATGCTAATACAGATCACAGGTTTCTTTTAGTTTTGATGTCATCTTTCCATTTCCCTTTCACTATTATCTGTGTTGTCTAGCTTTGAATGGTTTCTTTTCCATTGTTCAGCTCATAGCCTGGTATTAGTTTCTTGAATGTCTCTCGAACCCTACTTTGTACTGGTTTGGTTACATTCCTTTTCTTCATCCATCTTTAAAGTTATATGCTGATTAATCAACTCTTGAGAGCACTGTTCCATTTGTTTATCATGCTGAATGTCTGAATGCCATACTCGGATTGAGTTGTCCCATTGATCCACCTTTTCAAAAAACACAAAAAACATAATTTCATAAGTTACCAGGCATACCTAGCTTATAACCCTAGGTAGTTTCCTGGAGTGATAACAATTGGCGCCGCTGCCGGGGAGCGAGGTGAGAAGCTGATCTTCCTGGGAGAACGACACAGATCTGGTCCTTGATGATAGACAAGGATCAGACACTTCATTGGTTATAAATCTTCTATCTGGCGACTCCATGAAGGATGAACTCAGTGGCGACTCCATTGTTCAGAATTCTGTTGGTGATTCCACTGGTATGACATGAACAGAATCTTAGCCAAGAGGTATGCGTTCTGTGATTTTTCAAGCATTGCTGGTTTTCCTAATCAAGTGCCTGCTAGAGATGAATGGGAGAACAGTCTTCCTAGATTTCGAGGAGAAGAGGGGGAAGTGCCAGCTGAGCATTTGCTGGACTTTCATGACTACGTGCATCGGTTGCAGGTAGTGCATGAAGATGTTCAGATCCGGCTCTTTTGTTTTTCATTAGAAGGAATTGCTCATGATTGGTACCGAGCTTTGCCTATTGCTAGCATCAGCTCTTTGGCTGATTTTCATACTGCCTTCAATTTGTTTTGCAAAACAAAGTTTTCAACTGATCTTCTTTATCACGAATGTTGTCATGAGTTTAGTTTATTATATAAAGATTTAGACAATCATGAAGAACATGTTGAAGCAGAAGATATTTCTCATCATGAGGTTGATGAGGGCAGCTTACAAAGTCCAGATTTGCAAGGACTATCCAATCTTCAGCTAGAACATGAGAATCATGATCAAGAATGGGTTGATGCTGTAGTTGATACTAGTCATGAGTCTCTTGATCCTAATAACAGAGAAGATCCGAATCTTGGGGTTGAATTTGCAGCATATGTTGAGGACAGCCCACATCTTCCAGACTTGCAGACAAAGGCAGATTTCAGCATTTATGAAGAGAATGATGGTGGCGAGGAACTAAGCAGTCCAGATCAGCAGTTTATTGGATATTTTTCTCCAGCAGATTTTGAGCAGCCTTCTCCAGCAGATTTTGAGCAGCCTTCTCCAACAGATCTTGAGCAGTTTATACACATCATTGAGACCGAGGAGGACAGCCAGCCACATCATTTTCATTTACAGTCAGAACATAAGCTTGAAGAGGTATTCCATTACTATTTTATTGATCCTATTGCTGATTTTCTGGAATCATTTAGCAGTATAAAGATCAAGATATTCTTATCAGATGAAAGCTGTTTCTATCATTTTTCCAGAACACATCTCTGTCGGCTACGTATTCTTTCATTTTTGGGATCAAGATTAAGAATTTTGTCAGCAAATAAATTTCTTACATGGTTGTGTTGGAAGTGTGCTTTTACTTGATGAATCTACCTCTACTGGTTAGTGTAGGAGTAGATAGGACAATAAGCTCTTTTATAAGAGCGCGTAGATCATTTTTTAGTTGTTTTTGAATAAAAAGCAGAGCAGGCTGCATGTAAGCTACAGGTGGGATACAGGTTTGCAGAGGGATCAGTGTTAAAGACTTGATGACTCCATGCCCAATGCTAAAGGCTACTGGAACTACTTGGTTCTGGGATTCTTCGGAACCTCACTGGGAGGATTCCATCCCCGAGTAGGAGCCAGATGTTATCTCCCAAATTGACCACCGTCATTTTGGTTGATAGAATGGGTAAAAAAATTTATTTTTGTGAGTCTTGGCCTTCAATATCAAAAAATCCCAGCTTTTCGGCAGTTAACTGAGTCTGTGGAAGTGCTTTCGATTCCATTCCTAAATTTTAGCCACGAAGTCAGTTTGAACTAGAACGCTTCATCCCTACAATCTCAGGCTAAATCTCCAGTCGTTATGTCATCTGTCTGTTGCAACATGCTCTGTTATTAAATAAATCCCGAATGCTCAGCTATGATTTGTCACTTGGCTTCCCTGTGAGGTATTTTCATTGTTGAACCATAACTCAAGAGGAATTTTCTGCTAAAATCATGTGATCTTGCGGGGAAATTTTGATGGCCTTCCCGAACTCCAAATTCAGATCTGCAAGCACCAATGGATAGCTTATGATCTGTAGATCAAAATCGACTATTCGAACATGCAAAACGGACATCGGACGGTTGAAAAAAATGATTTTTTCTAAAGGCAGTTTTTTCAGGAATTCTACAGGTTTCGGCAGCTTAGACGAGCCCCACAGAGCTCATTAGCTGCCGAAAGGTCTGACTTCCGGCGGCTAAGGCACGAAATCAGCAGAAGGCAGCGTTTTGGGTTTTAATTTTTGAAACAGTTACAGCTTTCGGCAGCTTAGGCGAGCCCCACAGAGCTCATTAGCTGCCGAAAGGTCTGACTTCCGGTGGCTAAGGCACGAAATCAGCAGAAGAGTTAACTGCCGAAAGCCTGTTTTTGCCAATTTTCTCTAATTTCGCCCAGATCTCAGTTTTGTTCACTGAACTAGCAGAAAGCCGATCAGAATGAATGGATTATAAATTATTTTATCAATATCTCAAGGGTTTTGAGCGAGTTTTGAATCAGTTGGACATTATCTTTTGGAAAGGAGATCTTCATATCAGCATTTCGTTGATTTTAGGGATCAGTCCCTATCTTTTTGCATTTACTATCAGTTAGTGTTTTAGTTAATTAAACAGATCCATGCTTTTAGGATCTGGGAACTGCTTTGTAAAGGCTATAAAGCCTGAAAACTAAGAGGATTCAATGGTTCGATTTTGGATAGAGTAATCTACTATTGTACTGAGTTTTCTTTATGCTAATACAGATCACAGGTTTCTTTCAATTTTGATGTCAGCTTTCCATTTTCCTTTCACTATTATCTGTGTTGTCTAGCTTTGAATGGTTTCTTTTCCATTGTTCAGCTCATAGCCTGGTATTAGTTTCTTGAATGTCTCTCGAACCCTACTCTGTACTGGTTTGGTTACATTCCTTTTCTTCATCCATCTTTAAAGTTATATGCTGATTAATCAACTCTTGAGAGCACTGTTCCATTTGTTTATCATGCTGAATGTCTGAATGCCATACTCGGATTGAGTTGTCCCATTGATCCACCTTTTCAAAAAACACAAAAAACATAATTTCATAAGTTACCAGGCATACCTAGCTTATAACCCTAGGTAGTTTCCTGGAGTGATAACACATACCTTGTCTTCCTTCAGGTTAGCTCTAATACCATGTTAAGATTTAATATGATAAGACAGAAAACAGCAGCATTACATTCCATTTCACAATAATAGCATATATAGGATCACTGAAGAAACAACAAGCACAGCATAAACACAAGAGACAGAGATTTATCCTGGGAAACTCTCATGGGGTAGAAAACCCAGCAAAGCTTCCTCAATATAGATGACCAGCAATATACAAAGATGAAACCCTGAGACATGATCTCCTCCTCCACAATAGCAGACATCTCCTCCACAAGTGCGCTATCCTCAAGTGTGTGTGTCAAATGAGGAACACACCTCCTCTATTTATACACTACACTGACATATCTTTTACACAAGTACACGTAGGCTCGTATTTAACCAGTGGGTTAAATACCCCACTACAACTGACTGGGCTGACCCCTCTAGGGTGGTCTAATAACCCTTTGACCCACATAACACATACAGGGCCGACTTCCACTAGGGAAGTCTAATAACCCGAGTTACCACATTCCAACGGAGGAATAAACATCTCCGGAATAATAAAGTACAATTATAATATTCTTTGAAGTTACAATATCTCAACACATTGTACGTCATAACGACTTTCTATAGTTTGCGCAAGCGTTTGGAAATAAGAAAAGCTTACTTCCCCCGTTTTTTAAAATCACAGCTTCTAGAAGGTTTACATGATTTCTTCGAAAACACGAGTTTTTAGAAAAAGTGTTTTATTTCATAAATGGAATCAACAAAGTATGCACATTCTACGTCATAACGACTTTCTATAGTTTGCGCATGCGTTTGGAAATAAGAAAAGCTTACTTCCCCCGTTTTTTAAAATCACAGCTTCTAGAAGGTTTACATGATTTCTTAAAAAACACGAGTTTTTAGAAAATGTGTTTGATTTCATAAATGGAATCAACAAAGTATGCACATTCTACGTCATAACGACTTTCTATAGTTTGCGCATGCGTCCGGAAATAAGAAAAGCGTACTTCCACCGTTTTTTAAAATCACAGCTTCTAGAAGGTTTACATGATTTCTTAAAAAACACGAGTTTTTAGAAAATGTGTTTTATTTCATAAATGGAATCAACAAAGTATGCACATTCTTCGTCATAATGACTTTCTATAGTTTGTGCATTCGTCCGGAAATAAGAAAAGCTTACTTCCACCGTTTTTTAAAATCACAGCTTCTAGAAGGTTTACATGATTTCGTAAAAAACACGAGTTTTTAGAAAAAGTGTTTTATTTCATATATGGAATCAACAAAGTATGCACATTCTACGTCATAACGACTTTCTATAGTTTGCGCATGTAAAATTAGTCACAGCAGATCTAATGAACAAGTAAATCAATCACAACAGATGAACATAGAAAATATGGTGCAAAACTGTGCAAAACATGCAGCAGTGCTCTCTATCCCAGAAAGGGTGAATGAATTACAATACAAACAGTCACAATGACTGAGCAATTCGAATTACCTAAGGAGGTCATTCAAATCACTGAATGGGGTAGCTTGACTCTATCTAGGAGTCCTCATCAATCATCGGTGGTGCTCATCAATCACAACAACCAGTCATCCAGGTGTCAATCTGAGTCTAACTGAGTGTAATAAGTGTAACTGAAGTGTGTAGCACTGATTTAGGATCTGGAGGCTCAGTGGGGGCGCATGGGAGGCTAACTGAAGTCAGAACAAGTCACCTAATCAAACTGGAGGTCAAACAGAAGTGATACAGTCAGTCGGGAGTGAAACTAGCCTCAAATCAGGGAGAATCAGAGCTAACTGAATGTAACTGAAGTTGAACTGCAGTGGTAGGTGAACAAGTGCGCCCTTCTCCGGCAGTAGGTGAGAAGTGGGCGCCTTTCAGCTTAGGAGGGCTAAAACTCTGTGGTAGGTGGCTCCCGGGTGCTAGAAGAAGGTGGATAAGGTGCTGGAGGCATATAACTGGTGACTGGGATGCATGCCAGTGCATGCAGGTGCATGCAAACCCTAGATTCTGCATGCAAACCCTAATTTGCATGCAGATCCGGAAAAAGATGATGTGGATATCCGAACAGCGCATGAGTTTGGAAATAACTAAAGCTTACTTCCCCCGTTTTTTAAAATCACAGCTTCTAGCCTCAAATCAGGGAGAATCGGAGCTAACTGAATGTAACTGAAGTGGAACTGCAGTGGTAGGTGAACAAGTGCGCCCTTCTCTGGAAGTAGGTGAGAAGTGGGTGCCTTTCAGCTTAGGAGGGATAAAAGTCTGTGGTAGGTGGCTCCCGGGTGCTAGAAGAAGGTGGATAAGGTGCTGGAGGCATCAAACTGGTGACTGGGATGCATGCCAGTGCATGCAGGTGCATGCAAACCCTAGATTCTGCATGCAAACCCTAATTTGCATGCAGATCCTGAAAAAGATGATGTGGATATCCAAACACCCCCCCTCAAGCTAGACTATGATGTGCCAATAAAAATAATGTGGGGCCCTGGTAACTAAGACCAAAGGTCACCCCAATACAATAATCCAAAAAATGCTGAAAATAAACTAAGTGAGGAAAGAGGGAAAACCCAGTGGGAAGAAAGCCCCCCCTCAAGATAAAGCATAATAATGAATCAATCTGTCTCCACCATGATGGAACTCACCCCCAACAGTGAACGGAGGTAAGAGAACTTCTTCTCAGTGAAGCTCTTGGTGAAGATGTCTGCAATTTGCTCATCAGTAGGGCAATATTGCAGAATGATGGTGCGGTCATGCACTAACTGTCGAATGTAGTGCATATGAATCTCAATGTGTTTGGTCCTCTGCCGCTGAACTGGATCTGTGGAGATCTTCATATCACTTTGATTGTCACAAAATAGGACAGTCGAAGTAGTGCCACCAAAACCAAACTCGGAAAGAATACCCTGCAACCAAACTGCCTGAATGCAGGCATTGACTGCCCCTCGATACTCTGCCTCTGCTGAAGAAAGTGCAATGGCTGCTTGCTTTTTGCTGGACCAGCAAATAGCACCATGACCAATCATGAAAACATAACCGGAAGTGGACTTCCGATCAATGCTATCACCTGCCCAATCTGAATCAGTAAAACCAATGAAATCTAGCTCAGAATCTGCAGCATAGTGTATGCCAAACTGTCTCGTACCTTGCACATACTGCAAGATCCGCTTGGCTGCTCGCCAATGAAGCTCATGTGGGGTAGCAGACCACTGATATCAGAATGGATCAATCCCAAAATAGTAGAGGCTCTGCTAGCCTTGCCGCGGTCGAATCTGTGCTCGGGGTGCTTCCCAATAATGCAACCAGTGCATATTCCCTTCGAGGAACGGAGTTGTGGAAGCCCATCTACCATGGATTTATTTGATAGCAGCAGCAAATACTTATAATTTAGATGTCCAAATCTTTCATGCCAAAGCCTACTAACCTCATTACCATGTGTGCGAAGAGCAGTGGGCTTTGCAAGCGGAATAAAGTGCGAAAACTCATAACATTTTGTAGTGTGGTTTGCCTTTCCAACCGCAACTAGTCTTCCACTTTTGATATCAGAAATTTCAACTGTATTAGGGCTGAATGTGACTTTCTTTGGTTCACCAGTATGTGTCATTTGATACACAGAAAGGAGATTCGAAGCTAAGGAAGGCACATAGAGAACATTCTGAAAGCATCCATGTTCTACATGAATCGTACCTTTGCCCTTTGAAGAAATTTTTGGGTCATCTCCCAAATGGATGGGGATGGAGCTGTTTGGATCGAATGAAGAAAAAGAATCAATATTTGCAGCCATATGATTTGATGAACCCGAATCTATCAAGAGAGTAGTGGGCTTCGAAACCGTTGCCATGAGTGCTTGTCCTCTTTCATGATAATCATTCCGATCCTTCTTCCTTGCACCGTCAGGAAGGGTTATGTTGTTCTTTTCCAAAAGGAGGGCCATTTGATCTATAGTATTCTTCATACATGAACTTTCGGGATGAAAGCCACGGTTACAATAAGTACATTTAGATTTTTGGTTACCTTCTTTTCCCTTTTGCTTGGATTTCGAACTGGATGGTGCATCCATTTGCTTGCCTTTGTCTTTTTGCTTGTGAGGCTCGAATTTGGGCTTCTCCTTCTTTAGCTTTCCTTTACCATTCGAGATATTGGGTCCTTGAACAAATAGGGCTGAATCTTTGGAGCTTATGGACCCCATTTGAATCAACTTGTCATGCTCTTTTGTAACGGACTCAATGAAGGCATTCAAGGTAGGCATCTTCCAATTCGGGGTAGTTAGCCGACCGGAATTGAAAGTAGAGACAAATACCGAATAATCTTTCCCAAGCTTGCTTAGAATGGAGAGGATCAACTGTTTATCCTCTTTGATAACACCACTGTTCTTCAATTGCAAGTTCAAGTTCTTGAATTTTGTGAAGAATTCATTGATGGTCTCAAAATTCTCAGGATTAAGGCCAATCAATTCATTCTATAATTGAAAAGCCCTAAGCTCATCCTGCTTGCCGAATAGTGTTTCAAGTTGCTCCCATATGGCTTTTGGAGTCTTCAATCCGCTGAGATGGAAGTGAAGATATTTGGAGATGGAGAGACAAAGAAGACCATAAGCTTCATCAAGCTTGTTGTAGTGTTTGGTTCGATCTGATACATTGTTTGGCTCCAATTCAAGACCACGAGTGACTCGGTAGTAACCTTTTGAACGTAATATGATCTCCATATCATCTTTCCAATCAAAATAATTGAATGGGGTGAGGATAGGCTTTGAAGAAGAGTATTCCATTGCAAGGAGCGAGTCAACTGATGAAGAGGAAGCTTGCATGCAGACTATAGCGAATGCAATTGCTGTAGGGAAGCTTGCATGCAAAAGATAGCGAGTGCAATTGGAGGAGACAATAAACCTGCAAATCACATCAAAACAACCACAATAAGGTCTAACAATCCACCCTTTGAGAGTTGCATCACACCTGGGATTGGATTTCAAGCAATGTTGAATGGGTCCAATGTATCAGATCCAGGAATTATGTGGTAACTCAAGCTTCTGGAGTGGTATTGGAATATTTTTCAAGCTTTGCATGCACAGGAGCGAATGCCCTTGAGATATCTCATGCCAAACTTTTTGCAATTTTTAGCAATTCAGTCAAATCTTCCTGTATAAACACCTGTAGAAAAGAGATCTTGTCCCTACAATGGCTCTGATACCATGTAAAATTAGTCACAGCAGATCTAATGAACAAGTAAATCAATCACAACAGATGAACATAGAAAATATGGTGCAAAACTGTGCAAAACATGCAGCAGTGCTCTCTATCCCAGAAAGGGTGAATGAATTACAATACAAAAAGTCACAATGACTGAGCAATTCGAATTACCAAAGGAGGTCATTCAAATCACTGAATGGAGTAGCTTGACTCTATCTAGGAGTCCTCATCCATCATCGGTGGTGCTCATCAATCACAACAACCAGTCATCTAGGTGTCAATCTGAGTCTAACTGAGTGTAATAAGTGTAACTGAAGTGTGTAGCACTGATTCAGGATCTGGAGGCTCAGTGGGGGCGCATGGGAGGCTAACTGAAGTCAGAACAAGTCACCTAATCAAACTGGAGGTCAAACAGAAGTGATACAGTCAGTCGGGAGTGAAACTAGCCTCAAATCAGGGAGAATCAGAGCTAACTGAATGTAACTGAAGTGGAACTGCAGTGGTAGGTGAACAAGTGCGCCCTTCTCCGGAAGTAGGTGAGAAGTGGGCGCCTTTCAGCTTAGGAGGGCTAAAACTCTGTGGTAGGTGGCTCCCGGGTGCTAGAAGAAGGTGGATAAGGTGCTGGAGGCATATAACTGGTGACTGGGATGCATGCCAGTGCATGCAGGTGCATGCAAACCCTAGATTCTGCATGCAAACCCTAATTTGCATGCAGATCCGGAAAAAGATGATGTGGATATCCGAACAGCGCATGAGTTTGGAAATAAGAAAAGCTTACTTCCCCCGTTTTTTAAAATCACAGCTTCTAGAAGGTTTACATGATTTCTTAAAAAACACGAGGTTTTAGAAAATGTGTTTTATTTCATAAATGGAATCAACAAAGTATGCACATTCTACGTCATAACGACTTTCTATATTTTGCGCATGCGTCCGGAAATAAGAAAAGCTTACTTCCACCGTTTTTTAAAATCACAGCTTCTAGAAGGTTTACATGATTTCTTAAAAAACACGAGTTTTTAGAAAATGTGTTTGATTTCCTAAATGCAATCTACAAAGTATGCACATTCTACGTCATAACGACTTTCTATAGTTTGCGCATGCGTCCGGAAATAAGAAAAGCTTACTTCCCCCGTTTTTTAAAATCACAGCTTCTAGAAGGTTTACATGATTTCTTAAAAAACAAGAGTTTTTAGAAAATGTGTTTTATTTCATAAATGGAATCAACAAAGTATGCACATTCTACGTCATAACGACTTTCTATAGTTTACGCATGCCTTTGGAAATAAGAAAAGCTTACTTCCCCCATTTTTTAAAATCACAGCTTCTAGAAGGTTTACATGATTTGTTAAAAAACACGAGTTTTTAGAAAATGTGTTTTATTTAATAAATGGAATCAACAAAGTATGCACATTCTACATCATAACGACTTTCTATAGTTTGCGCATGCGTCCGGAAATAAGAAAAGCTTACTTCCACCCTTTTTTAAAATCACAGCTTCTAGAAGGTTTACATGATTTCGTAAAAAACACGAGTTTTTAGAAAATGTGTTTTATTTCATAAATGAAATCTACAAAGTATGCACATTCTACGTCATAACGACTTTCTATAGTTTCCGCATGCGTCCGGAAATAAGAAAAGCTTACTTCCACCGTTTTTTAAAATCACAGCTTCTAGAAGGTTTACATGATTTCGTAAAAAACACGAGTTTTTAGAAAATGTGTTTTATTTCATTAATGGAATCAACAAAGTATGCACATTCTATGTCATAACGACTTTCTATAGCTTGCACATGCGTTTGGAAATAAGAAAAGCTTACTTCCCCTGTTTTTTAAAATCACAGCTTCTAGAAGGTTTGCATGATTTCTTAAAAAACACGAGTTTTTAGAAAATGTGTTTTATTTCATAAATGCACTCAACAAAGTATGCACATTCTACGTCATAACGAATTTCTATAGTTTGCGCATGCGTTTGGAAATAAGAAAAGCTTACTTCCCCTGTTTTTTAATATCACAGCTTCCAGAAGGTTTACATGATTTCTTGAAAAACACGAGTTTTTAGAAAATGTGTTTTATTTCGTAAATGGAATCAACAAAGTATGCACATTCTACGTCATAACGAATTTCTATAGTTTGTGCATGCGTGCGGAAATAATAAAAGCATACTTCCACCGTTTTTTAAAATCACAGCTTCTAGAAGGTTTACATGATTTCGTAAAAAATACGAGTTTTTAGAAAATGTGTTTTATTTCATAAACGGAATCTACAAAGTATGCACATTCTATGTCATATCGACTTTCTATAGTTTGCGCATGCGTCCGAAAATAAGAAAAGCTTACTTCCACCGTTTTTTAAAATCACAGCTTCTAGAAGATTTACATGATTTCGTAAAAAACATGAGTTTTTAGAAAATGTGTTTTATTTCATAAATGGAATCTACAAAGTATGCACATTCTACGTCATAACGACTTTCTATAGTTTGCGCATGTGTCCGGAAATAAGAAAAGCTTACTTCCCCTGTTTTTTAAAATCACAGCTTCTAGAAGGCTTACATGATTTCTTAAAAAACACGAGTTTTTAGAAAATGTGTTTAATTCATAAATGGAATCAACAAAGTATGCACATTCTACGTCATAACGACTTTCTATAGTTTGCGTATGCGTTTGGAAATAAGAAAAGCTTACTTCTCCCATTTTTTAAAATCACAGCTTCTAGAAGGTTTACATGATTTCTTAAAAAACACGAGTTGTTAGAAAATGTGTTTTATTTCATAAATGGAATCAACAAAGTATGCACATTCTACGTCATAACGACTTTCTATAGTTTGCGCATGCATCCGGAAATAAGAAAAGCTTACTTCCACCGTTTTTTAAAATCAAAGCTTCTAGAAGGTTTACATGATTTCTTAAAAAACACGAGTTTTTAGAAAATGTGTTTTATTTCATAAATGGATTCAACAAGGTATGCACATTCTACGTCATAACGACTTTCTATAGTTTGCGCAAGCCTTTGGAAATAAGAAAAGCTTACTTCCCACGTTTTTTAAAATCACAGCTTCTAAAAGGTTTACATGATTTCTTAAAAAACACGAGTTTTTAGAAAATGTGTTTTATTTCATCAATGGAATCAACAAAGTATGCACATTCTACGTCATAACTACTTTCTATAGTTTGCGCATGCGTCCGGAAATAAGAAAATCTTACTTCCACCGTTTTTTAAAATCAAAGCTTCTAGAAGGTTTACATGATTTCTTAAAAAACACGAGTTTTTAGAAAATGTGTTTTATTTCATAAATAGATTCAACAAAGTATGCACATTCTACGTCATAACGACTTTCTATAGTTTGCGCAAGCGTTTGGAAATAAGAAAAGCTTACTTCCCCCGTTTTTTAAAATCACAGCTTCTAAAAGGTTTACATGATTTCGTAAAAAACACGAGTTTTTAGAAAATGTGTTTTATTTCGTAAATGGAATCAACAAAGTATGCACATTCTACGTCATAACGACTTTCTATAGTTTCCGCATGCGTCCGGAAATAAGAAAAGCTTACTTCCACCGTTTTTTAAAATCACGGCTTCTAGAAGGTTTAAATGATTTCGTAAAAAACACAAGTTTTTAGAAAATGTGTTTTATTTCATTAATGTAATCAACAAAGTATGCACATTCTACGTCATAACGACTTTCTATAGCTTGCACATGCATCCGGAAATAAGAAAAGCTTACTTCCCCTGTTTTTTAAAATCACAGCTTCTAGAAGGTTTGCATGATTTCTTAAAAAACACGAGTTTTTAGAAAATGTGTTTTATTTCATAAATGCACTCAACAAAGTATGCACATTCTACGTCATAAAGAATTTCTATTGTTTGCGCATGCGTTCGGAAATAAGAAAAGCTTACTTCCCCTGTTTTTTAATATCACAGCTTCCAGAAGGTTTACATGATTTTTTAAAAAAATCGAGTTTTTAGAAAATGTGTTTTATTTCATAAATGGAATCAAAAAAGTATGCACATTCTACGTCATAACGACTTTCTATAGTTTGCGCATGCGTTTGGAAATAAGAAAAGCTTACTTCCCCCGTTTTTTAAAATCACAGCTTCTAGAAGGTTTACATGATTTCTTAAAAAACACGAGTTTTTAGAAAATGTGTTTTATTTCATAAATGGAATCAACAAAGTATGCACATTCTACGTCATAACGACTTTCTATAGTTTGCACATGCGTCCGGAAATAAGGAAAGCTTACATCCACCATTTTTTAAAATCACAGCTTCTAGAAGGTTTACATGACTTATTAAAAAACACGACTTTTTAGAAAATGTGTTTTATTTCATAAATGGAATCAAGAAAGTATGCACATTCTACGTCATAACGACTTTCTACTGTTTGCGCATTCGTCCAGAATTAAGAAAAGCTTACTTCCACCGTTTTTTAAAATCACAGCTTCTAGAAGGTTTACATGATTTCGTAAAAAACACGAATTTTTAGAAAATGTGTTTTATTTCATAAATGGAATCTACAAAGTATGCACATTCTACGTCATAACGATTTTCTATAGTTTGCGCATGCGTCCGGAAATAAGAAGAGCTTACTTCCCCCGTTTTTTAAAATCACAGCCTCTAGAAGGTTTACATGATTTCTTAAAAAACACGAGTTTTTAGAAAATGTGTTTTATTTCATAAATGGAATCAACAAAGTATGAACATTCTACGTCATAACGACTTTCTATAGTTTGCGCAAGCGTTTGGAAATAAGAAAAGCTTACTTCCCCCGTTTTTTCAAATCACAGCTTCTAGATGGTTTACATGATTTCTTAAAAAACACGAGTTTTTAGAAAATGTGTTTTATTTCATAAATGGAATCAACAAAGTATGCACATTCTACGTCATAACGACTTTCTATAGTTTGCGCATGCGTCCGGAAATAAGAAAAGCTTACTTCCACCGTTTCTTAAAATCACAGCTTCTAGAAGGTTTACATGACTTCGTAAAAAATACGAGTTTTTAGAAAATGTGTTTTATTTCATGAATGGAATCTACAAAGTATGCACATTCTACGTCATAACGACTTTCTATAGTTTGCGCATGCGTCCAGAAATAAGAAAAGCTTACTTCCACCGTTTTTTAAAATCATAGCTTCTAGAAGGATTACATGATTTCGTAAAAAACACGAGTTTTTAGAAAATGTGTTTTATTTCATAAATGGAATCAACAAAGTATGCACATTCTACATCATAACGACTTTCTATAGTTTGCGCATGCGTTTGGAAATAAGAAAAGCTTACTTCCCCCGTTTTTTAAAATCACAGCTTCTAGAAGGTTTACATGATTTGTTAAAAAACACGAGTTTTTAGAAAATGTGTTTTATTTAATAAATGGAATCAACAAAGTATGCACATTCTACGTCATAACGACTTTCTATAGTTTGCGCATGTGTCGGGAAATAAGAAAAACTTACTTCCACCGTTTTTTAAAATCACAGCTTCTAGAAGGTTTACATGATTTCGTAAAAAACACGAATTTTTAGAAAATGTGTTTTATTTCATAAATGGAATCTACAAAGTATGCACATTCTACGTCATAACGATTTTCTATAGTTTGCGCATGCGTCCGGAAATAAGAAGAGATTACCTCCCCCGTTTTTTAAAATCACAGATTCTAGAAGTTTTGCATGATTTCTTAAAAAACACGACTTTTTAGAAAATGAGTTTTATTAAATAAATGCAATGAACAAAGTATGCACATTCTACGTCATAACGACTTTCTATAATTTGCTCATGCGTTTGGAAATAAGAAAAGCTTACTTCCCCCGTTTTTTAAAATCACAGCTTCTAGAAGGTTTACATGATTTCTTAAAAAACACGAGTTTTTAGAAAATGTGTTTTATTTCATATATGGAATCAACAAACTATGCACATTCTATGTCATAATGACTTTCTATAGTTTGCGCATTCGTCCGGAAATAAGAAAAACTTACTTCCACCGTTTTTTAAAATCACAGCTTCAAGAAGGTTTACACGATTTTGTAAAAAACACGAGTTTTTAGAAAATGTGTTTTATTTCATAAATGGAATCTACAAAGTATGCACATTCTACATCATAACGACTTTCTATATTTTGCGCATCCGTCCGGAAATAAGAAAAGCTTACTTCCCCCGTTTTTTAAAATCACAGCTTCTACAAGGTTTACATGATTTCTTAAAAAACACGAGTTTTTAGAAAATGTGTTTTATTTCATAAATGGAATCAACAAAGTATGCACATTCTACGTCATAACGACTTTCTATAGTTTGCGCAAGCGTTTGGAAATAAGAAAAGCTTACTTCCCCCGTTTTTTCAAATCACAGCTTCTAGATGGTTTACATGATTTCTTAAAAAGCACGAGTTTTTAGAAAATGTGTTTTATTTCATAAATGAAATCAACAAAGTATGCACATTCTACGTCATAACGACTTTCTATAGTTTGCGCATGCGTCCGGAAATAAGAAAAGCTTACTTCCACCGTTTCTTAAAATCACAGCTTCTAGAAGGTTTACATGACTTCGTAAAAAATACGAGTTTTTAGAAAATGTGTTTTATTTCATGAGTGGAATCTACAAAGTATGCACATTCTACGTCATAACGACTTTCTATAGTTTGCGCATGCGTCTGGAAATAAGAAAAGCTTACTTCCCCCATTTTTTAAAATCACAGCTTCTAGAAGGATTACATGATTTCGTAAAAAACACGAGTTTTTAGAAAATGTGTTTTATTTCATAAATGGAATCTACAAAGTATGCCCATTCTACATCATAACGACTTTCTATAGTTTGCGCATGCGTCCGGAAATAAGAAACGCTTACTTCCCCCTTTTTTTAAAATCACAGCTTCTAGAAGGTTTACATGATTTATTAAAAAATACGAGTTTTTAGAAATTGTGTTGTATTTCATAAATGGAATCAACAAAGTATGTACATTTAATGTCATAACGACTTTCTATAGTTTGCGCATTCGTGCGGAAATAAGAAAAGCTTACTTCCACCATTTTTTAAAATCACAGCTTCTAGAAGGTTTACATGATTTCGTAAAAAACACGAGTTTTTAGAAAATGTGTTTTATTTCATAAATGCAATCAACAAAGTATGCACATTCTACATCATAACCACTTTCTATAGTTTGCGCATGCGTCCCGAAATAAGAAAAGCTTACTTCCCCCATTTTTTAAAATCACAACTCCTAGAAGGTTTACATGATTTCTTAAAAAACACGTGTTTTTAGAAAATGTGTTTTATTTAATAAATGGAATCAACAAAGTATGCACATTCTACGTCATAACGACTTTCTATAGTTTGCGCATGCGTCTGGAAATAAGAAAAGCTTACTTCCACCGTATTTTAAAATCACAGCTTCTATAAGGTTTACACGATTTCTTAAAAAACACGAGTTTTTAGAAAATGTGTTGTATTTCATAAATGGAATCAACAAAGTATGCACATTCTACGTCATAACGACTTTCTATAGTTTGCGCATTCTTCAGGAAATAAGAAAAGCTTACTTCCACCGTTTTTTAAAATTACAGCTTCTAGAAGGTTTACATGATTTCGTTAAAAACACGAGTTTTTAGAAAATGTGTTTTATTTCCTAAATGGAATCTACAAAGTATGTACATTCTACGTCATAACGACTTTCTCTAGTTTGCGCATGCGTCCAGAAATAAGAAAAGCTTACTTCCCCGGTTTTTTAAAATCAAAGCTTCTAGATGGTTTACATGATTTCTTAAAAAACACGAGTTTTTAGAATATGTGTTTTATTTCCTAAATGGAATCAACAAAGGATGCACATTCTACGTCATAACGACTTTCTATAGTTTGCGCATGCGTTTGGAAATAAGAAAAGCTTACTTCCCCTGTTTTTTAAAATCACAGCTTCTAGAAGGTTTACATGATTTGTTAAAAAACACGAGTTTTTAGAAAATATGTTTTGTTTAATAAATGGAATCAACAAAGTATGCACATTCTACGTCATACCGACTTTCTATAGTTTGCGCATGCGTCCAGAAATAAGTAAAGCTTACTTCCACCGTTTTTTAAAATCACAGCTTCTAGAAGGTTTACATGATTTCGTAAAAAACATGAGTTTTTAGAAAATGTGTTTTATTTCATAAATGGAATCTACAAAGTATGCACATTCTACGTCATAACGACTTTCTATAGTTTGCGCATGCGTCTGGAAATAAGAGAAGCTTACTTCCCTCGTTTTTTAAAATCACAGCTTCTAGAAGGTTTACATGATTTCTTAAAAAACACGAGTTTTTAGAAAATGTGTTTTATTTCATAAATGGAATCAACAAAGTATGTACATTCTACGTCATAACGACTTTGTATAGTTTGCGCATTCTTCCGGAAATAAGAAAAGCTTACTTCCACCGCTTTTTAAAATCACAGCTTCTAAAAGGTTTACATGATTTCGTAAAAAACACGAGTTTTTAGAAAATGTGTTTTATTTCCTAAATGGAATCTACAAAGTATGCACATTCTACGTCATAACGACTTTCTATAGTTTGCGCATTCGTCCGGAAATAAGAAAAGCTTACTTCCCCCGTTTTTTAAAATCACAGCTTCTAGAAGGTTTACATGATTTCTGAAAAAACACGAGTATTTAGAAAATGTGTTTTATTTCATAAATGGAATCAACAAAGTATGCACATTCTACGTCATAACGACTTTCTATAGTTTGCGCATGCGTTTGGAAATAAGAAAAGCTTACTTCCACCGTTTTTTAAAATCACAGCTTCTAGAAGGTTTACATGATTTTGTAAAAAACATGAGTTTTTAGAAAATGTGTTTTATTTCATAAATGGAATCTACAAAGTATGCACATTCTACATCATAACGACTTTGTATAGTTTGCGCATGCGTCCAGAAATAAGAAAATCTTACTTCCACCGTTTTTTAAAATCATAGTTTCTAGAAGGTTTTGCATGATTTCGTAAAAAACACGAGTTTTTAGAAAATGTGTTTTATTTCATAAATGGAATCTACAAAGTATGCACATTGTACATCATAACGACTTTCTATAATTTGCGCAAGCGTTTGGAAATAAGAAACGCTTACTACCCCAGTTTTTTAAAATCACAGCTTCTAGAAGGTTTACATGATTTCTTAAAAAACATGAGTTTTTAGAAATTGTGTTTTATTTCATAAATGGAATCAACAAAGTATGTACATTCTACGTCATAACGACTTTCTATAGTTTGCGCATTCGTCAGGAAATAAGAAAAGCTTACTTCCACCGTGTTTTAAAATCACAGCTTCTAGAAGGTTTACATGATTTCTTAAAAAACATGAGTTTTTAGAAAATGTGTTTGATTTCCTAAATGGAATCTACAAAGTATGCACATTTTACGTCATAACGACTTTCTATAGTTTGCGCATGCGTTTGGAAATAAGAAAAGCTTACTTCCCCCGTTTTTTAAAATCACAGCTTCTAGAAGGTTTACATGATTTGTTAAAAAACACAAGTTTTTAGAAAATGTGTTTTATTTAATAAATGGAATCAACAAAGTATGCACATTCTACGTCATAACGACTTTCTATAGTTCGCGCATGCGTCCGGAAATAAGAAAAGCTTACTTCCACCGTTTTTTAAAATCACAGCTTCTAGAAGAATTACATGATTTCGTAAAAAACACGAGTTTTTAGAAAATGTGTTTTATTTCCTAAATGGAATCTACAAAGTATGCACATTCTACTTCATAACGACTTTCTATAGTTTGTACATGCGTCCGGAAATAAGAAAAGCTTACTTCCCCCGTTTTTTAAAATCATAGCTTCTAGATGGTTTACATGATTTCTTAAAAAACATGAGTTTTTAGAAAATGTGTTTTATTTCATAAATGGAATCAACAAAGTATGCACATTGTGTTAAGATTTAATATGATAAGACAGAAAATAGCAGCATTACATTCCATTTCACAATAATAGCATATATAGGATCACTGATGAAATAACAAGCACAGCATAAACACAAGAGACAGAGATTTATCCTGGGAAACCCTCATGGGGTAGAAAACCCAGCAAAGCTTCCTCAATATAGATGACCAGCAATATACAAAGATGAAACCCTGAGACATGATCTCCTCCTCCACAATAGCAGACATCTCCTCCACAAGTGCGCTATCCTCAAGTGTGTGTGTCAAATGAGGAACACACCTCCTCTATTTATACACTACACTGACATATCTTTTACACAAGTACACGTAGGCTCGTATTTAACCAGTGGGTTAAATACCCCACTACAACTGACTGGGCCGACCCCTCTAGGGTGGTCTAATAACCCTTTGACCCACATAACACATACAGGGCCGACTTCCACTAGGGAAGTCTAATAAACCGAGTTACCACATTCCAACGGAGGAATAAACATCTCCGGAATAATAAAGTACACTTATAATATTCTTTGAAGTTACAATATCTCAACACTCCCCCTTAACGAGAAGGATATTATAACAACATCCGGAGGACCAACGAGTCATACATCATACATGATACATCTGTAAATCATTGGAAGCTTTCTCAACATCATCAGTAACTCAACCAGTTACTGGAACATCTTCAATACTAGAACATCAACATCTTCAGTACTGAGTCTTTATCTTCTGCAGTACTCAAACAGCTACAGCAACATCAATATCTGAATCCTCATGATCGTCAGCATCGTCATCACACGATCATCAGCATCGTCATCACATGATCATCATCATCGTCATCACACGATCATCAGCATCATCATCATACGAATATCAGCATCATCATCATACGATCAACAGCATCATCATCAGCATCATCATCACACAATCATCAGCATCGTCACCATACGATCATCAACATCGTCATCACACGATCATCAGCATCGTCATCATACGAATATCAGCATCGTCATCATACGATCAACAGCATTGTCATGAGCATCATCATCACACGATCATCAGCATCATCATCACACGATCATCAGCATCGTCATCACATGATCAACATCATCATCAGCAGCATCATCACACGATCATATTACAGGATGATCAATCCTGCTCTCTTTAGGACATAGGTCCATGGATGATACAATCCAGATCAAGTTCCAGGATGATCAATCCTTATCTCTTTAAGACAAGTCTCATGTCTAGGGACGATCTAATCCCAACCACAGTGCCAGTCCTTTTTCATACTGGATGTGACCTAGATCAGATCTAGGATTTACCGCCACAGAGCCAGTCCTCTTTCATACTGGATGTGTCACGTCTACAGAGCCAGCCCTGTTTCATGCTGGATGTATCACATCTACAGAGCCAGCCCTGTTTCATGCTGGATGTATCACATCTACAGAGCCAGCCCTGTTTCATGCTAGATGTATCACATCTAAAGAGCCAGCCCTGTTTCATGTTGGATGTATCACATCTACAGAGCCAGCCCTGTTTCATGCTGGATGTATCACATCTACAGAGCCAGCCCTGTTTCATGCTGGATGTATCACAACTACAGAGCTAGCCCTGTTTCATGCTGGATGTATCACATCTACAGAGCAAGCCCTGTTTCATGCTGGATGTATCACATCTACAGAGCCAGCCCTGTTTCATGCTGGATGTAACCTAGAGCAATCCTAGGATTTGTCACGTACATTTTGAACCGAGGTCCAGGGATGATCCAGTCCTATCGTGTACCTTTTGAACCGAACTCCAGGGATGATCCAGTCATATCGTTCTGTTATCGGAGACCTCATGTCTACGGCTCTTCTTTAGGACTGAAGTCCGGGAATGATCCAATCCCCTCACATGTTCACTAAGAACTTCATTTTCGAAGACATACGTCTACGGCTCTTCTTTTGGACTGAAGTCCAGGAATGATCCAATCCCTTCACATGTTCACCAAGAACTTCATTTTCGAAGACATACGTCTACGGCTCTTCTTTCGGACTGAAGTCCAGGAATGATCCAATCCCTTCACATGTTCACCAAGAACTTCATTTTCGAAGACATACATCTACGGCTCTTCTTTCGGACTGAAGTCCAGGAATGATCCAATCCCTTCACATGTTCACCAAGAACTTCATTTTCGAAGACATACGTCTACGGCTCTTCTTTCGGACTGAAGTCCAGGAATGATCCAATCCCTTCACATGTTCACCAAGAACTTCATTTTCGAAGACATACGTCTACGGCTCTTCTTTCGGACTGAAGTCCAGGAATGATCCAATCCCTTCACATGTTGTATACCAAAAACATGTATCCTCATCACCAAAACATGTATCACCAAAACATGTATCATCATCATCAAAACATGTATCATCAAAACATGTATAATCATCATCAAAACATGTATCATCATCATCAAAACATGTATAATCAAAACATGTATCATCATCATCAAAACATGTATCATCATCATCAAAACATGTATCATCAAAACATGTATCATCATAATATAAGAGTCCTAAATCTAAATAATTCTAAATAACTAAATGCAATAAAAAATAACCTCATCATTGATGAGACAGACTAGTTATTAGAAACTATGCTACTCCCCCTTTCAAGGAAGGTCCCTTTTGAACTACACCAAGCTTGTCTCGGAAATCTTTACTCGAGACAGAGGTTTAGTCAAGATATTAGCAATCTGATCCTCAATGCTTATATACACGATCTTGATAGCTCCTCTTTGCACCACATCTCGTATATAGAAGTATCGGATCTCTATGTGTTATTGACTTATCGTGGAATACAAGATTTTCTATCTTGATTCATTTCTAAGTCAAACACTCCATATAATAGTTTCTGAAGCCACACTGCTTCACAGCTGGCAGAGCAGACAACTATATATATATTCTGCTTTAGCAGTACTGAGAGCCACACTAGATTGTTCCTTGCTGAACCATGAGATCATGGCAGATTCAAGACTATAACATCCACCTGATGTACTCTTTCTGTCTGAGGCACTTCCTACCCAATCAGAATCTGAGTAACCATGTAAACGGAGTTCATGACCTCCAAGATAATATAGACCAAAATCTATTGTACCTTTTAGGTGCCTCACTACATGCTTTGTAGTTATTAAGTGAACCTTTCTAGGTTCTACTAGACACTGACTTAGGGTATTTGCAGCAAAGCATATATCTGGCCTAGTATTTGTTAAATACATCAATGACCCAATGATTTTTCTATATAGGGTTAGGTCCACTAAATACGATGAGTCATTAACTAACAACTTCAAGTTGGAGTCCATGGGAGTGGCCATGGCTTTATACTCCAACATATCAAATCTTTTAGAAACTTCACAGCATACTTACCTTGAATTAAAAGATTCCTTTTGGATATTGCCATACTTCTAGACCTAAGAAGTAGTGCATTAATCCGAGATCTTTCATTTTCGTTTCTGCAGCCATTTTCATGACCTGTTTCTCATTCCTTGTCAGAAAGAGATCATCGTCATACAATAATGGTATGATAGGTTCATCATCCACAACCTTAAGGTAAAGGTTAGGAACAACTTTACTTCTGGTAAAGCCCAAGCTTTGTCATGAAGCTGTCAATTGTCCATTATTCACACTCAGCATTGAGTGATCTTCTGCATATCTATCGGTGCCATCTCTCGTCAGATGGGTCTACTAATATGAGCCTCAAAATCATTCGAACTCTGTGGTGAGTTCCTTCTTGCATTCCACATCACCCATACCGATCCTGGGAACCCATGCAGAACCTGATTACATTATTAAGAGAATGGTCTTATCTAGTCCCTCGGAGCAAAACATCTCATCATGATTCTCTTCCTCTTTCTAAGAGAATCTCTTAACCACAAGCTTTCTATAGTGTGTTTGATTTGTAAATCTTTTGTTGAGCATCCATCGCTTGTTCAGAGTTCATCATTCATCATGATCTTTCCTACAAATCAAAATTAAGTACATGATTAGTAATACTTCATAATCATCAAATCATATTGATATGATAACCTATTATGCATACATATATCATTTACATAGTTATGCAACTATTTTGACCAATACTTTGGCACAACACTTTCCCATATCCTATATGCATACAGTGGCTATCTAGATGCCTTCCATCTCTACCAGAACATACTATCGAGAGTGTGCACAACTCTCAGCATGTCAGCAAAGAGGTTTCATTCTAGACAAGCAACAATGGAATGTTTGTCCAATTTACCAATCATATGCATATTAGTAGTATACTGTTCAATGCTTTATGAATGTTTAAACACAGCATGATATATTCTAGGAATACAAATATGCATACAAGCAATATCATTTACTATTTCTAATAACAACCCAAATACTTATCTTTTATGTTTGTGTGGTTGCCTCCCGCTTGATCTTCTGTATGTCTTCTGAACTTCTATTCATTCTGTACCACTGTGCATGCTCAAGTGTACAATAGTGTCATCCTCATGATCTCATACACAACATACATTCATTAGTATATTCTCAATATTATCAAAACATTCTAATTCTAAATAATCTTGAATATGTACAGTCATGATCATTAGTATTCATGGTTTCAAGGAAGTCTTCTTTTACTCATGCATATTCTTGTTTGATCTAGTTAGTTAAATCATCAACCAATATAAGAGACATAATATGCATAAACCCTTGATTACTAACCAATCATACCAAGTATACTTACACAAGGTAAGATTCTAACATGACATAGGAAAACATACCTGGATTAGTCTACCTACTAGTTATGTACAACATACCTAAACAATCTCTTCAATGATTTAGAGATCCTGAGCTAGAAACTGCATGTGTCGTAGGTTAAACATGATATAACAAAGTCATACATACCTCGTGAGTCTTTGTCTTCATGTTGTCATGGTCATGGAACTTGATTTGTCTTTTGTGATGTACCTGTGTCTTGTTAGCAGACAACATCAACCTCACACAACACCATAATGCATAAGTACAATCATATAGCCCTAATCAATGAATGTCTTCGATCATTCACATGCATTCATATTGTTACTAGGGTGATAAGACAATTAATAACATTAATCAAGATTGTACTAATAAATAACATGAAGACAAACACATTATGAACTTAATCAAGAATCAGATTTCAAGGCATACCTGAACCTCCTTAAGTCATACCTGTCGAGACTTTTTGTAGTCTTATTATGTAAGGCCTTAGCCTCAACTCCCCTTGAAACTTGATCTGGAGCTTGATTAGGGTTTGCTAGAGAAACCCTAAAAATTCAATCTTTGACTTTCACACTTCTAAATGGATGGAAGAATGTGTCTTGCTAGCATTCTTCAATTTTGAAATCTTCAAAATTTGACCCCTCAAAATTGCCTTCGAAACTTCTGGATCTTCTAGACAGGAACCCGAACTAGGGTTTGATGAAGCCCACCCTTCTGTCCAATCAGAAGGTTTGATCCAAGGCTCTAAACTCTTATTTTTCTGAGGAGCTTCCAGCCGTGGACTCCGATTCCAAAAATTCTAACTTTCTCCGAAACCCTAAATTCCGGAAGCCATGAATAAAGGTGCGACAAAAATAATTCTGTTTTGACAGAAATATGCACCTGATTGTTTCTGTTATAACTCTGAAATTTTTGCTCCACGGGGTTTGAAACCTTTTTTCTGCAGTAGCATGACCTGTCATCTTTCCATCCTGACAGGTCTGACCTCAATTGGGTTTTCTGAGAGAGAGTTATGCCAAGTGTCGCAACGTGACCTGTTTATGGGATAAAACAGGAGAGCGAAATTGTACGGAATTCCACGTGTCACTGTTTGAACTTCGGCCCCTGAAAACGTTTTTTGAGATAGCTCGACCTGTTATCTTTCCATCCTGACAGGTCTGACCTCAATTGGACTCTCTGAGAGAGAGTTATGCCAAGTGTCGCAACGTGACCTGTTTATGGGATAAAAACGGAGAGCGCACTTGTACGGCGTTCCACGTGTCACTGGTTCACCTTCGGCCTCTGAACAAGTTTCCTGAGATAGTATAGTCTATGTAATACCTATCACTTTTTACGAAATTTCATTTGGAGCTTCCTAGCCCAAGTTATGACCTTTTTGCCAAGGTCACCTGAGTTTGACCGAGATCTGGAAGAGGCAGAAACCCTAACTTGTACTGATCATAACTTACAAAGTACAACGAATCTGAGGATTCCCTTTGGACACAAGGTACCTGGGGATGTTATCTTCGAGCTGTAAGCTTTTCAGACCCTGAAACTTTGCCAAAATGGAGTTATAGTGAAAGTACCACGATGACTGGTTTTTGCTATTTAAAACCCTAACCTTCAAATTGTCATAAGCAAAGCAAGTGTTGTAAGTGCCATACCTTGTCTTCCTTCAGGTTAGCTCTGATACCATGTTAAGATTTAATATGATAAGACAGAAAATAGCAGCATTACATTCCATTTCACAATAATAGCATATATAGGATCACTGAAGAAACAACAAGCACAGCATAAACACAAGAGACAGAGATTTATCCTGGGAAACCCTCATGGGGTAGAAAACCTAGCAAAGCTTCCTCAATATAGATGACCAGCAATATACAAAGATGAAACCCTGAGACATGATCTCCTCCTCCACAATAGCAGACATCTCCTCCACAAGTGCGCTATCCTCAAGTGTGTGTGTCAAATGAGGAACACACCTCCTCTATTTATACACTACACTGACATATCTTTTACACAAGTACACGTAGGCTCGTATTTAACCAGTGGGTTAAATACCCCACTACAACTGACTGGGCTGACCCCTCTAGGGTGGTCTAATAACCCTTTGACCCACATAACACATACAGGGCCGACTTCCACTAGGGAAGTCTAATAACCCGAGTTACCACATTCCAACGGAGGAATAAACATCTCCGGAATAATAAAGTACAATTATAATATTCTTTGAAGTTACAATATCTCAACACATTGTACGTCATAACGACTTTCTATAGTTTGCGCAAGCGTTTGGAAATAAGAAAAGCTTACTTCCCCCGTTTTTTAAAATCACAGCTTCTAGAAGGTTTACATGATTTCTTCGAAAACACGAGTTTTTAGAAAAAGTGTTTTATTTCATAAATGGAATCAACAAAGTATGCACATTCTACGTCATAACGAATTTCTATAGTTTGCGCATGCATTTGGAAATAATGTAGTGCTCTGGTTTTTACAGCAGAGCACTATGTAAAATTTCAGGGTTAATTTTCTACGTTTTAAACTTTATCAGTTTATGGAAGTAAATTTCTAAGAATTGCTATGTGCCTAAATAATATTTAGTGTACTGTCGTGTTTTCACTAACCTTACATTCGTAATTTAAAATAAACAAACATATCGTTATTTTCTTTTCAACAATCATATTCCAGCATAAGAATAGGTTTCACAACTTAGTAAATCAGTAAATAGCAAGTTATGCATGTTTACAGTAAGATTTTAGCATAATAATCAAATAACGTAAATGACAAGGAAATTACCTGATGCTGATGCTAACCGTAGGTTGTAGTAGGTTGTATCACCTCTTAGACAGCCAAACTGAAGTGTCCACCCTACCGACCAGCTATTATCTTGCTGGCCCTTGGAAATCAAAGGATTTCCAAGCCCTCGAGCCCACAATCTGATAATCCCGAGAGCAGTGTTTTCTTCTGTTCTCAAAACCTTTCTGTTCTCCCAACTTCTTTCTTTCCCCAAACAAAAAACCTCCCCTTTCTCCAAGCTCTCCCCCTCTATATAATTTCCCTTCCTCGAGAATATCTTGGGCTTACTCCACCGCCCCAAAATCCCCCTCTCGAGCCCCTCAACATTTACTCCTATCACCAGTTCATTCATACACGGTTCTTTATAAAAATGTATAATTAATTACTCTCATGGAAAAATTAGTTGGTTTTGGATTGACGGTCGTAAGTATTTATTACGGTGGGGATTATCACCCAAAGGTTATCCATTCGGGACAAGCTTCATTAAATACAAGTCTATTCGCTATCCTTGGTATTTAATGTTATTAATGTAATTAATAAAATATTATATAATTAGTTTCCCCTTTTCAACTTGGACATGATGTGTCTTAATGGTCCACCTTATCCCTCGAGACTACTTAGCTTGAGGTTTAAATTCCAAGATTAACATTGAATAATTAAATAACCATTTTCCATCACATCACGTTTATTCCAAAAATGATTATCCTATTATGGCTAACTTTTGGAATGGAAATAATCACACAATATTAATTTATAAATCAATATTTTAAATCTTACTTATATTGCAATTGTTACGATAGGGATATATAGATGTTGCTGGAATATTATTAATTAAGTAATAATAATAATTAGATCACCATTTACTAATTAATAATAATAATTAAATCACCATTTAACAATAATAAAAGGTGAATTAATCATAGTATTCTTAATTATTTGTTTATCACATGAGTACCCTATCATCAACATAGCATCCTTGTTCTTATAAACAAAGCACTTGCGAGGGCTTAAACAATTTTACTAATTAATTAGACACTATCATTACCCTATTCACAACAGTTCTCCTATGACAATGTTAACTGACGACACTTGTCTTAGTTTATTATTACAATGTTTTCATATAATTACTAATTCACTTATTTACACATTGACAACCTAACCATTCATTACCTTAGTTGATTGATGTATCCTTAACTGAGTTATCTATGACATTTATACTACTATTCAAGCATGACAAGTATGTTATACACCAGTAATATTGTACACGTACAAGGTGTGCATGCATTGCCAGTGTATGCACATGTCGGATATGTACTATAAACAGACCCCATTCCGCCTATGCATACTTGATAACTAATAATAGTATCTACCCCCATGCAGAAGAGCAAGCATAATATATAGTATAATTACTTTAACATCCTCGGTTATTTAACAGTTAACCCTTTATGATTTAACATCATTCTCTTTATCTTTACATTAGTTTAATCAATCATGTACAAGGAAGGGTGCCTACTTCCACTAACTCGGAATCAAGGAATACTAAACCCCCAACAGTACTAACTAACACATCCTCCCATCATAACCTACGTCCAGCATCCTCCCTATCCTTCCTCTGCTAGTACAACAGTGGATGTCGGACTCACCGATCTGACCACATAGAACTTGAGAGCGATATCGTCGGCTGAACAGCGGACCTATCCTCCCCTAGCAGGCATCCGACCATCGTCATCACAACAACATGGGGAGCATGTCTCAGCACGGCCCTCCCACGACCTCGGGTCTCATGGAAACATAGGGTGGGAAACACATCCATCCCTCTCAACATACTGGGCCTACGCCCTTATCAACTCATACTTGCTGCTATCGGGATTATCAGTTTGTGTTATCGTATCCTCATTTTGGCTGCTAAGGTTTGCTGTATGAACATGTTTTTCCTTTCCAATATATATCAGATCAAGTAGCTGGCTATCCCATAGCCCTTGTGTCCTGTAGGTTAGTGTTTTGCAAAATATAATTTATAGAAAGCATTTTCCATTGATCGCCAATTGATCCATGTTATCATTTCATTTCATGTAACCTTTTAGCTCATCATAGATACATATAACATTTCAATAATTCATATAAGAAGATGGTATCCACGTACCGAATCATATATTTCACATTTCATTAATGAAAACATATAAACATATACTGCAATCGTAAAATAAGGAAATCATATGATAATCATGACATCATAATCGCATAACATAGTAACATCATAATCATGGTGAAATCATAAAACAGAGTAACATCATATAACGAGGTCCAATATAGTTTACTCAGTCGAGCTGAGTTCAACAGAATATATAAGAAATAAAGTATGGTGTGTTTAACTAATAAATATGCCAAATCAAAATATGGGCATTACATACACCCACCCTTCGGGAAACTTCGTCCCGAAGTTATGGTCAAAATAGTGAGGGAAAATCTCGACGCATGGTCTCTGCGTCCTCCTAGGTAGCAGACCCGGGGCTATACTTGTCCCATTGGACCTTAACCTGGTCCACATGGCGACTACGGAGCTGTCGAACCCTACGATCAAGTATACGTAATGGTTCAACCCTGAAGGTTCCCTCGTCCGAGACCTGCAATTCCTTCCAATGAATTTTGTGAGTCTCATCAGCTATGTAATGTCGCAATACAGAAACATGAAATACATTATGAGTTTTATGCAAGTGGGGTGGCAGCGCAAGACGATAAGCAACTGGTCCGATTTTCTCAAGAATCTCAAATGGACCTATAAAGCGAGGTGACGGCTTGGTACCCTTCCCAAACCGAATGGTACTTTTATTTGGTCTGATGCGAATAAATACACGATCCCCTACTTCATAAGTTCTATCTGATCTGTGTGCATCAGCGTAACTCTTTTGCCTATCCTATGCTTCCTTCAACCGCTACCTAATTTGTAACACTTGCTCCTCCATTTCCTGAATCAATTCAGGCCCAATTAAAACTCGATCCTCTAACCTGTCCCAACTGAGTGGTGTCCTGCACGGCCTCCCATACAATGCCTGATATGGCGGCATACCAATGGAGCTGTGATGACCATTATTGTATGCAAACTCCACTAAAGGAAGATATTTCTCCCACTGTGTCTGTTGATCCATAACATACATCCTAAGCATGTCCTCCATCACTTGATTCACCCTCTCAGTCTGTCCATCTGTCTCGGGGTGATAAGCTGAGCTTAAGTTCAATTGTGTCCCTAATGCTGACTGCATGCTTGTCCAAAATCTGGAGGTGAACTTAGGGTCTCTGTCCGAGATTATCTTTTTAGGAACTCCATGAAGACGTACAATCTCATTTATGAATACCCTTGCCACATCTGTCACATCATAGGTGTCTTTGACTGGAATGAAGTGAGCACTTTTGGTCAGTTTGTCGACTACCACCAAAATAGCATTATGTCTCAGAGATGTGAGTGGTAATCCTACAACGAAGTCCATGGAAATGACTTCCCATTTAGTCATAGGAATATCATGCGGTTGTAGGAGACCGGCCGGGTGATGGTGATCTGCCTTCACTTGTTGACACTCAAGGCACTTTGAAACAAAATCCACTACATCCATCTTCATACCTGGCCAAAAGAAGAGTTGCTTCATGTCAGCATACATCTTCTTCACTCCTGGGTGTGCACAGTAATGTGATCTATGGGCCTCTCTAATGATTGTTTTCCTGATATCACCTTTCTTAGGAACATACATCCTTCCCTGATACCGCAACAACCCATCTTCCTCAAGATGGTACCCATCATACTTCAATTCCTGTTTCTTTCCATTCTGAATAGCTGAGGTTACTTTTAGATACCAACTATCGCCCAATAGTTGTCCTAGTACCCTTTCCCTCAAGTCAACCTTCAAGGGAATTAAGGAGAAAAGTCTCGGCCTTCGGCTTAGAGCGTCTGCCACCACATTCTCCTTTCCTTTGATGTAAGAGATACCAAAGTCATACTCACTCATGAACTCACTCCATCTCCTTTTCCTAGCATTCAAATCCCTTTGGGTAGATATGTACTGCAATATCTGATGGTCTGTTTTAAGGGTGAAGCTTCTACCAACTAGGTAGTGCCTCCATAATTTTAGTGCCAACATTACTGCTGCCAATTCTAGATCATGCGTGGCATACTGCTCCTCATGAGGTTTCAACTTTCGAGATGCATAAGCTATTACCCCACCTTCCTACATCAACACCGCTCCTAATCCTTGCTTCGAGGCATCGGTGCATACCATGAAATCTTTATCCATGTCTGGTACCCACAAGATCGGTGCACTTGTCAACAATCTTTTTAACTCTGTAAAAGCGGCATCGCATTCATCGGTCCATTCATACCGGATTCCCTTGCATTGCAAGGTGGTAATAGGTTTTGCAATTTTAGAAATTCCTTCCACAAACCTCCGGTAATAGCCTGCTAACCCCATGAAGCTGCGCACCTCATGAGCATTCCTTGGAATTGGCCAATCTTCAATGGCCTTTACCTTTTCTGGGTCTACAGAGATCCCTTCACCTGAGATGATGTGCCCCAAGTAGTGAATCTCTTTTTGGAAGAAGGAACAATTTGACAATTTACCGTAAAGTTTATGTTCCCTTAAGCATGTCAAGACTAACCGCAAGTGTTCCTCGTGCTCCTTATCATTCTTAGAATAGATAAGAATATCATCTAAGAAGACCTGAACAAAGCGGTCCAAGTATTTTTGGAAGACCCCATTCATGAGGCTCATGAATACAGCTGGAGCATTGGTCAAACCAAATGGTACCACTACAAACTCGTAATGCCCAAATCGAGTTCAAAAGGCAGTCTTAGGAATGTCGCCTTCCTTGATCCTCAACTGGTGATATCCTAATCGCAAATCAATCTTTGAGAAGACTGACGCACCTTTCATTTGATCAAAGAGGTCATCAATTCTTGGTATGGGATACCGGTGGCCTTGTTCAAATCTCTGTAATCTATGCACAGTCGTAGAGATCCATCCTTCTTCTTAACGAAGATCACTGGTGCTCCCCACGGTGAGATACTAGGTCTAATCAGTCCCAAATCTAGCAATTCTTTTAACTGGATCTGTAACTCACGGAGCTCTGGAGTTGTCATTCTATAAGGAGTTTTTGAGATAGGTTCTGCACCAGGTTTTAGTTCGATTGTGAAATCGAGCTCTCTTTCTGGAGCTAGTCCTGGTAATTCCTTCGGAAAGACATCCTTGAACTCAGAAAGTACTGGGTAAGAATTCAAGGAAGGTCCTTTACTATCGCTCACGGCCTCCACTACGAACAACTGGCATCCTTGTCTTAGGCACCGCTTAGCTTTCACCATAGAGATGAAACGGAGGGATACCTTCCTCTTCAAGCCTTGGATTTGAATTGTCCTTCCCTCATCATCGAGGCACAACACCTTCTTTGCATAGCAGTCTATGAAAGCTCTATGGTCTTCTAACCAATCCATGCCAATAATGAGGTCATAAGTCCCCAAATTGGTGACATAAGCATCCAACTTAGTGGTGCAAACTCCTAATTCAACCCCACAACCTCTCACTTTAAGACCTACTGGTTGCTTAGTTCCTGAAGCCATTTCAACCAGTTTGAAATCATCGTGCTCGTAGGTTGTCAACCCACATTTATCTAATGAAAATGGTGAAATAAAACTATCAGTTGCTCCTGGATCAAACAAAATTTTAAGTTTGACATTGTTTACATTACCAGTGGATTCTACTACGGTAGACTGATGTTCTGCCTGGTGGTTATGCACCGCTGCATGAATCCGATGACTGTTACCCGAACTATCCATGGGTGCCTTTCCTTCCCTGTGCCTGCTGCTTGACTGACCCTTGGGACAGTCTCGCTGGAAATGAGGACCTCCACATCCCCAACAAGAGAGATTGGGAGGGGCTTGCCTGTTGCTCGAAGGAATCCTTTGAGATGAGTTCCTTCCCCTGGTTCCTCTAAAACCCCTTGCTCCTCTATAGGAACTTCCCTGTGTACGTCCCTGGCTTTGGTGGGTTGCGGACGATGCCTGCGAGATTGAGTTAACTGAAGTATTACCCCTCGGTGTGAATCGGTTACCATAAGGAGGAGGTCTAGATTGTCCTCCCCTGAAGTAAGGACGTGATGCCTTCCCTGAAACATACTGATTGGTTCCTGTCAACTTACTGCCCCCTTTTCCATCTGACATATCAGCTGCATAACGAGCATACTCAACTGCCATGGCAACTGAAGTTGGCTTCCACATCCGCACAGCAGCTCTAATCTTGTAGTTAAGTCCATACACAAAACGCTCTACCTGACAATCATCTGCATCTAGGTAAGGAACATATTTTACCAGTTCCATAAACCGAGATTCATACTCCTCCACCGTCTTGTCTCCCTGTACTAAGGCATGGAGTGCACCTGCTTGTTCTTCCTTGTAATAATTTGGCAAATACTTCATGTGGAACCTCTCCTCGAACAGTTCCCAAGAAGTTGTAAGAGGAGTAAGGTGCAACTGCTTCTCGAGATCTGACCACCAATTCAAAGCATCACCTTTAAGCTGAAAGATAGCCATCCTAGCCTTGGAACTAGATGTGTACTCATTCAATGCGAAGCATCTCTTCATGCCTTCCAGCCATGCTTCGGCATGCTTACCGGGTCGTCCTCCTGAAAACTCTGGAACTTTTATCTTTTGTAACTCCCTCATATGTCCTGAAGCGGTTCCAGTCTTGGGCCATGTGCCCTTTCAGAGTTCTCTCGACTCACTTGAGTGGTTTCCACCTCGGTGGCCCTTTCCGACTGCCTGTTCATCGTGGTCATAATAGCCTCCAATGACCTCATTATGATCTGCATTTCTGGTGTTGAGGTTGGTTGTGGCGGTGTTGGCGGTGGCGGAGGTGGTGGTGACGGTGGTCGACCTTGACCCCGACCTCGACCTCTGCGTGTTGTCACCATGATAGTTCCTGAGTTATTAAAATAAAATCATATCCTTAGTTCTTCAATCAAATATACGCGGAACTAAAATGTAGGTATTCAATAACTTGCATCATGAGATAACAAATTGTCAAGATTAGCGCAGTAAAGTCTCTAGTCGTTTTTATTTAAACAATCTTGTCATGGTGTTCAGCTCGTCGTGCTGGTCTTAATGGTGTCTTGTTTTTGAGATTTCGGGTCTCTTTCATCCCTTCGACTAGGAGTTGAAATCTCGGCAAAATTTTTAATATCTCTATTTTAGTTAACTTTAAATGTTACCCTTTAGTCTAAACAATTTAATTAACATTAATTGTTTAAACCTCAACCAATCATAGTTAAGTTTAATACTAAAAATTAAAATTTCTATAAAACATATTTTTAACGCCATATATTATAACAGAAAAGAAAAATTAATTTTTATAATATATATATTCTAACAAAATATGAATAAATTAATTTTTTATAAAACATATATTCTATGAGGGTATATAACAATAAATTTAAACTTTAATACCACATATATTATAACATAAAAAGTAAAATTAATTTTTTTATGATACATATATTCTTAACAAAATACGAATAAATTTAATTTTATAAAACATACATTTTATCACATTATATAACAATAATTTTAAACTTTAATACCACATATATTATAACATAAAAAGTAAAATTAATTTTTTTTATGATACATATATTCTTAACAAAATACGAATAAATTTAATTTTATAAAACATACATTTTATCATATTATATAACAATAATTTTAAACTTTAATACAAATAGGACATAGATTTATAAACCGTATACAAAATAGAACATAGATTTATAACCGTATATTTTTACTACGCGGCCTTTCACCGCCATGCAAAGAGCGAGTATGCATGAAGGACACGTGGTCTCTCCAAGCAACCCACCGCCCTCGGAAAGTGGGGGAAACCCTAAATAGGGTCAATCCCCAGGACGCGGCCATTTTCACCCTCTCTCCTGCAGTTTTAGATCTGCAACTCTTATGCAAGCTCACTTAGGGTTTCAGACAGGAAGGAGCTCTCCATTTTTCTACTGCAGTCTGTAGTGCTCTCCATTTTTCTACTGCAGAACACATGAAAACATGTTCATACAGTGCGTGGTTGGCAAATCGAGTTTGGGTCTCGGTGGAAAAGGAAAACGCCCGACGGTCATGGCTTTCGTAAGGCACGGGATATGGAATCTACTATGAAGATACTCGAGAAGATGCATAATGCTGGTTTTGGACCCGATTCTATTTCATTAAACACGCTAGTAAACTTTTGTGCAAGTCTGGTCATGTACATTTAGCTGTTGTCCTGTTTACCAAACTGAACGTAATGGGTTTTGATCATCAATCCCACTATAGCATCATCAAGGTCGAACCCGAGTCCAAGAGCCAAAGCATAAGGCAACACGCATTCACAAGGCGTTAAGGAGAGACCCCACAAGAGGCACTAGTCCTTGCCCTACAGATTTGCTTGCTCTTGGCGCTTGGAGAATGCTCTTATGTGAGCTTGTCGCTTGAATGTTGGAGAATGCGTGGTGGCCTCCATTTCGACTTGGCAGCTGGTCGCTTGCGATCTGGGAAGACTCTCGGTGCTGAGCGTGGCTGGGCCTAAATATCATTTAGAATAATTTATGCGAGTCTTTTAATGTCGCCACCTCTGTTGCCTTCCAAAGCCAAACACGTTTCTTGCCTTCGACAATGGAGCACATGCCTGTCCAGGTAGCGGCCTCACCAAACTGGAGATCCTTACCCTAGCCCACCATCTCACAACAAAATACAGGTGTGCATTCTTTATCAAAAATATCCTATGTTTTTTAACCTTTTTTTTTTGTGTAGTATATATGTGTAAGCAATCTTGTACATCATCACGCGAATGATGAATATCCAAGGAGGGATCTCTATGATGCATATTCAGAATCTGCTCACACTTCATGAGTACTCCAAATCCATCCCACCCCATCTAATCATTATCTGGATCTCAAAATGGGGCTCATCTAATGGTGAAAAGGTGTCAAAACCACATGCCAAAATCCATCCCACCCCATCTACAGATTGTAATGACGAAAAATATTAACCGATTAATCCCAGCGGGCTGTGATGAGATTTAGCGCAAATGGAAGTTCAATGTTCCGTCTGCGTTCTTCATTCCTGTACGATCATCCATAAACCTTAGTAATTATGTCTCCCGCCTAGATTTTCCTCCCACCGTTCGCTTATACTTCTGTTTGAATTCGTTTGGAGTGGATTAATGGCCTTAGCAGGCATCCTCAAGCGATCTCAGACCAAACAATATGCACTCGGCTTTGCACAGGCTGCTGTACAGAGGTATGAAGTCTCATGCGGAGCTTTGCCAATTGCTCGCAGATGGACTGCCGTAGCAAGGGCTTTCAGGTTTTTTTTTATTTTGCTTTTTATTTTATTATATTTTTTTCCTTAACCGAGAAGTTAGACTTCCTAAGCTTGGCTTTCTCGGTGGAAGGATATCCAATTTCTTTCATTATTTTTTTTTCCCTGAACAGAGAAGTTAGACTTCCTAAACTTGGCTACTGGCTGAAGTTCTCAAGAACTCATGGTTTAAAGTGACTTTTGGCAAAATGTTGGGGAGTATTGGCACCTTTGTTTTAAATTCAAGAAGAACAATTACTGTGTTTTATGAATGAAGAACAATTCTCTTTGTCGTCGTGAATTTCCAAGAAGTCTTCCTTCCTTTTGCAGAATACTTTTATCCCATAATACACATTACTGCTATTAGGTTTTCGCTTATGTATTATCTGGAGTAAATGTTGGGTCCAAACTCTAGGGAGAACTTGTGCTTTGTGTTTATTTGGACAGTAATGAAAAGTCTATACAAATGTTTACCCGGTTTATCCGGGAAGAATTAATTTCATTTAATCCTGTCTCTATCACTACAAATAATCTCTGCATAAGATTATGTTACTTACAGCGTTTATGTTTAATAGAGGTGTAATTCTTCTTCTTCTTTTTTGGAAACCTAATGATTTATCGTTGTAACTTTTCTAACAAATCACCTCTTTACTTGTCACATACCCCAATTTTATTAAAATAATGTAATTATTTTATTAATATTCCTGAGACATTATGTTAAATTTAATGCTAAGTAGGAATGGATGACTCAGCAGAGTCTCCAGAAATGGAATGTAAATTCTGAATAATTATTATTAATAAATAAATTATGGAGACAACAGCATGGGAGAGCTGTTAAAAGAGGTTACTGGTCTAACTGGTGGATGGAATTAGGTGGAAGGACAAAAGACAAGTGGAAGCATCCTCAAACACTTCCTGAGTTGCAGGTGGCAACTTCCCTATATTTTGGGGTCATGATTCCCCAAGAAAGTGGAATCTGAGCAGGTGGCTCATTAATGACAGTTAACCCAACTAAGACCTAGGCAATCTTTTAAATACTACTCAATGAACTGAGCTGGGGGTTCAACATTTGTTCTAGAGGGAGAATACATTCAGGTGAATGCTATTTAGGAGTCCCATTGAGGTAGTGGGAAAACAGTAAGGAAGTGTTTTGAGTCAGGAAGTTGCAGTAACTTGGTTCTAGTATAGCTGTTTTGGCTGAGGGAATTGTTGGCTGTACCTAGTTCCAGCCAGTTAGACCAGAGCAAGCTCGGGGGTCCTGAGAAGTGCTGTCTGGGCACTCTCCAGGAATTGGTAGGGAGGAACAGCCTCCCATTGCTGTTATTGTCTACCAGAGATACAGGTTCTGCCACTCTTCCTGTTATTTATCTAATAAATTTAAATGTAGAATGGACTATCTCAACTGTGTTTTAAACAGTATTTATTTTCAGTAGATCAGTTTATTTTCTGTAATTGTCTTTTGATAGAATTTGCATAACTCGTATGTCTTAGAATTTTTCCTATTATCACTTAAATAGAGTAATTATTCTATGCAGAATATATTTGTTACTATTACAGTAATCAAATATCATGGTTATTTATTTCTAGAATCTTTATTAAGAGTTAAATAATAGATATAGAATACTATATAATAGTTATTTCAGAAAATACACTCATTAAAACAATCATAAGACAGACACATAGATAAATCTTAGAATTACTGTGAAATGTTTTCCCAATAGAGAAATGTACAGGAATAGTTTATACTAGAGCAATATACCTATATATATATATCTGTTTCATATTTCTGTCAATTATAGATATAGGTTAGTCTCTGTATTCGAGCTAAAGGAGAAAAAAATTTATATCATTTTATTTATCTACACTCAGAACATAATTGACTGTTATCGATTATCCAAAGATGTGGTTGCAACAATGTTTCATTGTTTAAAAATTTCCATACAATCTCATTCAATAAAAATCCTAGTCAAAATGCAAACACATAAACTGTAAATTGTTTTGTCTTTTAAACCTAACAATATAGTATTTATAGCCATGTTGTCACAACACAGATTAACAGAGTTATTTTAATACAAGACAAACATCTTGACTGGCTCGAAGCCAAGTCTTAGTACACATAGACTTTATTGTTTCTTTGTCCAATTCATAAGCATAGAATCACTGTTCATTATCGAGCTTGTATTACATGAAATACACAGCTCTGTCGTAGGTTATCATATCTATAGTCAAACATTTGTAAACGCAGAAAAACCATCAACGAGCTTAGCCATTGTTGGCTGTTACAAACCCTCATAGTTATTAGTGGATAATAAACCTATTACGGCCGTAGCCATACTACATTAAGTCGACAGGTTTAAACAAGAGAATAGAAATTCCTTCTATAACAAGTCGAACCTACAGTAGGTTTTATACATAGTCTATATATATATATATATTTTTTATCCACAGTTACATTCGATATAAAAACAAAAACATCAAAATTTCACAACTCGTTCCAGTCACCACCGAACTCAAACAATTTCATATATATGTTTGAAACCAGGAACAGAACCCCAACTCGCCAGGGTTTTAATTAACCATTACAGAATGGTAGAAAACCATCAACATTCTTTTATTAAACAATCAAAATCCAAGAAAACGCAGAGAGACAGATACATGGATTCACCTACAGCAGAATTATCATACTTGCAAGTATCTAAGAACGCAAAACAGTCCTTATATAATTTAAACACTCTATTCATTTAACAAAAACACAGAATGATACATGGCCACATGACAGGCCCGATATCACAGTAACTACTAACTTTACAGGGTGGGTAAAACCCTACATATAGAAAATACAATGACAATAACAACCTTGGCCTCATACAGTCTGAGCCGTAGATGGTTCTCCATAGACATGCCAGGTATCAAACCCTTTTATAAATAAAACAATTTATACATGTGACTGTATCCATGTCACAAGAACCATAACAACCCGTTACACAGAAGGTCCCTCCAAGACTTAACCCTAACGCAACAAAACCAACAAAGGGAGAGACAGCCGTGGATAACCAGGCTTACCCGGAGGAGCCAGCGCTGGAGATGAAGCCCTGTGCACCTTCAGAATAGCGTGACCTGCATATTATCAATGCCGAGAGTTGTTAACACTATTGTAAATCTAAACATTCTTTTGCAAAACCAAAACTGTGAAAATATGGATATTATCTTACCTGAGCCATGGAGGAATGCGAGCCGTGGACAAACTGGTAGCCACCAGTGGAAACAAGTAACGAAACCCCATTACATTCGTCATTTGGATGAGTAAGAGAGACTTCCAGTACCCCTCTATTGACAGCCACGATAGGCAACAAATTTAAACAAAACCCTTAAGCTGTGAATGAACCAGTCGAGAAGCACACTCCCAAACCCAAATACACAACCACCTCATGGATAAAAACAACAGCGAAACCCTGCCTCATACTCACACCAGCGACAGTGGAAAGCTGTAAGTAGCAGGTGACTGAAAATGGTGATAACAACGAGACCAAGATACAAAGAAACTGTAGTAGACGCAAATAGCAGAGCCGAGGACTTCTATGCTACCAGAGAAATAAAACAACGTGGCCGGAACCTAAACAATAGCATTTTTACAGTGCCCAGCTCCGAGTTCAGACATGGAGGGTTTCTCCCTTAGAACAACCCGAGCCCGAAGGCAATGACAATGACCAGGTAGGGTTTCGATATTGGCTTATTTATCAACCAACGCAGGGAGGAGAATCAAACACGTAGCCAGTTAATTTATCAATTTCATATGGGTCGAGTCTCTATAGTTCAGTTGCAGCTCGATTAATTGATCACCGATTCCAAATCATTGCATGAATATAAACCTTGTTCAACGTATGGAGAAGCACTATTATTGATAATCATTGTATTATATATATATTAAAAACCAAGCCATCGATAATGTAAAGAGCCCATTACGTTTTGACCTACAATCATTTAAACAATGATGTAGTCAACTTTCAAATGAAAAACTTCATGTCACTTAAGACCTTGAAATGTTACCATAACTATATGATTGGATACAATATTTTTATATAAGTTCTAATTACCATAAATCTCCCAATACTATGGTGAACAATCAACAATGAGAATAACAATATTTATTGTCATGATGTCTAAATATAAACTCATCTACAGGTCCATACCAGGAACATAGATTAAAACCAAGACAGAGTTAGATTACATAAGTTAAACAATAATACTAAGTGGACGTTGGACCTTGAAACATAGATGAATATAATGGAACATCACTAGAGGCGTCACAACTCCAACTCATGCTAATAACACGTGAACACAGCAGTAATCACCGGTAATAGTTGACAATATATCACATAACGCAAACGTCACTATATGCAGACAGTAAACATGATACAAACAATTTGTTACAGTGATAGTTACATCATTAACATAGGGTCATGATCATATCGCAATGGATACGACGGGAAGCTTTGTAATTCATCGCAAAACCTGATGATACTGTCCCGGTTAAGAGATATCATGTCGAGGCAGACTATCAATCTTAATTCAAGTATCAATTTTCATGAAAAGAACTTTACTGTCTTACACGACAACCAGTAATAGTAAATAGATCTTCTTTAAGTTTATACAGTGCAGGGAAAAGAAGTTTTGATACTTACAAAAGAAAATTAAATTACGATGATCCATACTACACCGGTGTACCTGCGAACGAAAGACAAATTATGCATTAGCTCATAAGCTAAGTAAGCCAGTCAGCTATGGCTAGCTCTCCCTTTGCAGTTTGAAACAAAAACAGTCAACATTTAAAATCACAGAAATCACAATTGTAGTAAGACAGAATCTTTTAAACAAAATTATGTTTAGTTACTGAAATTAAACAGGACCAGGAATGCTATTAACTAACATTTATTGTTATAATAAAAATTTTAAATTTTTCAGAAATTTCAGGTTCTGACATTACTTGTCGCTGCTAGAAAACGATCCTTACCTATATTATTATTATTTTATTAAAAAAAAAATTATTTTATGTTTATATATATATTTTTATTTGTTTATTTATTTATTTATTTATTATGTTTTTAACCCTTATTATTTTACTTTTACCTCCTATTTTATTGAAATGCTCCAGGTAATTCCTCCACGAATTTAATTTAAAATAATTAATGTAGTGGACTGGGTAAAGATGAATTTTTCTGTTTGTTTTCTTATAAAAAGTTTACAAAATTCCAATTCTGCTCCTAGATATATATATATATATATATACTCTTTTTTTTTTGTATGTGTAATCAATAGTTATAAAAAAAGAATGAAAATATAAATATTTATTGATTTTCTAAACGTTAATCCTATTGGGGTTGTGCAGGTACCTTGGAAGCTTACTACGGATGGAGGTCAAGTAGGTAAACTATCAAGTAGATTTTCTAGGTGAAGCATGAATAGGCCTGTAGGTTCAAGAGTGTGAACAAAGGCTTTGATACCATCTGTAGTGCTCTGGTTTTTACAGCAGAGCACTATGTAAAATTTCAGGGTTAATTTTCTACGTTTTAAACTTTATCAGTTTATGGAAGTAAATTTCTAAGAATTACTATGTGCCTAAATAATATTTAGTGTACTGTCGTGTTTTCACTAACCTTACATTCGTAATTTAAAATAAACAAACATATCGTTATTTTCTTTTCAACAATCATATTCCAGCATAAGAATAGGTTTCACAACTTAGTAAATCAGTAAATAGCAAGTTATGCATGTTTACAGTAAGATTTTAGCATAATAATCAAATAACGTAAATGACAAGGAAATTACCTGATGCTGATGCTAACCGTAGGTTGTAGTAGGTTGTATCACCTCTTAGACAGCCAAACTGAAGTGTCCACCCTACCGACCAGCTATTATCTTGCTGGCCCTTGGAAATCAAAGGATTTCCAAGCCCCCGAGCCCACAATCTGATAATCCCGAGAGCAGTGTTTTCTTCTGTTCTCAAAACCTTTCTGTTCTCCCAACTTCTTTCTTTCCCCAAACAAAAAACATCCCCTTTCTCCAAGCTCTCCCCCTCTATATAATTTCCCTTCCTCGAGAATATCTTGGGCTTACTCCACTGCCCCAAAATCCCCCTCTCGAGCCCCTCAACATTTACTCCTATCACCATTTCATTCATACACGGTTCTTTATAAAAATGTATAATTAATTACTCTCATCGAAAAATTAGTTGGTTTTGGATTGACGGTCGTAAGTATTTATTACGGTGGGGATTATCACCCAAAGGTTATCCATTCGGGACAAGCTTCATTAAATACAAGTCTATTCGCTATCCTTGGTATTTAATGTTATTAATGTAATTAATAAAATATTATATAATTAGTTGCCCCTTTTCAACTTGGACATGATGTGTCTTAATGGTCCACCTTATCCGTCGAGACTACTTAGCTTGAGGTTTAAATTCCAAGATTAACATTGAATAATTAAATAACCATTTTCCATCACATCACGTTCATTCCAAAAATGATTATCCTATTATGGCTAACTTTTGAAATGGAAATAATCACACAATATTAATTTATAAATCAATATTTTAAATCTTACTTATATTGCAATTGTTACGATAGGGATATATAGATGTTGCTGGAATATTATTAATTAAGTAATAATAATAATTAGATCACCATTTACTAATTAATAATAATAATTAAATCACCATTTAACAATAATAAAAGGTGAATTAATCATAGTATTCTTAATTATTTGTTTATCACATGAGGACCCTATCATCAACATAGCATCCTTGTTCTTATAAACAAAGCACTTGCGAGGGCTTAAACAATTTTACTAATTAATTAGACACTATCATTACCCTATTCACAACAGTTCTCCTATGACAATGTTAACTGACGACACTTGTCTTAGTTTATTATTACAATGTTTTCATATAATTACTAATTCACTTATTTACACATTGACAACCTAACCATTCATTACCTAAGTTGATTGATGTATCCTTAACTGAGTTATCTATGACATTTATACTACTATTCAAGCATGACAAGTATGTTATACACCAGTAATATTGTACACGTACAAGGTGTGCATGCATGGCCAGTGTATGCACATGTCGGATATGTACTATAAATAGACCCCATTCCGCCTATGCATACTTGCTAGCTAATAATAGTATCTACCCCCATGCAGAAGAGCAAGCATAATATATAGTATAATTACTTTAACATCCTCGGTTATTTAACAGTTAACCCTTTACGATTTAACATCATTCTCTCTATCTTTACATTAGTTTAATCAATCATGTACAAGGAAGGGTGCCTACTTCCACTAACTCAGAATCAAGGAATACTAAACCCCCAAAAGTACTAACTAACACATCCTCCCATCATAACCTACGTCCAGCATCCTCCCTATCCTTCCTCTGCTAGTACAACAGTGGATGTCGGACTCACCGATCTGACCACATAGAACTTGAGAGCGATAGCATCGGCTGAACAGCGGACCTATCCTCCCCTAGCAGGCATCCGACCATCGTCATCAAAACAACATGGAGAGCGTGTCTCAGCACGGCCCTCCCACGACCTCGGGTCTCATGGAAACATAGGGTGGGAAACACATCCATCCCTCTCAACATACTGGGCCTATGCCCTTATCAACTCATACTTGCTGCTATCGGGATTATCAATTTGTGTTATCGTATCCTCATTTTGGCTGCTAAGGTTTGCTGTATGAACATGTTTTTCCTTTCCAATATATATCAGATCAAGTAACTAGCTATCCCATAGCCCTTGTGTCCTGTAGGTTAGTGTTTTGCAAAATATAATTTATAGAAAGCATTTTCCATTGATCGCCAATTGATCCATGTTATCATTTCATTTCATGTAACCTTTTAGATCATCATAGATACATATAACATTTCAATAATTCATATAAGAAGATGGTATCCACGTACCGAATCATATATTTCACATTTCATTAATGAAAACATATAAACATATACTGCAATCGTAAAATAAGGAAATCATATGATAATCATGACATCATAATCGCATAACATAGTAACATCATAATCATGGTGAAATCATAAAACAGAGTAACATCATATAACGAGGTCCAATATAGTTTACTCAGTCGAGCTGAGTTCAACAGAATATATAAGAAATAAAGTATGGTGTGTCTAACTAATAAATATGCCGAATCAAAATATGGGCATTACAAATAAGAAAAGCATACTTCCCCTGTTTTTGAAAATCACAGCTTCTAGAAGGTTTACATGATTTCTTAAAAAACACGAGATTTTAGAAAATGTGTTTGATTTCATAAATGGAATCAACAAAGTATGCACATTCTACGTCATAACGACTTTCTATAGTTTGCGCATGCGTCCGGAAATAAGAAAAGCGTACTTCCACCGTTTTTTAAAATCACAGCTTCTAGAAGGTTTACATGATTTCTTAAAAAACACGAGTTTTTAGAAAATGTGTTTTATTTCATAAATGGAATCAACAAAGTATGCACATTCTTCGTCATAATGACTTTCTATAGTTTGCGCATTCGTCCGGAAATAAGAAAAGCTTACTTCCACCGTTTTTTAAAATCACAGCTTCTAGAAGGTTTACATGATTTCGTAAAAAACACGAGTTTTTAGAAAAATTGTTTTATTTCATATATGGAATCAACAAAGTATGCACATTCTATGTCATAACGACTTTCTATAGTTTGCGCATGTAAAATTAGTCACAGCAGATCTAATGAACAAGTAAATCAATCACAACAGATGAACATAGAAAATATGGTGCAAAACTGTGCAAAACATGCAGCAGTGCTCTCTATCCCAGAAAGGGTGAATGAATTACAATACAAACAGTCACAATGACTGAGAAATTCGAATTACCTAAGGAGGTCATTCAAATCACTGAATGGAGTAGCTTGACTCTATCTAGGAGTCCTCATCAATCATCGGTGGTGCTCATCAATCACAACAACCAGTCATCCAGGTGTCAATCTGAGTCTAACTGAGTGTAATAAGTGTAACTGAAGTGTGTAGCACTGATTTAGGATCTGGAGGCTCAGTGGGGGCGCATGGGAGGCTAACTGAAGTCAGAACAAGTCACCTAATCAAACTGGAGGTCAACGAAAGTGATACAGTCAGTCGGGAGTGAAACTAGCCTCAAATCAGGGAGAATCGAAACTAACTGAATGTAACTGAAGTGGAACTGCAGTGGTAGGTGAACAAGTGCGCCCTTCTCTGGCAGTAGGTGAGAAGTGGGCGCCTTTCAGCTTAGGAGGGCTAAAACTCTGTGGTAGGTGGCTCCCGGGTGCTAGAAGAAGGTGGATAAGGTGCTGGAGGCATCAAACTGGTGACTGGGATGCATGCCAGTGCATGCAGGTGCATGCAAACCCTAGATTATGCATGCAAACCCTAATTTGCATGTAGATCCTGAAAAAAGATGATGTGGATATCTGAACACCCCCCCTCAAGCTAGACTATGATGTGCCAATAAAAATAATGTGGGGCCCTGGTAACTAAGACCAAAGGTCACCCCAATACAATAATCCAAAAAATGCTGAAAATAAACTAAGTGAGGAAAGAGGGAAAACCCAGTGGGAAGAAATCCCCCCCTCAAGATAAAGCATAATAATGAATCAATCTGTCTCCACCATGATGGAACTCACCCCCAACAGTGAACGGAGGTGAGAGAACTTCTTCTCAGTGAAGCTCTTGGTGAAGATGTCTGCAATTTGCTCATCAGTAGGGCAATATTGCAGAATGATGGTGCGGTCATGCACCAACTGTCGAATGTAGTGCATATGAATCTCAATGTGTTTGGTCCTCTGCCGCTGAACTGGATCTGTGGAGATCTTGATAGCACTTTGATTGTCACAAAATAGGACAGTCGAAGTAGTGCCACCAAAACCAAACTCGGAAAGAATACCCTGCAACCAAACTGCCTGAATGCAGGCATTGACTGCCCCTCGATACTCTGCCTCTACTGAAGAAAGTGCAATGGCTGCTTGCTTTTTGCTGGACCAGCAAATAGCACCATGAAAAATCATGAAAACATAACCGGAAGTGGACTTCCGATCAATGCTATCACCTGCCCAATCTGAATCAGTAAAACCAATGAAATCTAGCTCACAATCTGCAGCATAGTGTATGCCAAACTGTCTCGTACCTTGCACATACTACAAGATCCGCTTGGCTGCTCGCCAATGAAGCTCATGTGGCTGCTGCATATATCTTGACACGGCACTCACGGCATATGAGATATCAGGCCGTGAATGTGTCAAATAAAGTAGTGAACCAATCAACTGTCGATACATACTGCAATCTGCAAGCGGTGTGGAATATCCCTCCTCAAGACTGATTCCTGAGAGGAATGGGAATGGGGCTGCCTTACATTCAGCCATATTAAACTTCAATAACAGGTCGGAAGTATATTTTTGCTGAGATATAGTGATCCCATCAAAATTTTGAGCTATCTCCAAGCCCAAAAAGTGACTCAGCAAGCCCAAATCGCTCATGTCAAAAGCTAGATTTAAGGCAGATTTTAGCTTGTTTATTGAAGTAAGTGTGCTACCAGTAATAAGCAGATCATCAACATAAAGTACAATAACCAACAAATTACCTTTAACTCGCTGAAGATACACATTCGGATCAGATTTGCATCTTTGGAAATTCTGAGAAAGAAGGAAGGAGTCCATCTTTGCGTACCAAGCTCTTGGGGCCTGTTTTAACCCGTACAAAGACTTATTCAATCTACAAACCAATGATGGATCTGATGTATAACCCTCTGGCTGCTGCATATAGACCTCTTCAGCAAGGTATCCATGTAAAAATGCACTCTTCACATCCATGTGGTGCACTTCCCAGTGCTTGGATGCGGCAATAGCTAAAACAAGGCGGATGGAATCCATCTTTGCAACCGGTGCAAAGGTCTCTGTGTAGTCCACTCCTTGGACTTGGGAAAAACCTTTTGCCACCAACCTTGCTTTATATTTGCTGATAGTGACATCAGCAGCAACTTTAGTACGGTAGACCCATTTACACTTCACTAATTTTCTTCCAGGTGGAAGAGAAACTAGCTCCCATGTATTGTTCTTTTGAAGAGAACTGTACTCTTCATCCATGGCACTTTTCCATCTCGGATCTCGATGGGCTGAATAGTATGATGTAGGATCTGAACCAGCCATCAAATAACAAATCTCAGGAAGAAATGGATCAGCAATAGAAAGAGCCATACCTGCTCTTTGAAAGTCTCCTCTTGTTCGTCTCGGATCAGCAGGATTTCCAAGATTCGAACCAGCAGATTGTAGAGTGTTTTGGGCCCACTTTGGTAACTGAGGGGGATCATAATGGTCGGATTCCAAACCTGATATGTCATGATCATCATATGCTGCTACAATATCAGAAATATCAGAACTCATACCTTCATTATCGCTGCTCGAATCTTCTTCTGGTGAAGGCGGTGAATCGGCAGTTTTCTCCTCAACTAGTTGCAATTCTTGAAGCGGTTCTTCAAACCGCACACTGCGCTCTATGAATATCTTTTTAGATCTGATATCCATGAGTTGATATGCTTTTGATTCTTCCCCATATACTATCAATATGCACTCGATACTTTGTGGATCCAAAGCTCGTCTCTTCTCAGAAGGAATTCTAGCCCATGCAGTAGAGCCAAAAACTCTCAAATTTGATACATCCAGTTTGTGACCAAAGAATGCTTCGAAAGGAGTCATACCTTTCACGGATGAATGTGGAACACGGTTCTGTATATATGCAGCAACATTGATTGCTTCAGCCCAAAGATTTGCAGCCAAACCTTTTGATTCAATCATGCATGTAGCCATCTCTTTCAGTGACCGGTTTTTCCTTTCCGCTACACCGTTCTGCTGGGGTGTGTAGGGAACTGTATGTTGGATCTTGATTCCTCTTTGGGCACAAAGTTGCAGCAACTCGGACTTGATATATTCCCCACCATTATCAGATCTAATAGCTTTGATCTTGCTCTCAGTGGTGGTCTCAACAGAAGCCTTAAAATCCTTGAATTTTCCAAGCACTTCTGACTTGTTTTTGAGAAAGAATACCCATGTAAAGCGGGAAAAATCGTCAATAAATGTCAAAACATACCTTGAACCATTTAATGACATATGGGGCAATGGACCATTGATATCAGAATGGATCAATCCCAAAATAGTAGAGGCTCTGCTAGCCTTGCCGCGGTCGAATCTGTGCTCGGGGTGCTTCCCAATAATGCAACCAGTGCATATTCCCTTCGAGGAATGGAGTTGTGGAAGCCCATCTACCATGGATTTATTTGATAGCAGCAGCAAATACTTATAATTTAGATGTCCAAATATTTCATTCCAAAGCCTACTAACCTCATTACCATGTGTGCGAAGAGCAGTGGGCTTTGCAAGCGGAATAAAGTGCGAAAACTCATAACATTTTGCAGTGTGGTTTGCCTTTCCAACCGCAACTAGTCTTCCACTTTTGATATCAGAAATTTCAACTGTATTAGGGCTGAATGTGACTTTCTTTGGTTCACCAATATGTGTCATTTGATACACAGAAAGGAGATTCGAAGCTAAGGAAGGCACATAGAGAACATTCTGAAAGCATCCATGTTCTACATGAATCGTACCTTTGCCCTTTGAAGAAATTTTTGAGTCATCTCCCAAATGGATGGGGATGGAGCTGTTTGGATCGAATGAAGAAAAAGAATCAATATTTGCAGCCATATGATTTGATGCACCCGAATCTATCAAGAGAGTAGTGGGCTTTGAAACCGTTGCCATGAGTGCTTGTCCTCTTTCATGATCATCATTCCGATCCTTCTTCCTTGCACCGCCAGGAAGGGTTATGTTGTTCTTTTCCAAAAGGAGGGCCATTTGATCTATAGTCTTCTTCATACATGAACTTTCGGGATGAAAGCCACGGTTACAATAAGTACATTTAGATTTTTGGTTACCTTCTTTGCCCTTTTGCTTGGATTTCGAACTGGATGGTGCATCCATTTGCTTGCCTTTGTCTTTTTGCTTGTGAGGCTCGAATTTGGGCTTCTCCTTCTTTAGCTTTCCTTTACCATTCGAGATCTTGTGTCCTTGAACAAATAGGGCTGAATCTTTGGAGCTTATGGACCCCATTTGAATCAACTTGTCATGCTCTTTTGTAACAGACTCAATGAAGGCATTCAAGGTAGGCATCTTCCAATTCGGGGTAGTTAGCCGACCGGAATTGAAAGTAGAGACAAATACCGAATAATCTTTCCCAAGCTTGCTTAGAATGGAGAGGATCAACTGTTTATCCTCTTTGATAACACCACTGTTCTTCAATTGCAATTTCAAGTTCTTGAATTTTGTGAAGAATTCATTGATGGTCTCAAAATTCTCAGGATTAAGGCCAATCAATTCATTCTCTAATTGAAAAGCCCTAAGCTCATCCTGCTTGCCGAATAGTGTTTCAAGTTGCTCCCATATGGCTTTTGGAGTCTTCAATCCACTGAGATGGAAGTGAAGATCTTTGGAGATGGAGAGACAAAGAAGACCATAAGCTTCATCAAGCTTGTTGTAGTGTTTGGTTCGATCTGATACATTGTTTGGCTCCAATTCAAGACCAAGAGTGACTCAGTAGTAACCTTTTGAACGTAATATGATCTCCATATCATCTTTCCAATCAAAATAATTGAATGGGGTGAGGATAGGCTTTGAAGAAGAGTATTCCATTGCAAGGAGCGAGTCAACTGATGAAGAGGAAGCTTGCATGCAGACTATAGCGAATGCAATTGCTATAGGGAAGCTTGCATGCAAAAGATAGCGAGTGCAATTGGAGGAGACAATAAACCTGCAAATCACATCAAAACAACCACAATAAGGTCGAACAATCCACCCTTTGAGAGTTGCATCACACCTGGGATTGGATTTCAAGCAATGTTGAATGGGTCCAATGTATCAGATCCAGGAATTATGTGGTAACTCAAGCTTCTGGAGTGGTATTGGAATATTTTTCAAGCTTTGCATGCACAGGAGCGAATTCCCTTGAGATATCTCATGCCAAACTTTTTGCAATTTTTAGCAATTCAGTCAAATCTTCTTGTATAAACACCTATAGAAAAGAGATCTTGTCCCTACAATGGCTCTGATACCATGTAAAATTAGTCACAGCAGATCTAATGAACAAGTAAATCAATCACAACAGATGAACATAGAAAATATGGTGCAAAACTGTGCAAAACACGCAGTAGTGCTCTCTATCCCAGAAAGGGTGAATGAATTACAATACAAACAGTCACAATGACTGAGCAATTCAAATTACCAAAGGAGGTCATTCAAATCACTGAATGGAGTAGCTTGACTCTATCTAGGAGTCCTCATCAATCATCGGTGGTGCTCATCAATCACAACAACCAGTCATCCAGGTGTCAATCTGAGTCTAACTGAGTGTAATAAGTGTAACTGAAGTGTGTAGCACTGATTTAGGATCTGGAGGCTCAGTGGGGGCGCATGGGAGGCTAACTGAAGTCAGAACAAGTCACCTAATCAAACTGGAGGTCAAACGGAAGTGATACAGTCAGTCGGGAGTGAAACTAGCCTCAAATCAGGGAGAATCGGAGCTAACTGAATGTAACTGAAGTGGAACTGCAGTGGTAGGTGAACAAGTGCGCCCTTCTCCGGCAGTAGGTGAGAAGTGGGCGCCTTTCAGCTTAGGAGGGCTAAAACTCTATGGTAGGTGGCTCCCGGGTGCTAGAAGAAGGTGGATAAGGTGCTGGAGGCATCAAACTGGTGACTGGGATGCATGCCAGTGCATGCAGGTGCACGCAAACCCTAGATTCTGCATGCAAACCCTAATTTGCATGCAGATCCGGAAAAAGATGATGTGGATATCCGAACAGCGCATGAGTTTCGAAATAAGAAAAGCTTACTTTCCCCGTTTTTTAAAATCACAGCTTCTAGAAGGTTTACATGATTTCTTAAAAAACACGAGGTTTTAGAAAATGTGTTTTATTTCATAAATGGAATCAACAAAGTATGCACATTCTACGTCATAACGACATTCTATATTTTGCGCATGCGTCCGGAAATAAGAAAAGCTTACTTCCACCATTTTTTAAAATCACAGCTTCTAGAAGGTTTACATGATTTCTTAAAAAACACGAGTTTTTAGAAAATGTGTTTGATTTCCTAAATGGAATCTACAAAGTATGCACATTCTACGTCATAACGACTTTCTATAGTTTGTGCATGCGTCCGGAAATAAGAAAAGCTTACTTCCCCCGTTTTTTAAAATCACAGCTTCTAGAAGGTTTACATGATTTCTTAAAAAACAAGAGTTTTTAGAAAATGTGTTTTATTTCATAAATGGAATCAACAAAGTATGCACATTCTCCGTCATAACGACTTTCTATAGTTTACGCATGCCTTTGGAAATAAGAAAAGCTTACTTCCCCCGTTTTTTAAAATCACAGCTTCTAGAAGGTTTACATGATTTGTTAAAAAACACGAGTTTTTAGAAAATGTGCTTTATTTAATAAATGGAATCAACAAAGTATGCACATTCTACATCATAACGAATTTCTATAGTTTGCGCATGCGTCCGGAAATAAGAAAAGCTTACTTCCACCCTTTTTTAAAATCACAGCTTCTAGAAGGTTTACATGATTTCGTAAAAAACACGAGTTTTTAGAAAATGTGTTTTATTTCATAAATGAAATCTACAAAGTATGCACATTCTACGTCATAACGACTTTCTATAGTTTCCGCATGCGTCCGGAAATAAGAAAAGCTTACTTCCACCGTTTTTTAAAATCACAGCTTCTAGAAGGTTTACATGATTTCGTAAAAAACACGAGTTTTTAGAAAATGTGTTTTATTTCATTAATGGAATCAACAAAGTATGCACATTCTACGTCATAACGACTTTCTATAGCTTGCACATGCGTTTGGAAATAAGAAAAGCTTACTTCCCCTGTTTTTTAAAATCACAGCTTCTAGAAGGTTTGCATGATTTCTTAAAAAACACGAGTTTTTAGAAAATGTGTTTTATTTCATAAATGCACTCAACAAAGTATGCACATTCTACGTCATAACGAATTTCTATAGTTTGCGCATGCGTTTGGAAATAAGAAAAGCTTACTTCCCCTGTTTTTTAATATCACAGCTTCCAGAAGGTTTACATGATTTCTTAAAAAACACGAGTTTTTAGAAAATGTGTTTTATTTCATAAATAGATTCATCAAAGTATGCGCATTCTAGAAAATGTGTTTTATTTCATAAATAGATTCAACAAAGTTTGCGCATGCGTGCGGAAATAAGAAAAGCATACTTCCACCATTTTTTAAAATCACAGCTTCTAGAAGGTTTACATGATTTCGTAAAAAACACGAGTTTTTGGAAAATGTGTTTTATTTCATAAACGGAATCTACAAAGTATGCACATTCTATGTCATATCAACTTTCTATAGTTTGCGCATGCGTCCGAAAATAAGAAAAGCTTACTTCCACCGTTTTTTAAAATCACAGCTTCTAGAAGATTTACATGATTTCGTAAAAAACACGAGTTTTTAGAAAATGTGTTTTATTTCATAAATGGAATCTACAAAGTATGCACATTCTACGTCATAACGACTTTCTATAGTTTGCGCATGTGTCCGAAAATAAGAAAACCTTACTTCCCCTGTTTTTTAAAATCACAGCTTCTAGAAGGCTTACATGATTTCTTAAAAAACACGAGTTTTTAGAAAATGTGTTTTAATTCATAAATGGAATCAACAAAGTATGCACATTCTACGTCATAACGACTTTCTATAGTTTGCGCATGCGTTTGGAAATAAGAAAAGCTTACTTCTCCCGTTTTTTAAAATCACAGCTTCTAGAAGGTTTACATGATTTCTTCAAAAACACGACTTGTTAGAAAATGTGTTTTATTTCATAAATGGAATCAACAAAGTATGCAAATTCTACGTCATAACGACTTTCTATAGTTTGTGCATGCGTCCGGAAATAAGTAAAGCTTACTTCCGCCGTTTTTTAAAATCAAAGCTTCTAGAAGGTTTACATGATTTCTTAAAAAACAAGAGTTTTTAGAAAATGTGTTTTATTTCGTCAATGGATTCAACAAGGTATGCACATTCTACGTCATAACGACTTTCTATAGTTTGCGCAAGCGTTTGGAAAGAAGAAAAGCTTACTTCCCCCGTTTTTTAAAATCACAGCTTCTAAAAGGTTTACATGATTTCTTAAAAAACACGAGTTTTAGAAAATGTGTTTTATTTCATAAATGGAATCAACAAAGTATGCACATTCTACGTCATAACGACTTTCTATAGTTTGCGCATGCGTCCGGAAATAAGAAAATCTTACTTCCACCGTTTTTTAAAATCAAAGCTTCTAGAAAGTTTACATGATTTCTTAAAAAACACGAGTTTTTAGAAAATGTGTTTTATTTCATAAATAGATTCAACAAAGTATGCACATTCTACGTCATAACGAATTTCTATAGTTTGCGCAAGCGTTTGGAAATAAGAAAAGCTTACTTCCCCCATTTTTTAAAATCACAGCTTCTAAAAGGTTTACATGATTTCGTAAAAAACACGAGTTTTTAGAAAATGTGTTTTATTTCGTAAATGGAATCAACAAAGTATGCACATTCTACGTCATAACGACTTTCTATAGTTTCCGCATGCGTCCGGAAATAAGAAAAGCTTACTTCCACCGTTTTTTAAAATCACAGCTTCTAGAAGGTTTACATGATTTCGTAAAAAACACGAGTTTTTAGAAAATGTGTTTTATTTCATTAATGTAATCAACAAAGTATGCACATTCTACGTCATAACGACTTTCTATAGCTTGCACATGCATCCGGAAATAAGAAAAGCTTACTTCCCCTGTTTTTTAAAATCACAGCTTCTGGAAGGTTTGCATGATTTCTTAAAAAACACGAGTTTTTAGAAAATGTGTTTTATTTCATAAATGCACTCAACAAAGTATGCACATTCTACGTCATAACGAATTTCTATAGTTTGCGCATGCATTTGGAAATAAGAATAGCTTACTTCCCCTGTTTTTTAATATCACAGCTTCCAGAAGGTTTACATGATTTCTTAAAAAACACGAGTTTTTAGAAAATGTGTTTTATTTCATAAATGGAATAAAAAAAGTATGCACATTCTACGTCATAACGACTTTCTATAGTTTGCGCATGCGTTTGGAAATAAGAAAAGCTTACTTCCCCCGTTTTTTAAAATCACAGCTTCTAGAAGGTTTAGATGATTTCTTAAAAAACACGAGTTTTTAGAAAATGTGTTTTATTTCATAAATGGAATCAACAAAGTATGCACATTCTACATCATAACGACTTTCTATAGTTTGCACATGCGTCCGGAAATAAGGAAAGCTTACTTCCACCATTTTTTAAAATCACAGCTTCTAGAAGGTTTACATGACTTATTAAAAAACACGACTTTTTAGAAAATGTGTTTTATTTCATAAATGGAATCAAGAAAGTATGCACATTCTACGTCATAACGACTTTCTACTGTTTGCGCATTCGTCCAGCAATAAGAAAAGCTTACTTCCACCGTTTTTTAAAATCACAGCTTCTAGAAGGTTTACATGATTTCGTAAAAAACACGAATTTTTAAAAAATGTGTTTTATTTCATAAATGGAATCTACAAAGTATGCACATTCTACTTCATAACGATTTTCTATAGTTTGCGCATGCGTCCGGAAATAAGAAGAGCTTACCTCCCCCGTTTTTTAAAATCATAGATTCTAGAAGTTGTGTATGATTTCTTAAAAAACACGAGTTTTTAGAAAATGTGTTTTATTAAATAAATGGAATCAACAAAGTATGCACATTCTACGTCATAACGACTTTCTATAATTTGCGCATGCATTTGGAAATAAGAAAATCTTACTTCCCCCGTTTTTTAAAATCACAGCTTCCAGAAGGTTTACATGATTTCTTAAAAAACCCGAGTTTTTAGAAAATGTGTTTTATTTCATATATGGAATCAACAAAGTATGCACATTCTACGTCATAACGATTTTCTATAGTTTGCGCATGCGTCCGGAAATAAGAAGAGCTTACCTCCCCCATTTTTTAAAATCACAGATTCTAGAAGTTTTGCATGATTTCTTAAAAAACACGAGTTTTTAGAAAATGTGTTTTATTAAATAAATGGAATCAACAAAGTATGCACATTCTACGTCATAACGACTTTCTATAATTTGCGCATGCGTTTGGAAATAAGAAAATCTTACTTCCCCCGTTTTTAAAATCACAGCTTCCAGAAGGTTTACATGATTTCTTAAAAAACACGAGTTTTTAGAAAATGTGTTTTATTTCATAAATGGAATCTACAAAGTATGCACATTCTACGTCATAACGACTTTCTATAGTTTGCGCATCCGTCCGGAAATAAGAAAAGCTTACTTCCCCCGTTTTTTAAAATCACAGCTTCTAGAAGGTTTACATGATTTCTTAAAAAACACGAGTTTTTAGAAAATGTGTTTTATTTCATAAATGGAATCAACAAAGTATGCACATTCTAAGTCATAACGACTTTCTATAGTTTGCGCAAGCGTTTTGAAATAAGAAAAGCTTACTTCCCCTGTTTTTTCAAATCACAGCTTCTAGATGGTTTACATGATTTCTTAAAAAACACGAGTTTTTAGGAAATGTGTTTTATTTCATAAATGGAATCAACAAAGTATGCACATTCTACGTCATAACGACTTTCTATAGTTTGCGCATGCGTATGGAAACAAGAAAAGCTTACTTCCTCCGTTTTTTAAAATCACAGCTTCTAGAAGGATTACATGATTTCGTAAAAAACACGAGTTTTTAGAAAATGTGTTTTATTTCATAAATGGAATCAACAAAGTATGCACATTCTACATCATAACGACTTTCTATAGTTTGCGGATGCGTTTGGAAATAAGAAAAGCTTACTTCCCCCGTTTTTTAAAATCACAGCTTCTAGAAGGTTTACATGATTTGTTAAAAAACACGAGTTTTTAGAAATTGTGTTTTATTTCATAAATGGAATCAACAAAGTATGTACATTCTATGTCATAACGACTTTCTATAGTTTGCGCATTCATCCGGAAATAAGAAAAGCTTTCTTCCACCATTTTTTAAAATCACAGCTTCTAGAGGGTTTACATGATTTCGTAAAAAACACGAGTTTTTAGAAAGTGTGTTTTATTTCATAAATGGAATCTACAAAGTATGCACATTCTACATCATAACGATTTTCTATAGTTTGCGCATGCGTCCGGAAATAAGAAGAGCTTACCTCCCCCGTTTTTTAAAATTACAGATTCTAGAAGTTTTGCATGATTTCTTAAAAAACACGAGTTTTTAGAAAATGTGTTTTATTAAATAAATGCAATCAACAAAGTATGCACATTCTACGTCATAACAACTTTCTATAATTTGCGCATGCGTTTGGAAATAAGAAAAGCTTACTTCCCCCGTTTTTTAAAATCACAGCTTCCAGAAGGTTTACATGATTTCTTAAAAAACACGAGTTTTTAGAAAATGTGTTTTATTTCATATATGGAATCAACAAACTATGCACATTTTACGTCATAATGACTTTCTATAGTTTGCGCATTCGTCCGGAAATAAGAAAAGCTTACTTCCACCGTTTTTTAAAATCACAGCTTCAAGAAGGTTTACATGATTTCGTAAAAAACACGAGTTTTTAGAAAATGTGTTTTATTTCATAAATGGAATCTACAAAGTATGCACATTCTATGTCATAATGACTTTCTATAGTTTGCGCATCCGTCCGGAAATAAGAAAATCTTACTTCCCCCGTTTTTTAAAATCACAGCTTCTAGAAGGTTTACATGATTTCTTAAAAAACACGAGTTTTTAGAAAATGTGTTTTATTTCATAAATGGAATCAATAAAGTATGCACATTCTACGTCATAACGACTTTCTATAGTTTGCGCAAGCGTTTGGAAATAAGAAAAGCTTACTTCCCCCGTTTTTTCAAATCACAGCTTCTAGATGGTTTACATGATTTCTTAAAAAACACGAGTTTTTAGAAAATGTGTTTTATTTCATAAATGGAATCAACAAAGTATGCACATTCTACGTCATAACGACTTTCTATAGTTTGCTCATGCGTCCGGAAATAAGAAAAGCTTACTTCCACCGTTTCTTAAAATCACAGCTTCTAGAAGGTTTACATGACTTCGTAAAAAATACGAGTTTTTAGAAAATGTGTTTTATTTCATGAGTGGAATCTACAAAGTATGCACATTCTACGTCATAACGACTTTCTATAGTTTGCGCATGCGTCCGGAAATAAGAAAAGCTTACTTCCCCCATTTTTTAAATTCACAGCTTCTAGAAGGATTACATGATTTCGTAAAAAACACGAGTTTTTAGAAAATGTGTTTTATTTCATAAATGGAATCTACAAAGTATGCCCATTCTACGTCATAACGACTTTCTATAGTTTGCGCATGCGTCCGGAAATAAGAACCGCTTACTTCCCCCTTTTTTTAAAATCACAGCTTCTAGAAGGTTTACATGATTTATTAAAAAATACGAGTTTTTAGAAATTGTGTTTTATTTCATAAATGGAATCAACAAAGTATGTACATTCAATGTCATAACGACTTTCTATAGTTTGCGCATTCGTCCGGAAATAAGAAAAGCTTACTTCCACCATTTTTTAAAAGTACAGCTTCTAGAAGGTTTACATGATTTCGTAAAAAACACGAGTTTTTAGAAAATGTGTTTTATTTCATAAATGGAATCAACAAAGTATGCACATTCTACATCATAATGACTTTCTATAGTTTGCGCATGCGTCCGGAAATAAGAAAAGCTTACTTCCCCCATTTTTTAAAATCACAACTTCTAGAAGTTTTACATGATTTCTTAAAAAACACGAGTTTTTAGAAAATGTGTTTTATTTCATAAATGGAATCAACAAAGTATGCACATTCTACGTCATAACGACTTTCTATAGTTTGCGCATGCGTCTGGAAAAAAGAAAAGCTTACTTCCACCGTATTTTAAAATCACAGCTTCTATAAGGTTTACACGATTCCTTAAAAAACACGAGTTTTTAGAAAATGTGTTTTATTTCATAAATGGAATCAACAAAGTATGCACACTCTACGTCCTAACAACTTTCTATAGTTTGCGCATTCTTCAGGAAATAAGAAAAGCTTACTTCCCCCGTTTTTTAAAATCACAACTTCTAGAAGGTTTACATGATTTCTTAAAAAACACGAGTTTTTAGAAAATGTGTTTTATTTCATAAATGGAATCAACAAAGTATGCACATTCTACATTATAATGACTTTCTATAGTTTGCGCATGCGTCCGGACATAAGAAAAGCTTACTTCCCCCATTTTTTAAAATCACAACTTCTAGAAGGGTTACATGATTTCTTAAAAAACACGAGTTTTTAGAAAATGTGTTTTATTTCATAAATGGAATCAACAAAGTATGCACATTCTACGTCATAACGACTTTCTATAGTTTGCGCATGCGTCTGGAAAAAAGAAAAGCTTACTTCCACCGTATTTTAAAATCACAGCTTCTATAAGGTTTACACGATTTCTTAAAAAACACGAGTTTTTAGAAAATGTGTTTTATTTCATAAATGGAATCAACAAAGTATGCACATTCTACGTCATAACGACTTTCTATAGTTTGCGCATTCTTCAGGAAATAAGAAAAGCTTACTTCCCCCGTTTTTTAAAATCACAGCTTCTAGAAGGTTTACATGATTTGTTAAAAAACACGAGTTTTTAGAAAATTTGTTTTATTTAATAAATGGAATCAACAAAGTATGCACATTCTACGTCATAACGACTTTCTATAGTTTGCGCATGCGTCTGGAAATAAGAAAAGCTTACTTCCACCGTTTTTTAAAATCACAGCTTCTATAAGGTTTACACGATTTCTTAAAAAACACGAGTTTTTAGAAAATGTGTTTTATTTCATAAATGGAATCAACAAAGTATGCACATTCTACGTCATAACGACTTTCTATAGTTTGCGCATGCGTCTGGAAAAAAGAAAAGCTTACTTCCACCGTATTTTAAAATCACAGCTTCTATAAGGTTTACACGATTTCTTAAAAAACACGAGTTTTTAGAAAATGTGTTTTATTTCATAAATGGAATCAACAAAGTATGCACATTCTACGTCATAACGACTTTCTAAAGTTTGCGCATTCTTCAGGAAATAAGAAAAGCTTAGTTCCACCGTTTTTTAAAATCACAGCTTCTAGAAGGTTTACATGATTTGTTAAAAAACACGAGTTTTTAGAAAATGTGTTTTATTTAATAAATGGAATCAACAAAGTATGCACATTCTACGTCATAACGACTTTCTATAGTTTGCGCATGCGTCTGGAAATAAGAAAAGCTTACTTCCACCGTTTTTTAAAATCACAGCTTCTATAAGGTTTACACGATTTCTTAAAAAACACGAGTTTTTAGAAAATGTGTTTTATTTCATAAATGGAATCAACAAAGTATGCACATTCTACGTCATAACGACTTTCTATAGTTTGCGCATTCTTCAGGAAATAAGAAAAGCTTACTTCCACCGTTTTTTAAAATCACAGCTTCTAGAAGGTTTACATGATTTCGTAAAAAACACGAGTTTTTAGAAAATGTGTTTTATTTCATAAATGGAATCTACAAAGTATGCACATTCTATGTCATAACGACTTTCTATAGTTTGCGCATGCGTCCGGAAATAAGAAATGCTTACTTCCCCCGTTTTTTAAAATCACAGCTTCTAGAAGGCTTACATGATCTGTTAAAAAACACGAGTTTTTAGAAATTGTGTTTTATTTCATCAATGGAATCAACAAAGGATGTACATTCTATGTCATAACGACTTTCTATAGTTTGCGCATTCATCCGGAAATAAGAAAAGCTTTCTTCCACCATTTTTTAAAATCACAGCTTCTAGAGGGTTTACATGATTTCGTAAAAAACATGAGTTTTTAGAAAATGTGTTTTATTTCATAAATGGAATATACAAAGTATGCACATTCTAAGTCATAACGACTTTCTATAGTTTGCGCATGCGTCCGGAAATAAGAAAAGCTTACTTCCCCCATTTTTTAAAATCACAACTTCTAGAAGGTTTACATGATTTCTTAAAAAACACGAGTTTTTAGAAAATGTGTTTTATTTCATAAATGGAATCAACAAAGTATGCACATTCTACGTCATAACGACTTTCTATAGTTTGCGCATGCGTCTGGAAATAAGAAAAGCTTACTTCCACCGTATTTTAAAATCACAGCTTCTATAAGGTTTACACGATTTCTTAAAAAACACGAGTTTTTAGAAAATGTGTTTTATTTCATAAATGGAATCAACAAAGGATGCACATTCTACGTCATAACGACTTTCTATAGTTTGCGCATGCGTTTGGAAATAAGAAAGCTTACTTTCCCCGTTTTTTAAAATCACAGCTTCTAGAAGGTTTACATGATTTCTTAAAAAACACGAGTTTTTAGAAAATGTGTTTTATTTCATAAATGGAATCAACAAAGTATGCACATTCTACGTCATAATGACTTTCTATAGTTTGCGCATGCGTCCGGAAATAAGAAAATCTTACTTCCACCGTTTCTTAAAATCACAGCTTCTAGAAGGTTTACATGACTTCGTAAAAAATACGAGTTTTTAGAAAATGTGTTTTATTTCATGAGTGGAATCTACAAAGTATGCACATTCTACGTCATAACGACTTTCTATAGTTTGAGCATGCGTCCGGAAATAAGAAAAGCTTACTTCCCCCGTTTTTTAAAATCACAGCTTCTAGAAGGATTACATGATTTCGTAAAAAACACGAGTTTTTAGAAAATGTGTTTTATTTCATAAATGGAATCTACAAAGTATGCCCATTCTACGTCATAACGACTTTCTATAGTTTGCGCATGCGTCCGGAAATAAGAAACGCTTACTTCCCCCTTTTTTTAAAATCACAGCTTCTAGAAGGTTTACATGATTTATTAAAAAATACGAGTTTTTAGAAATTGTGTTTTATTTCATAAATGGAATCAACAAAGTATGTACATTCAATGTCATAACGACTTTCTATAGTTTGCGCATTCGTCCGGAAATAAGAAAAGCTTACTTCCATCATTTTTTAAAATCACAGCTTCTAGAAGGTTTACATGATTTCGTAAAAAACACGAGTTTTTAGAAAATGTGTTTTATTTCATAAATGCAATCAACAAAGTATGCACATTCTACATCATAATGACTTTCTATAGTTTGCGCATGCGTCCGCAAAGAAGAAAAGCTTACTTCCACCGTTTTTTAAAATCACAGCTTCTATAAGGTTTACACGATTTCTTAAAAAACACGAGTTTTTAGAAAATGTGTTTTATTTCATAAATGGAATCAACAAAGTATGCACATTCTACGTCATAACGACTTTCTATAGTTTGCGCATTCTTCAGGAAATAAGAAAAGCTTAGTTCCACCGTTTTTTAAAATCACAGCTTCTAGAAGGTTTACATGATTTCGTAAAAAACACGAGTTTTTAGAAAATGTGTTTTATTTCATAAATGGAATCTACAAAGTATGCACATTCTACGTCATAACGACTTTCTATAGTTTGCGCATGCGTCCGGAAATAAGAAATGCTTACTTCCCCCGTTTTTTAAAATCACAGCTTCTAGAAGGTTTACATGATTTGTTAAAAAACACGAGTTTTTAGAAATTGTGTATTATTTCATAAATGGAATCAACAAAATATATACATTCTATGTCATAACGACTTTCTATAGTTTGCGCATTCGTCCGGAAATAAGAAAAGCTTTCTTCCACCATTTTTTAAAATCACAGCTTCTAGAGGGTTTACATGATTTCGTAAAAAACACGAGTTTTTAGAAAATGTGTTTTATTTCATAAATGGAATCTACAAAGTATGCACATTCTAAGTCATAACGACTTTCTATAGTTTGCGCATGCATCCGGAAATAAGAAAAGCTTACTTCCCCCATTTTTTAAAATCACAACTTCTAGAAGGTTTACATGATTTCTTAAAAAATACGAGTTTTTAGAAAATGCGTTTTATTTCATAAATGGAACCAACAAAGTATGCACATTCTACGTCATAACGACTTTCTATAGTTTGCGCATGCGTCTGGAAATAAGAAAAGCTTACTTCCACCGTATTTTAAAATCACAGCTTCTAGAAGGTTTACACGATTTCTTAAAAAACATGAGTTTTTAGAAAATGTGTTTTATTTCATAAATGGAATCAACAAAGTATGCACATTCTACGTCATAACGACTTTCTATAGTTTGCGCATTCTTCAGGAAATAAGAAAAGCTTACTTCCACCGTTTTTTAAAATCACAGCTTCTAGAAGGTTTACATGATTTCGTAAAAAACAAGAGTTTTTAGAAAATGTGTTTTATTTCCTAAATGGAATCTACAAAGTATGCACATTCTACGTCATAACGACTTTCTCTAGTTTGCGCATGCGTCCAGAAATAAGAAAAGCTTACTTCCCCGGTTTTTTAAAATCAAAGCTTCTAGAAGGTTTACATGATTTCCTAAAAAACACGAGTTTTTAGAATATGTGTTTTATTTCATAAATGGAATCAACAAAGGATGCACATTCTACGTCATAACGACTTTCTATAGTTTGCGCATGCGTTTGGAAATAAGAAAAGCTTACTTCCCTCGTTTTTTAAAATCACAGATTCTAGAAGGTTTACATGATTTGTTAAAAAACACGAGTTTTTAGAAATTGTGTTTTATTTCATAAATGGAATCAACAAAGTATGTACATTCTATGTCATAACGACTTTCTATAGTTTTCTCATTCGTCCGGAAATAAGAAAAGCTTACTTCCACCATTTTTTAAAATCACAGCTTCTAGAAGGTTTACATGATTTCGTAAAAAACACGAGTTTTTAGAAAATGTGTTTTATTTCATAAATGGAATCTACAAAGTATGCACATTCTAAGTCATAACGACTTTCTATAGTTTGCGCATGCGTCCGGAAATAAGAAAAGCTTACTTTCCCCATTTTTTAAAATCACAACTTCTAGAAGGTTTACATGATTTCTTAAAAAACACGAGTTTTTAGAAAATGTGTTTTATTTCATAAATGGAATCAACAAAGTATGCACATTCTACGTCATAACGACTTTCTATAGTTTGCGCATACGTCTGGAAATAAGAAAAGCTTACTTCCACCGTATTTTAAAATCACAGCTTCTATAAGGTTTACATGATTTCTTAAAAAACACGAGTTTTTAGAAAATGTGTTTTATTTCATAAATGGAATCAACAAAGTATGCACATTCTACGTCATAACGACTTTCTATAGTTTGCGCATTCTTCAGGAAATAAGAAAAGCTTACTTCCACCGTTTTTTAAAATCACAGCTTCTAGAAGGTTTACATGATTTCGTAAAAAACACGAGTTTTTAGAAAATGTGTTTTATTTCCTAAATGGAATCTACAAAGTATGCACATTCTACGTCATAACGACTTTCTCTAGTTTGCGCATGCGTCCAGAAATAAGAAAAGCTTACTTCCCCGGTTTTTTAAAATCACAGCTTCTAGAAGGTTTCCATGATTTCTTAAAAAACACGAGTTTTTAGAATATGTGTTTTATTTCAGAAGTGGAATCAACAAAGGATGCACATTCTACATCATAAAGACTTTCTATAGTTTGCGCATGCGTTTGGAAATAAGAAAAGCTTACTTCCCCCATTTTTTAAAATCACAGCTTCTAGAAGGTTTACATGATTTGTTAAAAAACATGAGTTTTTAGAAAATATGTTTTATTTAATAAATGGAATCAACACAGTATGCACATTCTACATCATAACGACTTTCTATAGTTTGCGCATGCATCCGGAAATAAGAAAAGCATACTTTCACCGTTTTTTAAAATCACAGCTTCTAGAAGGTTTACATGATTTCGTAAAAAACACGAGTTTTTAGAAAATGTGTTTTATTTCATAAATGGAATCTACAAAGTATGCACATTCTACGTCATAATGACTTTCTATAGTTTGCGCAAGCGTTTGGAAATAAGAAAAGCTTACTTCCCCCGTTTTTTCAAATCACAGCTTCTAGATGGTTTACATGATTTCTTAAAAAACACAAGTTTTTAGTAAATGTGTTTTATTTCATCAATGGAATCAACAAAGTATGAACATTCTACGTCATAACGACTTTCTATAGTTTGCGCATGCGTCCGGAAATAAGAAAAGCTTACTTCCACCGTTTCTTAAAATTACAGCTTCTAGAAGTTTTACATGACTTCGTAAAAAATACGAGTTTTTAGAAAATGTGTTTTATTTCATGAGTGGAATCTACAAAGTATGCACATTCTACGTCATAATGACTTTCTATAGTTTGCGCATGCGTCCGGAAATAAGAAAAGCTTACTTCCCCCGTTTTTTAAAATCGCAGCTTCTAGAAGGATTACATGATTTCGTAAAAAACACGAGTTTTTAGAAAATGTGTTTTATTTCATAAATGGAATCTACAAAGTATTCCCATTCTACATCATAACGACTTTCTATAGTTTGCGCATGCGTCCGGAAATAAGAAACGCTTACTTCCCCCTTTTTTTAAAATCACAGCTTCTAGAAGGTTTACATGATTTATTAAAAAATACGAGTTTTTAGAAATTGTGTTTTATTTCATAAATGGAATCAACAAAGTATGTACATTCAATGTCATAACGACTTTCTATAGTTTGCGCATTCGTCCGGATATAAGAAAAGCTTACTTCCACCATTTTTTAAAATCACAGCTTCTAGAAGGTTTACATGATTTCGTAAAAAACACGAGTTTTTAGAAAATGTGTTTTATTTCATAAATGGAATCAACAAAGTATGCACATTCTACATCATAATGACTTTCTATAGTTTGCGCATGCGTCCAGAAATAAGAAAAGCTTACTTCCCCCATTTTTTAAAATCACAACTTCTAGAAGTTTTACATGATTTCTTAAAAAACACGAGTTTTTAGAAAATGTGTTTTATTTCATAAATGGAATCAACAAAGTATGCACATTCTACGTCATAACGACTTTCTATAGTTTGCGCATGCGTCTAAAAAAAAGAAAAGCTTACTTCCACCGTATTTTAAAATCACAGCTTCTATAAGGTTTACACGATTTCTTAAAAAACACGAGTTTTTATTAAATGTGTTTTATTTCGTAAATGGAATCGACAAAGTATGCACATTCTACGTCCTAACGACTTTCTATAGTTTGCGCATTCTTCAGGAAATAAGAAAAGCTTACTTCCCCCGTTTTTTAAAATCACAGCTTCTAGAAGGTTTACATGATTTGTTAAAAAACACGAGTTTTTAGAAAATGTGTTTTATTTAATAAAAGGAATCAACAAAGTATGCAAATTCTACGTCATAATGACTTTCTATAGTTTGCGCATGCGTCTGGAAATAAGAAAAGCTTACTTCCACCGTTTTTTAAAATCACAGCTTCTATAAGGTTTACACGATTTCTTAAAAAACATGAGTTTTTAGAAAATGTGTTTTATTTCATAAATGGAATTAACAAAGTATGCACATTCTACGTCATAACGACTTTCTATAGTTTGCGCATTCTTCAGGAAATAAGAAAAGCTTACTTCCACCGTTTTTTAAAATCACAGCTTCTAGAAGGTTTACATGATTTGTTAAAAAACACGAGTTTTTAGAAATTGTGTTTTATTTCATAAAGGGAATCAACAAAGTATGTACATTCTATGTCATAACGACTTTCTATAGTTTGCGCATTCGTCCGGAAATAAGAAAAGCTTTCTTCCACCATTTTTTAAAATCACAGCTTCTAGAGGGTTTACATGATTTCGTAAAAAACACGAGTTTTTAGAAAATGTGTTTTATTTCATAAATGGAATCTACAAAGTATGCACATTCTAAGTCATAACGACTTTCTATAGTTTGCGCATGCGTCCGGAAATAAGAAAAGCTTACTTCCCCCATTTTTTAAAATCACAACTTCTAGAAGGTTTACATGATTCCTTAAAAAACACGAGTTTTTAGAAAATCTGTTTTATTTCATAAATGGAACCAACAAAGTATGCACATTCTATGTCATAACGACTTTCTATAGTTTGCGCATGCGTCTGGAAATAAGAAAAGCTTACTTCCACCGTATTTTAAAATCACAGCTTCTATAAGGTTTACACGATTTCTTAAAAAACATGAGTTTTTAGAAAATGTGTTTTATTTCATAAATGGAATCAACAAAGTATGCACATTCTACGTCCTAACGACTTTCTATAGTTTGCGCATTCTTCAGGAAATAAGAAAAGCTTACTTCCACCGTTTTTTAAAATCACAGCTTCTAGAAGGTTTACATGATTTCGTAAAAAACACGAGTTTTTAGAAAATGTGTTTTATTTCCTAAATGGAATCTACAAAGTATGCACATTCTACGTCATAACGACTTTCTCTAGTTTGCGCATTCGTCCAGAAATAAGAAAAGCTTACTTCCCCGGTTTTTTAAAATCAAAGCTTCTAGAAGGTTTACATGATTTCTTAAAAAACACGAGTTTTTAGAATATGTGCTTTATTTCATAAATGGAATCAACAAAGGATGCACATTCTACGTCATAACGACTTTCTATAGTTTGCGCATGCGTTTGGAAATAAGAAAAGCTTACTTCCCCCGTTTTTTAAAATCACAGCTTCTAGAAGGTTTACATGATTTGTTAAAAAACACGAGTTTTTAGAAAATATGTTTTATTTAATAAATGGAATCAACAAAGTATGCACATTCTACGTCATAACGACTTTCTATAGTTTACGCATGCGTCCGGAAATAAGAAAAGCTTACTTCTACCGTTTTTTAAAATCACAGCTTCTAGAAGGTTCACATGATTTCGTAAAAAACACGAGTTTTTAGAAAATGTGTTTTATTTCATAAATGGAATCTACAAAGTATGCACATTCTACGTCATAACGACTTTCTATAGTTTGCGCATGCGTCTGGAAATAAGAAAAGCTTACTTCCCCCGTTTTTTAAAATCACAGCTTCTAGAAGGTTTACATGATTTCTTAAAAAACATGAGTTTTTAGAAAATGTGTTTTATTTCATAAGTGGAATCAACAAAGTATGTACATTCTACGTCATAACGACCTTGTATAGTTTGCGCAGTCTTCCGGAAATAAGAAAAGCTTACTTCCACCGTTTTTTAAAATCACAGATTCTAGAAGGTTTACATGATTTCGTAAAAAACACGAGTTTATAGAAAATGTGTTTTATTTCCTAAATGGAATCTACAAAGTATGCACATTCTACGTCATAACGACTTTCTATAGTTTGCGCATTCGTCCGGAAATAAGAAAAGCTTACTTCCCCCGTTTTTTAAAATCACAGCTTCTAGAAGGTTTACATGATTTCTTAAAAAAGATGAGTATTTAGAAAATGTGTTTTATTTCATAAATTGAATCAAGAAAGTATGCACATTCTACGTCATAACGACTTTCTATAGTTTGTGCATGCATTTGGAAATAAGAAAAGCTTACTTCCACCGTTTTTTAAAATCACAGCTTCTAGAAGGTTTACATGATTTTTTAAAAAACACGAGTTTTTAGAAAATGTGTTTTATTTCATAAATGGAATCTACAAAGTAGCACATTCTACACCATAACGACTTTCTATAGTTTGCGCATGCGTCCAGAAATAAGAAAAGCTTACTTCCACCGTTTTTTAAAATCATAGTTTCTAGAAGGTTTACATGATTTCGTAAAAAACACGAGTTTTTAGAAAATGTGTTTTATTTCATAAATGGAATCTACAAAGTATGCACATTGTACGTCATAACGACTTTCTATAATTTCCGCAAGCGTTTGGAAATAAGAAACACTTACTACCCCCGTTTTTTAAAATCACAGCTTCTAGAAGGTTTACATGATTTATTAAAAAACATGAGTTTTTAGAAATTGTGTTTTATTTCATAAATGGAATCTACAAAGTATTCCCATTCTACGTCATAACGACTTTCTATACTTTGCGCATGCATCCGGAACTAACAAACGCTTACTTCCCCCTTTTTTTAAAATCACAGTTTCTAGAAGGTTTACATGATTTATTAACAATTACGAGTTTTTAGAAATTGTGTTTTATTTCATAAATGGAATCAACAAAGTATGTACATTCAATGTCATAACGACTTTCTATAGTTTGCGCATTAGTCCGGAAATAAGAAAAGCTTACTTCCACCATTTTTTAAAATCACAGCTTCTAGAAGGTTTACATGATTTCGTAAAAAACACGAGTTTTTAGAAAATGTGTTTTATTTCATAAATGGAATCAACAAAGTATGCACATTCTACATCATAACGACTTTCTATAGTTTGCGCATGCGTCTGGAAAAAAGAAAAGCTTACTTCCACCGTATTTTAAAATCACGGCTTCTATAAGGTTTACACGATTTCTTAAAAAACACGAGTTTTTAGAAAATGTGTTTTATTTCATAAATGGATTCAACAAAGTATGCACATTCTACGTCATAACGACTTTCTATAGTTTGCGCATTCTTCAGGAAATAAGAAAAGCTTACTTCCCCCGTTTTTTAAAATCACAGCTTCTAGAAGGTTTACATGATTTGTTAAAAAACACGAGTTTTTAGAAAATGTGTTTTATTTAATAAATGGAATCAACAAAGTATGCACATTCTACGTCATAACGACTTTCTATAGTTTGCGCATGCGTCTGGAAATAAGAAAAGCTTACTTCCACCGTTTTTTAAAATCACAGCTTCTAGAAGGTTTACACGATTTGTTAAAAAACACGAGTTTTTAGAAAATGTGTTTTATTTAATAAATGGAATCAACAAAGTATGCACATTCTACGTCATAACGACTTTCTATAGTTTGCGCATGCGTCCGGAAATAAGAAAAGCTTAATTCCACCGTTTTTTAAAATCACAGCTTCTAGAAGGTTTACATGATTTCGTAAAAAAGACGAGTTTTTAGAAAATGTGTTTTATTTCATAAATGGAATCTACAAAGTATGCACATTCTACGTCATAACGACTTTCTATAGTTTGCGCATGCGTCCGGAAATAAGAAATGCTTACTTCCCCCGTTTTTTAAAATCACAGCTTCTAGAAGGTTTACATGATTTGTTAAAAAACACGAGTTTTTAGAAAATGTGTTTTATTTAATAAATGGAATCTACAAAGTATGCACATTCTAAGTCATAACGACTTTCTATAGTTTGCGCATGCGTCCGGAAATAAGAAAAGCTTACTTCCCCCATTTTTTAAAATCACAACTTCTAGAAGGTTTACATGATTTCTTAAAAAATACGAGTTTTTAGAAAATGTGTTTTATTTCATAAATGGAATCAACAAACTATGCACATTCTACGTCATAACGACTTTCTATAGTTTGCCCATGCGTCTGGAAATAAGAAAAGCTTACTTCCACCGTATTTTAAAATCACAGCTTCTATAAGGTTTACACGATTTCTTAAAAAACACGAGTTTTTAGAAAATGTGTTTTATTTCATAAATGGAATCAACAAAGTATGCACATTCTACGTCATAACGACTTTCTATAGTTTGCGCATTCTTCAGGAAATAAGAAAAGCTTACTTCCACCGTTTTTTAAAATCACAGCTTCTAGAAGGTTTACATGATTTCGTAAAAAACACGAGTTTTTAGAAAATGTGTTTTATTTCCTAAATGGAATCTACAAAGTATCCACATTCTACGTCATAACGACTTTCTCTAGTTTGCGCATGCGTCCAGAAATAAGAAAAGCTTACTTCCCCGGTTTTTTAAAATCAAAGCTTCTAGAAGGTTTACATGATTTCTTAAAAAACACGAGTTTTTAGAATATGTGTTTTATTTCATAAATGGAATCAATAAAGGATGCACATTCTACGTCATAACGACTTTCTATAGTTTGCGCATGCGTTTGGAAATAAGAAAAGCTTACTTCCCCTGTTTTTTAAAATCACAGCTTCTAGAAGGTTTACATGATTTGTTAAAAAACACGAGTTTTTAGAAAATATGTTTTATTTAATAAATGGAATCAACACAGTATGCACATTCTACATCATAACGACTTTCTATAGTTTGCGCATGCGTCCGGAAATAAGAAAAGCATACTTCCACCGTTTTTTAAAATCACAGCTTCTAGAAGGTTTACATGATTTCGTAAAAAACACGAGTTTTTAGAAAATGTGTTTTATTTCATAAATGGAATCTACAAAGTATGCACATTCTACGTCATAACGACTTTCTATAGTTTGTGCAAGCGTTTGGAAATAAGAAAAGCTTACTTCCCCCGTTTTTTCAAATCACAGCTTCTAGATGGTTTACATGATTTCTTAAAAAACACGAGTTTTTAGAAAATGTGTTTTATTTCATAAATGGAATCAACAAAGTATGCACATTCTATGTCATAATGACTTTCTATAGTTTGCGCATGGGTCCGGAAAGAAGAAAAGCTTACTTCCACCGTTTCTTAAAATCACAGCTTCTAGAAGGTTTACACGATTTCTTAAAAAACACGAGTTTTTAGAAAATGTGTTTTATTTCATAAATGGAATCAACAAAGTATGCACATTCTACGTCATAACGACTTTCTATAGTTTGCGCATTCTTCAGGAAATAAGAAAAGCTTACTTCCACCGTTTTTTAAAATCACAGCTTCTAGAAGGTTTACATGATTTCGAAAAAAACACGAGTTTTTAGAAAATGTGTTTTATTTCATAAATGGAATCTACAAAGTATGCACATTCTACGTCATAACGACTTTCTATAGTTTGCGCAAGCGTTTGGAAATAAGAAAAGCTTACTTCCCCCGTTTTTTCAAATCACAGCTTCTAGATGGTTTACATGATTTCTTAAAAAACACGAGTTTTTAGAAAATGTGTTTTATTTCATAAATGGAATCAACAAAGTATGCACATTCTATGTCATAATGACTTTCTATAGTTTGCGCATACGTCCGGAAATAAGAAAAGCTTACTTCCACCGTTTCTTAAAATCACAGCTTCTAGAAGGTTTACACGATTTCTTAAAAAACACGAGTTTTTAGAAAATGTGTTTTATTTCATAAATGGAATCAACAAAGTATGCACATTCTACATCATAACGACTTTCTATAGTTTGCGCATTCTTCAGGAAATAAGAAAAGCTTACTTCCACCGTTTTTTAAAATCACAGCTTCTAGAAGGTTTACATGATTTCGTAAAAAACACGAGTTTTTAGAAAATGTGTTTTATTTCATAAATGGAATCAACAAAGTATGCACATTCTATGTCATAACGACTTTCTATAGTTTGCGCATTTGTCTGGAAATAAGAAAAGCTTACTTCCACCGTTTTTTAAAATCACAGCTTCTATAAGGTTTACACGATTTGTTAAAGAACATGAGTTTTTAGAAAATGTGTTTTATTTCATAAATGGAATCAACAAAGTATGCAAATTCTACGTCATAACAACTTTCTATAGTTTGCGTATGCGTCCGGAAATAAGAAAAGCTTACTTCCACCATCTTTTAAAATCACAGCTTCTAGAAGGTTTACATGATTTCTTAAAAAACACGAGTTTTTAGAAAATGTGTTTTATTTCATAAATTGAATCTACAATGTATGCACATTCTACGTCATAACGACTTTCTATAGTTTGTGCATCCGTCCGGAAATAAGAAAAGCTTACTTCCCCCGTTTTTTAAAATCACAGCTTCTAGAAGGTTTACATGATTTGTTAAAGAACACGAGTTTTTAGAAAATGTGTTTTATTTCATAAATGGAATCAACAAAGTATGCACATTCTACGTCATAACGACTTTCTATAGTTTGCGTATGCGTCCGGAAATAAGAAAAGCTTACTTCCACCATCTTTTAAAATCACAGCTTCTAGAAGGTTTACATGATTTCTTAAAAAACACGAGTTTTTAGAAAATGTGTTTTATTTCATAAATGGAATCAACAAAGTATGCACATTCTACGTCATAACGACTTTCTATAGTTTGCGCATTCTTCAGGAAATAAGAAAAGCTTACTTCCACCGTTTTTTAAAATCACAGCTTCTAGAAGGTTTACATGATTTCGAAAAAAACACGAGTTTTTAGAAAATGTGTTTTATTTCATAAATGGAATCTACAAAGTATGCACATTCTACGTCATAACGACTTTCTATAGTTTGCGCAAGCGTTTGGAAATAAGAAAAGCTTACTTCCCCCGTTTTTTCAAATCACAGCTTCTAGATGGGTTACATGATTTCTTAAAAAACACGAGTTTTTAGAAAATTTGTTTTATTTCATAAATGGAATCAACAAAGTATGCACATTCTATGTCATAACGACTTTCTATAGTTTGCGCATACGTCCGGAAATAAGAAAAGCTTACTTCCACCGTTTCTTAAAATCACAGCTTCTAGAAGGTTTACACGATTTCTTAAAAAACACGAGTTTTTAGAAAATGTGTTTTATTTCATAAATGGAATCAACAAAGTATGCACATTCTACGTCATAACGACTTTCTATAGTTTGCGCATTCTTCAGGAAATAAGAAAAGCTTACTTCCACCGTTTTTTAAAATCACAGCTTCTAGAAGGTTTACATGATTTCGTAAAAAACACGAGTTTTTAGAAAATGTGTTTTATTTCATAAATGGAATCAACAAAGTATGCACATTCTATGTCATAACGACTTTCTATAGTTTGCGCATGCGTCTGGAAATAAGAAAAGCTTACTTCCACCGTTTTTTAAAATCACAGCTTCTATAAGGTTTACACGATTTGTTAAAGAACATGAGTTTTTAGAAAATGTGTTTTATTTCATAAATGGAATCAACAAAGTATGCAAATTCTACGTCATAACAACTTTCTATAGTTTGCGTATGCGTCCGGAAATAAGAAAAACTTACTTCCACCATCTTTTAAAATCACAGCTTCTAGAAGGTTTACATGATTTCTTAAAAAACACGAGTTTTTAGAAAATGTGTTTTATTTCATAAATTGAATCTACAATGTATGCACATTCTACGTCATAACGACTTTCTATAGTTTGTGCATCCGTCCGGAAATAAGAAAAGCTTACTTCCCCCGTTTTTTAAAATCACAGCTTCTAGAAGGTTTACATGATTTCGAAAAAAACACGAGTTTTTAGAAAATGTGTTTTATTTCATAAATGGAATCAACAAAGTATGCACATTCTACGTCATAACGACTTTCTATAGTTTGCGTATGCGTCCGGAAATAAGAAAAGCTTACTTCCACCATCTTTTAAAATCACAGCTTCTAGAAGGTTTACATGATTTCTTAAAAAACACGAGTTTTTAGAAAATGTGTTTTATTTCATAAATGGAATCAACAAAGTATGCACATTCTACGTCATAACGACTTTCTATAGTTTGCGCATGCGTCCGGAAATAAGAAAAGCTTACTTCCACCGTTTTTTAAAATCACAGCTTGCATACTTTGTTGATTCCATTTATGAAATAAAACACATTTTCTAAAAACTCGTGTTTTTTACGAAATCATGTAAACCTTCTAGAAGCTGTGATTTTAAAAAACGGTGGAAGTAAGCTTTTGTTATTTCGGGACGCATGCGCAAACTATACAAAGCCGTTATGACGTAGAATGTGCATACTTTGTAGATTCCATTTATGAAATAAAACACATTTCCTAAAAACTCGTGTTTTTTACGAAATCATGTAAACCTTCTAGAAGCTGTGATTTTAAAAAATGGGGGAATTAAGCTTTTCTTATTTCCGGACGCATGCGCAAACTATAGAAAGTCGTTATGACGTAGAATGTGCATACTTTGTAGATTCCATTTATGAAATAAAACACATTTCCTAAAAACTCGTGTTTTTTACGAAATCATGTAAACCTTCTAGAAGCTGTGATTTTAAAAAATGGGGGAATTAAGCTTTTCTTATTTCCGGACGCATGCGAAAACTATAGAAAGTCGTTATGACATAGAATGTGCATACTTTGTAGATTCCATTTATGAAATAAAACACATTTTCTAAAAACTCGTGTTTTTTGCGAAATCATGTAAACCTTCTAGATGCTGTGATTTTAAAAAACGGGGGAAGTAAGTTTTTCTTATTTCCAAACGCATGCGCAAACTATAGAAAGTCGTTATGACATAGAATGTGCATACTTTGTTGATTCCATTTATGAAATAAAACACATTTTCTAAAAACTCGTGTTTTTTAAGAAATCATGTAAACCTCCTAGAAGCTGTTATTTTAAAAGATGGGGGAAGTAAGCTTTTTTATTTCTGGACGCATGCGCAAACTATAGAAAGTCTTTATGATGTAGAATGTGCATACTTTGTAGATTCCATTTATGAAATAAAACACATTTTCTAAAAACTCGTGTTTTTTACGAAATCATGTAAACCTTCTAGAAGCTGTGATTTTAAAAAATGGGGGAAGTAAGCATTTCTTATTTCCGGTCGCATGCGCAAACTATAGAAATTCGTTATGACATAGAATGTGCATACTTTGTAGATTCCATTTATGAAATAAAACACATTTTCTAAAAACTCGTGTTTTTTACGAAATCATGTAAACCTTCTAGAAGCTGTGATTTTAAAAAACGGTGGAAGTAAGCTTTTCTTATTTCCGGACGAATGCGCAAACTATAGAAAGTCGTTATGACGTAGAATGTGCATACTTTGTTGATTCCATTTAAGAAATAAAACACATTTTCTAAAAACTCGTGTTTTTTACGAAATCATGTAAACCTTCTAGAAGCTGTGATTTTAAAAAACGGTGGAAGTAAGCTTTTGTTATTTCCGGATGCATGCGCAAACAATACAAAGTCGTTATGATGTAGAATGTGCATACTTTGTTGATTCCATTTATGAAATAAAACACATTTTCTAAAAACTCGTGTTTTTTACGAAATCATGTAAACCTTCTAGAAGCTGTGATTTTAAAAAACGGTGGAAGTAAGCTTTTCTTATTTCCTGAAGAATGCGCAAACTATAGAAAGTCGTTATGACGTAGAATGTGCACACTTTGTTGATTGCATTTATGAAATAAAACACATTTTCTAAAAACTCGTGTTTTTTAAGAAATCGTGTAAACCTTCTAGAAGCTGTGATTTTAAGAAACGGTGGAAGTAAGCTTTTCTTATTTCCGGACGCATGCGCAAACTATAGAAAGTCGTTATGACATAGAATGTGCATACTTTGTTGATTCCATTTATGAAATAAAACACATTTTCTAAAAACTCGTGTTTTTTAAGAAATCATGTAAACCATCTAGAAGCTGTGATTTGAAAAAACGGGGGAAGTAAACTTTTCTTATTTCCAAACACTTGCGCAAACTATAGAAAGTCGTTATGACGTAGAATGTGCATACTTTGTAGATTCCATTTATGAAATAAAACACATTTTCTAAAAACTCGTGTTTTTTACGAAATCATGTAAACCTTCTAGAAGCTGTGATTTTAAAAAACGGTGGAAGTAAGCTTTTCTTATTTCCGGACGCATACGCAAACTATAGAAAGTCGTTATGACGTAGAATGTCCATACTTTGTTGATTCCATTTATGAAATAAAACACATTTTCTAAAAACTCGTGTTCTTTAACAAATCATGTAAACCTTCTAGAAGCTGTGATTTTAAAAAACGGGGGAAGTAAGCTTTTCTTATTTCCGGACGGATGCACAAACTATAGAAATTCGTTATGACGTAGAATGTGCATACATTGTAGATTCAATTTATGAAATAAAACACATTTTCTGAAAACTCGTGTTTTTTACGAAATCATGTAAACCTTCTAGATGCTGTGATTTTAAAAAATGGTGGAAGTAAGCTTTTCTTATTTCCGGACGCATGCACAAACTATAGAAAGCCGTTATGATGTAGAATGTGCATACTTTGTAGATTCCATTTATGAAATAAAACACATTTTCTAAAAACTCGTTTTTTTTACGAAATCATGTAAACCTTCTAGAAGCTGTGATTTTAAAAAATGCGGGAATCAAGCTTTTCTTATTTCCGGATGCATGCGCAAACTATAGAAAGTTGTTATGATGTAGAATGTGCATACTTTGTTGATTTCATTTATGAAATAAAACACATTTTCTAAAAACTCATGTTTTTTACGAAATCATGTAAACCTTCTAGAAGCTGTGATTTTAAAAAACAGTGGAAGTAAGATTTTCTTATTTCCGGACGCATGTGCAAACTATAGAAAGTCGTTATGCCGTAGAATGTGCATACTTTGTAGATTCCATTTATGAAATAAAACACATTTTCTAAAAACTCATGTTTTTTACGAAATCATGTAAACCTTCTAGAAGCTGTGATTTTAAAAAACGGTGGAAGTAAGCTTTTCTTATTTCCGGACGTATGCGCAAACTGTAGAAAGTCGTTATGACATAGAATGTGCATACTTTGTAGATTCCATTTATGAAATAAAACACATTTTCAAAAAACTCTTTTTTTTTACGAAATCATGTAAACCTTCTAGAAGCTGTGATTTTAAAAAACGGTGGAAGTAAGCTTTTCTTATTTACGGACGTATGCGCAAACTATAGAAAGTCGTTATGACGTAGAATGTGCATACTTTGTAGATTCCATTTATGAAATAAAACACATTTTCTAAAAACTCGTGTTTTTTACGAAATCATGTAAACCTTCTAGAAGCTGTGATTTTAAAAAACGGTGGAAGTAAGCTTTTCTTATTTCCAGATGCATGCGCAAACTATAGAAAGTCTTTATGACGTAGAATGTGCATACTTTGTTGATTCCATTTATGAAATAAAACACATTTTCTAAAAACTCGTGTTTTTTAACAAATCATGTAAACCTTCTAGAAGCTGTGATTTTAAAAAACGGGGGAAGTAAGCTTTTCTTATTTCCGTACGCATGCACAAACTATAGAAAGTCGTTATGACATAGAATGTGCATACTTTGTAGATACCATTTATGAAATAAAACACATTTTCTAAAAACTCGTGTTTTTTACGAAATCATGTAAACCTTCTAGAAGCTGTGATTTTAAAAAACGGTGGAAGTAAGCTTTTCTTATTTCCGGACGAATGCGCAAAATATAGAAAGCCGTTATGATGTAGAATGTGGATACTTTGTAGATTCCATTTATGAAATAAAACACATTTTCTAAAAACTCGTGTTTTTTAAGAAATCATGTAAACCTTCTAGAAGCTGTGATTTTAAAAGATGGTGGAAGTAAGCTTTTCTTATTTCCGGACGCATGCGCAAACTATAGAAAGTCGTTATGACGTAGAATGTGCATACTTTGTTGATTCCATTTATGAAATAAAACACATTTTCTAAAAACTCGTGTTTTTTAAGAAATCATGTAAACCTTCTAGAAGCTATGATTTTAAAAGATGGTGGAAGTAAGCTTTTCTTATTTCCGGACGCATAAGCAAACTATAGAATGTCGTTATGACGTAGAATGTGCATACTTTGTAGATACCATTTATGAAATAAAACACATTTTCTAAAAACTCGTGTTTTTTACGAAATCATGTAAACCTTCTAGAAGCTGTGATTTTAAAAAACGGTGGAAGTAAGCTTTTCTTATTTCCGGACGAATGCGCAAACTATAGAAAGTCGTTATGACGTAGAATGTGCATACTTTGTTGATTCCATTTATGAAATAAAACACATTTTCTAAAAACTCGTGTTTTTTAAGAAATCGTGTAAACCTTATAGAAGCTGTGGTTTTAAAATACGGTGGAAGTAAGCTTTTCTTATTTCCATACGCATGCGCAAACTATAGAAAGTCGTTATGACGTAGAATGTGCATACTTTGTTGGTTCCATTTATGAAATAAAACACATTTTCTAAAAACTCGTGTTTTTTAAGAAATCATGTAAACCTTCTAGAAGTTGTGATTTTAAAAAATGGGGGAAGTAAGCTGTTCTTATTTCCGGACGCATGCGCAAACTATAGAAAGTGGTTATGACTTAGAATGTGCATACTTTGTAGATTCCATTTATGAAATAAAACACATTTTCTAAAAACTCGTGTTTTTTACGAAATCATGTAAACCCTCTAGAAGCTGTGATTTTAAAAAATGGTGGAAGAAAGCTTTTCTTATTTCCGGACGAATGCGCAAACTATAGAAAGTCGTTATGACATAGAATGTACATACTTTGTTGATTCCATTTATGAAATAAAACACAATTTCTAAAAACTCGTGTTTTTTAACAAATCATGTAAACCTTCTAGAAGCTGTGATTTTAAAAAACGGGGGAAGTAAGCATTTCTTATTTCCGGACGCATGCGCAAACTATAGAAAGTCGTTATGACGTAGAATGTGCATACTTTGTAGATTCCATTTATGAAATAAAACACATTTTCTAAAAACTCGTGTTTTTTACGAAATCATGTAAACCTTCTAGAAGCTGTGATTTTAAAAAACGGTGGAAGTAAGCTTTTCTTATTTCCTGAAGAATGCGCAAACTATAGAAAGTCGTTATGACGTAGAATGTGCATACTTTGTTGATTCCATTTATGAAATAAAACACATTTTCTAAAAACTCGTGTTTTTAAAGAAATCGTGTAAACCTTATAGAAGCTGTGATTTTAAAAAACGGTGGAAGTAAGCTTTTCTTATTTCCAGACGCATGCGCAAACTATAGAAAGTCGTTATGACATAGAATGTGCATACTTTGTTGATTCCATTTATTAAATAAAACACAATTTCTAAAAACTCGTATTTTTTAATAAATCATGTAAACCTTCTAGAAGCTGTGATTTTAAAAAAAGGGGGAAGTAAGCGTTTCTTATTTCCGGACGCATGCGCAAACTATAGAAAGTCGTTATGACGTAGAATGGGCATACTTTGTAGATTCCATTTATGAAATAAAACACATTTTCTAAAAACTCGTGTTTTTTACGAAATCATGTAATCCTTCTAGAAGCTTTGATTCTAAAAAACGGGGGAAGTAAGCTTTTCTTATTTCCGGACGCATGCGCAATCTATAGAAAGTCGTTATGACATAGAATGTGCATACTTTGTTGATTCCATTTATGAAATAAAACACATTTTCTAAAAACTTGTGTTTTTTAAGAAATCATGTAAACCATCTAGAAGCTGTGATTTGAAAAAACGGGGGAAGTAAGCTTTTCTTATTTCCAAACGCTTGCGCAAAATATAGAAAGTCGTTTTGACGTAGAATGTGCATACTTTGTAGATTCCATTTATGAAATAAAACACATTTTCTAAAAACTCGTGTTTTTTAAGAAATCGTGTAAACCTTATAGAAGCTGTGGTTTTAAAATACGGTGGAAGTAAGCTTTTCTTATTTCCATACGCATGCGCAAACTATAGAAAGTCGTTATGACGTAGAATGTGCATACTTTGTTGGTTCCATTTATGAAATAAAACACATTTTCTAAAAACTCGTGTTTTTTAAGAAATCATGTAAACCTTCTAGAAGTTGTGATTTTAAAAAATGGGGGAAGTAAGCTGTTCTTATTTCCGGACGCATGCGCAAACTATAGAAAGTTGTTATGACTTAGAATGTGCATACTTTGTAGATTCCATTTATGAAATAAAACACATTTTCTAAAAACTCGTGTTTTTTACGAAATCATGTAAACCCTCTAGAAGCTGTGATTTTAAAAAATGGTGGAAGAAAGCTTTTCTTATTTCCGGACGAATGCGCAAACTATAGAAAGTCGTTATGACATAGAATGTACATACTTTGTTGATTCCATTTATGAAATAAAACACAATTTCTAAAAACTCGTGTTTTTTAACAAATCATGTAAACCTTCTAGAAGCTGTGATTTTAAAAAACGGGGGAAGTAAGCATTTCTTATTTCCGGACGCATGCGCAAACTATAGAAAGTCGTTATGACGTAGAATGTGCATACTTTGTAGATTCCATTTATGAAATAAAACACATTTTCTAAAAACTCGTGTTTTTTACGAAATCATGTAAACCTTCTAGAAGCTGTGATTTTAAAAAACGGTGGAAGTAAGCTTTTCTTATTTCCTGAAGAATGCGCAAACTATAGAAAGTCGTTATGACGTAGAATGTGCATACTTTGTTGATTCCATTTATGAAATAAAACACATTTTCTAAAAACTCGTGTTTTTAAAGAAATCGTGTAAACCTTATAGAAGCTGTGATTTTAAAAAACGGTGGAAGTAAGCTTTTCTTATTTCCAGACGCATGCGCAAACTATAGAAAGTCGTTATGACATAGAATGTGCATACTTTGTTGATTCCATTTATTAAATAAAACACAATTTCTAAAAACTCGTATTTTTTAATAAATCATGTAAACCTTCTAGAAGCTGTGATTTTAAAAAAAGGGGGAAGTAAGCGTTTCTTATTTCCGGACGCATGCGCAAACTATAGAAAGTCGTTATGACGTAGAATGGGCATACTTTGTAGATTCCATTTATGAAATAAAACACATTTTCTAAAAACTCGTGTTTTTTACGAAATCATGTAATCCTTCTAGAAGCTTTGATTTTAAAAAACGGGGGAAGTAAGCTTTTCTTATTTCCGGACGCATGCGCAATCTATAGAAAGTCGTTATGACATAGAATGTGCATACTTTGTTGATTCCATTTATGAAATAAAACACATTTTCTAAAAACTTGTGTTTTTTAAGAAATCATGTAAACCATCTAGAAGCTGTGATTTGAAAAAACGGGGGAAGTAAGCTTTTCTTATTTCCAAACGCTTGCGCAAAATATAGAAAGTCGTTTTGACGTAGAATGTGCATACTTTGTAGATTCCATTTATGAAATAAAACACATTTTCTAAAAACTCGTGTTTTTTAAGAAATCGTGTAAACCTTATAGAAGCTGTGGTTTTAAAATACGGTGGAAGTAAGCTTTTCTTATTTCCATACGCATGCGCAAACTATAGAAAGTCGTTATGACGTAGAATGTGCATACTTTGTTGGTTCCATTTATGAAATAAAACACATTTTCTAAAAACTCGTGTTTTTTAAGAAATCATGTAAACCTTCTAGAAGTTGTGATTTTAAAAAATGGGGGAAGTAAGCTGTTCTTATTTCCGGACGCATGCGCAAACTATAGAAAGTTGTTATGACTTAGAATGTGCATACTTTGTAGATTCCATTTATGAAATAAAACACATTTTCTAAAAACTCGTGTTTTTTACGAAATCATGTAAACCCTCTAGAAGCTGTGATTTTAAAAAATGGTGGAAGAAAGCTTTTCTTATTTCCGGACGAATGCGCAAACTATAGAAAGTCGTTATGACATAGAATGTACATACTTTGTTGATTCCATTTATGAAATAAAACACAATTTCTAAAAACTCGTGTTTTTTAACAAATCATGTAAACCTTCTAGAAGCTGTGATTTTAAAAAACGGGGGAAGTAAGCATTTCTTATTTCCGGACGCATGCGCAAACTATAGAAAGTCGTTATGACGTAGAATGTGCATACTTTGTAGATTCCATTTATGAAATAAAACACATTTTCTAAAAACTCGTGTTTTTTACGAAATCATGTAAACCTTCTAGAAGCTGTGATTTTAAAAAACGGTGGAAGTAAGCTTTTCTTATTTCCTGAAGAAAGCGCAAACTATAGAAAGTCGTTATGACGTAGAATGTGCATACTTTGTTGATTCCATTTATGAAATAAAACACATTTTCTAAAAACTCGTGTTTTTAAAGAAATCGTGTAAACCTTATAGAAGCTGTGATTTTAAAAAACGGTGGAAGTAAGCTTTTCTTATTTCCAGACGCATGCGCAAACTATAGAAAGTCGTTATGACATAGAATGTGCATACTTTGTTGATTCCATTTATTAAATAAAACACAATTTCTAAAAACTCGTATTTTTTAATAAATCATGTAAACCTTCTAGAAGCTGTGATTTTAAAAAAAGGGGGAAGTAAGCGTTTCTTATTTCCGGACGCATGCGCAAACTATAGAAAGTCGTTATGACGTAGAATGGGCATACTTTGTAGATTCCATTTATGAAATAAAACACATTTTCTAAAAACTCGTGTTTTTTACGAAATCATGTAATCCTTCTAGAAGCTTTGATTTTAAAAAACGGGGGAAGTAAGCTTTTCTTATTTCCGGACGCATGTGCAATCTATAGAAAGTCGTTATGACATAGAATGTGCATACTTTGTTGATTCCATTTATGAAATAAAACACATTTTCTAAAAACTTGTGTTTTTTAAGAAATCATGTAAACCATCTAGAAGCTGTGATTTGAAAAAACGGGGGAAGTAAGCTTTTCTTATTTCCAAACGCTTGCGCAAAATATAGAAAGTCGTTTTGACGTAGAATGTGCATACTTTGTAGATTCCATTTATGAAATAAAACACATTTTCTAAAAACTCGTGTTTTTTATGAAATCATGTAAACCTTCTAGAAGCTGTGATTTTAAAAAACGGTGGAAGTATGCTTTTCTTATTTCCGGACGCATGCGCAAACTATAGAAAGTCGTTATGATGTAGAATGTGCATATTGTGTTGATTCCATTTATTAAATAAAACATATTTTCTAAAAACTCGTGTTTTTTAACAAATCATGTAAACCTTCTAGAAGCTGTGATTTTAAAAAACGGGGGAAGTAAGCTTTTCTTATTTCCAAATGCATGCGCAAACTATAGAAAGTCGTTATGACGTAGAATGTGCATCCTTTGTTGATTCCATTTATAAAATAAAACACATATTCTAAAAACTCGTGTTTTTTAAGAAATCATGTAAACCTTCTAGAAGCTTTGATTTTAAAAAACCGGGGAAGTAAGCTTTTGTTATTTCTGGACGCATGCGCAAACTAGAGAAAGTCGTTATGATGTAGAATGTGCATACTTTGTAGATTCCATTTAGGAAATAAAACACATTTTCTAAAAACTCGTGTTTTTTACGAAATCATGTAAACCTTCTAGAAGCTGTGATTTTAAAAAACGGTGGAAGTAAGCTTTTCTTATTTCCTGAAGAATGCGCAAACTATAGAAAGTCGTTATGACGTAGAATGTGCATACTTTGTTGATTCCATTTATGAAATAAAACACATTTTCTAAAAACTCGTGTTTTTTAAGAAATCGTGTAAACCTTATAGAAGCTGTGATTTTAAAATACGGTGGAAGTAAGCTTTTCTTATTTCCAGACGCATGCGCAAACTATAGAAAGTCGTTATGACGTAGAATGTGCATACTTTGTTGATTCCATTTATGAAATAAAACACATTTTCTAAAAACTCGTGTTTTTTAAGAAATCATGTAAACCTTCTAGAAGTTGTGATTTTAAAAAATGGGGGAAGTAAGCTTTTCTTATTTCCGGACGCATGCGCAAACTATAGAAAGTCGTTATGACTTAGAATGTGCATACTTTGTAGATTCCATTTATTAAATAAAACACATTTTCTAAAAACTCGTGTTTTTTAACAAACCATGTAAACCTTCTAGAAGCTGTGATTTTAAAAAACGGGGGAAGTAAGCATTTCTTATTTCCGGACGCATGCGCAAACTATAGAAAGTCGTTATGACGTAGAATGTGCATACTTTGTAGATTCCATTTATGAAATAAAACACATTTTCTAAAAACTCGTGTTTTTTACGAAATCATGTAAACCTTCTAGAAGCTGTGATTTTAAAAAACGGTGGAAGTAAGCTTTTCTTATTTCCTGACGCATGCGCAAACTATAGAAAGTCATTATGACGTAGAATCTGCATACTTTGTTGATTCCATTTATTAAATAAAACACATTTTCTAAAAACTCGTGTTTTTTAACAAATCGTGTAAACCTTCTAGAAGCTGTGATTTTAAAAAACGGTGGAAGTAAGCTTTTCTTATTTCCAGACGCATGCGCAAACTATAGAAAGTCGTTATGACGTAGAATGTGCATACTTTGTTGATTCCATTTATTAAATAAAACACATTTTCTAAAAACGCGTGTTTTTTAACAAATCATGTAAACCTTCTAGAAGCTGTGATTTTAAAAAACGGGGAAGTAAGCTTTTCTTATTTCCTGAAGAATGCGCAAACTATAGAAAGTCGTTATGACGTAGAATGTGCATACTTTGCTGATTCCATTTATGAAATAAAACACATTTTCTAAAAACTCGTGTTTTTTAAGAAATCGTGTAAACCTTATAGAAGATGTGATTTTAAAATACGGTTGAAGTAAGCTTTTCTTTTTTCCAGACGCATGCGCAAACTATAGAAAGTCGTTATGATGTAGAATGTGCATACTTTGTTGATTCCATTTATGAAATAAAACACATTTTCTAAAAACTCGTGTTTTTTACGAAATCATGTAAACCTTCTAGAAGCTGTGATTTTAAAAAATGGTGGAAGTAAGCTTTTCTTATTTCCGGACTAATGCGCAAACTATAGAAAGTCGTTATGACGTAGAATGAGCATACTTTGTAGATTCCATTTATGAAATAAAACACAATTTCTAAAAACTCATGTTTTTTAATAAATCATGTAAACCTTCTAGAAGCTGTGATTTTAAAAAACGGGGGTAGTAAGTGTTTCTTATTTCCAAACGCTTGCGGAAATTATAGAAAGTCGTTATGACGTACAATGTGCATACTTTTTAGATTCCATTTATGAAATAAAACACATTTTCTAAAAACTCGTGTTTTTTACGAAATCATGTAAACCTTCTAGAAACTATGAATTTAAAAAACGGTGGAAGTAACCTTTGTTTATTTGTGGACGCATGCGCAAACTATAGAAAGTCGTTATGGTGTAGAATGTGCTACTTTGTAGATTCCATTTATGAAATAAAACACATTTTCTAAAAACTCGTGTTTTTTACAAAATCATGTAAACCATCTAGAATGTGCATACTTTGTAGATTCCACTCATGAAATAAAACACATTTTCTAAAAACTCGTATTTTTTACGAAGTCATGTAAACCTTCTAGAAGCTGTGATTTTAAGAAACGGTGGAAGTAAGCTTTTCTTATTTCCGGACGCATGCGCAATCTATAGAAAGTCGTTATGACATAGAATGTGCATACTTTGTTGATTCCATTTATGAAATAAAACACATTTTCTAAAAACTCGTGTTTTTTAAGAAATCATGTAAACCATCTAGAAGCTGTGATTTGAAAAAACGGGGGAAGTAAGCTTTTCTTATTTCCAAACGCTTGCGCAAAATATAGAAAGTCGTTTTGACGTAGAATGTGCATACTTTGTAGATTCCATTTATGAAATAAAACACATTTTCTAAAAACTCGTGTTTTTTATGAAATCATGTAAACCTTCTAGAAGCTGTGATTTTAAAAAACGGTGGAAGTATGCTTTTCTTATTTCCGGACGCATGCGCAAACTATAGAAAGTCGTTATGATGTAGAATGTGCATATTGTGTTGATTCCATTTATTAAATAAAACATATTTTCTAAAAACTCGTGTTTTTTAACAAATCATGTAAACCTTCTAGAAGCTGTGATTTTAAAAAACGGGGGAAGTAAGCTTTTCTTATTTCCAAACGCATGCGCAAACTATAGAAAGTCGTTATGACGTAGAATGTGCATCCTTTGTTGATTCCATTTATAAAATAAAACACATATTCTAAAAACTCGTGTTTTTTAAGAAATCATGTAAACCTTCTAGAAGCTTTGATTTTAAAAAACCGGGGAAGTAAGCTTTTGTTATTTCTGGACGCATGCGCAAACTAGAGAAAGTCGTTATGATGTAGAATGTGCATACTTTGTAGATTCCATTTAGGAAATAAAACACATTTTCTAAAAACTCGTGTTTTTTACGAAATCATGTAAACCTTCTAGAAGCTGTGATTTTAAAAAACGGTGGAAGTAAGCTTTTCTTATTTCCGGAAGAATGCGCAAACTATAGAAAGTCGTTATGACGTAGAATGTGCATACTTTGTTGATTCCATTTATGAAATAAAACACATTTTCTAAAAACTCGTGTTTTTTAAGAAATCGTGTAAACCTTATAGAAGCTGTGATTTTAAAATACGGTGGAAGTAAGCTTTTCTTATTTACAGACGCATGCGCAAACTATAGAAAGTCGTTATGACGTAGAATGTGCATACTTTGTTGATTCCATTTATGAAATAAAACACATTTTCTAAAAACTCGTGTTTTTTAAGAAATCATGTAAACCTTCTAGAAGTTGTGATTTTAAAAAATGGGGGAAGTAAGCTTTTCTTATTTCCGGACGCATGCGCAAACTATAGAAAGTCGTTATGACTTAGAATGTGCATACTTTGTAGATTCCATTTATTAAATAAAACACATTTTCTAAAAACTCGTGTTTTTTAACAAACCATGTAAACCTTCTAGAAGCTGTGATTTTAAAAAACGGGGGAAGTAAGCATTTCTTATTTCCGGACGCATGCGCAAACTATAGAAAGTCGTTATGACGTAGAATGTGCACACTTTGTAGATTCCATTTATGAAATAAAACACATTTTCTAAAAACTCGTGTTTTTTACGAAATCATGTAAACCTTCTAGAAGCTGTGATTTTAAAAAACGGTGGAAGTAAGCTTTTCTTATTTCCTGACGCATGCGCAAACTATAGAAAGTCGTTATGACGTAGAATCTGCATACTTTGTTGATTCCATTTATTAAATAAAACACATTTTCTAAAAACTCGTGTTTTTTAACAAATCATGTAAACCTTCTAGAAGCTGTGATTTTAAAAAACGGGGAAGTAAGCTTTTCTTATTTCCTGAAGAATGCGCAAACTATAGAAAGTCGTTATGACGTAGAATGTGCATACTTTGCTGATTCCATTTATGAAATAAAACACATTTTCTAAAAACTCGTGTTTTTTAAGAAATCGTGTAAACCTTATAGAAGCTGTGATTTTAAAATACGGTTGAAGTAAGCTTTTCTTTTTTCCAGACGCATGCGCAAACTATAGAAAGTCGTTATGATGTAGAATGTGCATACTTTGTTGATTCCATTTATGAAATAAAACACATTTTCTAAAAACTCGTGTTTTTTACGAAATCATGTAAACCTTCTAGAAGCTGTGATTTTAAAAAATGGTGGAAGTAAGCTTTTCTTATTTCCGGACTAATGCGCAAACTATAGAAAGTCGTTATGACATAGAATGAGCATACTTTGTAGGTTCCATTTATGAAATAAAACACAATTTCTAAAAACTCATGTTTTTTAATAAATCATGTAAACCTTCTAGAAGCTGTGATTTTAAAAAACGGGGGTAGTAAGTGTTTCTTATTTCCAAACGCTTGCGGAAATTATAGAAAGTCGTTATGACGTACAATGTGCATACTTTTTAGATTCCATTTATGAAATAAAACACATTTTCTAAAAACTCGTGTTTTTTACGAAATCATGTAAACCTTCTAGAAACTATGATTTTAAAAAACGGTGGAAGTAACCTTTGTTTATTTGTGGACGCATGCGCAAACTATAGAAAGTCGTTATGGTGTAGAATGTGCTACTTTGTAGATTCCATTTATGAAATAAAACACATTTTCTAAAAACTCGTGTTTTTTACAAAATCATGTAAACCTTCTAGAAGCTGTGATTTCAAAAAACGGTGGAAGTAAGCTTTTCTTATTTCCAAACACATGCGCAAACTATAGAAAGTCGTTATGACGTAGAATGTGCATACTTTGTTGATTCCATTTATGAAATAAAACACATTTTCTAAATACTCGTCTTTTTTAAGAAATCATGTAAACCTTCTAGAAGCTGTGATTTTAGAAAACGGGGGAAGTAAGCTTTTCTTATTTCCGGACGAATGCGCAAACTATAGAAAGTCGTTATGACGTAGAATGTGCATACTTTGTAGATTCCATTTATGAAATAAAGCACATTTTCTATAAACTCGTGTTTTTTACGAAATCATGTAAACCTTCTAGAATCTGTGATTTTAAAAAACGGTGGAAGTAAGCTTTTCTTATTTCCGGAAGACTGCGCAAACTATACAAAGTCGTTATGACGTAGAATGTACATACTTTGTTGATTCCATTTATGAAATAAAACACATTTTCTAAAAACTCATGTTTTTTAAGAAATCATGTAAACCTTCTAGAAGCTGTGATTTTAAAAAACGGGGGAAGTAAGCTTTTCTTATTTCCAGACGCATGCGCAAACTATAGAAAGTCGTTATGACGTAGAATGTGCATACTTTGTAGATTCCATTGATGAAATAAAACACATTTTCTAAAAACTCGTGTTTTTTACGAAATCATGTAAACCTTCTAGAAGCTGTGATTTTAAAAAACGGTAGAAGTAAGCTTTTCTTATTTCCGGACGCATGCGCAAACTATAGAAAGTCGTTATGACGTAGAATGTGCATCCTTTGTTGATTCCATTTATGAAATAAAACACATATTCTAAAAACTCGTGTTTTTTAGGAAATCATGTAAACCTTCTAGAAGCTTTGATTTTAAAAAACCGGGGAAGTAAGCTTTTCTTATTTCTGGACGCATGCGCAAACTAGAGAAAGTCGTTATGACGTAGAATTTGCATACTTTGTAGATTCCATTTAGGAAATAAAACACATTTTCTAAAAACTCTTGTTTTTTACGAAATCATGTAAACCTTCTAGAAGCTGTGATTTTAAAAAACGGTGGAAGTAAGCTTTTCTTATTTCCTGAAGAATGCGCAAACTATAGAAAGTCGTTATGACGTAGAATGTGCATACTTTGTTGATTCCAGTTATGAAATAAAACACATTTTCTAAAAACTCGTGTTTTTTAAGAAATCGTGTAAACCTTATAGAAGCTGTGATTTTAAAATACGGTGGAAGTAAGCTTTTCTTATTTCCAGACGCATGCACAAACTATAGAAAGTCGTTATGACGTAGAATGTGCATACTTTGTTGGTTCCATTTATGAAATAAAACTCATTTTCTAAAAACTCGTGTTTTTTAAGAAATCATGTAAACCTTCTAGAAGTTGTGATTTTAAAAAATGGGGGAAGTAAGCTTTTCTTATTTCCGGACGCATGCGCAAACTATAGAAAGTCGTTATGACTTAGAATGTGCATACTTTGTAGATTCCATTTATGAAATAAAACACATTTTCTAAAAACTCGTGTTTTTTACGAAATCATGTAAACCCTCTAGAAGCTGTGATTTTAAAAAATGGTGGAAGAAAGCTTTTCTTATTTCCGGACGAATGCGCAAACTATAGAAAGTCGTTATGACATAGAATGTACATACTTTGTTGATTCCATTTATGAAATAAAACACAATTTCTAAAAACTCGTGTTTTTTAACAAATCATGTAAACCTTCTAGAAGCTGTGATTTTAAAAAACGGGGGAAGTAAGCATTTCTTATTTCCGGACGCATGCGCAAACTATAGAAAGTCGTTATGACGTAGAATGTGCATACTTTGTAGATTCCATTTATGAAATAAAACACATTTTCTAAAAACTCGTGTTTTTTTCGAAATCATGTAAACCTTCTAGAAGCTGTGATTTTAAAAAACGGTGGAACTAAGCTTTTCTTATTTCCTGAAGAATGCGCAAACTATAGAAAGTCGTTATGACGTAGAATGTGCATACTTTGTTGATTCCATTTATGAAATAAAACACATTTTCTAAAAACTCGTGTTTTTTAAGAAATCGTGTAAACCTTATAGAAGTTGTGATTTTAAAAAACGGTGGAAGTAAGCTTTTCTTATTTCCAGACGCATGCGCAAACTATAGAAAGTCGTTATGACGTAGAATGTGCATACTTTGTTGATTCCATTTATTAAATAAAACACATTTTCTAAAAACTCGTGTTTTTTAACAAATCATGTAAACCTTCTAGAAGCTGTGATTTTAAAAAACGGGGGAAGTAAGCTTTTCTTATTTCCTGAAGAATGCGCAAACTATAGAAAGTCGTTAGGACGTAGAGTGTGCATACTTTGTTGATTCCATTTATGAAATAAAATACATTTTCTAAAAACTCGTGTTTTTTAAGAAATCGTGTAAACCTTATAGAAGCTGTGATTTTAAAATACGGTGGAAGTAAGCTTTTCTTTTTTCCAGACGCATGCGCAAACTATAGAAAGTCGTTATGACGTAGAATGTGCATACTTTGTTGATTCCATTTATGAAATAAAACACATTTTCTAAAAACTCGTGTTTTTTAAGAAATCATGTAAAACTTCTAGAAGTTGTGATTTTAAAAAATGGGGGAAGTAAGCTTTTCTTATTTCCGGACGCATGCGCAAACTATAGAAAGTCATTATGATGTAGAATGTGCATACTTTGTTGATTCCATTTATGAAATAAAACACATTTTCTAAAAACTCGTGTTTTTTACGAAATCATGTAAACCTTCTAGAATCTGTGATTTTAAAAAATGGTGGAAGTAAGCTTTTCTTATTTCCGGATGCTTGCGTAAACTATAGAAAGTCGTTATGACGTAGAATGTGCATACTTTGTTGATTCCATTTATTAAATAAAACATATTTTCTAAAAACTCGTGTTTTTTAACAAATCATGTAAACCTTCTAGAAGCTGTGATTTTAAAAAACGGGGAAAGTAAGCTTTTCTTATTTCCAAACGCATGCGCAAACTATAGAAAGTCGTTATGACGTAGAATGTGCATCCTTTGTTGATTCCATTTATGAAATAAAACACATATTCTAAATACTCGTGTTTTTTAAGAAATCATGTAAACCTTCTAGAAGCTTTGATTTTAAAAAACCGGGGAAGTAAGCTTTCCTTATATCTGGACGCATGCGCAAACTAGAGAAATTCGTTATGACGTAGCATGTGCATACTTTGTAGATTCCATTTAGGAAATAAAACATATTTTCTAAAAACTCGTGTTTTTTACGAAATCATGTAAACCTTCTAGAAGCTGTGGTTTTAAAAAACGGTGGAAGTAAGCTTTTCTTATTTCCTGAAGAATGCGCAAACTATAGAAAGTCGTTATGACGTAGAATGTGCATACTTTGTTGATTCCATTTATGAAATAAAACACATTTTCTAAAAACTCGTGTTTTTTAAGAAATCGTGTAAACCTTATAGAAGCTGTGATTTTAAAATACGGTGGAAGTAAGCTTTTCTTATTTCCAGACGCATGCGCAAACTATAGAAAGTCGTTATGACGTAGAATGTGCACACTTTGTTGATTCCATTTATGAAATAAAACACATTTTCTAAAAACTCGTGTTTTTTAAGAAATCATGTAAACCTTCTAGAAGTTGTGATTTAAAAAAATGGGGGAAGTAAGCTTTTCTTATTTCCGGACGCATGCGCAAACTATAGAAAGTTGTTATGACTTAGAATGTGCATACTTTGTAGATTCCATTTATGAAATAAAACACATTTTCTAAAAACTCGTGTTTTTTACGAAATCATGTAAACCCTCTAGAAGCTGTGATTTTAAAAAATGGTGGAAGAAAGCTTTTCTTATTTCCGGATGAATGCGCAAACTATAGAAAGTCGTTATGACATAGAATGTACATACTTTGTTGATTCCATTTATGAAATAAAACACAATTTCTAAAAACTCGTGTTTTTTAACAAATCATGTAAACCTTCTAGAAGCTGTGATTTTAAAAAACGGGGGAAGTAAGCAGTTCTTATTTCCGGACGCATGCGCAAACTATAGAAATTCGTGATGACGTAGAATGTGCATACTTTGTAGATTCCATTTAGGAAATAAAACACATTTTCTAAAAACTCGTGTTTTTTACGAAATCATGTAAACCTTCTAGAAGCTGTGATTTTAAAAAACGGTGGAAGTAAGCTTTTCTTATTTCCTGAAGAATGCGCAAACTATAGAAAGTCGTTATGACGTAGAATGTGCATACTTTGTTGATTCCATTTATGAAATAAAACACATTTTCTAAAAACTCGTGTTTTTTAAGAAATCGTGTAAACCTTATAGAAGCTGTGATTTTAAAAAACGGTGGAAGTAAGCTTTTCTTATTTCCAGACGCATGCGCAAACTATAGAAAGTCGTTATGACGTAGAATGTGCATACTTTGTTGATTCCATTTATTAAATAAAACAAATTTTCTAAAAACTCGTGTTTTTTAACAAATCATGTAAACCTTCTAGAAGCTGTGATTTTAAAAAACGGGGGAAGTAAGCTTTTCTTATTTCCTGAAGAATGCGCAAACTATAGAAAGTCGTTATGACGTAGAATGTGCATACTTTGTTGATTCCATTTATGAAATAAAACACATTTTCTAAAAACTCGTGTTTTTTAAGAAATCGTGTAAACCTTATAGAAGCTGTGATTTTAAAATACGGTGGAAGTAAGCTTTTCTTTTTTCCAGACGCATGCGCAAACTATAGAAAGTCGTTATGACGTAGAATGTGCATACTTTGTTGATTCCATTTATGAAATAAAACACATTTTCTAAAAACTCGTGTTTTTTAAGAAATCATGTAAACCTTCTAGAAGTTGTGATTTTAAAAAATGGGGGAAGTAAGCTTTTCTTATGTCCGGACGCATGCGCAAACTATAGAAAGTCATTATAATGTAGAATGTGCATACTTTGTTGATTCCATTTATGAAATAAAACACATTTTCTAAAAACTCGTGTTTTTTACGAGATCATGTAAACCTTCTAGATGCTGTGATTTTAAAAAATGGTGGAAGTAAGCTTTTCTTATTTCCGGACGAATGCGCAAACTATAGAAAGTCGTTATGACATTGAATGTACATACTTTGTTGATTCCATTTATGAAATAAAACACAATTTCTAAAAACTCGTATTTTTTAATAAATCATGTAAACCTTCTAGAAGCTGTGATTTAAAAAAAAGGGGGAAGTAAGCGTTTCTTATTTCTGGACGCATGCGCAAACTATAGAAAGTCGTGATGAAGTAGAATGGGCATACTTTGTAGATTCCATTTATGAAATAAAACACATTTTCTAAAAACTCGTGTTTTTTACGAAATCATGTAATCCTTCTAGAAGCTGTGATTTTAAAAAATGGGGGAAGTAAGCTTTTCTTATTTCCGGACGCATGCGCAAACTATAGAAAGTCGTTATGACGTAGAATGTGCATACTTTGTAGATTCCACTCATGAAATAAAACACATTTTCTAAAAACTCGTATTTTTTACGAAGTCATGTAAACCTTCTAGAAGCTGTGATTTTAAGAAACGGTGGAAGTAAGCTTTTCTTATTTCCGGACGCATGCGCAAACTATAGAAAGTCGTTATGACGTAGAATGTGCATACTTTGTTGATTCCATTTATGAAATAAAACACATTTTCTAAAAACTCGTGTTTTTTAAGAAATCATGTAAACCATCTAGAAGCTGTGATTTGAAAAAACGGGGGAAGTAAGCTTTTCTTATTTCCAAACGCTTGCGCAAACTATAGAAAGTCGTTATGACGTAGAATGTGCATACTTTGTTGATTCCATTTATGAAATAAAACACATTTTCTAAAAACTCGTGTTTTTTAAGAAATCATGTAAACCTTCTAGAAGCTGTGATTTTAAAAAACGGGGGAAGTAAGCTTTTCTTATTTCCGGACGGATGCGAAAACTATAGAAAGTCGTTATGACGTAGAATGTGCATACTTTGTAGATTCCATTTATGAAATAAAACACATTTTCTAAAAACTCATGTTTTTTACGAAATCATGTAAACCTTCTTGAAGCTGTGATTTTAAAAAACGGTGGAAGTAAGCTTTTCTTATTTCCGGACGAATGCGCAAACTATAGAAAGTCATTATGACGTAGAATGTGCATAGTTTGTTGATTCCATATATGAAATAAAACACATTTTCTAAAAACTCGTGTTTTTTAAGAAATCATGTAAACCTTCTGGAAGCTGTGATTTTAAAAAACGGGGGAAGTAAGCTTTTCTTATTTCCAAATGCATGCGCAAATTATAGAAAGTTGTTATGACGTAGAATGTGCATACTTTGTTGATTGCATTTATTTAATAAAACACATTTTCTAAAAACTCGTGTTTTTTAAGAAATCATGCAAAACTTCTAGAATCTCTGATTTTAAAAAATGGGGGAGGTAAGCTCTTCTTATTTCCGGACGCATGCGCAAACTATAGAAAATCGTTATGATGTAGAATGTGCATACTTTGTAGATTCCATTTATGAAATAAAACACATTTTCTAAAAACTCGTGTTTTTTACGAAATCATGTAAACCTTCTAGAAGCTGTGATTTTAAAAAATGGTGGAAGTAAGCTTTTCTTATTTCCGGACGCATGCGCAAAATATAGAAAGTCGTTATGACGTAGAATGTGCATACTTTGTTGATTCCATTTATGAAATAAAACACATTTTCTAAAACCTCGTGTTTTTTAAGAAATCATGTAAACCTTCTAGAAGCTGTGATTTTAAAAAACGGGGGAAGTAAGCTTTTCTTATTTCGAAACTCATGCGCTGTTCGGATATCCACATCATCTTTTTCCGGATCTGCATGCAAATTAGGGTTTGCATGCAGAATCTAGGGTTTGCATGCACCTACATGCACTGGCATGCATCCCAGTCACCAGTTTGATGCCTCCAGCACCTTATCCACCTTCTTCTAGAACCTGGGAGCCACCAACCACAGAGTTTTAGCCCACCTAAGCTGAAAGGCGCCCACTTCTCACCTACTGCCGGAGAAGGGCGCACTTGTTCACCTACCACTGCAGTTCCACTTCAGTTACATTCAGTTAGCTCCGATTCTCCCTGATTTGAGGCTAGTTTCACTCCCGAATGACTGTATCACTTCCGTTTGACCTCCAGTTTGATTAGGTGACTTGTTCTGACTTCAGTTAGCCTCCCATGCGCCCCCACTGAGCCTCCAGATCCTAAATCAGTGCTACACACGTCAGTTACACTTATTACACTCAGTTAGACTCAGATTGACACCTGGATGACTGGTTGTTGTGATTGATGAGCACCACCGATGATTGATGAGGACTCCTAGATAGAGTCAAGCTACTTTTCACCATTTTATAAAATCACAGCTTCTAGAAGGTTTACATGATTTCTTAAAAAACACGAGTTTTTAGAAAATGTGTTTTATTTCATAAATGGAATCAACAAAGTATGCACATTCTACGTCATAATGACTTTGTATTGTTTGCGCATGCGTCCGGAAATAACAAAAGCTTACTTCCACCGTTTTTTAAAATCACAGCTTCTAGAAGGTTTACATGATTTCGTAAAAAACACGAGTTTTTAGAAAATGTGTTTTATTTCTTAAATGGAATCAACAAAGTATGCACATTCTACGTCATAACGACTTTCTATAGTTTGCGCATTCGTCCGGAAATAAGAAAAGCTTACTTCCACCGTTTTTTAAAATCACAGCTTCTAGAAGGTTTACATGATTTCGTAAAAAACACGAGTTTTTAGAAAATGTGTTTTATTTCATAAATGGAATCTACAAAGTATGCACATTCTATGTCATAACGAATTTCTATAGTTTGCGCATGCGTCCGGAAATAAGAAATGCTTACTTCCCCCATTTTTTAAAATCACAGCTTCTAGAAGATTTACATGATTTCGTAAAAAACACGAGTTTTTAGAAAATGTGTTTTATTTCATAAATGGAATCTACAAAGTATGCACATTCTACGTCATAAAGACTTTCTATAGTTTGCGCATGCGTCCAGAAATAAAAAAGCTTACTTCCCCCATTTTTTAAAATAACAGCTTCTAGAAGGTTTACATGATTTCTTAAAAAACACGAGTTTTTAGAAAATGTGTTTTATTTCTTAAATGGAATCAACAAACTATGCACATTCTACGTCATAACGACTTTCTATAGTTTGCGTATGCGTTTGGAAATAAGAAAAGCTTTCTTCCCCCGTTTTTTAAAATCACAGCTTCTAGAAGGTTTACATGATTTCTTAAAAAACACGAGTTTTTAGAAAATGTGTTTTATTTCATAAATAGAATCAACAAAGTATGCACATTCTACGTCATAACGACTTTCTATATATTGCGCATGCGTTTGGAAATAAGAAAAACTTACTTCCCCCGTTTTTTAAAATCACAGCATCTAGAAGGTTTACATGATTTTGTAAGAAACACGATTTTTTAGAAAATGTGTTTTATTTCATAAATGGAATCAACAAAGTATGCACATTCTAAGTCATAACGACTTTCTATACTTTGCGCATGCGTCCGGAAATAAGAAAAGCTTACTTCCACCGTTTTTTAAAATCACAGTTCTAGAAGGTTTACATGATTTCGGAAAAAACAGGAGTTTTTAGAAAATGTGTTTTATTTCATAAATGGAATCTAAAAAGTATGCACATTCTACGTCATAACGACTTTCTATAGTTTGCGCATGCGTCCGGAAAAAAGAAAAGCTTACTTCCCTCGTTTTTTAAAATCACAGCTTCTAGAAGGTTTACATGATTTCTTAAAAAACACGATTTTTTAGAAAATGTGTTTTATTTCATAAATGGAATCCACAAAGTATGCACATTCTACATCATAACGCCTTTCTATACTTTGCGCATGCGTCCGGAAATAAGAAAAGCTTACTTCTCTCGTTTTTTAAAATCAGAGCATCTAGAAGGTTTACATGATTTCGTAAAAAACACGAGTTTTTAGAAAATGTGTTTTATTTAATAAATGGAATCTACAAAGTATGCACATTCTACGTCATAACGACTTTCTATAGTTTGCGCATGCGTCCGGAAATATGAAAAGCTTACTTCCACCGTTTTTTAAAATCACAGCTTCTAGAAGGTTTACATGATTTCGTAAAAAACACGAGTTTTTAGAAAATGTGTTTTATTTCTTAAATGGAATCAACAAACTATGCACATTCTACGTCATAACGACTTTCTATAGTTTGCGTATGCGTTTGGAAATAAGAAAAGCTTTCTTCCCCCGTTTTTTAAAATCACAGCTTCTAGAAGGTTTACATGATTTCTTAAAAAACACGAGTTTTTAGAAAATGTGTTTTATTTCATAAATAGAATCAACAAAGTATGCACATTCTACGTCATAACGACTTTCTATATATTGCGCATGCGTTTGGAAATAAGAAAAGCTTACTTCCCCCGTTTTTTAAAATGACAGCTTCTAGAAGGTTTACATGATTTCTTAAAAAACATGAGTTTTTAGAAAATGTGTTTTATTTCATAAATGGAATCAACAAAGTATGCACATTCTACATCATAACGACTTTCTATAGTTTGCGCATGCGTTTGGAAATAAGAAAAGCTTACTTCCCCCGTTTTTTAAAATCACAGCTTCTAGAAGGTTTACATGATTTCTTAAAAAACACGAGTTTTTAGAAAATGTGTTTTATTTCATAAATGGAATCAACAAAGTATGCACATTCTAAATCATAACGACTTTCTATAGTTTGTGCATGCATCCAGAAATAAGAAAATTCTACTTCCCCCGTTTTTTAAAATCACAGCTTCTAGAAGGTTTACATGATTTCGTAAAAAACACGAGTTTTTAGAAAATGTGTTTTATTTCATAAATGGAATCTAGAAAGTATGCACATTCTACGTCATAATGACTTTCTATAGTTTGCGCATGCATCCGGAAATATGAAAAGCTTACTCCCACCGTTTTTTAAAATCACAGCTTCTAGAAGGTTTACATGATTTCGTAAAAAACATGAGTTTTTAGAAAATGTGTTTTATTTCTTAAATGGAATCAACAAACTATGCACATTCTACGTCATAACGACTTTCTATAGTTTGCGTATGCGTTTGGAAATAAGAAAAGCTTTCTTCCCCCGTTTTTTAAAATCACAGCTTCTAGAAGGTTTACATGATTTCTTAAAAAACACAAGTTTTTAGAAAATGTGTTTTATTTCATAAATAGAATCAACAAAGTATGCACATTCTACGTCATAACGACTTTCTATATATTGCGCATGCGTTTGGAAATAAGAAAAGCTTACTTCCCCGTTTTTTAAAATCACAGCTTCTAGAAGGTTTACATGATTTCTTAAAAAACACGAGTTTTTAGAAAATGTGTTTTATTTCATAAATGGAATCAACAAAGTATGCACATTCTACATCATAACGACTTTCTATAGTTTGCGCATGCGTTTGGAAATAAGAAAAGCTTACTTCCCCCGTTTTTTAAAATCACAGCTTCTAGAAGGTTTACATGATTTCTTAAAAAACACGAGTTTTTAGAAAATGTGTTTTATTTCATAAATGGAATCAACAAAGTATGCACATTCTAAATCATAACGACTTTCTATAGTTTGCGCATGCGTCCAGAAATAAGAAAATCCTACTTCCCCCGTTTTTTAAAATCACAGCTTCTAAAAGGTTTACATGATTTCGTAAAAAACACGAGTTTTTAGAAAATGTGTTTTATTTCATAAATGGAATCTAGAAAGTATGCACATTCTACGTCATAATGACTTTCTATAGTTTGCGCATGCGTCCGGAAATAAGAAAAGCTTACTTCCACCGTTTTTTAAAATCACAGCTTCTAGAATGTTTACATGATTTCGCAAAAAACACGAGTTTTTAGAAAATGTGTTTTATTTCATAAATGGAATCTACAAAGTATGCACATTCTACGTCATAACGACTTTCTATAGTTTGCGCATGCGTCCGGAAATAAGAAAAGCTTACTTCCCCCATTTTTGAAATCACAGCTTCTAGAAGGTTTACATGATTTCTTAAAAAACACGAGTTTTTAGAAAATGTGTTTTATTTCATAAATGGAATCAACAAAGTATGCACATTCTACGTCATAACGACATTCTATAGTTTGCGCATGCGTCCGGAAATAAGAAAAGCTTACTTCCACCGTTTTTTCAAATCACAGCTTCTAGAAGGTTTACATGATTTCGTAAAAAACACGAGTTTTTAGAAAATGTGTTTTATTTCATAAATGGAATCAACAAAGTATGCACATTCTACGTGATAACGACTTTGTATTAGTTGCGCATGCGTCCGGAAATAACAAAAGCTTACTTCCACCGTTTTTTAAAATCACAGCTTCTAGAAGGTTTACATGATTTCGTAAAAAACACGAGTTTTTAGAAAATGTGTTTTATTTCTTAAATGGAATCAACAAAGTATGCACATTCTACGTCATAATGACTTTCTATAGTTTGCGCATTCGTCCGGAAATAAGAAAAGCTTACTTCCACCGTTTTTTAAAATCACAGCTTCTAGAAGGTTTACATGATTTCGTAAAAAACACGAGTTTTTAGAAAATGTGTTTTATTTCATAAATGGAATCTACAAAGTATGCACATTCTACGTCATAACGACTTTGTATAGTTTGCGCATGCGTTTGGAAAGAACAAAAGCTTACTTCCACCGTTTTTTAAAATCACAGCTTCTAGAAGGTTTACATGATTTCGTAAAAAACACGAGTTTTTAGAAAATGTGTTTTATTTCATAAATGGAATCAACAAAGTATGCACATTCTACGTCATAACGACTTTGTATTGTTTGCGCATGCGTCCGGAAATAACAAAAGCTTACTTCCACCGTTTTTTAAAATCACAGCTTCTAGAAGGTTTACACGATTTCGTAAAAAACACGAGTTTTTAGAAAATGTGTTTGATTTCATAAATGGAATCTAGAAAGTATGCACATTCTACGTCATAACTACTTTGTATAGTTTGCGCATGCGTCCGGAAATAACAAAAGCTGACTTCCACCGTTTTTTAAAATCACAGCCTCTAGAAGGTTTACATGATTTCGTAAAAAACAGGAGTTTTTAGAAAATGTGTTTTATTTCTTAAATGGAATCAACAAAGTATGCACATTCTACGTCATAACGACTTTGTATAGTTTGCGCATGCGTCCCGAAATAACAAAAGCTTACTTCCACCGTTTTTTAAAATCACAGCTTCTAGAAGGTTTACATGATTTCGTAAAAAACACGAGTTTTTAGAAAATGTGTTTTATTTCATAAATGGAATCTACAAAGTATGCACATTCCACGTCATAACGACTTTCTATAGTTTGCGCATTCGTCCGGAAATATGAAAAGCTTACTTCCAACGTTTTTTAAAATCACAGCTTCTAGAAGGTTTACATGATTTCGTAAAAAACACGAGTTTTTAGAAAATGTGTTTTATTTCTTAAATGAAATCAACAAAGTATGCACATTCTACGTCATAACGACTTTCTATAGTTTGCGCATTCATCCGGAAATAAGAAAAGCTTATTTCCACCGTTTTTTAAAATCACAGCTTCTAGAAGGTTTACATGATTTCGTAAAAAACACGAGTTTTTAGAAAATGTGTTTTATTTCAGAAATGGAATCTACAAAGTATGCACATTCTATGTCATAACGAATTTCTATAGTTTGTGCATGCGTCCGGAAATAAGAAATGCTTACTTCCCCCATTTTTTAAAATCACAGCTTCTAGAAGGTTTACATGATTTCGTAAAAAACACGAGTTTTTAGAAAATGTGTTTTATTTCATAAATGGAATCTACAAAGTATGCACATTCTATGTCATAACGACTTTCTATAGTTTGCGCATGCGTCCGGAAATATGAAAAGCTTACTTCCACCGTGTTTTAAAATCACAGCTTCTAGAAGGTTTACATGATTTCGTAAAAAAAAACGAGTTTTTAGAAAATGTGTTTTATTTCTTAAATGGAATCAACAAAGTATGCACATTCTACGTCATAACGACTTTCTATAGTTAATGCATGCGTTTGGAAATAAGAAAAGCTTACTTCCTCCGTTTTTTTAAATCACAGCTTCTAGAAGGTTTATATGATTTCTTAAAAAACATGATTTTTTAGAAAATGTTTTTTATTTCATAAATGGAATCAACAAAGTATGCACATTCTACGTCATAAGAACTTTCTATAGTTTATGCATGCATCTGGAAATAAGAAAAGCTTACTTCCACCGTTTTTTAAAATCACAGCTTCTAAAAGGTTTACATGATTTCGTAAAAAACACGAGTTTTTAGAAAATGTGTTTTATTTCATAAATGGAATCTACAAAGTATGCACATTCTACGTCATAACAACTTTCTATAGTTTGCGCATTCGTCCGGAAATAAGAAAAGCTTACTTCCCCCGTTTTTTAAAATCACAGCTTCTAGAAGGTTTACATGATTTCGTAAAAAACACGAGTTTTTAGAAAATGTGATTTATTTCTTAAATGGAATCAACAAAGTATGCACATTCTACGTCATAACGACTTTCTATAGTTTGCGGATTCGTCCGGAAATAAGAAAAGCTTACTTCCACCGTTTTTTAAAATCACAGCTTCTAGAAGGTTTACATGATTTCGTAAAAAACACGAGTTTTTAGAAAATGTGTTTTATTTCATAAATGGAATCTACAAAGTATGCACATTCTACGTCATAATGACTTTCTATAGTTTGCGCATGCGTCCGGAAATATGAAAAGCTTACTTCCAACGTTTTTTAAAATCACAGCTTCTAGAAGGTTTACATGATTTCGTAAAAAACACGAGTTTTTAGAAAATGTGTTTTATTTCATAAATGGAATCAACAAAGTATGCACATTCTACGTCATAACGACTTTCTATAGTTTGCGCATTCGTCCGGAAATAAGAAAAGCTTACTTCCACCGTTTTTTAAAATCACAGCTTCTAGAAGGTTTACATGATTTCGTAAAAAACACGAGTTTTTAGAAAATGTGTTTTATTTCATAAATGGAATCTACAAAGTATGCACATTCTATGTCATAACGACTTTCTATAGTTTGCGCATGCGTCCGGAAATATGAAAAGCTTACTTCCACCGTTTTTTAAAATCACAGCTTCTAGAAGGTTTACATGATTTCTTAAAAAACACGAGTTTTTAGAAAATGTGTTTTATTTCATAAATGGAATCAACAAAGTATGCACATTCTACGTCATAACGACTTTCTATAGTTTGCGCATGCGTCCGGAAATAAGAAAAGCTTACTTACACCGTTTTTTAAAATCACAGCTTCTAGAAGGTTTACATGATTTCGTAAAAAAAACGAGTTTTTAGAAAATGTGTTTTATTTCATAAATGGAATCTACAAAGTATGCACATTCTACGTCATAACGACTTTCTATAGTTTGCGCATGCGTCCGGAAATAAGAAAAGCCTACTTCCCCCGTTTTTTAAAATCACAGCTTCTAGAAGGTTTACATGATTTCTTAAAAAACACGAGTTTTTAAAAAATGTGTTTTATTTCAGAAATGGAATCAACAAAGTATGCACATTCTACGTCATAACAACTTTCTATAGTTAATGCATAAGTTTGGAAATAAGAAAAACTTACTTCCTCCGTTTTTTAAAATCACAGCTTCTAGAAGGTTTATATGATTTCTTAAAAAACATGATTTTTTAGAAAATGTTTTTTATTTCATAAATGGAATCAACAAAGTATGCACATTCTACGTCATAAGAACTTTCTATAGTTTATGCATGCATCCCGAAATAAGAAAAGCTTACTTCCACCGTTTTTTAAAATCACAGCTTCTAAAAGGTTTACATGATTTCGTAAAAAACATGAGTTTTTAGAAAATATGTTTTATTTCATAAATGGAATCTACAAAGTATGCACATTCTACGTCATAACGACTTTCTATAGTTTGCGCATTCGTCCGGAAATAAGAAAAGCTTACTTCCCCCGTTTTTTAAAATCACAGCTTCTAGAAGGTTTACATGATTTCGTAAAAAACACGAGTTTTTAGAAAATGTAATTTATTTCTTAAATGGAATCAACAAACTATGCACATTCTACGTCATAACGACTTTCTATAGTTTGCGGATTCGTCCGGAAATAAGAAAAGCTTACTTCCACCGTTTTTTAAAATCACAGCTTCTAGAAGGTTTACATGATTTCGTAAAAAAACACGAGTTTTTAGAAAATGTGTTTTATTTGATAAATGTAATATACAAAGTATGCACATTTTACGTCATAACAAATTTCTATAGTTTGCGCATGCGTCCGGAAATAAGAAACGCTTACTTCCCCTGTTTTTTAAAATCACAGCTTCTAGAAGGTTTACATGATTTCGTAAAAAGAACGAGTTTTTAGAAAATGTGTTTTATTTCATAAATGGAATCTACAAAGTATGCACATTCTACGTCATAACGAATTTCTATAGTTTGCGCAGGCATCCGGAAATAAAAAAGCTTACTTCCCCCATTTTTTAAAATAACAGCTTCTAGAAGGTTTACATGATTTCTTAAAAAACACGAGTTTTTAGAAAATGTGTTTTATTTCATAAATGGAATCAGCAAAGTATGCACATTCTACGTCATAACGACTTTCTATAGTTTGCGCATGCGTTTGGAAATAAGAAAGCTTACTTCCCCCGTTTTTTAAAACCACAGCTTTTAGAAGGTTTACATGATTTCTTAAAAAACACGAGTTTTTAGAAAATGTGTTTTATTTCATAAATGGAATCAACAAAGTATGCATATTCTACGTCATAACGAATTTCTATAGTTTGCGCATGCGTCTGGAAATAAGAAAAGCTTACTTCCAACGTTTTTTAAACTCACAGCTTCTAGAAGGTTTACATGATTTCGTAAAAAACACGAGTTTTTAGAAAATGTGTTTTATTTCATAAATGGAATCTACAAAGTATGCACATTCTACGTCATAACGACTTTATATAGTTTGCGCATGCGTCCGGAAATAAGAAAAGCTTACTTCCCCCGTTTTTTAAAATCACAGTTTCTAGAAGGTTTACATGATTTCTTAAAAAACACGAGTTTTTAGAAAATGTGTTTTATTTCATAAATGGAATCTACAAAGTATGCACATTCTACGTCAGAACGAGTTTCTATAGTTTGCGCATGCGTCTGGAAATAAGAAAAGCTTACTTCCACCGTTTTTTAAAATCACAGCTTCTAGAAGGTTTACATGATTTCGTAAAAAACACGAGTTTTTAGAAAATGTGTTTGATTTCTTAAATGGAATCAACAAACTATGCACATTCTAAATCATAACGACTTTCTATAGTTTGCACATGCGTTTGGAAATAAGAAAAGCTTACTTCCCCCGTTTTTTAAAATCACAGCTTCTAGAAGGTTTACATGATTTCTTAAAAAACACGAGTTTTTAGAAAATGTGTTTTATTTCATAAATAGAATCAACAAAGTATGCACATTCTACGTCATAACGACTTTCTATAATTTGCGTATGCGTTTGGAAATAAGAAAAGCTTACTTCCCCCGTTTTTTAAAATCACAACTTCTAGAAGGTTTACATGATTTCTTAAAAAACACGAGTTTTTAGAAAATGTGTTTTATTTCATAAATGGAATCAACAAAGTATGCACATTCTACATCATGACGACTTTCTATAGTTTGCGCACTCGTCCGGAAATAAGAAAAGCTTACTTCAACCGTTTTTTAAAATCACAGCTTCTAGAAGGTTTACATGATTTCGTAAAAAACACGAGTTTTTAGAAAATGTGTTTTATTTCATAAATGGAATCAAAAAAGTATGCACATTCTACATCATAACGACTTTCTATAGTTTGCGCATTCGTCCGAAAATAAGGAAAGCTTACTTCCACCGTTTTTTAAAATCACAGCTTCTAGAAGGTTTACATGATTTCTCAAAAAACACGAGTTTTTAGAAAATGTGTTTTATTTCATAAATGGAATCAAGAAAGTATGCACATTCTACATCATAATGACTTTATATAGTTTGCGAATGCGTCCGGAAATAAGAAAAGCTTACTTCCCCCGCTTTTTAAAATCACAGCTTCTAGAAGGTTTACATGATTTCGTAAAAAACACGAGTTTTTAGAAAATGTGTTTTATTTCATAAATGGAATCTACAAAGTATGCACATTCTACGTCATAACGACTTTATATAGTTTGCGCATGCGTCCGGAAATAAGAAAAGCTTACTTCCGCCGTTTTTTAAAATCACAGTTTCTAGAAGGTTTACATGATTGCTTAAAAAACACGAGTTTTTAGAAAATGTGTTTTATTTCATAAATGGAATCTACAAAGTATGCACATTCTACGTCATAACGAGTTTCTATAACTTGCGCATGCGTCCGGAAATAAGAAAAGCTTACTTCCCCCATTTTTTAAAATCACAGCTTCTAGAAGGTTTACATGATTTCTTTAAAAACATGAGTTTTTAGAAAATGTGTTTTATTTCATAAATGGAATCAACAAAGTATGCACATTCTAAGTCATAAGGACTTTCTATAGTTTGCGCATGCGTTTGGATATAAGAAAAGCTTACTTCCCCCATTTTTTAAAAACACAGCTTCTAGAAGGTTTACAAGATTTCTTAAAAAACACGAGTTTTTAGAAAATGTGTTTTATTTCATAAATGAAATCAACAAAGTAGGCACATTCTACGTCATAACGACTTTCTATAGTTTGCGCATGTGTCCGGAAATAAGAAAAGCTTACTTCCACCGTTTTTTAAAATCACAGCTTCTAGAAGGTTTACATGATTTCGAATAAAACACGAGTTTTTAGAAAATGTGTTTTATTTCATAAATGGTATCTAAAAAGTATGCACATTCTACGTCATAATGAATTTCTATAGTTTGCGCATGCGTCCGGAAATGTAATGCCCATGTTTTGATTCGGCATATTTATTAGTTAGACACACCATACTTTATTTCTTATATATATTTTGTCGAACTCAGCTCGACTGAGTAAACTATATTGGACCTCATTATATGATGTTACTCTGTCTTATGATTTCACCATGATTATGACGTTACTATGTTATGCAGTTATGATGTCATGATTATCATATGATTTCCTTATTTTACGATTGCAGTATATGTTTATATGTTTTCCTTAATGAAATGTGAAATATATGATTCAGTACGTGGATACCATCTTCTTATATGAATTGCTGAAATGTTATATGTCATACGCATCTATGATGAGCTAAAAGGTTACATGAAATAAAATGATAACATGGATCAATTGGCGATCAATGGAAAATGCTTTCTATAAATTGTATTTTGCAAAACACTAACCTACAGGACACAGGGGCTATGGGATAGCCAGTTACTTGATCTGATATGTATTGGAAAGGAAAAACATGTTCATACAGCAAACCTTAGCAGCCAAAATGAGGATACGATAACACAAACTGATAATCCCGATAGCAGCAAGTATGAGTTGATAAGGGCGTAGGCCCAGTATGTTGAGAGGGATGGATGTGTTTCCCACCCTATGTTTCCATGAGACCTGAGGTCGTGGGAGGGCCGTGCTGAGACACGCTCCCCATGTTGTTGTGATGACGATTGTCGGATGCCTGCTAGGGGAGGATAGGTCCGCTGTTCAGCCGACGCTATCGCTCTCAAGTTCTATGTGGTCAGATCGGTGAGTCCGACATCCACTGTTGTACTAGCAGAGGAAGGATAGGGAGGATGCTGGACGTAGGTTATGAATGGGAGGATGTGTTAGTTAGCACTGTTGGGGGTTTAGTATTCCTTGATTCCGAGTTAGTGGAAGTAGGCACCCTTCCTGTACTTGATTGATTAAACTAATGTAAACATAAAGACAATGATGTTAAATCGTAAAGGGGTAACTGTTAAATAACCGAGGATGTTAAAGTAATTATACTATAGATTATGCTTGCTCTTCTGCATGGGGGTAGATACTATGGTTAGTTAGCAAGTATGCATAGGCGGAATGGGGTTTGTTTATAGTACATGTCCGACATGTGCATACACTGGCCATGCATGCACACCTTGTACGTGTACAATATTACTGGTGTATAACATACTTGTCATGCTTGAATAGTAGTATAAATGTCATAGATAACTCAGTTAAGGATACATCAATCAACTTAGGTAATGAATGGTTAGGTTGTCAATGTGTAAATAAGTGAATTAGTAATTATATGAAAACATTGTAATAATAAACTAAGACAAGTATCGTCAGTTAACATTGTCATAGAAGAACTGTTGTGAATAGGGTAATGATAGTGTCTAAGTATTTAGTAAAATTGTTTAAGCCCTCACAAGTGCTTTGTTTATAAGAACAAGGATGCTATGTTGATGATAGGGTACCGATGTGATGAACAAATAATTAAGAATACTATGATTGATTCACCTTTTATTATTGTCAAAGGGTGATTTAATTATTATTATTAATTAATAAATGATATTCCAGTAAACATTTATATCCCCATCGTAACCAATGCAATATAAGTAAGATTTAAAATATTGATTTATAAATTAATATTGTGTGATTAATTCCATTTCAAAAGTTAGCCATAATAAGATAATCATTTTTGGAATAAACGTGATGTGATGGAAAATGGATATTTAATTATTCAATGTTAATCTTGGAATTTAAACCTCAAGCTAAGTAGTCTCGACGGATAAGGTGGATCATTAAGACACATCATGTCCAAGTTGACAAGGGGGCAACTAATTATATAATATTTTATTAATTACATTAATAACATTAAAATATCAAGGATGGCGGATAGACTTGTATTTAATGAAACTTGTCCCGAATGGATAACCTTGGGGTGATAATTCCCACCGTAATAAATAATTACGACCGTCAATCCAAAACCAAAGGAATTTTCCATAAGAGTAATTAATTATACATTTTTATAATGAGACGTGGATGAATGAACTAGGGAAAGGAGTAAAGGTTTGAGGGGCTCGAGAGGGGGAGTTTGGGGCGGTGGAGTAAGCCCAAGGTCTTCTCGAGGATGGACATGTATATAGAGGGGGAGAAGGTTGAAGGTGGGAGGGGTTTTTTTGATTGGGGAAGAAAAGAAGTTTGGAGAACAGAAGTTGGGAGAACAGAAAGCTTGGCGAACAGAAAGATTTTGAGAACAGAAGGAAAGACTGCTCTCGGGATTATCAGATTGTGGGTTCGGGGGCTTGGAAATCCTTTGATTTCCAAGGGCCAGCAAGATTATAGCTGGTCGGTAGGGTGGACACTTCAGTTTGGCTGTCTAAGGGGTTACACAACCTGCTACAACTTACGGTTAGCATCAGCATCAGGTAATTTCCGTTATTTACTATTATGCTAAATCTTACTGTAAACATGCAAACTTACTATTTACTGATTTACTGCTATTTTACTGATTTACTAAGTTGTGAAACCTATTCTTATGCTGGAACATGATTGTTGAAAAGAAAATAACGATATGTTTGTTTATTTTAAATTGCGAATGTAAGGTTAGTGAAAACACCACAGCACACTAAATATTATTTAGGCACATAGTAATTCTTAGAAATTCACTTCCATAAACTGATAAAGTTTAAAACGTAGAAAATGAAACCTGAAATTTTACATAGTGCTCTGCCGTAAAAACCAGAGCACTATAGGAAATAAGAAAAGCTTACTTCCCCCGTTTTTTAAAATCACAGCTTCTAGAAGGTTTACACGATTTCTTAAAAAACACGAGTTTTTAGAAAATGTGTTTTATTTCATAAATGGAATCAACAAAGCATGCACATTCTACGTCATAACAAATTTCTATAGTTTGCGCATGCGTCCGGAAATAAGAAAAGCTTACTTCCACCGTTTTTTAAAATCACAGCTTCTAGAAGGTTTACATGATTTCGTAAAAAAAAAGTGTTTTTAGAAAATGTGTTTTATTTCATGAATGGAATCTACAAAGTATGCACATTCTACGTCATAACGACTTTCCATAGTTTGCGCATGCGTTTGGAAATAAGAAAAGCTTACTTCCCCCGTTTTTTAAAATCACAGCTTCTAGAATGTTTACATGATTTCGTAAAAAACACGAGTTTTTAGAAAATGTGTTTTATTTCATAAATGGAATCTACAAAGTATGCACATTCTACGGCATAACGACTTTCTATAGTTTGCGCATGCGTCCGGAAATAAGAAAAGCTTACTTCCGCCATTTTTTAAAATCACAGCTTCTAGAAGGTTTACATGAATTCGAAAAAAACACGAGTTTTTAGAAAATGTGTTTTATTTCATAAATGGAATCAACAAAGTATGCACATTCTACGTCATAACGACTTTCTATAGTTTGTGCATTGGTTCGGAAATAAGAAAAGCTTACTTCCACCCTTTTTTAAAATCACAGCATCTAGAAGGTTTACATGATTTCGTAAAAAACACGAGTTTTTAGAAAATGTGTTTTATTTCATAAATGGAATCTACAAAGTATGCACATTCTACGTCATAATGGCATTCTATAGTTTGCGCATGCGTCCGGAAATAAGAAAAGCTTACCTCCACCGTTTTTTAAAATCACAGCTTCTAGAAGGTTTAAATGATTTCGTAAAAAACACGAGTCTTTAGAAAATGTGTTTTATTTCATAAATGGATTCTACAAACTATGCAGATTCTACGTCATAATGACTTTCTATAGTTTTCCATCCGTCCGGAAATAAGAAAAGCTTACTTCCCCCGTTTTTTAAAATCACAGCTTCTAGAAGGTTTACATGATTTGTTAAATAACACGAGTTTTGAGAAAATGTCTTTTATTTCATAAATGGAATCAACAAAGTATGCAAATTATACGTCATAACGACTTTCTATAGTTTGCGCATGTGTCCGGAAATAAGAAAAGCTTACTTCCACCGTTTTTTAAAATCACAGCTTCTAGAAGGTTTACATGATTTCGTAAAAAACACGAGTTTTTAGAAAATCTGTTTTATTTCATAAATGGAATCAACAAAGTATGCACATTATACGTCATAATGACTTTGTATAGTTTGCGCATGCGTCCGGAAATAACAAAAGCTTACTTCCAGTGTTTTTTAAAATCACAACTTCTAGAAGGTTTACATGATTTCGTAAAAAACACGAGTTTTTAGAAAATGTGTTTTATTTCATCAATTGAATCCACAAAGTATGCACATTCTACGTCATAACGACTTTCTATAGTTTGCGCATGCGTCCGAAAATAAGAAAAGCTTACTTCCCCCGTTTTTTAAAATCACAGCTTCTAGAAGGTTTACATGATTTCGTAAAAAACACGAGTTTTTAGAAAATGTGATTTATTTCATAAATGGAATCTACAAAGTATGCACATTCTACGTCATAACGACTTTCTATAGTTTGCGCATGCGTCCGGAAATAAGAAAAGCTTACTTCCCCCGTTTTTTAAAATCAAAGCTTCTAGAAGGTTTACATGATTTCTTAAAAAACACGAGTTTTTAGAAAATGTGTTTTATTTCATAAATGGAATCTAAAAAGTATGCACATTCTACGTCATAACGACATTCTATAGTTTGCGCATGTGTCCGGAAATAAGAAAAGCTTAGTTCCACCGTTTTTTAAAATGACAGCTTCTAGAAGGTTTACATGATTTCGTAAAAAACACTAGTTTTTAGAAAATGTGTATTATTTCATAAATGGAATCTACAAAGTATGCACATTCTACGTCATAACGACTTTCTATAGTTTGTGCATGCGTCCGGAAATAAGACACGCTTACTTCCCCCGTTTTTTAAAATCACAGCTTCTAGAAGGTTTACATGATTTCGTAAAAAACACGAGTTTTTAGAAAATGTGTTTTATTTCATAAATGGAATCTACAAAGTATGCACATTCTACGTCATAACGACATTCTATAGTTTGCGCATGCGTATGGAAATAAGAAAAGCTTACTTCCACCGTTTTTTAAAATCACAACTTCTAGAAGGTTTACATGATTTCGTAAAAAACACGAGTTTTTAGAAAATGTGTTTTATTTCATAAATGGAATCTACAAAGTATGCACATTCTACGTCATAACGACTTTCTATAGTTTGCGCATGCGTCCGGAAATAAGACACGCTTACTTCCCCCGTTTTTTAAAATCATAGCTTCTACAAGGTTTACATGATTTCGTAAAAAAAACGAGTTTTTAGAAAATGTGTTTTATTTCATATATGGAATCTACAAATTATGCTCATTCTACGTCATAACGACTTTCTATAGTTTGCGCATGCGTTCGGAAATAAGATACGCTTACTTCCCCCGTTTTTTAATATCACAGCTTCTAGAAGGTTTACCTGATTTCGTAAAAAACACGAGTTTTTAGAAAATGTGTTTTACTTCATAAATGGAATCAACAAAGTATGCACATTCTACATCATAACGACTTTCTATAGTTTGCGCATGCGTCTGGAAATAAGAAAAGCTTACTTACCCCGTTTTTTAAAATCACAGCTTCTAGAAGGTTTACATGATTTCGTAAAAAACACGAGTTTTTAGAACATGTGTTTTATTTCATAAATGGAATCAACAAAGTATGCACATTCTATGTCATAACGACTTTCTATAGTTTGCGCATGCGTCCGGAAATAAGAAATGCTTAATTCCACCGTTTTTTAAAATCACAGCTTCTAGAAGATTTACATGATTTCTTAAAAAACACGAGTTTTTAGAAAATGCGTTTTATTTCATAAATGGAATCAACAAAGTATGCACATTTTACGTCATAACGACTTTCGATAGTTGCGCATGCGTCCAGAAATAAGAAAAGCTTACTTCCACCTTTTTTTAAAATCACAGCTTCTAGAAGGTTTACATGATTTCGTAAAAAACACGAGTTTTTAGAAAATGTGTTTTATTTCATAAATGGAATCAACAAAGTATGCACATTCTACGTCATAACGACTTTCCATAGTTTGCGCATGCGTCCGGAAATAAGAAAAGCTTACTTCCACCGATTTTTAAAATCACAGCTTCTAGAAGGTTTACATGATTTCGTAAAAAACACGATTTTCAGAAAATGTGTTTTATTTCATAAATGGAATCTACAAAGTATCCACATTTTACGTCATAACGACCTTGTATAGTTTGTGCATGCGTCCCGAAATAACAAAAGCTTACTTCCACCGTTTTTTAAAATCACAGCTTCTAGAAGGTTTACATGATTTTGTAAAAAACATGAGTTTTTAGAAAATGTCTTTTATTTCATAAATGGAATCAACAAAGTATGCATATTCTACGTCATAATGAATTTCTATAGTTTGCGCATTAGTCCAGAAATAAGAAAAGCTTACTTCCCCCGTTTTTTAAAATCACAGCTTCTAGAAGGTTTACATGATTTCGTAAAAAACATGAGTTTTTAGAAAATGTATTTTATTTCATAAATGGAATCTACAAAGTATGCACGTTCTACATCATAACGAATTTCTATAGTTTGCGCATGCGTCCGGAAATAAGAAAAGCTTACTTCCCCCATTTTTTAAAATCACAGCTTCTAGAAGGTTTACATGATTTCGTAAAAAACACGAGTTTTTAGAAAATGTGTTTTATTTCTTAAATGGAATCAACAAAGTATGCACATTCTATGTCATAACGAATTTGTATAGTTTGCGGATGCATCCCGAAATAACAAAAGCTTACTTCCACCGTTTTTTTAAAATCACAGCTTCTAGAAGGTTTACATGATTTCGTAAAAAACACGAGTCTTTAGAAAATGTGTTTTATTTCATAAATGGAATCTACAAAGTATGCACATTCTACGTCATAACTACTTTGTATAGTTTGCGCATGCGTCCGGAAATAACAAAAGCTGACTTCCACCGTTTTTTAAAATCACAGCTTCTAGAAGGTTTACATGATTTCGTAAAAAACACGAGTTTTTAGAAAATGTGTTTTATTTCTTAAATGGAATCAACAAAGTATGCACATTCTATGTCATAACGAATTTGTATAGTTTGCGGATGCATCCCGAAATAACAAAAGCTTACTTCCACCGTTTTTTTAAAATCACAGCTTCTAGAAGGTTTACATGATTTCGTAAAAAACACGAGTTTTAGAAAATGTGTTTTATTTCATAAATGGAATCTACAAAGTATGCACATTCTATGTCATAACGACTTTCTATAGTTTGCGCATCTGTCCAGAAATAAGAAAAGCTTACTTCCCCCATTTTTTAAAATCACAGCTTCTAGAAGGTTTACATGATTTGTTAAAAAACATGAGTTTTTAGAACATGTGTTTTATTTCATAAATGGAATCAACAAAGTATGCACATTCTACGTCATAACGACTTTCTATAGTTTGCGCATGCGTCCGGAAATAAGAAAAGCTTTCTTCCACCATTTTTTAAAATCACAACTTCTAGAATGTTTACATGATTTCGTAAAAAACACGAGTTTTTAGAAAATGTTTTTTATTTGATAAATGGAATCTACAAAGTATGCACATTCTACGTCATAACGACTTTATATAGTTTGCGCATGCGTCCGGAAATAAGAAAAGCTTACTTCCACCATTTTTTAAAATCACAGCATCTAGAAGGTTTACATGATTTCGTAAAAAACACGAGTTTTCAGAAAATGTGTTTTATTTCATAAATTGAATCTACAAAGTATGCACATTCTACGTCATAACGACTTTCTATAGTTTGCGCATCCGTCCGGAAATAAGAAAAGCTTACTTCCCCCGTTTTTTAAAATCACAGCTTCTAGAAGGTTTACATGATTTGTTAAAAAACACGAGTTTTTAGAAAATGTGTTTTATTTCATAAATGGAATCAACAAAGTATGCACATTCTACGTCATAACGACTTTCTATAGTTTGCGCATGCGTCTGGAAATAAGAAAAGCTTACTTCCACCATCTTTTAAAATCACAGCTTCTAGAAGGTTTACATGATTTCTTAAAAAACACGAGTTTTTAGAAAATGTGTTTTATTTCATAAATGGAATCAACAAAGTATGCACATTCTACGTCATAACGACTTTCTATAGTTTGCACATGCGTCCGGAAATAAGAAAAGCTTACTTCCACCATCTTTTAAAATCACAGCTTCTAGAAGGTTTACATGATTTCTTAAAAAACACGAGTTTTTAGAAAATGTGTTTTATTTCATAAATAGAATCTACAAAGTATGCACATTCTACATCATAACGGCTTTCTATAGTTTGCGCATTCGTCCGGAAATAAGAAAAGCTTACTTCCACCGTTTTTTAAAATCACAGCTTCTAGAAGGTTTACATGATTACACGAGTTTTTAGAAAATGTGTTTTATTTCATAAATGGTATCTACAAAGTATGCACATTCTACGTCATAACGAGTTTCTATAGTTTGTGCATGCGTGCGGAATCAAAAAAGCTTACTTCCCCCGTTTTTTAAAATCACAGCTTCTAGAAGGTTTACATGATTTGTTAAAAAACACGAGTTTTTAGAAATTGTGTTTTATTTCATAAATGGAATCAACAAAGTATGCACATTCTACGTCATAAAGACTTTCCATAGTTTGCGCATGCATCTGGAAATAAGAAAAGCTTACTTCCACCGTTTTTTAAAATCACAGCTTCTAGAAGGTTTACATGATTTCGTAAAAAACACGAGTTTTTAGAAAATGTGTTTTATTTCATAAATGGAATCTACAAAGTATGCACATTCTACATCATAACGACTTTCTATAGTTTGCGCATACGTCCGTAAATAAGAAAAGCTTACTTCCACCGTTTTTTAAAATCACAGCTTCTAGAAGGTTTACATGATTTCGTAAAAAAAAAGAGTTTTTAGAAAATGTGTTTTATTTCATAAATGGAATCTACAAAGTATGCACATTCTACGTCATAACGACTTTGTACAGTTTGCGCATACGTCCGGAAATAAGAAAAGCTTACTTCCACCGTTTATTAAAATCACAGCTTCTAGAAGGTTTACATGATTTCGTAAAAAACATGAGTTTTTAGAAAATGTGTTTTATTTCATAAATGGAATCTACAAAGTATGCACATTCTACAGCATAACGACTTTCTATAGTTTGCGCATGCGTCCGGAAATAAGAAAATCTTACTTCCACCGTTTTCTAAAATCACAGCTTCTAGAAGGTTTACATGATTTCTTAAAAAACATGAGTTTTTAGAAAATGTGTTTTATTTCATAAATATAATCAACAAAGTATGCACATTCTACATCATAACAAGTTTCTATACTTTGCGCATGCATCCGGAAATAAGAAAAGCTTACTTCCCCCATTTTTTAAAATCACAGCTTCTAGAAGGTTTACATGATTTCTTAAAAAACACGAGTTTTTAGAAAATGTGTTTTATTTCATAAATGGAATCTACAAAGTATGCACATTCTACATCATAACGGCTTTCTATAGTCTGCGCATTCGTCCGGAAATAAGAAAAGCTTACTTCCACCGTTTTTTAAAATCACAGCTTCTAGAAGGTTTACATGATCTCGTAAAAAACACAAGTTTTTAGAAAATGTGTTTTATTTCATAAATGGTATCTACAAAGTATGCACATAGAACGTCATAACGACTTTCTATAGTTTGTGCATGCGTACGGAAATAAGAAAAGCTTACTTCCCCCGTTTTTTAAAATCACAGCTTCTAGAAGGTTTACATGATTTGTTAAAAAACACGAGTTTTTAGAAAATGTGTTTTATTTCATAAATGGAATCAACAAAGTATGCACATTCTACGTCATAAAGACTTTCTATAGTTTGCGCATGCATCTGTAAATAAGAAAAGCTTACTTCCACCGTTTTTTAAAATCACAGCTTCTAGAAGGATTACATGATTTCGTAAAAAACACGAGTTTTTAGAAAATGTGTTTTATTTCATAAATATTATCTACAAAGTATGCACGTTCTACGTCATAACGACTTTCTATAGTTTGCGCATACATCCGTAAATAAGAAAAGCTTACTTCCACCGTTTTTTAAAATCACAGCTTCTAGAAGGTTTACATGATTTCGTAAAAAAAAAGAGTTTTTAGAAAATGTGTTTTATTTCATAAATTGAATCTACAAAGTATGCACATTCTACGTCATAACGACTTTCTACAGTTTGCGCATACGTCCGGAAATAAGAAAAGCTTACTTCCACCGTTTTTTAAAATCACAGCTTCTAGAAGGTTTACATGATTTCGTAAAAAACATGAGTTTTTAGAAAATGTGTTTTATTTCATAAATGGAATCTACAAAGTATGCACATTCTACGGCATAACGACTTCAATGAAGGTCCTTACTATCGCTCACGGCCTCCACTACGAACAACTGGCATCCTTGTCTTAGGCACCGCTTAGCTTTCACCATAGAGATGAAACGGAGGGATACCTTCCTCTTCAAGCCTTGGATTTGAATTGTCCTTCCCTCGTCATCGAGGCACAACACCATCTTCGCGCACATTCTACAAATGGAATCAACATAGTACACGCTATTTGTAAAATTAATTCCAATGTCGTAAACTTTGCATACAATAGAAATCTAGGTTTGATAAACTTCAGGACAGATTTTTAATTTTATATTTAAAACAGCGTTCGATAGATTTGAACTCAATCCATTTAAAATTAGTTCCACAGTGTTATGCATTCTTAGCGAGTTGAAAAAGGTAATCGAATTTTTGTTAGCTTCACAACTGGTTGAAATCGTGTATAATAGATCGTACGGGCTTTCTTTCAGACCGAATTTTTTTATCATTTCTTAACATCGTTCACTCATTTATTTGTAACGAAGATTTCAGAATTAACAGAGTTTTCGATAAATTTTCAGACTTAATTCGAATATTGTTTTAACCTATTTGAAATTCTCTTTCCAGTATTGTATTTATTTTTAGGATTTATCTTTTTAGCGTGAAGTGGGTGTTTTGGACCGTTGGCAGAGATGGGTTGTTTGCTGAATTTGTTTATTTGATAACATTAATTCATTGATAGAGTTTCTCCCCCCTTGTGGATTCGGCATAACGCAACCCTGACATACTGAAGTCCGCGTCATTTTGGTCAATACTCCCCTCAAACCCTGTTAGATTTTGTATCTGAAAAGCATAGATACTAAATTATATTTTATTTTCTTTGATTTATTTATGAATGTGTAAATGAGATCGCAGATCTCTCGGCGTTCTTTCTCCTTAAGAAACCATTAAGAATTTTTACTTGCGTTTCCAAAGAGTAACGCTGTAGAAACAAAAATCGGGGTTTCAATATTATATCCTGGTTTAAAATAGAGATATTAGTGCATCTCGTCTGCTAAGTGGCCGACTACCATTTTACCAACCCTAAATTTTTCTTTTTTTTGAGTCTTTAAATTTGGATGATTGCAATTTTATTATAATAATTTATTTATTTATTTTATATATATATATATATTTTTTTTACACCATCTCGAGGTTGCATAAAGGTAATAAACTAGCAGACTATATTTAAGGTCGAAAGGCCAAGAAGTAAAAGAAAGATATTTGCAGCTAAACTATAAAAGGAAAGAACAGATATTTATACTAACAGAAGCATAAAGATCAAGAGATCTCAACAAGATGACCAAGAAACTCAAGATTTTTATTTCATAGATAAAGATCCTTCAAATTACAATCTTAGATAAGATGCTAGTAGCTTCTGCGAGGTGTTGGTGACCGACACTTCATTTAAAATCCCATAATTTTATTTACTGTCAGAAATAAATGACAATGATTTCCTCATTTCCTCCAACAAATTTGCATTTGTTTTTCAATATAACCCTCTGATTCTTTTAAATTGAGCGAATTTGCTCAAAATAGCTCAATATTTTGTCGGCAACAACTATTAATTTCTATATAAGCTCTTTGGTTTTTTGTTGTAATTTCAATTTAATTTTCTTCTCTTATTTTTGTTCATGGATTCAGCAGTAGTAGGAAATAGAATGGAAGGGGATAAATTGCTGGAAGCCCTAATTAATTTGCATTTGTTTAGTGGTAGATTAACTATATAAAGAATGAAAATATAAATATATATATATATTTTTAATATAATTGTTGTTATCGTTGTGCAGGTACCTTGAAATATGACTATGGCTGGAGGTCAAGTAGGTAAATTATCAAGTAAATTTTCTAGGTGAAGCATGAATAGGCCCGTAGGTTCAAGAGTCTGAACAAAGGCTCTGATACCATCTGTAGTGCTCTGGTTTTTATAGCAGAGCACTATGTAAAATTTCAGTGTTAAATTTCTACGTTTTAAACTTTATCAGTTTATGGAAGTAAATTTCTAAGAATTACTATGTGCCTAAATAATATTTAGTGTACTGTCGTGTTTTCACTAACCTTACATTCGTAATTTGAAATAAACAAACATATCATTATTTTCTTTTCAACAATCATGTTCCAGCATAAGAATAGGCTTCACAACTTAGTAAATCCGTAAATAGCAAGTTATGCATGTTTACAATAAGATTTTAGCATAATAATCAAATAACGTAAATGACAAGGAAATTACCTGATGCTGATGCTAACCGTAGGTTGTAGTAGGTTGTATGACCTCTTAGACAGCCAAACTGAAGTGTCCACCCTACCGACCAGCTGTTATCTTGCTGGCCCTTGGAAATCAAAGGATTTCCAAGCCCCCGAGCCCACAATCTGATAATCCCGAGAGCAGTGTTTCCTTCCGTTCTCAAAATCTTTCTGTTCTCCAAACTTTCTATTCTCCCAACTTCTGTCCTCCAAAACCTCTTTTTTTTTTCCAATCAAAAAACCTCCCTTTCTCCAAGCTCTCCCCCCTCTATATAATTTCCCTTCCTCGAGAATATCTTGGGCTTACTCCACCGCCCCAAAATCCCCCTCTCGAGCCCCTCAACATTTACTCCTATCACCAGTTCATTCATACACGGTTCTTTATAAAAAAATGTATAATTAATTACTCTCATGGAAAAATTAGTTGGTTTTGGATTGACGGTCGTAAGTATTTATTACGGTGGGGATTATCACCCAAAGGTTATCCATTCGGGACAAGCTTCATTAAATACAAGTCTATCCGCCATCCTTGATATTTTAATGTTATTAATGTAATTAATAAAATATTATATAATTAGTTGCCCCTTTTCAACTTGGACATGATGTGTCTTAATGGTCCACCTTATCCATCGGGACTACTTAGCTTGAGGTTTAAATTCCAAGATTAACATTGAATAATTAAATAACCATTTTCCATCACATCACGTTCATTCCAAAAATGATTATCCTATTATGGCTAACTTTTGAAATGGAAATAATCACACAATATTAATTTATAAATCAATATTTTAAATCTTTCTTATATTGCAATTGTTACGATAGGGATATATAAATGTTGCTGGAATATTATTAATTAAGTAATTTTTTTTTTCCATGGAAAAATTCGTAATTTTATTTCAATATATTGAAAAAATTACATTCTGCACATGTAATAGAATCATAGTGATCCCTACATTGTCACATATTGCTGTTCAAGTATCTTACAGGTCTAAAAGACCCAAACAATCTCAAAATAAATGCTGTCCATAACAGCACACCAATAGCCGGTTACATAACAGTAGTAACTACAAAATGTATACTCAGTCTAATCTGACCTATAGCACATACAGAAAAGATGTATGCTAATGCTCCGTCACAGTTCCTTCAAAGCCAAATAGTCCAATGTAATACCACCATACTTAAGATCAGAATGAGAAATTAAAACGCAGCTAATGTTTCAGCATCATCCACGTTTAATGAAGTTTCCTGATTAGGCACAACAGAGGCTGCCTCCTCTGCTGCAATCGATTCCCTCTAACAATCTGGTAGAAATTATTAAAAAGACATCTGTAGACTCCATATGTCCATGAAAGGTAAGCCCGCTTTTTCAGCAATTTCCTGTGCTTCATCTTGACACAGCCCTCGTATGGTTCAGGTCAAATTTAATGCCATCCAAAACATGATAACAATGAATGAATCTGCCTGGTCTCTCATGAGCCACCGCTGCACAATAAAAGTATCATTTTTGTAACAACAAGTCTCCCACAGCATCTGTAATAACCACTTGTGAATGCCCGATACCTCTCTTAGGCAGCTGTATCCCATATCTGTGCTTGCCTAAGAAACCAAAACTGTAGTGTAAGGAACCAATCAATCACCCTACCTGTCCTCCAATGCCACGTTGAAGGGCAAATGGTAATAACTGTAGGATGTAGCAGTGTTATATAATGAAATTCTCCAGGTGCCGAGATCAAGACGTTGTTGGGTAGCTTCTTTGGAAAGATGGTCTGCCATGCCATTTCTTTCCCTGTAAACATGTGTAAATGTTATAAGATTAAAATTTTGCTTTAATCGTAAAACATCTTCCAGAATAGGTAATAGAACCATCACATTACAGCGGGTATGCTCATTTGCCCAATCAATAACAATCAGTGAGTCTCCAAAAATTTGTAATGTATGACATCCCTGTTCAAGTGCAAAAATCAGCAACAGTCTAAGCGACATGATTTCAGCATAGTTGTTTGTACCGCTCCCCAATCCGGCCGCTATGTGGAAGTAATGTGAATCAGATAAGTGTAAAACGATCCCCCCTCCGCACACCAATTGATCCATAGATGCGCCATCGAAGAAATCCCACGGTAATGTAGCATCAATCGTTTCAGCGATCACTGGACGAGTTGTAATCGTTTTAGTGGCAGGCTTGTAATGAATAATGATGGCCACAGCTTGAGCCACAATCTGCTCCATCGGGACTCTGCAATCCTGAAAAATAATCTTGTTGCGCGTGATCCATATACCCCAGGAAAAAATGCATGGGACCGCACAGATGGTAGAAGTCTGTTGTTCAGTCCACCAATCTTTGAATGCCTCATCTACATTTTCGCCCCACCAACTCATGTTGATATCCAAGTAATTGCAAATTTGTGTCCATACCGTCTGTGTGAATCGGCAGTGGACAAATAAGTGTGATAGAGTCTCGTCCGCCTCCCTACATAGTGGGCAGAAGCCCGGGCCCTGTAGAAATCGTCTTTTCAGAGTATCCCAAGTAGGAGCCTTATGTTCTAAAATCGCCCAAAAGAGTAGTTTGGCTTTTCCAGGGCATTTTAGTTTCCACAGGTGTTTCCACCACCACACCAAAGCCCGATTTTGCACCTCCAAATTAAGCTGAATGTATCCAAGTTTTGGTGTGTATCGTCCAGAGGGATGGTGATCCCAAATAAGTTCATCAGGCCTATCTTTCAGCCGAATATGAGTGAATCTTAATGTCCGAATGTAGTCCTCCCAAAACCCGGTCAGATTCTCAGGAACCTCAAGTCGCTGGGCAGAGGTCCATCCCTGGTGCATAAGAGTGGATAAGCCCGGTTGGGCAATATCAGCTAAGAACAGACATCCCCTAGCTGCCAGAAAATTCCTTAAGTCCACAGGAAGGACATGTCCCCCCCTGCATCCTACCCAAGGATCCAGTCCAATACGGAGAAAATGCCCATTCCCAATGCGCCACCCAAGTCCCGATCCCACCAGCTGAAAATGCTGAACCACCGCTTTCCATACCACAGAGCAATTTGCCCTCGACTTATTTCCCAGCCTAATCCATTCAAGTAAGGTTAAGGGAGCAATATATTTGTGGTATACCACCTTAGTCCAGAGGCTCCGGGTATGGATGATTCGCCAGGCCACCTTTGCCCCCAAAGCTTTGGCAAATAGGAAGATATTCTTTAATCCCCAGCCACCCAGTGCTTTGGGGATCGCAATCAAATCCCATCTGACCCATACCAAGGCTCGATTCACTCCCTTACCCTTCCAAAGGAAGGCAAAAACCAACCGTCGAATCTGCTCCAAGACGCCTCTGGGAATCCAAGCAAGTGACATCCAGTAAACCGGTATTGCTTCCAAAACTGATTTAACCAGAATCAATCTCCCAGCCCGCGAGAGCCATTTTTGACTCCATCCATGTAGTCTCAGCTCCAATTTAGCAATTAGCCAGTGCCAATCAGCCTTATGATATGCATTGGGTTTTAAGCGAAATCCAAGGTACTTTAAGCCATCATCAATATCCATAATCCGATAGGGAAGTCTGATGGCCAATCGATGGATCTACTGCTCATTTAACTGCGAGCATGAGATAGTTGATTTATCAGTATTCACAATCATGCCCGCTGCGACTTGCAGAAGATTGAGTCCTTCGACCACCTTATCAATAGCCTGTTGCGATCCATCACAAAATATAAGAATATCGTCAGCAAATAGGAGATGTGTGATATACATAACCTGGGAAATGGAGATGCCACGAAAGGAGCCATCAGTCTTTGCTTTGAGGATAAAATGACTGAGACCTTCTGCGACAAGGAGAAATAACAACGGTGAAAGTGGGCAACCTTGTCGTAGCCCCCTGCCTGCATGGAATAATGCGCTAGCCGAACCATTGATCAATACAGCAAAACTCACCGTGGTGATGCATGCCATAATCCATCGAACAAATTCATAGCAGAAGCCCAGATGTGTGAGAAGCATCCGGATATAAAGCCAACTCACCCGGTCGAAAGCTTTAGAGAGGTCAATCTTTATCACTGCACCCTTTTGTTTCTGAACCTTCAGGGTATGTAAACCTTCTTGTGCTACACCAATGGCCTCATGAATTTTTCGCCCTTCCAAGAATCCAAATTGTTCACATGAGATATGCTAAGACAGGATATTTTTAAGTCTCCTAGCCATAACCTTTGATATGATCTTATAAATGCAATTGCACAGTGAAATAGGTCTGAATTCATCAAATCGATCAGGCTTGTCTGTTTTGGGAATGAGAGCAATAAAAGTCGAGTTAAAGGGACCATGTACAAATCCAGCCTTTCTAGATTCTTCCACCACAGTCAATAATTCCTCCCCAAAACAGTCAAAGAATCCCAAGTAAAATTCAATTGGCCAGCCATCAGGCCCCGGGCTTTTATCTTTCTGGAAAGATTGCATAACCTGCAAGAGCTCAATCGGTTGCACCTCCTCCATCAAGAGTCTGTTCTCTTCCTCCCCCACAAAACGTGGGAAAAGTTGAGACATTCTGATAACCTCAGCTATGGAGGCCCCAGGTTGAGCGGTGAATAAATCTTCGAAGTGTCGGACGCCCATCTCAGCCAAGCCATCAAAGCTGGAGACCCTTTCCCCTTCAGATGAAGATAGTTCCCAGATTGAGTTAGTGAATTTTCTTCCCTTTGCATATGCTTGAAAGTATTTTGTATTCTCATCCCCGCACTGCAGCCAAATTGCCCTGCTTTTCATGCGCCACATCTCTTCACGCTCACACAGTAACACATTTCTTCTGCTCTCCCAGTCCAGCAGCTCGCCTTTCTGCTGTTCATCCAGATATCCCATACCCCGACAATGTAGTAGTCTATCAATATTCAGCTCAGCATCCCTCAGAATCTGATCATCTTTTACCCTTTTATCAGATGCCCAGATTATCGTGGCCTCTTTTATCCGCTTTAGATTGAGTTGAAAGTGAGCGCCCGCATGTTCCAGTGACTCCAAAGGTCGATGAACCCACTGTTGCTGAACTAATTTTAGATAATCCTCCTCCTTCAGCCAGCTAGGATTGAACTTGAATGGACTGGAAGGTTTGTTACGGCTGCCTCTTAATTCCAGTAGTATGGGACAGTGGTCAGAGACCCCCCCTGACCCAACCCATTGCTTTACAACATCAACCCCCAGTGCCAACACATCTGCCACCAGAAACCTATCCAGTCTTTTTGCCACCCTATGTTCCCCTGCTCTTTTATTCCTCCACGTCGGGGTTAGCCTGGTAGGCTGTATGTCAAGTAGATCCTTTCCAGCAAAAGCTTGTATGAAAAAGTTAGCTAATGGATCCGGAGCAGCACGAGGCCCCCAGACTTCAGATGACCCCAGGGATAGATTGATATCTCCACCCAAGATCACATCCCTTCCGTCAAAGAGATCCATGCTAAGCAATGAGTCCCAGAATCCAGCCCTATTAAGATAGGGTCCATAGATATTGAGAATCGTTATCATCCTACCAATCTCAGCATCCCAAACTTCCAAACCAATACCAGAAGAGATACCCCAAGAGCTATCATATCTGCAATTTTTCACCTTCCACCCCGTTGCCAGCCCTCCAGAGCGACCACGAGCATCCACACCCACAAACTTCCAGCCAGGTAGCAGAGTTTCCAAAATCCGAACCACCTCCACACTGCCGCCCAGTGTTTCTTGTAGTAGTAAAATATCAGGTTGATTTAAATCCACCAACCTCCGGAGAGACGATTTTTTAATGGGACTCGCCAACCCACGACAGTTGAATGACAAAAGTTTCATATAAAACCCCCTTCCAGGGTTTTCGCAGCTCTAAGTGCCCATTCAATAGTGGATTGAGTGCCCATTACCAAATCAACTTTTGCTCGATCTTGTGCTTTGGACAGGTGAGATTTCCGTCCCCGACCTTTCCCCATAGTATTTGCAGCCAACTCAGGAAGTCCCCTTCCTCCCGATCCATCAGCAGAGATCACCCTATTTCTAAGAGCATACCGGATACTACGACCCACAGAATTGGGAGAGGGAAGAGTGGATACTAAAGGTGGCGTGAATGCACAATTTGTGACAGGTATTACACAAGGCGCTACTATGCAAGGTGATACAGTGCTGTCAGGAGAATGTGACTTTAAACATACCCCCCCAAAATCGGTGGAGACAGAAAAAAGTGGATCATTAGTAGAGTAATGTTTTGACTTACCCTGGGGAGATGAGCCCCGACGATCATGAATCTGTCTGGAGGCTGCTCGTGTTAAGGGTGTCGTGGAGCCCAAAGCAGCCCCCACGCCATCCAGCTTCAATCTTTGAATATTTTCCCAGCCCACGTTCTCCAAAGAAGACAAGGGTGTCCTGGAACTCGGTATGCCACACGATGCCTCAGGTTGCAATGATACGACAGCCTCAGTGGCAATAGTAGTCAAAATATCATGATCCCCTGCCAACAGTGGACTCCCCTTCTGCACAGTATCAGTCCTAACATCTGCTACAGGAACAACCGGTGGTTTTCTACCCCGAAATGGTAGCGTGCACCCTGCTACCAGGTGTCCAATAACGTGACATCGGTGGCAACGAAACGGCACCCCCACATAGTCCAATATCTGTGTGAAATCCCCATCCTTTGTCTGAATGGAGATCTCAGCCGATAGCCCCAGCCCAAGATCGATTTTGACCAATATCTTAGCCACCGAATAATTGCCAGTTTCAGTATGGGAATGGTCAGCGCATATGAATTCGCCAAGAAAATTCCCAATGGCAGCAAATCGTGATTCATTCCAGAGATGCATGGGGAGCCCAGGTAGCTTCACCCAAATCGGTTCACGGTCAATTCTTTCAGTCTTGGAGTCAAAGAAGGGCGACCATCGTTTCAGCACAATGGGGACGCCCAGCATCGTCCAATGTCGGCCTAATACAGCTTCAACCTCTCCAATATCTTCCAATATAAAGGAGAACCAACCCTTCATCAGTACCCTAATCTCCGGTGTAGCAGCAACCAGATCCTGCCAATTCTCGGTCGCCCATCGCTGTAGGAAGCCCCGCCCGAGCCTTTTCCCACGGGCATGTCCTACCACAGCTATGTGGGAGAATTCCTCCGCTTCCTCCATCGAGACATCCACACCCAACACCAGTTTGTCCTTCCTTCTCTGTTCCTTGACCTTGTTTGTAGAATGTTTTGCCGCCGGTGCAGGAGCCCTTGCACGAGGAATCAAAGGTTCTTCATCAGGTTGGAGTACGCCCACCCCAGATGACGCCGCAGCAGATGCACTAGTTGTGTTTCCCCGGATACCACTGGTCGGTCCCCGTACCTCCACATCACGGAGTTCCACTGACTGAAGCAGATTTCCGAAAGAGAGAGAAGCTGGTCCACCACCTGACCGCATGTGATCACGGCCTTCCGAAAGAATAGGGAAATTTGTATAAGACCCCAGTTGGGGTTGCAGCGTCCGCCCCAGGAGACCCGCCAAATCCGGCCTGTCCATATGGCTAGCAGAAGACCGAAAGGTTGCTAAATCCTCCACGGAACCCTCCAGCCCAAGAGAGATGACCGGCGAATCCATTGCTCCCGCGGACCCAGGTAGATCCCCGGTCCCCCTGCCAGACAAGAAAGGGCTAGTCAAAGCCCCCGACCCATAATCTGCCGAAATATTTGCTCCAAGATCAAATATCCCTATGTCACAATCCCCACCCAAGGTGTAGTCCACCTCCTGCTCATATCCACTCCCCATACCACACCCGCAGTTCCCTCACGGTAGGCAAAGCTGGACCCCAACCGAGCAGTTAGCTAACTAATCAATAAAGACCCAAATAGGGCCCAGTCCCCTATCCACCGAACACACCTGATCCCTCGGATCCCAACACACAATCACAGGGTTTATGCTCAGACCGTCCACCCCTCCATGAGCCACTACAAATCAGATCCGGATCCCACGCCCAAAAGAAACCAGGAGCAATGTCTTCTCTGCATCGAACAGCAATACTGCGTCCCGATTCTCATACAGCCCAGACTCAGAGTTTCTCGCTGCCAGAGATGTCCACCATCGCCCAATAAACCAAAGAAACACTGACCGTGAACAATGAGTCTCCAGTCTGTACATTAATAGAGGAGATCGAACCAACCACGGGCCTGGTCTGCTCTGCTAACATATGCTAAACCTCCATCAGCTGCGAATCCACCATAATCTTCAGAATACAAATCAACGTAATTCTTCCATCAGTTTCTTGGAGCTCCTCTATAATTAAAATGTTATACATATAACTTATTTATCTATAACCTGACACAACTTTCATCGTTAATTAAGTAATAATAATAATTAGATCACCATTTATTAATTAATAATAATAATTAAATCACCATTTAACAGTAATAAAAGGTGAATTAATCATAGTATTCTTAATTATTTGTTTATCACATGAGTACCCTATCATCAACATAGCATCCTTGTTCTTATAAACAAAGCACTTGTGAGGGCTTAAACAATTTTACTAATTAATTAGACACTATCATTACCCTATTCACAACAGTTCTCCTATGACAATGTTAACTGACGACACTTGTCTTAGTTTATTATTACAATGTTTTCATATAATTACTAATTCACTTATTTAAACATTGACAACCTAACCATTCACTACCTAAGTTGATTGATGTATCCTTAACTGAGTTATCTATGACATTTATACTACTATTCAAGCATGACAAGTATGTTATACACCAGTAATATTGTACACGTACAAGGTGTGCATGCATGGCCAGTGTATGCACATGTCGGATATGTACTATAAAAAAACCCCATTCCGCCTATGCATACTTGCTAACTAATAATAGTATCTACCCCCATGCAGAAGAGCAAGCATAATATATAGTATAATTACTTTAACATCCTCGGTTATTTAACAGTTAACCCTTTACGATTTAACATCATTGTCTTTATGTTTACATTAGTTTAATCAATCAAGTACAGGAAGGGTGTCTACTTCCACTAACTCGGAATCAAGGAATACTAAACCCCCAACAGTACTAACTAACACATCCTCCCATCATAACCTACGTCCAGCATCCTCCCTATCCTCCCTCTGCTAGTACAACAGTGGATGTCGGACTCACCGATCTGACCACATAGAACTTGAGAGCGATAGCGTCGGCTGAACAGCGGACCTATCCTCCCCTAGCAGGCATCCGACCATCGTCATCACAACAACATGGGGAGCGTATCTCAGCACGGCCCTCCCATGACCTCGGGTCTCATTGAACCATAGGGTGGGAAACACATCCATCCCTCTCAACATACTGGGCCTACGCCCTTATCAACTCATACTTGCTGCTATCGGGATTATCAGTTTGTGTTATCGTATCCTCATTTTGGCTGCTAAGGTTTGCTGTATGAACATGTTTTCCCTTTCCAATATATATCAGATCAAGTAACTGGCTATCCCATAGCCCCTGTGTCCTGTAGGTTAGTGTTTTGCAAAATACAATTTATAGAAAGAATTTTCCATTGATCGCCAATTGATCCATGTTATCATTTTATTTCATGTAACCTTTTAGCTCATCATAGATGCGTATGACATATAACATTTCAGCAATTCATATAAGAAGATGGTATCCACGTACCGAATCATATATTTCACATTTCATTAAGGAAAACATATAAACATATACTGCAATCGTAAAATAAGGAAATCATATGATAATCATGACATCATAACTGCATAACATAGTAATATCATAATCATGGTGAAATCATAAGACAGAGTAACATCATATAACGAGGTCCAATATAGTTTACTCAGTCGAGCTGAGTTCAACAGAATATATAAGAAATAAAGTATGGTGTATCTAACTAATAAATATGCCGAATCAAAAATATGGGCGTTACATACACCCACCCTTCGGGAAACTTCGTCCCGAAGTTATGGTCAAAATAGTGAGGGAAAATCTCGACGCATGGTCTCTGCATCCTCCCAGGTAGCAGACCCTGGGCTATACTTGTCCCATTGGACCTTAACTTGGTCCACATGGTGACTACGGAGCTGTCGAACCCTACGATCAAGTATACGTAATGGTTCGACCCTGAAGGTTCCCTCGTCCGAGACCTGCAATTCCTTCCAATGAATTTTGTGAGTCTCATCAGCTATGTAATGTCGTAATACAGAAACATGAAATACATTATGAGTTTTATGCAAGTGGGGTGGCAGCGCGAGACGATAAGCAACTGGTCCGATTTTCTCAAGAATCTCAAATGGACCTATAAAGCGAGGTGACAACTTGGTACCCTTCCCAAACCGAATGGTACTTTTATTTGGTCTGATGCGAATAAATACACGATCCCCTACTCCATAAGTTCTATCTGATCTGTGTGCATCAGCGTAACTCTTTTGCCTATCCTGTGCTTCCTTCAGCCACTGCCTAATCTGTATCACTTGCTCCTCCATTTCTTGAATCAATTCAGGCCCAATTAAAACTCGATCCTCTAACCTGTCCCAACTGAGTGGTGTCCTGCACGGCCTCCCATACAATGCCTTATATGGCGGCATACCAATGGAGCTGTGATGACTATTGTTGTATGCAAACTCCACTAAAGGAAGATATTTCTCCCACTGTGTCTGTTGATCCATAACATACATCCTAAGCATGTCCTCCATCACTTGATTCACCCTCTCAGTCTGTCCATCTGTCTCGGGGTGATAAGCTGAGCTTAAGTTCAACTGTGTCCCTAATGCTGACTGCATGCTTGTCCAAAATCTGGAGGTGAACTTAGGGTCTCTGTCAGAGATTATCTTTTTAGGAACTCCATGAAGACGTATAATCTCATTTATGAATACCCTTGCCACATCTGTCACATCATAGGTGTCTCTGACTGGAATGAAGTGAGCACTTTTGGTCAGTTTGTCGACTACCACCAAAATAGCATTATGTCTCAGATATGTGAGTGGTAATCCTACAACGAAGTCCATGGAAATGACTTCCCATTTAGTCATAGGAATGTCATGCGGTTGTAGGAGACCGGCCGGGGTGACGATGATCTGCCTTAACTTGTTGACACTCAAGGCACTTCGAAACAAAATCCACTACATCCATCTTCATACCTGGCCAAAAGAAGAGTTGCTTCATGTCAGCATACATCTTCTTCACTCCTGGGTGTGCACAGTAATGTGATCTATGGGCCTCTCTAAGGATTGTTTTCCTGATATCACCTTCCTTAGGAACATACATCCTTCCCTGATACCGCAACAACCCATCTTCCTCAAGATGGTACCCATCATACTTCAATTCCTGTTTCTTTCCATTCTGAATAGCTGAGGTTACTTTTAGATACCAACTATCGCCCAATAGTTGTCCTAGTACCCTTTCCCTCAAGTCAACCTTCAAGGGAATTAAGGAGAAAAGTCTCGGCCTTCGGCTTAGAGCGTCTGCCACCACATTCTCCTTTCCTTTGATGTAAGAGATACCAAAGTCATACTCACTCATGAACTCACTCCATCTCCTTTGCCTAGCATTCAAATCCCTTTGGGTAAATATGTACTGCAAGCTCTGATGGTATGTTTTAAGGGTGAAGCTTCTACCAACTAGGTAGTGCCTCCATAATTTTAGTGCCAACATTACTGCTGCCAATTCTAGATCATGCATGGCATACTGCTCCTCATGAGGTTTCAACTTTCGAGATGCATAAGCTATTACCCCACTTTCCTGCATCAACACCGCTCCTAATCCTTGCTTCGAGGCATCGGTGCATACCATGAAATCTTTATCCATGTCTGGTACCCGCAAGATCGGTGCACTTGTCAATAGTCTTTTTAACTCTGTAAAAGCGGCATCGCATTCATCGGTCCATTCATACCGGATTCCCTTGCGTTGCAAGGTGGTAATCGGTTTTGCAATTTTAGAAAATCCTTCCACAAACCTCCGGTAATAGCCTGCTAACCCCATGAAGCTGCGCACCTCATGAGCATTCCTTGGAATTGGCCAATATTCAATGGCCTTTACCTTTTCTGGGTCTACAGAGATCCCTTCACCTGAGATGATGTGCCCTAAGTAGTGAATCTCTTTTTGGAAGAAGGAACACTTTGACAATTTACCATAAAGTTTATGTTCCCTTAAGCATGTCATGACTAACCGCAAGTGTTCCTCGTGCTCCTTCTCATTCTTAGAATAGATAAGAATATCATCTAAGAAGACCTGAACAAAGCGGTCCAAGTATTTTCGGAAGACCCCATTCATGAGGCTCATGAATACAGCTGGAGCATTGGTCAAACAAAATGGTAACACTACAAACTCGTAATGCCCAAATCGAGTTCGAAAGGCAGTCTTAGGAATGTCGCCTTCCTTGATCCTCAACTGGTGATATCCTGATCGCAAATCAATCTTTGAGAAGACTGACGCACCTTTCATTTGATCAAAGAGGTCATCAATTCTTGGTATGGGATACCTGTTCTTCACGGTGGCCTTGTTCAAATCTCTGTAATCTATGCACAGTCGCAGAGATCCATCCTTTTTCTTAACGAAGATCACTGGTGCTCCCCACGGTGAGATACTAGGTCTAATCAGTCCCAAATCTAGCAATTCTTTTAACTGGATCTGTAACTCACGGAGCTCTGGAGTTGTCATTCTATACGGAGTCTTTGAGATAGGTTCTGCACCAGGTTTTAGTTCGATTGTGAAATCGAGCTCTCTTTCTGGAGGTAGTCCTGGTAATTCCTTCGGAAAGACATCCTTGAACTCAGAAAGTACTGGGTAAGAATTCAAGGAAGGTCCTTTACTATCGCTCACGGCCTCCAATACGAACAACTGGCATCCTTGTCTTAGGCACCGCTTAGCTTTCACCATAGAGATGAAACGGAGGGATACCTTCCTCTTCAAGCCTTCGATTTGAATTGTCCTTCCCTCGTCATCGAGGCACAACACCATCTTCGCGCACATTTGAATTTTCCTTCCCTCGTCATAAATGGAATCTACAAAGTATACACATTCTACGTCATAACGTATTTCTATAGTTTGCGCATGCTTCCGAAAATAAGAAAACCTTACTCCCCCCATTTTTTAAAATCACAGCTTCTAGAAGGTTTACATGATTTCGTAAAAAACACGAGTTTTTAGAAAATTTCTTTTATTTCATAAATGGAATCAACAAAGTATGCACATTCTACGTCATAATGACTTTCTATAGTTTGCGCATGCGTTTGGAAATAAGAAACGCTTACTTCCGCCGTTTTTTAAAATCACAGCTTCTAGAAGGTTTACATGATTTCGTAAAAAACACGAGTTTTTAGAAAATGTGTTTTCTTTCATAAATGGAATCAAGAAAGTATGCACATTCTACGTCATAACGACTTTCTATACTTTGCGCATGCGTTTGGAAATAAGAAAAGCTTACTTCCCCCGTTTTTTAAAATTACAGCTTCTAGAAGGTTTACATGATTTCTTAAAAAACACGAGTTTTTAGAAAATGTGTTTTATTTCATAAATGGAATCAACAAAGTATGCACATTCTACGTCATAACGACTTTCTATAGTTTGCGCATGCGTCCGGAAATAAGAAAACCTTATTTCCACTGTTTTTTAAAATCACAGCTTCTAGAAGGTTTACATGATTTCGTAAAAAACATGAGTTTTTAGAAAATGTGTTTTATTCCATAAATGGAATCTACAAAGTATGCACATTCTACGTCATAACGTATTTCTATAGTTTGCGCATGCTTCCGAAAATAAGAAAAGCTTACTTCCCCCGTTTTTTAAAATCACAGCTTCTAGAAGGTTTACACGATTTCGTAAAAAACACGAGTTTTTAGAAAATGTGTTTTATTTCATAAATGGAATCTACAAAGTATGCACATTCTACGTCATAACGACTTTCTATAGTTTGCGCATGCGTCTGGAAATAAGAAAAGCTTTCTTCCCCCGTTTTTTCAAATCACAGCTTCTAGAAGGTTTACATGATTTCGTAAAAAACAGGAGTTTTTAGAAAATTTGTTTTATTTCATAAATGGAATCTACAAAGTATGCACATTCTACGTCATAACGACTTTCTATAGTTTGCGCATGCGTCTGGAAATAAGAAACGCTTACATCCACCGTTTTTTAAAATCACAGCTTCTAGAAGGTTTACATGATTTCGTAAAAAACACGAGTTCTTAGAAGATGTGTTTTATTTCATAAATGGAATCAACAAAGTATGCACATTCTACGTCATAACCACTTTGTATAGATTGCGCATGCGTCTGGAAATAAGAAAAGCTTCCTTCCACCGTTTTTTAAAACAACAGCTTCTAGAAGGTTTACATGCTTTCATAAAAAACACGAGTTTTTAGAAAATGTGTTTTATTTCATAAATGGAATCTACAAAGTATTCACATTCTACGTCATAACGACTTTCAATAGTTTGCGCATGCGTCCGGAAATAAGAAAAGCTTACTTCCCCTGTTTTTTAAAATCACAGCTTCTAGAAGCTTTACATGATTTCTTAAAAAACACGAGTTTTTAGAAAATGTGTTTTCTTTCATAAATGGAATCAACAAAGTATGCATGTTCTACGTCATAATGACTTTCTATAGTTTGCGCATGCATTTGGAAATAAGAAAAGCTTACTTCACCCGTTTTTTAAAATCACAGCTTCTAGAAGGTTTACATGATTTCTTAAAAAACACGAGTTTTTAGAAAATGTGTTTTCTTTCATAAATGGAATCAACAAGGTATGCACATTCTACGTCATAACGACTTTCTATAGTTTTCGCATGCGTTTGGAAATAAGAAAAGCTTACTTCCCCCGTTTTTTAAAATCACAGCTTCTAGAAGGTTTACATGTTTACATGATTTCTTAAAAAACACGAGTTTTTAGAAAATGTGTTTTATTTCATAAATGGAATCTACAAAGTATGCACATTCTACGTCATAACGACTTTCTATAGTTTGTGCACGCGTTCGGAAATAAGAAAAGCTTACTTCCCCCGTTTTTTAAAATCACAGCTTCTAGAAGGTTTACACGATTTCTTGAAAACCACGAGTTTTTAGAAAATGTGTTTTATTTCATAAATGGCATCAACAAAGTATGCACATTCTACATCATAACGACTTTCTATAGTTTGCGCATTCGTCCGGAAATAAGAAAAGCTTACTTCCACCGTTTTTTAAAATCACAGCTTCTAGAAGGTTTACATGATTTCCTAAAAAACATGATTTTTTAGAAAATGTGTTTTATTTCATAAATGGAATCTACAAAGTATGCACATTCTACGTCATAACGAATTTCTATAGTTTGCGCACGCGTCCGGAAATAAGAAAAGCTTACTTCCCCCGTTTTTTAAAATCACAGCTTCTAGAAGGTTTACATGATTTCGTAAAAAACACGAGTTTTTAGAAAATGTGTTTTATTTCATAAATGGAATCAACAAACTATGCACATTCTACATCATAACGAATTTCTATAGTTTGCGTATTCGTCCGGAAATAAGAAAAGCTTACTTCCACCGTTTTTTAAAATCACAGCTTCTAGAAGGTTTACATGATTTCCTAAAAAACATGAGTTTTTAGAAAATGTGTTTTATTTCATAAATGGAATGTACAAAGTATGCACATTCTACGTCATAACGACTTTCTGTAGTTTGCGCACGCGTCCGAAAATAAGAAAAGCTTACTTCCCCCGTTTTTTAAAATCACAGCTTCTAGAAGGTTTACATGATTTCGTAAAAAACATGATTTTTTAGAAAATGTGTTTTATTTCATAAATGGAATCTACAAAGTATGCACATTCTACGTCATAACGACATTCTATAGTTTGCGCATGCCTCTGGAAATAAGAAAAGCTTAGTTCCACCGTTTTTTAAAATCACAGCTTCTAGAAGGTTTACATGATTTCGTAAAAAACATGAGTTTTTAGAAAATTTGTTTTATTTCATAAATGGAATCTACAAAGTATGCACATTCTATGTCATAACGACTTTCTATTGTTTGCGCATGCGTCCGGAAATAAGAAAAGCTTACTTCCACCGTTTTTTAAAATCACAGCTTCTCGAAGGTTTACATGATTTCGTAAAAAACACGGGTTTTTAGAAAATGTGTTTTATTTCATAAATGGAATCTACAAAGTATGCACATTCTACGTCATAAAGACTTTCTATAGTTTGCGCATGCGTTTGGAAAGAAGAAAAGCTTACTTCCCCCGTTTTTTAAAATCACAGCTTCTAGAAGTTTTACATGATTTCTTAAAAAACACGAGTTTTTACAAAATGTTTTTTATTTCATAAATGGAATCTATAAAGTATGCACATTCTACGTCATAACGACTTTCTATAGTTTGCGCATGCATCCGGAAATAAGAAAGGCTTACTTCCACCGTTTTTTAAAATCACAGTTCTAGAAGGTTTACATGATTTCGTAAAAAACACGAGTTTTTACAAATGTGTTTTATTTCATAAATGGAATCTACAAAGTATGCACATTCTATGTCATAACGACTTTCTATAGTTTGCGCATGCTTCCGGAAATAAGAAAAGCTTACTTCCCCCGTTTTTTAAAATCACAGCTTCAAGAACGTTTACATGATTTCTTAAAAAACATGAGTTTTTAGAAAATGTGTTTTATTTCATAAATATAATCAACAAAGTATGCACATTCTATGTCATAACGACTTTCTATACTTTGCGCATGCGGTCGAAAATAAGAAAAGCTTACTTCCCCCGTTTTTAAAAATCACAGCTTCTAGAAGGTTTACATGATTTCGTAAAAAACATGAGTTTTTAGAAAATTTGTTTTATTTCATAAATGGAATCTACAAAGTATTCAAATACTACGTCATAACGACTTTCTATAGTTTGCGAATGCGTCCGGAAATAAGAAAAGCTTACTTCCACCGTTTTTCAAAATCACAGCTTCTAGAAGGTTTACATGATTTCGTAAAAAACACGAGTTTTTAGAAAATGTGTTTTATTTCATAAATGGAATCAACAAAGTATGCACATTCTACGTCATAACGACTTTCTATAGATTATGCATGCGTTTGGAAATAAGAAAAGCTTAATTCCCCCATTTTTTAAAATCACAGCTTCTAGAAGGTTTACATGATTTCTTAAAAAACACGAGTTTTTAGAAAATGTGTTTTATTTCATAAATGGAATCAACAAAGAATGCACATTCTACCTCATAACGACTTTCTATAGTTTGCGCATGCGTCCAGAAATAAGAAATGCTTACTTCCACCGTTTTTTAAAATCACAGCTTCTAGAAGGTTTACATGATTTCTTAAAAAACACAAGTTTTTAGAAAATGTTTTTTATTTCATAAATGGAATCAACAAAGTATGCACATCCTACGTCATAATGACATTCTATAGTTTGCGCATTCGTCCGCAAATAAGAAAAGCTTACTTCCACCGTTTTTTAAAATCACAGCTTCTAGAAGGTTTACATGATTTCGTAAAAAACACGACTTTTTAGAAAATGTCTTTTATTTGATAAATGGAATCTACAAAGTATGCACATTCTACGTCATAACGACTTTCTATAGTTTGCGCATGCGTCCGGAAATAAGAAAAGCTTACTTCCCCCGTTTTTTAAAATCACAGCTTCTAGAAGATTTACATGATTTCTTAAAAAACACGAGTTTTTAGAAAATGTGTTTTATTTCATAAATGGAATCAACAAAGTATGCACATTCTATGTCATAACTACTTTCTATAGTTTGCGCATGCGTTTGGAAATAAGAAAAGCTTACCTCCCCCGTTTTTTAAAATCACAGCTACTAGAAGGTTTACATGATTTCTTAAAAAACACGAGTTTTTAGAAAATGTGTTTTATTTCATAAATGGAATCAACAAAGTATGCACATTCTATGTCATAACTACTTTCTATAGTTTGCGCATGCGTTTGGAAATAAGAAAAGCTTACTTCCCCCGTTTTTTAAAATCACAGCTACTAGAAGGTTTACATGATTTCTTAAAAAACACGAGTTTTTAGAAAATGTGTTTTATTTCATAAATGGAATCAACAAAGTATGCACATTCTACGTCATAACTACTTTCTATACTTTGCGCATGCGTTTGGAAATAAGAAAAGCTTACTTCCCCCGTTTTTTAAAATCACAGCTTCTAGAAGGTTTACATGATTTCTTAAAAATCAAGAGTTTTAAGAAAATGTGTTTTATTTCATAAATGGAATCAACAAAGTATGCACATTCTACGTCATAACGACTTTCTATACTTTGCGCATGCGTCCGGAAATAAGAAAAGCTTACTTCCACTGTTTTTTAAAATCACAGCTTCTAGAAGGTTTACATGATTTCGTAAAAAACACGAGTTTTTAGAAAATGTGTTTTATTTCATAAATGGAATCTACAAAGTATGCACATTCTACGTCATAACGTATTTCTATAGTTTGCTCATGCTTCCGAAAATAAGAAAAGCTTACTTCCCTCGTTTTTTAAAATCACAGCTTCTAGAAGGTTTACACGATTTCGTAAAAAACACGATTTTTTAGAAAATGTGTTTTATTTCATAAATGGAATCTACAAAGTATGCACATTCTACGTCATAACGAATTTCTATAGTTTGCGCATGCGTCTGGAAATAAGAAAAGCTTTATTCCCCCGTTTTTTAAAATCACAGCTTCTAGAAGGTTTACATGATTTCGTAAAAAACACGAGTTTTTAGAAAATTTGTTTTATTTCATAAATGGAATCTACAAAGTATGCACATTCTACGTCATAACGACTTTCTATAGTTTGCGCATGCGTCCGGAAATAAGAAAAGCTTACTTCCCCCGTTTTTTAAAATCACAGCTTCTAGAAGGTTTACATGATTTCGTAAATTACACGAGTTTTTAGAAAATTTGTTTTATTTCATAAATGGAATCTACAAAGTATGCACATTCTACGTCATAACGACTTTCTATAGTTTGCGCATGCATCCGGAAATAAGAAAAGCTTACTTCCCCCGTTTTTTAAAATCACAGCTTCTAGAAGGTTTACATGATTTCTTAAAAAACACGAGTTTTTAGAAAATGTGTTTTATTTCATAAATGGAATCAACAAAGTATGCACATTCTACGTCATAACCACTTTGTATAGATTGCGCATGGGTCTGGAAATAAGAAAAGCTTCCTTCCACCGTTTTTTAAAATCACAGCTTCTAGAAGGTTTACATGATTTCGTAAAAAACATGAGTTTTTAGAAAATGTGTTTTATTTCATAAATGGAATCTACAAAGTATTCACATTCTACGTCATAACGACTTTCAATAGTTTGCGCATTCGTCCAGAAATAAGAAAAGCTTACTTCCCCCGTTATTTAAAATCACAGCTTCTAGAAGCTTTACATAATTTCTTAAAAAACACGAGTTTTTAGAAAATGTGTTTTATTTCATCAATGGAATCTACAAAGTATGCACATTCTACGTCATAACGACTTTCTATAGTTTGCGCATGCGTCCGGAAATAAGAAAAGCTTACTTCCCCAGTTTTTTAAAATCACAACTTCTAGAAGGTTTACATGATTTCGTAAAAAACATGAGTTTTTAGAAAATGTGTTTTATTTCATAAATGGAATCAACAAACTATGCACATTCTACATCATAACGAATTTCTATAGTTTGCGCATTCGTCTGGAAATAAGAAAAGCTTATTTCCACTATTTTTTAAAATCACAGCTTCTGGAAGGTTTACATGATTTCGTAAAAAACATGAGTTTTTAGAAAATGTGTTTTATTCCATAAATGGAATCTACAAAGTATGCACATTCTACATCATAACGTATTTCTATAGTTTGCGTATGCTTCCGAAAATAAGAAAAGGTTACTTCCCCCATTTTTTAAAATCACAGCTTCTAGAAGGTTTACACGATTTCGTAAAAAAAACGAGTTTTTAGAAAATGTGTTTTATTTCATAAATGGAATCTACAAAGTATGCACATTCTACGTCATAACGACTTTCTATAGTTTGCGCATGCGTCTGGAAATAAGAAAAGCTTTCTTCCCCCGTTTTTTAAAATCACAGCTTCTAGAAGGTTTACATGATTTCGTAAAAAACAGGAGTTTTTAGAAAATGTGTTTTATTTCATCAATGGAATCTACAAAGTATGCACATTCTACGTCATAACGACTTTCTATAGTTTGTGCATGCGTCCGGAAATAAGAAAAGCTTACTTCCCCAGTTTTTTAAAATCACAGCTTCTAGAAGGTTTACATGATTTCTTAAAAAACACGAGTTTTTAGAAAATGTGTTTTCTTTCATAAATGGAATCAACAAAGTATGCACATTCTACGTCATAACGACTTTCTATAGTTTGCGCATGCGTTTGGAAATAAGAAAAGCTTACTTCCCCCGTTTTTTAAAATCACAGCTTCTAGAAGGTTTACATGATTTCTTAAAAAACACGAGTTTTTAGAAAATGTGTTTTCTTTCATAAATGGAATCAACAAAGTATGCACATTCTACCTCATAACGACTTTCTATAGTTTGCGCATGCGTTTGAAAATAAGAAAAGCTTACTTCTCCCGTTTTTTAAAATCACAGCTTCTAGAAGGTTTACATGATTTCTTAAAAAACACGAGTTTTTAGAAAATGTGTTTTATTTCATAAATGGAATCTACAAAGTATGCAAATACTACGTAATAACGACTTTCTATAGTTTGTGAATGCGTCCGGAAATAAGAAAAGCTTACTTCCACCGTTTTTCAAAATCACAGCTTCTAGAAGGTTTACATGATTACGTAAAAAACACGAGTTTTTAGAAAATGTGTTTTATTTCATAAATGGAATCAACAAACTATGCACATTCTACGTCATAACGACTTTGTATAGTTTATGCATGCGTTTGGAAATAATAAAAGCTTACTTCCCCCATCTTTTAAAATCACAGCTTCTAGAAGGTTTACATGATTTGTTAAAAAACACGAGTTTTTAGAAAATGTGTTTTATTTCATAAATGGAATCAACAAAGTATGCACATTCTACGTCATAACGACTTTCTATAATTTGCGCATGCGTCCGGAAATAAGAAATGCTTACTTCCCCCGTTTTTTAAAATCACAGCTTCTAGAAGGTTTACATGATTTCGTAAAAAACACGAGTTTTTAGAAAATGTGTTTTATTTCATAACTGGAATCAACAAACTATGCACATTCTACATCATAACGACTTTCTCTAGTTTGCGCATTCGTCCGGAAATAAGAAAAGATTACTTCCACCGTTTTTTAAAATCACAGCTTCTAGAAGGTTTACATGATTTCCTAAAAAACATGAGTTTTTAGAAAATGTGTTTTATTTCATAAATGGAATCTACAAAGTATTCACATTCTACGTCATAACGACTTTCTATAGTTTGCGCACGCGTCCGAAAATAAGAAAAGCTTACTTCCCCCGTTTTTTAAAATCACAGCTTCTAGAAGGTTTACATGATTTCGTAAAAAAAATGATTTTTTAGAAAATGTGTTTTATTTCATAAATGGAATCTACAAAGTATGCACATTCTACGTCATAACGACATTCTATAGTTTGCGCATGCCTCTTGAAATAAGAAAAGCTTACTTCCACCGTTTTTTAAAATCACAGCTTCTAGAAGGTTTACATGATTTCGTAAAAAACACGACTTTTTAGAAAATGTGTTTTATTTGACAAATGGAATCTACAAAGTATGCACATTCTACGTCATAACGACTTTCTATAGTTTGCGCATGCGTCCGGAAATAAGAAAAGCTTACTTCCCCCGTTTTTTAAAATCACAGCTTCTAGAAGGTTTACATGATTTCTTAAAAAACACGAGTTTTTAGAAAATGTGTTTTATTTCATAAATGGAATCTACAAAGTATGCACATTCTACGTCATAACGATTTTCTATAGTTTGCGCATGCGTCCGGATATAAGAAAAGCTTACTTCCCCCGTTTTTTAAAATAACAGCTTCTAGTAGGTTTACATGATTTCTTTAAAAACACGAGTTTTTAGAAAATGTGTTTTATTTCATAAATGGAATCCACAAAGTATGCACATTCTACATCATAACGACTTTGTATTGTTTGCGCATGCATCCGGAAATAAAAAAAGCTTACTTCCACCGTTTTTTTAAATCGCAGCTTCTAGAAGGTTTACATGATTTCATAAAAAACACGAGTTTTTAGAAAATGTGTTTTATTTCATAAATGGAATCTACAAAGTATGCACATTCTACGTCATAACGACTTTCTATAGTTTGCGCATGCGTCCGGAAATAAGAAAAGCTTACTTCCCCCGTTTTTTAAAATCACAGCTTCTAGAAGGTTTACATGATTTCTTAAAAAACACGAGTTTTTCGAAAATTTGTTTTATTTCATAAATGGAATCTACAAAGTATGCACATTCTATGTCATAACGACTTTCTATAGTTTGCACATGCGTCCGGAGATAAGAAACGCTTACATCCACCGTTTTTTAAAATCACAGCTTCTAGAAGGTTTACATGATTTCATAAAAAACACGAGCTTTTGGAAAATGTGTTTTCTTTCATAAATGGAGTCAACAAAGTATGCACATTCTACGTCATAACGACTTTGTATAGTTTGCGCATGCGTCTAGAAATAAGAAAAGTTTACTTCCACTGTTTTTTAAAATCACAGCTTCTAGAAGGTTTACATGATTTCGTAAAAAACACGAGTTTTTAGAAAATGTGTTTTATTTCATAAATAGAATCTACAAAGTATGCACATTCTACATCATAACGACTTTCTATAGTTTGCGCATGCGTCCGGAAAAAAGAGAAGCTTACTTCCACCGTTTTTTAAAATCACAGCTTCTAGAAGGTTTACATGATTTCTTAAAAAACACGAGTTTTTAGAAAATGTGTTTTATTTCATCAATGGAATCTACAAAGTATGCACATTCTACGTCATAACGACTTTCTATAGTTTGCGCATGCGTCCGGAAATAAGAAAAGCTTACTTCCCCAGTTTTTTAAAATCACAGCTTCTAAAAGGTTTACATGATTTCTTAAAAAACACGAGTTTTTAGAAAATGTGTTTTCTTTCATAAATGGAATCAACAAAGTATGCACATTCTACGTCATAACGACTTTCTATAGTTTGCGCATGCGTTTGGAAATAAGAAAAGCTTACTTCCCCCGTTTTTTAAAATCACAGCTTCTAGAAGGTTTACATGATTTCTTAAAAAACACGAGTTTTTAGAAAATGTGTTTTATTTCATAAATGGAATCAACAAAGTATGCACATTCTACATCATAACGTCTTTCTATAGTTTGCACATTTGTCCGGAAGTAAGAAAAGCTTACTTCCACCGTTTTTTAAAATCACGGCTTCTAGAAGGTTTACATGATTTCCTAAAAAACACGAGTTTTTAGAAAATGTGTTTTATTTCATAAATGGAATCAACAAAGTATGCACATTCTACGTCATAACGACTTTCTATAGTTTGCGCATGCATTTGGAAATAAGAAAAGCTTACTTCTCCCTTTTTTTAAAATCACGGCTTCTAGAAGGTTTACATGATTTCATAAAAAACACGAGTTTTTAGAAAATGTGTTTTATTTCATAAATGGAATCAACAAAGTATGCACATTCTACGTCATAATGACTTTCTATAGTTTTCACATGCATCCGGAAATAAGAAAAGCTTACTTCCCCCGTTTTTTAAAATCACAGCTTCTAGAAGGTTTACATGATTTCGTAAAAAACATGAGTTTTTAGAAAATGTGTTTTATTTCATAAATGGAATCAACAAGATATGCACATTCTACGTCATAACCACTTTGTATAGTTTGCGCATGCATCTGGAAATAAGACAAGCTTCCTTCCACCGTTTTTTAAAATCCCAGCTTCTAGAAGGTTTACATGATTTCGTAAAAAACACGAGTTTTTAGAAAATGTGTTTTATTTCATAAATGAAATCTACAAAGTATGCACATTCTACGTCATAACGACTTTCAATAGTTTGCGCATGCACCCGGAAATAAGAAAAGCTTACTTCCCCCGTTTTTTAAAATCACAGCTTCTAGAAGGTTTACATGATTTCTTAAAAAACACGAGTTTTTAGAAAATGTGTTTTATTTCATCAATGGAATCTACAAAGTATGCACATTCTACGTCATAACGAATTTCTATAGTTTGCGCATGCGTCTGGAAATAAGAAAAGCTTACTTCCCCAGTTTTATAAAATCACAGGTTCTAGAAGGTTTACATGATTTCTTAAAAAACACGAGTTTTACAAAATGTGTTTTCTTTCATAAATGGAATCAACAAAGTATGCACATTCTACGTCATAACTACTTTCTATAGTTTGCACATGCGTTTGTAAATAAGAAAAGCTTACTTCCCCCGTTTTTTAAAATCACAGCTTCTAGAAGGTTTACATGATTTCTTAATAAACCCGAGTTTTTAGAAAATGTGTTTTATTTCATAAATGGAATCAACAAAGTATGCACATTCTACATCATAACGGCTTTCTATAGTTTGCGCATTCGTCCGGAAATAAGAAAAGCTTACTTCCACCGTTTTTTAAAATCACAGCTTCTAGAAGGTTTACATGATTTCCTAAAAAACACGAGTTTTTAGAAAATGTGTTTTATTTCATAAATGGAATCTACAAAGTATGCACATTCTACGTCATAACGACTTTCTATAGTTTGCGCACGAGTCCGGAAATAAGAAAAGCTTACTTCCCCCGTTTTTTAAAATCACAGCTTCTAGAAGGTTTACATGATTTCTTAAAAAACACGAGTTTTTAGAAAATGTGTTTTATTTCATAAATGGAATCAACAAAGTATCCACATTCTACATCATAACGACTTTCTATAGTTTGCGCATTTGTCCGGAAATAAGAAAAGCTTACTTCCACCGTTTTTTAAAATCACAGCTTCTAGAAGGTTTACATGATTTCCTAAAAAACATGAGTTTTTAGAAAATGTGTTTTATTTCATAAATGGAATCTAAAAAGTATGCACATTCTACGTCATAACTACTTTCTATAGTTTGCGCATGCGTCCGGAAATAAGAAAAGCTTACTTCCCCGTTTTTTAAAATCACAGCTTCTAGAAGGTTTACATGATTTCGTAAAAAACATGATTTTTTAGAAAATGTGTTTTATTTCATAAATGCAATCTACAAAGTATGCACATTCTACGTCATAACGACATTCTATAGTTTGCGCATGCGTCCGGAAATAAGAAAAGCTTACTTCCACAGTTTTTTAAAATCACAGCTTCTAGAGGGTTTACATGATTTCGTAAAAAACACGAGTTTTTAGAAAATGTGTTTTATTTCATAAATGGAATCTACAAAGTATGCACATTCTACGTCATAACGACTTTCTATAGTTTGTGCATGCGTCCGGAAATAAGAAAAGCTTACTTCCACCGTTTTTTAAAATCAGAGCTTCTCGAAGGTTTACATGATTTCGTAAAAAACACGGGTTTTTAGAAAATGTGTTTTATTACATAAATGGAATCTACAAAGTATGCACATTCTACGTCATAACGACTTTCTATAGTTTGCGCATGCATCCGGAAATAAGAAAAGCTTACTGCCACCGTTTTTTAAAATCACAGCTTCTAGAAGGTTTACATGATTTCGTAAAAAACAAGAGTTTTTAGAAAATGTGTTTTTTTTCATAAATGGAATCTACAAAGTATGCACATTCTACGTCATAACGACTTTCTATAGTTTGCGCATGCTTCCGGAAATAAGAAAAGCTTACTTCCCCCATTTTTTAAAATCACAGCTTCAAGAAGGTTTACATGATTTCTTAAAAAACACGAGTTTTTAGAAAATGTGTTTTATTTCATAAATATAATCAACAAAGCATGCACATTCTACGTCATAACGACTTTCTATACTTTGCGCATGCATCCGGAAATAAGAAAAGCTTACTTCCCCCGTTTTTTAAAATCACAACTTCTAGAAGGTTTACATGATTTCGTAAAAAACATGAGTTTTTAGAAAATGTGTTTTATTTCATAAATGGAATCTACAAAGTATGCAAATTCTACGTCATAACGACTTTCTATAGTTTGCGCATGCATCCGGAAATAAGAAACGCTTACTTCCACCGTTTTTTAAAATCACAGCTTCTAGAAGGTTTACATGATTTCGTAAAAAACACGAGTTTTTAGAAAATGTGTTTTATTTCATAAATGGAATCAACAAAGTATGCACATTCTACGTCATAACCACTTTCTATAGTTTGCGCATTCGTCCGGAAATAAGAAAATCTTACTTCCACAGTTTTTTAAAATCACAGCTTTTAAAAGGTTTACATGATTTCGTAAAAAAGATGAGTTTTTAGAAAATGTGTTTTATTTCATAAATGGAATCTACAAAGTATGCACATTCTACGTCATAACGAGTTTCTATAGTTTGCCCATGCGTCCGAAAATAGGAAACGCTTACTTCCCCTGTTTTTTAAAATCAAAGCTTCAAGAAGGTTTACATGATTTCTTAAAAAACACGAGTTTTTAGAAAATGTGTTTTATTTCATAAATGGAATCTACAAAGTATGCACATTCTACGTCATAATGAATTATTATAGTTTGCGCATGTGTCCGGAAGTAAAAAAGCTTACTTCCCCTGTTTTTTAAAATCACAGCTTCTAGAAGGTTTACATGATTTATTAAAAAACACGACCTTTTAGAAAATGTGTTTTATTTAAAAAATGGAATCTACAAAGTATGCAAATTCTACGTCATAACGAATTTCTGTAGTTTGCGCATGCGTCCGGAAATAAGAAAAGCTTACTTCTCCAGCTTTTTAAAATCACAGCTTCTAGAAGGTTTACATGATTTCTTAAAAAACACGAGTTTTTAGAAAATGTGTTATATTTCATAAATGGAATCAACAAAGTATGCACATTCTACGTCATAACGAATTTCTATAGTTTGCGCATTCGTCCGGAAATAAGAAAAGCTTACTTCCCCCGTTTTTTAAAATCACAGCTTCTAGAAGGTTTAGATGATTTCGTAAAAAACACGAGTTTATAGAAAATGTGTTTTATTTCATAAATTGAATCTACAAACTATGCACATTCTACGTCATAACGACTTTCTATAGTTTACACATGCGTCCGGAAATAAGAAAAGCTTACTTCCCCCGTTTTTTAAAATCATAGCTTCTAGAAGGTTTACATGATTTCGTAAAAAACACGAGTTTTTAGAAAATGTGTTTTATTTCATAAATGGAATCAACAAAGTATGCACATTCTATGTCATAACGACTTTCTATACTTTGCGCATTCGTCCGGAAATAAGAAAAGCTTACTTCCACCGTTTTTTAAAATCACAGCTTCGAGAAGGTTTACATGATTTTGTAAAAAACACGAGTTTTCAGAAAATGTGTTTTATTTCATAAATGGAATCTACAAAGTATGCACATTCTACGTCATAACGACTTTCTATAGTTTGCGCATTCGTCCGCAAATAAGAAAAGCTTACTTCCACCGTTTTTTAAAATCACAGCTTCTAGAAGGTTTACATGATTTCTTAAAAAACACGAGTTTTTAGAAAATGTGTTTTATTTCATAAATGGAATCAACTAAGTATGCACATTCTACGTCATAACGAATTTCTATAGTTTGCGCATTCGTCCGCAAATAAGAAAAACTTACTTCCACAGTTTTTTAAAACCACAGCTTCTAGAAGGTTTACATGATTTCGTAAAAAACATGAGTTTTTAGAAAATGTGTTTTATTTGATAAATGGAATCTACAAAGTATGCACATTCTACGTCATAACGACTTTCTATAGTTTGCGCATGCATCCGGAAATAAGAAAAGCTTACCTCCCCCGTTTTTTAAAATCACAGCTTCTAGAAGGTTTACATGATTTCTTAAAAAACACGAGTTTTTAGAAAATGTGTTTTATTTCATAACTGGAATCAACAAAGTATGCGCATTCTATGTCATAACGACTTTCTATAGTTTGCGCATGCGTCCGGAAATAAGAAAAGCTTACTTCCCCTGTTTTTTAAAATCACAGCTTCTAGAAGGTTTACATGATTTCTTAAAAAACACGAGTTTTTAGAAAATGTGTTTTCTTTCATAAATGGAATCAACAAAGTATGCACATTCTACGTCATAACGACTTTCTATAGTTTGCGCATGCGTTTGGAAATAAGAAAAGCTTACTTCCCCCGTTTTTTAAAATCACAGCTACTCGAAGGTTTACATGATTTCTTAAAAAACACGAGTTTTTAGAAAATGTGTTTTATTTCATAAATGGAATCAACAAAGTATGCACATTCTACGTCATAACTACTTTCTATACTTTGCGCATGCGTTTGGAAATAAGAAAAGCTTACTTCCCCAGTTTTTTAAAATCACAGCTACTAGAAGGTTTACATGATTTCTTAAAAAACACGAGTTTTTAGAAAATGTGTTTTATTTCATAAATGGAATCAACAAAGTATGCACATTCTATGTCATAACTACTTTCTATAGTTTGCGCATGCGTTTGGAAATAAGAAAAGCTTACTTCCCCCGTTTTTTAAAATCACAGCTACTAGAAGGTTTACATGATTTCTTAAAAAACACGAGTTTTTAGAAAATGTGTTTTATTTCATAAATGGAATCAACAAATTATGCACATTCTACGTCATAACTACTTTCTATACTTTGCGCATGCGTTTGGAAATAAGAAAAGCTTACTTCCCCCGTTTTTTAAAATCACAGCTTCTAGAAGGTTTACATGATTTCTTAAAAAACAAGAGTTTTAAGAAAATGTGTTTTATTTCATAAATGGAATCAACAAAGTATGCACATTCTACGTCATAACGACTTTCTATACTTTGCGCATGCGTCCGGAAATAAGAAAAGCTTACTTCCACTGTTTTTTAAAATCACAGCTTCTAGAAGGTTTACATGATTTCGTAAAAAACACGAGTTTTTAGAAAATGTGTTTTATTTCATAAATGGAATCTACAAAGTATGCACATTCTACGTCATAACGTATTTCTATAGTTTGCGCATGCTTCCGAAAATAAGAAAAGCTTACTTCCCCCGTTTTTTAAAATCACAGCTTCTAGAAGGTTTACATGATTTCGTAAAAAACACGAGTTTTTAGAAAATGTGTTTTATTTCATAAATGGAATCTACAAAGTATGCACATTCTACGTCATAACGACTTTCTATAGTTTGCGCATGCGTCCGGAAATAAGAAAAGCTTTATTCCCCCGTTTTTTAAAATCACAGCTTCTAGAAGGTTTACATGATTTCTTAAAAAACACGAGTTTTTAGAAAATGTGTTTTATTTCATAAATGGAATCAACAAAGTATGCACATTCTACGTCATAACCACTTTGTATAGATTGCGCATGGGTCTGGAAATAAGAAAAGCTTACTTCCACCGTTTTTTAAAATCACAGCTTCTAGAAGGTTTACATGATTTCGTAAAAAACATGAGTTTTTAGAAAATGTGTTTTATTTCATAAATGGAATCTACAAAGTATGCACATTCTACGTCATAACGACTTTCAATAGTTTGCGCATTCGTCCAGAAATAAGAAAAGCTTACTTCCCCCGTTTTTTAAAATCACAGCTTCTAGAAGCTTTACATAATTTCTTAAAAAACACGAGTTTTTAGAAAATGTGTTTTATTTCATCAATGGAATCTACAAAGTATGCACATTCTACGTCATAACGACTTTCTATAGTTTGCGCATGTGTCCGGAAATAAGAAAAGCTTACTTCCCCAGTTTTTTAAAATCACAACTTCTAGAAGGTTTACATGATTTCGTAAAAAACACGAGTTTTTAGAAAATGTGTTTTATTTCATAAATGGAATCAACAAACTATGCACATTCTACATCATAACGAATTTCTATAGTTTGCGCATTCGTCTGGAAATAAGAAAAGCTTATTTCCACTGTTTTTTAAAATCACAGCTTCTGGAAGGTTTACATGATTTCGTAAAAAACATGAGTTTTTAGAAAATGTGTTTTATTCCATAAATGGAATCTACAAAGTATGCACATTCTACGTCATAACGTATTTCTATAGTTTGCGTATGCTTCCGAAAATAAGAAACGGTTACTTCCCCCATTTTTTAAAATCACAGCTTCTAGAAGGTTTACACGATTTCGTAAAAAAAACGAGTTTTTAGAAAATGTGTTTTATTTCATAAATGGAATCTACAAAGTATGCACATTCTACGTCATAACGACTTTCTATAGTTTGCGCATGCGTCTGGAAATAAGAAAAGCTTTCTTCCCCCGTTTTTTAAAATCACAGCTTCTAGAAGTTTTACATGATTTCGTAAAAAACAGGAGTTTTTAGAAAATTTGTTTTATTTCATAAATGGAATCTACAAGGTATGCACATTCTACATCATAACGAATTTCTATAGTTTGCGCATGCGTCCGGAAATAAGAAACGCTTAAATCCACCGTTTTTTAAAATCACAGATTCTAGAAGGTTTACATGATTTCGTAAAAAACACGAGTTTTTAGAAAATGTGTTTTATTTCATCAATGGAATCTACAAAGTATGCACATTCTACGTCATAACGACTTTCTATAGTTTGCGCATGCGTCCGGAAATAAGAAAAGCTTACTTCCCCAGTTTTTTAAAATCACAGCTTCTAGAAGGTTTACATGATTTCTTAAAAAACAAGAGTTTTTAGAAAATGTGTTTTATTTCATCAATGGAATCTACAAAGTATGCACATTCTACGTCATAACGACTTTCTATAGTTTGCGTATGCGTCCGGAAATAAGAAAAGCTTACTTCCCGAGTTTTTTAAAATCACAGCTTCTAGAAGGTTTACATGATTTCTTAAAAAACACGAGTTTTTAGAAAATGTGTTTTCTTTCATAAATGGAATCAACAAAGTATGCACATTCTACGTCATAACGACTTTCTATAGTTTGCGCATGCGTTTGGAAATAAGAAAAGCTTACTTCCCCCGTTTTTTAAAATCACAGCTTCTAGAAGGTTTACATGATTTCTTAAAAAACACGAGTTTTTAGAAAATGTGTTTTCTTTCATAAATGGAATCAACAAAGTATGCACATTCTACGTCATAACAACTCTCTATAGTTTGCGCATGCGTTTGGAAATAAGAAAAGCTTACTTCTCCCGTTTTTTAAAATCACAGCTTCTAGAAGGTTTACATGATTTCTTAAAAAACACGAATTTTTAGAAAATGTGTTTTATTTCATAAATGGAATCTACAAAGTATGCAAATACTACGTCATAACGACTTTCTATAGTTTGCGAATGCGTCCGGAAATAAGAAAAGCTTACTTCCACCTTTTTTCAAAATCACAGCTTCAAGAAGGTTTACATGATTACGTAAAAAACACGAGTTTTTAGAAAATGTGTTTTATTTCATAAATGGAATCAACAAACTATGCACATTCTACGTCATAACGACTTTCTATAGTTTATGCATGCGTTTGGAAATAATAAAAGCTTACTTCCCCCATTTTTTAAAATCACAGCTTCTAGAAGGTTTACATGATTTGTTAAAAAACACGAGTTTTTAGAAAATGTGTTTTATTTCATAAATGGAATCAACAAATTATGCACATTCTACGTCATAACGACTTTCTATAGTTTGCGCATGCGTCCGGAAATAAGAAATGCTTACTTCCCCCGTTTTTTAAAATCACAGCTTCTAGAAGGTTTACATGATTTCGTAAAAAACACGAGTTTTTAGAAAATGTGTTTTATTTCATAACTGGAATCAACAAACTATGCACATTCTACATCATAACGACTTTCTCTAGTTTGCGCATTCGTCCGGAAATAAGAAAAGATTACTTCCACCGTTTTTTAAAATCACAGCTTCTAGAAGGTTTACATGATTTCCTAAAAAACATGAGTTTTTAGAAAATGTGTTTTATTTCATAAATGGAATCTACAAAGTATTCACATTCTACGTCATAACGACTTTCTATAGTTTGCGCACGCGTCCGGAAATAAGAAAAGCTTACTTCCCCCGTTTTTTAAAATCACAGCTTCTAGAAGGTTTACATGATTTCGTAAAAAACATGAGTTTTTAGAAAATGTGTTTTATTTCATAAATGGAATCTACAAAGTATGCACATTCTACGTCATAACGACATTCTATAGTTTGCGCATGCCTCTGGAAATAAGAAAAGCTTACTTCCACCGTTTTTTAAAATCACAGCTTCTAGAAGGTTTACATGATTTCGTAAAAAACACGACTTTTTAGAAAATGTGTTTTATTTGACAAATGGAATCTACAAAGTATGCACATTCTACGTCATAACGACTTTCTATAGTTTGCGCATGCGTCCGGAAATAAGAAAAGCTTACTTCCCCCGTTTTTTAAAATCACAGCTTCTAGAAGGTTTACATGATTTCTTAAAAAACACGAGTTTTTAGAAAATGTGTTTTTTTTCATAAATGGAATCTACAAAGTATGCACATTCTACGTCATAACGACTTTCTATAGTTTGCGCATGCTTCCGGAAATAAGAAAAGCTTACTTCCCCCATTTTTTAAAATCACACCTTCAAGAAGGTTTACATGATTTCTTAAAAAACACGAGTTTTTAGAAAATGTGTTTTATTTCATAAATATAATCAACAAAGCATGCACATTCTACGTCATAACGACTTTCTATACTTTGCGCATGCGTCCGGAAATAAGAAAAGCTTACTTCCCCCGTTTTTTAAAATCACAGCTTCTAGAAGGTTTACATGATTTCGTAAAAAACATGAGTTTTTAGAGAATGTGTTTTATTTCATAAATGGAATCTACAAAGTATGCAAATTCTACGTCATAACGACTTTCTATAGTTTGCGCATGCATCCGGAAATAAGAAACGCTTACTTCCACCGTTTTTTAAAATCACAGCTTCTAGAAGGTTTACATGATTTCATAAAAAACACGAGTTTTTAGAAAATGTGTTTTATTTCATAAATGGAATCAACAAAGTATGCACATTCTACGTCATAACGACTTTCTATAGTTTGCGCATTCGTCCGGAAATAAGAAAATCTTACTTCCACAGTTTTTTAAAATCACAGCTTCTAAAAGGTTTACATGATTTCGTAAAAAAGATGAGTTTTTAGAAAATGTGTTTTATTTCATAAATGGAATCTACAAAGTATGCACATTCTACGTCATAACGACTTTCTATAGTTTGCCCATGCGTCCGAAAATAAGAAACGCTTACTTCCCCTGTTTTTTAAAATCAAAGCTTCAAGAAGGTTTACATGATTTCTTAAAAAACACGAGTTTTTAGAAAATGTGTTTTATTTCATAAATGGAATCTACAAAGAATGCACATTCTACGTCATAACGAATTGTTATAGTTTGCGCATGCGTCCGGAAATAAAAAAGCTTACTTCCCCTGTTTTTTAAAATCACAGCTTCTAGAAGGTTTACATGATTTATTAAAAAACACGACCTTTTAGAAAATGTGTTTTATTTAAAAAATGGAATCTACAAAGTATGCAAATTCTACGTCATAACGAATTTCTATAGTTTGCGCATGCGTCCGGATATAAGAAAAGCTTACTTCCCCCGTTTTTTAAAATAACAGCTTCTAGAAGGTTTACATGATTTCTTAAAAAACATGAGTTTTTAGAAAATGTGTTTTATTTCATAAATGGAATCCACAAAGTATGCACATTCTACGTCATAACGACTTTGTATTGTTTGCGCATGCATCCAGAAATAAAAAAAGCTTACATCCACCGTTTTTTTAAATCGCAGCTTCTAGAAGGTTTACATGATTTCATAAAAAACATGAGTTTTTAGAAAATGTGTTTTATTTCATAAATGGAATCTACAAAGTATGCACATTCTACGTCATAACGACTTTCTATAGTTTGCGCATGCGTCCGGAAATAAGAAAAGCTTACTTCCCCCGTTTTTTAAAATCACAGCTTCTAGAAGGTTTACATGATTTCTTACAAAACACGAGTTTTTCGAAAATTTGTTTTATTTCATAAATGGAATCTACAAAGTATGCACATTCTATGTCATAACGACTTTCTATAGTTTGCACATGCGTCCGGAGATAAGAAACGCTTACATCCACCATTTTTTAAAATCACAGCTTCTAGAAGGTTTACATGATTTCATAAAAAACACGAGCTTTTGGAAAATGTGTTTTCTTTCATAAATGGAGTCAACAAAGTATGCACATTCTACGTCATAACGACTTTGTATAGTTTGCGCATGCGTCTAGAAATAAGAAAAGTTTACTTCCACCGTTTTTTAAAATCACAGCTTCTAGAAGGTTTACATGATTTCGTAAAAAACACGAGTTTTTAGAAAATGTGTTTTATTTCATAAATAGAATCTACAAAGTATGCACATTCTACATCATAACGACTTTCTATAGTTTGCGCATGCGTCCGGAAAAAAGAGAAGCTTACTTCCACCGTTTTTTAAAATCACAGCTTCTAGAAGGTTTACATGATTTCTTAAAAAACACGAGTTTTTAGAAAATGTGTTTTATTTCATCAATGGAATCTACAAAGTATGCACATTCTACGTCATAACGACTTTCTATAGTTTGCGCATGCGTCCGGAAATAAGAAAAGCTTACTTCCCCAGTTTTTTAAAATCACAGCTTCTAGAAGGTTTACATGATTTCTTAAAAAACACGAGTTTTTAGAAAATGTGTTTTCTTTCATAAATGGAATCAACAAAGTATGCACATTCTACGTCATAACGACTTTCTATAGTTTGCGCATGCGTTTGGAAATAAGAAAAGCTTACTTCCCCCGTTTTTTAAAATCACAGCTTCTAGAAGGTTTACATGATTTCTTAAAAAACACGAGTTTTTAGAAAATGTGTTTTATTTCATAAATGGAATCAACAAAGTATGCACATTCTACATCATAACGTCTTTCTATAGTTTGCACATTCGTCCGGAAGTAAGAAAAGCTTACTTCCACCGTTTTTTAAAATCACGGCTTCTAGAAGGTTTACATGATTTCCTAAAAAACATGAGTTTTTAGAAAATGTGTTTTATTTCATAAATGGAATCAACAAAGTATGCACATTCTACGTCATAACGACTTTCTATAGTTTGCGCATGCATTTGGAAATAAGAAAAGCTTACTTCTCCCTTTTTTTAAAATCACGGCTTCTAGAAGGTTTACATGATTTCATAAAAAACACGAGTTTTTAGAAAATGTGTTTTATTTCATAAATGGAATCAACAAAGTATGCACATTCTACGTCATAACGACTTTCTATAGTTTTCACATGCATCCGGAAATAAGAAAAGCTTACTTCCCCCGTTTTTTAAAATCACAGCTTCTAGAAGGTTTACATGATTTCGTAAAAAACATGAGTTTTTAGAAAATGTGTTTTATTTCATAAATGGAATCAACAAGATATGCACATTCTACGTCATAACCACTTTGTATAGTTTGTGCATGCATCTGGAAATAAGACAAGCTTCCTTCCACCGATTTTTAAAATCACAGCTTCTAGAAGGTTTACATGATTTCGTAAAAAACACGAGTTTTTAGAAAATGTGTTTTATTTCATAAATGAAATCTACAAAGTATGCACATTCTACGTCATAACGACTTTCAATAGTTTGCGCATGCGCCCGGAAATAAGAAAAGCTTACTTCCCCCGTTTTTTAAAATCACAGCTTCTAGAAGGTTTACATGATTTCTTAAAAAACACGAGTTTTTAGAAAATGTGTTTTATTTCATCAATGGAATCTACAAAGTATGCACATTCTACGTCATAACGACTTTCTATAGTTTGCGCATGCGTCTGGAAATAAGAAAAGCTTACTTCCCAGTTTTATAAAATCACAGGTTCTAGAAGGTTTACATGATTTCTTAAAAAACACGAGTTTTAGAAAATGTGTTTTCTTTCATAAATGGAATCAACAAAGTATGCACATTCTACGTCATAACTACTTTCTATAGTTTGCACATGCGTTTGTAAATAAGAAAAGCTTACTTCCCCCGTTTTTTAAAATCACAGCTTCTAGAAGGTTTACATGATTTCTTAATAAACCCGAGTTTTTAGAAAATGTGTTTTATTTCATAAATGGAATCAACAAAGTATGCACATTCTACATCATAATGGCTTTCTATAGTTTGCGCATTCGTCCGGAAATAAGAAAAGCTTACTTCCACCGTTTTTTAAAATCACAGCTTCTAGAAGGTTTACATGATTTCCTAAAAAACACGAGTTTTTAGAAAATGTGTTTTATTTCATAAATGGAATCTAAAAAGTATGCACATTCTACATCATAACTACTTTCTATAGTTTGCGCATGCGTCCCGAAATAAGAAAAGCTTACTTCCCCGCTTTTTAAAATCACAGCTTCTAGAAGGTTTACATGATTTCGTAAAAAACACGATTTTTTAGAAAATGTGTTTTATTTCATAAATGCAATCTACAAAGTATGCACATTCTACGTCATAACGACATTCTATAGTTTGCGCATGCGTCCGGAAATAAGAAAAGCTTACTTCCACAGTTTTTTAAAATCACAGCTTCTAGAAGGTTTACATGATTTCGTAAAAAACACGAGTTTTTAGAAAATGTGTTTTATTTCATAAATGGAATCTACAAAGTATGCACATTCTACGTCATAACGACTTTCTATAGTTTGTGCATGCGTCCGGAAATAAGAAAAGCTTACTTCCACCGTTTTTTAAAATCAGAGCTTCTCGAAGGTTTACATGATTTCGTAAAAAACACGGGTTTTTAGAAAATGTGTTTTATTACATAAATGGAATCTACAAAGTATGCACATTCTACGTCATAATGACTTTCTATAGTTTGCGCATGCATCCGGAAATAAGAAAAGCTTACTTCCACCGTTTTTTAAAATCACAGCTTCTAGAAGGTTTACATGATTTCGTAAAAAACAAGAGTTTTTAGAAAATGTGTTTTTTTTCATAAATGGAATCTACAAAGTATGCACATTCTACGTCATAACGACTTTCTATAGTTTGCGCATGCTTCCGGAAATAAGAAAAGCTTACTTCCCCCATTTTTTAAAATCACACCTTCAAGAAGGTTTACATGATTTCTTAAAAAACACGAGTTTTTAGAAAATGTGTTTTATTTCATAAATATAATCAACAAAGCATGCACATTCTACGTCATAACGACTTTCTATACTTTGCGCATGCGTCCGGAAATAAGAAAAGCTTACTTCCCCCGTTTTTTAAAATCACAGCTTCTAGAAGGTTTACATGATTTCGTAAAAAACATGAGTTTTTAGAGAATGTGTTTTATTTCATAAATGGAATCTACAAAGTATGCAAATTCTACGTCATAACGACTTTCTATAGTTTGCGCATGCATCCGGAAATAAGAAAAGCTTACTTCCACCGTTTTTTAAAATCACAGCTTCTAGAAGGTTTACATGATTTCGTAAAAAACACGAGTTTTTAGAAAATGTGTTTTATTTCATAAATGGAATCAACAAAGTATGCACATTCTACGTCATAACGACTTTCTATAGTTTGCGCATTCGTCCGGAAATAAGAAAATCTTACTTCCACAGTTTTTTAAAATCACAGCTTCTAAAAGGTTTACATGATTTCGTAAAAAAGATGAGTTCTTAGAAAATGTGTTTTATTTCATAAATGGAATCTACAAAGTATGCACATTCTACGTCATAACGACTTTCTATAGTTTGCCCATGCGTCCGAAAATAAGAAACACTTACTTCCCCTGTTTTTTAAAATCAAAGCTTCAAGAAGGTTTACATGATTTCTTAAAAAACACGAGTTTTTAGAAAATGTGTTTTATTTCATAAATGGAATCTACAAAGAATGCACATTCTACGTCATAACGAATTGTTATAGTTTGCGCATGCGTCCGGAAATAAAAAAGCTTACTTCCCCTGTTTTTTAAAATCACAGCTTCTAGAAGGTTTACATGATTTATTAAAAAACACGACCTTTTAGAAAATGTGTTTTATTTAAAAAATGGAATCTACAAAGTATGCAAATTCTACGTCATAACGAATTTCTATAGTTTGCGCATGCGTCCGGAAATAAGAAAAGCTTACTTCTCCCGTTTTTTAAAATCACAGCTTCTAGAAGGTTTACATGATTTCTTAAAAAACACGAGTTTTTAGCAAATGTGTTTTATTTCATAAATGGAATCAACAAAGTATGCACATTCTACGTCATAACGAATTTCTATAGTTTGCGCATTCGTCCGGAAATAAGAAAAGCTTACTTCCCCCGTTTTTTAAAATCACAGCTTCTAGAAGGTTTAGATGATTTCGTAAAAAACACGAGTTTATAGAAAATGTGTTTTATTTCATAAATTGAATCTACAAACTATGCACATTCTACGTCATAACGACTTTCTATAGTTTACACATGCGTCCGGAAATAAGAAAAGCTTACTTCCCCCGTTTTTTAAAATCATAGCTTCTAGAAGGTTTACATGATTTCGTAAAAAACACGAGTTTTTAGAAAATGTGTTTTATTTCATAAATGGAATCAACAAAGTATGCACATTCTATGTCATAACGACTTTCTATACTTTGCGCATTCGTCCGGAAATAAGAAAAGCTTACTTCCACCGTTTTTTAAAATCACAGCTTCGAGAAGGTTTACATGATTTTGTAAAAAACACGAGTTTTAAGAAAATGTGTTTTATTTCATAAATGGAATCTACAAAGTATGCACATTCTACGTCATAACGACTTTCTATAGTTTGCGCATTCGTCCGGAAATAAGAAAAGCTTACTTCCACCGTTTTTTAAAATCACAGCTTCTAGAAGGTTTACATGATTTCTTAAAAAACACGAGTTTTTAGAAAATGTGTTTTATTTCATAAATGGAATCAACTAAGTATGCACATTCTACGTCATAACGAATTTCTATAGTTTGCGCATTCGTCCGCAAATAAGAAAAAACTTACTTCCACAGTTTTTTAAAACCACAGCTTCTAGAAGGTTTACATGATTTCGTAAAAAACATGAGTTTTTAGAAAATGTGTTTTATTTGATAAATGGAATCTACAAAGTATGCACATTCTACGTCATAACGACTTTCTATAGTTTGCGCATGCATCCGGAAATAAGAAAAGCTTACCTCCCCCGTTTTTTAAAATCACAGCTTCTAGAAGGTTTACATGATTTCTTAAAAAACATGAGTTTTTAGAAAATGTGTTTTATTTCATAACTGGAATCAACAAAGTATGCGCATTCTATGTCATAACGACTTTCTATAGTTTGCGCATGCGTCCGGAAATAAGAAAAGCTTACTTCCCCTGTTTTTTAAAATCACAGCTTCTAGAAGGTTTACATGATTTATTAAAAAACACGACCTTTTAGAAAATGTGTTTTATTTAAAAAATGGAATCTACAAAGTATGCAAATTCTACGTCATAACGAATTTCTATAGTTTGCGCATGCGTCCGGAAATAAGAAAAGCTTACTTCTCCCGTTTTTTAAAATCACAGCTTCTAGAAGGTTTACATGATTTCTTAAAAAACACGAGTTTTTAGCAAATGTGTTTTATTTCATAAATGGAATCAACAAAGTATGCACATTCTACGTCATAACGAATTTCTATAGTTTGCGCATTCGTCCGGAAATAAGAAAAGCTTACTTCCCCCGTTTTTTAAAATCACAGCTTCTAGAAGGTTTAGATGATTTCGTAAAAAACACGAGTTTATAGAAAATGTGTTTTATTTCATAAATTGAATCTACAAACTATGCACATTCTACGTCATAACGACTTTCTATAGTTTACACATGCGTCCGGAAATAAGAAAAGCTTACTTCCCCCGTTTTTTAAAATCATAGCTTCTAGAAGGTTTACATGATTTCGTAAAAAACACGAGTTTTTAGAAAATGTGTTTTATTTCATAAATGGAATCAACAAAGTATGCACATTCTATGTCATAACGACTTTCTATACTTTGCGCATTCGTCCGGAAATAAGAAAAGCTTACTTCCACCGTTTTTTAAAATCACAGCTTCGAGAAGGTTTACATGATTTTGTAAAAAACACGAGTTTTAAGAAAATGTGTTTTATTTCATAAATGGAATCTACAAAGTATGCACATTCTACGTCATAACGACTTTCTATAGTTTGCGCATTCGTCCGGAAATAAGAAAAGCTTTCTTCCACCGTTTTTTAAAATCACAGCTTCTAGAAGGTTTACATGATTTCTTAAAAAACACGAGTTTTTAGAAAATGTGTTTTATTTCATAAATGGAATCAACTAAGTATGCACATTCTACGTCATAACGAATTTCTATAGTTTGTGCATTCGTCCGCAAATAAGAAAAACTTACTTCCACAGTTTTTTAAAACCACAGCTTCTAGAAGGTTTACATGATTTCGTAAAAAACATGAGTTTTTAGAAAATGTGTTTTATTTGATAAATGGAATCTACAAAGTATGCACATTCTACGTCATAACGACTTTCTATAGTTTGCGCATGCATCCGGAAATAAGAAAAGCTTACCTCCCCCGTTTTTTAAAATCACAGCTTCTAGAAGGTTTACATGATTTCTTAAAAAACACGAGTTTTTAGAAAATGTGTTTTATTTCATAACTGGAATCAACAAAGTATGCGCATTCTATGTCATAACGACTTTCTATAGTTTGCGCATGCGTCCGGAAATAAGAAAAGCTTACTTCCCCTGTTTTTTAAAATCACAGCTTCTAGAAGGTTTACATGATTTCTTAAAAAACACGAGTTTTTAGAAAATGTGTTTTCTTTCATAAATGGAATCAACAAAGTATGCACATTCTACGTCATAACGACTTTCTATAGTTTGCGCATGCGTTTGGAAATAAGAAAAGCTTACTTCCCCCGTTTTTTAAAATCACAGCTTCTAGAAGATTTACATGATTTCTTAAAAAACACGAGTTTTTAGAAAATGTGTTTTATTTCATAAATGGAATCAACAAAGTATGCACATTCTACGTCATAACGACTTTCTATAGTTTGCGCATGCATTTGGAAATAAGAAAAGCTTACTTCTCCCTTTTTTTAAAATCACGGCTTCTAGAAGGTTTACATGATTTCATAAAAAACACGAGTTTTTAGAAAATGTGTTTTATTTCATAAATGGAATCAACAAAGTATGCACATTCTACGTCATAACGACTTTCTATAGTTTTCACATGCGTCCGGAAATAAGAAAAGCTTACTTCCCCCGTTTTTTAAAATCACAGCTTCTAGAAGGTTTACATGATTTCGTAAAAAACATGAGTTTTTAGAAAATGTGTTTTATTTCATAGATGGAATCAACAAGATATGCACATTCTACGTCATAACCACTTTGTATAGTTTGCGCATGCATCTGGAAATAAGACAAGCTTCCTTCCACCGTTTTTTAAAATCACAGCTTCTAGAAGGTTTACATGATTTCGTAAAAAACACGAGTTTTTAGAAAATGTGTTTTATTTCATAAATGAAATCTACAAAGTATGCACATTCTACGTCATAACGACTTTCAATAGTTTGCGCATGCGCCCGGAAATAAGAAAAGCTTACTTCCCCCGTTTTTTAAAATCACAGCTTCTAGAAGGTTTACACGATTTCTTAAAAAACACGAGTTTTTATAAAATGTGTTTTATTTCATCAATGGAATCTACAAAGTATGCACATTCTACGTCATAACGACTTTCTATAGTTTGCGCATGCGTCTGGAAATAAGAAAAGCTTACTTCCCCAGTTTTATAAAATCACAGGTTCTAGAAGGTTTACATGATTTCTTAAAAAACACGAGTTTTAGAAAATGTGTTTTCTTTCATAAATGGAATCAACAAAGTATGCACATTCTACGTCATAACTACTTTCTATAGTTTGCACATGCGTTTGTAAATAAGAAAAGCTTACTTCCCCCGTTTTTTAAAATCACAGCTTCTAGAAGGTTTACATGATTTCTTAATAAACCCGAGTTTTTAGAAAATGTGTTTTATTTCATAAATGGAATCTACAAAGTATGCACATTCTACATCATAACGGCTTTCTATAGTTTGCGCATTCGTCCGGAAATAAGAAAAGCTAACTTCCACCGTTTTTTAAAATCACAGCTTCTAGAAGGTTTACATGATTTCCTAAAAAACACGAGTTTTTAGAAAATGTGTTTTATTTCATAAATGGAATCTACAAAGTATGCACATTCTACGTCATAACGACTTTCTATAGTTTGCGCACGAGTCCGGAAATAAGAAAAGCTTACTTCCCCCTTTTTTTAAAATCACAGCTTCTAGAAGGTTTACATGATTTCTTAAAAAACACGAGTTTTTAGAAAATGTGTTTTATTTCATAAATGGAATCAACAAAGTATCCACATTCTACATCATAACGACTTTCTATAGTTTGCGCATTCGTCCGGAAATAAGAAAAGCTTACTTCCACCGTTTTTTAAAATCACAGCTTCTAGAAGGTTTACATGATTTCCTAAAAAACATGAGTTTTTAGAAAATGTTTTTTATTTCATAAATGGAATCTAAAAAGTATGCACATTCTATGTCATAACTACTTTCTATAGTTTGCGCATGCGTCCGGAAATAAGAAAAGCTTACTTCCCCCGTTTTTTAAAATCACAGCTTCTAGAAGGTTTACATGATTTCGTAAAAAACACGATTTTTTAGAAAATGTGTTTTATTTCATAAATGCAATCTACAAAGTATGCACATTCTACGTCATAACGACATTCTATAGTTTGCGCATGCGTCCGGAAATAAGAAAAGCTTACTTCCACAGTTTTTTAAAATCACAGCTTCTAGAAGGTTTACATGATTTCGTAAAAAACACGAGTTTTTAGAAAATGTGTTTTATTTCATAAATGGAATCTACAAAGTATGCACATTCTACGTCATAACGACTTTCTATAGTTTGTGCATGCGTCCGGAAATAAGAAAAGCTTACTTCCACCGTTTTTTAAAATCAGAGCTTCTCGAAGGTTTACATGATTTCGTAAAAAACACGGGTTTTTAGAAAATGTGTTTTATTACATAAATGGAATCTACAAAGTATGCTCATTCTACGTCATAACGACTTTCTATAGTTTGCGCATGCATCCGGAAATAAGAAAAGCTTACTTCCACCGTTTTTTAAAATCACAGCTTCTAGAAGGTTTACATGATTTCGTAAAAAACAAGAGTTTTTAGAAAATGTTTTTTTTTTTCATAAATGGAATCTACAAAGTATGCACATTCTACGTCATAACGACTTTCTATAGTTTGCGCATGCTTCCGGAAATAAGAAAAGCTTACTTCCCCCATTTTTTAAAATCACAGCTTCAAGAAGGTTTACATGATTTCTTAAAAAACACGAGTTTTTAGAAAATGTGTTTTATTTCATAAATATAATCAACAAAGCATGCACATTCTACGTCATAACGACTTTCTATACTCTGCGCATGCGTCAGGAAATAAGAAAAGGTTACTTCCCCCGTTTTTTAAAATCACAGCTTCTAGAAGGTTTACATGATTTCGTAAAAAACATGAGTTTTTAGAAAATGTGTTTTATTTCATAAATGGAATCTACAAAGTATGCAAATTCTACGTCATAACGACTTTCTATAGTTTGCGCATGCATCCGGAAATAAGAAACGCTTACTTCCACCGTTTTTTAAAATCACAGCTTCTAGAAGGTTTACATGATTTCGTAAAAAACACGAGTTTTTAGAAAATGTGTTTTATTTCATAAATGGAATCAACAAAGTATGCACATTCTACGTCATAACGACTTTCTATAGTTTGCGCATTCGTCCGGAAATAAGAAAATCTTACTTCCACAGTTTTTTAAAATCACAGCTTCTAAAAGGTTTACATGATTTCGTAAAAAAGATGAGTTTTTAGAAAATGTGTTTTATTTCATAAATGGAATCTACAAAGTATGCACATTCTACGTCATAACGACTTTCTATAGTTTGCCCATCCGTCCGAAAATAAGAAACGCTTACTTCCCCTGTTTTTTAAAATCAAAGCTTCAAGAAGGTTTACATGATTTCTTAAAAAACACGAGTTTTTAGAAAATGTGTTTTATTTCATAAATGGAATCTACAAAGTATGCACATTCTACGTCATAACGAATTATTATAGTTTGCGCATGCGTCCGGAAATAAAAAAGCTTACTTCCCCTGTTTTTTAAAATCACAGCTTCTAGAAGGTTTACATGATTTATTAAAAAACACGACCTTTTAGAAAATGTGTTTTATTTCAAAAATGGAATCTACAAAGTATGCAAATTCTACGTCATAACGAATTTCTATAGTTTGCGCATGCGTCCGGAAATAAGAAAAGCTTACTTCTCCCGTTTTTTAAAATCACAGCTTCTAGAAGGTTTACATGATTTCTTAAAAAACACGAGTTTTTAGCAAATGTGTTTTATTTCATAAATGGAATCAACAAAGTATGCACATTCTACGTCATAACGAATTTCTATAGTTTGCGCATTCGTCCGGAAATAAGAAAAGCTTACTTCCCCCGTTTTTTAAAATCACAGCTTCTAGAAGGTTTAGATGATTTCGTAAAAAACACGAGTTTATAGAAAATGTGTTTTATTTCATAAATTGAATCTACAAACTATGCACATTCTACGTCATAACGACTTTCTATAGTTTACACATGCGTCCGGAAATAAGAAAAGCTTACTTCCCCCGTTTTTTAAAATCATAGCTTCTAGAAGGTTTACATGATTTCGTAAAAAACACGAGTTTTTAGAAAATGTGTTTTATTTCATCAATGGAATCAACAAAGTATGCACATTCTATGTCATAACGAGTTTCTATACTTTGCGCATTCGTCCGGAAATAAGAAAAGCTTACTTCCACCGTTTTTTAAAATCACAGCTTCGAGAAGGTTTACATGATTTTGTAAAAAACACGAGTTTTAAGAAAATGTGTTTTATTTCATAAATGGAATTTACAAAGTATGCACATTCTACGTCATAACGACTTTCTATAGTTTGCGCATTCGTCCGGAAATAAGAAAAGCTTACTTCCACCGTTTTTTAAAATCACAGCTTCTAGAAGGTTTACATGATTTCTTAAAAAACACGAGTTTTTAGAAAATGTGTTTTATTTCATAAATGGAATCAACTAAGTATGCACATTCTACGTCATAACGAATTTCTATAGTTTGCGCATTCGTCCGCAAATAAGAAAAACTTACTTCCACAGTTTTTTAAAACCACAGCTTCTAGAAGGTTTACATGATTTCGTAAAAAACATGAGTTTTTAGAAAATGTGTTTTATTTGATAAATGGAATCTACAAAGTATGCACATTCTACGTCATAACGACTTTCTATAGTTTGCGCATGCATCCGGAAATAAGAAAAGCTTACCTCCCCCGTTTTTTAAAATCACAGCTTCTAGAAGGTTTACATGATTTCTTAAAAAACACGAGTTTTTAGAAAATGTGTTTTATTTCATAACTGGAATCAACAAAGTATGCGCATTCTATGTCATAACGACTTTCTATAGTTTGCGCATGCGTCCGGAAATAAGAAAAGCTTACTTCCCCTGTTTTTTAAAATCACAGCTTCTAGAAGGTTTACATGATTTCTTAAAAAACACGAGTTTTTAGAAAATGTGTTTTCTTTCATAAATGGAATCAACAAAGTATGCACATTCTACGTCATAACGACTTTCTATAGTTTGCGCATGCGTTTGGAAATAAGAAAAGCTTACTTCCCCCGTTTTTTAAAATCACAGCTTCTAGAAGATTTACATGATTTCTTAAAAAACACGAGTTTTTAGAAAATGTGTTTTATTTCATAAATGGAATCAACAAAGTATGCACATTCTACGTCATAACGACTTTCTATAGTTTGCGCATGCATTTGGAAATAAGAAAAGCTTACTTCTCCCTTTTTTTAAAATCACGGCTTCTAGAAGGTTTACATGATTTCATAAAAAACACGAGTTTTTAGAAAATGTGTTTTATTTCATAAATGGAATCAACAAAGTATGCACATTCTACGTCATAACGACTTTCTATAGTTTTCACATGCGTCCGGAAATAAGAAAAGCTTACTTCCCCCGTTTTTTAAAATCACAGCTTCTAGAAGGTTTACATGATTTCGTAAAAAACATGAGTTTTTAGAAAATGTGTTTTATTTCATAGATGGAATCAACAAGATATGCACATTCTACGTCATAACCACTTTGTATAGTTTGCGCATGCATCTGGAAATAAGACAAGCTTCCTTCCACCGTTTTTTAAAATCACAGCTTCTAGAAGGTTTACATGATTTCGTAAAAAACACGAGTTTTTAGAAAATGTGTTTTATTTCATAAATGAAATCTACAAAGTATGCACATTCTACGTCATAACGACTTTCAATAGTTTGCGCATGCGCCCGGAAATAAGAAAAGCTTACTTCCCCCGTTTTTTAAAATCACAGCTTCTAGAAGGTTTACATGATTTCTTAAAAAACACGAGTTTTTATAAAATGTGTTTTATTTCATCAATGGAATCTACAAAGTATGCACATTCTACGTCATAACGACTTTCTATAGTTTGCGCATGCGTCTGGAAATAAGAAAAGCTTACTTCCCCAGTTTTATAAAATCACAGGTTCTAGAAGGTTTACATGATTTCTTAAAAAACACGAGTTTTAGAAAATGTGTTTTCTTTCATAAATGGAATCAACAAAGTATGCACATTCTACGTCATAACTACTTTCTATAGTTTGCACATGCGTTTGTAAATAAGAAAAGCTTACTTCCCCCGTTTTTTAAAATCACAGCTTCTAGAAGGTTTACATGATTTCTTAATAAACCCGAGTTTTTAGAAAATGTATTTTATTTCATAAATGGAATCTACAAAGTATGCACATTCTACATCATAACGGCTTTCTATAGTTTGCGCATTCGTCCGGAAATAAGAAAAGCTTACTTCCACCGTTTTTTAAAATCACAGCTTCTAGAAGGTTTACATGATTTCCTAAAAAACACGAGTTTTTAGAAAATGTGTTTTATTTCATAAATGGAATCTACAAAGTATGCACATTCTACGTCATAACGACTTTCTATAGTTTGCGCACGAGTCCGGAAATAAGAAAAGCTTACTTCCCCCTTTTTTTAAAATCACAGCTTCTAGAAGGTTTACATGATTTCTTAAAAAACACGAGTTTTTAGAAAATGTGTTTTATTTCATAAATGGAATCAACAAAGTATCCACATTCTACATCATAACGACTTTCTATAGTTTGCGCATTCGTCCGGAAATAAGAAAAGCTTACTTCCACCGTTTTTTAAAATCACAGCTTCTAGAAGGTTTACATGATTTCCTAAAAAACATGAGTTTTTAGAAAATGTTTTTTATTTCATAAATGGAATCTAAAAAGTATGCACATTCTACGTCATAACTACTTTCTATAGTTTGCGCATGCGTCCGGAAATAAGAAAAGCTTACTTCCCCCCGTTTTTTAAAATCACAGCTTCTAGAAGGTTTACATGATTTCGTAAAAAACACGATTTTTTAGAAAATGTGTTTTATTTCATAAATGCAATCTACAAAGTATGCACATTCTACGTCATAACGACATTCTATAGTTTGCGCATGCATCCGGAAATAAGAAAAGCTTACTTCCACAGTTTTTTAAAATCACAGCTTCTAGAAGGTTTACATGATTTCGTAAAAAACACGAGTTTTTAGAAAATGTGTTTTATTTCATAAATGGAATCTACAAAGTATGCACATTCTACGTCATAACGACTTTCTATAGTTTGTGCATGCGTCCGGAAATAAGAAAAGCTTACTTCCACCGTTTTTTAAAATCAGAGCTTCTCGAAGGTTTACATGATTTCGTAAAAAACACGGGTTTTTAGAAAATGTGTTTTATTACATAAATGGAATCTACAAAGTATGCACATTCTACGTCATAACGACTTTCTATAGTTTGCGCATGCATCCGGAAATAAGAAAAGCTTACTTCCACCGTTTTTTAAAATCACAGCTTCTAGAAGGTTTACATGATTTCGTAAAAAACAAGAGTTTTTAGAAAATGTTTTTTTTTTTCATAAATGGAATCTACAAAGTATGCACATTCTACGTCATAACGACTTTCTATAGTTTGCGCATGCTTCCGGAAATAAGAAAAGCTTACTTCCCCCATTTTTTAAAATCACAGCTTCAAGAAGGTTTACATGATTTCTTAAAAAACACGAGTTTTTAGAAAATGTGTTTTATTTCATAAATATAATCAACAAAGCATGCACATTCTACGTCATAACGACTTTCTATACTCTGCGCATGCGTCCGGAAATAAGAAAAGGTTACTTCCCCCGTTTTTTAAAATCACAGCTTCTAGAAGGTTTACATGATTTCGTAAAAAACATGAGTTTTTAGAAAATGTGTTTTATTTCATAAATGGAATCTACAAAGTATGCCAATTCTACGTCATAACGACTTTCTATAGTTTGCGCATGCATCCGGAAATAAGAAACGCTTACTTCCACCGTTTTTTAAAATCACAGCTTCTAGAAGGTTTACATGATTTCGTAAAAAACACGAGTTTTTAGAAAATGTGTTTTATTTCATAAATGGAATCAACAAAGTATGCACATTCTACGTCATAACGACTTTCTATAGTTTGCGCATTCGTCCGGAAATAAGAAAATCTTACTTCCACAGTTTTTTAAAATCACAGCTTCTAAAAGGTTTACATGATTTCGTAAAAAAGATGAGTTTTTAGAAAATGTGTTTTATTTCATAAATGGAATCTACAAAGTATGCACATTCTACGTCATAACGACTTTCTATAGTTTGCCCATGCGTCCGAAAATAAGAAACGCTTACTTCCCCTGTTTTTTAAAATCAAAGCTTCTAGAAGGTTTACATGATTTCTTAAAAAACACGAGTTTTTAGAAAATGTGTTTTATTTCATAAATGGAATCTACAAAGTATGCACATTCTACGTCATAACGAATTATTATAGTTTGCGCATGCGTCCGGAAATAAAAAAGCTTACTTCCCCTGTTTTTTAAAATCACAGCTTCTAGAAGGTTTACATGATTTATTAAAAAACACGACCTTTTAGAAAATGTGTTTTATTTCAAAAATGGAATCTACAAAGTATGCAAATTCTACGTCATAACGAATTTCTATAGTTTGCGCATGCGTCCGGAAATAAGAAAAGCTTACTTCTCCCGTTTTTTAAAATCACAGCTTCTAGAAGGTTTACATGATTTCTTAAAAAACACGAGTTTTTAGCAAATGTGTTTTATTTCATAAATGGAATCAACAAAGTATGCACATTCTACGTCATAACGAATTTCTATAGTTTGCGCATTCGTCCGGAAATAAGAAAAGCTTACTTCCCCCGTTTTCTAAAATCACAGCTTCTAGAAGGTTTAGATGATTTCGTAAAAAACACGAGTTTATAGAAAATGTGTTTTATTTCATAAATTGAATCTACAAACTATGCACATTCTACGTCATAACGACTTTCTATAGTTTACACATGCGTCCGGAAATAAGAAAACCTTACTTCCCCCGTTTTTTAAAATCATAGCTTCTAGAAGGTTTACATGATTTCGTAAAAAACACGAGTTTTTAGAAAATGTGTTTTATTTCATAAATGGAATCAACAAAGTATGCACATTCTATGTCATAACGACTTTCTATACTTTGCGCATTCGTCCGGAAATAAGAAAAGCTTACTTCCACCGTTTTTTAAAATCACAGCTTCGAGAAGGTTTACATGATTTTGTAAAAAACACTAGTTTTCAGAAAATGTGTTTTATTTCATAAATGGAATCTACAAAGTATGCACATTCTACGTCATAACGACTTTCTATAGTTTGCGCATTCGTCCGGAAATAAGAAAAGCTTACTTCCACCGTTTTTTAAAATCACAGCTTCTAGAAGGTTTACATGATTTCTTAAAAAACACGAGTTTTTAGAAAATGTGTTTTATTTCATAAATGGAATCAACTAAGTATGCACATTCTACGTCATAACGAATTTCTATAGTTTGCGCATTCGTCCGCAAATAAGAAAAACTTACTTCCACAGTTTTTTCAAACCACAGCTTCTAGAAGGTTTACATGATTTCGTAAAAAACATGAGTTTTTAGAAAATGTGTTTTATTTGATAAATAGAATCTACAAAGTATGCACATTCTACGTCATAACGACTTTCTATAGTTTGCGCATGCATCCGGAAATAAGAAAAGCTTACCTCCCCCGTTTTTTAAAATCACAGCTTCTAGAAGGTTTACATGATTTCTTAAAAAACACGAGTTTTTAGAAAATGTGTTTTATTTCATAACTGGAATCAACAAAGTATGCGCATTCTATGTCATAACGACTTTCTATAGTTTGCGCATGCGTCCGGAAATAAGAAATGCTTACTTCCACCGTTTTTTAAAATCACAGCTTCTAGAAGATTTACATGACTTCTTAAAAAACATGAGTTTTTAGAAAATGTGTTTTATTTCATAAATGGAATCAACAAAGTATGCACATTCTACATCATAACGACTTTCTATAGTTTGCACATGCGTTTGGAAATAAGAAAAGCTTACTCCCCCCGTTTTTTAAAATCACAGCTTCTAGAAGGTTTACATGATTTCTTAAAAAACACGAGTTTTTAGAAAATGTGTTTTATTTCATAAATGGAATCAACAAAGTATGCACATTCTACGTCATAACAACTTTCTATAGTTTGCGCATGCGTTTGGAAATAAGAAAAGCTTACTTCCCCCGTTTTTTAAAATCACAGCTTCTAGAAGGTTTACATGATTTCTTAAAAAACACGAGTTTTTAGAAAATGTGTTTTATTTCATAAATAGAATCAACAAAGTATGCACATTCTACGTCATAACGACTTTCTATAGTTTGCACATGCATCCGGAAATAAGAAAAGCTTACTTCCACCGTTTTTCAAAATCACAGCTTCTAGAAGGTTTAAATGATTTCGTAAAAAACACGAGTTTTTAGAAAATGTGTTTTATTTCATAAATGGAATCAACAAAGTATGCACATTCTACGTTATAACGACTTTCTATAGTTTGCGCATGCATTTTGAAATAAGAAAAGCTTACTTCCCCCATTTTTTAAAATCACAGCTTCTAGAAGGTTTACATGATTTCTTAAAAAACACGAGTTTTTAGAAAATGTGTTTTATTTCATAAATGGAATCAAAAAATTATGCACATTCTACATCATAACGACTTTCTATAGTTTGCGCATGCGTCCTGAAATAAGAAATGCTTACTTCCACCGTTTTTTAAAATCACAGCTTCTAGAAGGTTGACATGATTTCTTAAAAAACACGAGTTTTTAGAAAATGTGTTTTATTTCATAAATGGAATCAACAAAGTATGCACATTCTATGTCATAACGACTTTCTATAGTTTGCCCATTCGTCCGCAAATAAGAAAAGCTTACTTCCACGGTTTTTTAAAACCATAGCTTCTAGAAGGTTTACATGATTTCGTAAAAAACATGACTTTTTAGAAAATGTGTTTTATTTGATAAATGGAATCAACAAATTATGCACATTCTACATCATAACGACTTTCTATAGTTTGCGCATGCGTCCAGAAATAAGAAATGCTTACTTCCACCGTTTTTTAAAATCACAGCTTCTAGAAGGTTTACATGATTTCTTAAAAAACACGAGTTTTTAGAAAATGTGTTTTATTTCATAAATGGAATCAACAAAGTATGCACATTCTACGTCATAACGACTTTCTATAGTTTGCTCATGCGTTCGGAAATAAGAAAAGCTTACTCCCCCCGTTTTTTAAAATCACAGCTTCTAGAAGGTTTACATGATTTCTTAAAAAACACGAGTGTTTAGAAAATGTGTTTTTTTTCATAAATGCAATCTACAAACTATGCACATTCTACGTCATAACGACTTTCTATAGTTTGTGCATGCGTTTGGAAATAAGAAAAGCTTACTTCCCCCGTTTTTTAAAATCACAGCTTCTAGAAGGTTTACATGATTTCGTAAAAAACAGGAGTTTTTAGAAAATGTTTTTTATTTCATAAATGGAATCAACAAAGTATGCACATTCTACGTCATAACGACATTCTATAGTTTGCGCATTCGTCCGGAAATAGGAAAAGCTTACTTCCCCTGTTTTTTAAAATCACAGCTTCTAGAAGGTTTACATGATTTCGTAAAAAACACGAGTTTTTAGAAAATGTGTTATATTTCATAAATGTAATCAATAAAGTATGCGCATTCTATGATATAACGACTTTCTATAGTTTGCGCATGTGTCCGGAAATAAGAAATGCTTACTTCCACCGTTTTTTAAAATCACAGCTTCTAGAAGATTTACATGACTTCTTAAAAAACATGAGTTTTTAGAAAATGTGTTTTATTTCATAAATGGAATCAACAAAGTATGCACATTCTACGTCATAACGACTTTCTGTAGTTTGCGCATGCGTCCAGAAATAAGAAAAGCTTACTTCCACCGTTTTTTAAAATCACAGCTTCTAGAAGGTTTACATGATTTCGTAAAAAACATGAGTTTTTAGAAAATGTGTTTTATTTCATAAATGGAATCAACAAAGTATGCACATTCTACGTCATAACGACTTTCTATAGTTTGCGCATGCGTCCGGAAATAAGAAAAGCTTACTTCCACCATTTTTTAAAATCACAGCTTCGAGAAGGTTTACATGATTTTGTAAAAAACACGAGTTTTTAGAAAATGTGTTTTATTTCACAAATGGAATCTACAAAGTATGCAAATTCTACGTCATAACGACTTTCTATAGTTTGCGCATTCGTCCGGAAATAAGAAAAGCTTACTTCCACCGTTTTTCAAAATCACAGCTTCTAGAAGGTTTACATGATTTCATAAAAAAAACGAGTTTATAGAAAATGTGTTTTATTTCATAAATGGAATCAACAAAGTATGCACATTCTACGTCATAACGACTTTCTATAGATTATGCATGCGTTTGCAAATAAGAAAAGCTTACTTCCCCCATTTTTTAAAATCACAGCTTCTAGAAGGTTTACATGATTTCTTAAAAAACACGAGTTTTTAGAAAATGTGTTTTATTTCATAAATGGAATCTACAAAGTATGCACATTCTACGTCATAACGACTTTCTATAGTTTGCGCATGCGTCCGAAAATAAGAAAAGCTTACTTCCCCTGTTTTTTAAAATCACAGCTTCTAAAAGGTTTACATGATTTCGTAAAAAACACGAGTTTGTAGAAAATTTGTTTTATTTCATAAATGGAATCTACAAAGTATGCACATTCTATGTCATAACGACTTTCTATAGTTTGCCCATGCGTCCAGAAATAAGAAACGCTTACATCCATCATTTTTTAAAATCACAGCTTCTAGAAGGTTTACATCATTTCGTAAAAAACACGAGTTTTAAGAAAATGTGTTTTATTTCGTAAATGGAATCAACAAAGTATACACATTCTACGTCATAACGACTTTCTATAGTTTGCGCATTCGTCCGCAAATAAGAAAAGCTTACTTCCACTGTTTTTTAAAACCATAGCTTCTAGAAGGTTTACATGATTTCGTAAAAAACATGACTTTTTAGAAAATGTGTTTTATTTGATAAATGGAATCAACAAAGTATGCACATTCTACGTCATAACGGCTTTCTATAGTTTGCGCATGCGTCCGGAAATAAGAAATGCTTACTTCCACTGTTGTTTAAAATCACAGCTTCTAGAAGGTTTACATGATTTCTTAAAAAACACGAGTTTTTAGAAAATGTGTTTTATTTCATAAATGGAATCAGTAAGGTATGCACATTCTACGTCATAACGAATTTCTATAGTTTGCGCATTCGTCCGCAAATAAGAAAATCTTACTTCCACATTTTTTTAAAACCACAGCTTCTAGAAGGTTTACATGATTTCGTAAAAAACATGAGTTTTTAGAAAATGTGTTTTATTTGATAAATGGAATCTACGAAGTATGCACATTCTACGTCATAACGACTTTCTATAGTTTGCGCATGCATCCGAAAATAAGAAAAGCTTACTTCCCCCGTTTTTTAAAATCACAGCTTCTAGAAGGTTTACATGATTTCTTAAAAAACACGAGTTTTTAGAAAATGTGTTTTATTTGATAACTGGAATCAACAAAGTATGCACATTCTACGTCATAACGACTTTCTATAGTTTGCGCATTTGTCCGGAAATAAGAAAAGCTTACTTCCACCATTATTTAAAATCAGAGCTTCTAGAAGGTTTACATGATTTCGTAAAAAACACGAGTTTTTAGAAAATGTGTTTTATTTCATAAATGGAATGTACAAAGTATGCACATTCTACGTCATAACGACTTTCTATAGTTTGCGCATGCATCCGGAAATAAGAAAAGCTTACTTCCCCCATTTTTTAAAATCACAGCTTCTGGAAGGTTTACTTGATTTCTTAAAAAACAGGAGTTTTTAGAAAATGTGTTTTATTTGATAAATGGAATCAACAAAGTATGCACATTCTACGTCATAACGTCTTTCTATAGTTTGTGCATGCGTTCGGAAAAAAGAAAAGCTTACTTCTCCCGTTTTTTAAAATCACAGCTTCTAGAAAGTTTACATGATTTCTTAAAAAACATGAGTTTTTAGAAAATGTGTTTTATTTCATCAATGGAATCAACAAAGTATGCACATTCTACATCAGAACGAATTTCTATAGTTTGCACATGCGTCCGGAAATAAGAAATGCTTACTTCTCCCGTTTTTTAAAATCACAGCTTCTAGAAAGTTTACATGATTTCTTAAAAAACACGAGTTTTTAGAAAGTGTGTTTTATTTCATAAATGGAATCAACAAACTATGCACATTCTACGTCATAATGACTATCTATAGTTTGCGCATTCGTCCTGAAATAAGAAAAGCTTACTTTCACCATTATTTAAAATCACGGCTTCTAGAATGTTTACATGATTTCGTAAAGAACACGAGTTTTTAGAAAATGTGTTTTATTTCATAAATGGAATCTACAAAGTATGCACATTCTACGTCATAACGACTTTCTATTGTTTGCGCATATGTCCGGAAATAAGAAAAGCTTACTTCCACCGTTTTTTAAAATCACAGCTTCTAGAAGGTTTACATGATTTCTTAAAAAACACGAGTTTTTAGAAAATCTGTTTTATTTCATAACTGGAATCAACAAAGTATGCGCATTCTATGTCATAACGACTTTCTATAGTTTGCGCATGCGTCCGGAAATAAGAAAAGCTTACTTCCCCTGTTTTTTAAAATCACAGCTTCTAGAAGGTTTACATGATTTCTTAAAAAACACGAGTTTTTAGAAAATGTGTTTTCTTTCATAAATGGAATCAACAAAGTATGCACATTCTACGTCATAACGACTTTCTATAGTTTGCGCATGCGTTTGGAAATAAGAAAAGCTTACTTCCCCCGTTTTTTAAAATCACAGCTACTAGAAGGTTTACATGATTTCTTAAAAAACACGAGTTTTTAGAAAATGTGTTTTATTTCATAAATGGAATCAACAAAGTATGCACATTCTACGTCATAACTACTTTCTATACTTTGCGCATGCGTTTGGAAATAAGAAAAGCTTACTTCCCCCGTTTTTTAAAATCACAGCTACTAGAAGGTTTACATGATTTCTTAAAAAACACGAGTTTTTAGAAAATGTGTTTTATTTCATAAATGGAATCAACAAAGTATGCACATTCTATGTCATAACTACTTTCTATAGTTTGCGCATGCGTTTGGAAATAAGAAAAGCTTACTTCCCCCGTTTTTTAAAATCACAGCTACTAGAAGGTTTACATGATTTCTTAAAAAACACGAGTTTTTAGAAAATGTGTTTTATTTCATAAATGGAATCAACAAATTATGCACATTCTACGTCATAACTACTTTCTATACTTTGCGCATGCGTTCGGAAATAAGAAAAGCTTACTTCCCCCGTTTTTTAAAATCACAGCTTCTAGAAGGTTTACATGATTTCTTAAAAAACAAGAGTTTTAAGAAAATGTGTTTTATTTCATAAATGGAATCAACAAAGTATGCACATTCTACGTCATAACGACTTTCTATACTTTGCGCATGCGTCCGGAAATAAGAAAAGCTTACTTCCACTGTTTTTTAAAATCACAGCTTCTAGAAGGTTTACATGATTTCGTAAAAAACACGAGTTTTTAGAAAATGTGTTTTATTTCATAAATGGAATATACAAAGTATGCACATTCTACGTCATAACGTATTTCTATAGTTTGCGCATGCTTCCGAAAATAAGAAAAGCTTACTTCCCCCGTTTTTTAAAATCACAGCTTCTAGAAGGTTTACACGATTTCGTAAAAAACACGATTTTTTAGAAAATGTGTTTTATTTCATAAATGGAATCTACAAAGTATGCACATTCTACGTCATAACGAATTTCTATAGTTTGCGCATGCGTCTGGAAATAAGAAAAGCTTTATTCCCCCGTTTTTTAAAATCACAGCTTCTAGAAGGTTTACATGATTTCGTAAAAAACACGAGTTTTTAGAAAATTTGTTTTATTTCATAAATGGAATCTAGAAAGTATGCACATTCTACGTCATAACGACTTTCTATAGTTTGCGCACGCGTCCGGAAATAAGAAAAGCTTACTTCCCCCGTTTTTTAAAATCACAGCTTCTAGAAGGTTTACATGATTTCGTAAAAAACACGAGTTTTTAGAAAATTTGTTTTATTTCATAAATGGAATCTACAAAGTATGCACATTCTACGTCATAACGACTTTCTATAGTTTGCGCATGCGTCCGGAAATAAGAAAAGCTTACTTCCCCCGTTTTTTAAAATCACAGCTTCTAGAAGGTTTACATGATTTCTTAAAAAACACGAGTTTTTAGAAAATGTGTTTTATTTCATAAATGGAATCAACAAAGTATGCACATTCTACGTCATAACCACTTTGTATAGATTGCGCATGGGTCTGGAAATAAGAAAAGCTTCCTTCCACCGTTTTTTAAAATCACAGCTTCTAGAAGGTTTACATGATTTCGTAAAAAACATGAGTTTTTAGAAAATGTGTTTTATTTCATAAATGGAATCTACAAAGTATTCACATTCTACGTCATAACGACTTTCAATAGTTTGCGCATTCGTCCAGAAATAAGAAAAGCTTACTTCCCCCGTTTTTTAAAATCACAGCTTCTAGAAGCTTTACATAATTTCTTAAAAAACACGAGTTTTAGAAAATGTGTTTTATTTCATCAATGGAATCTACAAAGTATGCACATTCTACGTCATAACGACTTTCTATAGTTTGCGCATGCGTCCGGAAATAAGAAAAGCTTACTTCCCCAGTTTTTTAAAATCACAACTTCTAGAAGGTTTACATGAATTCGTAAAAAACACGAGTTTTTAGAAAATGTGTTTTATTTCATAAATGGAATCAACAAACTATGCACATTCTACATCATAACGAATTTCTATAGTTTGCGCATTCGTCTGGAAATAAGAAAAGCTTATTTCCACTGTTTTTTAAAATCACAGCTTCTGGAAGGTTTACATGATTTCGTAAAAAACATGAGTTTTTAGAAAATGTGTTTTATTCCATAAATGGAATCTACAAAGTATGCACATTCTACGTCATAACGTATTTCTATAGTTTGCGTATGCTTCCGAAAATAAGAAACGGTTACTTCCCCCCTTTTTTTAAAATCACAGCTTCTAGAAGGTTTACACGATTTCGTAAAAAAAACGAATTTTTAGAAAATGTGTTTTATTTCATAAATGGAATCTACAAAGTATGCACATTCTACGTCATAACGACTTTCTATAGTTTGTGCATGCGTCTGGAAATAAGAAAAGCTTTCTTCCCCCGTTTTTTAAAATCACAGCTTCTAGAAGGTTTACATGATTTCGTAAAAAACAGGAGTTTTTAGAAAATTTGTTTTATTTCATAAATGGAATCTACAAGGTATGCACATTCTACATCATAACGAATTTCTATAGTTTGCGCATGCGTCCGGAAATAAGAAACGCTTAAATCCACCGTTTTTTAAAATCACAGATTCTAGAAGGTTTACATGATTTCGTAAAAAACACGAGTTTTTAGAAAATGTGTTTTATTTCATCAATGGAATCTAAAAAGTATGCACATTATACGTCATAACGACTTTCTATAGTTTGCGCATGCGTCCGGAAATAAGAAAAGCTTACTTCCCCAGTTTTTTAAAATCACAGCTTCTAGAAGGTTTACATGATTTCTTAAAAAACAAGAGTTTTTAGAAAATGTGTTTTATTTCATCAATGGAATCTACAAAGTATGCACATTCTACGTCATAACGACTTTCTATAGTTTGCGCATGCGTCCGGAAATAAGAAAAGCTTACTTTCCCAGTTTTTTAAAATCACAGCTTCTAGAAGGTTTACATGATTTCTTAAAAAACACGAGTTTTTAGAAAATGTGTTTTCTTTCATAAATGGAATCAACAAATTATGCACATTCTACGTCATAACGACTTTCTATAGTTTGCGCATGCGTTTGGAAATAAGAAAAGCTTACTTCCCCCGTTTTTTAAAATCACAGCTTCTAGAAGGTTTACATGATTTCTTAAAAAACACGAGTTTTTAGAAAATGTGTTTTCTTTCATAAATGGAATCAACAAAGTATGCACATTCTACGTCATAACAACTTTCTATAGTTTGCGCATGCGTTTGGAAATAAGAAAAGCTTACTTCTCCCGTTTTTTAAAATCACAGCTTCTAGAAGGTTTACATGATTTCTTAAAAAACACGAATTTTTAGAAAATGTGTTTTATTTCATAAATGGAATCTACAAAGTATGCAAATACTACGTCATAACGACTTTCTATAGTTTGCGAATGCGTCCGGAAATAAGAAAAGCTTACTTCCACCTTTTTTCAAAATCACAGCTTCTAGAAGGTTTACATGATTACGTAAAAAACACGAGTTTTTAGAAAATGTGTTTTATTTCATAAATGGAATCAACAAACTATGCACATTCTACGTCATAACGACTTTCTATAGTTTATGCATGCGTTTGGAAATAATAAAAGCTTACTTCCCCCATTTTTTAAAATCACGGCTTCTAGAAGGTTTACATGATTTGTTAAAAAACACGAGTTTTTAGAAAATGTGTTTTATTTCATAAATGGAATCAACAAATTATGCACATTCTACGTCATAACGACTTTCTATAGTTTGCGCATGCGTCCGGAAATAAGAAATGCTTACTTCCCCCGTTTTTTAAAATCACAGCTTCTAGAAGGTTTACATGATTTCGTAAAAAACACGAGTTTTTAGAAAATGTGTTTTATTTCATAACTGGAATCAACAAACTATGCACATTCTACATCATAACGACTTTCTCTAGTTTGCGCATTCGTCCGGAAATAAGAAAAGATTACTTCCACCGTTTTTTAAAATCACAGCTTCTAGAAGGTTTACATGATTTCCTAAAAAACATGAGTTTTTAGAAAATGTGTTTTATTACATAAATGGAATCTACAAAGTATTCACATTCTACGTCATAACGACTTTCTATAGTTTGCGCACGCGTCCGGAAATAAGAAAAGCTTATTTCCCCCGTTTTTTAAAATCACAGCTTCTAGAAGGTTTACATGATTTCGGAAAAAACATGATTTTTTAGAAAATGTGTTTTATTTCATAAATGGAATCTACAAAGTATGCACATTCTACGTCATAACGACATTCTATAGTTTGCGCATGCCTCTGGAAATAAGAAAAGCTTACTTCCACCGTTTTTTAAAATCACAGCTTCTAGAAGGTTTACATGATTTCGTAAAAAACATGACTTTTTAGAAAATGTGTTTTATTTGACAAATGGAATCTACAAAGTATGCACATTCTACGTCATAACGACTTTCTATAGTTTGCGCATGCGTCCGGAAATAAGAAAAGCTTACTTCCCCCGTTTTTTAAAATCACAGCTTCTAGAAGGTTTACATGATTTCTTAAAAAACACGAGTTTTTAGAAAATGTGTTTTATTTCATAAATGGAATCTACAAAGTATGCACATTCTACGTCATAACGATTTTCTATAGTTTGCGCATGCGTCCGGATATAAGAAAAGCTTACTTCCCCCGTTTTTTAAAATAACAGCTTCTAGAAGGTTTACATGATTTCTTAAAAAACACGAGTTTTTAGAAAATGTGTTTTATTTCATAAATGGAATCCACAAAGTATGCACATTCTACGTCATAACGACTTTGTATTGTTTGCGCATGCATCCGGAAATAAAAAAAGCTTACATCCACCGTTTTTTTAAATCGCAGCTTCTAGAAGGTTTACATGATTTCATAAAAAACACGAGTTTTTAGAAAATGTGTTTTATTTCATAAATGGAATCTACAAAGTATGCACATTCTACGTCATAACGACTTTCTATAGTTTGCGCATGCGTCCGGAAATAAGAAAAGCTTACTTCCCCCGTTTTTTAAAATCACAGCTTCTAGAAGGTTTACATGATTTCTTAAAAAACACGAGTTTTTCGAAAATTTGTTTTATTTCATAAATGGAATCTACAAAGTATGCACATTCTATGTCATAACGACTTTCTATAGTTTGCACATGCGTCCGGAGATAAGAAACGCATACATCCACCATTTTTTAAAATCACAGCTTCTAGAAGGTTTACATGATTTCATAAAAAACACGAGCTTTTGGAAAATGTGTTTTCTTTCATAAATGGAGTCAACAAAGTATGCACATTCTACGTCATAACGACTTTGTATAGTTTGCGCATGCGTCTAGAAATAAGAAAAGTTTACTTCCACCGTTTTTTAAAATCACAGCTTCTAGAAGGTTTACATGATTTCGTAAAAAACACGAGTTTTTAGAAAATGTGTTTTATTTCATAAATAGAATCTACAAAGTATGCACATTCTACATCATAACGACTTTCTATAGTTTGCGCATGCGTCCGGAAAAAAGAGAAGCTTACTTCCACCGTCTTTTAAAATCACAGCTTCTAGAAGGTTTACATGATTTCTTAAAAAACACGAGTTTTTAGAAAATGTGTTTTATTTCATCAATGGAATCTACAAAGTATGCACATTCTACGTCATAACGACTTTCTATAGTTTGCGCATGCGTCCGGAAATAAGAAAAGCTTACTTCCCCAGTTTTTTAAAATCACAGCTTCTAGAAGGTTTACATGATTTCTTAAAAAACACGAGTTTTTAGAAAATGTGTTTTCTTTCATAAATGGAATCAACAAAGTATGCACATTCTACGTCATAACGACTTTCTATAGTTTGCGCATGCGTTTGGAAATAAGAAAAGCTTACTTCCCCCGTTTTTTAAAATCACAGCTTCTAGAAGGTTTACATGATTTCTTAAAAAACACGAGTTTTTAGAAAATGTGTTTTATTTCTTAAATGGAATCAACAAAGTATGCACATTCTACATCATAACGTCTTTCTATAGTTTGCACATTCGTCCGGAAGTAAGAAAAGCTTACTTCCACCGTTTTTTAAAATCACGGCTTCTAGAAGGTTTACATGATTTCCTAAAAAACACGAGTTTTTAGAAAATGTGTTTTATTTCATAAATGGAATCAACAAAGTATGCACATTCTACGTCATAACGACTTTCTATAGTTTGCGCATTCATTTGGAAATAAGAAAAGCTTACTTCTCCCTTTTTTTAAAATCACGGCTTCTAGAAGGTTTACATGATTTCATAAAAAACACGAGTTTTTAGAAAATGTGTTTTATTTCAAAAATGGAATCAACAAAGTATGCACATTCTACGTCATAACGACTTTCTATAGTTTTCACATGCATCCGGAAATAAGAAAAGCTTACTTCCCCCGTTTTTTAAAATCACAGCTTCTAGAAGGTTTACATGATTTCGTAAAAAACATGAGTTTTTAGAAAATGTGTTTTATTTCATAAATGGAATCAACAAGATATGCACATTCTACGTCATAACCACTTTGTATAGTTTGTGCATGCATCTGGAAATAAGACAAGCTTCCTTCCACCGTTTTTTAAAATCACAGCTTCTAGAAGGTTTACATGATTTCGTAAAAAACACGAGTTTTTAGAAAATGTGTTTTATTTCATAAATGAAATCTACAAAGTATGCACATTCTACGTCATAACGACTTTCAATAGTTTGCGCATGCGCCCGGAAATAAGAAAAGCTTACTTCCCCCGTTTTTTAAAATCACAGCTTCTAGAAGGTTTACATGATTTCTTAAAAAACACGAGTTTTTAGAAAATGTGTTTTATTTCATCAATGGAATCTACAAAGTATGCACATTCTACGTCATAACGACTTTCTATAGTTTGCGCATGCGTCTGGAAATAAGAAAAGCTTACTTTCCCAGTTTTATAAAATCACAGGTTCTAGAAGGTTTACATGATTTCTTAAAAAACACGAGTTTTAGAAAATGTGTTTTCTTTCATAAATGGAATCAACAAAGTATGCACATTCTACATCATAACTTCTTTCTATAGTTTGCACATGCGTTTGTAAATAACAAAAGCTTACTTCCCCCGTTTTTTAAAATCACAGCTTCTAGAAGGTTTACATGATTTCCTAAAAAACATGAGTTTTTAGAAAATGTGTTTTATTTCATAAATGGAATCTAAAAAGTATGAACATTCTACATCATAACTACTTTCTATAGTTTGCGCATGCGTCCCGAAATAAGAAAAGCTTACTTCCCCGTTTTTTAAAATCACAGCTTCTAGAAGGTTTACATGATTTCGTAAAAAACACGATTTTTTAGAAAATGTGTTTTATTTCATAAATGCAATCTACAAAGTATGCACATTCTACGTCATAACGACATTCTATAGTTTGCGCATGCGTCCGGAAATAAGAAAAGCTTACTTCCACAGTTTTTTAAAATCACAGCTTCTAGAAGGTTTACATGATTTCGTAAAAAACACGAGTTTTTAGAAAATGTGTTTTATTTCATAAATGGAATCTACAAAGTATGCACATTCTACGTCATAACAACTTTCTATATTTTGTGCAGGCGTCCGGAAATAAGAAAAGCTTACTTCCACCGTTTTTTAAAATCAGAGCTTCTCGAAGGTTTACATGATTTCGTAAAAAACACGGGTTTTTAGAAAATGTGTTTTATTACATAAATGGAATCTACAAAGTATGCACATTCTACGTCATAACGACTTTCTATAGTTTGCGCATGCATCCGGAAATAAGAAAAGCTTACTTCCACCGTTTTTTAAAATCACAGCTTCTAGAAGGTTTACATGTTTTCGTAAAAAACAAGAGTTTTTAGAAAATGTGTTTTTTTTCATAAATGGAATCTACAAAGTATGCACATTCTACGTCATAACGACTTTCTATAGTTTGCGCATGCTTCCAGAAATAAGAAAAGCTTACTTCCCCCATTTTTTAAAATCACAGCTTCAAGAAGGTTTACATGATTTCTTAAAAAACACGAGTTTTTAGAAAATGTGTTTTATTTCATAAATATAATCAACAAAGCATGCACATTCTACGTCATAACGACTTTCTATACTTTGCGCATGCGTCCGGAAATAAGAAAAGCTTACTTCCCCCGTTTTTTAAAATCACAGCTTCTAGAAGGTTTACATGATTTCGTAAAAAACATGAGTTTTTAGAAAATGTGTTTTATTTCATAAATGGAATCTACAAAGTATGCAAATTCTACGTCATAACGACTTTCTATAGTTTGCGCATGCATCCGGAAATAAGAAACGCTTACTTCCACCGTTTTTTAAAATCACATCTTCTAGAAGGTTTACATGATTTCGTAAAAAAACACGAGTTTTTAGAAAATGTGTTTTATTTCATAAATGGAATCAACAAAGTATGCACATTCTACGTCATAACGACTTTCTATAGTTTGCGCATTCGTCCGGAAATAAGAAAATCTTACTTCCACAGTTTTTTAAAATCACAGCTTCTAAAAGGTTTACATGATTTCGTAAAAAAGATGAGTTTTTAGAAAATGTGTTTTATTTCATAAATGGAATCTACAAAGTATGCACATTCTACGTCATAACGACTTTCTATAGTTTGCCCATGCGTTCGAAAATAAGAAACGCTTACTTCCCTTGTTTTTTAAAATCAAAGCTTCAAGAAGGTTTACATGATTTCTTAAAAAACACGAGTTTTTAGAAAATGTGTTTTATTTCATAAATGGAATCTACAAAGAATGCACATTCTACGTCATAACGAATTGTTATAGTTTGCGCATGCATCCGGAAATAAAAAAGCTTATTTCCCCTGTTTTTTAAAATCACAGCTTCTAGAAGGTTTACATGATTTATTAAAAAACACGACCTTTTAGAAAATGTGTTTTGTTTCAAAAATGGAATCTACAAAGTATGCAAATTCTACGTCATAACGAATTTCTATAGTTTGCGCATGCGTCCGGAAATAAGAAAAGCTTACTTCTCCCGTTTTTTAAAATCACAGCTTCTAGAAGGTTTACATGATTTCTTAAAAAACACGAGTTTTTAGCAAATGTGTTTTATTTCATAAATGGAATCAACAAAGTATGCACATTCTACGTCATAACGAATTTCTATAGTTTGCGCATTCGTCCGGAAATAAGAAAAGCTTACTTCCCCCGTTTTTTAAAATCACAGCTTCTAGAAGGTTTAGATGATTTCGTAAAAAACACGAGTTTATAGAAAATGTGTTTTATTTCATAAATTGAATCTACAAACTATGCACATTCTACGTCATAACGACTTTCTATAGTTTACACATGCGTCCGGAAATAAGAAAAGCTTACTTCCCCCGTTTTTTAAAATCACAGCTTCTAGAAGGTTTACATGATTTCGTAAAAAACACGAGTTTTTAGAAAATGTGTTTTATTTCATAAATGGAATCAACAAAGTATGCACATTCTACGTCATAACGACTTTCTATAGTTTGCGCATTCGTCCGGAAATAAGAAAATCTTACTTCCACAGTTTTTTAAAATCACAGCTTCTAAAAGGTTTACATGATTTCGTAAAAAAGATGAGTTTTTAGAAAATGTGTTTTATTTCATAAATGGAATCTGCAAAGTATGCACATTCTACGTCATAACGACTTTCTATAGTTTGCGCATGCGTCCGAAAATAAGAAACACTTACTTCCCCTGTTTTTTAAAATCAAAGCTTCAAGAAGGTTTACATGATTTCTTAAAAAACACGAGTTTTTAGAAAATGTGTTTTATTTCATAAATGGAATCTACAAAGTATGCACATTCTACGTCATAACGAATTATTACAGTTTGCGCATGCGTCCGGAAATAAAAAAGCTTACTTCCCCTGTTTTTTAAAATCACAACTTCTAGAAGGTTTACATGATTTATTAAAAAACACGACCTTTTAGAAAATGTGTTTTATTTCAAAAATGGAATCTACAAAGTATGCAAATTCTACGTCATAACGAATTTCTATAGTTTGCGCATGCGTCCGGAAATAAGAAAAGCTTACTTCTCCCGTTTTTTAAAATCACAGCTTCTAGAAGGTTTACATGATTTCTTAAAAAACACGAGTTTTTAGAAAATGTGTTTTATTTCATAAATGGAATCAACAAAGTATGCACATTCTACGTCATAACGAATTTCTATAGTTTGCGCATTCGTCCGGAAATAAGAAAAGCTTACTTCCCCCGTTTTCTAAAATCACAGCTTCTAGAAGGTTTAGATGATTTCGTAAAAAACACGAGTTTATAGAAAATGTGTTTTATTTCATAAATTGAATCTACAAACTATGCACATTCTACGTCATAACGACTTTCTATAGTTTACACATGCGTCCGGAAATAAGAAAAGCTTACTTCCCCCGTTTTTTAAAATCATAGCTTCTAGAAGGTTTACATGATTTCGTAAAAAACACGAGTTTTTAGAAAATGTGTTTTATTTCATAAATGGAATCAACAAAGTATGCACATTCTATGTCATAACGACTTTCTATACTTTGCGCATTCGTCCGGAAATAAGAAAAGCTTACTTCCACTGTTTTTTAAAATCACAGCTTCGAGAAGGTTTACATGATTTTGTAAAAAACACTAGTTTTCAGAAAATGTGTTTTATTTCATAAATGGAATCTACAAAGTATGCACATTCTACGTCATAACGACTTTCTATAGTTTGTGCATTCGTCCGGAAATAAGAAAAGCTTACTTCCACCGTTTTTTAAAATCACAGCTTCTAGAAGGTTTACATGATTTCTTAAAAAACACGAGTTTTTAGAAAATGTGTTTTATTTCATAAATGGAATCAACTAAGTATGCACATTCTACGTCATAACGAATTTCTATAGTTTGCGCATTCGTCCGCAAATAAGAAAAACTTACTTCCACAGTTTTTTAAAACCACAGCTTCTAGAAGGTTTACATGATTTCGTAAAAAACATGAATTTTTAGAAAATGTGTTTTATTTGATAAATGGAATCTACAAAGTATGCACATTCTACGTCATAACGACTTTCTATGGTTTGCGCATGCATCCGGAAATAAGAAAAGCTTACCTCCCCCGTTTTTTAAAATCACAGCTTCTAGAAGGTTTACATGATTTCTTAAAAAACACGAGTTTTTAGAAAATGTGTTTTATTTCATAATTGGAATCAACAAAGTATGCGCATTCTATGTCATAACGACTTTCTATAGTTTGCGCATGCGTCCGGAAATAAGAAATGCTTACTTCCACCGTTTTTTAAAATCACAGCTTCTAGAAGATTTACATGACTTCTTAAAAAACATGAGTTTTTAGAAAATGTGTTTTATTTCATAAATGGAATCAACAAAGTATGCACATTCTACATCATAACGACTTTCTATAGTTTGCACATGCGTTTGGAAATAAGAAAAGCTTACTCCCCCCGTTTTTTAAAATCACAGCTTCTAGAAGGTTTACATGATTTCTTAAAAAACACGAGTTTTTAGAAAATGTGTTTTATTTCATAAATGGAATCAACAAAGTATGCACATTCTACGTCATAACAACTTTCTATAGTTTGCGCATGCGTTTGGAAATAAGAAAAGCTTACTTCCCCCGTTTTTTAAAATCACAGCTTCTAGAAGGTTTACATGATTTCTTAAAAAACACGAGTTTTTAGAAAATGTGTTTTATTTCATAAATAGAATCAACAAAGTATGCACATTCTACGTCATAACGACTTTCTATAGTTTGCACATGCGTCCGGAAATAAGAAAAGCTTACTTCCACCGTTTTTCAAAATCACAGCTTCTAGAAGGTTTAAATGATTTCGTAAAAAACACGAGTTTTTAGAAAATGTGTTTTATTTCATAAATGGAATCAACAAAGTATGCACATTCTATGTCATAACGACTTTCTATAGTTTGCGCATGCGTTTGGAAATAAGAAAAGCTTACTTCCCCCATTTTTTAAAATCACAGCTTCTAGAAGGTTTACATGATTTCTTAAAAAACACGAGTTTTTAGAAAATTTGTTTTATTTCATAAATGGAATCAAAAAATTATGCACATTCTACATCATAACAACTTTCTATAGTTTGCGCATGCGTCCGGAAATAAGAAATGCTTACTTCCACCGTTTTTTAAAATCACAGCTTCTAGAAGGTTGACATGATTTCTTAAAAAACACGAGTTTTTAGAAAATGTGTTTTATTTCATAAATGGAATCAACAAAGTATGCACATTCTACGTCATAACGACTTTCTATAGTTTGCGCATTCGTCCGCAAATAAGAAAAGCTTACTTCCACGGTTTTTTAAAACCATAGCTTCTAGAAGGTTTACATGATTTCGTAAAAAACATGACTTTTTAGAAAATGTGTTTTATTTGATAAATGGAATCAACAAATTATGCACATTCTACATCATAACGACTTTCTATAGTTTGCGCATGCGTCCAGAAATAAGAAATGCTTACTTCCACCGTTTTTTAAAATCACAGCTTCTAGAAGGTTTACATGATTTCTTAAAAAACACGAGTTTTTAGAAAATGTGTTTTATTTCATAAATGGAATCAACAAAGTATGCACATTCTACGTCATAACGACTTTCTATAGTTTGCTCATGCGTTCGGAAATAAGAAAAGCTTACTGCCCCCGTTTTTTAAAATCACAGCTTCTAGAAGGTTTACATGATTTCTTAAAAAACACGAGTGTTTAGAAAATGTGTTTTTTTTCATAAATGGAATCTACAAACTATGCACATTCTACGTCATAACGACTTTCTATAGTTTGCGCATGCGTTTGGAAATAAGTAAAGCTTACTTCCCCCGTTTTTTAAAATCACAGCTTCTAGAAGGTTTACATGATTTCGTAAAAAACAGGAGTTTTTAGAAAATGTTTTTTATTTCATAAATGGAATCAACAAAGTATGCACATTCTACGTCATAACGACATTCTAGAGTTTGCGCATTCGTCCGGAAATAAGAAAAGCTTACTTCCCCTGTTTTTTAAAATCACAGCTTCTAGAAGGTTTACATGATTTCGTAAAAAACACGAGTTTTTAGAAAATGTGTTATATTTCATAAATGTAATCAATAAAGTATGCGCATTCTATGATATAACGACTTTCTATAGTTTGCGCATGTGTCCGGAAATAAGAAATGCTTACTTCCACCGTTTTTTAAAATCACAGCTTCTAGAAGATTTACATGACTTCTTAAAAAACATGAGTTTTTAGAAAATGTGTTTTATTTCATAAATGGAATCAACAAAGTATGCACATTCTACGTCATAACGACTTTCTATAGTTTGCGCATGCGTCCAGAAATAAGAAAAGCTTACTTCCACCGTTTTTTAAAATCACAGCTTCTAGAAGGTTTACATGATTTCGTAAAAAACATGAGTTTTTAGAAAATGTGTTTTATTTCATAAATGGAATCAACAAAGTATGCACATTCTACGTCATAACGACTTTCTATAGTTTGCGCATGCGTCCGGAAATAAGAAAAGCTTACTTCCACCATTTTTTAAAATCACAGCTTCGAGAAGGTTTACATGATTTTGTAAAAAACACGAGTTTTTAGAAAATGTGTTTTATTTCACAAATGGAATCTACAAAGTATGCAAATTCTACGTCATAACGACTTTCTATAGTTTGCGCATTCGTCCGGAAATAAGAAAAGCTTACTTCCACCGTTTTTCAAAATCACAGCTTCTTGAAGGTTTACATGATTTCATAAAAAACACGAGTTTATAGAAAATGTGTTTTATTTCATAAATGGAATCAACAAAGTATGCACATTCTACGTCATAACGACTTTCTATAGATTATGCATGCGTTTGCAAATAAGAAAAGCTTACTTCCCCCATTTTTTAAAATCACAGCTTCTAGAAGGTTTACATGATTTCTTAAAAAACACGAGTTTTTAGAAAATGTGTTTTATTTCATAAATGGAATCTACAAAGTATGCACATTCTACGTCATAACGACTTTCTATAGTTTGCGCATGCGTCCGGAAATAAGAAAAGCTTACTTCCCCTGTTTTTCAAAATCACAGCTTCTAAAAGGTTTACATGATTTCGTAAAAAACACGAGTTTGTAGAAAATTTGTTTTATTTCATAAATGGAATCTACAAAGTATGCACATTCTATGTCATAACGACTTTCTATAGTTTGCCCATGCGTCCAGAAATAAGAAACGCTTACATCCATCATTTTTTAAAATCACAGCTTCTAGAAGGTTTACATGATTTCGTAAAAAACACGAGTTTTAAGAAAATGTGTTTTATTTCATAAATGGAATCAACAAAGTATACACATTCTACGTCATAACGACTTTCTATAGTTTGCGCATTCGTCCGCAAATAAGAAAAGCTTACTTCCACTATTTTTTAAAACCATAGCTTCTAGAAGGTTTACATGATTTCGTAAAAAACATGACTTTTTAGAAAATGTGTTTTATTTGATAAATGGAATCAACAAAGTATGCACATTCTACGTCATAACGACTCTCTATAGTTTGCGCATGCGTCCGGAAATAAGAAATGCTTACTTCCACTATTTTTTAAAATCACAGCTTCTAGAAGGTTTACATGATTTCTTAAAAAACACGAGTTTTTAGAAAATGTGTTTTATTTCATAAATGGAATCAGTAAGGTATGCACATTCTACGTCATAACGAATTTCTATAGTTTGCGCATTCGTCCGCAAATAAGAAAATCTTACTTCCACATTTTTTTAAAACCACAGCTTCTAGAAGGTTTACATGATTTCGTTAAAAACACGAGTTTTTAGAAAATGTGTTTTATTTGATAAATGGAATCTACGAAGTATGCACATTCTACGTCATAACGACTTTCTATAGTTTGCGCATGCATCCGAAAATAAGAAAAGCTTACTTCCCCCGTTTTTTAAAATCACAGCTTCTAGAAGGTTTACATGATTTCTTAAAAAACACGAGTTTTTAGAAAATGTGTTTTATTTGATAACTGGAATCAACAAAGTATGCACATTCTACGTCATAACGACTTTCTATAGTTTGCGCATTTGTCCGGAAATAAGAAAAGCTTACTTCCACCATTATTTAAAATCAGAGCTTCTAGAAGGTTTACATGATTTCGTAAAAAACACGAGTTTTTAGAAAATGTGTTTTATTTCATAAATGGAATGTACAAAGTATGCACATTCTACGTCATAACGACTTTCTATAGTTTGTGCATGCATCCGGAAATAAGAAAAGCTTACTTCCCCCATTTTTTAAAATCACAGCTTCTGGAAGGTTTACTTGATTTCTTAAAAAACAGGAGTTTTTAGAAAATGTGTTTTATTTGATAAATGGAATCAACAAAGTATGCACATTCTACGTCATAACGTCTTTCTATAGTTTGCGCATGCGTTCGGAAATAAGAAAAGCTTACTTCTCCCGTTTTTTAAAATCACAGCTTCTAGAAAGTTTACATGATTTCTTAAAAAACACGAGTTTTTAGAAAATGTGTTTTATTTCATAATTGGAATCAACAAAGTATGCGCATTCTATGTCATAACGACTTTCTATAGTTTGTGCATGCGTCCGGAAATAAGAAATGCTTACTTCCACCGTTTTTTAAAATCACAGCTTCTAGAAGATTTACATGACTTCTTAAAAAACATGAGTTTTTAGAAAATGTGTTTTATTTCATAAATGGAATCAACAAAGTATGCACATTCTACATCATAACGACTTTCTATAGTTTGCACATGCGTTTGGAAATAAGAAAAGCTTACTCCCCCCGTTTTTTAAAATCACAGCTTCTAGAAGGTTTACATGATTTCTTAAAAAACACGAGTTTTTAGAAAATGTGTTTTATTTCATAAATGGAATCAACAAAGTATGCACATTCTACGTCATAACAACTTTCTATAGTTTGCGCATGCGTTTGGAAAGAAGAAAAGCTTACTTCCCCCGTTTTTTAAAATCACAGCTTCTAGAAGGTTTACATGATTTCTTAAAAAACACGAGTTTTTAGAAAATGTGTTTTATTTCATAAATAGAATCAACAAAGTATGCACATTCTACGTCATAACGACTTTCTATAGTTTGCACATGCGTCCGGAAATAAGAAAAGCTTACTTCCACCGTTTTTCAAAATCACAGCTTCTAGAAGGTTTAAATGATTTCGTAAAAAACACGAGTTTTTAGAAAATGTGTTTTATTTCATAAATGGAATCAACAAAGTATGCACATTCTACGTCATAACGACTTTCTATAGTTTGCGCATGCGTTTGGAAATAAGAAAAGCTTACTTCCCCCATTTTTTAAAATCACAGCTTCTAGAAGGTTTACATGATTTCTTAAAAAACACGAGTTTTTAGAAAATTTGTTTTATTTCATAAATGGAATCAAAAAATTATGCACATTCTACATCATAACAACTTTCTATAGTTTGCGCATGCGTCCGGAAATAAGAAATGCTTACTTCCACCGTTTTTTAAAATCACAGCTTCTAGAAGGTTGACATGATTTCTTAAAAAACACGAGTTTTTAGAAAATGTGTTTTATTTCATAAATGGAATCAACAAAGTATGCACATTCTACGTCATAACGACTTTCTATAGTTTGCGCATTCGTCCGCAAATAAGAAAAGCTTACTTCCACGGTTTTTTAAAACCATAGCTTCTAGAAGGTTTACATGATTTCGTAAAAAACATGACTTTTTAGAAAATGTGTTTTATTTGATAAATGGAATCAACAAATTATGCACATTCTACATCATAACGACTTTCTATAGTTTGCGCATGCGTCCAGAAATAAGAAATGCTTACTTCCACCGTTTTTTAAAATCACAGCTTCTAGAAGGTTTACATGATTTCTTAAAAAACACGAGTTTTTAGAAAATGTGTTTTATTTCATAAATGGAATCAACAAAGTATGCACATTCTACGTCATAACGACTTTCTATAGTTTGCTCATGCGTTCGGAAATAAGAAAAGCTTACTGCCCCCATTTTTTAAAATCACAGCTTCTAGAAGGTTTACATGATTTCTTAAAAAACACGAGTGTTTAGAAAATGTGTTTTTTTTCATAAATGGAATCTACAAACTATGCACATTCTACGTCATAACGACTTTCTATAGTTTGCGCATGCGTTTGGAAATAAGAAAAGCTTACTTCCCCCGTTTTTTAAAATCACAGCTTCTAGAAGGTTTACATGATTTCGTAAAAAACAGGAGTTTTTAGAAAATGTTTTTTATTTCATAAATGGAATCAACAAAGTATGCACATTCTACGTCATAACGACATTCTAGAGTTTGCGCATTCGTCCGGAAATAAGAAAAGCTTACTTCCCCTGTTTTTTAAAATCACAGCTTCTAGAAGGTTTACATGATTTCGTAAAAAACACGAGTTTTTAGAAAATGTGTTATATTTCATAAATGTAATCAATAAAGTATGCGCATTCTATGATATAACGACTTTCTATAGTTTGCGCATGTGTCCGGAAATAAGAAATGCTTACTTCCACCGTTTTTTAAAATCACAGCTTCTAGAAGATTTACATGACTTCTTAAAAAACATGAGTTTTTAGAAAATGTGTTTTATTTCATAAATGGAATCAACAAAGTATGCACATTCTACGTCATAACGACTTTCTATAGTTTGCGCATGCGTCCAGAAATAAGAAAAGCTTACTTCCACCGTTTTTTAAAATCACAGCTTCTAGAAGGTTTACATGATTTAGTAAAAAACATGAGTTTTTAGAAAATGTGTTTTATTTCATAAATGGAATCAACAAAGTATGCACATTCTACGTCATAACGACTTTCTATAGTTTGCGCATGCGTCCGGAAATAAGAAAAGCTTACTTCCACCATTTTTTAAAATCACAGCTTCGAGAAGGTTTACATGATTTTGTAAAAAACACGAGTTTTTAGAAAATGTGTTTTATTTCACAAATGGAATCTACAAAGTATGCAAATTCTACGTCATAACGACTTTCTATAGTTTGCGCATTCGTCCGGAAATAAGAAAAGCTTACTTCCACCGTTTTTCAAAATCACAGCTTCTTGAAGGTTTACATGATTTCATAAAAAACACGAGTTTATAGAAAATGTGTTTTATTTCATAAATGGAATCAACAAAGTATGCACATTCTACGTCATAACGACTTTCTATAGATTATGCATGCGTTTGCAAATAAGAAAAGCTTACTTCCCCCATTTTTTAAAATCACAGCTTCTAGAAGGTTTACATGATTTCTTAAAAAACACGAGTTTTTAGAAAATGTGTTTTATTTCATAAATGGAATCTACAAAGTATGCACATTCTACGTCATAACGACTTTCTATAGTTTGCGCATGCGTCCGGAAATAAGAAAAGCTTACTTCCCCTGTTTTTCAAAATCACAGCTTCTAAAAGCTTTACATGATTTCGTAAAAAACACGAGTTTGTAGAAAATTTGTTTTATTTCATAAATGGAATCTACAAAGTATGCACATTCTATGTCATAACGACTTTCTATAGTTTGCCCATGCGTCCAGAAATAAGAAACGCTTACATCCATCATTTTTTAAAATCACAGCTTCTAGAAGGTTTACATGATTTCGTAAAAAACACGAGTTTTAAGAAAATGTGTTTTTTTTCATAAATGGAATCAACAAAGTATACACATTCTACGTCATAACGACTTTCTATAGTTTGCGCATTCGTCCGCAAATAAGAAAAGCTTACTTCCACTATTTTTTAAAACCATAGCTTCTAGAAGGTTTACATGATTTCGTAAAAAACATGACTTTTTAGAAAATGTGTTTTATTTGATAAATGGAATCAACAAAGTATGCACATTCTACGTCATAACGACTTTCTATAGTTTGCGCATGCGTCCGGAAATAAGAAATGCTTACTTCCACTGTTTTTTAAAATCACAGCTTCTAGAAGGTTTACATGATTTCTTAAAAAACACGAGTTTTTAGAAAATGTGTTTTATTTCATAAATGGAATCAGTAAGGTATGCACATTCTACGTCATAACGAATTTCTATAGTTTGCGCATTCGTCCGCAAATAAGAAAATCTTACTTCCACATTTTTTTAAAACCACAGCTTCTAGAAGGTTTACATGATTTCGTAAAAAACATGAGTTTTTAGAAAATGTGTTTTATTTGATAAATGGAATCTACGAAGTATGCACATTCTACGTCATAACGACTTTCTATAGTTTGCGCATGCATCCGAAAATAAGAAAAGCTTACATCCCCCGTTTTTTAAAATCACAGCTTCTAGAAGGTTTACATGATTTCTTAAAAAACACGAGTTTTTAGAAAATGTGTTTTATTTGATAACTGGAATCAACAAAGTATGCACATTCTACGTCATAACGACTTTCTATAGTTTGCGCATTTGTCCGGAAATAAGAAAAGCTTACTTCCACCATTATTTAAAATCAGAGCTTCTAGAAGGTTTACATGATTTCGTAAAAAACACGAGTTTTTAGAAAATGTGTTTTATTTCATAAATGGAATGTACAAAGTATGCACATTCTACGTCATAACGACTTTCTATAGTTTGTGCATGCATCCGGAAATAAGAAAAGCTTACTTCCCCCATTTTTTAAAATCACAGCTTCTGGAAGGTTTACTTGATTTCTTAAAAAACAGGAGTTTTTAGAAAATGTGTTTTATTTGATAAATGGAATCAACAAAGTATGCACATTCTACGTCATAACGTCTTTCTATAGTTTGCGCATGCGTTCGGAAATAAGAAAAGCTTACTTCTCCCGTTTTTTAAAATCACAGCTTCTAGAAAGTTTACATGATTTCTTAAAAAACATGAGTTTTTAGAAAATGTGTTTTATTTCATCAATGGAATCAACAAAGTATGCACATTCTACATCAGAACGAATTTCTATAGTTTGCACATGCGTCCGGAAATAAGAAATGCTTACTTCTCCCGTTTTTTAAAATCACAGCTTCTAGAAAGTTTACATGATTTCTTAAAAAACACGAGTTTTTAGAAAGTGTGTTTTATTTCATAAATGGAATCAACAAACTATGCACATTCTACGTCATAATGACTATCTATTGTTTGCGCATTCGTCCTGAAATAAGAAAAGCTTACTTTCACCATTATTTAAAATCACAGCTTCTAGAATGTTTACATGATTTCGTAAAGAACACGAGTTTTTAGAAAATGTGTTTTATTTCATAAATGGAACCAACAAAGTATGCACATTCTACGTCATAAGGACTTTCTATTGTTTGCGCATATGTCCGGAAATAAGAAAAGCTTATTTCCACCGTTTTTTAAAATCACAGCTTCTAGAAGGTTTACATGATTTCGTAAAAAACACGAGTTTTTAGAAAATGTGTTTTATTTCATAAATGGAATCTACAAAGTATGTACATTCTATGTCATAACGTCTTTCTATAGTTTGCGCATGCTTCCGAAAATAAGAAAAGCTTACTTCCCCCGTTTTTTAAAATCACAGCTTCTAGAAGGTTTACATGATTTCATAAAAAACACGAGTTTTTAGAAAATGTGTTTTATTTCATAAATGGAATCTACAAACTATGCACATTCTACGTCATAACGACTTTCTATAGTTTGCGCATGCGTCCGGAAATAAGAAAAGCTTACTTCCCCTGTTTTTTAAAATCACAGCTTCTAAAAGGTTTACATGATTTCGTAAAAAACACGAGTTTGTAGAAAATTTGTTTTATTTCATAAATGGAATCTACAAAGTATGCACATTCTATGTCATAACGACTTTCTATAGTTTGCCCATGCGTCCAGAAATAAGAAACGCTTACATCCATCATTTTTTAAAATCACAGCTTCTAGAAGGTTTACATGATTTCGTAAAAAACACGAATTTTAAGAAAATGTGTTTTATTTCATAAATGGAATCAACAAAGTATACACATTCTACGTCATAACGACTTTGTATAGTTTGCGCATGCGTCTGGAAATAAGAAAAGCTTACTTCCACCATTTTTTAAAATCACAGCTTCTAGAAGGTTTACATGATTTCCTAAAAAACACGAGTTTTTAGAAAATGTGTTTTATTTCATAAATGGAATCTACAAAGTATGCACATTCTACGTCATAACGACATTCTATAGTTTGCGCATGCGTCCGGAAGAAAGAGCAGCTTACTTCCACCGTTTTTTAAAATCACAGCTTCTAGAAGGTTTATATGATTTCGTAAAAAACACAAGTTTTTAGAAAATGTGTTTTACTTCATAAATGGAATCTACAAAGTATGCACATTCTACGTCATAATGACTTTCTATAGTTTGCGCATGCGTCCGGAAATAAGAAAAGCTTACTTCCACCGTTTTTTAAAATCACAGCTTCTAGAAGGTTTATATGATTTCGTAAAAAACACGAGTTTTTAGAAAATGTGTTTTATTTCATCAATGGAATCTACAAAGTATGCACATTCTACGTCATAACGACTTTCTATAGTTTGCGCATGCGTCCAGAAATAAGAAAAGCTTACTTCCACCGTTTTTTAAAATCACAGCTTCTAGAAGGTTTACATGATTTCGTAAAAAACACGAGTTTTTAGAAAATGTGTTTTATTTCATAAATAGAATCAACAAAGTATGCACATTCTACGTCATAATGACTTTCTATAGTTTTCGCATGCGTTTGGAAATAAGAAAAGCTTACTTCCCCCATTTTTTAAAATCACAGCTTCTAGAAGGTTTACATGATTTCTTAAAAAACATGAGTTTTTAGAAAATGTGTTTTATTTCATAAATGGAATGAACAAAGTATGCACATTCTACGTCATAACGACTTTCTATAGTTTGCGCATGCGTCCGGAAATAAGAAAAGATTACTTCCACCGTTTTTTAAAATCACAGCTTCTAGAAGGTTTACATGATTTGCTAAAAGACATGAGTTTTTAGAAAATGTGTTTTATTTCATAAATGGAATCTACAAAGTATGCACATTCTACGTCATAATGACTTTCTATAGTTTGCACATGCGTCCGAAAATAAGAAAAGCTTCCTTCCCCCATTTTTTAAAATCACAGCTTCTAGAAGGTTTACATGATTTGCTAAAAGACATGAGTTTTTAGAAAATGTGTTTTATTTCATAAATGGAATCTACAAAGTATGCACATTCTACGTCATAATGACTTTCTATAGTTTGCACATGCGTCCGAAAATAAGAAAAGCTTCCTTCCCCCATTTTTTAAAATCACAGCTTCTAGAAGGTTTACATGATTTCGTAAAAAACATGAGTTTTTAGAAAATGTGTTTTATTTCATAAATGGAATCTACAAAGTATGCACATTCTACGTCATAACGACTTTCTATAGTTTGCGCATGCGTCCAGAAATAAGAAAAGCTTACTTCCCCTATTTTTTAAAATCACAGCTTCTAAAAGGTTTACATGATTTCGTAAAAAACACGAGTTTGTAGAAAATTTGTTTTATTTCATAAATGGAATCTACAAAGTATGCACATTCTATGTCATAACGACTTTCTATAGTTTGCCCATGCGTCCAGAAATAAGAAACGCTTACTGTTCGGGTACACAGGGTACTACCAAAGGACCGAACACCAAGAGCAACCACTTCACATAAACAGATCACAGATCAACACACCGATGTTTTGACGTGGTTTAAACCCTCTTGAGGGAAACACTCCACGGCCCCGGCCAAATAGCTTCTACGGGACAATTTATTATGCAAAGAAAGAAAGTTACAAATGAGCTTCTCATAATCGATCAACTAAACAATGACCCTCCATGCTCTTTAAATAGAGATCATGGACCAATCGGGTGTTAAGCCACGGATCAAGGTTAGGTTTGATCTAAGAGAAGTTGAGCCGTCGGATCACTCTATGTCGGAAACATATCGTGACCGTCGGATTAAGTATTTACAAATGCATACTAATGCATACTAAAGAAACACACTATCCCTAACGGATATATTACACAAGTTGATCTTAACTAACTCCTAAGTGTCTAAATATCCTAACATCCCCCCTTAAGAACAACTTGGGATAGGATTGAAGGATTTACAAAAGTGACACTATTAGGAGAAGGAAGGAGGCATTAGAGCCTATCCCCCCTTAATGACAAGTTCCTGAACTCCTAACATAGATCGAAGTTTAGAAAACTTCGCTTCTGTAAGAGACTTGGTGAAGATGTCTGCAACTTGATCATCTGTAGGGCAAAAGAGCACTTCAAGAACACGATCATGAACAAGATTTCTGATGAAGTGCATGTGTAGCTCAATGTGTTTGCTGCGTTGATGTAGAACTGGATCTTTGGCAAGCTTGATGGCACTTTGATTGTCGCACCAAAGTGGAGTAGGCTGCTGCTGCTCGAATCCAAACTCTGAAAGGATCTGTCGAAGCCATAAAGCTTCCTGACTGGCATTAACTGCTGCTCGATATTCTGCCTCTGCTGAAGAAAGAGCAAGAGCTTGTTGTTTCTTACAAGCCCAAGTAATAGGTCCAGAGCCCAGACTGAAAACATAACCTGCAGTAGACTTTCGATCATCAGGATCGCCGGCCCAATCTGAATCAGTGAAACCAACCAACAAAGGTTTCCCCCCTGTACTGTAATGAATCCCAAACTGAACTGTACCTCGAATATATCGAAGTATTCTTTTAGCTGCTTTCCAGTGACTTTCATGAGGTGTCTGCATATAACGGGAAACTCGACCAACGGCAAAGGAAAGGTCAGGACGGGAATGAGTCAAGTATAAAAGACAACCAACAAGCTGACGATACAAGGTGGCATCTACTTCAGGTGAAGTACAAGTGGCAGAAATTTTGACTCCAGACTGGAAGGGAGAAGGGGCTGGTGTACAATCTTCCATGTGAAAGCGACGAAGAAGGTCACAAGCATACTTAGACTGAGAAAGAAAGATTCCTTCTTTGGTTTGCAGAACTTGGAGACCAAGAAAATAATGCAAATGTCCTAAGTCTGACATTTCAAAGGTTTGTTTAAGACTGGATTTCACATGGGTTATAAGCTTAGGGTCACTACCAGTAAGAATAAGGTCATCAACATATAGAACAAGTATGATGAGATGGTTTCCTACTTTCTTGGTATAGACATTGGGGTCAGAATGGCATCTAGAAAAACCAGTGTCAAGGAGAAAGTTATCCATTTTGGCATACCAAGCTCTAGGAGCTTGCTTAAGGCCATATAAGGATTTCTTAAGGCGGCAGACAAGGCTAGAGTTATTCTGAACATAGCCAGGAGGTTGTTCCATGTAAATTTCCTCCTGTAAATCACCATGTAAGAAGGCAGACTTGACATCCATTTGATGGACTTCCCAGTTGTGTAAGGCTGCAAGGGAAAGAACAAGGCGGATGGAGTTCATTTTGGCGACGGGAGCAAAGGTTTCATTGTAGTCAATCCCTTCAACTTGGGAAAAACCTTTGGCAACTAACCTTGCCTTAAGTCTTTCAACACTTCCATCTGATGCATACTTAGTTCTGTAGACCCATTTACATCTGACAAGTTTTCTTCCTTTTGGAAGAGGTACAAGATCCCAAGTATCGTTCGCCATTAAGGAACGATATTCTTCATCCATGGCTGCATCCCAATCTGGATTCCCTGAAGCTTCTGCAAAAGTTTCTGGATCATGATTCTCGGAAACTTGAGCCAAAAGAGAAGAGGCTCGCTGAAACTGAGAACGTGTTCGACGTTGATCTCTAGGATCACCGGCAAGATCACCAGCTGCTTCACATGTTGAACGGACCCATCGAGGAAGCACTTGTGCTGGTGCAACTGGAGGAACATGAGCAGGCGGAGGTGGATTTTCATCCTCACTGTCATCATCAGAAACTGGAGTTGGAAACCTGTCAAGGAAGTTGGAAGAAGAAGAAGAAGGCACAAACGCCGAATCAGGCTCGCAGGCCAAAGATGGCACACTCGCCGAGTTAGGCTCGCAGGCCAAGATATTTTCATCAAATTTAACATCTCTTCTAATTATTATAGCATGAGAATGTGGTTGAAGAAGTCTATAACCTTTTACATCTTCAGAATATCCAACAAATATGCACTTTTCACTTTTAGGCTGCAATGCTTTCCGTTTTTCATCCGGAATGTGAGCCCATGCTTCACTACCAAACACACGAAAGTGACTTACATCAGGTTTAACTTTACTCCATGCTTCTTCCGGTGTTATACCTTGTAATGCTTTTGTGGGGGTGCGATTAACTATGTAATTTGCACAATTTATGGCTTCAGCCCAAAATTGAAGACTTAGTCCCTTAGATTGGATCATACAATTTGCCATTTCTTTTAAAGTGCGGTTCTTCCGCTCAGCTACACCATTTTGTTGTGGTGTATATGGAACAGTGTGTTGTTGTTGGATGCCTTGTTCAGTGCAGAAAGTAGTGAACTGTTTGTTAACATATTCTCCTCCATTGTCAGATCTTAACTTGATAATTTGATGACCAGATTGTTTTTCAACAAGGGCCTTGTAGGCCAAGAACATGTTAAATACTTCGCTCTTAAGTTTTAGGAAATAAACCCAAGTGCGTCTGGTGTAATCATCAATGAAAGTTAAGAAATACTTGAAACCAGAAAAGGAAGCAGATGGAAGAGGACCACACAAGTCACTATGCACAAGCTCCAAGGGAACCGAGGCGTGCCAAGAGGCACGTTTGTCAAAACTGTCCCGATGATGTTTTCCGAGTACACAACCGGAACAAACACCATCTCTGCAAGATACCATCGGAAGACCTGTCACCATATTTTCTTTACATAGTTGTTGCAATGAGCGATAATTTAAGTGACCAAATCGCTCATGCCAAAGTTTGCTCAAGTTATCACTATGAGCAACAAAAACTGAAGGGAAAGGTGATGACCCAAAGTTGTTAAACTTGTACAACCTGGTAATATCATCAACAATTCCGGTAGCTAGAACCTGTTGAGGATCTTTAAAATCCTTGATTACAACTTGGTGAGGTGTAAAGGTCACAGTTTTACCTTCACCAGAATGAGTGATCTGATAGACTGATAACAAATTGCAGGAAATTCTTGGAACACATAGTACATCACTAAAATGACCATTATCTACTGGAACTGTTCCAGCTCCTACAACACTTAGAGATCTATCATCACCAACAAATATTTGTTTGGTGTTACATTCATGCATAGTAGAAAATATGGCTTGATCCTTAGCCATATGATAAGATGCTCCAGAATCAATGAGCCATTCATTTGAAGTAGAAGAAGAAGATGCATTATAAGAATAACCAGAAGCACAAAGTGCATGTCCATGAGAGGTAGATTCTGAAGGCGAATCTAGGCTGATGTGGTGCTTCTTCATTGCTGCTTCCAAGGCTGCCATCTTCTTGAAACACTTAGATTCATCATGATTATCTTTCCCACAATAGTTGCAATGACGCTCAGTCTTCTTGCCTTTTGGCTTGGATCCTTTGTCAATTTTTAAAGAAGGAGTTGACTGAGAGGGTTTTGGACCCTTGTTTGACTTATTATTGCGAAAATTTTGTTTCTTGGGAGGCTTGGACTTTTCTTTCTGTTGGGACAATAAGGCTTTCCCAGATGTATCTGCATTGTTGATTATTCCAAGATGAATGAGTTTATCTTGTTCCCTAATCAAGGAATCACAAAAGGATTCAAGACTAGGCTCTTGATAGCTAGCTGCATTCAATGACGCTTTCATGGAGTAAAATGTAGATACAAAAACAGAATATGCAGGTCCAAGTTTGGAAAGAATATGATAAATGCATTGTTTGTCTTCCCTCTCAATCTTACATTCTGCACATAAGAGCTTGAGAGTTTTGTACTTAGATAAATAATCTTGAATGCATGAAAAGTCACTTGGATTTAAAGAAATCAACTCATTTTCGAGTTGGTGACCTCGAATTTCATTGTGTTTACCAAACACAGTTTCCAACTTGTCCCAAGCAGCATTAGGTTCATCAATTCCAGATATGTGGAATCGCAAATCAGTAGAGATTGACATCCCAATCAATCCACGAGCTTCATCACATCTATTTGCCCATTTTATTTTCTTATCATCATCAGTGGGTTCTTTTTCTTTTCCTGTTGTAATTCTGAAAAGTCCCCTACTTCGTAGAACATCCTCCATACGAGATTTCCATGAGAAATAGTTGGAACTGTTAAGTAGAATATCACAAAGGGCGGCCATATTTGTAAATTAATGGCTGTAAAAACAGAAACCAATAGTCTGGATGTGAAGAGCTCGAAAAAATAGGCGGTTTCAAAAAAAACGGCACTGAAAACGGACTTTGTATGATGAAGTTATGCTTGAACAAAGAAACTGTTGAAGATGTCCCCAATAGTGACGTGGCAGCTAGTGAATGTCCAGCAAAAAAAAGAACCCCCCTCTTCCCGAGATGAACCCTTTGACTATCACTTTACAAAAAAGTTGCTTTTAAGTGAATCACTTTTGTAAAATAAGTGATTTCACTTTTACAATGATATTACTTTTAAATAGTGCAACAATAAATAAAAAGCTTAAGTGACTCACTTGTATTTTTATTTTTTATTATTTAAGTGAGATGCACTTTTACAATAAAGTAACTTGAAAATAGAAATTGCACGCACTTTTCTTTTTAAAAGTAACTTCCTAAGACTTGAACTCAAGACCTATTAAGGAATAAAGCAACTTTGGACCAAGTGAGCTATTTTAAAAGGTATGTAAAATATGGAAATGAGGAAGGGGGCTTTTTTTTTTTGCGCATTCTACGTCATAACGAATTTCTATAGTTTGCGCATGCGTACGGAAATAAAAAAAGCTTACTTCCCCCGTTTTTTAAAATCACAGCTTCTAGAAGGTTTACATGATTTCTTAAAAAACAGAAGTTTTTAGAAAATGTGTTTTATTTCATAAATGGAATCAACAAAGTATGCACATTCTACGTCATAACGACTTTCTATAGTTTGCGCATGCGTCTGGAAATAAGAAAAGCTTACTTCCACCGTTTTTTAAAATCACAGCTTATAGAAGGTTTACATGATTTCTTAAAAAACACGAGTTTTTAGAAAATGTGTTTTATTTCATAAATGGAATCAACAAAGCATGCACATTCTACGTCATAACGACTTTCTATAGTTTGCGCATTCGTCCGGAAATAAGAAAAGCTTACTTCCACCGTTTTTTAAAATCACAGCTTCTAGAAGGTTTACATGATTTCTTAAAAAACGCGAGTTTTTAGAAAATGTGTTTTATTTCATAAATGGAATCAACAAAGTATGCACATTCTACGTCATAACGACTTTCTATAGTTTGCGCATGCGTCGGGAAATAAGAAACGCTTACTTCCACCGTTTTTAAAAATCACAGCTTCTAGAAGGTTTACATGATTTCTTAAAAAACACGAGTTTTTAGAAAATGTGTTTTATTTCATAAATGGAATCAACAAAGTATGCACATTCTACGTCATAATGACTTTCTATAGTTTGCGCATGCGTCCGGAAATAGGAAAAGCTTACTTCCACCGATTTTTAAAATCACAGCTTCTAGAAGGTTTACATGATTTCGTAAGAAACACGAGTTTTTAGAAAAATGTGTTTTATTTCATAAATGGAATCTACAAAGTATGCACATTCTACGTCATAACGACTTTCTATAGTTTGCGCATGCATCCAGAAATAAGAAAAGCTTACTTCCCCCGGTTTTTAAAATCACAGCTTCTAGAAGGTTTACATGATTTCTTAAAAAACACGAGTTTTTAGAAAATGTGTTTTATTTCATAAATGGAATCTACAAAGTATGCACATCCTACGTCATAACGACTTTCTATAGTTTGCGCATGCGTCCAGATATAAGAAAAGCTTACTTCCCCCATTTTTTAAAATCACAGCTTCTAGAAGGTTTACAGGATTTCTTAAAAAACACGAGTTTTCAGAAAATGTGTTTTATTTGATAAATGGAATCAACAAAGTATGCACATTCTACGTCATAACGACTTTCTATAGTTTATGCATCCGTCCGGAAATAAGAAAAGCTTACTTCCGCCGTTTTTTAAAATCACAGCTTCTAGAAGGTTTACATGATTCTTAAAAAACACGAGTTTTTAGAAAATGTGTTTTATTTCATAAATGGAATCAACAAAGTATGCACATTCTACGTCATAACGACTTTCTATAGTTTGCGCATTCGTCCGGAAATAAGAAAAGCTTACTTCCACCGTTTTTTAAAATCACAGCTTCTAGAAGGTTGATATGATTTCGTAAAAAAAATGACTTTTTAGAAAATGTGTTTTATTTTATAAATGGAATCTACAAAGTATGCACATTCTACGTCATAACGAATTTCTATAGTTTGTGCATGCGTCCGGAAATAAGAAAAGCTTACTTCCACTGTTTTTTAAAATCACAGCTTCTAGAAGGTTTACCTGATTTCGTAAAAAACACGAGTTTTTAGAAAATGTGTTTTATTTCATAAATGGAATCTACAAAGTATGCACATTCTACGTCATAACGTATTTCTATAGCTTGCGCATGCTTCCGAAAATAAGAAAAGATTACTTCCCCCGTTTTTTAAAATCACAGCTTCTAGAAGGTTTACACGATTTCGTAAAAAACACGAGTTTTTAGAAAATGTGTTTTATTTCATCAATGGAATCTACAAAGTATGCACATTCTACGTCATAACGACTTTCTATAGTTTGCGCATGCGTCCGGAAATAAGAAAAGCTTTCTTCCCCCGTTTTTTAAAATCACAGCTTCTAGAAGGTTTACATGATTTCGTAAAAAAGACGAGTTTTTACAAAATTTGTTTTATTTAATAAATGGAATCTACAAAGTATGCACATTCTATGTCATAACGACGTTCTATAGTTTGCGCATGCGTCTGGAAATAAGAAACGCTTACATCCACCGTTTTTTAAAATCACAGTTTCTAGAAGGTTTACATGATTTCGTAAAAAACACGAGTTTTTAGAAAATGTGTTTTATTTCATAAACGGAATCAACAGAGTATGCAAATTCTACGTCATAACGACTTTCTATAGTTTGCGCATGCGTCCGGAAATAAGAAAAGCTTCCTTCCACCGTTTTTTAAAATCACAGCTTCTAGAAGGTTTACATGATTTCGTAAAAAACACGAGTTTTTAGAAAATGTGTTTTATTACATAAATGGAATAAACAAAGTATGCACATTCTACGTCATAAGGACTTTCTATAGTTTGCGCATGCGTCCAGAAATAAGAAAAGCTTACTTCCACCGTTTTTTAAAATCACAGCTTCTAGAAGGTTTACATGATTTCGTAAAAAACACGAGTTTTTAGAAAATATGTTTTATTTCATAAATGGAATCAACAAAGTATGCACATTCTACGTCATAATGACTTTCTATAGTTTGCGCATGCGTCCAGAAATAAGAAAAGCTTACTTCCACCGTTTTTTAAAATCACAGCTTCTAGAAGGTTTACATGATTTTGTTAAAAACATGAGTTTTTAGAAAATGTGTTTTATTTCATAAATGGAATCTACAAAATATGCACATTCGACGTCATAACGACTTTCTATAGTTTGTGCATGAGTCCGGAAAAAAGAAAAGCTTACTTCCACTGTTTTTTAAAATCACAGATTCTAGAAGGTTTACATGATTTCGTAAAAAACACGAGTTTTTAGAAAATGTGTTTTATTTCTTAAATAGAATCAACAAAGTATGCACATTCTACGTCATAACGACTTTCTATAGTTTGCGCATTCATCCGGAAATATGAAAATCTTACTTGTCCCGTTTTTTAAAATCACAGCTTCTAGAAGGTTTACATGATTTCTTAAAAAAAATGAGTTTTTAGAAAATGTGTTTTATTTCATAAATGGAATCAACAAAGTATGCACATTCTACGTCATAATGACTTTCTATAGTTTGCGGATGCGTCCGAAAATAAGAAAAGCTTACTTCCACCGTTTTTTAAAATCACAGCTTCTACAAGCTTTACATGATTTCTTAAAAAACACGAGTTTTTAGAAAATGTGTTTTATTTCATAAATGGAATCAACAAAGTCTGCACATTCTACGTCATAATGACTTTTTATAGTTTGTGCATGGGTTTAGAAATAAGAAAAGCTTACTTCCCCCGTTTTTTAAAATCACAGCTTCTAGAAGGTTTACATGATTTCGTAAAAAACATGAGTTTTTAGAAAATATGTTTTATTTCATAAATGGAATCAACAAAGTATGCACATTCTACGTCATAACGACTTTCTATAGTTTGCGCATGCGTCTGGAAATAAGAAAAGCTTACTTCCACCGTTTTTTAAAATCACAGCTTCTAGATGTTTTACATGATTTCTTAAAAAACAGGAGTTTTTAGAAAATGTGTTTTATTTCATAAATAGAATCAACAAATTATGGACATTCTACGTCATAACGACTTTCTATAGTTTGCGCATTCGTCCGGAAATAAGAAAAGCTTACTTCCACCGTTTTTTAAAATCACAGCTTCTAGAAGGTTTACATGATTTCTTTAAAAACACGAGTTTTTAGAAAATGTGTTTTATTTCATAAATGGAATCAACAAAGTATGCACATTCTATGTCATAACGACGTTCTATAGTTTGCGCATGCATCTGGAAATAAGATAAGCTTACTTCCACCGTTTTTTAAAATCACAGCTTATAGAAGGTTTACATGATTTCTTAAAAAACATGAGTTTTTAGAAAATGTGTTTTATTTCATAAATGGAATCAACAAAGTATGCACATTCTACGTCATAACGACTTTCTATAGTTTGCGCATTCGTCCGGAAATAAGAAAAGCTTAATTCCACCGTTTTTTAAAATCACAGCTTCTAGAAGGTTTACATGATTTTTTAAAAAACAGGAGTTTTTAGAAAATGTGTTTTATTTCATAAATGGAATCAACAAAGTATGCACATTCTACGTCAGAACGACTTTCTATAGTTTGCGCATGCGTCTGGAAATAAGAAAAGCTTACTTCCACTGTTTTTTAAAATCACACCTTCTAGAAGGTTTACATGATTTCATAAAAAACATGATTTTTTAGAAAATGTGTTTTATTTCATAAATGGAATCTACAAAGTATGCACATTCTATGTCATAACGACTTTCTATAGTTTGCGCATGCATCCCGAAATAAGAAAAGCTTACTTCCCCCGTTTTTTAAAATCACATCTTCTAGAAGGTTTACATGATTTCTTAAAAAACACAAGTTTTTAGAAAATGTCTTTTATTTCATAAATGGAATCTACAAAGTATGCACATTCTACGTCATAATGAATTTCTATAGTTTGCGCATGCGTCCGGAAATAAGAAAAGCTTTCTTCCCCCGTTTTTTAAAATCACAGCTTCTAGAAGGTTTACATGATTTCGTAAAAAACACGAGTTTTTAGAAAATGTGTTTTATTTCATAAATGGAATCTACAAAGTATGCAAATTCTACGTCATAACGACTTTCTATAGTTTGCACATGCGTCCGGAAATAAGAAAAGCTTACTTCCACCGTTTTTTAAAATCACAGCTTCTAGAAGGTTTACATGATTTCTTAAAAAACACGAGTTTTTAGAAAATGTGTTTTATTTCATAAATGGAATCTACAAAGTATGAACATTCTACGTCTTAACGACTTTCTATAGTTTGCGCATGCATGCGGAAATAAGAAAAGCTTACTTCCCCCGTTTTTTAAAATCACAGCTTCTAGAAGGTTTACATGATTTCTTAAAAAACACGAGGTTTTAGAAAATGTGTTTTATTTCATAAATGGAATCAACAAAGTATGCACATTCTACATCATAACGACTTTCTATAGTTTGCGCATGCATTTGGAAATATGAAAAGCTTACTTCTCCCGTTTTTTAAAATCACAGCTTCTAGAAGGTTTACATGATTTCTTAAAAAACACGAGTTTTTAGAAAATGTGTTTTATTTCATCATTGGAATCTACCAAGTATGCACAATCTACTTCATAACAACTTTCTATAGTTTGCGCATGCGTCAGGAAATAAGAAAAGCTTACTTCCACCGTTTTTTAAAATCACAGCTTCTAGAAGGTTTACATGATTTCTTAAAAAACACGAGTTTTTAGAAAATGTGTTTTATTTCATAAATGGAATCAACAAATTATGCACATTCTACGTCATAACAACTTTCTATAGTTTGCGCATTCGTCCGGAAATATGAAAATCTTAATTCCACCGTTTTTTAAAATCACAGCTTCTAGAAGGTTTTAATGATTTCTTAAAAAACACGAGTTTTTAGAAAATGTGTTTTATTTCATGAATGGAATCTACAAAGTATGCACATTCTACGTCATAACGACTTTCTATAGTTTGCGCATGCGTCCGGAAATAAGAAAAGCTTACTTCCCCCGTTTTTTAAAATCACAGCTTCTAGAAGGTTTACATGATTTCTTAAAAAACATGAGTTTTTAGAAAATGTGCTTTATTTCATAAATGGAATCTACAAAGTATGCACATTCTATGTCATAATGACTTTCTATAGTTTGCGCATGCATTTGGAAATATGAAAAGCTTGCTTCCCTCGTTTTTTAAAATCACAGCTTCTAGAAGGTTTACCTGATTTCTTAAAAAACACGAGTTTTTAAAAAATGTGTTTTATTTGTTAAATAGAATCAACAAAGTATGCACATTCTACGATCTAATGACTTTCTATAGTTTGCACATGCGTCCGGAAATAAGAAAAGCTTACTTCCACCGTTTTTTAAAATCACAACTTCTAGAAGGTTTACATGATTTCGTAAAAAACAGGAGTTTTTAGAAAATGTGTTTTATTTCATAAATGGAATCTACAAAGTATGCACATTCTACGTCATAACGAATTTCTATAGTTTGCGCATGCGTCCGGAAATAAAAAAAGCTTACTTCCCCCGTTTTTTAAAATCACAGCTTCTAGAAGGTTTACATGATTTCTTAAAGAACAGAAGTTTTTAGAAAATGTGTTTTATTTCATAAATGGAATCAACAAAGTATGCACATTCTACGTCATAACGACTTTCTATAGTTTGCGCATGCGTCTGGAAATAAGAAAAGCTTACTTCCACCGTTTTTTAAAATCACAGCTTATAGAAGGTTTACATGATTTCTTAAAAAACACGAGTTTTTAGAAAATGTGTTTTATTTCATAAATGGAATCAAGAAAGCATGCACATTCTACGTCATAACGACTTTCTATAGTTTGCGCATTCGTCCGGAAATAAGAAAAGCTTACTTCCACCGTTTTTTAAAATCACAGCTTCTAGAAGGTTTACATGATTTCTTAAAAAACGCGAGTTTTTAGAAAATGTGTTTTATTTCATAAATGGAATCAACAAAGTATGCACATTCTATGTCATAACGACTTTCTGTTTGCGCATTCATTCAGAAATATGAAAATCTTACTTGCCCCGTTTTTTAAAATCACAGCTTCTAGAAGGTTTACATGATTTCTTAAAAAACACGAGTTTTTAGAAAATGTGTTTTATTTCATAAATAGAATCAACGAAGTATGCACATTCTACGTCATAATGACTTTCTATAATTTGCGGATGCGTCCGGAAATAAGAAAAGCTTACTTCCACCGTTTTTAAAAATCACAGCTTCTAGAAGGTTTACATGATTTCGTAAAAAACACGAGTTTTTAGAAAATGTGTTTTATTTCATAAATAGAATCAACAAAGTATGCACATTCTACGTCATAATGACTTTCTATAGTTTTCGCATGCATTTGGAAATAAGAAAAGCTTACTTCCCCCATTTTTTAAAATCACAGCTTCTAGAAGGTTTACATGATTTCTTAAAAAACATGAGTTTTTAGAAAATGTGTTTTATTTCATAAATGGAATGAACAAAGTATGCACATTCTACGTCATAACGACTTTCTATAGTTTGCGCATGCGTCCGGAAATAAGAAAAGTTTACTTCCACCGTTTTTTAAAATCACAGCTTCTAGAAGGTTTACATGATTTGCTAAAAAACATGAGTTTTTAGAAAATATGTTTTATTTCATAAATGGAATCTACAAAGTATGCACATTCTACGTCATAATGACTTTCTATAGTTTGCACATGCGTCCGAAAATAAGAAAAGCTTCCTTCCCCCATTTTTTTAAATCACAGCTTCTAGAAGGTTTACATGATTTCTTAAAAAACACGAGTTTTTAGAAAATGTGTTTTATTTCATAAATGGAATCAACAAAGTATGCACATTCTACATCATAACGACTTTCTATAGTTTGCACATTCATCCGGAAATATGAAAATCTTACTTGCCCCATTTTTTAAAATCACAGCTTCTAGAAGGTTTAAATGATTTCTTAAAAAACACGAGTTTTTAGAAAATGTGTTTTATTTCATAAATAGAATCAACAAAGTATGCACATTCTACGTCATAATGACTTTCTATAGTTTGCGGATGCGTCCGAAAATAAGAAAAGCTTAATTCCACCGTTTTTTAAAATCAGAGCTTCTAGAAGGTTTACATGATTTCGTAAAAAACACGAGTTTTTAGAAAATGTGTTTTATTTCATAAATAGAATCAACAAAGTATGCACATTCTACGTCATAACGACTTTCTATAGTTTGCGCATGCGTTTGGAAATAAGAAAAGCTTACTTCCCCCGTTTTCTAAAATCAAAGCTTCTAGAAGGTTTACATGATTTCTTAAAAAACATGAGTTTTTAGAAAATGTGTTTTATTTCATAAATGGAATCAACAAAGTATGCACGTTCTACGTCATAACGAATTTCTATAGTTTGCGCATGCGTCCGGAAATAAGAAAAGCTTACTTCCACCGTTTTTTAAAATCACAGCTTCTAGAAGGTTTACATGATTTCGTAAAAAACACGAGTTTTTAGAAAATGTGTTTTATTTCATAAATGGAATTTACAAAGTATTCACATTCTACGTCATAATGACTTTCTATAGTTTGCACATGCGTCGGGAAATAAGAAAAGCTTCCTTCCCCCATTTTTTAAAATCACAGCTTCTAGAAGGTTTACATGATTTCTTAACAAACACGAGTTTTTAGAAAATGTGTTTTATTTCATAAATGGAATCAACAAAGTATGCACATTCTATGTCATAACAACTTTCTATAGTTTGCGCATTCATCCGGAAATAAGAAAATCTTACTTCCACCGTTTTTAAAAATCACAGCTTCTACAAGCTTTACATGATTTCTTAAAAAACACGAGTTTTTAGAAAATGTGTTTTATTTCATAAATGGAATCAACAAAGTCTGCACATTCTACGTCATAACGACTTTTTATAGTTTGTGCATGGGTTTGGAAATAAGAAAAGCTTACTTCCCCCATTTTTTAAAATCACAGCTTCTAGAAGGTTTACATGATTTCGTAAAAAACACGAGTTTTTAGAAAATATGTTTTATTTCATAAATGGAATCAACAAAGTATGCACATTCTACGTCATAACGACTTTCTATAGTTTGCGCATGCGTTTGGAAATAAGAAAATCTTACTTCCCCCGTTTTTTAAAATCACAGCTTCTAGAAGGTTTACATGATTTCTTAAAAAACATGAGTTTCTAGAAAATGTGTTTTATTTCATAAATGGAATCAACAAAGTATGCACATTCTACGTCATAATGACTTTCTATAGTTTGCGGATGCGTCCGGAAATAAGAAAAGCTTACTTCCACCGTTTTTTAAAATCACAGCTTCTAGAAGGTTTACATGATTTCGTAAACAACATGAGTTTTTAGAAAATGTGTTTTATTTCATAAATAGAATCAACAAAGTATGCACATTCTACGTCATAACGACTTTCTATAGTTTGCGCATGCGTTTGGAAATAAGAAAAGCTTACTTCCCCCGTTTTTTTAAATCACAGCTTCTAGAAGGTTTACATGATTTCTTAAAAAACATGAGTTTTTAGAAAATGTGTTTTATTTCATAAATGGAATCAACAAAGTATGCACATTCTACGTCATAATGACTTTCTATAGTTTGCGGATGCGTCCAGAAATAAGAAAAGCTTACTTCCACCGTTTTTAAAAATCACAGCTTCTACAAGCTTTACATGATTTCTTAAAAAACATGAGTTTTTAGAAAATGTGTTTTATTTCATAAATGGAATCAACAAAGTCTGCACATTCTATGTCATAACGACTTTTTATAGTTTGTGCATGGGTTTGGAAATAAGAAAAGCTTACTTCCCCCATTTTTTAAAATCACAGCTTCTAGAAGGTTTACATGATTTCGTAAAAAAAACGAGTTTTTAGAAAATATGTTTTATTTCATAAATGGAATCAACAAAGTATGCACATTCTACGTCATAACGACTTTCTATAGTTTGCGCATGCGTCTGGAAATAAGAAAAGCTTACTGCCACTGTTTTTTAAAATCACAGCTTCTAGAAGTTTTACATGATTTCTTAAAAAAGAGGAGTTTTTAGAAAATGTGTTTTATTTCATAAATGGAATCAACAAATAATGGACATTCTACGTCATAACGACTTTCTATAGTTTGCGCATTCGTCCGGAAATAAGAAAAGCTTACTTCCACCGTTTTTTAAAAGCACAGCTTCTAGAAGGTTTACATGATTTCTTTAAAAACACGAGTTTTTAGAAAATATGTTTTATTTCATAAATGGAATCAACAAAGTATGCACATTCTATGTCATAACGACTTTCTATAGTTTGCACATGCATCTGGAAATAAGAAAAGCTTACTTCCCCCATTTTTTAAAATCACAGCTTATAGAAGGTTTACATGATTTCTTAAAAAACATGAGTTTTTAGAAAATGTGTTTTATTTCATAAATGGAATCAACAAAGTATGCACATTCTACGTCATAACGACTTTCTATAGTTTGCGCATTCGTCCGGAAATAAGAAAAGCTTACTTGCCCCATTTTTTAAAACCACAGCTTCTAGAAGGTTTACATGATTTGTTAAAAAACACGAGTTTTTAGAAAATGTGTTTTATTTCAAAAATGGAATCAACAAAGTATGCATATTCTACGTCATAACGACTTTCTATAGTTTGCGCATGCGTCCGGAAATAAGAAAAGCTTACTTCCCCCGTTTTTAAAAATCACAGCTTCTACAAGCTTTACATGATTTCTTAAAAAACACGAGTTTTTAGAAAATGTGTTTTATTTCATAAATGGAAGCTACAAAGTATGCACATTCTATGTCATAATGACTTTCTATAGTTTGCACATGCGTCCGGAAATAAGAAAAGCTTCCTTCCCCCATTTTTTAAAATCACAGCTTCTAGAAGGTTTACATGATTTCTTAAAAAACACGAATTTTTAGAAAATGTGTTTTATTTCATAAATGGAATCAACAAAGTATGCACATTCTATGTCATAACGACTTTCTATAGTTTGCGCATGCGTTTGGAAATAAGAAAAGTTTACTTCCCCCGTTTTTTAAAATCACAGCTTCTAGAAGGTTTACATGATTTCTTAAAAAGCACGAGTTTTTAGAAAATGTGTTTTATTTCATAAATGGAATCAACAAAGTATGCACATTCTACGTCATAACGACTTTCTATAGTTTGCGCATGCGTCTGGAAATAAGAAAATCTTACTTCCCCCATTTTTTAAAATCACAGCTTCTAGAAGGTTTACATGATTTCTTAAAAAACGTGAGTTTTTAGAAAATGTGTTTTATTTCATAAATGGAATCAACAAAGTATGCACATTCTACGTCATAACAACTTTCTATAGTTTGCGCATTCATCCGGAAATATGAAAATCTTACTTGCCCCGTTTTTTAAAATCACAGCTTCTAGAAGGTTTACATGATTTCTTAAAAAACACGAGTTTTTAGAAAATGTGTTTTATTTCATAAATGGAATCAACAAAGTATGCACATTCTACGTCATAACGACTTTCTATAGTTTGTGCATGGGTTTGGAAATAAGAAAAGCTTACTTCCCCCATTTTTTAAAATCACAGCTTCTAGAAGGATTACATGATTTCTTAAAAAACACGAGTTTTTGGAAATCTCTTTTATTTCATAAATGGAATCAACAAAGTATTCACATTCTACGTCATAACAACTTTCTATAGTTTGCGCATGCGTCTGGAAATAAGAAAAGCTTACTTCCACCGTTTTTTAAAATCACAGCTTATAGAAGGTTTACATGATTTCTTAAAAAACATGAGTTTTTAGAAAATGTGTTTTATTTCACAAATGGAATCAACAAAGTATGCACATTCTACGTCATAACAACTTTCTATAGTTTGCGCATTTGTCCGGAAATAAGAAAAGCTTACTTCCACCGTTTTTTAAAATCACAGCTTCTAGAAGGTTTACATGATTTCTTAAAAAACACGAGTTTTTAGAAAATGTGTTTTATTTCATAAATGGAATCAACAAAGTATGCACATTCTATGTCATAACGAATTTCTATAGTTTGCGCATGCGTTTGGAAATAAGAAAAGCTTACTTCCCCCGTTTTTTAAAATCACAGCTTCTAGAAGGTTTACATGATTTCTTAAAAAACACGAGTTTTTAGAAAATGTGTTTTATTTCATAAATGGAATCAATAAAGTATGCACATTCTACGTCATAACGACTTTCTATAGTTTGCGCATGCGTCCGGAAATAAGAAAAGCTTACTTCCCCCATTTTTTAAAATCAAAGCTTCTAGAAGGTTTACATGATTTCTTAAAAAACGCGAGTTTTTAGAAAATGTGTTTTATTTCATAAATGGAATCAACAAAGTATGCACATTCTATGTCAGAACGACTTTCTATAGTTTGCGCATGCGTTATAAGAAAATCTTACTTCCCCCGTTTTTTAAAGTCACTGCTTCTAGAAGGTTTACATGATTTCGTAAAAAACACGAGTTTTTAGAAAATGTGTTTTATTTCATAAATGGAATTTACAGAGTATGCACATTCTACGTCAGAACGACTTTCTATAGTTTGCGCATGCGTCCGGAAATAAGAAAAGCTTACTTCCCCCGTTTTTTAAAATCACAGCTTCTAGAAGGTTTACATGATTTCGTAAAAACCACGAGTTTTTAGAAAATGTGTTTTATTTCATAAATGGAATCTACAAATTATGCACATTCTACGTCATAACGACATTCTATAGTTTGCGCATGCGTCCGGAAATAAGAAAAGCTTACTTCCACCGTTTTTTAAAATCACAGATTCTAGAAGGTTTACATGATTTCGTATAAACCACGAGTTTTTAGAAAATGTGTTTTATTTCATAAATGTAATCTACAAATTATGCACATTCTACCTCATAACGAAATTCTATAGTTTGCGCATGCGTCCGAAAATAATAAAAGCTTACTTCCACCGTTTTTTAAAATCACAGCTTGTAGAAGGTTTACATGATTTCGTAAAAAACACGAGTTTTAAGAAAATGTGTTTTATTTCATAAATGGAATCTACAAAGTATGCACATTCTACGTCATAACGACTTTCTATAGTTTGCGCATGCGTCCGGAAATAGGAAAAGCTTTCTTCCCCCGTTTTTTAAAATCACAGCTTCTAGAAGGTTTACATGATTTCGTAAAAAACATGAGTTTTTAGAAAATGTGTTTTATTTCATAAATAGAATAAACAAAGTATGCAAATTCTACGTCATAACGACTTTCTATAATTTGCCCATGCGTCCGGAAATAAGAAAAGCTTACTTCCACCGTTTTTTTAAATCATAGCTTCTAGAAGGTTTACATGTTTTCGTAAAAAACACGAGTTTTTAGAAAATGTGTTTTATTTCATAAATGTAATGTACAAATTATGCACATTCTACATCATAACGACATTCTATAGTTTGCGCATGCGTCCGGAAATATGACACGCTTACTTCCCCCATTTTTTAAAATCACAGCTTCTAGAAGGTTTACATGATTTCGTAAAAAACACGAGTTTTTAGAAAATGTGTTTTATTTGATAAATGGAATTTACAAAGTATGCACATTCTACGTCATAACGACTTTCTATAGTTTGCGCATGCGTCCGGAAATAAGAAAAGCTTACTTCCCCCGTTTTTTAAAATCACAGCTTCTAGAAGGTTTACATGATTTCGTAAAAAACACGAGTTTATAGAAAATGTGTTTTATTTCATAAATGGAATCTACAAAGTATGAAAATTCTACGTCATAACGACTTTCTACAGTTTGCGCATGCGTCCGGAAATAAGAAACGCTTACTTCCCCTGTTTTTTAAAATCACAGCTTCTAGAAGGTTTACATGATTTCGTAAAAAACACGAGTTTTTAGAAACTGTGTTTTATTTCATAAAAGGATTCAACAAAGTATGCACATTCTACGTCATAATGACTTTCTATAGTTTGCGCATGCGTCCAGAAATAAGAAAAGCTTACTTCCCCCGTTTTTTAAAATCACAGCTTCTAGAAGGTTTACATGATTTCTTAAAAAACACGAGTTTTTAGAAAATGTGTTTTATTTCATAAATGGAATCTACAAAGTATGCACATCCTACGTCATAACGACTTTCTATAGTTTGCGCATGCATCCGGATATAAGAAAAGCTTACTTCCCCCATTTTTTAAAATCACAACTTCTAGAAGGTTTACAGGATTTCTTAAAAAACACGAGTTTTTAGAAAATGTGTTTTATTTCAAAAATGGAATCAACAAAGTATGCACATTCTACGTCATAACGACTTTCTATAGTTTATGCATGCGTTTGGAAATAAGAAAAGCTTACCTCCACCGTTTTTTAAAATCACAGCTTCTAGAAGGTTTACATGATTTCCTAAAAAACACGAGTTTTTAAAAAATGTGTTTTATTTCATAAATGGAATTTACAAAGTATGCACATTCTACGTCATAACGACTTTCTATAGTTTGCGCATGCGTCCGGAAATAAGAAAAGCTTACTTCCCCCGTTTTTTAAAATCACAGCTTCTAGAAGGTTTACATGATTTCGTAAAAAACACGAGTTTTTAGAAAATGTGTTTTATTTCATAAATGGAATCAACAAAGTATGCAAATTCTACGTCATAACGACTTTCTATAGTTTGCGCATGCGTCCGGAAATAAGAAACGCTTACTTCCCCCGTTTTTTAAAATCACAGCTTCTAGAAGGTTTACATGATTTCGTAAAAAACACGAGTTTTTAGAAACTGTGTTTTATTTCATAAAAGGATTCAACAAAGTATGCACATTCTACGTCATAATGACTTTCTATAGTTTGCGCATGCGTCCGGAAATAAGAAAAGCTTACTTCCCCCATTTTTTAAAATCACAGCTTCTAGAAGGTTTACAGGATTTCTTAAAAAACACGAGTTTTTAGAAAATGTGTTTTATTTCATAAATGGAATCAACAAAGTATGCAAATTCTACGTCATAACGACTTTCTATAGTTTGCGCATGCGTCCGGAAATAAGAAAAGCTTACTTCCCCCGTTTTTTAAAATCACAGCTTCTAGAAGGTTTACATGATTTCGTAAAAAACACGAGTTTTTAGAAAATGTGTTTTATTTCATAAATGGAATCAACAAAGTATGCAAATTCTACGTCATAACGACTTTCTATAGTTTGCGCATGCGTCCGGAAATAAGAAACGCTTACTTCCCCCGTTTTTTAAAATCACAGCTTCTAGAAGGTTTACATGATTTCGTAAAAAACACGAGTTTTTAGAAACTGTGTTTTATTTCATAAAAGGATTCAACAAAGTATGCACATTCTACGTCATAATGACTTTCTATAGTTTGCGCATGCGTCCGGAAATAAGAAAAGCTTACTTCCCCCATTTTTTAAAATCACAGCTTCTAGAAGGTTTACATGATTTCTTAAAAAACACGAGTTTTTAGAAAATGTGTTTTATTTCATAAATGGAATCTACAAACTATGCACATCCTACGTCATAACGACTTTCTATAGTTTGCGCATGCGTCCGGATATAAGAAAAGCTTACTTCCCCCGTTTTTTAAAATCACAGCTTCTAGAAGGTTTACAGGATTTCGTAAAAACACGAGTTTTTAGAAAATGTGTTTTATTTCATAAATGGAATCAACAAAGTATGCACATTCTACGTCATAACGACTTTCTATAGTTTATGCATGCGTTTGGAAATAAGAAAAGCTTACCTCCACCGTTTTTTAAAATCACAGCTTCTAGAAGGTTTACATGATTTCTTAAAAAACACGAGTTTTCAGAAAATGTGTTTTATTTCATAAATGGAATCAACAAAGTATGCAAATTCTACGTCATAACGACTTTCTATAGTTTATGCATCCGTCCGGAAATAAGAAAAGCTTACTTCCGCCGTTTTTTAAAATCACAGCTTCTAGAAGGTTTACATGATTCTTAAAAAACACGAGTTTTTAGAAAATGTGTTTTATTTCATAAATGGAATCAACAAAGTATGCACATTCTACGTCATAATGACTTTCTATAGTTTGCGCATTCGTCCGGAAATAAGAAAAGCTTACTTCCACCGTTTTTTAAAATCACTGCTTCTAGAAGGTTTATATGATTTCTTAAAAAACACGAGTTTTTAGAAAATGTGTTTTATTTTATAAATGGAATCTACAAAGTATGCACATTCTACGTCATAACGACTTTCTATAGTTTGCGCATGCGTCTGGAAATAAGAAAACCTTAATTCCCCCGTTTTTTAAAATCACAGCTTCTAGAAGGTTTACATGATTTCTTAAAAAACACGAGTTTTTAGAAAATGTGTTTTATTTCATAAATGGAATCAACAAAGTATGCACATTCTACGAAATAACGACTTTCTATAGTTTGCGCATGCGTTTGGAAATAAGAAAAGCTTACTTCCCCCGTTTTTTAAAATCACAGTTTCTAGAGGGTTTACATGATTTCGTAAAAAACACGAGTTATTAGAAAATGTGTTTTATTTCATCAATGGAATATACAAAGTATGCACATTCTACGTCATAACGACTTTTTATAGTTTGCGCATGCGTCCGAAAATAAGAAACGCTTAGTTCCCCTCTTTTTTAAAATCACAGCTTCAAGAAGGTTTACATGATTTCTTAAAAAATACGAGTTTTTAGAAAATGTGTTTTATTTCATAAATGGAATCTACAAAGTATGCACATTCTACGTCATAACGACTTTCTATAGTTTGCACATGCGTCCGGAAATAAAAAAGCTTACTTCCCCCCGTTTTTTAAAATCACAGCTTCTAGAAGGTTTACATGATTTGTTAAAAAACACGAGTTTTTAGAAACTATGTTTTATTTCATAAATGGAATCAACAAAGTATGCACATTCTACATCATAACGACTTTCTATAGTTTGTGCATGCGTCGGGAAATAAGAAAAGCTTACTTCCCCCCGTTTTTTAAAATCACTGCTTCTAGAAGGTTTATATGATTTCTTAAAAAACACGAGTTTTTAGCAAATGTGTTTTATTTCATAAATGGAATCAACAAAGTATGCACATTCTACGTCATAACGAATTTCTATAGTTTGCGCATTCGTCCGGAAATAAGAAAAGCTTACTTCCCCCGTTTTTTAAAATCACAGCTTCTAGAAGGTTTAGATGATTTCGTAAAAAACACGAGTTTATAGAAAATGTGTTTTATTTCATAAATGGAATCTACAAACTATGCACATTCTATGTCATAACGACTTTCTATAGTTTACACATGCGTCCGGAAATAAGAAAAGTTTACTTCCCCCCGTTTTTTAAAATCACAGCTTCTAGAAGGTTTACATGATTTCGTAAAAAACACGAGTTTTTAGAAAATGTGTTTTATTTCATAAATGGAATCAACAAAGTATGCACATTCTACGTCATAACGACTTTCTATAGTTTGCGCATGCGTCCAAAAATAAGAAAAGCTTTCTTCCCCCGTTTTTTAAAATCACAGCTTCCAGAAGGTTTACATGATTTCGTAAAAAACACGAGTTTTTAGAAAATGTGTTTTATTTCATAAATAGAGTAAACAAAGTATGCAAATTCTACGTCATAACGACTTTCTATAGTTTGCACATGCGTCCGGAAATAAGAAAAGCTTACTTCCACCGTTTTTTTAAATCATAGCTTCTAGAAGGTTTACATGATTTCGTAAAAAACACGAGTTTTTAGAAAATGTGTTTTATTTCATAAATGGAATCTACAAATTATGCACATTCTACGTCATAACGACATTCTATAGTTTGCGCATGCGTCCGGAAATAAGACACGCTTACTTCCCCCCGTTTTTTAAAATCACAGCTTCTAGAAGGTTTACATGATTTCGTAAAAAACACGAGTTTTTAGAAAATATGTTTTATTTCATAAATGGAATTTACAAAGTATGCACATTCTACGTCATAACGACTTTCTATAGTTTGCGCATGCGTCAGGAAATAAGAAAAGCTTACTTCCCCCCATTTTTTAAAATCACAGCTTCTAGAAGATTTACATGATTTCGTAAAAAACACGAGTTTATAGAAAATGTGTTTTATTTCATAAATGGAATCTACAAAATATGCAAATTCTACGTTCTAACGACTTTCTATAGTTTGCGCATGCGTCCGGAAATAAGAAACGCTTACTTCCCCCGTTTTTTAAAATCACAGCTTCTAGAAGGTTTACATGATTTCGTAAAAAACACGAGTTTTTAGAAACTGTGTTTTATTTCATAAAAGGATTCAACAAAGTATGCACATTCTACGTCATAATGACTTTCTATAGTTTGCGCATGCGTCCGGAAATAAGAAAAGCTTACTTCCACCGATTTTTAAAATCACAGCTTCTAGAAGGTTTACATGATTTCGTAAGAAACACGAGTTTTTAGAAAATTTGTTTTATTTCATAAATGGAATCTACAAAGTATGCACATTCTACGTCATAACGACTTTCTATAGTTTGCGCATGCATCCAGAAATAAGAAAAGCTTACTTCCCCCATTTTTTAAAATCACAGCTTCTAGAAGGTTTACATGATTTCTTAAAAAACACGAGTTTTTAGAAAATGTGTTTTATTTCATAAATGGAATCTACAAAGTATGCACATCCTACGTCATAACGACTTTCTATAGTTTGCGCATGCGTCTGGATATAAGAAAAGCTTACTTCCCCCCATTTTTTAAAATCACAGCTTCTAGAAGGTTTACAGGATTTCTTAAAAAACACGAGTTTTTAGAAAATGTGTTTTATTTCATAAATGGAATCAACAAAGTATGCACATTCTACGTCATAACGACTTTCTATAGTTTATGCATGTGTTTGGAAATAAGAAAAGCTTACCTCCCCCGTTTTTTAAAATCACAGCTTCTAGAAGGTTTACATGATTTCTTAAAAAACACGAGTTTTCAAAAAATGTGTTTTATTTCATAAATGGAATCAACAAAGTATGCACATTCTACGTCATAACGACTTTCTATAGTTTATGCATCTGTCCGGAAATAAGATAAGCTTACTTCCCTCGTTTTTTAAAATCACACCTTCTAGAAGGTTTACATGATTCTTAAAAAACACGAGTTTTTAGAAAATGTGTTTTATTTCATAAATGGAATCAACAAAGTATGCACATTATACGTCATAACGACTTTCTATAGTTTGCGCATTCGTCCGGAAATAAGAAAAGCTTACTTCCACCGTTTTTTAAAATCACAGCTTCTAGAAGGTTTATATGATTTCGTAAAAAAAACGACTTTTTAGAAAATGTGTTTTATTTTATAAATGGAATCTACGAAGTATGCACATTCTACGTCATAACGACTTTCTATAGTTTGCGCATGCGTCCGGAAATAAGAAAACCTTAATTCCCCCGTTTTTTTGTTGATGTATATGTAACTTCGGAATGTATTTCACATATATGTATATTGTATTCCTATAGAGATGGTATTATTCCTCTATAAGGAAGTGTCGTCATTTATATTGTAAGTGTCGTAACTTATACTTGATGGGTTATTAGACCACCTTATTTGGGGTCGGCCCTGTATAAGTCATGTGGGTCAAAGGGTTATTAGACCACCCTATTGGGGGTCGGCCATGTGGGTCAAAGGGTTATTAGACCACCCTATTGGGGGTCGGCCCACTCAGCATTATGTTATGTGGTAAAGTTCGAGCCTACATGAGTTAGGTAAAAAGGCAAGTCAAGTCAAGTATAAATAGAGTGCGGGAGGCACTCTATTTACTCACTCACTTCTCACACATGCACTCAAGGAGGAGTGGCGCACTTATGGAGGAGGAGGATCTGCTGCTAGGTTATGGCTATCTCTCTTGGTTGGTTGTATCATTGCTCTATCTATCTCTGAGGAAGTTATTGGGGTTTTTCACCTTTATGGTTTTCCCCAAGTAAATCTTTGTGTTTCTTGTGTGCTTGCATTATTGTCTCCATGATTGATATGTTGTAGATATGCTGTACATGTTGTTCTCTCAGTTAAGATCCTAGATCATATTGAAGAAAATTCAGAAAATTTAACATGGTATCAGAGCTAGCCTGAAAGAAGGCATGATATGGCATGTATGACACTTGTTGCACTTACGATGCTAGGGCTTGATATAGCAAAAACCATTCATCGTAGCACTTTCGCTATAAATCCGTTTTGGAGAAGTTTTCGGATATGAAATTGTTACAGGCCAAAGCTAAGATCTCCAGGTATCTTGTGTCTGAAGGACAACCTCTAATTCGTTTTACTTTGTGATTTATGATCTGTACAATATAGGGTTTCTGCCTCTTCCAGATCTGAGTCAAAATCCGGTGACCTTGGGAAAAAGGTCATATCTTGGGCTAGGAAGCTCCAAATCAAATTTCCTAAAAAGTGACAGGTAGTACACAGTCTGTACTATCTCAGAAAACTTTTCCAGAGGCCGAAGTTAAAACAGTGACACGTGGAACGCCGTACAAGTTTGCTCTCCTGTTTTATCCCAAAACAGGTCACGTTGCGACATTTGGCATATCTCTCTCTCAGAGAATCCAATTGAGGTCAGACCTGTCAGGATGGAAAGATAACAGGTCAGGCTATCTCAGGAAACTTTTTCAGACCCTGTGGATCACAAATTTCAGAGTTACACCAGAAACAATTAGGTACATATTTCTGTCAAAACAGAATTATTTTTTGGTACCTTCATTCATGGCTTCCGGAATTTAGGGCCTTGGAGAAAGTTGGAATTTTTGTAATCGGAGACCACGGCTGGATGCTACTCATCAAAATAGAAATTTAGAGACCAAGATCAAAATTTTTGGTTGGGCAGAAGGCCGGGCTTGATTAGACCCTAGTTCGGGACTTTGATCAGAAAAGTGGAAAATTAGGGCTTCTGTAAAAATGGGAATTTTTGAAATCTGTGACCACGGCTGGAAGCTCCTCAGAAAAATAGAAGCTTAGATCTTTGGATCAAACATTTTGATTGGGAAGAAGAGTGAGATTCATCAAACCCCAGTTCAGGGTCACGTCCAGTGAATCCAGAAGTTTCAAAAGCAAAATTGAGGAGTGAAACTTTGCAGTTTTCAATTTCTGAATATACCAACTTGATCAGCTCATCAAGGCACATATTTCTATCCTGTCAGAAGTTTGAAATTCAAAGTTTGAATTTTTGGGGTTTCTCTGACAAACCCATATCCAGCTCAAGGTCCAGTTCTTGCAAACCAAGTGGATTGGGTTAATCCTAGAAGAAGATGGATTGATCACCTGCATAAGTGAAGAAGTTCCTGTCTCAGAGGGAGATGAGGATAAGGCCTTACATAAGAAGATTACAAGCGATCTCGACAGGTATGACTCATCGAGGCATGTTTCGATATTTTTCCATGATTAAGTTTATGGTATGTTTGTCTTCATGTTATTACGGTTAGTACAATTTTGATTTTAGATTTGTCGTATAACCTTAACAAAATTATGAATGCATGATAGAAGATATTCATTGGTTAGGGTATTGACACTTATGATTGTACTAATGCATTATGGTGTTGTATGAGGTTTATGTTGTCTACTAACATGAAAGGTACACCAAGAAAGACAAATCATGTTCTGGTCCAAGAACATATGATCATGATAACATGAGGACAAAGATTCATCCATTGTCATCGATCTCATAGAAGATCCATTTATGAGGTATGTATAACTTGGTTTTGTAATAGTTAACCTATGAGATATACAGGTTACTAGCACAAGTCATTGAAGAAGAACAAGAAGACATCATGTGAGTATGTTAGACATAAATAGCTAGCATGCTAATCCAGGTATGTTTTTCCTATATCAAGATAGAATCCTACCTTGTGTTAGGATCTTATACTGTTGTTGATAATGATTATTCATGAAGTCATAGGTTTGAATAATCATGATTTTATGCATATTATGTTTCTTACCATAATTGATGATATGACTAACCAGAAGAATCATGATGGTATAGGTTTGAGTAATTACAGGTTTAGACATGTTATGTTTCTTATGATTTGACTAACCATATAAACCTTGAATGCTAATGCTTATTATTTCTGTTTGAAATGATCATGACTATACATGCTTAAGATTATTGTGTTTTAATAGTATACTAATGAATGTATGATTTTATATGAGTTCACAACGATAACACAATCATGATACTAATAAGCATGAATAGGGACCAAGGATGAATGTAAGTTTAAGGACAGGTAATCCTACGTAGCACTGAGTACAGCTGAGATAGAGTATGTTGCAGCCTGTTCAGCTAGTTGTGAGGCAGTATGGCTACGGAAGCTACTGTCTGAGTTATTTGATCTCCTGTTGGAGGCTACTGGTATCTTCTGTGATAACCAGAGTTGTGTGAAGCTGTCCGAGAACCCAGTGTTTAATGACAGGTCGAAACACATAGAGATCAAATATCACTATATCAGGGATATGGTGCAGAGAGGAGCTGTGAAGCTCCTGTATGTTGCGACGGACGAGCAGATTGCAGATGTGTTGACGAAGCCACTAGCCAGGGTGAAGTTCGAGTACTTCAGAGAGAGGCTTGGAGTTCTTCAGATCGAGGACACTTCGAGGAAGAAGTGATGGACACATTTGCTGAAGCCATTCCAAGCATGTTGAAAGGAGGATCCTTCACATGGCTGTGGATGTAAGCGCTGGATGATGAGCATCAGGATGATGTTCTGGTTTCTGCTTGGATATGATCAGTTGGATCATTTTATGTATGTATGTACGCATCATGTGGATGCTGGATATGATCAGTTGGATCATTTTATGTATGTATGTACGCATCATGTTGATGCTGGATATGATCAGTTGGATCATTTGTATGTATGTATGCATCATGTTGGATGCTTGGACCATGTATCTGTATATGTATCAGGTGGATACATTGTATGATCAAGTGGATCATGTATGGTGATATGTATCATGTATTTGTATTTGTATCAGGTGGATACATTGATGGTCAGGAGGATCATGTATGATGATATGTATCAGGTAGATACTTGGTATGCATCAGGTAGATGCATTAATGATCAGGAGGATCATGTATGATGATATGTATCATGTATTTGTATCAGGTGGATACATTGATGATCAGGAGGATCATGTATGATGATATGTATCAGGTAGATACTTGGTATGCATTAGGTAGATGCATTGATGATCAGGTGGATCATGCAGCAGGATGTTGCAGTGATGATCAGGATGATCATAGATGACGAGCTTCAGGATGTTGCTCCAGATGACATGCAGCAGGATGTTGCAGTGATGATCAGGATGATCATAGATGACGAGCTTCAGGATGTTGCTCCAGATGACATGCAGCAGGATGTTGCAGTGATGATCAGGATGATCATGGATGATGAGCTTCAGGATGTTGCTCCAGATGACATGCAGCAGGACGTTGTAGTGATGATGATCAGGACGATCATGAGTACATCAGGATGATGTATGGTGAGTATCAGGCTGATACTCTGTGGCCGTGGATCAGGTTGTGCAGATGAGCATGTCTGGGAGATCCTATAGGTCGGAGTTGTGTACCCGTAACAGCCTGGGATGCTCTTTCGAGACATTGCTCTGGGAGGACATGTAATTTGTGCCCTGGGAGATTTCAGGTCGGAGTTGTGTACCCGTAACATCCTGAGATGCTCTTGCGAGGTTTTGTCCTATGGCATGTAATTTGGGCCCTGGGAGATTTCAGGTCGGAGTTGTGTACCCGTAACATCCTGAGATGCTCTTTCGAGGTTTTTCCATGACCACATGTAATTTGTGCCCTGGGAGATTTCAGGTCGGAGTTGTGTACCCGTAACATCCTGAGATGCTCTTGCTAGGTTTTGTGGTGGACCACATGTAATTTGTGCCCTGGGAGATTTCAGGTCGGAGTTGTGTACCCGTAACATCCTGAGATGATCTTTCGAGGTTTTGTGGTGGGGTCACATGTAATAGCGCCCTGGGAGATTTCAGGTCGGATTTGTGTACCCGTAACATCCTGAGATGCTCTTTCGAGGTTTTGCCATGACCACATGTAATTTGTGCCCTGGGAGATTTCAGGTCGGAGTTGTGTACCCGTAACATCCTGAGATGCTCTTGCTAGGTTTTGTGGTGGACCACATGTAATTTGTGCCCTGGGAGATTTCAGGTCGGAATTGTGTACCCGTAACATCCTGAGATGATCTTTCGAGGTTTTGTGGTGGGGTCACATGTAATAGCGCCCTGGGAGATCCTACAGGTCGGAGTTGTGTACCCGTAACATCCTGGGATGCTCTTTCGAGGTTTTGTGATGCACGTAATAAGTCCTGAGGATTCCACAGTATGGCCAGTGATGATAAAGACCTGCAGGTGGTGGGCCTACATCCAGTATGAAAAAGGACTGGCTCTGTAGAACTTCCTATGACGAGTAGATTCAGAGATTGATTGAGATAGCAGCAGCAGTGACGATGATGATGACTCGATGACGATTATCCAGTGACGATGATCCAGAGAAGATGACTTGTGCTAGAAGAACTGTGCTGAGAAATACCTTCCTAGTTAAGAGGGAGTGTTGATGTATATGTAACTTCAGAATGTATTTCACATATATGTATATTGTATTCCTATAGAGATGGTATTATTCCTCTATAAGGAAGTGTCGTCATTTATATTGTAAGTGTCGTAACTTATACTTGATGGGTTATTAGACCACCTTATTTGGGGTCGGCCCTGTATAAGTCATGTGGGTCAAAGGGTTATTAGACCACCCTATTGGGGGTCGGCCATGTGGGTCAAAGGGTTATTAGACCACCCTATTGGGGGTCGGCCCACTCAGCATTATGTTATGTGGTAAAGTTCGAGCCTACATGAGTTAGGTAAAAAGGCAAGTCAAGTCAAGTATAAATAGAGTGCGGGAGGCACTCTATTTACTCACTCACTTCTCACACATGCACTCAAGGAGGAGTGGCGCACTTATGGAGGAGGAGGATCTGCTGCTAGGTTATGGCTATCTCTCTTGGTTGGTTGTATCATTGCTCTATCTATCTCTGAGGAAGTTATTAGGGTTTTTCACCTTTATGGTTTTCCCCAAGTAAATCTCTGTGTTTCTTGTGTGCTTGCATTATTGTCTCCATGATTGATATGCTGTAGATATGCTGTACATGTTGTTCTCTCAGTTAAGATCCTAGATCATATTGAAGAAAATTAAGAAAATTTAACATTTTTAAAATCACAGCTTCTAGAAGGTTTACATGATTTCTTAAAAAACACGAGTTTTTAGAAAATGTGCTTTATTTCATAAATGGAATCAACAAAGTATGCACATTCTACGAAATAACGACATTCTATAGTTTGCGCATGCGTTTGGAAATAAGAAAAGCTTACTTCCCCCGTTTTTTAAAATCACAGCTTCTAGAAGGTTTACATGATTTCGTAAAAAACACGAGTTATTAGAAAATGTGTTTTATTTCATAAATGGAATCTAAAAAGTATGCACATTCTACATCATAACGACTTTCTATAGTTTGCGCATGCGTCCGAAAATAAGAAACGCTTACTTCCCCTGTTTTTTAAAATCACAGCTTCAAGAAGGTTTACATGATTTCTTAAAAAACATGAGTTTTTAGAAAATGTGTTTTATTTCATAAATGGAATCTACAAAGTATGCACATTCTACGTCATAACCACTTTCTATAGTTTGCGCATGCGTCCGGAAATAAAAAAGCTTACTTCCCCTGTTTTTTAAAATCACAGCTTCTAGAAGGTTTACATGATTTATTAAAAAACACAAGTTTTTAGAAAATGTGTTTTATTTCAAAAATGGAATCTACAAAGTATGCACATTCTACGTCATAACGACTTTCTATAGTTTGCGCATGCGTCCGGAAATAAGAAAAGCTTACTTCTCCCGTTTTTTAAAATCACAGCTTCTAGAAGGTTTACATGATTTCTTAAAAAACACGAGTTTTTAGCAAATGTGTTTTATTTCATAAATGGAATCAACAAAGTATGCACATTCTACGTCATAACGAATTTCTATAGTTTGCGCATTCGTCCGGAAATAAGAAAAGCTTACTTCCCCCATTTTTTAAAATCACAGCTTCTAGAAGGTTTAGATGATTTCGTAAAAAACACGAGTTTATAGAAAATGTGTTTTATTTCATAAATGGAATCTACAAACTATGCACATTCTACGTCATAACGACTTTCTATAGTTTACACATGCGTCCGGAAATAAGAAAAGCTTACTTCCCCCCGTTTTTTAAAATCACAGCTTCTAGTAGGTTTACATGATTTCGTAAAAAACACGAGTTTTTAGAAAATGTGTTTTATTTCATAAATGGAATCAACAAAGTATGCACATTCTACGTCATAATGACTTTCTATAGTTTGCGCATTCGTCCGGAAATAAGAAAAGCTTACTTCCACCGTTTTTTAAAATCACAGCTTCGAGAAGGTTTACATGATTTTGTAAAAAACACGAGTTTTCAGAAAATGTGTTTTATTTCATAAATGGAATCTACAAAGTATGCACATTCTACGTCATAACGAATTTCTATAGTTTGCGCATTCGTCCGGAAAAAAGAAAAGCTTACTTCCACCGTTTTTTAAAATCACAGCTTCTAGAAGGTTTACATGATTTCGTAAAAAACACGAGTTTTTAGAAAATGTGTTTTATTTCATAAATGGAATCAACAAAGTATGCACCTTTTACGTCATAACGATTTTCTATAGTTTCCGCATTCGTCCGGAAATAGGAAAAGCTTACTTCCACCATTTTTTAAAATCACTGCTTCTAGAAGGTTTACATGATTTCGTAAAAAACACGAGTTTTTAGAAAATGCATTTTATTTCATAAATGGAATCAACAAAGTATGCACATTCTATGTCATAACGACTTTCTATAGTTTGAGCATGCGTTTGGAAATAAGAAAAGCTTACTCCCCCCCGTTTTTTAAAATCACAGCTTCTAGAAGGTTTACATGATTTCTTAAAAAACACGAGTTTTTAGAAAATGTGTTTTATTTCATAAATGGAATCAACAAAGTATGCACATTCTACGTCATAACAACTTTCTATAGTTTGCGCATGCGTTTGGAAATAAGAAAAGCTTACTTCCCCGGTTTTTTAAAATCACAGCTTCTAGAAGGTTTACATGATTTCTTAAAAAACACGAGTTTTTAGAAAATGTGTTTTATTTCATAAATGGAATCAACAAAGTATGCACATTCTACGTCATAACGACTTTCTATAGATTATGCATGCGTTTGGAAATAAGAAAAGCTTACTTCCCCCATTTTTTAAAATAATAGCTTCTAGAAGGTTTACATGATTTCTTAAAAAACACGAGTTTTTAGAAAATGTGTTTTATTTCATAAATTGAATCAACAAAGTATGCACATTCTACGTCATAACGACTTTCTATAGTTTGCGCATACGTCCGGAAATAAGAAATGCTTACTTCCACCGTTTTTTAAAATCACAGCTTCTAGAAGGTTTACATGATTTCTTAAAAAACACGAGTTTTTAGAAAATGTGTTTTATTTCATAAATGGAATCAACAAAGTATGCACATTCTACGTCATAACGACTTTCTATAGTTTGCGCATTCGTCCGCAAATAATAAAATCTTACTTCCACTGTTTTTTAAAACCACAGCTTCTAGAAGGTTTACATGATTTCGTAAAAAACATGAGTTTTTAGAAAATGTGTTTTATTTGATAAATGGAATCTACAAAGTATGCACATTCTACGTCATAACGACTTTCTATAGTTTGCGCATGCATCCAGAAATAAGAAAAGCTTACTTCCCCCAATTTTTAAAATCACAGCTTCTAGAAGGTTTACATGATTTCTTAAAAAACATGAGTTTTTAGAAAATGTGTTTTATTTCATAAATGGAATCAACAAAGTATGCACATTCTACGTCATAACGACTTTCTATAGTTTGCGCATTTGTCTGGAAATAAGAAAAGCTTACTTCCACCGTTATTTAGAATAAGAGCTTCTAGAAGGTTTACATGATTTCGTAAAAAACACGAGTTTTTAGAAAATGTGTTTTATTTCATAAATGGAATGTACAAAGTATGCACATTCTACGTCATAACGACTTTCTATAGTTTGCGCATGCGTCCGGAAATAAGAAAAGCTTACTTCCCCCTTTTTTTAAAATCACAACTTCTGGAAGGTTTACATGATTTCTTAAAAAACAGGTCTTTTTAGAAAATGTGTTTTATTTCATAAATGGAATCAACAAAGTATGCACATTCTACATCATAACGTCTTTCTATAGTTTGCGCATGCGTTCGGAAATAAGAAAAGCTTACTTCTCCCGTTTTTTAAAATCACAGCTTCTAGAAAGTTTACATGATTTCTTAAAAAACATGAGTTTTTAGAAAATGTGTTTTATTTCATAAATGGAATCAACAAAGTATGCACATTCTACGTCATAACGACTTTCTATAGTTTGCACATGCGTCCGGAAATAAGAAAAGCTTACTTCCACCGTTTTTCAAAATCACAGCTTCTAGAAGGTTTACATGATTTCGTAAAAAACAGGAGTTTTTAGAAAATGTGTTTTATTTCATAAATGGAATCAACAAAGTATGCACATTCTACGTCATAACGACTTTCTATAGATTATGCATGCGTTTGGAAATAAGAAAAGCTTACTTCCCCCATTTTTTAAAATCACAGCTTCTAGAAGGTTTACATGATTTCTTAAAAAACACGAGTTTTTAGAAAATGTGTTTTATTTCATAAATGGAATCAACAAAGTATGCACATTCTACGTTATAACGACTTTCTATAGTTTGCGCATGCGTCCGGAAATAAGAAATGCTTACTTCCACCGTTTTTTAAAATCACAGCTTCTAGAAGGTTTACATGATTTCTTAAAAAACATGAGTTTTTAGAAAATGTGTTTTATTTCATAAATGGAATCAACAAAGTATGCACATTCTACGTCATAACGACTTTCTATAGTTTGCGTATTCGTCCGCAAATAAGAAAAGCTTACTTCCACCGTTTTTTAAAACCACAGCTTCTAGAAGGTTTACATGATTTCGTAAAAAACATGACTTTTTAGAAAATGTGTTTTATTTGATAAATGGAATCTACAAAGTATGCACATTCTACGTCATAATGACTTTCTATAGTTTGCGCATGCGTCCGGAAATAAGAAAAGCTTACTTCCCCCGTTCTTTAAAATCACAGCTTCTAGAAGGTTTACATGATTTCTTAAAAAACATGAGTTTTTAGAAAATGTGTTTTATTTCATAAATGGAATCAACAAAGTATGCACATTCTATGTCATAAGTACTTTCTATAGTTTGCGCATGCGTTTGGAAATAAGAAAAGCTTACTTCCCCCGTTTTTTAAAATCACAGCTTCTAGAAGGTTTACATGATTTCTTAAAAAACACGAGTTTTTAGAAAATGTGTTTTATTTCATAAATGGAATCAACAAGGTATGCACATTCTATGTCATAACTACTTTCTATAGTTTGCGCATGTGTTTGGAAATAAGAAAAGCTTACTTCCCCCATTTTTTAAAATCACAGCTTCTAGAAGGTTTACATGATTTCTTAAAAAACATGAGTTTTAAGAAAATGTGTTTTATTTCATAAATGGAATCAACAAAGTATGCACATTCTACGTCATAACGACTTTCTATAGTTTGCTCATGTGTCCAGAAATAAGAAAAGCTTACTTCCACTGTTTTTTAAAATCACAGCTTCTAGAAGGTTTACATGATTTCGTAAAAAACACGAGTTTTTAGAAAATTTGTTTTATTTCATTATGGGAATATACAAAGTATGCACATTCTACGTCATAACGTATTTCTATAGTTTGCGCATGCTTCCAAAAATAAGAAAAGCTTACTTCCCCCGTTTTTTAAAATCACAGCTTCTAGAAGGTTTACACGATTTCGTAAAAAACACGAGTTTTTAGAAAATGTGTTATATTTCATAAATGGAATCTACAAAGTATGCACATTCTACGTCATAACGTCTTTCTATAGTTTGCGCATGCGTTCGGAAATAAGAAAAGCTTTCTTCCCCCCGTTTTTTAAAATCACAGCTTCTAGAAGGTTTACATAATTTTGTAAAAAACACGAGTTTTTAGAAAATTTGTTTTATTTCATAAATGGAATCTACAAAGTATGCACATTCTATGTCATAACGACTTTCTATAGTTTGCGCATGCGTCCGAAAATAAGAAACGCTTACATCCACCGTTTTTTAAAATCACAACTTCTAGAAGGTTTACATGATTTCGTAAAAAACACGAGTTTTTAGAAAATGTGTTTTATTTCATCAATGGAATCTACAAAGTATGCAGATTCTACGTCATAACGACTTTCTATAGTTTGCACACGCGTCCGGAAATAAGAAAAGCTTACTTCCCCCGTTTTTTAAAATCACAGCTTCTAGAAGGTTTACATGATTTCTTAAAAAACACGAGTTTTTAGAAAATGTGTTTTATTTCATAAATGGAATCTACAAAGTATGCACATTCTATGTCATAACGACTTTCAACAGTTTGCGCATGCGTCCAGAAATAAGAAAAGCTTACTTCCCCCGTTTTTTAAAATCACAGCTTCTAGAAGCTTTACATGATTTCTTAAAAAACACGAGTTTTTAGAAAATGTGTTTTATTTCATAAATGGAATCAACAAAGTATGCACATTCTATGTCATAACTACTTTCTATAGTTTGCGCACGGGTCCGGAAATAAGAAAAGCTTCCTTCCCTCGTTTTTTAAAATCACAGCTTCTAGAAGGTTTACATGATTTCTTAAAAAACACGAGTTTTAAGAAAATGTGTTTTATTTTATAAATGGAATCAACAAAGTATGCACATTCTACGTCATAACGACTTTCTATAGTTTGCGCACGCGTCCGGAAATGAGAAAAGCTTCCTTCCCCCATTTTTTAAAATCACAGCTTCTAGAAGGTTTACATGATTTCTTAAAAAACACGAGTTTTAAGAAAATGTGTTTTATTTCATAATTGGAATCTACAAAGTATGCACATTCTACGTCATAACGTATTTCTATAGTTTGCGCATGCTTCCAAAAATAAGAAAAGCTTACTTCCCCCGTTTTTTAAAATCACAGCTTCTAGAAGGTTTACACGATTTCGTAAAAAACACGAGTTTTTAGAAAATGTGTTTTATTTCATAAATGGAATCAACAAAGTATGCACATTCTACGTCATAACGATTTTCTATAGTTTGCGCATGCGTCCAGAAATAAGAAAAGCTTACTTCCACTGTTTTTTAAAATCACAGCTTCTAGAATGTTTACATGATTTCTTAAAAAACACGAGTTTTTAGAAAATGTGTTTTATTTCATAAATGGAATCAACAAAGTATGCACATTCTACGTCATAACGACTTTCTATAGTTTGCGCATGCGTTTGGAAATAAGAAAAGCTTACTCCCCCCGTTTTTTAAAATCACAGCTTCTTGAAGGTTTACATGATTTCTTAAAAAACACGAGTTTTTAGAAAATGTGTTTTATTTCATAAATGGAATCAACAAAGTATGCACATTCTACGTCATAACAACTTTCTATAGTTTGCGCATGCGTCCGGAAATAAGAAAAGCTTACTTCCCCCGTTTTTTAAAATCACAGCATCTAGAAGTTTTACATGATTTCTTAAAAAACACGAGTTTTTAGAAAATGTGTTTTATTTCATAAATAGAATCAACAAAGTATGCACATTCTACGTCATAACGACTTTCTATAGTTTGCACATGCGTCCGGAAATAAGAAAAGCTTACTACTTCCACCGTTTTTCAAAATCACAGCTTCTAGAAGGTTTACATGATTTCGTAAAAAACACGAGTTTTTAGAAAATGTGTTTTATTTCATAAATGTAATCAACAAAGTATGCACATTCTACGTCATAACGACTTTCTATAGATTATGCATGCGTTTGGAAATAAGAAAAGCTTACTTCCCCCATTTTTTAAAATCACAGCTTCTAGAAGGTTTACATGATTTGTTAAAAAACACGAGTTTTTAAAAATGTGTTTTATTTCATAAATGGAATCAACAAGGTATGCACATTCTATGTCATAACTACTTTCTATAGTTTGCGCATGCGTTTGGAAATAAGAAAAGCTTACTTCCCCTGTTTTTTAAAATCACAGCTTCTAGAAGGTTTACATGATTTCTTAAAAAACACGAGTTTTAAGAAAATGTGTTTTATTTCATAAATGGAATCAACAAAGTATGCACATTCTACGTCATAACGATTTTCTATAGTTTGCGCATGCGTCCAGAAATAAGAAAAGCTTACTTCCACTGTTTTTTAAAATCACAGCTTCTAGAAGGTTTACATGATTTCGTAAAAAACACGAGTTTTTAGAAAATGTGTTTTATTTCATTATTGGAATCTACAAAGTATGCACATTCTACGTCATAACGTATTTCTATAGTTTGCGCATGCTTCCAAAAATAAGAAAAACTTACTTCCCCCGTTTTTTAAAATCACAGCTTCTAGAAGGTTTACACGATTTCTTAAAAAACACGAGTTTTTAGAAAATGTGTTATATTTCATAAATGGAATCTACAAAGTATGCACATTCTACGTCATAACGTCTTTCTATAGTTTGCGCATGCGTTCGGAAATAAGAAAATCTTTCTTCCCCCGTTTTTTAAAATCACAGCTTCTAGAAGGTTTACATAATTTTGTAAAAAACACGAGTTTTTAGAAAATTTGTTTTATTTCATAAATGGAATCTACAAAATATGCACATTCTATGTCATAACGACTTTCTATAGTTTGCGCATGCGTCCGGAAATAAGAAACGCTTACATCCACCGTTTTTTAAAATCACATCTTCTAGAAGGTTTACATGATTTCGTAAAAAACACGAGTTTTTAGAAAATGTGTTTTATTTCATCAATGGAATCTACAAAGTATGCACATTCTACGTCATAACGACTTTCTATAGTTTGCGCACGCGTCCGGAAATAAGAAAAGTTTACTTCCCCCGTTTTTAAAATCACAGCTTCTAGAAGGTTTACATGATTTCTTAAAAAACACGAGTTTTTAGAAAATGTGTTTTATTTCATAAATGGAATCAACAAAGTATGCACATTCTACATCATAACGTCTTTCTATAGTTTGCGCATGCGTTCGGAAATAAGAAAAGCTTACTTCTCCCGTTTTTTAAAATCACAGCTTCTAGAAAGTTTACATGATTTCTTAAAAAACATGAGTTTTTAGAAAATGTGTTTTATTTCATAAATGGAATCAACAAAGTATGCACATTCTACGTCATAACGACTTTCTATAGTTTGCACATGCGTCCGGAAATAAGAAAAGCTTACTTCCACCGTTTTTCAAAATCACAGCTTCTAGAAGGTTTACATGATTTCGTAAAAAACACGAGTTTTTAGAAAATGTGTTTTATTTCATAAATGGAATCAACAAAGTATGCACATTCTACATCATAACGTCTTTCTATAGTTTGCGCATGCGTTCGGAAATAAGAAAAGCTTACTTCTCCCGTTTTTTAAAATCACAGCTTCTAGAAGGTTTACATGATTTCTTAAAAAACACGAGTTTTTAGAAAATGTGTTTTATTTCATAAATGGAATCAACAAAGTATGCACATTCTACGTTATAACGACTTTCTATAGTTTGCGCATGCGTCCGGAAATAAGAAATGCTTACTTCCACCGTTTTTTAAAATCACAGCTTCTAGAAGGTTTACATGATTTCTTAAAAAACATGAGTTTTTAGAAAATGTGTTTTATTTCATAAATGGAATCAACAAAGTATGCACATTCTACGTCATAACGACTTTCTCTAGTTTGCGTATTCGTCCGCAAATAAGAAAAGCTTACTTCCACCGTTTTTTAAAACCACAGCTTCTAGAAGGTTTACATGATTTCGTAAAAAACACGACTTTTTAGAAAATGTGTTTTATTTGATAAATGGAATCTACAAAGTATGCACATTCTACGTCATAATGACTTTCTATAGTTTGCGCATGCGTCCGGAAATAAGAAAAGCTTACTTCCCCCGTTCTTTAAAATCACAGCTTCTAGAAGGTTTACATGATTTCTTAAAAAACATGAGTTTTTAGAAAATGTGTTTTATTTCATAAATGGAATCAACAAAGTATGCACATTCTATGTCATAAGTACTTTCTATAGTTTGCGCATGCGTTTGGAAATAAGAAAAGCTTACTTCCCCCGTTTTTTAAAATCACAGCTTCTAGAAGGTTTACATGATTTCTTAAAAAACACGAGTTTTTAGAAAATGTGTTTTATTTCATAAATGGAATCAACAAGGTATGCACATTCTATGTCATAACTACTTTCTATAGTTTGCGCATGTGTTTGGAAATAAGAAAAGCTTACTTCCCCCATTTTTTAAAATCACAGCTTCTAGAAGGTTTACATGATTTCTTAAAAAACATGAGTTTTAAGAAAATGTGTTTTATTTCATAAATGGAATCAACAAAGTATGCACATTCTACGTCATAACGACTTTCTATAGTTTGCTCATGTGTCCAGAAATAAGAAAAGCTTACTTCCACTGTTTTTTAAAATCACAGCTTCTAGAAGGTTTACATGATTTCGAAAAAACACGAGTTTTTAGAAAATGTGTTTTATTTCATTATGGGAATATACAAAGTATGCACATTCTACGTCATAACGTATTTCTATAGTTTGCGCATGCTTCCAAAAATAAGAAAAGCTTACTTCCCCCGTTTTTTAAATTCACAGCTTCTAGAAGGTTTACACGATTTCGTAAAAAACACGAGTTTTTAGAAAATGTGTTATATTTCATAAATGGAATCTACAAAGTATGCACATTCTACGTCATAACGTCTTTCTATAGTTTGCGCATGCGTTCGGAAATAAGAAAAGCTTTCTTCCCTCGTTTTTTAAAATCACAGCTTCTAGAAGGTTTACATAATTTTGTAAAAAACACGAGTTTTTAGAAAATTTGTTTTATTTCATAAATGGAATCTACAAAGTATGCACATTCTATGTCATAACGACTTTCTATAGTTTGCGCATGCGTCCGAAAATAAGAAACGCTTACATCCACCGTTTTTTAAAATCACAACTTCTAGAAGGTTTACATGATTTCGTAAAAAACACGAGTTTTTAGAAAATGTGTTTTATTTCATCAATGGAATCTACAAAGTATGCACATTCTACGTCATAACAACTTTCTATAGTTTGCGCACGCGTCCGGAAATAAGAAAAGCTTACTTCCCCCGTTTTTTAAAATCACAGCTTCTAGAATGTTTACATGATTTCTTAAAAAACACGAGTTTTTAGAAAATGTGTTTTATTTCATAAATGGAATCTACAAAGTATGCACATTCTATGTCATAACGACTTTCAACAGTTTGGGCATGCGTCCAGAAATAAGAAAAGCTTACTTCCCCCGCTTTTTAAAATCACAGCTTCTAGAAGCTTTACATGATTTCTTAAAAAACACGAGTTTTTAGAAAATGTGTTTTATTTCATAAATGGAATCAACAAAGTATGCACATTCTATGTCATAACTACTTTCTATAGTTTGCGCACGGGTCCGGAAATAAGAAAATCTTCCTTCCCTCGTTTTTTAAAATCACAGCTTCTAGAAGGTTTACATGATTTCTTAAAAAACACGAGTTTTAAGAAAATGTGTTTTATTTCATAAATGGAATCAACAAAGTATGCACATTCTACGTCATAACGACTTTCTATAGTTTGCGCACGCGTCCGGAAATGAGAAAAGCTTCCTTCCCCCATTTTTTAAAATCACAGCTTCTAGAAGGTTTACATGATTTCTTAAAAAACACGAGTTTTAAGAAAATGTGTTTTATTTCATAATTGGAATCTACAAAGTATGCACATTCTACGTCATAACGTATTTCTATAGTTTGCGCATGCTTCCAAAAATAAGAAAAGCTTACTTCCCCCGTTTTTTAAAATCACAGCTTCTAGAAGGTTTACACGATTTCGTAAAAAACACGAGTTTTTAGAAAATGTGTTTTATTTCATAAATGGAATCAACAAAGTATGCACATTCTACGTCATAACGATTTTCTATAGTTTGCGCATGCGTCCAGAAATAAGAAAAGCTTACTTCCACTGTTTTTTAAAATCACAGCTTCTAGAATGTTTACATGATTTCTTAAAAAACACGAGTTTTTAGAAAATGTGTTTTATTTCATAAATGGAAACAACAAAGTATGCACATTCTACGTTATAACGACTTTCTATAGTTTGCGCATGCGTTTGGAAATAAGAAAAGCTTACTCCCCCCGTTTTTTAAAATCACAGCTTCTTGAAGGTTTACATGATTTCTTAAAAAACACGAGTTTTTAGAAAATGTGTTTTATTTCATAAATGGAATCAACAAAGTATGCACATTCTACGTCATAACAACTTTCTATAGTTTGCGCATGCGTCCGGAAATAAGAAAAGCTTACTTCCCCCGTTTTTTAAAATCACAGCATCTAGAAGGTTTACATGATTTCTTAAAAAACACGAGTTTTTAGAAAATGTGTTTTATTTCATAAATAGAATCAACAAAGTATGCACATTCTACGTCATAACGACTTTCTATAGTTTGCACATGCGTCCGGAAATAAGAAAAGCTTACTTCCACCGTTTTTCAAAATCACAGCTTCTAGAAGGTTTACATGATTTCGTAAAAAAACACGAGTTTTTAGAAAATGTGTTTTATTTCATAAATGGAATCAACAAAGTATGCACATTCTACGTCATAACGACTTTCTATAGATTATGCATGCGTTTGGAAATAAGAAAAGCTTACTTCCCCCATTTTTTAAAATCACAGCTTCTAGAAGGTTTACATGATTTGTTAAAAAACACGAGTTTTTAAAAATGTGTTTTATTTCATAAATGGAATCAACAAGGTATGCACATTCTATGTCATAACTACTTTCTATAGTTTGCACATGCGTTTGGAAATAAGAAAAGCTTACTTCCCCTGTTTTTTAAAATCACAGCTTCTAGAAGGTTTACATGATTTCTTAAAAAACACAAGTTTTAAGAAAATGTGTTTTATTTCATAAATGGAATCAACAAAGTATGCACATTCTACGTCATAACGATTTTCTATAGTTTGCGCATGCGTCCAGAAATAAGAAAAGCTTACTTCCACTGTTTTTTAAAATCACAGCTTCTAGAAGGTTTACATGATTTCGTAAAAAACACGAGTTTTTAGAAAATGTGTTTTATTTCATTATTGGAATCTACAAAGTATGCACATTCTACGTCATAACGACTTTCTATAGTTTGCACATGCGTTTGGAAATAAGAAAAGCTTACTCCCCCCGTTTTTTAAAATCACAGCTTCTAGAAGGTTTACATGATTTCTTAAAAAACACGAGTTTTTAGAAAATGTGTTTTATTTCATAAATGGAATCAACAAAGTATACACATTCTACGTCATAACAACTTTCTATAGTTTGCGCATGCGTCCGGAAATAAGAAAAGCTTACTTCCCCCGTTTTTTAAAATCACAGCTTCTAGAAGGTTTACATGATTTCTTAAAAAACACGAGTTTTTAGAAAATGTGTTTTATTTCATAAATAGAATCAACAAAGTATGCACATTCTACGTCATAACGACTTTCTCTAGTTTGCACATGCGTCTGGAAATAAGAAAAGCTTACTTCCACCGTTTTTCAAAATCACAGCTTCTAGAAGGTTTACATGATTTCGTAAAAAACAGGAGTTTTTAGAAAATGTGTTTTATTTCATAAATGGAATCAAGAAAATATGCACATTCTACGTCATAACGACTTTCTATAGATTATGCATGCGTTTGGAAGTAAGAAAAGCTTACTTCCCCCATTTTTTAAAATCACAGCTTCTAGAAGGTTTACATGATTTCTTAAAAAACACGAGTTTATAGAAAATGTGTTTTATTTCATAAATGGAATCAACAAAGTATGCACATTCTACGTCATAACGACTTTCTATAGTTTGCGCATGCGTCCGGAAATAAGAAATGCTTACTTCCACCGTTTTTTAAAATCACAGCTTCTAGAAGGTTTACATGATTTCTTAAAAAACACGAGTTTTTAGAAAATGTGTTTTATTTCATAAATGGAATCAAAAAAGTATGCACATTCTACGTCATAACGACTTTCTATAGTTTGCGCATTCGTCTGCAAATAAGAAAAGCTTACTTCCACCGTTTTTTAAAACCACAGCTTCTAGAAGGTTTACATGATTTCGTAAAAAACACGACTTTTTAGAAAATGTGTTTTATTTGATAAATGGAATCTACAAAGTATGCACATTCTACGTCATAACGACTTTCTATTTTTTGCGCATGCGTCCGGAAATAAGAAAAGCTTACTTCCCCCATTTTTTAAAATCATAGCTTCTAGAAGGTTTACATGATTTCTTAAAAAACACGACTTTTTAGAAAATGTGTTTTATTTCATAAATGGAATCAACAAAGTATGCACATTCTATGTCATAACTACTTTCTATAGTTTGCGCATGCGTTTGGAAATAAGAAAAGCTTACTTCCCCCGTTTTTTAAAATCACAGCTTCTAGAAGGTTTACACGATTTCTTAAAAAACACGAGTTTTTAGAAAATATGTTTTATTTCATAAATGGAATCAACAAAGTATGCACATTCTACGTCATCACTACTTTCTATAGTTTGCGCATGCGTTTGGAAATAAGAAAAGCTTACTTCCCCCGTTTTTTAAAATCACAGCTTCTAGAAGGTTTACATGATTTCTTAAAAAACACGAGTTTTAAGAAAATGTGTTTTATTTCATAAATGGAATCAACAAAGTATGCACATTCTACGTCATAACGACTTTCTATAGTTTGCGCATGCGTCCGGAAATAAGAAAAGCTTACTTCCACTGTTTTTTAAAATCACAGCTTCTAGAAGGTTTACATGATTTCGTAAAAAACACGAGTTTTTAGAAAATGTGTTTTATTTCATAAATGGAATCTACAAAGTATGCAAAGTCTACGTCATAACGTATTTCTATAGTTTGCGCATGCTTCCGAAAATAAGAAAAGCTTACTTCCCCCGTTTTTTAAAATCACAGCTTCTAGAAGGTTTACACGATTTCGTAAAAAACACGAGTTTTTAGAAAATGTGTTTTATTTCATAAATGGAATCTACAAAGTATGCACATTCTATGTCATAACGACTTTCTATCGTTTGCGCATTCGTCCGGAAATAAGAAAAGCTTTCTTCCCCCGTTTTTTAAAATCACAGCTTCTAGAAGGTTTACATGATTTCGTAAAAAACACGAGTTTTTAGAAAATTTGGTTTATTTCATAAATGGAATCTACAAAGTATGCACATTCTATGTGATAACGACTTTCTATAGTTTGCGCATGCATCCGGAAACAAGAAACACTTACATCCACCGTTTTTTAAAATCACAGCTTCTAGAAGGTTTACATGATTTCGTAAAAAACACGAGTTTTTAGAAAATGTGTTTTATTTCATCAATGGAATCTACAAAGTATGCACATTCTACGTCATAACGACTTTCTATAGTTTGCGCACGCGTCCGGAAATAAGAAAAGCTTACTTCCCGCGTTTTTTAAAATCACAGCTTCTAGAAGGTTTACATGATTTCTTAAAAAACACGAGTTTTTAGAAAATGTGTTTTATTTCATAAATGGAATCTACAAAGTATGCACATTCTATGTCATAACGACTGTCAACAGTTTGCGCATGCGTCCGGAAATAAGAAAAGCTTACTTCCCCCGTTTTTTAAAATCACAGCTTCTAGAAGCTTTACATGATTTCTTAAAAAACACGAGTTTTTAGAAAATGTGTTTTATTTCATAAATGGAATCAACAAAGTATGCACATTCTATGTCATAACTACTTTCTATAGTTTGCGCACAGCGTCCAGAAATAAGAAAAGCTTCCTTCCCCCGTTTTTTAAAATCACAGCTTCTAGAAGGTTTACATGATTTCTTAAAAAACACGAGTTTTAAGAAAATGTGTTTTACTTCATAAATGGAATCAACAAAGTATGCACATTCTACATCATAACGACTTTCTATAGTTTGCGCACGCGTCCGGAAATAAGAAAAGCTTACTTCCCCCGTTTTTTAAAATCACAGCTTCTAGAAGGTTTACATGATTTCTTAAAAAACACAAGTTTTTAGAAAATGTGTTTTATTTCATCAATGGAATCTACAAAGTATGCACATTCTACGTCATAACGACTTTCTATAGTTTGCGCATGCGTCCGGAAATAAGAAAAGCTTCCTTCCACCGTTTTTTAAAATCACAGCTTCTCGAAGGTTTACATGATTTCGTAAAAAACACGATTTTTTAGAAAATGTGTTTTATTTCATAAATGGAATCAACAAAGTATGCACATTCTACGTCATAACGACTTTCTATAGTTTGCGCATGCGTACAGAAATAAGAAAAGCTTACTTCCACCGTTTTTTAAAATCACAGCTTCTAGAAGGTTTACATGATTTCTTAAAAAACACGAGTTTTTAGAAAATGTGTTTTATTTCATAAATGGACTCAACAAAGTATGCACATTCTACGTCATAACGACTTTCTATAGTTTGCGCATGCGTACAGAAATAAGAAAAGCTTACTTCCCCCGTTTTTTAAAATCACAGCTTCTAGAAGGTTTACATGATTTCGTAAAAAACATGATTTTTTAGAAAATGTGTGTTATTTGATAAATGGAATCTACAAAGTATGCACATTCTACGTCATAACGACATTCTATAGTTTGTGCATGCCTCCGGAAATAAGAAAAGCTTACTTCCACCGTTTTTTAAAATCACAGCTTCTAGAAGGTTTACATGATTTCGTAAAAAACACGAGTTTTTAGAAAATGTGTTTTATTTCATAAATGGAATCTACAAAGTATGCACATTCTACGTCATAACGACTTTCTATAGTTTGCGCGTGCTTCCGGAAATAAGAAAAGCTTACTTCCCCCATTTTTTAAAATCACAGCTTCAAGAAGGTTTACATGATTTCCTAAAAAACACGAGTTTTTAGAAAATGTATTTTATTTCATAAATATAATCAACAAAGTATGCACATTCTACGTCATAACGACTTTCTATACTTTGCGCATGCGTCCGGAAATAAGAAAAGCTTACTTCCCCCGTTTTTTAAAATCACAGCTTATAGAAGGTTTACATGATTTCGTAAAAATAATGAGTTTTTAGAAAATGTGTTTTATTTCATAAATGGAATCTACAAAGTATGCAAATTCTACGTCATAACGACTTTCTATAGTTTGCGCATGCGTCCGGAAATAAGAAACGCTTACTTCAGCCGTTTTTTAAAATCACAGCTTCTAGAAGATTTACATGATTTCGTAAAAAACACGAGTTTTTAGAAAATGTGTTTTATTTCATAAATGGAATCAACAAAGTATGCACATTCTACGTCATAACGACTTTCTATAGTTTGCGCATTCATCCGGAAATAAGAAAAGCTTACTTCCATCATTTTTTAAAATCACAGCTTCTAGAAGGTTTACATGATTTCGTAAAAAACATGAGTTTTTAGAAAATGTGTTTTATTTCATAAATGGAATCTATAGAGTATGCTCAGTCTACGTCATAACGACTCTCTATAGTTTACGCATGCATCCGGAAATAAGAAACGCTTACTTCCCCCGTTTTTTAATATCACAGCTTCTAGAAGGTTTACATGATTTCGTAAAAAACACGAGTTTTTAGAAAATGTGTTTTATTTCATAAATGGAATCTACAAAGTATGCACATTCTACCTCATAATGACTTTCTATAGTTTGTGCATACGTCCGGAAATAAGAAAAGCTTACTTCCCTAGTTTTTTAAAATCACAACTTCTAGAAGGTTTACATGATTTCTTAAAAAACACGAGTTTTTAGAAACTGTGTTTTATTTCATAAATGGAATCAACAAAGTATGCACATTCTATGTCATAACTACTTTCTATAATTTGCGCATGCGTTTGGAAATAAGAAAAGCTTACTTCCCCCGTTTTTTAAAATCACAGCTTCTAGAAGGTTTACATGATTTCTTAAAAAACACGAGGTTTTAGAAAATGTGTTTTATTTTGTAAATGGAATCAACAAAGTATGCACATTCTACGTCATAACTACTTTCTATAGTTTGCGCATGCGTTTGGAAATAAGAAAAGGTTACTTCCCCCGTTTTTTAAAATCACAGCTTCTAGAAGGTTTACATGATTTCTTAAAAAACACGAGTTTTAAGAAAATGTGTTTTATTTCATAAATGGAATCAACAAAGTATGCACATTCTACGTCATAACCACTTTGTATAGTTTGCGCATGCGTCTGGAAATAAGAAAAGCTTCCTTCCACCGTTTTTTAAAATCACAGCTTCTAGAAGCTTTACATGATTTCTTAAAAAACACGAGTTTTTAGAAAATGTGTTTTATTTCATAAATGGAATCAACAAAGTATGCACATTCTATGTCATAACTACTTTCTATAGTTTGCGCACGCGTCCAGAAATAAGAAAAGCTTCCTTCCCCCGTTTTTTAAAATCACAGCTTCTAGAAGGTTTACATGATTTCTTAAAAAACACGAGTTTTAAGAAAATGTGTTTTACTTCATAAATGGAATCAACAAAGTATGCACATTCTACATCATAACGACTTTCTATAGTTTGCGCACGCGTCCGGAAATAAGAAAAGCTTACTTCCCCCGTTTTTTAAAATCACAGCTTCTAGAAGGTTTACATGATTTCTTAAAAAACACAAGTTTTTAGAAAATGTGTTTTATTTCATCAATGGAATCTACAAAGTATGCACATTCTACGTCATAACGACTTTCTATAGTTTGCGCATGCGTCCGGAAATAAGAAAAGCTTCCTTCCACCGTTTTTTAAAATCACAGCTTCTCGAAGGTTTACATGATTTCGTAAAAAACACGATTTTTTAGAAAATGTGTTTTATTTCATAAATGGAATCAACAAAGTATGCACATTCTACGTCATAACGACTTTCTATAGTTTGCGCATGCGTACAGAAATAAGAAAAGCTTACTTCCACCGTTTTTTAAAATCACAGCTTCTAGAAGGTTTACATGATTTCTTAAAAAACACGAGTTTTTAGAAAATGTGTTTTATTTCATAAATGGACTCAACAAAGTATGCACATTCTACGTCATAACGACTTTCTATAGTTTGCGCATGCGTACAGAAATAAGAAAAGCTTACTTCCCCCGTTTTTTAAAATCACAGCTTCTAGAAGGTTTACATGATTTCGTAAAAAACATGATTTTTTAGAAAATGTGTGTTATTTGATAAATGGAATCTACAAAGTATGCACATTCTACGTCATAACGACATTCTATAGTTTGCGCATGCCTCCGGAAATAAGAAAAGCTTACTTCCACCGTTTTTTAAAATCACAGCTTCTAGAAGGTTTACATGATTTCGTAAAAAACATGAGTTTTTAGAAAATGTGTTTTATTTCATAAATGGAATCTACAAAGTATGCACATTCTACGTCATAACGACTTTCTATAGTTTGCGCGTGCTTCCGGAAATAAGAAAAGCTTACTTCCCCCATTTTTTAAAATCACAGCTTCAAGAAGGTTTACATGATTTCCTAAAAAACACGAGTTTTTAGAAAATGTATTTTATTTCATAAATATAATCAACAAAGTATGCACATTCTACGTCATAACGACTTTCTATACTTTGTGCATGCGTCCGGAAATAAGAAAAGCTTACTTCCCCCGTTTTTTAAAATCACAGCTTATAGAAGGTTTACATGATTTCGTAAAAATAATGAGTTTTTAGAAAATGTGTTTTATTTCATAAATGGAATCTACAAAGTATGCAAATTCTACGTCATAACGACTTTCTATAGTTTGCGCATGCGTCCGGAAATAAGAAACGCTTACTTCAGCCGTTTTTTAAAATCACAGCTTCTAGAAGATTTACATGATTTCGTAAAAAACACGAGTTTTTAGAAAATGTGTTTTATTTCATAAATGGAATCAACAAAGTATGCACATTCTACGTCATAACGACTTTCTATAGTTTGCGCATTCATCCGGAAATAAGAAAAGCTTACTTCCATCATTTTTTAAAATCACAGCTTCTAGAAGGTTTACATGATTTCGTAAAAAACATGAGTTTTTAGAAAATGTGTTTTATTTCATAAATGGAATCTATAGAGTATGCTCAGTCTACGTCATAACGACTTTCTATAGTTTACGCATGCATCCGGAAATAAGAAACGCTTACTTCCCCCGTTTTTTAATATCACAGCTTCTAGAAGGTTTACATGATTTCGTAAAAAACACGAGTTTTTAGAAAATGTGTTTTATTTCATAAATGGAATCTACAAAGTATGCACATTCTACCTCATAATGACTTTCTATAGTTTGTGCATACGTCCGGAAATAAGAAAAGCTTACTTCCCTAGTTTTTTAAAATCACAACTTCTAGAAGGTTTACATGATTTCTTAAAAAACACGAGTTTTTAGAAACTGTGTTTTATTTCATAAATGGAATCAACAAAGTATGCACATTCTATGTCATAACTACTTTCTATAATTTGCGCATGCGTTTGGAAATAAGAAAAGCTTACTTCCCCCGTTTTTTAAAATCACAGCTTCTAGAAGGTTTACATGATTTCTTAAAAAACACGAGGTTTTAGAAAATGTGTTTTATTTTGTAAATGGAATCAACAAAGTATGCACATTCTACGTCATAACTACTTTCTATAGTTTGCGCATGCGTTTGGAAATAAGAAAAGGTTACTTCCCCCGTTTTTTAAAATCACAGCTTCTAGAAGGTTTACATGATTTCTTAAAAAACACGAGTTTTAAGAAAATGTGTTTTATTTCATAAATGGAATCAACAAAGTATGCACATTCTACGTCATAACCACTTTGTATAGTTTGCGCATGCGTCTGGAAATAAGAAAAGCTTCCTTCCACCGTTTTTTAAAATCACAGCTTCTAGAAGGTTTACATGATTTCGTATAAAACACGAGTTTTTAGAAAATGTGTCTTATTTCATAAATGGAATCTACAAAGTATGCACATTCTACGTCATAACGACTTTCAATAGTTTGTGCATGCGTCCGGAAATAAGAAAAGCTTACTTCCCCCGTTTTTTAAAATCACAGCTTCTAGAAGGTTTACATGATTTCTTAAAAAACACGAGTTTTTAGAAAATGTGTTTTATTTCATAAATGGAATCTAAAAAGTATGCACATTCTACGTCATAACGACTTTCTATAGTTTTCGCTTGCATCCAGAAATAAGAAAAGCTTACTTCCACCGTTTTTTAAAATCACAGCTTCTAGAAGGTTTACATGATTTCTTAAAAAACACGAGTTTTTAGAAAATGTGTTTTATTTCATATATGGAATCAACAAAGTATGCACATTCTACGTCATAATGACTTTGTATAGTTTGCGCATGCGTCCGGAAATAGCAAAAGCTTACTTCCACTGTTTTTTAAAATCACAGCTTCTAGAAGGTTTACATGATTTCGTAAAAAACACGGGTTTTTAGAAAATGTGTTTTATTTCATAAATGGAATCTACAAAGTATGCACATTCTACGTCATAACGAAATTCTATAGTTTGAGCATGCATCCGGAAATAAGAAAAGCTTACTTCCACCATTTTTTAAAATCACAGCTTCTAGAAGGTTTACATGATTTCGTAAAAACCATGAGTTTTTAGAAAATGTGTTTTATTTCATCAATGGAATTTACAAAGTATGCACATTCTACGTCATAACGACATTCTATAGTTTGCGCATGCGTCCGGAAATAAGAAAAGCTTACTTCCCCCGTTTTTTAAAATCACAGCTTCTTCAAGGTTTACATGATTTCTTAAAAAACACGAGTTTTTAGCAAATGTGTTTTATTTCATAAATGGAATCAACAAAGTATGCACATTCTACATCATAACGAATTTCTATAGTTTGCGCATTTGTCCGAAAATAAGAAAAGCTTACTTCCCCTGTTTTTAAAAATCACAGCTTCTAGAAGGTTTAGATGATTTCGTAAAAAACACGAGTTTATAGAAAATGTGTTTTATTTCATAATGGAATCTACAAACTATGCACATTCTACGTCATAACGACTTTCTATAGTTTACACATGCGTCCGGAAATAAGAAAAGCTTACTTCCCCCGTTTTTTAAAATCACAGCTTCTAGAAGGTTTACATGATTTCTTAAAAAACACGAGTTTTTAGAAAATGTGTTTTATTTCATAAATGGAATCAACAAAGTATGCACATTCTACGTCATAACGACTTTCTATAGTTTGCGCATGCGTCCGGAAATAAGAAAAGCTTACTTCCACTGTTTTTTAAAATCACAGCTTCTAGAAGGTTTACATGATTTCGTAAAAAACACGAGTTTTTAGAAAATGTGTTTTATTTCATAAATGGAATCTACAAAGTATGCCCATTCTACGTCATAACGTATTTCTATAGTTTGCGCATGCTTCCGAAAATAAGAAAAGCTTACTTCCCCCGTTTTTTAAAATCACAGCTTCTAGAAGGTTGACACGATTTCGTAAAAAACACGAGTTTTTAGAAAATGTGTTTTATTTCATAAATGGAATCTACAAAGTATGCACATTCTACGTCCTAACGACTTTCTATAGTTTGCGCATGCGTCTGGAAATAAGAAAAGCTTTCTTCCCCCGTTTTTTAAAATCACAGCTTCTAGAAGGTTTACATGATTTCGTAAAAAACACGAGTTTTTAGAAAATTTGTTTTATTTCATAAATGGAATCTACAAAGTATGCACATTCTACGTCATAACGACTTTCTATACTTTGTGCATGCGTCCGGAAATAAGAAACGCTTACATCCACCGTTTTTCAAAATCACAGCTTCTAGAAGGTTTACATGATTTCGTAAAAAACACGAGTTTTTAGAAAATGTGTTTTATTTCATAAATGGAATCAACAAAGTATCCACACTCTACGTCATAACCACTTTGTATAGATTGCGCATGCGTCTGGAAATGAGAAAAGCTTCCTTCCACCATTTTTTAAAATCACAGCTTCTAGAAGGTTTACATGATTTCGTAAAAAACACGAGTTTTTAGAAAATGTGTTTTATTTCATAAATGGAATCTACAAAGTATGCACATTCTACGTCATAACGACTTTCAATAGTTTGCGCATGCGTCCGGAAATAAGAAAAGCTTACTTCCCCCATTTTTTAAAATCACAGCTTCCAGAAGCTTTACATGATTTCTTAAAAAACACGAGTTTTTAGAAAATGTATTTTATTTCATCAATGGAATCTACAAAGTATGCACATTCTACGTCATAACGACTTTCTATAGTTTGCACATACATCCGGAAATAAGAAAAGCTTACTTCCCCAGTTTTTTAAAATCACAGCTTCTAGAAGGTTTACATGATTTCTTAGAAAACACGAGTTTTTAGAAAATGTGTTTTCTTTCATAAATGGAATCAACAAACTATGCACATTCTACGTCATAACGACTTTCTATAGTTTGCGCATGCGTTTGGAAATAAGAAAAGCTTACTTCCCCCGTTTTTTAAAATCACAGCTTCTAGAAGGTTTACATGATTTCTTAAAAAACACGAGTTTTTAGAAAATGTGTTTTCTTTCATAAATGGAATAAACAAAGTATGCACATTCTACGTCATAACGACTTTCTATCATTTGCGCATGCGTTTGGAAATAAGAAAAGCTTACTTCCCCCGTTTTCTAAAATCACAGCTTCTAGAAGGTTTACATGATTTCTTAAAAAACACAAGTTTTTAGAAAATGTGTTTTATTTCATAAATGGAATCTACAAAGTATGCACATTCTACGTCATAACGACTTTCTATAGTTTGCGCACGCGTCCGGAAATAAGAAAAGCTTACTTCCCCCGTTTTTTAAAATCACAGCTTTAAGAAGGTTTACATGATTTCCTAAAAAACACGAGTTTTTAGAAAATGTGTTTTATTTCATAAATCGAATCATCAAAGTATGCACATTCTACATCATAACAACTTTCTATAGTTTGCGCATTCGTCCGGAAATAACAAAAGCTTACTTCCCCCGTTTTTTAAAATCACAGCTTTTAGAAGGTTTACATGATTTCCTAAAAAACACGAGTTTTTAGAAACTGTGTTTTATTTCATAAATGGAATCAACAAACTATGCACATTCTACATCATAAAAACTTTCTATAGTTTGCGCATTCGTCCGGAAATAACTAAAGCTTACTTCCACCGTTTTTTAAAATCACAGCTTCTAGAAGGTTTACATGATTTCCTAAAAAACATGAGTTTTTAGAAAATGTGTTTTATTTCATAAATGGAATCTACAAAGTATGCACATTCTACGTCATAACGACTTTCTATAGTTTGCGCATTCGTCCGGAAATAACTAAAGCTTACTTCTCCCGTTTTTTAAAATCACAGCTTCTACAAGGTTTACATGATTTCGTAAAAAACATGATTTTTTAGAAAATGTGTTTTATTTCATAAATGGAATCTACAAAGTATGCACATTCTACGTCATAATGACTTTCTATCGTTTGCGCATGCGTTTGGAAATAAGAAAAGCTTACTTCCACCGTTTTTTAAAATCATAGCTTCTAGAAGGTTTACATGATTTCGTAAAAAACACAAGTTTTTAGAAAATGTGTTTTATTTCATAAATGGAATCTACAAAGTATGCACATTCTACGTCATAACGACTTTCTATCGTTTGCGTATGCGTCCGGAAATAAGAAAAGCTTACTTCCACCGTTTTTTAAAATCACAGCTTCTCGAAGGTTTACATGATTTCGTAAAAAACACGGGTTTTTAGAAAATGTGTTTTATTTCATAAATGGAATCTACAAAGTATGCACATTCTACGTCGTAACGAGTTTCTATAGTTTGCGCATGCATCCGGAAATAAGAAAAGCTTACTTCCACCGTTTTTTAAAATCACAGCTTCTAGAAGGTTTACATGATTTCGTAAAAAACACGAGTTTTTACAAAATGTGTTTTATTTTATAAATGGAATCTACAAAGTATGCACATTCTACGTCATAATGACTTTCTATAGTTTGCGCATGCTTCCGGAAATAAGAAAAGCTTACTTCCTCCGTTTTTTAAAATCAAAGCTTCAAGAAGGTTTACATGATTTCTTAAAAAACACGAGTTTTTAGAAAATGTGTTTTATTTCATAAATATAATCAACAAAGTATGCACATTCTACGTCATAACGACTTTCTATACTTTGCGCATGCTTCCGTAAATAAGAAAAGCTTACTTCCCCCGTTTTTAAAAATCACAGCTTCTAGAAGGTTTACATGATTTCGTAAAAAACATGAGTTTTTAGAAAATGTGTTTTATTTGATAAATGGAATCTACCAAGTATGCAAATTCTACGTCATAACGGCTTTCTATAGTTTGCGAATGCGTCCGGAAATAAGAAACGCTTACTTCCACCGTTTTTTAAAATCACAGCTTCTAGAAGGTTTACATGATTTCGTAAAAAACATGAGTTTTTAGAAAATGTGTTTTATTTCATAAATGGAATCAACAAATTATGCACATTCTACGTCATAACGACTTTCTATAGTTTGCGCATTTGTCCGGAAATAAGAAAAGCTTACTTCCACCGTTTTTTAAAATCACAGCTTCTAGAAGGTTTACATGATTTCGTAAAAAACATGAGTTTTTAGAAAATGTATTTTATTTCATAAATGGAATCTACAGAGTATGCTCATTCTACGTCAGAACGACTTTCTATAGTTTGTGCATGCATCCGGAAATAAGAAACGCTTACTTCCCCCGTTTTTTAATATCACAGCTTCTAGAAGGTTTACATGATTTCGTAAAAAACACGAGTTTTTAGAAAATGTGTTTTATTTCATAAATGGAATCTACAAAGTATGCACATTCTACGTCATAATGACTTTCTATAGTTTGTGCATGCGTCCGGAAATAAGAAAAGCTTACTTCCCCAGTTTTTTAAAATCACAGCTTCTAGAAGGTTTACATGATTTCTTAAAAAACAAAAGTTTTTAGAAAATGTGTTTTCCTTCATAAATGGAATCAACAAAGTATGCACATTCTACATCATAACGACTTTCTATAGCTTGCGCATGCGTTTGGAAATAAGAAAAGCTTACTTCCCCCGTTTTTTAAAATCACAGCTTCTAGAAGGTTTAGATGATTTCGTAAAAAACACGAGTTTTTAGAAAATGTGTTTTATTTCATAAATGGAATCTACAAAGTATGCACATTCTACGTCATAACGACTTTCTATAGTTTGCGCATGCGTCCGGAAATAATAAATGCTTACTTCCCCGGTTTTTTAAAATCACAGCTTCTAGAAGGTTTCCATGATTTCGTAAAAAACACGAGTTTTTAGAAAATGTGTTTTATTTCATCAATGGAATCTACAAAGTATGCACATTCTACGTCGTAACGAATTTCAATAGTTTGCGCATGCGTCTGGAAATAAGAAAAGCTTACTTCCCCCGTTTTTTAAAATCACAGCTTCTAGAAGGTTTACATGATTTCTTAAAAAACACGCGTTTTTAGAAAATGTGTTTTATTTCATCGATGGAATCTACAAAGTATGCACATTCTACGTCATAACGACTTTCTATAGTTTGCGCAAGCGTCTGGAAATAAGAAAAGCTTACTTCCCCAGTTTTTTAAAATCACAGCTTCTAGAAGGTTTACATGATTTCTTAAAAAACACGAGTTTTTAGAAAATGTGTTTTCTTTCATAAATGGAATCAACAAAGTATGCACATTCTACGTCATAACGAATTTCTATAGTTTGCGCATGCGTTTGTAAATAAGAAAAGCTTACTTCCCCCGTTTTTTAAAATCACAGCTTCTAGAAGGTTTACATGATTTCTTAAAAAACCCGAGGTTTTAGAAAATGTGTTTTATTTCATAAATGGAATCAACAAAGTATGCACATTCTACATCATAACGACTTTCTATAGTTTGCGCATTCGTCCGGAAATAAGAAAAGCTTACTTCCACCGTTTTTTAAAATCACAGCTTCTAGAAGGTTTACATGATTTCCTAAAAAACACGAGTTTTTAGAAAATGTGTTTTATTTCATAATTGGAATCTACAAAGTATGCACATTCTACGTCATAACGACTTTCTATAGTTTGCGCACGCGTCCGGAAATAAGAAAAGCTTACTTCCGCCATTTTTTAAAATCACAGCTTCTAGAAGGTTTACATTATTTCTTAAAAAACACGAGTTTTTAGAAAATGTGTTTTATTTCATAAATGGAATCAACAAAGTATCCACATTCTACATCATAACGACTTTCTATAGTTTGCGCATTCGTCCGGAAAGAAGAAAAGCTTACTTCCACCGTTTTTTAAAATCACAGCTTCTAGAAGGTTTACATGATTTCCTAAAAAACATGAGTTTTTAGAAAATGTGTTTTATTTCATAAATGGAATCTACAAAGTATGCACATTCTACGTCATAACGACTTTCTATAGTTTGCGCATGCGTCCAGAAATAAGAAAAGTTGACTTCCCCCGTTTTTTAAAATCACAGCTTCTAGAAGGTTTACATGATTTCGTAAAAAACATGAGTTTTTAGAAAATGTGTTTTATTTCATAAATGGAATCTACAAAGTATGCACATTCTACGTCATAACGACTTTCTATAGTTTGCGCATGCGTCCGGAAATAAGAAAAGCTTACTTCCACCGTTTTTTAAAATCACGGCTTCTCGAAGGTTTACATGATTTCGTAAAAAACACGGGTTTTTAGAAAATGTGTTTTATTTCATAAATAGAATCTACAAAGTATGCACATTCTACATCGTAACGACTTTCTATAGTTTGCGCATGCATCCGGAAATAAGAAAAGCTTACTTCCCCGTTTTTTAAAATCACAGCTTCAAGAAGGTTTACATGATTTCTTAAAAAACATGAGTTTTTAGAAAATGTGTTTTATTTCATAAATATAATCAACAAAGTATGCACATTCTACGTCATAACGACTTTCTATACTTTGTGCATGCGTCCGGAAATAAGAAAAGCTTACTTCCCTCGTTTTTAAAAATCACAGCTTCTAGAAGGTTTACATGATTTCGTAAAAAACATGAGTTTTTAGAAAATGTGTTTTATTTCATAAATGGAATCTACAAAGTATGCAAATTCTACGTCATAACGACTTTCTATAGTTTGCGAATGCGTCCGGAAATAAGAAACGCTTACTTCCACCGTTTTTTAAAATCACAGCGTCTAGAAGGTTTACATGATTTCGTAAAAAACATGAGTTTTTAGAAAATGTGTTTTATTTCATAAATGGAATCAACAAAGTATGCACATTCTACGTCATAACGACTTTCTATGGTTTGCGCATGCATCTGGAAATAAGAAAATCTTACTTCACCCGTTTTTCAAAATCACAGCTTCTAGAAGGTTTACATGATTTCTTAAAAAACACTAGTTTTTAGAAAATGTGTTTTATTTCATAAATGGAATCAACAAAGTATGCACATTCTATGTCATAACGACTTTGTATAGTTTGTGCATGCATCCGGAAATAAGAAACGCTTACTTCCCCCGTTTTTTAATATCACAGCTTCTAGAAGGTTTATATGATTTCGTAAAAAACATGAGTTTTTGGAAAATGTATTTTATTTCATAAATGGAATCTACAGAGTATGCTCATTCTACGTCATAACGACTTTCTATAGTTTGTGCATGCATCCGGAAATAAGAAACGGTTACTTCCCCCGTTTTTTAATATCACAGCTTCTAGAAGGTTTACATGATTTCTTAAAAAACACTAGTTTTTAGAAAATATGTTTTATTTCATAAATGGAATCAACAAAGTATGCACATTCTACGTCATAATAACTTTCTATAGTTTGTGCATGCGTCCGAAATAAGAAAAGCTTACTTCCCCAGTTTTTTAAAATCAAAGCTTCTAGAAGGTTTACATGATTTCCTAAAAAACAAAAGTTATTAGAAAATGTGTTTTATTTCATAAATGGAATCTACAAAGTATGCACATTCTATGTCATAACGACTTTCTATAGTTTGCGCATGCGTCCGGAAATAAGAAATGCTTAGTTCCCCCGTTTTTTAAAATCACAGCTTCTAGAAGGTTTACATGATTTCGTAAAAAACACGAGTTTTTAGAAAATGTATTTTATTTCATAAATGGAATCAACAAAGTATGCACATTCTACGTCATAACGACTTTCTATAGTTTGCGCATGCGTCCGGAAATAAGAAAAGCTTACTTCCCCCGTTTTTTAAAATCACAGCTTCTAGAACGTTTACATGATTTCTTAAAAAACACGAGTTTTTAGAAAACGTGTTTTATTTCATAAATGGAATCAACAAAGTATGCACATTCTACGTCACAACGACTTTCTATAATTTGCGCATGTGTTTGGAAATAAGAAAAGCTTACTTCCACCGTTTTTCAAAATCAGAGCTTCTAGAAGGTTTACATGATTTCGTAAAAAACACATGTTTTTAGAAAATGTGTTTTATTTCATAAATGGAATCTACAAAGTATGCACATTCTACGTCATAACGACTTTCTATAGTTTGCGCATTCGTCCGGAAATAACTAAAGCTTACTTCTCCCGTTTTTTAAAATCACAGCTTCTAGAAGGTTTACATGAATTCGTAAAAAACATGATTTTTTAGAAAATGTGTTTTATTTCATAAATGGAATCTACAAAGTATGCACATTCTACGTCATAATGACTTTCTATCGATTGCGCATGCGTTTGGAAATAAGAAAAGCTTACTTCCACCGTTTTTTAAAATCATAGCTTCTAGAAGGTTTACATGATTTCGTAAAAAACACAAGTTTTTAGAAAATGTGTTTTATTTCATAAATGGAATCTACAAAGTATGCACATTCTACGTCATAACGACTTTCTATAGTTTGCGCATGCGTCCGGAAATAAGAAAAGCTTACTTCCCCCGTTTTTTTAAATCACAGCTTCTAGAAGGTTTACATGATTTCGTAAAAAACACGAGTTTTTAGAAAATGTGTTTTATTTCATAAATGGAATCTAGAAAGTATGCACATTCTACGTCATAATGACTTTCTATAGTTTGCGCATGCGTCCGGATATAAGAAAAGCTTACTTCCCCCGTTTTTTAAAATCACAGCTTCTAGAAGGTTTACATGATTTCTTAAAAAACACGAGTTTTTAGAAAATGTGTTTTATTTCATAAATGGAATCTACTAAGTATGCACATTCTACGTCATAACGACTTTGTATTGTTTGCGCATGCATCCGGAAATAAAAAAATCTTACATCCACCGTTTTTTTAAATCACAGCTTCTAGAAGGTTTACATGATTTCATAAAAAACACGAGTTTTAAGAAAATGTGTTTTATTTCATAAATGGAATCTACAAAGTATGCACATTCTACATCATAACGACTTTCTATAGTTTGCGCATTCGTCCGGAAATAAGAAAAGCTTACTTCCCCTATTTTTTAAAATCACAGCTTCTAGAAGGTTTACATGATTTCTTAAAAAACACGAGTTTTTAGAAAATTTGTTTTATTTCATAAATGGAATCTACAAAGTATGCACATTCTATGTCATAACGACTTTCCCTAGTTTGCGCATGCGTCCGGAAATAAGAAACGCTTACATCCACCGTTTTTTAAAATCACAGCTTCTAGAAGCTTTACATGATTTCATAAAAAACACGAGCTTTTGGAAAATGTGTTTTCTTTCATAAATGGAATCAACAAAGTATGCACATTCTACGTCATAACGACCTTGTATAGTTTGCGCATGCGTCTGCAAATAAGAAAAGCTTACCTCCACCGTTTTTTAAAATCACAGCTTCTAGAAGGTTTACATGATTTCGTAAAAAACACGAGTTTTTAGAAAAGGTGTTTTATTTCATAAATAGAATCTACAAAGTATGCACATTCTACGTCATAACGACTTTCTATAGTTTGCGCATGCGTCCGGAAAAAAGAGAATCTTACTTCCACCGTTTTTTAAAATCACGGCTTCTAGAAGGTTTACATGATTTCGTAAAAAACACAAGTTTTTAGAAAATGTGTTTTATTTCATAAATGGAATCTACAAAGTATGCACATTCTACGTCATAACGACATTCTATAGCTTGCGCATGCGTCCGGAAATAAGAAAAGCTTACTTCCACCGTTTTTTAAAATCACAGCTTCTAGAAGGTTTACATGATTTCGTAAAAAACACGAGTTTTTAGAAAATGTGTTTTATTTCATAAATGGAATCTACAAAGTATGCACATTCTACGTCATAACGACTTTCTATAGTTTGCGCATGCGTCCGGAAATAAGAAAAGCTTACTTCCACCGTTTTTTAAAATCACAGCTTCTAGAAGGTTTACATGATTTCTTAAAAAACACGAGTTTTTAGAAAATGTGTTTTATTTCATTAATGGAATCTACAAAGTATGCACATTCTACGTCATAACGACTTTCTATAGTTTGCGCATGCGTCCGGAAATAAGAAAAGCTTACTTCCCCAGTTTTTTAAAACCACAGCTTCTAGAAGGTTTACATGATTTCTTAAAAAACACGAGTTTTTAGAAAGTGTGTTTTATTTCATAAATGGAAACGACAAAGTATGCACATTCTCCGTCATATCGAATTTCTATAGTTTGCGCATGCGTTTGGAAATAAGAAAAGCTTACTTCCCCCGTTTTTTAAAATCACAGCTTCTAGAAGCTTTACATGATTTCTTAAAAAACACGAGTTTTTAGAAAATGTGTTTTATTTCATAAATGGAATCTACAAAGTATGCACATTCTACGTCATAACGACATTCTATAGTTTGCGCATGCGTCCGGAAAAAAGAGAAGCTTACTTCCACCGTTTTTTAAAATCACAGCTTCTAGAAGGCTTACATGATTTCTTAAAAAACACGAGTTTCTAGAAAATGTGTTTTATTTCATAAATGGAATCAACAAAGTATGCACATTCTACGTCACAATGACTTTCTATAGTTTGCGCATGCGTTTGGAAATAAGAAAAGCTTACTTCCACCGTTTTTTAAAATCGCAGCTTCTAGAAGGTTTACATGATTTCATAAAAAACACGTGTTTTTAGAAATATGTTTTATTTCATAAATGGAATATACAAATTATGCACATTCTAAGTCAGAACGACTTTCTATAGTTTGCGCATGCGTTCGGAAATAAGAAAATCTTACTTCCACCGTTTTTTAAAATCACAGCTTCTAGAAGGTTTACATGATTTCGTAAAAAACACAAGTTTTTAGAAAATGTGTTTTATTCCATAAATGGAATCTACAAAGTATGCACATTCTACGTCATAACAACTTTCTATAGTTTGCGGATGGGTCCGGAAATAAGAAAAGCTTACTTCCACCGTTTTTTAAAATCACAGCTTCTAGAAGGTTTACATGATTTTTTAAAAAACACGAGTTTTTAGAAAATGTGTTTTATTTCATAAATGGAACCAACAAAGTATGCACATTCTACGTCATAACGACTTTCTATAGTTTGCGCATGCGTCCGGAAATAAGAAAAGCCTACTTCCCCCATTTTTTAAAATCACAGCTTCTAGAAGGTTTACATGATTTCTTAAAAAACACGAGTTTTTACAAAATGTGTTTTATTTCATAAATGGAATCAAGAAAGTATGCACATTCTACGTCATAACGACTTTCTATAGTTTGCGCATGCGTCCGGAAATAAGAAAAGCTTACTTCCACCGTTTTTTAAAATCACAGCTTCTAGAAGGTTGACATGATTTTGTAAAAAACACGAGTTTTTAGAAAATGTGTTTTATTTCATAAATGGAATCTACAAAGTATGCACATTCTACGTCATAACGACTTTCTATAGTTTGCGCATGCGTCCGGTAATAAGAAAAGCTTACTTCCCCCATTTTTTAAAATCACAGCTTCTAGAAGGTTTATATGATTTCTTAAAAGACACGAGTTTTTAGAAAATGTGTTTTATTTCATAAATCGAATCTACAAAGTATCCACATTCTACGTCATAACGACTTTCTATAGTTTGCGCATGCGTCCGGAAATAAGAAAAGCTTACTTCCCCCGTTTTTTAAAATCACAGCTTCTAGAAGGTTTACATGATTTCTTAAAAAACACGAGTTTCTAGAAAATGTGTTTTATTTCATAAATGGAATCAACAAAGTATGCACATTCTACGTCACAATGACTTTCTATAGTTTGCGCATGCGTTTGGAAATAAGAAAAGCTTTCTTCCACCGTTTTTTAAAATTGCAGCTTCTAGAAGGTTTACATGATTTCATAAAAAACACGTGTTTTTAGAAATATGTTTTATTTCATAAATGGAATATACAAAGTATGCACATTCTAAGTCAGAACGACTTTTTATAGTTTGCGCATGCGTTCGGAAATAAGAAAAGCTTACTTCCACCGTTTTTTAAAATCACAGCTTCTAGAAGGTTTACATGATTTCATAAAAAACACGAGTTTTTAGAAAATGTGTTTTATTCCATAAATGGAATCTACAAGGTATGCACATTCTACGTCATAAGGACTTTCTATAGTTTGCGCATGCGTTTGGAAATAAGAAAAGCTTACTTCCACCGTTTTTTAAAATCACAGCTTCTAGAAGGTTTACATGATTCCTTAAAAAACATGAGTTTTTAGAAAATGTGTTTTATTTCATAAATGGAATCTACAAAGTATGCACATTCTACGTCATAACGACTTTCTATAGTTTGAGCATGCATCCAGAAATAAGAAAAGCTTTCTTCCCCCGTTTTTTAAAACCACAGCTTCTAGAAGGTTTACATGATTTCTTAAAAAACACGAGTTTTTAGAAAATGTGTTTTATTACATAAATCGAATCTACAAAGTATGCACATTCTACGTCATAACGACTTTCTATAGTTTGCGCATGCGTCCGGAAATAAGAAAAGCTTACTTCCCCCGTTTTTTAAAATCACAGCTTCTAGAACGTTTACATGATTTCTTAAAAAACACGAGTTTTTAGAAAACGTGTTTTATTTCATAAATGGAATCAACAAAGTATGCACATTCTACGTCACAACGACTTTCTATAATTTGCGCATGTGTTTGGAAATAAGAAAAGCTTACTTCCACCGTTTTTCAAAATCACAGCTTCTAGAAGGTTTACATGATTTCGTAAAAAACACATGTTTTTAGAAAATGTGTTTTATTTCATAAATGGAATCTACAAAGTATGCATATTCTAAGTCAGAACGAATTTCTATAGTTTGTGCATGCGTCCGAAAATAAGAGAAGCTTACTTCCACCGTTTTTAAAATCACAACTTCTAGAAGGTTTACATGATTTCGTAAAAAACAAGAGTTTTTAGAAAATGTGTTTTATTTAATAAATGGAATCTACAAAGTATGCACATTCTACGTCATAACGACTTTGTATAGTTTGCGCATGCATTTGGAAATAAGAAAAGCTTACTTCCCCCGTTTTTCAAAATCACAGCTTCTAGAAGGTTTACATGATTCCTTAAAAAACATGAGTTTTTAGAAAATGCGTTTTATTTCATAAATGGAATCTACAAAGTATGCACATTCTACGTCATAACGACTTTCTATGGTTTGCGCATGCGTCTGGAAATAAGAAAAGCTTACTTCCACCGTTTTTTAAAATCACAGCTTCCAGAAGGTTTACATGATTTCGTAAAAAACACGAGTTTTTAGAAAATGTGTTTTATTTCATAAATGGAATCTACGAAGTATGCACATTCTACGTCATAACGACTTTCTATGGTTTGCGCATGCGTCCGGAAATAAGAAAAGCTTACTTCACCCATTTTTTAAAATCACAGCTTGTAGAAGGTTTACATGATTTCTTAAAAAACACGAGTTTTTAGAAAATGTGTTTTATTTCATAAATGGAATAAACAAAGTATGCACATTCTACGTCATAACGACTTTCTATAGTTTGCGCATGCGTTTGGAAATAAGAAAAGCTTACTTCCCCATTTTTTAAAATCACAGCTTCTAGAAGGTTTACATGATTTCTTAAAAAACACGAGTTTTTAGAAAATGTGTTTTATTTCATAAATGGAATCTACAAAGTATGCACATTCTACGTCATAATGACTTTCTATAGTTTGAGCATGCATCCAGAAATAAGAAAAGCTTACTTCCACCGTTTTTTAAAATCACAGCTTCTAGAAGGTTTACATGATTTCGTAAAAAACACGTGTTTTTAGAAAATGTGTTTGATTTAATAAATGGAATCTACAAAGTATGCACATTCTACGTCATAACGACTTTCTATGGTTTTCGCATGCGTCTGGAAATAAGAAAAACTTACTTCCACCGTTTTTTAAAATCACAGCTTCCAGAAGGTTTACATGATTTCGTAAAAAACACGAGTTTTTAGAAAATGTGTTTTATTTCATAAATGGAATCTACAAAGTATGCACATTCTACGTCATAACGACTTTCTATGGTTTGCGCATGCGTCCGGAAATAAGAAAAGCTTACTTCACCCGTTTTTTAAAATCACAGCTTCTAGAAGGTTTACATGATTTCTTAAAAAACACGAGTTTTTAGAAAATGTGTTTTATTTCATAAATGGAATCAACAAAGTATGCACATTCTATGTCATAACGACTTTCTATAGTTTGCGCATGCGTTTGGAAATAAGAAAAGCTTACTTCCCCGTTTTTTAAAATCACAGCTTCTAGAAGGTTTACATGATTTCTTAAAAAACACGAGTTTTTAGAAAATGTGTTTTATTTCATAAATGGAATCTACAAAGTATGCACATTCTACGTCATAACGACTTTCTATAGTTTGAGCATGCATCCAGAAATAAGAAAAGCTTGCTTCCACCGTTTTTTAAAACCACAGCTTCTAGAAGGTTTACATGATTTCGTAAAAAACACGAGTTTTTAGAAAATATGTTTTATTTCATAAATGGAATCTACAAAGTATGCACATTCTACGTCATAACGACTTTCTATGGTTTTCGCATGCGTCTGGAAATAAGAAAAGCTTACTTCCACCGTTTTTTAAAATCACAGCTTCTAGAAGGTTTACATGATTTCGTAAAAAACACGAGTTTTTAGAAAATGTGTTTTATTTCATAAATGGAATCTACAAAGTATGCACATTCTACGTCATAACGACTTTCTATGGTTTGCGCATGCGTCCGGAAATAAGAAAAGCTTACTTCACCCGTTTTTTAAAATCACAACTTCTAGAAGGTTTACATGATTTCTTAAAAAACACGAGTTTTTAGAAAATGTGTTTTATTTCATAAATGGAATCAACAAAGTATGCACATTCTACTTCATAACGACTTTCTATAGTTTGCGCATGCGTTTGGAAATAAGAAAAGCTTACTTCCCCGTTTTTTAAAATCGCAGCTTCTAGAAGGTTTACATGATTTCATAAAAAACACGAGTTTTTAGAAAATATGTTTTATTTCATAAATGGAATATACAAATTATGCACATTCTACATCATAACGACTTTCTATAGTTTGAGCATGCATCCAGAAATAAGAAAAGCTTGCTTCCACCGTTTTTTAAAACCACAGCTTCTAGAAGGTTTACATGATTTCGTAAAAAACACGAGTTTTTAGAAAATATGTTTTATTTCATAAATGGAATCTACAAAGTATGCACATTCTACGTCATAACGACTTTCTATAGTTTGCGCATGCGTCCGGAAATAAGAAAAGCTTACTTCCACCGTTTTTGAAAATCACAGTTTCTAGAAGGTTTACATAATTTCATAAAAAACACGAGTTTTTAGAAAATGTGTTTTATTTCATAAATGGAATCTAGAAAGTATGCACATTCTACATCATAACGACATTCTATAGTTTGCGCATGCGTCCGGAAATAAGAAAACCTTACTTCCCTTGTTTTTTAAAATCACAGCTTCTAGAAGGTTTACATGATTTCTTAAAAAACATGAGTTTTTAGAAAATGTGTTTTATTTGATAAATGGAATCAACAAAGTATGCACATTCGACGTCATAACGACTTTCTATAGTTTGCGCATGCGTTTCGAAATAAGAAAAGCTTACTTCCCCCGTTTTTTAAAATCACAGCTTCTAGAAGGTATACATGATTTCTTAAAAAACACGAGTTTTTAGAAAATATGTTTTATTTCATAAATGGAATAAACAAAGTATGCACATTCTACATCATAACGACTTTCTATAGTTTGCGCATCCGTTTGGAAATAAGAAAAGCTTACTTCCCCTGTTTTTTAAAATCACAGCTTCTAGAAGGTATACATGATTTCTTAAAAAACACGAGTTTTTAGAAAATGTGTTTTATTTCATAAATAGAATCAACAAAGTATGCACATTCTACGTCATAACGACTTTCTATAGTTTGCGCATGCTTGCGGAAATAATAAAAGCATACTTCCACCATTTTTTAAAATCACAGCTTCTAGAAGGTTTACATGATTTCGTAAAAAACACGAGTTTTTAGAAAATGTGTTTTATTTCATAAATGGAATCTACAAAGTATGCACATTCTAGGTCATAACGACTTTCTATAGTTTGCGCATTCGTCCAGAATTAAGAAAAGCTTACTTCCACCGTTTTTTAAAATCACAGCTTCTAGAAGGTATACATGATTTCTTAAAAAACACGAGTTTTTAGAAAATGTTTTTTATTTCATAAATGGAATCAACAAAGTATGCACATTCTACGTCATAACGACTTTCTATAGTTTGCTCATGCGTTTGGAAATAAGAAAAGCTTACTTCCACAGTTTTTTAAAATCACAGTTTCTAGAAGGTTTACATGATTTCATAAAAAACACGAGTTTTTAGAAAATGTGTTTTATTTCATAAATAGAATCTACAAAGTATGCACATTCTACGTCATAACGACTTTCTATAGTTTGCGCATGCGTCCGGAAATAAGAAAACCTTACTTCCCTCGTTTTTTAAAATCACAGCTTCTAGAAGGTTTACATGATTTCTTAAAAAACACGAGTTTTTAGAAAATGTGTTTTCTTTGATAAATGGAATCAACAAAGTATGCACATTCTACGTCATAACGACTTTCTATAGTTTGCGCATGCGTTTGGAAATAAGAAAAGCTTACTTCCCCCGTTTTTTAAAATCACAGCTTCTAGAAGGTATACATGATTTCTTAAAAAACACGAGTTTTTAGAAAATGTGTTTTATTTCATAAATGGAATCAACAAAGTATGCACATTCTACATCATAACGACTTTCTATAGGTTGCGCATTCGTTTGGAAATAAGAAAAGCTTACTTCCCCTGTTTTTTAAAATCACAGCTTCTAGAAGGTATACATGATTTCTTAAAAAACACGAGTTTTTAGAAAATGTGTTTTATTTCATAAATAGAATCAACAAAGTATGCACATTCTACGTCATAACGACTTTCTATAGTTTGCGCATGCTTGCGGAAATAAGAAAAGCATACTTCCATCATTTTTTAAAATCACAGCTTCTAGAAGGTTTACATGATTTCGTAAAAAACACGAGTTTTTAGAAAATGTGTTTTATTTCATAAATGGAATCTACAAAGTATGCACATTCTATGTCATAACGACTTTCTATAGTTTGCGTATTCGTCCAGAATTAAGAAAAGCTTACTTCCACCGTTTTTTAAAATCACAGCTTCTAGAAGGTATACATGATTTCTTAAAAAACACGAGTTTTTAGAAAATGTGTTTTATTTCATAAATGGAATCAACAAAGTATGCACATTCTACATCATAACGACTTTCGATAGGTTGCGCATGCGTTTGGAAATAAGAAAAGCTTACTTCCCCTGTTTTTTAAAATCACAGCTTCTAGAAGGTATACATGATTTCTTAAAACACACGAGTTTTTAGAAAATGTGTTTTATTTCATAAATAGAATCAACAAAGTATGCACATTCTACGTCATAACGACTTTCTATAGTTTGCGCATGCTTGCGGAAATAAGAAAAGCATACTTCCACCATTTTTTAAAATCACAGCTTCTAGAAGGTTTACATGATTTCGTAAAAAACACGAGTTTTTAGAAAATGTGTTTTATTTCATAAATGGAATCTACAAAGTATGCACATTCTATGTCATAACGGCTTTCTATAGTTTGCGTATTCGTCCAGAATTAAGAAAAGCTTACTTCCACCGTTTTTTAAAATCACAGCTTCTAGAAGGTATACATGATTTCTTAAAAAATAAGAGTTTTTAGAAAATGTTTTTTATTTCATAAATGGAATCAACAAAGTATGCACATTCTACGTCATAACGACTTTCTATAGTTTGCGCATGCGTTTGGAAATAAGAAAAGCTTACTTCCCCTGTTTTTTAAAATCACAGCTTCTAGAAGGTTTACATGATTTCTTAAAAAACACAAGTTTTTAGAAAATGTGTTTTATTTCATAAATAGAATCAACAAAGTATGCACATTCTACATCATAACGACTTTCTATAGTTTGCGCATGCGTGCGGAAATAAGAAAAGCATACTTCCACCGTTTTTTAAAATCACAGCTTCTAGAAGGTTTACATGATTTCGTAAAAAACACGAGTTTTTAGAAAATGTGTTTTATTTCATAAATGGAATCTACAAAGTATGCACATTCTACGTCATAACAACTTTCTATAGTTTGTGCATGCGTCCAGAAATAAGAAAAGCTTACTTCCTCCGTTTTTTAAAATCACAGCTTCTAGAAGGTTTACATGATTTCGTAAAAAACACGAGTTTTAGAAAATGTGTTTTATTTCGTAAATGGAATCAACAAAGTATGCACATTCTACATCATAACGACTTTCTATAGTTTGCGCATGCGTTTGGAAAGAAGAAAAGCTTACTTCCCTCGTTTTTTAAATCACAGCTTCTAGAAGGTTTACATGATTTCTTAAAAAACACGAGTGTTTGGAAAATATGTTTTATTTCATAAATGGAATCAACAAAGTTTGCACATTCTACGTCATAACGAATTTCTATAGTTTGCGCATGCGTCCGGAAATAAGAAAAGCTTACTTCCATCGTTTTTTAAAATCACAGCTTCTAGAAGGTTTACATGATTTCGTAAAAAACAGGAGTTTTTAGAAAATGTGTTTTATTTCATAAATGGAATCTACAAAGTATGCACATTCTACGTCATAACGACTTTCTATAGTTTGCGCATGCGTCCGGAAATGGAATCAACAAAGTATGCACATTCTACGTCATAACGACTTTCTATAGTTTGCGCATGCGTCCGGAAATAAGAAAAGCTTATTTCCACCATTTTTTAAAATCATGGCTACTAGAAGGTTTACATGATTTCGTAAAAAACAAGAGTTTTTAGAAAATGTGTTTTATTTCATAAATGGAATCTACAAAGTATGCACATTCTACGTCATAACGACTTTCTATAGTTTGCGCATGCGTCAGGAAATAAGACAAGCTTACTTCCACCGTTTTTTAAAATCACAGCTTCTAGAAGGTTTACATGATTTCGTAAAAAACACGAGTTTTTAGAAAATGTGTTTTATTTCATAAATGGAATCAACAAAGTATGCACATTCTACGTCATAACGAATTTCTATAGTTTGCGCATGCGTCCGGAAATGGAATCAAGAAAGTATGCACATTCTACGTCATAACGACTTTCTATAGTTTGCGCATGCGTCCGGAAATAAGAAAAGCTTATGTCCACCGTTTTTCAAAATCATGGCTACTAGAAGGTTTACATGATTTCGTAAAAAACACGAGTTTTTAGAAAATGTGTTTTATTTCATAAATGGAATCTAAAAAGTATGCACATTCTACGTCATAACGACTTTCTATAGTTTGCGCATGCGTCTGGAAATAAGACAAGCTTACTTCCACCGTTTTTTAAAATTACAGCTTCTAGAAGGTTTACATGATTTCGTAAAAAACACGAGTTTTTAGAAAATGTGTTTTATTTCATAAATGGAATCAACAAAGTATGCACCTTCTACGTCATAACGACTTTCTATAGTTTTCGCATGCGTTGGGAAATAAGAAAATCTTACTTCCCCCGTTTATTAAAATCATAGCCTCTAGAATGTTTACATGATTTCTTAAAAAACACGAGTTTTTAGAAAATGTGTTTTATTTCATAAATGGAATCAACAAAGTATGCACATTCTACATCATAAGGACTTTCTATAGTTTGCGCATGCGTCCGGAAATGGAATCAACAAAGTATGCACATTCTACATCATAACGATTCTCTATAGTTTGCGCATGCGTCCGGAAAAAAAGAAAAGCTTATTTCCACCGTTTTTTAAAATCACGGCTTCTAGAAGGTTTACATGATTTCGTAAAAAACACGAGTTTTTAGAAAATGTGTTTTATTTCATAAATGGAATCTACAAAGTATGCACATTCTACGTCATAACGACTTTCTATAGTTTGCGCATGCGTCCGGAAATAAGACAAGCTTACTTCCACCGTTGTTTAAAATCACAGCTTCTAGAAGGTTTACATGATTTCGTAAAAAACACGAGTTTTTAGAAAATGTATTTTATTTCATAAATGGACTCTTCAAAGTATGCACATTCTATGTCATAACGACTTTCTATAGTTTGCGCATGCGTTTGGAAATAAGAAAAGCTTACTTCGCCCGTTTTTTAAAATCACAGCTTCTAGAAGGTACACATGATTTCTTAAAAAACACGAGTTTTTAGAAAATGTGTTTTATTTCATAAATGGAATCAACAAAGTATGCACATTCTACGTCATAACGACTTTCTATAGTTTGCGCATGCGTTTGGAAATAAGAAAAGCTTACTTCTCCCGTTTTTTAAAATCACAGCTTCTAGAAGGTTTACATGATTTCATAAAAAACACGAGTTGTTAGAAAATGTGTTTTATTTCATAAATGGAATCAACAAATTATGCACATTCTATGTCATAACGAATTTCTATAGTTTGCACTTTCGTCCGTAAATAAGAAAAGCTTACATCCACCGTTTTTTAAAATCACAGCTTCTAGAAGGTTTACATGATTTCGTAAAAAACACGAGTTTTAGAAAATGTGTTTTATTTCATAAATGGAATCAACAAAGTATGTACATTGTACGTCATAACGAATTTCTATAGTTTGCGCATGCGTCCGGAAATAAGAAAAGCTTACTTCGCCCGTTTTTTAAAATCACTGCTTCTAGAAGATTTACACGATTTCGTAAAAAACACGTGTTTTTAGAAAATGTGTTTTATTTCATAAATGGAATCTACAAAGTATGCACATTCTATGTCATAATGACTTTCTATAGTTTGCGCATGCGTCCGGAAATAAGAAAAGATTACTTCCCCCATTTTTTAAAATTACAGCTTCTAGAAGGTTTACATGATTTCTTAAAAAACACGAGTTTTTAGAAAATGTGTTTTATTTCATAAATGGAATAAACAAAGTATGCACATTCTACGTCATAACGACTTTCTATAGTTTGCGCATGCGTGCGGAAATAAGAAAAGCTTACTTCCACCGTTTTTTTAAATCACAGCTTCTAGAAGGTTTACGTGATTTCGTAAAACACACGAGTTTTTAGAAAATTTGTTTTATTTCATAAATGGAATCTACAAAGTATGCACATTCTACGTCATAACGACTTTCTATAGTTTGCGCATGCGTTCGGAAATAAGAAAAGCTTACTTCCCCCGGTTTTTAAAATCACAGCTTCTAGAAGGTTTACATGATTTCTTAAAAAACACGAGTTTTTAGAAAATGTGTTTTATTTCATAAATGGAATCTACAAAGTATGCACATTCTACGTCATAACGACTTTCTATAGTTTGCGCATGCGTCTGGAAATAAGAAAAGCTTACTTCCACCGTTTTTTAAAATCACAGCTTCTAGAAGGTTTACATGATTTCGTAAAAAACACGTGTTTTTAGAAAATGTGTTTTATTTCATAAATGGAATCTACAAAGTATGCACATTCTAAGTCAGAACGACTTTCTATAGTTTGCGGATGCGTCCGGAAATAAGAAAAGCTTACTTCCACCGTTTTTTAAAATCACAGCTTCTAGAAGGTTTACATGATTTCGTAAAAAACACGAGTTTTTAGAAAATGTGTTTTATTTCATAAATGGAATCTACAAAGTATGCACATTCTATGTCATAATGACTTTCTATAGTTTGCGCATGCGTCCGGAAATAAGAAAAACTTACTTCCCCCGTTTTTTAAAATCACAGCTTCTAGAAGGTTTACATGATTTCTTAAAAAACACGAGTTTTTAGAAAATGTGTTTTATTTCATAAATGGAATAAACAAAGTATGCACATTCTACGTCATAACGACTTTCTATAGTTTGCGCATGCGTGCGGAAATAAGAAAAGCTTACTTCCACCGTTTTTTAAAATCACAGCTTCTAGAAGGTTTACATGATTTCGTAAAAAACACGAGTTTATAGAAAATTTGTTTTATTTCATAAATGGAATCTACAAAGTATGCACATTCTACGTCATAACGACTTTCTATAGTTTGCGCATGCGTTCGGAAATAAGAAAAGCTTACTTCCCCCGTTTTTTAAAATCACAGCTTCTAGAAGGTTTACATGATTTCTTAAAAAACACGAGTTTTTAGAAAATGTGTTTTATTTCATAAATGGAATCTACAAAGTATGCACATTCTACGTCATATCGACTTTCTATAGTTTGCGCATGCGTCTGGAAATAAGAAAAGCTTACTTCCACCGTTTTTTAAAATCACAGCTTCTAGAAGGTTTACATGATTTCGTAAAAAACACGTGTTTTTAGAAAATGTGTTTTATTTCATAAATGGAATCTACAAAGTATGCACATTCTAAGTCAGAACGACTTTCTATAGTTTTTCTAATGCGTCCGGAAATAAGAAAAGCTTACTTCCATGGTTTTTTAAAATCACAGCTTCTAGAAGGTTTACATGATTTCGTAAAAAACACGAGGTTTTAGAAAATGTGTTTTATTTCATAAATGGAATCTACAAAGTATGCACAATCTACGTCATAACGACTTTCTATAGTTTGCGCATGCGTCCGGAAATAAGAAAAGCTTACTTCCACCGTTTTTTAAAATCACAGCTTCTAGAAGGTTTACATGATTTCTTAAAAAACACGAGCTTTTAGAAAATGTGTTTTATTTAATAAATGGAATCTACAAAGTATGCACATTCTACGTCATAACGACTTTCTATAGTTTGCGCTTGCGTTTGGAAATAAGAAAAGCTTACTTCCCCCGTTTTTTTAAATCACAGCTTCTGGAAGGTTTACATGATTTCTTAAAAAACACGAGTTTTTAGAAAATGTGTTTTATTTCATAAATGGAATCAACAAAGTATGCACATTCTACGTCATAACGACTTTCTATGGTTTGCGGATGCGTTTGGAAATAAGAAAAGCTGACTTCCCCCGTTTTTTAAAATCACACCTTCTAGAAGGTTTACATGATTTCTTAAAAAACACGAGTTTTTGGAAAATATGTTTTATTTCATAAATGGAATCAACAAAGTATGCACATTCTACGTCATAACGACTTTCTATAGTTTGCGCATGCGTCCGGAAATAAGAAAAGCTTACTTCCACCGTTTTTTAAAATCACAGCTTCTAGAAGGTTTACATGATTTTGTAAAAAACACGAGTTTTTAGAAAATATGTTTTATTTCATAAATGGAATCAACAAAGTATGCACATTCTACGTCATAACGAATTTCTATAGTTTGCGCATGCGTCCGGAAATAAGACAAGCTTACTTCCAACGTTTTTTAAAATCACAGCTTCTAGAAGGTTTACATGATTTCTTAAAAAACACGAGTTTTTAGAAAATGTGTTTTATGTCATAAATGGAATCTACAAAGTATGCACATTCGACGTCATAACGACTTTCTATAGTTTACGCATGCGTCCGGAAATAAGAAAAGCTTACTTCCCCCGTTTTTTAAAATCACAGCTTCTAGAAGGTTTACATGATTTCTTAAAAAACACGAGTTTTTACAAAATGTGTTTTATTTCATAAATGGAATCAACAAAGTATGCACATTCTACGTCATAACGACTTTCTATAGTTTGCCCATGCGTCCGGAACTAAGAAAAGCTTACTTCCCCCGTTTTTTAAAATCACAGCTTCTAGAAGGTTTACATGATTTCTTAAAAAACACGAGTTTTTAGAAAATGTGTTTTATTTCATAAATGGAATCAAGAAAGTATGCACATTCTACGTCATAACGACTTTCTATAGTTTGCGCATGCGTCCGGAAATAAGAAAAGCTTACTTCCACCGTTTTTTAAAATCACAGCTTCTAGAAGGTTTACATGATTTTGTAAAAAACACGAGTTTTTAGAAAATGTGTTTTATTTCATAAATGGAATCTACAAAGTATGCACATTCTACGTCATAACGACTTTCTATAGTTTGCGCATGCGTCCGGAAATAACAAAAGATTACTTCCCCCATTTTTTAAAATCACAGCTTCTAGAAGGTTTACATGATTTCTTAAAAAACACGAGTTTTTAGAAAATGTGTTTTATTTCATAAATCGAATCTACAAAGTATCCACATTCTACGTCATAACGACTTTCTATAGCTTGCGCATGCGTCCGGAAATAAGAAAAGCTTACTTCCCCCGTTTTTTAAAATCACAGCTTCTAGAAGGTTTACATGATTTCTTAAAAAACACGAGTTTCTAGAAAATGTGTTTTATTTCATAAATGGAATCAACAACGTATGCACATTCTACGTCACAACGACTTTCTATAGTTTGCGCGTGCGTTTGGAAATAAGAAAAGCTTACTTCCACCGTTTTTTAAAATCGCAGCTTCTAGAAGGTTTACATGATTTCGTAAAAAACACGTGTTTTTAGAAAATGAGTTTTATTTCTTAAATGGAATATACAAAGTATGGACATTCTAAGTCAGAACGACTTTCTATAGTTTGCGCATGCGTCCGGAAATAAGAGAAGCTTACTTCCACCGTTTTTTAAAATCACAGCTTCTAGAAGGTTTACATGATTTCGTAAAAAACACGAGTTTTTAGAAAATGTGTTTTATTCCATAAATGGAATCTACAAAGTATGCACATTCTACGTCATAACGACTTTCTATAGTTTGCGGATGCATCCGGAAATAAGAAAAGCTTACTTCCACCGTTTTTTAAAATCACAGCTTCTAGAAGGTTTATATGATTTCGTAAAAAACATGAGTTTTTAGAAAATGTGTTTTATTTCATAAATGGAATCTACAAGGTATGCACATTCTACGTCATAACGACTTTCTATAGTTTGCGCATGCATCTAGAAATAAGAAAAGCTTACTTCCCCCGTTTTTTAAAATCACAGCTTCTAGAAGGCTTACATGATTTCTTAAAAAACACGTGTTTTTAGAAAATATCTTTTATTTCATCAATGGAATCAACAAAGTATGCACATTCTACATCATAACGACTTTCTATAGTTTGCGAATGCGTCCGGAAATGAGAAAAGCTTACTTCCACCGTTTTTTAAAATCACAGCTTCTAGAAGGTTTACATGATTTCGTAAAAAACTCGAGTTTTTAGAAAATGTGTTTTATTTCATAAATGGAATCTACAAAGTATGCACATTCTACGTCATAACGACTTTCTATAGTTTGCGCATGCGTCCGGAAATAAGAAAAGCTTACTTCCACCGTTTTTTAAAATCACAGCTTCTAGAAGGTTTACATGATTTCGTAAAAAACACGAGTTTTTAGAAAATGTGTTTTATTTCATAAATGGAATCTACAAAGTATGCACATTCTACGTCATAACGACTTTCTATAGTTTGCGCATGCATCCGGAAATAAGAAAAGCTTACTTCCACCGTTTTTTAAAATCACAGCTTCTAGAAGGTTTACATGATTTCGTAAAAAACACGAGATTTTAGCAAATGTGTTTTATTTCATAAATGGAATCTACAAAGTATGCACATTCTACATCATAACAAATTTCTATAGTTTGCGCATGCGTCCGGAAATAAGAAAAGCTTACTTCCACCTTTTTTTAAAATCACAGCTTCTAGAAGGTTTACATGATTTCGTAAAAAATACGAGTTTTTAGAAAATGTGTTTTATTTCATAAATGGAATCTACAAAGTATGCACATTCTACGTCATAACGACTTTCTATAGTTTTCCCATGCGTCTGGAAATAAGAAAAGCTTACTTCCCCCATTTTTTAAAATCACAGCTTCTAGAAGGTTTACATGATTTCTTAAAAAACACGAGTTTTTAGAAAATGTGTTTTATTTCATCAATCGAATGTACAAAGTATCCACATTCTACGTCATAACGACTTTCTATAGTATGCGCATGCGTCCGGAAATAAGAAAAGCTTACTTCCCCCGTTTTTTAAAATCACAGCTTCTAGAAGGTTTACATGATTTCTTAAAAAACACGAGTTTTTAAAAAATGTGTTTTATTTCATAAATGGAATCAACAAAGTATGCACATTCTATGTCACAACGACTTTCTATAGTTTGCGCATGCGTTTGGAAATAAGAAAAGCTTACTTCCACCGTTTTTTAAAATCACAGCTTCTAGAAGGTTTACATGATTTCGTAAAAAACACGTGTTTTTAGAAAATGTGTTTTATTTCATAAATGGAATATACAAAGTATGCACATTCTAAGTCAGAACGACTTTCTATAGTTTGCGCATGCGTCCGGAAATAAGAAAAGCTTAGTTCCACCGTTTTTTAAAATCACAGCTTCTAGAAGGTTTACATGATTTCGTAAAAAACATGAGTTTTTAGAAAATGTGTTTTATTCCATAAATGGAATCTACAAAGTATGCACATTCTACGTCATAACGACTTTCTATAGTTTGCGGATGCGTCCGGAAATAAGAAAAGCTTACTTCCACCGTTTTTTAAAATCAAAGCTTCTAGAAGGTTTACATGATTTCGTAAAAAACATGAGTTTTTAGAACATGTGTTTTATTTCATAAATGGAATCTACAAAGTATGCACATTCTACGTCATAACGACTTTCTATAGTTTGCGCATGCGTCTGGAATTAAGGAAAGCTTACTTCCACCCTTTTTTAAAATCACAGCTTCTAGAAGGTTTACATGATTTCTTAAAAAACACGACTTTTTAGAAAATGTGTTTTATTTCATAAATGGAATCAACAAAGTATGCACATCCTACGTCATAACGACTTTCTATAGTTTGCGCATTCGTCCGGAAATAAGAAAAGCTTACTTCCACCGTTTTTTAAAATCACAGCTTCTAGAAGGTTTACATGATTTCGTAAAAAACACGAGTTTTTAGAAAATGTGGTTTATTTCATAAGTGGAATCTACAAAGTATGCGCATTCTACGTCATAACGACTTTCTATAGTTTGCGCATGCATCTGGAAATAAGAAAAGCTTACTTCCCCCGTTTTTTTAAATCACAGCTTCTAGAAGGCTTACATGATTTCTTAAAAAACACGTATTTTTAGAAAATATCTTTTATTTCATCAATGGAATCAACAAAGTATGCACATTCTACGTCATAACGACTTTCTATAGTTTGCGCATGCGTCGGGAAATAAGAAAAGCTTACTTCCACAGTTTTTTAAAATCACTGCTTCTAGAAGGTTTACATGATTTCGTAAAAAACACGAGTTTTTAGAAAATGTGTTTTATTTCATAAATGGAATCTACAAAGTATGCACATTCTACGTCATAACGACTTTCTATAGTTTGCGCATGCATCTGGAAATAAGAAAAGCTTACTTCCACCGTTTGTTAAAATCACAGCTTCTAGAAGGTTTACATGATTTCGTAAAAAACACGAGTTTTTAGCAAATGTGTTTTATTTCATAAATGGAATCTACAAAGTATGCACATTCTATGTCATAACGATTTCTATAGTTTGCGCATGCGTTTGGAAATAAGAAAAGCTTACATCCCCCATTTTTTAAAATCACAGCTTCTAGAAGGTTTACATGATTTCTTAAAAAACACGAGTTTTTAGAAAATGTGTTTTATTTCATAAATGGAATCAAGAAAGTATGCACATTCTACGTCATAAAGACTTTTTATAGTTTGCGCATGCGTCCGGAAATAAGAAAAGCTTACTTCCACCATTTTTTAAAATCACAGCTTCTAGAAGGTTTAAAAGATTTCGTAAAAAACACGAGTTTTTAGAAAATGTGTTTTATTTCATAAATGGAATCTACAAAGTATGCACATTCTACGTCATAACGACTTTCTATAGTTTGCGCATGCGTCCGGAAATAAGAAAAGCTTACTTCCCCCATTTTTTAAAATCACAGCTTCTAGAAGGTTTACATGATTTCTTTAAAAACACGAGTTTTTAGAAAATGTGTTTTATTTCATAAATCGAATCTACAAAGTATCCACATTCTACGTCATAACGATTTTCTATAGTTTGCGCATGCGTCCGGAAATAAGAAAAGCTTACTTCCCCTGTTTTTTAAAATCACAGCTTCTAGAAGGTTTACATGATTTCTTAAAAAACATGAGTTTTTAGAAAATGTGTTTTATTTCATAAATGGAATCAACAAAGTATGCACATTCTACGTCACAACGACTTTCTATAGTTTGCAGATGCATTTGGAAATAAGAAAAGCTTACTTCCACCGTTTTTAAAATCGCAGCTTCTAGAAGGTTTACATGATTTCGTAAAAAACACGTGTTTTTAGAAAATGTGTTTTATTTCATAAATGGAATATACAGAGTATGCACATTCTAAGTCAGAACGACTTTCTATAGTTTGCACATGCCTCCGGAAATAAGAAAAGCTTACTTCCACCGTTTTTTAAAGTCACAGCTTCTAGAAGGTTTACATGATTTCGTAAAAAACACGGGTTTTTAGAAAATGTGTTTTATTCCATAAATGGAATCTACAAAGTATGCACATTCTACGTCATAACGAATTTCTATAGTTTGCGCATTCGTCCGGAAATAAGAAAAGCTTACTTTCACCGTTTTTTAAAATCACAGCTTATAGAAGCTTTACATGATTTCGTAAAAAACACGAGTTTTTAGAAAATGTGTTTTATTTCATAAATGGAATCTACAAAGTATGCACATTCTACGTCATAACGACTTTCTATAGTTTGCGCATGCGTCCGGAACTAAGAAAAGCTTACTTCCCTCGTTTTTTAAAATCACAGCGTCTAGAAGGTTTACATGATTTCTTAAAAAATACGAGTTTTTAGAAAATGTGTTTTATTTCATAAATGGAATCAAGAAAGTATGCACATTCTACGTCATAACGACTTTCTATAGTTTGCGCATCCGTCCAGAAATAAGAAAAGCTTACTTCCACCGTTTTTTAAAATCACAGCTTCTAGAAGGTTTACATGATTTTGTAAAAAACACGAGTTTTTAGAAAATGTGTTTTATTTCATAAATGGAATCTACAAAGTATGCACATTCTACGTCATAACGACTTTCTATAGTTTGCGCATGCGTCCCGAAATAAGAAAAGCTTACTTCCCCCGTTTTTTAAAATCACAGCTTCTAGAAGGTTTACATGATTTCTTAAAAAACACGAGTTTTTAGAAAATGTGTTTTATTTCATAAATCGAATCTACAAAGTATCCACATTCTACGTCATAACGACTTTCTATAGTTTGTGCATGCGTCTGGAAATAAGAAAAGCTTACTTCCCCCGTTTTTTAAAATCACATCTTCTATAAGGTTTACATGATTTCTTAAAAAACATGAGTTTTTAGAAAATGTGTTTTATTTCATAAATGGAGTCAACAAGGTATGCACATTCTACGTCATAACGACTTTCTATAGTGTGCGCATGCGTCTGGAAATAAGAAAATCTTTCTTCCACCGTTTTTTAAAATCACAGCTTCTAGAAGGCTTACATGATTTCTTAAAAAACACGTGTTTTTAGAAAATATCTTTTATTTCATCAATGGAATCAACAAAGTATGCACATTCTACGTCATAACGACTTTCTATAGTTTGCGCATGCGTCTGGAAATAAGAAAAGCTTACTTCCCCCATTTTTTAAAATCACAGCTTCTAGAAGGCTTACATGATTTCTTAAAAAACACGAGTTTTTAGAAAATATCTTTTATTTCATCAATGGAATCACCAAAGTATGCACATTCTATGTCATAACGACTTTCTATAGTTTCCGCATGCGTCCGGAAATAAGAAAAGCTTACTTCCACCGTTTTTTAAAATCACAGCTTCTAGAAGGTTTACATGATTTCGTAAAAAACACGAGTTTTTAGAAAATGTGTTTTATTTCATAAATCGAATCTACAAAGTATGCACATTCTACGTCATAACGACTTTCTATAGTTTGCGCATGCATCCGGAAATAAGAAAAGCTTACTTCCACCGTTTTTTAAAATCACAGCTTCTAGAAGGTTTACATGATTTCGTAAAAAACACGAGTTTTTAGCAAATGTGTTTTATTTCATAAATGGAATCTACAAAGTATGCACATTCTACGTCATAACAATTTTCTATAGTTTGCGCATGCGTCCGGAAATAAGAAAAGCTTACTTCCACCGTTTTTTAAAATCACAGCTTCTAGAAGGTTTACATGATTTCTTAAAAAACACGAGTTTTTAGAAAATGTGTTTTATTTCATAAATGGAATCTACAAAGTATGCACATTCTACGTCATAACGACTTTCTATAGTTTGCGCATGCGTCCGGAAATAAGAAAAGCTTACTTCCCCCCATTTTTTAAAATCACAGCTTCTAGAAGGTTTACATGATTTCTTAAAAAACACGAGTTTTTAGAAAATGTGTTTTATTTCATAAATCGAATCTACAAAGTATGCAAATTCTACGTCATAATGACTTTCTATAGTTTGCGCATGCGTCCGGAAATAAGAAAAGCTTACTTCCCCCATTTTTTAAAATCACAGTTTCTAGAAGGTTTACATGATTTCTTAAAAAACACGAGTTTTTAGAAAATGTGTTTTATTTCATAAATCGAATCCGCAAAGTATCCACATTCTACGTCATAATGACTTTCTATAGTTTGCGCATGCGTCTGGAAATGAGAAAAAGCTTACTTCCCCCGTTTTTTAAAATCACATCTTCTAGAAGGTTTACATGATTTCTTAAAAAACACGAGTTCTTAGAAAATGAGTTTTATTTCATAAATGGAATCAACAAAGTATGCACATCCTATGTCATAACAACTTTCTATTGTTTGCGCATTCGTCCGGAAATAAGAAAAGCTTACTTCCACCGTTTTTTAAAATCACAGCTTCTAGAAGGTTTACATGATTTCGTAAAAAACACGAGTTTTTAGAAAATGTCTTTTATTTCATAAATGGAATCCACAAAGTATGCACATTGTACGTCATAACGACTTTCTATAGTTTGCGCATGCGTCGGTAAATAAGAAAAGCTTATTTCCCCCGTTTTTTAAAATCACAGCTTCTAGAAGGTTTACATGATTTCTTAAAAAACACGAGTTTTTAGAAAATGTGTTTTATTTCGTAAATGGAATCAACAAAGTATGCACATTCTACGTCACAACGACTTCCTATAGTTTGCGCATGCGTTTGGAAATAAGAAAAGCTTACTTCCACCGTTTTTTAAAATCACAGCTTCTAGAAGGTTTACATGATTTCGTAAAAAACAAAAGTTTTTAGAAAATGTGTTTTATTTCATAAATGGAATATACAAAGTATGCACATTTTAAGTCAGAACGACTTTCTATAGTTTGCGCATGCATTTGGAAATAAGAAAAGCTTACTTCCCCCGTTTTTTAAAATCACAGCTTATGGAAGGTTTACATGATTTCTTAAAAAACACTAGTTTTTAGAAAATATGTTTTATTTCATAAATGGAATCAACAAAGTATGCACATTCTACGTCATAACGACTTTCTATAGTTTGCGCATGCGTCCGGAAATAAGAAAAGCTTACTTCCACCGTTTTTTAAAATCACAGCTTCTAGAAGGTTTACATGATTTCGTAAAAAATACAAGTTTTTAGAAAATGTGTTTTATTTCATAAATGGAATCTACAAAGTATGCACATTCTACGTCATAACGACTTTCTATAGTTTGCGCATGCATTCGGAAATAAGAACAGCTTACTTCCACCATTTTTTAAAATCACAGCTTCTAGAAGGTTTACATGATTTCTTAAAAAACACGAGTTTTTAGAAAATTTGTTTTATTTAATAAATGGGATCTACAAAGTATGCACATTCTACGTCATAACGACTTTCTATAGTTTGCGCATTCGTCCGGAAATAAGAAAAGCTTACTTCCACCGTTTTTTAAAATCACAGCTTCCAGAAGGTTTACATGATTTCATAAAAAACACGAGTTTTTAGAAAATGTGTTTTATTTCATAAATGGAATCTACAAGGTATGCACATTTTACGTCATAACGACTTTCTATAGTTTGCGCATGCGTCGGGAAATAAGAAAAGCTTATTTCCCCCGTTTTTTAAAATCACAGCTTCTAGAAGGTTTACATGATTTCTTAAAAAACACGAGTTTTTAGAAAATATATTTTATTTCATAAATGGAATCAACAAAGTATGCACATTCTACGTCATAATGACTTTGTATAGTTTGCGCATGCGTCCGGAAATAAGAAAAGCTTACTTCCCCCATTTTTTAAAACCACAGCTTCTAGAAGGTTTACATGATTTCTTAAAAAACACGAGCTTTTAGAAAATGTGTTTTATTTCATAAATCGAATCCACAAAGTATCCACATTCTACGTCATAACGACTTTCTATAGTTTGCGCATGCGTCTGGAAATAAGAAAAGCTTACTTCCCCCGTTTTTTAAAATCACAGTTTCTAGAAGGTTTACATGATTTCTTACAAAACACGAGTTTTTAGAAAATGTGTTTTATTTCATAAATCGAATCCGCAAAGTATCCACATTCTACGTCATAATGACTTTCTATAGTTTGCGCATGCGTCTGGAAATAAGAAAAGCTTACTTCCCCCGTTTTTTAAAATCACATCTTCTAGAAGGTTTACATGATTTCTTAAAAAATACGAGTTCTTAGAAAATGAGTTTTATTTCATAAATGGAATATACAAAGTATGCACATCCTACGTCATAACAACTTTCTATAGTTTGCGCATTGGTCCAGAAATAAGAAAAGCTTACTTCCACCGTTTTTTAAAATCACAGCTTCTAGAAGGTTTACATGATTTCGTAAAAAACACGAGTTTTTAGAAAATGTGTTTTATTTCATAAATGGAATCCACAAAGTATGCACATTATACGTCATAACGACTTTCTATAGTTTGCGCATGCGTCGGGAAATAAGAAAAGATTTTTTCCCCCGTTTTTTAAAATCACAGCTTCTAGAAGGTTTACATGATTTCTTAAAAAACACGAGTTTTTAGAAAATATCTTTTATTTCATAAATGGAATCAACAAAGTATGCACATTCTACGTCATAATGACTTTGTATAGTTTGCGCATGCGTCCGGAAATAAGAAAAGCTTACTTCCCCCATTTTTTAAAATCACAGTTTCTAGAAGGTTTACATGATTTCTTAAAAAACACGAGTTTTTAGAAAATGTGTTTTATTTCATAAATCGAATCCACAAAGTATCCACATTCTACGTAATAATGACTTTCTATAGTTTGCGCATGCGTCTGGAAATAAGAAAAGCTTACTTCCCCCGTTTTTTAAAATCACATCTTCTAGAAGGTTTACATGATTTCTTAAAAAACACGAGTTTTTAGAAAATGTGTTTTATTTCATAAATTGAATCAACAAAGTATACACATTCTACGTCACAACGACTTCCTATAGTTTGCGCATGCGTTTGGAAATAAGAAAAGCTTACTTCCACCGTTTTTTAAAATCACAGCTTCTAGAAGGTTTACATGATTTCGTAAAAAACACGTCTTTTTAGAAAATGTGTTTTATTTAATAAATAGAATATACAAAGTATGCACATTTTAAGTCAGAACGACTTTCTATAGTTTGCGCATGCGTCCAGAAATAAGAAAAGCTTACTTCCACCGTTTTTTAAAATCACAGCATCTAGAAGGTTTACATGATTTCGTAAAAAACACGAGTTTTTAGAAAATGTGTTTTATTACATAAATGGAATCTACAAAGTATGCACATTCTACGTCATAACGACTTTCTATAGTTTGCGCATGCCTCCGGAAATAAGAAAAGCTTACTTCCACCATTTTTTAAAATCACAGCTTCTAGAAGGTTTACATGATTTCTTAAAAAACACGAGTTTTTAGAAAATGTGTTTTATTTAATAAATGGGATCTACAAAGTATGCACATTCTACGTCATAATGACTTTCTATAGTTTGCGCATGCGTCCGGAAATAAGAAAAGCTTACTTCCCCCGTTTTTTAAAATCACAGCTTCTAGAAGGTTTACATGATTTCTTAAAAAACACGAGCTTTTAGAAAATGTGTTTTATTTCATAAATGGAATCAACAAAGTATGCACATTCTACATCATAACGACTTTCTATAGTTTGCGCATGCGTTTGGAAATAAGAAAAGCTTACTTCCCCCGTTTTTTAAAATCACAGCTTCTAGAAGGTTTACATTATGTCTTAAAAAACACGAGTTTTTAGAAAATGTGTTTTATTTCATAAATGGAATCAACAAAGTATGCACATTCTACGTCATAACAATTTTCTATAGTTTGCGCATGCGTCCGGAAATAAGAAAAGCTTACTTCCACCGTTTTTTAAAATCACAGCTTCTAGAAGGTTTACATGATTTCTTAAAAAACACGAGTTTTTAGAAAATGTGTTTTATTTCATAAATGGAATCTACAAAGTATGCACATTCTACGTCATAACGACTTTCTATAGTTTGCGCATGCGTCCGGAAATAAGAAAAGCTTACTTCCCCTGTTTTTTAAAATCAGAGCTTCTAGAAGGTTTACATGATTTCTTAAAAAACAAGAGTTTTTAGAAAATGTGTTTTATTTCATAAATGGAATCAACAAAGTATGCAAATTCTACGTCATAATGACTTTCTATAGTTTGCGCATGCGTCCGGAAATAAGAAAAGCTTACTTCCCCCATTTTTTAAAATCACAGTTTCTAGAAGGTTTACATGATTTCTTACAAAACACGAGTTTTTAGAAAATGTGTTTTATTTCATAAATCGAATCCGCAAAGTATCCACATTCTACGTCATAATGACTTTCTATAGTTTGCGCATGCGTCTGGAAATAAGAAAAGCTTACTTCCCCCGTTTTTTAAAATCACATCTTCTAGAAGGTTTACATGATTTCTTAAAAAACACGAGTTCTTAGAAAATGAGTTTTATTTCATAAATGGAATCAACAAAGTATGCACATCCTACGTCATAACAACTTTCTATAGTTTGCGCATTGGTCCAGAAATAAGAAAAGCTTACTTCCACCGTTTTTTAAAATCACAGCTTCTATAAGGTTTACATGATTTCGTAAAAAACACGAGTTTTTAGAAAATGTGTTTTATTTCATAAATGGAATCCACAAAGTATGCACATTATACGTCATAACGACTTTCTATAGTTTGCGCATGCGTCGGGAAATAAGAAAAGCTTATTTCCCCCGTTTTTTAAAATCACAGCTTCTAGAAGGTTTACATGATTTCTTAAAAAACACGAGTTTTTAGAAAATATCTTTTATTTCATAAATGGAATCTACAAGGTATGCACATTTTACGTCATAACGACTTTCTATAGTTTGCGCATGCGTCGGAAAATAAGAAAAGCTTATTTCCCCCGTTTTTTAAAATCACAGCTTCTAGAAGGTTTACATGATTTCTTAAAAAACACGAGTTTTTAGAAAATATCTTTTATTTCATAAATGGAATCAACAAAGTATGCACATTCTACGTCATAATGACTTTCTATAGTTTGCACATGCGTCCGGAAATAAGAAAAGCTTACTTCCCCCATTTTTTAAAACCACAGCTTCTAGAAGGTTTACATCATTTCTTAAAAAACACGAGTTTTTAGAAAATGTGTTTTATTTCATAAATCGAATCCACAAAGTATCCACATTCTACGTCATAACGACTTTCTATAGTTTGCGCATGCGTCTGGAAATAAGAAAAGCTTACTTCCCCCGTTTTTTAAAATCACATCTTCTAGAAGGTTTACATGATTTCTTAAAAAACACGAGTTTTTAGAAAATGTGTTTTATTTCATAAATGGAATCAACAAAGTATGCACATTCTACGTCACAACGACTTCCTATAGTTTGCGCATGCGTTTGGAAATAAGAAAAGCTTACTTCCACCGTTTTTTAAAATCACAGCTTCTAGAAGGTTTACATGATTTCGTAAAAAACACGTCTTTTTAGAAAATGTGTTTTATTTCATAAATGGAATATACAAAGTATGCACATTTTAAGTCAGAACGACTTTCTATAGTTTGCGCATGCGTCCAGAAATAAGAAAAGCTTACTTCCACCGTTTTTTAAAATCACAGCTTCTAGAAGGTTTACATGATTTCGTAAAAAACACGAGTTTTTAGAAAATGTGTTTTATTACATAAATGGAATCTACAAAGTATGCACATTCTACGTCATAACGACTTTCTATAGTTTGCGCATGCCTCCGGAAATAAGAAAAGCTTACTTCCCCCGTTTTTTAAAATCACAGCTTCTGGAAGGTTTACATGATTTCTTAAAAAACACTAGTTTTTAGAAAATATGTTTTATTTCATAAATGGAATCAACAAAGTATGCACATTCTACGTCATAACGACTTTCTATAGTTTGCGGATGCGTCCGGAAATCAGAAAAGCTTACTTCCACAGTTTTTTAAAATCACAGCTTCTAGAAGGTTTACATGATTTCGTAAAAAACACGAGTTTTTAGAAAATGTGTTTTATTTCATAAATGGAATCAACAAAGTATGCACATTCTACGTCATAACGACTTTCTATAGTTTTCGCATACGTTTGGAAATAAGAAAAGCTTACGTCCACCGTTTTTTAAAATCACAGCTTCTAGAAGGTTTACATGATTTCGTAAAAAACACAAGTTTTTAGAAAATGTGTTTTATTTCATAAATGGAATCAAAAAAGTATGCACATTCTACGTCATAACGACTTTCTATAGTTTGCGCATGCATTTGGAAATAAGAAAAGCTTACTTCCCCCCGTTTTTTAAAATCACAGCTTATGGAAGGTTTACATGATTTCTCAAAAAACACTAGTTTTTAGAAAATATGTTTTATTTCATAAATGGAATCAAAAAAGTATGCACATTCTACGTCATAACGACTTTCTATAGTTTGCGCATGAGTCCGGAAATAAGAAAAGCTTACTTCCACCGTTTTTTAAAATCACAGCTTCTAGAAGGTTTACATGATTTCGTAAAAAACACAAGTTTTTAGAAAATGTGTTTTATTTCATAAATCGAATCTACAAAGTATGCACATTCTACGTCATAACGACTTTCTATAGTTTGCGCATGCGTTCGGAAATAAGAAAAGCTTACTTCCACCATTTTTTAAAATCACAGCTTCTAGAAGGTTTACATGATTTCTTAAAAAACACGAGTTTTTAGAAAATGTGTTTTATTTAATAAATGGGATCTACAAAGTATGCACATTCTACGTCATAACGACTTTCTATAGTTTGCGCATTCGTCCGGAAATAAGAAAAGCTTACTTCCACCGTTTTTTAAAATCACAGCTTCTAGAAGGTTTACGTGATTTCAAAAAAAACACGAGTTTTTAGAAAATGTGTTTTATTTCATAAATGGAATCTACAAAGTATGCACATTATACGTCATAACGACTTTATATAGTTTGCGCATGCGTCGGGAAATAACAAAAGCTTATTTCCCCCGTTTTTTAAAATCACAGCTTCTAGAAGGTTTACATGATTTCTTAAAAAACACGAGTTTTTAGAAAATATCTTTTATTTCATAAATGGAATCAACAAAGTATGCACATTCTACGTCATAAGGACTTTGTATAGTTTGCGCATGCGTCCGGAAAAAAGAAAAGCTTACTTCCCCCATTTTTTAAAATCACAGCTTCTAGAAGGTTTATATGATTTCTTAAAAAGCACGAGTTTTTAGAAAATGTGTTTTATTTCATAAATCGAATCAACAAAGTATGCACATTCTACGTCACAACGACTTCCTATAGTTTGCGCATGCGTTTGGAAATAAGAAAAGCTTACTTCCACCATTTTTTAAAATCACAGCTTCTAGAAGGTTTACATGATTTCGTAAAAAACACGTCTTTTTAGAAAATGTGTTTTATTTCATAAATGGAATATACAAAGTATGCACATTTTAAGTCAGAACGACTTTCTATAGTTTGCGCATGCGTCCAGAAATAAGAAAAGCTTACTTCCACCGTTTTTTAAAATCACAGCTTCTAGAAGGTTTACATGATTTCGTAAAAAACACGAGTTTTTAGAAAATGTGTTTTATTTCATAAATGGAATCTACAAAGTATGCACATTCTACGTCATAACGACTTTCTATAGTTTGCGCATGCCTCCGGAAATAAGAAAAGCTTACTTCCACCCTTTTTTAAAATCACAGCTTCTAGAAGGTTTACATGATTTCTTAAAAAACACGAGTTTTTAGAAAATGTGTTTTATTTAATAAATGGGATCTACAAAGTATGCACATTCTATGTCATAACGACTTTCTATAGTTTGCACATGCGTCCGGAAATAAGAAAAGCTTACTTCCCCCGTTTTCTAAAATCACAGCTTCTAGAATGTTTACATGATTTCCTAAAAAACACGAGCTTTTAGAAAATGTGTTTTATTTCATAAATGGAATCAACAAAGTATGCACATTCTACATCATAACGACTTTCTATAGTTTGCGCATGCGTTTGGAAATAAGAAAAGCTTACTTCCCCCGTTTTTTAAAATCACAGCTTCTGGAAGGTTTACATGATTTCTTAAAAAACACTAGTTTTTAGAAAATATGTTTTATTTCATAAATGGAATCAACAAAGTATGCACATTCTACGTCATAACGACTTTCTATAGTTTGCGGATGCGTCCGGAAATAAGAAAAGCTTACTTCCACAGTTTTTTAAAATCACAGCTTCTAGAAGGTTTACATGATTTCGTAAAAAACACGAGTTTTTAGAAAATGTGTTTTATTTCATAAATGGAATCAACAAAGTATGCACATTCTACGTCATAATGACTTTCTATAGTTTGCGCATACGTTTGGAAATAAGAAAAGCTTACGTCCACCGTTTTTTTAAATCACAGCTTCTAGAAGGTTTACATGATTTCGTAAAAAACACAAGTTTTTAGAAAATGTGTTTTATTTCATAAATGGAATCAAAAAAGTATGCACATTCTACGTCATAACGACTTTCTATAGTTTGCGCATGCATTTGGAAATAAGAAAAGCTTACTTCCCCCGTTTTTTAAAATCACAGCTTATGGAAGGTTTACATGATTTCTCAAAAAACACTAGTTTTTAGAAAATATATTTTATTTCATAAATGGAATCAACAAAGTATGCACATTCTACATCATAACGACTTTCTATAGTTTGCGCATGCGTCCGGAAATAAGAAAAGCTTACTTCCACCGTTTTTTAAAATCACAGCTTTCTGAAGGTTTACATGATTTCGTAAAAAACACAAGTTTTTAGAAAATGTGTTTTATTTCATAAATGGAATCTACAAAGTATGCACATTCTACATCATAACGAGTTTCTATAGTTTGCACATGCGTTCGGAAATAAGAAAAGCTTACTTCCACCATTTTTTAAAATCACAGCTTCTAGAAGGTTTACATGATTTCTTAAAAAACACGAGTTTTTAGAAAATGTGTTTTATTTAATAAATGGGATCTACAAAGTATGCACATTCTACGTCATAACGACTTTCTATAGTTTGCGCATTCGTCCGGAAATAAGAAAAGCTTACTTCCACCGTTTTTTAAAATCACAGCTTCTAGAAGGTTTACGTGATTTCATAAAAAACACGAGTTTTTAGAGAATGTGTTTTATTTCATAAATGGAATCTACAAAGTATGCACATTATACGTCATAACGACTTTCTATAGTTTGCGCATGCGTCGGGAAATAAGAAAAGCTTATTTCCCCCGTTTTTTAAAATCACAGCTTCTAGAAGGTTTACATGATTTCTTAAAAAACACGAGTTTTTAGAAAATATCTTTTATTTCATAAATGGAATCAACAAAGTATGCACATTCTACGTCATAAGGACTTTGTATAGTTTGCGCATGCATCCGGAAAAAAGAAAAGCTTACTTCCCCCATTTTTTAAAATCACAGCTTCTAGAAGGTTTATATGATTTCTTAAAAAGCACGAGTTTTTAGAAAATGTGTTTTATTTCATAAATCGAATCAACAAAGTATGCACATTCTACGTCAAAACGACTTCCTATAGTTTGCGCATGCGTTTGGAAATAAGAAAAGCTTACTTCCACCGTTTTTTAAAATCACAGCTTCTAGAAGGTTTACATGATTTCGTAAAAAACACGTCTTTTTAGAAAATGTGTTTTATTTCATAAATGGAATATACAAAGTATGCACATTTTAAGTCAGAACGACTTTCTATAGTTTGCGCATGCGTCCAGAAATAAGAAAAGCTTACTTCCACCGTTTTTTAAAATCACAGCTTCTAGAAGGTTTACATGATTTCGTAAAAAACACGAGTTTTTAGAAAATGTGTTTTATTTCATAAATGGAATCTACAAAGTATGCACATTCTACGTCATAACGACTTTCTATAGTTTGCCCATGCCTCCGGAAATAAGAAAAGCTTACTTCCACCATTTTTTAAAATCACAGCTTCTAGAAGGTTTACATGATTTCTTAAAAAACACGAGTTTTTAGAAAATGTGTTTTATTTAATAAATGGGATCTACAAAGTATGCACATTCTTCGTCATAACGACTTTCTATAGTTTGCGCATGCGTCCGGAAATAAGAAAAGCTTACTTCCCCCGTTTTTTAAAATCACAGCTTCTAGAAGGTTTACATGATTTCTTAAAAAACACGAGCTTTTAGAAAATGTGTTTTATTTCATAAATGGAATCAACAAAGTATGCACATTGTACGTCATAACGACTTTCTATAGTTTGCGCATGCGTTTGGAAATAAGAAAAGCTTACTTCCCCCGTTTTTTAAAATCACAGCTTCTGGAAGGTTTACATGATTTCTTAAAAAACACTAGTTTTTAGAAAATATGTTTTATTTCATAAATGGAATCAACAAAGTATGCACATTCAACGTCATAATGACTTTCTATAGTTTGCGGATGCGTCCATAAATAAGAAAAGCTTACTTCCACAGTTTTTTAAAATCACAGCTTCTAGAAGGTTTACATGATTTCGTAAAAAACACGAGTTTTTAGAAAATGTGTTTTATTTCATAAATGGAATCAGCAAAGTATGCACATTCTACGTCATAACGACTTTCTATAGTTTGCGCATACGTTTGGAAATAAGAAAAGCTTACTTCCACCGTTTTTTAAAATCACAGCTTCTAGAAGGTTTACATGATTTCGTAAAAAACACGAGTTTTTAGAAAATGTGTTTTATTTCATAAATGGAATCAACAAAGTATGCACATTCTACGTCATAACGAATTTCTATAGTTTGTGCATGCGTCCGGAAATAAGAAAATCTTACTTCCACCATTTTTTAAAATCACAGCTTCTAGAAGGTTTACATGATTTCTTAAAAAACACGAGTTTTTAGAAAATGTGTTTTATTTAATAAATGGGATCAACAAAGTATGCACATTCTACGTCATAACAATTTTCTATAGTTTGCGCATGCGTCCGGAAATAAGAAAAGCTTACTTCCACCGTTTTTTAAAATCACGGCTTCTAGAAGGTTTACATGATTTCTTAAAAAACACGAGTTTTTAGAAAATATCTTTTATTTCATAAATGGAATCAACAAAGTATGCACATTCTACGTCATAATGACTTTTTATAGTTTGCGCATGCGTCCAGAAATAAGAAAAGCTTACTTCCCCCATTTTTTAAAATCACAGCTTCTAGAAGGTTTACATGATTTCTTAAAAAACACGAGTTTTTAGAAAATGTGTTTTATTTCATAAATCGAATCTACAAAGTATCCACATTCTACGTCATAACGACTTTCTATAGTTTGCACATGCGTCTGGAAATAAGAAAAGCTTACTTCCCCCGTTTTTTAAAATCAAATCTTCTAGAAGGTTTACATGCTTTCTTAAAAAACACGAGTTTTTAGAAAATGTGTTTTATTTCATAAATGGAGTCAACAAAGTATTCACATTCTACGTCACAACGACTTTCTATAGTTTGCGCATGCGTTTGGAAATAAGAAAAGCTTACTTCCACCGTTTTTTAAAATCACAGCTTCTAGAAGGTTTACATGATTTCGTAAAAAACACGTGTTTTTAGAAAATGTGTTTTATTTCATAAATGGAATATAAAAAGTATGCACATTTTAAGTCAGAACGACTTTCTATAGTTTGCGCATGCGTCCAGAAATAAGAAAAGCTTACATCCCCCATTTTTTAAAATCACAGCTTCTAGAAGGTTTACATGATTTCGTAAAAAACACGAGTTTTTAGAAAATGTGTTTTATTTCATAAATGGAATCTACAAACTATGCACATTCTACATGATAAAGACTTTCTATAGTTTACGCATGCGTCGGGAAATAAGAAAAGCTTATTTCCCCCGTTTTTTAAAATCACAGCTTCTAGAAGGTTTACATGATTTCTTAAAAAACACTAGTTTTTAGAAAATATGTTTTATTTCATAAATGGAATAGACAAAGTATGCACATTCTACGTCATAACGACTTTCTATAGTTTGCGCATGCGTCCGGAAATAAGAAAAGCTTACTTCCACCGTTTTTTAAAATCACAACTTCTAGAAGGTTTACATGATTTCTTAAAAAACACGAGTTTTTAGAAAATGTGTTTTATTTAATAAATGGGATCTACAAAGTATGCACATTCTACGTCATAACGACTTTCTATAGTTTGCGCATGCATCCGGAAATAAGAAAAGCTTACTTCCACCATTTTTTAAAATCACAGCTTCTAGAAGATTTACATGATTTCTTAAAAAACACGACTTTTTAGAAAATGTGTTTTATTTCATAAATGGAATCTACAAAGTATGCACATTCTATGTCATAATGACTTTCTATAGTTTGCGCATGCGTTTGGAAATAAGATAAGCTTACTTCCCCCGTTTTTTAAAATCACAGCTTCTAGAAGGTTTACAATATGTCTTAAAAAACACGAGTTTTTTTAAAATGTGTTTTATTATATAAATGGAATCAACAAAGTATGCACATTCTACGTCATAACAATTTTCTATAGTTTGCGCATGCGTCCGGAAATAAGAAAAGCTTACTTCCACCGTTTTTTAAAATCACAGCTTCTAGAAGGTTTACATAATTTCTTAAAAAACACGAGTTTTTAGAAAATGTGTTTTATTTCATAAATGGAATCAACAAAGTATGCACATTCTACGTCATAATGACTTTGTATAGTTTGCGCATTCGTCCGGAAATAAGAAAAGCTTACTTCCCCCGTTTTTTAAAATCACAGCTTCTAGAATGTTTACATGATTTCTTAAAAAACACGAGTTTTTAGAAAATGTGTTTTATTTCATAAATGGAATCAACAAAGTATGCACATTCTATGTCATAACGACTTTCTATAGTTTTAGCATGCGTTTGGAAATAAGAAAAGCTTACTTCCCCCGTTTTTTAAAATCACAGCTTCTGGAAGGTTTACATGATGTCGTAAAAAACACGTGTTTTTAGAAAATGTGTTTTATTTCATAAATGGAATGTACAAAGTATGCACATTTTAAGTCAGAACGACTTTCTATAGTTTGCGCATGCGTCCGGAAATAAGAAAAGCTTACTTCCACCGTTTTTTAAAATCACAGCTTCTAGAAGATTTACATGATTTCGTAAAAAACACGAGTTTTTAGAAAATGTGTTTTATTTCATAAATGGAATCTACAAAGCATGCACATTCTACGTCATAATAACTTTCTATAGTTTGCGCATGCGTTTGGAAATAAGATAAGCTTACTTCCCCCGTTTTTTAAAATCACAGCTTCTAGAAGGTTTACATTATGTCTTAAAAAACACGAGTTTTTGGAAAATGTGTTTTATTATATAAATGGAATCAACAAAGTATGCACATTCTATGTCATAACAATTTTCTATTGTTTGCGCATGCGTCCGGAAATAAGAAAAGCTTACTTCCACCGTTTTTTAAAATCACAGCTTCTAGAAGGTTTACATGATTTCTTAAAAAACACGAGTTTTTAGAAAATGTGTTTTATTTCATAAATGGAATCAACAAAGTATGCACATTCTACGTCATAATGACTTTGTATAGTTTGCGCATTCGTCCGGAAATAAGAAAAGCTTACTTCCACCGTTTTCTAAAATCACAGCTTCTGGAAGGTTTACATGATTTCGTAAAAAACACGAGTTTTTAGAAAATGTGTTTTATTTCATAAATGGAATCTACAAAGCATGCACATTCTACGTCATAACGACTTTCTATAGTTTGCGCATTCGTCCGGAAATAAGAAAAGCTTACTTCCCCTGTTTTTTTAAAATCACAGCTTCTAGAAGGTTTACATGATTTCTTAAAAAACAAGAGCTTTTAGAAAATGTGTTTTATTTCATAAATGGAATCAACAAAGTATGCAAATTCTACGTCATAATGACTTTCTATAGTTTGCGCATGCGTCCGGAAATAAGAAAAGCTTACTTCCACCGTTTTTTAAAATCACGGCTTCTAGAAGGTTTACATGATTTCGTTAAAAACACGAGTTTTTAGAAAATGTGTTTTATTTCATAAATGGAATCTACAAAGTATGCACATTCTACGTCATAATGACTTTCTATATTTTTCGCATGCGTTTGGAAATAAGAAAAGCTTACCTCCCCCGTTTATTAAAATCACAGCTTCTAGAAGGTTTACATGATTTCTTAAAAAACACGAGTTTTTAGAAAATGTGTTTTATTTCATAAATTGAATCTACAAAGTATCCACATTCTACGTCATAACGACTTTCTATAGTTTGTGCATGCGTCTGGAAATAAGAAAAGCTTACTTCCCCGGTTTTTTAAAATCACAGCTTCTAGAAGGTTTACATGATTTCTTAAAAAACACGAGTTTTTATAAAATGTGTTTTATTTCATAAATGGAATCAACAAAGTATGCACATTCTATGTCACAACGACCTTCTATAGTTTGCGCATGCGTTTGGAAATAAGAAAAGCTTACTTCCACCATTTTTTAAAATCACAGCTTCTAGAAGGTTTACATGATTTCGTAAAAAACACGTGTTTTTAGAAAATGTGTTTTATTTCATAAATGGAATATACAAAGTATGCACATTTTAAGTCAGAACGACTTTCTATAGTTTGCGCATGCGTCCGGAAATAAGAAAAGCTTACTTCAACCATTTTTTAAAATCACAGCTTCTAGAAGGTTTACATGATTTCGTAAAAAACACGAGTTTTTAGAAAATGTGTTTTATTTCATAAATGGAATCTACAAAGTTTGCACATTCTACGTCATAACGAATTTCTATAGTTTGTGCATGCGTCCGGAAATAAGAAAAGCTTACTTCCACCATTTTTTAAAATCACAGCTTCTAGAAGGTTTACATAATTTCTTAAAAAACACGAGTTTTTAGAAAATTTGTTTTATTTGATAAATGGGATCTACAAAGTATGCACATTCTACATCATAACGACTTTCTATGGTTTTCGCGTGCGTCCGGAAATAAGAAAAGCTTACTTCCCCCGTTTTTTAAAATCACAGCTTCTAGAAGGTTTACATGATTTCTTAAAAAACATGAGTTTTTAGAAAAAGTGTTTTATTTCATAAATGGAATCTACAAACTATGCACATTCTATGTCATAATGACTTTCTATAGTTTGCGCATGTGTCTGGAAATAAGAAAAGCTTACTTCCCCCGTTTTTTAAAATCACAGCTTCTAGAAGGTTTACATGATTTCTTAAAAAACATGAGTTTTTAGAAAATGTGTTTTATTTCATACATGGAATCAACAAAGTATGCACATTCTACGTCATAACAACTTTCTATAGTTTGCGCATTCATCCGGAAATAAGAAAAGCTTACTTCCCCCATTTTTTAAAATCACAGCTTCTAGAAGGTTTACATGATTTCTTAAAAAACACGAGTTTTTAGAAAATGTGTTTTATTTCATAAATCGAATCCACAAAGTATCCACATTCTACGACATAACGACTTTCTATAGTTTGCGCATGCTTCTGGAAATAAGAAAAGCTTACTTCCCCCGTTTTTTAAAATCACATCTTCTAGAAGGTTTACATGATTTCTTAAAAAACACGAGTTTTTAGAAAATGTGTTTTATTTCATAAATGGAATCAACAAAGTATGCACATTCTACGTCACAACGACTTTCTATAGTTTGCGCATGCGTTTGGAAATAAGAAAAGCTTACTTCCACCGTTTTTTAAAATCACAGCTTCTAGAAGGTTTACATGATTTCGTAAAAAACACGTCTTTTTAGAAAATGTGTTTTATTTCATAAATGGAATATACAAAGTATGCACATTTTAAGTCAGAACGACTTTCTATAGTTTGCGCATGCGTCCAGAAATAAGAAAAGCTTACTTCCACCGTTTTTTAAAATCACAGCTTCTAGAAGGTTTACATGATTTCGTAAAAAACACGAGTTTTTAGAAAATGTGTTTTCTTTCATAAATGAAATCTACAAAGTATGCACATTCTACGTCATAATGACTTTCTATAGTTTGCGCATGCGTCCGGAAATAAGAAAATCTTACTTCCACCGTTTTCTAAAATCACGGCTTCTAGAAGGTTTACATGATTTCGTAAAAAACACGAGTTTTTTGAAAATGTGTTTTATTTCATAAATGGAATCTACAAAGTATGCACATTCTACGTCATAACGACTTTCTATAGTTTTCGCATGCGTTTGGAAATAAGAAAAGCTAACCTCCCCCGTTTATGAAAATCACAGCTTCTAGAAGGTTTACATGATTTCTTAAAAAACACGAGTTTTTAGAAAATGTGTTTTATTATATAAATGGAATCAACAAAGTATGCACATTCTACGTCATAACAATTTTCTATAGTTTGCGCATGCGTCCGGAAATAAGAAAAGCTTACTTCCACCGTTTTTTAAAATCGCAGCTTTTACAAGGTTTACATGATTTCTTAAAAAACACGAGTTTTTAGAAAATGTGTTTTATTTCATAAATGGAATCAACAAAGTATGCACATTCTATGTCATAATGACTTTGTATAGTTTGCGCATTCGTCCGGAAATAAGAAAAGCTTACTACCACCGTTTTCTAAAATCACAGCTTCTAGAAGGTTTACATGATTTCGTAAAATACACGACTTGTTAGAAAATGTGTTTTATTTCATAAATGGAATCTACAAAGTATGCACATTCTACGTCATAACGACTTTCTATAGTTTGTGTATGCGTCCGGAAATAAGAAAAGCTTACTTCCCCTGTTTTTTAAAATCACAGCTTCTAGAAGGTTTACATGTTTTCTTAAAAAACAAGAGTTTTTAGAAAATGTGTTTTATTTCATAAATGGAACCAACAAAGTATGCACATTCTACGTCATAATGACTTTCTATAGTTTGCGCATGCGTCCGGAAATAAGAAAATCTTACTTCCACCGTTTTTTAAAATCACGGCTTCTAGAAGGTTTACATGATTTCGTTAAAAACACGAGTTTTTAGAAAATGTGTTTTATTTCATAAATGGAATCTACAAAGTATGCACATTCTACGTCATAACGACTTTCTATAGTTTTCGCATGTGTTTTGAAATAAGAAAAGCTTACCTCCCCCGTTTATTAAAATCACAGCTTCTAGAAGGTTTACATGATTTCTTAAAAAACACGAGTTTTTAGAAAATGTGTTTTATTTCATAAATGGAATCAACAAAGTATGCAAATTCTACGTCATAACGACTTTCTATAGTTTGCGCATGCGTCCGGAAATAAGAAAAGCTTACTTCCACCGTTTTTTAAAATCACAGCTTCTAGAAGGTTTACATGATTTCTTTAAAAACACGAGTTTTTAGAAAATGTGTTTTATTTCATAAATGGAATCAACAAAGTATGCACATTCTACATCATAATGACTTTCTATAGTTTGCGCATTCGTCCGGAAATAAGAAAAGCTTACTTCCACCGTTTTTTAAAATCACAGCTTCTAGAAGGTTTACATGATTTTGTAAAAAACACGAGTTTTTAGAAAATGTGTTTTATTTCATAAATGGAATCTACAAAGTATGGACATTCTACGTCATAACGACTTTCTATAGTTTGCGCATGCGTCCGGAACTAAGAAAAGCTTACTTCACCCGTTTTTAAAAATCACAGCTTCTAGAAGGTTTACATGATTTCTTAAAAAACACGAGTTTTTTGAAAATGTGTTTTATTTCATAAATGGAATGAACAAAGTATGCACATTCTACGTCATAACGACTTTCTATAGTTTGCGCATGCGTCCGGAAATAAGAAAAGCTTACTTCCACCGTTTTTTAAAATCACAGCTTCTAGAAGGTTTACATGATTTCGTAAAAAACACGAGTTTTTAGAAAATGTGTTTTATTTCATAAATGGAATCTACAAAATATGCACATTCTACGTCATAACGACTTTCTATAGTTTGTGCATGCGTCCGGAGATAAGAAAAGCTTACTTCCCCCGTTTTTTAAAATCACAGCTTCTAGAAGGTTTACATGATTTCTTAAAAAACACGAGTTTTTAGAAAATGTGTTTTATTTCATAAATCGAATCTACAAAGTATCCACATTCTACGTCATAACGACTTTCTATAGTTTGCGCATGCGTCTGGAAATAAGAAAAGCTTACTTCCCCCGTTTTTTAAAATCACAGCTTCTAGAAGGTTTACATGATTTCTTAAAAAACACAAGTTTTTAGAAAATGTGTTTTATTTCATAAATGGAATCAACAAAGTATGCACATTCTACGTCACAACGACTTTCTATAGTTTGCGCATGCGTTTGGAAATAAGAAAAGCTTACTTCCACCGTTTTTTAAAATCACAGCTTCTAGAAGGTTTACATGATGTCGTAAAAAACACGTGTTTTTAGAAAATGTGTTTTATTTCATAAATGGAATGTACAAAGTATGCACATTTTAAGTCAGAACGACTTTCTATAGTTTGCGCATGCGTCCGGAAATAAGAAAAGCTTACTTCCACCGTTTTTTAAAATCACAGCTTCTAGAAGATTTACATGATTTCGTAAAAAACACGAGTTTTTAGAAAATGTGTTTTATTTCATAAATGGAATGTACCAAGTATGCACATTCTACGTCATAACGACTTTCTATAGTTTGCGCATGCGTCCGGAAATAAGAAAAGCTTACTTCCACCATTTTTTAAAATCACAGCTTCTAGAAGGTTTACATGATTTCTTAAAAAACATGAGTTTTTAGAAAATGTGTTTTATTTAATAAATGGGATCTACAAAGTATGCACATTCTACGTCATAACGATTTTCTATAGTTTGCGCATGCGTCCGGAAATAAGAAAAGCTTACTTCATCCGTTTTTTAAAATCACAGCTTCTAGAAGGTTTACATGATTTCTTAAAAAACACGAGTTTTTAGAAAATGTGTTTTATTTCATAAATGGAATCAACAAAGTATGCACATTCTACGTCATAACGACTTTCTATAGTTTGCGCATGCGTTTGGAAATAAGAAAAGCTTACTTCCCCCGTTTTTTAAAATCACAGCTTCTGGAAGGTTTACATGATTTCTTAAAAAACACTACTTTTTAGAAAATATGGTTTATTTCATAAATCTAATCAACAAAGTATGCACATTCTACGTCATAACGACTTTCTATAGTTTGCGCATGCGTCCGGAAATAAGAAAAGCTTACTTCCACCATTTTTTAAAATCACAGCTTCTAGAAGGTTTACATGATTTCGTAAAAAACACGTGTTTTTAGAAAATGTGTTTTATTTCATAAATGGAATCTACAAAGTATGCACATTCTACGTCATAACGACTTTCTATAGTTTTTGCATGCGTCCGGAATTAAGAAAACCTTATGTTATACCTCTATGTTTCACAGTGTCGCATCTCCATCACAAAACGAGTTGACGACACTTTCCCTATTGTTTTAAACCATCCAGAAGAGGCAGATGATGAGTCAACCTTGAAGGTGAATCTACCCTGACAAGTTTTGACCCACCTAAGACTTTATCTACACACACTACCGTGGCTTGCTCATTTATCAAAACGCGGTACTCGGTACTACCGCGCTATGCTATTTCCCCAAAACGCGGCAGTACCGCGTTCTGCAGAGACTGCAGAACGCGGTACTCTTTTAATAGCCTTTTTTCCTTGGCTTGTGGGATTTTGGATTTTCGAAGATAATGGAAGATTGGTGTCCTTGATTCGATCTCAACTCATTTCCTTCGATTAGAAACCCTGATCCACTTATCTCTCCCTAGATCCACCCATCTCTCTTGTTGGTTAACTTCACCATTCACTATGAAAGAGAGGCATTCCATTGGAAAAGGGAGGATTCTTGAGAGTACCAAACTTATGGTCTTGCAGCATTTTGGAGATAGCTAGAGGAGAAGACACTTGGACCTGGAGGATTGGCTTGGACATCAAGCATCTTTTGTAAGTATTCTTCAAGTTGTAATGGAATAACTTTTCTTGTTTTCCCAAATCATTTGTGTTAACTTTGTTTTAATGATATGATTTGTATCTTTCATATATTTAGATCTTAACTCATGCTTCAGGTTGCTAGAGAATAGTGCATTCTTGTGTCTTGGTTCCATTTTGACAGGTTCATTTGTGAGGGATTGGAGATCGGAGCAACTACAAGAACAAGCGTCTGGATAGAAGGTTAGTTAAACTTCTTCTACTCTTTCTAGCATTTTAATCCTGAGATGTTTGTTAGATCTAGGGATTCAAGGTAGCATTTGTTTTGACTTGTTTCTTGCTTTAAGGTTAGTTTAAAGTCTGCTTTAAAGTTAAGAGAGTTTTGGCTTATCCGTAGGACAAAATTCTACATAACAAGAATGGCGACTCCACTGGTTTTGATTACTGCTTGATTGATTCAATTCACAGTCATTTATCTTTGCATTGTGAGTTTTTGTTGCACTTCAAACCAGTTTGAATCTTGGTCCTTTTTGACCTTTATTCACCCCTCCTCGCAGTATTTATCTCCCTGTTTGATCACTAAGTCCCCTGGGTTAGCAAAAACCTTGAAAACTTCATTTCATTTTCTCAAGTTGCGCTTTATCCATACCTTGCCACAGTACCGCGCCCCCTGAACTGCCTCCACAGCGCTTAATACCAGAGCGGTACTGTCACAGTGCCGCGCTCCAGTCAGACCATCACCCGCGGTAGTGTCTGCAAGATTTTAAATTTTTTTATCTTTGCTTGGTTTCCTGAGTCTCTCTCTGCCTTAAATAGTGTTTACTATTACCTGTTAGCATCCTGGTCAATTTCCAGTCTGCATGGTGTGCTTATTACCTAGTTTGTGAGCTTGATTGTTGATTGAATTAGTGGCATTTTTGACATATTGGTCATTTTTCCAGTTTGATTGCATTGACTTGACTTTTTCACCACAACCAACTCAACACCACTGTTCTCTGTTACTGAATCCTGTAGCTCATACAGTCATATTATTATTTTCAGTAAATTAAAAAGATCATTAGTTGAGAGCAATTTTGTTGTTTAAATTGAAAAAGTTTAGTAGTATTTTGCATAGGGAAATGAACCATTGATTTTGCCACAGAAATTCTCATTGTAGAAGCATTGTAGATTGTAGAATCAGTGCATTGAAAAGAGTGTTTACTTCAGTTTGGCTTTGTTTATAAATTGAAAAGGAAAAATCTTTTACTTTGGTTTTTTGATTGCTTGTGAAAAATTTCATGCATATTTGATCGAAGAACCTCTATCTTTACCCTAGCTAGATTTCATCGAAGACAAAGGATTATTTATGATTCATTCTCATTTGCATGGTTTGAGTCGTCATAACACCATCAAGTTTCACGTCCACTACCTAATTGAGTAAAGACAGCCACTAAAATTAATCACCCTAATTAAACCAACCTTAACCTCACTTGAGGAAATCAAAAGAATTTGGTAGTTAGGTAGGACACCGGGGATAGGCATCAAAATAATTCCCCCTTGTCATTTTCATCCGAGACATAGTCGTTGTCTTTAGGGAACTAAAATCCTCTAGTACTTATTGACACGGTCACATCTAGTTTGTGGAGGGGCCTCCTGACTGTTTCCAACTTTCAGGGGTTAAACAGCCGCGAGATTGAGAACCGGACGGACTCTGTGGAATACCGCACTCCACTTAGCCCTAAGGCAACATCGATCGCTATCTTCTTCGGAAGGCTGAAGTGCCCAAAACCTTTTCCGACGTGTCATGAACGAGGTCGCTTAGTATCTATTCTACTAGGGCTCTTTTACCCAGGATCCCTTTCGGTAGAGGGATATCCTTCTTATATCAGTCTCTCATGTTGTATTGTTTGACTTGGATTTCATCACCTTGCAAAGGATACAGCCTGTTGAGGTCTCCAGCTCTTAGTTAGGAGTTTGCTTGCTATCTCATCTTTGTAGAGGGTTATTTTTTCTTTGTAGGGACTGCTTGTTGGCATTCTAGCCAGTTTTGTTGATCAGCTCGCTTATTGAGACACCGGTCTCAGTATAGATTTTAGAGCTTGCTTTTTGGCCTGTGAGCCTTGCTTTTCTAGCTCGTCTTCTGCACACTCGGTTGCATTAGAGTTTTTGAGTTCTTTGTTTACGATACTGCCCCCGATTTTCATTTTCCTGTCATCATGTCCGATCTACCACGAAGATCACGACGACAACAGGGCCAAAGCCCTCCACCACCACCACCGCCACGGAATACTGGTCCGTCTGCATCACGCATTCCTACTCCTCCTGGCCGCGGTGCTGGTCGAGGGAACATTCAACTGCCGATACGTACAACGGCTTCAGTTCCACCCGTAACTGCCACTCACAGCACAGTCTCAGAATCTATTGCAGCTTCTGCAACCACTAGCATATATGAGACCTCCACTGTCACTTCACCCACTGTCATTCCAGATTTATCTGTCACAATGGACACAGTTACCGCAACTGAACCTAGTACAACCCAAAGTACTAGACCCGAGGTCATCCTTCTACCGGATGTCAGCACTTCCCATCCACCAGACACTTTTCACAATGATACAGATGGATCTGTTGGCACCACAGAAGGGTCCGACCAGGACATAGCTGGCTTGTTTTCAGTCCCAGGCGGGTACGTTGAAATCGTTGAAGATACTCGACTTCCTGACACACCCTTTGAACCTGATTATGGTTTCATCACTTCCCAGGTAGATCTTCCGCCTGTTATCACTACGTCACCCAGTGTTCACCCGCAGGAAACGAGCTCTTCTAGCAACGTACCTCGTACTATTACTCTACCCAACCTCCCTCCGGGACATGAAATCATGGATTCCATCCAGTCTAGTATGGTTAGCCTAGCGAACTCTCCGTTAGCATCGGCACGGTTTAGATGCAGCACAGAGCAAATGCTCTCATCAGTCTCTCGATATCCCCCTGACACTCGTCCTTCTGACTATAGGGATCCCAACATCCCGTCTAGCACGGAGTTTCGACACTCCTTTGCAGACGGCGCAGGACCTTCGGACATTACCATACCTAGATTCCTGCCGGATCCCCAAAACCTTTTCCAGGACATGAACTTGGACCCAGTTTTCGAGGGTCCTCCTACCATTGAGCATGTCATGGACGACGCTAATACCCCTGGGATAAATTCCCCGCATTTGCTGTCATCACCTATATTTGGTGCACATTCTATGAGGGATAACCCAGTTTTTTCCCCGTCCTCACCTGTTCGATATGGACGACCCCCTCCGCAAATCGGTACTTTCGGTGCCGTTGGCCAATCCACATTATCATATTTGACCAGCAGCAGGAGAACAACTAGTCATATTGCTGGATCTTCCGGTTGGACCGGAGGATCACCTTCAGCCACCATTTACACTATCTTAGGAAGTGGACAACCGACTACAGTGGTCCCTAACTCTAACTACCAAATTCCCCCTGGTGGGCCATCAACCCAACCAGTTGGTGGACAACCTTTTGTTGGGAACCCTGTTCCAAGTCAACAACCCCCACCTGGCGGGCCATTAACCCAACTAGTCGGAGGACAACCTTTTGCTGGGAACCCCGTTCCCAGTCAACAGCCTCCTCATATAGGGCCATCCAACCTACCTGCTGGCGGACAACCTATTGGCTCGATCCAATAAACTTCCCAACCAGCAGCGTCTACTTAGTTCGGTATGTACAATCCACCTGGCAGTGGGCAACCTTATTCCGGTATTCCAACCGGGCCTTACTCTCAACAACCCTTGTCAGGCATACTTCCTTCTTGGGATACTCAAATCCCACAGAGTGGGGGGTACTCACTTTTTGGAAACTGGAACCAAGCTGGGGGGCAATCTCAAATTCCCCCCAACTTGAATTCTGGCTTCCCTTACCCTTCAACTGCTACAACTCCATGGAACCCATCACTGCAATTTCCACTCGTTCCCCAAGGCGGAACGAGCCTTCCATGGACACCACCGTCGCAGCCACCCCCCAACCCTGCTATGGGAAACCCTCCACTTATAAAATATAGTGGTAACACCCATGGAACACAACAATTCCAAGGAAATTTTCCCCAACAAGGAACAACAACTTTTCCTGGGTTTCAGCAACCCCAGGGTACTATACCCACTCAGCAGAACACCCACCAACCGGTTGCTTACAATCAACCGGTTAACCAGATGGCTTACCATCCACAGAATTTCCAGCAGTATCCCGCGGGAAACTCATATGGGTATAACACACAGCAGTATGCTATGCAGGGCCCTCCAGGGTTCTTGGCACCACATGGTTATTACTCATTCCCGCAGACCAACCGTTAACTTCCCTTTTTGGCCACACTTGATCTACCTGATTTGTCGAGGCTTATCAACGATCCTATATGGCATGAACCTCACTGGCCACCTATTCCAGCCAAACTACCATCGGACATTCCTAAGTTCGATGCCAAGCCCGGGGAAGACCCCAAGAATCATGTGATGACCTTCCATCTTTGGTGTTCATCCAACTCCTTGATGGATGATTCCATCCGGCTTCGGCTCTTCCAACGCACGCTCACAAGAACGGCAGCAAAATGGTATATCGAGCTGCCACAACACTCTTTTCGTGATTTCAACACTTTGGCTATGCAGTTTCTGACACATTTCCAGCTCCCCATCCGGTATGAGACTGGAACAGAACTGCTAACTTCACTGCGTCAAACCACTTCTACACATATTTCGGATCACATCCACGAGTGGCGAAGACACTGTAGGCTAATAAAGGCACCTATTCCGGATCAGCTACTTGCTGATTGGTTCAAAAAATCCTTTTTGCCTCCCATAGCCAGAGATATCGCTATGCGCGGACCGGTTACCGAAGAACAAGCCATCTCGGCAGCACAATACATGGATTTGGTATATACTCAATCCGGTACTTTACATGAACTTCTTCCACATGCCTCCCGCGTTCACACTGATCCAACAAAGCCTACTACTGAACCACCCATTGATGGTATTGTTGGTTCAGTCAAGGCTCAGCCTGCTACCAACTCGACGGGACAACAAGCTTCTGCTTCCCCCGCTTTTACCCAGGCCGCTTCAAAAGCTTCCACCTCTCCTGCTGTCTCCTCCGAAGTGAACGCAGTTCAATCTACGTCACAACCATCCAGAGGAAAGAAGAAAAACAATCGTGGCAAAACCAAAAAGAACCAGCAGGAGAACCCCAAGCCACAACCTACCCAGAATGACCAGAAACCACGTCGGAAAGCTAAGTTTCCCTGCTTGATTTGTCAAGATGATCATTATACGCGTGACTGTCCCTACAAGGACAAGGTCAACAAGTTCGTTAAAGGATCCTCTCGCCCAACAGTGCTGACTGACCCTTTCCCACAACAGCAACAGCAAATGGTTTCCCAGGAATCCCCACAAGGGGGCAACCCAACCAATCCCACCCGCGGAGAGACGTCCACAAACTGCGAAATCCTAATGACAAGTAATGAGGAGATTAATATCACTACTCGTTCAAAGACTTATGACAACCCTCCAAGTTCAAACAAACAATCGGAGATAGCCAAAGGCAAATCTCCTGTTGAAGATCCGATTCCTATTCCCCCCCCTAACGGTCATCTCCATATCGAGAGACCACTCATGGACACAGTGCTACGCCCACCCAAGGGCACCATACGAAAGGCGACATTTAATCCGAATGCGCGAGCTGCCAAAAACTACAACATTGTTGAGGATTTGGCTCAAGCCCCTTGCGCCATGTCGACTCTCGAGGTTCTCCAACACTGCCCCACGCAGCGTAGAACCCTACTTTCAGCACTGGGGGCAATGGACCCAGATACTTCAAACTCCATCATGTTTAACTTGGAGCACGCTAAACCTAGGCTTTCTCACCAGTTAGCCTTCCAGGTGCATACAAAAATCCGTGGAAATATCATCCACCGCACTGTGTTAGATGAGGTTGCTTCCACGTCGATTATGTCCTTGAACTGTTGGAGAGCCTTAGGCTCACCCGAGGTCACAAATTCTCCCACTACTCTTAGGGCGTTTGATGGACATGGTTTTCAACCATATGGACTCATTCCCTCAATCGGTGTTGAACTGGGGGGCAAAACAGTATCCGTACACATCGAAGTCGTAGATGCACCTTTCGATTACAATCTCCTACTTGGTCGGAATTGGTTCTATGCCATGACCGCCATAGCATCTACAGTCTTCCGGATTGTACAATTTCCTCATGAAGGGAAAATTGTCACTATTGATCAACTGGATTACTGTATCCCAGACCCCCATCCGAACTCCACCAATATCGTCCCGTTATTGGATCAACCTCGGTACCGGTTCCAAGACATAGGTGTTGGTCTCATGAAGGATTCATTCCTCATTGGAGTTTTTCCAGAGCTGGGAACCCATCTTCAACCAGTCAACATGATTTCATCACATGTCACCCCTTTCGATGATTCATGGGTGATTCCGAGTCCCACTCAGATTCAAGGCTATGGCAATTCCATGCCTTTGAACAGAAAACTTGCAGCATATGACGCGATCCAATCAACCACAGATTGGGTCGATTGTTCTTCTGATCACACCGTGGCACAACTCTCGGCTGAAACTCATCCACACCCACCACTTTTTGATCCTCTCAACTTGATTTTTCCTATTGACGAATCAATCATGGAGGTTATGTGCGGTGATGAGCCACCATGGGGAGATTTTCATCATCGATCTTCATTCCCCACTATTCAGCCACTTGAGCCTGATACAAAATCCAGCGCTTCACTTGGGATGGTTCAAACCAAGTTCCCCACGTCCCTCGATGAGGTATTTTCCGAAGGAAACTTGGCCAATCTTATGGAAACCACTCCCATCGATATTTCAGTGAAGCCTGGTATCGTGGAAAACGTACACATTGGCAAAACATGTACTCCCCTCGAAACGGAGTTCTATAGTGCCTACTTTAAAACTTTCCGCGATGTTTTTGCTTGGAGTTATGAAGAGATGCCAGGAATTGACCCCTCGATCGTGGTCCACGAAATTCCAACTTTCCCTGGCGCCCAACCTGTTCGGCAAAAGCTTCGACCCATTCATCCTTGTAAGGCAGCCGCCATTAAAGCAGAAGTTGAAAAACTTTTGCGTGCTGGTTTTATCTATCCTGTCCCATTGACAGAATGGGTATCCAACATCGTTCCCGTAGCCAAGAAACAGGGAACGATTAGAGTCTGTGTTGATTACCGTGATTTGAACAAGGCTTGTCCCAAAGACAACTACCCAACTCCGTTTATCGACCAGATCATCGATAACTGTGCCGGAAGTGTTATCTTTTCATTTATGGATGGCTTCTCTGGCTATAATCAGATCGATATCCTCCCAGCCGACCAACACAAAACGGCCTTTATCTGCCCTTGGGGGATCTTTGCATATCGAAAGTTACCTTTTGGCCTGAAAAATGCCGGGGCAACTTTCCAACGGGCGATGTCCTACGCATTCCATGACATCAAACATATTGTAGAGCCATATCTTGATGATCTTCCCGCTCATTCTCGGACGCGGGAAGACCATCCAGACCACTTGAGTGCCATTTTTGAAAGGTGCCGGCGCTACAATATACGTTTGAACCCGCACAAGTGCGTCTTTTGTGTAGAAGCCGGAAAACTGTTGGGCTTCATAGTCTCCAAAGGCGGGATACGTTTAGATCCCACAAAGGTAGCAGCTATCTTAGCTCTGCCTTCACCTACCAATATTCCAAAACTTCAATGTTTACAAGGGCATGCAAAATTTCTACGCCATTTTATCTGCAATCTGTCCAACGCTCCTTTGACAATTTAAAGGCAGCCTTAACCAAAGATCCTGTGATTCAACCCCCCAATTACACACAGGACTACATCCTTTATCTCGCAGCCTCGATTTCCACCATTGGTATGGTGTTAGTCCAGGAAGACCACAACGGCATAGAACATGTGGTGTACTATCTCAGCAAGAGTCTTCTTGACTCTGAAACTCGCTACTCACATGTTGAAAAGCTGGCTCTGGCAACAGTATTTGCTGTCCAGAGATTCCGTCACTACATCTTACTCCGCTGGACCACCGTCATCGCCGATTTCAATCCAATGTACTATATCCTCACACGACAAGTGCTTGGGGGCAAGTACTCCCGTTAGATTGTCATCCTTCAAGAGTTTGACTTGGAATTTGTCAAAGCCAAGTCTAAGAAATCCCTGGTCTTCGCTGAGTTAATTTGTAACCTGCCCCGTGCTACTGAGCAATCTGAGCCCATTGATTCTCTTCCCGACGAATCATTGTTCCTCATTAGCACATCTGATCCGTGGTATGGGGATATTCTCTTATATCTCCAAACCCAACGCTTCCGTCCCGATCTCACCCGCGATGAACGGCGACGTATCAGACACCACGCAAAATACTACCTTATAGTGAACGATACTGTGTATCGCCGTGGTGTCGACACTGTCCTTCGACGTTGTTTGACCTTAGATGAGGCGGAACGCGTTCTCAACGACTGCCACGCTGGAGCATGTGGTGGTCATCTCTCTGGGATGGCTACGGCCCAGAAAATATTGCGAGCAGGATACTTCTTGCCCTCAATTTTCAAAGACTGCATTGAAATAGTCAAGAAGTGTCCGCCATGCCAATTCTTTCATAGCAAAGCACGCTCGCATCCTGCTCCACTCCATCCTGTCATTGCCGTCGGCCCCTTTTCCAAATGGGGCATTGATTTTATGCACTGTAAGCCCACTTTAGCCGAGGGGCATAGCTATGTCATAGTAGCTGTCGACTATTTTACAAAATGGGATGAAGCGATGCCTACGTATGCTGAAGACGGCAAAACAGCAGCGCAATTCATATTCAATCATATTATAGCTAGATTTGGTGTCCCACAGTCTATTGTGACCGATCATGGTTCCCATTTCAGGAACCATATGATCGAAGAACTAAGTGCCAAACTGGGTTTTCATCACGAAAACTAAACCCCGTATTACCCACAAGCTAATGGCCAAGTTGAAGCCATTAATAAAGTCCTGAAACGAATGATTCAGCGCATTGTGGGTACCCAGAAATCCAATTGGCACTCAGCTCTGTTCTCAGCACTGTGGGCATACCGAACCTCAGTGAAAAGTGCTACTGGGTTTACACCATTTCAACTGGTGTACGGCCTAGAAGCCATTCTCCCGATTGAATGTGAAATTCCATCACTCAAGATAGCCATAGAGCTACTTCCACACACTACTTCCGAAGAGGAACGGTTTCTATGCCTAGCTAAGCTAGATGAAACCCGCCGCGACGCTGCTCTGGATAATGAAGCTCACAAAAAATGCGTCAAAGCTCAATACGACAAATCCGTTCAACCTCGGATATTCAATGAGGGTGACCTCGTACTTACATATGATCAGATGCATGATAAGCTTGGAAAAGGTAAACTTGAATCTATGTGGTACGGCCCCTTCATTGTAAAACGTGTCTTAGAAAAAGGAGCCTATGAACTAATCGATTGTGATGGTACGCCATTGGCATGGCCCCGCAACGGGCTATACCTCAAACGTTTCTACGCGTGAGGTTACCCTACGCGGGTTACTTGTTGTACATAATGTACTTAGTTTGCTTTTTGCTTTCTTTTTAGTGTGCGCTTGGACCTCATGTATCCACTCTTACTTTGACTCGTGACTTTATGCGCAGATGTCTGCCTACTTTGGATTCGCCGACGGTGCAAGCCGACATACCCGGAATCTTGCTTCCGCAGCATGGGTAATCTATTCCCCCACTGGCGAGTTGATTTCTTCAGGAGCCAATTGTTTAGGTCCTGCAACCAACAATATCGCAGAGTACCATGCAGTCATTGGTCTCTTGACAGAGGTTGCTTCACTCGGGATTGACTCCTTATCAGTCTTTTTAGACTCCCAACTCGTGGTTTCTCATCTAAACCGTGTTTACACAGTTTGCGATCCTACACTACTTCGTTTATTTCGAAGAGTACGCCTCTTGGAACGGTCATTTAATTTTATCACATATCAACACATACCGAGAGAATTCAATTGTATTGTTGATTCATTGGCTAATTACATTTTGGATTGGCATCTTGCCCATACATAAAAACATCATAAAAATAAAATGCACAAGCCATTGTAAATATTTAGATCATAAATAGGTCCATATCACTGTATATAAGTGTGTTTTTTCAAAAATACATAAAGTTTGTGTCAAAGACAAAATTGGGGATCAAATCCCATATACAAAAATTGGCCCTCAAAGCCTACATATCGTGTACATGCTGCAAAAAGATCAAAAGACCATCTATGGAGATCTAGGAGACCTATCATGTCCCTCATCGGACTCCTCCCGCTGCTGGTGGTAACACACTACAGCTCGAACCACCCTGCGAAGAAGTCGACTGATACGACCAGGCAAACCTATAGTATGCCGCTGGAGGTGGTAAGGGACGTCATCCATCCGCATAGCAGGGATGCCATGAGTCAATCCCTGCAGGTTCCTCTCAATATCCCGAATTCCTCCTGCCTCGTCTTCATCTTCCTCTTCGTCAGGAACAGCTTGACGATCGACACCACCACGACGGAGTGGAGAGTACCCAGCTGGTCTCTGTGGTCCACGGTCTGCAACACGCATGCGATTATACATTAGACGTCTTTTACACATTCTAAAAAAGTAATAAAAATTAAATATTCAAAAAGGAAAAAATACATATCCATGAAGGTCATACCAGAGTCGTCCCAGTCATCATCCTCTGGCAATGCCAAGTCGATGTCCTCACGGAAATCTACCCCTGAGTAGGGATAGTCATCAATCATAACGATCTGCTCCTCTAGCCAGGAGAAGAAGTCCTCACCAAAGGCTAGCCGCTGAGGTCCCCCGAGGCGTCCAGCATAGTCACTCCATCGAGCCATCCATGGCTCGGTAGGTGGACGAGGGCGTATAGATATCTGTGGGTGCAGTAGTGGCACCCTCGCCAAAAAGAAAGTGACCAGGATGCTCCCATAGCCAAACTGGGTATTTTTCCCAGTCCTACACTTGTGCACTTGTTCTTTCAGATTGGACAACACTGCCTCACACCAGTTGAAAACTGTTCCTCCCATGCACTCTGCTGCGAGATTCACTTGTGTGCGGGATGCCTGATGTGGACTCACACTTCCTGCTGCACGCATGATAGTGAATAGTACGGTTTTCACAGGAAGATTTATGACCTCCTTTATGGCCACCTTCCCACTTTTCTTACTCGAACCCGCCTGGCAATATCAAGCAATCAAGTCATCTGTGCTTGATTCTGAAGCTGAGTATCCAGTAAAGTTCACCCGGGCCCCTCTTTTCGAGAGACCCGTGAGGAAGTAAATATCCTTGAGTTGGATCTCAAGCACATGCTCTCCCACTCGGAAAGCTCGAATGTCAGGATCCCATAATTGGATGAGGTGAGTGAGAAGCTTAGGTTGCTGACGAATCCCTTTGGTTTTGAAGAACTTTAGCAAACCACATTCTCGCAATGCGGTCACGGTGGGTAAGTCATTTTCGGCTACAAAATCATCCGCTTCGTGCTCTCTTTCCTTCCAGCTTACCATTTTGCTCCGAATAAGTTACAAATCCCTGCAAAAGGTCAAACAAAACAATTAGTAACTATTTAGCAACTTAGTTCCAATAGGAAATTGGAGAAAATTTGATTTTTTAAACTAAAAATTCGCCTGTGCCGCGTCTGAGGGATATTATACCGCGCGGCAGTCCACACTACCGCGCCTCAATTTGAGGATCCAGCGCGGTACTATTACACAGTACCGCGCTTTTCGATAGAGCCCCCACGCGGTAGTGTGAAGGGCGATTCTTGCCCAAAAGGGCTCACTAAAAAGTCAAATTTTTCCTGGTGAAAGCAAAAATTTCTTACATAAAATGAAAGAGGGGTTCAAGCACTCTTACCTGGCGCAGACGGCTGTCGAAATGGTGTCCCAGAACTCCCGGTATGGATCCTTGAAATCTTGCTCCTAAATGGGTGAAAATGTCTCCTTTGGGTAAAAAACACAAATGAATAGTAATTTCTATTTTTACCATTCCTTATATAGCATTTTTTCACATTTTTTTTAATTAATTAATTACTATTTTAAATAGTTAAAATAAACCCTTGTTCACATTATTAATGTCCAGTTTTTGAGCATTTATTGACAGGATCCTCGGTAAAAATGCGATACATTCACGCTGGTGTTTATTCATGATTTGACCTTCATTTTGAGCGTACTTTATCTTTTTCGTGCTCTGGATTTAAAACTTGAAAAAGATTCCAAGCGCTTTTACACCCGTGTCGTGCTTGTCAAACTCGATTAAACGGTGTCGAGTACGGTCAGCTTTACTCATGCTCGTTAAACAATGAGGAAAGTATTATCCTGGTTGTATTTTATTCTTTTTTCGAACCAGAATAATTTAAAATTACGAAGACCATAGGAGTCCATAGTTAAGCTCTTTTCAGACTCCTTAAAATTGAAAATATTGCCAAGTGATCTTGACTCTTTCACACTTGTAAAAGTATTTGAAAGGTCGTCTATTCGGTGATAGGTTACCCCTTTTTCGGCCCGTCTAGACTATTTACGAGAAAGGTATACCTCAGTCAGTCTCGGCTGGGAGAGTTCTCTCGGGAATTGTTTTACACTTTTTCGGGATCGAGGGACTAAATTTTACGAAAAAGTACATTATGGAGCTTCCTTTAAGCTTTTTCAGGCTCTCTAAATATGAAAAACTACCGAGTTTTCCTTCCTTGGGCTCGTTAAAATGTTAACATCGAAGGACTCACTTTGGGACGAACCCCTCCTTTCTCAGGTTCGTAAAACATGTGAGATTGGACTCATCCATGAGATGAGCTACACCGAGCATCTGTTATCCTCTTCGAGCTCGCAAAACAAGAAAGAGGTACTCGTCTATCATGTCGGGGAAATATGGGGGGATAAGTCAAGTTTATCTATGGCAGCTTGTCAGTCGTTACCTTTGAACATGAGATGTGTCCGTCTCTTGTCTATATTGGGTATCCATTCTTCACTGAGTTATAGTCATCATCATGAGTCGTCTCCCTGGCCACGAGTCCACTCATCCGGTGTCTATCCTCTATTTATCAATAATCCCTGCTGCCAAGTCCTGTTACATGTCGTTATATGTTCAAAGGGTTGCATTATTTCGAGTCATTCATTGTGTCAGGCCTCCGCTGTGTCAGTACGTACTCCATTGCTTCATCATCTTATCATCTGTGTCGATTTCGTGTCGATGATGTGGGAATCATTATGTCCCACCTTCGACGAGTCTATTCCTGTCGACACCAAATCACTATCCGGGAATTAGACTTAGAGATCAACCGTAAGTACCTTGGTACCTGCATGCCTCAATGGCAGGTTTCCTCATGTTTGACAGTAGGTTCACATCATCGACCTCTGATCAAGCGATCTCTCGGATGCTCGACATCAACTCATTCATTCGCATTTCGTTGAGATGTACTATTGATACCTTGGGAATCATCGTCATCATTGGTGATCTCCCTCGCATTTGTTAACGGTCCACATCATTGACCGGTAATCAAATGGTTTCTACCATGTTCGACTTCAACACCTTGTAATCACATGGTTAGATTCGTATCTTTTGCGATCGGGTAGAAGACCCTGGGCACATCGCTGTATCTCGACTACGTCCAGGCTGCGATGGAGATGTCCCTTGTATTGTCACACAGATCCACTTATTGTATTGGGCGTGGCTGTGTCATTATTGTCTCATGGATCTACGATTGTTCATAGTAGCCATGATCTGTCCACAGTCTACATCATCTCAGTACTCATGGATCTGCAATGTATTGGCCGGTAGCCATGCTTTGAGTCATCTGTTTTCGAGCATGGTAATGCCCGCCTCGGTGGTATATCTAACACTTTGTTTCTATTTCAGCTCAGTGTCGCTCTCCTCGATGCTATCTCTACACACTATATTTGTAAAGTCTTTCGGCCATCAGTCCCTTCTGACCTCACACTTTAGGGGGCATCTGTTATACCTCTATGTTTCACAGTGTCGCATCTCCATCACAAAACGAGTTGACGACACTTTCTCTATTGTTTTAAACCATCCAGAAGAGGCAAATGATGAGTCAACCTTGAAGGTGAATCTACCCTGACAAGTTTTGACCCACCTAAGACTTTATCTACACACACTACCACGCCTTGCTCATTTATCAAAACGCGGTACTCGGTACTACCGCGCTATGCTATTTCCCCAAAACGCGGCAGTACCGCGTTCTGCAGAGACTGCAGAATGCGGTACTCTTTTAATAACCTTTTTTCCTTGGCTTGTGGGATTTTGGATTTTCGAAGATAATGGAAGATTGGGGTCCTTGATTCGATCTCAACTCATTTCCTTCGATTAGAAACCCTGATCCACTTATCTCTCCCTAGATCCACCCATCTCTCTTGTTGGTTAACCTCACCATTCACTATAAAAGAGAGGCATTCCATTGGAAAAGGGAAGACTCTTGAGAGTACCAAACTTATGGTCTTGCAGCATTGTGGAGATAGCTAGAGGAGAAGACACTTGGAGCTGGAGGATTGGCTTGGACATCAAGCATCTTTTGTAAGTATTCTTCAAGTTGTAATGGAATAACTTGTCCTGTTTTCCCAAATCATTTGTGTTAACTTTGTTTTAATGATATGATTTGTATCTTTCATAGATTTAGATCTTAACTCATGCTTCAGGTTGCTAGAGAATAGTGCATTCTTGTGTCTTGGTTCCATTTTGACAGATTCATTTGTGAGGGCTTGGAGATCGGAGCAACTACAAGAACAAGCGTCTAGATACAAGGTTAGTTAAACTTCTTCTACTCTTTCTAGCATTTTAATCCTGAGATGTTTGTTAGATCTAGGGATTCAAGGTAGCATTTGTTTTGACTTGTTTCTTGCTTTAAGGTTAGTTTAAAGTCTGCTTTAAAGTTAAGAGAGTTTTGGCTTATCCGTAGGACAAAATTCTACATAACACCTTACTTTCCTCGTTTTTTAAAATCACAGCTTCAAGAAGGTTTACATGATTTCTTAAAAAACACGCGTTTTTAGAAAATGTGTTTTATTTCATAAATGGAATCAACAAAATATGCACATTCTACGTCATAACGACTTTCTATAGTTTGCGCATGCGTCCGGAAATAAGAAAAGCTTACTTCCACCGTTTTTTAAAATCACAGCTTCTAGAAGGTTTACATGATTTCGTAAAAAACACGAGTTTTTAGAAAATGTGTTTTATTTCATAAATCGAATAAACAAAGTATGCACATTCTACGTCATAACGACTTTCTATAGTTTGCGCATGCGTTTTGAAATAAGAAAGCTTACTTCCCCCGTTTTTTAAAATCACAGCTTCTAGAAGGTTTACATGATTTCTTAAAAAACACGAGTTTTTAGAAAATGTGTTTTATTTCATAAATGGAATCAACAAAGTATGCACATTCTACATCATAACGACTTTCTATAGTTTGCGCATGCGTCCGGAAATAAGAAAATCTTACTTCCACCGTTTTTTAAAATCACAGCTTCTAGAAGGTTTACATGATTTCTTAAAAAACAAGAGTTTTTAGAAAATGCATTTTATTTCATAAATGGAATCAACAAAGTATGCACATCCTACGTCATAACGACTTTCTATAGTTTGTGCATTCGTCCGGAAATAAGAAAAGCTTACTTCCACCGTTTTTTAAAATCACAGCTTCTAGAAGGTTTACATGATTTCGTAAAAAACACGAGTTTTTAGAAAATGTGTTTTATTTCATAAATGGAATCTACAAAGTATGCACATTCTACGTCATAACGACTTTCTATAGTTTGCGCATGCGTCCGGAAATAAGAAAAGCTTACTTCACCCGTTTTTTAAAATCACAGCTTCTAGAAGGTTTACATGATTTCTTAAAAAACACGAGTTTTTAGAAAATATTTTTTATTTCATAAATGGAATAAAAAAAGTATGCACATTCTACTTCATAACGACTTTCTATAGTTTGCGCATGCGTCCGGAAATAAGAAAAGCTTACTTCCACCGTTTTTTAAAATCACAGCTTCTAGAAGGTTTAAATGATTTCTTAAAAAACACGAGTTTTTAGAAAATGTGTTTTATTTCATAAATGGAATCTACAAAGTATGCATATTCTACGTCATAACAACTTTCTATAGTTTGCGCATGCGTCCGGAAATAAGAAAAGCTTACTTCCACCGTTTTTTAAAATCACAGCTTCTAGAAGGTTTACATGATTTCGTAAAAAACACGAGTTTTTATAAAATGTGTTTTATTTCATAAATGGAATCTACAAAGTATGCAAATTCTACGTCATAACAACTTTCTATAGTTTGCGCATGCGTCCGGAAATAAGAAAAGGTTACTTCCACCGTTTCTTAAAATCACAGCTTCTAGAAGGTTTACATGATTTCGTAAAAAACACGAGTTTTTAGAAAATGTGTTTTATTTCATAAATGGAATCAACAAAGTATGCACATTCTACGTCATAACGACTTTCTATAGTTTGCACATGCGTCCGGAAATAAGAAAAGCTTACTTCCACCATTTTTTAAAATCACAGCTTGTAGAAGGTTTACATGACTTCTTAAAAAACATGAGTTTTTAGAAAATGTGTTTTATTTCATAAATGGAATCAACAAAGTATGCATATTTTACGTCATAACGACTTTCTATAGATTGCGCATGCGTCCGGAAATAAGAAAAGATTACTTCCACCGTTTTTTAAAATCACAGCTTCTAGAAGGTTTACATAATTTCGTAAAAAACACGAGTTTTTAGAAAATGTGTTTTATTTCATAAATGGAATCTACATAGTATGCACATTCTATGTGATAACGACTTTCTATAATTTGCGCATGCGTCCGGAAATAAGAAAAGCTTACTTCCCCTGTTTTTTGAAATCACGGCTTCTAGAAGGTTTACATGATTTCTTAAAAAACACGAGTTTTTTAAAAATGTGTTTTATTTCATAAATGGAATCAACAAAGTATACACATTCTACATCATAACGACTTTCTATAGTTTGCGCATGCGTTTGGAAATAAGAAAAGCTTACTTCCCCCGTTTTTTAAAATCACAGCTTCTAGAAGGTATACATGATTTGTTAAAAAACATGAGTTTTTAGAAAATGTGTTTTATTTCATAAATGGAATCAACAAAGTATACACATTCTACATCATAACGACTTTCTATAGTTTGCGCATGCGTCCGGAAATAAGAAAAGCTTACTTCCCCCGTTTTTTAAAATCACAGCTTCTAGAAGGTTTACATGATTTCTTAAAAAACACGATTTTTTAGAAAATGTGTTTTATTTCATAAATGGAATCAAGAAAGTATGCACATTCTACGTCACAACTACTTTCTATAGTTTGCGCATCCGTCCGGAAATAACAAAAGTTTACTTCCACCGTTTTTTAAAATCACAGCTTCTAGAAGGTTTACATGATTTCGTAAAAAAGAGTAGTTTTTAGAAAATGTGTTTTATTTCATAAATGGAATCTACAAAGTATGCACATTCTACGTGATAACGACTTTCTAGAGTTTGAGCATGCGTTTGGAAAAAAGAAAAGCTTACTTCCCTCGTTTTTTAAAATCACAGCTTCTAGAAGGTTTACATGATTTCTTAAAAAACACGAGTTCTTAAAAAATGTGTTTTATTTAATAAATGGAATAAAAAAAGTATGCACATTCTACATCATAACGACTTTCTATAGTTTGCGCATGCGTCCGGAAATAAGGAAAGCTTATTTCCACCATTTTTTAAAATCACAGCTTCGAGAAGGTTTACATGATTTCTTAAAAAAAAACGAGTTTTTAGAAAATGTGTTTTATTTCATAAATGGAATCAACAAAGTATGCACATTCTACGTCATAACAACTTTCTATAGATTGCGCATGCGTCCGGAAATAAGAAAAGATTACTTCCACCGTTTTTTAAAATCACAGCTTCTAGAAGGTTTACATGATTTCTTAAAAAAACATGAGTTTTTACAAAATGTGTTTTATTTCATAAATGGAATCAACAAAGTATACACATTCTACGTAATAACGACTTTCTATAGATTGCGCAGGCGTCCGGAAATAAGAAAAGATTACTTCCACCATTTTTTAAAATCACAGCTTCTAGAAGACTTACATAATTTCGTAAAAAACACGAGTTTTTAGAAAATGTGTTTTATTTCATAAATGGAATCTACAAAGTATGCACATTCTACGTCATAACGACTTTCTATAGTTTGCGCATGCGTCCGGAAATAAGAAAAGCTTACTTCCCCCGTTTTTTAAAATCACAGCTTCTAGAAGGTTTACATGATTTCTTAAAAAACACGAGTTTTTAGAAAATGTGTTTTATTTCATAAATGGAATCAACAAAGTATGCACATTCTACGTCATAACGACTTTCTATAGTTTGCGCATGTGTCCGGAAATAAGAAAAGCTTACTTCCACCGTTTTTTAAAATCACAGCTTCTAGAAGGTTTACATGATTTCTTAAAAAACACGAGTTTTTAGAAAATGTGTTTTATTTCATAAATTGAATCAACAAAGTATGCACATTCTACGTCACAACGACTTTCTAAAGTTTGCGCATGCGTCTGGAAATAAGAAAAGCTTACTTCCGCCGTTTTTTAAAATCAGAGCTTCTAGAAGGTTTACACGATTTCGTAAAAAACAGGTGTTTTTAGAAAATGTGTTTTATTTCATCAATGGAATCTATAAAGTATGCACATTATACGTCATAACGACTTTCTATAGTTTGCGCATGCGTCCGGAAATAAGAAAATCTTACTTCCCCCGTTTTTTAAAATCACAGCTTCTAGAAGGTTTACATGATTTCTTAAAAAACATGAGTTTTTAGAAAATGTGTTTTATTTCATAAATGGAATCAACAAAGTGTGCACATTCTACGTCATAACGACTTTCTATAGTTTGCGCATTCGACCGGAAATAAGAAAAGCTTACTTCCATCGTTTTTTAAAATCACATCTTCTTGAAGGTTTACATGATTTCTTAAAAAACACGAGTTTCTAGAAAATGTGTTTTATTTCATAAATGGAATTAACAAAGTATGCACATTCTACATCATAACGACTTTCTATAGTTTGCGCATTTGTCCAGAAATAAGAAAAGCTTACTTCCAGCGTTTTTTAAAATCACAGCTTCTAGAAGGTTTACATGATTTCGTAAAAAATACGAGTTTTTAGAAAATGTGTTTTATTTCATAAATGGAATCAACAAAGTATGCACATTCTACGTCATAATGACTTTATATAGTTTGAGCATTCGTCCGGAAATAAGAAAAGCTTACTTCCACCGTTTTTTAAAATCACAGCTTCTAGAAGGTTTACATGATTTCGTAAAAAACATGAGTTTTTAGAAAATGTGTTTTATTTAATAAATGGAATCTACAAAGTATGCACATTCTACGTCATAACGACTTTCTATAGTTTGCGCATGCGTCCGGAAATAAGAAAATCTTACTTCCCCCGTTTTTTAAAATCACAGCTTCTAGAAGGTTTACATGATTTCTTAAAAAACACGAGTTTTTAGAAAATGTGTTTTATTTCATAAATGGAATCAACAAAGCATGCACATTCTACGTCATAACGAATTTCTATAGTTTGCGCATGCGTTTGGAAATAAGAAAAGCTTACTTCCCCCGTTTTTTAAAATCACAGCTTCTAGAAGGTTTACATGATTTCTTAAAAAACACTAGTTTTTAGAAAATATGTTTTATTTCATAAATGGAATCAACAAAGTATACACATTCTAAGTCATAACGACTTTCTATAGTTTGCGCATGCGTCCAGAAATAAGAAAAGCTTACTTCCACCGTTTTTTAAAATCACAGCTTCTAGAAGGTTTACATGATTTCATAAAAAACACGAGTTTTTAGAAAATGTGTTTTATTTCATAAATGGAATCTACAAAGTATGCACATTCTACATCATAACGATTTTCTATAGTTTGCGCATGCGTCCGGAAATAACAAAAGCTTACTTCCCCCGTTTTTTTAAATCACAGCTTCTAGAAGGTTTACATGATTTCTTAAAAAACACGAGTTTTTAGAAAATGTGTTTTATTTCATAAATGAAATCAACAAAGTATGCACATTCTACATCATAACGACTTTCTATAGTTTGCGTATGCGTCCGGAAATAAGAAAAGCTTACTTCCCCCATTTTTTAAAATCACAGCTTCTAGATGGTTTACATGATTTCTTAAAAAACACGAGTTTTTAGAAAATGTGTTTTATTTCATAAATGGAATCAACAAAGTATGCACATTCTACGTCATAACAACTTTCTATAGATTGCGCATGCGTCCGGAAATAAGAAAAGATTACTTCCACCGTTTTTTAAAATCACAGCTTCTAGAAGGTTTACATAATTTCGTAAAAAACACGAGTTTTTAGAAAATGTGTTTTATTTCATAAATGGAATCTACAAAGTATGCACATTCTACGTCACAACGACTTTCTATAGTTTGCGCATGCGTTCGGAAATAAGAAAAGCTTACTTCCCCCGTTTTTTAAAATCACAGCTTCTAGAAGGTTTACATGATTTCTTAAAAAACATGAGTTTTTAGAAAATGTGTTTTATTTCATAAATGGAATCAACAAAGTATGCACATTCTACGTCACAACGACTTTCTATAGTTTGCGCATGCGTCCGGAAATAAGAAAAGCTTACTTCCCCCGTTTTTTAAAATCACAGCTTCTACAAGGTTTACATGATTTCTTAAAAAACACGAGTTTTTAGAAAATGTGTTTTATTTCAAAAATGGAGTCAAGAAAGTATGCACATTCTACGTCACAACGACTTTCTATAGTTTGCGCATGTGTCCGTAAATAAGAAAAGTTTACTTCCACCATTTTTTAAAATCACAGCTTCTAGAAGGTTTACAAGATTTCGTAAAAAACACAAGTTTTTAGAAAATGTGTTTTATTTCATAAATGGAATCAACAAAGTATGCACATTCTACGTCATAACGATTTTCTATAGTTTGCGCATGCGTCCCGAAATAAGAAAAGCTTACTTCCCCCGTTTTTTAAAATCACAGCTTATAGAAGGTTTACATGATTTCTTAAAAAACACGAGTTTTTAGAAAATGTGTTTTATTTCATAAATAGAATCAACAAGGTATGCACATTCTACGTCACAACGACTTTCTATAGTTTGCGCATGCGTCCGGAAATAAGAAAATCTTACTTCCCCCGTTTTTTAAAATCACAGCTTCTAGAAGGTTTACATGATTTCTTAAAAAACATGAGTTTTTAGAAAATGTGTTTTATTTCATCAATGGATTCAACAAAGAATGCACATTCTACATCATAACAACTTTCTATAGTCTGCGCATGCGTCTGGAAATAAGAAAAGCTTACTTCCACCATTTTTAAAATCACAGCTTCTAGAAGGTTTACATGATTTCGTAAAAAACACGAGTTTTTAGAAAATGTGTTTTATTTCATAAATGGAATCTACAAAGTATGCACATTCTACGTCATAACGACTTTCTATAGTTTGGGCATGCGTCTGGAAATAAGAAAAGATTACTTCCACCGTTTTTTAAAATCACAGCTTCTAGAAGGTTTACATGATTTTGTAAAAAACACGAGTTTTCAGAAAATGTGTTTTATTTCATAAATGGAATCAACAAAGTATGCCCATTCTACGTCATAACGACTTTCTATAGTTTGCGCATGCGTCCGGAAATAAGAAAAGCTTACTTCCACCATTTTTTAAAATCACAGTTTCTATAAGGTTTACATGATTTCGTAAAAAACACGAGTTTTTAAAAAATGTGTTTTATTTCATAAATGGAATCTACAAAGTACGCACATTCTACGTTATAACGACTTTCTATAGTTTGCGCATGCGTCCGGAAATAAGAAAATATTACTGCAACCGTTTTTTAAAATCACAGCTTCTAGAAGGTTTACATAATTTCGTAAAAAACACGAGTTTTTAGAAAATGTGTTTTATTGCATAAATGGAATCTACAAAGTATGCACATTCTACGTCACAAAGACTTTCTATAGTTTGCGCATGCGTCCGGAAATAAGAAAAGCTTACTTCCCCCATTTTTTAAAATCACAGCTTCTAGAAGGTTTACATGATTTCTTAAAAAACATGAGTTTTTAGAAAATGTGTTTTATTTCATAAATAGTATCAACAATGTATGCACATTCTACGTCACAACGACTTTCTATAGTTTGCATATTCGTCCGGAAATAAGAAAAGCTTACTTCCACCGTTTTTTAAAATCACAGCTTCTAGAAGGTTTACATGATTTCTTAAAAAAAACGAGTTTTTAGAAAATGTGTTTTATTTCATAAATGGAATCAACAAAGTATGCACATTCTACGCCACAACGACTTTCTATAGTTTGCGCATGCGTCCGGAAATAAGAAAAGTTTACTTCCACCGTTTTTTAAAATCAGAGCTTCTAGAAGGTTTACATGATTTCGTAAAAAACATGAGTTTTTAGAAAATGTGTTTTATTTGATAAATGGAATCTACAAAGTATGCACATTCTACGTCATAACGACTTTCTATAGTTTGAGCATGTGTTTGGAAATAAGAAAAGCTTACTTCCCCCGTTTTTTAAAATCACGGCTTCTAGAAGGTTTAAATGATTTCTTAAAAAACACGAGTTTTTATAAAATGTGTTTTATTTCATAAATGGAATAAAAAAAGTATGCACATTCTACGTCACAACGACTTTCTATAGTTTGCGCGTGCGTCCGGAAATAAGAAAAGCTTACTTCCCCCGTTTTTTAAAATCAAAGCTTCTAGAAGGTTTACAGGATTTCTTAAAAAACACGAGTTTTTAGAAAATGTGTTTTATTTCATAAATGGAATCAACAAAGTCTGCACATTCTATGTCACAACGACTTTCTATAGTTTGCGCATGCGTCTGGAAATAAGAAAAGTTTACTTCCACCGTTTTTTAAAATCACAGCTTCTAGAAGGTTTACATGATTTTGTAAAAAACACGAGTTTTCAGAAAATGTGTTTTATTTCATAAATGGAATCTACAAAGTATGCACATTCTACGTCATAACGACTTTCTATAGTTTGCGCATGCGTCCGGAAATAAGAAAAGCTTACTTCCACCGTTTTTTTAAAATCACAGCTTCTATAAGGTTTACATGATTTCGTAAAAAACACGAGTTTTTAAAAAATGTGTTTTATTTCATAAATGGAATCTACAAAGTATGCACATTCTACGTTATAACGACTTTCTATAGTTTGCGCATGCGTCCGGAAATAAGAAAATATTACTGCAACCGTTTTTTAAAATCACAGCTTCTAGAAGGTTTACATTATTTCGTAAAAAACACGAGTTTTTAGAAAATGTGTTTTATTGCATAAATGGAATCTACAAAGTATGCACATTCTACGTCACAAAGACTTTCTATAGTTTGCGCATGCGTCCGGAAATAAGAAAAGCTTACTTCCCCCTTTTTTTAAAATCACAGCTTCTAGAAGGTTTACATGATTTCTTAAAAAACATGAGTTTTTAGAAAATGTGTTTTATTAAATAAATAGTATCAACAAAGTATGCACATTCTACGTCACAACGACTTTCTATAGTTTGCATATTCGTCCGGAAATAAGAAAAGTTTACTTCCACCGTTTTTTAAAATCACAGCTTCTAGAAGGTTTACATGATTTCGTAAAAAAACACGAGTTTTTAGAAAATGTGTTTTATTTGATAAATGGAATCTACAAAGTATGCACATTCTACGTCATAACGACTTTCTATAGTTTGAGCATGTGTTTGGAAATAAGAAAAGCTTACTTCCCCCGTTTTTTAAAATCACAGCTTCTAGAAGGTTTAAATGATTTCTTAAAAAACACGAGTTTTTATAAAATGTGTTTTATTTCATAAATGGAATAAAAAAAGTATGCACATTCTACGTCACAACGACTTTCTATAGTTTGCGCATGCGTCCGGAAATAAGAAAAGCTTACTTCCCCCCTTTTTTTAAATCACAGCTTCTAGAAGGTTTACATGATTTCTTAAAAAACACGAGTTTTTAGAAAATGTGTTTTATTTCATAAATGGAATCAACAAAGTATGCACATTCTACGTCACAACGACTATCTATAGTTTGCGCGTGCGTCCGGAAATAAGAAAAGCTTACTTCCCCCGTTTTTTAAAATCACAGCTTCTAGAAGGTTTACAGGATTTCTTAAAAAACACGAGTTTTTAGAAAATGTGTTTTATTTCATAAATGGAATCAACAAAGTCTGCACATTCTATGTCACAACGACTTTCTATAGTTTGCGCATGCGTCTGGAAATAAGAAAAGTTTACTTCCACCGTTTTTTAAAATCACAGCTTCTAGAAGGTTTACATGATTTCGTAAAAAACACGAGTTTTTAGAAAATGTGTTTTATTTCATAAATGGAATCTAAAAAGTATGCACATTCTACGTCATAACGACTTTCTATAGTTTGAGCATGCGTTTGGAAATGAGAAAAGCTTACTTCCCCCGTTTTTTAAAATCACAGCTTCTAGAAGGTTTACATGATTTCTTAAAAAACACGAGTTTTTATAAAATGTGTTTTATTTCATAAATGGAATCAACAAAGAATGCACATTCTACGTCATAACGACTTTCTATAGTTTGCGCATAAGTTTCGAAATAAGAAAAGCTTACATCGCCCGTTTTTTAAAATCACAGCTTCTAGAAGGTTTACATGATTTCTTAAAAAACTCGAGTTTTTATAAGATGTGTTTTATTTCATAAATAGAATCAACAAAGTATGCACATTCTACGTCATAAGGACTTTCTATAGTTTGCGGATGCGTCCGGAAATAAGAAAAGCTTACTTCCACCATTTTTTAAAATCACAGCTTCTAGAAGGTTCACATGATTTCGTAAAAAACACGAGTTTTTAGAAAATGTGTTCTATTTCATAAATGGAATCAACAAAGTATGCACATTCTACATCATAACGACTTTCTATAGATTGCGCATGCGTCAGGAAATAAGAAAAGATTACTTCCACCGTTTTTTAAAATCACAGCTTCTAGAAGGTTTACATAATTTCGTAAAAAACACGAGTTTTTAGAAAATGTGTTTTATTTCATAAATGGAATCTACAAAGTATGCACATTCTACGTCACAACGATTTTCTATAGTTTGCGCATGCGTCCGGAAATAAGAAAAGCTTACTTCCCCCGTTTTTTAAAATCACAGCTTCTAGAAGGTTTACATGATTTCTTAAAAAACACGAGTTTTTAGAAAATGTGTTTTAGTTCATAAATGGAATCAACAAATTATGTACATTCTACGTCATAACGACTTTCTATAGTTTGCGGATGCGTCCGGAAATAAGAAAAGCTTACTTCCACCGTTTTTTAAAATCACAGCTTCTAGAAGGTTTACATGATTTCGTAAAAAACACGAGTTTTTAGAAAATGTGTTTTATTTCATAAATGGAATCAACAAAGTATGCACATTCTACCTCATAACGACTTTCTATAGATTGCGCATGCATCCGGAAATAAGAAAAGATTACTTCCACCGTTTTTTAAAATCACAGCTTCTACAAGGTTTACATAATTTCGTAAAAAACACAAGTTTTTAGAAAATGTGTTTTATTTCATAAATGGAATATACAAAGTATGCACATTCTACGTCACAATGACTTTCTATAGTTTGCGCATGCGTCCGGAAATAAGAAAAGCTTACTTCGCCCGTTTTTTAAAATCACAGCTTCTAGAAGGTTTACATGATTTCCTAAAAAACACGAGTTTTTAGAAAATGTGTTTTATTTCATAAATGGAATCAACAAAGTATGCACATTCTATGTCATAACGACTTTCTATAGTTTGCGCATGCGTTCGGAAATAAGAAAAGCTTAATTCCCCCGTTTTTTAAAATCACAGCTTCTAGAAGGTTTACATGATTTGTTAAAAAAAACGAGTTTTTTGAAAATGTGTTTTATTTCATAAATGGAATCAACAAAGTATGCACATTCTACATCATAACGACTTTCTATAGTTTGCGCATGCGTCCGGAAATAAGAAAAGCTTACTTCCCCCGTTTTTTAAAATCACAGCTTCTAGAAGGTTTACATGATTTCGTAAAAAACACGAGTTTTTAGAAAATGTGTTTTATTTCATAAATGGAATCAACAAAGTATGCACATTCTATGTCATAACGACTTTCTATAGTTTGCGCATGCGTCCGGAAATAAGAAAAGCTTACTTCCACCGTTTTTTAAAATCACAGCTTCTAGAAGGTTTACATGATTTCGTAAAAAACACGAGTTTTTAGAAAATGTGTTTTATTTCATAAATGGAATCTACAAAGTATGCACATTCTATGTCATAACGAATTTCTATAGCTTGCGCATGCGTCCGGAAATAAGAAAAGTTTACTTCCACCGTTTTTTAAAATCACAGCTTCTAGAAGGTTTACATGATTTCGTAAAAACCACGAGTTTTTAGAAAATGTGTTTTATTTCATAAATGGAATCTACAAAGTATACACATTCTACGTCATAACGACTTTCTATAGTTTGCGCATGCGTCCGGAAATAAGAAAAGATTACTTCCACCGTTTTTTAAAATCACAGCTTCTAGAAGGTTTACATGAGTTCTTAAAAAACACAAGTTTTTAGAAAATGTGTTTTATTTCATAAATGGAATCAACAAAGTATGCACATTCTACGTCATAATGACTTTCTATAGTTTCCGCATGCGTTTGGAAGTAAGATAAGCTTACTTCCCCCATTTTTTAAAATCACAGCTTCTAGAAGGTTTACATGATTTCTTAAAAAACACGAGTTTTTAGAAAATGTGTTTTATTTCATAAATGGAATCAACAAAGTATGCACATTCTATGTCATAACGACTTTCTATAGTTTGTGCATGCGTCCGGAAATAAGAAAAGCTTACTTCCCCCGTTTTTTAAAATCACAGCTTCCAGAAGGAATACATGATTTCTTAAAAACAACGAGTTTTTAGAAAATGTGTTTTATTTCATAAATGGAATCTACAAAGTATGCACATTCTACTTCATAAGGACTTTCTATAGTTTGTGCATGCGTCCGGAAATAATAAAAGCTTAATTCCCCCGTTTTTTAAAATCACAGCTTCTAGAAGGTTTACATGATTTCTTAAAAAACACGAGTTTTTAGAAAATGTGTTCTATTTCATAAATGGAATCAACAAAGTATGCGCATTCTACGTCATAACGACTTTCTATAGTTTGCGCATGTGTCCGGAAATAAGAAAAGCTTACTTCGCCCGTTTTTTAAAATCACAGCTTCTAGAAGGTTTACATGATTTCTTAAAAAACACGAGTTTTTAGAAAATGTGTTTTATTTCATAAATGGAATCAGCAAAGTATGCACATTCTACGTCATAACGACTTTCTATAGTTTGCGGATGCGTCCGGAAATAAGAAAAGCTTACTTCCACCGTTTTTTAAAATCACAGCTTCTAGAAGGTTTACATGATTTCGTAAAAAACAAGAGTTTTTAGAAAATGTGTTTTATTTCATAAATGGAATCTACAAAGTATGCACATTTTACGTCATAATGACTTTCTATAGTTTGCGCATGCGTCCGGAAATAAGAAAAGTTTACTTTCACCGTTTTTTAAAATCACAGCTTCTAGAAGGTTTACATGATTTCGTAAAAAACACGAGTTTTTAGAAAATGTGTTTTATTTAATAAATGGAATCTACAAAGTATGCACATTCTGCGTCATAAAGACTTTCTATAGTTTGCGCATGCGTCCGGAAATAAGAAAAGCTTACTTCCCCCGTTTTATAAAATCACAGCTTCTAGAAGGTTTACATGATTTCTTAAAAAACACGAGTTTTTAGAAACTGTGTTTTATTTCATAAATGGAATGAACAGAGTATGCACATTCTACGTCATAATGGCTTTCTATTGTTTGCTCATGCGTTTGGAAATAAGAAAAGCTTACTTCCCCCGTTTTTTAAAATCACAGCTTCTAGAATTTTACATGATTTCTTAAAAAACACGAGTTTTTAGAAAAATGTGTTTTATTTCATAAATGGAATCAACAAAGTATGCACATTCTACGTCATAACGACTTTCTATAGTTTGCGCATGCGTCCGGAAATAAGAAAAGCTTACTTCCCCCGTTTTTTAAAATCACAGCTTCTAGAAGGTTTACATGATTTCTTAAAAAACACGAGTTTTCAGAATCTGTGTTTTCTTTCATAAATGGAATGAACAAAGTATGCACATTCTACGTCATAATGGCTTTCTATTGTTTGCTCATGCGTTTGGAAATAAGAAAAGCTTACTTCCCCCGTTTTTTAAAATCACAGCTTTTAGAATTTTACATGATTTCGTAAAAAACACGAGTTTTTAGAAAATGTGTTTTATTTCATAAATGGAATCTACAAAGTATGCACATTCTGCGTCATAAAGACTTTCTATAGTTTGCGCATGCGTCCGGAAATAAGAAAAGCTTACTTCCCCCGTTTTTTAAAATCACAGCTTCTAGAAGGTTTACATGATTTCTTAAAAAACACGAGTTTTTAGAAACTGTGTTTTATTTCATAAATGGAATGAACAAAGTATGCACATTCTACGTCATAATGGCTTTCTATTGTTTGCTCATGCGTTTGGAAATAAGAAAAGCTTACTTCCCCCGTTTTTTAAAATCACAGCTTCTAGAATTTTACATGATTTCTTAAAAAACACGAGTTTTTAGAAAATGTGTTTTATTTCATAAATGGAATCAACAAAGTATGCACATTCTACGTCATAACGACTTTCTATAGTTTGCGCATGCGTCCGGAAATAAGAAAAGCTTACTTCCACCGTTTTTTAAAATCACAGCTTCTAGAAGGTTTACATGATTTCTTAAAAAACACGAGTTTTTAGAAACTGCGTTTTATTTCATAAATGGAATGAACAAAGTATGCACATTCTACGTCATAATGGCTTTCTATTGTTTGCTCATGCGTTTGGAAATAAGAAAAGCTTACTTCCACCGTTTTTTAAAATCACAGCTTCTAGAATTTTACATGATTTCTTAAAAAACAAGAGTTTTTAGAAAATGTGTTTTATTTCATAAATGGAATCTACAAAGTATGCACATTCTACGTCATAACGACTTTCTATAGTTTGTGCATGAGTCCGGAAATAAGAAAAGCTTACTTCCACCGTTTTTTAAAATCACAGCTTCTAGAAAGTTTACATGATTTCGTAAAAAACACGAGTTTTTAGAAAATGTGTTTTATTTCATAAATGGAATCTACAAAGTATGCACATTCTATGCCATAACGACTTTCAATAGTTTGCGCATGCGTCTGGAAATAAGAAAAGCTTACTTCCACCGTTTTTTAAAATCACAGCTTCTAGAAGGTTTACATGATTTCGTAAAAAACACGAGTTTTTAGAAAATTGTTTTTTATGTCATAAATATTATCTACAAAGTATGCACAGTCTACGTCATAAGGACATTCTATAGTTTGCGCATGCATCTGGAAATAAGAAAAGCTTACTTCCCCCGTTTTTCAAAATCACAGCTTCTAGAAAGTCTACATGATTTCTTAAAAAACACGAGTTTTTAGAAAATGTGTTTTATTTCATAAATGGAATCTACAAAGTATGCACATTCTACGTCACAACGATTTTCTATAGTTTGCGCATGCGTTCGGAAATAAGAAAAGCTTACTTCCCCCGTTTTTTAAAACCACAGCTTCTAGAAGTTTTACATGATTTCTTAAAAAACACGAGTTTTTAGAAAATGTGTTTTATTTCATAAATGGAATCAACAAATTATGCACATTCTACATCATAACGACTTTCTATAGTTTGCGGATGCGTCCCGAAATAAGAAAAGCTTATTTCCACCGTTTTTTAAAATCACAGCTTCTAGAAGGTTTACATGATTTCGTAAAAAACACGAGTTTTTAGAAAATGTGTTTTATTTCATAAATGGAATCAACAAAGTATGCACATTCTACCTCATAACGACTTTCTATAGATTGCGCATGCATCCGGAAATAAGAAAAGATTACTTCCACCGTTTTTTAAAATCACAGCTTCTAGAAGGTTTACATAATTTCGTAAAAAACACGAGTTTTTAGAAAATGTGTTTTATTTCATAAATGGAATATACAAAGTATGCACATTCTACGTCACAATGACTTTCTATAGTTTGCGCATGCGTCCGGAAATAAGAAAAGCTAACTTCACCCGTTTTTTAAAATCACAGCTTCTAGAAGGTTTACATGATTTATTAAAAAACACGAGTTTTTAGAAAATGTGTTTTATTTCATAAAGGGAATCAACAAAGTATGCACATTCTATGTCATAACGACTTTCTATAGTTTGCGCATGCGTTCGGAAATAAGAAAAGCTTAATTCCCCCGTTTTTTAAAATCACAGCTTCTAGAAGGTTTACATGATTTCTTAAAAAACACGAGTTTTTTGAAAATGTGTTTTATTTCATAAATGGAATCAACAAAGTATGCACATTCTACGTCACAACGATTTTCTATAGTTTGCGCATGCGTTCGGAAATAAGAAAAGCTTACTTCCCCCGTTTTTTAAAATCACAGCTTCTAGAAGTTTTACATGATTTCGTAAAAAACACGAGTTTTTAGAAAATGTGTTTTATTTCATAAATGGAATCAACAAAGTATGCACATTCTACGTCATAACGACTTTCTATAGTTTGCGCATGCGTCCGGAAATAAGAAAAGCTTACTTCCACCGTTTTTTAAAATCACAGCTTCTAGAACGTTTACATGATTTCGTAAAAAACACGAGTTTTTAGAAAATGTGTTTTATTTCATAAATGGAATCAACAAAGTATGCACATTCTACATCATAACGAATTTCTATAGTTTGCGCATGCGTCCGGAAAAAAGAAAAGCTTACTTCCCCCGTTTTTTAAAATCACAGCTTCTAGAAGGTTTACATTATTTCGTAAAAAACACGAGTTTTTAGAAAATGTGTTTTATTTCATAAATGGAATCAACAAAGTATGCACATTCTACGTCATAACGACTTTCTATAGTTTGCGCATGCGTCCGGAAATAAGAAAAGCTTACTTCCACCGTTTTTTAAAATCACAGCTTCTAGAACGTTTACATGATTTCGTAAAAAACACGAGTTTTTAGAAAATGTGTTTTATTTCATAAATGGAATCTACAAAGTATGCACATTCTACGTCACAACGATTTTCTATAGTTTGCGCATGCGTTCGGAAATAAGAAAAGCTTACTTCCCCCGTTTTTTAAAATCACAGCTTCTAGAAGTTTTACATGATTTCTTAAAAAACACGAGTTTTTAGAAAATGTGTTTTATTTCATAAATGGAATCAACAAATTATGCACATTCTACATCATAACGACTTTCTATAGTTTGCGGATGCGTCCCGAAATAAGAAAAGCTTACTTCCACCGTTTTTTAAAATCACAGCTTCTAGAAGGTTTACATGATTTCGTAAAAAACACGAGTTTTTAGAAAATGTGTTTTATTTCATAAATGGAATCAACAAAGTATGCACATTCTACCTCATAACGACTTTCTATAGATTGCGCATGCATCCGGAAATAAGAAAAGATTACTTCCACCGTTTTTTAAAATCACAGCTTCTAGAAGGTTTACATAATTTCGTAAAAAACACGAGTTTTTAGAAAATGTGTTTTATTTCATAAATGGAATATACAAAGTATGCACATTCTACGTCACAATGACTTTCTATAGTTTGCGCATGCGTCCGGAAATAAGAAAAGCTAACTTCACCCGTTTTTTAAAATCACAGCTTCTAGAAGGTTTACATGATTTATTAAAAAACACGAGTTTTTAGAAAATGTGTTTTATTTCATAAAGGGAATCAACAAAGTATGCACATTCTATGTCATAACGACTTTCTATAGTTTGCGCATGCGTTCGGAAATAAGAAAAGCTTAATTCCCCCGTTTTTTAAAATCACAGCTTCTAGAAGGTTTACATGATTTCTTAAAAAACACGAGTTTTTTGAAAATGTGTTTTATTTCATAAATGGAATCAACAAAGTATGCACATTCTACATCATAACGACTTTCTATAGTTTGCGCATGCGTCCGGAAAAAAGAAAAGCTTACTTCCCCCGTTTTTTAAAATCACAGCTTCTAGAAGGTTTACATGATTTCGTAAAAAACATGAGTTTTTAGAAAATGTGTTTTATTTCATAAATGGAATCAACAAAGTATGCACATTCTACGTCATAACGACTTTCTATAGTTTGCGCATGCGTCCGGAAATAAGAAAAGCTTACTTCCACCGTTTTTTAAAATCACAGCTTCTAGAACGTTTACATGATTTCGTAAAAAACACGAGTTTTTAGAAAATGTGTTTTATTTCATAAATGGAATCTACAAAGTATGCACATTCTATGTCATAACGACTTTCTATAGCTTGCGCATGCGTCCGGAAATAAGAAAAGTTTACTTCCACCGTTTTTTAAAATCACAGCTTCTAGAAGGTTTACATGATTTCGTAAAAAACACGAGTTTTTAGAAAATGTGTTTTATTTCATAAATGGAATCTACAAAGTATACACATTCTACGTCATAACGACTTTCTATAGTTTGCGCATGCGTCCGGAAATAAGAAAAGATTACTTCCACCGTTTTTTAAAATCACAGCTTCTAGAAGGTTTACATGAGTTCTTAAAAAACACAAGTTTTTAGAAAATGTGTTTTATTTCATAAATGGAATCAACAAAGTATGCACATTCTACGTCATAATGACTTTCTATAGTTTGCGCATGCGTTTGGAAATAAGATAAGCTTACTTCCCCCGTTTTTTAAAATCACAGCTTCTAGAAGGTTTACATGATTTCTTAAAAAACACGAGTTTTTAGAAAATGTGTTTTATTTCATAAATGGAATCAACAAAGTATGCACATTCTACGTCATAACGACTTTCTATAGTTTGTACATGCGTCCGGAAATAAGAAAAGCTTACTTCCCCCGTTTTTTAAAATCACAGCTTCCAGAAGGCTTACATGATTTCTTAAAAACAACGAGTTTTTAGAAAATGTGTTTTATTTCATAAATGGAATCTACAAAGTATTCACATTCTACGTCATAAGGACTTTCTATAGTTTGTGCATGCGTCCGGAAATAAGAAAAGCTTAATTCCCCCGTTTTTTAAAATCACAGCTTCTAGAAGGTTTACATGATTTCTTAAAAACACGAGTTTTTAGAAAATGTTTTCTATTTCATAAATGGAATCAACAAAGTATGCACATTCTACGTCATAACGACTTTCTATAGTTTGCGCATGTGTCCGGAAATAAGAAAAGCTTACTTCGCCCGTTTTTTAAAATCACAGCTTCCAGAAGGTTTACATGATTTCTTAAAAAACACGAGTTTTTAGAAAATGTGTTTTATTTCATAAATGGAATCAGCAAAGTATGCACATTCTACGTCATAACGACTTTCTATAGTTTGCGGATGCGTCCGGAAATAAGAAAAGCTTACTTCCACCGTTTTTTAAAATCACAGCTTCCAGAAGGTTTACATGATTTCGTAAAAAACAAGAGTTTTTAGAAAATGTGTTTTATTTCATAAATGGAATCTACAAAGTATGCACATTTTACGTCATAACGACTTTCTATAGTTTGCGCATGCGTCCGGAAATAAGAAAAGTTTACTTTCACCGTTTTTTAAAATCACAGCTTCTAGAAGGTTTACATGATTTCGTAAAAAACACGAGTTTTTAGAAAATGTGTTTTATTTCATAAATGGAATCTACAAAGTATGCACATTCTAGGTCATAAAGACTTTCTATAGTTTGCGCATGCGTCCGGAAATAAGAAAAGCTTACTTCCCCCGTTTTTTAAAATCACAGCTTCTAGAAGGTTTACATGATTTCTTAAAAAACACGAGTTTTTAGAAACTGTGTTTTATTTCATAAATGGAATGAACAAAGTATGCACATTCTACGTCATAATGGCTTTCTATTGTTTGCTCATGCGTTTGGAAATAAGAAAAGCTTACTTCCCCCGTTTTTTAAAATCACAGCTTCTAGAATTTTACATGATTTCTTAAAAAACACGTGTTTTTAGAAAATGTGTTTTATTTCATAAATGGAATCAACAAAGTATGCACATTCTACGTCATAACGACTTTCTATAGTTTGCGCATGCGTCCGGAAATAAGAAAAGCTTACTTCCCCCGTTTTTTAAAATCACAGCTTCCAGAAGGTTTACATGATTTCTTAAAAAACACAAGTTTTTAGAAAATGTGTTGTATTTCATAAATGGAATCAACAAAGTATGCACATTCTACATCATAACGACTTTCTATAGTTTGCGCATGCGTCCGGAAATAAGAAAATCTTACTTCAACCATTTTTTAAAATCACAGTTTCTAGAAGGTTTACATGACTTCTTAAAAAACACGAGTTTTTAGAAAATGTGTTTTATTTCATAAATGGAATCTACAAAGTATGCACATTCTACGTCATAACGACTTTCTATAGTTTGCGCATGAGTCTGGAAATAAGAAAAGCTTACTTCCACCGTTTTTTAAAATGACAGCTTCTAGAAGGTTTACATGATTTCGTAAAAAACACGAGTTTTTAGAAAATGTGTTTTATTTCATAAATGGAATCTACAAAGTATGCACATTCTATGCCATAACGACTTTCAATAGTTTGCGCATGCGTCTGGAAATAAGAAAAGCTTACTTCCACCGTTTTTTAAAATCACAGCTTCTAGAAGGTTTACATGATTTCGTAAAAAACACGAGTTTTTAGAAAATTGTTTTTTATTTCATAAATATTATCTACAAAGTATGCACAGTCTACATCATAAGGACATTCTATAGTTTGCGCATGCGTCTGGAAATAAGAAAAGCTTACTTCCCCCGTTTTTTAAAATCACAGCTTCTAGAAAGTTTACATGATTTCTTAAAAAACAGGAGTTTTTAGATAATGCGTTTTATTTCATAAATGGAATCTACAAAGTATGCACATTCTACGTCATAAAGACTTTCTATAGTTTGTGCACGCGTACGGAAATAAGAAAAGCTTACTTCCACCGTTTTTTAAAATCACAGCTTCTAGAAGGTTTACATGATTTCGTAAAAAACATGAGTTTTTAGAAAATGTGTTTTATTTCGTAAATGGAATCTACAAAGTATGCACATTCTACGTCATAAAGAGTTTCTATAGTTTGCGCATGCGTTCGGAAATAAGAAAAGCTTACTTCGCTCGTTTTTTAAAATCACAGCTTCTAGAAGGTTTACATGATTTCTTAAAAAACACGAGTTTTTAGAAAATGTGTTTTATTTCATAAATGGAATCAGCAAAGTATGCACATTCTACGTCATAACGACTTTCTATAGTTTGCGGATGCGTCCGGAAATAAGAAAAGCTTACTTCCACCGTTTTTTAAAATCACAGCTTCTAGAAGGTTTACATGATTTCGTAAAAAACACGAGTTTTTAGAAAATGTGTTTTATTTCATAAATGGAATCTACAAAGAATGCACATTCTACGTCATCACGACTTTCTATAGTTTGCGCATGCGTCCGGAAATAAGAAAAGCGGAAGTAAGAAAAGCTTAGTTCCATCGTTTTTTAAAATCACAGCTTCTAGAAGGTTTACATGATTTCGTAAAAAACACGAGTTTTTAGAAAATGTGTTTTATTTCATAAATGGAATCTACAAAGTATGCACATTCTACGTCATAACGACTTTCTATAGTTTGCGCATGCGTCCGAAAATAAGAAAAGCTTACTTCCCCCGTTTTTTAAAATCACAGCTTCTAGAAGGTTTACGTGATTTCGTAAAAAACACGAGTTTTTAGAAAATGTGTTTTATTTCATAAATATTATCTACAAAGTATGCACAGTCTACGTCATAAGGACATTCTATAGTTTGCGTATGCGTCCGGAAATAAGAAAAGCTTACTTCCCCCATTTTTTAAAATCACAGCTTCTAGAAGGTTTACATGATTTCTTAAAAAACATGAGTTTTTAGAAAATGTGTTTTATTTCATAAATGGAATCAACAAAGTATGCACATTCTACGTCATAACGACTTTCTATAGTTTGCGAATTCATCCGGAAAAAAGAAAAGCTTATTTCTACCATTTTTTAAAATCACAGCTTCTAAAAGGTTTACATGATTTCGTAAAAAACACGAGTTTTTAGAAAATGTATTTTATTTCATCAATGGAATCTACAAAGTATGCACATTCTACATCATAACGACTTTCTATAGTTTGCGCATGCGTCCGGAAATAAGAAAAGCTTACTTCCACCGTTTTTTAAAATCACAGCTTCTAGAAGGTTTACATGATTTCGTAAAAAACATGAGTTTTTAGAAAATGTGTTTTATTTCATAAATGGAATCAACAAAGTATGCACATTCTACATCATAACGACTTTCTATAGTTTGCGCATGCGTCCGGAAATAAGAAATGCGTACTTCCCCTGTTTTTTAAAATCACAGCTTCTAGAAGGTTTACATGATTTGTTAAAAAACACGAGTTTTTAGAAAATGTGTTTTATTTCATCAATGGAATCAACAAAGTATGCACATTCTACGTCATAACGACTTTCTATACTTTGCGCATGCGTTTGGAAATAAGAAAAGCTTACTTCCCCCATTTTTTAAAATCACAGCTTCTAGAAGGTTTACATGATTTCTTAAAAAACACGAGTTTTTAGAAAATGTGTTGTATTTCATAAATGGAATCAACAAAGTATGCACATTCTACGTCATAACGACTTTCTATAGTTTGCGCATGCATTTGGAAATAAGAAAAGCTTACTTCCCCCGTTTTTTAAAATCACAGCTTCTAGAAGGTTTACATGATTTCTTAAAAAACATGAGTTTGTAGAAAATGTGTTTTATTTCATAAATGGAATCAACAAAGTATGCACATTCTATGTCATATCGACTTTCTATAGTTTGCGCATGCGTCCGGAAATAAGAAAAGCTTACTTCCACCGTTTTTTAAAATCACAGCTTCTAGAAGGTTTACATGATTTCGTAAAAAACACGAGTTTTTAGAAAATGAGTTTTATTTCATCAATGAAATCTACAAAGTATGCACATTCTACGGCATAACGACTTTCTATAGTTTGCGCATGCGTCCGGAAATAAGAAAAGCTTACTTCCACCGTTTTTTGAAATCACAGCTTCTAGAAGATTTACATGATTTCGTAAAAAACAGGAGTTTTTGGAAAATGTGTTTTATTTCATAAATGGAATCTACAAAGTATGGACATTCTACGTCATAATGACTTTCTATAGTTTTCGCATGAGTCCGGAAATAAGAAAAGCTTACTTCCACCGTTTTTTAAAATCACAGCTTCTAGAAGGCTTACATGATTTCGTAAAAAACACGAGTTTTAGAAAATGTGTTTTATTTCATAAATGGAATCTACAAAGTATGCACATTCTACACCATAACGAGTTTCTATAGTTTGCGCATGCGTCCGGAAATAAGAAAAGCTTACTTCCACCGTTTTTTAAAATCACAGCTTCTAGAAGGTTTACATGATTTCGTAAAAAACACGAGTTTTTAAAAATGTGTTTTATTTCATAAATATTATCTACAAAGTATGTGTTAAAATTCAATATGCTAAGACAGAAAATAGCAACATTACATTCCATTTCACAATAATAGCATATACAGGATCACTGAAGAAACAACAAGCACAGCATAAACACAAGAGACAGAGATTTATCCTGGGAAACCCTCATGGGGTAGAAAACCCAGCAAAGCTTCCTCAATATAGATGACCAGCAATATACAAAGATGAAACCCTGAGACATGATATCCTCCTCCACAATAGCAGACCTCTCCTCCACAAGTGCGCTATCCTCAAGTGTGTGAGTATATCAAATGAGGAACACACCTCCTCTATTTATACACTACTCTGATATGTATTTTACACAAGTACATGTAGGCTCGTATTTAACCATTAGGTTAAATACCCCATTATAATTGACTGGGCCGACCCCCACATGGTGGGTCTAATAACCCTAGTTACCACACCCAACTCGGAGGAATAAACATCTCCGGATTTATAGTATAATCACATCGGAGGTATGGAACATCTCCGGAATAAATAATATACAAATATAATATTCTTTGAAGTTACAATATTTCAACAGTATGCACAGTCTACGTCATAATGACTTTCTATAGTTTGCGCATGCGTCCGGAAATAAGAAAAGCTTAATTCGACCGTTTTTTAAAATCACAGCTTCTAGAATGTTTACATGATTTCTTAAAAAACACGAGTTTTTAGAAAATGTGTTTTATTTCATAAATGGAATCAACAAAGTATGCACATTCTACATCATAACGACTTTCTATAGTTTGCGCATGCGTCCGGAAATAAGAAAAGCTTACTTCTACCATTTTTTAAAATCACAGCTTCTAGAAGGTTTACATGATTTCGTAAAAAACACGAGTTTTTAGAAAATGTGTTTTACTTCATAAATGGAATCTACAAAGTATGCACATTCTACGTCATAACGACTTTCTATAGTTTGCGCATGCATTTGGAAATAAGAAAAGCTTACTTCTGCCGTGTTTTCAAATAACAGCTTCTAGAAGGTTTACATGATTTCTTAAACAACACGAGTTTTTAGAAAATGTGTTTTATTTCATAAATGGAATCAACAAAGTATGCACATTCTACATCGTAACGCCTTTCTATAATTTGCGCATGCGTTAGGAAATAAGAAAAGCTTACTTCCACCATTTTTTAAAATCACAGGTTCTAGAAGGTTTACATGATTTCTAAAAAAACACGAGTTTTAGGAAAATGTGTTTTATTTCATAAATCGAATCAACAAAGTATGCACATTCTACGTCATAACGACTTTCTAGAGTTTGCGCATGCGTTTGGAAATAAGAAAAGCTTACTTCCCCCGTTTTTTAAACTCACAGCTTCTAGAAGGTTTACATTATTTCTTAAAAAACATGAGTTTTTAGAAAATGTGTTTTATTTCATAAATGGAATCAACAAAGTATGCACATTCTACGTCATAACGACTTTCTATAGTTTGCGCATGCGTTTGGAACTAAGAAAAGCTTACTTCCCCCGTTTTTTAAAATCACGGATTCTAGAAGGTTTACATGATTTCTTATAAAACATGAGTTTTTAGAAAATTTGTTTTATTTCATAAATGGAATCAACAAAGTATGCACATTCTACGTCATAACGACTTTCTATAGTTTGCGCATGCGTTTGGAAATAAGAAAAGCTTACTTCCCCCGTTTTTTAAAATCACAGCTTCTAGAAGGTTTACATGATTTCTTAAAAAACGCGAGTTTTTAGAAAATGTTTTTTATTTCATAAATGGAATCAACAAAGTATGCACATTCTACGTCATAACGACTTTCTATAGTTTGCGCATTCGTCCGGAAAAAAGAAAAGCTTACTTCCACCGATTTTTAAAATCACAGCTTATAGAGGGTTTACATGATTTCTTAAAAAACATGAGTTTTTAGAAAATGTGTTTTATTTCATCAATGGAATGAACAAAGTATGCACATTCTACGTCATAACGACTTTCTATAGTTTGCGCATTCATCCGGAAAAAAGAAAAGCTTACTTCCACCGTTTTTTAAAATCACAGCTTCTAAAAGGTTTACATGATTTCGTAAAAAACATGAGATTTTAGAAAATGTGTTTTATTTCTTAAATGGAATCTACAAAGTATGCACATTCTACATCATAACGACTGTCTATAGTTTGCGCATGCATCCGGAAATAAGAAAAGCTTACTTCCACCGTTTTTTAAATCACAGCTTCTAGAAGGTTTACATGATTTCTTAAAAAACACGAGTTTTTAGAAAATGTGTTTTATCTCATAAATAGAATCAACAAATTATGCACATTCTACATCATAACGACTTTCTATAGTTTGCGCATGCGTCCGGAAATAAGAAAAGCTTACTTCCACCATTTTTTAAAATCACAGCTTCTAGAAGGTTTACATGATTTCTTAAAAAACACGAGTTTTTAGAAAATGTGTTTTATTTGATAAATGGAATCAACAAATTATGCACATTCTACGTCATAACGACTTCCTATAGTATGCGCATTCGTCCGGAAATAAGAAAAGCTTACTTCCACCGTTTTTTAAAATCACAGCATCTAGAAGGTTTACATGATTTCGTAAAAAACATGAGTTTTTAGAAAATCTGTTTTATTTCATAAATGGTATCTACAAAGTATGCACATTCTACGTCATAATGACTTTCTATAGTTGGGCATGCGTCCGGAAATAACAAAAGCTTACTCCACCGTTTTTTGAAATCACAGCTTCTAGAAGGTTTACATGATTTCGTAAAAAACATGAGTTTTTAGAAAATGTGTTTTATTTCATAAATGGAATCAACAAAGTATGCACATTCTACGTCATAACGACTTTGTATAGTTTGCGCATGCATCCGGAAATAAGAAAAGCTTACTTCCACCGTTTTTTAAAATCACAGCTTCTAGAAGGTTTACATGATTTCTTAAAAAACAAGAGTTTTTAGAAAATGTGTTTTATTTCATAAATGAAATCTACAAAGTATGCACATTCTACATCATAACGACTTTCTATAGTTTGTGCATGCGTCCGGAAATAAGAAAAGCTTACTTCCACCGTTTTTTAAAATCACGGCTTCTAGAAGGTTTACATGATTTCTTAAAAAACACGAGTTTTTAGAAAATTTGTTTTATTTCATAAATGGAATCAACAAAGTATGCACATTCTACGTCATAACGACTTTCTATAGTTTGCGCATTCGTCCGGAAATAAGAAAAGCTTACTTCCACCCTTTTTTAAAATCACAGCTTCTAGAAGGTTTACATGAATTCGTAAAAAACATGAGTTTTTAGAAAATGTGTTTCATTTCATAAATGGAATCTACAAAGTATGCACATTCTACATCATAACGACTTTCTATAGTTTGTGCATGCGTCCGGAAATAAGAAAAGCTTACTTCCACCGTTTTTTAAAATCACGGCTTCTAGAAGGTTTACATGATTTCTTAAAAAACACGAGTTTTTAGAAAATGCGTTTTATTTCATAAATGGAATCAACAAAGTATGCACATTCTACGTCATAACGACTTTCTATAGTTTGCGCATTCGTCCGGAAATAAGAAAAGCTTACTTCCCCCGTTTTTTAAAATCACAGCATCTAGAAGGTTTACATGATTTCTTAAAAAACATGAGTTTTTAGAAAATGTGTTTTATTTCATAAATGGAATCAACAAAGTATGCACATTCTACATCATAACAACTTTCTATAGTTTGCGCATGCGTCCGGAAATAAGAAAAGCTTACTTCCACCATTTTTTAAAATCGCAGCTTCTAGAAGGTTTACATGAATTCTTAAAAAACATGAGTTTTTAGAAAATGTCTTTTATTTCATAAATGGAAGCAACAAAGTATGCACATTCTACGTCATAATGACTTTCTATAGTTTGTGCATTCGTCCGGAAATAAGAAAAGCTTACTTCCACCGTTTTTTAAAATCACAGCTTCTAGAAGGTTTACATTATTTAGTACAAAACACGAGTTTTTAGAAAATGTGCATTATTTCATAAATGGAATCTACAAAGTATGCACATTCTACGTAATAACGACTTTCTATAGTTTGCGCATGTGTCCGGAAATACCAAAAGCTTACTTACCTCGTTTTTTTAAATCACAGCTTCTAGAAGGTTTTACATTATTTAGTAAAAAACACGAGTTTTTAGAAAATGTGCATTATTTCATAAATGGAATCTACAAAGTATGCACATTCTACGTCATAACGACTTTCTATAGTTTGCGCATGCGTCCGGAAATAAGAAAAGCTTACTTCCACCGTTTTTTAAAATCACAGCTTCTAGAAGGTTTACATGATTTCGTAAAAAACACGAGTTTTTAGAAAATGTGTTTTATTTCATAAATTGAATCAAAAAAGTATGCACATTCTACCTCGTAACGAATTTCTATAGTTTGCGCATGCGTCCGGAAATAAGAAAAGCTTACTTCCACCAGTTTTTAAAATCATAGCTTCTAGAAGGTTTACATGATTTCTTAAAAAACACGAGTTTTTAGAAAATGTGTTTTATTTCATAAATGGAATCAACAAAGTATGCACATTCTACGTCATAACAACTTTCTATAGTTTGCGCATGCGTCCGGAAATAAGAAAAGCTTACTTCCACCGTGTTTTAAAATCACAGCGTCTAGAAGGTTTACATGATTTCTTAAAAAACAGGAGTTTTTAGAAAATGTGTTTTATTTCATAAATGGAATCAACAAAGTATGCACATTCTACGTCATAACGACTTTCTGTAGTTGGGCATGCGTCCGGAAATAAGAAAAGCTTACTTCCACCGTTTTTTGAAATCACAGCTTCTAGAAGGTTTACATGATTTCGTAAAAAACACGAGTTTTCAGAAAATGTGTTTTATTTCATAAATGGAATCTACAAAGTATGCATATTCTACGTCATAACGAATTTCTATAGTTTGCGCATGCGTCCGGAAATAAGAAAAGCTTACTTCCACCCTTTTTTAAAATCACAGCTTCTAGAAGGTTTACATGATTTCGTAAAAAACATGAGTTTTCAGAAAATGTGTTTTATTTCATAAATGGAATCTACAAAGTATGCACATTCTACGTCATAACGACTTTCTATAGTTTGCGCATGCGTCTGGAAATAAGAAAAGCTTACTTCCCCCATTTTTTAAAATCACAGTTTCTAGAAGGTTTACATGATTTCTTAAAAAACACGAGTTTTTAGAAAATGTGTTTTACTTCATAAATGGAATCAACAAAGTATGCACATTCTACGTCATAACGACTTTCTATAGTTTGCGCATGCATTTGGAAATAAGAAAACCTTATTTCCCCCGTTTTTTAAAATCACAGCTTCTAGAAGGTTTACATGATTTCTTAAAAAACACGAGTTTTTAGAAAAATGTGTTTTATTTCATAAATGGAATCAACAAAGTATGCACATTCTACGTCATAACGACTTTCTATAGTTTGCCCATGCGTCCGGAAATAAGCAAAGGTTACTTCCACCATTTTTTAAAATCACAGCTTCTAGTAGGTTTACATGATTTCTTAAAAAACACGAGTTTTTAGAAAATGTGTTTTATTTCATAAATGGAATCAACAAAGTATGCACATTCTACGTCATAACGACATTCTATAGTTTGCGCATTCCTCCGGAAATAAGAAAAGCTTACTTCCACCGTTTTTTAAAATCACAGCTTCAAGAAGGTTTACATGATTTCGTTATAAACATGAGTTTTTAGAAAATGTGTTTTATTTCATAAATGGAATCAACAAAGTATGCACATTCTACGTCATAACGACTTTCTATAGTTTGCGCATTCGTCCGGAAATAAGAAAAGCTTACTTCCACAGTTTTTTAAAATCACAGCTTCTAGAAGGTTTACATGATTTCGTAAAAGACACGAGTTTTTAAAAAATGTGTTTTATTTCATAAATGGAATCTACAAAGTATGCACATTTGACGTCATAACGACTTTCTATAGTTTGCGCATGCATCCGGAAATAAGAAAAGCTTACTTCCACCGTTTTTTTAAATCACAGCTTCTAGAAGGTTTACATGATTTCGTAAAAAACACGAGTTTTTAGAAAATGTGTTTTATTTCATAAATGGAATCTACAAAGTATGCACACTCTACGTCATAACGACTTTCTATAATTTGCGCATGCGTCCGGAAATAAGAAAAGCTTACTTCCACCGTTTTTTAAAATCACAGCTTCTAGAAGGTTTACATGATTTCGTAAAAAACACGAGTTTTTAGAAAATGTGTTTTATTTCATAAATGGAATCTACAAAGTATGCACATTCTACGTCATAACGACTTTCTATAGTTTGCGCATGCGTCTGGAAAAAAGAAAAGCTTACTTCCCCCGTTTTTTAAAATCACAGCTTCTCGAAGGTTTACATGATTTCTTAAAAAACACGAGTTTTTAGAAAATGTGTTTTATTTCGTAAATGGAATCAACAAAGTATGCACATTGTACGTCATAACGACTTTCTATTGTTTGCGCATTCGTCCGGAAATAAGAAAAGCTTACTTCCACCGTTTTTTAAAATCACAGCTTCTAGAAGGTTTACGTGATTTCGTAAAAAACACGAGTTTTTAGAAAATGTGTTTTGTTTCATAAATGGAATCTACAAAGTATGCACATTCTACATCATAACGACTTTCTATAGTATGCGCATGCGTCCGGAAATAAGAAAAGTTTATTTCCCCCGTTTTTTAAAATCACAGCTTCTAGAAGGTTTACATGATTTCTTAAAAAACACGAGTTTTTAGAAAATGTGTTTTATTTCATAAATGGAATCAACAAAGTATGCACATTCTACGTCATAACGAATTTCTATAGTTTGCGCATACGTCCAGAAAAAAGAAAAGTTTACTTCCCCCGTTTTTTAAAATCATAGCTTCTAGAAGGTTTACATGATTTCTTGAAAAACACGAGTTTTTAGAAAATGAAATTTATTTCACAAATGGAATCAACAAAGTATGCACATTCTATGTCATAACGACTTTCTATAATTTGCGCATGCGTTTGGAAATAAGAAAAGCTTACTTCCCCCGTTTTTTAAAATCACAGCTTCTAGACGGTTTACATGATTTCTTAAAAAACAGGAGTTTTTAGAAAATGTGTTTTATTTCATAAATTGAATCAACAAAGTATGCACATTCTACGTCATAACGACTTTCTATAGTTTGTGCATGCGTCCGGAAATAAGAAAAGCTTACTTCCACCATTTTTTAAAATCACAGCTTCTAGAAGGTTTAGATGATTTCGTAAAAAACATGAGTTTTTAGAAAATGTGTTTTATTTCATAAATGCAATCTACAAAGTATGCACATTCTAGGTCATAACGACTTTCTATAGTTTGCGCATGCGTCCGGAAATAAGAAAAGCTTACTTCCCCCGTTTTTTAAAATCATAGCTTCTAGAAGGTTTACATGATTTCTTAAAAAACACGAGTTTTTAGAAAATGTGTTTTATTTCATAAATGGAATCAAGAAAGTATGCACATTCTACGTCATAACGACTTTCTATAATTTGCGCATGCGTTTGGAAATAAGAAAAGCTTACTTCCCCCGTTTTTTAAAATCACAGCTTCTAGAAGGTTTACATGATTTCTTAAAAAACACGAGTTTTTATAAAAAGGGTTTTATTTCATAAATGGAATCAACAAAGTATGCACATTTTACGTCATAACGACTTTCTATAGTTTGCGCATGCGTCCGGAAATAAGAAAAGCTTACTTCCATCGTTTTTTAAAATCACAGCTTCTAGAACGTTTACATGATTTTGTAAAAAACACGAGTTTTTAGAAAATGTGTTTTCTTTCATAAATGGAATCAACAAAGTATGCACATTCTACATCATAACGACTTTCTATAGTTTGCGCATGCGTCCGGAAATAAGAAAAGCTTACTTCCACCATTTTTTAAAATCACAGCTTCTAGAAGGTTTACATGATTTCTTAAAAAACATGAGTTTTTAGAAAATGTGTTTTATTTCATAAATGCAATCAACAAAGTATGCACATTCTACGTCATAACGACTTTCTATAGTTTGTGCATTCATCCAGAAATAAGAAAAGCTTACTTCCACCGTTTTTTAAAATCACAGCTTCTAGAAGGTTTACATGATTTCGTAAAAAACACGAGTTTTTAGAAAATGTGTTTTATTTCATAAATGGAATCTACAAAGTATGCACATTCTACGTCATAACGACTTTCTATAGTTTGCGCATGCGTCCAGAAATAACAAAAGCTTACTTCCCCCGTTTTTACAAATCACAGCTTCTAGAAGGTTTACATGATTTCGTAAAAAACAAGAGTTTTTAGAAAATGTGTTTTATTTCATAAATGGAATCAACAAAGTATGCACATTTTACGTCATAACGACTTTCTATAGTTTACGCATGCGTCCGGAAATAAGAAAAGCTTACTTCCATCGTTTTTTAAAATCACAGCTTCTAGAAGGTTTACATGATTTTGTAAAAAACACGAGTTTTTAGAAAATGTGCTTTATTTCAGAAATGGAATCTACAAAGTATGCACATTCTACATCATAACGACTTTCTATACTTTGCGCATGCTTCCGGAAATAAGAAAAGCTTACTTCCACCGTTTTTTAAAATCACAGCTTCTAGAAGGTTTACATGATTTCGTAAAAAATACTAGTTTTTAGAAAATGTGTTTTATTTCTTAAATGGAATCTACAAAGTATGCACATTCTATGTCATAACGACTTTCTATAGTTTGCGCATGCGTTTGGAAATAAGAAGGTTTACATGATTTCTTAAAATCACAGCTTTTAGAAGGTTTACATGATTTCTTAAAAAACACGAGTTTTTAGAAAATGTGTTTTATTTCATAAATGGAATCAACAAATTATGCACATTCTACGTCATAACGCCTTTCTATAGTTTGCGCATGCGTCCGGAAATAAGAAAAGCTTGCTTCCCAAGTTTTTTAAAATCACAGCTTCTAGAAGGTTTACATGATTTCTTAAAAAACATGAGTTTTTAGAAAATGTGTTTTATTTCATAAATGGAATCAACAAAGTAGGCACATTCTACGACATAGTGACTTTCTATAGTTCGCGCATGCGTTTGGAAATAAGAAAAGCTTACTTCCCCCGTTTTTTGAAATCACAGCTTCTAGAAGGTTTATATGATTTCGTAAAAAACACGAGTTTTTAGAAAATGTATTTTATTTCATAAATGGAATCAACAAAGTATGCACATTCTACGTCATAACGACTTTCTATAGTTTGCGCATTCGTCCGGAAATAAGAAAAGCTTACTTCCCCCGTTTTTTAAAATCACAGCTTCTAGAAGGTTTACATGATTTCGTAAAAAAACCGAGTTTTTAGAAAATGTGCTTTATTTCATAAATGGAATCTACAAAGTATGCACATTCTACGTCATAACGACTTTCTATAGTTTGCGCATGCATCCGGAAATAAGAAAAGCTTACTTCCCCCGTTTTTTAAAATCACAGCTTCTAGAAGGTTTACATGATTTCGTAAAAACAACGAGTTTTTAGAAGATGTGTTTTATTTCATAAATGGAATCAACAAAGTAGGCACATTCTACATCATAACGACTTTCTAAAGTTTTCGGATGCATCCGGAAATAAGAAAAGCTTACTTCCACCGTTTTTTAAAATCACAGCTTCTAGAAGGTTTACATGATTTCTTAAAAAACACAAGTTTTTAGAAAATGTGTTTTATTTCATAAATGTAATCTACAAAGTATGCACATTCGACATCATAACGACTTTCTATAGTCTGCGCATTCGTCCGGAAATAAGAAAAGCTTACTTCCCCCGTTTTTTAAAATCACAGCTTCTTGAAGGTTTACATGATTTCGTAAAAAAACTGAGTTTTTAGAAAATGTGCTTTATTTCATAAATGGAATCTACAAAGTATGCACATTCTACGTCATAACGACTTTCTATAGTTTGCGCATGCATCCGGATATAAGAAAAGCTTACTTCCCCCGTTTTTTAAAATCACAGCTTCTAGAAGGTTTACATGATTTCGTAAAAACAACGAGTTTTTAGAAGATGTGTTTTATTTCATAAATGGAATCAACAAAGTATGCACATTCTACATCATAACGACTTTCTATAGTTTTCGGATGCATCCGGAAATAAGAAAAGCTTACTTCCACCGTTTTTTAAAATCACAGCTTCTAGAAGGTTTACATGATTTCTTAAAAAACACGAGTGTTTAGAAAATGTGTTTTATTTCATAAATGGAATCAACAAAGTATGCACATTCTAAGTCATAACGACATACTATAGTTTGCGCATTCGTCCGGAAATAAGAAAAGTTTACTTCCCTCGTTTTTTAAAATCACAGCTTCTAGAAGGTTTACATGATTTCGTAAAAAACACGAGTTTTTAGAAAATGTGTTTTATTTCATAAATGGAATCAACAAAGTATGCACATTCTAAGTCACAACGACATTCTATAGTTTGCGCATTCGTCCGGAAATAAGAAAGGTTTACTTCCACCGTTTTTTAAAATCACAGCTTCTAGAAGGTTTACATGATTTCGTAAAAAACACGAGTTTTCAGAAAATGTGTTTTATTTGATAAATGGCATCTACAAAGTATGCACATTCTACGTCATAATGACTTTCTATAATTTGCGCATGGGTTTGGAAATAAGAAAAGCTTACTTCCACCGTTTTTTAAAATCACAGCTTCTAGAAGGTTTACATGATTTCGTAAAAAACACGAGTTTTTAGGAAATGTGTTTTATTTCATAAATGAAATCTACAAAGTATGCACATTCTACATCATAACGACTATCTATAGTTTGCGCAGGCGTCCGGAAAAAAGAAAAGCTTACTTCCCAAGTTTTTTAAAATCACAACTTTTAGAAGGTTTACATGATTTCTTAAAAAACACGAGTTTTTAGAAAATGTGTTTTATTTCATAAATGGAATCAACAAAGTATGCACATTCTACGTCATAATGACTTTCTATACTTTTCGCATGGGTCCGGAAATAAGAAAAGCTTACTTCCACCGTTTTTAAAAATCACAGCTTCTAGAATGTTTACATGATTTCGTAAAAAACATGAGTTTTTAGAAAATGTGTTTTATTTCATAAATGGAATCTACAAAGTATGCACATTCTATGTCATAACGACTTTCTATAGTTTGCGCATGCGTCCGGAAATAAGAAAAGCTTACTTCCCAAGTTTTTTAAAATCACAGCTTCTAGAAGGTTTACATGATTTCATAAAAAACACGAGTTTTTAGAAAATGTGTTTTATTTCATAAATGGAATCAACAAAGTATGCACATTCTACGTCATAACGAATTTCTATAGTTTGCGCATTCGTCCGGAAATAAGAAAAGCTTAATTCCACCGTTTTTTAAAATCACAGCTTCTAGAGGGTTTACATGATTTCGTAAAAAACACTAGTTTTTAGAAAATGTGTTTTATTTCATAAATGGAATCTACAAAGTATGCACATTCTATGTCATAACGAATTTCTATAGTTTGCGCATGCATTTGGAAATAAGAAAAGCTTTCTTCCCAAGTTTTTTAAAATCACAGCTTTTAGAAGGTTTACATGATTTCTTAAAAAACACGAGTTTTTAGAAAATGTGTTTTATTTCATAAATGGAATCAACAAAGTATGCACATTCTACGTCATAACGACTTTCTATAGTTTGCGGATGCGTCCGGAAATAAGAAAAGCTTACTTCCCCCGTTTTTTAAAATCACAGCTTCTAGAAGGTTTACATGATTTCTTAAAAAACACGAGTTTTTAGAAAATGTGTTCTATTTCATAAATGAAATCAACAAAGTATGCACATTCTACGTCATAACGAATTTCTATAGTTTGCGCATTCGTCCGGAAATAAGAAAAGCTTACTTCCACCGTTTTTTAAAATCACAGCTTCTAGAACGTTTACATGATTTCGTAAAAAACATGAGTTTTCAGAAAATGTGTTTTATTTCATAAATGGAATCTACAAAGTATGCACATTCTATGTCATAACGACTTTCTATAGTTTGCGCATGCATTCGGAAATAAAAAAAGCTTACTTCCCCCGTTTTTTAAAGTCACAACTTCTAGAAGGTTTACATGATTTCTTAAAAAACACGAGCTTTTAGAAAATGTGTTTTATTTCATAAATGGAATCAACAAAGTATACACATTTTACGTCATAATGACTTTCTATAGTTTGCGCATCCGTTCGGAAATAAGAAAAGCTTACTTCCCCAGTTTTTTAAAATCACAGCTTCTAGAAGGTTTACATGATTTCGTAAAAAACACGAGTTTTTGGAAAATGTGTTTGATTTCATAAATGGAATCAAAAAAGTATGCACATTCTACGTCATAACGAATTTCTTTAGTTTGCGCATTCGTCTGGAAATAAGAAAAGCTTACTTCCCCCGTTTTTTAAAATCACAGCTTCTAGAAGGTTTACATGATTTAGTAAAAAAAACGAGTTTTTAGAAAATGTGTTTTATTTAATTAATGGAATCAACAAAGTATGCACATTCTACATCATAACAACTTTCTATAGTTTTCACATGCGTCCGGAAATAAGAAAAGCTTACTTCCACCGTTTTTAAAAATCACAGCTTCTAGAAGGTTTACATGATTTCTTAAAAAACACGAGTTTTTAGAAAATGTGTTTTATTTCATAAATGGAATCTACAAAGTATGCACATTCTACGTCATAACGAATTTCTATAGTTTGCGCATGCGTCCGGAAATAAGAAAAGCTTCCTTCCACCATTTTTTAAAATCACAGCTTCTAGAAGGTTTACATGACTTCGTAAAAAACACATGTTTTTAAAAAATGTGTTTTATTTGATAAATGGAATCTACAAAGTATGCACATTCTACATCATAACGACTTTTTATAGTTTGCGCATGCGTCCGGAAATAAGAAAAGCTTACTTCCACCGTTTTTTAAAGTCACAGCTTCTAGAAGGTTTACATGATTTCTTAAAAAACACGAGTTTTTAGAAAATGTGTTTTATTTCATAAATGGAATCAACAAAGTATGCACATTCTACATCATAACGACTTTCTATAGTTTACGCATGCGTCTGGAAATAAGAAAAGCTTACTTCCCCCATTTTTTAAAATCACAGCTTCTAGAAGGTTTACATGATTTCGTAAAAAACACGAGTTTTTAGAAAATGTCATTTATTTCATAAATGGAATCTACAAAGTATGCACATTCTACGTCATAACGACATTCTATAGTTTGCGCATGCGTCCGGAAATAAGAAAAGCTTACTTCCCCCGTTTTTTAAAATCATAGCTTCTAGAAGGTTTACATGATTTCTTAAGAAACACGAGTTTTTAGAAAATGTGTTTTATTTTATAAATGGAATCAACAAAGTATGCACATTCTACGTCATAACGACTTTCTATAGTTTGCGCATGCGTCCGGAAATAAGAAAAGCTTACTTCCACCATTTTTTAAAATCACAGCTTCTAGAAGGTTTACATGATTTCTTAAAAAACACGACTTTTTAGAAAATGTGTTTTATTTCATAAATGGAATCAACAAAGTATGCACATTCTACGTCATAACAACTTTCTATAGTTTGTGCATGCGTTCGGAAATAAGAAAAGCTTTCTTACACCGTTTTTTGAAATCACAGCTTCTAGAAGGTTTACATGATTTCTTAAAAAACACGAGTTTTTAGAAAATGTGTTTTATTTCACAAATGTAATCTACAAAGTATGCACATTCTACATCATAATGACTTTCTATAGTTTGCGCATGCGTCCGGAAATAAGAAAAGCTTACTTCCCCCGTTTTTAAAAATCACAGCTTCTAGGAGGTTTACATGATTTCGTAAAAAACATGAGTTTTTAGAAAATGTGTTTTATTTCATAAATGGGATCTACAAAGTATGCACATTCTAAGTCATAACGACTTTCTATAGTTTGCGCATGCGTCGGGAAATAAGAAAAGCTTACTTCCACCGTTTTTTGAAATCACAGCTGCTAGAAGGTTTACATGATTTCGTAAAAAACACGAGTTTTTAGAAAATGTGTTTTATTTCATAAATAGAATCAACAAAGTATGCACATTCTACGTCATAACGAATTTCTATAGTTTGCGCATGCATTTGGAAATAAGAAAAGCTTACTTTCCCCGTTTTTTAAAATCACAACTTCTAGAAGGTTTACATGATTTCTTAAAAAACACAAGATTTTAGAAAATGTGTTTTATTTCATAAATGTAATCAATAAAGTATGCACATTCTACGTCATAATGACTTTCTATAGTTTGCGCATGCGTCCGGAAATAAGAAAAGCTTACTTCCACCGTTTTATAAAATCACAGCATCTAGAAGGTTTACATGATTTCTTAAAAAACACGAGTTTTTAGAAAATGTGTTTTATTTCATAAATGGTATCAACAAAGTATGCACATTCTACGTCATAACGACTTTCTATAGTTTGCGCATTCGTCCGGAAATAAGAAAAGCTTACTTCCACCGTTTTTTAAAATCACAGCTTCTAGAAGGTTTACATGATGTCGTAAAAAACACGAGTTTTTAGAAAATGTGTTTTATTTCATAAATGGAATCAACAAAGTATGCACATTCTACGTCATAACGACTTTCTATAGTTTGCACATACGTCCGCAAATAAGAAAAGCTTACTTCCACCGCTTTTTAAAATCACAGCTTCTAGAAGGTTTACATGATTTCTTAAAAAACACGAGTTTTTAGAAAATGTCTTTTATTTCATAAATGGAATCTACAAAGTATGCACATTCTACGTCATAATGACTTTCTATAGTTTGCGCATGTGTCCGGAAATAAGAAAAGCTTACTTCCACCGTTTTTTAAAATCACAGCATCTAGAAGGTTTACATGATTTGTTAAAAAACACGAGTTTTTAAAAAATGTGTTTTATTTCATAAATGGAATCTACAAAGTATGCACATTCTACCTCATAACGACTTTCTATAGTTTGTGCATGCGTTCGGAAATAAGAAAAGCTTACTTCCACCGTTTTTTGAAATCACAGCTTCTAGAAGGTTTACATGATTTCGTAAAAAACACGAGTTTTTAGAAAATGTGTTTTATTTCATAAATGGAATCTACAAACTATGCACATTCTACATCATAACGACTTTCTATAGTTTGCGCGTGTGTCCGGAAATAAGAAAAGCTTACTTCCACCGTTTTTTAAAATCACAGCTTCTAGAAGGTTTACATGATTTCGTAAAAAACACGAGTTTTTAGAAAATGTGCTTTATTTCGTAAATGGAATCTACAAAGTATGCACATTCTACGTCATAACGACTTTCTATAGTTTGCGCATGCGTCCGGAAATAAGAAAAGCTTACTTCCACCGTTTTTTAAAATCACAGCTTCTAGAAGGTTTACATGATTTCTTAAACAACACGAGTTTTTAGAAAATGTGTTTTATTTCATAAATGGAATCAACAAAGTATGCACATTCTACATCGTAACGCCTTTCTATAATTTGCGCATGCGTTAGGAAATAAGAAAAGCTTACTTCCACCATTTTTTAAAATCACAGGTTCTAGAAGGTTTACATGATTTCTAAAAAAACACGAGTTTTATGAAAATGTGTTTTATTTCATAAATCGAATCAACAAAGTATGCACATTCTACGTCATAACGACTTTCTATAGTTTGCGCATGCGTTTGGAAATAAGAAAAGCTTACTTCCCCCGTTTTTTAAACTCACGGCTTCTAGAAGGTTTACATTATTTCTTAAAAAACATGAGTTTTTAGAAAATGTGTTTTATTTCATAAATGGAATCAACAAAGTATGCACATTCTACGTCATAACGACTTTCTATAGTTTGCGCATGCGTTTGGAAATAAGAAAAGCTTACTTCCACCGTTTATTAAAATCACGGCTTCTAGAAGGTTTACATGATTTCGTAAAAAACACGAGTTTTTAGAAAATGTGTTTTATTTCATAAATGGAATCTACAAAGTATGCACATTCTACGTCATAATGCCTTTCTATAGTTTGCGCATGCATCCGGAAACAAGAAAAGCTTACTTCCACCGTTTTTTAAAATCACAGTTTCTAGAAGGTTTACATGATTTTGTAAATAACACGAGTTTTTAGAAAATGTGTTTTATTTCATAAATGGAATGAACAAAGTATGCACATTCTACCTTATAACGACTTTCTATAGTTTGCGCATGTGTTTGGAAATAAGAAAAGCTTACTTCCCACGTATTTTAAAATCACAGCTTCTAGAAGGTTTACATGATTTCTTAAAAAACACGAGTTTTTAAAAAATGGTATTTATTTCATAAATGGAATCAACAAAGTATTCACATTCTACGTCATAACGACTTTCTATAGTTTGCGCATGCGTTTGGAAATAAGAAAAGCTTACTTCCGCCGTTTTTTAAAATCACAGCTTTTAGAAGGTTTACATGATTTCTTAAAAAACACGAGTTTTTAGAAAATGTGTTTTATTTCATAAATGGAATCAACAAATTATGCACATTCTATGTCATAACGACTTTCTATAGTTTGTGCATTCGTCCAGAAATAAGAAAAGCTTACTTCCCCCGTTTTTTAAAATCACAGCTTCTAGAAGGTTTACATGATTTCGTAAAAAACACGAGTTTTTGGAAAATTTGTTTTATTTCATAAATGGAATCAACAAAGTATGCACATTCTACTTCATAACGACTTTCTATAGTTTGCGCATGCGTCCGGAAATAAGAAAAGCTTACTTCCACCGTTTTTTAAAATCACAGCTTCTAGAAGGTTTACATGATTTCGTAAAAAACATGAGTTTTTAGAAAATGTGTTTTATTTCATAAATGGAATCTACAAAGTATGCACATTCTACGTCATAACGGCTTTCTATAGTTTGCGCATACGTCCGGAAACAAGAAAAGCTTACTTCCACCGTTTTTTAAAATCACAGCTTCTAGAAGGTTTACATGATTTTGTAAATAACACGAGTTTTTAGAAAATGTGTTTTATTTCATAAATGGAATCAACAAAGTATGCACATTCTACATCATAACGACTTTCTGTAGTTTGCGCATGCGTTTGGAAATAAAAAAAGCTTACTTCCGCCGTTTTTTAAAATCACAGCTTTTAGAAGGTTTACATGATTTCTTAAAAAACACGAGTTTTTAGAAAATGTGTTTTATTTCATAAATGAAATCAACAAAGTATGCACATTCTATGTGATAACGACTTTCTATAGTTTGCGCATTCGTCCAGAAATAAGAAAAGCTTACTTCCCCCGTTTTTTAAAATCACAGCTTCTAGAAGGTTTACATGATTTCGTAAAAAACACGAGTTTTTGGAAAATTTGTTTTATTTCATAAATGGAATCAACAAAGTATCCACATTCTACTTCATAACGACTTTCTATAGTTTGCGCATGCGTCCGGAAATAAGAAAAGCTTACCTTCCCCGTTTTTTAAAATCACGGATTCTAGAACATTTACATGATTTCTTAAAAAACAGGAGTTTTTAGAAAATTTGTTTTATTTCATAAATGGAATCAACAAAGTATGCACATTCTACGTCATCACGACTTTCTATAGTTTGCGCATGCGTTTGGAAATAAGAAAATCTTACTTCCCCCATTTTTTAAAATCACAGCTTCTAGAAGGTTTACATGATTTCTTAAAAAACACGAGTTTTTAGAAAATGTGTTTTATTTCATAAATGGAATCAACAAGTATGCACATTCTACGTCATAACAACTTTCTATAGTTTGCGCTTTCGTCCGGAAATAAGAAAAGCTTACTTCCACCGTTTTTTAAAATCACAACTTCTAGAAGATTTACATGATTTCGTAAAAAACACGAGTTTTTAGATAATGTGCTTTATTTCATAAATGGAATCTACAAAGTATGCACATTCTACATCATAACGACTTTCTATAGTTTGCGCATGCATCCGGAAATAAGAAAAGCTTACTTCCCCCGTTTTTTAAAAACACAGCTTCTAGAAGGTTTACATGATTTCTTAAAAAACACAAGTTTTGAGAAAATGTGTTTTATTTCAAAAATGGAATCAACAAAGTATGCACATTCTACGTCATAACGACTTTCTATAGTTTGCGCATGCGTTTGGAAATAAGAAAAGCTTACTTCCCCCGTTTTTTAAAATCACAGCTTCTAAAAGGTTTACATGATTTCTTAAAAAACACGAGTTTTTAGAAAATGTGTTTTATTTCATAAATGGAATCAACAAAGTATGCACATTCTACGTCATAACGACTTTCTATAGTTTGCGCATGCGTCCGGAAATAAGAAAAGCTTACTTCCCCCGTTTTTTAAAAACGCAGCTTCTAGAAGGTTTACATGATTTCTTAAAAAACACAATTTTTGAGAAATTGTGTTTTATTTCATAAATGGAATCAACAAAGTATGCCCATTCTGCGTCATAACGACTTTCTATAGTTTGCGCATGCGTTTGGAAATAAGAAAAGCTTACTTCCCCCGTTTTTTAAAATCACAACTTCCAGAAGGTTTACATGATTTCTTAAAAAACACGAGTTTTTACAAAATGTGTTTTATTTCATAAATGGAATCAAGAAAGTATGCACATTCTACGTCATAACGAATTTCTATAGTTTACGCATGCGTCCGGAAATAACAAAAGATTACTTCCCCTGTTTTTTAAAATCACAGCTTCTAGAAGGTTTACATGATTTCTTAAAAAACAAAAGTTTTTAGAAAATGTGTTTTATTTCATAAATGGAATCAACAAAGTATGCACATTCTACGTCATAACGACTTTCTATAGTTTGCGCATGCGTTTGGCAATAAGAAATGCTTACTTCCCCCATTTTTTAAAATCACAGCTTCTAGAAGGTTTACATGATTTGTTAAAAAACAAGAGTTTTTAGAAAATGTGTTTTATTCCATAAATGGAATCAACAAAGTATGCACATTCTACGTCATAACGACTTTCTATAGTTTGCGCATGTGTCCGGAAATAAGAAAAGCTTACTTCCCCCGTTTTTTAAAATCACAGCTTCTAGAAGTTCTACATTATTTCTTAAAAAACACGAATTTTTAGAAAATGTTTTGTATTTCATAAATGGAATCAACAAAGTATGCACATTCTACATCATAACGAATTTCTATAGTTTGCGCATGCGTCCGGATATAAGAAAAGCTTACTTCCACTGTTTTTTTAAATCACAGCTTCTAGAAGGTTTACATGATTTCCTAAAAAACACGAGTTTTTAGAAAATGTGTTTTATTTCATAAATGGAATCAACAAAGTATGCACATTCAACGTCATAACAACTTTCTATAGTTTGTGCATTCGTCCGGAAATAAGAAAAGCTTACATCCCCTGTTTTTTAAAATCACAGATTCTAGAAGGTTTACATGATTTCTTATAAAACATGAGTTTTTAGAAAATTTGTTTTATTTCATAAATGGAATCAACAAAGTATGCACATTCTACGTCATAACGACTTTCTATAGTTTGTGCATGCGTTCGGAAATAAGAAAAGCTTACTTCCCCCGTTTTTTAAAATCACAGCTTCTAGAAGGTTTACATGATTTCTTAAAAAACGCGAATTTTTAGAAAATGTGTTTTATTTCATAAATGGAATCAACAAAGTATGCACATTCTACGTCATAACGACTTTCTATAGTTTACGCATGTGTCCGGAAATAAGAAAAGCTTACTTCCCCCGTTTTTTAAAATCACAGCTTCTAGAAGGTTTAGATGATTTCTTAAAAAACACGAGTTTCTAGAAAATGTCTTTTATTTCATAAATGGAATCAACAAAGTATGCACATTCTACGTCATAACGACTTTCTATATTTTGCGCATTCGTCCGGAAAAAAGAAAAGCTTACTTCCACCGTTTTTTAAAATCACAGCTTCTAGAGGGTTTAGATGATTTCTTAAAAAACACGAGTTTCTAGAAAATGTGTTTTATTTCATCAATGGAATGAACAAAGTATGCACATTCTACGTCATAACGACTTTCTATAGTTTGCGCATTCATCCGGAAAAAAGAAAAGCTTACTTCCACCGTTTTTTAAAATCACAGCTTCTAAAAGGTTTACATGATTTCGTAAAAAACATGAGTTTTTAGAAAATGTGTTTTATTTCTTAAATGGAATCTACAAAGTATGCACATTCTACATCATAACGACTTTCTATAGTTTGCGCATGCATCCGGAAATAAGAAAAGCTTACTTCCACCGTTTTTTAAAATCACAGCTTCTAGAAGGTTTACATGATTTCTTAAAAAACACGAGTTTTTGGAAAATGTGTTTTATTTCATAAATAGAATCAACAAAGTATGCACATTCTACATCATAACGACTTTATATAGTTTGCGCATGCGTCCGGAAATAAGAAAAGCTTACTTCCACCATTTTTTAAAATCACAGCTTCTAGAAGGTTTACATGATTTCTTAAAAAACATGAGTTTTTAGAAAATGTGTTTTATTTGATAAATGGAATCAACAAAGTATGCACATTCTACGTCATAATGACTTCCTATAGTTTGCGCATTCATCCGGAAATAAGAAAAGCTTACTTCCACCGTTTTTTAAAATCACAACATCTAGAAGGTTTACATGATTTCGTAAAAAACATGAGTTTTTAGAAAATGTGTTTTATTTCATCAATGGAATCTACAAAGTATGCACATTCTACGTCATAACGACTTTCTATAGTTGGGCATGCGTCCGGAAATAACAAAAGCTTACTCCACCGTTTTTTGAAATCACAGCTTCTAGAAGGTTTACATGATTTCGTAAAAAACACGAGTTTTTAGAAAATGTGTTTTATTTCATAAATGGAATCAACAAAGTATGCACATTCTACGTCATAACGACTTTGTATAGTTTGCGCATGCATCCGGAAATAAGAAAAGCTTACTTCCACCGTTTTTTAAAATCACACCTTCTAGAAGGTTTACATGAATTCGTAAAAAACACGAGTTTTTAGAAAATGTGTTTTATTTCATAAATGGAATCTACAAAGTATGCACATTCTACATCATAACGACTTTCTATAGTTTGTGCATGCGTCCGGAAATAAGAAAAGCTTACTTCCACCGTTTTTTAAAATCACGGCTTCTAGAAGGTTTACATGATTTCTTAAAAAACACGAGTTTTTAGAAAATGTGTTTTATTTCATAAATGGAATCAACAAAGTATGCACATTCTACGTCATAACGAATTTCTATAGTTTGCGCATTCGTCCGGAAATAAGAAAAGCTTACTTCCCCCATTTTTTAAAATCACAGCATCTAGAAGGTTTACATGATTTCTTAAAAAACATGAGTTTTTAGAAAATGTGTTTTATTTCATAAATGGAATCAACAAAGTATGCACATTCTACGTCATAACAACTTTCTATAGTTTGCGCATGCGTCCGGAGATAAGAAAAGCTTACTTCCACCATTTTTTAAAATCGCAGCTTCTAGAAGGTTTACATGAATTCTTAAAAAACATGAGTTTTTAAATGTCTTTTATTTCATAAATGGAAGCAACAAAGTATGCACATTCTACGTCATAATGACTTTCTATAGTTTGTGCATTCGTCCGGAAATAAGAAAAGCTTACTTCCACCGTTTTTTAAAATCACAGCTTCTAGAAGGTTTACATTATTTAGTAAAAAACACGAGTTTTTAGAAAATGTGCATTATTTCATAAATGGAATCTACAAAGTATGCACATTCTACGTAATAACGACTTTCTATAGTTTGCGCTTGTGTCCGGAAATAACAAAAGCTTACTTACCTCGTTTTTTTAAATCACAGCTTCTAGAAGGTTTACATTATTTAGTAAAAAACACGAGTTTTTAGAAAATGTGCATTATTTCATAAATGGAATCTACAAAGTATGCACATTCTACGTCATAACGACTTTCTATAGTTTGCGCATGCGTCCAGAAATAAGAAAAGCTTACTTCCAGCGTTTTTTAAAATCACAGCTTCTAGAAGGTTTACATGATTTCGTAAAAAACACGAGTTTTTAGAAAATGTGTTTTATTTCATAAATGGAATCAACAAAGTATGCACATTCTACGTCATAACGAATTTCTATAGTTTGCGCATGCGTCCGGAAATAAGAAAAGCTTACTTCCACCAGTTTTTAAAATCATAGCTTCTAGAAGGTTTACATGATTTCTTAAAAAACACGAGTTTTTAGAAAATGTGTTTTATTTCATAAATGGAATCAACAAAGTATGCACATTCTACGTCATAACAACTTTCTATAGTTTGCGCATGCGTCCTGAAATAAGAAAAGCTTACTTCCACCGTGTTTTAAAATCACAGCGTCTAGAAGGTTTACATGATTTCTTAAAAAACATGAGTTTTTAGAAAATGTGTTTTATTTCATAAATGGAATCAACAAAGTATGCACATTCTACGTCATAACGACTTTCTATAGTTGGGCATGCGTCCGGAAATAAGAAAAGCTTACTTCCACCGTTTTTTAAAATCACAGCTTCTAGAAGGTTTACATGATTTCGTAAAAAACACGAGTTTTTAGAAAATGTGTTTTATTTCATAAATGGAATCAACAAAGTATGCACATTCTACGTCATAACGAATTTCTATAGTTTGCGCATGCGTCCGGAAATAAGAAAAGCTTACTTCCACCAGTTTTTAAAATCATAGCTTCTAGAAGGTTTACATGATTTCTTAAAAAACACGAGTTTTTAGAAAATGTGTTTTATTTCATAAATGGAATCAACAAAGTATGCACATTCTACGTCATAACAACTTTCTATAGTTTGCGCATGCGTCCGGAAATAAGAAAAGCTTACTTCCACCGTGTTTTAAAATCACAGCGTCTAGAAGGTTTACATGATTTCGTAAAAAACACGAGTTTTTAGAAAATGTGTTTTATTTCATAAATGGAATCTACAAAGTATGCATATTCTACGTCATAACGAATTTCTATAGTTTGCGCATGCGTCCGGAAATAAGAAAAGCTTACTTCCACCCTTTTTTAAAATCACAGCTTCTAGAAGGTTTACATGATTTCTTAAAAAACACGAGTTTTTAGAAAATATGTTTTACTTCATAAATGGAATCAACAAAGTATGCACATTCTACGTCATAACGACTTTCTATAGTTTGCGCATGCATTTGGAAATAAGAAAACCTTATTTCCCCCGTTTTTTAAAATCACAGCTTCTAGAAGGTTTACATGATTTCTTAAAAAACACGAGTTTTTAGAAAAATGTGTTTTATTTCATAAATGGAATCAAAAAAGTATGCACATTCTACGTCATAACGACTTTCTATAGTTTGCCCATGCGTCCGGAAAAAAGCAAAGGTTACTTCGACCATTTTTTAAAATCACAGCTTGTAGAAGGTTTACATGATTTCTTAAAAAACACGAGTTTTTATAAAATGTGTTTTATTTCATAAATGGAATCAACAAAGTATGCACATTCTACGTCATAACGACATTCTATAGTTTGCGCATTCATCCGGAAATAAGAAAAGCTTACTTCCACCGTTTTTTAAAATCACAGCTTCAAGAAGGTTTACATGATTTCGTTATAAACATGAGTTTTTAGAAAATGTGTTTTATTTCATAAATGGAATCAACAAAGTATGCACATTCTACGTCATAACGACTTTCTATAGTTTGCGCATTCGTCCGGAAATAAGAAAAGCTTACTTCCACCGTTTTTTAAAATCACAGCTTCTAGAAGGTTTACATGATTTCGTAAAAGACACGAGTTTTTAAAAAATGTGTTTTATTTCTTAAATGGAATCTACAAAGTATGCACATTTGATGTCATAACGACTTTCTATAGTTTGCGCATGCGTCCGGAAATAAGAAAAGCTTACTTCCACCGTTTTTTAAAATCACAGCTTCTAGAAGGTTTACATGATTTCGTAAAAAACATGAGTTTTTAGAAAATGTGTTTTATTTCATAAATGGAATCTACAAAGTATGCACATTCTACGTCATAACGACTTTCTATAGTTTGCGCATGCGTCTGGAAATAAGAAAAGCTTACTTCCCCCGTTTTTTAAAATCACAGCTTCTCGAAGGTTTACATGATTTCTTAAAAAACACGAGTTTTTAGAAAATGTGTTTTATTTCATAAATGGAATCAACAAGGTATGCACATTGTACGTCATAACAACTTTCTATTGTTTGCGCATTCGTCCGGAAATAAGAAAAGCTTACTTCCACCGTTTTTTAAAATCACAGCTTCTAGAAGGTTTACATGATTTCGTAAAAAACACGAGTTTTTAGAAAATGTGTTTTGTTTCATAAATGGAATCTACAAAGTATGCACATTCTACATCATAACGACTTTCTATAGTATGCGCATGCGTCCGAAAATAAGAAAACCTTACTTCCCCCATTTTTTAAAATCACAGCTTCTAGAAGGTTTACATGATTTCTTAAAAAACACGAGTTTTTAGAAAATGTGTTTTATTTCATAAATGGAATCAACAAAGTATGCACATTCTACGTCATAACGACTTTCTATAGTTTGCGCATACGTCCAGAAATAAGAAAAGCTTACTTCCCCCGTTTTTTAAAATAATAGCTTCTAGAAGGTTTACATGATTTCTTAAAAAACACGAGTTTTTAGAAAATGAGTTTTATTTAATAAATGGAATCAACAAAGTATGCACATTCTATGTCATAACGACTTTCTATAATTTGCGCATGCGTTTGGAAATAAGAAAAGCTTACTTCCCCCGTTTTTTAAAATCACAGCTTCTAGAAGGTTTACATGATTTCTTAAAAAACACGAGTTTTTAGAAAATGTGTTTTATTTCATAAATGGAATCAACAAAGTATGCACATTCTACGTCATAACGACTTTCTATAGTTTGCGCATTTGTCCGGAAATAAGAAAAGCTTACTTCCCCCATTTTTTAAAATCACAGCTTCTAGAAGGTTTACATGATTTCGTAAAAAAACCGAGTTTTTAGAAAATGTGCTTTATTTCATAAATGGAATCTACAAAGTATGCACATTCTATGTCATAACGACTTTCTATAGTTTGCGCATGCATCCGGAAATAAGAAAAGCTTATTTTCCCCCGTTTTTTAAAATCACAGCTTCTAGAAGGTTTACATGATTTCGTAAAAACAACGAGTTTTTAGAAGATGTGTTTTATTTCATAAATGGAATCAACAAAGTATGCACATTCTACATCATAACGACTTTCTATAGTTTTCGGATGCATCCGGAAATAAGAAAAGCTTACTTCCACCGTTTTTTAAAATCACAGCTTCTAGAAGGTTTACATGATTTCTTAAAAAACACGAGTTTTTAGAAAATGTGTTTTATTTCATAAATGTAATCTACAAAGTATGCACATTCTACATCATAACGACTTTCTATAGTTTGCGCATGCGGCCGGAAATAAGAAAAGCTTACTTCCACCGTTTTTTAAAATCACAGCTTCTTGAAGGTTTACATGGTTTCTTAAAAAACACGAGTGTTTAGAAAATGTGTTTTATTTCATAAATGGAATCAACAAAGTATGCACATTCTAAGTCATAACGACATACTATAGTTTGCGCATTCGTCCAGAAATAAGAAAAGTTTACTTCCCCCGTTTTTTAAAATCACAGCTTCTAGAAGGTTTACATGATTTCGTAAAAAACACGAGTTTTTAGAAAATGTGTTTTATTTCAAAAATGGAATCAACAAAGTATGCACATTCTAAGTCATAACGACATTCTATAGTTTGCGCATTCGTCCGTAAATAAGAAAGGTTTACTTCCACCGTTTTTTAAAATCACAGCTTCTAGAAGGTTTACATGATTTCGTAAAAAACACGAGTTTTTAGAAAATGTGTTTTATTTCATAAATGGCATCTACAAAGTATGCACATTCTACATCATAATGACTTTCTATAATTTGCGCATGGGTTTGGAAATAAGAAAAGCTTACTTCCACCGTTTTTTAAAATCACAGCTTCTAGAAGGTTTACATGATTTCGTAAAAAACACGAGTTTTTAGGAAATGTGTTTTATTTCATAAATGAAATCTACAAAGTATGAACATTCTACATCATAACGACTATCTATAGTTTGCGCAGGCGTCCGGAAATAAGAAACCCTTACTTCCCAAGTTTTTTAAAATCACAGCTTTTAGAAGGTTTACATGATTTCTTAAAAAACACGAGTTTTTAGAAAATGTGTTTTATTTCATAAATGGAATCAACAAAGTATGCACATTCTACGTCATAACGACTTTCTATACTTTTCGCATGCGTCCGGAAATAAGAAAAGCTTACTTCCACCGTTTTTAAAAATCACAGCTTCTAGAAGGTTTACATGATTTCGTAAAAAACACGAGTTTTTAGAAAATGTGTTTTATTTCATAAATGGAATCTACAAAGTATGCACATTCTATGTCATAACGACTTTCTATAGTTTGCGCATGCATCCGGAAATAAGAAAAGCTTACTTCCCCTGTTTTTAAAAATCATAGCTTCTAGAAGGTTTACATGATTTCTTAAAAAACATGAGTTTTTAGAAAATGTGTTTTATTTCATAAATGTAATCTACAAAGTATGCACATTCTACGTCATAACGACTTTCTATAGTTTGCGCATGCGTCCGGAACTAAGAAAAGCTTACTTCCCCCGTTTTTAAAAATCACAGCTTCTAGGAGGTTTACATGATTTCGTAAAAAACACGAGTTTTTAGAAAATGTGTTTTATTTCATAAATGGGATCTACAAAGTATGCACATTCTACGTCATAACGACTTTCTATAGTTTGCGCATGCGTCGGGAAATAAGAAAAGCTTACTTCCACCGTTTTTTAAAATCACAGCTTCTAGAAGGTTTACATGCTTTCGTAAAAAACACGAGTTTTTAGAAAATGTGTTTTATTTCATAAATGGAATCAACAAAGTATGCACATTCTACGTCATAACGACTTTCTATAGTTTGAGCATGCATTTGAAAATAAGAAAAGCTTACTTTCCCCGTTTTTTAAAATCACAACTTCTAGAAGGTTTACATGATTTCTTAAAAAACACAAGTTTTTAGAAGATGTGTTTTATTTCATAAATGTAATCAACAAAGTATTCACATTCTACGTCATAACGACTTTCTATAGTTTGCGCATGCGTCCGGAAATAAGAAAAGCTTACTTCCACCGTTTTTTAAAATCACAGCTTCTAGAAGGTTTACATGATTTCGTAAAAAACATGAGTTTTTAGAAAATGTGTTTTATTTCATAGATGGAATCTACAAAGTATTGCACATTCTACGTCATAACGACTTTCTATAGTATGCGCATGCGTCCGGAAATAAGAAAAGCTTACTTCCCCCGTTTCTAAAAATCACAGCTTCTAGGAGGTTTACATGATTTCGTAAAAAACATGAGTTTTTAGAAAATGTGTTTTATTTCATAAATGGAATCTACAAAGTATGCACATTCTACGTCATAACGACTTTCTATAGTTTGCGTTTGCGTCCGGAAATAAGAAAAGCTTACTTCCACAATTTTTTAAAATCACAGCTTCTAGAAGGTTTACATGATTTCGTAAAAAAGACGAGTTGTTAGAAAATGTGTTTTATTTCATAAATGGAATCTACAAAGTATGCAAATTCTACGTCATAACGACTATCTATAGTTTGCGCGAGCTTCCGGAAATAAGAAAAGCTTACTTCCACCATTTTTTAAAATCACAGCTTCTAGAAGGTTTACATGATTTCGTAAAAAACACGAGTTTTTAGAAAATGTACTTTATTTCATAAATGGAATCTACAAAGTATGCACATTCTACGTCGTAACGACTTTCTATAGTTTGTGCATGCTTCCGGAATTAAGAAAAGCTTACTTCCACCGTTTTTTAAAATCACAGCTTCTAAAAGGTTTACATGATTTCGTAAAAAACACGAGTTTTTAGAAAATGTGTTTTATTTCATAAATGGAATCTACAAAGTATGCACATCCTACGTCATAACGACTTTCTATAGTTTGCGCATGCGTTTGGAAATAAGAAAAGCTTACTTCCCAAGTTTTTTAAAATCACAGCTTTTAGAAGGTTTACATGATTTCGTAAAAAACACGAGTTTTTAGAAAATGTGTTTTATTTCATAAATGGAATCTACAAAGTATGCACATCCTACGTCATAACGACTTTCTATAGTTTGCGCATGCGTTTGGAAATAAGAAAAGCTTACTTCCCAAGTTTTTTAAAATCACAGCTTTTAGAAGGTTTACATGATTTCTTAAAAAACACGAGTTTTTAGAAAATGTGTTTTATTTCATAAATGCAATCAACAAAGTATGCACATTCTACGTCATAACGACTTTCTATAGTTTGTGCATTCATCTGGAAATAAGAAAAGCTTACTTCCCAAGTTTTTTAAAATCACAGCTTCTAGAAGGTTTACATGATTTCGTAAAAAACACGAGTTTTTAGAAAATGTGTTTTATTTCATAAATGGAATCTACAAAGTATGCACATTCTACGTCATAACAACTTTCTATAGTTTGCGCATGCGTCCAGAAATAACAAAAGCTTACTTCCCCCGTTTTTACAAATCACAGCTTCTAGAAGGTTTACATGATTTCGTAAAAAACATGAGTTTTTAGAAAATGTGTTTTATTTCATAAGTGGAATCAACAAAGTATGCACATTCTACGTCATAACGACTTTCTATAGTTTGTGCATGCATCCGGAAATAAGAAAAGCTTACTTCCCCCGTTTTTTAAAATCACAGCTTCTAGAAGGTTTACATGATTTCTTAAAAAACATGACTTTTTAGAAAAAGGGTTTTATTTCATAAATGGAATCAACAAAGTATGCACATTTTACGTCATAACGACTTTCTATAGTTTGCGCATGCATCCGGAAATAAGAAAAGCTTACTTCCATCGTTTTTTAAAATCACAGCTTCTAGAAGGTTTACATGATTTTGTAAAAAACACGAGTTTTTAGAAAATGTGCTTTATTTCAGAAATGGAATCTACAAAGTATGCACATTCTACGTCATAACGACTTTCTATAGTTTGCGCATGCTTCCGGAAATAAGAAAAGCTTACTTCCAACGTTTTTTAAAATCACAGCTTCTAGAAGGTTTACATGATTTCGTAAAAAACACTAGTTTTTAGAAAATGTGTTTTATTTCATAAATGGAATCTACAAAGTATGCACATTCTACGTCATAACGACTTTCTATAGTTTGCGCATGCATTTGGAAATAAGAAAAGCTTACTTCCCAAGTTTTTTAAAATCACAGCTTTTAGAAGGTTTACATGATTTCTTAAAAAACACGAGTTTTCAGAAAATGTGTTTTATTTCATAAATGGAATCAACAAATTATGCACATTCTACGACATAGTGACTTTCTATAGTTTGCGCATGCGTTTGGAAATAAGAAAAGCTTACTTCCCCCGTTTTTTAAAATCACAGCTTCTAGAAGGTTTACATGATTTCGTAAAAAACACGAGTTTTTAGAAAATGTGTTTTATTTCATAAACGGAATCAACAAAGTAGGCACATTCTACGACATAGTGACTTTCTATAGTTTGCGCATGCGTTTGGAAATAAGAAAAGCTTACTTCCCCCGTTTTTTAAAATCACAGCTTCTAGAAGGTTTACATGATTTCGTAAAAAACACGAGTTTTTAGAAAATGTGTTTTATTTCATAAATGGAATCAACAAAGTATGCACATTCTACGTCATAACGACTTTCTATAGTTTGCGCATTCGTCCGGAAATAAGAAAAGCTTACTTCCCCCATTTTTTAAAATCACAGCTTCTAGAAGGTTTACATGATTTCGTAAAAAAAACCGAGTTTTTAGAAAATGTGCTTTATTTCATAAATGGAATCTACAAAGTATGCACATTATACGTCATAACGACTTTCTATAGTTTGCGCATGCATGTGGAAATAAGAAAAGCTTACTTCCCCCGTTTTTTAAAATCACAGCTTCTAGAAGGTTTACATGATTTCGTAAAAACAACGAGTTTTTAGAAGATGTGTTTTATTTCATAAATGGAATCAACAAAGTATGCACATTCTACATCATAACGACTTTCTATAGTTTTCGGATGCATCCGGAAATAAGAAAAGCTTACTTCCACCGTTTTTTAAAATCACAGCTTCTAGAAGGTTTACATGATTTCTTAAAAAACACGAGTTTTTAGAAAATGTGTTTTATTTCATAAATGTAATCTACAAAGTATGCACATTCTACATCATAACGACTTTCTATAGTTTGCGCATGCGGCCGGAAATAAGAAAAGCTTACTTCCACCGTTTTTTAAAATCACAGCTTCTTGAAGGTTTACATGGTTTCTTAAAAAACACGAGTGTTTAGAAAATGTGTTTTATTTCATAAATGGAATCAACAAAGTATGCACATTCTAAGTCATAACGACATACTATAGTTTGCGCATTCGTCCGGAAATAAGAAAAGTTTACTTCCCCCGTTTTTTAAAATCACAGCTTCTAGAAGGTTTACATGATTTCGTAAAAAACACGAGTTTTTAGAAAATGTGTTTTATTTCATAAATGGAATCAACAAAGTATGCACATTCTAAGTCATAACGACATTCTATAGTTTGCGCATTCGTCCAGAAATAAGAAAGGTTTACTTCCACCGTTTTTTAAAATCACAGCTTCTAGAAGGTTTACATGATTTCGTAAAAAACACGAGTTTTTATACAATGTGTTTTATCTCATAAATGGCATCTACAAAGTATGCACATTCTACGTCATAATGACTTTCTATAATTTGTGCATGGGTTTGGAAATAAGAAAAGCTTACTTCCACCGTTTTTTAAAATCACAGCTTCTAGAAGGTTTACATGATTTCGTAAAAAATACGAGTTTTTAGGAAATGTGTTTTATTTCATAAATGAAATCTACAAAGTATGCACATTCTACATCATAACGACTATCTATAGTTTGCGCAGGCATCCAGAAATAAGAAAAGCTTACTTCCCAAGTTTTTTAAAATCACAGCTTTTAGAAGGTTTACATGATTTCTTAAAAAACACGAGTTTTTAGAAAATGTGTTTTATTTCATAAATGGAATCAACAAAGTATGCACATTCTACGTCATAACGACTTTCTATACTTTTCGCATGCGTCCGGAAATAAGAAAAGCTTACTTCCACCGTTTTTAAAAATCACAGCTTCTAGAAGGTTTACATGATTTCGTAAAAAACACGAGTTTTTAGAAAATGTGTTTTATTTCATAAATGGAATCTACAAAGTATGCACATTCTATGTCATAACGACTTTCTATAGTTTCCGCATGCATCCGGAAATAAGAAAAGCTTACTTCCCCCGTTTTTAAAAATCATAGCTTCTAGAAGGTTTACATGATTTCGTAAAAAACACGAGTTTTTAGAAAATGTGTTTTATTTCATAAATGTAATCTACAAAGTATGCACATTCTATGTCATAACGACTTTCTATAGTTTGCGCATGCGTCCGGAAATAAGAAAAGCTTACTTCCCCCGTTTTTAAAAATCACAGCTTCTAGGAGGTTTACATGATTTCGTAAAAAACACGAGTTTTTAGAAAATGTGTTTTATTTCATAAATGGGATCTACAAGGTATGCACATTCTACGTCATAACGACTTTCTATAGTTTGCGCATGCGTCGGGAAATAAGAAAAGCTTACTTCCACCGTTTTTTAAAATCACAGCTTCTAGAAGGTTTACATGATTTTGTAAAAAACACGAGTTTTTAGAAAATGTGTTTTATTTCATAAATGGAATCAACAAAGTATGCACATTCTACGTCATAATGACTTTCTATAGTTTGCGCATGCGTCCGGAAATAAGAAAAGCTTACTTCCACCGTTTTTTAAAATCACAGCTTCTAGAAGGTTTACATGATTTCGTAAAAAAACATGAGTTTTTAGAAAATGTGTTTTATTTCATAGATGGAATCTACAAAGTATTGCACATTCTACGTCATAACGACTTTCTATAGTATGCGCATGCGTCCGGAAATAAGAAAAGCTTACTTCCCCCGTTTCTAAAAATCACAGCTTCTAGGAGGTTTACATGATTTCGTAAAAAACACGAGTTTTTAGAAAATGTGTTTTATTTCATAAATGGAATCTACAAAGTATGCAAATTCTACGTCATAACGACTTTCTATAGTTTGCGCATGCGTCCGGAAATAAGAAAAGCTTACTTCCACCATTTTTTAAAATCACAGCTTCTAGAAGGTTTACATGATTTCGTAAAAAACACGAGTTGTTAGAAAATGTGCTTTATTTCATAAATGGAATCTACAAATTATGCAAATTCTACGTCATAACGACTATCTATAGTTTGCGCATGCTTCCGGAAATAAGAAAAGCTTACTTCCACCATTTTTTAAAATCACAGCTTCTAGAAGGTTTACATGATTTCGTAAAAAACACGAGTTTTTAGAAAATGTGCTTTATTTCATAAATGGAATCTACAAAGTATGCACATTCTACGTCGTAACGACTTTCTATAGTTTGTGCATGCTTCCGGAATTAAGAAAAGCTTACTTCCACCGTTTTTTAAAATCACAGCTTCTAGAAGGTTTACATGATTTCGTAAAAAACACGAGTTTTTAGAAAATGTGTTTTATTTCATAAATGTAATCTACAAAGTATGCACATTCTACGTCATAACGACTTTCTATAGTTTGCGCATGCGTCCGGAAATAAGAAAAGCTTACTTCCCCCGTTTTTAAAAATCACAGCTTCTAGGAGGTTTACATGATTTCGTAAAAAACACGAGTTTTTAGAAAATGTGTTTTATTTCATAAATGGGATCTACAAGGTATGCACATTCTACGTCATAACGAATTTCTATAGTTTGCGCATGCGTCGGGAAATAAGAAAAGCTTACTTCCCAAGTTTTTTAAAATCACAGCTTTTAGAAGGTTTACATGATTTCGTAAAAAACACGAGTTTTTAGAAAATGTGTTTTATTTCATAAATGGAATCAACAAATTATGCACATTCTACGTCATAACGACTTTCTATAGTTTGCGCATGCGTCCGGAAATAAGAAAAGCTTACTTCCCAAGTTTTTTAAAATCACAGCTTCGAGAAGGTTTACATGATTTCGTAAAAAACATGAGTTTTTAGAAAATGTGTTTTATTTCATAAATGGGATCTACAAGGTATGCACATTCTACGTCATAACGAATTTCTATAGTTTGCGCATGCGTCGGGAAATAAGAAAAGCTTACTTCCCAAGTTTTTTAAAATCACAGCTTTTAGAAGGTTTACATGATTTCGTAAAAAACACGAGTTTTTAGAAAATGTGTTTTATTTCATAAATGGAATCTACAAAGTATGCACATTCTACGTCATAACGAGTTTCTATAGTTTGTGCATGCGTCCGAAAATAAGAAAAGCTTACTTCCACCGTTTTTTAAAATCACAGCTTCTAGAAGGTTTACATGATTTTGTAAAAAACACGAGTTTTTAGAAAATGTGTTTTATTTCATAAATGGAATCTACAAAGTATGCACATTCTACGTCATAACGACTTTCTATAGTTTGCACATCCGTCCGGAAATAAGAAAAGCTTACTTCCACCGTTTTTTGAAATCAGAGCTTCTAGAAGGTTTACATGATTTCATAAAAAATTCGAGTTTTTAGAAAATGTGTTTTATTTCGTAAATGCAATCTACAAAGTATGCACATTCTAAGTCATAACGACTTTCTATAGTTTGCGTATTCGTCCGGAAATAAGAAAACTTTACTTATCCCGTTTTTTAAAATCACAGCTTCTAGAAGGTTTACATGATTTCGTAAAAAACACGAGTTTTTAGAAAATGTGTTTTATTTCATAAATGGAATCTACAAAGCATGCACATTCTACGTCATAACGACTTTCTATAGTTTGCGCGTTCGTCCGGAAATAAGAAAAGCTTACTTCCACCGTTTTTTAAAATCACAGCTTCTAGAAGGTTTACATGATTTCTTAAAAAACACGAGTTTTTAGAAAATGTGTTTGATTTCATAAATGGAATCAACAAAGTATGCACATTTTACGTCATAACGACTTTTTATAGTTTGCACATGCGTCCGGAAATAAGAAAATGTTACTTCCCCCGTTTTTTAAAATCACAGCTTCTAGAAGGTTTACATGATTTCTTAAAAAACACGATTTTTTAGAAAATGTGTTTTATTTCATAAATGGAATCAACAAAGTAGGCACATTCTACGTCATAATGACTTTCTATAGTTTGTGCGTGCATTTGGAAATAAGAAAACCTTACTTCCCCCGTTTTTTAAAATCACAGCTTCTAGAAGGTTTACATGATTTCTTAAAAAACACGAGTTTTTAGAAAATGTGTTTTATTTCATAAATGGAATCAACAAACTATGCACATTCTACGTCATAATGATTTTATATAGTTTTCGCATTCGTCCGAAAATAAGAAAAGCTTCCTTCCACCGTTTTTTAAAATCACAGCTTCTAGAAGGTTTACATGATTTCGTAAAAAACATGAGTTTTTAGAAAATGTGTTTTATTTCATAAAAGGAATCTACAAAGTATGCACATTCTACGTCATAACGACTTTCTATAGTTGGGCATGCGTCCGGAAATAATAAAAGCTTACTTCCACCGTTTTTTGAAATCACAGCTTCTAGAAGGTTTACATTATTTTGTAAAAAACACGAGTTCTTAGAAAATGTGTTTTATTTCATAAATGGAATCAACAAAGTATACACATTCTACGTCATAACGACTTTCTATAGTTTACGCATGCGTGCGGAAATGAGAAAAGCTTACTTCCACCGTTTTTTAAAATCACAGCTTCTAGAAGGTTTACATGATTTCGTAAAAAACACGAGTTTTTAGAAAATGTATTTTATTTCATAAACGGAATCTACAAAGTATGCACATTCTACGTCATAACGACTTTCTATAGTTTGTGCATGCGTCCGGAAATAAGAAAAGCTTACTTCCACCGTTTTTTAAAATCACAGCTTCTAGAAGGTTTACATCATTTCGTAAAAAACACGAGTTTTTAGAAAATGTGTTTTATTTCATAAATGGAATCTACAAAGTATGGAGGTTCTACATCATAACGACTTTCTATAGTTTGCGGATGCGTCCGGAAATAAGAAAAGCTTACTTCCACCGTTTTTTAAAGTCACAGCTTCTTGAAGGTTTACATGATTTCTTAAAAAACACGAGTTTTTAGAAAATGTGTTTTATTTCATAAATGGAATCAACAAAGTATGCACATTCTACGTCATAACGAATTTCTGTAGTTTGCGCATTCGTCCGGAAATAAGAAAAGCTTACTTCCACCGTTTTTTAAAATCACAGCTTCTAGAGGGTTTACATGATTTCGTAAAAAACACTAGTTTTTAGAAAATGTGTTTTATTTCATAAATGGAATCTACAAAGTATGCACATTCTATGTCATAACGACTTTCTATAGTTTGCGCATGCATTTGGAAATACGAAAAGCTTACTTCCCAAGTTTTTTAAAGTCACAGCTTTTAGAAGGTTTACATGATTTCTTAAAAAACACGAGCTTTTAGAAAATGTGTTTTATTTCATAAATGGAATCAACAAATTATGCACATTCTACGTCATAACGACTTTCTATAGTTTGCGCATGCATCCAGAAATAAGAAAAGCTTACTTCCCAAGTTTTTTAAAATCACAGCTTCTAGAACGTTTACATGATTTCTTAAAAAACACGAGTTTTTAGAAAATGTGTTTTATTTCATAAATGGAATCAACAAAGTATGCACATTCTACGTCATAACGACTTTCTATACTTTTCGCATGCGTCCGGAAATAAGAAAAGCTTACTTCCACCGTTTTTAAAAATCACAGCTTCTAGAAGGTTTACATGATTTCGTAAAAAAACACGAGTTTTTAGAAAATGTGTTTTATTTCATAAATGGAATCTACAAAGTATGCACATTCTATGTCATAACGACTTTCTATAGTTTGCGCATGCATTTGGAAATACGAAAAGCTTACTTCCCAAGTTTTTTAAAGTCACAGCTTTTAGAAGGTTTACATGATTTCTTAAAAAACACGAGCTTTTAGAAAATGTGTTTTATTTCATAAATGGAATCAACAAATTATGCACATTCTACGTCATAACGACTTTCTATAGTTTGCGCATGCGTCCGAAAATAAGAAAAGCTTACTTCCGAAGTTTTTTAAAATCACAGCTTCGAGAAGGTTTACATGATTTCGTAAAAAACATGAGTTTTTAGAAAATGTGCTTTATTTAATAAATGGAATCAACAAAGTATGCACATTCTACGTCATAACGACTTTCTATAGTTTCCGCATGCGCCCGGAAATAAGAAAAGCTTACTTCCACCTTTTTTTAAAATCACAGCTTCGAGAAGGTTTACATGATTTCGTAGTCAACACGAGTTTTTAGAAAATGTGTTTTATTTCATAAATGGAATCTACAAAGTATGCACATTCTACGTCATAACGAGTTTCTATAGTTTGTGCATGCGTCCGAAAATAAAAAAAGCTTACTTCCACCGTTTTTTAAAATCACAGCTTCTAGAAGGTTTACATGATTTCGTAAAAAACACGAGTTTTTAGAAAATGTGTTTTATTTCATAAATGGAATCTATAAAGTATGCACATTCTACGTCATAACGCCTTTCTATAGTTTGCACATCCGTCCGGAAATAAGAAAAGCTTACTTCCACCGTTTTTTGAAATCAGAGCTTCTAGAAGGTTTACATGATTTCATAAAAAATTTGAGTTTTTAGAAAATGTGTTTTATTTCGTAAATGCAATCTACAAAGTATGCACATTCTATGTCATAACGACTTTCTATAGTTTGCGTATTCGTCCGGAAATAAGAAAAGTTTACTTCCCCCGTTTTTTAAAATCACAGCTTCTAGAAGGTTTACATGATTTCGTAAAAAACACGAGTTTTTAGAAAATGTGTTTTACTTCATAAATGGAATCTACAAAGTATGCACATTCTACGTCATAACGACTTTCTATAGTTTGCGCGTTCGTCCGGAAATAAGAAAAGCTTACTTCCATCGTTTTTTAAAATCACAGTTCTAGAAGGTTTACATGATTTCTTAAAAAACATGAGTTTTTAGAAAATGTGTTTGATTTCATAAATGGAATCAACAAAGTATGCACATTTTACGTCATAACGACTTTCTATAGTTTGCACATGCATCCGGAAATAAGAAAATGTTACTTCCCCCGTTTTTTAAAATCACAGCTTCTAGAAGGTTTACATGATTTCTTAAAAAACACGATTTTTTAGAAAATGTGTTTTATTTCATAAATGGAATCAACAAAGTAGGCACATTCTACGTCATAATGACTTTCTATAGTTTGCGCGTGCATTTGGAAATAAGAAAACCTTACTTCCCCCGTTTTTTAAAATCACAGCTTCTAGAAGGTTTACATGATTTCTTAAAAAACACGAGTTTTTAGAAAATGTGTTTTATTTCATAAATGGAATCAACAAACTATGCACATTCTACGTCATAATGACTTTATATAGTTTTCGCATTCGTCCGAAAATAAGAAAAGCTTCCTTCCACCGTTTTTTAAAATCACAGCTTCTAGAAGGTTTACATGATTTCGTAAAAAACATGAGTTTTTAGAAAATGTGTTTTATTTCATAAAAGGAATCTACAAAGTATGCACATTCTACGTCATAACGACTTTCTATAGTTGGGCATGCGTCCGGAAATAATAAAAGCTTACTTCCACCATTTTTTGAAATCACAGCTTCTAGAAGGTTTACATTATTTTGTAAAAAACACGAGTTCTTAGAAAATGTGTTTTATTTCATAAATGGAATCAACAAAGTATGGACATTCTACGTCATAACGACTTTCTATAGTTTACGCATGCGTGCGGAAATGAGAAAAGCTTACTTCCACCGTTTTTTAAAATCACAGCTTCTAGAAGGTTTACATGATTTCGTAAAAAACACGAGTTTTTAGAAAATGTATTTTATTTCATAAATGGAATCTACAAAGTATGCACATTCTACGTCATAACGACTTTCTATAGTTTGTGCATGCGTCCGGAAATAAGAAAAGCTTACTTCCCCCGTTTTTTAAAATCACAGCTTCTAGAAGGTTTACATGATTTCTTAAAAAAAACGAGTTTTTAGAAGATGTGTTTTATTTCATAAATGGAATCAACAAAGTATGCACATTCTACATCATAACGACTTTCTATAGTTTGCGCATGCGTCCGGAAATAAGAAAAGCTTAATTCCACCGTTTTTTAAAATCACAGCTTCTTGAAGGTTTACATGATTTCTTAAAAAACACGAGGTTTTAGAAAATGTGTTTTATTTCATAAATGTATTCTACAAAGTATGCACATTCTACATCATAACGACTTTCAATAGTTTGCGCATGCGTCCGGAAATAAGAAAAGCTTACTTCCACCGTTTTTTAAAATCACAGTTCTAGAAGGTTTACATGATTTCTTAAAAAACACGAGTTTTTAGAAAATGTGTTTTATTTCATAAATTGAATCAACAAAGTATGCACATCCTAAGTCATAACGACATACTATAGTTTGCGCATTCGTCCGGAAATAAGAAAAGTTTACTTCCCCCGTTTTTTAAAATCACAGCTTCTAGAAGGTTTACATGATTTCGTAAAAAACACGAGTTTTTAGAAAATGTGTTTTATTTCATAAATTGAATCAACAAAGTATGCACATTCTAAGTCATAACGACATTCTATAGTTTGCGCATTCGTCCGGAAATAAGAAAGGTTTACTTCCACCTTTTTTTAAAATCACAGCTTCTAGAAGGTTTACATGATTTCGTAAAAAACACGAGTTTTTAGAAAATGTGTTATATTTCATAAATGGCATCTACAAAGTATGCACATTCTACGTCATAATGACTTTCTATAGTTTGCGCATGCGTTTGGACTTAAGAAAAGCTTACTTGCACCGTTTTTTAAAATCACAGCTTCTAGAAGGTTTACATAATTTCATAAAAAACACGAGTTTTTAGGAAATGTGTTTTATTTCATAAATGAAATCTACAAAGTATGCACATTCTACATCATAACGACTATCTATAGTTTGCGCAGGCGTCCGGAAATAAGAAAAGCTTACTTCCCAAGTTTTTTAAAATCACAGCTTTTAGAAGGTTTACATGATTTCTTAAAAAACACGAGTTTTTAGAAAATGTGTTTTATTTCATAAATGGAATCAACAAAGTATGCACATTCTACGTCATAACGACTTTCTATAGTTTGCGGATGCGTCCGGAAATAAGAAAAGCTTACTTCCCCCGTTTTTTAAAATCACAGCTTCTAGAAGGTTTACATGATTTCTTAAAAAACACGAGTTTTTAGAAAATGTCTTTTATTTCATAAATGGAATCAACAAAGTATGCACATTCTACGTCATAGCGAATTTCTATAGTTTGTGCATTCGTCCGGAAATAAGAAAAGCTTACTTCCACCGTTTTTTAAAATCACAGCTTCTAGAGGGTTTACATGATTTCGTAAAAAACACGAGTTTTTAGAAAATCTGCTTTATTTCATAAATGGAATCTACAAAGTATGCACATTCTACGTCATAACGACTTTCTATAGTTTGCGCATGCGTTCGGAAATAAGAAAAGCTTACTTCCACCGTTTTTTAAAATCACAGCTTCTAGAACGTTTACATGATTTCGTAAAAAACACGAGTTTTTAGAAAATGTGTTTTCTTTCATAAATGGAATCTACAAAGTATGCACATTCTACGTCATAACGACTTTCTACAGTTTGCGCATGCATTCGGAAATAAAAAAAGCTTATTTCCCCCGTTTTTTAAAGTCACAACTTCTAGAAGGTTTACATGATTTCTTAAAAAATACGAGTTTTTAGAAAATGTGTTTTATTTCATAAATGGAATCAACAAAGTATGCACATTTTACGTCATAATGACTTTCTGTAGTTTGTGCATCCGTTTGGAAATAAGAAAAGCGTACTTCCCCAGTTTTTTAAAATCACAGCTTCTAGAAGGTTTACATGATTTCGTAAAAAACACGAGTTTTTGGAAAATGTGTTTGATTTCATAAATGGAATCAACAAAGTATGCACATTCTACGTCATAACGAATTTCTTTAGTTTGCGCATTCGTCTGGAAATAAGAAAAGCTTACTTCCCCCGTTTTTTAAAATCACAGCTTCTAGAAGGTTTACATGATTTAGTAAAAAAAACGAGTTTTTAGAAAATGTGTTTTATTTAATTAATGGAATCAACAAAGTATGCACATTCTACATCATAACAACTTTCTATAGTTTTCACATGCGTCCGGAAATAAGAAAAGCTTACTTCCACCGTTTTTTAAAATCACAGCTTCTAGAAGGTTTACATGATTTCTTAAAAAACACGAGTTTTTAGAAAATGTGTTTTATTTCATAAATGGAATCTACAAAGTATGCACATTCTACGTCATAACGAATTTCTATAGTTTGCGCATGCGTCCGGAAATAAGAAAAGCTTACTTCCACCGTTTTTTAAAATCACAGCTTCTAGAAGGTTTACATGACTTCGTAAAAAACACATGTTTTTAAAAAATGTGTTTTATTTCATAAATGGAATCTACAAAGTATGCACATTCTACGTCATAACGACTTTCTATAGTTTGCGCATGCGTCCGGAAATAAGAAAAGCTTACTTCCACCGTTTTTTAAAGTCACGGCTTCTAGAAGGTTTACATGATTTGTTAAAAAACACGAGTTTTTAGAAAATGTGTTTTATTTCATAAATGGAATCAACAAAGTATGTACATTCTACATCATAACGACTTTCTATAGTTTACGCATGCGTCTGGAAATAAGAAAAGCTTACTTCCCCCATTTTTTAAAATCACAGCTTCTAGAAGGTTTACATGATTTCGTAAAAAACACGAGTTTTTAGAAAATGTCATTTATTTCATATATGGAATCTACAAAGTATGCACATTCTACGTCATAACGACATTCTATAGTTTGCGCATGCGTCCAGAAATAAGAAAAGCTTACTTCCACCGTTTTTTAAAATCACAGCTTCGAGAAGGTTTACATGATTTCGTAGAAAACACGAGTTTTTAGAAAATGTGTTTTATTTCATAAATGGAATCTACAAAGTATGCACATTCTACATCATAAGGAGTTTCTATAGTTTGCGCATGCATCCGGAAATAAGAAAAGCTTACTTCCACCGTTTTTTAAAATCACAGCTTCTAGAAGGTTTACATGATTTCGTAAAAAACACGATTTTTTAAAAAATGTGTTTTATTTCATAAATGGAATCTAAAAAGTATGCACATTCTATGTCATAACGACTTTCTATAGTTTGCGCATGCGTCCGGAAATAAGAAAAGTTTACTTCCACTGTTTTTTGAAATCACAGCTTCTAGAAGGTTTACATGATTTCGTAAAAAACATGAGTTTTTAAAAAATGTGTTTTATTTCATAAATGCAATCTACAAAGTATGCACATTCTACGTCATAACGACTTTCTATAGTTTGTGCATGCGTCTGGAAATAAGAAAAGCTTACTTCCCCCGTTTTTAAAAATCACAGCTTCTAGGAGGTTTACATGATTTCGTAAAAAACACGAGTTTTTAGAAAATGTGTTTTATTTCATAAATGGAATCAATAATGTATGCACATTCTACATCATAACGAATTTCTATAGTTTGCGCATGCGTCCGGAAATAAGAAAAGCTTACTTCCCCCGTTTCTAAAAATCACAGCTTCTAGGAGGTTTACATGATTTCGTAAAAAACACGAGTTTTTAGAAAATGTGTTTTATTTCACAAAAGGAATCTACAAAGTATGCACATTCTACGTCATAACGACTTTCTATAGTTTGCGCATGCGTCCGGAAATAACAAAAGCTAACTTCCACCGTTTTTTAAAATCACAGCTTCTAGAAGGTTTACATGATTTCGTAAAAAACACGAGTTTTTAAAAAATGTGCTTTATTTCATAAATGGAATCTACAAAGTATGCACATTCTACGTCATAACGACTTTCTATAGTTTGTGCATCCTTCCGGAAATAAGAAAAGCTTACTTCCATCGTTTTTTAAAATCACAGCTTCTAGAAGGTTTACATGATTTCGTAAAAAACACTAGTTTTTAGAAAATGTGTTTTATTTCATAAATGGAATCTACAAAGTATGCACATTCTATGTCATAACGACTTTCTATAGTTTGCGCATGCATTTGGAAATAAGAAAAGCTTACTTCCCAAGTTTTTTAAAATCACAGCTTTTAGAAGGTTTACATGATTTCTTAAAAAACACGAGTTTTTAGAAAATGTGTTTTATTTCATAAATGGAATCAACAAAGTAGGCACATTCTACGACATAATGACTTTCTATAGTTTGCGCATGCGTTTGGAAATAGGAAAAGCTTATTTCCCCCGTTTTTTAAAATCACAGCTTCTAGAAGGTTTACATGATTTCGTAAAAAACACGAGTTTTTAGAAAATGTATTTTATTTCATAAATGGAATCAACAAAGTATGCACATTCTACGTCATAACGACTTTCTATAGTTTGCGCATTCATCCAGAAATAAGAAAAGCTTACTTCCCCAGTTTTTTAAAATCACAGCTTCTAGAAGGTTTACATGATTTCTTAAAAAACACGAGTTTTTAGAAAATGTGCTTTATTTCATAAATGGAATCTACAAAGTATCCACATTCTACGTCATAACGAATTTCTATAGTTTGCGCATGCGTCCCGAAATAAGAAAAGCTTACTTCCCCCGTTTTTTAAAATCACAGCTTCTAGAAGGTTTACATGATTTCTTAAAAAAAATGAGTTTTTAGAAGATGTGTTTTATTTCATAAATGGAATCAACAAAGTATGCACATTCTACATCATAACGACTTTCTATAGTTTTCGCATGCGTCCGGAAATAAGAAAAGCTTACTTCCACCATTTTTTAAAATCACAGCTTCTAGAAGGTTTACATGATTTCTTAAAAAACACGAGTTTTTAGAAAATGTGTTTTATTTCATAAATGTACTCTACAAAGTATGCACATTCTACATCATAACGACTTTCAATAGTTTGCGCATGCGTCCGGAAATAAGAAAAGCTTACTTCCACCGTTTTTTAAAATCACAGTTCTAGAAGGTTTACATGATTTCTTAAAAAACACGAGTTTTTAGAAAATGTGTTTTATTTCATAAATGGAATCAACAAAGTATGCACATCCTAAGTCATAACGGCATACTATAGTTTGCGCATTCGTCCGGAAATAAGAAAAGTTTACTTCCCCCGTTTTTTAAAATCACATCTTCTAGAAGGTTTACATGATTTCGTAAAAAACACGAGTTTTTAGAAAATGTGTTTTATTTCATAAATTGAATCAACAAAGTATGCACATTCTAAGTCATATCGACATTCTATAGTTTGCGCATTCGTCCGGAAATAAGAAAGGTTTACTTCCACCGTTTTTTAAAATCACAGCTTCTAGAAGGTTTACATGATTTCGTAAAAAACACGAGTTTTTAGAAAATGTGTTATATTTCATAAATGGCATCTACAAAGTATGCACATTGTACGTCATAATGACTTTCTATAGTTTGCGCATGCGTTTGGACTTAAGAAAAGCTTACTTCCACCATTTTTTAAAATCACAGCTTCTAGAAGGTTTACATAATTTCGTAAAAAACACGAGTTTTTAGTTAATGTGTTTTATTTCATAAATGAAATCTACAAAGTATGCACATTCTACATCATAACGACTATCTATAGTTTGCGCAGGCGTCCGGAAATAAGAAAAGCTTACTTCCCAAGTTTTTTAAAATCACAGCTTTTAGAAGGTTTACATGATTTCTTAAAAACACGAGTTTTTAGAAAATGTGTTTTATTTCATAAATGGAATCAACAAAGTATGCACATTCTACGTCATAATGACTTTCTATATTTTGCGCATGCGTTTGAAAATAGGAAAAGCTTACTTCCCCCGTTTTTTAAAATCACAACTTCTAGAAGGTTTACATGATTTCGTAAAAAACACGAGTTTTTAGAAATTGTGTTTTATTTCATAAATGGAATCAAAAAAGTATGCACATTCTACGTCATAACGACTTTCTATAGTTTGCGCATTCATCCGGAAATAAGAAAAGCTTACTTCCCCCATTTTTTAAAATCACAGCTTCTAGAAGGTTTACATGATTTCATAAAAAAAATGATTTTTTAGAAAATGTGTTTTATTTCATAAATGGAATCAAAAAATTATGCACATTCTACGTCATAACGACTTTCTATACTTTTCGCATGCGTCTGGAAATAAGAAAAGCTTACTTCCACCGTTTTTTAAAATCACAGCTTCTAGAAGGTTTACATGATTTCGTAAAAAACATGAGTTTTTAGAAAATGTGTTTTATTTCATAAATGGAATCTGCAAAGTATGCACATTCTACGTCATAACGACTTTCTATAGTTTGCGCATGCATCCGGAAATAACAAAAGCTTAATTCCCCCGTTTTTAAAAATCACAGCTTCTAGGAGGTTTACATGATTTCTTAAAAAATACGAGTTTTTAGAAAATCTGTTTTATTTCATAAATGGAATCAAAAAAGTATGCACATTCTACATCATAACGACTTTCTATAGTTTGCGCATGCGTCCGGAAATAAGAAAAGCTTACTTCCCCCGTTTTTTAAAATCATAGCTTCTAGAAGGTTTACATGATTTCTTAAGAAACACGACTTTTTAGAAAATGTGTTTTATTTTATAAATGGAATCACCAAAGTATGCACATTCTACGTCATAACGACTTTCTATAGTTTGCGCATGCGTCCGGAAATAAGAAAAGCTTACTTCCACCATTTTTTAAAATCACAGCTTCTAGAAGGTTTACATGATTTCTTAAAAAAAAAGAGTTTTTAGAAAATGTGTTTTATTTCATAAATGGAATCAACAAAGTATGCACATTCTGCGTCATAACGACTTTCTATAGTTTGTGCATGCGTTCGGAAATAAGAAAAGCTTTCTTCCACCGTTTTTTGAAATCACAGCTTCTAGAAGGTTTACATGATTTCGTAAAAAACACGAGTTTTTAGAAAATGTGTTTTATTTCATAAATGGAATCTACAAATTATGCACATTCTACATCATAACGACTTTCTATAGTTTGCGCGTGCGTCCGGAAATAAGAAAAGCTTACTTCCACCGTTTTTTAAAATCATAGCTTCTAGAAGGTTTACATGATTTCGTAAAAAACACGAGTTTTTAGAAAATGTGCTTTATTTCGTAAATGGAATCTACAAAGTATGCACATTCTACGTCATAACGACTTTCTATAGTTTGCGCATGCGTCCGGAAATAAGAAAAGCTTACTTCCACCGTTTTTTAAAATCACAGCTTCTAGAAGGTTTACATGATTTCTTAAAAAACACGAGTTTTTAGAAAATGTGTTTTATTTCACAAATGGAATCTACAAAGTATGCACATTCTACGTCATAACGACTTTCTATAGTTTGCGCATGCGTCCGGAAATAAGAAAAGCTTACTTCCCCCGTTTTTAAAAATCACAGCTTCTAGGAGGTTTACATGATTTCGTAAAAAACACGAGTTTTTAGAAAATGTGTTTTATTTCATAAATGGAATCTACAAAGTATGCACATTCTACGTCATAACGACATTCTATAGTTTGCGCATGCGTCCGGAAATAAGAAAAGCTTACTTCCCCCATTTTTTAAAATCAGAGCTTCTAGAAGGTTTACATGATTTTGTAAAAAACACGAGTCTTTAGAAAATGTGTTTTATTTCATAAATGGAATCAACAAAGTATGCACATTCTACGTCATAATGACTTTCTATAATTTGCGCATGCGTACGGAAATAAGAAAAGCTTACTTCCCCCGTTTTTTAAAATCATAGCTTCTAGAAGGTTTACATGATTTCTTAAAAAACACGAGTTTTTAGAAAATGTGTTTTATTTTATAAATGGAATCAACAAAGTATGCACATTCTACGTCATAACGACTTTCTACAGTTTGCGCATGCGTCCGGAAATAAAAAAAGCTTACTTCTACCGTTTTTTTAAATCACAACTTCTAGAAGGTTTACATGATTTCTTAAAAAACATGAGTTTTTAGAAAATGTGTTTTATTTCATAAATGGAATCAACAAAGTATGCACATGCTACGTCATAACGACTTTCTATAGTTTGCGCATGCGTTCAGAAATAAGAAAAGCTTACTTCCCCTGTTTTTTAAAATCACAACTTCTAGAAGGTTTACATGATTTCGTAAAACGAACAAGTTTTTAGAAAATGTGTTTTATTTCATAAATGGAATCAACAAAGTATGCACATTCTACATCATAACGACTTTCTATAGTTTACGCATTCGTCTGGAAATAAGAAAATCTTACTTCCACCGTTTTTTAAAATCACAGCTTCTAGAAGGTTTACATGATTTCGTAAAAAACACGAGTTTTTAGAAAATGTGTTTTATTTCATAAATGGAATCTACAAAGTATGCACATTCTACGTCATAACGAATTTCTATAGTTTGCGCATGCGTCCGGAAATAAGAAAAGCTTACTTCCACCGTTTTTTAAAATCACAGCTTCTAGAAGGTTTACATGACTTCGTAAAAAACACATGTTTTTAAAAAATGTGTTTTATTTCATAAATGGAATCTACAAAGTATGCACATTCTACGTCATAACGACTTTCTATAGTTTGCGCATGCGTCCGGAAATAAGAAAAGCTTACTTCCACCGTTTTTTAAAGTCACGGCTTCTAGAAGGTTTACATGATTTCTTAAAAAACACGAGTTTTTAGAAAATGTGTTTTATTTCATAAATGGAATCAACAAAGTATGTACATTCTACATCATAACGACTTTCTATAGTTTACGCATGCGTCTGGAAATAAGAAAAGCTTACTTCCCCCATTTTTTAAAATCACAGCTTCTAGAAGGTTTACATGATTTCGTAAAAAACACGAGTTTTTAGAAAATGTCATTTATTTCATAAATGGAATCTACAAAGTATGCACATTCTACGTCATAACGACATTCTATAGTTTGCGCATGCGTCCAGAAATAAGAAAAGCTTACTTCCACCGTTTTTTAAAATCACAGCTTCGAGAAGGTTTACATGATTTCGTAGAAAACACGAGTTTTTAGAAAATGTGTTTTATTTCATAAATGGAATCTACAAAGTATGCACATTCTACATCATAAGGAGTTTCTATAGTTTGCGCATGCATCCGGAAATAAGAAAAGCTTACTTCCACCGTTTTTTAAAATCACAGCTTCTAGAAGGTTTACATGATTTCGTAAAAAACACGATTTTTTAGAAAATGTGTTTTATTTCATAAATGGAATCTAAAAAGTATGCACATTCTATGTCATAACGACTTTCTATAGTTTGCACATGCGTCCGGAAATAAGAAAAGTTTACTTCCACTGTTTTTTGAAATCACAGCTTCTAGAAGGTTTACATGATTTCGTAAAAAACATGAGTTTTTAAAAAATGTGTTTTATTTCATAAATGCAATCTACAAAGTATGCACATTCTACGTCATAACGACTTTCTATAGTTTGTGCATGCGTCTGGAAATAAGAAAAGCTTACTTCCACCGTTTTTTAAAATCACAGCTTCGAGAAGGTTTACATGATTTCGTAGAAAACACGAGTTTTTAGAAAATGTGTTTTATTTCATAAATGGAATCTACAAAGTATGCACATTCTACATCATAAGGAGTTTCTATAGTTTGCGCATGCGTCCGGAAATAAGAAAAGCTTACTTCCACCGTTTTTTTAAATCACAGCTTCTAGAAGGTTTACATGATTTCGTAAAAAACACTAGTTTTTAGAAAATGTGTTTTATTTCATAAATGGAATCTACAAAGTATGCACATTCTATGTCATAACGACTTTCTATAGTTTGCGCATGCATTTGGAAATAAGAAAAGCTTACTTCCCAAGTTTTTTAAAATCACAGCTTTTAGAAGGTTTACATGATTTCTTAAAAAACACGAGTTTTTAGAAAATGTGTTTTATTTCATAAATGGAATCAACAAAGTAGGCACATTCTACGACATAATGACTTTCTATAGTTTGCGCATGCGTTTGGAAATAGGAAAAGCTTATTTCCCCCGTTTTTTAAAATCACAGCTTCTAGAAGGTTTACATGATTTCGTAAAAAACACGAGTTTTTAGAAAATGTATTTTATTTCATAAATGGAATCAACAAAGTATGCACATTCTACGTCATAACGACTTTCTATAGTTTGCGCATTCATCCAGAAATAAGAAAAGCTTACTTCCCCAGTTTTTTAAAATCACAGCTTCTAGAAGGTTTACATGATTTCTTAAAAAACACGAGTTTTTAGAAAATGTGCTTTATTTCATAAATGGAATCTACAAAGTATCCACATTCTACGTCATAACGAATTTCTATAGTTTGCGCATGCGTCCCGAAATAAGAAAAGCTTACTTCCCCCGTTTTTTAAAATCACAGCTTCTAGAAGGTTTACATGATTTCTTAAAAAAAATGAGTTTTTAGAAGATGTGTTTTATTTCATAAATGGAATCAACAAAGTATGCACATTCTACATCATAACGACTTTCTATAGTTTTCGCATGCGTCCGGAAATAAGAAAAGCTTACTTCCACCATTTTTTAAAATCACAGCTTCTAGAAGGTTTACATGATTTCTTAAAAAACACGAGTTTTTAGAAAATGTGTTTTATTTCATAAATGTAATCTACAAAGTATGCACATTCTACATCATAACGACTTTCAATAGTTTGCGCATGCGTCCGGAAATAAGAAAAGCTTACTTCCACCGTTTTTTAAAATCACAGTTCTAGAAGGTTTACATGATTTCTTAAAAAACACGAGTTTTTAGAAAATGTGTTTTATTTCATAAATGGAATCAACAAAGTATGCACATCCTAAGTCATAACGGCATACTATAGTTTGCGCATTCGTCCGGAAATAAGAAAAGTTTACTTCCCCCGTTTTTTAAAATCACATCTTCTAGAAGGTTTACATGATTTCGTAAAAAACACGAGTTTTTAGAAAATGTGTTTTATTTCATAAATTGAATCAACAAAGTATGCACATTCTAAGTCATATCGACATTCTATAGTTTGCGCATTCGTCCGGAAATAAGAAAGGTTTACTTCCACCGTTTTTTAAAATCACAGCTTCTAGAAGGTTTACATGATTTCGTAAAAAACACGAGTTTTTAGAAAATGTGTTATATTTCATAAATGGCATCTACAAAGTATGCACATTGTACGTCATAATGACTTTCTATAGTTTGCGCATGCGTTTGGACTTAAGAAAAGCTTACTTCCACCATTTTTTAAAATCACAGCTTCTAGAAGGTTTACATAATTTCGTAAAAAACACGAGTTTTTAGTTAATGTGTTTTATTTCATAAATGAAATCTACAAAGTATGCACATTCTACATCATAACGACTATCTATAGTTTGCGCAGGCGTCCGGAAATAAGAAAAGCTTACTTCCCAAGTTTTTTAAAATCACAGCTTTTAGAAGGTTTACATGATTTCTTAAAAACACGAGTTTTTAGAAAATGTGTTTTATTTCATAAATGGAATCAACAAAGTATGCACATTCTACGTCATAATGACTTTCTATATTTTGCGCATGCGTTTGAAAATAGGAAAAGCTTACTTCCCCCGTTTTTTAAAATCACAACTTCTAGAAGGTTTACATGATTTCGTAAAAAACACGAGTTTTTAGAAATTGTGTTTTATTTCATAAATGGAATCAAAAAAGTATGCACATTCTACGTCATAACGACTTTCTATAGTTTGCGCATTCATCCGGAAATAAGAAAAGCTTACTTCCCTCATTTTTTAAAATCACAGCTTCTAGAAGGTTTACATGATTTCATAAAAAAAATGATTTTTTAGAAAATGTGTTTTATTTCATAAATGGAATCAAAAAATTATGCACATTCTACGTCATAACGACTTTCTATACTTTTCGCATGCGTCTGGAAATAAGAAAAGCTTACTTCCACCGTTTTTTAAAATCACAGCTTCTAGAAGGTTTACATGATTTCGTAAAAAACATGAGTTTTTAGAAAATGTGTTTTATTTCATAAATGGAATCTGCAAAGTATGCACATTCTACGTCATAACGACTTTCTATAGTTTGCGCATGCATCCGGAAATAACAAAAGCTTAATTCCCCCGTTTTTAAAAATCACAGCTTCTAGGAGGTTTACATGATTTCTTAAAAAATACGAGTTTTTAGAAAATCTGTTTTATTTCATAAATGGAATCAAAAAAGTATGCACATTCTACATCATAACGACTTTCTATAGTTTGCGCATGCGTCCGGAAATAAGAAAAGCTTACTTCCCCCGTTTTTTAAAATCATAGCTTCTAGAAGGTTTACATGATTTCTTAAGAAACACGACTTTTTAGAAAATGTGTTTTATTTTATAAATGGAATCAACAAAGTATGCACATTCTACGTCATAACGACTTTCTATAGTTTGCGCATGCGTCCAGAAATAAGAAAAGCTTACTTCCACCATTTTTTAAAATCACAGCTTCTAGAAGGTTTACATGATTTCTTAAAAAAAAAGCCTTTTTAGAAAATGTGTTTTATTTCATAAATGGAATCAACAAAGTATGCACATTCTACGTCATAACGACTTTCTATAGTTTGTGCATGCGTTCGGAAATAAGAAAAGCTTTCTTCCACCGTTTTTTGAAATCACAGCTTCTAGAAGGTTTACATGATTTCGTAAAAAACACGAGTTTTTAGAAAATGTGTTTTATTTCATAAATGGAATCTACAAATTATGCACATTCTACATCATAACGACTTTCTATAGTTTGCGCGTGCGTCCGGAAATAAGAAAAGCTTACTTCCACCGTTTTTTAAAATCATAGCTTCTAGAAGGTTTACATGATTTCGTAAAAAACACGAGTTTTTAGAAAATGTGCTTTATTTCGTAAATGGAATCTACAAAGTATGCACATTCTACATCATAACGACTTTCTATAGTTTGCGCATGTGTCCGGAAATAAGAAAAGCTTACTTCCACCATTTTTTAAAATCACAGCTTCTAGAAGGTTTACATGATTTTGTAAAAACCACGAGTTTTTAGAAAATGTGTTTTATTTCACAAATGTAATCTACAAAGTATGCACATTCTACGTCATAACGACATTCTATAGTTTGCGCATGCGTCCGGAAATAAGAAAAGCTTACTTCCACCGTTTTTAAAAATCACAGCTTCTAGGAAGTTTACATGATTTCGTAAAAAACACGAGTTTTTAGAAAATGTGTTTTATTTCATAAATGGCATCTACAAAGTATGCACATTGTACGTCATAACGACATTCTATAGTTTGCGCATGCGTCCGGAAATAAGAAAAGCTTACTTCCCCCATTTTTTAAAATCAGAGCTTCTAGAAGGTTTACATAATTTTGTAAAAAACACGAGTCTTTAGAAAATGTGTTTTATTTCATAAATGAAATCTACAAAGTATGCACATTCTACATCATAACGACTATCTATAGTTTGCGCATGCGTACGGAAATAAGAAAAGCTTACTTCCCAAGTTTTTTAAAATCACAGCTTTTAGAAGGTTTACATGATTTCTTAAAAAACACGAGTTTTTAGAAAATGTGTTTTATTTTATAAATGGAATCAACAAAGTATGCACATTCTACGTCATAATGACTTTCTATAGTTTGCGCATGCGTCCGGAAATAAAAAAAGCTTACTTCCCCCGTTTTTTAAAATCACAACTTCTAGAAGGTTTACATGATTTCGTAAAAAACACGAGTTTTTAGAAAATGTGTTTTATTTCATAAATGGAATCAAAAAAATATGCACATTCTACGTCATAACGACTTTCTATAGTTTGCGCATTCATCCGGAAATAAGAAAAGCTTACTTCCCCTGTTTTTTAAAATCACAGCTTCTAGAAGGTTTACATGATTTCATAAAAAAAATGATTTTTTAGAAAATGTGTTTTATTTCATAAATGGAATCAAAAAATTATGCACATTCTACGTCATAACGACTTTCTATACTTTTCGCATGCGTCTGGAAATAAGAAAATCTTACTTCCACCGTTTTTTAAAATCACAGCTTCTAGAAGGTTTACATGATTTCGTAAAAAACACGAGTTTTTAGAAAATGTGTTTTATTTCATAAATGGAATCTGCAAAGTATGCACATTCTACGTCATAACGACTTTCTATAGTTTGCGCATGCATCCGGAAATAAGAAAAGCTTACTTCCCCCGTTTTTAAAAATCACAGCTTCTAGGAGGTTTACATGATTTCTTAAAAAATACGAGTTTTTAGAAAATCTGTTTTATTTCATAAATGGAATCAAAAAAGTATGCACATTCTACATCATAACGACTTTCTATAGTTTGCGCATGCGTCCGGAAATAAGAAAAGCTTACTTCCCCCGTTTTTTAAAATCATAGCTTCTAGAAGGTTTACATGATTTCTTAAGAAACACGACTTTTTAGAAAATGTGTTTTATTTTATAAATGGAATCACCAAAGTATGCACATTCTACGTCATAACGACTTTCTATAGTTTGCGCATGCGTCCGGAAATAAGAAAAGCTTACTTCCACCATTTTTTAAAATCACAGCTTCTAGAAGGTTTACATGATTTCTTAAAAAAAAAGAGTTTTTAGAAAATGTGTTTTATTTCATAAATGGAATCAACAAAGTATGCACATTCTACGTCATAACGACTTTCTATAGTTTGTGCATGCGTTCGGAAATAAGAAAAGCTTTCTTCCACCGTTTTTTGAAATCACAGCTTTTAGAAGGTTTACATGATTTCGTAAAAAACACGAATTTTTAGAAAATGTGTTTTATTTCATAAATGGAATCTACAAAGTATGCACATTCTACGTCATAATGACTTTCAATAGTTTGCGCATGCGTCCGGAAATAAGAAAAGCTTACTTCCCCCGTTTTTTAAAATCACAGCTTCTAGAGTTTACATGATTTCTTAAAAAACACGATTTTTTAGAAAATGTGTTTTATTTCATAAATGGAATCAACAAAGTAGGCACATTCTACGTCATAATGACTTTCTATAGTTTGCGCGTGCGTTTGGAAATAAGAAAACCTTACTTCCCCCATTTTTTAAAATCACAGCTTCTAGAAGGTTTACATGATTTCTTAAAAAACACGAGTTTTTAGAAAATGTGTTTTATTTCATAAATGGAATCAACAAAGTATGCACATTCTACGTCATAACGACTTTCTTTAGTTTGCGCATGCGTCCGGAAATCAGAAAAGCTTACTTCCACCATTTTTTAAAATAACAGCTTCTAGAAGGTTTACATGATTTCTTAAAACACATGAGTTTTTAGAAAATGTGTTTTATTTCATAAATGGAATCAACAAAGTATGCACATTCTACGTCATAATGACTTTCTATAGTTTGCGCATGTGTCCGGAAATAAGAAAAGCTTACTTCCACCGGTTTTTAAAATCACAGCATCTAGAAGGTTTACATGATTTGTTAAAAAACATGAGTTTTTTAAAAATGTGTTTTATTTCATAAATGGAATCTACAAAGTATGCACATTCTACGTCATAACGATATTCTATAGTTTGTGCATGTGTCCGGAAATAAGAAAAGCTTACTTCCCCCATTTTTTAAAATCACAGCTTCTAGAAGGTTTACATGATTTTGTAAAAAACACGAGTTTTTAGAAAATGTGTTTTATTTCATAAATGGAACCAACAAAGTATGCACATTCTACGTCATCACGACTTTCTATAGTTTGCGCACGCATCCGGAAATAAGAAAAGCTTACTTCCCCCGTTTTTTAAAATCATAGTTTCTAGAAGGTTTACATGATTTCTTAAGAAACACGAGTTTTTAGAAAATGTGTTTTATTTTATAAATGGAATCAACAAAGTATGCACATTCTACATCATAACGACTTTGTATAGTTTGCGCATGCATCCGGAAATAAGAAAAGCTTACTTCCACCATTTTTTAAAATCAGAGCTTCTAGAAGGTTTACATGATTTCTTAAAAAACACGAGTTTTTAGAAAATGTGTTTTATTTCATAAATGGAATCAACAAAGTATGCACATTCTACGTCATAACGACTTTCTATAGTTTGTTCATGCGTTCGGAAATAAGAAAAGCTTACTTCCACCGTTTGTTTAAATCACAGCTTCTAGAATGTTTACATGATTTCATAAAAAACACGAGTTTTTAGAAAATGTTTTTTATTTCATAAATGGAATCTACAAATTATGCACATTCTACATCATAACGACTTTCAATAGTTTGCGCATGCGTCCGGAAATAAGAAAAGCTTACTTCCACCATTTTTTAAAATCACAGCTTCTAGAAGGTTTACATGATTTCGTAAAAAACACGAGTTTTTAGAAAATGTGCTTTATTTCGTAAATGGAATCTACAAAGTATGCACATTCTACGTCATAATGAATTTCTATAGTTTGCGCATGCGTCCGGAAATAAGAAAAGCTTACTTCCACCGTTTTTTAAAATCACAGCTTCTAGAAGGTTTACATGATTTCTTAAAAAACACGAGTTTTTAGAAAATGTGTTTTATTTCATAAATGGAATCAACAAAGTATGGACATTCTACTTCATAACTACTTTCTATAGTTTGGGCATGTATCCGGAAATAAGAAAACGTTACTTCCCCTGTTTTTTAAAATCACAGCTTCTTGAAGGTTTACGTAATTTCGTAAAAAGCACGAGTTTTTAGAAAAAGTGTTTTATTTCATAAATGGAATCTACAAAGTATGCACATTCTACGTCATAACAACTTTCTATAGTTTGTGCATGCGTCCGGAAATAAGAAAAACTTAATTCAACCGTTTTTTAAAATCACAGCTTCTAGAAGGTTTAGATGATTTCGTAAAAAACACGAGTTTTCAAAAAATGTGTTTTATTTTATAAATGGAATCTACAAAGTATGCACATTCTACGTCATAACGACTATCTATAGTTTGCGCATGCGTCCGGAAATAAGAAAAGCTTACTTCCCCCGTTTTTTAAAATCACAGCTTCTAGAAGGTTTACATGATTTAGTAAAAAAAACGAGTTTTTAGAAAATGTGTTTTATTTAATAAATGGAATCAACAAAGTATGCACATTCTACGTCATAACGACTTTCTATAGTTTTCGCATGCGTCTGGAAATAAGAAAAGCTTACTTCCACCGTTTTTTCAAATCACAGCTTCTAGAAGGTTTACATGATTTCGTAAAAAACACGAGTTTTTAGAAAATGTGCTTTATTTCATAAATGGAATCAACAAAGTATCCACATTCTACGTCATAACGACATTCTATGGTTTGCGCATTCATCAAGAAATAAGAAAAGTTTACTTCCACCGTTTTTTTAAATCACAGCTTCTAGAAGGTTTACATGATTTCTTAAAAAACACGAGTTTTAGAAAATGTGTTTTATTTCATAAATGGAATGAACAAAGTATGCACATTCTACATCATAAAGACTTTCTATATTTTACGCATTCGTCCGGAAATAAGAAAAGCTTACTTCCACCGTTTTTTAAAACCACAGCTTCTAGAAGGTTTACACGATTTCGTAAAAAAAACGACTTTTTAGAAAATGTGTTTTATTTCATAAATGGAATCAACAAGGTATGCACATTCTACGTCATAACGAATTTCTATAGTTTTTGCATGCGTCCGGAAATAAGAAAAGCTTACTTCCCCCGTTTTTTGAAATCACAGCTTCTAGAAGGTTTACATGATTTCGTAAAAAACATGAGTTTTTAGAAAATGTGTTTTATTTCATAAATGGAATCTACAAACTATGCACATTCTACATTATAACTACTTTCTATAGTCTGCGCATGCGTCCGGAAATAAGAAAAGCTTACTTCCACCGTTTTTTAAAATCACAGCTTCTAGAAGGTTTACATGATTTCGTAAAAAACACGAGTTTTTAGAAAATGTGCTTTATTTCGTAAATGGAATCAACAAAGTATCCACATTCTACGTCATAACGACATTCTATAGTTTGCGCATGCGTCCGGAATTAAGAAAAGCTTACTTCCCCCGTTTTTTAAAATCACAGCTTCTAGAAGGTTTACATGATTTCTTAAAAAACATGAGTTTTTAGAAAATGTGTTTTATATCATAAATGGAATCAACAAAGTATCCACATTCTACGTCATAATGACTTTCTATAGTTTGCGCATGCATCCGGAAATAAGAAAAGCTTACTTCCACCGTTTTTTAAAATCACAGCTTCTAGAAGGTTTACATGATTTCTTAAAAAACATGAGTTTTTAGAAAATGTGTTTTATTTCGTAAATGGAATCAACAAAGTATCCACATTCTACGTCATAACGACATTCTATAGTTTGCGCATGCGTCCGGAATTAAGAAAAGCTTACTTCCCCCGTTTTTTAAAATCACAGCTTCTAGAAGGTTTACATGATTTCTTAAAAAACATGAGTTTTTAGAAAATGTGTTTTATATCATAAATGGAATCAACAAAGTATGCACATTCTAGGTCATAACGACTTTTATAGTTTGCGCATTCGTCCGGAAATAAGAAAAGCTTACTTCCACCGTTTTTTAAAATCACAGCTTCTAGAGGGTTTACATGATTTCGTAAAAAACACGAGTTTTTAGAAAATGTGTTTTATTTCATAAATAGAATCTAAAAAGTATGCACATTCTACGTCATAACGACTTTCTATAGTTTGCACATGCGTCCAGAAATAAAAAAAGCTTACTTCCACCGTTTTTTCAAATCACAGCTTCTAGAAGGTTTACATGATTTCGTAAAAAACACGAGTTTTTAGAAAATGTGTTTTATTTCATAAATGGAATCTACAAAGTATGCACATTCTACGTCATAACGACTTTCTATAGCGTGCGCATGCGTTCGGAAATAAGAAAAGCTTACTTCCACCGTTTTTTAAAATCACAGCTTCTAGAGGGTTTACATGATTTCGTAAAAAACACGAGTTTTTAGAAAATGTGTTTTATTTCATAAATAGAATCTAAAAAGTATGCACATTCTACGTCATAACGACTTTCTATAGTTTGCACATGCGTCCAGAAATAAAAAAAGCTTACTTGCACCGTTTTTTCAAATCACAGCTTCTAGAAGGTTTACATGATTTCGTAAAAAACACGAGTTTTTAGAAAATGTGTTTTATTTCATAAATGGAATCTACAAAGTATGCACATTCTACGTCATAACGACTTTCTATAGCTTGCGCATGCGTTCGGAAATAAGAAAAGCTTACTTCCACCGTTTTTTAAAATCACAGCTTCTAGAAGGTTTTCATGATTTCGTAAAAAACACGAGTTTTTAGAAAATGTGTTTTATTTCATAAATGAAATCTACAAAGTATGCACATTCTACGTCATAACACCTATCTATAGTTTGCGCATGCGTCCGAAGATAAGAAAAGCTTACTTCCCCCGTTTTTTAAAATCACAGCTTCTAGAAGGTTTACATGATTTAGTAAAAAAAACGAGTTTTTAGAAAATGTGTTTTATTTAATAAATGGAATCAACAAAGTATGCACATTCTACGTCATAACGACTTTCTATAGTTTTCACATGCGTCCGGAAATAAGAAAAGCTTACTTCCACCGTTTTTTCAAATCACAGCTTCTAGAAGGTTTACATTATTTCGTAAAAAACACGAGTTTTTAGAAAATGTGTTTTATTTCATAAATGAAATCAACAAAGTATGCACATTCTACGTCATAACGACTATCTATAGTTTGCGCATGCGTCAGGAAATAAGAAAAGCTTACTTCCCCTGTTTTTTAAAATCACAGCTTCTAGAAGGTTTACATGATTTCTTAAAAAACACGAGTTTTTACAAAATGTGTTTTATTTCATAAATGGAATCAACAAAGTATGCACATTCTATGTCATAACGACTTTCTATAGTTTGCGCATGCGTTTTGAAATAAGAAAAGCTTACTTCCCCCGTTTTTTAAAATCACAGCTTCTAGAAGGTTTACATGACTTCGTAAAAAACACGAGTTTTTAGAAAATGTGTTTTATTTCGTAAATGGAATCAACAAAGTGTTGAATATTGTAACTTCAAAGAATATTATATTTGTACTTTATTATTCCGGAGATGTTTCATTCCTCCGAGGTAACCCTATCATGTATCTGGAGATGGTTATTCCTCCAAGGGATTGTATTAACTAGGGTTATTAGACCCACCATGTGTGGGTCGGCCCTGTAGTTATATTTTCGGGGTTATTAGACTTCTCCAGGTGAGGTCGGCCCCATAAGTCTTTTTGTCAGTTGGAAGTCAAGTATAAATAGAGGAGGTGAACTCCTCATTAGTTCATTCACTCACTTGTGGAAGAGTGCGCACTAGTTGAGGAGATCTGCTAGGGAGTCAAGGAGAAGGAGCACATCTTGTATTTTGGTTGATCATCTTATTGAGGAAAGCTTTGCTGGGTTTTCTACCCCATGAGGGTTTCCCAGGGTATATTGTGTGTCTATCTTGTGATTGTGTTTCTTTCAGAGATCTTGTTTGTCTATTTGGTTTAAATCTAACATGGTATCAGAGCTAGACTGAATAGGACATCTTTCACAAGGTAAGAATACCTCTTTCTCTCTCTTTGGTGAAGTTAGGGTTTTCAGCCCAAAGTTGGTATTTTTGATTTTTGGTTGCATGGCTGGATAGCCCTCTTCAAGAGCTTTCTTTTGAGCTATAGATCGAACTTTTTGGTTGGGTAGAACTTCGGGAAAGTCAAACCCTAATTCTACCAAAAGTGCGATACGTCAGATTTTGGTTTCAGAAAAAAGTTGTAATTTTTGATTTCTGATTACATGACTGGATAGCCCTTCTCAAGAGCATTCTTTTGAGCTATAGATCGAACTTTTTGGTTGGGTAGAACTCCGGGAAAGTCAAACCCTAATTCTACCAAAAGTGCGATAAATTTCTGTTCCAGTTTCCGGAAAAGTGAAAAGTAACTTCCCAGGTAAGTCTACTCTGTCTCTTGGACTCCCCCAAGAGAAGATGGCTCCAAATACTAAGCTTGAAGACAAGCTAGAAGGCATAGAGAATTTCCGAGCATGGAAATACAGAATTGGTCTCATTCTTGAGGAGAATGATCTTGCTCATTATATCAAGGAGGAAGTTGCAGAACCAGAAGAAGAGGAAGCCAAAGAAAAACACAGGAAGGATCTGATTAGGGCAAAGAGAATCATAGCTGATTCCATTAAAGATCACTTGATTCCCCAAGTGTCTTCCAAGAAGACTCCAAAGGAAATGTATGATGCCCTAGGAAGAATGTATGAAGGAAAGAACATCAACAGAAAAATGAATCTAAGGACTCAATTGAAAAGTACCAAGATGCACAAAGGAGAATCCATTCAATACTACTTCTCAAGAGTCTCTCTAATCAAAGAACAACTAGATGCCATTGGTGATACTCTTGATGAAGATGAACTTGTGATGACAGCTCTAAATGGTCTCACTAGACCATGGGAGTCATTCATTCAAACTATGTGTGCCAGAAAAGAAAGTATGAAGTTTGATGTAGTATGGGAAGATTGTGTTCAAGAGGAGGCTAGGGTTGCCAACAGAGAAGCACTTCTCAAAGAGGATGACCAAGCTTTGGCCACCCACACCAAAAGAAGAAAGAGAGGCTACTTCAAGAAGGTAAACCACAAAAGGCCTCAACCCTCTCATAGATTCAAAAAGAAAGGGGGAGACATCTCCACAGTCCAATGCTTCAATTGTCTCAAGCTAGGACACTATGCCAGAGACTGTACCCTACCAGAGAAGAAGAAGAAAAGATTTGTTCACAAAAGACATCATGCTCATATGGCAGAAGATGACAGTGAAGAAGAAGAAGAAGAAGAAGAAGAAGAAGTAGAGGAAAGGCCTCAAAAGAAAAGATCTAAAGTAAAGAAAGAAGAACCAGAAGAATATGTACTATTTTCTGCTCTCTCTGGATCTGTGTCTCCTGGTGAAGACACTTGGCTCATTGACAGTGGTGCTTCAAAGCACATGACAGGTCACAAGGAAACTCTCTCCAAGATTGAAGAGAAGTCTTCACCCCAGAAGGTATCACTAGGAGATGATTATCAATATCCCATCAAGGGAATTGGTGAAGCAAGCTACAAGCTTGACTCAGGAACACCTTTGAAGATGAAAGAAATTTTATATGTTCCAGGGTTAAAGAAGAATCTACTCTCTATCTCAGCTCTAGACAAGAAAGGCTTTAGAGTAGCCTTCATAGATGGTCAAGTACTCATGTGGACCAAAGGAAAATCAATCAAAGATGCAATTGTCATTGGTGAAGAAGAAGGAGGACTTTATAAACTCAAGGGTCACCCAGAATCTGCCCTTGCTCATGAAGTCTCTAGTCCCAGTGAGCTATGGCACAGAAGACTAGCCCACATTAACTATAAAGCTTTACCATATGTGAGTAAGATGGTTATAGGCTTGCCAAACTTGAAGGTTGATCATGATGGCTCATGTAAAGGATGTAAGAAAGGGAAGAATATCAAGAATCCCTTTCCGAAAAGTGAAACAAAGACTAAGAGTTCTCTAGAACTAATACACTCAAATGTATGTGGACCCATGCCTACCACATCTCTAAGTGGGTTTGAATACTATCTCTCCTTCATTGATGATTATTCAAGAAAAAAAAACTTGGATATACTTTCTAAAGGGTAAGAATGAAGTCTTTGGAAAATTCAAAGAGTTCAAGGCTCTAATAGAAAACCTCTCAGACAAGAAAATCAAGATTCTCAGAACAGATAATGGTGGAGAATATACTTCAAAGGAATTTGAAGAATTCTGTAAAGAAGCTGGAATCAAAAGGGAGCTAACCACTCCTTACAACCCCCAACAGAATGGGGTAGCTGAGAGGAAAAATAGAACCATCATGGAAGCTATAAAGACTATGATACATGATCAAGACCTTCCCATGTATCTGTGGGCTGAAGCAGCCAAGACAGCAGTATATGTTCAAAATAGACTATCTCATAGTGCTCTTGACTTCAAAACTCCAGAGGAAGTCTTTACAGGAAAGAAGCCTGAGGTAAGTCATCTCAAAATATTTGGGTGTCCTGTGTACATCCATATTCCAAAAGAGAAGAGATCCAAATTGGATCCCTCAGGTAAGAAGGGAATATTTGTTGGTTTTTGTGAAACTTCCAAAGCCTTCAGAATCTACATACCAGGTTTCCATCACATAGAAATAAGTAGAGATGTTACCTTCGATGAGGAAGCAGCCCTCAAGAAATCCAGAAAGTGTCAACTTGAAGAAGTTTATGAAGAAGATACATCTCCCAGAATCTCAGAGAATGCTCACATTCCTGAAGAAGACATACCAGAGGATCATGACATGCTGGAACCACAAGAACCTCCTGTTGCAGAATTATCCAGGAAAAGAAGACCAGCATGGGCTAGAGATATTATTCAAGGAGCAGAAAGATATGGTGCTCCTGAAGGCTCCACTAGAGAAAGGAAGAAACCAAAGCTAGTATCAAACTATATGGCCCTGATGTGTGATCTTGTGGATCAACTACCTACCAGCTATGAAGAGGCAGCTCAAAAGAAAGAATGGGTAGAAGCAATGACTGAAGAATATCAGTCAATAATGAAAAATGATGTTTGGGATATAGTTCCCAAACCAAAAGACAAAAGTGTGGTTTCTTCCAAATGGATCTTTAAAATAAAACATGCTGCGGATGGAAGTATTGAAAAATACAAAGCAAGATTTGTAGCCAGAGGGTTCTCTCAGAAGGAGGGAATTGACTATGAAGAAACATTTGCACCAGTTGCTAGGTATACTTCAATTAGAACTATCATGGCTCTTGCATCCATGATGAAGTGGAAACTACATCAAATGGATGTTAAGACAGCTTTTCTGAATGGTGTAATTGAAGAAGAAGTATACATAGAGCAACCACAAGGATTTGAGGTAAATAACGGAAGGACTCATGTATGCAAACTGAAGAAGGCATTATATGGGTTGAAACAAGCTCCCAGAGCTTGGTACGGAAGGATTGACAATTTCTTAACTAGCATGGGCTTTACCAAAAGTAAAGCTGACCCAAACCTTTATCTCAAGGTATTGGATGATGAACCAGTTATACTTTTATTATATGTAGATGATCTATTTCTAACTGGAAATGAGAAACAAATCATTGAAAGCAAGAAGAAGCTTTCTTCAGAATTCGAGATGAAAGATCTCGGATTGATGCACTACTTCTTAGGATTAGAAGTGTGGCAAGAACCAAGAGGAATATTTCTGAATCAAGGTAAGTATACTGTGGAAATTCTGAAGAGATTTGATATGTTGGAGTGTAAACCCATGGCCACTCCCATGGACTCCAACTTAAAGATTTTGGTTAATGACTCATCAGAATTAGTGGACCTAACTTTATATAGACAGATCATTGGATCACTAATGTACTTGACAAATACTAGGCCAGATATATGCTTTGCTATAAATACCCTAAGTCAGTATCTAGTAGAACCCAGAAAGGTTCATCTAATCGCTGCAAAGCATGTAATGAGGTACTTAAAAGGTACATTAGATTTTGGTCTACTCTATGATGGAAGTCATGAACTCAAGTTGCATGGTTACTCAGACTCTGATTGGGCAGGCAGTGTCTCAGACAGAAAAAGTACTTCAGGTGGATGTTATAGCCTTGGATCTGCTATGATCTCTTGGTTCAGCAAGAAACAATCCAGTGTGGCCCTCAGCTCTGCTGAGGCAGAATACATAGCTGCTTGCTCTGCTAGCTGTGAAGCTGTATGGCTTCGGAAACTGTTATCTGGAGTGTTTGACTTAGAAATGGATCCCACTATGATTATGTGTGATAATCAAAGCTGCATCAAGATGACAGAAAATCCTGTGTTCCATGATAAGTCAAAACACATAGAGATCCGATACTTCTATATTCGAGATATGGTGCAGAAAGGAGCTATCAAGCTTGAATACGTGAGCACTGAAGATCAAATTGCTGATATCCTGACCAAACCACTGTCTCGTGTGAAATTCGAATACTTTCGAGACAAGCTTGGTGTAGTTCAGAAGGACTCTCCTAGAAAGGGGGAGTAGGATGATTCCTGATGGCAAGCAAGTCTCATCAAAAATGAGACTTCACCTAATCATTTAGAAATAGTTAGATTTAGGACTATTTCATTTTCATTCACTTTTACTTATACATGATTTTGATGATGGATGTATTAGTAAGAATACATGCTAGATGTATACATGCTTTTGATGTTAGATGTATACATGATTTTGATGATAGATGTATTAGTGAGAATACATGCTAGATGTATACATGCTTTTGATGTTAGATGTATACATGATTTTGATGATAGATGTATTAGTGAGAATACATGCTAGATGTATACATGCTTTTGATGTTAGATGTATACATGATTTTGATGATATATGTATTAGTGAGAATACATGCTAGATGTATACATGCTTTTGATGTTAGATGTATACATGATTTTGATGATAGATGTATTAGTAAGAATACATGCTAGATGTATACATGCTTTTGATGTTAGATGTATACATGATTTGATGATAGATGTATTAGTGAGAATACATGCTTTTGATGACAGATGTATACATGCTTTTGATGTTAGATGTATACATGATTTTGATGATAGATGTATTAGTGAGAATACATGCTAGATGTATACATGCTTTTGATGTTAGATGTATACATGATTTGATGATAGATGTATTAGTGAGAATACATGCTAGATGTATACATGCTTTTGATGTTAGATGTATACATGATTTGATGATAGATGTATTAGTGAGAATACATGCTTTTGATGACAGATGTATACATGCTTTTAGATGTATTAGTAAGAATACATGCTTATGATTGTATGATGTATACATGTTGTTGATGCTGATTATGTACTTGTATGGATGAAGATACTTGTACTTGTATTGATGAGAATACAGATTGAGGGGATTGAATCATCCCTGGACTTTCAGTCCTAAAGAGAGCCATAGACGTAAGGTCTCCGAGAATGAAGTCCTTAGTGGACAGTTGAGGGGATTGGATCATCCCTGGACTTTCAGTCCTGAAGAGAGCCGTAGACGTAAGGTCTCCGAGAATGAAGTCCTTAGTGGACAGTTGAGGGGATTGAATCATCCCTGGACTTTCAGTCCTGAAGAGAGCCGTAGACGTAAGGTCTCCGAGAATGAAGTCCTTAGTGGACAGTTGAGGGGATTGGATCATCCCTGGACTTTCAGTCCTAAAGAGAGCCGTAGACGTAAGGTCTCCGAGAATGAAGTCCTTAGTGGACAGTTGAGGGGATTGGATCATCCCTGGACTTTCAGTCCTAAAGAGAGCCGTAGACGTAAGGTCTCCGAGAATGAAGTCCTTAGTGGACAGTTGAGGGGATTGGATCATCCCTGGACTTTCAGTCCTGAAGAGAGCCGTAGACGTAAGGTCTCCGATAATGAAGTCCTGAATGAACAGGTAGGGGATTGTATCGTCCCCGGACTGAGGTCCCAGAATAGAACCGTAGACTGGGTCTCCGATAATGAAGTCCTGAATGAACAGGTAGGGGATTGTATCGTCCCCGGACTGAGGTCCCAGAATAGAACCGTAGACTGGGTCTCCGATAATGAAGTCCTGAATGAACAGGTAGGGGATTGTATCGTCCCCGGACTGAGGTCCCAGAATAGAACCGTAGACTGGGTCTCCGATAATGAAGTCCTGAATGAACAGGTAGGGGATTGTATTGTCCCCGGACTGAGGTCCCAGAATAGAACCGTAGACTGGGTCTCCGATAATGAAATCCTGAATGAACAGGTAGGGGATTGTATCATCCCCGGACTGAGGTCCTAGAATAGAACCGTAGACTGGGTCTTCGAAAATTGAAGTCCTGAATGAACAGGCAGGGGATTGCATCGTCCCCGGACTGAGGTCCCAGAATTGATCCGTAGACTGAAGTCTCCGAGAACTAAAGATTGGATTGTATCATCCTTGGACCTATGTCCTAAAAGGAGCAGGATTGATCATCCTAGGAATATGATTGTATGATGACGATGCTGATGATCGTGTGATGACGATGCTGATGACGATGCTGATGATCATGTGATGACGATGCTGATGATCGTGTGATGACGATGCTGATGACGATGCTGATGATCGTATGATGACGATGCTGATGATCGTGTGATGACGATGCTGATGATCGTATGATGACGATGCTGATGATCGTGTGATGACGATGCTGATGATCGTGTGATGACGATGCTGATGACGATGCTGATGATCGTGTGATGACGATGCTGATGACGATGCTGATGATCATGTGATGACGATGTTGATGATCGTATGATGACGATGCTGATGACGATGCCGATGATCGGATTGATATCGACACTATTGACATTGATGTTCCAGTAACTGGTTGAGTTACTGACGAAGATGAATTGAAGAAATCTTCCGATGATTTATAGATGTATCATGTATGATGACTCCTTGCCCTTGCAGATGTTGTTATAATATCCTTCTCGTTAAGGGGGAGTGTTGAATATCGTAACTTCAAAGAATATTATATTTGTACTTTATTATTCCGGAGATGTTTCATTCCTCCGAGGTAACCCTATCATGTATCTTGAGATGGTTATTCCTCCAAGGGATTGTATTAACTAGGGTTATTAGACCCACCATGTGTGGGTCGGCCCTGTAGTTATATTTTAGGGGTTATTAGACTTCTCCAGGTGAGGTCGGCCCCATAAGTCTTTTTGTCAGTTGGAAGTCAAGTATAAATAGAGGAGGTGAACTCCTCATTAGTTCATTCACTCACTTGTGGAAGAGTGCGCACTAGTTGAGGAGATCTGCTAAGGAGTCAAGGAGAAGGAGCACATCTTGTATTTTGGTTGATCATCTTATTGAGGAAAGCTTTGCTGGGTTTTCTACCCCATGAGGGTTTCCCAGGGTATATTGTGTGTCTATCTTGTGATTGTGTTTCTTTCAGAGATCTTGTTTGTCTATTTGGTTTAAATCTAACACAAAGTATGCACATTCTACGTCATAACGAATTTCTATAGTTTGCGCATTCGTCCGGAAATAAGAAAAGCTTACTTCCCCCGTTTTTTAAAAACACAGCTTCTACAAGGTTTACATGATTTCGTAAAAAAAACGAGTTTTTAGAAAATGTGTTTTATTTCATAAATGGAATCAACAAAGTATGCACATTCTACGTCATAACGACTTTCTATAGTTTTCGCATGCGTCTGGAAATAAGAAAAGCTTACTTCCACCGTTTTCTAAAATCACAGTTTCTAGATGGTTTACATGATTTCGTAAAACACACGAGTTTTTAGAAAATGTGTTTTATTTCATCAATGGAATCTACAAAGTATGCACATTCTACGTCATAACGACTTTCTATAGTTTGCGCATGCATCCGGAAATAAGAAAAGCTTACTTCCCCCGTGTTTTAAAATCACAGCTTCTAGAAGGTTTACATGATTTCTTAAAAAACAGGAGTTTTTAGAAAATGTGTTTTATTTCATAAATGGAATCTACAAAGTATGCACATTCTACGTCATAACGACTTTCTATAGTTAGCGCATCCATCTTGAAATAAGAAAAGCTTACTTCCACCGTTTTTTAAAATCACAGATTCTAGAAGGTTTACATGATTTCGTAAAAAACACGAGTTTTTAGAAAATGTGTTTTATTTCATAAATGGAATCTACAAAGTATGCACATTCTACGTCATAATGACTTTCAATAGTTTGCGCATGCGTCCGGAAATAAGAAAAGCTTACTTCCCCCGTTTTTTAAAATCACAGCTTCTAGAAGGTTTACATGATTTCTTAAAAAACACGATTTTTTAGAAAATGTGTTTTATTTCATAAATGGAATCAACAAAGTAGGCACATTCTACGTCATAATGACTTTCTATAGTTTGTGCGTGCGTTTGGAAATAAGAAAAGCTTACTTCCCCCATTTTTTAAAATCACAGCTTCTAGAAGGTTTACATGATTTTTAAAAAACACGAGTTTTTAGAAAATGTGTTTTATTTCATAAATGGAATCAACAAAGTATGCACATTCTACGTCATAACGACTTTCTTTAGTTTGCGCATGCGTACGGAAATAAGAAAAGCTTACTTCCACCGTATTTTAAAATAACAGCTTCTAGAAGGTTTACATGGTTTCTTAAAACACATGAGTTTTTAGAAAATGTGTTTTATTTCATAAATGGAATCAACAAAGTATGCACATTCTACGTCATAATGACTTTCTATAGTTTGCGCATGTGTCCGGAAATAAGAAAAGCTTACTTCCACCGTTTTTTAAAATCACAGCATCTAGAAGGTTTACATGATTTGTTAAAAAACACGAGTTTTTTAAAAATGTGTTTTATTTCATAAATGGAATCTACAAAGAATGCACATTCTACGTCATAACGACATTCTATAGTTTGCGCATGCGTCCGGAAATAAGAAAAGCTTACTTCCCCCGTTTTTTAAAATCACAGCTTCTAGAAGGTTTACATGATTTTGTAAAAAACACAAGTTTTTAGAAAATGTGTTTTATTTCATAAATGGAACCAACAAAGTATGGACATTCTACGTCATAACGACTTTCTATAGTTTGCGCACGCATCCGGAAATAAGAAAAGCTTACTTCCCCAGTTTTTTAAAATCGTAGCTTCTAGAAGGTTTACATGATTTCTTAAGAAACACGAGTTTTTAGAAAATGTGTTTTATTTTATAAATGGAATCAACAAAGTATGCACATTCTACGTCATAACGACTTTGTATAGTTTGCGCATGCATCCGGAAATAAGAAAAGCTTACTTCCACCATTTTTTAAAATCACAGCTTCTAGAAGGTTTACATGATTTCTTAAAAAACACGAGTTTTTAGAAAATGTGTTTTATTTCATAAATGGAATCAACAAAGTATGCACATTCTACGTCATAACGACTTTCTATAGTTTGTGCATGCGTTCGGAAATAAGAAAAGCTTACTTCCACCGTTTTTTGAAATCACAGCTTCTAGAAGGTTTACATGATTTCGTAAAAAACACGAGTTTTTAGAAAATGTGTTTTATTTCATAAATGGAATCTACAAATTGTGCACATTCTACATCATAATGACTTTCAATAGTTTGCGCATGCGTCCGGAAATAAGAAAAGCTTACTTCCACCGTTTTTTAAAATCACAGCTTCTAGAAGGGATACATGATTTCGTAAAAAACACGAGTTTTTAGAAAATGTGCTTTATTTCATAAATGGAATCTACAAAGTATGCACATTCTACGTCATAATGACTTTCTATAGTTTACGCATTCGTCCGGAAATAAGAAAATCCTACTTCCACCATTTTTTAAAATCACAGCTTCTAGAAGGTTTACATGATTTCGTAAAAAACACGAGTTTTTAGAAAATGTGTTTTATTTCATAAATGGAATCTACAAAGTATGCACATTCTACGTCATAACAACTTTCTATAGTTTGCGCATTCGTCCGGAAATAAGAAGAGCTTACTTCCCCTGTTTTTTAAAATCACAGCTTCTTGAAGGTTTACGTGATTTCGTAAAAAGCACGAGTTTTTAGAAAATGTCTTTTATTTCATAAATGGAATCTACAAAGTATGCACATTCTACGTCATAACAACTTTCTATAGTTTGTGCATGCGTCCGGAAATAAGAAAAACTTAATTCGACCGTTTTTTAAAATTACAGCTTCTAGAAGGTTTAGATGATTTCGTAAAAAACACGAGTTTTCAAAAAATGTGTTTTATTTTATAAATGGAATCTACAAAGTATGCACATTCTACGTCATAACGACTATCTAGAGTTTGCGCATGCGTCCGGAAATAAGAAAATCTTACTTCCCCCGTTTTTTAAAATCACAGCTTCTAGAAGGTTTACCTGATTTAGTTAAAAAAACGAGTTTTTAGAAAATGTGTTTTATTTAATAAATGGAATCAACAAAGTATGCACATTCTACGTCATAACGACTTTCTATAGTTTTCACATGCGTCCGGAAATAAGAAAAGCTTACTTCCACCGTTTTTTCAAATCACAGCTTCTAGAAGGTTTACATGATTTCGTAAAAAACACGAGTTTTTAGAAAATGTGCTTTATTTCATAAATGGAATCAACAAAGTATCCACATTCTACGTCATAACGACATTCTATGGTTTGCGCATTCATCAAGAAATAAGAAAAGCTTACTTCCACCGTTTTTTTAAATCACAGCTTCTAGAAGGTTTACATGATTTCTTAAAAAACACGAGTTTTAGAAAATGTGTTTTATTTCATAAATGGAATAAACAAAGTATGCACATTCTACATCATAACGACTTTCTATATTTTACGCATTCGTCCGGAAATAAGAAAAGCTTACTTCCACCGTTTTTTAAAACCACAGCTTCTAGAAGGTTTACACGATTTCGTAAAAAAAACGACTTTTTAGAAAATGTGTTTTATTTCATAAATGGAATCAACAAGGTATGAACATTCTACGTCATAACGACTTTCTATAGTTTTTGCATGCGTCCGGAAATAAGAAAAGCTTACTTCCCCCGTTTTTTGAAATCACAGCTTCTAGAAGGTTTACATGATTTCGTAAAAAACATGAGTTTTTAGAAAATGTGTTTTATTTCATAAATGGAATCTACAAACTATGCACATTCTACTTTATAACTACTTTCTATAGTTTGCGCATGCGTCCGGAAATAAGAAAAGCTTACTTCCACCGTTTTTTAAAATCACAGCTTCTAGAAGGTTTACATGATTTCGTAAAAAACACGAGTTTTTAGAAAATGTGCTTTATTTCGTAAATTGAATCTACAAAGTATGCACATTCTACGTCATAATGACTTTCTATAGTTTGCGCATGCGTCCGGAAATAAGAAAAGCTTACTTCCACCGTTTTTTAAAATCACAGCTTCTAGAAGGTTTACATGATTTCTTAAAAAACACGAGATTTTAGAAAATGTGTTTTATATCATAAATGGAATCAACAAAGTATGCACATTCTAGGTCATAACGACTTTTATAGTTTGCGCATTCGTCCGGAAATAAGAAAAGCTTACTTCCACCGTTGTTTAAAATCACAGCTTCTAGAGGGTTTACATGATTTCGTAAAAAACATGAGTTTTTAGAAAATGTGTTTTATTTCATAAATAGAATCTAAAACGTATGCACATTCTACGTCATAACGACTTTCTATAGTTTGCACATGCGTCCAAAAATAAAAAAGCCTTACTTCCACCGTTTTTTCAAATCACAGCTTCTAGAAGGTTTACATGATTTCGTAAAAAACACGAGTTTTTAGAAAATGTGTTTTATTTCATAAATGGAATCTACAAAGTATGCACATTCTACGTCATAACGACTTTCTATAGTTTGCGCATGCGTTCGGAAATAAGAAAAGCTTACTTCCACCGTTTTTTAAAATCACAACTTCTAGAAGGTTTACGTGATTTCGTAAAAAACACGAGTTTTTAGAAAATGTGTTTTATTTCATAAATGAAATCTACAAAGTATGCGCATTCTACGTCATAACGACTATCTATAGTTTGCGCATGCGTCCGGAGATAAGAAAAGCTTACTTCCCCCGTTTTTTAAAATCACAGCTTCTAGAAGGTTTACATGATTTAGTAAAAAAAACGAGTTTTTAGAAAATGTGTTTTATTTAATAAATGGAATCAACAAAGTATGCACATTCTACGTCATAACGACTTTCTATAGTTTTCACATGCGTCCGGAAATAAGAAAAGCTTACTTCCACCATTTTTTCAAATCACAGCTTCTAGAAGGTTTACATTATTTCGTAAAAAACACGAGTTTTTAGAAAATGTGTTTTATTTCATAAATGAAATCTACAAAGTATGCACATTTTACGTCATAACGACTATCTATAGTTTGCGCATGCGTCAGGAAATAAGAAAAGCTTACTTCCCCTGTTTTTTAAAATCACAGCTTCTAGAAGGTTTACATGATTTCTTAAAAAACACGAGTTTTTACAAAATGTGTTTTATTTCATAAATGGAATCAACAAAGTATGCACATTCTACGTCATAACGACTTTCTATAGTTTGCGCATGCGTTTCGAAATAAGAAAAGCTTACTTCCCCCGTTTTTTAAAATCACAGCTTCTAGAAGGTTTACATGACTTCGTAAAAAACACGAGTTTTTAGAAAATGTGTTTTATTTCATAAATGGAATCAAGAAATTATGCACATTCTGTTGAGATATTGTAACTTCAAAGAATATTATATTTGTACTTTATTATTCCGGAGATGATTCATTCCTCCGTGAAGATCTTATTGTATATCCGGAGATGTTTATTCCTCCGTCGGAATGTGGTAACTTGGGTTATTAGACTTCCCTAGTGGGGGTCGGCCCTGTATGTGTTATGTGGGTCAAAGGGTTATTAGACCACCCTAGAGGGGTCGGCCCAGTCAGTTATAATGGGGTATTTAACCTAATGGTTAAATACGAGCCTACATGTACTTGTGTAAAATACATATCAGAGTAGTGTATAAATAGAGGAGGTGTGTTCCTCATTATACACATTCACTCACTTGAGGATATCGCACTTGTGGAGGAGAGGTCTGCTATTGTGGAGGAGGAGATCATGTCTCAGGGTTTCATCTTTGTATATTGCTGGTCATCTATATTGAGGAAGCTTTGCTGGGTTTTCTACCCCATGAGGGTTTCCCAGGATAAATCTTTGTCTCTTGTGTTTATGCTGTGCTTGTTGTTTCTTCAGTGATCCTGTATATGCTATTATTGTGAAATAGAATGTAATGCTGCTATTTTCTGTCTTAGCATATTGAATTCTAACATGGTATCAGAGCTAACCTGAAGGAAGACAAGGTATGGCACTAAAGATACTTGCTTTACTTACGACAATTTGAAGGTTAGGGTTTTACATAGCAAAAACAAGTCATCGTAGCACTTTCGCTATAAATCCGTTTTGGAGAAGTTTTCGGATCTGAAATTGTTATAGGACGAAGCTAAAATCTCCAGGTACCTTGTGTCCAAAGGACAACCTCTAATTCGTTGTACTTTGTGATTTATGATCTGTACAATATAGGGTTTCTGCCTCTTCCAGATCTGAGTCAAAATCAGGTGACCTTGGGAAAAAGGTCATAACTTGGGATAGGAAGCTCCAAATGAAATTTCGTGAAAAGTGACAGGTAGTACACAGACTGTACTATCTCAGAAAACGTTTTCAGAGGCCGAAGTTAAACCAGTGACACGTGGCCCTCCGTACAAGTTCGCTCTCCTGTATTATCCCATAAACAGGTCACGTTGCGACACTTGGCATAACTATCTCTCAGAGAATCCAATTGAGGTCAGACCTATCAGTATGGAAAGATAACAGGCCGAGCTATCTCACAAAACGTTTTGAGAGGCCTAAGGTAAAACAGTGACACGTGGCACGCCGTACAAGTTCGCTCTCTTGTATTTTCCCAAAACAGGTCACGTTGCGACATTTAGCATAACTCTCTCTCAGAACATCCAATTGAGGTCAGACCTGTCAGGATGGAAAGCTAACAGGTCAGGCTATCTCAGAAAACTTTTTCAGACCCTGTGGATCAAAACTTTCGGAGTTACACCAGAAACAATCAGGTACATATTTCTGTCAAAACAAAATTATTTTTTGGTACCTTCATTCATGGCTTCCGGAATTTAGGGCTTTGAAGAAAGTTGGAATTTTTGTAATCGGAGACCACGGCTGGATGCTACTCATCAAAATAGAAATTTAGAGACCAAGATCAGAATTTTTGGTTGGGCAGAAGGCCGGGCTTGATTAGACCCTAGTTCGAGACTTTGATCGGAAAAGTGGAAAATTAGGGCTTCTGTAAAAATGGGAATTTTTGAAACCTGTGACCACGGCTGGAAGCTCCTCAGAAAAATAGAAGCTTAGAGCTTTGTATCAAACCTTTTGATGGGGAAAAAGAGTGGGCTTCATCAAACCCCAGTTCAGGGTCACGTCCAGTGAATCCGAAAGTTTCAAAGGCAAAATTGAGGAGTAAAACTTTGCAGTTTTCAAATTCTGAATATACCAGTTTGATCAGCTCATCAAGGCGCATATTTCTATCCTTTCAGAAGTTTGAAATTCAAAGTTTGAATTTTTTGGGTTTCTCTGACAAACTCATATCCAGCTCCAGGTCCAGTTCTTGCAAATCAAGTGGATTGGGTTAATCCTAGAAGAAGATGGATTGGTCACCTGCATAAGTGAAGAAGTTCCTGTCTCAGAGGGAGATGAGGATAAGGCCTTACATAAGAAGAATACAAGCGATCTCGACAGGTATGACTCATTGAGGTATGTTTCGATATTTGTCAATGATTAAGTTTATGGTATGTTTGTCTTCAAGTTATTACAGTTAGTACAATTTTGATTTTAGATTTGTCGTATAACCTTAACAAAATTATGAATGCATGATAGAAGATATTCATTGGTTAGGGTGTTGACACTTATGATTGTACTAATGCATTATGATGTTGTGTGAGGTTGATGTTGTCTGCTAACAAGATACAAGTACATCACAAAAGACAAATCAGGTTCCATGACCATGAAAACATGAATACAAAGACTCATCCATAATCTTTGTTCTACTTACGAGGTATGTATGACTTTGTTATATTATGCTTAACCTATGAGACATGCAGGTTCTAGCTCATGATCTCTAAATCATTGAAGAGATTGTTTAGGTGTGTTGTACATAACCAAGTAGGTATACTAATCCAGGTATGTTTCCCATGAATCTTACCTTGTGTTAGGATCCCTTATATAAGTATACTTGGAATGATTGGTTATGCTTATTCATAAAGTTAGTAATCAAGGGATTATGCATATTATATCTTTTATATTGATTGATGATATGCATGAGTAAAAGAAGACTTACTTGAAACCCTGAATACTAATGATCATGACTATACATATTCAAGATTATTTAGAATTAGAATGTTTTGAGAATATACTAATGAATGAATGTTTGTGTATGAGATCATGAGGATGACACTAGTGCACACTTGAGCATGCATAGTGGTACAGAATGAATAGAAGTTCAAAGGACATATAGAAGATCAAGTGGGAGGAAACCACATAAACATAAAAGATAAGTATTTGAGTTGTTATTTCTTGTACGCATATTTGTATTCCTAGAACATATCATGCTGAGTGCAAACATTCATAGAGCATTGAACATTATACTACTAATATGCATATGATTGGTAAGTTGGACAAACATTCCATTGTTGCTTGTCTAGAATGAAACCTCTTTGCTGACATGCTGAGAGTTGTGCACACTCTCGATAGTATGTTCTGGTAGAGATGGAAGGCATCTAGATAGCCACTGTATGCATACAGGATATGGGAAAGTGTTGTGCCAAAGTATTGGTCAAGATAGTTGCATAACTATGTAAATGATATCTGTATGCATAATAGGTTATCATGATTTCATGATTATGAAGGATTACTAATCATGTACTTAATTTTGTTTTGTAGGAAAGATCATGAAGAATAATGAACACCGAACAAGTGATGGATGTTCAACAAGAAGATTTACAAATCAAACAAAATATAGAAGGCTTGTGGCTAGAAGATTCTCTTAGAAAGAGGAAGAGAATCATGATGAGATGTTTGCTCCAAGTGGCTAGATAAGACCATTCTCTTAATGGTGTAATTAAAGAAGAAGTGTGAATCAGGTTCTGTATGGGTTCCCAGGATCGATAGTATATTGATGAGAATACATGTGGGGATTGTATCATCCTTGAACACTTGTTCTAAAGTGAGCCGTAGACAGGTGTCTCCGAGAAAGAAAAGGGGATTGGATCATCCCTGGACTTTCAGTCCTAAAGAGAGCCGTAGACGTGAGGTCTCCGAGAATGAAGTCCTTAGTGGACAGTTGAGGGGATTGGATCATCCCTGGACTTTCAGTCCTAAAGAGAGCCGTAGACTTGAGGTCTCCGAGAATGAAGTCCTGAGTGGACAGTTGAGGGGATTGGATCATCCCTGGACTTTCAGTCCTAAAGAGAGCCGTAGACGTAAGGTCTCCGAGAATGAAGTCCTGAGTGGACAGTTGAGGGGATTGGATCATCCCTGGACTTTCAGTCCTAAAGAGAGCCGTAGACGTAAGGTCTCCGAGAATGAAGTCCTTAGTGGACAGTTGAAGGGATTGGATCATCCTTGGACTTTCAGTCCTAAAGAGAGCCGTAGACGTGAGGTCTCCGAGAATGAAGTCCTTAGTGGACAGTTGAGGGGATTGGATCATCCCTGGACTTTCAGTCCTAAAGAGAGCCGTAGACGTAAGGTCTCCGAGAAGTGGGGATTGTATCATCCCCGGACCTTGGTCCCTGAATTGATCCGTAGACGTATGGTCTTCGAGAATAAAGTGATGGGGATTGCATCATCCCGGAACCAATAGTTCAAAATGTACGTGAGGACTGCATCGTCCATGAACTGGGTTCAAAATGTACGTGAGGACTGCATCGTCCATGAACTGGGTTCAAAATGTACGTGAGGACTGCATCGTCCATGAACTGGGTTCAAAATGTACGTGAGGACTGCATCGTCCATGAACTGGGTTCAAAATGTACGTGAGGACTGCATCGTCCATGAACTAGGTTCAAAATGTACGTGAGGACTGCATCGTCCATGAACTGGGTTCAAAATGTACGTGAGGACTGCATCGTCCATGAATTGGGTTCAAAATGTACGTGAGGACTGCATCGTCCATGAACTGGGTTCAAAATGTACGTGAGGACTGCATCGTCCATGAACTGGGTTCAAAATGTACGTGAGGATTGCATCGTCCATGAACTGGGTTCAAAATGTACGTGATGGGATTGCATCATCCCTAGACATGAGACTTGTCTTAAAGTGATAAGGACTAATCATCCTGTAAGTAGATTGGGATTGCATCGTCCCTAGACATGGTGAGGTGTCTTAAAGTGATAAGGACTAATCATCCTGTAAGTATATTGGGATTGCATCGTCCCTAGACATGGTGAGGTGTCTTAAAGTGATAAGGACTAATCATCCTGTAAGTAGATTGGGATTGCATCGTCCCTAGACATGGTGAGGTGTCTTAAAGTGATAAGGACTAATCATCCTGTAAGTAGATTGGGATTGCATCGTCCCTAGACATGGTGAGGTGTCTTAAAGTGATAAGGACTAATCATCCTGTAAGTAGATTGGGATTGCATCGTCCCTAGACATGGTGAGGTGTCTTAAAGTAATAAGGACTAATCATCCTGTAAGTAGATTGGGATTGCATCGTCCCTAGACATGGTGAGGTGTCTTAAAGTGATAAGGACTAATCATCCTGTAAGTAGATTGGGATTGCATCGTCCCTAGACATGGTAAGGTGTCTTAAAGTGATAAGGAGTAATCATCCTGTAAGTTGATTCGGGATTGCATCATCCTTAGACATGGTGAGGTGTCTTAAAAGGATAAGGATTGATCATCCTGTAAGTTGATCTGGATTGCATCATCCATAGACATGAGAGATGTCTTAAATTGAGAGGGATTGACCATCCCGTAATTGGATCATGTGTGTTGCAGGGTATGCTGCTGTTGTGTATACTTGTATCAGTGTGGATACTTGTATTGATAGATGTATTAGTGAGAATACATGCTTTTGATGATAGATGTATTAGTGAGAATACATGCTTTTGATGATAGATGTATTAGTGAGAATACATGCTTTTGATGATAGATGTATTAGTGAGAATACATGCTTTTGATGATATATGTATTAGTAAGAATACATGTTTTGATGATAGATGTATTGGTGAGAATACATACTTTTGATGATACATGTATTGATTAATGTACTTGTATGGTTGACGATACTTATGTTGTAGATCGAGATGATCCAGATGCTGTAGATCGTGATGATCCAGATGCTGTAGATCAAGATGATCCAGATGCTATAGATCGAGATGATCCAGATGCTGTAGATCGAGATGATCCAGATGCTGTAGATCGAGATGATCCAGATGCTGTAGATCGAGATGATCCAGATGCTGTAGATCGAGATGATCCAGATGCTGTAGATCGTGATGATCCAGATGCTGTAGATCGTGATGATCCAGATGCTGTAGATCGAGATGATCCAGATGGTGTAGATCGAGATGATCCAGATGGTGTAGATCGAGATGATCCAGATGCTGTAGATGAGATGATCCAGATGCTGTAGATCGAGATGATCCAGATGCTGTAGATCGAGATGATCCAGATGCTGTAGATCGAGATGATCCAGATGTTGTAGATCGTGATGATCCAGATGATGTAGATCGAGATGATCCAGATGCTGTAGATCGAGATGATATGACAATGCTGATGATCGTTAGATAACGATGCGGATGATCATAAGATGACGATGCTAATGATCGTGTGATGACGATGCTGATGATCGTGAGATGACGATGCTGATGATCGTGTGATGACGATGCTGATGATCGTGAGATGACGATGTTGATGATCGTGTGATGACGATGTTGATGATAGTGAAATGACGATGTTGTTGTTCATGTGATGACGATGTTGATGATCGTGTGATGGCGATGCTGACAATCGTGAGGATTCAGATATTGATGTTGCTGTAGCTGTTTGAGTGCTGCAGAAGATAAAGACTCAGTACTAAAGATGTTGATGTTCCAGTATTGAAGATATTCCAGTAACTGGTTGAGTTACTGATGATGTTGAGAAAGCTTCCAATGATTTATAGATGTATCATGTATGATGTTGATGACTCCTTGCTCGTGCAGATGCTGTTATAATATCCTTCTCGTTAAGGGGGAGTGTTGAGATATTGTAACTTCAAAGAATATTATATTTGTACTTTATTATTCCGGAGATGATTCATTCCTCCGTGAAGATCTTATTGTATATCCGGAGATGTTTATTCCTCCGTCGGAATGTGGTAACTTGGGTTATTAGACTTCCCTAGTGGGGTTCGGCCCTGTATGTGTTATGTGGGTCAAAGGGTTATTAGACCACCCTAGAGGGGTCGGCCCAGTCAGTTATAATGGGGTATTTAACCTAATGGTTAAATACGAGCCTACATGTACTTGTGTAAAATACATATCAGAGTAGTGTATAAATAGAGGAGGTGTGTTCCTCATTATACACATTCACTCACTTGAGGATATCGCACTTGTGGAGGAGAGGTCTGCTATTGTGGAGGAGGAGATCATGTCTCAGGGTTTCATCTTTGTATATTGCTGGTCATCTATATTGAGGAAGCTTTGCTGGGTTTTCTACCCCATGAGGGTTTCCCAGGATAAATCTTTGTCTCTTGTGTTTATGCTGTGCTTGTTGTTTCTTCAGTGATCCTGTATATGCTATTATTGTGAAATAGAATGTAATGCTGCTATTTTCTGTCTTAGCATATTGAATTCTAACACATTCTACGTCATAACGAATTTCTATAGTTTGCGCATTCGTCCGGAAATAAGAAAAGCTTACATCCCCCGTTTTTTAAAACACAGCTTCTACAAGGTTTACATGATTTCGTAAAAAAAATGAGTTTTTAGAAAATGTGTTTTATTTCATAAATGGAATCAACAAAGTATGCACATTCTACGTCATAACGACTTTCTATAGTTTTCGCATGCGTCTGGAAATAAGAAAAGCTTACTTCCACCGTTTTCTAAAATCACAGTTTCTAGATGGTTTACATGATTTCGTAAAACACACGAGTTTTTAGAAAATGTGTTTTATTTCATAAATGGAATCTACAAAGTATGCACATTCTACGTCATAACGACTTTCTATAGTTTGCGCATGCAACCGGAAATAAAAAAAGCTTACTTCCCCCGTGTTTTAAAATCACAGCTTCTAGAAGGTTTACATGATTTCTTAAAAAACAGGAGTTTTTAGAAAATGTGTTTTATTTCATAAATGGAATCTACAAAGTATGCACATTCTACGTCATAACGACTTTCTATAGTTAGCGCATCCGTCTTGAAATAAGAAAAGCTTACTTCCACCGTTTTTTAAAATCACAGATTCTAGAAGGTTTACATGATTTCGTAAAAAACACGAGTTTTTAGAAAATGTGTTTTATTTCATAAATGGAATCTACAAAGTATGCACATTCTACGTCATAATGACTTTCAATAGTTTGCGCATGCGTCCGGAAATAAGAAAAACTTACTTCCCCCGTTTTTTAAAATCACAGCTTCTAGAAGGTTTACATGATTTCTTAAAAAACACGATTTTTTAGAAAATGTGTTTTATTTCATAAATGGAATTAACAAAGTAGGCACATTCTACGTCATAATGACTTTCTATAGTTTGCGCGTGCGTTTGGAAATAAGAAAACCTTACTTCCCCCATTTTTTAAAATCACAGCTTCTAGAAGGTTTACATGATTTTTAAAAAACACGAGTTTTTAGAAAATGTGTTTTATTTCATAAATGGAATCAACAAAGTATGCACATTCTATGTCATAACGACTTTCTTTAGTTTGCGCATGCGTACGGAAATAAGAAAAGCTTACTTCCACCGTATTTTAAAATAACAGCTTCTAGAAGGTTTACATGATTTCTTAAAACACATGAGTTTTTAGAAAATGTGTTTTATTTCATAAATGGAATCAACAAAGTATGCACATTCTACGTCATAATGACTTTCTATAGTTTGCGCATGTGTCTGGAAATAAGAAAAGCTTACTTCCACCGTTTTTTAAAATCACAGCATCTAGAAGGTTTACATGATTTGTTAAAAAACACGAGTTTTTTAAAAATGTGTTTTATTTCATAAATGGAATCTACAAAGTATGCACATTCTACGTCATAACGACTTTCTATAGTTTGCGCATGTGTCTGGAAATAAGAAAAGCTTACTTCCCCCGTTTTTTAAAATCACAGCTTCTAGAAGGTTTACATGATTTTGTAAAAACACAAGTATTTAGGGAATGTGTTTTATTTCATAAATGGAACCAACAAAGTATGCACATTCTAGGTCATAACGACTTTCTATAGTTTGCGCACGCATCCGGAAATAAGAAAAGCTTACTTCCCCCGTTTTTTAAAATCATAGCTTCTAGAAGGTTTACATGATTTCTTAAGAAACACGAGTTTTTAGAAAATGTGTTTTATTTTATAAATGGAATCAACAAAGTATGCACATTCTACGTCATAACGACTTTGTATAGTTTGCGCATGCATCCGGAAATAAGAAAAGCTTACTTCCACCATTTTTTAAAATCACAGCTTCTAGAAGGTTTACATGATTTCTTAAAAAACACGAGTTTTTAGAAAATGTGTTTTATTTCATAAATGGAATCAACAAAGTATGCACATTCTAAGTCATAACGAGTTTCTATAGTTTGTGCATGCGTTCGGAAATAAAAAAAGCTTACTTCCACCGTTTTTTGAAATCACAGCTTCTAGAAGGTTTACATGATTTCGTAAAAAAACACGAGTTTTTAGAAAATGTGTTTTATTTCATAAATGGAATCTACAAATTATGCACATTCTACATCATAATGACTTTCAATAGTTCGTGCATGCGTCCGGAAATAAGAAAAGCTTACTTCCACCGTTTTTTAAAATCAGAGCTTCTAGAAGGGATACATGATTTCGTAAAAAACACGAGTTTTTAGAAAATGTGCTTTATTTCATAAATGGAATCTACAAAGTATGCACATTCTACGTCATAATGACTTTCTATAGTTTACGCATTTCGTCCGGAAATAAGAAAATCCTACTTCCACCGTTTTTTAAAATCACAGCTTCTAGAAGGTTTACATGATTTCGTAAAAAACACGAGTTTTTAGAAAATGTGTTTTATCTCATAAATGGAATCTACAAAGTATGCACATTCTACGTCATAACAACTTTCTATAGTTTGCGCATTCGTCCGGAAATAAGAAGAGCTTACTTCCACCGTTTTTTAAAATCACAGCTTCTAGAAGGTTTACATGATTTCGTAAAAAAAACGAGTTTTTAGAAAATGTGTTTTATTTCATAAATGGAATCAACAAAGTATGAACATTCTACGTCATAACGACTTTCTATAGTTTTCGCATGCGTCCGGAAATAAGAAAAGCTTACTTCCCCCATTTTTTAAAATCACAGCTTCTAGAAGGTTTACATGATTTCTTAAAAAACACGAGTTTTTAGAAAATGTGTTTTATTTCATAAATGGAATCAACAAAGTATGCACATTCTACGTCATAACGAATTTCTATAGTTTGCGCATTCGTCCGGAAATAAGAAAATCTTACTTCCACCGTTTTTTAAAATCACAGCTTCTAGAAGGTTTACATGATTTCGTAGAAAACACGAGTTTTTAGAAAATGTGCTTTATTTCATAAATGGAATCTTCAAAGTATGCACATTCTACGTCATAGCGACTTTCTATAGTTTGCGCATGCGTCCGGAAATAAGAAAAGCTTACTTCCCCCGTTTTTTAAAATCACAGCTTCTTGAAGGTTTACATGATTTCATAAAAAACACGAGTTTTTAGAAAATGTGTTTTATTTCATAAATGGAATCAGTAAAGTATGCACATTCTATGTCATAACGACTTTCTATAGTTTGCGCATGCGTTGGGAAATAAGAAAAGCTTACTTCCCCCGTTTTTTAAAATCACAGCTTCTAGAAGGTTTACATGATTTCTTAAAAAACATGAGTTTTTAGAAAATGTGTTTTATTTCATAAGTGGAATCAACAAACTATGCACATTCTACATCATAATGACTTTCTATAGTTTGCGCATGCGTCCGTAAATAAGAAAAGCTTACGTCCACCATTTTTTCAAATAACAGCTTCTAGAAGGTTTACATGATTTCTTAAAAAACACGAGTTTTTAGAAAATGTGTTTTATTTCATAAATGGAATCAACAAAGTATGCACATTCTACGTCATAACGACTTTCTATAGTTTGTGCATGTATCCGGAAATAAGAAAAGCTTACTTCCACCATTTTTTAAAATCACAGCTTCTAGAAGGTTTACATGATTTCTTAAAAAACATGAGTTTTTAGAAAATGTGTTTTATTTCATAAATGGAATCAACAAAGTATGCACATTCTACGTCATAACGACTTTCTATAGTTTGTGCATGTGTTCGGAAATAAGAAAAGCTTACTTCCATCGTTTTTTGAAATCACAGCTTCTAGAAGGTTTACATGATTTCGTAGAAAACACGAGTTTTTAGAAAATGTGCTTTATTTCATAAATGGAATCTTCAAAGTATGCACATTCTACGTCATAGCGACTTTCTATAGTTTGCGCATGCGTCCGGAAATAAGAAAAGCTTACTTCCCCCGTTTTTTAAAATCACAGCTTCTTGAAGGTTTACATGATTTCATAAAAAACACGAGTTTTTAGAAAATGTGTTTTATTTCATAAATGGAATCAGTAAAGTATGCACATTCTATGTCATAACGACTTTCTATAGTTTGCGCATGCGTTGGGAAATAAGAAAAGCTTACTTCCCCCGTTTTTTAAAATCACAGCTTCTAGAAGGTTTACATGATTTCTTAAAAAACATGAGTTTTTAGAAAATGTGTTTTATTTCATAAGTGGAATCAACAAACTATGCACATTCTACATCATAATGACTTTCTATAGTTTGCGCATGCGTCCGTAAATAAGAAAAGCTTACGTCCACCATTTTTTCAAATAACAGCTTCTAGAAGGTTTACATGATTTCTTAAAAAACACGAGTTTTTAGAAAATGTGTTTTATTTCATAAATGGAATCAACAAAGTATGCACATTCTACGTCATAACGACTTTCTATAGTTTGTGCATGTATCCGGAAATAAGAAAAGCTTACTTCCACCATTTTTTAAAATCACAGCTTCTAGAAGGTTTACATGATTTCTTAAAAAACATGAGTTTTTAGAAAATGTGTTTTATTTCATAAATGGAATCAACAAAGTATGCACATTCTACGTCATAACGACTTTCTATAGTTTGTGCATGTGTTCGGAAATAAGAAAAGCTTACTTCCATCGTTTTTTGAAATCACAGCTTCTAGAAGGTTTACATGATTTCGTAAAAAATACGAGTTTTTAGAAAATGTGTTTTATTTCATAAATGGAATTTACAAATTATGCACATTCTACATCATAACGACTTTCTATAGTTTGCGCATGCATCCGGAAATAAGAAAAGCTTACTTCCACCGTTTTTTAAAATCACAGCTTCTAGAAGGTTTACATGATTTCGTAAAAAACACGAGTTTTTAGAAAATGTGTTTTATTTCAAAAATGGAATCTACAAAGTATGCACATTCTACGTCATAAGGACTTTCTATACTTTGTGCATGCGTCCGGAAATAAGAAAAGCTTACTTCCACCATTTTTTAAAATCACAGCTTCTAGAAGGTTTACATGATTTTGTAAAAAACACGAGTTTTTAGAAAATGTGTTTTATTTCATAGATGGAATCAACAAAGTATGCACATTCTACGTCATAACGACTTTCTATAGTTTGTGCATGCGTTCGGAAATAAGAAAAGCTTACTTCCACCGTTTTTTGAAATCACAGCTTCTAGAAGGTTTACATGATTTCGTAAAAAACACGAGTTTTTAGCAAATGTGTTTTATTTCATAAATGGAATCTAGAAACTATGCACGTTCTACATTATAACGACTTTCTATAGTTTGCGCATGCGTCCGGAAATAAGAAAAGCTTACTTCCACCGTTTTTTAAAATCACAGCTTCTAGAAAGTTTACATGATTTCGGAAAAAACACGAGTTTTTAGAAAATGTGTTTTATTTCATAAATGGAATCAACAAAGTATGCACATTCTACGTCATAACAACTTTCTATAGTTTGCGCATTCGTCCGGAAATAAGAAAAGCTTACTTCCACCGTTTTTTAAAATCACAGCTTCTAGAAGGTTTACATGATTTCGTAAAAAAAACGAGTTTTTAGAAAATGTGTTTTATTTCATAAATGGAATCAACAAAGTATGAACATTCTACGTCATAACGACTTTCTATAGTTTTCGCATGCGTCCGGAAATAAGAAAAGCTTACTTCCCCCATTTTTTAAAATCACAGCTTCTAGAAGGTTTACATGATTTCGTAAAAAACACGAGTTTTTAGAAAATGTGTTTTATTTCATAAATGGAATCAACAAAGTATGCACATTCTACGTCATAACGACTTTCTATAGTTTGTGCATGCGTTCGGAAATAAGAAAAGCTTACTTCCACCGTTTTTTGAAATCACAGCTTCTAGAAGGTTTACATGATTTCGTAAAAAACACGAGTTTTTAGAAAATGTGTTTTATTTCATAAATGGAATCTACAAACTATGCACATTCTACATTATAACAACTTTCTATAGTTTGCGCATGCGTCCGGAAATAAGAAAAGCTTACTTCCACCGTTTTTTAAAATCACAGCTTCTAGAAGGTTTACATGATTTCGTAAAAAACACGAGTTTTTAGAAAATCTGCTTTATTTCGTAAATTGAATTTACAAAGTATGCACATTCTACGTCATAATGACTTTCTATAGTTTGCGCATGCATCCGGAAATAAGAAAAGCTTACTTCCACCGTTTTTTAAAATCACATCTTCTAGAAGGTTTACATGATTTCTTAAAAAACAAGAGTTTTTAGAAAATGTGTTTTATTTCGTAAATGGAATCAACAAAGTATCCACATTCTACGTCATAACGACATTCTATAGTTTGCGCATGCGTCCAGAATTAAGAAAAGCTTACTTCCCCCGTTTTTTAAAATCACAGCTTCTAGAAGGTTTTCATGATTTCTTAAAAAACATGAGTTTTTAGAAAATGTGTTTTATATCATAAATGGAGTCAACAAAGTATGCACATTCTAGGTTATAACGACTTTTATAGTTTGCGCATTCGTCCGGAAATAAGAAAAGCTTACTTCCACCGTTTTTTAAAATCACAGCTTCTAGAGGGTTTACATGATTTCGTAAAAAACACGAGTTTTTTGAAAATGTGTTTTATTTCATAAATTTAATCTACAAAGTATGCACATTCTACGTCATAACGAGTTTCTATAGTTTGCACATGCGTCCGGAAATAAAAAAAGCTTACTTCCACCGTTTTTTCAAATCACAGCTTCTAGAAGGTTTACATGATTTGGTAAAAAACACAAGTTTTTAGAAAATGTGTTTTATTTCATAAATGGAATCTACAAAGTATGCACATTCTACGTCATAACGAATTTCTATAGTTTGCGCATGCGTCCGGAAATAAGAAAAGCTTACTTCCACCGTTTTTTAAAATCACAGCTTCTAGAAGGTTTACATGATTTCGTAAAAAACAAAAGTTTTTAGAAAATGTGTTTTATTTCATAAATGAAATCTACAAAGTATGCACATTCTACGTCATAACGACTATCTATAGTTTGCGCATGCGTCTGGAGATAAGAAAAGCTTACTTCCCCCATTTTTTAAAATCACAGCTTCTAGAAGGTTTACATGATTTAGTAAAAAAAATGAGTTTTTAGAAAAATGTGTTTTATTTAATAAATGGAATCAACAAAGTATGCACATTCTACATCATAACGACTTTCTATAGTTTTCGCATGCGTCTGGAAATAAGAAAAGCTTACTTCCACCGTTTTTTCAAATATCAGCTTCTAGAAGGTTTACATTATTTCGTAAAAAACACGAGTTTTTAGAAAATGTGTTTTATTTCATAAATGGAATCTACAAAGTATGCACATTCTACGTCATAACGACTATCTATAGTTTGCGCATGCGTCCGGAAATAAAAAAAGCTTACTTCCCCCGTTTTTTAAAATCACAGCTTCTAGAAGGTTTACATGATTTCTTAAAAAACACGAGTTTTTACAAAATGTGTTTTATTTCATAAATGGAATCAACAAAGTATGCACATTCTACGTCATAACGACTTTCTATAGTTTGCGCATGCGTTTGGAAATAAGAAAAGCTTACTTCCCCCGTTTTTTAAAATCACAGCTTCTAGAAGGTTTACATGACTTCGTAAAAAACACGAGTTTTTAGAAAATGTGTTTTATTTCATAAATGGAATCAACAAAGTATGCACATTCTACGTCATAACGAATTTCTATAGTTTGCGCATTCGTCCGGAAATAAGAAAAGCTTACTTCCCCCGTTTTTTAAAAACACAGCTTCTACAAGGTTTACATGATTTCGTAAAAAAAATGAGTTTTTAGAAAATGTGTTTTATTTCATAAATGGAATCAACAAAGTATGCACATTCTACGTCATAACGACTTTCTATAGTTTTCGCATGCGTCTGGAAATAAGAAAAGCTTACTTCCACCGTTTTCTAAAATCACAGTTTCTAGATGGTTTACATGATTTCGTAAAACACACGAGTTTTTAGAAAATGTGTTTTATTTCATAAATGGAATCTACAAAGTATGCACATTCTACGTCATAGCGACTTTCTATAGTTTGCGCATGCATCCGGAAATAAGAAAAGGTTACTTCCCCCGTGTTTTAAAATCACAGCTTCTAGAAGGTTTACATGATTTCTTAAAAAACAGGAGTTTTTAGAAGATGTGTTTTATTTCATAAATGGAATCTACAAAGTATGCACATTCTACGTCATAACGACTTTCTATAGTTAGCGCATCCGTCTGGAAATAAGAAAAGCTTACTTCCACCGTTTTTTAAAATCACAGATTCTAGAAGGTTTACATGATTTCGTAAAAAACACGAGTTTTTAGAAAATGTGTTTTATTTCATAAATGGAATCTACAAAGTATGCACATTCTACGTCATAATGACTTTCAATAGTTTGCGCATGCGTCCGGAAATAAGAAAAGCTTACTTCCCCCGTTTTTTAAAATCACAGCTTCTAGAAGGTTTACATGATTTCTTAAAAAACACGATTTTTTAGAAAATGTGTTTTATTTCATAAATGGAATCAACAAAGTAGGCACATTATACGTCATAATGACTTTCTATAGTTTGCGCGTGCCTTTGGAAATAAGAAAACCTTACTTCCCCCATTTTTTAAAATCACAGCTTCTAGAAGGTTTACATGATTTCTTAAAAAACACGAGTTTTTAGAAAATGTGTTTTATTTCATAAATGGAATCAACAAAGTATGCACATTCTACGTCATAACGACTTTCCTTAGTTTGCGCATGCGTCCGGAAATAAGAAAAGCTTACTTCCACCGTTTTTTAAAATAACAGCTTCTAGAAGGTTTACATGATTTCTTAAAACACATGAGTTTTTAGAAAATGTGTTTTATTTCATAAATGGAATCAACAAAGTATGCACATTCTACGTCATAATGACTTTCTATAGTTTGCGCATGTGTCCGGAAATAAGAAAAGCTTACTTCCACCGGTTTTTTAAAATCACAGCATCTAGAAGGTTTACATGATTTGTTAAAAAACACGAGTTTTTTAAAAATGTGTTTTATTTCATAAATGGAATCTACAAAGTATGCACATTCTACGTCATAATGACATTCTATAGTTTGCGCATTTGTCCGGAAATAAGAAAAGCTTACTTCCCCCGTTTTTTAAAATCACAGCTTCTAGAAGGTTTACATGATTTTGTAAAAAACACAAGTTTTTAGAAAATGTGTTTTATTTCATCAATGGAACCAACAAAGTATGCAAATTCTACGTCATAACGACTTTCTATAGTTTGCGCACGCATCCGGAAATAAGAAAAGCTTACTTCCCCCGTTTTTTAAAATCATAGCTTCTAGAAGGTTTACATGATTTCTTAAGAAACACGAGTTTTTAGAAAATGTGTTTTATTTTATAAATGGAATCAACAAAGTATGCACATTCTACGTCATAACGACTTTGTATAGTTTGCGCATGCATCCGGAAATAAGAAAAGCTTACTTCCACCATTTTTTAAAATCGCAGCTTCTAGAAGGTTTACATGATTTCTTAAAAAACACGAGTTTTTAGAAAATGTGTTTTATTTCATAAATGGAATCAACAAAGTATGCACATTCTACGTCATAACGACTTTCTATAGTTTGTGCATGCGTTCGGAAATAAGAAAAGCTTACTTCCACCGTTTTTTGAAATCACAGCTTCTAGAAGGTTTACATGATTTCGTAAAAAACACGAGTTTTTAGAAAATGTGTTTTATTTCATAAATGGAATCTACAAATTATGCACATTCTACATCATAACGACTTTCAATAGTTTGCGCATGCTTCCGGAAATAAGAAAAGCTTACTTCCACCGTTTTTTAAAATCACAGCTTCTAGAAGGTTTACATGATTTCGTAAAAAACACGAGTTTTTAGAAAATGTGCTTTATTTCATAAATGGAATCTACAAAGTATGCACATTCTACGTCATAATGACTTTCTATAGTTTACGCATTCGTCCGGAAATAAGAAAATCCTACTTCCACCGTTTTTTAAAATCACAGCTTCTAGAAGGTTTACATGATTTCGTAAAAAACACGAGTTTTTAGAAAATGTGTTTTATTTCATAAATGGAATCTACAAAGTATGCACATTCTACGTCATAACAACTTTCTATAGTTTGCGCATTCGTCCGGAAATAAGAAAAGCTTACTTCCACCGTCTTTTAAAATCACAGCTTCTAGAAGGTTTACATGATTTCGTAAAAAAAACGAGTTTTTAGAAAATGTGTTTTATTTCATAAATGGAATCAACAAAGTATGCACATTCTACGTCATAACGACTTTCTATAGTTTTATTTCTAGAAGGTTTACATGATTTCTTAAAAAACACGAGTTTTTAGAAAATGTGTTTTATTTCATAAATGGAATCAACAAAGTATGCACATTCTACGTCATAACGACTTTCTATAGTTTGTGCATGCGTTCGGAAATAGGAAAAGCTTACTTCCACCGTTTTTTGAAATCACAGCTTCTAGAAGGTTTACATGATTTCGTAAAAAACACGAGTTTTTAGAAAATGTGTTTTATTTCATAAATGGAATCTACAAATTATGCACATTCTACATCATAACGACTTTCAATAGTTTGCGCATGCGTCCGGAAATAAGAAAAGCTTACTTCCACCGTTTTTTAAAATCACAGCTTCTAGAAGGTTTACATGATTTCGTAAAAAACACGAGTTTTTAGAAAATGTGCTTTATTTCATAAATGGAATCTACAAAGTATGCACATTCTACGTCATAACGACATTCTATAGTTTTTGCATGCGTCCGGAAATAAGAAAAGCTTACTTCCCCCGTTTTTTAAAATCACAGCTTCTAGAAGGTTTACATGATTTTGTAAAAACACAAGTTTTTAGGGAATGTGTTTTATTTCATAAATGGAACCAACAAAGTATGCACATTCTAGGTCATAACGACTTTCTATAGTTTGCGCACGCATCCGGAAATAAGAAAAGCTTACTTCCCCCGTTTTTTAAAATCATAGCTTCTAGAAGGTTTACATGATTTCTTAAGAAACACGAGTTTTTAGAAAATGTGTTTTATTTTATAAATGGAATCAACAAAGTATGCACATTCTACGTCATAACGACTTTGTATAGTTTGCGCATGCATCCGGAAATAAGAAAAGCTTACTTCCACCATTTTTTAAAATCACAGCTTCTAGAAGGTTTACATGATTTCTTAAAAAACACGAGTTTTTAGAAAATGTGTTTTATTTCATAAATGGAATCAACAAAGTATGCACATTCTAAGTCATAACGACTTTCTATAGTTTGTGCATGCGTTCGGAAATAAAAAAAGCTTACTTCCACCGTTTTTTGAAATCACAGCTTCTAGAAGGTTTACATGATTTCGTAAAAAAACACGAGTTTTTAGAAAATGTGTTTTATTTCATAAATGGAATCTACAAATTATGCACATTCTACATCATAATGACTTTCAATAGTTTGTGCATGCGTCCGGAAATAAGAAAAGCTTACTTCCACCGTTTTTTAAAATCACAGCTTCTAGAAGGGATACATGATTTCGTAAAAAACATGAGTTTTTAGAAAATGTGCTTTATTTCATAAATGGAATCTACAAAGTATGCACATTCTACGTCATAATGACTTTCTATAGTTTACGCATTTCGTCCGGAAATAAGAAAATCCTACTTCCACCGTTTTTTAAAATCACAGCTTCTAGAAGGTTTACATGATTTCGTAAAAAACACGAGTTTTTAGAAAATGTGTTTTATTTCATAAATGGAATCTACAAAGTATGCACATTCTACGTCATAACAACTTTCTATAGTTTGCGCATTCGTCCGGAAATAAGAAGAGCTTACTTCCACCGTTTTTTAAAATCACAGCTTCTAGAAGGTTTACATGATTTCGTAAAAAAAACGAGTTTTTAGAAAATGTGTTTTATTTCATAAATGGAATCAACAAAGTATGCACATTCTACGTCATAACGACTTTCTATAGTTTTCGCATGCGTCCGGAAATAAGAAAAGCTTACTTCCCCCATTTTTTAAAATCACAGCTTCTAGAAGGTTTACATGATTTCTTAAAAAACACGAGTTTTTAGAAAATGTGTTTTATTTCATAAATGGAATCAACAAAGTATGCACATTCTACGTCATAACGAATTTCTATAGTTTGCGCATTCGTCCGGAAATAAGAAAATCTTACTTCCACCGTTTTTTAAAATCACAGCTTCTAGAAGGTTTACATGATTTCGTAAAAAACACGAGTTTTTAGAAAATGTGCTTTATTTCATAAATGGAATCTTCAAAGTATGCACATTCTACGTCATAGCGACTTTCTATAGTTTGCGCATGCGTCCGGAAATAAGAAAAGCTTACTTCCCCCGTTTTTTAAAATCACAGCTTCTTGAAGGTTTACATGATTTCATAAAAAACACGAGTTTTTAGAAAATGTGTTTTATTTCATAAATGGAATCAGTAAAGTATGCACATTCTACGTCATAACGACTTTCTATAGTTTGCGCATGCGTTGGGAAATAAGAAAAGCTTACTTCCCCCGTTTTTTAAAATCACAGCTTCTAGAAGGTTTACATGATTTCTTAAAAAACATGACTTTTTAGAAAATGTGTTTTATTTCATAAGTGGAATCAACAAACTATGCACATTCTACATCATATTGACTTTCTATAGTTTGCGCATGCGTCCGTAAAGAAGAAAAGCTTACGTCCACCATTTTTTCAAATAACAGCTTCTAGAAGGTTTACATGATTTCTTAAAAAACACGAGTTTTTAGAAAATGTGTTTTATTTCATAAATGGAATCAACAAAGTATGCACATTCTACGTCATAACGACTTTCTATAGTTTGCGCATGTATCCGGAAATAAGAAAAGCTTACTTCCACCATTTTTTAAAATCACAGCTTCTAGAAGGTTTACATGATTTCTTAAAAAACATGAGTTTTTAGAAAATGTGTTTTATTTCATAAATGGAATCAACAAAGTATGCACATTCTACGTCATAACGACTTTCTATAGTTTGTGCATGCGTTCGGAAATAAGAAAAGCTTACTTCCATCGTTTTTTGAAATCACAGCTTCTAGAAGGTTTACATGATTTCGTAAAAAATACGAGTTTTTAGAAAATGTGTTTTATTTCATAAATGGAATTTACAAATTATGCACATTCTACATCATAACGACTTTCTATAGTTTGCGCATGCGTCCGGAAATAAGAAAAGCTTACTTCCACCGTTTTTTAAAATCACAGATTCTAGAAGGTTTACATGATTTCGTAAAAAACACGAGTTTTTAGAAAATGTGTTTTATTTCAAAAATGGAATCTACAAAGTATGCACATTCTACGTCATAAGGACTTTCTATACTTTGTGCATGCGTCCGGAAATAAGAAAAGCTTACTTCCACCATTTTTTAAAATCGCAGCTTCTAGAAGGTTTACATGATTTCTTAAAAAACACGAGTTTTTAGAAAATGTGTTTTTTTTCATAAATGGAATCAACAAAGTATGCACATTCTACGTCATAACGACTTTCTATAGTTTGTGCATGCGTTCGGAAATAAGAAAAGCTTACTTCCACCGTTTTTTGAAATCACAGCTTCTAGAAGGTTTACATGATTTCGTAAAAAACACGAGTTTTTAGAAAATGTGTTTTATTTCATAAATGGAATCTACAAATTATGCACATTCTACATCATAACGACTTTCAATAGTTTGCGCATGCGTCCGGAAATAAGAAAAGCTTACTTCCACCGTTTTTTAAAATCACAGCTTCTAGAAGGTTTACATGATTTCGTAAAAAACACGAGTTTTTAGAAAATGTGCTTTATTTCATAAATGGAATCTACAAAGTATGCACATTCTACGTCATAAACGACTTTCTATAGTTTACGCATTCGTCCGGAAATAAGAAAATCCTACTTCCACCGTTTTTTAAAATCACAGCTTCTAGAAGGTTTACATGATTTCGTAAAAAACACGAGTTTTTAGAAAATGTGTTTTATTTCATAAATGGAATCTACAAAGTATGCACATTCTACGTCATAACAACTTTCTATAGTTTGCGCATTCGTCCGGAAATAAGAAAAGCTTACTTCCACCGTTTTTTAAAATCACAGCTTCTAGAAGGTTTACATGATTTCGTAAAAAAAAACGAGTTTTTAGAAAATGTGTTTTATTTCATAAATGGAATCAACAAAGTATGCAGATTCTACGTCATAACGACTTTCTATAGTTTTATTTCTAGAAGGTTTACATGATTTCTTAAAAAACACGAGTTTTTAGAAAATGTGTTTTATTTCATAAATGGAATCAACAAAGTATGCACATTCTACGTCATAACGACTTTCTATAGTTTGTGCATGCGTTCGGAAATAAGAAAAGCTTACTTCCACCGTTTTTTGAAATCACAGCTTCTAGAAGGTTTACATGATTTCGTAAAAAACACGAGTTTTTAGAAAATGTGTTTTATTTCATAAATGGAATCTACAAATTATGCACATTCTACATCATAACGACTTTCAATAGTTTGCGCATGCGTCCGGAAATAAGAAAAGCTTACTTCCACCGTTTTTTAAAATCACAGCTTCTAGAAGGTTTACATGATTTCGTAAAAAACACGAGTTTTTAGAAAATGTGCTTTATTTCATAAATGGAATCTACAAAGTATGCACATTCTACGTCATAACGACTTTCTATAGTTTACGCATTCGTCTGGAAATAAGAAAATCCTACTTCCACCGTTTTTTAAAATCACAGCTTCTAGAAGGTTTACATGATTTCGTAAAAAACACGAGTTTTTAGAAAATGTGTTTTATTTCATAAATGGAATCTACAAAGGATGCACATTCTACGTCATAACAACTTTCTATAGTTTGCGCATTCGTCCGGAAATAAGAAAAGCTTACTTCCACCGTTTTTTAAAATCACAGCTTCTAGAAGGTTTACATGATTTCGTAAAAAACACGAGTTTTTAGAAAATGTGCTTTATTTCATAAATGGAATCTACAAAGTATGCACATTCTACGTCATAACGACTTTCTATAGTTTACGCATTCGTCCGGAAATAAGAAAATCCTACTTCCACCGTTTTTTAAAATCACAGCTTCTAGTAGGTTTACATGATTTCGTAAAAAACACGAGTTTTTAGAAAATGTGTTTTATTTCATAAATGGAATCTACAAAGTATGCACATTCTACGTCATAACAACTTTCTATAGCTTGCGCATTCGTCCGGAAATAAGAAAAGCTTACTTCCACCGTTTTTTAAAATCACAGCTTCTAGAAGGTTTACATGATTTCTTAAAAAACACGAGTTTTTAGAAAATGTGTTTTATTTCATAAATGGAATCAACAAAGTATGCACATTCTACGTCATAACGACTTTCTATAGTTTGCGCATTCGTCCGGAAATAAGAAAATATTACTTCCACCGTTTTTTAAAATCAAAGCTTCTAGAAGGTTTACATGATTTCGTAAAAAACACGAGTTTTTAGAAAATGTGCTTTATTTCATCAATGGAATCTTCAAAGTATGCACATTATACGTCATAACGACATTCTATAGTTTGCGCATGCGTCCGGAAATAAGAAAAGCTTACTTCCCCCGTTTTTAAAAATCACAGCTTCTAGAAGGTTTACATGATTTTGTAAAAAACACAAGTTTTTAGAAAATGTGTTTTATTTCATAAATGGAACCAACAAAGTATGCAAATTCTACGTCATAACGACTTTCTATAGTTTGCGCACGCATCCGGAAATAAGAAAAGCTTACTTCCCCCGTTTTTTAAAATCATAGCTTCTAGAAGGTTTACATGATTTCTTAAGAAACACGAGTTTTTAGAAAATGTGTTTTATTTTATAAATGGAATCAACAAAGTATGCACATTCTACGTCATAACGACTTTGTATAGTTTGCGCATGCATCCGGATATAAGAAAAGCTTACTTCCACCATTTTTTAAAATCGCAGCTTCTAGAAGGTTTACATGATTTCTTAAAAAACACGAGTTTTTAGAAAATGTGTTTTATTTCATAAATGGAATCAACAAAGTATGCACATTCTACGTCATAACGACTTTCTATAGTTTGTGCATGCGTTCGGAAATAAGAAAAGCTTACTTCCACCGTTTTTTGAAATCACAGCTTCTAGAAGGTTTACATGATTTCGTAAAAAACACGAGTTTTTAGAAAATGTGTTTTATTTCATAAATGGAATCTACAAATTATGCACATTCTACATCATAACGACTTTCAATAGTTTGCGCATGCGTCCGGAAATAAGAAAATCTTACTTCCACCGTTTTTTAAAATCACAGCTTCTAGAAGGTTTACATGATTTCGTAAAAAACACGAGTTTTTAGAAAATGTGCTTTATTTCATAAATGGAATCTACAAAGTATGCACATTCTACGTCATAAACGACTTTCTATAGTTTACGCATTCGTCCGGAAATAAGAAAATCCTACTTCCACCGTTTTTTAAAATCACAGCTTCTAGAAGGTTTACATGATTTCGTAAAAAACACGAGTTTTTAGAAAATGTGTTTTATTTCATAAATGGAATCTACAAAGTATGCACATTCTACGTCATAACAACTTTCTATAGTTTGCGCATTCGTCCGGAAATAAGAAAAGCTTACTTCCACCGTTTTTTAAAATCACAGCTTCTAGAAGGTTTACATGATTTCGTAAAAAAAACGAGTTTTTAGAAAATGTGTTTTATTTCATAAATGGAATCAACAAAGTATGCAGATTCTACGTCATAACGACTTTCTATAGTTTTATTTCTAGAAGGTTTACATGATTTCTTAAAAAACACGAGTTTTTAGAAAATGTGTTTTATTTCATAAATGGAATCAACAAAGTATGCACATTCTACGTCATAACGACTTTCTATAGTTTGTGCATGCGTTCGGAAATAAGAAAAGCTTACTTCCACCGTTTTTTGAAATCACAGATTCTAGAAGGTTTACATGATTTCGTAAAAAAACACGATTTTTTAGAAAATGTGTTTTATTTCATAAATGGAATCTACAAATTATGCACATTCTACATCATAACGACTTTCAATAGTTTGCGCATGCGTCCGGAAATAAGAAAAGCTTACTTCCACCGTTTTTTAAAATCACAGCTTCTAGAAGGTTTACATGATTTCGTAAAAAACACGAGTTTTTAGAAAATGTGCTTTATTTCATAAATGGAATCTACAAAGTATGCACATTCTACGTCATAACGACTTTCTATAGTTTACGCATTCGTCCGGAAATAAGAAAATCCTACTTCCACCGTTTTTTAAAATCACAGCTTCTAGAAGGTTTACATGATTTCGTAAAAAACACGAGTTTTTAGAAAATGTGTTTTATTTCATAAATGGAATCTACAAAGGATGCACATTCTACGTCATAACAACTTTCTATAGTTTGCGCATTCGTCCGGAAATAAGAAAAGCTTACTTCCACCGTTTTTTAAAATCACAGCTTCTAGAAGGTTTACATGATTTCGTAAAAAACACGAGTTTTTAGAAAATGTGCTTTATTTCATAAATGGAATCTACAAAGTATGCACATTCTACGTCATAACGACTTTCTATAGTTTACGCATTCGTCCGGAAATAAGAAAATCCTACTTCCACCGTTTTTTAAAATCACAGCTTCTAGAAGGTTTACATGATTTCGTAAAAAACACGAGTTTTTAGAAAATGTGTTTTATTTCATAAATGGAATCTACAAAGGATGCACATTCTACGTCATAACAACTTTCTATAGTTTGCGCATTCGTCCGGAAATAAGAAAAGCTTACTTCCACCGTTTTTTAAAATCACAGCTTCTAGAAGGTTTACATGATTTCGTAAAAAACACGAGTTTTTAGAAAATGTGCTTTATTTCATAAATGGAATCTACAAAGTATGCACATTCTACGTCATAACGACTTTCTATAGTTTACGCATTTGTCCGGAAATAAGAAAATCCTACTTCCACCGTTTTTTAAAATCACAGCTTCTAGAAGGTTTACATGATTTCGTAAAAAACACGAGTTTTTAGAAAATGTGTTTTATTTCATAAATGGAATCTACAAAGTATGCACATTCTACGTCATAACAACTTTCTATAGTTTGCGCATTCGTCCGGAAATAAGAAAAGCTTACTTCCACCGTTTTTTAAAATCACAGCTTCTAGAAGGTTTACATGATTTCTTAAAAAAACACGAGTTTTTAGAAAATGTGTTTTATTTCATAAATGGAATCAACAAAGTATGCAGATTCTACGTCATAACGACTTTCTATAGTTTTATTTCTAGAAGGTTTACATGATTTCTTAAAAAACATGAGTTTTTAGAAAATGTGTTTTATTTCATAAATGGAATCAACAAAGTATGCACATTCTACGTCATAACGACTTTCTATAGTTTGCGCATTCGTCCGGAAATAAGAAAATCTTACTTCCACCGTTTTTTAATATCACAGCTTCTAGAAGGTTTACATGATTTCGTAAAAAACACGAGTTTTTAGAAAATGTGCTTTATTTCATAAATGGAATCTTCAAAGTATGCACATTATACGTCATAACGACTTTCTATAGTTTGCGCATGCGTCCGGAAATAAGAAAAGCTTACTTCCCCCGTTTTTTAAAATCACAGCTTCTTGAAGGTTTACATGATTTCTTAAAAAACACGAGTTTTTAGAAAATGTCTTTTATTTCATAAATGGAATCAGTAAAGTATGCACATTCTATGTCATAACGACTTTCTATACTTTGCGCATGCGTTTGGAAATAAGAAAAGCTTACTTCCCCCGTTTTTTAAAATCACAGCTTCTAGAAGGTTTACATGATTTCTTAAAAAACATGAGTTTTTAGAAAATGTGTTTTATTTCATAAATGGAATCAACAAACTATGCACATTCTACATCATAACGACTTTCTATAGTTTGCGCATGCATCCGTAAATAAGAAAAGCTTACGTCCACCGTTTTTTAAAATAACAGCTTCTAGAAGGTTTACATGATTTCTTAAAAAACACGAGTTTTTAGAAAATGTGTTTTATTTCATAAATAGAATCAACAAAGTATGCACATTCTACGTCATAACGACTTTCTATTGTTTGCGCATGCATCCAGAAATAAGAAAAGCTTACTTCCACCATTTTTGAAAATCACAGCTTCTAGAAGGTTTACATGATTTCTTAAAAAACATGAGTTTTTAGAAAATGTGTTTTATTTCATAAATGGAATCAACAGAGTATGCACATTCTACGTCATAACGACTTTCTATAGTTTGTACATGCGTTCGGAAATAAGAAAAGCTTACTTCCATCGTTTTTTGAAATCACAGCTTCTAGAAGGTTTACATGATTTCGTAAAAAATACGAGTTTTTAGAAAATGTGTTTTATTTCATAAATGGAATTTACAAATTATGCACATTCTACATCATAACGACTTTCGATAGTTTGCGCATGCATCCGGAAATAAGAAAAGCTTACTTCCACCGTTTTTTAAAATCACAGCTTCTAGAAGGTTTACATGATTTCGTAAAAAACACGAGTTTTTAGAAAATGTGTTTTATTTCAAAAATGAAATCTACAAAGTATGCACATTCTACGTCATAAGGACTTTCTATAGTTTGTGCATGCATCCGGAAATAAGAAAAGCTTACTTCCACCGTTTTTTAAAATCACAGCTTCTAGAAGGTTTACATGATTTCTTAAAAAACACGAGTTTTTAGAAAATGCATTTTATTTCGTAAATGGAATCTACAAAGTATGCACATTCTACGTCATAACGACTTTCTATAGTTTGCGCATGCGTCCGGAAATAAGAAAAGATTACTTCCACCGTTTTTTAAAATCACAGCTTCTAGAAGGTGTACATGATTTCGTAAAAAACACGAGTTTTTAGAAAATGTGTTTTATTTCATGAATGGAATCTACAAAGTATGCACATTCTACATCATAACGAATTTATTTAGTTTGCGCATGCGTCCGGAAATAAGAAAAGCTTACTTCCACCGTTTTTTAAAATCACAGCTTCTAGAAGGTTTACATGATTTCTTAAAAATCACGAGTTTTTAGAAAATTTGTTTTATTTCATAAATGGAATCTACAAAGTATGCACATTCTACGTCATAAGGACTTTCTATAGTTTGCTCATGCGTCCGGAAATAAGAAAAGCTTACTTCCCCCGTTTTTTAAAATCACAACTTCTAGAAGGTTTACATGATTTCTTAAAAAACACGAGATTTTAGAAAATGTTTTTTATTTCATAAATGGAATCAACAAAGTTTGCACATTCTACGTCATAACGAATTTCTATAGTTTGCGCATGCATTTGGAAATAAGAAAAGCTTACTTCCCCTGTTTTTTAAAATCACAGCTTCTAGAAGGTTTACATGATTTCTTAAAAAATACGAGTTTTTAGAAAATGTGTTTTATTTCATAAATGGAATCAACAAAGTATTCACATTCTACGTCATAACGACTTTCTATTGTTTGCACATGCGTCCGGAAATAAGGAAAGCTTGCTTCCACCGTTTTTTAAAATCACAGCTTCTAGAAGGTTTACATGATTTCGTAAAAAACACGAGTTATTAGAAAATGTGTTTTATTTCATAAATGGAATCAACAAAGTATGCACATTCTATGTCATAACGACATTCTATAGTTTGCGCATTCATCAAGAAATAAGAAAAGCTTACTTCCACCGTTTTTTAAAATCACAGCTTCTAGAAGGTTTACATGATTTCTTAAAAAACACGAGTTTTAGAAAATGTGTTTTATTTCATAAATGGAATGAACAAAGTATGCACATTATACATCATAACGACTTTCTATATTTTACACATTCGTCCGGAAATAAGAAAAGCTTACTTCCACCGTTTTTTAAAACCACAGCTTCTAGAAGGTTTACATGATTTCGTAAAAAACACGAGTTTTTAGAAAATGTGTTTTATTTCATAAATGGAATCTACAAAGTATGCACATTCTACGTCATAACGATTTTCTATAGTTTGCGCATGCGTCCGGAAATAAGAAAAGCTTACTTCCACCGTTTTTTAAAATCACAGCTTCTAGAAGGTTTACATGATTTCGTAAAAAACACGAGTTTTCAGAAAATGTGTTTTATTTCATAAATGGAATCTACAAAGTATGTACATTCTACATCATAACGACTTTCTATAGTTTGCGCATGCGTCCGGAAATAAGAAAAGCTTACTTCCACCGTTTTTTAAAATCACAGCTTCTAGAAGGTTTACATAATTTCCTAAAAAACACGAGTTTTTAGAAAATGTGTTTTATTTCATAAATGGAATCTACAAAGTATGCACATTCTACGTCATAACGACTTTCTATAGTTTGCGCATGCGTTCGGAAATAAGAAAAGCTTACTTCCACCGTTTTTTAAAATCACAGCTTCTAGAAGGTTTACATGATTTCGTAAAAAACACGAGTTTTCAGAAAATGTGTTTTATTTCATGAATGGAATCTACAAAGTATGCACATTCTACGTCATAACGACTTTCTATAGTTTGCACATGCGTCCGGAAATAAGAAAAGCTTACTTCCACCGTTTTTTAAAATCACAGCTTCTAGAAGGTTTACATGATTTCGTAAAAAACACGAGTTTTTAGAAAATGTGTTTTATTTCATAAATGGAATCTACAAAGTATGCACATTCTACGTCATAACGACTTTCTATAGTTTGCTCATGCGTCCGGAAATAAGAAGAGCTTACTTCCCAAGTTTTTAAAAATCACAGCTTCTAGGAGGTTTGCATGATTTCTTAAAAAACACGAGTTTTTAGAAAATGTGTTTTATTTAGTAAATGGAATCAACAAAGTATGCACATTCTACATCATAACGACTTTCTATAGTTTAGGCATGTGTTTGGAAATAAGAAAACCCTACTTCCCCCGTTTTTTAAAATCACAGCTTCTAGAAGGTTTACATGGTTTCTTAAAAAACACGAGTTTTTAGAAAATGTGTTTTATTTCATAAATGGAATCAACAAAGTATGCAAATTCTACATCATAACGACTTTCTATAGTTTGCGCATTCTTCCGGAAATAAGAAAAGCTTACTTCCACCGTTTTTTAAACTCACAGCTTCTAGAAGGTTTACATGATTTCGTAAAAAACACGAGTTTTTAGAAAATGTGTTTTATTTCATAAATGGAATTTACAAAGTATGCACATTCTACGTCATAACGACTTTCTATAGTTTGCGCATGCTTCCGGAACTAAGAAAAGCTTACTTCCCGCGTTTTTTAAAATCACAGCTTCTAGAAGGTTTACATGATTTCGTAAAAAATACGAGTTTTTAGAAAATGTGTTTTATTTTATAAATGGAATCTACAAAGTATGCACATTCTACGTCATAACGACTTTCTATAGTTTGCGCATGCGGCCGGAAATAAGAAAAGCTTACTTCCCCCGTTTATTAAAATCACAGCTTCTAGACGGTTTACATGATTTGTTAAAAAACATGAGTTTTTCAGAAATGTGTTTTATTTCATAAATGGAATCAACAAAGTATGCACATTCTACGTCATAACGACTTTCTATAGTTTGCGCATGCGTTTGGAAATAAGAAAAGCTTACTTCCCCCGTTTTTAAAAATCACAGCTTCTAGGAGGTTTGCATGATTTCTTAAAAAACACGAGTTTTTAGAAAATGTGTTTTATTTCATAAATGAAATCAACAAAGTATGCACATTCTACGTCATATCGACTTTCTATAGTTTGCGCATGCGTTTGGAAATAAGAAAAGCTTACTTCCCCCATTTTTTAAAATCACAACTTCTAAAAGGTTTATATGATTTCTTAAAAAACACGAGTTTTTAGAAAATGTGGTTTATTTCATAAAAGGAATCAACAAAGTATGCACATTCTACGTCATAACGACTTTCTATAGTTTGCGCATGCCTCCGGAAATAAGAAAATTTTAATTCCACCGTTTTTTAAAATCACAGCTTCTAGAAGGTTTACATGATTTCATAAAAAACACGAGTTTTTAGAAAATGTGTTTTATTTCTTCAATGGAATCTACAAAGTATGCACATTCTACGTCATAACGACTTTATATAGTTTGCGCATGCGTCCGGAAATAAGAAAAGCTTACTTCCACCGTTTTTTAAAATCACATCTTCTAGAAGGTTTACATGATTTCTTAAAAAACACGAGTTTTTAGAAAATGTGTTTTATTTCATAAATGGAATCTACAAAGTATGCACATTCTACGTCATAACGACTTTCTATAGTTTGCTCATGCGTCCGGAAATAATAAAGGCTTACTTCCCCCGTTTTTAAAAATCACAGCTTCTAGGAGGTTTGCATGATTTCTTAAAAAACACGAGTTTTTAGAAAATGTGTTTTATTTAGTAAATGGAATCAACAAAGTATGGACATTCTACGTCATAACGACTTTCTATAGTTTACGCATGTGTTTGGAAATAAGAAAACCCTACTTCCCCCGTTTTTTAAAATCACAACTTCTAGAAGGTTTACATCGTTTCTTAAAAAACACGAGTTTTTAGAAAATGTGTTTTATTTCATAAATGGAAACAACAAAGTATGCAAATTCTACGTCATAACGACTTTTTATAGTTTCCGCATTCGTTCGGAAATAAGAAAAGCTTACTTCCACCGTTTTTTAAACTCACAGCTTCTAGAAGGTTTACATGATTTCGTAAAAAACACGAGTTTTTAGAAAATGTGTTTTATTTCATAAATGGAATCTACAAAGTATGCACATTCTACGTCATAACGACTTTCTATAGTTTGCGCATGCGTCCGGAACTAAGAAAAGCTTACTTCCCGCGTTTTTTAAAATCACAGCTTCTAGAAGGTTTACATGATTTCGTAAAAAAAACGAGTTTTTAGAAAATGTGTTTTATTTTATAAATGGAATCTACAAAGTATGCACATTCTACGTCATAACGACTTTCTATAGTTTGCGCATGCGGCCGGAAATAAGAAAAGCTTACTTCCCCCGTTTATTAAAATCACAGCTTCTAGACGGTTTACATGATTTGTTAAAAAACATGAGTTTTTCAGAAATGTGTTTTATTTCATAAATGGAATCAACAAAGTATGCACATTCTACGTCATAACGACTTTCTATAGTTTGCGCATGCGTTTGGAAATAAGAAAAGCTTACTTCCCCCGTTTTTAAAAATCACAGCTTCTAGGAGGTTTGCATGATTTCTTAAAAAACACGAGTTTTTAGAAAATGTGTTTTATTTCATAAATGAAATCAACAAAGTATGCACATTCTACGTCATATCGACTTCCTATAGTTTGCGCATGCGTTTGGAAATAAGAAAAGCTTACTTCCCCCATTTTTTAAAATCACAACTTCTAAAAGGTTTATATGATTTCTTAAAAAACACGAGTTTTTAGAAAATGTGGTTTATTTCATAAAAGGAATCAACAAAGTATGCACATTCTACGTCATAACGACTTTCTATAGTTTGCGCATGCCTCCGGAAATAAGAAAATTTTAATTCCACCGTTTTTTAAAATCACAGCTTCTAGAAGGTTTACATGATTTCATAAAAAACACGAGTTTTTAGAAAATGTGTTTTATTTCTTCAATGGAATCTACAAAGTATGCACATTCTACGTCATAACGACTTTATATAGTTTGCGCATGCGTCCGGAAATAAGAAAAGCTTACTTCCACCGTTTTTTAAAATCACATCTTCTAGAAGGTTTACATGATTTCTTAAAAAACACGAGTTTTTAGAAAATGTGTTTTATTTCATAAATGGAATCTACAAAGTATGCACATTCTACGTCATAACGACTTTCTATAGTTTGCTCATGCGTCCGGAAATAATAAAGGCTTACTTCCCCCGTTTTTAAAAATCACAGCTTCTAGGAGGTTTGCATGATTTCTTAAAAAACACGAGTTTTTAGAAAATGTGTTTTATTTAGTAAATGGAATCAACAAAGTATGGACATTCTACGTCATAACGACTTTCTATAGTTTACGCATGTGTTTGGAAATAAGAAAACCCTACTTCCCCCGTTTTTTAAAATCACAACTTCTAGAAGGTTTACATCGTTTCTTAAAAAACACGAGTTTTTAGAAAATGTGTTTTATCATAAATGGAAACAACAAAGTATGCAAATTCTACGTCATAACGACTTTTTATAGTTTGCGCATTCGTTCGGAAATAAGAAAAGCTTACTTCCACCGTTTTTTAAACTCACAGCTTCTAGAAGGTTTACATGATTTCGTAAAAAACACGAGTTTTTAGAAAATGTGTTTTATTTCATAAATGGAATCTACAAAGTATGCACATTCTACGTCATAACGACTTTCTATAGTTTGCGCATGCGTCCGGAACTAAGAAAAGCTTACTTCCCGCGTTTTTTAAAATCACAGCTTCTAGAAGGTTTACATGATTTCGTAAAAAACACGAGTTTTTAGAAAATGTGTTTTATTTCATAAATGGAATCTACAAAGTATGCACATTCTACGTCATAACGACTTTCTATAGTTTGCGCATGCGGCCAGAAATAAGAAAAGCTTACTTCCCCCGTTTCTTAAAATCACAGCTTCTAGACGATTTACATGATTTGTTAAAAAACATCAGTTTTTTGGAAATGTGTTTTATTTCATAAATGGAATCAACAAAGTATGCACATTCTACGTCATAACGACTTTCTATAGTTTGCGCATGCGTTTGGAAATAAGAAAAGCTTACTTCCCCTATTTTTAAAAATCACAGCTTCTAGGAGGTTTGCATGATTTCTTAAAAAACACGAGTTTTTAGAAAATGTGTTTTATTTCTTCAATGGAATCTACAAAGTATGCACATTCTACGTCATAACGACTTTATATAGTTTGCGCATGCGTCCGGAAATAAGAAAAGCTTACTTCCACCGTTTTTTAAAATCACATCTTCTAGAAGGTTTACATGATTTCTTAAAAAACACGAGTTTTTAGAAAATGTGTTTTATTTCATAAATGGAATCTACAAAGTATGCACATTCTACGTCATAACGACTTTCTATAGTTTGCTCATGCGTCCGGAAATAATAAAGGCTTACTTCCCCCGTTTTTAAAAATCACAGCTTCTAGGAGGTTTGCATGATTTCTTAAAAAACACGAGTTTTTAGAAAATGTGTTTTATTTAGTAAATGGAATCAACAAAGTATGGACATTCTACGTCATAACGACTTTCTATAGTTTACGCATGTGTTTGGAAATAAGAAAACCCTACTTCCCCCGTTTTTTAAAATCACAACTTCTAGAAGGTTTACATCGTTTCTTAAAAAACACGAGTTTTTAGAAAATGTGTTTTATTTCATAAATGGAAACAACAAAGTATGCAAATTCTACGTCATAACGACTTTCTATAGTTTGCGCATTCGTTCGGAAATAAGAAAAGCTTACTTCCACCGTTTTTTAAACTCACAGCTTCTAGAAGGTTTACATGATTTCGTAAAAAACACGAGTTTTTAGAAAATGTGTTTTATTTCATAAATGGAATCTACAAAGTATGCACATTCTACGTCATAACGACTTTCTATAGTTTGCGCATGCGTCCGGAACTAAGAAAAGCTTACTTCCCGCGTTTTTTAAAATCACAGCTTCTAGAAGGTTTACATGATTTCGTAAAAAACACGAGTTTTTAGAAAATGTGTTTTATTTCATAAATGGAATCTACAAAGTATGCACATTCTACGTCATAACGACTTTCTATAGTTTGCGCATGCGGCCAGAAATAAGAAAAGCTTACTTCCCCCGTTTCTTAAAATCACAGCTTCTAGACGATTTACATGATTTGTTAAAAAACATCAGTTTTTTGGAAATGTGTTTTATTTCATAAATGGAATCAACAAAGTATGCACATTCTACGTCATAACGACTTTCTATAGTTTGCGCATGCGTTTGGAAATAAGAAAATCTTACTTCCCCTATTTTTAAAAATCACAGCTTCTAGGAGGTTTGCATGATTTCTTAAAAAACACGAGTTTTTAGAAAATGTGTTTTATTTCATAAATGGAATCAACAAAGTATGGACAATCTACGTCATATCGACTTTCTATAGTTTGCGCATGCGTTTGGAAATAAGAAAAGCTTACTTCCCCCCGTTTTTTAAAATCACAACTTCTAGAAGGTTTACATGATTTCTTAAAAAACAAGAGTTTTTAGAAAATGTGGTTTATTTCATAAATGGAATCAACAAAGTATGCACATTCTACGTCATAATGACTTTCTATAGTTTGCGCATGCCTCCGGAAATAAGAAAATTTTAATTCCACTGTTTTTTAAAATCGAAGCTTCTAGAAGGTTTACATGATTTCATAAAAAACACGAGTTTTTAGAAAATGTGTTTTATTTCATCAATGGAATCTACAAAGTATGCACATTCTACGTCATAACGACTTTATATAGTTTGCGCATGCGTCCGGAAATAAGAAAAGCTTACTTCCACCGTTTTTTAAAATCACATCTTCTAGAAGGTTTACATGATTTCTTAAAAAACACGAGTTTTTAGAAAATATGTTTTATTTCATAAATGGAATCAACAAAGTATGCACATTCTACGTCATAACGACTTTCTATAGTTTGCGCATGCATCCGGAAATAAGAAAAGCTTACTTCCACCGTTTTTTAAAATCACAGCCTCTAGAAGGTTTACATAATTTCGTAAAAAACACAAGTTTTTAGAAAATGTGTTTTATTTCATAAATGGAATCTACAAAGTATGCACATTCTACGTCATAACGACTTTCTATAGTTTGCGCATGCGTCCGGAAATAAGAAAAGCTTACTTCCACCGTTTTTTAAAATCACATCTTCTAGAAGGTTTACATGATTTTGTAAAAAACACGAGTTATTAGAAAATGTGTTTTATTTCATAAATGGAATCAACAAAGTATGCAGATTCTACGTCATAACGACTTTCTATAGTTTGCGCATGCGTTTGGAAATATGAAAAGCTTACTTCCCCCATTTTTTAAAATCACAGCTTCTAGAAGGTTTACATGATTCCTTAAAAAACACGAGTATCTAGAAAATGTGTTTTATTTCATAAATGGAATCAACAAAGTATGCACATTCTACGTCACAACGACTTTCTATAGTTTGCGCATTCGTCCGGAAATAAGAAAAGCTTACTTCCACTGTTTTTCAAAATCACAGCTTCTAGAAGGTTTACATGATTTCTTAAAAACACAAGTTTTTAGAAAATGTGTTTTATTTCATAAATGGAATCAACAAAGTATGCACATTCTACGTCATAACGACTTTCTATAGTTTGCGCATGCGTCGGGAAATAAGAAAAGCTTACTTCCACCGTTTTTTAAAATCACATCTTCTAGAAGGTTTACATGATTTCTTAAAAAACACGAGTTTTTAGAAAATGTGTTTTATTTCATAAATGGAATCTACAAAGTATGCACATTCTACGTCATAACGACTTTCTATATTTTGCGCATGCGTCCGGAAATAAGAAAAGCTTACTTCCCCTGTTTTTTAAAATCACAGCTTCTAGAAGGTTTACATGGTTTCTTAAAAAACACGATTTTTTAGAAAATGTGTTTTATTTCATAAATGGAAACAACAAAGTATGCAAATTCTACGTCATAACGACTTTCTATAGTTTGCGCATTCGTTCGGAAATAAGAAAAGCTTACTTCCACCGTTTTCTAAACTCACAGCTTCTAGAAGGTTTACATGATTTCGTAAAAAACACGAGTTTTTAGAAAATGTGTTTTATTTCATAAATGGAATCTACAAAGTATGCACATTCTACGTCATAACGACTTTCTATAGTTTGCGCATGCGTCCGGAACTAAGGAAAGCTTACTTCCCGCGTTTTTTAAAATCACAGCTTCTAGAAGGTTTACATGATTTCGTAAAAAACACGAGTTTTTAGAAAATGTGTTTTATTTCATAAATGGAATCTACAAAGTATGCACATTCTACGTCATAACGACTTTCTATAGTTTGCGCATGCGGCCAGATATAAGAAAAGCTTACTTCCCCCGTTTCTTAAAATCACAGCTTCTAGACGGTTTACATGATTTGTTAAAAAACATGAGTTTTTTGGAAATGTGTTTTATTTCATAAATGGAATCAACAAAGTATGCACATTCTACGTCATAACGACTTTCTATAGTTTGCGCATGCGTTTGGAAATAAGAAAAGCTTACTTCCCCTATTTTTAAAAATCATAGCTTCTAGGAGGTTTGCATGATTTCTTAAAAAACACGAGTTTTTAGAAAATGTGTTTTATTTCATAAATGGAATCAACAAAGTATGGACAATCTACGTCATATCGACTTTCTATAGTTTGCGCATGCGTTTGGAAATAAGAAAAGCTTACTTCCCGCGTTTTTTAAAATCACAACTTCTAGAAGGTTTACATGATTTCTTAAAAAACAAGAGTTTTTAGAAAATGTGGTTTATTTCATAAATGGAATCAACAAAGTATGCACATTCTACGTCATAATGACTTTCTATAGTTTGCCCATGCCTCCGGAAATAAGAAAATTTTAATTCCACTGTTTTTTAAAATCGAAGCTTCTAGAAGGTTTACATGATTTCATAAAAAACACGAGTTTTTAGAAAATGTGTTTTATTTCATCAATGGAATCTACAAAGTATGCACATTCTACGTCATAACGACTTTATATAGTTTGCGCATGCGTCCGGAAATAAGAAAAGCTTACTTCCACCGTTTTTTAAAATCACATCTTCTAGAAGGTTTACATGATTTCTTAAAAAACACGAGTTTTTAGAAAATATGTTTTATTTCATAAATGGAATCAACAAAGTATGCACATTCTACGTCATAACGACTTTCTATAGTTTGCGCATGCATCCGGAAATAAGAAAAGCTTACTTCCACCGTTTTTTAAAATCACAGCCTCTAGAAGGTTTACATAATTTCGTAAAAAACACAAGTTTTTAGAAAATGTGTTTTATTTCATAAATGGAATCTACAAAGTATGCACATTCTACGTCATAACGACTTTCTATAGTTTGCGCATGCGTCCGGAAATAAGAAAAGCTTACTTCCACCGTTTTTTAAAATCACATCTTCTAGAAGGTTTACATGATTTCGTAAAAAACACGAGTTATTAGAAAATGTGTTTTATTTCATAAATGGAATCAACAAAGTATGCAGATTCTACGTCATAAGGACTTTCTATAGTTTGCGCATGCGTTTGGAAATATGAAAAGCTTACTTCCCCCATTTTTTAAAATCACAGCTTCTAGAAGGTTTACATGATTTCTTAAAAAACACGAGTTTCTAGAAAATGTGTTTTATTTCATAAATGGAATCAACAAAGTATGCACATTCTACGTCACAACGACTTTCTATAGTTTGCGCATTCGTCCGGAAATAAGAAAAGCTTACTTCCACTGTTTTTCAAAATCACAGCTTCTAGAAGGTTTACATGATTTCTTAAAAACACAAGTTTTTAGAAAATGTGTTTTATTTCATAAATGGAATCAACAAAATATGCACATTCTACGTCATAACGACTTTCTATAGTTTGCGCATGCGTCGGGAAATAAGAAAAGCTTACTTCCACCGTTTTTTAAAATCACATCTTCTAGAAGGTTTACATGATTTCTTAAAAAACACGAGTTTTTAGAAAATGTGTTTTATTTCATAAATGGAATCTACAAAGTATGCACATTCTACGTCATAACGACTTTCTATATTTTGTGCATGCGTCCGGAAATAAGAAAAGCTTACTTCCCCTGTTTTTTAAAATCACAGCTTCTAGAAGGTTTACATGGTTTCTTAAAAAACACGATTTTTTAGAAAATGTGTTTTATTTCATAAATGGAATCAACAAAGTATGCAAATTCTACGTCATAACGACTTTCTATAGTTTGCGCATTCGTCCGGAAATAAGAAAAGCTTACTTCCACCGTTTTTTAAAATCACAGCTTCTAGAAGGTTTACATGATTTCGTAAAAAACATGAGTTTTTAGAAAATGTGTTTTATTTCGTAAATGGAATCTACAAAGTATGCACATTCTACGTCATAACGACTTTCTATAGTTTGCGCATGCGACCGGAAATAAGAAAAGCGTACTTCCCCCGTTTTTTGAAAATCACAGCTTCTAGAAGGTTTACATGATTTGTTAAAAAACATGAGTTTTTAGAAAATGTCTTTTATTTCATAAATGGAATCAACAAAGTATGCACATTCTACGTCATAACGACTTTCTATAGTTTGCGCATGCGTTCGGAAATAAAAAAAGCTTACTTCCCCCGTTTTTTAAAATCACAGCTTCTAGAAGGTTTACATGATTTCTTAAAAAACACGAGTTTTTAGAAAATGTGTTTTATTTCATAAATGGAATCTACAAAGTATGCACATTCTACGTCATAACGACTTTCTATAGTTTGCGCCTGCGTCCGGAAATAAGAAAAGCTTACTTCCACCTCTTTTTAAAATCACAGCTTCTAGAAGGTTTACATGATTTCGTAAAAAACACGAGTTTTTTAGAAAATGTGTTTTATTTCATAAATGGAATCTACAGAGTATGCGCATTCTACTTCATAATGACTTTCTATATTTTGCGCATGCGTCCGGAAATAAGAAAAGCTTACTACCCCTGTTTTTTAAAATCACAGCTTCTAGAAGGTTTACATGGTTTCTTAAAAAACACAATTTTTTAAAAAATGTGTTTTATTTCATGAATGGAATCAACAAAGTATGCAAATTCTACGTCATAACGACTTTCTATAGTTTGCGCATTCGTCCGGAAATAAGAAAAGCTTACTTCCACCGTTTTTTAAAATCACATCTTCTAGAAGGTTTACATGATTTCTTAAAAAACACGAGTTTTTAGAAAATATGTTTTATTTCATAAATGGAATCAACAAAGTATGCACATTCTACGTCATAACGACTTTCTATAGTTTGCGCATGCATCCGGAAATAAGAAAAGCTTACTTCCACCGTTTTTTAAAATCACAGCCTCTAGAAGGTTTACATAATTTCGTAAAAAACACAAGTTTTTAGAAAATGTGTTTTATTTCATAAATGGAATCTACAAAGTATGCACATTCTACGTCATAACGACTTTCTATAGTTTGCGCATGCGTCCGGAAATAAGAAAAGCTTACTTCCACCGTTTTTTAAAATCACATCTTCTAGAAGGTTTACATGATTTCGTAAAAAACACGAGTTATTAGAAAATGTGTTTTATTTCATAAATGGAATCAACAAAGTATGCAGATTCTACGTCATAAGGACTTTCTATAGTTTGCGCATGCGTTTGGAAATATGAAAAGCTTACTTCCCCCATTTTTTAAAATCACAGCTTCTAGAAGGTTTACATGATTTCTTAAAAAACACGAGTTTCTAGAAAATGTGTTTTATTTCATAAATGGAATCAACAAAGTATGCACATTCTACGTCACAACGACTTTCTATAGTTTGCGCATTCGTCCGGAAATAAGAAAAGCTTACTTCCACTGTTTTTCAAAATCACAGCTTCTAGAAGGTTTACATGATTTCTTAAAAACACAAGTTTTTAGAAAATGTGTTTTATTTAATAAATGGAATCAACAAAGTATGCACATTCTACGTCATAACGACTTAAAATAGTTTGCGCATGCGTCGGGAAATAAGAAAAGCTTACTTCCACCGTTTTTTAAAATCACATCTTCTAGAAGGTTTACATGATTTCTTAAAAAACACGAGTTTTTAGAAAATGTGTTTTATTTCATAAATGGAATCTACAAAGTATGCACATTCTACGTCATAACGACTTTCTATATTTTGCGCATGCGTCCGGAAATAAGAAAAGCTTACTTCCCCTGTTTTTTAAAATCACAGCTTCTAGAAGGTTTACATGGTTTCTTAAAAAACACGATTTTTTAGAAAATGTGTTTTATTTCATAAATGGAATCAACAAAGTATGCAAATTCTACGTCATAACGACTTTCTATAGTTTGCGCATTCGTCCGGAAATAAGAAAAGCTTACTTCCACCGTTTTTTAATATCACAGCTTCTAGAAGGTTTACATGATTTCGTAAAAAACACGAGTTTTTAGAAAATGTGTTTTATTTCGTAAATGGAATCTACAAAGTATGCACATTCTACGTCATAACGACTTTCTATAGTTTGCGCATGCGGCCGGAAATAAGAAAAGCGTACTTCCCCCGTTTTTTGAAAATCACAGCTTCTAGAAGGTTTACATGATTTGTTAAAAAACATGAGTTTTTAGAAAATGTCTTTTATTTCATAAATGGAATCAACAAAGTATGCACATTCTACGTCATAACGACTTTCTATAGTTTGCGCATGCGTTCGGAAATAAAAAAAGCTTACTTCCCCCGTTTTTTAAAATCACAGCTTCTAGAAGGTTTACATGATTTCTTAAAAAACACGAGTTTTTAGAAAATGTGTTTTATTTCATAAATGGAATCTACAAAGTATGCACATTCTACGTCATAACGACTTTCTATAGTTTGCGCCTGCGTCCGTAAATAAGAAAAGCTTACTTCCACCTCTTTTTAAAATCACAGCTTCTAGAAGGTTTACATGATTTCGTAAAAAACACGAGTTTTTTAGAAAATGTGTTTTATTTCATAAATGGAATCTACAGAGTATGCGCATTCTACTTCATAATGACTTTCTATATTTTGCGCATGCGTCCGGAAATAAGAAAAGCTTACTACCCCTGTTTTTTTAAAATCACAGCTTCTAGAAGGTTTACATGGTTTCTTAAAAAACACAATTTTTTAAAAAATGTGTTTTATTTCATGAATGGAATCAACAAAGTATGCAAATTCTACGTCATAACGACTTTCTATAGTTTGCGCATTCGTCCGGAAATAAGAAAAGCTTACTTCCACTATTTTTTAAAATCACATCTTCTAGAAGGTTTACATGATTTCTTAAAAAACACGAGTTTTTAGAAAATATGTTTTATTTCATAAATGGAATCAACAAAGTATGCACATTCTACGTCATAACGACTTTCTATAGTTTGCGCATGCATCCGGAAATAAGAAAAGCTTACTTCCACCGTTTTTTAAAATCACAGCCTCTAGAAGGTTTACATAATTTCGTAAAAAACACAAGTTTTTAGAAAATGTGTTTTATTTCATAAATGGAATCTACAAAGTATGCACATTCTACGTCATAACGAATTTCTATAGTTTGCGCATGCGTCCGGAAATAAGAAAAGCTTACTTCCACCGTTTTTTAAAATCACATCTTCTAGAAGGTTTACATGATTTCGTAAAAAACACGAGTTATTAGAAAATGTGTTTTATTTCATAAATGGAATCAACAAAGTATGAAGATTCTACGTCATAAGGACTTTCTATAGTTTGCGCATGCGTTTGGAAATATGAAAAGCTTACTTCCCCCATTTTTTAAAATCACAGCTTCTAGAAGGTTTACATGATTTCTTAAAAAACACGAGTTTCTAGAAAATGTGTTTTATTTCATAAATGGAATCAACAAAGTATGCACATTCTACGTCACAACGACTTTCTATAGTTTGCGCATTCGTCCGGAAATAAGAAAAGCTTACTTCCACTGTTTTTCAAAATCACAGCTTCTAGAAGGTTTACATGATTTCTTAAAAACACAAGTTTTTAGAAAATGTGTTTTATTTCATAAATGGAATCAACAAAGTATGCACATTCTACGTCATAACGACTTTCTATAGTTTGCGCATGCGTCGGGAAATAAGAAAAGCTTACTTCCACCGTTTTTTAAAATCACATCTTCTAGAAGGTTTACATGATTTCTTAAAAAACACGAGTTTTTAGAAAATGTGTTTTATTTCATAAATGGAATCTACAAAGTATGCACATTCTACGTCATAACGACTTTCTATATTTTGCGCATGCGTCCGGAAATAAGAAAAGCTTACTTCCCCTGTTTTTTAAAATCACAGCTTCTAGAAGGTTTACATGGTTTCTTAAAAAACACGATTTTTTAGAAAATGTGTTTTATTTCATAAATGGAATCAACAAAGTATGCAAATTCTACGTCATAACGACTTTCTATAGTTTGCGCATTCGTCCGGAAATAAGAAAAGCTTACTTCCACCGTTTTTTAAAATCACAGCTTCTAGAAGGTTTACATGATTTCGTAAAAAACACGAGTTTTTAGAAAATGTGTTTTATTTCGTAAATGGAATCTACAAAGTATGCACATTCTACGTCATAACGACTTTCTATAGTTTGCGCATGCGGCCGGAAATAAGAAAAGCGTACTTCCCCCGTTTTTTGAAAATCACAGCTTCTAGAAGGTTTACATGATTTGTTAAAAAACATGAGTTTTTAGAAAATGTCTTTTATTTCATAAATGGAATCAACAAAGTATGCACATTCTACGTCATAACGACTTTCTATAGTTTGCGCATGCGTTCGGAAATAAAAAAAGCTTACTTCCCCCGTTTTTTAAAATCACAGCTTCTAGAAGGTTTACATGATTTCTTAAAAAACACGAGTTTTTAGAAAATGTGTTTTATTTCATAAATGGAATCTACAAAGTATGCACATTCTACGTCATAACGACTTTCTATAGTTTGCGCCTGCGTCCGGAAATAAGAAAAGCTTACTTCCACCTCTTTTTAAAATCACAACTTCTAGAAGGTTTACATGATTTCGTAAAAAACACGAGTTTTTTAGAAAATGTTTTTTATTTCATAAATGGAATCTACAGAGTATGCGCATTCTACTTCATAATGACTTTCTATATTTTGCGCATGCGTCCGGAAATAAGAAAAGCTTACTACCCCTGTTTTTTAAAATCACAGCTTCGAGAAGGTTTACATGGTTTCTTAAAAAACACGATTTTTTAAAAAATGTGTTTTATTTCATAAATGGAATCAACAAAGTATGCAAATTCTACGTCATAACGACTTTCTATAGTTTGCGCATTCGTCCGGAAATAAGAAAAGCTTACTTCCACCGTTTTTTAAAATCACAGCTTTTAGAAGTTTTACATGATTTCGTAAAAAACACGAGTTTTTAGAAAATGTGTTTTATTTCATAACTGGAATCTACAAAGTATGCACATTCTACGTCAGAACGACTTTCTATAGTTTGCACATGCGTCCGGAAATAAGAAAAGCTTACTTCCCGCATTTTCTAAAATCACAGCTTCTAGAAGGTTTACATGATTTCGTAAAAAACACGACTTTTTAGAAAATGTGTTTTATTTCATAAATGGAATCTACAAAGTATGCACATTCTACGTCATAACGACTTTCTATAGTTTGCGCATGCGGCCGGAAATAAGAAAAGCGTACTTCCCAATTTTTTTAAAGTCACAGCTTCTAGAAGGTCTACATGATTTGTTAAAAAACATGAGTTTTTAGAAAATGTGTTTTATTTCATAAATGGAATCAACAAAGTATGCACATTCAGCATCATAACGACTTTCTATAGTTTGCGCATGCATTTGGAAATAAGAAAAGCTTACTTCCCCCGTTTTTTAAAATCACAGCTTCTAGAAGGTTTACATGATTTCTTAAAAAACAAGAGTTTTTGGAAAATGTGTTTTATTTCATAAATTGAATCAACAAAGTATGCACATTCTACGTCATAACGACTTTCTATAGTTTGCGCATGCGTCCGGAAATAAGAAAAGCTTACTTCCCCCGTTTTTTAAAATCACAGCTTCTAGAAGGTTTACATGATTTCTTAAAAAACACGAGTTTTAGGAAAATGTGTTTTATTTCATAAATGGAATCAACAAAGTATGCACATTCTACGTCATAACGCGTTTCTATAGTTTGCGCATTCGTCCGGAAATAAGAAAAGCTTACTTCCACCGTTTTTCAAAATTACAGCTTCTAGAAGGTCTACATGATTTCTTAAAAAACACAAGTTTTTAGAAAATGTGTTTTATTTGATCAATGGAATCAACAAAGTATGCACATTCTTCGTCATAACGACTTTCTATAGTTTGCGCATGCATCCGGAAATAAGAAAAGCTTACTTCCATCGTTTTTTAAAATCACATCTTCTAGAAGGTTTACATGATTTCGTAAAAAACACGAGTTATTAGAAAATGTGTTTTATTTCATAAATGGAATCAACAAAGTATGCACATTCTACGTCATAACGACATTCTATAGTTTGCGCATTCATCTGGAAATAAGAAAAGCTTACTTCCACCGTTTTTTAAAATCACAGCTTCTAGAAGGTTTACATGATTTCTTAAAAAACACAAGTTTTTAGAAAATGTGTTTTATTTCATAAATGGAATCAACAAAGTATGCACATTCTACGTCATAACGACTTTCTATAGTTTGCGCATGCGTCCGGAAATAAGAAAAGCTTACTTCCCCCGTTTTTTAAAATCACAGCTTCTAGAAGGTTTACATGATTTATTAAAAAACACGAGTTTTTAGAAAATGTGTTTTATTTCATAAAGGGAATCAACAAAGTATGCAAATTCTACGTCATAACGACTTTCTATAGTTTGCGCATTCGTCCGGAAATAAGAAAAGCTTCCTTCCACCGTTTTTTAAAATCACAGCTTCTAGAAGGTTTACATGATTTCGTAAAAAACTCGAGTTTTTAGAAAATGTGTTTTATTTCATAAATGGAATCTACAAAGTATGCACATTCTACGTCATAACGAATTTCTATAGTTTGCGCATGCGTCCGAAACTAAGAAAAGCTTACTTCCCGCGTTTTTTAAAATCACAGCTTCTAGAAGGTTTACATGATTTCGTAAAAAACACGAGTTGTTAGAAAATCTGTTTTATTTCATAAATGGAATCTACAAAGTATGCACATTCTATGTCATAACGACTTTCTATAGTTTGCGCATGTGGCCGGAAATAAGAAAAGCGTACTTCCCCCGTTTTTAAAAATCACAACTTCTAGAAGGTTTACATGATTTGCTAAAAAACATGAGTTTTTAGAAAATGTGTTTTATTTCATAAATGGAATCAACAAATTATGCACATTTTACGTCATGACGACTTTCTATAGTTTGCGCATGCATTTGGAAATAAGAAAAGCTTACTTCCCCCGTTTTTTAAAATCACAGCTTCTAGAAGGTTTACATGATTTCTTAAAAAACACGAGTTTTTAGAAAATGTGTTTTATTTCATAAATGGAATCAACAAAGTATGCACATTCTACGTCATAACGACTTTCTATAGTTTGCGCATGCGTCCGGAAATAAGAAAAGCTTACTTCCACCGTTTTTTAAAATCACAGCTTCTAGAAGGTTTACATGATTTCATAAAAAACACGAGTTTTTAGAAAATGTGTTTTATTTCATAAATGGAATCAACAAAGTATGCACATTCTACGTCATAACGACTTTCTATAGTTTGCACATGCGTTTGGAAATAATAAAAGCTTACTTCCACCGTTTTTTTAAATCACAGCTTCTAGAAGGTTTACATGATTTCGTAAAAAACACGAGTTTTTAGAAAATGTGTTTTATTTCATAAATGGAATCTACAATGTATGCACATTCTACGTCATAACGACTTTCTATAGTTTGCGCATGCATCCGGAAATAAGAAAAGCTTACTTCCCCCGTTTTTTAAATTCACAGCTTCTAGAAGGTTTACATGATTTCTTAAAAAACACGAGTTTTTAGAAAATGTGTTTTATTTCATAAATGGAATCAACAAAGTATGCACATTCTACGTCATAACGACTTTCTATAGTTTGCGCATGCGTTTGGGAATAAGAAAATCTTACTTCCACCGTTTTTTTAAATCACAGCTTCTAGAAGGTTTACATGGTTTCTTAAAAAACACGAGTTTTTAGAAAATGTGTTTTATTTCATAAATGGAATAAAAAATGTATGCACATTCTACGTCATAACGACTTTCTATAGTTTGCGCATGCGTCCGGAAATAAGAAAAGCTTACTTCCACCATTTTTTAAAATCACAGCTTTTAGAAGGTTTACATGATTTCTTAAAAAACACGAGTTTTTAGAAAATGTGTTTTATTACATAAATGGAATCAACAAAGTATGCACATTCTACGTCATAACGAATTTTTATAGTTTGCGCCTTAGTCCGGAAATAAGAAAAGCTTACTTCCACCGTTTTTTAAAATCACAGCTTCTAGAAGGTTTACATGATTTCGTAAAAAACACGAGTTATTAGAAAATTTGTTTTATTTCATAAATGGAATCAACAAAGTATGCACATTCTAAGTCATAACGACTTTCTATAGTTTGCGCATGCGTTTGGAAATAAGAAAAGCTTACTTCCCCCGTTTTTTAAAATCACAGCTTCTAGAAGGTTTATATGATTTCCTAAAAAACACGAGTTTTTGGAAAATGTGTTTTATTTCATAAATGGAATCAACAAAGTATGCACATTCTACGTCATAACGACTTTGTATAGTTTGTATATATACTAGTTTCAGATACAGGACTCACATTCCACTTCATACTTTTATGAGTCAATCCTTGTTTTAACTAAGATTTTCCACAACATAATGTGTATATATATATATATATTAGTTTCATAATAACTGTATCCACAAGACACAAATATGTTCTTCCAACTCCTTTCTCCTGGACAAGTTCTTATTCTATATATAATATAAACAATCTCCATAAGAAACGAAATAGTTTCTCTCAGTACTTTCCTTTCACAAATGAGTAAATTATATATATATAATTACTATTAAATATAAAAACAAGTATATATATATATATATTAATTTATTTATGCAGTGTCCACTTTTAATTCTCTTTCATTTATAAAAATATAAGAATTATACTTGAAAATGAAACAAAACTGAATTTGGTAGAAGACTCATTCTTGATGCTTCTTATTTGATCATAATAATTTTTTTTTTTATAATTTAACATAGTTCTTATATAAATGTTAATGACCTATATAACTTCCACATTTATTTTTAGTGATGACACGATCTTCTTCAATTCACCTTATTTTATATGTACATAAAATATAAATATTTATATACAAATGAATTCCACCTCTTAATTAAGAATATTAGTTAAAAATATGTATATCAATTGCTACCTATAATCTTCTACGTGATATACATAATATCATATACATAATATTAAATTCATTTTGTAAGTAAAATAAACACTTATATCACTCAAGAAAGGCGGTTTATTCTACAAGATATCAAATACCATTAACCACTTTGGAGCATTATCTGAATAACTTTACTTTCTAAATAAAGTATAAGTGATATATATATTTTAGATATTTTTCTACCAAATATGCATAACCAATAACCTCATCTTCCAGATAGGGTGATTAATTATATTATTCAAGATATATACTATATATTCATGTATATTACGCATAAGTTAAATGGCTCCCAAAAGTTTAAGTATAAGACAAAGGTTGGCTTGTTTCAATCTAATTCAAGGGTACAATTATAAGATAATATGGTTATAGTTACTTCTACTACCGTTATGTAATAGAAATAAAGAGTAGCATATCGACGCATTATTGTGTGATGGTTCATCATTTGTTCGAGGGTTACATTCATAAGGAAAATGTCAATACCTGCTATTTCAGAGAATTAAGGTATGGCCAGAATTATAATCATTACATAGAAAGTCGACTCCCAAGGAACAAGTGCCACAAAGCAAGATTTGAACCCGGATGGGAAGAAAAACAACATTCCTCCCAACCACCCGATCTACACTCAATTAACTACTCTTATTAATACTTGAAGATAAAATTTATGCCCAGTGTTTCATTGGAAAGAGAAAGATCCGTTGCATGGCCACCGATGGACCATTCCTATGATCTCGGTCAAGGTGGACATGACACACAACAATTAGAACCTAACTTTGTTGTCATAAAGAAAGGCATTAACCCCGCTAATTAAAGGTCTGTCAGTCAATAACACATGGATCACGGAGGTGTGAATATAACTGGGTAGTATTTTTTAAAGCAAAACGCTCAGTTACCTCTCGTGATGGATTTAGTACCAGGATATGACGGGGTTTCTCTGCTTAGTGTGGAATTCGATCTAATTCAGATCGGAACTGTATCCAATCATGATAATAAATCTGAAGATTATACTAATTCGAAGAGTCGACCGAACTCACATGCTATCTGCAGTTTGTGTAGTTATTCTATCAATGCCACCAAAACTATTGGCAAGTTCCGGTACTATCGGATCTGCAGACTATCTATGAGACGGTCTACTGACTGAACTAAGGTTTACCCATTTATCGCCCAGTTCCATCCCAAAATTTGTGCGATAATAAAATATTTCGATAAGGGTCATAAGAATTATACGAAATTACAGGTGAAATCAAAGAGTGCAACACCCACACAATTTCACACAGTTTCATAATGTTTAAGTAACATTAATATTTAAATGGGTTGATGCAATTAAATGGATTATACTATATATCTGTGGAATAAGAAATGATATACAAATTTAAACTTCTACTTTTATTATCAAAGGAATAAGGGTTCTTAGCCAGATCATGCTCCATCGGATCGCCGAGTATTAACAATAGGAACTCAGGATTTGGCCGTTTGCAGGATACGGATTTTACGCACAGGGTAGAGGTCAAGGAGTAAATGCGGCAAGTGGCAAGGGTGGATCCCAACTGATCTTCTGTGCTAGGCGATATTGGGTTTGACAGTAGAGTGTGCGAGTGCAGAAATCACGGAGGCTGTAGGAGTTTAACAAGGGTATCACGCAGCTGGCAGTAGAGGATTCAGATCGACTCTTTTTTCAACACAGATCAAATGTCATACCTTATACTTTCTAAATGTAATGATAATGTGCCCATTACAACTCAGATTTAATGAATTCCGCTGATCCTAATCACTATCTCGAAATTTAATTATATACTTTTCTGTATTTCATTATTTATCCATGGCAAACTCAAAAAACTAAAAATAAAAGAAATTAAACAGAGCTGGAAGTCAGAGCCATAACGCTCAGCGCTGAAGGATTTGGGTGATTATAGGGTTAACTAGCCTTTCTCCCAGTGAAAGGTATTTCTATTGGTTCAGGCGTTGCTCTAATGCAGAGATCCAGTGAAAAGAATTTAGTATAAGGGTGGATTTGATACACAGCGTTTTGGATTGCCCACGTTTATTGCAGACAGAACTTCAAGATCGACTACATGTCTAGCATCTTGACTGCTTAAGAATTTTTTTTTTTTTTTTTTTTTTTTGCAAACTAGAATTAAAGAGAAACGGAAGTAGGAGTCTTCTTTAGGCTAAAACGCTCGACTGTCCAGGGTTACAAGTCATAGTTTTAACGCGGAAGGATCTATAAAGGTTAATTTCATTAATGAGCCTGAGCTATCCACAAATTTCAACAGAGAAAGGATTGGATTACACGCCGGGATCGACTTTTATTCAAAGAACCTGCTACGTATTCTTCCTTCAAGACATTAATCAACAGGGTTTTAGTTATGAAAATAGGATTCGATCTTCCCAAAATAAACCTGAAGGTGTAATCGGTTACTCGTGGATGGTGGAACAAAGATCTAAAGGTAAATTCGGACAGATAGCGTATGAGCTACAAAAGGACATTCTAGCTTCGTTAGATCTCTTCCAACATTAAGTATAGGATTTATTTCATGCTTTGAAATGCGATTGTAGAAATTCTGAAACCATACTTTTGAAACAGAAATATAGATGCATGATCATTCGCGGAATTTCAAATACAGAGATCTAAAATCTTCATTTAAACTGAGACTTTTCTATTGAATAAAAACAGTGATAAAAAAAAGTACATAAATTTCAAGTTTACAGCGAGCATTTTCAGAGTTTTACATGGATCCTGAGATCTATTAAAGTAAAATTTGAAATCTAAATTTATGTGCATAACCGAATCTGAATAGCTTCAATGAACCAACTACCTCAATGGAATTATGCCGTGATCAAATAATCTATCATCCAGAAATATTTCTTGGTATAACAATTAGCATACTAAATAATTCAATGTATAAAAACCTATAGGGATGGTTGCTCCGGCTGTAGTTGAAACTCCTCGAATGTCGTTGTTCGAATCCCACTTTAGATCTCCAGGAATCACGGACAAGACCCCTGATAACAAAATATCAGGCTGGTGCCCTTAAGGATCGACCGGCTCTGATACCAAATGTAGAACCCCTCCTTTAGGGTCCCCTTGAAATGAACCTGAAACTTTAACAACTTCATACAAAAATATTAGCCATCATAGTTATTGGAAAAATAAAATCAAAAGCGTGAATAACTTAACAAAAATAAGCAAAACCTTAACCTGTCAACCCGATCCAGTTGGTCCATTGTCACCTTCTTCTTCCGTAGGATCCCTCCAGCAAAGCTCGTTTAACCATTGGCGAAGCAACCGTTAGCTTCGCCACCCAACCATAGGCTCATGCTTTCAATCACATGGCCACCCCCGAGCTTTGGGTCGTAAAGTTCACACACAATTCTCAAGAAACCCAGCTTGGGTTTCCACCCCACCAAGATTTCCAGCCAAACCCTCAATAGCAGCAAGTCATGAGGTAACTCAATATTACGATAGTCATCCACGGTCTGGGTCCTTTACCCATTCCCAATGCCTTCCTTATAAAGGAAAATCTCATGCGACACATGTCGCTTCATGCAAAAATATTCATTTTATTAAATTAATAAATTAATAAAACTCACCCATCCATGTGTCAGTTTCTCTAGGAGATGCACCAACATTCCTAAGTTTGCTCAAGTTTGTCCCCTAGATATTTCACTTAACTCCTAGATTTGTGGTGTAGGTGGAGTTGACTAGGTGTCCATGCCTAGGATTCCATTTCTCTCCTAAATACATATTTATAATATTTTTGAATAATCAGAAGTATCCTTTCATGTGCAAATGCCTAAATAACACTTAATATTATTTAAATGCCAAAGTAATCATTTATGTGAAAATGCCTAAAGTACTCAAATACATTTCTAACTAATGTTCTAGGTGCAAACTTATACGTTTCAATGCAGTTAAGTTTAGCAATCAACTTTTACTAGGACCCCCGGTGCCACACCATTGGGCCTCCTTGTTCCTTAATTTAATTTCCCCGACATGGCACCACTCCATCGGGTCCAGTCGTCCGTAGTTTCCATTCCTTGGCAAGGTACCACATCGTTGGGCCCTTGTGTCCATTCTTTCCATTCTCGGCAGGGTACCGCACCGTCGGGCCCTTCTGCCGTCATCCTTCTGTTTTGACTTGCGGGAACTTTATGTAGGGATTTCAGGAGCCGTTACCTTCCATCCTCCGTCTACACGCTATTAGGGACTAATGGCGTTGAGGAGTGAGTCCGTTCTCACTGCGCGCCCCCCAACTCGTACGTGACCAGCTCCGTCGTGGCTCACCTCGTACGCCCTCACGCTTTCCTCTTGAGCAAGCGGATCAATGCTTATCTGCTCAAGCGTGGTATTCCGTCGGAATTCGACATCGTCGTCACTCTCCTTGTGTGTGATTTACCCGTACTCTACAACCCTTCATATTCCTTTGTGTGTCCGTCGGTGAACCGTTTCACCTGTCGCTACACACTATTCTCACAAACGTAAATTAGTAGCACTGTCCTCAATAATCACAATTTGATTTATAAATCTGCTGCTTCATTAAGCATCTATAATTTACTTAATCATTACTCATTCATCTAATCACATAATCAATTGAACAACTAGTCGTTAAGCATCATTCATATCAAAGTTAATCATTAACAACACGAAATCGTCCATTCACAATAACTACCCAAATGCACATATATCAATCAATTGCAATCATAAATATACTCAAAATAAAATCATAGGGTTATTTTATTTATGCTTCAAATAGTTGGGTCACTCAGCAGGTGCCCCTCAATGTCTATAGTAGTCTAGGGGCACTACATACACCCCTACTTATTTAGAACTTCGTCCCGAAGTTCAGAATAAATGTAGAAATCTATGACGCATCTCAGTTGCGTCCCCCCAAGTCGCAGAGCTAGGACTGTCACTGTCCCACTGCACTTTGACTTGATCAATCAAGGATAATCATTAATCAAGATGTAATCAATCAATTATCCCTTGCCACACATAGAATTCAATTCCTTAATTCATTTATCAATCATTGTCGTCATTCACATCTTCAGGTTTTCCTCAATCATTTAAGACATAACAATGCTCAAGAGACCACTATATCGAAGTTGTTCAGTCGGGTCACGCGACAGGTGCCCTTAAGGTCCACAGTCATTCTAGAGGCATTACATACACCCCTACTTATTTAGAACTTCGTCCCGAAGTTAATTTGTTCTTGAAATTTTGAAGCTAGGCTTTATCTTAATTTCTATTCTCATTCTATGCACATTCTATGTCATAACGAATTTCTATTGTTTGCGCATGCGTCCGGAAATAAGAAAAGCTTACTTCCACCGTTTTTTAAAATCACATCTTCTAGAAGGTTTACATGATTTCTTAAAAAACACGAGTTTTTAGAAAATGTGTTTTATTTCATAAATGGAATCAACAAAGTATGCACATTCTACGTCATAATGACTTTCTATAGTTTACGCATTCGTCCGGAAATAAGAAAAGCTTACTTCCACCGTTTTTTAAAACCACAGCTTCTAGAAGGTTTACATGATTTCGTAAAAAACACGAGTTTTTAGAAAATGTGTTTTATTTAATAAATGGAGTATACAAAGTATGCACATTCTACGTCATAACGACTTTCTATAGTTTGCGCAAGCGTCCGAAAATAAGAAAAGCTTACTTCCACCGTTTTTTAAAATCACAGCTTCTAGAAGTTTTATATGATTTCGTAAAAAACGTGAGTTTTGAGAAAATATGTTTTATTTTATAAATGGAATCAACAAAGTATGCACATTCTACGTCATAACGATTTTCTATAGTTTGAGCATGCATTTGGAAATATGAAAATCTTACTTCCCCCGTTTTTAAAAATCACAGCTTCTAGAAGGTTTACATGATTTCTTAAAAAACACGAGTTTTGAGAAAATGTGTTTTATTTTATAAATGGAATCAACAAAGTATGCACATTCTACGTCATAAGGACTTTCTATAGTTTGCGCGTGCGTCAGGAAATAAGAAAAGCTTACTTCCACCATTTTTTAAAATCACAGCTTCTAGAAGGTTTACATGATTTCTTAAAAAACACGAGTTTTGAGAAAATGTGTTTTATTTTATAAATGGAATCAACAAAGTATGCACATTCTACGTCATAATGACTTTCTATAGTTTGCGCATGCGTTTGGAAATAAGAGTAGCTCACTTCCCCCATTTTTTAAAATCACAGCTTCTAGAAGGTTTACATGATTTCTTAAAAAACACGAGTTTTTAGAAAATGTGTTTTATTTCATAAATGGAATCAACAAAGTATGCACATTCTAGGTCATAAGGACATTCTATAGTTTGCGCGTGCGTCTGGAAATAAGAAAAGCTTACTTCCACCGTTTTTTAAAATCACAGCTTCTAGAAGGTTTACATGATTTCTTAAAAAACACGAGTTTTTAGAAAATGTGTTTTATTTCATAAATGGAATCAACAAAGTATGCACATTCTACGTCATAACGACTTTCTATAGTTTACGCATGCGTTTGGAAATAAGAAAAGCTTACTTCCCCCGTTTTTTAAAATTACAGCTTTTAGAAGGTTTACATGATTTGTTAAAAAACACGAGTTTTTAGAAAATGTGTTTTATTTCATAAATGGAATCAACAAAGTATGCACATTCTACGTCATAACGACTTTCTCTAGTTTGCGCATGCGTCCAGAAATAAGAAAAGCCTACTTCCACCGTTTTTTAAAATCACATCTTCTAGAAGGTTTACATGATTTCGTAAAAAACACGAGTTTTTAGAAACAGTGTTTTATTTCATAAATGGAATCCACAAAGTATGCACATTCTACGTCATAACGACTTTCTATAGTTTGCGCATGCGTCCGGAAATAAGAAAAGCTTACTTCCACCATTTTTTAAAATCACAGCTTCTAGAAGGTTTACATGATTTCTTAAAAAACACGAGTTTCTAGAAAATGTGTTTTATTTCATAAATGGAATCAACAAAGTATGCACATTCTACGTCATAACGACTTTCTATAGTTTGCGCATGTGTTTGGAAATAAGAAAAGCTTACTTCCCCCGTTTTTTAAAATCACAGCTTCTAGAAGGTTTACATGATTTCTTAAAAAACACGAGTTTTTAGAAAATGTGTTTTATTTCATAAATGGAATCAACAAAGTATGAAAATTCTACGTCATAACGAATTTCTATAGTTTGCGCATTCGTCCGGAAATAAGAAAAGCTTACTTCCACCGTTTTTTAAAATCACATCTTTTAGAAGGTTTACATGATTCCTTAAAAAACACGAGTTTTTAGAAAATGTGTTTTATTTCATAAATGGAATCAACAAAGTATGTACATTCTACGTAATAACGACTTTCTATCGCTTGCGAATGCGTCCAGAAATAAGAAAAGCTTACTTCCACCATTTTTTAAAATCACAGCTTCTAGAAGGTTTACATGATTTCGTAAAAAACACGAGTTATTAGAAAATGTCTTTTATTTCATAAATGGAATCAACAAAGTATGCACATTCTACGTCATAACGACATTCTATAGTTTGCGCATTCAACCGGAAATAAGAAAAGCTTACTTCCACCGTTTTTTAAAATCACCGCTTCTAGAAGGTTTACATGATTTCTTAAAAAACACGAGTTTTTATAAAATGTGTTTTATTTCATAAATGGAATCAACAAAGTATGCACATTCTACGTCATAAGGACTTTCTATAGTTTACGCATTCGTCCAGAAATAAGAAAAGCTTACTTCCACCGTTTTTTAAAACCACAACTTCTAGAAGGTTTACATGATTTCGTAAAAAACACGAGTTTTTAGAAAAATGTGTTTTATTTCATAAACAGAATCTACAAAGCATGCACATTCTACATCATATCGAATTTCTATAGTTTGCGCATGCGTCCGGAAATAAGAAAAGCTTACTTCCACCGTTTTTTAAAATCACAGCTTCTAGAAGTTTTACATGATTTCGTAAAAAACATGAGTTTTGAGAAAATGTTTTTTATTTTATAAATGGAATCAACAAAGTATGCACATTCTACGTCATAACGAATTTCTATAGTTTGCGCATGCGTTTGGAAATAAGAGAAGCTCACTTCCCCCATTTTTTAAAATCACAGCTTCTAGAAGGTTTACATGATTTCTTAAAAAACACGAGTTTTTAGAAAATGTGTTTTATTTCATAAATGGAATGAACAAAGTATGCACATTCTATGTCATAAGGACTTTCTATAGTTTTCCCGTGCGTCCGGAAATAAGAAAAGCTTACTTCCACCGTTTTTTAAAATCACAGCTTCTAGAAGGTTTACATGATTTCTTAAAAAACACGAGTTTTTAGAAAATGTGTTTTATTTCATAAATGGAATCAACAAAGTATGCACATTCTACATCATAACGACTTTCTATAGTTTGCGCATGCGTTTGGAAATAAGAAAAGCTTACTTCCCCCGTTTTTTAAAATTACAGCTTCTAGAAGGTTTACATGATTTGTTAAAAAACACGAGTTTTTAGAAAATGTGTTTTATTTCATAAATGGAATCAACAAAGTATGCACATTCTATGTCATAACGACTTTCTCTAGTTTGCGCATGCGTCGGGTAATAAGAAAAGCTTACTTCCACCGTTTTTTAAAATCACAGCTTCTAGAAGGTTTACATGATTTCGTAAAAAACACGAGTTTTTAGAAACAGTGTCTTATTTAATAAATGGAATCTACAAAGTATGCACATTCTACGTCATAACGACTTTCTATAGTTTTTGCATGCGTCCGGAAATAAGAAAAGTTTACTTCCACCGTTTTTTAAAATCACAGCTTCTAGAAGGTTTACATGATTTCTTAAAAAACACGAGTTTCTAGAAAATGTGTTTTATTTCATAAATGGAATCAACAAAGTATGCACATTCTACGTCATAACAACTTTCTATAGTTTGCGCATGTGTTTGGAAATAAGAAAAGCTTACTTCCCCCGTTTTTTAAAATCACAGCTTCTAGAAGGTTTACATGATTTCTTAAAAAACATGAGTTTTTAGAAAATGTGTTTTATTTCATAAATGGAATCTACAAAACATGCACATTCTACGTCATAACGACTTTCTATAGTTTGCGCATGCGTCCGAAAATAAGAAAAGCTTACTTCCACCGTTTTTTAAAATCACAGCTTCTAGAAGTTTTACGTGATTTCGTAAAAAACATGAGTTTTGAGAAAATGTGTTTTATTTTATAAATGGAATCAACAAAGTATGCACATTCTACGTCATAACGACTTTCTATAGTTTGCGCATGCGTTTGGAAATAAGAGAAGCTCACTTCCCCCATTTTTTAAAATCACAGCTTCTAGAAGGTTTACATGATTTCTTAAAAAACACCAGTTTTTAGAAAATGTGTTTTATTTCATAAATGGAATCAACAAAGTACGCACATTCTACGTCATAAGGACTTTCTATAGTTTGTGCGTGCGTCCGGAAATAAGAAAAGCTTACTTCCACCATTTTTTAAAATCACAGCTTCTAGAAGGTTTACATGATTTCTTAAAAAACACGAGTTTTTAGAAAAGGTGTTTTATTTCATAGATGGAATCAAAAAAGTATGCACATTCTATGTCATAACGACTTTCTATAGTTTGCGCATGCGTCCGGAAATACGAAAAGCTTACTTCCACCGTTTTTTAAAATCACAGCTCCTAGAAGGTTTACATGATTTCTTAAAAAACACGAGTTTTTAGAAAATGTGTTTTATTTCATAAATGGAATCAACAAAGTATGAACATTCTACGTCATAACGACTTTCTCTATTCTGCGCATGCGTCCGGAAATAAGAAAATCTTACTTCCACCGTTTTTTAAAATCACAACTTCTAGAAGGTTTACGTGATTTCGTAAAAAACATGAGTTTTTAGAAACAGTGTTTTATTTCATAAATGGAATCTACAAAGTATGCACATTCTACGTCATAACGACATTCTATAGTTTGCGCATGCGTCCAGAAATAAGAAAAGCTTACTTCCCCCGTTTTTTAAAATCACAGCTTTTAGAAGGTTTACATGATTTCTTAAAAAACACGAGTTTTTAGAAAATGTCTTTTATTTCATAAATAAATTCAACAAAGTATGCACATTCTACGTCATAACGACTTTCTATAGTTTGCGCATGTGTTTGGAAATAAGAAAAGCTTACTTCCCCCGTTTTTTAAAATCACAGCTTCTAGAAGGTTTACATGGTTTCTTAAAAAACACGAGTTTTTAGAAAATGTGTTTTATTTCATAAATGGAATCAACAAAGTATGCAAATTCTACGTCATAACGACTTTCTATAGTTTGCGCATTCGTCCGGAAATAAGAAAAGCTTACTTCCACCGTTTTTTAAAATCACAGCTTCTAGAAGGTTTACATGATTTCTTAAAAAACACGAGTTTTGAGAAAATGTGTTTTATTTTATAAATGGAATCAACAAAGTATGCACATTCTACGTCATAATGACTTTCTATACTTTGCGCATGCGTTTGGAAATAAGAGTAGCTCACTTCCCCCATTTTTTAAAATCACGGCTTCTAGAAGGTTTACATGATTTCTTAAAAAACACGAGTTTTTAGAAAATGTGTTTTATTTCATCAATTGAATCAACAAAGTATGCATATTCTACGTCATAATGACTTTCTATAGTTTGTGCATTCGTCTGGAAATAAGAGAAGCTTACTTCCACCGTTTTTAAAAATCACAGCTTCTAGAAGGTTTACATGATTTCGTAAAAAACACAAGTTTTTAGAAAATGTGTTTTATTTCATAAATGGAATCTACAAAGTATGCACATTCTACGTCATAACGACTTTCTACAGTTTGCGCATGCGTCCGGAAATAAGAAAAGCTTACTTCCCGGGTTTTTTAAAATCACAGCTTCTAGAAGGTTTACATGATTTCGTAAAAACCACGAGTTTTTAGAAAATGTGTTTTATTTCATAAATGGAATCTACAAAGTATGCACATTCTATGTCATAACGACTTTCTATGGTTTGCGCATGCGGCCGAAAATAAGAAAAGCTTACTTCCCCTGTTTTTTAAAATCACAACTTCTAGAAGGTTTACATGATTTCTTAAAAAACACGAGTTTTTAGAAAATGTGTTTTATTTCATAAATGGAATCAACAAAGTATGCACATTCTACGTCATAACGACTTTCTATAGTTTGCGCATGCGTCCGGAAATAAGAAAAGCTTACTTCTACCGTTTTCTAGAATCACAGCTTCTAGAAGGTTTACATGATTTCATAAAAAACACGAGTTTTTAGAAAATGTGTTTTATTTCATAAATGGAATCTACAAAGTATGCACATTCTACGTCATAACGAATTTATATAGTTTGCGCATGCGTCCGGAAATAAGAAAAGCTTACTTCCACCGTTTTTTAAAATCACATCTTGTAGAAGGTTTACATGATTTCTTAAAAAACATGAGTTTTTAGAAAATGTGTTTTATTTCATAAATGGAATCAACAAAGTATGCACATTCTACGTCATAACGACTTTCTATAGTTTGCGCCTTCGTCCGGAAATAAGAAAAGCTTACTTCCACCGTTTTTTAAAATCACATCTTCTAGAAGGTTTACATGATTTCGTAAAAAACATGAGTTTTTAGAAAATGTGTTTTATTTCATAAATGGAATCTAAAAAGTATGCACATTCTACGTCATAACGACATTCTATAGTTTGCGCATGCATCTGGAAATAAGAAAAGCTTACTTCCACCGTTTTTTAAAATCACAGCTTCTAGAAGGTTTACATTATTTTGTAAAAAACACGAGTTTTTAGAAAATTTGTTTTATTTCATAAATGGAATCTACAAAGTATGCACATTCTACATCATAATGACTTTCTGTAGTTTGCGCATGCGTCCAGAAATAAGAAAAGCTTACTTCCCCTGTTTTTTAAAATCACAGCTTCTAGAAGGATTACATGATTTCTTAAAAAACACGAGTTTTTAGAAAATGTGTTTTATTTCATAAATGGAATTAACAAATTATGCACATTCTACGTCATAATGACTTTTTATAGTTTTTGCATGCGTTTGGAAATAAGAAAAGGTTACTTCCCCTGTTTTTTAAAATCACAGCTTCTAGAAGGTTTACATGGTTTCGTAAAAAACACGAGTTTTTAGAAAATGTGTCTTATTTCATAAATGGAATATACAAAGTATGCACATTCTACGTCATAACGACTTTCTATAGTTTGCGCATTCCTCCGGAAAGAAGAAAAGCTTACTTCCACAGTTTTTTCAAATCACAGCTTCTAGAAGGTTTACATGATTTCGTAAAAAACACGAGTTTTTAGAAAATGTGTTTTATTTCATAACTGTAATCTACAAAGTATGCACATTCTACATCATAACGACTTTCTGTAGTTTGAGCATGCATCCGGAAATAAGAAAAGCTTACTTCCCCCGTTTTTAAAAATCACAGCTTCTAGGAGGTTTACATGATTTCTTAAAAAAAACGAGTTTTTAGAAAATGTGTTTTATTTCATAAATGGAATCAACAAAGTATGCACATTCTACGTCATAACGACTTTCTATAGTTTGCGCATGAGTTTGGAAATAAGAAAAGCTTACTTCCCCCGTTTTTTAAAATCACAACTTCTAGAAGGTTTACATGATTTCTTAAAAAACACGAGTTTTTAGAAAATGTGGTTTATTTCGTAAATGGAATCTACAAAGTATGCACATTCTACGTCATAAGGACTTTCTATAGTTTGCGCATGCGTCCAGAAATAAGAAAAGCTTACTTCCCCCGTTTTTTAAAATCACAGCTTCTAGAAGGTTTACATGATTTCTTTTAAAACACGAGTTTTTAGAAAATGTGTTTAATTTCATAAATGGAATCAACAAAGTATGCACATTCTACGTCATAATGACTTTCTATAGTTTGCGCATGCATTTGGAAATAAGAAAAGCTTACTTCCCCCATTTTTTAAAATCACAGCTTCTAGAAGGTTTACATGATTTCTTAAAAAATACGAGTTTTTAGAAAATGTGTTTTATTTCATAAATGGAATCAACAAAGTATGCACATTCTACGTCATAACGACTTTCTATAGTTTGCGCATGCGTCCGGAAATAAGAAAAGCTTACTTCCACCGTTTTTTAAATTCACAGCTTCTAGAAGGTTTACATGATTTCGTAAAAAACACGAGTTTTTAGAAAATGTGTTTTATTTCATAAATGGAATCAACAAAGTATGCACATTCTACGTCATAATGACTTTCTATAGTTTGCGCATGCATTTGGAAATAAGAAAAGCTTACTTCCCCCATTTTTTAAAATCACAGCTTCTAGAAGGTTTACATGATTTCTTAAAAAATACGAGTTTTTAGAAAATGTGTTTTATTTCATAAATGGAATCAACAAAGTATGCACATTCTACATCATAACAACTTCCTATAGTTTACGCATTCGTCCGGAAATAAGAAAAGCTTACTTCCACCGTTTTTTAAAACCACAGCTTCTAGAAGGTTTACATGACTTCGTAAAAAACACGAGTTTTTAGAAAATGTGTTATATTTCATAAATCGAATCTACAAAGTATGCACATTCTATGTCATAACGACTTTCTATAGTTTGTGCATGCATCCGGAAATAAGAAAAGCTTACTTCCACTGTTTTTCCATGTTTTTTACAATCACAGCTTCTAGAAGGTTTACATGATTTCGTAAAAAACACAAGTTTTCAGAAAATGTGTTTTATTTCATAAATGGAATCTCCAAAGTATGCACATTCTACGTCATAACGACTTTCTATAGTTTCCGCATGCGTCCGGAAATAAGAAAAGCTTACTTCCACCGTTTTTTAAAATCACAGCTTCTAGAAGGTTTACATGATTTCGTAAAAAACACGAGTTTTTAGAAAATGTGTTTTATCTCATAAATGGAATCTACAAAGTATGCACATTCTACGTCATAATGAATTTCTATAGTTTGCGCATGTGTCCGGAAATAAGAAAAGCTTACTTCCCCTGTTTTTTTAAATCACAGCTTCTAGAAGGTTTACATGATTTCTTAAAAAACACGAGTTTTTAGAAAAGGTGTTTTATTTCATAAATGGAATCAAAAAAGTATGCACATTCTATGTCATAACGACTTTCTATAGTTTGCGCATGCGTCCGGAAATACGAAAAGCTTACTTCCACCGTTTTTTAAAATCACAGCTCCTTGAAGGTTTACATGATTTCTTAAAAAACACGAGTTTTTAGAAAATGTGTTTTATTTCATAAATGGAATCAACAAAGTATGCACATTCTACGTCATAATGACTTTCTATAGTTTGCACCTTCGTCCGGAAATAAGAAAAGCTTACTTCCACCGTTTTTTAAAATCACAGTTTCTAGAAGGTTTACATGATTTCGTAAAAAACACGAGTTTTTAGAAAATGTGTTTTATTTCATAAATGGAATCTACAAAGTATGCACATTCTACGTCATGACGACTTTCTATAGTTTGCGCATGCGTCCGGAAATAAGAAAAGCTTATTCCACCGTTTTTTGTAATCACAACTTCTAGAAGGTTTACATGATTTCTTAAAAAACACGAGTTTTTAGAAAATGTGTTTTATTTCATAAATGTAATCTACAAAGTATGCACATTCTACGTCATAACGACTTTCTATAGTTTGTGCATGCGTCCGGAAATCAGAAAAGCTTACTTCCACCGTTTTTTTTTAAATCACAACTTCTAGAAGGTTTACATGATTTCTTAAAAAACACGAGTTTTTAGAAAATGTGTTTTATTTCATAAATGTAATCTACAAAGTATGCACATTCTACGTCATAACGACTTTCTATAGTTTGTGCATGCGTCCGGAAATAAGAAAAGCTTACTTCCACCGTTTTTTTTTAAATCACAACTTCTAGAAGGTTTACATGATTTCGTAAAAAACACGAGTTTTTAGAAAATGTGTTTTATTTCATAAATGGAATCTAAAAAACATGCACATTCTACGTCATAACGACTTTCTATAGTTTGCGCATGCGTCCGAAAATAAGAAAAGCTTACTTCCACCGTTTTTTAAAATCACAGCTTCTAGAAGTTTTACGTGATTTCGTAAAAAACATGAGTTTTGAGAAAATGTGTTTTATTTTATAAATGGAATCAACAAAGTATGCACATTCTACGTCATAACGACTTTCTATAGTTTGCGCATGCGTTTGGAAATAACAGAAGCTCACTTCCCCCATTTTTTAAAATCACAGCTTCTAGAAGGTTTACATGATTTCTTAAAAAACACGAGTTTTTAGAAAATGTGTTTAATTTCATAAATGGAATTAACAAAGTACGCACATTCTACGTCATAACGACTTTCTATAGTTTGCGCAAGCGTCCGGAAATAAGAAAAGCTTACTTCCACCGTTTTTTAAAATCACAGCTTCTAGAAGGTTTACATGATTTCGTAAAAAACACAAGTTTTGAGAAAATGTGTTTTATTTTATAAATGGAATCAACGAAGTATGCACATTCTACGTCATAAGGACTTTCTATAGTTTGCGCGTGCATCAGGAAATAAGAAAAGCTTACTTCCACCGTTTTTTAAAATCACAGCTTCTAGAAGGTTTACATGATTTCTTAAAAAACACGAGTTTTGAGAAAATGTCTTTTATTTTATAAATGGAATCAACAAAGTATGCACATTCTACGTCATAATGACTTCCTATAGTTTGCGCATGCGTTTGGAAATAAGAGTAGCTCACTTCCACCGTTTTTTAAAATCACAGCTTCTAGAAGGTTTACATGATTTCTTAAAAAACACGAGTTTTTAGAAAATGTGTTTTATTTCATAAATGGAATCAACAAAGTATGCACATTCTACGTCATAACGACTTTCTACAGTTTACGCATGCGTTTGGAAATAAGAAAAGCTTACTTCCCCCGTTTTTTAAAATTACAGCTTTTAGAAGGTTTACATGATTTGTTAAAAAACACGAGTTTTTAGAAAATGTGTTTTATTTCATAAATGGAATCAACAAAGTATGCACATTCTACGTCATAACGACTTTCTCTAGTTTGCACATGCGTCCGGAAATAAGAAAAGCCTACTTCCACCGTTTTTTAAAATCACAGCTTCTAAAAGGTTTACATGATTTCGTAAAAAACACGAGTTTTTAGAAACAGTGTTTTATTTCATAAATGGAATCCACAAAGTATGCACATTCTACGTCATAACGAATTTCTATAGTTTGCGCATGCGTCCGGAAAAAAGAAAAGTTTAATTCCCCCGTTTTTTAAAATCACAGCTTCTAGAAGGTTTACATGATTTGTTAAAAAACACGAGTTTTTAGAAAATGTGTTTTATTTCATAAATGGAATCAACAAATTATGCACTTTCTACGTCATAACGACTTTCTATAGTTTGCGCATGTGTTTGGAAATAAGAGAAGCTTACTTCCCCCGTTTTTTAAAATCACAGCTTCTAGAAGGTTTACATGGTTTCTTAAAAAACAAGAGTTTTTAGAAAATGTGTTTTATTTCATAAATGGAATCAACAAAGTATGCAAATTCTTCATCATAACGACTTTCTATATTTTGCGCATTCGTTCAGAAATAAGAAAAGCTTACTTCCACCCTTTTTTAAAATCACAACTTCTACAAGGTTTACATGTTTTCTTAAAAAACACGAGTTTTTAGAAAATGTGTTTTATTTCATAAATGGAATCAACAAAGTATGCACATTCTACATCATAACGACTTTCTATAGTTTGCGCATGCGTCCGGAAATAAGAAAACCTTACTTCCACCATTTTTTAAAATCACAGATTCTAGAAGGTTTACATGATTTCATAAAAAACACGAGTTTTTAGAAAATGTGTTTTATTTCATAAATGGAATCTACAAAGTATGCACATTCTACGTCATAACGACTTTCTATAGTTTGTGCATTCGTCCGGAAATAAGAAAAGATTACTTCCACCGTTTTTAAAAATCACAGCTTCTAGAAGGTTTACATGATTTCGTAAAAAACACGAGTTTTTAAAATGTGTTTTATTTCATAAATGGAATCTACAAAGTATGCACATTCTACATCATAACGACTTTCTATAGCTTGCGTATGCGTGCGGAAATAAGAAAAGCTTACTTCCACCGTTTTTTGAAATCACAGCTTCTAGAAGGTTTACATGATTTCTAAAAAACACCAGTTTTTAGAAAATGTGTTTTATTTCATAAATGTAATCTACAAAGTATGCACATTCTACGTCATAACGACTTTCTATTGTTTGCGCATGCGTCCGGAAATAAGAAAAACTTACTTCCCCCGTTTTTAAAAATCACAGCTTCTAGGAGGTTTACATGATTTCTTAAAAAACACGAGTTTTTTGAAAATGTGTTTTATTTCATAAATGGAATCAACAAAGTATGCACATTCTACGTCGTAACGACTTTCTATAGTTTCCGCATGCATTTGCAAATAAGAAAAGCTTACTTCCCCCGTTTTTTAAAATCACAACTTCTACAAGGTTTACATGTTTTCTTAAAAAACATGAGTTTTTAGAAAATGTGTTTTATTTCATAAATGGAATCATCAAAGTATGCACATTCTACATCGTCCGGAAATAAGAAAAGCTTACTTCCACCGTTTTTTTAAATCACAGCTTCTAGAAGGTTTACACGATTTCGTAAAAAACACGAGTTTTTAGAAAATGTGTTTTATTTCATAAATGGAATCAAAAAAGTGTGCACATTGTACGTCATAACGACTTTCTATAGTTTGCGCATGCGTCCGGAAATAAGAAAAGCTTACTTCCACCGTTTTTTAAAAGGACAACTTCTAGAAGGTTTACATGATTTCTTAAAAAACACGAGTTTTTAGAAAATGTGTTTTATTTCACAAATGAAATCAACAAAGTATGCACATTCTACGTCATAACGACTTTCTATAGTTTGCGCTTGCGTTTGGAAAGAAGAAAAGCTTACTTCCCCCGTTTTTTAAAATCACAGCTTCTAGAAGGTTTACATGATTTCTTAAAAAACACGAGTTTTTAGAAAATGTGTTTTATTTCATAAATGGAATCAACAAAGTATGCACATTCTACATCATAACGACTTTCTATAGTTTGTGCATTCGTCCGGAAATAAGTAAAGCTTACTTCCACCATTTTTTAAAATCACAGCTTCAAGAAGGTTTACATGATTTCGTAAAAAACACGAGTTTTTAGAAAATGTGTTTTATTTTATAAATGGAATCTACAAAGTATGCACATTCTACATCATAATGACTTTCTATTGTTTGTGCATGCGTCCGGAAAAAACAAAAGCTTAATTCCCCCGTTTTTTAAAATCACAGCTTCTAGAAGGTTTACATGATTTCTTAAAAAACACGAGTTTTTAGAAAATGTGTTTTATTTCATAAATGGAATCAACAAAGTATGCACATTCTACGTCATAACGACTTTCTATAGTTTGCGCATGTGTTTGGAAATAAGAGAAGCTTACTTCCCCCGTTTTTTAAAATCACAGCTTCTAGAAGGTTTACATGGTTTCTTAAAAAACAAGAGTTTTTAGAAAATGTGTTTTATTTCATAAATGGAATCAACAAAGTATGCAAATTCTACGTCATAACGACTTTCTATAGTTTGTGCATTTGTTCAGAAATAAGAAAAGCTTACTTCCACCGTTTTTTAAAATCACAGCTTCTAGAAGGTTTACATGATTTCGTAAAAAACACGAGTTTTTAGAAAATGTCTTTTATTTCATAAATGGAATCTACAAAGTATGCATATTCTACGTCATAACGACTTTCTATAGTTTGCGCATGAATCTGGAAATAAGAAAAGCTCACTTCCCTCGTTTTTTAAAATCACAGCTTCTAGAAGGTTTACATGGTTTCTTAAAAAACACGACTTTTTAGAAAATGTGTTTTATTTCATAAATGGAATCTACAAAGTATGCACATTCTACGTCATAACGACTTTCTATAGTTTGCGCATGCGGCAGGAAATAAAAAAAGCTTCCCCCGTTTTTTAAAATCACAGCTTCTAGAAGGTTTACATGATTTCTTAAAAAACACGAGTTTTTAGAAAATGTGTTTTATTTCACAAATGAAATCAACAAAGTATGCACATTCTACGTCATAATGACTTTCTATAGTTTGCGCATGCGTTTGGAAATAAGAAAAGCTTACTTCCCCCGTTTTTTAAAATCACAGCTTCTAGAAGGTTTACATGATTTCTTAAAAAACACGAGTTTTTAGAAAATGTGTTTTATTTCATAAATGGAATCAACAAAGTATCCACATTCTACGTCATAACGACTTTATAGTTTGCGCATGCGTCCGGAAATAAGAAAAGCTTACTTCCACCATTTTTTAAAATCACAGATTCTAGAAGGTTTACATGATTTCATAAAAAACACGAGTTTTTAGAAAAAAAAAATTATTTCATAAATGGAATCTACAAATTATGCACATTGTACGTCATAATGACTTTCTATAGTTTGCGCATGCGTCCGGAAATAAGAAAAGCTTACTTCCACCGTTTTTTTAAATCACAGCTTCTAGAAGGTTTACATGATTTCGTAAAAAACACGAGTTTTTAGAAAATGTGTTTTATTTCATAAATGGAATCAACAAAGTATGCACATTCTACATCATAACGACTTTCTATAGTTTGCGCATGCGTCCGGAAGTAAGAAAAGCTTACTTCCACCATTTTTTAAAATCACAGATTCTAGAAGGTTTACATGATTTCATAAAAAACACGAGTTTTTAGAAAATGTGTTTTATTTCATAAATGGAATCTACAAAGTATGCACATTCTACGTCATAATGACTTTCTATAGTTTGCTCATGCGTCCGGAAATAAGAAAAGCTTACTTCCACCGTTTTTTTAAATCACAGCTTCTAGAAGGTTTACATGATTTCGTAAACAACACGAGTTTTTAGAAAATGTGTTTTATTTCATAAATGGAATCTACAAAGTATGCAAATTGTACGTCATAACGACTTTCTATAGTTTGCGCATGCGTCCGGAAATAAGAAAAGCTTACTTCCACCGTTTTTTAAAAGGACAGCTTCTAGAAGGTTTACATGATTTCGTAAAAAACACGAGTTTTTAGAAAATGTGTTTTATTTCATAAATGGAATCTACAAAGTATGCACATTCTACATCATAACGACTTTCTATAGTTTGCGCATGCGTCCGGAAATAAGAAAAGCTTACTTCCACCGTTTTTTGAAATCACAGCTTCTAGAAGGTTTACATGATTTCTAAAAAAACACGAGTTTTTAGAAAATGTGTTTTATCTTATAAATGTAATCTACAAAGTATGCACATTCTACGTCATAACGACTTTCTATTGTTTGCGCATGCGTCCGGAAATAAGAAAAGCTTACTTCCCCCGTTTTTTAAAATCACAACTTCTACAAGGTTTACATGTTTTCTTAAAAAACATGAGTTTTTAGAAAATGTGTTTTATTTCATAAATGGAATCAACAAAGTATGCACATTCTACGTCATAACGAATTTCTATAGTTTGTGCATGCTTCCGGAAATAAGAAAAGCTTACTTCCACCGTTTTTTTAAATCACAGCTTCTAGAAGGTTTACATGATTTCGTAAAAAACACGAGTTTTTAGAAAATGTGTTTTATTTCATAAATCGAATTAACAAAGTATGCACATTCTACGTCATAATGACTTTCTATAGTTTACGCATTCGTCCGTAAATAAGAAAAGCTTACTTCCACTGTTTTTTAAAACCACAGCTTCTAGAAGGTTTACATTATTTCTTAAAATACACGAGTTTTTAGAAAATGTGTTTTATTTCATAAATGGAATCAACAAAGTATGCACATTCTACGTCATAACGCCTTTCTATAGTTTGCGCATGTGTTTGGAAATAGAAGAAGCTTACTTCCCCCGTTTTTTAAAATCACAGCTTCTAGAAGGTTTACATGGTTTCTTAAAAAACAAGAGTTTTTAGAAAATGTGTTTTATTTCATAAATGGAATCAACAAAGTATGCAAATTCTACGTCATAAGGACTTTCTATAGTTTGCGCATTCGTTCAGAAATAAGAAAAGCTTACTTCCACCGTTTTTTAAAATCACAGCTTCTAGAAGGTTTACATGATTTCTTAAAAAACACGAGTTTTTTGAAAATGTGTTTTATTTCATAAATGGAATCAACAAAGTATCCACATTCTACGTCATAACGACTTTATAGTTTGCGCATGCGTCCGGAAATAAGAAAAGCTTACTTCCACCATTTTTTAAAATCACAGATTCTAGAAGGTTTACATGATTTCATAAAAAACACGAGTTTTTAGAAAAAAAAAATTATTTCATAAATGGAATCTACAAATTATGCACATTGTACGTCATAATGACTTTCTATAGTTTGCGCATGCGTCCGGAAATAAGAAAAGCTTACTTCCACCGTTTTTTTAAATCACAGCTTCTAGAAGGTTTACATGATTTCGTAAAAAACACGAGTTTTTAGAAAATGTGTTTTATTTCATAAATGGAATCTACAAAGTATGCACATTCTACGTCATAACGAATTTCTATAGTTTGCGCATGCGTCCGGAAATAAGAAAAGCTTACTTCCCCCGTTTTTTAAATTCACAGCTTCTAGAAGCTTTACATGATTTCTTAAAAAACACGAGTTTTTAGAAAATGTCTTTTATTTCATAAATGGAATCAACAAAGAATGCACATTCTACGTCGTAACGACTTTGTATAGTTTGCGCATCCGTTTGGAAATAAGAAAAGCTTACTTCCCTCGTTTTTTAAAATCACAGCTTCTAGAAGGTTTACATGATTTGTTAAAAAACACTGGTTTTTAGAAAATGTGTTTTATTTCATAAATGGAATCTAAAATTTATGCACATTCTACGTCATAACGACTTTCTATAGTTTGCGCATGCGGCCGGAAATAAGAAAAGCTTACTTCCCCCGTTTTTTAAAATCACAGCTTCTAGAAGGTTTACATGATTTCTTTAAAAACATAAGTTTTTAGAAAATGTGTTTTATTTCACAAATGGAATCAACAAAGTATGCACATTCTACGTCATAACGACTTTCTATAGTTTGCGCATGCGTCCGGAAATAAGAAAAGCTTACTTCCACCGTTTTTTTAAATCACAGCTTCTAGAAGGTTTACATGATTTCGTAAAAAACACGAGTTTTTAGAAAATGTGTTTTATTTCATAAATGGAATCTACAAAGTATGCACATTCTACGTCATAACGACTTTCTATAGTTTGCGCATGCGTCCAGAAAAAAGAAAAGCCTCCTTCCCCCGTTTTTTAAATTCACAGCTTCTAGAAGGTTTAAATGATTTCTTAAAAAACACGAGTTTTTAGAAAATGTGTTTTATTTCATAAATGGCATCAAAAAAATATGCACATTCTACGTCGTAACGACTTTCTATCGTTTGCGCATCCGTTTGGAAATAAGAAAAGCTTACTTCCCTTGTTTTTTCAAATCACAGCTTCTAAAAGGTTTACATGGTTTCTTAAAAAACACTCGTTTTTAGAAAATCTATTTTATTTCATAAATGGAATCAAAAAAGTATGCACATTGTACGTCATAACGACTTTCTATAGTTTGCGCATGCGTCCGGAAATAAGAAAATCTTACTTCCACCGTTTTTTAAAAGGACAGCTTCTAGAAGGTTTACATGATTTCGTAAAAAACACGAGTTTTTAGAAAATGTGTTTTATTTCATAAATGGAATCAACAAAGTATGCACATTCTATGTCATAACGACTTTCTACAGTTTGTGCATTCGTCCGGAAATAAGAAAAGATTACTTCCACCGTTTTTTAAAATCACAGCTTCTAGAAGGTTTACATGATTTCGTAAAAAACACGAGTTTTTAGAAAATGTGTTTTATTTCATAAATGGAATCTACAAAGTATGCACATTCTATGTCATAACGACTTTCTATAGTTTGCGCATGCGTCCGGAAATAAGAAAAGCTTACTTCCACCGTTTTTTGAAATCACAGCTTCTAGAAGGTTTACATGATTTCGTAAAAAACACGAGTTTTTAGAAAATGTGTTTTATTTCATAAATCGAATCAACAAAGTATGCACATTCTACGTCATAATGAGCTTCTATAGTTTACGCATTCGTCCGGAAATAAGAAAAGCTTACTTCCACTGTTTTTTAAAACCACAGCTTGTTGAAGGTTTACATTATTTCTTAAAAAACACGAGTTTTTAGAAAATGTGTTTTATTTCATAAATGGAATCAACAAAGTATGCACATTCTACGTCATAACGACTTTCTATAGTTTGCGCATGCATCTGGAAATAAGAAAAGCTTACTTCCCCCATTTTTTAAATACACAGCTTCTAGAAGGTTTACATGATTTGTTAAAAAACACGAGTTTTTAGAAAATGTGTTTTATTTCATAAATGGAATCTACAATTTATGCACATTCTACGTCATAACGACTTTCTATAGTTTGCGCATGCGGCCGGAAATAAGAAAAGCTTACTTCCCCCATTTTTTAAAATCACAGCTTCTAGAAGGTTTACATTATTTCTTAAAAATCATGAGTTTTTAGAAAATGTGTTTTATTTCATAAATGGAATCTACAAAGTATGCACATTCTACGTCATAACGACTTTCTATAGTTTGTGCATGCGTCCGGAAATAAGAAAAGCTTACTTCCACCGTTTTTTTAAATCACAGCTTCTAGAAGGTTTACATGATTTGGTAAAAAACACGAGTTTTTAGAAAATGTGTTTTATTTCATAAATGGAATCTACAAAGTATGCACATTCTACGTCATAACGACTTTCTATAGTTTGCGCTTGCGTTTGGAAATAAGAAAAGCTTACTTCCCCCGTTTTTTAAAATCACAGCTTCTAGAAGGTTTACATGATTTCTTAAAAAACACGAGTTTTTAGAAAATGTGTTTTATTTCATAAATGGAATCAACAAAGTATGCACATTCTACATCATAACGACTTTCTATAGATTGCGCATGCGTCCGGAAATAAGAAAAGCTTACTTCCACCATTTTTTAAAATCACAGATTCTAGAAGGTTTACATGATTTCATAAAAAACACGAGTTTTTAGAAAATGTGTTTTATTTCATAAATGGAATCTACAAAGTATGCACATTCTACGTCATAATGACTTTCTATAGTTTGCTCATGCGTCCGGAAATAAGAAAAGCTTACTTCCACCGTTTTTTTAAATCACAGCTTCTAGAAGGTTTACATGATTTCGTAAAAAACACGAGTTTTTAGAAAATGTGTTTTATTTCATAAATGGAATCTACAAAGTATGCACATTCTACGTCATAACGACTTTCTATAGTTTGCGCATGCGTCCAGAAAAAAGAAAAGCCTCCTTCCCCCGTTTTTTAAATTCACAACTTCTAGAAGGTTTACATGATTTCTTAAAAAACACGAGTTTTTAGAAAATGTGTTTTATTTCATAAATGGAATCAACAAAATATGCACATTCTACGTCGTAACGACTTTCTATAGTTTGCGCATGCATCTGGAAATAAGAAAAGCTTACTTCCCCCATTTTTTAAAATCACAGCTTCTAGAAGGTTTACATGATTTGTTAAAAAACACGAGTTTTTAGAAAATGTGTTTTATTTCATAAATGGAATCTACAATTTATGCACATTCTACGTCATAACGACTTTCTATAGTTTGCGCATGCGGCCGGAAATAAGAAAAGCTTACTTCCCCCATTTTTTAAAATCACAGCTTCTAGAAGGTTTACATTATTTCTTAAAAATCATGAGTTTTTAGAAAATGTGTTTTATTTCATAAATGGAATCTACAAAGTATGCACATTCTACGTCATCACGACTTTCTATAGTTTGCGCATGCGTCCGGAAATAAGAAAAGCTTACTTCCACCGTTTTTTTTAAATCACAGCTTCTAGAAGGTTTACATGATTTCGTAAAAAACACGAGTTTTTAGAAAATGTGTTTTATTTCATAAATGGAATCTACAAAGTATGCACATTCTACGTCATAACGACTTTCTATAGTTTGCGCTTGCGTTTGGAAATAAGAAAAGCTTACTTCCCCCGTTTTTTAAAATCACAGCTTCTAGAAGGTTTACATGATTTCTTAAAAAACACGAGTTTTTAGAAAATGTGTTTTATTTCATAAATGGAATCAACAAAGTATGCACATTCTACATCATAACGACTTTCTATAGATTGCGCATGCGTCCGGAAATAAGAAAAGCTTACTTCCACCATTTTTTAAAATCACAGATTCTAGAAGGTTTACATGATTTCATAAAAAACACGAGTTTTTAGAAAATGTGTTTTATTTCATAAATGGAATCTACAAAGTATGCACATTCTACGTCATAATGACTTTCTATAGTTTGCTCATGCGTCCGGAAATAAGAAAAGCTTACTTCCACCGTTTTTTTAAATCACAGCTTCTAGAAGGTTTACATGATTTCGTAAAAAACACGAGTTTTTAGAAAATGTGTTTTATTTCATAAATGGAATCTACAAAGTATGCACATTCTACGTCATAACGACTTTCTATAGTTTGCGCATGCGTCCAGAAAAAAGAAAAGCCTCCTTCCCCCGTTTTTTAAATTCACAACTTCTAGAAGGTTTACATGATTTCTTAAAAAACACGAGTTTTTAGAAAATGTGTTTTATTTCATAAATGGAATAAACAAAATATGCACATTCTACGTCGTAACGACTTTCTATAGTTTGCGCATCCGTTTGGAAATAAGAAAAGCTTACTTCCCTTGTTTTTTCAAATCACAGCTTCTAAAAGGTTTACATGGTTTCTTAAAAAACACGAGTTTTTAGAAAATCTATTTTATTTCATAAATGGAATCAAAAAAGTATGCACATTGTACGTCATAATGACTTTCTATAGTTTGCGCATGCGGCCGGAAATAAGAAAAGCTTACTTCCCCCGTTTTTTAAAATCACAGCTTCTAGAAGGTTTACATGATTTCTTTAAAAACATGAGTTTTTAGAAAATGTGTTTTATTTCACAAATGGAATCAACAAAGTATGCACATTCTACTTCATAACGACTTTCTATAGTTTGCGCATGCGTCCGGAAATAAGAAAAGCTTACTTCCACCGTTTTTTTAAATCACAGCTTCTAGAAGGTTTACATGATTTCGTAAAAAACACGAGTTTTTAGAAAATGTGTTTTATTTTATAAATGGAATCTACAAAGTATGCACATTCTACGTCATAACGACTTTCTATAGTTTGCGCATGCGTCCAGAAAAAAGAAAAGCCTCCTTCCCCCGTTTTTTAAATTCACAGCTTCTAGAAGGTTTAAATGATTTCTTAAAAAACACGAGTTTTTAGAAAATGTGTTTTATTTCATAAATGGCATCAACAAAATATGCACATTCTACGTCGTAATGACTTTCTATAGTTTGCGCATCCGTTTGGAAATAAGAAAAGCTTACTTCCCTTGTTTTTTCAAATCACAGCTTCTAAAAGGTTTACATGGTTTCTTAAAAAACACGAGTTTTTAGAAAATCTATTTTATTTCATAAATGGAATCAAAAAAGTATGCACATTGTACGTCATAACGACTTTCTATAGTTTGCGCATGCGTCCGGAAATAAGAAAAGCTTACTTCCACCATTTTTTAAAAGGACAGCTTCTAGAAGGTTTACATGATTTCGTAAAAAACACGAGTTTTTAGAAAATGTGTTTTATTTCATAAATGGAATCAACAAAGTATGCACATTCTATGTCATAACGACTTTCTACAGTTTGTGCATTCGTCCGGAAATAAGAAAAGATTACTTCCACCGTTTTTTAAAATCACAGCTTCTAGAAGGTTTACATGATTTCGTAAAAAACACGAGTTTTTAGAAAATGTGTTTTATCTCATAAATGGAATCTACAAAGTATGCACATTCTACATCATAACGACTTTCTATAGTTTGCGCATGCATCCGGAAATAAGAAAAGCTTACTTCCACCGTTTTTTGAAATCACAGCTTCTAGAAGGTTTACATGATTTCTAAAAAACACGAGTTTTTAGAAAATGTGTTTTATCTTATAAATGTAATCTACAAAGTATGCACATTCTACGTCATAACGACTTTCTATTGTTTGCGCATGCGTCCGGAAATCAGAAAAGCTTACTTCCCCCGATTTTTAAATTCACAGCTTCTAGAAGGTTTACATGATTTCGTAAAAAACACGAGTTTTTAGAAAATGTGTTTTATTTCATAAATCGAATCAACAAAGTATGCACATTCTACGTCATAATGACTTTCTATAGTTTACGCATTCGTCCGGAAATAAGAAAAGCTTACTTCCACTGTTTTTTAAAACCACAGCTTGTTGAAGGTTTACATTATTTCTTAAAAAACACGAGTTTTTAGAAAATGTGTTTTATTTCATAAATGGAATCAACAAAGTATGCACATTCTACGTCATAACGACTTTCTATAGTTTGCGCATGCATCTGGAAATAAGAAAAGCTTACTTCCCCCGTTTTTTAAAATCACAGCTTCTAGAAGGTTTACATGATTTGTTAAAAAACACGAGTTTTTAGAAAATGTGTTTTATTTCATAAATGGAATCTACAATTTATGCACATTCTACGTCATAACGACTTTCTATAGTTTGCGCATGCGGCCGGAAATAAGAAAAGCTTACTTCCCCCGTTTTTTAAAATCACAGCTTCTAGAAGGTGTACATTATTTCTTAAAAAACACGAGTTTTTAGAAAATGTGTTTTATTTCATAAAAGGAATCAACAAAGTATGCACATTCTACGTCATAATGACTTTCTATAGTTTGCGCATGCGTCCGGAAATAAGAAAAGCTTACTTCCACCGTTTTTTTAAATCACAGCTTCTAGAAGGTTTACATGATTTCGTAAAAAACACGAGTTTTTAGAAAATGTGTTTTATTTCATAAATGGAATCTACAAAGTATGCACATTCTGCGTCATAACGACTTTCTATAGTTTGCGCATGCGTCCGGAAATAAGAAAATCTTACTTCCCCCGATTTTTAAATTCACAGCTTTTAGAAGGTTTACATGATTTCTTAATAAACACGATTTTTTAGAAAATGTGCTTTATTTCATAAATGGAATCAACAAAGTATGCACATTCTACGTCGTAACGACTTTCTATAGTTTGCGCATCCGTTTGGAAGTAAGAAAAGCTTACTTCCCCTGTTTTTTCAAATCACAGCTTCTAAAAGGTTTACATTGTTTCTTAAAAAACACGAGTTTTTAGAAAATCTATTTTATTTCATAAATGGAATCAAAAAAGTATACACATTGTACGTCATAACGACTTTCTATAGTTTGCGCATGCGTCTGGAAATAAGAAAAGCTTACTTCCACCGTTTTTTAAAAGCACAGCTTCTAGAAGGTTTACATGATTTCTTAAAAAACACGAGTTTTTAGAAAATGTGTTTTATTTCATAAATGGAATCAACAAAGTATGCACATTCTACGTCATAATGACTTTCTATAGTTTGCGCATGCGTCCGGAAATAAGAAAAGCTTACTTCCACCGTTTTTTTAAATCACAGCTTCTAGAAGGTTTACATGATTTCGTAAAAAACACGAGTTTTTAGAAAATGTGTTTTATTTCATAAATGGAATCTACAAAGTATGCACATTCTACGTCATAACGACTTTCTATAGTTTGCGCATGCGTCCGGAAATAAGAAAATCTTACTTCCCCCGATTTTTAAATTCACAGCTTTTAGAAGGTTTACATGATTTCTTAATAAACACGAGTTTTTAGAAAATGTGTTTTATTTCATAAATGGAATCAACAAAGTATGCACATTCTACGTCGTAACGACTTTCTATAGTTTGCGCATCCGTTTGGAAGTAAGAAAAGCTTACTTCCCCTGTTTTTTCAAATCACAGCTTCTAAAAGGTTTACATGGTTTCTTAAAAAACACGAGTTTTTAGAAAATCTATTTTATTTCATAAATGGAATCAAAAAAGTATGCACATTGTACATCATAACGACTTTCTATAGTTTGCGCATGCATCTGGAAATAAGAAAAGCTTACTTCCACCGTTTTTTAAAAGCACAGCTTCTAGAAGGTTTACATGATTTCTTAAAAAACACGATTTTTTAGAAAATGCGTTTTATTTCATAAATGGAATCAACAAAGTATGCACATTCTACGTCATAACGACTTTCTATAGTTTGTGCATTCGTCCGGAAATAAGAAAAGCTTACTTCCACCGTTTTTTAAAATCACAGCTTCTAAAAGGTTTACATGATTTCGTAAAAAACACGAGTTTTTAGAAAATGTGTTTTATTTCATAAATGGAATCTACAAAGTATGGACATTCTACGTCATAACGACTTTCTATAGTTTACGCATGCGTCCGGAAATAAGAAAAGCTTACTTCCCCCGTTTTTAAAAATCACAGGTTCTAGGAGGTATACATGATTTCTTAAAAAACACGAGTTTTAGAAAATGTGTTTTATTTCATAAATGGAATCAACAAAGTATGCACATTCTACGTCATAACGACTTTCTATAGTTTGCGCATTCATCCGGAAATAAGAAAAGCTTACTTCCATAGTTTTTTAAAATCACAGCTTCTAGAAGGTTTACATGATTTCGTAAAAAACACGAGTTTTTAGAAAATGTGTTTTATTTCATAAATGGAATCTACAAAGTATGCACATTCTACGTAATAACTACTTTCTATAGTTTGCGCATGCGTCCGGAAATAAGAAAAGCTTACTTCCCCCGATTTTTAAATTCACAGCTTCTAGAAGGTTTACATGATTTCTTAAAAAACACGAGTTTTTAGAAAATGTGTTTTATTTCATAAATGGAATCAACAAAGTATGCACATTCTACGTCGTAATGACTTTCTATAGTTTGCGCATCCGTTTGGAAATAAGAAAACCTTACTTCCCCTGTTTTTTCAAATCACAGCTTCTAAAAGGTTTACATGGTTTCTTAAAAAACACGAGTTTTTAGAAAATCTATTTTATTTCATAAATGGAATCAAAAAAGTATACACATTGTACGTCATAACGACTTTCTATAGTTTGCGCATGCGTCCGGAAATAAGAAAAGCTTACTTCCACCGTTTTTTAAAAGCACAGCTTCTAGAAGGTTTACATGATTTCTTAAAAAACACGAGTTTTTAGAAAATGTGTTTTATTTCATAAATGGAATCAACAAAGTATGCACATTCTACGTCATAATGACTTTCTATAGTTTGCGCATGCGTCCGGAAATAAGAAAAGCTTACTTCCACCGTTTTTTTAAATCACAGCTTCTAGAAGGTTTACATGATTTCGTAAAAAACACGAGTTTTTAGAAAATGTGTTTTATTTCATAAATGGAATCTACAAAGTATGCACATTCTACGTCATAACGACTTTCTATAGTTTGCGCATGCGTCCGGAAATAAGAAAATCTTACTTCCCCCGATTTTTAAATTCACAGCTTTTAGAAGGTTTACATGATTTCTTAATAAACACGAGTTTTTAGAAAATGTGTTTTATTTCATAAATGGAATCAACAAAGTATGCACATTCTACGTCGTAACGACTTTCTATAGTTTGCGCATCCGTTTGGAAGTAAGAAAAGCTTACTTCCCCTGTTTTTTCAAATCACAGCTTCTAAAAGGTTTACATGGTTTCTTAAAAACCACGAGTTTTTAGAAAATCTATTTTATTTCATAAATGGAATCAAAAAAGTATGCACATTGTACATCATAACGACTTTCTATAGTTTGCGCATGCATCTGGAAATAAGAAAAGCTTACTTCCACCGTTTTTTAAAAGCACAGCTTCTAGAAGGTTTACATAATTTCTTAAAAAACACGAGTCTTTAGAAAATGTGCTTTATTTCATAAATGGAATCTACAAAGTATGCACATTCTACGTCATAATGACTTACTATAGTTTGTGCATGCGTTTGGAAATAAGAAAAGCTTACTTCCCCCGTTTTTTAAAATCACAGCTTCTAGAAGGTTTACATGATTTCGTGAAAAACACGAGTTTTTAGAAAATGTGTTTTATTTCATAAATGGAATCTACAAAGTATGCACATTCTACGTCATAACGAGTTTCTATAGTTTGCGCATGCGTCCGGAAATAAAAAAAGCTTACTTCCACCGTTTTTTAAAATCACAGCTTCTAGAAGGTTTACATGATTTCGTAAAAAACACGAGTTTCCAGAAAATGTGTTTTATTTCATAAATGGAATCTACAAAGTATGCACATTCTATGTCATAACGACTTTCTATAGTTTGCGCATGCGTCCGGAAATAAGAAAAGCTTACTTCCACCATTTTTAAAAATCACATCTTCTATAAGCTTTACATGCTTTCTAAAAAACATGAGTTTTGAGGAAATGTGTTTTATTTTATAAATGGAATCAACAAAGTATGCACATTCTATGTCATAACGACTTTCTATAGTTTGTGCATTCGTCCGGAAATAAGAAAAGCTTACTTCCACTATTTTTTAAAATCACAGCTTCTAGAAGGTTTACATAATTTCGTAAAAAACACGAGTATTTAAAAAATGTGCTTTATTTCATAAATGGAATCTACAAAGTATGCACATTCTACGTCATAATGACTTTCTATAGTTTGTGCATGCGTTTGGAAATAAGAAAAGCTTACTTCCCCCATTTTTTAAAATCACAGCTTCTAGAAGGTTTACATGATTTCGTGAAAAACACGAGTTTTTAGAAAATGTGTTTTATTTCATAAATGGAATCTACAAAGTATGCACATTCTACGTCATAACGAGTTTCTATAGTTTGCGCATGCGTCCGGAAATAAAAAAAGCTTACTTCCACCGTTTTTTTAAAATCACAGCTTCTAGAAGGTTTACATGATTTCGTAAAAAACACGAGTTTCCAGAAAATGTGTTTTATTTCATAAATGGAATCTACAAAGTATGCACATTCTACGTCATAACGACCTTCTATAGTTTGCGCATGCGTCCAGAAATAAGAAAAGCTTACTTCCACCGTTTTTTAAAATCACAGCTTCTAGAAGGTTTACATGATTTCGTCAAAAACACAAGTTTTTAGAAAATGTGTTTTATTTCATTAATAGAATATACAAAGTATGCACATTCTACGTCATAACGACTTTCTATAGTTTGCGCATGCGTCCGGAAATAAGAAAAGCTTACTTCCCCCGTTTTTTAAAATCACAGCTTCTAGAAGGTTTACATGATTTCTTAAAAACCACGAGTTTTTAGAAAATGTGTTTTATTTCATCAATGGAATCAACAAAGTATGCACATTCTACATCATAACGACTTTCTATAGTTTGCGCATTCGTCCGGAAATAAGAAAAGTTTACTTCCACCGTTTTTTAAAATCACAGCTTCTAGAAGGTTTACATGATTTCGTAAAAAACACGAGTTTTTAGAAAATGTGTTTTATTTCATAAATGGAATCAACAAAGTATGCACATTCTACGTCATAACGACTTTCTATAGTTTGTGCATTCGTCCGGAAATAAGAAAAGCTTACTTCCACCGTTTTTTAAAATCACAGCTTCTAGAAGTTTTACATGATTTCATAAAAAACATGAGTTTTGAGAAAATGTGTTTTATTTTTATAAATGGAATCAACAAAGTATGCACATTCTACGTCATAACGACTTTCTATAGTTTGCGCATGCGTTTGGAAATAAGAGAAGCTCACTTCCCCTATTTTTTAAAATCACAGCTTCTAGAAGGTTTACATGATTTCTTAAAAAACATGAGTTTTTAGAAAATGTGTTTTATTTCATAAATGGAATCAACAAAGTATCCACATTCTACATCATAACGACATTCTATAGTTTGCGCCTTCATCCGGAAATAAGAAAAGCTTACTTCCACCGTTTTTTAAAATCACCGCTTCTAGAAGGTTTACATGATTTCTTAAAAAACACGAGTTTTTAGAAAATGTGTTTTATTTCATAAATGGAATCAACAAAGTCTACACATTGTACGTCATAAGGACTTTCTATAGTTTACGCATTCGTTCAGAAATAAGAAAAGCTTACTTCCACCGTTTTTTAAAACCACAGCTTCTAGAAGGTTTACATGATTTCGTAAAAAACACGAGTTTTTAGAAAATGTGTTTTATTTCATAAATGGAATGTACAAAGCATGCACATTCTACGTCATAACGACTTTCTATAGTTTGCGCATGCATTTGGAAATAAGAAAAGCTTACTTCCCCTGTTTTTTAAAATTACAGCTTCTAGAAGGTTTACATGATTTGTTATAAAACACGAGTTCTTAGAAAATGTGTTTTATTTCATAAATGGAATCAACAAAGTATGCACATTCTACGTCATAACGACTTTCTCTAGTTTGCGCATGCGTCCGGAAATAAGAAAAGCTTACTTCCACTATTTTTTAAAATCACAGCTTCTAGAAGGTTTACATGATTTAGTAAAAAAACACGAGTTTTTAGAAACACTGTTTTATTTCATAAATGGAATCTACAAAGTATGCACATTCTACGTCATAACGACTTTCTATAGTTTGCGCATGCGTCCGGAAATAAGAAAAGCTTACTTTCACCGTTTTTTAAAATCACAACTTCTAGAAGGTTTACATGATTTCTTAAAACACACGAGTTTCTAGAAAATATGTTTTATTTCATAAATGCAATCTACAAAGTATGCACATTCTACGTCAAAACGACTTTCTATAGTTTGCGCATGCATCCGGAAATAAGAAAAGCTTACTTCCCCCGTGTTTTAAAATCACAGCTTCTAGAAGGTTTACATGGTTTCTTAAAAAACACGAGTTTTTAGAAAATGTGTTTTATTTCACAAATGGAATCAACAAAGTATGCAGATTCTACGTCATAACGACTTTCTATAGTTTGCGCTTGCGTTTGGAAATAAGAAAAGCTTACTTCCCCCGTTTTTTAAAATCACAGCTTCTAGAAGGTTTACATGATTTCTTAAAAAACACGAGTTTCTAGAAAATGTGTTTTATTTCATAAATGGAATCAACAAAGTATGCACATTCTACATCATAACGACTTTCTATAGTTTGCGCATGCATCCGGAAATAAGAAAAGCTTACTTCCACCATTTTTTAAAATCACAGATTCTAGAAGGTTTACATGATTTCTTAAAAAACACGAGTTTTTAGAAAATGTGTTTTATTTCATAAATGGAATCAACAAAGTATGCACATTCTATGTCATAACGACTTTCTATAGTTTGCGCATGCGTTTGGAATTAAGAAAAGCTTACTTCCCCCGTTTTTTAAAATTACAGCTTCTAGAAGGTTTACATGATTTGTTAAAAAACACGAGTTTTTAGAAAATTTGTTTTATTTCATAAATGGAATCAACAAAGTATGCACATTCTACGTCATAACGACTTTCTATAGTTTTCCCATGCGTCCGGAAATAAGAAAAGCTTACTTCCCCCGTTTTTTAAAATCACAGCTTCTAGAAGGTTTACATGATTTGTTAAAAAACACGAGTTTTTAGAAAATGTGTTTTATTTCATAAATGGAATCAACAAAGTATGCAAATTCTACGTCATAACGAATTTCTATAGTTTGCACATTCGTCCGGAAATAAGAAAAGCTTACTTCCATCGTTTTTTAAAATCACAGCTTCTAGAAGATTTACATGATTTCTTAAAAAACACGAGTTTTTAGAAAATATGTTTTATTTCATAAATGGAATCGACAAAGTATGCACATTCTACGTCATAACGACTTTCTATAGTTTTCGCATGCGTCCAGAAATAATAAAAGCTTACTTCCCCCGTTTTTTTAAATCACAGCTTCTAGAAGGTTTACATGATTTCTTAAAAAACACGAGTTTTTAGAAAATGTGTTTTATTTCATAAATGGAATCAACAAAGTATGCACATTCTATGTCATAACGACTTTCTATAGTTTGCGCATGCGTTTGGAAATAAGAAAAGCTTACTTCCCCCGTTTTTTAAAATCACAGCTTCTAGAAGGTTTACATGATTTGTTAAAAAACACGAGTTTTTAGAAAATGTGTTTTATTTCATAAATGGAATCAACAAAGTATGCACATTCTACGTCATAACGACTTTCTCTAGTTTGCGCATGCGTCCGGAAATAAGAAAAGCTTACTTCCACCATTTTTTAAAATCACAGCTTCTAGAAGGTTTACATGATTTCGTAAAAAACACGAGTTTTTAGAAACAGTGTTTTATTTCATAAATGGAATATAAAAAGTATGCACATTCTACGTCATAACAACTTTCTATAGTTTGCGCATGCGTTTGGAAATAAGAAAAACTTACTTCCACCGTTTTTTAAAATCACAGCTTCTAGAAGGTTTACATGATTTCTTAAAAAACACGAGTTTCTAGAAAATGTGTTTTATTTCATAAATGGAATCAACAAAGTATGCACATTCTACGTCATAACGACTTTCTATAGTTTGCGCATGTGTTTGGAAATAAGAAAAGCTTACTTCCCCCGTTTTTTAAAATCACAGCTTCTAGAAGGTTTACATGATTTCGTAAAAAACACGAGTTTTTAGAAAATGCATTTTATTTCATAAATGGAATCTACAAAGTATGCACATTCTATGTCATAACGACTTTCTATAGTTTGCGCATGCGTCCAGAAATAAGAAAAGCTTACTTTCACCGTTTTTAAAAAGCACAGCTTCTATAAGGTTTACATGCTTTCTAAAAAACATGAGTTTTGAGAAAATGTGTTTTATTTTATAAATGGAATCAACAAAGTATGCACATTCTATGTCATAACGACTTTCTATAGTTTGCGCATGCGTCCGGAAATAAGAAAAGCTTACTTCCACCGTTTTTTAAAAGCACAGCTTCTAGAAGGTTTACATGATTTCTTAAAAAACACGAGTTTTTAGAAAATGTGTTTTATTTCATAAATGGAATCAACAAAGTATGCACATTCTATGTCATAACGACTTTCTATAGTTTGCGCATTCGTCCGGAAATAAGAAAAGCTTACTTCCACCGTTTTTTAAAACCACAGCTACTAGAAGGTTTACATGATTTCGTAAAAAACACGATTTTTTAGAAAATGCATTTTATTTCATAAATGGAATCTACAAAGTATGCACATTCTATGTCATAACGACTTTCTATAGTTTGCGCATGCGTCAAGAAATAAGAAAAGCTTACTTTCACCGTTTTTAAAAATCACAGCTTCTATAAGGTTTACATGCTTTCTAAAAAACATGAGTTTTGAGAAAATGTGTTTTATTTTATAAATGGAATCAACAAAGTATGCACATTCTATGTCATAACGACTTTCTATAGTTTGCGCATTCGTCCGGAAATAAGAAAAGCTTACTTCCACCGTTTTTTAAAACCACAGCTACTAGAAGGTTTACATGATTTCGTAAAAAACACGAGTTTTTAGAAAATGTGTTTTATTACATAAATGGAATCCACAAAGTATGCACATTCTATGTCATAACGACTTTCTATAGTTTGCGCATGCGTCCGGAAATAAGAAAATCTTACTTCAAACGTTTTTAAAAATCACAGCTTCTATAAGGTTTACATGCTTTCTAAAAAACATGATTTTTGAGAAAATGTGTATTATTTTATAAATGGAATCAACAAAGTATGCACATTCTATGTCATAACGACTTTCTATAGTTTGTGCATTCGTCCGGAAATAAGAAAAGCTTACTTCCACTGTTTTTTAAAATCACAGCTTCTAGAAGGTTTACATAATTTGGTAAAAAACACAAGTTTTTAGAAAATGTGCTTTATTTCATAAATGGAATCTACAAAGAATGCACATTCTACGTCACAACGACTTTCTATAGTTTGCGAATGCGTTTGGAAATAAGAAAAGCTTACTTCCCCCGTTTTTTAAAATCACAACTTCTAGAAGGTTTACATGATTTCTTAAAAAACACAAGTTTTTAGAAAATGTGTTTTATTTCATAAATGGAATCAACAAAGTATGCACATTCTATGTCATAACGACTTTCTATAGTTTGCGCATGCGTCTGGAAATAAGAAAAGCTTACTTCCACCGTTTTTAAAAATCACAGCTTCTATAAGGTTTACATGATTTCTTAAAAAACACGAGTTTTTAGAAAATGTGTTTTATTTCATAAATGGAATCAACAAAGTATGCACATTCTACGTCATAATGACTTTCTATAGTTTACGCATTCGTCCGGAAATAAGAAAAGCTTACTTCCACCGTTTTTTAAAACCACAGCCTCTAGAAGATTTACATGATTTCGTAGAAACCACGAGTTTTTTAAAATCACAGCTTCTAGAAGGTTTACATGATTTCGTAAAAAACACGAGTTTTTAGAAACAGTGTTTTATTTCATAAATGGAATCTACAAAGTATGCACATTCTACGTCATAAAGACTTTCTATAGTTTGCGCATGCGTCCGGAAATAAGAAAAGCTTCCTTCCGCCGTTTTTTAAAATCACAGCTTCTAGAAGGTTTACATGATTTCTTAAAAAACACGAGTTTCTAGAAAATGTGTTTTATTTCATAAATGGAATCAACAAAGTATGCACATTCTACTTCATAATGACTTTCTATAGTTTGCGCATGTGTTTGGAAATAAGAAAAGCCTACTTCCCCCGTTTTTTAAAATCACAGCTTCTAGAAGGTTTACATGATTTCGTAAAAAACACGAGTTTTTAGAAAATGGGTTTTATTTCATAAATGGAATCTACAAAGTATGCACATTCTATGTCATAACGACTTTCTATATTTTGCGCATGCGTCCGGAAATAAGAAAAGCTTACTTCCACCGTTTTTAAAAATCACAGCTTCTATAAGGTTTACATGATTTCTTAAAAAACACGAGTTTTTAGAAAATGTGTTTTATTTCATAAATGGAATCAACAAAGTATGCACATTCTACGTCATAACGAATTTCTATAGTTTACGCATTCGTCCGGAAATAAGAAAAGCTTACTTCCACCGTTTTTTAAAACCACAGCTTCTAGAAGGTTTACATGATTTCATAAAAAACACTAGTTTTTAGAAAATGTGTTTTATTTCATAAATGGAATCTACAAAGTATGCACATTCTATGTCATAACAACTTTCTATAGTTTGCGCATGCGTCCGGAAATAAGAAAAGCTTACTTCCACCATTTTTAAAAATCACATCTTCTATAAGCTTTACATGCTTTCTAAAAAACATGAGTTTTGAGGAAATGTGTTTTATTTTATAAATGGAATCAACAAAGTATGCACATTCTATGTCATAACGACTTTCTATAGTTTGTGCATTCGTCCGGAAATAAGAAAAGATTACTTCCACTGTTTTTTAAAATCACAGCTTCTAGAAGGTTTACATAATTTCGTAAAAAACACGAGTCTTTAGAAAATGTGCTTTATTTCATAAATGGAATCTACAAAGTATGCACATTCTACGTCATAATGACTTTCTATAGTTTGTGCATGCGTTTGGAAATAAGAAAAGCTTACTTCCCCCGTTTTTTAAAATCACAGCTTCTAGAAGGTTTACATGATTTCGTGAAAAACACGAGTTTTTAGAAAATGTGTTTTATTTCATAAATGGAATCTACAAAGTATGCACATTCTACGTCATAACGAGTTTCTATAGTTTGCGCATGCGTCCGGAAATAAAAAAAGCTTACTTCCACCGTTTTTTAAAATCACAGCTTCTAGAAGGTTTACATGATTTCGTAAAAAACACGAGTTTCCAGAAAATGTGTTTTATTTCATAAATGGAATCTACAAAGTATGCACATTCTATGTCATAATGACTTTCTATAGTTTGCGCATGCGTCCGGAAATAAGAAAAGCTTACTTCCACCATTTTTAAAAATCACATCTTCTATAAGCTTTACATGCTTTCTTAAAAACATGAGTTTTGAGGAAATGTGTTTTATTTTATAAATGGAATCAACAAAGTATGCACATTCTATGTCATAACGACTTTCTATAGTTTGTGCATTCGTCCGGAAATAAGAAAAGCTTACTTCCACTATTTTTTAAAATCACAGCTTCTAGAAGGTTTACATAATTTCGTAAAAAACACGAGTCTTTAGAAAATGTGCTTTATTTCATAAATGGAATCTACAAAGTATGCACATTCTACGTCATAATGACTTTCTATAGTTTGTGCATGCGTTTGGAAATAAGAAAAGCTTACTTCCCCCGTTTTTTAAAATCACAGCTTCTAGAAGGTTTACATGATTTCGTGAAAAACACGAGTTTTTAGAAAATGTGTTTTATTTCATAAATGGAATCTACAAAGTATGCACATTCTACGTCATAACGAGTTTCTAAAGTTTGCGCATGCGTCCGGAAATAAAAAAAGCTTACTTCCACCGTTTTTTAAAATCACAGCTTCTAGAAGGTTTACATGATTTCGTAAAAAACACGAGTTTCCAGAAAATGTGTTTTATTTCATAAATGGAATCTACAAAGTATGCACATTCTACGTCATAACGACCTTCTATAGTTTGCGCATGCGTCCAGAAATAAGAAAAGCTTACTTCCACCGTTTTTTAAAATCACAGCTTCTAGAAGGTTTACATGATTTCGTAAAAAACACAAGTTTTTAGAAAATGTGTTTTATTTCATAAATAGAATATACAAAGTATGCACATTCTACGTCATAACGACGTTCTATAGTTTGCGCATGCGTCCGGAAATAAGAAAAGCTTACTTCCCCCGTTTTTTAAAATCACAGCTTCTAGAAGGTTTACATGATTTCTTAAAAACCACGAGTTTTTAGAAAATGTGTTTTATTTCATAAATGGAATCAACAAAGTATGCACATTCTACATCATAACGACTTTCTATAGTTTGCGCATTCGTCCGGAAATAAGAAAAGCTTACTTCCACCGTTTTTTAAAATCACAGCTTCTAGAAGGTTTACATGATTTCGTAAAAAACACGAGTTTTTAGAAAATGTGTTTTATTTCATAAATGGAATCAACAAAGTATGCACATTCTACGTCATAACGACTTTCTATAGTTTGTGCATTCGTCCGGAAATAAGAAAAGCTTACTTCCACCGTTTTTTAAAATCACAGCTTCTAGAAGTTTTACATGATTTCATAAAAAACATGAGTTTTGAGAAAATGTGTTTTATTTTTATAAATGGAATCAACAAAGTATGCACATTCTACGTCATAAGGACTTTCTATATTTTGCGCATGCGTTTGGAAATAAGAGAAGCTCACTTCCCCTATTTTTTAAAATCACAGCTTCTAGAAGGTTTACATGATTTCTTAAAAAACATGAGTTTTTAGAAAATGTGTTTTATTTCATAAATGGAATCAACAAAGTATCCACATTCTACGTCATAACGACATTCTATAGTTTGCGCCTTCATCCGGAAATAAGAAAAGCTTACTTCCACCGTTTTTTAAAATCACCGCTTCTAGAAGGTTTACATGATTTCTTAAAAAACACGAGTTTTTAGAAAATGTGTTTTATTTCATAAATGGAATCAACAAAGTCTGCACATTGTACGTCATAAGGACTTTCTATAGTTTACGCATTCGTTCAGAAATAAGAAAAGCTTACTTCCACCGTTTTTTAAAACCACAGCTTCTAGAAGGTTTACATGATTTCGTAAAAAACACGAGTTTTTAGAAAATGTGTTTTATTTCATAAATGGAATGTACAAAGCATGCACATTCTACGTCCGAACGACTTTCTATAGTTTGCGCATGCGTCCGGAAATAAGAAAAGCTTACTTCCACCGTTTTTTAAAATCACAGCTTCTAGAAGGTTTACATGATTTCTTAAAAAACATGATTTTTTAGAAAATATGTTTTATTTCATAAATGGAATCAACAAAGTATGCACATTCTACGTCATAACGACTTTCTATAGTTTGCGCATGCGTTTGGAAATAAGAAAAGCTTACTTCCCCCGTTTTTTAAAATTACAGCTTCTAGAAGGTTTACATGATTTGTTAAAAAACACGAATTTTTAGAAAATGTGATTTATTTCATAAATGGAATCAACAAAGTATGCACATTCTACATCATAACGACTTTCTCTAATTTGCGCATGCGTCCGGAAATAAGAAAAGCTTACTTCCACCGTTTTTTAAAATCACAGCTTCTAGAAGGTTTACATGATTTCGTAGAAAACATGAGTTTTTAGAAACAGTGTTTTATTTCATAAATGGAATCTACAAAGCATGCACATTCTACGTCATAACGACTTTCTATAGTTTGCGCATGCGTCCGGAAATAAGAAACGTTTACATCCACCGTTTTTTAAAATCACAGCTTCTAGAAGTTTTACATGATTTCGTAAAAAACATGAGTTTTGAGAAAATGTCTTTTATTTTATAAATGGAATCAACAAAGTATGCACATTCTACATCATAACGACTTTCTCTAATTTGCGGATGCGTCCGGAAATAAGAAAAGCTTACTTCCACCGTTTTTTAAAATCACAGCTTCTAGAAGGTTTACATGATTTCTTAAAAAACACGATTTTTTAGAAAATATGTTTTATTTCATAAATGGAATCATCAAAGTATGCACATTCTACGTCATAACGACTTTCTATAGTTTGCGCATGCGTTTGGAAATAAGAAAAGCTTACTTCCCCCGTTTTTTAAAATTACAGCTTCTAGAAGGTTTACATGATTTGTTAAAAAACACAAATTTTTAGAAAATGTGTTTTATTTCATAAATGGAATCAACAAAGTATGCACATTCTACGTCATAACGACTTTCTCTAGTTTGCGCATGCGTCCGAAAATAAGAAAAGCTTACTTCCACCATTTTTTAAAATCACAGCTTCTAGAAGGTTTACATGATTTCGTAGAAAACATGAGTTTTTAGAAACAGTGTTTTATTTCATAAATGGAATCTACAAAGTATGCACATTCTACGTCATAACAACATTCTATAGTTTGCGCATGCGTCCGGAAATAAGAAAAGCTTACTTCCCCCGTTTTTTAAAATCACAGCTTCTAGAAGGTTTACATGATTTGTTAAAAAACACGAGTTTTTAGAAAATGTGTTTTATCTCATAAATAGAATCAACAAAGTATGCACATTCTACGTCATAACGACTTTCTATAGTTTACGCATTCGTCTAGAAATAAGAAAAGCTTACTTCCACCGTTTTTTAAAACCACAGCTTCTAGAAGGTTTACATGATTTCGTAAAAAACACGAGTTTTTAGAAAATGTGTTTTATTTCATAAATGGAATCTACAAAGTATGCAAATTCTACGTCATAACGACTTTCTATTGTTTGCGCATTCGTCCGGAAATAAGAAAAGCTTACTTCCACCATTTTTTAAAATCACAGCTTCTAGAAGGTTTACATGATTTCTTAAAAAACACGAGTTTTTAGAAAATGTGTTTTATTTCATAAATGGAATCAACAATGTATGCACATTCTACGTCATAACGACTTTCTATAGTTTACGCATTCGTCCGGAAATAAGAAAATCTTACTTCCACCGTTATTTAAAATCACAGCTTCTAGAAGGTTTACATGATTTCATCAAAAACACGAGTTTCTAGAAAATGTCTTTTATTTCATAAATGGAATCTACAAAGTATGCACATTCTACGTCATAAGGACTTTCTATAGTTTGCGTGTGCGTCCGGAAATAAGAAAAGCTTACTTCCACCGTTTTTTAAAATCACAGCTTCTAGAAGGTTTACATGATTTCTTAAAAAACACGAGTCTTTAGAAAATGTGTATTATTTCATAAATTTAATCAACAAAGTATGCACATTCTACGTCATAATGACCTTCTATAGTTTGCGCATGCGTTTGGAAATAAGAAAAGCTTACTTCCCCCGTTTTTTAAAATTACAGCTTCCAGAAGGTTTACATGATTTGTTAAAAAACACGAGTTTTTAGAAAATGTGTTTCATTTCATAAATGGAATCAACAAAGTATGCACATTCTACGTCATAACGACTTTCTCTAGTTTGCGCATGCGTCCGGAAATAAGAAAAGCTTACTTCCACCGTTTTTTAAAATCACAGCTTCTAGAAGGTTTACATGATTTCGTAAAAAAGACGAGTCTTTAGAAAATGTGTTTTATTTCATAAATGGAATCTACAAAGTATGCACATTCTACGTCATAACGACTTTCTATAGTTTGCGCATGCATCCGGAAATAAGAAAAGCTTACTTCCACCGTTTTTTAAAATCACAGCTTCTAGAAGGTTTACATGATTTCGTAAAAAACACGAGTTTTTAGAAAATGTGTTTTATTTCATAAATGGTATCAACAAAGTATGCACATTCTACGTCATAACGACTTTCTATAGTTTGCGCATGCATTTGGAAATAAGAAAAGCTTACTTCCCCCGTTTTTTAAAATCCCAACGTCTAGAAGGTTTACATGTTTTCTTAAAAAACACGAGTTTTTAGAAAATGTGTTTTATTTCATAAATGGAATCAACAAAGTATGCACATTCTATGTCATAACGACTTTCTATAGTTTGCACATGCGTCCGGAAATAAGAAAAGCTTACTTCCACCATTTTTTAAAATGACAGCTTCTAGAACGTTTACATGATTTCGTAAAAAACATGAGTTTTTAGAAAATGTGTTTTATTTCATAAATGGAATCAACAAAGTATGCACATTCTACGTCATAACGACTTTCTATAGTTTGCGCATGCGTCCGGAAATAAGAAAAGCTTACTTCCACCATTTTTTAAAATCACAGCTTCTAGAAGGTTTACATGATTTCGTAAAAAACACGAGTTATTAGAAAATGTGTTTTATTTCATAAATGGAATCAACAAAGTATCCACATTCTACGTCATAACGACATTCTATAGTTTGCGCCTTCATCCGGAAATAAGAAAAGCTTACTTCCACCGTTTTTTAAAATCACCGCTTCTAGAAGGTTTACATGCTTTCTTAAAAAACACAAGTTTTTAGAAAATGTGTTTTATTACATAAATGGAATCAAACAAATATGCACATTCTACGTCATAAGGACTTTCTATAGTTTACGCATTCGTTCAGAAATAAGAAAAGCTTACTTCCACCGTTTTTTAAAACCACGGCTTCTAGAAGGTTGACATGATTTCGTAAAAAACACGAGTTTCTAGAAAATGTGTTTTATTTCATAAATGGAATCTACAAAGCATGCACATTCTACGTCATAATGACTTTCTATAGTTTGCGCATGCGTCCGGAAATAAGAAAAGCTTACTTCCACCGTTTTTTAAAATCACAGCTTCTAGAAGTTTTACATGATTTTGTAAAAAACATGAGTTTTGAGAAAATGTGTTTTATTTTATAAATGGAATCAATAAAGTATGCACATTCTATGTTTGCGCATGCGTTTGGAAATAAGAAAAGCTCACTCCCCCTATTTTTTAAAATCACAGCTTCTAGAAGGTTTACATGATTTCTTAAAAAACACGAGTTTTTAGAAAATGTGTTTTATTTCATAAATGGAATCAACAAAGTATGCACATTCTACGTCATAAGGACTTTCTATAGTTTGCGCGTGCGTCCGGAAATAAGAAAATCTTACTTCCACCGTTTTTTAAAATCACAGCTTCTAGAAGGTTTACATGATTTCTAAAAAACACGATTTTTTAGAAAATGTGTTTTATTTCATAAATGGAATCAACAAAGTATGCACATTCTACGTCATAACGACTTTCTATAGTTTGCGCATGCGTTTGGAAATAAGAAAAGCTTACTTCCCCCGTTTTTTCAAATTACAGCTTCTAGAAGGTTTACATGATTTGTTAAAAAACACGAGTTTTTAGAAAATGTGTTTTATTTCATAAATGGAATCTACAAAGTATGCACATTCTACGTCATAACGACTTTCTCTAGTTTGCGCATGCGTCCGAAAATAAGAAAAGCTTACTTCCACCGTTTTTTAAAATCACAGCTTCTAGAACGTTTACATGATTTTGTAGAAAACATGAGTTTTTAGAAACAGTGTTTTATTTCATAAATGGAATCTACAAAGTATGCACATTCTACGTCATAACGACATTCTATAGTTTGCGCATGCGTCCGGAAATAAGAAAAGCTTACTTCCACCGTTTTTTAAAACCACAGCTTCTAGAAGGTTTACATGATTTCGTAAAAAACACGAGTTTTTAGAAAATGTGTTTTATTTCATAAATGGAATCTACAATGTATGCACATTCTACGTCATAACGACTTTCTATAGTTTGCGCATGCGTCCGGAAATAAGAAAAGGTTACTTCCACCGTTTTTAAAAATCACAGCTTCTAGAAGGTTTACATGGTTTCTTAAAAAACACGAGTTTTTAGAAAATGTGTTTTATTTCATAAATGGAATCAACAAAGTATGCAAATTCTACGTCATAACGACTTTCTATTGTTTGCGCATTCGTCCGGAAATAGGAAAAGCTTACTTCCACCATTTTTTAAAATCACAGCTTCTAGAAGGTTTACATGATTTCTTAAAAAACACGAGTTTTTAGAAAATGTGTTTTATTTCATAAATGGAATCAACAAAGTATGCACATTCTACATCATAACGACTTTCTATAGTTTGCACATTCGTCCGGAAATAAGAAAATCTTACTTCCACCGTTATTTAAAATCACAGCATCTAGAAGGTTTACATGATTTCGTAAAAAACATGAGTTTCTAGAAAATGTGTTTTATTTCATAAATGGAATCTACAAAGTATGCACATTCTACGTCATAAGGACTTTCTATAGTTTGCGCGTGCGTCCGGAAATAAGAAAAGCTTACTTCCACCGTTTTTTAAAATCACAGCTTCTAGAAGGTTTACATGATTTCTTAAAAAACACGAGTTTTTAGAAAATGTGTTTTATTTCATAAATTTAATCAACAAAGTATGCACATTCTACGTCATAATGACTTTCTATAGTTTGCGCATGCGTTTGGAAATAAGAAAAGCTTACTTCCCCCGTTTTTTAAAATTACAGCTTCCAGAAGGTTTACATGATTTGTTAAAAAACACGAGTTTTTAGAAAATTTGTTTTATTTCATAAATGGAATCAACAAAGTATGCACATTCTACGTCATAACGACTTTCTCTAGTTTGCGCATGCGTCCGGAAATAAGAAAAGCTTACTTCCACCGTTTTTTAAAATCACAGCTTCTAGAAGGTTTACATGATTTCGTAAAAAACACGAGTCTTTAGAAAATGTGTTTTATTTCATAAATGGAATCTACAAAGTATGCACATTCTACGTCATAACGACTTTCTATAGTTTGCGCATTCATCCTTAAATAAGAAAAGCTTACTTCCACCGTTTTTTAAAATCACAGCTTGTAAAAGGTTTACATGATTTCGTAAAAAACACAAGTTTTTAGAAAACGTGCTTTATTTCATAAATGGAATCTAGAAAGTATGCACATTCTACTTCATAACGACTTTCTATAGTTTGAGCATGCCTCCGGTAATAAGAAAACCTGACTTCCCCCGTTTTTTAAAATCACAGCTTCTAGATAGTTTACATGATTTCTTAAAAAACACGAGTTTTTAGAAAATGTGTTTTATTTCATAAATGGAATCAACAAAGTATGCACATTCTACGTCATAAGGACTTTCTATAGTTTGCGCGTGCGTCCGGAAATGAGAAAAGCTTGCTTCCACCGTTTTTTAAAATCACAGCTTCTAGAAGGTTTACATGATTTCGTAAAAAACACGAGTTTTTAGAAAATGTGTTTTATTTCTTAAATGGAATCTACAAAGTATGCACATTCTACGTCATAACGACTTTCTATAGTTTGCGCGTGCGTCCGGAAATGAGAAAAGCTTGCTTCCACCGTTTTTTAAAATCACAGCTTCTAGAAGGTTTACGTGATTTCGTAAAAAACACGAGTTTTTAGAAAATGTGTTTTATTTCTTAAATGGAATCTACAAAGTATGCACATTCTACGTCATAATGAATTTTTATAGTTTGCGCATGCATCCGGAAATAAGAAAAGCTTACTTCCACCATTTTTTAAAATCACAGCTTCTAGAAGGTTTACATGATTTCTTAAAAAACACGAGTTTTTAGAAAATGTGTTTTATTTCATAAATGGAATCAACAAAGTATGCACATTCTACGTCATAAGGACTTTCTATAGTTTGCGCGTGCGTCCGGAAATGAGAAAAGCTTGCTTCCACCGTTTTTTAAAATCACAGCTTCTAGAAGGTTTACATGATTTCGTAAAAAACACGAGTTTTTAGAAAATGTGTTTTATTTCTTAAATGGAATCTACAAAGTATGCACATTCTACGTCATAACGACTTTCTATAGTTTGCTCATTCGTCCGGAAATAAGAAAAGCTTACTTCCACCGTTTTTTAAAATCACAGCTTGTAAAAGGTTTACATGATTTCGTAAAAAACACAAGTTTTTAGAAAACGTGCTTTATTTCATAAATGGAATCTAGAAAGTATGCACATTCTACTTCATAACGACTTTCTATAGTTTGAGCATGCATCGGGTAATAAGAAAAGCTTACTTCCCCCGTTTTTTAAAATCACAGCTTCTAGAAAGTTTACATGATTTCTTAAAAAACACGAGTTTTTAGAAAATGTGTTTTATTTCATAAATGGAATCAACAAAGTATGCACATTCTATGTCATAACGACTTTCTATAGTTTGCGCATGCGTTTGGAAATAAGAAATGCTTACTTCCCCCGTTTTTTAAAATCACAGCTTCTAGAAGGTTTACATGATTTCTTAAAAAACACGAGTTTTTAGAAAATGTGTTTTATTTCATAAATGGAATCAACAAAGTATGCACATTCTACGTCATAAGGACTTTCTATAGTTTGCGCGTGCGTCCGGAAATGAGAAAAGCTTGCTTCCACCGTTTTTTAAAATCACAGCTTCTAGAAGGTTTACATGATTTCGTAAAAAACACGAGTTTTTAGAAAATGTGTTTTATTTTTTAAATGGAATCTACAAAGTATGCACATTCTACGTCATAACGAATTTCTATAGTTTGCGCATGCATCCGGAAATAAGAAAAGCTTACTTCCACCATTTTTTAAAATCACAGCTTCTAGAAGGTTTACATGATTTCTTAAAAAACACGAGTTTTTAGAAAATGTGTTTTATTTCATAAATGGAATCTACAAAGTATGCACATTCTACGGCATAACGACTTTCTATAGTTTGCGCATGCGGCGGGAAATAAGAAAAGGTTACTTCCCCCGTTTTTTAAAATCACAGCTTCTAGAAGGTTTACATGATTTCTTAAAAAACACGAGTTTTTAGAAAATGTGTTTTATTTCACAAATGAAATCAACAAAGTATGCACATTCTACGTCATAACGACTTTCTATAGTTTGCGCTTGCGTTTTGTAGTGCTCTGGTTTTTACAGCAGAGCACTATGTAAAATTTCAGGGTTAATTTTCTACGTTTTAAACTTTATCAAGTGTATGGGAGTAAATTTCTAAGAATTACTATGTGCCTAAATAATATTTAGTGTTCTGTCGTGTTTTTTTTTTATCAACATTACATTCGTAATTTAAAATAGACAAACATATCAATATTTCCTTTTCAACAATCATGTTCTAGCATAAGAATATGTTTCACAACACAGTAAATCAGTAAATAGCAAGTTATGCATATTTACAGTAAGTTTTTAGCATAGTAGTCAATAACGGAAATTACCTGATGCTGATGCTAACCGTAAGTTGTAGCAGGTTGTATAACCCCTTAGACAGCCAAACTGAAGTGTCCACCCTACCGACCAGCTATTATCTTGCTGGCCCTTGGAAATCAAAGGATTTCCAAGCCCCCGAGCCCACAATCTGATAATCCCGAGAGCAGTCTTTCCTTCTGTTCTCAAAATCTTTCTGTTCTCCAAACTTCTCTTCTCCAAACTTCTTTTCTTCCCCCATAAAAAAAAAGACCTCCCCTTTCTCCAAGCTCTCCCCCTCTATATAATTTCTCTTCCTCGAGAATATCTTGGGCTTACTCCACCGCCCCAAAATCCCCCTCTCGAGCCCCTCAACATGTACTCCTATCACCAGTTCATTCATACACGGTTCTTTATAAAAATGTATAATTAATTACTCTCATGGAAAAATTAGTTGGTTTTGGATTGACGGTCGTAAGTATTTATTACGGTGGGGATTATCACCCCAAGGTTATCCATTCGGGACAAGCTTCATTAAATACAAGTCTATTCGCTATCCTTGGTATTTAATGTTTATTAATGTAATTAATAAAATATTATATAATTAGTTGCCCCTTTTCAACTTGGACATGATGTGTCTTAATGGTCCACCTTATCCGTCAAGACTACTTAGCTTGAGGTTTAAATTCCAAGATTAACATTGAATAATTAAATAACCATTTTCCATCACATCACGTTCATTCCAAAAAGGATTATCCTATTATGGCTAACTTTTGAAATGGAAATAATCACACAATATTAATTTATAAATCAATATTTTAAATCTTACTTATATCGCAATTGTTACGATAGGGATATATAAATGTTGCTGGAATATTATTAATTAAGTAATAATAATAATTAGATCACCATTTATTAATTAATAATAATAATTAAATCACCATTTAACAATAATAAAAGGTGAATTAATCATAGTATTCTTAATTATTTGTTTATCACATGAGTACCCTATCATCAACATAGCATCCTTGTTCTTATAAACAAAGCACTTGTGAGGGCTTAAACAATTTTACTAATTAATTAGACACTATCATTACCCTATTCACAACAGTTCTCCTATGACAATGTTAACTGACGACACTTGTCTTAGTTTATTATTACAATGTTTTCATATAATTACTAATTCACTTATTTACACATTGACAACCCAACCATTCATTACCTAAGTTGATTGATGTATCCTTAACTGAGTTATCTATGACATTTATACTACTATTCAAGCATGACAAGTATGTTATACACCAGTAATATTGTACACGTACAAGGTGTGCATGCATGGCCAGTGTATGCACATGTCGGATATGTACTATAAACAAACCCCATTCCGCCTATGCATACTTGCTAACTAATAATAGTATCTACCCCCATGCAGAAGAGCAAGCATAATATATAGTATAATTACTTTAACATCCTCGGTTATTTAACAGTTAACCCTTTACGATTTAACATCATTGTCTTTATGTTTACATTAGTTTAATCAATCAAGTACAGGAAGGGTGCCTACTTCCACTAAATCGGAATCAAGGAATACTAAACCCTCAACAGTACTAACTAACACATCCTCCCGTCATAACCTACGTCCAGCATCCTCCCTATCCTCCCTCTGCTAGTACAACAGTGGATGTCGGACTCACCGATCTGACCACATAGAACTTGAGAGCGATAGCGTCGGCTGAACAGCGGACCTATCCTCCCCTAGCAGGCATCCGACCATCGTCATCAAAACAACATGGGGAGCGTGTCTCAGCACGGCCCTCCCACGACCTCGGGTCTCATGGAACCATAGGGTGGGAAACACATCCATCCCTCTCAACATACTGGGCCTACGCCCTTATCAACTCATACTTGCTGCTATCGGGATTATCAGTTTGTGTTATCGTATCCTCATTTTGGCTGCTAAGGTTTGCTGTATGAACATGTTTTTCCTTTCCAATATATATCAGATCAAGTAACTGGCTATCCCATAGCCCCTGTGTCCTGTAGGTTAGTGTTTTGCAAAATACAATTTATAGAAAGCATTTTCCATTGATCGCCAATTGATCCATGTTATCATTTTATTTCATGTAATCCTTTTAGCTCATCATAGATGCGTATGACATATAACATTTCAGCAATTCATATAAGAATATGGTATCCACGTACCGAATCATATATTTCACATTTCATTAAGGAAAACATATAAACATATACTGCAATCGTAAAATAAGGAAATCATATGATAATCATGACATCATAACTGCATAACATAGTAACATCATAATCATGGTGAAATCATAAGACAGAGTAACATCATATAATGAGGTCCAATATAGTTTACTCAGTCGAGCTGAGTTCGACAAAATATATATAAGAAATAAACTATGGTGTGTCTAACTAATAAATAAAGTATAGTTTACTCAGTCGAGCTGAGTTTTTAGAAAATGCGTTTTATTTCATAAATGGAATCTACAAAGTATGCACATTCTACGTCATAACGACTTCCTATAGTTTGCGCATTCATCCGGAAATAAGAAAAGCTTACTTCCACCGTTTTTTAAAATCACAGCTTCTAGAAGCTTTACATGATTTCGTAAAATACACGAGTTTTTGGAAAATGTGTTTTATTTCATAAATGGAATCTACAAAGTATGCACATTCTACGTCATAACGACTTTCTATAGTTTGCACATTCGTCCGGAAATAAGAAAAGCTTACTTCCACCGTTTTTTAAAATCACAGCTTCTAGAAGGTTTACATGATTTCGTAAAAAACACGAGTTTTTGGAAAATGTGTTTTATTTCATAAATGGAATCTACAAAGTATGCACATTCTACGTCATAACGACTTTCTATAGTTTTCGCATGCGTCCGGAAATAAGAAAACCTTACTTCCCCCGTTTTTTTAAATCACAGCTTCTAGAAGTTTTACATGATTTCTTAAAAAACACGAGTTTTTAGAAAATGTTTTTTATTTCACAAATGGAATCAACAAAGTATGCACATTCTACGTCATAACGACTTTCTATAGTTTGCGCACGCATTTGGAAATAAGAAAAGCTTACTTCCCTCGTTTTTTAAAATTACAGCTTCTAGAAGGTTTACATGATTTCTTAAAAAACATGAGTATTTAGAAAATGTGTTTTATTTCATCAATGGAATCAACAAAGTATGCACATTCTACGTCATAACGACTTTCTATAGTTTGTGCATGCGTCCGGAAATAAGAAAAGCTTACTTCCACCCTTTTTTAAAATCACAGCTTCTAGAAGGTTTACATGATTTCGTAAAAAACACGAGTTTTTAGAAAATGTGTTTTATTTCATAAATGGAATCTACAAAGTATGCACATTCTACGTCATAACGACTTTCTATAGTTTGTGCATGTGTCCGGAAATATGAAAAGCTTACTTCCCCCAGTTTTTAAAATCACAGCTTCTAGAAGGTTTACATGATTTCGTAAAAAACACGAGTTTTTAGAAAATGTGTTTTATTTCATAAATGGAATCTACAAAGTATTCACATTCTACGTCATAACGACTTTCTATGGTTTGCGCATGCGTCCGGAAATAAGAAAAGCTTACTTCCCCCGTTTTTTAAAATCACAGCTTCTAGAAGGTTTACAATATTTCTTAAAAAACACAAGTTTTTAGAAAATGTGTTTTATTTCATAAATTGAACCAACAACTTATGCACATTCTACGTCATAACGACTTTCTATAGTTTGCGCATTCGTCCGGAAATAATAAAATCTTACTTCCCCCGTTTTTTAAAATCACAGCTTCTAGAAGGTTTACATGATTTCGTAAAAAACACGAGTTTTTAGAAAATGTGTTTTATTTCATAAATGGAATCTACAAAGTATGCACATTCTACGTCATAACGACTTTCTATAGTTTGCGCATGCGTCCGGAAATAAGAAAAGCTTACTTCCCCTGTTTTTTTAAATCACAGCTTCTAGAAGGTTTACATGATTTCGTAAAAAACACGAGTTTTTTGAAAATGTGTTTTATTTCATCAATGGAATCTACAAAGTATGCACATTCTACGTCATAACGACTTTCTATAGTTTGCGCATGCGGCCGGAAATAAGAAAAGCTTACTTCCCCCGTTTTTTAAAATCACAGATTGTAGAAGTTTTACATGATTTCGTAAAAAACACGAGTTTTTAGAAAATGTGTTTTATTTCATAAATTGAATCTAAAAAGTATCCACATTCTACGTCATAACGACTTTCTATAGTTTACGCATGCGTCCGGAAATAAGAAAAGCTTACTTACCCCATTTTTTAAATTCACAGCTTCTAGAAGGTTTACATGATTTCTTAAAAAACACGAGTTTTTAGAAAATGTGTTTTATTTCATAAATGGAAACAACAAAGTATGCACATTCTATGTCATAACGACTTTCTATAGTTTGCGCATTTGTCCGGAAATAAGAAAAGCTTACTCCCACCGTTTTTCAAAATCACAGCTTCTAGAAGGTTTACATGATTTCATAAAAAACATGAGTTTTTAGAAAATGTGTTTTATTTCATCAATGGAATCAACAAAGTATGCACACTCTACGTCATAACGACTTTCTATAGTTTGCGCATGCGTCCGGAAATAAGAAAACCTTACTTCCACCGTTTTTTAAAATCACAGCTTCTAGAAGGTTTACATGATTTCGTAAAAAACACGAGTTTTTAGAAAATGTGTTTTATTTCATAAATGGAATCTAAAAAGTATGCACATTCTACGTCATAACGACTTTCTATAGTTTGCGCATGTGTCCGGAAATAAGAAAATCTTACTTCCCCCGTTTTTTAAAATCACAGCTCCTAGACGGTTTACATGATTTCGTAAAAAACACGAGTTTTTAGAAAATGTATTTTATTTCATAAATGGAATCTACAAAGTACGCACATTCTACATCATAACGACTTTCTATAGTTTGCGCATGCGTCCGGAAATAAGAAAACCTTACTTCCCCCGTTTTCTAAAATCACAGCTTCTAGAAGGTTTACAAGATTTCTTAAAAAACAAGAGATTTTAGAAAATGTGTTTTATTTCATAAATGGAACCAACAAAGTATGCACATTCTATGTCATAACGACTTTCTATAGTTTGCGCATGTGTTTGGAAATAAGAAAAGCTTACTTTCCCCGTTTTTTAAAATCACAGTTTCTAGAAGGTTTACATGGTTTTTTAAAAAACACGAGTTTTTAGAAAATGTGTTTTATTTCATAAATGGAATCAACAAAGTATGCACATTCTATGTCATAACGACTTTATATAGTTTGCGCATTCATCCGGAAATAACAAAAGCTTACTTCCACCGTTTTTTAAAATCACAGCTTCTAGAAGGTTTACATGATTTCGTAAAACACACGAGTTTTTAGAAAATGTGTTTTATATAAATGGAATCTACAAAGCATGCACATTCTACGTCATAACAACTTTCTATAGTTTGCACATGCGTCCGAAAATAAGAAAAGCTTACTTCCCCCGTTTTTTAAAATCACAGCATCTAGAAGGTTTACATGATTTCGTAAAAAACACGAGTTTTTAGAAAATGTGTTTTATTTCATAAATGGAATCTACAAAGTATGCACATTCTATGTCATAACGACTTTCTATAGTTTGCGCATGCGGCAGGAAATAAGAAAAGCTTACTTCCCCTGTTTTTTAAAATCACAGCGTCTAGATGGTTTACATGATTTCTTAAAAAACATGAGTTTTTAGAGAATGTGTTTTATTTCATAAATGGAATCAACAAAGTATGCAGATTCCATGTCATAACGACTTTCTATAGTTTGCGCATGCGTTTGGAAATAAGAAAAGCTTACTTCTCCCGTTTTTTAAAATCACAGCTTCTAGAAGGTTTACATGCTTTCTTAAAAAACACGAGTTTTTAGAAAATGTGTTTTATTTCATAAATGGAATCAAAAAAGTATGCACATTCTACGTCATAACGACTTTCTATAGTTTGCGCATGCGTCCGGAAATACGAAAAGCTTACTTCCACCGTTTTTTAAAATCACAGCTTCTAGAAGGTTTACATGATTTCGTAAAAAACACGAGTTTTTAGAAGATGTGTTTTATTTCATAAATGGAATCAACAAAGTATGCACATTCTACGTCATAATGACTTTCTATAGTTTGCGCATGCGTATGGAAATAAGAAAAGCTTACTTCCACATTTTTTTTAAATCACAGCTTCTAGAAGGTTTACATGATTTCGTAAAAAACACGAGTTTTTAGAAAATGTGTTTTATTTCATAAATGGAATCTACAAAGTATGCACATTCTACGTCATATCGACTTTCTATAGTTTGCGCATGCGTCCGGAAATAAGAAAAGCTTGCTTCCACCGTTTTTTAAAATCACAGCTTCTAGAAGGTTTACATGATTTCATAAAAAACACGAGTTTTTAGAAAATGTGTTTTATTTCATCAATGGAATCAGCAAAGTATACACATTCTACGTCATAACGACTTTCTATAGTTTGCGCATGCGTCCGGAAATAAGAAAAGCTTACTTCCACCGTTTTTTAAAATCACAGCTTCTAGAAGGTTTACATGATTTCGTAAAAAACACGAGTTTTTAGAAAATGTGTTTTATTTCATCAATGGAATCAACAAAGTATGCACATTCTACGTCATAACAACTTTCTATAGTTTGCACATGCGTCCGGAAATAAGAAAAGCTTACTTCCACCGTTTTTTAAAATCACAGCTTCTAGAAGGTTTACATGATTTCGTAAAAAACACGAGTTTTTAGAAAATGTGTTTTATTTCATAAATGGAATCTACAAAGTATGAACATTCTACGTCATAACGACTTTCTATAGTTTGCGCATGTGTCCGGAAATAAGAAAAGCTTACTTCCCACGTTTTTTAAAATCACAGCTTCTAGAAGGTTTACATGATTTCGTAAAAAACACGAGTTTTTAGAAGATGTGTTTTATTTCATAAATGGAATCAACAAAGTATGCACATTCTACGTCATAATGACTTTGTATAGTTTGCGCATGCGTATGGAAATAAGAAAAGCTTATTTCCACAATTTTTTAAAATCACAGCTTCTAGAAGGTTTACATGATTTCGTAAAAAACACGAGTTTTTAGCAAATGTGTTTTATTTCATAAATGGAATCTACAAAGTATGCACATTCTACGTCATAACGACTTTCTATAGTTTGCGCATGCGTCAGGAAATACGAAAAGCTTACTTCCACCGTTTTTTAAAATCACAGCTTCTAGAAGGTTTACATGATTTCGTAAAAAACACGAGTTTTTAGAAGATGTGTTTTATTTCATAAATGGAATCAACAAAGTATGCACATTCTACGTCATAATGACTTTCTATAGTTTGCGCATGCGTATGGAAATAAGAAAAGCTTACTTCCACAGTTTTTTTAAATCACAGCTTCTAGAAGGTTTACATGATTTCGTAGAAAACACGAGTTTTTAGAAAATGTGTTTTATTTCATAAATGGAATCTACAAAGTATGCACATTCTACGTCACAACGAATTTCTATAGTTTGCGCATGCATCCGGAAATAAGAAAAGCTTACTTCCCCCGTTTTTTAAAATCACAGCTTCTAGAAGGTTTACAAGATTGCTTAAAAAACATGAGTTTTTAGAAAATGTGTTTTATTTCATAAATGGAACCAACAAAGTATGCACATTCTACGTCATAACGACTTTCTATAGTTTGCGCATGTGTTTTGAAATAAGAAAAGCTTACTTCCCCCGTTTTTTAAAACCACAGCTTCTAGAAGGTTTACATGATTTCTTAAAAAACATGAGTTTTTAGAAAATGTGTTTTATTTCATAAATGGAATCAACAAAGTATGCAGATTCTACGTCATAACGACTTTCTATAGTTTGCGCATGCGTTTGGAAATAAGAAAAGCTTACTTCTCCTGTTTTTTAAAATCACAGCTTCTAGAAGGTTTACGTGGTTTCTTAAAAAACATGAGTTTTTAGAAAATGTGTTTTATTTCATAAGTGGAATCAACAAAGTATGCACATTCTACGTCATAACGACTTTCTATAGTCTGTGCATGCGTCCGGAAATAAGAAAAGCTTACTTCCACCGTTTTTTAAAATCACAGCTTCTAGAAGGTTTACATGATTTCGTAAAAAACACGAGTTTTTAAAAAATGTGTTTTATTTCATAAATGGAATCTACAAAGTATGCACATTCTACGTCATAAGGACTTTCTATAGTTTGCGCATGCGTCCGGAAATAAGAAAAGCTTACTTCCACCGTTTTTTTAAATCACAGCTTCTAGAAGGTTTACATGATTTCGTAAAAAACACGAGTTTTTAGAAAATGTGTTTTATTTCATAATTGGAATCTACAAAGTATGCACATTCTACGTCATAACGACTTTCTATAGTTTGCGCATGCGTCCGAAAATAAGAAAAGCTTACTTCCCCCGTTTTTTAAATTCATAGCTTCTAGAAGGTTTACATGATTTCTTAAAAAACACGAGTTTTTAGCAAATGTGTTTTATTTCATAAATGGAAACAACAAAGTATGCATATTCTACGTCATAACGACTTTCTATAGTTTGTGCATGCGTCCGGAAATAAGAAAAGCTTGCTTCCACCGTTTTTTAAAATCACAGCTTCTAGAAGGTTTACATGATTTCATAAAAAACACGAGTTTTTAGAAAATGTGTTTTATTTCATCAATGGAATCAACAAAGTATGCACATTCTACATCATAACGACTTTCTATAGTTTGCGCATGCATCCAGAAATAAGAAAACCTTACTTCCACCGTTTTTTAAAATCACAGCTTCTAGAAGGTTTACATGATTTCGTAAAAAACACGAGTTTTTAGAAAATGTGTTTTATTTCATAAATGGAATCTACAAAGTATGCACATTCTACGTCATAACGACTTTCTATAGTTTGCGCATGCGTTTGGAAATAAGAAAAGCTTACTTCCCCCATTTTTTAAAATTACAGCTTCCAGAAGGTTTACATGATTTCTTAAAAAACATGAGTATTTAGAAAATGTGTTTTATTTCATGAATGGAATCAACAAAGTATGCACATTCTACGTCATAACGACTTTTTATAGTTTGCGCATGCGTCCGGAAATAAGAAAAGCCTTCTTCCACCGTTTTTTAAAATCACAGCTTCTAGAAGATTTACATGATTTCGTAAAAAACACGAGTTTTTAGAAAATGTGTTTTATTTCATAAATGGAATCTACAAAGCATGCACATTCTACGTCATAACGACTTTCTATAGTTTGCGCATGCGGCCGGAAATAAGAAAAGCTTACTTCCCCCGTTTTTTAAAATCACAGCTTGTAGAAGTTTTACATGATTTCGTAAAAAACACGAGTTTTTAGAAAATGTGTTTTATTTCATAAATGGAATCTACAAAGTATGCACATTCTACGTCATAACGACTTTCTATAGTTTGCGCATGCGTACGGAAATAAGAAAAGCTTACTTCCCCCGTTTTTTAAATTCACAGCTTCTAGAAGGTTTACATGATTTCTTAAAAAAAACTAGTTTTTAGAAAATGTGTTTTATTTCATAAATGGAAACAACAAAGTATGCACATTCTACGTCATAACGACTTTCTATATTTTGCGCATGCGTCCGCAAATAAGAAAAGCTTACTTCCACCGTTTTTTAAAATCACAGCTTCTAGAAGGTTTACATGATTTCATAAAAAACACGAGTTTTTAGAAAATGTGTTTTATTTCATAAATGGAATCAGCAAAGTATGCACATTCTACGTCATAACGACTTTCTATAGTTTGCGCATGCCTCCGGAAATAAGAAAACCTTACTTCCACCGTTTTTTAAAATCACAGCTTCTAGAAGGATTACATGATTTCGTAAAAAACACGAGTTTTTAGAAAATGTGTTTTATTTCATCAATGGAATCTACAAAGTATGCACATTCTATGTCATAACGACTTTCTATAGTTGCGCATGTCTTCGGAAATAAGAAAAGCTTACTTCCCCCGTTTTTTTAAATCATAGCTCCTAGAAGGTTTACATGATTTCGTAAAAAACAAGAGTTTTTAGAAAATGTGTTTTATTTCATAAATGGAATCTACAAAGTATGCACATTCTACGTCATAACGACTTTCTAGAGTTTGCGCATGCGTCCGGAAATAAGAAAAGCTTACTTCCCCCATTTTTTAAAATCACAGCTTCTAGAAGGTTTACAAGATTTCTTAAAAAACACGAGTTTTTAGAAAATGTGTTTTATTTCATAAATGCAACCAACAAAGTATGCACATTCTACCTCATAACGACTTTCTATAGTTTGCGCATTTGTTTGGAAATAAGAAAAGCTTACTTCCCCCGTTTTTTAAAATCACAGCTTCTAGAAGGTTTACATGGCTTCTTAAAAAACACGAGTTTTTAGAAAATGTGTTTTATTTCATAAATGGAATCAACAAAGTATGCACATTCTACGTCATAACGACTTTCTATAGTTTGCGCATTCGTCCGGAAATAAGAAAAGCTTACTTCCACCGTTTTTAAAATCACAGCTTCTAGAAGGTTTACATGATTTCGTAAAAAACAAGAGTTTTTAGAAAATGTGTTTTATTTCATAAATGGAATCTACAAAGTATGCACATTCTATGTCATAACGACTTTCTATAGTTTGCGCATGCGTCCGGAAATAAGAAAGGCTTACTTCCACCGTTTTTTAAAATCACAGCTTCTAGAAGGTTTACATGATTTCGTAAAAAACACGAGTTTTTAGAAAATGTGTTTTATTTCATAAATGGAATATACAAAGTATGCACATTCTACGTCATAATGACTTTCTATAGTTTGCGCATGCGTACGGAAATAAGAAAAGCTTACTTCCACCGTTTTTTTAAATCACAGCTTCTAGAAGATTTACATGATTTCATAAAAAACACGAGTTTTTAGAAAATGTGTTTTATTTCATAAATGGAATCTACAAAGTATGCACATTCTACGTCATAACGACTTTCTATAGTTTGTGCATGCGTCCGGAAATAAGAAAAGCTTACTTCCCCCGTTTTTTAAATTCACAGCTTCTAGAAGGTTTACATGATTTCTTAAAAAACACGAGTTTTTAGAAAATGTGTTTTATTTCATAAATGGAATCAACAAAGTAAGCACATTCTACGTCATAACGACTTTCTATAGTTTGCGCATGCGTTTGGAAATAAGAAAAGCTTACTTCCCCTGTTTTGTAAAATCACAGCTTCTAGAAGGTTTACATGGTTTCTTAAAAAACACGAGTTTTTAGAAAATGTGTTTTATTTCATAAATGGAATAAAAAAGGTATGCACATTCTACGTCATAACTACATTCTATAGTTTGCGCATGCGTCCGGAAATAAGAAAAGCTTACTTCCACCATTTTTTAAAATCACAGCTTCTAGAAGGTTTACATGATTTTTTAAAACACACGAGTATTTAGAAAATGTGTTTTATTTCATCAATGGAATCAACAAAGTATGCACATTCTACATCATAACAACTTTCTATAGTTTGCGAATGCGTCCGGAAATAACAAAAGCTTACTTCCACCGTTTTTTAAAATCACAGCTTCTAGAAGGTTTACATGATTTCGTAAAAAACACGAGTTTTTAGAAAATGTGTTTTATTTCATAAATGGAATCTACAAAGTATGCATATTCTACGTCAAAACGACTTTCTATAGTTTGCGCATGCGTCCGGATATAAGAAAAGCTTACTTCCCCCATTTTTTTGAATCACAGATTCTAGAAGGTTTAGATGATTTCGTAAAAAACGCGAGTTTTTAGAAAATGTGTTTTATTTCATAAATGGAATCTACAAAGTATGCACATTCTACGTCATAACGACTTTCTATATTTTGCGCATGCGGCCGGAAATAAGAAAAGCTTACTTCCCCCATTTTTTAAAATCACAGCTTGTAGAAGGTTTACATGATTTCTTAAAAAACATGAGTTTTTAGAAAATGTGTTTTATTTCATAAATGGAATCAACAAAGTATGCAGATTCTACGTCATAACGACTTTCTATAGTTTGCGCATGCGTTTGGAAATAAGAAAATCTTACTTCTCCTGTTTTTTAAAATCACAGCTTCTAGAAGGTTTACATGGTTTCTTAAAAAACACGAGTTTTTAGAAAATGTGTTTTATTTCATAAATGGAATCAACAAAGTATGCACATTCTACGTCATAACGACTTTCTATACTCTGCGCATGCGTCCGGAAATAAGAAAACCTTACTTCCACCGTTTTTTTTAATCACAGCTTCTAGAAGGTTTACATGATTTCATAAAAAACACGAGTTTTTAGAAAATGTGTTTTATTTCATAACTGGAATCTACAAAGTATGCACATTCTACGTCATAACGACTTTCTATAGTTTGCGCAAGCGTCCGAAAATAAGAAAAGCTTACCTCCCCGTTTTTAAATTCACAGCTTCTAGAAGGTTTACATGATTTCTTAAAGAACACGAGTTTTTAGCAAATGTGTTTTATTTCATAAATGGAAACAACAAAGTATGCATATTCTACGTCATAACGACTTTCTATAGTTTGCGCATGCATCTGGAAATAAGAAAAGCTTGCTTCCACCGTTTTTTAAAATCACAGCTTCTAGAAGGTTTACATGATTTCATAAAAAACACAAGTTTTTAGAAAATGTGTTTTATTTCATCAATGGAATCAACAAAGTATGCACATTCTACGTGATAACGACTTTCTATAGTTTGCGCATGTGTCCGGAAACAAGAAAAGCTTACTTCCCCCGTTTTTTAAAATCACAGCTCCTAGAAGGTTTACATGATTTCCTAAAAAACACGAGTTTTTGGAAAATGTGTTTTATTTCATAAATGGAATCTACAAAGTATGCACATTCTACATCATAGCGACTTTCTATAGTTTTCGTATGCGTCCGGAAATAAGAAAACCTTACTTCCGCCGTTTTTTAAAATCACAGCTTCTAGAAGGTTTACATGATTTCTTAAAAAACACGAGTTTTTAGAAAATGTTTTTTATTTCATAAATGGAATCTACAAAGTATGCACATTCTACGTCATAGCGACTTTTTACAGTTTGCGCATGCGTCCGGAAATAAGAAAAGCTTACTTCCCCCGTTTTTTAAAATGACAGCTTCTAGAAGGTTTACAAGATTTCTTAAAAAAGATGAGTTTTTAGAAAATGTGTTTTATTTCATAAATGGAACCAACAAAGTATGCACATTCTACGTCATAACGACTTTCTATAGTTTGTGCATGTGTTTGGAAATAAGAAAAGCTTACTTCCCCCGTTTTTTAAAATCACAGCTTCTAGAAGGTTTACAAAGTATGCACATTCTACGTCATAACGACTTTTTATAGTTTGCGCATGCGTCCGGAAATAAGAAAAGCTTACTTCCCCCTTTTTTTAAAATCACAGCTTCTAGAAGGTTTACAAGATTTCTTAAAAAACACGAGTTTTTAGAAAATGTGTTTTATTTCATAAATGGAACCAACAAAGTATGCACATTCTACGTCATAACGAGTTTCTATAGTTTGTGCATGTGTTTGGAAATAAGAAAAGCTTACTTCCCCCGTTTTTTAAAATCACAGCTTCTAGAAGGTTTACATGGTTTCTTAAAAAACACGAGTTTTTAGAAAATGTGTTTTATTTCATAAATGGAATCAACAAAGTATGCACATTCTACGTCATAACAACTTTCTATAGTTTGCGCATGCCTCCGGAAATAAGAAAAGCTTACTTCCACTGTTTTTTTAAATCACAGCTTCTAGAAGGTTTACATGATTTCGTAAAAAACACGAGTTTTTAGAAAATGTGTTTTATTTCATAAATGGAATCTACAAAGTATGCACATTCTACGTCATAATGACTTTCTATAGTTTGCGCATGCGTCCGGAAATAAGAAAAGCTTACTTCCCCCGTTTTTTAAATTCACAGCTTCTAGAAGGTTTACATGATTTCTTAAAAAACAAGAGTTTTTAGAAAATGTGTTTTATTTCATAAATGGAAACAACAAAGTATGCACATTCTACGTCATAACGACTTTCTATAGTTTGCGCATGCGTCCGGAAATAAGAAAAGCTCGCTTCCACCGTTTTTTAAAATCACAGCTTCTAGAAGGTTTTTATGATTTCTTAAAAAACACGAGTTTTTGGAAAATGTGTTTTATTTCATAAATGGAATCAAAACATTTTGCACATTCTACGTCATAACGTCTTTCTATAGTTTGCGCATGCGTCCGGAAATAAGAAAAGCTTACTTCCACCGTTTTTTAAAATCACAGCTTCTAGAAGGTTTACATGATTTCGTAAAAAACAAGAGTTTTTAGAAAATGTGTTTTGTTTCATAAATGGAATCTACAAAGTATGCACATTCTACGTCATAATGACATTCTATAGTTTGCGCATGCGTCCGGAAATAAGAAAAGCTTACTTCCACCGTTTTTTTAAATCACAGCTTCTAGAAGGTTTACATGATTTCGTAAAAAACACGAGTTTTTAGAAAATGTGTTTTATTTCATAAATGGAATCTACAAAGTATGCATATTCTATGTCATAACGACTTTCTATCGTTTGCGCATGCGTCCGGAAATAAGAAAAGCTTACTTCCCCCGTTTTTTAAATTCACAGCTTCTAGAAGGTTTACATGATTTCTTAAAAAACACGAGTTTTAAGAAAATGTGTTTTATTTCATAAATGGAATCTATAAAGTATGCACATTCTACGTCATAACGACTTTCTATAGTTTGCGCATGCGTCCGGAAATAAGAAAAGCTTACTTCCACCGTTTCTCAAAATCACAGCTTCTGGAAGGTTTACATGATTTCTTAAAAAACACGTGTTTAGAAAATGTGTTTTATTTCATAAATGGAATCAACAAAGTATGCAAATTCACCGTCATAATGACTTTTTATAGTTTCCGCATGTGTTTGGAAATAAGAAAAGCTTACTTCCCTCGTTTTTTAAAATCACAACTTCTAGAAGGTTTACATGGTTTCTTAAAAAACACGAGTTTTTAGAAAATGTGTTTTATTTCATAAATGGAATCAATAAAGTATGCACATTCTACATCATAACGACTTTCTATAGTTTGCGCATGCGTCCGGAAATAAGAAAACCTTACTTCCACCGTTTTTTAAAATCACAGCTCCTAGAAGGTTTACATGATTTCTTAAAAAACACGAGGTTTTAGAAAATGTGTTTTATTTCATAAATGGAATCAACAAAGTATGCACATTCTATGTCATAACGACTTTCTATAGTTTGCGCATTCGTCCGGAAATAAGAAAAGCTTACTTCCACCATTTTTTAAAATCACAGCTTCTAGAAGGTTTACATGGTTTCTTAAAAAACAAGAGTTTTTAGAAAAGGTGTTTTATTTCATTAATGGAATCAACAAAGTATGCACATTCTACGTCATAATGACTTTCTATAGTTTGCGCATGCGTTTGGAAATGAGAAAAGCTTACTTCACCCGTTTTTTAAAATTACAGCTTCTAGAAGGTTTACATGATTTGTTAAAAAACACAGGTATTTAGAAAATGTGTTTTATTTCATAAATGGAATCAACAAAGTATGCACATTCTACGTCATAACGACTTTCTATAGTTTGCGCATGCGTTTGGACATAAGAAAAGCTTACTTCTCCCATTTTTAAAAATCACAGCTTCTAGAAGGTTTACATGATTTCTTAAAAAACACGAGTTTTTAGAAAATGTATTTTATTTCATAAATGGAATCAACAAAGTAGGCACATTCTACGTCATAACTACTTTCTATATTTTGCGCATGCGTCCGGAAATAAGAAAAGCTTACTTCCACCGTTTTTTTAAAATCACAGCTTCTAGAAGGTTTACATGATTTCGAAAAAAACACGAGTTTTTAGAAAATGTGTTTTATTTCATAAATGGAATCTACAAAGTATGCATATTCTACGTCATAATGATTTTCTATAGTTTCCGCATGCGTCCGGAAATAAGAAAAGCATACTTCCACCGTTTTTTTAAATCACAGCTTCTAGAAGGTTTACATGATTTCGTAAAAAACACGAGTTTTTAGAAAATGTGTTTTATTTCATAAATGGAAACAACAAAGTATGCACATTCTACGTCATAACAACTTTCTATAGTTTGCGCATGCGTCCGGAAATAAGAAAAGCTTACTTCCCCCGTTGTTTAAATTCACAGCTTCTAGAAGGTTTACATGATTTCTTAAAAAACACGAGTTTTTAGAAAATGTGTTTTATTTCATAAATGGAATCTACAAAGTATGCATATTCTACGTCATAATGATTTTCTATAGTTTCCGCATGCGTCCGGAAATAAGAAAACCTTACGTCCACCATTTTTTTAAATCACAGCTTCTAGAAGGTTTACATGATTTCGTAAAAAACACGAGTTTTTAGAAAATGTGTTTTATTTCATCAATGGAATCTACAAAGTATGAACATTATACGTCATAACGACTTTCTATAGTTTGCGCATGCGTCCGGAAATAAGAAAAGCTTACTTCCCCCATTGTTTAAATTCACAGCTTCTAGAAGGTTTACATGATTTCTTAAAAAACATGAGTTTTTAGAAAATGAGTTTTATTTCATAAATGGAATCAACAAAGTATGCACATTCTATGTCATAACGACTTTCTATAGTTTGCGCATTCGTCCGGAAATAAGAAAAGCTTACTTCCACCGTTTTTTAAAATCATAGCTTCTAGAAGGTTTACATGATTTGTTAAAAAACACGAGTTTTTAGAAAATGTGTTTTATTTCATAAATGGAATCAACAAAGTATGCACATTCTACGTCATAACGACTTTCTATAGTTTGCGCATGCGTCCGGAAATAAGAAAAGCTTACTTCGACCGTTTTTTAAAATCACAGCTTCTAGAAGGTTTACATGATTTCGTAAAAAACACGAGTTTTTAGAAAATGTGTTTTATTTCATAAATGGAATCTACAAAGTATGCACATTCTACGTCATAACAACTTTCTATAGTTTGCGCATGCGGCCGGAAATAAGAAAAGCTTACTTCCCCCATTTTTTAAAATCACAGCTTGTAGAAGGTTTACATGATTTCTTAAAAAACATGAGTTTTTAGAAAATGTGTTTTATTTCATAAATGGAATCAACAAAGTATGCAGATTCTACGTGATAACGACTTTCTATAGTTTGCGCATTCGTTTGGAAATACGAAAAGCTTACTTCTCCCGTTTTTTAAAATCACAGCTTCTAGAAGGTTTACATGGTTTCTTAAAAAACACGAGTTTTTAGAAAATGTGTTTTATTTAATAAATGGAATCAACAAAGTATGCACATTCTACGTCATAACGAATTTCTATAGTTTGCGCATGCGTCCGGAAATAAGAAAAGCTTACTTTGACCGTTTTTTAAAATCACAGCTTCTAGAAGGTTTACATGATTTCGTAAAAAACACGAGTTTTTAGAAAATGTGTTTTATTTCATAAATGGAATCTACAAAGTATGCACATTCTACGTCATAATGACTTTCTATAGTTTGCGCATGCATCCGGATATAAGAAAAACTTACTTCCACCATTTTTTTAAATCACAGCTTCTAGAAGGTTTACATGATTTTGTAAAAAACACGAGTTTTTAGAAAATGTGTTTTATTTCATAAATGGAATCTACAAAGTATGCACATTCTACGTCATAACGACTTTCTATAGTTTGCGCATGCGTCCGGAAATAAGAAAAGCTTACTTCCCCCTTTTTTTAAATTCACAGCTTCTAGAAAGTTTACATGATTTCTTAAAAAACACGAGTTTTTAGAAAATGTGTTTTATTTCATAAATGGAAACAACAAAGTATGCACATTCTACGTCATAACAACTTTCTATAGTTTGCGCATGCGTCCGGAAATAAGAAAAGCTTGCTTCCACCATTTTTTAAAATCATAGCTTCTAGAAGGTTTACATGATTTCGTAAAAAACACGAGTTTTTAGAAAATGTGTTTTATTTCATAAATGGAATCTATAAAGTATGCACATTCTACGTCATAACGAATTTCTATGGTTTGCGCATGCGTCCGGAAATAAGAAAAGCTTACTTCCCCCGTTTTTTAAAATCACAGCTTCTAGAAGGTTTACATGATTTCGTAAAAAACACAAGTTTTTAGAAAATGTGTTTTATTTCATAAATGGAATCTACAAAGTATGCACATTCTACGTCATAACGACTTTCTATAGTTTGCGCATGCGTCCGGAAATAAGCAAAGCTTACTTCCACCGTTTTTTAAAATCACAGCTCCCAGAAGGTTTACATCATTTCGTAAAAAACACGAGTTTTTAGTAAATGTGTTTTATTTCATAAATGGAATCTACAAAGTATGCACATTATACGTCATAACGACTTTCTATAGTTTGCGCATGCGTCCGGAAATAAGAAAAGCTTACTTCCCCCGTTTTTTTAAAATCACAGCTTCTAGAATGTTTACAAGATTTCTTAAAAAACATGATTTTTTAGAAAATGTGTTTTATTTCATAAATGGAACCAACAAAGTATGCACATTCTACGTCATAACGACTTTCTATAGTTTGCGCATGCGTTTGGAAATAAGAAAAGCTTACTTCTCCCGTTTTTTAAAATCACAGCTTCTAGAAGGTTTACATGATTTCGTAAAAAACACGAGTTTTTAGAAAATGTGTTTTATTTCATCAATGGAATCAACAAAGTATGCACATTCTACGTCCTAACGACTTTCTTTAGTTTGCGCATGCGTCCGGAAATAAGAAAACCTTACTTCCACCTTTTTTTAAAATCACAGCTTCTAGAAGGTTTACATGATTTCGTAAAAAACACGAGTTTTTAGAAAATGTGTTTTATTTCATAAATGGAATCTACAAAGTATGCACATTCTACGTCATAACGACTTTCTATAGTTTGCGCATGCGTCCGGAAATAAGAAAAGCTTGCTTCCACCGTTTTTTAAAATCACAGCTTCTAGAAGGTTTACATGATTTCTTAAAAAACACGAGTTTTTAGAAAATGTGTTTTATTTCATAAATGGAATCAACAAAGTATGCACATTCTACGTGATAACGACTTTCTATAGTTTGCACATGCGTTTGGAAATAAGAAAAGCTTACTTCCCCTGTTTTTTAAAATCACAGCTTCTAGAAGGTTTACATGATTTCTTAAAAAACACGAGTTTTTAGAAAATGTGTTTTATTTCATAAATGGAATCAAAAAAGTATGCACATTCTACGTCATAACGACTTTCTATAGTTTCCGCATGCTTTTCGAAATAAGAAAAGCTTACTTCCCCCGTTTTTTAAAATCACAGCTTCTAGAATGTTTACATGATTTCGTAAAAAACACGAGTTTTTAGAAAATGTGTTTTATTTCATAAATGGAATCTACAAAATATGCACATTCTACGTCATAACGACTTTCTATAGTTTGCGCATGCGGCCGGAAATAAGAAAAGCTTACTTCCCCCGTTTTTTAAAATCAGAGCTTATAGAAGGTTTACATGATTTCTTAAAAAACACGAGTTTTAGAAAATGTGTTTTATTTCATAAATGGAATCAACAAAGTATGCACATTCTATGTCATAATGACTTTCTATAGATTGCGCATGTGTTTGGAAATAAGAAAAGCTTACTTCCCCCATTTTTTAAAATCACAGCTTCTAGAAGGTTTACATGGTTTCTTAAAAAACACGAGTTTTTAGAAAATGTGTTTTATTTCATAAATGGAATCAACAAAGTATGCGCATTCTACGCCATAACGACTTTCTATAGTTTGCGCATGCGTCCGGAAATAAGAAAAGCTTACTTCCCCCATTTTTTAAAATCACAGCTTTTAGAAGGTTTACATGATTTTTTAAAAAACACGAGTTTTTAGAAAATTTGTTTTCTTTCATAAATGGAATCAAGAAAGTATGCACATTCTATGTCATAATGACTTTCTATAGTTTGCGCATATGTTTGGAAATAAGAAAAGCTTACTTCCACCGTTTTTTAAAATCACAACTTCTATAAGGTTTACATGATTTCGTAAAAAACACGAGTTTTTAGAAAATGTGTTTTATTTCATAAATGGAATCTACAAAGTATGCACATTCTACGTCATAACGACTTTCTATAGTTTGCGCATGCGTCCGGAAATAAGAAAAGCTTACTTCCCCCCGTTTTTTAAAATCACAGCTTCTAGAAGGTTTACATGATTTCGTAAAAAACACGAGTTTTCAGAAAATGTGTTTTATTTCATAAATGGAATCTATAAAGTATGCACATTCTACGTCATAACGACTTTCTATGGTTTGCGCATGCATCCGGAAATAAGAAAAGCTTACTTCCACCATTTTCTAAAATCACAGCTGCTAGAAGGTTTACATGATTTCGTAAAAAACACGAGTTTTTAGAAAATGTGTTTTATTTCATAAATGGAATCAACAAAGTATGCACATTCTACGTCATAACCACTTTCTATAGTTTGTGCATGCGTCCGGAAATAAGAAAAGCTTATTTGCACCGTTTTTTAAAATCACAGCTTCTAGAAGGTTTACATGATTTCGTAAAAAACACGAGTTTTTAGAAAATGTGGTTTATTTCATAAATGGAATCTACAAAGTATGCACATTCTACATCATAACGACTTTCTATAGTTTGCGCATACCTCCGGAAATAAGAAAAGCTTACTTCCACCATTTTTTAAAATCACACCTTCTAGAAGGTTTACATGATTTCCTAAAAAACACGAGTTTTTAGAAAATGTGTTTTATTTCATAAATGGAATCAACAAAGTATGCCCATTCTATGTCATAACAACTTTCTATAGCTTCACATGCGTTGGGAAATAAGAAAAGCTTACTTCCCCCATTTTTTAAAATCACAACTTCTAGAAGGTTTACATAATTTCTTAAAAAACATGAGTTTTTAGAAAATATGTTTTATTTCATAGATGGAATCAACAAAGTATGCACATTCTACGTCATAATGACTTTCTATAGTTTGCGCATGCGTCCGGAAATAAGAAAAGCTTACTTGCACCGTTTTTTAAAATCACAGCTTCTAGAAAGTTTACATGATTTTGGAAAAAACGCGAGTTTTTAGAAAATGTGTTTTATTTCATAAATGGAATCTACAAAGTATGCACATTCTACGTCATAACGACTTTCTATAGTTTGCGCATTCGTCCGGAAATAAGAAAAGCTTACTTCCAGCGTTTTTTAAAATCACAGCTTCTAGAAGGTTTATATGATTTCGTAAAAAACACAAGTTTTTAGAAAATGTGCTTTATTTCATAAATGGAATCTACAAAGTATGCATATTCTACGTCATAACAACTATCTATAGTTTGCGCATGCGTCCGGAAATAAGAAAAGCTTACTTCCCCCGTTTTTTAAAATCACAGCTTCTAGAAGGTTTACATGATTTCTTAAAAAACACGAGTTTTTAGAAAATGTGTTTTATTTCATAAATGGAATCATCAAAGTATGCACATTCTACATCATAACGACTTTCTATAGTTTGCGCATGCGTTTGGAAATAAGAAAAGCTTAGTTCCCCCGTTTTTTAAAATCACAGCTTGTAGAAGGTTTACATGATTTCTTAAAAAACACGAGTTTTTAGAAAATGTGTTTTATTTCATAAATGGAATCAACAAAGTATGCACATTCTACGTCATAATGACTTTCTATAGTTTGCGCATGCGTCCGGAAATAAGAAAAGCTTACTTCCCCCGTTTTTTAAAATCACAGCTTCTAGAAGGTTTACATGATTTCTTAAAAAACACGAGTTTTTAGAAAATGTGTTTTATTTCATAAATGGAATCATCAAAGTATGCACACTGTACGTCATATTGACTTTCTATAGTTTGCTCATGCGTTTGGAAATAATAAAAGCTTACTTCCCCCGTTTTTTAAAATCACAGCTTCTAGAAGGTTTACATGATTTCTTAAAAAACACGAGTTTTTAGAAAATGTGTTTTATTTCATAAATGGAATCTACAAAGTATGCACATTCTACGTCATAACTACTTTCTATAGTTTGCGCATTCGTCCGGAAATAAGAAAAGCTTACTTCCAGCGTTTTTTAAAATCACAGCTTCTAGAAGGTTTACATGATTTCTTAAAAAACACGAGTTTTTAGAAAATGTGTTTTATTTCATAAATTGAATCAAAAAAGTATGCACATTCTAGGTCATAACGACTTTCTATAGTTTGCGCATTTGTCCGGAAATAAGAAAAGCTTACTTCCACCGTTGTTTAAAATCACGGCTTCTAGAAGATTTACATGCTTTCGTAAAAAACACGAGTTTTTAGAAAAAGTGGTTTATTTCATAAATGGAATCTACAAAGTATGCACATTCTACATCATAACGACTTTCTATAGTTTTGCGCATGCGTCCGGAAATAAGAAAAGCTTACTTCCCCCGTTTTTTAAAATCACGGCTTCTAGAAGGTTTACATGCTTTCGTAAAAAACACGAGTTTTTAGAAAATGTGGTTTATTTCATAAATGGAATCTACAAAGTATGCACATTCTACATCATAACGACTTTCTATAGTTTGCGCACGCGTCCGGAAATAAGAAAAGCTTACTTCCCCTGTTTTTTAAAATCACAGCTTCTAGAAGGTTTACATGATTTCTTAAAAAACACGAGCTTTTAGAAAATGTGTTTTATTTCATAAATGGAATCAACAAAGTATGCACATTCTACATCATATTGACTTTCTATAGTTTGCGCATGCGTCCGGAAATAAGAAAAGCTTACTTGAACCGTTTTTTAAAATCACAGCTTCTTGAAGGTTTACATGATTTTGTAAAAAACATGAATTTCTAGAAAATGTGTTTTGTTTCATAAATGGAATCAACAAAGTATGCACATTCTACGTCATAACGACTTTCTATAGTTTGCGCATGCGTCCGGAAATAAGAAAAGCTTACTTCCACCGTTTTTTAAATTCACAGCTTCTACAAGGTTTACATGATTTCTTAAAAAACACGAGTTTTTAGAAAATATGTTTTATTTGATAAATGGAATCAACAAAGTATGCACATTCTACGTCATAACGACTTTCTATAGTTTGCGCATTTGTCCGGAAATAAGAAAAGCTTACTTCCACCGCTTTTTAAAATCACAGCTTCTAGAACGTTTAGATGATTTCGTAAAAAACACGAGTTTTTAGAAAATGTGTTTTATTTCATAAATGGAATCGACAAAGTATGCACATTCTAAATCATAATGACACTCTATAGTTTGTGCATTCGTCCAGAAATAAGAAAAGCTTACTTTCCACCGTTTTTTAAAATCACAGCTTCTGGAAGGTTTACATGATTTCGTAAAAAACATGAGTTTTTAGAAAATGTGCTTTATTTCATAAATGGAATCTACAAAATATGCACATTCTAGGTCATAACGACTTTCTATAGTTTGTGCATGCGTTCGGAAATAAGAAAAGCTTACTTCCACCGTTTTTTAAAATCACAGCTTCTAGAAGGTTTAGATGATTTCGTAAAAAAACACGAGTTTTTAGAAAATGTGCTTTATTTCATAAATGGAATCAACAAAGTATGCACATTCTACGTCATAACGACTTTCTATAGTTTTGCGCATGCGTCCGGAAATAAGAAAAGCTTACTTCCAGCGTTTTTTAAAATCACAGCTTCTAGAGGGTTTATATGATTTCGTAAAAAACACGAGTTTTTAGAAAATGTGCTTTATTTCAAAATGGAATCTACAAAGTATGCATATTCTACGTCATAACAACTATCTATAGTTTGCGCATGCGTCCGGAAATAAGAAAAGCTTACTTCCACCGTTTTTTAAAATCACAGCTTCTAGAAGGTTTACATGATTTCTTAAAAACACGAGTTTTTAGAAAATGTGTTTTATTTCATAAATGGAATCTACAAACTATGCACATTCTAAGTCATAACGACTTTCTATAGTTTGCGCATGCGTTTGGAAATAAGAAAAGCTTACTTCTCCCATTTTTTAAAATCACTGCTTCTAGAAGGTTTACATGATTTCTTAAAAAACACGAGTTTTTAGAAAATGTGTTTTATTTCATAAATACAATCAACAAAGTATGCACATTCTACATCATAACGAGTTTCTATAGTTTGCGCATTTGTCCGGAAATAAGAAAAGCTTACTTCCACCGTTTTTCAAAATCACAGCTTCTGGAAGGTTTACAAGGTTTCTTAAAAAACATGAGTTTTTAGAAAATGTGTTTTATTTCATAAATGGAATCAACAAAGTATGCACATTCTACGTCATAACGACTTTCTATAGTTTGCGCATGCGTCCGGAAATAAGAAAAGCTTACTTCCACCGTTTTTTAAAATCACAGCTTCTAGAAGGTTTACATGATTTCTTGAAAAACAAGAGTTTTTAGAAAATGTGTTTTATTTCATAAATGGAATCAACAAAGTATGCACATTCTACTTCATAATGAATTTCTATAGTTTGCGCATGCGTTTGGAAATAAGAAAAGCTTACTTCCACCATTTTTTAAAATCACAGATTCTAGAAGGTTTACATGATTTCGTAAAAAACACGAGATTTTAGAAAATGTGCTTTATTTCATAAATGGAATCTACAAAGTATGCACATTCTACGTCATAACGACTTTCTATAGTTTGCGCATGCGTCCGGAAACAAGAAAAGCTTACATCCACCGTTTTTTAAAATCACAGATTCTAGAAGGTTTACATGATTTTTTAAAAAATACGAGTTTTTAGAAAATGTGTTTTTATTTCATCAATGGAATCAACAAAGTATGCACATTCTACATCATAACGAATTTCTATAGTTTGCGCATGCGTCCGGAAATAAGAAAAGCTTACTTCCCCCGTTTTTTAAAATCACAGCTTCTCGAAGGTTTACATGATTTCTTAAAAAACACTAGTTTTTAGAAATGTGTTTTATTTCATAAATGGAATCATCAAAGTATGCATATTCTACATCATAACGACTTTCTATAGCTTGCGCATGCGTTTGGAAATAAGAAAAGCTTAGTTCCCCCGTTTTTTAAAATCACAGCTTCTAGAAGGTTTACATGATTTCTTAAAAAACACGAGTTTTTAGAAAATGTGTTTTATTTCATAAATGGAATCATCAAAGTATGCACATTCTACGTCATAACGACTTTCTATAGTTTGCGCATGCGTTTGGAAATAAAAAAAGCTTACTTCCCCAGTTTTTTAAAATCACAGCTTGTAGAAGGTTTACATGATTTCTTAAAAAACACGAGTTTTTTGAAAATGTGTTTTATTTCATAAATGGAATCAACAACGTATGCAAATTCTACGTCATATTGACTTTCTATAGTTTGCGCATGGATCCGGAAATAAGAAAAGCTTACTTGAACCGTTTTTTAAAATCACAGCTTCTTGAAGGTTTACATGATTTCGTAAAAAACACGAGTTTCTAGAAAATGTGTTTTGTTTCATAAATGGAATCAACAAAGTATGCACATTCTATGTCATAATGACTTTCTATAGTTTGCGCATTCGTCCAGAAATAAGAAAAGCTTACTTCCACCGTTTTTTAAAATCACAGCTTCTAGAAGGTTTGAATGATTTCGTAAAAAACATGAGTTTTTAGAAAATGTGCTTTATTTCATAAATGGAATCTACAAAGTATTCACATTCTACGTCATAACGACTTTCTATAGTTTGTGCATGCGTCCAGAAATAAGAAAAGATTACTTCCACCATTTTTTAAAATCACAGCTTCTAGAAGGTTTACATCATTTCCTAAAAAACACGAGTTTTTAGAAAATGTGTTTTATTTCATAAATGGAATCAACAAAGTATGCACATTCTACGTCATAACGACTTTCTATAGTTTGCGCATTCTTCCAGAAATAAGAAAAGCTTACTTCCACCGTTTTTTAAAATCACAGCTTGTAGAAGGTTTACATGATTTCGTAAAAAACACGAGTTTTTAGAAAATGTGCTTTATTTCATAAATGGAATCTACAAAGTATGCACATTCTACGTGATAACGACTTTCTATAGTTTGCGCATGCGTCCGGAAACAAGAAAAGCTTACATCCACCGTTTTTTAAAATCACAGATTCTAGAAGGTTTACATGATTTTTTTAAAAATACGAGTTTTTAGAAAATGTGTTTTATTTCATAAATGGAATCAACAAAGTATGCACATTCTACGTCATAACGAATTTCTATAGTTTGCGCATGCGTCCGGAAATAAGAAAAGCTTACTTCCCCCGTTTTTTAAAATCACAGCTTCTAGAAGGTTTACATGATTTCTAAAAAACACTAGTTTTTAGAAAATGTGTTTTATTTCATAAATGGAATCATCAAAGTATGCACATTCTACATCATAACGACTTTCTATAGTTTTGCGCATGCGTTTGGAAATAAGAAAAGCTTAGTTCCCCCGTTTTTTAAAATCACAGCTTCTAGAAGGTTTACATGATTTCTTAAAAAACACGAGTTTTTAGAAAATGTGTTTTATTTCTTAAATGGAATAAACAAAGTATGCACATTCTACGTCATAACAACTTTCTCTAGTTTGCGCATGCGTCCGGAAATAAGAAAAGCTTACTTCCACCGTTTTTTAAAATCACAGCTTCTAGAAGGTTTACATGATTTCTTAAAAAACACGAGTTTTTAGAAAATGTGTTTTATTTCATAAATGGAATCAACAAAGTATGCACATTCTATGTCATAACGACTTTGTATAGTTTGCGCATACGTTTGGAAATAATAAAAGCTTACTTCCCCCGTTTTTTAAAATCACAGATTCTAGACGGTTTACATGATTTCTTAAAAACGCGAGTTTTTAGAAAATGTGTTTTATTTCATAAATGGAATCAACAAAGTATGCACATTCTACCTCATAGTGACTTTCTGTAGTTTGCGCATGCGTTTGGAAATAAGAAAAGCTTACTTCCCCCGTTTTTTTAAAATCACAGCTTCTAGAAGGTTTACATGATTTCTTAAAAAACAGGAGTTTTTTTAAAATGTATTTTATTTCATAAATGGAAACAACAAAGTATGCACATTCTACGTCATAACGACTTTCTATAGTTTGCGCATGCGTCCGGAAATAAGAAAAGCTTACTTCCACCATTTTTTAAAATCACAGCTTCTAGAAGGTTTACATGATTTCTTAAAAAACACGAGTTTTTAGAAAATATGTTTTATTTGATAAATGGAATCAACAAAGTATGCACATTCTATGTCATAACGACTTTCTATAGTTTGCGCATTTGTCCGGAAATAAGAAAAGCTTACTTCCACCGTTTTTTAAAATCACAGCTTCTGGAACGTTTACATGATTTCGTAAAAAACACAAGTTTTTAGAAAATGTGTTTTATTTCATAAATGGAATGAACAAAGTATGCACATTCTAAATCATAATGACTTCTTATAGTTTGCGCATTCGTCCAGAAATAAGAAAAGCTTACTTCCACCGTTTTTTAAAATCACAGCTTCTAGAAGGTTTACATGATTTCTTAAAAAACACGAGTTTTTAGAAAATGTGTTTTATTTCATAAATGGAATCAACAAAGTATACACATTCTATGTCATAACGACTTTCTATAGTTTGCGCATTCGTCCGGAAATAAGAAAACCTTACTTCCACCGTTTTTTAAAATCACAGCTTCTAGAAGGTTTACATGATTTCGTAAAAACACGAGTTTTTAGAAAATGTGCTTTATTTCATAAATGGAATCTACAAAGTATGCACATTCTACGTCATGACGACTTTCTATAGTTTGCGCATGCGTCCGGAAATAAGAAAAGCTTACTTCCACCGTTTTTTAAAATCACAGCTTCTAGAAGGTTTACATGATTTCGTAAAAAACACGAGTTTTTAGAAAATGTGCTTTATTTCATCAATGGAATCTACAAAGTATGCAGATTTTACGTCATAACGAATTTCTATAGTTTGCGCATGAGTCGGGAAATAAGAAAAGCTTACTTCCACCATTTTTTAAAATCACAGCTTCTAGAAGGTTTACATGATTTCTTAAAAAACACGAGTTTTTAGAAAATGTGTTTTATTTCATAAAAGGAATCAACAAAGTATGCAAATTCTATGTCATAACGACTTTCTATAGTTTGCACATGCGTTTGGAAATAAGAAAAGCTTACTTCCCCCATTTTTTAAAATCACAAGTTCTAGAAGGTTTACATAATTTCTTAAAAAACATGAGTTTTTAGAAAATATGTTTTATTTCATAAATGGAATCAACAAAGTATGCACATTCTACGTCATAATGACTTTCTATAGTTTACGCATGCGTTTGGAAATAAGAAAAGCTTACTTGCACCGTTTTTTAAAATCACAGCTTCTAGAAAGTTTACATGATTTCGGAAAAAAACACGAGTTTTTAGAAAATGTGTTTTATTTCATAAATGGAATCTACAAAGTATGCACATTCTACGTCATAACGACTTTCTATAGTTTGCGCATTCGTCTGGAAATAAGAAAAGCTTACTTCCAGCGTTTTTTAAAATCACAGCTTCTAGAAGGTTTACATGATTTCGTAAAAAGTACGAGTTTTTAGAAAATGTGCTTTATTTCTTAAATGGAATCTACAAAGTATGCACATTCTACGTCATAACAACTTTCTATAGTTTGCGCATGCGTACGGAAATAAGAAAAGCTTACTTCCCCCGTTTTTTAAAATCACAGCTTCTAGAATGTTTACATGATTTCCTAAAAAACACGAGTTTTTAGAACATGTGTTTTATTTCATAAATGAAATCATCAAAGTATGCACATTCTCCGTCATAACGACTTTCTATAGTTTGCGCATGCGTTTGGAAATAAAAAAAGCTTACTTCCCCCGTTTTTTAAAATCACAGCTTGTAGAAGGTTTACATGATTTCTTAAAAAACACGAGTTTTTAGAAAATGTGTTTTATTTCATAAATGGAATCAACAAAAGTATGCACATTCTACGTCATATTGACTTTCTATAGTTTGCGCATGCGTCCGGAAATAAGAAAAGCTTACTTGAACCGTTTTTTAAAATCACAGCTTCTTGAAGGTTTACATGATTTCGTAAAAAACACGAGATTCTAGAAAAAGTGTTTTGTTTCATAAATGGAATCAACAAAGTATGGACATTCTACGTCATAACGACTTTCTATAGTTTGCGCATGCGTCCGGAAATAAGAAAAGCTTACTTCCACCATTTTTTAAATTCACAGCTTCTAGAAGGTTTACATGATTTCTTAAAAAACACAAGTTTTTAGAAAATATGTTTTATTTGATAAATGGAATCAACAAAGTATGCACATTCTACGTCATAACGACTTTCTATAGTTTGCGCATTTGTCCGGAAATAAGAAAAGCTTACTTCCACCTTTTTTTAAAATCACAGCTTCTAGAACGTTTACATGATTTCGTAAAAAACACGAGTTTTTAGAAAATGTGTTTTATTTCATAAATGGAATCAACAAAGTATGCAAATTCTAAATCATAATGACACTCTATAGTTTGCGCATTCGCCCAGAAATAAGAAAAGCTTACTTCCACCGTTTTTTAAAATCACAGCTTCTAGAAGGTTTACATGATTTCGTAAAAAACACGAGTTTTTAGAAAATGTGCTTTATTTCATAAATGCAATCTAGAAAGTATGCACATTCTACGTCATAACGACTTTCTATAGTTTGCGCATGCATCCGGAAACAAGAAAAGCTTACTTCCACCATTTTTTAAAATCACAGCTTCTAGAAGGTTTACATGATTTCGTAAAAAACACGAGTTTTTAGAAAATGTGCTTTATTTCATAAATGGAATCTAAAAAGTATGCACATTCTACGTCATAATGACTTTCTATAGTTTGCGCATGCGTTTGGAAATAAGAAAAGCTTACCTCCCCCGTTTTTTAAAATCACATCTTCTAGAAGATTTGCATGATTTCTTAAAAAAACACGAGTTTTTAGAAAATGTATTTTATTTCATAAATGGAAACAACAAAGTATGCACATTCTATGTCATAACGACTTTCTATAGTTTGCGCATGCGTCTGGAAATAAGAAAAGCTTACTTTCAGAGTTTTTTGAAATTACAGCTTCTAGAAGGTTTGCATGATTTCGTAAAAAACACGAGTTTTTAGAAAATGTGTTTTATTTCATAAATGGAATCTAGAAAGTATGCACATTCTACGTCATAACGACTTTCTATAGTTTGCGCATGCGTCCGGAAATAAGAAAAGCTTACTTCCCCCGTTTTTTAAAATCACAGCTTCTAGAAGGTTTACATGATTTCTTAAAAAACACGAGTTTTTAGAAAATCTGTTTTATTTCATAAATGGAATCAACAAAGTATGCACATTCTACGTCATAACGACTTTCTATAGTTTGCGCATGCGTTTGGAAATAAGAAAAGCTTACCTCCCCCGTTTTTTAAAATCACATCTTCTAGAAGGTTTGCATGATTTCTTAAAAAACACGAGTTTTTAGAAAATGTATTTTATTTCATAAATGGAAACAACAAAGTATGCACATTCTACATCATAACGACTTTCTATAGTTTGCGCATGCGTCCGGAAATAAGAAAAGCTTACTTCCACCGTTTTTTAAAATCACAGCTTCTAGAAGGTTTACATGATTTCTTAAAAAACACGAGTTTTTAGAAAAAGTGTTTTATTTCATAAATTGAATCAACAAAGTATGCACATTCTTTGTCGTAACAACTTTCTATAGTTTGCGCATTCGTCCGGAAATAAGAAAACCTTACTTCCACCATTTTTTAAAATCACAGCTTCTAGAAGGTTTACATGATTTCGTAAAAACACGAGTTTTTAGAAAATGTGCTTTATTTCATAAATGGAATCTACAAAGTTTGCACATTCTACGTCATGACGACTTTCTATAGTTTGTGCATGCGTCCAGAAATAAGAAAAGGTTACTTCCCCCGTTTTTTAAAATCACAGCTTCTAGAAGGTTTACATGATTTCTTAAAAAAGATGAGTTTTTAGAAAATGTGTTTTATTTCATAAATGGAATCAACAAAGTATGCACATTCTACGTCATAACGACTTTCTATAGTTTGCGCATGCGTTTGGAAATAAGAAAAGCTTACTTCCCCCGTTTTTTAAAATCACAGATTCTAGAAGGTTTACATGATTTGTTAAAAAACACGAGTTTTTAGAAAATGTGTTTTATTTCATAAATGGTATCTACAAAGTATGCACATTCTACGTCATAACGACTTTCTATAGTTTGCGCATACATCTGGAAATAAGAAAAGCTTACTTCCACCGTTTTTTAAAATCATAGCTTCTAGAAGGTTTACATGATTTCGTCCAAAACACGAGTTTTTAGAAAATGTGTTTTATTTCATAAATGGAATCAACAAAGTATGCACATTCTACGTCATAACGACTTTCTATAGTTTGCGCATGCGTCCGGAAATAAGAAAAGCTTACTTCCACCGTTTTTTAAAATCACAGCTTCTAGAAGGTTTACATGATTTCGTAAAAAACACGAGTTTTTAGAAAATGTGCTTTATTTCATAAATGGAATCTAAAAAGTATGCACATTCTACGTCATAACGACTTTCTATAGTTTGCGCATACGTCCGGAAATTAGAAAAGCTTACTTCCACCATTTTTTAAAATGACAGCTTCTAGAAGGTTTACATGATTTCCTAAAAAACACGAGTTTTTAGAAAATGTGTTTTATTTCATAAATGGAATCAACAAAGTATGCACATTCTATGTCATAACAACTTTCTATACCTTGCACATGCGTTTGGAAATAAGAAAAGCTTACTTCCCCCATTTTTTAAAATCACAACTTCTACAAGGTTTACATAATTTCTTAAAAAACATGAGTTTTTAGAAAATATGTTTTATTTCATAGATGGAATCAACAAAGTATGCACATTCTACGTCATAATGACTTTCTATAGTTTGCGCATGCGTCTGGAAATAAGAAAAGCTTACTTGCACTGTTTTTTAAAATCACAGCTTCTAGAAAGTTTACATGATTTCGGAAAAACCACGAGTTTTTAGAAAATGTGTTTTATTTCATAAACGGAATCTACAAAGTATGCACATTCTACGTCATAACGACTTTCTATAGTTTGCGCATTCGTCCGGAAGTAAGAAAAGCTTACTTCCTGCGTTTTTTAAAATCACAGCTTCTAGAAGGTTTACATGATTTCGTAAAAAACACGAGTTTTTAGAAAATGTGTTTTATTTCATAAATGGAATCTACAAAGTATGCACATTCTACGTCATAACAACTATCTATAGTTTGCGCATGCGTCCGGAAATAAGAAAAGCTTACTTCCCCCGTTTTTTAAAATCACAGCTTCTAGAAGGTTTACATGATTTCTTAAAAAACCCGAGTTTTTAGAAAATGTGTTTTATTTCATAAATGGAATCATCAAAGTATGCACATTCTACATCATAACGACTTTCTATAGTTTGCGCATGCGTTTGGAAATAAGAAAAGCTTAGTTCTCCCGTTTTTTAAAATCACAGCTTGTAGAAGGTTTACATGATTTCTTATAAAACACGAGTTTTTAGAAAATGTGTTTTATTTCATAAATGGAATCAACAAAGTATGCACATTCTACGTCATAATGACTTTCTATAGTTTGCGCATGCGTCCGGAAATAAGAAAAGCTTACTTCCCCCGTTTTCTAAAATCACAGCTTCTAGAAGGTTTACATGATTTCTTAAAAAACACGAGGTTTTAGAAAATGTGTTTTATTTCATAAATGGAATCATCAAAGTATGCACACTCTACGTCATAACGACTTTCTATAGCTTGCGCATGCGTTTGGAAATAAGAAAAGCTTACTTCTCCCGTTTTTTAAAATCACAGCTTCTAGAAGGTTTACATGATTTCTTAAAAAACACGAGTTTTTAGAAAATGTGTTTTATTTCATAAATGGAATCAACAAAGTATGCACATTTTACGTCATAACGACTTTCTATAGTTTGCGCATGCGTCCGGAAATAAGAAAAGCTTACGTCCACTGTTTTTTAAAATCACAGCTTCTAGAAGGTTTACATGATTTCTTAAAAAACACGAGTTTTTAGAAAATGTGTTTTATTTCATAAATTGAATCAAAAAAGTATGCACATTCTACATCATAACGAGTTTCTATAGTTTGCGCATTCGTCCAGAAATAAGAAAAGCTTACTTCCATCGTTGTTTAAAATCACGGCTTCTAGAAGGTTTACATGCTTTCGTAAAAAACACGAGTTTTTAGAAAATGTGGTTTATTTCATAAATGGAATCTACAAAGTATGCACATTCTACATCATAACGACTTTCTATAGTTTGCGCATGCGTCCGGAAATAAGAAAAGCTTACTTCCCCCGTTTTTTAAAATCACAGCTTCTAGAAGGTTTACATGATTTCCTAAAAAACACGAGTTTTTATAAAATGTGTTTTATTTCTTAAATGGAATGAGCAAAGTATGCACATTCTATGTCATAACGAATTTCTATAGTTTGCGCATGCGTTTGGAAATAAGAAAAGCTTACTTCCCCCGTTTTTTAAAATCATAGCTTCTATAAGGTTTACATGATTTCTTAAAAAACAAGAGTTTTTAGAAAATGTGTTTTATTACATAAATGGAATCAACAAAGTATGCACATTCCACGTCATAACGACTTTCTATAGTTTGCGCATGCGTCCGGAAATAAGAAAAGCTTACTTCCACCGTTTTTTAAAATCACATCTTCTAGAAGGTTTACATGATTTCGTAAAAAACACGAGTTTTTAGAAAATGTGTTTTATTACATAAATGGAATCTACAAAGTATGCACATTCTACGACATAACGACTTTCTATAGTTTGCGCATGCGTCCGGAAATAAGAAAAGCTTACTTCCCCCGTTTTTTAAAATCACGGATTCTAGAAGGTTTACATGATTTCTTTAGAAACACGACTTTTTAGAAAATGTGTTTTATTTCATAAATGGAATCAACAAAGTATGCACATTCGACATCATAACGACTTTCTATAGATTGCGCATGCGTCTGGAAATAAGAAAAGCTTACTTCCACTGTTTTTTAAAATCACAGCTTCTAGAAGCTTTACATGATTTCGTAAAAAACACGAGATTTTAGAAAATGTGTTTTATTTCATAAATGGAATCTACAAAGTATGCACATTCTACGTCATAACGACTTTCTATAGTTTGCGCATGCGTCCAGAAATAAGAAAAGCTTACTTGCACTGTTTTTTAAAATCACAGCTTCTAGAAGGTTTACATGATTTCTTAAAAAACACGAGTTTTTAGAAAATGTGTTTTATTTCATAAATGGAATCAACAAAGTATGCACATTCTACGTCATAACGAATTTCTATAGTTTGCGCATGCGTTTGGAAATAAGAAAAGCTTACTTCCCCCGTTTTTTAAAATCACAGATTCTAGAAGGTTTACATGATTTCTTAAAAAACACGAGTTTTTAGAAAATGTGTTTTATTTCATAAATGTTATCAACAAAGTATGCACATACTACCTCATAGCGACTTTCTGTAGTGTGCGCATGCGTTTGGAAATAAGAAAAGCTTACTTCCCCCGTTTTTTAAAATCACAGCTTCTAGAAGGTTTACATGATTTCTTAAAAAACAGGAGTTTTTTCAAAATATATTTTATTTCATAAATGGAAACAACAAAGTATGCATATTCTACGTCATAACGACTTTCTATAGTTTGCGCATGCGTCCGGAAATAAGAAAAGCTTACTTCCATCGTTTTTTAAAATCACAGCTTCTAGAAGGTTTACATGATTTCTTAAAAAACACGAGTTTTTAGAAAATGTGTTTTATTTCATCAATTGAATCAACAAAGTATGCACATTCTACGTCACAACGACTTTCTATAGTTTGCGCATTCGTCCGGAAATAAGAAAACCTTACTTCCACCGTTTTTTAAAATCACAGCTTCTAGAAGGTTTACATGATTTTGTAAAAAACATGAGTTTTTAGAAAATGTGCTTTATTTCATAAATGGAATCTAAAAAGTATGCACATTCTACGTCATAACGACTTTCTATAGTTTGCGCATAAGTTTGGAAATAAGAAAAGCTTACTTCCCCCGTTTTTTAAAATCACAGCTTCTAGAAGGTTTACATGATTTCATAAAAAACACGAGTTTTTAGAAAATGTGTTTTATTTCATAAATGGAATCAACAAAGTATGCACATTCTACGTCATAACGACTTTCTATAGTTTGCGCATGCGTTCGGAAATAAGAAAAGCTTACTTCCACCGTTTTTTAAAATCACAGCTTCTAGAAGGTTTACATGATTTCTTAAAAAACACGAGTTTTTAGAAAATGTGTTTTATTTCATCAATTGAATCAACAAAGTATGCACATTCTACGTCATAACGACTTTCTATAGTTTGCGCATTCGTCCGGAAATAAGAAAACCTTACTTCCACCGTTTTTTAAAATCACAGCTTCTAGAAGGTTTACATGATTTCGTAAAAAACATGAGTTTTTAGAAAATGTGCTTTATTTCATAAATGGAATCTACAAAGTATGCGCATTCTACGTGATAACGACTTTCTATAGTTTCCGCATATGTTTGGAAATAAGAAAAGCTTACTTCCCCCGTTTTTTAAAATCACAGCTTCTAGAAGGTTTACATGATTTCCTAAAAAACACGAGTTTTTAGAAAATGTGTTTTATTTCATAAATGGAATCAACAAAGTATGCACATTCTACGTCATAACAACTTTCTATAGTTTGTGCATTCGTCCAGAAATAAGAAAAGCTTACTTCCACGGTTTTTTAAAATCACAGCTTCTAGAAGGTTTACATGATTTCGTAAAAAACATGAGTTTTTACAAAATGTGCTTTATTTCATAAATGGAATCTACAAAGTATGCACATTCTACGTCATAACGACTTTCTATAGTTTGCGCATGCGTCCAGAAATAAGAAAAGCTTACTTCCACCATTTTTTAAAATCACAGCTTCTAGAAGGTTTACATGATTTCCTAAAAAACACGAGTTTTTAGAAAATGTGTTTTATTTCATAAATGGAATCAACAAAGTATGCACATTCTACGTCATAACGACTTTCTATAGTTTGCGCATGCGTTCGGAAATAAGAAAAGCTTACTTCCACCGTTTTTTAAAATCACAGCTTCTAGAAGGTTTACATGATTTCTTAAAAAACACGAGTTTTTAGAAAATGTGTTTTATTTCATCAATTGAATCAACAAAGTATGCACATTCTATGTCATAACGACTTTCTATAGTTTGCGCATTCGTCCGGAAATAAGAAAACCTTACTTCCACCGTTTTTTAAAATCACAGCTTCTAGAAGGTTTACATGATTTCGTAAAAAACATGAGTTTTTAGAAAATGTGCTTTATTTCATAAATGGAATCTACAAAGTATGCGCATTCTACGTGATAACGACTTTCTATAGTTTGCGCATATGTTTGGAAATAAGAAAAGCTTACTTCCCCCGTTTTTTAAAATCACAGCTTCTAGAAGGTTTACATGGTTTCGTAAAAAACACGAGTTTTTAGAAAATGTGTTTTATTTCATAAATGGAATCAACAAAGTATGCACATTCTACGTCATAACGACTTTCTATAGTTTGCGTATTCATCCGGAAATAAGAAAAGCTTACTTCCACCGTTTTTTAAAATCACAGCTTCTAGAAGGTTTACATGATTTCGTAAAAAACACGAGTTTTTAGAAAATGTGCTTTATTTCATAAATGGAATCTACAAAGTATGCACATTCTACGTCATAACGACTTTCTATAGTTTGCGCATGCATTCAGAAATAAGAAAAGCTTACTTCCACCATTTTTTAAAATCGCAGCTTCTAGAAGGTTTACATGATTTCCTAAAAAACACGAGTTTTTAGAAAATGTGTTTTATTTCTTAAATGGAATCAACAATGTATGCACATTCTACGTCATAACGACTTTCTATAGTTTGCGCATTCTTCCAGAAATAAGAAAAGCTTACTTCCACCGTTTTTTAAAATCACAGCTTCTAGAAGGTTTACATGATTTCGTAAAAAACACGAGTTTTTAGAAAATGTGCTTTATTTCATAAATGGAATTTACAAAGTATGCACATTCTACGTCATAACGACTTTCTATAGTTTGCGCTTGCGTCCGGAAATAAGAAAAGCTTACTTCCACCATTTTTTAAAATCACAGCTTCTAGAAGGTTACATGATTTCCCAAAAAACACGAGTTTTTAGAAAATGTGTTTTATTTCATAAATGGAATCAACAAAGTATGCACATTCTACGTCATAACGACTTTCGATAGTTTGCACATGCGTTCGGAAATAAGAAAAGCTTACTTCCCCCATTTTTTAAAATCACAGCTTCTAGAAGGTTTACATAATTTCTTAAAAAACATGAGTTTTTAGAAAATGTGTTTTATTTCATAAATAGAATCTACAAAGTATGCACTTTCTACGTCATAACGACTTTCTATAGTTTGCGCATGCGTCCGGAAATAAGAAAAGCTTACTTCCACCGTTTTTTAAAATCACAACTTCTAGAAGGTTTACATGATTTCTTAAAAAACACGAGTTTATAGAAAATGTGTTTTATTTGATAAATGGAATCAACAAAGTATGCACATTCTACGTCATAACGACTTTCTATAGTTTGCGCATGCGTTTGGAAATAAGAAAAGCTTACTTCCGCCATTTTTTAAAATCACAGATTCTAGAAGGTTTACATGATTTCTTAAAAAACACGAGTTTTTAGAAAATGTGTTTTATTTCATCAATTGAATGAACAAAGTATGCACATTCTATGTCATAACGACTTTCTATAGTTTGCGCATTCATCCGGAAATAAGAAAACCTTACTTCCACCGTTTTTTAAAATCACAGCTTCTAGAAGGTTTACATGATTTCGTAAAAAACATGAGTTTTTAGAAAATGTGCTTTATTTCATAAATGGAATCTACAAAGTATGCATATTCTACGTCATAACGACTTTCTATAGTTTGCGCATGCGTCCGGAAATAAGAAAAGCTTACTTCCACCGTTTTTTAAAATCACAGCTTCTAGAAGCTTTACATGATTTCGTAAAAAACACGAGTTTTTAGAAAATGTGCTTTATTTCATAAATGGAATCTACAAAGTATGCACATTCTACGTCATAACGACTTTCTATAGTTTGCGCATGCGTTTGGAAATAAGAAAAGCTTACTTCCCCCGTTTTTTAAAATCACAGATTCTAGAAGGTTTACATGATTTGTTAAAAAACACGAGTTTTTCGAAAATGTGTTTTATTTCATAAATGGAATCAACAAAGTATGCCCATTCTACGTCATAACGACTTTCTATAGTTTGCGAATGCGTCCGGAAATAAGAAAAGCTTACTTCCACCGTTTTTTAAAATCACAGCTTCTAGAAGGTTTATATGATTTCGTAAAAAACATGAGTTTTTAGAAAATGTGTTTTATTTCATAAATGGAATCAACAAAGTATGCGCATTCTATGTCATAACGACTTTCTATAGTTTGCGCATGCGTCTGGAAATAAGAAAAGCTTACTTCCCCCGTTTTTTAAAATCACAGCTTCTAGAAGGTTTACATGATTTCTTAAAAAACACGAGTTTTTAGAAAATATGATTTATTTCATAAATGGAATCAACAAAGTATGCACATTCTACGTCATAACAACTTTCTATAGTTTGCGCATAAGTTTGGAAATAAGAAAAGCTTACTTCCCCCGTTTTTTAAAATCACAGCTTCTAGAAGGTTTACATGATTTCGTAAAAAACACGAGTTTTTAGAAAATGTGTTTTATTTCATAAATGTAATAAACAAAGTATGCACATTATGTTAGGATATTCCTATACTCCATCCTAGTCCCACCAGTATTTTGATCATTTACATTTTCAGTCATGCATGCACCTTTTAGGGTTTGCATGCATTCTAGGGTTTGCATGCATCCCAGTCATCAGTCCAGCACCTATCCCTCAGTTAGCCAGCCCCCAGGAGCTTCTCACTATTCAGTTTTAGCCCTCCAGTTGCTTAGTGCGCCCTTCTTCCTTGATTTTAGGGAGCAACTCGCCCTTCTTCACCTACCAGTCCAGTTGTCACTCAGTTACACTCAGTTACAGTCAGTTACACTCAGTTACATTGAGTTACAGTCAGTTACAGTCAGTTACATTGAGTTATAGTCAGTTACACTCAGTTACATTGAGTTACACTCAGTTACACCTACCAGAGTTAGTTTGACTGATGGTTGACAGTTACTTGAGCATTGATGACTCCACTGATGATGATGAAGACTTCCAGTTGCGCTCCGATGATCATGAGGACACCTAGTTGTGCTCCGATGACACTCCAGTGATCCTTTGATCACTTCATGAAGGCTAATTCGAATTGCCACCTTAGGCATTCGAATTCCTCATGCATTGTATTATATATATGTCCATTTGTGATTAATAACATAGTATGACCGAAGTATTATTGCTTCTATCTGATTTCTACTGTAACATATTATTCTGTTGCTCATTATATTGCATGTATCACTCTTCTTCTATTTTCTTGCTTAATCATAATTATTCTCTTGTGAGATACATCATCTCTTAGATCTGCTGTGAGGATTTTCACATGGTATCAGAGCATGTTGAGAGTATTGTTTATCTCCATTCTTGAGATTTTTTTGCAGGTTATTACCAAGATTTCGAGTGCAGCAGTTGTAGCAGAATCTGCATTTTTGCAGCAGTAGCAGTTGCAGTGATTCTATATTGTTTTTGCAGGTCCTCTACATCTTCAATGAATTTAGAAGAAATCCCTCCTCTTTCTCTATTCAACTATGATGAATGGAAACCAAAAATAATAGCATATTTAAAGAGCCATGATCTCTTTGATTGTTATTTTGAAAGAGAGTTCGAATCCTCTACAAAGAAGATTAAATGGTTGAATAAAGGTGACATGCACATTGGAAGAATGATGCTTGCTATGACTGATTACATATTGTACCCGACCATCATTGATATTGAAACTCCAAAAGAGTTATGGGCTCATCTGGATGAAATATTCGGCAAAAAGAATGATGGATTTGGTCCAAATCCCTTCAAAAGCAAGCAAGGTGATGCATTCGCTCCTCCTGATGGTCTCTCAGATCATGATGCATTCGCTCCTCCTGATGGTCTCTCAGATCATGTTGCATTCGATCCCCTTGATGATCTCTCAGATCATGAACCAGTATCATCTCATATTGAAGTTGTTGACAAAGAACTTGCAGATTCTCCGCTCATGCTCAAACTTTCTTCTCTTTCTGTGCCAGTTCACACTCTAGATATTGCAGAAGGTCCTAAATCCTCTCGTGCACCAGAGTTTGTTGGTTTGCATCATGATCACATGAATATTTCGGAGGTAACATCAGCTATTGGAGGTAATGCATTCGCTCCTCTTCAGCAAACATCTCTTATTTACTACTATATGATCATTAGCACATGCTTTCAGAAGGTTATTGAAGAATATGGCCATTGCCACCTGCTTGAGATAATTTCTCATGCATCATATGATAGTTTTGATCTCACCCCTGCTGGTTCAAAGGAGATCTCAAGAAACTATTTTGAAAGTCTTAAATCTGATTTTGATTTCAAGCAAACATGTAATAGTTCTTTTTGGCATAATCTCACCCATGGTGGTTCGAAGGAGAAGACAAAGGACTATATGCACATTCAAAAATTTGATCCTACCTCAGCTGATTCGAATCACAGGTTCAAGGATCATTCTAATACTGTTGGATTTGTTCTCATCACATTTGATCTGAAGAGCAAGTACAAGCACATGCTTTTTGAGCATGATCCACTTCTTCCCAAGAAGAAGATACCTCCAGACATATGACCAAGCATCACACATGCTTGAGTTTGGAGATTTTTTTTATGTGTGCCTTACAGTCTATTTTTTGGAGGAGGGGGTATGTTTCCCATGAATTTTTCCCACTTCCTTGGTTTATTGATTGTTATTATTCATTGTATTGGGTGACCTTTGGTCTTAGTTACCAGGGCCCAGGATGGATTAAGGGGGGGTGTTAGGATATTCCTATACTCCATCCTAGTCCCACCAGTATTTTGATCATTTACATTTTCAGTCATGCATGCACCTTTTAGGGTTTTCATGCATTTTGCATGCATCCCAGTCATCAGTCCAGCACCTAGCCCTCAGTTAGCCCGCCCCCAGGAGCTTCTCACTATTCAGTTTTAGCCCTCCAGTTGCTTAGTGCGCCCTTCTTCCTTGATTTTAGGGAGCAACTCGCCCTTCTTCACCTACCAGTCCAGTTGTCACTCAGTTACAGTCAGTTACACTCAGTTACAGTCAGTTACACTCAGTTACACTCAGTTACAGTCAGTTACACTCAGTTACACTCAGTTACATTGAGTTACAGTCAGTTACAGTCAGTTACATTGAGTTACAGTCAGTTACACTCAGTTACATTGAGTTACACTCAGTTACACCTACCAGAGTTAGTTTGACTGATGGTTGACAGTTACTTGAGCATTGATGACTCCACTGATGATGATGAAGACTTCCAGTTGCGCTCCGATGATCATGAGGACACCTAGTTGTGCTCCGATGACACTCCAGTGATCCTTTGATCACTTCATGAAGGCTAATTCGAATTGCCACCTTAGGCATTCGAATTCCTCATGCATTGTATTATATATATGTCCATTTGTGATTAATAACATAGTATGACCGAAGTATTATTGCTTCTATCTGAGTTCTACTGTACCATATTATTCTGTTGCTCATTATACTGCATGTATCACTCTTATTCTATTTTCTTGCTTAATCATAATTATTCTCTTGTGAGATACATCATCTCTTAGAACTGCTGTGAGGATTTTAACACATTCTACATCATAACGACTTTCTATAGTTTGCGCATTCGTCCCGAAATAAGAAAAGCTTATTTCCACCATTTTTTAAAATCACAGCTTCTAGAAGGTTTACATGATTTCTTAAAAAACTTGAGTTTTTAGAAAATGTGTTTTATTTCATAAATGGAATCAACAAAGTATGCACATTCTACGTCATAACGACATTCTATAGTTTGCGCATGCGTTTGAAATAAGAAAAGCTTACTTCCCCCGTTTTTTAAAATCACAGATTCTAGAAGGTTTACATGATTTGTTAAAAAACACGAGTTTTTAGAAAATGTGTTTTATTTCATAAACGGAATCAACAAAGTATGCACATTCTACGTCATAGCGACTTTCTATAGTTTGCGCATGCGTCCGGAAATAAGAAAAGCTTACTACCCCCCGTTTTTCAAAATCACAGCTTCTAGAAGGTTTACATGATTTCTTAAAAAAATCGAGTTTTTAGAAAATGTGTTTTATTTCATAAATGGAATCAACAAAGTATGCACATTCTACGTCATAACGAATTTCTATAGTTTGCGCATGCGTCCGGAAATAAGAAAAGCTTACTTCCACCGTTTTTTAAAATCACTGCTTCTAGAAGGTTTACATGATTTGGTAAAAAACACGAGTTTTTAGAAAATGTGTTTTATTTCATAAATGGAATCTACATAGTATGCACATTCTACGTCATAACGACTTTCTATAGTTTGCGCATTCGTCCGGAAATAAGAAAAGCTTACTTCCAGTGTTTTTTAAAATCACAGCTTCTAGAAGGTTTACATGATTTCGTAAAAAACACGAGTTTTTAGAAAATGTGTTTTATTTCATAAATGGAATGTACAAAGTATGCACATTCTACGTCATAACGACTTTCTATAGTTTGCGCAAGCGTCCGGAAATAAGAAAAGCTTACTTCCCCCCGTTTTTTAAAATCACAGCTTCTAGAAGGTTTACATGATTTCTTAAAAAACTCGAGTTTTTATAAAATGTGTTTTATTTCATAAATGGAATCAACAAAGTATGCACATTCTACGTCATAACGAATTTCTATAGTTTGCGCATGCGTCCGGAAATAAGAAAAGCTTACTTCCACCGTTTTTTAAAATCACAGCTTCTAGAAGGTTTACATGATTTGGTAAAAAACACAAGTTTTTAGAATATGTGTTTTATTTCATAAATGGAATCTGCAAAGTATGCACATTCTATGTCATAACGACTTTCTATAGTTTGCGCATGCGTCCGGAAATAAGAAAAGCTTACTTCCACCGTTTTTTAAAATCACATCTTCTAGAAGGTTTACATGATTTCTTAAAAAACACGAGTTTTTAGAAAATGTGTTTTATTTAATAAATGGAATCAACAAAGTATGCACATTGTACGTCATAACGACTTTCTATAGTTTGCGCATTCGTCCGGAAATAAGAAAAGCTTACTTCCACCGTTTTTTAAAATCACAGCTTCTAGAAGGTTTACATGATTTCGTAAAAAACACGAGTTTTTAGAAAATGTGTTTTATTTCATAAATGGAATCTACAAAGTATGCACATTCTACGACATAATGACTTTCTATAGTTTGTGCATGCGTCCGGAAATAAGAAAAGCTTACTTCCCCCGTTTTTTAAAATCACGGATTCTAGAAGGTTTACATGATTTCTTTAGAAACACGACTTTTTAGAAAATGTGTTTTATTTCATAAATGGAATCAACAAAGTATGCACATTCGACATCATAACGACTTTCTATAGTTTGCGCATGCGTCCGGAAATAAGAAAAGCTTACTTCCACTGTTTTTTAAAATCACAGCTTCTAGAAGCTTTACTTGATTTCGTAAAAAACACGAGATTTTAGAAAATGTGTTTTATTTCATAAATGGAATCTACAAAGTATGCACATTCTACGTCATAACGACTTTCTATAGTTTGCGCATGCGTCCGGAAATAAGAAAAGCTTACTTGCACTGTTTTTTAAAATCACAGCTTCTAGAAGGTTTACATGGTTTCTTAAAAAACACGAGTTTTTAGAAAATGTGTTTTATTTCATAAATTGAATCAACAAAGTATGCACATTCTACGTCATAACGACTTTCTATAGTTTGCGCATGCGTTTGGAAATAAGAAAAGCTTACTTCCCCCGTTTTTTAAAATCACAGATTCTAGAAGGTTTACATGATTTCTTAAAAAACACGAGTTTTTAGAAAATGTGTTTTATTTCATAAATGGAATCAACAAAGTATGCACATACTACCTCATAGCGACTTTCTGTAGTTTGCGCATGCGTTTGGAAATAAGAAAAGCTTACTTCCCCCGTTTTTTAAAATCACAGCTTCTAGAAGGTTTACATGATTTCTTAAAAAACAGGAGTTTTTTGAAAATGTATTTTATTTCATAAATGGAAACAACAAAGTATGCATATTCTACGTCATAACGACTTTCTATAGTTTGCGCATGCGTCCGGAAATAAGAAAAGCTTACTTCCACCGTTTTTTAAAATCACAGCTTCTAGAAGGTTTACATGATTTCTTAAAAAACACGAGTTTTTAGAAAATGTGTTTTATTTCATCAATTGAATCAACAAAGTATGCGCATTCTACGTCACAACGACATTCTATAGTTTGCGCATTCGTCCGGAAATAAGAAAACCTTACTTCCGCCGTTTTTTAAAATCACAGCTTCTAGAAGGTTTACATGATTTTGTAAAAAACATGAGTTTTTAGAAAATGTGCTTTATTTCATAAATGGAATCTACAAAGTATGCACATTCTACGTCATAACGACTTTCTATAGTTTCCGCATAAGTATTGAAATAAGAAAAGCTTACTTCCCCCGTTTTTTAAAATCACAGCTTCTAGAAGGTTTACATGATTTCATAAAAAACACGAGTTTTTAGAAAATGTGTTTTATTTCATAAATGGAATCAACAAAGTATGCACATTCTACGTCATAACGACTTTCTATAGTTTGTGCATTCGTCCAGAAATAAGAAAAGCTTACTTCCACGGTTTTTTAAAATCACAGCTTCTAGAAGGTTTACATGATTTCGTAAAAAACATGAGTTTTTGGAAAATGTGCTTTATTTCATAAATGGAATCTACAAAGTATGCACATTCTACGTCATAACGACTTTCTATAGTTTGCGCATGCGTCCAGAAATAGGAAAAGCTTACTTCCACCATTTTTTAAAATCACAGCTTCTAGAAGGTTTACATGATTTCCTAAAAAACACGAGTTTTTAGAAAATGTGTTTTGTTTCATAAATGGAATCAACAAAGTATGCACAATCTACGTCATAACGACTTTCTATAGTTTGCGCATGCGTTCGGAAATAAGAAAAGCTTACTTCCACCGTTTTTTAAAATCACAGCTTCTAGAAGGTTTACATGATTTCTTAAAAAACACGAGATTTAGAAAATGTGTTTTATTTCATCAATTGAATCAACAAAGTATGCACATTCTACGTCATAACGACTTTCTATAGTTTGCGCATTCGTCCGGAAATAAGAAAACCTTACTTCCACCGTTTTTTAAAATCACAGCTTCTAGAAGGTTTACATGATTTCGTAAAAAACATGAGTTTTTAGAAAATGTGCATTAATTTCATAAATGGAATCTACAAAGTATGGACATTCTACGTGATAACGACTTTCTATAGTTTCCGCATATGTTTGGAAATAAGAAAAGCTTACTTCTCCCGTTTTTTAAAATCACAGCTTCTAGAAGGTTTACATGATTTCGTAAAAAACATGAGTTTTTAGAAAATGTGTTTTATTTCATAAATGGAATCAACAAAGTATGCAAATTCTACGTCATAACGACTTTCTATAGTTTGTGCATTCGTCCGGAAATAAGAAAAGCTTACTTCCACCGTTTTTTAAAATCACAGCTTCTAGAAGGTTTACATGATTTCGTAAAAAACACGAGTTTTTAGAAAATGTGCTTTATTTCATAAATGGAATCTACAAAGTATGCACATTCTACGTCATAACGACTTTCTATAGTTTGCGCATGCATTCAGAAGCAAGAAAAGCTTACTTCCACCATTTTTTAAAATCACAGCTTCTAGAAGGTTTACATGATTTCCTAAAAAACACGAGTTTTTAGAAAATGTGTTTTATTTCTTAAATGGAATCAACAATGTATGCACATTGTACGTCATAATGACTTTCTATAGTTTGCGCATTCGTCCAGAAATAAGAAAAGCTTACTTCCACGGTTTTTTAAAATCACAGCTTCTAGAAGGTTTACATGATTTCGTAAAAAACATGAGTTTTTAGAAAATGTGCTTTATTTCATAAATGGAATCTACAAAGTATGCACATTCTACGTCATAACGACTTTCTATAGTTTGCGCATGCGTCCAGAAATAAGAAAAGCTTACTTCCACCATTTTTTAAAATCACAGCTTCTAGAAGGTTTACATGATTTCCTAAAAAACACGAGTTTTTAGAAAATGTGTTTTATTTCATAAATGGAATCAACAAAGTATGCACATTCTACGTCATAACGACTTTCTATAGTTTGCGCATGCGTTCGGAAATAAGAAAAGCTTACTTCCACCATTTTTTAAAATCACAGCTTCTAGAAGGTTTACATGATTTCTTAAAAAACACGAGTTTTTAGAAAATGTGTTTTATTTCATCAATTGAATCAACAAAGTATGCACATTCTACGTCATAACGACTTTCTATAGTTTGCGCATTCGTCCGGAAATAAGAAAACCTTACTTCCACCGTTTTTTAAAATCACAGCTTCTAGAAGGTTTACATGATTTCGTAAAAAACATGAGTTTTTAGCAAATGTGCTTTATTTCATAAATGGAATCTACAAAGTATCCGCATTCTACGTGATAACGACTTTCTATAGTTTGCGCATATGTTTGGAAATAAGAAAAGCTTACTTCCCCCGTTTTTTAAAATCACAACTTCTAGAAGGTTTACATGATTTCGTAAAAAACACGAGTTTTTAGAAAATGTGTTTTATTTCATAAATGGAATCAAAAAAGTATGCACATTCTACGTCATAACGACTTTCTATAGTTTGCGCATTCGTCCGGAAATAAGAAAATCTTACTTCCACCGTTTTTTAAAATCACAGCTTCTAGAAGGTTTACATGATTTCGTAAAAAACACGAGTTTTTAGAAAATGTGCTTTATTTCATAAATGGAATCTACAAAGTATGCACATTCTACGTCATAACGACTTTCTATAGTTTGCGCATGCATTCGGAAATAAGAAAAGCTTACTTCCACCATTTTTTAAAATGACAGCTTCTAGAAGGTTTACATGATTTCCTAAAAAACATGAGTTTTTAGAAAATGTGTTTTATTTCTTAAATAGAATCAACAATGTATGCACATTCTACGTCATAATGACTTTCTATAGTTTGCGCATTCTTCCAGAAATAAGAAAAGCTTACTTCCACCGTTTTTTAAAATCACAGCTTCTAGAAGGTTTACATGATTTCGTAAAAAACACGAGTTTTTAGAAAATGTGCTTTATTTCATAAATGGAATTTACAAAGTATGCACATTCTACGTCATAACGACTTTCTATAGTTTGCGCATGCGTCCGGAAATAAGAAAAGCTTACTTCCACCATTTTTTAAAATCACAGCTTCTAGAAGGTTTACATGATTTCTTAAAAAACACGAGTTTATAGAAAATGTGTTTTATTTGATAAATGGAATCAACAAAGTATGCGCATTCTACGTCATAACGACTTTCTATAGTTTGCGCATGCGTTTGGAAATAAGAAAAGCTTACTTCCGCCATTTTTTAAAATCACAGATTCTAGAAGGTTTACATGTTTTCTTAAAAAACACGAGTTTTTAGAAAATGTGTTTTATTTCATCAATTGAATGAACAAAGTATGCACATTCTATTTCATAACGACTTTCTATAGTTTGCGCATTCATCCGGAAATAATAAAACCTTACTTCCACCGTTTTTTAAAATCACAGCTTCTAGAAGGTTTACATGATTTCGTAAAAAACACGAGTTTTTAGAAAATGTGCTTTATTTCATAAATGGAATCTACAAAGTATGCACATTCTACGTCATAACGACTTTCTATAGTTTGCGCATGCATTCGGAAATAAGAAAAGCTTACTTCCACCATTTTTTAAAATCACAGCTTCTAGAAGGTTTACATGATTTCCTAAAAAACACGAGTTTTTAGAAAATGTGTTTTATTTCTTAAATGGAATCAACAATGTATGCACATTCTACGTCATAACGACTTTCTATAGTTTGCGCATTCTTCCAGAAATAAGAAAAGCTTACTTCCACCGTTTTTTAAAATCACAGCTTCTAGAAGGTTTACATAATTTCTTAAAAAACATGAGTTTTTAGAAAATGTGTTTTATTTCATAAATAGAATCTACAAAGTATGCACTTTCTACGTCATAATGACTTTCTATAGTTTGCGCATGCGTCCGGAAATAAGAAAAGCTTACTTCCACCATTTTTTAAAATCACAGCTTCTAGAAGGTTTACATGATTTCTTAAAAAACACGAGTTTTTAGAAAATGTGTTTTATTTCATAAATGGAATCAACAAAGTATCCACATTCTACGTCATAACGACTTTCTATAGTTTGCGCATGCGTTTGGAAATAAGAAAAGCTTACTTCCCCCGTTTTCTAAAATCACAGATTCTAGAAGGTTTACATGATTTCTTAAAAAACAGGAGTTTTTAGAAAATGTGTTTTATTTTATAAATGGAAACAACAAAGTATGCACATTCTACGTCATAACGACTTTCTATAGTTTGCGCATGTGTCCGGAAATAAGAAAAGCTTACTTCCATCGTTTTTTAAAATCACAGCTTCTAGAAGGTTTACATGATTTCGTAAAAAACACGAGTTTTTAGAAAATGTGTTTTATTTCATAAATAGAATCTACAAAGTATGCACATTCTACGTCATAACGACTTTCTATAGTTTACGCATGCGTCCGGAAATAAGAAAAGCTTACTTCCACCGTTTTTTAAAATCACAGCTTCTAGAAGGTTTACATGATTTCCTAAAAAACACGAGTTTTTAGAAAATGTGTTGTATTTCATAAATGGAATCAACAAAGTATGCACATTCTAAGTCATAACGATTTTCTATAGTTTGCACATGCGTTTGGAAATAAGAAAAGCTTACTTCCCCCATTTTTTAATATCACAGCTTCTAGAAGGTTTACATGATTTCTTAAAAAACATGAGTTTTTAGAAAATGTGTTTTATTTCATAAATGGAATCAACAAAGTATGCACATTCTACGTCATAATGACTTTCTATATTTTGCGCATGCGTCCGGAAATAAGAAAAGCTTACTTCCACCGTTTTTTAAAATCACAGCTTCTTGAAGGTTTACATGATTTCGTAAAAAACATGAGTTTTTAGAAAATGTGTTTTATTTCATAAATGGAATCTACAAAGTATGCACATTCTCCGTCATAACGACTTTCTATAGTTTGCGCATTCGTCCGGAAATAAGAAAAGCTTACTTCCACCGTTTTTTAAAATCACAGCTTCTAGAAGGTTTACATGATTTCGTAAAAAAGACGAGTTTTTAGAAACTGTGTTTTATTTCATAAATGGAATCTACAAAGTATGCACGTTCTACGTCATAACGACTTTCTATAGTTTGCGCATGCGTCCGGAAAAAAGAAAAGCTTACTTCACCGTTTTTTAAAATCACAGCTTCTAGAAGGTTTACATGATTTCTTAAAAAACACGAGTTTTTAGAAAATGTGTTTTATTTCATAAATGGAATCATCAAAGTATGCACATTCTACGTCATAACGACTTTCTATAGTTTGCGCATGCATTTGGAAATAAGAAAAGCTTACTTCCCCCGTTTTTTAAAATCACAGCTTCTAGAAGGTTTACATGATTTCTTAAAAAACACGAGTTTTTAGAAAATGTATTTTATTTCATAAATGGAAACAACAAAGTATGCACATTCTACGTCATAACGACTTTCTATAGTTTGCGCATGCGTCCGGAAATAAGAAAAGCTTACTTCCACCATTTTTTAAAATCACAGCTTCTAGAAGGTTTACATGATTTCTTAAAAAACATGAGTTTTTAGAAAATGTGTTTTATTTTATAAATTGAATCAACAAAGTATGCACATTCTACGTCATAACGACTTTCTATAGTTTGCGCATTCGTCCGGAAATAAGAAAAGCTTACTTCCACTGTTTTTTAACTTCACAGCTTCTAGAAGGTTTACTCGATTTCGTAAAAGACACGAGTTTTTACAAAATGTGTTTTATTTCATAAATGGAATCTACAAAGTATGCACATTCTACGTCATAACGACTTTCTATAGTTTGCGCATGCGTCCGGAAATAAGAAAACCTTACTTCCCCCGTTTTTTAAAATCACAGCTTCTAGAAGGTTTACATGATTTCTTAAAAAACACGAGTTTTTAGAAAATGTGTTTTATTTCATAAATTGAATCTACAAAGTATGCACATTCAACGTCATACCAACTTTCTATAGTTTGCGCATGCGTCCGGAAATAAGAAAAGCTTACTTCCCCTGTCTTTTAAAATCACAGCTTCTAGAAGGTTTACATGATTTCTTAAAAAACACAAGTTTTTAGAAAATGTGTTTTATTTCATAAATGGAATCAACAAAGTATGCACATTCTAAATCATAACGACTTTCATTAGTTTGCGCATGCATTTGGAAATCAGAAAAGCTTACTTCCCCTGTCTTTTAAAATCACAGCTTCTAGAAGGTTTACATGATTTCTTAAAAAACACGAGTTTTTAGAAAATGTGTTTTATTTCATAAATTGAATCAACAAAGTATGCACATTCTACGTCATAACGACTTTCTATAGTTTGCGCATTCATCCGGAAATAAGAAAACCTTACTTCCACTGTTTTTTAAAATAACAGCTTCTAGAAGGTTTACATGATTTCGTAAAAAACAGGAGTTTATAGAAAATGTGATTTATTTCATAAATGGAATCTACAAAGCATGCACATTCTACGTCATAACGACTTTCTATAGTTTGCGCATGCGTCCGGAAATAAGAAAAGCTTACTTCCGCCATTTTTTAAAATCACAGCTTCTAGAAGGTTTACATGATTTCTTAAAAAACACGAGTTTTTAGAAAATTTGTTTTATTTCATCAATGGAATCAACAAAGTATGCACATTCTACGTCATAACGACTTTCTATAGTTTGCGCATTCGTTCGGAAATAACAAAAGCTTACTTCCACCATTTTTTAAAATCAAATCTTCTAGAAGGTTTACATGGTTTCTTAAAAAACATGAGTTTTTAGAAAATGTGTTTTATTTCATAAATGGAATCAACAAAGTATGCACATTCTACGTCATAACGACTTTTTATAGTTTGTGCATTCGTCCGGAAATAAGAAAAGCTTACTTTGACCGTTTTTTAAAATCACAGCTTCTAGAAGGTTTACATGATTTCGTAAAAAACACGAGTTTTTAGAAAATGTGTTTTTTTTCATAAATGGAATCAACAAAGTATGCACATTCTACGTCATAACGACTTTCTATAGTTTGCGCATAAGTTTGGAAATAAGAAAAGCTTGCTTCCCCCGTTTTTTAAAATCAGAGCTTCTAGAAGGTTTACATGATTTCTTAAAAAACACGAGTTTTTAGAAAATGTGTTTTATTTCATCAATGGAATCAACAAAGTATGCACATTCTACGTCATAACGACTTTCTATAGTCTGTGCATTCGTCCGGAAATAAGAAAACCTTACTTCCACCATTTTTAAAATCACAGCTTCTAGAAGGTTTACATGATTTCGTAAAAAACACGAGTTTTTAGAAAATGTGATTTATTTCATAAATGGAATCTACAAAGCATGCACATTCTACGTCATAATGACTTTCTATAGTTTGCGCATGCGTCCGGAAATAAGAAAAGCTTACTTCCCCCGTTTTTTAAAATCACAGCTTCTAGAAGGTTTACATGATTTCTTAAAAAACACGAGTTTTTAGAAAATGTGTTTTATTTCATCAATGGAATCAACAAAGTATGCACATTCTACGTCATAACGACTTTCTATAGTTTGCGCATGCGTTCGGAAATAACAAAAGCTTACTTCCACCGTTTTTTAAAATCAAATCTTCTAGAAGGTTTACATGGTTTCTTAAAAAACATGAGTTTTTAGAAAATGTGTTTTATTTCATAAATGGAATCAACAAAGTATGCACATTCTATGTCATAACGAATTTCTATAGTTTGCGCATGCATCTGGAAATAAGAAAAGCTTACTTCCCCCGTTTTTTAAAATCACAGCTTCTAGAAGGTTTACATGATTTCTTAAAAAACACGAGTTTTTAGAAAATATGTTTTATTTCATAAATGGAATCAACAAAGTATGCACATTCTACGTCATAACGACTTTCTATAGTTTGCGCATAAGTTTGGAAATAAGAAAAGCTTACTTCCCCCGTTTTTTAAAATCACAGCTTCTAGAAGGTTTACATGATTTCTTAAAAAACACGAGTTTTTAGAAAATGTGTTTTATTTCATCAATGGAATCAACAAAGTATGCACATTCTACGTCATAACGACTTTCTATAGTTTGTGCATTCGTCCATAAATAAGAAAACCTTACTTCCACCGTTTTTTAAAATCACAGCTTCTAGAAGGTTTACATTATTTCGTAAAAAACACGAGTTTTTAGAAAATGTGATTTATTTCATAAATGGAATCTACAAAGCATGCACCTTCTACGTCATAACGACTTTCTATAGTTTGTGCATGCGTCAGGAAATAAGAAAAGCTTACTTCCCCTGTTTTTTAAAATCACAGCTTCTAGAAGGTTTACATGATTTCTTAAAAAACACAAGTTTTTAGAAAATCTGTTTTATTTCATAAATGGAATCAACAAAGTATGCACATTCTAAATCATAACGACTTTCTATAGTTTGCGCATGCATTTGGAAATAAGAAAAGCTTACTTCCCCCGTTTTTTAAAATCACAGCTTCTAGAAGGTTTACATGATTTGTTATAAAAGACGAGTTTTTAGAAAATGTGTTTTATTTCATAAATGGAATCAACAAAGTATGCACATTCTACCACATAACGACTTTCTATAGTTTGCGCATGCGTCCGGAAAGAAGAAAAGCTTAGTTCCACCATTTTTTAAAATCACAGCTTCTAGAAAGTTTACATGATTTCGTAAAAAACACGAGTTTTTAGAAAATGTGTTTTATTTCATAAATGGAATCTACAAAGTATGCACATTCTACGTCATAATGACTTTCTATAGTTTGCGCATTCGTCCGGAAATAAGAAAAGCTTACTTCCACCATTTTTTAAAATCACAGCTTCTAGAAGGTTTACATGATTTCTTAAAAAACACGAGTTTTCAGAAAATGTATTTTATTTCATAAATGGTAACAACAAAGTATGCACATTCTACGTCGTAACGACTTTCTATAGTTTGCGCATGCGTCCAGAAATAAGAAAAGCTTACTTCCACCGTTTTTTAAAATCACAGCTTCTAGAAGGTTTACATGATTTCTTAAAAAACACGAGTTTTTAGAAAATGTGTTTTATTTCATAACTTGAATCAACAAAGTATGCACATTCTACGTCATAACGACTTTCTATAGTTTGCGCATTCGTCCGCAAATAAGAAAAGCTTACTTCCACCGTTGTTTAAAATCACAGCTTCTAGAAGGTTTACATGATTTCGTAAAAAACAAGAGTTTTTACAAAATGTGTTTTATTTCATAAATGGAATCTACAAAGTATGCACATTCTACGTCATAACGACTTTCTATAGTTTGCGCATGCGTCCGGAAATAAGAAAAGCTTACTTCCCCTGTTTTTTAAAATCACAGCTTCTAGAAGGTTTACATGATTTCTTAAAAAACACAAGTTTTTAGAAAATCTGTTTTATTTCATAAATGGAATCAACAAAGTATGCACATTCTAAATCATAACGACTTTCTATAGTTTGCGGATGCATTTGGAAATAAGAAAAGCTTAATTCCCCCGTTTTTTAAAATCACAGCTTCTAGAAGGTTTACATGATTTGTTATAAAAGACGAGTTTTTAGAAAATGTGTTTTATTTCATAAATGGAATCAACAAAGTATGCACATTCTAAATCATAACGACTTTCTATAGTTTGCGCATGCATTTGGAAATAAGAAAAGCTTACTTCCCCCGTTTTTTAAAATCACAGCTTCTAGAAGGTTTACATGATTTCGTAAAAAACACGAGTTTTTAGAAAATGTGTTTTATTTCATAAATGGAATCTACAAAGTATGCACATTCTACGTCATAACGACTTTCTATAGTTTGCGCATTCGTCCGGAAATAAGAAAAGCTTACTTCCACCATTTTTTAAAATCACAGCTTCTAGAAGGTTTACATGATTTTTTAAAAAACACGAGTTTTTAGAAAATGTGTTTTATTTCATAAATGGAATAAACAGAGTATGCACATTCTACGTCATAACGACTTTATATAGTTTGCGCATGCGTTTGGAAATAAGAAAAGCTTACTTCCCCCTTTTTTTAAAATCACAGCTTCTAAACGGTTTACATGATTTCGTAGAAAACATGAGTTTTTAGAAAATGTGTTTTATTTCATAAATGGAATCAACAAAGTATGCACATTCTACGTCATAACGACTTTCTATAGTTTGCAAATGCGTCCGGAAATAAGAAAAGCTTACTTCCCCCGTTTTTTAAAATCACAGCTTCTAGAAGGTTTACATGATTTCGTAGAAAACATGAGTTTTTAGAAAATGTGTTCTATTTCATAAATTTAATCTATAAAGTATGCACATTCTACGTCATAACGACTTTATATAGTTTGCGCGTGCGTTTGGAAATAAGAAAAGCTTACTTCCCCCGTTTTTTAAAATCACAGCTTCTAGAAGGTTTACATGATTTCGTAAAAAACATGAGTTTTTAGAAAATGTATTTTGTTTCATAAATGGAATCAACAAAGTATGCACATTCTACGTCGTAACGACTTTCTATAGTTTGCGCATGCATCTGGAAATAAGAAAAGCTTACTTCCCCCGTTTTTTAAAATCACAGCTTCTAGAAGGTTTACATGATTTCTTAAAAAACACGAGTTTTCAAAAAATATGTTTTATTTCATAAATGGAATCAACAAAGTATCCACATTCTACGTCATAACGACTTTCTATAGTTTGCGCATAAGTTTGGAAATAAGAAAAGCTTACTTCCCCCGTTTTTTAAAATCACAGCTTCTAGAAGGTTTACATGATTTCTTAAAAAACACGAGTTTTTAGAAAATGTGTTTTATTTCATCAATGGAATCAACAAAGTATGCACATTCTACGTCATAACGACTTTCTATAGTTTGAGCATTCGTCCGGAAATAAGAAAAGCTTACTTCCAACGTTTTTTAAAATCACAGCTTCTAGAAGGTTTACATGATTTCGTAAAAAACACGAGTTTTTAGAAAATATGTTTTATTTCATAAAACAAATCAACAAAGTATGCACATTCTACGTCATAACGACTTTCTATAGTTTGCGCATAAGTTTGGAAATAAGAAAAGCTTACTTCCCCCGTTTTTTAAAATCACAGCTTCTAGAAGGTTTACATGATTTCGTAAAAAACACGAGTTCTTAGAAAATGTGTTTTATTTCATAAATGGAATCTACAAAGTATGCACATTCTACGTTATAACGACTTTCTATAGTTTGAGCATTCGTCCGGAAATAAGAAAAGCTTACTTCCAACGTTTTTTAAAATCATAGCTTCTAGAAGGTTTACATGATTTCGTAAAAAACACGAGTTTTTAGAAAATATGTTTTATTTCATAAATGGAATCTACAAAGTATGCAAATTCTACGTCATAACGACTTTCTATAGTTTGCGCATGCGTCCGAAAATAAGAAAAGCTTACTTCCCCTGTTTTTTAAAATCACAGCTTCTAGAAGGTTTACATGATTTCTTAAAAAACACAAGTTTTTAGAAAATCTGTTTTATTTCATAAATGGAATCAACAAAGTATGCACATTCTAAATCATAACGACTTTCTATAGTTTGCGCATGCATTTGGAAATAAGAAAAGCTTACTTCCCCCGTTTTTTAAAATCACAGCTTCTAGAAGGTTTACATGATTTGTTATAAAAGACGAGTTTTTAGAAAATGTGTTTTATTTCATAAATGGAATCAACAAAGTATGCACATTCTACCACATAACGACTTTCTATAGTTTGCGCATGCGTCCGGAAAGAAGAAAAGCTTAGTTCCACCATTTTTTAAAATCACAGCTTCTAGAAGGTTTACATGATTTCGTAAAAAACACGAGTTTTTAGAAAATGTGTTTTATTTCATAAATGGAATCTACAAAGTATGCACATTCTACGTCATAACGACTTTCTATAGTTTGCGCATTCGTCCGGAAATAAGAAAAGCTTACTTCCACCATTTTTTAAAATCACAGCTTCTAGAAGGTTTACATGATTTCTTAAAAAACACGAGTTTTCAGAAAATGTATTTTATTTCATAAATGGTAACAACAAAGTATGCACATTCTACGTCGTAACGACTTTCTATAGTTTGCGCATGCGTCCAGAAATAAGAAAAGCTTACTTCCACCGTTTTTTAAAATCACAGCTTCTAGAAGGTTTACATGATTTCTTAAAAAACACGAGTTTTTAGAAAATGTGTTTTATTTCATAACTTGAATCAACAAAGTATGCACATTCTACGTCATAACGACTTTCTATAGTTTGCGCATTCGTCCGGAAATAAGAAAAGCTTACTTCCACCGTTGTTTAAAATCACAGCTTCTAGAAGGTTTACATGATTTCGTAAAAAACAAGAGTTTTTACAAAATGTGTTTTATTTCATAAATGGAATCTACAAAGTATGCACATTCTACGTCATAACGACTTTCTATAGTTTGCGCATGCGTCCGGAAATAAGAAAAGCTTACTTCCCCCGTTTTTTAAAATCACAGCTTCTAGAAGGTTTACATGATTTCTTAAAAAACACGAGTTTTTAGAAAATGTGTTTTATTTCATAAATGGAATCAACAAAGTATAAACATTCGACGTCACAACGAATTTCTATAGTTTGCGCATGCGTTTGGAAATAAGAAAAGCTTACTTCCCCCGTTTTTTAAAATCACAGATTCTAGAAGGTTTACATTATTTGTTAAAAAACACGAGTTTTTAGAAAATGTGTTTTATTTCACAAAGGAATCAACAAAGTATGCACATTCTACGTCATAATGACTTTCTATAGTTTGTGAATGCGTCCGGAAATAAGAAAAGCTTACTTCCACCGTTTTTTAAAATAATAGCTTCTAGAAGGTTTACATGATTTCGTAAAAAACACGAGTTTTTAGAAAATGTGTTTTATTTCATAAATGGAATCTACAAAGTATGCACATTCTACGTCATAACGACTTTCTATAGTTTGCGCATGCGTCTGGAAATAAGAAAAGCTTACTTCCCCCGATTTTTAAAATCACAGCTTCTAGAAGGTTTACATGATTTCGTAAAAAACATGAGTTTTTAGTAAATGTGTTCTATTTCATAAATGGAATCTACAAATTATGCACATTCTACGTCATAACGACTTTCTATAGTTTGCGCATGCCTTCGCAAATAAGAAAAGCTTACTTCCCCCGTTTTTTAAAATCACAGCTTCTAGAAGGTTTACATGATTTCTTAAAAAACACGAGTTTTTAGAAAATGTGTTTTATTTCATAAATGGAATAAACAGAGTATGCACATTCTACGTCATAATGACTTTATATAGTTTGCGCATGCGTTTGGAAATAAGAAAAGCTTACTTCCCCCGTTTTTTAAAATCACAGCTTCTAAACGGTTTACATGATTTCGTAAAAAACATGAGTTTTTAAAAAATGTGTTTTATTTAATAAATGGAATCAACAAAGTATGCACATTCTACGTCATAACGACTTTCTATAGTTTGCAAATGCGTCTGGAAATAAGAAAAGCTTACTTCCCCTGTTTTTTAAAATCACAGCTTCTAGAAGGTTTACATGATTTCGTAGAAAACATGAGTTTTTAAAAAATGTGTTCTATTTCATAAATTTAATCTACAAAGTATGCACATTCTACGTCATAGCGACTTTATATAGTTTGCGCATGCGTTTGGAAATAAAAAAGCTTACTTCCCCCGTTTTTTAAAATCACAGCTTCTAGAAGGTTTACATGATTTCGTAAAAAACATTAGTTTTTAGAAAATGTATTTTGTTTCCTAAATGGAATCAACAAAGTATGCACATTCTACGTCATAACGACTTTCTATAGTTTGCGCATGCGTCCGGAAATAAGAAAAGCTTACTTCCCCTGTTTTTTAAAATCACAGCTTCTAGAAGGTTTACATGATTTCTTAAAAAACACAAGTTTTTAGAAAATCTGTTTTATTTCATAAATGGAATCAACAAAGTATGCACATTCTAAATCATAACGACTTTCTATAGTTTGCGGATGCATTTGGAAATAAGAAAAGCTTACTTCCCCCGTTTTTTAAAATCACAGCTTCTAGAAGGTTTACATGATTTGTTATAAAAGACGAGTTTTTAGAAAATGTGTTTTATTTCATAAATGGAATCAACAAAGTATGTACATTCTAAATCATAACGACTTTCTATAGTTTGCGCATGCATTTGGAAATAAGAAAAGCTTACTTCCCCCGTTTTTTAAAATCACAGCTTCTAGAAGGTTTACATGATTTCGTAAAAAACACGAGTTTTTAGAAAATGTGTTTTATTTCATAAATGGAATCTACAAAGTATGCACATTCTAAGTCATAAGAACTTTCTATAGTTTGCGCATTCGTCCGGAAATAAGAAAAGCTTACTTCCACCATTTTTTAAAATCACAGCTTCTAGAAGGTTTACATGATTTTTTAAAAAACACGAGTTTTTAGAAAATGTGTTTTATTTCATAAATGGAATAAACAGAGTATGCACATTCTACGTCATAACGACTTTATATAGTTTGCGCATGCGTTTGGAAATAAGAAAAGCTTACTTCCCCCTTTTTTTAAAATCACAGCTTCTAAACGGTTTAGATGATTTCGTAGAAAACATGAGTTTTTAGAAAATGTGTTTTATTTCATAAATGGAATCAACAAAGTATGCACATTCTACGTCATAACGACTTTCTATAGTTTGCAAATGCGTCCGGAAATAAGAAAAGCTTACTTCCCCCGTTTTTTAAAATCACAGCTTCTAGAAGGTTTACATGATTTCGTAGAAAACATGAGTTTTTAGAAAATGTGTTCTATTTCATAAATTTAATCTATAAAGTATGCACATTCTACGTCATAACGACTTTATATAGTTTTCGCATGCGTTTGGAAATAAGAAAAGCTTACTTCCCCCGTTTTTTAAAATCACAGCTTCTAGAAGGTTTACATGATTTCGTAAAAAACATGAGTTTTTAGAAAATGTATTTTGTTTCATAAATGGAATCAACAAAGTATGCACATTCTACGTCATAACGACTTTCTATAGTTTGCGCATGCGTCCGGAAATAAGAAAAGCTTACTTCCCCCGTTTTTTAAAATCACAGCTTCTAGAAGGTTTACATGATTTCGTAGAAAACATGAGTTTTTAGAAAATGTGTTCTATTTCATAAATGGAATCTACAAAGTATGCACATTCTACGTCATAACGACTTTATATAGTTTGCGCATGCGTTTGGAAATAAGAAAAGCTTACTTCCCCCGTTTTTTAAAATCACAGCTTCTAGAAGGTTTACATGATTTCGTAAAAAACATGAGTTTTTAGAAAATGTGTTTTGTTTCATAAATGGAATCAACAAAGTATGCACATTCTACGTCATAACGACTTTCTATAGTTTGCGCATGCGTCCGGAAATAAGAAAAGCTTACCTCGCCTGTTTTTTAAAATCACAGCTTCTAGAAGGTTTACATGATTTCGTAAAAAACATGAGTTTTTAGAAAATGTGTTCTATTTCATAAATGGAATCAACAAAGTATGCACATTCTACGTCATATAGACTTTCTATAGTTTGCGCATGCGTTTGGAAATAAGAAAAGCTTACTTCCCCCGTTTTTTAAAATCACAGCTTCTAGAAGGTTTACATGATTTGTTAAAAACCACGAGTTTTTAGAAAATGTGTTTTATTTCATAAATGGAATCAACAAAGTATGCACATTCTGCATCATAACGACTTTCTATAGTTTGCGCATGCATTTGGAAATAAGAAAATCTTACTTCCTCCGTTTTTTAAAATCACAGCTTCTAGAAGGTTTATATGATTTGTTAAAAAACACGAGTTTTTAGAAAATGTGTTTTATTTCATAAATGGAATCAACAAAGTATGCACATTATACGTCATAACGACTTTCTATAGTTTGCGCATGCATCCGGAAATAAGAAAAGCTTACTTCCACCGTTTCTTAAAATCATAGCTTCTAGAAGGTTTACATGATTTTGTAAAAAACACGAGTTTTTAGAAAATGTGTTTTATTTCATAAGTGGAATCTACAAAGTATGCACATTCTACGTCATAACGACTTTCTATAGTTTGTGCATGCGTCCGGAAATAAGAAAAGCTTACTTCCCCCGTTTTTTAAAATCACAGCTTCTAGAAGGTTTACATGATTTCGTAAAAAACATGAGTTTTTAGAAAATGTGTTCTATTTCATAAATGGAATCTACAAAGTATGCACATTCTACGTCATAACGACTTTCTATAGTTTGCGCATGCCTTCGGAAATAAGAAAAGCTTACTTCCCCCGTCTTTTAAAATCACAGCTTCTAGAAGGTTCACATGATTTCTTAAAAAACACGAGTTTTTAGAAAATGTGTTTTATTTCATAAATGGAATCAACAAAGTATGCACATTCTACGTCATAACGACTTTCTATAGTTTGCGCATGCGTTTGGAAATAAGAAAAGCTTACTTCCCCCGTTTTTTAAAATCACAGCTTCTAGAAGGTTTACATGATTTCGTAAAAAACATGAGTTTTTAGAAAATGTGTTTTATTTCATAAATGGAATCAACAAAGTATGCACATTCTACGTCATAACGACTTTCTATAGTTTGTGCATGTGTCCGGAAATAAGAAAAGCTTACTTCCCCCGTTTTTTAAAATCACAGCTCCTAGAAGGTTTACATGATTTCGTAAAAAACATGAGTTTTTAGAAAATGTGTTCTATTTCATAAATGGAATCTACAAAGTATGCACATTCTACATCATAACGACTTTCTATAGTTTGCGCATGCGTCCGGAAATAGGAAAAGCTTACTTCCCCCGTTTTTGAAAATCACAGCTTCTACAAGGTTTACATGATTTCTTAAAAAACACCAGTTTCTAGAAAATGTGTTTTATTTCATAAATGGAATCAACAAAGTATGCACATTCTACGTCATAACGACTTTCTATAGTTTGCGCATGCGTTTGGAAATAAGAAAAGCTTACTTCCCCCGTTTTTTAAAACCACAGCTTCTAGAAGGTTTACATGATTTATTAAAAAACACGAGTTTTTAGAAAATGGATTTTATTTCATAAATGGAATCAACAAAGTATGCACATTCTACGTCATAATGACTTTCTATAGTTTGCGCACGCATTTGAACATAAAAAAAGCTTACTTCCCCCGTTTTTTAAAATCACAACTTCTAGAAGGTTTACATGATTTCTTGAAAAACACGAGTTTTTAGAAAATGTATTTTATTTCATAAATGGAATCACCAAGTATGCACATTATACGTCATAACGACTTTCTATAGTTTGCGCATGCGTCCGGAAATAAGAAAAGCTTACTTACCCCGTTTTTTAAAATCACAGCTTCTAGAAGGTTTACATGATTTCGTAAAAAACACGAGTTTTTAGAAAATGTGTTCTATCTCATAAATGGAATCTACAAAGTATGCACATTCTACATCATAACGACTTTCTATAGTTTGCGCATGCGTCCGGAAATAAGAAAAGCTTACTTCCCCCGTTTTTTAAAATCACAGCTTTTAGAAGGTTTACATGATTTCGTAAAAAACACGAGTTTTTATAAAATGTGTTCTATTTCATAAATGGAATCTATAAAGTATGCACATTCTACGTCATAACGACTTTCTATAGTTTGCGCATGCGTCGGGAAACAAGAAAAGCTTACTTCCCCCGTTTTTTAAAATCACAGCTTTTAGAAGGTTTACATGATTTCTTAAAAAACATGAGTTTTTAGAAAATGTGTTTTATTTTATAAATGGAATCAACAAAGTATGCACATTCTATGTCATAACGACTTTCTTTAGTTTGCGCACGCGTTTGGAAATAAGAAAAGCTTACTTCCCCCGTTTTTTAAAATCACAGCTTCTAGAAGGTTTACATGATTTCTTAAAAAACACGAGTTTTTAGAAAATGTGTTTTATTTCATCAATGGAATCAACAAAGTATGCACATTCTACGTCATAACGACTTTCTATAGTTTGCGCATGCGTTCGGAAATAACAAAAGCTTACTTCCACCGTTTTTCAAAATCAAATCTTCTAGAAGGTTTACATGGTTTCTTAAAAAACATGAGTTTTTAGAAAATGTGTTTTATTTCATAAATGGAATCAACAAAGTATGCACATTCTACGTCATAACGACTTTCTATAGTTTGCGCATGCATCTGGAAATAAGAAAAGCTTACTTCCCCCGTTTTTTAAAATCACAGCTTCTAGAAGGTTTACATGATTTCTTAAAAAACACGAGTTTTTAGAAAATGTGTTTTATTTTATAAATGGAATCAAAAAAGTATGCACATTCTATGTCATAACGACTTTCTTTAGTTTGCGCATGCGTTTGGAAATAAGAAAAGCTTACTTCCCCCGTTTTTTAAAATCACAGCTTCTAGAAGGTTTACATGATTTCTTAAAAAACACGAGTTTTTAGAAAATGTGTTTTATTTCATCAATGGAATCAACAAAGTATGCACATTCTACGTCATAACGACTTTCTATAGTTTGTGCATTCGTCCGGAAATAAGAAAACCTTACTTCCACCGTTTTTTAAAATCACAACTTCTAGAAGGTTTACATGATTTCGTAAAAAACACGAGTTTTTAGAAAATGTGATTTATTTCATAAATGGAATCTACAAAGCATGCACATTCTACGTCATAACGACTTTCTATAGTTTGCACATGCGTCCGTAAATAAGAAAAGCTTACTTCCCCCGTTTTTTAAAATCACAGCTTCTAGAAGGTTTACATGATTTCTTAAAAAACACGAGTTTTTCGAAAATAGGTTTTATTTCATCACTGGAATCAACAAAGTATGCACATTCTACGTCATAACGACTTTCTATAGTTTGCGCATGCGTTCGGAAATAACAAAATCTTACTTCCCCCGTTTTTTAAAATCATAGCTTCTAGAAGGTTTACATGATTTCTTAAAAAACACGTGTTTTTAAAAAATATGTTTTATTTCATAAAACAAATCAACAAAGTATGCACATTCTACGTCATAACGACTTTCTATAGTTTGCGCATAAGTTTGGAAATAAGAAAAGCTTAATTCCCCCGTTTTTTAAAATCACAGGTTCTAGAAGGTTTACATGATTTCGTAAAAAACACGAGTTTTTAGAAAATGTGTTTTATTTCATAAATGGAATCTACAAAGTATGCACATTCTACATCATAACGACTTTCTATAGTTTGAGCATTCGTCCGGAAATAAGAAAAGCTTACTTCCAACGTTTTTTAAAATCATAGCTTCTAGAAGGTTTACATGATTTCATAAAAAACACGAGTTTTTAGAAAATATGTTTTATTTCATAAATGGAATCTACAAAGAATGCAAATTCTACGTCATAACGAATTTCTATAGTTTGCGCATGCGTCCGGAAATAAGAAAAGCTTACTTCTACCGTTGTTTAAAATCACAGCTTCTAGAAGGTTTACATGATTTCGTAAAAAACAAAAGTTTTTACAAAATGTGTTTTACTTCATAAATGGAATCTACAAAGTATGCAAATTCTACGTCATAACGACTTTCTATAGTTTGCGCATGCGTCCGGAAATAAGAAAAGCTTACTTCCCCCGTTTTTTTAAATCACAGCTTCTAGAAGGTTTACATGATTTCTTAAAAAACACGAGTTTTTAGAAAATGTGTTTTATTTCATAAATGGAATCAACAAAGTATAAACATTCTACGTCACAACGAATTTCTATAGTTTGAGCATGCATTTGGAAATAAGAAAAGCTTACTTCCCCCGTTTTTTAAAATCACAGATTCTAGAAGGTTTACATGATTTGTTAAAAAAACACGAGTTTTTAGAAAATGTGTTTTATTTCACAAATGGAATCAACAAAGTATGCACATTCTACGTCATAATGACTTTCTATAGTTTGCGAATGCGTCCGGAAATAAGAAAAGCTTAGTTCCACCGTTTTTTAAAATCACAGCTTCTAGAAGGTTTACATGATTTCGTAAAAAACACGAGTTTTTAGAAAATGTGTTTTATTTCATAAATGGAATCTACAAAGTTTGCACATTCTACGTCATAACGAATTTCTATAGTTTGCGCATTCGTCCGGAAATAAGAAAAGCTTACTTCCACCATTTTTTAAAATCACAGCTTCTAGAAGGTTTACATGATTTCTTAAAAAACACGAGTTTTCAGAAAATGTATTTTATTTCATAAATGGTAACAACAAAGTATGCACATTCTACGTCGTAACGACTTTCTATAGTTTGCGCATGCGTCCGGAAATAAGAAAAGCTTACTTCCACCGTTTTTTAAAATCACAGCTTCTAGAAGGTTTACATGATTTCTTAAAAAACACGAGTTTTTAGAAAATGTGTTTTATTTCATAAATGGAATCTACAAAGTATGCACATTCTACGTCATAACGACTTTCTATAGTTTGCGCATGCGTCTGGAAATAAGAAAAGCTTACTTTCCCCGTTTTTTAAAATCACAGCTTCTAGAATATTACATGATTTCTAAAAAAACCTGAGTTTTTAGTAAATGTGTTCTATTTCATAAATGGAATCTACAAACTATGCACATTCTACGTCATAACGACTTTCTATAGTTTGCGCATGCCTTCGGAAATAAGAAAAGCTTACTTCCCCCGTTTTTTAAAATCACAGCTTCTAGAAGGTTTACATGATTTCTTAAAAAACACGAGTTTTTAGAAAATGTGTTTTATTTCATAAATGGAATAAACAGAGTATGCACATTCTACGTCATAACGACTTTCTATAGTTTGCGCATGCGTTTGGAAATAAGAAAAGCTTACTTCCCCCGTTTTTTAAAATCACAACTTCTAAACGGTTTACATGATTTCGTAAAAAACACGAGTTTTTAGAAAATGTGTTTTATTTCATAAATGGAATCAACAAAGTATGCACATTCTACGTCATAACGACTTTCTATAGTTTGCGCATGCGTCCGGAAATAAGAAAAGCTTACTTCCCCCGTTTTTTAAAATCACAGCTTCTAGAAGGTTTACATGATTTCGTAGAAAACATGAGTTTTTAGAAAATGTGTTCTATTTCATAAATGGAATCTACAAAGTATGCACATTCTACGTCATAACGACTTTATATAGTTTGCGCATGCGTTTGGAAATAAGAAAAGCTTACTTCCCCCGTTTTTTAAAATCACAGCTTCTAGAAGGTTTACATGATTTCGTAAAAAACATGAGTTTTTACAAAATGTGTTTTGTTTCATAAATGGAATCAACAAAGTATGCACATTCTACGTCACAACGACTTTCTATAGTTTGCGCATGCGTCCGGAAATAAGAAAAGCTTACTTCCCCTGTTTTTTAAAATCACAGCTTCTAGAAGGTTTACATGATTTCTTAAAAAACACAAGTTTTTAGAAAATCTGTTTTATTTCATAAATGGAATCAACAAAGTATGCACATTCTAAATCATAACGACTTTCTATAGTTTGCGCATGCATTTGGAAATAAGAAAAGCTTACTTCCCCCGTTTTTTAAAATCACAGCTTCTAGAAGGTTTACATGATTTGTTATTAAAGACGTGTTTTTAGAAAATGTGTTTTATTTCATAAATGGAATTAACAAAGTATGCACATTCTACGTCATAACGACTTTCTATAGTTTGCGCATGCGTCCGGAAAGAAGAAAAGCTTAGTTCCACCGTTTTTTAAAATCACAGCTTCTAGAAGGTTTACATGATTTCATAAAAAACACGAGTTTTTAGAAAATGTGTTTTATTTCATAAATGGAATCTACAAAGTATGCACATTCTACGTCATAACGACTTTCTATAGTTTGCGCATTTGTCCGGAAATAAGAAAAGCTTACTTCCACCATTTTTTAAAATCACAGCTTCTAGAAGGTTTACATGATTTCTTAAAAAACACGAGTTTTCAGAAAATGTATTTTATTTCATAAATGGTAACAACAAAGTATGCACATTCTACGTCGTAACGACTTTCTATAGTTTGCGCATGCGTCCGGAAATAAGAAAAGCTTACTTCTACCGTTTTTTAAAATCACAGCTTCTAGAAGGTTTACATGATTTCTTAAAAAACACGAGTTTTTAGAAAATGTGTTTTATTTCATAACTTGAATCAACAAAGTATGCACATTCTACGTCATAAGGACTTTCTATAGTTTGTGCATTCGTCCGGAAATAAGAAAAGCTTACTTCCACCGTTGTTTAAAATCACAGCTTCTAGAAGGTTTACATGATTTCGTAAAAAACAAGAGTTTTTACAAAATGTGTTTTATTTCATAAATGGAATCTACAAAGTATGCACATTCTACGTCATAACGACTTTCTATAGTTTGCGCATGCGTCCAGAAATAAGAAAAGCTTACTTCCCCCGTTTTTTAAAATCACAGCTTCTAGAAGGTTTACATGATTTCTTAAAAAACACGAGTTTTTAGAAAATGTGTTTTATTTCATAAATGGAATCAACAAAGTATAAACATTCTACGCCACAACGAATTTCTATAGTTTGCGCATGCGTTTGGAAATAAGAAAAGCTTACTTCCCCCGTTTTTTAAAATCACAGACTCTAGAAGGTTTACATGATTTGTTAAAAAAAACGAGTTTTTAGAAAATGTGTTTTATTTCACAAATGGAATCAACAAAGTATGCACATTCTACGTCATAATGACTTTCTATAGTTTGCGAATGCGTCCGGAAATAAGAAAAGCTTACTTCCACCGTTTTTTAAAATAATAGCTTCTAGAAGGTTTACATGATTTCGTAAAAAACAAGAGTTTTTAGAAAATGTGTTTTATTTCATAAATGGAATCTACAAAGTATGCACATTCTACGTCATAACGAATTTCTATAGTTTGCGCATGCGTCTGGAAATAAGAAAAGCTTACTTCCCCCGTTTTTTAAAATCACAGCTTCTAGAAGGTTTACATGATTTCGTAAAAAACATGAGTTTTTAGTAAATGTGTTCTATTTCATAAATGGAATCTACAAACTATGCACATTCTACGTCATAACGACTTTCTATAGTTTGCGCATGCCTTCGGAAATAAGAAAAGCTTACTTCCCCCGTTTTTTAAAAGCACAGCTTCTAGAAGGTTTACATGATTTCTTAAAAAACAAGAGTTTTTAGAAAATGTGTTTTATTTCATAAATGGAATAAACAGAGTATGCACATTCTACGTCATAACGACTTTCTATAGTTTGCGCATGCGTTTGGAAATAAGAAAAGCTTACTTCCCCCGTTTTTTAAAATCACAGCTTCTAAACGGTTTACATGATTTCGTAAAAAACATGAGTTTTTAGAAAATGTGTTTTATTTCATAAATGGAATCAACAAAGTATGCACATTCTACGTCATAACGACTTTCTATAGTTTGCGCATGCGTCCGGAAATAAGAAAAGCTTACTTCCCCCGTTTTTTAAAATCACAGCTTCTAGAAGGTTTACATGATTTCGTAGAAAACATGAGTTTTTAGAAAATGTGTTCTATTTCATAAATGGAATCTACAAAGTATGCACATTCTACGCCATAACGACATTATATAGTTTGCGCATGCGTTTGGAAATAAGAAAAGCTTACTTCCCCCGTTTTTTAAAATCACAGCTTCTAGAAGGTTTACATGATTTCTTAAAAAACATGAGTTTTTAGAAAATGTGTTTTGTTTCATAAATGGAATCAACAAAGTATGCACATTCTATGTCATAACGACTTTCTATAGTTTGCGCATGCGTCCGGAAATAAGAAAAGCTTACCTCGCCCGTTTTTTAAAATCACAGCTTCTAGAAGGTTTACATGATTCCGTAAAAAACATGAGTTTTTAGAAAATGTGTTCTATTTCATAAATGGAATCAACAAAGTATGCACATTCTACATCATATAGACTTTCTATAGTTTGCGCATGCGTTTGGAAATAAGAAAAGCTTACTTCCCCCGTTTTTTAAAATCACAGCTTCTAGAAGGTTTACATGATTTGTTAAAAAACACGAGTTTTTAGAAAATGTGTTTTATTTCATAAATGGAATCAACAAAGTATGGACATTCTACATCATAACGACTTTCTATAGTTTGCGCATGCATTTGGAAATAAGAAAATCAATCTTCCCCCGTTTTTTAAAATCACGGCTTCTAGAAGGTTTACATGATTTCGTAAAAAACACGAGTTTTTAGAAAATGTGTTTTATTTCATAAATGGTATCAACAAAGTATTCAAATTTTACGTCATAACAACTTTCTATATTTTGCACATGCGTCCGGAAATAAGAAAAGCTTACTTCCCCCGTTTTTTAAAATCACAGCTTCTAGAAGGTTTACATGATTTCTTAAAAAACACGAGTTTTTAGAAAATGTGTTTTATTTCATAAATGGAATCAACAAAGTATGCACATTCTACGTCATATAGACTTTCTATAGTTTGCGCATGCGTTTGGAAATAAGAAAAGCTTAGTTCCCACGTTTTTTAAAATCACAGCTTCTACAAGGTTTACATGATTTGTTAAAAAACACGAGTTTTTAGAAAATGTAATTTATTTCATAAATGGAATCAACAAAGTATGCACATTATACGTAATAACGACTTTCTATAGTTTGCGCATGCGTCCGGAAATAAGAAAAGCTTACTTCCACCGTTTCTTAAAATCATAGCTTCTAGAAGGTTTACATGATTTCGTAAAAAACACGAGTTTTTAGAAAATGTGTTTTATTTCACAAATGGAATCTACAAAGTATGCACATTCTACATCATAACGACTTTCTATAGTTTGCGCATGCGTCTGGAAATAAGAAAAGCTTACTTCCCCCGTTTTTTAAAATCACAGCTTCTAGAAGGTTTACATGATTTCGTAAAAAACATGAGTTTTTAGAAAATCTGTTCTATTTCATAAATGGAATCTACAAAGTATGCACATTCTACGTCATAACGACTTTCTATAGTTTGCGCATGCCTTCGGAAATAAGAAAAGCTTACTTCCCCCGTCTTTTAAAATCACAGCTTCTAGAAGGTTTACATGATTTCTTAAAAAACACGAGTTTTTAGAAAATGTGTTTTATTTCATAAATGGAATCAATCAAGTATGCACATTCTACGTCATAACGACTTTCTATAGTTTGCGCATGCGTTTGGAAATAAGAAAAGCTTACTTCCCCCGTTTTTTAAAATCACTGCTTCTAGAAGGTTTACATGATTTCGTAAAAAACATGAGTTTTTAGAAAATGTGTTTTATTTCATAAATGGAATCAACAAAGTATGCACATTCTACGTCATAACGAATTTCTATAGTTTGTGCATGCGTCCGGAAATAAGAAAAGCTTACTTCCCCCGTGTTTTAAAATCACAGCTTCTAGAAGGTTTACATGATTTCGTAAAAAACATGAGTTTTTAGAAAATGTTTTCTATTTCATAAATGGAATCTACAAAGTATGCACATTCTACATCATAACGACTTTCTATAGTTTGCGCATGCGTCCGGAAATAAGAAAAGCTTATTTCCCCCGTTTTTTAAAATCACAGCTTCTAGAAGGTTTACATGATTTCTTAAAAAACACGAGTTTCTAGAAAATGTGTTTTATTTCATAAATGGAATCAACAAAGTATGCACATTCTACATCATAACGACTTTCTATAGTTTGCGCATGCGTTTGGAAATAAGAAAAGCTTACTTCCCCCGTTTTTTAAAACCACAGCTTCTAGAAGGTTTACATGATTTGTTATAAAGCACGAGTTTTTAGAAAATGGATTTTATTTCATAAATGGAATCAACAAAGTATGCACATTCTACGTCATAAAGACTTTCTATAGTTTGCGCATGCGTCCGGAAATAAGAAAAGCTTACTTACCCCGTTTTTTAAAATCACAGCTTCTAGAAGGTTTACATGATTTCGTAAAAAACACGAGTTTTTAGAAAATGTGTTCTATTTCATAAATGGAATCTACAAAGTATGCACATTCTACATCATAATGACTTTCTATAGTTTGCGCATGCGTCCGGAAATAAGAAAATCTTACTTCCCCCGTTTTTTAAAATCACAGCTTTTAGAAGGTTTACATGATTTCGTAAAAAACACGAGTTTTTATAAAATGTGTTCTATTTCATAAATGGAATCTACAAAGTATGCACATTCTACGTCATAACGACTTTCTATAGTTTGCGCATGCGTCGGGAAATAAGAAAAGCTTACTTCCCCCGTTTTTTAAAATCACAGCTTCTAGAAGGTTTACATGATTTCTTAAAAAACATGAGTTTTTAGAAAATGTGTTTTATTTTATAAATGGAATCAACAAAGTATGCACATTCTATGTCATAACGACTTTCTATAGTTTGCGCATGCGTTTGGAAATAAGAAAAGCTTACTTCCCCCGTTTTTTTAAATCACAGCTTCTAGAAGGTTTACATGATTTCGTAAAAAACACGATGTTTTAGAAAATGTGTTTTATTTCATAAATGGAATCAACAAAGTATGCAAATTCTACGTCATAATGAGTTTCTATAGTTTGCGCATGCGTCCGGAAATAAGAAAAACTTACTTCCCCCATTTTTTAAAATAATAGCTTCTAGAAGGTTGACATGATTTCATAAAAAACACGAGTTTTTAGAAAATGTATTCTATTTCATAAATGGAATCTACAAAGTATGCACATTCTTTTTCATAACGAGTTTCTATAGTTTGCGCATGCGTCCGGAAATAAGAAAAGCTTACTTCCGTAGTTTTTTAAAATCACAGCTTCTAGAAGGTTTACATGATTTCTTAAAAAACACGAGTTTTAAGAAACTGTGTTTTATTTCATAAATGGAATCAACAAAGTATGCACATTCTACGTCATAACGACTTTCTATAGTTTGCGCATGCGTCCGGAAATAAGAAAAGCTTACTTCCCCCATTTTTTAAAATAATAGCTTCTAGAAGGTTTACATGATTTCATAAGAAACACGAGTTTTTAGAAAATGTATTCTATTTCATAAATGGAATCTACAAAGTATGCACATTCTGTTTCATAACGACTTTCTATAGTTTGCGCATGCGTCCGGAAATAAGAAAATCTTACTTCCGTAGTTTTTTAAAATCACAGCTTCTAGAAGGTTTACATGATTTCTTAAAAAACACGAGTTTTAAGAAAATGTGTTTTATTTCATAAATGGAATCAACAAAGTATGCACATTCTACGTCATAACGACTTTCTATAGTTTGCGCATGCGTCCGGAAATAAGAAAAGCTTATTTCCCCCGTTTTTTAAAATCACAGCTTCTAGAAGGTTTACATGATTTCGTAAAAAACCCGAGTTTTTATAAAATGTGTTCTATTTCATAAATGTAATCTACAAAGTATGCACATTCTACGTCATAACGACTTTCTATAGTTTGCGCATGCGTCCGGAAATAAGAAAAGCTTACTTCCCCCGTTTTTTAAAATCACAGCTTCTAGAAGGTTTACATGATTTCTTAAAAAACACGAGTTTTTCGAAAATGTGTTTTATTTCATAAATGGAATCAACAAAGTATGCACATTCTACGTCATAACGACTTTCTATAGTTTTCGCATGCGTATGGAAATAAGAAAAGCTTACTTCCACCGTTTTTTAAAAACACAGCTTCTAGAAGGTTTACATGATTTCGTAAAAAACACGAGTTTTTAGAAAATGTGTTTTATTTCATAAATGGAATCTACAAAGTATGCACATTCTACGTCATAACGACTTTCTATAGTTTGCGCATTCGTCCGGAAATAAGAAAATCTTACTTCCACCGTTTTTTAAAATCACAGCTTCTAGAAGGTTTACAAGATTTCTTAAAAAACACGAGTCTTTAGAAAATGTGTTTTATTTCATAAATGGAATCAACAAACTATGCACATTCTACGTAATAACGACTTTCGATAGTTTCCGTATTCGACCGGAAATAAGAAAAGCTTACTTCCACCGTTTTTTAAAATCACAGCTTCTAGAAGGTTTAGATGATTTCGTAAAAAAAACCTGTTTTTAGAAAATGTGTTTTATTTCACAAATGGAATCAACAAAGTATGCACATTCTACGTCATAAGGACTTTCTATAGTTTGCGCATGCGTCCGGAAATAAGAAAAGCTTACTTCCACCGTTTTTCAAAATCACAGCTTCTAGAAGGTTTACATGATTTCTTAAAAAACAGGAGTTTTTAGAAAATGTGTTTTATTTCATAAATGGAATCAACAAAGTATGCACATTCTACGTCATAACGACTTTCTATAGTTTGCGCATGCGTTTGGAAATAAGAAAAGCTTACTTCCCTCGTTTTTTAATATCACAGCTTCTAGAAGGTTTACATGTTTTCTTAAAAAACACGAGTTTTTCGAAAATGTGTTTTATTTCATAAATGGAATCAACAAAGTATGCACATTCTACGTCATAACGAATTTCTATAGTTTGCGCATGCGTCCGGAAATAAGAAAAGCTTACTTCCCCCGTTTTTGAAAATCACAGCTTCTAGAAGGTTTATATGATTTCGTAAAAAGCATGAGTTTTTAGAAAATGTGTTTTATTTCATAAATGGAATCAACAAAGTATGCACATTCTACGTCATAACGATTTTCTATAGTTTGCGCATGCGTCCGGAAATAAGAAAAGCTTACTTCCCCCGTTTTTTAAAATCACATCTTCTAGAAGGTTTAAATGATTTCGTAAAAAACATGAGTTTTTAGAAAATGTGTTTTATTTCATAAATGGAATCAACAAAGTATGCACATTCTATGTCATAATGACTTTCTATAGTTTGCGCATTCATTTGGAAATAAGAAAAGCTTACTTCCCCCGTTTTTTAAAATCACAGCTTCTAGAAGGTTTACATGATTTCTTAAAAAACAGGAGTTTTTAGAAAATGTGTTTTATTTCATAAATGGAATCAACAAAGTATGCACATTCTACGTCATAACGACTTTCTATCGTTTGCGTATGCGTCCGGAAATAAGAAAAGCTTACTTCACCCGTTTTTTAAAATCACAGCTTCTAGAAGGTTTACATGATTTCTTAAAAAACATGAGTTTTTAGAAAATGTGTTTTATTTCATAAATGGAATCAACAAAGTATGCACATTCTACGTCATAACGACTTTCTATAGTTTGTGCATGCATTTGGAAGTAAGAAAAGCTTACATCCCCCGTTTTTTAAAATCACAGCTTCTCGAAGGTTTACAGGATTTGTTAAAAAACACGAGTTTTTAAAAAATGTGTTTTATTTCATAAATGGAATCAACAAAGTATTCACATTCTACGTCATAATGACTTTTATATTTTGCGCATGCGACCGGAAATAAGAAAAGCTTACTTCCACCGTTTTTTAAAATCACAGCTTCTAGAAGGTTTACATGATTTCGTAAAAAACACGAGTTTTTAGAAAATGTGTTTTATTTCATAAATTGAATCTTCAAAGTATGCACATTCTATGTCATAACGACTTTCTATAGTTTGCGCATGCGTCCGGAAATAAGAAAAGCTTACTTCCCCCGTTTTTTAAAATCACAGCTTCTAGAAGGTTTACATGATTTCTTAAAAAACACGAGTTTTTAGAAAATATGTTTTATTTCATAAATGGAATAAACAAAGTATGCACATTCTACGTCATAACGACTTTCTATAGTTTGCGCATAAGTTTGGAAATAAGAAAAGCTTACTTCCCCCGTTTTTTAAAATCACAGCTTCTAGAAGGTTTACATGATTTCGTAAAAAACACGAGTTTTTAGAAAATGTGTTTTATTTCATAAATGGAATCAACAAAGTATGCCAATTCTACGTCATAACGAATTTCTATAGTTTCGGCATTCGTTTGGAAATAAGAAAAGCTTACTTCCACCGTTTTTTAAAATCACAGCCTCTAGAAGGTTTACATGATTTCGTAAAAAACACGAGTTTTTAGAAAATGTGCTTTATTTCATAAATGGAATCTATAAAGTATGCACATTCTACGTCATAACGACTTTCTATAGTTTGCGCATGCATCCGGAAATAATAAAAGCTTACTTCCCCCTTTTTTTAAAATCACAGCATCTAGAAGGTTTACATGATTTCTTAAAAAACACGAGTTTTTAGCAAATGTGTTTTATTTCATAAATGGAATCAGCAAAGTATGCACATTCTACGTCATAATGACTTTCTATAGTTTGCACATGCATTTGGAAATAAGAAAAGCTTACTTCCCCCATTTTTTAAAATCACATCTTCCAGAAGGTTTACAGGATTTGTTAAAAAACATGAGTTTTTAGAAAATATGTTTTATTTCATAAATGGAATCAACAAAGTATGCACACTCTACGTCATAATGAATTTTATATTTTGCGCACGTGTCCGGAAATAAGAAAAGCTTACTTGCCCCGTTTTTTAAAATCATAGCTTCTAGAAGGTTTACATGATTTCATAAAAAACATGAGTTTTTAGAAAATGTGTTTTATTTCATAAATGAAATCAACAAAGTATGCACATTCTACGTCACAACGACTTTCTATAGTTTTCGCATGCATTTGGAAATAAGAAAAGCTTACTTCCCCCATTTTTTTAAATCACAGCTTCTAGAAGGTTTACATGATTTCTTAAAAAACATGAGTTTTTAGAAAATGTGTTTTATTTCATAAATTGAATCTACAAAGTATGCACATTCTACGTCATAACGACTTTCTATAGTTTGCGCATGCGTCCGGAAATAAGAAAATCTTACTTCCCCCTTTTTTTAAAATCACAGCTTCTAGAAGGTTTACATGATTTCTTAAAAAACATGAGTTTTTAGAAAATGTGTTTTATTTCATAAATGGAATCAACAAAGTATGCACATTCTACGTCATAATGACTTTCTATAGTTTGCGCATGCGTCCGGAAATAAGAAAAGCTTACTTCCCCCGTTTTTTAAAATCACAGCTTCTAGAAGGTTTACATGATTTCGTAAAAAAGATGAGTTTTTAGAAAATGTGTTTTATTTCATAAATGTTATCAACAAAGTATGCACATTCTACGTCCTAACGACTTTCTATAGTTTGTGCATGCGTTTGGAAACAAGAAAAGCTTACTTCCCTCGTTTTTTAAAATCACAGCTTCTAGAAGGCTTACATGATTTCTTAAAAAACACGAGTTTTTAGAAAATGTGTTTTATTTCATAAATGGAATCAACAAAGTATGCACATTCTACGTCATAACGACCTTCTATAGTTTGCGCATGCATCTGGAAATAAGAAAAGCTTACTTCCCCCGTTTCTTAAAATCACAGCTTCTAGAAGGTTTACATGATTTGTTAAAAAACACGAGTTTTTAGAAAATGTGTTTTATTTCATAAATGGAATCAACAATGTATGCATATTCTACGTCATAACGACTTTCTATAGTTTGCGCATGCGTTTGGAAATAAGAAAAGCTTACTTCCCCCGTTTTTTAAAATCACTGCTTCTAGAAGGTTTACATGATTTCGTAAAAAACATGAGTTTTTAGAAAATGTGTTTTATTTCATAAATGGAATCAACAAAGTATGCACATTCTACGTCATAACGAATTTCTATAGTTTGTGCATGCGTCCGGAAATAAGAAAAGCTTACTTCCCCCGTTTTTTAAAATCACAGCTTCTAGAAGGTTTACATGATTTCGTAAAAAACATGAGTTTTTAGAAAAGGTTTTCTATTTCATAAATGGAATCTACAAAGTATGCACATTCTACATCATAACGACTTTCTATAGTTTGCGCATGCGTCCGGAAATAAGAAAAGCTTATTTCCCCCGTTTTTTAAAATCACAGCTTCTAGAAGGTTTACATGATTTCTTAAAAAACACGAGTTTATAGAAAATGTGTTTTATTTCATAAATGGAATCAACAAAGTATGCACATTCTACATCATAACGACTTTCTATAGTTTGCGCATGCGTTTGGAAATAAGAAAAGCTTACTTCCCCCGTTTTTTAAAACCACAGCTTCTAGAAGGTTTACATGATTTGTTATAAAGCACGAGTTTTTAGAAAATGGATTTTATTTCATAAATGGAATCAACAAAGTATGCACATTCTACGTCATAACGACTTTCTATAGTTTGCGCATGAGTCCGGAAATAAGAAAAGCTTACTTACCCTGTTTTTTAAAATCACAGCTTCTAGAAGGTTTACATGATTTCGTAAAAAACACGAGTTTTTAGAAAATGTGTTCTATTTCATAAATGGAATCTACAAAGTATGCACATTCTACATCATAATGACTTTCTATAGTTTGCGCATGCGTCCGGAAATAGGAAAAGCTTACTTCCCCCGTTTTTTAAAATCACAGCTTTTAGAAGGTTTACATGATTTCGTAAAAAACACGAGTTTTTATAAAATGTGTTCTATTTCATAAATGGAATCTACAAAGTATGCACATTCTACGTCATAACGACTTTCTATAGTTTGCGCATGCGTCGGGAAATAAGAAAAGCTTACTTCCCCCGTTTTTTAAAATCACAGCTTCTAGAAGGTTTACATGATTTCTTAAAAAACATGAGTTTTTAGAAAATGTGTTTTATTTTATAAATGGAATCAACAAAGTATGCACATTCTATGTCATAACGACTTTCTATAGTTTGCGCATGCGTTTGGAAATAAGAAAATCTTACTTCCCCCGTTTTTTTAAATCACAGCTTCTAGAAGGTTTACATGATTTCGTAAAAAACACGATGTTTTAGAAAATGTGTTTTATTTCATAAATGGAATCAACAAAGTATGCAAATTCTACGTCATAATAAAGTTTCTATAGTTTGCGCATGCGTCCGGAAATAAGAAAAACTTACTTCCCCCATTTTTTAAAATAATAGCTTCTAGAAGGTTGACATGATTTCATAAAAAACACGAGTTTTTAGAAAATGTATTCTATTTCATAAATGGAATCTACAAAGTATGCACATTCTTTTTCATAACGACTTTCTATAGTTTGCGCATGCGTCCGGAAATAAGAAAAGCTTACTTCCGTAGTTTTTTAAAATCACAGCTTCTAGAAGGCTTACATGATTTCTTAAAAAACACGAGTTTTAAGAAACTGTGTTTTATTTCATAAATGGAATCAACAAAGTATGCACATTCTACGTCATAACGACTTTCTATAGTTTGCGCATGCGTCCGGAAATAAGAAAAGCTTACTTCCCCCATTTTTTAAAATAATAGCTTCTAGAAGGTTTACATGATTTCATAAGAAACACGAGTTTTTAGAAAATGTATTCTATTTCATAAATGGAATCTACAAAGTATGCACATTCTGTTTCATAACGACTTTCTATAGTTTGCGCATGCGTCCGGAAATAAGAAAATCTTACTTCCGTAGTTTTTTAAAATCACAGCTTGTAGAAGGTTTACATGATTTCTTAAAAAACACGAGTTTTAAGAAAATGTGTTTTATTTCATAAATGGAATCAACAAAGTATGCACATTCTACGTCATAACGACTTTCTATAGTTTGCGCATGCGTCCGGAAATAAGAAAAGCTTATTTCCCCCGTTTTTTAAAATCACAGCTTCTAGAAGGTTTACATGATTTCGTAAAAAACCCGAGTTTTTATAAAATGTGTTCTATTTCATAAATGTAATCTACAAAGTATGCACATTCTACGTCATAACGACTTTCTATAGTTTGCGCATGCGTCCGGAAATAAGAAAAGCTTACTTCCCCCGTTTTTTAAAATCACAGCTTCTAGAAGGTTTACATGATTTCTTAAAAAACACGAGTTTTTCGAAAATGTGTTTTATTTCATAAATGGAATCAACAAAGTATGCACATTCTACGTCATAACGACTTTCTATAGTTTTCGCATGCGTATGGAAATAAGAAAAGCTTACTTCCACCGTTTTTTAAAAACACAGCTTCTAGAAGGTTTACATGATTTCGTAAAAAACACGAGTTTTTAGAAAATGTGTTTTATTTCATAAATGGAATCTACAAAGTATGCACATTCTACGTCATAACGACTTTCTATAGTTTGCGCATTCGTCCGGAAATAAGAAAAGCTTACTTTCACCATTTTTTAAAATCATAGCTTCTAGAAGGTTTACAAGATTTCTTAAAAAACACGAGTCTTTAGAAAATGTGTTTTATTTCATAAATGGAATCAACAAACTATGCACATTCTACGTAATAACGACTTTCGATAGTTTCCGTATTCGACCGGAAATAAGAAAAGCTTACTTCCACCGTTTTTTAAAATCACAGCTTCTAGAAGGTTTACATGATTTCGTAAAAAAAACCTGTTTTTAGAAAATGTGTTTTATTTCACAAATGGAATCAACAAAGTATGCACATTCTACGTCATAAGGACTTTCTATAGTTTGCGCATGCGTCCGGAAATAAGAAAATCTTACTTCCACCGTTTTTCAAAATCACAGCTTCTAGAAGGTTTACATGATTTCTTAAAAAACAGGAGTTTTTAGAAAATGTGTTTTATTTCATAAATGGAATCAACAAAGTATGCACATTCTACGTCATAACGACTTTCTATAGTTTGCGCATGCGTTTGGAAATAAGAAAAGCTTACTTCCCTCGTTTTTTAATATCACAGCTTCTAGAAGGTTTACATGTTTTCTTAAAAAACACGAGTTTTTCGAAAATGTGTTTTATTTCATAAATGGAATCAACAAAGTATGCACATTCTACGTCATAACGAATTTCTATAGTTTGCGCATGCGTCCGGAAATAAGAAAAGCTTACTTCCCCCGTTTTTGAAAATCACAGCTTCTAGAAGGTTTATATGATTTCGTAAAAAGCATGAGTTTTTAGAAAATGTGTTTTATTTCATAAATGGAATCAACAAAGTATGCACATTCTACGTCATAACGATTTTCTATAGTTTGCGCATGCGTCCGGAAATAAGAAAAGCTTACTTCCCCCGTTTTTTAAAATCACATCTTCTAGAAGGTTTAAATGATTTCGTAAAAAACATGAGTTTTTAGAAAATGTGTTTTATTTCATAAATGGAATCAACAAAGTATGCACATTCTATGTCATAATGACTTTCTATAGTTTGCGCATTCATTTGGAAATAAGAAAAGCTTACTTCCCCCGTTTTTTAAAATCACAGCTTCTAGAAGGTTTACATGATTTCTTAAAAAACAGGAGTTTTTAGAAAATGTGTTTTATTTCATAAATGGAATCAACAAAGTATGCACATTCTACGTCATAACGACTTTCTATCGTTTGCGTATGCGTCCGGAAATAAGAAAAGCTTACTTCACCCGTTTTTTAAAATCACAGCTTCTAGAAGGTTTACATGATTTCTTAAAAAACATGAGTTTTTAGAAAATGTGTTTTATTTCATAAATGGAATCAACAAAGTATGCACATTCTACGTCATAACGACTTTCTATAGTTTGTGCATGCATTTGGAAGTAAGAAAAGCTTACATCCCCCGTTTTTTAAAATCACAGCTTCTCGAAGGTTTACAGGATTTGTTAAAAAACACGAGTTTTTAAAAAATGTGTTTTATTTCATAAATGGAATCAACAAAGTATTCACATTCTACGTCATAATGACTTTTATATTTTGCGCATGCGACCGGAAATAAGAAAAGCTTACTTCCACCGTTTTTTAAAATCACAGCTTCTAGAAGGTTTACATGATTTCGTAAAAAACACGAGTTTTTAGAAAATGTGTTTTATTTCATAAATTGAATCTTCAAAGTATGCACATTCTATGTCATAACGACTTTCTATAGTTTGCGCATGCGTCCGGAAATAAGAAAAGCTTACTTCCCCCGTTTTTTAAAATCACAGCTTCTAGAAGGTTTACATGATTTCTTAAAAAACACGAGTTTTTAGAAAATATGTTTTATTTCATAAATGGAATAAACAAAGTATGCACATTCTACGTCATAACGACTTTCTATAGTTTGCGCATAAGTTTGGAAATAAGAAAAGCTTACTTCCCCCGTTTTTTAAAATCACAGCTTCTAGAAGGTTTACATGATTTCGTAAAAAACACGAGTTTTTAGAAAATGTGTTTTATTTCATAAATGGAATCAACAAAGTATGCCAATTCTACGTCATAACGAATTTCTATAGTTTCGGCATTCGTTTGGAAATAAGAAAAGCTTACTTCCACCGTTTTTTAAAATCACAGCCTCTAGAAGGTTTACATGATTTCGTAAAAAACACGAGTTTTTAGAAAATGTGCTTTATTTCATAAATGGAATCTATAAAGTATGCACATTCTACGTCATAACGACTTTCTATAGTTTGCGCATGCATCCGGAAATAATAAAAGCTTACTTCCCCCTTTTTTTAAAATCACAGCATCTAGAAGGTTTACATGATTTCTTAAAAAACACGAGTTTTTAGCAAATGTGTTTTATTTCATAAATGGAATCAGCAAAGTATGCACATTCTACGTCATAATGACTTTCTATAGTTTGCACATGCATTTGGAAATAAGAAAAGCTTACTTCCCCCATTTTTTAAAATCACATCTTCCAGAAGGTTTACAGGATTTGTTAAAAAACATGAGTTTTTAGAAAATATGTTTTATTTCATAAATGGAATCAACAAAGTATGCACACTCTACGTCATAATGAATTTTATATTTTGCGCACGTGTCCGGAAATAAGAAAAGCTTACTTGCCCCGTTTTTTAAAATCATAGCTTCTAGAAGGTTTACATGATTTCATAAAAAACATGAGTTTTTAGAAAATGTGTTTTATTTCATAAATGAAATCAACAAAGTATGCACATTCTACGTCACAACGACTTTCTATAGTTTTCGCATGCATTTGGAAATAAGAAAAGCTTACTTCCCCCATTTTTTAAAATCACAGCTTCTAGAAGGTTTACATGATTTCTTAAAAAACACCAGTTTTTAGAAAATGTGTTTTATTTCATAAATTGAATCTACAAAGTATGCACATTCTACGTCATAACGACTTTCTATAGTTTGCGCATGCGTCCGGAAATAAGAAAATCTTACTTCCCCCTTTTTTTAAAATCACAGCTTCTAGAAGGTTTACATGATTTCTTAAAAAACATGAGTTTTTAGAAAATGTGTTTTATTTCATAAATGGAATCAACAAAGTATGCACATTCTACGTCATAATGACTTTCTATAGTTTGCGCATGCGTCCGGAAATAAGAAAAGCTTACTTCCCCCGTTTTTTAAAATCACAGCTTCTAGAAGGTTTACATGATTTCGTAAAAAAGATGAGTTTTTAGAAAATGTGTTTTATTTCATAAATGTTATCAACAAAGTATGCACATTCTACGTCCTAACGACTTTCTATAGTTTGTGCATGCGTTTGGAAATAAGAAAAGCTTACTTCCCTCGTTTTTTAAAATCACAGCTTCTAGAAGGCTTACATGATTTCTTAAAAAACATGAGTTTTTAGAAAATGTGTTTTATTTCATAAATGGAATCAACAAAGTATGCACATTCTACGTCATAACGACCTTCTATAGTTTGCGCATGCATCTGGAAATAAGAAAAGATTACTTCCCCCGTTTCTTAAAATCACAGCTTCTAGAAGGTTTACATGATTTGTTAAAAAACACGAGTTTTTAGAAAATGTGTTTTATTTCATAAATGGAATCAACAATGTATGCATATTCTACGTCATAACGACTTTCTATAGTTTGCGCATGCATCCGGAAATAAGAAAAGCTTACTTCCACCGTTTTTTAAAATCACATCTTCTAGAAGGTTTACAAGATTTCTTAAAAAACACGAGTTTTTAGAAAATGTGTTTTATTTCATAAATGGAATCAACAAAGTATGCACATTCTACGTAATAACGACTTTCTATAGTTTCCGCATTCGACCAGAAATAAGAAAAGCTTACTTCCACGGTTTTTTAAAATCACAGCTTCTAGAAGGTTTACATGATTTCGTAAAAAACATGAGTTTTTAGAAAATGTGTTTTATTTTATAAATGGAATCAACAAACTATGCACATACTACATCATAAGGACTTTCTATAGTTTGCGCATGCGTCCGGAAATAAGAAAAGCTTACTTCCACAGTTTTTTAAAATCACAGCTTCTAGAAGGTTTACATGATTTGTTAAAAAACACGAGTTTTTAGAAAATGTGTTTTATTTCATAAATGGAATCAACAAAGTATGCACATTCTACGTCATAATGAGTTTCTATAGTTTGCGCATGCGTCCGGAAATAAGAAAAGCTTACTTCCACCGTTTTTTAAAATAATAGCTTCTAGAAGGTTTACATGATTTGTTAAAAAACATGAGTTTTTACAAAATGTGTTTTATTTCATAAATGGAATCAACAAAGTATGCACATTCTATTTCATAACGCCTTTCTATAGTTTGCGCATGCGTCTGGAAATAAGAAAAGCTTACTTCTACCGTTTTTTAAAATAATAACTTCTAGAAGGTTTACATGATTTCGTAAAAAACACGAGTTTTTAAAAAATGTGTTTTATTTCATAAATGGAATCTACAAAGTATGCACATTCTACATCATAACGACTTTCTATAGTTTGCACATGTGTCCGGAAATAAGAAAAGCTTACTTCCACCGTTTTTCAAAATCACAGCTTCTAGAAGGTTTACATGATTTCTTAAAAAACACGAGTTTTTAGAAAATGTGTTTTATTTCATAAATGGAATCAACAAAGTATGCAGATTCTACGTCATAATGACTTTCTATAGTTTGCGCATGCGTCCGGAAATAAGAAAAGCTTACTTGCACCGTTTTTCAAAATCACAGCTTCTAGAAGGTTTACATGCTTTCTTAAAAAACACGAGTTTTTAGAAAATGTGTTTTCTTTCATAAATGGAATCAACAAAGTATGTACATTCTACGTCATAATGACTTTCTATAGTTTGCCAATGCGTTTGGAAATAAGAAAAGCTTACTTCCCCCGTTTTTTAAAATGACAGCTTCTAGAAGGTTTACATGATTTCGTAAAAAACACGAGTTTTTAGAAAATGTGTTTTATTTCATAAATGCAATCTACAAAGTATGCACATTCTTCGTCATAACGACTTTCTATAGTTTGCGCATGCATCCGGAAATAAGAAAATCTTACTTCCACCGTTTTTCAAAATAATAGCTTCTAGAAGGTATAAATGATTTCGTAAAAAACACGAGTTTTTAGAAAATGTGCTTTATTTCATAAATGGAATCAACAAAGTATGCACATTCTACATCATAACGACTTTCTATAGTTTGCGCATGCGTCCGGAAATAAGAAAAGCTTACTTCTACCGTTTTTTAAAATCACAGCTTCTAGAAGGTTTACATGATTTCGTAAAAAACACGATTTTTTAGAAAATGTGTTTTATTTCATAAATGGAATCTACAAAGTATGCACATTCTTCGTCATAACGACTTTCTATAGTTTGCGCATGCGTCCGGAAATAAGAAAAGTTTACTTCCCCCGTTTTTTAAAATCACAACTTCTAGAAGGTTTACATGATTTCGTAAAAAACACGAGTTTTTAGAAAATGTGTTCTATTTCATAAATGGAATCTACAAAGTATGCACATTCTACGTCATATTGACCTTCTATAGTTTGCGCATGCATCTGGAAATAAGAAAAGCTTACTTCCACCGTTTTTTAAAATCACAGCTTCTAGAAGGTTTACAAGATTTCTTAAAAAACACGAGTTTTTAGAAAATGTGTTCTATTTCATAGATGGAATCAACAAAGTATGCACATTCTACGTCATAAGGACTTTCTATAGTTTGCGCATGCGTCCGGAAATAAGAAAAGCTTACTTCCACAGTTTTTTAAAATCACAGCTTCTAGAAGGTTTACATGATTTGTTAAAAAACACGAGTTTTTAGAAAATGTGTTTTATTTCATAAATGGAATCAACAAAGTATGCACATTCTACGTCATAATGACTTTCTATAGTTTGCGCATGCCTTTGGAAATAAGAAAAGCTTACTTCCCTCTTTTTTTAAAATCACAGCTTCTAGAAGGTTTACATGATTTCTTAAAAAACACGAGTCTTTTGAAAATGTGTTTTATTTCAAAAATGGAATCAACAAAGTATGCACATTCTACGTCATAAAGAATTTCTATAGTTTGCGCATGCGTCCGGAAATAAGAAAAGCTTACTTCCCCCATTTCTTAAAATCACAGCTTCTAGAAGGTTTACATGATTTCGTAAAAAACATGAGTTTTTAGAAAATGTGTTTTATTTCATAAATGGAATCAACAAAGTATGCACATTCTACGTCATAACGACTTTCTATAGTTTGCGCATGCGTCCGGAAATAAGAAAAGCTTACTTCCCCCGTTTTTTAAAATCACAGCTTCTAGAAGGTTTACATGATTTCGTAAAAAACATGAGTTTTTAGAAAATGTGTTTTATTTCATAAATGGAATCAACAAAGTGTGCACATTCTATGTCATAACGACTTTCTATAGTTTGCGCATGCGTTTGGAAATAAGAAAAGCTTACTTCCCCCGTTTTTTAAAATCACAGCTTCTAGAAGGTTTACATGATTTCTTAAAAAACACGAGTTTTTAGAAAATGTGTTTTATTTCATAAATGGAATCAACAAAGTATGCACATTCTACGTCATAACGACTTTCTATAGTTCGCGTATGTGCCCGGAAATAAGAAAAGCTTACTTCACCCCTTTTTTAAAATCACAGCTTCTAGAAGGTTTACATGATTTCTTAAAAAACACGAGTTTTTAGAAAATGTGTTTTATTTCATAAATGGAATCAACAAAGTATGCACATTCTACGTCATAACGACTTTCTATAGTTTGCGCATGCATTTGGAAATAAGAAAAGCTTACTTGCCCCGTTTTTTAAAATCACAGCTTCTAGAAGGTTTACAGGATTTGTTAAAAAACACGAGTTTTTAGAAAATGTGTTTTATTTCATAAATGGAATCAACAAAGTATTCACATTCTATGTCATAATGACTTTTATATTTTGTGCATGCGTCCGGAAATAAGAAAAGCTTACTTCTACCGTTTTTTAAAATCACAGCTTCTAGAAGGTTTACATGATTTCGTAAAAAACACGAGTTTTTAAAAAATGTGTTTTATTTCATAAATGGAATCTACAAAGTATGCACATTCTACGTCATAACGACTTTCTATAGTTTGCGCATGCATCCGGAAATAAGAAAACCTTACTTCCGCCGTTTTTTAAAATCACAGCTTCTAGAAGGTTTACATGATTTCTTAAAAAACACGAGTTTTTAGAAAATGTGTTTTATTTCATAAATGGAATCAACAAAGTATGCACATTCTACGTCATAACGACTTTCTATAGTTTGCGCATGTGTTTGGAAATAAGAAAAGCTTACTTCCCCCGTTTTTTAAAATCACAGCTTCTAGAAGGTTTACATGATTTCGTAAAAAACATGAGTTTTTAGAAAATTTGTTTTATTTCATAAATGGAATCAACAAAGTATGCACATTCTACGTCATAACGACTTTCTATAGTTTGCGCATGCGTACGGAAATAAGAAAAGCTTACTTCCCCCGTTTTTTAAAATCACAGCTTCTAGAAGGTTTACATGATTTCGTAAAAAACACGAGTTTTTAGAAAATGTGTTCTATTTCATAAATGGAATCTACAAAGTATGCACATTCTACGTCATAACGACTTTCTATAGTTTGCGCATGCGTCCGGAAATAAGAAAAGCTTACTTCCCCCGTTTTTTAAAATCACAGCTTCTAGAAGGTTTACATGATTTCTTAAAAAACACGAGTTTTTAGAAAATGTGTTTTATTTCATAAATGGAATCAACAAAGTATGCACATTCTACGTCATAACGACTTTCTATAGTTTGCACATGCGTCCGGAAATAAGAAAAGCTTACTTCCACCGTTTTTTAAAATCACAGCTTCTAGAAGGTTTACAAGATTTCTTAAAAAACACGAGTTTTTAGAAAATGTGTTCTATTTCATAAATGGAATCAACAAAGTATGCACATTCTACGTAATAACGACTTTCTATAGTTTCCGCATTCGACCAGAAATAAGAAAAGCTTACTTCCACGGTTTTTTAAAATCACAGCTTTTAGAAGGTTTACATGATTTCGTAAAAAACATGAGTTTTTAAAAAATGTGTTTTATTTTATAAATGGAATCAACAAAGTATGCACATTCTACGTCATAAGGACTTTCTATAGTTTGCGCATGCGTCCGGAAATAAGAAAAGCTTACTTCCACAGTTTTTTAAAATCACAGCTTCTAGAAGGTTTACATGGTTTCTTAAAAAACACGAGTTTTTAGAAAATGTGTTTTCTTTCATAAATGGAATCAACAAAGTATGCACATTCTACGTCATAATGACTTTCTATAGTTTGCGCATGCCTTTGGAAATAAGAAAAGCTTACTTCCCTCTTTTTTTAAAATCACAGCTTCTAGAAGGTTTACATGATTTCTTAAAAAACACGAGTCTTTTGAAAATGTGTTTTATTTCAAAAATGGAATCAACAAAGTATGCACATTCTACGTCATAAAGAATTTCTATAGTTTGCGCATGCGTCCGGAAATAAGAAAAGCTTACTTCCCCCATTTTTTAAAATCACAGCTTCTAGAAGGTTTACATGATTTCGTAAAAAACATGAGTTTTTAGAAAATGTGTTTTATTTCATAAATGGAATCAACAAAGTATGCACATTCTACGTCATAGCGACTTTCTATAGTTTGCGCATGCGTCCGGAAATAAGAAAAGCTTACTTCCCCCGTTTTTTAAAATCACAGCTTCTAGAAGGTTTACATGATTTCGTAAAAAACATGAGTTTTTAGAAAATGTGTTTTATTTCATAAATGGAATCAACAAAGTGTGCACATTCTATGTCATAACGACTTTCTATAGTTTGCGCATGCGTTTGGAAATAAGAAAAGCTTACTTCCCCCGTTTTTTAAAATCACAGCTTCTAGAAGGTTTACATGATTTCTTAAAAAACACGAGTTTTTAGAAAATGTGTTTTATTTCATAAATGGAATCAACAAAGTATGCACATTCTACGTCATAACGACTTTCTATAGTTTGCGTATGTGCCCGGAAATAAGAAAAGCTTACTTCACCCCTTTTTTAAAATCACAGCTTCTAGAAGGTTTACATGATTTCTTAAAAAACACGAGTTTTTAGAAAATGTGTTTTATTTCATAAATGGAATCAACAAAGTATGCACATTCTACGTCATAACGACTTTCTATAGTTTGCGCATGCATTTGGAAATAAGAAAAGCTTACTTGCCCCGTTTTTTAAAATCACAGCTTCTAGAAGGTTTAGAGGATTTGTTAAAAAACACGAGTTTTTAGAAAATGTGTTTTATTTCATAAATGGAATCAACAAAGTATTCACATTCTATGTCATAATGACTTTTATATTTTGTGCATGCGTCCGGAAATAAGAAAAGCTTACTTCTACCGTTTTTTAAAATCACAGCTTCTAGAAGGTTTACATGATTTCGTAAAAAACACGAGTTTTTAAAAAATGTGTTTTATTTCATAAATGGAATCTACAAAGTATGCACATTCTACGTCATAACGACTTTCTATAGTTTGCGCATGCATCCGGACATAAGAAAACCTTACTTCCGCCGTTTTTTAAAATCACAGCTTCTAGAAGGTTTACATGATTTCTTAAAAAACACGAGTTTTTAGAAAATGTGTTTTATTTCATAAATGGAATCAACAAAGTATGCACATTCTACGTCATAACGACTTTCTATAGTTTGCGCATGTGTTTGGAAATAAGAAAAGCTTACTTCCCCCGTTTTTTAAAATCACAGCTTCTAGAAGGTTTACATGATTTCGTAAAAAACATGAGTTTTTAGAAAATTTGTTTTATTTCATAAATGGAATCAACAAAGTATGCACATTCTACGTCATAACGACTTTCTATAGTTTGCGCATGCGTACGGAAATAAGAAAAGCTTACTTCCCCCGTTTTTTAAAATCACAGCTTCTAGAAGGTTTACATGATTTCGTAAAAAACACGAGTTTTTAGAAAATGTGTTCTATTTCATAAATGGAATCTACAAAGTATGGACATTTAACGTCATAACGACTTTCTATAGTTTGCGCATGCGTCCGGAAATAAGAAAAGCTTACTTCCCCCGTTTTTTAAAATCACAGCTTCTAGAAGGTTTACATGATTTCTTAAAAAACACGAGTTTTTAGAAAATGTGTTTTATTTCATAAATGGAATCAACAAAGTATGCACATTCTACGTCATAACGACTTTCTATAGTTTGCGCATGCGTTTGGAAATAAGAAAAGCTTACTTCCCCCGTTTTTTAAAATCACAGCTTCTAGAAGGTTTACATGAGTTGTTAAAAAACACGAGTTTTTAGAAAACGGGTTTAATTTCATAAATAGAATCAACAAAGTATGCACATTCTACGTTATAATGACTTTCTATAGTTTGCGCACGCATTTGGAAATAAAAAAAGCTTATTTCCCCCGTTTTTTAAAATCACAGCTTCTAGAAGGTTTACATGATTTCTTGAAAAACACGAATTTTTAGAAAATGTGTTTTATTTCATAAATGGAATCAACAAAGTATGCACATTCTACATCATAACGACATTCTATAGTTTGCGCATGCTTCCGGAAATAAGAAAAGCTTACTTCCCCCGTTTTTTAAAATCACAGCTTCTAGAAGTTTTACATGATTTCGTAAAAAACACGAGTTTTTAGAAAATGTGTTCTATTTCATAAATGGAATCTACAAAGTATGAATATTCTATGTCATAATGAATTTCTATAGTTTGCGCATGCGTCCGGAAATAAGAAAAGCTTACTTCCCCCGTTTTTTAAAATCACAGCTTCTAGAAGGTTTACATGATTTCTTAAAAAACACGAGTTTTTAGAAAATGTAATTTATTTCATAAATAGAATCAACAAAGTATGCACATTCTACGTCGTAACGACTTTCTATAGTTTCTGCATGCGTCTGGAAATAAGAAAAGCTTACTTCCACCGTTTTTTAACATCACAGCTTCTAGAAGGTTTACAAGATTTCTTAAAAAACACGAGTTTTTAGAAAATGTGTTTTATTTCATAAATGGAATCAACAAAGTATGCACATTCTACGTAATAACGACTTTCTATAGTTTCCGCATTCGACCGGAAATAAGAAAAGCTTACTTCCACCGTTTTTTAAAATCACAGCTTCTAGAAGGTTTACATGATTTCGTAAAAAACACGAGTTTTTAGAAAATGTGTTTTATTTAATAAATGGAATCAACAAAGTATGCACATTCTACGTCATAAGGACTTTCTATAGTTTACGCATGCGTCCGGAAATAAAAAAAGCTTACTTGCCCCGTTTTTTAAAATCACAGCTTCTAGAAGGTTTACATGATTTCTTAAAAAACACGAGTTTTTAGAAAATGTGTTTTCTTTCATAAATGGAATCAACAAAGTATGTACATTCTACGTCATAACGACTTTCTATAGTTTGCGCATTCGTCCGGAAATAAGAAAAGCTTACTTCCACCGTTTTTTAAAATCACAGCTTTTAGAAGGTTTGAAAGATTTCTTAAAAAACACGAGTTTTTAGAAAATGTGTTTTATTTCATAAATGGAATCAACAAAGTATGCACATTCTACGTAATAACGACTTTCTATAGTTTCCGCATTCGACCGGAAATAAGAAAAGCTTACTTCCTCCGTTTTTTAAAATCACAGCTTCTAGAAGGTTTACATGATTTCGTAAAAAACACGAGTTTTTAGAAAAATGTGTTTTCTTTCATAAATGGAATCAACAAAGTATGTACATTCTACGTCATAACGACATTCTATAGTTTGCACATGCATCCGGAAATAAGAAAACCTTACTTCCCCCGTTTTTTAAAATCACAGCTTCTAGAAGGTTTACATGATTTCTTAAAAAACACGAGTTTTTAGAAAATGTGTTTTATTTCATAAATGGAATCAACAAAGTATGCACATTCTACGTCATAACGACTTTCTATAGTTTGTGCATGCATCCGGAAATAAGAAAATCTTACTTCCACCGTTTTTCAAAATCACAGCTTCTAGAAGGTTTACATGGTTTCTTAAAAAACACGAGTTTTTAGAAAATGTGTTTTCTTTCATAAATGGAATCAACAAAGTATGTACATTCTACGTCATAACGACTTTCTATAGTTTGCGCATTCGTCCGGAAATAAGAAAAGCTTACTTCCACCGTTTTTTAAAATCACAGCTTCTAGAAGGTTTGAAAGATTTCTTAAAAAACACGAGTTTTTAGAAAATGTGTTTTATTTCATAAATGGAATCAACAAAGTATGCACATTCTACGTAATAACGACTTTCTATAGTTTCCGCATTCGACCGGAAATAAGAAAAGCTTACTTCCTCCGTTTTTTAAAATCACAGCTTCTAGAAGGTTTACATGATTTTGTAAAAAACACGAGTTTTTAGAAAATGTGTTTTATTTCATAAATGGAATCAACAAAGTATGCACATTCTACGTCATAAGGACTTTCTATAGTTTGCGCATGCGTCCGGAAATAAGAAAAGCTTACTTGCACCGTTTTTCAAAATCACAGCTTCTAGAAGGTTTACATGGTTTCTTAAAAAACACGAGTTTTTAGAAAATGTGTTTTCTTTCATAAATGGAATCAACAAAGTATGTACATTCTACGTCATAACGACATTCTATAGTTTGCACATGCATTTGGAAATAAGAAAAGCTTACTTCCCCCGTTTTTTAAAATGACAGCTTCTAGAAGGTTTACATGATTTGTTAAAAAACATGAGTTTTTATAAAATGTGTTTTATTTCATACATGGAATCTACAAAGTATGCACATTCTCCGTCATAACGACTTTCTATAGTTTGCGCATGCATCCGGAAATAAGAAAATCTTACTTCCACCGTTTTTTAAAATAATAGCTTCTAGAAGGTTTACATGATTTCGTAAAAAACACGAGTTTTTAGAAAATGTGCTTTATTTCATAAATGGAATCAACAAAGTATGCACATTCTACGTCATAACGACTTTCTATAGTTTGCGCATGCGTCCGGAAATAAGAAAAGCTTACTTCCACTGTTTTTTAAAATAATAGCTTCTAGAAGGTTTACATGATTTCGTAAAAAACACGAGTTTTTAGAAAATGTGTTTTATTTCATAAATGGAATCTACAAAGTATGCACATTCTTCGTCATAACGACTTTCTATAGTTTGCGCATGCGTCCGGAAATAAGAAAAGCTTACTTCCCCCGTTTTTTAAAATCACAACTTCTAGAAGGTTTACATGATTTCGTAAAAAACACGAGTTTTTAGAAAATGTGTTCTATTTCATAAATGGAATCTACAATGTATGCACATTCTACGTTATAACGAATTTCTATAGTTTGCGCATGCATCCAGAAATAAGAAAAGCTTACTTCCGCCGTTTTTTAAAATCACAGCTTCTAGAAGGTTTACATGATTTCTTAAAAAACACGATTTTTTATAAAATGTGTTTTATTTCATAAATGGAATCAACAAAGTATTCACATTCTACGTCATAACGAATTTCTATAGTTTTCGCATGCGTCTGGAAATAAGAAAAGCTTACTTCCACCGTTTTTTAAAATCACAGCTTCTAGAAGGTTTACATGATTTCGTAAAAAACACGAGTTTTTAGAAAATGTGTTTTATTTCATAAATGGAATCTACAAAGTATGCACATTCTACCTCATAAATACTTTCGATAGTTTCCGCATTCGACCGGAAATAAGAAAAGCTTACTTCCACCGTTTTTTAAAATCACAGCTTCTAGAAGGTTTACATGATTTCTTAAAAAACATGAGTTTTTAGAAAATGTGTTTTATTTCACAAATGGAATCAACAAAGTATGCAAATTCTACGTCATAAGGACTTTCTATAGTTTGCGCATGCGTCCGGAAATAAGAAAAGCTTACTTCCACCGTTTTTCAAAATCACAGCTTCTAGAAGGTTTACATGATTTCTTAAAAAACACGAGTTTTTAGAAAATGTGTTTTATTTCATAAATGGAATCAACAAAGTATGCACATTCTACGTCATAACGACTTTCTATAGTTTGCGCATGCATTCGGAAATAAGAAAAGCTTACTTCCCTCGTTTTTTAAAATCACAGCTTTTAGAAGGTTTACATGATTTCTTAAGAAACACGAGTTTTTTGAAAATGTGTTTTATTTCATAAATGGAATCAACAAAGTATGCACATTCTAGGTCATAACGAATTTCTATAGTTTGCGCATGGGACCGGAAATAAGAAAAGCTTACTTCCCCCGTTTTTTAAAATCACAGCTTCTAGAAGGTTTACATGATTTCGTAAAAAACATGAGTTTTTAGAAAATGTGTTTTATTTCATAAATGGAATCAACAAAGTATGAACATTCTACATCATAACGACTTTCTATAGTTTGCGCATGCGTACGGAAATAAAAAAAGCTTACTTCCCCCGTTTTTTAAAATCACAGCTTCTAGAAGGTTTACATGATTTCGTAAAAAACATGAGTTTTTTGAAAATATGTTTTATTTCATAAATGGAATCAACAAAGTATGCACATTCTACGTCATAACGACTTTCTATAGTTTGCGCATGCTTTTGCAAAAAAGAAAAGCTTACTTCCCCCGTATTTTAAAATCACAGCTTCTAGAAGGTTTACATGATTTCTTAAAAAACACGAGTTTTTAGAAAATATGTTTTATTTCATAAATGGAATCAACAAAGTATGCACATTCTACGTCATAACGACTTTCTATAGTTTGCGTATGCGCCCGGAAATAAGAAAAGCTTACTTCACCCATTTTTTAAAATCACAGCTTCTAGAAGGTTTACATGATTTCTTAAAAAACACGAGTTTTTAGAAAATGTGTTTTATTTCATGAATGGAATCAACAAAGTATGCACATTCTACGTCATAACGACTTTCTATAGTTTGCGCATGCATTTGGAAATAAGAAAAGCTTATTTCCCCCGTTTTTTAAAATCACAGCTTCTAGAAGGTTTACAGGATTTGTTAAAAAACACGAGTTTTTAGAAAATGTGTTTTATTTCATAAATGGAATCAACAAAGTATTCACATTCTACGTCATAATGACTTTTATATTTTGCGCATGCGTCTGAAAATAAGAAAAGCTTACTTCCACCGTTTTTTAAAATCACAGCTTCTAGAAGGTTTACATGATTTCGTAAAAAACACGAGTTTTTAAAAAATGTGTTTTATTTCATAAATGGAATTTACAAAGTATGCACATTCTACGTCATAACGACTTTCTATAGTTTGCGCATGCGTCCGGAAATAAGAAAAGCTTACTTCCCCCATTTTTTAAAATCACAGCTTCTAGAAGGTTTACATGATTTCGTAAAAAACACGAGTTTTTAGAAAATGTGTTTTATTTCATAAATTGAATCTTCAAAGTATGCATATTCTACGTCATAATGACTTTCTATAGTTTGCGCATGCGTCCGGAAATAAGAAAAGCTTACTTCCACCGTTTTTTAAAATCACAGCTTCTAGAAGGTTTACATGATTTCGTAAAAAATACGAGTTTTTAAAAAATGTGTTTTATTTCATCAATGGAATCTAAAAAGTATGCACATTCTACGTCATAACGACTTTCTATAGTTTGCACATTCGTTTCGAAATAAGAAAAGCTTACTTCCTCTGTTTTTTAAAATCACAGCTTCTAGAAGGTTTACATGATTTCTTAAAAAACACGAGTTTTTAGAAAATGTGTTTTATTTCATAAATGGAATCTACAAAGTATGCACATTCTACGTCATAACGACTTTCTATAGTTTGCACATGCACCCGGAAATAAGAAAAGCTTACTTCCACCGTTTTTTAAAATCACAGCTTCTAGAAGGTTTACATGATTTCGTAAAAAACCCGATTTTTTAGAAAATGTGTTTTATTTCATAAATGGAATCTTCAAAGTATGCACATTCTACGTCATAACGACTTTCTATAATTTTGCGCATGCGTCCGGAAATAAGAAAAGCTTACTTCCCCCGTTTTTTAAAATCACAGCTTCTAGAAGGTTTACATGATTTCGTAAAAAACACGAGTTTTTAGAAAATGTGTTCTATTTCATAAATGGAATCTACAAAGTATGCACATTTAACGTCATAACGACTTTCTATAGTTTGCGCATGCGTCCGGAAATAAGAAAAGCTTACTTCCCCCGTTTTTTGAAATCACAGCTTCTAGAAGGTTTACATGATTTCTTAAAAAACACGAGTTTTTAGAAAATATGTTTTATTTTGTAAATGGAATAAACAAAGTATGCACATTCTACATCATAACGACTTTCTATAGTTTGCGCATAAGTTTTTAAATAAGAAAAGCTTACTTCCCCCGTTTTTTAAAAACACAGCTTCTAGAAGGTTTACATGATTTCGTAAAAAACACGAGTTTTTAGAAAATGTGTTTTATTTCATAAATGGAATCAACAAAGTATGCACATTCTTCGTCATATAGACTTTCTATAGTTTGCACATTCGTTTCGAAATAAGAAAAGCTTACTTCCACAGTTTTTTAAAATCACAGCTTCTAGAAGGTTTACATGATTTCGTAAAAAACACGAGTTTTTAGAAAATGTGTTTTATTTCATAAATGGAATCTACAAAGTATGCACATTCTACCTCATAACGACTTTCTATAGTTTGCGCATGCGTCCGAAAATAAGAAAAGCTTACTTCCACCATTTTTTAAAATCACAGATTCTAGAAGGTTTACATGATTTCCTAAAAAACACGAGTTTTTAGAAAATGTGTTTTATTTCATAAATGGAATCAACAAAGTATGCACCTTCTACGTCATAACGACTTTCTATAGTTTGCGCATTCGTCCGGAAATAAGAAAAGCTTACTTCCACCGGTTTTTAAAATCACAGCTTCTAGAAGGTTTACATGATTTCTTATAAAACACGAGTTTTTAGAAAATGTGTTTTATTTCATAAATGGAATCAACAAAGTATGCACATTCTACGTCATAACGACTTTCTATAGTTTGCGCATGCATTTGGAAATAAGAAAAGCTTACTTCCCCCGTTTTTTAAAATCACAGCTTCTACAAGGTTTACAGGATTTGTTAAAAAACACGAGTTTTTAGAAAATGTGTTTTATTTCATAAATTGAATCAACAAAGTATTCACATTCTACGTCATAATGACTTTTATATTTTGCGCATGCGTCCGGAAATAAGAAAAGCTTACTTCCACTGTTTTTTAAAATCACAGCTGCTAGAAGGTTTACATGATTTCGTAAAAAACAAGAGTTTTTAAAAAATGTGTTTTATTTCATAAATGGAATTTACAAAGTATGCACATTCTACGTCATAACGACTTTCTATAGTTTGCGCATGCGTCCAGAAATAAGAAAAGCTTACTCCCCCCATTTTTTAAAATCACAGCTTCTAGAAGGTTTACATGATTTCGTAAAAAACACGAGTTTTTAGAAAATGTGTTTTATTTCATAAATTGAATCTTCAAAGTATGCACATTCTACGTCATAATGACTTTCTATAGTTTGCGCATGCGTCGGGAAAAAATAAAAGCTTACTTCCGCCGTTTTTTAAAATCACAGCTTCTAGAAGGTTTACATGATTTCTTAAAAAACACGAGTTTTTAGAAAATATGTTTTATTCATAAATGGAATAAACAAAGTATGCACATTCTACGTCATAACGACTTTCTATAGTTTGCGCATAAGTTTGGAAATAAGAAAAGCTTACTTCCCCCGTTTTTTAAAATCACAGCTTCTAGAAGGTTTACATGATTTCGTAAAAAACACGAGTTTTTAGAAAATGTGTTTTATTTCATAAATGGAATCAACAAAGTATGCACATTCTACGTCATAACGACTTTCTATAGTTTGCGCATTCGTTTGGAAATAAGAAAAGCTTACTTCCACAGTTTTTTAAAATCACAGCCTCTAGAAGGTTTACATGATTTCGTAATAAACACGAGTTTTTAGAAAATGTGCTTTATTTCATAAATGGAATCTATAAAGTATGCACATTCTACGTCATAACGACTTTCTATAGTTTGCGCATGCGTCCGGAAATAAGAAAAGCTTACTTCCACCATTTTTTAAAATCACAGCTTCTAGAAGGTTTACATGATTTCCTAAAAAACACGAGTTTTTAGAAAATGTGTTTTATTTCATAAATGAAATGACAAAAGTATGCACATTCTACGTCGTAACTACTTTCTATAGTTTACGCATGCGTTTGGATATAAGAAAAGCTTACTTCCACCGTTTTTTAAAATCACAGCTTCTAGAAGGTTTACATGATTTTGTAAAAAACACGAGTTTTTAGAAAATGTGATTTATTTCAAAAATGGAATCTACAAAGTCTGCACATTCTACGTCATAACGACTTTCTATAGTTTGCGCATGCGTCCGAAAATAAGAAAAGCTTACTTCCCCCGTTTTTTAAAATCACAGCTTCTAGAAGGTTTACATTCTTACAAAACACGAGTTTTTAGAAAATGTGTTTTATTTCATAAATGGAATCAACAAAGTATGCACATTCTACGTCATAACGACTTTCTATAGTTTGCGCATGCGTCCGGAAATAAGAAAAGCTTACTTCCACCGTTTTTTAAAATCACAGCTTCTAGAAGGTTTACATGATTTCGTAAAAAACATGAGTTTTTAGAAAATGCGTTTTATTTCATAAATGGAATCAACAAAGTATGCACATTCTACGTCATAACGACTTTCTATAGTTTGCGCATGCGTCCGGAAATAAGAAAAGCTTACTTCCACCGTTTTTTAAAATCACAGCTTCTAGAAGGTTTACATAATTTCGTAAAAAACACGAGTTTTTAGAAAATGTGTTTTATTTCATAAATGGAATCAACAGAGTATGCAAATTCTACGTCATAACGACTTTCTATAGTTTGCGCATGCGTCCGGAAATAAGAAAAGCTTACTTCCCCCGTTTTTTAAAATCACAGCTTCTAGAAGGTTTACATGATTTCTTAAAAAACACGAGTTTTTAGAAAATGTGTTTTATTTCATAAATGGAATCAACAAAGTATGCACATTCTACGTCATAACGACTTTCTATAGTTTGTGCATGCGTTTGAAAATAAGAAAAGCTTACTTCCCCCGTTTTTTAAAATCACAGCTTCTAGAAGGTTTACATGATTTCGTAAAAAACATGAGTTTTTAGAAAATGTGTTTTATTTCATAAATGGAATCGACAAAGTATGCACATTCTACGTCATAACGACTTTCTATAGTTTACGCATGTGTCTAGAAATAAGAAAAGCTTACTTCCCCCGTTTTTTAAAATCACAGCTTCTAGAAGGTTTACATGATTTCTTAAAAACCACGAGTTTTTAGAAAATGTGTTTTATTTAATAAATGGAATCAACAAAGTATGCACATTCTACGTCATAACGACTTTCTATAGTTTGCGCATGCGTCCGGAAATAAGAAAAGCTTACTTCCACCGTTTTTTACGAAATCATGTAAACCTTCTAGAAGCTGTGATTTTAACGAATTTTATATTTTGCGCATGCGTCCAGAAATAAGAAAAGCTTACTTCCACCATTTTTTAAAATCACAGCTTCTAGAAGGTTTACATGATTTCGTAAAAAACACGAGTTTTTAAAAAATGTTTTTTATTTCATAAATGGAATCTAAAAAGTATGCACATTCTACGTCATAACGACTTTCTATAGTTTGCGCATGCGTCCGGAAATAAGAAAAGCTTACTTCCCCTGTTTTTTAAAATCACAGCTTCTAGAAGGTTTAAATGATTTCTTAAAAAACACGAGTTTTTAGAAAATGTGTTTTATTTCATAAATGGAATCTACAAAGTATGCACATTCTACGTCATAACGACTTTCTATAGTTTGCACATGCACCCGGAAATAAGAAAAGCTTACTTCCCCCGTTTTTTAAAATCATAGCTTCTAGAAGGTTTACCTGATTTCGTAAAAAACATGAGTTTTTAGAAAATGTGTTTTATTTCATAAATGGAATCAACAAAGTATGCACATTCTACGTCATAACGACTTTCTATAGTTTGCGCATGCGTTTGAAAATAAGAAAAGCTTACTTCCCCCGTTTTTTAAAATCACAGCTTCTGGAATGTTTACATGATTTCTTAAAAAACACGAGTTTTTAGAAAATGTGTTTTGTTTCATAAATGGAATCAACAAAGTATGCACATTCTACGTCATAACGACTTTCTATAGTTTGCGCATTCGTCCGGAAATAACAAAAGCTTACTTCCACCGTTTTTTAAAATCACAGCTTCTAGAAGGTTTACATGATTTCGTAACAAACACGAGTTTTTGGAAAATGTGTTTTGTTTCATAAATGGAATCTACAAAGTATGCACATTCTACATCATAACGACTTTCTATAGTTTGCGCATGCGTCCGGAAATAAGAAAAGCTTACTTTCCTCATTTTTTAAAATCACAGCTTCTAGAAGGTTTACATGATTTCCTAAAAAACACGAGTTTTTAGAAACTGTGTTTTATTTCATAAATGAAGTCAACAAAGTATGCACATTCTACGTCATAACGACTTTCTATAGTTTGCGCATGCGTCCGGAAATAAGAAAAGCTTACTTCCCCCGTTTTTTAAAATCACAGCTTCTACAAGGTTTACAGGATTTGTTAAAAAACACGAGTTTTTAGAAAATATGTTTTATTTCATAAATGGAATCAACAAAGTATTCACATTCTACGTCATAATGACTTTTATATTTTGCGCATGCGTCCGGAAATAAGAAAAGCTTACTTCCACTATTTTTTAAAATCACAGCTTCTAGAAGGTTTACATGATTTCGTAAAAAACACGAGTTTCTAAAAAATGTGTTTTATTTCATAAATGGAATTTACAAAGTATGCACATTCTACGTCATAACGACTTTCTATAGTTTACGCATGCGTCCGGAAATAAGAAAAGCTTACTTCCCCCATTTTTTAAAATCACAACTTCTAGAAGGTTTACATGATTTCATAAAAAACACGAGTTTTTAGAAAATGTGTTTTATTTCATGAATTGAATCTTCAAAGTATGCACATTCTACGTCATAATGACTTTCTATAGTTTGCGCATGCGTCCGGAAATAAGAAAAGCTTACTTCCCCCGTTTTTTAAAATCACAGCTTCTAGAAGGTTTACATGATTTCTTAAAAAACACGAGTTTTTAGAAAATATGTTTTATTTCATAAATGGAATAAACAAAGTATGCACATTCTACGTCATAACGAATTTCTATAGTTTGCGTTGCGCACGGAAATAAGAAAAGCTTACTTCACCCGTTTTTTAAAATCACAGCTTCTAGAAGGTTTACATGATTTCTTAAAAAACACGAGTTTTTAGAAAATGTGTTTTATTTCATAAATGGAATCTACAAAGTATGCACATTCTTCGTCATAACAACTTTCTATAGTTTGCGCATGCGTCCGGAAATAAGAAAAGCTTACTTCCCCCGTTTTTTAAAATCACAACTTCTAGAAGGTTTACATGATTTCGTAAAAAACACGAGTTTTTAGAAAATGTGTTCTATTTCATAAATGGAATCTACAAAGTATGCACATTCTATGTCATAACGACCTTCTATAGTTTGCGCATGCATCTGGAAATAAGAAAAGCTTACTTCCCCCGTTTCTTAAAATCACAGCTTCTAGAAGGTTTACATGATTTGTTAAAAAACACGAGTTTTTAGAAAATGTGTTTTATTTCATAAATGGAATCAACAATGTATGCATATTCTACGTCATAACGACTTTCTATAGTTTGCGCATGCGTCCGGAAATAAGAAAAGCTTACTTCCACCGTTTTTTAAAATCACAGCTTCTAGAAGGTTTACAAGATTTCTTAAAAAACACGAGTTTTTAGAAAATGTGTTTTATTTCATAAATGGAATCAACTAAGTATGCACATTCTACGTAATAACGACTTTCTATAGTTTCCGCATTCGACCAGAAATAAGAAAAGCTTACTTCCACGGTTTTTTAAAATCACAGCTTCTAGAAGGTTTACATGATTTCGTAAAAAACATGAGTTTTTAGAAAATGTGTTTTATTTTATAAATGGAATCAACAAAGTATGCACATTCTACGTCATAAGGACTTTCTATAGTTTGCGCATGCATCCGGAAATAAGAAAAGCTTACTTCCACAGTTTTTTAAAATCACAGCTTCTAGAAGGTTTACATGATTTGTTAAAAAACACGAGTTTTTAGAAAATGCGTTTTATTTCATAAATGGAATCAACAAAGTATGCACATTCTACATCATAATGAGTTTCTATAGTTTGCGCATGCGTCCGGAAATAAGAAAAACTTACTTCCACCGTTTTTTAAAATAATAGCTTCTAGAAGGTTTACATGATTTGTTAAAAAACATGAGTTTTTACAAAATGTGTTTTATTTCATAAATGGAATCAACAAAGTATGCACATTCTATTTCATAACGCCTTTCTATAGTTTGCGCATGCGTCTGGAAATAAGAAAAGCTTAATTCCGCCGTTTTTTAAAATCACAGATTCTAGAAGGTTTACATGATTTGTTAAAAAACACGAGTTTTTAGAAAATGTGTTTTATTTCATAAATGGAATCAACAAAGTATGCACATTCTACGTCCTAACGACTTTCTATAGTTTGCTCATGCGTCCGGAAATAAGAAAAGCTTACTTCCACCGTTTTTTAGAATAATAACTTCTAGAAGGTTTACATGATTTCGTAAAAAACACGAGTTTTTAGAAAATGTGTTTTATTTCATAAATGGAATCTAAAAAGTATGCACATTCTACGTCATAACGACTTTCTATAGTTTGCACATGTGTCCGGAAATAAGAAAAGCTTACTTCCACCGTTTTTTAAAATCACAGCTTCTAGAAGGTTTACATGATTTCGTAAAAAACACGAGTTTTTAGAAAATGTGTTTTATTTCATAAATGGAATCAACAAAGTATGCACATTCTATGTCATAAGGACTTTCTATAGTTTGCGCATGCGTCCGGGAATAAGAAAAGCTTACTTCCACTGTTTTTCAAAATCACAGCTTCTAGAAGGTTTACATGATTTCTTAAAAAACACGAGTTTTTAGAAAATGTGTTTTATTTCATAAATGGAATCAACAAAGTATGCACATTCTACGTCATAATGACTTTCTATAGTTTGCGCATGCCTTTGGAAATAAGAAAAGCTTACTTCCCCCATTTTTTAAAATCACAGCTTCTAGAAGGTTTACATGATTTCGTAAAAAACATGAGTTTTTAGAAAATGTGTTTTATTTCATAAATGGAATCAACAAAGTATGCACATTCTACGTCATAACGACTTTCTATAGTTTGCGCATGCGTCCGGAAATAAGAAAAGCTTACTTCCCCCCGTTTTTTAAAATCACAGCTTCTAGAAGGTTTACATGATTTCGTAAAAAACACGAGTTTTTAGAAAATGTGTTTTATTTCATAAATGGAATCAACAAAGTGTGCACATTCTATGTCATAACGACTTTCTATAGTTTGCGCATGCGTTTGGAAATAAGAAAAGCTTACTTCCCCCGTTTTTTAAAATCACAGATTCTAGAAGGTTTACATGATTTCTTAAAAAACACGAGTTTTTAGAAAATGTGTTTTATTTCATAAATGGAATCAACAAAGTATGCACATTCTACGTCATAATGACTTTCTATAGTTTGCGTATGTGCCCGGAAATAAGAAAAGCTTACTTCACCCCTTTTTTAAAATCACAGCTTCTAGAAGGTTTACATGATTTCTTAAAAAACACGAGTTTTTAGAAAATGTGTTTTATTTCATAAATGGAATCAACAAAGTATGCACATTCTACGTCATAACGACTTTCTATAGTTTGCGCATGCATTTGGAAATAAGAAAAGCTTACTTGCCCCGTTTTTTAAAATCACAGCTTCTAGAAGGTTTACAGGATTTGTTAAAAAACACGAGTTTTTAGAAAATGTGTTTTATTTCATAAATGGAATCAACAAAGTATTCACATTCTATGTCATAATGACTTTTATATTTTGTGCATGCGTCCGGAAATAAGAAAAGCTTACTTCTACCGTTTTTTAAAATCACAGCTTCTAGAAGGTTTACATGATTTCGTAAAAAACACGAGTTTTTAAAAATGTATTTTATTTCATAAAGGGAATCTACAAAGTATGCACATTCTACGTCATAACGACTTTCTATAGTTTGCGCATGCATCCGGAAATAAGAAAAGCTTACTTCCGCCGTTTTTTAAAATCACAGCTTCTAGAAGGTTTACATGATTTCTTAAAAAACACGAGTTTTTAGAAAATGTGTTTTATTTCATAAATGGAATCAACAAAGTATGCACATTCTACGTCATAACGACTTTCTATAGTTTGCGCATGTGTTTGGAAATAAGAAAAGCTTACTTACCCCGTTTTTTAAAATCACAGCTTCTAGAAGGTTTACATGATTTCGTAAAAAACATGAGTTTTTAGAAAATTTGTTTTATTTCATCAATAGAATCAACAAAGTATGCACATTCTACGTCATAACGACTTTCTATAGTTTGCGCAAGCGTCCGGAAATAAGAAAAGCTTACTTCCCCCGTTTTTTAAAATCACAGCTTCTAGAAGGTTTACATGATTTCGTAAAAAACACGAGTTTTTAGAAAATGTGTTCTATTTCATAAATGGAATCTACAAAGTATGCACATTCTACGTCATAACGACTTTCTATAGTTTGCGTATGTGCCCGGAAATAAGAAAAGCTTACTTCACCCGTTTTTTAAAATCACAGCTTCTAGAAGGTTTACATGATTTCTTAAAAAACACGAGTTTTTAGAAAATGTGTTTTATTTCATAAATGGAATCAACAAAGTATGCACATTCTACGTCATAACGACTTTCTATAGTTTGCGCATGTGTTTGGAAATAAGAAAAGCTTACTTCCCCCGTTTTTTAAAATCACAGCTTCTACAAGGTTTACATGATTTCTTAAAAAACATGAGTTTTTAGAAAATTTGTTTTATTTCATAAATGGAATAAACAAAGTATGCACATTCTACGTCATATAGACTTTCTATAGTTTGCGCATGCACCCGGAAATAAGAAAAGCTTACTTCCTCCGTTTTTTAAAATCACAGCTTCTAGAAGGTTTACCTGATTTCGTAAAAAACACGAGTTTTTAGAAAATGTGTTCTATTTCATAAATGGAATCTACAAAGTATGCACATTCTACGTCATAACGACCTTCTATAGTTTGCGCATGCATCTGGAAATAAGAAAAGCTTACTTCCCCCGTTTCTTAAAATCACAGCTTCTAGAAGGTTTACATGATTTGTTAAAAAACACGAGTTTTTAGAAAATGTGTTTTATTTCATAAATGGAATCAACAATGTATGCATATTCTACGTCATAACGACTTTCAATGGTTTGCGCATGCGTCCGGAAATAAGAAAAGCTTACTTCCACCGTTTTTTAAAATCACAGCTTCTAGAAGGTTTACAAGATTTCTTAAAAAACACAAGTTTTTAGAAAATGTGTTTTATTTCATAAATGGAATCAACAAAGTATGCACATTCTACGTAATAATGACTTTCTATAGTTTCCGCATTCGACCAGAAATAAGAAAAGCTTACTTCCACGGTTTTTTAAAATCACAGCTTCTAGAAGGTTTACATGATTTCGTAAAAAACATGAGTTTTTTGAAAATGTGTTTTATTTTATAAATGGAATCAACAAAGTATGCACATTCTACGTCATAAGGACTTTCTATAGTTTGCGAATGCGTCCGGAAATAAGAAAAGCTTACTTCCACAGTTTTTTAAAATCACAGCTTCTAGAAGGTTTACATGATTTGTTAAAAAACACGAGTTTTTAGAAAATGTGTTTTATTTCATAAATGGAATCAACAAAGTATGCACATTCTACGTCATAATGAGTTTCTATAGTTTGCGCATTCGTCCGGAAATAAGAAAAGCTTACTTCCACCGTTTTTTAAAATAATAGCTTCTAGAAGGTTTACATGATTTGTTAAAAAACATGAGTTTTTACAAAATGTGTTTTATTTCATAAATGGAATCAACAAAGTATGCACATTCTATTTCATAACGCCTTTCTATAGTTTGCGCATGCGTCTGGAAATAAGAAAAGCTTACTTCCGCCGTTTTTTAAAATCAAAGCTTCTAGAAGGTTTACATGATTTGTTAAAAAACACGAGTTTTTAGAAAATGTGTTTTATTTCATAAATGGAATCAACAAAGTATGCACATTCTACGTCCTAACGACTTTCTATAGTTTGCTCATGTGTCCGGAAATAAGAAAAGCTTACTTCCACCGTTTTTTAAAATAATAACTTCTAGAAGGTTTACATGATTTCGTAAAAAACACGAGTTTTTAGAAAATGTGTTTTATTTCATAAATGGAATCTACAAAGTATGCACATTCTACGTCATAACGACTTTCTATAGTTTGCACATGTGTCCGGAAATAAGAAAAGCGTACTTCCACCGTTTTTTAAAATCATAGCTTCTAGAAGGTTTACATGATTTCGTAAAAAACACGAGTTTTTAGAAAATGTGTTTTATTTCACAAATGGAATCAACAAAGTATGCACATTCTATGTCATAAGGACTTTCTATAGTTTGTGCATGCGTCCGGAAATAAGAAAAGCTTACTTCCACCGTTTTTCAAAATCACAGCTTCTAGAAGGTTTACATGATTTCTTAAAAAACACGAGTTTTTAGAAAATGTGTTTTATTTCATAAATGGAATCAACAAAGTATGCACATTCTACGTCATAACGACTTTCTATAGTTTGCGTATGTGCCCGGAAATAAGAAAAGCTTACTTCACCCGTTTTTTAAAATCACAGCTTCTAGAAGGTTTACATGATTTCTTAAAAAACACGAGTTTTTAGAAAATGTGTTTTATTTCATAAATGGAATCAACAAAGTATGCATATTCTACGTCATAACGGCTTTCTATAGTTTGCGCATGCATTTGGAAATAAGAAAAGCTTACTTGCCCCGTTTTTTAAAATCACAGCTTCTAGAAGGTTTACAGGATTTGTTAAAAAACACGAGTTTTTAGAAAATGTGTTTTATTTCATAAATGGAATCAACAAAGTATTCACATTCTATTTCATAATGACTTTTATATTTTGTGCATGCGTCCAGAAATAAGAAAAGCTTACTTCTACCGTTTTTTAAAATCACAGCTTCTAGAAGGTTTACATGATTTCGTAAAAAACACGAGTTTTTAAAAATGTGTTTTATTTCATAAATGGAATCTACAAAGTATGCACATTCTACGTCATAACGACTTTCTATACTTTGCGCATGCATCCAGAAATAAGAAAAGCTTACTTCCGCCGTTTTTTAAAATCACAGCTTCTAGAAGGTTTACATGATTTCTTAAAAAACACGAGTTTTTAGAAAATGTGTTTTATTTCATAAATGGAATCAAAAAAGTATGCACATTCTACGTCATAACGACTTTCTATAGTTTGCGCATGTGTTTGGAAATAAGAAAAGCTTACTTACCCCGTTTTTTAAAATCACAGCTTCTAGAAGGTTTACATGATTTCGTAAAAAACATGAGTTTTTAGAAAATTTGTTTTATTTCATAAATGGAATCAACAAAGTATGCACATTCTACGTCATAACGACTTTCTATAGTTTGCGCATGCGTCCGGAAATAAGAAAAGCTTACTTCCCCCGTTTTTTAAAATCACAGCTTCTAGAAGGTTTACATGATTTCGTAAAAAACACGAGTTTTTAGAAAATGTGTTTTATTTCATAAATGGAATCTACAAAGTATGCACATTCTACGTCATAACGACTTTCTATAGTTTGCGTATGTGCCCGGAAATAAGAAAAGCTTACTTCACCCGTTTTTTAAAATCACAGCTTCTAAAAGGTTTACATGATTTCTTAAAAAACATGAGTTTTTAGAAAATGTGTTTTATTTCATAAATGGAATCTACAAAGTATGCACATTCTACGTCATAACGACTTTCTATAGTTTGCGTATGTGCCCGGAAATAAGAAAAGCTTACTTCACCCGTTTTTTAAAATCACAGCTTCTAAAAGGTTTACATGATTTCTTAAAAAACATGAGTTTTTAGAAAACGGGTTTAATTTCATAAATAGAATCAACAAAGGATGCACATTCTACGTCATAATGACTTTCTATAGTTTGCGCACACATTAGGAAATAAAAAAAGCTTACTTGCCCCGTTTTTTAAAATCACAGCTTCTACAAGGTTTACATGATTTCTTGAAAAACACGAGTTTTTAGAAAATGTGTTTTATTTCATAAATGGAATCAACAAAGTATGCACATTCTATGTCATAACGACTTTCTATAGTTTGCGCATGCTTCCGGAAATAAGAAAAGCTTACTTCCCCAATTTTTTAAAATCACAGCTTCTAGAAGGTTTACATGATTTCATAACAAACACGAGTTTTTAGAAAATGTGTTTTATTTCATAAATTGAATATTCAAAGTATGCACATTCTACGTCATAATGACTTTCTATAGTTTGCGCATGCGTCCGGAAATAAGAAAAGCTTACTTCCCCCGTTTGTTAAAATCACAGCTTCTAGAACGTTTACATGATTTCTTAAAAAACAAAAGTTTTTAGAAAATATGTTTTATTTCATAAATGGAATAAACAAAGTATGCACATTCTACGTCATAACGACTTTCTATAGTTTGCGCATAAGTTTTGAAATAAGAAAAGCTTACTTCCCCCTTTTTTTAAATCACAGCTTCTAGAAGGTTTACATGATTTCGTAAAAAACACGAGTTTTTAGAAAATGTGTTTTATTTCATAAATGGAATCAACAAAGTATGCAAATTCTACGTCATAACGACTTTCTATAGTTTGCGCATTCGTTTGGAAATAAGAAAAGCTTACTTCCACCATTTTTTAAAATCACACCTTCTAGAAGGTTTACATGATTTCCTAAAAAACACGAGTTTTTAGAAAATGTGTTTTATTTCATAAATGAAATCAACAAAGTATGCACATTCTACGTCATAACTACTTTCTATAGTTTGCGGATGCGTTTGGATATAAGAAAAGCTTACTTCCACCGTTTTTTAAAATCACAGCTTCTAGAAGGTTTACATGATTTTGTAAAAAACACGAGTTTTTAGAAAATGTGATTTATTTCAAAAATGGAATCTACAAAGTATGCACATTCTACGTTATAACGACTTTCTATAGTTTGCACATGCGTCCGAAAATAAGAAAAGCTTACTTCCCCCGTTTTTTAAAATCACAGCTTCTAGAAGGTTTACATTCTTAAAAAACACGAGTTTTTAGAAAATGTGTTTTATTTCATAAATGGAATCAACAAAGTATGCACATTCTACGTCATAACGAATTTCTATAGTTTGCGCATGCGTCCGGAAATAAGAAAAGCTTACTTCCACTGTTTTTTAAAATCACAGCTTCTAGAAGGTTTACATGATTTCGTAAAAAAAATGAGTTTTTAGAAAATGTGTTTTATTTCATAAATGGAATCAACAAAGTATGCACATTCTACGTCATAACGACTTTCTATAGTTTGTGCATGCGTCCGGAAATAATAAAAGCTTACTTCCACCGTTTTTTAAAATCACAGCTTCTAGAAGGTTTACATAGTTTCGTAAAAAACATGAGTTTTTAGAAAATGTGTTTTATTTCATAAATGGAATCAACAGAGTATGCAAATTCTACGTCAGAAGGACTTTCTATAGTTTGCGGATGCGTCTGGAAATAAGAAAAGCTTACTTCCCCCGTTTTTTAAAATCACAGCTTCTACAAGGTTTACATGATTTCTTAAAAAACATGAGTTTTTAGAAAATTTGTTTTATTTCATAAATGGAATAAACAAAGTATGCACATTCTACGTCATATAGACTTTCTATAGTTTGCGCATGCACCCGGAAATAAGAAAAGCTTACTTCCTCCGTTTTTTAAAATCACAGCTTCTAGAAGGTTTACCTGATTTCGTAAAAAACACGAGTTTTTAGAAAATGTGTTCTATTTCATAAATGGAATCTACAAAGTATGCACATTCTACGTCATAACGACCTTCTATAGTTTGCGCATGCATCTGGAAATAAGAAAAGCTTACTTCCCCCGTTTCTTAAAATCACAGCTTCTAGAAGGTTTACATGATTTGTTAAAAAACACGAGTTTTTAGAAAATGTGTTTTATTTCATAAATGGAATCAACAATGTATGCATATTCTACGTCATAACGACTTTCTATGGTTTGCGCATGCGTCCGGAAATAAGAAAAGCTTACTTCCACCGTTTTTTAAAATCACAGCTTCTAGAAGGTTTACAAGATTTCTTAAAAAACACAAGTTTTTAGAAAATGTGTTTTATTTCATAAATGGAATCAACAAAGTATGCACATTCTACGTAATAATGACTTTCTATAGTTTCCGCATTCGACCAGAAATAAGAAAAGCTTACTTCCACGGTTTTTTAAAATCACAGCTTCTAGAAGGTTTACATGATTTCGTAAAAAACATGAGTTTTTTGAAAATGTGTTTTATTTTATAAATGGAATCAACAAAGTATGCACATTCTACGTCATAAGGACTTTCTATAGTTTGCGAATGCGTCCGGAAATAAGAAAAGCTTACTTCCACAGTTTTTTAAAATCACAGCTTCTAGAAGGTTTACATGATTTGTTAAAAAACACGAGTTTTTAGAAAATGTGTTTTATTTCATAAATGGAATCAACAAAGTATGCACATTCTACGTCATAATGAGTTTCTATAGTTTGCGCATTCGTCCGGAAATAAGAAAAGCTTACTTCCACCGTTTTTTAAAATAATAGCTTCTAGAAGGTTTACATGATTTGTTAAAAAACATGAGTTTTTACAAAATGTGTTTTATTTCATAAATGGAATCAACAAAGTATGCACATTCTATTTCATAACGCCTTTCTATAGTTTGCGCATGCGTCTGGAAATAAGAAAAGCTTACTTCCGCCGTTTTTTAAAATCAAAGCTTCTAGAAGGTTTACATGATTTGTTAAAAAACACGAGTTTTTAGAAAATGTGTTTTATTTCATAAATGGAATCAACAAAGTATGCACATTCTACGTCCTAACGACTTTCTATAGTTTGCTCATGTGTACGGAAATAAGAAAAGCTTACTTCCACCGTTTTTTAAAATAATAACTTCTAGAAGGTTTACATGATTTCGTAAAAAACACGAGTTTTTAGAAAATGTGTTTTATTTCATAAATGGAATCTACAAAGTATGCACATTCTACGTCATAACGACTTTCTATAGTTTGCACATGTGTCCGGAAATAAGAAAAGCGTACTTCCACCGTTTTTTAAAATCATAGCTTCTAGAAGGTTTACATGATTTCGTAAAAAACACGAGTTTTTAGAAAATGTGTTTTATTTCACAAATGGAATCAACAAAGTATGCACATTCTATGTCATAAGGACTTTCTATAGTTTGTGCATGCGTCCGGAAATAAGAAAAGCTTACTTCCACCGTTTTTCAAAATCACAGCTTCTAGAAGGTTTACATGATTTCTTAAAAAACACGAGTTTTTAGAAAATGTGTTTTATTTCATAAATGGAATCAACAAAGTATGCACATTCTACGTCATAACGACTTTCTATAGTTTGCGTATGTGCCCGGAAATAAGAAAAGCTTACTTCACCCGTTTTTTAAAATCACAGCTTCTAGAAGGTTTACATGATTTCTTAAAAAACACGAGTTTTTAGAAAATGTGTTTTATTTCATAAATGGAATCAACAAAGTATGCATATTCTACGTCATAACGGCTTTCTATAGTTTGCGCATGCATTTGGAAATAAGAAAAGCTTACTTGCCCCGTTTTTTAAAATCACAGCTTCTAGAAGGTTTACAGGATTTGTTAAAAAACACGAGTTTTTAGAAAATGTGTTTTATTTCATAAATGGAATCAACAAAGTATTCACATTCTATTTCATAATGACTTTTATATTTTGTGCATGCGTCCAGAAATAAGAAAAGCTTACTTCTACCGTTTTTTAAAATCACAGCTTCTAGAAGGTTTACATGATTTCGTAAAAAACACGAGTTTTTAAAAATGTGTTTTATTTCATAAATGGAATCTACAAAGTATGCACATTCTACGTCATAACGACTTTCTATACTTTGCGCATGCATCCAGAAATAAGAAAAGCTTACTTCCGCCGTTTTTTAAAATCACAGCTTCTAGAAGGTTTACATGATTTCTTAAAAAACACGAGTTTTTAGAAAATGTGTTTTATTTCATAAATGGAATCAAAAAAGTATGCACATTCTACGTCATAACGACTTTCTATAGTTTGCGCATGTGTTTGGAAATAAGAAAAGCTTACTTACCCCGTTTTTTAAAATCACAGCTTCTAGAAGGTTTACATGATTTCGTAAAAAACATGAGTTTTTAGAAAATTTGTTTTATTTCATAAATGGAATCAACAAAGTATGCACATTCTACGTCATAACGACTTTCTATAGTTTGCGCATGCGTCCGGAAATAAGAAAAGCTTACTTCCCCCGTTTTTTAAAATCACAGCTTCTAGAAGGTTTACATGATTTCGTAAAAAACACGAGTTTTTAGAAAATGTGTTTTATTTCATAAATGGAATCTACAAAGTATGCACATTCTACGTCATAACGACTTTCTATAGTTTGCGTATGTGCCCGGAAATAAGAAAAGCTTACTTCACCCGTTTTTTAAAATCACAGCTTCTAAAAGGTTTACATGATTTCTTAAAAAACATGAGTTTTTAGAAAATGTGTTTTATTTCATAAATGGAATCTACAAAGTATGCACATTCTACGTCATAACGACTTTCTATAGTTTGCGTATGTGCCCGGAAATAAGAAAAGCTTACTTCACCCGTTTTTTAAAATCACAGCTTCTAAAAGGTTTACATGATTTCTTAAAAAACATGAGTTTTTAGAAAACGGGTTTAATTTCATAAATAGAATCAACAAAGGATGCACATTCTACGTCATAATGACTTTCTATAGTTTGCGCACACATTAGGAAATAAAAAAAGCTTACTTGCCCCGTTTTTTAAAATCACAGCTTCTACAAGGTTTACATGATTTCTTGAAAAACACGAGTTTTTAGAAAATGTGTTTTATTTCATAAATGGAATCAACAAAGTATGCACATTCTATGTCATAACGACTTTCTATAGTTTGCGCATGCTTCCGGAAATAAGAAAAGCTTACTTCCCCCGTTTTTTAAAATCACAGCTTCTAGAAGTTTTACATGATTTCGTAAAAAACACGAGTTTTTAGAAAATGTGTTCTATTTCATAAATGGAATCTACAAAGTATGAATATTCTATGTCATAATGAATTTCTATAGTTTGCGCATGCGTCCGGAAATAAGAAAAGCTTACTTCCCCGTTTTTTAAAATCACAGCTTCTAGAAGGTTTACATGATTTCTTAAAAAACACGAGTTTTTAGAAAATGTAATTTATTTCATAAATAGAATCAACAAAGTATGCACATTCTACGTCGTAACGAATTTCTATAGTTTCCGCATGCGTCTGGAAATAAGAAAAGCTTACTTCCACCGTTTTTTAACATCACAGCTTCTAGAAGGTTTACATGATTTTGTAAAAAACACGAGTTTTTAGAAAATGTGTTTTATTTCTTAAATGGAATCTACAAAGTATGCACATTCTACGTCATAACGACTTTCTATAGTTTGCGCATTCGTCCGGAAATAAGAAAAGCTTACTTCCACCATTTTTTAAAATCACAGCTTCTAGAAGGTTTACAAGATTTCTTAAAAAACACGAGTTTTTACAAAATGTGTTTTATTTCATAAATGTAATCAACAAAGTATGCACATTCTACGTAATAACGACTTTCTATAGTTTCCGCATTCGACCGGAAATAAGAAAAGCTTACTTCCACCGTTTTTTAAAATCACAGCTTCTAGAAGGTTTACATGATTTCGTAAAAAACACGAGTTTTTAGAAAATGTGTTTTATTTCATAAATGGAATCAACAAAGTATGCACATTCTATGTCATAAGGACTTTCTATAGTTTGCGCATGCGTCCGGAAATAAGAAAAGCTTACTTGCACCGTTTTTCAAAATCACAGCTTCTAGAAGGTTTACATGGTTTCTTAAAAAACACGAATTTTTAGAAAATGTGTTTTCTTTCATAAATGGAATCAACAAAGTATGTACATTCTACGTCATAACAACTTTCTATAGTTTGCACATGCGTTTGGAAATAAGAAAAGCTAACTTCCCCCGTTTTTTAAAATGACAGCTTCTAGAAGGTTTACATGATTTGTTAAAAAACATGAGTTTTTATAAAATGTGTTTTATTTCATACATGGAATCTACAAAGTATGCACATTCTACGTCATAACGACTTTCTATAGTTTGCGCATGCATCCAGAAATAAGAAAATCTTACTTCCACCGTTTTTTAAAATAATAGCTTCTAGAAGGTTTACATGATTTCGTAAAAAACATGAGTTTTTAGAAAATGTGCTTTATTTCATAAATGGAATCAACAAAGTATGCACATTCTACGTCATAACGACTTTCTATAGTTTGCGCATGCGTCCGGAAATAAGAAAAGCTTACTTCCACCGTTTTTTAAAATAATAGCTTCTAGAAGGTTTACATGATTTCGTACAAAACACGAGTTTTTAGAAAATGTGTTTTATTTCATAAATGGATTCTACAAAGTATGCACATTCTTCGTCATAACGACTTTCTATAGTTTGCGCATGCGTCCGGAAATAAGAAAAGCTTACTTCCCCCGTTTTTTAAAATCACAACTTCTAGAAGGTTTACATGATTTCGTAAAAAACACGAGTTTTTACAAAATGTGTTCTATTTCATAAATGGAATCTACAAAGTATGCACATTCTACGTTATAACGAAATTCTATAGTTTGCGCATGCGTCCAGAAATAAGAAAAGCTTACTTCCCCCGTTTTTTAAAATCACAGCTTCTAGAAGGTTTACATGATTTCTTAAAAAACACGAGTTTTTATAAAATGTGTTTTATTTCATAAATGGAATCAACAAAGTATTCACATTCTACATCATAAGGAATTTCTATAGTTTTCGCATGCGTCTGGAAATAAGAAAAGCTTACTTCCACCGTTTTTTAAAATCACAGCCTCTAGAAGGTTTACATGATTTCGTAAAAAACACGAGTTTTTAGAAAATGTGTTTTATTTCATAAATGGAATCTACAAAGTATGCACATTCTACGTCATAAATACTTTCGATAGTTTCCGCATTCGACCGGAAATAAGAAAAGCTTACTTCCACCGTTTTTTAAAATCACAGCTTCTAGAAGGTTTACATGATTTCTTAAAAAACATGAGTTTTTAGAAAATGTGTTTTATTTCACAAATGGAATCAACAAAGTATGCAAATTCTACGTCATAAGGACTTTCTATAGTTTGCGCATGCGTCCGGAAATAAGAAAAGCTTACTTCCACCGTTTTTCAAAATCACAGCTTCTAGAAGGTTTACATGATTTCTTAAAAAATGTGAGTTTTTAGAAAATGTGTTTTATTTCATAAATGGAATCAACAAAGTATGCACATTCTACATCATAACGACTTTCTATAGTTTGCGCATGCGTACGGAAATAAGAAAAGCTTACTTCCCCCGTTTTTTAAAATCACAGCTTCTAGAAGGTTTACATGATTTCGTAAAAAACATGAGTTTTTTGAAAATGTGTTTTATTTCATAAATGGAATGAACAAAGTATGCACATTCTACGTCATAACGACTTTCTATAGTTTGCGCATGCTTTTGGAAAAAAGAAAAGCTTACTTCCCCCGTATTTTAAAATCACAGCTTCTAGAAGGTTTACAGGATTTGTTAAAAAACACGAGTTTTTAGAAAATGTGTTTTATTTCATAAATGGAATCAACAAAGTATGCACATTCTACGTCATAACGACTTTCTATAGTTTGCGCATGCATTTGGAAATAAGAAAAGCTTATTTCCCCCGTTTTTTAAAATCACAGCTTCTAGAAGGTTTACAGGATTTGTTAAAAAACACGAGTTTTTAGAAAATGTGTTTTATTTCATAAATGGAATCAACAAAGTATTCACATTCTACGTCATAATGACTTTTATATTTTGCGCATGCGTCCGGAAATAAGAAAAGCTTACTTCCACCGTTTTTTAAAATCACAGCTTCTAAAAGGTTTAAATGATTTCGTAAAAAACACGAGTTTTTAAAAAATGTGTTTTATTTCATAAATGGAATTTACAAAGTATGCACATTCTACGTCATAACGACTTTCTATAGTTTGCGCATGCGTCCGGAAATAAGAAAAGCTTACTTCCCCAATTTTTTAAAATCACAGCTTCTAGAAGGTTTACATGATTTCATAACAAACACGAGTTTTTAGAAAATGTGTTTTATTTCATAAATTGAATATTCAAAGTATGCACATTCTACGTCATAATGACTTTCTATAGTTTGCGCATGCGTCCGGAAATAAGAAAAGCTTACTTCCCCCGTTTGTTAAAATCACAGCTTCTAGAACGTTTACATGATTTCTTAAAAAACAAAAGTTTTTAGAAAATATGTTTTATTTCATAAATGGAATAAACAAAGTATGCACATTCTACGTCATAACGACTTTCTATAGTTTGCGCATAAGTTTTGAAATAAGAAAAGCTTACTTCCCCCTTTTTTTAAATCACAGCTTCTAGAAGGTTTACATGATTTCGTAAAAAACACGAGTTTTTAGAAAATGTGTTTTATTTCATAAATGGAATCAACAAAGTATGCAAATTCTACGTCATAACGACTTTCTATAGTTTGCGCATTCGTTTGGAAATAAGAAAAGCTTACTTCCACCATTTTTTAAAATCACACCTTCTAGAAGGTTTACATGATTTCCTAAAAAACACGAGTTTTTAGAAAATGTGTTTTATTTCATAAATGAAATCAACAAAGTATGCACATTCTACGTCATAACTACTTTCTATAGTTTGCGGATGCGTTTGGATATAAGAAAAGCTTACTTCCACCGTTTTTTAAAATCACAGCTTCTAGAAGGTTTACATGATTTTGTAAAAAACACGAGTTTTTAGAAAATGTGATTTATTTCAAAAATGGAATCTACAAAGTATGCACATTCTACGTTATAACGACTTTCTATAGTTTGCACATGCGTCCGAAAATAAGAAAAGCTTACTTCCCCCGTTTTTTAAAATCACAGCTTCTAGAAGGTTTACATTCTTAAAAAACACGAGTTTTTAGAAAATGTGTTTTATTTCATAAATGGAATCAACAAAGTATGCACATTCTACGTCATAACGAATTTCTATAGTTTGCGCATGCGTCCGGAAATAAGAAAAGCTTACTTCCACTGTTTTTTAAAATCACAGCTTCTAGAAGGTTTACATGATTTCGTAAAAAAAATGAGTTTTTAGAAAATGTGTTTTATTTCATAAATGGAATCAACAAAGTATGCACATTCTACGTCATAACGACTTTCTATAGTTTGTGCATGCGTCCGGAAATAATAAAAGCTTACTTCCACCGTTTTTTAAAATCACAGCTTCTAGAAGGTTTACATAGTTTCGTAAAAAACATGAGTTTTTAGAAAATGTGTTTTATTTCATAAATGGAATCAACAGAGTATGCAAATTCTACGTCAGAAGGACTTTCTATAGTTTGCGGATGCGTCTGGAAATAAGAAAAGCTTACTTCCCCCGTTTTTTAAAATCACAGCTTCTACAAGGTTTACATGATTTCTTAAAAAACATGAGTTTTTAGAAAATTTGTTTTATTTCATAAATGGAATAAACAAAGTATGCACATTCTACGTCATATAGACTTTCTATAGTTTGCGCATGCACCCGGAAATAAGAAAAGCTTACTTCCTCCGTTTTTTAAAATCACAGCTTCTAGAAGGTTTACCTGATTTCGTAAAAAACATGAGTTTTTAGAAAATCTGTTTTATTTCATAAATGGAATCAACAAAGTATGCACATTCTACGTCATAACGACTTTCTATAGTTTGCGCATGCGTTTGAAAATAAGAAAAGCTTACTTCCCCCGTTTTTTAAAATCACAGCTTCTAGAAGGTTTACATGATTTCGTAAAAAACATGAGTTTTTAGAAAACGGGGGAAGTAAGCTTTTCTTATTTCCGGGTGCATGTGCAAACTATAGAAAGTCGTTATGACGTAGAATGTGCATACTTTGTAGATTCCATTTATGAAATAAAACACATTTTCTAAAAACTCGTGTTTTTTAAGAAATCATTTAAACCTTCTAGAAGCTGTGATTTTAAAAAACAGGGGAAGTAAGCTTTTCTTATTTCCGGACCCATGCGCAAACTATAGAAAGTCGTTATGATGTAGAATGTGCATACTTTTTAGATTCCATTTATGAAATAAAACACATTTTTTAAAAACTCATGTTTTTTACGAAATCATGTAAACCTTCTAGAAGCTGTGATTTTAAAAAATGGTGGAAGTAAGCTTTTCTTATTTCTGGACGCATGCGCAAAATATAAAATTCGTTAAAATCACAACTTCTAGAAGGTTTACATGATTTCTTAAAAAACACGAGTTTTTAGAAAATGTGTTTTATTTCATAAATGGAATCAACAAAGTATGCACATTCTACGTCATAACGACTTTCTATAGTTTGCGCATGCGTCCGGAAATAAGAAAAGCTTACTTCCACCGTTTTTTACGAAATCATGTAAACCTTCTAGAAGCTGTGATTTAGCGAATTTTATATTTTGCGCATGCGTCCAGAAATAAGAAAAGCTTACTTCCACCATTTTTTAAAATCACAGCTTCTAGAAGGTTTACATGATTTCGTAAAAAACACGAGTTTTTAAAAAATGTGTTTTATTTCATAAATGGAATCTAAAAAGTATGCACATTCTACATCATAACGACTTTCTATAGTTTGCGCATGCGTCCGGAAATAAGAAAAGCTTACTTCCCCTGTTTTTTAAAATCACAGCTTCTAGAAGGTTTAAATGATTTCTTAAAAAACACGAGTTTTTAGAAAATGTGTTTTATTTCATAAATGGAATCTACAAAGTATGCACATTCTACGTCATAACGACTTTCTATAGTTTGCACATGCACCCGGAAATAAGAAAAGCTTACTTCCCCCGTTTTTTAAAATCATAGCTTCTAGAAGGTTTACCTGATTTCGTAAAAAACATGAGTTTTTAGAAAATGTGTTTTATTTAATAAATGGAATCAAAAAAGTATGCACATTCTACGTCATAACGAATTTCTATAATTTGCGCATGCGTTTGAAAATAAGAAAAGCTTACTTCCCCCGTTTTTAAAATCACAGCTTCTAGAAGGTTTACATGATTTCGTAAAAAACATGAGTTTTTAGAAAATGTGTTTTATTTCATAAATGGAATCGACAAAGTATGCACATTCTACGTCATAACGACTTTCTATAGTTTGCGCATGCGTTTGGAAATAAGAAAAGATTACTTCCATCGTTTTTTAAAATCACAGCTTCTAGAAGGTTTACATGATTTCGTAAAAAACACGAGTTTTTAGAAAATGTGCTTTATTTCATAAATGGAATCTACAAAGTATGCACATTCTACGTCATAACGACTTTCTATAGTTTGCGCATGCGTCCGGAAATAAGAAAAGCTTACTTTCCTCATGTTTTAAAATCACAGCTTCTAGAAGGTTTACATGATTTCTTAAAAAACACGAGTTTTTAGAAAATGTGTTTTATTTCATAAATGAAGTCAACAAAGTATGCACATTCTACGTCATAACGAATTTCTATAGTTTGCGCATGCGTCCGGAAATAAGAAAAGCTTACTTCCACCGTTTTTTAAAATCACAGCTTCTAGAAGGTTTACATGATTTCTTAAAAAACACGAGTTTTTAGAAAATGTGTTTTATTTCATAAATGGAATCAACAAAGTATGCACATTCTACGTCATAACGACTTTCTATAGTTTGCGCATGCGTCCGGAAATAAGAAAAGCTTACTTCCACCGTTTTTTAAAATCACAGCTTCTAGAAGGTTTACATGATTTCGTAAAAAACACGAGTTTTTAGAAAATGTGTTTTATTTCATAAATGGAATCTACAAAGTATGCACATTCTACGTCACAACGACTTTCTATAGTTTGCGCATGCGTCCGGAAATAAGAAAAGCTTACTTCCCCCGTTTTTTAAAATCACAGCTTCTAGAAGGTTTACATGATTTCGTAAAAAACACGATTTTTTAGAAAATGTGTTTTATTTCATAAATGGAATCTTCAAAGTATGCACATTCTACGTCATAACGACTTTCTATAATTTTGCGCATGCGTCCGGAAATAAGAAAAGCTTACTTCCCCCGTTTTTTAAAATCACAGCTTGTAGAAGGTTTACATGATTTCTTTAAAAACACGAGTTTTTAGAAAATATGGTTTATTTCATAAATGGAATTAACAAAGTATGCACATTCTACGTCATAACGACTTTCTAAAGTTTGCGCATGCGTCTGGAAATAAGAAAAGCTTTCTTCCCCCATTTTTATAAATCACAGCTTCTAGAAGGTTTACATGATTTCTTAAAAACACGAGTTTTTAGAAAATATGTTTTATTTTGTAAATCGAATAAACAAAGTATGCACATTCTACATCATAACGACTTTCTATAGTTTGCGCATAAGTTTTTAAATAAGAAAAGCTTACTTCCCCCGTTTTTTAAAATCACAGCTTCTAGAAGGTTTACATGATTTCGTAAAAAACACGAGTTTTTAGAAAATGTGTTTTATTTCATAAATGGAATCAACAAAGTATGCACATTCTACGTCATATAGACTTTCTATAGTTTGCACATTCGTTTCGAAATAAGAAAAGCTTACTTCCACAGTTTTTTAAAATCACAGCTTCTAGAAGGTTTACATGATTTCGTAAAAAACACGAGTTTTTAGAAAATGTGTTTTACTTCAAAAATGGAATCTACAAAGTATGCACATTCTATGTCATAACGACTTTCTATAGTTTACGCATGCGTCCGGAAATAAGAAAAGCTTACTTCCACCATTTTTTAAAATCAAAGCTTCTAGAAGGTTTACATGATTTCCTAAAAAACACGAGTTTTTAGAAAATGTGTTTTATTTCATAAATGGAACCAACAAAGTATGGACATTCTACGTCATAACGACTTTCTATAGTTTGCGCATTCGTCCGGAAATAAGAAAAGCTTACTTCCACTGGTTTTTAAAATCACAGCTTCTAGAAGGTTTACATGATTTCTTAAAAAACACGAGTTTTTAGAAAATGTGTTTTATTTCATAAATGGAATCAACAAAGTATGCACATTCTACGTCATAACGACTTTCTATAGTTTGCGCATGCATTTGGAAATAAGAAAAGCTTACTTCCCCCGTTTTTTAAAATCACAGCTTCTAGAAGGTTTCCAGGATTTGTTAAAAAACACGAGTTTTTAGAAAATGTGTTTTATTTCATAAATGGAATCAACAAAGTATTCACATTCTACGTCATAATGACTTTTATATTTTGCGCATGCGTCCGGAAATAAGAAAAGCTTACTTCCACTGTTTTTTAAAATCACAGCTTCTAGAAGGTTTACATGATTTCGTAAAAAACAAGAGTTTTTAAAAAATGTGTTTTATTTCATAAATGGAATTTACAAAGTATGCACATTCTACGTCATAACGACTTTCTATAGTTTGCGCATGCGTCCGGAAATAAGAAAAGCTTACTTCCCCCATTTTTTAAAATCACAGCTTCTAGAAGGTTTACATGATTTCGTAAAAAACACGAGTTTTTAGAAAATATGTTTTATTTCATAAATTGAATAAACAAAGTATGCACATTCTACGTCATAACGAATTTCTATAGTTTGCGTTGCGCCCGGAAATAAGAAAAGCTTACTTCACCCGTTTTTTAAAATCACAGCTTCTAGAAGGTTTACATGATTTCTTAAAAAACACGAGTTTTTAGAAAATGTGTTTTATTTCATAAATGGAATCAACAAAGTATGCACATTCTACGTCATAACGACTTTCTATAGTTTGCGCATGCGTCCGGAAATAAGAAAAGCTTACTTCCACCATTTTTTAAAATCACAGCTTCTAGAAGGTTTACAAGATTTCTTAAAAAACACGAGTTTTTAGAAAATGTGTTTTATTTCATAAATGGAATCAAAAAAGTATGCACATTCTACGTAATAACGACTTTCTATAGTTTCCACATTCGACCAGAAATAAGAAAAGCTTACTTCCACGGTTTTTTAAAATCACAGCTTCTAGAAGGTTTACATGATTTCGTAAAAAACATGAGTTTTTTGAAAATGTGTTTTATTTTATAAATGGAATCAACAAAGTATGCACATTCTACGTCATAAGGACTTTCTATAGTTTGCGCATGCGTCCGGAAATAAGAAAAGCTTACTTCCACAGTTTTTTAAAATCACAGCTTCTAGAAGGTTTACATGATTTGTTAAAAAACACGAGTTTTTAGAAAATGTGTTTTATTTCATAAATGGAATCAACAAAGTATGCACATTCTATGTCATAATGAGTTTCTATAGTTTCCGCATGCGTCCGGAAATAAAAAAAGCTTACTTCCACCGTTTTTTAAAATAATAGCTTCTAGAAGGTTTACATGATTTGTTAAAAAACATGAGTTTTTATAAAATGTGTTTTATTTCATAAATGGAATCAACAAAGTATGCACATTCTATTTCATAACTCCTTTCTATAGTTTGCGCATGCGTCTGGAAATAAGAAAAGCTTACTTCTGCCGTTTTTTAAAATCACAACTTCTAGAAGGTTTACATGATTTGTTAAAAAACACGAGTTTTTAGAAAATGTGTTTTATTTCATAAATGGAATCAACAAAGTATGCACATTCTACGTCCTAACGACTTTCTATAGTTTGCTCATGCGTCCGGAAATAAGAAAAGCTTACTTCCACCGTTTTTTAAAATAATAAATTCTAGAAGGTTTACATGATTTCGTAAAAAACACGAGTTTTTAGAAAATGTGTTTTATTTCATAAATGGAATCTACAAAGTATGCACATTCTACTTCATAACGACTTTCTATAGTTTGCACGTGTGTCCGGAAATAAGAAAAGCTTACTTCCACCATTTTTTAAAATCACATCTTCTAGAAGGTTTACATGATTTCGTAAAAAACACGAGTTTTTAGAAAATGTTTTTTATTTCACAAATGGAATCAACAAAGTATGCACATTCTATGTCATAAGGACTTTCTATAGTTTTCGCATGCGTCCGGAAATAAGAAAAGCTTACTTCCACCGTTTTTTAAAATCACAGCTTCTAGAAGGTTTACAAGATTTCTTAAAAAACACGAGTTTTTAGAAAATGTGTTTTATTTCATAAATGGAATCAACTAAGTATGCACATTCTACGTAATAACGACTTTCTATAGTTTCCGCATTCGACCAGAAATAAGAAAAGCTTACTTCCACGGTTTTTTAAAATCACAGCTTCTAGAAGGTTTACATGATTTCGTAAAAAACATGAGTTTTTAGAAAATGTGTTTTATTTTATAAATGGAATCAACAAAGTATGCACATTCTACGTCATAAGGACTTTCTATAGTTTGCGCATGCATCCGGAAATAAGAAAAGCTTACTTCCACAGTTTTTTAAAATCACAGCTTCTAGAAGGTTTACATGATTTGTTAAAAAACACGAGTTTTTAGAAAATGTGTTTTATTTCATAAATGGAATCAACAAAGTATGCACATTCTACGTCATAATGAGTTTCTATAGTTTGCGCATGCGTCCGGAAATAAGAAAAGCTTACTTCCACCGTTTTTTAAAATAATAGCTTCTAGAAGGTTTACATGATTTGTTAAAAAACATGAGTTTTTACAAAATGTGTTTTATTTCATAAATGGAATCAACAAAGTATGCACATTCTATTTCATAACGCCTTTCTATAGTTTGCGCATGCGTCTGGAAATAAGAAAAGCTTACTTCCGCCGTTTTTTAAAATCACAGCTTCTAGAAGGTTTACATGATTTGTTAAAAAACACGAGTTTTTAGAAAATGTGTTTTATTTCATAAATGGAATCAACAAAGTATGCACATTCTACGTCCTAACGACTTTCTATAGTTTGCTCATGCGTCCGGAAATAAGAAAAGCTTACTTCCACCGTTTTTTAAAATAATAACTTCTAGAAGGTTTACATGATTTCGTAAAAAACACGAGTTTTTAGAAAATGTGTTTTATTTCATAAATGGAATCAACAAAGTATGCACATTCTATGTCATAAGGACTTTCTATAGTTTGCGCATGCGTCCGGGAATAAGAAAAGCTTACTTCCACTGTTTTTCAAAATCACAGCTTCTAGAAGGTTTACATGATTTCTTAAAAAACACGAGTTTTTAGAAAATGTGTTTTATTTCATAAATGGAATCAACAAAGTATGCACATTCTACGTCATAATGACTTTCTATAGTTTGCGCATGCCTTTGGAAATAAGAAAAGCTTACTTCCCCCGTTTTTTAAAATCACAGCTTCTAGAAGGTTTACATGATTTCGTAAAAAACATGAGTTTTTAGAAAATGTGTTTTATTTCATAAATGGAATCAACAAAGTATGCACATTCTACGTCATAACGACTTTCTATAGTTTGCGCATGCGTCCGGAAATAAGAAAAGCTTACTTCCATCGTTTTTTAAAATCACAGCTTCTAGAAGGTTTACATGATTTCGTAAAAAACACGAGTTTTTAGAAAATGTGTTTTATTTCATAAATGGAATCAACAAAGTATGCACATTCTATGTCATAAGGACTTTCTATAGTTTGCGCATGCGTCCGGGAATAAGAAAAGCTTACTTCCACTGTTTTTCAAAATCACAGCTTCTAGAAGGTTTACATGATTTCTTAAAAAACACGAGTTTTTAGAAAATGTGTTTTATTTCATAAATGGAATCAACAAAGTATGCACATTCTACGTCATAATGACTTTCTATAGTTTGCGCATGCCTTTGGAAATAAGAAAAGCTTACTTCCCCCGTTTTTTAAAATCACAGCTTCTAGAAGGTTTACATGATTTCGTAAAAAACATGAGTTTTTAGAAAATGTGTTTTATTTCATAAATGGAATCAACAAAGTATGCACATTCTACATCATAACGACTTTCTATAGTTTGCGCATGCGTCCGGAAATAAGAAAAGCTTACTTCCCCTGTTTTTTAAAATCACAGCTTCTAGAAGGTTTACATGATTTCGTAAAAAACACGAGTTTTTAGAAAATGTGTTTTATTTCATAAATGGAATCAACAAAGTGTGCACATTCTATGTCATAACGACTTTCTATAGTTTGCGCATGCGTTTGGAAATAAGAAAAGCTTACTTCCCCCGTTTTTTAAAATCACAGCTTCTAGAAGGTTTACATGATTTCTTAAAAAACACGAGTTTTTAGAAAATGTGTTTTATTTCATAAATGGAATCAACAAAGTATGCACATTCTACGTCATAATGACTTTCTATAGTTTGCGTATGTGCCCGGAAATAAGAAAAGCTTACTTCACCCCTTTTTTAAAATCACAGCTTCTAGAAGGTTTACATGATTTCTTAAAAAACACGAGTTTTTAGCAAATGTGTTTTATTTCATAAATGGAATGAACAAAGTATGCACATTCTACGTCATAACGACTTTCTATAGTTTGCGCATGCATTTGGAAATAAGAAAAGCTTACTTGCCCCGTTTTTTAAAATCACAGCTTCTAGAAGGTTTACAGGATTTGTTAAAAAACACGAGTTTTTAGAAAATGTGTTTTATTTCATAAATGGAATCAACAAAGTATTCACATTCTATGTCATAATGACTTTTATATTTTGTGCATGCGTCCGGAAATAAGAAAAGCTTACTTCTACCGTTTTTTAAAATCACAGCTTCTAGAAGGTTTACATGATTTCGTAAAAAACACGAGTTTTTAAAAATGTGTTTTATTTCATAAAGGGAATCTACAAAGTATGCACATTCTACGTCATAACGACTTTCTATAGTTTGCGCATGCATCCGGAAATAAGAAAAGCTTACTTCCGCCGTTTTTTAAAATCACAGCTTCTAGAAGGTTTACATGATTTCTTAAAAAACACGAGTTTTTAGAAAATGTGTTTTTTTCATAAATGGAATCAACAAAGTATGCACATTCTACGTCATAACGACTTTCTATAGTTTGCGCATGTGTTTGGAAATAAGAAAAGCTTACTTACCCCGTTTTTTAAAATCACAGCTTCTAGAAGGTTTACATGATTTCGTAAAAAACATGAGTTTTTAGAAAATTTGTTTTATTTCATAAATAGAATCAACAAAGTATGCACATTCTACGTCATAACGACTTTCTATAGTTTGCGCAAGCGTCCGGAAATAAGAAAAGCTTACTTCCCCCGTTTTTTAAAATCACAGCTTCTAGAAGGTTTACATGATTTCGTAAAAAACACGAGTTTTTAGAAAATGTGTTCTATTTCATAAATGGAATCTACAAAGTATGCACATTCTACGTCATAACGACTTTCTATAGTTTGCGTATGTGCCCGGAAATAAGAAAAGCTTACTTCACCCGTTTTTTAAAATCACAGCTTCTAGAAGGTTTACATGATTTCTTAAAAAACATGAGTTTTTAGAAAATGTGTTTTATTTCATAAATGGAATCAACAAAGTATGCACATTCTACGTCATAACGACTTTCTATAGTTTGCGCATGTGTTTGGAAATAAGAAAATCTTACTTCCCCCGTTTTTTAAAATCACAGCTTCTAGAAGGTTTACATGATTTCGTAAAAAACATGAGTTTTTAGAAAATTTGTTTTATTTCATAAATGGAATCAACAAAGTATGCAAATTCTACGTCATAACGACTTTCTATAGTTTGCGCATGCGTCCGGAAATAAGAAAAGCTTACTTCCCCCGTTTTTTAAAATCACAGCTTCTAGAAGGTTTACATGATTTCGTAAAAAACATGAGTTTTTAGAAAATGTGTTCTATTTCATAAATGGAATCTACAAAGTATGCACATTCTACGTCATAACAACTTTCTATAGTTTGCGCATGCATCCGGAAATAAGAAAAGCTTACTTCCCCCGTTTTTTAAAATCACAGCTTCTAGAAGGTTTACATGATTTCTTAAAAAACACGAGTTTTTAGAAAATGTGTTTTATTTCATAAATGGAATCAACAAAGTATGCACATTCTACGTCATAACGACTTTCTATAGTTTGCGCATGCGTTTGGAAATAAGAAAAGCTTACTTCCCACGTTTTTTAAAATCACAGCTTCTAGAAGGTTTACATGAGTTGTTAAAAAACACGAGTTTTTAGAAAAAGGGTTTAATTTGATAAATAGAATCAACAAAGTATGCACATATTACGTCATAATGACTTTCTATAGTTTGCGCACGCATTTGGAAATAAAAAAATCTTACTTCCCCCGTTTTTTAAAATCACAGCTTCTAGAAGGTTTACATGATTTGTTGAAAAACACGAGTTTTTAGAAAATGTGTTTTATTTCATAAATGGAATCAACAAAGTATGCACATTCTATGTCATAACGACTTTCTATAGTTTGCGCATGCTTCCGGAAATAAGAAAAGCTTACTTCCCCCGTTTTTTAAAATCACAGCTTCTAGAAGTTTTACATGATTTCGTAAAAAACACGAGTTTTTAGAAAATGTGTTCTATTTCATAAATGGAATCTACAAAGTATGCACATTCTTCGTCATAACGACTTTCTATAGTTTGCGCATGCGTCCGGATATAAGAAAAGCTTACTTCCCCCGTTTTTTAAAATCACAACTTCTAGAAGGTTTACATGATTTCGTAAAAAAGACGAGTTTTTAGAAAATGTGTTCTATTTCATAAATGGAATCTACAAAGTATGCACATTCTAAGTCATAATGACCTTCTATAGTTTGCGCATGCATCTGGAAATAAGAAAAGCTTACTTCCCCCGTTTCTTAAAATCACAGCTTCTAGAAGGTTTACATGATTTGTTAAAAAACACGAGTTTTTAGAAAATGTGTTTTATTTCATAAATGGAATCAACAATGTATGCATATACTACGTCATAACGACTTTCTATGGTTTGCGCATGCGTCCGGAAATAAGAAAAGCTTACTTCCACCGTTTTTTAAAATCACAGCTTCTAGAAGGTTTACAAGATTTCTTAAAAAACACAAGTTTTTAGAAAATGTGTTTTATTTCATAAATGGAATCAACAAAGTATGCACATTCTACGTAATAACGACTTTCTATAGTTTCCGCATTCGACCAGAAATAAGAAAAGCTTACTTCCACGGTTTTTTAAAATCACAGCTTCTAGAAGGTTTACATGATTTCGTAAAAAACATGAGTTTTTTGAAAATGTGTTTTATTTTATAAATGGAATCAACAAAGTATGCACATTCTACGTCATAAGGACTTTCTATAGTTTGCGAATGCGTCCGGAAATAAGAAAAGCTTACTTCCACAGTTTTTTAAAATCACAGCTTCTAGAAGGTTTACATGATTTGTTAAAAAACACGAGTTTTTAGAAAATGTGTTTTATTTCATAAATGGAATCAACAAAGTATGCACATTCTACGTCATAATGAGTTTCTATAGTTTGCGCATGCGTCCGGAAATAAGAAAAGCTTACTTCCACCGTTTTTTAAAATAATAGCTTCTAGAAGGTTTACATGATTTGTTAAAAAACATGAGTTTTTACAAAATGTGTTTTATTTCATAAATGGAATCAACAAAGTATGCACATTCTATTTCATAACGCCTTTCTATAGTTTGCGCATGCGTCTGGAAATAAGAAAAGCTTACTTCCGCCGTTTTTTAAAATCAAAGCTTCTAGAAGGTTTACATGATTTGTTAAAAAACACGAGTTTTTAGAAAATGTGTTTTATTTCATAAATGGAATCAACAAAGTATGCACATTCTACGTCCTAACGACTTTTTATAGTTTGCTCATGTGTCCGGAAATAAGAAAAGCTTACTTCCACCGTTTTTTAAAATAATAACTTCTAGAAGGTTTACATGATTTCGTAAAAAACACGAGTTTTTAGAAAATGTGTTTTATTTCATAAATGGAATCTACAAACTATGCACATTCTACGTCATAACGACTTTCTATAGTTTGCACATGTGTCCGGAAATAAGAAAAGCGTACTTCCACCGTTTTTTAAAATCACAGCTTCTAGAAGGTTTACATGATTTCGTAAAAAACACGAGTTTTTAGAAAATGTGTTTTATTTCACAAATGGAATCAACAAAGTATGCACATTCTATGTCATAAGGACTTTCTATAGTTTGTGCATGCGTCCGGAAATAAGAAAAGCTTACTTCCACCGTTTTTCAAAATCACAGCTTCTAGAAGGTTTACATGATTTCTTAAAAAACACGAGTTTTTAGAAAATGTATTTTATTTCATAAATGGAATCAACAAAGTATGCACATTCTACGTCATAATGACTTTCTATAGTTTGCGCATGCCTTTGGAAATAAGAAAAGCTTACTTCCCTCCTTTTTTAAAATCACAGCTTCTAGAAGGTTTACATGATTTCTTAAAAAAGACGAGTTTTTTGAAAATGTGTTTTATTTCATAAATGGAATCAACAAAGTATGCACATTCTACGTCATAACGAATTTCTATAGTTTGCGCATGCGTCCGGAAATAAGAAAAGCTTACTTCCCCCGTTTTTTAAAATCACAGCTTCTAGAAGGTTTACATGATGTCGTAAAAAACATGAGTTTTTAGAAAATGTGTTTTATTTCATAAATGGAATCAACAAAGTATGCACATTCTATGTCATAACGACTTTCTATAGTTTGCGCATGCGTCCGGAAATAAGAAAAGCTTACTTCCCCCGTTTTTTAAAATCACAGCTTCTAGAAGGTTTACATGATTTCGTAAAAAACATGAGTTTTTAGAAAATGTGTTTTATTTCATAAATGGAATCAACAAAGTGTGCACATTCTATGTCATAACGACTTTCTATTGTTTGCGCATGCGTTTGGAAATAAGACAAGCTTACTTCCCCCGTTTTTTAAAATCACAGCTTCTAGAAGGTTTACATGATTTCTTAAAAAACACGAGTTTTTAGAAAATGTGTTTTATTTCATAAATGGAATCAACAAAGTATGCACATTCTACGTCATAACGACTTTCTATAGTTTGCGTATGTGCCCGGAAATAAGAAAAGCTTACTTCACCCGTTTTTTAAAATCACAGCTTCTAGAAGGTTTACATGATTTCTTAAAAAACACGAGTTTTTAGAAAATGTGTTTTATTTCATAAATGGAATCAACAAAGTATGCACATTCTACGTCATAACGACTTTCTATAGTTTGCGCATGCATTTGGAAATAAGAAAAGCTTACTTGCCCCGTTTTTTAAAATCACAGCTTCTAGAAGGTTTACAGGATTTGTTAAAAAACACGAGTTTTTAGAAAATGTGTTTTATTTCGTAAATGGAATCAACAAAGTATTCACATTCTATTTCATAATGACTTTTATATTTTGTGCATGCGTCCGGAAATAAGAAAAGCTTACTTCTACCGTTTTTTAAAATCACAGCTTCTAGAAGGTTTACATGATTTCGTAAAAAACACGAGTTTTTAAAAATGTGTTTTATTTCATAAATGGAATCTACAAAGTATGCACATTCTACGTCATAACGACTTTCTATACTTTGCGCATGCATCCAGAAATAAGAAAAGCTTACTTCCGCCGTTTTTTAAAATCACAGCTTCTAGAAGGTTTACATGATTTCTTAAAAAACACGAGTTTTTAGAAAATGTGTTTTATTTCATAAATGGAATCAAAAAAGTATGCACATTCTACGTCATAACGACTTTCTATAGTTTGCGCATGTGTTTGGAAATAAGAAAAGTTTACTTACCCCGTTTTTTAAAATCACAGCATCTAGAAGGTTTACATGATTTCGTAAAAAACATGAGTTTTTAGAAAATTTGTTTTATTTCATAAATGGAATCAACAAAGTATGCACATTCTACGTCATAACGACTTTCTATAGTTTGCGCATGCGTCCGGAAATAAGAAAAGCTTACTTCCCCCGTTTTTTAAAATCACAGCTTCTAGAAGGTTTACATGATTTCGTAAAAAACACGAGTTTTTAGAAAATGTGTTTTATTTCAAAAATGGAATCTACAAAGTATGCACATTCTACGTCATAACGACTTTCTATAGTTTGCGTATGTGCCCGGAAATAAGAAAAGCTTACTTCACCCGTTTTTTAAAATCACAGCTTCTAGAAGGTTTACATGATTTCTTAAAAAACATGAGTTTTTAGAAAATGTGTTTTATTTCATAAAGGGAATCAACAAAGTATGCACATTCTATGTCATAACGACTTTCTATTGTTTGCGCATGTGTTTGGAAATAAGAAAAGCTTACTTCCCACGTTTTTTAAAATCACAGCTTCTAGAAGGTTTACATGATTTCGTAAAAAACATGAGTTTTTAGAAAATTTGTTTTATTTCATAAATGGAATCAACAAAGTATGCACATTCTACGTCATAACGACTTTCTATAGTTTGCGCATGCGTCCGGAAATAAGAAAAGCTTACTTCCCCCGTTTTTTAAAATCACAGCTTCTAGAAGGTTTACATGATTTCGTAAAAAACACGAGTTTTTAGAAAATGTGTTCTATTTCATAAATGGAATCTACAAAGTATGCACAATCTACGTCATAACGACTTTCTATAGTTTGCGCATGCGTCCGGAAATAAGAAAAGCTTACTTCCCCCGTTTTTTAAAATCACAGCTTCTAGAAGGTTTACATGATTTCTTAAAAAACACGAGTTTTTAGAAAATGTGTTTTATTTCATAAATGGAATCAACAAAGTATGCACATTCTACGTCATAACGACTTTCTATAGTTTGCGCATGCGTTTGGAAATAAGAAAAGCTTACTTCCCCCGTTTTTTAAAATCACAGCTTCTAGAAGGTTTACATGAGTTGTTAAAAAACACGAGTTTTTAGAAAACGGGTTTAATTTCATAAATAGAATCAACAAAGGATGCACATTCTACGTCATAATGACTTTCTATAGTTTGCGCACACATTTGGAAATAAAAAAAGCTTACTTGCCCCGTTTTTTAAAATCACAGCTTCTAGAAGGTTTACATGATTTCTTGAAAAACATGAGTTTTTAGAAAATGTGTTTTATTTCATAAATGCAATCAACAAAGTATGCACATTCTATGTCATAACGACTTTCTATAGTTTGCGCATGCTTCTGGAAATAAGAAAAGCTTACTTCCCCCGTTTTTTAAAATCACAGCTTCTAGAAGTTTTACATGATTTCGTAAAAAACACGAGTTTTTAGAAAATGTGTTCTATTTCATAAATGGAATCTACAAAGTATGAATATTCTATGTCATAATGAATTTCTATAGTTTGCGCATGCGTCCGGAAATAAGAAAAGCTTACTTCCCCGTTTTTTAAAATCACAGCTTCTAGAAGGTTTACATGATTTCTTAAAAAACACGAGTTTTTAGAAAATGTAATTTATTTCATAAATAGAATCAACAAAGTATGCACATTCTACGTCGTAACGAATTTCTATAGTTTCCGCATGCGTCTGGAAATAAGAAAAGCTTACTTCCACCGTTTTTTAACATCACAGCTTCTAGAAGGTTTACATGATTTTGTAAAAAACACGAGTTTTTAGAAAATGTGTTTTATTTCATAAATGGAATCTACAAAGTATGCACATTCTATGTCATAACGACTTTCTATAGTTTGCGCATTCGTCCGGAAATAAGAAAAGCTTACTTCCACCGTTTTTTAAAATCACAGCTTCTAGAAGGTTTACAAGATTTCTTAAAAAACACGAGTTTTTAGAAAATGTGTTTTATTTCATAAATGGAATCAACAAAGTATGCACATTCTACGTAATAACGACTTTCTATAGTTTCCGCATTCGACCGGAAATAAGAAAAGCTTACTTCCACCGTTTTTTAAAATCACAGCTTCTAGAAGGTTTACATGATTTCGTAAAAAACACGAGTTTTTAGAAAATGTGTTTTATTTCATAAATGGAATCAACAAAGTATGCACATTCTATGTCGTAAGGACTTTCTATAGTTTGCGCATGCGTCCGGAAATAAGAAAAGCTTACTTGCACCATTTTTCAAAATCACAGCTTCTAGAAGGTTTACATGGTTTCTTAAAAAACACGAATTTTTAGAAAATGTGTTTTCTTTCATAAATGGAATCAACAAAGTATGTACATTCTACGTCATAACGACTTTCTATAGTTTGCACATGCGTTTGGAAATAAGAAAAGCTTACTTCCCCCGTTTTTTAAAATGACAGCTTCTAGAAGGTTTACATGATTTGTTAAAAAACATGAGTTTTTATAAAATGTGTTTTATTTCATACATGGAATCTACAAAGTATGCACATTCTACGTCATAACGACTTTCTATAGTTTGCGCATGCTTCCGGAAATAAGAAAATCTTACTTCCACCGTTTTTTAAAATAATAGCTTCTAGAAGGTTTACATGATTTCGTAAAAAACATGAGTTTTTAGAAAATGTGCTTTATTTCATAAATGGAATCAACAAAGTATGCACATTCTACGTCATAACGACTTTCTATAGTTTGCGCATGCGTCCGGAAATAAGAAAAGCTTACTTCCACCGTTTTTTAAAATAATAGCTTCTAGAAGGTTTACATGATTTCGTAAAAAACACGAGTTTTTAGAAAATGTGTTTTATTTCATAAATGGATTCTACAAAGTATGCACATTCTTCGTCATAACGACTTTCTATAGTTTGCGCATGCGTCCGGAAATAAGAAAAGCTTACTTCCCCCGTTTTTTAAAATCACAACTTCTAGAAGGTTTACATGATTTCGTAAAAAACACGAGTTTTTACAAAATGTGTTCTATTTCATAAATGGAATCTACAAAGTATGCACATTCTACGTTATAACGAATTTCTATAGTTTGCGCATGCGTCCAGAAATAAGAAAAGCTTACTTCCCCCGTTTTTTAAAATCACAGCTTCTAGAAGGTTTACATGATTTCTTAAAAAACACGAGTTTTTATAAAATGTGTTTTGATTCATAAATGGAATCAACAAAGTATTCACATTCTACATCATAAGGAATTTCTATAGTTTTCGCATGCGTCTGGAAATAAGAAAAGCTTACTTCCACCGTTTTTTAAAATCACAGCTTCTAGAAGGTTTACATGATTTCGTAAAAAACACGAGTTTTTAGAAAATGTGTTTTATTTCATAAATGGAATCTACAAAGTATGCACATTCTACGTCATAAATACTTTCGATAGCTTCCGCATTCGACCGGAAATAAGAAAAGCTTACTTCCACCGTTTTTTAAAATCACAGCTTCTAGAAGGTTAACATGATTTCATAAAAAACATGAGTTTTTAGAAAATGTGTTTTATTTCACAAATGGAATCAACAAAGTATGCAAATTCTACGTCATAAGGACTTTCTATAGTTTGCGCATGCGTCCGGAAATAAGAAAAGCTTACTTCCACCGTTTTTCAAAATCACAGCTTCTAGAAGGTTTACATGATTTCTTAAAAAATGTGAGTTTTTAGAAAATGTGTTTTATTTCATAAATGGAATCAACAAAGTATGCACATTCTACATCATAACGACTTTCTATAGTTTGCGCATGCGTACGGAAATAAGAAAAGCTTACTTCCCCCGTTTTTTAAAATCACAGCTTCTAGAAGGTTTACATGATTTCGTAAAAAACATGAGTTTTTTTAAAATGTGTTTTATTTCATAAATGGAATCAACAAAGTATGCACATTCTACGTCATAACGACTTTCTATAGTTTGCGCATGCTTTTGGAAAAAAGAAAAGCTTACTTCCCCCGTATTTTAAAATCACAGCTTCTAGAAGGTTTACATGATTTCTTAAAAAACACGAGTTTTTAGAAAATGTGTTTTATTTCATAAATGGAATCAACAAAGTATGGACATTCTACGTCATAACGACTTTCTATAGTTTGCGTATGCGCCTGGAAATAAGAAAAGCTTACTTCACCCGTTTTTTAAAATCACAGCTTCTAGAAAGTTTACATGATTTCTTAAAAAACACGAGTTTTTAGAAAATGTGTTTTATTTCATAAATGGAATCAACAAAGTATGCACATTCTACGTCATAACGACTTTCTATGGTTTGCGCATGCATTTGGAAATAAGAAAAGCTTATTTCCCCCGTTTTTTAAAATCACAGCTTCTAGAAGGTTTACAGGATTTGTTAAAAAACACGAGTTTTTAGAAAATGTGTTTTATTTCAAAAATGGAATCAACAAAGTATTCACATTCTACGTCATAATGACTTTTATATTTTGCGCATGCGTCCGGAAATAAGAAAAGCTTACTTCCACCGTTTTTTAAAATCACAGCTTCTAAAAGGTTTACATGATTTCGTAAAAAACACGAGTTTTTAAAAAATGTGTTTTATTTCATAAAGGGAATTTACAAAGTATGCACATTCTACGTCATAACGACTTTCTATAGTTTGCGCATGCGTCCGGAAATAAGAAAAGCTTACTTCCCCCATTTTTTAAAATCACAGCTTCTAGAAGGTTTACATGATTTCATAACAAACACGAGTTTTTAGAAAATGTGTTTTATTTCATAAATTGAATATTCAAAGTATGCACATTCTACGTCATAATGACTTTCTATAGTTTCGCATGCGTCCGGAAATAAGAAAAGCTTACTTCCCCCGTTTTTTAAAATCACAGCTTCTAGAAGGTTTACATGATTTCTTAAAAAACAAAAGTTTTTAGAAAATATGTTTTATTTCATAAATGGAATAAACAAAGTATGCACATTCTACGTCATAACGAATTTCTATAGTTTGTGCATAAGTTTTGAAATAAGAAAAGCTTACTTCCCCCTTTTTTTAAATCACAGCTTCTAGAAGGTTTACATGATTTCGTAAAAAACACGAGTTTTTAGAAAATGTGTTTTATTTCATAAATGGAATCAACAAAGTATGCAAATTCTACGTCATAACGACTTTCTATAGTTTGCGCATTCGTTTGGAAATAAGAAAAGCTTACTTCCACCATTTTTTAAAATCACAGCTTCTAGAAGGTTTACATGATTTCCTAAAAAACACGAGTTTTTAGAAAATGTGTTTTATTTCATAAATGAAATCAACAAAGTATGCACATTCTACATCATAACTACTTTCTATAGTTTGCGGATGCGTTTGGATATAAGAAAAGCTTACTTCCACCGTTTTTTAAAATCACAGCTTCTAGAAGGTTTACATGATTTTGTAAAAAACACGAGTTTTTAGAAAATGTGATTTATTTCAAAAATGGAATCTACAAAGTATGCACATTCTACGTCATAACGACTTTCTATAGTTTGCACATGCGTCCGAAAATAAGAAAAGCTTACTTCCCCCGTTTTTTAAAATCACAGCTTCTAGAAGGTTTACATTCTTAAAAAACACGAGTTTTTAGAAAATGTGTTTTATTTCATAAATGGAATCAACAAAGTATGCACATTCTATATCATAACGAATTTCTATAGTTTGCGCATGCGTCCGGAAATAAGAAAAGCTTACTTCCACCGTTTTTTAAAATCACAGCTTCTAGAAGGTTTACATGATTTCGTAAAAAAAATGAGTTTTTAGAAAATGTGTTTTATTTCATAAATGGAATCAACAAAGAATGCACATTCTACGTCATAACGACTTTCTATAGTTTGCGCATGCGTCCGGAAATAATAAAAGCTTACTTCCACCGTTTTTTAAAATCACAGCTTCTAGAAGGTTTACATAATTTCGTAAAAAACATGAGTTTTTAGAAAATGTGTTTTATTTCATAAATGGAATCAACAGAGTATGCAAATTCTACGTCAGAGGGACTTTCTATAGTTTGCGGATGCGTCTGGAAATAAGAAAAGCTTACTTCCCCCGTTTTTTAAAATCACAGCTTCTAGAAGGTTTACATGATTTCTTAAAAAACATGAGTTTTTAGAAAATTTGTTTTATTTCATAAATGGAATAAACAAAGTATGCACATTCTACGTCATATAGACTTTCTATAGTTTGCGCATGCACCCGGAAATAAGAAAAGCTTACTTCCTCCGTTTTTTAAAATCACAGCTTCTAGAAGGTTTACCTGATTTCGTAAAAAACATGAGTTTTTAGAAAATCTGTTTTATTTCATAAATGGAATCAACAAAGTATGCACATTCTACGTCATAACAACTTTCTATAGTTTGCGCATGCGTTTGAAAATAAGAAAAGCTTACTTCCCCCGTTTTTTAAAATCACAGCTTCTAGAAGGTTTACATGATTTCGTAAAAAACATGAGTTTTTAGAAAATGTGTTTTATTTCATAAATGGAATCGACAAAGTATGCACATTCTACATCATAGCGACTTTCTATAGTTTACGCATGTGTCTAGAAATAAGAAAAGCTTACTTCCCCCGTTTTTTAGGATCACAACTTCTAGAAGGTTTACATGATTTCTTAAAAAACACGAGTTTTTAGAAAATGTGTTTTATTTCATAAATGGAATCAACAAAGTATGCACATTCTACGTCATAACGACTTTCTATAGTTTGCGCATGCGTCCGGAAATAATAAAAGCTTACTTCCACCGTTTTTTAAAATCACAGCTTCTAGAAGGTTTACATAATTTCGTAAAAAACATGAGTTTTTAGAAAATGTGTTTTATTTCATAAATGGAATCAACAGAGTATGCAAATTCTACGTCAGAAGGACTTTCTATAGTTTGCGGATGCGTCTGGAAATAAGAAAAGCTTACTTCCCCCGTTTTTTAAAATCGCAGGTTCTAGAAGGTTTACATGATTTCTTAAAAAACATGAGTTTTTAGAAAATTTGTTTTATTTCATAAATGGAATAAACAAAGTATGCACATTCTACGTCATATAGACTTTCTATAGTTTGCGCATGCACCCGGAAATAAGAAAAGCTTACTTCCTCCGTTTTTTAAAATCACAGCTTCTAGAAGGTTTACCTGATTTCGTAAAAAACATGAGTTTTTAGAAAATCTGTTTTATTTCATAAATGGAATCAACAAAGTATGCACATTCTACGTCATAACGACTTTCTATAGTTTGCGCATGCGTTTGAAAATAAGAAAAGCTTACTTCCCCCGTTTTTTAAAATCACAGCTTCTAGAAGGTTTACATGATTTCGTAAAAAACATGAGTTTTTAGAAAATGTGTTTTATTTCATAAATGGAATCGACAAAGTATGCACATTCTACATCATAACGACTTTCTATAGTTTACGCATGTGTCTAGAAATAAGAAAAGCTTACTTCCCCCGTTTTTTAAGATCACAACTTCTAGAAGGTTTACATGATTTCTTAAAAAACACGAGTTTTTAGAAAATGTGTTTTATTTCATAAATGGAATCAACAAAGTATGCACATTCTACGTCATAACGACTTTCTATAGTTTGCGCATGCGTCCGGAAATAAGAAAAGCTTACTTCCCCTGTTTTTTAAAATCACAGCTTCTAGAAGGTTTAAATGATTTCTTAAAAAACACGAGTTTTTAGAAAATGTGTTTTATTTCATAAATGGAATCTACAAAGTATGCACATTCTATGTCATAACGACTTTCTATAGTTTGCACATGCACCCGGAAATAAGAAAAGCTTACTTCCCCCGTTTTTTAAAATCATAGCTTCTAGAAGGTTTACCTGATTTCGTAAAAAACATGAGTTTTTAGAAAATGTGTTTTATTTAATAAATGGAATCAAAAAAGTATGCACATTCTACGTCATAAAAACTTTCTATAATTTGCGCATGCGTTTGAAAATAAGAAAAGCTTACTTCCCCCGTTTTTAAAATCACAGCTTCTAGAAGGTTTACATGATTTCGTAGAAAACATGAGTTTTTAGAAAATGTGTTTTATTTCATAAATGGAATCGACAAAGTAGGCACATTCTACGTCATAACGACTTTCTATAGTTTGTGCATGCGTTTGGAAATAAGAAAAGCTTACTTCCACCGTTTTTTAAAATCACAGCTTCTAGAAGGTTTACATGATTTCGTAAAAAACACGAGTTTTTAGAAAATGTGCTTTATTTCATAAATGGAATCTACAAAGTATGCACATTCTACGTCATAACGACTTTCTATAGTTTGCGCATGCGTCCGGAAATAAGAAAAGCTTACTTTCCTCATTTTTTAAAATCACAGCTTCTAGAAGGTTTACATGATTTCTTAAAAAACACGAGTTTTTAGAAAATGTGTTTTATTTCATAAATGAAGTCAACAAAGTATGCACATTCTACGTCATAACGAATTTCTATAGTTTGCGCATGCGTCCGGAAATAAGAAAAGCTTACTTCCACCGTTTTTTAAAATCACAGCTTCTAGAAGGTTTACATGATTTCTTAAAAAACATGATTTTTTAGAAAATGTGTTTTATTTCATCAATGGAATCAACAAAGTATGCACATTCTACGTCATAACGACTTTCTATAGTTTGCACATTCGTTTCGAAATAAGAAAAGCTTACTTCCACCGTTTTTTAAAATCACAGCTTCTAGAAGGTTTACATGATTTCGTAAAAAACACGAGTTTTTAGAAAATGTGTTTTATTTCATAAATGGAATCTACAAAGTATGCAGATTCTACGTCATAACGACTTTCTATAGTTTGCGCATGCGTCCGGAAATAAGAAAAGCTTACTTCCCCCTTTTTTTAAAATCACAGCTTCTAGAAGGTTTACATGATTTCGTAAAAAACACGATTTTTTAGAAAATGTGTTTTATTTCATAAATGGAATCTTCAAAGTATGCACATTCTACGTCATAACGACTTTCTATAGTTTGCGCATGCGTCTGGAAATAAGAAAAGCTTACTTCAAACGTTTTTCAAAATCACAGCTTCTAGAAGGTTTACATGATTTCTTAAAAAACATGAGTTTTTAGAAAATGTGTTTTATTTCATAAATGGAATCAACAAAGTATGCACATTCTACGTCATAACGACTTTCTATAGTTTGCGCATTCTTCCAGAAATAAGAAAAGCTTACTTCCACCGTTTTTTAAAATCACAGCTTGTAGAAGGATTACATGATTTCTTTAAAAACACGAGTTTTTAGAAAATATGGTTTATTTCATAAATGGAATTAACAAAGTATGCACATTCTACGTCATAACGACTTTCTATAGTTTGCGCATGCGTCTGGAAATAAGAAAAGCTTTCTTCCCCCATTTTTTGAAATCACAGCTTCTAGAAGGTTTACATGATTTCTTAAAAAACACGAGTTTTTAGAAAATATGTTTTATTTTGTAAATCGAATAAACAAAGTATGCACATTCTACATCATAACGACTTTCTATAGCTTGCGCATAAGTTTTTAAATAAGAAAAGCTTACTTCCCCCGTTTTTTAAAATCACAGCTTCTAGAAGGTTTACATGATTTCGTAAAAAACACGAGTTTTTAGAAAATGTGTTTTATTTCATAAATGGAATCAACAAAGTATGCACATTCTACGTCATATAGACTTTCTATAGTTTGCACATTCGTTTCGAAATAAGAAAAGCTTACTTCCACAGTTTTTTAAAATCACAGCTTCTAGAAGGTTTACATGATTTCGTAAAAAACACGAGTTTTTAGAAAATGTGTTTTATTTCAAAAATGGAATCTACAAAGTATGCACATTCTATGTCATAACGACTTTCTATAGTTTACGCATGCGTCCGGAAATAAGAAAATCTTACTTCCACCATTTTTTAAAATCACAGCTTCTAGAAGGTTTACATGATTTCCTAAAAAACACGAGTTTTTAGAAAATGTGTTTTATTTCATAAATGGAATCAACAAAGTATGGACATTCTACGTCATAACGACTTTCTATAGTTTGCGCATTCGTCCGGAAATAAGAAAAGCTTACTTCCACTGGTTTTTAAAATCACAGCTTCTAGAAGGTTTACATGATTTCTTAAAAAACACGAGTTTTTAGAAAATGTGTTTTATTTCATAAATGGAATCAAAAAAGTATGCACATTCTACGTCATAACGACTTTCTATAGTTTGCGCATGCATTTGGAAATAAGAAAAGCTTACTTCCCCCGTTTTTTAAAATCACAGCTTCTAGAAGGTTTACAGGATTTGTTAAAAAACACGAGTTTTTAGAAAATGTGTTTTATTTCATAAATGGAATCAACAAAGTATTCACATTCTACGTCATAATGACTTTTATATTTTGCGCATGCGTCCGGAAATAACAAAAGCTTACTTCCACTGTTTTTTAAAATCACAGCTTCTAGAAGGTTTACATGATTTCGTAAAAAACAAGAGTTTTTAAAAAATGTGTTTTATTTCATAAATGGAATTTACAAAGTATGCACATTCTACGTCATAACGACTTTCTATAGTTTGCGCATGCGTCCGGAAATAAGAAAAGCTTACTTCCCCCATTTTTTAAAATCACAGCTTCTAGAAGGTTTACATGATTTCGTAAAAAACACGAGTTTTTAGAAAAAATGTTTTATTTCATAAATGGAATAAACAAAGTATGCACATTCTACGTCATAACGAATTTCTATAGTTTGCGTTGCGCCCGGAAATAAGAAAAGCTTACTTCACCCGTTTTTTAAAATCACAGCTTCTAGAAGGTTTACATGATTTCTTAAAAAACACGAGTTTTTAGAAAATGTGTTTTATTTCATAAATGGAATCAACAAAGTATGCACATTCTACGTCATAACGACTTTCTATAGTTTGCGCATGCGTCCGGAAATAAGAAAAGCTTACTCCCACCATTTTTTAAAATCACAGCTTCTTGAAGGTTTACAAGATTTCTTAAAAAACACGAGTTTTTAGAAAATGTGTTTTATTTCATAAATGGAATCAACAAAGTATGCACATTCTACGTAATAACGACTTTCTATAGTTTCCGCATTCGACCAGAAATAAGAAAAGCTTACTTCCACGGTTTTTTAAAATCACAGCTTCTAGAAGGTTTACATGATTTCGTAAAAAACATGAGTTTTTTGAAAATGTGTTTTATTTTATAAATGGAATCAACAAAGTATGCACATTCTACATCATAAGGACTTTCTATAGTTTGCGCATGCGTCCGGAAATAAGAAAAGCTTACTTCCACAGTTTTTTAAAATCACAGCTTCTAGAAGGTTTACATGATTTCTTAAAAAACACGAGTTTTTAGAAAATGTGTTTTATTTCATAAATGGAATCAACAAAGTATGCACATTCTACGTCATAATGAGTTTCTATAGTTTCCGCATGCGTCCGGAAATAAAAAAAGCTTACTTCCACCGTTTTTTAAAATAATAGCTTCTAGAAGGTTTACATGATTTGTTAAAAAACATGAGTTTTTATAAAATGTGTTTTATTTCATAAATGGAATCAACAAAGTATGCACATTCTATTTCATAACGCCTTTCTATAGTTTGCGCATGCGTCTGGAAATAAGAAAAGCTTACTTCTGCCGTTTTTTAAAATCACAGCTTCTAGAAGGTTTACATGATTTGTTAAAAAACATGAGTTTTTAGAAAATGTGTTTTATTTCATAAATGGAATCAACAAAGTATGCACATTCTACGTCCTAACGACTTTCTATAGTTTGCTCATGCGTCCGGAAATAAGAAAAGCTTACTTCCACCGTTTTTTAAAATAATAAATTCTAGAAGGTTTACATGATTTCGTAAAAAACACGAGTTTTTAGAAAATGTCTTTTATTTCATAAATGGAATCTACAAAGTATGCACATTCTACTTCATAACGACTTTCTATAGTTTGCACATGTGTCCGGAAATAAGAAAAGCTTACTTCCACCATTTTTTAAAATCACAGCTTCTAGAAGGTTTACATGATTTCGTAAAAAACACGAGTTTTTAGAAAATGTGTTTTATTTCACAAATGGAATCAACAAAGTATGCACATTCTATGTCATAAGGACTTTCTATAGTTTGCGCATGCGTCCGGAAATAAGAAAAGCTTACTTCCACCATTTTTCAAAATCACAGCTTCTAGAAGGTTTACATGATTTCTTAAAAAACACGAGTTTTTAGAAAATGTGTTTTATTTCATAAATGGAATCAATAAAGTATGCACATTCTACGTCATAATGACTTTCTATAGTTTGCGCATGCGTTTGGAAATAAGAAAAGCTTACTTCCCTCCTTTTTTAAAATCACAGCTTCTAGAAGGTTTACATGATTTCTTAAAAAACACGAGTTTTTTGAAAATGTGTTTTATTTCATAAATGGAATCAACAAAGTATGCACATTCTACGTCATAACGAATTTCTATAGTTTGCGCATGCGTCCGGAAATAAGAAAAGCTTACTTCCCCCGTTTTTTAAAATCACAGCTTCTAGAAGGTTTACATGATTTCGTAAAAAACATGAGTTTTTAGAAAATGTGTTTTATTTCATAAATGGAATCAACAAAGTATGCACATTCTACGTCATAACGACTTTCTATAGTTTGCACATGCGTCCGGAAATAAGAAAAGCTTACTTCCCCCGTTTTTTAAAATCACAGCATCTAGAAGGTTTACATGATTTCGTAAAAAACATGAGTTTTTAGAAAATGTGTTTTATTTCATAAATGGAATCAACAAAGTGTGCACATTCTATGTCATAACGACTTTCTATAGTTTGCGCATGCGTTTGGAAATAAGAAAAGCTTACTTCCCCCGTTTTTTAAAATCACAGCTTCTAGAAGGTTTACATGATTTCTTAAAAAACACGAGTTTTTAGAAAATGTTTTTTATTTCATAAATGGAATCAACAAAGTATGCACATTCTACGTCATAACGACTTTCTATAGTTTGCGTATGTGCCCGGAAATAAGAAAAGCTTACTTCACCCATTTTTTAAAATCACAGCTTCTAGAAGGTTTACATGATTTCTTAAAAAACACGAGTTTTTAGAAAATGTGTTTTATTTCATAAATGGAATCAACAAAGTATGCACATTCTACGTCATAACGGCTTTCTATAGTTTGCGCATGCATTTGGAAATAAGAAAAGCTTACTTGCCCCGTTTTTTAAAATCACAGCTTCTAGAAGGTTTACAGGATTTGTTAAAAAACACGAGTTTTTAGAAAATGTGTTTTATTTCATAAATGGAATCAACAAAGTATTCACATTCTATGTCATAATGACTTTTATATTTTGTGCATGCGTCCGGAAATAAGAAAAGCTTACTTCTACCGTTTTTTAAAATCACAGCTTCTAGAAGGTTTACATGATTTCGTAAAAAAAACGAGTTTTTAAAAATGTGTTTTATTTCATAAATGGAATCTACAAAGTATGCACATTCTACGTCATAACGACTTTCTATAGTTTGCGCATGCATCCGGAAATAAGAAAAGCTTACTTCCGCCGTTTTTTAAAATCACAGCTTCTAGAAGGTTTACATGATTTCGTAAAAAACACGAGTTTTTAGAAAATGTGTTTTATTTCACAAATGGAATCAACAAAGTATGCACATTCTATGTCATAAGGACTTTCTATAGTTTGCACATGTGTCCGGAAATAAGAAAAGCTTACTTCCACCGTTTTTTAAAATCACAGCTTCTAGAAGGTTTACATGATTTCGTAAAAAACACGAGTTTTTAGAAAATGTGTTTTATTTCACAAATGGAATCAACAAAGTATGCACATTCTATGTCATAAGGACTTTCTATAGTTTTCGCATGCGTCCGGAAATAAGAAAAGTTTACTTCCACCGTTTTTCAAAATCACAGCTTCTAGAAGGTTTACATGATTTCTTAAAAAACACGAGTTTTTAGAAAATGTGTTTTATTTCATAAATGGAATCAACAAAGTATGCACATTCTACGTCATAATGACTTTCTATAGTTTGCGCATGCGTTTGGAAATAAGAAAAGCTTACTTCCCTCCTTTTTTAAAATCACAGCTTCTAGAAGGTTTACATGATTTCTTAAAAAACACGAGTTTTTTGAAAATGTGTTTTATTTCATAAATGGAATCAACAAAGTATGCACATTCTACGTCATAACGAATTTCTATAGTTTGCGCATGCGTCCGGAAATAAGAAAAGCTTACTTCCCCCGTTTTTTAAAATCACAGCTTCTAGAAGGTTTACATGATTTCGTAAAAAACATGAGTTTTTAGAAAATGTGTTTTATTTCATAAATGAAATCAACAAAGTATGCACATTCTACGTCATAACGACTTTCTATAGTTTGCGCATGCGTCCGGAAATAAGAAAAGCTTACTTCCCCCGTTTTTTAAAATCACAGCTTCTAGAAGGTTTACATGATTTCGTAAAAAACATGAGTTTTTAGAAAATGTGTTTTATTTCATAAATGGAATCAACAAAGTGTGCACATTCTATGTCATAACGACTTTCTATAGTTTGCGCATGCGTTTGGAAATAAGAAAAGCTTACTTCCCCCGTTTTTTAAAATCACAGCTTCTAGAAGGTTTACATGATTTCTTAAAAAACACGAGTTTTTAGAAAATGTGTTTTATTTCATAAATGGAATCAACAAAGTATGCACATTCTACGTCATAACGACTTTCTATAGTTTGCGTATGTGCCCGGAAATAAGAAAAGCTTACTTCACCCGTTTTTTAAAATCACAGCTTCTAGAAGGTTTACATGATTTCTTAAAAAACACGAGTTTTTAGAAAATGTGTTCTATTTCATAAATGGAATCAACAAAGTATGCACATTCTACGTCATAACGGCTTTCTATAGTTTGCGCATGCATTTGGAAATAAGAAAAGCTTACTTGCCCCGTTTTTTAAAATCACAGCTTCTAGAAGGTTTACAGGATTTGTTAAAAAACACGAGTTTTTAGAAAATGTGTTTTATTTCATAAATGGAATCAACAAAGTATTCACATTCTATGTCATAATGACTTTTATATTTTGTGCATGCGTCCGGAAATAAGAAAAGCTTACTTCTACCATTTTTTAAAATCACAGCTTCTAGAAGGTTTACATGATTTCGTAAAAAAAACGAGTTTTTAAAAATGTGTTTTATTTCATAAATGGAATCTACAAAGTATGCACATTCTACATCATAACGACTTTCTATAGTTTGCGCATGCATCCGGAAATAAGAAAAGCTTACTTCCGCCGTTTTTTAAAATCACAGCTTCTAGAAGGTTTACATGATTTCGTAAAAAACACGAGTTTTTAGAAAATGTTTTTTATTTCACAAATGGAATCAACAAAGTATGCACATTCTATGTCATAAGGACTTTCTATAGTTTGCACATGTGTCCGGAAATAAGAAAAGCTTACTTCCACCGTTTTTTAAAATCACAGCTTCTAGAAGGTTTACATGATTTCGTAAAAAACACGAGTTTTTAGAAAATGTGTTTTATTTCACAAATGGAATCAACAAAGTATGCACATTCTATGTCATAAGGACTTTCTATAGTTTTCGCATGCGTCCGGAAATAAGAAAAGTTTACTTCCACCGTTTTTCAAAATCACAGCTTCTAGAAGGTTTACATGATTTCTTAAAAAACACGAGTTTTTAGAAAATGTGTTTTATTTCATAAATGGAATCAACAAAGTATGCACATTCTACGTCATAACGAATTTCTATAGTTTGCGCATGCGTCCGGAAATAAGAAAAGCTTACTTCCCCCGTTTTTTAAAATCACAGCTTCTAGAAGGTTTACATGATTTGGTAAAAAGCACGAGTTTGTAGAAAATGTGTTTTATTTCATAAATGGAATCAACAAAGTATGCACATTCTACGTCATAATGACTTTCTATAGTTTGCGCATGCGTCTGGAAATAAGAAAAGCTTACTTCCAACGTTTTTCAAAATCACAGTTTCAAGAAGGTTTACATGATTTCGTAAAAAACAGGAGTTTTTAGAAAGTGTGTTTTATTTCATAAATGGAATCAACAAAGTATGCACATTCTACGTCATAACGACTTTCTATAGTTTGCGCATTCGTCCGGAAATAAGAAAAACTTACTTCCACCATTTTTTAAAATCACAGCTTCTAGAAGGTTTACATGATTTCTTAAAAAACACGAGTTTGTAGAAAATGTGTTTTATATCATAAATGGAATCAACAAAGTATGAACATTCTACGTCATAATGACTTTCTATAGTTTCCGCATGTGTCCGGAAATAAGAAAAGCTTACTTCAAACGTTTTTCAAAATCACAGCTTCTAGAAGGTTTACATGATTTCTTAAAAAACATGAGTTTTTAGAAAATGTGTTTTATTTCATAAATGGAATCAACAAAGTATGCACATTCTACGTCATAACGACTTTCTATAGTTTGCGCATTCTTCCAGAAATAAGAAAAGCTTACTTCCACCGTTTTTTAAAATCACAGCTTGTAGAAGGTTTACATGATTTCTTAAAAAACACGAGTTTTTAGAAAATGTCTTTTATTTCATAAATGGAATCAACAAAGTATGCACATTCTACGTCATAACGAATTTCTATAGTTTGCGCATGCATTTGGAAATAAGAAAAGCTTATTTGCCCCGTTTTTTAAAATCACGCCTTCTAGAAGGTTTACATGATTTCTTAAAAAACACGAGTTTTTAGAAAATGTGTTTTATTTCATAAATGGAATCTACAAAGTATGCACATTCTATGTCATAACGACTTTCTATAGTTTGCACATGCGTCCGGAAATAAGAAAAGCTTACTTCCACCGTTTTTTGAAATCATAGCTTCTAGAAGGTTTAAATGATTTGGTAGAAAACACGAGTTTGTAGAAAATGTGTTTTATTTCATAAATGGAATCAACAAAGTATGCACATTCTACATCATAACGACTTTCTATAGTTTGCGCATGCGTCCGGATATAAGAAAAGCTTACTTCCAACGTTTTTCAAAATCACAGCTTCTAGAAGGTTTACATGATTTCGTAAAAAACACGAGTTTTTAGAAAATTTGTTTTATTTCATAAATGGAATCAACAAAGTATGCACATTCTACGTCATAACGACTTTCTATAGTTTGCGCATTCGTCCGGAAATAAGAAAAGCTTACTTCCAGCATTTTTTAAAATCACAGCTTCTAGAAGGTTTACATGATATCTTAAAAAACACGAGTTTGTAGAAAATGTGTTTTATTTCATAAATGGAATCAACAAAGTATGCACATTCTACATCATAATGACTTTCTATAGTTTGCGCATGCGTCTGGAAATAAGAAAAGCTTACTTCCAACGTTTTTCAAAATCACAGCTTCTAGAAGGTTTACATGATTTCTTAAAAAACACGATTTTTTAGAAAATGTGTTTTATTTCATAAATGGAATCAACAAAGTATGCACATTCTACGTCATAACGACTTTCTATAGTTTGCACATTCGTCCGGAAATAAGCAAAGCTTACTTCCACCATTTTTTAAAATCATAGCTTCTAGAAGGTTTACATGATTTCGTAAAAAACACGAGTTTTTAGAAAATGTGTTTTATTTCATAAATGGAATCAACAAAGTATGCACATTCTACGTCATAACGACAGTCTATAGTTTGCGCATTCGTCCGGAAATAAGAAAAGCTTACTTCCACCGTTTTTTAAAATCACAGCTTCTAGAAGGTTTACGTGATTTCGTAAAAAACACGACTTTTTAGAAAATGTGTTTTATTTTATAAATGGAATCAAAAAAGTATGCACATTCTACGTCATAACGACTTTCTATAGTTTGCGCATGCGTCCGGAAATAAGAAAAGCTTACTTCCACCGTTTTTTAAAATAACAGCCTCTAGAAGGTTTACATGATTTCCTAAAAAACACGATTTTTTAGAAAATGTGTTTTATTTCATAAATGGAATCAACAAAGTACGCACATTCTACGTCATAACGACTTTCTATAGTTTGCGCATGCGTTTGGAAATAAAAAAGCATACTTGCCCTGTTTTTTAAAATCACGGCTTCTAGAAGGTTTGCATGATTTCTTAAAAAACACGAGTTTTTAGAAAATGTGTTTTATTTCATAAATGGAATCTACAAAGTATGCACATTCTACATCATAACGACTTTCTATAGTTTGCGCATGCGTCCAAAAATAAGAAAAGCTTACTTCCACCGTTTTTTGAAATCACAGCTTCTAGAAGGTTTACATGATTTGGTAAAAAACATGAGTTTGTAGAAAATGTGTTTTATTTCATAACTGGGATGAACAAAGTATGCACATTCTACGTCATAATGACTTTCTATAGTTTGCGCATGCGTCCGGAAATAAGAAAAGCTTACTTCCAACGTTTTTCAAAATCACAGCTTCTAGAGGGTTTACATGATTTCTTAAAAAACATGAGTTTTTAGAAAATGTGTTTTATTTCATAAATGGAATCTACAAAGTATGCACATTCTACGTCATAACGACTTTCTATAGTTTGCGCATGCGTCCGGAAATAAGAAAAGCTTACTTCCCCCGTTTTTTAAAATCACAGCTTCTAGAAGGTTTACATGATTTCTTAAAAAACACGAGTTTTTAGAAAATGTGTTTTATTTCATAAATGGAATCAACAAAGTATGCACGTTGTACGTCATATCGACTTCCTATAGTTTGCGCATGCGTCCGGAAATAAGAAAAGCTTACTTCCACCGTTTTTTAAAATCACAGCTTCTAGAAGGTTTACATGGTTTCGTAAAAAACACGAGTTTTTAGAAAATGTGTTTTATTTCATAAATGGAATCTACAAAGTATGCAAATTCTACGTCATAACGACTTTCTATAGTTTGCGCATGCGTCCGGAAATAAGAAAAGCTTACTTCCACCATTTTTTAAAATCACAGCTTCTAGAAGGTTTACATGATTTCATAAAAAACATGAGTTTTTAGAAAATGTGTTTTATTTCATAAATGGAATCTACAAAGTATGCACATTCTACGTCATAACGAGTTTCTATAGTTTGCGCATTCGTCCGGAAATAAGAAAAGCTTACTTCCACCGTTTTTTAAAATCACAGCTTCTAGAAGGTTTACGTGATTTCGTAAAAAACACGACTTTTTAGAAAATGTGTTTTATTTTATAAATGGAATCAAAAAAGTATGCGCATTCTACGTCATAACGACTTTCTATAGTTTGCGCATGCGTCCGGAAATAAGAAAAGCTTACTTCCACCAGTTTTTAAAATCACAGCTTCTAGAAGGTTTACATGATTTCTTAAGAAACACGACTTTTTAGAAAATGTGTTTTATTTCTTAAATGGAATCAACAAAGTATGCACATTCTACGTCATAACGACTTTCTATAGGTTGCGCATGCGTTTGGAAATAAGAAAAGCTTACTTCCCCCGTTTTTTAAAATCACAGTTTCTAGAAGGTTTACATGATTTCGTAAAAAACACGAGTTTTTAGAAAATGTGTTTTATTTCATAAATGGAATCAACAAAGTATGCGCATTCTACGTCATAATGAATTTCTATAGTTTGCGCATGCGTCCGGAAATAAGAAAAGCTTACTTCCCCCGTTTTTTAAAATGACAGCTTCTAGAAGGTTTACATGATTTCTTTAAAAACAAGAGTTTTTAGAAAATGTGTTTTATTTCATAAATGGAATCAACAAAGTATGCATATTCTACGTCGTAACGAATTTCTATAGTTTGCGCATGCGTTTGGAAATAAGAAAAGCTTACTTCCACCGTTTTTTAAAATCACAACTTCTAGAAGGTTTACATGATTTCTTAAAAAACACGAGTTTTTAGAAAATGTGTTTTATTTCATAAACGGAATCAACAAAGTATGCACATTCTACATCATAACGACTTTCTATAGTTTGCGCATGCGTCCGGAAATAAGAAAAGCTTACTTCCACCGTTTTTTAAAATCACAGCTTCTAGAAGGTTTACATGATTTCTTAAAAAACATGAGTTTTTAGAAAATGTGTTTTATTTGATAAATGAAATCTACAAAGTATGCACATTCTACGTCATAACGACTTTCTATAGTTTGTGTATTCATTTGGAAATAAGAAAAGCTTACTTCCCCCGTTTTTTAAAATCACAGCTTCTAGAAAGTTTACATGATTTGTTAAAAAACACGAGTTTTTAGAAAATGTGTTTTATTTCATAAATGGAATCAACAAAGTATGCACATTCTACGTCATAACGACTTTCTATAGTTTGCTTATGTGTTCGGAAATAAGAAAAGCTTACTTCCCCCGTTTTTTAAAATCACAGCTTCTATAAGGTTTACATGATTTGTTAAAAAACACGAGTTTTTAGAAAATGTGTTTTATTTCATAAATGGAATCAACAAAGTATGCACATTCTATGTCATAACAACTTTCTATAGTTTGCTCATGCGTCCGGAAATAAGAAAAGCTTACTTCCACCATTTTTTGAAATCACAACTTCTAGAAGGTTTACATGATTTCGTAAAAAACACGAGTTTTTAGAAAATGTGTTTTATTTCATAAATGGAATCAACAAAGTATGCACATTCTACGTCATAACGACTTTCTATAGTTTGCGCATGCGTTTGGAAATAAGAAAATCTTACTTTCCCCGTTTTTTAAAATCAAAGCTTCTAGAAGGTTTACATAATTTCTTAAAAAACACGAGTTTTTAGAAAATGTGTTTTATTTCATAAATGGAATCAACAAAGTATGCACATTCTACGTCATAACGACTTTCTATAGTTTGTGCATGCGTCCGGAAATAACAAAAGCTTAGTTCCACCGTTTTTTAAAATCACAGCTTCTGGAAGGTTTACATGATTTCTTAAAAAACACGAGTTTTTAGAAAATGTGTTTTATTTCATAAATGGTATCAACCAAGTATGCACATTCTACATCATAACGACTTTCTATAGTTTGCGCATGCGTCCGGAAATAAGAAAAGCTTACTTCCACCGTTTTTTAAAATCACAGCTTCTAGAAGGTTTACATGATTTCTTAAAAAACATGAGTTTTTAGAAAATGTGTTTTATTTGATAAATACAATCTACAAAGTATGCACATTCTACGTCATAACGACTTTCTATAGTTTGTGCATTCATTTGGAAATAAGAAAAGCTTACTTCCCCCGTTTTTTAAAATCACAGCTTCTAGAAGGTTTACATGATTTGTTAAAAAACACGAGTTTTTAGAAAATGTGTTTTATTTCATAAATGGAATCAACAAAGTATGCACATTCTACGTCATAACGACTTTCTATAGTTTGCGCATGCGTTCGGAAATAAGAAAAGCTTACTTCCCCCGTTTTTTAAAATCACAGCTTCTATAAGGTTTACATGATTTGTTAAAAAACACGAGTTTTTAGAAAATGTGTTTTATTTCATAAATGGAATCAACAAAGTATGCACATTCTATGTCATAACAACTTTCTATAGTTTGCGCATGCGTCCGGAAATAAGAAAAGCTTTCTTCCACCATTTCTTAAAATCACAGCTTCTAGAAGGTTTACAAGATTTCGTAAAAAACACGAGTTTTTAGAAAATGTGTTTTATTTAATAAATGGAATCTACAAAGTATGCACATTCTACATCGTAATGACTTTCTATAGTTTGCGCATGCGTCCGGAAATAAGAAAAGCTTACCTCCACCGTTTTTTAAAATCACAGCTTCTAGACGGTTTACATGATTTCTTAAAAAACACGAGTTTTTAGAAAATGTGTTTTATTTCATAAATGGTATCAACCAAGTATGCACATTCTACATCATAACGACTTTCTATAGTTTGCGCATGCGTCCGGAAATAAGAAAAGCTTACTTCCACCATTTTTTAAAATCACAGCTTCTAGAAGGTTTACATGATTTCTTAAAAAACATGAGTTTTTAGAAAATGTGTTTTATTGGATAAATGCAATCTACAAAGTATGCACATTCTACGTCATAACGACTTTCTATAGTTTGTGCATTCATTTGGAAATAAGAAAAGCTTACTTCCCCCGTTTTTTAAAATCACAGCTTCTAGAAGGTTTACATGATTTGTTAAAAAACACGAGTTTTTAGAAAATGTGTTTTATTTCATAAATGGAATCAACAAAGTATGCACATTCTACGTCATAACGACTTTCTATAGTTTGCGCATGCGTTCGGAAATAAGAAAAGCTTACTTCCCCCGTTTTTTAAAATCACAGCTTCTATAAGGTCTACATGATTTGTTAAAAAACACGAGTTTTTAGAAAATGTGTTTTATTTCATAAATGGAATCAACAAAGTATGCACATTCTATGTCATAACAACTTTCTATAGTTTGCGCATGCGTCCGGAAATAAGAAAAGCTTACTTCCACCATTTCTTAAAATCACAGCTTCTAGAAGGTTTACAAGATTTCGTAAAAAACACGAGTTTTTAGAAAATGTGTTTTATTTAATAAATGGAATCTACAAAGTACGCACATTCTACATCGTAATGACTTTCTATAGTTTGCGCATGCGTCCGGAAATAAGAAAAGCTTACCTCCACCGTTTTTTAAAATCACAGCTTCTAGAGGGTTTACATGATTTCGTAAAAAACACGAGTTTTTAGAAAATGTGTTTTATTTCATAGACGGAATCAACAAAGAATGCACATTCTACGTCATAACGACTTTCTATAGTTTGCGCATGCGTCCGGAAATAAGAAAAGCTTACTTCCACCGTTTTTTAAAATCACAGCTTCTAGAAGGTTTACATGATTTCGTAAAAAACATGAGTTTTTAGAAAATGTGTTTTATTTCATAAATGGAATCAACAAAGTATGCACATTCTACGTCATAACGACTCTCTATAGTTTGCGAATGCGTCCGGAAATAAGAAAAGCTTACTTCCCCCGTTTTTAAAAATCACAGGTTCTAGAAGGTTTACATGATTTCTTAAAAAACACGAGTTTTTAGAAAATGTGTTTTATTTCAGCAATGGAAGCAACAAAGTATGCACATTCTACGTCATAACGACTTCCTATAGTTTGCGCATTCGTCCGGAAATAAGAAAAGCTTACTTCCACCGTTTTTTAAAATCACAGCTTCTAGAAGGTTTACATGATTTCGTAAAAAAAACGAGTTTTTAGAAAATGTGTTTTATTTCATAAATGGAATCAACAAAGTATGCACATTCTTCGTCATAATGACTTTCTATAGTTTTCGAATGCGCCCGGAAATAAGAAAAGCTTACTTCCCCCGTTTTTTAAAATCACAGCTTCTAGAAGGTTTACATGATTTCGTAAAAAACACGAGTTTTTAGAAAATGTGTTTTATTTCATAAATGGAATCAACAAAGTATGCACATTCTACGTCATAACGACTTTCTATAGTTTGCGAATGCGTCCGCAAATAAAAAAAGCTTACTTCCCCCGTTTTTTAAAATCACAGCTTCTAGAAGGTTTACATGATTTCTCAAAAAACACGATTTTTTAGAAAATGTGTTTTATATCATCAATGGAATCAACAAAGTATTCACATTCTACGTCATCACGACTTTCTATAGTTTGCGCATGCGTTTGGAAATAAGAAAAGCTTACTTCCCCCATTTTTAAAAATCACAGCTTCTAGAAGGTTTACATGATTTCTTAAAAAACACGAGTTTTTAGAAAATGTGTTTTATTTCATAAATGGAATCTACAAAGTATGCACATTCTACGTGATAACGACTTTCTATAGTTTGTGCATGCGTCCGGAAATAAGAAAAGCTTACTTCCCCCGTTTTTTAAAATCACAGCTTCTAGAAGGTTTAAATGATTTCTTAAAAAACACGAGTTTTTAGAAAATGTGTTTTATTTCATCAATGGAAGCAACAAAGTATGCACATTCTATGTCATAACGACTCTCTATAGTTTGCGCATGCGTTTGGAGATAATTAAAGCTTAGTTCCCCCGTTTTTTAAAATCACAGCTTCTAGAAGGTTTACATGATTTCTTAAAAAACACGAGTTTTTAGAAAATGTGTTTTATTTCATAAATGGAATCAACAAAGTATGCACATTCTACGTCATAACGACTTTCTATAGTTTGCGCATGCGTCCGAAAATAAGAAAAGCTTACTTCCACCGTTTTTTGAAGTAACAGCTTCTAGAAGGTTTACATGATTTCTTAAAAAACCCGAGTTTTTAGAAAATGTGTTTTATTTCATAAATGGAATCAACAAAGTATGCACTTTCTACGTCATAACGACTTTCTATAGTTTGCGCATGCATCCAGAAATAAGAAAAGCTTACTTCCACCGTTTTTTAAAATCATGGTTCTAGAAGGTTTACATGATTTCGTAAAAAACACGAGTTTTTAGAAAATGTGTTTTATTTCATAAATGGAATCAACAAAGTATGCACATTCTACGTCATAACGACTTTCTATAGTTTGCGCATGCGTCCGGAAATAACAAAAGCTTACTTCCACCGTTTTTTAAAATCACAGCTTCTGGAAGGTTTACATGATTTCTTAAAAAACACGAGTTTAGAAAATGTGTTTTATTTCATAAATGGTATCAACCAAGTATGCACATTCTACATCATAACGACTTTCTATAGTTTGCGCATGTGTCCGGAAATAAGAAAAGGTTACTTCCACCGTTTTTTAAAATCACAGCTTCTAGAAGGTTTACATGATTTCTTAAAAAACATGAGTTTTTAGAAAATGTGTTTTATTTGATAAATGAAATCTACAAAGTATGCACATTCTACATCATAACGACTTTCTATAGTTTGTGCATTCATTTGGAAATAAGAAAAGCTTACTTCCCCCGTTTTTTAAAATCACAGCTTCTAGAAGGTTTACATGATTTGTTAAAAAACACGAGTTTTTAGAAAATGTGTTTTATTTCATAAATGGAATCAACAAAGTATGCACATTCTACGTCATAACGACTTTCTATAGTTTGCGCATGCGTTCGGAAATAAGAAAAGCTTACTTCCCCCGTTTTTTAAAATCACAGCTTCTATAAGGTTTACATGATTTGTTAAAAAACACGAGTTTTTAGAAAATGTGTTTTATTTCATAAATGGAATCAACAAAGTATGCACATTCTATGTCATAACAACTTTCTATAGTTTGCGCATGCGTCCGGAAATAAGAAAAGCTTACTTCCACCATTTCTTAAAATCACAGCTTCTAGAAGGTTTACAAGATTTCGTAAAAAACACGAGTTTTTAGAAAATGTGTTTTATTTAATAAATGGAATCTACAAAGTATGCACATTCTACATCGTAATGACTTTCTATAGTTTGCGCATGCGTCCGGAAATAAGAAAAGCTTACCTCCACCGTTTTTTAAAATCACAGCTTCGAGAGGGTTTACATGATTTCGTAAAAAACACGAGTTTTTAGAAAATGTGTTTTATTTCATAGACGGAATCAACAAAGAATGCACATTCTACGTCATAACGACTTTCTATAGTTTGCGCATGCGTCCGGAAATAAGAAAAGCTTACTTCCACCGTTTTTTAAAATCACAGCTTCTAGAAGGTTGACATGATTTCGTAAAAAACACGAGTTTTTATAAAATGTGTTTTATTTCATAAATGGAATCAACAAAGTATGCACATTCTACGTCATAACGACTTTCTATAGTTTGCGAATGCGTCCGGAAATAAGAAAAGCTTACTTCCCCCGTTTTTAAAAATCACAGGTTCTAGAAGGTTTACATGATTTCTTAAAAAACACGAGTTTTTAGAAAATGTGTTTTATTTCATAAATGGAATCTACAAAGTATGCACATTCTACTTGATAACGACTTTCTATAGTTTGCGCATGCGTCCGGAAATAAGAAAAGCTTACTTCCCCCGTTTTTTAAAATCACAGCTTCTAGAAGGTTTAAATGATTTCTTAAAAAACACGAGTTTTTATAAAATGTGTTTTATTTCATCAATGGAAGCAAAAAAGTATGCACATTCTACGTCATAACGACTTTCTATAGTTTGCGCATGCATTCGGAAATAAGAAAAGCTTACTTCCCCCATTTTTTAAAATCAAAGCTTCTAGAAGGTTTACATGATTTCTTACAAAACACGAGTTTTTAGAAAATGTGTTTTATTTAATAAATGGAATCAACAAAGTATTCACATTCTACGTCATAACGACTTTCTTTAGTTTGTGCATGCGTTTGGAAATAAGAAAAGCTTACTTGCCCCGTTTTTTAAAATCACAGCTTCTAGAAGGTTTACATGATTTCTTAAAAAACACGAGTTTTTAGAAAATGTGTTTTATTTCATAAATGAAATCAACAAAGTATGCACATTCTACATCATAACGACGTTTTATAATTTGCGCATGCATACGGAAATAAGAAAAGCTTACTTCCACCGTTTTTTAAAATCACAGCTTCTAGAAGGTTTACACGATTTCTTAAAAAACACGAGTTTTTAGAAAATGTGTTTTATTTCATAAATGGAATCAACAAAGTATGCACATTCTACGTCATAATGACTTTCTATAGTTTGCGCATTCGTCTGGAAATAAGAAAAGCATACTTCCACCATTTTTTAAAATCACAGCTTCTAGAAGGTTTACATGATTTCGTAAAAAACATGAGTTTTTAGAAAATCTGTTTTATTTGATAAATGCAATCTATAAAGTATGCACATTCTACGTAATAACGACTTTCTATAGTTTGTGCATTCATCCAGAAATAAGAAAAGCTTACTTCCACCGTTTTTTAAAATCACAGCTTCTAGAAGGTTTACATGATTTCATAAAAAAAATGAGTTTTTAGAAAATGTCTTTTATTTCATAAATGGAATCTACAAATTAAGCACATTCTACATCATAAAGACTTTCTATAGTTTGCGCATGCGTCCGGAAATAAGAAAAGCTTACTTCCCCCGTTTTTTTAAATCACAGCTTCTAGAAGGTTTACATGATTTCTTAAAAAACACGAGTTTTTAGAAAATGTGTTTTATTTCATAAATGGAATCAACAAAGTATGCACATTCTACGTCATAACGACTTTCTATAGTTTGCGCATGCGTTCGGAAATAAGAAAAACTTACTTCCCCCGTTTTTTAAAATCACAGCTTCTAGAAGGTTTACATGATTTGTTAAAAAACACGAGTTTTTAGAAAATGTGTTTTATTTCCCAAATGGAATCAACAAAGTATGCACATTCTACGTCATAACGACTTTCTATAGTTTGCCCATGCTATTGGAAATAAGAAAAGCTTACTTCCCCCATTTTTTAAAATCACAGCTTCTACAAGGTTTACATGATATGTTAAAAAACACGAGTTTTTAGAAAATGTGTTTTATTTCATAAATGGAATCAACAAAGTATGCACATTCTACGTCATAACGACTTTCTATAGTTTAAGCATGCGTCCGGAAATAAGAAAAGCTTACTTCCACCGTTTTTTAAAATCACAGCTTCTAGAATGTTTACATGATTCCGTAAAAAAAACGAGTTTTTAGAAAATTTGTTTTATTTCATAAATGGAATCTACAAAGTATGCACATTCTACGTCATAACGACGATCTATAGTTTGCGCATGTGTATGGAAATAAGAAAAGCTTACTTCCCCCGTTTTTTAAAATCACAGCTTCTAGAAGGTTGACATGATTTCTTAAAAAACACGAGTTTTTAGGAAATGTGTTTTATTTCATAAATGAAATCAACAAAGTATACACATTCTACGTCATAACGACTTTCTATATTTTGCGCATGCATCCGGAAATAAGAAAAGCTTACTTCCCCCGTTTTTTAAAATCATAGCTTCTAGAACGTTTACATGATTTCTTAAAAAACACGAGTTTTTAGAAAATGTGTTTTATTTCATAAGTGGAATCAACAAAGTATGCACATTCTACGTCATAATGACTTTCTGTAGTTTGCGCATGTGTTTGGAAATAAGAAAAGCTTACTTCCACCCTTTTTTAAATTCACAGCTTCTAGAAGGTTTACATGAATTCTTAAAAAACACGAGTTTTTAGAAAATGTGTTTTACTTCATAAATGGAATCAACAAAGTATGCACATTCTACGTCATAACGACTTTCTATAGTTTGCGCATTCGTCCGGAAATAAGAAAAGCTTACTTCCACCGTTTTTTAAAATCACAGCTTCTAGAAGGTTCACATGATTTCGTAAAAAACACGACTTTTTAGAAAATGTGTTTTATTTCATAAATGGAATCTACAAAGTATGCACATTCTACGTCATAACGACTTTCTATAGTTTGCGCATGCGTCCGGAAATAAGAAAAGCTTACTTCCACCGTTTTTTAAAATCACAGCTTCTAGAGGGTTTACATGATTCCATAAAAAACACGAGTTTTTAGAAAATGTGTATTATTTCATAAATGGAATCTACAAAGTATGCGCATTCTACGTCATAACGACTTTCTATAGTTTGCGCATGCGTCCGGAAAAAAGAAAAGCTTACTTCCATCGTTTTTTAAAATCACAGCTTCTAGAAGGTTTACATGATTTCGTAAAAAACACGAGTTTTTAGAAAATGTGTTTTATTTCATCAATGGAATCTACAAAGTCTGCACATTATAGGTCATAACGACTTTCTATAGTTTGAGCATGCGTCCGGAAATAAGAAAAGCTTACTTCCACCGTTTTTTAAAATCACAGCTTCTAGAAGGTGTACATGATTTCGTAGAAAAGACGAGTTTTTAGAAAATGTGTTTTATTTCATAAATGGAATCAACAAAGTATGCACATTCTACGTCATAACGACTTTCTATAGTTTGCGCATGCGTTCAGAAATAAGAAAAGCTTACTTCCCCCGTTTATTAAAATCACAGCTTCTAGAAGGTTTACATGATTTGTTAAAAAACACGAGTTTTTAGAAAATGTGTTTTATTTCATAAATGGAATCAAAAAAGTATGCACATTCTACGTCATAACGACTTTCTATAGGTTGCGCATGCGTCCGGAAATCAGAAAAGCTTACTTCCACTGTTTTTTAAAACCACAGCTTCTAGAATGTTTACATGATTTCGTAGAAACACGTGTTTTTAGAAAATGTGTTTTATTTCATAAATGGAATCAACAAAGTATGCACATTCTACATCATAACGACTTTCTATAGTTTGCGCATGCGTTCGGAAATAAGAAAAACTTTCTTCCCCCGTTTTTTAAAATGACATCTTCTAGAAGGTTTACATGATTTGTTAAAAAACACGAGTTTTTAGAAAATGTGTTTTATTTCGTAAATGGAATCAACAAAGTATGCACATTCTACGTCATAACGACTCTCTATAGTTTGCGCATGCGTCCGGAAATAAGAAAAGCTTACTTCCACCGTCTTTTAAAATCACAGCTTCTAGAAGGTTTACATGATTCTGTAAAAAACACGAGTTTTTAGAAAATCTGTTTTATTTCATAAATGGAATCTGCAAAGTATGCACATTCTACGTTATAACGACTTTCTATAGTTTGCGCATGCGTCCGGAAATAAGAAAAGCTTACTTCCACCGTTTTTTAAAATCACAGCTTCTAGAATGTTTAAATGATTCCGTAAAAAACACGAGTTTTTAGAAAATTTGTTTTATTTCATAAATGGAATCTAAAAAGTATGCACATTCTACGTCATAACGACGTTCTATAGTTTAATAAGAAAAGCTTACTTCCCCCATTTTTTAAAATCACAGCTTCTAGAAGGTTTACATGATTTCGTAAAAAACACGACTTTTTAGAAATTGTGTTTTATTTCATAAATGGAATCAACAAAGTATGCACATTCTACGTCATATCGACTTTCTATAGTTTGCGCATGTGTCCAGAAATAATAAAAGCTTACTTCCCCCTTTTTTTAAAATCACAGCTTCTAGAAGGTTTACATGATTTCTTAAAAAACCCGAGTTTTTAGAAAATGTGTTTTATTTCATAAATGGAATCAATAAAGTATGCACATTCTACGTCATAACGACTTTCTATAGTTTGCGCATGCGTCCGGAAATAAGAAAAGTTTACTTCCACCGTTTTTTAAAATCACAGCTTCTAAAAGGTTTACATGATTTCGTAAAAAACACGAGTTTTTAGAAAATGTGCTTTATTTCATAAATGGAATCTACAAAGGATGCAGATTCTACGTCATAACGACTTTCTATAGTTTGCGCATGCGTCCGGAAATAAGAAAAGCTTACGTCCCCCGTTTTTTAAAATCACAGCTTCTAGAAGATTTACATGATTTCTTAAAAAACATGAGTTTTTAGAAAATGTGTTTTATTTCATAAATGGAATCAACAAAGTATGCACATTCTACGTCATCACGACTTTCTATAATTTGCGCATGCGTTTGGAAATAAGAAAAGTTTACTTTCCCCATTTTTTAAAATAACTGCTTCTAGAAGGTTGACATGATTTCTTAAAAAACACGAGTTTTTAGAAAATGTGTTTTATTTCATAAATGGAATCAACAAAGTATACACATTCTACGTCATAACGACTTTCTATATTTTGCGCATGCGTTCGGAAATAAGAAAAGCTTACTTCCCCCATTTTTTAAAATCATAGCTTCTAGAACGTTTACATGATTTCTTAAAAAACACGAGTTTTTAGAAAATGTGTTTTATTTCATAAGTGGAATCAACAAAGTATGCACATTCTACGTCATAATGACTTTCTATAGTTTGCGCATGCGTTAGGAAATAAGAAAAGCTTACTTCCACCTTTTTTTAAAATCACAGCTTCTAGAAGGTTTACATGAATTTTTAAAAAACACGAGTTTTTAGAAAATGTGTTTTACTTCATAAATGGAATCAACAAAGTATGCACATTCTACGTCATAATGACTTTCTATAGTTTGCGCATTCGTCCGGAAATAAGAAAAGCTTACTTCCACCGTTTTTTAAAATCACAGCTTCTAGAAGGTTCACATGATTTCGTAAAAAACACGACTTTTTAGAAAATGTGTTTTATTTCATAAATGGAATCTACAAAGTATGCACATTCTACGTCATAACGACATTCTATAGTTTGCGCATGCGTCCGGAAACAAGAAAAGCTTACTTCAACCGTTTTTTAAAATCACAGCTTCTAGAGGGTTTACATGGTTTCATAAAAAACATGAGTTTTTAGAAAATGTGTATTATTTCATAAATGGAATCTACAAAGTATGCGCATTCTACGTCATAACGACTTTCTATAGTTTGCGCATGCGTCCGGAAAAAAGAAAAGCTTACTTCCACCGTTTTTTTAAATCACAGCTTCTAGAAGGTTTACATGATTTCGTAAAAAACACGAGTTTTTAGAAAATGTGTTTTATTTCATCAATGGAATCTACAAAGTCTGCACATTATAGGTCATAACGACTTTCTATAGTTTGAGCATGTGTCCGGAAATAAGAAAAGCTTACTTCCACCGTTTTTTAAAATCACAGCTTCTAGAAGGTGTACATGATTTCGTAGAAAAGACGAGTTTTTAGAAAATGTGTTTTATTATATAAATGGAATCAACAAAGTATGCAAATTCTACGTCATAACATCTTTCTATAGTTTGCGGATGCGTTCAGAAATAAAAAAAGCTTACTTCCCTCGTTTTTTAAAATCACAGCTTCTAGAAGGTTTACATGATTTTGTTAAAAAACACGAGTTTTTAGAAAATGTGTTTTATTTCATAAATGGAATCAACAAAGTATGCACATTCTACGTCATAACAACTTTCTATAGTTTGCGCATGCGTCCGGAAATAAGAAAAGCTTACTTCCACCGTTTCTTAAAATCATAGCTTCTAAAAGGTTTACATGATTTCGTAAAAAACACGATTTTTTAGAAAATGTGTTTTATTTCATAAATGGAATCTACAAAGTATGCACATTCTACGTCATAACGACTTTCTATAGTTTGCGCATGCGTCCGGAAATAAGAAAAGCTTACTTCCGCCGTTTTTTAAAATCACAGCTTCTAGAGGGTTTACATGATTTCGTAAAAAAAACGAGTTTTTAGAAAATGTGTTTTATTTCATAAATGGAATCTACAAATTATGCGCATTCTACGTCATAACGACTTTCTATAGTTTGTGCATGCGTCCGGAAATAAGAAATGCTTACTTCCATCGTTTTTTAAAATCACAGCTTCTAGAAGGTTTACATGATTTCGTAAAAAACATGAGTTTTTAGAAAATGAGTTTTATTTCATAAATGGAATCTACAAAGTATGTACATTCTACGTCATAACGACTTTCTATAGTTTGCGCATGCGTCCGGAAATAAATAAAGCTTACTTCCACTGTTTTTTAAAACCACAGCTTCTAGAAGGTTTACATGATTTCGTAAAAAACACGACTTTTTAGAAAATGTGTTTTATTTCGTAAATTTTTTCAACAAAGTATGCACATTATACATCATAACGACTTTCTATAGATTGCGCATGCGTTCGGAAATAAGAAAAACTTACTTCCCCCGTTTTTTAAAATCACAACTTCTAGAAGGTTTACATGATTTGTTAAAAAACATGAGTTTTTAGAAAATGTGTTTTATTTCATAAATGGAATCAACAAAGTATGCACATTCTACGTCATAACGACTCTCTATAGTTTGCGCATGCGTCTGGAAATAAGAAAAGCTTACTTCCACCGTTTTTTAAAATCACAGCTTCTAGAAGGTTTACATGATTCCGTAAAAAACACGAGTTTTTAGAAAATGTGTTTTATTTCATAAATGGAATCTACAAAGTATGCACATTCTACGTCATAACGACTTTCTATAGTTTACGCATGCGTCCGGAAATAAGAAAAGCTTACTTCCACCGTTTTTTAAAATCACAGCTTCTAGAAGGTTTACATGATTTCGTAAAAAACACGAGTTTTTAGAAAATGTGTTTTATTTCATATATGGAATCTACAAAGTATGCACATTCTACGTCATAACGACTTTCTATAATTTGCGCATGCGTCCGGAAATAGGAAAAGCTTACTTCCACCGTTTTATAAAATCACAGCTTCTTGAAGGTTTACATGATTTCGTAAAAAACACGAGTTTTTAGAAAATGTGTTTTATTTAATAAATGGAATCTACAAAGTATGCACATTCTACGTCATAACGACTTTCTATAGTTTGCGCATGCGTCCGGAAATAAGAAAAGCTTACTTCCACTGTTTTTTAAAACCACAGCTTCTAGAAGGTTTACATGATTTCGTAAAAAACACGACTTTTTAGAAAATGTGTTTTATTTCATAAATGGAATCAACAAAGTATGCACATTCTACATCATAACGACTTTCTATAGTTTGCGCATGCGTTCGGAAATAAGAAAAACTTTCTTCCCCCGTTTTTTAAAATCACAACTTCTACAAGGTTTACATGATTTGTTAAAAAACACGAGTTTTTAGAAAATGTGTTTTATTTAATAAATGGAATCTACAAAGTATGCACATTCTACGTCATAACGACTTTCTATAGTTTGCGCATGCGTCCGGAAATAAGAAAAGCTTACTTCCACTGTTTTTTAAAACCACAGCTTCTAGAAGGTTTACATGATTTCGTAAAAAACACGACTTTTTAGAAAATGTGTTTTATTTCATAAATGGAATCAACAAAGTATGCACATTCTACATCATAACGACTTTCTATAGTTTGCGCATGCGTTCGGAAATAAGAAAAACTTTCTTCCCCCGTTTTTTAAAATCACAACTTCTAGAAGGTTTACATGACTTCTTAAAAAACACGAGTTTTTAGAAAATGTGTTTTATTTCATAAATGGAATCTACAAAGTATGCACATTCTACATCATAACGAGTTTCTATAGTTTGCGCATGCGTCAGGAAATAAGAAAAGATTACCTCCTCCGTTTTTTAAAATCACAGATTCTAGAAGTTAGGCATCATTTCTTAAAAAACACGAGTTTTTAGAAAATGTGTTTTATTAAATAAATGGAATCAACAAAGTATGCACATTCTACGTCATAACAACTTTTTATAGTTTGCGCATGCGTCCGGAAATAAGAAAAGCTTACTTCCCCCGTTTTTTAAAATCACAGCTTCCAGAAGGTTTACATGATTTCTTAAAAAACACGAGTTTTTAGAAAATGTGTTTTATTTCGTAACTGGAATCAACAAAGTATGCACATTCTATGTCATAGTGACTTTCTATAGTTTGCGCATGCGTTTGGAAATAAGAAAAGCTTACTTCCACCGTTTTTTAAAATCACAGCTTGTAGAAGGTTTACATGATTTCTTAAAAAACACGAGTTTTTAGAAAATGTGTTTTATTTCATAAATGGAATCAACAATGTATGCACATTCTATGTCATAATGACTTTCTATAGTTTGCTCATGCGTCCGGAAATAAGAAAAGCTTACTTCCCCCGTTTTTTAAAATCACAGCTTTTAGAAGGTTTACGTGATATCTTAAAAAACACGAGTTTTTAGAAAATGTGTTTTATTTCATAAATGGAAATTATCAACAAAGTATGCACATTCTACGTCATATCGACTTTCTATAGTTTGCGCATGCGTTTGGAAATAAGAAAAGCATACTTCCCCCGTTTTTTAAAATCACTGCTTCTAGAAGGTTTACATGATTTCTTAAAAAACACGAGTTTTTAAAAAATGTGTTTTATTTCATAAATGGTGTTAGCACTCGGATTTTCCTTGGGCTGTATCAAAGAAACCCGAGGTAACCTATTTCAAACCAATCTTTAGACTGAAAGTTGGCCTCCTTCAGCCAGAGAGGGCTCTCTCGGCAAATCTGCCATCCAATGTCACCACGACAACAGTTTGACAATGAAACTCAAGGGCCAATTTGTAAAATAAATAAAAACTTAAGGATTTTTAATGAGGTGGCTAGATTAACATGAACAGGATACCATTGGGCAATGGAGTCGAGAGAACAGAAAAATATGGACCAGCAGTTAAACAAATATTTTCATACAAAGGCAAGATAGCTGTCTTATTACAGTCGATAAGATTTTTGCAGGTGATATGGAAAGAAATAAAGACAGTCCATTAACAGCAGGCATCAATTTTCAGATGAATCTACCGTTAATTTTAGAGAAATAAATGGATGCTCAGAAGCGAATAAATCGAGGCATGGAAACATGAATCTCAATCTATTATGAACGTTCATCTAAGCATAGAAGAAAACGACATAATGAAAAGAATGACGCAGAAAATAAACTTGCACAGGTAGAGAAAGGAAATGGTACAGACTGCAATTTTAAACAACACATGAATCTTTGAAGAAAAATCTGTTCAATTCTGAGATCTTTATTAACTTCTGAAGCCCTTCAAAACACCCAGAATGGGTTTCTCCTTACCGAAAATCCAACCCCCTTTACATTGTAAAATGCATAATTTATACAAATTTTTTCCCTATGAGCAAACCCTAACTGTATTTTTCTAAAAATAAACCACCGATACTAAAATAACAATCAAATAACTAATCGTTACTTTACAGGAATTAATTTTTAAACTATAAATGACGGAAAATCTGGAATGTTGTTCTCGGAAACTAAAAGATGGCTGCCAGCTATCTCTATTTATTCACTTCTTCCACCGATATTTACTATTCTGCCACTTGTTGATATTCTGCCTGGAATTTTGGGCTTTCGGAGATTGATGAGTTGCCTCTGCTTATGCTATAATGTATTTAGATGTGGCTCCCCAGAGATGTGGTCACATCGTTCTACTAAAGCTCGATATACTCTAAAAACTTCTTCGACCAAATGTACCAGCTTTTTATATAACATCTCTGCCCATTTGGAAAATAAATCCGCATCCTCTTCGATTTGGATCTTTGATATCCATATCTGTCAGGGTTTCATGAAACCATTTCGAATTTTTAGGGCTCAAATAGCTTTTCCCATTATTAAGAATAAGAACGGCGAGATTCTGATTGCAATATAGCTGGTTTTATTGAGCCATAATATACCATACGTTTGAGACTATAGGATTGTTTTCTGATGAGGCCATTTCACTTAAACCTGTTACATCATTCTCCAAGAACCTTTTTAATATTCATCATATGAAATGGATTGGACAAAAATAGCAGACTCGCCAGCTCTTGGATAATGGCGTCTTATCTCTTTGATTTTAAACTTTTAGCCTTTAGCTTCTCGCTCCTGTATAGAAAACCAAACTTTTTGGCCAGGCTCACATCGCAGCGTTCAAAGACCCCATCGAATTTGGCTTAGGGTTTTGGAGAGCGTGACGGCTTTGGTCAAAAGAAGAAACAAATACTACAAATGTGACCACCTCCTTTTTATAACATTTCCAATGGATGGTATCTGCGCGGGCTTGGAGTGGTTTGCAATACAACTTTTCACGTATCCGGACGCATCAGAAATGGACACGTTGCATGGTGGTTTTTGTTCCGCGACCACTAACCGACGTTATCTCACGAACATGTGAACGACGCGGGATGGATTAGGGACCATAGATCTTTCTCTCTGACTTTTGGCAAACATCCCATACGATACATCTTGACAGACTTGACGCCTTTGCTATGTCTTCATCTGCCGTATCAATTTCCTTAGCAACATTACTTCTGTCACCAATATTTGAATGCAGAATTTAACTGCTTCCAACTTGATATTTTCCATCTTAACTGTAAAAAGTACGTAGCCGAATGGAGGATGGCGTATTCGTTGTAAGGCTGTTGCTTCTGCTTCTTGCTGTCACTTTCAACAACGAGTTCAGCATTGCAATTTTCACAGTGAAAACTATCCTCAGTAGGGCTGATCAGTTGCATGCATTTAAGGCTGAATACCTGCGACTGCAATTAGGACAGATATATTCCTGAAGTGTATTCCTGTCCTCTAGTTCATCTTTCAATCTTTTCTTCCTCCGATGGATTTTGTATCTGACAACATCGTAAGTCTGTGCATAGTCTAAACAACAATAAGAATGTGTATGGAGCTTCAGCTTTTCTTCACCTATAATCCTGTTCACGCCGATAATAGATGAACTCTGACTTTCGAGCTTTACATTCCCTATTTTTATAACTACCACTGCAATTATTATTTGTGACAATCGATGCTTCCTCAACACAGATTTTATTGAGTGTCAACAAATGGAATCATCAAAGTATGCACATTCTACGTCATAACGACTTTCTATAGTTTGTGCATGCGTTTGGAAATAAGAAAAGCTTACTTCCCCCGTTTTTTAAAATCACAGCTTCTAGAAGGTTTACATGATTTCTTAAAAAACACGAGTTTTTAGAAAATGTGTTTTATTTGATAAATGGAATCCACAAAGTATGCACATTCTACGTCATAACGACTTTCTATAGTTTGCACATGCGTCCGGAAATAAGAAAAGCTTACTTCCACCGTTTTTTAAAATCATAGCTTCTAGAAGCTTTACATGATTTCGTAAAAAACACGCGTTTTTAGAAAATGTGTTTTATTTCATAAATGAAATCTACAAAGTATGCACATTCTAAGTCATAACGAATTTCTTTAGTTTGCGCATGCGTCCGGAAATAAGAAAAGCTTACTTCCACCGTTTTTTAAAATCACAGCTTCTAGAAGGTTTACATGATTTCTTAAAAAACACGAGTTTTTAGAAAATGTGTTTTATTTCATAAATGGAATATACAAAGTATGCACATTCTACGTCATAACGACTTTCTATAGTTTGCGCATGCGTCCGGAAATAAGAAAAGCTTACTTCCCCCGTTTTTTAAAATCACAGCTTCTAGAAGGTTTACATGATTTCTTAAAAAACACGAGTTTTTAGAAAATGTGTTTTATTTCATAAATGGAATCAACAAAGTATGCACATTCCACGTCATAACGAATTTCTATAGTTTGCGCATGCGTTTGGAAATAAGAAAAGCTCACCTCCCCCGTTTTTTAAAATCACAGCTTCTAGAAGGTTTACATGATTTGTTAAAAAACACGAGTTTTTAGAAAATGTGTTTTATTTCATGAATGGAATCAACAAAGTATGCACATGCTATGTCATAACGACTTTCTATAGTTGGCACATGCGTCCGGAAATAAGAAAAGCTTACTTCAACAGTTTTTAAAAATCACAGCTTCTAGAAGGTTTACATGACTTCTTAAAAAACACGAGTTTTTAGAAAATGTGTTTTATTTCATAAATGGAATCTACAAAGTATGCAAATTCTACGTCATAACGACTATCTATAGTTTGCGCATGCGTCCGGAAATAAGAAAAGCTTACTTCCACCGTTTTTTAAAATCACAGCTTCTAGAAGGTTTACATGATTTCGTAAAAAACACGAGTTTTTAGAAAATGTGTTTTATTTCATAAATGGAATCTACAAAGTATGCACATTCTACGTCATAACGACTTTCTATAGTTTGCGCATTCGTCCGGAAATAAGAAACGCTTACTTCCCCCGTTTTTTAAAATCACAGCTTATAGAAGGTTTACATGATTTACTAAAAAACACGAGTTTTTAGAAATTGTGTTTTATTTCATAAATGGAATCAACAAAGTATGGACATTCTACGTCATAACGACTTTCTATAGTTTGCGCATTCGTCCGGAAATAAGAAAAGCTTACTTCCCCCGTTTTTTAAAATCACAAATTCTAGAAGGTTTACATGATTTGTTAAAAAACACGACTTTTTAAAAAATGTGTTTTATTTCGTAAATTTTTTCAACAAAGTATGCACATTATACATCATAACGACTTTCTATAGTTTGCGCATGCGTTCGGAAATAAGAAAAACTTACTTCCCCCGTTTTTTAAAATCACAACTTCTAGAAGGTTTACATGATTTGTTAAAAAACACGAGTTTTTAGAAAATGTGTTTTATTTCATAAATGGAATCAACAAAGTATGCACATTCTACGTCATAACGACTCTCTATAGTTTGCGCATGCGTCCGGAAATAAGAAAACCTTACTTCCACCGTTTTTTAAAATCACATCTTCTAGAAGGTTTACATGATTCCGTAAAAAACACGAGTTTTTAGAAAATGTGTTATATTTCATAAATGGAATCTACAAAGTATGCACATTCTACGTCATAACGACTTTCTATAGTTTACGCATGCGTCCGGAAATAAGAAAAGCTTACTTCCACCGTTTTTTAAAATCACAGCTTCTAGAAAGTTTACATGATTTCGTAAAACACACAAGTTTTTAGAAAATGTGTTTTATTTCATATATGGAATCTACAAAGTATGCACATTCTACGTCATAACGACTTTCTATACTTTGCGCATGCGTCCGGAAATAGGAAAAGCTTACTTCCACCGTTTTTTAAAATCACAGCTTCTTGAAGGTTTACATGATTTCGTAAAAAACACGAGTTTTTAGAAAATGTGTTTTATTTAATAAATGGAATCTACAAAGTATGCACATTCTACGTCATAACGACTTTCTATAGTTTGCGCATGCGTCCGGAAATAAGAAAAGCTTACTTCCACTGTTTTTTAAAACCACAGCTTCTAGAAGGTTTACATGATTTCGTAAAAAACACGACTTTTTAGAAAATGTGTTTTATTTCATAAATGGAATCAACAAAGTATGCACATTCTACATCATAACGACTTTCTATAGTTTGCGCATGCGTTCAGAAATAAGAAAAACTTTCTTCCCCCGTTTTTTAAAATCACAACTTCTAGAAGGTTTACATGATTTGTTAAAAAACATGAGTTTTTAGAAAATGTGTTTTATTTAATAAATGGAATCAACAAAGTATGCACATTCTACGTCATAACGACTTTCTATAGTTTGCGCATGCGTCCGGAAATAAGAAAAGCTTACTTCCACTGTTTTTTAAAACCACAGCTTCTAGAGGGTTTACATGATTTCGTAAAAAACACGACTTTTTAGAAAATGTGTTTTATTTCATAAATGGAATCAACAAAGTATGCACATTCTACATCATAACGACTTTCTATAGTTTGCGCATGCGTTCGGAAATAAGAAAAACTCTCTTCCCCCGTTTTTTAAAATCACAACTTCTAGAAGGTTTACATGACTTCTTAAAAAACACGAGTTTTTAGAAAATGTGTTTTATTTCATAAATGGAATCTACAAAGTATGCACATTCTACATCATAACGAGTTTCTATAGTTTGCGCATGCGTCAGGAAATAAGAAAAGATTACCTCCTCCGTTTTTTAAAATCACAGATTCTAGAAGTTAGGCATCATTTCTTAAAAAACACGAGTTTTTAGAAAATGTGTTTTATTAAATAAATGGAATCAACAAAGTATGCACATTCTACGTCATAACAACTTTTTATAGTTTGCGCATGCGTCCGGAAATAAGAAAAGCTTACTTTCCCTGTTTTTTAAAATCACAGCTTCCAGAAGGTTTACATGATTTCTTAAAAAACACGAGTTTTTAGAAAATGTGTTTTATTTCGTAACTGGAATCAACAAAGTATGCACATTCTATGTCATAGCGACTTTCTATAGTTTGCGCATGCGTTTGGAAATAAGAAAAGCTTACTTCCACCGTTTTTTAAAATCACAGCTTGTAGAAGGTTTACATGATTTCTTAAAAAACACGAGTTTTTAGAAAATGTGTTTTATTTCATAAATGGAATCAACAATGTATGCACATTCTATGTCATAATGACTTTCTATAGTTTGCTCATGCGTCCGGAAATAAGAAAAGCTTACTTCCCCCGTTTTTTAAAATCACAGCTTTTAGAAGGTTTACGTGATATCTTTAGAAACACGAGTTTTTAGAAAATGTGTTTTATTTCATAAATGGAATCAACAAAGTATGCACATTCTACGTCATATCGACTTTCTATAGTTTGCGCATGCGTTTGGAAATAAGAAAAGCATACTTCCCCCGTTTTTTAAAATCACAGCTTCTAGAAGGTTTACATGATTTCTTAAAAAACACGAGTTTTTAAAAAATGTGTTTTATTTCATAAATGGAATCAACAAAGTATGCACATTCTACGTCATAACGACTTTCTATAGTTTGCGCATGCGTTTGGAAATAAGAAAAGCTTACTTCCCCCGTTTTTTAAAATCACAGCTTCTAGAAGGTTTACATGATTTCTTAAAAAACACGAGTTTTTAGAAAATGTGTTTTATTTGATAAATGGAATCCACAAAGTATGCACATTCTACGTCATAATGACTTTCTATAGTTTGCGCATGCGTCCGGAAATAAGAAAAGCTTACTTCCACCGTTTTTAAAATCACAGCTTCTAGAAGCTTTACATGATTTCGTAAAAAGCACGCGTTTTTAGAAAATGTGTTTTATTTCATAAATGAAATCTACAAAGTATGCACATTCTAAGTCATAACGAATTTCTTTAGTTTGCGCATGCGTCCGGAAATAAGAAAAGCTTACTTCCACCGTTTTTTAATATCACAGCTTCTAGAAGGTTTACATGATTTCTTAAAAAACACGAGTTTTTAGAAAATGTGTTTTATTTCATAAATGGAATATACAAAGTATGCACATTCTACGTCATAACGACTTTCTATAGTTTGCGCATGCGTCCGGAAATAAGAAAAGCTTACTTCCCCCGTTTTTTAAAATCACAGCTTCTAGAAGGTTTACATGATTTCTTAAAAAACACGAGTTTTTAGAAAATGTGTTTTATTTCATAAATGGAATCAACAAAGTATGCACATTCCACGTCATAACGAATTTCTATAGTTTGCGCATGCGTTTGGAAATAAGAAAAGCTCACCTCCCCCGTTTTTTAAAATCACAGCTTCTAGAAGGTTTACATGATTTGTTAAAAAACACGAGTTTTTAGAAAATGTGTTTTATTTCATGAATGGAATCAACAAAGTATGCACATGCTATGTCATAACGACTTTCTATAGTTGGCACATGCGTCCGGAAATAAGAAAAGCTTACTTCAACCGTTTTTAAAAATCACAGCTTCTAGAAGGTGTACATGACTTCTTAAAAAACACGAGTTTTTAGAAAATGTGTTTTATTTCATAAATGGAATCTACAAAGTATGCAAATTCTACGTCATAACGACTTTCTATAGTTTGCGCATGCGTCCGGAAATAAGAAAAGCTTACTTCCACCGTTTTTTAAAATCACAGCTTCTAGAAGGTTTACATGATTTCGTAAAAAACACGAGTTTTTAGAAAATGTGTTTTATTTCATAAATGGAATCTACAAAGTATGCACATTCTACGTCATAACGACTTTCTATAGTTTGCGCATTCGTCCGGAAATAAGAAACGCTTACTTCCCCCGTTTTTTAAAATCACAGCTTATAGAAGGTTTACATGATTTACTAAAAAACACGAGTTTTTAGAAATTGTGTTTTATTTCATAAATGGAATCAACAAAGTATGGACATTCTACGTCATAACGACTTTCTATAGTTTGCGCATTCGTCCGGAAATAAGAAAAGATTACTTCCCCCGTTTTTTAAAATCACAAATTCTAGAAGGTTTACATGATTTGTTAAAAAACACGAGTTTTTAGAAAATGTGTTTTATTTAATAAATGGAATCAGCAAAGTATGCACATTCTACGTCATAATGACTTTCTATAGTTTGCGCATGCGTCCGGAAATAAGAAAAGCTTACTTCCTCCGTTTTTTAAAATCACAGCTTCTAGAAGGTTTACATGATTTCGTAAAAAACACGAGTTTCTAGAAAATGTGTTTTATTTCATAAATGGAATCTACAATGTATCCACATTCTACGTCATAACGACTTTCTATAGTTTTCGCATGCGTTTGGAAATAAGAAAAGCTTACTTCCCCCGTTTTTTAAAATCACAGCTTCTCGAAGGTTTACATGATTTCGTAAAAAACACGAGTTTTTAGAAAATGTGTTTTATTTCATCAATGGAATCTACAAAGTATGCACATTCTACGTCATAACGACTTTCTATAGTTTGCTCATCCGTCCGGAAATAAAAAAAGCTTACTTCCATCGTTTTTTAAAATAACAGCTTCTAGAAGGTTTACATGATTTCGTAAAAAACATGAGTTTTTAGAAAATGTGTTTTATTTCATAAATGGAATCTACAAAGTATGCACATCCTACATCATAACGACTTTCTATAGTTTGTGCATGCATCCAGAAATAAGAAAAGCTTACTTCCACCGTTTTTTAAAATCACAGCTTCTAGAAGGTTTACATGATTTCGTAAAAAACACGAGTTTTTAGAAAATGTGTTTTATTTCATAAATGGAATCTACAAAGTATGCACATTATACGTCATAACGACTTTCTATAGTTTGCGCATGCGTCCGGAAATAAGAAATGCTTACTTCCCCCGTTTTTTAAAGTCACAGCTTCTAGAAGGCTTACATGATTTCTTAAAAAACACGAGTTTTTAGAAAATGTGTTTTATTACATAAATGGAATCTACAAAGTATGCACATTCTGCGTCATAACGACTTTCTATAGTTTGCGCATCCGTCCCAAAATAAGAAAAGCTTACTTCCACCGTTTTTTAAATTCAAAGCTTCTAGAAGGTTTACATGATTTCTTAAAAAACACGAGTTTTTAGAAATGTGTTTTATTTCATAAATGGAATCAACAAAGTATGCACATTCTACGTCATAAAGACTTTGTATTGTTTCCGCATTCGTCCGGAAATAAGAAAAGCTTACTTCCACCGTTTTTTAAAATCACAGCTTCTAGAAGGTTTACATGATTTCGTAAAAAACACGAGTTTTTAGAAAATCTGTTTTATTTCATAAATGCAATGTACAAAGTATGCAAATTCTTCGTCATAACGACTTTCTATAGTTTGCACATCCATCCGTAAATAAGAAAAGCTTACTTCCCCCGTTTTTTAAAATCACAGCTTCTAGAAGGTTTACATGATTTCGTAAAAAACACGAGTTTTTAGAAAATGTGTTTTATTTCATAAATGGAATCTACAAAGTATGCACATTCTACGTCATAACGACTTTCTATAGTTTTCTCATGCATCCGGAAATAAAAAAAGCTTACTTCCACCGTTTTTTAAAATAACTGCTTCTAGAAGGTTTACATGATTTTGTAAAAAACACGAGTTTTTAGAAAATGTGTTTTATTTCACAAATGGAATCTACAAAGTATGCACATGCTACGTCATAATGAATTTCCATAGTTTGCGCATGCGTCCAGAAATACGAAAAGCTTACTTCCACCCTTTTTTAAAATCACAGCTTCTAGAAGGTTTACATGATTTCGTAAAAAACACGAGTTTTTAGAAAATGTGTTTTATTTCATAAATGGAATCTACAAAGTATGCACATTCTACGTCATAACGACTTTCTATAGTTTGCGCATGCGTCAGGAAATAAGAAACCCTTACTTCCCCCATTTTTTAAAATCACAGCTTCTAGAAGGCTTACATGATTTCTTAAAAAACACGAGTTTTTAGAAAATGTGTTTTATTTCATAAATGGAATCTACAAAGTATGCACATTCTGCGTCATAACGACTTTCTATAGTTTGCGCATCCGTCCCGAAATAAGAAAAGCTTAGTACCACCGTTTTTTAAAATCAAAGCTTCTAGAAGGTTTACATGATTTCTTAAAAAACACGAGTTTTTAGAAAATGTGTTTTATTTCATAAATGGAATCAACAAAGTATGCACATTCTACGTCATAACGACTTTCTATAGTTTGTGCATTCGTCCGGAAATAAGAAAAGCTTACTTCCCCCGTTTTTAAAAATCACAGCTTATAGAAGGTTTACATGATTTCGTAAAAAACACGAGTTTTTAGAAAATCTGTTATATTTCATAAATGGAATCTACAAAGTATGCACATTCTACGTCATAACGACTTTCTATAGTTTGCACATCCATCCAGAAATAAGAAAAGCTTACTCCCGCCGTTTTTTAAAATCACAGCTTCTAGAAGGTTTACATGATTTCGTAAAAAACATGAGTTTTTAGAAAATGTGTTTTATTTCATAAATGGAATCAACAAAGTATGCACATTCTACGTCATAACGACTTTCTATAGTTTGTGCATTCGTCCGGAAATAAGAAAAGCTTACTTCCCCCGTTTTTAAAAATCACAGCTTATAGAAGGTTTACATGATTTCGTAAAAAACACGAGTTTTTAGAAAATCTGTTATATTTCATAAATGGAATCTACAAAGTATGCACATTCTACGTCATAACGACTTTCTATAGTTTGCACATCCGTCCAGAAATAAGAAAAGCTTACTCCCGCCGTTTTTTAAAATCACAGCTTCTAGAAGGTTTACATGATTTCGTAAAAAACATGAGTTTTTAGAAAATGTGTTTTATTTCATAAATGGAATCTACAAAGTATGCACATTCTACGTCATAACGACTTTCTATAGTTTGCTCATGCGTCCGGAAATAAAAAAAGCTTACTTCCACCGTTTTTTAAAACAACAGCTTATAGAAGGTTTACATGATTTCGTAAAAAACACGAGTTTTTAGAAAATGTGTTTTATTTCACAAATGGAATCTACAAAGTATGCACATTCTACGTCATAACGACTTTCTATAGTTTGCGCATGCATCCAGAAATACGAAAAGCTTACTTTCACCCTTTTTTAAAATCACAGCTTCTAGAAGGTTTATATGATTTCGTAAAAAACATGAGTTTTTAGAAAATGTGTTTTATTTCATAAATGGAATCTACAAAGTATGCACATTCTACGTCATAACGACTTTCTATAGTTTGCGCATGCGTCCGGAAATAAGAAACCCTTACTTCCCCTGTTTTTTAAAATCACAGCTTCTAGAAGGCTTAGATGATTTCTTAAAAAACACGAGTTTTTAGAAAATGTGTTTTATTTCATAAATGGAATCTACAAAGTATGCACATTCTACGTCATAACGACTTTCTATAGTTTGCGCATGCGTCCGAAATAAGAAAAGCTTACTTCCACCATTTTTTAAAATCAAAGCTTCTAGAAGGTTTACATGATTTCTTAAAAAACACGAGTTTTTAGAAAATGTGTTTTATTTCATAAATGGAATCAACAAAGTATGCACATTCTACGTCATAACACCTTTCTATAGTTTGCGCATTCGTCCGGAAATAATAAAAGCTTACTTCCACCGTTTTTTAAAATCACAACTTCTAGAAGGTTTAAATGATTTCATAAAAAACACGAGTTTTTAGAAAATGTGTTTTATTTCATAAATGGAATCTACAAAGTATGCACATCCTACTTCATAACGACTTTCTATAGTTTTCGCATCCGTAAGGAAATAATAAAAGCTTACTTCCCCCGTTTTTTAAAATCACAGCTTCTAGAAGGTTTACATGATTTCCTAAAAAACACGAGTTTTTAGAAATTGTGTTTTATTTCATAAATGGAATCAACAAAGTATGGACATTCTACGTCATAACGACTTTCTATAGTTTGCGCATTCATCCGAAAATAAGAAAAGCTTACTTCCACCGTTTTTTAAAATCAAAGCTTCTAGAAGGTTTACATGATTTCGTAAAAAACACGAGTTTTTAGAAAATGTGTTTTATTTCATAAATTGAATCTACAAAGTATGCAAATTTTACGTCATAACGACTTTCTATAGTTTGCGCATGCGTCCGGAAATAAGAAAAGCTTACTTCCCCCGTTTTTTAATATCACAGCTTCTAGAAGGTTTACATGATTTCTTAAAAAACACGAGTTTTTAGAAAATGTGTTTTATTTCATAAATGGAATCGACAAAGTATGCAAATTCTACGTCAAAACGACTTTCTATAGTTTGCGCATCCGTCCGGAAATAAGAAAAGCTTAGTTCCACCATTTTTTAAAATCAAAGCTTCTAGAAGGTTTACATGATTTCTTAAAAAACACGAGTTTTTAGAAAATGTGTTTTATTTCATAAATGGAATCAACAAAGTATGCACATTCTACGTCATAACGACTTTCTATAGTTTGCGCATTCGTCCGGAAATAAGAAAAGCTTACTTCCACCGTTTTTGAAAATCACAGCTTCTAGAAGGTTTACATGATTTCATAAAAAACACGAGTTTTTAGAAAATGTGTTTTATTTCATAAATGGAATCTACAAAGTATGCACATTCTACGTCATAACGACTTTCTATAGTTTGCGCAAGCGTTTGGAAATAAGAAAAGCTTACTTCCCCCGTTTTTTAAAATCACAGCTTCTAGAAGGTTTACATGATTTCTTAAAAAACACGAGTTTTTAGAAAATGTGTTTTATTTCATAAATGGAATCAACAAAGTATGCACATTCTACGTCATATCGACTTCCTATAGTTTGCGCATGCGTCCGGAAATAAGAAAAGCTTACTTCAACCGTTTTTTAAAATCACAGCTTCTAGAAGGTTTACATGATTTTGTAAAAAACACGAGTTTTTAGAAAATGTGTTTTATTTCATAAATGGAATCTACAAAGTATGCAAATTCTACGTCATAATGACTTTCTATAGTTTGCGCATGCGTCCGGAAATAAGAAAAGCTTACTTCCACCGTTTTTTAAAATCACAGCTTCTAGAAGGTTTACATGATTTCGTAAAAAACACGAGTTTTTAGAAAATTTGTTTTATTTCATAAATGGAATCTACAAAATATGCACATTCTACGTCATAACGACTTTCTATAGCTTGCGCATTCGTCCGGAAATAAGAAAATCTTACTTCCATCGTTTTTTAAAATCACAGCTTCTAGAAGGTTTACTTGATTTCGTAAAAAACACGAGTTTCTAGAAAATGTGTTTTATTTCATAAATAGAATCTACAATGTATGCACATTCTACGTCATAACGACTTTCTATAGTTTGCGCATTCGTCCGGAAATAAGAAAAGCTTACTTCCACCGTTTTTTAAAATCACAGCTTCTAGAAGGTTTACATGATTTCGTAAAAAACATGAGTTTTTAGAAAATGTGTTTTATTTCATAAATGGAATCTACAAAGTATGCACATTCTACATCATAACGACTTTCTATAGTTTGCGCATACGTCCGGAAATAAGAAAAGCTTACTTCCCCCGTTTTTTAAAATCACAGCTTCTAGAAGGTTTACATGATTTCGTAAAAAACACGAGTTTCTAGAAAATGTGTTTTATTTCATAAATAGAATCTACAATGTACGCACATCCTATGTCATAACGACTTTCTATAGTTTGCGCATGCGTTTGGAAATAAGAAAAGCTTACTTCCCCCGTTTTTTAAAATCACAGCTTCTAGAAGGTTTACATGATTTCGTAAAAAACACGAGTTTTTAGAAAATGTATTTTATTTCATAAATTGAATCTACAAAGTATGCACATCATACGTCATAACGACTTTCTATAGTTTTCTCATGCGTCCGGAAATAAAAAAAGCTTACTTCCATCGTTTTTTAAAATCACAGCTTCTAGAAGGTTTACATGATTTCGTAAAAAACACGAGTTTTTAGAAAATGTGTTTTATTTCATAAATGGAATCTACAAAGTATGCACATCCTACATCATAACGACTTTCTATAGTTTGTGCATGCGTCCAGAAATAAGAAAAGCTTACTTCCACCGTTTTTTAAAATCACAGCTTCTAGAAGGTTTACATGATTTCGTAAAAAACACGAGTTTTTAGAAAATGTGTTTTATTTCATAAATGGAATCTACAAAGTATGCACATTCTATGTCATAACGACTTTCTATAGTTTGCGCATGCGTCCGGAAATAAGAAACGCTTACTTCCCCCGTTTTTTAAAATCACAGCTTCTAGAAGGCTTACATGATTTCTTAAAAAACACGAGTTTTTAGAAAATGTGTTTTATTTCATAAATATTATCTACAAAGTATGCACATTCTACGTCATAACGACTTTCTATAGTTTGCGCATCCGTCCCGAAATAAGAAAAGCTTACTTCCACCGTTTTTTAAAATCAAAGCTTCTAGAAGGTTTACATGATTTCTTAAAAAACACGAGTTTTTAGAAAATGTGTTTTATTTCATAAATGGAATGAACAAAGTATGCACATTCTACGTCATAACAACTTTCTATAGTTTGCGCATTCGTCCGGAAAAAAGAAAAGCTTACTTCCACCGTTTTTTAAAATCACAGCTTCTAGAAGGTTTACATGATTTCGTAAAAAACACGAGTTTTTAGAAAATCTGTTTTATTTCATAAATGGAATCTACAAAGTATGCACATTCTACGTCATAACGACTTTCTATAGTTTGCACATCCGTCCGGAAATAAGAAAAACTTACTTCCCCCGTTTTTTAAAATCACAGCTTCTAGAAGGTTTACATGATTTCGTAAAAAACACGAGTTTTTAGAAAATGTGTTTTATTTCATCAATAGAATCTAAAAAGTATGCACATTCTATGTCATAACGACTTTCTATAGTTTGCTCATGCGTCCGGAAATAAAAAAAGCTTACTTCCACCGTTTTTTAAAATAACAGCTTCTAGAAGGTTTACATGATTTCGTAAAAAACACGAGTTTTTAGAAAATGTGTTTTATTTCACAAATGGAATCTACAAAGTATGCACATTCTACGTCATAACGACTTTCTATAGTTTGCGCATGCGTCCAGAAATACGAAAATCTTACTTCCACCCTTTTTTAAAATCACAGCTTCTAGAAGGTTTACATGATTTCGTAAAAAACACGAGTTTTTAGAAAATGTGTTTTATTTCATAAATGGAATCTGCAAAGTATGCACATTCTACGTCATAACGACTTTCTATAGTTTGCGCATGCGTCCGGAAATAAGAAACCCTTACTTCCCCCGTTTTTTAAAATCACAGCTTCTAAAAGGCTTACATGATTTCTTAAAAAACACGAGTTTTTAGAAAATGTGTTTTATTTCATAAATGGAATCTACAAAGTATGCACATTCTACGTCATAACGACTTTCTATAGTTTGCGCATCCGTCCGGAAATAAGAAACGCTTACTTCCCCCGTTTTTTAAAATCACAGCTTCTAGAAGGTTTACATGATTTACTAAAAAACACGAGTTTTTAGAAAATGTGTTTTATTTCATAAATGGAATCTACAATGTATGCACATTCTACTTCATAACGACTTTCTATAGTTTGCGCATGCGTCCGGAAATAAGAAAGGCTTACTTCCACCATTTTTTAAAATCAAAGCTTCTAGAAGGTTTACATGATTTCTTAAAAAACACGAGTTTTTAAAAAATGTGTTTTATTTCATAAATGGAATCAACAAAGTATGCACATTCTACATCATAACGACTTTCTATAGTTTGCGCATTCGTCCGGAAATAAGAAAAGCTTACTTCCACCGTTTTTTAAAATCACAGCTTCTAGAAGGTTTACATGATTTCATAAAAAACACGAGTTTTTAGAAAATGTGTTTTATTTCATAAATGGAATCTACAAAGTATGCACATTCTACGTCATAACGACTTTCTATAGTTTTCGCATCCATCCGGAAATAAGAAAAGTTTACTTCCCCCATTTTTTAAAATCACAGCTTCTAGAAGGTTTACATGATTTCTTAAAAAACACGAGTTTTTAGAAATTTTGTTTTATTTCATAAATGGAATCAACAAAGTATGGAAATTCTGTAAAATTAGTCACAGCAGATCTAATGAACAAGTAAATCAATCACAACAGTTGAACATAGAAAATATGGTGCAAAACTGTGCAAAACATGCAGCAGTGTTCTCTATCCCAGAAAGGGTGAATGAATTACAATACAAACAGTCACAATGACTGAGCAATTCGAATTACCTAAGGAGGTCATTCAAATCACTTAATGGAGTAGCTTGACTCTATCTAGGAGTCCTCATCAATCATCGGTGGTGCTCATCAATCACAACAACCAGTCATCCAGGTGTCAATCTGAGTCTAACTGAGTGTAATAAGTGTAACTGAAGTGTGTAGCACTGATTTAGGATCTGGAGGCTCAGTGGGGGCGCATGGGAGGCTAACTGAAGTCAGAACAAGTCACCTAATTAAACTAGAGGTCAAACGGAAGTGATACAGTCAGTCGGGAGTGAAACTAGCCTCAAATCAGGGAGAATCAGAGCTAACTGAATGTAACTGAAGTGGAACTGCAGTGGTAGGTGAACAAGTGCGCCCTTCTCTGGCAGTAGGTGAGAAGTGGGCGCCTTTCAGCTTAGGAGGGATAAAACTCTATGGTAGGTGGCTCCCGGGTGCTAGAAGAAGGTGGATAAGGTGCTGGAGGCATCAAACTGGTTACTGGGATGCATGCCAGTGCATGCAGGTGCATGCAAACCCTAGATTCTGCATGCAAACCCTAATTTGCATGCAGATCCGGAAAAAGATGATGTGGATATCCGAACACCCCCCCTCAAGCTAGACTATGATGTGCCAATAAAAATAATGTGGGGCCCCGGTAACTAAGACCAAAGGTCACCCCAATACAATAATCCAAAAAATGCTTAAAATAAACTAAGTGAGGAAAGAGGGAAAACCCAGTGGGAAGAAAGCCCCCCCTCAAGCTAAAGCATAATAATGAATCAATCTATCTCCACCATGATGGAACTCACCCCCAACAGTGAACGGAGGTAAGAGAACTTATTCTCAGTGAAGCTCTTGGTGAAGATGTCTGCAATTTGCTCATCAGTAGGGCAATATTGCAGAATGATGGTGCGGTCATGCACCAACTGTCGAATGTAGTGCATATGAATCTCAATGTGTTTGGTCCTCTGCCGCTGAACTGGATCTGTGGAGATCTTGATAGCACTTTGATTGTCACAAAATAGGACAGTCGAAGTAGTGCCACCAAAACCAAACTCGGAAAGAATACCCTGCAACCAAACTGCCTGAATGCAGGCATTGACTGCCCCTTGATACTCTGCCTCTGCTGAAGAAAGTGCAATGGCTGCTTGATTTTTGCTGGACCAGCAAATAGCACCATGACCAATCATGAAAACATAACCGGAAGTGGACTTCCGATCAATGCTATCACCTGCCCAATCTGAATCAGTAAAACCAATGAAATCTAGCTCAGAATCTGCAGCATAGTGTATGCCAAACTGTCTCGTACCTTGCACATACTGCAAGATCCGCTTGGCTGCTCGCCAATGAAGCTCATGTGGCTGCTGCATATATCTTGACACGGCACTCACGGCATATGAGATATCAGGCCGTGAATGTGTCAAATAAAGTAGTGAACCAATCAACTGTCGATACATACTGCAATCTGCAAGCGGTGTGGAATCTCCCTCCTCAAGACTGATTCCTGAGAGGAATGGGAATGGGGCTGCCTTACATTCAGCCATATTAAACTTCAATAACAGGTCGGAAGCATATTTGTTCTGAGATATAGTGATCCCATCAAAATTTTGAGCTATCTCCAAGCCCAAAAAGTGACTCAGCAAGCCCAAATCGCTCATGTCAAAAGCTAGATTTAAGGCAGATTTTAGCTTGTTTATTGAAGTAAGTGTGCTACCAGTAATAAGCAGATCATCAACATAAAGTACAATAACCAACAAATTACCTTTAACTCGTTGAAGATACACATTCGGATCAGATTTGCATCTTTGGAAATTCTGAGAAAGAAGGAAGGAGTCCATCTTTGCGTACCAAGCTCTTGGGGCCTGTTTTAACCCGTACAAAGACTTCTTCAATCTACAAACCAATGATGGATCTGATGTATAACCCTCTGGCTGCTGCATATAGACCTCTTTAGCAAGGTCTCCATGTAAAAATGCACTCTTCACATCCATGTGGTGCACTTCCCAGTGCTTGGATGCGGCAATAGCTAAAACAAGGCGGATGGAATCCATCTTTGCAACCGGTGCAAAGGTCTCTGTGTAGTCCACTCCTTGGACTTGGGAAAAACCTTTTGCCACCAACCTTGCTTTATATTTGCTGATAGTGCCATCAGCAGAAACTTTAGTATGGTAGACCCATTTACACTTCACTAATTTTCTTCCAGGTGGAAGAGAAACTAGCTCCCATGTATTGTTCTTTTGAAGAGAACTGTACTCTTCATCCATGGCACTTTTCCATCTCGGATCTCGATGGGCTGAATAGTATGATGTAGGATATGAACCAGCCATCAAATAACAAATCTCAGGAAGAAATGGATCAGCAATAGAAAGAGCCATACCTGCTCTTTGAAAGTCTCCTCTTGTTCGTCTCGGATCAGCAGGATTTCCAAGATTCGAACCAGCAGATTGTAGAGTGTTTTGGGCCCACTTTGGTAACTGAGGGGGATCATAATGGTCGGATTCCGAACCTGATATGTCATGATCATCATATGCTGCTACAATATCAGAAATATCAGAACTCATACCTTCATTATCGCTGCTCGAATCTTCTTCTGGTGAAGGCGGTGAATCGGCAGTTTTCTCCTCAACTAGTTGCAATTCTTGAAGCGGTTCTTCAAACTGCACACTGCGCTCTATGAATATCTTTTTAGATCTGATATCCATGAGTTTATATGCTTTTGATTCTTCCCCATATCCTATCAATATGCACTCGATACTTTGTGGATCCAAAGCTCGTCTCTTCTCAGAAGGAATTCTAGCCCATGCAGTAGAGCCAAAAACTCTCAAATTTGACACATCCGGTTTGTGACCAAAGAATGCTTCGAAAGGAGTCATACCTTTCACGGATGAATGTGGAACACGGTTCTGTATATATGCAGCAACATTGATTGCTTCAGCCCAAATATTTGTAGCCAAACCTTTTGATTCAATCATGCATGTAGCCATCTCTTTCAGTGACCGGTTTTTCCTTTCCGCTACACCGTTCTGCTGGGGTGTGTAGGGAACTGTATGTTGGATCTTGATTCCGCTTTGGGCACAAAGTTGCAGCAACTCGGACTTGATATATTCCCCACCATTATCAGATCTAAGAGATTTGATCTTGCTCTCAGTGGTGGTCTCAACAGAATCCTTAAAATCCTTGAATTTTTCAAGCACTTCTGACTTGTTTTTGAGAAAGAATACCCATGTAAAGCGGGAAAAATCGTCAATAAATGTCAAAACATACCTTGAACCATTTAATGACATATGGGGCAGCGGACCACTAATATCAGAATGGATCAATCCCAAAATAGTAGAGGCTCTGCTAGCCTTGCCGCGGTCGAATCTGTGCTCGGGGTGCTTCCCAATAATGCAACCAGTGCATATTCCCTTCGAGGAACGGAGTTGTGGAAGCCCATCTACCATGGATTTATTTGATAGCAGCATCAAATACTTATAATTTAGATGTCCAAATATTTCATGCCAAAGCCTACTAACCTCATTACCATGTGTGCGAAGAGCAGTGGGCTTTGCAAGCGGAATAAAGTGTGAAAACTCATAACATTTTGCAGTGTGGTTTGCCTTTCCAACCGCAACTAGTCTTCCACTTTTGATATCAGAAATTTCAACTGTATTAGGGCTGAATGTGACTTTCTTTGGTTCACCAGTATGTGTCATTTGATACACAGAAAGGAGATTCGAAGCTAAGGAAGGCACATAGAGAACATTCTGAAAGCATCCATGTTCTACATGAATCGTACCTTTGCCCTTTGAAGAAATTTTTGAGTCATCTCCCAAATGGATGGGGATGGAGCTGTTTGGATCGAATGAAGAAAAAGAATCAATATTTGCAGCCATATGATTTGATGCACCCGAATCTATCAAGAGAGTAGTGGGCTTCGAAATCGTTGCCATGAGTGCTTGTCCTCTTTCATGATCATCATTCCAATCCTTCTTCCTTGCACCGTCAGGAAGGGTTATGTTGTTCTTTTCCAAAAGGAGGGCCATTTGATCTATAGTCTTCTTCATACATGAACTTTCGGGATGAAAGCCACGGTTACAATAAGTACATTTAGATTTTTGGTTACGTTCTTTGCCCTTTTGCTTGGATTTCGAACTGGATGGTGCATCTATTTGCTTGCCTTTGTCTTTTTGCTTGTGAGGCTCGAATTTGGGCTTCTCCTTCTTTAGCTTTCCTTTACCATTCGAGATCTTGGGTCCTTGAACAAATAGGGCTGAATCTTTGGAGCTTATGGACCCCATTTGAATCAACTTGTCATGCTCTTTTGTAACGGACTCAATGAAGGCATTCAAGGTAGGCATCTTCCAATTAGGGGTAGTTAGCCGACCGGAATTGAAAGTAGAGACAGATACCGAATAATCTTTCCCAAGCTTGCTTAGAATGGAGAGGATCAACTGTTTATCCTCTTTGATAACACCACTGTTCTTCAATTGCAAGTTCAAGTTCTTGAATTTTGTGAAGAATTCATTGATGGTCTTAAAATTCTCAGGATTAAGGCCAATCAATTCATTCTCTAATTGAAAAGCCCTAAGCTCATCCTGCTTGCCGAATAGTGTTTCAAGTTGCTCCCATATGGATTTTGGAGTCTTCAATCCGCTGAGATGGAAGTGAAGATCTTTGGAGATGGAGAGACAAAGAAGACCATAAGCTTCATCAAGCTTGTTGTAGTGTTTGGTTCGATCTGATACATTGTTTGGCTCCAATTCAAGACCAAGAGTGACTCGGTAGTAACCTTTTGAACGTAATATGATCTCCATATCATCTTTCCAATCAAAATAATTGAATGGGGTGAGGATAGGCTTTGAAGAAGAGTATTCCATTGCAAGGAGCGAGTCAAGTGATGAAGAGGAAGCTTGCATGCAGACTATAGCGAATGCAATTGCTGTAGGGAAGCTTGCATGCAAAAGATAGCGAGTGCAATTGGAGGAGACAATAAACCTCCAAATCACATCAAAACAACCACAATAAGGTCGAACAATCCACCCTTTGAGAGTTGCATCACACCTGGGATTGGATTTCAAGCAATGTTGAATGGGTCCAATGTATCAGATCCAGGAATTATGTGGTAACTCAAGCTTCTGGAGTGGTATTGGAATATTTTTCAAGCTTTGCATGCACAGGAGCGAATGCCCTTGAGATATCTCATGCCAAAATTTTTGCAATTTTTAGCAATTCAGTCAAATCTTCTTATATAAACACCTGTAGAAAAGATATCTTGTCCCTTCAATGGCTCTGATACCATGTAAAATTAGTCACATCAGATCTAATGAACAAGTAAATCAATCACAACAGATGAACATAGAAAATATGGTGCAAAACTGTGCAAAACATGCAGCAGTGCTCTCTATCCCAGAAAGGGTGAATGAATTACAATACAAACAGTCACAATGACTGAGCAATTCGAATTACCTAAGGAGGTCATTCAAATCACTGAATGGAGTAGCTTGACTCTATCTAGGAGTCCTCATCAATCATCGGTGGTGCTCATCAATCACAACAACCAGTCATCCAGGTGTCAATCTAAGTCTAACTGAGTGTAATAAGTGTAACTGAAGTGTGTAGCACTGATTTAGGATCTGGAGGCTCAGTGGGGGCTCATGGGAGGCTAACTGAAGTCAGAACAAGTCACCTAATCAAACTGGAGGTCAAACGGAAGTGATACAGTCAGTCGCGAGTGAAACTAGCCTCAAATCAGGGAGAATCGGAGCTAACTGAATGTAACTGAAGTGGAACTGCAGTGGTAGGTGAACAAGTGCGCCCTTCTCTGGCAGTAGGTGAGAAGTGGGCGCCTTTCAACTTAGGAGGGCTAAAACTCTGTGGTAGGTGGCTCCCGGGTGCTAGAAGAAGGTGGTTAAGGTGCTGGAGGCATCAAACTGGTGATTGGGATGCATGCCAGTGCATGCAAACCCTAGATTCTGCATGCAAACCCTAATTTGCATGCAGATCCGGAAAAAGATGATGTCGATATCCGAACAGATTCTACGTCATAACGACTTTCTATAGTTTGCGCATTCGTCCGGAAATAAGAAAAGCTTACTTCCACCGTTTTTTAAAATCAAAGCTTCTAGAAGGATTACATGATTTCGTAAAAAACACGAGTTTTTAGAAAATGTGTTTTATTTCATAAATGGAATCTACAAAGTATGCACATTCTACGTCATAACGACTTTCTATAGTTTGCGCATGCGTCCGGAAATAAGAAAAGCTTACTTCCCCCGTTTTTTAATATCACAGCTTCTAGAAGGTTTACATGATTTCTTAAAAAACACGAGTTTTTAGAAAATGTGTTTTATTTCATAAATGGAATCGACAAAGTATGCACATTCTACGTCATAACGACTTTCTATAGTTTGCGTATCCCTCCGGAAATAAGAAAAACTTACTTCCACCATTTTTTAAAATCAAAGCATCTAGAAGGTTTACATGATTTCTTAAAAAACACGAGTTTTTAGAAAATGTGTTTTATTTCATAAATGGAATCAACAAAGTATGCACATTCTACGTCATAACAACTTTCTATAGTTTTCGCATTCGTCCGGAAATAAGAAAAGCTTACTTCCACCGTTTTTTAAAATCACAGCTTCTAGAAGGTTTACATGATTTCGTAAAAAACACGAGTTTTTAGAAAATGTGTTTTATTTCATAAATGGAATCTACAAAGTATGCACATTCTACGTCATAACGACTTTCTATAGTTTGCGCAAGCGTTTGGAAATAAGAAAAGCTTACTTCCCCCGTTTTTTAAAATCACAGCTTCTAGAAGGTTTACATGATTTCTTAAATAACACGAGTTTTTAGAAAATGTGTTTTATTTCATAAATGGAATCAACAAAGTATGCACATTCTATGTCATATCGACTTCCTATAGTTTGCGCATGCGTCCGGAAATAAGAAAAGCTTACTTCCACCGTTTTTTAAAATCACAGCTTCTAGAAGGTTTACATGATTTCGTAAAAAACACGAGTTTTTAGAAAATAGGTTTTATTTCATAAATGGAATCTAAAAAGTATGCAAATTCTACGTCATAACGACTTTCTATAGTTTGCGCATGCGTCCGGAAATAAGAAAAGCTTACTTCCACCGTTTTTTAAAATCACAGCTTCTAGAAGGTTTACATGATTTCGTAAAAAACACGAGTTTTTAGAAAATGTGTTTTATTTCATAAATGGAATCTACAAAGTATGCACATTCTACGTCATAACAACTTTCTATAGCTTGCACATGTTTCCGGAAATAAGAAACGCTTACTTCCCCCGTTTTTTAAAATCACAGCTTCTAGAAGGTTTACATGATTTACTAAAAACCACGAGTTTTTAGAAATTGTGTTTCATTTCATAAATGCAATCAACAAAGTATGGATATTCTACGTCATAACGACTTTCTATAGTTTGCGCATTCGTCCGGAAATAAGAAAAGTTTACTTCCACCATTTTTTAAAATCACAGCTTCTAGAAGGTTTACATGATTTCGTAAAAAACACGAGTTTTTAGAAAATGTGTTTTATTTCATAAATGGAATCTACAAAGTATGCACATTCTACATCATAACGACTTTCTATAGTTTGCACATGCGTCCAAAAATAAGAAAAGCTTACTTCCCCCGTTTTTTAAAATCACAGCTTCCAGAAGGTTTACATGATTTGGTAAAAAACACGAGTTTCTAGAAAATGTGTTTTATTTCATAAATAGAATCTACAATGTATGCACATTCTACGTCATAACGACTTTCTATAGTTTGCGCATGCGTTTGGAAATAAGAAAAGCTTACTTCCCCCGTTTTTTAAAATCACAGCTTCTAGAAGGTTTACATGATTTCGTAAAAAACATGAGTTTTTAGAAAATGTGTTTTATTTCATAAATGGAATCTACAAAGTATGCAAATTCTACGGCATAACGACTTTCTATAGTTTGCGCATGCGTTTGGAAATAAGACATGCTTACTTCCCCCGTTTTTTAAATTCACAGCTTCTAGAAGGTTTACATGATTTGTTAAAAAACACGAGTTTTTAGAAAATGTGTTTTATTTCATAAATGATATCAACAAAGTATGCACATTCTATGTCATAACGACTTTCTATAGTTTGCGCATGCATCCAGAAATAAGAAAAGCTTACTTCCACCGTTTTTTAAAATCACAGCTTCTAGAAGGTTTACATGATTTCGTAAAAAACACGAGTTTTTAGAAAATGTGTTTTCTTTCACAAATGGAATCTACAAAGTATTCATATTCTACGTCATAACGACTTTCTAAATTTTGCGCATGCGTCCGGAAATAAGAGACGCTTACTTCCCCCGTTTTTTAAAATCACAGCTTCTAGAAGGCTTACATGATTTCTTAAAAAACACGAGTTTTTAGAAAATGTGTTTTATTTCATAAATGGAATCAACAAAGTATGCACATTCTACGTCATATCGACTTCCTATAGTTTGCGCATGCGTCCGGAAATAAGAAAAGCTTACTTCCACCGTTTTTTAAACTCACAGCTTCTAGAAGGTTTACATGATTTCGTAGAAAACATGAGTTTTTAGAAAATGTGTTTTATTTCATAAATGGAATCTACAAAGTATGCACATTCTACGTCATAACGACTTTCTATAGTTTTCGCATCCGTCCGAAAATAAAAAAAGCTTACTTCCCCTGTTTTTTAAAATCACAGCTTCTAGAAGGTTTACATGATTTCTTAAAAAACACAAGTTTTTAGAATTTGTGTTTTATTTCATAAATGGAATCAACAAAGTATGGACATTCTACGTCATAACGACTTTCGATAGTTTGCGCATTCGTCCGGAAATAAGAAAAGCTTACTTCCACCATTTTTTAAAATCAAAGCTTCTAGAAGGTTTACATGATTTCTTAAAAAACACGAGTTTTTAGAAAATGTGTTTTATTTCATAAATGGAATCAATAAAGTATGCACATTCTACATCATAACGACTTTCTATAGTTTGCGCATTCCTCCGGAAATAAGAAAAGCTTACTTCCACCGTTTTTTAAAATCACAGCTTCTAGAAGGTTTACATGATTTCGTAAAAAACACGAGTTTTTAGAAAATGTGTTTTATTTCATAAATGGAATCTACAAAGTATGCACATTCTACGTCATAACGACTTTCTATAGTTTGCACAAGCGTTTGGAAATAAGAAAAGCTTACTTCCCCCGTTTTTTAAAATCACAGCTTCTAGAAGGTTTACATGATTTCTTAAAAAACACGAGTTTTTAGAAAATGTGTTTTATTTCATAAATGGAATCAACAAAGTATGCACGTTGTACGTCATATCGACTTCCTATAGTTTGCGCATGCGTCCGGAAATAAGAAAAGCTTACTTCCACCGTTTTTTAAAATCACAGCTTCTAGAAGGTTTACATGGTTTCGTAAAAAACACGAGTTTTTAGAAAATGTGTTTTATTTCATAAATGGAATCTACAAAGTATGCAAATTCTACGTCATAACGACTTTCTATAGTTTGCGCATGCGTCCGGAAATAAGAAAAGCTTACTTCCACCATTTTTTAAAATCACAGCTTCTAGAAGGTTTACATGATTTCATAAAAAACATGAGTTTTTAGAAAATGTGTTTTATTTCATAAATTGAATCTACAAAGTATGCACATTCTACGTCATAACGACTTTCTATAGCTTGCGCATGTGTCCGGAAATAAGAAACGCTTACTTCCACCGTTTTTTAAAATCACAGCTTCTAGAAGGTTTACATGATTTCCTAAAAAACACGAGTTTTTAGAAATTGTGTTTTATTTCATAAATGGAATCAACAAAGTATGGACATTCTACGTCATAACGAATTTCTATAGTTTGCACATTCGTCCGGAAATAAGAAAAGCTTACTTCCACCGTTTTTTAAAATCACAACTTCTAGAAGGTTTACATGATTTCGTAAAAAACACGAGTTTTTAGAAAATGTGTTTTATTTCAAAAATGGAATCTATAAGGTATGCACATTCTACGTCATAACGACTTTCTATAGTTTGCCCATGCGTCCGGAAAGAAGAAAAGCTTACTTCCCCCGTTTTTTAAAATCGCAGCTTCTAGAAGGTTTACATGATTTCGTAAAAAACACGAGTTTTTAGAAACTGTGTTTTATTCAATAAATGGAATCAACAAAGTATGCACATTCTACGTCATAACGACTTTCTATAGTTTGCGCATTCGTCCGGAAATAAGAAAAGCTTACTTCCACCGTTTTTTAAAATCACAGCTTCTAGAAGGTTTACATGATTTCGTAAAAAACACGAGTTTTTAGAAAATGTGTTTTATTTCATAAATGGAATCTACAAAGTATGCACATTCTACGTCATAACGACTTTCTATAGCTTGCGCATGTGTCCGGAAATAAGAAACGCTTACTTCCCCCGTTTTTTAAAATCACAGCTTCTAGAAGGTTTACATGATTTCGTAAAAAACACGAGTTTTTAGAAAATGTGTTTTATTTCATAAATGGAATCTACAAAGTATGCATATTCTACGTCATAACGACTTTCTATAGTTTGCTCATGCATCCGGAAATTAAAAGAGCTTACTTCCACCGTTTTTTAAAATAACAGCTTCTAGAAGGTTTCCATGATTTCGTAAAAAACACGAGTTTTTAGAAAATGTGTTTTATTTCATAAATGGAATCTACAAAGTATGCACATCCTACGTCATAACGACTTTCTATAGTTTGTGCATGCGTCCAGAAATAAGAAAAGCTTACTTCCACCATTTTTTAAAATCACAACTTCTAGAAGGTTTACATGATTTCGTAAAAAACACGAGTTTTTAGAAAATGTGTTTTATTTCATAAATGGAATCTACAAAGTATGCATATTCTACATCATAACGACTTTCTATATTTTGCGCATGCCTCCGGAAATAAGAAACGCTTACTTCCCCCGTTTTTTAAAATCACAGCTTCTAGAAGGTTTACATGATTTCTTAAAAAACACGAGTTTTTAGAAAATGTGTTTTATTTCATAAATGGAATCAACAAAGTATGCACATTCTACGTCATAACGAATTTCTATAGTTTGCGCATTCGTCCGGAATTAAGAAAAGCTTACTTCCACCGTTTTTTAAAATCACAGCTTCTAGAAGGTTTACATGATTTCGTAAAAAACACGATTTTTTAGAAAATGTGTTTTATTTCATAAATGGAATCTACAAAGTATGCACATTCTACGTCATAACGACTTTCTATAGTTTGCGCATGCGTTCGGAAATAAGAAAAGCTTACTTCCCCCATTTTTTAAAATCACGGCTTCTAGAAGGTTTAGATGATTTCTTAAAAAACACGAGTTTTTAGAAAATGTGTTTTATTTCATAAATGGAATCAACAAAGTATGCACATTCTACATCATAACGACTTTCTATAGTTTGCGCAAGCGTCCGGATATAAGAAAAGCGTACTTCCACCGTTTTTTAAAATCACGGCTTCTAGAAGGATTACATGATTTCGTAAAAAACACAAGTTTTTAGAAAATTTGTTTTATTTCATAAATGTAATCTACCAAGTATGCACATTCTACGTCATAACGACTTTCTATAGTTTGCTCATGCATCCGGAAATAAAAAAAGCTTACTTCCACCGTTTTTTAAAATAACAGCTTCTAGAAGATTTACAATGTTTTGTAAAAAACACGAGCTTTTAGAAAATGTGTTTTATTTCATAAATGGAATCTACAAAGTATGCACATTGTACGTCATAATGACTTTATATAGTTTGCGCATGCGTCCAGAAATAAAAAAAGTTTACTTCCACCGTTTTTTAAAATAACAGCTTCTAGAAGGTTTACATGATTTCGTAAAAAACACGAGTTTTTAGAAAATTTGTTTTATTTCATAAATGGAATCTACAAAGTATGCACATTCTACGTCATAACTACTTTCTATAGTTTGCGCATGCGTCCAGAAATAAGAAAAGCTTACTTCCACCGTTTTTTAGAATGACAGCTTCTAGAAGGTTTACATGATTTCGTAAAAAACACGAGTTTTTAGAAAATGTGTTTTATTTCATAAATGGAATCTACAAATTATGCACATTCTACGTCATAACGACTTTCTATAGTTTGCGCATGCGTCCGGAAATAAGAAACCCTTACTTCCCCCGTTTTTTAAAATCACAGCTTCTAGAAATCTTACATGATTTCTTAAAAAACACGAGTTTCTAGAAAATGTGTTTTATTTCATAAATGGAATCTACAAAGTATGCACATTCTACGTCATAACGACTTTCTATAGTTTTCGCATCCGTCCGGAAATAAGAAAAGCTTACTTCCACCGTTTTTTGAAATCAAAGCTTCTAACAGGTTTACATGATTTCTTAAAAAACACGAGTTTTTAGAAAATGTGTTTTATTTCATAAATGGAATCAACAAAGTATGCACATTCTACATCATAACGACATTCTATAGTTTGCGCATTCGTCCGGAAATAAGAAAAGCTTACTTCCACCGTTTTTTAAAATCACAGCTTCTAGAAGGTTTACATGATTTCATAAAAAACACGAGTTTTTAGAAAATGTGTTTTATTTCATAAATGGAATCTACAAAGTATGCACATTCTACGTCATAACGACTTTCTATAGTTTTCGCATCCGTCCGAAAATAAGAAAAGCTTACTTCCCCTGTTTTTTAAAATCACAGTTTCTAGAAGGTTGACATGATTTCTTAAAAAACACGAGTTTTTAGAAATTGTATTTTATTTCATAAATGGAATCAACAAAGTATGGAAATTATACGTCATAACGACTTTCTATATTTTGCGCATTCGTCCGGAAATCAGAAAAGCTTACTTCCACCGTTTTTTAAAATCAAAGCTTCTAGAAGGTTTACATGATTTCTTAAAAAACACGAGTTTTTAGAAAATGTGTTTTATTTCATAAATGGAATCAATAAAGTATGCACATTCTACGTCATAACGACTTTCTATAGTTTGCGCATTCGTCCGGAAATAAGAAAAGCTTACTTCCACCGTTTTTTAAAATCACAGCTTCTAGAAGGTTTACATGATTTCGTAAAAAACACGACTTTTTAGAAAATGTGTTTTATTTCATAAATGGAATCTACAAAGTATGCACATTCTACGTCATAAGGACTTTCTATTGTTTGCGCAAGCGTTTGGAAATAAGAAAAGCTTACTTCCCCCGTTTTTTAAAATCACAGCTTCTAGAAGGTTTACATGATTTCTTAAAAAACACGAGTTTTTAGAAAATGTGTTTTATTTCATAAATGGAATCAACAAAGTATGCACATTCTACGTCATATCGACTTCCTATAGTTTGCACATGCGTCTGGAAATAAGAAAAGCTTACTTCCACCGTTTTTTAAAATCACAGCTTCTAGAAGGTTTACATGATTTCGTAAAAAACACGAGTTTTTAGAAAATGTGTTTTATTTCATAAATGGAATCTACAAAGTATGCAAATTCTACGTCATAACGACTTTCTATTGTTTGCGCATGCGTCCGGAAATAAGAAAAGCTTACTTCCACCGTTTTTTAAAATCACAGCTTCTAGAAGGTTTACATGATTTCGTAAAAAACACGAGTTTTTAGAAAATGTGTTTTATTTCATAAATGGAATCTACAAAGTATGCACATTCTACGTCATAACGACTTTCTCTAGCTTGCGCATGTGTCCGGAAATAAGAAACGCTTACTTCCCCCATTTTTTAAAATCACAGCTTCTAGAAGGTTTACATGATTTCCTAAAAAACACGAGTTTTTAGAAATTGTGTTTTATTTCATAAATGGAATCAACAAAGTATGGACATTCTACGTCATAACGACTTTCTATAGTTTGCACATTCGTCCGGAAATAAGAAAAGCTTACTTCCACCGTTTTTCAAAATCACAGCTTCTAGAAGGTTTACATGATTTCGTAAAAAACACGAGTTTTTAGAAAATGTGTTTTATTTCAAAAATGGAATCTAAAAAGTATGCACATTCTACGTCATAACGACTTTCTATAGTTTTCCCATGCGTCCAGAAAGAAGAAAAGCTTACTTCCCCCGTTTTTTAAAATCGCAGCTTCTAGAAGGTTTACATGATTTCATAAAAAACACGAGTTTTTAGAAACTGTGTTTTATTTCATAAATGGAATCAACAAAGTATGCACATTCTACGCCATAACGACTTTCTATAGTTTGCGCATTCGTCCGGAAATAAGAAAAGCTTACTTCCACCGTTTTTTAAAATCACAGCTTCTAGAAGGTTTACATGATTTCGTAAAAAACACGAGTTTTTAGAAAATGTATTTTATTTCATAAATGGAATATACAAAGTATGCACATTCTACGTCATAACGACTTTCTATAGCTTGCGCATGTGTCCGGAAATAAGAAACGCTTACTTCCCCCGTTTTTTAAAATCACAGCTTCTAGAAGGTTTACATGATTTCGTAAAAAACACGAGTTTTTAGAAAATGTGTTTTATTTCATAAATGGATTCTACAAAGTATGCACATTCTACGTCATAACGACTTTCTATAGCTTGCGCATGTGTCCGGAAATAAGAAATGCTTACTTCCCCCGTTTTTTTAAAATCACAGCTTCTAGAAGGTTTACATGATTTACTAAAAAACACGAGTTTTTAGAAATTGTGTTTTATTTCATAAATGGAATCAACAAAGTATGCACATTCTACGTCATAACGAATTTCTATAGTTTGCGCATTCGTCCGGAAATAAGAAAAGCTTACTTCCACCGTTTTTTAATATCACAACTTCTAGAAGGTTTACATGATTTCGTAAAAAACACTAGTTTTTAGAAAATGTGTTTTATTTCATAAATGGAATCTACAAAGTATGAACATTCTACGTAATAACGACTTTCTATAGTTTGCGCATCCGTCCGGAAATAAGAAAAGCCTACTTCCCCCGTTTTTTAAAATCACAGCTTCTAGAAGGTTTACATGATTTCGTAAAAAACACGAGTTTTTAGAAACTGTGTTTTATTTCATAAATGGAATCAACAAAGTATGCACATTCTACGTCATAACGACTTTCTATAATTTGCGCTTGCGTTTGGAAATAAGAAAAGCTTACTTCCACCGTTTTTGAAAATCACAGCTTCTAGAAGGTGTACATGATTTCGTAAGAAACACGAGTTTTTAGAAAATGTGTTTTATTTCATCAATGGAATCAACAAAGTATGCACATTCTATGTCATAACGACTTTCTATAGTTTGCGCATGCTTCTAGAAATAAGAAAAGCTTACATCCCCTGTTTTTTAAAATCACAGCTTCTAGAAGGTTTACATGATTTCTTAAAAAACACGAGTTTTTAGAAATGTGTTTTATTTCATAAATGGAATCAACAAAGTATGCACATTCTACCTCATATAGACTTTCTATAGTTTGCGCTTGCGTTTGGAAATAAGAAAAGCTTACTTCCCCCGTTTTTTAAAATCACAGCTTCTTGAAGGTTTACATGATTTCTTAAAAAACACGAGTTTTTAGAAAATGTGTTTTATTAAATAAATGGAATCAACAAAGTATGCACATTCTACGTCATAACGACTTTCTATAGTTTGCGCATGCATTTGGAAATAAGAAAAGCTTACTTCCACCGTTTTTTAAAATCACAGCTTCTAGAAGGCTTACACGATTTATTAAAAAACACGAGTTTTTAGAAAATGTGTTTTATTTCATAAATGGAATCAACAAAGTATTCACATTCTATGTCATAACGACTTTCTATAGTTTGCGCATGTGTTTGGAAATAAGAGAAGCTTACTTCCACCATTTTTTAAAATCACAGCTTCTAGAAGGTTTACATGATTTCGTAAAAAACACAAGCTTCTAGAAAATGTGTTTTATTTCATAAATGGAATCAACAAAGTATGCACATTCTACGTCATAACGACTTTCTATAGTTTGCGCATGCGTCTGGAAATAAGAAAAGCTTACCTCCCCCGTTTTTTAAAATCACAGCTTCTAGAAGGTTTACATGATTTCGTAAAAAACACGAGTTTTTAGAAAATGTGTTTTATTTCATCAATGGAATCAACAAAGTATGCACATTCTACGTCATAACTACTTTCTATAGTTTGCGCATTCGTCCGGAAATAAGAAAATCTTACTTCTACCGTTTTTTAAAATCACAGCTTCTAGAAGGTTTACATGATTTTGTAAAAAACACGAGTTTTTAGAAAATGTGTTTTATTTCATAAATGGAATCAACAAAGTATGCACATTCTATGTGATAACGACATTCTATAGTTTGCGCATGCGTTTGGAAATAAGAAAAGCTTACATCTCCCGTTTTTTAAAATCACAGCTTCTAGAAGGTTTACATGATTTCTTAAAAAACACGAGTTTTTAGAAAATGTGTTTTATTTCATAAATGGAATCAACAAAGTATGCACATTCTACGTCATAACGACTTTCTATAGTTTGCGCATGCGTTTGGAAATAAGAAAAGCTTACATCCCCCGTTTTTTAAAATCACAGCTTCTAGAAGGTTTACATGATTTCTTAAAAAACACTAGTTTTTAGAAAATGTGTTTTATTTCATAAATGGAATCAACAAAGTATGCACATTCTACGTCATAACGACTTTTTGCAGTTTTCGCATTCGTCAGGAAATAAGAAAAGCTTACTTCCACCGTTTTTAAAAATCACAGCTTCTAGAAGGTTTACATGATTTCGTAAAAAACACGAGTTTTTAGAAAATGTGTTTTATTTCATCAATGGAATCAACAAAGTATGCACATTCTACGTCATAACGACTTTCTATAGTTTGCGCATGCGTCCGGAAGTAAGAAAAGCTTAGTTCCACCGTTTTTTAAAATCACAGCTTCTAGAAGGTTTACATGATTTCTTAAAAAAGATGAGTTTTTAGAAAATGTGTTTTATTTCATAAATGTAATCAACAAAGTATGCACATTCTACGTCATAACGACTTTCTACAGTTTGCGCTTGCGTTTGGAAATTAGAAAAGCTTACTTCCCCCGTTTTTTAAAATCACAGCTTCTAAAAGGTTTACATGATTTCATAAAAAACACGAGTTTTTAGAAACTGTGTTTTATTTCATAAATGGAATCAAAAAAGTATGCACATTCTACGTCATAACGACTTTCTATACTTTGCGCATGCGTTTGGAAATAAGAAAACCTTACTTCCACCATTTTTTAAAACAACAGCTTCTAGAAGATTTATATGATTTCTTAAAAAACGCGAGTTTTTAGAAAATATGTTTTATTTCATAAATGGAATCTACAAAGTATGGACATTCTATGTCATAACGACTTTCTATAGTTTGTTCATGCATCCGGAAATAAGAAAAGCTTACTTCCACAGTTTTTTAAAATCACAGCTTCTAGAAGGTTTACATGATTTCGTAAAAAACACGAGTTTTTAGAAAATTTGTTTTATTTCATCAAATGGAATCTACAAAGTATGGATATTCTACGTCATAACGACATTCTATAGTTTGCGCATGCGTCCGGAAATAAGAAATGCTTACTTCCCCCGTTTTTTAAAATCACAGCTTCTAGAAGGTTTACATGATTTCGTAAAAAAGACGAGTTTTTAGAAAATGTGTTTTATTTCATAAATGGAATCAACAAAGTATCCACATTCTACATCATAACGACTTTCTATAGTTTGCGCATGCGTCCGGAAATAAGAAAAGCTTACTTCCCCCGTTTTTTAAAATCACAGCATCTAGAAGCTTTACATGATTTCTTAAAAAACACGAGTTTTTAGAAAATGTGTTTTATTTCATAAATAGAATCAACATAGTATGCACATTCTAAGTCATAACGACTTTGTACAGTTTGCGGTTGCATCCAGAAATAAGAAAAGCTTACTTCCACCGTTTTTTAAAATCACAGCTTCTAGAAGGTTTACATGATTTGTTAAAAAACACGAGTTTTTGGGAAATGTGTTTTATTTCGTAAATGGAATCAACAAAGTATGCACATTCTACGTCATAACGACTTTCTATAGTTTGCGCATGCGTCCGGAAATAAGAAAAGCTTACTTCCACAGTTTTTTAAAATCAAAGCTTCTAGAAGGTTTACATGATTTCGTAAAAAACACGAGTTTTTAGAAAATGTGTTTTATTTCATAAATGGAATCTACAAAGTATGGACATTCTATATCATAACAAATTTCTATAGTTTGCGCACGCGTCCGGAGATAAGAAAAGCTTACTTCCCCCGTTTTTTAAAATCATCGCTTCTAGAAGGTTTACAAGATTTCTTAAAAAACACGAGTTTTTAGAAAATGTGTTTTATTTCTTAAATGGAATGAACAAAGTATGCACATTCTTCGTCATAACGACTTTCTATAGTTTGCGCATGCATCTATAAATAAGAAAAGCTTACTTCCACCTTTTTTTAAAATCACAGCTTCTAGAGGTTTACATAATTTCGTAAAAAATATGAGTTTTTAGAAAATGTGTTTTATTTCATAAATGGAATCAACAAAGTATGCACATTCTACGTCATAACGACTTTCTATAGTTTGCGCATGCGTTTGGAAATAAGAAAAGCTTACTTCCCCCGTTTTTTAAAATCACAACTTCTAGAACGTTTACATGATTTCTTAAAAAACACGAGTTTTTAGAACATGTGTTTTATTTCATAAATCGAATCCACCATGTATGCATATTCTACGTCATAACGACTTTCTATAGTTTGCGCATGCATCTATAAATAAGAAAAGATTACTTCCACCTTTTTTTAAAATCACAGCTTCTAAAGGTTTACATAATTTCGTAAAAAATATGAGTTTTTAGAAAATGTGTTTTATTTCATAAATGGAATCTACAAAGTATGCACATTCTACGTCATAAAGACTTTCTATAGTTTGCGCATGCGTCCGTAAATAAGAAAAGCTTACTTGCCCCATTTTTTAAAATCACAGCTTCTAGAAGGTTTACATGATTTCTTAAAAAACACGAGTTTTTAGAAAATGTGTTTTATTTCATAAATCGAATCAACAAAGTATGCACATTCTACGTCATAACGACTTTCTATAGTTTGCCCATGCGTTTGGAAATAAGAAAAGCTTACTTCCCCCGTTTTTTAAAATCATATCTTCTAGAAGGTTTACATGATTTCTTAAAAAACACGAGTTTTTAGAAAATGTGTTTTATTTCTTAAATGGAATCAACAAAGTATGCACATTCTACGTCATAACGACTTTCTATAGTTTGCGCATGCGTCCGGAAATAGAAAAAGCTTACTTCCCCCGTTTTTTAAAATCATAGCTTCTAGAAGGTTTACATGATTTCTTAAAAAACACGAGTTTTTAGAAAATGTGTTTTATTTCATAAATGGAATCAACAAAGTATGCACATTCTACGTCATAACGACTTTCTATAATTTCCACATTCGTCCGGAAATATGAAAAGCTTACTTCCACCGTTTTTTAAAATCACAGCTTCTAAATGGTTTACATGATTTCGTAAAAAACATGAGTTTCTAGAAAATGTGTTTTAATTCATAAATGGAATCAACAAAGTATGCACATTCTACGTCATAACGACTTTCTCTAGTTTGCTCATGCATCCGGAAATAAGAAAACCTTACTTCCACAGTTTTTTAAAATCACGGCTTCTAGAAAGGTTTACATGATTTCGTAAAAAACACGAGTTTTTAGAAAATGTGTTTTATTTCATAAATGGAATCTATAAAGTATGCACATTCTATGTCATAATGACTTTCTATAGTTTGCGCATACGTTTGGAAATAAGAAAAGCTTACTTACCCCATTTTTTAAAATCACAGCTTCTAGAAGGTTTACATGATTTCTTAAAAAACACGAGTTTCTAGAAAATGTGTTTTATTTCATAAATGGAATCAACAAAGTATGCACATTCTACGTCCTAACGACTTTCTATAGTTTGCGAATGCGTTTGGAAATAAGAAAACCTTACTTCCACCGTTTTTTAAAATCACAGCTTCTAGAAGATTTACATGATTTCTTAAAAAACACCAGTTTTTAGAAAATATGTTTTATTTCATAAATGGAATCTACAAAGTATGGACATTCTACATCATAACGACTTTCTATAGTTTGCTCATGCATCCGGAAATAAGAAAAGCTTACTTCCCCCGTTTTTTAAAATCACAGCTTCTAGAAGGTTTACATGATTTCGTAAAAAAGACGAGTTTTTAGAAAATGTGTTTTATTTCATAAATGGAATCAACAAAGTATCCACATTCTACATCATAAAGACTTTCTATAGTTTCCGCATGCGTCCGGAAATAAGAAAAGCTTACATCCCCCGTTTTTTAAAATCACAGCATCTAGAAGATTTACATGATTTCTTAAAAAACACGAGTTTTTAGAAAATGTGTTTTATTTCATAAATAGAATCAACATAGTATGAACATTCTACGTCATAACGACTTTCTATAGTTTGCGGATGCGTCTGGAAATAAGAAAACCTTACTTCCACCGTTTTTTGAAATCACAGCTTCTAGAAGGTTTACATGATTTGTTAAAAAACACGAGTTTTTAGAAAATTTGTTTTATTTCGTAAATGGAATCAACAAAGTATGCACATTCTACGTCATAACGACTTTCTATAGTTTGCGCATGCGTCCGGAAATAAGAAAAGCTTACATCCACAGTTTTTTAAAATCACAGCTTCTAGAAGGTTTACATGATTTCGTAAAAAACACGAGTTTTTAGAAAATGTGTTTTATTTCATAAATGGAATCTACAAAGTATGGAAATTCTATATCATAACGACTTTCTATAGTTTGCGCATGTGTCCGGAAATAAGAAAAGCTTACTTCCCCTGTTTTTTAAAATCACAGCTTCTAGAAGGTTTACATGATTTCGTAAAAAACACGAGTTTTTAGAAAATGTGTTTTATTTCATAAATGAAATCAACAAAGTATGCACATTCTACGTCATAACGACTTTCTATAGTTTGCGCATGCGTTTGGAAATAAGAAAAGCTTACTTCCCCCATTTTTTAAAATCACAGCTTCTAGAAGGTTTACATGATTTCTTAAAAAATACGAGTTTTTAGAAAATGTGTTTTATTTCATAAATGGAATCAACAAAGTATGCACATTCTACGTCATAACGACTTTCTATAGTTTGTGCATGCGTTTGGAAATAAGAAAAGCTTAATTCCCCCGTTTTTTAAAATCACAGCTTCAAGAAGGTTTACATGATTTCTTAAAAAACACGAGTTTTTAGAAAATGTGTTTTATTTCATAAATGGAATCAACAAAGTATGCACATTCTACGTCATAGTGACTTTCTATACTTTGCGCATGCGTTTAGAAATAAGAAAAGATTACTTCCCCCGTTTTTTAAAATCACAGCTTCTAGAAGGTTTACATGATTTCTTAAAAAACACGAGTTTTTAGAAAATGTGTTTTATTTCATAAATGGAATCTACAAATTATGCACATTCTATGTCAGAACGACTTTCTATAGTTTGCGCATGCGTCAGGAAATAAGAAAATCTTACTTCCACCGTTTTTTAAAATCACAGCTTCTAGAAGGTTTACATGATTTCGTAAAAAACACCAGTTTTTAGAAAATGTGTTTTATTTCATAAATGGAATCTACAAAGTATGCACATTCTATGTCATAAAGACTTTCTATAGTTTGCGCATGCGTCTGGAAATAAGAAAAGCTTACTTGCCCCGTTTTTTAAAATCACAGCTTCTAGAAGGTTTACATGATTTCTTAAAAAACACTAGTTTTTAGAAAATGTGTTTTATTTCATAAATCGAATCAACAAAGTATGCACATTCTACGTCATAACGACTTTCTATACTTTACGCATGCGTTTGGAAATAAGAAAAGCTTACTTCCCCCGCTTTTTAAAATCATAGCTTCTAGAAGGTTTACATGATTTCTTAAAAAACACGAGTTTTTAGAAAATGTGTTTTATTTCTTAAATGGTATCAACAGAGTATGCACATTCTACGTCATAATGACTTTCTATAGTTTGTGCATGCGTCCGGAAATAAGAAAAGCTTACTTCCACCATTTTTTAAAATCACACCTTCTACAAGGTTTACATGATTTCTTAAAAAACACGAGTTTTTAGAAAATGTGTTTTATTTCATAAATGGAATCAACAAAGTATGCACATTCTACGTCATAACGACTTTCTATAGTTTGCGCATTCGTCTGGAAATAAGAAAAGCCTACTTCCACCGTTTATTAAAATCACAGCTTCTAGAAGGTTTACATGATTTCGTAAAAAACACGAGTTTTTAGAAAATGTGTTTTATTTCATAAATCCAATCTACAAAGTATGCACATTCTACATCATAATGACTTTCTATAGTTTGCGCATGCGTCCGGAAATAAGAAAAGCTTACTTCCCCCATTTTTTAAAATCACAGCTTCTAGAAGGTTTACATGATTTCTTAAAAAACACGAGTTTTTAGAAAATGTGTTTTATTTCATAAATGGAATCAACAAAGTATGCACATTCTACGTCATAACGACTTTCTATAGTTTGCGCATTCGTCCGGAAATATGAAAAGCTTACTTCCACCATTTTTTAAAATCACAGCTTCTAGAAGGTTTACATGATTCCTTAAAAAACACAAGTTTTTAGAAAATGTGTTTTATTTCATAAATGGAATCAGCCATGTATGCACATTCTACATAATAACGACTTTCTATAGTTTGCACATGCGTCACAAAATAAGAAAAGCTTACTTCCACCGTTTTTTAAAATCACAGCTTCTAGAAGGTTTACATGATTTCGTAAAAAACACGAGTTTTTAGAAAATGTGTTTTATTTCATAAATGGAATCTACAAAGTATGCACATTCTACGTCATAACGACTTTCTATAGTTTGCGCATGCGTCCGGAAATAAGAAAAGCTTACTTGCCCCGTTTTTTAAAATCACAGCTTCTAGAAGGTTTACATGATTTCTTAAAAAACACGAGTTTTTAGAAAATGTTTTTTATTTCATAAATGGAATCAACAAAGTATGCACATTCTACGTCATAACGAATTTCTATAGTTTGCGCATGCGTCCGGAAATAAGAAAAGCTTACTTCCACATTTTTTTAAAATCACAGCTTCTAGAAGGTTTACATGATTTCCTAAAAAACACTAGTTTTTAGAAAATGTGTTTTATTTCATAAATGGAATCTACAAAGTATGGACATTCTATATCATAACGAATTTCTATAGTTTGCGCACGCGTCCGGAAATAAGAAAAGCTTACTTCCCCCATTTTTTAAAATCATCGCTTCTAGAAGGTTTACATGATTTCTTAAAAAACACGAGTTTTTAGAAAATGTGTTTTATTTCATAAATCGAATCAACAAAGTATGCACATTCTACGTCATAACGACTTTTTATAGTTTGCCCATGCGTTTGGAAATAAGAAAAGCTTACTTCCCCCGTTTTTTAAAATCATATCTTCTAGAAGGTTTACATGATTTCTTAAAAAACACGAGTTTTTAGAAAATGTGTTTTATTTCTTAAATGGAATCAACAAAGTATGCACATTCTACGTCATAACGACTTTCTATAGTTTGCGCATGCGTCCGGAAATAGAAAAAGCTTACTTCCCCCGTTTTTTTAAAATCATAGCTTCTAGAAGGTTTACATGATTTCTTAAAAAACACGAGTTTTTAGAAAATGTGTTTTATTTCATAAATGGAATCAACAAAGTATGCACATTCTACGTCATAACGACTTTCTATAATTTCCACATTCGTCCGGAAATATGAAAAGCTTACTTCCACCGTTTTTTAAAATCACAGCTTCTAAATGGTTTACATGATTTCGTAAAAAACATGAGTTTCTAGAAAATGTGTTTTAATTCATAAATGGAATCAACAAAGTATGCACATTCTACGTCATAACGACTTTCTCTAGTTTGCTCATGCATCCGGAAATAAGAAAACCTTACTTCCACAGTTTTTTAAAATCACGGCTTCTAGAAAGGTTTACATGATTTCGTAAAAAACACGAGTTTTTAGAAAATGTGTTTTATTTCATAAATGGAATCTATAAAGTATGCACATTCTATGTCATAATGACTTTCTATAGTTTGCGCATACGTTTGGAAATAAGAAAAGCTTACTTACCCCATTTTTTAAAATCACAGCTTCTAGAAGGTTTACATGATTTCTTAAAAAACACGAGTTTCTAGAAAATGTGTTTTATTTCATAAATGGAATCAACAAAGTATGCACATTCTACGTCCTAACGACTTTCTATAGTTTGCGAATGCGTTTGGAAATAAGAAAACCTTACTTCCACCGTTTTTTAAAATCACAGCTTCTAGAAGATTTACATGATTTCTTAAAAAACACCAGTTTTTAGAAAATATGTTTTATTTCATAAATGGAATCTACAAAGTATGGACATTCTACATCATAACGACTTTCTATAGTTTGCTCATGCATCCGGAAATAAGAAAAGCTTACTTCCCCCGTTTTTTAAAATCACAGCTTCTAGAAGGTTTACATGATTTCGTAAAAAAGACGAGTTTTTAGAAAATGTGTTTTATTTCATAAATGGAATCAACAAAGTATCCACATTCTACATCATAAAGACTTTCTATAGTTTCCGCATGCGTCCGGAAATAAGAAAAGCTTACATCCCCCGTTTTTTAAAATCACAGCATCTAGAAGATTTACATGATTTCTTAAAAAACACGAGTTTTTAGAAAATGTGTTTTATTTCATAAATAGAATCAACATAGTATGAACATTCTACGTCATAACGACTTTCTATAGTTTGCGGATGCGTCTGGAAATAAGAAAACCTTACTTCCACCGTTTTTTGAAATCACAGCTTCTAGAAGGTTTACATGATTTGTTAAAAAACACGAGTTTTTAGAAAATTTGTTTTATTTCGTAAATGGAATCAACAAAGTATGCACATTCTACGTCATAACGACTTTCTATAGTTTGCGCATGCGTCCGGAAATAAGAAAAGCTTACATCCACAGTTTTTTAAAATCACAGCTTCTAGAAGGTTTACATGATTTCGTAAAAAACACGAGTTTTTAGAAAATGTGTTTTATTTCATAAATGGAATCTACAAAGTATGGAAATTCTATATCATAACGACTTTCTATAGTTTGCGCATGTGTCCGGAAATAAGAAAAGCTTACTTCCCCTGTTTTTTAAAATCACAGCTTCTAGAAGGTTTACATGATTTCGTAAAAAACACGAGTTTTTAGAAAATGTGTTTTATTTCATAAATGAAATCAACAAAGTATGCACATTCTACGTCATAACGACTTTCTATAGTTTGCGCATGCGTTTGGAAATAAGAAAAGCTTACTTCCCCCATTTTTTAAAATCACAGCTTCTAGAAGGTTTACATGATTTCTTAAAAAATACGAGTTTTTAGAAAATGTGTTTTATTTCATAAATGGAATCAACAAAGTATGCACATTCTACGTCATAACGACTTTCTATAGTTTGTGCATGCGTTTGGAAATAAGAAAAGCTTAATTCCCCCGTTTTTTAAAATCACAGCTTCAAGAAGGTTTACATGATTTCTTAAAAAACACGAGTTTTTAGAAAATGTGTTTTATTTCATAAATGGAATCAACAAAGTATGCACATTCTACGTCATAGTGACTTTCTATACTTTGCGCATGCGTTTAGAAATAAGAAAAGATTACTTCCCCCGTTTTTTAAAATCACAGCTTCTAGAAGGTTTACATGATTTCTTAAAAAACACGAGTTTTTAGAAAATGTGTTTTATTTCATAAATGGAATCTACAAATTATGCACATTCTATGTCAGAACGACTTTCTATAGTTTGCGCATGCGTCAGGAAATAAGAAAATCTTACTTCCACCGTTTTTTTAAAATCACAGCTTCTAGAAGGTTTACATGATTTCGTAAAAAACACCAGTTTTTAGAAAATGTGTTTTATTTCATAAATGGAATCTACAAAGTATGCACATTCTATGTCATAAAGACTTTCTATAGTTTGCGCATGCGTCTGGAAATAAGAAAAGCTTACTTGCCCCGTTTTTTAAAATCACAGCTTCTAGAAGGTTTACATGATTTCTTAAAAAACACTAGTTTTTAGAAAATGTGTTTTATTTCATAAATCGAATCAACAAAGTATGCACATTCTACGTCATAACGACTTTCTATACTTTACGCATGCGTTTGGAAATAAGAAAAGCTTACTTCCCCCGCTTTTTAAAATCATAGCTTCTAGAAGGTTTACATGATTTCTTAAAAAACACGAGTTTTTAGAAAATGTGTTTTATTTCTTAAATGGTATCAACAGAGTATGCACATTCTACGTCATAATGACTTTCTATAGTTTGTGCATGCGTCCGGAAATAAGAAAAGCTTACTTCCACCATTTTTTAAAATCACACCTTCTACAAGGTTTACATGATTTCTTAAAAAACACGAGTTTTTAGAAAATGTGTTTTATTTCATAAATGGAATCAACAAAGTATGCACATTCTACGTCATAACGACTTTCTATAGTTTGCGCATTCGTCTGGAAATAAGAAAAGCCTACTTCCACCGTTTATTAAAATCACAGCTTCTAGAAGGTTTACATGATTTCGTAAAAAACACGAGTTTTTAGAAAATGTGTTTTATTTCATAAATCCAATCTACAAAGTATGCACATTCTACATCATAATGACTTTCTATAGTTTGCGCATGCGTCCGGAAATAAGAAAAGCTTACTTCCCCCATTTTTTAAAATCACAGCTTCTAGAAGGTTTACATGATTTCTTAAAAAACACGAGTTTTTAGAAAATGTGTTTTATTTCATAAATGGAATCAACAAAGTATGCACATTCTACGTCATAACGACTTTCTATAGTTTGCGCATTCGTCCGGAAATATGAAAAGCTTACTTCCACCATTTTTTAAAATCACAGCTTCTAGAAGGTTTACATGATTCCTTAAAAAACACAAGTTTTTAGAAAATGTGTTTTATTTCATAAATGGAATCAGCCATGTATGCACATTCTACATAATAACGACTTTCTATAGTTTGCACATGCGTCACAAAATAAGAAAAGCTTACTTCCACCGTTTTTTAAAATCACAGCTTCTAGAAGGTTTACATGATTTCGTAAAAAACACGAGTTTTTAGAAAATGTGTTTTATTTCATAAATGGAATCTACAAAGTATGCACATTCTACGTCATAACGACTTTCTATAGTTTGCGCATGCGTCCGGAAATAAGAAAAGCTTACTTGCCCCGTTTTTTAAAATCACAGCTTCTAAAAGGTTTACATGATTTCTTAAAAAACACGAGTTTTTAGAAAATGTTTTTTATTTCATAAATGGAATCAACAAAGTATGCACATTCTACGTCATAACGAATTTCTATAGTTTGCGCATGCGTCCGGAAATAAGAAAAGCTTACTTCCACATTTTTTTAAAATCACAGCTTCTAGAAGGTTTACATGATTTCCTAAAAAACACTAGTTTTTAGAAAATGTGTTTTATTTCATAAATGGAATCTACAAAGTATGGACATTCTATATCATAACGAATTTCTATAGTTTGCGCACGCGTCCGGAAATAAGAAAAGCTTACTTCCCCCATTTTTTAAAATCATCGCTTCTAGAAGGTTTACATGATTTCTTAAAAAACACGAGTTTTTAGAAAATGTGTTTTATTTCTTAAATGGAATCAACAAAGTATGCACATTCTTCGTCATAACGACTTTCTATAGTTTGCGCATGCGTCTATAAATAAGAAAAGCTTACTTCCACCTTTTTTTAAAATCATAGCTTCTAGAGGTTTACATAATTTCGTAAAAAATATGAGTTTTTAGAAAATGTGTTTTATTTCATAAATGGAATCAACAAAGTATGCACATTCTACGTCATAACGACTTTCTATAGTTTGCGCATGCGTTTGGAAATAAGAAAAGCTTACTTCCCCCGTTTTTTAAAATCACAGCTTCTAGAAGGTTTACATGATTTCTTAAAAAATACGAGTTTTTAGAAAATGTGTTTTATTTCATAAACGGAATCAACAAAGTATGCACATTCTACGTCATAATGACTTTCTATAGCTTGCGCATGCGTTTGGAAATAAGAAAAGCTTACTTCCCCCGTCTTTTAAAATCACAGCTTCTAGAACGTTTACATGATTTCTTAAAAAACACGAGTTTTTAGAAAATGTGTTTTATTTCATAAATCGAATCAACCATGTATGCATATTCTACGTCATAACGACTTTCTATAGTTTGCGCATGCTTCAGGAAATAAGAAAAGCTTACTTCCACCGTTTTTTAAAATCACAGCTTCTAGAAAGTTTACCTGATTTCGTAAAAAACACGAGTTTTTAGAAAATGTGTTTTATTTCATAAATGGATTCTACAAAGTATGCACATTCTACGTCATAAAGACTCTCTATAGTTTGCGCATGCGTCCGGAAATAAGAAAAGCTTACTTGCCCCATTTTTTAAAATCACAGCTTCTAGAAGGTTTACATGATTTCTTAAAAAACACGAGTTTTTAGAAAATGTGTTTTATTTCATAAATCGAATCAACAATGTATGCACATTCTACGTCATAATGACTTTCTATACTTTGCCCATGCGTTTGGAAATAAGAAAAGCTTACTTCCCCCGTTTTTTAAAATCATATCTTCTAGAAGGTTTACATGATTTCTTAAAAAACACGAGTTTTTAGAAAATGTGTTTTATTTCTTAAATGGAATCAACAAAGTATGCACATTCTACGTCATAACCACTTTCAATAGTTTGCGCATGCGTCAGGAAATAAGAAAAGCTTACTTCCACCTTTTTTTAAAATCACAGTTTCTAGAAGGTTTACATGATTTCTTAAAAAACACGAGTTTTTACAAAATGTGTTTTATTTCATAAATGGAATCAACAAAGTATTCACATTCTACGTCATAACGAATTTCTATAGTTTGCGCATTCGTCCGGAAATAAGAAAAGCTTAGTTCCACCGTTTATTAAAATCACAGCTTCTAGAAGGTTTACATGATTTGGTAAAAAACACGAGTTTTTAGAAAATGTGTTTTATTTCATAAATCCAATCTACAAAGTATGCACATTCTACGTCATAACGACTTTCTATAGTTTGCGCATGCGTCCGGAAATAGGAAAAGCTTACTTCCGCCGTTTTTTAAAATCATAGCTTCTAGAAGGTTTACATGATTTCTTAAAAAACACGAGTTTTTAGAAAATGTTTTTTATTTCATAAATGGAATCAACCAAGTTTGCACATTCTACGTCATAACGACTTTCTATAGTTTCCACATTCGTCCGGAAATATGAAAAGCTTACTTCCACCGTTTTTTAAAATCACAGCTTCTAAAAGGTTTACATGATTTCGTAAAAAACATGAGTTTATAGAAAATGTGTTTTATTTCATAAATGGAATCAACAAAGTATGCACATTCTACGTCATAACAACTTTCTCTAGTTTGCTCATGCATACGGAAATAAGAAAACCTTACTTCCACAGTTTTTTAAAATCACGGCTTCTGGAAGGTTTACATGATTTCGTAAAAAACACGAGTTTTTAGAAAATGTGTTTTATTTCATAAATGGAATCTATAAAGTATGCACATTCTATGTCATAATGACTTTCTATAGTTTGCGCATGCGTTTGGAAATAAGAAAAGCTTACTTACCCCATTTTTTAAAATCACAGCTTCTAGAAGGTTTACATGATTTCTTAAAAAACGCGAGTTTTTAGAAAATGTGTTTTATTTCATAAATGGAATCAACAAAGTATGCACATTCTACATCATAACGACTTTCTATAGTTTGCGCATGCGTCCGGATATAAGAAAAGCTTACTTCCAACGTTTTTCAAAATCACAGCTTCTAGAAGGTTTACATGATTTCGTAAAAAACACGAGTTTTTAGAAAATGTGTTTTATTTCATAAATGGAATCTACAAAGTATGGACATTCTACGTCATAACGACTTTCTATAGTTTGCGCATGCGTCCGGAAATAAGAAAAGCTTACTTCCCCCGTTTTTTAAAATCACAGCTTCTAGAAGGTTTACATCATTTCGTAAAAAAGACGAGTTTTTAGAAAATGTGTTTTATTTCATAAATGGAATCAACAAAGTATCCACATTCTACATCATAACGACTTTCTATAGTTTGCGCATGCGTCCGGAAATAAGAAAAGCTTACATCCCCCGTTTTTTAGAATCACAGCATCTAGAAGCTTTACATGATTTCTTAAAAAACACGAGTTTTTAGAAAATGTGTTTTATTTCATAAATAGAATCAACATAGTATGCACATTCTACATCATAACGACTTTCTATAGTTTGCGGATGCGTCCGGAAATAAGAAAATCTTACTTCCACCGGTTTTTAAAATCACAGCTTCTAGAAGGTTTAAATGATTTCTTAAAAAACACGAGTTTTTAAAAAATGTGATTTATTTCAGAAATGGAATCTACAAAGTATGCACATTCTACCTCATAACGACTTTCTATAGTTTGCGCATGCGTCCGGAAATAAGAAAAGCTTACTTCCCCCGTTTTTTAAAATCACAGCTTCCACAAGGTTTACATGATTTCTTAAAAAACACGAGTTTTTATAAAATGTGTTTTATTTCATAAATGGAATCAACAAAGTATGCACATTCTACGACATAACGACTTTTTATACTTTGCGAATGCGTTTGGAAATAAGAAAAAATTACTTCCCCCGTTTTTTAAAATCACAGCTTCTAGAAGGTTTACATGATTTCTTAAAAAACACGAGTTTTTAAAAAATGTGTTTTATTTCATAAATGGAATCTACAAAGTATGCACATTCTATGTCATAACGACTTTCTATAGTTGGCGCATGCGTTTGGAAATAAGAAAAGCTTACTTCCCCCGTTTTTTAAAATCACAGCATCTAGAAGGTTTACATGATTTCTTAAAAAACACAAGTTTTTAGAAAATGTGTTTTATTTCATAAATGGAATCAACAAAGTATGTACATTCTACGTCATAACGACTTTCTATACTTTGCGCATGCGTCCGGAAATAAGAAAAGCTTACTTGCCCCGTTTTTTAAAATCACAGCTTCTAGAAGGTTTACATGATTTCTTAAAAAACACGAGTTTTTAGAAAATGTGTTTTATTTCTTAAATGGAATCAACAAAGTATGCACATTCTACGTCATAATGACTTTCTATACTTTGCGCATGCGTTTGGAAATAAGAAAAGCTTACTTCCCCCGTTTTTTAAAATCACAGCTTCTAGAAGGTTTAAATGATTTCTTAAAAAACACGACTTTTTAAAAAATGTGATTTATTTCAGAAATGGAATCTACAAAGTATGCACATTCTACGTCATAACGACTTTCTATAGTTTGCGCATGCGTTTGGAAATAAGAAAAGCTTACTTCCCCCATTTTTTAAAATCATAGCTTCTAGAAGGTTTACATGATTTCTTAAAAAACATGAGTTTTTAGAAAATGTGTTTTATTTCATAAATTGAATATACAAAGTATGCACATTCTACGTCATAACGACTTTCTATAGTTTGCGCATGCGTTTGGAAATAAGAAAAGCTTACTTCCCCCGTTTTTTAAAATCACAGCTTCTAGAAGGTTTACATGATTTCTTAAAAAACATGAGTTTTTAGAAAATGTGTTTTATTTCATAAATGCAATCAACAAAGTATGGACATTCTACGTCATAATGACTTTCTATAGTTTGCGGATGTGTCCGGAAATAAGAAAAGCTTACTTCCACCGTTTTTTAAAATCACACCTTCTAGAAGGTTTACATGATTTCGTAAAAAACACGAGTTTTTAGAAAATGTGTTTTATTTCATAAATGGAATCTACAAAGTATGCACATTCTACGTCATAACGACTTTCTATAGTTTGCGCACGTGTTTGGAAATAAGAAAAGCTTACTTCCCACGTTTTTTAAAATCACAGTTTCTAGAAGGTTTACATGATTTCTTAAAAAACACGAGTTTTTAGAAAATGTGTTTTATTTCATGAATAGAATCAACAAAGTATGCACATTCTATGTCATAATGACTTTCTATAGTTTGTGGATGCGTCCGGAAATAAGAAAAGCTTACTTCCCCCATTTTTTAAAATCACAGCTTCTAGAAGGTTTACATGATTTCGTAAAAAACACGAGTTTTTAGAAAATGTGTTTTATTTCATAAATGGAATCTACAACGTATGCACATTCTACATCATAACAACTTTCTATAGTTTGCGCATGCGTCTGGAAATAAGAAAAGCTTACTTCCCACGTTTTTTCTATAGTTTGCGCATGCGTCCGGAAATAAGAAAAGCTTACTTCCCACGTTTTTTAAAATCACAGCTTCTAGAAGGTTTACATGATTTCTTAAAAAAAACAAGTTTTTAGAAAATGTGTTTTATTTCATAAATGGAATCAACAAAGTATGTACATTCTAAGTCATAACGACTTTCTATACTTTGCGCATGCATTTGGAAATAAGAAAAGCTTACTTCCCCCATTTTTTAAAATCACAGCTTCTAGAAGGTTTACATGATTTCTTAAAAAACACGAGTTTTTAGAAAATGTGTTTTATTTCTTAAATGGAATCAACAAAGTATGCACATTCTACGTCATAACGACTTTCTATAGTTTGTGCATGCGTTTGGAAATAAGAAAAGCTTACTTCCCCCGTTTTTTAAAATCACAGCTTCTAGAAGGTTTACACGAGTTCTTAAAAAACACGAGTTTTTAGAAAATGTGTTTTATTTCATAAATGGAATCTACAAAGTATGCACATTCTACGAACTAATGAATTTCTATACTTTGCGCATGCGTTTGGAAATAAGAAAAGCTTACTTCCCCCGTTTTTTAAAATCACAGCTTCTAGAAGGTTTAAATGATTTCTTAAAAAACATGAGTTTTTAAAAAATGTGATTTATTTCAGAAATGGAATCTACAAAGTATGCACATTCTACGTCATAACGACTTTCTATAGTTTGCGCATGCGTTTGGAAATAAGAAAAGCTTACTTCCCCCATTTTTTAAAATCACAGCTTCTAGAAGGTTTACATGATTTCTTAAAAAACATGAGTTTTTAGAAAATGTGTTTTATTTCATAAATGGAATATACAAAGTATGCACATTCTACGTCATAACGACTTTCTATAGTTTGTGCATGCGTTTGGAAATAAGAAAAGCTTACTTCCCCCGTTTTTTAAAATCACAGCTTCTAGAAGGTTTACATGATTTCTTAAAAAACATGAGTTTTTAGAAAATGTGTTTTATTTCATAAATGCAATCAACAAAGTATGCACATTCTACGTCATAATGACTTTCTATAGTTTGCGGATGTGTCCAGAAATAAGAAAAGCTTACTTCCACCGTTTTTTAAAATCACACCTTCTAGAAGGTTTACATGATTTCGTAAAAAACACGAGTTTTTAGAAAATGTGTTTTATTTCATAAATGGAATCTACAAAGTATGCACATTCTACGTCATAACGACTTTCTATAGTTTGCGCACGTGTTTGGAAATAAGAAAAGCTTACTTCCCACGTTATTTAAAATCACAGCTTCTAGAAGGTTTACATGATTTCTTAAAAAACACGAGTTTTTAGAAAATGTGTTTTATTTCATAAATGGAATATACAAAGTATGCACATTCTACGTCATAATGACTTTCTATAGTTTGTGGATGCGTCCGGAAATAAGAAAAGCTTACTTCCCCCATTTTTTAAAATCACAACTTCTAGAAGGTTTACATGATTTCTTAAAAAACACGAGTTTTTAGAAAATGTGTTTTATTTCATCAATGGAATCTACAACGTATGCACATTCTACATCATAACAACTTTCTATAGTTTGCGCAAGTGTTTGGAAATAAGAAAAGCTTACTTCCCCCGTTTTTTTAAAATCACAGCTTCTAGAAGGTTTACATGATTTCTTAAAAAACACGAGTTTTTAGAAAATGTGTTTTATTTCATTAATGGAATCTACAAAGTATGCACATTCTACATCATAACGACTTTCTATAGTTTGCGCATTCGTCCGGAAATAAGAAAAGCTTACTTCCCCCATTTTTTCAAATCACAGCTTCTAGAAGGTTTACATGATTTCGTAAATAACACGAGTTTTTAGAAAATGTGTTTTATTTCATAAATGGAATCTACAAGGTATGCAAATTCTACGTCATAATGACTTTCTATAGTTTGCGCATGCGTCCGGAAATAAGAAAAGCTTACTTCCCACGTTTTTTAAAATCACAGCTTCTAGAAGGTTTACATGATTTCTTAAAAAAACACGAAATTTTAGAAAATGTGTTTTATTTCATAAATGGAATCAACAAAGTATTCACATTCTACGTCATAACGACTTTCTATAGTTTGCGCATGCGTTTGGAAATAAGAAAAGCTGACTTCCCCCGTTTTTTAAAATCACAGCTTCTAGAAGGTTTACATGATTTCTTAAAAAACACGAGTTTTTAGAAAATGTGTTTTATTTCATAAATGAAATCTACAAAGTATGCAGATTCTACGTCATAACGACTTTCTATAGTTTGCGCATGCGTTTGGAAATAAGAAAAGTTTACTTCCCCCGTTTTTTAAAATCACAGCTTCTAGAAGGTTTACATGATTTCTTAACAAACATGAGTTTTTAGAAAATATGTTTTATTTCATAAGTGGAATCAACAAAGTATGCACATTGTACGTCATAACGACTTTCTATACTTTGCGCATGCGTTTGGAAATAAGAAAAGCTTACTTCCCCCATTTTTTAAAATCACGGCTTCTAGAAGGTTTACATGATTTCTTAAAAAACACAAGTTTTTAGAAAATGTGTTTTATTTCATAAATAGAATCTACAAAGTATGCACATTCTACGTCATAACGACTTTCTATAGTTTGCGCATGCGTCTGGAAATAAGAAAAGCTTACTTCCCCCGTTTTTTAAAATCACAACTTCTAGAAGGTTTACATGATTTCTTAAAAAGAACGAGTTTTTAGAAAATGTGTTTTATTTTATAAATGGAATCAACCATGTATGCACATTCTACGTCATAACGACTTTCTATAGTTTGCGCATGCGTCAGGAAATAAGAAAAGCTTACTTCCACCGTTTTTTAAAATCACAGCTTCTAGAAGGTTTACATGATTTCGTAAAAAACACGAGTTTTTAGAAAATATGTTTTATTTCATCAATGGAATCTACAAAGTATGCACATTCTACGTCATAAAGACTTTCTAGAGTTTGCGCATGCCTCCGGAAATAAGAAAAGCTTACTTGCGCCATTTTTTAAAATCACAGCTTCTAGAAGGTTTACACGATTTCTTAAAAAACACTAGTTTTTAAAAAATGTGTTTTATTTCATAAATCGAATCAACAAAGTATGCACATTCTACGTCATAACGACTTTCTCTACTTTGCACATGCGTTTGGAAATAAGAAAAGCTTACTTCCCCAGTGTTTTAAAATCAAAGCTTCTAGAAGGTTTACATGATTTATTAAAAAACACGAGTTTTCAGAAAATGTGTTTTATTTCTTAAATGGAATCAAGAAAGTATGCACATTCTACGTCATAATGACTTTATATAGTTTGCGCATGTCTCCGCAAATAAGAAAAGTTTACTTCCACCGTTTTTTAAAATCACAGCTTCTAGAAGGTTTACATGATTTCTTAAAAAACACGAGTTTTTAGAAAATGTGTTTTATGTCATAAATGGAATCAACAAAGTATGCACATTCTACGTCATACAACTTTCTATAGTTTGCGCATTCGTCCGGAAATAAGAAAAGCTTACTTCCACCGTTTATTAAAATCACAGCTTCTAGAAGGTTTACATGATTTCGTAAAAAACACGAGTTTTTAGAAAATGTGTTTTATTTCATCAATGCAATCTACAAAGTATGCACATTCTACGTCATAATGACTTTCTATAGTTTGCGCATGCGTCCGGAAATAAGAAAATCTTACTTCCCCTGTTTTTTAAAATCACAGCTTTTAGAAGGTTTACATGATTTCTTAAAAAACACGAGTTTTTAGAAAATGTGTTTTATTTCATAAATGGAATCTACAAAGTATGCACAATCTACGTCATAACGACTTTCTATAGTTTCCGCATGCGTTTGGAAATATGAAAAGCTTACTTCCCCCGTTTTTTAAAATCACAGCTTCTAGAAGGTTTACATGATTTCTTAAAAAACATGAGTTTTTAGAAAATGTGTTTTATTTCATGAATAGAATCAACAAAGTATGCAAATTCTACGTCATAATGACTTTCTATAGTTTGCGCATGTGTCCGGAAATATGAAAAGCTTACTTCCACCATTTTTTAAAATCACAGCTTCTAGAAGGTTTACATGATTTCGTAAAAAACACGAGTTTTTAGAAAATGTGTTTTATTTCATAAATGGAATCTACAAAGTATGCACATTCTACGTCATGACTTTCTATAGTTTGCGCATGCGTCCGGAAATAAGAAAAGCTTACTTCCCCCGTTTTTTAAAATCACAGCTTCTAGAAGGTTTACATGATTTCTTAAAAAACACGAGTTTGTAGAAAATGTGTTTTATTTCATAAATAGAATCAACAAAGTATGCACATTCTACGTCATAATGACTTTCTATAGTTTGTGGATGCGTCCGGAAATAAGAAAAGCTTACTTCCCCCCATTTTTTAAAATCACAGCTTCTAGAAGGTTTACATGATTTCTTAAAAAGAACGAATTTTTAGAAAATGTGTTTTATTTTATAAATGGAATCAACCATGTATGCACATTCTACGTCATAATGACTTTCTATAGTTTGCGCATGCGTCAGGAAATAAGAAAAGCTTACTTCCACCGTTTTTTAAAATCACAGCTTCTAGAAGGTTTACATGATTTCGTAAAAAACACTAGTTTTTAGAAAATGTGTTTTATTTCATAAATCGAATCACAAAAGTATGCACATTCTACGTCATAACGACTTTCTCTACATTGCACATGCGTTTGGAAATAAGAAAAGCTTACTTCCCCCGTTTTTTAAAATCACAGCTTCTAGAAGGTTTACATGATTTCTTAAAAAACACGAGTTTTTAGAAAATGTGTTTTATTTCATAAATGGAATCAAAAAAGTATGCACATTCTACGTCATAACGAATTTCTATAGTTTGCGCATTCGTCCGGAAATATGAAAAGCTTACTTCCACCATTTTTTAAAATCACAGTTTCTAAAAGGTTTACATGATTTCGTAAAAAACACGATTTTTTATAAAATGTGTTTTATTTCATAAATGGAATCTACAAAGTATGCACATTCTACGTCATAACGACTTTCTGTACTTTGCGCATGCGTTTGGAAATAAGAAAAGCTTACTTCCCCCATTTTTTAAAATCACAGCTTGTAGAAGGTTTACATGATTTCTTAAAAAACACGAGTTTTTAGAAAATGTGTTTTATTTCATAAATGGACACAACAAAGTATGCACATTCAACGTCATAACGACTTTCTATACTTTGCGCATGCGTTTGGAAATAAGAAAAGCTTACTTCCCCCGTTTGTTAAAATCACAGCTTGTAGAAGGTTTACATGATTTCTTAAAAAACACGGGTTTTTAGAAAATGTGTTTTATTTCATAAATGCAATCTACAAAGTATGCACATTCTACGTCATAACAACTTTTTATAGTTTGCACATGCGTTTGGAAATAAGAAAAGCTTACTTCCCACGTTTTTTAAAATCACAGCTGCTAGAAGGTTTACATGATTTCTTAAAAAACACGAGTTTTTAGAAAATGTGTTTTATTTCATAAATAGAATCTACAAAGTATGCACATTCTACATCATAACGACTTTCTATAGTTTGTGCATGCATTTGGAAATAAGAAAAGCTTACTTCCCCCATTTTTTAAAATCACAGCTTCTAGAAGGTTTATATGATTTCTTAAAAAACACGAGTTTTTAGAAAATGTGTTTTATTTCATAAATGGAATCTACAAAGTATGCACATTCTACGTCATGATGAGTTTCTATAGTTTTTGGATGCGTGCGGAAATAAGAAAAGCTTACTTCCACCGTTTTTTAAAATCACACCTTCTACAAGGTTTACATGATTTCGTAAAAAACACGAGTTTTTAGAAAATGTGTTTTATTTCATAAATGGAATCTACAACGTATGCACATTCTACGTCATGACGACTTTCTATAGTTTGCGCACAGCGTTTGGAAATAAGAAAAGCTTACTTCCCACGTTTTTTAAAATCACAGCTTCTAGAAGGTTTACATGATTTCTTAAAAAACACGAGTTTTTAGAAAATGTGTTTTATTTCATAAATAGAATCAACAAAGTATGTACATTCTACGTCATAACGAATTTCTATAGTTTGCGCATGCGTCAGGTAATAAGAAAAGCTTACTTCCACCGTTTTTTACAATCACAGCTTCTAGAAGGTTTACATGATTTCGTAAAAAACACGAGTTTTTAGAAAATGTGTATTATTTCATAAATGGAATATACAAAGTATGCACATTCTACGTCATAACGACTTTCTATAGTTTGTGCATGCATCCGGAAATAAGAAAAGCTTACTTGCACCATTTTTTAAAATCACAGCTTCTAGAAGGTTTACACGATTTCTTAAAAAACACTAGTTTTTAGAAAATGTGTTTTATTTCTTAAATGGAATCAACAAAGTATGCACATTCTACGTCATAATGACTTTCTATAGTTTGCGCATGCGTCCGGAAATAAGAAAAGCTTACTTCCACCGTTTTTTAAAATCACAGCTTCTAGAAGGTTTACATGATTTCTTAAAAAACACGAGTTTTTAGAAAATGTGTTTTATTTCATAAATGGAAACAACAAAGTATGCACATTCTACGTCATAACGACTTTCTATACTTTGCGCATGCGTTTGGAAATAAGAAAAGCTTACTTCTCCCGTTTTTTAAAATCACAGCTTGTAGAAGGTTTACATGATTTCTTAAAAAACACGGGTTTTTAGAAAATGTGTTTTATTTCATAAATGGAATCTACAAAGTATGCACATTCTACGTCATAATGACTTTCTATAGTTGTTGGATGCGTCCGGAAATAAGAAAACCTTACTTCCACCGTTTTTTAAAATCACACCTTCTACAAGGTTTACATGACTTCGTAAAAAACACGATTTTTTAGAAAATGTGTTTTATTTCATAAATGGAATCTACAAAGTATGCACATTCTACGTCATGACGACTTTCTATAGTTTGCGCACGCGTTTGGAAATAAGAAAAGCTTACTTCCCACATTTTTTAAAATCACAGCTTCTAGAAGGTTTACATGATTTCTTAAAAAACACGAGTTTTTAGAAAATGTGTTTTATTTCATAAATAGAATCAACAAAGTATGCACATTCTACGTCGTAACGACTTTCTATAGTTTGCGCATGCGTCAGGAAATAAGAAAAGCTTACTTCCCATGTTTTTTAAAATCACAGGTTGTAGAAGGTTTACATGATTTCTTTAAAAACATGAGTTTTTAGAAAATGTGTTTTATTTCATAAATGGAATCAACAAAGAATGAACATTCTACGTCATAATGACTTTCTATAGGTTGCGCATGCGTTTGGAAATAAGAAAAGCTTACTTCCCCAGTTTTTTAAAATCACAGTTTCTAGAAGGTTTACATGATTTCTTAGAAAACACGAGTTTTTAGAAAATGTGTTTTATTTCATAAATGTAATCTACAAAGTATGGACATTCTATGTCATAACGACTTTCTATAGTTTGCGCATGCGTTTGGAAATAAGAAAAACTTACTTCCCCCGTTTTTTAAAATCACAGTTTCTAGAAGGTTTACATGATTTCTTAAAAAGCACGAGTTTTTAGAAAATGTGTTTTTATTTCATCAATGGAATCTACAAAGTATGCACATTCTACGTCATAACGACTTTCTATAGTTTGCGCATGCGTCCGGAAATAAGAAAAGCTTACTTCCACCGTTTTTTAAAATCACAGCTTCTAGAAGGTTTACATGATTTCGTAAAAAACACGAGTTTTTAGAAAATGTGTTTTATTTCATAAATAGAATCAACAAAGTATGCACATTCTACGTCATAATGACTTTCTATAGTTTTCGCATGCGTTTGGAAATAAGAAAAGCTTACTTCCCCCATTTTTTAAAATCACAGCTTCTAGAAGGTTTACATGATTTCTTAAAAAACATGAGTTTTTAGAAAATGTGTTTTATTTCATAAATGGAATGAACAAAGTATGCACATTCTACGTCATAACGACTTTCTATAGTTTGCGCATGCGTTCGGAAATAAGAAAAGATTACTTCCACCGTTTTTTAAAATCACAGCTTCTAGAAGGTTTACATGATTTGCTAAAAGACATGAGTTTTTAGAAAATGTGTTTTATTTCATAAATGGAATCTACAAAGTATGCACATTCTACGTCATAATGACTTTCTATAGTTTGCACATGCGTCCGAAAATAAGAAAAGCTTCCTTCCCCCATTTTTTAAAATCACAGCTTCTAGAAGGTTTACATGATTTCTTAAAAAACATGAGTTTTTAGAAAATGTGTTTTATTTCATAAATGGAATCAATAACGTATGCACATTCTACACAATAACGACTTTCTATAGTTTGCGCATTCATCTGGAAATATGAAAATCTTACTTGCCCCATTTTTTAAAATCACAGCTTCTAGAAGGTTTACATGATTTCTTAAAAAACACGAGTTTTTAGAAAATGTGTTTTATTTCATAAATAGAATCAACAAAGTATGCACATTCTACGTCATAATGACTTTCTATAGTTTGCAGATGCGTCCGGAAATAAGAAAAGCTTACTTCCACCGTTTTTTAAAATCACAGCTTCTAGAAGGTTTACATGATTTCGTAAAAAACACGAGTTTTTAGAAAATGTGTTTTATTTCATAAATGGAATCAACAAAGTATGCACATTCTATGTCATAACGACTTTCTATAGGTTGCGCATGCGTTTGGAAATAAGAAAAGCTTACTTCCCCCATTTTTTAAAATCACAGCTTCTAGAAGCTTTACATGATTTCTTAAAAAACACGAGTTTTTAGAAAATTTGTTTTATTTCATAACTAGAATCTACAAAGTATGCACATTCTACATCATAACGACTTTCTATAGTTTGTGCATGCATTTGGAAATAAGAAAAGCTTACTTCCCCCATTTTTTAAAATCACAGCTTCTAGAAGGTTTATATGATTTCTTAAAAAACATGAGTTTTTTGAAAATGTGTTTTATTTCATAAATGGAATCTACAAAGTATGCACATTCTACGTCATAATGACTTTCTATAGTTGTTGGATGCGTCCGGAAATAAGAAAAGCTTACTTCCACCGTTTTTTTAAAATCACACCTTCTACAAGGTTTACATGACTTCGTAAAAAACACGAGTTTTTAGAAAATGTGTTTTATTTCATAAATGGAATCTACAAAGTATGCACATTCTACGTCATGACGACTTTCTATAGTTTGCGCACGCGTTTGGAAATAAGAAAAGCTTACTTCCCACATTTTTTAAAATCACAGCTGCTAGAAGGTTTACATGATTTCTTAAAAAACACGAGTTTTTAGAAAATGTGTTTTATTTCATAAATAGAATCAACAAAGTATGCACATTCTACGTCATAATGACTTTCTATAGTTTGTGGATGCGTCCGGAAATAAGAAAAGCTTACTTCCCCCATTTTTTAAAATCACAGCTTCTAGAAGGTTTACATGATTTCGTAAAAAACACGAGTTTTTAGAAAATGTGTTTTATTTCATAAATGGAATCTACAACGTATGCACATTCTACGTCGTAACGACTTTCTATAGTTTGCGCATGCGTCAGGAAATAAGAAAAGCTTACTTCCCATGTTTTTTAAAATCAGAGCTTCTAGAAGGTTTACATGATTTCTTTAAAAACACGAGTTTTTAGAAAATGTGTTTTATTTCATAAATGGAATCAACAAAGTATGCACATTCTACGTCATAACGACTTTCTATAGGTTGCGCATGCGTTTGGAAATAAGAAAAGCTTACTTCCACCGTTTTTTAAAATCACAGCTTCTAGAAGGTTTACATGATTTCGTAAAAAACACGAGTTTTTAGAAAATGTGTTTTATTTCATAAATGGAATCTACAAAGTATGCACATTCTACGTCATAACGACTTTCTATAGTTTGCGCATGCGTTTGGAAATATGAAAAGCTTACTTCCCCCGTTTTTTAAAATCACAGCTTCTAGAAGGTTTACATGATTTCGTAAAAAACACGAGTTTTTAGAAAATGTGTTTTATTTCATAAATGGAATCTACAAAGTATGTAGATTCTACGCATAACGACTTTCTATAGTTTGCGCACGCGTTTGGAAATAAGGAAAGCTTACTTCCCAAGTTTTTTAAAATCACAGCTTCTAGAAGGTTTACATGATTTCTTAAAAAACACGAGTTTTTAGAAAATATGTTTTATTTCATAAATAGAATCAACAAAGTATGCACATTCTACGTCATAATGACTTTCTATAGTTTGCGGATGCGTCCAGAAATAAGAAAAGCTTACTTCCCCCATTTTTTAAAATCACAGCTTCTAGAAGGTTTACATGATTTCGTAAAAAACACGAGTTTTTAGAAAATGTGTTTTATTTCATAAATGGAATCTACAACGTATGCACATTCTACGTCGTAACGACTTTCTATAGTTTGTGCATGCGTCAGGAAATAAGAAAAGCTTACTTCCCACGTTTTTTAAAATCACAGCTTCTAGAAGGTTTACATGATTTCTTTAAAAACACGAGTTTTTAGAAAATGTGTTTTATTTCATAAATGGAATCAACAAAGTATGCACATTCTACGTCATAACGACTTTCTATAGGTTGCGCATGCGTTTGGAAATAAGAAAAGCTTACTTCCCCCGTTTTTTAAAATCACTGTTTCTAGAAGGTTTACATGATTTCTTAAAAAACACGAGTTTTTAGAAAATGTGTTTTATTTCATAAATGGAATCTACAAAGTATGCACATTCTATGTCATAACGACTTTCTATAGTTTGCGCATCCGTTTGGAAATAAGAAAAGCTTGCTTCCCCCGTTTTTTAAAATCACAGTTTCTAGAAGGTTTACATGATTTCTTAAAAAGCACGAGTTTTTAGAAAATGTGTTTTATTTCATAAATGGAATCTACGAAGTATGCACATTCTACGTCATAATGACTTTCTATAGTTTGCGCATGCGTCTGGAAATAAGAAAAGCTTACTTCCCCCATTTCTTAAAATCACAGCTTCTAGAAGGTTTACATGATTTCTTAAAAAACACGAGTTTTTAGAAAATGTGTTTTATTTCATAAATCGAATCAACCATGTATGCACATTCTACGTCATAACGACTTTCTATAGTTTGCGCATGCGTCAGGAAATAAGAAAAGCTTGCTTCCACCGTTTTTTAAAATCACAGCTTCTAGAAGGTTTACATGATTTCGTAAAAAACACGAGTTTTTTAGAAAATGTGTTTTATATCATAAATGGAATCTACAAAGTATGCACATTCTAGGTCATAACAAACTTTCTATAGTTTGCGCATGCGTCCGGAAATAAGAAAAGCTTACTTGCCCCGTTTTTTAAAATCACAGCTTCTAGAAGGTTTACACGATTTCTTAAAAAACACTAGTTTTTAGAAAATGTGTTTTATTTCATAAATCGAATCAACAAAGTATTCACATTCTTCGTCATAACGAATTTCTATACTTTGCACATGCGTTTGGAAATAAGAAAAGCTTACTTCCCCCGTTTTTTAAAATCATAGCTTCTAGAAGGTTTACATGATTTCTTAAAAAACACGAGTTTTCAGAAAATGTGTTTTATTTCTTAAATGGAATCAAGAAAGTATGCACATTCTACGTCATAATGACTTTCTATAGTTTGCGCATGCATCCGGAAATAAGAAAAGCTTACTTCCACCGTTTTTTAAAATCACAGCTTCTAGAAGGTTTACATGATTTTTTAAAAAACACGAGTTTTTAGAAAATGTGTTTTATGGTTATGTATATGTAACTTCGTAATGTATTTCACATGTATATGTATATTGTATTCCTATAGAGATGGTATTATTCCTCTATAAGGAAGTGTCGTCATTTATATTGTAAGTGTCGTAACTTATACTTGATGGGTTATTAGACCACCTTATTTGGGGTCGGCCCTGTATAAGTCATGTGGGTCAAAGGGTTATTAGACCACCCTATTGGGGGTCGTCCATGTGGGTCAAAGGGTTATTAGACCACCCTATTGGGGGTCGGCCCACTCAGCATTATGTTATGTGGTTAAGTTCGAGCCTACATGAGTTAGGTAAAAAGGCAAGTCAAGTCAAGTATAAATAGAGTGCGGGAGGCACTCTATTTGCTCACTCACTTCTCACACATGCACTCAAGGAGGAGTGGCGCACTTATGGAGGAGGAGGATCTACTGCTAGGTTATGTCTATCTCTCATGGTTGGTTGTATCATTGCTCTATCTATCTCTGAGGAAGTTATTGGGGTTTTTCACCTTTATGGTTTTCCCCAAGTAAATCTTTGTGTCTCTTGTGTGCTTGCATTATTTTCTCCATGATTGATATGCTGTAGCTATGCTGTACATGTTGTTCTCTCAGTTAAGATCCTAGATCAGATTGAAGCAAATTCAGAAAATTTAACATGGTATCAGAGCTAGCCTGAAAGAAGGCATGATATGGCATGTATGACACTTGTTGCACTTACGATGCTAGGGCTTGATATAGCAAAAACCAGTCATCGTAGCACTTTCTCTATAAATCCGTTTTGGCGAATTTTTCGGATCTAAAATTGTTACAGGACGAAGCTAAGATCTCCAGGTACCTTGTGTCCAAAGGAAAACCTCTAATTCGTTGTACTTTGTGATTTATGATCTGTGCAATTTAGGGTTTCTGCCTCTTCCAGATCTGAGTTAAAATCAGGTGACCTTGGGAAAAAGGTCATAACTTGGGCTAGGAAGATCCAAATGAAATTTAGTGAAAAGTGACAGGTAGCACACAGACTGTACTATCTCAGAAAACGTTTTCAGAGGCCGAAGTTGAACCAGTGACACGTGTCACTCCGTACAAGTGCGCTCTCCTGTATTATCCCATAAACAGGTCATGTTGCGACATTTGGCATAACTCTCTCTCAGAGAGTCCAATTGAGGTCATACCTGTCGGGATGGAAAGGTAACAGGCCGAGCTATCTCAGGAAACGTTTTCAGAGGCCAAAGTTAAAACAATGACACGTGGCACGCCGTACAAGTTCGCTCTCCTGTATTATCCCATAAACAGGTCATGTTGCGACATTTCGCATAAATCTCTCTCAGAGAGTCCAATTGAGGTCAGACCTGTCAGGATGGAAAGGTAACAGGCCGAGATATCTCAGGAAAACTTTTCAGAGGCCAAAGTTAAAACAGTGACACGTGGCACGCCGTACAAGTTCGCTCTCCTGTTTTATCCCAAAACAGGTCATGTTGCGACATTGTGGCATAACTCTCTCTCAGAGAATCCAATTGAGGTAAGACCTGTCAGGATGGAAAGATAACAGGTCAGGGCTATCTCAGAAAAAGTTTTCAGACCCTGTGGATCAAAAAGTTCAGAGTGACATCAGAAACAATCAGGTACATATTTCTGTCAAAACAGAATTATTTTTGAGTACCTTCATTCATGGCTTCCGGAATTTAGGGCTTCGGAGAAATTTGGAATTTTTGTAATCGGAGACCACGGGCTGGATGCTACTCATCAAAATAGAAATTTAGAGACCAAGATCAGAATTTTTGGTTGGGCAGAAGGCCGGATTGATTAGACCCTAGTTCGGGACTTTGATCAGAAAAGTGCAAAATTAGGGCTTCTGTAAAAATGGGAATTTTTGAAATCTGTGACCACGGCTGGAAGCTCCTCAGAAAAATAGAATCTTAGAGCTTTGGATCAAACATTTTGATTGGGAAGAAGAGTGGGCTTCATCAAAACCCAGTTCAGGGTCACGTCCAGTGAATCCGGAAGTTTCAAAGGCAAAATTGAGGAGGTGAAACTTTGCAGTTTTTCAATTCTGAATATACCAACTTGATCAGCTCATCAAGGCACATATTTCTATCCTGTCAGAAGTTTCAAATTCAAAGTTTGAATTTTTGGGGTTTATCTGACAAACCCATATCCAGCTCAAGGTCCAGTTCTTGCTAATCAAGTGGATTGGGTTAATCCTAGAAGAAGATGGATTGATCATCTGCATGAGTGAAGAAGTTCCCGTTTCAGAGGGAGATGAGGCTAAGGCCTTACATAAGAAGATTACAAGCGATCTCGACAGGTATGACTCATCGAGGTATGTTTTGAGATTTGTTCATGATTAAGTTTATGGTATGTTTGTTTTCATGCTATTACGGTTAGTACAATCTTGATTTCAAACTTGTCATATCACCTTAATAAAATTATGAATGCACGATAGAAAATATTCATTGATTAGGGTATTGACACTTATGATTGTACTAATGCATTATGGTGTTGTATGAGGTGTATATTGTCTACTAACATGAAAGGTACACCAAGAAAGAAAAATCATGTTCTGGTTCAAGAACATATTATCATGATGACACGAGGACAAATATTCATGCATTGTCATGGATCTCATAGAAGATCCATTTACGAGGTATGTATAACTTGGTTTTATAATAGTTAACCTATGAGATATACAGGTTACTAGCACAAGTCATTGAAGAAGGACAAGAAGACATCATGTGAGTATGTTAGACATAAATAGCTAGCATGCTAATCCAGGTATGTTTTTCCTATATCAAGATAGAATCCTACCTTGTGTTAGGATCTTATACTGTTGTGTTGTTTGATAATGATTATTCATGAAGTCGTAGGTCATGGCTGTATGCATATTATTTTTCTTACCATAATTGATGATATGACTAACCAGAAGAATCATGAAGGTATAGGTTTGAATAATCACAGGTTTTATGCATTTTATATCTCTTATCTTAATTGATGATTTAACTAACCTGAAGAGTCATAGGTTTGAGTAATTACAGGTTTAGACATGTTATGTTTCTTATGATTTGACTAACCTTAAGAATTCTACATAAACCTTGAATGCTAATGCTTATTATTTTCTGTTTGAAATGATCATGACTATACATGGTTGAGATTATTGTGTTTTAATAGTATACTAATGAATGTATGATTTTATATGAGATCACAAGGATAACACAATCATGATACTAATAAGCATGCATAGGAACCAAGGATGAATGTAAGTTCAAGGACAGGTAATCCAGGAAGCAAAGATCAAGAGGGAGTACACTCCAGTGGTTTATGAAAGGATGCAGATATTCAGAGGGAGTTGACCATCTCTCTACATCCCACAACAGAAAGGTGTAGAAGAAGCTACTTCAGATTAGGACTCCAGCAGCTCCTGCAAGGAAGCGAAGACTCAGAGGGAGTCCACCCAACGAACAAACAAAGATAAGTATTTGAATTGTCATTTCTTAAATAAAACTGTTCAATAATGTATATACTGCTGTTCCTAGAATTAGGTTGTGTATTATGCATATTAGAATAGGTGCATTGATGAACAGTATACTACTAATATACATGGGTAAGTGGCCTATGGCACTGTACAACATTCCATTGCTACTTATCTAGAATGAAACCTGTTTGCTGACATGTTGGGAGTTGTGCACACTCTTAACAATGTTCTGGTAGAGATTGGAAGGCATCTAGAAAGTTACGGGATATGGATAAATGTTGTATTGAAGCATTGGCTAAGATAATTGCATGACTGTATGACATATTTCTTTATGTGTAAGAATTTGTTCTGAAAACTATGAGATGTTTCTAATCATGCAATTTAACCTGTTTTGTAGGAAAGACCGCATATCTTCACCTACAAAAGGACTACAACATTTGTTCCAGCAACAAAGATATTTATTGAAGATATTGAAGTTCCCAGGATCTGGGATGAAGAAATGGAATGCCATGATCCATCGATCATGAAGAATGATGTTTGGGATGTAGTCCCAAGACATGAAGGGAAGTTTGCTATGACTTCCAAATGGAACTATTAGATCAAGCATGTTGCAGATGGCAGCATTAAGAAATATAAAAGTGATGAAATAGAAGATACACCAGATGGATTCAAGACAGCTTCCTTGAATGGTGTAGTTGAAGAAGAAGTATATGTAGAGTAGCCACTTGGTTCTGAGACACATGATAGGAAATCATATATGTGCAGAACTTGGTATGGTGAAGATATATTGATTACCGACACGCAGCGGAAGCTTACTACCGAGTTCGAGATGAAGAACCTGGGGATGATGCACTATTTGTTTTTGACATGGAGGTGTGGCAGAGTGCAGATAGAATCTTCCTTGGACAAGGGAAGTATGCAGTAGAGATCCCAAAGAGGTTCGGGATGATGGATTGCAAGGCCATGGCCACACCTATGGCATCGAATCTGAAGCTTCTATGTGATGCTTCATTTGAGCTAGTCGATGTCTTTATGTATCGTCAGATGATTGGGTCCTTGATGTACCTGACGAACACGAGACCAGACATTTGCTTTGCTGTGAACATATTGAGCCAGTTCCTGACGGATCCGAGGAGTGTTCACCTGGTTGCTGTAAAGCATGTTCTGAGGTACCTGAAGGGTACAATGGATTATGGGCTCAAGTATGAAACGAATCAAAATTTTAACCTGCAGGGTTATGTTGATTCAGATTGGGCTGGCAGTGCTGCAGATAGGAAGAGCACATTTGGGTGTTGCTTCAGTATGGGATCAGGTGTGATCTCTTGGTTTAGTAGGAAGCAGTCCTGCGTAGCACTGAGTACAGCTGAGGCAGAGTATGTTGCAGCCTGTTCAGCTAGTTGTGAGGCAGTATGGCTACGGAAGCTACTGTCTGAGTTATTTAATCTCCCGTTGGAGGCTACTGGTATCTTCTGTGATAACCAGAGTTATGTGAAGCTGTCCGAGAACCCAGTGTTTCATGACAGGTCGAAACACATAGAGATCAAATATCACTATATCAGGGATATGGTGCAGAGAGGAGCTGTGAAGCTCCTATATGTTGCGACAGACGAGCAGATTGCAGATGTGCTGACGAAGCCACTAGCCAGGGTGAAGTTCGAGTACTTCAGAGAGAGGCTTGGCGTTCTTCAGATCGGGGACACTTCGAGGAAGAAGTGATGGACACATTTGCTGAAGCCATTCCAAGCATGTTGGAAGGAGGATCCTTCACATGGGTGTGGATGTAAGCGCTGGATGATGAACATCAGGATGATGTTCTGGTTTCTGCTTGATATGATCAGTTGGATCATTTTTATTTATGTATGTATGTACGCATCATGTGGATGCTGGATATGATCAGTTGGATCATTTTATGTATGTATGTACGCATCATGTGGATGTTGGATATGATCAGTTGGATCACTTTATGTATGTATGTATGCATCATGTTGGATGCTTGGACCATGTATCTGTATATGTATCAGGTGGATACATTGTATGATCAGGTGGATCATGTATGGTGATATGTATCATGTATTTGTATTTGTATCAGGTGGATACATTGATGATCAGGAGGATCATGTATGATGATATGTATTAGGTAGATACTTGGTATGCATCAGGTAGATGCATTGATGATCAGGAGGATCATGTATGATGATATGTATCATGTATTTGTATCAGGTGGATACATTGATTATCAGGAGGATCATGTATGATGATATGTATCAGGTAGATACTTGGTATGCATCAGGTAGATGCATTGATGATCAGGAGGATCATGTATGATGATATGTATCATGTATTTGTATCAGGTGGATACATTGATGATTAGGAGGATCATGTATGATACTTGGTATGCATCAGGTAGATGCATTGATGATCTGGTGGATCATGCAGCAGGATGTTGCAGTGATGATCAGGATGATCATAGATGACGAGCTTCAGGATGTTGCTCCAGATGACATGCAGCAGGATGTTGCAGTGATGATCAGGATGATCATAGATGATGAGCTTCAGGATGTTGCTCCAGATGACATGCAGCAGGATGTTGCAGTGATGATCAGGATGGTCATAGATGACGAGCTTCAGGATGTTGCTCGAGATGACATGCAGCAGGATGTTGCAGTGATGATCAGGATGATCATAGATGACGAGCTTCAGGATGTTGCTCCAAATGACATGAAGCAGGACGTTGCAGTGATGATGATCAGGATGATCATGGATACATCAGGATGATGTATGGTGAGTATCAGGTTGATACTTTATGGCTGTGGATCAGGTTGTGCAGATGAGCATGTAATTCATTGCTCTGGGAGATTTGCCGATGGTCTTTCGAGGTTTTGCCTATGGCATGTAATTCGGTGCCCTGGGACATCTGGCAAATGCTCTTTCGAGGTTTTGCTCTGGGAGGACATGTAATTCGTTTCCCTGGGAGATCTGCAGATAGTCTTTCGAGGTTTTTCCTATGGCATATAATAGAGCCCTGGGATATCTGGCAGATGCTCTTGCGAGGTTTTGTCCTATGGCATGTAATTCGTTTCCCTGGGAGATCCGATAGGTTGGGCTGTGTGCCCGTAATCAGTCCTGGGATGCTCTTGCGAGGTTTTTCCACAACCACATGTAATTCGTTTCCCTGGGAGATCCTATAGGTAGAGCTGTGTGCTCGTAACAGCCTGGGATGCTCTTGCGAGGTTTTGTGGTGAGGTCACATGTAATTCGTTGCCCTGGGAGATCCTATAGGTAGAGATGTGTGCTCGTAACAGCCTGGGATGCTCTTGCGAGGTTTTGTGGTGAGGTCACATATAATTCGTTGCCCTGGGAGATCCTATAGGTAGAGCTGTGTGCTAGTAACAGCCTGGGATGCTCTTTCGAGGTTTTGTGACACACGTAAAAGTCCTGAGGATTCCACAGTATGGCCAGTGATGACGAAGACCTGCAAGTGGTGGGCCTACATCCAGTATGAAAAAGGACTGGCTCTATAGAACTTCCTATGACGAGTAGATTCAGAGATTGATTGAGATAGCAGCAGCAATGACGATGATGATGACTCGATGACGATTATCCAGTGACGATGATCCAGAGAAGATGACTTGTGCTAGAAGAACTGTGCTGAGAAATACCTTCCTAGTTAAGAGGGAGTGTTGATGTATATGTAACTTCGGAATGTATTTCACATGTATATGTATATTGTATTCCTATAGAGATGGTATTATTCCTCTATAAGGAAGTGTCGTCATTTATATTGTAAGTGTCGTAACTTATACTTGATGGGTTATTAGACCACCTTATTTGGGTTCGGCCCTGTATAAGTCATGTGGGTCAAAGGGTTATTAGACCACCCTATTGGGGGTCGGTCCACTCAGCATTATGTTATGTGGTTAAGTTCGAGCCTACATGAGTTAGGCAAAAAGGCAAGTCAAGTCAAGTATAAATAGAGTGCGGGAGGCACTCTATTTGCTCACTCACTTCTCACACATGCACTCAAGGAGGAGTGGCGCACTTATGGAGGAGGAGGATCTGCTGCTAGGTTATGTCTATCTCTCATGGTTGGTTGTATCATTGCTCTATCTATCTCTGAGGAAGTTATTGGGGTTTTTCACCTTTATGGTTTTCCCCAAGTAAATCTTCGTGTCTCTTGTGTGCTTGCATTATTGTCTCCATGATTGATATGCTGTAGATATGCTGTACATGTTGTTCTCTCAGTTAAGATCCTAGATCAGATTGAAGCAAATTCAGAAAATTTAACATTTTATGTCATAAATGGAATCAACAAAGTATGCCCATTCTACGTCATAACGACTTTCTATAGTTTGCGCATTCGTCCAGAAATAAGAAAAGCTTACTTCCACCGTTTATTAAAATCACAGCTTCTAGAAGGTTTACATGATTTCGTAAAAAACACGAGTTTTTAGAAAATGTGTTTTATTACATAAATGCAATCTACAAAGTATGCACATTCTACGTCATAACGACTTTCTATAGTTTGCGCACGCGTCCGGAAATAAGAAAATCTTACTTCCCCAACTTTTTAAAATCACAGCTTCTAGAAGGTTTACATGATTTCTTAAAAAACACGAGTTTTTAGAAAATGTGTTTTATTTCATAAATGGAATCTACAAAATATGAACATTCTACGTCATAACGAATTTCTATAGTTTGCGCATGCGTTTGGAAATAAGAAAAGCTTACTTGCCCCGTTTTTTAAAATCACGGCTTCTAGAAGGTTTACATGATTTCTTAAAAAACACGAGTTTTTAGAAAATGTGCTTTATTTCATAAATGGAATCAACAAAGTATGCACATTCTACGTCATAACGACTTTCTATACTTTGCGCATGCATTTGGAAATAAGAAAAGCTTACTTCCCCCGTTTTTTAAAATCACAGCTTCTAGAAGGTTTACATGATTTCTTAAAAAACATGAGTTTTTAGACAATGTGTTTTATTTCATAAATGGAATCTACAAAGTATGCAAATTCTACGTCATAACGACTTTCTATAGTTTGCTCATGCGTTTGGAAATAAGAAAAGCATACTTCCCAAGTTTTTTAAAATCACAACTTCTAAAAGGTTTACATGATTTCTTAAAAAACACTAGTTTTTAGAAAATGTGTTTTATTTCTCAAATGGAATCAACAAAGTATGCACATTCTATGTCATAAAGACTTTCTATAGTTTGCGCATGCGTCCGAAAATAGGAAAAGCTTACTTCCACCGTTTTTTAAAATCACAGCTTCTGGAAGGTTTACATGATTTCTTAAAAAACACGAGTTTTTGGAAAATGTGTTTTATTTCATCAATGGAATCAGCAAAGTATGCACATTCTACATCATAACGACTTTCTATAGTTTGTGCATGCGTTTGGAAATAGGAAAAGCTTACTTCCCCCATTTTTTAAAATCACAGCTTCTAGAAGGTTTACATGATTTCTTAAAAAACATGAGTTTTTAGAAAATGTGTTTTATTTCATAAATGGAATCAACCATGTATGCACATTTTACGTCATAACGACTTTCTTTAGTTTGCGCATGCGTCAGGAAATAAGAAAAGCTTACTTCCACCGTTTTTTAAAATCACAGCTTCTAGAAGGTTTACATGATTTCGTAAAAAACACGAGTTTTTAGAAAATGTGTTTTATTTCATAAACGGAATCTACAAAGTATGCACATTCTACGTCATAAAGACTTTCTATAGTTTGCGCATGCGTCCGGAAATAAGAAAAGCTTACTTGCCCCGTTTTTTAAAATCACAGCTTCTAGAAGGTTTACATGATTTCTTAAAAAACACGAGTTTTTAGAAAATGTGTTTTATTTCATAAATCGAATCAACCAAGTATGCACATTCTACGTCATAACGACTTTCTATACTTTGCGCATGCGTTTGGAAATATGAAAAGCTTACTTCCACCATTTTTTAAAATCATAGCTTCTAGAAGGTTTACATGATTTCGTAAAAAACACGAGTTTTTAGAAAATGTGTTTTATTTCATAAATGGAATCTACAAAGTATGCACATTCTACGTCATAATGACTTTCTATAGTTTGTGCATCCGTCCGGAAATAAGAAAAGCTTACTTCCACCGTTTTTTAAAATCACAGCTTCTAGAAGGTTTACATGATTTCTTAAAAACCACGAGTTTTTAGAAAATGTGTTTTATTTCCTAAATGGAATCAACAAAGTATGCACATTCTACGTCATAACGACTTTTTATAGTTTGCGCATTCGTCCGGAAATAAGAAAAGCTTACTTCCACCCTTTATGAAAATCACAGCTTCTAGAAGGTTTACATGATTTCGTAAAAAACACGAGTTTATAGAAAATGTGTTTTATTTCATAAATGCAATCTACAAAGTATGCACATTCTATGTCATAACGACTTTCTATATTTTGCGCATGCGTCCGGAAATAAGAAAAGCTTACTTCCCCCGTTTTTTTAAATCACAGCTTCTAGAAGGTTTACATGATTTCTTAAAAAACACGAGTTTTTAGAAAATGTGTTTTATTTCATAAATGGAATCAACAAAGTATGCACATTCTATGTCATAACGACTTTCTATAGTTTGCGCATGCGTTTGGAAATAAGAAAAGCTTACTTCCCCCGTTTTTTAAAATCACAGCTTCTAGAAGGTTTACATGATTTCTTAAAAAACACGAGTTTTTAGAAAATGTGTTTTATTTCATAAATGGAATCAACAAAGTATGCACATTCTACGTCATAAATACTCTCTATAGTTTGCGCATGCGTCCGGAAATAAGAAAAGCTTACTTCCACCGTTTTTTAAAATCACAGCTTCTAGTAGGTTTACATGATTTCGTAAAAAACACGAGTTTTTAGAAAATGTGCTTTATTTCATAAATGGAATCTACAAAGTATGCACATTGTACGTCATAACGACTTTCTATAGTTTGCGCATGCGTCCGGAAATAAGAAATTCTTACTTCCCCCGTTTTTTAAAATCACAGCTTCTAGAAGGTTTACATGATTTCCTAAAAAACACGAGGTTTTAGAAAACTTGTTTTATTTCAAAAATGGAATCAACAAAGTATGCACATTCTACGTCATAACGACTTTCTATAGTTTGCGCATGCATCCGGAAATAAGAAAAGCTTACTTCCCCCGTTTTTTAAAATCACAGCTTCTAGAAGGTTTACATGATTTCTTAAAAAACACGAGTTTTTAGAAAATGTGTTTTATTTCATAAATGGAGTCTACAAAGTATGCAAATTCTACGTCATAACGACTTTCTATAGTTTGCGCATGCGTCCGGAAATAAGAAAATCTTACTTCCCCCGTTTTTTAAAATCACAGCTTCTAGAAGGTTTACATGATTTCCTAAAAAACACGAGTTTTTAGAAAACTTGTTTTATTTCATAAATGGAATCAACAAAGTATGCACATTCTACGTCATAACGACTTTCTATAGTTTGCGAATGCATCCGGAAATAAGAAAAGCTTACTTCCCCCGTTTTTTAAAATCACAGCTTCTACAAGGTTTACATGATTTCTTAAAAAACACGAGTTTTTAGAAAATGTGTTTTATTTCATAAATGGAATCAACAAAGTATGCACATTCTACGTCATAACGAATTTCTATAGTTTACACATGCGTTTGGAAAAAAGAAAAGCTGACTTCCCTCGTTTATTAAAATCACAGCTTCTAGAAGGTTTACATGATTTCTTAAAAAATAAGAGTTTTTAGAAAATGTGTTTTATTTCATAAATGGAATCAACAAAGTATGCACATTCTACGTCATAACGACTTTCTATAGTTTGCGCATGCGTCCGGAAATAAGAAAATCTTACTTCCCCCGTTTTTTAAAATCACAGCTTCTAGAAGGTTTACATGATTTCCTAAAAAACACGAGTTTTTAGAAAACTTGTTTTATTTCATAAATGGAATCAACAAAGTATGCACATTCTACGTCATAACGACTTTCTATAGTTTGCGCATGCGTCCGGAAATAAGAAAATCTTACTTCCCCCGTTTTTTAAAATCACAGCTTCTAGAAGGTTTACATGATTTCCTAAAAAACACGAGTTTTTAGAAAACTTGTTTTATTTCATAAATGGAATCAACAAAGTATGCACATTCTACATCATAACGACTTTCTATAGTTTGCGCATGCATCCGGAAATAAGAAAAGCTTACTTCCCCCGTTTTTTAAAATCACAGCTTCTAGAAGGTTTACATGATTTCTTAAAAAACACGAGTTTTTAGAAAATGTGTTTTATTTCATAAATGGAATCAACAAAGTATGCACATTATACGTCATAACGACTTTCTATTCTTTGCGGATGCGTTTGGAAATAAGAAAAGCTTACTTACCCCATTTTTTAAAATCACAGCTTCTAGAAGGTTTACATGATTTGTTAAAAAACACGAGTTTTTAGAAAATGTGTTTTATTTCATGAATGGAATCTACAAAGTATGCACATTCTACGTCATAACGACTTTCTATAGTTTGCGCATGCGTTTGGTAATAAGAAAAGCTTACTTCCCACGTTTTTTAAAATCACAGCTTCTAGAAGGTTTACATGATTTCGTAAAAAACACGAGTTTTTAGAAAATGTGTTTTATTTCATAAATAGAATCAACAAAGTATGCACATTCTACGTCATAATGACTTTCTATAGTTTGCGCATGCGTCCGGAAATAAGAAAAGCTTACTTCCACCGTTTTTAAAAATCACAGCTTCTAGAAGGTTTACATGATTTCGTAAAAAACATGAGTTTTTAGAAAATGTGTTTTATTTCATAAATGGAATCTACAAAGTATGCACATTCTATGTCATAATGACTTTCTATAGTTTGCGCATGCGTACGGAAATAAGAAAAGCTTACTTCCCGCATTTTTTAAAATCACAGCTTCTAGAAGGTTTACATGATTTCATAAAAAACACAAGTTTTTAGAAAATGTGTTTTATTTCATAAATGGAATCTACAAAGTATGCACATTCTACGTCATAACGACTTTCTATAGTTTGCGCATGCGTCCGGAAATAAGAAAAGCTTACTTCCCCCGTTTTTTAAAATCACAGCTTCTACAAGGTTTACATGATTTCTTAAAAAACACGAGTTTTTAGAAAATGTGTTTTATTTCATAAATGGAATCAACAAAGTATGCACATTCTGCGTCATAACGACTTTCTATACTTTGCTCATGCGTTTGGAAATAAGAAAAGCTTACTTCCCCCGTTTTTTAAAATCACAGCTTCTAGAAGGTTTACATGATTTCTTAAAAAACATGAGTTTTTAGAAAATGTGTTTTATTTCATAAATGGAATCTACAAAGTATGCACATTCTATGTCATAACGACTTTCTATAGTTGGCGCATGCGTTTGGAAATAAGAAAAGCTTTCTTCGCCCTTTTTTTAAAATCACAGCTTCTAGAAGGTTTACATGATTTCTTAAAAAACACGAGTTTTTAGAAAATGTGTTTTATTTCATAAATGCAATCAACAAAGTATGCACATTCTACGTCATAACGACTTTCTATACTTTGTGCATGCTTTTGGAAATAAGAAAAGCTTACTTCCCCCATTTTTTAAAATCATAGCTTCTAGAAGGTTTACATGATTTCTTAAAAAACACGAGTTTTTAGAAAATGTATTTTATTTCTTAAATGGAATCAACAAAGTATGCACATTCTACGTCATAATGACTTTCTATAGTTTGCGCATGCATCCGGAAATAAGAAAAGCTTCCACCATTTTTTAAAATCATAGCTTCTAGAAGGTTTACACGATTTCTTAAAAAACACGAGTTTTTAGAAAATGTGTTTTATTTCATAAATGGAATCAACAAAGTATGCACATTCTTCGTCATAACGACTTTCTATAGTTTGCGCATGCGTTTGGAAATAAGAAAAGCTTACATCCCCCATTTTTTAAAATCACAGCTTCTAGAAGGTTTAAATGATTTCTTAAAAAACATGAGTTTTTAGAAAATGTGTTTTATTTCATAAATGGAATCAACAAAGTATGCACATTCTACGTCATAACGACTTTCTATAGTTTACGCATTCGTCCGGAAATAAGAAAAGCTTACTTCCACCGTTTTTTAAAATCACAGCTTCTAGAAGATTTACATGATTTCGTAAAAAACACGAGTTTTTAGAAAATGTGTTTTATTTCATCAATGGAATCAACAAAGTATGCACATTCTACGTCATAACGACTTTCTATAGTTTGCGCATGCCTCCTGAAGTAAGAAAAGCTTACTTCCACCGTTTTTTAAAATCACAGCTTCTAGAAGGTTTACATGATTTCTTAAAAAACACGTGTTTTTAGAATATGTGTTTTATTTCATAAATGGAATAAACAAAGTATGCACATTCTACGTCATAACGACTTTCTATAGTTTGCGCTTGCGTTTGGAAATAAGAAAAGCTTACCTCCCCCGTTTTTTAAAATCACAGCTTCTAGAAGGTTTACATGATTTCTTAAAAAACACGAGTTTTTAGAAAATGTGTTTTATTTCATAAATGGAATCAACAAAGTATGCACATTCTACGTCATAATGACTTTCTATAGTTTGCGCATGCGTTTGGAAATAAGAAAAGCTTACTTCCCCCGTTTTTTAAAATGACAGCTTCTAGAAGGTTTACATGATTTTGTAAAAAACATGAGTTTTTAGAAAATGTGTTTTATTTCATAAATGGAATCAACAAAGTATGCACATTCTACGTCATAACGACTTTCTATAGTTTACGCATGCGTTTGGAAATAAGAAAAGATTACTTCCACCGTTTTTTAAAATCACAGCTTCTAGAAGGTTTACATAATTTCGTAAAAAACACGAGTTTTTAGAAAATGTGTTTTATTTCATAAATGGAATCTACAAAGTATGCACATTCTACGTCACAACGACTTTCTATAGTTTGTGCATGCGTCCGGAAATAAGAAAAGCTTACTTCCCCCATTTTTTAAAATCACAGCTTCTAGAAGGTTTACATGATTTCTTAAAAAACACGAGTTTATTGAAAATGTGTTTTATTTCATAAATGGAATCAACAAAGTATGCACATTCTACGTCATAACGACTTTCTATAGTTCGTGCATGCATTTGGAAATAAGAAAAGCTTACTTCCCCCGTTTTTTGAAATCACAGCTTCTAGAAGGTTTACATAATTTCTTAAAAAACACGAGTTTTTAGAAAATGTGTTTTATTTCATAAATGGAATCAACAAAGTATGCACATTCTACGTCATAACGACTTTCTATAGTTTGCGCATGCGTCCGGAAATAAGAAAAGCTTACTTCCACCGTTTTTTAAAATCACAGCTTCTAGAAGGTTTACATGATTTCGTAAAAATCACGAGTTTTTAGAAAATGTTTTTTATTTCATAAATGGAATCTACAAAGAATGCACATTCTACGTCATAACGACTTTCTATAGTTTGTGCATGCGTCCAGAAATAAGAAAAGCTTACTTCCACCATTTTTTAAAATCACAGCTTCTAGAAGATTTACATGATTTCGTAAAAAACACGAGTTTTTAGAAAATGTGTTTTATTTCATCAATGGAATCAACAAAGTATGCACATTCTACGTCATAACGACTTTCTATAGTTTGCGCATGCCTCCGGAAGTAAGAAAAGCTTACTTCCATCGTTTTTTAAAATCACAGCTTCTAGAAGGTTTATATGATTTCTTAAAAAACACGTGTTTTTAGAAAATGTGTTTTATTTCATAAATGGAATAAACAAAGTATGCACATTCTACATCATAACGACTTTCTATAGTTTGCGCTTGCGTTTGGAAATAAGAAAAGCTTACATCCCCCGTTTTTTAAAATCACAGCTTCTAGAAGGTTTACATGATTTCGTAAAAAACACGGGTTTTTAGAAAATGTGTTTTATTTCATAAATGGAATCAACAAAGTATGCACATTCTACGTCATAACGACTTTCTATAGTTTGCGCATGCGTCCGGAAATAAGAAAAGCTTACTTCCACCGTTTTTTAAAATCACAGCTTCTAGAATGTTTACATGATTTCTTAAAAAACAAGAGTTTTTAGAAAATGTGTTTTATTTCATAAATGGAATCAACAAAGTATGCACATTCTACGTCATAATGACTTTTTATAGTTTGCGCATGCGTTTGGAAATAAAAAAAGCTTACTTCCCCCGTTTTTTAAAATGACAGCTTCTAGAAGGTTTACATGATCTTGTAAAAAAACGAGTTTTTAGAAAATGTGTTTTATTTCATAAATGGAATCAACAAAGTATGCACATTCTACGTCATAACGACTTTCTATAGTTTGCGCATGCGTTTGGAAATAAGAAAAGATTACTTCCACCGTTTTTTAAAATCACAGCTTCTAGAAGGTTTACATAATTTGGTAAAAAACAAGAGTTTTTAGAAAATGTGTTTTATTTCATAAATGGAATCTACAAAGTATGCACATTCTACGTTATAACGACTTTCTATAGTTTGCGCATTCGTCCGGAAATAATAAAACCTTTCTTCCACCGTTTTTTAAAATCACAGCTTCTAGAAGGTTTACATGATTTCTTAAAAAACACGAGTTTTTAGAAAATGTGTTTTATTTGATAAATGGAATCTACAAAGTATGCACATTCTACGTCATAACGACTTTCTATAGTTTGCACATGCGTTTGGAAAAAAGAAAAGCTGACTTCCCTCGTTTTTTAAAATCATAGCTTCTAGAAGGTTTACATGATTTCTTAAAAAACAAGAGTTTTTAGAAAATGTGTTTTATTTCATAAATGGAATCAACAAAGTATGCACATTCTACATCATAACGACTTTCTATAGTTTGCACATGCATTTGAAAATAAGAAAAGCTTACTTCCCTCGTTTTTTAAAATCACAGCTTCTAGAAGGTTTACATGATTTCTTAAAAAACACGAGTTTTTAGAAAATGTGTTTTATTTCATAAATGGAATCTACAAATTATGCACATTTTATGTCATAACGACTTTCTATAGTTTGCGCATGCGTCCGGAAATAAGAAAAGGTTACATCCCCCGTTTTATAAAATAACAGCTTCTAGAAGGTTTACATGATTTCTTAAAAAACATGAGTTTTTAGAAGATGTGTTTTATTTGATAAATGGAATCTACAAAGTATGCACATTCTACATCATAACGACTTTCTATAGTTTGCGCATGCGTCCGGAAATATGAAAAGCTTATTTCCCCCGTTTTTTAAAATCACAGCTTCCAGAAGGTTTACATGATTTCTTAAAAAACACGAGTTTTTAGATAATGTGTTTTATTTCATAAATGGAATCAACAAAGTATGCACATTCTTCGTCATAATGACTTTCTATAGTTTGCGCATGCGTTTGGAAATAAGAAAATCTTACATCCCCCGTTTTTTAAAATCACAGCTTCTAGAAGGTTTAAATGATTTCTTAAAAAACATGTGTTTTTAGAAAATGTGTTTTATTTCATAAATGGAATCAACAAAGTATGCACATTCTACGTCATAACGACTTTCTATAGTTTGCGCATGCGTCCGGAAATAAGAAAAGCTTACTTCCACCGTTTTTTAAAATCACAGCTTCTAGAATGTTTACATGATTTCTTAAAAAAAAAGAGTTTTTAGAAAATGTGTTTTATTTCATAAATGGAATCAACAAAGTATGCACATTCTACGTCATAATGACTTTTTATAGTTTGCGCATGCGTTTGGAAATAAAAAAAGCTTACTTCCCCCGTTTTTTAAAATGACAGCTTCTAGAAGGTTTACATGATCTTGTAAAAAAACGAGTTTTTAGAAAATGTGTTTTATTTCATAAATGGAATCAACAAAGTATGCACATTCTACGTCATAACGACTTTCTATAGTTTGCGTATGCCTCCGGAAGTAAGAAAAGCTTACTTCCACCGTTTTTTAAAATCACAGCTTCTAGAAGGTTTACATGATTTCTTAAAAAACACGTGTTTTTAGAAAATGTGTTTTATTTCATAAATGGAATAAACAAAGTATGCACATTCTACGTCATAACGACTTTCTATAGTTTGCGCTTGCGTTTGGAAATAAGAAAACCTTACTTTCCCCGTTTTTTAAAATCACAGCTTATAGAAGGTTTACATGATTTCTTAAAAAACACGAGTTTTTAGAAAATGTGTTTTATTTCATAAATGGAATCAACAAAGTATGCACATTCTACGTCATAATGACTTTCTATAGTTTGCGCATGCGTTTGGAAATAAGAAAAGCTTACTTCCCCCGTTTTTTAAAATGACAACTTCTAGAAGGTTTACATGATTTTGTAAAAAACACGAGTTTTTAGAAAATGTGTTTTATTTCATAAATGGAATCAACAAAGTATGCACATTCTACGTCATAACGACTTTCTATAGTTTGCGCATGCGTCCGGAAATAAGAAAAGCTTACTTCCACCGTTTTTTAAAATCACAGCTTCTAGAAGGTTTACATGATTTCGTAAAAATCACGAGTTTTTAGAAAATGTGTTTTATTTCATAAATGGAATCTACAAAGAATGCACATTCTACGTCATAACGACTTTCTATAGTTTGTGCATGCGTCCAGAAATAAGAAAATCTTACTTCCATCGTTTTTTAAAATCACAGCTTCTAGAAGGTTTACATGATTTCGTAAAAAACACGAGTTTTTAGAAAATGTGTTTTATTTCATAAATGGAATCTACAAAGTATGCACATTCTACGTCATAACGAATTTCTATAGTTTGCGCATGCGTTTGGAAATAAGAAAAGCTTACTTCCCCCGTTTTTTAAAATCACATCTTCTAGAAGGTTTACATGATTTCGTAAAAAACACGAGTTTTAAGAAAATGTGTTTTATTTCATAAATGGAATCAACAAAGTATGCACATTCTAAGTCATAACGACTTTCTATAGTTTGCACATGCGTTTGGAAATAAGAACAGCTTACTTCGACCGTTTTTTAAAATCACAGCTTCTAGAAGGTTTACAGAATTTTGTAAAAAACACGAGTTTTTAGAAAATGTGTTTTATTTCATAAATGGAATCTACAAAGTATGCACATTCTACGTCACAACGACTTTCTATAGTTTGTGGATGCGTCTGGAAATAAGAAAAGCTTACTTCCCCCGTTTTTTCAAATCACAGCTTCTAGAAGGTTTACATGAGTTCTTAAAAAACACGAGTTTTTAGAAAATGTGTTTTATTTCATAAATGGAATCAACAAAGTATGCACATTCTACGTCATAACAACTTTCTATAGTTTGCGCTTGCGTTTGGAAATAAGAAAAGCTTACTTCCCCCGTTTTTTAAAATCACAGCTTCTAGAAGGTTTACATGACTTCTTAAAAAACATGAGTTTTTAGAAAATGTGTTTTATTTCATTAATGGAATCAACAAAGTATGCACATTCTACGTCATAACGACTTTCTATAGTTTGCGCATGCGTCTAGAAATAAGAAAAGCTTACATCCACCGTTTTTTGAAATCACAGCTTCTAGAAGGTTTACATGATTTCGTAAAAAACACAAGTTTTTAGAAAATGTGTTTTATTTCATAAATGGAATCTACAAAGTATGCACATTCTATGTCATAACGACTTTCTATATTTTGTGCATGCGTCCGTAAATAAGAAAAGCTTACTTCCACCGTTTTTTAAAATCACAGCTTCTAGAAGGTTTACATGATTTCGTAAAAAACACGAGTTTTTAGAAAATGTGTTTTATTTCATAAATGGAATCTACAAAGTATGCACATTCTACATCATAATGACTTTCTATAGTTTGCGCATGCGTCCGGAAATAAGAAAAGTTTACTTCCCCCGTTTTTTAAAATCACAGCTTCTAGAAGGTCTACATGATTTCGTAAAAAACATGAGTTTTTAGAAGAAAAAAAATTTATTTCATAAATGGAATCTACAAAGTATGCACAATCTACGTCATAACGACTTTCTATAGTTTGCGCATGCGTCTGGAAGTAAGAAAAGATTACTTCCACCGTTTTTTAAAATCACAGCTTCTAGAAGGTTTACATGATTTCGCAAAAAACATGAGTTTTTAGAAAATGTGTTTTATTTCATAAATGGAATCGACAAAGTATGCACATTCTACGTCATAACGACTTTCTATAGTTTGCGCATGCGTATAGAAATAAGAAAAGCTTACTTCCACCTTTTTTTAAAATCACAGCTTCTAGAAGGTTTACATAATTTCGTAAAAAACACGAGTTTTTAGAAAATGTGTTTTATGTCATAAATGGAATCAACAAAGTATGCACATTCTATGTCATAACGACTTTCTATAGTTTGCGCTTGCTTTTGGAAATAAGAAAAGCTTACTTCCCCCGTTTTTTAAAATCACAGCTTCTAGAAGGTTTACATGATTTCGTAAAAAACACGAGTTTTTAGAAAATGTGTTTTATTTCATAAATGGAATCTACAAAGTATGCACATTCTACGTCATAACGACTTTCTATAGTTTGCGCATGCGTCTGGAAATAATAAAAGCTTACTTCCACCATTTTTTAAAATCACAGCTTCTAGAAGGTTTACATGATTTCGTAAAAAACACGAGTTTTTAGAAAATGTGTTTTATTTCATAAATGGAATCGACAAAGTATGCACATTCTACGTCATAACGACTTTCTATAGTTTTTGCATGCGTCCGGAAATAAGAAAAGCTTACTTCCACCATTTTTTAAAATCACAGCTTCTTGAAGGTTTACACGATTTCGTAAAAAACACAAGTTTTTAGAAAATGTGTTTTATTTCATAAATGGAGTCTATAAAGTATGCACATTCTACATCATAACGACTTTCTATAGTTTGCGCTTGCGTTTGGAAATAAGAAAAGCTTACTTCCCCCGTTTTTTAAAAGCACAGCTTCTAGAAGGTTTACATGATTTCTTAAAAAACACGAGTTTTTAGAAAATGTGTTTTATTAAATAAATGGAATCAACAAAGTATGCACATTCTACGTCATAACGAATTTCTATAGTTTGCGCATGCATTTGGAAATAATAAAAGCTTACTTCCACCGTTTTTTAAAATCACAGCTTCTAGAAGGTTTACACGATTTATTAAAAAACACGAGTTTTTAGAAAAAGTGTTTTATTTCATAAATGCAATCAACAAAGTATGCACATTCTACGTCATAACGACTTTCTATAGTTTGCGCATGTGTTTGGAAATAAGAGAAGCTTACTTCCACCATTTTTTAAAATCACAGCTTCTAGAAGGTTTACATGATTTCGTAAAAAACACAAGCTTCTAGAAAATGTGTTTTATCTCATAAATGGAATCAAAAAAGTATGCACATTCTACGTCATAAATACTTTCTATAGTTTGCGCATTCGTCCGGAAATAAGAAAATCTTACTTCCACCGTTTTTTAAAATCACAGCTTCTAGAAGGTTTACATGATTTCGTAAAAAACACGAGTTTTTGGAAAATGTGTTTTATTTCATAAATGGAATCAACAAAGTATGCACATTCTATGTCATAACGACTTTCTATAGTTTGCGCATGCGTTTGGAAATAAGAAAAGCTTACATCTCCTGTTTTTTAAAATCACAGCTTCTAAAACGTTTACATGATTTCTTAAAAAAAACACGAGTTTTTAGAAAATGTGTTTTATTTCATAAATGGAATCAACAAAGTATGCACATTCTACGTCATAACGACTTTCTATAGTTTGCGCATGCGTTTGGAAATAAGAAAAGCTTACATCCCCCGTTTTTTAAAATCACAGCTTCTAGAAGCTTTACATGATTTCTTAAAAAACACAAGTTCTTAGAAAATGTGTTTTATTTCATAAATGGAATCAACAAAGTATGCACATCTTACGTCATAATGACTTTCTATAGTTTGCGCTTGCGTTTGGAAATAAGAAAAGCTTACTTCCCCCGTTTTTTAAAATCACAGCTTCTAGAAGGTTTACATGATTTCTTAAAAAACACGAGTTTTTAGAAAATGTGTTTTATTTCATAAATGGAATCAACAAAGTATGCACATTCTACGTCATAACGACTTTCTATAGTTTGCGTTTGCGTTTGGAAATAAGAAAAGCTTACTTCCCCCGTTTTTTAAAATCACAGCTTCTAGAAGGTTTACATGATTTCTTAAAAAACACGAATTTTTAGAAAGTGCGTTTTACTTCATAAATGGAATCTACAAAGTATGCACATTCTACGTTATAACGACTTTCTATAGTTTGCGCATTCGTCCGGAAATAATAAAAGCTTTCTTCCACCGTTTTTTAAAATCACAGCTTCTAGAAGGTTTACATGATTTCTTAAAAAACACGAGTTTTTAGAAAATGTGTTTTATTTGATAAATGGAATCTACAAAGTATGCACATTCTACGTCATAACGACTTTCTATAGTTTACACATGCGTTTGGAAAAAAGAAAAGCTGACTTCCCTCGTTTATTAAAATCACAGCGTCTAGAAGGTTTACATGATTTCTTAAAAAACAAGAGTTTTTAGAAAATGTGTTTTATTTCATAAATGGAATCAACAAAGTATGCACATTCTACATCATAACGACTTTCTATAGTTTGCACATGCGTTTGAAAATAAGAAAAGCTTACTTCCCCCGTTTTTTAAAATCACAGCTTCTAGAAGGTTTACATGATTTCTTAAAAAACACGAGTTTTTAGAAAATGTGTTTTATTTCATAAATGGAATCTACAAAGTATGCACATTCTATGTCATAACGACTTTCTATAGTTTGCGCATGCGTTTGGAAATAAGAAAAGCTTACTTCCCCCGTTTTATAAAATCACAGCTTCTAGAAGGTTTACATGATTTCTTAAAGAACATGAGTTTTTAGAAGATGTGTTTTATTTGATAAATGGAATCTACAAAGTATGCACATTCTACATCATAACGACTTTCTATAGTTTGCGCATGCGTCTGGAAAGAAGAAAAGCTTACTTCCACCGTTTTTTAAAATCACAGCTTCCAGAAGGTTTACATGATTTCTTAAAAAACACGAGTTTTTAGAAAATGTGTTTTATTTCATAAATGGAATCAACAAAGTATGCACATTCTACGTCATAACGACTTTCTATAGTTTGCGCATGCGTTTGGAAATAAGAAAACCTTACTTCCACCGTTTTTAAAAATCACAGCTTCTAGAAGGTTCACATGATTTCTTAAAAAACACGAGTTTTTAGAAAATGTGTTTTATTTCATAAATGGAATCAACAAAGTATGCACATTCTTCGTCATAACGACTTTCTATAGTTTGCGCATGCGTTTGGAAATAAGAAAAGCTTACATCCCCCGTTTTTTAAAATCACAGCTTCTAGAAGGTTCACATGATTTCTTAAAAAACCTGAGTTTTTAGAAAATGTGTTTTATTTCATAAATGGAATCTACAAAGTATGCACATTCTACATCATAACGACTTTCTATAGTTTGCGCATGCGTCCCGAAATATGAAAAGCTTATTTCCCCAGTTTTTTAAAATCGCAGCTTCTAGAAGGTTTACATGATTTCTTAAAAAAAACGAGTTTTTAGAAAATGTGTTTTATTTCATAAATGGAATCAACAAAATATGCACATTCTATGTCATAACGACTTTCTATAGTTTGTGCATGCGTTTGGAAATAAGAAAAGCTTACATCTCCAGTTTTTTAAAATCACAGCTTCTAGAAGGTTTACATGATTTCCTAAAAAACACGAGTTTTTAGAAAATGTGTTTTATTTCATAAATGGAATCAACAAAGTATGCACATTCTACGTCATAACGACTTTCTATAGTTTGCGCATACGTTTGGAAATAAGAAAAGCTTACATCAACCGTTTTTTAAAATCACAGCTTCTAGAAGGTTTACATGATTTCTTAAAAAACACGAGTTTTTAGAAAATGTGTTTTATTTCATAAATGGAATCTAAAAAGTATGCACATTCTACGTCACAACGACTTTCTATAGTTTGTGCATGCGTCCGGAAATAAGAAAGGCTTACTTCCCCCATTTTTTAAAATCACAGCTTCTAGAAGGTTTACATGATTTCTTAAAAAACACGAGTTTTTTGAAAATGTGTTTTATTTCATAAATGGAATCAACAAAGCATGCACATTCTATGTCATAACGACTTTCTATAGTTTGTGCATGCATTTGGAAATAAGAAAAGCTTACTTCCCCCGTTTTTTGAAATCACAGCTTCTAGAAGGTTTACATAATTTCTTAAAAAACACGAGTTTTTAGAAAATGTGTTTTATTTCATCAATGGAATCAACAAAGTATGCACATTCTACGTCATAACGACTTTCTATAGTTTGCGCATGCGTCCGGAAATAAGAAAAGCTTACTTCCACCGTTTTTTAAAATCACAGCTTCTAGAAGGTTTACATGATTTCGTAAAAATCACGAGTTTTTAGAAAATGTGTTTTATTTCATAAATGGAATCTACAAAGAATGCACATTCTACGTCATAACGAATTTCTATAGTTTGTGCATGCGTCCAGAAATAAGAAAATCTTACTTCCACCGTTTTTTAAAATCACAGCTTCTAGAAGGTTTACATGATTTCGTAAAAAACACGAGTTTTTAGAAAATGTGTTTTATTTCATAAATGGAATCTACAAAGTATGCACATTCTACGTCATAACGAATTTCTATAGTTTGCGCATGCGTTTGGAAATAAGAAAAGCTTACTTCCACCGTTTTTTAAAATCACAGCTTCTAGAAGGTTTACATGATTTCTTAAAAAACACGAGTTTTTAGAAAATGTGTTTTATTTCATAAATGGAATCAACAAAGTATGCACATTCTATGTCATAACGACTTTCTATAGTTTGCGCATGCGTTTGGAAATAAGAAAAGCTTACTTACCCCGTTTTTTAAAATCACAGCTTCTAGAAGGTTTACATGATTTCTTAAAAACACGAGTTTTTAGAAAATGTGTTTTATTTCATAAATGGAATCAACAAAGTATGCACATTCTACGTCATAACGACTTTCTATAGTTTGCGCATGCGTTTGGAAATAAGAAAACCTTACTTCCACCGTTTTTTAAAACAACAGCTTCTAGAAGATTTACATGATTTCTTAAAAAACACGAGTTTTTAGAAAATATGTTTTATTTCATAAATGGAATCAACAAAGTATGCACATTCTACGTCATAACGACTTTCTATAGTTTGTGCATGCGTTTGGAAATAAGAAAACCTTACTTCCACCGTTTTTTAAAACAACAGCTTCTAGAAGATTTACATGATTTCTTAAAAAACACGAGTTTTTAGAAAATGTGTTTTATTTCATAAATCGAATCAACAAAGTATGCACATTCTACGTCATAACGACTTTCTCTAGTTTGCTCATGCATACGGAAATAAGAAAACCTTACTTCCACAGTTTTTTAAAATCACGGCTTCTAGAAGGTTTACATGATTTCGTAAAAAACACGAGTTTTTAGAAAATGTGTTTTATTTCATAAATGGAATCTACAAAGTATGCAAATTCTATGTCATAATGACTTTCTATAGTTTGCGCATGCGTTTGGAAATAAGAAAAGCTTACTTACCCCATTTTTTAAAATCACAGCTTCTAGAAGGTTTACATGATTTCTTAAAAAACAGTAGTTTTTAGAAAATGTGTTTTATTTCATAAATGGAATCAACAAAGTATGCACATTCTACGTCATAACGACTTTTTATAGTTTGCGAATGCGTTTGGAAATAAGAAAACCTTACTTCCGCCGTTTTTTAAAATCACAGCTTCTAGAAGATTTACATGATTTCTTAAAAAACACGAGTTTTTAGAAAATATGTTTTATTTCATAATGGAATCTACAAAGTATGGACATTCTACGTCATAACGACTTTCTATAGTTTACGCATGCATCCGGAAGTAAGAAAAGCTTACTTCCCCCGTTTTTTAAAATCACAGCTTCTAGAAGGTTTACATGATTTCGTAAAAAAGACGAGTTTTTAGAAAATGTGTTTTATTTCATAAATGGAATCAACAAAGTATCCACATTCTACGTCATAACGACTTTCTATAGTTTGCGCTTGCGTTTGGACATAAGAAAAGCTTACTTCCCCCGTTTTTTAAAATCACAGCTTCTAGAAGGTTTACATGATTTCTTAAAAAACATGAGTTTTTAGAAAATGTATTTTATTTCATAAATGGAATCAACAAAGTATGCACATTCTACGTCATAACGACTTTCTATAGTTTGCGCATGCGTCTAGAAATAAGAAAAGATTACTTCCACCTTTTTTTAAAATCACAGCTTCTAGAAGGTTTACATAATTTCGTAAAAAACACGAATTTTTAGAAAATGTGTTTTATTTCATAAATGGAATCAACAAAGTATGCACATTCTACGTCATAACGACTTTCTATAGTTTGCGCATGCGTCTGGAAATAAGAAAAGCTTAGTTCCACCGTTTTTTAAAATCACAGCTTCTAGAAGGTTTACATGATTTCTTAAAAAACACGAGTTTTTAGAAAATATGTTTTATTTCATAAATGGAATCAACAAAGTATGCACATTCTATGTCATAACGGCTTTCTATAGTTTGCGCATGCGTTTGGAAATAAGAAAAGCTTACTTACCCCGTTTTTTAAAATCACAGCTTCTAGAAGGTTTACATGATTTCTTAAAAAACACGAGTTTTTAGAAAATGTGTTTTATTTCATAAATGGAATCAACAAAGTATGCACATTCTACGTCATAACGACTTTCTATAGTTTGCGCATGCGTTTGGAAATAAGAAAACCTTACTTCCACCGTTTTTTAAAATCACAGCTTCTAGAAGGTTTACATGATTTGTTAAAAACACGAGTTTTTAGAAAATGTGTTTTATTTCGTAAATGGAATCAACAAAGTATGCACATTCTACATCATAACGACTTTCTATAGTTTGCGCATGCGTCCGGAAATAAGAAAAGCTTACTTCCACAGTTTTTTAAAATCACAGCTTCTAGAAGGTTTACATGATTTCGTAAAAAACACGAGTTTTTAGAAAATGTGTTTTATTTCATAAATGGAATCAACAAAGTATGCACATTCTACGTCATAACGACTTTCTATAGTTTGCGCATGCGTCTATAAATAAGAAAAGATTACTTCCACCGTTTTTTAAAATCACAGCTTCCAGAAGGTTTACATGATTTCTTAAAAAACACGAGTTTTTAGAAAATGTGTTTTATTTCATAAATGGAATCAACAAAGTATGCACATTCTACGTCATAACGACTTTCTATAGTTTGCGCATGCGTTTGGAAATAAGAAAACCTTACTTCCACCGTTTTTAAAAATCACAGCTTCTAGAAGGTTCACATGATTTCTTAAAAAACACGAGTTTTTAGAAAATGTGTTTTATTTCATAAATGGAATCAACAAAGTATGCACATTCTTCGTCATAACGACTTTCTATAGTTTGCGCATGCGTTTGGAAATAAGAAAAGCTTACATCCCCCGTTTTTTAAAATCACAGCTTCTAGAAGGTTCACATGATTTCTTAAAAAACCTGAGTTTTTAGAAAATGTGTTTTATTTCATAAATGGAATCTACAAAGTATGCACATTCTACATCATAACGACTTTCTATAGTTTGCGCATGCGTCCCGAAATATGAAAAGCTTATTTCCCCAGTTTTTTAAAATCGCAGCTTCTAGAAGGTTTACATGATTTCTTAAAAAAAACGAGTTTTTAGAAAATGTGTTTTATTTCATAAATGGAATCAACAAAATATGCACATTCTATGTCATAACGACTTTCTATAGTTTGTGCATGCGTTTGGAAATAAGAAAAGCTTACATCTCCAGTTTTTTAAAATCACATCTTCTAGAAGGTTTACATGATTTCCTAAAAAACACGAGTTTTTAGAAAATGTGTTTTATTTCATAAATGGAATCAACAAAGTATGCACATTCTACGTCATAACGACTTTCTATAGTTTGCGCATACGTTTGGAAATAAGAAAAGCTTACATCAACCGTTTTTTAAAATCACAGCTTCTAGAAGGTTTACATGATTTCTTAAAAAACACGAGTTTTTAGAAAATGTGTTTTATTTCATAAATGGAATCTAAAAAGTATGCACATTCTACGTCACAACGACTTTCTATAGTTTGTGCATGCGTCCGGAAATAAGAAAGGCTTACTTCCCCCATTTTTTAAAATCACAGCTTCTAGAAGGTTTACATGATTTCTTAAAAAACACGAGTTTTTTGAAAATGTGTTTTATTTCATAAATGGAATCAACAAAGCATGCACATTCTATGTCATAACGACTTTCTATAGTTTGTGCATGCATTTGGAAATAAGAAAAGCTTACTTCCCCCGTTTTTTGAAATCACAGCTTCTAGAAGGTTTACATAATTTCTTAAAAAACACGAGTTTTTAGAAAATGTGTTTTATTTCATCAATGGAATCAACAAAGTATGCACATTCTACGTCATAACGACTTTCTATAGTTTGCGCATGCGTCCGGAAATAAGAAAAGCTTACTTCCACCGTTTTTTAAAATCACAGCTTCTAGAAGGTTTACATGATTTCGTAAAAATCACGAGTTTTTAGAAAATGTGTTTTATTTCATAAATGGAATCTACAAAGAATGCACATTCTACGTCATAACGACTTTCTATAGTTTGTGCATTCGTCCAGAAATAAGAAAATCTTACTTCCACCGTTTTTTAAAATCACAGCTTCTAGAAGGTTTACATGATTTCGTAAAAAACACGAGTTTTTAGAAAATGTGTTTTATTTCATAAATGGAATCTACAAAGTATGCACATTCTACGTCATAACGAATTTCTATAGTTTGCGCATGCGTTTGGAAATAAGAAAAGCTTACTTCCACCATTTTTTAAAATCACAGCTTCTAGAAGGTTTACATGATTTCTTAAAAAACACGAGTTTTTAGAAAATGTGTTTTATTTCATAAATGGAATCAACAAAGTATGCACATTCTATTTCATAACGACTTTCTATAGTTTGCGCATGCGTTTGGAAATAAGAAAAGCTTACTTACCCCGTTTTTTAAAATCACAGTTTCTAGAAGGTTTACATGATTTCTTAAAAAACACGAGTTTGTAGAAAATGTGTTTTATTTCATAAATGGAATCAACAAAGTATGCACATTCTACGTCATAACGACTTTCTATAGTTTGCGCATGCGTTTGGAAATAAGAAAACCTTACTTCCACCGTTTTTTAAAACAACAGCTTCTAGAAGATTTACATGATTTCTTAAAAAACACGAGTTTTTAGAAAATATGTTTTATTTCATAAATGGAATCAACAAAGTATGCACATTCTACGTCATAACGACTTTCTATAGTTTGTGCATGCGTTTGGAAATAAGAAAACCTTACTTCCACCATTTTTTAAAACAACAGCTTCTAGAAGATTTACATGATTTCTTAAAAAACACGAGTTTTTAGAAAATGTGTTTTATTTCATAAATCGAATCAACAAAGTATGCACATTCTACGTCATAACGACTTTCTCTAGTTTGCTCATGCATACGGAAATAAGAAAACCTTACTTCCACAGTTTTTTAAAATCACGGCTTCTAGAAGGTTTACATGATTTCGTAAAAAACACGAGTTTTTAGAAAATGTGTTTTATTTCATAAATGGAATCTACAAAGTATGCAAATTCTATGTCATAATGACTTTCTATAGTTTGCGCATGCGTTTGGAAATAAGAAAAGCTTACTTACCCCATTTTTTAAAATCACAGCTTCTAGAAGGTTTACATGATTTCTTAAAAAACAGTAGTTTTTAGAAAATGTGTTTTATTTCATAAATGGAATCAACAAAGTATGCACATTCTACGTCATAACGACTTTTTATAGTTTGCGAATGCGTTTGGAAATAAGAAAACCTTACTTCCGCCGTTTTTTGAAATCACAGCTTCTAGAAGATTTACATGATTTCTTAAAAAACACGAGTTTTTAGAAAATATGTTTTATTTCATAATGGAATCTACAAAGTATGGACATTCTACGTCATAACGACTTTCTATAGTTTACGCATGCATCCGGAAGTAAGAAAAGCTTACTTCCCCCGTTTTTTAAAATCACAGCTTCTAGAAGGTTTACATGATTTCGTAAAAAAGACGAGTTTTTAGAAAATGTGTTTTATTTCATAAATGGAATCAACAAAGTATCCACATTCTACGTCATAACGACTTTCTATAGTTTGCGCTTGCGTTTGGCATTAAGAAAAGCTTACTTCCCCCGTTTTTTAAAATCACAGCTTCTAGAAGGTTTACATGATTTCTTAAAAAACATGAGTTTTTAGAAAATGTATTTTATTTCATAAATGGAATCAACAAAGTATGCACATTCTACGTCATAACGACTTTCTATAGTTTGCGCATGCGTCTAGAAATAAGAAAAGATTACTTCCACCTTTTTTTAAAATCACAGCTTCTAGAAGGTTTACATAATTTCGTAAAAAACACGAATTTTTAGAAAATGTGTTTTATTTCATAAATGGAATCAACAAAGTATGCACATTCTACGTCATAACGACTTTCTATAGTTTGCGCATGCGTCTGGAAATAAGAAAAGCTTAGTTCCACCGTTTTTTAAAATCACAGCTTCTAGAAGGTTTACATGATTTCTTAAAAAACACGAGTTTTTAGAAAATATGTTTTATTTCATAAATGGAATCAACAAAGTATGCACATTCTATGTCATAACGGCTTTCTATAGTTTGCGCATGCGTTTGGAAATAAGAAAAGCTTACCTACCCCGTTTTTTAAAATCACAGCTTCTAGAAGGTTTACATGATTTCTTAAAAAACACGAGTTTTTAGAAAATGTGTTTTATTTCATAAATGTAATCAACAAAGTATGCACATTCTACGTCATAACGACTTTCTATAGTTTGCGCATGCGTTTGGAAATAAGAAAACCTTACTTCCACCGTTTTTTAAAATCACAGCTTCTAGAAGGTTTACATGATTTGTTAAAAACACGAGTTTTTAGAAAATGTGTTTTATTTCGTAAATGGAATCAACAAAGTATGCACATTCTACATCATAACGACTTTCTATAGTTTGCGCATGCGTCCGGAAATAAGAAAAGCTTACTTCCACAGTTTTTTAAAATCACAGCTTCTAGAAGGTTTACATGATTTCGTAAAAAACACGAGTTTTTAGAAAATGTGTTTTATTTCATAAATGGAATCTACAAAGTATGGACATTCTACGTCATAACGACTTTCTATTTTTTGCGCATGCGTCCGGAAATAAGAAACGCTTACTTCCCCCGCTTTTTAAAATCACAGCTTCTAGAAGGTTTACATGATTTCGTAAAAAAGACGAGTTTTTAGAAAATGTGTTTTATTTCATAAATGGAATCAACAAAGTATCCACATTCTACTTCCAGAAATAAGAAAAGCTTACTTCCACCGTTTTTTAAAATCACAGCTTCTAGAAGGTTTACATGATTTGTTAAAAACACGAGTTTTTAGAAAATGTGTTTTATTTCGTAAATGGAATCAACAAAGTATGCACATTCTACATCATAACGACTTTCTATAGTTTGCGCATGCATCCGGAAATAAGAAAAGCTTACTTCCACAGTTTTTTAAAATCACAGCTTCTAGAAGGTTTACATGATTTCGTAAAAAACACGAGTTTTTAGAAAATGTGTTTTATTTCATAAATGGAATCTACAAAGTATGGACATTCTATATCATAACGAATTTCTATAGTTTGCGCACGCGTCCGGAAATAAGAAAAGCTTACTTCCCCCGTTTTTTAAAATCATCGCTTCTAGAAGGTTTACATGATTTCTTAAAAAACACGAGTTTTTAGAAAATGTGTTTTATTTCTTAAATGGAATCAACAAAGTATGCACATTCTTCATCATAACGACTTTCTATAGTTTGCGCATGCGTCTATAAATAAGAAAAGCTTACTTCCACCTTTTTTTAAAATCACAGCTTCTAGAGGTTTACATAATTTCCTAAAAAATATGAGTTTTTAGAAAATGTGTTGTATTTCATAAATGGAATCAACAAAGTATGCACATTCTACGACATAACGACTTTCTATAGTTTGCGCATGCGTTTGGAAATAAGAAAAGCTTACTTCCCCCGTTTTTTAAAATCACAGCTTCTAGAAGGTTTACATGATTTCTTAAAAAATACGAGTTTTTAGAAAATGTGTTTTATTTCATAAACGGAATCAACAAAGTATGCACATTCTACGTCATAACGACTTTCTATAGCTTGCGCATGCGTTTGGAAATAAGAAAAGCTTACTTCCCCCGTTTTTTAAAATCACAGCTTCTAGAACGTTTACATGATTTCTTCAAAAACACGAGTTTTTAGAAAATGTGTTTTATTTCATAAATCGAATCAACCATGTATGCATATTCTAAGTCATAACGACTTTCTATAGTTTGCGCATGCTTCAGGAAATAAGAAAAGCTTACTTCCACCATTTTTTAAAATCACAGCTTCTAGAAGGTTTACCTGATTTCGTAAAAAACACCAGTTTTTAGAAAATGTGTTTTATTTCATAAATGGATTCTACAAAGTATGCACATTCTACGTCATAAAGACGTTCTATAGTTTGCGCATGAGTCCGGAAATAAGAAAAGCTTACTTGCCCCATGTTTTAAAATCACAGCTTCTAGAAGGTTTACATGATTTCTTAAAAAACACGAGTTTTTAGAAAATGTGTTTTATTTCATAAATCGAATCAACAAAGTATGCACATTCTACGTCATAACGACTTTCTATACTTTGCCCATGCGTTTGGAAATAAGAAAATCTTACTTCCCCCGTTTTTTAAAATCATATCTTCTAGAAGGTTTACATGATTTCTTAAAAAACACGAGTTTTTAGAAAATGTGTTTTATTTCTTAAATGGAATCAACAAAGTATGCACATTCTACGTCATAACCACTTTCAATAGTTTGCGCATGTGTCCGGAAATAAGAAAAGCTTACTTCCACCTTTTTTTAAAATCACAGCTTCTAGAAGGTTTACATGATTTCTTAAAAAACACGAGTTTTTACAAAATGTGTTTTATTTCATAAATGGAATCAACAAAGTATTCACATTCTACGTCATAACGAATTTCTATAGTTTGCGCATTCGTACGGAAATAAGAAAAGCTTAGTTCCACCGTTTATTAAAATCACAGCTTCTAGAAGGTTTACATGATTTCGTAAAAAACACGAGTTTTTAGAAAATGTGTTTTATTTCATAAATCCAATCTACAAAGTATGCACATTCTACGTCATAACGACTTTCTATAGTTTGCGCATGCGTCCGGAAATAGGAAAAGCTTACTTCCCCTGTTTTTTAAAATCATAGCTTCTAGAAGGTTTACATGATTTCTTAAAAAACACGAGTTTTTAGAAAATGTGTTTTATTTCTTAAATCGAATCAAAAAAGTATGCACATTCTACGTCATAAAGACTTTCTCTAGTTTCCACATTCGTCCGGAAATATGAAAAGCTTACTTCCACCGTTTTTTAAAATCACAGCTTCTAAAAGGTTTACATGATTTCGTAAAAAACATGAGTTTCTAGGAAATGCGTTTTATTTCATATATGGAATCAACAAAGTATGCACGTTCTACGTCATAACGACTTTCTCTAGTTTGTTCATGCATCCGGAAATAAGAAAACCTTACTTCCACAGTTTTTTAAAATCACGGCTTCTAGAAGGTTTACATGATTTCGTAAAAAACACGAGTTTTTAGAAAATGTGTTTTATTTCATAAAGTGAATCTAGAAAGTATGCACATTCTATGTCATAATGACTTTCTATAGTTTGCGCATGCGTTTGGAAATAAGAAAAGCTTACTTACCCCATTTTTTAAAATCACAGCTTCTAGAAGGTTTACATGATTTCTTAAAAAACACGAGTTTTTAGAAAATGTGTTTTATTTCATAAATGGAATCAACAAAGTATGCACATTCTACGTCATAACGACTTTTTATAGTTTGCGAATGCGTTTGGAAATAAAAAAACCTTACTTCCGCCGTTTTTTAAAATCACAGCTTCTAGAAGATTTACATGATTTCTTAAAAAACACGAGTTCTTAGAAAATATGTTTTATTTCATAAATGGAATCTACAAAGTATGGACATTCTACATCATAACGACTTTCTATAGTTTGCTCATGCATCCGGAAATAAGAAAAGCTTACTTCCACAGTTTTTTAAAATCACAGCTTCTAGAAGGTTTACATGATTTCGTAAAAAACACGAGTTTTTAGAAAATGTGTTTTATTTCATAAATGGAATCTACAAAGTATGGACATTCTACATCATAACGACTTTCTATAGTTTGCACATGCGTCCGGAAATAAGAAAAGCTTACTTCCCCCGTTTTTTAAAATCACAGCTTCTAGAAGGTTTACATGATTTCGTAAAAAAGACGACTTTTTAGAAAATGTGTTTTATTTCATAAATGGAATCAACAAAGTATCCACATTCTACATCATAACGACTTTCTATAGTTTGCGCATGCGTCCGGAAATAAGAAAAGCTTACATCCCCCGTTTTTTAAAATCACAGCATCTAGAAGCTTTACATGATTTCTTAAAAAACACGAGTTTTTAGAAAATGTGTTTTATTTCATAAATAGAATCAACATAGTATGCACATTCTACGTCATAACGACTTTCTATAGTTTGCGGATGCGTCCGGAAATAAGAAAACCTTACTTCCACCGTTTTTTGAAATCACAGCTTCTAGAAGGTTTACATGATTTGTTAAAAAACACGAGTTTTTAGAAAATGTGTTTTATTTCGTAAATGGAATCAACAAAGTATGCACATTCTACGTCATAACGACTTTCTATAGTTTGCGCATGCGTCCGGAAATAAGAAAAGCTTATATCCACAGTTTTTTAAAATCACAGCTTCTAGAAGGTTTACATGATTTCGTAAAAAACACGAGTTTTTAGAAAATGTGTTTTATTTCATAAATGGAATCTACAAAGTATGGACATTCTATATCATAACGACTTTCTATAGTTTGCGCATGTGTCCGGAAATAAGAAAACCTTACTTCCCCCGTTTTTTAAAATCACAGCTTCTAGAAGGTTTACATGATTTCGTAAAAAACACGAGTTTTTAGAAAATGTGTTTTATTTCATAAATGAAATCAACAAAGTATGCACATTCTACGTCATAACGACTTTCTATAGTTTGCGCATGCGTTTGGAAATAAGAAAAACTTACTTCCCCCATTTTTTAAAATCACAGCTTCTAGAAGGTTTACATGATTTCTTAAAAAATACGAGTTTTTAGAAAATGTGTTTTATTTAATAAACGGAATCAACAAAGTATGCACATTCTACGTCATAACGAATTTCTATAGTTTGTGCATGCGTTTGGAAATAAGAAAAGCTTACTTCCCCCGTTTTTTAAAATCACAGCTTCTAGAAGGTTTACATGATTTCTTAAAAAACACGAGTTTTTAGAAAATGTGTTTTATTTCATAAATGGAATCAACAAAGTATGCACATTCTACGTCATAACGACTTTCTATACTTTGCGCATGCGTTTAGAAATAAGAAAAGCTTACTTCCCCCGTTTTTTAAAATCACAGCTTCTAGAAGGTTTACATGATTTCTTAAAAAACACGAGTTTTTAGAAAATGTGTTTTATTTCATAAATGGAATCTACAAATTATGCACATTCTATGTCATAACGACTTTCTATAGTTTGCGCATGCGTCAGGAAATAAGAAAATCTTACTTCCACCGTTTTTTAAAATCACAGCTTCTAGAAGGTTTACATGATTTCGTAAAAAACACGAGTTTTTAGAAAATGTGTTTTATTTCATAAATGGAATCTACAAATTATGCACATTCTATGTCATAAATACTTTCTATAGTTTGCGCATGCGTCTAGAAATAAGAAAAGCTTACTTGCCCCGTTTTTTAAAATCACAGCTTCTAGAAGGTTTACATGATTTCTTAAAAAACACTAGTTTTTAGAAAATGTGTTTTATTTCATAAATCGAATCAACAAAGTATGCACATTCTACGTCATAACGACTTTCTATACTTTGCACATGCGTTTGGAAATAAGAAAAGTTTACTTCCCCCGCTTTTTAAAATCATAGCTTCTAGAAGGTTTACATGATTTCTTAAAAAACAGGAGTTTTTAGAAAATGTGTTTTATTTCTTAAATGGTATCAACAGAGTATGCACATTCTACGTCATAATGACTTTCTATAGTTTGCGCATACCTCCGGAAATAAGAAAAGCTTACTTCCACCGTTTTTTAAAATCACACCTTCTACAAGGTTTACATGATTTCTTAAAAAACACGAGTTTTTAGAAAATATTTTTTATTTCATAAATGGAATCAAAAAAGTATGCACATTCTACGTCATAACGACTTTCTATAGTTTGCGCATTCGTCCGGAAATAAGAAAAGATTACTTCCACCGTTTATTAAAATCACAGCTTCTAGAAGGTTTACATGATTTCGTAAAAAACACGAGTTTTTAGAAAATGTGTTTTATTTCATAAATCCAATCTACAAAGTATGCACATTCTACATCATAATGACTTTCTATAGTTTGCGCATGCGTCCGGAAATAAGAAAAGCTTACTTCCCCCATTTTTTAAAATCACAGCTTCTAGAAGGTTTACATGATTTCTTAAAAAACAAGAGTTTTTAGAAAATGTGTTTTATTTCATAAATGGAATCAACAAAGTATGCACATTCTACGTCATAACAACTTTCTATAGTTTGCGCATTCGTCCGGAATTATGAAAAGCTTACTTCCACCATTTTTTAAAATCACAGCTTCTAGAAGTTTTACATGATTCCTTAAAAAACATGATTTTTTAGAAAATGTGTTTTATTTCATAAATGGAATCAACCATGTATGCACATTCTACATAATAACGAATTTCTATAGTTTGCACATGCGTCACAAAATAATAAAAGCTTACTTCCACCGTTTATTAAAATCACAGCTTCTAGAAGGTTTACATGATTTCGTAAAAAACACGAGTTTTTAGAAAATGTGTTTTATTTCATAAATGGAATCTACAAAGTATGCACATTCTACGTCATAACGACTTTCTATAGTTTGCGCATGCGTCCGGAAATAAGAAAAGCTTAGTTGCCCCGTATTTTAAAATCACAGCTTCTAGAAGGTTTACATGATTTCTTAAAAAACACGAGTTTTTAGAAAATGTGTTTTATTTCATAAATGGAATCAACAAAGTATGCACATTCTACGTCATAATGACTTTCTATAGTTTGCGCATGCGTTTGGAAATAAGAAAAGCTTACTTCCCACATTTTTTAAAATCACAGCTTCTAGAAGGTTTACATGATTTCTTAAAAAACACGAGTTTTTTGAAAATGTGTTTTATTTCATAAATAGAATCAACAATGTATGCACATTCTACGTGATAATGACTTTCTATAGTTTGCGGATGCGTCCGGAAATAAGAAAATCTTACTTCCACAGTTTTTTAAAATCACAGCTTCGAGAAGGTTTACATGATTTCGTAAAAAACACGAGTTTTTAGAAAATGTGTTTTATTTCATAAATGGAATCTAGAAAGTATGCACATTCTAAGTCATAACGACTTTCTATTGTTTGCGCATGTGTCCGGAAATAAGAAAAGCTTACTTCCCCCGTTTTTTAAAATCATAGCGTCTACAAAGTTTACATGATTTCTTAAAAAACACGAGTTTTTAGAAAATGTGTTTTATTTCATAAATGGAATCAACAAAGTATGCACATTCTACGTCATAACGACTTTCTATACTTTGCGCATGCGTTTGGAAATAAGAAAAGCTTACTTCCCCCCTTTTTTAAAATCACATCTTCTAGAAGGTTTACATGATTTCTTAAAAAACACGAGTTTTAAGAAAATGTGTTTTATTTCATAAATGGAATCTACAAAGTATGCACATTCTATGTCATAACGACTTTCTATAGTTGGCGCATGCGTTTGGAAATAAGAAAAGCTTACTTCCCCCGTTTTTTGAAATCACAGGTTCTAGAAGGTTTACATGATTTCTTAAAAAACACGAGTTTTTAGAAAATGTGTTTTATTTCATAAATGGAATCAACAAAGTATGCACATTCTACGTCATAACGACTTTCTATACTTTGCGCATGCGTTTGGAAATAAGAAAAGCTTACTTCCCCCCTTTTTTCAAATCATAGCTTCTAGAAGGTTTACATGATTTCTTAAAAAACACGAGTTTTTAGAAAATGTGTTTTATTTGTTAAATGGAATCAACAAAGTATGCACATTCTTCGTCATAATGACTTTCTATAGTTTGTGCATGCGTCCGGAAATAAGAAAAGCTTACTTCCACCGTTTTTTAAAATCAGAGCTTCTAGAAGGTTTACATGATTTCTTAAAAAACACGAGTTTTTAGAAAATGTGTTTTATTTCATAAATGGAATCTACAAAGTATGCACATTCTATGTCATAACGACTTTCTATAGTTGGCGCATGCGTTTGGAAATAAGAAAAGCTTACTTCCCCCGTTTTTTGAAATCACAGGTTCTAGAAGGTTTACATGATTTCCTAAAAAACACGAGTTTTTAGAAAATGTGTTTTATTTCATAAATGGAATCAACAAAGTATGCACATTCTACGTCATAACGAATTTCTATAGTTTGCGCATGCGTCCGGAAATAAGAAAAAAATACTTCCATCGTTTTTTAAAATCACAGCTTCTAGAAGGTTTACATGATTTCTTAAAAAACACGAGTTTTTAGAAAATGTGTTTTATTTCATAAATGGAATCAACCATGTATGCACATTCTACGTCATAACGACTTTCTATCATTTGCGCATGCATCAGGAACTAAGAAAAGCTTACTTCCACCGTTTTTTAAAATCACAGCTTCTAGAAGGTTTACATGATTTCGTAAAAAACACGAGTTTTTAGAAAATGTGTTTTATTTCATAAATGGAATCTACAAAGTATGGACATTCTACGTCATAACGACTTTCTATAGTTTGCTCATGCATCCGAAAATAAGAAAAGCTTACTTGCCCCGTTTTGTAAAATCACAGCTTCTAGAAGGTTTACTTGATTTCTTAAAAAACATGAGTTTTTAGAAAATGTGTTTTATTTCATAAATGGAATCAACCATGTATGCACATTCTATATCATAACGACTTTCTATAGTTTGCACATGAGTCACAAAATAAGAAAAGCTTACTTCCACCGTTTTTTAAAATCACAGCTTCTAGAAGGTTTACACGATTTTGTAAAAAACACGAGTTTTTAGAAAATGTGTTTTATTTCATAAATGAAATCTACAAAGTATGCACATTCTACGTCATAACGACTTTATATAGTTTGCGCATGCGTCCGGAAATAAGAAAAGCTTACTTGCCCCGTTTTTTAAAATCACAGCTTCTAGAAGGTTTACATGATTTCTTAAAAATACGAGTTTTTAGAAAATGTGTTTTATTTCATAAATGGAATCAACCATATATGCACATTCTATGTCATAACGACTTTCTATAGTTTGCTCATGAGTCACAAAATAAGAAAAGCTTACTTCCACCGTTTTTTAAAATCACAGATTCTAGAAGGTTTACACGATTTTGTAAAAAACACGAGTTTTTAGAAAATGTGTTTTATTTCATAAATGGAATCTAGAAAGTATGCACATTCTACGTCATAACGACTTTCTATAGTTTTCGCATGCGTCCGGAAATAAGAAAAGCTTACTTCCCCCATTTTTTAAAATCACAGCTTCTAGAAGGTTTACATGATTTCTTAAAAAACACGAGTTTTTAGAAAATGTGTTTTATTTCATAAATGGAATCAACAAAGTATGCACATTCTACACCATAACGACTTTCTATAGTTTGCGCATTCGTCCAGAAATAAGAAAAGCTTACGTCCCCCATTTTTTAAAATCAGATCTTCTAGAAGGTTTACATGATTTCGTAAAAAACATGAGTTTTTAGAAAATGTGTTTTATTTCATAAATGGAATCTACAACGTATGCAAATTCTACGTCATAATGACTTTCTATAGTTTGCGCATGCATCCGGAAATAAGAAAAGCTTACTTCCCATGTTTTTTAAAATCACAACTTCTAGAAGGTTTACATGATTTCTTAAAAAACACGAGTTTTTAGAAAATGTGTTTTATTTCATAAATAGAATCAACAAAGTATGCACATTCTACGTCATAATGACTTTCTATAGTTTGCGGTTGCGTCCGGAAATAAGAAAATCTTACTTCCACCGTTTTTTAAAATCACAGCTTCTAGAAGGTTTACATGATTTCGTAAAAAACACGAGTTTTTAGAAAATGTGTTTTATTTCATAAATGGAATCTACTAAGTATGCACATTCTACCTCATAACGACTTTCTATAGTTTGCGCATGCGTCCGGAAATAAGAAAAGCTTACTTCCCCCGTTTTTTAAAATCACAGCTTCCACAAGGTTTAGATGATTTCTTAAAAAACATGAGTTTTTAGAAAATGTGTTTTATATTATAAATGGAATCAACAAAGTATGGACATTCTACGTCATAACGACTTTTTATACTTTGCGCATGCGTTTGGAAATAAGAAAAGATTACTTCCCCCGTTTTTTAAAATCACAGCTTCTAGAAGGTTTACATGATTTCTTAAAAAACACGAGTTTTTAGAAAATGTGTTTTATTTCATAAATGGAATCTACAAAGTATGCACATTCTATGTCATAACGACTTTCTATAATTGGCGCATGCGTTTGGAAATAAGAAAAGCTTACTTCCCCCGTTTTTTAAAATCACAGCATGTAGAAGGTTTACATGATTTCTTAAAAAACACAAGTTTTTAGAAAATGTGTTTTATTTCATAAATGGAATCAACAAAGTATGTACATTCTACGTCATAACGACTTTCTATACTTTGCGCATGCGTTTGGAAATAAGAAAAGCTTACTTCCCCTATTTTTTAAAATCATAGCTTCTAGAAGGTTTACATGATTTCTTAAAAAACACGAGTTTTTAGAAAATGTGTTTTATTTCTTAAATGGAATCAACAAAGTATGCACATTCTACGTCATAACGACTTTCTATAGTTTGCGCACGTGTTTGGAAATAAGAAAAGCTTACTTCCCACGTTTTTTAAAATCACAGCTTCTAGAAGGTTTACATGATTTTTTAAAAAACACGAGTTTTTAGAAAATGTGTTTTATTTCATAAATAGAATCAACAAAGTATGAACATTCTACGTCATAATGACTTTCTATAGTTTGTGGATGCGTCCGGAAATAAGAAAAGCTTACTTCCCCCATTTTTTAAAATTACAGCTTCTAGAAGGTTTACATGATTTCGTAAAAAACACGAGTTTTTAGAAAATGTGTTTTATTTCATAAATGGAATCTACAACCTATGCACATTCTACATAATAACAACTTTCTATAGTTTGCGCATGCGTCCGGAAATAAGAAAAGCTTACTTCCCACATTTTTTAAAATCACAGCTTCTAGAAGGTTTACATGATTTCTTAAAAAACACAAGTTTTTAGAAAATGTGTTTTATTTCATAAATGGAATCAACCAAGTATGTACATTCTAAGTCATAACGAATTTCTATACTTTGCGCATGCGTCCAGAAATAAGAAAAGCTTACTTCCCACATTTTTTAAAATCACAGCTTCTAGAAGGTTTACATGATTTCTTAAAAAACACAAGTTTTTAGAAAATGTGTTTTATTTCTTAAATGGAATCAACAAAGTATGCACATTCTACGTCATAACGACTTTCTATAGTTTGCGCATGCGTTTGGAAATAAGAAAAGCTTACTTCCCCCGTTTTTTAAAATCACAGCTTCTAGAAGGTTTACATGAGTTGTTAAAAAACACGAGTTTTTAGAAAATGTGTTTTATTTCAGAAATGGAATCTACAAAGTATGCACATTCTACGTCATAACGACTTTCTATAGTTTGCGCATGCGTTTGGAAATAAGAAAAGCTTACTTCCCCCATTTTTTAAAATCACAGCTTCTAGAAGGTTTACATGATTTCTTAAAAAACATGAGTTTTTAGAAAATGTGTTTTATTTCATAAATGGAATATACAAAGTATGCACATTCTATGTCATAACGACTTTCTATAGTTTGCGCATGCGTTTGGAAATAAGAAAAGCTTACTTCCCCCGTTTTTTAAAATCATAGCTTCTAGAAGGTTTACATGATTTCTTAAAGAACATCAGTTTTTAGAAAATGTGTTTTATTTCATAAATGCAATCAACAAAGTATGCACATTCTACGTCATAATGACTTTCTATAGTTTGCGGATGTGTGCAGAAATAAGAAAAGCTTACTTCCACCGTTTTTTAAAATCACACCTTCTAGAAGGTTTACATGATTTCGTAAAAAACACGAGTTTTTAGAAAATGTGTTTTATTTCATAAATGGAATCTACAAAGTATGCACATTCTACGTCATAACGAATTTCTATAGTTTGCGCACGTGTTTGGAAATAAGAAAAGCTTACTTCCCGCGTTTTTTAAAATCACAGCTTCTAGAAGGTTTACATGATTTCTTAAAAAACATGAGTTTTTAGAAAATGTGTTTTATTTCATAAATATAATCAACAAAGTATACACATTCTACGTCATAATGACTTTCTATAGTTTGTGGATGCATCCGGAAATAAGAAAAGCTTACTTCCCCCATTTTTTAAAATCACATCTTCTAGAAGGTTTACATGATTGTTCATTACTCCACAGTTTTGTAACTAGTAAATGAATGGAAATCTGCGGAAGATTTTTTAAAATCAACAGTTTCGGACCTCTTAAGCAGGTTCATCCTCAGGAGAAGTAAAAATCTCACTCTTTTTTTGCACGGGAAGGTGAAGAATAAATATTGTTATGTTTGTTTATTTAGTTTTTTAGGGTAAGGTTTGGGATATGTCGGTCAATTGTGTATTTTTTACAAAGAATTATTAATTTAATTTTTATTTTGAGTGGAATTTATTTTTATATGAATTATTATGTGTTGTAATTTCAATTTGATTTCTTTCTTTTAATATTTTTGTGTATATTTATATCAATTTTAAATTTATAAAATGTTTTATAAATATAATGTTTTATAAATGAAATAGAGTTTTTAAAATTTATAAAAATATAAAAATATATATAATTTTAATTTTTTTTAATATATATAAATTTGATTATATTTTAATTTGATATATTTGCTTTTATTTTTCTTATGTAATATTTTTTATATTAATAATATATATTAAGACAATGAGATTAACATTTTTTATTTTGATATGTTTGTTTTTATTTTTCTTATGTAATATTTATTTTTATTTTTATTTATTATTTATTTATTTTTATTTTTATTTTATATTTTTCTTCATATTAATAATATATATTAAAACAATGAGATTAAAATTTTTTTATTTTAAATGGATTGTATATCTAACATATTTTGATTTTAATAAAGTTTTTCAAATTAATAATTTAGAATTTTTTTAGTATGAAAACATTCAAATTGATCTCTTTAATAAATATTTTATAATTTTAATTGGATTGTAATTATAAAGGGATATGTTTGTAATTTTAAACTATTAAATAATCACTCAACAAAGATAAACGTTTTTAGCGATGATTTATTCATATGATTATTAATTTAAAGCTTACTTGCCCCGTTTTTTAAAATCACAGCTTCTAGAAGGTTTACATGATTTCTTAAAAAACACGAGTTTTCAGAAAATGTGTTTTATTTCTTAAATGGAATCAACAAAGTATGCACATTCTACGTCATAATGACTTTCTATAGTTTGTGCATGCGTCCGGAAATAAGAAAAGCTTACTTCCACCATTTTTCAAAATCACAGCTTCTAGAAGGTTTACATGATTTCTTAAAAAACACGAGTTTTTAGAAAATGTGTTTTATTTCATAAATGGAATCAACAAAGTATGCACATTCTACGTCATAAAGACTTTCTATAGTTTGCGCATGCGTCCGGAAATAAGAAAAGCTTACTTGCACCATTTTTTAAAATCACAGCTTCTAGAAGGTTTACATGATTTCTTAAAAAACACTAGTTTTTAGAAACTGTGTTTTATTTAATAAATGGAATCTACAAAGTATGCACATTCTACGTCATAAAGACTTTCTATAGTTTGCGCATGCGTTCGGAAATAAGAGAAGCTTACTTGCCCCGTTTTTTAAAATCACAGCTTCTAGAAGGTTTACATGATTTCTTAAAAAACACTAGTTTTTAGAAAATGTGTTTTATTTCATAAATCGAATCAACAAAGTATGCACATTCTACGTCATAACGACTTTCTATACTTTGCGCATGCATTTGGAAATAAGAAAAGCTTACTTCCCCCATTTTTTAAAATCATAGCTTCTAGAAGGTTTACATGATTTCTTAAAAAAAATGAGTTTTTAGAAAATGTATTTTATTTCTTAAATGGAATCAAAAAAGTATGCACATTCTACGTCATAATGACTTTCTATAGTTTGCGCATGCGTCCGGAAATAAGAAAATCTTACTTCCACCGTTTTTTAAAATCACAGCTTCTAGAAGGTTTACATGATTTCTTAAAAAACACGAGTTTTTAGAAAATGTGTTTTATTTCATAAATGGAATCAACAAAGTATGCATATTCTACATCATAACGACTTTCTATAGTTTGCGCATTCGTCTGGAAATAAGAAAAGCTTACTTCCACCGTTTATTAAAATCACAGCTTCTAGAAGGTTTACATGATTTCGTAAAAAACACGAGTTTTTAGAAAATGTGTTTTATTTCATAAATGCAATCTACAAAGTATGCACATTCTACGTCATAACGACTTTCTATAGTTTGCGCATGCGTCCGGAAATAAGAAAAGCTTACTTTAACCGTTTTTTAAAATCACAGCTTCTAGAAGGTTTACATGATTTCGTAAAAAACACGAGTTTTTAGAAACTGTGTTTTATTTCATAAATGGAATCTACAAAGTATGCACATTCTACATCATAAAGACTTTCTATAGTTTGCGCATGCGTTCGGAAATAAGAAAAGCTTACTTGCCCTGTTTTTTAAAATCACGGCTTCTAGAAGGTTTACATGATTTCTTAAAAAACACTATTTTTTAGAAAATGTCTTTTATTTCATAAATCGAATCAACAAAGTATGCACATTCTACGTCATAACGACTTTCTATACTTTGCGCATGCGTTTGGAAATAAGAAAAGCTTACTTCTCCCGTTTTTTAAAATCATAGCTTCTAGAAGGTTTACATGATTTCTTAAAAAAAAAGAGTTTTTAGAAAATGTGTTTTATTTCTTAAATGGAATCAACATAGTATGCACATTCTATGTCATAATGACTTTCTATAGTTTGCGCATGCGTCCGGAAATAAGAAAAGCTTACTTCCACCGTTTTTAAAAATCACAGCTTCTAGAAGGTTTACATGATTTCTTAAAAAAACGAGTTTTTAGAAAATGTGTTTTATTTCATAAATGGAATCAACCATATATGCACATTCTACTTCATAACGACTTTCTATAGTTTGCGCATGCGTCAGGAAACAAGAAAAGTTTACTTCCACCGTTTTTTAAAATCACAGCTTCTAGAAGGTTTACATGATTTCGTAAAAACACGAGTTTTTAGAAAATGTGTTTTATTTCATAAATGGAATCAACCATGTATGCACATTCTACGTCATAACGACTTTCTATACTTTGCGCATGTGTTTGGAAATAAGAAAAGCTTACTTCCCCCGTTTTTTAAAATCATAACTTCTAGAAGGTTTACATGATTTCTTAAAAAACACGAGTTTTCAGAAAATGTGTTTTATTTCTTAAATGGAATCAACAAAGTATGCACATTCTATGAAATTATGACTTTCTATACTTTGCGCATGCGTCCGGAAATAAGAAAATCTTAGTTCTACCGTTTTTTAAAATCACAGGTTCTAGAAGGTTTACATGATTTCTTCAAAAACATGAGTTTTTAGAAAATTTGTTTTATTTCATAAATGGAATAAACAAAGTATGCACATTCTACGTCATAACGAATTTCTATAGTTTGCGCACTCGTCCGGAAATAATAAAAGCTTACTTCCACCGTTTATTAAAATCACAGCTTCTAGAAGGTTTACATGATTTCGTAAAAAACACGAGTTTTTAGAAAGTGTGTTTTATTTCATAAATGGAATCTACAAGGTATGCACATTCTACGTCATAAAGACTTTCTATAGTTTGCGCATGCGTTCGGAAATAAGAAAAGCTTACTTGCCCCGTTTTTTAAAATCACAGCTTCCAGAAGGTTTACATGATTTCTTAAAAAACACGAGTTTTAGAAAATGTGTTTTATTTCATAAATGGAATCAACCATGTATGCACATTCTACGTCATAACACTTTCTATAGTTTGCGCATGCGTCAGGAAATAAGAAAAGCTTACTCCACCGTTTTTTAAAATCACAGCTTCTAGAAGGTTTACATGATTTCTTAAAAAACACGAGTTTTTAGAAAATGTGTTTTATTTCATAAATGGAATCTACAAAGTATGCACATTCTACATCAAAAAGACTTTCTATAGTTTGCGCATGTGTCCGGAAATAAGAAAAGCTTACTTGCCCCGTTTTTTAAAATCACAGCCTCTAGAAGGTTTACATGATTTCTTAAAAAACACGAGTTTTCAGAAAATGTGTTTTATTTCTTAAATGGAATCAACAAAGTATGCACATTCTACGTCATAATGACTTTCTATAGTTTGCGCATGCGTCCGGAAATAAGAAAAGCTTACTTCCACCATTTTTCAAAATCACAGCTTCTAGAAGGTTTACATGATTTCTTAAAAAACACGAGTTTTTAGAAAATGTGTTTTATTTCATAAATGGAATCAACAAAGTATGCACATTCTACGTCATAACGACTTTCTATAGTTTGTGCATACGTCCGGAAATAAGAAAAGCTTACTTCCAACGTTTATTAAAATCACAGCTTCTAGAAGGTTTACATGATTTTGTAAAAAACACGAGTTTTTAGAAACTGTGTTTTATTTCATAAATGGAATCTACAAAGTATGCACATTCTACGTCATAAAGACTTTCTATAGTTTGCACATGCGTTCGGAAATAAGAAAAGCTTACTTGCCCCGTTTTTTAAAATCACAGCTTCTAGAAGGTTTACATGATTTCTTAAAAAACACGAGTTTTTAGAAAATGTGTTTTATTTCATAAATGGAATCAACAAAGTATGCACAGTCTACGTCATAACGACTTTCTTTAGTTTGCGCATGCGTTTGGAAATAAGAAAAGCTTACTTCCCCCGTTTTTTAAAATCACAGCTTCTAGAAGGTTAACATGATTTCTTAAAAAACACGAGTTTTTAGAAAATGTGTTTCATTTCATAAATGGAAAGAACCATGTATGCACATTCTACGTCATAACGGCTTTCTATAGTTTGCGCATGCGTCAGGAAATAAGAAAATCTTACTTCCCCCGTTTTTTAAAATCACAGCTTCTAGAAGGTTTACATGATTTCCTAAAAAACACGAGTTTTTAGAAAACTTGTTTTATTTCATAAATGGAATCAACAAAGTATGCACATTCTACGTCATACCGACTTTCTATAGTTTGCGCATGCATCCGGAAATAAGAAAAGCTTACTTCCCCCATTTTTTAAAATCACAGCTTCTAGAAGGTTTACATGATTTCTTAAAAAACACGAGTTTTTAGAAAATGTGTTTTATTTCATAAATGGAGTCTACAAAGTATGCACATTCTATGTCATAACGACTTTCTCTAGTTTGCGCATGCGTTTGGAAATAAGAAAAGCTTACTTCCCCCGTTTTTTAAAATCACAGCTTCTAGAAGGTTTACATGATTTCTTAAAAAACACGAGTTTTTAGAAAATGTGTTTTATTTCATCAATGGAATCAACAAAGTATGCACATTCTACGTCATAACGACTTTCTATTCTTTGCGGATGCGTTTGGAAATAAGAAAAGCTTACTTACCCCGTTTTTTAAAATCACAGCTTCTAGAAGGTTTACATGATTTCTTAAAAAACACGAGTTTTTAGAAAATGTGTTTTATTTCATAAATGGAATCTACAAAGTATGCACATTCTACGTCATAACGACTTTCTATAGTTTGCGCATGCGTTTGGAAATAAGAAAAGCTTACTTCCCACGTTTTTTAAAATCACAGCTTCTAGAAGGTTTACATGATTTCGTAAAAAACACGAGTTTTTAGAAAATGTGTTTTATTTCATAAATGGAATCTACAAAGTATGCACGTTCTACGTCATAACGACTTTCTATAGTTTGTGCATGCATTTGGAAATATGAAAAGCTTACTTCCCCCTTTTTTAAAATCACAGCTTCTAGAAGGTTTACATGATTTCTTAAAAAACACGAGTTTTTAGAAAATGTGTTTTATTTCATAAATGGAATCAACAAAGTATGCACATTCTACGTCACAACGAATTTCTATATTTTGCGCATGCATTTGGAAATATGAAAAGCTTACTTCCCCCTTTTTTAAAATCACAGCTTCTAGAAGGTTTACATGATTTCGTAAAAAACACGAGTTTTTAGAAAATGTGTTTTATTTCATAAATGCAATCTACAAATATGCACATTCTACGTCGAAAAGACTTTCTATAGTTTGCGCATGTGTCCGGAAATAAGAAAAGCTTACTTGCCCCATTTTTTAAAATCACAGCTTCTAGAAGGTTTACATGATTTCTTAAAAAACACGAGTTTTCAGAAAATGTGTTTTATTTCTTAAATGGAATCAACAAAGTATGCACATTCTACGTCATAATGACTTTCTATAGTTTGTGCATGCGTCCGGAAATAAGAAAAGCTTACGTCCACCATTTTTCAAAATCACAGCTTCTGGAAGGTTTACATGATTTCTTAAAAAACACGAGTTTTTAGAAAATGTGTTTTATTTCATAAATGGAATCAACAAAGTATGCACATTCTACGTCATAACGACTTTCTATAGTTTGCGCATGCGTCCGGAAATAAGAAAAGCTTACTTCCACCATTTTTTAAAATCACAGCTTCTAGAAGGTTTACATGATTTCTTAAAAAACACGAGTTTTTAGAAACTGTGTTTTATTTCATAAATGGAATCTACAAAGTATGCACATTCTACGTCATAAAGACTTTCTATAGTTTGCGCATGCATTCGGAAATAAGAGAAGCTTACTTGCCCCGTTTTTTAAAATCACAGCTTCTAGAAGGTTTACATGATTTCTTAAAAAACACTAGTTTTTAGAAAATGTGTTTTATTTCATAAATCGAATCAACAAAGTATGCACATTCTACGTCATAACGACTTTCTATACTTTGCGCATGCGTTTGGAAATAAGAAAAGCTTACTTCCCCCATTTTTTAAAATCATAGCTTCTAGAAGGTTTACATGATTTCTTCAAAAACACGAGTTTTTAGAAAATGTATTTTATTTCTTAAATGGAATCAACAAAGTATGCACATTCTACGTCATAATGACTTTCTATAGTTTGCGCATGCGTCCGGAAATAAGAAAATCTTACTTCCACCGTTTTTTAAAATCACAGCTTCTAGAAGGTTTACATGATTTCTTAAAAAACACGAGTTTTAGAAAATGTGTTTTATTTCATAAATGGAATCAACAAAGTATGCACATTCTACATCAAAACGACTTTCTATAGTTTGTGCATTCGTCTGGAAATAAGAAAAGCTTACTTCCACCGTTTATTAAAATCACAGCTTCTAGAAGGTTTACATGATTTCGTAAAAAACACGAGTTTTTAGAAACTGTGTTTTATTTCATAAATGCAATCTACAAAGTATGCACATTCTACGTCATAACGACTTTCTATAGTTTGCGCATGCGTCCGGAAATAAGAAAAGCTTACTTTAAACGTTTTTTAAAATCACAGCTTCAAGAAGGTTTACATGATTTCGTAAAAAACACGAGTTTTTAGAAACTGTGTTTTATTTCATAAATGGAATCTACAAAGTATGCACATTCTACGTCATAAAGACTTTCTATAGTTTGCACATGCGTTCGGAAATAAGAAAAGCTTACTTGCCCTGTTTTTTAAAAGCACGGCTTCTAGAAGGTTTACATGATTTCTTAAAAAACACTAGTTTTTAGAAAATGTCTTTTATTTCATAAATCGAATCAACAAAGTATGCACATTCTACGTCATAACGACTTTCTATACTTTGCGCATGCGTTTGGAAATAAGAAAAGCTTACTTCCCCCATTTTTTAAAATCATAGCTTCTAGAAGGTTTACATGATTTCTTAAAAAACACGAGTTTTTAGAAAATGTGTTTTATTTCTTAAATGGAATCAACATAGTATGCACATTCTACGTCATAATGACTTTCTATAGTTTGCGCATGCGTCAGGAAACAAGAAAAGCTTACTTCCACCGTTTTTAAAAATCACAGCTTCTAGAAGGTTTACATGATTTCTTAAAAAAAACGAGTTTCTAGAAAATGTGTTTTATTTCATAAATGGAATCAACCATGTATACACATTCTACGTCATAACGACTTTCTATACTTTGCGCATGTGTTTGGAAATAAGAAAAGCTTACTTCCCCCGTTTTTTAAAATCATAACTTCTAGAAGGTGTACATGATTTCTTAAAAAAACACAAGTTTTTCAGAAAATGTGTTTTATTTCTTAAATGGAATCAACAAAGTATGCACATTCTACGTCATAATGACTTTCTATAGTTTGCGCATGCGTCCGGAAATAAGAAAAGCTTACTTCCACCGTTTTTTAAAATCACAGCTTCTAGAAGGTTTACATGATTTCTTCAAAAACATGAGTTTTTAGAAAATTTGTTTTATTTCATAAATGGAATAAACAAAGTATGCACATTCTACGTCATAACGAATTTCTATAGTTTGCGCATACGTCCGGAAATAATAAAAGCTTACTTCCACCGTTTATTAAAATCACAGCTTCTAGAAGGTTTACATGATTTCGTAAAAAACACGAGTTTTTAGAAAGTGTGTTTTATTTCATAAATGGAATCTACAAAGTATGCACATTCTACGTAATAAAGACTTTCTATAGTTTGCGCATGCATTCGGAAATAAGAAAAGCTTACTTACCCCGTTTTTTAAAATCACAGCTTCCAGAAGGTTTACATGATTTCTTAAAAAACACGAGTTTTTAGAAAATGTGTTTTATTTCATAAATGGAATCAACCATGTATGCACATTCTACGTCATAACACTTTCTATAGTTTGCGCATGCGTCAGGAAATAAGAAAAGCTTACTCCACCATTTTTTAAAATCACAGCTTCTAGAAGGTTTACATGATTTCTTAAAAAACACGAGTTTTTAGAAAATGTGTTTTATTTCATAAATGGAATCTACAAAGTATGCACATTCTACATCAAAAAGACTTTCTATAGTTTGCGCATGTGTCCGGAAATAAGAAAAGCTTACTTGCCCCGTTTTTTAAAATCACAGCTTCTAGAAGGTTTACATGATTTCTTAAAAAACACGAGTTTTCAGAAAATGTGTTTTATTTCTTAAATGGAATCAACAAAGTATGCACATTCTACGTCATAATGACTTTCTATAGTTTGCGCATGCGTCCGGAAATAAGAAAAGCTTACTTTCACCATTTTTCAAAATCACAGCTTCTAGAAGGTTTACATGATTTCTTAAAAAACGCGAGTTTTTAGAAAATGTGTTTTATTTCATAAATGGAATCAACAAAGTATGCACATTCTACGTCATAACGACTTTCTATAGTTTGCGCATACGTCCGGAAATAAGAAAAGCTTACTTCCAACGTCTATTAAAATCACAGCTTCTAGAAGGTTTACATGATTTCGTAAAAAACACGAGTTTTTAGAAACTGTGTTTTATTTCATAAATGGAATCTACAAAGTATGCACATTCTACGTCATAAAGACTTTCTATAGTTTGGGCATGCGTTCGGAAATAAGAAAAGCTTACTTGCCCCGTTTTTTAAAATCACAGCTTCTAGAAGGTTTACATGATTTCTTAAAAAACACGAGTTTTTAGAAAATGTGTTTTATTGAATAAATGGAATCAACAAAGTATGCACATTCTACGTCATAACGACTTTCTTTAGTTTGCGCATGCGTTTGGAAATAAGAAAAGCTTACTTCCCCCGTTTTTTAAAATCACAGCTTCTAGAAGGTTTACATGATTTCTTAAAAAACACGAGTTTTTAGAAAATGTGTTTCATTTCATAAATGGAATCAATCATGTATGCACATTCTACGTCATAACGGCTTTCTATAGTTTGCGCATGCGTCAGGAAATAAGAAAAGCTTACTCCACCATTTTTTAAAATCACAGCTTCCAGAAGGTTTACATGATTTCGTAAAAAACACGAGTTTTTAGAAAATGTGTTTTATTTCATAAATGGAATCTACGAAGTATGCACATTCTACGTCAAAAAGACTTTCTATAGTTTGCGCATGTGTCCGGTAATAAGAAAAGCTTACTTGCCCCGTTTTTTTACTTCACAGCTTCTAGAAGGTTTACATGATTTCTTAAAAAACACTAGTTTTTAGAAAATGTGTTTTATTTCATAAATCAAATCAACAAAGTATGCACATTCTACGTCATAACGACTTTCTATACTTTGCGCATGCGTTTGGAAATAAGAAAAGCTTACTTCCCCCATTTTTTAAAATCATAGCTTCTAGAAGGTTTACATGATTTCTTAAAAAACACCAGTTTTTAGAAACTGTGTTTTATTTCATAAATGGAATCTACAAAGTATGCACATTCTACGTCATAAAGACTTTCTATAGTTTGCGCATGCGTTCGGAAATAAGAAAAGCTTACTTGCCCCGTTTTTTAAAATCACAGCTTCTAGAAGGTTTACATGATTTCTTAAAAAACACGAGTTTTTAGAAACTGTTTTTTATTTCATAAATGGAATCTACAAAGTATGCACATTCTACGTCATAAAGACTTTCTATAGTTTGCGCATGCGTTCGGAATTAAGAAAAGCTTACTTGCCCCGTTTTTTAAAATCACAGCTTCTAGAAGGTTTACATGATTTCTTAAAAAACACTAGTTTTTAGAAAATGTGTTTTATTTCATAAATCGAATAAACAAAGTATGCACATTCTACGTCATAACGACTTTCTATACTTTGCGCATGCGTTTGGAAATAAGAAAAGCTTACTTCCTCCGTTTTTTAAAATCATAGCTTCTAGAAGGTTTACGTGATTTCTTAAAAAACACGAGTTTTTAGAAAATGTATTTTATTTCTTAAATGAAATCAACAAATTATGCACATTCTACGTCATAATGACTTTCTATAGTTTGCGCATGCGTCCGAAAATAAGAAAAGCTTAGTTCCACCGTTTTTTAAAATCACAGCTTCTAGAAGGTTTAGATGATTTCTTAAAAAACACGAGTTTTTAGAAAATGTGTTTTATTTCATAAACGGAATCAACAAAGTATGCACATTCTACGTCATAACGACTTTGTATAGTTTGCGCATTCGTCTCGAAATAAGAAAAGCTTACTTCCACCGTTTATTAAAATCACAGCTTCTAGAAGGTTTACATGATTTCTTAAAAAACACGAGTTTTTAGAAAATGTGTTTTATTTCATAAATGCAATCTACAAAGTATGCACATTCTACATCAAAAAGACTTTCTATAGTTTGCGCATGTGTCTGGAAATAAGAAAAGCTTACTTGCCCCGTTTTTTAAAATCACAGCTTCTAGAAGGTTTCACTGATTTCTTAAAAAACACGAGTTTTCAGAAAATGTGTTTTATTTCTTAAATGGAATCAACAAAGTATGCACATTCTACATCATAATGACTTTCTATAGTTTGCGCATGCGTCCGGAAATAAGAAAAGCTTACTTCCACCATTTTTCAAAATCACAGCTTCGAGAAGGTTTACATGATTTCTTAAAAAACACGAGTTTTTAGAAAATGTGTTTTATTTCATAAATGGAATCAACAAAGTATGCACATTCTACGTCATAACGACTTTCTATAGTTTGCGCATACGTCCAGAAATAAGAAAAGCTTACTTCCAACGTTTATTAAAATCACAGCTTCTAGAAGGTTTACATGATTTCGTAAAAAACACGAGTTTTTAGAAACTGTGTTTTATTTCATAAATGGAATCTAAAAAGTATGCACATTCTACGTCATAAAGACTTTCTATAGTTTGCGCATGCGTTCGGAAATAAGAAAATCTTACTTGCCCGGTTTTTTAAAATCACAGCTTCTAGAAGGTTTACATGATTTCTTAAAAAACACGAGTTTTTAGAAAATGTGTTTTATTTCATAAATGGAATCAACAAAGTATGCACATTCTACATCATAACGACTTTCTATAGTTTGCGCATGTGTCTGGAAATAAGAAAAGCTTACTTGCCCCGTTTTTTAAAATCACAGCTTCTAGAAGGTTTCAATGATTTCTTAAAAAACACGAGTTTTCAGAAAATGTGTTTTATTTCTTAAATGGAATCAACAAAGTATGCACATTCTACGTCATAATGACTTTCTATAGTTTGCGCATGCGTCCGGAAATAAGAAAAGCTTACTTCCACCATTTTTCAAAATCACAGCTTCGAGAAGGTTTACATGATTTCTTAAAAAACACGAGTTTTTAGAAACTGTGTTTTATTTCATAAATGGAATCTACAAAGTATGCACATTCTACGTCATAAAGACTTTCTATAGTTTGCGCATGCGTTCGGAAATAAGAAAATCTTACTTGCCCGGTTTTTTAAAATCACAGCTTCTAGAAGGTTTACATGATTTCTTAAAAAACACGAGTTTTTAGAAAATGTGTTTTATTTCATAAATCGAATCAACAAAGTATGCACATTCTACATCATAACGACTTTCTATAGTTTGTGCATGCATTTGGAAATAAGAAAATCTTACTTCCCCAATTTTTTAAAATCACAGCTTGTAGAAGGTTTACATGATTTCTTAAAAAACACGAGTTTTTAGAAAATGTGTTTTTTTTCATAAATGGAATCAACAAAGTATGCACATTCTACATCATAACGACTTTCTATAGTTTGTGCATGCATTTGGAAATAAGAAAATCTTACTTCCCCAATTTTTTAAAATCACAGCTTGTAGAAGGTTTACATGATTTCTTAAAAAACACGAGTTTTTAGAAAATGTGTTTTTTTTCATAAATGGAATCAACAAAGTATGCACATTCTACGTCTTAACGACTTTCTATAGTTTGCGGATGCGTCCTTAAATAAGAAAAGCTTACTTCCACAGTTTTTAAAATCACAGCTTCTAGAAGGTTTAAATGATTTCTTAAAAAACACGAGTTTTTAGAAAATGTGTTTTATTTCATAAATGGAATCAACAAAGTATGCACATTCTACGTCATAACGACTTTCTATAGTTTGCGCATTCGTTCGGAAATAAGAAACGCTTACTTCCCCCGTTTTTTAAAATCACAGCTTCTAGAAGGTTTACATGATTTCGTAAAAAACACGAGTTTTTAGAAAATGTGTTTTATTTCATAAATGGAATCTATAAATTATGCACATTCTACGTCATAACAACTTTCTATAGTTTGTGCATGCGTTTGGAAATAAGAAAAGCTTACTTCCCCCCTTTTTTTAAATCACATCTTCTAGAAGGTTTACATGATTTCTTAAAAAACATGAGTTTTTAGAAAATGTGTTTTATTTCATAAATGGAATCAACAAAGTATGCACATTCTACGTCATAACGACTTTCTATAGTTTGCGCATTCGTCCGGAAATAAGAAAAGCTTACTTCCACAGTTTTTTAAAATCACAGCTTCTAGAAGGTTTACATGATTTCGTAAAAAACACGAGTTTTTAGAAAATGTGTTTTATTTCATAAATGAAATAAACCATGTATGCACATTCTACGTCATAACGACTTTCTATAGTTTGCGCATGCGTCCGGAAATAACAAAAGCTTACTTCCACCATTTTTTAAAATCACAGCTTCTAGAAGGTTTACATGATTTCTTAAAAAACACGAGTTTTCAGAAAATGTGTTTTATTTCTTAAATGGAATCAACAAAGTATGCACATTCTACGTCATAATGACTTTCTATAGTTTGCGCATGCGTCCGGAAATAAGAAAAGCTTACTTCCACCATTTTTCGAAATCACAGCTTCGAGAAGGTTTACATGATTTCTTAAAAACCACGAGTTTTTAGAAAATGTGTTTTATTTCATAAATGGAATCTATAAATTATGCACATTCTACGTCATAACAACTTTCTATAGTTTGTGCATGCGTTTGGAAATAAGAAAAGCTTACTTCCCCCCTTTTTTTAAATCACATCTTCTAGAAGGTTTACATGATTTCTTAAAAAACACGAGTTTTTAGAAAATGTGTTTTATTTCATAAATGGAATCAACAAAGTATGCACATTCTACGTCATAACGACTTTCTATAGTTTGCGCATTCGTCCGGAAATAAGAAAAGCTTACTTCCACAGTTTTTTAAAATCACAGCTTCTAGAAGGTTTACATGATTTCGTAAAAAACACGAGTTTTTAGAAAATGTGTTTTATTTCATAAATGAAATAAACCATGTATGCACATTCTACGTCATAACGACTTTCTATAGTTTGCGCATGCGTCCGGAAATAAGAAAAGCTTACTTCCACCATTTTTTAAAATCACAGCTTCTAGAAGGTTTACATGATTTCTTAAAAAACACGAGTTTTCAGAAAATGTGTTTTATTTCTTAAATGGAATCAACAAAGTATGCACATTCTACGTCATAATGACTTTCTATAGTTTGCGCATGCGTCCGGAAATAAGAAAAGCTTACTTCCACCATTTTTCAAAATCACAGCTTCGAGAAGGTTTACATGATTTCTTAAAAACCACGAGTTTTTAGAAAATGTGTTTTATTTCATAAATGGAATCTATAAATTATGCACATTCTACGTCATAACAACTTTCTATAGTTTGTGCATGCGTTTGGAAATAAGAAAAGCTTACTTCCCCCCTTTTTTTAAATCACATCTTCTAGAAGGTTTACATGATTTCTTAAAAAACACGAGTTTTTAGAAAATGTGTTTTATTTCATAAATGGAATCAACAAAGTATGCACATTCTACGTCATAACGACTTTCTATAGTTTGCGCATTCGTCCGGAAATAAGAAAAGCTTACTTCCACAGTTTTTTAAAATCACAGCTTCTAGAAGGTTTACATGATTTCGTAAAAAACACGAGTTTTTAGAAAATGTCTTTTATTTCATAAATGAAATAAACCATGTATGCACATTCTACGTCATAACGACTTTCTATAGTTTGCGCATGCGTCCGGAAATAAGAAAAGCTTACTTCCACCATTTTTTAAAATCACAGCTTCTAGAAGGTTTACATGATTTCTTAAAAAACACGAGTTTTCAGAAAAAGTGTTTTATTTCTTAAATGGAATCAACAAAGTATGCACATTCTACGTCATAATGACTTTCTATAGTTTGCGCATGCGTCCGGAAATAAGAAAAGCTTACTTCCACCATTTTTCAAAATCACAGCTTCGAGAAGGTTTACATGATTTCTTAAAAACCACGAGTTTTTAGAAAATGTGTTTTATTTCATAAATGGAATCAACAAAGTATGCACATTCTACGTCATAACGACTTTCTATAGTTTGCGCATACGTCCGGAAATAAGAAAAGCTTACTTCCAACGTTTATTAAAATCACAGCTTCTAGAAGGTTTACATGATTTCGTAAAAAACACGAGTTTTTAGAAACTGTGTTTTATTTCATAAATGGAATCTACAAAGTATGCACATTCTACGTCATAAAGACTTTCTATAGTTTGCGCATGCATTCGGAAATAAGAAAATCTTACTTGCCCGGTTTTTTAAAATCACAGCTTCTAGAAGGTTTACATGATTTCTTAAAAAACACGAGTTTTTAGAAAATGTGTTTTATTTCATAAATGGAATCAACAAAGTATGCACATTCTACATCATAACGACTTTTTATAGTTTGTGCATGCATTTGGAAATAAGAAAATCTTACTTCCCCAATTTTTTAAAATCACAGCTTGTAGAAGGTTTACATGATTTCTTAAAAAACACGAGTTTTTAGAAAATGTGTTTTTTTTCATAAATGGAATCAACAAAGTATGCACATTCTACATCATAACGACTTTCTATAGTTTGTGCATGCATTTGGAAATAAGAAAATCTTACTTCCCCAATTTTTTAAAATCACAGCTTGTAGAAGGTTTACATGATTTCTTAAAAAACACGAATTTTTAGAAAATGTGTTTTTTTTCATAAATGGAATCAACAAAGTATGCACATTCTACGTCTTAACGACTTTCTATAGTTTGCGCATGCGTCCTTAAATAAGAAAAGCTTACTTCCAAAGTTTTTAAAATCACAGCTTCTAGAAGGTTTACATGATTTCTTAAAAAACACGAGTTTTTAGAAAATGTGTTTTATTTCATAAATGGAATCAACAAAGTATGCACATTCTACGTCATAACAACTTTCTATAGTTTGCGCATGCGTCCGGAAATAAGAAAAGCTTACTTGCACCATTTTTCAAAATCACAGCTTCGAGAAGGTTTACATGATTTCTTAAAAAACACGAGTTTTTAGAAAATGTGTTTTATTTCATAAATGGAATCAACAAAGTATGCACATTCTACGTCATAACGACTTTCTATAGTTTGCGCATACGTCCGGAAATAAGAAAAGCTTACTTCCAACGTTTATTAAAATCACAGCTTCTAGAAGGTTTACATGATTTCGTAAAAAACACGAGTTTTTAGAAACTGTGTTTTATTTCATAAATGGAATCTACAAAGTATGCACATTCTACGTCATAAAGACTTTCTATAGTTTGCGCATGCGTTCGGAAATAAGAAAATCTTACTTGCCCGGTTTTTTAAAATCACTGCTTCTAGAAGGTTTACATTATTTCTTAAAAAACACGAGTTTTTAGAAAATGTGTTTTATTTCATAAATGGAATCAACAAAGTATGCACATTCTACATCATAACGACTTTCTATAGTTTGTGCATGCATTTGGAAATAAGAAAATCTTACTTCCCCAATTTTTTAAAATCACAGCTTGTAGAAGGTTTACATGATTTCTTAAAAAACACGAGTTTTTAGAAAATGTGTTTTTTTTGAAAAATGGAATCAACAAAGTATGCACATTCTACATCATAACGACTTTCTATAGTTTGTGCATGCATCTGGAAATAAGAAAATCTTACTTCCCCAATTTTTTAAAATCACAGCTTGTAGAAGATTTACATGATTTCTTAAAAAACACGAGTTTTTAGAAAATGTGTTTTTTTTCATAAATGGAATCAACAAAGTATGCACATTCTACGTCTTAATGACTTTCTATAGTTTGCGCATGCGTCCTTAAATAAGAAAAGCTTACTTCCACAGTTTTTAAAATCACAGCTTCTAGAAGGTTTACATGATTTCTTAAAAAACACGAGTTTTTAGAAAATGTGTTTTATTTCATAAATGGAATCAACAAAGTATGCACATTCTACGTCATAACGACTTTCTATAGTTTGCGCATTCGTTCGGAAATAAGAAACGCTTACTTCCCCCGTTTTTTAAAATCACAGCTTCTAGAAGGTTTACATGATTTCGTAAAAAACACGAGTTTTTTAGAAAATGTGTTTTATTTCATAAATGAAATCTATAAATTATGCACATTCTACGTCGTAACGACTTTCTATAGTTTGTGCATGCGTTTGGAAATAAGAAAAGCTTACTTCCCCCCTTTTTTTAAATCACATCTTCTAGAAGGTTTACATGATTTCTTAAAAAACACGAGTTTTTAGAAAATGTGTTTTATTTCATAAATGGAATCAACAAAGTATGCACATTCTACATCATAACGACTTTCTATAGTTTGCGCATTCGTCCGGAAATAAGAAAAGCTTACTTCCACAGTTTTTTAAAATCACAGCTTCTAGAAGGTTTACATGATTTCGTAAAAAACTCGAGTTTTTAGAAAATGTGTTTTATTTCATAAATGAAATAAATCATGTATGCACATTCTACGTCATAACAACTTTCTATAGTTTGCGCATGCGTCCGGAAATAAGAAAAGCTTACTTCCACCATTTTTTAAAATCACAGCTTCTAGAAGGTTTACATGATTTCGTAAAAAACACGAGTTTTTAGAAAATGTGTTTTATTTCGTAAATGGAATCTACAAAGTATGCACATTCTACGTCATAACGACTTTCTATAGTTTGCGCATGCGTCCGTAAATAAGAAAAGTTTACTTCCCCCGTTTTTTAAAATCATAGCTTCTAGAAGGTTTACATGATTTCTTAAAAAACAAGAGTTTTTAGAAAATGTGTTTTATTTCATAAATGGAATCAACAAAGTATGCACATTCTACGTTATTACGACTTTCTATAGTTTGCGCATGCGTTTGGAAATATGAAAAGCTTACTTCCCCCGTTTTTTAAAATCATAGTTTCTAGAAGGTTTACATGATTTCTTAAAAAACACGAGTTTTTAGAAAATGTGTTTTATTTCTCAAATGGAATCAAAAAAGTATGCACATTCTACGTCATAACGACTTTATATAGTTTGCGCATGCGTCCGGAAATAAGAAAAGCTTACTTCCCCCGTTTTTTAAAATCACAGCTTCTAGAAGCTTTACATGATTTCTTAATAAACACGAGTTTTTAGAAAATGTGTTTTATTTCATAAATAGAATCAACAAAGTATGCACATTCTACGTCATAATGACTTTCTATAGTTTGCGCATGCTTCCGGAAATAAGAAACTCTTACTTCCACCGTTTTTTAAAATCACAGTTTCTAGAAGGTTTACATGATTTCGTAAAAAACACGAGTTTTTAGAAAATGTGTTTTATTTCATAAATGGAATCTACAAACTATGCACATTCTACGTCATAACGACTTTCTATAGTTTGCGCATGCGTTTGGAAATATCTAAAGCTTACTTCCCCCGTTTTTTAAAATCACGGCTTCTAGAAGGTTTACATGATTTCTTAAAAACCACGAGTTTTTAGAAAATGTGTTTTATTTCATAAATAGAATCAACAAAGTATGCACATTCTACGTCATAATGACTTTCTATAGTTTGCGGATGTGTCCGGAAATAAGAAAACCTTACTTTCCCCATTTTTTAAAATCACAGCTTCTAGAAGGTTTACATGATTTCGTAAAAAACACGAGTTTTTAGAAAATGTGTTTTATTTCATAAATGGAATCTACAACGTATGCACATTCTACGTCATAACGACTTTCTATAGTTTGCGCATGCATTTGGAAATAAGAAAAGCTTACCTCCCCCGTTTTTAGAAAATGTGTTTTATTTCATAAATAGAATCAACAAAGTATTCACATTCTACATCATAACGACTTTCTATAGTTTGTGCATGCATTTGGAAATAAGAAAATCTTACTTCCCCAATTTTTTAAAATCACAGCTTGTAGAAGGTTTACATGATTTCTTAAAAAACACGAGTTTTTAGAAAATGTGTTTTTTTTTATAAATGGAATCATCAAAGTATGCACATTCTACATCATAACGACTTTCTATAGTTTGTGCATGCATCTGGAAATAAGAAAATCTTACTTCCCCAATTTTTTAAAATCACAGCTTGTAGAAGGTTTACATTATTTCTTAAAAAACACGAGTTTTTAGAAAATGTTATTTATTTCATAAATGGAATCAACAAAGTATGCACATTCTACATCATAACGACTTTCTATAGTTTGTGCATGCATTTGGAAATAAGAAAATCTTACTTCCCCAATTTTTTAAAATCACAGCTTGTAGAAGTTTTACATGATTTCTTAAAAAACACGGGTTTTTAGAAAATGTGTTTTTTTTGATAAATGGAATCAACAAAGTATGCACATTCTACATCATAACGACTTTCTATAGTTTGTGCATGCATCTGGAAATAAGAAAATCTTACTTCCCCAATTTTTTAAAATCACAGCTTGTAGAAGGTTTACATGATTTCTTAAAAAACACAAGTTTTTAGAAAATGTGTTTTTTTTCATAAATGGAATCAACAAAGTATGCACATTCTACGTCTTAACGACTTTCTATAGTTTGCGCATGCGTCCTTAAATAAGAAAAGCTTACTTCCACAGTTTTTAAAATCACAGCTTCTAGAAGGTTTACATGATTTCTTAAAAAACACAAGTTTTTAGAAAATGTGTTTTATTTCATAAATGGAATCAACAAAGTATGCACATTATACGTCATAACGACTTTCTATAGTTTGCGCATTCGTTCGGAAATAAGAAACGCTTACTTCCCCCGTTTTTTAAAATCACAGCTTCTAGAAGGTTTACATGATTTCGTAAAAAACACGAGTTTTTTAGAAAATGTGTTTTATTTCATAAATGAAATCTATAAATTATGCACATTCTACGTCATAACGACTTTCTATAGTTTGTGCATGCGTTTGGAAATAAGAAAAGCTTACTTCCCCCCTTTTTTTAAATCACATCTTCTAGAAGGTTTACATGATTTCTTAAAAAACACGAGTTTTTAGAAAATGTGTTTTATTTCATAAATGGAATCAACAAAGTATGCACATTCTACATCATAACGACTTTCTATAGTTTGCGCATTCGTCCGGAAATAAGAAAAGCTTACTTCCACCATTTTTTAAAATCACAGCTTCTAGAAGGTTTACATGATTTCGTAAAAAACACGAGTTTTTAGAAAATGTGTTTTTTTCGTAAATGGAATCTACAAAGTATGCACATTCTACGTCATAACGACTTTCTATAGTTTGCGCATGCGTCCGGAAATAAGAAAAGTTTACTTCCCCCGTTTTTTAAAATCACAGCTTCTAGAAGGTTTACATGATTTCTTAAAAAACAAGAGTTTTTAGAAAATGTGTTTTATTTCATAAATGGAATCAACAAAGTATGCACATTCTACGTCATTACGACTTTCTATAGTATGCGCATGCGTTTGGAAATATGAAAAGCTTACTTCCCCCGTTTTTTAAAATCATAGTTTCTAGAAGGTTTACATGATTTCTTAAAAAACACGAGTTTTTAGAAAATGTGTTTTATTTCTCAAATGGAATCAAAAAAGTATGCACATTCTACGTCATAATGACTTTATATAGTTTGCGCATGCGTCCGGAAATAAGAAAAGCTTACTTCCCCCGTTTTTTAAAATCACAGCTTCTAAAAGCTTTACATGATTTCTTAATAAACACGAGTTTTTAGAAAATGTGTTTTATTTCATAAATAGAATCAACAAAGTATGCACATTCTACGTCATAATGACTTTCTATAGTTTGCGCATGCGTCCGGAAATAAGACACTCTTACTTCCACCGTTTTTTAAAATCACAGTTTCTAGAAGGTTTACATGATTTCGTAAAAAACACGAGTTTTTAGAAAATGTGTTTTATTTCATAAATGGAATCTACAAACTATGCACATTCTACGTCATAACGACTTTCTATAGTTTGCGCATGCGTTTGGAAATATCTAAAGCTTACTTCCCCCGTTTTTTAAAATCACGGCTTCTAGAAGGTTTACATGATTTCTTAAAAACCACGAGTTTTTAGAAAATGTGTTTTATTTCATAAATAGAATCAACAAAGTATGCACATTCTACATCATAATGACTTTCTATAGTTTGCGGATGTGTCCGGAAATAAGAAAACCTTACTTTCCCCATTTTTTAAAATCACAGCTTCTAGAAGGTTTACATGATTTCGTAAAAAACACGAGTTTTTAGAAAATGTGTTTTATTTCATAAATGGAATCTACAACGTATGCACATTCTACGTCATAACGACTTTCTATAGTTTGCGCATGCATTTGGAAATAAGAAAAGCTTACCTCCCCCATTTTTAGAAAATGTGTTTTATTTCATAAATAGAATCAACAAAGTATGCACATTCTACGTCATAATGACTTTCTATTGTTTGCGCATTCGTCCGGAAATAAGAAAAGCTTACTTCCATCGTTTTTTAAAATCACAGCTTCTAGAAGGTTTACATGATTTCGTAAAAAACACGAGTTTTTAGAAAATGTGTTTTATTTCATAAATGGAATCTACAAAGTATGCACATTCTACGTCATAACGACTTTCTATAGTTTGCGCATGCGTCCGGAAATAAGAAAAGTTTACTTCCCCCGTTTTTTAAAATCACAGCTTCTAGAAGGTTTACATGATTTCTTAAAAAACAAGAGTTTTTAGAAAATGTGTTTTATTTCATAAATGGAATCAACAAAGTATGCACATTCTACGTCATTACGACTTTCTATAGTTTTCGCATGCGTTTGGAAATATGAAAAGCTTACTTCCCCCGTTTTTTAAAATCATAGTTTCTAGAAGGTTTACATGATTTCTTAAAAAACACGAGTTTTTAGAAAATGTGTTTTATTTCTCAAATGGAATAAAAAAAGTATGCACATTCTACGTCATAACGACTTTCTATAGTTTGCGCATGCGTCCGGAAATAAGAAAAGCTTACTTCCCCCGTTTTTTAAAATCACACCTTCTAGATGCTTAACATGATTTCTTAATAAACACGAGTTTTTAGAAAATGTGTTTTATTTCATAAATAGAATCAACAAAGTATGCACATTCTACGTCATAATGACTTTCTATAGTTTGCGGATGTGTCCGGAAATAAGAAAACCTTACTTTCCCCATTTTTTAAAATCACAGCTTCTAGAAGGTTTACATGATTTCGTAAAAAACACGAGTTTTTAGAAAATGTGTTTTATTTCATAAATGGAATCTACAACGTATGCACATTCTACGTCATAACGACTTTCTATAGTTTGCGCATGCATTTGGAAATAAGAAAAGCTTACCTCCCCCGTTTTTAGAAAATGTGTTTTATTTCATAAATAGAATCAACAAAGTATGCACATTCTACGTCATAATGACTTTCTATTGTTTGTGCATTCGTCCGGAAATAAGAAAAGCTTACTTCCATCGTTTTTTAAAATCACAGCTTCTAGAAGGTTTACATGATTTCGTAAAAAACACGAGTTTTTAGAAAATGTGTTTTATTTCATAAATGGAATCTACAAAGTATGCACATTCTACGTCATAACGACTTTCTATAGTTTGCGCATGCGTCCGGAAATAAGAAAAGTTTACTTCCCCCGTTTTTTAAAATCACAGCTTCTAGAAGGTTTACATGATTTCTTAAAAAACAAGAGTTTTTAGAAAATGTGTTTTATTTCATAAATGGAATCAACAAAGTATGCACATTCTACGTCATTACGACTTTCTATAGTTTGCGCATGCGTTTGGAAATATGAAAAGCTTACTTCCCCCGTTTTTTAAAATCATAGTTTCTAGAAGGTTTACATGATTTCTTAAAAAACACGAGTTTTTAGAAAATGTGTTTTATTTCTCAAATGGAATCAAAAAAGTATGCACATTCTACGTCATAACGACTTTCTATAGTTTGCGCATGCGTCTGGAAATAAGAAAAGCTTACTTCCCCCGTTTTTTAAAATCACACCTTCTAGATGCTTAACATGATTTCTTAATAAACACGTGTTTTTAGAAAATGTGTTTTATTTCATAAATAGAATCAACAAAGTATGCACATTCTACGTCATAATGACTTTCTATAGTTTGCGCATGCGTCCGGAAATAAGAAAATCTTACTTCCATCGTTTTTTAAAATCACAGTTTCTAGAAGGTTTACATGATTTCGTAAAAAACACGAGTTTTTAGAAAATGTGTTTTATTTCATAAATGGAATCTACAAACTATGCACATTCTACATCATAACGACTTTCTATAGTTTGCGCATGCGTTTGGAAATATCTAAAGCTTACTTCCCCCGTTTTTTAAAATCATAGCTTCTAGAAGGTTTACATGATTTCTTAAAAACCACGAGTTTTTAGAAAATGTGTTTTATTTCATAAATAGAATCAACAAAGTATGCACATTCTACGTCATAATGACTTTCTATAGTTTGCGGATGTGTCCGGAAATAAGAAAACCTTACTTTCCCCATTTTTTAAAATCACAGCTTCTAGAAGGTTTACATGATTTCAAAAAAACACGAGTTTTTAGAAAATGTGTTTTATTTCATAAATGGAATGTACAACGTATGCACATTCTACGTCATAACGACTTTCTATAGTTTGCGCATGCATTTGGAAATAAGAAAAGCTTACCTCCCCAGTTTTTAGAAAATGTGTTTTATTTCATAAATAGAATCAACAAAGTATGCACATTCTACGTCATAATGACTTTCTATTGTTTGCGCATTCGTCCGCAAATAAGAAAAGCTTACTTCCACCGTTTTTTAAAATCACAGCTTCTAGAAGGTTTACATGATTTCGTAAAAAACACGAGTTTTTAGAAAATGTGTTTTATTTCATAAATGGAATCTACAAAGTATGCACATTCTATGTCATAATGACTTTCTATAGTTTTCCCATGCGTACGGAAATAAGAAAAGCTTACTTCCCCCATTTTTTAAAATCACAGCTTCTAGAAGGTTTACATGATTTCATAAACAACACAAGTTTTTAGAAAATGTGTTTTATTTCATAAATGGAATCTACAAAGTATGCACATTCTACGTCATAACGACTTTCTATAGTTTGCGCATGCGTCCGGAAATAAGAAAAGCTTACTTCCCCCGTTTTTTAAAATCACAGCTTCTACAAGGTTTACATGATTTCTTAAAAAACACGAGTTTTTAGAAAATGTGTTTTATTTCATAAATGGAATCAACAAAGTATGCACATTCTGCGTCATAACGACTTTCTATACTTTGCTCATGCGTTTGGAAATAAGAAAAGCTTACTTCCCCCGTTTTTTAAAATCACAGCTTCTAGAAGGTTTACATGATTTCTTAAAAAACATGAGTTTTTAGAAAATGTGTTTTATTTCGTAAATGGAATCTACAAAGTATGCACATTCTATGTCATAACGACTTTCTATAGTTGGCGCATGCGTTTGGAAATAAGAAAAGCTTACTGCCCCCGTTTTTTAAAATCACAGCTTCTAGAAGGTTTACATGATTTCTTAAAAAACACGAGTTTTTAGAAAATGTGTTTTATTTCATAAATGAAATCAACAAAGTATGCACATTCTACGTCATAACGAATTTCTATACTTCGCGCATGCGTTTGGAAATAAGAAAAGCTTACTTCCCCCATTTTTTAAAATCATAGCTTCTAGAAGGTTTACATGATTTCTTAAAAAACACGAGTTTTTAGAAAATGTGTTTTATTTCTTAAATGGAATCAACAAAGTATGCACATTCTACATCATAATGACTTTCTATAGTTTGCGCATGCGTCCGGAAATAAGAAAAGCTTACATCCACCATTTTTTAAAATCATAGCTTCTAGAAGGTTTACACGATTTCTTAAAAAACACGAGTTTTTAGAAAATGTGTTTTATTTCATAAATGTAATCTACAAAGTATGCACATTCTACGTCATAACGATTTTCTATAGTTTGCGCATGCATTTGGAAATAAGAAAAACTTACTTCCCACGTTTTTTAAAATCACAGCTTCTAGAAGGTTTACATGATTTCTTAAAAAACACGAGTTTTTAGAAAATATGTTTTATTTCATAAATAGAATCTACAAAGTATGCACATTCTACGTCATAACGACTTTCTATAGTTTGAGCATGCGTTTGGAAATAAGAAAAGCTTACTTCCCCCGTTTTTTAAAATCACAGCTTCTAGAAGGTTTACATGATTTCTTAAAAAACACGAGTTTTTAGAAAATGTGTTTTATTTCATAAATGGAATCTACAAAGTATGCACATTCTACGTCATAACGACTTTCTATACTTTGCGCATGCGTTTGGAAATAAGAAAAGCTTACTTCCCCCGTTTTTTAAAATCACAGCTTCTAGAAGGTTTACATGATTTCTTAAAAAACACGAGTTTTTAGAAAATGTGTTTTATTTCATAAATGGAATCTACAAATTATGCGCATTCTACGTCATAACGACTTTCTATACTTTGCGCATGCGTTTGGAAGTAAGAAAAGCTTACTTCGCCCATTTTTTAAAATCACAGCTTGTAGAAGGTTTATATGATTTCTTAAAAAACACGAGTTTTTAGAAAATGTGTTTTATTTCATAAATGGAATCTACAAAGTATGCACGTTCTACGTCATAACGACTTTCTATAGTTTGCGCATGCATTTGGAAATAATAAAAGCTTACCTCCCCCGTTTTTTAAAATCACAGCTTCTAGAAGGTTTACATGATTTCTTAAAAAACATGAGTTTTTAGAAAATGTGTTTTATTTCATAAATGAAATCAACAAAGTATGCACATTCTAGGTCATAATGACTTTCTATAGTTTGTGGATGCGTGCGGAAATAAGAAAAGCTTACTTCCACCGTTTTTTAAAATCACACCTTCTACAAGGTTTACATGATTTCGTAAAAAACACGAGTTTTTAGAAAATGTGTTTTATTTCATAAATGGAATCTACAAAGTATGCACATTCTACGTCATAACGACTTTCTATAGTTTGCGCACGCGTTTGGAAATAAGAAAAGCTTACTTCCCACGTTTTTTAAAATCACAGCTTCTAGAAGGTTTACATGAGTTCTTAAGAACCACGAGTTTTTAGAAAATGTGTTTTATTTCATAAATAGAATCAACAAACTATGCACATTCTACGTCATAATGACTTTCTATAGTTTGCGGATGTGTCCGGAAATAAGAAAAGCTTACTTCCCCCATTTTTTAAAATCACAGCTTCTAGAAGGTTTACATGATTTCGTAAAAAACACGAGTTTTTAGAAAATGTGTTTGATTTCATAAATGGAATCTACAACGTATGCACATTCTACGTCATAACGACTTTCTATAGTTTGCGCATGCGTCAGGAAATAAGAGAAGCTTACTTCCACCGTTTTTTAAAATCACAGCTTCTAGAAGGTTTACATGATTTCGTAAAAAACACGAGTTTTTAGAAAATGTGTTTTATTTCATAAATGGAATCTACAAAGTATGCACATTCTACGTCATAAAGACTTTCTATAGTTTGCGCATGCGTCCAGAAATAAGAAAAGCTTACTTGCCCCGTTTTTTAAAATCACAGCTTCTAGAAGGTTTACACGATTTCTTAAAAAACACTAGCTTTTAGAAAATGTGTTTTATTTCATAAATCGAATCAACAAAGTATTTACATTCTATGTCATAACGACTTTCTATACTTTGCACATGCGTTTGGAAATAAGAAAAGCTTACTTCCCCCGTTTTTTAAAATCATAGCTTCTAGAAGGTTTACATGATTTCTTAAAAAACATGAGTTTTCAGAAAATGTGTTTTATTTCTTAAATGGAATCAAGAAAGTATGCACATTCTACATCATAATGACTTTCTATAGTTTGCGCATGCGTCCGGAAATAAGAAAAGCTTACTTCCACCGTTTTTTAAAATCACAGCTTCTAGAAGGTTTACATGATTTCTTAAAAAACACGAGTATTTAGAAAATGTGTTTTATGTCATAAATGGAATCAACAAAGTATGCACATTCTACGTCCTAACGACTTTCTATAGTTTGCGCATTCCTCCGGAAATAAGAAAAGCTTACTTCCACCGTTTATTAAAATCACAGCTTCTAGAAGGTTTACATGATTTCTTAAAAAACACGAGTTTTTAGAAAATGTGTTTTATTTCATAAATGCAATCTACAAAGTATGCACATTCCATGTCATAACGACTTTCTATAGTTTGCGCATGCGTCCGGAAATAAGAAAATCTTACTTCCCCCGTTTTTTAAAATCACAGCTTCTAGAAGGTTTACATGATTTCTTAAAAAACACGAGTTTTTAGAAAATGTGTTTTATTTCATAAATGGAATCTACAAAGTATGCACATTCTACGTCATAACGACTTTCTAGAGTTTGCGCATGCGTTTGGAAATAAGAAAAGCTTACTTCCCTCGTTTTTTAAAATCACGGCTTCTAGAAGGTTTACATGATTTCTTAAAAAACACGAGTTTTTAGAAAATGTGCTTTATTTCATAAATGGAATCAACAAAGTATGCACATTCTACGTCATAACGACTTTCTATGCTTTGCGCATGCATTTGGAAATAAGAAAAGCTTACTTCCCCCGTTTTTTAAAATCACAGCTTCTAGAAGGTTTACATGATTTCTTAAAAAACATGAGTTTTTAGAAAATGTGTTTTATTTCATAAATGGAATTTACAAAGTATGCACATTCTACATCATAACGACTTTCTATAGTTTGCTCATGCGTTTGGAAATAAGAAAAGCTTACTTCCCAAGTTTTTTAAAATCACAGCTTCTAAAAGGTTTACATGATTTCTTAAAAAACACTAGTTTTTAGAAAATGTGTTTTATTTCTCAAATGGAATCAACAAAGTAGTCACATTCTACGTCATAATGACTTTCTATAGTTTGCGCATGCGTACGGAAATAAGAAAAGCTTACTTCCACCGTTTTTTAAAATCACAGCTTCTGGAAGGTTTACATGATTTTTTAAAAAACACGAGTTTTTAGAAAATGTGTTTTATTTCATAAATGGAATCAGCAAAGTATGCACATTCTACATCATAACGACTTTCTATAGTTTGTGCATGCGTTTGGAAATAGGAAAAGCTTACTTCCCCCATTTTTTAAAATCACAGCTTCTAGAAGGTTTACATGATTTCTTAAAAAACACGAGTTTTTAGAAAATGTGTTTTATTTCATAAATGGAATCAACCATGTATGCACATTCTATGTCATAACGACTTTCTATAGTTTGTGCATGCGTCAGGAAATAAGAAAAGCTTACTTCCACCATTTTTTAAAATCACAGCTTCTAGAAGGTTTACATGATTTCGTAAAAAACACGAGTTTTTAGAAAATGTGTTTTATTTCATAAATCGAATCTACAAAGTATGCACATTCTACGTCATAAAGACTTTCTATAGTTTGCGCATGCGTCTGGAAATAAGAAAAGCTTACTTGCCCCGTTTTTTAAAATCACAGCTTCTAGAAGGTTTACATGATTTCATAAAAAACACGAGTTTTTAGAAAATGTGTTTTATTTCATATATGGAATCTACAAAGTATGCACATTCTACGTCATAATGACTTTCTATAGTTTGTGCATCCGTCCGGAAATAAGAAAAGCTTACTTCCACCGTTTTTTAAAATCACAGCTTCTAGAAGGTTTACATGATTTCTCAAAAACCACGAGTTTTTAGAAAATGTGTTTTATTTCCTAAATGGAATCAACAAAGTATGCACATTCTACGTCATAACGACTTTCTATAGTTTGTGCATTCGTCCGGAAATAAGAAAAGCTTACTTCCACCGTTTATGAAAATCACAACTTCTAGAAGGTTTACATGATTTCGTAAAAAACACGAGTTTTTAGAAAATGTGTTTTATTTCATAAATGCAATCTACAAAGTATGCACATTCTACGTCACAACGAATTTCTATATTTTGTGCATGAGTCCGGAAATAAGAAAAGCTTACTTCCCCCGATTTTTTAAATCACAGCTTCTAGAAGGTTTACATGATTTCTTAAAAAACACGAGTTTTTAGAAAATGTGTTTTATTTCATAAATGGAATCAACAAAGTATGCACATTCTATGTCATAACGACTTTCTATAGTTTGCGCATGCATTTGGAAATAAGAAAAGCTTACTTCCCCTGTTTTTTAAAATCACAGCTTCTAGAAGGTTTACATGATTTCATAAAAAACACGAGTTTTTAGAAAATGTGTTTTATTTCATAAATGGAATCAACAAAGTATGCACATTCTACGTCATAACGACTTTCTATAGTTTGCGCATGCATCAGGAAATAAGAAAAGCTTACTTCCCCCGTTTTTTAAAATCACAGCTTCTAGAAGGTTTACATGATTTCTTAAAAAACACGAGTTTTTAGAAAATGTGTTTTATTTCATAAATCGAATCAACAAAGTATGCACATTCTACGTCATAACGACTTTCTATACTTTGCGCATGCGTTTGGAAATATGAAAAGCTTACTTCCACCATTTTTTAAAATCATAGCTTCTAGAAGGTTTACATGATTTCGTAAAAAACACGAGTTTTTAGAAAATGTGTTTTATTTCATAAATGGAATCTACAAAGTATGCACATTCTACGTCATAATGACTTTCTATAGTTTGTGCATCCGTCCGGAAATAAGAAAAGCTTACTTCCACCGTTTTTTAAAATCACAGCTTCTAGAAGGTTTACATGATTTCTTAAGAACCACGAGTTTTTAGAAAATGTGTTTTATTTCCTAAATGGAATCAACAAAGTATGCACATTCTACGTCATAACGACTTTCTATAGTTTGTGCATTCGTCCGGAAATAAGAAAAGCTTACTTCCACCGTTTATGAAAATCACAACTTCTAGAAGGTTTACATGATTTCGTAAAAAACATGAGTTTTTAGAAAATGTGTTTTATTTCATAAATGCAATCTACAAAGTATGCACATTCTACGTCATAACGACTTTCTATATTTTGCGCATGAGTCCGGAAATAAGAAAAGCTTACTTCCCCCATTTTTTTAAATCACAGCTTCTAGAAGGTTTACATGATTTCTTAAAAAAGACGAGTTTTTAGAAAATGTGTTTTATTTCATAAATGGAATCAACAAAGTATGCACATTCTACGTCATAACGACTTTCTATAGTTTGCGCATGCGTTTGGAAATAAGAAAAGCTTACTTCCCCCGTTTTTTAAAATCACAGCTTCTAGAAGGTTTACATGATTTCTTAAAAAACTCGGGTTTTTAGAAAATGTGTTTTATTTCATAAATGGAATCAACAAAGTATGCACATTCTACGTCATAAATACTTTCTATAGTTTGCGCATGCGTCCGGAAATAAGAAAAGCTTACTTCCACCGTTTTTTAAAATCACAGCTTCTAGTAGGTTTACATGATTTCTTAAAAAACACGAGTTTTTAGAAAATGTGTTTTATTTCATAAATGGAATCAACAAAGTATGCACATTCTACATCATAACGACTTTCTATACTTTGCGCATGCGTTTGGAAATAAGAAAAGCTTACTTCCCCCGTTTTTTAAAATCACAGCTTGTAGAAGGTTTACATGATTTCTTAAAAAACACGAGTTTTTAGAAAATGTGTTTTATTTCATAAATGTAATCTAAAAAAGTATGCACATTCTACGTCATAACGACTTTCTATAGTTTGCGGATGCGTTTGGAAATAAGAAAAGCTTACTTCGCTCGTTTTTTAAAATCACAGCTTCTAGAAGGTTTACATGATTTCTTAAAAAACACGAGTTTTTAGAAAATGTGTTTTATTTCATAAATAGAATCTACAAAGTATGCACATTCTACGTCATAATGACTTTCTATAGTTTGCGCATGCGTTTGGAAATAAGAAAAGCTTACTTCGCCCGTTTTTTAAAATCACAGCTTCTAGAAGGTTTACATGATTTCTTAAAAAACACGAGTTTTTAGAAAATGTGTTTTATTTCATAAATGGAATCTACAAAGTATGCACATTCTACTTCATAATGACTTTCTATAGTTTCCGCATGCGTCCGGAAATAAGAAAAGCTTACTTCCGCCGTTTTTTAAAATCACAGCTTCTAGAAGGTTTACATGATTTCTTAAAAAACACGAGTTTTTAGAAAATGTGTTTTATGTCATAAATGTAATCTACAAAGTATGCACATTCTACGTCATAACGACTTTCTATAGTTTGCGGATGCGTTTGGAAATAAGAAAAGCTTACTTCCCACGTTTTTTAAAATCACAGCTTCTAGAAGGTTTACATGATTTCTTAAAAAACACGAGTTTTTAGAAAATGTGTTTTATTTCATAAATAGAATCTACAAAGTATGCACATTCTACGTCATAACGACTTTCTATAGTTTGCACATGCGTTTGGAAATAAGAAAATCTTACTCCAACGTTTTTTAAAATCACAGCTTCTAGAAGGTTTACATGATTTCGTAAAAAACACGAGTTTTTAGAAAATGTGTTTTATTTCGTAAATGGAATCAACAAAGCATGCACATTCTACGTCATAATGAATTTCTATAGTTTTCGCATGCGTCCGGAAATAAGAAAAGCTTACTTCCCCCGTTTTTTAAAATCACAGCTTCTAGAAGGTTTACATGATTTCTTAAAAAACACGAGTTTTTAGAAAATGTGTTTTATTTCATAAATCGAATCAACAAAGTATGCACATTCTACGTCATAACGACTTTCTATAGTTTGCGCATGCATTTGGAAATATGAAAAGCTTACTTCCCCTTTTTTTAAAATCACAGCTTCTAGAAGGTTTACATGAATTCTTAAAAAACTCGATTTTTTAGAAAATGTGTTTTATTTCATAAATGGAATCTACAAAGTATGCACATTCTACGTCATAACGACTTTCTATATTTTGCACATGCGTCCGGAAATAAGAAAAGCTTACTTCCACCATTTTTTAAAATCAAAGCTTCTAGAAGGTTTACATGATTTCTTAAAAAACACGAGTTTTTAGAAAATGTGTTTTATTTCATAAATGGATTCAACAAAGTATGCAAATTCTACGTCATAATGACTTTCTATAGTTTGCGCATTCGTCCGAAAATATGAAAATCTTACTTCCACCGTTTTTTAAAATCACAGCTTCTAGAAGGTTTACATGATTTCGTAAAAAACACGAATTTTTAGAAAATGTGTTTTATTTCATAAATGGAATCTACAAAGTATGCACATTCTACGTCATAAAGACTTTCTATAGTTTGCGCATGCGTCCGGAAATAAGAAAAGCTTACTTGCCCCGTTTTTTAAAATCACAGCTTCTAGAAGGTTTACATGATTTCTTAAAAAACACGAGTTTTTAGAAAATGTGTTTTATTTCATCAATCGAATCAAAAAAGTATGCACATTTTACCTCATAACGACTTTCTATACTTTACGCATGCGTTTGGAAATAAGAAAAGCTTACTTCCCCCGTTTTTTAAAATCATAGCTTCTAGAAGGTTTACATGATTTCTTAAAAAACACAAGTTTTTAGAAAATGTGTTTTATTTCATAAATGGAATCTACCAAGTATGCACATTCTACGTCATAACGAATTTCTATAGTTTGCGCATTCGTCCGGAAATAAGAAAAGCTTACTTCCACCGTTTTTTAAAATCACAGCTTCTAGAAGGTTTACATGATTTCTTAAAAAACACGAGTTTTTAGAAAATGTGTTTTATTTCATAAATGGAATCAACCATGTATGCACATTCTACGTCATAACGACTTTCTATAGTTTGCGCATGCGTCAGGAAACAAGAAAAGCTTACTTCCACCGTTTTTTAAAATCACAACTTCTAGAAGGTTTACATTATTTCTTAAAAAACACGAGTTTTTAGAAAATCTGTTTTATTTCATAAATGGAATCAACCATGTATGCACATTCTACGTCATAACGACTTTCTATACTTTGCGCATGTGTTTGGAAATAAGAAAAGCTTACTTCCCCCGTTTTTTAAAATCATAGCTTCTAGAAGGTTTACATGATTTCTTAAAAAACACGAGTTTTCAGAAAATGTGTTTTATTTCTTAAATGGAATCAACAAAGTATGCACATTCTACATCATAATGACTTTCTATAGTTTTCGTATGCGTCCGGAAATAAGAAAAGCTTACTTCCACCGTTTTTAAAAATCACAGCTTCTAGAAGGTTTACATGATTTCTTAAAAAACACGAGTTTTTAAGAAATGTGTTTTATTTCATAAATGGAATCAACAAATTATGCACATTCTACGTCATAATGAATTTCTATAGTTTGCGCATTCGTCCGGAAATAAGAAAAGCTTACTTCCACCGTTTATTAAAATCACAGCTTCTAGAATGTTTACTTGATTTCGTAAAAAACACGAGTTTTTAGAAAATGTGTTTTATTTCATAAATCCAATCTACAAAGTATGCACATTCTACGTCATAACGACTTTCTATAGTTTGCGAATGCGTCCGGAAATAAGAAAAGCTTACTTCCCCCGTTTTTTAAAATCACAGCTTCTATAAGGTTTAGCTGATTTCTTAAAAAACACGAGTTTTTAGAAAATGTGTTTTATTTCATAAATGGAATCTACCAAGTATGCACATTCTACGTTGTTAAATTTTCTGAATTTACTTCAATCTGATCTAGGATCTTAACTGAGAGAACAACATGTACAGCATATCTACAGCATATCAATCATGGAGACAAAAATGCAAGCACACAAGAGACACAAAGATTTACTTGAGGAAAACCATAAAGGTGAAAAACCCCAATAACTTCCTCAGAGATAGATAGAGCAATGATACAACCAACCAAGAGAGATAGACATAACCTAGCAGTAGATCCTCCTCCTCCATAAGTGTGCCTCTCCTCCTTGAGAGCATGTGTGAGAAGTGAGTAAGTAAATAGAGTGCCTCCCGCACTCTATTTATACTTGACTTGACTTGCCTTTTTACCTAACTCATGTAGGCTCGAACTTAACCACATAACATAATGCTGAGTGGGCCGACCCCCAATAGGGTGGTCTAATAACCCTTTGACCCACATGACTTATACAAGGCCGACCCCAAATAAGGTGGTCTAATAACCCATCAAGTATAAGTTACGACACTTACAATATAAATGACGACACTTCCTTATAGAGGAATAATACCATCTCTATAGGAATACAATATACATATATGTGAAATACATTCTGAAGTTACATATACATCAACACTCCCTCTTAACTAGGAAGGTATTTCTCAGCACAGTTCTTCTAGCACAAGTCATCTTCTCTGGATCATCGTCACTGGATAATCGTCATCGAGTCATCATCATCGTCACTGCTACTGCTATCTCAATCAATCTCTGAATCTACTCGTCATAGGAAGTTCTACAGAGCCAGTCCTTTTTCATACTGGATGTAGGCCCACCACCTGCAGGTCTTCGTCATCACTGGCCATACTGTGGAATCCTTAGGACTTTTACGTGCGTCACAAAACCTCGAAAGAGCATCCCAGGCTGTTACGAGCACACAGCTCTACCTATAGGATCTCCCAGGGCAACGAATTACATGTGACCTCACCACAAAACCTCGCAAGAGTATCCCAGGCTGTTACGAGCACACAGCTCTACCTATAGGATCTCCCAGGGCAACGAATTACATGTGGTCATGGCAAAACCTCGCAAGAGCATCCCAGGACTGATTACGGGCACACAGCCCAACCTATCGGATCTCCCAGGGAAACGAATTACATGCCATAGGACAAAACCTCGCAAGAGCATCTGCCAGATATCCCAGGGCAACGAATTACATGCCATAGGCAAAACCTCGCAAGACTATTTGCAGATCTCCCAGGGCAATGAATTACATGTCCTCCCAGAGCAAAACCTCGAAAGAGCATTTGCCAGATGTCCCAGGGCAACGAATTACATGCCATAGGAAAAACCTCGCAAGACCATCTGCAAATCTCCCAGGGCAACGAATTACATGCTCATCTGCACAACCTGATCCACGGCCACAGAGTATCAACCTGATACTCACCATACATCATCCTTATGTATCCATGATCATCCTGATGTATCCATGATCATCCTGATCATCATCACTGCAACGTCCTGCTGCATGTCATCTGGAGCAACATCCTGAAGCTCGTCATCTATGATCATCCTGATCATCACTGCAACATCCTGCTGCATGTCATCTGGAGCAACATCCTGAAGATCGTCATCTATGATCATCCTGATCATCACTGCAACATCCTGCTGCATGTCATCTGGAGCAACATCCTGAAGCTCGTCATCTATGATCATCCTGATCATCACTGCAACATCCTGCTGCATGTCATCTGGAGCAACATCCCGAAGCTCGTCATCTATGATCATCCTGATCATCAATGCAACATCCTGCTGCATACCAAGTATCTACCTGATACATATCATCATACATGATCCTCCTGATCATCAATGCAACATCCTGCTGCATGCCAAGTATCTACCTGATACATATCATCATACATGATCCTCCTGATCATCAATGTATCCACCTGATACAAATACAAAATATATGATATATATCACCATACATGATCCACCTGATCATACAATGTATCCACCTGATACATATACAGATACATGGTCCAAGCATCCAACATGATGCATACATACATACATAAAATGATCCAACTGATCATATCCAGCATCCAACATGATGCGTACATTCATACATAAAATGATCCAACTGATCATATCCAGCAGAAACTAGAACATCATCCTGATGTTTATCATCCAGTGCTTACATCCACAGCCATGTGAAGCATCCTCCTTCCAACATGCTTGGAATGGCTTTAGCAAATGTGTCCATCACTTCTTCCTCGAAGTGTCCTCGATCTGAATAACGCCAAGCCTCTCTCTGAAGTACTCGAACTTCACCCTGGTTAGTGGCTTCGTCAGCACATCTGCAATCTACTCGTCCGTCGCAACATACAGGAGCTTCACAGCTCCTCTCTGCACCATATCCCTGATATAGTGGTATTTGATCTCTATGTGTTTCGACATGTCATGAAACACTGGGTTCTCGGACAGCTTCACACAACTCTGGTTATCACAGAAGATACCAGTAGCTTCCAACGGGAGATCAAATAACTCAGACAGTAGCTTCCGTAGCCATACTGCCTCACAACTAGCTGAATAGGCTGCAACATACTCTGCCTCAGCTGTACTCAGTGCTACGCAGGATTGCTTCCTGCTAAACCAAGAGATCACACCTGATCCCATACTGAAGCAACACCCAGATGTGCTCTTCCTATCTGCAGCATTGCCAGCCCTCCATGCCAAAACCAAATAGTGCATCATCCCCAAGTTCTTCATCTCGAACTCGATAGTAAGCTTCCGCTGCGTGTCGGCAATCAATCTATCTTCACCATACCAAGTTCTGCACATATATGATTTCCTATCATGTGTCTCAGAACCAAGTGGCTGCTCCACATACACTTCTTCTTCAACTACACTATTCAAGAAAGCTGTCTTGAATCCATCTGGTGTATCTTCTATTTCATCACTTTTATATTTCTTAATGCTGCCATCTGCAACATGCTTGATCTGATAGTTCCATTTGGAAGTCATAGCAAACTTCCCTTCATGTCTTGGGATTACATCCCAAACATCATTCTTCATGATCGACGGATCATGGCATTCCATTTCTTCATCCCAGATCCTGGGAACTTCAATATCTTCAATATCTTCAATAGATATCTTTGTTGCTAGAACAAATGTTGTAATTCTTCTTTTGTAGGAGATGGCATACGATCTTTCCTACACAACAAGTTAAATTGCATGATTAGAAAACATCTCATAGTTTTCAGAACAAATTCTTACACATAAAGAAATATGCCATACAGTCATGCAATTATCTTAGCCAATGCTTCAATACAACATTTATCCATATTCCATAACTTTCTAGATGCCTTCCAATCTCTACCAGAACATTGTTAAGAGTGTGCACAACTCCCAACATGTCAGCAAAGAGGTTTCATACTAGATAAGTAGCAATGGAATGTTGTACAGCGCCATAGGCCACTTACCCATGCATATTAGGAGTATACTATTCATTAATGCAATTATTCTAATATGCATAATACACAACCTAATTCTAGGAACATCAGTATATACATTTTGAATAGTATTATTTAAGAAATGACAATTCAAATACTTATCTTTGTTTGTTCGTTGGGTGGACTCCCTCTGAGTCTTCGCTTCCTTGCAGGAGCTACTGGAGTCCTAGTCTGAAGTAGCTTCTTCTACATCTTTTGATGTGGAATGTAGAGAGATGGTCAACTCCCTCTGAATAATTGCATCCTTGAATAAACCACTGGAGTGTACTCCCTCTTGATCTTTTCTTCCTGGATTACCTGTTCTTGAACTCATATTCATCCTTGGTCCCTATGCATGCTTATTAGTATCATGATTAAATCATACATATACTATTAAAGCACAATAATCTCAAGCATGTATATTCATGATCATTTCAAACAGAAATAATAAGCATTAGCATTCAAGGTTTATGTAGGATTCTTATGGTTAGTTAAAGCATAAGAAACATAACGTGTCTAAACCTATAATTACTCAAAGCTATGACTCTTCGGGTTAGTCATATCATTAATCAAGAGAAGAGATATAATGTGCATAAGACCATGACTATTCAAACCTATGGTTTCATGATTCTTCTGGTTAGTCAAATCAATCAATATAAGAGACATATTATTTTACTTATATTCCTATTTGACCATAGGACTTTTCTGGTTAGTCATATCATTAAACAAAGTAAAAAGCATAATATGCCTAAACCCATGATTACTAACTTCAATGAATAATCATAATCAATCATGCCAAGTATACTTATATAAAGGATCTTATCACAAGATGAGATTGTAACTTGATATAGGAAAAACATACCTGGATTAGCATGCTAGCTAGTTATGTCTTAACATACTCACATGATGTCTTCTTGTTCTTCTTCAATGACTTGTGCTAGTAACCTGTATATCTCATAAGTTAACCATTGCAAAACCAAGTTATACATACCTCATAAATGGATCTTCTATGAGATCCATGACAATGGATGAATCTTTGTCCTCATGTTATCATGATCATATGTTCTTGGACCAGAACATGATTTGTCTTTCTTGGTGTACCTTTCATGTTAGTAGACAACATAAACCTCATACAACACCATAATTCATTAGTACAATCATAAGTGTTAATACCCTAATCAATGAATATTTTCTATCGTGCATTCATAATTTTATTAAGGTGATATGACAAGTCTAAAATCAAGATTGTACTAACCGTAATAACATGAAGACAAACATACCATAAACTTAATCATGGACAAATATTGAAACATACCTCGATGAGTCATACCTGTCGAGATCGCTTGTAATCTTCTTATGTCAGGCCTTAGCCTCATCTCCCTCTGAAACAGGAACTTCTTCACCTATGTAGGTGACCAATCCATCTTCTTCTAGGATTAACCCAATCCACTTGATATGCAAGAACTGGACCTGGAGCTGGATATGGGTTTGTCAGAGAAACCCCAAAAATTCAAACTTTGAATTTCAAACTTCCGAAAGGATAGAAATATGCGCCTTGATGAGCTGATCAAATTGGTATATTCATAATTTGAAAACTGCAAAGTTTCACTCCTCAATTTTGCCTTTGAAACTTCCAGATTCACTGGACGTGACCCTGAACTGGGGTTTGATGAATCCCACTCTTTTTCCCAATCAAAAGGTTTGATCCAAATCTCTAAGCTTCTATTTTTCTGAGGAGCTTCCAGCCGTGGTCTCAGATTTCAAAAATTCCCATTTTTACAGAAGCCCTAATTTTCCACTTTCCTGATCAAAGTCCCGAACTAGGGTCTGATCAAGCCCGGCCTTCTGCCCAACCAAAAATTCTGATTTTGGTCTCTAAATTTCTATTTTGATGAGTAGCATTCAGCCGTGGTCTCCGATTACAAAAATTCCAACTTTCTCCAAAGCCCTAAATTCCGGAAGCCATGAATGAAGGTACCAAAAAATAATTCTGTTTTGACAGAAATATGTACCTGATTGTTTCTGGTGTAACTCTGAAATTTTTGATCCACAGGGTCTGAAAAACGTTTCCTGAGATAGCCTGACCTGTTACCTTTCCATCCTGATAGGTCTGACCTCAATTGGATTCTCTGAGAGAGAGTTATGCCAAATGTCGCAACGTGACCTGTTTTGGGATAAAACAGAAGAGCGAACTTGTACGGCGTGCCACATGTCACTGTTTGAACTTCGGCCTCTGAAAAAGTTTTCTGAGATAGCTTGGCCTGTTATCTTTCCATCCTAACAGGTCTGACCTCAATTGGATTTTCTGAGAGAGAGTTATGCCAAGTGTCGCAACATGACCTGTTTATGGGATAAAACAGTAGAGCGAACTTGTACGGCGTGCCACGTGTCACTGGTTCAACTTCGGCCTCTGAAAACGTTTTCTGAGATAGTACAGACTGTTTACTACCTGTCACTTTTTACGAAATTTCATTTGGAGCTTCCTAGCCCAAGTTATGACCTTTTTCCCAAGGTCACCTGATTTTGACTCAGATCTGGAAGAGGCAGAAACCCTATATTGTACAGATAATAAATCACAAAGTACAACGAATTAGAGGTTGTCCTTTGGACACAAGATACCTGGAGATCTTAACTTCGGCCTGTAACAATTTCAGATCCTAAAACTTCGCCAAAACGGATTTATAGCGAAAGTGCTACGATGACTGGTTTTTGCTATATCAAGCCCTAGCATCGTAAGTGCAACAAGTGTCATACATGCCATATCATGCCTTCTTTCAGGCTAGCTCTGATACCATGTTAAATTTTCTGAATTTACTTCAATCTGATCTAGGATCTTAACTGAGAGAACAACATGTATAGCATATCTACAGCATATCAATCATGGAGACAAAAATGCAAGCACACAAGAGACACAAAGATTTACTTGGGGAAAACCATAAAGGTGAAAAACCCCAATAACTTCCTCAGAGATAGATAGAGCAATGATACAACCAACCAAGAGAGATAGACATAACCTAGCAGTAGATCCTCCTCCTCCATAAGTGCGCCTCTCCTCCTTGAGAGCATGTGTGAGAAGTGAGTAAGTAAATAGAGTGCCTCCCGCACTCTATTTATACTTGACTTGACTTGCCTTTTTACCTAACTCATGTAGGCTCGAACTTAACCACATAACATAATGCTGAGTGGGCCGACCCCCAATAGGGTGGTCTAATAACCCTTTGACCCACATGACTTATACAAGGCCGACCCCAAATAAGGTGGTCTAATAACCCATCAAGTATAAGTTACGACACTTACAATATAAATGACGACACTTCCTTATAGAGGAATAATACCATCTCTATAGGAATACAATATACATATATGTGAAATACATTCCAAAGTTACATATACATCAACATACGTCATAACGAATTCCTATAGTTTGCGCATTCGTCCGAAATAAGAAAAGCTTACTTCCACCTTTTATTAAAATGACAGCTTCTAGAAGGTTTACATGATTTCGTAAAAAACACGAGTTTTTAGAAAATGTGTTTTATTTCATAAATGCAATCTACAAAGTATGCACATTCTACGTCATAACGACTTTCTATAGTTTGCGCATGCGTCCGGAAATAAGAAAAGCTTACTTCCCCCGTTTTTTAAAATCACAGCTTCTAGAAGGTTTACATGATTTCTTAAAAAACACGAGTTTTTAGAAAATGTGTTTTATTTCATAAATGGAATCAACAAAGTATGCACATTCTACGTCATAACGACTTTCTATAGTTTGCGCATGCGTTTGGAAATAAGAAAAGCTTACTTCCCCCGTTTTTTAAAATCACAGCTTCTAGAAGGTTTACATGATTTCTTAAAAAACACGAGTTTTTAGAAAATGTGTTTTATTTCATAAATGGAATCAACCATGTATGGACATTCTACGTCATAACGGCTTTCTATAGTTTGCGCATGCGTCAGGAAATAAGAAAAGCTTACTCCAACGTTTTTTAAAATCACAGCTTCTAGAAGGTTTACATGATTTCGTAAAAAACACGAGTTTTTAGAAAATGTGTTTTATTTCGTAAATGGAATCTACAAAGTATGCACATTCTACGTCGAAAAGACTTTCTATAGTTTGCGCATGTGTCCGGAAATAAGAAAAGCTTACTTGCCCCGTTTTTTAAAATCACAGCTTCTAGAAGGTTTACATGATTTCTTAAAAAACACTAGTTTTTAGAAAATGTGTTTTATTTCATAAATCGAATCAACAAAGTATGCACATTCTACGTCATAACGACATTCTATACTTTGCGCATGCGTTTGGAAATAAGAAAAGCTTACTTCCCCCGTTTTTTAAAATCATAGCTTCTAGAAGGTTTACATGATTTCTTAAAAAACACGAGTTTTTAGAAAATGTGTTTTATTTCTCAAATGGAATCAACAAAGTATGCACATTCTATGTCATAATGACTTTCTATAGTTTGCGCATGGGTCCGGAAATAAGAAAAGCTTACTTCCACCGTTTTTTAAAATCACAGCTTCTAGAAGGTTTACATGATTTCTTAAAAAACACGAGTTTTTAGAAAATGTGTTTTATTTCATAAATGGAATCAACCATGTATGCACATTCTACGTCATAACGACTTTCTATAGTTTGCGCATGCGTCAGGAAACAAGAAAAGCTTACTTCCACCGTTTTTTAAAATCAAAGCTTCTAGAAGGTTTACATGATTTCTTAAAAAACATGAGTTTTTAGAAAATGTGTTTTATTTCATAAATGGAATCAACCATGTATGCACATTCTACGTCATAACGACTTTCTATACTTTGCGCATGCGTTTGGAAATAAGAAAAGCTTACTTCCCCCGTTTTTTAAAATCATAGCTTCTAGAAGGTTTACATGATTTCTTATAAAACACGAGTTTTCAGAAAATGTGTTTTATTTCTTAAATGGAATCAACAAAGTATGCACATTCTATGTCATAATGACTTCCTATAGTTTGCGCATGCGTCCGGAAATAAGAAAATCTTACTTCCACCGTTTTTTAAAATCAAATCTTCTAGAAGGTTTACATGATTTCTTAAAAAACACGAGTTTTTAGAAAAAGTGTTTTATTTCATAAATGGAATCAACAAAGTATGCACATTCTACATCATAACGACTTTCTTTAGTTTGCGCATTCGTCCGAAAGTAAGAAAAGCTTACTTCCACCGTTTTTTAAAATCACAGCTTCTAGAAGGTTTACATGATTTCTTAAAAAACACGAGTTTTTAGAAAATGTGTTTTATTTCATAAATCGAATCAACAAAGTATGCACATTCTACGTCATAACGACATTCTATACTTTGCGCATGCGTTTGGAAATAAGAAAAGCTTACTTCCCCCGTTTTTTAAAATCATAGCTTCTAGAAGGTTTACATGATTTCTTAAAAAACACGAGTTTTTAGAAATTGTGTTTTATTTCTCAAATGGAATCAACAAAGTATGCACATTCTATGTCATAATGACTTTCTATAGTTTGCGCATGGGTCCGGAAATAAGAAAAGCTTACTTCCACCGTTTTTTAAAATCACAGCTTCTAGAAGGTTTACATGATTTCTTAAAAAACACGAGTTTTTAGAAAATGTGTTTTATTTCATAAATGGAATCAACCATGTATGCACATTCTACGTCATAACGACTTTCTATAGTTTGCGCATGCGTCAGGAAACAAGAAAAGCTTACTTCCACCGTTTTTTAAAATCAAAGCTTCTAGAAGGTTTACATGATTTCTTAAAAAACATGAGTTTTTAGAAAATGTGTTTTATTTCATAAATGGAATCAACCATGTATGCACATTCTACGTCATAACGACTTTCTATACTTTGCGCATGCGTTTGGAAATAAGAAAAGCTTACTTCCCCCGTTTTTTAAAATCATAGCTTCTAGAAGGTTTACATGATTTCTTATAAAACACGAGTTTTCAGAAAATGTGTTTTATTTCTTAAATGGAATCAACAAAGTATGCACATTCTATGTCATAATGACTTCCTATAGTTTGCGCATGCGTCCGGAAATAAGAAAATCTTACTTCCACCGTTTTTTAAAATCAAATCTTCTAGAAGGTTTACATGATTTCTTAAAAAACACGAGTTTTTAGAAAAAGTGTTTTATTTCATAAATGGAATCAACAAAGTATGCACATTCTACATCATAACGACTTTCTTTAGTTTGCGCATTCGTCCGAAAGTAAGAAAAGCTTACTTCCACCGTTTTTTAAAATCACAGCTTCTAGAAGGTTTACATGATTTCTTAAAAAACACGAGTTTTTAGAAAATGTGTTTTATTTCATAAATGGAATCAACAAAGTATGCACATTCTACGTCATAACGACTTTCTATAGTTTGTGCATGCGTTTGGAAATAAGAAAAACTTATTTCCCCCGTTTTTTAAAATCACAGCTTCTAGAAGGTTTACATGATTTCCTAAAAAACACGAGTTTTTAGAAAATGTGTTTTATTTCATAAATGGAATCAACCATGTATGCACATTCTACGTCATAACGACTTTCTGTAGTTTGCCCATGCGTCAGGAAATAAGAAAAGCTTACTTCCACCGTTTTTTAAAATCACAGCTTCTAGAATGTTTACATGATTTCTTAAAAAACACGAGTTTTTAGAAAATGTGTTTTATTTCATAAACGGAATCAACAAAGTATGCACATTCTACGTCATAACGACTTTCTATAGTTTACACATTCGTCCGGAATTATGAAAATCTTACTTCCACCGTTTTTTAAAATCACAGCTTCTAGAAGGTTTACATGATTTCGTAAAAAACATGAGTTTTTAGAAAATGTGTTTTATTTCATAAATGCAATCTACAAAGTATGCACATTCTATGTCATAACGACTTTCTATAGTTTGCGCATTCGTCCGGAAATAAGAAAAGCTTACTTCCACCGTTTATTAAAATCACAGCTTCTAGAAGGTTTACATGATTTCGTAAAAAACACGAGTTTTTAGAAAATGTGTTTTATTTTGTAAATGCAATCTACAAAGTATGCACATTCTACGTCATAACGACTTTCTATAGTTTGCGCATGCGTTTGGAAATAAGGAAAGCTTACTTCCCCAGTTTTTTAAAATCACAGCTTCTAGAAGGTTTACATGATTTCTTAAAAAACACGAGTTTTTAGAAAATGTGTTTTATTTCAAAAATGGAATCAACAAAGTACGCACATTTTACATCATAACGACTTTCTATAGTTTACGCATGCGTTCGGAAATATGAAAAGCTTACTTCCACCATTTTTTAAAATCACAGCTTCTAGAAGGTTTACATGATTTCGTATAAAACAAGAGTTTTTAGAAAAGTGTTTTATTTCATAAATGGAATCTACAAAGTATTCACATTCTACGTCATAACGACTTTCTATAGTTTGCGCATGCTTTCGGAAATATGAAAAGCTTACTTCCACCGTTTTTTAAAATCACAACTTCTAGAAGCTTTACATGATTTCGTAAAAAACACGAGTTTTAAGAAAATGTGTTTTATTTCATAAATGGAATCTACAAAATATGCACATTCTACGTCATAACGACTTTCTATACTTTGCGCATGCGTTTGGAAATAAGAAAAGCTTACTTCCCCCGTTTTTTTAAATCATAGCTTCTAAAAGGTTTACATGATTTCTTAAAAAACACGAGTTTTTAGGAAATGTGTTTTATTTCTCAAATGGAATCAACAAAGTATGCACATTCTACGTCATAATGACTTTCTATAGTTTGCGCATGCGTCCGGATATAAGAAAACCTTACTTCCACCGTTTTTTCAAATCACAGCTTCTAGAAGGTTTACATGATTTCTTAAAAAACACGAGTTTTTAGAAACTGTGTTTTATTTCATAAATGGAATTTACAAAGTATGCACATTCTACGTCATCAAGACTTTCTATAGTTTGCGCATGCGTTCGGAAATAAGAAAAGCTTACTTGCCCCGTTTTTTAAAATCACAGCTTCTAGAAGGTTTACATGATTTCTTAAAAAACACTAGTTTTTAGAAAATGTAGGACCCCTCCTTTAGGGTCCCCTTGAACTGAACCTGAATCTTTAACAACTTCATACAAACAAATTAGCCATCACAGTTATTGGAAAAATAAAATAAAAAGCGTGAATAACTTAACAAAAATAAGCAAAACTTTAACCTGTCAACCCGATCCGGCTGGTCCATTGTCGCCTTCGTCTTCCGTAGGATCCCTCCAACAAAGCTCGTTTAACCATTGGCGAAGCAACCGTTAGCTTCGCCACCCAACCATAGGCGCATGCTTTCAGTCGCATGGCCTCCCCCGAGCTTTGGGTCGTAGAGCTCACACACAAAAAAAATATTCATGAAACCCAGTTTGGGATTCCCCCCCACCAAGATTTCCAGCCAAACCCTTAATAGTAGCAAGTCATGAGGTAACTCAATATTACGATAGTCATCCAGGGTCTGGGTCCTTTACCCATCCCCAAAGTCTCCCTTTTAAAGGAAAATCCCCTGCGACACATGTCGCTTCATGCATAAATAATTATTTAATTAATTCTTTAATGAAAAACAACTCACCCATCCAAGTGTCAGTTTCTCTAGGAGATGCACCAACATCCCTAAGTTTGCTCATGTTTGTCCCCTAGATATTTCACTTAACTCCTAGATTTGTGGTGTAGGTGGAGTTGACTAGGTGTCCATGCCTAGGATTCCATTTTGCTCCTAAATAAATATTTATAATATTTTTAAGTAATCAAGAATATCCTTTCATGTGCAATGCCTAAATAACACTTAATATTATTTAAATGCCAAAGTATTAATTTTTGTGCAAATGCCTAAAGTACTCAAATGCATTTCTAAGTAAAGTTCTAGGTGCAAAATTATACGTTTCAATGCAGTTAAGTTTAGCAATCAACTTTTACTAGGGACCCGGTGTCGCGCCGTTGGGCCTCCTTGTTCCTTAATTTAATTTCTCTGACATGGCACCACTCCGTCGAGTCCAGTCATCCATAGTTTCCATTCCTCATCAAGGCACCACATCGTTGGGTCCTTGCATTCACTCTTTCCGTTCTTGGCAGGGTACCGTACCGTCGGGCCCTTCTGCCGTCATCCTTCCGTTTTTGACTTGCGAGAACTTCATGTAGGGATTTCAGGAGCCGTTACCTTCCATCCTCCGTCTACACGCTATTAGGGACTAATGGCGTTGAGGAGTGAGTCCGTTCTCACTGCGCGCCCCCCAACTCGTACGTGACCAGCTCCGTCATGGCCCACCTCGTACGCCCTCACTCTTTCCTCTTGAGCAAGCGGATCAGTGCTTATCTGCTCAAGCGTGGTATTCAGTCGGAAGTCGACATCGTCGTCGCTCTCCCTGTGTGTGATTTACTCGTACTCTACGACCCTTCATATTCCTTTGTGTGTCTGTTGGTGAACCGTTTCACCTGTCGCTACACACATTTCTCACAAACGTAAATTAGTAGCACTGTCCTCAATATTCACAATTTGGTTTATAAATCTGTTGCTTCATTAAGCATCTATAATTTACTTAATCATTACTCATTCGTCTAATCACATAATCAATTGCACAGCTAGTCGTTAAGCATCATTCATATGTACAGTTTTCATATCAAAGTTAATCGTTAAACAACATGAAATTGTCCATTCACAATAACTACCCAAATGCACATATATCAATCAATCGTAATCATAAATATACTCAAAATAAAATCATAGGGTTATTTTATTAATGTTTCAAACAGTCAGGTGACTCAGCAGGTGCCCTCAATGTCTATAGTAGTCTAGGGGCACTACAGAAAATATGTTTTATTTCATAAATCGAATAAACAAAGTATGCACATTCTATGTCATAACGACTTTCTATACTTTGCGCATGCGTTTGGAAATAAGAAAAGCTTACTTCCCCCGTTTTTTAAAATCAAAGCTTCTAGAAGGTTTACATGATTTCTTAAAAAACACGAGTTTTTAGAAAATGTATTTTATTTCTTAAATGGAATCAAAAAAGTATGCACATTCTACGTCATAATGACTTTCTATAGTTTGCGCATGCGTCCGGAAATAAGAAAATCTTACTTCCACCGTTTTTTAAAATCACAGCTTCTAGAAGGTTTACATGATTTCTTAAAAAACACGAGTTTTCAGAAAATGTGTTTTATTTCATAAATGGAATCAACAAAGTATGTACATTCTACGTCATAACGACTTTCTATAGTTTGCGCATTCGTCTGGAAATAAGAAAAGCTTACTTCCACCGTTTATTAAAATCACAGCTTCTTAAAGTATGCACATTCTACGTCATAACGACTTTCTATAGTTTACGCATGCGTCCGGAAATAAGAAAAGCTTACTTCAACCGTTTTTTAAAATCACAGCTTCTAGAAGGTTTACATGATTTCGTAAAAAACACGAGTTTTTAGAAACTGTGTTTTATTTCATAAATGGAATCTACAAAGTATGCACATTCTACGCCATAAAGACTTTCTATAGTTTGCGCATGCGTTCGGAAATAAGAAAAGCTTACTTGCCCTTTTTTTTAAAATCACAGCTTCTAGAAGGTTTACATGATTTATTAAAAAACACTAGTTTTTAGAAAATGTGTTTTATTTCATAAATCCAATCAACAAAGTATGCACATTCTATGTCATAATGACTTTCTATACTTTGCGCATGCGTTTTGAAATAAGAAAGGCTTACTTCCCCCGTTTTTTAAAATCATAGCTTCTAGAAGGTTTACATGATTTCTTAAAAAACACGAGTTTTTAGAAAATGTGTTTTATTTCTTAAATGGAATCAACATAGTATGCACATTCTACGTCATAATGAATTTCTATAGTTTGCGCATGCGTCCGGAAATAAGAAAAGCTTACTTCCACCGTTTTTTAAAATCACAGCTTCTAGAAGGTTTACATGATTTCTTAAAAAACACTAGTTTTTAGAAAATGTGTTTTATTTCATAAATCGAATCAACAAAGTATGCACATTCTACGTCATAACGACATTCTATACTTTGCGCATGCGTTTGGAAATAAGAAAAGATTACTTCCCCCGTTTTTTAAAATCATAGCTTCTAGAAGGTTTACATGATTTCTTAAAAAACACGAGTTTTTAGAAAATGTGTTTTATTTCTCAAATGGAATCAACAAAGTATGCACATTCTACGTCATAACAACTTTCTATAGTTTGCGCATGCGTCCGGAAATAAGAAAAGCTTACTTCCACCGTTTTTTAAAATCACAGCTTCTAGAAGGTTTACATGATTTCTTAAAAAGCACGAGTTTTTAGAAAATGTGTTTTATTTCATAAATTTAATCAACAAAGTATGCACATTCTACATCATAACGACTTTCTATAGTTTGCGCATGCGTCCGGAAATAAGAAAAGCTTGCTTCCCCCGTTTTTTAAAATCACAGCTTCTAGAAGGTTTACATGATTTCTTAAAAAACACGAGTTTTTAGAAAATGTGTTTTATTTCATAAATGGAATCAGCAAAGTATGCACATTCTACGTCATAACGACATTCTATAGTTTGCGCATGCGTTTGGAAATAAGAAAAGCTTACTTCCCCCCGTTTTTTAAAATCACAGCTTCTAGAAAGTTTACATGATTTCTTAAAAAACACGAGTTTTTAGAAAATGTGTTTTATTTCATAAATGGAATCAACAAAGTATGCACATTCTACGTCATAACGACTTTCTATAGTTTGCGCATGCGGCCGGAGATAAGAAAATCTTACTTCCACCGTTTTTTAAAATCACAGCTTCTAGAAGGTTTACATGATTTCTTAAAAAACACGAGTTTTTAGAAAATGTGTTTTATTTCATAAATGGAATCAAAAAAGTATGCACATTCTACGTCATAACGACTTTCTATAGTTTGCGCATGCGTTTGGAAATAAGAATAGCTTAATTCCCCCGTTTTTTAAAATCACAGCTTCTAGAAGGTTAACATGATTTCTTAAAAAACACGAGTTTTTAGAAAATGTGTTTTATTTCATAAATGGAATCAACAAAGTATGCACATTCTACGTCATAACAACTTTCTATAGTTTGCGCATGCGTCCGGAAATAAGAAAAGCTTACTTCCACCGTTTTTTAAAATCACAGCTTCTAGAAGGTTTACATGATTACGTAAAAAACACGAGTTTTTATAAAATGTGTTTTATTTCATAAATGGAATCTACAAAGTATGCACATTCTACGTCATAACGACTTTCTATTGTTTGCACATGCGTCCGGAAATAAGAAAAGCTTACTTCCACCGTTTTTTAAAATCACAGCTTCTAGAAGGTTTACATGATTTCGTAAAAAACACGAGTTTTTAGAAAATGTGTTTTATTTCATAAATGGAATCTACAAAGTATGCACATTCTACGTCATAACGAATTTCTATAGTTTGCGCATGCGTCCGGAAATAAGAAAAACTTACTTCCACCGTTTTTTAAAATCACAGCTTCTAGAAGGTTTACATGATGTCGTAAAAAAAACGAGTTTTTAGAAAATGTGTTTTATTTCAAAAATGGAATCTACAAAGTATCCACATTCTACGTCATAATGACTTTCTATAGTTTGCGCATGTGTCCGGAAATAAGAAAAGCCTACTTTCGCCATTTTTTAAAATCACGGCTTCTAGAAGGTTTATATGATGTCGTAAAAAACACAAGTTTTTAGAAAATGTGTTTTATTTCATAAATGGAATCTACAAAGTATGCACATTCTACGTCATAACGACTTTCTATAGTTTGCGCATGTGTCCGGAAATAAGAAAACCTTACTTCCCCCATTTTTTAAAATCACAGCTTCTAGAAGGTTTACATGATTTCTTAAAAAACATGAGTTTTTAGAAAATGTGTTTTATTTCATAAATGGAATCAACAAAGTATGCACATTCTACGTCATAACGAATTTCTATAGTTTGCGCATGCGTTTGGAAATAAGAAAAGCTTACTTCCCCCGTTTTTTAAAATCACAGCTTCTAGAAGGTTTACATGATTTCTTAAAAAACACAAGTTTTTAGAAAATGTGTTTTATTTCTCAAATGGAATCAACAAAGTATGCACATTCTACGTCATAACGACTTTCTATAGTTTGCGCATGCATTTGGAAATATGAAAAGCTTACTTCCCCCTTTTTTAAAATCACAGCTTCTAGAAGGTTTACATGATTTCTTAAAAAACACGAGTTTTTAGAAAATGTGTTTTATTTCATAAATGGAATCTACCAAGTATGCACATTCTACGTCATAACGACTTTCTATAGTTTGCACATGCGTCTGGAAATAAGAAAAGCTTACTTCCACCATTTTTTAAAATCACAGCTTCTAGAAGGTTTACATGATTTCTTAAAAAACACGAGTTTTTAGAAAATGTGTTTTATTTCATAAATGGAATCAACAAAGTATGCACATTCTACGTCATAACGACTTTCTATAGTTTGCGCATTCATCCGGAAATATGAAAATCTTACTTCCACCGTTTTTTAAAATCACAGCTTCTAGAAGGTTTACATGATTTCGTAAAAAACATGAGTTTTTAGAAAATGTGTTTTATTTCATAAATGCAATCTACAAAGTATGCACATTCTACGTCATAACGACTTTCTATAGTTTGCACATGCGTCTGGAAATAAGAAAAGCTTACTTCCCCAATTTTTTAAAATCACTGCTTCTAGAAGGTTTACATGATTTCTTAAAAAACACGAGTTTTTAGAAAATGTGTTTTATTTCATAAATGGAATCAACAAAGTACGCACATTCTACGTCATAACGACTTTCTATACTTTGCGCATGCGTTTGGAAATAAGAAAAGCTTACTTCCCCCGTTTTTTAAAATCACAGCTTCTAGAAGGTTTACATGATTTCTTAAAAAACACGAGTTTTTAGAAAATGTGTTTTATTTCTCAAATGGAATCAACAAAGTATGCACATTCTACGTCATAATGACTTTATAGAGTTTGCGCATGCGTCCGGAAATAAGAAAAGCTTACTTCCATCGTTTTTTAAAATCACAGCTTCTAGAAGGTTTACATGATTTCTTAAAAAACACGAGTTTTTAGAAAATGTGTTTTATTTCATAAATGGAATCAACCATGTATGCACATTCTACGTCATAACGACTTTCTATAGTATGCGCATGCGTCAGGAAATAAGAAAAGCTTACTTCAACCATTTTTTAAAATCACAACATCTAGAAGGTTTACATGATTTCGTAAAAAACACGAGTTTTTAGAAAATGTGTTTTATTTCATAAATGGAATTTACAAAGTATGCACATTCTACGTCATAAAGACTTTCTATAGTTTGCGCATGCGTTCAGAAATAAGAAAAGCTTACTTGCCCCGTTTTTTAAAATCACAGCTTCTAGAAGGTTTACATGATTTCTTAAAAAACACTAGTTTTTAGAAAATGTGTTTTATTTCATAAATCGAATCAACAAAGTATGCACATTCTACGTCATAACGACTTTCTATACTTTGCGCATGCGTTTGGAAATAAGAAAAGCTTACTTCCCCCGTTTTTTAAAATCATAGCTTCTAGAAGGTTTACATGATTTCTTAAAAAACACGAGTTTTTAGAAAATGTGTTTTATTTCATAAATGGAATCAACAAAGTATGCACATTCTACGTGATACCGACTTTCTATAGTTTGTGCATTTGTCCAGAAATATGAAAATCTTACTTCCACCATTTTTTAAAATCACAGCTTCTAGAAGGTTTACATGATTTCGTGAAAAACATGAGTTTTTAGAAAATGTGTTTTATTTCATAAATGCAATCTACAAAGTATGCACATTCTACGTCATAATGACTTTCTATAGTTTGCGCATTCGTCCGGAAATAAGAAAAGCTTACTTCCCCCGTTTTTTAAAATCACAGCTTCTAGAAGGTTTACATGATTTCTTAAAAAACACGAGTTTTTAGAAAATGTGTTTTATTTAATAAATGGAATCAACAAAGTATGCACATTCTACGTGATAACGACTTTCTATAGTTTGCGCATTTGTCCGGAAATATGAAAATCTTACTTCCACCGTTTTTTAAAATCACAGCTTTTAGAAGGTTTACATCATTTCGTAAAAAACACGAATTTTTAGAAAGTGTGTTTTATTTCATAAATGGAATCTACAAAGTATGCACATTCTACGTCATAAAGACTTTCTATAGTTTGCGCATGCGTCCGGAAATAAGAAAAGCTTACTTGCCCCGTTTTTTAAAATCACAGCTTCTAGAAGGTTTACATGATTTCTTAAAAAACACGAGTTTTTAGAAAATGTGTTTTATTTCATAAATGGAATCAACAAAGTATGCACATTCTACGTCATAACGAATTTCTATAGTTTGCGCATGCGTTTGGAAATAAGAAAAGCTTACTTCCCCCGTTTTTTAAAATCACAGCTTCTAGAAGGTTTACATGATTTCTTAAAAAACACGAGTTTTTAGAAAATGTGTTTTATTTCTCAAATGGAATCAACAAAGTATGCACATTCTACGTCATAACGACTTTCTATAGTTTGCGCATGCATTTGGAAATATGAAAAGCTTACTTCCCCCTTTTTTAAAATCACAGCTTCTAGAAGGTTTACATGATTTCTTAAAAAACACGAGTTTTTAGAAAATGTGTTTTATTTCATAAATGGAATCTACCAAGTATGCACATTCTACGTCATAACGACTTTCTATAGTTTGCACATGCGTCTGGAAATAAGAAAAGCTTACTTCCACCATTTTTTAAAATCACAGCTTCTAGAAGGTTTACATGATTTCTTAAAAAACACGAGTTTTTAGAAAATGTGTTTTATTTCATAAATGGAATCAACAAAGTATGCACATTCTACGTCATAACGACTTTCTATAGTTTGCGCATTCATCCGGAAATATGAAAATCTTACTTCCACCGTTTTTTAAAATCACAGCTTCTAGAAGGTTTACATGATTTCGTAAAAAACATGAGTTTTTAGAAAATGTGTTTTATTTCATAAATGCAATCTACAAAGTATGCACATTCTACGTCATAACGACTTTCTATAGTTTGCACATGCGTCTGGAAATAAGAAAAGCTTACTTCCCCAATTTTTTAAAATCACTGCTTCTAGAAGGTTTACATGATTTCTTAAAAAACACGAGTTTTTAGAAAATGTGTTTTATTTCATAAATGGAATCAACAAAGTACGCACATTCTACGTCATAACGACTTTCTATACTTTGCGCATGCGTTTGGAAATAAGAAAAGCTTACTTCCCCCGTTTTTTAAAATCACAGCTTCTAGAAGGTTTACATGATTTCTTAAAAAACACGAGTTTTTAGAAAATGTGTTTTATTTCTCAAATGGAATCAACAAAGTATGCACATTCTACGTCATAATGACTTTATAGAGTTTGCGCATGCGTCCGGAAATAAGAAAAGCTTACTTCCATCGTTTTTTAAAATCACAGCTTCTAGAAGGTTTACATGATTTCTTAAAAAACACGAGTTTTTAGAAAATGTGTTTTATTTCATAAATGGAATCAACCATGTATGCACATTCTACGTCATAACGACTTTCTATAGTATGCGCATGCGTCAGGAAATAAGAAAAGCTTACTTCAACCATTTTTTAAAATCACAACATCTAGAAGGTTTACATGATTTCGTAAAAAACACGAGTTTTTAGAAAATGTGTTTTATTTCATAAATGGAATTTACAAAGTATGCACATTCTACGTCATAAAGACTTTCTATAGTTTGCGCATGCGTTCAGAAATAAGAAAAGCTTACTTGCCCCGTTTTTTAAAATCACAGCTTCTAGAAGGTTTACATGATTTCTTAAAAAACACTAGTTTTTAGAAAATGTGTTTTATTTCATAAATCGAATCAACAAAGTATGCACATTCTACGTCATAACGACTTTCTATACTTTGCGCATGCGTTTTGAAATAAGAAAAGCTTACTTCCCCCGTTTTTTAAAATCATAGCTTCTAGAAGGTTTACATGATTTCTTAAAAAACACGAGTTTTTAGAAAATGTGTTTTATTTCATAAATGGAATCAACAAAGTATGCACATTCTACGTGATACCGACTTTCTATAGTTTGTGCATTTGTCCAGAAATATGAAAATCTTACTTCCACCATTTTTTAAAATCACAGCTTCTAGAAGGTTTACATGATTTCGTGAAAAACATGAGTTTTTAGAAAATGTGTTTTATTTCATAAATGCAATCTACAAAGTATGCACATTCTACGTCATAATGACTTTCTATAGTTTGCGCATTCGTCCGGAAATAAGAAAAGCTTACTTCCCCCGTTTTTTAAAATCACAGCTTCTAGAAGGTTTACATGATTTCTTAAAAAACACGAGTTTTTAGAAAATGTGTTTTATTTAATAAATGGAATCAACAAAGTATGCACATTCTACGTGATAACGACTTTCTATAGTTTGCGCATTTGTCCGGAAATATGAAAATCTTACTTCCACCGTTTTTTAAAATCACAGCTTTTAGAAGGTTTACATCATTTCGTAAAAAACACGAATTTTTAGAAAGTGTGTTTTATTTCATAAATGGAATCTACAAAGTATGCACATTCTACGTCATAAAGACTTTCTATAGTTTGCGCATGCGTCTGGAAATAAGAAAAGCTTACTTGCCCCGTTTTTTAAAATCACAGCTTCTAGAAGGTTTACATGATTTCTTAAAAAACACGAGTTTTTAGAAAATGTGTTTTATTTCATAAATGGAATCAACAAAGTATGCACATTCTACGTGATACCGACTTTCTATAGTTTGCGCATTTGTCCAGAAATATGAAAATCTTACTTCCACCGTTTTTTAAAATCACAGCTTCTAGAAGGTTTACATGATTTCGTAAAAAACACGAGTTTTTAGAAAATGTGTTTTATTTCATAAATGGAATTTACAAAGTATGCACATTCTACGTCATAAAGACTTTCTATAGTTTGCGCATGCGTTCAGAAATAAGAAAAGCTTACTTGCCCCGTTTTTTAAAATCACAGCTTCTAGAAGGTTTACATGATTTCTTAAAAAACACTAGTTTTTAGAAAATGTGTTTTATTTCATAAATCGAATCAACAAAGTATGCACATTCTACGTCATAACGACTTTCTATACTTTGCGCATGCGTTTGGAAATAAGAAAAGCTTACTTCCCCCGTTTTTTAAAATCATAGCTTCTAGAAGGTTTACATGATTTCTTAAAAAACACGAGTTTTTAGAAAATGTGTTTTATTTCATAAATGGAATCAACAAAGTATGCACATTCTACGTGATACCGACTTTCTATAGTTTGTGCATTTGTCCAGAAATATGAAAATCTTACTTCCACCATTTTTTAAAATCACAGCTTCTAGAAGGTTTACATGATTTCGTGAAAAACATGAGTTTTTAGAAAATGTGTTTTATTTCATAAATGCAATCTACAAAGTATGCACATTCTACGTCATAATGACTTTCTATAGTTTGCGCATTCGTCCGGAAATAAGAAAAGCTTACTTCCCCCGTTTTTTAAAATCACAGCTTCTAGAAGGTTTACATGATTTCTTAAAAAACACGAGTTTTTAGAAAATGTGTTTTATTTAATAAATGGAATCAACAAAGTATGCACATTCTACGTGATAACGACTTTCTATAGTTTGCGCATTTGTCCGGAAATATGAAAATCTTACTTCCACCGTTTTTTAAAATCACAGCTTTTAGAAGGTTTACATCATTTCGTAAAAAACACGAATTTTTAGAAAGTGTGTTTTATTTCATAAATGGAATCTACAAAGTATGCACATTCTACGTCATAAAGACTTTCTATAGTTTGCGCATGCGTCTGGAAATAAGAAAAGCTTACTTGCCCCGTTTTTTAAAATCACAGCTTCTAGAAGGTTTACATGATTTCTTAAAAAACACGAGTTTTTAGAAAATGTGTTTTATTTCATAAATGGAATCAACAAAGTATGCACATTCTACGTGATACCGACTTTCTATAGTTTGCGCATTTGTCCAGAAATATGAAAATCTTACTTCCACCGTTTTTTAAAATCACAGCTTCTAGAAGGTTTACATGATTTCGTAAAAAACACGAATTTTTAGAAAATGTGTTTTATTTCATAAATGGTATCTACAAAGTATGCACATTCTACGTCATAAAGACTTTCTATTGTTTGCGCATGCGTCCGGAAATAAGAAAAGCTTACTTGCCCCGTTTTTTAAAATCACAGCTTCTAGAAGGTTTACATGATTTCTTAAAAAACACGAGTTTTTAGAAAATGTGTTTTATTTCTCAAATGGAATCAACAAACTATGCACATTCTACGTCATAATGACTTTCTATAGTTTGCGCATGCTTCCGGAAATAAGAAAAGCTTACTTCCACCGTTTTTCAAAATCACAGCTTCTAGAAGGTTTACATGATTTCTTAAAAAACACGAGTTTTTAGAAAATGTGTTTTATTTCATAAATAGAATCTACCAAGTATGCACATTCTACGTCATAACGAATTTCTATAATTTGCGCATTCGTCCGGAAATAATAAAAGCTTACTTCCTCCGTTTATTAAAATCACAGCTTCTAGAAGGTTTACATGATTTCGTAAAAAACACGAGTTTTTAGAAAATGTGTTTTATTTCATAAATGCAATCTACAAAGTATGCACATTCTACATCATAACGAATTTCTATAGTTTGCGCATGCGTCCGCAAATAAGAAAAGCTTACTTCCCCCGTTTTTTAAAATCACGGCTTCTAGAAGGTTTACATGATTTCTTAAAAAACACGAGTTTTTAGAAAATGTGTTTTATTTCATAAATGGAATCAACAAATTATGCACATTCTACATCATAACGACTTTCTATACTTTGCGCATGCGTTTGGAAATAAGAAAATCTTACTTCCCCCGTTTTTTAAAATCACAGCTTCTAGAAGGTTTACATGATTTCCTAAAAAACACGAGTTTTTAGAAAATGTGTTTTATTTCATAAATGGAATCAACCATGTATGCACATTCTACGTCATAACGACTTTCTATAGTTTGCGCATGCGTGAGGAAATAAGAAAAGCTTAATTCCACCGTTTTTTAAAATCACAGTTTCTAGAAGGTTTACATGATTTCGTAAAAAACACGAGTTTTTAGAAACTGTGTTTTATTTCATAAATGGAATCTACAAAGTATGCGCATTCTACGTCATAAAGACTTTCCATAGATTGCGCATGCGTTTGGAAATAAGAAAAGATTACTTGCCCCGTTTTTTAAAATCACTGCTTCTAGAAGGTTTACATGATTTCTTAAAAAACATGAGTTTTTAGAAAATGTGTTTTATTTCATAAATGGAATCAACAAAGTATGCACATTCTACGTCATAACGATTTTCTATAGTTTGCACATGCGTTTGGAAATAAGAAAAGCTTACTTCCCCCGTTTTTTAAAATCACAGATTCTAGAAGGTTTACATGATTTCTTTAAAACACGAGTTTTTAGAAAATGTGTTTTATTTCATAAATGGAATCAACAAAGTATGCACATTCTATGTCATAATGACTTTCTATAGTTTGCGCATGCGTCCGGAAATAAGAAAAGCTTACTTTCACCTTTTTTTAAAATCACAGCTTCTAGAAGGTTTACATGACTTCGTAAAAAACACGAGTTTTTAGAAAATGTGTTTTATTTCATATATGGAATCTACAAAGTATGCAAATTCTACGTCATAACAACTTTCTATTGTTTGCGCATGCGTCCGGAAATAAGAAAAGCTTACTTCCACCGCTTTTTAAAATCACAGCTTCTAGAAGGTTTACATGATTTCGTAAAAAACACGAGTTTTTAGAAAATGTGTTTTAATTCATAAATGGAATCAACAAAGTATGCACATTCTACGTCATAACGACTTTCAATAGTTTGCACATGCGTTTGGAAATAAGAAAAGCTTACTTCCCCCATTTTTTAAAATCATATCTTCTAGAAGGTTTACATGATTTCTTAAAAAACACGAGTTTCTAGAAAATGTGTTTTATTTCATAAATAGAATCAACAAAGTATGCACATTCTACGTCATAACGACTTTCTATAGTTTGCGCATGCGTCCGGAAATAAGAAAAGCTTACTTCCACCGTTATTGAAAATCACAGCTTCTAGAAGGTTTACATGATTTCATAAAAAACACGAGTTTTTAGAAAATGTGTTTTATTTCATAAATGGAATCAACAAAGTATGCACATTCTACGTCATTACGACTTTCTATTGTTTGCGCATGCGTCCGGAAATAAGAAAAGCTTACTTCCACCGATTTTTAAAAGCACAGCTTCTAGAAGGCTTACATGATTTCGTAAAAAGAACGAATTTTTAGAAAATGTGTTTTATTTCATAAATGGAATCTACAAGGTATGCACATTCTACGTCATAACGACTTTCTATAGTTTGCGCATGCGTCAGGAAATAAGAAAAGATTACTTCCCCAGTTTTTTAAAATCACAGCTTCTAGAAGGTTTACATGATTTCATAAAAAACACGAGTTTTTAAAAAATGTGTTTTATTTCATCAATGGAATCTACAAAGTATGCACATTCTATGTCATAACGACTTTCTATAGTTTGCGCATGCGTCCGGAAATAAGAAAATCTTACTTCCCCAGTTTTTTAAAATCACAGCTTCTAGAAGGTTTACATGATTTCTTAAAAAACACGAGTTTTTAGAAAATGTGTTTTCTTTCATCAATGGAATCAACAAAGTATGCACATTCTACATCATAACGACTTTCTATAGTTTGCGCATGCGTCCGAAAATAAGAAAAGCTTACTTCCCCAGTTTTTTAAAATCACAGCTTCTAGAAGGTTTACATGATTTCTAAAAAACACGAGTTTTTAGAAAATGTGTTTTATTTCATAAATGGAATCAACAAAGTATGCACATTCTACGTCATAACGACTTTCTATAGTTTGCGCATTCGTCCGGAAATATAATAAGGTTACTTCCACCGTTTTTTAAAATCACAGCTTCTAGAAGGTTTACATGATTTCGTAAAAAACATTATTTTTTAGAAAATGTGTTTTATTTCATAAATGGAATCTACAATGTATGCTCAGTCTACGTCATAACGACTTTCTATAGTTTGCACATGCGTCCGGAAATAAGAAAAGCTTACTTCCACCGTTTTTTAAAATCACAGCCTCCCGAAGGTTTACATGATTTCGTAAAAAACACAAGTTTTTAGAAAATGTGTTTTATTTCATAAATGGAATCTACAAAGTATGCACATTCTACGTCATAAAGACTTTCTATAGTTTGCGGATGCGTCCGGAAATAAGAAACGCTTACTTCCACCGTTTTTTAAAATCACAGCTTCTAGAAGGTTTACATGATTTCGTAAAAAACACGAGTTTTTAGAAAATGTGTTTTATTTCATAAATGGAATCTACAAAGTATGCGCATTCTACGTCATCACGACTTTCTATAGTTTGCGCATGCGTCCGGAAATAAGAAACGCTTACTTCCCCCGTTTTTTAATATCAAAGCTTCTAGAAGGTTTACATGATTTCGTAAAAAACACGAGTTTTTAGAAAATATGTTTTATTTCATAAATGGAATCTACAAAGTATGCACATTCTACGTCATAACGACTTTCTATAGTTTGGGCATGTGTCCGGAAATAAGAATAGCTTACTTCCCCTGTTTTTTAAAATCACAGCTTCTAGAAGGTTTACATCATTTCTTAAAAAACACGAGTTTTTAGAAAATGTGTTTTCTTTCATAAATGGAATCAACAAAGTATGCACATTCTACGTCATAATGACTTTCTATAGTTTGCGCATGCGTTTGCAAATAAGAAAAGCTTACTTCGCCCGTTTTTTAAAATCACAGTTTCTAGAAGGTTTACATGATTTCTTAAAAAACACGAGTTTTTAGAAAATGTTTTTTATTTCATCAATGGAATCAACAAAGTATGCACATTCTACATCATAATGACTTTCTATAGTTTGCGCATGCGTCCGGAAATAAGAAAAGCTTACTTCCCCTGTTTTTTAAAATCACTGCTTCTAGAAGGTTTACATGATTTCGTAAAAAACACGAGGTTTTAGAAAATGTGTTTTATTTCATAGATGGAATCTACAAAGTATTCACATTCTACGTCATAACGACTTTCTATAGTTTGCGCATGCGTCCGGAAATAAGAAAAGCTTACTTCCCCCGTTTTTTAAAATCACAGCTTCTAGAAGGTTTACATGATTTCGTAAAAATCACGAGTTTTTAGAAAATGTGTTTTATTTCGTAAATGGAATCAACAAAGTATGCACATTCTACGTCATAACGACTTTCTATAGTTTGCGCATTTGTCCGAAAATAAGAAAAGCTTACTTCGCCTGTTTTTTAAAATCACAGCTTCTAGAAGGTTTACATGATTTCGTAAAAAACACGAGTTTTTAGAAAATGTGTTTTATTTCATAAATGGAATCAACAAAGTATGCACATTCTACGTCATAACGACTTTCTATAGTTTGCGAATGCGTTTGGAAATAAGAAAAGCTTACTTCCCCCGTTTTTTAAAATCACAGCCTCTAGAACGTTTACATGATTTCTTAGAAAACCCGAGTTTTTAGAAAATGTGTTTTATTTCATAAAGAGAATCAACAAAGTATGCACATTCTACGTCATAACGACTTTCTATAGTTTGCACATGCGTCCGGAAATAAGAAAAGCTTACTTCCACCATTTTTTAAAATCACAGCTTCTAGAAGGTTTACATGATTTCGTAAAAAACACGAGTTTTTAGAAAATGTGTTTTATTTCATAAATGGAATCAACAAAGTGTGCACATTCTACGTCATAACGACTTTCTATAGTTTGCGCATGCGTCCGGAAATAAGAAAAGCTTACATCCACTGATTTTTAAAATCACAGTTTCTAGAAGGTTTACATGATTTCGTAAAAAACACGAGTTTTTAGAAAATGTGTTTTATTTCATAAATGGAATCTACAAAGTATGAACATTCTAGGTCATAACGACTTTGTATTGTTTGCGCATGCGTCCGAAAATAACAAAAGCTTACTTCCACCATTTTTTAAAATCACGGCTTCTAGAAGGTTTACATGATTTCGTAAAAAACATGAGTTTTTAGAAAATGTGTTTTATTTGATAAATGGAATCTACAAAGTATGCACATTCTACGTCATAACGACTTTCTATAGTTTGCGCATGCTTCCGGAAATAAGAAAAGATTACTTTCCCCGTTTTTTAAAATCACAGCTTCTAGAAGGTTTAAATGATTTCTTAAAAAACACGAGTTTTAAGAAAATGTTTTTTCTTTCATAAATGGAATCAACAAAGTATGCACATTCTACGTCATAATGACTTTCTATAGTTTGTGCATGCGTTTGCAAATAAGAAAAGCTTACTTCCCCCGTTTTTTAAAATCGCAGCTTCTAGAAGGTTTACATGATTTCTTAAAAAACACGAGTTTTTAGAAAATGTTTTTTATTTCATCAATGGAATCAACAAAGTATGCACATTCTACATCATAACAACTTTCTATTGTTTGCGCATGCGTCCGGAAATAAGAAAAGCTTACTTCCACCGTTTTTTGAAATCAAAGCTTCTAGAAGGTTTACATGATTTCGTAAAAAACACGAGTTTTTCGAAAATGTGTTTTAATTCATAAATGGAATCAACAAAGTATGCACATTCTACATCATAACGACTTTCAATAGTTTGCACATGCGTTTGGAAATAAGAAAAGCTTACTTCCCCCATTTTTTAAAATCACATCTTCTAGAAGGTTTACATGATTTCTTAAAAAACACGAGTTTCTAGAAAATGTGTTTATTTCATAAATAGAATCAACAAAGTATGCACATTCTACGTCATAACGACTTTCTATAGTTTGCGCATGCGTCCGGAAATAAGAAAAGCTTACTTCCACCGTTTTTGAAAATCACAGCTTCTAGAAGGTTTACATCATTTCATAAAAACACGAGTTTTTAGAAAATGTGTTTTATCTCATAAATCGAATCAACAAAGTATGCACATTCTACGTCATAACGACTTTCTATTGTTTGCGCATGCGTCCGGAAATAAGAAAAGCTTACTTCCACCGATTTTTAAAAGCACAGCTTCTAGAAGGTTTACATGATTTCATAAAAAGAACGAGTTTTTAGAAAATGTATTTTATTTCATAAATGGAATCTACAAGGTATGCACATTCTACGTCATAACGACTTTCTATAGTTTGCGCATGCGTCTGGAAATAAGAAAAGATTACTTCCCCAGTTTTTTAAAATCACACATTCTAGAAGGTTTACATGATTTCATAAAAAACATGAGTTTTTAGAAAATGTGTTTTATTTCATCAATGGAATCTACAAAGTATGCACATTCTATGTCATAACGACTTTCTATAGTTTGCGCATGCGTCCGGAAATAAGAAAAGCTTGCTTCCCCAGTTTTTTCAAATCACAGCTTCTAGAAGGTTTACATGATTTCTTAAAAAACACGAGTTTTTAGAAAATGTGTTTTCTTTCATAAATGGAATCAACAAAGTATGCACGTTCTACATCATAACGAATTTCTATAGTTTGCGCATGCGTTTGGAAATAAGAAAAGCTTACTTCCCCCGTTGTTTAAAATCACGGCTTCTAGAAGGTTTACATGATTTCTTAAAAAACACGAGTTTTTAGAAAATGTGTTTTATTTCATAAATGGAATCAAAAAAGTATGCACATTCTACGTCATAACGAATTTCTATAGTTTGCGCATTCGTCCGGAAATAAGAAAAGCTTACTTCCACCGTTTTTTAAAATCACAGCTTCTAGAAGGTTTACATGATTTCGTAAAAGACACGATTTTTCAGAAAATGTGTTTTATTTCATAAATGGAATCTACAAAGTATGTACATTCTACGTCATAATGACTTTCTATAGTTTGCGCATGCGTCCGGAAATAAGAAAAGCTTACTTCCCCCTTTTTTTAAAATCACAGCTTCTAGAAGGCTTACATGATTTCTTAAAAAACACGAGTTTTTAGAAAAAAACTATTTATTTCATAAATGGAATCAACAAAGTATGCAAATTCTACGTCATAACGACTTTCTATAGTTTGCGCATGCGTTTGGAAATAAGAAAAGCTTACTTCCCCCGTTTTTTAAAATCACAGCTTCTAGAAGGTTTACATGATTTCTTAAAAAACACGAGTTGTTAGAAAATGTGTTTTATTTCATAAATGGAATCAACAAAGTATGCACATTCTACGTCATAACGACTTTCTATAGTTTGCGCATTCGTCCGGAAATAGGAAAGCTTACTTCCACCGTTTTTTAAAATCACAGCTTCTAGAAGGTTTACATGATTTCGTAAAAAACACGAGTTTTTAGAAAATGTGTTTAATTTCATAAATCGAATCAACAAAGTATGCACATTCTACGTCATAACGACTTTCTATAGTTTGTGCATGCAGTTTAAAATAAGAAAACCTTACTTCCCCCATTTTTTAAAATCACAGCTTCTAGAAGGTTTACATGATTTCTTAAAAAACACGAGTTTTTAGAAAATGTGTTTTATTTCATAAATGGAATCAACAAAGTATGCACATTCTATGTCATAACGACTTTCTATAGTTTGCGCATTCCTCTGGAAATAAGAAAAGTTTACTTCCACCGTTTTTTAAAATCACAGCTTCTAGAAGGTTTACATGATTTTGTAAAAAACACAAGTTTTTAGAAAATGTGTTTTATTTCATAAATGGAATCTACAAAGTATGCACATTCTACGTCATAACGACTTTCTATAGTTTGCGCATGCGTTCGGAAATAAGAAAATCTTACTTCCCCCGTTTTTTAAAATCACAGCTTCCAGAAGGTTTACATGATTTCTTAAAAAACACGAGTTTTTAGAAAATGTGTTTTATTTCATAAATGGAATCAGCAAAGTATGCACATTCTACATCATAACGACTTTCTATAGTTTGCGCATGCGTTCGGAAATAAGAAAAGCTAACTTCCATCGTTTTTTAAAATCACAGCTTCTAGACGGTTTACATGATTACGTAAAAAACACGAGTTTTTAGAAAATGTGTTTTATTTCATAAATTGAATCTACAAAGTATGCACATTCTACGTCATAACGACTTTCTATTGTTTGCACATGCGTCCGGAAATAAGAAAAGCTTACTTCCACCGTTTTTTAAAATCACAGCTTCTAGAAGGTTTACATGATTTCGTAAAAAACACGAGTTTTTAGAAAATGTGTTTTATTTCATAAATGGAATCTACAAAGTATGCACATTCTACGTCATAACGACTTTCTATAGCTTGCGCATGCGTTTGGAAATAAGAAAAGCTTACTTCTCCCTTTTTTTAAAATCACAGCTTCTAGAAGGTTTACATGATTTCTTAAAAAACACGAGTTTTTAGAAAATGTGTTTTATTTCATAAATGGAATGAACAAAGTATGCACATTCTACGTCATAACGACTTTCTATAGTTTGCGCATTCGTCCGGAAATAGGAAAGCTTACTTCCACCGTTTTTAAAAAACACAGATTCTAGAATGTTTACATGATTTCGTAAAAAACACGAGTTTTTAGAAAATGTGTTTTATTTCAGAAATGGAATCTACAAAGTATGCACATTCTACGTCATAACGACTTTCTATAGTTTGCGCATGTGTCCGGAAATAAGAAAACCTTACTTCCCCCATTTTTTAAAATCACAGCTTCTAGAAGGTTTAAATGATTTCTTAAAAAACACGAGTTTTTAGAAAATGTGTTTTATTTCATAAATGGAATCTACAAAGTATGCACATTCTACGTCATAACGACTTTCTATAGTTTGCGCATGTGTTTGGAAATAAGAAAAGCTTACTTCCCCCCGTTTTTTAAAATCACGGCTTCTAGAAGGTTTACATGATTTCTTAAAAAACACGAGTTTTTAGAAAATGTGTTTTATTTCATAAATGGAATCAACAAAGTATGCACATTCTACGTCATAACGACTTTCTATAGTTTGCGCATGCGTCCGGAAATAAGAAAATCTTACTTCCACCGTTTTTTAAAATCACAGCTTCTAGAGGGTTTACATGATTTCTTAAAAAAGACGAGTTTTTAGAAAATGTGCTTTATTTCATAAATGGAATCTACAAAGTATGAAAATTCTACGTCATAACGACTTTCTATAGTTTGCGCATGCATCTGGAAATAAGAAAAGCTTACTTCCACGGTTTTTTAAAATCACAGCTTCTAAAAGGTTTACATGATTTCTTAAAAAACACGAGTTTTTAGAAAATGTGTTTTATTTCATAAATGGAATCAACAAAGTATGCACATTCTACGTCATAACAACTTTCTATAGTTTGTGCATGGGTTTGGAAATAAGAAAAGCTTACTTCCCCCATTTTTTAAAATCACAGCTTCTAGAAGGTTTACATGATTTCTTAAAAAACACGAGTTTTTAGAAAATGTGTTTTATTTCATAAATGGAATCAAAAAAGCATGCACATTCTACGTCATAACGAATTTCTATAGTTTGCACATGCGTCCGGAAATAAGAAAAACTTACTTCCACCGTTTTTTAAAATCACAACTTCTAGAAGGTTTACATGATTTCTTAAAAAACACGAGTTTTTAGAAAATGTGTTTTATTTCATAAATTTAATCAACAAAGTATGCACATTCTACGTCATAACGACTTTCTATAGTTTGCGCATGCGTCCGGAAATAAGAAAAGCTTACTTCCCCCGTTTTTTAAAATCACAGCTTCTAGAAGGTTTACATAATTTCTTAAAAAACACGAGTTTTTAGAAAATGTGTTTTATTTCATAAATGGAATCAACAAAGTATGCACATTCCATGTCATAACGACTTTCTATAGTTTGCGCATGCGGCCGGAGATAAGAAAAGCTTACTTGCACAGTTTTTTAAACTCACAGCTTCTAGAAGGTTTACATGATTTCTTAAGAAACACGAGTTTTTAGAAAATGTGTTTTATTTCATAAATGGAATCAACAAAGTATGCACATTCTACGTCATAACGACTTTCTATAGTTTGCGCATGCGTTCGGAAATAAGAGTAGCTTACTTCCCCCGTTTCTTAAAATCACAGCTTCTAGAAGGTTTACATGATTTCTTAAAAAACACGAGTTTTTAGAAAATGTGTTTTATTTCATAAATGGAATCAACAAATTATGCACATTCTACGTCATAACGACTTTCTATAGTTTGCGCATGCGTCCGGAAATAAGAAAAGCTAACTTCCATCGTTTTTTAAAATCACAGCTTCTAGACGGTTTACATGATTACGTAAAAAACACGAGTTTTTAGAAAATGTGTTTTATTTCATAAATTGAATCTACAAAGTATGCACATTCTACGTCATAACGACTTTCTATTGTTTGCACATGCGTCCGGAAATAAGAAAAGCTTACTTCCACCGTTTTTTAAAATCACAGCTTCTAGAAGGTTTACATGATTTCGTAAAAAACACGAGTTTAGAAAATGTGTTTTATTTCATAAATGGAATCTACAAAGTATGCACATTCTACGCCATAACGACTTTCTATAGTTTGTGCATGCGTCCGGAAATAAGAAAAGCTTACTTCCACCGTTTTTTAAAATCACGGCTTCTAGAAGGTTTACATGATGTCGTAAAAAACACGAGTTTTTAGAAAATGTGTTTTATTTCATAAATGGAATCTACAAAGTATCCACATTCTACGTCATAATGACTTTCTATTGTTTGCGCATGTGTCCGGAAATAAAAAAAGCCTACTTCCGCCATTTTTTAAAATCACGGCTTCTAGAAGGTTTACATGATGTCGTAAAAAAACACAAGTTTTTAGAAAATGTGTTTTATTTCATAAATGGAATCTACAAAGTATGCACATTCTACGTCATAACGACTTTCTATAGTTTGCGCATGTGTCCTGAAATAAGAAAACCTTACTTCCCCCATTTTTTAAAATCACAGCTTCTAGAATGTTTACATGATTTCTTAAAAAACACGAGTTTTTAGAAAAATGTGTTTTATTTCATAAATGGAATCAACAAAGTATGCACATTCTACGTCATAACGAATTTCTATAGTTTGCGCATGCGTTTGGAAATAAGAAAAGCTTTTTTCCCCCGTTTTTTAAAATCACAGCTTCTAGAAGGTTTACATGATTTCTTAAAAAACACGAGTTTTTAGAAAATGTGTTTTATTTCATAAATGGAATCAACAAAGTATGCAGATTCTACGTCATAACGACTTTCTATAGTTTGCGCATGCGTCCGGAAATAAGAAAAGCTTATTTCCACCGTTTTTTAAAATCACAGCTTCTAGAAGGTTTACATGATGTCGTAAAAAACACGAGTTTTTAGAAAATGTGTTTTATTTCATAAATGGAATCTACAAAGTATCCACATTCTACGTCATAATGACTTTATATAGTTTTTACATGTGTCCGGAAATAAGAAAAGCCTACTTCCACCATTTTTTAAAATCACGGCTTCTAGAAGGTTTACATGATGTCGTAAAAAACACAAGTTTTTAGAAAATGTGTTTTATTTCATAAATGGAATCTACAAAGTATGCACATTCTACGTCATATCGACTTTCTATAGTTTGCGCATGTGTCCGGAAATACTAAAACCTTACTTCCCCCATTTTTTAAAATCACAGCTTCTAGAAGGTTTACATGATTTCTTAAAAAACACGAGTTTTTAGAAAGTGTGTTTTATTTCATAAATGGAATCAACAAAGTATGCACATTCTATGTCATAACGAATTTCTATAGTTTCCGCATGCGTTTGGAAATAAGAAAAGCTTACTTCCCCCGTTTTTTAAAATCACAGCTTCTAGAAGGTTTACATGATTTCTTAAAAAACACGAGTTTTTAGAAAATGTGTTTTATTTCATAAATGGAATGAACAAAGTATGCACATTCTACGTCATAAAGACTTTCTATAGTTTTCGCATGCGTCCGGAAATAAGAAAAGCTTACTTCCACCGTTTTTTAAAATCACAGCTTCTAGAGGGTTTACATGATTTCTTAAAAAACATGAGTTTTTAGAAAATATGTTTTATTTCATAAATGGAATCTACAAAGTATGCACATTCTATGTCATAACGACTTTCTATAGTTTGCACATTCGTCCGGAAATAAGAAAAGCTTACTTCCATCGTTTTTTAAAATCACTACTTCTAGAAGGTTTACATGATTTTTTAAAAAACACGAGTTTTTAGAAAATGTGTTTTATTTCATAAATGGAATCAATAAAGTATGCACATTCTACATCATAACGACTTTCTATAGTTTGTGCATGCGTTTGGAAATAAGAAAAGCTTACTTCCACCGTTTTTTAAAATCACAGCTTCTATAAGGTTTACATGATTTCTTAAAAAACACGAGTTTTTAGAAAATGTGTTTTATTTCATAAATGGAATCAATAAAGTATGCACATTCTACATCATAACGACTTTCTATGTTTGCGCATGTGTCCGGAAATAAGAAAAGCTTACTTCCACCGTTTTTTAAAATCACAGCTTCTAGAAGGTTTACATCATTACGTAGAAAACACGAGTTTTTAGAAAATGTGTTTTATTTCACAAATGGAATCTACAAAGTATGCACATTCTACTTCAAAACGACTTTCTATTGTTTGCGCATGCGTCCAGAAATAAGAAAAGCTCACTTCCTCCGTTTTTTAAAATCACAGCTTCTAGAAGGTTTACATGATTTCGTAAAAAACACGAGTTTTTAGAAAATGTGTTTTATTTCATCAATGCAATCTACAAAGTATGCACATTCTACGTCATAAAGACTTTCTATAGTTTGCGCATGCGTCTGGAAATAAGAAAAGCTTATTTCCACCGTTTTTTAAAATCACGGCTTCTAGAAGGTTTACATGATTTCTTAAAAACCATGAGTTTTTAGAAAATGTGTTTTATTTCATAAATGGAATCAACAAAGTATGCACATTCTACCTCCTAACGAATTTGTATAGTTTGTGCATTCGTTCGGAAATAAGAAAAGCTTACTTCCACCGTTTTTTAAAATCACAGCTTCTAGAAGGTTTACATGATTTCGTAAAAAACACGAGTTTTTAGAAAATGTATTTTATTTGATAAATCGAATCAACAAAGTATGCACATTCTACATCATAACGACTTTCTATAGTTTGTGCATTCGTCCGAAAATAAGAAAAGCTTACTTCCACCGTTTTTTAAAATCACAGCTTCTAGAAGTTTTACATGATTACTTAAAAAACACGAGTTTTTAGAAAATGTGTTTTATTTCAAAAATGGAATCAACAAAGTATGCACATTCTACGTCATAATAACTTTCTATAGTTTGCGCATTCGTCCGGAAATAATAAAATCTTACTTCCACCGTTTATTAAAATCACAGCTTCTAGAAGGTTTACATGATTTCGTAAAAAACACGAGTTTTTAGAAAATGTGCTTTATTTCATAAATGGAATCTACAAAGTATGCACATTCTATGTCATAACGAGTTTCTATAGTTTGCGCATGCGTCTGGAAATAAGAAAAGCTTACTTCCCCCGTTTTTTAAAATCACAGCTTCTAGAATGTTTACATGATTTCTTAAAAAACACGAGTTTTTAGAAAATGTGTTTTATTTCATAAATGGAATCAACAAAGTATGCACATTCTACGTCATAACGACTTTCTATAGTTTGCGCATGCGTTTGGAAATAAGAAAAGCTTACTTCCCCCGTTTTTTAAAATCACAGCATCTAGAAGGTTTACATGATTTCTTAAAAAACATGAGTTTTTAGAAAATGTGTTTTATTTCATAAATGGAATCAACAAAGTATGCACATTCTACGCCATAACGACTTTCTATGGTTTGCGCATGTGTCCGGAAATAAGAAAAGCTTACTTCCACTGTTTTTTAAAATCACAGCTTCTAGAGGGTTTACATAATTTCTTAAAAAACAGGAATTTTTAGAAAATGTGCTTTATTTCATAAATGGAATCAACAAAGTATGCACATTCTACGCCATAATGACTTTCTATAGTTTGCACATGCATCCGGAAATAAGAAAAGCTTACTTCCAACGTTTTTTAAAATCACAGCTTCTAGAAGGTTTACATGATTTGGTAAAAAACACGAGTTTTTAGAAAATGTGATTTATTTTATAAATGGAATCTACAAAGTATGCACATTCTATGTCATAACGACTTTCTATAGTTTGCGCATGCGTCCGGAAATAAGAAAAGTTTACTTCCACCGTTTTTTAAAATCACAGCTTCTAGAAGGTTTACATGATTTCTTAAAAACCACGAGTTTTTAGAAAATGTGGTTTATTTCATAAATGGAATCAACAAAGTATGCACATTCTACGTCATAATGACTTTCTATAGTTTGCACATGCATCCGGAAATAAGAAAAGCTTACTTCCACCGTTTTTTAAAATCACAGCTTCTAGAAGGTTTACATGATTTCTTAAAAAACACGAGTTTTTAGAAAATGTGTTTTATTTCATAAATGGAATCAACAAATTATGCACATTCTACGTCATAACGACTTTCTATAGTTTGCGCATGCGTTTGGAAATAAGAAAAGCTTACGTCTCCCATTTTTCAAAATCACAGCTTCTAGAAGGTTTACATGATTTGTTAAAAAACACGAGTTTTTAGAAAATGTGTTTTATTTCATAAATGGAATAAAAAAAGTATGCACATTCTACGTCATAGCGACTTTCTATAGTTTGCGCATGTGTCCGGAAATAAGAAAAGCTTACTTCCAAGGTTTTTTAAAATCACAACTTCTAGAAGGTTTACTTGATTTCGTAAAAAACACGAGTTTTTAGAAAATGTGATTTATTTCATAAATGGAATCTACAAAGTATGCACATTCTACATCATAACGACTTTCTATAGTGTGCGCATGCGTCCGGAAATAAGAAAAGCTTACTTCCACCGTTTTTTAAAATCACAGCTTCTAGAAGGTGTACATGATTTCGTAAAAAAGACGAGTTTTTAGAAAATGTGTTCTATTTCATAAATGGAATCTACGAAGTATGCACATTCTACGTCATAATGACTTTCTATAGTTTGCGCATGCGTCCGGAAATAAGAAAAGCTTACTTCCCCCGTTTTTAAAAATCACAGTTTCTAGAAGGTTCACATGATTTCTTAAAAAACACGAGTTGTTAGAAAATGTGTTTTAATTGATAAATGGAATCAACAAAGTATGCACATTCTACGTCATAACGACTTTCTATAGTCTGCGCATGCGTTTGGAAATAAGAAAATCTTACTTCCACCGTTTTTTAAAATCACAGCTTCTAGAATGTTTACATGATTTCTTAAAAAACACGAGTATTTACAAAATGTGTTTTATTTCATAAATGGAATCTACAAAGTATGCACATTCTACGTCATAACGACTTTCTATAGTTTGCGCATTCGTCCGGAAATAAGAAAAAGCTTACTTCTCCCGTTTTTTAAAATCACAGCTTCTAGAAAGTTTACATGATTTCTTAAAAAACACGAGTTTTTAGAAAATGTGTTTTATTTCATAAATGGAATCTACAAAGTATGCACATTCTACGTCATAACGACTTTCTACAGTTTGCGCACGCATCCGGAAATAAGAAAAGCTTACTTCCGCCGTTTTTTAAAATCACAGCTTCTAGAAGGTTTACATGATTTCGTAAAAAACACGAGTTTCTAGAAAATGTGTTTTATTTCATAAGTGGAATCTACAAAGTATGCACATTCTACGTCATAACGACTTTCTATAGTTTGCGCATGCATCCGGAAATAAGAAAAGCTTACTTCCACCGTTTTTTAAAATCACAGCTTCTAGAAGGTTTACATGATTTGTTAAAAAACACGAGTTTTTAGAAAATGTGTTTTATTTCATAAATGGAATCAACAAAGTATGCACATTATACGTCATAACGAATTTCTATAGTTTGCGCATTCGTATGGAAAGAAGAAAAGCTTACTTCCACCGTTTTTTAAAATCACAGCTTCTAGAAGGTTTACATGATTTCGTAAAAAATACGAGTTTTTAGAAAATGTGTTTTATTTCATAAATGGAATCTACAAAGTATGCACATTATACGTCATAACGACTTTCTATAGTTTGCGCATGCGTCCGGAAATAAGAAAAGCTTACTTCCACCGTTTTTTAAAATCACAGCTTCTTGAAGGTTTACATGATTTCTTAAAAAACACGAGTTTTTAGAAAATGTGTTTTATTTCATAAATGAAATGAACAATGTATGCACATTCTACGTAATAACGACTTTCTATAGTTTGTGCATTCGTCCGGAAATAAGAAAAGCTTACTTCCACCATTTTTTAAAATCACAGCTTTTAGAAGGTTTACATGATTTCATAAAAAACACGAGTTTTTAGAAAATGTGTTTATGTAATAAATGGAATCAACAAAGTTTGCACATTCTACGTCATAACGACTTTCTATAGTTTGCGCATTCGTCCGGAAATAAGAAAAGCTTACTTCCACCGTTTTTTAAAATCACAGCTTCTAGAAGGTTTACATGATTTCGTAAAAAACACGAGTTTTCAGAAAATGTGTTTTATTTGTTAAATGGAATCAACAAAGTATGCACATTATATGTCATAACGACTTTCTATAGTTTGTGCATTCGTCCGGAAATAAGAAAAGCTTACTTCCACCGTTTTTTAAAATCACAGCTTCTAAAAGGTTTAAATGATTTGGTAAAAAACATGAATTTTTAGAAAATTTGTTTTATTTCATTAATGGAATCTACAAAGTATGCACATTCTACGTCATAACGACTTTCTATAGTTTGCGCATGCGTCCGGATATAAGAAAAGCTTACTTCCCCCGTTTTTTAAAATCACAGCTTCTAGAAGGTTTACATGATTTCTTAAAAAACACGAGTTTTTAGAAAATGTGTTTTATTTCATAAATGGAATCAACAAAGTATGCATATTCTTAGTCATAACGACTTTCTATAGTTTGCGCATGCGTCCGGAAATAAGAAAAGCTTACTTCCACCATTTTTTAAAATCACAGCTTCTAGAAGGTTTACATGATTTCTTCAAAAACACGAGTTTTTAGAAAATGTGTTTTATTTCAGAAATGGAATCAACAAAGTATGCACATTCTACCTCATAACGACATTCTATAGTTTGCGCATTCGTCCGGAAATAAGAAAAGCTTACTTCCCCCGTTTTTTAAAATCACAGCTTCTAGAAGGTTTACATGATTTATTAAAAAACACGAGTTTTTAGAAAATGTGTTTTATTTCATAAATGGAATCAACAAAGTATGCACATTCTACGTCATAACGACTTTCTATAGTTTGCGCATTCGTCCGGAAATAAGAAAAGCTTCCTTCCACCGTTTTTTAAAATCACAGCTTTTAGAAGGTTTACATGATTTTCTAAAAAACACGAGTTTTTAAAAATTGTCTTTTATTTCATAAATCGAATCTACAAAATATGCACATTCTACGTCATAATGACTTTCTATAGTTTGTGCATGCGTTCGGAAATAAGAAAAGCTTAATTCCACTGTTTTTTAAAATCACAGCTTCTAGAAGGTTTACATGATTTCGTAAAAAACACGAGTTTTTAGAAAATGTGTTTTATTTCATAAATGGAATCTACAAAGTATGCACATTCTAAGTCATAACGACTTTCTATAGTTGGCGCATGCGTCCGGAAATAAGAAAAGCTTACTTCCCCCGTTTTTTAAAATCACAGCTTCTAGAAGGTTTACATGATTTCTTAAAAAACATGACTTTTTAGAAAATGTGTTTTATTTGATAAATGGAATCAACAAAGTATGCAGATTCTACGTCATAACGACTTTCTATAGTTTGCGCATGCATCCGGAAATAAGAAAAGCTTACTTCCCCCGTTTTTTAAAATCACAGCTTCTAGAAGGTTTACATGATTTCTTAAAAAACATGAGTTTTTATAAAATGTGTTTTATTTCATAAATGGAATCAACAATGTATGCACATTCTACGTCATAACGACTTTCTATAGTTTGCGGATGCGTCCGGAAATAAGAAAAGCTTCCTTCCACCGTTTTTTAAAATCACAGCTTCTAGAAGGTTTACATGATTTCTTAAAAAACACGAGTTTTTAGAAAATGTGTTTTATTTCATAAATGGAATCAACAAAGTATGCACATTCTACGTCATAACGACTTTCTACAGTTTGCACATGCGTTTGGAAATAAGAAAAGCTTACTTCCCCCGTTTTTTAAAATCACAGCTTCTAGAAGGTTTACATGATTTCTTAAAAAACACGAGTTTTTAGAAAATGTGTTTTATTTAATAAATGGAATCAAAAAAGTATGCACATTCTACGTCATAACGAATTTCTATAGTTTGCGCATGCGTCCGAAAATAAGAAAAGCTTACTTCCACCGTTTTTTAAAATCACAGCTTCTAGAAGGTTTACATGATTTCCTAAAAAACACGAGTTTTTAGAAAATGTGTTTTATTTCATAAATGGAATCAACAAAGTATGCACATTCTACATCACAACGAATTTCTATAGTTTGCGCATTCGTCCGGAAATAAGAAAAGCTTACTTCCACCGTTTTTTAAAATCACAGCTTCTAGAAGGTTTACATGATTTCGTAAAAAACATGAGTTTTTAGAAAATGTGTTTTATTTCATAAATGGAATCAACAAAGTATGCACATTCTACGTCATAACGACTTTCTATAGTTTGCGCATGCGTCCGGAAATAAGAAAAGCTTACTTCCCCCGTTTTTTAAAATCACAGCTTCTAGAAGGTTTACATGATTTCTTAAAAAACACGAGTTTTTAGAAAATATGTTTTATTTCATAAATGGAATCTACAAAGTATTGACATTCTACGTCATAACGACTTTCTATAGTTTGTTGATGCGTCCGGAAATAAGAAAAGCTTACTTCCCCCGTTTTTTAAAATCACAGCTTCTGGAAGGTTTACATGATTTCGTAAAAAACATGATTTTTTAGAAAATGTGTTTTATTTCATAAATGGAATCTACAAAGTATGCACATTCTACGTCATAACGACTTTCTATAGTTTGCGCTTGCGTCCGGAAATAAGAAAAGCTTACTTCCCCCGTTTTTTAAAATCACAGCTTCTAGAAGGTTTACACGATTTCTTAAAAAACACGAGTTTTTAGAAAATGTGTTTTATTTCATAAATGGAATCAACAAAGTATGCACATTCTAAGTCATAACGACTTTCTATAGTTTGTGCGTGCGTCCGGAAATAAGAAAAGCTTACTTCCACCATTTTTTAAAATCACAGCTTCTAGAAGGTTTACATGATTTCTTAAAAAACACGAGTTTTTAGAAAATGTGTTTTATTTCATCAATGGAATCAACAAAGTATGCACATTCTATGTCATAACGACATTCTATAGTTTGCGCATTCGTCCGGAAATAAGAAAAGCTTACTTCCCCCGTTTTTTAAAATCACAGCTTCTCTAAGGTTTACATGATTTCTTAAAAAACGCGAGTTTTTAGAAAATTTGTTTTATTTCATCAATGGAATCAACAAAGTATGCACATTCTACGTCATAATGACTTTCCATAGTTTGCACATTCGTCCGGAAATAAGAAAAGCTTACTTCCACCGTTTTTTAAAATCACAGCTTCTCTAAGGTTTACATGATTTCTTAAAAAACACGAATTTTTAGAAAATGTGTTTTATTTCATCAATGGAATCAACAAAGTATGCACATTCTACGTCATAATGACTTTCTATAGTTTGCACATTCGTCCGGAAATAAGAAAAGCTTACTTCCACCGTTTTTTAAAATCACAGCTTCTGGAAGGTTTACATGATTTCTTAAAAAACACGAGTTTTTAGAAAATGTGTTTTATTTCATAAATGGAATCTAGAAAGTATGCACATTCTACGTCATAACGACTTTCTATAGTTTGCTTATGCGTCCGGAAATACGAAAAGCTTACTTCCACCATTTTTTAAAATCACAGCTTCTAGAAGGTTTACATGATTTCGTAAAAAACACGAGTTTTTAGAAAATGTGTTTTATTTCATAAATGGAATCAACAAAGTATGCAGATTGTACGTCATAACGACATTCTATAGTTAGCGCATTCGTCCGGAAATAAGAAAAGCTTACTTCCACCGTTTTTTAAAATCACGGCTTCTACAAGGTTTACATGATTTCCTAAAAAAAACGAGTTTTTAGAAAATGTGTTTTATTTCATAAATGGAATCAACAAAGTATGCACATTCTACGTCATAACGAATTTCTATATTTTGCGTATGCGTCCGGAAATAAGAAAAGCTTACTTCCACCATTTTTTAAAATCACAGTTCATAGGAAATAAGAAAAGCTTACTTCCACATTGTATAGTTTGCTACGTCATAATGACTTTCTATAGTTTGCACATTCGTCCGGAAATAAGAAAAGCTTACTTCCACCGTTTTTTAAAATCACAGCTTCTGGAAGGTTTACATGATTTTGTAAAAAACACGAGTTTTTAGAAAATATGTTTTATTTCATCAAATAGAATCTACAAAGTATGCACATTCTACGTCATAATGACTTTCTATAGTTTGCACATGCATTTGGAAATAAGAAAAGCTTACTTTCCCCGTTTTTTAAAATGACAGCTTCTAGAAGGTTTACATGATTTCTTAAAAAACACGAGTTTTTAGAAAATCTGTTTTATTTGATAAATGGAATCAACAAAGTATGCACATTCTAAGTCATAACGACTTTCTATAGTTTGCGCGTGCATCCGGAAATAAGAAAAGCTTACTTCCACCATTTTTTAAAATCACAGCTTCTAGAAGGTTTACATGATTTCTTAAAAAACACGAGTTTTTAGAAAATGTGTTTTATTTCATCAATGGAATCAACAAAGTATGCACATTCTACGTCATAAAGACTTTCCATAGTTTGCACATTCGTCCGGAAATAAGAAAAACTTACTTCCACTGTTTTTTAAAATCACAGCTTCTAGAAGGTTTACATGATTTCGTAAAAAACATGAGTTTTTAGAAAATGTGTTTTATTTCATAAATGGAATCTACAAAGTATGCATATTCTACGTCATAACGACTTTCTATAGTTTGCGCATGCATTTGGAAATAAGAAAAGCTTGCTTCCCCCGTTTTTTAAAATCATAGCTTCTAGACAGTTTACATGATTTCTTAAAAAACACGAGTTTTTAGAAAATGTGTTTTATTTCATAAATGGAATCAACAAAATATGCACATTCTACGTCATAACGACTTTCTATAGTTTGCGCATGCGTTTGGAATTAAGAAAAGCTTACATACCCCGTTTTTTAAAATCACAGCTTCTAAAAGGTTTACATGATTTCTTAAAAAACACGAGTTTTTAGAAAATGTGTTTCATTTCATAAATGGAATCAACAAAGTATGCACATTCTATGTCATAACGACTTTCTATAGTTTGCGCATGCGTCCGGAAATAAGAAAAGCTTACTTCCTCCGTTTTTTAAAATCACAGCTTCTAGAAGGTTTACATGATTTCTTAAAAAACACGAGTTTTTAGAAAATGTGTTTTATTTCATAAATGGAATCAACAAAGTATGGACATTCTACGTCATAACGACTTTATATAGTTTGCACATGCGTTTGGAAATAAGAAAAGATTTCTTCCCCAGTTTTTTAAAATCACAGCTTCTAGAAGGTTTACATGATTTCTTAAAAAACACGAGTTTTTAGAAAATGTGTTTCATTTCATAAATGGAATCAACAAAGTATGCACATTCTACTTCATAACGACTTTATATAGTTTGCGCATGCGTCCGGAAATAAGAAAAGCTTACTTCCTCCGTTTTTTAAAATCACAGCTTCTAGAAGGTTTACATGATTTCTTAAAAAACACAAGTTTTTAGAAAATGTGTTTTATTTCATAAATGGAATCTACAAAGTATGCATATTCTACGTCATAACGACTTTCTATAGTTTGCGCATGCGTCCGGAGAGAATAAAAGCTTAATTCCACCGTTTTTTACAATCACAGCTTCTAGAAGGTTTTCATGATTTCTTAAAAAACACGAGTTTTTAGAAAATATGTTTTATTTCATAAATAGAATCAACAAAGTATACACATTCTACGTCATAACGACTTTCTATAGTTTGCGCATGCGTCCGGAAATAAGAAAAGCTTACTTCCCCCATTTTTTAAAATCACGGCTTCTAGAAGGATTACATGATTCCGTAAAAAACACGAGTTTTTAGAAAATGAGTTTTATTTCATAAATGGAATCTACAAACTATGCACATTCTACGTCATAACGACTTTCTATAGTTTGCGTATGCGTCCGGAAATAAGAAAAGCTTACTTCCCCCGTTTTTTAAAATCACAGCTTCTAGAAGGTTTACATGATTTCTTAAAAAACATGAGTTTTTAGAAAATGTGTTTTATTTCATAAATGGAATCAACAAAGTATGCACATTCTACGTCATAAATACTTTCTATAGTTTGCGCATGCGTCCGGAAATAAGAAAAGCTTACTTCCACCGTTTTTTAAAATCACAGCCTCTAGTAGGTTTACATAATTTCGTCAAAAACATGAGTTTTTAGAAAATGTGCTTTATTTCATAAATGGAATCTACAAAGTATGCACATTCTACGTCATAACGACTTTCTATAGTTTCCGCATGCATCCGGAAATAAGAAAATCTTACTTCCCCCGTTTTTTAAAATCACAGCTTCTAGAAGGTTTACATGATTTCTTAAAAAACACGAGTTTTTAGAAAATGTGTTTTATTTCATAAATGGAATCAACAAAGTATGCACATTCTACGTAATAACGACTTTCTATAGTTTGCGCATGCGTTTGGAAATAAGAAAAGCTTACTTCCCCCGTTTTTTAAAATCACAGCTTCTAGAAAGTTTACATGATTTCTTAAAAAACACGAGTTTTTAGAAAATGTGTTTTATTTCATAAATGGAATCAACAAAGTATGCACATTCTACGTCATAACGACTTTCTATAGTTTGCGCATGATTTTGGAAATAAGAAAAGCTTACTTCCCCCGTTTTTTAAAATCACAGCTTCTAGAAGGTTTACATGATTTCTTAAAAAACACGAGTTTTTAGAAAATGTGTTTTATTTCATAAATAGAATCAACAAAGTATGCACATTCTACGTCATAACGACTTTCTATAGTTTGCGCATGCGTTTGGAAATAAGAAAAGCTTACTTCCCCCGTTTTTTAAAATCACAGCTTCTAGAAGGTTTACATGATTTCTTAAAAAACACGAGTTTTTAGAAAATGTGTTTTATTTCATAAATGGAATCAACAAAGTATGCACATTCTACGTTATAACGACTTTCTATAGTTTGCGCATGCTTTTGGAAATAAGAAAAGCTTACTTCCCCCGTTTTTTAAAATCACAGCTTCTAGAAGGTTTACATAATTTCTTAAAAAACACGAGTTTTTAGAAAATGTGTTTTATTTCATAAATGGAATCAACAAAGTATGCACATTCTATGTCATAACGACTTTCTATAGTTTGCGCATTCCTCTGGAAATAAGAAAAGCTTACTTCCACCGTTTTTTAAAATCACAGCTTCTAGAAGGTTTACATGATTTTGTAAAAAAAACAAGTTTTTAGAAAATGTGTTTTATTTCATAAATGGAATCTACAAAGTATGCACATTCTACGTCATAACGACTTTCTATAGTTTGCGCATGCGTTCGGAAATAAGAAAAGCTTACTTCCCCCGTTTTTTAAAATCACAGCTTCTAGAAGGTTTACATGATTTCTTAAAAAACACGAGTTTTTAGAAAATGTGTTTTATTTCATAAATGGAATCAGCAAAGTATGCACATTCTACGTCATAACGACTTTCTATAGTTTGCGCATGCGTCCGGAAATAAGAAAAGCTTATTTCCACCGTTTTTTAATATCACAGCTTCTAGAAGGTTTACATGATGTCGTAAAAAACACGAGTTTTTAGAAAATGTGTTTTATTTCATAAATGGAATCTACAAAGTATCCACATTCTACGTCATAATGACTTTATATAGTTTTTACATGTGTCCGGAAATAAGAAAAGCCTACTTCCACCATTTTTTAAAATCACGGCTTCTAGAAGGTTTACATGATGTCGTAAAAAACACAAGTTTTTAGAAAATGTGTTTTATTTCATAAATGGAATCTACAAAGTATGCACATTCTACGTCATAACGACTTTCTATAGTTTGCGCATGTGTCCGGAAAAACGAAAACCTTACATCCCCCATTTTTTAAAATCACAGCTTCTAGAAGGTTTACATGATTTCTTAAAAAACACGAGTTTTTAGAAAGTGTGTTTTATTTCATAAATGGAATCAACAAAGTATGCACATTCTACGTCATAACGAATTTCTATAGTTTGCGCATGCGTTTGGAAATAAGAAAAGCTTACTTCCCCCGTTTTTTAAAATCACAGCTTCTAGAAGGTTTACATGATTTCTTAAAAAACACGAATTTTTAGAAAATGTGTTTTATTTCATAAATGGAATGAACAAAGTATGCACATTCTACGTCATAAAGACTTTCTATAGTTTTCGCATGCGTCCGGAAATAAGAAAAGCTTACTTCCACCGTTTTTTAAAATCACAGCTTCTAGAGGGTTTACATGATTTCTTAAAAAACATGAGTTTTTAGAAAATATGTTTTATTTCATAAATGGAATCTACAAAGTATGCACATTCTATGTCATAACGACTTTCTATAGTTTGCACATTCGTCCGGAAATAAGAAAAGCTTACTTCCACCATTTTTTAAAATCACAGCTTCTAGAAGGTTTACATGATTTCGTAAAAAACACGACTTTTTAGAAAATGTGCTTTATTTCATAAATGGAATCTACAAAGTATGCAAATTCTACGTCATAACGAATTTCTATAGTTTGCGCATGCGTCTGGAAATAAGAAAAGCTTACTTCCCCCGTTTTTTAAAATCACAGCTTCTAGAAGGTTTACATGATTTCTTAAAAAACACGAGTTTTTAGAAAATGTGTTTTATTTCATAAATGGAATCAGCAAAGTATGCACATTCTACGTCATAACGACTTTCTATAGTTTGCGCATGCGTCCGGAAATAAGAAAAGCTAACTTCCATCGTTTTTTAAAATCACAGCTTCTAGACGGTTTACATGATTACGTAAAAAACACGAGTTTTTAGAAAATGTGTTTTATTTCATAAATTGAATCTACAAAGTATGCACATTCTACGTCATAACGACTTTCTATTGTTTGCACATGCGTCCGGAAATAAGAAAAGCTTACTTCCACCGTTTTTTAAAATCACAGCTTCTAGAAGGTTTACATGATTTCGTAAAAAACACGAGTTTTTAGAAAATGTGTTTTATTTCATAAATGGAATCTACAAAGTATGCACATTCTACGTCATAACGACTTTCTATAGTTTGCGCATGCGTTTGGAAATAAGAAAAGCTTACTTCCCCCTTTTTTTAAAATCACAGCTTCTAGAAGGTTTACATGATTTCTTAAAAAACACGAGTTTTTAGAAAATGTGTTTTATTTCATAAATGGAATCAACAAAGTATGCACATTCTACGTCATAACGACTTTCTATAGTTTGCGCATTCGTCCGGAAATAGGAAAGCTTACTTCCACCGTTTTTAAAAAACACAGATTCTAGAATGTTTACATGATTTCGTAAAAAACACGAGTTTTTAGAAAATGTGTTTTATTTCAGAAATGGAATCTACAAAGTATGCACATTCTACGTCATAACGACTTTCTATAGTTTGCGCATGTGTCCAGAAATAAGAAAACCTTACTTCCCCCGTTTTTTAAAATCACAGCTTCTAGAAGGTTTACATGATTTCTTAAAAAACACGAGTTTTTAGAAAATGTGTTTTATTTCATAAATGGAATCTACAAAGTATGCACATTCTACGTCATAACGACTTTCTATAGTTTGCGCATGTGTTTGGAAATAAGAAAAGCTTACTTCCCCCATTTTTTAAAATCACGGCTTCTAGAAGGTTTACATGATTTCTTAAAAAACACGAGTTTTTAGAAAATGTGTTTTATTTCATAAATGGAATCAACAAAGTATGCACATTCTACGTCATAACGACTTTCTATAGTTTGCGCATGCGTCCGTAAATAAGAAAATCTTACTTCCACCGTTTTGTAAAATCACAGCTTCTAGAGGGTTTACATGATTTCTTAAAAAACACGAGTTTTTAGAAAATGTGCTTTATTTCATAAATGGAATCTACAAAGTATGAAAATTCTACGTCATAACGACTTTCTATAGTTTGCGCATGCATCTGGAAATAAGAAAAGCTTACTTCCACGGTTTTTTAAAATCACAGCTTCTAAAAGGTTTACATGATTTCTTAAAAAACACGAGTTTTTAGAAAATGTGTTTTATTTCATAAATGGAATCAACAAAGTATGCACATTCTACGTCATAACAACTTTCTATAGTTTGTGCATGGGTTTGGAAATAAGAAAAGCTTACTTCCCCCATTTTTTAAAATCACAGCTTCTAGAAGGTTTACATGATTTCTTAAAAAACACGAGTTTTTAGAAAATGTGTTTTATTTCATAAATGGAATCAAAAAAGCATGCACATTCTACGTCATAACGAATTTCTATAGTTTGCGCATGCATCCGGAAATAAGAAAAACTTACTTCCACCGTTTTTTAAAATCACAACTTCTAGAAGGTTTACATGATTTCTTAAAAAACACGAGTTTTTAGAAAATGTGTTTTATTTCATAAATTTAATAAACAAAGTATGCACATTCTACGTCATAACGACTTTCTATAGTTTGCGCATGCGTCCGGAAATAAGAAAAGCTTACTTCCCCCGTTTTTTAAAATCACAGCTTCTAGAAGGTTTACATAATTTCTTAAAAAACACGAGTTTTTAGAAAATGTGTTTTATTTCATAAATGGAATCAACAAAGTATGCACATTCCATGTCATAACGACTTTCTATAGTTTGCGCATGCGGCCGGAAATAAGAAAAGCTTACTTCCACCGTTTTTTAAAATCACAGCTTCTAGAAGGTTTACATGATTTCGTAAAAAACACGAGTTTAGAAAATGTGTTTTATTTCATAAATGGAATCTACAAAGTATGCACATTCTACGCCATAACGACTTTCTATAGTTTGTGCATGCGTCCGGAAATAAGAAAAGCTTACTTCCACCGTTTTTTAAAATCACGGCTTCTAGAAGGTTTACATGATGTCGTAAAAAACACGAGTTTTTAGAAAATGTGTTTTATTTCATAAATGGAATCTACAAAGTATCCACATTCTACGTCATAATGACTTTCTATTGTTTGCGCATGTGTCCGGAAATAAAAAAAGCCTACTTCCGCCATTTTTTAAAATCACGGCTTCTAGAAGGTTTACATGATGTCGTAAAAAAACACAAGTTTTTAGAAAATGTGTTTTATTTCATAAATGGAATCTACAAAGTATGCACATTCTACGTCATAACGACTTTCTATAGTTTGCGCATGTGTCCTGAAATAAGAAAACCTTACTTCCCCCATTTTTTAAAATCACAGCTTCTAGAAGGTTTACATGATTTCTTAAAAAACACGAGTTTTTAGAAAATGTGTTTTATTTCATAAATGGAATCAACAAAGTATGCACATTCTACGTCATAACGAATTTCTATAGTTTGCGCATGCGTTTGGAAATAAGAAAAGCTTTTTTCCCCCGTTTTTTAAAATCACAGCTTCTAGAAGGTTTACATGATTTCTTAAAAAACACGAGTTTTTAGAAAATGTGTTTTATTTCATAAATGGAATCAACAAAGTATGCAGATTCTACGTCATAACGACTTTCTATAGTTTGCGCATGCGTCCGGAAATAAGAAAAGCTTATTTCCACCGTTTTTTAAAATCACAGCTTCTAGAAGGTTTACATGATGTCGTAAAAAACACGAGTTTTTAGAAAATGTGTTTTATTTCATAAATGGAATCTACAAAGTATCCACATTCTACGTCATAATGACTTTATATAGTTTTTACATGTGTCCGGAAATAAGAAAAGCCTACTTCCACCATTTTTTAAAATCACGGCTTCTAGAAGGTTTACATGATGTCGTAAAAAACACAAGTTTTTAGAAAATGTGTTTTATTTCATAAATGGAATCTACAAAGTATGCACATTCTACGTCATAACGACTTTCTATAGTTTGCGCGTGTGTCCGGAAAAACGAAAACCTTACATCCCCCATTTTTTAAAATCACAGCTTCTAGAAGGTTTACATGATTTCTTAAAAAACACGAGTTTTTAGAAAGTGTGTTTTATTTCATAAATGGAATCAACAAAGTATGCACATTCTACGTCATAACGAATTTCTATAGTTTGCGCATGCGTTTGGAAATAAGAAAAGCTTACTTCCCCCGTTTTTTAAAATCACAGCTTCTAGAAGGTTTACATGATTTCTTAAAAAACACGAATTTTTAGAAAATGTGTTTTATTTCATAAATGGAATGAACAAAGTATGCACATTCTACGTCATAAAGACTTTCTATAGTTTTCGCATGCGTCCGGAAATAAGAAAAGCTTACTTCCACCGTTTTTTAAAATCACAGCTTCTAGAGGGTTTACATGATTTCTTAAAAAACATGAGTTTTTAGAAAATATGTTTTATTTCATAAATGGAATCTACAAAGTATGCACATTCTATGTCATAACGACTTTCTATAGTTTGCACATTCGTCCGGAAATAAGAAAAGCTTACTTCCACCATTTTTTAAAATCACAGCTTCTAGAAGGTTTACATGATTTCGTAAAAAACACGACTTTTTAGAAAATGTGCTTTATTTCATAAATGGAATCTACAAAGTATGCAAATTCTACGTCATAACGAATTTCTATAGTTTGCGCATGCGTCTGGAAATAAGAAAAGCTTACTTCCCCCGTTTTTTAATATCACAGCTTCTAGAAGGTTTACATGATTTCTTAAAAAACACGAGTTTTTAGAAAATTTGTTTTATTTCATAAATGGAATCAACAAAGTATGCACATTCTATGTCATAACGACTTTCTATAGTTTGCGCATGCGTCCGGAAATAAGAAAAGCTTACTTCCACCGTTTTTTAAAATCACAGCTTCTAGAAGGTTTACATGATTTCTTAAAAAACATGAGTTTTTAGAAAATGTGTTTTCTTTCATAAATGGAATCAACAAAGTATGCACATTCTAAGTCATAACGACTTTCTATAGTTTGTGCATGGGTTTGGAAATAAGAAAAGCTTACTTCCCCCATTTTTTAAAATCACAGCTTCTAGAAGGTTTACATGATTTCTTAAAAAACACGAGTTTTTAGAAGATGTGTTTTATTTCATAAATGGAATCAACAAAGTATGCACATTCTACGTCATAACGACTTTCTATAGTTTGCGCATGCGTCCGGAAATAAGAAAAGCTTACTTCCACCGTTTTTTAAAATCACAGCTTCTAGAAGGTTTACATGATTTCTTAAAAAGCACGAGTTTTTAGAAAATGTGTTTTATTTCATAAATTTAATAAACAAAGTATGCACATTCTACGTCATAACGACTTTCTATAGTTTGCGCATGCGTCCGGAAATAAGAAAAGCTTGCTTCCCCCGTTTTTTAAAATCACAGCTTCTAGAAGCTTTACATGATTTCTTAAAAAACACGAGTTTTTAGAAAATGTGTTTTATTTCATAAATGGAATCAGCAAAGTATGCACATTCTACGTCATAACGACTTTCTATAGTTTGCGCATGCGTTTGGAAATAAGAAAAGCTTACTTCCCCCGTTTTTTAAAATCACAGCTTCTAGAAAGTTTACATGATTTCTTAAAAAACACGAGTTTTTAGAAAATGTGTTTTATTTCATAAATGGAATCAACAAAGTATGCACATTCTACGTCATAACGACTTTCTATAGTTTGGGCATGCGGCCGGAGATAAGAAAAGCTTACTTCCACCGTTTTTTAAAATCACAGCTTCTAGAAGGTTTACATGATTTCTTAAAAAACACGAGTTTTTAGAAAATGTGTTTTATTTCATAAATGGAATCAAAAAAGTATGCACATTCTACGTCATAACGACTTTCTATAGTTTGCGCATGCGTTTGGAAATAAGAATAGCTTAATTCCCCCGTTTTTTAAAATCACAGCTTCTAGAAGGTTTACATGATTTCTTAAAAACCACGAGTTTTTAGAAAATGTGTTTTATTTCATAAATGGAATCAACAAAGTATGCACATTCTACGTCATAACAACTTTCTATAGTTTGCGCATGCGTCCGGAAATAAGAAAAGCTTACTTCCACCGTTTTTTAAAATCACAGCTTCTAGAAGGTTTACATGATTACGTAAAAAACACGAGTTTTTATAAAATGTGTTTTATTTCATAAATGGAATCTACAAAGTATGCACATTCTACGTCATAACGACTTTCTATTGTTTGCACATGCGTCCGGAAATAAGAAAAGCTTACTTCCACCGTTTTTTAAAATCACAGCTTCTAGAAGGTTTACATGATTTCGTAAAAAAAACGAGTTTTTAGAAAATGTGTTTTATTTCATAAATGGAATCTACAAAGTATGCACATTCTATGTCATAACGACTTTCTATAGTTTGCGCATGCGTCCGGAAATAAGAAAAACTTACTTCCACCGTTTTTTAAAATCACAGCTTCTAGAAGGTTTACATGATGTCGTAAAAAAAACGAGTTTTTAGAAAATGTGTTTTATTTCAAAAATGGAATCTACAAAGTATCCACATTCTACGTCATAATGACTTTCTATAGTTTGCGCATGTGTCCGGAAATAAGAAAAGCCTACTTTCGCCATTTTTTAAAATCACGGCTTCTAGAAGGTTTATATGATGTCGTAAAAAACACAAGTTTTTAGAAAATGTGTTTTATTTCATAAATGGAATCTACAAAGTATGCACATTCTACGTCATAACGACTTTCTATAGTTTGCGCATGTGTCCGGAAATAAGAAAACCTTACTTCCCCCATTTTTTAAAATCACAGCTTCTAGAAGGTTTACATGATTTCTTAAAAAACATGAGTTTTTAGAAAATGTGTTTTATTTCATAAATGGAATCAACAAAGTATGCACATTCTACGTCATAACGAATTTCTATAGTTTGCGCATGCGTTTGGAAATAAGAAAAGCTTACTTCCCCCGTTTTTTAAAATCACAGCTTCTAGAAGGTTTACATGATTTCTTAAAAAACACGAGTTTTTAGAAAATGTGTTTTATTTCTCAAATAGAATCAACAAAGTATGCACATTCTACGTCATAACGACTTTCTATAGTTTGCGCATGTGTCCGGAAATAAGAAAACCTTACTTCCCCCGTTTTTTAAAATCACAGCTTCTAGAAGGTTTACATGATTTCTTAAAAAACACGAGTTTTTAGAAAATGTGTTTTATTTCATAAATGGAATCTACAAAGTATGCACATTCTACGTCATAACGACTTTCTATAGTTTGCGCATGTGTTTGGAAATAAGAAAAGCTTACTTCCCCCGTTTTTTAAAATCACGGCTTCTAGAAGGTTTACATGATTTCTTAAAAAACACGAGTTTTTAGAAAATGTGTTTTATTTCATAAATGGAATCAACAAAGTATGCACATTCTACGTCATAACGACTTTCTATAGTTTGCGCATGCGTCCGGAAATAAGAAAATCTTACTTCCACCGTTTTTTAAAATCACAGCTTCTAGAGGGTTTACATGATTTCTTAAAAAACACGAGTTTTTAGAAAATGTGCTTTATTTCATAAATGGAATCTACAAAGTATGAAAATTCTACGTCATAACGACTTTCTATAGTTTGCGCATGCATCTGGAAATAAGAAAAGCTTACTTCCACGGTTTTTTAAAATCACAGCTTCTAAAAGGTTTACATGATTTCTTAAAAAACACGAGTTTTTAGAAAATGTGTTTTATTTCATAAATGGAATGAACAAAGTATGCACATTCTACGTCATAACAACTTTCTATAGTTTGTGCATGGGTTTGGAAATAAGAAAAGCTTACTTCCCCCATTTTTTAAAATCACAGCTTCTAGAAGGTTTACATGATTTCTTAAAAAACACGAGTTTTTAGAAAATGTGTTTTATTTCATAAATGGAATCAAAAAAGCATGCACATTCTACGTCATAACGAATTTCTATAGTTTGCGCATGCGTCCGGAAATAAGAAAAACTTACTTCCACCGTTTTTTAAAATCACAGCTTCTAGAAGGTTTACATGATTTCTTAAAAAACACGAGTTTTTAGAAAATGTGTTTTATTTCATAAATTTAATCAACAAAGTATGCACATTCTACGTCATAACGACTTTCTATAGTTTGCGCATGCGTCCGGAAATAAGAAAAGCTTACTTCCCCCGTTTATTAAAATCACAGCTTCTAGAAGGTTTACATAATTTCTTAAAAAACACGAGTTTTTAGAAAATGTGTTTTATTTCATAAATGGAATCAACAAAGTATGCACATTCCATGTCATAACGACTTTCTATAGTTTGCGCATGCGGCCGGAGATAAGAAAAGCTTACTTCCACCGTTTTTTAAAATCACAGCTTCTAGAAGGTTTACATGATTTCTTGAAAAACACGAGTTTTTAGAAAATGTGTTTTATTTCATAAATGGAATCAACAAAGTATGCACATTCTACGTCATAACGACTTTCTATAGTTTGCGCATGCGTCCGGAAATAAGAAAAGCTTACTTCCACCGTTTTTTAAAATCACAGCTTCTAGAAGGTTTACATGATTTCTTAAAAAACATGAGTTTTTAGAAAATGTGTTTTCTTTCATAAATGGAATCAACAAAGTATGCACATTCTAAGTCATAACGACTTTCTATAGTTTGTGCATGGGTTTGGAAATAAGAAAAGCTTACTTCCCCCATTTTTTAAAATGACAGCTTCTAGAAGGTTTACATGATTTCTTAAAAAACACGAGTTTTTAGAAGATGTGTTTTATTTCATAAATGGAATCAACAAAGTATGCACATTCTACGTCATAACGACTTTCTATAGTTTGCGCATGCGTCCGGAAATAAGAAAAGCTTACTTCCACCGTTTTTTAAAATCACAGCTTCTAGAAGGTTTACATGATTTCTTAAAAAGCACGAGTTTTTAGAAAATGTGTTTTATTTCATAAATTTAATCAACAAAGTATGCACATTCTACGTCATAACTACTTTCTATAGTTTGCGCATGCGTCCGGAAATAAGAAAAGCTTGCTTCCCCCGTTTTTTAAAATCACAGCTTCTAGAAGGTTTACATGATTTCTTAAAAAACACGAGTTTTTAGAAAATGTGTTTTATTTCATAAATGGAATCAGCAAAGTATGCACATTCTACGTCATAACGACTTTCTATAGTTTGCGCATGCATTTGGAAATAAGAAAAGCTTACTTCCCCCGTTTTTTAAAATCACAGCTTCTAGAAAGTTTACATGATTTCTTAAAAAACACGAGTTTTTAGAAAATGTGTTTTATTTCATAAATGGAATCAACAAAGTATGCACATTCTACGTCATAACGACTTTCTATAGTTTGCGCATGCGGCCGGAGATAAGAAAAGCTTACTTCCACCGTTTTTTAAAATCACAGCTTCTAGAAGGTTTACATGATTTCTTAAAAAACACGAGTTTTTAGAAAATGTGTTTTATTTCATAAATGGAATCAAAAAAGTATGCACATTCTACGTCATAACGACTTTCTATAGTTTGCGCATGCGTTTGGAAATAAGAATAGCTTAATTCCCCCGTTTTTTAAAATCACAGCTTCTAGAAGGTTTACATGATTTAGTAAAAAACACGAGTTTTTAGAAAATGTGTTTTATTTCATAAATGGAATCTACAAAGTATGCACATTCTACGTCATAACGACTTTCTATAGTTTGCGCATGCGTCCGGAAATAAGAAAAACTTACTTCCACCGTTTTTTAAAATCACAGCTTCTAGAAGGTGTACATGATGTCGTAAAAAAAACGAGTTTTTAGAAAATGTGTTTTATTTCAAAAATGGAATCTACAAAGTATCCACATTCTACGTCATAATGACTTTCTATAGTTTGCGCATGTGTCCGGAAATAAGAAAAGCCTACTTTCGCCATTTTTTAAAATCACGGCTTCTAGAAGGTTTATATGATGTCGTAAAAAACACAAGTTTTTAGAAAATGTGTTTTATTTCATAAATGGAATCTACAAAGTATGCACATTCTACGTCATAACGACTTTCTATAGTTTGCGCATGTGTCCGGAAATAAGAAAACCTTACTTCCCCCATTTTTTAAAATCACAGCTTCTAAAAGGTTTACATGATTTCTTAAAAAACATGAGTTTTTAGAAAATGTGTTTTATTTCATAAATGGAATCAACAAAGTATGCACATTCTACGTCATAACGAATTTCTATAGTTTGCGAATGCATTTGGAAATAAGAAAAGCTTACTTCCCCCGTTTTTTAAAATCACAGCTTCTAGAAGGCTTACATGATTTCTTAAAAAACACGAGTTTTTAGAAAATGTGTTTTATTTCTCAAATGGAATCAACAAAGTATGCACATTCTACGTCATAACGACTTTCTATAGTTTGCGCATGCATTTGGAAATATGAAAAGGTTACTTCCCCCTTTTTTAAAATCACAGCTTCTAGAAGGTTTACATGATTTCTTAAAAAACACGAGTTTTTAGAAAATGTGTTTTATTTCATAAATGGAATCTACCAAGTATGCACATTCTACGTCATGACGACTTTCTATAGTTTGCACATGCGTCTGGAAATAAGAAAAGCTTACTTCCACCATTTTTTAAAATCACAGCTTCTAGAAGGTTTACATGATTTCTTAAAAAACACGAGTTTTTAGAAAATGTGTTTTATTTCATAAATGGAATCAACAAAGTATGCACATTCTACGTCATAACGACTTTCTATAGTTTGCGCATTCGTCCGGAAATATGAAAATCTTACTTCCACCGTTTTTTAAAATCACAGCTTCTAGAAGGTTTACATGATTTCGTAAAAAACATGAGTTTTTAGAAAATGTGTTTTATTTCATAAATGCAATCTACAAAGTATGCACATTCTAGGTCATAACGACTTTCTATAGTTTGCACATGAGTCCGGAAATAAGAAAAGCTTACTTCCCCATTTTTTTAAAATCACTGCTTCTAGAAGGTTTACATGATTTCTTAAAAAACACGAGTTTTTAGAAAATGTGTTTTATTTCATAAATGGAATTAACAAAGTACGCACATTCTACGTCATAACGACTTTCTATACTTTGCGCATGCGTTTGGAAATAAGAAAAGCTTACTTCCCCCGTTTTTTAAAATCACAGCTTCTAGAAGGTTTACATGATTTCGTAAAAAACACGAGTTTTTAGAAAATATGTTTTATTTCATCAATGGAATCTACAAAGTATGCACATTCTACGTCATAACGACTTTCTATAGTTTGCGCATGCGTTCAGAAATAAGAAAAGCTTATTGCCCCGTTTTTTAAAATCACAGCTTCTAGAAGGTTTACATGATTTCTTAAAAAACACTAGTTTTTAGAAAATGTGTTTTATTTCATAAATCGAATCAACAAAGTATGCACATTCTACGTCATAACGACTTTCTATACTTTGCGCATGCGTTTGGAAAGAAGAAAAGCTTACTTCCCCCGTTTTTTTAAATCATAGCTTCTAGAAGGTTTACATGATTTCTTAAAAAACACGAGTTTTTAGAAAATGTGTTTTATTTCATAAATGGAATCAACAAAGTATGCACATTCTACGTGATACCGACTTTCTATAGTTTGTGCATTTGTCCAGAAATATGAAAATCTTACTTCCACCGTTTTTTAAAATCACAGCTTCTAGAAGGTTTACATGATTTCGTAAAAAACATGAGTTTTTAGAAAATGTGTTTTATTTGATAAATGCAATCTACAAAATATGCACATTCTACGTCATAATGACTTTCTATAGTTTGCGCATTCGTCCGGAAATAAGAAAAGCTTACTTCCCCCGTTTTTTAAAATCACAGCTTCTAGAAGGTTTACATGATTTCTTAAAAAACACGAGTTTTTAGAAAATGTGTTTTATTTAATAAATGGAATCAACAAAGTATGCACATTCTACGTGATAACGACTTTCTATAGTTTGCGCATTTGTCCGGAAATATGAAAATCTTACTTCCACCGTTTTTTAAAATCACAGCTTTTAGAAGGTTTACATCATTTCGTAAAAAACACGAATTTTTAGAAAGTGTGTTTTATTTCATAAATGGAATCTACAAAGTATGCACATTCTACGTCATAAAGATTTTCTATAGTTTGCGCATGCGTCCGGAAATAAGAAAAGCTTACTTGCCCCGTTTTTTAAAATCACAGCTTCTAGAAGGTTTACATGATTTCTCAAAAAACACGAGTTTTTAGAAAATGTGTTTTATTTCATAAATGGTATCAACAAAGTATGCACATTCTACGTGATACCGACTTTCTATAGTTTGCGCATTTGTACAGAAATATGAAAATCTTACTTCCACCATTTTTTAAAATCACAGCTTCTAGAAGGTTTACATGATTTCGTAAAAAACACGAATTTTTAGAAAATGTGTTTTATTTCATAAATGGAATCTACAAAGTATGCACATTCTACGTCATAAAGACTTTCTATAGTTTGCGCATGCGTCCGGAAATAAGAAAAGCTTACTTGCCCCGTTTTTTAAAATCACAGCTTCTAGAAGGTTTACATGATTTCTTAAAAAACACGTGTTTTTAGAAAATGTGTTTTATTTCATCAATCGAATCAACAAAGTATGCACATTCTACCTCATAACGACTTTCTATAGTTTGCGCATGCGGCCGGAAATAAGAAAAGCTTACTTCCACCATTTTTTAAAATCACAGCTTCTAGAAGGTTTACATGATTTCTTAAAAAACACGAGTTTTTAGAAAATGTGTTTTATTTCATAAATAGAATCTACCAAGTATGCACATTCTACGTCATAACGACTTTCTATAGTTTGCGCATGCGTGAGGAAATAAGAAAAGCTTACTTCCACCGTTTTTTAAAATCACAGTTTCTAGAAGGTTTACATGATTTCGTAAAAAACACGAGTTTTTAGAAACTGTGTTTTATTTCATAAATGGAATCTACAAAGTATGCGCATTCTACGTCATAAAGACTTTCCATAGATTGCGCATGCGTTTGGAAATAAGAAAAGATTACTTGCCCCGTTTTTTAAAATCACATCTTCTAGAAGGTTTACATGATTTCTTAAAAAACACTAGTTTTTAGAAAATGTGTTTTATTTCATAAATCGAATCAACAAAGTATGCACATTCTATGTCATAACGACTTTCTATAATTTGTGCATGCGTTTGGAAATAAGAAAAGCTTACTTCCCCCGTTTTTTAAAATCATAGCTTCTAGAAGGTTTACATGATTTCTTAAAAAACACGAGTTTTTAGAAAATGTGTTTTATTTCATAAATGGAATCAACAAAGTATGCACATTCTTTGTCATAACGACTTTCTATAGTTTGCGCATGCGTTTGGAAATAAGAAAAGCTTACTTCCCCCGTTTGTTAAAATCACAGCTTCTAGAAGGTTTACATGATTTCTTAAAAAACACGAGTTTTTAGAAAATGTGTTTTATTTCATAAATGGAATCAACCATGTATGCACATTCTACGTCATAACGGCTTTCTATAGTTTGCTCATGCGTCATGAAATTAGAAAAGCTTACTCCACCATTTTTTAAAATCACAGCTTCTAGAAGGTTTACATGATTTCGTAAAAAACACGAGTTTTTAGAAAATGTGTTTTATTTCATAAATTCAATCTACAAAGTATGCACATTCTACGTCATAACGACTTTCTATAGTTTGCGCATTCGTCCGGAAATAAGAAAAGCTTACTTCCCCCATTTTTTAAAATCACAGCTTCTAGAAGGTTTACATGGTTTCTTAAAAAACACGAGTTTTTAGAAAATGTGTTTTATTTCATAAATGGAATCAACAAAGTATGCACATTCTACGTCATAACGACTTTCTATAGTTTGCGCATGCATTTGGAAATATGATAAATCTTACTTCCCCCTTTTTTAAAATCACAGCTTCTAGAAGGTTTATATGATTTCTTAAAAAACACGAGTTTTTAGAAAATGTGTTTTATTTCATAAATGAAATCTACCAAGTATGCACATTCTACGTCATAACGACTTTCTATAGGTTGCGCATGCGTCCGGAAATAAGAAAAGCTTACTTCCACCATTTTTTAAAATCACGGCTTCTAGAAGGTTTACATGATTTCTTAGACAACACGAGTTTTTAGAAAATATGTTTTATTTCATAAATGGAATCAACAAAGTATGCACATTCTATGTCATAACGACTTTCTATAGTTTGCGCATTCGTCCGGAAATATGAAAATCTTACTTCCACTGTTTTTTAAAATCACAGCTTCTAGAAGGTTTACATGATTTCGTAAAAAACACGAATTTTTAGAAAATGTGTTTTATTTTATAAATGGAATCTACAAAGTATGCACATTCTACGTCATAAAGACTTTCTTTAGTTTGCGCATGCGTCCAGGAATAAGAAAAGCTTACTTGCCCCATTTTTTAAAATCACAGCTTCAAGAAGGCTTACATGATTTCTTAAAAAACACGAGTTTTTATAAAATGTGTTTTATTTCATCAATCGAATCAACAAAGTATGCACATTCTACCTCATAACGACTTTCTATAGTTTGCGCATGCGGCCGGAAATAAGAAAAGCTTACTTCCACCATTTTTTAAAATCACAGCTTCTAGAAGGTTTACATGATTTCTTAAAAAACACGAGTTTTTAGAAAATGTGTTTTATTTCATAAATGGAATCAACAAAGTATGCACATTCTACGTCATAACGACTTTCTATAGTTTGCGCATGCGTTTGGAAATAAGAATAGCTTACTTCCCCCGTTTTTTAAAATCACAGCTTCTAGAAGGTGTACATGATTTCTTAAAAAACACGAGTTTTTAGAAAATGTGTTTTATTTCATAAATGGAATCAACAAAGTATGCACATTCTACGTCATAACGACTTTCTATAGTTTGCGCATGCGTCCGGAAATAAGAAAAGCTAACTTCCACCGTTTTTTAAAATCACAGCTTCCAGAAGGTTTACATGATTACGTAAAAAACACGAGTTTTTAGAAAATGTGTTTTATTTCATAAATGGAATCTACAAAGTATGCACATTCTACATCATAACGACTTTCTATTGTTTGCACATGCGTCCGGAAATAAGAAAAGCTTACTTCAACCATTTTTTAAAATCACAGCTTCTAGAAGGTTTACATGATTTCATAAAAAACATGAGTTTTTAGAAAATGTGTTTTATTTCATAAATGGAATCTACAAAGTATGCACATTCTACGTCATAACGACTTTCTATAGTTTGCGCATGCGTCCGGAAATAAGAAAACCTTACTTCCACCGTTTTTTAAAATCACAGCTTCTAGAAGGTTTACATAATGTCGTAAAAAGCACGGGTTTTTAGAAAATGTGTTTTATTTCATAAATGGAATCTACAAAGTATGCACATTCTACGTCATAATGACTTTCTATAGTTTGCACATGTGTCCCGAAATAAGAAAAGCCTACTTCCGCCATTTTTTAAAGTCACGGCTTCTAGAAGGTTTACATGATGTCGTAAAAAACACAAGTTTTTAGAAAATGTGTTTTATTTCATAAATGGAATCTACAAAGTATGCACATTCTACGTCATAACGACTTTCTATAGTTTGTGCATGTGTCCGTAAATAAGAAAACCTTACTTCCCCCATTTTTTAAAATCACAGCTTCTAGAAGGTTTACATGATTTCTTAAAAAACACGAGTTTTTAGAAAATGCGTTTTATTGCATAAATGGAATCAACAAAGTATGCACGTTCTACGTCATAACGAATTTCTATAGTTTGCGCATGCGTTTGGAAATAAGAAAAGCTTACTTCCCCCGTTGTTTAAAATCACGGCTTCTAGAAGGTTTACATGATTTCTTAAAAAACACGAGTTTTTAGAAAATGTGTTTTATTTCATAAATGGAATCAACAAAGTATGCACATTCTACGTCATAACGAATTTCTATAGTTTGCGCATTCGTCCGGAAATAAGAAAAGCTTACTTCCACCGTTTTTTAAAATCACAGCTTCTAGAAGGTTTACATGATTTCGTAAAAGACACGATTTTTCAGAAAATGTGTTTTATTTCATAAATGGAATCTACAAAGTATGTACATTCTACGTCATAATGACTTTCTATAGTTTGCGCATGCGTCCGGAAATAAGAAAAGCTTACTTCCCCCTTTTTTTAAAATTACAGCTTCTAGAAGGCTTACATGATTTCTTAAAAAACACAAGTTTTTAGAAAAAAAAAATTATTTCATAAATGGAATCAACAAAGTATGCAAATTCTACGTCATAACGACTTTCTATAGTTTGCGCATGCGTTTGGAAATAAGAAAAGCTTACTTCCCCCGTTTTTTAAAATCACAGCTTCTAGAAGGTTTACATGATTTCTTAAAAAACACGAGTTTTTAGAAAATGTGTTTTATTTCATAAATGGAATCAACAAAGTCTGCACATTCTATATCATAACGACTTTCTATAGTTTGCGTATTCCTCTGGAAATAAGAAAAGCTTACTTCCACCGTTTTTTAAAATCACAGCTTCTAGAAGGTTTAGATGATTTTGTAAAAAACACAAGTTTTTAGAAAATGTGTTTTATTTCATAAATGGAATCTACAAAGTATGCACATTCTACGTCATAACGACTTTCTATAGTTTGCGCATGCGTTCGGAAATAAGAAAAGCTTACTTCCCCCGTTTTTTAAAATCACAGCTTCTAGAAGGTTTACATGATTTCTTAAAAAACACGAGTTTTTAGAAAATGTGTTTTATTTCATAAATGGAATCAGCAAAGTATGCACATTCTACGTCATAACGACTTTCTATAGTTTGCGCATGCGTCCGGAAATAAGAGAAGCTAACTTCCATCGTTTTTTAAAATCACAGCTTCTAGACGGTTTACATGATTACGTAAAAAACACGAGTTTTTAGAAAATGTCTTTTATTTCATAAATTGAATCTACAAAGTATGCACATTCTACGTCATAACGACTTTCTATTGTTTGCACATGCGTCCGGAAATAAGAAAAGCTTACTTCCACCGTTTTTTAAAATCACAGCTTCTAGAAGGTTTACATGATTTCGTAAAAAACACGAGTTTTTAGAAAATGTGTTTTATTTTATAAATGGAATCTACAAAGTATGCACATTCTACGTCATAACGACTTTCTATAGTTTGCGCATGCGTTTGGAAATAAGAAAAGCTTACTTCCCCCTTTTTTTAAAATCACAGCTTCTAGAAGGTTTACATGATTTCTTAAAAAACACGAGTTTTTAGAAAATGTGTTTTATTTCATAAATGGAATCAACAAAGTATGCACATTCTACGTCATAACGACTTTCTATAGTTTGCGCATTCGTCCGGAAATAGGAAAGCTTACTTCCACCGTTTTTAAAAAACACAGATTCTAGAATGTTTACATGATTTCGTAAAAAACACGAGTTTTTAGAAAATGTGTTTTATTTCATAAATGGAATCTACAAAGTATGCACATTCTACGTCATAACGACTTTCTATAGTTTGCGCATGTGTCCGGAAATAAGAAAACCTTACTTCCCCCGTTTTTTAAAATCACAGCTTCTAGAAGGTTTACATGATTTCTTAAAAAACACGAGTTTTTAGAAAATGTGTTTTATTTCATAAATGGAATCTACAAAGTATGCACATTCTACGTCATAACGACTTTCTATAGTTTGCGCATGTGTTTGGAAATAAGAAAAGCTTACTTCCCCCGTTTTTTAAAATCACGGCTTCTAGAAGGTTTACATGATTTCTTAAAAAACACGAGTTTTTAGAAAACGTGTTTTATTTCATAAATGGAATCAACAAAGTATGCACATTCTACGTCATAACGACTTTCTATAGTTTGCGCATTCGTCCGGAAATAAGAAAAGCTTACTTCCACCGTTTTTTAAAATCACAGCTTCTAGAAGGTTTACATGATTTCGTAAAAGACACGATTTTTCAGAAAATGTGTTTTATTTCATAAATGGAATCTACAAAGTATGTACATTCTACGTCATAACGACTTTCTATAGTTTGCGCATGCGTCCGGAAATAAGAAAAGCTTACTTCCCCCTTTTTTTAAAATTACAGCTTCTAGAAGGCTTACATGATTTCTTAAAAAACACAAGTTTTTAGAAAAAAAAAATTATTTCATAAATGGAATCAACAAAGTATGCAAATTCTACGTCATAACGACTTTCTATAGTTTGCGCATGCGTTTGGAAATAAGAAAAGCTTACTTCCCCCGTTTTTTAAAATCACAGCTTCTAGAAGGTTTACATGATTTCTTAAAAAACACGAGTTTTTAGAAAATGTGTTTTATTTCATAAATGGAATCAACAAAGTCTGCACATTCTATATCATAACGACTTTCTATAGTTTGCGTATTCCTCTGGAAATAAGAAAAGCTTACTTCCACCGTTTTTTAAAATCACAGCTTCTAGAAGGTTTAGATGATTTTGTAAAAAACACAAGTTTTTAGAAAATGTGTTTTATTTCATAAATGGAATCTACAAAGTATGCACATTCTACGTCATAACGACTTTCTATAGTTTGCGCATGCGTTCGGAAATAAGAAAAGCTTACTTCCCCCGTTTTTTAAAATCACAGCTTCTAGAAGGTTTACATGATTTCTTAAAAAACACGAGTTTTTAGAAAATGTGTTTTATTTCATAAATGGAATCAGCAAAGTATGCACATTCTACGTCATAACGACTTTCTATAGTTTGCGCATGCGTCCGGAAATAAGAGAAGCTAACTTCCATCGTTTTTTAAAATCACAGCTTCTAGACGGTTTACATGATTACGTAAAAAACACGAGTTTTTAGAAAATGTCTTTTATTTCATAAATTGAATCTACAAAGTATGCACATTCTACGTCATAACGACTTTCTATTGTTTGCACATGCGTCCGGAAATAAGAAAAGCTTACTTCCACCGTTTTTTAAAATCACAGCTTCTAGAAGGTTTACATGATTTCGTAAAAAACACGAGTTTTTAGAAAATGTGTTTTATTTTATAAATGGAATCTACAAAGTATGCACATTCTACGTCATAACGACTTTCTATAGTTTGCACATGCGTTTGGAAATAAGAAAAGCTTACTTCCCCCTTTTTTTAAAATCACAGCTTCTAGAAGGTTTACATGATTTCTTAAAAAACACGAGTTTTTAGAAAATGTGTTTTATTTCATAAATGGAATCAACAAAGTATGCACATTCTACGTCATAACGACTTTCTATAGTTTGCGCATTCGTCCGGAAATAGGAAAGCTTACTTCCACCGTTTTTAAAAAACACAGATTCTAGAATGTTTACATGATTTCGTAAAAAACACGAGTTTTTAGAAAATGTGTTTTATTTCATAAATGGAATCTACAAAGTATGCACATTCTACGTCATAACGACTTTCTATAGTTTGCGCATGTGTCCGGAAATAAGAAAACCTTACTTCCCCCGTTTTTTAAAATCACAGCTTCTAGAAGGTTTACATGATTTCTTAAAAAACACGAGTTTTTAGAAAATGTGTTTTATTTCATAAATGGAATCTACAAAGTATGCACATTCTACGTCATAATGACTTTCTATAGTTTGCGCATGTGTTTGGAAATAAGAAAAGCTTACTTCCCCCGTTTTTTAAAATCACGGCTTCTAGAAGGTTTACATGATTTCTTAAAAAACACGAGTTTTTAGAAAACGTGTTTTATTTCATAAATGGAATCAACAAAGTATGCACATTCTACGTCATAACGACTTTCTATAGTTTGCGCATGCATCTGGAAATAAGAAAAGCTTACTTCCACGGTTTTTTAAAATCATTGCTTCTAAAAGGTTTACATGATTTCTTAAAAAACACGAGTTTTTAGAAAATGTGTTTTATTTCATAAATGGAATCAACAAAGTATGCACATTCTACGTCATAACAACTTTCTATAGTTTGTGCATGGGTTTGGAAATAAGAAAAGCTTACTTCCCCCATTTTTTAAAATCATGGCTTCTAGAAGGTTTACATGATTTCTTAAAAAACACGAGTTTTTAGAAAATGTGTTTTATTTCATAAATGGAATCAAAAAAGCATGCACATTCTACGTCATAACGAATTTCTATAGTTTGCGCATGCGTCCGGAAATAAGAAAAACTTACTTCCACCGTTTTTTAAAATCACAACTTCTAGAAGGTTTACATGATTTCTTAAAAAACACGAGTTTTTAGAAAATGTGTTTTATTTCATAAATTTAATCAACAAAGTATGCACATTCTACATCATAACGACTTTCTATAGTTTGCGCATGCATCCGGAAATAAGAAAAGCTTACTTCCCCCGTTTTTTAAAATCACAGCTTCTAGAAGGTTTACATGATTTCTTAAAAAACACGAGTTTTTAGAAAATGTGTTTTATTTCATAAATGGAATCAACAAAGTATGCACATTCCATGTCATAACGACTTTCTATAGTTTGCGCATGCGGCCGGAGATAAGAAAAGCTTACTTCCACCGTTTTTTAAAATCACAGCTTCTAGAAGGTTTACATGATTTCTTAAAAAACACGAGTTTTTAGAAAATGTGTTTTATTTCATAAATGGAATCAACAAAGTATGCACATTCTACGTCATAACGACTTTCTATAGTTTGCGCATGCGTTCGGAAATAAGAGTAGCTTACTTCCCCCGTTTCTTAAAATCACAGCTTCTAGAAGGTTTACATGATTTCTTAAAAAACACGAGTTTTTAGAAAATGTGTTTTATTTCATAAATGGAATCAACAAATTATGCACATTCTACGTCATAACGACTTTCTATAGTTTGCGCATGCGTCTGGAAATAAGAAAAGCTAACTTCAGTCGTTTTTTAAAATCACAGCTTCTAGACGGTTTACATGATTACGTAAAAAACACGAGTTTTTAGAAAATGTGTTTTATTTCATAAATTGAATCTACAAAGTATGCACATTCTACGTCATAACGACTTTCTATTGTTTGCACATGCGTCCGGAAATAAGAAAAGCTTACTTCCACCGTTTTTTTAAAATCACAGCTTTTAGAAGGTTTACATGATTTCGTAAAAAACACGAGTTTAGAAAATGTGTTTTATTTCATAAATGGAATCTACAAAGTATGCACATTCTACGCCATAACGACTTTCTATAGTTTGTGCATGCGTCCGGAAATAAGAAAAGCTTACTTCCACCGTTTTTTAAAATCATGGCTTCTAGAAGGTTTACATGATGTCGTAAAAAACACGAGTTTTTAGAAAATGTGTTTTATTTCATAAATGGAATCTACAAAGTATCCACATTCTACGTCATAATGACTTTCTATTGTTTGCGCATGTGTCCGGAAATAAAAAAAGCCTACTTCCGCCATTTTTTAAAATCACGGCTTCTAGAAGGTTTACATGATGTCGTAAAAAACACGAGTTTTTAGAAAATGTGTTTTATTTCATAAATGGAATCTACAAAGTATGCACATTCTACGTCATAACGACTTTCTATAGTTTGCGCATGTGTCCGGAAATAAGAAAACCTTACTTCCCCCATTTTTTAAAATCACAACTTCTAGAAGGTTTACATGATTTCTTAAAAAACATGAGTTTTTAGAAAATGTGTTTTATTTCATAAATGGAATCAACAAAGTATGCACATTCTACGTCATAACGAATTTCTATAGTTTGCGCATGCGTTTTGAAATAAGAAAAGCTTACTTCCCCCGTTTTTTAAAATCACAGCTTCTAGAAGGTTTACATGATTTCTTAAAAAACACGAGTTTTTAGAAAATGTGTTTTATTTCATAAATGGAATCAACAAAGTATGCACATTCTACGTCATAACGACTTTCTATAGTTTGCGCATGCGTCCGGAAATAAGAAAAGCTTACTTCCACCGTTTTTTAAAATCACAGCTTCTAGAGGATTTACATGATTTCGTAAAAAACACGAGTTTTTAGAAAATGTGCTTTATTTCATAAATGAAATCTACAAAGTATGCACATTCTACGTCCTAACGACTTTCTATAGTTTGCGCATGCGTCCGGAAATAAGAAAAGCTTACTTCTCCCGTTTTTTAAAATCACAGCTTCTAGAAGGTTTACATGATTTCTTATAAAACAAGAGTTTTTAGAAAATTTCTTTTATTTCGTAAATGAAATCAACAAAGTATGCACATTCTACGTCATAACGACTTTCAATAGTTTGCTCATGCGTCCGGAAATAAGAAAAGCTTAGCTCCACCGTTTTTTAAAATCACAGCTTCTAGAAGGTTTACATGATTTCTTAAAAAACACAAGTTTTTAGAAAATGTGTTTTATTTCATAAATGGAATCAACAAAGTATGCACATTCTACGTCATAACGACTTTCTATAGTTTGTGCATGCGTTTGGAAATAAGAAAAGCTTACTTCCCCCATTTTTTAAAATCACGACTTCTAGAGGGTTTACATGATTTCTTAAAAAACACGAGTTTTTAGAAAATGTGTTTTATTTCATAAATGGAATGAACAAAGTATGCACATTATACGTCATAATGACTTTCTATAGTTTTCCCATGCATCCAGAAATAAGAAAAGCTTACTTCCACCGTTTTTTAAAATCACAACTTCTAGAAGGTTTACATGATTTCTTAAAAAACACGAGATTTTTAGAAAAAAAAAATTATTTCGTAAAAGGAATCACAAAGTATGCACATTCTACGTCATAACGACTTTCTATAGTTTACGCATTCGTTCGGAAATAAGAAAAGCTTACTTCCACCATTTTTTAAAATCACAGCTTCTAGAAGGTTTACATGATTTCATAAAAAACACGAGTTTTTAGAAAATGTGTTTTAATTCAAAAATCGAATCAAGAAAGTATGCACATTCTACGTCATAACGACTTTCTATAGTTTGCGTATGCGTTTGGAAATAAGAAAAGCTTACATCCCCCGTTTTTTAAAATCACAGCTTCTAGAGGGTTTACATGATTTCTTAAAAAACACGAGTTTTTAGAAAATGTGTTTTATTTCATAACTGGAATCAACAAATTATGCACATTCTACATCATAACGACTTTCTATGGTTTGCGCATTCGTCCGGAAATAAGAAAATCTTACTTCCACCGTTTTTTAAAATCATAGCTTCTAGAAGGTTTACATGATTTCGTAAAAAACACGAGTTTTTAGAAAATGTGTTTTATTTCATAAATGGAATCAACAAAGTATGCACATTCTACGTCATAACGACTTTCTATAGTTTGCGCATGCCTTTGGAAATAAGAAAAGCTTACTTCCCCCATTTTTTAAAATCACAGCTTCTAGAGGGTTTAAATGATTACTTAAAAAACACGAGTTTTTAGAAAATGTGTTTTATTTCATAAATGGAATCAACAAAGTATGCACATTCTACGTCATAACGAATTTCTATAGTTTGTGCATGCGTCCGGAAATAAGAATAGCTTACTTCAACCGTTTTTTAAATTCACAGCTTATAGAGGGTTTACATGATTTCTTAAAAAACATGAGTTTTTAGAAAATGTGTTTTATTTCATCAATGGAATCAACAAATTATGCACATTCTACATCATAAGGACTTTCTATAGTTTGCGCATTCGTCCGGAAATAAGAAAATCTTACTTCCACCGTTTTTTAAAATCACAGCTTCTAGAAGGTTTACATGATTTCGTCACAAACACGAGTTTTTAGAAAATGTGCTTTATTTCATCAATGGAATTTACAAAGTATGCACATTCTGCGTCATAACGAATTTCTATAGTTTGCGCATGCGTCTCGAAATAAGAAAAGCTTACTTCCCCCTTTTTTTCAAATCACAGCTTCTAGAAGGTTAACATGATTTCTTAAAAAACACGAGTTCTTAGAAAATTTGTTTTATTTCATAAATGGAATCAACAAAGTATGCAAATTCTACATCATAACGACTTTCTATAGTTTGCGCATGCGTTTGGAAATAAGAAAAGCTTACTTCCCCTGTTTTTTAAAATCACAGCTTCTAGAAGGTTTACATGATTTCTTAGAAAACACGAGTTTTTAGAAAATGTGTTTTATTTTATAAATGGAATCAACAAAGTATGCACATTCTACGTTATAACGACTTTCTATAGTTTGCGCATTCGTCCGGAAATAAGAAAAGCTTACTTCCACCGTTTTTTAAAATCACAGCTTCTAGAAGGTTTACATGATTTCGTAAAAAACACGAGTTTTTAGAAAATGTGTTTTATTTCATAAATGGAATCAACAAAGTATGCACATTCTACGTCATAACGACTTTCTATAGTTTGCGCATGCGTTTGGAAATAAGAAAAGCTTACTTCCCCCGTTTTTTAAAATCACAACTTCTAGAAGGTTTACATGATTTCGTAAAAAACACGAGTTTTTAGAGAATGTGTTTTATTTCATAAATGGAATCTAAAAAGTATGCACATTCTACGTCATAACGAGTTTCTATAGTTTGCGCATGCGTCTGGAAATAAGAAAAGCTTACTTTAACAGTTTTATAAAATCACAACTTCTAGAAGGTTTGCATGATTTATTAAAAAACACGAGTTTTTAGAAAATGTGTTTTATTTCATCAATGGAATCAACAAATTATGCACATTCTACATCGTAACGACTTTCTATAGTTTGCGCATTCGTCCAGAAATAAGAAAAGCTTAGTTCCACCGTTTTTTAAAATCACAGCTTCTAGATGGTTTACGTGATTTCCTAAAAAACACGAGTTTTTAGAAAATGTGCTTTATTTCATAAATGAAATCTACAAAGTATGCACATTCTACGTCCTAACGACTTTCTATAGTTTGCGCATGCGTCCGGAAATAAGAAAAGCTTACTTCTCCCGTTTTTTAAAATCACAGCTTCTAGAAGGCTTACATGATTTCTTATAAAACAAGAGTTTTTAGAAAATTTGTTTTATTTCGTAAATGAAATCAACAAAGTATGCACATTCTATGTCATAACGACTTTCAATAGTTTGCTCATGCTTCCGGAAATAAGAAAAGGTTAGCTCCACCGTTTTTTAAAATCACAGCTTCTAGAAGGTTTACATGATTTCTTAAAAAACACGAGTTTTTAGAAAATGTGTTTTATTTCATAAATGGAATCAACAAAGTATGCACATTCTACGTCATAACGACTTTCTATAGTTTTCAAATGCGTTTGGAAATAAGAAAAGATTACTTCCCCCGTTTTTTAAAATCACAGCTTCTAAAAGGTTTACATGATTTCTTAAAAAACACGAGTTTTTAGAAAATGTGTTTTATTACATAAATGGAATCAACAAAGTATGCACATTCTACGTCATAACGACTTTCTATAGTTTGCGCATGCGTCTGGAAATAAGAAACGCTTACTTCCCTCGTTTTTTAAAATCACAGCTTCTAGAGGGTTTACATGATTTCTTAAAAAACACGAGTTTTTAGAAAATGTGTTTTATTTCATAGATGGAATCAACAAATTATGCACATTCTACATCATAACAACTTTCTATAGTTTGCGGATTCGTCCGAAAATAAGAAAAGCTTACTTCCACCGTTTTTTAAAATCACAGCTTCTAGAAGGTTTACATGATTTCTTAAAAAACAAGAGTTTTTAGAAAATGTGTTTTCTTTCATAAATGGAATCAACAAAGTATGCACATTCTACGTCATAACGACTTTCTATAGTTTGCGCATGCGTTTGGAAATAAGAAAAGCTTACTTCCCCCGTTTTTTTAAAATCGCAGCTTCTAGAAGGTTTACATGATTTCTTAAAAAACACGAGTTTTTAGAAAATGTTTTTTATTTCATAAATGGAATCAACAAAGTATGAACATTCTACATCGTAATGACTTTATATAGTGTGCGCATGCGTCCGGAAATAAGAAAAGCTTACTTCCCCCGTTTTTCAAAATCACAGCTTCTAGAAGGTTTACACGATTGCGTAAAAAACACGAGTTTTTAGAAAATGTGTTTTATTTCATAAATGGAATCTACAAAGTATGCACATTCTACGTCATAACGACTTTCTATAGTTTGCGCATGCGTTTGGAAATAAGAAAAGCTTACTTCCCCCGTTTTTTAAAATCACAGCTTCTAGAAGGTTTACATGATTTCTTAAAAAACCCGAGTTTTTAGAAAATGTGTTTTATTTCATAAAGAGAATCATCAAAGTATGCACATTCTACGTCATAACGACTTTCTATAGTTTGCAGATGTGTCCGGAAATAAGAAAAGCTTACTTCCACCATTTTTTAAAATCACAGCTTCTAGAAGGTTTACATGATTTCGTAAAAAACACGAGTTTTTAGAAATGTGTTTTATTTCATAAATGGAATCAACAAAGTATGCACATTCTACGTCATAACGACTTTCTATAGTTTGCGCATGCGTCCGGAAATAAGAAAAGCTTACTCCCACCGATTTTTAAAATCACAGCTTCTAGAAGGTTTACATGATTGCGTAAAAAACACGAGTTTTTAGAAAATGTGTTTTATTTCATAAATGGAATCTACAAAGTATGCACATTCTACGTCATAACGACTTTTTATTGTTTGCGCATGCGTCCGGAAATAAGAAAAGCTTACTTCCACCGTTTTTTAAAATCACAGCTTCTAGAAGGTTTACATGATTTCGTAAAAAACACGAGTTTTTAGAAAATGTGTTTTATTTCATAAATGCAATCTACAAAGTATGCACATTCTACACGATAACGACTTTCTATAGTTTGCGCATGCGTTTGGAAATAAGAAAAGCTTACTTCCCCCGTTTTTTAAAATCACAGCTTCTACAAGGTTTACATGATTTCTTTAAAACACGAGTTTTTAGAAAATGTGTTTTAATTCATAAATGGAATCAACAAAGTATGCACATTATATGTCATAACGACTTTCTATAGTTTGCGCATGCGTCCGGAAATAAGAAAAGCTTACTTCCACCGTTTTTTAAAATCACAGCTTCTAGATGGTTTACATGATTTCGTATAAAACACGAGTTTTTAGAAAATGTGTTTTATTTCATAAATGGAATCAACAAAGTATGCACATTCTACATCATAACGACTTACTATAGTTTGCACATGCGTTTGGAAATAACAAAAGCTTACTTCCCCCGTTTTTTAAAATCACAGCTTCTAGAAGGTTTACATGATTTCTTAAAAAACCTGAGTTTTTAGAATATGTTTTTTATTTCATAAATGGAATCATCAAAGTATGCACATTCTACGTCATAATGACTTTCTATAGTTTGCGCATGCGTCCGGAAATAAGAAGAGCTTACTTCCACCGTTTTTTAAAATCACAGCTTCTAGAAGGTTTACATGATTTCGTAAAAAACACGAGTTGTTAGAAAATGTGCTTTATTTCATAAATGGAATCTACAAAGTATGCACATTCTACGTCATAACGACTTTGTATTGTTTGTGCATGCGTCCGTGAATAACAAAAGCTTACTTCCACCGTTTTTTAAAATCACGGCTTCTAGAAGGTTTACATGATTTCGTAAAAAACACGAGTTTTTAGAAAATTTGTTTTATTTCATAAATGGAATCTACAAAGTATGCACATTCTACGTCATAACGACTTTCTATAGTTTGCGCATGCGTCCGGAAATAATAAAAGATTACTTCCCCCGTTTTTTAAAATCACAGCTTCTAGAAGGTTTAAATGATTTCTTCAAAAACACGAGTTTTTAGAAAATGTGTTTTATTTCATAAATGGAATCAACAAAGTATGCACATTCTACGTCATAACGACATTCTATAGTTTGCGCATGCGTCCGGAAATAAGAAAAGCTTACTTCCACCGATTTTTTAAAATCACAGCTTCTAGAAGGTTTACATGATTTCGTAAAAAACACGAGTTTTTAGAAAATGTGTTTTATTTCATAAATGGAATCTACAAAGTATGCACATTCTACGGCATAACGACTTTGTATTGTTTGCTCATGCGTCCGGAAATAACAAAAGCTTACTTCCACCGTTTTTTAAAATCACGGCTTCTAGAAGGTTTACATGATTTCGTAAAAAACACGAGTTTTTAGAAAATGTGTTTTATTTCATAAATGGAATCTACAAAGTATGCACATTCTATGTAATAACGACTTTGTATTGTTTGCGCATGCGTCCGGAAATAACAAAAGCTTACTTCCACCGTTTTTTAAAATCACGGCTTCTAGAAGGTTTACATGATTTCGTAAAAAACACGAGTTTTTAGAAAATGTGTTTTATTTCATAAATGGAATCTACAAAGTATGCACATTCTACGTCATAACGACTTTCTATAGTTTGCGCATGCTTCCGGAAATAAGAAAAGATTACTTTCCCGGTTTTTTAAAATCACAGCTTCTAGAAGGTTTAAATGATTTCTTAAAAAACACGAGTTTTTAGAAAATGTGTTTTATTTCATAAATGGAATCAACAAAGTATGCACATTCTATGTAATAACGACTTTGTATTGTTTGCGCATGCGTCCGGAAATAAGAAAAGCTTACTTCCACCGTTTTTTAAAATCACAGCTTCTAGAAGCTTTACATGAATTCGTAAAAAACACGAGTTTTTAGAAAATGTGCTTTATTTCATAAATGGAATCTACAAAGTATGCACATTCTACGGCATAACGACTTTGTATTGTTTGCTCATGCGTCCGGAAATAACAAAAGCTTACTTCCACCGTTTTTTAAAATCACGGCTTCTAGAAGGTTTACATGATTTCGTAAAAAACACGAGTTTTTAGAAAATGTGTTTTATTTCATAAATGGAATCTACAAAGTATGCACATTCTATGTAATAACGACTTTGTATTGTTTGCGCATGCGTCCGGAAATAACAAAAGCTTACTTCCACCGTTTTTTAAAATCACGGCTTCTAGAAGGTTTACATGATTTCGTAAAAAACACGAGTTTTTAGAAAATGTGTTTTATTTCATAAATGGAATCTACAAAGTATGCACATTCTACGTCATAACGACTTTCTATAGTTTGCGCATGCTTCCGGAAATAAGAAAAGATTACTTTCCCGGTTTTTTAAAATCACAGCTTCTAGAAGGTTTAAATGATTTCTTAAAAAACACGAGTTTTTAGAAAATGTGTTTTATTTCATAAATGGAATCAACAAAGTATGCACATTCTATGTAATAACGACTTTGTATTGTTTGCGCATGCGTCCGGAAATAAGAAAAGCTTACTTCCACCGTTTTTTAAAATCACAGCTTCTAGAAGCTTTACATGAATTCGTAAAAAACACGAGTTTTTAGAAAATGTGCTTTATTTCATAAATGGAATCTGCAAAGTATGCACATTCTATGTCATAACGAATTTCTATAGTTTGCGCTTTCGTCCGGAAATAAGAAAAGCTTACTTCCCCCGTTTTTTAAAATCACAGCTTCTAGAAGGTTTACATGATTTCGTAAAAAACATGAGTTTTTAGAAAATGTGTTTTATTTCCTAAATGGAATCAACAAAGTATGCACATTCTACGTCATAATGACTTTCTATAGTTCGCGCATTCGTCCGGAAATAAGAAAAGCTTACTTCCCCCGTTTTTTAAAATCACAGCTTCTAGAAGGTTTACATGATTTCGTAAAAAACATGAGTTTTTAGAAAATGTGTTTTATTTCATAAATGGAATCAACAAAGTATGCACATTCTACGTCATAACGACTTTCTATAGTTTGCGAATGCGTTTGGTAATCAGAAAAGCTTACTTCCCCCGTTTTTTAAAATCACAGCTTCTAGAAGGTTTACATGATTTCTTAAAAAACCCGAGTTTTAAGAAAATGTGTTTTATTTCATAAAGAGAATCAACAAAGTACGCACATTCTATGTCATAACAACTTTATATAGTTTGCACATGCGTCCGGAAATAACAAAAGCTTACTTCCACCATTTTTTAAAATCACAGCTTCTAGAAGGTTTACATGATTTTGTAAAAAACACGAGTTTTTAGAAAATGTGTTTTATTTCATAAATGGAATCTACAAAGTATGCACATTCTATGTCATAAGGACTTTCTATTGTTTGCGCATGCATCCGGAAATAAGAAAAGCTTACTTCCACCGTTTTTTAAAATCACAGCTTCTAGAAGGTTTACATGATTTCGTAAAAAACACGAGTTTTTAGAAAATGTGTTTTATTTCATAAATGGAATCAACAAAGTATGCACATTCTACGTCATAACGACTTTCAATAGTTTGCACATGCGTTCGGAAATAAGAAAAGCTTACTTCCCCCATTTTTTAAAATCACAGCTTCTAGAAGGTCTACATGATTTCATAAAAACACGAGTTTTTAGAAAATGTGTTTTATTTCATAAATAGAATCAACAAAGTATGCACATTCTACGTCATAACGACTTTCTATAGTTTGCACATGCGTCCGGAAATAAGAAAAGCTTACTTCCACCGTTTTTTAAAATCACAGCTTCTAGAAGGTTTACATGATTTCGTAAAAAACACGAGTTTTTAGAAAATGTGTTTTAATTCAAAAATTGAATCAACAAAGTATGCACATTCTACGTCATAACGACTTTCTATAGTTTGCGCATGCGTCCGGAAATAAGAAAAGCTTACTTCCACCGATTTTTTAAAATCACAGCTTCTGGAAGGTTTACATGATTTCGTAAAAAACACGAGATTTTAGATAATGTGTTTTATTTCATAAATGGAATCTACAAAGTATGCACATTCTACGTCATAACGACTTTGTATAGTTTGCGCATGCGTCCGGAAATAAGAAAAGCTTACTTCCGCCGTTTTTTAAAATCACTGCTTCTAGAAGGTTTACATGATTTCTTAAAAAACATTAGTTTTTAGAAAATGTGTTTTATTTCATAAATGGAATCAACAAAGTATGCACATTCTACGTCATAACGATTTTCTATAGTTTGCGCATGCGTTTGGAAATAAGAAAAGCTTACTTCCCCCGTTTTTTAAAATCACATATTCTAGAAGGTTTACATGATTTCTTTAAAACACGAGTTTTTAGAAAATGTGTTTTATTTCATAAATGGAATCAACAAAGTATGCACATTCTATGTCATAACGACTTTCTATAGTTTGCGCATGCGTCCGGAAATAAGAAAAGCTTACTTTCACCTTTTTTTAAAATCACAGCTTCTAGAAGGTTTACATGACTTCGTAAAAAACACGAGTTTTTAGAAAATGTGTTTTATTTCATAAATGGAATCTACAAAGTATGCAAATTCTAAGTCATAACAACTTTCTATTGTTTGCGCATCGTCCGGAAATAAGAAAAGCTTACTTCCACCGCTTTTTAAAAGCACAGCTTCTAGAAGGTTTACATGATTTCGTAAAAAACACGAGTTTTTAGAAAATGTGTTTTAATTCATAAATGGAATCAACAAAGTATGCACATTCTACGTCATAACGACTTTCAATAGTTTGCACATGCGTTTGGAAATAAGAAAAGCTTACTTCCCCCATTTTTTAAAATCACATCTTCTAGAAGGTTTACATGATTTCTTAAAAAACACGAGTTTCTAGAAAATGTGTTTTATTTCATAAATAGAATCAACAAAGTATGCAATTTCTACGTCATAACGACTTTCTATAGTTTGCGCATGCGTCCGGAAATAAGAAAAGCTTACTTCCACCGTTATTGAAAATCACAGCTTCTAGAAGGTTTACATGATTTCATAAAAAACACGAGTTTTTAGAAAATGTGTTTTATTTCATAAATGGAATCAACAAAGTATGCACATTCTACGTCATTACGACTTTCTATTGTTTGCGCATGCGTCCGGAAATAAGAAAAGCTTACTTCCACCGATTTTTAAAAGCACAGCTTCTAGAAGGCTTACATGATTTCGTAAAAAGAACGAATTTTTAGAAAATGTGTTTTATTTCATAAATGGAATCTACAAGGTATGCACATTCTACGTCATAACGACTTTCTATAGTTTGCGCATGCGTCCGGAAATAAGAAAACATTACTTCCCCAGTTTTTTAAAATCACAGCTTCTAGAAGGTTTACATGATTTCATAAAAAACACGAGTTTTTAGAAAATGTGTTTTATTTCATCAATGGAATCTACAAAGTATGCACATTCTATGTCATAACGACTTTCTATAGTTTGCGCATGCGTCCGGAAATAAGAAAATCTTACTTCCCCAGTTTTTTAAAATCACAGCTTCTAGAAGGTTTACATGATTTCTTAAAAAACACGAGTTTTTAGAAAATGTGTTTTCTTTCATCAATGGAATCAACAAAGTATGCACATTCTACATCATAACGACTTTCTATAGTTTGCGCATGCGTCCGAAAATAAGAAAAGCTTACTTCCCCAGTTTTTTAAAATCACAGCTTCTAGAAGGTTTACATGATTTCTAAAAAACACGAGTTTTTAGAAAATGTGTTTTATTTCATAAATGGAATCAACAAAGTATGCACATTCTACGTCATAACGACTTTCTATAGTTTGCGCATTCGTCCGGAAATATAATAAGGTTACTTCCACCGTTTTTTAAAATCACAGCTTCTAGAAGGTTTACATGATTTCGTAAAAAACATTATTTTTTAGAAAATGTGTTTTATTTCATAAATGGAATCTACAATGTATGCTCAGTCTACGTCATAACGACTTTCTATAGTTTGCACATGCGTCCGGAAATAAGAAAAGCTTACTTCCACCGTTTTTTAAAATCACAGCCTCCCGAAGGTTTACATGATTTCGTAAAAAACACAAGTTTTTAGAAAATGTGTTTTATTTCATAAATGGAATCTACAAAGTATGCACATTCTACGTCATAAAGACTTTCTATAGTTTGCGGATGCGTCCGGAAATAAGAAACGCTTACTTCCACCGTTTTTTAAAATCACAGCTTCTAGAAGGTTTACATGATTTCGTAAAAAACACGAGTTTTTAGAAAATGTGTTTTATTTCATCAATGGAATCTACAAAGTATGCTCATTCTACGTCATCACGACTTTCTATAGTTTGCGCATGCGTCCGGAAATAAGAAACTCTTACTTCCCCCGTTTTTTAATATCAAAGCTTCTAGAAGGTTTACATGATTTCGTAAAAAACACGAGTTTTTAGAAAATATGTTTTATTTCATAAATGGAATCTACAAAGTATGCACATTCTACGTCATAACGACTTTCTATAGTTTGGGCATGTGTCCGGAAATAAGAATAGCTTACTTCCCCTGTTATTTAAAATCACAGCTTCTAGAAGGTTTACATCATTTCTTAAAAAACACGAGTTTTTAGAAAATGTGTTTTCTTTCATAAATGGAATCAACAAAGTATGCACATTCTACGTCATAATGACTTTCTATAGTTTGCGCATGCGTTTGCAAATAAGAAAAGCTTACTTCGCCCGTTTTTTAAAATCACAGTTTCTAGAAGGTTTACATGATTTCTTAAAAAACACGAGTTTTTAGAAAATGTTTTTTATTTCATCAATGGAATCAACAAAGTATGCACATTCTACATCATAATGACTTTCTATAGTTTGCGCATGCGTCCGGAAATAAGAAAAGCTTACTTCCCCTGTTTTTTAAAATCACTGCTTCTAGAAGGTTTACATGATTTCGTAAAAAACACGAGTTTTTAGAAAATGTGTTTTATTTCATAGATGGAATCTACAAAGTATGCACATTCTACGTCATAACGACTTTCTATAGTTTGCGCATGCGTCCGGAAATAAGAAAAGCTTACTTCCCCCGTTTTTTAAAATCACAGCTTCTAGAAGGTTTACATGATTTCGTAAAAATCACGAGTTTTTAGAAAATGTGTTTTATTTCGTAAATGGAATCAACAAAGTATGCACATTCTACGTCATAACGACTTTCTATAGTTTGCGCATGCGTCCGGAAATAAGAAAAGCTTACTTCCACCGTTTTTGAAAATCACAGCTTCTAGAAGGTTTACATGATTTCTTAAAAAACACGAGTTTTTAGAAAATGTGTTTTATTTCATAAATGGAATCAACAAAGTATGCACATTCTACGTCATAACGACTTTCTATAGTTTGCGCATGCGTTCGGAAATAAGAGTAGCTTACTTCCCCCGTTTCTTAAAATCACAGCTTCTAGAAGGTTTACATGATTTCTTAAAAAACACGAGTTTTTAGAAAATGTGTTTTATTTCATAAATGGAATCAACAAATTATGCACATTCTACGTCATAACGACTTTCTATAGTTTGCGCATGCGTCTGGAAATAAGAAAAGCTAACTTCCATCGTTTTTTAAAATCACAGCTTCTAGACGGTTTACATGATTACGTAAAAAACACGAGTTTTTAGAAAATGTGTTTTATTTCATAAATTGAATCTACAAAGTATGCACATTCTACGTCATAACGACTTTCTATTGTTTGCACATGCGTCCGGAAATAAGAAAAGCTTACTTCCACCGTTTTTTTAAAATCACAGCTTTTAGAAGGTTTACATGATTTCGTAAAAAACACGAGTTTAGAAAATGTGTTTTATTTCATAAATGGAATCTACAAAGTATGCACATTCTACGCCATAACGACTTTCTATAGTTTGTGCATGCGTCCGGAAATAAGAAAAGCTTACTTCCACCGTTTTTTAAAATCATGGCTTCTAGAAGGTTTACATGATGTCGTAAAAAACACGAGTTTTTAGAAAATGTGTTTTATTTCATAAATGGAATCTACAAAGTATCCACATTCTACGTCATAATGACTTTCTATTGTTTGCGCATGTGTCCGGAAATAAAAAAAGCCTACTTCCGCCATTTTTTAAAATCACGGCTTCTAGAAGGTTTACATGATGTCGTAAAAAACACGAGTTTTTAGAAAATGTGTTTTATTTCATAAATGGAATCTACAAAGTATGCACATTCTACGTCATAACGACTTTCTATAGTTTGCGCATGTGTCCGGAAATAAGAAAACCTTACTTCCCCCATTTTTTAAAATCACAGCTTCTAGAAGGTTTACATGATTTCTTAAAAAACATGAGTTTTTAGAAAATGTGTTTTATTTCATAAATGGAATCAACAAAGTATGCACATTCTACGTCATAACGAATTTCTATAGTTTGCGCATGCGTTTTGAAATAAGAAAAGCTTACTTCCCCCGTTTTTTAAAATCACAGCTTCTAGAAGGTTTACATGATTTCTTAAAAAACACGAGTTTTTAGAAAATGTGTTTTATTTCATAAATGGAATCAACAAAGTATGCACATTCTACGTCATAACGACTTTCTATAGTTTGCGCATGCGTCCGGAAATAAGAAAAGCTTACTTCCACCGTTTTTTAAAATCACAGCTTCTAGAGGATTTACATGATTTCGTAAAAAACACGAGTTTTTAGAAAATGTGCTTTATTTCATAAATGAAATCTACAAAGTATGCACATTCTACGTCCTAACGACTTTCTATAGTTTGCGCATGCGTCCGGAAATAAGAAAAGCTTACTTCTCCCGTTTTTTAAAATCACAGCTTCTAGAAGGTTTACATGATTTCTTATAAAACAAGAGTTTTTAGAAAATTTCTTTTATTTCGTAAATGAAATCAACAAAGTATGCACATTCTACGTCATAACGACTTTCAATAGTTTGCTCATGCGTCCGGAAATAAGAAAAGCTTAGCTCCACCGTTTTTTAAAATCACAGCTTCTAGAAGGTTTACATGATTTCTTAAAAAACACAAGTTTTTAGAAAATGTGTTTTATTTCATAAATGGAATCAACAAAGTATGCACATTCTACGTCATAACGACTTTCTATAGTTTGTGCATGCGTTTGGAAATAAGAAAAGCTTACTTCCCCCATTTTTTAAAATCACGACTTCTAGAGGGTTTACATGATTTCTTAAAAAACACGAGTTTTTAGAAAATGTGTTTTATTTCATAAATGGAATGAACAAAGTATGCACATTATACGTCATAATGACTTTCTATAGTTTTCCCATGCATCCAGAAATAAGAAAAGCTTACTTCCACCGTTTTTTAAAATCACAACTTCTAGAAGGTTTACATGATTTCTTAAAAAACACGAGTTTTTAGAAAAAAAAAATTATTTCGTAAAAGGAATCACAAAGTATGCACATTCTACGTCATAACGACTTTCTATAGTTTACGCATTCGTTCGGAAATAAGAAAAGCTTACTTCCACCATTTTTTAAAATCACAGCTTCTAGAAGGTTTACATGATTTCATAAAAAACACGAGTTTTTAGAAAATGTGTTTTAATTCAAAAATCGAATCAAGAAAGTATGCACATTCTACGTCATAACGACTTTCTATAGTTTGCGTATGCGTTTGGAAATAAGAAAAGCTTACATCCCCCGTTTTTTAAAATCACAGCTTCTAGAGGGTTTACATGATTTCTTAAAAAACACGAGTTTTTAGAAAATGTGTTTTATTTCATAACTGGAATCAACAAATTATGCACATTCTACATCATAACGACTTTCTATGGTTTGCGCATTCGTCCGGAAATAAGAAAATCTTACTTCCACCGTTTTTTAAAATCATAGCTTCTAGAAGGTTTACATGATTTCGTAAAAAACACGAGTTTTTAGAAAATGTGTTTTATTTCATAAATGGAATCAACAAAGTATGCACATTCTACGTCATAACGACTTTCTATAGTTTGCGCATGCCTTTGGAAATAAGAAAAGCTTACTTCCCCCATTTTTTAAAATCACAGCTTCTAGAGGGTTTAAATGATTACTTAAAAAACACGAGTTTTTAGAAAATGTGTTTTATTTCATAAATGGAATCAACAAAGTATGCACATTCTACGTCATAACGAATTTCTATAGTTTGTGCATGCGTCCGGAAATAAGAATAGCTTACTTCAACCGTTTTTTAAATTCACAGCTTATAGAGGGTTTACATGATTTCTTAAAAAACATGAGTTTTTAGAAAATGTGTTTTATTTCATCAATGGAATCAACAAATTATGCACATTCTACATCATAAGGACTTTCTATAGTTTGCGCATTCGTCCGGAAATAAGAAAATCTTACTTCCACCGTTTTTTAAAATCACAGCTTCTAGAAGGTTTACATGATTTCGTCACAAACACGAGTTTTTAGAAAATGTGCTTTATTTCATCAATGGAATTTACAAAGTATGCACATTCTGCATCATAACGAATTTCTATAGTTTGCGCATGCGTCTCGAAATAAGAAAAGCTTACTTCCCCCTTTTTTTCAAATCACAGCTTCTAGAAGGTTAACATGATTTCTTAAAAAACACGAGTTTTTAGAAAATTTGTTTTATTTCATAAATGGAATCAACAAAGTATGCAAATTCTACATCATAACGACTTTCTATAGTTTGCGCATGCGTTTGGAAATAAGAAAAGCTTACTTCCCCTGTTTTTTAAAATCACAGCTTCTAGAAGGTTTACATGATTTCTTAGAAAACACGAGTTTTTAGAAAATGTGTTTTATTTTATAAATGGAATCAACAAAGTATGCACATTCTACGTTATAACGACTTTCTATAGTTTGCGCATTCGTCCGGAAATAAGAAAAGCTTACTTCCACCGTTTTTTAAAATCACAGCTTCTAGAAGGTTTACATGATTTCGTAAAAAACACGAGTTTTTAGAAAATGTGTTTTATTTCATAAATGGAATCAACAAAGTATGCACATTCTACGTCATAACGACTTTCTATAGTTTGCGCATGCGTTTGGAAATAAGAAAAGCTTACTTCCCCCGTTTTTTAAAATCACAACTTCTAGAAGGTTTACATGATTTCTTAAAAAACACGAGTTTTTAGAGAATGTGTTTTATTTCATAAATGGAATCTAAAAAGTATGCACATTCTACGTCATAACGAGTTTCTATAGTTTGCGCATGCGTCTGGAAATAAGAAAAGCTTACTTTAACAGTTTTATAAAATCACAACTTCTAGAAGGTTTGCATGATTTATTAAAAAACACGAGTTTTTAGAAAATGTGTTTTATTTCATCAATGGAATCAACAAATTATGCACATTCTACATCGTAACGACTTTCTATAGTTTGCGCATTCGTCCAGAAATAAGAAAAGCTTAGTTCCACCGTTTTTTAAAATCACAGCTTCTAGATGGTTTACGTGATTTCCTAAAAAACACGAGTTTTTAGAAAATGTGCTTTATTTCATAAATGAAATCTACAAAGTATGCACATTCTACGTCCTAACGACTTTCTATAGTTTGCGCATGCGTCCGGAAATAAGAAAAGCTTACTTCTCCCGTTTTTTAAAATCACAGCTTCTAGAAGGCTTACATGATTTCTTATAAAACAAGAGTTTTTAGAAAATTTGTTTTATTTTGTAAATGAAATCAACAAAGTATGCACATTCTACGTCATAACGACTTTCAATAGTTTGCTCATGCTTCCGGAAATAAGAAAAGGTTAGCTCCACCGTTTTTTAAAATCACAGCTTCTAGAAGGTTTACATGATTTCTTAAAAAACACGAGTTTTTAGAAAATGTGTTTTATTTCATAAATGGAATCAACAAAGTATGCACATTCTACGTCATAACGACTTTCTATAGTTTTCAAATGCGTTTGGAAATAAGAAAAGATTACTTCCCCCGTTTTTTAAAATCACAGCTTCTAAAAGGTTTACATGATTTCTTAAAAAACACGAGTTTTTAGAAAATGTGTTTTATTACATAAATGGAATCAACAAAGTATGCACATTCTACGTCATAACGACTTTCTATAGTTTGCGCATGCGTCTGGAAATAAGAAACGCTTACTTCCCTCGTTTTTTAAAATCACAGCTTCTAGAGGGTTTACATGATTTCTTAAAAAACACGAGTTTTTAGAAAATGTGTTTTATTTCATAAATGGAATCAACAAATTATGCACATTCTACATCATAACAACTTTCTATAGTTTGCGGATTCGTCCGAAAATAAGAAAAGCTTACTTCCACCGTTTTTTAAAATCACAGCTTCTAGAAGGTTTACATGATTTCTTAAAAAACAAGAGTTTTTAGAAAATGTGTTTTCTTTCATAAATGGAATCAACAAAGTATGCACATTCTACGTCATAACGACTTTCTATAGTTTGCGCATGCGTTTGGAAATAAGAAAAGCTTACTTCCCCCGTTTTTTTAAAATCGCAGCTTCTAGAAGGTTTACATGATTTCTTAAAAAACACGAGTTTTTAGAAAATGTTTTTTATTTCATAAATGGAATCAACAAAGTATGAACATTCTACATCGTAATGACTTTATATAGTTTGCGCATGCGTCCGGAAATAAGAAAAGCTTACTTCCCCCGTTTTTCAAAATCACAGCTTCTAGAAGGTTTACATGATTGCGTAAAAAACACGAGTTTTTAGAAAATGTGTTTTATTTCATAAATGGAATCTACAAAGTATGCACATTCTACGTCATAACGACTTTCTATAGTTTGCGCATGCGTTTGGAAATAAGAAAAGCTTACTTCCCCCGTTTTTTAAAATCACAGCTTCTAGAAGGTTTACATGATTTCTTAAAAAACCCGAGTTTTTAGAAAATGTGTTTTATTTCATAAAGAGAATCATCAAAGTATGCACATTCTACGTCATAACGACTTTCTATAGTTTGCAGATGTGTCCGGAAATAAGAAAAGCTTACTTCCACCATTTTTTAAAATCACAGCTTCTAGAAGGTTTACATGATTTCGTAAAAAACACGAGTTTTTAGAAATGTGTTTTATTTCATAAATGGAATCAACAAAGTATGCACATTCTACGTCATAACGACTTTCTATAGTTTGCGCATGCGTCCGGAAATAAGAAAAGCTTACTTCCACCGATTTTTAAAATCACAGCTTCTAGAAGGTTTACATGATTGCGTAAAAAACACGAGTTTTTAGAAAATGTGTTTTATTTCATAAATGGAATCTACAAAGTATGCACATTCTACGTCATAACGACTTTTTATTGTTTGCGCATGCGTCCGGAAATAAGAAAAGCTTACTTCCACCGTTTTTTAAAATCACAGCTTCTAGAAGGTTTACATGATTTCGTAAAAAACACGAGTTTTTAGAAAATGTGTTTTATTTCATAAATGCAATCTACAAAGTATGCACATTCTACACGATAACGACTTTCTATAGTTTGCGCATGCGTTTGGAAATAAGAAAAGCTTACTTCCCCCGTTTTTTAAAATCACAGCTTCTACAAGGTTTACATGATTTCTTTAAAACACGAGTTTTTAGAAAATGTGTTTTATTTCATAAATGGAATCAACAAAGTATGCACATTATATGTCATAACGACTTTCTATAGTTTGCGCATGCGTCCGGAAATAAGAAAAGCTTACTTCCACCGTTTTTTAAAATCACAGCTTCTAGATGGTTTACATGATTTCGTATAAAACACGAGTTTTTAGAAAATGTGTTTTATTTCATAAATGGAATCAACAAAGTATGCACATTCTACGTCATAACGACTTACTATAGTTTGCACATGCGTTTGGAAATAACAAAAGCTTACTTCCCCCGTTTTTTAAAATCATAGCTTCTAGAAGGTTTACATGATTTCTTAAAAAACCTGAGTTTTTAGAATATGTTTTTTATTTCATAAATGGAATCATCAAAGTATGCACATTCTACGTCATAATGACTTTCTATAGTTTGCGCATGCGTCCGGAAATAAGAAGAGCTTACTTCCACCGTTTTTTAAAATCACAGCTTCTAGAAGGTTTACATGATTTCGTAAAAAACACGAGTTGTTAGAAAATGTGCTTTATTTCATAAATGGAATCTACAAAGTATGCACATTCTACGTCATAACGACTTTGTATTGTTTGTGCATGCGTCCGTGAATAACAAAAGCTTACTTCCACCGTTTTTTAAAATCACGGCTTCTAGAAGGTTTACATGATTTCGTAAAAAACACGAGTTTTTAGAAAATTTGTTTTATTTCATAAATGGAATCTACAAAGTATGCACATTCTACGTCATAACGACTTTCTATAGTTTGCGCATGCGTCCGGAAATAATAAAAGATTACTTCCCCCGTTTTTTAAAATCACAGCTTCTAGAAGGTTTAAATGATTTCTTCAAAAACACGAGTTTTTAGAAAATGTGTTTTATTTCATAAATGGAATCAACAAAGTATGCACATTCTACGTCATAACGACATTCTATAGTTTGCGCATGCGTCCGGAAATAAGAAAAGCTTACTTCCACCGATTTTTTAAAATCACAGCTTCTAGAAGGTTTACATGATTTCGTAAAAAACACGAGTTTTTAGAAAATGTGTTTTATTTCATAAATGGAATCTACAAAGTATGCACATTCTACGGCATAACGACTTTGTATTGTTTGCTCATGCGTCCGGAAATAACAAAAGCTTACTTCCACCGTTTTTTAAAATCACGGCTTCTAGAAGGTTTACATGATTTCGTAAAAAACACGAGTTTTTAGAAAATGTGTTTTATTTCATAAATGGAATCTACAAAGTATGCACATTCTATGTAATAACGACTTTGTATTGTTTGCGCATGCGTCCGGAAATAACAAAAGCTTACTTCCACCGTTTTTTAAAATCACGGCTTCTAGAAGGTTTACATGATTTCGTAAAAAACACGAGTTTTTAGAAAATGTGTTTTATTTCATAAATGGAATCTACAAAGTATGCACATTCTACGTCATAACGACTTTCTATAGTTTGCGCATGCTTCCGGAAATAAGAAAAGATTACTTTCCCGGTTTTTTAAAATCACAGCTTCTAGAAGGTTTAAATGATTTCTTAAAAAACACGAGTTTTTAGAAAATGTGTTTTATTTCATAAATGGAATCAACAAAGTATGCACATTCTATGTAATAACGACTTTGTATTGTTTGCGCATGCGTCCGGAAATAAGAAAAGCTTACTTCCACCGTTTTTTAAAATCACAGCTTCTAGAAGCTTTACATGAATTCGTAAAAAACACGAGTTTTTAGAAAATGTGCTTTATTTCATAAATGGAATCTGCAAAGTATGCACATTCTATGTCATAACGAATTTCTATAGTTTGCGCTTTCGTCCGGAAATAAGAAAAGCTTACTTCCCCCGTTTTTTAAAATCACAGCTTCTAGAAGGTTTACATGATTTCGTAAAAAACATGAGTTTTTAGAAAATGTGTTTTATTTCCTAAATGGAATCAACAAAGTATGCACATTCTACGTCATAATGACTTTCTATAGTTCGCGCATTCGTCCGGAAATAAGAAAAGCTTACTTCCCCCGTTTTTTAAAATCACAGCTTCTAGAAGGTTTACATGATTTCGTTAAAAACATGAGTTTTTAGAAAATGTGTTTTATTTCATAAATGGAATCAACAAAGTATGCACATTCTACGTCATAACGACTTTCTATAGTTTGCGAATGCGTTTGGTAATCAGAAAAGCTTACTTCCCCCGTTTTTTAAAATCACAGCTTCTAGAAGGTTTACATGATTTCTTAAAAAACCCGAGTTTTAAGAAAATGTGTTTTATTTCATAAAGAGAATCAACAAAGTACGCACATTCTATGTCATAACAACTTTATATAGTTTGCACATGCGTCCGGAAATAACAAAAGCTTACTTCCTCCATTTTTTAAAATCACAGCTTCTAGAAGGTTTACATGATTTTGTAAAAAACACGAGTTTTTAGAAAATGTGTTTTATTTCATAAATGGAATCTACAAAGTATGCACATTCTATGTCATAAGGACTTTCTATTGTTTGCGCATGCATCCGGAAATAAGAAAAGCTTACTTCCACCGTTTTTTAAAATCACAGCTTCTAGAAGGTTTACATGATTTCGTAAAAAACACGAGTTTTTAGAAAATGTGTTTTATTTCATAAATGGAATCAACAAAGTATGCACATTCTACGTCATAACGACTTTCAATAGTTTGCACATGCGTTCGGAAATAAGAAAAGCTTACTTCCCCCATTTTTTAAAATCACAGCTTCTAGAAGGTCTACATGATTTCATAAAAACACGAGTTTTTAGAAAATGTGTTTTATTTCATAAATAGAATCAACAAAGTATGCACATTCTACGTCATAACGACTTTCTATAGTTTGCACATGCGTCCGGAAATAAGAAAAGCTTACTTCCACCGTTTTTTAAAATCACAGCTTCTAGAAGGTTTACATGATTTCGTAAAAAACACGAGTTTTTAGAAAATGTGTTTTAATTCAAAAATTGAATCAACAAAGTATGCACATTCTACGTCATAACGACTTTCTATAGTTTGCGCATGCGTCCGGAAATAAGAAAAGCTTACTTCCACCAAATTTTTAAAATCACAGCTTCTGGAAGGTTTACATGATTCCGTAAAAAACACGAGATTTTAGATAATGTGTTTTATTTCATAAATGGAATCTACAAAGTATGCACATTCTACGTCATAACGACTTTGTATAGTTTGCGCATGCGTCCGGAAATAAGAAAAGCTTACTTCCGCCGTTTTTTAAAATCACTGCTTCTAGAAGGTTTACATGATTTCTTAAAAAACATGAGTTTTTAGAAAATGTGTTTTATTTCATAAATGGAATCAACAAAGTATGCACATTCTACGTCATAACGATTTTCTATAGTTTGCGCATGCGTTTGGAAATAAGAAAAGCTTACTTCCCCCGTTTTTTAAAATCACAGATTCTAGAAGGTTTACATGATTTCTTTAAAACACGAGTTTTTAGAAAATGTGTTTTATTTCATAAATGGAATCAACAAAGTATGCACATTCTATGTCATAACGACTTTCTATAGTTTGCGCATGCGTCCGGAAATAAGAAAAGCTTACTTTCACCTTTTTTTAAAATCACAGCTTCTAGAAGGTTTACATGACTTCGTAAAAAACACGAGTTTTTAGAAAATGTGTTTTATTTCATAAATGGAATCTACAAAGTATGCAAATTCTAAGTCATAACAACTTTCTATTGTTTGCGCATCGTCCGGAAATAAGAAAAGCTTACTTCCACCGCTTTTTAAAAGCACAGCTTCTAGAAGGTTTACATGATTTCGTAAAAAACACGAGTTTTTAGAAAATGTGTTTTAATTCATAAATGGAATCAACAAAGTATGCACATTCTACTTCATAACGACTTTCAATAGTTTGCACATGCGTTTGGAAATAAGAAAAGCTTACTTCCCCCATTTTTTAAAATCACATCTTCTAGAAGGTTTACATGATTTCTTAAAAAACACGAGTTTCTAGAAAATGTGTTTTATTTCATAAATAGAATCAACAAAGTATGCAATTTCTACGTCATAACGACTTTCTATAGTTTGCGCATGCGTCCGGAAATAAGAAAAGCTTACTTCCACCGTTATTGAAAATCACAGCTTCTAGAAGGTTTACATGATTTCATAAAAAACACGAGTTTTTAGAAAATGTGTTTTATTTCATAAATGGAATCAACAAAGTATGCACATTCTACGTCATTACGACTTTCTATTGTTTGCGCATGCGTCCGGAAATAAGAAAAGCTTACTTCCACCGATTTTTAAAAGCACAGCTTCTAGAAGGCTTACATGATTTCGTAAAAAGAACGAATTTTTAGAAAATGTGTTTTATTTCATAAATGGAATCTACAAGGTATGCACATTCTACGTCATAACGACTTTCTATAGTTTGCGCATGCGTCCGGAAATAAGAAAACATTACTTCCCCAGTTTTTTAAAATCACAGCTTCTAGAAGGTTTACATGATTTCATAAAAAACACGAGTTTTTAGAAAATGTGTTTTATTTCATCAATGGAATCTACAAAGTATGCACATTCTATGTCATAACGACTTTCTATAGTTTGCGCATGCGTCCGGAAATAAGAAAATCTTACTTCCCCAGTTTTTTAAAATCACAGCTTCTAGAAGGTTTACATGATTTCTTAAAAAACACGAGTTTTTAGAAAATGTGTTTTCTTTCATCAATGGAATCAACAAAGTATGCACATTCTACATCATAACGACTTTCTATAGTTTGCGCATGCGTCCGAAAATAAGAAAAGCTTACTTCCCCAGTTTTTTAAAATCACAGCTTCTAGAAGGTTTACATGATTTCTAAAAAACACGAGTTTTTAGAAAATGTGTTTTATTTCATAAATGGAATCAACAAAGTATGCACATTCTACGTCATAACGACTTTCTATAGTTTGCGCATTCGTCCGGAAATATAATAAGGTTACTTCCACCGTTTTTTAAAATCACAGCTTCTAGAAGGTTTACATGATTTCGTAAAAAACATTATTTTTTAGAAAATGTGTTTTATTTCATAAATGGAATCTACAATGTATGCTCAGTCTACGTCATAACGACTTTCTATAGTTTGCACATGCGTCCGGAAATAAGAAAAGCTTACTTCCACCGTTTTTTAAAATCACAGCCTCCCGAAGGTTTACATGATTTCGTAAAAAACACAAGTTTTTAGAAAATGTGTTTTATTTCATAAATGGAATCTACAAAGTATGCACATTCTACGTCATAAAGACTCTCTATAGTTTGCGGATGCGTCCGGAAATAAGAAACGCTTACTTCCACCGTTTTTTAAAATCACAGCTTCTAGAAGGTTTACATGATTTCGTAAAAAACACGAGTTTTTAGAAAATGTGTTTTATTTCATCAATGGAATCTACAAAGTATGCTCATTCTACGTCATCACGACTTTCTATAGTTTGCGCATGCGTCCGGAAATAAGAAACTCTTACTTCCCCCGTTTTTTAATATCAAAGCTTCTAGAAGGTTTACATGATTTCGTAAAAAACACGAGTTTTTAGAAAATATGTTTTATTTCATAAATGGAATCTACAAAGTATGCACATTCTACGTCATAACGACTTTCTATAGTTTGGGCATGTGTCCGGAAATAAGAATAGCTTACTTCCCCTGTTATTTAAAATCACAGCTTCTAGAAGGTTTACATCATTTCTTAAAAAACACGAGTTTTTAGAAAATGTGTTTTCTTTCATAAATGGAATCAACAAAGTATGCACATTCTACGTCATAATGACTTTCTATAGTTTGCGCATGCGTTTGCAAATAAGAAAAGCTTACTTCGCCCGTTTTTTAAAATCACAGTTTCTAGAAGGTTTACATGATTTCTTAAAAAACACGAGTTTTTAGAAAATGTTTTTTATTTCATCAATGGAATCAACAAAGTATGCACATTCTACATCATAATGACTTTCTATAGTTTGCGCATGCGTCCGGAAATAAGAAAAGCTTACTTCCCCTGTTTTTTAAAATCACTGCTTCTATAAGGTTTACATGATTTCGTAAAAAACACGAGTTTTTAGAAAATGTGTTTTATTTCATAGATGGAATCTACAAAGTATGCACATTCTACGTCATAACGACTTTCTATAGTTTGCGCATGCGTCCGGAAATAAGAAAAGCTTACTTCCCCCGTTTTTTAAAATCACAGCTTCTAGAAGGTTTACATGATTTCGTAAAAATCACGAGTTTTTAGAAAATGTGTTTTATTTCGTAAATGGAATCAACAAAGTATGCACATTCTACGTCATAACGACTTTCTATAGTTTGCGCATTTGTCCGAAAATAAGAAAAGCTTACTTCGCCTGTTTTTTAAAATCACAGCTTCTAGAAGGTTTACATGATTTCGTAAAAAACACGAGTTTTTAGAAAATGTGTTTTATTTCATAAATGGAATCAACAAAGTATGCACATTCTACGTCATAACGACTTTCTATACTTTGCGAATGCGTTTGGAAATAAGAAAAGCTTACTTCCCCCGTTTTTTAAAATCACAGCCTCTAGAACGTTTACATGATTTCTTAGAAAACCCGAGTTTTTAGAAAATGTGTTTTATTTCATAAAGAGAATCAACAAACTATGCACATTTTATGTCATAACGACTTTCTATAGTTTGCACATGCGTCCGGAAATAAGAAAAGCTTACTTCCACCATTTTTTAAAATCACAGCTTCTAGAAGGTTTACATGATTTCGTAAAAAACACGAGTTTTTAGAAAATGTGTTTTATTTCATAAATGGAATCAACAAAGTATGCACATTCTACGTCATAACGACTTTCTATAGTTTGCGCATGCGTCCAGAAATAAGAAAAGCTTACATCCACTGATTTTTAAAATCACAGTTTCTAGAAGGTTTACATGATTTCGTAAAAAACACGAGTTTTTAGAAAATGTGTTTTATTTCATAAATGGAATCTACAAAGTATGAACATTCTAGGTCATAACGACTTTGTATTGTTTGCGCATGCGTCCGAAAATAACAAAAGCTTACTTACACCGTTTTTTAAAATCACGGCTTCTAGAAGGTTTACATGATTTCGTAAAAAACATGAGTTTTTAGAAAATGTGTTTTATTTGATAAATGGAATCTACAAAGTATGCACATTCTACGTCATAACGACTTTCTATAGTTTGCGCATGCTTCCGGAAATAAGAAAAGATTACTTTCCCCGTTTTTTAAAATCACAGCTTCTAGAAGGTTTAAATGATTTCTTAAAAAACACGAGTTTTAAGAAAATGTGTTTTCTTTCATAAATGGAATCAACAAAGTATGCACATTCTACGTCATAATGACTTTCTATAGTTTGCGCATGCGTTTGCAAATAAGAAAAGCTTACTTCCCCCGTTTTTTAAAATCACAGCTTCTAGAAGGTTTACATGATTTCTTAAAAAACACGAGTTTTTAGAAAATGTTTTTTATTTCATCAATGGAATCAACAAAGTATGCACATTCTACATCATAACAACTTTCTATTGTTTGCGCATGCGTCCGGAAATAAGAAAAGCTTACTTCCACCGTTTTTTGAAATCACAGCTTCTAGAAGGTTTACATGATTTCGTAAAAAACACGAGTTTTTAGAAAATGTGTTTTAATTCATAAATGGAATCAACAAAGTATGCACATTCTACATCATAACGACTTTCAATAGTTTGCACATGCGTTTGGAAATAAGAAAAGATTACTTCCCACATTTTTTAAAATCACATCTTCTAGAAGGTTTACATGATTTCTTAAAAAACACGAGTTTCTAGAAAATGTGTTTTATTTCATAAATAGAATCAACAAAGTATGCACATTCTACGTCATAACGACTTTCTATAGTTTGCGCATGCGTCCGGAAATAAGAAAAGCTTACTTCCACCGTTTTTGAAAATCACAGCTTCTAGAAGGTTTACATGATTTCATAAAAACACGAGTTTTTAGAAAATGTGTTTTATCTCATAAATCGAATCAACAAAGTATGCACATTCTACGTCATAACGACTTTCTATTGTTTGCGCATGCGTCCGGAAATAAGAAAAGCTTACTTCCACCGATTTTTAAAAGCACAGCTTCTAGAAGGTTTACATGATTTCATAAAAAGAACGAGTTTTTAGAAAATGTGTTTTATTTCATAAATGGAATCTACAAGGTATGCACATTCTACGTCATAACGACTTTCTATAGTTTGCGCATGCGTCCGGAAATAAGAAAAGATTACTTCCCCAGTTTTTTAAAATCACACATTCTAGAAGGTTTACATGATTTCATAAAAAACACGAGTTTTTAGAAAATGTGTTTTATTTCATCAATGGAATCTACAAAGTATGCACATTCTATGTCATAACGACTTTCTATAGTTTGCGCATGCGTCCGGAAATAAGAAAAGCTTGCTTCCCCAGTTTTTTCAAATCACAGCTTCTAGAAGGTTTACATGATTTCTTAAAAAACACGAGTTTTTAGAAAATGTGTTTTCTTTCATAAATGGAATCAACAAAGTATGCACATTCTACATCATAACGACTTTCTATAGTTTGCGCATGCGTCCGAAAATAAGAAAAGCTTACTTCCCCAGTTTTTTAAAATCACAGCTTCTAGAAGGTTTACATGATTTCTTAAAAAACACGAGTTTTTAGAAAATGTGTTTTATTTCATAAATGGAATCAACAAAGTATGCACATTCTACGTCATAACGACTTTCTATAGTTTGCGCATTCGTCCGCAAATATAATAAGGTTACTTCCACCATTTTTTAAAATCACAACTTCTAGAAGGTTTACATGATTTCGTAAAAAACATGAGTTTTTAGAAAATGTGTTTTATTTCATAAATGGAATCTGCAATGTATGCCCATTCTACGTCATAACGACTTTCTATAGTTTGCACATGCGTCCGAAAATAAGAAAAGCTTACTTCCACCGTTTTTTAAAATCACAGCTTCGCGAAGGTTTACATGATTTCGTAAAAAACACGGGTTTTTAGAAAATGTGTTTTATTTTATAAATGGAATCTACCAGGTATGTACATTCTACGTCATAACGTCTTTCTATAGTTTGCGCATGCATCGGGAAATAAGAAAAGCTTACTTCCCCCGTTTTTTAAAATCACAGCTTCTAGAAGGTTTACATGATTTCGTAAAAAACACGAGTTTTTAGCAAATGTGTTTTATTTCATAAATGGAATCTACAAAGTATGCACATTCTACGTCATAACGACTTTCTATAGTTTGCGCATGCGTCCGGAAAAAAGAAACGCTTACTTCCACAGTTTTTTAAAATCACAGCTTCTAGAAGGTTTACATGATTTCTTAAAAAACACTAGTTTTTAGAAAATGTGTTTTATTTCATAAATGGAATCAACAAAGTATTACATTCTACGTCATAACAACTTTCTATAGTTTGCGCATTCGTCCGGAAATAAGAAAAGCTTACTTCCACCGTTTTTTAAAATCACAGCTTCTAGAAGGTTTACATGATTTCGTAAAAAACACGAGTTTTTAGAAAATGTGTTTTATTTCATAAATGGAATCTACAAAGTATGCTCATTCTACGTCATCACGACTTTCTATAGTTTTCGCATGCGTCCGGAAATAAGAAACGCTTACTTCCCCCTGTTTTTTAAAATCACAGCTTCTAGAAGGTTTACATCATTTCTTAAAAAAAACGAGTTTTTAGAAAATGTGTTTTCTTTCATAAATGGAATCAACAAAGTATGCACATTCTACGTCATAATGACTTTCTATAGTTTGCGCATGCGTTTGGAAATAAGAAAAGCTTACTTCCCCCGTTTTTTAAAATCACAGCTTCTAGAAGGTTTACATGATTTCGTAAAAAACACGAGTTTTTAGAAAATGTGTTTTATTTCATAGATGGAATCTACAAAGTATGCACATTCTACGTCATAACGACTTTCTATAGTTTGCGCATGCTTCCGGAAATAAGAAAAGATTACTTTCCCCGTTTTTTAAAATCACAGCTTCTAGAAGGTTTAAATGATTTCTTAAAAAACACGAGTTTTTAGAAAATGTGTTTTATTTCATAAATGGAATCAACAAAGTATGCACATTCTACGTCATAACGACTTTCTATAGTTTGCGCATGCGTTTGGAAATAAGAAAAGCTTACTTCCCCCGTTTTTTAAAATCACAACTTCTAGAAGGTTTACATGATTTCTTTAAAACACGAGTTTTTAGAAAATGTGTTTTATTTCATAAATGGAATCAACAAAGTATGCACATTCTACGTCATAACAAATTTCTATAGTTTGCGCATGCGTCCGGAAATAAGAAAAGCTTACTTCCACCGTTTTTTAAAATCACAGCTTCTGGAAGCTTTACATGAATTCATAAAAAACACGAGTTTTTAGAAAATGTGCTTTATTTCATAAATGGAATCTGCAAAGTATGCACATTCTATGTCATAACGAATTTCTATAGTTTGCGGTTTCGTCCGGAAATAAGAAAAGCTTACTTCCCCCGTTTTTTAAAATCACAGATTCTAGAAGGTTTACATGATTTCGTAAAAAACACGAGTTTTTAGAAAATGTGTTTTATTTCCTAAATGGAATCAACAAAGTATGCACATTCTACGTCATAACGACTTTCTATAGTTCGCGCATTCGTCCGGAAATAAGAAAAGCTTACTTCCCCCGTTTTTTAAAATCACAGCTTCTAGAAGGGTTACATGATTTCGTAAAAAACACGAGTTTTTAGAAAATGTGTTTTATTTCATAAATGGAATCAACAAAGTATGCACATTCTACGTCATATCGACTTTCTATAGTTTGCGAATGCGTTTGGCAATCAGAAAAGCTTACTTCCCCCGTTTTTTAAAATCACAGCTTCTAGAAGGTTTACATGATTTCTTAAAAAACCCGAGTTTTAAGAAAATGTGTTTTATTTCATAAAGAGAATCAACAAAGTATGCACATTCTACGTCATAACAACTTTCTATAGTTTGCACATCCGTCCGGAAATAACAAAAGCTTACTTCCACCATTTTTTAAAATCACAGCTTCTAGAAGGTTTACATGATTTTGTAAAAAACACGAGTTTTTAGAAAATATGTTTTATTTCATAAATGGAATCCACAAAGTATGCACATTCTACGTCATAACGACTTTCTATAGTTTGCGCATGCGTCCGGAAAAAAGAAAAGCTTACTTCCACCGATTTTTAAAATCACAGCTTCTAGAAGGTTTACATGATTTCGTAAAAAACACGAGTTTTTAGAAAATGTGTTTTATTTCATAAATGGAATCAACAAAGTATGCACATTCTACGTCATAACGACTTTCAATAGTTTGCACATGCGTTTGGAAATAAGAAAAGCTTACTTCCCCCATTTTTTAAAATCACAGCTTCTAGAAGGTTTACATGATTTCTTAAAAAACACGAGTTTTTAGAATATGTGTTTTATTTCATAAATAGAATAACCAAAGTATGCACATTCTACGTCATAACGACTTTCTATAGTTTGCACATGCGTCCGGAAATCAGAAAAGCTTACTTCCACCGTTTTTTAAAATCACAGCTTCTAGAAGGTTTACATGATTTCGTAAAAAACACGAGTTTTTAGAAAATGTGTTTTAATTCAAAAATCGAATCAACAAAGTATGCACATTCTACGTCATAACGACTTTCTATAGTTTGTGCATGCGTCCGGAAATAAGAAAAGCTTACTTCCACCGATTTTTAAAATCACAGCTTCTAGAAGGTTTACATGATTTCGTAAAAAACACGAGATTTTAGAAAATGTGTTTTATTTCATAAATGGAATCTACAAAGTATGCACATTCTACGTCATAACGACTTTGTATAGTTTGCGCATGCGTCCGGAAATAAGAAAAGCTTACTTCCCCCGTTTTTTAAAATCACGGATTCTAGAAGGTTTACATGATTTCGTAAAAAACACGAGTTTTTAGAATATGTGTTTTATTTCATAAATGGAATCAACAAAGTATGCACATTCTACGTCATAACGACTTTCTATAGTTTGCGCATGCGTCCGGAAATAAGAAAAACTTACTTCCACTGATTTTTAAAATCACAGTTTCTAGAAGGTTTACATGATTTCGTAAAAAACACGAGTTTTTAGAAAATGTGTTTTATTTGATAAATGGAATCTACAAAGTATGCACATTCTACGTCATAACGACTTTCTATAGTTTGCGCATGCTTCCGGAAATAAGAAAAGATTACTTTCCCCGTTTTTTAAAATCACAGCTTCTAGAAGGTTTAAATGATTTCTTAAAAAGCACGAGTTTTTCGAAAATGTGTTTTATTTCATAAATGGAATCAACAAAGTATGCACATTCTACGTCATAACGAATTTCTATAGTTTGCGCATGCGTTTGGAAATAAGAAAAGCTTACTTCCCCCGTTTTTTAAAATCACAACTTCTAGAAGGTTTACATGATTTCTTTAAAACACAAGTTTTTAGAAAATGTGTTTTATTTCATAAATGGAATCAACAAAGTATGACAATTCTACGTCATAACAACTTTCTATAGTTTGCGCATGCGTCCGGAAATAAGAAAAGCTTACTTCCACCGTTTTTTAAAATCACAGCTTCTAGAAGTTTTACATGAATTCGTAAAAAACATGAGTTTTTAGAAAATGTGCTTTATTTCATAAATGGAATCTGCAAAGTATGCACATTCTATGTCATAACGAATTTCTATAGTTTGCGCTTTCGTCCGGAAATAAGAAAAGCTTACTTCCCCCGTTTTTTAAAATCACAGCTTCTAGGAGGTTTACATGATTTCGTAAAAAACACGAGTTTTTAGAAAATGTGTTTTATTTCCTAAATGGAATCAACAAAGTATGCACATTCTACGTCATAACGACTTTCTATAGTTCGCGCATTCGTCCGGAAATAAGAAAAGCTTACTTCCCCCATTTTTTAAAATCACAGCTTCTAGAAGGTTTACATGATTTTGTAAAAAACACGAGTTTTTAGAAAATATGTTTTATTTCATAAATGGAATCAACAAAGTATGCACATTCTACGTCATAACGACTTTCTATAGTTTGAGCATGCGTCCGGAAAAAAGAAAAGCTTACTTCCCCCGTTTTTTAAAATCACAGCTTCTAGAAGGTTTACATGATTTAGTAAAAAACATGAGTTTTTAGAAAATGTGTTTTATTTCATATATGGAATCTACAAAGTATGCACATTCTACGTCATAACGACTTTGTATTGTTTGCGCATGCGTCCGGAAATAACAAAAGCTTACTTCCACCGTTTTTTAAAATCACGGCTTCTAGAAGGTTTACATGATTTCGTAAAAAACACGAGTTTTTAGAAAATGTGTTTTATTTCATAAATGGAATCTACAAAGTATGCACATTCTATGTCATAACGACTTTCTATAGTTTGCGCATGCGTCCGGAAATAAGAAAAGATTACTTCCCTCGTTTTTTAAAATCACAGCTTCTAGAAGGTTTAAATGATTTCTTAAAAAACAAGAGTTTTTAGAAAATGTGTTTTATTTCATAAATGGAATCAACAAAGTATGCACATTCTACGTCATAACGACTTTCTATAGTTTGCGCATGCGTTTGGAAATAAGAAAAGCTTACTTTCTCCCGTTTTTTAAAATCACAACTTCTAGAAGGTTTACATGATTTCTTTAAAACAAGAGTTTTTAGAAAATGTGTTTTATTTCATAAATGGAATCAACAAAGTATGCATATTCTATGTCATAATGACTTTCAATAGTTTGCGCATGCGTCCGGAAATCAGAAAAGCTTACTTCCACCGTTTTTTAAAATCACAGCTTCTAGAAGGTTTACATGATTTCGTAAAAAACAAGAGTTTTTAGAAAATGTGTTTTATTTCATAAATGGAATCTACAAAGTATGCACATTCTACGTCATAAGGACTTTCTATTGTTTGCGCATGCATCCGGAAATAAGAAAAGCTTACTTCCACCGTTTTTTAAAATCACAGCTTCTAGAAGGTTTACATGATTTCGTAAAAAACACGAGTTTTTAGAAAATGTGTTTTATTTCATAAATGGAATCAACAAAGTATGCACATTCTACGTCATAACGACTTTCAATAGTTTGCACATGCGTTTGGAAATAAGAAAAGCTTACTTCCCCCATTTTTTAAAATCACAGCTTCTAGAAGGTTTACATGATTTCTTAAAAAACACGAGTTTTTAGAAAATGTGTTTTATTTCATAAATAGAATCAACAAAGTATGCACATTCTACGTCATAACAACTTTCTATAGTTTGCACATGCATCCGGAAATCAGAAAAGCTTACTTCCACCGTTTTTTAAAATCACAGCTTCTAGAAGGTTTACATGATTTCGTAAAAAACACGAGTTTTTAGAAAATGTGTTTTAATTCAAAAATCGAATCAACAAAGTACGCACATTCTACGTCATAACAACTTTCTATAGTTTGCGCATGCGTCCGGAAATAAGAAAACCTTTTATCCACCGATTTTTAAAATCACAGCTTCTAGAAGGTTTACATGATTTCGTAAAAAACACGAGATTTTAGAAAATGTGTTTTATTTCATAAATGGAATCTACAAAGTATGCACATTCTACATCATAACGACTTTGTATAGTTTGCGCATGCGTCCGGAAATAAGAAAAGCTTACTTCCCCCGTTTTTTAAAATCACGGCTTCTAGAAGGTTAACATGATTTCGTAAAAAACACGAGTTTTTAGAAAATGTGTTTTATTTCATAAATGGAATCAAAAAAGTATGCACATTCTACTTCATAACGACTTTCTATAGTTTGGGCATGCGTCCGGAAATAAGAAAAGCTTACTTCCCCCGTTTTTTAAAATCACAGCTTCTAGAAGGTTTACATGATTTCTTTAAAACACGAGTTTTTAGAAAATGTGTTTTATTTCATAAATCGAATCAACAAAGTATGCACATTCTATGTCATAACGACTTTCTATAGTTTGCGCATGCGTCCGGAAATAAGAAAAGCTTACTTTCACCTTTTTTTAAAATCACAGCTTCTAGAAGGTTTACATGACTTCGTAAAAAACATGAGTTTTTAGAAAATGTCTTTTATTTCATAAATGGACTCTACAAAGTATGCAAATTCTACGTCATAACGACTTTCTATAGTTTGCGCATGCGTCCGGAAATAAGAAAAGCTTACTTCCACCGTTTTTTAAAATCACAGCTTCTAGAATGTTTACATGATTTCGTAAAAAACACGAGTTTTTAGAAAATGTGTTTTAATTCATAAATGGAATCAACAAAGTATGCACATTCTACGTCATAACGACTTTCAATAGTTTGCACATGCGTTTGGAAATAAGAAAAGCTTACTTCCCCCATTTTTTAAAATCACATCTTCTAGAAGGTTTACATGATTTCTTAAAAAACACGAGTTTCTAGAAAATGTGTTTTATTTCATAAATAGAATCAACAAAGTATGCACATTCTACGTCATAACGACTTTCTATTGTTTGCGCATGCGTCCGGAAATAAGAAAAGCTTACTTCCACCGATTTTTAAAAGCACAGCTTCTAGAAGGTTTACATGATTTCGTAAAAAGAACGAGTTTTTAGAAAATGTGTTTTATTTCATAAATGGAATCTACAAGGTATGCACATTCTACGTCATAACGACTTTCTATAGTTTGCGCATGCGTCCGGAAATAAGAAAAGATTACTTCCCCAGTTTTTTAAAATCACAGCTTCTAGAAGGTTTACATGATTTCATAAAAAACACGAGTTTTTAGAAAATGTGTTTTATTTCATCAATGGAATCTACAAAGTATGCACATTCTATGTCATAACGACTTTCTATAGTTTGCGCATGCGTCCGGAAATAAGAAAAACTTACTTCCACCGTTTTTTAAAATCACAGCTTCTAGAACGTTTACATGATTTCTTAAAAAACACGAGTTTTTAGAAAATGTGTTTTCTTTCATCAATGGAATCAACAAAGTATGCACATTCTACATCATAACGACTTTCTATAGTTTGCGCATGCGTCCGAAAATAAGAAAAGCTTACTTCCCCAGTTTTTTAAAATCACAGCTTCTAGAAGGTTTACATCATTTCTTAAAAAACACGAGTTTTTAGAAAATGTGTTTTCTTTCATAAATGGAATCAACAAAGTATGCACATTCTACGTCATAATGACTTTCTATAGTTTGCGCATGCGTTTGCAAATAAGAAAAGCTTACTTCCCCCGTTTTTTAAAATCACAGCTTCTAGAAGGTTTACATGATTTCTTAAAAAATACGAGTTTTTAGAAAATGTCTTTTATTTCATAAATGGAATCAACAAAGTATGCACATTCTACGTCATAATCACTTTCTATAGTTTGCGCATGCGTTTGCAAATAAGTAAAGCTTACTTCCCCCGTTTTTTAAAATCACAGCTTCTAGAAGGTTTACATGATTTCTTAAAAAACACGAGTTTTTAAAAAATGTTTTTTATTTCATCAATGGAATCAACAAAGTATGCACATTCTACATCATAACGACTTTCTATTGTTTGCGCATGCATCCGGAAATAAGAAAAGCTTACTTCCACCGTTTTTTTAAAATCACAGCTTCTAGAAGGTTTACATGATTTCGTAAAAAACACGAGTTTTTAGAAAATGTGTTTTAATTCATAGATGGAATCTACAAAGTATGCACATTCTACGTCATAACGACTTTCTATAGTTTGCGCATGCGTCCGGAAATAAGAAAAGCTTACTTCCCCCATTTTTTAAAATCACATCTTCTAGAAGGTTTACATGATTTCTTAAAAATCACGAGTTTTTAGAAAATGTGTTTTATTTCATAAATGGAATCAACAAAGTATGCACATTCTACGTCATAACGACTTTCTATAGTTTGCGCATTCGTCCGAAAATAAGAAAAGCTTACTTCGCCTGTTTTTTAAAATCACAGCTTCTAGAAGGTTTACATGATTTCGTAAAAAACACGAGTTTTTAGAAAATGTGTTTTATTTCATAAATGGAATCAACAAAGTATGCACATTCTACGTCATAACGACTTTATATAGTTTGCGAATGCGTTTGGAAATAAGAAAAGCTTACTTCCCCCATTTTTTAAAATCACAGCCTCTAGAAGGTTTACATGATTTCTTAAAAAACCCGAGTTTTTAGAAAATGTGTTTTATTTCATAAATGGAATCTACAAAGTATGCACATTCTACGTCATAACGACTTTCTATAGTTTGCGCATGCGTCCGGAAATAAGAAACGCTTACTTCCACCGTTTTTTAAAATCACAGCTTCTAGAAGGTTTACATGATTTCGTAAAAAACACGAGTTTTTCGAAAATGTGTTTTATTTCATAAATGGAATTAACAAAGTATGTACATTCTACGTCATAACAACTTTCTATAGTTTGCACATTCGTCCGGAAATAAGAAAAGCTTACTTCCACCGGTTTTTTAAAATCACAGCTTCTAGAAGGTTTACATGATTTCGTAAAAAACACGAGTTTTTAGAAAATGTGTTTTATTTCATAAATGGAATCTACAAAGTATGCTCATTCTACGTCATCACGACTTTCTATAGTTTGCGCATGCGTCCGGAAATAAGAAACGCTTACTTCCCCCGTTTTTTAATATCACAGCTTCTAGAAGGTTTACATGATTTCGTAAAAAACACGAGTTTTTAGAAAATATGTTTTATTTCATAAATGGAATCTACAAAGTATGCACATTCTACGTCAGAACGACTTTCTATAGTTTGTGCATGTGTCCGGAAATAAGAATAGCTTACTTCCCCTGTTTTTTAAAATCACAGCTTCTAGAAGGTTTACATCATTTCTTAAAAAACACGAGTTTTTAGAAAATGTGTTTTCTTTCATAAATGGAATCAACAAAGTATGCACATTCTACGTCATAATGACTTTCTATAGTTTGCGCATGCGTTTGGAAATAAGAAAAGCTTACTTCCCCCGTTTTTTAAAATCACAGCTTCTAGAAGGTTTACATGATTTCTTAAAAAACACGAGTTTTTAGAAAATGTTTTTTATTTCATCAATGGAATCAACAAAGTATGCACATTCTACATCATAATGACTTTCTATAGTTGCGCATGCGTCCGGAAATAAGAAAAGCTTACTTCTCCTGTTTTTTAAAATCACTGCTTCTAGAAGGTTTACATGATTTCGTAAAAAACACGAGTTTTTAGAAAATATGTTTTATTTCATAGATGGAATCTACAAAGTATGCACATTCTACGTCATAACGACTTTCTATAGTTTGCGCATGCATCCGGAAATAAGAAAAGCTTACTTTCCCCGTTTTTTAAAATCACAGCTTCTAGAAGGTTTACATGATTTCGTAAAAATCATGAGTTTTTAGAAAATGTGTTTTATTTCGTAAATGGAATCAACAAAGTATGCACATTCTACGTCATAACGACTTTCTATAGTTTGTGCATTCGTTCGAAAATAAGAAAAGCTTACTTCCCCCGTTTTTTTAAATCACAGCTTCTAGAAGGTTTACATGATTTCGTAAAAAACACGAGTTTTTAGAAAATGTGTTTTCTTTCATAAATGGAATCAACAAAGTATGCACATTCTACATCATAACGACTTTCTATAGTTTGCGCATGCGTCCGGAAATAAGAAAAGATTACTTCCCCAGTTTTTTAAAATCACAGCTTCTAGAAGGTTTACATGATTTCTTAAAAAACATGAGTTTTTAGAAAATGTGTTTTCTTTCATCAATGGAATCAACAAAGTATGCACATTCTACATCATAACGACTTTCTATAGATTGCGCATGCGTTTAGAAATAAGAAAAGCTTACTTCCACCGTTTTTTTAAATCACAGCTTCTAGAAGGTTTACATGATTTCGTAAAAAACATGAGTTTTTAGAAAATGTGCTTTATTTCATAAATGGAATCTGCAAAGTATGCACATTCTATGTCATAACGAATTTCTATAGTTTGCGGTTTCGTCCGGAAATAAGAAAAGCTTACTTCCCTCGTTTTTTAAAATCACAGATTCTAGAAGGTTTACATGATTTCGTAAAAAACACGAGTTTTTAGAAAATGTGTTTTATTTCCTAAATGGAATCAACAAAGTATGCACATTCTACGTCATAACGACTTTCTATAGTTTGCGCATGCGTCCAGATATAAGAAAAGCTTACTTCCCCAGTTTTTTAAAATCACAGCTTCTAGAAGGTTTACATGATTTCTTAAAAAACACGAGTTTTTAGAAAATGTGCTTTATTTCATAAATGGAATCAACAAAGTATGCACATTCTACGTCATAACGACTTTCTATAGATTGCGCATGCGTTTAGAAATAAGAAAAGCTTACTTCCCTCGTTTTTTTAAATCACAGCTTCTAGAAGGTTTACATGATTTCGTAAAAAACACGAGTTTTTAGAAAATGTGTTTTATTTCATAAATGGAATCAACAAAGTATGCACATTCTACGTCATAACGACTTTCTATAGTTTGCGCATGCGTCCGGAAATAAAAAAAGCTTACTTCCTCCTTTTTTTAAAATCACAGCTTCTAGAAGGTTTACATGATTTTGTAAAAAAAAAGAGTTTTTGGAAAATGTGTTTTATTTGATAAATGGAATCTACATTCTACGTCATAACGACTTTCTATAGTTTGCGCATTCGTCCGGAAATAAGAAAAGCTTACTTCCACTATTTTTTAAAATCACAGCTTCTAGAAGGTTTACATGATTTCGTAAAAAACAGGAGTTTTTAGAAAATGTGTTTTATTTCATAAATGGAATCTACAAAGTATGCACATTCTACGTCATAACGGCTTTCTATAGTTTGCACATTCGTCCGGAAATAAGAAAAGCTTACTTCCACCGTTTTTTAAAATCACAGCTTCTAGAAGGTTTACATGATTTCGTAAAAAACACGAGTTTTTAGAAAATGTGCTTTATTTCATAAATGGAATCTACAAAGTATGCAAATTCTACGTCATAACGACTTTCTATAGTTTGCGCATGCGTCTCGAAATAAGAAAAGCTTACTTCCCTCGTTTTTTAATATCATAGCTTCTAGAAGGTTTACATGATTTCTTAAAAAACAATAGTTTTTAGAAAATGTGTTTTATTTCATAAATGGAATCAACAAAGTATGCACATTCTACGTCATAACGACTTTCTATAGTTTGCGCATGCGTTTGGAAATAAGAAAAGTTTACTTCCCCCGTTTTTTAAAATCACAACTTCTAGAAGGTTTACATGATTTCTTTAAAACACGAGTTTTTAGAAAATGTGTTTTATTTCATAAATGGAATCAACAAAGTATGCACATTCTACGTCATAACGACTTTCTATAGTTCGCGCATTCGTCCGGAAATAAGAAAAGCTTACTTCCCCCGTTTTTTAAAATCACAGCTTCTAGAAGGGTTACATGATTTCGTAAAAAACACGAGTTTTTAGAAAATGTGTTTTATTTCATAAATGGAATCAACAAAGTATGCACATTCTACGTCATATCGACTTTCTATAGTTTGTGAATGCGTTTGGCAATCAGAAAAGCTTACTTCCCCCGTTTTTTAAAATCACAGCTTCTAGAAGGTTTACATGATTTCTTAAAAAACCCGAGTTTTAAGAAAATGTGTTTTATTTCATAAAGAGAATCAACAAAGTATGCACATTCTACGTCATAACAACTTTCTATAGTTTGCACATGCGTCCGGAAATAACAAAAGCTTACTTCCACCATTTTTTAAAATCACAGCTTCTAGAAGGTTTACATGATTTCGTAAAAAACAGGAGTTTTTAGAAAATGTGTTTTATTTCATAAATGGAATCTACAAAGTATGCACATTCTACGTCATAATGGCTTTCTATAGTTTGCACATTCGTCCGGAAATAAGAAAAGCTTACTTCCACCGTTTTTTAAAATCACAGCTTCTAGAAGGTTTACATGATTTCGTAAAAAACACGAGTTTTTAGAAAATGTGCTTTATTTCATAAATGGAATCTACAAAGTATGCAAATTCTACGTCATAACGACTTTCTATAGTTTGCGCATGCGTCTCGAAATAAGAAAAGCTTACTTCCCCCGTTTTTTAATATCACAGCTTCTAGAAGGTTTACATGATTTCTTAAAAAACAATAGTTTTTAGAAAATGTGTTTTATTTCATAAATGGAATCAACAAAGTATGCACATTCTACGTCATAAGGACTTTCTATAGTTTGCGCATGCGTTTGGAAATAAGAAAAGCTTACTTCCCCCGTTTTTTAAAATCACAACTTCTAGAAGGTTTACATGATTTCTTTAAAACACGAGTTTTTAGAAAATGTGTTTTATTTCATAAATGGAATCAACAAAGTATGCACATTCTACGTCATAACGACTTTCTATAGTTCGCGCATTCGTCCGGAAATAAGAAAAGCTTACTTCCCCCGTTTTTTAAAATCACAGCTTCTAGAAGGGTTACATGATTTCGTAAAAAACACGAGTTTTTAGAAAATGTGTTTTATTTCATAAATGGAATCAACAAAGTATGCACATTCTACGTCATATCGACTTTCTATAGTTTGCGAATGCGTTTGGCAATCAGAAAAGCTTACTTCCCCCGTTTTTTAAAATCACAGCTTCTAGAAGGTTTACATGATTTCTTAAAAAACCCGAGTTTTAAGAAAATGTGTTTTATTTCATAAAGAGAATCAACAAAGTATGCACATTCTACGTCATAACAACTTTCTATAGTTTGCACATGCGTCCGGAAATAACAAAAGCTTACTTCCACCATTTTTTAAAATCACAGCTTCTAGAAGGTTTACATGATTTTGTAAAAAACACGAGTTTTTAGAAAATATGTTTTATTTCATAAATGGAATCAACAAAGTATGCACATTCTACGTCATAACGACTTTCTATAGTTTGCGCATGCGTCCGGAAAAAAGAAAAGCTTACTTCCACTGATTTTTAAAATCACAGCTTCTAGAAGGTTTACATGATTTCGTAAAAAACACGAGTTTTTAGAAAATGTGTTTTATTTCATAAATGGAATCAACAAAGTATGCACATTCTACGTCATAACGACTTTCAATAGTTTGCACATGCGTTTGGAAATAAGAAAAGCTTACTTCCCCCATTTTTTAAAATCACAGCTTCTAGAAGGTTTACATGATTTCTTAAAAAACACGAGTTTTTAGAAAATGTGTTTTATTTCATAAATAGAATCAACAAAGTATGCACATTCTACGTCATAACGACTTTCTATAGTTTGCACATGCGTCCGGAAATCAGAAAAGCTTACTTCCACCGTTTTTTAAAATCACAGCTTCTAGAAGGTTTACATGATTTCGTAAAAAACACGAGTTTTTAGAAAATGTATTTTAATTCAAAAATCGAATCAACAAAGTATGCACATTCTACGTCATAACGACTTTCTATAGTTTGTGCATGCGTCCGGAATTAAGAAAAGCTTACTTCCACCGATTTTTAAAATCACAGCTTCTAGAAGGTTTACATGATTTCGTAAAAAACACGAGATTTTAGAAAATGTGTTTTATTTCATAAATGGAATCTACAAAGTATGCACATTCTACGTCATAACGACTTTGTATAGTTTGCGCATGCGTCCGGAAATAAGAAAAGCTTACTTCCCCTGTTTTTTAAAATCAAGGCTTCTAGAAGGTTTACATGATTTCGTAAAAAACACGAGTTTTTAGAATATGTGTTTTATTTCATAAATGGAATCAACAAAGTATGCACATTCTACGTCATAACGACTTTCTATGGTTTGCGCATGCGTCCGGAAATAAGAAAAGCTTACTTCCACTGATTTTTAAAATCACAGTTTCTAGAAGGTTTACATGATTTCGTAAAAAACACGAGTTTTTAGAAAATGTGTTTTATTTCATAAATGGAATCTACAAAGTATGCACATTCTACGTCATAACGACTTTGTATTGTTTGCGCATGCGTCCGGAAATAACAAAAGCTTACTTCCACCGTTTTTTAAAATCATGGCTTCTGGAAGGTTTAGATGATTTCGTAAAAAACATGAGTTTTTAGAAAATGCGTTTTATTTGATAAATGGAATCTACAAAGTATGCACATTCTACGTCATAACGACTTTCTATAGTTTGCGCATGCTTCCGGAAATAAGAAAAGATTACTTTCCCCGTTTTTTAAAATCACAGCTTCTAGAAGGTTTAAATGATTTCTTAAAAAGAACGAGTTTTTAGAAAATGTGTTTTATTTCATAAATGGAATCAACAAAGTATGCACATTCTACATCATAACGACTTTCTATAGTTTGCGCATGCGTTTCGAAATAAGAAAAGCTTACTTCCCCCGTTTTTTAAAATCACAACTTCTAGAAGGTTTACATGATTTCTTTAAAACACGAGTTTTTAGAAAATGTGTTTTATTTCATAAATGGAATCAACAAAGTATGCACATTCTACGTCATAACAACTTTCTATAGTTTGCGCATGCGTCCGGAAATAAGAAAAGCTTACTTCCACCATTTTTTTAAATCACAGCTTCTAGAAGCTTTACATGAATTCGTAAAAAACACGAGTTTTTAGAAAATGTGCTTTATTTCATAAATGGAATCTGCAAAGTATGCACATTCTATGTCATAACGAATTTCTATAGTTTGCGCTTTCGTCCGGAAATAAGAAAAGCTTACTTCCCCCGTTTTTTAAAATCACAGCTTCTAGAAGGTTTACATGATTTCGTAAAAAACACGAGTTTTTAGAAAATGTGTTTTATTTCCTAAATGGAATCAACAAAGTATGCACATTCTACGTCATAACGACTTTCTATAGTTTGCGAATGCGTTTGGTAATTAGAAAAGTTTACTTCCCCAGTTTTTTAAAATCACAGCTTCTAGAAGGTTTACATGATTTCTTAAAAAACCCGAGTTTTAAGAAAATGTGTTTTATTTCATAAAGAGAATCAACAAAGTATGCACATTCTACGTCATAACAACTTTCTATAGTTTGCGCATGCGTCCGGAAAAAAGAAAAGCTTACTTCCACCGATTTTTAAAATCACAGCTTCTAGAAGGTTTACATGATTTAGTAAAAAACATGAGTTTTTAGAAAATGTGTTTTATTTCATATATGGAATCTACAAAGTATGCACATTCTACGTTATAACGACTTTGTATTGTTTGCGCATGCGTCCGAAAATAACAGAAGCTTACTTCCACCGTTTTTTAAAATCACGGCTTCTAGAAGGTTTACATGATTTCGTAAAAAACACGAGTTTTTAGAAAATGTGTTTTATTTCATAAATGGAATCTACAAAGTATGCACATTCTATGTCATAACGACTTTCTATATTTTGCGCATGCGTCCGGAAATAAGAAAAGATTACTTCCCTCGTTTTTTAAAATCACAGCTTCTAGAAGGTTTAAATGATTTCTTAAAAAACAAGAGTTTTTAGAAAATGTGTTTTATTTCATAAATGGAATGAACAAAGTATGCACATTCTACGTCATAACGACTTTCTATAGTTTGCGCATGCGTTTGGAAATAAGAAAAGCTTACTTTCTCCCGTTTTTTAAAATCACAACTTCTAGAAGGTTTACATGATTTCTTTAAAACAAGAGTTTTTAGAAAATGTGTTTTATTTCATAAATGGAATCAACAAAGTATGCATATTCTATGTCATAATGACTTTCTATAGTTTGCGCATGCGTCCGGAAATCAGAAAAGCTTACTTCCACCGTTTTTTAAAATCACAGCTTCTAGAAGGTTTACATGATTTCGTAAAAAACACTAGTTTTTAGAAAATGTGTTTTATTTCATAAATGGAATCTACAAAGTATGCACATTCTACGTCATAAGGACTTTCTATTGTTTGCGCATGCATCCGGAAATAAGAAAAGCTTACTTCCACCGTTTTTTAGAATCACAGCTTCTAGAAGGTTTACATGATTTCGTAAAAAACACGAGTTTTTAGAAAATGTGTTTTATTTCATAAATGGAATCAACAAAGTATGCACATTCTACGTCATAACGACTTTCAATAGTTTGCACATGCGTTTGGAAATAAGAAAAGCTTACTTCCCCCATTTTTTAAAATCACAGCTTCTAGAAGGTTTACATGATTTCTTAAAAAACACGAGTTTTTAGAAAATGTGTTTTATTTCATAAATAGAATCAACAAAGTATGCACATTCTACGTCATAACGACTTTCTATAGTTTGCACATGCATCCGGAAATCAGAAAAGCTTACTTCCATCGTTTTTTAAAATCACAGCTTCTAGAAGGTTTACATGATTTCGTAAAAAACACGAGTTTTTAGAAAATGTGTTTTAATTCAAAAATCGAATCAACAAAGTATGCACATTCTACGTCATAAGAACTTTCTATAGTTTGCGCATGCGTCCGGAAATAAGAAAACATTTTATCCACCGATTTTTAAAATCACAGCTTCTAGAAGGTTTACATGATTTCGTAAAAAACACGAGATTTTAGAAAATGTGTTTTATTTCATAAATGGAATCTACAAAGTATGCACATTTTACATCATAACGACTTTGTATAGTTTGCGCATGCGTCCGGAAATAAGAAAAGCTTACTTCCCCCGTTTTTTAAAATCACGGCTTCTAGAAGGTTTACATGATTTCGTAAAAAACACGAGTTTTTAGAAAATGTGTTTTATTTCATAAATGGAATCAACAAAGTATGCACATTCTACTTCATAACGACTTTCTATAGTTTGGGCATGCGTCCGGAAATAAGAAAAGCTTACTTCCCCCGTTTTTTAAAATCACAGCTTCTAGAAGGTTTACATGATTTCTTTAAAACACGAGTTTTTAGAAAATGTGTTTTATTTCATAAATCGAATCAACAAAGTATGCACATTCTATGTCATAACGACTTTCTATAGTTAGCGCATGCGTCCGGAAATAAGAAAAGCTTACTTTCACCTTTTTTTAAAATCACAACTTCTAGAAGGTTTACATGACTTCGTAAAAAACATGAGTTTTTAGAAAATGTCTTTTATTTCATAAATGGACTCTACAAAGTATGCAAATTCTACGTCATAACGACTTTCTATAGTTTGCGCATGCGTCCGGAAATAAGAAAAGCTTACTTCCACCGTTTTTTAAAATCACAGCTTCTCGAATGTTTACATGATTTCGTAAAAAACACGAGTTTTTAGAAATTGTGTTTTAATTCATAAATGGAATCAACAAAGTATGCACATTCTACGTCATAACGACTTTCAATAGTTTGCACATGCGTTTGGAAATAATAAAAGCTTACTTCCCCCATTTTTTAAAATCACATCTTCTAGAAGGTTTACATGATTTCTTAAAAAACACGAGTTTCTATAAAATGTGTTTTATTTCATAAATAGAATCAACAAAGTATGCACATTCTACGTCATAACGACTTTCTATAGTTTGCGCATGCGTTCGGAAATAAGAAAAGCTTACTTCCACCGTTTTTGAAAATCACAGCTTCTAGAAGGTTTACATGATTTCATAAAAAACACGAGTTTTTAGAAAATGTGTTTTATTTTATAAATGGAATCAACAAAGTATGCACATTCTACGTCATAACGACTTTCTATTGTTTGCGCATGCGTCCGGAAATAAGAAAAGCTTACTTCCACTGATTTTTAAAAGCACAGCTTGTAGAAGGTTTACATGATTTCGTAAAAAGAATGAGTTTTTAGAAAATGTGTTTTATTTCATAAATGGAATCTACAAGGTATGCACATTCTACGTCATAACGACTTTCTATAGTTTGCGCATGCGTCCGGAAATAAGAAAAGATTACTTCCCCAGTTTTTTAAAATCACAGCTTCTAGAAGGTTTACATGATTTCATAAAAAACACGAGTTTTTAGAAAATGTGTTTTATTTCATCAATGGAATCTACAAAGTATGCACATTCTATGTCATAACGACTTTCTATAGTTTGCGCATGCGTCCGAAAATAAGAAAAACTTACTTCCACCGTTTTTTAAAATCACAGCTTCTAGAAGGTTTACATGATTTCTTAAAAAACACGAGTTTTTAGAAAATGTGTTTTCTTTCATCAATGGAATCAACAAAGTATGCACATTCTACATCATAACGACTTTCTATAGTTTGCACATGCGTCCGAAAATAAGAAAAGCTTACTTCCCCTGTTTTTTAAAATCACAGCTTCTAGAAGGTTTACATCATTTCTTAAAAAACACGAGTTTTTAGAAAATGTGTTTTCTTTCATAAATGGAATCAACAAAGTATGCACATTCTACGTCATAATGACTTTCTATAGTTTGCGCATGCGTTTGCAAATAAGAAAAGCTTACTTCCCCCGTTTTTTAAAATCACAGCTTCTAGAAGGTTTACATGATTTCTTAAAAAATACGAGTTTTTAGAAAATGTGTTTTATTTCATAAATGGAATCAACAAAGTATGCACATTCTACGTCATAATGACTTTCTATAGTTTGCGCATGCGTTTGCAAATAAGAAAAGCTTACTTCCCCCGTTTTTTAAAATCACAGCTTCTAGAAGGTTTACATGATTTCTTAAAAAACACGAGTTTTTAAAAAATGTTTTTTATTTCATCAATGGAATCAACAAAGTATGCACATTCTACATCATAACGACTTTCTATTGTTTGCGCATGCGTCCGGAAATAAGAAAAGCTTACTTCCACCGTTTTTTTAAAATCACAGCTTCTAGAAGGTTTACATGATTTCGTAAAAAACACGAGTTTTTAGAAAATGTGTTTTAATTCATAGATGGAATCTACAAAGTATGCACATTCTACGTCATAACGACTTTCTATAGTTTGCGCATGCGTCCGGAAATAAGAAAAGCTTACTTCCCCCATTTTTTAAAATCACATCTTCTAGAAGGTTTACATGATTTCTTAAAAATCACGAGTTTTTAGAAAATGTGTTTTATTTCATAAATGGAATCAACAAAGTATGCACATTCTACGTCATAACGACTTTCTATAGTTTGCGCATTCGTCCGAAAATAAGAAAAGCTTACTTCGCCTGTTTTTTAAAATCACAGCTTCTAGAAGGTTTACATGATTTCGTAAAAAACACGAGTTTTTAGAAAATGTGTTTTATTTCATAAATGGAATCAACAAAGTATGCACATTCTACGTCATAACGACTTTATATAGTTTGCGAATGCGTTTGGAAATAAGAAAAGCTTACTTCCCCCGTTTTTTAAAATCACAGCCTCTAGAAGGTTTACATGATTTCTTAAAAAACCCGAGTTTTTAGAAAATGTGTTTTATTTCATAAAGAGAATCAACAAAGAATGCACATTCTACGTCATAACGACTTTCTATAGTTTGCACATGCGTCCAGAAATAAGAAAAGCTTACTTCCACCGTTTTTTAAAATCACAGCTTCTAGAAGATTTACATGATTTCGTAAAAAACACGAGTTTTTAGAAAATGTGTTTTATTTCATAAATGGAATCTACAAAGTATGCACATTCTACGTCATAACGACTTTCTATAGTTTGCGCATGCGTCCGGAAATAAGAAACGCATACTTCCACCGTTTTTTAAAATCACAGCTTCTAGAAGGTTTACATGATTTCGTAAAAAACACGAGTTTTTAGAAAATGTGTTTTATTTCATAAATGGAATTAACAAAGTATGTACATTCTACGTCATCACAACTTTCTATAGTTTGCACATTCGTCTGGAAATAAGAAAAGCTTACTTCCACCGGTTTTTTAAAATCACAGCTTCTAGAAGGTTTACATGATTTCGTAAAAAACACGAGTTTTTAGAAAATGTGTTTTATTTCATAAATGGAATCTACAAAGTATGCACATTCTACGTCATAACGACTTTCTATAGTTTGCGCATGCGTTTGGAAATAAGAAAAGCTTACTTCCCCAGTTTTTTAAAATCACAGCTTCTAGAAGGTTTACATGATTTCTTAAAAAACACGAGTTTTTAGAAAATGTGTTTTATTTCATAAATGGAATCAACAAAGTATGCACATTCTACGTCATAACGACTTTCTATAGTTTGCGCATGCGTCCGGAAATAAAAAAAGCTTACTTCCACTGTTTTTTAAAATCACAGCTTCTAGAAGGTTTACATGATTGCGTAAAAAAAACGAGTTTTTAGAAAATATGTTTTATTTCATAGATGGAATCTACAAAGTATGCACATTCTACGTCATAACGACTTTCTATAGTTTGCGCATGCATCCGGAAATAAGAAAAGCTTACTTTCCCCGTTTTTTAAAATCACAGCTTCTAGAAGGTTTACATGATTTCGTAAAAATCATGAGTTTTTAGAAAATGTGTTTTATTTCGTAAATGGAATCAACAAAGTATGCACATTCTACGTCATAACGACTTTCTATAGTTTGCGCATGCGTCCGGAAATAAGAAAAGCTTACTTCTCCTGTTCTTTAAAATCACTGCTTCTAGAAGGTTTACAGGATTTCGTAAAAAACACGAGTTTTTAGAAAATATGTTTTATTTCATAGATGGAATCTACAAAGTATGCACATTCTACGTCATAACGACTTTCTATAGTTTGCGCATGCATCCGGAAATAAGAAAAGCTTACTTTCCCCGTTTTTTAAAATCACAGCTTCTAGAAGGTTTACATGATTTCGTAAAAATCATGAGTTTTTAGAAAATGTGTTTTATTTCGTAAATGGAATCAACAAAGTATGCACATTCTACGTCATAACGACTTTCTATAGTTTGCGCATTCGTTCGAAAATAAGAAAAGCTTACTTCCCCCGTTTTTTTAAATCACAGCTTCTAGAAGGTTTACATGATTTCGTAAAAAACACGAGTTTTTAGAAAATGTGTTTTCTTTCATAAATGGAATCAACAAAGTATGCACATTCTACATCATAACGACTTTCTATAGATTGCGCATGCGTTAGGAAATAAGAAAAGCTTACTTCCACCGTTTTTTTAAATCACAGCTTCTAGAAGGTTTACATGATTTCGTAAAAAACATGAGTTTTTAGAAAATGTGCTTTATTTCATAAATGGAATCTGCAAAGTATGCACATTCTATGTCATAACGAATTTCTATAGTTTGCGGTTTCGTCCGGAAATAAGAAAAGCTTACTTCCCCCGTTTTTTAAAATCACAGATTCTAGAAGGTTTACATGATTTCGTAAAAAACACGAGTTTTTAGAAAATGTGTTTTATTTCCTAAATGGAATCAACAAAGTATGCACATTCTACGTCATAACGACTTTCTATAGTTTGCGCATGCGTCCAGATATAAGAAAAGCTTACTTCCCCAGTTTTTTAAAATCACAGTTTCTAGAAGGTTTACATGATTTCTTAAAAAACACGAGTTTTTAGAAAATGTGTTTTCTTTCATAAATGGAATCAACAAAGTATGCACATTCTACATCATAACGACTTTCTATAGATTGCGCATGCGTTTAGAAATAAGAAAAGCTTACTTCCACCGTTTTTTTAAATCACAGCTTCTAGAAGGTTTACATGATTTCGTAAAAAACATGAGTTTTTAGAAAATGTGCTTTATTTCATAAATGGAATCTGCAAAGTATGCACATTCTATGTCATAACGAATTTCTATAGTTTGCGGTTTCGTCCGGAAATAAGAAAAGCTTACTTCCCCCGTTTTTTAAAATCACAGATTCTAGAAGGTTTACATGATTTCGTAAAAAACACGAGTTTTTAGAAAATGTGTTTTATTTCCTAAATGGAATCAACAAAGTATGCACATTCTACGTCATAACGACTTTCTATAGTTTGCACATATGTCCGGAAATAAGAAAAGCTTACTTCAACCGTTTTTTAAAATCACAGCTTCTAGAAGGTTTACATGATTTCGTAAAAAACACGAGTTTTTAGAAAATGTGCTTTATTTCATAAATGGAATCTACAAAGTATGCAAATTCTACGTCATAACGACTTTCTATAGTTTGCGCATGCGTCTAGAAATAAGAAAAGCTTACTTCCCCCGTTTTTTAATATCACAGCTTCTAGAAGGTTTACATGATTTCTTAAAAAACAATAGTTTTTAGAAAATGTGTTTTATTTCATAAATGGAATCTACAAAGTATGCACATTCTACGTCATAACGACTTTCTATAGTTTGCGCATGCGTTTGGAAATAAGAAAAGCTTACTTCCCCAGTTTTTTAAAATCACAGCTTCTAGAAGGTTTACATGATTTCTTAAAAAACACGAGTTTTTAGAAAATGTGTTTTATTTCATAAATGGAATCAACAAAGTATGCACATTCTACGTCATAACGACTTTCTATAGTTTGCGCATGCGTCCGGAAATAAAAAAAGCTTACTTCCACCGTTTTTTAAAATCACAGCTTCTAGAAGGTTTACATGATTGCGTAAAAAAAACGAGTTTTTAGAAAATGTGTTTTATTTAATAAATGGAATCTACAAAGTATGCACATTCTACGTCATAACGACTTTCTATAGTTTGCACATATGTCCGGAAATAAGAAAAGCTTACTTCAACCGTTTTTTTAAAATCACAGCTTCTAGAAGGTTTACATGATTTCGTAAAAAACACGAGTTTTTAGAAAATGTGTTTTATTTCATAAATGGAATCTACAAAGTATGCACATTCTATGGCATAACGAATTTCTATAGTTTGCGCATGCCTCCGGAAATAAGAAAAGCTTACTTCCACCCTTTTTTAAAATCACAGCTTCTAGAAGGTTTACATGATTTCGTAAAAAACACGAGTTTTTAGAAAATGTTTTTTATTTCATAAATGGAATCTACAAAGTATGCACATTCTATGTCATAACGACTTTATATAGTTTGCGCATGCGTCTAGAAATAAGAAAAGCTTACTTCCACCATTTTTTAAAATCACAGCATCTAGAAGGTTTACATGATTTCGTAAAAAACATGAGTTTTAAGAAAATGTGTTTTATTTCATAAGTTGAATCTACAAAGTATGCACATTCTACGTCATAACGACTTTCTATAGTTTGCGCATGCGTCCGGAAATAAGAAAAGCTTACTTCCACCGTTTTTTTAAAATCACAGCTTCTAGAAGGTTTACATGATTTCGTAAAAAACACGAGTTTTTAGAAAATGTGTTTTATTTCATAAATGGAATCAAAAAAGTATGCACATTCTACGTCATAACGAATTTCTATACTTTGTGCATGCGTTTGGAAATAAGAAAAGCTTACTTCGCCCGTTTTTTAAAATCACAGCTTCTAGAAGGTTTACATGATTTGTTAAAAAACACGAGTTTTTAGAAAATGTGTTTAATTTCATAAATGGAATCAACAAAGTATGCACATTCTACGTCATAACGACTTTCTATAGTTTCCGCATGCGTCCGGAAATAAGAAAAGATTACTTCCACCGTTTTTTAAAATCACAGCTTCTAGAAGGTTTACATGATTTCGTAAAAAAAAAGAATTTTTAGAAAATGTGTTTTATTTCATAAATGGAATCTACAAAGTATGCACATTCTAAGTCATAACGACTTTCTATAGTTTGCGCATACGTCTGGAAATAAGAAAAGCTTACTTCCACCGTTTTTTAAAATCACAGCTTCTAGAAGGTTTACATGATTTAGTAAAAAACACGAGTTTTGAGAAAATGTGTTTTATTTCATAAATGGAATCTACAAAGTATGCACATTCTATGGCATAACGACTTTCTATAGTTTGCGCATGCGTCCGGAAATAAGAAAAGCTTACTTCCACCGTTTTTTAAAATCACAGCTTCTAGAAGGTTTACATGATTTCGTAAAAAACACGAGTTTTTAGAAAATGTGTTTTATTTCATAAATGGAATCTACAAAGTATGCACATTCTACGTCATAACTACTTTCTATAGTTTGCGCATGCGTCCGGAAATAATCAAAGCTTACTTCCCCATTTTTTAAAATCACAACTTCTAGAAGGTTTACATGATTTCTTAAAAAACACGAGTTTTTAGAAAATCTGTTTTATTTCATAAATGGAATCAACAAAGTATGCACATTCTACGTCATAACGACTTTCTATAGTTTTCGCATGTGTTTGGAAATAAGAAAAGCTTACTTCCCCCGTTTTTTAAAATCACAGCTTCTAGAAGGTTTACATGATTTCATAAAAAAACACGAGTTTTAGAAAATGTGTTTTATTTCATAAATGGAATCAACAAAGTATGCACATTCTACGTCATAAGAAATTTCTATAGTTTGCGCATGCGTCCGGAAATAAGAAAAGCTTACTTCCCCCGTTTTTTAAAATCACAGCTTCTAGAAGGTTTACATGATTTCTTAAAAAACACGAGTTTTTAGAAAATGTGCTTTATTTCATAAATGGAATCAACAAAGTATGCACATTCTACGTCATAACGACTTTCTATAGATTGCGCATCGCGTTTAGAAATAAGAAAAGCTTACTTTCCCCTTTTTTTAAATCACAGCTTCTAGAAGGTTTACATGATTTCGTAAAAAACACGAGTTTTTAGAAAATGTGTTTTAGTTCATAAATGGAATCAACAAAGTATGCACATTCTACGTCATAACGACTTTATATAGTTTGCGCATGCGTCTGGAAATAAGAAAAGCTTACTTCCACCATTTTTTAAAATCACAGCATCTAGAAGGTTTAGATGATTTCGTAAAAAACACGAGTTTTCAGAAAATGTGTTTTATTTCATAAATTGAATCTACAAAGTATGCACATAATACCTCATAACGACTTTCTATAGTTTGCGCATCCGTCCGGAAATAAGAAAAGCTTACTTCTCCTGTTTTTTAAAATCACAGCTTCTAGAAGGTTTACATGATTTGTTAAAAAACACGAGTTTTTAGAAAATGTGTTTTATTTCATAAATGGAATCAACAAAGTATGGACATTCTACGTCATAACCACTTTCTATAGTTTGCGCATGCGTCCAGAAATAAAAAAAGCTTACTTCCACCGTTTTGTAAAATCACAGCTTCTAGAAGGTTTACATTATTTTGTAAAAAAAAAGAGTTTTTAGAAAATGGGTTTTATTTCATAAATGGAATCTACAAAGTATGCACATTCTACGTCATAACGACTTTCTATAGTTTGCGCATACGTCCGAAAATAAGAAAAGCTTACTTCCCCCATTTTTTAAAATCACAGCTTCTAGAAGGTTTACATGATTTGTTAAAAAACAGGAGTTTGTAGAAAATGTGTTTTATTTCATAAATGGAATCAACAAAGTATGCACATTCTACGTCATAACGACTTTCTATAGTTTGCGCATGCGTCCGGAAATAAAAAAGCTTACTTCCACCGTTTTTTAAAATCACAGCTTCTAGAAGGTTTACATGATTTCTAAAAAGCACAAGTGTTTAGAAAATGTGTTTTATTTCATAAATGGAATCAACAAAGTATGCACATTCTACGTCATAACGACTTTCTATAGTTTGCGCATGCGTTTGGAAATAAGAAAAGCTTACTTCCCCCGTTTTTTAAAATCACAGCTTCTAGAAGGTTTACATGATTTCTTAAAAAACACGAGTTTTTAGAAAATGTGTTTTATTTCATAAATGGAATGAACAAAGTATGCACATTCTACGTCATAAAGACTTTCTATAGTTTTCGCATGCGTCCGGAAATAAGAAAAGCTTACTTCCACCGTTTTTTAAAATCACAGCTTCTAGAGGGTTTACATGATTTCTTAAAAAACATGAGTTTTTAGAAAATATGTTTTATTTCATAAATGGAATCTACAAAGTATGCACATTCTACGTCATAACGACTTTCTATAGTTTGCACATTCGTCCGGAAATAAGAAAAGCTTAGTTCCACCGTTTTTTAAAATCACAGCTTCTAGAAGGTTTACATGATTTCGTAAAAAACACGAGTTTTTAGAAAATGTGCTTTATTTCATAAATGGAATCTACAAAGTATGCAAATTCTACGTCATAACGACTTTCTATAGTTTGCGCATGCGTCTGGAAATAAGAAAAGCTTACTTCCCCCGTTTTTTAATATCACAGCTTCTAGAAGGTTTACATGATTTCTTAAAAAACACGAGTTTTTAGAAAATTTGTTTTATTTCATAAATGGAATCAACAAAGTATGCACATTCTACGCCATAACGACTTTCTATAGTTTGCGCATGCGTCCGGAAATAAGAAAAGCTTACTTCCACGGTTTTTTAAAATCACAGCTTCTAGAAGGTTTACATGATTTCTTAAAAAACATGAGTTTTTAGAAAATGTGTTTTCTTTCATAAATGGAATCAACAAAGTATGCACATTCTAAGTCATAACGACTTTCTATAGTTTGTGCATGGGTTTGGAAATAAGAAAAGCTTACTTCCCCCATTTTTTAAAATCACAGCTTCTAGAAGGTTTACATGATTTCTTAAAAAACATGAGTTTTTAGAAGATGTGTTTTATTTCATAAATGGAATCAACAAAGTATGCACATTCTACGTCATAACGACTTTCTATAGTTTGCGCATGCGTCTGGAAATAAGAAAAGCTTACTTCCACCGTTTTTTAAAATCACAGCTTCTAGAAGGTTTACATGATTTCTTAAAAAGCACGAGTTTTTAGAAAATGTGTTTTATTTCATAAATTTAATCAACAAAGTATGCACATTCTACGTCATAACGACTTTCTATAGTTTGCGCATGCGTCCGGAAATAAGAAAAGCTTGCTTCCCCCGTTTTTTAAAATCACAGCTTCTAGAAGGTTTACATGATTTCTTAAAAAACACGAGTTTTTAGAAAATGTGTTTTATTTCATAAATGGAATGAGCAAAGTATGCACATTCTACTTCATAACGACTTTCCATAGTTTGCGCATGCGTTTGGAAATAAGAAAAGCTTACTTCCCCCGTTTTTTAAAATCACAGCTTCTAGAAAGTTTACATGATTTCTTAAAAAACACGAGTTTTTAGAAAATGTGTTTTATTTCATAAATTGAATCAACAAAGTATGCACATTCTACGTCATAACGACTTTCTATAGTTTGCGCATGCGGCCGGAGATAAGAAAAGCTTACTTCCACCGTTTTTTAAAATCACAGCTTCTAGAAGGTTTACATGATTTCTTAAAAAACACGAGTTTTTAGAAAATGTGTTTTATTTCATAAATGGAATCAAAAAAGTATGCACATTCTACGTCATAACGACTTTCTATAGTTTGCGCATGCGTTTGGAAATAAGAATAGCTTGCTTCCCCCGTTTTTTAAAATCACAGCTTCTAGAAGGTTTACATGATTTCTTAAAAAACACGAGTTTTTAGAAAATGTGTTTTATTTCATAAATGGAATCAGCAAAGTATGCACATTCTACGTCATAACGACTTTCTATAGTTTGCGCATGCGTTTTGAAATAAGAAAAGCTTACTTCCCCCGTTTTTTAAAATCACAGCTTCTAGAAAGTTTACATGATTTCTTAAAAAACACGAGTTTTTAGAAAATGTGTTTTATTTCATAAATGGAATCAACAAAGTATGCACATTCTACGTCATAACGACTTTCTATAGTTTGCGCATGCGGCCGGAGATAAGAAAAGCTTACTTCCACCGTTTTTTAAAATCACAGCTTCTAGAAGGTTTACATGATTTCTTAAAAAACACGAGTTTTTAGAAAATGTGTTTTATTTCATAAATGGAATCAAAAAAGTATGCACATTCTACGTCATAACGACTTTCTATAGTTTGCGCATGCGTTTGGAAATAAGAATAGCTTAATTCCCCCGTTTTTTAAAATCACAGCTTCTAGAAGGTTTACATGATTTCTTAAAAAACACGAGTTTTTAGAAAATGTGTTTTATTTCATAAATGGAATCAACAAAGTATGCACATTCTACGTCATAACAACTTTCTATAGTTTGCGCATGCGTCCGGAAATAAGAAAAGCTTACTTCCACCGTTTTTTAAAATCACAGCTTCTAGAAGGTTTACATGATTACGTAAAAAACACGAGTTTTTATAAAATGTGTTTTATTTCATAAATGGAATCAACAAAGTATGCACATTCTACGTCATAACGACTTTCTATTGTTTGCACATGCGTCCGGAAATAAGAAAAGCTTACTTCCACCGTTTTTTAAAATCACAGCTTTTAGAAGGTTTACATGATTTCGTAAAAAACACGAGTTTTTAGAAAATGTGTTTTCTTTCATAAATGGAATCAACAAAGTATGCACATTCTACATCATAACGACTTTCTATAGTTTGCGCATGCGTCCGGAAATAAGAAAAACTTACTTCCACCGTTTTTTAAAATCACAGCTTCTTGAAGGTTTACATGATGTCGTAAAAAAAATGAGTTTTTAGAAAATGTGTTTTATTTCAAAAATGGAATCTACAAAGTATCCACATTCTACGTCATAATGACTTTCTATAGTTTGCGCATGTGTCCGGAAATAAGAAAAGCCTACTTTCGCCATTTTTTAAAATCACGGCTTCTAGAAGGTTTATATGATGTCGTAAAAAACACAAGTTTTTAGAAAATGTGTTTTATTTCATAAACGGAATCTACAAAGTATGCACATTCTACGTCATAACGACTTTCTATAGTTTGCGCATGTGTCCGGAAATAAGAAAACCTTACTTCCCCCATTTTTTAAAATCACAGCTTCTAGAAGGTTTACATGATTTCTTAAAAAACATGAGTTTTTAGAAAATGTGTTTTATTTCATAAATGGAATCAACAAAGTATGCACATTCTACGTCATAACGAATTTCTATAGTTTGCGCATGCGTTTTGAAATAAGAAAAGCTTACTTCCCCCGTTTTTTAAAATCACAGCTTCTAGAAGGTTTACATGATTTCTTAAAAAACACGAGTTTTTAGAAAATGTGTTTTATTTCATAAATGGAATCAACAAAGTATGCACATTCTACGTCATAACGACTTTCTATAGTTTGCGCATTCGTCCGGAAATAAGAAAAGCTTACTTCCACCGTTTTTTAAAATCACAGCTTCTAGAGGGTTTACATGATTTCGTAAAAAACACGAGTTTTTAGAAAATGTGCTTTATTTCATAAATGAAATCTACAAAGTATGCACATTCTACGTCCTAACGACTTTCTATAGTTTGCGCATGCGTCCGGAAATAAGAAAAGCTTACTTCTCCCGTTTTTTAAAATCACAGCTTCTAGAAGGTTTACATGATTTCTTATAAAACAAGAGTTTTTAGAAAATTTCTTTTATTTCGTAAATGAAATCAACAAAGTATGCACATTCTATGTCATAACGATTTTCAATAGTTTGCTCATGCGTCCGGAAATAAGAAAAGCTTAGCTCCACCGTTTTTTAAAATCACAGCTTCTAGAAGGTTTACATGATTTCTTAAAAAACACAAGTTTTTAGAAAATGTGTTTTATTTCATAAATGGAATCAACAAAGTATGCACATTCTACGTCATAACGACTTTCTATAGTTTGTGCATGCGTTTCGAAATAAGAAAAGCTTACTTCCCCCATTTTTTAAAATCACGACTTCTAGAGGGTTTACATGATTTCTTAAAAAACACGAGTTTTTAGAAAATGTGTTTTATTTCATAAATGGAATGAACAAAGTATGCACATTCTACGTCATAATGACTTTCTATAGTTTTCCCATGCATCCAGAAATAAGAAAAGCTTACTTCCACCGTTTTTTAAAATCACAACTTCTAGAAGGTTTACATGATTTCTTAAAAAACATGAGTTTTTAGAAAAAAAAAATTATTTCGTAAAAGGAATCAACAAAGTATGCACATTCTACGTCATAACGACTTTCTATAGTTTACGCATTCGTTCGGAAATAAGAAAAGCTTACTTCCACGATTTTTTAAAATCACAGCTTCTAGAAGGTTTACATGATTTCGTAAAAAACATGAGTTTTTAGAAAATGTGTTTTAATTCAAAAATCGAATCAAGAAAGTATGCACATTCTACGTCATAACGACTTTCTATAGTTTGCGTATGCGTTTGGAAATAAGAAAAGCTTACATCCCCCGTTTTTTAAAATCACAGCATCTAGAGGGTTTACATGATTTCTTAAAAAACATGAGTTTTTAGAAAATATGTTTTATTTCATAACTGGAATCAACAAATTATGCACATTCTACATCATAACGACTTTCTATAGTTTGCGCATTCATCCGGAAATAAGAAAATCTTACTTCCACCGTTTTTTAAAATCATAGCTTCTAGAAGGTTTACATGATTTCGTAAAAAACACGAGTTTTTAGAAAATGTGTTTTATTTCATAAATGGAATCAACAAAGTATGCACATTCTATGTCATAACAACTTTCTATAGTTTGCGCATGCCTTTGGAAATAAGAAAAGCTTACTTCCCCCATTTTTTAAAATCACAGCTTCTAGAGGGTTTACATGATTACTTAAAAAACACGAGTTTTTAGAAAATGTGTTTTATTTCATAAATGGAATCAACAAAGTATGCACATTCTACGTCATAACGAATTTCTATAGTTTGCGCATGCGTCCGGAAATAAGAATAGCTTATTTCAACCGTTTTTTAAATTCACAGCTTATAGAGGGTTTACATGATTTCTTAAAAAACATGTGTTTTTAGAAAATGTGTTTTATTTCATCAATGGAATCAACAAATTATGCACATTCTACATCATAAGGACTTTCTATAGTTTGCGCATTCGTCCGGAAATAAGAAAAGCTTACTTCCACCATTTTTTAAAATCACAGCTTCTAGAAGGTTTACATGATTTCGTCACAAACACGCGTTTTTAGAAAATGTGCTTTATTTCATCAATGGAATTTACAAAGTATGCACATTCTACGTCATAACGAATTTCTATAGTTTGCGCATGCGTCTGGAAATAAGAAAAGCTTACTTCCCCCTTTTTTTCAAATCACAGCTTCTAGAAGGTTTACATGATTTCTTAAAAAACACGAGTTCTTAGAAAATTTGTTTTATTTCATAAATGGAATCAACAAAGTATGCAAATTCTACGTCATAACGACTTTCTATAGTTTGCGCATGCGTTTGGAAATAAGAAAAGCTTACTTCCCCCGTTTTTTAAAATCACAGCTTCTAGAAGGTTTACATGATTTCTTAAAAAACACGATTTTTTAGAAAATGTGTTTTATTTTATAAATGGAATCAACAAAGTATGCACATTCTACGTTATAACGACTTTCTATAGTTTGCGCATTCGTCCGGAAATAAGAAAAGCTTACTTCCACCGTTTTTTAAAATCACAGCTTCTAGAAGGTTTACATGATTTCGTAAAAAACATGAGTTTTTAGAAAATGTGTTTTATTTCATAAATGGAATCAACAAAGTATGCACATTCTACGTCATAACGACTTTCTATAGTTTGCGCATGCGTTTGGAAATAAGAAAAGCTTACTTCCCCCGTTTTTTAAAATCACAACTTCTAGAAGGTTTACATGATTTCGTAAAAAACACGAGTTTTTAGAGAATGTGTTTTATTTCATAAATGGAATCTAAAAAGTATGCACATTCTACGTCATAACGAGTTTCTATAGTTTGCGCATGCGTCTGGAAATAAGAAAAGCTTACTTTAACAGTTTTATAAAATCACAACTTCTAGAAGGTTTGCATGATTTATTAAAAAACACGAGTTTTTAGAAAATGTGTTTTATTTCATCAATGGAATCAACAAATTATGCACATTCTACATCGTAACGACTTTCTATAGTTTGCGCATTCGTCCAGAAATAAGAAAAGCTTAGTTCCACCGTTTTTTAAAATCACAGCTTCTAGATGGTTTACATGATTTCGTAAAAAACACGAGTTTTTAGAAAATGTGCTTTATTTCATAAATGAAATCTACAAAGTATGCACATTATACGTCCTAACGACTTTCTATAGTTTGCGCATGCGTCCGGAAATAAGAAAAGCTTACTTCTCCCGTTTTTTAAAATCACAGCTTCTAGAAGGCTTACATGATTTCTTAAAAAACAAGAGTTTTTAGAAAATTTGTTTTATTTCGTAAATGAAATCAACAAAGTATGCACATTCTACGTCATAACGACTTTCAATAGTTTGCTCATGCGTCCGGAAATAAGAAAAGCTTAGCTCCACCGTTTTTTAAAATCACAGCTTCTAGAAGGTTTACATGATTTCTTAAAAAACACGAGTTTTTAGAAAATGTGTTTTATTTCATCAATGGAATCAACAAAGTATGCACATTCTACGTCATAACGACTTTCTATAGTTTTCAAATGCGTTTGGAAATAAGAAAAGATTACTTCCCCCGTTTTTTAAGATCACAGCTTCTAAAAGGTTTACATGATTTCTTAAAAAACACGAGTTTTTAGAAAATGTGTTTTATTACATAAATGGAATCAACAAAGTATGCACATTCTACGTCATAACGACTTTCTATAGTTTGCGCATGCGTCCGGAAATAAGAAACGCTTACTTCCCTCGTTTTTTAAAATCACAGCTTCTAGAGGGTTTACATGATTTCTTAGAAAACACGAGTTTTTAGAAAATGTGTTTTATTTCATAAATGGAATCAACAAATTATGCACATTCTACATCATAACAACTTTCTATAGTTTGCGGATTCGTCCGAAAATAAGAAAAGCTTACTTCCACCGTTTTTTAAAATCACAGCTTCTAGAAGGTTTACATGATTTCTTAAAAAACAAGAGTTTTTAGAAAATGTGTTTTCTTTCATAAATGGAATCAACAAAGTATGCACATTCTACGTCATAACGACTTTCTATAGTTTGCGCATGCGTTTGGAAATAAGAAAAGCTTACTTCCCCCGTTTTTTTAAAATCACAGCTTCTAGAAGGTTTACATGATTTCTTAAAAAACACGAGTTTTTAGAAAATGTTTTTTATTTCATAAATGGAATCAACAAAGTATGAACATTCTACATCATAATGACTTTCTATAGTTTGCACATGCATCCGGAAATAAGAAAATCTTACTTCCACCATTTTTTAAAATCACAGCTTCTAGAAGGTTTACATGATTTCGTAAAAAACACGAGTTTTTAGAAATGTGTTTTATTTCATAAATGGAATCAACAAAGTATGCACATTCTACGTCATAACGACTTTCTATAGTTTGCGCATGCGTCCGGAAATAAGAAAAGCTTACTTCCACCGATTTTTAAAATCACAGCTTCTAGAAGGTTTACATGATTTCTTAAAAAACCCGAGTTTTTAGAAAATGTGTTTTATTTCATAAAGAGAATCATCAAAGTATGCACATTCTACGTCATAACGACTTTCTATAGTTTGCACATGCGTCCGGAAATAAGAAAATCTTACTTCCACCATTTTTTAAAATCACAGCTTCTAGAAGGTTTACATGATTTCGTAAAAAACACGAGTTTTTAGAAATGTGTTTTATTTCATAAATGGAATCAACAAAGTATGCACATTCTACGTCATAACGACTTTCTATAGTTTGCGCATGCGTCCGGAAATAAGAAAAGCTTACTTCCACCGATTTTTAAAATCACAGCTTCTAGAAGGTTTACATGATTGCGTAAAAAACAGGAGTTTTTAGAAAATGTGTTTTATTTCATAAATGGAATCTACAAAGTATGCACATTCTACGTCATAACGACTTTGTATTGTTTGCGCATGCGTCCGGAAATAAGAAAAGCTTACTTCCACCGTTTTTTAAAATCACAGCTTCTAGAAGGTTTACATGATTTCGTAAAAAACATGAGTTTTTAGAAAATATGTTTTATTTCATAAATGGAATCTACAAAGTATGCACATTCTACATCATAACGACTTTCTATAGTTTGCGCATGCGTCCGGAAATAAGAAAAGATTACTTCCCCCGTTTTTTAAAATCACAGCTTCTAGAAGGTTTAAATGATTTCTTAAAAAACACGAGTTTTTAGAAAATGTGTTTTATTTCATAAATGGAATCAAAAAAGTATGCACATTCTACATCATAACGACTTTCTATAGTTTGCGCATGCGTTTGGAAATAAGAAAAGCTTACTTCCCCCGTTTTTTAAAATCACCGCTTCTACAAGGTTTACATGATTTCTTTAAAACACGAGTTTTTAGAAAATGTGTTTTATTTCATAAATGGAATCAACAAAGTATGCACATTATATGTCATAACGACTTTCTATAGTTTGCGCATGCGTCCGGAAATAAGAAAAGCTTACTTGCACCGTTTTTTAAAATCACAGCTTTTAGAAGGTTTACATGATTTCGTATAAAACACGAGTTTTTAGAAAATGTGTTTTATTTCATAAATGGAATCAACAAAGTATGCACATTCTACGTCATAACGACTTTCTATAGTTTTCACATGCGTTTGGAAATAAGAAAAGCTTACTTCCCCCGTTTTTTAAAATCACAGCTTCTAGAAGGTTTACATGATTTCTTAAAAAACCTGAGTTTTTAGAATATGTTTTTTATTTCATAAATGGAATCATCAAAGTATGCACATTCTACGTCATAATGACTTTCTATAGTTTGCGCATGCGTCCGGAAATAAGAAGAGCTTACTTCCACCGTTTTTTAAAATCACAGCTTCTAGAAGGTTTACATGCTTTCGTAAAAAACACGAGTTTTTAGAAAATGTGCTTTATTTCATAAATGGAATCTACAAAGTATGCACATTCTACGTCATAACGACTTTGTATTGTTTGTGCATGCGTCCGGGAATAACAAAAGCTTACTTCCACCGTTTTTTAAAATCACGGCTTCTAGAAGGTTTACATGATTTCGTAAAAAACACGAGTTTTTAGAAAATTTGTTTTATTTCATAAATGGAATCTACAAAGTATGCACATTCTACGTCATAACGACTTTCTATAGTTTGCGCATGCGTCCGGAAATAATAAAAGATTACTTCCCCCGTTTTTTAAAATCACAGCTTCTAGAAGGTTTAAATGATTTCTTAAAAAACACGAGTTTTTAGAAAATGTGTTTTATTTCATAAATGGAATCAACAAAGTATGCACATTCTACATCATAACGACTTTCTATAGTTTGTGCATGCGTCCGGAAATAAGAAAAGCTTACTTCCACCGATTTTTTAAAATCACAGCTTCTAGAAGGTTTACATGATTTCGTAAAAAACACGAGTTTTTAGAAAATGTGTTTTATTTCATAAATGGAATCTACAAAGTATGCACATTCTACGGCATAACGACTTTGTATTGTTTGCTCATGCGTCCGGAAATAACAAACGCTTACTTCCACCGTTTTTTAAAATCACGGCTTCTAGAAGGTTTACATGATTTCGTAAAAAACACGAGTTTTTAGAAAATGTGTTTTATTTCATAAATGGAATCTACAAAGTATGCACATTCTATGTAATAACGACTTTGTATTGTTTGCGCATGCGTCCGGAAATAACAAAAGCTTACTTCCACCGTTTTTTAAAATCACGGCTTCTAGAAGGTTTACATGATTTCGTAAAAAACACGAGTTTTTAGAAAATGTGTTTTATTTCATAAATGGAATCTACAAAGTATGCACATTCTACGTCATAACGACTTTCTATAGTTTGCGCATGCTTCCGGAAATAAGAAAAGATTACTTTCCCCGTTTTTTAAAATCACAGCTTCTAGAAGGTTTAAATGATTTCTTAAAAAACACGAGTTTTTAGAAAATGTGTTTTATTTCATAAATGGAATCAACAACGTATGCACATTCTACGTCATAACGACTTTCTATAGTTTTCGCATGCGTTTGGAAATAAGAAAAGCTTACTTCCCCCGTTTTTTAAAATCACAACTTCTAGATGGTTTACATGATTTCTTTAAAACACGAGTTTTTAGAAAATGTGTTTTATTTCATAAATGGAATCAACAAAGTATGCACATTCTACGTCATAACAACTTTCTATAGTTTGTGCATGCGTCCGGAAATAAGAAAAGCTTACTTCCACCGTTTTTTAAAATCACAGCTTCTAGAAGCTTTACATGAATTCGTAAAAAACACGAGTTTTTAGAAAATGTGCTTTATTTCATAAATGGAATCTGCAAAGTATGCACATTCTATGTCATAACGAATTTCTATAGTTTGCGCTTTCGTCCGGAAATAAGAAAAGCTTACTTCCCCTGTTTTTTAAAATCACAGCTTCTAGAAGGTTTACATGATTTCGTAAAAAACACGAGTTTTTAGAAAATGTGTTTTATTTCATCAATGGAATCAACAAAGTATGCACATTCTACGTCATAACGACTTTCTATAGTTTGCGAATGCGTTTGGTAATCAGAAAAGCTTACTTCCCCCGTTTTTTAAAATCACAGCTTCTAGAAGGTTTACATGATTTCTTAAAAAACCCGAGTTTTAAGAAAATGTGTTTTATTTCATAAAGAGAATCAACAAAGTACGCACATTCTATGTCATAACAACTTTATATAGTTTGCACATGCGTCCGGAAATAACAAAAGCTTACTTCCACCGTTTTTTAAAATCACGGCTTCTAGAAGGTTTACATGATTTCGTAAAAAACACGAGTTTTTAGAAAATGTGTTTTATTTCATAAATGGAATCTACAAAGTATGCACATTCTATGTCATAACGACTTTCTATAGTTTGCGCATGCGTCCGGAAATAAGAAAAGATTACTTCCCCCGTTTTTTAAAATCACAGCTTCTAGAAGGTTTACATGATTTCGTAAAAATCACGAGTTTTTAGAAAATGTGTTTTATTTCGTAAATGGAATCAACAAAGTATGCACATTCTACGTCATAATGACTTTCTATAGTTTGCGCATTTGTCCGAAAATAAGAAAAGCTTACTTCGCCTGTTTTTTAAAATCACAGCTTCTAGAAGGTTTACATGATTTCGTAAAAAACAAGAGTTTTTAGAAAATGTGTTTTATTTCATAAATGGAATCAACAAAGTATGCACATTCTACGTCATAACGACTTTCTATAGTTTGCACATGCGTTTGGAAATAAGAAAAGCTTACTTCCCCCATTTTTTGAAATCACAACTTCTAGAAGGTTTACATGATTTCTTTAAAACACGAGTTTTTAGAAAATGTGTTTTATTTCATAAATGGAATCAACAAAGTATGCATATTCTATGTCATAATGACTTTCTATAGTTTGCGCATGCGTCCGGAAATCAGAAAAGCTTACTTCCACCGTTTTTTAAAATCACAGCTTCTAGAAGGTTTACATGATTTCGTAAAAAACACAAGTTTTTAGAAAATGTGTTTTATTTCATAAATGGAATCTACAAAGTATGCAATTCTACGTCATAAGGACTTTCTATTGTTTGCGCATGCATCCGGAAATAAGAAAAGCTTACTTCCACCGTTTTTTAAAATCACAGCTTCTAGAAGGTTTACATGATTTCGTAAAAAACACGAGTTTTTAGAAAATGTGTTTTATTTCATAAATGGAATCAACAAAGTATGCACATTCTATGTCATAACGACTTTCAATAGTTTGCACATGCGTTTGGAAATAAGAAAAGCTTACTTCCCCCATTTTTTAAAATCACAGCTTCTAGAAGGTTTACATGATTTCATAAAAACACGAGTTTTTAGAAAATGTGTTTTATTTCATAAATAGAATCAACAAAGTATGCACATTCTACGTCATAACGACTTTCTATAGTTTGCACATGCGTCCGGAAATAAGAAAAGCTTACTTCCACCATTTTTTAAAATCACAGCTTCTAGAAGGTTTACATGATTTCGTAAAAAACACGAGTTTTTAGAAAATGTGTTTTAATTCAAAAATCGAATCAACAAAGTATGCACATTCTACGTCATAACGACTTTCTATAGTTTGCGCATGCGTCCGGAAATAAGAAAAGCTTACTTCCACCGATTTTTTAAAATCACAGCTTCTAGAAGGTTTACATGATTTCGTAAAAAACACGAGATTTTAGATAATGTGTTTTATTTCATAAATGGAATCTACAAAGTATGCACATTCTACGTCATAACGACTTTGTATAGTTTGCGCATGCGTTCGGAAATAAGAAAAGCTTACTTCCGCCGTTTTTTAAAATCACTGCTTCTAGAAGGTTTACATGATTTCTTAAAAAACATGAGTTTTTAGAAAATGTGTTTTATTTCATAAATGGAATCAACAAAGTATGCACATTCTACGTCATAACGATTTCTATAGTTTGCGCATGCGTTTGGAAATAAGAAAAGCTCTCTTCCCCCGTTTTTTAAAATCACAGCTTCTAGAAGGTTTACATGATTTCTTTAAAACACGAGTTTTTAGAAAATGTGTTTTATTTCATAAATGGAATCAACAAAGTATGCACATTCTATGTCATAACGACTTTCTATAGTTTGCGCATGCGTCCGGAAATAAGAAAAGCTTACTTTCACCTTTTTTTAAAATCACAGCTTCTAGAAGGTTTACATGACTTCGTAAAAAACACGAGTTTTTAGAAAATGTGTTTTATTTCATAAATGGAATCTACAAAGTATGCAAATTCTACGTCATAACAACTTTCTATTGTTTGCGCATGCGTCCGGAAATAAGAAAAGCTTACTTCCACCGCTTTTTAAAATCACAGCTTCTAGAAGGTTTACATGATTTCGTAAAAAACACGAGTTTTTAGAAAATGTGTTTTAATTCATAAATGGAATCAACAAAGTATGCACATTCTACGTCATAACGACTTTCAATAGTTTGCACATGCGTTTGGAAATAAGAAAAGCTTACTTCCCCCATTTTTTAAAATCACATCTTCTAGAAGGTTTACATGATTTCTTAAAAAACACGAGTTTCTAGAAAATGTGTTTTATTTCATAAATAGAATCAACAAAGTATGCACATTCTACGTCATAACGACTTTCTATAGTTTGCGCATGCGTCCGGAAATAAGAAAAGCTTACTTCCACCGTTTTTGAAAATCACAGCTTCTAGAAGGTTTACATGATTTCATAAAAAACACGAGTTTTTAGAAAATGTGTTTTATTTCATAAATAGAATCAACAAAGTATGCACATTCTACGTCATTACGACTTTCTATTGTTTGCGCATGCGTCCGGAAATAAGAAAATCTTACTTCCACCGATTTTTAAAAGCACAGCTTCTAGAAGGCTTACATGATTTCGTAAAAAGAACGAATTTTTAGAAAATGTGTTTTATTTCATAAATGGAATCTACAAGGTATGCACATTCTACGTCATAACGACTTTCTATAGTTTTCGCATGCGTCCGGAAATAAGAAAAGATTACTTCCCCAGTTTTTTAAAATCACAGCTTCTAGAAGGTTTACATGATTTCATAAAAAACACGAGTTTTTAGAAAATGTGTTTTATTTCATCAATGGAATCTACAAAGTATGCACATTCTATGTCATAACGACTTTCTATAGTTTGCACATGCGTCCGGAAATAAGAAAATCTTACTTCCCCAGTTTTTTAAAATCACAGCTTCTAGAAGGTTTACATGATTTCTTAAAAAACACGAGTTTTTAGAAAATGTGTTTTCTTTCATCAATGGAATCAACAAAGTATGCACATTCTACATCATAACGACTTTCTATAGTTTGCGCATGCGTCCGAAAATAAGAAAAGCTTACTTCCCCAGTTTTTAAGAAATCACAGCTTCTAGAAGGTTTACATGATTTCTAAAAAACACGAGTTTTTAGAAAATGTGTTTTATTTCATAAATGGAATCAACAAAGTATGCACATTCTACGTCATAACGACTTTCTATAGTTTGCGCATTCGTCCGGAAATATAATAAGGTTACTTCCACCGTTTTTTAAAATCACAGCTTCTAGAAGGTTTACATGATTTTGTAAAAAACATTATTTTTTAGAAAATGTGTTTTATTTCATAAATGGAATCTACAATGTATGCTCAGTCTACGTCATAACGACTTTCTATAGTTTGCACATGCGTCCGGAAATAAGAAAAGCTTACTTCCACCGTTTTTTAAAATCACAGCCTCCCGAAGGTTTACATGATTTCGTAAAAAACACGGGTTTTTAGAAAATGTGTTTTATTTCATAAATGGAATCTACAAAGTATATACATTCTATGTCATAACGATTTTCTATAGTTTGCGCATGCATCGGGAAATAAAAAAAGCTTACTTCCCCCGTTTTTTAAAATCACAGCTTCTAGAAGGTTTACATGATTTCGTAAAAAACACGAGTTTTTAGAAAATGTGTTTTATTTCATAAATGGAATCTACAAAGTATGCACATTCTACGTCATAAAGACTTTCTATAGTTTGCGGATGCGTCCGGAAATAAGAAACGCTTACTTCCACCGTTTTTTAAAATCACAGCTTCTAGAAGGTTTACATGATTTCGTAAAAAACACGAGTTTTTAGAAAATGTGTTTTATTTCATAAATTGAATCTACAAAGTATGCTCATTCTACATCATCACGACTTTCTATAGTTTGCGCATGCGTCCGGAAATAAGAAACGCTTACTTCCCCCGTTTTTTAATATCAAAGCTTCTAGAAGGTTTACATGATTTCGTAAAAAACACGAGTTTTTAGAAAATATGTTTTATTTCATAAATGGAATCTACAAAGTATGCACATTCTACGTCATAACGACTTTCTATAGTTTGGGCATGTGTCCGGAAATAAGAATACCTTACTTCCCCTGTTTTTTAAAATCACAGCTTCTAGAAGGTTTACATCAATTCTTAAAAAACATGAGTTTTTAGAAAATGTGTTTTCTTTCATAAATGGAATCAACAAAGTATGCACATTCTACGTCATAATGAGTTTCTATAGTTTGCGCATGCGTTTGCAAATAAGAAAAGCTTACTTCCCCCGTTTTTTAAAATCACAGTTTCTAGAAGGTTTACATGATTTCTTAAAAAACACGAGTTTTTAGAAAATGTTTTTTATTTCATCAATGGAATCAACAAAGTATGCACATTCTACATAATAATGACTTTCTATAGTTTGCGCATGCGTCCGGAAATAAGAAAAGCTTACTTCCCCTGTTTTTTAAAATCACTGCTTCTAGAAGGTTTACATGATTTCATAAAAAACACGAGTTTTTAGAAAATGTGTTTTATTTCATAGATGGAATCTACAAAGTATGCACATTCTACGTCATAACGACTTTCTATAGTTTGCGCATGCGTCCGGAAATAAGAAAAGCTTACTTCCCCCGTTTTTTAAAATCACAGCTTCTAGAAGGTTTACATGATTTCGTAAAAATCACGAGTTTTTAGAAAATGTGTTTTATTTCGTAAATGGAATCAACAAAGTATGCACATTCTACGTCATAACGACTTTCTATAGTTTACGCATTTGTCCGAAAATAAGAAAAGCTTACTTCGCCTGTTTTTTAAAATCACAGCTTCTAGAAGGTTTACATGATTTCGTAAAAAACACGAGTTTTTAGAAAATGTGTTTTATTTCATAAATGGAATCAACAAAGTATGCACATTCTACGTCATAATGACTTTCTATAGTTTGCGAATGCGTTTGGAAATAAGAAAAGCTTACTTCCCCCGTTTTTTAAAATCACAGCCTCTAGAACGTTTACATGATTTCTTAAAAAACCCGAGTTTTTAGAAAATGTGTTTTATTTCATAAAGAGAATCAACAAAGTATGCACATTCTACGTCATAACGACTTTCTATAGTTTGCACATTCGTCCGGAAATAAGAAAAGCTTACTTCCACCATTTTTTAAAATTACAGCTTCTAGAAGGTTTACATGATTTCGTAAAAAACACGAGTTTTTAGAAAATGTGTTTTATTTCATAAATGGAATCAACAAAGTATGCACATTCTACGTCATAACGACTTTCTATAGTTTGCGCATGCGTCCGGAAATAAGAAAGGCTTACATCCACTGATTTTTAAAATCACAGTTTCTAGAAGGTTTACATGATTTCGTAAAAAACACGAGTTTTTAGAAAATGTGTTTTATTTGATAAATGGAATCTACAAAGTATGCACATTCTACGTCATAACGACTTTCTATAGTTTGCGCATGCTTCCGGAAATAAGAAAAGATTACTTTCCCCGTTTTTTAAAATCACAGCTTCTAGAAGGTTTAAATGATTTCTTAAAAAACACGAGTTTTAAGAAAATGTGTTTTCTTTCATAAATGGAATCAACAAAGTATGCACATTCTACGTCATAACGACTTTCTATAGTTTGCGCATGCGTTTGCAAATAAGAAAAGCTTACTTCCCCCGTTTTTTAAAATCACAGCTTCTAGAAGGTTTACATGATTTCTTAAAAAACACGAGTTTTTAGAAAATGTTTTTTATTTCATCAATGGAATCAACAAAGTATGCACATTCTACATCATAAGAACTTTCTATTGTTTGCGCATCGCGTCCGGAAATAAGAAAAGCTTACTTCCACCGTTTTTTGAAATCACAGCTTCTAGAAGGTTTACATGATTTCGTAAAAAACACGAGTTTTTAGAAAATGTGTTTTAATTCATAAATGGAATCAACAAAGTATGCACATTCTCCATCATAACGACTTTCAATAGTTTGCACATGCGTTTGGAAATAAGAAAAGCTTACTTCCCCCATTTTTTAAAATCACATCTTCTAGAAGGTTTACATGATTTCTTAAAAAACACGAGTTTCTAGAAAATGTGTTTTATTTCATAAATAGAATCAACAAAGTATGCACATTCTACGTCATAACGACTTTCTATAGTTTGCGCATGCATCCGGAAATAAGAAAAGCTTACTTCCACCGTTTTTGAAAATCACAGCTTCTAGAAGGTTTACATGATTTCATAAAAACACGAGTTTTTAGAAAATGTGTTTTATTTCATAAATCGAAGCAACAAAGTATGCACATTCTACGTCATAACGACTTTCTATTGTTTGCGCATGCGTCCGGAAATAAGAAAAGCTTACTTCCACCGATTTTTAAAAGCACAGCTTCTAGAAGGTTTACATGATTTCGTAAAAAGAACGAGTTTTTAGAAAATGTGTTTTATTTCATAAATGGAATCTACAAGGTATGCACATTCTACGTCATAACGACTTTCTATAGTTTGCGCATGCGTCCAGAAATAAGAAAAGATTACTTCCCCAATTTTTTAAAATCACACATTCTAGAAGGTTTACATGATTTCATAAAAAACACGAGTTTTAGAAAATGTGTTTTATTTCATCAATGGAATCTACAAAGTATACACATTCTATGTCATAACGACTTTCTATAGTTTGCGCATGCGTCCGGAAATAAGAAAAGCTTGCTTCCCCAGTTTTTTAAAATCACAGCTTCTAGAAGGTTTACATGATTTCTTAAAAAACACGAGTTTTTGGAAAATGTGTTTTCTTTCATAAATGGAATCAACAAAGTATGCACATTCTACATCATAACGACTTTCTATAGTTTGCGCATGCGTCCGAAAATAAGAAAAGCTTACTTCCCCAGTTTTTTAAAATCACAGCTTCTAGAAGGTTTACATGATTTCTTAAAAAACACGAGTTTTTAGAAAATGTGTTTTATTTCATAAATGGAATCAACAAAGTATGCACATTCTACGTCATAACGACTTTCTATAGTTTGCGCATTCGTCCGCAAATATAATAAGGTTACATCCACCGTTTTTTAAAATCACAACTTCTAGAAGGTTTACATGATTTCGTAAAAAACATGAGTTTTTAGAAAATGTGTTTTATTTCATATATGGAATCTGCAATGTATGCCCATTCTACGTCATAACGACTTTCTATAGTTTGCACATGCGTCCGAAAATAACAAAAGCTTACTTCCACCGTTTTTTAAAATCACAGCTTCCCGAAGGTTTACCTGATTTCGTAAAAAACACGGGTTTTTAGAAAATGTGTTTTATTTCATAAATGGAATCTACCAGGTATGTACATTCTACGTCATAACGTCTTTCTATAGTTTGCGCATGCATCGGGAAATAAGAAAAGCTTACTTCCCCCGTTTTTTAAAATCACAGCTTCTAGAAGGTTTACATGATTTCGTAAAAAACACGAGTTTTTAGCAAATGTGTTTTATTTCATAAATGGAATCTACAAAGTATGCACATTCTACGTCATAACGACTTTCTATAGTTTGCGCATGCGTCCGGAAATAAGAAACGCTTACTTCCACAGTTTTTTAAAATCACAGCTTCTAGAAGGTTTACATGATTTCGTAAAAAACACGAGTTTTTACAAAATGTGTTTTATTTCATAAATGGAATCAACAAAGTATGTACATTCTACGTCATAACAACTTTCTATAGTTTGCGCATTCGTCCGGAAATAAGAAAAGCTTACTTCCACCGTTTTTTAAAATCACAGCTTCTAGAAGGTTTACATGATTTCGTAAAAAACACGAGTTTTTAGAAAATGTGTTTTATTTCATAAATGGAATCTACAAAGTATGCTCATTCTACGTCATCACGACTTTCTATAGTTTTCGCATGCGTCCGGAAATAAGAAACGCTTACTTCCCCCGTTTTTTAATATCAAAGCTTCTAGAAGGTTTACATGATTTCGTAAAAAACATGAGCTTTTAGAAAATATGTTTTATTTCATAAATGGAATCTACAAAGTATGCACATTCTACGTCATAACGACTTTTTGTAGTTTGGGCATGTGTCTGGAAATAAGAATAGCTTACTTCCCCCGTTTTTTAAAATCACAGCTTCTAGAAGGTTTACATCATTTCTTAAAAAACACGAGTTTTTAGAAAATGTGTTTTCTTTCATAAATGGAATCAACAAAGTATGCACATTCTACGTCATAATGACTTTCTATAGTTTGCGCATGCGTTTGGAAATAAGAAAAGCTTACTTCCCCCGTTTTTTAAAATAACAGCTTCTAGAAGGTTTACATGATTTCTTAAAAAACATGAGTTTTTAGAAAATATTTTTTATTTCATCAATGGAATCAACAAAGTATGCACATTCTACATCATAATGACTTTCTATAGTTTGCGCATGCATCCGGAAATAAGAAAAGCTTACTTCCCCTGTTTTTTAAAATCACTGCTTCTAGAAGGTTTACATGATTTCGTAAAAAACACGAGTTTTTAGAGAATGTGTTTTATTTCATAGATGGAATCTACAAAGTATGCACATTCTACGTCATAACGACTTTCTATAGTTTGCGCATGCTTCCGGAAATAAGAAAAGATTACTTTCCCCGTTTTTTAAAATCACAGCTTCTAGAAGGTTTAAATGATTTCTTAAAAGACACGAGTTTTTAGAAAATGTGTTTTATTTCATAAATGGAATCAACAAAGTATGCACATTCTACGTCATAACGACTTTCTATAGTTTGCGCATGCGTTTGGAAATAAGAAAAGCTTACTTCCCCCGTTTTTTAAAATCACAACTTCTAGAAGGTTTACATGATTTCTTTAAAACACGAGTTTTTAGAAAATGTGTTTTATTTCATAAATGGAATCAACAAAGTATGCACATTCTACGTCATAACAACTTTCTATAGTTTGCGCATGCGTCCGGAAATAAGAAAGGCTTACATCCACTGATTTTTAAAATCACAGTTTCTAGAAGGTTTACATGATTTCGTAAAAAACACGAGTTTTTAGAAAATGTGTTTTATTTGATAAATGGAATCTACAAAGTATGCACATTCTACGTCATAACGACTTTCTATAGTTTGCGCATGCTTCCGGAAATAAGAAAAGATTACTTTCCCCGTTTTTTAAAATCACAGCTTCTAGAAGGTTTAAATGATTTCTTAAAAAACACGAGTTTTAAGAAAATGTGTTTTCTTTCATAAATGGAATCAACAAAGTATGCACATTCTACGTCATAATGACTTTCTATAGTTTGCGCATGCGTTTGCAAATAAGAAAAGCTTACTTCCCCCGTTTTTTAAAATCACAGCTTCTAGAAGGTTTACATGATTTCTTAAAAAACACGAGTTTTTAGAAAATGTTTTTTATTTCATCAATGGAATCAACAAAGTATGCACATTCTACATCATAAGAACTTTCTATTGTTTGCGCATGCGTCCGGAAATAAGAAAAGCTTACTTCCACCGTTTTTTGAAATCACAGCTTCTAGAAGGTTTACATGATTTCGTAAAAAACACGAGTTTTTAGAAAATGTGTTTTAATTCATAAATGGAATCAACAAAGTATGCACATTCTCCATCATAACGACTTTCAATAGTTTGCACATGCGTTTGGAAATAAGAAAAGCTTACTTCCCCCATTTTTTAAAATCACATCTTCTAGAAGGTTTACATGATTTCTTAAAAAACACGAGTTTCTAGAAAATGTGTTTTATTTCATAAATAGAATCAACAAAGTATGCACATTCTACGTCATAACGACTTTCTATAGTTTGCGCATGCATCCGGAAATAAGAAAAGCTTACTTCCACCGTTTTTGAAAATCACAGCTTCTAGAAGGTTTACATGATTTCATAAAAACACGAGTTTTTAGAAAATGTGTTTTATTTCATAAATCGAAGCAACAAAGTATGCACATTCTACGTCATAACGACTTTCTATTGTTTGCGCATGCGTCCGGAAATAAGAAAAGCTTACTTCCACCGATTTTTAAAAGCACAGCTTCTAGAAGGTTTACATGATTTCGTAAAAAGAACGAGTTTTTAGAAAATGTGTTTTATTTCATAAATGGAATCTACAAGGTATGCACATTCTACGTCATAACGACTTTCTATAGTTTGCGCATGCGTCCAGAAATAAGAAAAGATTACTTCCCCAATTTTTTAAAATCACACATTCTAGAAGGTTTACATGATTTCATAAAAAACACGAGTTTTTAGAAAATGTGTTTTATTTCATCAATGGAATCTACAAAGTATACACATTCTATGTCATAACGACTTTCTATAGTTTGCGCATGCGTCCGGAAATAAGAAAAGCTTGCTTCCCCAGTTTTTTAAAATCACAGCTTCTAGAAGGTTTACATGATTTCTTAAAAAACACGAGTTTTTGGAAAATGTGTTTTCTTTCATAAATGGAATCAACAAAGTATGCACATTCTACATCATAACGACTTTCTATAGTTTGCGCATGCGTCCGAAAATAAGAAAAGCTTACTTCCCCAGTTTTTTAAAATCACAGCTTCTAGAAGGTTTACATGATTTCTTAAAAAACACGAGTTTTTAGAAAATGTGTTTTATTTCATAAATGGAATCAACAAAGTATGCACATTCTACGTCATAACGACTTTCTATAGTTTGCGCATTCGTCCGCAAATATAATAAGGTTACATCCACCGTTTTTTAAAATCACAACTTCTAGAAGGTTTACATGATTTCGTAAAAAACATGAGTTTTTAGAAAATGTGTTTTATTTCATATATGGAATCTGCAATGTATGCCCATTCTACGTCATAGCTTCTAGAAGGTTTTTAGAAAATGTGTTTTATTTCATAAATCGAATCAACAAAGTATGCACATTCTATGTCATAACGACTTTCTATAGTTTGCGCATGCGTCCGGAAATAAGAAAAGCTTACTTTCACCTTTTTTTAAAATCACAGCTTCTAGAAGGTTTACATGACTTCGTAAAAAACATGAGTTTTTAGAAAATGTCTTTTATTTCATAAATGGACTCTACAAAGTATGCAAATTCTACTTCATAACGACTTTCTATAGTTTGCGCATATGTCCGGAAATAAGAAAAGCTTACTTCCACCGTTTTTTAAAATCACAGCTTCTCGAATGTTTACATGATTTCGTAAAAAACACGAGTTTTTAGAAAATGTGTTTTAATTCATAAATGGAATCAACAAAGTATGCACATTCTACGTCATAACGACTTTCAATAGTTTGCACATGCGTTTGGAAATAAGAAAATCTTACTTCCCCCATTTTTTAAAATCACATCTTCTAGAAGGTTTACATGATTTCTTAAAAAACACGAGTTTCTAGAAAATGTGTTTTATTTCATAAATAGAATCAACAAAGTATGCACATTCTACGTCATAACGACTTTCTATAGTTTGCGCATGCGTTCGGAAATAAGAAAAACTTACTTCCACCGTTTTTGAAAATCACAGCTTCTAGAAGGTTTACATGATTTCATAAAAAACACGAGTTTTTAGAAAATGTGTTTTATTTTATAAATGGAATCAACAAAGTATGCACATTCTACGTCATAACGACTTTCTATTGTTTGTGCATGCGTCCGGAAATAAGAAAAGCTTACTTCCACCGATTTTTAAAAGCACAGCTTCTAGAAGGTTTACATGATTTCGTAAAAAGAACGAGTTTTTAGAAAATGTGTTTTATTTCATAAATGGAATCTACAAGGTATTCACATTCTACATCATAACGACTTTCTATACTTTGCGCATGCGTCTGGAAATAAGAAAAGATTACTTCCCCAGTTTTTTAAAATCACAGCTTCTAGAAGGTTTACATGATTTCATAAAAAACACGAGTTTTTAGAAAATGTGTTTTATTTCATCAATGGAATCTACAAAGTATGCACATTCAATGTCATAACGACTTTCTATAGTTTGCGCATGCGTCCGGAAATAAGAAAAACTTACTTCCACCGTTTTTTAAAATCACAGCTTCTAGAAGGTTTACATGATTTCTTACAAAACACGAGTTTTTAGAAAATGTGTTTTCTTTCATCAATGGAATCAACAAAGTATGCACATTCTACATCATAACGACTTTCTATAGTTTGCGCATGCGTCCGAAAATAAGAAAAGCTTACTTCCCCAGTTTTTTAAAATCACAGCTTCTAGAAGGTTTACATCATTTCTTAAAAAACATGAGTTTTTAGAAAATGTGTTTTCTTTCATAAATGGAATCAACAAAGTATGCACATTCTACGTCATAATGACTTTCTATAGTTTGCGCATGTGTTTGCAAATAAGAAAAGCTTACTTCCCCCGTTTTTTAAAATCACAGCTTCTAGAAGGTTTACATGATTTCTTAAAAAATACGAGTTTTTAGAAAATGTGTTTTATTTCATAAATGGAATCAACAAAGTATGCACATTCTACGTCATAATGACTTTCTATAGTCTGCGCATGCGTTTGCAAATAAGAAAAGCTTACTTCCCCCGTTTTTTAAAATCACAGCTTCTAGAAGGTTTACATGATTTCTCAAAAAACACGAGTTTTTAAAAAATGTTTTTTATTTCATCAATGGAATCAACAAAGTATGCACATTCTACATCATAATGACTTTCTATTGTTTGCGCATGCGTCCGGAAATAAGTAAAGCTTACTTCCACCGTTTTTTTAAAATCACAGCTTCTAGAAGGTTTACATGATTTCGTAAAAAACACGAGTTTTTAGAAAATGTGTTTTAATCCATAGATGGAATCTACAAAGTATGCACATTCTACGTCATAACGACTTTCTATAGTTTGCGCATGCGTCCGGAAATAAGAAAAGCTCACTTCCCCCATTTTTTAAAATCACATCTTCTAGAAGGTTTACATGATTTCTTAAAAATCACGAGTTTTTAGAAAATGTGTTTTATTTCATAAATGGAATCAACAAAGTATGCACATTCTACGTCATAACGACTTTCTATAGTTTGCCAATTCGTCCGAAAATAAGAAAAGCTTACTTCCCCAGTTTTTTAAAATCACAGCTTCTAGAAGGTTTACATGATTTCTTAAAAAACACGAGTTTTTAGAAAATGTGCTTTATTTCATAAATGGAATCAACAAAGTATGCACATTCTACGTCATAACGACTTTCTATAGATTGCGCATGCGTTTAGAAATAAGAAAAGCTTACTTCCCTCGTTTTTTTAAATCACAGCTTCTAGAAGGTTTACATGATTTCGTAAAAAACATGAGTTTTTACAAAATGTTTTTTATTTCATAAATGGAATCAACAAAGTATGCACATTCTACGTCATAACGACTTTCTATAGTTTGCGCATGCGTCCGGAAATAAAAAAAGCTTACTTCCTCCTTTTTTTAAAATCACAGCTTCTAGAAGGTTTACATGATTTTGTAAAAAAAAAGAGTTTTTGGAAAATGTGTTTTATTTCATAAATGGAATCTACATTCTACGTCATAACGACTTTCTATAGTTTGCGCATTCGTCCGGAAATAAGAAAAGCTTACTTCCACCATTTTTTAAAATCACAGCTTCTAGAATGTTTACATGATTTCGTAAAAAACAGGAGTTTTTAGAAAATGTGTTTTATTTCATAAATGGAATCTACAAAGTATGCACATTCTACGTCATAACGACTTTCTATAGTTTGCACATTCGTCCGGAAATAAGAAAAGCTTACTTCCACCGTTTTTTAAAATCACAGCTTCTAGAAGGCTTACATGATTTCGTAAAAAACACGAGTTTTTAGAAAATGTGCTTTATTTCATAAATGGAATCTACAAAGTATGCAAATTCTACGTCATAACGACTTTCTATAGTTTGCGCATGCGTCTGGAAATAAGAAAAGCTTACTTCCCCCGTTTTTTAATATCACAACTTCTAGAAGGTTTACATGATTTCTTAAAAAACAATAGTTTTTAGAAAATGTGTTTTATTTCATAAATGGAATCTACAAAGTATGCACATTCTACGTCATAACGACTTTCTATAGTTTGCGCATGCGATTGGAAATAAGAAAAGCTTACTTCCCCAGTTTTTTAAAATCACAGCTTCTAGAAGGTTTACATGATTTCTTAAAAAACACGAGTTTTTAGAAAATGTGTTTTATTTCATAAATGGAATCAACAAAGTATGCACATTCTACGTCATAACGACTTTCTATAGTTTGCGCATGCGTCCGGAAATAAAAAAAGCTTACTTCCACCGTTTTTTAAAATCACAGCTTCTAGAAGATTTACATGATTGCGTAAAAAAAACGAGTTTTTAGAAAATGTGTTTTATTTCATAAATGGAATCTACAAAGTATGCACATTCTATGGCATAACGACTTTCTATAGTTTGCGCATGCCTCCGGAAATAAGAAAAGCTTACTTCCACCGTTTTTTAAAATCACAGCTTCTAGAAGGTTTACATGATTTCGTAAAAAACACGAGTTTTTAGAAAATGTTTTTTATTTCATCAATGGAATCTACAAAGTATGCACATTCTACGTCATAACGACTTTATATAGTTTGCGCATGCGTCTAGAAATAAGAAAAGCTTACTTCCACCATTTTTTAAAATCACAGCATCTAGAAGGTTTACATGATTTCGTAAAAAACACGAGTTTTAAGAAAATGTGTTTTATTTCATAAGTTGAATCTACAAAGTATGCACAATCTACGTCATAACGACTTTCTATAGTTTGCGCATGCGTCCGGAAATAAGAAAAGCTTATTTCCCCCGTTTTTTAAAATCACAGCTTCTAGAACGTTTACATGATTTGTTAAAAAACACGAGTTTTTAGAAAATGTGTTTTATTTCATAAATGGAATCAACAAAGTATGCACATTCTACGTCATAACGAATTTCTATAGTTTCCGCATGCGTCCGGAAATAAGAAAAGCTTACTTCTATCGTTTTTTAAAATCACAGCTTCTAGAAGGTTTATATGATTTCGTAAAAAAAAAGAGTTTTTAGAAAATGTGTTTTAATTCATAAATGGAATCTACAAAGTATGCACATTCTACGTCATAACGACTTTCTATAGTTTGCGGATACATCTGGAAATAAGAAAAGGTTACTTCCACCGTTTTTTAAAATCACAGCTTCTAGAAGGTTTACATGATTTCGTCAAAAACACGAGTTTTTAGAAAATGTGTTTTATTTCATCAATGGAATCTACAAAGTATGCACATTCTACGTCATAACGACTTTCTATAGTTTGCGCATGCGTCTGGAAATAAGAAAAGCTTACTTCCCCCATTTTTTAAAATCACAGCTTCTAGAAGGTTTAGATGATTTGTTAAAAAATATGAGTTTTTAGAAAATGTGTTTTATTTCATAAATGGAATCAACAAAGTTTCCACATTCTACGTCATAACGACTTTCTATAGTTTGCGCATGCGTCCGGAAATAAGAAAAGCTTACTTCCCCCGGGTTTTAAAATCACAGCTTCTAGAAGGTTTACATGATTTCGTAAAAAACACGAGTTTTTAGAAAATGTGTTTTATTTCATAAATGGAATATACAAAGTATGCACATTCTACATCATAACGACTTTATATAGTTTGCGCATGCGTCTGGAAATAAGAAAAACTTACTTCCACCATTTTTTAAAATCACAGCATCTAGAAGGTTTACATGATTTTGTAAAAAACACGATTTTTCAGAAAACGTGTTTTATTTCATAAATTGAATCTACAAAGTATGCACATTCTAAGTCATAACGACTTTCTATAGTTTGCGCATCCGTCCGGAAATAAGAAAAGCTTACTTCCCCCGTTTTTTAAAATCACAGCTTCTAGAAGGTTTACATGATTTGTTAAAAAACATGAGTTTTTAGAAAATGTGTTTTATTTCATAAATGGAATCAACAAAGTATGCACATTCTACGTCATAACGACTTTCTATAGTTTGCGCATGCGTCCGGAAATAAAAAAAGCTTACTTCCGCCGTTTTTTAAAATCACAGCTTCTAGAAGGTTTACATGATTTTGTAAAAAAAAAGAGTTTTTAGAAAATGTGTTTTATTTCATAAATGGAATCTACAAAGTATGCACATTCTACGTCATAACTACTTTCTATAGTTTGCGCATTCGTCCGGAAATAAGAAAAGCTTACTTCCACCATTTTTTAAAATCACAGCTTCTAGAAGGTTTACATGATTTCTTAAAAAACACGAGTTTTTAGAAAATGTGTTTTATTTCATAAATGGAATCAACAAAGTATGCACATTCTACGTCATAACAAATTTCTATAGTTTGCGCATGCATCCGGAAATAAGAAAAGCTTACTTCCACCGTTTTTTAAAATCACAGCTTCTAGAAGGTTTACATGATTTCTTAAAGAACGCGAGTTTTTAGAAAATGTGTTTTATTTCATAAATGGAATCAACAAAGTATGCACATTCTACGTCATAACGAATTTCTATAGTTTGCGCATGCGTCCGGAAATAAGAAAAGCTTACTTCCACCGATTTTTTAAAATCACAGCTTCTAGAAGGTTTACATGATTTCGTAAAAAACACGAGATTTTAGATAATGTGTTTTATTTCATAAATGGAATCTACAAAGTATGCACATTCTACGTCATAACGACTTTGTATAGTTTGCGCATGCGTCCGGAAATAAGAAAAGCTTACTTCTGCCGTTTTTTAAAATCACTGCTTCTAGAAGGTTTACATGATTTCTTAAAAAACATGAGTTTTTAGAAAATGTGTTTTATTTCATAAATGGAATCAACAAAGTATGCACATTCTACGTCATAACGATTTTCTATAGTTTGCGCATGCGTTTGGAAATAAGAAAAGCTTACTTCCCCCGTTTTTTAAAATCACAGCTTCTAGAAGGTTTACATGATTTCTTTAAAACACGAGTTTTTAGAAAATGTGTTTTATTTCATAAATGGAATCAACAAAGTACGCACATTCTATGTCATAACGACTTTCTATAGTTTCGCATGCGTCCGGAAATAAGAAAAACTTACTTCCACCGCTTTTTAAAATCACAGCTTCTAGAAGGTTTACATGATTTCGTAAAAAACACGAGTTTTTAGAAAATGTGTTTTAATTCATAAATGGAATCAACAAAGTATGCACATTCTACGTCATAACGACTTTCAATAGTTTGCACATGCGTTTGGAAATAAGAAAAGCTTACTTCCCCCATTTTTTAAAATCACATCTTCTAGAAGGTTTACATGATTTCTTAAAAAACACGAGTTTCTAGAAATGTGTTTTATTTCATAAATAGAATCAACAAAGTATGCACATTCTACGTCATAACGACTTTCTATAGTTTGCGCATGCGTCCGGAAATAAGAAAAGCTTACTTCCACCGTTTTTTAAAATCACAGCTTCTAGAAGGTTTACATGATTTCATAAAAAACACGAGTTTTTAGAAAATGTGTTTTATTTCATAAATGGAATCAACAAAGTATGCACATTCTACGTCATAACGACTTTCTATAGTTTGCGCATGCGTCCGGAAATAAAAAAAGCTTACTTCCACCGTTTTTTAAAATCACAGCTTCTAGAAGATTTACATGATTGCGTAAAAAAAACGAGTTTTTAGAAAATGTGTTTTATTTCATAAATGGAATCTACAAAGTATGCACATTCTATGGCATAACGACTTTCTATAGTTTGCGCATGCCTCCGGAAATAAGAAAAGCTTACTTCCACCGTTTTTTAAAATCACAGCTTCTAGAAGGTTTACATGATTTCGTAAAAAACACGAGTTTTTAGAAAATGTTTTTTATTTCATAAATGGAATCTACAAAGTATGCACATTCTACGTCATAATGACTTTATATAGTTTGCGCATGCGTCTAGAAATAAGAAAAGCTTACTTCCACCATTTTTTAAAATCACAGCATCTAGAAGGTTTACATGATTTCGTAAAAAACACGAGTTTTAAGAAAATGTGTTTTATTTCATAAGTTGAATCTACAAAGTATGCACATTCTACGTCATAACGACTTTCTATAGTTTGCGCATGCGTCCGGAAATAAGAAAAGCTTATTTCCCCCGTTTTTTAAAATCACAGCTTCTAGAACGTTTACATGATTTGTTAAAAAACACGAGTTTTTAGAAAATGTGTTTTATTTCATAAATGGAATCAACAAAGTATGCACATTCTACGTCATAACGAATTTCTATAGTTTCCGCATGCGTCCGGAAATAAGAAAAGCTTACTTCTATCGTTTTTTAAAATCACAGCTTCTAGAAGGTTTATATGATTTCGTAAAAAAAAAGAGTTTTTAGAAAATGTGTTTTATTTCATAAATGGAATCTACAAAGTATGCACATTCTACGTCATAACGACTTTCTATAGTTTGCGGATACATCTGGAAATAAGAAAAGGTTACTCCCACCGTTTTTTAAAATCACAGCTTCTAGAAGGTTTACATGATTTCGTCAAAAACACGAGTTTTTAGAAAATGTGTTTTATTTCATCAATGGAATCTACAAAGTATGCACATTCTACGTCATAACGACTTTCTATAGTTTGCGCATGCGTCTGGAAATAAGAAAAGCTTACTTCCCCCATTTTTTAAAATCACAGCTTCTAGAAGGTTTAGATGATTTGTTAAAAAATATGAGTTTTTAGAAAATGTGTTTTATTTCATAAATGGAATCAACAAAGTTTCCACATTCTACGTCATAACGACTTTCTATAGTTTGCGCATGCGTCCGGAAATAAGAAAAGCTTACTTCCCCCGGGTTTTAAAATCACAGCTTCTAGAAGGTTTACATGATTTCGTAAAAAACACGAGTTTTTAGAAAATGTGTTTTATTTCATAAATGGAATATACAAAGTATGCACATTCTACATCATAACGACTTTATATAGTTTGCGCATGCGTCTGGAAATAAGAAAAACTTACTTCCACCATTTTTTAAAATCACAGCATCTAGAAGGTTTACATGATTTTGTAAAAAACACGATTTTTCAGAAAACGTGTTTTATTTCATAAATTGAATCTACAAAGTATGCACATTCTAAGTCATAACGACTTTCTATAGTTTGCGCATCCGTCCGGAAATAAGAAAAGCTTACTTCCCCCGTTTTTTAAAATCACAGCTTCTAGAAGGTTTACATGATTTGTTAAAAAACATGAGTTTTTAGAAAATGTGTTTTATTTCATAAATGGAATCAACAAAGTATGCACATTCTACTTTATAACGACTTTCTATAGTTTGCGCATGCGTCCGGAAATAAAAAAAGCTTACTTCCGCCGTTTTTTAAAATCACAGCTTCTAGAAGGTTTACATGATTTTGTAAAAAAAAAGAGTTTTTAGAAAATGTGTTTTATTTCATAAATGGAATCTACAAAGTATGCACATTCTACGTCATAACTACTTTCTATAGTTTGCGCATTCGTCCGGAAATAAGAAAAGCTTACTTCCACCATTTTTTAAAATCACAGCTTCTAGAAGGTTTACATGATTTCTTAAAAAACACGAGTTTTTAGAAAATGTGTTTTATTTCATAAATGGAATCAACAAAGTATGCACATTCTACGTCATAACAACTTTCTATAGTTTGCGCATGCATCCGGAAATAAGAAAAGCTTACTTCCACCGTTTTTTAAAATCACAGCTTCTAGAAGGTTTACATGATTTCGCAAAAAACACGAGTTTTTAGAAAATGTGTTTTATTTCATAAATGGAATGTACAAAGTATGCACATTCTACGTCATAACGACTTTCTATAGTTTGCGCATGCGTCCGGAAATAAGAAAAGCTTACTTCCCCCATTTTTTAAAATCACAGCTCCTAGAAGGTTTACATGATTTCTTAAAGAACGCGAGTTTTTAGAAAATGTGTTTTATTTCATAAATGGAATCTACAAAGTATGCACATTCTACGTCATAACGACTTTCTATAGTTTGCGCATGGATTTGGAAATAAGAAAAGCTTACTTCCCCCGTTTTTTAAAATCACAGCTTCTAGAAGGTTTACATGATTTCTTAAAAAACATGAGTTTTTAGAAAATGTGTTTTATTTCATAAATAGAATCAACAAAGTATACACATTCTACTGCATAACGACTTTCTATAGTTTGCGCATGCGTCCAGAAATAAGAAAAGCTTACTTCCACCATTTTTTAAAATCACAGCATCTAGAAGATTTACATGATTTCGTAAAAAACATGAGTTTTTAGAAAATGTGTTTTATTTCATAAATGGAATCTACAAAGTATGCACATTCTACATCATAACGACATTCTATAGTTTGCGCATGCGTCCGGAAATAAGAAAAGCTTACTTCCACCGTTTTTTAAAATCACAGCTTCTAGAAGGTTTACATGATTTCTTAAAAAACACGAGTTTTTAGAAAATGTGTTTTATTTCATAAATGGAATCAACAAAGTATGCACATTCTACGTCATAACGAATTTCTATACTTTGTGCATGCGTTTGGAAATAAGAAAAGCTTACTTCGCCCGTTTTTTAAAATCACAGCTTCTAGAAGGTTTACATGATTTGTTAAAAAACACGAGTTTTTAGAAAATGTGTTTAATTTCATAAATGGAATCAACAAAGTATGCACATTCTACGTCATAACGACTTTCTATAGTTTCCGCATGCGTCCGGAAATAAGAAAAGCTTACTTCCACCATTTTTTAAAATCACAGCTTCTAGAAGGTTTACATGATTTCGTAAAAAAAAAGAATTTTTAGAAAATGTGTTTTATTTCATAAATGGAATCTACAAAGTATGCACATTCTAAGTCATAACGACTTTCTATAGTTTGCGCATACGTCCGAAAATAAGAAAAGCTTACTTCCACCGTTTTTTAAAATCACAGCTTCTAGAAGGTTTACATGATTTAGTAAAAAACACGAGTTTTGAGAAAATGTGTTTTATTTCATAAATGGAATCTACAAAGTATGCACATTCTATGGCATAACGACTTTCTATAGTTTGCGCATGCGGCCGGAAATAAGAAAAGCTTACTTCCACCGTTTTTTAAAATCACAGCTTCTAGAAGGTTTACATGATTTCGTAAAAAACACGAGTTTTTAGAAAATGTGTTTTATTTCATAAATGGAATCTACAAAGTATGCACATTCTACGTCATAACTACTTTCTATAGTTTGCGCATGCGTCCGGAAATAATCAAAGCTTACTTCCCCCATTTTTTAAAATCACAACTTCTAGAAGGTTTACATGATTTCTTAAAAAACACGAGTTTTTAGAAAATCTATTTTATTTCATAAATGGAATCAACAAAGTATGCACATTCTACGTCATAACGACTTTCTATAGTTTTCGCATGTGTTTGGAAATAAGAAAAGCTTACTTCCCCCGTTTTTTAAAATCACAGCTTCTAGAAGGTTTACATGATTTCATAAAAAACATGAGTTTTAGAAAATGTGTTTTATTTTATAAATGGAATCAACAAAGTATGCACATTCTACGTCATAAGAAATTTCTATAGTTTGTGCATGCGTCCGGAAATAAGAAAAGCTTACTTCCCCCGTTTTTTAAAATCACAGCTTCTAGAAGGTTTACATGATTTCTTAAAAAACATGAGTTTTTAGAAAATGTGCTTTATTTCATAAATGGAATCAACAAAGTATGCACATTCTACGTCATAACGACTTTCTATAGATTGCGCATGCGTTTAGAACTAAGAAAAGCTTACTTTCCCCGTTTTTTTAAATCACAGCTTCTAGAAGGTTTACATGATTTCGTAAAAAACACGAGTTTTTAGAAAATGTGTTTTATTTCATAAATGGAATCAACAAAGTATGAACATTCTACGTCATAACGACTTTATATAGTTTGCGCGTGCGTCTGGAAATAAGAAAAGCTTACTTCCACAATTTTTTAAAATCACAGCATCTAGAAGGTTTACATGATTTCGTAAAAAACACGAGTTTTCAGAAAATGTGTTTTATTTCATAAATTGAATCTACAAAGTATGCACATTCTACCTCATAACGACTTTCTATAGTTTGCGCATCCCTACGGAAATAAGAAAAGCTTACTTCTCCTGTTTATTAAAATCACAGCTTCTAGAAGGTTTACATGATTTGTTAAAAAACACGAGTTTTTAGAAAATGTGTTTTATTTCATAAATGGAATCAGCAAAGTATGGACATTCTACGTCATAACGACTTTCTATAGTTTGCGCATTCGTCCGGAAATAAGAAAAGCTTACTTCCACCATTTTTTAAAATCATAGCTTCTAGAAGGTTTACATGATTTCGTAAAAAACACGAGTTTTTAGAAAATGTGTTTTCTTTCATAAATGGAATCTACAAAGTATGAACATTCTACGTCATAACGACTTTCTATAGTTTGCGCATGCGTCTGGAAATAAGAAAAGCTTACTTCCACCGTTTTTTAAAATCACAGCTTCTAGAAGGTTTACATGATTTCGCAAAAAACACAAGGTTTTTAGAAAATGTGTTTTATTTCATAAAAACATCTACAAAGTATGCACATTCTACGTCATAACGACTTTCTATAGTTCGCGCATGCGTCCGGAAATAAGAAAAGCTTACTTCCACCGTTTTTTAAAATCACAGCTTCTAGAAGGTTTACATGATTTCGTAAAAAACACGAGTTTTTAGAAAATGTGTTTTATTTCATAAATGGAATATACAAAGTATGCACATTCTACGTCATAACGACTTTATATAGTTTGCGCATGCGTCTGGAAATAAGAAAAGCTTACTTCGACCATTTTTTAAAATCACAGCATCTAGAAGGTTTACATGATTTCGTAAAAAACACGAGTTTTGAGAAAATGTGTTTTATTTCATAAATTGAATCTACAAAGTATGCACATTCTACGTCATAAGGACTTTCTATAGTTTGCGCATGCGTCCGGAAATAAGAAAAGCTTACTTCCCCCGTTTTTTAAAATCACAGCTTCTAGAAGGTTTACATGATTTCTTAAAAAACAATAGTTTTTAGAAAATGTGTTTTATTTCATAAATGGAATCTACAAAGTATGCACATTCTACGTCATAACGACTTTCTATAGTTTGCGCATGCGTCCGAAAATAAGAAAAGCTTACTTCCACCGTTTTTTTAAATCACAGCTTCTAGAAGGTTTACATGATTTCGTAAAAAACACGAGTTTTTAGACAATGTGTTTTATTTCATAAATGGAATCTACAAAGTATGCACATTCTACGTCATAACGACTTTCTATAGTTTGCGCATGCGTCCGGAAATAAGAAAAGCTTACTTACACCATTTTTTAAAATCACAACTTCTAGAAGGTTTACATGATTTCGTAAAAAACACGAGTTTTGAGAAAATGTGTTTTATTTCATAAATTGAATCTACAAAGTATGCACATTCTACGTCATAAGGACTTTCTATAGTTTGCGCATGCGTCCGGAAATAAGAAAAGCTTACTTCCCCCGTTTTTTAAAATCACAGCTTCTAGAAGGTTTACATGATTTCTTAAAAAACAATAGTTTTTAGAAAATGTGTTTTATTTCATAAATGGAATCTACAAAGTATGCACATTCTACGTCATAACGACTTTCTATAGTTTGCGCATGCGTCCGAAAATAAGAAAAGCTTACTTCCACCGTTTTTTGAAATCGCAGCTTCTAGAAGGTTTACATGATTTCTTAAAAAACACGAGTTTTTAGAAAATTTGTTTTATTTCATAAATGGAATCAACAAAGTATGCACATTCTATGTCATAACGACTTTCTATAGTTTGCGCATGTGTTTGGAAATAAGAAAAGCTTACTTCCCCCATTTTTTAAAATCATGGCTTCTAGAAGGTTTACATGATTTCTTAAAAAACACGAGTTTTTAGAAAATGTGTTTTATTTCATAAATGGAATCAAAAAAGCATGCACATTCTACGTCATAAGGACTTTCTATAGTTTGCGCATGCGTCCGGAAATAAGAAAAGCTTACTTCCACCGTTTTTTAAAATCAAAGCTTCTAGAAGGTTTACATGATTTCGTAAAAAACATGAGTTTTTAGAAAATGTGTTTTATTTCATAAATGGAATCTACAAAGTATGCACATTCTACGTCATAACGACTTTCTATAGTTTGCGAATACGTCCGGAAATAAGAAAAGCTTACTTCCCCCGTTTTTTAAAATCACAGCTTCTAGAAGGTTTACATGATTTGTTAAAAAATATGAGTTTTTAGAAAATGTGTTTTATTTCATAAATGGAATCAACAAAGTATGCACATTCTACGTCATAACGAATTTCTATAGTTTGCGCATGCGTCCGGAAATAAGAAAAGCTTACTTCCACCGATTTTTTAAAATCACAGCTTCTAGAAGGTTTACATGATTTCGTAAAAAACACGAGATTTTAGATAATGTGTTTTATTTCATAAATGGAATCTACAAAGTATGCACATTCTACGTCATAACGACTTTGTGTAGTTTGCGCATGCGTCCGGAAATAAGAAAAGCTTACTTCCGCCGTTTTTTAAAATCACTGCTTCTAGAAGGTTTACATGATTTCTTAAAAAACATGAGTTTTTAGAAAATGTGTTTTATTTGATAAATGGAATCAACAAAGTATGCACATTCTACGTCATAACGATTTTCTATAGTTTGCGCATGCGTTTGGAAATAAGAAAAGCTTACTTCCCCCGTTTTTTAAAATCACAGCTTCTAGAAGGTTTACATCATTTCTTTAAAACACGAGTTTTTAGAAAATGTGTTTTATTTCATAAATGGAATCAACAAAGTACGCACATTATATGTCATAACGACTTTCTATAGTTTGCGCATGCGTCCGGAAATAAGAAAAGCTTACTTCCACCGCTTTTTAAAATCACAGCTTCTAGAAGGTTTACATGATTTCGTAAAAAACACGAGTTTTTAGAAAATGTGTTTTAATTCATAAATGGAATCAACAAAGTATGCACATTCTACGTCATAACGACTTTCAATAGTTTGCACATGCGTTTGGAAATAAGAAAAGCTTACTTCCCCCATTTTTTAAAATCACATCTTCTAGAAGGTTTACATGATTTCTTAAAAAACACGAGTTTCTAGAAAATGTGTTTTATTTCATAAATAGAATCAACAAAGTATGCACATTCTACGTCATAACGACTTTCTATAGTTTGCGCATGCGTCCGGAAATAAGAAAAGCTTACTTCCACCGTTTTTGAAAATCACAGCTTCTAGAAGGTTTACATGATTTCATAAAAAACACGAGTTTTTAGAAAATGTGTTTTATTTCATAAATGGAATCTACAAAGTATGCACATTCTATGTCATAACGACTTTCTATAGTTTGCGCATGCGTCCGGAAATAAGAAAATCTTACTTCCCTAGTTTTTTAAAATCACAGCTTCTAGAAGGTTTACATGATTTCTTAAAAAACACGAGTTTTTAGAAAATGTGTTTTCTTTCATCAATGGAATCAACAAAGTATGCACATTCTACATCATAACGACTTTCTATAGTTTGCGCATGCGTCCGAAAATAAGAAAAGCTTACTTCCCCAGTTTTTAAGAAATCACAGCTTCTAGAAGGTTTACATGATTTCTAAAAAACACGAGTTTTTAGAAAATGTGTTTTATTTCATAAATGGAATCAACAAAGTATGCACATTCTACGTCATAACGACTTTCTATAGTTTGCGCATTCGTCCGGAAATATAATAAGGTTACTTCCACCGTTTTTTAAAATCACAGCTTCTAGAAGGTTTACATGATTTCGTAAAAAACATTATTTTTTAGAAAATGTGTTTTATTTCATAAATGGAATCTACAATGTATGCTCAGTCTACGTCATAACGACTTTCTATAGTTTGCACATGCGTCTGGAAATAAGAAAAGCTTACTTCCACCGTTTTTTAAAATCACAGCCTCCCGAAGGTTTACATGATTTCGTAAAAAACACGGGTTTTTAGAAAATGTGTTTTATTTCATAAATGGAATCTACAAAGTATATACATTCTACGTCATAACGATTTTCTATAGTTTGCGCATGCATCGGGAAATAAAAAAAAATCACAGCTTCTAGAAGGTTTACATGATTTCGTAAAAAAAAAGAATTTTTAGAAAATGTGTTTTATTTCATAAATGGAATCTACAAAGTATGCACATTCTAAGTCATAACGACTTTCTATAGTTTGCGCATACGTCCGAAAATAAGAAAAGCTTACTTCCACCATTTTTTAAAATCATAGCTTCTAGAAGGTTTACATGATTTCGTAAAAAACACGAGTTTTTAGAAAATGTGTTTTCTTTCATAAATGGAATCTACAAAGTATGAACATTCTACGTCATAACGACTTTCTATAGTTTGCGCATGCGTCTGGAAATAAGAAAAGCTTACTTCCACCGTTTTTTAAAATCACAGCTTCTAGAAGGTTTACATGATTTCGCAAAAAACACAACGTTTTTAGAAAATGTGTTTTATTTCATAAAAACATCTACAAAGTATGCACATTCTACGTCATAACGACTTTCTATAGTTCGCGCATGCGTCCGGAAATAAGAAAAGCTTACTTCCCCCGTTTTTTAAAATCACAGCTTCTAGAAGGTTTACATGATTTCGTAAAAAACACGAGTTTTTAGAAAATGTGTTTTATTTCATAAATGGAATCTACAAAGTATGCACATTCTACGTCATAAAGACTTTCTATAGTTTGCGGATGCGTCCGGAAAAAAGAAACGCTTACTTCCACCGTTTTTTAAAATCACAGCTTCTAGAAGGTTTACATGATTTCGTAAAAAACACGAGTTTTTAGAAAATGTGTTTTATTTCATAAATTGAATCTACAAAGTATGCTCATTCTACGTCATCACGACTTTCTATAGTTTGCGCATGCGTCCGGAAATTAGAAACGCTTACTTCCCCCGTTTTTTAATATCAAAGCTTCTAGAAGGTTTACATGATTTCGTAAAAAACACGAGTTTTTAGAAAATATGTTTTATTTCATAAATGGAATCTACAAAGTATGCACATTCTACGTCATAACGACTTTCTATAGTTTGGGCATGTGTCCGGAAATAAGAATAGCCTACTTCCCCTGTTTTTTAAAATCACAGCTTCTAGAAGGTTTACATCATTTCTTAAAAAACACGAGTTTTTAGAAAATTTGTTTTCTTTCATAAATGGAATCAACAAAGTATGCACATTCTACGTCATAATGACTTTCTATAGTTTGCGCATGCGTTTGCAAATAAGAAAAGCTTACTTCCCCCGTTTTTTAAAATCACAGTTTCTAGAAGGTTTACATGATTTCTTAAAAAACACGAGTTTTTAGAAAATGTTTTTTATTTCATCAATGGAATCAACAAAGTATGCACATTCTACATCATAATGACTTTCTATAGTTTGCGCATGCGTCCGGAAATAAGAAAAGCTTACTTCCCCTGTTTTTTAAAATCACTGCTTCTAGAAGGTTTACATGATTTCGTAAAAAACACGAGTTTTTAGAAAATGTGTTTTATTTCATAGATGGAATCTACAAAGTATGCACATTCTACGTCATAACGACTTTCTATAGTTTGCGCATGCGTCCGGAAATAAGAAAAGCTTACTTCCCCCATTTTTTAAAATCACAGCTTCTAGAAGGTTTACATGATTTCGTAAAAATCACGAGTTTTTAGAAAATGTGTTTTATTTCGTAAATGGAATCAACAAAGTATGCACATTCTACGTCATAACGACTTTCTATAGTTTGCGCATTTGTCCGAAAATAAGAAAAGCTTACTTCGCCTGGTTTTTAAAATCACAGCTTCTAGAAGGTTTACATGATTTCGTAAAAAACACGAGTTTTTAGAAAATGTGTTTTATTTCATAAATGGAATCAACAAAGTATGCACATTCTACGTCATAATGACTTTCTATAGTTTGCGAATGCGTTTGGAAATAAGAAAAGCTTACTTCCCCCGTTTTTTAAAATCACAGCCTCTAGAACGTTTACATGATTTCTTAAAAAACCCGAGTTTTTAGAAAATGTGTTTTATTTCATAAAGAGAATCAACAAAGTATGCACATTCTACGTCATAACGACTTTCTATAGTTTGCACATGCGTCCGGAAATAAGAAAAGCTTACTTCCACCATTTTTTAAAATCACAGCTTCTAGAAGGTTTACATGATTTCGTAAAAAACATGAGTTTTTAGAAAATGTGTTTTATTTCATAAATGGAATCAACAAAGTATGCACATTCTACGTCATAACGACTTTCTATAGTTTGCGCATGCGTCCGGAAATAAGAAAAGCTTACATCCACTGATTTTTAAAATCACAGTTTCTAGAAGGTTTACATGATTTCGTAAAAAACACGAGTTTTTAGAAAATGTGTTTTATTTGATAAATGGAATCTACAAAGTATGCACATTCTACGTCATAACGACTTTCTATAGTTTGCGCATGCTTCCGGAAATAAGAAAAGATTACTTTCCCCGTTTTTTAAAATCACAGCTTCTAGAAGGTTTAAATGATTTCTTAAAAAACACGAGTTTTAAGAAAATGTGTTTTCTTTCATAAATGGAATCAACAAAGTATGCACATTCTGCGTCATAATGACTTTCTATAGTTTGCGCATGCGTTTGCAAATAAGAAAAGCTTACTTCCCCCGTTTTTTAAAATCACAGCTTCTAGAAGGTTTACATGATTTCTTACAAAACACGAGTTTTTAGAAAATGTTTTTTATTTCATCAATGGAATCAACAAAGTATGCACATTCTACATCATAACAACTTTCTATTGTTTGCGCATGCGTCCGGAAATAAGAAAAGCTTACTTCCACCGTTTTTTGAAATCACAGCTTCTAGAAGGTTTACATGATTTCGTAAAAAACACGAGTTTTTAGAAAATGTGTTTTAATTCATAAATGGAATCAACAAAGTATGCACATTCTACATCATAACGACTTTCAATAGTGTGCACATGCGTTTGGAAATAAGAAAAGCTTACTTCCCCCATTTTTTAAAATCACATCTTCTAGAAGGTTTACATGATTTCTTAAAAAACACGAGTTTCTAGAAAATGTGTTTTATTTCATAAATAGAATCAACAAAGTATGCACATTCTAACTCATAACGACTTTCTATAGTTTGCGCATGCGTCCGGAAATAAGAAAAGCTTACTTCCACCGTTTTTGAAAATCACAGCTTCTAGAAGGTTTACATGATTTCATAAAAACACGAGTTTTTAGAAAATGTGTTTTATTTCATAAATCGAATCAACAAAGTATGCACATTCTACGTCATAACGACTTTCTATTGTTTGCGCATGCGTCCGGAAATAAGAAAAGCTTACTTCCACCGATTTTTAAAAGCACAGCTTCTAGAAGGTTTACATGATTTCGTAAAAAGAACGAGTTTTTAGAAAATGTGTTTTATTTCATAAATGGAATCTACAAGGTATGCACATTCTACGTCATAACGACTTTCTATAGTTTGCGCATGCGTCCGGAAATAAGAAAAGATTACTTCCCCAGTTTTTTAAAATCACACATTCTAGAAGGTTTACATGATTTCATAAAAAACACGAGTCTTTAGAAAATGTGTTTTATTTCATCAATGGAATCTACAAAGTATGCACATTCTATGTCATAACAACTTTCTATAGTTTGCGCATGCGTCCGGAAATAAGAAAAGCTTGCTTCCCCAGTTTTTTAAAATCACAGCTTCTAGAAGGTTTACATGATTTCTTAAAAAACACGAGTTTTTAGAAAATGTGTTTTCTTTCATAAATGGAATCAACAAAGTATGCACATTCTACATCATAACGACTTTCTATAGTTTGCGCATGCCTCCGAAAATAAGAAAAGCTTACTTCCCCAGTTTTTTAAAATCACAGCTTCTAGAAGGTTTACATGATTTCTTAAAAAACACGAGTTTTTAGAAAATGTGTTTTATTTCATAAATGGAATCAACAAAGTATGCACATTCTACATCATAACGACTTTCTATAGTTTGCGTATTCGTCCGCAAATATAATAAGGTTACTTCCACCGTTTTTTAAAATCACAACTTCTAGAAGGTTTACATGATTTCGTAAAAAACATGAGTTTTTAGAAAATGTGTTTTATTTCATAAATGGAATCTTCAATGTATGCCCATTCTACGTCATAACGACTTTCTATATTTTGCACATGCGTCCGGAAATAAGAAAAGCTTACTTCCACCGATTTTTAAAAGCACAGCTTCTAGAAGGTTTACATGATTTCGTAAAAAGAACGAGTTTTTAGAAAATGTGTTTTATTTCATAAATGGAATCTACAAGGTATGCACATTCTACGTCATAACGACTTTCTATAGTTTGCGCATGCGTCCGGAAATAAGAAAAGATTACTTCCCCAGTTTTTTAAAATCACACATTCTAGAAGGTTTACATGATTTCATAAAAAACACGAGTCTTTAGAAAATGTGTTTTATTTCATCAATGGAATCTACAAAGTATGCACATTCTATGTCATAACAACTTTCTATAGTTTGCGCATGCGTCCGGAAATAAGAAAAGCTTGCTTCCCCAGTTTTTTAAAATCACAGCTTCTAGAAGGTTTACATGATTTCTTAAAAAACACGAGTTTTTAGAAAATGTGTTTTCTTTCATAAATGGAATCAACAAAGTATGCACATTCTACATCATAACGACTTTCTATAGTTTGCGCATGCCTCCGAAAATAAGAAAAGCTTACTTCCCCAGTTTTTTAAAATCACAGCTTCTAGAAGGTTTACATGATTTCTTAAAAAACACGAGTTTTTAGAAAATGTGTTTTATTTCATAAATGGAATCAACAAAGTATGCACATTCTACATCATAACGACTTTCTATAGTTTGCGTATTCGTCCGCAAATATAATAAGGTTACTTCCACCGTTTTTTAAAATCACAACTTCTAGAAGGTTTACATGATTTCGTAAAAAACATGAGTTTTTAGAAAATGTGTTTTATTTCATAAATGGAATCTACAAAGTATGCTCATTCTACGTCATCACGACTTTCTATAGTTTTCGCATGCGTCCGGAAATAAGAAACGCTTACTTCCCCCGTTTTTTAATATCAAAGCTTCTAGAAGGTTTACATGATTTCGTAAAAAACACGAGCTTTTAGAAAATATGTTTTATTTCATAAATGGAATCTACAAAGTATGCACATTCTACGTCATAACGACTTTTTGTAGTTTGGGCATGTGTCCGGAAATAAGAATAGCTTACTTCCCCTGTTTTTTAAAATCACAGCTTCTAGAAGGTTTACATCATTTCTTAAAAAACACGAGTTTTTAGAAAATGTGTTTTCTTTCATAAATGGAATCAACAAAGTATGCACATTCTACGTCATAATGACTTTCTATAGTTTGCGCATGCGTTTGGAAATAAGAAAAGCTTACTTCCCCCGTTTTTTAAAATCACAGCTTCTAGAAGGTTTACATGATTTCTTAAAAAACATGAGTTTTTAGAAAATATTTTTTATTTCATCAATGGAATCAACAAAGTATGCACATTCTACATGATAATGACTTTCTATAGTTTGCGCATGCGTCCGGAAATAAGAAAACCTTACTTCCCCTGTTTTTTAAAATCACTGCTTCTAGAAGGTTTACATGATTTCGTAAAAAACACGAGTTTTTAGAAAATGTGTTTTATTTCATACATGGAATCTACAAAGTATGCACATTCTACGTCATAACGACTTTCTATAGTTTGCGCATGCTTCCGGAAATAAGAAAAGATTACTTTCCCCGTTTTTTAAAATCACAGTTTCTAGAAGGTTTAAATGATTTCTTAAAAAACACGAGTTTTTAGAAAATGTGTTTTATTTCATAAATGGAATCAACAAAGTATGCACATTCTACGTCATAACGACTTTCTATAGTTTGCGCATGCGTTTGGAAATAAGAAAAGCTTACTTCCCCCGTTTTTTAAAATCACAACTTCTAGAAGGTTTACATGATTTCTTTAAAACACGAGTTTTTAGAAAATGTGTTTTATTTCATAAATGGAATCAACAAAGTATGCACATTCTACGTCATAACAACTTTCTATAGTTTGCGCATGCGTCCGGAAATAAGAAAAGCTTACTTCCACCGTTTTTTAAAATCACAGCTTCTGGAAGCTTTACATGAATTCGTAAAAAACACGAGTTTTTAGAGAATGTGCTTTATTTCATAAATGGAATCTGCAAAGTATGCACATTCTATGTCATAACGAATTTCTATAATTTGCGGTTTCGTCCGGAAATAAGAAAAGCTTACTTCCCCCATTTTTTAAAATCACAGATTCTAGAAGGTTTACATGATTTCGTAAAAAACACGAGTTTTTAGAAAATGTGTTTTATTTCCTAAAAGGAATCAACAATGTTTGCACATTCTACGTCATAACGACTTTCTATAGTTCGCGCATTCGTCCGGAAATAAGAAAAGCTTACTTCCCCCGTTTTTTAAAATCACAGCTTCTAGAAGGGTTACATGATTTCTTAAAAAACACGAGTTTTTAGAAAATGTGTTTTATTTCATAAATGGAATCTACAAGGTATGCACATTCTACGTCATAACGACTTTCTATAGTTTGCGCATGCGTCCGGAAATAAGAAAAGATTACTTCCCCAGTTTTTTAAAATCATAGCTTCTAGAAGGTTTACATGATTTCATAAAAAACACGAGTTTTTAGAAAATGTGTTTTATTTCATCAATGGAATCTACAAAGTATGCACATTCTATGTCATAACGACTTTCTATAGTTTGCGCATGCGTCCGGAAATAAGAAAAACTTACTTCCACCGTTTTTTAAAATCACAGCTTCTAGAAGGTTTACATGATTTCTTAAAAAACACGAGTTTTTAGAAAATGTGTTGTCTTTCATCAATGGAATCAACAAAGTATGCACATTCTACATCATAACGACTTTCTATAGTTTGCGCATGCGTCCGAAAATAAGAAAAGCTTACTTCCCCAGTTTTTTAAAATCACAGCTTCTAGAAGGTTTACATCATTTCTTAAAAAACACGAGTTTTTAGAAAATGTGTTTTCTTTCATAAATGGAATCAACAAAGTATGCACATTCTACGTCATAATGACTTTCTATAGTTTGCGCATGCGTTTGCAAATAAGAAAAGCTTACTTCCCCCGTTTTTTAAAATCACAGCTTCTAGAAGGTTTACATGATTTCTTAAAAAATACGAGTTTTTAGAAAATGTGTTTTATTTCATAAATGGAATCAACAAAGTATGCACATTCTACGTCATAATGACTTTCTATAGTTTGCGCATGCGTTTTCAAATAAGAAAAGCTTACTTCCCCCGTTTTTTAAAATCACAGCTTCTAGAAGGTTTACATGATTTCTTAAAAAACACGAGTTTTTAAAAAAAGTTTTTTATTTCATCAATGGAATCAACAAAGTATGCACATTCTACATCATAACGACTTTCTATTGTTTGCGCATGCGTCCGGAAATAAGAAAAGCTTACTTCCACCGTTTTTTTATAATCACAACTTCTAGAAGGTTTACATGATTTCGTAAAAAACACGAGTTTTTAGAAAATGTGTTTTAATTCATAGATGGAATCTACAAAGTATGCACATCCTACGTCATAACGACTTTCTATAGTTTGCGCATGCGTCCGAAAATAAGAAAAGCTTACTTCCCCCATTTTTTAAAATCACATCTTCTAGAAGGTTTACATGATTTCTTAAAAATCACGAGTTTTTAGAAAATGTGTTTTATTTCATAAATGGAATCAACAAAGTATGCACATTCTACGTCATAACGACTTTCTATAGTTTGCGCATTCGTCCGAAAATAAGAAAAGCTTACTTCGCCTATTTTTTAAAATCACAGCTTCTAGAAGGTTTACATGATTTCGTAAAAAACACGAGTTTTTAGAAAATGTGTTTTATTTCATAAATGGAATCAACAAAGTATGCACATTCTACGTCATAACGACTTTATATAGTTTGCGAATGCGTTTGGAAATAAGAAAAGCTTACTTCCCCCGTTTTTTAAAATCACAGCCTCTAGAAGGTTTACATGATTTCTTAAAAAACCCGAGTTTTTAGAAAATGTGTTTTATTTCATAAAGAGAATCAACAAAGTATGCACATTCTACGTCATAACGACTTTCTATAGTTTGCACATGCGTCCAGAAATAAGAAAAGCTTACTTCCACCGTTTTTTAAAATAACAGCTTCTAGAAGATTTACATGATCTCGTAAAAAACACGAGTTTTTAGAAAATGTGTTTTATTTCATAAATGGAATCTACAAAGTATGCACATTCTACGTCATAACGACTTTCTATAGTTTGCGCATGCGTCCGGAAATAAGAAACGCTTACTTCCACCGTTTTTTAAAATCACAGCTTCTAGAAGGTTTACATGATTTCGTAAAAAACAGGAGTTTTTAGAAAATGTGTTTTATTTCATAAATGGAATTAACAAAGTATGTACATTCTACGTCATAACAACTTTCTATAGTTTGCACATTCGTCCGGAAATAAGAAAAGCTTACTTCCACCGGTTTTTTAAAATCACAGCTTCTAGAAGGTTTACTTGATTTCGTAAAAAACACGAGTTTTTAGAAAATGTGTTTTATTTCATAAATGGAATCTACAAAGTATGCTCATTCTACGTCATCACGACTTTCTATAGTTTGCGCATGCGTCCGGAAATAAGAAACGCTTACTTCCCCCGTTTTTTAATATCACAGCTTCTAGAAGGTTTACATGATTTCGTAAAAAACACGAGTTTTTAGAAAATATGTTTTATTTCATAAATGGAATCTACAAAGTATGCACATTCTACGTCAGAACGACTTTCTATAGTTTGGGCATGTGTCCGGAAATAAGAATAGCTTACTTCCCCTGTTTTTTAAAATCACAGCTTCTAGAAGGTTTACATCATTTCTTAAAAAACACGAGTTTTTAGAAAATGTGTTTTCTTTCATAAATGGAATCAACAAAGTATGCACATTCTACGTCATAACGACTTTCTATAGTTTGCGCATGCGTTTGGAAATAAGAAAAGCTTACTTCCCCCGTTTTTTAAAATCACAGCTTCTAGAAGGTTTACATGATTTCTTAAAAAACACGAGTTTTTAGAAAATGTTTTTTATTTCATCAATGGAATCAACAAAGTATGCACATTCTACATCATAATGACTTTCTATAGTTTGCGCATGCGTCCGGAAATAAGAAAAGCTTACTTCTCCTGTTTTTTAAAATCACTGCTTCTAGAAGGTTTACATGATTTCGTAAAAAACACGAGTTTTTAGAAAATATGTTTTATTTCATAGATGGAATCTACAAAGTATGCACATTCTACGTCATAACGACTTTCTATAGTTTGCGCATGCATCCGGAAATAAGAAAAGCTTACTTTCCCCGTTTTTTAAAATCACAGCTTCTAGAAGGTTTACATGATTTCGTAAAAATCATGAGTTTTTAGAAAATGTGTTTTATTTCGTAAATGGAATCATTAAAGTATGCACATTCTACGTCATAACGACTTTCTATAGTTTGCGCATTCGTTCGAAAATAAGAAAAGCTTACTTCCCCCGTTTTTTTAAATCACAGCTTCTAGAAGGTTTACATGATTTCGTAAAAAACACGAGTTTTTAGAAAATGTGTTTTCTTTCATAAATGGAATCAACAAAGTATGCACATTATACATCATAACGACTTTCTATAGTTTGCGCATGCGTCCGGAAATAAGAAAAGATTACTTCCCCAGTTTTTTAAAATCACAGCTTCTAGAAGGTTTACATGATTTCTTAAAAAACACGAGTTTTTAGAAAATTTGTTTTCTTTCATAAATGGAATCAACAAAGTATGCACATTCTACATCATAACGACTTTCTATAGATTGCGCATGCGTTTAGAAATAAGAAAAGCTTACTTCCACCGTTTTTTTAAATCACAGCTTCTAGAAGGTTTACATGATTTCGTAAAAAACACAAGTTTTTAGAAAATGTGCTTTATTTCATAAACGGAATCTGCAAAGTATGCACATTCTATGTCATAACGAATTTCTATAGTTTGCGGTTTCGTCCGGAAATAAGAAAAGCTTACTTTCCCCGTTTTTTAAAATCACAGATTCTAGAAGGTTTACATGATTTCGTAAAAAACACGAGTTTTTAGAAAATGTGTTTTATTTCCTAAATGGAATCAACAAAGTATGCACATTCTACGTCATAACGACTTTCTATAGTTTGCGCATGCGTCCAGATATAAGAAAAGCTTACTTCCCCAGTTTTTTAAAATCACAGCTTCTAGAAGGTTTACATGATTTCTTAAAAAACACGAGTTTTTAGAAAATGTGCTTTATTTCATAAATGGAATCAACAAAGTATGCACATTCTACGTCATAACGACTTTCTATAGATTGCGCATGCGTTTAGAAATAAGAAAAGCTTACTTCCCTCGTTTTTTTAAATCACAGCTTCTAGAAGGTTTACATGATTTCGTAAAAAACACGAGTTTTTACAAAATGTGTTTTATTTCATAAATGGAATCAATAAAGTATGCACATTCTACGTCATAACGACTTTCTATAGTTTGCGCATGCGTCCGGAAATAAAAAAAGCTTACTTCCTCCTTTTTTTAAAATCACAGCTTCTAGAAGGTTTACATGATTTTGTAAAAAAAAAGAGTTTTTGGAAAATGTGTTTTATTTCATAAATGGAATCTACATTCTACGTCATAACGACTTTCTATAGTTTGCGCATGCGTCCGGAAATAAGAAAAACTTACTTCCACCGTTTTTTAAAATCACAGCTTCTAGAAGGTTTACATGATTTCTTAAAAAACACGAGTTTTTAGAAAATGTGTTTTCTTTCATCAATGGAATCAACAAAGTATGCACATTCTACATCATAACGACTTTCTATAGTTTGCGCATGCGTCCGAAAATAAGAAAAGCTTACTTCCCCAGTTTTTTAAAATCACAGCTTCTAGAAGGTTTACATCATTTCTTAAAAAACACGAGTTTTTAGAAAATGTGTTTTCTTTCATAAATGGAATCAACAAAGTATGCACATTCTACGTCATAATGACTTTCTATAGTTTGCGCATGCGTTTGCAAATAAGAAAAGCTTACTTCCCCCGTTTTTTAAAATCACAGCTTCTAGAAGGTTTACATGATTTCTTAAAAAATACGAGTTTTTAGAAAATGTGTTTTATTTCATAAATGGAATCAACAAAGTATGCACATTCTACGTCATAATGACTTTCTATAGTTTGCGCATGCGTTTTCAAATAAGAAAAGCTTACTTCCCCCGTTTTTTAAAATCACAGCTTCTAGAAGGTTTACATGATTTCTTAAAAAACACGAGTTTTTAAAAAAAGTTTTTTATTTCATCAATGGAATCAACAAAGTATGCACATTCTACATCATAACGACTTTCTATTGTTTGCGCATGCGTCCGGAAATAAGAAAAGCTTACTTCCACCGTTTTTTTATAATCACAACTTCTAGAAGGTTTACATGATTTCGTAAAAAACACGAGTTTTTAGAAAATGTGTTTTAATTCATAGATGGAATCTACAAAGTATGCACATCCTACGTCATAACGACTTTCTATAGTTTGCGCATGCGTCCGAAAATAAGAAAAGCTTACTTCCCCCATTTTTTAAAATCACATCTTCTAGAAGGTTTACATGATTTCTTAAAAATCACGAGTTTTTAGAAAATGTGTTTTATTTCATAAATGGAATCAACAAAGTATGCACATTCTACGTCATAACGACTTTCTATAGTTTGCGCATTCGTCCGAAAATAAGAAAAGCTTACTTCGCCTATTTTTTAAAATCACAGCTTCTAGAAGGTTTACATGATTTCGTAAAAAACACGAGTTTTTAGAAAATGTGTTTTATTTCATAAATGGAATCAACAAAGTATGCACATTCTACGTCATAACGACTTTATATAGTTTGCGAATGCGTTTGGAAATAAGAAAAGCTTACTTCCCCCGTTTTTTAAAATCACAGCCTCTAGAAGGTTTACATGATTTCTTAAAAAACCCGAGTTTTTAGAAAATGTGTTTTATTTCATAAAGAGAATCAACAAAGTATGCACATTCTACGTCATAACGACTTTCTATAGTTTGCACATGCGTCCAGAAATAAGAAAAGCTTACTTCCACCGTTTTTTAAAATAACAGCTTCTAGAAGATTTACATGATCTCGTAAAAAACACGAGTTTTTAGAAAATGTGTTTTATTTCATAAATGGAATCTACAAAGTATGCACATTCTACGTCATAACGACTTTCTATAGTTTGCGCATGCGTCCGGAAATAAGAAACGCTTACTTCCACCGTTTTTTAAAATCACAGCTTCTAGAAGGTTTACATGATTTCGTAAAAAACAGGAGTTTTTAGAAAATGTGTTTTATTTCATAAATGGAATTAACAAAGTATGTACATTCTACGTCATAACAACTTTCTATAGTTTGCACATTCGTCCGGAAATAAGAAAAGCTTACTTCCACCGGTTTTTTAAAATCACAGCTTCTAGAAGGTTTACTTGATTTCGTAAAAAACACGAGATTTTAGAAAATGTGTTTTATTTCATAAATGGAATCTACAAAGTATGCTCATTCTACGTCATCACGACTTTCTATAGTTTGCGCATGCGTCCGGAAATAAGAAACGCTTACTTCCCCCGTTTTTTAATATCACAGCTTCTAGAAGGTTTACATGATTTCGTAAAAAACACGAGTTTTTAGAAAATATGTTTTATTTCATAAATGGAATCTACAAAGTATGCACATTCTACGTCAGAACGACTTTCTATAGTTTGGGCATGTGTCCGGAAATAAGAATAGCTTACTTCCCCTGTTTTTTAAAATCACAGCTTCTAGAAGGTTTACATCATTTCTTAAAAAACACGAGTTTTTAGAAAATGTGTTTTCTTTCATAAATGGAATCAACAAAGTATGCACATTCTACGTCATAACGACTTTCTATAGTTTGCGCATGCGTTTGGAAATAAGAAAAGCTTACTTCCCCCGTTTTTTAAAATCACAGCTTCTAGAAGGTTTACATGATTTCTTAAAAAACACGAGTTTTTAGAAAATGTTTTTTATTTCATCAATGGAATCAACAAAGTATGCACATTCTACATCATAATGACTTTCTATAGTTTGCGCATGCGTCCGGAAATAAGAAAAGCTTACTTCTCCTGTTTTTTAAAATCACTGCTTCTAGAAGGTTTACATGATTTCGTAAAAAACACGAGTTTTTAGAAAATATGTTTTATTTCATAGATGGAATCTACAAAGTATGCACATTCTACGTCATAACGACTTTCTATAGTTTGCGCATGCATCCGGAAATAAGAAAAGCTTACTTTCCCCGTTTTTTAAAATCACAGCTTCTAGAAGGTTTACATGATTTCGTAAAAATCATGAGTTTTTAGAAAATGTGTTTTATTTCGTAAATGGAATCATTAAAGTATGCACATTCTACGTCATAACGACTTTCTATAGTTTGCGCATTCGTTCGAAAATAAGAAAAGCTTACTTCCCCCGTTTTTTTAAATCACAGCTTCTAGAAGGTTTACATGATTTCGTAAAAAACACGAGTTTTTAGAAAATGTGTTTTCTTTCATAAATGGAATCAACAAAGTATGCACATTATACATCATAACGACTTTCTATAGTTTGCGCATGCGTCCGGAAATAAGAAAATATTACTTCCCCAGTTTTTTAAAATCACAGCTTCTAGAAGGTTTACATGATTTCTTAAAAAACACGAGTTTTTAGAAAATTTGTTTTCTTTCATAAATGGAATCAACAAAGTATGCACATTCTACATCATAACGACTTTCTATAGATTGCGCATGCGTTTAGAAATAAGAAAAGCTTACTTCCACCGTTTTTTTAAATCACAGCTTCTAGAAGGTTTACATGATTTCGTAAAAAACACGAGTTTTTAGAAAATGTGCTTTATTTCATAAACGGAATCTGCAAAGTATGCACATTCTATGTCATAACGAATTTCTATAGTTTGCGGTTTCGTCCGGAAATAAGAAAAGCTTACTTTCCCCGTTTTTTAAAATCACAGATTCTAGAAGGTTTACATGATTTCGTAAAAAACACGAGTTTTTAGAAAATGTGTTTTATTTCCTAAATGGAATCAACAAAGTATGCACATTCTACGTCATAACGACTTTCTATAGTTTGCGCATGCGTCCAGATATAAGAAAAGCTTACTTCCCCAGTTTTTTAAAATCACAGCTTCTAGAAGGTTTACATGATTTCTTAAAAAACACGAGTTTTTAGAAAATGTGCTTTATTTCATAAATGGAATCAACAAAGTATGCACATTCTACGTCATAACGACTTTCTATAGATTGCGCATGCGTTTAGAAATAAGAAAAGCTTACTTCCCTCGTTTTTTTAAATCACAGCTTCTAGAAGGTTTACATGATTTCGTAAAAAACACGAGTTTTTACAAAATGTGTTTTATTTCATAAATGGAATCAATAAAGTATGCACATTCTACGTCATAACGACTTTCTATAGTTTGCGCATGCGTCCGGAAATAAAAAAAGCTTACTTCCTCCTTTTTTTAAAATCACAGCTTCTAGAAGGTTTACATGATTTTGTAAAAAAAAAGAGTTTTTGGAAAATGTGTTTTATTTCATAAATGGAATCTACATTCTACGTCATAACGACTTTCTATAGTTTGCGCATTCGTCCGGAAATAAGAAAAGCTTACTTCCACCATTTTTTAAAATCACAGCTTCTAGAATGTTTACATGATTTCGTAAAAAACAGGAGTTTTTAGAAAATGTGTTTTATTTCATAAATGGAATCTACAAAGTATGCACATTCTACGTCATAACGACTTTCTATAGTTTGCGCATGCGTCTGGAAATAAGAAAAGCTTACTTCCCCCGTTTTTTAATATCACAGCTTCTAGAAGGTTTACATGATTTCTTAAAAAACAATAGTTTTTAGAAAATGTGTTTTATTTCATAAATGGAATCTACAAAGTATGCACATTCTACGTCATAACGACTTTCTATAGTTTGCGCATGCGTTTGGAAATAAGAAAAGCTTACTTCCCCAGTTTTTTAAAATCACAGCTTCTAGAAGGTTTACATGATTTCTTAAAAAACACGAGTTTTTAGAAAATGTGTTTTATTTCATAAATGGAATCAACAAAGTATGCACATTCTACGTCATAACAACTTTCTATAGTTTGCGCATGCGTCCGGAAATAAAAAAAGCTTACTTCCACCGTTTTTTAAAATCACAGCTTCTAGAAGGTTTACATGATTGCGTAAAAAAAACGAGTTTTTAGAAAATGTGTTTTATTTAATAAATGGAATCTACAAAGTATGCACATTCTACGTCATAACGACTTTCTATAGTTTGCACATATGTCCGGAAATAAGAAAAGCTTACTTCAACCGTTTTTTAAAATCACAGCTTCTAGAAGGTTTACATGATTTCGTAAAAAACACGAGTTTTTAGAAAATGTGTTTTATTTCATAAATGGAATCTACAAAGTATGCACATTCTATGGCATAACGACTTTCTATAGTTTGCGCATGCCTCCGGAAATAAGAAAAGCTTACTTCCACCGTTTTTTAAAATCACAGCTTCTAGAAGGTTTACATGATTTCGTAAAAAACACGAGTTTTTAGAAAATGTTTTTTATTTCATAAATGGAATCTACAAAGTATGCACATTCTACGTCATAACGACTTTATATAGTTTGCGCATGCGTCTAGAAATAAGAAAAGCTTACTTCCACCATTTTTTAAAATCACAGCATCTAGAAGGTTTACATGATTTCGTAAAAAACACGAGTTTTAAGAAAATGTCGTTTATTTCATAAGTTGAATCTACAAAGTATGCACATTCTACGTCATAACGACTTTCTATAGTTTGCGCATGCGTCCGGAAATAAGAAAAGCTTACTTCTATCGTTTTTTAAAATCACAGCTTCTAGAAGGTTTATATGATTTCGTAAAAAAAAAGAGTTTTTAGAAAATGTGTTTTATTTCATAAATGGAATCTACAAAGTATGCACATTCTACGTCATAACGACTTTCTATAGTTTGCGGATACATCTGGAAATAAGAAAAGGTTACTTCCACCGTTTTTTAAAATCACATCTTCTAGAAGGTTTACATGATTTCGTCAAAAACACGAGTTTTTAGAAAATGTGTTTTATTTCATCAATGGAATCTACAAAGTATGCACATTCTACGTCATAACGACTTTCTATAGTTTGTGCATGCGTCTGGAAATAAGAAAAGCTTACTTCCCCCATTTTTTAAAATCACAGCTTCTAGAAGGTTTACATGATTTGTTAAAAAATATGAGTTTTTAGATAATGTGTTTTATTTCATAAATGGAATCAACAAAGTTTCCACATTCTACGTCATAACGACTTTCTATAGTTTGCGCATGCGTCCGGAAATAAGAAAAGCTTACTTCCCCCGGGTTTTAAAATCACAGCTTCTAGAAGGTTTACATGATTTCGTAAAAAAAAAGAGTTTTTAGAAAATGTGTTTTATTTCATAAATGGAATATACAAAGTAAGCACATTCTACGTCATAACGACTTTCTACAGTTTGCGCATACGTCCGGAAATAAGAAAAGCTTACTTCCACCGTTTTTTAAAATCACAACTTCTAGAAGGTTTACATGATTTCGTAAAAAACACGAGTTTTTAGAAAATGTGTTTTATTTCATAAATGGAATATACAAAGTATGCACATTCTACATCATAACGACTTTATATAGTTTGCGCATGCGTCTGGAAATAAGAAAAACTTACTTCCACCATTTTTTAAAATCACAGCATCTAGAAGGTTTACATGATTTTGTAAAAAACACGATTTTTCAGAAAACGTGTTTTATTTCATAAATTGAATCTACAAAGTATGCACCTTCTAAGTCATAACGACTTTCTATAGTTTGCGCATCCGTCCGGAAATAAGAAAAGCTTACTTCCCCCGTTTTTTAAAATCACAGCTTCTAGAAGGTTTACATGATTTGTTAAAAAACATGAGTTTTTAGAAAATGTGTTTTATTTCATAAATGGAATCAACAAAGTATGCACATTCTACGTCATAACGACTTTCTATAGTTTGCGCATGCGTCCGGAAATAAAAAAAGCTTACTTCCGCCGTTTTTTAAAATCACAGCTTCTAGAAGGTTTACATGATTTTGTAAAAAAAAAGAGTTTTTAGAAAATGTGTTTTATTTCATAAATGGAATCAACAAAGTATGCACATTCTACGTCATAACGAATTTCTATAGTTTCCGCATGCGTCCGGAAATAAGAAAAGCTTACTTCTATCGTTTTTTAAAATCACAGCTTCTAGAAGGTTTATATGATTTCGTAAAAAAAAAGAGTTTTTAGAAAATGTGTTTTATTTCATAAATGGAATCTACAAAGTATGCACATTCTACGTCATAACGACTTTCTATAGTTTGCGGATACATCTGGAAATAAGAAAAGGTTACTTCCACCGTTTTTTAAAATCACATCTTCTAGAAGGTTTACATGATTTCGTCAAAAACACGAGTTTTTAGAAAATGTGTTTTATTTCATCAATGGAATCTACAAAGTATGCACATTCTACGTCATAACGACTTTCTATAGTTTGTGCATGCGTCTGGAAATAAGAAAAGCTTACTTCCCCCATTTTTTAAAATCACAGCTTCTAGAAGGTTTACATGATTTGTTAAAAAATATGAGTTTTTAGATAATGTGTTTTATTTCATAAATGGAATCAACAAAGTTTCCACATTCTACGTCATAACGACTTTCTATAGTTTGCGCATGCGTCCGGAAATAAGAAAAGCTTACTTCCCCCGGGTTTTAAAATCACAGCTTCTAGAAGGTTTACATGATTTCGTAAAAAAAAAGAGTTTTTAGAAAATGTGTTTTATTTCATAAATGGAATATACAAAGTAAGCACATTCTACGTCATAACGACTTTCTACAGTTTGCGCATACGTCCGGAAATAAGAAAAGCTTACTTCCACCGTTTTTTAAAATCACAACTTCTAGAAGGTTTACATGATTTCGTAAAAAACACGAGTTTTTAGAAAATGTGTTTTATTTCATAAATGGAATATACAAAGTATGCACATTCTACATCATAACGACTTTATATAGTTTGCGCATGCGTCTGGAAATAAGAAAAACTTACTTCCACCATTTTTTAAAATCACAGCATCTAGAAGGTTTACATGATTTTGTAAAAAACACGATTTTTCAGAAAACGTGTTTTATTTCATAAATTGAATCTACAAAGTATGCACCTTCTAAGTCATAACGACTTTCTATAGTTTGCGCATCCGTCCGGAAATAAGAAAAGCTTACTTCCCCCGTTTTTTAAAATCACAGCTTCTAGAAGGTTTACATGATTTGTTAAAAAACATGAGTTTTTAGAAAATGTGTTTTATTTCATAAATGGAATCAACAAAGTATGCACATTCTACGTCATAACGACTTTCTATAGTTTGCGCATGCGTCCGGAAATAAAAAAAGCTTACTTCCGTCGTTTTTTAAAATCACAGCTTCTAGAAGGTTTACATGATTTTGTAAAAAAAAAGAGTTTTTAGAAAATGTGTTTTATTTCATAAATGGAATCTACAAAGTATGCACATTCAACGTCATAACTACTTTCTATAGTTTGCGCATTCGTCCGGAAATAAGAAAAGCTTACTTCCACCATTTTTTAAAATCACAGCTTCTAGAAGGTTTACATGATTTCTTAAAAAACACGAGTTTTTAGAAAATGTGTTTTATTTCATAAATGGAATCAACAAAGTATGCACATTCTACGTCATAACGACTTTCTATAGTTTGCGCATGCATCCGGAAATAAGAAAAGCTTACTTCCACCGTTTTTTAAAATCACAGCTTCTAGAAGGTTTACATGATTTCTTAAAGAACGCGAGTTTTTAGAAAATGTGTTTTATTTCATAAATGGAATCTACAAAGTATGCACATTCTACGTCATAACGACTTTCTATAGTTTGCGCATGCATTTGGAAATAAGAAAAGCTTACTTCCCCCGTTTTTTAAAATCACAGCTTCTAGAAGGTTTACATGATTTCTTAAAAAACATGAGTTTTTAGAAAATGTGTTTTATTTCATAAATAGAATCAACAAAGTATACACATTCTACTGCATAACGACTTTCTATAGTTTGATCATGCGTCCAGAAATAAGAAAAGCTTACTTCCACCATTTTTTAAAATCACAGCATCTAGAAGGTTTACATGATTTCGTAAAAAACATGAGTTTTTAGAAAATGTGTTTTATTTCATAAATGGAATCTACAAAGTATGCACATTCTACATCATAACGACATTCTATAGTTTGCGCATGCGTCCGGAAATAAGAAAAGCCTACTTCCACCGTTTTTTAAAATCACAGCTTCTAGAAGGTTTACATGATTTCGTAAAAAACACGAGTTTTTAGAAAATGTGTTTTATTTCATAAATGGAATCAACAAAGTATGCACATTCTACGTCATAACGAATTTCTATACTTTGTGCATGCGTTTGGAAATAAGAAAAGCTTACTTCGCCCGTTTTTTAAAATCACAGCTTCTAGAAGGTTTACATGATTTGTTAAAAAACACGAGTTTTTAGAAAATGTGTTTAATTTCATAAATGGAATCAACAAAGTATGCACATTCTACGTCATAACGACTTTCTATAGTTTCCGCATGCGTCCGGAAATAAGAAAAGCTTACTTCCACCGTTTTTTAAAATCACAGCTTCTAGAAGGTTTACATGATTTCGTAAAAAAAAAGAATTTTTAGAAAATGTGTTTTATTTCATAAATGGAATCTACAAAGTATGCACATTCTAAGTCATAACGACTTTCTATAGTTTGCGCATACGTCCGGAAATAAGAAAAGCTTACTTCCACCGTTTTTTAAAATCACAGCTTTTAGAAGGTTTACATGATTTAGTAAAAAACACGAGTTTTGAGAAAATGTGTTTTATTTCATAAATGGAATCTACAAAGTATGCACATTCTATGGCATAACGACTTTCTATAGTTTGCGCATGCGTCCGGAAATAATCAAAGCTTACTTCCCGCATTTTTTAAAATCACAACTTCTAGAAGGTTTACATGATTTCTTAAAAAACACGAGTTTTTAGAAAATCTGTTTTATTTCATAAATGGAATCAACAAAGTATGCACATTCTACGTCATAACGACTTTCTATAGTTTTCGCATGTGTTTGGAAATAAGAAAAGCTTACTTCCCCCGTTTTTTAAAATCACAGCTTCTAGAAGGTTTACATGATTTCATAAAAAACACGAGTTTTAGAAAATTTGTTTTATTTCATAAATGGAATCAACAAAGTATGCACATTCTACGTCATAAGAAATTTCTATAGTTTGCGCATGCGTCCGGAAATAAGAAAAGCTTACTTCCCCCGTTTTTTAAAATCACAGCTTCTAGAAGGTTTACATGATTTCTTAAAAAACACGAGTTTTTAGAAAATGTGCTTTATTTCATAAATGGAATCAACAAAGTATGCACATTCTACGTCATAACGACTTTCTATAGATTGCGCATGCGTTTAGAAATAAGAAAAGCTTACTTTCCCCGTTTTTTTAAATCACAGCTTCTAGAAGGTTTACATGATTTCGTAAAAAACACGAGTTTTTAGAAAATGTGTTTTATTTCATAAATGGAATCAACAAAGTATGCACATTCTACGTCATAACGACTTTATATAGTTTGCGCATGCGTCGGGAAATAAGAAAAGCTTACTTCCACCATTTTTTAAAATCACAGCATCTAGAAGGTTTACATGATTTCGTAAAAAACACGAGTTTTCAGAAAATGTGTTTTATTTCATAAATTGAATCTACAAAGTATGCACATTCTACCTCATAACGACTTTCTATAGTTTGCGCATCCGTACGGAAATAAGAAAAGCTTACTTCTCCTGTTTTTTAAAATCACAGCTTCTAGAAGGTTTACATGATTTGTTAAAAAACACGAGTTTTTAGAAAATGTGTTTTATTTCATAAATGGAATCAACAAAGTATGGACATTCTACGTCATAACGACTTTCTATAGTTTTCGCATGCGTCCGGAAATAAAAAAAGCTTACTTCCACCGTTTTGTAAAATCACAGCTTCTAGAAGGTTTACATTATTTTGTAAAAAAAAAGAGTTTTTAGAAAATGTGTTTTATTTCATAAATGGAATCTACATTCTAAGTCATAACGACTTTCTATAGTTTGCGCATTCGTCCGGAAATAAGAAAAGCTTACTTCCACCATTTTTTAAAATCATAGCTTCTAGAAGGTTTACATGATTTCGTAAAAAACACGAGTTTTTAGAAAATGTGTTTTCTTTCATAAATGGAATCTACAAAGTATGAACATTCTACGTCATAACGACTTTCTATAGTTTGCGCATGCGTCCGGAAATAAGAAAAGCTTACTTCCACCGTTTTTTAAAATCACAGCTTCTAGAAGGTTTACATGATTTCGCAAAAAACACAAGTTTTTTAGAAAATGTGTTTTATTTCATAAAAACATCTACAAAGTATGCACATTCTACGTCATAACGACTTTCTATAGTTCGCGCATGCGTCCGGAAATAAGAAAAGCTTACTTCCACCGTTTTTTAAAATCACAGCTTCTAGAAGGTTTACATGATTTCGTAAAAAACACGAGTTTTTAGAAAATGTGTTTTATTTCATAAATGGAATCTACAAAGTATGCACATTCTACGTCATAACGACTTTATATAGTTTGCGCATGCGTCTGGAAATAAGAAAAGCTTACTTCGACCATTTTTTAAAATCACAACATCTAGAAGGTTTACATGATTTCGTAAAAAACACGAGTTTTGAGAAAATGTGTTTTATTTCATAAATTGAATCTACAAAGTATGCACATTCTACGTCATAAGTACTTTCTATAGTTTGCGCATGCGTCCGGAAATAAGAAAAGCTTACTTCCCCCGTTTTTTAAAATCACAGCTTCTAGAAGGTTTACATGATTTCTTAAAAAACAATAGTTTTTAGAAAATGTGTTTTATTTCATAAATGGAATCTACAAAGTATGCACATTCTACGTCATAACGACTTTCTATAGTTTGCGCATGCGTCCGAAAATAAGAAAAGCTTACTTCCACCGTTTTTTAAAATCGCAGCTTCTAGAAGGTTTACATGATTTCTTAAAAAACACGAGTTTTTAGAAAATTTGTTTTATTTCATAAATGGAATCAACAAAGTATGCACATTCTACGTCATAACGACTTTCTATAGTTTGCGCATGTGTTTGGAAATAAGAAAAGCTTACTTCCCCCGTTTTTTAAAATGAGAGCTTCTAGAAGGTTTACATGATTTCGTAAAAAACACGAGTTTTGAGAAAATGTGTTTTATTTCATAAATTGAATCTACAAAGTATGCACATTCTACGTCATAAGGACTTTCTATAGTTTGCGCATGCGTCCGGAAATAAGAAAAGCTTACTTCCACCGTTTTTTAAAATCAAAGCTTCTAGAAGGTTTACATGATTTCGTAAAAAACATGAGTTTTTAGAAAATGTGTTTTATTTCATAAATGGAATCTACAAAGTATGCACATTCTACGTCATAACGACTTTCTATAGTTTGCGAATACGTCAGGAAATAAGAAAAGCTTACTTCCCCCGTTTTTTAAAATCACAGCTTCTAGAAGGTTTACATGATTTGTTAAAAAATATGAGTTTTTAGAAAATGTGTTTTATTTCATAAATGGAATCAACAAAGTATGCACATTCTACGTCATAACGAATTTCTATAGCTTGCGCATGCGTCCGGAAATAAGAAAAGCTTACTTCCACCATTTTTTAAAATCACAGCTTCTAGAAGGTTTACATGATTTCGTAAAAAAAAAGAGTTTTTTGAAAATGTGTTTTATTTCATAAATGGAATCTACAAAGTAAGCAAATTCTACGTCATAATGACTTTATACAGTTTGCGCATACGTCCGGAAATAAGAAAAGCTTACTTCCACCATTTTTTAAAATCACGGCTTCTAGAAGGTTTACATGATTTCGTAAAAAACACGAGTTTTTAGAAAATGTGTTTTATTTCATAAATGGAATCTACAATGTATGCACATTCTACGTTATAACTAATTTCTATTGTTTGCGCATGTGTTTGGAAATAAGAAAAGCTTACTTCCCCCGTTTTTTAAAATCACAGCTTCTAGAAGGTTTACATGATTTCGTAAAAAACACGAGTTTTTAGAAAATGTGTTTTATTTCATAAATGGAATCTACAAAGTATGCACATTCTACGTCATAACGACTTTCTATAGTTTGCGCATCCGTCCGGAAATAAGAAAAGCTTACTTCCCCCGTTTTTTAAAATCACAGCTTCTAGAAGGTTTACATGATTTGTTAAAAAATATGAGTTTTTAGAAAATGTGTTTTATTTCATAAATGAAATCAACAAAGTATGCACATTCTACGTCATAACAACTTTCTATAGTTTGCGCATGCGTCCGGAAATAAGAAAAGCTTACTTCCACCGTTTTTTAAAATCACAGTTTCTAGAAGGTTTACATGATTTCGTAAAAAAAAAGAGTTTTTAGAAAATGTGTTTTATTTCATAAATCGAATCTACAAAGTAAGCACATTCTACCTCATAACGACTTTCTACAGTTTGCGCATACGTCCGGAAATAAGAAAAGCTTACTTCCACTGTTTTTTAAAATCACAGCTTCTAGAAGGTTTACATGATTTCGTAACAAACACGAGTTTTTAGAAAATGTGTTTTATTTCATCAATGGAATCTACAAAGTATGCACATTCTACGGCATAACGACTTTCTATAGTTTGCGCATGCGTCCGGAAGTAAGAAAAGCTTACTTCCACCGTTTTTTAAAATCACAGCTTCTAGAAGGTTTACATGATTTCGTAAAAAACACGAGTTTTTGGAAAATGTGTTTTATTTCATAAATGGAATCTACAAAGTATGCACATTCTACGTCATAACGACTTTATATAGTTTGCGCATGCGTCTGGAAATAAGAAAAGCTTACTTCCACCATTTTTTAAAATCACAGCATCTAGAAGGTTTACATGATTTCGTAAAAAACACAAGTTTTCAAAAAATGTGTTTTATTCCATAATTTGAATCTACAAAGTATGCACATTCTACGTCATAACGACTTTCTATAGTTTGTGCATCCGTCCGGAAATAAGAAAAGCTTACTTCCCTCGTTTTTTAAAATCACAGCTTCTAGAAGGTTTACATGATTTGTGAAAAAACACGAGTTTTTAGAAAATGTGTTTTATTTCATAAATGGAATCAACGAAGTATGCACATTCTACGTCATAACGACTTTCTATAGTTTGCGCGTGCGTCCGGAAATAAAAAAAGCTTACTTCCACCGTTTTTTAAAATCACAGCTTCTAGAAGGTTTACATGATTTTGTAAAAGAAAAGAGTTTTTAGAAAATGTGTTTTATTTCATAAATGGAATCTACCAAGTATTCACATTCTACGTCATAACGACTTTCTATAGTGTGCGAATTCGTCCGGAAATAAGAAAAGCTTACTTCGACCGTTTTTTAAAATCACAGCTTCTAGAAGGTTTACATGATTTCGTAAAAAACATGAGTTTTTAGAAAATGTGTTTTATTTCATAAATGGAATCTACAAAGTATGCACATTCTACGGCATAACGCATTTCTATAGTTTGCGCATGCGTCCGGAAATAAGAAAAGCTTACTTCCATCGTTTTTTAAAATCACAGCTTCTAGAAGGTTTACATGATTTCGTAAAAAACACGAGTTTTTAGAAAATGTGTTTTATTTCATAAATGGAATCTACAAAGTATGCACATTCTACGTCATAACGACTTTCTATAGTTTGTGCTTGCGTCCGGAAATAAGAAAACCTTACTTCCACCGTTTTTTAAAATCACAGCTTCTAGAAGGTTTACATGATGTCGTAAAAAACATGAGTTTTTAGAAAATGTGTTTTATTTCATAAATGGAATCAACAAAGTATGCACATTCTACGTCATAACGACTTTCTATAGTTTGCGCATGTGTTTGGAAATAAGAAAAGCTTACTTCCACCGTTTTTTAAAATCACAGCTTGTAGAAGGTTTACATGATGTCGTAAAAAACACGAGTTTTTAGAAAATGTGTTTTATTTCATCAATGGAATATACAAAGTATGCACATTCTACGTCATAACGACTTTCTATAGTTTGCGCATGTGTCCGGAAATAAGAAAAGCTTACTTCCCCCATTTTTTAAAATCCCAGCTTTTAGAAGGTTTACATGATTTCTTAAAAAACACGAGTTTTTAGAAAATGTGTTTTATTTCATAAATGGAATCAACAAAGTATGCACATTCTACGTCATAACGACTTTCTATAGTTTGCGCATGCGTCCAGAATTAAGAAAAGCTTACTTCCACCGTTTTTTAAAATCACAGCTTCTAGAGGGTTTACAAGATTTCTTAAAAAACATGAGTTTTTAGAAAATGTGTTTTATTCCATAAATGGAATCTACAAAGTATGCACATTCTACGTCATAGAGACTTTCTATATTTTGCGCATTCGTCCGGAAATAAGAAAAGCTTACTTCCACCGTTTTTTAAAATCACAGCTTCTAGAAGGTTTACATGATTTCGTAAAAAACATGAGTTTTTAGAAAATGTGCTTTATTTCATAAATGGAATCTACAAAGTATGCACATTCTACGTCATAACGACTTTCTAAAGTTTGCGCATGCGTCCGGAAATAAGAAAAGCTTACTTCCACCGTTTTTTAATATCACAGCTTCTAGAAGGTTTACATGATTTCTTAAAAAACACGAGTTTTTAGAAAATTTGTTTTATTTAATAAATGGAATCAACAAAGTATGCACATTCTACGTCATAACAACTTTCTATAGTTTGCGCATGCGTCCGGAAATAAGAAAAGCTTACTTCCCCCGTTTTTTTAAATCACAGCTTCTAGAAGGTTTACATGATTTCATAAAAAACACGAGTTTTTAGAAAATGTGTTTTATTTCATAAATGGAATCTACAAAGTATGCACATTCTACGTCATAACGACTTTCTATAGTTTGCGCATCCGTCCGAAAATAAGAAAAGCTTACTTCCCCCATTTTTTTAAATCACAGCTTCTAGAAGGTTTACATGATTTGTTAAAAAACACGAGTTTTTAGAAAATGTGTTTTATTTCATAAATGGAATCAACAAAGTATGCACATTCTAAATCATAACGACTTTCTATAGTTTGCGCATGCGTCCGGAAATAAAAAAGCTTACTTCCACCGTTTTTTAAAATCACAGCTTCTAGAAGGTTTACATGATTTCTAAAAAGCACGAGTGTTTAGAAAATGTGTTTTATTTCATAAATGGAATCAACAAAGTATGCACATTCTACGTCATAACGACTTTCTATAGTTTGCACATACGTTTGGAAATAAGAAAAGCTTACTTCCCCCATTTTTTAAAATCACAGCTTCTAGAAGGTTTACATGATTTCGTAAAAAACACGAGTTTTTAGAAAATGTGTTTTATTTCAAAAATGAAATCTACAAAGTATGCACATTCTACGTCATAACGACATTCTATAGTTTGCGCATGCGTCCGGAAATAAGAAAACCTTACTTCCACCGTTTTTTAAAATCAAAGCTTCTAGAAGGTTTACATGATTTCGTAAAAAACACGAGTTTTTAGAAAATATGTTTTATTTCAGAAATGGAATCTACAAAGTATGCACATTCTACGTCATAACGACTTTCTATAGTTTGCGCATCCGTCCGGAAATTAGAAAGGCTTACTTCCCCCATTTTTTAAAATCACAGCTTCTACAAGGTTTACATGATTTGTTAAAAAATAAGAGTTTTTAGAAAATGTGTTTTATTTCATAAATGGAATCAACAAAGTATGCACATTCCACGTCATAACGACATTCTATAGTTTGCGCATGCGTCCGGAAATAAGAAAAGCTTACTTCCACCGTTTTTTAAAATCACAGCTTCTAGAAGGTGTACATGATTTTGTAAAAAAAAAGAGTTTTTAGAAAATGTGTTTTATTTCATAAATGGAATCAATAAAGTATGCACATTCTACGTCATAACGACTTTCTATAGTTTGCGCATGCGTCCGGAAATAAGAAAAGCTTACTTCCCCCGTTTTTTAAAATCACAGCTTCTAGAAGGTTTAGATGATTTCTTAAAAAACACGAGTTTTTAGAAAATATGTTTTATTTCATCAATGGAATCAACAAAGTACGAACATTCTATGTCATAACGACTTTCTATAGTTTGCGCATGCGTTTAGAAATAAGAAAAGCTTACTTCCCCCGTTTTTTAAAATCATAGCTTCTAGAAGGTTTATATGATTTCTTAAAAAACAAGAGTTTTTAGAAAATCTGTTTTATTTCATAAATAGAATCAACAAAGTATGCACATTCTATGTCATAACGACTTTCTATAGTTTGCGCATGCGTCCGGAAATAAGAAAAGCTTACTTCCACCGTTTTTTAAAATCACAGCTTCTAGAAGGTGTACATGATTTTGTAAAAAAAAAGAGTTTTTAGAAAATGTGTTTTATTTCATAAATGGAATCAATAAAGTATGCACATTCTACGTCATAACGACTTTCTATAGTTTGCGCATGCGTCCGGAAATAAGAAAAGCTTACTTCCCCCGTTTTTTAAAATCACAGCTTCTAGAAGGTTTAGATGATTTCTTAAAAAACACGAGTTTTTAGAAAATATGTTTTATTTCATCAATGGAATCAACAAAGTACGAACATTCTATGTCATAACGACTTTCTATAGTTTGCGCATGCGTTTAGAAATAAGAAAAGCTTGCTTCCCCCGTTTTTTAAAATCATAGCTTCTAGAAGGTTTATATGATTTCTTAAAAAACAAGAGTTTTTAGAAAATCTGTTTTATTTCATAAATAGAATCAACAAAGTATGCACATTCTACGTCATAACGACTTTCTATAGTTTGCGCATGCGTCCGGAAATAAGAAAAGCTTACTTCCAGCTTTTTTTAAAATCACAGCATCTAGAATGTTTACATGATTTCGTAAAAAACACGAGTTTTTAGAAAATGTGTTTTATTTCATAAATGGAATCTACAAAGTATGCACATTCTACGTCATAACGACTTTCTATAGTTTGTGCTTGCGTCCGGAAATAAGAAAAGCTTACTTCCACCGTTTTTTAAAATCACAGCTTCTAGAAGGTTTACATGATGTCGTAAAAAACACGAGTTTTTAGAAAATGTGTTTTATTTCATAAATGGAATCAACAAAGTATGCACATTCTACGTCATAACGACTTTCTATAGTTTGCGCATGTGTTTGGAAATAAGAAAAGCTTACTTCCACCGTTTTTTAAAATCACAGCTTGTAGAAGGTTTACATGATGTCGTAAAAAACACGAGTTTTTAGAAAATGTGTTTTATTTCATCAATGGAATATACAAAGTATGCACATTCTACGTCATAACGACTTTCTATAGTTTGCGCATGTGTCTGGAAATAAGAAAAGCTTACTTCCCCCATTTTTTAAAATCCCAGCTTTTAGAAGGTTTACATGATTTCTTAAAAAACACGAGTTTTTAGAAAATGTGTTTTATTTCATAAATGGAATCAACAAAGTATGCACATTCTACGTCATAACGACTTTCTATAGTTTGCGCATGCGTCCAGAATTAAGAAAAGCTTACTTCCACCGTTTTTTAAAATCACAGCTTCTAGAGGGTTTACAAGATTTCTTAAAAAACATGAGTTTTTAGAAAATGTGTTTTATTCCATAAATGGAATCTACAAAGTATGCACATTCTACGTCATAGAGACTTTCTATATTTTGCGCATTCGTCCGGAAATAAGAAAAGCTTACTTCCACCGTTTTTTAAAATCACAGCTTCTAGAAGGTTTACATGATTTCGTAAAAAACACGAGCTTTTAGAAAATGTGTTTTATTTCATAAATAGAATCAACAAAGTATGCACATTCTACGTCATAACGACTTTCTATAGTTTGAGCATGCGTCTGGAAATAAGAAAAGCTTAGTTCCAGCATTCTTTAAAATCACAGCATCTAGAAGGTTTACATGATTTCGTAAAAAACACGAGTTTTTAGAAGATCTGTTTTATTTCATAAATGGAATCTACAAAGTATGCACATTCTACGTCATAACGACATTCTATAGTTTGAGCATGCGTCCGGAAATAAGAAAAGCTTACTTCCACCATTTTTTAAAATCACAGCTTCTAGAAGGTTTACATGATTTCGTAAAAAACACGAGTTTTTAGAAAATGTGTTTTATTTCATAAATGGAATCTACAAAGTATGCACATTCTACGTCATAACGACTTTCTATAGTTTGCGCATCCGTCCGAAAATAAGAAAAGCTTACTTCCCCCGTTTTTTAAAATCACAGCTTCTAGAAGGTTTACATGATTTGTTAAAAAACACGAGTTTTTAGAAAATGTGTTTTATTTCATAAATGGAATCAACAAAGTATGCACATTCCACGTCATAACGACTTTTTATAGTTTGCGCATGCGTCCGGAAATAAAAAAAGCTTACTTCCACCGTTTTTTAAAATCACAGCTTCTAGAAGGTTTACATGATTTTGTAAAAAAAAAAGAGTTTTTAGAAAATGTGTTTTATTTCATAAATAGAATCTACAAAGTATGCACATTCTAAGTCATAACGACTTTCTATAGTTTGCGCATACGTCCGGAAATAAGAAAAGCTTACTTCGACCGTTTTTTAAAATCACAGTTTCTAGAAGGTTTACATGATTTCATAAAAAACACGAGTTTTTAGAAAATGTGTTTTATTTCATAAATGGAATCTAAAAAGTATGCACATTCAACGGCATAACGACTTTCTATAGTTTGCGCATGCATCCGGAAATAAAAAAAGCTTACTTCCCCCATTTTTTAAAATCACAGCTTCTAGAAGGTTTACATGATTTCGTAAATAACACGAGTTTTTAGAAAATGTGTTTTATTTCATAAATGGAATCAACAAAGTATGCACATTCTACGTCATAACGACTTTCTATAGTTTGCGCATCCGTTTGGAAATAAGAAAATCTTACTTCCCCCGTTTTTAAAAATCACAGCTTCTAGAAGGTTTACATGATTTCTTAAAAAACACGAGTTTTTAGAAAATGTGTTTTATTTCATAAATAGAATCAACAAAGTATGCACATTCTAAGTCATAACGACTTTCTATAGTTTGCGCATGCGTTTGGAAATAAGAAAAGCTTACTTCCCCCATTTTTTAAAATCACAGCTTCTAGAAGGTTTACATGATGTCGTAAAAAACATGAGTTTTTAGAAAATGTGTTTTATTTCATAAATGGAATCTACAAAGTATGCACATTCTACGTCATAACGACATTCTATAGTTTGCGCATGCGTCCGGAAATAAGAAAAGCTTACTTCCACCGTTTTTTAAAATCAAAGCTTCTAGAACGTTTACATGATTTCGTAAAAAACATGAGTTTTTAGAAAATGTGTTTTATTTCAGAAATGGAATCTACAAATTATGCACATTCTACGTCATAACGACTTTCTATAGTTTGCGCATCCGTCCGGAAATAAGAAAAGCTTACTTCCCCCATTTTTTAAAATCACAGCTTCTACAAGGTTTACATGATTTGTTAAAAAATAAGAGTTTTTAGAAAATGTGTTTTATTTCATAAATAGAATCAACAAAGTATGCACATTATAAGTCATAACGACTTTCTATAGTTTGCGCATGCGTTTGGAAATAAGAAAAGCTTACTTCCCCCGTTTTAAAATCACAGCTTCTAGAAGGTTTACATGATTTCTAAAAAACACGAGTGTTTAGAAAATGTGTTTTATTTCATAAATGGAATCAACAGAGTATGCACATTCTACGTCATAACGACTTTCTATAGTTTGCGCATGCGTTTGGAAATAAGAAAAGCTTACTTCCACCGTTTTTTAAAATCACAGCTTCTAGAACGTTTACATGATTTCGTAAAAAACACGAGTTTTTAGAAAATGTGTTTTATTTCATAAATGGAATCTACAAAGTATGCACATTCTACGTCATAACGACATTCTATAGTTTGCACATGCGTCCGGAAATAAGAAAAGCTTACTTCCACCATTTTTTAAAATCAAAGTTTCTAGAAGGTTTACATGATTTCGTAAAAAACATGAGTTTTTAGAAAATGTGTTTTATTTCAGAAATGGAATCTACAAATTATGCACATTCTTCGTCATAAAGACTTTCTATAGTTTGCGCATCCGTCCGGAAATAAGAAAAGCTTACTTCCCCCATTTTTTAAAATCACAGCTTCTACAAGGTTTACATGATTTGTTAAAAAATAAGAGTTTTTAGAAAATGTGTTTTATTTCATAAATGGAACCAACAAAGTATGCACATTCTACGTCATAACGACTTTCTATTTTTTGCGCATGCGTCCGGAAATAAGAAAAGCTTACTTCCACCGTTTTTTAAAATCACAGCTTCTAGAAGGTGTACATGATTTTGTAAAAAAAAAGAGTTTTTAGAAAATGTGTTTTATTTCATAAATGGAATCAATAAAGTATGCACATTCTACGTCATAACGACTTTCTATAGTTTGCGCATGCGTCCGGAAATAAAAAAGCTTACTTCCACCGTTTTTTAAAATCACAGCTTCTAGAAGGTTTACATGATTTCTAAAAAGCACGAGTGTTTAGAAAATGTGTTTTATTTCATAAATGGAATCAACAAAGTATGCACATTCTACGTCATAACGACTTTCTATAGTTTGCACATACGTTTGGAAATAAGAAAAGCTTACTTCCCCCATTTTTTAAAATCACAGCTTCTAGAAGGTTTACATGATTTCGTAAAAAACACGAGTTTTTAGAAAATGTGTTTTATTTCAAAAATGAAATCTACAAAGTATGCACATTCTACGTCATAACGACATTCTATAGTTTGCGCATGCGTCCGGAAATAAGAAAACCTTACTTCCACCGTTTTTTAAAATCAAAGCTTCTAGAAGGTTTACATGATTTCGTAAAAAACACGAGTTTTTAGAAAATATGTTTTATTTCAGAAATGGAATCTACAAAGTATGCACATTCTACGTCATAACGACTTTCTATAGTTTGCGCATCCGTCCGGAAATTAGAAAGGCTTACTTCCCCCATTTTTTAAAATCACAGCTTCTACAAGGTTTACATGATTTGTTAAAAAATAAGAGTTTTTAGAAAATGTGTTTTATTTCATAAATGGAATCAACAAAGTATGCACATTCCACGTCATAACGACATTCTATAGTTTGCGCATGCGTCCGGAAATAAGAAAAGCTTACTTCCACCGTTTTTTAAAATCACAGCTTCTAGAAGGTGTACATGATTTTGTAAAAAAAAAGAGTTTTTAGAAAATGTGTTTTATTTCATAAATGGAATCAATAAAGTATGCACATTCTACGTCATAACGACTTTCTATAGTTTGCGCATGCGTCCGGAAATAAGAAAAGCTTTCTTCCCCCGTTTTTTAAAATCACAACTTCTAGAAGGTTTAGATGATTTCTTAAAAAACACGAGTTTTTAGAAAATATGTTTTATTTCATCAATGGAATCAACAAAGTACGAACATTCTATGTCATAACGACTTTCTATAGTTTGCGCATGCGTTTAGAAATAAGAAAAGCTTACTTCCCCCGTTTTTTAAAATCATAGCTTCTAGAAGGTTTATATGATTTCTTAAAAAACAAGAGTTTTTAGAAAATCTGTTTTATTTCATAAATAGAATCAACAAAGTATGCACATTCTACGTCATAACGACTTTCTATAGTTTGCGCATGCGTCCGGAAATAAGAAAAGCTTACTTCCAGCTTTTTTTAAAATCACAGCATCTAGAATGTTTACATGATTTCGTAAAAAACACGAGTTTTTAGAAAATGTGTTTTATTTCATAAATGGAATCTACAAAGTATGCACATTCTATGTCATAACGACTTTCTATAGTTTGTGCTTGCGTCCGGAAATAAGAAAAGCTTACTTCCACCGTTTTTTAAAATCACAGCTTCTAGAAGGTTTACATGATGTCGTAAAAAACACGAGTTTTTAGAAAATGTGTTTTATTTCATAAATGGAATCAACAAAGTATGCACATTCTACGTCATAACGACTTTCTATAGTTTGCGCATGTGTTTGGAAATAAGAAAAGCTTACTTCCACCGTTTTTTAAAATCACAGCTTGTAGAAGGTTTACATGATGTCGTAAAAAACACGAGTTTTTAGAAAATGTGTTTTATTTCATCAATGGAATATACAAAGTATGCACATTCTACGTCATAACGACTTTCTATAGTTTGCGCATGTGTCCGGAAATAAGAAAAGCTTACTTCCCCCATTTTTTAAAATCCCAGCTTTTAGAAGGTTTACATGATTTCTTAAAAAACATGAGTTTTTAGAAAATGTGTTTTATTTCATAAATGGAATCAACAAAGTATGCACATTCTACGTCATAACGACTTTCTATAGTTTGCGCATGCGTCCAGAATTAAGAAAAGCTTACTTCCACCGTTTTTTAAAATCACAGCTTCTAGAGGGTTTACAAGATTTCTTAAAAAACATGAGTTTTTAGAAAATGTGTTTTATTCCATAAATGGAATCTACAAAGTATGCACATTCTACGTCATAGAGACTTTCTATATTTTGCGCATTCGTCCGGAAATAAGAAAAGCTTACTTCCACCGTTTTTTAAAATCACAGCTTCTAGAAGGTTTACATGATTTCGTAAAAAACACGAGCTTTTAGAAAATGTGTTTTATTTCATAAATAGAATCAACAAAGTATGCACATTCTACGTCATAACGACTTTCTATAGTTTGAGCATGCGTCTGGAAATAAGAAAAGCTTAGTTCCAGCATTCTTTAAAATCACAGCATCTAGAAGGTTTACATGATTTCGTAAAAAACACGAGTTTTTAGAAGATCTGTTTTATTTCATAAATGGAATCTACAAAGTATGCACATTCTACGTCATAACGACATTCTATAGTTTGAGCATGCGTCCGGAAATAAGAAAAGCTTACTTCCACCATTTTTTAAAATCACAGCTTCTAGAAGGTTTACATGATTTCGTAAAAAACACGAGTTTTTAGAAAATGTGTTTTATTTCATAAATGGAATCTACAAAGTATGCACATTCTACGTCATAACGACTTTCTATAGTTTGCGCATCCGTCCGAAAATAAGAAAAGCTTACTTCCCCCGTTTTTTAAAATCACAGCTTCTAGAAGGTTTACATGATTTGTTAAAAAACACGAGTTTTTAGAAAATGTGTTTTATTTCATAAATGGAATCAACAAAGTATGCACATTCCACGTCATAACGACTTTCTATAGTTTGCGCATGCGTCCGGAAATAAAAAAAGCTTACTTCCACCGTTTTTTAAAATCACAGCTTCTAGAAGGTTTACATGATTTTGTAAAAAAAAAAGAGTTTTTAGAAAATGTGTTTTATTTCATAAATAGAATCTACAAAGTATGCACATTCTAAGTCATAACGACTTTCTATAGTTTGCGCATACGTCCGGAAATAAGAAAAGCTTACTTCGACCGTTTTTTAAAATCACAGTTTCTAGAAGGTTTACATGATTTCATAAAAAACACGAGTTTTTAGAAAATGTGTTTTATTTCATAAATGGAATCTAAAAAGTATGCACATTCAACGGCATAACGACTTTCTATAGTTTGCGCATGCATCCGGAAATAAAAAAAGCTTACTTCCCCCATTTTTTAAAATCACAGCTTCTAGAAGGTTTACATGATTTCGTAAATAACACGAGTTTTTAGAAAATGTGTTTTATTTCATAAATGGAATCAAAAAAGTATGCACATTCTACGTCATAACGACTTTCTATAGTTTGCGCATCCGTTTGGAAATAAGAAAATCTTACTTCCCCCGTTTTTAAAAATCACAGCTTCTAGAAGGTTTACATGATTTCTTAAAAAACACGAGTTTTTAGAAAATGTGTTTTATTTCATAAATAGAATCAACAAAGTATGCACATTCTAAGTCATAACGACTTTCTATAGTTTGCGCATGCGTTTGGAAATAAGAAAAGCTTACTTCCCCCATTTTTTAAAATCACAGCTTCTAGAAGGTTTACATGATGTCGTAAAAAACATGAGTTTTTAGAAAATGTGTTTTATTTCATAAATGGAATCTACAAAGTATGCACATTCTACGTCATAACGACATTCTATAGTTTGCGCATGCGTCCGGAAATAAGAAAAGCTTACTTCCACCGTTTTTTAAAATCAAAGCTTCTAGTTTACATGATTTCGTAAAAAACATGAGTTTTTAGAAAATGTGTTTTATTTCAGAAATGGAATCTACAAATTATGCACATTCTATGTCATAACGACTTTCTATAGTTTGCGCATCCGTCCGGAAATAAGAAAAGCTTACTTCCCCCATTTTTTAAAATCACAGCTTCTACAAGGTTTACATGATTTGTTAAAAAATAAGAGTTTTTAGAAAATGTGTTTTATTTCATAAATAGAATCAACAAAGTATGCACATTCTAAGTCATAACGACTTTCTATAGTTTGCGCATGCGTTTGGAAATAAGAAAAGCTTACTTCCCCCGTTTTAAAATCACAGCTTCTAGAAGGTTTACATGATTTCTAAAAAACACGAGTGTTTAGAAAATGTGTTTTATTTCATAAATGGAATCAACAGAGTATGCACATTCTACGTCATAACGACTTTCTATAGTTTGCGCATGCGTTTGGAAATAAGAAAAGCTTACTTCCACCGTTTTTTAAAATCACAGCTTCTAGAACGTTTACATGATTTCGTAAAAAACACGAGTTTTTAGAAAATGTGTTTTATTTCATAAATGGAATCTACAAAGTATGCACATTCTACGTCATAACGACATTCTATAGTTTGCACATGCGTCCGGAAATAAGAAAAGCTTACTTCCACCGTTTTTTAAAATCAAAGTTTCTAGAAGGTTTACATGATTTCGTAAAAAACATGAGTTTTTAGAAAATGTGTTTTATTTCAGAAATGGAATCTACAAATTATGCACATTCTTCGTCATAAAGACTTTCTATAGTTTGCGCATCCGTCCGGAAATAAGAAAAGCTTACTTCCCCCATTTTTTAAAATCACAGCTTCTACAAGGTTTACATGATTTGTTAAAAAATAAGAGTTTTTAGAAAATGTGTTTTATTTCATAAATGGAATCAACAAAGTATGCACATTCTACGTCATAACGACTTTCTATTTTTTGCGCATGCGTCCGGAAATAAGAAAAGCTTACTTCCACCGTTTTTTAAAATCACAGCTTCTAGAAGGTGTACATGATTTTGTAAAAAAAAAGAGTTTTTAGAAAATGTGTTTTATTTCATAAATGGAATCAATAAAGTATGCACATTCTACGTCATAACGACTTTCTATAGTTTGCGCATGCGTCCGGAAATAAGAAAAGCTTACTTCCCCCGTTTTTTAAAATCACAGCTTCTAGAAGGTTTACATGATTTCTTAAAAAACACGAGTTTTTGGAAAATATGTTTTATTTCATAAATGGAATCAACAAAGTACGAACATTCTACGTCATAACGACTTTCTATAGTTTGCGCATGCGTTTAGAAATAAGAAAAGCTTACTTCCCCCGTTTTTTAAAATCATAGCTTCTAGAAGGTTTATATGATTTCTTAAAAAACACGAGTTTTTAGAAAATGTGTTATATTTCATAAATAGAATCAACAAAGTATGCACATTCTTCGTCATAACGACTTTCTATAGTTTGCGCATGCGTCCGGAAATAAGAAAAGCTTACTTCCACCTTTTTTTAAAATCACAGCATCTAGAAGGTTTACATGATTTCGTAAAAAACACGAGTTTTTAGAAAATGTGTTTTATTTTATAAATGGAATCAACAAAGTATGCACATTCTACGTCGTAACAACTTTCTATAGTTTGCGAATGCGTTTGGAAATAAGAAAAGCTTACTTCCCCCATTTTTTAAAATCACAGCTTCTAGAAGGTTTACATGATTTCTTAAAAAACACGAGTTTTTAGAAAATGTGTTTTATTTCATAAATGGAATCAACAAAGTATGCACATTCTACGTCATAACGACTTTCTATAGTTTGCGCATGCGTCCGGAAATAGGAAAAGCTTATTTCCACCGTTTTTTAAAATCACAGCTTCTAGAAGGTTTACATGATTTCTTAAAAAACACGAGTTTTTAGAAAATGTGTTTTATTTCATAAATTTAATCTACAAAGTATGCACATTCTATGTCATAACGACTTTCTATAGTTTGCGCATGCGTCCGGAAATAAGAAAAGCTTACTTCCACCGTTTTTTAAAATCATAGCTTCCCGAATGTTTACATGATTTCGTAGAAAAAACGGGTTTTTAGAAAATGTGTTTTATTTCATAAATGGAATCTACAAAGTATGCACATTCTACGTCATAACGACTTTCTATAGTTTGCGCATGCATCCGGAAATAAGAAAAGCTTACTTCCACCATTTTTTAAAATGACAGCTTATAGAAGGTTTACATGATTTCGTAAAAAACACGAGTTTTTAGAAAATGTGTTTTATTTCATAAATGGAATCTACAAAGTATGCACATTCTACGTCATAATGACTTTCTATAGTTTGCGCATGCTTCCGGAAATAAGAAAAGCTTACTTCCCCAGTTTTTTAAAATCATAGCTTCTAGAAGGTTTACATGATTTCGTAAAAAACACGAGTTTTTAAAAAATGTGTTTTATTTCTTAAATGGAATCTACAAAGTATGCACATTCTATGTCATAACGACTTTCTATAGTTTGCGCATGCGTCCGGAAATAAGAAACGGTTACTTCCACCGTTTTTTAAAATCACAGCTTCTAGAAGGTTTACATGTTTTCGTAAAAAACACGAGTTTTTAGAAAATGTGTTTTATTTCATAAATGGAATCTACAAAGTATGCTCATTCTACGTCATAATGACTTTCTAGAGTTTGCGCATGCATCCGGAAATAAGAAACTCTTACTTCCCCCGTTTTGTAATATCACAGCTTCTAGAAGGTTTACATGATTTCGTAAAAAACACGAGTTTTTAGAAAATATGTTTTATTTCATAAATGGAATCTACAAAGTATGCACATTCTACGTCATAACGACTTTCTATAGTTTGCGCATGCGTCCGGAAACAAGAATAGCTTACTTCCCCAGTTTTTTAAAATCACAGCTTCTAGAAGGTTTACATGATTTCTTAAAAAACACGAGTTTTTACAAAATGTGTTTTCTTTCATAAATGGAATCAACAAAGTATGCACATTCTACGTCATAACGACTTTCTATAGTTTGCACATGCGTTTGGAAATAATAAAAGCTTACTTCCCCCGTTTTTTAAAATCACAGCTTCTAGAAGGTTTACATGATTTCGTAAAAAACATGAGTTTTTAGAAAATGTGTTTTATTTCATAAATGGAATCTACAAAGTATGCTAATTCTACATCATAGCGACTTTCTATAGTTTGCGCATGCGTCTGGAAATAAGAAAAGCTTACTTTCACCGTTTTTTAAAATCACAGCTTCTAGAAGGTTTACATGATGTCGTAAAAAACACGAGTTTTTAGAAAATGTGTTTTATTTCATAAATGGAATCAACAAAGTATGCACATTATATGTCGTAACGACTTTCTATTGTTTGCAAATGCGTCCGGAAATAAGAAAAGCATTCTTCCACCGTTTTTTAAAATCACAGCTTCTAGAAGGTTTACATGATTTCATAAAAAACACGAGTTTTTAGAAAATGTCTTTTATTTCATAAATGGAATCTACAAAGTATGCACATTCTACGTCATAACGACTTTCTATAGTTTGCGCATGCGTCCGGAAATAAGAAAAGCTTACGACCACCGTTTTTTAAAATCACAGCTTCTAGAAGGTTTACATGATGTCGTAAAAAACACGAGTTTTTAGAAAATGTGTTTTATTTCATAAATGGAATCAACAAAGTATGCACATTCTACGTCATAACGACTTTCTATAGTTTGCGCATGCGGCCGAAATTAAGAAAACCTTACTTCCACCGTTTTTTAAAATCACAGCTTCTAGAAGGTTTACATGATTACGTAAAAAACACGAGTTTTTAGAAAATGTGTTTTATTTCATAAATGGAATCTACAAAGTATGCACATTCTACATCATAACGACTTTCTATTGTTTGCGGATGCGTCCGGAAATAAGAAAAGCTTACTTCCACCGTTTTTTAAAATCACAGCTTCTAGAAGGTTTACATGATTTTGTAAAAAACACGAGTTTTTAGAAAATGTGTTTTATTTCATAAATGGAATCTACAAAGTATGCACATTCTACGTCATAACGACTTTCTATAGTTTGTGCATGCGTCGGGAAATAAGAAAAGCTTACTTCCACCGTTTTTTAAAATCACAGCTTGTAGAAGGTTTACATGATGTCGTAAAAAACACGAGTTTTTAGAAAATGTGTTTTATTTCATCAATGGAATATACAAAGTATGCACATTCTACGTCATAACGACTTTCTATAGTTTGCGCATGTGTCCGGAAATAAGAAAAGCTTACTTCGCCCATTTTTTAAAATCACAGCTTTTAGAAGGTTTACATGATTTCTTAAAAAACACGAGTTTTTAGAAAATGTGTTTTATTTCATAAATGGAATCAACAAAGTATGCACATTCTACGTCATAACGACTTTCTATAGTTTGCGCATGCGTCCAGAATTAAGAAAAGCTTACTTCCACCGTTTTTTAAAATCACAGCTTCTAGAAGGTTTACATGATTTCGTAAAAAACATGAGTTTTTAGAAAATGTGCTTTATTTCATAAATGGAATCTACAAAGTATGCACATTCTACGTCATAACGACTTTCTAAAGTTTGCACATGCGTCCGGAAATAAGAAAAGCTTACTTCCACCGTTTTTTAATATCACAGCTTCTAGAAGGTTTACATGATTTCTTAAAAAACACGAGTTTTTAGAAAATTTGTTTTATTTAATAAATGGAATCAACAAAGTATGCACATTCTACGTCATAACAACTTTCTATAGTTTGCGCATGCGTCCGGAAATAAGAAAAGCTTACTTCCACCGTTTTTTAAAATCACAGCTTCTAGAAGGTTTACATGATTTCTTAAAAAACACGAGTTTTTAGAAAATGTGTTTTATTTCATAAATGGTATCAACAAAGTATGCACATTCTACGTCATAACGACTTTCTATAGTTTGCGCATGCGTCCGGAAATAAGAAAAGCTTACTTCCACCGTTTTTTAAAATCACAGCTTCTAGAAGGTTTATATGATTTCTTAAAAAACACGAGTTTTAAGAAAATTTGTTTTATTTCATAAATGGAATCAACAAAGTATGCACATTCTACGTCATAACGACTTTCTATAGTGTGCGCATGCGTCCGGAAATAAGAAAAGCTAACTTCCACCGTTTTTTAAAATCACAGATTCTGGAAGGTTTACATGATTACGTAAAAAAAACGAGTTTTTAGAAAATGTGTTTTATTCCATAAATGGAATCTACAAAGTATGCACATTCTACGTCATAACGACTTTCTATTGTTTGCACATGCGTCCGGAAATAAGAAAATCTTACTTCCACCATTTTTTAAAATCACAGCTTCTAGAAGGTTTACATGATTTCGTAAAAAACACGAGTTTTTAGAAAATGTGTTTTATTTCATAAATGAAATCTACAAAGTATGCACATTCTCCGTCATAATGACTTTCTATAGTTTGCGCATGCGTCCGGAAATAAGAAAAACTTACTTCCACCGTTTTTTAAAATCATAGCTTCTAGAAGGTTTACATGATGTCGTAAAAAACACGAGTTTTTAGAAAATGTGTTTTATTTCATAAATGGAATCAACAAAGTACGCACATTCTACGTCATAACGACTTTCTATAGTTTACGCATTCGTTCGGAAATAAGAAAAAGCTTACTTCCACCGTTTTTTAAAATCACAGCTTCTGGAAGGTTTACATGATTTCTTACAAAACACGTGTTTTTAGAAAATGTGTTTTATTTCATAAATGGAATCAACAAAGTATCCACATTCTACGTCATAACGACTTTCTATAGTTTGCGCATGCGTCCGGAAATAAGAAAAGCTTACTTCCACCGATTTTTAAAATCACAGCTTCTAGAGGGTTTACATGATTTCTTAAAAAACACGAGTTTCTAGAAAATGTGTTTTATTTCATAAATGGAATCAACAAATTATGCACATTCTACATCATAACGACCTTCTTTAGTTTGCGCATTCGTCCGGAAATAAGAAAAGCCTACTTCCACCGTTTTTTAAAATCACATCTTCTAGAAGGTTTACATGATGTCGTAAAAAACACGAGTTTTTAGAAAATGTGTTTTATTTCATCAATGGAATTAACAAAGTATGCACATTATATTTCATAACGACTTTCTATTGTTTGCACATGCGTCCGGAAATAAGAAAAGCTTACTTCCACCGTTTTTTAAAATCACAGCTTCTAGAAGGTTTACATGATTTCGTAAAAAACACGAGTTTTTAGAAAATGTGTTTTATTTCATAAATGGAATCTACAAAGTATGCACATTTTACGTCATAACGACTTTCTATAGTTTGCGCATGCGTCCGGAAATAAGAAAAGCTTACTTCCACCATTTTTTAAAATCACAGCTTCTAGAAGGTTTACATGATGTCCTAAAAAACACGAGTTTTTAGAAAATTTGTTTTATTTCATAATTGGAATCAACAAAGTATGCCCATTCTACGTCATAACGACTTTCTATAGTTTGCGCATGCGGCCGGAATTAAGAAAAGCTTACTTCCACCGTTTTTTAAAATCACAGCTTCTAGAAGGTTTACATGATTTCGTTAAAAACATGAGATTTTAGAAAATGTGTTTTATTTCATAAATGGAATCAACAAAGTATGCACATTCTACGTCATAACGACTTTCTATAGTTTGCGCATGCATCTGGAAATAAGAAAAGCTTACTTCCACCGTTTTTTAAAATCACAGCTTCTAGAGGGTTTGCATGATTTCTTAAAAAACACGAGTTTCTAGAAAATGTGTTTTATTTCATAAATGGAATCAACAAATTATGCACATTCTACATCATAACGACCTTCTATAGTTTGCGCATTCGTCCGGAAATAAGAAAATCTTAATTCCACCGTTTTTTAAAATCACAGCTTCTAGAAGGTTTACATGATTTCGTAAAAAACATGAGTTTTTAGAAAATGTGCTTTATTTTATCAATGGAATCTACAAAGTATGCAAATTCTACGTCATAACGACTTTCTATAGTTTGCGCATGCGTCCGGAAATAAGAAAAGCTTACTTCTCCCGTTTTTTAAAATCACAGCTTCTAGAAGGTTTACATGATTTCTTAAAAAACATGAGTTTTTAGAAAATCTGTTTTATTTCATAAATGGAATCAACAAAGTATGCACATTCTACGTCATAACGACTTTCTATAGTTTGTGGATGGGTTTGGAAATAAGAAAAGCTTACTTCCGCCATTTTTTAAAATCAAAGTTTCTAGAAGGTTTACATGATTTCTTAAAAAACACGAGTTTTTAGAAAATGTGTTTTATTTCATAAATGGTATCAACAAAGTATGCACATTCTACGTCATAACGACTTTCTATAGTTTGCGCATGCGTCCGGAAATAAGAAAAGCTTACTTCCACCGTTTTTTAAAATCACAGCTTCTAGAAGGTTTATATGATTTCTTAAAAAACACGAGTTTTAAGAAAATTTGTTTTATTTCATAAATGGAATCAACAAAGTATGCACATTCTACGTCATAACGACTTTCTATAGTGTGCGCATGCGTCCGGAAATAAGAAAAGCTAACTTCCACCGTTTTTTAAAATCACAGCTTCTGGAAGGTTTAGATGATTACGTAAAAAACACGAGTTTTTAGAAAATGTGTTTTATTCCATAAATGGAATCTGCAAAGTATGCACATTCTACGTCATAACGACTTTCTATTGTTTGCACATGCGTCCGGAAATAAAAAAAGCTTACTTCCACCATTTTTTAAAATCACAGCTTCTAGAAGGTCTACATTATTTCGTAAAAAACACGAGTTTTTAGAAAATGTGTTTTATTTCATAAATGGAATCTACAAAGTATGCACATTCTACGTCATAACGACTTTCTATAGTTTGCGCATCCGTCCGAAAATAAGAAAAGCTTACTTCCCCCATTTTTTAAAATCACAGCTTCTAGAAGGTTTACATGATTTGTTAAAAAACACGAGTTTTTAGAAAATGTGTTTTATTTCATAAATGGAATCAACAAAGTATGCACATTCTACGTCATAACGACTTTCTATAGTTTGCGCATGCGTCCGGAAATAAAAAAGCTTACTTCCACCGTTTTTTAAAATCACAGCTTCTAGAAGGTTTACATGATTTCTAAAAAGCACCAGTGTTTAGAAAATGTGTTTTATTTCATAAATGGAATCAACAAAGTATGCACATTCTACGTCATAACGACTTTCTATAGTTTGCACATACGTTTGAAAATAAGAAAAGCTTACTTCCCCCATTTTTTAAAATCACAGCTTCTAGAAGGTTTACATGATTTCGTAAAAAACACGAGTTTTTAGAAAATGTGTTTTATTTCAAAAATTAAATCTACAAAGTATGCACATTCTACGTCATAACGACTTTCTATAGTTTGCGCATCCGTCCGGAAATAAGAAAGGCTTACTTCCCCCATTTTTTAAAATCACAGCTTCTACAAGGTTTACATGATTTTTTAAAAAATAAGAGTTTTTAGAAAATGTGTTTTATTTCATAAATGGAATCAACAAAGTATGCACATTCCACGTCATAACGACATTCTATAGTTTGCGCATGCGTCCAGAAATAAGAAAAGCTTACTTCCACCGTTTTTTAAAATCACAGCTTCTAGAAGGTGTACATGATTTTGTAAAAAAAAAGAGTTTTTAGAAAATGTGTTTTATTTCATAAATGGAATCAATAAAGTATGCACATTCTACGTCATAACGACTTTCTATAGTTTGCGCATGCGTCCCGAAATAAGAAAAGCTTACTTCCCCCGTTTTTTAAAATCACAGCTTCTAGAAGGTTTAGATGATTTCTTAAAAAACACGAGTTTTTAGAAAATATGTTTTATTTCATAAATGGAATCAACAAACTACGAACATTCTACGTCATAACGACTTTCTATAGTTTGCGCATGCGTTTAGAAATAAGAAAAGCTTACTTCCCCCGTTTTTTAAAATCATAGCTTCTAGAAGGTTTATATGATTTCTTAAAAAACACGAGTTTTTAGAAAATCTGTTTTGTTTCATAAATAGAATCAACAAAGTATGCACATTCTACGTCATAACGACTTTCTATAGTTTGCGCATGCGTCCGGAAATAAGAAAAGCTTACTTCCAGCTTTTTTTAAAATCACAGCATCTAGAATGTTTACATGATTTCGTAAAAAACACGAGTTTTTAGAAAATGTGTTTTATTTTATAAATGGAATCAACAAAGTATGCACATTCTACGTTATAACGACTTTCTATAGTTTGCGAATGCGTTTGGAAATAAGAAAACCTTATTTCCCCCGTTTTTTAAAATCATAGCTTCTAAAAGGTTTACATGATTTCTTAAAAAACACGAGTTTTTAGAAAATGTGTTTTATTTCATAAATGGAATCAACAAAGTATGCACATTCTACGTCATAACGACTTTCTATAGTTTGCGCGTGCGTCCGGAAATAAAAAAAGCTTACTTCCACTGTTTTTTAAAATCACAGCTTCTAGAAGGTTTACATGGTTTTGTAAAAGAAAAGAGTTTTTAGAAAATGTGTTTTATTTCATAAATGGAATCTACCAAGTATTCACATTCTACGTCATAACGACTTTCTATAGTTTGCGCATGCGTCTGGAAATAAGAAAAGCGTACTTCCACCGTTTTTTAAAATCACAGCTTCTAGAAGGTTTACATGATGTCGTAAAAAACACGAGTTTTTAGAAAATGTGTTTTATTTCTTAAATGGAATCAACAAAGTATGCACATTATATGTCATAACGACTTTCTATTGTTTGCAAATGCGTCCGGAAATAAGAAAAGCATTCTTCCACCGTTTTTTAAAATCACAGCTTCTAGAAGGTTTACATGATTTCATAAAAAACACGAGTTTTTAGAAAATGTCTTTTATTTCATAAATGGAATCTACAAAGTATGCACATTCTACGTCATAACGACTTTCTATAGTTTGCGCATGCGTCTGGAAATAAGAAAAGCTTACTTCCGCCATTTTTTAAAATCACAGCTTCTAGAAGGTTTACGTGATTTCTTAAAAAACAAGAGTTTTTAGAAAATGTGTTTTATTTCATAAATGGAGTCTACAAAGTATGCACATTCTACGTCATAACGACATTCTATAGTTTGCTAATGCGTTCGGAAATAAGAAAAGCTTACTTCCACCGTTTTTTAAAATCACAGCTTCTAGAAGGTTTACATGATTTCGTAAAAAACACGAGCTATAAGAAAATGTGTTTTATTTCATAAATAGAATCAACAAAGTATGCACATTCTACGTCATAACGACTTTCTATAGTTTGAGCATGCGTCTGGAAATAAGAAAAGCTTACTTCCAGCATTCTTTAAAATCACAGCATCTAGAAGGTTTACATGATTTCGTAAAAAACACGAGTTTTTAGAAGATCTGTTTTATTTCATAAATGGAATCTACAAAGTATGCACATTCTACGTCATAACGACATTCTATAGTTTGCGCATGCGTCCGGAAATAAGAAAAGCTTACTTCCACCATTTTTTAAAATCACAGCTTCTAGAAGGTTTACATGATTTCGTAAAAAACACGAGTTTTTAGAAAATGTGTTTTATTTCACAAATGGAATCTATAAAGTATGCACATTCTACGTCATAACGACTTTCTATAGTTTGCGCATCCGTCCGAAAATAAGAAAAGCTTACTTCCCCCGTTTTTTAAAATCACAGCTTCTAGAAGGTTTACATGATTTGTTAAAAAACACGAGTTTTTAGAAAATGTGTTTTATTTCATAAATGGAATCAACAAAGTATGCACATTCCACGTCATAACGACTTTCTATAGTTTGCGCATGCGTTCGGAAATAAGAAAAGCTTACTTCCCCCATTTTTTAAAATCACAGCTTCTAGAAGGTTTACATGATTTCGTAAATAACACGAGTTTTTAGAAAATGTGTTTTATTTCATAAATGGAATCAACAAAGTATGCACATTCCACGTCATAACGACTTTCTATAGTTTGCGCATCCGTCCGGAAATAAAAAAAGCTTACTTCCACCGTTTTTTAAAATCACAGCTTCTAGAAGGTTTACATGATTTCTAAAAAGCACCAGTGTTTAGAAAATGTGTTTTATTTCATCAATGGAATCAACAAAGTATGCACATTCTACGTCATAACGACTTTCTATAGTTTGCACATACGTTTGGAAATAAGAAAAGCTTACTTCCCCCATTTTTTAAAATCACAGCTTCTAGAAGGTTTACATGATTTCGTAAAAAACACGAGTTTTTAGAAAATGTGTTTTATTTCAAAAATGAAATCTACAAAGTATGCACATTCTACGTCATAACGACTTTCTATAGTTTGCGCATCCGTCCGGAAATAAGAAAGGCTTACTTCCCCCATTTTTTAAAATCACAGCTTCTACAAGGTTTACATGATTTTTTAAAAAATAAGAGTTTTTAGAAAATGTGTTTTATTTCATAAATGGAATCAACAAAGTATGCACATTCCACGTCATAACGACATTCTATAGTTTGCGCATGCGTCCAGAAATAAGAAAAGCTTACTTCCACCATTTTTTAAAATCACAGCTTCTAGAAGGTGTACATGATTTTGTAAAAAAAAAGAGTTTTTAGAAAATGTGTTTTATTTCATAAATGGAATCAATAAAGTATGCACATTCTACGTCATAACGACTTTCTATAGTTTGCGCATGCGTCCGGAAATAAGAAAAGCTTACTTCCCCCATTTTTTAAAATCACAGCTTCTAGAAGGTTTAGATGATTTCTTAAAAAACACGAGTTTTTAGAAAATATGTTTTATTTCATAAATGGAATCAACAAACTACGAACATTCTACGTCATAATGACTTTCTATAGTTTGCGCATGCGTTTAGAAATAAGAAAAGCTTACTTCCCCCGTTTTTTAAAATCATAGCTTCTAGAAGGTTTATATGATTTCTTAAAAAACACGAGTTTTTAGAAAATCTGTTTTATTTCATAAATAGAATCAACAAAGTATGCACATTCTACGTCATAACGACTTTCTATAGTTTGCGCATGCGTCCGGAAATAAGAAAAGCTTACTTCCAGCTTTTTTTAAAATCACAGCATCTAGAATGTTTACATGATTTCGTAAAAAACACGAGTTTTTAGAAAATTTGTTTTATTTTATAAATGGAATCAACAAAGTATGCACATTCTACGTTATAACGACTTTCTATAGTTTGCGAATGCGTTTGGAAATAAGAAAACCTTATTTCCCCCGTTTTTTAAAATCATAGCTTCTAAAAGGTTTACATGATTTCTTAAAAAACACGAGTTTTTAGAAAATGTGTTTTATTTCATAAAGGGAATCAACAAAGTATGCACATTCTACGTCATAACGACTTTCTATAGTTTGCGCGTGCGTCCGGAAATAAAAAAAGCTTACTTCCACCGTTTTTTAAAATCACAGCTTCTAGAAGGTTTACATGGTTTTGTAAAAGAAAAGAGTTTTTAGAAAATGTGTTTTATTTCATAAATGGAATCTACCAAGTATTCACATTCTACGTCATAACGACTTTCTATAGTTTGCGCATGCGTCTGGAAATAAGAAAAGCGTACTTCCACCGTTTTTTAAAATCACAGCTTCTAGAAGGTTTACATGATGTCGTAAAAAACACGAGTTTTTAGAAAATGTGTTTTATTTCATAAATGGAATCAACAAAGTATGCACATTATATGTCATAACGACTTTCTATTGTTTGCAAATGCGTCCGGAAATAAGAAAAGCATTCTTCCACCGTTTTTTAAAATCACAGCTTCTAGAAGGTTTACATGATTTCATAAAAAACACGAGTTTTTAGAAAATGTCTTTTATTTCATAAATGGAATCTACAAAGTATGCACATTCTACGTCATACCGACTTTCTATAGTTTGCGCATGCGTCTGGAAATAAGAAAAGCTTACTTCCGCCATTTTTTAAAATCACAGCTTCTAGAAGGTTTACGTGATTTCTTAAAAAACAAGAGTTTTTAGAAAATGTGTTTTATTTCATAAATGGAGTCTACAAAGTATGCACATTCTACGTCATAACGACATTCTATAGTTTGCTAATGCGTTCGGAAATAAGAAAAGCTTACTTCCACCGTTTTTTAAAATCACAGCTTCTAGAAGGTTTACATGATTTCGTAAAAAACACGAGCTTTTAGAAAATGTGTTTTATTTCATAAATAGAATCAACAAAGTATGCACATTCTACGTCATAACGACTTTCTATAGTTTGAGCATGCGTCTGGAAATAAGAAAAGCTTACTTCCAGCATTCTTTAAAATCACAGCATCTAGAAGGTTTACATGATTTCGTAAAAAACAAGAGTTTTTAGAAGATCTGTTTTATTTCATAAATGGAATCTACAAAGTATGCACATTCTACGTCATAACGACATTCTATAGTTTGCGCATGCGTCCGGAAATAAGAAAAGCTTACTTCCACCATTTTTTAAAATCACAGCTTCTAGAAGGTTTACATGATTTCGTAAAAAACACGAGTTTTTAGAAAATGTGTTTTATTTCACAAATGGAATCTATAAAGTATGCACATTCTACGTCATAACGACTTTCTATAGTTTGCGCATCCGTCCGAAAATAAGAAAAGCTTACTTCCCCCGTTTTTTAAAATCACAGCTTCTAGAAGGTTTACATGATTTGTTAAAAAACACGAGTTTTTAGAAAATGTGTTTTATTTCATAAATGGAATCAACAAAGTATGCACATTCCACGTCATAACGACTTTCTATAGTTTGCGCATGCGTTCGGAAATAAGAAAAGCTTACTTCCCCCATTTTTTAAAATCACAGCTTCTAGAAGGTTTACATGATTTCGTAAATAACACGAGTTTTTAGAAAATGTGTTTTATTTCATAAATGGAATCAACAAAGTATGCACATTCAACGTCATAACGACTTTCTATAGTTTGCGCATCCGTTTGGAAATAAGAAAATCTTACTTCCCCCGTTTTTTAAAATCACAGCTTCTAGAAGGTTTACATGATTTCTTAAAAAACACGAGTTTTTAGAAAATGTGTTTTATTTCATAAATAGAATCAACAAAGTATGCACATTCTAAGTCATAACGACTTTCTATAGTTTGCGCATGCGTTTGGAAATAATAAAAGCTTACTTCCCCTGTTTTAAAATCACAGCTTCTAGAAGGTTTACATGATTTCTAAAAAACACGTGTTTAGAAAATGTGTTTTATTTCATAAATGGAATCAACAAAGTATGCACATTCTACGTCATAACGACTTTCTATAGTTTGCGCATGCGTTTGGAAATAAGAAAAGCTTACTTCCCCCATTTTTTAAAATCACAGCTTCTAGAAGGTTTACATGATGTCGTAAAAAACACGAGTTTTTAGAAAATGTGTTTTATTTCATAAATGGAATCTACAAAGTATGGACATTCTACATCATAACGACATTCTATAGTTTGCGCATGCGTCCGGAAATAAGAAAAGCTTACTTCCCCCATTTTTTAAAATCACAGCTTCTAGAAGGTTTACATGATTTCTTAAAAAACACGAGTTTTTAGAAAATGTGTTTTATTTCATAAATAGAATCAACAAAGTATGCACATTCTAAGTCATAACGACTTTCTATAGTTTGCGCATGCGTTTGGAAATAAGAAAAGCTTACTTCCCCCGTTTTAAAATCACAGCTTCTAGAAGGTTTACATGATTTCTAAAAAACACGAGTGTTTAGAAAATGTGTTTTATTTCATAAATGGAATCAACAGAGTATGCACATTCTACGTCATAACGACTTTCTATAGTTTGCGCATGCGTTTGGAAATAAGAAAAGCTTACTTCCACCGTTTTTTAAAATCACAGCTTCTAGAACGTTTACATGATTTCGTAAAAAACACGAGTTTTTAGAAAATGTGTTTTATTTCATAAATGGAATCTACAAAGTATGCAAATTCTACGTCATAACGACATTCTATAGTTTGCACATGCGTCCGGAAATAAGAAAAGCTTACTTCCACCGTTTTTTAAAATCAAAGCTTCTAGAAGGTTTACATGATTTCGTAAAAAACATGAGTTTTTAGAAAATGTGTTTTATTTCAGAAATGGAATCTACAAATTATGCACATTCTACGTCATAACGACTTTCTATAGTTTGCGCATCCGTCCGGAAATAAGAAAAGCTTACTTCCCCCATTTTTTAAAATCACAGCTTCTAGAAGGTTTACATGATGTCGTAAAAAACACGAGTTTTTAGAAAATGTGTTTTATTTCATAAATGGAATCTACAAAGTATGCACATTCTACGTCATAACGACATTCTATAGTTTGCGCATGCGTCCGGAAATAAGAAAAGCTTACTTCCACCGTTTTTTAAAATCAAAGCTTCTAGAACGTTTACATGATTTCGTAAAAAACATGAGTTTTTAGAAAATGTGTTTTATTTCAGAAATGGAATCTACAAATTATGCACATTCTACGTCATAACGACTTTCTATAGTTTGCGCATCCGTCCGGAAATAAGAAAAGCTTACTTCCCCCATTTTTTAAAATCACAGCTTCTACAAGGTTTACATGATTTGTTAAAAAATAAGAGTTTTTAGAAAATGTGTTTTATTTCATAAATGGAATCAACAAAGTATGCACATTCTACGTCATAACGACTTTCTATTTTTTGCGCATGCGTCCGGAAATAAGAAAAGCTTACTTCCACCGTTTTTTAAAATCACAGCTTCTAGAAGGTGTACATGATTTTGTAAAAAAAAAGACTTTTTAGAAAATGTGTTTTATTTCATAAATGGAATCAATAAAGTATGCACATTCTACGTCATAACGACTTTCTATAGTTTGCGCATGCGTCCGGAAATAAGAAAAGCTTACTTCCCCCGTTTTTTAAAATCACAGCTTTTAGAAGGTTTACATGATTTCTTAAAAAACACGAGTTTTTAGAAAATATGTTTTATTTCATAAATGGAATCAACAAAGTACGAACATTCTACGTCATAACGACTTTCTATAGTTTGCGCATGCGTTTAGAAATAAGAAAAGCTTACTTCCCCCGTTTTTTAAAATCATAGCTTCTAGAAGGTTTATATGATTTCTTAAAAAACACGAGTTTTTAGAAAATGTGTTTTATTTCATAAATAGAATCAACAAAGTATGCACATTCTTCATCATAACGAGTTTCTATAGTTTGCGCATGCGTCCGGAAATAAGAAAAGCTTACTTCCACCTTTTTTTAAAATCACAGCATCTAGAAGGTTTACATGATTTCGTAAAAAACACGAGTTTTTAGAAAATATGTTTTATTTTATAAATGGAATCAACAAAGTATGCACATTCTACGTCATAACAACTTTCTATAGTTTGCGAATGCGTTTGGAAATAAGAAAAGCTTACTTCCCCCATTTTTTAAAATCACAGCTTCTAAAAGGTTTACATGATTTCTTAAAAAACACGAGTTTTTAGAAAATGTGTTTTATTTCATAAATGGAATCAACAAAGTATGCACATTCTACGTCATAACGACTTTCTATAGTTTGCGCATGCGTCTGGAAATAGGAAAAGCTTATTTCCACCGTTTTTTAAAATCACAGCTTCTAGAAGGTTTACATGATTTCTTAAAAAACACGAGTTTTTAGAAAATGTGTTTTATTTCATAAATTTAGTCTACAAAGTATGCACATTCTATGTCATAACGACTTTCTATAGTTTGCGTATGCGTCCGGAAATAAGAAAAGCTTACTTCCACCGTTTTTTAAAATCATAGCTTCCCGAATGTTTACATGATATCGTAGAAAAAACGGGTTTTTAGAAAATGTGTTTTATTTCATAAATGGAATCTACAAATTATGCACATTCTACGTCATAACGACTTTCTATAGTTTGCGCATGCATCCGGAAATAAGAAAAGCCTACTTCCACCATTTTTTAAAATGACAGCTTCTAGAAGGTTTACATGATTTCGTAAAAAACACGAGTTTTTAGAAAATGTGTTTTATTTCATAAATGGAATCTACAAAGTATGCACATTCTACGTCATAATGACTTTCTATAGTTTGCGCATGCTTCCGGAAATAAGAAAAGCTTACTTCCCCCGTTTTTTAAAATCACAGCTTCTAGAAGGTTTACATGATTTCTTAAAAAACAGGAGTTTTCAGAAAATGTGTTTTATTTCATAAATATAATCAACAAAGTATGCACATTCTACGTCATAACTACTTTTTATACTTTGCGTATGCATCCGGAAATAAGAAAAGCTTACATTCCCCGTTTTTTAAAATCATAGCTTCTAGAAGGTTTACATGATTTCGTAAAAAACACGAGTTTTTAAAAAATGTGTTTTCTTTCTTAAATGGAATCTACAAAGTATGCACATTCTATGTCATAACGACTTTCTATAGTTTGCGCATGCGTCCGGAAATAAGAAACGGTTACTTCCACCGTTTTTTAAAATCACAGCTTCTAGAAGGTTTACATGTTTTCGTAAAAAACACGAGTTTTTAGAAAATGTGTTTTATTTCATAAATGGAATCTACAAAGTATGCTCATTCTACGTCATAATGACTTTCTAGAGTTTGTGCATGCATCCGGAAATAAGAAACGCTTACTTCCCCCGTTTTGTAATATCACAGCTTCTAGAAGGTTTACATGATTTCGTAAAAAACACGAGTTTTTAGAAAATATGTTTTATTTCATAAATGGAATCTACAAAGTATGCACATTCTACGTCATAACGACTTTCTATAGTTTGCGCATGCGTCCGGAAACAAGAATAGCTTACTTCCCCAGTTTTTTAAAATCACAGCTTCTAGAAGGTTTACATGATTTCTTAAAAAACACGAGTTTTTACAAAATGTGTTTTCTCTCATAAATGGAATCAACAAAGTATGCACATTCTACGTCATAACGACTTTCTATAGTTTGCACATGCGTTTGGAAATAATAAAAGCTTACTTCCCCCGTTTTTTAAAATCACAGGTTCTAGAAGGTTTACATGATTTCTTAAAAAACACGAGTTTTTAGAAAATGTCTTTTATTTCATAAATGGAATCTACAAAGTATGCACATTCTACGTCATAACGACCTTCTATAGTTTGCGCATGCGTCCGGAAATAAGAAAAGCTTACGTCCACCGTTTTTTAAAATCACAGCTTCTAGAAGGTTTACATGATGTCGTAAAAAACACGAGTTTTTAGAAAATGTGTTTTATTTCATAAATGGAATCAACAAAGTATGCACATTCTACGTCATAACGACTTTCTATAGTTTGCGCATGCGGCCGAAATTAAGAAAAGCTTACTTCCACCGTTTTTTAAAATCACAGCTTCTAGAAGGTTTACATGATTACGTAAAAAACACGAGTTTTTAGAAAATGTGTTTTATTTCATAAATGGAATCTACAAAGTATGCACATTCTACGTCATAACGACTTTCTATTGTTTGCGCATGCGTCCGGAAATAAGAAAAGCTTACTTCCACCGTTTTTTAAAATCACAGGTTCTAGAAGGTTTACATAATTTTGTAAAAAACACGAGTTTTTAGAAAATGTGTTTTATTTCATAAATGGAATCTACAAAGTATGCACATTCTACGTCATAACGACTTTCTATAGTTTGTGCATGCGTCCGGAAATAAGAAAAGCTTACTTCCACCGTTTTTTAAAATCACAGCTTGTAGAAGGTTTACATGATGTCGTAAAAAACACGAGTTTTTAGAAAATGTGTTTTATTTCATCAATGGAATATACAAAGTATGCACATTCTACGTCATAACGACTTTCTATAGTTTGCGCATGTGTCCGGAAATAAGAAAAGCTTACTTCCCCCATTTTTTAAAATCACAGCTTTTAGAAGGTTTACATGATTTCTTAAAAAACACGAGTTTTTAGAAAATGTGTTTTATTTCATAAATGGAATCAACAAAGTATGCACATTCTACGTCATAACGACTTTCTATAGTTTGCGCATGCGTCCAGAATTAAGAAAAGCTTACTTCCACCATTTTTTAAAATCACAGCTTCTAGAGGGTTTACAAGATTTCTTAAAAAACATGAGTTTTTAGAAAATGTGTTTTATTCCATAAATGGAATCTACAAAGTATGCACATTCTACGTCATAGAGACTTTCTATATTTTGCGCATTCGTCCGGAAATAAGAAAATCTTACTTCCACCGTTTTTTAAAATCACAGCTTCTAGAAGGTTTACATGATTTCGTAAAAAACATGAGTTTTTAGAAAATGTGCTTTATTTCATAAATGGAATCTACAAAGTATGCACATTCTACGTCATAACGACTTTCTAAAGTTTGCGCATGCGTCCGGAAATAAGAAAAGCTTACTTCCACCGTTTTTTAATATCACAGCTTCTATAAGGTTTAGATGATTTCTTAAAAAACACGAGTTTTTAGAAAATTTGTTTTATTTAATAAATGGAATCAACAAAGTATGCACATTCTACGTCATAACAACTTTCTATAGTTTGCGCATGCGTCCGGAAATAAGAAAAGCTTACTTCCACCGTTTTTTAAAATCACAGCTTCTAGAAGGTTTACATGATTTCTTAAAAAACACGAGTTTTTAGAAAATGTGTTTTATTTCATAAATGGAATCAACAAAGTATGCACATTCTACGTCATAACGACTTTCTATACTTTGTGCATGGGTTTGGAAATAAGAAAAGCTTACTTCCCCCATTTTTTAAAGTCAAAGTTTCTAGAAGGTTTACATGATTTCTTAAAAAACACGAGTTTTTAGAAAATGTGTTTTATTTCATAAATGGTATCAACAAAGTATGCACATTCTACGTCATAACGACTTTCTATAGTTTGCGCATGCATCCGGAAATAAGAAAAGCTTACTTCCACCGTTTTTTAAAATCACAGCGTCTAGAAGGTTTATATGATTTCTTAAAAAACACGAGTTTTTGGAAAATGTGTTTTATTTCATAAATGGAATCTACAAAGTATGCAAATTCTACGTCATAACGACATTCTATAGTTTGCACATGCGTCCGGAAATAAGAAAAGCTTACTTCCACCGTTTTTTAAAATCAAAGCTTCTAGAAGGTTTACATGATTTCGTAAAAAACATGAGTTTTTAGAAAATGTGTTTTATTTCAGAAATGGAATCTACAAATTATGCACATTCTACGTCATAACGACTTTCTATAGTTTGCGCATCCGTCCGGAAATAAGAAAAGCTTACTTCCCCCATTTTTTAAAATCACAGCTTCTACAAGGTTTACATGATTTGTTAAAAAATAAGAGTTTTTAGAAAATGTGTTTTATTCCATAAATGGAATCTACAAAGTATGCACATTCTACGTCATAACGACTTTCTATTGTTTGCACATGCGTCCGGAAATAAGAAAAGCTTACTTCCACCATTTTTTAAAATCACAGCTTCTAGAAGGTTTACATGATTTCGTAAAAAACACGAGTTTTTAGAAAATGTGTTTTATTTCATAAATGGAATCTACAAAGTATGCACATTCTCCGTCATAATGACTTTCTATAGTTTGCGCATGCGTCCGGAAATAAGAAAAGCTTACTTCCACCGTTTTTTAAAATCACAGCTTCTAGAAGGTTTACATGATGTCGTAAAAAACACGAGTTTTTAGAAAATGTGTTTTATTTCATAAATGGAATCAACAAAGTATGCACATTCTACGTCATAACGACTTTCTATTGTTTACGCATTCGTTCGGAAATAAGAAAAAGCTTACTTCCACCGTTTTTTAAAATCACAGCTTCTGGAAGGTTTACATGATTTCTTACAAAACACGAGTTTTTAGAAAATGTGTTTTATTTCATAAATGGAATCAACAAAGTATCCACATTCTACGTCATAACGACTTTCTATAGTTTGCGCATGCGTCCGGAAATACTAAAAGCTTACTTCCACCGATTTTTAAAATCACAGCTTCTAGAGGGTTTACATGATTTCTTAAAAAACACGAGTTTCTAGAAAATGTGTTTTATTTCATAAATGGAATCAACAAATTATGCACATTCTACATCATAACGACCTTCTTTAGTTTGCGCATTCGTCCGGAAATAAGAAAAGCCTACTTCCACCGTTTTTTAAAATCACAGCTTCTAGAAGGTTTACATGATGTCGTAAAAAACAAGAGTTTTTAGAAAATGTGTTTTATTTCATAAATGGAATCAACAAAGTATGCACATTATATGTCATAACGACTTTCTATTGTTTGCACATGCGTCCGGAAATAAGAAAAGCTTACTTCCACCGTTTTTTAAAATCACAGCTTCTAGAAGGTTTACATGATTTCGTAAAAAACACGAGTTTTTAAAAAATGTGTTTTATTTCATAAATGGAATCTACAAAGTATGCACATTTTACGTCATAACGACTTTCTATAGTTTGCGCATGCGTCCGGAAATAAGAAAAGCTTACTTCGACCGTTTTTTAAAATCACAGCTTCTAGAAGGTTTACATGATGTCGTAAAAAACATGAGTTTTTAGAAAATGTGTTTTATTTCATAAATGGAATCTACAAAGTATGCACATTCTACGTCATAACGACATTCTATAGTTTGCGCATGCGTCCGGAAATAAGAAAAGCTTACTTCCACCGTTTTTTAAAATCAAAGCTTCTAGAACGTTTACATGATTTCGTAAAAAACATGAGTTTTTAGAAAATGTGTTTTATTTCAGAAATGGAATCTACAAATTATGCACATTCTACGTCATAACGACTTTCTATAGTTTGCGCATCCGTCCGGAAATAAGAAAAGCTTACTTCCCCCATTTTTTAAAATCACAGCTTCTACAAGGTTTACATGATTTGTTAAAAAATAAGAGTTTTTAGAAAATGTGTTTTATTTCATAAATAGAATCAACAAAGTATGCACATTCTAAGTCATAACGACTTTCTATAGTTTGCGCATGCGTTTGGAAATAAGAAAAGCTTACTTCCCCCGTTTTAAAATCACAGCTTCTAGAAGGTTTACATGATTTCTAAAAAACACGAGTGTTTAGAAAATGTGTTTTATTTCATAAATGGAATCAACAGAGTATGCGCATTCTACGTCATAACGACTTTCTATAGTTTGCGCATGCGTTTGGAAATAAGAAAAGCTTACTTCCACCGTTTTTTAAAATCACAGCTTCTAGAACGTTTACATGATTTCGTAAAAAACACGAGTTTTTAGAAAATGTGTTTTATTTCATAAATGGAATCTACAAAGTATGCACATTCTACGTCATAACGACATTCTATAGTTTGCACATGCGTCCGGAAATAAGAAAAGCTTACTTCCACCGTTTTTTAAAATCAAAGTTTCTAGAAGGTTTACATGATTTCGTAAAAAACATGAGTTTTTAGAAAATGTGTTTTATTTCATCAATGGAATATACAAAGTATGCACATTCTACGTCATAACGACTTTCTATAGTTTGCGCATGTGTCCGGAAATAAGAAAAGCTTACTTCCCCCATTTTTTAAAATCACAGCTTTTAGAAGGTTTACATGATTTCTTAAAAAACACGAGTTTTTAGAAAATGTGTTTTATTTCATAAATGGAATCAACAAAGTATGCACATTCTACGTCATAACGACTTTCTATAGTTTGCGCATGCGTCCAGAATTAAGAAAAGCTTACTTCCACCATTTTTTAAAATCACAGCTTCTAGAGGGTTTACAAGATTTCTTAAAAAACATGAGTTTTTAGAAAATGTGTTTTATTCCATAAATGGAATCTACAAAGTATGCACATTCTACGTCATAGAGACTTTCTATATTTTGCGCATTCGTCCGGAAATAAGAAAATCTTACTTCCACCGTTTTTTAAAATCACAGCTTCTAGAAGGTTTACATGATTTCGTAAAAAACATGAGTTTTTAGAAAATGTGCTTTATTTCATAAATGGAATCTACAAAGTATGCACATTCTACGTCATAACGACTTTCTAAAGTTTGCGCATGCGTCCGGAAATAAGAAAAGCTTACTTCCACCGTTTTTTAATATCACAGCTTCTATAAGGTTTAGATGATTTCTTAAAAAACACGAGTTTTTAGAAAATTTGTTTTATTTAATAAATGGAATCAACAAAGTATGCACATTCTACGTCATAACAACTTTCTATAGTTTGCGCATGCGTCCGGAAATAAGAAAAGCTTACTTCCACCGTTTTTTAAAATCACAGCTTCTAGAAGGTTTACATGATTTCTTAAAAAACACGAGTTTTTAGAAAATGTGTTTTATTTCATAAATGGAATCAACAAAGTATGCACATTCTACGTCATAACGACTTTCTATACTTTGTGCATGGGTTTGGAAATAAGAAAAGCTTACTTCCCCCATTTTTTAAAGTCAAAGTTTCTAGAAGGTTTACATGATTTCTTAAAAAACACGAGTTTTTAGAAAATGTGTTTTATTTCATAAATGGTATCAACAAAGTATGCACATTCTACGTCATAACGACTTTCTATAGTTTGCGCATGCGTCCGGAAATAAGAAAAGCTTACTTCCACCGTTTTTTAAAATCACAGCGTCTAGAAGGTTTATATGATTTCTTAAAAAACACGAGTTTTTGGAAAATGTGTTTTATTTCATAAATGGAATCTACAAAGTATGCAAATTCTACGTCATAACGACATTCTATAGTTTGCACATGCGTCCGGAAATAAGAAAAGCTTACTTCCACCGTTTTTTAAAATCAAAGCTTCTAGAAGGTTTACATGATTTCGTAAAAAACATGAGTTTTTAGAAAATGTGTTTTATTTCAGAAATGGAATCTACAAATTATGCACATTCTACGTCATAACGACTTTCTATAGTTTGCGCATCCGTCCGGAAATAAGAAAAGCTTACTTCCCCCATTTTTTAAAATCACAGCTTCTACAAGGTTTACATGATTTGTTAAAAAATAAGAGTTTTTAGAAAATGTGTTTTATTCCATAAATGGAATCTACAAAGTATGCACATTCTACGTCATAACGACTTTCTATTGTTTGCACATGCGTCCGGAAATAAGAAAAGCTTACTTCCACCATTTTTTAAAATCACAGCTTCTAGAAGGTTTACATGATTTCGTAAAAAACACGAGTTTTTAGAAAATGTGTTTTATTTCATAAATGGAATCTACAAAGTATGCACATTCTCCGTCATAATGACTTTCTATAGTTTGCGCATGCGTCCGGAAATAAGAAAAGCTTACTTCCACCGTTTTTTAAAATCACAGCTTCTAGAAGGTTTACATGATGTCGTAAAAAACACGAGTTTTTAGAAAATGTGTTTTATTTCATAAATGGAATCAACAAAGTATGCACATTCTACGTCATAACGACTTTCTATTGTTTACGCATTCGTTCGGAAATAAGAAAAAGCTTACTTCCACCGTTTTTTAAAATCACAGCTTCTGGAAGGTTTACATGATTTCTTACAAAACACGAGTTTTTAGAAAATGTGTTTTATTTCATAAATGGAATCAACAAAGTATCCACATTCTACGTCATAACGACTTTCTATAGTTTGCGCATGCGTCCGGAAATACTAAAAGCTTACTTCCACCGATTTTTAAAATCACAGCTTCTAGAGGGTTTACATGATTTCTTAAAAAACACGAGTTTCTAGAAAATGTGTTTTATTTCATAAATGGAATCAACAAATTATGCACATTCTACATCATAACGACCTTCTTTAGTTTGCGCATTCGTCCGGAAATAAGAAAAGCCTACTTCCACCGTTTTTTAAAATCACAGCTTCTAGAAGGTTTACATGATGTCGTAAAAAACAAGAGTTTTTAGAAAATGTGTTTTATTTCATAAATGGAATCAACAAAGTATGCACATTATATGTCATAACGACTTTCTATTGTTTGCACATGCGTCCGGAAATAAGAAAAGCTTACTTCCACCGTTTTTTAAAATCACAGCTTCTAGAAGGTTTACATGATTTCGTAAAAAACACGAGTTTTTAAAAAATGTGTTTTATTTCATAAATGGAATCTACAAAGTATGCACATTTTACGTCATAACGACTTTCTATAGTTTGCGCATGCGTCCGGAAATAAGAAAAGCTTACTTCGACCGTTTTTTAAAATCACAGCTTCTAGAAGGTTTACATGATGTCGTAAAAAACATGAGTTTTTAGAAAATGTGTTTTATTTCATAAATGGAATCTACAAAGTATGCACATTCTACGTCATAACGACATTCTATAGTTTGCGCATGCGTCCGGAAATAAGAAAAGCTTACTTCCACCGTTTTTTAAAATCAAAGCTTCTAGAACGTTTACATGATTTCGTAAAAAACATGAGTTTTTAGAAAATGTGTTTTATTTCAGAAACGGAATCTACAAATTATGCACATTCTACGTCATAACGACTTTCTATAGTTTGCGCATCCGTCCGGAAATAAGAAAAGCTTACTTCCCCCATTTTTTAAAATCACAGCTTCTACAAGGTTTACATGATTTGTTAAAAAATAAGAGTTTTTAGAAAATGTGTTTTATTTCATAAATAGAATCAACAAAGTATGCACATTCTAAGTCATAACGACTTTCTATAGTTTGCGCATGCGTTTGGAAATAAGAAAAGCTTACTTCCCCCGTTTTAAAATCACAGCTTCTAGAAGGTTTACATGATTTCTAAAAAACACGAGTGTCTAGAAAATGTGTTTTATTTCATAAATGGAATCAACAGAGTATGCGCATTCTACGTCATAACGACTTTCTATAGTTTGCGCATGCGTTTGGAAATAAGAAAAGCTTACTTCCACCGTTTTTTAAAATCACAGCTTCTAGAACGTTTACATGATTTCGTAAAAAACACGAGTTTTTAGAAAATGTGTTTTATTTCATAAATGGAATCTACAAAGTATGCACATTCTACGTCATAACGACATTCTATAGTTTGCACATGCGTCCGGAAATAAGAAAAGCTTACTTCCACCGTTTTTTAAAATCAAAGTTTCTAGAAGGTTTACATGATTTCGTAAAAAACATGAGTTTTTAGAAAATGTGTTTTATTTCAGAAATGGAATCTACAAATTATGCAAATTCTACGTCATAACGACTTTCTATAGTTTGCGCATCCGTCCGGAAATAAGAAAAGCTTACTTCCCCCATTTTTTAAAATCACAGCTTCTAGAAGGTTTATATGATTTCTTAAAAAACACGAGTTTTTGGAAAATGTGTTTTATTTCATAAATGGAATCTACAAAGTATGCAAATTCTACGTCATAACGACATTCTATAGTTTGCACATGCGTCCGGAAATAAGAAAAGCTTACTTCCACCGTTTTTTAAAATCACAGCTTCTAGAAGGTTTACATGATGTCCTAAAAAACACGAGTTTTTAGAAAATGTGTTTTATTTCATAATTGGAATCAACAAAGTATGCCCATTCTACGTCATAACGACTTTCTATAGTTTGCGCATGCGGCCGGAATTAAGAAAAGCTTACTTCCACCGTTTTTTAAAATCACAGCTTCTAGAAGGTTTACATGATTTCGTTAAAAACATGAGATTTTAGAAAATGTGTTTTATTTCATAAATGGAATCAACAAAGTATGCACATTCTACGTCATAACGACTTTCTATAGTTTGCGCATGCATCTGGAAATAAGAAAAGCTTACTTCCACCGTTTTTTAAAATCACAGCTTCTAGAGGGTTTGCATGATTTCTTAAAAAACACGAGTTTCTAGAAAATGTGTTTTATTTCATAAATGGAATCAACAAATTATGCACATTCTACATCATAACGACCTTCTATAGTTTGCGCATTCGTCCGGAAATAAGAAAAGCTTAATTCCACCGTTTTTTAAAATCACAGCTTCTAGAAGGTTTACATGATTTCGTAAAAAACATGAGTTTTTAGAAAATGTGCTTTATTTTATCAATGGAATCTACAAAGTATGCAAATTCTACGTCATAACGACTTTCTATAGTTTGCGCATGCGTCCGGAAATAAGAAAAGCTTACTTCTCCCGTTTTTTAAAATCACAGCTTCTAGAAGGTTTACATGATTTCTTAAAAAACACGAGTTTTTAGAAAATGTGTTTTATTTCATAAATGGAATCAACAAAGTATGCACATTCTACGTCATAACGACTTTCTATAGTTTGTGCATGGGTTTGGAAATAAGAAAAGCTTACTTCCCCCATTTTTTAAAATCAAAGTTTCTAGAAGGTTTACATGATTTCTTAAAAAACACGAGCTTTTAGAAAATGTGTTTTATTTCATAAATGGTATCAACAAAGTATGCACATTCTACGTCATAACGACTTTCTATAGTTTGCGCATGCGTCCGGAAATAAGAAAAGCTTACTTCCACCGTTTTTTAAAATCACGGCTTCTAGAAGGTTTATATGATTTCTTAAAAAACACGAGTTTTTGGAAAATGTGTTTTATTTCATAAATGGAATCTACAAAGTATGCAAATTCTACGTCATAACGACATTCTATAGTTTGCACATGCGTCCGGAAATAAGAAAAGCTTACTTCCACCGTTTTTTAAAATCAAAGCTTCTAGAAGGTTTACATGATTTCGTAAAAAACATGAGTTTTTAGAAAATGTGTTTTATTTCAGAAATGGAATCTACAAATTATGCACATTCTACGTCATAACGACTTTCTATAGTTTGCGCATCCGTCCGGAAATAAGAAAAGCTTACTTCCCCCATTTTTTAAAATCACAGCTTCTACAAGGTTTACATGATTTGTTAAAAAATAAGAGTTTTTAGAAAATGTGTTTTATTCCATAAATGGAATCTACAAAGTATGCACATTCTACGTCATAACGACTTTCTATTGTTTGCACATGCGTCCGGAAATAAGAAAAGCTTACTTCCACCATTTTTTAAAATCACAGCTTCTAGAAGGTTTACATGATTTCGTAAAAAACACGAGTTTTTAGAAAATGTGTTTTATTTCATAAATGGAATCTACAAAGTATGCACATTCTACGTCATAATGACTTTCTATAGTTTGCGCATCCGTCCGAAAATAAGAAAAGCTTACTTCCCCCGTTTTTTAAAATCACAGCTTCTAGAAGGTTTACATGATTTGTTAAAAACCACGAGTTTTTAGAAAATGTGTTTTATTTCATAAATGGAATCAACAAAGTATGCAGATTCCACGTCATAACGACTTTCTATTGTTTCCGCATTCGTCCGGAAATAAAAAAAGCTTACTTCCACCGTTTTTTAAAATCACAACTTCTAGAAGGTTTACATGATTTTGTAAAAAAAAAAGAGTTTTTAGAAAATGTGTTTTATTTCATAAATGGAATCTACAAAGTATGCACATTCTAAGTCATAACGACTTTCTATAGTTTGCGCATACGTCCGGAAATAAGAAAAGCTTACTTCGACCGTTTTTTAAAATCACAGTTTCTAGAAGGTTTACATGATTTCATAAAAAACACGAGTTTTTAGAAAATGTGTTTTATTTCATAAATGGAATCTAAAAAGTATGCACATTCAACGGAATAACGACTTTCTATAGTTTGCGCATGCATCCGGAAATAAAAAAAGCTTACTTCCCCCATTTTTTTAAAATCACAGCTTCTAGAAGGTTTACATGATTTCGTAAATAACACGAGTTTTTAGAAAATGTGTTTTATTTCATAAATGGAATCAACAAAGTATGCACATTCTACGTCATAACGACTTTCTATAGTTTGCGCATCCGTTTGGAAATAAGAAAATCTTACTTCCCCCGTTTTTAAAAATCACAGCTTCTAGAAGGTTTACATGATTTCTTAAAAAACACGAGTTTGTAGAAAATGTGTTTTATTTCATAAATAGAATCAACAAAGTATGCACATTCTAAGTCATAAAGACTTTCTATAGTTTGCGCATGCGTTTGGAAATAAGAAAAGCTTACTTCCCCCATTTTTTAAAATCACAGCTTCTAGAAGGTTTACATGATGTCGTAAAAAACATGAGTTTTTAGAAAATGTGTTTTATTTCATAAATGGAATCTACAAAGTATGCACATTCTACGTCATAACGACATTCTATAGTTTGCGCATGCGTCCGGAAATAAGAAAAGCTTACTTCCACCGTTTTTTAAAATCAAAGCTTCTAGAACGTTTACATGATTTCGTAAAAAACATGAGTTTTTAGAAAATGTGTTTTATTTCAGAAATGGAATCTACAAATTATGCACATTCTACGTCATAACGACTTTCTATAGTTTGCGCATCCGTCCGGAAATAAGAAAAGGTTACTTCCCCCATTTTTTAAAATCACAGCTTCTACAAGGTTTACATGATTTGTTAAAAAATAAGAGTTTTTAGAAAATGTGTTTTATTTCATAAATAGAATCAACAAAGTATGCACATTCTAAGTCATAACGACTTTCTATAGTTTGCGCATGCGTTTGGAAATAAGAAAAGCTTACTTCCCCCGTTTTAAAATCACAGCTTCTAGAAGGTTTACATGATTTCTAAAAAACACGAGTGTTTAGAAAATGTGTTTTATTTCATAAATGGAATCAACAGAGTATGCACATTCTACGTCATAACGACTTTCTATAGTTTGCGCATGCGTTTGGAAATAAGAAAAGCTTACTTCCACCGTTTTTTAAAATCACAGCTTCTAGAACGTTTACATGATTTCGTAAAAAACACGAGTTTTTAGAAAATGTGTTTTATTTCATAAATGGAATCTACAAAGTATGCACATTCTACGTCATAACGACATTCTATAGTTTGCACATGCGTCCGGAAATAAGAAAAGCTTACTTCCACCGTTTTTTAAAATCAAAGTTTCTAGAAGGTTTACATGATTTCGTAAAAAACATGAGTTTTTAGAAAATGTGTTTTATTTCAGAAATGGAATCTACAAATTATGCACATTCTATGTCATAACGACTTTCTATAGTTTGCGCATCCGTCCGGAAATAAGAAAAGCTTACTTCCCCCATTTTTTAAAATCACAGCTTCTACAAGGTTTACATGATTTGTTAAAAAATAAGAGTTTTTAGAAAATGTGTTTTATTTCATAAATGGAATCAACAAAGTATGCACATTCTACGTCATAACGACTTTCTATTTTTTGCGCATGCGTCCGGAAATAAGAAAAGCTTACTTCCACCGTTTTTTAAAATCACAGCTTCTAGAAGGTTTATATGATTTCTTAAAAAACACGAGTTTTAAGAAAATTTGTTTTATTTCATAAATGGAATCAACAAAGTATGCACATTCTACGTCATAACGACTTTCTATAGTGTGCGCATGCGTCCGGAAATAAGAAAAGCTAACTTCCACCGTTTTTTAAAATCACAGATTCTGGAAGGTTTACATGATTACGTAAAAAACACGAGTTTTTAGAAAATGTGTTTTATTCCATAAATGGAATCTACAAAGTATGCACATTCTACGTCATAACGACTTTCTATTGTTTGCACATGCGTCCGGAAATAAGAAAAGCTTACTTCCACCATTTTTTAAAATCACAGTTTCTAGAAGGTTTACATGATTTCGTAAAAAACACGAGTTTTTAGAAAATGTGTTTTATTTCATAAATGAAATCTACAAAGTATGCACATTCTCCGTCATAACGACTTTCTATTGTTTGCACATGCGTCCGGAAATAAGAAAAGCTTACTTCCACCATTTTTTAAAATCACAGCTTCTAGAAGGTTTACATGATTTCGTAAAAAACACGAGTTTTTAGAAAATGTGTTTTATTTCATAAATGGAATCTACAAAGTATGCACATTCTACGTCATAATGACTTTCTATAGTTTGCGCATCCGTCCGAAAATAAGAAAAGCTTACTTCCCCCGTTTTTTAAAATCATAGCTTCTAGAAGGTTTACATGATTTGTTAAAAAACACGAGTTTTTAGAAAATGTGTTTTATTTCATAAATGGAATCAACAAAGTATGCAGATTCCACGTCATAACGACTTTCTATTGTTTCCGCATTCGTCCGGAAATAAAAAAAGCTTACTTCCACCGTTTTTTAAAATCACAACTTCTAGAAGATTTACATGATTTTGTAAAAAAAAAAGAGTTTTTAGAAAATGTGTTTTATTTCATAAATGGAATCTACAAAGTATGCACATTCTAAGTCATAACGACTTTCTATAGTTTGCGCATACGTCCGGAAATAAGAAAAGCTTACTTCGACCGTTTTTTAAAATCACAGTTTCTAGAAGGTTTACATGATTTCATAAAAAACACGAGTTTTTAGAAAATGTGTTTTATTTCATAAATGGAATCTAAAAAGTATGCACATTCAACGGCATAACGACTTTCTATAGTTTGCGCATGCATCCGGAAATAAAAAAAGCTTACTTCCCCCATTTTTTAAAATCACAGCTTCTAGAAGGTTTACATGATTTCGTAAATAACACGAGTTTTTAGAAAATGTGTTTTATTTCATAAATGGAATCAACAAAGTATGCACATTCTACGTCATAACGACTTTCTATAGTTTGCGCATCCGTTTGGAAATAAGAAAATCTTACTTCCCCCGTTTTTAAAAATCACAGCTTCTAGAAGGTTTACATGATTTCTTAAAAAACACGAGTTTTTAGAAAATGTGTTTTATTTCATAAATAGAATCAACAAAGTATGCACATTCTAAGTCATAACGACTTTCTATAGTTTGCGCATGCGTTTGGAAATAAGAAAAGCTTACTTCCCCCATTTTTTAAAATCACAGCTTCTAGAAGGTTTACATGATGTCGTAAAAAACATGAGTTTTTAGAAAATGTGTTTTATTTCATAAATGGAATCTACAAAGTATGCACATTCTACGTCATAACGACATTCTATAGTTTGCGCATGCGTCCGGAAATAAGAAAAGCTTACTTCCACCGTTTTTTAAAATCAAAGCTTCTAGAACGTTTACATGATTTCGTAAAAAACATGAGTTTTTAGAAAATGTGTTTTATTTCAGAAATGGAATCTACAAATTATGCACATTCTACGTCATAACGACTTTCTATAGTTTGCGCATCCGTCCGGAAATAAGAAAAGGTTACTTCCCCCATTTTTTAAAATCACAGCTTCTACAAGGTTTACATGATTTGTTAAAAAATAAGAGTTTTTAGAAAATGTGTTTTATTTCATAAATAGAATCAACAAAGTATGCACATTCTAAGTCATAACGACTTTCTATAGTTTGCGCATGCGTTTGGAAATAAGAAAAGCTTACTTCCCCCGTTTTAAAATCACAGCTTCTAGAAGGTTTACATGATTTCTAAAAAACATGAGTGTTTAGAAAATGTGTTTTATTTCATAAATGGAATCAACAGAGTATGCACATTCTACGTCATAACGACTTTCTATAGTTTGCGCATGCGTTTGGAAATAAGAAAAGCTTACTTCCACCGTTTTTTAAAATCACAGCTTCTAGAACGTTTACATGATTTCGTAAAAAACACGAGTTTTTAGAAAATGTGTTTTATTTCATAAATGGAATCTACAAAGTATGCACATTCTACGTCATAACGACATTCTATAGTTTGCACATGCGTCCGGAAATAAGAAAAGCTTACTTCCACCGTTTTTTAAAATCAAAGTTTCTAGAAGGTTTACATGATTTCGTAAAAAACATGAGTTTTTAGAAAATGTGTTTTATTTCAGAAATGGAATCTACAAATTATGCACATTCTACGTCATAACGACTTTCTATAGTTTGCGCATCCGTCCGGAAATAAGAAAAGCTTACTTCCACCTTTTTTTAAAATCATAGCATCTAGAAGGTTTACATGATTTCGTAAAAAACACGAGTTTTTAGAAAATGTGTTTTATTTTATAAATGGAATCAACAAAGTATGCAAATTCTACGTCGTAACAACTTTCTATAGTTTGCGAATGCGTTTGGAAATAAGAAAAGCTTACTTCCCCCATTTTTTAAAATCACAGCTTCTAAAAGGTTTACATGATTTCTTAAAAAACACGAGTTTTTAGAAAATGTGTTTTATTTCATAAATGGAATCAACAAAGTATGCACATTCTACGTCATATAGACTTTCTATAGTTTGCGCATGCATCCGGAAATAAGAAAAGCTTACTTCCACCATTTTTTAAAATGACAGCTTATAGAAGGTTTACATGATTTCGTAAAAAACACGAGTTTTTAGAAAATGTGTTTTATTTCATAAATGGAATCTACAAAGTATGCACATTCTACGTCATAATGACTTTCTATAGTTTGCGCATGCTTCCGGAAATAAGAAAAGCTTACTTCCCCCGTTTTTTAAAATCATAGCTTCTAGAAGGTTTACATGATTTCTTAAAAAACAGGAGTTTTCAGAAAATGTGTTTTATTTCATAAATATAATCAACAAAGTATGCACATTCTACGTCATAACTACTTTTTATACTTTGCGCATGCATCCGGAAATAAGAAAAGCTTACATCCCCCGTTTTTTAAAATCATAGCTTCTAGAAGGTTTACATGATTTCGTAAAAAACACGAGTTTTTAAAAAATGTGTTTTATTTCTTAAATGGAATCTACAAAGTATGCACATTCTATGTCATAACGACTTTCTATAGTTTGCGCATGCGTCCGGAAATAAGAAACGGTTACTTCCACCATTTTTTAAAATCACAGCTTCTAGAAGGTTTACATGTTTTCGTAAAAAACATGAGTTTTTAGAAAATGTGTTTTATTTCATAAATGGAATCTACAAAGTATGCTTATTCTACGTCATAATGACTTTCTAGAGTTTGCGCATGCATCCGGAAATAAGAAACTCTTACTTCCCCCGTTTTGTAATATCACAGCTTCTAGAAGGTTTACATGATTTCGTAAAAAACACGAGTTTTTAGAAAATATGTTTTATTTCATAAATGGAATCTACAAAGTATGCAATGTCTACGTCATAACGACTTTCTATAGTTTGCGCATGTGTCCGGAAACAAGAATAGCTTACTTCCCCAGTTTTTTAAAATCACAGCTTCTAGAAGGTTTACATGATTTCTTAAAAAACACGAGTTTTTACAAAATGTGTTTTCTTTCATAAATGGAATCAACAAAGTATGCACATTCTACGTCATAACGACTTTCTATAGTTTGCACATGCGTTTGGAAATAATAAAAGCTTACTTCCCCCGTTTTTTAAAATCACAGCTTCTAGAAGGTTTACATGATTTCGTAAAAAACATGAGTTTTTAGAAAATGTGTTTTATTTCATAAATGGAATCTACAAAGTATGCTAATTCTACATCATAGCGACTTTCTATAGTTTGCGCATGCGTCTGGAAATAAGAAAAGCTTACTTTCACCGTTTTTTAAAATCACAGCTTCTAGAAGGTTTACATGATTTCATAAAAAACACGAGTTTTTAGAAAATGTCTTTTATTTCATAAATGGAATCTACAAAGTATGCACATTCTATGTCATAACGACTTTCTATAGTTTGCGCATGCGTCCGGAAATAAGAAAATCTTACGACCACCGTTTTTTAAAATCACAGCTTCTAGAAGGTTTACATGATGTCGTAAAAAACACGAGTTTTCAGAAAATGTGTTTTATTTCATAAATGGAATCAACAAAGTATGCACATTCTACGTCATAACGACTTTCTATAGTTTGCGCATGCGGCCGAAATTAAGAAAAGCTTACTTCCACCGTTTTTTAAAATCACAGCTTCTAGAAGGTTTACATGATTACGTAAAAAACACGAGTTTTTAGAAAATGTGTTTTATTTCATAAATGGAATCTACAAAGTATGCACATTCTACATCATAACGACTTTCTATTATTTGCGGATGCGTCCGGAAATAAGAAAAGCTTACTTCCACCGTTTTTTAAAATCACAGCTTCTAGAAGGTTTACATGATTTTGTAAAAAACACGAGTTTTTAGAAAATGTGTTTTATTTCATAAATGGAATCTACAAAGTATGCACATTCTACGTCATAACGACTTTCTATAGTTTGTGCATGCGTCCGGAAATAAGAAAAGCTTACTTCCACCGTTTTTTAAAATCACAGCTTGTAGAAGGTTTACATGATGTCGTAAAAAACACGAGTTTTTAGAAAATGTGTTTTATTTCATCAATGGAATATACAAAGTATGCACATTCTACGTCATAACGACATTCTATAGTTTGCGCATGTGTCCGGAAATAAGAAAAGCTTACTTCGCCCATTTTTTAAAATCACAGCTTTTAGAAGGTTTACATGATTTCTTAAAAAACACGAGTTTTTAGAAAATGTGTTTTATTTCATAAATGGAATCAACAAAGTATGCACATTCTACGTCATAACGACTTTCTATAGTTTGCGCATGCGTCCAGAATTAAGAAAAGCTTACTTAAACCGTTTTTTAAAATCACAGCTTCTAGAGGGTTTACAAGATTTCTTAAAAAACATGAGTTTTTAGAAAATGTGTTTTATTCCATAAATGGAATCTACAAAGTATGCACATTCTACGTCATAGAGACTTTCTATATTTTGCGCATTCGTCCGGAAATAAGAAAAGCTTACTTCCACCGTTTTTTAAAATCACAGCTTCTAGAAGGTTTACATGATTTCGTAAAAAGCATGAGTTTTTAGAAAATGTGCTTTATTTCATAAATGGAATCTACAAAGTATGCACATTCTACGTCATAACGACTTTCTAAAATTTGCGCATGCGTCCGGAAATAAGAAAAGCTTACTTCCACCGTTTTTTAATATCACAGCTTCTAGAAGGTTTACATGATTTCTTAAAAAACACGAGTTTTTAGAAAATTTGTTTTATTTAATAAATGGAATCAACAAAGTATGCACATTCTACGTCATAACAACTTTCTATAGTTTGCGCATGCGTCCGGAAATAAGAAAAGCTTACTTCCACCGTTTTTTAAAATCACAGCTTCTAGAAGGTTTACATGATTTCTTAAAAAACACGAGTTTTTAGAAAATGTGTTTTATTTCATAAATGGTATCAACAAAGTATGCACATTCTACGTCATAACGACTTTCTATAGTTTGCGCATGCGTCCGGAAATAAGAAAAGCTTACTTCCACCGTTTTTTAAAATCACAGCTTCTAGAAGGTTTATATGATTTCTTAAAAAACACGAGTTTTAAGAAAATTTGTTTTATTTCATAAATGGAATCAACAAAGTATGCACATTCTACGTCATAACGACTTTCTATAGTGTGCGCATGCGTCCGGAAATAAGAAAAGCTAACTTCCACCGTTTTTTAAAATCACAGATTCTGGAAGGTTTACATGATTACGTAAAAAACACGAGTTTTTAGAAAATGTGTTTTATTCCATAAATGGAATCTACAAAGTATGCACATTCTACGTCATAACGACTTTCTATTGTTTGCACATGCGTCCGGAAATAAGAAAAGCTTACTTCCACCATTTTTTAAAATCACAGCTTCTAGAAGGTTTACATGATTTCGTAAAAAACACGAGTTTTTAGAAAATGTGTTTTATTTCATAAATGAAATCTACAAAGTATGCACATTCTCCGTCATAATGACTTTCTATAGTTTGCGCATGCGTCCGGAAATAAGAAAAACTTACTTCCACCGTTTTTTAAAATCATAGCTTCTAGAAGGTTTACATGATGTCGTAAAAAACACGAGTTTTTAGAAAATGTGTTTTATTTTATAAATGGAATCAACAAAGTACGCACATTCTACGTCATAACGACTTTCTATAGTTTACGCATTCGTTCGGAAATAAGAAAAAGCTTACTTCCACCGTTTTTTAAAATCACAGCTTCTGGAAGGTTTACATGATTTCTTACAAAACACGAGTTTTTAGAAAATGTGTTTTATTTCATAAATGGAATCAACAAAGTATCCACATTCTACGTCATAACAACTTTCTATAGTTTGCGCATGCGTCCGGAAATAAGAAAAGCTTACTTCCACCGATTTTTAAAATCACAGCTTCTAGAGTGTTTACATGATTTCTTAAAAAACACGAGTTTCTAGAAAATGTGTTTTATTTCATAAATGGAATCAACAAATTATGCACATTCTACATCATAACGACCTTCTTTAGTTTGCGCACTCGTCCGGAAATAAGAAAAGCCTACTTCCACCGTTTTTTAAAATCACATCTTCTAGAAGGTTTACATGATGTCGTAAAAAAACACGAGTTTTTAGAAAATGTGTTTTATTTCATAATTGGAATCAACAAAGTATGCCCATTCTACGTCATAACGACTTTCTATAGTTTGCGCATGCGGCCGGAATTAAGAAAAGCTTACTTCCACCGTTTTTTAAAATCACAGCTTCTAGAAGGTTTACATGATTTCGTTAAAAACATGAGATTTTAGAAAATGTGTTTTATTTCATAAATGGAATCAACAAAGTATGCACATTCTACGTCATAACGACTTTCTATAGTTTGCGCATGCATCTGGAAATAAGAAAAGCTTACTTCCACCGTTTTTTAAAATCACAGCTTCTAGAGGGTTTGCATGATTTCTTAAAAAACACGAGTTTCTAGAAAATGTGTTTTATTTCATAAATGGAATCAACAAATTATGCACATTCTACATCATAACGACCTTCTATAGTTTGCGCATTCGTCCGGAAATAAGAAAATCTTAATTCCACCGTTTTTTAAAATCACAGCTTCTAGAAGGTTTACATGATTTCGTAAAAAACATGAGTTTTTAGAAAATGTGCTTTATTTTATCAATGGAATCTACAAAGTATGCAAATTCTACGTCATAACGACTTTCTATAGTTTGCGCATGCGTCCGGAAATAAGAAAAGCTTACTTCTCCCGTTTTTTAAAATCACAGCTTCTAGAAGGTTTACATGATTTCTTAAAAAACACGAGTTTTTAGAAAATCTGTTTTATTTCATAAATGGAATCAACAAAGTATGCACATTCTACGTCATAACGACTTTCTATAGTTTTTGCATGGGTTTGGAAATAAGAAAAGCTTACTTCCGCCATTTTTTAAAATCAAAGTTTCTAGAAGGTTTACATGATTTCTTAAAAAACACGAGTTTTTAGAAAATGTGTTTTATTTCATAAATGGTATCAACAAAGTATGCACATTCTACGTCATAACGACTTTCTATAGTTTGCGCATGCGTCCGGAAATAAGAAAAGCTTACTTCCACCGTTTTTTAAAATCACAGCTTCTAGAAGGTTTATATGATTTCTTAAAAAATACGAGTTTTAAGAAAATTTGTTTTATTTCATAAATGGAATCAACAAAGTATGCACATTCTACGTCATAACGACTTTCTATAGTGTGCGCATGCGTCCGGAAATAAGAAAAGCTAACTTCCACCGTTTTTTAAAATCACAGCTTCTGGAAGGTTTAGATGATTACGTAAAAAACACGAGTTTTTAGAAAATGTGTTTTATTCCATAAATGGAATCTGCAAAGTATGCACATTCTACGTCATAACGACTTTCTATTGTTTGCACATGCGTCCGGAAATAAGAAAAGCTTACTTCCACCATTTTTTAAAATCACAGCTTCTAGAAGGTCTACATGATTTCGTAAAAAACACGAGTTTTTAGAAAATGTGTTTTATTTCATAAATGGAATCTACAAAGTATGCACATTCTACGTCATAACGACTTTCTATAGTTTGCGCATCCGTCCGAAAATAAGAAAAGCTTACTTCCCCCATTTTTTAAAATCACAGCTTCTAGAAGGTTTACATGATTTGTTAAAAAACACGAGTTTTTAGAAAATGTGTTTTATTTCATAAATGGAATCAACAAAGTATGCACATTCTACGTCATAACGACTTTCTATAGTTTGCGCATGCGTCCGGAAATAAAAAAGCTTACTTCCACCGTTTTTTAAAATCACAGCTTCTAGAAGGTTTACATGATTTCTAAAAAGCACCAGTGTTTAGAAAATGTGTTTTATTTCATAAATGGAATCAACAAAGTATGCACATTCTACGTCATAACGACTTTCTATAGTTTGCACATACGTTTGGAAATAAGAAAAGCTTACTTCCCCCATTTTTTAAAATCACAGCTTCTAGAAGGTTTACATGATTTCGTAAAAAACACGAGTTTTTAGAAAATGTGTTTTATTTCAAAAATGAAATCTACAAAGTATGCACATTCTACGTCATAACGACTTTCTATAGTTTGCGCATCCGTCCGGAAATAAGAAAGGCTTACTTCCCCCATTTTTTAAAATCACAGCTTCTACAAGGGTTACATGATTTTTTAAAAAATAAGAGTTTTTAGAAAATGTGTTTTATTTCATAAATGGAATCAACAAAGTATGCACATTCCACGTCATAACGACATTCTATAGTTTGCGCATGCGTCCAGAAATAAGAAAAGCTTACTTCCACCGTTTTTTAAAATCACAGCTTCTAGAAGGTGTACATGATTTTGTAAAAAAAAAGAGTTTTTAGAAAATGTGTTTTATTTCATAAATGGAATCAATAAAGTATGCACATTCTACGTCATAACGACTTTCTATAGTTTGCGCATGCGTCCGGAAATAAGAAAAGCTTACTTCCCCCGTTTTTTAAAATCACAGCTTCTAGAAGGTTTAGATGATTTCTTAAAAAACACGAGTTTTTAGAAAATATGTTTTATTTCATAAATGGAATCAACAAACTACGAACATTCTACGTCATAACGACTTTCTATAGTTTGCGCATGCGTTTAGAAATAAGAAAAGCTTACTTCCCCCGTTTTTTAAAATCATAGCTTCTAGAAGGTTTATATGATTTCTTAAAAAACACGAGTTTTTAGAAAATCTGTTTTATTTCATAAATAGAATCAACAAAGTATGCACATTCTACGTCATAACGACTTTCTATAGTTTGCGCATGCGTCCGGAAATAAGAAAAGCTTACTTCCAGCTTTTTTTAAAATCACAGCATCTAGAATGTTTACATGATTTCGTAAAAAACACGAGTTTTTAGAAAATGTGTTTTATTTTATAAATGGAATCAACAAAGTATGCACATTCTACGTTATAACGACTTTCTATAGTTTGCGAATGCGTTTGGAAATAAGAAAACCTTATTTCCCCCGTTTTTTAAAATCATAGCTTCTAAAAGGTTTACATGATTTCTTAAAAAACACGAGTTTTTAGAAAATGTGTTTTATTTCATAAATGGAATCAACAAAGTATGCACATTCTACGTCATAACGACTTTCTATAGTTTGCGCGTGCATCCGGAAATAAAAAAAGCTTACTTCCACCGTTTTTTAAAATCACAGCTTCTAGAAGGTTTACATGGTTTTGTAAAAGAAAAGAGTTTTTAGAAAATGTGTTTTATTTCATAAATGGAATCTACCAAGTATTCACATTCTACGTCATAACGACTTTCTATAGTTTGCGCATGCGTCTGGAAATAAGAAAAGCGTACTTCCACCGTTTTTTAAAATCACAGCTTCTAGAAGGTTTACATGATGTCGTAAAAAACACGAGTTTTTAGAAAATGTGTTTTATTTCATAAATGGAATCAACAAAGTATGCACATTATATGTCATAACGACTTTCTATTGTTTGCAAATGCGTCCGGAAATAAGAAAAGCATTCTTCCACCGTTTTTTAAAATCACAGCTTCTAGAAGGTTTACATGATTTCATAAAAAACACGAGTTTTTAGAAAATGTCTTTTATTTCATAAATGGAATCTACAAAGTATGCACATTCTACGTCATAACGACTTTCTATAGTTTGCGCATGCGTCTGGAAATAAGAAAAGCTTACTTCCGCCATTTTTTAAAATCACAGCTTCTAGAAGGTTTACGTGATTTCTTAAAAAACAAGAGTTTTTAGAAAATGTGTTTTATTTCATAAATGGAGTCTACAAAGTATGCACATTCTACGTCATAACGACATTCTATAGTTTGCTAATGCGTTCGGAAATAAGAAAAGCTTACTTCCACCGTTTTTTAAAATCACAGCTTCTAGAAGGTTTACATGATTTCGTAAAAAACATGAGCTTTTAGAAAATGTGTTTTATTTCATAAATAGAATCAACAAAGTATGCACATTCTACGTCATAACGACTTTCTATAGTTTGAGCATGCGTCTGGAAATAAGAAAAGCTTACTTCCAGCATTCTTTAAAATCATAGCATCTAGAAGGTTTACATGATTTCGTAAAAAACACGAGTTTTTAGAAGATCCGTTTTATTTCATAAATGGAATCTACAAAGTATGCACATTCTACGTCATAACGACATTCTATAGTTTGCGCATGCGTCCGGAAATAAGAAAAGCTTACTTCCACCATTTTTTAAAATCACAGCTTCTAGAAGGTTTACATGATTTCGTAAAAAACACGAGTTTTTAGAAAATGTGTTTTATTTCATAAATGGAATCTATAAAGTATGCACATTCTACGTCATAACGACTTTCTATAGTTTGCGCATCCGTCCGAAAATAAGAAAAGCTTACTTCCCCCGTTTTTTAAAATCACAGCTTCTAGAAGGTTTACATGATTTGTTAAAAAACACGAGTTTTTAGAAAATGTGTTTTATTTCATAAATGGAATCAACAAAGTATGCACATTCCACGTCATAACGACTTTCTATAGTTTGCGCATGCGTTCGGAAATAAAAAAAGCTTACTTCCACCGTTTTTTAAAATCACAGCTTCTAGAAGGTTTACATGATTTTGTAAAAAAAAGAGAGTTTTTAGAAAATGTGTTTTATTTCATAAATGGAATCTACAAAGTATGCACATTCTAAGTCATAACGACTTTCTATAGTTTGCGCATGCGTTTGGAAATAAGAAAAGCTTACTTCGACCGTTTTTTAAAATCACAGTTTCTAGAAGGTTTACATGATTTCATAAAAAACACGAGTTTTTAGAAAATGTGTTTTATTTCATAAATGGAATCTAAAAAGTATGCACATTCAACGGCATAACGACTTTCTATAGTTTGCGCATGCATCCGGAAATAAGAAAAGCTTACTTCCCCCATTTTTTAAAATCACAGCTTCTAGAAGGTTTACATGATTTCGTAAATAACACGAGTTTTTAGAAAATGTGTTTTATTTCATAAATAGAATCAACAAAGTATGCACATTCTAAGTCATAACGACTTTCTATAGTTTGCGCATCCGTTTGGAAATAAGAAAATCTTACTTCCCCCGTTTTTTAAAATCACAGCTTCTACAAGGTTTACATGATTTGTTAAAAAATAAGAGTTTTTAGAAAATGTGTTTTATTTCATAAATAGAATCAACAAAGTATGGACATTCTAAGTCATAACGACTTTCTATAGTTTGCACATGCGTTTGGAAATAAGAAAAGCTTACTTCCCCTGTTTTAAAATCACAGCTTCTAGAAGGTTTACATGATTTCTAAAAAACACGAGTGTTTAGAAAATGTGTTTTATTTCATAAATGGAATCAACAGAGTATGCACATTCTACGTCATAACGACTTTCTATAGTTTGCGCATGCGTTTGGAAATAAGAAAAGCTTACTTCCACCGTTTTTTAAAATCACAGCTTCTAGAACGTTTACATGATTTCGTAAAAAACACGAGTTTTTAGAAAATGTGTTTTATTTCATAAATGGAATCTACAAAGTATGCAAATTCTACGTCATAACGACATTCTATAGTTTGCACATGCGTCCGGAAATAAGAAAAGCTTACTTCCACCGTTTTTTAAAATCAAAGCTTCTAGAAGGTTTACATGATTTCGTAAAAAAACATGAGTTTTTAGAAAATGTGTTTTATTTCAGAAATGGAATCTACAAATTATGCACATTCTACGTCATAACGACTTTCTATAGTTTGCGCATCCGTCCGGAAATAAGAAAAGCTTACTTCCCCCATTTTTTAAAATCACAGCTTCTAGAAGGTTTACATGATGTCGTAAAAAACACGAGTTTTTAGAAAATGTGTTTTATTTCATAAATGGAATCTACAAAGTATGCACATTCTACGTCATAACGACATTCTATAGTTTGCACATGCGTCCGGAAATAAGAAAAGCTTACTTCCACCGTTTTTTAAAATCAAAGCTTCTAGAACGTTTACATGATTTCGTAAAAAACATGAGTTTTTAGAAAATGTGTTTTATTTCAGAAATGGAATCTACAAATTATGCACATTCTACGTCATAACGACTTTCTATAGTTTGCGCATCCGTCCGGAAATAAGAAAAGCTTACTTCCCCCATTTTTTAAAATCACAGCTTCTACAAGGTTTACATGATTTGTTAAAAAATAAGAGTTTTTAGAAAATGTGTTTTATTTCATAAATGGAATCAACAAAGTATGCACATTCTACGTCATAACGACTTTCTATTTTTTGCGCATGCGTCCGGAAATAAGAAAAGCTTACTTCCACCGTTTTTTAAAATCACAGCTTCTAGAAGGTGTACATGATTTTGTAAAAAAAAAGAGTTTTTAGAAAATGTGTTTTATTTCATAAATGGAATCAATAAAGTATGCACATTCTACGTCATAACGACTTTCTATAGTTTGCGCATGCTTCCGGAAATAAGAAAAGCTTACTTCCCCCGTTTTTTAAAATCACAGCTTTTAGAAGGTTTACATGATTTCTTAAAAAACACGAGTTTTTAGAAAATATGTTTTATTTCATAAATGGAATCAACAAAGTACGAACATTCTACGTCATAACGACTTTCTATAGTTTGCGCATGCGTTTAGAAATAAGAAAAGCTTACTTCCCCCGTTTTTTAAAATCATAGCTTCTAGAAGGTTTATATGATTTCTTAAAAAACACGAGTTTTTAGAAAATGTGTTTTATTTCATAAATAGAATCAACAAAGTATGCACATTCTTCGTCATAACGAGTTTCTATAGTTTGCGCATGCGTCCGGAAATAAGAAAAGCTTACTTCCACCTTTTTTTAAAATCACAGCATCTAGAAGGTTTACATGATTTCGTAAAAAACACGAGTTTTTAGAAAATATGTTTTATTTTATAAATGGAATCAACAAAGTATGCACATTCTACGTCATAACAACTTTCTATAGTTTGCGAATGCGTTTGGAAATAAGAAAAGTTTACTTCCCCCATTTTTTAAAATCACAGCTTCTAAAAGGTTTACATGATTTCTTAAAAAACACGAGTTTTTAGAAAATGTGTTTTATTTCATAAATGGAATCAACAAAGTATGCACATTCTACGTCATAACGACTTTCTATAGTTTGCGCATGCGTCCGGAAATAGGAAAAGCTTATTTCCACCGTTTTTTAAAATCACAGCTTCTAGAAGGTTTACATGATTTCTTAAAAAACACGAGTTTTTAGAAAATGTGTTTTATTTCATAAATTTAGTCTACAAAGTATGCACATTCTATGTCATAACGACTTTCTATAGTTTGCGCATGCGTCCGGAAATAAGAAAAGCTTACTTCCACCGTTTTTTAAAATCATAGCTTCCCGAATGTTTACATGATATCGTAGAAAAAACGGGGTTTTTAGAAAATGTGTTTTATTTCATAAATGGAATCTACAAAGTATGCACATTCTACGTCATAACGACTTTCTATAGTTTGCGCATGCATCCGGAAATAAGAAAAGCCTACTTCCACCATTTTTTAAAATGACAGCTTCTAGAAGGTTTACATGATTTCGTAAAAAACACGAGTTTTTAGAAAATGTGTTTTATTTCATAAATGGAATCTACAAAGTATGCACATTCTACGTCATAATGACTTTCTATAGTTTGCGCATGCTTCCGGAAATAAGAAAAGCTTACTTCCCCCGTTTTTTAAAATCACAGCTTCTAGAAGGTTTACATGATTTCTTAAAAAACAGGAGTTTTCAGAAAATGTGTTTTATTTCATAAATATAATCAACAAAGTATGCACATTCTACGTCATAACTACTTTTTATACTTTGCGTATGCATCCGGAAATAAGAAAAGCTTACATTCCCCGTTTTTTAAAATCATAGCTTCTAGAAGGTTTACATGATTTCGTAAAAAACACGAGTTTTTAAAAAATGTGTTTTATTTCTTAAATGGAATCTACAAAGTATGCACATTCTATGTCATAACGACTTTCTATAGTTTGCGCATGCGTCCGGAAATAAGAAACGGTTACTTCCACCGTTTTTTAAAATCACAGCTTCTAGAAGGTTTACATGTTTTCGTAAAAAACACGAGTTTTTAGAAAATGTGTTTTATTTCATAAATGGAATCTACAAAGTATGCTCATTCTACGTCATAATGACTTTCTAGAGTTTGCGCATGCATCCGGAAATAAGAAACGCTTACTTCCCCCGTTTTGTAATATCACAGCTTCTAGAAGGTTTACATGATTTCGTAAAAAACACGAGTTTTTAGAAAATATGTTTTATTTCATAAATGGAATCTACAAAGTATGCACATTCTACGTCATAACGACTTTCTATAGTTTGCGCATGCGTCCGGAAACAAGAATAGCTTACTTCCCCAGTTTTTTAAAATCACAGCTTCTAGAAGGTTTACATGATTTCTTAAAAAACACGAGTTTTTACAAAATGTGTTTTCTCTCATAAATGGAATCAACAAAGTATGCACATTCTACGTCATAACGACTTTCTATAGTTTGCACATGCGTTTGGAAATAATAAAAGCTTACTTCCCCCGTTTTTTAAAATCACAGCTTCTAGAAGGTTTACATGATTTCGTAAAAAACATGGAGTTTTTAGAAAATGTGTTTTATTTCATAAATGGAATCTACAAAGTATGCTAATTCTACATCATAGCCACTTTCTATAGTTTGCGCATGCATCTGGAAATAAGAAAAGCTTACTTCCACCGTTTTTTAAAATCACAGCTTCTAGAAGGTTTACATGATGTCGTAAAAAACACGAGTTTTTAGAAAATGTGTTTTATTTCATAAATGGAATCAACAAAGTATGCACATTATATGTCATAACGACTTTCTATTGTTTGCACATGCGTCCGGAAATAAGAAAAGCATTCTTCCACCGTTTTTTAAAATCACAGCTTCTAGAAGATTTACATGATTTCATAAAAAACACGAGTTTTTAGAAAATGTCTTTTATTTCATAAATGGAATCTACAAAGTATGCACATTCTACGTCATAACGACTTTCTATAGTTTGCGCATGCGTCCAGAAATAACTAAAGCTTACGTCCACCGTTTTTTAAAATCACAGCTTCTAGAAGGTTTACATGATGTCGTAAAAAACACGAGTTTTTAGAAAATGTGTTTTATTTCATAAATGCAATCAACAAAGTATGCACATTCTACGTCATAACGACTTTCTATAGTTTGCGCATGCGGCCGAAATTAAGAAAAGCTTACTTCCACCGTTTTTTAAAATCACAGCTTCTAGAAGGTTTACATGATTTCGTTAAAAACATGAGATTTTAGAAAATGTGTTTTATTTCATAAATGGAATCAACAAAGTATGCACATTCTACGTCATAACGACTTTCTATAGTTTGCGCATGCATCTGGAAATAAGAAAAGCTTACTTCCACCGTTTTTTAAAATCACAGCTTCTAGAGGGTTTGCATGATTTCTTAAAAAACACGAGTTTCTAGAAAATGTGTTTTATTTCATAAATGGAATCAACAAATTATGCACATTCTACATCATAACGACCTTCTATAGTTTGCGCATTCGTCCGGAAATAAGAAAATCTTAATTCCACCGTTTTTTAAAATCACAGCTTCTAGAAGGTTTACATGATTTCGTAAAAAACATGAGTTTTTAGAAAATGTGCTTTATTTTATCAATGGAATCTACAAAGTATGCAAATTCTACGTCATAACGACTTTCTATAGTTTGCGCATGCGTCCGGAAATAAGAAAAGCTTACTTCTCCCGTTTTTTAAAATCACAGCTTCTAGAAGGTTTACATGATTTCTTAAAAAACACGAGTTTTTAGAAAATCTGTTTTATTTCATAAATGGAATCAACAAAGTATGCACATTCTACGTCATAACGACTTTCTATAGTTTTTGCATGGGTTTGGAAATAAGAAAAGCTTACTTCCGCCATTTTTTAAAATCAAAGTTTCTAGAAGGTTTACATGATTTCTTAAAAAACACGAGTTTTTAGAAAATGTGTTTTATTTCATAAATGGTATCAACAAAGTATGCACATTCTACGTCATAACGACTTTCTATAGTTTGCGCATGCGTCCGGAAATAAGAAAAGCTTACTTCCACCGTTTTTTAAAATCACAGCTTCTAGAAGGTTTATATGATTTCTTAAAAAATACGAGTTTTAAGAAAATTTGTTTTATTTCATAAATGGAATCAACAAAGTATGCACATTCTACGTCATAACGACTTTCTATAGTGTGCGCATGCGTCCGGAAATAAGAAAAGCTAACTTCCACCGTTTTTTAAAATCACAGCTTCTGGAAGGTTTAGATGATTACGTAAAAAACACGAGTTTTTAGAAAATGTGTTTTATTCCATAAATGGAATCTGCAAAGTATGCACATTCTACGTCATAACGACTTTCTATTGTTTGCACATGCGTCCGGAAATAAGAAAAGCTTACTTCCACCATTTTTTAAAATCACAGCTTCTAGAAGGTCTACATGATTTCGTAAAAAACACGAGTTTTTAGAAAATGTGTTTTATTTCATAAATGGAATCTACAAAGTATGCACATTCTACGTCATAACGACTTTCTATAGTTTGCGCATCCGTCCGAAAATAAGAAAAGCTTACTTCCCCCATTTTTTAAAATCACAGCTTCTAGAAGGTTTACATGATTTGTTAAAAAACACGAGTTTTTAGAAAATGTGTTTTATTTCATAAATGGAATCAACAAAGTATGCACATTCTACGTCATAACGACTTTCTATAGTTTGCGCATGCGTCCGGAAATAAAAAAGCTTACTTCCACCGTTTTTTAAAATCACAGCTTCTAGAAGGTTTACATGATTTCTAAAAAGCACCAGTGTTTAGAAAATGTGTTTTATTTCATAAATGGAATCAACAAAGTATGCACATTCTACGTCATAACGACTTTCTATAGTTTGCACATACGTTTGGAAATAAGAAAAGCTTACTTCCCCCATTTTTTAAAATCACAGCTTCTAGAAGGTTTACATGATTTCGTAAAAAACACGAGTTTTTAGAAAATGTGTTTTATTTCAAAAATGAAATCTACAAAGTATGCACATTCTACGTCATAACGACTTTCTATAGTTTGCGCATCCGTCCGGAAATAAGAAAGGCTTACTTCCCCCATTTTTTAAAATCACAGCTTCTACAAGGGTTACATGATTTTTTAAAAAATAAGAGTTTTTAGAAAATGTGTTTTATTTCATAAATGGAATCAACAAAGTATGCACATTCCACGTCATAACGACATTCTATAGTTTGCGCATGCGTCCAGAAATAAGAAAAGCTTACTTCCACCGTTTTTTAAAATCACAGCTTCTAGAAGGTGTACATGATTTTGTAAAAAAAAAGAGTTTTTAGAAAATGTGTTTTATTTCATAAATGGAATCAATAAAGTATGCACATTCTACGTCATAACGACTTTCTATAGTTTGCGCATGCGTCCGGAAATAAGAAAAGCTTACTTCCCCCGTTTTTTAAAATCACAGCTTCTAGAAGGTTTAGATGATTTCTTAAAAAACACGAGTTTTTAGAAAATATGTTTTATTTCATAAATGGAATCAACAAACTACGAACATTCTACGTCATAACGACTTTCTATAGTTTGCGCATGCGTTTAGAAATAAGAAAAGCTTACTTCCCCCGTTTTTTAAAATCATAGCTTCTAGAAGGTTTATATGATTTCTTAAAAAACACGAGTTTTTAGAAAATCTGTTTTATTTCATAAATAGAATCAACAAAGTATGCACATTCTACGTCATAACGACTTTCTATAGTTTGCGCATGCGTCCGGAAATAAGAAAAGCTTACTTCCAGCTTTTTTTAAAATCACAGCATCTAGAATGTTTACATGATTTCGTAAAAAACACGAGTTTTTAGAAAATGTGTTTTATTTTATAAATGGAATCAACAAAGTATGCACATTCTACGTTATAACGACTTTCTATAGTTTGCGAATGCGTTTGGAAATAAGAAAACCTTATTTCCCCCGTTTTTTAAAATCATAGCTTCTAAAAGGTTTACATGATTTCTTAAAAAACACGAGTTTTTAGAAAATGTGTTTTATTTCATAAATGGAATCAACAAAGTATGCACATTCTACGTCATAACGACTTTCTATAGTTTGCGCGTGCATCCGGAAATAAAAAAAGCTTACTTCCACCGTTTTTTAAAATCACAGCTTCTAGAAGGTTTACATGGTTTTGTAAAAGAAAAGAGTTTTTAGAAAATGTGTTTTATTTCATAAATGGAATCTACCAAGTATTCACATTCTACGTCATAACGACTTTCTATAGTTTGCGCATGCGTCTGGAAATAAGAAAAGCGTACTTCCACCGTTTTTTAAAATCACAGCTTCTAGAAGGTTTACATGATGTCGTAAAAAACACGAGTTTTTAGAAAATGTGTTTTATTTCATAAATGGAATCAACAAAGTATGCACATTATATGTCATAACGACTTTCTATTGTTTGCAAATGCGTCCGGAAATAAGAAAAGCATTCTTCCACCGTTTTTTAAAATCACAGCTTCTAGAAGGTTTACATGATTTCATAAAAAACACGAGTTTTTAGAAAATGTCTTTTATTTCATAAATGGAATCTACAAAGTATGCACGTTCTACGTCATAACGACTTTCTATAGTTTGCGCATGCGTCTGGAAATAAGAAAAGCTTACTTCCGCCATTTTTTAAAATCACAGCTTCTAGAAGGTTTACGTGATTTCTTAAAAAACAAGAGTTTTTAGAAAATGTGTTTTATTTCATAAATGGAGTCTACAAAGTATGCACATTCTACGTCATAACGACATTCTATAGTTTGCTAATGCGTTCGGAAATAAGAAAAGCTTACTTCCACCGTTTTTTAAAATCACAGCTTCTAGAAGGTTTACATGATTTCGTAAAAAACATGAGCTTTTAGAAAATGTGTTTTATTTCATAAATAGAATCAACAAAGTATGCACATTCTACGTCATAACGACTTTCTATAGTTTGAGCATGCGTCTGGAAATAAGAAAAGCTTACTTCCAGCATTCTTTAAAATCATAGCATCTAGAAGGTTTACATGATTTCGTAAAAAACACGAGTTTTTAGAAGATCCGTTTTATTTCATAAATGGAATCTACAAAGTATGCACATTCTACGTCATAACGACATTCTATAGTTTGCGCATGCGTCCGGAAATAAGAAAAGCTTACTTCCACCATTTTTTAAAATCACAGCTTCTAGAAGGTTTACATGATTTCGTAAAAAACACGAGTTTTTAGAAAATGTGTTTTATTTCATAAATGGAATCTATAAAGTATGCACATTCTACGTCATAACGACTTTCTATAGTTTGCGCATCCGTCCGAAAATAAGAAAAGCTTACTTCCCCCGTTTTTTAAAATCACAGCTTCTAGAAGGTTTACATGATTTGTTAAAAAACACGAGTTTTTAGAAAATGTGTTTTATTTCATAAATGGAATCAACAAAGTATGCACATTCCACGTCATAACGACTTTCTATAGTTTGCGCATGCGTTCGGAAATAAAAAAAGCTTACTTCCACCGTTTTTTAAAATCACAGCTTCTAGAAGGTTTACATGATTTTGTAAAAAAAAGAGAGTTTTTAGAAAATGTGTTTTATTTCATAAATGGAATCTACAAAGTATGCACATTCTAAGTCATAACGACTTTCTATAGTTTGCGCATGCGTTTGGAAATAAGAAAAGCTTACTTCGACCGTTTTTTAAAATCACAGTTTCTAGAAGGTTTACATGATTTCATAAAAAACACGAGTTTTTAGAAAATGTGTTTTATTTCATAAATGGAATCTAAAAAGTATGCACATTCAACGGCATAACGACTTTCTATAGTTTGCGCATGCATCCGGAAATAAGAAAAGCTTACTGCCCCCCATTTTTTAAAATCACAGCTTCTAGAAGGTTTACATGATTTCGTAAATAACACGAGTTTTTAGAAAATGTGTTTTATTTCATAAATAGAATCAACAAAGTATGCACATTCTAAGTCATAACGACTTTCTATAGTTTGCGCATCCGTTTGGAAATAAGAAAATCTTACTTCCCCCGTTTTTTAAAATCACAGCTTCTACAAGGTTTACATGATTTGTTAAAAAATAAGAGTTTTTAGAAAATGTGTTTTATTTCATAAATAGAATCAACAAAGTATGGAAATTCTAAGTCATAACGACTTTCTATAGTTTGCACATGCGTTTGGAAATAAGAAAAGCTTACTTCCCCTGTTTTAAAATCACAGCTTCTAGAAGGTTTACATGATTTCTAAAAAACACGAGTGTTTAGAAAATGTGTTTTATTTCATAAATGGAATCAACAGAGTATGCACATTCTACGTCATAACGACTTTCTATAGTTTGCGCATGCGTTTGGAAATAAGAAAAGCTTACTTCCACCGTTTTTTAAAATCACAGCTTCTAGAACGTTTACATGATTTCGTAAAAAACACGAGTTTTTAGAAAATGTGTTTTATTTCATAAATGGAATCTACAAAGTATGCAAATTCTACGTCATAACGACATTCTATAGTTTGCACATGCGTCCGGAAATAAGAAAAGCTTACTTCCACCGTTTTTTAAAATCAAAGCTTCTAGAAGGTTTACATGATTTCGTAAAAAACATGAGTTTTTAGAAAATGTGTTTTATTTCAGAAATGGAATCTACAAATTATGCACATTCTACGTCATAACGACTTTCTATAGTTTGCGCATCCGTCCGGAAATAAGAAAAGCTTACTTCCCCCATTTTTTAAAATCACAGCTTCTAGAAGGTTTACATGATGTCGTAAAAAACACGAGTTTTTAGAAAATGTGTTTTATTTCATAAATGGAATCTACAAAGTATGCACATTCTACGTCATAACGACATTCTATAGTTTGCACATGCGTCCGGAAATAAGAAAAGCTTACTTCCACCGTTTTTTAAAATCAAAGCTTCTAGAACGTTTACATGATTTCGTAAAAAACATGAGTTTTTAGAAAATGTGTTTTATTTCAGAAATGGAATCTACAAATTATGCACATTCTACGTCATAACGACTTTCTATAGTTTGCGCATCCGTCCGGAAATAAGAAAAGCTTACTTCCCCCATTTTTTAAAATCACAGCTTCTACAAGGTTTACATGATTTGTTAAAAAATAAGAGTTTTTAGAAAATGTGTTTTATTTCATAAATGGAATCAACAAAGTATGCACATTCTACGTCATAACGACTTTCTATTTTTTGCGCATGCGTCCGGAAATAAGAAAAGCTTACTTCCACCGTTTTTTAAAATCACAGCTTCTAGAAGGTGTACATGATTTTGTAAAAAAAAAGAGTTTTTAGAAAATGTGTTTTATTTCATAAATGGAATCAATAAAGTATGCACATTCTACGTCATAACGACTTTCTATAGTTTGCGCATGCTTCCGGAAATAAGAAAAGCTTACTTCCCCCGTTTTTTAAAATCACAGCTTTTAGAAGGTTTACATGATTTCTTAAAAAACACGAGTTTTTAGAAAATATGTTTTATTTCATAAATGGAATCAACAAAGTACGAACATTCTACGTCATAACGACTTTCTATAGTTTGCGCATGCGTTTAGAAATAAGAAAAGCTTACTTCCCCCGTTTTTTAAAATCATAGCTTCTAGAAGGTTTATATGATTTCTTAAAAAACACGAGTTTTTAGAAAATGTGTTTTATTTCATAAATAGAATCAACAAAGTATGCACATTCTTCGTCATAACGAGTTTCTATAGTTTGCGCATGCGTCCGGAAATAAGAAAAGCTTACTTCCACCTTTTTTTAAAATCACAGCATCTAGAAGGTTTACATGATTTCGTAAAAAACACAAGTTTTTAGAAAATATGTTTTATTTTATAAATGGAATCAACAAAGTATGCACATTCTACGTCATAACAACTTTCTATAGTTTGCGAATGCGTTTGGAAATAAGAAAAGTTTACTTCCCCCATTTTTTAAAATCACAGCTTCTAAAAGGTTTACATGATTTCTTAAAAAACACGAGTTTTTAGAAAATGTGTTTTATTTCATAAATGGAATCAACAAAGTATGCACATTCTACGTCATAACGACTTTCTATAGTTTGCGCATGCGTCCGGAAATAGGAAAAGCTTATTTCCACCGTTTTTTAAAATCACAGCTTCTAGAAGGTTTACATGATTTCTTAAAAAACACGAGTTTTTAGAAAATGTGTTTTATTTCATAAATTTAGTCTACAAAGTATGCACATTCTATGTCATAACGACTTTCTATAGTTTGCGCATGCGTCCGGAAATAAGAAAAGCTTACTTCCACCGTTTTTTAAAATCATAGCTTCCCGAATGTTTACATGATATCGTAGAAAAAACGGGTTTTTAGAAAATGTGTTTTATTTCATAAATGGAATCTACAAAGTATGCACATTCTACGTCATAACGACTTTCTATAGTTTGCGCATGCATCCGGAAATAAGAAAAGCCTACTTCCACCATTTTTTAAAATGACAGCTTCTAGAAGGTTTACATGATTTCGTAAAAAACACGAGTTTTTAGAAAATGTGTTTTATTTCATAAATGGAATCTACAAAGTATGCACATTCTACGTCATAATGACTTTCTATAGTTTGCGCATGCTTCCGGAAATAAGAAAAGCTTACTTCCCCCGTTTTTTAAAATCACAGCTTCTAGAAGGTTTACATGATTTCTTAAAAAACAGGAGTTTTCAGAAAATGTGTTTTATTTCATAAATATAATCAACAAAGTATGCACATTCTACGTCATAACTACTTTTTATACTTTGCGTATGCATCCGGAAATAAGAAAAGCTTACATTCCCCGTTTTTTAAAATCATAGCTTCTAGAAGGTTTACATGATTTCGTAAAAAACACGAGTTTTTAAAAAATGTGTTTTATTTCTTAAATGGAATCTACAAAGTATGCACATTCTATGTCATAACGACTTTCTATAGTTTGCGCATGCGTCCGGAAATAAGAAACGGTTACTTCCACCGTTTTTTAAAATCACAGCTTCTAGAAGGTTTACATGTTTTCGTAAAAAACACGAGTTTTTAGAAAATGTGTTTTATTTCATAAATGGAATCTACAAAGTATGCTCATTCTACGTCATAATGACTTTCTAGAGTTTGCGCATGCATCCGGAAATAAGAAACGCTTACTTCCCCCGTTTTGTAATATCACAGCTTCTAGAAGGTTTACATGATTTCGTAAAAAACACGAGTTTTTAGAAAATATGTTTTATTTCATAAATGGAATCTACAAAGTATGCACATTCTACGTCATAACGACTTTCTATAGTTTGCGCATGCGTCCGGAAACAAGAATAGCTTACTTCCCCAGTTTTTTAAAATCACAGCTTCTAGAAGGTTTACATGATTTCTTAAAAAACACGAGTTTTTACAAAATGTGTTTTCTCTCATAAATGGAATCAACAAAGTATGCACATTCTACGTCATAACGACTTTCTATAGTTTGCACATGCGTTTGGAAATAATAAAAGCTTACTTCCCCCGTTTTTTAAAATCACAGCTTCTAGAAGGTTTACATGATTTCGTAAAAAACATGGAGTTTTTAGAAAATGTGTTTTATTTCATAAATGGAATCTACAAAGTATGCTAATTCTACATCATAGCCACTTTCTATAGTTTGCGCATGCATCTGGAAATAAGAAAAGCTTACTTCCACCGTTTTTTAAAATCACAGCTTCTAGAAGGTTTACATGATGTCGTAAAAAACACGAGTTTTTAGAAAATGTGTTTTATTTCATAAATGGAATCAACAAAGTATGCACATTATATGTCATAACGACTTTCTATTGTTTGCACATGCGTCCGGAAATAAGAAAAGCATTCTTCCACCGTTTTTTAAAATCACAGCTTCTAGAAGATTTACATGATTTCATAAAAAACACGAGTTTTTAGAAAATGTCTTTTATTTCATAAATGGAATCTACAAAGTATGCACATTCTACGTCATAACGACTTTCTATAGTTTGCGCATGCGTCCAGAAATAACTAAAGCTTACGTCCACCGTTTTTTAAAATCACAGCTTCTAGAAGGTTTACATGATGTCGTAAAAAACACGAGTTTTTAGAAAATGTGTTTTATTTCATAAATGCAATCAACAAAGTATGCACATTCTACGTCATAACGACTTTCTATAGTTTGCGCATGCGGCCGAAATTAAGAAAAGCTTACTTCCACCGTTTTTTAAAATCACAGCTTCTAGAAGGTTTACATGATTACGTAAAAAACACGAGTTTTTAGAAAATGTGTTTTATTTCATAAATGGAATCTACAAAGCATGCACATTCTACGTCATAACGACTTTCTATTGTTTGCGAATGCGTCCGGAAATAAGAAAAGCTTACTTCCACCGTTTTTTAAAATCACAGCTTCTAGAAGGTTTACATAATTTTGTAAAAAACACGAGTTTTTAGAAAATGTGTTTTATTTCATAAATGGAATCTACAAAGTATGCACATTCTACGTCATAACGACTTTCTATAGTTTGTGCATGCGTCCGGAAATAAGAAAAGCTTACTTCCACCGTTTTTTAAAATCACAGCTTGTAGAAGGTTTACATGATGTCGTAAAAAACACGAGTTTTTAGAAAATGTGTTTTATTTCATCAATGGAATATACAAAGTATGCACATTCTACGTCATAACGACTTTCTATAGTTTGCGCATGTGTCCGGAAATAAGAAAAGCTTACTTCCCCCATTTTTTAAAATCACAGCTTTTAGAAGGTTTACATGATTTCTTAAAAAACACGAGTTTTTAGAAAATGTGTTTTATTTCATAAATGGAATCAACAAAGTATGCACATTCTACGTCATAACGACTTTCTATAGTTTGCGCATGCGTCCAGAATTAAGAAAAGCTTACTTCCACCATTTTTTAAAATCACAGCTTCTAGAGGGTTTACAAGATTTCTTAAAAAACATGAGTTTTTAGAAAATGTGTTTTATTCCATAAATGGAATCTACAAAGTATGCACATTCTACGTCATAGAGACTTTCTATATTTTGCGCATTCGTCCGGAAATAAGAAAATCTTACTTCCACCGTTTTTTAAAATCACAGCTTCTAGAAGGTTTACATGATTTCGTAAAAAACATGAGTTTTTAGAAAATGTGCTTTATTTCATAAATGGAATCTACAAAGTATGCACATTCTACATCATAACGACTTTCTAAAGTTTGCGCATGCGTCCGGAAATAAGAAAAGCTTACTTCCACCGTTTTTTAATATCACAGCTTCTATAAGGTTTACATGATTTCTTAAAAAACACGAGTTTTTAGAAAATTTGTTTTATTTAATAAATGGAATCAACAAAGTATGCACATTCTACGTCATAACAACTTTCTATAGTTTGCGCATGCGTCCGGAAATAAGAAAAGCTTACTTCCACCGTTTTTTAAAATCACAGCTTCTAGAAGGTTTACATGATTTCTTAAAAAACACGAGTTTTTAGAAAATATGTTTTATTTCATAAATGGAATCAACAAAGTATGCACATTCTACGTCATAACGACTTTCTATAGTTTGTGCATGGGTTTGGAAATAAGAAAAGCTTACTTCCCCCATTTTTTAAAGTCAAAGTTTCTAGAAGGTTTACATGATTTCTTAAAAAACACGAGTTTTTAGAAAATGTGTTTTATTTCATAAATGGTATCAACAAAGTATGCACATTCTACGTCATAACGACTTTCTATAGTTTGCGCATGCGTCCGGAAATAAGAAAAGCTTACTTCCACCGTTTTTTAAAATCACAGCTTCTAGAAGGTTTATATGATTTCTTAAAAAACACGAGTTTTTGGAAAATGTGTTTTATTTCATAAATGGAATCTACAAAGTATGCAAATTCTACGTCATAACGACATTCTATAGTTTGCACATGCGTCCGGAAATAAGAAAAGCTTACTTCCACCGTTTTTTAAAATCAAAGCTTCTAGAAGGTTTACATGATTTCGTAAAAAACATGAGTTTTTAGAAAATGTGTTTTATTTCAGAAATGGAATCTACAAATTATGCACATTCTACGTCATAACGACTTTCTATAGTTTGCGCATCCGTCCGGAAATAAGAAAAGCTTACTTCCCCCATTTTTTAAAATCACAGCTTCTACAAGGTTTACATGATTTGTTAAAAAATAAGAGTTTTTAGAAAATGTGTTTTATTCCATAAATGGAATCTACAAAGTATGCACATTCTACGTCATAACGACTTTCTATTGTTTGCACATGCGTCCGGAAATAAGAAAAGCTTACTTCCACCGTTTTTTAAAATCACAGCTTCTAGAAGGTTTACATGATTTCGTAAAAAACACGAGTTTTTAGAAAATGTGTTTTATTTCATAAATGGAATCTACAAAGTATGCACATTCTCCGTCATAATGACTTTCTATAGTTTGCGCATGCGTCCGGAAATAAGAAAAGCTTACTTCCACCGTTTTTTAAAATCACAGCTTCTAGAAGGTTTACATGATGTCGTAAACAACACGAGTTTTTAGAAAATGTGTTTTATTTCATAAATGGAATCAACAAAGTATGCACATTCTACGTCATAACGACTTTCTATTGTTTACGCATTCGTTCGGAAATAAGAAAAAGCTTACTTCCACCGTTTTTTAAAATCACAGCTTCTGGAAGGTTTACATGATTTCTTACAAAACACGAGTTTTTAGAAAATGTGTTTTATTTCATAAATGGAATCAACAAAGTATCCACATTCTACGTCATAACGACTTTCTATAGTTTGCGCATGCGTCCGGAAATACTAAAAGCTTACTTCCACCGATTTTTAAAATCACAGCTTCTAGAGGGTTTACATGATTTCTTAAAAAACACGAGTTTCTAGAAAATGTGTTTTATTTCATAAATGGAATCAACAAATTATGCACATTCTACATCATAACGACCTTCTTTAGTTTGCGCATTCGTCCGGAAATAAGAAAAGCCTACTTCCATCGTTTTTTAAAATCACAGCTTCTAGAAGGTTTACATGATGTCGTAAAAAACAAGAGTTTTTAGAAAATGTGTTTTATTTCATAAATGGAATCAACAAAGTATGCACATTATATGTCATAACGACTTTCTATTGTTTGCACATGCGTCCGGAAATAAGAAAAGCTTACTTCCACCGTTTTTTAAAATCACAGGTTCTAGAAGGTTTACATGATTTCGTAAAAAACACGAGTTTTTAGAAAATGTGTTTTATTTCATAAATGGAATCTACAAAGTATGCACATTTTACGTCATAACGACTTTCTATAGTTTGCGCATGCGTCCGGAAATAAGAAAAGCTTACTTCCACCGTTTTTTAAAATCACAGCTTCTAGAAGGTTTACATGATGTCCTAAAAAACACGAGTTTTTAGAAAATGTGTTTTATTTCATAATTGGAATCAACAAAGTATGCCCATTCTACGTCATAACGACTTTCTATAGTTTGCGCATGCGGCCGGAATTAAGAAAAGCTTACTTCCACCGTTTTTTAAAATCACAGCTTCTAGAAGGTTTACATGATTTCGTTAAAAACATGAGATTTTAGAAAATGTGTTTTATTTCATAAATGGAATCAACAAAGTATGCACATTCTACGTCATAACGACTTTCTATAGTTTGCGCATGCATCTGGAAATAAGAAAAGCTTACTTCCACCGTTTTTTAAAATCACAGCTTCTAGAGGGTTTGCATGATTTCTTAAAAAACACGAGTTTCTAGAAAATGTGTTTTATTTCATAAATGGAATCAACAAATTATGCACATTCTACATCATAACGACCTTCTATACTTTGCGCATTCGTCCGGAAATAAGAAAAGCTTAATTCCACCGTTTTTTAAAATCACAGCTTCTAGAAGGTTTACATGATTTCGTAAAAAACATGAGTTTTTAGAAAATGTGCTTTATTTTATCAATGGAATCTACAAAGTATGCAAATTCTACGTCATAACGACTTTCTATAGTTTGCGCATGCGTCCGGAAATAAGAAAAGCTTACTTCTCCCGTTTTTTAAAATCACAGCTTCTAGAAGGTTTACATGATTTCTTAAAAAACACGAGTTTTTAGAAAATGTGTTTTATTTCATAAATGGAATCAACAAAGTATGCACATTCTACGTCATAACGACTTTCTATAGTTTGTGCATGGGTTTGGAAATAAGAAAAGCTTACTTCCCCCATTTTTTAAAATCAAAGTTTCTAGAAGGTTTACATGATTTCTTAAAAAACACGAGTTTTTAGAAAATGTGTTTTATTTCATAAATGGTATCAACAAAGTATGCACATTCTACGTCATAACGACTTTCTATAGTTTGCGCATGCGTCCGGAAATAAGAAAAGCTTACTTCCACCGTTTTTTAAAATCACGGCTTCTAGAAGGTTTATATGATTTCTTAAAAAACACGAGTTTTTGGAAAATGTGTTTTATTTCATAAATGGAATCTACAAAGTATGCAAATTCTACGTCATAACGACATTCTATAGTTTGCACATGCGTCCGGAAATAAGAAAAGCTTACTTCCACCGTTTTTTAAAATCAAAGCTTCTAGAAGGTTTACATGATTTCGTAAAAAACATGAGTTTTTAGAAAATGTGTTTTATTCCAGAAATGGAATCTACAAATTATGCACATTCTACGTCATAACGACTTTCTATAGTTTGCGCATCCGTCCGGAAATAAGAAAAGCTTACTTCCCCCATTTTTTAAAATCACAGCTTCTACAAGGTTTACATGATTTGTTAAAAAATAAGAGTTTTTAGAAAATGTGTTTTATTCCATAAATGGAATCTACAAAGTATGCACATTCTACGTCATAACGACTTTCTATTGTTTGCACATGCGTCCGGAAATAAGAAAAGCTTACTTCCACCATTTTTTAAAATCACAGCTTCTAGAAGGTTTACATGATTTCGTAAAAAACATGAGTTTTTAGAAAATGTGCTTTATTTTATCAATGGAATCTACAAAGTATGCAAATTCTACGTCATAACGACTTTCTATAGTTTGCGCATGCGTCCGGAAATAAGAAAAGCTTACTTCTCCCGTTTTTTAAAATCACAGCTTCTAGAAGGTTTACATGATTTCTTAAAAAACACGAGTTTTTAGAAAATGTGTTTTATTCCATAAATGGAATCTACAAAGTATGCACATTCTACGTCATAACGACTTTCTATAGTTTGCGCATGCGTCCGGAAATAAGAAAAGCTTACTTCCACCGTTTTTTAAAATCACAGCTTCTAGAAGGTTTACATGATGTCGTAAAAAACTCGAGTTTTTAGAAAATGTGTTTTATTTCATAAATGGAATCAACAAAGTATGCAGATTCTACGTCATAACGACTTTCTATTGTTTCCGCATTCGTTCGGAAATAAGAAAAAGCTTACTTCCACCGTTTTTTAAAATCACAACTTCTGGAAGGTTTACATGATTTCTTACAAAACACGAGTTTTTAGAAAATGTGTTTTATTTCATAAATGGAATCAACAAAGTATGCACATTATATGTCATAACGACTTTCTATTGTTTGCACATGCGTCCGGAAATAAGAAAAGCTTACTTCCACCGTTTTTTAAAATCACAGCTTCTAGAAGGTATACATGATTTCGTAAAAAACACGAGTTTTTAGAAAATGTGTTTTATTTCATAAATGGAATCTACAAAGTATGCACATTTTACGTCATAACGACTTTCTATAGTTTGCGCATGCGTCCGGAAATAAGAAAAGCTTACTTCCACCGTTTTTTAAAATCACAGCTTCTAGAAGGTTTACATGATGTCCTAAAAAACACGAGTTTTTAGAAAATGTGTTTTATTTCATAATTGGAATCAACAAAGTATGCCCATTCTACGTCATAACGACTTTCTATAGTTTGCGCATGCGGCCGGAATTAAGAAAAGCTTACTTCCACCGTTTTTTAAAATCACAGATTCTAGAAGGTTAACATGATTTCGTTAAAAACATGAGATTTTAGAAAATGTGTTTTATTTCATAAATGGAATCAACAAAGTATGCACATTCTACGTCATAACGACTTTCTATAGTTTGCGCATGCATCTGGAAATAAGAAAAGCTTACTTCCACCGTTTTTTAAAATCACAGCTTCTAGAGGGGTTTGCATGATTTCTTAAAAAACACGAGTTTCTAGAAAATGTGTTTTATTTCATAAATGGAATCAACAAATTATGCACATTCTACATCATAACAACCTTCTATAGTTTGCGCATTCGTCCGGAAATAAGAAAAGCTTAATTCCACCGTTTTTTAAAATCACAGCTTCTAGAAGGTTTACATGATTTCGTAAAAAACATGAGTTTTTAGAAAATGTGCTTTATTTTATCAATGGAATCTACAAAGTATGCAAATTCTACGTCATAACAACTTTCTATAGTTTGCGCATGCGTCCGGAAATAAGAAAAGCTTACTTCTCCCGTTTTTTAAAATCACAGCTTCTAGAAGGTTTACATGATTTCTTAAAAAACACGAGTTTTTAGAAAATGTGTTTTATTTCATAAATGGAATCAACAAAGTATGCACATTCTACGTCATAACAACTTTCTATAGTTTGTGCATGGGTTTGGAAATAAGAAAAGCTTACTTCCCCCATTTTTTAAAATCAAAGTTTCTAGAAGGTTTACATGATTTCTTAAAAAACACGAGTTTTTAGAAAATGTGTTTTATTTCATAAATCGTATCAACAAAGTATGCACATTCTACGTCATAACGACTTTCTATAGTTTGCGCATGCGTCCGGAAATAAGAAAAGCTTACTTCCACCGTTTTTTAAAATCACAGCTTCTAGAAGGTTTATATGATTTCTTAAAAAACATGAGTTTTAAGAAAATTTGTTTTATTTCATAAATGGAATCAACAAAGTATGCACATTCTACGTCATAATGACTTTCTATAGTGTGCGCATGCGTCCGGAAATAAGAAAAGCTAACTTCCACCGTTTTTTAAAATCACAGCTTCTGGAAGGTTTACATGATTACGTAAAAAACACGAGTTTTTAGAAAATGTGTTTTATTCCATAAATGGAATCTACAAAGTATGCACATTCTACGTCATAATGACTTTCTATTGTTTGCACATGCGTCCGGAAATAAGAAAAGCTTACTTCCACCATTTTTTAAAATCACAGCTTCTAGAAGGTTTACATGATTTCGTAAAAAACACGAGTTTTTAGAAAATGTGTTTTATTTCATAAATGGAATCTAAAAAGTATGCACATTCTCCGTCATAACGACTTTCTATAGTTTGCGCATGCGTCCGGAAATAAGAAAAACTTACTTCCACCGTTTTTTAAAATCACAGCTTCTAGAAGGTTTACATGATGTCATAAAAAACACAAGTTTTTAGAAAATGTGTTTTATTTCATAAATGGAATCAACAAAGTATGCACATTCTATGTCATAACGACTTTCTATAGTTTACGCACTCGTTCGGAAATAAGAAAAAGCTTACTTCCACCGTTTTTTAAAATCACAGCTTCTGGAAGGTTTACATGATTTCTTACAAAACACGAGTTTTTAGAAAATGTGTTTTATTTCATAAATGGAATCAACAAAGTATGCACATTCTACGTCATAACGACTTTCTATAGTTTGCGCATGCGTCCGGAAATAAGAAAAGCTTACTTCCACCGATTTTTAAAATCACAGCTTCTAGAGGGTTTACATAATTTCTTAAAAAACACGAGTTTCTAGAAAATGTGTTTTATTTCATAAATGGAATCAACAAATTATGCACATTCTACATCATAACGACCTTCTATAGTTTGCGTATTCGTCCGGAAATAAGAAAAGCCTACTTCCACCATTTTTTAAAATCACAGCTTCTAGAAGGTTTACATGATGTCGTAAAAAACACGAGTTTTTAGAAAATGTGTTTTATTTCATAAATGGAATCAACAAAGTATGCACATTATATGTCATAACGACTTTCTATTGTTTGCACATGCGTCCGGAAATAAGAAAAGCTTACTTCCACCGTTTTTTAAAATCACAGCTTCTAGAAGGTTTACATGATTTCGTAAAAAACACGAGTTTTTAGAAAATGTGTTTTATTTCATAAATGGAATCTACAAAGTATGCACATTTTACGTCATAACGACTTTCTATAGTTTGCGCATGCGTCCGGAAATAAGAAAAGCTTACTTCCACCGTTTTTTAAAATCACAGCTTCTAGAAGATTTACATGATGTCCTAAAAAACACGAGTTTTTAGAAAATGTGTTTTATTTCATAATTGGAATCAACAAAGTATGCCCATTCTACGTCATAACGACTTTCTATAGTTTGCGCATGCGGCCGGAATTAAGAAAAGCTTACTTCCACCGTTTTTTAAAATCACAGCTTCTAGAAGGTTTACATGATTTCGTTAAAAACATGAGATTTTAGAAAATGTGTTTTATTTCATAAATGGAATCAACAAAGTATGCACATTCTCCGTCATAACGACTTTCTATAGTTTGCGCATGCGTTTGGAAATAAGAAAAGCTTACTTCCCCCGTTTTTTAAAATCACAGCTTCTAGAAGGTTTACATGATTTCTTAAAAAACACGAGTTTTTATAAAATATGTTTTATTTCATAAATGCAATCAACAAAGTATGCAAATTGTATGTCATAACGACTTTCTATAGTTTGCGCATTCGTCTAGAAATAGGAAAAGCTTAATTCCACCGTTTTTTAAAATCACAGCTTCTAGAAGGTTTACATGATTTCTTAAAAAACACGAGTTTTTAGAAAATGTGTTTTATTTCATAAATGGAATCTAAAAAGTATGCACATTCCACGTCATAACGACTTTCTATAGTTTGCGCATGCGTCCGGAAATAAGAAAAGCTTACTTCGACCGTTTTTTAAAATCACAGCTTCTAGAAGGCTTACATGATTTCGTAAAAATCACAAGTTTTTAGAAAATGTGTTTTATTTCATAAATGGAATCAACAAAGTATGCACATTCTACGTCATAACGAATTTCTATAATTTGTGCATGCTTCCGGAAATAAGAAAAGCTTACTTCCACCATTTTTTAAAATCACAGCTTCTAGAAGGTTTACATGATTTCGTAAAAAACACGAGTTTTTAGAAAATGTATTTTATTTCATAAATGGAATCTACAAAGTATGCACATTCTACGTCATAACGAATTTCTATAGTTTGCACATCCGTCCGGAAATAACAAAAGCTTACTTCCCCCGTTTTTTAAAATCACAGCTTTTAGAAGGTTTACATGATTTCTTAAAAAACACGAGTTTTTAGAAAATGTATTTTATTTCATAAATGGAATCAACAAAGTATGCACATTCTACATCATAATGACTTTCTATAGTTTGCGCATTCGTCCGGAAATAAGAAAAGCTTACTTCCACCGTTTTTTAAAATCACAGCTTCTAGAAGGTTTACATGATTTCGTAAAAAACACGAGTTTTTAGAAAATGTGTTTTATTTCATAAATGGAATCTACAAAGTATGCACATTCTACGTCATAACGACTTTCTATAGTTTGCGCATGCGTCCGGAAATAAGAAAAGCTTACTTCGACCGTTTTTTAAAATCACAGCTTCTAGAAGGCTTACATGATTTCGTAAAAATCACAAGTTTTTAGAAAATGTGTTTTTTTTCATAAATGGAATCAACAAAGTATGCACATTCTACGTCATAACGAATTTCTATAATTTGTGCATGCTTCCGGAAATAAGAAAAGCTTACTTCCACCGTTTTTTAAAATCACAACTTCTAGAAGGTTTACATGATTTCGTAAAAAACACGAGTTTTTAGAAAATGTGTTTTATTTCATAAATGGAATCTACAAAGTATGCACATTCTATGTCATAACGAATTTCTATAGTTTGCACATCCGTCCGGAAATAACAAAAGCTTACTTCCCCCGTTTTTTAAAATCACAGCTTTTAGAAGGTTTACATGATTTCTTAAAAAACACGAGTTTTTAGAAAATGTATTTTATTTCATAAATGGAATCAACAAAGTATGCACATTCTACATCATAATGACTTTCTATAGTTTGCGCATTCGTCCGGAAATAAGAAAAGCTTACTTCCACCGTTTTTTAAAATCACAGCTTCTAGAAGGTTTACATGATTTCGTAAAAAACACGAGTTTTTAGAAAATGTGTTTTATTTCATAAATGGAATTTACAAATTATGCACATTCTACGTCATAACGACATTCTATAGTTTGCGCATGCGTCCAGAAATAAGAAAAGCTTACTTCCACCGTTTTTTAAAATCACAGCTTCTAGAAGGTTTACATGATTTCTTAAAAAACACGAGTTTTTAGAAAATGTGTTTTATTTCATAAATAGAATCTACAAAGTATGCACATTCTACGTCATAACGACTTTCTATAGTTTGCGCATGCGTCTGGAAATAAGAAACGCTTACTTCCTCCGTTTTTTAAAATCACAGCTTCTAGAAGGTTTACATGATTTCGTAAAAAACACGAGTTTTTAGAAAATGTGTTTTATTTCATAAATGGAATCTACAAAGTATGCACATTCTACGTCATAACGACATTCTGTAGTTTGCGCATGCGTCCAGAAATAAGAAAAGCTTACTTCCACCGTTTTTTAAAATCACAGCTTCTAGAAGGTTTACATGATTTCTTAAGAAACACGAGTTTTTAGAAAATGTGTTTTATTTCATAAATGGAATCAACAAAGTATGCACATTCTACGTCATAACGACTTTCTATAGTTTGCGCATGCGGTTTGAAATAAGAAAAGCTTACTTCCATCGTTTTTTAAAATCACAGCTTCTAGAAGGTTTACATGATTTCTTAAAAAACACGAGTTTTTAGAAAATGTGTTTTATTTCATAAATGGAATCAACAAAGTATGCACATTCTACGTCATAATGACTTTCTATAGTTTGTGCATGCGTCCGGAAATAAGAAAAGCTTACTTCCACCATTTTTTAAAATCACAGCTTCTAGAAGGTTTACATGATTTCGCAAAAAACACGAGTTTTTAGAAAATGTGTTTTATTTCATAAATGGAATCTACAAAGTATGCACATTCTACATCATAATGACTTTCTATAGTTTGCACATGCATCCGGAAATAAAAAAAGCTTACTTCCCCCGTTTTTTAAAATCACAGCTTCTAGAAGGTTTTTATGATTTCTTAAAAAACACGAGTTTTTAGAAAATGTGTTTTATTTCATTAATGGAATCAACAAAGTATGCACATTCTACCTCATAACGACTTTCTATAGTTTGCGCATGCGGTTTGAAATAAGAAAAGCATACTTCCCCCGTTTTTTAAAATCACAGCTTCTAGAAGGTTTACATGATTTCTTAAAAAACACGAGTTTTTAGAAAATGTGTTTTATTTCATAAATCGAATCAACAAAGTATGCACATTCTACGTCATAACGACTTGCTATATTTTGCGCATGCGTCCGGAAATAAGAAAAGCTTACTTCCACCATTCTTTAAAATCACAGCATCTAGAAGGTTTACATGATTTCGTAAAAAACATGAGTTTTTCGAAAATGTGTTTTATTTCATAAATGGAATCTACAAAGTATGCACATTCTAAGTCATAAAGACATTCTATAGCTTGCGCATGCGTCCGGAAATAAGAAAAGCTTAATTCCACCTTTTTTTAAAATCACAGCTTCTAGAACGTTTACATGATTTCGTAAAAAAGACGAGTTTTTAGAAAATGTGTTTTATTTCATAAATGGAATCTAGAAAGTATGCACATTCTACGTCATAACAAATTTCTATAGATTGCGCATCCATACGGAAATAAGAAAAGCTTACTTCCCCCGTTTTTTAAAATCACAGCTTCTAGAAGGTTTACATGATTTGTTAAAAAACACGAGTTTTTAGAAAATGTGTTTTATTTATAAATGGAATCAATAAAGTATGCACATTCTACGTCATAACGAATTTCTATAGTTTGCGCATGCGTCCGGAAATAAGAAAAGCTTTCTTCCACCGTTTTTTAAAATCACAGCTTCTAGAAGGTTTACATGATTTATTAAAAAACAAAAGTTTTTAGAAAATGTGTTTTATTTCATAAATGGAATCTACAAAGTATGCACATTCTACGTCATAACGACCTTCTATAGTTTGCGCATGCGTCCGGAAATAAGAAACGCTTACTTCCACCGTTTTTTAAAATCACAGCTTCTAGAAGGTTTACATGATTTTGTAAAAAACAAGAGTTTTTATAAAATGTGTTTTATTTCATAAATGGAATCTACAAAGTATACACATTCTACGACATAACGACATTCTATAGTTTGCGCATGCGTCCAGAAATAAGAAAAGCTTACTTCCACCGTTTTTTAAAATCATAGCTTCTAGAAGGTTTACATGATTTCGTAAAAAACACGAGTTTTTAGAAAATGAGCTTTATTTCATAAATGGAATCAACAAAGTATGTTCATTCTACGTCATAACGACTTTCTATAGTTTGCGCATGCGTTTGGAAATAAGAAAAGCTTACTTCCCCCGTTTTTTAAAATCACAGCTTCTAGAAGGTTTACATGATTTCTTAAAAAACACGAGTTTTTAGAAAATGTGTTTTATTTCATAAATGGAATCTACAAAGTATGCACATTCTACGTCATAACGACTTTCTATAGTTTGCGCATGCGTCCGGAAATAAGAAAATCTTACTTCCCCCATTTTTTAAAATCACAGCTTCTAGAAGGTTTACATGATTTCTTAAAAAACACGAGTTTTTAGAAAATGTGTTTTATTTCATAAATGGAATCAACAAAGTATGCACATTCTACGCCATAACGACTTTCTATAGTTTGCACATGTGTTTGGAAATAAGAAAAGCTTACTTCCCCCGTTTTTTAAAATCACAGCTTCTAGAAGGTTTACATGATTTCTTAAAAAACACGAGTTTTTAGAAAATGTGTTTTATTTCATAAATGGAATCTACAAAGTATGCACATTCTACGTCATAACGACTTTCTATAGTTTGCGCATGCGTCCGGAAATAAGAAAAGCTTACTTCCCCCATTTTTTAAAATCACAGCTTCTAGAAGGTTTACATGATTTCTTAAAAAACACGAGTTTTTAGAAAATGTGTTTTATTTCATAAATAGAATCAACAAAGTATGCACATTCTACGTCATAACGACTTTCTATAGTTTGCGCATGCATCCGGAAATAAGAAAAGCTTACTTCAACCATTTTTTAAAATCACAGCATCTAGAAGGTTTACATGATTTCGTAAACAACGCGAGTTTTTAGAAAATGTGTTTTATTTCATAAACGGAATCTACAAAGTATGCACATTCTACGTCATAACGACTTTCTACAGTTTGCGCATGCGTATGGAAATAAGAAAAGCTTACTTCCACCGTTTTTTCAAATCACAGCATCTAGAAGGTTTACATGATTTCGTAAAAAACACGAGTTTTTAGAAAATGTGTTTTATTTCCTAAATGGAATATACAAAGTATGCACATTCTACGTCATAACGACATTCTATAGTTTGCGCATGCGTCCGAAAATAAGAAAAGCTTACTTCCACCGTTTTTTAAAATCACAGCTTTTAGAAGGTTTACATGATTTCGTAAAAAAACACGAGTTTTTAGAAAATGTGTTTTATTTCATAAATGGAATCTACAAAGTATGCACATTCTACGTCATAACGACTTTCTATAGTTTGCGCATCTGTCCGGAAATAAGAAAAGCTTACTTCCCCCGTTTTTTAAAATCACAGCTTCTAGAAGGTTCACATGATTTGTTAAAAAAAACGAGTTTTTAGAAAATGTGTTTTATTTCATAAATGGAATCAACAAAGTATGCACATTCTACGTCATAACGACTTTCTATAGTTTGCGCATGCGTCCGGAAATAAGAAAAGCTTACATCCACCGTTTTTTAAAATCACAGCTTCTAGAAGGTTTACATGATTTCGTAAAAAACACGAGTTTTTAGAAAATGTATTTTATTTCATAAATGTAATCTACAAAGTATGCACATTCTACGTCATAACGACTTTCTATAGTTTGTGCATACGTCCGGAAATAAGAAAAGCCTACTTCCCCCGTTTTTTAAAATCACAGCTTCTAGAAGGTTTACATGATTTGTTAAAAAACACGAGTTTTTAGAAAATGTGTTTTATTTCATAAATGGAATCGACAAAGTATGCACATTCTACGTCATAACGACTTTCTATAGTTTGCGCATGCGTCCGGAAATAAGAAAAGCTTACTTCCACCATTTTTTAAAATCACAGATTCTAGAAGGTTTACATGATTTCGTAAAAAACACGAGTTCTTAGAAAATGTGCTTTATTTCAAAAATGGAATCTACAAAGTATGCACATTCTATGTCATAACGACTTTCTATAGTTTGCGCATACGTCCAGAAATAAGAAAAGCTTACTTCCACCGTTTTTTTAAATCACAGCTTCTAGAAGGTTTACATGATTTCGTAAAAAACACGAGTTTTTAGAAAATGTGTTTTATTTCATTAATGGAATCTACAAAGTATGCACATTCTACGGCATAACGACTTTCTATAGTTTGCGCATGCGTTTGGAAATAAGAAAAGCTTACTTCCCCCGTTTTTTAAAATCACAGCTTCTAGAAGGTTTACATGATTTCTTAAAAAACACGAGTTTTTAGAAAATGTGTTTTATTTCATAAATGGAATCAACAAAGTATGCACATTCTACGTCATAACGACATTCTATAGTTTGCGCATGCGTTCGAAAATGAGAAAAGCTTACTTCCCCGATTTTTTAAAATCACAGCTTCTAGAAGGTTTACGTGATTTCTTAAAAAACACGTGTTTTTAGAAAATGTGTTTTATTTCATAAATAGAATCAACAAAGTATGCACATTCTACGTCATAACGACTTTCTACAGTTTGCGCATGCGTCTGGAAATAAGAAAAGCTTACTTCCACCGTTTTTTAAAATCACAGCATCTAGAAGGTTTACATGGTTTCGTAAAAAACACGAGTTTTTAGAAAATGTGTTTTATTTCCTAAATGGAATCTACAAAGTATGCACATTCTACGTCATAACGACATTCTATAGTTTGCGCATGCGTCCAGAAATAAGAAAAGCTTACATCCACCGTTTTTTAAAATCACAGCTTCTAGAAGGTTTACATGATTTCGTAAAAAACACGAGTTTTTAGAAAATGTTTTTTATTTCATAATTGGAATGTACAAAGTATGCACATTCTACGTCATAATGACTTTCTATAGTTTGCGCATGCGTCCGGAAATAAGAAAAGCTTACTTCCCCCGTTTTTTAAAATCACAGCTTCTAGAAGGTTTACATGATTTCTTAAAAAACACGAGTTTTTAGAAAATCTGTTTTATTTCATAAATGGAATGAACAAAGTATGCACATTCTACGTCATAACGATTTTCTATACTTTACGCATGCGTTTTGAAATAAGAAAAGCGTACTTCCCCCGTTTTTTAAAATCACAACTTCTAGAAGGTTTACATGATTTCTTAAAAAACATGAGTTTTTAGAAAATGTATTTTATTTCATAAATAGAATCAACAAAGTATGCACATTCTAAGTCATAACGACTTTCTATAGTTTGCGCATGCCTCTGGAAATAAGAAAAGCTTCCCCCGTTTTTTAAAATCACAGATTCTAGAAGGTTTACATGATTTCTTAAAAAACACGAGTTTTTAGAAAATGTGTTTTATTTCATAAATGGAATCACAAAAGTATGCGCATTCTACATCATAATGACTTTCTATAGTTTGCGCATGCGTTTGGAAATAAGAAAAGCTTACTTCCCCCGTTTTTTAAAATCACAGCTTCTAGAAGGTTTACATGATTTCTTAAAAAACACGAGTTTTTAGAAAATGTGTTTTATTTCATAAATGGAATCTACAAAGTATGCACATTCTACGTCATAACGACTTTCTATAGTTTGCGCATGCGTCCGGAAATAAGAAAATCTTACTTCCCCCATTTTTTAAAATCACAGCTTCTAGAAGGTTTACATGATTTCGTAAAAAACACGAGTTTTTAGAAAATGTGTTTTATTTTATAAATGGAATCAACAAAGTATGCACATTCTACGTTATAACGACTTTCTATAGTTTGCGAATGCGTTTGGAAATAAGAAAACCTTATTTCCCCCGTTTTTTAAAATCATAGCTTCTAAAAGGTTTACATGATTTCTTAAAAAACACGAGTTTTTAGAAAATGTGTTTTATTTCATAAATGGAATCTACAAAGTATGCACATTCTACGTCATAACGACTTTCTATAGTTTGCGCATCTGTCCGGAAATAAGAAAAGCTTACTTCCCCCGTTTTTTAAAATCACAGCTTCTAGAAGGTTCACATGATTTGTTAAAAAAAACGAGTTTTTAGAAAATGTGTTTTATTTCATAAATGGAATCAACAAAGTATGCACATTCTACGTCATAACGACTTTCTATAGTTTGCGCATGCGTCCGGAAATAAGAAACGCTTACATCCACCGTTTTTTAAAATCACAGCTTCTAGAAGGTTTACATGATTTCGTAAAAAACACGAGTTTTTAGAAAATGTATTTTATTTCATAAATGGAATCTACAAAGTATGCACATTCTACGTCATAACGACTTTCTATAGTTTGTGCATACGTCCGGAAATAAGAAAAGCCTACTTCCCCCGTTTTTTAAAATCACAGCTTCTAGAAGGTTTACATGATTTGTTAAAAAACACGAGTTTTTAGAAAATGTGTTTTATTTCATAAATGGAATCGACAAAGTATGCACATTCTACGTCATAACGACTTTCTATAGTTTGCGCATGCGTCCGGAAATAAGAAAAGCTTACTTCCACCATTTTTTAAAATCACAGATTCTAGAAGGTTTACATGATTTCGTAAAAAACACGAGTTCTTAGAAAATGTGTTTTATTTCAAAAATGGAATCTACAAAGTATGCACATTCTATGTCATAAAGACTTTCTATAGTTTGCGCATACGTCCAGAAATAAGAAAAGCTTACTTCCACCGTTTTTTTAAATCACAGCTTCTAGAAGGTTTACATGATTTCGTAAAAAACACGAGTTTTTAGAAAATGTGTTTTATTTCATTAATGGAATCTACAAAGTATGCACATTCTACGGCATAACGACTTTCTATAGTTTGCGCATGCGTTTGGAAATAAGAAAAGCTTACTTCCCCCGTTTTTTAAAATCACAGCTTCTAGAAGGTTTACATGATTTCTTAAAAAACACGAGTTTTTAGAAAATGTGTTTTATTTCATAAATGGAATCAACAAAGTATGCACATTCTACGTCATAACGACATTCTATAGTTTGCGCATGCGTTCAGAAATGAGAAAAGCTTACTTCCCCGATTTTTTAAAATCACAGCTTCTAGAAGGTTTACGTGATTTCTTAAAAAACACGTGTTTTTAGAAAATGTGTTTTATTTCATAAATAGAATCAACAAAGTATGCACATTCTACGTCATAACGACTTTCTACAGTTTGCGCATGCGTCTGGAAATAAGAAAAGCTTACTTCCACCGTTTTTTAAAATCACAGCATCTAGAAGGTTTACATGGTTTCGTAAAAAACACGAGTTTTTAGAAAATGTGTTTTATTTCCTAAATGGAATCTACAAAGTATGCACATTCTACGTCATAACGACATTCTATAGTTTGCGCATGCGTCCAGAAATAAGAAAAGCTTACATCCACCGTTTTTTAAAATCACAGCTTCTAGAAGGTTTACATGATTTCGTAAAAAACACGAGTTTTTAGAAAATGTTTTTTATTTCATAATTGGAATGTACAAAGTATGCACATTCTACGTCATAATGACTTTCTATAGTTTGCGCATGCGTCCGGAAATAAGAAAAGCTTACTTCCCCCGTTTTTTAAAATCACAGCTTCTAGAAGGTTTACATGATTTCTTAAAAAACACGTGTTTTTAGAAAATGTGTTTTATTTCATAAATAGAATCAACAAAGTATGCACATTCTACGTCATAACGACTTTCTACAGTTTGCGCATGCGTCTGGAAATGAGAAAAGCTTACTTCCCCGATTTTTTAAAATCACAGCTTCTAGAAGGTTTACGTGATTTCTTAAAAAACACGTGTTTTTAGAAAATGTGTTTTATTTCATAAATAGAATCAACAAAGTATGCACATTCTACGTCATAACGACTTTCTACAGTTTGCGCATGCGTCTGGAAATAAGAAAAGCTTACTTCCACCGTTTTTTAAAATCACAGCATCTAGAAGGTTTACATGGTTTCGTAAAAAACACGAGTTTTTAGAAAATGTGTTTTATTTCCTAAATGGAATCTACAAAGTATGCACATTCTACGTCATAACGACATTCTATAGTTTGCGCATGCGTCCAGAAATAAGAAAAGCTTACATCCACCGTTTTTTAAAATCACAGCTTCTAGAAGGTTTACATGATTTCGTAAAAAACACGAGTTTTTAGAAAATGTTTTTTATTTCATAATTGGAATGTACAAAGTATGCACATTCTACGTCATAATGACTTTCTATAGTTTGCGCATGCGTCCGGAAATAAGAAAAGCTTACTTCCCCCGTTTTTTAAAATCACAGCTTCTAGAAGGTTTACATGATTTCTTAAAAAACACGAGTTTTTAGAAAATCTGTTTTATTTCATAAATGGAATGAACAAAGTATGCACATTCTACGTCATAACGATTTTCTATACTTTACGCATGCGTTTTGAAATAAGAAAAGCGTACTTCCCCCGTTTTTTAAAATCACAACTTCTAGAAGGTTTACATGATTTCTTAAAAAACATGAGTTTTTAGAAAATGTATTTTATTTCATAAATAGAATCAACAAAGTATGCACATTCTATGTCATAACGAATTTCTATACTTTGCGCATGCGTCCAGAAATACGAAAAGCTTACTTCCACCGTTTTTTAAAATCACAGCTTCTAGAAGGTTTACATGATTTCGTAAAAAACACGAGTTTTTAGAAAATGTGTTTTATTTCATAAATGGAATCAACAAAGTATGCACATTCTAAGTCATAACGACTTTCTATAGTTTGCGCATGCCTCTGGAAATAAGAAAAGCTTCCCCCGTTTTTTAAAATCACAGATTCTAGAAGGTTTACATGATTTCTTAAAAAACACGAGTTTTTAGAAAATGTGTTTTATTTCATAAATGGAATCACAAAAGTATGCGCATTCTACATCATAATGACTTTCTATAGTTTGCGCATGCGTTTGGAAATAAGAAAAGCTTACTTCCCCCGTTTTTTAAAATCACAGCTTCTAGAAGGTTTACATGATTTCTTAAAAAACACGAGTTTTTAGAAAATGTGTTTTATTTCATAAATGGAATCTACAAAGTATGCACATTCTACGTCATAACGACTTTCTATAGTTTGCGCATGCGTCCGGAAATAAGAAAATCTTACTTCCCCCATTTTTTAAAATCACAGCTTCTAGAAGGTTTACATGATTTCGAAAAAACACGAGTTTTTAGAAAATGTGTTTTATTTTATAAATGAAATCAACAAAGTATGCACATTCTACGTTATAACGACTTTCTATAGTTTGCGAATGCGTTTGGAAATAAGAAAACCTTATTTCCCCCGTTTTTTAAAATCATAGCTTCTAAAAGGTTTACATGATTTCTTAAAAAACACGAGTTTTTAGAAAATGTGTTTTATTTCATAAATGGAATCTACAAAGTATGCACATTCTACGTCATAACGACTTTCTATAGTTTGCGCATCTGTCCGGAAATAAGAAAAGCTTACTTCCCCCGTTTTTTAAAATCACAGCTTCTAGAAGGTTCACATGATTTGTTAAAAAAAACGAGTTTTTAGAAAATGTGTTTTATTTCATAAATGGAATCAACAAAGTATGCACATTCTACGTCATAACGACTTTCTATAGTTTGCGCATGCGTCCGGAAATAAGAAACGCTTACATCCACCGTTTTTTAAAATCACAGCTTCTAGAAGGTTTACATGATTTCGTAAAAAACACGAGTTTTTAGAAAATGTATTTTATTTCATAAATGGAATCTACAAAGTATGCACATTCTACGTCATAACGACTTTCTATAGTTTGTGCATACGTCCGGAAATAAGAAAAGCCTACTTCCCCCGTTTTTTAAAATCACAGCTTCTAGAAGGTTTACATGATTTGTTAAAAAACATGAGTTTTTAGAAAATGTGTTTTATTTCATAAATGGAATCGACAAAGTATGCACATTCTACGTCATAACGACTTTCTATAGTTTGCGCATGCGTCCGGAAATAAGAAAAGCTTACTTCCACCATTTTTTAAAATCACAGATTCTAGAAGGTTTACATGATTTCGTAAAAAACACGAGTTCTTAGAAAATGTGTTTTATTTCAAAAATGGAATCTACAAAGTATGCACATTCTATGTCATAACGACTTTCTATAGTTTGCGCATACGTCCAGAAATAAGAAAAGCTTACTTCCACCGTTTTTTTAAATCACAGCTTCTAGAAGGTTTACATGATTTCGTAAAAAACACGAGTTTTTAGAAAATGTGTTTTATTTCATTAATGGAATCTACAAAGTATGCACATTCTACGGCATAACGACTTTCTATAGTTTGCGCATGCGTTTGGAAATAAGAAAAGCTTACTTCCCCCGTTTTTTAAAATCACAGCTTCTAGAAGGTTTACATGATTTCTTAAAAAACACGAGTTTTTAGAAAATCTGTTTTATTTCATAAATGGAATGAACAAAGTATGCACATTCTACGTCATAACGATTTTCTATACTTTACGCATGCGTTTTGAAATAAGAAAAGCGTACTTCCCCCGTTTTTTAAAATCACAACTTCTAGAAGGTTTACATGATTTCTTAAAAAACATGAGTTTTTAGAAAATGTATTTTATTTCATAAATAGAATCAACAAAGTATGCACATTCTATGTCATAACGAATTTCTATACTTTGCGCATGCGTCCGGAAATACGAAAAGCTTACTTCCACCGTTTTTTAAAATCACAGCTTCTAGAAGGTTTACATGATTTCGTAAAAAACACGAGTTTTTAGAAAATGTGTTTTATTTCATAAATGGAATCAACAAAGTATGCACATTCTAAGTCATAACGACTTTCTATAGTTTGCGCATGCCTCTGGAAATAAGAAAAGCTTCCCCCGTTTTTTAAAATCACAGATTCTAGAAGGTTTACATGATTTCTTAAAAAACACGAGTTTTTAGAAAATGTGTTTTATTTCATAAATGGAATCACAAAAGTATGCGCATTCTACATCATAATGACTTTCTATAGTTTGCGCATCCGTTTGGAAATAAGAAAAGCTTACTTCCCCCGTTTTTTAAAATCACAGCTTCTAGAAGGTTTACATGATTTCGTAAAAAACACGAGTTTTTAGAAAATGTGTTTTATTTCATAAATAGAATCAACAAAGTATGCACATTCTACGTCATAACGACATTCTATAGTTTGCGCATGCGTTCGGAAATAAGAAAAGCTTACTTCCCCCGTTTTTTAAAATCACAGCGTTTAGAAGGTTTACATGATTTCGTAAAAAACACGAGTTTTTAGAAAATGTGTTTTATTTCATAAATGGAATCTACAAAGTATGCACATTCTATGTCATAACGACTTTCTACAGTTTGCGCATGCGTCCGGAAATAAGAAAAGCTTACTTCCCCCATTTTTTAAAATCATAGTTTCTAGAAGGTTTACATGATTTCTTAAAAAACACGAGTTTTTAGAAAATGTGTTTTATTTCACAAATGGAATCTACAAAGTATGCACATTCTACGTCATAACGACATTCTATAGTTTGGCATGCGTCCGGAAATAAGAAAAGCTTACTTCCCCTGTTTTTTAAAATCACAGCTTCTAGAAGGTTTACATGATTTCGTAAAAAACACGAGTTTTTAGAAAATGTGTTTTATTTCATAAATGGAATCTACAAAGTATGCACATTCTACGGCATAACGACTTTCTATAGTTTGCGCATGCATCCGGAAATAAGAAAAGCTTACTTCCACCGTTTTTTAAAATCACAGCTTCTAGAAGGTTTACATGATTTCGTAAAAAACACGAGTTTTTAGAAAATGTGTTTTATTTCATAAATGGAATCTACAAAGTATGCACATTCTACGGCATAACGACTTTCTATAGTTTGCGCATGCGTCTGGAAATAAGAAAAGCTTACTTCCCCGGTTTATTAAAATCACAGCTTCTAGAAGGTTTACATGATTTCTTAAAAAACACGAGTTTTTAGAAAATGGGTTTTATTTCATAAATGGAATCAACAAAGTATGCACATTCTACGTCATAACGACTTTCTATAGTTTGCACATGCGTTTGGAAATAAGAAAAGCTTACTTCGCCCGTTTTTTAAAATCACAGCTTCTAGAAGGTTTACATGATTTCGTAAAAAACACGAGTTTTTAGAAAATGTGTTTTATTTCATAAATGGAATCTACAAAGTATGCACGTTCTACGTCATAACGAATTTCTATTGTTTGCGCATGCATCCGCAAAATAAGAAAAGCTTACTTCCCCCGTTTTTTAAAATCACAACTTCTAGAAGGTTTACATGATTTCGTAAACACGAGTTTTTAGAAAATGTGTTTTATTTCATAAATGGAATCTACAAAGTATGCACATTGTACTTCATAACGACATTCTATAGTTTGCGCATGCGTCCGGAAATAAGAAAAGCTTACTTCCACCGTTTTTTAAAATCACAGCTTCTAGAAGGTTTACATGATTTCGTAAAAAACACAAGTTTTTAGAAAATGTGATTTATTTCATAAATGGAATCTACAAAGTATGCACATTCTACGTCATAACGACTTTCTATAGTTTGCGCACGCGTTCGGAAATAAGAAAAGCTTACTTCCCCCGTTTTTTAAAATCACAGCTTCTAGAAGGTTTACACAATTTCTTGAAAACCACGAGTTTTTAGAAAATGTGTTTTATTTCATAAATGGAATCAACAAAGTATGCACATTCTACCTCATAACGACTTTCTATAGTTTGCGCATGCGTCCGGAAATAAGAAAAGCTTACTTCCACCGTTTTTTAAAATCACAGTTTCTAGAAGGTTTACATGATTTCGTAAAAAACACGAGTTTTTAGAAAATGTGTTTTATTTCATAAATGGAATCTACAAAGTATGCACATTCTACGGCATAACGACTTTCTATAGTTTGCGCATGTGTCTAGAAATAAGAAAAGCTTACTTCCCCGGTTTTTTAAAATCACAGCTTCTAGAAGGTTTACATGATTTCTTAAAAAACACGAGTTTTTAGAAAATGTGTTTTATTTCATAAATGGAATCAACAAAGTATGCACATTCCACGTCATAACGACTTTCTATAGTTTGCGCATGTGTTTGGAAATAAGAAAAGCTTACTTCCCCCGTTTTTTAAAATCACAGCTTCTAGAAGGTTTACATGATTTCTTAAAAAACACGAGTTTTTAGAAAATGTGTTTTATTTCATAAATAGAATCAACAAAGTATGAACATTCTACGTCATAACGACATTCTATAGTTTGCGCATGCATCCGGAAATAAGAAAAGCTTACTTCCACCGTTTTTTAAAATCACAGCTTCTAGAAGATTGACATGATTTCATAAAAAACACGAGTTTTTAGAAAATGTGTTTTATTTAATAAATGGAATCTACAAAGTATGCACATTCTACGTCATAATGACTTTCTATAGTTTGCGCATGCGTCCGGAAATAAGAAAAGCTTACCTCCACCATTTTTTAAAATCACAGCTTCTAGAAGGTTTACATGATTTCGTAAAAAACACGAGTTTTTAGAAAATGTGTTTTATTTCATAAATGGAATCTATAAAGTATGCACATTCTACGTCATAACGACTTTCTATAGTTTGCGCATGCTTCCGGAAATAAGAAAAGCTTACTTCCCCCGTTTTTTAAAATCACAGCTTCTAGAAGGTTTACATGATTTCTTAAAAAACACGAGTTTTTAGAAAATGGGTTTTATTTCATAAATGGAATCAACAAAGTATGCACATTCTACGTCATAACGACTTTCTATAGTTTGCACATGTGTTTGGAAATAAGAAAAGCTTACTTCGCCCGTTTTTTAAAATCACAGCTTCTAGAAGGTTTACATGATTTCGTAAAAAACACGAGTTTTTAGAAAATGTGTTTTATTTCATAAATGGAATCTACAAAGTATGCACGTTCTACGTCATAACGAATTTCTATTGTTTGCGCATGCATCCGCAAAATAAGAAAAGCTTACTTCCCCCGTTTTTTAAAATCACAACTTCTAGAAGGTTTACATGATTTCGTAAACACGAGTTTTTAGAAAATGTGTTTTATTTCATAAATGGAATCTACAAAGTATGCACATTGTACTTCATAACGACATTCTATAGTTTGCGCATGCTTCCGGAAATAAGAAAAGCTTTCTTCCACCGTTTTTTAAAATCACAGCTTCTAGAAGGTTTACATGATTTCGTAAAAAACACAAGTTTTTAGAAAATGTGATTTATTTCATAAATGGAATCTACAAAGTATGCACATTCTACATCATAACGACTTTCTATAGTTTGCACATGCGTCCGGAAATAAGAAACGCTTACTTCCCCCGTTTTTTAAAATCACAGCTTCTAGAAGGTTTACATGATTTCGTAAAAAACACGAGTTTTTAGAAAATGTGTTTTATTTCATAAATGGAATCTAGAAAGTATGCACATTCTACGTCATAACGTCTTTCTATAGTTTGTGCATGCGTCCGGAAATAAGAAAAGCTTACTTCCCCCATTTTTTAAAATCACAGCTTCTAGAAGGTTTACATGATTTCGCAAAAAACACGAGTTTTTAGAAAATGTGTTTTATTTCATAAATGGAATCAACAAAGTATGCACATTCTACGTCATAACGAATTTCTATAGTTTGCCCATGCGTTTGGAAATAAGAAAAGCTTACTTCCCCCGTTTTTTAAAATCACAGCTTCTAGAAGGTTTACATGATTTCTTAAAAAACACGAGTTTTTAGAAAATGTGTTTTATTTCATAAATGGAATCAACAAAGTATGCACATTCTACCTCATAACGACTTTCTATAGTTTGCGCATGCGTCCGGAAATAAGAAAAGCTTACTTCCACCGTTTTTTAAAATCACAGCTTCTAGAAGGTTTACATGATTTCGTAAAAAACACAAGTTTTTAGAAAATGTGTTTTATTTCATAAATGGAATCTACAAAGTATGCACATTCTACGGCATAACGACTTTCTATAGTTTGCGCATGCGTCCGGAAATAAGAAAAGCTTACTTCCTCCGTTTTCTAAAATCACAGCTTCTAGAAGGTTTACATGATTTCTTAAAAAACACGAGTTTTTAGAAAATGTGTTTTATTTCATAAATGGAATCAACAAAGTATGCACATTCTACGTCATAACGACTTTCTATAGTTTCGCATGTGTTTGGAAATAAGAAAAGCTTACTTCCCCCGTTTTTTAAAATCACAGCTTCTAGAAGGTTTACATGATTTCTTAAAAAACACGAGTTTTTAGAAAATGTGTTTTATTTCATAAATAGAATCAACAAAGTATGAACATTCTACGTCATAACGACATTCTATAGTTTGCACATGCATCCGTAAATAAGAAAAGCTTACTTCCACCGTTTTTTAAAATCACAGCTTCTAGAAGATTGACATGATTTCATAAAAAACACGAGTTTTTGGAAAATGTGTTTTATTTCATCAATGGAATCTACAAAGTATGCACATTCTACGTCATAATGACTTTCTATAGTTTGCGCATGCGTCCGGAAATAAGAAAAGCTTACCTCCACCATTTTTTAAAATCACAGCTTCTAGAAGGTTTACATGATTTCGTAAAAAACACGAGTTTTTAGAAAATGTCTTTTATTTCATAAATGGAATCTATAAAGTATGCACATTCTACGTCATAACGACTTTCTATAGTTTGCGCATGCTTCCGGAAATAAGAAAAGCTTACTTCCCCCGTTTTTTAAAATCACAGCTTCTAGAAGGTTTACATGATTTCTTAAAAAAGACGAGTTTTTAGAAAATGTGTTTTATTTCATAAATGGAATCAAGAAAGTATGCACATTCTACGTCATAACAACTTCCTATAGTTTGCGCATGCGTTTGGAAATAAGAAAAGCTTACTTCCCCCATTTTTTAAAATCACAGCTTCTAGAAGGTTTACATAATTTCGTAAAAAACACGAGTTTTTAGAAAATGTGTTTTATTTCATAAATAGAATCAACAAAGTATGCACATTCTACGTCATAACGACTTTCTATAGTTTGTGCATGCGTTCGGAAATGAGAAAAAATTACTTCCACCGTTTTTTAAAATCACAGCTTCTAGAAGGGTTACATGATTTCGTAAAAAACACGAGTTTTTAAAAAATGTGTTTTATTTCATAAATGGAATCTACAAATTATGCACATTCTACGTCATAACGACTTTATATAGTTTGCGCATGCTTCCGGAAATAAGAAAAGCTTACTTCTCCCGTTTTTTAAAATCACAGCTTCTAGAAGGTTTACATGATTTCTTAAAAAACACGAGTTTTTAGAAAATGTGTTTTATTTCATAAATGGAATGAACAAAGTATGCACATTCTACGTCATCATGACTTTCTATAGTTTGCGCATGCGTCCGGAAATAAGAAAAGCTTACTTCCACCATTTTTTAAAATCACAGCTTCTAGAAGGTTTACATAATTTCTTAAAAAACACGAGTTTTTAGAAAATGTGTTTTATTTCATAAATGGAATCAACAAAGTATGCACAATTTTCTCATAACGACTTTCTATAGTTTGCGCATGCGTCCAGAAATAAGAAAAGCTTACTTCCACCATTTTTTAAAATCACAGCTTCTAGAAGGTTTACATAATTTCGTAAAAAACAAGAGTTTTTAGAAAATGTTTTTTATTTCATAATTGGAATCTGCAAAGTATGCACATTCTACATCATAATGACTTTCTATAGTTTGCGCATGCGTCCGGAAATAAGAAAAGCTTACTTCCCCCGTTTTTTAAAATCACAGCTTCTAGAAGGTTTACATGATTTCTTAAAAAACACGAGTTTTTAGAAAATGTGTTTTATTTCATAAATGGAATGAACAAAGTATGCACATTCTACGTCATAACGATTTTCTATACTTTACGCATGCGTTTTTAAATAAGAAAAGCGTACATCCCCCGTTTTTTAAAATCACAGCTTCTAGAAGGTTTAGATGATTTGTTAAAAAATACGAGTCTTTAGAAAATATATTTTATTTCATAAATAGAATCAACAAAGTATGCACATTCTACCCCATAACGACTTTCTATAGTTTGCGCATGCGTCCGGAAATAAGAAAAGCTTACTTCCACCGTTTTTTAAAATCACAGCTTCTAGAAGGTTTACATGATTTCGTAAAAAACACGAGTTTTTTGAAAATGTGTTTTATTTCATTAATGGAATCTACAAAGTATGCACATTCTATGGCATAACGACTTTCTATAGTTTGCACATGCGTTCGTAAATAGGAAAAGCTTACTTCCCCCGTTTTTTAAAATCACAGCTTCTAGAAGGTTTACATGATTTGTTAAAAAAACCAAGTTTTTAGAAAATGTGTTTTATTTCATAAATGGAATCAACAAAGTATGCACATTCTACATCATAACGACATTCTATAGTTTGCGCATGCGTTCGGAAATAAGAAAAGCTTACTTCCCCGATTTTTTAAAATCACAGCTTCTAGAAGGTTTACATGATTTCTTAAAAAACACGAGTTTTTAGAAAATCTGTTTTATTTCCTAAATGGAATCTACAAAGTATGCACATTCTACGTCATAACGACATTCTATAGTTTGCGCATGCGTCCGGAAATAAGAAAAGCTTACATCCACCGTTTTTTAAAATCACAGCTTCTAGAAGGTTTACATGATTTCGTAAAAAACACGAGTTTTTAGAAAATGTTTTTTATTTCATAATTGGAATCTACAAAGTATGCACATTCTACGTCATAATGACTTTCTATAGTTTGCGCATGCATCCGGAAATAAGAAAAGCTTACTTCTCCCGTTTTTTAAAATCACAGCTTCTAGAAGGTTTACATGATTTCTTAAAAAACACGAGTTTTTAGAAAATGTGTTTTATTTCATAAATGGAATCAACAAAGTATGCAGATTCTACCTCATAACGACTTTCTATAGTTTGCGCATGCGTCCGGAAATAAGAAAAGCTTACTTCCACCGTTTTTTAAAATCACAGCTTCTAGAAGGTTTACATGATTTCGTAAAAAATAGGAGTTTTTAGAAAATGCCTTTTATTTCATAAATGGAATCTACAAAGTATGCACATTCTACGTCATAACGACTTTCTATAGTTTGCGCATCCGTCCGGAAATAAGAAAAGCTTACTTCCCCCGTTTTTTAAAATCACAGCTTATAGAAAGTTTACATGATTTCTTAAAAAACACGAGTTTTTAGAAAATGTGTTTTATTTCGTAAATGGAATCAACAAAGTATGCACATTCTACATCATAACGACTTTCTATAGTTTGCGCATGCGTCCGGAAATAAGAAAAGCTTACTTCCACCGTTTTTTAAAATCACAGCTTATAGAAGGTTTACATGATTTCGTAAAAAACACAAGTTTTTAGAAAACGTGTTTTATTTCATAAATGGAATCTACAAACTATGCACATTCTACGTCATAATGACATTCTATAGTTTGCGCATGCGTCCAGAAATAAGAAAATCTTACTTTCACCGTTTTTTAAAATCACAGCTTCTAGAAGGTTTACATTATTTCGTAAAAAATACGAGTTTTTAGAAAATGTGTTTTATTTCATAAATGGAATCTACAAGGTATGCACATTCTATGTCATAACGAATTTCTATAGTTTGCGCATGCGTCCGGAAATAAGAAAAGCTTACTTTCCCCATTTTTTAAAATCACAGCTTCTAGGAGGTTTACATGATTTCTTAAAAAACACGAGTTTTTATAAAATGTGTTTTATTTCACAAATGGAATCTACAAAGTATGCACATTCTACGTCATAATGACATTCTATAGTTTGCGCATGCGTCCGGAAATCAGAAAATCTTACTTCCACCATTTTTTAAAATCACAGCTTCTAGAAGGTTTACATTATTTCGTAAAAAACACGAGTTTTTAGAAAATGTGTTTTATTTCATAAATGGAGTCTACAAGGTATGCACATTCTATGTCATAACGACTTTCTATAGTTTGCGCATGCGTCCCGAAATAAGAAAAGCTTACTTTCCCCATTTTTTAAAATCACAGCTTCTAGAAGGTTTACATGATTTCTTAAAAAACACGAGTTTTTAGAAAATGTGTTTTATTTCATAAGTGGAATCTACAAAGTATGCACATTCTACGTCATAACGAATTTCTATAATTTGCGCATGCGTTTGGAAATAAGAAAAGCTTACTTCCACCGTTTTTTAAAATCACAGCTTCTAGAAGGTTTACATGATTTCTTAAAGAACATGAGTTTTTAGAAAATGTGTTTTCTTTCATAAATGGAATCAACAAAGTATGCACATTCTATGTCATAACGAATTTCTATAGTTTGCACATGCGTCTGGAAATAAGAAAAGCTTACTTCCACCGTTTTTTAAAATCAAAGCTTCTAGAAGGTTTACATGATTTCTTAAAAAACACGAGTTTTTAGAAAATGTGTTTTATTTCATAAATGGAATCAACAAAGTATGCACATTCTACATCATAACGACTTTCTATAGTTTGTGCATTCGTCCGGAAATAAGAAAAGCTTACTTCCACCGTTTTTTAAAATCACAGCTTCTAGAAGGTTTACATGATTTCGTAAAAAACGCGAGTTTTTAGAAAATGTGTTTTATTTCATAGATGGGATCTACAAAGTATGCACAATCTACGTCAGAACGACTTTCTATAGTTTGAGCATGTGTCCGGAAATAAGAAATCTTACTTCCCCCGTTTTTTAAAATCACAGCTTCTAGAAGGTTTACATGATTTCGTAAATGGAATCTACAAAGTATGCACATTCTACGTCATAACGACTTTCTATTCTTTGCGCATGCGTCCGGAAATAAGAAAAGCTTACTTCCACAGTTTTTTAAAATCACAGCTTCTAGAAGGTTTACATGATTTCGTAAAAAACACGAGTTTTTAGAAAATGTGTTTTATTTCATAAATGGAATCAACAAAGTATGCACATTCTACGTCATAATGACTTTCTATAGTTTGCGCATGCATCCGGAAATAAGAAAAGCTTACTTCCATCGTTTTTTAAAATCACAGCTTCTAGAAGGTTTACATGATTTCGTAAAAAACACGAGTTTTTAGAAAATGTGTTTTATTTCATAAATTTTATCTACAAAGTATGCACATTCTACGTCAGAACAACTTTCTATAGTTTGAGCATGCGTCCGGAAATAAGAAATCTTACTTCCCCCGTTTTTTAAAATCACAGCTTCTAGAAGGTTTACATGATTTCGTAAAAAACACGAGTTTTTAGAAAATGTGTTTTATTTCATAAATGGAATCTACAAAGTATGCACATTCTACGTCATAACGACTTTCTATAGTTTGCGCATGCGTCCGGAAATAATAAAGCTTACTTCCACCGTTTTTTAAAATCACAGCTTCTAGAAGGTTTACATGATTTCTTACAAAACACAAGTTTTTAGAAAATGTGTTTTATTTCATCAATGGAATCAACAACGTATGTACATTCTACGTCATAACGACTTTCTATAGTTTGCGCATGTGTCCGGAAATAAGAAAACTTACTTCCACCTTTTTTTAAAATCACAGCTTCTAGAAGGTTTACATGATTTCTTAAAAAACACGAGTTTTTAGAAAATGTGTTTTATTTCATAAATGGAATCAACAAAGTATGCACATTCTACGTCATAACGACTTTCTATAGTTTGCGCATTCGTCTGGAAATAAGAAAAGCTTACTTCCCCCGTTTTTTAAAATCACAGCTTCTAGAAGGTTTACATGATTTCTTACAAAACACAAGTTTTTAGAAAATGTGTTTTATTTCATCAATGGAATCAACAAAGTATGCACATTCTAAGTCATAACGACTTTCTATACTTTGCGCATGCGTCCGGAAATAAGAAAAGTTTACTTCCACCATTTTTTAAAATCACAGCTTCTAGAAGGTTTACATGATTTCTTAAAAAACATGAGTTTTTAGAAAATGTGTTTTATTTCATAAATGGAATCAACAAAGTATGCACATTCTACGTCATAGCGACTTTCTATAGTTTGTGCATGCGTCCGGAAATAAGAAAAGCTTACTTCCACCGTTTTTTAAAATCACAGCTTCTACAAGGTTTACATGATTGCTTAAAAAACACGAGTTTTTAGAAAATGTGTTTTATTTCCTAAATGGAATCAACAAAGTATGCACATTCTACGTCATAACGACTTTCTATAGTTTGCACATGCGCTTGGAAATAAGAAAAACTAACTTCCCTCGTTTTTTAAAATCACAGCTTCTAGAAGATTTACATGATTTATTAAAAAACACGAGTTTTTAGAAAATGTGTTTTATTTCATAAATGGAATGAACAAAGTATGCACATTCTACATCATAACGACTTTCTATAGTTTGCCCATGCGTTTGGAAATAAGAAAAGCTTACTTCCCTCGTTTTTTAAAATCACAGCATCTAGAAGGTTTACTTGATTTCTTACAAAACACAAGTTTTTAGAAAATGTGTTTTATTTCATCAATGGAATCAACAACGTATGTACATTCTACGTCATAACGACTTTCTATAGTTTGCGCATGTGTCCGGAAATAAGAAAAGCTTACTTCCACCATTTTTTAAAATCAGAGCTTCTAGAAGGTTTAGCTGATTTCTTAAAAAACACGAGTTTTAAGAAAATGTGTTTTATTTCATAAATGGAATCAACAAAGTATGCACATTCTACGTCATAACGACTTTCTATAGTTTGCGCATTCGTCCAGAAATAAGAAAAGCTTACTTCCACTGTTTTTTAAAATCACAGCTTCTAGAAGGTTTACATGATTTCGTAAAAAACACGAGTTTTTAGAAAATGTGTTTTATTTCATAAATGGAATCTACAAAGTATGCACATTCTACGTGATAACGACTTTCTATAGTTTGCGCATGTGTCCGGAAATAAGAAAAGCTTACTTCCCCCATTTTTTAAAATCACAACTTCTAGAAGGTTTACATGATTTCTTAAAAAACACGAGTTTTTAGAATATGTGTTTTATTTCATAAATGGAATCTACAAATTATGCACATTCTACGTTATAACGACTTTCTGTAGTTTGCGCATGCGTCCGGAAATAAGAAAAGCTTACTTCCCTCGTTTTTTAAAATCACAGCTTCTAGAAGGTTTACATGATTTCTTAAAAAACACGAGTTTTCTAGAAAATGTGTTTTATTTCATAAATGGAATGAACAAAGTATGCAAATTCTATGTCATAACGACTTTCTATAGTTTGCGCATGCGTTTGGAAATCAGAAAAGCTTACTTCCCCCGTTTTTTAAATCACAGCTTCTACAAGGTTTACATGATTTCTTAAAAAACACGAGTTTTTAGAAAATGTGTTTTATTTCATAACTAGAATCAAGAAAGTATGCACATTCTACATCATAACGAATTTCTATAGTTTGCGCATGCGTCCGGAAATAAGAAACGCTTACTTCCCCCGTTTATTAGAATCACAGCTTCTAGAAGGTTTATATGATTTCGTAAAAAACACGAGTTTTTAGAATATGTGTTTTATTTCATAAATGGAATCTACAAAGTATGCACATTCTACGTCATAACGACCTTCTATAGTTTGCGCATGCGTTTGGAAATAAGAAAAGCTTACTTCCCTCATTTTTTAAAATCACAGCTTCTAGAAGGTTTACTTGATTTCTTACAAAACACAAGTTTTTAGAAAATGTGTTTTATTTCATCAATGGAATCAACAACGTATGTACATTCTACGTCATAACGACTTTCTATAGTTTGCGCATGTGTCCGGAAATAAGAAAAGCTTACTTCCACCATTTTTTAAAATCACAGCTTCTAGAAGGTTTACATGATTTTTTAGAAAACACGAGTTTTTAGAAAATGTGTTTTCTTTCATAAATGGAATCAACAAAGTATGCACATTCTACGTCATAACGACTTTCTATAGTTTGCGCATTCGTCTGGAAATAAGAAAAGCTTACTTCCACCGTTTTTTAAAATCACAGCTTCTAGAAGGTTTACATGATTTCGTAAAAAACATGAGTTTTTAGAAAATGTGTTTTATTTCATAAATGGAATCTACAAAGTATGCACATTCTACGTCATAACGAATTTCTATAGTTTGCGCATGCGTTCGCAAATACGAAAAGCTTACTTCCACCGTTTTTTAAAATCACAGCTTCTAGAAGGTTTACATGATTTCTTAAAAAACACGAGTTTTTAGAAAATCTGTTTTATTCCATAAATGGAATCAACAAATTATGCACATTCTACATCATAACGACTTTCTATAGTTTGCGCATGCATTTGGAAATAAGAAAAGCTTACTTCCCCTGTTTTTTAAAATCACAGCTTCTAGAAAGTTTACATGATTTCGTAAAAAACACGACTTTTTAGAAAATGTGTTTTATTTCAAAAATGGAATCTACAAAGTATGCACATTCTACGTCCTAACGAATTTCTATAGTTTGCGCATGCGTCCGGAAATAACAAAAGCTTAGTCCCCCGTTTTTTAAAATCACAGCTTCTAGAAGGTTTACATGATTTCTTAAAAAACACGAATTTTTAGAAAATGTGTTTTATTTCATAAATGGAATCAACAAAGTATGCACATTCTACGTCATAATGACTTTCTATAGTTTGCGCATGCGTCCGGAAATAAGAAAAGCTTAGTTCCACCGTTTTTTAAAGTCACAGCTTCTAGAAGGTTTACATGATTTCTTAAAAAACACGAGTTTTTAGAAAATGTGTTTTATTTCATAAATGGAATCAACAAAGTATGCACATTCTACGTCATAACGACTTTCTATAGTTTGCGCATTCGTCCGGAAATAAGAAAAGCTTACTTCCACCGTTTATTAAAATCACAGCTTCTAGAAGGTTTACATGATTTCGTAAAAAACACGATTTTTTAGAAAATGTGTTTTATTTCATAAATGCAATCTACAAAGTATGCACATTCTACGTCAAAAAGACTTTCTATAGCTTGCGCATGTGTCCGGAAATAAGAAAAGCTTACTTACCCCGTTTTTTAAAATCGCAGCTTCTAGAAGGTTTACATGATTTCTTAAAAAACACTAGTTTTTAGAAAATGTGTTTTATTTCATAAATCGAATCAACAAAGTATGCACATTCTACGTCATAACGACTTTCTATACTTTGCGCATGCGTTTCGAAATAAGAAAAGCTTACTTCCCCCGTTTTTTAAAACCATAGCTTCTAGAAGGTTTACATGATTTCTTAAAAAACACGAGTTTTTAGAAAATGTGTTTTATTTCTCAAATGGAATCAACAAAGTATGCACATTCTACGTCATAATGACTTTCTATAGTTTGCGCATGCGTCCGGAAATAAGAAAAGCTTACTTCCACCGTTTTTTAAAATCACAGCTTCTAGAAGGTTTACATGATTTCTTAAAAAACACGAGTTTTTAGAAAATGTGTTTTATTTCATAAATGGAATCAACCATGTATGCACATTCTACGTCATAACGACTTTCTATAGTTTGCGCATGCGTCAGGAAAAGTGAAAAGCTTACTTCCACCGTTTTTTAAAATCACAACTTCTAGAAGGTTTACATGATTTCTTAAAAAACACGAGTTTTTAGAAAATGTGTTTTATTTCATAAATGGAATCAACCATGTATGCACATTCTACGTCATAACGACTTTCTATACTTTGCGCATGTGTTTGGAAATAAGAAAAGCTTACTTCCCCCGTTTTTTAAAATCATAGCTTCTAGAAGGTTTACATGATTTCTTAAAAAACACGAGTTTTCAGAAAATGTGTTTTATTTCTTAAATGGAATCAACAAAGTATGCACATTCTACGTCATAATGACTTTCTATAGTTTGCGTATGCGTCCGGAAATAAGAAAAGCTTACTTCCACCGTTTTTAAAAATCACAGCTTCTAGAAGGTTTACATGATTTCTTAAAAAACACGAGTTTTTAGGAAATGTGTTTTATTTCATAAATGGAATCAAAAAAGTATGCACATTCTACGTCATAATGAATTTCTATAGTTTGCGCATTCGTCCGGAAATAAGAAAAGCTTACTTCCACCGTTTAATAAAATCACAGCTTCTAGAAGGTTTACTTGATTTCGTAAAAAACACGAGTTTTTAGAAAATGTGTTTTATTTCATAAATCCAATCTACAAAGTATGCACATTCTACGTCATAACGACTTTCTATAGTTTGCGAATGCGTCCGGAAATAAGAAAAGCTTACTTCCCCCGTTTTTTAAAATCACAGCTTCTATAAGGTTTAGCTGATTTCTTAAAAAACATGAGTTTTTAGAAAATGTGTTTTATTTCATAAATGGAATCTACCAAGTATGCACATTCTACGTCATAACGAATTTCTATAGTTTGCGCATTCGTCCGGAAATAAGAAAAGCTTACTTCCACCGTTTATTAAAATCACAGCTTCTAGAAGGTTTACATGATTTCATAAAAAACACGAGTTTTTAGAAAATGTTTTTTATTTCATAAATGCAATCTACAAAGTATGCACATTCTACGTCATAACGACTTTCTATAGTTTGCGCATGCGTCCGGAAATAAGAAAAGCTTACTTCCCCCGTTTTTTAAAATCACAGCTTCTAGAAGGTTTACATGATTTCTTAAAAAACACGAGTTTTTAGAAAATGTGTTTTATTTCATAAATGGAATCAACAAAGTATGCACATTCTATGTCATAACGACTTTCTATAGTTTGCGCATGAGTTTGGAAATAAGAAAAGCTTACTTCACCCGTTTTTTAAAATCACAGCTTCTAGAAGGTTTACATGATTTCGTAAAAAACAGGAGTTTTTAGAAAATGTGTTTTATTTCGTAAATGGAATCTACAAAGTATGCACATTCTATGTCGAAAAGACTTTCTATAGTTTGCGCATGTGTCCGGAAATAAGAAAAGCTTACTTGCCGCATTTTTTAAAATCACAGCTTCTAGAAGGTTTACATGATTTCTTAAAAAACACTAGTTTTTAGAAAATGTGTTTTATTTCATAAATCGAATCAACAAAGTATGCACATTCTACGTCATAACGACATTCTATACTTTGCGCATGCGTTTGGAAATAAGAAAAGCTTACTTCCCCCGTTTTTTAAAATCATAGCTTCTAGAAGGTTTACATGATTTCTTAAAAAACACGAGTTTTTAGAAAATGTGTCTTATTTCTCAAATGGAATCAACAAAGTATGCACATTCTATGTCATAATGACTTTCTATAGTTTGCGCATGCGTCCGGAAATAAGAAAAGCTTACTTCCACCGTTTTTTAAAATCACAGCTTCTAGAAGGTTTACATGATTTCTTAGAAAACACGAGTTTTTAGAAAATGTGTTTTATTTCATAAATGGAATCAGCCATGTATGCACATTCTACATCATAACGACTTTCTATAGTTTGCGCATGCGTCAGGAAACAAGAAAAGCTTACTTCCACCGTTTTTTAAAATCACAGCTTCTAGAAGGTTTACATGATTTCTTAAAAAACATGAGTTTTTAGAAAATGTGTTTTATTTCATAAATGGAATCAACCATGTATGCACATTCTATGTCATAACGACTTTCTATACTTTGCGCATGCGTTTGGAAATAAGAAAAGCTTACTTCCCCCGTTTTTTAAAATCATAGCTTCTAGAAGGTTTACATGATTTCTTAAAAAACACGAGTTTTCAGAAAATGTGTTTTATTTCTTAAATGGAATCAACAAAGTATGCACATTCTATGTCATAATGACTTCCTATAGTTTGCGCATGCGTCCGGAAATAAGAAAAGCTTACTTCCACCGTTTTTTAAAATCAAATCTTCTAGAAGGTTTACATGATTTCTTAAAAAACACGAGTTTTTAGAAAATGTGTTTTATTTCATAAATGGAATCAACAAATTATGCACATTCTACATCATAACGACTTTCTATAGTTTGCACATTCGTCCGGAAATAAGAAAAGCTTACTTCCACCGTTTTTTAAAATCACAGCTTCTAGAAGGTTTACATGATTTCTTAAAAAACACGAGTTTTTAGAAAATGTGTTTTATTTCATAAATGGAATCAACAAAGTATGCACATTCTACGTCATAACGACTTTCTATAGTTTGTGCATGCGTTTGGAAATAAGAAAAGCTTATTTCCCCCGTTTTTTAAAATCACAGCTTCTAGAAGTTTTACATGATTTCCTAAAAAACACGAGTTTTTAGAAAATGTGTTTTATTTCATAAATGGAATCAACCATCTATGCACATTCTACGTCATAACGACTTTCTGTAGTTTGCGCATGCGTCAGGAAATAAGAAAAGCTTACTTCCACCGTTTTTTAAAATCACAGCTTCTAGAATGTTTACATGATTTTTTAAAAAACACGAGTTTTTAGAAAATGTGTTTTATTTCATCAACGGAATCAACAAAGTATGCACATTCTACATCATAACGACTTTCTATAGTTCGCCCATTCGTCCGGAATTATGAAAATCTTACTTCCACCGTTTTTTAAAATCACAGCTTCTAGAAGGTTTACATGATTTCGTAAAAAACACGAGTTTTTAGAAAATGTGTTTTATTTCATAAATGCAATCTACAAAGTATGCACATTCTACGTCATAACGACTTTCTATAGTTTGCGCATTCGTCCGGAAATAAGAAAAGCTTACTTCCACCGTTTATTAAAATCACAGCTTCTAGAAGGTTTACATGATTTCGTAAAAAACACGAGTTTTTAGAAAATGTGTTTTATTTTATAAATGCAATCTACAAAGTATGCACATTCTACGTCATAACCACTTTCTATAGTTTGCGCATGCGTTTGCAAATACGGAAAGCTTACTTCCCCAGTTTTTTAAAATCACAGCTTCTCGAAGGTTTACATGATTTCTTAAAAAACACGAGTTTTTAGAAAATGTGTTTTATTTCATAAATGGAATCAACAAAGTACGCACATTCTACATCATAACGACTTTCTATAGTTTACGCATGCGTTCGGAAATATGAAAAGCTTACTTCCACCATTTTTTAAAATCACAGCTTCTAGAAGGTTTATATGATTTCTTAAAAAACACTAGTTTTTAGAAAATATGTTTTATTTCATAAATCGAATAAACAAAGTATGCACATTCTACGTCATAACGACTTTCTATAATTTGCGCATGCATTTGGAAATAAGAAAAGCTTACTTCCCCCGTTTTTTAAAATCATAGCTTCTAAAAGGTTTACATGATTTCTTAAAAAACACGAGTTTTTAAGAAATGTGTTTTACTTCTCAAATGGAATCAACAAAGTATGCACATTCTACGTCATAATGACTTTCTATAGTTTGCGCATGCGTCCGGATATAAGAAAAGCTTACTTCCACCGTTTTTTCAAATCACAGCTTCTAGAAGGTTTAAATGATTTCTTAAAAAACACGAGTTTTTAGAAACTGTGTTTTATTTCATAAATGGAATCTACAAAGTATGCACATTCTACGTCATCAAGACTTTCTATAGTTTGCGCATGCGTTCGGAAATAAGAAAAGCTTACTTGCCCCGTTTTTTAAAATCACAGCTTCTAGAAGGTTTACATGATTTCTTAAAAAACACTAGTTTTTAGAAAATATGTTTTATTTCATAAATCGAATAAACAAAGTATGCACATTCTACGTCATAACGACTTTCTATACTTTGCGCATGCATTTGGAAATAAGAAAAGCTTACTTCCCCCGTTTTTTAAAATGAAAGCTTCTAGAAGGTTTACATGATTTCTTAAAAAACACGAGTTTTTAGAAAATGTATTTTATTTCTTAAATGGAATCAAAAAAGTATGCACATTCTACGTCATAATGACTTTCTATAGTTTGCGCATGCGTCCGGAAATAAGAAAATCTTACTTCCACCGTTTTTTAAAATCACAGCTTCTAGAAGGTTTACATGATTTCTTAAAAAAAATGAGTTTTTTGAAAATGTGTTTTAATTCATAAATGGAATCAACCATGAATGCACATTCTACGTCATAACGGCTTTCTATAGTTTGCGAATGCATCAGGAAATAAGAAAAGCTTACTCCAACGTTTTTTAAAATCACAGCTTCTAGAAGGTTTACATGATTTCGTAAAAAACACGAGTTTTTAGAAAATGTGTTTTATTTCGTAAATGGAATCTTCAAAGTATGCACATTCTATGTCGAAAAGACTTTCTATAGTTTGCGCATGTGTCCGGAAATAAGAAAAGCTTACTTGCCGGATTTTTTAAAATCACAGCTTCTAGAAGGTTTACATGATTTCTTAAAAAACACTAGTTTTTAGAAAATGTGTTTTATTTCATAAATCGAATCAACAAAGTATGCACATTCTACGTCATAACGACATTCTATACTTTGCGCATGCGTTTGGAAATAAGAAAAGCTTACTTCCCCCGTTTTTTAAAATCATAGCTTCTAGAAGGATTACATGATTTCTTAAAAAACACGAGTTTTTAGAAAATGTGTCTTATTTCTCAAATGGAATCAACAAAGTATGCACATTCTATGTCATAATGAATTTCTATAGTTTGCGCATGCGTCCGGAAATAAGAAAAGCTTACTTCCACCGTTTTTTAAAATCACAGCTTCTAGAAGGTTTACATGATTTCTTAGAAAACACGAGTTTTTAGAAAATGTGTTTTATTTCATAAATGGAATCAGCCATGTATGCACATTCTACGTCATAACGACTTTCTATAGTTTGCGCATGCGTCAGGAAACAAGAAAAGCTTACTTCCACCGTTTTTTAAAATCACAGCTTCTAGAAGGTTTACATGATTTCTTAAAAAACATGAGTTTTTAGAAAATGTGTTTTATATCATAAATGGAATCAACCATGTATGCACATTCTATGTCATAACGACTTTCTATACTTTGCGCATGCGTTTGGAAGTAAGAAAAGCTTACTTCCCCCGTTTTTTAAAATCATAGCTTCTAGAAGGTTTACATGATTTCTTAAAAAACACGAGTTTTCAGAAAATGTGTTTTATTTCTTAAATGGAATCAACAAAGTATGCACATTCTATGTCATAATGACTTCCTATAGTTTGCGCATGCGTCTGGAAATAAGAAAAGCTTACTTCCACCGTTTTTTAAAATCAAATCTTCTAGAAGGTTTACATGATTTCTTAAAAAACATGAGTTTTTAGAAAATGTGTTTTATTTCATAAATGGAATCAACAAATTATGCACATTCTACGTCATAACGACTTTCTATAGTTTGCGCATTCGTCCGGAAATAAGAAAAGCTTACTTCCACCGTTTTTTAAAATCACAGTTTCTAGAAGGTTTACATGATTTCTTAAAAAACACGAGTTTTTAGAAAATGTGTTTTATTTCATAAATGGAATCAACAAAGTATGCACATTCTACGTCATAACGACTTTCTATAGTTTGTGCATGCGTTTGGAAATAAGAAAAGCTTATTTCCCCCGTTTTTTAAAATCACAGCTTCTAGAAGGTTTACATGATTTCCTAAAAAACACCAGTTTTTAGAAAATGTGTTTTATTTCATAAATGGAATCAACCATGTATGCACATTCTACGTCATAACGACTTTCTGTAGTTTGCGCATGCGTCAGGAAATAAGAAAAGCTTACTTCCACCGTTTTTTAAAATCACAGCTTCTAGAATGTTTACATGATTTTTTAAAAAACACGAGTTTTTAGAAAATGTGTTTTATTTCATAAACGGAATCAACAAAGTATGCACATTCTACATCATAACGACTTTCTATAGTTTGCCCATTCGTCCGGAATTATGAAAATCTTACTTCCACCGTTTTTTAAAATCACAGCTTCTAGAAGGTTTAAATGATTTCGTAAAAAACACGAGTTTTTAGAAAATGTGTTTTATTTCATAAATGCAATCTACAAAGTATGCACATTCTACGTCATAACGACTTTCTATAGTTTGCGCATTCGTCCGGAAATAAGAAAAGCTTTCTTCCACCGTTTATTAAAATCACAGCTTCTAGAAGGTTTACATGATTTCGTAAAAAACACGAGTTTTTAGAAAATGTGTTTTATTTTATAAATGCAATCTACAAAGTATGCACATTCTACGTCATAACGACTTTCTATAGTTTGCGCATGCGTTTGGAAATAAGGAAAGCTTACTTCCCCAGTTTTTTAAAATCACAGCTTCTCGAAGGTTTACATGATTTCTTAAAAAACACGAGTTTTTAGAAAATGTGTTTTATTTCATAAATGGAATCAACAAAGTACGCACATTCTACATCATAACGACTTTCTATAGTTTACGCATGCGTTCGGAAATATGAAAAGCTTACTTCCACCATTTTTTAAAATCACAGCTTCTAGAAGGTTTATATGATTTCTTAAAAAACACTAGTTTTTAGAAAATATGTTTTATTTCATAAATCGAATAAACAAAGTATGCACATTCTACGTCATAACGACTTTCTATAATTTGCGCATGCATTTGGAAATAAGAAAAGCTTACTTCCCCCGTTTTTTAAAATCATAGCTTCTAAAAGGTTTACATGATTTCTTAAAAAACACGAGTTTTTAGGAATTGTGTTTTACTTCTCAAATGGAATCAACAAAGTATGCACATTCTACGTCATAATGACTTTCTATAGTTTGCGCATGCGTCCGGATATAAGAAAAGCTTACTTCCACCATTTTTTCAAATCACAGCTTCTAGAAGGTTTAAATGATTTCTTAAAAAACACGAGTTTTTAGAAACTGTGTTTTATTTCATAAACGGAATCTACAAAGTATGCACATTCTACGTCATCAAGACTTTCTATAGTTTGCGCATGCGTTCAGAAATAAGAAAAGCTTACTTGCCCCGTTTTTTAAAATCACAGCTTCTAGAAGGTTTACATGATTTCTTAAAAAACACTAGTTTTTAGAAAATATGTTTTATTTCTTAAATCGAATAAACAAAGTATGCACATTCTACGTCATAACGACTTTCTATACTTTGCGCATGCATTTGGAAATAAGAAAAGCTTACTTCCCCCGTTTTTTAAAATCAAAGCTTCTAGAAGGTTTACATGATTTCTTAAAAAACACGAGTTTTTAGAAAATGTATTTTATTTCTTAAATGGAATCAAAAAAGTATGCACATTCTACGTCAAAAAGACTTTCTATAGTTTTCGCATGTGTCCGGAAATAAGAAAATCTTACTTGCCCCGTTTTTTAAAATCACAGCTTCTAGAAGGTTTACATGATTTCTTAAAAAACACTAGTTTTTAGAAAATGTGTTTTATTTCATAAATTGAATCAAAAAAGTATGCACATTCTACGTCATAACGACTTTCTATACTTTGCACATGCGTTTGGAAATAAGAAAAGCTTACTTCCCCCGTTTTTTAAAATCATAGCTTCTAGAAGGTTTACATGATTTCTTAAAAAACACGAGTTTTTAGAAAATGTGTTTTATTTCTCAAATCGAATCAACAAAGTATGCACATTCTACGTCATAAGGACTTTCTATAGTTTGCGCATGCGTCCGGAAGTAAGAAAAGCTTACTTCCACCATTTTTTAAAATCACAGCTTCTAGAAGGTTTACATGATTTCTTAAAAAACACGAGCTTTTAGAAACTGTGTTTTATTTCATAAATGGAATCTACAAAGTATGCACATTCTACGTCATAACAACTTTCTATAGTTTGCGCATGCGTCCGGAAATAAGAAAAGCTTACTTCCCCCGTTTTTTAAAATCATAGCTTCTAGAAGGTTTACATGATTTCTTAAAAAAAACGAGTGTTTAGAAAATGTGTTTTATTTCATAAATGGAATGAACAAAGTATGCACATTCTACGTCATAACGACTTTCTATAGTTTGCGCATGCGTTTGGAAATAAGAAAAGCTTACTTCCCCTGTTTTTTAAAATCACAGCTTCTAGAAGGTTTACATGATTTCTTAAAAAACACGAGATTTTAGAAAATGTGTTTTATTTCATAAATGGAATCAACCATGTATGCACATTCTACGTCATAACGGCTTTCTATAGTTTGCACATGCGTCAGGAAATAAGAAAAGCTTACTCCTCCGTTTTTTAAAATCACAGCTTCTAGAAGGTTTACATGATTTCGTAAAAAACACGAGTTTTTAGAAAATGTGTTTTATTTCATAAATGGAATCTACAAAGTATGCACATTCTACGTCAAAAAGACTTTCTATAGTTTGCGCATGTGTCCGGAAATAAGAAAAGCTTACTTACCCCGTTTTTTAAAATCACAGCTTCTAGAAGGTTTACATGATTTCTTAAAAAACACGAGTTTTTAGAAAATGTGTTTTATTTCTCAAATGGAATCAACAAAGTATGCACATTCTATGTCATAATGACTTTCTATAGTTTGCGCATGCGTCCGGAAATAAAAAAAGCTTACTTCCACCGTTTTTTAAAATCACAGCTTCTAGAAGGTTTACATGATTTCTTAAAAAACACGATTTTTTAGAAAATGTGTTTTATTTCATAAATGGAATCAACCATGTATGCAGATTCTACGTCATAACGACTTTCTATAGTTTGCGCACGCGTCAGGAAACAAGAAAAGCTTACTTCCACCGTTTTTTAAAATCACAGCTTCTAGAAGGTTTACATGATTTCTTAAAAAACAAGAGTTTTTAGAAAATGTGTTTTATTTCATAAACGGAATCAACCATGTATGCACATTCTACGTCATAACGACTTTCTATAGTTTGCGCATGCGTCAGGAAACAAGAAAAGCTTACTTCCACCGTTTTTTAAAATCACAACTTCTAGAAGGTTTACATGATTTCTTAAAAAACACGAGTTTTTAGAAAATGTGTTTTATTTCATAAATGGAATCAACAAAGTACGCACATTCTACGTCATAACGACTTTCTATACTTTGCGCATGCGTTTGGAAATAAGAAAAGCTTACTTCCCCGGTTTTTTAAAATCATAGCTTCTAGAAGGTTTACATGATTTCGTAAAAAACACGAGTTTTCAGAAAATGTGTTTTATTTCTTAAATGGAATCAACAAAGTATGCACATTCTACGTCATAATCACTTTCTATAGTTTGCGCATGCGTCCGGAAATAAGAAAAGCTTACTTCCACCGTTTTTTAAAATCACAGCTTCTAGAAGGTTTACATGATTTCTTAAAAAACACGAGTTTTTAGGAAATGTGTTTTATTTCATAAATGGAATCAACAAAGTATGCACATTCTACGTCATAACGAATTTCTATAGTTTGCGCATTCGTCCGGAAATAAGAAAAGGTTACTTCCACCGTTTATTAAAATCACAGCTTCTAGAAGGATTACTTGATTTCATAAAAAACACTAGTTTTTCGAAAATGTGTTTTATTTCATAAATCCAATCTACAAAGTATGCACATTCTACGTCATAACGACTTTCTATAGTTTGCGAATGCGTCCGGAAATAAGAAAAGCTTACTTTCCCCGTTTTTTAAAATCACAGCTTCTAGAAGGTTTACCTGATTTCTTAAAAAACACGAGTTTTTAGAAAGTGTGTTTTATTTCATAAATGGAATCAACAAAGTATGCACATTCTACGTCATAACGAATTTCTATAGTTTGCGCATTCGTCCGGAAATAAGAAAAGCTTACTTCCACCGTTTATTAAAATCACAGCTTCTAGAAGGTTTACTTGATTTCGTAAAAAACACGAGTTTTTAGAAAATGTGTTTTATTTCATAAATCCAATCTACAAAGTATGCACATTCTACGTCATAACGACTTTCTATAGTTTGCGCATGCGTCCGGAAATAAGAAAAGCTTACTTCCCCCGTTTTTTAAAATCACATCATCTAGATGGTTTACATGATTTCTTAAAAAACACGAGTTTTTAGAAAATGAGTTTTATTTCATAAATGGAATCTACAAAGTATGCACATTCTACATCATAACGACTTTCTATAGTTTGCGCATTCGTTCGGAAATATGAAAAGCTTACTTCCACCATTTTTTAAAACTACAGCTTCTAGAAGGTTTACATGATTTCGTAAAAAACAAGAGTTTTTAGAAAATGTGTTTTATTTCATAAATGGAATCTACAAAGTATGCACATTCTACGTCATAGCGACTTTCTATAGTTTGCGCATGCGTCCGGAAGTAAGAAAAGCTTACTTCCCCCGTTTTTCAAAATCACGGCTTCTAGAAGGTTTACATGATTTCTTAAAAAACACGAGTTTTTAGAAAATGTGTTTTATTTCATAAATGGAATCAACAAAGTATGCACATTCTATGTCATAACGACTTTCTATAGTTTGCGCATGCTTTTGGAAATAAGAAAAGCTACTTCCCCCGTTTTTTAAAATCACAGCTTCTAGAAGGTTTACATGATTTCCTAAAAAACACAAGTTTTTAGAAAATGTGTTTTATTTCATAAATGCAATCAACCATGTATGCACATTCTACGTCATAACGACTTTCTATAGTTTGCGCATGCGTCAGGAAATAAAAAAAGCTTACTTCCACCGTTTTTTAAAATCACAGCTTCTAGAAGGTTTACATGATTTCGTAAAAAACACGAGTTTTTAGAAACTGTGTTTTATTTTATAAATGGAATCTACAAAGTATGTACATTCTACGTCATAAATACTTTCTATAGTTTGCGCATGCGTTCGGAAATAAGAAAAGCTTACTTGCCCCGTTTTTTAAAATCATAGCTTCTAGAAGGTTTACATGATTTCTTAAAAAAAACGAGTCTTTAGAAAATGTGTTTTATTTCATAAATGGAATCAACAAAGTATGCACATTCTACGTCATAACGACTTTCTATACTTTGCACATGCGTTTGGAAATAAGAAAAGCTTACTTCCCCCGTTTTTTAAAATCACAGCTTCTAGAAGGTTTACATGATTTCTTAAAAAACACGAGTTTTTAGAAAATGTGTTTTATTTCATAAATGGAATGTACAAAGTATGCACATTCTACGTCATAACGACTTTCTATAGTTTGCCCATGCGTTTGGAAATAAGAAAAGCTTACTTTCCACGTTTTTTAACATCACAACTTCTAGAAGGTTTACATGATCTCTTAAAAAACATGAGTTTTAAGAAAATGTATTTTATTTCATAAATGGAATCTACCAAGTATGCACATTCTACGTCATAACGAATTTCTATATTTTGCGCATCCGTCCGGAAATAAGAAAAGCTTACTTCCACCGTTTATTAAAATCACAGCTTCTAGAAGGTTTACATGATTTCGTAAAAAACACGAGTTTTTAGAAAATGTGTTTTATTTCATAAATTGAATCAACAAAGTATGCACATTCTACATCATAATGACTTTCTATAGTTTGCAGATGCGTCCGGAAATAAGAAAAGCTTACTTCCACCATTTTTTAAAATCACAGCTTATAGAAGGTTTACATGATTTCGTAAAAAACACGAGTTTTTAGAAAATGTGTTTTATTTCATAAATGGAATCTACAAAGTATGCACATTCTACATCATAACGACTTTCTATAGTTTGCGCATTCGTCTGGAAATAAGAAAAGCTTACTTCCACCGTTTATTAAAATCACAGCTTCTAGAAGGTTTACATGATTTCGTAAAAAACATGAGTTTTCAAAAAATGTGTTTTATTTCATAAATGCAATCTACAAAGTATACACATTCTACGTCATAACGACTTTCTATAGTTTGCGCATGCGTCCGGAAATAAGAAAAGCTTACTTTCCGAATTTTTTAAAATCACTGCTTCTAGAAGGTTTACATGATTTCTTAAAAAACACGAGTTTTTAGAAAATGTGTTTTATTTCATAAATGGAATCAACAAAGTACCCACATTCTACGTCATAACGACTTTCTATACTTTGCGCATGCGTTTGGAAACAAGAAAAGCTTACTTCCCCCGTTTTTTAAAATCACAGCTTCTAGAAGGTTTACATGATTTCTTAAAAAACACGAGTTTTTAGAAAATGTGTTTTATTTCTCAAATGGAATCAACAAAGTATGCACATTCTACGTCATAACGACTTTCTATAATTTGCGCATGCATTTGGAAATATGAAAAGCTTACTTCCCCCTTTTTTAAAATCACAGCTTCTAGAAGGTTTACATGATTTCTTTAAAAACACGAGTTTTTAGAAAATGTGTTTTATTTCATAAATGGAATCTACCAAGTATGCACATTCTACGTCATAACGACTTTCTATAAATTGCACATGCGTCTGGAAATAAGAAAAGCTTTCTTCCACCATTTTTTAAAATCACAGCTTCTCGAAGGTTTACATGATTTCTTAAAAAACACGAGTTTTTAGAAAATGTGTTTTATTTCATAAATGGAATCAACAAAGTATGCAGATTCTACGTCATAACGACTTTCTATAGTTTGCGCATTCGTCCGGAAATATGAAAATCTTACTTCCACCGTTTTTTAAAATCACAGCTTCTAGAAGGTTTACATGATTTCGTAAAAAACATGAGTTTTTAGAAAATGTGTTTTATTTCATAAATGCAATCTACAAAGTATGCACATTCTACGTCATAACGACTTTCTATAGTTTGCGCATGCGTCCGGAAATAAGAAAAGCTTACTTCCCCAATTTTTTAAAATCACTGCTTCTAGAAGGTTTACATGATTTCTTAAAAAACACGAGTTTTTAGAAAATGTGTTTTATTTCATAAATGGAATCAACAAAGTACGCACATTCTACATCATAAGGACTTTCTATACTTTGCGCATGCGTTTGGAAATAAGAAAAGCTTACTTCCCCCGTTTTTTAAAATCACAGCTTCTAGAAGGTTTACATGATTTCTTAAAAAACACGAGTTTTTAGAAAATGTGTTTTATTTCTCAAATGGAATCAACAAAGTATGCACATTCTACGTCATAATGACTTTCTATAGTTTGCGCATGCGTCCGGAAATAAGAAAAGCTTACTTCCACCGGTTTTTAAAATCACAGCTTCTAGAAGGTTTACATGATTTCTTAAAAAACACGAGTTTTTAGAAAATGTGTTTTATTTCATAAATGGAATCTACCAAGTATGCACATTCTACGTAATAACGAATTTCTATAGTTTGCGCATTCGTCCGGAAATAAGAAAAGCTTACTTCCACCGTTTATTAAAATCACAGCTTCTAGAAGGTTTACATGATTTCCTAAAAAACACGAGTTTTTAGAAAATGTGTTTTATTTCATAAATGGAATCAACCATGTATGCACATTCTACGTCATAACGACTTTCTATAGTTTGCGCATGCGTCCAGAAATAAGAAAAGCTTACTTCAACCATTTTTTAAAATCACAACATCTAGAAGGTTTACATGATTTCGTAAAAAACACGAGTTTTTAGAAAATGTGTTTTATTTCATAAATGGAATTTACAAAGTATGCACGTTCTACGTCATAAAGACTTTCTATAGTTTGCGCATGCGTTCAGAAATAAGAAAAGCTTACTTGCCCCGTTGTTTAAAATCACAGCTTCTAGAAGGTTTACATGATTTCTTAAAAAACACTAGTTTTTAGAAAATGTGTTTTATTTCATAAATCGAATCAACAAAGTATGCACATTCTACGTCATAACGACTTTCTATACTTTGCGCATGCGTTTGGAAATAAGAAAAGCTTACTTCCCCCGTTTTTTAAAATCATAGCTTCTAGAAGGTTTACATGATTTCTTAAAAAACACGAGTTTTTAGAAAATGTGTTTTATTTCTTAAATGGAATCAACATAGTATGCACATTCTACGTCATAATGACTTTCTATAGTTTGCGCATGCGTCCGGAAATAAGAAAAGCTTACTTCCACCGTTTTTTAAAATCACAGCTTCTAGAAGGTTTACATGATTTCTTAAAAAACACGAGTTTTTAGAAAATGTGTTTTATTTCATAAATGGAATCAACAAAGTATGCACATTCTACGTCATAAAGACTTTCTATAGTTTGCGCATGCGTCCGAAAATAAGAAAAGCTTCCCTCCCCCGTTTTTTAAAATCACAGCTTCTAGAAGGTTTACATGATTTCTTAAACAACATGAGTTTTTAGAAAATGTGTTTTATTTCATAAATGGAATCCAGAAAGTATGCACATTCTACGTCATAATGACTTTCTATAGTTTGCGCATGCGTTTGGAAATAAGAAAAGCTTACTTCCCCCGTTTTTTAAAATCACAGCAGCTTCTAGAAGGTTTACATGATTTCTTAAAAAACACGAGTTTTTAGAAAATATGTTTAATTTCATAAATGGAATCAACCATGTATGCACATTCTACGTCATAACGGCTTTCTATAGTTTGCGCATGCGTCAGGAAATAAGAAAAGCTTACTCCACCGTTTTTTAAAATCACAGCTTCTAGAAGGTTTACATGATTTCTTAAAAAACACGAGTGTTTAGAAAATGTGTTTTATTTCATAAATGGAATCTACCAAGTATTCACATTCTACGTCATAACGAATTTCTATAGTTTGCGCATCCGTCCGGAAATAAGAAAAGCTTACTTCCACCGTTTATTAAAATCACAGCTGCTAGAAGGTTTACATGATTTCGTAAAAAACACGAGTTTTTAGAAAATGTGTTCTATTTCATAAATGCAATCTACAAAGTATGCACATTCTACGTCATAATGACTTTCTATAGTTTGCGCATTCGTCCGGAAATAAGAAAAGCTTACTTCCCCCGTTTTTTAAAATCACAGCTTCTAGAAGGTTTACATGATTTCTTAAAAAACACGAGTTTTTAGAAAATGTGTTTTATTTAGTAAATGGAATCAACAAAGTATGCACATTCTACGTGATAACGACTTTCTATAGTTTGCGCATTTGTCCGGAAATATGAAAATCTTACTTCCACCGTTTTTTAAAATCACAGCTTTTAGAAGGTTTACATCATTTCGTAAAAAACACGAGTTTTTAGAAAATGTGTTTTATTTCATAAATCAAATCTACAAAGTATGCACATTCTACGTCATAACGACTTTCTATAGTTTGCGCATGCGTCCGGAAATAAGAAAAGCTTACTTCCCCCGTTTTTTAAAATCACATCATCTAGATGGTTTACATGATTTCTTAAAAAACACGAGTTTTTAGAAAATGTGTTTTATTTCATAAATGGAATCAACAAAGTATGCACATTCTACATCATAACGACTTTCTATAGTTTGCGCATTCGTTCGGAAATATGAAAAGCTTACTTCCACCATTTTTTAAAACTACAGCTTCTAGAAGGTTTACATGATTTCGTAAAAAACAAGAGTTTTTAGAAAATGTGTTTTATTTCATAAATGGAATCTACAAAGTATGCACATTCTACGTCATAGCGACTTTCTATAGTTTGCGCACGCGTCCGGAAGTAAGAAAAGCTTACTTCCCCCGTTTTTCAAAATCACGGCTTCTAGAAGGTTTACATGATTTCTTAAAAAACACGAGTTTTTAGAAAATGTGTTTTATTTCATAAATGGAATCAACAAAGTATGCAAATTCTATGTCATAACGACTTTCTATAGTTTGCGCATGCTTTTGGAAATAAGAAAAGCTACTTCCCCCGTTTTTTAAAATCACAGCTTCTAGAAGGTTTACATGATTTCCTAAAAAACACGAGTTTTTAGAAAATGTGTTTTATTTCATAAATGCAATCAACCATGTATGCACATTCTACGTCATAACGACTTTCTATAGTTTGCGCAGGCGTCAGGAAATAAGAAAAGCTTACTTCCACCGTTTTTTAAAATCACAGCTTCTAGAAGGTTTACATGATTTCGTAAAAAACACGAGTTTTTAGAAACTTTGTTTTATTTCATAAATGGAATCTACAAAGTATGTACATTCTACGTCATAAATACTTTCTATAGTTTGCGCATGCGTTCGGAAATAAGAAAAGCTTACTTCCCCCGTTTTTTAAAATCATAGCTTCTAGAAGGTTTACATGATTTCTTAAAAAACACGAGTTTTTAGAAAATGTGTTTTATTTCATAAATGGAATCAACAAAGTACCCACATTCTACGTCATAACGACTTTCTATACTTTGCGCATGCGTTTGGAAAGAAGAAAAGCTTACTTCCCCCGTTTTTTAAAATCACAGCTTCTAGAAGGTTTACATGATTTCTTAAAAAACATGAGTTTTTAGAAAATGTGTTTTATTTCATAAATGGAATCAACCATGTATGCACATTCTACGTCATAACGACTTTCTATAGTTTGCGCATGCGTCCAGAAATAAGAAAAGCTTACTTCAACCATTTTTTAAAATCACAACATCTAGAAGGTTTACATGATTTCGTAAAAAACACGAGTTTTTAGAAAATGTGTTTTATTTCATAAATGGAATTTACAAAGTATGCACATTCTACGTCATAACGACTTTCTATACTTTGCGCATGCGTTTGGAAATAAGAAAAGCTTACTTCCCCCGTTTTTTAAAATCATAGCTTCTAGAAGGTTTACATGATTTCTTAAAAAACACGAGTTTTTAGAAAATGTGTTTTATTTCTTAAATGGAATCAACATAGTATGCACATTCTACGTCATAATGACTTTCTATAGTTTGCGCATGCGTCCGGAAATAAGAAAAGCTTACTTCCATCGTTTTTTAAAATCACAGCTTCTAGAAGGTTTACATGATTTCTTAAAAAACATGAGTTTTTAGAAAATGTGTTTTATTTCATAAATGGAATCAACAAAGTATGCACATTCTACGTCATAAAGACTTTCTATAGTTTGCGCATGCGTCCGAAAATAAGAAAAGCTTACCTCCCCCGTTTTTTAAAATCACAGCTTCTAGAAGGTTTACATGATTTCTTAAACAACATGAGTTTTTAGAAAATGTGTTTTATTTCATAAATGGAATCCAGAAAGTATGCACATTCTACGTCATAATGACTTTCTATAGTTTGCGCATGCGTTTGGAAATAAGAAAAGCTTACTTCCCCCGTTTTTTAAAATCACAGTAGCTTCTAGAAGGTTTACATGATTTCTTAAAAAACACGAGTTTTTAGAAAATATGTTTAATTTCATAAATGGAATCAACCATGTATGCACATTCTACGTCATAACGGCTTTCTATAGTTTGCGCATGCGTCAGGAAATAAGAAAAGCTTACTCCACCGTTTTTTAAAATCACAGCTTCTAGAAGGTTTACATGATTTCTTAAAAAACACGAGTGTTTAGAAAATGTGTTTTATTTCATAAATGGAATCTACCAAGTATTCACATTCTACGTCATAACGAATTTCTATAGTTTGCGCATCCGTCCGGAAATAACAAAAGCTTACTTCCACCGTTTATTAAAATCACAGCTTCTAGAAGGTTTACATGATTTCGTAAAAAACACGAGTTTTTAGAAAATGTGTTTTATTTCATAAATGCAATCTACAAAGTATGCACATTCTACGTCATAATGACTTTCTATAGTTTGCGCATTCGTCCGGAAATAAGAAAAGCTTACTTCCCCCGTTTTTTAAAATCACAGCTTCTAGAAGGTTTACATGATTTCTTAAAAAACACGAGTTTTTAGAAAATGTGTTTTATTTAGTAAATGGAATCAACAAAGTATGCACATTCTACGTGATAACGACTTTCTATAGTTTGTGCATTTGTCCGGAAATATGAAAATCTTACTTCCACCGTTTTTTAAAATCACAGCTTTTAGAAGGTTTACATGATTTCGTAAAAAACACGAATTTTTAGAAAGTGTGTTTAATTTCATAAATGGAATCTACAAAGTATGCACATTCTACGTCATAAAGACTTTCTATAGTTTGCGCATGCGTCCGGAAATAAGAAAAGCTTACTTGCCTCGTTTTTTAAAATCACAGCTTCTAGAAGGTTTACATAATTTCTTAAAAAACACGAGTTTTTAGAAAATGTGTTTTATTTCATAAATTTAATTAACAAAGTATGCACATTCTACGTGATACCGACTTTCTATAGTTTGCGCATTTGTCCAGAAATATGAAAATCTTACTTCCACCGTGTTTCAAAATCACAGCTTCTAGAAGGTTTACATGATTTCGTAAAAAACATGAATTTTTAGAAAATGTGTTTTATTTAATAAATGGAATCTACAAAGTATGCACATTCTACGTCATAATGACTTTCTACAGTTTGCGCATGCGTCCGGAAATAAGAAAAGCTTACTTGCCCCGTTTTTTAAAATCACAGCTTCTAGAAGGTTTACATGATTTCTTAAAAAACACGAGTTTTTAGAAAATGTGTTTTATTTCTCAAATGGAATCAACAAAGTATGCACATTCTACGTCATAATGAATTTCTATAGTTTGCGCATGCGTCCGGAAATAAGAAAAGCTTACTTCCATCGTTTTTTAAAATCACAGCTTCTAGAAGATTTACATGATTTCTTAAAAAACACAAGTTTTTAGAAAATGTGTTTTATTTCATAAATAGAATCTACCAAGTATGCACATTCTACGTCATAACGACTTTCTATAGTTTGCGCATGCGTCCGGAAATAAGAAAAGCTTACTTCCCCCGTTTTTAAAAATCACAGATCGTAAAAGGTTTACATGATTTCTTAAAAAACACGAGTTTTTAGAAAATGTGTTTTATTTCATAAATGGAATCAACAAAGTATGCACATTCTACGTCATAACGACTTTCTATAGTTTGCGCATGCGTTTGGAAATATGAAAAGCTTACTTCCCCCATTTTTTAAAATCACAGCTTCTAGAAGGTTTCCATGATTTCTTAAAAAACACGAGTTTTTAGAAAATGTGTTTTATTTCATAAATAGAATCAACAAAGTATGCACAATCTACGTCATAATGACTTTCTATAGTTTGCGTATCCGTCCGGAAATAAGAAAAGCTTACTTCCACCGTTTTTTAAAATCACAGCTTCTAGAAGGTTTACATGATTTCTTAAAAAACATGAGTTTTTAGAAAATGTGTTTTATTTCATAAATGTAATCAACAAAGTATGCACATTCTACGTCATAACGACTTTCTATAGTTTGCGCATTCGTCCGGAAATATGAAAATCTTACCTCCACCGTTTTTTAAAATCACAGCTTCTAGAAGGTTTACATGATTTCTTAAAAAACACGAGTTTTTAGAAAATGTGTTTTATTTCATAAATGGAATCAACCATGTATGCACATTCTACATCATAACGACTTTCTATAGTTCCCGCATGCGTCAGGAAATAAGAAAAGCTTACCTCCACCGTTTTTTAAAATCACAGCTTCTAGAAGGTTTACATGATTTTGTAAAAAGCATGAGTTTTAAGAAAATGTGTTTTATTTCATAAATGGAATCAACAAAGTATGCACATTCTATGTCATAACGACTTTCTATAGTTTTTGCATGCGTTCGGAAATAAGAAAAGCTTACTTCCCCCGTTTTTTAAAATCACAGCTTCTAGAAACTTTACATGATTTCTTAAAAAACACGAGTTTTTAGAAAATGTGTTTTATTTCATAAATGGAATCAACAAAGTATGCACATTCTAAGTCATAACGACTTTCTATAGTTTGCGCATGCGTCCGGAAATAAGAAAAGCTTACTTCCCCCGTTTTTTAAAATCACAGCTTCTAGAAGGTTTACATGATTTCTTAAAAAACACGAGTTTTTAGAAAATGTGTTTTATTTCATAAATGGAATCAACAAAGTATGCACATTCTACGTCATAACGACTTTCTATAGTTTGCGCCTTCGTACGGAAATAAGAAAAGCTTACTTCCACCGTTTCCTAAATCACAGCTTCTAGAAGGTTTACATGATTTCGTAAAAAACACAAGATTTTAGAAAATGTGTTTTATTTGATAAATGGAATCTACAAAGTATGCACATTCTACGTCATAACTACTTTCTATAGTTTGCGCATGTGTTCGGAAATAAGAAAAGCTTACTTCCACCGTTTTTTAAAATCACAGCTTCTAGAAGGTTTACATGGTTTCGTAAAAAACACGAGTTTTTAGAAAATGTGTTTTATTTCATAAATGGAATCTACAAAGTATGCACATTCTACGTCATAACGACTTTCTATAGTTTGCGCATGCGTCCGGAAATAAGAAAAGCTTACTTCCACCGTTTTTTAAAATCACAGATCCTAGAAGGTTTACATGATATTTTAAAAAACACGAGTTTTTAGAAAATGTGTTTTATTTCACAAATGGAATCAACAAAGTATGCACATTCTATGTCATAACGACTTTCTATAGTTTGCGCATGCGTCCAGAAATAAGAAACGCTTACTTCCACCGTTTTTTAAAATCATAGCTTCTAGAAGGTTTACATGATTTCGTAAAAAACACGAGTTTTTAGAAAATGTGTTTTATTTCACAAATGGAATCTAAAAAGTATGCACATTCTATGTCATAACGACTTTCTATAGTTTGCGCATGTGTCGGGAAATAAGAAAAGCTTACTTCCACCGTTTTTTAAAATCACAGCTTCTAGAAGGTTTACATGATTTCTTAAAAAACACGAGTTTTTAGAAAAGGTGTTTTATTTCATAAATTGAATCAACAAAGTATGCACATTCTACGTCATAACGACTTTCTATAGTTTGCGCATTCGTCTGGAAATAAGAAAAGCTTACTTCCACTGTTTTTTAAAATCACAGCTTCTAGAAGGTTTACATGATTTCGTAAAAAACACGAGTTTTTAGAAAATGTGTTTTATTTGATAAATGGAATCTAGAAAGTATGCACATTCTACGTCATAACGACTTTCTATAGTTTGCGCATGTGTCCGGAAATAAGAAAAGCTTACTTCCCCCGTTTTTTAAAATCACAGCTTCTGGAAGGTTTACATGATTTCCTAAAAAACACGAGTTTTTAGAAAATGTGTTTTATTTCGTAAATGGAATCAACAAAGTATGCACATTCTACGTCATAACAACTTTCTATAGTTTGCGCATGCGTCCGGAAATAAGAAAAGCTTACTTCAACCGTTTTTTAAAATCACAGCTTCTAGAAGGTTTACATGATTTCTTAAAAACCTCGAGTTTTTAGAAAATGTGTTTTATTTCTTAAATGGAATCAACAAAGTGTGCACATTCTACGTCATAACGACTTTCTATAGTTTGCGCATTCGTCCGGAAGTAAGAAAAGCTTACTTAGACTGTTTTTTAAAATCACAGCTTCTAGAAGGTTTACATGATTTCGTAAAAAACACGAGTTTTTAGAAAATGTGTTTTATTTGATAAATGGAATCTACAAAGTATGCGCATTCTACGTCATAACGACTTTCTATAGTTTGCGCATCCGCCCGGAAATAAGAAAAGCTTACTTCCCCCGTTTTTTAAAATCACAGCTTCTGGAAGGTTTACATGATTTCTTAAAAAACACGAGTTTTTAGAAAATGTGGTTTATTTCATAAATGGAATAGACAAAGTATGCACATTCTACGTCATAATGAATTTCTATCGTTTGCGCATGCGTCCTGAAATAAGAAAGGCTTACTTCCACAGTTTTTTAAAATCACAGCTTCTAGAAGGTTTACATGATTTCTTAAAAACCCCAAGTTTTTACAAAATGTGTTTTATTTAATAAACGGAATCAACAAAGTATGCACATTCTACGTCATAACGACTTTCTATAGTTTGCGCATTCGTCCAGAAATAAGAAAAGCTTAGTTCCACCGCTTTTTAAAATCACAGCTTCTAGACGGTTTACATGATTTCGTAAAAAACACGAGTTTTTAGAAAATGTGTTTTATTTGATAAATGGAATATACAAAGTATGCACATTCTACGTCATAAAGACTTTCTATAGTTTGCCCGTGCATCCGGAAATAAGAAAAGATTACTTCCCTCGTTTTTTAAAATCACAGCATCTAGAAGGTTTACATGACTTTTTAAAAAATACGAGTTTTTAGAAAATATGTTTTATTTCATAAATGGAATCAAGAAAGTATGCACATTCTATGTCATAACGACTTTCTATAGTTTGCGCATGCGTTTGGAAATAAGAAAAGCTTACTTCCCCCGTTTTTTAAAATCACAGCTTCTAGAAGGTTTACATGATTTCTTAAAAAACACGAGTTTTTAGAAAATGTGTTTTATTTCATAAATGGAATCAACAAAATATGCACATTCTACGTCATAACAACTTTCTATAGTTTGCGCATGCGTCTGGAAATAAGAAAAGCTTACTTCCATCGTTTTTTTAAATCACAGCTTCTAGAAGGTTTACATGATTTCGTAAAAAACACGAGTTTTTAGAAAATGTGTTTTATTTCATAAACGGAATCAACAAAGTATGCAAATTCTACGTCAAAACGACTTTCTATAGTTTGCACATTCGTCCGGAAATAGGAAAGCTTACTTCCACCGTTTTTTAAAATCACAGCTTCTAGAAGGTTTATATTATCTCGTAAAAAACACGAGTTTTTAGAAAATGTGTTTTATTTCATGAATGGAATCACCAATGTATGCACATTCTACGTCATAACGACTTTCTATAGTTTGCGCATGCAGTTGGAAATAAGAAAAGCTTACTTCCCCCATTTTTTAAAATCACAGCTTCTAGAAGGTTTACATGATTTCTTAAAAAACACGAGTTTTCAGAAAATGTGTTTTATTTCATAAATGGAATCAACAAAGTATGCACATACTATGTCATAACGACTTTCTATAATTTGCGCATTCCTCTGGAAATAAGAAAAGCTTACTTCCACCGTTTTTTTAAATCACAGCTTCTAGAAGGTTTACATGATTTCTTAAAAAACACGAGTTTTTAGAAAATTTGTTTTATTTCATAAATGGAATCTACAAAGTATGTACATTCTACGTCATAACGACTTTCTATAGTTTGCGCATGCGTCCGGAAATAAGAAAAGCTTACTTCCCCCGTTTTTTAAAATCACAGCTTCTAGAAGGTTTACATGATTTCTTAAAAAACACGAGTTTTTAGAAAATTTGTTTTATTTCATAAATGGAATCAACAAAGTATGCAAATTCTACGTCATAACGACTTTCTATAGTTTGCCCATGCGTTTGGAAATAAGAAAAGCTTACTTCCCCCGTTTTTTAAAATCACAGCTTCTAGAAGGTTTACATGATTTCTTAAAAAACACGAGTTTTTAGAAAATCTGTTTTATTTCATAAATGGAATCAACAAAGTATGCACATTCTACGTCATAATGACTTTCTACAGTTTGCGCATTCGTCCGGAGATAGGAAAGCTTACTTCCACCGTTTTTTAAAATCACGGCTTTTAGAAGGTTTACATGATTTCTTAAAAAATGCGACTTTTTAGAAAATGTGTTTTATTTCATAAATGGAATCTACAAAGTATGCACATTCTACGTCATAACGACTTTCTATAGTTTGCGCATACGTTCGGAAATAAGAAAAGCTTACTTCCACCGTTTTTTAAAATCACAGCTTCTAGAAGGTTTACATGATGTCGTAAAAAACACGAGTTTTTAGAAAATGTGTTTTATTTCATAAATGGAATCTACAAAGTATGCACATTCTACATCATAATGACTTTCTATAGTTTGCGCATGTGTCCGGAAATAAGAAAGCCCTACTTCCGCCATTTTTTAAAATCACGGCTTCTAGAAGGTTTACATGATGTCTTAAAAAGCACAATTTTTTAGAAAATGTGTTTTATTTCATAAATGGAATCTACAAAGTATACACATTCTACGTCATAACGACTTTCTATAGTTTGCACATGTGTCTGGAAATAAGAAAACCTTACTTCCCCCATTTTTTAAAATCACAGCTTCTAGACGGTTTACATGATTTCTTAAAAAACACGAGTTTTTAGAAAATGTGTTTTATTTCATAAATGGAATCAACAAAGTATGCACATTCTACGTCATAACGAATTTCTATAGTTTGCGCATGCGTTTGGAAATAAGAAAATCTTACTTCCCCCGTTTTTTAAAATCACAGCTTTTAGAAGGTTTACATGATTTCTTAAAAAACACGATGTTTTAGAAAATGTGTTTTATTTCATAAATTTTATCAACAAAGTATGCACATTCTACGGCATAACGACTTTCTATAGTTTCCGCATGCGTCCGGAAATAAGAAAAACTTACTTCCACCGTTTTTTAAAATCACAGCTTCTAGAGGGTTTACATGATTTCTTAAAAAACACGAGTTTTTAGAAAATGTGTTTTATTTCGTAAATGGAATCTACAAAGTATGCACATTGTACGTCATAATGACTTTCTATAGTTTGCACATTCGTCCGGAAATAAGAAAAGATTACTTCCACCGTTTTTTAAAATCACAGCTTCTAGAAGGTTTACATGATTTCGTAAAAAACACGAGTTTTTAGAAAATGTGCTTTATTTCATAAATGGAATCTACAAAGTATGCAAATTCTACGTCATAACGACTTTCTATTGTTTGCGCATGCGTCCGGAAATAAGAAAAGCTTACTTCCACCGTTTTTTAAAATCACGGCTTCTAGAAGGCTTACATGATTTCGTAAAAATAACAAGTATGCACATTCTATGTCATAACGACTTTCTATAGTTTGCGCATTCCTCTAAAAATAAGAAAAGCTTACTTCCACCGTTGTTTAAAATCACAGCTTCTAGAAGGTTTACATGGTTTCTTAAAAAACACGAGTTTTTAGAAAATTTGTTTTATTTCATAAATGGAATCTACAAAGTATGTACATTCTACGTCATAACGACTTTCTATAGTTTGTGCATGCGTCCGGAAATAAGAAAAGCTTACTTCCACCGTTTTTTAAACTCACAGCTTCCAGAAGGTTTACATGATTTCTTAAAAAACACGAGTTTTTAGAAAATGTGTTTTATTTCATAAATGGAATCAACAAAGTATGCACATTCTACGTCATAACGACTTTCTATAGTTTGCGCATGCGTTTGGAAATAAGAATAGCTTACTTCCCCCGTTTTTTAAAATCACAGCTTCTAGAAGGTTTACATGATTTCTTAAAAAACACGAGTTTTTAGAAAATGTGTTTTATTTCATAAATGGAATCGACAAAGTATGCACATTCTATGTCATAACGACTTTCTATAGTTTGCGCATGCGTCCGGAAATAAGAAAAGCATACTTCCACCGTTTTTTAAAATCACAGCTTCTAGAAGGTTTACATGATTACGTAAAAAACATGAGTTTTTAGAAAATGTGTTTTATTTCATAAATGGAATCTACAAAGTATGCACATTCTATGTCATAACGACTTTCTATTGTTTGCACATGCGTTCGGAAATAAGAAAAGCTTACTTCCACCGTTTTTTAAAATCACAGTTTCTAGAAGGTTTACATGATTTCGTAAAAAACACGAGTTTTTAGAAAATGTGTTTTATTTCATAAATGGAATCTACAAAGTATGCACATTCTACATTATAACGACTTTCTATAGTTTGCGCATGCGTCCGGAAATAAGAAAAGCTTACTTCCACCGTTTTTTAAAATCATAGCTTCTAGAAGGTTTACATGATGTCGTAAAAAACACGGGTTTTTAGAAAATGTGTTTTATTTCATAAATGGAATCTACAAAGTATGCACATTCTACGTCATAATGACTTTCTATAGTTTGCGCATGTGTCCGGAAATAAGAAAAGCCTACTTCCACCATTTTTTAAAATCACGGGTTCTAGAAGGTTTACATGATGTCGTAAAAAAACACAAGTTTTTAGAAAATGTGTTTTATTTCATAAATGGACTCTACAAAGTATGCACATTCTACGTCATAACGACTTTCTATATTTTGCGCATGTGTCCGGAAATAAGAAAACCTTACTTCCCCCGTTTTTTAAAATCACAGCTTCTAGAAGGTTTACATGATTTCTTAAAAAACACGAGTTTTTAGAAAATGTGTTTTATTTCATAAATGGAATCAACAAAGTATGCACGTTCTACGATATAACGAATTTCTATAGTTTGCGCATGCGTTTGGAAATAAGAAAAGCTTACTTCCCCCGTTTTTTAAAATCACGGCTTCTAGAAGGTTTACAAGATTTCTTAAAAAACACGAGTTTTTAGAGAATGTGTTTTATTTCATAAATGGAATCAACAAAGTATGCACATTCTATGTCATAACGACTTTCTATAGTTTGCGCATGCGTCCGAAAATAAGAAAAGCTTACTTCCACCGTTTTTTAAAATCACAGCTTCTAGAAGGTTTACATGATTACGTAAAAAACACGAGTTTTTAGAAAATGTGTTTTATTTCATAAATGGAATCTACAAAGTATGCACATTCTACGTCATAACGAATTTCTATAGTTTGCGGATGCGTCCGGAAATAAGAAAAGCTTACTTCCACCGTTTTTTAAAATCATAGCTTCTAGAAGGTTTACATGATGTCGTAAAAAACACGGGTTTTTAGAAAATGTGTTTTATTTCATAAATCGAATCTACAAAGTATGCACATTCTACGTCATAATGACTTTCTATAGTTGGCGCATGCGTCCGGAAATAAGAAAAGCCTACTTCCACCATTTTTTAAAATCACGGGTTCTAGAAGGTTTACATGATGTCGTAAAAAACACAAGTTTTTAGAAAATGTGTTTTATTTCATAAATGGACTCTACAAAGTATGCACATTCTACGTCATAACGACTTTCTATATTTTGCGCATGTGTCCGGAAATAAGAAAACCTTACTTCCCCCATTTTTTAAAATCACAGCTTCTAGAAGGTTTACATGATTTCTTAAAAAACACGAGTTTTTAGAAAATGTGTTTTATTTCATAAATGGAATCAACAAAGTATGCACGTTCTACGTCATAACGAATTTCTATGGTTTGCGCATGCGTTTGGAAATAAGAAAAGCTTACTTCCCCCGTTTTTTAAAATCACGGCTTCTAGAAGGTTTACATGATTTCTTAAAAAACACGAGTTTTTAGAAAATGTGTTTTATTTCATAAATGGAATCAACAAAGTATGCACATTCTACGTCATAACGACTTTCTATAGTTTGCGCATGCGTCCGGAAATAAGAAAAACTTACTTCCACCGTTTTTTAAAATCACAGCTTCTAGAAGGTTTACATGATTTCTTAAAAAACACGAGTTTTTAGAAAATGTGTTTTATTTCATAAATCGAATCAACAAAGTATGCACATTCTACGTCATAACAACTTTCTATAGTTTGTGCATGGGTTTGGAAATAAGAAAAGCTTACTTCCCCCATTTTTTAAAATCACAGCTTCTAGAAGGTTTACATGATTTCTTAAAAAACACGAGTTTTTAGAAAATGTGTTTTATTTCATAAATGGAATCAAAAAAGCATGCACATTCTACGTCATAACGACTTTCTATAGTTTGCGCAAGCGTCCGGAAATAAGAAAAATTTACTTCCCCCGTTTTTTAAAATCACAGCTTCTAGAAGGTTTACATGATTTCTTAAAAAACACGAGTTTTTAGAAAATGTGTTTTATTTCATAAATGGAATCAACAAAGTATGCACATTCGATGTCATAACGACTTTCTATTGTTTGTGCATGCGGCCGGAGATAAGAAAAGCTTACTTCCACCGTTTTTTAAAATCACAGCTTCTAGAAGGTTTACATGATTTCTTAAAAAACACGAGTTTTTAGAAAATGTGTTTTATTTCATAAATGGAATCAACAAAGTATGCACATTCTACGTCATAACGACTTTCTATAATTTGCGCATGTGTTCGGAAATAAGAATAGCTTACTTCCCCCGTTTCTTAAAATCACAGCTTCTAGAAGGTTTACATGATTTCTTAAAAAACACGAGTTTTTAGAAAATGTGTTTTATTTCATAAATGGAATCAACAAAGTATGCACATTCTACGTCATAACGACTTTCTATAGTTTGCGCATGCGTCCGGAAATAAGAAAAAGCTAACTTCCATCGTTTTTTAAAATCACAGCTTCTAGACGGTTTACATGATTACGTAAAAAACACGAGTTTTTAGAAAATGTGTTTTATTTCATAAATTGAATCTACAAAGTATGCACATTCTACGTCATAACGACTTTCTATAGTTTGCGCATGCGTCCGGAAATAACAAAAGCTTACTTCCCCCGTTTTTTAAAATCACAGCTTCTAGAAGGTTTAGATGATTTCTTAAACAACACGAGTTTTTTGAAAATGTGTTTTATTTCATAAATGGAATCTACAAAGTATGCACATTCTACGTCATAGCGACTTTGTATAGTTTGCGCATGCGTCCGGAAATAAGAAAAGCTTACTTCCACCGTTTTTTAAAATCACAGCTTCTACAAGGTTTACATGATTTCGTAAAAAACATGAGTTTTTTAAAAAATGTTATTTATTTCATAAATGGAATCTACAAAGTATGCACATTCTACGTCATAACGACATTCTATAGTTTGCGCATGCGTCCGAAAAAAAGAGAAGCTTACTTCCACCGTTTTCTAAAATCACAGCTTCTAGAAGGTTTACATGATTTCGTAAAAAACACGAGTTTTTAGAAAATGTGTTTTATTTCATAAATGGAATCTACAAAGTATGCACATTCAACGTCATAACGACTTTCTATAGTTTGCGCATGCGTCCGGAAATAAGAAAAGCTTACTTCCCCTGTTTTTTAAAATCACAGCTTCTAGAAGGTTTACATGATTTCTTAAAAAACACGAGATTTTAGAAAATGTGTTTTCTTTCTTAAATGGAATCAACAAAGTATGCACATTCTACGTCATAACGACTTTCTATGGTTTGCGCATGCGTTTGGAAAAAAGAAAAGCTTACTTCCCCCGTTTTTTAAAATCACAGCTTCTAGAAGGTTTACATGATTTCTTAAAAAACATGAGTTTTAGAAAATGTGTTTTATTTCATAAATGGAATCAACAAAGTATGCACATTGTACATCATAACGACTTTCTATAGTTTGTGCATTCGTACGGAAATAAGAAAAGCTTAATTCCACCGTTTTTTAAAATCACAGCTTCTAGAAGGTTTACATGATTTCTTAAAAAACACGAGTTTTTAGAAAATGTGTTTAATTTCATCAATGGAATCTACAAAGTATACACATTCTACGTCATAACGACTTTCTATAGTTTGCACATGCGTCCGGAAATAAGAAAAGCTTACTACCACCGTTTTTTAAAATCATAGCTTCCCGAAGGTTTACATGATTTCGTAAAAAACACGGGTTTTTAGAAAATGTGTTTTATTTCATAAATGGAATCTACAAAGTATGCACATTCTACGTCATAACGACTTTCTATAGTTTGCGCATGCATCCGGAAATAAGAAAAGCTTACTTCCACCGTTTTTTAAAATCACAGCTTCTAGAAGGTTTATATGATTACGTAAAAAACACGAGTTTTTAGAAAATGTGTTTTATTTCATAAATGGAATCTACAAAGTATGGACATTTTACGTCATAACGACTTTCTATTGTTTGCACATGCGTCCGGAAATAAGAAAAGCTTACTTCCACCGTTTTTTAAAATCACAGCTTCTAGAAGGTTTACATGATTTCGTAAAAAACACGAGTTTTTAGAAAATGTGTTTTATTTCATAAATGGAATCTACAAAGTATGCACATTCTACGTCATAACGACTTTCTATAGTTTGCGCATGCGTCCGGAAATAAGAAAAGCTTGCTTCCCCCGTTTTTTAAAATCACAGCTTCTAGAAGGTTTACATGATTTCTTAAAAAACACGAGTTTTTAGAAAATGTGTTTTATTTCGTAAATGGAATCAGCAAAGTATGCACATTCTACGTCATAACGACTTTCTATAGTTTGCGCATGCGTTTGGAAATAAGAAAAGCTTACTTCCCCCGTTTTTTAAAATCACAGCTTCTAGAAGGTTTACATGATTTCTTAAAAAACACGAGTTTTTAGAAAATGTGTTTTATTTCATAAATGGAATCAACAAAGTATGCACATTCTACGTCATAACGACTTTCTATAGTTTGCGCATGCGGCCGGAGATAAGAAAAGCTTACTTCCACCGTTTTTTAAAATCACAGCTTGTAGAAGGTTTACATGATTTCTTAAAAAACACGAGTTTTTAGAAAATGTGTTTTATTTCATAAATGGAATCAAAAAAGTATGCACATTCTACGTCATAACGACTTTCTATATTTTGCGCATGCGTTTGGAAATAAGAATAGCTTAAATCCCCCGTTTTTTAAAATCACAGCTTCTAGAAGGTTTACATGATTTCTTAAAAAACACGAGTTTTTAGAAAATGTGTTTTATTTCATAAATGGAATCAACAAAGTATGCACATTCGACGTCATAACAACTTTCTATAGTTTGCGCATGCGTCCGGAAATAAGAAAACCTTACTTCCACCGTTTTTTAAAATCACAGCTTCTAGAAGGTTTACATGATTTCGTAAAAAACACGAGTTTTTAAAAAATGTGTTTTATTTAATAAATGGAATCTACAAAGTATGCACATTCTACGTCATAACGACTTTCTATAGTTTGCGCATGCGTCCGGAAATAAGAAAAACTTACTTCCACCGTTTTTTAAAATCACAGCTTCTAGAAGGTTTACATGATGTCGTAAAAAACACGAGTTTTTAGAAAATGTGTTTTATTTCAAAAATGGAATCTACAAAGTATCCACATTCTACGTCATAATGACTTTCTATAGTTTGCGCATGTGTCCGGAAATAAGAAAAGCCTACTTCCGCCATTTTTTAAAATCACGGCTTCTAGAAGGTTTATATGATGTCGTAAAAAACACAAGTTTTTAGAAAATGTGTTTTATTTCATAAATGGAATCTACAAAGTATGCACATTCTACGTCATAACGACTTTCTATAGTTTGCGCATGTGTCTGGAAATAAGAAAACCTTACTTTCCCCATTTTTTTAAAATCACAGCTTCTAGAAGGTTTACATGATTTCTTAAAAAACACGAGTTTTTAGAAAATGTGTTTTATTTTATAAATGGAATCAACAAAGTATGCACATTCTACGTCATAACGAATTTCTATAGTTTGCGCATGCGTTTTGAAATAAGAAAAGCTTACTTCCCCCGTTTTTTAAAATCACAGCTTCTAGAAGGTTTACATGATTTCTTAAAAAACACGAGTTTTTAGAAAATGTGTTTTATTTCATAAATGGAATCAACAAAGTATGCACATTCTACGTCATAACGAATTTCTATAGTTTGCGCATGCGTCCGGAAATAAGAAAAGCTTACTTCCACCGTTTTTTAAAATCACAGCTTCTAGAGGGTTTACATGATTTCTTAAAAAACACGACTTTTTAGAAAATGTGTTTTATTTCATAAATGGAATCTACAAAGTATGCACATTCTACGTCATAACGAATTTCAATAGTTTGCGCATTCATCCGGAAATAAGAAAAGCTTACTTCCACCGTTTTTGAAAATCACAGCTTCTAGAAGGTTTACATGATTTCGTAAAAAACATGAGTTTTTAGAAAATATGCTTTATTTCATAAATGGAATCTACAAAGTACACACATTCTACGTCATAACGACTTTCTATAGTTTGCGCATGCGTCTGGAAATAAGAAAAGCTTACTTCCACCGTTTTTTAATATCACAGCTTCTAGAAGGTTTAAATGATTTCTTAAAAAACATGAGTTTTTAGAAAATTTGATTTATTTAATAAATGGAATCTACAAAGTATGCACATTCTACATCATAACGATTTTCTATAGTTTGCGCATGCATCCGGAAATAAGAAAAGCTTACTTCCATCGTTTTTTAAAATCACAGATTCTAGAAGGTTTACATGATTTCGTAAAAAACACGAGTTTTTAGAAAATGTGTTTTATTTCATAAATGGAATCTACAAAGTATGCACATTCTATGTTATAACGACTTTCTATAGTTTGCGCATGCGTTGGGAAATAAGAAAAGCTTACTTCCCCCGTTTTTTAAAATCACAGCTTCTAGAAGGTTTACATGATTTCTTAAAAAACACGAGTTTTTAGAAAATGTGTTTTATTTCATAAATGGAATCAACAAAGTATGCACATTCTACGTCATAACGACTTTCTATAGTTTGCGCATGCGGCTGGAAATAAGAAAAGCTTACTTCGACCGTTTTTTTAAATCACAGCTTTTAGAAGGTTTACATGATTACGTAAAACACACGAGTTTTTAGAAAATGTGTTTTATTTCATAAATGGAATCTATAAAGTATACACATTCTACTTCATAACGACTTTCTATAGTTTGCGCATGCGTCCTGAAATAAGAAAAGCTTACTTTAACAGTTTTATAAAATCACAACTTCTAGAAGGTTTGCATGATTTATTAAAAAACACGAGTTTTTAGAAAAAGTGTTTTATTTCATCAATGGAATCAACAAATTATGCACATTCTACATCGTAACGACTTTCTATAGTTTGCGCATTCGCCCGGAAATAAGAAAAGCTTACTTCCACCGTTTTTTAAAATCACAGCTTCTAGATGGTTTACATGATTTCGTAAAAAACACGAGTTTTTAGAAAATGTGCTTTATTTCATAAATGAAATCTACAAAGTATGCACATTCTACGTCCTAACGACTTTCTATAGTTTGCGCATGAGTCCGGAAATAAGAAAATCTTACTTCTCCCGTTTTTTAAAATCACAACTTCTAGAAGGTTTACATGATTTCTTATAAAACAAGAGTTTTTAGAAAATTTGTTTTATTTCATAAATGAAATCAACAAAGTATGCACATTCTACGTCATAACGACTTTCAATAGTTTGCTCATGCGTCCGGAAATAAGAAAAGCTTAGCTCCACCATTTTTTAAAATCACAGCTTCTAGAAGGTTTACATGATTTCTTAAAAAACACGAGTTTTTAGAAAATGTGTTTTATTTCATAAATGGAATCAACAAAGTATGCACATTCTACGTCATAACGACTTTCTATAGTTTGTGCATGCGTTTGGAAATAAGAAAAGCTTACTTCCCCCATTTTTTAAAATCACGACTTCTAGAGGGTTTACATGATTTCTTAAAAAACACGAGTTTTTAGAAAATGTGTTTTATTTCATAAATGGAATGAACAAAGTATGCACATTCTACGTCATAATGACTTTCTATATTTTTCCCATGCATCCAGAAATAAGAAAAGCTTACTTCCACCGTTTTTTAAAATCACAACTTCTAGAGGGTTTACATGATTTCTTAAAAAACACGAGTTTTTAGAAAGAAAAAAATTATTTCGTAAAAGGAATCAACAAAGTATGCACATTCTACGTCATAACGACTTTCTATAGTTTACGCATTCGTTAGGAAATAAGAAAAGCTTACTTCCACCATTTTTTAAAATCACAGCTTCTAGAAGGTTTACATGATTTCGTAAAAAACACGAGTTTTTAGAAAATGTGTTTTATTTGATAAATGGAATCTACAAAGTATGCACATTTTACGTCATAACGACTTTCTATAGTTTGTGCATGCGACCGGAAATAAGAAAAGCTTACTTCCCCCGTTTTTTAAAATCACAGCTTCTAGAAGGTTTTCATGATTTCTTAAAAAACACGAGTTTTTAGAAAATGTGTTTTATTTCATAAATGGAATCAACAAAGTATGCAAATTCTACGTCATAACGACTTTCTATAGTTTGCGCATGCGTTTGGAAATAAGAAAAGCTTACTTCCCCCGTTTTTTAAAATCACAGCTTCTAGAAGGTTTACATGATTTCTTAAAAAACACGAGTTTTTAGAAAATGTGTTTTATTTCATAAATGGAATCAACAAATTATGCACATTCTACGTCATAACGACTTTCTATAGTTTGCGCATGCGTCCGGAAATAAGAAAAGCTTACTTCCACCGTTTTTTAAAATCACAGCTTCTAGAAGGTTTACATGATTTCGTAAAAAACACGAGTTTTTAGAAAATGTGTTTTAATTCATAAATGGAATCAACAAAGTATGCACATTCTACGTCATAACGACTTTCAATAATTTGCACATGAGTTTGGAAATAAGAAAAGCTTACTTCCCCCATTTTTTAAAATCACATCTTCTATAAGGTTTACATGATTTCTTAAAAAACACGAGTTTCTAGAAAATATGTTTTATTTCATAAATAGAATCAACAAAGTATGCACATTCTACGTCATAACGACTTTCTATAGTTTGCGCATGCGTCCGGAAATAAGAAAAGCTTACTTCCACCGTTTTTGAAAATCACAGCTTCTAGAAGGTTTACATGATTCCATAAAAAACACGAGTTTTTAGAAAATGTGCTTTATTTCATAAATGAAATCTACAAAGTATGCACATTCTACGTCCTAACGACTTTCTATAGTTTGCGCATGAGTCCGGAAATAAGAAAATCTTACTTCTCCCGTTTTTTAAAATCACAACTTCTAGAAGGTTTACATGATTTCTTATAAAACAAGAGTTTTTAGAAAATTTGTTTTATTTCATAAATGAAATCAACAAAGTATGCACATTCTACGTCATAACGACTTTCAATAGTTTGCTCATGCGTCCGGAAATAAGAAAAGCTTAGCTCCACCATTTTTTAAAATCACAGCTTCTAGAAGGTTTACATGATTTCTTAAAAAACACGAGTTTTTAGAAAATGTGTTTTATTTCATAAATGGAATCAACAAAGTATGCACATTCTACGTCATAACGACTTTCTATAGTTTGTGCATGCGTTTGGAAATAAGAAAAGCTTACTTCCCCCATTTTTTAAAATCACGACTTCTAGAGGGTTTACATGATTTCTTAAAAAACACGAGTTTTTAGAAAATGTGTTTTATTTCATAAATGGAATGAACAAAGTATGCACATTCTACGTCATAATGACTTTCTATATTTTTCCCATGCATCCAGAAATAAGAAAAGCTTACTTCCACCGTTTTTTAAAATCACAACTTCTAGAGGGTTTACATGATTTCTTAAAAAACACGATTTTTTAGAAAAAAAAAATTATTTCGTAAAAGGAATCAACAAAGTATGCACATTCTACGTCATAACGACTTTCTATAGTTTACGCATTCGTTAGGAAATAAGAAAAGCTTACTTCCACCATTTTTTAAAATCACAGCTTCTAGAAGGTTTACATGATTTCGTAAAAAACACGAGTTTTTAGAAAATCTGTTTTATTTGATAAATGGAATCTACAAAGTATGCACATTTTACGTCATAACGACTTTCTATAGTTTGTGCATGCGACCGGAAATAAGAAAAGCTTACTTCCCCCGTTTTTTAAAATCACAGCTTCTAGAAGGTTTTCATGATTTCTTAAAAAACACGAGTTTTTAGAAAATGTGTTTTATTTCATAAATGGAATCAACAAAGTATGCAAATTCTACGTCATAACGACTTTCTATAGTTTGCGCATGCGTTTGGAAATAAGAAAAGCTTACTTCCCCCGTTTTTTAAAATCACAGCTTCTAGAAGGTTTACATGATTTCTTAAAAAACACGAGTTTTTAGAAAATGTGTTTTATTTCATAAATGGAATCAACAAAGTATGCACATTCTACGTCATAACGACTTTCTATAGTTTGTGCTTGCGTCCGGAAATAAGAAAAGCTTACTTCCACCGTTTTTTAAAATCACAGCTTCTAGAAGGTTTACATGATTTCGTAAAAAACACGAGTTTTTAGAAAATGTGTTTTAATTCATAAATGGAATCAACAAAGTATGCACATTCTACGTCATAATGACTTTCAATAGTTTGCACATGAGTTTGGAAATAAGAAAAGCTTACTTCCCCCATTTTTTAAAATCACATCTTCTATAAGGTTTACATGATTTCTTAAAAAACACGAGTTTCTAGAAAATATGTTTTATTTCATAAATAGAATCAACAAAGTATGCACATTCTACGTCATAACGACTTTCTATAGTTTGCGCATGCGTCCGGAAATAAGAAAAGCTTACTTCCACCGTTTTTGAAAATCACAGCTTCTAGAAGGTTTACATGATTTCATAAAAAACACGAGTTTTTAGAAAATGTGTTTTATTTCATAAATGGAATCAACAAAGTATGCACATTCTACGTCATAATGACTTTCTATTGTTTGCGCATGCGTCCGGAAATAAGAAAAGCTTACTTCCACCGATTTTTAAAAGCACAGCTTCTAGAAGGTTTACATGATTTTGTAAAAAGAACGAGTTTTTAGAAAATGTGTTTTATTTCATAAATGGAATCTACAAGGTATGCACATTCTACGTCATAATGACTTTCTATAGTTTGCGCATGCGTCCGGAAATAAGAAAAGATTACTTCCCCAGTTTTTTAAAATCACAGCTTCTAGAAGGTTTACATGATTTCATAAAAAACACGAGTTTTTAGAAAATGTGTTTTATTTCATCAATGGAATCTACAAAGTATGCACATTCTATGTCATAACGACTTTCTATAGTTTGCGCATGCGTCCGGAAATAAGAAAAGCTTACTTCCCCAGTTTTTTAAAATCACAGCTTCTAGAAGGTTTACATGATTTCTTAAAAAACAGGTGTTTTTAGAAAATGTGTTTTCTTTCGTCAATGGAATCAACAAAGTATGCACATTCTACATCATAACGACTTTCTATAGTTTGCGCATGCGTCCGAAAATAAGAAAAGCTTACTTCCCCAGTTTTTTAAAATCACAGCTTCTAGAAGGTTTACATGTTTTCTTAAAAAACACGAGTTTTTAGAAAATGTGTTTTATTTCATAAATGGAATCAACAAAGTATGCACATTCTACGCCATAACGACTTTCTATAGTTTGCGCATTCGTCCGGAAATATAATAAGGTTACTTCCACCGTTTTTTAAAATCACAGCTTCTAGAAGGTTTACATGATTTCGTAAAAAACATTAGTTTTTAGAAAATGTGTTTTATTTCATAAATGGAATCTACAATGTATGCTCATTCTACGTCATAACGACTTTCTATAGTTTGCGCATGCGTTTGGAAATAAGAATAGCTTAAATCCCCCGTTTTTTAAAATCACAGCTTCCCGAAGGTTTACATGATTTCTTAAAAAACACGGGTTTTTAGAAAATGTGTTTTATTTCACAAATGGAATCTACAAAGTATGTACATTCTACGTCATAACGATTTTCTATAGTTTGCGCATGCGTCCGGAAATAAGAAAAGCTTACTTCCCCCATTTTTTAAAATCACAGCTTCTAGAAGGTTTACATTATTTCGTAAAAAACACGAGTTTTTAGAAAATGTGTTTTATTTCATAAATGGAATCTACAAAGTATGCACATTCTACGTCATCACGACTTTCTATAGTTTGCGCATGCGTCCGGAAATAAGAAACGCTTACTTCCCCCGTTTTTTAATATCAAAGCTTCTAGAAGGTTTACATCATTTCTTAAAAAACACGAGTTTTTAGAAAATGTGTTTTCTTTCATAAATGGAATCAACAAAGTATGCACATTCTACGTCATAATGACTTTCTATAGTTTGCGCATGCGTTTGCAAATAAGAAAAGCTTACTTCCCCCGTTTTTTAAAATCACAGTTTCTAGAAGGTTTACATGATTTCTTAAAAAACACGAGTTTTTAGAAAATGTTTTTTATTTCATCAATGGAATCAACAAAGTATGCACATTCTACATCATAATGACTTTCTATAGTTTGCGCATGCGTCCGGAAATAAGAAAAGCTTACTTCCCCTGTTTTTTAAAATCACTGCTTCTAGAAGGTTTACATGATTTCGTAAAAAACACGAGTTTTTAGAAAATGTGTTTTATTTCATAGATGGAATCTACAAAGTATGCACATTCTACGTCATATCGACTTTCTATAGTTTGCGCATGCATCCGGAAATAAGAAAAGCTTACTTCCCCCGTTTTTTAAAATCACATCTTCTTGAAGGTTTACATGATTTCTTAAAAATCACGAGTTTTTAGAAAATGTGTTTTATTTCGTAAATGGAATCAACAAAGTATGCACACTCTACGTCATAACGACTTTCTATAGTTTGCGCATTTGTCCGAAAATAAGAAAAGCTTACTTCGCCTGTTTTTTAAAATCACAGCTTCTAGAAGGTTTACATGATTTCGTAAAAAACACGAGTTTTTAGAAAATGTGTTTTATTTCATAAATGGAATCAACAAAGTATGCACATTCTACGTCATAACGAATTTCTATAGTTTGCGAATGCGTTTGGAAATAAGAAAAGCTTACTTCCCCCGTTTTTTAAAATCACAGCCTCTAGAAGGTTTACATGATTTCTTAAAAAACCCGAGTTTTTAGAAAATGTGTTTTATTTCATAAAGAGAATCAACAAAGTATGCACATTCTACGTCATAACGACTTTCTATAGTTTTTACATGCGATTGGAAATAAGAAAAGCTTACTTCCACCATTTTTTAAAATCACAGCTTCTAGAAGGTTTACATGATTTCGTAAAAAACATGAGTTTTTAGAAAATGTGTTTTATTTCATAAATGGAATCTACAAAGTATGAACATTCTACGTCATAACGACTTTCTATAGTTTGCGAATGCGTCCGGAAATAAGAAAAGCTTACTTCTCCCGTTTTTTAAAATCACAGCTTCTAGAAGGTTTACATGATTTCTTATAAAACAAGAGTTTTTAGAAAATTTGTTTTATTTCGTAAATGAAATCAACAAAGTATGCACATTCTACGTCATAACGACTTTCTATAGTTTGCGCATGCGTCCGGAAATAAGAAAAGCTTACTTCCACTGATTTTTAAAATCACAGTTTCTAGAAGGTTTACATGATTTCGTAAAAAACACGAGTTTTTAGAAAATGTGTTTTATTTCATAAATAGAATCTACAAAGTATGCACATTCTACGTCATAACGACTTTGTATTGTTTGCGCATGCGTCCGGAAATAACAAAAGCTTACTTCCACCATTTTTTAAAATCACGTCTTCTAGAAGGTTTACATGATTTCGTAAAAAACATGAGTTTTTAGAAAATGTGTTTTATTTGATAAATGGAATCTACAAAGTATGCACATTCTACGTCATAACGACTTTCTATAGTTTGCGCATGCTTCCGGAAATAAGAAAAGATTACTTTCCCCGTTTTTTAAAATCACAGCTTCTAGAAGGTTTAAATGATTTCTTAAAAAACACGAGTTTTTAGAAAATGTGTTTTCTTTCATAAATGGAATCAACAAAGTATGCACATTCTACGTCATAATGACTTTCTATAGTTTGCGCATGCGTTTGCAAATAAGAAAAGCTTACTTCCCCCGTTTTTTAAAATCATTGCTTCTAGAAGGTTTACATGATTTCGTAAAAAACCAGAGTTTTTAGAAAATATGTTTTATTTCATAAATGGAATCTACAAAGTATGCACATTCTACGTCATAACGACTTTCTATAGTTTGGGCATGTGTCCGGAAATAAGAATAGCTTACTTCCCCAGTTTTTTAAAATCACAGCTTCTAGAAGGTTTACATGATTTCTTAAAAAACACGAGTTTTTTGAAAATGTGTTTTATTTCATAAATGGAATCAACAAAGTATGCACATTCTACGCCATAACGACTTTCTATAGTTTGCGCATTCGTCCGGAAATATAATAAGGTTACTTCCACCGTTTTTTAAAATCACATCTTCTAGAAGGTTTACATGATTTCGTAAAAAACATTAGTTTTTAGAAAATGTGTTTTATTTCATAAATGGAATCTACAATGTATGCTCATTCTACGTCATAACGACTTTCTATAGTTTGCACATGCGTCCGGAAATAAGAAAAGCTTACTTCCACCGTTTTTTAAAATCACAGCTTCCCGAAGGTTTACATGATTTCGTAAAAAACACGGGTTTTTAGAAAATGTGTTTTATTTCATAAATGGAATCTACAAAGTATGTACATTCTACGTCATAACGATTTTCTATAGTTTGCGCATGTATCGGGAAATAAGAAAAGCTTACTTCCCCCGTTTTTTAAAATCACAGCTTCTAGAAGGTTTACATTATTTCGTAAAAAACACGAGTTTTTAGAAAATGTGTTTTATTTCATAAATGGAATCTACAAAGTATGCACATTCTACGTCATAACGACTTTCTATAGTTTGCGCATGCGTCCGGAAATAAGAAACCCTTACTTCCACCATTTTTTAAAATCACAGCTTCTAGAAGGTTTACATGAATTCGTAAAAAACACGAGTTTTTAGAAAATGTGTTTTATTTCATAAATGGAATCAACAAAGTATGTACATTCTACGTGATAACAACTTTCTATAGTTTGCGCATTCGTCCGGAAATAAGAAAAGCTTACTTCCACCGTTTTTCAAAATCACAGCTTCTAGAAGGTTTACATGATTTCGTAAAAAACACGAGTTTTTAGAATATGTGTTTTATTTCATAAATGGAATCTACAAAGTATGCTCATTCTACGTCATCACGACTTTCTATAGTTTGCGCATGCGTCCGGAAATAAGAAACGCTTACTTCCCCCGTTTTTTAATATCAAAGCTTCTAGAAGGTTTACATGATTTCGTAAAAAACACGAGTTTTTAGAAAATATGTTTTATTTCATAAATGGAATCTACAAAGTATGCACATTCTACGTCATAACGACTTTCTATAGTTTGGGCATGTGTCCGGAAATAAGAATAGCTTACTTCCCCTGTTTTTTAAAATCACAGCTTCTAGAAGGTTTACATCATTTCTTAAAAAACACGAGTTTTTAGAAAATGTGTTTTCTTTCATAAATGGAATCAACAAAGTATGCACATTCTACGTCATAATGACTTTCTATAGTTCGCGCATGCGTTTGCAAATAAGAAAAGCTTACTTCCCCCATTTTTTAAAATCACAGTTTCTAGAAGGTTTACATGATTTCTTAAAAAACACGAGTTTTTAGAAAATGTTTTTTATTTCATCAATGGAATCAACAAAGTATGCACATTCTACATCATAATGACTTTCTATAGTTTGCGCATGCGTCCGGAAATAAGAAAAGCTTACTTCCCCTGTTTTTTAAAATCACTGCTTCTAGAAGGTTTACATGATTTCGTAAAAAACACGAGTTTTTAGAAAATGTGTTTTATTTCATAGATGGAATCTACAAAGTATGCACATTCTACGTCATAACGACTTTCTATAGTTTGCGCATGCGTCCGGAAATAAGAAAAGCTTACTTCCCCCGTTTTTTAAAATCACATCTTCTAGAAGGTTTACATGATTTCGTAAAAATCACTAGTTTTTAGAAAATGTGTTTTATTTCGTAAATGGAATCAACAAAGTATGCACACTCTACGTCATAACGACTTTCTATAGTTTGCGCATTTGTCCGAAAATAAGAAAAGCTTACTTCGCCTGTTTTTTAAAATCACAGCTTCTAGAAGGTTTACATGATTTCGTAAAAAACACGAGTTTTTAGAAAATGTGTTTTATTTCATCAATGGAATCAACAAAGTATGCACATTCTACGTCATAACGACTTTCTATAGTTTGCGAATGCGTTTGGAAATAAGAAAAGCTTACTTCCCCCGTTTTTTAAAATCACAGCCTCTAGAAGGTTTACATGATTTCTTAAAAAACCCGAGTTTTTAGAAAATGTGTTTTATTTCATAAAGAGAATCAACAAAGTATGCACAATCTACGTCATAACGACTTTCTATAGTTTTTACATGCGTCCGGAAAAAAGAAAAGCTTACTTCCACCATTTTTTAAAATCACAGCTTCTAGAAGGTTTACATGATTTCGTAAAAAACACGAGTTTTTAGAAAATGTGTTTTATTTCATAAATGGAATCTACAAAGTATGCACATTCTACGTCATAACGACTTTCTATAGTTTGCGCATGCGTCCGGAAATAAGAAAAGCTTACTTCTCCCGTTTTTTAAACTCACAGCTTCTAGAAGGTTTACATGATTTCTTATAAAACAAGAGTTTTTAGAAAATTTGTTTTATTTCGTAAGTGAAATCAACAAACTATGCACATTCTACGTCATAACGACTTTCTATAGTTTGCGCATGCGTCCGGAAATAAGAAAAACTTACTTCCACTGATTTTTAAAATCACAGTTTCTAGAAGGTTTACATGATTTCGTAAAAAACACGAGTTTTTAGAAAATGTGTTTTATTTCATAAATGGAATCTACAAAGTATGCACATTCTACGTCATAACGACTTTGTATTGTTTGCGCATGCGTCCGGAAATAACAAAAGCTTACTTCCACCATTTTTTAAAATCACGTCTTCTAGAAGGTTTACATGATTTCGTAAAAAACATGAGTTTTTAGGAAATGTGTTTTATTTGATAAATGGAATCTACAAAGTATGCACATTCTACGTCATAACGACTTTATATAGTTTGCGCATGCTTCCGGAAATAAGAAAAGATTACTTTCCCCGTTTTTTAAAATCACAGCTTCTAGAAGGTTTAAATGATTTCTTAAAAAACACGAGTTTTTAGAAAATGTGTTTTCTTTCATAAATGGAATCAACAAAGTATGCACATTCTACGTCATAATGACTTTCTATAGTTTGCGCATGCGTTTGCAAATAAGAAAAGCTTACTTCCCCCGTTTTTTAAAATCATAGCTTCTAGAAGGTTTACATGATTTCGTAAAAAACACGTGTTTTTAGAAAATATGTTTTATTTCATAAATGGAATTTACAAAGTATGCACATTCTACGTCATAACGACTTTCTATAGTTTGGGCATGTGTCCGGAAATAAGAATAGCTTACTTCCCCAGTATTTTAAAATCACAGCTTCTAGAAGGTTTACATGATTTCTTAAAAAACACGAGTTTTTAGAAAATGTGTTTTATTTCATAAATGGAATCAAAAAAGTATGCACATTCTACGCCATAGCGACTTTCTATAGTTTGCGCATTCGTCCGGAAATATAATAAGGTTACTTCCACCGTTTTTTAAAATCACAGCTTCTAGAAGGTTTACATGATTTCGTAAAAAACATTAGTTTTTAGAAAATGTGTTTTATTTCATAAATGGAATCTACAATGTATGCTCATTCTACGTCATAACGACTTTCTATAGTTTGCAAATGCGTCCGGAAATAATAAAAGCTTACTTCCACCATTTTTTAAAATCACAGCTTCCCGAAGGTTTACATGATTTCGTAAAAAACACGGGTTTTTAGAAAATGTGTTTTATTTCATAAATGGAATCTACAAAGTATGTACATTCTACGTCATAACGATTTTCTATAGTTTGCGCATGCATCGGGAAATAAGAAAAGCTTACTTCCCCCGTTTTTTAAAATCACAGCTTCTAGAAGGTTTACATTATTTCGTAAAAAACATGAGTTTTTAGAAAATGTGTTCTATTTCATAAATGGAATCTACAAAGTATGCACATTCTACGTCATAACGACTTTCTATAGTTTGCGCATGCGTCCGGAAATAAGAAACCCTTACTTCCACCGTTTTTTAAAATCACAGCTTCTAGAAGGTTTACATGATTTCGTAAAAAACACGAGTTTTTAGAAAATGTGTTTTATTTCATAAATGGAATCAACAAAGTATGTACATTCTACGTGATAACAACTTTCTATAGTTTGCGCATTCGTCCGGAAATAAGAAAAGCTTACTTCCACCGTTTTTTAAAATCACAGCTTCTAGAAGGTTTACATGATTTCGTAAAAAACACGAGTTTTTAGAATATGTGTTTTATTTCATAAATGGAATCTACAAAGTATGCTCATTCTACGTCATCACGACTTTTTATAGTTTGCGCATGCGTCCGGAAATAAGAAACGCTTACTTCCCCCGTTTTTTAATATCAAAGCTTCTAGAAGGTTTACATGATTTCGTAAAAAACACGAGTTTTTAGAAAATATATTTTATTTCATAAATGGAATCTACAAAGTATGCACATTCTACGTCATAACGACTTTCTATAGTTTGGGCATGTGTCCGGAAATAAGAATAGCTTACTTCCCCTGTTTTTTAAAATCACAGCTTCTAGAAGGTTTACATAATTTCTTAAAAAACACGAGTTTTTAGAAAATGTGTTTTCTTTCATAAATGGAATCAACAAAGTATGCACATTCTACGTCATAATGAGTTTCTATAGTTTGCGCATGCGTTTGGAAATAAGAAAAGCTTACTTCCCCCGTTTTTTAAAATCACAGTTTCTAGAAGGTTTACATGATTTCTTAAAAAACACGAGTTTTTAGAAAATGTTTTTTATTTCATCAATGGAATCAACAAAGTATGCACATTCTACATCATAATGACTTTCTATAGTTTGCGCATGCGTCCGGAAATAAGAAAAGCTTACTTCCCCTGTTTTTTAAAATCACTGCTTCTAGAAGGTTTACATGATTTCGTAAAAAACACGAGTTTTTAGAAAATGTGTTTTATTTCATAGATGGAATCTACAAAGTATAAACATTCTACGTCATTACAACTTTCTATAGTTTGCGCATGCGTCCGGAAATAAGAAAAGCTTACTTCCCCCGTTTTTTAAAATCACATCTTCTAGAAGGTTTACATGATTTCGTAAAAATCACGAGTTTTTAGAAAATGTGTTTTATTTCGTAAATGGAATCAACAAAGTATGCACACTCTACGTCATAACGACTTTCTATAGTTTGCGCATTTGTCCGAAAATAAGAAAAGCTTACTTCGCCTGTTTTTTAAAATCACAGCTTCTAGAAGGTTTACATGATTTCGTAAAAAACACGAGTTTTTAGAAAATGTGTTTTATTTCATAAATGGAATGAACAAAGTATGCACATTCTACGTCATAACGACTTTCTATAGTTTGCGAATGCGTTTGGAAATAAGAAAAGCTTACTTCCCCCGTTTTTTAAAATCACAGCCTCTAGAAGGTTTACATGATTTCCTAAAAAACCCGAATTTTTAGAAAATGTGTTTTATTTCATAAAGAGAATCAACAAAGTATGCACATTCTACGTCATAACGACTTTCTATAGTTTTTACATGCGTCCGGAAATAAGAAAAGCTTACTTCCACCATTTTTTAAAATCACAGCTTCTAGAAGGTTTACATGATTTCGTAAAAAACACGAGTTTTTAGAAAATGTGTTTTATTTCATAAATGGAATCTACAAAGTATGCACATTCTACGTCATAACGACTTTCTATAGTTTGCGCATGCGTCCGGAAATAAGAAAAGCTTACTTCTACCGTTTTTTAAAATCACAGCTTCTAGAAGGTTTACATGATTTGTTATAAAACAAGAGTTTTTAGAAAATTTGTTTTATTTCGTAAATGAAATCAACAAAGTATGCACATTCTACGTCATAACGACTTTCTATAGTTTGCGCATGCGTCCGGAAATAAGAAAAGCTTACTTCCACTGATTTTTAAAATCACAGTTTCTAGAAGGTTTACATGATTTCGTAAAAAACACGAGTTTTTAGAAAAATGTGTTTTATTTCATAAATGGAATCTACAAAGTATGCACATTCTACGTCATAACGACTTTGTATTGTTTGCGCATGCGTCCGGAAATAACAAAAGCTTACTTCCACCGTTTTTTAAAATCACGTCTTCTAGAAGGTTTACATGATTTCGTAAAAAACATGAGTTTTTAGAAGATGTGTTTTATTTGATAAATGGAATCTACAAAGTATGCACATTCTACGTCATAACGACTTTCTATAGTTTGCGCATGCTTCCGGAAATAAGAAAAGATTACTTTCCCCATTTTTTAAAATCACAGCTTCTAGAAGGTTTAAATGATTTCTTAAAAAACACGAGTTTTTAGAAAATGTGTTTTCTTTCATAAATGGAATCAACAAAGTATGCACATTCTACGTCATAATGACTTTCTATAGTTTGCGCATGCGTTTGCAAATAAGAAAAGCTTACTTCCCCCGTTTTTTAAAATCATAGCTTCTAGAAGGTTTACATGATTTCTTAAAAAACACGAGTTTTTAGAAAATGTTTTTTATTTCATCAATGGAATCAACAAAGTATGCACATTCTACATCATAACGACTTTCTATTGTTTGCGCATGCGTCCGGAAATAAGAAAAGCTTACTTCCACCGTTTTTTAAAATCACAGCTTCTAGAAGGTTTACATGATTTCGTAAAAAACACGAGTTTTTAGAAAATGTGTTTTATTTCATAAATGGAATCAACAAAGTATGCACATTCTACGTCAGAACGACTTTCTATAGTTTGCGAATGCGTTTGGTAATCAGAAAAGCTTACTTCCCCCGTTTTTTAAAATCACAGCTTCTAGAAGGTTTACATGATTTCTTAAAAAACCCGAGTTTTAAGAAAATGTGTTTTATTTCATAAAGAGAATCAACAAAGTATGCACATTCTACGTCATAACAACTTTCTATAGTTTGCACATGCGTCCGGAAATAACAAAAGCTTACTTCCACCATTTTTTAAAATCACAGCTTCTAGAAGGTTTACATGATTTTGTAAAAAACACGAGTTTTTAGAAAATATGTTTTATTTCATAAATGGAATCAACAAAGTATGCACATTCTACGTCATAACGACTTTCTATAGTTTGCGCATGCGTCCGAAAAAAAGAAAAGCTTACTTCAACCGATTTTTAAAATCACAGCTTCTAGAAGGTTTACATGATTTCGTAAAAAACACGAGTTTTTAGAAAATGTGTTTTATTTCATAAATGGAATCTACAAAGTATGCACATTCTACGTCATAACGACTTTGTATTGTTTGCGCATGCGTCCGGAAATAACAAAAGCTTACTTCCACCATTTTTTAAAATCACGGCTTCTAGAAGGTTTACATGATTTCGTAAAAAACACGAGTTTTTAGAAAATGTGTTTTATTTCATAAATGGAATCTACAAAGTATGCACATTCTATGTCATAACGACTTTCTATAGTTTGCGAATGCGTCCGGAAATAAGAAAAGATTACTTCCCCCGTTTTTTAAAATCACAGCTTCTAGAAGGTTTAAATGATTTCTTAAAAAACAAGAGTTTTTAGAAAATGTGTTTTATTTCATAAATGGAATCAACAAAGTATGCACATTCTACGTCATAACGACTTTCTATAGTTTGCGCATGCGTTTGGAAATAAAAAAAGCTTACTTCCCCCGTTTTTTAAAATCACAACTTCTAGAAGGTTTACATGATTTCTTTAAAACACGAGTTTTTAGAAAATGTGTTTTATTTCATAAATGGAATCAACAAAGTATGCATATTCTATGTCATAATGACTTTCTATAGTTTGCGCATGCGTCCGGAAATCAGAAAAGCTTACTTCCACCGTTTTTTAAAATCACAGCTTCTAGAAGGTTTACATGATTTCGTAAAAAACACAAGTTTTTAGAAAATGTGTTTTATTTCTTAAATGGAATCAACAAAGTATGCACATTCTACGTCATAACGACTTTCAATAGTTTGCACATGCGTTTGGAAATAAGAAAAGGTTACTTCCCCCATTTTTTAAAATCACATCTTCTAGAAGGTTTACATGATTTCTTAAAAAACACGAGTTTCTAGAAAATGTGTTTTATTTCATAAATAGAATCAACAAAGTATGCACATTCTACGTCATAACGACTTTCTATAGTTTGCGCATGCGTCCGGAAATAAGAAAAGCTTACTTCCACCGTTTTTGAAAATCACAGCTTCTAGAAGGTTTACATGATTTCATAAAAAACACGAGTTTTTAGAAAATGTGTTTTATTTTATAAATGGAATCAACAAAGTATGCGAATTCTACGTCATAACGACTTTCAATAGTTTGCACATGCGTTTGGAAATAAGAAAACCTTACTTCCCCCATTTTTTAAAATCACATCTTCTAGAAGGTTTACATGATTTCTTAAAAAACATGAGTTTCTAGAAAATGTGTTTTATTTCATAAATAGAATCAACAAAGTATGCACATTCTACGTCATAACGACTTTCTATAGTTTGCGCATGCGTCCGGAAATAAGAAAAGCTTACTTCCACCGTTTTTGAAAATCACAGCTTCTAGAAGGTTTACATGATTTAGTAAAAAACACGAGTTTTGAGAAAATGTGTTTTATATCATAAATGGAATCTACAAAGTATGCACATTCTATGGCATAACGACTTTCTATAGTTTGCGCATGCGTCCGGAAATAAGAAAAGCTTACTTCCATCGTTTTTTAAAATCACAGCTTCTAGAAGGTTTACATGATTTCGTAAAAAACACGAGTTTTTAGAAAATGTTTTTTATTTCATAAATGGAATCAACAAAGTATGCATATTCTATGTCATAATGACTTTCTATACTTTGCGCATGCGTCCGGAAATCAGAAAAGCTTACTTCCACCGTTTTTTAAAATCACAGCTTCTAGAAGGTTTACATGATTTCGTAAAAAACACGAGTTTTTAGAAAATGTGTTTTATTTCATAAATGGAATCAACAAAGTATGCACATTCTACGTCATAACGACTTTCAATAGTTTGCACATGCGTTTGGAAATAAGAAAAGCTTACTTCCCCCATTTTTTAAAATCACATCTTCTAGAAGGTTTACATGATTTCTTAAAAAACACGAGTTTCTAGAAAATGTGTTTTATTTCATAAATAGAATCAACAAAGTATGCACATTCTACGTCATAACGACTTTCTATAGTTTGCGCATGCGTCCGGAAATAAGAAAAGCTTACTTCCACCGTTTTTTAAAATCACAGCTTCTAGAAGGTTTACATGATTTAATAAAAAACACGAGTTTTTAGAAAATGTGTTTTATTTCATAAATGGAATGAACAAAGTATGCACATTCTACGTCATAACGACTTTCTATTGTTTGTGCATGCGTCCGGAAATAAGAAAAGCTTACTTCCACCGATTTTTAAAAGCACAGCTTCTAGAAGGTTTACATGATTTCGTAAAAAGAACGAGTTTTTAGAAAATGTGTTTTATTTCATATATGGAATCTACAAGGTATGCACATTCTACGTCATAACGACTTTCTATAGTTTGTGCATGCGTCCGGAAATAAGAAAAGCTTACTTCCCCAGTTTTTTAAAATCACAGCTTCTAGAAAGTTTACATGATTTCGTAAAAAAACACGAGTTTTTAGAAAATGTGTTTTATTTCATCAATGGAATCTACAAAGTATGCACATTCTATGGCATAACGACTTTCTATAGTTTGTGCATGCGTCCGGAAATAAGAAAAGCTTACTTCCCCAATTTTTTAAAATCACAGCTTCTAGAAGGTTTACATGATTTCTTAAAAAACACGAGTTTTTAGAAAATGTGTTTTCTTTCATAAATGGAATCAACAAAGTATGCACATTCTACATCATAACGACTTTCTATAGTTTGTGCATGCGTCCGGAAATAAGAAAAGCTTACTTCCCCATTTTTTTAAAATCACAGCTTCTAGAAGGTTTACATGATTTCTTAAAAAACACGAGTTTTTAGAAAATGTGTTTTATTTCATAAATGGAATCAACAAAGTATGCACATTCTACGTCATAACAAATTTCTATAGTTTGCGCATTCGTCCGGAAATATAATAAGGTTACTTCCACCGTTTTTTAAAATCACAGCTTCTAGAAGGTTTACATGATTTCATAAAAAACATGAGTTTTTAGAAAATGTGTTTTATTTCATAAATGGAATCTACGAAGTATGCTCATTCTACGTCATAACGATTTTCTATAGTTTGCACATGCGTCCGGAAATAAGAAAAGCTTACTTCCACCGTTTTTGAAAATCACAGCTTCCCGAAGGTTTACATGATTTCGTAAAAAACACGGGTTTTTAGAAAATGTGTTTTATTTCATATATGGAATCTACAAAGTATGTACATTCTACGTCATAACGACTTTCTATAGTTTGTGCATGCATCGGGAGATAAGAAAAATTTACTTCCCCCGTCTTTTAAAATCACAACTTCTAGAAGGTTTACATGATTTCGTAAAAAACACGAGTTTTTAGAAAATGTGTTTTATTTCATAAATGGAATCTACAAAGTATGCACATTCTACGTCATAACGACTTTCTAAAGTTTGCGCATGCGTCCGCAAATAAGAAACGCTTATTTCCACCGTTTTTTTAAAATCACAGCTTCTAGAAGGTTTACATGATTTCGTAAAAAACACGAGTTTTTAGAAAAATGTGTTTTATTTCATAAATGGAATCAACAAAGTATGTACATTCTACGTCATAACAGCTTTCTATAGTTTGCGCATTCGTCCGGAAATTAGAAAAGCTTACTTCCACCGTTTTTAAAAATCACAGCTTCTAGAAGGTTTACATGATTTCGTAAGAAACACGAGTTTTTAGAAAATGTGTTTTATTTCATAAATGGAATATACAAAGTATGCTCATTCTACGTCATCACGACTTTCTATAGTTTGCGCGTGCGTCCGGAAATAAGAAACGCTTACTTCCCCCGTTTTTTAATATCACAGCTTCTAGAAGGTTTACATGATTTCGTAAAAAACATGAGTTTTTAGAAAATATGTTTTATTTCATAAATGGAATCTACAAAGTATGCACATTCTACGTCAGAACGACTTTCTATAGTTTGGGCATGTGTCCGGAAATAAGAATAGCTTACTTCCCCTGTTTTTTAAAATCACAGCTTCTAGAAGGTTTACATCATTTCCTAAAAAACACGAGTTTTTAGAAAATGTGTTTTCTTTCATAAATGGAATCAACAAAGTATGCACATTCTACGTCATAATGACTTTCTATAGTTTGCGCATGCGTTTGGAAATAAGAAAAGCTTACTTCCCCCGTTTTTTAAAATCACAGCTTCTAGAAGGTTTACATGATTTCTTAAAAAACACGAGTTTTTAGAAAATGTTTTTTATTTCATAAATGGAATCAACAAAGTATGCACATTCTACATCATAATGACTTTCTATAGTTTGCGCATGCGTCCGGAAATAAGAAAAGCTTACTTCTCCTGTTTTTTAAAATCACTGCTTCTAGAAGGTTTACATGATTTCGTAAAAAACACGAGTTTTTAGAAAATGTGTTTTATTTCATAGATGGAATCTACAAAGTATGCACATTCTACGTCATAACGACTTTCTATAGTTTGCGCATGCATCAGGAAATAAGAAAAGCTTACTTCCCCCGTTTTTTAAAATCACAGCTTCTAGAAGGTTTACATGATTTCGTAAAAATCACGAGTTTTTACAAAATGTGTTTTATTTCGTAAATGGAATCAACAAAGTATGCATATTCTACGTTATAACGACTTTCTATAGTTTGCGCATTCGTTCGAAAATAAGAAAAGCTTACTTCCCCCGTTTTTTTAAATCACAGCTTCTAGAAGGTTTACATGATTTCGTAAAAAACACGAGTTTTTAAAAAATGTGTTTTCTTTCATAAATGGAATCAACAAAGTATGCACATTCTACATCATAACGAGTTTCTATAGTTTGCGCATGCGTCCGGAAATAAGAAAAGATTACTTCCCCAGTTTTTTAAAATCACAGCTTCTAGAAGGTTTACATGATTTCTTAAAAAACACGAGTTTTTAGAAAATGTGTTTTCTTTCATAAATGGAATCAACAAAGTATGCACATTCTACATCATAACGACTTCCTATAGTTTGCGCATGCGTCCAGAAATAAGAAAAGCATACTTCCACCGTTTTTTAAAATCACAGCTTCTAGAAGGTTTACATGATCGCGTAAAAAAAAAGAGTTTTTAGAAAATGTGTTTTATTTCATAAATGGAATCTACAAAGTATGCACATTCTACGTCATAACGACTTTCTATAGTTTGCACATATGTCAGGAAATAAGAAAAGCTTACTTCCACCGTTTTTTAAAATCACAGCTTCTAGAAGGTTTACATGATTTCGTAAAAAACACGAGTTTTTAGAAAATGTGTTTTATTTCATAAATGGAATCTACAAAGTATGCACATTCTATGGCATAACGAATTTCTATAGTTTGCGCATGGGTCCGGAAATAAGAAAAGCTTACTTCCACCGTTTTTTAAAATCACAGCTTCTAGAAGGTTTACATGATTTCGTAAAAAACACGAGTTTTTAGAAAATGTTTTTTATTTCATAAATGGAATCTACAAAGTATGCACATTCTACGTCATAACGACTTTATATAGTTTGCGCATGCGTCTAGAAATAAGAAAAGCTTACTTCCACCGTTTTTTAAAATCACAACTTCTAGAAGGTTTACATGATTTCTTAAAAAACACGAGTTTTTAGAAAATCTGTTTTATTTCATAAATGGAATCAACAAAGTATGCACATTCTACGTCATAACGACTTTCTATAGTTTTCGCATGTGTTTGGAAATAAGAAAAGCTTACTTCCCCCGTTTTTTAAAATCACAGCTTCTAGAAGGTTTACATGATTTCATAAAAAACACGAGTTTTAGAAAATGTGTTTTATTTCATAAATGGAATCAACAAAGTATGCACATTCTACGTCATAAGAAATTTCTATAGTTTGCGCATGCGTCGGGAAATAAGAAAAGCTTACTTCCCCCGTTTTTTAAAATCACAGCTTCTAGAAGGTTTACATGATTTCTTAAAAAACACGAGTTTTTAGAAAATGTGCTTTATTTCATAAATGGAATCAACAAAGTATGCACATTCTACGTCATAACGACTTCCACTGTTTTTGAAAATCACAGCTTCCCGAAGGTTTACATGATTTCGTAAAAAACACGGGTTTTTAGAAAATGTGTTTTATTTCATATATGGAATCTACAAAGTATGTACATTCTACGTCATAACGACTTTCTATAGTTTGCGCATGCATCGGGAAATAAGAAAAATTTACTTCCCCCGTCTTTTAAAATCACATCTTCTAGAAGGTTTACATGATTTCGTAAAAAACACGAGTTTTTAGAAAATGTGTTTTATTTCATAAATGGAATCTACAAAGTATGCACATTCTACGTCATAACGACTTTCTATAGTTTGCGCATGCGTCTGGAAATAAGAAAAGCTTACTTCCCCCGTTTCTTAAAATCACAACTTCTAGAAGGTTTACATGATTTGTTAAAAAACACGAGTTTTTAGAAAATGTGTTTTATTTCATAAATGGAATCAACAAAGTATGCACATTCTATGTCATAACGACTTTCTATAGTTTCCGCATGTGTCCGGAAATAAGAAAAGCTTACTTCCACAGTTTTTTAAAATCACAGCTTCTAGAAGGTTTACATGATTTCGTAAAAAAAAAGAGTTTTTAGAAAATGTGTTACATTTCATAAATGGAATCTACAAAGTATGCACATTCTACGTCATAACGACTTTCTATAGCTTGCGCATACATCTGGAAATAAGAAAAGGTTACTTCCACAGTTTTTTAAAATCACAGCTTCTAGAAGGTTTACATGATTTCGTAAAAAAAAAGAGTTTTTAGAAAATGTGTTTTATTTCATAAACGGAATCTACAAAGTATTCACATTCTACGTCATAACGACTTTCTATAGTTTGCGCATGCGTCTGGAAATAAGAAAAGCTTACTTCCCCCATTTTTTAAAATCACGGCTTCTAGAAGGTTTACATGATTTGTTAAAAAATATGAGTTTTTAGAAAATGTGTTTTATTTCATAAATGGAATCAACAAAGTATGCACATTCTACGTCATAACAACTTTCTATAGTTTGCGCATGCATCCGGAAATAAGAAAAGCTTACTTCCCCCGGGTTTTAAAATCACAGCTTCTAGAAGGTTTACATGATTTCGTAAAAAAAAGGAGTTTTTAGGAAATGTGTTTTATTTCATAAATGGAATCTACAAAGTAAGCACATTCTACGTCATAACGACTTTCTACAGTTTGCGCATACGTCCGGAAATAAGAAAAGCTTACTTCCACCGTTTTTTAAAATCACAGCTTCTAGAAGGTTTACATGATTTCGTAAAAAACACGAGTTTTTAGAAAATGTGTTTTATTTCATAAATGGAATCTACAAAGTATGCACATTCTACGGCATAACGACTTTCTATAGTTTGCGCATGCGTCCGGAAATAAGAAAAGCTTACTTCCACCGTTTTTTAAAATCACAGCTTCTAGAAGGTTTACATGATTTCGTAAAAAACACGAGTTTTTAGAAAATGTGTTTTATTTCATAAATGGAATCTACAAACTATGCACATTCTACATCATAACGACTTTATATAGTTTGCACATGCGTCTGGAAATAAGAAAAACTTACTTCCACCATTTTTTAAAATCACAGCATCTAGAAGGTTTACATGATTTTGTAAAAAACATGATTTTTCAGAAAACGTGTTTTATTTCATAACTTGAAACTACAAAGTATGCACATTCTACGTCATAACAAATTTCTATACTTTGTGCATGCGTTTGGAAATAAGAAAAGCTTACTTCTCCCGTTTTTTAAAATCACAGCTTCTAAAAGGTTTACATGATTTGTTAAAAAACATGAGTTTTTAGAAAATGTGTGTAATTTCATAAATGGAATCAACAAAGTATGCACATTCTACGTCATAACGACTTTCTATAGTTTCCGCATGCGTCCGGAAATAAGAAAAGCTTACTTCCATCGTTTTTTAAAATCACAGCTTCTAGAAGGTTTACATGATTTCCTAAAAAAACACGAGTTTTTAGAAAATGTGTTTTATTTCATAAATGGAATCTACAAAGTATGCACATTCTATGGCATAACGACTTTCTATAGTTTGCGCATGCGTCCGGAAATAAGAAAAGCTTACTTCCACCGTTTTTTAAAATCACAGCTTCTAGAAGGTTTACATGATTTCGTAAAAAACACGAGTTTTGAGAAAATGTGTTTTATTTCATAAATGGAATCTACAAAGTATGCACATTCTATGGCATAACGACTTTCTATAGTTTGCGCATGCGTCCGGAAATAAGAAAAGCTTAATTCCACCGTTTTTTAAAATCACAGCTTCTAGAAGGTTTACATGATTTCGTAAAAAACACGAGTTTTTGGAAAATGTGTTTTATTTAATAAATGGAATCTACAAAGTATGCACATTCTAGGTCATAACTATTTTCTATAGTTTGCGCATGCGTCCGGAAATAATAAAAGCTTACTTCCCCCATTTTTTAAAATCACAACTTCTAGAAGGTTTACATGATTTCTTAAAAAACACGAGTTTTTAGAAAATCCGTTTTATTTCATAAATGGAATCAACAAAGTATGCACATTCTATGTCATAACGACTTTCTATAGTTTGCGCATGTGTTCGGAAATAAGAAAAGCTTACTTTCTTCGTTTTTTAAAATCACAGCTTCTAGAAGGTTTACATGATTTCTTAAAAAACACGAGTTTTTAGAAAATGTGCTTTATTTCATAAATGGAATCAACAAAGTATGCACATTCTACGTCATAACGACTTTCTATAGATTGCTCATGCGTTTAGAAATAAGAAAAGCTTACTTCCCCCGTTTTTTTAAATCACAGCTTTTAGAAGGTTTACATGATTTCGTAAAAAACACGAGTTTTTAGAAAATGTGTTTTATTTCATAAATGGAATCTACATTCTACGTCATAATGACTTTATATAGTTTGCGCATTCCTCCGGAAATAAGAAAAGCTTACTTCCACCATTTTTTAAAATCACAGCTTCTGGAAGGTTTACATGATTTCGTAAAAAACACGAGTTTTTAGAAAATGTGTTTTATTTCATAAATGGAATCTACAAAGTATGCACATTCTACGTCATAACGACTTTCTATAGTTTGTGCATGCGTCCGGAAATAAGAAAAGCTTACTTCCACCGTTTTTTAAAATCACAGCTTCTAGAAGGTTTACATGATTTCGCAAAAAACACAAGTTTTTAGAAAATGTATTTTATTTCATAAATGGAATCTACAAAGTATGCAAATTCTACGTCATAACGACTTTCTATAGTTTTCGCATGCGTCCGGAAATAAGAAAAGCTTACTTCCCCCGTTTTTTATAATCACAGTTTCTAGAAGGTTTACATCATTTCGTAAAAAACACGAGTTTTTAGAAAATGTATTTTATTTCATAAATGGAATTTACAAAGTATGCACATTCTACGGCATAACGACTTTCTATAGTTTGCTAATGTGTCCGGAAATAAGAAAAGCTTACTTCCACCGTTTTTTAAAATCACAGCTTCTAGAAGGTTTACATGATTTCGTAAAAAACACGAGTTTTTAGAAAATGTGTTTTATTTCAAAAATGGAATCTAAAAAGTATGCACATTCTACGTCATAACGACTTTGTATAGTTTGCGCATGCGTCTGGAAATAAGAAAAGCTTACTTCCACCATTTTTTAAAATCACAGCATCTAGAAGGTTTACATGATTTCGTAAAAAACACGAGTTTTAAGAAAATGTGTTTTATTTCATAAATTGAATCTACAAAGTATGCACATTCTACGTCATAACGACTTTCTATAGTTTGCGCATGCGTCCGGAAATAAGAAAAGCTTACTTCCCCCGTTTTTTAAAATCACAGCTTCTAGAAGGTTTACATGATTTCTTAAAAAACATGAGTTTTTAGAAAATGTGCTTTTTTTCATAAATGAAATCAACAAAGTATGCACATTCTACGTCATAACGACTTTCTATAGATTGCGCATGCGTTTAGAAATAGGAAAAGCTTACTTCCCCCGTTTTTTTAAATCACAGCTTCTAGAAGGTTTACATGATTTCGTAAAAAACACGAGTTTTTAGAAAATGTGTTTTATTTCATAAATGGAATCAACAAAGTATGCACATTCTACGTCATAACGACTTTATATAGTTTGCGCATGCGTCTGGAAATAAGAAAAGCTTACTTCCACCATTTTTTAAAATCACAGCATCTAGAAGGTTTACATGATTTCGTAAAAAACACGAGTTTTCAGAAAATGTGTTTTATTTCATAAATTGAATCTACAAAGTATGCACATTCTACCTCATAACGATTTTCTATAGTTTGCGCATCGGTCCGGAAATAAGAAAAGCTTACTTCTCCCGTTTTTTAAAATCACAGCTTCTAGAAGGTTTACATGATTTCTTAAAAAACACGAGCTTTTAGAAAATGTGTTTTATTTCATAAATGGAATCAACAAAGTATGCACATTCTACGTCATAACGACTTTGTATAGTTTGCGCATGCGTCCGGAAACAAAAAAAGCTTACTTCCACCGTTTTTTAAAATCATAGCTTCTAGAAGGTTTACATTATTTTGTAAAAAAAAGAGTTTTTAGAAAATGTGTTTTATTTCATAAATGGAATCTACATTCTAAGTCATAACGATTTTCTATAGTTTGCGCATTCGTCCGGAAATAAGAAAAGCTTACTTCCACCATTTTTTAAAATCATAGCTTCTAGAAGGTTTACATGATTTCGTAAAAAACACGAGTTTTTAGAAAATGTGTTTTATTTCATAAATGGAATCTACAAAGTATGAACATTCTACGTCATAACGACTTTCTATAGTTTGCGCATGCGTCCGGAAATAAGAAAAGCTTACTTCCACCGTTTTTTAAAATCACAGCTTCTAGAAGGTTTACATGATTTCGCAAAAAACACAAGTTTTTTAGAAAATGTGTTTTATTTCATAAATGGAATCTACAAAGTATGCACATTCTACGTCATAACGACTTTCTATAGTTCGCGCATGCGTCCGGAAATAAGAAAAGCTTACTTCCCCCATTTTTTAAAATAACAGTTTCTAGAAGGTTTACATGATTTCGTAAAAAACACGAGTTTTTAGAAAATGTGTTTTATTTCATAAATGGAATCTACAAAGTATGCACATTCTACGGCATAACGACTTTCTATAGTTTGCACATGCGTCCGGAAATAAGAAAAGCTTACTTCCACCGTTTTTTAAAATCACGGCTTCTAGAAGGTTTACATGATTTCTTAAAAAACACGAGTTTTTAGAAAATGTGTTTTATTTCATAAATGGAATCTACAAAGTATGCACATTCTACGTCATAACGACTTTATATAGTTTGCGCATGCGTCTGGAAATAAGAAAAGCTTACTTCGACCATTTTTTAAAATCACAGCATCTAGAAGGTTTACATGATTTCGTAAAAAACACGAGTTTTCAGAAAATGTGTTTTATTTCATAAATTGAATCTACAAAGTATGCACATTCTACATCATAAGGACTTTCTATAGTTTGCGCATGCGTCCGGAAATAAGAAAAGCTTACTTCCACCATTTTTTAAAATCACAGCTTCTAGAAGGTTTACATGATTTCGTAAAAAAAAAGAGTTTTTAGAAAATGTGTTTTATTTCATCAAAGGAATCTACAAAGTATGCACATTCTACGTCATAACGACTTTCTATAGTTTGCGCATGCGTCCGGAAATAAGAAAAGCTTACTTCCACCATTTTTTAAAATCACAGCTTCTAGAAGGTTTACATGATTTCGTAAAAAACACGAGTTTTTAGAAAATGTGTTTTATTTCATAAATTGAATCAACAAAGTATGCACATTCTACGTCATAACGACTTTCTATACTTTCCGCATGCGTTTGGAAATAAGAAAAGCTTACTTCTCCCGTTTTTTAAAATCACAGCTTCTAGAAGGTTTACATGATTTCTTAAAAAAACACGAGTTTTTAGAAAATGTGTTTTATTTCATAAATAGAATCAACAAAGTATGCACATCTACATCATAACGACTTTCTATACTTTGCGCATGCATCCGGAAATAAGAAAAGCTTACTTCCACCGTTTTTTAAAATCACACCTTCTAGAAGGTTTCATGATTTCGTAAGAAACATGAGTTTTTAGAAAATGTGTTTTATATCATAAATAGAATCTACAAAGTATTCACATTCTATGTCATAACGACATTCTATGGTTTGCGCATGCGTCCAGAAATAAGAAAAGCTTACTTCCCACGTTTTTTAAAATCACAGCTTCTAGAAGGTTTACATGATTTCGTAAAAAACAAAAGTTTTTAGAAAATGTGTTTTACTTCATAAATGGAATCTACAAAGTATGCACATTCTACGTCATAACGAATTTCTATAGTTTGCGCATGCGTCCGGAAATAAGAAAAGCTTACTTCCACCGTTTTTTAAAATCACAGCTTCTAGAAGGTTTACATGATTTCTCAAAAAACACGGGTTTTTAGAATATGTGTTTTATTTCATAAATGGAATCTACAAAGTATGCATATTCTACGTCATAACGACATTCTATAGTTTGCGCATACGTCCAGAAATAAGAAAAGCTTACTTCCACCGTTTTTTAAAAACACAGCTTCTAGAAAGTTTACATGATTTCGTAAAAAACACGAGTTTTTAGAAAATGTGTTTTATTTCATAAATGGAATCTACAAAGTATGCACATTCTACGTCATAACGACTTTCTATAGTTTGCGCATGCGTCTGGAAATAAGAAAAGCTTACTTCCACCGTTTTTTAAAATCACAACTTCTAGAAGGTTTACATGATTTCGTAAAAAACACGAGTTTTTAGAAAATGTGTTTTATTCGATAAATGGAATCAACAAAGTATGCACATTCTACGTCATAACGACTTTCTATAGTTTGCGCATGCGTCCGGAAATAAGAAAAGCTTACTTCCACCGTTTTTTAAAATCACAGCTTCTAGAAGGTTTACGTGATTTCGTAAAAAACACGAGTGTTTAGAAAATGTGTTTTATTTCATAAATAGAATCTACAAAGTATGCACATTCTACGTCATAACGACTTTCTATAGTTTGCGCATACATCCGGAAATAAGAAAAGCTTACTTCCACCATTTTTTAAAATCACAACTTCTAGAAGGTTTACATGATTTCGTAAAAGAGATGAGTTTTTAGAAAATGTGTTTTATTTCATAAATGGAATCTACAAAGTATGCACATTCTACGTCATAACGACATTCTATAGTTTGCGCATGCGTCGGGAAATAAGAAAAACTTACTTCCCCCGTTTTTTAAAATCACAGCTTCTAGAAGGTTTACATGATTTCTTAAAAAACATGAGTTTTTAGAAAATGTGTTTATTTCATCAATGGAATCAACAAAGTATGCACATTCTACGTCATAACGACTTTCTATAGTTTGCGCATGTGTCCGGAAATAAGAAAAGCTTACTTCCCCCATTTTTTAAAATCACAGCTTCTAGAAGGTTTACATGATTTCTTAAAAAACACGAGTTTTTAGAAAATTTGTTTTATTTCATAAATGGAATCATCAAAGTATGCACATTCTACATCGTAACGACTTTCTATAGTTTGCGCATGCGTCCGGAAATAAGAAAAGCTTACTTCCACCGTTTTTTTAAATCACAGCTTCTAGAAGGTTTACATGATTTCGTAAAAAACATGAGTTTTTAGAAAATGTGTTTTATTTCATAAATGGAATCTACAAAGTATGCACATTCTACGTCATAACGACATTCTATAGTTTGCGCATGCATCCGGAAATAAGAAAAGCTTACTTCGACCTTTTTTTAAAATCACAGCTTCTAGAAGGTTTACATGATTTCGTAAAAAACACAAGTTTTTAGAAAATGTGTTTTATTTCATAAATGAAATCTAAAAAGGTATGCACATTCTACATCATAACGACTTTCTATAGTTTGCGCATGCGTCCGGAAATAAGAAACGCTTACTTCCCCCGTTTTTTAAAATCAAAGCTTCTAGAAGGTTTACATGATTTCGTAAAATACACGAGTTTTTAGAAAATGTGTTTTATTTCATAAATGGACTCTACAAAGTATGCACATTCTACGTCATAACGACTTTCTATAGTTTGCGCATGCGTTCGGAAATAAGAAAAGCTTACTTCCCCCGTTTTTTAAAATCACAGCTTCTAAAAGGTTTACATGATTTCTTAAAAAACACGAGTTTTTAGAAAATTTGTTTTATTTCATAAATGGAATCAACAAAGTATGCACATTCTACGTCATAACGAATTTCTATAGTTTGCGCATGCTTCCGGAAATAAGAAAAGCTTACTTCCACCGTTTTTTAAAATCACAACTTCTAGAAGGATTACATGATTTCGTAAAAAACACGAGTTTTTAGAAAATGTGTTTTATTTCATAAATGGAATCTACAAAGTATGCACATTCTACGTCATAACGACTTTATATAGTTTGCGCATGCATCCGGAAATCAGAAAAGCTTACTTCCCCCGTTTTTTAAAATCATAGCTTCTAGAAGGTTTACATGATTTCTTAAAAAACACGAGTTTTTAGAAAATGTTTTTTATTTCATAAATGGAATCTAAAAAGTATGCACATTCCATGTCATAACGACATTCTATAGTTTGCGCATGCGTCCGGAAATAAGAAAACCTTACTTCCACCGTTTTTTAAAATCACAGCTTCTAGAAGGTTTACATGATTTCGTAAAAAACACGAGTTTTTAGAAAATTTGTTTTATTTCATAAATGGAATCTACAAAGTATGCACATTCTACGTCATAACGAATTTCTATAGTTTGCGCATGCGTCCGGAAATAAGAAATGCTTACTTCCCCCGTTTTTTAAAATCACAGCTTCTAGAAGTTTTACATGATTTCGTAAAAAACACGAGTTTTTTGAAAATGTGTTTTATTTCATAAATGGAATCTACAAATATTGCACATTCTACGTCATAACGACTTTCTATAGTTTGCGCATGCGTACGGAAATAAGAAACGCTTACTTCCCCCTTTTTTAAAATCACAGCTTCTACAAGGTTTACATGATTTCGTAAAAAACACGAGTTTTTAGAAAATGTGTTTTATTTCATAAATGGAATCTACAAAGTATGCACATTCTATGTCATAACGACTTTCTATAGTTTGCGCATGCGTTTGGAAATAAGAAAAGGTTACTTCCCCCGTTTTTTAAAATCACAGCTTCTAAAAGGTTTACATGATTTCTTAAAAAACACGAGTTTTTAGAAAATGTGTTTTATTTCATAAATGGAATCTACAAAGTATGCACATTCTACGTCCTAACGACTTTATATAGTTTGCGCATGCATCAGGAAATAGGAAAAGCTTACTTCCCCCGTTTTTTTAAAATCATAGCTTCTAGAAGGTTTACATGATTTCTTAAAAAACACGAGGTTTTAGAAAATGTGTTTTATTTCATAAATGGAATCTACAAAGTATGCACATTCTACGTCATAACGACTTTATATAGTTTGCGCATGCATCCGGAAATAAGAAAAGCTTACTTCCCCCGTTTTTTTAAAATCATAGCTTCTAGAAGGTTTACATGATTTCTTAAAAAACACGAGTTTTTAGAAAATGTGTTTTATTTCATAAATGGAATCTACAAAGTAAGCACATTCTACGTCATAATGACATTCTATAGTTTGCGCATGCGTCTGGAAATAAGAAATGCTTACTTTCCCCGTTTTTTAAAATCACAGCTTCTAGAAGGTTTACATGATTTCGTAAAAAACACGAGTTTTTAGAAAATGTGTTTTATTTCATAATTGGAATCTACAAAGTATGTACATTCTATGTCATAAGGACATTCTATAGTTTGCTCATGCGTCCAGAAATAAGAAAAGCTTACTTCCACCGTTTTTTAAAATCACACTTCTAGAAGGTTTACATGATTTCGTAAAAAACACGAGTTTTTAGAAAATGTGTTTTATTTCATAAATGGAATCTACAAAGTATGCACATTCTATGTTATAACGACTTTCTATAGTTTGCGCATCCGTCCGGAAATAAGAAAAGCTTAGTTCCCCAGTTTTTTTAAAATCACAGCTTCTAGAAGGTTTACATGAGTTGTTAAAAAACACGAGTTTTTAGAAAATGTGTTTTATTTCATAAATGGAATCAACAAAGTATGCACATTCTACATCATAACGACTTTCTATAGTTTGCGCATGCGTCTAGAAATAAGAAAAGCTTACTTCCACCGTTTTTTAAAATCACAGCTTCTACAAGGCTTACATGATTTCGTAAAAAACACGAGTTTTTAGAAAATGTGTTTTATTTGATAAATGGAATCAACAAAGTATGCACATTCTACGTCATAACGACTTTCTATAGTTTGCGCATGCGTCCGGAAATAAGAAAAGCTTACTTCCACCATTTTTTAAAATCACAGCTTCTAGAAGGTTTACATGATTTCGTAAAAAAAAAGAGTTTTTAGAAAATGTGTTTTATTTCATAAATGGAATCTACAAAGTATGCACATTCTACGTCATAACGACATTCTATAGTTTGCGCATACGTCCGGAAATAAGAAAAGCTTACTTCCCCCGTTTTTTAAAATCACAGCTTCTAGAAGGTTTACATGATTTCGTAAAAAACACGAGTTTTTAGAAAATGTGTTTTATTTCATAAATGGAATCTACAAAGTATGCACATTCTACGTCATAACGACTTTCTATAGTTTGCACATGCGTCCGGAAATAAGAAAAGCTTACTTCCCCTATTTTTTAAAATCACAGCTTATATAAAGTTTACATGATTTCGTAAAAAAAACGAGTTTTTAGAAAATGTGTTTTATTTCATAAATGGAATCTACAAAGTATGCACATTCTACGTCATAACTGCTTTCTATAGTTTGCGCATGCGTCCGGAAATAAGAAAAGCTTACTTCCCCCATTTTTTAAAATCACAGCTTCTAGAAGGTTTACATGATTTCTTAAAAAACACGAGTCTTTAGAAAATGTGTTTTATTTCGTAAATGGAATCAACAAAGTATGCATATTCTACGTCATAACGACTTTCTATAGTTTGCGCGTGCGTCTGGAAATAAGAAAAGCTTACTTCCCCCGTTTTTTAAAATCACAGCTTCTAAAAGGTTTACATGATTTCTTAAAAAACACGAGTTTTTAGAAAATGTGTTTTATTTCATAAATGGAATCAACAAGGTATGCACATTCTACGTCATAACGAATTTCTATAGTTTGCGCATGCTTCCGGAAATAAGAAAAGCTTACTTCCACCGTTTTTTAACATCACAGCTTCTAGAAGGTTTACATGATTTCGTAAAAAACACGAGTTTTTAGAAAATGCGTTTTATTTCATAAATGGAATCTACAAAGTATGCACATTCTACGTCATAACGACTTTATATTGTTTGCGCATGCATCCGGAAATAAGAATAACTTACTTCCCCCGTTTTTTAAAATCATAGCTTGTAGATGGTTTACATGATTTCTTAAAAAACACGAGTTTTTAGAAAATGTGTTTTACTTCATAAATGGAATCAACAAAGTATGCACATTCTATGTCATAACGACTTTCTATAGTTTGCGCATGCGTTTCAAAATAAGAAAAGCTTACTTCCCCCGTTTTTTAAAATCACATCTTCTAGAAGGTTTACATGATTTCTTAAAAAACATGAGTTTTTAGAAAATGTGTTTTATTTCATAAATATAATAAACAAAGTATGCACATTCTACGTCATAATGACTTTCTATAGATTGCGCATGCGTCCGGAAATAAGAAAAGCTTACTTCCACCATTTTTTAAAATCACAGCATCTAGAAGGTTTACATGATTTCGTAAAAAACACGAGTTTTTAGAAAATGGGTTTTATTTCATAAATGGAATCTACAAAGTATGCAAATTCTACATCATAACGACATTCTATAGTTTGCACATGCGTCCGGAAATAAGAAAAGCTTACTTCCACTGTTTTTTAAAATCACAGCTTCTAGAAGGTTTACATGATTTCGTAAAAAACACGAGTTTTTAGAAAATGTGTTTTATTTCATAAATGGAATCTACAAAGTATGCACATTCTATGTTATAACGACTTTCTATAGTTTGCGCATCCGTCCGGAAATAAGAGAAGCTTACTTCCCCAGTTTTTTTAAAATCACAGCTTCTAGAAGGTTTACATGAGTTGTTAAAAAAAACGAGTTTTTAGAAAATGTGTTTTATTTCATAAATGGAATCAACAAAGTATGCACATTCTACATCATAACGACTCTCTATAGTTTGCGCATGCGTCTAGAAATAAGAAAAGCTTACTTCCACCGTTTTTTAAAATCACAGCTTCTAGAAGGTTTACATGATTTCGTAAAAAACACGAGTTTTTAGAAAATGTGTTTTATTTCATAAATGGAATCAACAAAGTATGCACATTCTACGTCATAATGAATTTCTATAGTTTGCGCATGCGTTTGGAAATAAGAAAAGCTTACTTCCCCCGTTTTTTAAAATAACAGCTTCTAGAAGGTTTACATGATTTCGTAAAAAACACGAGTTTTTAGAAAATGTGTTTTATTTCATAAATGGAATCTACAAAGTATGCACATTCTACGTCATAACGAATTTCTATAGTATGCTCATGCGTTTGGAAATAAGAAAAGCTTACTTCCGCCGTTTTTTAAAATCACAGCTTCTAGAAGGTTTACATGATTTATTAAAAAACACGAGTTTTTAGGAAATGTGTTTTATTTCATCAACAGAATCAACAAAGTATGCACATTCTACGTCATAACGACTTTCTATAGTTTGTGCATGCGTTCGGAAGTAAGAAAAGCTTACTTCCCCCGTTTTTTAAAATCACAGCTTCTAGAAGGTTTACATGATTTCCTAAAAAACACGAGTTTTTAGAAAATGTGTTTTATTTCATAAATGGAATCAACAAAGTATGCACATTCTACATCATAACGAATTTCTATAGTTTGCGCATTCGTCCGGAAATAAGAAAAGCTTACTTCCACAGTTTTTTAAAATCACAGCTTCTAGAAGGTTTACATGATTTCGTAAAAAACACGAGTTTTTAGAAAATGTGTTTTATTTCATAAATGGAATCTATAAAGTATGCACATTCTATGTCATAACGACTTTCTATAGTTTGCGCATGCGTCCGAAAATAAGAAAAGCTTACGTCGACCGTTTTTTAAAATCACAGCTTCTAGAAGGCTTACATGATTTCGTAAAAATCACAAGTTTTTAGAAAATGTGTTTTATTTCATAAATGGAATCAACAAAGTATGCACATTCTACGTCATAACGACTTTCTATAGTTTGTGCATGCGTTCGGAAGTAAGAAAAGCTTACTTCCCCCGTTTTTTAAAATCACAGCTTCTAGAAGGTTTACATGATTTCGTAAAAAACACGAGTTTTTAGAAAATGTGTTTTATTTCATAAATGGAATCTACAAAGTATGCACATTCTACGTCATAACGACTTTATAAAGTTTGCGCATGCATCCGGAAATAAGAAAAGCTTACTTCCCCCGTTTTTTTAAAATCATAGCTTCTAGAAGGTTTACATGATTTCTTAAAAAACACGAGGTTTTAGAAAATGTGTTTTATTTCATAAATGGAATCTACAAAGTATGCACATTCTACGTCATAAAGACTTTATATAGTTTGCGCATGCATCCGGAAATAAGAAAAGCTTACTTCCCCCGTTTTTTTAAAATCATAGCTTCTAGAAGGTTTACATGATTTCTTATAAAACACGAGTTTTTAGAAAATGTGTTTTATTTCATAAATGGAATCTACAAAGTATGCACATTCTACGTCATAATGACATTCTATAGTTTGCGCATGCGTCCGGAAAAAAGAAAAGCTTAATTCCACCGTTTTTTAAAATCACACCTTCTAGAAGGTTTACATGATTTCGTAAAAAACACGAGTTTTTAGAAAATGTGTTTTATTTCATAAATGGAATCTACAAACTATGCACATTCTACGTCATAACGACTTTCTATAGTTTGCGCATGCATCCGGAAATAAGAAATGCTTACTTTCCCGGTTTTTTAAAATCACAGCTTCTAGAAGGTTTACATGATTTCGTAAAAAACACGAGTTTTTAGAAAATGTGTTTTATTTCATAATTGGAATCTACAAAGTATGCACATTCTATGTCATAAGGACATTCTATAGTTTGCTCATGCGTCCGGAAATAAGAAAAGCTTACTTCCACCGTTTTTTAAAATCACTTCTAGAAGGTTTACATGATTTCGTAAAAAACACGAGTTTTTAGAAAATGTGTTTTATTTCATAAATGGAATCAACAAAGTATGCACATTCTCCGTCATAACGAATTTCTATAGTTTGCGCATGCTTCCGGAAATAAGAAAAGCTTACTTCCACCGTTTTTTAACATCACAGCTTCTAGAAGGTTTACATGATTTCGTAAAAAACACGAGTTTTTAGAAAATGCGTTTTATTTCATAAATGGAATCTACAAAGTATGCACATTCTACGTCATAACGACTTTATATTGTTGCGCATGCATCTGGAAATAAGAAAAACTTACTTCCCCCGTTTTTTAAAATCATAGCTTCTAGAAGGTTTACATGATTTCTTAAAAAACACGAGTTTTTAGAAAATGTGTTTTACTTCATAAATGGAATCAACAAAGTATGCACATTCTACGTCATAACGACTTTCTATAGTTTGCGCATGCGTTTCGAAATAAGAAAAGCTTACTTCCCCCGTTTTTTAAAATCACATCTTCTAGAAGGTTTACATGATTTCTTAAAAAACATGAGTTTTTAGAAAATGTGTTTTATTTCATAAATATAATCAACAAAGTATGCACATTCTACGTCATAATGACTTTCTATAGATTGCGCATGCGTCCGGAAATAAGAAAAGCTTACTTCCACCATTTTTTAAAATCACACCATCTAGAAGGTTTACATGATTTCGTAAAAAACACGAGTTTTTAGAAAATGGGTTTTATTTCATAAATGGAATCTACAAAGTATGCACATTCTACATCATAACGACATTCTATAGTTTGCGCATGCGTCCGGAAATAAGAAAAGCTTACTTCCACCGTTTTTTAAAATCACAGCTTCTAGAAGGTTTACATGATTTCGTAAAAAACACGAGTTTTTAGAAAATGTGTTTTATTTCATAAATGGAATCTACAAAGTATGCACATTCTACGTTATAACGACTTTCTATAGTTTGCGCATCCGTACGGAAATAAGAAAAGCTTACCTCCCCAGTTTTTTAAAATCACAGCTTCTAGAAGGTTTACATCAGTTGTTAAAAAACACGAGTTTTTAGAAAATGTGTTTTATTTCATAAATGGAATCTACAAAGTATGCACATTCTACGTTATAACGACTTTCTATAGTTTGCGCATCCGTCGGGAAATAAGAAAAGCTTACTTCCCCCGTTTTTTAAAATAACAGCTTCTAGAAGGTTTACATGATTTCGTAAAAAACACGAGTTTTTAGAAAATGTGTTTTATTTCATAAATAGAATCTACAAAGTATGCACATTCTACGTCATAACGAATTTCTATAGTTTGCTCATGCGTTTGGAAATAAGAAAAGCTTACTTCCCCCGTTTTTTAAAATCACAGCTTCTAGAAGGTTTACATGATTTCTTCAAAAACACGAGTTTTTAGAAAATGTGTTTTATTTCATCAACAGAATCAACAAAGTATGCACATTCTACGTCATCATGACTTTCTATAGTTTGCGCATGCGTTCGGAAGTAAGAAAAGCTTACTTCCCCCGTTTTTTAAAATCACAGCTTCTAGAAGGTGTACATGATTTCTTAAAAAACACGAGTTTTTAGAAAATGTGTTTTATTTCATAAATGGAATCAACAAAGTATGCACATTCTACATCATAACGACTTTCTATAGTTTGCGCATTCGTCCGGAAATAAGAAAAGCTTACTTCCACAGTTTTTTAAAATCACAGGTTCTAGAAGGTTTACATGATTTCGTAAAAAACACGAGTTTTTAGAAAATGTGTTTTATTTCATAAATGGAATCTATAAAGTATGCACATTCTACGTCATAACGACTTTCTATAGTTTGCACATGCGTCCGGAAATAAGAAAAGCTTACTTCGACCGTTTTTTAAAATCACAGCTTCTAGAAGTCTTACATGATTTGGTAAAAATCACAAATTTTTAGAAAATGTGTTTTATTTCATAAATGGAATCAACAAAGTATGCACATTCTACGTCATAACGAATTTCTATAATTTGTGCATGCTTACGGAAATAAAAAAGCTTACTTCTACCGTTTTTTAAAATCACAGCTTCTAGAAGGTTTACATGATTTCGTAAAAAACACGAGTTTTTAGAAAATGTGTTTTATTTCATAAATGGAATCTACAAAGTATGCACATTCTACGTCATAACGACTTTATATAGTTTGCGCATGCATCCAGATATAAGAAAAGCTTACTTCCCCCATTTTTTAAAATCATAGCTTCTAGAAGGCTTACATGATTTCTTAAAAAAGACGAGTTTTTAGAAAATGTGTTTTATTTCATAAATGGAATCTACAAAGTATGCACATTCTACGTCATAACGACATTCTATAGTTTGCACATGCGTCCGGAAATAAGAAAAGCTTACTTCCACCGTTTTTTAAAATCACAGCTTGTAGAAGGTTTACATGATTTCGTAAAAAACACGAGTTTTTAGAAAATGTGTTTTATTTCATAAATGCAATCTACAAAGTATGCACATTCTACGTCATAACGACTTTCTATAGTTTGCGCATGCGTCCGGAAATAAAAAATGCTTACTTCCCCCGTTTTTTAAAATCACAGCTTCTAGAAGGTTTAAATGATTTCGTAAAAAACACGAGTTTTTAGAAAATGTGTTTTATTTCATAATTGGAATCTACAAAGTATGCACATTCTAGGTCATAACGACATTCTATAGTTTGCGCATGCGTCCGGAAATAAGAAAAGCTTACTTCCACAGTTTCTTAAAATCACAGCTTCTAGAAGGTTTACATGATTTGGTAAAAAAGACGAGTTTTTAGAAAATGTGTTTTATTTCATAAATGGAATCTACAAAGTTTGCACATTGTACGTCATAACGACTTTCTATAGTTTGCGCATCCGTCCAGAAATAAGAAAAGGTTACTTCCCCCGTTTTTTAAAATCACAGCTTCTAGAAGGTTTACATGATTTGTTAAAAAACACGAGTTTTTAGAAAATGTGTTTTATTTCATAAATGGAATCAACAAAGTATGCACATTCTACGTCATAACGACTTTCTATAGTTTGCGCATGCGTCCGGAAATAAGAAACAATTACTTCCCCCGTTTTTTAAAATCACAGCTTCTAGAAGGTTTACATGATTTCGTAAAAAAAACGAGTTTTTAGAAAATTTGTTTTATTTCATAAATGGAATCTACAAAGTATGCACATTCTACGTCATAACTACTTTCTATAGTTTGCGCATGCGTCCGGAAATAAGAAAAGCTTACTTCCCCTATTTTTTAAAATCACAGCTTCTAGAAGGTTTACATGATTTCTTAAAAAACACGAGTTTTTAGAAAATGTGTTTTATTTCATAAATGGAAACAACAAAGTATGCACATTCTACGTCATAACGACTTTCTATAGTTTGCGCATGCGTTTGGAAATAAGAAAAGCTTACTTCCCCCGTTTTTTAAAATCACAGCTTCTAAAATATTTACATGATTTCTTAAAAAACACGAGTTTTTAGAAAATGTGTTTTATGTCATAAATGGAATCAACAAAGTATGCACATTCTACGTCATAACGACTTTATATAGTTTGCGCATGCGTTTGGAAATAAGATAAGCTTACTTCCCCCGTTTTTTAAAATCACAGCTTCTAGAAGGTTTACATGATTTCGTAAAAAACACGAGTTTTTAGAAAATGTGTTTTATTTCATAAATTAAATCTACAAAGTATGCACATTCTACGTCATAACGACATTCTATAGCTTGCGCATGCGTCCGGAAATAAGAAAAGCTTACTTCCACCGTTTTTTAAAATCACAGCTTCTAGAAGGTTTACATGATTTCGTAAAAAACACGAGTTTTTAGAAAATGTGTTTCATTTCATAAATGGAATCTACAAAGTATGCACATTCTACGTCATAATGAATTTCTATAGTTTGCGCATCCGTCCGGAAATAAGAAAAGCATACTTCCCCCGTTTTTTAAAATCACAGCTTTTAGAAGGTTTACATGATTTCTTAAAAAACATGAGTTTTTAGAAAATGTATTTTATTTCATAAATGGAATCAACAAAGTATGCACATTCTACATCATAATGACTTTCTATATTTTGCGCATTCGTCCGGAAATAAGAAAAGCTTACTTCCACCGTTTTTTAAAATCACAGCTTCTAGAAGGTTTACATGATTTCGTAAAAAACATGAGTTTTTAGAAAATGTGTTTTATTTCATAAATGGAATCTACAAAGTATGCACATTCTGCGTCATAACGACTTTATATAGTTTGCGCATGCATCCGGAAATAAAAAAAGCTTACTTCCCCCGTTTTTTTAAAATCATAGCTTCTAGAAGGTTTACATGATTTCTTAAAAAACAAGAGTTTTTAGAAAATGTGTTTTATTTCATAAATGGAATCTACAAAGTATGCACATTCTACGTCATAACGACATTCTATAGTTTGCGCATGCGTCTGGAAATAAGAAAAGCTTACTTCCACCGTTTTTTAAAATCACAGCTTCAAGAAGGTTTACATGATTTCGTAAAAAACACGAGTTTTTAGAAAATGTGTTTTGTTTCATAAATGGAATCTACAAAGTATGCACATTCTACGTCATAACGAGTTTCTATAGTTTGCGCATGCATCCGGAAAAAAGAAATGCTTACTTCCCCCGTTTTTTAAAATCACAGCTTCTAGAAGGTTTACATGATTTCGTAAAAAACATGAGTTTTTAGAAAATGTGTTTTATTTCATAATTGGAATCTACAAAGTATGCACATTCTATGTCATAACGACATTCTATAGTTTGCGCATACGTCCGGAAATAAGAAAAGCTCACTTCCACCGTTTTTTAAAATCACAACTTCTAGAAGGTTTACATGATTTCGTAAAAAACACGAGTTTTTAGAAAATGTGTTTTATTTCATAAATGGAATCTACAAAGTTTGCACATTATACGTCATAACGACTTTCTATAGTTTGCGCATCTGTCCGGAAATAGGAAAAGCTTACTTCCCCCGTTTTTTAAAATCACAGCTTCTAGAAGGTTTACATGATTTGTTAAAAAACACGAGTTTTTAGAAAATGTGTTTTATTTCATAAATGGAATCAACAAAGTATGCACATTCTACGTCATAACGACTTTCTATAGTTTGCGCATGCGTCCGGAAATAAGAAAAGCTTACTTCCACCGTTTTTTAAAATCACAGCTTCTAGAAGGTTTACATGATTTCGTAAAAAAAAAGAGTTTTTAGAAAATGTGTTTTATTTCATAAATGGAATCTACAAAGTATGCACATTCTACGTCATAACGACTTTCCAATGTTTGTGCATACGTCTGGAAATAAGAAAAGCTTACTTCCACCGTTTTTTAAAATCACAGCTTCTAGAAGGTTTACATGATTTCGTAAAAAACACGAGTTTTCAGAAAATGTGTTTTATTTCATAAATGGAATCTACAAAGTATGCACATTCTACGTCATAACGATTTTCTATTGTTTGCGCATGCGTCCAGAAATAAGAAAAGCTTACTTCCCCCGTTTTTTAAAATCACAGCTTCTAGAAGGTTTACATGATTTCGTAAAAAACACGAGTTTTTAGAAAATGTGTTTTATTTCATAAATGGAATCTACAAAGTATGCACATTCTACGTCATAACGACATTCTATAGCTTGCGCATGCGTCCGGAAATAAGAAAAGATTACTTCCACCGTTTTTTAAAATCACAGCTTCTAGAAGGTTTACATGATTTCGTAAAAAACACGAGTTTTTAGAAAATGTGTTTTATTTCATAAATGGAATCTACAAAGTATGCACATTCTACGTCATAACGACTTTCTATAGTTTGCGCATGCGTCCGGAAATAAGAAACGCTTACTTCCCCCGTTTTTTAAAATCACAGCTTCTAGAAGGTTTACATGATTTCGTAAAAAACACGACTTTTTAGAAAATTTGTTTTATTTCATAAATGGAATCTACAAAGTATGCACATTCTACATCATAACGACTTTCTATAGTTTGCGCATGCGTCCGGAAATAAGAAACGCTTACTTCCCCCGTTTTTTAAAATCACAGCTTCTAGAAGGTTTACATGATTTCGTAAAAAACACGACTTTTTAGAAAATGTGTTTTATTTCATAAATGGAATCTACAAAGTATGCACATTCTACGTCATAACGACTTTCTATAGTTTGCGCATGCGTCCGGAAATAAAAAATGCTTACTTCCCCCGTTTTTTAAAATCACAGCTTCTAGAAGGTTTAAATGATTTCGTAAAAAACACGAGTTTTTAGAAAATGTGTTTTATTTCATAATTGGAATCTACAAAGTATGCACATTCTAGGTCATAACGACATTCTATAGTTTGCGCATGCGCTTGGAAATAAGAAAAGCTTACTTCCACCGTTTCTTAAAATCACAGCTTCTAGAAGGTTTACATGATTTGGTAAAAAAGACGAGTTTTTAGAAAATGTGTTTTATTTCATAAATGGAATCTACAAGGTATGCACATTCTACATCATAACGATTTTCTATAGTTTGCGCATGCGTCCAGAAATAAGAAAAGCTTACTTCCCCCATTTTTTAAAATCACAGCTTCTAGAAGGTTTACATGATTTCGTAAAAAAAACGAGTTTTTAGAAAATGTGTTTTATTTCATAAATGGAATCTACAAAGTATGCACATTCTACGTCATAACTGCTTTCTATAGTTTGCGCATGCGTCCGGAAATAAGAAAAGCTTACTTCCCCCATTTTTTAAAATCACAGCTTCTAGAAGGTTTACATGATTTCTTAAAAAACACGAGTTTTTAGAAAATGTGTTTTATTTCATAAATGGAATCAACAAAGTATGCACATTCTACGTCATAACGACTTTCTATAGTTTGCGCATGCGTTTGGAAATAAGAAAAGCTTACTTCCCCGGTTTTTTAAAATCATAGCTTCTAAAATATTTACATGATTTCTTAAAAAACACGAGTTTTTAGAAAATGTGTTTTATTTCATAAATGGAATCAACAAAGTATGCACATTCTACGTCATAACGACTTTATATAGTTTGCGCATGTGTTTGGAAATAAGAAAAGCTTACTTCCCCCGTTTTTTAAAATCACAGTTTCTAGAAGGTTTACATGATTTCGTAAAAAACACGAGTTTTTAGAAAATGTGTTTTATTTCATAAATGGAATCTACAAAGTATGCACATTCTACGTCATAACGACATTCTATAGCTTGCGCATGCGTCCGGAAATAAGAAAAGCTTACTTCCACCGTTTTTTAAAATCACAGCTTCTAGAAGGTTTACATGATTTCGTAAAAAACACGAGTTTTTAGAAAATGTGTTTTATTTCATAAATGGAATCTACAAAGTATGCACATTCTACGTCATAACGACTTTCTATAGTTTGCGCATGCGTCCGGAAATAAGAAACGCTTACCTCCCCCGTTTTTTAAAATCACAGCTTCTAGAAGGTTTACATGATTTCGTAAAAAACACGAGTTTTTAGAAAATGTGTTTTATTTCATAAATGGAATCTACAAAGTATGCACATTCTACGTCATAACGACCTTCTATAGTTTGCGCATGCGTTTGGAAATAAGAAAAGGTTACTTCCCCCATTTTTTAAAATCACAGCTTCTAAAAGGTTTACATGATTTCTTAAAAAAGACGAGTTTTTAGAAAATGTGTTTTATTTCATAAATGGAATCTATAAAGTATGCACATTCTACGTCATAACGAATTTCTATAGTTTGCGCATGCGTCCGGAAATAAGAAAAGCTTACTTCGACCATTTTTTAAAATCACAGCTTCTAGAAGGCTTACATGATTTCGTAAAAATCACAAGTTTTTAGAAAATGTGTTTTATTTCATAAATGGAATCAACAAAGTATGCACATTCTACGTCATAACGAATTTCTATAATTTGTGCATGCTTCCGGAAATAAAAAGCTTACTTCCACCGTTTTTTAAAATCACAGCTTCTAGAAGGTTTACATGATTTCGTAAAAAACACGAGTTTTTAGAAAATGTGTTTTATTTCATAAATGGAATCTACAAAGTATGCACTTTCTACGTCATAACGACTTTATATAGTTTGCGCATGCATCCAGATATAAGAAAAGCTTACTTCCCCCATTTTTTAAAATCATAGCTTCTAGAAGGCTTACATGATTTCTTAAAAAAACGAGTTTTTAGAAAATGTGTTTTATTTCATAAGTGGAATCTACAAAGTATGCACATTCTACGTCATAACGACATTCTATAGTTTGCACATGCGTCCGGAAATAAGAAAAGCTTACTTCCACCGTTTTTTAAAATCACAGCTTCTAGAAGGTTTACATGATTTCGTAAAAAACACGACTTTTTAGAAAATGTGTTTTATTTCATAAATGGAATCTACAAAGTATGCACATTCTACGTCATAACGACTTTCTATAGTTTGCGCATGCGTCCGGAAATAAAAAATGCTTACTTCCCCCGTTTTTTAAAATCACAGCTTCTAGAAGGTTTAAATGATTTCGTAAAAAACACGAGTTTTTAGAAAATGTGTTTTATTTCATAATTGGAATCTACAAAGTATGCACATTCTAGGTCATAACGACATTCTATAGTTTGCGCATGCGCTTGGAAATAAGAAAAGCTTACTTCCACCGTTTCTTAAAATCACAGCTTCTAGAAGGTTTACATGATTTGGTAAAAAAGACGAGTTTTTAGAAAATGTGTTTTATTTCATAAATGGAATCTACAAAGTTTGCACATTATACGTCATAACGACTTTCTATAGTTTGCGCATCCGTCCGGAAATAAGAAAAGGTTACTTCCCTCGTTTTTTAAAATCACAGCTTCTAGAAGGTTTACATGATTTGTTAAAAAACACGAGTTTTTAGAAAATGTGTTTTATTTTATAAATGGAATCAACAAAGTATGCACATTCTACGTCATAACGACTTTCTATAGTTTGCGCATGCGTCCGGAAATAAGAAACAATTACTTCCCCCGTTTTTTAAAATCACAGCTTCTAGAAGGTTTACATGATTTCGTAAAAAAAACAAGTTTTTAAAAAATTTGTTTTATTTCATAAATGGAATCTACAAAGTATGCACATTCTACGTCATAACTACTTTCTATAGTTTGCGCATGCGTCCGGAAATAAGAAAAGCTTACTTCGCCCATTTTTTAAAATCACAGCTTCTAGAAGGTTTACATGATTTCTTAAAAAACACGAGTTTTTAGAAAATGTGTTTTATTCCATAAATGGAAACAACAAAGTATGCACATTCTACGTCATAACGACTTTCTATAGTTTGCGCATGCGTTTGGAAATAAGAAAAGCTTACTTCCCCCGTTTTTTAAAATCACAGCTTCTAAAATATTTACATGATTTCTTAAAAAACACGAGTTTTTAGAAAATGTGTTTTATGTCATAAATGGAATCAACAAAGTATGCACATTCTACGTCATAACGACTTTATATAGTTTGCGCATGCGTTTGGAAATAAGATAAGCTTACTTCCCCCATTTTTTAAAATCACAGCTTCTAGAAGGTTTACATGATTTCGTAAAAAACACGAGTTTTTAGAAAATGTGTTTTATTTCATAAATGAAATCTACAAAGTATGCACATTCTACGTCATAACGACATTCTATAGCTTGCGCATGCGTCCGGAAATAAGAAAAGCTTACTTCCACCGTTTTTTAAAATCACAGCTTCTAGAAGGTTTACATGATTTCGTAAAAAACACGAGTTTTTAGAAAATGTGTTTTGTTTCATAAATGGAATCTACAAAGTATGCACATTCTACGTCATAACGAGTTTCTATAGTTTGCGCATGCATCCGGAAATAAGAAATGCTTACTTCCCCCGTTTTTTAAAATCACAGCTTCTAGAAGGTTTACATGATTTCGTAAAAAACATGAGTTTTTAGAAAATGTGTTTTATTTCATAATTGGAATCTACAAAGTATGCACATTCTATGTCATAACGACATTCTATAGTTTGCGCATACGTCCGGAAATAAGAAAAGCTTACTTCAACCGTTTTTTAAAATCACAACTTCTAGAAGGTTTACATGATTTCGTAAAAAACACGAGTTTTTAGAAAATGTGTTTTATTTCATAAATGGAATCAACAAAGTTTGCACATTATACGTCATAACGACTTTCTATAGTTTGCGCATCCGTCCGGAAATAGGAAAAGCTTACTTCCCCCGTTTTTTAAAATCACAGCTTCTAGAAGGTTTACATGATTTGTTAAAAAACATGAGTTTTTAGAAAATGTGTTTTATTTCATAAATGGAATCTACAAAGTATGCACATTCTACGTCATAACTGCTTTCTATAGTTTGCGCATGCGTCCGGAAATAAGAAAAGCTTACTTCCCCCATTTTTTAAAATCACAGCTTCTAGAAGGTTTACATGATTTCTTAAAAAACACGAGTTTTTAGAAAACGTGTTTTATTTCATAAATGGAATCAACAAAGTATGCACATTCTACGTCATAACGACTTTCTATAGTTTGCGCATGCGTTTGGAAATAAGAAAAGCTTACTTCCCCGGTTTTTTAAAATCATAGCTTCTAAAATATTTACATGATTTCTTAAAAAACACGAGTTTTTAGAAAATGTGTTTTATTTCATAAATGGAATCAACAAAGTATGCACATTCTACGTCATAACGACTTTATATAGTTTGCGCATGTGTTTGGAAATAAGAAAAGCTTACTTCCCCCGTTTTTTAAAATCACAGTTTCTAGAAGGTTTACATGATTTCGTAAAAAACATGAGTTTTTAGAAAATGTGTTTTATTTCATAAATGGAATCTACAAAGTATGCACATTCTACGTCATAACGACATTCTATAGCTTGCGCATGCGTCCGGAAATAAGAAAAGCTTACTTCCACCGTTTTTTAAAATCACAGCTTCTAGAAGGTTTACATGATTTCGTAAAAAACACGAGTTTTTAGAAAATGTGTTTTATTTCATAAATGGAATCTACAAAGTATGCACATTCTACGTCATAACGACTTTCTATAGTTTGCGCATGCGTCCGGAAATAAGAAACGCTTACCTCCCCCGTTTTTTAAAATCACAGCTTCTAGAAGGTTTACATGATTTCGTAAAAAACACGAGTTTTTAGAAAATGTGTTTTATTTCATAAATGGAATCTACAAAGTATGCACATTCTACGTCATAACGACCTTCTATAGTTTGCGCATGCGTTTGGAAATAAGAAAAGGTTACTTCCCCCATTTTTTAAAATCACAGCTTCTAAAAGGTTTACATGATTTCTTAAAAAGACGAGTTTTTAGAAAATGTGTTTTATTTCATAAATGGAATCTATAAAGTATGCACATTCTACGTCATAACGAATTTCTATAGTTTGCGCATGCGTCCGGAAATAAGAAAAGCTTACTTCGACCATTTTTTAAAATCACAGCTTCTAGAAGGCTTACATGATTTCGTAAAAATCACAAGTTTTTAGAAAATGTGTTTTATTTCATAAATGGAATCAACAAAGTATGCACATTCTACGTCATAACGAATTTCTATAATTTGTGCATGCTTCCGGAAATAAAAAAGCTTACTTCCACCGTTTTTTAAAATCACAGCTTCTAGAAGGTTTACATGATTTCGTAAAAAACACGAGTTTTTAGAAAATGTGTTTTATTTCATAAATGGAATCTACAAAGTATGCACTTTCTACGTCATAACGACTTTATATAGTTTGCGCATGCATCCAGATATAAGAAAAGCTTACTTCCCCCATTTTTTAAAATCATAGCTTCTAGAAGGCTTACATGATTTCTTAAAAAAACGAGTTTTTAGAAAATGTGTTTTATTTCATAAGTGGAATCTACAAAGTATGCACATTCTACGTCATAACGACATTCTATAGTTTGCACATGCGTCCGGAAATAAGAAAAGCTTACTTCCACCGTTTTTTAAAATCACAGCTTCTAGAAGGTTTACATGATTTCGTAAAAAACACGACTTTTTAGAAAATGTGTTTTATTTCATAAATGGAATCTACAAAGTATGCACATTCTACGTCATAACGACTTTCTATAGTTTGCGCATGCGTCCGGAAATAAAAAATGCTTACTTCCCCCGTTTTTTAAAATCACAGCTTCTAGAAGGTTTAAATGATTTCGTAAAAAACACGAGTTTTTAGAAAATGTGTTTTATTTCATAATTGGAATCTACAAAGTATGCACATTCTAGGTCATAACGACATTCTATAGTTTGCGCATGCGCTTGGAAATAAGAAAAGCTTACTTCCACCGTTTCTTAAAATCACAGCTTCTAGAAGGTTTACATGATTTGATAAAAAAGACGAGTTTTTAGAAAATGTGTTTTATTTCATAAATGGAATCTACAAAGTTTGCACATTATACGTCATAACGACTTTCTATAGTTTGCGCATCCGTCCGGAAATAAGAAAAGGTTACTTCCCTCGTTTTTTAAAATCACAGCTTCTAGAAGGTTTACATGATTTGTTAAAAAACATGAGTTTTTAGAAAATGTGTTTTATTTTATAAATGGAATCAACAAAGTATGCACATTCTACGTCATAACGACTTTCTATAGTTTGCGCATGCGTCCGGAAATAAGAAACAATTACTTCCCCCGTTTTTTAAAATCACAGCTTCTAGAAGGTTTACATGATTTCGTAAAAAAAACAAGTTTTTAAAAAATTTGTTTTATTTCATAAATGGAATCTACAAAGTATGCACATTCTACGTCATAACTACTTTCTATAGTTTGCGCATGCGTCCGGAAATAAGAAAAGCTTACTTCGCCCATTTTTTAAAATCACAGCTTCTAGAAGGTTTACATGATTTCTTAAAAAACACGAGTTTTTAGAAAATGTGTTTTATTCCATAAATGGAAACAACAAAGTATGCACATTCTACGTCATAACGACTTTCTATAGTTTGCGCATGCGTTTGGAAATAAGAAAAGCTTACTTCCCCCGTTTTTTAAAATCACAGCTTCTAAAATATTTACATGATTTCTTAAAAAACACGAGTTTTTAGAAAATGTGTTTTATGTCATAAATGGAATCAACAAAGTATGCACATTCTACGTCATAACGACTTTATATAGTTTGCGCATGCGTTTGGAAATAAGATAAGCTTACTTCCCCCATTTTTTAAAATCACAGCTTCTAGAAGGTTTACATGATTTCGTAAAAAACACGAGTTTTTAGAAAATGTGTTTTATTTCATAAATGAAATCTACAAAGTATGCACATTCTACGTCATAACGACATTCTATAGCTTGCGCATGCGTCCGGAAATAAGAAAAGCTTACTTCCACCGTTTTTCAAAATCACAGCTTCTAGAAGGTTTACATGATTTCGTAAAAAACACGAGTTTTTAGAAAATGTGTTTTGTTTCATAAATGGAATCTACAAAGTATGCACATTCTACGTCATAACGAGTTTCTATAGTTTGCGCATGCATCCGGAAATAAGAAATGCTTACTTCCCCCGTTTTTTAAAATCACAGCTTCTAGAAGGTTTACATGATTTCGTAAAAAACATGAGTTTTTAGAAAATGTGTTTTATTTCATAATTGGAATCTACAAAGTATGCACATTCTATGTCATAACGACATTCTATAGTTTGCGCATACGTCCGGAAATAAGAAAAGCTTACTTCAACCGTTTTTTAAAATCACAACTTCTAGAAGGTTTACATGATTTCGTAAAAAACACGAGTTTTTAGAAAATGTGTTTTATTTCATAAATGGAATCAACAAAGTTTGCACATTATACGTCATAACGACTTTCTATAGTTTGCGCATCCGTCCGGAAATAGGAAAAGCTTACTTCCCCCGTTTTTTAAAATCACAGCTTCTAGAAGGTTTACATGATTTGTTAAAAAACACGAGTTTTTAGAAAATGTGTTTTATTTCATAAATGGAATCAACAAAGTATGCACATTCTACGTTATAACAACTTTCTATAGTTTGCGCATGCGTCCGGAAAGAAGAAAAGCATACTTCCCCCGTTTTTTAAAATCACAGCTTTTAGAAGGTTTACATAATTTCTTAAAAAACACGAGTTTTTAGAAAATATATTTTATTTCATAAATGGAATCAACAAAGTATGCACATTCTACATCATAATGACTTTCTATATTTTGCGCATTCGTCCGGAAATAAGAAAAGCTTACTTCCACCGTTTTTTAAAATCACAGCTTCTAGAAGGTTTACATGATTTCGTAAAAAACATGAGTTTTTAGAAAATGTGTTTTATTTCATAAATGGAATCTACAAAGTATGCACATTCTATGTCATAACGACATTCTATAGTTTGCGCATCCGTCCAGAAATAAGAAAAGCTTACTTCCACCGTTTTTTAAAATCACAGCTACTAGAAGGTTTACATGATTTCTTAAAAAACACGAGTTTTTAGAAAATATGTTTTATTTCATAAATGGAATCAACAAAGTACGAGCATTCAACGTCATAACGACTTTCTATAGTTTGCGCATGCGTTTAGAAATAAGAAAAGCTTACTTCCCCCGTTTTTAAAAATCACAGCTTCTAGAAGGTTTACATGATTTCGTAAAAAACACGAGTTTTTAGAAAATGTGTTTTATTTCATAAATGGAATCAACAAAGTATGCACATTCTACGTCATAACGACTTTCTATAGTTTGCGCATCCATCCGGAAATAAGAAACGCTTACTTCCCCCGTTTTTTAAAATCACAGCTTCTAGAAGGTTTACATGATTTCGTAAAAAACATGAGTTTTTAGAAAATGTGTTTTATTTCATAAATGGAATCTACAAAGTATGCACATTCTACGTCATAACGACTTTCTATAGTTTGCGCATGCGTTTGGAAATAAGAAAAGGTTACTTCCCCCATTTTTTAAAATCACAGCTTCTAAAAGGTTTACATGATTTCTTAAAAAACACGAGTTTTTAGAAAATGTGTTTTATTTCAAAAATGGAATCAACAAAGTATGCACATTCTACGTCATAACGAATTTCTATAGTTTGCGCATGCTTCCGGAAATAAGAAAAGCTTACTTCCACCGTTTTTTAAAATCACAACTTCTAGAAGGTTTACATGATTTCGTAAAAAACACGAGTTTTTAGAAAATGTGTTTTATTTCATAAATTGAATCTACAAAGTATGCACATTCTGCGTCATAACGACTTTATATAGTTTGCGCATGCATCCGGAAATAAAAAAAGCTTACTTCCCCCGTTTTTTTAAAATCATAGCTTCTAGAAGGTTTACATGATTTCTTAAAAAACACGAGTTTTTAGAAAATGTGTTTTATTTCATAAATGGAATCTACAAAGTATGCACATTCTATGTCATAACGACATTCTATAGTTTGCGCATGCGTCTGGAAATAAGAAAAGCTTACTTCCACCATTTTTTAAAATCACAGCTTCTAGAAGGTTTACATGATTTCGTAAAAAACACGAGTTTTTAGAAAATGTGTTTTGTTTCATAAATGGAATCTACAAAGTATGCACATTCTACGTCATAACGAGTTTCTATAGTTTGCGCATGCATCCAGAAATAAGAAATGCTTACTTCCCCCGTTTTTTAAAATCACAGCTTCTAGAAGGTTTACATGATTTCGTAAAAAACATGAGTTTTTAGAAAATGTGTTTTATTTCATAAATGGAATCAACAAAGTATGCACATTCTACGTTATAACGACTTTCTATAGTTTGCGCATGCGTCCGGAAATAAGAAAAGCTTACTTCCACCGTTTTTTAAAATCACAGCTTCTAGAAGGTTTACATGATTTCGTAAAAAAAAAGAGTTTTTAGAAAATGTGTTTTATTTCATAAATGGAATCTACAAAGTATGCACATTCTACGTCATAACGACTTTCCATAGTTTGTGCATACGTCTGGAAATAAGAAAAGCTTACTTCCACCGTTTTTTAAAATCACAGCTTCTAGAAGGTTTACATGATTTCGTAAAAAACACAAGTTTTTAGAAAATGTGTTTTATTTCATAAATGGAATCTACAAAGTATGCACATTATACGTCATAACGATTTTCTATAGTTTGCGCATGCGTCCAGAAATAAGAAAAGCTTACTTCCCCCATTTTTTAAAATCACAGCTTCTAGAAGGTTTACATGATTTCGTAAAAAAAACGAGTTTTTAGAAAATGTGTTTTATTTCATAAATGGAATCTACAAAGTATGCACATTCTACGTCATAACTGCTTTCTATAGTTTGCGCATGCGTCCGGAAATAAGAAAAGCTTACTTCCTCCATTTTTTAAAATCACAGCTTCTAGAAGGTTTACATGATTTCTTAAAAAACACGAGTTTTTAGAAAATGTGTTTTATTTCATAAATGGAATCAACAAAGTATGCACATTCTACGTCATAACGACTTTCTATAGTTTGCGCATGCGTTTGGAAATAAGAAAAGCTTACTTCCCCTGTTTTTTAAAATCACAGCTTCTAAAATATTTACATGATTTCTTAAAAAACACGAGTTTTTAGAAAATGTGTTTTATTTCATAAATGGAATCTACAAAGTATGCACATTCTACGTCATAACGACATTCTATAGCTTGCGCATGCGTCCGGAAATAAGAAAAGCTTACTTCCACCGTTTTTTAAAATCACAGCTTCTAGAAGGTTTACATGATTTCGTAAAAAACACGAGTTTTTAGAAAATGTGTTTTATTTCATAAATGGAATCTACAAAGTATGCACATTCTACGTCATAACGAATTTCTATAGTTTGCGCATCCTTCCGGAAATAAGAAAAGCTTACTTCCCCCGTTTTTTAAAATCACAGCTTTTAGAAGGTTTAGATGATTTCTTAAAAAACACGAGTTTTTAGAAAATGTATTTTATTTCATAAATGGAATCAACAAAGTATGCACATTCTACATCATAATGACTTTCTATAGTTTGCGTATTCGTCCGGAAATAAGAAAAGCTTACTTTCACCGTTTTTTAAAATCACAGCTTCTAGAAGGTTTACATGATTTCGTAAAAAACACGAGTTTTTAGAAAATGTGTTTTATTTCATAAATGGAATCTACAAAGTATGCACATTCTACGTCATAATGACATTCTATAGTTTGCGCATGCGTCCAGAAATAAGAAAAGCTTACTTCCACCGTTTTTTAAAATCACAGCTTCTAGAAGGTTTACATGATTTCTTAAAAAACATGAGTTTTTAGAAAATGTGTTTTATTTCATAAATAGAATCTACAAAGTATGCACATTCTACGTCATAATGAATTTCTATAGTTTGCGCATCCGTCCGGAAATAAGAAAAGCATACTTCCCCCGTTTTTTAAAATCACAGCTTTTAGAAGGTTTACATGATTTCTTACAAAACACGAGTTTTTAGAAAATGTATTTTATTTCATAAATGGAATCAACAAAGTATGCACATTCTACATCATAATGACTTTCTATATTTTGCGCATTCGTCCGGAAATAAGAAAAGCTTACTTCCACCGTTTTTTAAAATCACAGCTTCTAGAAGGTTTACATGATTTCGTAAAAAACATGAGTTTTTAGAAAATGTGTTTTATTTCATAAATGGAATCTACAAAGTATGCACGTTCTACGTCATAACGACTTTATATAGTTTGCGCATGCATCCGGAAATAAAAAAAACTTACTTCCCCCGATTTTTTAAAATCATAGCTTCTAGAAGGTTTACATGATTTCTTAAAAAACACGAGTTTTTAGAAAATGTGTTTTATTTCATAAATGGAATCTACAAAGTATGCACATTCTATGTCATAACGACATTCTATAGTTTGCGCATGCGTCTGGAAATAAGAAAAGCTTACTTCCACCGTTTTTTAAAATCACAGCTTCTAGAAGGTTTACATGATTTCGTAAAAAACACGAGTTTTTAGAAAATGTGTTTTGTTTCATAAATGGAATCTACAAAGTATGCACATTCTACGTTATAGCGAGTTTCTATAGTTTGCGCATGCATCCGGAAATAAGAAATGCTTACTTCCCCCGTTTTTTAAAATCACAGCTTCTAGAAGGTTTACATGATTTCGTAAAAAACATGAGTTTTTAGAAAATGTGTTTTATTTCATAATTGAAATCTACAAAGTATGCACATTCTATGTCATAACGACATTCTATAGTTTGCACATACGTCCGGAAATAAGAAAAGCTTACTTCCACCGTTTTTTAAAATCACAACTTCTAGAAGGTTTAAATGATTTCGTTAAAAACACGAGTTTTTAGAAAATGTGTTTTATTTCGTAAATGGAATCTACAAAGTATGCAAATTATACGTCATAACGACTTTCTATAGTTTGCGCATCCGTCCGGAAATAGGAAAAGCTTACTTCCCCCGTTTTTTAAAATCACAGCTTCTAGAAGGTTTACATGATTTGTTAAAAAACACGAGTTTTTAGAAAATGTGTTTTATTTCATAAATGGAATCAACAAAGTATGCACATTCTACGTCATAACGACTTTCTATAGTTTGCGCATGCGTCCGGAAATAAGAAAAGCTTACTTCCCCCGTTTTTTAAAATCACAGCTTCTAGAAGGTTTACATGATTTCGTAAAAAACATGAGTTTTTAGAAAATGTGTTTTATTTCATAAATGGAATCTGCAAAGTATGCACATTCTACGTCATAACGACATTCTATAGCTTGCGCATGCGTCCGGAAATAAGAAAAGCTTACTTCCACCGTTTTTTAAAATCACAGCTTCTAGAAGGTTTACATGATTTCGTAAAAAACACGAGTTTTTAGAAAATGTGTTTTATTTCATAAATGGAATCTACAAAGTATGCACATTCTACGTCATAACGACTTTCTATAGTTTGCGCATGCGTCCGGAAATAAGAAACGCTTACTTCCCCCGTTTTTTAAAATCACAGCTTCTAGAAGGTTTACATGATTTCGTAAAAACACGAGTTTTTAGAAAATGTGTTTTATTTCATAAATGGAATCTACAAAGTATGCACATTCTACGTCATAACGATTTTCTATAGTTTGCGCATGCGTCCAGAAATAAGAAAAGCTTACTTCCCCCATTTTTAAAAATCTCAGCTTCTAGAAGGTTTACATGATTTCGTAAAAAAAACGAGTTTTTAGAAAATGTGTTTTATTTCATAAATGGAATCTACAAAGTATGCACATTCTACGTCATAACTGCTTTCTATAGTTTGCGCATGCGTCCGGAAATAAGAAAAGCTTACTTCCCCCATTTTTTAAAATCACAGCTTCTAGAAGGTTTACATGATTTCTTAAAAAACACGAGTTTTTAGAAAATGTGTTTTATTTCATAAATGGAATCAACAAAGTATGCACATTCTACGTCATAACGACTTTCTATAGTTTGCGCATGCGTTTGGAAATAAGAAAAGCTTACTTCCCCGGTTTTTTAAAATCGCAGCTTCTAAAATATTTACATGATTTCTTAAAAAACACAAGTTTTTAGAAAATGTGTTTTATTTCATAAATGGAATCAACAAAGTATGCACATTCTACGTCATAACGACTTTATATAGTTTGCGCATGCGTTCGGAAATAAGAAAAGCTTACTTCCCCCGTTTTTTAAAATCACAGTTTCTAGAAGGTTTACATGATTTCGTAAAAAACACGAGTTTTTAGAAAATGTGTTTTATTTCATAAATGGAATCTACAAAGTATGCACATTCTACGTCATAACGACATTCTACAGTTTGCGCATGCGTCCGGAAATAAGAAAAGCTTACTTCGCCCATTTTTTAAAATCATAGTTTCTAGAAGGTTTACATGATTTCTTAAAAAACACGAGTTTTTAGAAAATGTGTTTTATTTCACAAATGGAATCTACAAAGTATGCACATTCTACGTCATAACGACATTCTATAGTTTGGCATGCGTCCGGAAATAAGAAAAGCTTACTTCCCCCGTTTTTTATAATCACAGCTTCTAGAAGGTTTACATGATTTCTTAAAAAACACGAGTTTTTAGAAAATGTGTTTTATTTAATAAATGGAATCAACAAAGTATGCACATTCTACGCCATAACGACTTTCTATAGTTTGCGCATGTGTTTGGAAATAAGAAAATCTTACTTCCCACGTTTTTTAAAATCACAGCTTCTAGAAGGTTTACATGATTTCTTAAAAAACACGAGTTTTTAGAAAATGTGTTTTATTTCATAAATAGAATCAACAAAGTATGCACATTCTACGTCATAACGACTTTCTATAGTTTGCGCATGCGTCCGGAAATAAGAAAAGCTTACTTCAACCATTTTTTAAAATCACAGCATCTAGAAGGTTTACATGATTTCGTAAACAACACGAGTTTTTAGAAAATGTGTTCTATTTCATAAATGGAATCTACAAAGTATGCACATTCTATGTCATAATGACATTCTATAGTTTGCGCATGCGTCCGGAAATAAGAAAAGCTTACTTTCCTCGTTTTTTAAAATCACAGCTTCTAGAAGGTTTACATGATTTCTTAAAAAACACGAGTTTTTAGAAAATGTGTTTTATTTCATAAATGGAATCAACAAAGTATGCACATTCTATGCCATAACGACTTTCTATAGTTTGCGCATGTGTTTGGAAATAAGAAAAGCTTACTTCCCCCGTTTTTTAAAATCACAGCTTCTAGAAGGTTTACATGATTTCTTAAAAAACACGAGCTTTTAGAAAATGTGTTTTATTTCATAAATAGAATCAACAAAGTATGCACATTCTACGTCATAACGACTTTCTATAGTTTGTGCATGCGTCCGGAAATAAGAAAAGCTTACTTCAACCATTTTTTAAAATCACAGCATCTAGAAGGTTTACATGATTTCGTAAACAACACGAGTTTTTAGAAAATGTGTTTTATTTCATAAACGGAATCTACAAAGTATGCACATTCTACGTCATAACGACTTTCTATAGTTTGCGCATGCGTCCGGAAATAAGAAAAGCTTACTTCCACCGTTTTTTAAAATCACAGATTCTAGAAGGTTTACATGATTTCGTAAAAAACACGAGTTTTTAGAAAATGTGTTTTATTTCATAAATGGAATCTACAAACTATGCACATTCTACGTCATAACGACTTTCTATAGTTTGCGCATGCGTCCGGAAATAAGAAAAGCTTACTTCCACCCTTTTTTAAAATCACAGCTTCTAGAAGGTTTACATGATTTCATAAAAAACACGAGTTTTTAGAAAATGTGTTTTATTTCATAAATGGAATCTACAAAGTATGCACATTCTACGGCATAACGACTTTCTATAGTTTGTGCATGCGTCTGGAAATAAGAAAAGCTTACTTCCCCGGTTTTTTAAAATCACAGCTTCTAGAAGGTTTACATGATTTCTTAAAAAACACGAGTTTTTAGAAAATGGGTTTTATTTCATAAATGGAATCTACAAAGTATGCACATTCTACGTCATAACGACTTTCTATAGTTTGCACATGCGTTCGGAAATAAGAAAAGCTTACTTCCCCCGTTTTTTAAAATCACAGCTTCTAGAAGGTTTACATGATTTCTTAAAAAACACGAGTTTTTAGAAAATGTGTTTTATTTCATAAATGGAATCAACAAAGTATGCACATTCTACGTTATAACGACTTTCTATAGTTTGCGCATGCGTCCGGAAATAAGAAAAGCTTACTTCCCCCGTTTTTTAAAATCACAGCTTCTAGAAGGTTTACATGATTTCGTAAAAAAAAAGAGTTTTTAGAAAATGTGTTTTATTTCATAAATGGAATCTACAAAGTATGCACATTCTACGTCATAACGAATTTCTATTGTTTGTGCATGCATCCGGAAATAAGAAAAGCTTACTTCCCCCGTTTTTTAAAATCACAACTTCTAGAAGGTTTACATGATTTCGTAAACACGAGTTTTTAGAAAATGTGTTTTATTTCATAAATGGAATCTACAAAGTATGCACATTGTACGTCATAACGACATTCTATAGTTTGTGCATGCGTCCGGAAATAAGAAAAGCTTACTTCCACCGTTTTTTAAAATCACAGCTTCTAGAAGGTTTACATGATTTCGTAAAAAACACAAGTTTTTAGAAAATGTGATTTATTTCATAAATGGAATCTACAAAGTATGCACATTCTACGTCATAACGACTTTCTATAGTTTGCACATGCGTCCGGAAATAAGAAACGCTTACTTCCCCCGTTTTTTAAAATCACAGCTTCTAGAAGGTTTACATGATTTCTTAAAAAAGACGAGTTTTTAGAAAATGTGTTTTATTTAATAAATGGAATCAACAAAGTATGCACATTCTATGTCATAACGACTTGCTATAGTTTGCGCATGCGTTTGGAAATAACAAAAGCTTACTTCTCCCCTTTTCTAAAATCACAGCTTCTAGAAGGTTTACATGATTTCTTAAAAAACACGAGTTTTTAGAAAATGTGTTTTATTTCATAAATGGAATCTACAAAGTATGCACATTCTACGTCATAACGACTTTCTATAGTTTGCGCATGCGTCCGGAAATAAGAAAAGCTTACTTCCACCGTTTTTTAAGATCACAGCTTCTAGAAGGTTTACATGATTTGGTAAAAAACACGAGTTTTTAGAAAATGTGTTGTAGTTCATAAATGGAATCAACAAAGTATGCACATTCTACGTCATAACAACTTCCTATAGTTTGCGCATGCGTTTGGAAATAAGAAAAGCTTACTTCCCCCGTTTTTTAGAATCACAGCTTCTAGAAGGTTTACATAATTTCGTAAAAAACACGAGTTTTTAGAAAATGTTATTTATTTCATAAATATAATCAACAAAGTATGCACATTCTACGTCATAACGACTTTCTATAGTTTGTGCATGCGTTCAGAAATGAGAAAAAATTACTTCCACCGTTTTTTAAAATCACAGCTTCTAGAAGGTTTACATAATTTCTTAAAAAACACGAGTTTTTAGAAAATGTGTTTTATTTCATAAATGGAATCAACAAAGTATGCACATTCTACGTCATAACGACTTTCTATATTTTCGCATGCGTCCAGAAATAAGAAAAGGTTACTTCCTGCGTTTATTAAAATCACAGCTTCTAGAAGGTTTACATAATTTCGTAAAAAACATGAGTTTTTAGAAAATATTTTTTACTTCATAATTGGAATCTACAAAGTATGCACATTCTACATCATAATGACTTTCTATAGTTTGCGCATGCGTCCGGAAATAAGAAAAGCTTACTTCCCCCGTTTTTTAAAATCACAGCTTCTAGAAGGTTTACATGATTTCTTAAAAAACACGAGTTTTTAGAAAATGTGTTTTATTTGATAAATGGAATGAACAAAGTATGCACATTCTATCTCATAACGATTTTCTATACTTTACGCATGCGTTTTGAAATAAGAAAAGCGTACTTCCCACGTTTTTTAAAATCATAGCTTCTAGAAGGTTTACATGATTTGTTAAAAAATACGAGTTTTTAGAAAATGTATTTTATTTCATAAAATAGAATCAACAAAGTATGCACATTCTACCTCATAATGACTTTCTATAGTTTGCGCATGCGTCCGGAAATAAGAAAAGCTTACTTCCACCGTTTTTTAAAATCACAGCTTCTAGAAGGTTTACATGATTTCTTAAAAAACATGAGTTTTTAGAAAATGTGTTTTATTTCATAAATGGAATCAACAAAGTATGCACATTATACATCATAACGACATTCTATAGTTTGCGCATGCGTTCGGAAATAAGAAAAGCTTACTTCCCCGATTTTTTAAAATCACAGCTTCTAGAAGGTTTACATGATTTCTTAAAAAACACGAGTTTTTAGAAAATGTGTTTTATTTCATAAATAGAATCAACAAAGTATGCACATTCTACGTCATAACGACTTTCTACAGTTTGCGCATGCGTCTAGAAATAAGAAAAGCTTACTTCCACCATTTTTTAAAATCACAGCATCTAGAAGGTTTACATGGTTTCGTAAAAAACACGAGTTTTTAGAAAATGTGTTTTATTTCATTAATGGAATCTACAAAGTATGCACATTCTACGTCATAACGACATTCTATAGTTTGCGCACGCGTCCGGAAATAAGAAAAGCTTACATCCACCGTTTTTTAAAATCACAGCTTCTAGAAGGTTTACATGATTTCGTAAAAAACACGAGTTTTTAGAAAATGTTTTTTATTTCATAATTGGAATCTACAAAGTATGCACATTCTACGTCATAATGACTTTCTATAGTTTGCGCATGCGTCCGGAAATAAGAAAAGCTTACTTCCCCCATTTTTTAAAATCACAGCTTCTAGAAGGTTTACATGATTTCTTAAAAAACACGAGTTTTTAGAAAATGTGTTTTATTTCATAAATGGAATCAACAAAGTATGCACATTCTACCTCATAATGACTTTCTATAGTTTGCGCATGCGTCCGGAAATAAGAAAAGCTTACTTCCACTGTTTTTTAATGGATTCCATGTGTTTTATTTCATTAATGGAATCGACAAAGTATGCACATTCTACGGCATAACGACTTTCTATAGTTTGCGCATGCGTTCGTAAATAGGAAAAGCTTACTTCCCCCGTTTTTTAAAATCACAGCTTCTAGAAGGTTTACATGATTTCTTAAAAAAGACGAGTTTTTAGAAAATGTGTTTTATTTCATAAATGGAATCAACAAAGTATGCACATTATACATCATAACGACATTCTATAGTTTGCGCTTGCGTTCGGAAATAAGAAAAGCTTACTTCCACCGTTTTTTAAAATCACAGCATCTAGAAGGTTTACATGGTTTCGTTAAAAACACGAGTTTTTAGAAAATTTGTTTTATTTCCTAAATGGAATCTACAAAGTATGCACATTCTACGTCATAACGACATTCTATAGTTTGCGCACGCGTCCGGAAATAAGAAAAGCTTACATCCACCGTTTTTTAAAATCACAGCTTCTAGAAGGTTTACATGATTTCGTAAAAAACACGAGATTTTAGAAAATGTTTTTTATTTCATAATTGGAATCTACAAAGTATGCACATTCTACGTCATAATGACTTTCTATAGTTTGCGCATGCGTCCGGAAATAAGAAAAGCTTACTTCCCCCATTTTTTAAAATCACAGCTTCTAGAAGGTTTACATGATTTCTTAAAAAACACGAGTTTTTAGAAAATGTGTTTTATTTCATAAATGGAATCAACAAAGTATGCACATTCTACCTCATAATGACTTTCTATAGTTTGCGCATGCGTCCGGAAATAAGAAAAGCTTACTTCCACCGTTTTTTAAAATCACAGCTTCTAGAAGGTTTACATGATTTCGTAAAAAACACGAGTTTTTAGAAAATGTCTTTTATTTCATAAATGGAATCTACAAAGTATGCACATTCTACATCATAACGACTTTCTATAGTTTGCACATCCGTCCGGAAATAAGAAAAGCTTACTTCCCCCGTTTTTTAAAAACACAGCTTATAGAAAGTTTACATGATTTCTTAAAAAACACGAGTTTTTAGAAAATGTGTTTTATTTCATAAATGGTATCAACAAAGTATACACATTCTACGTCATAACGACTTTCTATAGTTTGCGCATGCATCCGGAAATAAGAGAATCTTACTTCCACCGTTTTTTAAAATCACAGCTTCTAGAAGGTTCACATTATTTCGTAAAAAACACGAGTTTTTAGAAAATGTGTTTTATTTCATAAATGGAATCTACAAGGTATGCACATTCTATGTCATAATGACTTTCTATAGTTTGCGCATGCGTCCGGGAATAAGAAAAGCTTACTTTCCCCATTTTTTAAAATCACAGCTTCTAGAAGGTTTACATGATTTCTTAAAAAACACGAATTTTTAGAACATGTGTTTTATTTCACAAATGGAATCTACAAAGTATGCACATTCTACGTCATAATGACATTCTATAGTTTGCGCATGCGTCCAAAAATAAGAAAATCTTACTTCCACCGTTTTTTAAAATCACAGCTTCTAGAAGGTTTACATTATTTCGTAAAAAACACGAGTTTTTAGAAAATGTGTTTTATTTCATAAATGGAGTCTACAAGGTATGCACATTCTATGTCATAACGACTTTCTATAGTTTGCGCATGCGTCCGAAAATAAGAAAAGCTTACTTTCCCCATTTTTTAAAATCACAGCTTCTAGAAGGTTTACATGATTTCTTAAAAAACACGAGTTTTTAGAAAATGTGTTTTATTTCATAAATGGAATCTACAAAGTATGCACATTCTACGTCATAACGAATTTCTATAATTTGCGCATGCGTTTGGAAATAAGAAAAGCTTACTTCCACCGTTTTTTAAAATCAAAGCTTCTAGAAGGTTTACATGATTACTTAAAAAACACGAGTTTTTAGAAAATGTGTTTTATTTCATAAATGGAATCAACAAAGTATGCACATTCTACATCATAACGACTTTCTATAGTTTGTGCATTCGTCCAGAAATAAGAAAAGCTTACTTCCACCGTTTTTTAAAATCACAGCTTCTAGAAGGTTTACATGATTTCGTAAAAAACGCGAGTTTTTAGAAAATGTGTTTTATTTCATAAATGGAATCTACAAAGTATGCACAATCTATGTCAGAACGACTTTCTATAGTTTGAGCATGCGTCCGGAAATAAGAAATCTTACTTCCCCCGTTTTTTAAAATCACAGCTTCTAGAAGGTTTACATGATTTCGTAAATGGAATCTACAAAGTATGCACATTCTACGTTATAACGGCTTTCTATTCTTTGTGCATGCGTCCGGAAATAAGAAAAGCTTACTTCCACCGTTTTTTAAAATCACAGCTTCTAGAAGGTTTACATGATTTCGTAAAAAACAGGAGTTTTTAGAAAATGTGTTTTATTTCATAAATGGAATCAACAAAGTATGCACATTCTATGTCATAACGACTTTCTATAGTTTGCGCATGCGTCCGGAAATAAGAAAAGCTTACTTCCATCGTTTTTTAAAATCACAGCTTCTAGAAGGTTTACATGATTTCGTAAAAAACACGAGTTTTTAGAAAATGTGTTTTATTTCATAAATGGAATCTACAAAATATGCACATTCTACGTCAGAACAACTTTCTATAGTTTGAGCATGCGTCCGGAAATAAGAAATCTTACTTCCCCCGTTTTTTAAAATCACAGCTTCTAGAAGGTTTACATGATTTCGTAAAAAACACGAGTTTTTAGAAAATGTGTTTTATTTCATAAATGGAATCTACAAAGTATGCACATTCTACGTCATAACGACTTTCTATAGTTTGCGCATGCGTCCGGAAATAAGAAAAGCTTACTTCCACCGTTTTTTAAAATCACAGCTTCTAGAACGTTTACATGATTTCGTTAAAAACACGAGTTTTTTAAAAATGTGTTTTATTTCATCAATGGAATCAACAAAGTATGTACATTCTACGTCATAACGACTTTCTATACTTTGCGCATGCGTTTGGAAATAAGAAAAGCTTACTTCCTCCGTTTTTTAAAATCACAGCTTCTAGAAGGTTTACATGATTTCTTAAAAAACACGAGTTTTTAGAAAATGTGTTTTATTTCAAAAATGGAATCAACAAAGTATGCACATTCTACATCATAATGACTTCCTATAGTTTGCGCATGTGTTTGGAAATAAGAAAAGCTTACTTCCCCCGTTTTTTAAAATCACAGCTTCTAGAAGGTTTACATGATTTCTTAAAAAACACGAGTTTTTAGAAAATGTGTTTTATTTCATAAATGGAATCAACAAAGTATGCACATTCTATGTCATAACGACTTTCTATAGTTTGCGCATGCGTCCGGAAATAAGAAAAGCTTACTTCCACTGTTTTTTAAAATCACAGCTTCTAGAAGGTTTACATGATTTTTTAGAAAACACGAGTTTTTAGAAAATCTGTTTTATTTCATAAATGGAATCACCAAAGTATGCACATTCTACGTCATAACGACTTTCTATAGTTTGCGCATTCGTCCGGAAATTAGAAAATCTTACTTCCAACATTTTTTAAAATCACAGCTTCTAGAAGGTTTACATGATTTCGTAAAAAACACGAGTTTTTAGAAAATGTGTTTTATTTCATAAATGGAATCTACAAAGTATGCACATTCTACGTCATAACGACTTTCTATAGTTTGCGCCTGCGTCCGGAAATACGAAAAGCTTACTTCCACCGTTTTTTAAAATCACAGCTTCTAGAAGGTTTACATGATTTCTTAAAAAACACGAGTTTTTAGAAAATGTGTTTTATTTCTTAAATGGAATCTACAAAGTATGCACATTCTACGTCATAACGACTTTCTATAGTTTGCGCATGCGTCCGGAAATAAGAAAAGCTTACTTCCCCCGTTTTTTAAAATCACAGCTTCTAGAAGGTTTACATGGTTTCGTAAAAAACACGAGTTTTTAGAAAATGTGATTTATTTAATAAATGGAATCAACAAAGTATCTACATTCTACGTCATAACGACTTTCTATAGTTTGCGCATGCGTTCGGAAATAAGAAAAGCTTACTTCGACCATTTTTTAAAATCACAGCTTCTAGAAGGGTTACATGATTTCTTAAAAAAGACGAGTTTTTAGAAAATGTGTTTTATTTCATAAATGGAATCTACAAAGTATGCACATTCTACGTCATAACGACTTTCTATAGTTTGCGCATGCGTTTGGAAATAAGAAAAGCTTACTTCCCCCGTTTTTTAAAATCACAGCTTCTAGAAGGTTTACATGATTTCTTACAAAACACAAGTTTTTAGAAAATGTGTTTTATTTCATCAATGGAATCAACAAAGTATGCACATTCTATGTCATAACGACTTTCTATACTTTGCGCATGCGTCCGAAAATAAGAAAAGTTTACTTCCACCATTTTTTAAAATCACAGCTTCTAGAAGGTTTACATGATTTCTTAAAAAACATGAGTTTTTAGAAAATGTGTTTTATTTCATAAATGGAATCAACAAAGTATGCACATTCTACGTCATAGCGACTTTCTATAGTTTGTGCATGCGTCCGGAAATAAGAAAAGCTTACTTCCACCGTTTTTTAAAATCACAGCTTCTAGAAGGTTTACATGATTGCTTAAAAAACACGAGTTTTTAGAAAATGTGTTTTATTTCCTAAATGGAATCAACAAAGTATGCACATTCTACGTCATAACGACTTTCTATAGTTTGCACATGCGCTTGGAAATAAGAAAAACTAACTTCCCTTGTATTTTAAAATCACAGCTTCTAGAAGGTTTACATGATTTCTTAAAAAACATGAGTTTTTAGAGAATGTGTTTTATTTCATAAATGGAATGAAAAAAGTATGCACATTCTACATCATAACGACTTTCTATAGTTTTCCCATTCGTTTGGAAATAAGAAAAGCTTACTTCCCTCGTTTTTTAAAATCACAGCATCTAGAAGGTTTACTTGATTTCTTACAAAACACGAGTTTTTAGAAAATGTGTTTTATTTCATCAATGGAATCAACAACGTATGTACATTCTACGTCATAACGACTTTCTATAGTTTGCGCTTGTGTCCGGAAATAAGAAAAGCTTACTTCCACCATTTTTCAAAATCACAGCTTCTAGAAGGTTTAGATGATTTCTTAAAAAACACGAGTTTTAAGAAAATGTGTTTTATTTCATAAATGGAATCAACAAAGTATGCACATTCTACGTCATAACGACTTTCTATAGTTTGTGCATTCGTCCGGAAATAAGAAAAGCTTACTTCCACTGTTTTTTAAAATCACAGCTTCTAGAAGGTTTACATGATTTCGTAAAAAACAAGAGTTTTTAGAAAATGTGTTTTATTTCATAAATGGAATCTACAAAGTATGCACATTCTACGTCATAACGACTTTCTATAGTTTGCGCATGTGTCCGGAAACAAGAAAAGCTTACTTCCCCCATTTTTTAAAATCACAACTTCTAGAAGGTTTACATGATTTCTTAAAAAACACGAGTTTTTAGAATATGTGTTTTATTTCATAAATGGAATCTACAAATTATGCACATTCTACGTTATAACGACTTTCTGTAGTTTGCGCATGCGTTCGGAAATAAGAAAAGCTTACATCCCTCGTTTTTTAAAATCACAGCTTCTAGAAGGTTTACATGATTTCTTAAAAAACACGAGTTTTCTAGAAAATGTGTTTTATTTCATAAATGGAATGAACAAAGTATGCACATTCTATGTCATAACGACTTTCTATAGTTTGCGCATGCGTTTGGAAATCAGAAAAGCTTACTTCCCCCGTTTTTTAAAATCACAGCTTCTAGAAGGTTTACATGATTTCTTAAAAAACACGAGTTTTTAGAAAATGTGTTTTATTTCATAAATAGAATCAAGAAAGTATGCACATTCTACATCATAACGAATTTCTATAGTTTGCGCATGCGTCCGGAAATAAGAAACGCTTACTTCCCCCTTTTATTAAAATCACAACTTCTAGAAGGTTTATATGATTTCGTAAAAAACACGAGTTTTTAGAATATGTGTTTTATTTCATAAATGGAATTTACAAAGTATGCACATTCTACGTCATAAGGACATTCTATAGTTTGGGCATGCGTCCAGAAATAAGAAAAGCTTACTTCCATCGTTTTTTAAAATCACAGCTTCTAGAAGGTTTACATGATTTCTTAAAAAACATGAGTTTTTAGAAAATGTGTTTTATTTCATAAATGGAATGAAAAAAGTATGCACATTCTACATCATAACGACCTTCTATAGTTTGCGCATGCGTTTGGAAATAAGAAAAGCTTACTTCCCTCATTTTTTAAAATCACAGCTTCTAGAAGGTTTACTTGATTTCTTACAAAACACAAGTTTTTAGAAAATGTGTTTTATTTCATCAATGGAATCAACAACGTATGTACATTCTATGTCATAACGACTTTCTATAGTTTGCGCATGTGTCCGGAAATAAGAAAAGCTTACTTCAACCATTTTTTAAAATCACAGCTTCTAGAAGGTTTACATGATTTCTTAAAAAACACGAGTTTTTAGAAAATGTGTTTTATTTCATAAATGGAATCAACAAAGTATGCACATTCTACGTCATAACGACTTTCTATAGTTTGCGCATTCGTCTGGAAATAAGAAAAGCTTACTTCCACCATTTTTTAAAATCACAGCTTCTAGAAGGTTTACATGATTTCGTAAAAAACATGAGTTTTTAGAAAATGTGTTTTATTTAATAAATGGAATCTACAAAGTATGCACATTCTACGTCATAACGACTTTCTATAGTTTGCGCATGCGTCCGGAAATACGAAAAGCTTACTTCCACCGTTTTTTAAAATCACAGCTTCTAGAAGGTTTACATGATTTCTTAAAAAACACGAGTTTTTAGAAAATCTCTTTTATTCCATAAATGGAATCAACAAAGCATGCACATTCTACATCATAACGACTTTCTATAGTTTGCGCATGCATTTGGAAATAAGAAAACCTTACTTCCCCCGTTTTTTAAAATCACAGCTTCTAGAAGGTTTACATGATTTCGTAAAAAACACGAGTTTTTAGAAAATGTGTTTTATTTCTTAAATGGAATCAACAAAGTATGCACATTCTACGTCATAACGACTTTCTATAGTTTGCGCATGCGTCCGGAAATAAGAAAAGCTTACTTCCACCGTTTTTTAAAATCACAGCTTCTAGAAGGTTTACATGATTTCTTAAAAAACACGAGTTTTTAGAAAATGTGTTTTATTTCAGAAATGGAATCTACAAAGTATGCACATTCTACGTCATAACGAATTTCTATAGTTTGCGCATGCGTCCGGAAATAACAAAAGCTTAGTCCCCCGTTTTTTAAAATCACAGCTTCTAGAAGGTTTACATGATTTCTTAAAAAACACGAGTTTTTAGAAAATGTGTTTTATTTCATAAATGGAATCAACAAAGTATGCAGATTCTACATCATAACGACTTTCTATAGTTTTCAAATGCGTCCGGAAATAAGAAAAGCTTACTTCCACCGTTTTTTAAAATCATAGCTTCTAGAAGGTTTACATGATTTCTTAAAAAACACGAGTTTTTAGAAAATGTGTATTATTTCATAAATGGAATCAACAAAGTATGCACATTCTACATCATAACGACTTTCTATAGTTTGCGCATTCGTCCGGAAATAACAAAAGCTTACTTCCACCGTTTTTTAAAATCACAGCTTCTAGAAGGTTTACATGATTTCGTAAAAAACACAAGTTTTTAGAAAATGTGTTTTATTTCATAAATGGAATCAACAAAGTATGCACATTCTACGTCATAACGACTTTCTATAGTTTGCGCATGCATTTGGAAATAAGAAAAGCTTACTTCCCCCGTTTTTTAAAATCAGAACTTCTAGAAGGTTTACATGATTTCTAAAAAAACAGCAGTTTTTAGAAAATGTATTTTATTTCATAAATGGAATCTACAAAGTATGCACATTCTACGTCATAACAACTTTCTATAGTTTGCACATGCGTCCGGAAATAAGAAAAGCTTACTTCCCCCATTTTTTAAAATCACAGCTTCTAGAAGGTTTACATGATTTCTTAAAAAACATGAGTTTTTAGAAAATGTGTTTTATTTCATAAATGGAATCTACAAAGTATGCACATTCTACGTCATAACGACTTTCTATAGTTTGCGCATGCATTTGGAAATAAGAAAAGCTTACTTCCCCCTTTTATAAAATCACAACTTCTAGAAGGTTGACATGATTTCTTAAAAAACAGGACTTTTACAAAATCTGTTTTATTTCATAAATAGAATCAACAAAGTATGCACATTCTACGTCATAAGGACTTTCTATAGTTTGCGCATGCGTCCGGAAATACGAAAAGCTTATTTCCACCGTTTTTTAAAATCACAGCTTCTAGAAGGTTTACATGATTTCGTAAAAAAAATGAGTTTTTAGAAAATGTGTTTTATTTCACAAATGGAATTTACAAAGTATGCACATTTTACGTCATAACGACTTTCTATAGTTTGCGCATGCGTTTGGAAATGAGAAAAACTTACTTCCCCCGTTTTTTAAAATCACAGCTTCTAGAAGGTTTACATGATTTCTTAAAAAACACGAGTTTTTACAAAATGTATTTTATTTCATAAATGGAATCAACAAAGTATGTACATTCTACGTCATAACGACTTTCTATAGTTTTCGCATGCATTTGGAAATAAGAAAAGCTTACTTCCCCCGTTTTTTAAAATCACAGCTTCTAGAAGGTTTACATGATTTCTTAAAAAACACGAGTTTTTAGAAAATGTGTTTTATTTCATAAATAGAATCAACAAAGTATGCACATTCTACGTCATAACGACTTTCTATAGTTTGTGCATGCGTCCGGAAATAAGAAAAGCTTACTTCCACCGTTTTTTAAAATCACAGCTTCTAGAAGGTTTACATGATTTCGTAAAAAACACGAGTTTTTAGAAAATGTGTTTTATTTCAGAAATGGAATCTACAAAGTATGCACATTCTACGTCATAACGACTTTCTATAGTTTGCGCATGCGTTTGGAAATAAGAAAAGCTTACTTCCCTCGTTTTTTAAAATCACAGCTTCTAGAAGGTTTACATGATTTCGTAAAAAACACGAGTTTTTAGAAAATGTGTTTTATTTCATAAATGGAATCAACAAAGTATGCACATTCTACGTCATAACGACTTTCTATAGTTCGCGCATGCGTCTGGAAATAAGAAAAGCTTACTTCCACCGGTTTTTAAAATTACAGCTTCTAGAAGGTTTACATGATTTCTTAAAAAACACGAGTTTTTAGAAAATGTGTTTTGTTTAAAAAATGAAATCAACAAAGTATGCACGTTCTACGTCATAACGACATTCTATAGTTTGCGCATTCGTCCGGAAATAAGAAAAGCTTACTTCACTCGTTTTTTAAAATCACAGCTTCTAGAAGGTTTACATGATTTCTTAAAAAGCACGAGTTTTTAGAAAATGTGTTTTATTTCATAAATAGAATCAACAAAGTATGCACATTCTACGTCATAACGACTTTCTATAGTTTGCGCATGCGTCCGGAAATAAGAAAAGCTTACTTCCACCGTTTTTTAAAATCACAGCTTCTAGAAGGTTTACATGATTTCATAAAAAACACGAGTTTTTAGAAAATGTGTTTTATTTCAGAAATGGAATCTACAAAGTATGTACATTCTACGTCATAACGAGTTTCTATAGTTTGCGCATTCGTCCGGAAATAACAAAAGCTTACTTCCCCCATTTTTTAAAATCACAGCTTCTAGAAGATTTACATGATTTCTTAAAAAACACGAGTTTTTGAAAATGTGTTTTATTTCATAAATGGAATCAACAAAGAATGCACATTCTACGTCATAACGACTTTCTATAGTTTTCAAATACGTCTAGAAATAAGATAAGCTTACTTCCACCGTTTTTTAAAATCACAGTTTCTAGAAGGTTTACATGATTTCTTAAAAAAGACGAGTTTTTAGAAAATGTGTATTATTTCATAAATGGAATCAACAAAGTATGCACATTCCACATCATAATGACTTTCTATAGTTTGCGCATTCGTTCGGAAATAAGAAAAGCTTACTTCCATCGTTTTTTAAAATCACAGCTTCTAGAAGGTTTACATGATTTCGTAAGAAACATGAGTTTTTAGAAAATGTGTTTTATTTCATAAATGGAATCAACAAAGTTTGCACATTCTACGTCATAACGACTTTCTATAGTTTGCGCATGCGTCCGGAAATAAGAAAAGCTTACTTCCACCGTTTTTTAAAATCACAGCTTCTAGAAGGTTTACATGATTTCGTAAGAAACACGAGTTTTTAGAAAATGTGTTTTATTTCATAAATGGAATCAACAAAGTTTGCACATTCTACGTCATAACGACTTTCTATAGTTTGCGCATGCGTTCGGAAATAAGAAAAGCTTACTTCCTCCGTTTTTTAAAATCACGGCTTCTAGAAGGTTTACATGATTTCTTAAAAAACACGAGTTTTTAGAAAATGTGTTTTATTTCATAAATAAAATCAACAAAGTATGCATATTCTACATCGTAACGACTTTCTATAGTTTGCAGATGCGTCTGGAAATAAGAAAAGCTTACTTCCACCCTTTTTTAAAATCACAGCTTCTAGAAGGTTTACATGATTTCGTAAAAAACACGAGTTTTTAGAAAATGTGTTTTATTTCATTAATGGAATCTACAAAGTATGCACATTCTACGTCAGAACAACTTTCTATAGTTTGAGCATGCGTCCGGAAATAAGAAATCTTACTTCCCTCGTTTTTTAAAATCACAGCTTCTAGAAGGTTTACATGATTTCGTAAAAAACACGAGTTTTTAGAAAATGTGTTTTATTTCATAAATGGAATCAACAAAGTATGCACATTCTACATCATAACGACTTCCTATAGTTTGCGCATGTGTTTGGAAAGAAGAAAAGCTTACTTCCCCCGTTTTTTTAAATCACAGCTTCTAGAAGGTTTACATGATTTCTTAAAAAACACGAGTTTTAGAAAATGTGTTTTATTTCATAAATGGAATCAACAAAGTATGCACATTCTATATCATAACGACTTTCTATAGTTTGCGCATGCGTCCGGAAATAAGAAAAGCTTACTTCCATTGTTTTTTAAAATGACAGCTTCTAGAAGGTTTACATGATTTCTTAGAAAACACGAGTTTTTAGAAAATCTGTTTTATTTCATAAATGGAATCACCAAAGTATGCACATTCTACGTCATAACAACTTTCTATAGTTTGCGCATTCGTCCGGAAATTAGAAAAGCTTACTTCCAACATTTTTTAAAATCACAGCTTCTAGAAGGTTTACATGATTTCGTAAAGAACACGAGTTTTTGAAAATGTGCTTTATTTCATAAATGGAATCTACAAAGTATGCACATTCTACATCATAATGACTTTTTATAGTTTCCGCATGCGTCCGGAAATAAGAAAAGCTTACTTCCCCCGTTTTTTAAAATCACAGCTTCTAGAAGGTTTACATGATTTCGTAAAAAACACGAGTTTTTAGAAAATGTGTTTTATTTAATAAATGGAATCAACAAAGTATCTACATTCTACGTCATAATTACTTTCTATAGTTTGCGCATGCGTTCGGAAATAAGAAAAGCTTACTTCGACCGTTTTTTAAAATCACAGCTTCTAGAAGGGTTACATGATTTCTTAAAAAACATGAGTTTTTAGAAAATGTGTTTTATTTCATAAATGGAATCAACAAAGTATGCACATTGTATGTCATAAAGACTTTCTATAGTTTGTGCATGCGTTTGGAAATAAGAAAAGCTTACTTCCCCGTTTTTTAAAATCACAGCTTCTAGAAGGTTTACATGATTTCTTAAAAAACACGAGTTTTTAGAAAATGTGTTTTATTTCATAAATGGAATGAACAAAGTATGCACATTCTACATCATAACGAATTTCTATAGTTTGCCAATGCGTTTGGAAATAAGAAAAGCTTACTTCCCTCGTTTTTTAAAATCACAGCATCTAGAAGGTTTACTTGATTTCTTACAAAACACGAGTTTTTAGAAAATGTGTTTTCTTTCATCAATGGAATCAACAACGTCTGTACATTCTACGTCATAACGACTTTCTATAGTTTGCGCATGTGTCCGGAAATAAGAAAAGCTTACTCCCATCATTTTTTAAAATCACAGCTTCTAGAAGGTTTACATGATTTCTTAAAAAACACGAGTTTTAAGAAAATGTGTTTTATTTCATAAATGGAATCAACAAAGTATGCACATTCTGTGTCATAACGACTTTCTATAGTTTGCGCATTCGTCCGGAAATAAGAAAAGCTTACTTCCACTGTTTTTTAAAATCACAGCTTCTAGAAGGTTTACATGATTTCGTAAAAAACACGAGTTTTTAGAAAATGTGTTTTATTTCATAAATGGAATCTACAAAGTATGCACATTCTACGTCATAACGACTTTCTATAGTTTGCGCATGTGTCCGGAAATAAGAAAAGCTTACTTCCCTCGTTTTTTAAAATCACAGCTTCTAGAAGGTTTACATGATTTCTTAAAAAACACGAGTTTTCTAGAAAATGTGTTTTATTTCATAAATGGAATGAACAAAGTATCCACATTCTATGTCATAACGACTTTCTATAGTTTGCGCATGCATTTGGAAATCAGAAAAGCTTACTTCCCCCGTTTTTTAAAATCACAGCTTCTAGAAGGTTTACATGATTTCTTAAAAAACACGAGTTTTTAGAAAATGTGTTTTATTTCATAAATAGAATCAAGAAAGTATGCACATTCTACATCATAACGAATTTCTATAGTTTGCGCATTTGTCTGGAAATAAGAAACGCTTACTTCCCCCGTTTATTAAAATCACAGCTTCTAGAAGGTTTATATGATTTCGTAAAAAACACGAGTTTTTAGAATATGTGTTTTGTTTCATAAATGGAATCTACAAAGTATGCACATTCTACGTCATAACGACATTCTATAGTTTGGGCATGCGTCCAGAAATAAGAAAAGCTTACTTCCATCGTTTTTTAAAATCACAGCTTCTAGAAGGTTTACATGATTTCTTAAAAAACGAGTTTTTAGAAAATGTGTTTTATTTCATAAATGGAATGAACAAAGTATCCACATTCTACGTCATAACGACCTTCTATAGTTTGCGCATGCGTTTGGAAATAAGAAAAGCTTACTTCCCTCGTTTTTTAAAATCACAGCTTCTAGAAGGTTTACTTGATTTCTTACAAAACACAAGTTTTTAGAAAATGTGTTTTATTTCATCAATGGAATAAACAACGTATGTACATTCTACATCATAACGACTTTCTATAGTTTGCGCATGTGTCCGGAAATAAGAAAAGCTTACTTCCACCATTTTTTAAAATCACAGCTTCTAGAAGGTTTACATGATTTCTTAAAAAACACGAGTTTTTAGAAAATGTGTTTTATTTCATAAATGGAGTCAACAAAGTATGCACATTCTACGTCATAACGACTTTCTATAGTTTGCGAATTCGTCTGGAAATAAGAAAAGCTTACTTCCACCGTTTTTTAAAATCACAGCTTCTAGAAGGTTTACATGATTTCGTAAAAAACATGAGTTTTTAGAAAATGTGTTTTATTTCATAAATGGAATCTACAAAGTATGCACATTCTACGTCATAACGACTTTCTATAGTTTGCGCATGCGTCCGGAAATACGAAAAGCTTACTTCCACCGTTTTTTAAAATCACAGCTTCTAGAAGGTTTACATGATTTCTTAAAAAACACGAGTTTTTAGAAAATCTGTTTTATTCCATAAATGGAATCAACAAAGTATGCACATTCTACATCATAACGACTTTCTATAGTTTGCGCTTGCATTTGGAAATAATAAAAGCTTCCTTCCCCTGTTTTTTAAAATCACAGCTTCTAGAAGGTTTACATGATTTCGTAAAAAACACGAGTTTTTAGAAAATGTGTTTTATTTCATAAATGGAATCAACAAAGTATGCACATTCTACGTCATAACGAATTTCTATAGTTTGCGCATGCGTCCGGAAATAAGAAAAGCTTACTTCCACCGTTTTTTAAAATCACAGCTTCTAGAAGGTTTACATGATTTCGTAAAAAACACGAGTTTTTAGAAAATGTGTTTTATTTCAGAAATGGAATCTACAAAGTATGCACATTCTACGTCATAACGAATTTCTATAGTTTGCGCATGCGTCCGGAAATAACAAAAGCTTAGTCCCTCGTTTTTTAAAATCACGGCTTCAAGAAGGTTTACATCATTTCTTAAAAAACACGAGTTTTTAGAAAATGTTTTTTATTTCATAAATGGAATCAACAAAGTATGCACATTCTACGTCATAACGACTTTCTATAGTTTTCAAATGCGTCCGGAAATAAGAAAAGCTTACTTCCACCGTTTTTTAAAATCACAGCTTCTAGAAGGTTTACATGATTTCTTAAAAAACACGAGTTTTTAGAAAATGTGAATTATTTCATAAATGGAATCAACAAAGTATGCACATTCTACATCATAACGACTTTCTATAGTTTGCGCATTCGTCCGGAATTAACAAAAGCTTACTTCCACTGTTTTTTAAAATCACAGCTTCTAGAAGGTTTACATGATTTCGTAAAAAACATGAGTTTTTAGAAAATGTGTTTTATTTCATAAATGGAATCAACAAAGTATGCACATTCTACGTCATAACGACTTTCTATAGTTTGCGCATGCGTTTGGAAATAAGAAAAGCTTACTTCCCCCGTTTTTTAAAATCACAACTTCTAGAAGGTTTACATGATTTCTAAAAAAATAGAACTTTTAAGAAAATATATTTTATTTCATAAATGGAATCTACAAACTATGCACATTCTACGTCATAACAACTTTCTATAGTTTGCGCATGCGTCCGGAAATAAGAAAAGCTTACTTCTACCGTTTTTTAAAATCACAGCTTCTAGAAGGTTTACATGATTTCGTAAAAAACACGAGTTTTTAGAAAATGTGTTTTATTTCATAAATGGAATCTACAAAGTATGCACATTCTACGTCATAACGACTTTCTATAGTTTGCGCCTGCGTCCGGAAATACGAAAAGCTTACTTCCACCGTTTTTTAAAATCACAGCTTCTAGAAGGTTTACATGATTTCTTAAAAAACACGAGTTTTTAGAAAATGTGTTTTATTTCTTAAATGGAATCTACAAAGTATGCACATTCTACGTCATAACGACTTTCTATAGTTTGCGCATGCGTCCGGAAATACGAAAAGCTTACTTCCACCATTTTTTAAAATCACAGCTTCTAGAAGGTTTACATGATTTCTTAAAAAACACGAGTTTTTAGAAAATCTGTTTTATTCCATAAATGGAATCAACAAAGTATGCACATTCTACATCATAACGACTTTCTATAGTTTGCGCTTGCATTTGGAAATAATAAAAGCTTACTTCCCCCGTTTTTTAAAATCACAGCTTCTAGAAGGTTTACATGATTTCGTAAAAAACACGAGTTTTTAGAAAATGTGTTTTATTTCATAAATGGAATCAACAAAGTATGCACATTCTACGTCATAACGACTTTCTATAGTTTTCGCATGCATTTGGAAATAAGAAAAGCTTACTTCCCCCGTTTTTTAAAATCACAGCTTCTAGAAGGTTTACATGATTTCTTAAAAAACACGAGTTTTTAGAAAATGTGTTTTATTTCATAAATAGAATCAACAAAGTATGCACATTCTACGTCATAACGACTTTCTATAGTTTGTGCATGCGTCCGGAAATAAGAAAAGCTTACTTCCACCATTTTTTAAAATCACAGCTTCTAGAAGTCTTACATGATTTCGTAAAAAACACGAGTTTTTAGAAAATGTGTTTTATTTCAGAAATGGAATCTACAAAGTATGCACATTCTACGTCATAACGAATTTCTATAGTTTGCGCATGCGTCCGGAAATAACAAAAGCTTAGTCCCCCGTTTTTTAAAATCACAGCTTCTAGAAGGTTTACATGATTTCTTAAAAAACACGAGTTTTTAGAAAATGTGTTTTATTTCATAAATGGAATCAACAAAGTATGCACATTCTACGTCATAACGACTTTCTATAGTTTGCGCATTCGTCCGGAAATAACAAAAGCTTAGTCCCCCGTTTTTTAAAATCACAGCTTCTAGAAGGTTTACATGATTTCTTAAAAAACACGAGTTTTTAGAAAATGTGTATTATTTCATAAATGGAATCAACAAAGTATGCACATTCTACATCATAACGACTTTCTATAGTTTGCACATTCGTCCGGAAATAACAAAAGCTTACTTCCACCGTTTTTTAAAATCACAGCTTCTAGAAGGTTTACATGATTTCGTAAAAAAGACGAGTTTTTAGAAAATGTGTTTTATTTCATAAATGGAATCAACAAAGTATGCACATTCTACGTCATAACGACTTTCTATAGTTTGCGCATGCGTTTGGAAATAAGAAAAGCTTACTTCCCCCGTTTTTTAAAATCACAACTTCTAGAAGGTTTACATGATTTCTAAAAAAATAGAAGTTTTTAGAAAATGTATTTTATTTCATAAATGGAATCTACAAAGTATGCACATTCTACGTCATAACAACTTTCTATAGTTTGCGCATGCGTCCGAAAATAAGAAAAGCTTACTTCCCCCATTTTTTAAAATCACAGCTTCTAGAAGGTTTACATGATTTCTTAAAAAACATGAGTTTTTTGAAAATGTGTTTTATTTCATAAATGGAATCTACAAAGTATGCACATTCTACGTCATAACGATTTTCTATAGTTTGCGCATGCATTTGGAAATAAGAAAAGCTTACTTCCCCCGTTTTTTAAAATCACAACTTCTAGAAGGTTTACATGATTTCTTAAAAAACACAAGTTTTTGGAAAATGTGTTTTATTTGATAAATGGAATCTACAAAGTATGCACATTCTACCTCATAACGACTCTCTATAGTTTGCGCATGCGTCTGGAATTAAGAAAAGCTTACTTCCCTCGCTTTTTAAAATCACAGCTTCTAGAAGGTTTACATGATTTCTTAAAAAACTAAAGTTTTTAGAAAATGTGTTTTATTTCATAAATGGAATGAACAAAGTATGCACATTCTACGTCATAACGTATTTCTATAGTTTGCGCATGCGTTTGGAAATAAGAAAAGCTTACTTCCCCCTTTTTTAAAATCACAGCTTCTAGAAGGTTGACATGATTTCTTAAAAAACACGACTTTTTACAAAATCTGTTTTATTTCATAAATAGAATCAACAAAGTATGCACATTCTACGTCATAATGACTTTCTATAGTTTGCGCATGCGTCCGGAAATACGAAAAGCTTACTTCCACCGTTTTTTAAAATCACAGCTTCTAGAAGGTTTACATGATTTCGTAAAAAAAATGACTTTTTAGAAAATGTGTTTTATTTCACAAATGGAATCTACAAAGTATGCACATTTTACATCATAACGACTTTCTATAGTTTGCGCATGCGTTTGGAAATAAGAAAAGCTTGCTTCCCCCGTTTTTTAAAATCACAGCTTCTAGAAGGTTTACATGATTTCTTAAAAAACACGAGTTTTTAGAAAATGTGTTTTATTTCATAAATAGAATCAACAAAGTATGCACATTCTACGTCATAACGACTTTCTATAGTTTGCGCATGCGTCCGGAAATAAGAAAAGCTTACTTCCACCGGTTTTTAAAATCACAGCTTCTAGAAGGTTTACATGATTTCTTAAAAAACACGAGATTTTAGAAAATGTGTTTTATTTCATAAATGGAATCAACAAAGTATGCACATTCTACGTCATAATGACTTTCTATAGTTTGCACATTCGTCCGGAAATAAGAAAAGCTTACTTCACCCGTTTTTTAAAATCACAGCTTCTAGAAGTTTTACATGATTTTTTAAAAAGCACGAGTTTTTAGAAAATGTGTTTTATTTCATAAATAGAATCAACAAAGTATGCACATTCTATGTCATAACGACTTTCTTTAGTTTGCGCATGCGTCCGGAAATAAGAAAAGCTTACTTCCACCATTTTTTAAAATCACAGCTTCTAGAAGGTTTACATGATTTCGTAAAAAACACGAGTTTTTAGAAAATGTGTTTTATTTCCGAAATGGAATCTACAAAGTATGCACATTCTACGTCATAACGACTTTCTATAGTTTGCGCATGCGTCCGGAAATAACAAAAGCTTAATTCCCCCGTTTTTTAAAATCACAGCTTCTAGAAGGTTTACATGATTTCTTAAAAAACACGAGTTTTTAGAAAATGTGTTTTATTTCATAAATGGAATCAACAAAGTATACACATTCTACGTCATAACGACTTTCTATAGTTTGCGCATGCGTTTGGAAATAAGAAAAGATTACTTCCCCCGTTTTGTAAAATCACAGCTTCTAGAAGGTTTACATGATTTCTTAAAAAACACGAGTTTTTACAAAATGTATTTTATTTCATAAATGGAATCAACAAAGTATGCACATTCTACGTCATAACCACTTTCTATAGTTTTCAAATGCATCCGGAAATAAGAAAAGCTTACTTCCACCATTTTTTAAAATCACAGCTTCTAGAAGGTTTACATGATTTCTTAAAAAACACGAGTTTTTAGAAAATGTGTATTATTTCATAAATGGAATCAACAAAGTATGCACATTCTACATCATAACGACGTTCTATAGTTTGCGCATTCGTCCGGAAATAAGAAAAGCTTACTTCCACCGTTTTTTAAAATCACAGCTTCTAGAAGGTTTACATGATTTCGTAAACAACACGAGTTTTTAGAAAATGTGTTTTATTTCATAAATGGAATCAACAAAGTATGCACATTCTACGTCATAACGACTTTCTATAGTTTGCGCATGCATCCGGAAATAAGAAAAGCTTACTTCCCCCATTTTTTAAAATCACGGCTTCTAGAAGGTTTACATGATTTCTTAAAAAACACAAGTTTTTAGATAATGTGTTTTATTTCATAAATTGAATCAACAAAGTATGCACATTCTACGTCATAACGACTTTCTATAGTTTGCGCATGCGTCTGGAAATAAGAAAAGCTTACTTCCACCGATTTTTAAAATTACAGCTTCTAGAAGGTTTACATGATTTCTTAAAAAACTCGAGTTTTTAGAAAATTTGTTTTATTTCATAAATGGAATCAACAAAGTATGCACATTCTACGTCATAACGACTTTCTATAGTTTGCGCATGCGTCCGGAAATAAGAAAAGCTTACTTCCACCGTTTTTTAAAATCACAGCTTCTAGAAGGTTTACACGATTTCGTAAAAAACACGAGTTTTTAGAAAATGTGTTTTATTTCAGAAATGGAATCTACAAAGTATGTACATTCTACGTCATAAGGACTTTCTATAGTTTGCGCATGCGTCCGGAAATAACAAAAGCTTACTTCCCCCATTTTTTAAAATCACAGCTTCTAGAAGATTTACCTGATTTCTTAAAAAACATGAGTTTTTGAAAATGTGTTTTATTTCATAAATGGAATCAACAAAGAATGCACATTCTACGTCATAACGACTTTCTATAGTTTGCGCATGCGTTTGGAAATAAGAAAAGATTACTTCCCCTGTTTTTTAAAATCACAGCTTCTAGAAGGTTTACATGATTTCTTAAAAAACACGAGTTTTTAGAAAATGTGTTTTATTTCATAAATGGAATCAACAAAGTATGCACATTCTACGTCATAACGAATTTCTATAGTTTTCAAATGCGTCCAGAAATAAGATAAGCTTACTTCCACCGTTTTTTAAAATCACAGTTTCTAGAAGGTTTACATGATGTCTTAAAAAAGACGAGTTTTTAGAAAATGTGTATTATTTCAAAAATGGAATCAACAAAGTCTGCACATTGCACATCAGAATGACTTTCTATAGTTTGCGCATTCGTTCGGAAATAAGAAAAACTTACTTCCATCGTTTTTTAAAATCATAGCTTCTAGAAGGTTTACATGATTTCGTAAGAAACACGAGTTTTTAGAAAATGTGTTTTATTTCATAAATGGAATCAACAAAGTTTGCACATTCTACGTCATAACGACTTTCTATAGTTTGCGCATGCGTCCGGAAATAAGAAAAGCTTAATTCCACCATTTTTTAAAATCACAGCTTCTAGAAGGGTTACATGATTTCGTAAAAAACATGAGTTTTTAGAAAATGTGTTTTATTTGATAAATGGAATCTACATAGTATTCACATTCTACGTCATAACGAATTTCTATAGTTTGCGCATGCGTTTGGAAATAAGAAAAGCTTACTTTCCCCGTTTTTTAAAATCAAAGCTTCTAGAAGGTTTACATGATTTCTTAAAAAACACGAGTTTTTAGAAAATGTGTTTTGTTTAAAAAATGAAATCAACAAAGTATGCACGTTCTACGTCATAACGACATTCTATAGTTTGCGCATGCGTCCGGAAATAAGAAAAGCTTACTTCCCCCGTTTTTTAAAATCACAGCTTCTAGAAGGTTTACATGATTTGTTAAAAAACACGAGTTTTTAGAAAATGTGTTTTATTTCATAAATGGAATCAACAAAGTATGTACATTCTACATCATAATGACTTTCTATAGTTTGCACATGCGTCCGAAAATAAGAAAAGCTTACTTCCACCGTTTTTTAAAATCACAGCCTCTAGAAGGTTTACATCATTTCGTAAAAAACAAGAGTTTTTAGAAAATGTGTTTTATTTCATAAATGGAATATACAAAGTATGCAAATTCTACGTCATAACGAATTTCTATAGTTTGCGCATGCGTTTGGAAATAAGAAAAGATTACTTCCCCCGTTTTTTAAAATCACAGCTTCTAGAAGGTTTACATGATTTCTTACAAAACACGAGTTTTTAGAAAATGTGTTTTATTTCATAAATAGAATCAACAAAGTATGCACATTCTACGTCATAACGACTTTCTATAGTTTGCGCATGCGTCCAGAAATAAGAAAAGCTTACTTCCCCCGTTTTTTAAAATCTTAGCTTCCACAAGGTTTACATGATTTCTTAAAAAACACGAGTTTTTAGAAAATGTGTTTTATTTCATAAATGGAATCAACAAAGTATGCACATTCTACGTCATAACGACTTTTTATACTTTGCGCATGCGTTTGGAAATAAAAAAAGCTTACTTCCCCCGTTTTTTAAAATCACAGCTTCTAGAAGGTTTACATGATTTCTTTAAAAACACGAGTTTTTAGAAAATGTGTTTTATTTCATAAATGGAATCAACAAAGTATGCACATTCTACGTCATAACGAATTTCTATAGTTTGCGCATGCGTTTGGAAATAAGAAAAGATTACTTCCCCCGTTTTTTAAAATCACAGCTTCTAGAAGGTTTACATGATTTCGTAAAAAACATGAGTTTTTAGAAAATGTGTTTTATTTCATAAATGGAATCAACAAAGTATGCACATTCTACGTCATAACGACTCTCTATTGTTTGCGCATCCGTCCGGAAATAAGAAAAGCTTACTTCCCTTGTTTTTTGAAATCACAGCTGCTAGAAGGTTTACATGATTTCTTAAAAAACAAAAGTTTTTAGAAAATATGTTTTATTTCATAAATGGAATGAACAAAGTATGCACATTCTACGTCATAACGACTTTCTATAGTTTGCGCATGCGTTTGGAAATAAGAAAAGCTTACTTCCCCCTTTTTTAAAATCACAGCTTCTAGAAGGTTTACATGATTTCGTAAAAAACACGAGTTTTTAGAAAATCTGTTTTATTTCATAAATGGAATCTACAAAGTATGCACATTCTATGTCATAAGGACTTTCTATAGTTTCCGCATGCGTTTGGAATTAAGAAAAGCTTACTTCCCTCGTTTTTTAAAATCACAGCTTCTAGAAGGTTTACATGATTTCGTAAAAAACATGAGTTTTTAGAAAATTTGTTTTATTTCATAAATGGAATCAACAAAGTATGCATATTCTACATCATAACGACTTACTTCCACCGGTTTTTAAAATCACAGCTTCAAGAAGGTTTACATGATTTCTTAAAAAACTCGAGTTTTTAGAAAATGTGTTTTATTTCATAAATGGAATCAACAAAGTATGCACATTCTACGTCATAATGACTTTCTATATTTTGTGCATTCGTCCGGAAATAAGAAAAGCTTACTTCACCCGTTTTTAAAATCACAGCTTCTAGAAGGTTTACATGATTTCTTAAAAAGCACGAGTTTTTAGAAAATGTGTTTTATTTCATAAATAGAATCAACAAAGTATGCACATTCTACATCATAACGACTTTCTATAGTTTTCGCATGCGTCCGGAAATAAGAAAAGCTTACTTCCACCGTTTTTTAAAATCACAGCTTCTAGAAGGTTTACATGATTTCGTAAAAAACACGAGTTTTTAGAATATGTGTTTTATTTCAGAAATGGAATCTACAAAGTATGCACATTCTACGTCATAATGACTTTCTATAGTTTGCGCATGTGTCCATAAATAACAAAAGCTTACTTCCCCCGTTTTTTAAAATCACAGCTTCGAGAAGGTTTACATGATTTCTTAAAAAACACGAGTTTTTAGAAAATGTGTTTTATTTCATAAATGGAATCAACAAAGTATGCACATTCTACGTCATAACGACTTTCTATAGTTTGCGCATGCGTTTGGAAATAAGAAAAGCTTACTTCCACCTTTTTTTTAAATCACAACTTCTAGAAGGTTTACATGATTTCTCAAAAAACACAAGTTTTTAGAAAATGTGTTTTATTTAATAAATGGAATCTACAAAGTATGCACATTCTACGTCATAACGACTCTCTATAGTTTGCGCATGCGTCCGGAAATAAGAAAAGCTTACTTCCCTTGTTTTTTAAAATCACAGCTTCTAGAAGGTTAACATGATTTCTTAAAAAACAAAAGTTTTTAGAAAATGTGTTTTATTTCATAAATGGAATGAACAAAGTATGCACATTCTACGTCATAACGACTTTCTATAGTTTGCGCATGCGTTTGGAAATAAGAAAAGCTTACTTCCCCCTTTTTTAAAATCACAGCCTCTAGAAGGTTTACATGATTTCATAAAAAACACGAGTTTTTAGAAAATCTGTTTTATTTCATAAATAGAATCAACAAAGTATGCACATTCTACGTCGTAACAACTTTCTATAGTTTGCGCATGCGTCCAGATATACGAAAAGCTTACTTCCACCGTTTTTTAAAAACACAGCTTCTAGAAGGTTTATATGATTTCGTAAAAAACAAGAGTTTTTACAAAATGTGTTTTACTTCATAAATGGAATCTACAAAGTATGCACATTCTACGTCATAACGACTTTCTATAGTTTGCGCATGCGTTTGGAAATAAGAAAAGCTTACTTCCCCCATTTTTTAAAATCACAGCTTCTAGAAGGTTTACATGATTTCTTAAAAAACATGAGTTTTTAGAAAATGTGTTTTATTTCATAAATGGAATCAACAAAGTATGCACATTCTACGTCATAACGACTTTCTATAGTTTGTGCATGCGTCCGGAAATAAGAAAAGCTTACTTCCCCCGTTTTTTAAAATCACAACTTCTAGAAGGTTTACATGATTTCTAAAAAAACAGAAGTTTTTAGAAAATGTGTTTTATTTCATAAATGGAATCTACAAGGTATGCACATTCTACGTCATAATGACTTTCTATAGTTTGCGCATGCGTCCGGAAATACGAAAAGCTTAGTTCCCCCATTTTTTAAAATCACAGCTTCTAGAAGGTTTACATGATTTCGTAAAAAACATGAGTTTTTAGAAAATGTGTTTTATTTCATAAATGGAATCTACGAAGTATGCACATTCTACGTCATAACGAGTTTCTATAGTTTGCGCATGGGTTTGGAAATAAGAAAAGCTTACTTCCCCCGTTTTTTTAAATCACAGCTTCTAGAAGGTTTACATGATTTCGTAAAAAACACGAGTTTTTAGAAAATGTGTTTTATTACATAAATGGAATCAACAAAGTATGCACATTCTACGTCATAACGACTTTCTATAGTTTGCGCATGCGTCTGGAAATAAGAAAAGCTTACTTCCACCGGTTTTTAAAATCACAGCTTCTAGAAGGTTTACATGATTTCTCAAAAAACTCGAGTTTTTAGAAAATGTGTTTTATTTCATAAATGGAATCAACAAAGTATGCACATTCTACGTCATAATGACTTTCTATAGTTTGCACATTCGTCCGGAAATAAGAAAAGCTTACTTCACCCGTTTTTTAAAATCACAGCTTCTAGAAGTTTTACATGATTTTTTAAAAAGCACGAGTTTTTAGAAAATGTGTTTTATTTCATAAATAGAATCAACAAAGTATGCACATTCTATGTCATAACGAGTTTCTTTAGTTTGCGCATGCGTCCGGAAATAAGAAAAGCTTACTTCCACCGTTTTTTAAAATCACAGCTTCTAGAAGGTTTACATGATTTCGTAAAAAACACGAGTTTTTAGAAAATGTTTTTTATTTCCGAAATGGAATCTACAAAGTATGCACATTCTACGTCATAACGAATTTCTATAGTTTGCGCATGCGTCCGGAAATAACAAAAGCTTACTTCCCCCGTTTTTTAAAATCACAGCTTCTAGAAGGTTTACATGATTTCTTAAAAAACACGAGTTTTTAGAAAATGTGTTTTATTTCATAAATGGACTCAACAAAGTATACACATTCTACGTCATAACGACTTTCTATAGTTTGCGCATGCATTTGGAAATAAGAAAAGATTACTTCCCCCGTTTTGTAAAATCACAGCTTCTAGAAGGTTTACATGATTTCTTAAAAAACACGAGTTTTTACAAAATGTATTTTATTTCATAAATGGAATCAACAAAGTATGCACATTCTACGTCATAACGACTTTCTATAGTTTTCAAATGCGTCCGGAAATAAGAAAAGCTTACTTCCACCATTTTTTAAAATCACAGCTTCTAGAAGGTTTACATGATTTCTTAAAAAACACGAGTTTTTAGAAAATGTGTATTATTTCATAAATGGAATCAACAAAGTATGCACATTCTACATCATAACGACGTTCTATAGTTTGCGCATTCGTCCGGAAATAAGAAAAGCTTACTTCCACCGTTTTTTAAAATCACAGCTTCTAGAAGGTTTACATGATTTCGTAAACAACACGAGTTTTTAGAAAATGTGTTTTATTTCATAAATGGAATCAACAAAGTATGCACATTCTACGTCATAACGACTTTCTATAGTTTGCGCATGCGTCCGGAAATAAGAAAAGCTTACTTCCCCCATTTTTTAAAATCACGGCTTCTAGAAGGTTTACATGATTTCTTAAAAAACACAAGTTTTTAGATAATGTGTTTTATTTCATAAATGGAATCAACAAAGTATGCACATTCTACGTCATAACGACTTTCTATAGTTTGCGCATGCGTCTGGAAATAAGAAAAGCTTACTTCCACCGGTTTTTAAAATTACAGCTTCTAGAAGGTTTACATGATTTCTTAAAAAACTCGAGTTTTTAGAAAATTTGTTTTATTTCATAAATGGAATCAACTAAGTATGCACATTCTACGTCATAACGACTTTCTATAGTTTGCGCATGCGTCCGGAAATAAGAAAAGCTTACTTCCACCGTTTTTTAAAATCACAGCTTCTAGAAGGTTTACATGATTTCGTAAAAAACACGAGTTTTTAGAAAATGTGTTTTATTTCAGAAATGGAATCTACAAAGTATGTACATTCTACGTCATAAGGACTTTCTATAGTTTGCGCATGCGTCCGGAAATAACAAAAGCTTACTTCCCCCATTTTTTAAAATCACAACTTCTAGAAGATTTACCTGATTTCTTAAAAAACACGAGTTTTTGAAAATGTGTTTTATTTCATAAATGGAATCAACAAAGAATGCACATTCTACGTCATAACGACTTTCTATAGTTTGCGCATGCGTTTGGAAATAAGAAAAGATTACTTCCCCTGTTTTTTAAAATCACAGCTTCTAGAAGGTTTACATGATTTCTTAAAAAACACGAGTTTTTAGAAAATGTGTTTTATTTCATAAATGGAATCAACAAAGTATGCACATTCTACGTCATAACAAATTTCTATAGTTTTCAAATGCGTCCAGAAATAAGATAAGCTTACTTCCACCATTTTTTAAAATCACAGTTTCTAGAAGGTTTACATGATTTCTTAAAAAAGACGAGTTTTTAGAAAATGTGTATTATTTCATAAATGGAATCAACAAAGTATGCACATTGCACATCAGAATGACTTTCTATAGTTTGCGCATTCGTTCGGAAATAAGAAAAACTTACTTCCATCGTTTTTTAAAATCATAGCTTTTAGAAGGTTTACATGATTTCGTAAGAAACACGAGTTTTTAGAAAATGTGTTTTATTTCATAAATGGAATCAACAAAGTTTGCACATTCTACGTCATAACGACTTTCTATAGTTTGCGCATGCGTCCGGAAATAAGAAAAGCTTAATTCCACCATTTTTTAAAATCACAGCTTCTAGAAGGGTTACATGATTTCGTAAAAAACACGAGTTTTTAGAAAATGTGTTTTATTTGATAAATGGAATCTACATAGTATTCACATTCTACGTCATAACGAATTTCTATAGTTTGCGCATGCGTTTGGAAATAAGAAAAGCTTACTTTCCCCGTTTTTTAAAATCAAAGCTTCTAGAAGGTTTACATGATTTCTTAAAAAACACGAGTTTTTAGAAAATGTGTTTTGTTTAAAAAATGAAATCAACAAAGTATGCACGTTCTACGTCATAACGACATTCTATAGTTTGCGCATGCGTCCGGAAATAAGAAAAGCTTACTTCCCCCGTTTTTTAAAATCACAGCTTCTAGAAGGTTTACATGATTTGTTAAAAAACACGAGTTTTTAGAAAATGTGTTTTATTTCATAAATGGAATCAACAAAGTATGTACATTCTACATCATAATGACTTTCTATAGTTTGCACATGCGTCCGAAAATAAGAAAAGCTTACTTCCACCGTTTTTTAAAATCACAGCCTCTAGAAGGTTTACATCATTTCGTATAAAACAAGAGTTTTTAGAAAATGTGTTTTATTTCATAAATGGAATATACAAAGTATGCAAATTCTACGTCATAACGAATTTCTATAGTTTGCGCATGCGTTTGGAAATAAGAAAAGATTACTTCCCCCGTTTTTTAAAATCACAGCTTCTAGAAGGTTTACATGATTTCGTAAAAAACACGAGTTTTTAGAAAATGTGTTTTATTTCATAAATGGAATCTACAAAGTATGCACATTCTACGTCATAACGACATTCTATAGCTTGCGCATGCGTCCGGAAATAAGAAAAGATTACTTCCACCGTTTTTTAAAATCACAGCTTCTAGAAGGTTTACATGATTTCGTAAAAAACACGAGTTTTTAGAAAATGTGTTTTATTTCATAAATGGAATCTACAAAGTATGCACATTCTACGTCATAACGACTTTCTATAGTTTGCGCATGCGTCCGGAAATAAGAAACGCTTACATCCCCCGTTTTTTAAAATCACAGCTTCTAGAAGGTTTACATGATTTCGTAAAAAACACGACTTTTTAGAAAATGTGTTTTATTTCATAAATGGAATCTACAAAGTATGCACATTCTACATCATAACGACTTTCTATAGTTTGCGCATGTGTCCGGAAATAAGAAACGCTTACTTCCCCCGTTTTTTAAAATCACAGCTTCTAGAAGGTTTACATGATTTCGTAAAAAACACGACTTTTTAGAAAATGTGTTTTATTTCATAAATGGAATCTACAAAGTATGCACATTCTACGTCATAACGACTTTCTATAGTTTGCGCATGCGTCCGGAAATAAAAAATGCTTACTTCCCCCGTTTTTTAAAATCACAGCTTCTAGAAGGTTTAAATGATTTCGTAAAAAACACGAGTTTTTAGAAAATGTGTTTTATTTCATAATTGGAATCTACAAAGTATGCACATTCTAGGTCATAACGACATTCTATAGTTTGCGCATGCGCTTGGAAATAAGAAAAGCTTACTTCCACCGTTTCTTAAAATCACAGCTTCTAGAAGGTTTACATGATTTGGTAAAAAAGACGAGTTTTTAGAAAATGTGTTTTATTTCATAAATGGAATCTACAAAGTTTGCACATTATACGTCATAACGACTTTCTATAGTTTGCGCATCCGTCCGGAAATAAGAAAAGGTTACTTCCCTCGTTTTTTAAAATCACAGCTTCTAGAAGGTTTACATGATTTGTTAAAAAACACGAGTTTTTAGAAAATGTGTTTTATTTTATAAATGGAATCAACAAAGTATGCACATTCTACGTCATAACGACTTTCTATAGTTTGCGCATGCGTCCGGAAATAAGAAACAATTACTTCCCCCGTTTTTTAAAATCACAGCTTCTAGAAGGTTTACATGATTTCGTAAAAAAAACAAGTTTTTAAAAAATTTGTTTTATTTCATAAATGGAATCTACAAAGTATGCACATTCTACGTCATAACTACTTTCTATAGTTTGCGCATGCGTCCGGAAATAAGAAAAGCTTACTTCGCCCATTTTTTAAAATCACAGCTTCTAGAAGGTTTACATGATTTCTTAAAAAACACGAGTTTTTAGAAAATGTGTTTTATTTCATAAATGGAAACAACAAAGTATGCACATTCTACGTCATAACGACTTTCTATAGTTTGCGCATGCGTTTGGAAATAAGAAAAGCTTACTTCCCCCGTTTTTTAAAATCACAGCTTCTAAAATATTTACATGATTTCTTAAAAAACATGAGTTTTTAGAAAATGTGTTTTATGTCATAAATGGAATCAACAAAGTATGCACATTCTACGTCATAACGACTTTATATAGTTTGCGCATGCGTTTGGAAATAAGATAAGCTTACTTCCCCCATTTTTTAAAATCACAGCTTCTAGAAGGTTTACATGATTTCGTAAAAAACATGAGTTTTTAGAAAATGTGTTTTATTTCATAAATGGAATCTACAAAGTATGCACATTCTATGTCATAACGACATTCTATAGTTTGCGCATCCGTCCAGAAATAAGAAAAGCTTACTTCCACCGTTTTTTAAAATCACAGCTACTAGAAGGTTTACATGATTTCTTAAAAAACACGAGTTTTTAGAAAATATGTTTTATTTCATAAATGGAATCAACAAAGTACGAACATTCAACGTCATAACGACTTTCTATAGTTTGCGCATGCGTTTAGAAATAAGAAAAGCTTACTTCCCCCGTTTTTTAAAATCACAGCTTCTAGAAGGTTTACATGATTTCGTAAAAAACACGAGTTTTTAGAAAATGTGTTTTATTTCATAAATGGAATCAACAAAGTATGCACATTCTACGTCATAACGACTTTCTATAGTTTGCGCATCCATCCGGAAATAAGAAACGCTTACTTCCCCCGTTTTTTAAAATCACAGCTTCTAGAAGGTTTACATGATTTCGTAAAAAACATGAGTTTTTAGAAAATGTGTTTTATTTCATAAATGGAATCTACAAAGTATGCACATTCTACGTCATAACGACTTTCTATAGTTTGCGCATGCGTTTGGAAATAAGAAAAGGTTACTTCCCCCATTTTTTAAAATCACAGCTTCTAAAAGGTTTACATGATTTCTTAAAAAACACGAGTTTTTAGAAAATGTGTTTTATTTCAAAAATGGAATCAACAAAGTATGCACATTCTACGTCATAACGAATTTCTATAGTTTGCGCATGCTTCCGGAAATAAGAAAAGCTTACTTCCACCGTTTTTTAAAATCACAACTTCTAGAAGGTTTACTTGATTTCGTAAAAAACACGAGTTTTTAGAAAATGTGTTTTATTTCATAAATTGAATCTACAAAGTATGCACATTCTGCGTCATAACGACTTTATATAGTTTGCGCATGCATCCGGAAATAAAAAAAGCTTACTTCCCCCGTTTTTTTAAAATCATAGCTTCTAGAAGGTTTACATGATTTCTTAAAAAACACGAGTTTTTAGAAAATGTGTTTTATTTCATAAATGGAATCTACAAAGTATGCACATTCTATGTCATAACGACATTCTATAGTTTGCGCATGCGTCTGGAAATAAGAAAAGCTTACTTCCACCATTTTTTAAAATCACAGCTTCTAGAAGGTTTACATGATTTCGTAAAAAACACGAGTTTTTAGAAAATGTGTTTTGTTTCATAAATGGAATCTACAAAGTATGCACATTCTACGTCATAACGAGTTTCTATAGTTTGCGCATGCATCCGGAAATAAGAAATGCTTACTTCCCCCGTTTTTTAAAATCACAGCTTCTAGAAGGTTTACATGATTTCGTAAAAAACATGAGTTTTTAGAAAATGTGTTTTATTTCATAAATGGAATCAACAAAGTATGAACATTCTACGTTATAACGACTTTCTATAGTTTGCGCATGCGTCCGGAAAAAAGAAAAGCTTACTTCCACCGTTTTTTAAAATCACAGCTTCTAGAAGGTTTACATGATTTCGTAAAAAAAAAAGAGTTTTTAGAAAATGTGTTTTATTTCATAAATGGAATCTACAAAGTATGCACATTCTACGTCATAACGACTTTCCATAGTTTGTGCATACGTCTGGAAATAAGAAAAGCTTACTTCCACCGTTTTTTAAAATCACAGCTTCTAGAAGGTTTACATGATTTCGTAAAAAACACAAGTTTTTAGAAAATGTGTTTTATTTCATAAATGGAATCTACAAAGTATGCACATTCTACGTCATAACGATTTTCTATAGTTTGCGCATGCGTCCAGAAATAAGAAAAGCTTACTTCCCCCATTTTTTAAAATCACAGCTTCTAGAAGGTTTACATGATTTCGTAAAAAAAACGAGTTTTTAGAAAATGTGTTTTATTTCATAAATGGAATCTACAAAGTATGCACATTCTACGTCATAACTGCTTTCTATAGTTTGCGCATGCGTCCGGAAATAAGAAAAGCTTACTTCCTCCATTTTTTAAAATCACAGCTTCTAGAAGGTTTACATGATTTCTTAAAAAACACGAGTTTTTAGAAAATGTGTTTTATTTCATAAATGGAATCAACAAAGTATGCACATTCTACGTCATAACGACTTTCTATAGTTTGCGCATGCGTTTGGAAATAAGAAAAGCTTACTTCCCCTGTTTACATGATTTCGTAAACACGAGTTTTTAGAAAATGTGTTTTATTTCATAAATGGAATCAACAAAGTATGCACATTCTACGTCATAACGACTTTATATAGTTTGCACATGCGTTTGGAGATAAGAAAAGCTTACTTCCCCCGTTTTTTAAAATCACAGCTTCTAGAAGGTTTACATGATTTCGTAAAAAACACGAGTTTTTAGAAAATGTGTTTTATTTCATAAATGGAATCTACAAAGTATGCACATTCTACGTCATAACGACATTCTATAGCTTGCGCATGCGTCCGGAAATAAGAAAAGCTTACTTCCACCGTTTTTTAAAATCACAGCTTCTAGAAGGTTTACATGATTTCGTAAAAAACACGAGTTTTTAGAAAATGTGTTTTATTTCATAAATGGAATCTACAAAGTATGCACATTCTACGTCATAACGAATTTCTATAGTTTGCGCATCCTTCCGGAAATAAGAGAAGCTTACTTCCCCCGTTTTTTAAAATCACAGCTTTTAGAAGGTTTAGATGATTTCTTAAAAAACACGAGTTTTTAGAAAATGTATTTTATTTCATAAATGGAATCAACAAAGTATGCACATTCTACATCATAATGACTTTCTATAGTTTGCGCATTCGTCCGGAAATAAGAAAAACTTACTTTCACCGTTTTTTAAAATCACAGCTTCTAGAAGGTTTACATGATTTCGTAAAAAACACGAGTTTTTAGAAAATGTGTTTTATTTCATAAATGGAATCTACAAAGTATGCACATTCTACGTCATAATGACATTCTATAGTTTGCGCATGCGTCCAGAAATAAGAAAAGCTTACTTCCACCGTTTTTTAAAATCACAGCTTCTAGAAGGTTTACATGATTTCTTAAAAAACATGAGTTTTTAGAAAATGTGTTTTATTTCATAAATAGAATCTACAAAGTATGCACATTCTACGTCATAATGAATTTCTATAGTTTGCGCATCCGTCCGGAAATAAGAAAAGCATACTTCCCCCGTTTTTTAAAATCACAGCTTTTAGAAGGTTTACATGATTTCTTACAAAACACGAGTTTTTAGAAAATGTATTTTATTTCATAAATGGAATCAACAAAGTATGCACATTCTACATCATAATGACTTTCTATATTTTGCGCATTCGTCCGGAAATAAGAAAAGCTTACTTCCACCGTTTTTTAAAATCACAGCTTCTAGAAGGTTTACATGATTTCGAAAAAAACATGAGTTTTTAGAAAATGTGTTTTATTTCATAAATGGAATCTACAAAGTATGCACGTTCTACGTCATAACGACTTTATATAGTTTGCGCATGCATCCGGAAATAAAAAAAACTTACTTCCCCCGATTTTTTATAATCATAGCTTCTAGAAGGTTTACATGATTTCTTAAAAAACACGAGTTTTTAGAAAATGTGTTTTATTTCATAAATGGAATCTACAAAGTATGCACATTCTATGTCATAACGACATTCTATAGTTTGCGCATGCGTCTGGAAATAAGAAAAGCTTACTTCCACCGTTTTTTAAAATCACAGCTTCTAGAAGGTTTACATGATTTCGTAAAAAACACGAGTTTTTAGAAAATGTGTTTTGTTTCATAAATGGAATCTACAAAGTATGCACATTCTACGTTATAGCGAGTTTCTATAGTTTGCGCATGCATCCGGAAATAAGAAATGCTTACTTCCCCCGTTTTTTAAAATCACAGCTTCTAGAAGGTTTACATGATTTCGTAAAAAACATGAGTTTTTAGAAAATGTGTTTTATTTCATAATTGAAATCTACAAAGTATGCACATTCTATGTCATAACGACATTCTATAGTTTGCACATACGTCCGGAAATAAGAAAAGGTTACTTCCACCGTTTTTTAAAATCACAACTTCTAGAAGGTTTAAATGATTTCGTTAAAAACACGAGTTTTTAGAAAATGTGTTTTATTTCGTAAATGGAATCTACAAAGTATGCACATTATACGTCATAACGACTTTCTATAGTTTGCGCATCCGTCCGGAAATAGGAAAAGCTTACTTCCCCCGTTTTTTAAAATCACAGCTTCTAGAAGGTTTACATGATTTGTTAAAAAACACGAGTTTTTAGAAAATGTGTTTTATTTCATCAATGGAATCAACAAAGTATGCACATTCTACGTCATAACGACTTTCTATAGTTTGCGCATGCGTCCGGAAATAAGAAAAGCTTACTTCCCCCGTTTTTTAAAATCACAGCTTCTAGAAGGTTTACATGATTTCGTAAAAAACATGAGTTTTTAGAAAATGTGTTTTATTTCATAAATGGAATCTGCAAAGTATGCACATTCTACGTCATAACGACATTCTATAGCTTGCGCATGCGTCCGGAAATAAGAAAAGCTTACTTCCACCGTTTTTTAAAATCACAGTTTCTAGAAGGTTTACATGATTTCGTAAAAAACACGAGTTTTTAGAAAATGTATTTTATTTCATAAATGGAATCTACAAAGTATGCACATTCTACGTCATAACGACTTTCTATAGTTTGCGCATGCGTCCGGAAATAAGAAACGCTTACTTCCCCCGTTTTTTAAAATCACAGCTTCTAGAAGGTTTACATGATTTCGTAAAAACACGAGTTTTTAGAAAATGTGTTTTATTTCATAAATGGAATCTACAAAGTATGCACATTCTACGTCATAACGATTTTCTATAGTTTGCGCATGCGTCCAGAAATAAGAAAAGCTTACTTCCCCCATTTTTTAAAATCACAGCTTCTAGAAGGTTTACATGATTTCGTAAAAAAAATGAGTTTTTAGAAAATGTGTTTTATTTCATAAATGGAATCTACAAAGTATGCACATTCTACGTCATAACTGCTTTCTATAGTTTGCGCATGCGTCCGGAAATAAGAAAAGCTTACTTCCCCCATTTTTTAAAATCACAGCTTCTAGAAGGTTTACATGATTTCTTAAAAAACACGAGTTTTTAGAAAATGTGTTTTATTTCATAAATGGAATCAACAAAGTATGCACATTCTACGTCATAACGACTTTCTATAGTTTGCGCATGCGTTTGGAAATAAGAAAAGCTTACTTCCCCGGTTTTTTAAAATCACAGCTTCTAAAATATTTACATGATTTCTTAAAAAACACAAGTTTTTAGAAAATGTGTTTTATTTCATAAATGGAATCAACAAAGTATGCACATTCTACGTCATAACGACTTTATATAGTTTGCGCATGCGTTCGGAAATAAGAAAAGCTTACTTCCCCCGTTTTTTAAAATCACAGTTTCTAGAAGGTTTACATGATTTCGTAAAAAACACGAGTTTTTAGAAAATGTGTTTTATTTCATAAATGGAATCTACAAAGTATGCACATTCTACGTCATAACGACATTCTACAGTTTGCGCATGCGTCCGGAAATAAGAAAAGCTTACTTCGCCCATTTTTTAAAATCATAGTTTCTAGAAGGTTTACATGATTTCTTAAAAAACACGAGTTTTTAGAAAATGTGTTTTATTTCACAAATGGAATCTACAAAGTATGCACATTCTACGTCATAACGACATTCTATAGTTTGGCATGCGTCCGGAAATAAGAAAAGCTTACTTCCCCCGTTTTTTATAATCACAGCTTCTAGAAGGTTTACATGATTTCTTAAAAAACACGAGTTTTTAGAAAATGTGTTTTATTTAATAAATGGAATCAACAAAGTATGCACATTCTACGCCATAACGACTTTCTATAGTTTGCGCATGTGTTTGGAAATAAGAAAAGCTTACTTCCCACGTTTTTTAAAATCACAGCTTCTAGAAGGTTTACATGATTTCTTAAAAAACACGAGTTTTTAGAAAATGTGTTTTATTTCATAAATAGAATCAACAAAGTATGCACATTCTACGTCATAACGACTTTCTATAGTTTGCGCATGCGTCCGGAAATAAGAAAAGCTTACTTCAACCATTTTTTAAAATCACAGCATCTAGAAGGTTTACATGATTTCGTAAACAACACGAGTTTTTAGAAAATGTGTTCTATTTCATAAATGGAATCTACAAAGTATGCACATTCTATGTCATAATGACATTCTATAGTTTGCGCATGCGTCCGGAAATAAGAAAAGCTTACTTTCCTCGTTTTTTAAAATCACAGCTTCTAGAAGGTTTACATGATTTCTTAAAAAACACGAGTTTTTAGAAAATGTGTTTTATTTCATAAATGGAATCAACAAAGTATGCACATTCTATGCCATAACGACTTTCTATAGTTTGCGCATGTGTTTGGAAATAAGAAAAGCTTACTTCCCCCGTTTTTTAAAATCACAGCTTCTAGAAGGTTTACATGATTTCGTAAAAAACACGAGTTTTTAGAAAATGTGTTTTATTTCATAAATGGAATCTACAAAGTATGCACATTCTACGTCATAACGAATTTCTATTGTTTGTGCATGCATCCGGAAATAAGAAAAGCTTACTTCCCCCGTTTTTTAAAATCACAACTTCTAGAAGGTTTACATGATTTCGTAAACACGAGTTTTTAGAAAATGTGTTTTATTTCATAAATGGAATCTACAAAGTATGCACATTGTACGTCATAACGACATTCTATAGTTTGTGCATGCGTCCGGAAATAAGAAAAGCTTACTTCCACCGTTTTTTAAAATCACAGCTTCTAGAAGGTTTACATGATTTCGTAAAAAACACAAGTTTTTAGAAAATGTGATTTATTTCATAAATGGAATCTACAAAGTATGCACATTCTACGTCATAACGACTTTCTATAGTTTGCACATGCGTCCGGAAATAAGAAACGCTTACTTCCCCCGTTTTTTAAAATCACAGCTTCTAGAAGGTTTACATGATTTCTTAAAAAAGACGAGTTTTTAGAAAATGTGTTTTATTTAATAAATGGAATCAACAAAGTATGCACATTCTATGTCATAACGACTTGCTATAGTTTGCGCATGCGTTTGGAAATAACAAAAGCTTACTTCTCCCCTTTTCTAAAATCACAGCTTCTAGAAGGTTTACATGATTTCTTAAAAAACACGAGTTTTTAGAAAATGTGTTTTATTTCATAAATGGAATCTACAAAGTATGCACATTCTACGTCATAACGACTTTCTATAGTTTGCGCATGCGTCCGGAAATAAGAAAAGCTTACTTCCACCGTTTTTTAAGATCACAGCTTCTAGAAGGTTTACATGATTTGGTAAAAAACACGAGTTTTTAGAAAATGTGTTGTAGTTCATAAATGGAATCAACAAAGTATGCACATTCTACGTCATAACAACTTCCTATAGTTTGCGCATGCGTTTGGAAATAAGAAAAGCTTAATTCCCCCGTTTTTTAGAATCACAGCTTCTAGAAGGTTTACATAATTTCGTAAAAAACACGAGTTTTTAGAAAATGTTATTTATTTCATAAATATAATCAACAAAGTATGCACATTCTACGTCATAACGACTTTCTATAGTTTGTGCATGCGTTCAGAAATGAGAAAAAATTACTTCCACCGTTTTTTAAAATCACAGCTTCTAGAAGGTTTACATAATTTCTTAAAAAACACGAGTTTTTAGAAAATGTGTTTTATTTCATAAATGGAATCAACAAAGTATGCACATTCTACGTCATAACGACTTTCTATATTTTCGCATGCGTCCAGAAATAAGAAAAGCTTACTTCCTGCGTTTTTTAAAATCACAGCTTCTAGAAGGTTTACATAATTTCGTAAAAAACATGAGTTTTTAGAAAATATTTTTTACTTCATAATTGGAATCTACAAAGTATGCACATTCTACATCATAATGACTTTCTATAGTTTGCGCATGCGTCCGGAAATAAGAAAAGCTTACTTCCCCCGTTTTTTAAAATCACAGCTTCTAGAAGGTTTACATGATTTCTTAAAAAACACGAGTTTTTAGAAAATGTGTTTTATTTGATAAATGGAATGAACAAAGTATGCACATTCTATGTCATAACGATTTTCTATACTTTACGCATGCGTTTTGAAATAAGAAAAGCGTACTTCCCACGTTTTTTAAAATCATAGCTTCTAGAAGGTTTACATGATTTGTTAAAAAATACGAGTTTTTAGAAAATGTATTTTATTTCATAAAATAGAATCAACAAAGTATGCACATTCTACCTCATAATGACTTTCTATAGTTTGCGCATGCGTCCGGAAATAAGAAAAGCTTACTTCCACCGTTTTTTAAAATCACAGCTTCTAGAAGGTTTACATGATTTCTTAAAAAACATGAGTTTTTAGAAAATGTGTTTTATTTCATAAATGGAATCAACAAAGTATGCACATTATACATCATAACGACATTCTATAGTTTGCGCATGCGTTCGGAAATAAGAAAAGCTTACTTCCCCGATTTTTTAAAATCACAGCTTCTAGAAGGTTTACATGATTTCTTAAAAAACACGAGTTTTTAGAAAATGTGTTTTATTTCATAAATAGAATCAACAAAGTATGCACATTCTACGTCATAACGACTTTCTACAGTTTGCGCATGCGTCTAGAAATAAGAAAAGCTTACTTCCACCATTTTTTAAAATCACAGCATCTAGAAGGTTTACATGGTTTCGTAAAAAACACGAGTTTTTAGAAAATGTGTTTTATTTCATTAATGGAATCTACAAAGTATGCACATTCTACGTCATAACGACATTCTATAGTTTGCGCACGCGTCCGGAAATAAGAAAAGCTTACATCCACCGTTTTTTAAAATCACAGCTTCTAGAAGGTTTACATGATTTCGTAAAAAACACGAGTTTTTAGAAAATGTTTTTTATTTCATAATTGGAATCTACAAAGTATGCACATTCTACGTCATAATGACTTTCTATAGTTTGCGCATGCGTCCGGAAATAAGAAAAGCTTACTTCCCCCATTTTTTAAAATCACAGCTTCTAGAAGGTTTACATGATTTCTTAAAAAACACGAGTTTTTAGAAAATGTGTTTTATTTCATAAATGGAATCAACAAAGTATGCACATTCTACCTCATAATGACTTTCTATAGTTTGCGCATGCGTCCGGAAATAAGAAAAGCTTACTTCCACTGTTTTTTAATGGATTCCATGTGTTTTATTTCATTAATGGAATCGACAAAGTATGCACATTCTACGGCATAACGACTTTCTATAGTTTGCGCATGCGTTCGTAAATAGGAAAAGCTTACTTCCCCCGTTTTTTAAAATCACAGCTTCTAGAAGGTTTACATGATTTCTTAAAAAAGACGAGTTTTTAGAAAATGTGTTTTATTTCATAAATGGAATCAACAAAGTATGCACATTATACATCATAACGACATTCTATAGTTTGCGCTTGCGTTCGGAAATAAGAAAAGCTTACTTCCACCGTTTTTTAAAATCACAGCATCTAGAAGGTTTACATGGTTTCGTTAAAAACACGAGTTTTTAGAAAATTTGTTTTATTTCCTAAATGGAATCTACAAAGTATGCACATTCTACGTCATAACGACATTCTATAGTTTGCGCACGCGTCCGGAAATAAGAAAAGCTTACATCCACCGTTTTTTAAAATCACAGCTTCTAGAAGGTTTACATGATTTCGTAAAAAACACGAGATTTTAGAAAATGTTTTTTATTTCATAATTGGAATCTACAAAGTATGCACATTCTACGTCATAATGACTTTCTATAGTTTGCGCATGCGTCCGGAAATAAGAAAAGCTTACTTCCCCCATTTTTTAAAATCACAGCTTCTAGAAGGTTTACATGATTTCTTAAAAAACACGAGTTTTTAGAAAATGTGTTTTATTTCATAAATGGAATCAACAAAGTATGCACATTCTACCTCATAATGACTTTCTATAGTTTGCGCATGCGTCCGGAAATAAGAAAAGCTTACTTCCACCGTTTTTTAAAATCACAGCTTCTAGAAGGTTTACATGATTTCGTAAAAAACACGAGTTTTTAGAAAATGTCTTTTATTTCATAAATGGAATCTACAAAGTATGCACATTCTACGTCATAACGACTTTCTATAGTTTGCACATCCGTCCGGAAATAAGAAAAGCTTACTTCCCCCGTTTTTTAAAATCACAGCTTATAGAAAGTTTACATGATTTCTTAAAAAACACGAGTTTTTAGAAAATGTGTTTTATTTCATAAATGGAATCAACAAAGTATACACATTCTACGTCATAACGACTTTCTATAGTTTGCGCATGCATCCGGAAATAAGAGAATCTTACTTCCACCGTTTTTTAAAATCACAGCTTCTAGAAGGTTCACATTATTTCGTAAAAAACACGAGTTTTTAGAAAATGTGTTTTATTTCATAAATGGAATCTACAAGGTATGCACATTCTATGTCATAATGACTTTCTATAGTTTGCGCATGCGTCCGGAAATAAGAAAAGCTTACTTTCCCCATTTTTTAAAATCACAGCTTCTAGAAGGTTTACATGATTTCTTAAAAAACACGAGTTTTTAGAAAATGTGTTTTATTTCATAAATGGAATCTACAAAGTATGCACATTCTACGTCATAACGAATTTCTATAATTTGCGCATGCGTTTGGAAATAAGAAAAGCTTACTTCCACCGTTTTTTAAAATCAAAGCTTCTAGAAGGTTTACATGATTACTTAAAAAACACGAGTTTTTAGAAAATGTGTTTTATTTCATAAATGGAATCAACAAAGTATGCACATTCTACATCATAACGACTTTCTATAGTTTGTGCATTCGTCCAGAAATAAGAAAAGCTTACTTCCACCGTTTTTTAAAATCACAGCTTCTAGAAGGTTTACATGATTTCGTAAAAAACGCGAGTTTTTAGAAAATGTGTTTTATTTCATAAATGGAATCTACAAAGTATGCACAATCTATGTCAGAACGACTTTCTATAGTTTGAGCATGCGTCCGGAAATAAGAAATCTTACTTCCCCCGTTTTTTAAAATCACAGCTTCTAGAAGGTTTACATGATTTCGTAAATGGAATCTACAAAGTATGCACATTCTACGTTATAACGGCTTTCTATTCTTTGTGCATGCGTCCGGAAATAAGAAAAGCTTACTTCCACCGTTTTTTAAAATCACAGCTTCTAGAAGGTTTACATGATTTCGTAAAAAACACGAGTTTTTAGAAAATGTGTTTTATTTCATAAATGGAATCTACAAAGTATGCACATTCTACGTCATAACGACTTTCTATAGTTTGCGCATGCGTCCGGAAATAAGAAAAGCTTACTTCCACCGTTTTTTAAAATCACAGCTTCTAGAAGGTTTACATGATTTCGTTAAAAACACGAGTTTTTTAAAAATGTGTTTTATTTCATCAATGGAATCAACAAAGTATGTACATTCTACGTCATAACGACTTTCTATACTTTGCGCATGCGTTTGGAAATAAGAAAAGCTTACTTCCTCCGTTTTTTAAAATCACAGCTTCTAGAAGGTTTACATGATTTCTTAAAAAACACGAGTTTTTAGAAAATGTGTTTTATTTCATAAATGGAATCAACAAAGTATGCACATTCTACATCATAACGACTTCCTATAGTTTGCGCATGTGTTTGGAAATAAGAAAAGCTTACTTCCCCCGTTTTTTAAAATCACAGCTTCTAGAAGGTTTACATGATTTCTTAAAAAACACGAGTTTTTAGAAAATGTGTTTTATTTCATAAATGGAATCAACAAAGTATGCACATTCTATGTCATAACGACTTTCTATAGTTTGCGCATGCGTCCGGAAATAAGAAAAGCTTACTTCCACTGTTTTTTAAAATCACAGCTTCTAGAAGGTTTACATGATTTTTTAGAAAACACGAGTTTTTAGAAAATCTGTTTTATTTCATAAATGGAATCACCAAAGTATGCACATTCTACGTCATAACGACTTTCTATAGTTTGCGCATTCGTCCGGAAATTAGAAAAGCTTACTTCCAACATTTTTTAAAATCACAGCTTCTAGAAGGTTTACATGATTTCGTAAAAAACACGAGTTTTTAGAAAATGTGCTTTATTTCATAAATGGAATCTACAAAGTATGCACATTCTACATCATAATATCTTTTTATAGTTTCCGCATGCGTCCGGAAATAAGAAAAGCTTACTTCCCCCGTTTTTTAAAATCACAGCTTCTAGAAGGTTTACATGGTTTCGTAAAAAACACGAGTTTTTAGAAAATGTGATTTATTTAATAAATGGAATCAACAAAGTATCTACATTCTACGTCATAACGACTTTCTATAGTTTGCGCATGCGTTCGGAAATAAGAAAAGCTTACTTCGACCATTTTTTAAAATCACAGCTTCTAGAAGGGTTACATGATTTCTTAAAAAAGACGAGTTTTTAGAAAATGTGTTTTATTTCATAAATGGAATCTACAAAGTATGCACATTCTACGTCATAACGACTTTCTATAGTTTGCGCATGCGTTTGGAAATAAGAAAAGCTTACTTCCCCCGTTTTTTAAAATCACAGCTTCTAGAAGGTTTACATGATTTCTTACAAAACACAAGTTTTTAGAAAATGTGTTTTATTTCATCAATGGAATCAACAAAGTATGCACATTCTATGTCATAACGACTTTCTATACTTTGCGCATGCGTCCGAAAATAAGAAAAGTTTACTTCCACCATTTTTTAAAATCACAGCTTCTAGAAGGTTTACATGATTTCTTAAAAAACATGAGTTTTTAGAAAATGTGTTTTATTTCATAAATGGAATCAACAAAGTATGCACATTCTACGTCATAGCGACTTTCTATAGTTTGTGCATGCGTCCGGAAATAAGAAAAGCTTACTTCCACCGTTTTTTAAAATCACAGCTTCTAGAAGGTTTACATGATTGCTTAAAAAACACGAGTTTTTAGAAAATGTGTTTTATTTCCTAAATGGAATCAACAAAGTATGCACATTCTACGTCATAACGACTTTCTATAGTTTGCACATGCGCTTGGAAATAAGAAAAACTAACTTCCCTTGTATTTTAAAATCACAGCTTCTAGAAGGTTTACATGATTTCTTAAAAAACATGAGTTTTTAGAGAATGTGTTTTATTTCATAAATGGAATGAAAAAAGTATGCACATTCTACATCATAACGACTTTCTATAGTTTTCCCATTCGTTTGGAAATAAGAAAAGCTTACTTCCCTCGTTTTTTAAAATCACAGCATCTAGAAGGTTTACTTGATTTCTTACAAAACACGAGTTTTTAGAAAATGTGTTTTATTTCATCAATGGAATCAACAACGTATGTACATTCTACGTCATAACGACTTTCTATAGTTTGCGCTTGTGTCCGGAAATAAGAAAAGCTTACTTCCACCATTTTTTAAAATCACAGCTTCTAGAAGGTTTAGATGATTTCTTAAAAAACACGAGTTTTAAGAAAATGTGTTTTATTTCATAAATGGAATCAACAAAGTATGCACATTCTACGTCATAACGACTTTCTATAGTTTGTGCATTCGTCCGGAAATAAGAAAAGCTTACTTCCACTGTTTTTTAAAATCACAGCTTCTAGAAGGTTTACATGATTTCGTAAAAAACAAGAGTTTTTAGAAAATGTGTTTTATTTCATAAATGGAATCTACAAAGTATGCACATTCGACGTCATAACGACTTTCTATAGTTTGCGCATGTGTCCGGAAATAAGAAAAGCTTACTTCCCCCATTTTTTAAAATCACAACTTCTAGAAGGTTTACATGATTTCTTAAAAAACACGAGTTTTTAGAATATGTGTTTTATTTCATAAATGGAATCTACAAATTATGCACATTCTACGTTATAACGACTTTCTGTAGTTTGCGCATGCGTTCGGAAATAAGAAAAGCTTACTTCCCTCGTTTTTTAAAATCACAGCTTCTAGAAGGTTTACATGATTTCTTAAAAAACACGAGTTTTCTAGAAAATGTGTTTTATTTCATAAATGGAATGAACAAAGTATGCACATTCTATGTCATAACGACTTTCTATAGTTTGCGCATGCGTTTGGAAATCAGAAAAGCTTACTTCCCCCGTTTTTTAAAATCACAGCTTCTAGAAGGTTTACATGATTTCTTAAAAAACACGAGTTTTTAGAAAATGTGTTTTATTTCATAAATAGAATCAAGAAAGTATGCACATTCTACATCATAACGAATTTCTATAGTTTGCGCATGCGTCCGGAAATAAGAAACGCTTACTTCCCCCTTTTATTAAAATCACAACTTCTAGAAGGTTTATATGATTTCGTAAAAAACACGAGTTTTTAAAATATGTGTTTTATTTCATAAATGGAATTTACAAAGTATGCACATTCTACGTCATAAGGACATTCTATAGTTTGGGCATGCGTCCAGAAATAAGAAAAGCTTACTTCCATCGTTTTTTAAAATCACAGCTTCTAGAAGGTTTATATGATTTCTTAAAAAACATGAGTTTTTAGAAAATGTGTTTTATTTCATAAATGGAATGAAAAAAGTATGCACATTCTACATCATAACGACCTTCTATAGTTTGCGCATGCGTTTGGAAATAAGAAAAGCTTACTTCCCTCATTTTTTAAAATCACAACTTCTAGAAGGTTTACTTGATTTCTTACAAAACACAAGTTTTTAGAAAATGTGTTTTATTTCATCAATGGAATCAACAACGTATGTACATTCTATGTCATAACGACTTTCTATAGTTTGCGCATGTGTCCGGAAATAAGAAAAGCTTACTTCAACCATTTTTTAAAATCACAGCTTCTAGAAGGTTTACATGATTTCTTAAAAAACACGAGTTTTTAGAAAATGTGTTTTATTTCATAAATGGAATCAACAAAGTATGCACATTCTACGTCATAACGACTTTCTATAGTTTGCGCATTCGTCTGGAAATAAGAAAAGCTTACTTCCACCGTTTTTTAAAATCACAGCTTCTAGAAGGTTTACATGATTTCGTAAAAAACATGAGTTTTTAGAAAATGTGTTTTATTTCATAAATGGAATCTACAAAGTATGCACATTCTACGTCATAACGACTTTCTATAGTTTGCGCATGCGTCCGGAAATACGAAAAGCTTACTTCCACCGTTTTTTAAAATCACAGCTTCTAGAAGGTTTACATGATTTCTTAAAAAACACGAGTTTTTAGAAAATCTCTTTTATTCCATAAATGGAATCAACAAAGCATGCACATTCTACATCATAACGACTTTCTATAGTTTGCGCATGCATTTGGAAATAAGAAAACCTTACTTCCCCCGTTTTTTAAAATCACAGCTTCTAGAAGGTTTACATGATTTCGTAAAAAACACGAGTTTTTAGAAAATGTGTTTTATTTCTTAAATGGAATCAACAAAGTATGCACATTCTACGTCATAACGACTTTCTATAGTTTGCGCATGCGTCCGGAAATAAGAAAAGCTTACTTCCACCGTTTTTTAAAATCACAGCTTCTAGAAGGTTTACATGATTTCTTAAAAAACACGAGTTTTTAGAAAATGTGTTTTATTTCAGAAATGGAATCTACAAAGTATGCACATTCTACGTCATAACGAATTTCTATAGTTTGCGCATGCGTCCGGAAATAACAAAAGCTTAGTCCCCCGTTTTTTAAAATCACAGCTTCTAGAAGGTTTACATGATTTCTTAAAAAACACGAGTTTTTAGAAAATGTGTTTTATTTCATAAATGGAATCAACAAAGTATGCAGATTCTACATCATAACGACTTTCTATAGTTTTCAAATGCGTCCGGAAATAAGAAAAGCTTACTTCCACCGTTTTTTAAAATCATAGCTTCTAGAAGGTTTACATGATTTCTTAAAAAACACGAGTTTTTAGAAAATGTGTATTATTTCATAAATGGAATCAACAAAGTATGCACATTCTACATCATAACGACTTTCTATAGTTTGCGCATTCGTCCGGAAATAACAAAAGCTTACTTCCACCGTTTTTTAAAATCACAGCTTCTAGAAGGTTTACATGATTTCGTAAAAAACACAAGTTTTTAGAAAATGTGTTTTATTTCATAAATGGAATCAACAAAGTATGCACATTCTATGTCATAACGACTTTCTATAGTTTGCGCATGCATTTGGAAATAAGAAAAGCTTACTTCCCCCGTTTTTTAAAATCAGAACTTCTAGAAGGTTTACATGATTTCTAAAAAAACAGCAGTTTTTAGAAAATGTATTTTATTTCATAAATGGAATCTACAAAGTATGCACATTCTACGTCATAACAACTTTCTATAGTTTGCACATGCGTCCGGAAATAAGAAAAGCTTACTTCCCCCATTTTTTAAAATCACAGCTTCTAGAAGGTTTACATGATTTCTTAAAAAACATGAGTTTTTAGAAAATGTGTTTTATTTCATAAATGGAATCTACAAAGTATGCACATTCTACGTCATAACGACTTTCTATAGTTTGCGCATGCATTTGGAAATAAGAAAAGCTTACTTCCCCCTTTTATAAAATCACAACTTCTAGAAGGTTGACATGATTTCTTAAAAAACAGGACTTTTACAAAATCTGTTTTATTTCATAAATAGAATCAACAAAGTATGCACATTCTACGTCATAAGGACTTTCTATAGTTTGCGCATGCGTCCGGAAATACGAAAAGCTTATTTCCACCGTTTTTTAAAATCACAGCTTCTAGAAGGTTTACATGATTTCGTAAAAAAAATGAGTTTTTAGAAAATGTGTTTTATTTCACAAATGGAATTTACAAAGTATGCACATTTTACGTCATAACGACTTTCTATAGTTTGCGCATGCGTTTGGAAATGAGAAAAACTTACTTCCCCCGTTTTTTAAAATCACAGCTTCTAGAAGGTTTACATGATTTCTTAAAAAACACGAGTTTTTACAAAATGTATTTTATTTCATAAATGGAATCAACAAAGTATGTACATTCTACGTCATAACGACTTTCTATAGTTTTCGCATGCATTTGGAAATAAGAAAAGCTTACTTCCCCCGTTTTTTAAAATCACAGCTTCTAGAAGGTTTACATGATTTCTTAAAAAACACGAGTTTTTAGAAAATGTGTTTTATTTCATAAATAGAATCAACAAAGTATGCACATTCTACGTCATAACGACTTTCTATAGTTTGTGCATGCGTCCGGAAATAAGAAAAGCTTACTTCCACCGTTTTTTAAAATCACAGCTTCTAGAAGGTTTACATGATTTCGTAAAAAACACGAGTTTTTAGAAAATGTGTTTTATTTCAGAAATGGAATCTACAAAGTATGCACATTCTACGTCATAACGACTTTCTATAGTTTGCGCATGCGTTTGGAAATAAGAAAAGCTTACTTCCCTCGTTTTTTAAAATCACAGCTTCTAGAAGGTTTACATGATTTCGTAAAAAACACGAGTTTTTAGAAAATGTGTTTTATTTCATAAATGGAATCAACAAAGTATGCACATTCTACGTCATAACGACTTTCTATAGTTCGCGCATGCGTCTGGAAATAAGAAAAGCTTACTTCCACCGGTTTTTAAAATTACAGCTTCTAGAAGGTTTACATGATTTCTTAAAAAACACGAGTTTTTAGAAAATGTGTTTTGTTTAAAAAATGAAATCAACAAAGTATGCACGTTCTACGTCATAACGACATTCTATAGTTTGCGCATTCGTCCGGAAATAAGAAAAGCTTACTTCACTCGTTTTTTAAAATCACAGCTTCTAGAAGGTTTACATGATTTCTTAAAAAGCACGAGTTTTTAGAAAATGTGTTTTATTTCATAAATAGAATCAACAAAGTATGCACATTCTACGTCATAACGACTTTCTATAGTTTGCGCATGCGTCCGGAAATAAGAAAAGCTTACTTCCACCGTTTTTTAAAATCACAGCTTCTAGAAGGTTTACATGATTTCATAAAAAACACGAGTTTTTAGAAAATGTGTTTTATTTCAGAAATGGAATCTACAAAGTATGTACATTCTACGTCATAACGAGTTTCTATAGTTTGCGCATTCGTCCGGAAATAACAAAAGCTTACTTCCCCCATTTTTTAAAATCACAGCTTCTAGAAGATTTACATGATTTCTTAAAAAACATGAGTTTTTGAAAATGTGTTTTATTTCCTAAATGGAATCAACAAAGAATGCACATTCTACGTCATAACGACTTTCTATAGTTTGCGCATGCGTTTGGAAATAAGAAAAGACTACTTCCCCTGTTTTTTAAAATCACAGCTTCTAGAAGGTTTACATGATTTCTTAAAAAACACGAGTTTTTAGAAAATGTGTTTTATTTCATAAATGGAATCAACAAAGTATGCACATTCTACGTCATAACGAATTTCTATAGTTTTCAAATACGTCTAGAAATAAGATAAGCTTACTTCCACCGTTTTTTAAAATCACAGTTTCTAGAAGGTTTACATGATTTCTTAAAAAAGACGAGTTTTTAGAAAATGTGTATTATTTCATAAATGGAATCAACAAAGTATGCACATTCCACATCATAATGACTTTCTATAGTTTGCGCATTCGTTCGGAAATAAGAAAAGCTTACTTCCATCGTTTTTTAAAATCACAGCTTCTAGAAGGTTTACATGATTTCGTAAGAAACATGAGTTTTTAGAAAATGTGTTTTATTTCATAAATGGAATCAACAAAGTTTGCACATTCTACGTCATAACGACTTTCTATAGTTTGCGCATGCGTCCGGAAATAAGAAAAGCTTACTTCCACCGTTTTTTAAAATCACAGCTTCTAGAAGGTTTACATGATTTCGTAAGAAACACGAGTTTTTAGAAAATGTGTTTTATTTCATAAATGGAATCAACAAAGTTTGCACATTCTACGTCATAACGACTTTCTATAGTTTGCGCATGCGTTCGGAAATAAGAAAAGCTTACTTCCTCCGTTTTTTAAAATCACGGCTTCTAGAAGGTTTACATGATTTCTTAAAAAACACGAGTTTTTAGAAAATGTGTTTTATTTCATAAATAAAATCAACAAAGTATGCATATTCTACGTCGTAACGACTTTCTATAGTTTGCAGATGCGTCTGGAAATAAGAAAAGCTTACTTCCACCCTTTTTTAAAATCACAGCTTCTAGAAGGTTTACATGATTTCGTAAAAAACACGAGTTTTTAGAAAATGTGTTTTATTTCATAAATGGAATCTACAAAGTATGCACATTCTACGTCAGAACAACTTTCTATAGTTTGAGCATGTGTCCGGAAATAAGAAATCTTACTTCCCTCGCTTTTTAAAATCACAGCTTCTAGAAGGTTTACATGATTTCGTAAAAAACATGAGTTTTTAGAAAATGTGTTTTATTTCATAAATGGAATCAACAAAGTATGCACATTCTACATCATAACGACTTCCTATAGTTTGCGCATGTGTTTGGAAAGAAGAAAAGCTTACTTCCCCCGTTTTTTTAAATCACAGCTTCTAGAAGGTTTACATGATTTCTTAAAAAACACGAGTTTTAGAAAATGTGTTTTATTTCATAAATGGAATCAACAAAGTATGCACATTCTATATCATAACGACTTTCTATAGTTTGCGCATGCGTCCGGAAATAAGAAAAGCTTACTTCCATTGTTTTTTAAAATGACAGCTTCTAGAAGGTTTACATGATTTCTTAGAAAACACGAGTTTTTAGAAAATCTGTTTTATTTCATAAATGGAATCACCAAAGTATGCACATTCTACGTCATAACAACTTTCTATAGTTTGCGCATTCGTCCGGAAATTAGAAAAGCTTACTTCCAACATTTTTTAAAATCACAGCTTCTAGAAGGTTTACATGATTTCGTAAAGAACACGAGTTTTTGAAAATGTGCTTTATTTCATAAATGGAATCTACAAAGTATGCACATTCTACATCATAATGACTTTTTATAGTTTCCGCATGCGTCCGGAAATAAGAAAAGCTTACTTCCCCCGTTTTTTAAAATCACAGCTTCTAGAAGGTTTACATGATTTCGTAAAAAACACGAGTTTTTAGAAAATGTGTTTTATTTAATAAATGGAATCAACAAAGTATCTACATTCTACGTCATAATTACTTTCTATAGTTTGCGCATGCGTTCGGAAATAAGAAAAGCTTACTTCGACCGTTTTTTAAAATCACAGCTTCTAGAAGGGTTACATGATTTCTTAAAAAACATCAGTTTTTAGAAAATGTGTTTTATTTCATAAATGGAATCAACAAAGTATGCACATTGTATGTCATAAATACTTTCTATAGTTTGTGCATGCGTTTGGAAATAAGAAAAGCTTACTTCCCCGTTTTTTAAAATCACAGCTTCTAGAAGGTTTACATGATTTCTTAAAAAACACGAGTTTTTAGAAAATGTGTTTTATTTCATAAATGGAATGAACAAAGTATGCACATTCTACATCATAACGACTTTCTATAGTTTGCCAATGCGTTTGGAAATAAGAAAAGCTTACTTCCCTCGTTTTTTAAAATCACAGCATCTAGAAGGTTTACTTGATTTCTTACAAAACACGAGTTTTTAGAAAATGTGTTTTCTTTCATCAATGGAATCAACAACGTCTGTACATTCTACGTCATAACGACTTTCTATAGTTTGCGCATGTGTCCGGAAATAAGAAAAGCTTACTCCCATCATTTTTTAAAATCACAGCTTCTAGAAGGTTTACATGATTTCTTAAAAAACACGAGTTTTAAGAAAATGTGTTTTATTTCATAAATGGAATCAACAAAGTATGCACATTCTATGTCATAACGACTTTCTATAGTTTGCGCATTCGTCCGGAAATAAGAAAAGCTTACTTCCACTGTTTTTTAAAATCACAGCTTCTAGAAGGTTTACATGATTTCGTAAAAAACACGAGTTTTTAGAAAATGTGTTTTATTTCATAAATGGAATCTACAAAGTATGCACATTCTACGTCATAACGACTTTCTATAGTTTGCGCATGTGTCCGGAAATAAGAAAAGCTTACTTCCCCCATTTTTTAAAATCACAACTTCTAGAAGGTTTACATGATTTCTTAAATAACACGAGTTTTTAGAATATGTGTTTTATTTCATAAATGGAATATACAAAGTATGCACATTCTACGTTATAACGACTTTCTGTAGTTTGCGCATGCGTCCGGAAATAAGAAAAGCTTACTTCCCTCGTTTTTTAAAATCACAGCTTCTAGAAGGTTTACATGATTTCTTAAAAAACACGAGTTTTCTAGAAAATGTGTTTTATTTCATAAATGGAATGAACAAAGTATCCACATTCTATGTCATAACGACTTTCTATAGTTTGCGCATGCATTTGGAAATCAGAAAAGCTTACTTCCCCCGTTTTTTAAAATCACAGCTTCTAGAAGGTTTACATGATTTCTTAAAAAACACGAGTTTTTAGAAAATGTGTTTTATTTCATAAATAGAATCAAGAAAGTATGCACATTCTACATCATAACGAATTTCTATAGTTTGCGCATTTGTCTGGAAATAAGAAACGCTTACTTCCCCCGTTTATTAAAATCACAGCTTCTAGAAGGTTTATATGATTTCGTAAAAAACACGAGTTTTTAGAATATGTGTTTTGTTTCATAAATGGAATCTACAAAGTATGCACATTCTACGTCATAACGACATTCTATAGTTTGGGCATGCGTCCAGAAATAAGAAAAGCTTACTTCCATCGTTTTTTAAAATCACAGCTTCTAGAAGGTTTACATGATTTCTCAAAAAACGAGTTTTTAGAAAATGTGTTTTATTTCATAAATGGAATGAACAAAGTATCCACATTCTACGTCATAACGACCTTCTATAGTTTGCGCATGCGTTTGGAAATAAGAAAAGCTTACTTCCCTCGTTTTTTAAAATCACAGCTTCTAGAAGATTTACTTGATTTCTTACAAAACACAAGTTTTTAGAAAATGTGTTTTATTTCATCAATGGAATAAACAACGTATGTACATTCTACATCATAACGACTTTCTATAGTTTGCGCATGTGTCCGGAAATAAGAAAAGCTTACTTCCACCATTTTTTAAAATCACAGCTTCTAGAAGGTTTACATGATTTCTTAAAAAACACGAGTTTTTAGAAAATGTGTTTTATTTCATAAATGGAGTCAACAAAGTATGCACATTCTACGTCATAACGACTTTCTATAGTTTGCGAATTCGTCTGGAAATAAGAAAAGCTTACTTCCACCGTTTTTTAAAATCACAGCTTCTAGAAGGTTTACATGATTTCGTAAAAAACATGAGTTTTTAGAAAATGTGTTTTATTTCATAAATGGAATCTACAAAGTATGCACATTCTACGTCATAACGACTTTCTATAGTTTGCGCATGCGTCCGGAAATACGAAAAGCTTACTTCCACCGTTTTTTAAAATCACAGCTTCTAGAAGGTTTACATGATTTCTTAAAAAACACGAGTTTTTAGAAAATCTGTTTTATTCCATAAATGGAATCAACAAAGTATGCACATTCTACATCATAACGACTTTCTATAGTTTGCGCTTGCATTTGGAAATAATAAAAGCTTACTTCCCCTGTTTTTTAAAATCACAGCTTCTAGAAGGTTTACATGATTTCGTAAAAAACACGAGTTTTTAGAAAATGTGTTTTATTTCATAAATGGAATCAACAAAGTATGCACATTCTACGTCATAACGAATTTCTATAGTTTGCGCATGTGTCCGGAAATAAGAAAAGCTTACTTCCACCGTTTTTTAAAATCACAGCTTCTAGAAGGTTTACATGATTTCGTAAAAAACACGAGTTTTTAGAAAATGTGTTTTATTTCAGAAATGGAATCTACAAAGAATGCACATTCTACGTCATAACGAATTTCTATAGTTTGCGCATGCGTCCGGAAATAACAAAAGCTTAGTCCCCCGTTTTTTAAAATCACGGCTTCAAGAAGGTTTACATCATTTCTTAAAAAACACGAGTTTTTAGAAAATGTTTTTTATTTCATAAATGGAATCAACAAAGTATGCACATTCTACGTCATAACGACTTTCTATAGTTTTCAAATGCGTCCGGAAATAAGAAAAGCTTACTTCCACCGTTTTTTAAAATCACAGCTTCTAGAAGGTTTACATGATTTCTTAAAAAACACGAGTTTTTAGAAAATGTGAATTATTTCATAAATGGAATCAACAAAGTATGCACATTCTACATCATAACGACTTTCTATAGTTTGCGCATTCGTCCGGAAATAACAAAAGCTTACTTCCACTGTTTTTTAAAATCACAGCTTCTAGAATGTTTACATGATTTCGTAAAAAACACGAGTTTTTAGAAAATGTGTTTTATTTCATAAATGGAATCAACAAAGTATGCACATTCTACGTCATAACGACTTTCTATAGTTTGCGCATGCGTTTGGAAATAAGAAAAGCTTACTTCCCCCGTTTTTTAAAATCACAACTTCTAGAAGGTTTACATGATTTCTAAAAAAATAGAAGTTTTAAGAAAATATATTTTATTTCATAAATGGAATCTACAAAGTATGCACATTCTACGTCATAACAACTTTCTATAGTTTGCGCATGCGTCCGGAAATAAGAAAAGCTTACTTCTACCGTTTTTTAAAATCACAGCTTCTAGAAGGTTTACATGATTTCGTAAAAAACACGAGTTTTTAGAAAATGTGTTTTATTTCATAAATGGAATCTACAAAGTATGCACATTCTACGTCATAACGACTTTCTATAGTTTGCGCCTGCGTCCGGAAATACGAAAAGCTTACTTCCACCGTTTTTTAAAATCACAGCTTCTAGAAGGTTTACATGATTTCTTAAAAAACACGAGTTTTTAGAAAATGTGTTTTATTTCTTAAATGGAATCTACAAAGTATGCACATTCTACGTCATAACGACTTTCTATAGTTTGCGCATGCGTCCGGAAATACGAAAAGCTTACTTCCACCGTTTTTTAAAATCACAGCTTCTAGAAGGTTTACATGATTTCTTAAAAAACACGAGTTTTTACAAAATCTGTTTTATTCCATAAATGGAATCAACAAAGTATGCACATTCTACATCATAACGACTTTCTATAGTTTGCGCTTGCTTTTGGAAATAATAAAAGCTTACTTCCCCCGTTTTTTAAAATCACAGCTTCTAGAAGGTTTACATGATTTCGTAAAAAACACGAGTTTTTAGAAAATGTGTTTTATTTCATAAATGGAATCAACAAAGTATGCACATTCTACGTCATAACGACTTTCTATAGTTTTCGCATGCATTTGGAAATAAGAAAAGCTTACTTCCCCCGTTTTTTAAAATCACAGCTTCTAGAAGGTTTACATGATTTCTTAAAAAACACGAGTTTTTAGAAAATGTGTTTTATTTCATAAATAGAATCAACAAAGTATGCACATTCTACGTCATAACGACTTTCTATAGTTTGTGCATGCGTCCGGAAATAAGAAAAGCTTACTTCCCCCGTTTTTTAAAATCACAACTTCTAGAAGGTTTACATGATTTCTAAAAAAACAGAAGTTTTTAGAAAATGTGTTTTATTTCATAAATGGAATCTACAAGGTATGCACATTCTACGTCATAACGACTTTCTATAGTTCGCGCATGCGTCCGGAAATACGAAAAGCTTACTTCCCCCGTTTTTTAAAATCACAGCTTCTAGAAGTCTTACATGATTTCGTAAAAAACACGAGTTTTTAGAAAATGTGTTTTATTTCAGAAATGGAATCTACAAAGTATGCACATTCTACGTCATAACGAATTTCTATAGTTTGCGCATGCGTCCGGAAATAACAAAAGCTTAGTCCCCCGTTTTTTAAAATCACAGCTTCTAGAAGGTTTACATGATTTCTTAAAAAACACGAGTTTTTAGAAAATGTGTTTTATTTCATAAATGGAATCAACAAAGTATGCACATTCTACGTCATAACGACTTTCTATAGTTTGCGCATTCGTCCGGAAATAACAAAAGCTTAGTCCCCCGTTTTTTAAAATCACAGCTTCTAGAAGGTTTACATGATTTCTTAAAAAACACGAGTTTTTAGAAAATGTGTATTATTTCATAAATGGAATCAACAAAGTATGCACATTCTACATCATAACGACTTTCTATAGTTTGCACATTCGTCCGGAAATAACAAAAGCTTACTTCCACCGTTTTTTAAAATCACAGCTTCTAGAAGGTTTACATGATTTCGTAAAAAAGACGAGTTTTTAGAAAATGTGTTTTATTTCATAAATGGAATCAACAAAGTATGCACATTCTACGTCATAACGACTTTCTATAGTTTGCGCATGCGTTTGGAAATAAGAAAAGCTTACTTCCCCCGTTTTTTAAAATCACAACTTCTAGAAGGTTTACATGATTTCTAAAAAAATAGAAGTTTTTAGAAAATGTATTTTATTTCATAAATGGAATCTACAAAGTATGCACATTCTACGTCATAACAACTTTCTATAGTTTGCGCATGCGTCCGGAAATAAGAAAAGCTTACTTCCCCCATTTTTTAAAATCACAGCTTCTAGAAGGTTTACATGATTTCTTAAAAAACATGAGTTTTTTGAAAATGTGTTTTATTTCATAAATGGAATCTACAAAGTATGCACATTCTACGTCATAACGACTTTCTATAGTTTGCGCATGCATTTGGAAATAAGAAAAGCTTACTTCCCCCGTTTTTTAAAATCACAACTTCTAGAAGGTTTACATGATTTCTTAAAAAACACAAGTTTTTGGAAAATGTGTTTTATTTGATAAATGGAATCTACAAAGTATGCACATTCTACCTCATAACGACTCTCTATAGTTTGCGCATGCGTCTGGAATTAAGAAAAGCTTACTTCCCTCGCTTTTTAAAATCACAGCTTCTAGAAGGTTTACATGATTTCTTAAAAAACTAAAGTTTTTAGAAAATGTGTTTTATTTCATAAATGGAATGAACAAAGTATGCACATTCTACGTCATAACGTATTTCTATAGTTTGCGCATGCGTTTGGAAATAAGAAAAGCTTACTTCCCCCTTTTTTAAAATCACAGCTTCTAGAAGGTTGACATGATTTCTTAAAAAACACGACTTTTTACAAAATCTGTTTTATTTCATAAATAGAATCAACAAAGTATGCACATTCTACGTCATAACGACTTTCTATAGTTTGCGCATGCGTCCGGAAATACGAAAAGCTTACTTCCACCGTTTTTTAAAATCACAGCTTCTAGAAGGTTTACATGATTTCGTAAAAAAAATGAGTTTTTAGAAAATGTGTTTTATTTCACAAATGGAATCTACAAAGTATGCACATTTTACATCATAACGACTTTCTATAGTTTGCGCATGCGTTTGGAAATAAGAAAAGCTTGGTTCCCCCGTTTTTTAAAATCACAGCTTCTAGAAGGTTTACATGATTTCTTAAAAAACACGAGTTTTTAGAAAATGTGTTTTATTTCATAAATAGAATCAACAAAGTATGCACATTCTACGTCATAACGACTTTCTATAGTTTGCGCATGCGTCCGGAAATAAGAAAAGCTTACTTCCACCGGTTTTTAAAATCACAGCTTCTAGAAGGTTTACATGATTTCTTAAAAAACACGAGATTTTAGAAAATGTGTTTTATTTCATAAATGGAATCAACAAAGTATGCACATTCTACGTCATAACGACCTTCTTTAGTTTGCGCATGCGTTTGGAAATAAGAAAAGCTTGCTTCCCCCGTTTTTTAAAATCACAGCTTCTAGAAGTTTTACATGATTTTTTAAAAAGCACGAGTTTTTAGAAAATGTGTTTTATTTCATAAATAGAATCAACAAAGTATGCACATTCTATGTCATAACGACTTTCTTTAGTTTGCGCATGCGTCCGGAAATAAGAAAAGCTTACTTCCACCGTTTTTTAAAATCACAGCTTCTAGAAGGTTTACATGATTTCGTAAAAAACACGAGTTTTTAGAAAATGTGTTTTATTTCCGAAATGGAATCTACAAAGTATGCACATTCTACGTCATAACGACTTTCTATAGTTTGCGCATGCGTCCGGAAATAACAAAAGCTTAATTCCCCCGTTTTTTAAAATCACAGCTTCTAGAAGGTTTACATGATTTCTTAAAAAACACGAGTTTTTAGAAAATGTGTTTTATTTCATAAATGGAATCAACAAAGTATACACATTCTACGTCATAACGACTTTCTATAGTTTGCGCATGCGTTTGGAAATAAGAAAAGATTACTTCCCCCGTTTTGTAAAATCACAGCTTCTAGAAGGTTTACATGATTTCTTAAAAAACACGAGTTTTTACAAAATGTATTTTATTTCATAAATGGAATCAACAAAGTATGCACATTCTACGTCATAACCACTTTCTATAGTTTTCAAATGCATCCGGAAATAAGAAAAGCTTACTTCCACCATTTTTTAAAATCACAGCTTCTAGAAGGTTTACATGATTTCTTAAAAAACACGAGTTTTTAGAAAATGTGTATTATTTCATAAATGGAATCAACAAAGTATGCACATTCTACATCATAACGACGTTCTATAGTTTGCGCATTCGTCCGGAAATAAGAAAAGCTTACTTCCCCCGTTTTTTAAAATCACAGCTTCTAGAAGGTTTACATGATTTGTTAAAAAACACGAGTTTTTAGAAAATGTGTTTTATTTCATAAATGGAATCAACAAAGTATGTACATTCTACATCATAATGACTTTCTATAGTTTGCACATGCGTCCGAAAATAAGAAAAGCTTACTTCCACCGTTTTTTAAAATCACAGCCTCTAGAAGGTTTACATCATTTCGTAAAAAACAAGAGTTTTTAGAAAATGTGTTTTATTTCATAAATGGAATATACAAAGTATGCAAATTCTACGTCATAACGAATTTCTATAGTTTGCGCATGCGTTTGGAAATAAGAAAAGATTACTTCCCCCGTTTTTTAAAATCACAGCTTCTAGAAGGTTTACATGATTTCTTACAAAACACGAGTTTTTAGAAAATGTGTTTTATTTCATAAATAGAATCAACAAAGTATGCACATTCTACGTCATAACGACTTTCTATAGTTTGCGCATGCGTCCAGAAATAAGAAAAGCTTACTTCCCCCGTTTTTTAAAATCTTAGCTTCCACAAGGTTTACATGATTTCTTAAAAAACACGAGTTTTTAGAAAATGTGTTTTATTTCATAAATGGAATCAACAAAGTATGCACATTCTACGTCATAACGACTTTTTATACTTTGCGCATGCGTTTGGAAATAAAAAAAGCTTACTTCCCCCGTTTTTTAAAATCACAGCTTCTAGAAGGTTTACATGATTTCTTTAAAAACACGAGTTTTTAGAAAATGTGTTTTATTTCATAAATGGAATCAACAAAGTATGCACATTCTACGTCATAACGAATTTCTATAGTTTGCGCATGCGTTTGGAAATAAGAAAAGATTACTTCCCCCGTTTTTTAAAATCACAGCTTCTAGAAGGTTTACATGATTTCGTAAAAAACATGAGTTTTTAGAAAATGTGTTTTATTTCATAAATGGAATCAAAAAAGTATGCACATTCTACGTCATAACGACTTTCTATAGTTTGCGCATGCGTCCGGAAATAAGAAACGCTTACTTCCCCCGTTTTTTAAAATCACAGCTTCTAGAAGGTTTACATGATTTCGTAAAAAACACGAGTTTTTAGAAAATGTGTTTTATTTCATCAATGGAATCTACAAAGTATGCACATTCTACGTCATAACGACTCTCTATTGTTTGCGCATCCGTCCGGAAATAAGAAAAGCTTACTTCCCTTGTTTTTTGAAATCACAGCTGCTAGAAGGTTTACATGATTTCTTAAAAAACAAAAGTTTTTAGAAAATATGTTTTATTTCATAAATGGAATGAACAAAGTATGCACATTCTACGTCATAACGACTTTCTATAGTTTGCGCATGCGTTTGGAAATAAGAAAAGCTTACTTCCCCCTTTTTTAAAATCACAGCTTCTAGAAGGTTTACATGATTTCGTAAAAAACACGAGTTTTTAGAAAATCTGTTTTATTTCATAAATGGAATCTACAAAGTATGCACATTCTATGTCATAAGGACTTTCTATAGTTTCCGCATGCGTTTGGAATTAAGAAAAGCTTACTTCCCTCGTTTTTTAAAATCACAGCTTCTAGAAGGTTTACATGATTTTGTAAAAAACATGAGTTTTTAGAAAATTTGTTTTATTTCATAAATGGAATCAACAAAGTATGCATATTCTACATCATAACGACTTCCTATAGTTTGCGCATGCGTCTGGAAATAAGAAAAGCTTACTTCCACCGGTTTTTAAAATCACAGCTTCAAGAAGGTTTACATGATTTCTCAAAAAACACAAGTTTTTAGAAAATGTGTTTTATTTAATAAATGGAATCTACAAAGTATGCACATTCTAGGTCATAACGACTCTCTATAGTTTGCACATGCGTCCGGAAATAAGAAAAGCTTACTTCCCTTGTTTTTTAAAATCACAGCTTCTAGAAGGTTAACATGATTTCTTAAAAAACAAAAGTTTTTAGAAAATGTGTTTTATTTCATAAATGGAATGAACAAAGTATGCACATTCTACGTCATAACGACTTTCTATAGTTTGCGCATGCGTTTGGAAATAAGAAAAGCTTACTTCCCCCTTTTTTAAAATCACAGCCTCTAGAAGGTTTACATGATTTCATAAAAAACACGAGTTTTTAGAAAATCTGTTTTATTTCATAAATAGAATCAACAAAGTATGCACATTCTACGTCGTAACAACTTTCTATAGTTTGCGCATGCGTCCAGATATACGAAAAGCTTACTTCCACCGTTTTTTAAAAACACAGCTTCTAGAAGGTTTATATGATTTCGTAAAAAACAAGAGTTTTTACAAAATGTGTTTTACTTCATAAATGGAATCTACAAAGTATGCACATTCTACGTCATAACGACTTTCTATAGTTTGCGCATGCGTTTGGAAATAAGAAAAGCTTACTTCCCCCATTTTTTAAAATCACAGCTTCTAGAAGGTTTACATGATTTCTTAAAAAACATGAGTTTTTAGAAAATGTGTTTTATTTCATAAATGGAATCAACAAAGTATGCACATTCTACGTCATAACGACTTTCTATAGTTTGTGCATGCGTCCGGAAATAAGAAAAGCTTACTTCCCCCGTTTTTTAAAATCACAACTTCTAGAAGGTTTACATGATTTCTAAAAAAACAGAAGTTTTTAGAAAATGTGTTTTATTTCATAAATGGAATCTACAAGGTATGCACATTCTACGTCATAACGACTTTCTATAGTTCGCGCATGCGTCCGGAAATACGAAAAGCTTACTTCCCCCATTTTTTAAAATCACAGCTTCTAGAAGGTTTACATGATTTCGTAAAAAACATGAGTTTTTAGAAAATGTGTTTTATTTCATAAATGGAATCTACGAAGTATGCACATTCTACGTCATAACGACTTTCTATAGTTTGCGCATGGGTTTGGAAATAAGAAAAGCTTACTTCCCCCGTTTTTTTAAATCACAGCTTCTAGAAGGTTTACATGATTTCGTAAAAAACACGAGTTTTTAGAAAATGTGTTTTATTACATAAATGGAATCAACAAAGTATGCACATTCTACGTCATAACGACTTTCTATAGTTTGCGCATGCGTCTGGAAATAAGAAAAGCTTACTTCCACCGGTTTTTAAAATCACAGCTTCTAGAAGGTTTACATGATTTCTCAAAAAACTCGAGTTTTTAGAAAATGTGTTTTATTTCATAAATGGAATCAACAAAGTATGCACATTCTACGTCATAATGACTTTCTATAGTTTGCACATTCGTCCGGAAATAAGAAAAGCTTACTTCACCCGTTTTTTAAAATCACAGCTTCTAGAAGTTTTACATGATTTTTTAAAAAGCACGAGTTTTTAGAAAATGTGTTTTATTTCATAAATAGAATCAACAAAGTATGCACATTCTATGTCATAACGACTTTCTTTAGTTTGCGCATGCGTCCGGAAATAAGAAAAGCTTACTTCCACCGTTTTTTAAAATCACAGCTTCTAGAAGGTTTACATGATTTCGTAAAAAACACGAGTTTTTAGAAAATGTGTTTTATTTCCGAAATGGAATCTACAAAGTATGCACATTCTACGTCATAACGAATTTCTATAGTTTGCGCATGCGTCCGGAAATAACAAAAGCTTACTTCCCCCGTTTTTTAAAATCACAGCTTCTAGAAGGTTTACATGATTTCGTAAAAAACACGAGTTTTTAGAAAATGTGTTTTATTACATAAATGGAATCAACAAAGTATGCACATTCTACGTCATAACGACTTTCTATAGTTTGCGCATGCGTCTGGAAATAAGAAAAGCTTACTTCCACCGGTTTTTAAAATCACAGCTTCTAGAAGGTTTACATGATTTCTCAAAAAACTCGAGTTTTTAGAAAATGTGTTTTATTTCATAAATGGAATCAACAAAGTATGCACATTCTACGTCATAATGACTTTCTATAGTTTGCACATTCGTCCGGAAATAAGAAAAGCTTACTTCACCCGTTTTTTAAAATCACAGCTTCTAGAAGTTTTACATGATTTTTTAAAAAGCACGAGTTTTTAGAAAATGTGTTTTATTTCATAAATAGAATCAACAAAGTATGCACATTCTATGTCATAACGACTTTCTTTAGTTTGCGCATGCGTCCGGAAATAAGAAAAGCTTACTTCCACCGTTTTTTAAAATCACAGCTTCTAGAAGGTTTACATGATTTCGTAAAAAACACGAGTTTTTAGAAAATGTGTTTTATTTCCGAAATGGAATCTACAAAGTATGCACATTCTACGTCATAACGAATTTCTATAGTTTGCGCATGCGTCCGGAAATAACAAAAGCTTACTTCCCCCGTTTTTTAAAATCACAGCTTCTAGAAGGTTTACATGATTTCTTAAAAAACACGAGTTTTTAGAAAATGTGTTTTATTTCATAAATGGACTCAACAAAGTATACACATTCTACGTCATAACGACTTTCTATAGTTTGCGCATGCATTTGGAAATAAGAAAAGATTACTTCCCCCGTTTTGTAAAATCACAGCTTCTAGAAGGTTTACATGATTTCTTAAAAAACACGAGTTTTTACAAAATGTATTTTATTTCATAAATGGAATCAACAAAGTATGCACATTCTACGTCATAACGACTTTCTATAGTTTTCAAATGCGTCCGGAAATAAGAAAAGCTTACTTCCACCATTTTTTAAAATCACAGCTTCTAGAAGGTTTACATGATTTCTTAAAAAACACGAGTTTTTAGAAAATGTGTATTATTTCATAAATGGAATCAACAAAGTATGCACATTCTACATCATAACGACGTTCTATAGTTTGCGCATTCGTCCGGAAATAAGAAAAGCTTACTTCCACCGTTTTTTAAAATCACAGCTTCTAGAAGGTTTACATGATTTCGTAAACAACACGAGTTTTTAGAAAATGTGTTTTATTTCATAAATGGAATCAACAAAGTATGCACATTCTACGTCATAACGACTTTCTATAGTTTGCGCATGCGTCCGGAAATAAGAAAAGCTTACTTCCCCCATTTTTTAAAATCACGGCTTCTAGAAGGTTTACATGATTTCTTAAAAAACACAAGTTTTTAGATAATGTGTTTTATTTCATAAATGGAATCAACAAAGTATGCACATTCTACGTCATAACGACTTTCTATAGTTTGCGCATGCGTCTGGAAATAAGAAAAGCTTACTTCCACCGGTTTTTAAAATTACAGCTTCTAGAAGGTTTACATGATTTCTTAAAAAACTCGAGTTTTTAGAAAATTTGTTTTATTTCATAAATGGAATCAACAAAGTATGCACATTCTACGTCATAACGACTTTCTATAGTTTGCGCATGCGTCCGGAAATAAGAAAAGCTTACTTCCACCGTTTTTTAAAATCACAGCTTCTAGAAGGTTTACATGATTTCGTAAAAAACACGAGTTTTTAGAAAATGTGTTTTATTTCAGAAATGGAATCTACAAAGTATGTACATTCTACGTCATAAGGACTTTCTATAGTTTGCGCATGCGTCCGGAAATAACAAAAGCTTACTTCCCCCATTTTTTAAAATCACAACTTCTAGAAGATTTACCTGATTTCTTAAAAAACACGAGTTTTTGAAAATGTGTTTTATTTCATAAATGGAATCAACAAAGAATGCACATTCTACGTCATAACGACTTTCTATAGTTTGCGCATGCGTTTGGAAATAAGAAAAGATTACTTCCCCTGTTTTTTAAAATCACAGCTTCTAGAAGGTTTACATGATTTCTTAAAAAACACGAGTTTTTAGAAAATGTGTTTTATTTCATAAATGGAATCAACAAAGTATGCACATTCTACGTCATAACAAATTTCTATAGTTTTCAAATGCGTCCAGAAATAAGATAAGCTTACTTCCACCATTTTTTAAAATCACAGTTTCTAGAAGGTTTACATGATTTCTTAAAAAAGACGAGTTTTTAGAAAATGTGTATTATTTCATAAATGGAATCAACAAAGTATGCACATTGCACATCAGAATGACTTTCTATAGTTTGCGCATTCGTTCGGAAATAAGAAAAACTTACTTCCATCGTTTTTTAAAATCATAGCTTTTAGAAGGTTTACATGATTTCGTAAGAAACACGAGTTTTTAGAAAATGTGTTTTATTTCATAAATGGAATCAACAAAGTTTGCACATTCTACGTCATAACGACTTTCTATAGTTTGCGCATGCGTCCGGAAATAAGAAAAGCTTAATTCCACCATTTTTTAAAATCACAGCTTCTAGAAGGGTTACATGATTTCGTAAAAAACACGAGTTTTTAGAAAATGTGTTTTATTTGATAAATGGAATCTACATAGTATTCACATTCTACGTCATAACGAATTTCTATAGTTTGCGCATGCGTTTGGAAATAAGAAAAGCTTACTTTCCCCGTTTTTTAAAATCAAAGCTTCTAGAAGGTTTACATGATTTCTTTAAAAACACGAGTTTTTAGAAAATGTGTTTTGTTTAAAAAATGAAATCAACAAAGTATGCACGTTCTACGTCATAACGACATTCTATAGTTTGCGCATGCGTCCGGAAATAAGAAAAGCTTACTTCCCCCGTTTTTTAAAATCACAGCTTCTAGAAGGTTTACATGATTTCTTAAAAAACACGAGTTTTTAGAAAATGTGTTTTATTTCATAAATAGAATCAACAAAGTATGCACATTCTACGTCATAATGACTTTCTATAGTTTGCGCATGCGTCCGGAAATAAGAAAAGCTTACTTCCCCCGTTTTTTAAAATCTTAGCTTCCACAAGGTTTACATGATTTCTTAAAAAACACGAGTTTTTAGAAAATGTGTTTTATTTCATAAATGGAATCAACAAAGTATGCACATTCTACGTCATAACGACTTTTTATACTTTGCGCATGCGTTTGGAAATAAAAAAAGCTTACTTCCCCCGTTTTTTAAAATCACAGCTTCTAGAAAGTTTACATGATTTCTTTAAAAACACGAGTTTTTAGAAAATGTGTTTTATTTCATAAATGGAATCAACAAAGTATGCACATTCTACGTCATAACAAATTTCTATAGTTTGCGCATGCGTTTGGAAATAAGAAAAGATTACTTCCCCCGTTTTTTAAAATCACAGCTTCTAGAAGGTTTACATGATTTCGTAAAAAACATGAGTTTTTAGAAAATGTGTTTTATTTCATAAATGGAATCAACAAAGTATGCACATTCTACGTCATAACGACTTTCTATAGTTTGCGCATGCGTCCGGAAATAAGAAACGCTTACTTCCCCCGTTTTTTAAAATCACAGCTTCTAGAAGGTTTACATGATTTCGTAAAAAACACGAGTTTTCAGAAAATGTGTTTTTTTTCATAAATGGAATCTACAAAGTATGCACATTCTACGTCATAACGACTCTCTATTGTTTGCGCATCCGTCCGGAAATAAGAAAAGCTTACTTCCCTTGTTTTTTGAAATCACAACTGCTAGAAGGTTTACATGATTTCTTAAAAAACAAAAGTTTTTAGAAAATATGTTTTATTTCATAAATGGAATGAACAAAGTATGCACATTCTACGTCATAACGACTTTCTATAGTTTGCGCATGCGTTTGGAAATAAGAAAAGCTTACTTCCCCCTTTTTTAAAATCACAGCTTCTAGAAGGTTTACATGATTTCGTAAAAAACACGAGTTTTTAGAAAATCTATTTTATTTCATAAATGGAATCTACAAAGTATGCACATTCTATGTCATAAGGACTTTCTATAGTTTCCGCATGCGTTTGGAATTAAGAAAAGCTTACTTCCCCCGTTTTTTAAAATCACAGCTTCTAGAAGGTTTACATGATTTCGTAAAAAACATGAGTTTTTAGAAAATTTGTTTTATTTCATAAATGGAATCAACAAAGTATGCACATTCTACATCATAACGACTTTCTATATTTTGTGCATTCGTCCGGAAATAAGAAAAGCTTACTTCACCCGTTTTTAAAATCACAGCTTCTAGAAGGTTTACATGATTTCTTAAAAAGCACGAGTTTTTAGAAAATGTGTTTTATTTCATAAATAGAATCAACAAAGTATGCACATTCTACATCATAACGACTTTCTATAGTTTTCGCATGCGTCCGTAAATAAGAAAAGCTTACTTCCACCGTTTTTTAAAATCACAGCATCTAGAAGGTTTACATGATTTCGTAAAAAACACGAGTTTTTAGAATATGTGTTTTATTTCAGAAATGGAATCTACAAAGTATGCACATTCTACGTCATAATGACTTTCTATAGTTTGCGCATGTGTCCATAAATAACAAAAGCTTACTTCCCCCGTTTTTTTAAATCACAGTTTCGAGAAGGTTTACATGATTTCTTAAAAAACACGAGTTTTTAGAAAATGTGTTTTATTTCATAAATGGAATCAACAAAGTATGCACATTCTACGTCATAACGACTTTCTATAGTTTGCGCATGCGTTTGGAAATAAGAAAAGCTTACTTCCCCCTTTTTTTTAAATCACAACTTCTAGAAGGTTTACATGATTTCTCAAAAAACACAAGTTTTTAGAAAATGTGTTTTATTTAATAAATGGAATGTACAAAGTATGCACATTCTACGTCATAACGACTCTCTATAGTTTGCGCATGCATCCGGAAATAAGAAAAGCTTACTTCCCTTGTTTTTTAAAATCACAGCTTCTAGAAGGTTAACATGATTTCTTAAAAAACAAAAGTTTTTAGAAAATGTGTTTTATTTCATAAATGGAATGAACAAAGTATGCACATTCTACGTCATAACGACTTTCTATAGTTTGCGCATGCGTTTGGAAATAAGAAAAGCTTACTTCCCCCTTTTTTAAAATCACAGCCTCTAGAAGGTTTACATGATTTCATAAAAAACACGAGTTTTTAGAAAATCTGTTTTATTTCATAAATAGAATCAACAAAGTATGCACATTCTACGTCGTAACAACTTTCTATAGTTTGCGCATGTGTCCAGATATACGAAAAGCTTACTTCCACCGTTTTTAAAAAACACAGCTTCTAGAAGGTTTATATGATTTCGTAAAAAACACGAGTTTTTAGAAAATGTGTTTTACTTCATAAATGAAATCTACAAAGTATGCACATTCTACGTCATAACGACTTTCTATAGTTTGCGCATGCGTTTGGAAATAAGAAAAGCTTACTTCCCCCATTTTTTAAAATCACAGCTTCTAGAAGGTTTACATGATTTCTTAAAAAACATGAGTTTTTAGAAAATGTGTTTTATTTCATAAATGGAATCAACAAAGTATGCACATTCTACGTCATAATGACTTTCTATAGTTTGTGCATGCGTCCGGAAATACGAAAAGCTTACTTCCCCCGTTTTTTAAAATCACAACTTCTAGAAGGTTTACATGATTTCTAAAAAAACAGAAGTTTTTAGAAAATGTGTTTTATTTCATAAATGGAATCTACAAGGTATGCACATTCTACGTCATAACGACTTTCTATAGTTTGCGCATGCGTCCGGAAATACGAAAAGCTTACTTCCCCCATTTTTTAAAATCACAGCTTCTAGAAGGTTTACATGATTTCGTAAAAAACATGAGTTTTTAGAAAATGTGTTTTATTTCATAAATGGAATCTACGAAGTATGCACATTCTACGTCATAACGACTTTCTATAGTTTGCGCATGGGTTTGGAAATAAGAAAAGCTTACTTCCCCCGTTTTTTTAAATCACAGCTTCTAGAAGGTTTACATGATTTCGTAAAAAACACGAGTTTTTAGAAAATGTGTTTTATTACATAATTGGAATCAACAAAGTATGCACATTCTACGTCATAACGAATTTCTATAGTTTGCGCATGCGTCTGGAAATAAGAAAAGCTTACTTCCACCGGTTTTTAAAATCACAGCTTCTAGAAGGTTTACATGATTTCTTAAAAAACTCGAGTTTTTAGAAAATGTGTTTTATTTCATAAATGGAATCAACAAAGTATGCACATTCTACGTCATAATGACTTTCTATAGTTTGCACATTCGTCCGGAAATAAGAAAAGCTTACTTCACCCGTTTTTTAAAATCACAGCTTCTAGAAGTTTTACATGATTTTTTAAAAAGCACGAGTTTTTAGAAAATGTGTTTTATTTCCGAAATGGAATCTACAAAGTATGCACATTCTACGTCATAACGACTTTCTATAGTTTGCGCATGCGTCCGGAAATAACAAAAGCTTACTTCCCCCGTTTTTTAAAATCACAGCTTCTAGAAGGTTTACATGATTTCTTAAAAAACACGAGTTTTTAGAAAATGTGTTTTATTTCATAAATGGAATCAACAAAGTATACACATTCTACGTCATAACGACTTTCTATAGTTTGTGCATGCGTTTGGAAATAAGAAAAGATTACTTCCCCCGTTTTGTAAAATCACAGCTTCTAGAAGGTTTACATGATTTCTTAAAAAACACGAGTTTTTAGAAAATGTATTTTATTTCATAAATGGAATCAACAAAGCATGCACATTCTACGTCATAACGACTTTCTATAGTTTTCAAATGCGTCCGGAAATAAGAAAAGCTTACTTCCACCATTTTTTAAAATCACAGCTTCTAGAAGGTTTACATGATTTCTTAAAAAACACGAGTTTTTAGAAAATGTGTATTATTTCATAAATGGAATCAACAAAGTATGCACATTCTACATCATAACGACGTTCTATAGTTTGCGCATTCGTCCGGAAATAAGAAAAGCTTACTTCCACCATTTTTTAAAATCACAGCTTCTAGAAGGTTTACATGATTTCGTAAACAACACGAGTTTTTAGAAAATGTGTTTTATTTCATAAATGGAATCAACAAAGTATGCACATTCTACGTCATAACGACTTTCTATAGTTTGCGCATGCGTCCGGAAATAAGAAAAGCTTACTTCCCCCGTTTTTTAAAATCACGGCTTCTAGAAGGTTTACATGATTTCTTAAAAAACACAAGTTTTTAGATAATGTGTTTTATTTCATAAATGGAATCAACAAAGTATGCACATTCTACATCATCACGACTTTCTATAGTTTGCGCATGCGTTTGGAAATAAGAAAGCTTACTTCCCCCATTTTTTAAAATCACGGCTTCTAGAAGGTTTACATGATTTCTTAAAAAACACGAGTTTTTAGAAAATGTGTTTTATTTCATAAATGGAATCAACAAAGTATGCACATTCTACGTCATAACGACTTTCTATAGTTTGCGCATGCGTCTGGAATTAAGAAAAGCTTACTTCCACCGTTTTTTAAAATCACAACTTGTAGAAGGTTTACATGATTTCTTAAAAAACATGAGTTTTTAGAAAATGTGTTTTATTTCATAAATGTTATCAACAAAGTATGCACATTCTACTTCATAACGACTTTCTATAGTTTGCGCAGTCGTCCTGAAATAAGAAAAGCTTACTTCCACCGTTTTTTAAAATCACAGCTTCTAGAAGCTTTACATGATTTCGTAAAAAACATATGTTTTTAGAAAATGTGTTTTATTTGATAAATGGAATCTACAAAGTATTCACATTCTACGTCATAACGACTTTCTATAGTTTGCGCATGCGTCCTGAAATAAGAAAAGCTTACTTTCCCCGTTTTTTAAAATCACAGCTTCTAGAAGGTTTACATGATTTCTTAAAAAACACGAGTTTTTAGAAAATGTGTTTTATTTCATAAATGAAATCAACAAAGTATGCACGTTCTACGTCAAAACGACTTTCTATAGTTTGCGCATGCGTCCGGAAATAAGAAAAGCTTACTTCCCCAGTTTTTTAAAATTACAGCTTCTAGAAGGTTTACATGATTTGTTAAAAAACACGAGTTTTTAGAAAATGTGTTTTATTTCATAAATGGAATCAACAAAGTATGTACATTCTATGTCATAACGACTTTCTATAGTTTGCGCATGAGTCCGAAAATAAGAAAAGCTTACTTACATCGTTTTGTAAAATCACAGCTTCTAGAAGGTTTACATGATTTCGTAAAAAACAAGAGTTATTAGAAAATGTGTTTTATTTCATAAATGGAATCTACAAAGTATGCACATTCTACGTCATAACGACTTTCTATAGTTTGCTTATGCATCCAGAAATAAGAAAAGCTTACTTCCAACGTTTTTTAAAATCACAGCTTCTAGAAGGTTTACATGATTTCGTAAAAAACACGAGTTTTTATAAAATGTGTTTTATTTCATAAATGGAATCTACAAAGTATGCACATTCTACGTCATAACAACTTTCTATAGTTTGCGCATGCGTCCGGAAATAAGAAAAGCTTACTTCCCCCGTTTTTTAAAATCACAGCTTCTAGAAGGTTTACATGATTTCGTAAAAAACATGAGTTTTTAGAAAATGTGTTTTATTTCATAAATGGAATCAACAAAGTATGCACATTCTACGTCATAACGACTTTCTATAGTTTGCGCATGCGTCCGTAAATAAGAAACGCTTACTTCCCCCGTTTTTTAAAATCACAGCTTCTAGAAGGTTTACATGATTTGGTAAAAAACACGAGTTTTTAGAAAATGTGTTTTATTTCATAAATGGAATCTACAAAGTATGCACATTCTACGTCATAACGACTCTCTATAGTTTGCGCATGCGTTCGGAAATAAGAAAAGTGTTAAATTTTCGTAATTTACTTCAATATGATCTAGGATCTTAACTGAGAGAACAACATGTACAGCATATCTACAGCATATCAATCATGGAGACATTAATGCAAGCACACAAGAGACACAAAGATTTACTTGGGGAAAACCATAAAGGTGAAAAACCCCAATAACTTCCTCAGAGATAGATAGAGCAATGATACAACCAACCAAGAGAGATAGCCATAACCTAGCAGCAGATCCTCCTCCTCCATAAGTGTGCCACTTCTCCTTGAGTGCATGTGTGAGAAGTGAGTGAGCAAATAGAGTTCCTCCCGCACTCTATTTATACTTGACTTGATTTGCTTTTTTACCTAACTCATGTAGGATCGAACTTAACCACATAACATAATGCTGAGTGGGCCGACCCCCAATAGGGTGGTCTAATAATCCTTTGACCCACATGGCCGACCCCCAATAGGGTGGTCTAATAACCCTTTGACCCACATGACTTATACAGGGCCGACCCCAAATAAGGTGGTCTAATAACCCATCAAGTATAAGTTACGATACTTACAATATAAATGACGACACTTCCTTATAGAGGAATAATACCATCTCTATAGGAATACAAAATACATATATGTGAAATACATTCTGAAGTTACATATACATCAACACTCCCTCTTAACTAGGAAGGTATTTCTCAGCACAGTTCTTCTAGCACAAGTCATCTTCTCTGGATCATCGTCACTAGATAATCGTCATCGAGTCATCATCATCGTCACTGCTGCTGCTATCTCAATCAATCTCGTAATCTACTCGTCATAGGAAGTTCTACAGAGCCAGTCCTTTTTCATACTGGATGTAGGCCCACCACCTGCAGGTCTTCATCATCACTGGCCATACTGTGGAATCCTCAGGACTTATTACGTGCGTCACAAAACCTCGAAAGAGCATCCCAGGATGTTACGGGTACACAACTCCGACCTATAGGATCTCCCAGGGCGCTATTACATGTGACCCCACCACAAAACCTCCAAAGAGCATCTCAGGATGTTATGGGTACACAACTCCGACCTGAAATCTCCTAGGGCACAAATTACATGTGGTCCACCACAAAACCTCGCAAGAGCATCCCAGGCTGTTACGAGCACACAACTCTACCTATAGGATCTCCCAGGGCAACGAATTACATGTGGTCATGGAAAAACCTCGCAACAGCATCCCAGGACTGATTACGGGCACACAGCCCAACCTATCGGATCTCCCAGGGAACCGAATTACATGCCATAGGACAAAACCTCGAAAGAGCATCTGCCAGATATCCCAGGGAACCGAATTACATGCCATAGGAAAAACCTCGTAAGACTATCTGCAAATCTCCCAGGGCACCGAATTACATGTCCTCCCAGAGCAAAACCTCGAAAGAGCATTTGCCAGATGTCCCAGGGCACCGAATTACATGCCATAGGCAAAACCTCGAAAGACCATCTGCAAATCTCCCAGGGCACCGGATTACATGCTCATCTGCACAACCTGATCCACGGCCACAAAGTATCAACCTGATACTCACCATACATCATCCTGATGTATCCATGATCATCCTGATCATCATCACTGCAACGTCCTGCTGCATGTCATCTGGAGCAACATCCTGAAGCTCATCATCTATGATCATCCTGATCATCACTGCAACATCCTACTGCATGTCATCTAGAGCAACATCCTGAAGCTCGTCATCTATGATCATCCTGATCATCACTGCAACATCCTGCTGCATGTCATCTAGAGCAACATCCTGAAGCTCATCATCTATGATCATCCTGATCATCACTGCATCTACCTGATGCATACCAAGTATCTACCTGATACATATCATCATACATGATCCTCCTGATCATAAATGTATCCACCTGATACAAATACAAATACATGATACATATCACCATACATGATCCACCTGATCATACAATGTATCCACCTGATACATATACAGATACATGGTCCAAGCATCCAACATGATGCATACATACATACATAAAATGATCCAACTGATCATATCCAGCATCCACATGATGCGTACATACATACATAAAATGATCCAACTAATCATATCCAGCAGAAACCAGAACATCATCCTGATGCTCACCATCCAGCGCTTACATCCACAGCCATGTGAAGGATCCTCCTTCCAACATGCTTGGAATGGCTTCAGCAAATGTGTCCATCACTTCTTCCTTGAAGTATCCTCGATCTGAAGAATGCCAAGTCTCTCTCTGAAGTACTCGAACTTCACCCTGGCTAGTGGCTTCGTTAGCACATCTGCAATATGCTCGTCGATCGCAACATACAGGAGCTTCACAGCTCCTCTCTGCACCATATCCCTGATATAGTGATATTTGATCTCTATGTGTTTCGACCTGTCATGAAACACTGGGTTCTCGGACAGCTTTACACAACTCTGGTTATCACAGAAGATACCAGTAGCCTCCAACGGGAGATCAAATAGCTCAGACAGTAGCTTCCGTAGCCATACTGCCTCACAACTAGCTGAACAGGCTGCAACATACTCTGCCTCAGCTGTACTCAGTGCTACGCAGGACTGCTTCCTGATAATCCAAGAGATCACACCTGATCCCATACTGAAGCAGCACCCAGATGTGCTCTTCCTGTCTACAGCACTGCCAGCCCAATCTGAATCAACATAACCCTCCAGGTTAAACTTTTGATTCACCTCATACCTGAGCCCATAATCCACTGTACCCTTCAGGTACCTCAGAATATGCTTTACAGCAACCAGGTGAACACTCCTCGGATCCGTCAGGAACTGGCTCAATGTGTTCACAACAAAGCAAATGTCTGGTCTCGTGTTCGTCAAGTACATCAAGGACCCAATCATCTGGCGATACATAGAGACATCAATCGGCTCAGATGAAGCATCACATAGAAGCTTCAGATTTGATGCCATAGGTGTGGCCATGGCCTTGCAATCCATCATCCCGAACCTCTTTGGGATCTCTACTGCATACTTCCCTTGTCCAAGGAAGATTCTATCTGCACTCTGCCACACCTCCATGCCAAAAACAAATAGTGCATCATCCCCAAGTTCTTCATCTCGAACTCGGTAGTAAGCTTCCACTGCGTGTCGGCAATCAATCTATCTTCACCATACCAAGTTCTGCACATATATGATTTCCTATCATGTGTCTCAGAACCAAGTGGCTGCTCTACATAGACTTCTTCTTCAACTACAATATTCAAGGAAGCTGTCTTGAATCCATCTGGTGTATCTTCTATTTCATCACTTTTATATTTCTCAATGCTGTCATCTGCAACATGCTTGATCTGATAGTTCCATTTGGAAGTCATAGCAAACTTCCCTTCATGTCTTGGGATTACATCCCAAACATCATTCTTCATGATCGATAGATCATGGCATTTCATTTCTTCATCCCAGATCCTGGGAACTTCAATATCTTCAATATCTTCAATAGATATCTTTATTGCTGGAACAAATGTTGTAGTTCTTCTTTTGTAGGAGATGGCATACGATCTTTCCTACACAACAAGTTAAATTGCATGATTAGAAAACATCTCATAGTTTTTAGAACAAATTCTTACACATAAAGAAATATGCCATACAGTCATGCAATTATCTCAGCCAATGCTTCAATACAACATTTATCCATATTCCGTAACTTTCTAGATGCCTTCCAATCTCTACCAGAACATTGTTAAGAGTGTGCACAACTCCCAACATGTCAGCAAAGAGGTTTCATTCTAGATAAGTAGCAATGGAATGTTGTACAGTGCCATAGGCCACTTACCCATGCATATTAGGAGTATACTGTTCATCAATGCAATTATTCTAATATGCATAATACACAACCTAATTCTAGGAACATCAGTATATACATTATTGAACAGTATTATTTAAGAAATGACAATTCAAATACTTATCTTTGTTTGTTCGTTGGGTGGACTCCCTCAGAGTCTTCGCTTCCTTGCAGGAGCTACTGGAGTCCTAATCTGAAGTAGCTTCTTTTACACCTTTTTGTTGTGGGATGTAGAGAGATGGTCAACTCCCTCTGAATATCCGCATCCTTGCATAAACCACTGGAGTGTACTCCCTCTTGATCTTTGCTTCCTGGATTACCTGTCCTTGAACTTACATTCATCCTTGGTTCCTATGCATGCTTATTAGTATCATGATTGTGTTATCCTTGTGATCTCATATAAAATCATACATTCATTAGTATACTATTAAAACACAATAATCTCAAGCATGTATAGTCATGATCATTTCAAATAGAAAATAATAAGCATTAGCATTCAAGGCTTATGTAGAATTCTTAAGGTTAGTCAAATCATAAGAAACATAACATGTCTAAACCTGTAATTACTCAAACCTATGACTCTTCAGGTTAGTTGAATCATCAATCAAGATAAGAGATATATTATGCATAAAACCTGTGATTATTCAAACCTATACCTTCATGATTCTTCTGGTTAGTCATATCATCAATTAAGGTAAGAAACATAATATGCATACAACCATGATTATTCAAACCTATGACTTCATGAATAATCATTATCAACAACAGTATAAGATCCTAACACAAAGTAGGATTCTAACTTGATATAGGAAAAACATACCTGGATTAGCATGCTAGCTATTTATGTCTAACATACTCACATGATGTCTTCTTGTTCTTCTTCAATGACTTGTGCTAGTAACCTGTATATCTCATAGGTTAACTATTACAAAACCAAGTTATACATACCTCGTAAATGGATCTTCTATGAGATCCATGACAATGGATGAATCTTTGTCCTCATGTTATCATGATCATATGTTCTTGGATCAGAACATGATTTGTCTTTCTTGGTGTACCTTTCATGTTATTAGACAACATAAACCTCATACAACACCATAATGCATTAGTACAATCATAAGTGTCAACACCCTAACCAATGAATATCTTCTATCATGCATTCATAATTTTGTTAAGGTGATACGACAAATCTAAAATCAAAATTGTACTAACCGTAATAACATGAAGACAAACATACCATAAACTTAATCATGGACAAATATCGAAACATACCTCGATGAGTCATACCTGTCGAGATCGCTTGTAATCTTCTTATATAAGGACTTAGCCTCATCTCCCTCTGAAACAGGAACTTCTTCACTCATGCAGATGATCAATCCATCTTCTTCTAGGATTAACCCAATCCACTTGATTTGCAAGAACTGGACCTTGAGTTGGATATGGGTTTGTCAGAGAAACCCCAAAAATTCAAACTTTGAATTTCAAACTTCTGACAGGATAGAAATATGTGCCTTGATGAGCTGATCAAGTTGGTATATTCAGAATTTGAAAACTGCAAAGTTTCACTCCTCAATTTTGCTTTTGAAACTTCTGGATTCACTGGACGTGACCCTGAACTGGGGTTTGATGAAGCCCACTCTTCTTCCCAATCAAAATGTTTGATCCAAAGCTCTAAGCTTCTATTTTTCTTAGGAGCTTCCAGCCGTGGTCACATATTTCAAAAATTCCCATTTTTACAGAAGCCCTAATTTTCCACTTTTCTGATCAAAGTCCCGAACTAGGGTCTAATCAAGCTCGGCCTTCTGCCCAACCAAAAATTCTGATCTTGGTCTCTAAATTTCTATTTTGATGAGTAGCATCCAGCCGTGGTCTCCGATTACAAAAATTCCAACTTTCTCGAAAGCCCTAAATTCCGGAAGCCATGAATGAAGGTACAAAAAAATAATTCTGTTTTGACAGAAATATGTACCTGATTGTTTCTGGTGTAACTCTGAAATTTTTGATCCACAGGGTCTGAAAAAGTTTCCTGAGATAGCCTGACCTGTTGTCTTTCCATCCTGACAGGTCTCAACTCAATTGGATTCTCTGAGAGAGAGTTATGCCAAATGTCGCAACGTGACCTGTTTTGGGATAAAACAGGAGAGTGAACTTGTACGGCGTGCCACGTGTCACTGTTTTAACTTCGGCCTCTGAAAACGTTTCTTGAGATAACTCGGCCTGTTACCTTTCCATCCTGATAGTTCTGACCTCAATTGGACTCTCTGAGAGAGAGTTATGCCAAATGTCGCAACATGACCTGTTTATGGGATAATACAGGAGAGCGCACTTGTACGGAGTGCCACGTGTAACTGGTTCAACTTCGGCCTCTGAAAACGTTTTCTGAGATATTACAGTCTGTGTAATACCTGTCACGTTTCACGAAATTTCATTTGGAGCTTCCTAGCCCAAGTTATGACCTTTTTCCCAAGGTCACATGATTTTGACTCACATATACATCAACAAAAAGCTTACTTCCCACGTTTTTTAAAATCACAGCTTTTAGAAGGTTTACATGATTTCTTAAAAAACAAAAGTTTTTAGAAAATGTGTTTTATTTCATAAATGGAATGAACAAAGTATGCACATTCTACCTCATAACGACTTTCTATAGTTTGTGCATGCGTTTGGAAATAAGAAAAGCTTACTTCCCCCTTTTTTAAAATCACAGCTTCTAGAAGGTTTACATGATTTATTAAAAAACACGAGATTTTAGAAAATCTGTTTTATTTCCTAAATAGAATCAACAAAGTATGCAAATTCTACGTCATAACGACTTTCTATAGTTTGCGCATGCGTCCGGAAATAAGAAAAGCTTACTTCCACCATTTTTTAAAATCACAGCTTCTAGAAGGCTTACATGATTTCATAAAAAACACGAGTTTTTAGAAAATGTGTTTTATTTCATAAATGGAATCGAAAAAGTAGGCACATTCTACGTCATAACGACTTTCTATAGTTTGCGCATGCGTTCGGAAATAAGAAAAGGTTACTTCCACCGTTTTTTAAAATCACAGCTTCTAGAAGGTTTACATGATTTCGTAAAAAACACAAGTTTTTAGAAAATGTGTCTTATTTCATAAATGGAATCTACAAAGTATGCACATTCTACGTCATAACGACTTTCTATAGTTTGTGCATGCGTTCGGAAATACGAAAAGCTTACTTCCACCGTTTTTTTAAATCACAGCTTCTAGAATGTTTACATGATTTCGTAAAAAACACGAGTTTTTAGAAAATGTGTTTTATTTCATAAATCGAATCTAAAAAGTATGCACATTCTACGTCAAAACGACTTTCTATAGTTTGCACATGTGTTTGGAAATAAGAAAAGCTTACTTCCCCCGTTTTTTGAAATCTCAGCTTCTATAAGGTTTACATGATTTCTTAAAAAACATGAGTTTTTAGAAAATGTGTTTTATTTCATAAATGGAATCAACAAAGTATGCACATTCTACGTTATAACGACTTTCTATAGTTTGCGCATGCGTTTCGAAATAAGAAAAGCTTACTTCCCCCGTTTTTTAAAATCACAACTTCTAGAAGGTTTACATGATTTCTTAAAAAACACAAGTTTTTAGAGAATGTGTTTTATTTAATAAATGGAATCTACAAAGTATGCACATTCTACGTCATAACGACTTTCTATAGTTTGCGCATGCGTCCGGAAATAAGAAAAGCTTACTTCCCCCATTTTTTAAAATCACGGCTTCTAGAAGGTTTACATGATTTCTTAAAAAACATGAGTGTTTAGAAAATGTGTTTTATTTTATAAATGGAATCTACAAAGTATGCACATTCTACGTCATAACGACTTTCTATAGTTTGTGCATGCGTCCGGAAATACGAAAAGCTTACTTCCACCATTTTTTTTAATCACAGCTTCTAGAAGGTTTACATGATTTCGTAAAAAACACGAGTTTTTAGAAAATGTGTTTTATTTCATCAATGGAATCTACAAAGTATGCACATTCTATGTCATAACGACTTTCTATAGTTTGCGCATGCGTTTGGAAATAAGAAAAGCTTACTTCCCCCGTTTTTTAAAATCACAGCTTCTAGAAGGTTTACATGATTTCTTAAAAAACATGAGTTTTTAGAAAATGTGTTTTATTTCATAAATGGAATCAATAAAGTATGCACATTCTACGTCATAACGACTTTCTATAGTTTGCGCATGCGTCTGGAAATAAGAAAAGCTTACTTCCACCGATTTTTAAAATCACAGCTTCTAGAAGGTTTACATGATTTCTTAAAAAACACGAGTTTTTAGAAAATGTGTTTTATTTCATAAATGGAATCAACAAAGTATGCACATTCTACGTCATAATGACTTTCTATAGTTTGCGCATTCGTCCGGAAATAAGAAAAGCTTACTTCATCTGTTTTAGAAAATCACAGCTTCTAGAAGGTTTACATGATTTCTTAAAAAGCATGAGTTTTTAGAAAATGTGTTTTATTTCATAAATAGAATCAACAAAGTATGCACATTCTACGTCATAACGACTTTCTATAGTTTGCGCATGCGTCCGGAAATAAGAAAAGCTTACTTCCACCGTTTTTTAAAATCACAGCTTCTAGAAGGTTTACATGATTTCGTAAAAAACACGAGTTTTTAGAAAATGTGTTTTATTTCCGAAATGGAATCTGCAAAGTATGCACATTCTACGTCATAACGACTTTCTATAGTTTGCGCATGCGTCCGGAAATAAAAAAAGCTTACTTCCCCCATTTTTTAAAATCACAGCTTCTAGAAGGTTTACATGATTTCTTAAAAAACACGAGTTTTTAGAAAATGTGTTTTATTTCATAAATTGAATCAACAAAGTATGAACATTCTACGTCATAACGACTTTCTATAGTTTGCGCATGCGTTTGGAAATAAGAAAAGCTTACTTCCCCCGTTTTTTAAAATCACGGCTTCTAGAAGGTTTACATGATTTCTTAAAAAACACAAGTTTTTAGAAAATGTGTTTTATTTCATAAATGGAATCAACAAAGTATGCACATTCTACGTCATAACGACTTTCTATAGTTTTCAAATGCGTCCAGAAATAAGAAAAGCTTACTTCCACCGTTTTTTAAAATCACAGCTTCTAGAAGGTTTACATGATTTCTTAAAAAACATGAGTTTTTAGAAAACATGTTTTATTTCATAAATGGAATCTACAAAGTGTGCACATTCTACGTCATAACGGCTTTCTATAGTTTGCGCATGCATCTGGAAATAAGAAAAGCTTACTTCCACCGTTTTTTAAAATCACAGCTTCTAGAAGGTTTACATGATTTCGTAAAAAACACGAGTTTTTAGAAAATGTGTTTTATTTCATAAATGGAATCTACAAAGTATGCACATTCTACGTCATAATGACTTTCTATAGTTTGCACATGCGTCCGGAGATAAGAAAAGCTTACTTCCACCGTTTTTTAAAATCACAGCTTCTAGAAGGTTTACATGATTTCGTAAAAAACACGAGTTTTTAGAAAATGTCTTATATTTCAGAAATGGAATCTACAAAGTATGCACATTCTACGTCATAACAACTTTCTATAGTTTGCGCATGCGTCCGGAAATTAGAAAAGCTTACTTCCCTCGTTTTTTAAAATCACAGCTGCTAGAAGGTTTACATGATTTCTTAAAAAACACGAGTTTTTAGAAAATGTGTTTTATTTCATAAATGGAATAAACAAAGTATGCACATTCTACATCATAACGACTTTCTATAGTTTGCGCATTCGTCCGGAAATAAGAAAAGCTTACTTCCACCGGTTTTTAAAATCACAGCATCTAGAAGGTTTACATGATTTCTTAAAAAACACGAGTTTTTAGAAAATGTGTTTTATTTCATAAATGGAATCAACAAAGTATGCACATTCTACGTCATAATGGCTTTCTATAGTTTGCGCATTCGTCCGGAAATAAGAAAAGCTTACTTCACCCGTTTTTTAAAATCACAGCTTCTAGAAGGTTTACATGATTTCTTAAAAAGCACGAGTTTTTAGAAAATGTGTTTTATTTCATAAATAGAATCAACAAAGTATGCACATTCTACGTCATAACGACTTTCTACAGTTTGCGCATGCATCCGGAAATAAGAAAAGCTTACTTCCACCGTTTTTTAAAATCACAGCTTCTAGAAGGTTTACATGATTTCGTAAAAAACACGAGTTTTTAGAAAATGTGTTTTATTTCCGAAATGGAATCTGCAAAGTATGCACATTCTACATCATAACAACTTTCTATAGTTTGCGCATGCGTCCGGAAATAACAAAAGCTTACTTCCCCCGTTTTTTAAAATCACATCTTCTAGAAGGTTTACATGATTTCTTAAAAAACACGAGTTTTTAGAAAATGTGTTTTATTTCATAAATGGAATCAACAAAGTATGAACATTCTACGTCATAACGACTTTCTATACTTTGCGCATGCGTTTGGAAATAAGAAAAGCTTACTTCCCCCGTTTTTTAAAATCACAGATTCTAGAAGGTTTACATGATTTCTTAAAAAACACAAGTTTTTAGAAAATGTGTTTTATTTCATAAATGGAATCAACAAAGTATGCACATTCTACGTCATAACGACTTTCTATAGTTTTCAAATGCGTCCGGAAATAAGAAAAGCTTACTTCCACCGTTTTTTTTAAATCACAGCTTCTAGAAGGTTTACATGATTTCTTAAAAAACATGAGTTTTTAGAAAACGTGTTTTATTTCATAAATAGAATCTACAAAGTGTGCACATTCTACGTCATAACGGCTTTCTATAGTTTGCGCATGCATCTGGAAATAAGAAAAGCTTACTTCCACCGTTTTTTAAAATCACAGCTTCTAGAAGGTTTACATGATTTCGTAAAAAACACGAGTTTTTAGAAAATGTCTTATATTTCAGAAATGGAATCTACAAAGTATGCACATTCTACGTCATAACAACTTTCTATAGTTTGCGCATGCGTCCGGAAATTAGAAAAGCTTACTTCCCCCGTTTTTTAAAATCACAGCTTCTAGAAGGTTTACATGATTTCTTAAAAAACACGAGTTTTTAGAAAATGTGTTTTATTTCATAAATGGAATAAACAAAGTATGCACATTCTACATCATAACGACCCTCTATAGTTTGCGCATTCGTCCGGAAAATAAGAAAAGCTTACTTCCACCGTTTTTTAAAATCACAGCTTCTAGAAGGTTTACATGATTTCGTAAAAAACACGAGTTTTTAGAAAATGTGCTTTATTTCATAAATGGAATCTACAAAGTATGCACATTCTACGTCATAATGACTTTTTATAGTTTGCGCATACGTCCGGAAATAAGAAAAGCTTACTTCCCCCGTTTTTTAAAATCACAGCTTCTAGAAGGTTTACATGATTTTGTAAAAAACACGAGTTTTTAGAAAATGTGTTTTATTTCATAAATGAAATCAACAAAGTATGCATATTCTATGACATAACGACTTTCTATAGTTTGTGCATCAGTCCGGAAATAAGAAAAGCATACTTCCACCGTTTTTTAAAATCACAGCTTCTAGAAGGTTTACATGATTTCTTAAAAAACATGAGTTTTTAGAAAATGTGTTTTATTTCATAAATGGAATTAACAAAGTATGCACATTCTACGTCATAACGAGTTTCTATAGTTTGCGCATGCGTGTGGAAATAAGAAAAGCTTACTTCCCCCGTTTTTTAAAATCACAGCTTCTAGAAGGTTTACATGATTTCTTAAAAAACACGAGCTTTTAGAAAATGTGTTTTATTTCATAAGTGGAATCAACAAAGTATGCACATTCTACGTCATAATGACTTTCTATAGTTTGCGCATGCGTCCGGAAATAAGAAAAGCTTACTTCCACCGGTTTTTAAAATCACAGCTTCTAGAAGGTTTACATGATTTCTTAAAAAACACGAGTTTTTAGAAAATGTGTTTTATTTCATAAATGGAATCTACAAAGTATGCACATTCTACGTCATAACGACTTTCTATAGTTTGCACATGCATCCGGAAATAAGAAAAGCTTACTTCCACCGTTTTTTAACATCACAGCTTCTAGAAGGTTTACATGATTTCCTAAAAAACACGAGTTTTTAGAAAATGTGTTTTATTTCATAAATGGAATCAACAAAGTATGCACATTCTACATCATAATGACTTTCTATAGTTTGCGCATTCGTCCGGAAATAAGAAAAGCTTACTTCCACCGGTTTTTAAAATCACAGCTTCTAGAAGGTTTACATGATTTCTTAAAAAACACGAGGTTTTAGAAAATGTGCTTTATTTCATAAATGGAATCTACAAAGTATGCACATCCTATGTCATAATGACTTTCTATAGTTTGCGCATGCGCCCGGAAATAAGAAAAGCTTACTTCCACTGTTTTTTAAAATCACAGCTTCTAGAAGGTTTACATGATTTCTTAAAAAACCCGAGTTTTTAGAAAATGTGTTTTATTTCAGAAATGGAATCTACAAAGTATGCACATTCTACGTCATAATGACTTTCTATAGTTTGCGCACGCGTCCGGAAATAAGAAAAGCTTACTTCCCCCGTTTTTTAAAATCACAGCTTCTAGAAGGTTTACATGATTTCGTAAAAAACACGAGTTTTTAGAAAATGTGTTTTATTTCATAAATGGAATCAACAAAGTATGCACATTCTACGTCATAACGACTTTATATAGTTTGCGCATGCGTTTGGAAATAAGAAAAGCTTACTTCCCCCGTTTTTTAAAATCACAGGTTCTAGAAGGTTTACATGATTTCGTAAAAAACATGAGTTTTTAGAAAATGTGTTTTATTTCATCAATGGAATCAACAAAGTATGCACATTCTACATCCTAACGACTTTCTATAGTTTGCGCATGCGTCCGGAAATAAGAAAAGCTTACTTCCCCCATTTTTTAAAATCACAGCTTCTAGAAGGTTTACATGATTTCTTAAAAAACACGAGTTTTTAGAAAATGTGTTTTATTTCATAAATGGAATCAACAAAGTATGCACATTCTACTTCATAACGACTTTCTATAGTTTGCGCATGCGTCCGGAAATAAGAAAAGCTTACTTCCACCGGTTTTTAAAATCACGGCTTCTAGAAGGTTTACATGATTTCTTAAAAAACATGAGTTTTTAGAAAACGTGTTTTATTTCATAAATGGAATCTACAAAGTATGCACATTATACGTCATAACAACTTTCTATAGTTTCCGCATGCGTCCGGAAATAAGAAAAGCTTACTTCCACCGTTTTTTAAAATCACAGCTTCTAGAAGGTTTACATGATTTCGTAAAAACACGAGTTTTTAGAAAATGTGTTTTATTTCAGAAATGGAATCAACAAAGTATGCACATTCTACGTCATAATGACTTTCTATAGTTTGCGCATTCGTCCGGAAATAAGAAAAGCTTACTTCCACCGTTTTTTAAAATCACGGCTTCTAGAAGGTTTACATGATTTCGTAAAAAACATGAGTTTTAGAAAACGTGTTTTATTTCATAAATGGAATCTACAAAGTATGCACATTCAACGTCATAATGACTTTCTATAGTTTGCGCATGCGTCCGGAAATAAGAAAAGCTTACTTCCACCGTTTTTTAAAATCACAGCTTTTAGAAGGTTTACATGATTTCGTAAAAAACACGAGTTTTTAGAAAATGTGTTTTATTTCATAAATGGAATCAACAAAGTATGCACATTCTACGTCATAATGACTTTCTATAGTTTGTGCATGCGTCCGGAAATAAGAAAAGCTTACTTCCCCTGTTTTTTAAAATCACGGCTTCTAGAAGGTTGACATGATTTCTTAAAAAACACGAGTTTTTAGAAAATGTGTTTTATTTCATAAATGGAATCAACAAAGTATGCACATTCTACATCATAACGAATTTCTATAGTTTGCGCATGCGTTTGGAAATAAGAAAAGCTTACTTCCCCCGTTTTTTAAAAGCACAGCTTGTAGAAGGTTTACATGATTTCGTAAAAAACATGAGTTTTTAGAAAATATGTTTTATTTCATCAATGGAATCAACAAAGTATGCACATTCTACGTCATAACTGTTAAAATTTAATATGCCAAGACAGGAAATAGCAGCATTACATTCCATTTCACAATAATAGCATATACAGGATCACTGAAGAAACAACAAGCATAGCATAAACACAAGAGACAGAGATTTATCCTGGGAAACCCTCATGGGGTAGAAAACCCAGCAAAGCTTCCTCAATATAGATGACCAGCAAAATACAATGATGAAACCCTAAGACATGATCTCCTCCTCCACAATAGCATACCTCTCCTCCACAAGTGCGCTATCCTAAAGTGTGTGAGTGTGTCAAATGAGGAACACACCTCCTCTATTTATACACTACACTGACGTATATTTTACACAGGTACACGTAGGCTCGTATTTAACCAATGGGTTAAATACCCCACTACAACTGACTGGGCCGACCCCTCTAGGGTGGTCTAATAATCCTTTGACCCACATAACACATACAGGGACGACCCCCACTAGGGAAGTCTAATAACCCTAGTTACCACATTCCGACGGAGGAATAAACATCTCCGGATATACAATAAGATCTTCACGGAGGATTGAAACATCTCCAGAATAATAAAGTACAAATATAATATTCTTTGAAGTTACAATATCTCAACAGTCCCCCTTAACGAGAAGGATATTATAACAGCATCTGCACGAGCAAGGAGTCACCAACATCATACATGATACATCTATAAATCATTGGAAGCTTTCTCAACATCATCAGTAACTCAAGCAGTTATTGGAGCATCTTCAATACTGGAACATCAACATCTTCAGTACTGAGTCTTTATCTTCTGTAGCACTCGAACAGCTACAACAACATCAACATTTGAATCCTCACGATCATCAGCATCAACATCGGGATCATCTCGATCTACAGCATCTGGATCATCACGATCTACAGCATCTGGATCATCTCGATCTACAGCATCTGGATCATCTCGATCTACAGCATCTGGATCATCACGATCTACAACATCTGGATCATCTCGATCTACAGCATCTGGATCATCTCGATCTACAGCATCTGGATCATCTCGATCTACAACATCGTCATCACACGATCATCAGCATCGTCATCTCACGATCATCAGCATCGTCATCACACGATCATCAGCATCGTCATCACACGATCATCAGCATCTTCATCACACGATCATCAGCATCGTCATCACACGATCATCAGCATCGTCATCTCACGATCATCAGCATCGTCATCAATACAGGTAATACAAGTATCCACATCATTAGTACAAGTATTCATGCCAATACAAGTATACATATCATCAATACAAGTATCCATACTGATACAAGTAACCACATCATCAATACAAGTATCCTACCGATACAAGTGATCACATCATCAATACAAGTATCCTATCGATACAAGTAACCACATCATCAATACAAGTATCCTACCGATACAAGTAACCACATCATCAATACAAGTATCCTATTGATACAAGTAACCACATCATCAATACAAGTATCCTACCGATACAAGTAACCACATCATAATAAAAATCACTTTCTCGGAGACCAATCGTCTACGGATCAATTCAGGGACCAAAGTCCAGGGATGATACAATCCCCACTTCTCGGAGACCACACGTCTACGGATCAATTCAGGGACCAAAGTCCGGGGATGATACAATCCCCACTTCTCGGAGACCACACGTCTACGGATCAATTCAGGGACCAAAGTCCGGAGATGATACAATCCCCACTTCTCGGAGACCACACGTCTACGGATCAATTCAGGGACCAAAGTCCGGGGATGATACAATCCCCACTTCTTGGAGACCACACGTCTATGGATCAATTCAGGGACCAAAGTCCGAGGATGATACAATCCCCACTTCTCGGAGACCACACGTCTACGGATCAATTCAGGGACCAAAGTCCGGGGATGATACAATCCCCACTTCTCGGCGACCACACGTCTACGGATCAATTCAGGGACCAAATTCTGGGGATGATACAATCCCCACTTCTCGGAGACCACACGTCTACGGATCAATTCAAGGACCGAAGTCCGGGGATGATACAATCCCCACTTCTCGGAGACCATACGTCTACGGCTCTCTTTAGGACTGAAAGTCCAGGGATGATCCAATCCCCTCAACTGTCCACTAAGGACTTCATTCTCGGAGACCTCACGTCTACGACTCTCTTTAGGACTGAAAGTCCAGGGATGATCCAATCCCCTCAACTGTCCACTAAGGACTTCATTGTCGGAGACCTCACGTCTACGGCTCTCTTTAGGACTGAAAGTCCAGGGATGATCCAATCCCCTCAACTGTCCACTAAGGACTTCATTCTCGGAGACCTCACGTCTACGAGTCTCTTTAGGACTGAAAGTCCAGGGATGATCCAATCCCCTCAACTGTCCACTAAGGACTTCATTCTCAGAGACCTCACGTCTATGGCTCTCTTTAGGACTGAAAGTCCAGGGATGATCCAATCCCCTCAGCTGTCCACTAAGGACTTCATTCTCGGAGACCTCACGTCTACGGCTCTCTTTAGAACATGTGTTCAAGGATGATACAATCCCTCTTCTTTCTCGGAGACACCTGTCTACGGCTCACTTTAGAACAAGTGTTCATGGATGATACAATCCCTCTTCTTTCTCGGAGACACATGTCTACGGCTCACTTTAGAACAAGTGTTCAAGGATAATACAATCCTCACATGTATTCTGATCAATACAAGTACAAGTATCCTCAACCATACAAGTACATTAATCAATACATGTATCATCAAAAGTATGTATTCTTACCAATACATCTTATCATCAAAAGCATGTATTCTCACCAATACATCTATCATCAAAAGCATGTATTCTTACTAATACATCTAACATCAAAAGCATGTATAAGTAAAACTAAGTATTCTAAGTATAAGAGTCCTAAATCTAAATATTTCTAAGTATCTAGGTGTAGAGAACAGGTTACCTCATCATCGACCTTGTTGTTCAATGAGACAATCTCATCATCAGTGACTATACTACTCCCCCTTTCGAGGAGGGTCCTTTTGAGCTACACCAAGCTTGTCTCGGAATTATTCAACTTTCACTCGAGATAGAGGTTTGGTTAGTATGTTGGTAACTTGTTACAAACTCAAACTTTATAGTTCCTTTTTGCGTCATATCTTGTTAGATCCCTATGTTCTTTGACTTATCATGGAACACTGGATTCTATGTCATCTTGATACAACTCTATTTGTCACATAGGATCACAGTTGGTTCTATCTCTAAGTCAAACAATCCTGAAGCCAAACTTCTAGCAAGGCAAACAGCCATATATTCTGCTTGTGCTAAGAGCCACACTAGACTGCTTCCAGCTAAACCACGAGATCATGGCTAATCCCAGACAATAACATCCTCTTGATGTGTTCTTCCTGTCTGATTTACTTTCTTCCCAAACAACATTTGAGTAGCCATCTAAAGTCATGATCTCCAAGATAGCATAGATCAAAGTCTATCGTATCCTTTAGGTGCCTCATCACATGCTTTGCAACTATCAGGTGAACACATCTAGTTTCCACTAGATACTGACTCAAGGTGTTCACAACAAAGCATATATCTAACCTAGTATATGTTAGATACATCAATCACTCAATAATTTGACTGTACAAAGTTATATCCACTAACTCTGATGAGTCATCCTCTAACAGATTCAAGTTGGAATCCATAAGAGTGGCCATTCCAACACCTCAAGTCTTTTTAATATTTCTCGGCATACTTTCCCTGGTTGAGAAAGATTCCTTCTGAGCCTTTCCATACTTCCAGACCTAGGAAGTAATACATTAATCTAAGATCTTTCATTTTCTTTTATGCAGCCATTTATCTGTGCCATCTTTCGTTAGATGGTTCTACTGATATGAACCTCAACATCATTCGAACTCTGAGGTGAGTTCCTTCTTGTATCCATGTCATCTATGTATAGAAACCATATTCAACCTTGTAGCAAAGGTTGAGATCCACATCACCCATGGTGATCATTAAGCTCATCAATTGATTATCGATCCTGGGAATCTATGCAGAACCTGATTCACACTTCTTCTTTAATTACACCATTAAGAGAATGGTATTATCTAGCCACTTGGAGCAAAACATCTCATCATGATTCTCTTCCTCTTTCCAAGAGAATCTTGTAGCCACAAGCCTTCTATAGTGTGTTTGATTTGTAAATCTTTTGTTGAACATCCATCGCTTGTTCAGTGTTCATCGTTCATCATGATCTTTCCTACAAATCAAAATTAAGTACAGGATTAGTAATACTTCATAATCATCAAATCATATTGACATGATAACCTATTATGCATACAGATATCATTTACATAGTTATCTAACTATTTTGACCAATACTTTGGCACAACACTTTCCCATATCCTGTATGCATACAGTGGCTATCTAGATGCCTTCCATCTCTACCAGAACATACTATCGAGAGTGTGCACATCTCTCAGCATGTCAGCAGAGAGGTTTCATTCTAGACAAGCAACAATGGAATGTTTTTCCAACTTACCAATCATATGCACATTAGTAGTATACTGTTCAATGCTCTATGAATGTTTACACTCAGCATCATATATTCTAGGAATACAAATATGCATACAACCTATTACAGGCAATATCATTACTATTTCAAATAACAACTCAAATACTTATCTTTTATGTTTGTGTGGTTGCCTCCCGCTTGATCTTCTGTATGTCTTTTGAACTTCTATTCATTCTGTACCACTGTGCATGTTCAAGTGTCATCCTCATGATCTCATACACAAACATACACCCATTAGTATGTTCTAAATGTTATCAAAGCATTATAGTTCTAAATAATATTGAAAATGTATAGTCATGATTATAGTTAATAAACATTAGTATTCAAGATTTCAGGGAAGTCTTCTTTTACTCATGCATATCATCAATCAAGATAAAAGACATAATATGCATAATCCCTTGATTACTAACTTTATGAATAAGCATAACCAATCATACCAAGTATACTTATATAAGGGATCCTAACACAAGGTAAGATTCATGGGAAACATACCTGGATTAGTATACCTACTTAGTTATGTACAACATACCTAAACAATCTCTTCAATGATTTAGAGATCCTGAGCTAGAACCTGCATGTCTCATAGGTTAAGCATAATATAACAAAGTCATACATACCTCGTAAGTAGAACAAATATTATGGATGAGTCTTTGTCTTCATGTTTTCATGGTCATGGAACCTGATTTGTCTTTTGTGATGTACCTGTATCTTGTTAGCAGACAACATCAACCTCACACAACACCATAATGCATTAGTACAATCATATAGCCCTAATCAATGAATGTCTTCGATCATTCACATGCATTCATACTGTTACTAGGGTGATAAGACAATTCTAACATTAATCAAGATTGTACATGAAGACAAAACACATTATGAACTTAATCAAGAATCAGATTTCAAGACATACCTGAACCTTCTTAAGTCATACCTGTCGAGACTTCTTGTAGTCTTCTTATGTAAGGCCTTAGCCTCAACTCCCCTGAAACTTGATCTGGAGCTTGATTAGGGTTTGCTAGAGAAACCCTAAAAATTCAATCTTTGACTTTCACACTTCTGAATGGATGAAAGAATATGTCTTGTTGAGCTGAACAAACTAGCATACTTCAATTTTGGAATTTCCAAAATTTGACCCCTCAAAATTGCCTTTGAAACTTCTGGATCTTCTAGACAGGATCCCGAACTAGGGTTTGATGAAGCCCACCCTTCTGCCCAAACAAAAGGTTCGATTGAAGGCTCTAAACTCTTATTTTTCTTAGGAGCTTCCAGCCGTGGTTACAGACTTCAAAAATTCCAACTTTTGCTGAAACCCTAATTTTCCATCTTTCCGATCAAAATCCCGAACTGGGGTTTGATGAAGCACGGTCTTCCACCCAACCAAAAAATTCGATCTTGGTTTCTACATTTCTATTTTCCTGAGTAGCATTCAGCTGTGGACTCCGTTTCCAAAAAATTCGAACTTTCTCCGAAACCCTAAATTCCGGAAGCCATGAATAAAGGTGCTCCAAAAATAATTCTGTTTTGACAGAAATATGTACCTGATTGTTTTTGCTATAACTCTGAAATTTTTGCTCCACAGGGTCTGAAAACGTTTTCTGCAGTAGTCTGACCTGTCATCTTTCCATCCTGACAGGTCTGACCTCAATTGGATTTTCTGAGAGAGAGTTATGCCAAATGTCGCAATAGGACCTGTTTTGGGACAATACAGGAGAGCGAACTTGTACGGAGTGCCACGTGTCACTGTTTGTACTTCAGCCTCTGAAAACGTTTTCTGAAATAGCTCGCCCTGTTATCTTTCCATCCTGACATGTCTGACCTCAATTGGACTCTCTGAGAGAGAGTTATTCCAAGTGTCGTAACATGACCTGTTTATGGGATAAAACAGGAGAGTGAACTTGTACAGCGTGCCACGTGTCATTGGTTCACCTTCGGCCTCTGAAAACGTTTCCTGAGATAGTACAGTCTGTGTACTACCGGTCACTTTTTACTAAATTTCATTTGGAGCTTCCTAGCCCAAGTTATGACCTTTTTTCCAAGGTCACCTGATTTTGACTGAGATCTGGAAGAGGCAGAAACCCTAACTTGTACTGATCATAACTCATAAAGTACAACGAATCTGAGGGTGCCCTTTGGACACAAGGTACCTGGGGATGTTATCTTCGCCCTGTAAACTTTTCATACCTTGAACCTTGGCAGAAATGGATTATAGCGAAAGTTTCACGATGACTAGTTTTTTCTATGTAAAACCCTAACCTTCAAATTGTCGTAAGTAAAGCAAGTGTCGTAAGTGCCATACCTTGTCTTCCTTCAGGTTAGCTCTGATACCATGTTAAAATTTAATATGCTAAGACAGGAAATAGCAGCATTACATTCCATTTCACAATAATAGCATATACAGGATCACTGAAGAAACAACAAGCATAGCATAAACACAAGAGACAGAGATTTATCCTGGGAAACCCTAATGGGGTAGAAAACCCAGCAAAGCTTCCTCAATATAGATGACCAGCAAAATAAAAAGATGAAACCCTAAGACATGATCTCCTCCTCCACAATAGCAGACCTCTCCTCCACAAGTGCGCTATCCTCAAGTGTGTGAGTCTGTCAAATGAGGAACACACCTCCTCTATTTATACACTACACTGACGTATATTTTACACAGGTACATGTCGGCTCGTATTTAACCAATGGGTTAAATACCCCACTACAACTGACTGGGCCGACCCCTCTAGGGTGGTCTAATAACCCTTTGACCCACATAACACATACATGGCCGACCCCCACTAGGGAAGTCTAATAACCCGACTTACCACATTCCGACGGAGGAATAAACATCTTCAGAAATACAATAAGATCTTCACGGAGGAATGAAACATCTCCAGAATAATAAAGTACAAATATAATATTCTTTGAAGTTACAATATCTCAACAATAACAACTTTCTATAGTTTGCGCATGCGTCCGGAAATAAGAAAAGCTTACTTCCACCGTTTTTTAAAATCACAGCTTCTAGAAGGTTTACATAATTTCTTAAAAAACATGAGTTTTTAGAAAATGTGTTTTATTTCATAAATGGAATCAAAAAAGTATTCACATTCTATGTCATAAAAACTTTCTATAGTTTGCGCATTCGTCCGGAAATAAGAAAAGCTTACTTCCCCCGTTTTTTAAAATCACAGCTTCTAGAAGGTTTACATGATTTCTTAAAAAACACGAGTTTTTAGAAAATGTGTTTTATTTCATAAATGGAATCAACAAAGTATGCACATTCTACGTCATAACGACTTTCTATAGCTTGCGCAAGCGTTTGGAAATAAGAAAAGCTTACTTCCCCCGTTTTTTAAAATCATAGCTTCTAGAAGGTTTACATGATTTCTTAAAAAACACGAGTTTTTAGAAAATGTGTTTTATTTCATAAATAGAATCAACAAAGTATGCACATTCTACATCATAACGACTTTCTATAGTTTGCGCATGCGTCTGGAAATAAAAAAGCTTACTTCCACCATTTTTTAAAATCACAACTTCTAGAAGGTTTACATGATTTCATAAAAAACACAAGTTTTTAGAAAATGTATTTTATTTCATAAATGGAATCTACAAAGTATGCACATTCTACGTCATAACGACTTTCTATAGTTTGCGCATGCGTCCGGAAATAAGAAAATCTTACTTCCATCGTTTTTTAAAATCACAGCTTCTAGAAGGTTTACATGATTTCGTAAAAAACATGAGTTTTTAGAAAATGTGTTTTATTTCATAAATGGAATCGACAAAGTATGCACATTCTACGTCATAACGACTTTCTATAGTTTGCGCATGCGTCCGGAAATACGAAAAGCTTACTTCCACCATTTTTTAAAATCACAGCTTCCAGAAGGTTTACATGATTTCGTAAAAAACACGAGTTTTTAGAAAAGGTATTTTATTTCATAAATGGAATCTACAAAGTATGTACATTCTACGTCATAATGAATTTCTATAGTTTGCGCATGCGTTGGGAAATAAGAAAAGCTTACTTCCCTCGTTTTTTAAAATCACAGCTTCTAGAAGGTTTACATGATTTCTTAAAAAACACGAGTTTTTAGAAAATGTGTTTTATTTCATAAATGGAATCAACAAAGTATGCACATTCTACGTGATAACGACTTTCTATAGTTTGCGCATGCGTTTGGAAATAAGAAAAGCTTACTTCCCCCGTTTTTTAAAATCACAGCTTCTAGAAGGTTTACATGATTTCTTAAAAAACACGAGTTTTTAGAAAATGTGTTTTATTTCATAAATGGAATCAACAAAGTATGCACATTCTACGTCATAACGACTTTCTATAGTTTGCGCATGCGTCCGGAAATAAGAAAAGCTTACTTCCACCGTTTTTTAAAATCACAGCTTCTAGAAGGTTTACATGATTTCGTAAAAAACACAAGTTTTTAGAAAATGTGTTTTATTTCATAAATGGAATCAGCAAAGTATGCACATTCTACGTCATAACGACTTTCTATAGTTTGCGCATGCGTCCGAAAAAAAGAAACGCTTACTTCCCCCGTTTTTTAAAATCACAGCTTCTAGAAGGTTTACATGATTTCGTAAAAAACACGAGTTTTTAGAAAATGTGTTTTATTTCATAAATGGAATCTACAAAGTATGCACATTCTACATCATAACAACTTTTTATAGTTTTCGTATGCGTCCGGAAATAAGAAAAGCTTACTGCCCCCGTTTTTTAAAATCACAGCTTCTAGAAGGTTTACATGATTTCTTAAAAAACATGAGTTTTTAGAAAATGTGTTTTATTTCATAAATGGAATCAACAAAGTATGCACATTCTACGTCATAACGACTTTCTATAGTTTGCGCATGCGTCCGGAAATAAGTAAAGCTTACTTCCACCGTTTTATAAAATCACAGCTTCTAGAAGGTTTACATGATTTCGTAAAAAACATGAGTTTATAGAAAATGTGTTTTATTTCATAAATTGAATCTACAAAGTATGCACATTCTACGTCATAACGACTTTCTATAGTTTGCGCATGCGTTCGGAAATAAGAAAAGATTACTTCCACCCTTTTTTAAAATCACAACTCCTAGAAGGTTTACATGATTTCTTAAAAAACAAAAGTTTTTAGAAAATGTGTTTTATTTCATAAATAGAATCAACAAAGTATGCACATTCTATGTCATAACGACTTTCTATAGTTTGCGCATGCGTCCGGAAATAAGAAAAGCTTACTTCCACCGTTTTTTAAAATCACAGATTCTAGAAGGTTTAGATGATTTCGTAAAAAACACGAGTTTTTAGAAAATGTGTTTTATTTCATAAATGGAATCTACAAAGTATGCACATTCTACGTCATAACGACTTTCTATAGTTTGTGCATGCGTCCGGAAATAAGAAAAGCTTACTTCCCCCATTTTTTAAAATCACAGCTTCTAGAAGGTTTACATAATTTCGTAAAAAACACGAGTTTTTAGAAAATGAGTTTTATTTCATAAATGGAATCTACAAACTATGCACATCCTACGTCATAACGACTTTCTATAGTTTGCGCATGCGTCCGGAAATAAGAAAAGCTTACTTCCCCCGTTTTTTAAAATCACGGCTTCTAGAAGGTTTACATGATTTCTTAAAAAACACGAGTTTTTAGAAAATGTGTTTTACTTCATAAATGGAATCAACAAAGTATGCACATTCTACATCATAAATAATTTCTATAGTTTGCGCATGCGTCCGGAAAGAAGAAAAGCTTACTTCCACCGTTTTTTAAAATCACAGCTTCTAGTAGGTTTACATGAGTTCGTAACAAACACGAGTTTTTAGAAAATGTGCTTTATTTCATAAATGGAATCTACAAAGTATGCACATTCTACGTCATAATGACTTTCTATAGTTTGCGCATGCATCCGGAAATAAGAAAATCTTACTTCCCCCGTTTTTTAAAATCACAGCTTCTAGAAGGTTTACATAATTTCTTAAAAAACACGAGTTTTTAGAAAATTTGTTTTATTTCATGAATGGAATCAACAAAGTATGCACATTCTACGTCATAACGAATTTCTATAGTTTGCGCATGCGTCCGGAAATAAGAAAAGCTTACTTCCACCGTTTTTTAAAATCACAGCTTCTAGAATGTTTACATGATTTCTTAAAAAACACGAGTTTTTAGAAAATGTGTTTTATTTCATAAATGGAATCACCAAAGTATGCACATTCTACGTCATAAATACTTTTTATAGTTTGCGCATGCGTCCGGAAATAAGAAAAGCTTACTTCCCTCGTTTTTTAAAATCACAGCTTCTAGAAGGTTTACATGATTTCTTAAAAAACACGAGTTTTTAGAAAATGTGTTTTATTTCATAAATGGAATCAACAAAGTATGCACATTCTACGTCATAACGACTTTCTATAGTTTGCGCATTCGTCCGGAAATAAGAAAAGCTTACTTCCACTGTTTTTTAAAATCACAGCTTGTAGAAGGTTTACTTGATTTCTTAAAAAACCCGAGTTTTTAGAAAATGTGTTTTATTTCATCAATAGAATCAACAAAGTATGCACATTCTACGTCATAATGACTTTCTATAGTTTCCAGATGCGTCCGGAAATAAGAAAAGCTTACTTCCACTGTTTTTTAAAATCACAGCTTCTAGAAGGTTTACATGATTTCGTAAAAAACATGAGTTTTTAGAAAATGTGTTTTATTTCATAAATAGAATCTAGAAAGTATGCACATTCTACGTCATAACGACTTTCTATACTTTGTGCATGCCTTTGGAAATAACAAAAGCTTACTTCCCCCGTTTTTTAAAATCATAGCTTCTAGAAGGTTTACATGATTTCTTAAAAAACCCGAGTTTTTAGAAAATGTGTTTTATTTCATAAATCGAATCAACAAAGTATGGACATTCTATGTCATAATGACTTTCTATAGTTTGCGGATGCGTCCGGAAATAAGAAAAGCTTACTTCCACTATTTTTTAAAATCACAGCTTCTAGAAGGTTTACATGATTTCGTAAAAAACACGAGTTTTTAGAAAATGTGTTTTATTTCATAAATGGAATCTACAAAGTATGCACATTCTACGTCATAACGACTTTCTATACTTTGCGCATGCATTTGGAAATAAGAAAAGCTTACTTCCCCCGTTTTTTAAAATCATAGCTTCTAGACAGTTTACATGATTTCTTAAAAAACACGAGTTTTTAGAAAATGTGTTTTATTTCATCAATGGAATCAACAAAATATGCACATTCTACGTCATAACGACTTTCTATAGTTTGCGCATGCGTTTGGAATTAAGAAAAGCTTACATCCCCCGTTTTTTAAAATCACAGCTTCTAAAAGGTTTACATGATTTCTTAAAAAACACGAGTTTTTAGAAAATGTGTTTCATTTCATAAATGGAATCAACAAAGTATGCACATTCTATGTCATAACGACTTTCTATAGTTTGCGCATGCGTCCGGAAATAAGAAAAGCTTACTTCCTCCGTTTTTTAAAATCACAGCTTCTAGAAGGTTTACATGATTTCTTAAAAAACACGAGTTTTTAGAAAATGTGTTTTATTTCATAAATGGAATCAACAAAGTATGGACATTCTACGTCATAACGACTTTATATAGTTTGCACATGCGTTTGGAAATAAGAAAAGATTTCTTCCCCAGTTTTTTAAAATCACAGCTTGTAGAAGGTTTACATGATTTCTTAAAAAACACGAGTTTTTAGAAAATGTGTTTCATTTCATAAATGGAATCAACAAAGTATGCACATTCTACTTCATAACGACTTTATATAGTTTGCGCATGCGTCCGGAAATAAGAAAAGCTTACTTCCTCCGTTTTTTAAAATCACAGCTTCTAGAAGGTTTACATGATTTCTTAAAAAACACAAGTTTTTAGAAAATGTGTTTTATTTCATAAATGGAATCTACAAAGTATGCACATTCTACGTCATAACGACTTTCTATAGTTTGCGCATGCGTCCGGAGAGAATAAAAGCTTAATTCCACCGTTTTTTACAATCACAGCTTCTAGAAGGTTTACATGATTTCTTAAAAAACACGAGTTTTTAGAAAATATGTTTTATTTCATAAATAGAATCAACAAAGTATACACATTCTACGTCATAACGACTTTCTATAGTTTGCGCATGCGTCCGGAAATAAGAAAAGCTTACTTCCCCCATTTTTTAAAATCACGGCTTCTAGAAGGTTTACATGATTCCGTAAAAAACACGAGTTTTTAGAAAATGAGTTTTATTTCATAAATGGAATCTACAAACTATGCACATTCTACGTCATAACGACTTTCTATAGTTTGCGCATGCGTCCGGAAATAAGAAAAGCTTACTTCCCCCGTTTTTTAAAATCACAGCTTCTAGAAGGTTTACATGATTTCTTAAAAAACATGAGTTTTTAGAAAATGTGTTTTATTTCATAAATGGAATCAACAAAGTATGCACATTCTACGTCATAAATACTTTCTATAGTTTGCGCATGCGTCCGGAAATAAGAAAAGCCTACTTCCACCGTTTTTTAAAATCACAGCCTCTAGTAGGTTTACATGATTTCGTCAAAAACATGAGTTTTTAGAAAATGTGCTTTATTTCATAAATGGAATCTACAAAGTATGCACATTCTACGTCATAACGACTTTCTATAGTTTCCGCATGCATCCGGAAATAAGAAAATCTTACTTCCCCCGTTTTTTAAAATCACAGCTTCTAGAAGGTTTACATGATTTCTTAAAAAACACGAGTTTTTAGAAAATGTGTTTTATTTCATAAATGGAATCAACAAAGTACGCACATTCTACGTCATAACGACTTTCTATAGTTTGCGCATGCGTTTGGAAATAAGAAAAGCTTACTTCCCCCGTTTTTTAAAATCACAGCTTCTAGAAGGTTTACATGATTTCTTAAAAAACACGAGTTTTTAGAAAATGTGTTTTATTTCATCAATGGAATCAACAAAGTATGCACATTCTACGTCATAACGACTTTCTATAGTTTGCGCATGATTTTGGAAATAAGAAAAGCTTACTTCCCCCATTTTTTAAAATCATAGCTTCTAGAAGGTTTACATGATTTCTTATAAAACACGAGTTTTTAGAAAATGTGTTTTATTTCATAAATGGAATCAACAAAGTATGCACATTCTACGTCATAACGACTTTCTATAGTTTGCGCATGCGTTTGGAAATAAGAAAAGCTTACTTCCCCCGTTTTTTAAAATCACAGCTTCTAGAAGGTTTACATGATTTCTTAAAAAACACGAGTTTTTAGAAAATGTGTTTTATTTCATAAATGGAATCAACAAAGTATGCACATTCTACGTCATAACGACTTTCTATAGTTTGCGCATGCTTTTGGAAATAAGAAAAGCTTACTTCCCCCATTTTTTAAAATCACAGCTTCTAGAAGGTTTACATAATTTCTTAAAAAACACGAGTTTTTAGAAAATGTGTTTTATTTCATAAATGGAATCAACAAAGTATGCACATTCTATGTCATAACGACTTTCTATAGTTTGCGCATGCGTCTGGAAATAAGAAAAGCTTACTTCCCCCGTTTTTTAAAATCACACCTTCTAGAAGGTTTACATGGTTTCTTAAAAAACACGAGTTTTTAGAAAATGTGTTTTATTTCATAAATGGAATCAACAAAGTATGCACATTCTACGTCATAACGACTTTCTATAGTTTGCGCATGCATTTGCAAATAAGAATAGCTTACTTCCACCGTTTTTTAAAATCACAGCTTGTAGAAGGTTTACATGATTTCTTAAAAAACACGATTTTTTAGAAAATGTGTTTCATTTCACAAATGCAATCAACAAAGTATGCACATTCTATGTCATAACGACTTTCTATAGTTTGCGCATGCGTCCAGAAATAAGAAAAGCTTACTTCCTCCGTTTTTTAAAATCACAGCTTCTAGAAGGTTTACATGATTTCTTAAAAAACACGAGTTTTTAGAAAATGTCTTTTATTTCATAAATGGAATCAACAAAGTATGCACATTCTACGTCATAACGACTTTCAATAGTTTGCGCATGCGTTTGGAAACAAGAAAAGCTTACTTCCCTCGTTTTTTAAAATCATAGCTTCTAGAAGGTTTACATGATTTCTTAAAAAACAAGAGTTTTTAGAAAATGTGTTTCATTTCATAAATGGAATCAACAAAGTATGCACATTCTACGTCATAACGACTTTCTATAGTTTGCGCATGCGTCCGGAAATAAGAAAAGCTTACTTCCTCCGTTTTTTAAAATCACAGCTTCTAGAAGGTCTACATGATTTCTTAAAAAACACGAGTTATTAGAAAATCTGTTTTATTTCATAAATGGAATCAACAAACTATGCACATTCTACATCATAACGACTTTCTATAGTTTGCACATTTGTTTGGAAATAAGAAAAGCTTACTTCCCCCGTTTTTTAAAATGACAGCTTCTAGAAGGTTTACATGATTTCTTAAAAAACACGAGTTTTTAGAAAATGTGTTTTATTTCATAAATGGAATCAACAAAGTATGCACATTCTACGTCATAACGACTTTCTATAGTTTGCGCATGCGTCCGGAAATAAGAAAAGCTTACTTCCACCGGTTTTGAAAATCACAGCTTCTAGAAGGTTTACATGATTTCTTAAAAAACACGAGTTTTTAGAAAATGTGTTTTATTTCATAAATGGAATCAACAAAGTATGCACATTCTACGTCATAACGACTTTCTATAGTTTGCGCATGCATTTACAAAAAAGAAAAACTTATTTCCACCGTTTTTTAAAATCACAGCTTCTAGAAGGTTTACATGATTTCGTAAAAAACACGAGTTTCTAGAAAATGTGTTTTATTTCATTAATGGAATCAACAAAGTATGCACATTCTACATCATAACGACTTTCTATAGTTTGCGCATGCGTCCGGAAATAAGAAAAGCTTACTTCCTCCCTTTTTTAAAATCACAGCTTCCAGAAGGTTTACATGATTTCTTACAAAACATGAGTTTTTAGAAAATGTGTTTTATTTCAAAAATAGAATCAACAAAGTATGCACATTCTACGTCATAACGAATTTCTATAGTTTGCGCATGCGTCCGGAAATAAGAAAAGCTTACTTCCACATTTTTTTAAAATCTCAGCTTCTAGAAGCTTTACATGATTTCGTAAAAAACACGAGTTTTTAGAAAATGTGTTTTATTTAAGAAATGGAATCTACAAACTATGCACATTCTACGTCATAACGACTTTCTATAGTTTGCGCATGCGTCCGTAAATAAGAAAAGCTTACTTCCCCCGTTTTTTAAAATCACAGCTTCTAGAAGGTTTACATGATTTCTTAAAAAACAAGAGTTTTTAGAAAATGTGTTTCATTTCATAAATGGAATCAACAAAGTATGCACATTCTACGTCATAACGACTTTCTATAGTTTGCGCATGCGTCCGGAAATAAGAAAAGTTACTTCCCCCGTTTTTTAAAATCACAGCTTCTAGAAGGTTTACATGATTTCTTAAAAGACACGAGTTTTTAGAAAATGTGTTTTATTTCATAAATGGAATCTACAAAGTATGCACATTCTACGTCATAACGACTTTCTATAGTTTGCGCATGCGTCCGGAAATAAGAAAAGCTTACTTCCACCGTTTTTTAAAATCACAGCTTCTAGAAGGTTTACATGATTTCTTAAAAAACACGAGTTTTTAGAGAATGTGTTTTATTTCATAAATAGAATAAAAAAAGTATGCACATTCTACGTCATAACGACTTTCTATAGTTTGCGCATGCGTCCGGAAATAAGAAAAGCTTACTTCCACCGTTTTTAAAATCACAGCTTCTAGAAGGTTTACATGATTTCTTAAAAAACACGAGTTTTTAGAAAATGTGTTTTATTTCATAAATAGAATCTACAAAGTATGCACATTCTACGTCATAACGACTTTCTATAGTTTGCGCATGCGTCCGGAAATAAGAAAAGCTTACTTCCTCTGTTTTTTAGAATCACAGCTTCTAGAAGGTTTACATGATTTCTTAAAAAACACGAGTTTTTAGAAAATGTATTTTATTTCATAAATGGAATCAACAAACTATGCACATTCTACGTCATAACGACTTTCTATAGTTTGCGCATTCGTCCGGAAATAAGAAAAGCTTACTTCCACCGTTTTTTAAAATCACAGCTTCTAGAAGGTTTACATGATTTCTTAAAAAACACGAGTTTTTAGAAAATGTGTTTGATTTCATAAATGGAATCAACACAGTATGCACATTCTACATCATAACGACTTTCTATAGTTTGTGCATGCATTTGGAAATAAGAAAAGATTACTTCCCCCGTTTTTTAAAATGACAGCTTCTAGAAGGTTTACATGATTTCTTAAAAAACACGAGTTTTTAGAAAATGTGTTTTATTTCATAAATGGAATCAACAAAGTATGCACATTTTACGTCATAACGACTTTCTATAGTTTGCGCATGCGTCCGGAAATAAGAAAAGCTTACTTCCACCGGTTTTGAAAATCACAGCTTCTAGAAGGTTTACATGATTTCTTAAAAAACACGAGTTTTTAGAAAATGTGTTTTATTTCATAAATAGAATCAACAAAGTATGCACGTTCTACGTCATAACGACTTTCTATAGTTTGCGCATGGGTTTACAAATAAGAAAAGCTTATTTCCACCGTTTTTTAAAATCAAAGCTTCTAGAAGGTTTACATGATTTCGTAAAAAACACGAGTTTCTAGAAAATGTGTTTTATTTCATAAATGGAATCAACAAAGTATGCACATTCTACATCATAACGACTTTCTATAGTTTGCGCATGCGTCCGGGAATAAGAAAAGCTTACTTCCTCCCTTTTTTAAAATCACAGCTTCTAGAAGGTTTACATGATTTCTTAAAAAACATGAGTTTTTAGAAAATGTGTTTTATTTCAAAAATAGAATCAACAAAGTATGCACATTCTACGTCATAACGACTTTCTATAGTTTGCGCATGCGTCCGGAAATAAGAAAAGCTTACTTCCACAGTTTTTTAAAATCTCAGCTTCTAGAAGCTTTACATGATTTCGTAAAAAACACGAGTTTTTAAAAATGTGTTTTATTTAAGAAATGGAATCTACAAAGTATCCACATTCTACGTCATAACGACTTTCTATAGTTTGCGCATGCGTCCGGAAATAAGAAAAGCTTACTTCCCCCGTTTTTTAAAATCACAGCTTCTAGAAGGTTTACATGATTTCTTAAAAGACACGAGTTTTTAGAAAATGTGTTTTATTTTATAAATGGAATCTACAAAGTATGCACATTCTACGTCATAACGACTTTCTATAGTTTGCGCATGCGTCCGGAAATAAGAAAAGCTTACTTCCATCGTTTTTAAAATCACAGCTTCTAGAAGGTTTACATGATTTCTTAAAAAACATGAGTTTTTAGAAAATGTGTTTTATTTCATAAATAGAATCTACAAAGTATGCACATTCTACGTCATAACGACTTTCTATAGTTTGCGCATGCGTCCGGAAATAAGAAAAGCTTACTTCCTCTGTTTTTTAAAATCACAGCTTCTAGAAGGTTTACATGATTTCTTAAAAAACACGAGTTTTTAGAAAATGTGTTTTATTTCATCAATGGAATCAACAAAGTATGCACATTCTACGTCATAACAACTTTCTATAGTTTGCGCATGCGTCCGGAAATAAGAAAAGCTTACTTCCCCCGTTTTTTAAAGTCACAGCTTCTAGAAGGTTTACATGATTTCGTAAAAAACATGAGTTTTTAGAAAATGTGTTTTATTTGATAAATCGAATCAACAAAGTATGCACATTCTACATCATAACAACTTTCTATAATTTGCGCATTCGTCCAGAAATAAGAAAAGCTTACTTCCACCGTTTTTTAAAATCATAGCTTCTAGAAGGTTTACATGATTTCGTAAAAAACACGAGTTTTTAGAAAATGTGTTTTATTTCATAAATGGAATCTACAAAGTATGCACATTCTACATCATAACGACTTTCTATAGTTTGCGCATGCGTTCAGAAATAAGAAAAGCTTACTTCCCCCGTTTTTTAAAATCATAGCTTCTAGAAGGTTTACATGATTTCTTAAAAAACACAAGTTTTTAGAAAATGTGTTTTATTTCATAAATGGAATCTACAAAGTATGCACATTCTATGTCATAACGACTTTCTATAGTTTGCGCATGCGTCCGGAAAAAAGAAAAGCTTACTTCCCCCGTTTTTTAAAATCAAAGCTTCTAGAAGGTTCACATGATTTCTTAAAAAACACGAGTTTTTAGAAAATGTGTTTTATTTCATAAATGGAATCAACAAAGTATGCACATTCTATGTCATAACGACTTTCTATTGTTTGCGCATGCGTTTGGAAATAAGAAAAGCTTACTTCCCACGTTTTTTAAAATCACAGCTTCTAGAAGGTTTACATGATTTCTTAAAAAACACGAGTTTTTAGAAAATGTGTTTTATTTCATAAATGGAATCAAAAAAGTATGCACATTCTACGTCATAACGACTTTCTATAGTTTGCGCATTCGTCCTGAAATATGAAAATTTTACTTCCACCGTTTTTTAAAATCACAGCTTCTTTAAGGTTTAAATGATTTCTTAAAAAACACGAGTTTTTAGAAAATGTGTTTTATTTCATAAATGGAATCTACAAAGTATGCACATTCTACGTCATAACGACTTTCTATAGTTTGCGCATGCGTCCGGAAATAAAAAATCTTACTTGCCCCGTTTTTTAAAATCACAGCTTCTAGAAGGTTTACATGATTTCTTAAAAAACATGAGTTTTTAGAAAATGTGTTTTATTTCATAAATGGAATCAACAAAGTATGCAAATTCTACGTCATAAATACTTTCTATAGTTTGCGCATGTGTCCGGAAATAAGAAAAGCTTATTTCCACCGTTTTTTAAAATCACAGCTTCTAGAAGGTTTACATGATTTATTAAAAAACGCGAGTTTTTAGAAAATGTGTTTTATTTCATAAATGGAATCAACAAACTATGCACATTCTACGTCAAAACGACTTTCTATAGTTTGCGCATTCGTCCGGAAATAAGAAAAGCTTACATCCACTGTTTTTTAAAATCACAGCATCTAGAAGGTTTACATGATTTCTTAAAAAACACGAGTTTTTAGAAAATGTGTTTTATTTCATAAATGGAATCAACAAAGTATGCACATTCTACGTCATAACGACTTTCTATAGTTTGCGCATGCGTTTGGAAATAAGAAAAGCTTACTTCCCTAATTTTTTAAAATGACAGCTTCGAGATGATTTACATGATTTCTTAAAAAACACGAGTTTTTGGAAAATGTGTTTTATTTCATAAATGGAATCAACAAAGTATGCACATTCTACGTCATAAAGACTTTCTAGAGTTTGCGCATGTGTCCGGAAATAAGAAAAGCTTACTTCCACCGGTTTTGAAAATCACAACTTCTAGAAGGTTTACATGATTTCGTAAAAAACACGAGTTTTTAAAAATGTGTTTTATTTCATAAATGCAATCTACAAAGTATGCACATTCTACGTCATAACGACATTCTATAGTTTGCGCATGCGTTTACAAATAAGAAAAGCTTATTTCCACCGTTTTTTAAAATCACAGCTTCTAGAAGGTTTACATGATTTCGTAAAAAACACGAGTTTCTAGAAAATGTGTTTTATTTCATAAATGGAATCAACAAAATATGCACATTCTACATCATAACGACTTTCTATAGTTTGCGCATGCGTCCGGAAATAAGAAAAGCTTACTTCCTCCCTTTTTAAAAATCACAGCTTCTAGAAGGTTTACATGATTTCTTAAAAAACATGAGTTCTTAGAAAATGTGTTTTATTTCAAAAATAGAATCAACAGAGTATGCACATTCTACGTCATAACGACTTTCTATAGTTTGCACATGCGTCCGGAAATAAGAAAAGCTTACTTCCACCGTTTTTTAAAATCACAGCTTCTAGAAGGTTTTCATGATTTCTTGAAAAACACGAGTTTTTAGAAAATGTGTTTTATTTAAGAAATGGAATCTACAAAGTATCCACATTCTACGTCATAACGACTTTCAATAGTTTGCGCATGCGTCCGGAAATAAGAAAAGCTTACTTCCCCCGTTTTTTAAAATCACAGCTTCTAGATGGTTTACATGATTTCTTAAAAGACACGAGTTTTTACAAAATGTGTTTTATTTCATAAATGGAATCTACAAAGTATGCACATTCTACATCATAACGACTTTCTATAGTTTGCGCATGCGTCCGGAAATAAGAAAAGCTTACTTCCACTGTTTTTTAAAATCACAGCTTCTAGAAGGTTTACATGATTTCTTAAAAAACACGAGTTTTTAGAGAATGTGTTTTATTTCATCAATGGAATCTACAAAGGATGCACATTCTACGTCATAGGGACTTTCTATAGTTTGCGCATGCGCCCAGAAATAAGAAAAGCCTACTTCCACCGTTTTTAAAATCACAGCTTCTAGAAGGTTTACATGATTTCTTAAAAAACACGAGTTTTTAGAAAATGTGTTTTATTTCATAAATGGAATCTACAAAGTATGCACATTCTACGTCATAACGACTTTCTATAGTTTGCGCATGTGTCCGAAAATAAGAAAAGCTTACTTCCACCATTTTTTAAAACCACAGCTTCTAGAAGGTTTACATGATTTCTTTAAAAACACGAGTTTTTAGAAAATGTGTTTTATTTCATAAATGGAATCTACAAAGTATGCACCTTCTACGTGATAACGACTTTCTATAGTTTGCACATGCGTCCGGAAATAAGAAAAGCTTACTTCCCCCGTTTTTTAAAATCACAGCTTCTAGAAGGTTTACATGATTTCTTAAAAAACACGAGTTTTTAGAAAATGTGTTTTATTTCATAAATGGAATCAACAAAGTATGCATATTCTACGTCATAACGACTTTCTATAGTTTGCGCATGCGTTTGGAAATAAGAAAAGCTTACTTCCCCCGTTTTTTAAAATCACAGCTTCTAGAAGGTTTACATGATTTCTTAAAAAACACGAGTTTTTAGAAAATGTGTTTTATTTCATAAATGGAATCAACAAACTATGCACATTCTACGTCATAACGACTTTCTATAGTTTGCGCATGCATCCGGAAATAAGAAAAGCTTACTTCCACCGTTTTTAAAATCACAGCTTCTAGAAGTTTTACATGATTTCTTAAAAAACACAAGTTTTTAGAAAATGTGTTTTATTTCATAAATAGAATCTACAAAGTATGCACATTCTACGTCATAACGACTTTCTATAGTTTGCGCATGCGTCCGGAAATAAGAAAAGCTAACTTCCACTGTTTTTTAAAATCACAGCTTCTAGAAGGTTTACATGATTACGTAAAAAACACGAGTTTTTAGAAAATGTGTTTTATTTCATAAATGGAATCTACAAAGTATGCACATTCTACGTCATAACGACTTTCTATAGTTTGCGCATGCGTCCGAAAATAAGAAAAGCTTACTTCCACCGTTTTTTAAAATCACAGCTTCTAGAAGGTTTACATGATTTCTTAAAATACACGAGTTTTTAGAAAATGTGTTTTATTTCATAAATAGAACCAACAAAGTATGCACATTCTACGTCGTAACAACTTTCTATAGTTTGCGGATGCGTCCGGAAATAAGAAAAGCGAACTTCCCCAGTTTTTTAAAATCACAACTTTTAGAAGGTTTACATGATTTCGTAAAAAACACTAGTTTTTAGAAAATGTGTTTTATTTCATCAATGGAATCTACAAAGTGTGCACATTCTACGTCATAGGGACTTTCTATAGTTTGCGCATGCGCCCGGAAATAAGAAAAGCGTACTTCCACCGTTTTTTAAAATCACAGCTTCTAGAAGGTTTACATGATTTCGTAAAAAACACGAGTTTTTAGAAAATGTGTTTTATTTCATAAATGGAATCTACAAAGTATGCACATTCTATGTCATAACGACTTTCTATAGTTTGCGCATGTGTCCGAAAATAAGAAAAGCTTACTTCCCCCATTTTTTAAAACCACAGCTTCTAGAAGGTTTACATGATTTCTTTAAAAACACGAGTTTTTAGAAAATGTGTTTTATTTCATAAATGGAATCAACAACGTATGCACATTCCACGTCATAACGACTTTCTATAGTTTGCACATGCGTCCGGAAATAAGAAAAGCTTACTTCCCCCGTTTTTTAAAATCACAGCTTCTAGAAGGTTTACATGATTTCTTAAAAAACACGAGTTTTTAGAAAATGTGTTTTATTTCATAAATGGAATCAAAAAAGTATGCATATTCTACGTCATAACGACTTTCTATAGTTTGCGCATGCGTTTGGAAATAAGAAAAGCTTACTTCCCCCGTTTTTTAAAATCACAGCTTCTAGAAGGTTTACACGATTTCTTAAAAAACACGAGTTTTTAGAAAATGTGTTTCATTTCATAAATGGAATCAACAAAGTATACACATTCTACGTCATAATGACTTTCTATAGTTTGCGGATGCGTCCGGAAATAAGAAAAGCTTACTTCCACTGTTTTTTAAAATCATAGCTTTTAGAAGGTTTACATGATTTCTTAAAAAACACGAGTTTTTAGAAAATGTGTTTTATTTCATAAATGGAATCAACAAAGTATGCACATTCTACGTCATAACGACTTTCTATAGTTTTCGCATGCATTTGGAAATAAGAAAAGCTTACTTCCCCCGTTTTTTAAAATCACAGCTTCTAGAAGGTTTACATGATTTCTTAAAAAACACGAGTTTTTAGAAAATGTGTTTTATATCATCAATGGAATCAACAAAGTATGCACATTCTACGTCATAACGACTTTCGATACTTTGCGCATGCGTTTGGAAATAAGAAAAGCTTACTTCCCCCGTTTTTTAAAATGATAGCTTCTAGAAGGTTTACATGATTTCTTGAAAAACACGAGTTTTTAGAAAATATGTTTTATTTCTTAAATGGAATCAACAAAGTATGCACATTCTACGTCATAATGACTTTCTATAGTTTGCGCATCCGTGCGGAAATAAGAAAAGCTTACTTCCACCGTTTTTTAAAATCACAGCTTCTAGTAGGTTTACATGATTTCGTAAAAAACACGAGTTTTAACAAAATGTGTTTCATTTCATAAATGGAATCAACAAAGTATGCACATTCTACGTCGTAAATACTTTCTATAGTTTGCGCATGCGTGCGGAAATAAGAAAAGCTTACTTCCACTGTTTTTCAAAATCACAGCTTCTAGTAGGTTTACATGATTTCGTAAAAAACACGAGTTTTTAGAAAATGTGCTTTATTTCATAAATGGAATCTACAAAGTATGCACATTCTACTTCATAACGACTTTCTATAGTTTGCGCATGTGTCCGGAAATAAGAAAAGCTCACTTGCCCCGTTTTTTAAAATCCCAGCTTCTATAAGGTTTACATGATTTCTTCAAAAACACGAGTTTTTAGAAAATGTGTTTTATTTCATCAATGGAATCAACAAAGTATGCACATTCTACGTCATAACGACTTTCGATAGTTTGCGCATGCGTTTGGAAATAAGAAAATCTTACTTCCCCCGGTTTTTAAAATCACAGCTTCTAGAAGGTTTACATGATTTCTTAAAAAACATGAGTTTTTAGAAAATGTGTTTTATTTCATAAATAGAATCAACAAAGTATGCACATTCTACATCATAATGACTTTCTATAGTTTGCGGATGCGTCCGGAAATAAGAAAATCTTACTTGCACCGTTTTTTTAAATCACAGCTTCTAGAAGGTTTACATGATTTCGTAAAAAACACGAGTTTTTAGAAAATGTGTTTTATTTCATAAATGGAATCAACAAAGTATGCACATTCTACATCATAACGACTATCTATAGTTTGCGCATGCGTTTGGAAATAAGAAAAGCTTACTTCCCCCGTTTTTTAAAATCACAGCTTCTAGTAGGTTTACATGATTTCGTAAGAAACACGAGTTTTTAGAAAATGTGCTTTATTTCATAAATGGAATCTACCAAGTATGCACATTCTATGTCATAACGACTTTCTATAGTTTGCGCATGCGTCCGGAAATAAGAAAAGCTTACTTCCCTCGTTTTTTAAAATCACGGCTTCTAGAAGGTTTACATGATTTCTTAAAAAACACGAGTTTTTCGAAAATGTGTTGTATTTCACAAATGGAATCAACAAAGTATGCACATTCTACGTCATAACGACTTTCTATAGTTTGCGCATGCGTTTGGAAATAAGAAAAGCTTACTTCCCCCATTTTTTAAAATCACAGCTTCTAGAAGGTTTACATGATTTCTTAAAAAACACGAGTTTTTAGAAAATGTGTTTTATTTCATAAATGGAATAAACAAAGTATGCACATTCTACGTCATAACGAATTTCTATAGTTTGCGCATTCGTCCGGAAATAAGAAAAGCTTACTTCCACCGTTTTTTAAAATCACAGCTTCTAGAAGGTTTACATGATTTCTTAAAAATCCCGAGTTTTTAGAAAATGTGTTTTATTTCATAAATCGAATCTACAAAGTATGCACATTCTACGTCATAACGACTCTCTATACTTTGCGCATGCGTTTGGAAATAAGAAAAGCTTACTTCCCCCGTTTTTTAAAATCATAGCTTCTAGAAGGTTTACATGATTTCTTAAAAAACACGAGTTTTTAAAAAATGTGTTTTATTTCTTAAATGGAATCAACAAAGTATGCACATTCTACGTCATAAATAATTTCTATAGTTTTTGCATGTGTCCGAAAATAAGAAAAGCTTAGTTCCACCGTTTTTTAAAATCACAGCTTCTAGAAGGTTTACATGATTTTTTAAAAAACACGAGTTTTTAGAAAATGTGTTTTATTTCATAAATGGAATCAACAAAGTATGCACATTCTATGTCATAACGACTTTCTATAGTTTGCGCATTCGTCCGGAAATAAGAAAAGCTTACTTCCCTCGTTTTTTAAAATCACAGCTTCTAGAAGGTTTACATGATTTCTTAAAAAACACGAGTTTTTAGAAAATGTCTTTTATTTCATAAATGGAATCAACAAAGTATGCACATTCTATGTCATAACAACTTTCTATAGTTTGCGGATGCATTTGGAAATAATAAAAGCTTACTTCCCCTGTTTTTTAAAATCACAGCTTCTAGATGGTTTACATGATTTCTTAAAAAACACGAGTTTTTAGAAAATGTGTTTTATTTAATAAATGGAATCAACAAAGTATGCACATTCTACGTCATAAATACTTTCTATAGTTTGCGCATACGTCCGGAAATATGAAAAGCTTACTTCCACCGTTTTTCAAAATCACAGCGTCTAGTAGGTTTACATGATTTAGTAAAAAACATGAGTTTTTAGAAAATGTGCTTTATTCCATAAATGGAATCTACAAAGCATGCACATTCTACTTCATAACGACTTTCTATAGTTTGCGGATGCGTCTGGAAATAAGAAAATCTTACTTCCCTCGTTTTTTAAAATCACAGCTTCTAGAAGGTTTACATGATTTCTTAAAAAACACGAGTTTTTAGAAAATTTGTTTTATTTCATAAATGGAATCAACAAAGTATGCACATTCTACGTCATAACGACTTTCTATAGTTTTCGCATTCGTCCAGAAATTAGAAAAGCTTACTTCCACCATTTATTAAAATCACAGCTTCTAGAAGGTTTACATGATTTCGTAAAAAACACGAGTTTTTAAAAAATGTGTTTTATTTCATAAATGCAATCTACAAAGTATGCACATTCTACGTCATAACGACTTTTTATAGTTTACACATGCATCCGGAAATTAGAAAAGCTTACTTCCCTCGTTTTTTAAAATCACAGCTTCTAGAAGGTTTACATGATTTCTTAAAAAACACGAGTTTTTAGAAAATGTGTTTTATTTCATAAATGGAATCAACAAAGTATGCACATTCTATGTCATAACGACTTTCTATAGTTTGCGCATGCGTTTGGAAATAAGAAAAGCTTACTTCCCCCGTTTTTTAAAATCACAACTTCTAAAAGGTTTACATGATTTCTTAAAAAGCACGAGTTTTTAGAAAATTTGTTTTATTTCATAAATGGAATCAACAAAGTATGCACATTCTACGTCATAATTACTTTCTATAGTTTGCGCATGCGTCCGGAAATAAGAAAAGCTTACTTCCACCGTTTTTTAAAATCACAGCTTCTAGAAGGTTTACATGATTTCTTAAAAAACACGAGTTTTTAGAAAATGTGTTTTATTTCATAAATGGAATCAACAAAGTGTGCACATTCTACATCATAACGAATTTCTATAGTTTGTGCATGCGTTTGGAAATAAGAAAAGCTTACTTCCCCTATTTTTTAAAATCACAGCTTCTAGAAGGTTTACATGATTTCTTAAAAAACATGAGTTTTTAGAAAATTTGTTTTATTTCATAAATGGAATCAACAAAGTATGCACATTCTACGTCATAATTACTTTCTATAGTTTGCGCATGCGTCCGGAAATAAGAAAAGCTTACTTCCACGGTTTTTTAAAATCACAGCTTCTAGAAGGTTTACATGATTTCTTAAAAAACACGAGTTTTTAGAAAATGTGTTTTATTTCATAAATGGAATCAACAAAGTATGCACATTCTACGTCATAACGAATTTCTATAGTTTGCGCATTCGTCCGGAAATAAGAAAAGCTTACTTCCCCCGTTTTTTAAAATCATAGCTTCTAGAAGGTTTACATGATTTCTTAAAAAACACGAGTTTTTAGAAAATGTGTTTTATTTCTTAAATGGAATCAACAAAGTATACACATTCTACGTCATAATGACTTTCTATAGTTTGCGCATGCGTCCGAAAATGAGAAAAGCTTACTTCCACCGTTTTTTAAAATCATAGCTTCTAGAAGGTTTACATGATTTTTTTAAAAAACATGAGTTTTTGGAAAATGTGTTTTATTTCATAAATGCAATATACAAAGTATGCACATTCTACGTCATAACGACTTTCTATAGTTTACCCATGCATCCGGAAATAAGAAAAGCTTACTTCCCTCGTTTTTTAAAATCACAGCTTCTAGAAGGTTTACATGATTTCTTTAAAAACACGAGTTTTTAGAAAATGTGTTTTATTTCATAAATGGAATCAACAAAGTATGCACATTCTATGTCATAACGACTTTCTATAGTTTGCGCATGCGTTTGGAAATAAGAAAAGCTTACTTCCCCCGTTTTTTAAAATCACAACTTCTAAAAGGTTTACATCATTTTTTAAAAAGCACGAGTTTTTAGAAAATGTGGTTTATTTCATAAATGGAATCAACAAAGTATGCACATTCTACGTCATAAATACTTTCTATAGTTTGCGCATGCGTCCGGAAATAAGAAAAGCTTACTTCCACCATTTTTTAAAATCACAGCTTCTAGTAGGTTTACATGATTTCGTAAAAAACACGAGTTTTTAGAATATGTGCTTTATTTCATAAATGGAATCTACAAAGTATGCAAATTCTACGTCATAACGGCTTTCTCTAGTTTGCGCATGCATCCGGAAATAAGAAAAGCTTACTTCCACCGTTTTTTAAAATCACAGCTTCTAGAAGGTTTACATGATTTCTTAAAAAACACGAGTTTTTAGAAAATGTGTTTTATTTCATAAATGGAATCAACAAAGTATGCACATTCTACGTCATAAATACTTTCTATAGTTTGCGCATGCGTCCGGAAATAAGAAAAGCTTACTTCCATCGTTTTTTAAAATCACATCTTCTAGTAGGTTTAGATGATTTCGTAAAAAACATGAGTTTTTAGAAAATGTGCTTTATTTCATTAATGGAATCTACAAAGTATGGACATTCTACGTCATAACGACTTTCTATAGTTTGTGCATGTGTCTAGAAATAAGAAAATCTTACTTCCCCTGTTTTTTAAAATCACAGCTTCTAGAACGTTTACATGATTTCTTAAAAAACACGAGTTTATAGATAATGTGTTTTATTTCATAAATGGAATCTACAAAGTATGCACATTCTATGTCATAACGACTTTCTATAGTTTGCGCATGCGTCCGGAAAAAAGAAAAGCTTACTTCCCCCGTTTTTTAAAATCAAAGCTTCTAGAAGGTTCACATGATTTCTTAAAAAACACGAGTTTTTAGAAAATGTGTTTTATTTCATAAATGGAATAACCAAAGTATGCACATTCTACGTCATAACGACTTTCTATTGTTTGCGCATGCGTTTGGAAATAAGAAAAGCTTACTTCCCACGTTTTTTAAAATCACAGATTCTAGAAGGTTTACATGATTTCTTAAAAAACACGAGTTTTTAGAAAATGTGTTTTATTTTATAAATAGAATTAACAAAGTATGCACATTCTATGTCATAACGACTTTCTATAGTTTGCGCATGCGCCCGGAAATAAGAAAAGCTTACTTCCACCGTTTTTTAAAATCACAGCTTCTAGAAGGTTTACATGATTTCGTAAAAAACACGAGTTTTTAGAAAATGTGTTTTATTTCATAAATGGAATCTACAAAGTATGCACATTCTACGTCATAACGACTTTCTATAGTTTGCCCATGCGTCCGAAAATAAGAAAAGCTTACTTCCCCCATTTTTTAAAACCACAGCTTTTAGAAGGTTTACATGATTTCTTAAAAAGCACGAGTTTTTAGAAAATGTGTTTTATTTCATAAATGCAATCAACAAAGTATGCACATTCTACGTCATAACGACTTTCTATAGTTTGCGCATGCGTTTGGAAATAAGAAAAGCTTACTTCTCCATTTTTTAAAATCACAGCTTCTAGAAGGTTTACAGGATTTCTTAAAAAACATGAGATTTTAGAAAATGTGTTTTATTTCATAAATGGAATCAACAAAGTATGCACATTCTACGTCATAACGACTTTCTATAGTTTGCGCATGCGTCCGGAAATAAGAAAAGCTTACTTCCACCGTTTTTTAAAATCACAGCTTATAGAAGGTTTACATGATTTCTTAAAAACCATGAGTTTTTAGAAAATGTGTTTTATTTCATCAATGGAATCAACAAAGTATGCACATTCTACGTCATAACGACTTTCTATAGTTTGCGCATGCGTCCGGAAATAAGAAAAGCTTACTTCCCCCGTTTTTTAAAATCACAGCTTCTAGAAGGTTTACATGATTTCGTAAAAAACATGAGTTTTTAGAAAATGTGTTTTATTTGATAAATCGAATCAACAAAGTATGCACATTCTACGTCATAACGACTTTCTATAATTTGCGCATTCGTCCAGAAATAAGAAAAGCTTACTTCCACCGTTTTTTAAAATCATAGCTTCTAGAAGGTTTACATGATTTCGTAAAAAACACGAGTTTTTAGAAAATGTGTTTTATTTCATAAATGCAATCTACAAAGTATGCACATTCTACGTCATAACGACTTTCTATAGTTTGCGCATGCGTTCAGAAATAAGAAAAGCTTACTTCCCCCGTTTTTTAAAATCACAGCTTCTAGAAGGTTTACATGATTTCTTAAAAAACACAAGTTTTTAGAAAATGTGTTTTATTTCATAAATGGAATCTACAAAGTATGCACATTCTATGTCATAACGAGTTTCTATAGTTTGCGCATGCGTCCGGAAAAAAGAAAAGCTTACTTCCCCCGTTTTTTAAAATCAAAGCTTCTAGAAGGTTCACATGATTTCTTAAAAAACACGAGTTTTTAGAAAATGTGTTTTATTTCATAAATGGAATCGACAAAGTATGCACATTCTACGTCATAACGACTTTCTATTGTTTGCGCATGCGTTTGGAAATAAGAAAAGCTTACTTCCCACGTTTTTTAAAATCACAGCTTCTAGAAGGTTTACATGATTTCTTAAAAAACACGAGTTTTTAGAAAATGTGTTTTATTTCATAAATAGAATCAACAAAGTATGCACATTCTACGTCATAACGACTTTCTATAGTTTGCGGATGCGTCCGGAAATAAGAAAAGCGAACTTCCCCCGTTTTTTAAAATCACAACTTTTAGAAGGTTTACATGATTTCGTAAAAAACACTAGTTTTTAGAAAATGTGTTTTATTTCATCAATGGAATGTACAAGGTATGCACATTCTACGTCATAGGGACTTTCTATAGTTTGCGCATGCGCCCGGAAATAAGAAAAGCTTACTTCCACCATTTTTTAAAATCATAGCTTCTAGAAGGTTTACATGATTTCGTAAAAAACACGAGTTTTTAGAAAATGTGTTTTATTTCATAAATGGAATCAACAAAGTATGCACATTCTACGTCATAACGACTTTCTATAGTTTGCGCATGCGTCCGAAAATAAGAAAAGCTTACTTCCCCCATTTTTTAAAACCACAGCTTCTAGAAGGATTACATGATTTCTTAAAAAACATGAGTTTTTAGAAAATGTGTTTTATTTCATAAATGGAATCAACAAAGTACGCACATTCCACGTCATAACGACTTTCTATAGTTTGCGCATGCGTTTGGAAATAAGAAAAGCTTACTTCTCCATTTTTTAAAATCACAGCTTCTAGAAGGTTTACATGATTTCTTAAAAAACATGAGTTTTTAGAAAATGTGTTTTATTTCATAAATGGAATCAACAAAGTATGCACATTCTACGTCATAACGACTTTATATAGTTTGCGCATGCGTCCAGAAATAAGAAAAGCTTACTTCCACCGTTTTTTAAAATCACAGCTTATAGAAGGTTTACATGATTTCTTAAAAACCACGAGTTTTTAGAAAATGTGTTTTATTTCATCAATGGAATCAACAAAGTATGCACATTCTACGTCATAACGAATTTCTATAGTTTGCGCATGCGTCCGGAAATAAGAAAAGCTTACTTCCCCCGTTTTTTAAATTCACAGCTTCTAGAAGGTTTACATGATTTCGTAAAAAACAGGAGTTTTTAGAAAATGTGTTTTATTTGATAAATCGAATCAACAAAGTATGCACATTCTACGTCATAACGACTTTCTATAATTTGCGCATTCGTCCAGAAATAAGAAAAGCTTACTTCCACCGTTTTTTAAAATCATAGCTTCTAGAAGGTTTACATGATTTCGTAAAAAACGCGAGTTTTTAGAAAATGTGTTTTATTTCATAAATGGAATCTACAAAGTATGCACATTCTACGTCATAACGACTTTCTATAGTTTGCGCATGCGTTCAGAAATAAGAAAAGCTTACTTCCGCCGTTTTTTAAAATCACAGCTTCTAGAAGGTTTACATGATTTCTTAAAAAACAAAAGTTTTTAGAAAATGTGTTTTATTTCATAAATGGAATCTACAAAGTATGCACATTCTACGTCATAACGACTTTCTATAGTTTGCGCATGCGTCCGGAAAAAAGAAAAGCTTACTTCCCCCGTTTTTTAAAATCAAAGCTTCCAGAAGGTTCACATGATTTCTTAAAAAACACGAGTTTTTAGAAAATGTGTTTTATTTCATAAATGGAATCAACAAAGTATGCACATTCTACGTCATAACGACTTTCTATTGTTTGCGCATGCGTTTAGAAATAAGAAAAGCTTACTTCCCACGTTTTTTAAAATCACAGCTTCTAGAAGGTTTACATGATTTCTTAAAAAACACGAGTTTTTAGAAAATTTGTTTTATTTCATAAATAGAATCAACAAAGTATGCACATTCTACGTCATAACGACTTTCTATAGTTTGCGGATGCGTTCGGAAATAAGAAAAGCGAACTTCCCCAGTTTTTTAAAATCACAACTTTTAGAAGGTTTACATGATTTCGTAAAAAACACTAGTTTTTAGAAAATGTGTTTTATTTCATCAATGGAATCTACAAAGTGTGCACATTCTACGTCATAGGGACTTTCTATAGTTTGCGCATGCGCCCGGAAATAAGAAAAGCTTACTTCCACCATTTTTTAAAATCACAGCTTCTAGAAGGTTTACATGATTTCGTAAAAAACACGAGTTTTTAGAAAATGTGTTTTATTTCATAAATGGAATCTACAAAGTATGCACATTCTACGTCATAACGACTTTCTATAGTTTGCGCATGTGTCCGAAAATAAGAAAAGCTTACTTCCCCCATTTTTTTAAACCACAGCTTCTAGAAGGTTTACATGATTTCTTTAAAAACACGAGTTTTTAGAAAATGTGTTTTATTTCATAAATGGAATCAACAAAGTATGCACATTCCACGTCATAACGACTTTCTATAGTTTGCGCATGCGTTTGGAAATAAGAAAAGCTTACTTCTCCATTTTTTAAAATCACAGCTTCTAGAAGGTTTACATGATTTCTTAAAAAACATGAGTTTTTAGAAAATGTGTTTTATTTCATAAATGGAATCAACAAAGTATGCACATTCTAAGTCATAACGACTTTCTATAGTTTGCGCATGCGTCCGGAAATAAGAAAAGCTTACTTCCACCGTTTTTTAAAATCACAGCTTCTAGAAGGTTTACATGATTTCGTAAAAACCACGAGTTTTTAGAAAATGTGCTTTATTTCATCAATGGAATCAACAAAGTATGCACATTCTACATCATAACGACTTTCTATAGTTTGCGCATGCGTCCGAAAATAAGAAAAGCTTGCTCCCCCCATTTTTTAAAATCACAGCTTCTAGAAGGTTTACACGATTTCTTAAAAAACACGAGTTTTTAGAAAATGTGTTTCATTTCATAAATGGAATCAACAAAGTATGCACATTCTACGTCATAACGACTTTCTATACTTTGCGCATGCGTTTGGAAATAACAAAAGCTTACTTCCCCCGTTTTTCAAAATCACAGCTTCTAGAAGGTTTACATGATTTCTTAAAAAACACGAGTTTTTAGAAAATGTGTTTTATTTCATAAATGGAATCAACAAAGTATGCACATTCTACGTCATAACGACTTTCTATAGTTTTCGCATGCATTTGGAAATAAGAAAAGCTTACTTCCCCCGTTTTTTAAAATCACAGCTTCTAGAAGGTTTACATGATTTCTTAAAAAACACGAGTTTTTAGAAAATGTGTTTTATATCATCAATGGAATCAACAAAGTATGCACATTCTACGTCATAACGACTTTCGATACTTTGCGCATGCGTTTGGAAATAAGAAAAGCTTACTTCCCCCGTTTTTTAAAATGATAGCTTCTAGAAGGTTTACATGATTTCTTGAAAAACACGAGTTTTTAGAAAATATGTTTTATTTCTTAAATGGAATCAACAAAGTATGCACATTCTACGTCATAATGAATTTCTATAGTTTGCGCATCCGTGCGGAAATAAGAAAAGCTTACTTCCACCGTTTTTTAAAATCACAGCTTCTAGTAGGTTTATATGATTTCGTAAAAAACACGAGTTTTTACAAAATGTGTTTCATTTCATAAATGGAATCAACAAAGTATGCACATTCTACGTCGTAAATACTTTCTATAGTTTGCGCATGCGTGCGGAAATAAGAAAAGCTTACTTCCACTGTTTTTCAAAATCACAGCTTCTAGTAGGTTTACATGATTTCGTAAAAAACACGAGTTTTTAGAAAATGTGCTTTATTTCATAAATGGAATCTACAAAGTATGCACATTCTACTTCATAACGACTTTCTATAGTTTGCGCATGTGTCCGGAAATAAGAAAAGCTTACTTGCCCCGTTTTTTAAAATCCCAGCTTCTATAAGGTTTACATGATTTCTTCAAAAACACGAGTTTTTAGAAAATGTGTTTTATTTCATCAATGGAATCAACAAAGTATGCACATTCTACGTCATAACGACTTTTGATAGTTTGCGCATGCGTTTGGAAATAAGAAAATCTTACTTCCCCCGGTTTTTAAAATCACAGCTTCTAGAAGGTTTACATGATTTCTTAAAAAACATGAGTTTTTAGAAAATGTGTTTTATTTCATAAATAGAATCAACAAAGTATGCACATTCTACATCATAATGACTTTCTATAGTTTGCGGATGCGTCCGGAAATAAGAAAATCTTACTTGCACCGTTTTTTAAAATCACAGCTTCTAGAAGGTTTACATGATTTCGTAAAAAACACGAGTTTTTAGAAAATGTGTTTTATTTCATAAATGGAATCAACAAAGTATGCACATTCTACATCATAACGACTATCTATAGTTTGCGCATGCGTTTGGAAATAAGAAAAGCTTACTTCCCCCGTTTTTTAAAATCACAGCTTCTAGTAGGTTTACATGATTTCGTAAGAAACACGAGTTTTTAGAAAATGTGCTTTATTTCATAAATGGAATCTACCAAGTATGCACATTCTATGTCATAACGACTTTCTATAGTTTGCGCATGCGTCCGGAAATAAGAAAAGCTTACTTCCCTCGTTTTTTAAAATCACGGCTTCTAGAAGGTTTACATGATTTCTTAAAAAACACGAGTTTTTCGAAAATGTGTTGTATTTCATAAATGGAATCAACAAAGTATGCACATTCTACGTCATAACGACTTTCTATAGTTTGCGCATGCGTTTGGAAATAAGAAAAGCTTACTTCCCCCATTTTTTAAAATCACAGCTTCTAGAAGGTTTACATGATTTCTTAAAAAACACGAGTTTTTAGAAAATGTGTTTTATTTCATAAATGGAATAAACAAAGTATGCACATTCTACGTCATAACGAATTTCTATAGTTTGCGCATTCGTCCGGAAATAAGAAAAGCTTACTTCCACCGTTTTTTAAAATCACGGCTTCTAGAAGGTTTACATGATTTCTTAAAAATCCCGAGTTTTTAGAAAATGTGTTTTATTTCATAAATCGAATCTACAAAGTATGCACATTCTACGTCATAACGACTCTCTATACTTTGCGCATGCGTTTGGAAATAAGAAAAGCTTACTTCCCCCGTTTTTTAAAATCATAGCTTCTAGAAGGTTTACATGATTTCTTAAAAAACACGAGTTTTTAAAAAATGTGTTTTATTTCTTAAATGGAATCAACAAAGTATGCACATTCTACGTCATAAATAATTTCTATAGTTTTTGCATGTGTCCGAAAATAAGAAAAGCTTAGTTCCACCGTTTTTTAAAATCACAGCTTCTAGAAGGTTTACATGATTTTTTAAAAAACACGAGTTTTTAGAAAATGTGTTTTATTTCATAAATGGAATCAAAAAAGTATGCACATTCTATGTCATAACGACTTTCTATAGTTTGCGCATTCGTCTGGAAATAAGAAAAGCTTACTTCCCTCGTTTTTTAAAATCACAGCTTCTAGAAGGTTTACATGATTTCTTAAAAAACACGAGTTTTTAGAAAATGTCTTTTATTTCATAAATGGAATCAACAAAGTATGCACATTCTATGTCATAACAACTTTCTATAGTTTGCGGATGCATTTGGAAATAATAAAAGCTTACTTCCCCTGTTTTTTAAAATCACAGCTTCTAGATGGTTTACATGATTTCTTAAAAAACACGAGTTTTTAGAAAATGTGTTTTATTTAATAAATGGAATCAACAAAGTATGCACATTCTACGTCATAAATACTTTCTATAGTTTGCGCATACGTCCGGAAATATGAAAAGCTTACTTCCACCGTTTTTTAAAATCACAGCGTCTAGTAGGTTTACATGATTTAGTAAAAAACATGAGTTTTTAGAAAATGTGCTTTATTCCATAAATGGAATCTACAAAGCATGCACATTCTACTTCATAACGACTTTCTATAGTTTGCGGATGCGTCTGGAAATAAGAAAATCTTACTTCCCTCGTTTTTTAAAATCACAGCTTCTAGAAGGTTTACATGATTTCTTAAGAAACACGAGTTTTTAGAAAATTTGTTTTATTTCATAAATGGAATCAACAAAGTATGCACATTCTACGTCATAACGACTTTCTATAGTTTTCGCATTCGTCCGGAAATTAGAAAAGCTTACTTCCACCATTTATTAAAATCACAGCTTCTAGAAGGTTTACATGATTTCGTAAAAAACACGAGTTTTTAAAAAATGTGTTTTATTTCATAAATGCAATCTACAAAGTATGCACATTCTACGTCATAACGACTTTCTATAGTTTACACATGCGTCCGGAAATTAGAAAAGCTTACTTCCCTCGTTTTTTAAAATCACAGCTTCTAGAAGGTTTACATGATTTCTTAAAAAACACGAGTTTTTAGAAAATGTGTTTTATTTCATAAATGGAATCAACAAAGTATGCACATTCTATGTCATAACGACTTTCTATAGTTTGCGCATGCGTTTGGAAATAAGAAAAGCTTACTTCCCCCGTTTTTTAAAATCACAACTTCTAAAAGGTTTACATGATTTCTTAAAAAGCACGAGTTTTTAGAAAATTTGTTTTATTTCATAAATGGAATCAACAAAGTATGCACATTCTACGTCATAATTACTTTCTATAGTTTGCGCATGCGTCCGGAAATAAGAAAAGCTTACTTCCACCGTTTTTTAAAATCACAGCTTCTAGAAGGTTTACATGATTTCTTAAAAAACACGAGTTTTTAGAAAATGTGTTTTATTTCATAAATGGAATCAACAAAGTGTGCACATTCTACATCATAACGAATTTCTATAGTTTGTGCATGCGTTTGGAAATAAGAAAAGCTTACTTCCCCTATTTTTTAAAATAACAGCTTCTAGAAGGTTTACATGATTTCTTAAAAAACATGAGTTTTTAGAAAATTTGTTTTATTTCATAAATGGAATCAACAAAGTATGCACATTCTACGTCATAATTACTTTCTATAGTTTGCGCATGCGTCCGGAAATAAGAAAAGCTTACTTCCACGGTTTTTTAAAATCACAGCTTCTAGAAGGTTTACATGATTTCTTAAAAAACACGAGTTTTTAGAAAATGTGTTTTATTTCATAAATGGAATCAACAAAGTATGCACATTCTACGTCATAACGAATTTCTATAGTTTGCGCATTCGTCCGGAAATAAGAAAAGCTTACTTCCCCCGTTTTTTAAAATCATAGCTTCTAGAAGGTTTACATGATTTCTTAAAAAACACGAGTTTTTAGAAAATGTGTTTTATTTCTTAAATGGAATCAACAAAGTATGCACATTGTACGTCATAATGACTTTCTATAGTTTGCGCATGCGTCCGAAAATGAGAAAAGCTTACTTCCACCGTTTTTTAAAATCATAGCTTCTAGAAGGTTTACATGATTTTTTTAAAAAACATGAGTTTTTGGAAAATGTGTTTTATTTCATAAATGCAATATACAAAGTATGCACATTCTACGTCATAACGACTTTCTATAGTTTACCCATGCATCCGGAAATAAGAAAAGCTTACTTCCCTCGTTTTTTAAAATCACAGCTTCTAGAAGGTTTACATGATTTCTTTAAAAACACGAGTTTTTAGAAAATGTGTTTTATTTCATAAATGGAATCAACAAAGTATGCACATTCTATGTCATAACGACTTTCTATAGTTTGCGCATGCGTTTGGAAATAAGAAAAGCTTACTTCCCCCGTTTTTTAAAATCACAACTTCTAAAAGGTTTACATGATTTTTTAAAAAGCACGAGTTTTTAGAAAATGTGGTTTATTTCATAAATGGAATCAACAAAGTATGCACATTCTACGTCATAAATACTTTCTATAGTTTGCGCATGCGTCCGGAAATAAGAAAAGCTTACTTCCACCATTTTTTAAAATCACAGCTTCTAGTAGGTTTACATGATTTCGTAAAAAACACGAGTTTTTAGAAAATGTGCTTTATTTCATAAATGGAATCTACAAAGTATGCAAATTCTACGTCATAACGGCTTTCTCTAGTTTGCGCATGCATCCGGAAATAAGAAAAGCTTACTTCCACCGTTTTTTAAAATCACAGCTTCTAGAAGGTTTACATGATTTCTTAAAAAACACGAGTTTTTAGAAAATGTGTTTTATTTCATAAATGGAATCAACAAAGTATGCACATTCTACGTCATAAATACTTTCTATAGTTTGCGCATGCGTCCGGAAATAAGAAAAGCTTACTTCCATCGTTTTTTAAAATCACAGCTTCTAGTAGGTTTAGATGATTTCGTAAAAAACACGAGTTTTTAGAAAATGTGCTTTATTTCATTAATGGAATCTACAAAGTATGGACATTCTACGTCATAACGACTTTCTATAGTTTGTGCATGTGTCTAGAAATAAGAAAATCTTACTTCCCCTGTTTTTTAAAATCACAGCTTCTAGAACGTTTACATGATTTCTTAAAAAACACGAGTTTATAGATAATGTGTTTTATTTCATAAATGGAATCTACAAAGTATGCACATTCTATGTCATAACGACTTTCTATAGTTTGCGCATGCGTCCGGAAAAAAGAAAAGCTTACTTCCCCCGTTTTTTAAAATCAAAGCTTCTAGAAGGTTCACATGATTTCTTAAAAAACACGAGTTTTTAGAAAATGTGTTTTATTTCATAAATGGAATAACCAAAGTATGCACATTCTACGTCATAACGACTTTCTATTGTTTGCGCATGCGTTTGGAAATAAGAAAAGCTTACTTCCCACGTTTTTTAAAATCACAGATTCTAGAAGGTTTACATGATTTCTTAAAAAACACGAGTTTTTAGAAAATGTGTTTTATTTTATAAATAGAATCAACAAAGTATGCACATTCTATGTCATAACGACTTTCTATAGTTTGCGCATGCGCCCGGAAATAAGAAAAGCTTACTTCCACCGTTTTTTAAAATCACAGCTTCTAGAAGGTTTACATGATTTCGTAAAAAACACGAGTTTTTAGAAAATGTGTTTTATTTCATAAATGGAATCTACAAAGTATGCACATTCTACGTCATAACGACTTTCTATAGTTTGCCCATGCGTCCGAAAATAAGAAAAGCTTACTTCCCCCATTTTTTAAAACCACAGCTTTTAGAAGGTTTACATGATTTCTTAAAAAGCACGAGTTTTTAGAAAATGTGTTTTATTTCATAAATGCAATCAACAAAGTATGCACATTCTACGTCATAACGACTTTCTATAGTTTGCGCATGCGTTTGGAAATAAGAAAAGCTTACTTCTCCATTTTTTAAAATCACAGCTTCTAGAAGGTTTACAGGATTTCTTAAAAAACATGAGATTTTAGAAAATGTGTTTTATTTCATAAATGGAATCAACAAAGTATGCACATTCTACGTCATAACGACTTTCTATAGTTTGCGCATGCATCCGGAAATAAGAAAAGCTTACTTCCACCGTTTTTTAAAATCACAGCTTATAGAAGGTTTACATGATTTCTTAAAAACCATGAGTTTTTAGAAAATGTGTTTTATTTCATCAATGGAATCAACAAAGTATGCACATTCTACGTCATAACGACTTTCTATAGTTTGCGGATGCGTCCGGAAATAAGAAAAGCTTACTTCCCCCGTTTTTTAAAATCACAGCTTTTAGAAGGTTTACATGATTTCGTAAAAAACATGAGTTTTTAGAAAATGTGTTTTATTTGATAAATCGAATCAACAAAGTATGCACATTCTACGTCATAACGACTTTCTATAATTTGCGCATTCGTCCAGAAATAAGAAAAGCTTACTTCCACCGTTTTTTAAAATCATAGCTTCTAGAAGGTTTACATGATTTCGTAAAAAACACGAGTTTTTAGAAAATGTGTTTTATTTCATAAATGCAATCTACAAAGTATTCACATTCTACGTCATAACGACTTTCTATAGTTTGCGCATGCGTTCAGAAATAAGAAAAGCTTACTTCCCCCGTTTTTTAAAATCACAGCTTCTAGAAGGTTTACATGATTTCTTAAAAAACACAAGTTTTTAGAAAATGTGTTTTATTTCATAAATGGAATCTACAACGTATGCACATTCTATGTCATAACGACTTTCTATAGTTTGCGCATGCGTCCGGAAAAAAGAAAAGCTTACTTCCCCCGTTTTTTAAAATCAAAGCTTCTAGAAGGTTCACATGATTTCTTAAAAAACACGAGTTTTTAGAAAATGTGTTTTATTTCATAAATGGAATCGACAAAGTATGCACATTCTACGTCATAACGACTTTCTATTGTTTGCGCATGCGTTTGGAAATAAGAAAAGCTTACTTCCCACGTTTTTTAAAATCACAGCTTCTAGAAGGTTTACATGATTTCTTAAAAAACAAAAGTTTTTAGAAAATGTGTTTTATTTCATAAATGGAATCTACAAAGTATGCACATTCTACGTCATAACGACTTTCTATAGTTTGCGCATGCGTCCGGAAAAAAGAAAAGCTTACTTCCCCCGTTTTTTAAAATCAAAGCTTCTAGAAGGTTCACATGATTTCTTAAAAAACACGAGTTTTTAGAAAATGTGTTTTATTTCATAAATGGAATCAACAAAGTATGCACATTCTACGTCATAACGACTTTCTATTGTTTGCGCAAGCGTTTGGAAATAAGAAAAGCTTACTTCCCACGTTTTTTAAAATCACAGCTTCTAGAAGGTTTACATGATTTCTTAAAAAACACGAGTTTTTAGAAAATTTGTTTTATTTCATAAATAGAATCAACAAAGTATGCACATTTTACGTCATAACGACTTTCTATAGTTTGCGGATGCATTCGGAAATAAGAAAAGCGAACTTCCCCAGTTTTTTAAAATCACAACTTTTAGAAGGTTTACATGATTTCGTAAAAAACACTAGTTTTTAGAAAATGTGTTTTATTTCATCAATGGAATCTACAAAGTGTGCACATTCTACGTCATAGGGACTTTCTATAGTTTGCGCATGCGCCCGGAAATAAGAAAAGCTTACTTCCACCATTTTTTAAAATCACAGCTTCTAGAAGGTTTACATGATTTCGTAAAAAACACGAGTTTTTAGAAAATGTGTTTTATTTCATAAATGGAATCTACAAAGTATGCACATTCTACGTCATAACGACTTTCTATAGTTTGCGCATGTGTCCGAAAATAAGAAAAGCTTACTTCCCCCATTTTTTTAAACCACAGCTTCTAGAAGGTTTACATGATTTCTTTAAAAACACGAGTTTTTAGAAAATGTGTTTTATTTCATAAATGGAATCAACAAAGTATGCACATTCCACGTCATAACGACTTTCTATAGTTTGCGCATGCGTTTGGAAATAAGAAAAGCTTACTTCTCCATTTTTTAAAATCACAGCTTATAGAAGGTTTACATGATTTCTTAAAAAACATGAGTTTTTAGAAAATGTGTTTTATTTCATAAATGGAATCAACAAAGTATGCACATTCTACGTCATAACGACTTTCTATAGTTTGCGCATGCGTCCAGAAACAAGAAAAGCTTACTTCCACCGTTTTTTAAAATCACAGCTTATAGAAGGTTTACATGATTTCGTAAAAACCACGAGTTTTTAGAAAATGTGCTTTATTTCATCAATGGAATCAACAAAGTATGCACATTCTACGTCATAACGACTTTCTATAGTTTGCGCATGCGTCCGGAAATAAGAAAAGCTTACTTCCCCCGTTTTTTAAAATCACAGCTTCTAGAAGGTTTACATGATTTCGTAAAAAACAGGAGTTTTTAGAAAATGTGTTTTATTTGATAAATCGAATCAACAAAGTATGCACATTCTACGTCATAACGACTTTCTATAATTTGCGCATTCGTCCAGAAATAAGAAAAGCTTACTTCCACCGTTTTTTAAAATCATAGCTTCTAGAAGGTTTACATGATTTCATAAAAAACACGAGTTTTTAGAAAATGTGTTTTATTTCATAAATGGAATCTACAAAGTATGCACATTCTACGTCATAACGTCTTTCTATAGTTTGCGCATGCGTTTGGAAATAAGAAAAGCTTACTTCCCACGTTTTTTAAAATCACAGCTTCTAGAAGGTTTACATGATTTCTTAAAAAACACAAGTTTTTAGAAAATGTGTTTTATTTCATAAATAGATTCAACAAAGTATGCACATTCTACGTCATAACGACTTTCTATAGTTTGCGGATGCGTCCGGAAATAAGAAAAGCTTACTTCCCCCGTTTTTTAAAATCACAGCTTCTAGAAGGTTTACATGATTTCGTAAAAAAGATGAGTTTTTAGAAAATGTGTTTTATTTCATAAATGGAATCAACAAAGTATGCACATTCTACGTCATAACGACTTTCTATACTTTGCGCATGCGTCCGGAAATAAGAAAAGCTTACTTCCCCCATTTTTTTAAATCACAGCTTCTAGAAGGTTTACATGATTTCTTAAAAAACACGAGTTTTTAGAAAATGTGTTTTATTTCATAAATGGAATCAACAAAGTATGCACATTCTACGTCATAACGACTTTCTATAGTTTGTGCATGCGTTTGGAAATAAGAAAAGCTTACTTCCCCCATTTTTTAAAATCACAGCTTCTAGAAGGTTTACATGATTTCTTAAAAAACACGAGTTTTTAGAAAATGTGTTTTATTTCATAAATGGAATGAACAAAGTATCCACATTCTACGTCATAACGACTTTCTATAGTTTGCGCATGCGTCCAGAAATAAGAAAAGCTTACTTGCACCGTTTTTTAAAATCACAGCTTCTAGAAGGTTTACATGATTTCTTAAAAAACACGAGTTTTTATAAAATGTGTTTTATTTCATAATTGGAATCAACAAAGTATACATATTCTACGTCATAACGACATTCTATAGTTTGCACATTCGTCCGGAAATAGGAAAAGCATACTTCCACCGTTTTTTAAAATCACAGCTTCTAGAAGGTTTACATGATTTCGTAAAAAACACGAGTTTTTAGAAAATGTGTTTTATTTGATAAATGGAATCTACAAAGTATGCACATTCTACGTCATAATGACTTTCTATAGTTTGCGCATGCGTCCGGAAATAAGAAAAGCTTACTTCCACCGTTTTTTAAAATCACAGCTTCTAGAAGGTTTACATGATTTCGTAAAAAACACGAATTTTTAGAAAATGTCTTTTATTTCATAAATGGAATCTACAAAGTATGCACATTCTACATCCTAATGACTTTCTATAGTTTGCACATGCGTCCGGAAATAAGAAAAGCTTACTTCCACCGTTTTTTAAAATCACACCTTCTAGAAGGTTTACATGATTTCGTAAAAAACACGAGTTTTTAGAAAATGTGTTTTATTTCATAAATGGAATCTACAAAGTATGCACATTCTATGTCATAACAACTTTATATAGTTTGCGCATGCGTCCGGAAATAAGAAAAGCTTACTTCCCCCGTTTTTTAAAATCACAACTTCTAGAAGGTTTACATGATTTCTTAAAAAACACGAGTTTTTAGAAAATGTGTTTTATTTCATAAATGGAATCAACAAAGTATGCATATTCTAAGTCATAACGACTTTTTATAGTTTGCGCATGCGTTTGGAAATAAGAAAAGCTTACTTCCCCTGTTTTTTAAAATCACAGCTTCTAGAAGCTTTACATGATTTTTTAAAAAATACGAGTTTTAGAAAATGTGTTTTATTTCATAAATAGAATCAACAAAGTATGCACATTCTACGTCATAACGACTTTCTAGAGTTTGTGCATGCATCCGGAAATAAGAAAAGCTTACTTCCACCGTCTTTTAAAATCACAGCTTCTACAAGCTGAATTCGATATTAAAGATTTGGGAATGATGCACTATTTCCTAGGTATGGAGGTGTGGCAGAATGCAGGTGGAATCTTCCTTGGTCAAGGGAAGTACACTGTAGATATCCTGAAGAGATTTGGGATGATGGATTGCAAGGCCATGGCCATAGCTATGGCATCGAATCTGAAGCTTCTATGTGATGCTTCATCTGAGCCAGTTGATGTCTCTATGTATCGTCAGATGATTGGGTCCTTGATGTACCTGACGAACACGAGACCATACATTTGCTTTGCTGTGAACACATTGATCCAGTTCCTGATGGATCCGAGGAGTGTTCACCTGGTTGCTGTAAAGCATGTTCTGAGGTACCTGAAGGGTACAGTGGATTATGCGCTCAAGTATGAAGCAAATCAAAAGTTTAACCTACAGGGTTATGTTGATTCAGATTGGGCTGGCAGTGCTGCAGATAGGAAGAGCACATCTGGGTGCTGCTTTAGTATGGGATCAGGTGTGATCTCTTGGTTTAGCAGGAAGCAGTCCTACGTAGCACTGAGTACAGCTGAGGCAGAGTATGTTGCAGCCTGCTCAGCTAGTTGTGAGGCAGTATGGCTATGGAAGCTACTGTCTAAGTTATTTGATCTCCCGTTGGAGGCTACTAGTATCTTCTGTGATAACCAGAGTTGTGTGAAGCTGTCCGAGAACCCAGTGTTTCATGACAGGTCGAAACACATAGAGATCAAATATCACTATATCAGGGATATGGTGCAGAGAGGAGCTGTGAAGCTCCTGTATGTCGTGACGGATGAGCAGATTGCAGATGTGCTGACGAAGCCACTAGCCAGAGTGAAGTTCGAGTACTTCAGAGAGAGGCTTGGCGTTCTTCAGATCAAGGACACTTCGAGGAAGAAGTGATGGACACATTTGCTGAAGCCATTCCAAGCATGTTGGAAGGAGGATCCTTCACATGGTTGTGGATGTAAGCGCTGGATGATGAGCATCAGGATGATGTTCTGGTTTCTGTTTGATATGATCAGTTGGATCATTTTTATGTATGTATGTACACATCATGTTGGATGCTGGATATGATCAGTTGGATCATTTATGTATGTATGCATCATGTTGGATGTTGGATATGATCAGTTGGATCATGTGTATGTATTTTGTATATGCATCATGTTGGATGCTTGGACCATGTATCTGTATTTGTATCAGGTGGATGCATTGATGATCAGGAGGATCATGTATGATGATATGTATCAGGTAGATACTTGGTATGCATCAGGTAGATGCATTGATGATCAAGAGGATCATGTATGGGTGATATGTATCAGGTAGATACTTGGTATGCATCAGGTAGATGCATTGATGATCAGGATGATCATAGATGACGAGCTTCAGGATGTTGCTCCAGATGACATGCAGCAGGATGTTGCAGTGATGATCAGGATGATCATAGATGACGAGCTTCAGGATGTTGCTCCAGATGACATGCAGTAGGATGTTGCAGTGATGATCAGGATGATCATAGATGACGAGCTTCAGGATGTTGCTCCAGATGACATGCAGCAGGACGTTGCAGTGATGATGATCAGGATGATCATGGATACATCAGGATGATGCATGGTGAGTATCAGGTTGATACTCCGTGGCCGTGGATCAGGTTGTGCAGATGAGCATGTAATCCGGTTCCCTGGGAAATTTGCAGATGGTCTTTCGAGGTTTTGCCTATGGCATGTAATCCGGTTCCCCCGTTTTTTAAATTCACAGCTTCTAGAAGGTTTACATGATTTCGTAAAAAACAGGAGTTTTTAGAAAATGTGTTTTATTTGATAAATCGAATCAACAAAGTATGCACATTCTACGTCATAACGACTTTCTATAATTTGCGCATTCGTCCAGAAATAAGAAAAGCTTACTTCCACCGTTTTTTAAAATCATAGCTTCTAGAAGGTTTACATGATTTCGTAAAAAACACGAGTTTTTAGAAAATGTGTTTTATTTCATAAATGGAATCTACAAAGTATGCACATTCTACGTCATAACGACTTTCTATAGTTTGCGCATGCGTTCAGAAATAAGAAAAGCTTACTTCCGCCGTTTTTTAAAATCACAGCTTCTAGAAGGTTTACATGATTTCTTAAAAAACAAAAGTTTTTAGAAAATGTGTTTTATTTCATAAATGGAATCTACAAAGTATGCACATTCTACGTCATAACGACTTTCTATAGTTTGCGCATGCGTCCGGAAAAAAGAAAAGCTTACTTCCCCCGTTTTTTAAAATCAAAGCTTCTAGAAGGTTCACATGATTTCTTAAAAAACACGAGTTTTTAGAAAATGTGTTTTATTTCATAAATGGAATCAACAAAGTATGCACATTCTACGTCATAACGACTTTCTATTGTTTGCGCATGCGTTTGGAAATAAGAAAAGCTTACTTCCCACGTTTTTTAAAATCACAGCTTCTAGAAGGTTTACATGATTTCTTAAAAAACACGAGTTTTTAGAAAATTTGTTTTATTTCATAAATAGAATCAACAAAGTATGCACATTCTACGTCATAACGACTTTCTATAGTTTGCGGATGCGTCCGGAAATAAGAAAAGCGAACTTCCCCAGTTTTTTAAAATCACAACTTTTAGAAGGTTTACATGATTTCGTAAAAAACACTAGTTTTTAGAAAATGTGTTTTATTTCATCAATGGAATCTACAAAGTGTGCACATTCTACGTCATAGGGACTTTCTATAGTTTGCGCATGCGCCCGGAAATAAGAAAAGCTTACTTCCACCATTTTTTAAAATCACAGCTTCTAGAAGGTTTACATGATTTCTTAAAAAACACGAGTTTTTAGAAAATGTGTTTTATTTCATAAATGGAATCTACAAAGTATGCACATTCTACGTCATAACGACTTTCTATAGTTTGCGCATGTGTCCGAAAATAAGAAAAGCTTACTTCCCCTATTTTTTAAACCACAGCTTCTAGAAGGTTTACATGATTTCTTTAAAAACACGAGTTTTTAGAAAATGTGTTTTATTTCATAAATGGAATCAACAAAGTATGCACATTCCACGTCATAACGACTTTCTATAGTTTGCGCATGCGTTTGGAAATAAGAAAAGCTTACTTCTCCATTTTTTAAAATCACAGCTTCTAGAAGGTTTACATGATTTCTTAAAAAACATGAGTTTTTAGAAAATGTGTTTTATTTCATAAATGGAATCAACAAAGTATGCAAATTCTACGTCCTAACGACTTTCTATAGTTTGCGCATGCGTTCGGAAATAAGAAAAGCTTACTTCCACCGTTTTTTAAAATCACAGCTTATAGAAGGTTTACATGATTTCGTAAAAACCACGAGTTTTTAGAAAATGTGTTTTATTTCATCAATGGAATCAACAAAGTATGCACATTCTACGTCATAACGACTTTCTATAGTTTGCGCATGCGTCCGGAAATAAGAAAAGCTTACTTCCCCCGTTTTTTAAAATCACAGCTTCTAGAAGGTTTACATGATTTCGTAAAAAACAGGAGTTTTTAGAAAATGTGTTTTATTTCATAAATCGAATCAACAAAGTATGCACATTCTACGTCATAACGACTTTCTATAATTTGCGCATTCGTCCAGAAATAAGAAAATCTTACTTCCACCGTTTTTTAAAATCATAGCTTCTAGAAGGTTTACATGATTTCGTAAAAAACACGAGTTTTTAGAAAATGTGTTTTATTTCATAAATGGAATCTACAAAGTATGCACATTCTACGTCATAACGTCTTTCTATAGTTTGCGCATGCGTTTGGAAATAAGAAAAGCTTACTTCCCACGTTTTTTAAAATCACAGCTTCTAGAAGGTTTACATGATTTCTTAAAAAACACAAGTTTTTAGAAAATGTGTTTTATTTCATAAATAGATTCAACAAAGTATGCACATTCTACGTCATAACGACTTTCTATAGTTTGCGGATGCGTCCGGAAATAAGAAAAGCTTATTTCCCCCGTTTTTTAAAATCACAGCTTCTAGAAGGTTTACATGATTTCGTAAAAAAGATGAGTTTTTAGAAAATGTGTTTTATTTCATAAATGGAATCTACAAAGTATGCACATTCTACGTCATAACGACTTTCTATACTTTGCGCATGCGTCCGGAAATAAGAAAAGCTTACTTCCCCCATTTTTTTAAATCACAGCTTCTAGAAGGTTTACATGATTTCTTAAAAAACACGAGTTTTTAGAAAATGTGTTTTATTTCATAAATGGAATCAACAAAGTATGCACATTCTACGTCATAACGACTTTCTATAGTTTGTGCATGCGTTTGGAAATAAGAAAAGCTTACTTCCCCCATTTTTTAAAATCACAGCTTCTAGAAGGTTTACATGATTTCTTAAAAAACACGAGTTTTTAGAAAATGTGTTTTATTTCATAAATGGAATAAACAAAGTATCCACATTCTACGTCATAACGACTTTCTATAGTTTGCGCATGCGTCCAGAAATAAGAAAAGCTTACTTGCACCGTTTTTTAAAATCACAGCTTCTAGAAGGTTTACATGATTTCTTAAAAAACACGAGTTTTTATAAAATGTGTTTTATTTCATAATTGGAATCAACAAAGTATGCATATTCTACGTCATAACGACATTCTATAGTTTGCACATTCGTCCGGAAATAGGAAAAGCATACTTCCACCGTTTTTTAAAATCACAGCTTCTAGAAGGTTTACATGATTTGGTAAAAAACACGAGTTTTTAGAAAATGTGTTTTATTTGATAAATGGAATCTACAAAGTATGCACATTCTACGTCATAATGACTTTCTATAGTTTGCGCATGCGTCCGGAAATAAGAAAAGCTTACTTCCACCGTTTTTTAAAATCACAGCTTCTAGAAGGTTTACATGATTTCGTAAAAAACACGAATTTTTAGAAAATGTCTTTTATTTCATAAATGGAATCTACAAAGTATGCACATTCTACATCCTAATGACTTTCTATAGTTTGCACATGCGTCCGGAAATAAGAAAAGCTTACTTCCACCGTTTTTTAAAATCACACCTTCTAGAAGGTTTACATGATTTCGTAAAAAACACGAGTTTTTAGAAAATGTGTTTTATTTCATAAATGGAATCTACAAAGTATGCACATTCTATGTCATAACAACTTTCTATAGTTTGCGCATGCGTCCAGAAATAAGAAAAGCTTACTTCCCCCGTTTTTTAAAATCACAACTTCTAGAAGGTTTACATGATTTCTTAAAAAACACGAGTTTTTAGAAAATGTGTTTTATTTCATAAATGGAATCAACAAAGTATGCATATTCTATGTCATAACGACTTTTTATAGTTTGCGCATGCGTTTGGAAATAAGAAAAGCTTACTTCCCCCGTTTTTTAAAATCACAGCTTCTAGAAGGTTTACATGATTTCTTAAAAAATACGAGTTTTAGAAAATGTGTTTTATTTCATAAATAGAATCAACAAAGTATGCACATTCTACGTCATAACGACTTTCTAGAGTTTGTGCATGCGTCCGGAAATAAGAAAAGCTTACTTCCACCGTCTTTTAAAATCACAGCTTCTACAAGCTGAATTCGATATTAAAGATTTGGGAATGATGCACTATTTCCTAGGTATGGAGGTGTGGCAGAATGCAGGTGTAATCTTCCTTGGTCAAGGGAAGTACACTGTAGATATCCTGAAGAGATTTGGGATGATGGATTGCAAGGCCATGGCCATAGCTATGGCATCGAATCTGAAGCTTCTATGTGATGCTTCATCTGAGCCAGTTGATGTCTCTATGTATCGTCAGATGATTGGGTCCTTGATGTACCTGACGAACACGAGACCATACATTTGCTTTGCTGTGAACACATTGATCCAGTTCCTGATGGATCCGAGGAGTGTTCACCTGGTTGCTGTAAAGCATGTTCTGAGGTACCTGAAGGGTACAGTGGATTATGCGCTCAAGTATGAAGCAAATCAAAAGTTTAACCTACAGGGTTATGTTGATTCAGATTGGGCTGGCAGTGCTGCAGATAGGAAGAGCACATCTGGGTGCTGCTTTAGTATGGGATCAGGTGTGATCTCTTGGTTTAGCAGGAAGCAGTCCTACGTAGCACTGAGTACAGCTGAGGCAGAGTATGTTGCAGCCTGCTCAGCTAGTTGTGAGGCAGTATGGCTATGGAAGCTACTGTCTAAGTTATTTGATCTCCCGTTGGAGGCTACTGGTATCTTCTGTGATAACCAGAGTTGTGTGAAGCTGTCCGAGAACCCAGTGTTTCATGACAGGTCGAAACACATAGAGATCAAATATCACTATATCAGGGATATGGTGCAGAGAGGAGCTGTGAAGCTCCTGTATGTCGTGACGGATGAGCAGATTGCAAATGTGCTGACGAAGCCACTAGCCAGAGTGAAGTTCGAGTACTTCAGAGAGAGGCTTGGCGTTCTTCAGATCAAGGACACTTCGAGGAAGAAGTGATGGACACATTTGCTGAAGCCATTCCAAGCATGTTGGAAGGAGGATCCTTCACATGGCTGTGGATGTAAGCGCTGGATGATGAGCATCAGGATGATGTTCTGGTTTCTGTTTGATATGATCAGTTGGATCATTTTTATGTATGTATGTACGCATCATGTTGGATGCTGGATATGATCAGTTGGATCATTTATGTATGTATGCATCATGTTGGATGTTGGATATGATCAGTTGGATCATGTGTATGTATTTTGTATATGCATCATGTTGGATGCTTGGACCATGTATCTGTATTTGTATCAGGTGGATGCATTGATGATCAGGAGGATCATGTATGATGATATGTATCAGGTAGATACTTGGTATGCATCAGGTAGATGCATTGATGATCAAGAGGATCATGTATGATGATATGTATCAGGTAGATACTTGGTATGCATCAGGTAGATGCATTGATGATCAGGATGATTATAGATGACGAGCTTCAGGATGTTGCTCCAGATGACATGCAGCAGGATGTTGCAGTGATGATCAGGATGATCATAGATGACGAGCTTCAGGATGATGCTCCAGATGACATGCAGTAGGATGTTGCAGTGATGATCAGGATGATCATAGATGACGAGCTTCAGGATGTTGCTCCAAATGACATGCAGCAGGACGTTGCAGTGATGATGATCAAGATGATCATGGATACATCAGGATGATGCATGGTGAGTATCAGGTTGATACTCCGTGGCCGTGGATCAGGTTGTGCAGATGAGCATGTAATCCGGTTCCCTGGGAAATTTGCAGATGGTCTTTCGAGGTTTTGCCTATGGCATGTAATTCGGTGCCCTGGGACATCTGGCAGATGCTCTTTCGAGGTTTTGTCCTATGGCATGTAATTCGTTTCCCTGGGAGATCCGATAGGTTGGGCTGTGTGCCCGTAATCAGTCGTGGGATGCTCTTGCGAGGTTTTTCCATGACCACATGTAATTCGTTGCCCTGGGAGATCCTATAGGTAGAGCTGTGTGCTCGTAACAACCTGGGATGCTCATGCGAGGTTTTTTGGTGAGGTCACATGTAATTCGGTGCCCTGGGAGATCCTATAGGTAGAGCTGTGTGCTCGTAACAGCCTGGGATGCTCTTTCAAGGTTTTGTGACGCACGTAATAAGTCCTGAGGATTCCACAGTATGGCCAGTGATGATGAAGACCTGCAGGTGGTGGGCCTACATCCAGTATGAAAAAGGACTGGCTCTGTAGAACTTCCTATGACGAGTAGAGTCAGAGATTGGTTGAGATAGTAACAGCAGTGACGATGATGATGACGATGATCCAGAGAAGAAGACTTGTCTAGCAGATCTGTGTTGAGAAATACCTTCCTAGTTAAGAGGGAGTGTTAATGTATATGTAACTTCGGAATGTATTTCATCTATATATTATATTTATATTTATTGTACCCTTATAAGAGACGTGTTATTCCTCTATAAGGAAGTGTCGTCATGTGGATTGACAAGTGTCGCAAGTTTGTGTACTTGCCGATGGGTTATTAGACCACCTTATGGGGCTGGCCCTGATTAATATATAATATAATGTGGGTGTATCAAAGTAGACAAGTCGGCCCCATGTGGTCACTGGGCAAAAAGGTGAGTATAAATAGAGATAGGAGATCTCTATTTTACTCACTCGGAAAAGTAACTATCTCTCTCTCTGAAAAGTGGCGCACTAGTGAGGAGGAGGAGGATCATCTGCTAGGAGACTATCTCAGTGTTATTTGGTTGTATTTTGGTTGAGCCATTGCTCTCTCTATCTCTGAGGAAGTTGTGGGGTTTTTCACCTTAGGTTTTTCCCCACGGAAACTCTGTGTCTCTTGTCTCTATGCTTTTGATTCTTGTGATGCTTGTGATGCTTGTCATATTATGATTGTCATGCATTGATATACTGTAGATGTTATTCTCTTAGCAAAGATCCCATAGTATTGTGATTTAATACTAAAAATTTAACATTTACATGATTTCTTAAAAAACACGAGTTTTTAGAAAATGTGTTTTATTTCATAAATGGAATCAACAAAGTATGCACATTCTACGTCATAACGACTTTCTATAGTTTGCACATGCGTCCGGAAATAAGAAAAGCTTACTTCCACCGTTTTTTAAAATCACAGCTTCTAGAAGGTTTACATGATTTCTTAAAAACCACGAGTTTTTAGAAAATGTGTTTTATTTCATAAATGGAATCAACAAAGTATGCACATTCTACGTCATAACGACTTTCTATAGTTTGTGCATTCGTCCGGAAATAAGAAAAGCTTACTTCCACCGTTTTTTAAAATCACAGCTTCTAGAAGGTTTAAATGATTTCTTAAAAAACCCGAGTTTTTAGAAAATGTGTTTTATTTCATAAATGGAATCTACAAAGTATGCACATTCCACGTCATAACGACTTTCTATAGTTTGCGCATCCGTCCGGAAATAAGAAAAGCTTACTTCCCCCATTTTTTAAAATCACGGCTTCTAGAAGGTTTAAATGATTTCTTAAAAAGCACGAGTTTTTAGAAAATGTGTTTTATTTCATAAATGGAGTCTACAAAGTATGCACATTCCACGTCATAACGACTTTCTATAGTTTGCGCATTCGTCCGGAAATAAGAAAAGCTTACTTCCCCCGTTTTTTAAAATCACGGCTTCTAGAAGGTTTAAATGATTTCTTAAAAAGCACGAGTTTTTAGAAAATGTGTTTTATTTCATCAATGGAATCTACAAAGTATGCACATTCTATGTCATAACGACTTTCTTTAGTTTACGCATGCGTCCGGAAATAAGAAAACCTTACTTCCACCATTTTTTAAAATCACAGCTTCTAGAAGGTTTACATGATTTCTTAAAAAACACGAGTTTTTAGAAAATGTGTTTTATTTCATAAATGCAATCAACAAAGTATGCACATTCTACATCATAACGACTTTCTATAGTTTGAGCATGCGTCCGGAAATAAGAAAAGCTTACTTCCCCTGTTTTTTAAAATCACAGCTTCTAGAAGGTTTACATGATTTCTTAAAAAACACGAGTTTTTAGAAAATGTGTTTTTATTTCATAAATGGAATCAACAAAGTATGCAAATTCTACGTCATAACGACTTTCTATAGTTTGCGCATTCGTCCGGAAATAAGATAAGCTTACTTCCACCGTTTATTAAAATCACAGCTTCTAGAAGGTTTACATGATTTCGTAAAAAACACGAGTTTTTAGAAAATGTGTTTTATTTCATAAATGCAACCAACAAAGTATGCACATTCTACGTCATAACGACTTTCTATAGTTTGCGGATGCGTTTGGAAATAAGAAAAGCTTACTTCCCCCGTTTTTTAAAATCACAGCTTCTAGAAGGTTTACATGATTTCTTAAAAAACACGAGTTTTAAGAAAATGTGTTTTATTTCATCAATGGAATCTACAAAGTATGCACATTCTACGTCATAACAACTTTCTATAGTTTGCGCATGTGTTCGGAAATAAGAAAAGCTTACTTCCCCCGTTTTTTAAAATCACAGCTTCTAGAAGGTTTACATGATTTCTTAAAAAACACGAGTTTTTAGAAAATGTGTTTTATTTCATAAATGGAATAAACAAAGTATGCACATTCTACGTCATAAATACTTTCTATAGTTTTGCGCATGCATCCGGAAATAAGAAAAGCTTACTTCCACCGTTTTTTAAAATCACAGCTTCTAGAAGGTTTACATGATTTCGTAAAAAACACGAGTTTTTCGAAAATGTGCTTTATTTCATAAATGGAATCTACAAAGTATGCACATTCTACGTCATAACGACTTTTTATAGTTTGCGCATGCCTCCGGAAATAAGAAAATCTTACTTCCCCCGTTTTTTAAAATCACAGCTTCTAGAACGTTTACATGATTTCTTAAAAAACACGAGTTTTTAGAAAATTTGTTTTATTTCATAAATGGAATCAACAAAGTATGCACATTCTATGTCATAACGACTTTGTATAGTTTGCGCATGCGTCCGGAAATAAGAAAAGCTTACTTCCCCCGTTTTTTAAAATCACAGCTTCTAGAAGGTTTACATGATTTCTTAAAAAACACAAGTTTTTAGAAAATGTGTTTTATTTCATAAATGGAATAAACAAAGTATGCACATTCTACGTCATAAATACTTTCTATAGTTTTGCGCATGCGTCCGGAAATAAGAAAAGCTTACTTCCACTGTTTTTTAAAATGACAGCTTCTAGAAGGTTTACATGATTTCGTAAAAAACACGAGTTTTTAGAAAATGTGCTTTATTTCATAAATGGAATCTACAAAGTATGCACATTCTACGTCATAACGACTTTTTATAGTTTGCGCATGCCTCCGGAAATAAGAAAATCTTACTTCCCCCAATTTTTAAAATCACAGCTTCTAGAAGGTTTACATAATTTCCTAAAAAACACGAGTTTTTAGAAAATTTATTTTATTTCATAAATGGAATCAACAAAGTATGCACATTCTAGGTCATAACGACTTTGTAAAGTTTGCGCATGCGTCCGGAAATAAGAAAATCTTACTTCCACCGTTTTTTAAAATCACAGCTTCTAGAAGGTTTACATGATTTCTTAAAAAACATGAGTTTTTAGAAAATGTGTTTTATTTCATAAATGGAATAAACAATGTATGCACATTCTACGTCATAAATACTTTCTATAGTTTTGCGCATGCATCCGGAAATAAGAAAAGCTTACTTCCACCGTTTTTTAAAATCACAGCTTCTAGAAGGTTTACATGATTTCGTAAAAAACACGAGTTTTTAGAAAATGTGCTTTATTTCATAAATGGAATCTACAAAGTATGCACATTCTACGTCATAACGACTTTTTATAGTTTGCGCATGCCTCCGGAAATAAGAAAATCTTACTTCCCCCGTTTCTTAAAATCACAGCTTCTAGAAGGTTTACATGATTTCTTAAAAAACACGAGTTTTTAGAAAATTTGTTTTATTTCATAAATGGAATCAACAAAGTATGCACATTCTATGTCATAACGACTTTGTATAGTTTGCACATGCGTCCGGAAATAAGAAAAGCTTACTTCCCCCGTTTTTTAAAATCACAGCTTCTAGAAGGTTTACATGATTTCTTAAAAAACACAAGTTTTTAGAAAATGTGTTTTATTTCATAAATGGAATAAACAAAGTATGCACATTCTACGTCATAAATACTTTCTATAGTTTTGCGCATGCGTCCGGAAATAAGAAAAGCTTACTTCCACCGTTTTTTAAAATGACAGCTTCTAGAAGGTTTACATGATTTCGTAAAAAACACGAGTTTTTAGAAAATGTGCTTTATTTCATAAATGGAATCTACAAAGTATGCACATTCTACGTCATAACGACTTTTTATAGTTTGCGCATGCCTCCGGAAATAAGAAAATCTTACTTCCCCCGTTTTTTAAAATCACAGCTTTTAGAAGGCTTACATAATTTCCTAAAAAACACGAGTTTTTAGAAAATTTATTTTATTTCATAAATGGAATCAACAAAGTATGCACATTCTATGTCATAACGACTTTGTAAAGTTTGCGCATGCGTCCGGAAATAAGAAAATCTTACTTCCACCGTTTTTTAAAATCACAGCTTCTAGAAGGTTTACATGATTTCTTAAAAAACACGAGTTTTTAGAAAATGTGTTTTATTTCATAAATGGAATAAACAAAGTATGCACATTCTACGTCATAAATACTTTCTATAGTTTTGCGCATGCATCCGGAAATAAGAAAAGCTTACTTCCACCTTTTTTTAAAATCACAGCTTCTAGAAGGTTTACATGATTTCGTAAAAAACACGAGTTTTTAGAAAATGTGCTTTATTTCATAAATGGAATCTACAAAGTATGCACATTCTACGTCATAACGACTTTTTATAGTTTGCGCATGCCTCTGGAAATAAGAAAATCTTACTTCCCCCGTTTTTTAAAATCACAGCTTCTAGAAGGTTTACATGATTTCTTAAAAAACACGAGTTTTTAGAAAATTTGTTTTATTTCATAAATGGAATCAGAAAAGTATGCACATTCTATGTCATAACGACTTTGTATAGTTTGCGCATGCGTCCGGAAATAAGAAAAGCTTACTTCCCCCGTTTTTTAAAATCACGGCTTCTAGAAGGTTTACATGATTTCTTAAAAAACACAAGTTTTTAGAAAATGTGTTTTATTTCATAAATGGAATAAACAAAGTATGCACATTCTACGTCATAAATACTTTCTATAGTTTTGCGCATGCGTCCGGAAATAAGAAAAGCTTACTTCCACCGTTTTTAAAAATGACAGCTTCTAGAAGGTTTACATGATTTCGTAAAAAACACGAGTTTTTAGAAAATGTGCTTTATTTCATAAATGGAATCTACAAAGTATGCACATTCTACGTCATAACGACTTTTTATAGTTTGCACATGCCTCCGGAAATAAGAAAATCTTACTTCCCCTGTTTTTTAAAATCACAGCTTCTAGAAGGTTTACATAATTTCTTAAAAAACACGAGTTTTTAGAAAATTTGTTTTATTTCATAAATGGAATCAACAAAGTATGCACATTCTATGTCATAACGACTTTGTATAGTTTGCGCATGCGTCCGGAAATAAGAAAAGCTTACTTCCCCCGTTTTTTAAAATCACAGCTTCTAGAAGGTTTACATGATTTCTTAAAAAACACGAGTTTTTAGAAAATGTGTTTTATTTCATAAATGGAATAAACAAAGTATGCACATTCTACGTCATAAATACTTTCTATAGTTTTGCGCATGCATCCGGAAATAAGAAAAGCTTACTTCCACCGTTTTTTAAAATCACAGCTTCTAGAAGGTTTACATGATTTCGTAAAAAACACGAGTTTTTAGAAAATGTGCTTTATTTCATAAATGGAATCTACAAAGTATGCACATTCTACGTCATAACGACTTTTATAGTTTGCGCATGCCTCCGGAAATAAGAAAATCTTACTTCCCCCGTTTTTTAAAATCACAGCTTCTAGAAGGTTTACATGATTTCTTAAAAAACACGAGTTTTTAGAAAATGTGTTTTTATTTCATAAATGGAATCAACAAAGTATGCAAATTCTACGTCATAACGACTTTCTATAGTTTGCGCATTCGTCCGGAAATAAGATAAGCTTACTTCCACCGTTTATTAAAATCACAGCTTCTAGAAGGTTTACATGATTTCGTAAAAAACACGAGTTTTTAGAAAATGTGTTTTCTTTCATAAATGCAACCAACAAAGTATGCACATTCTACGTCATAACGACTTTCTATAGTTTGCGGATGCGTTTGGAAATAAGAAAAGCTTACTTCCCCCGTTTTTTAAAATCACAGCTTCTAGAAGGTTTACATGATTTCTTAAAAAACACGAGTTTTAAGAAAATGTGTTTTATTTCATCAATGGAATCTACAAAGTATGCACATTCTACGTCATAACAACTTTCTATAGTTTGCGCATGCGTTCGGAAATAAGAAAAGCTTACTTCCCCCGTTTTTTAAAATCACAGCTTCTAGAAGGTTTACATGATTTCTTAAAAAACACGAGTTTTTAGAAAATGTGTTTTATTTCATAAATGGAATAAACAAAGTATGCACATTCTACGTCATAAATACTTTCTATAGTTTTGCGCATGCATCCGGAAATAAGAAAAGCTTACTTCCACCGTTTTTTAAAATCACAGCTTCTAGAAGGTTTACATGATTTCGTAAAAAACACGAGTTTTTAGAAAATGTGCTTTATTTCATAAATGGAATCTACAAAGTATGCACATTCTACGTCATAACGACTTTTTATAGTTTGCGCATGCCTCCGGAAATAAGAAAATCTTACTTCCCCCGTTTTTTAAAATCACAGCTTCTAGAAGGTTTACATGATTTCTTAAAAAACACGAGTTTTTAGAAAATTTGTTTTATTTCATAAATGGAATCAACAAAGTATGCACATTCTATGTCATAACGACTTTGTATAGTTTGCGCATGCGTCCGGAAATAAGAAAAGCTTACTTCCCCCGTTTTTTAAAATCACAGCTTCTAGAAGGTTTACATGATTTCTTAAAAAACACAAGTTTTTAGAAAATGTGTTTTATTTCATAAATGGAATAAACAAAGTATGCACATTCTACGTCATAAATACTTTCTATAGTTTTGCGCATGCGTCCGGAAATAAGAAAAGCTTACTTCCACTGTTTTTTAAAATGACAGCTTCTAGAAGGTTTACATGATTTCGTAAAAAACACGAGTTTTTAGAAAATGTGCTTTATTTCATAAATGGAATCTACAAAGTATGCACATTCTACGTCATAACGACTTTTTATAGTTTGCGAATGCCTCCGGAAATAAGAAAATCTTACTTCCCCCGATTTTTAAAATCACAGCTTCTAGAAGGTTTACATAAGTTCCTAAAAAACACGAGTTTTTAGAAAATTTATTTTATTTCATAAATGGAATCAACAAAGTATGGACATTCTATGTCATAACGACTTTGTAAAGTTTGCGCATGCGTCCGGAAATAAGAAAATCTTACTTCCACCGTTTTTTAAAATCACAGCTTCTAGAAGGTTTACATGATTTCTTAAAAAACATGAGTTTTTAGAAAATGTGTTTTATTTCATAAATGGAATAAACAATGTATGCACATTCTACGTCATAAATACTTTCTATAGTTTTGCGCATGCATCCGGAAATAAGAAAAGCTTACTTCCACCGTTTTTTAAAATCACAGCTTCTAGAAGGTTTACATGATTTCGTAAAAAACACGAGTTTTTAGAAAATGTGCTTTATTTCATAAATGGAATCTACAAAGTATGCACATTCTACGTCATAACGACTTTTTATAGTTTGCGCATGCCTCCGGAAATAAGAAAATCTTACTTCCCCCGTTTTTTAAAATCACAGCTTCTAGAAGGTTTACATGATTTCTTAAAAAACACGAGTTTTTAGAAAATTTGTTTTATTTCATAAATGGAATCAACAAAGTATGCACATTCTATGTCATAACGACTTTGTATAGTTTGCACATGCGTCCGGAAATAAGAAAAGCTTACTTCCCCCGTTTTTTAAAATCACAGCTTCTAGAAGGTTTACATGATTTCTTAAAAAACACAAGTTTTTAGAAAATATGTTTTATTTCATAAATGGAATAAACAAAGTATGCACATTCTACGTCATAAATACTTTCTATAGTTTTGCGCATGCGTCCGGAAATAAGAAAAGCTTACTTCCACCGTTTTTTAAAATGACAGCTTCTAGAAGGTTTACATGATTTCGTAAAAAACACGAGTTTTTAGAAAATGTGCTTTATTTCATAAATGGAATCTACAAAGTATGCACATTCTACGTCATAACGACTTTTTATAGTTTGCGCATGCCTCCGGAAATAAGAAAATCTTACTTCCCCCGTTTTTTAAAATCACAGCTTCTAGAAGGCTTACATAATTTCCTAAAAAACACGAGTTTTTAGAAAATTTATTTTATTTCATAAATGGAATCAACAAAGTATGCACATTCTATGTCATAACGACTTTGTAAAGTTTGCGCATGCGTCCGGAAATAAGAAAATCTTACTTCCACCGTTTTTTAAAATCACAGCTTCTAGAAGGTTTACATGATTTCTTAAAAAACACGAGTTTTTAGAAAATGTGTTTTATTTCATAAATGGAATAAACAAAGTATGCACATTCTACGTCATAAATACTTTCTATAGTTTTGCGCATGCATCCGGAAATAAGAAAAGCTTACTTCCACCGTTTCTTAAAATCACAACTTCTAGAAGGTTTACATGATTTCGTAAAAAACACGAGTTTTTAGAAAATGTGCTTTATTTCATAAATGGAATCTACAAAGTATGCACATTCTACGTCATAACGACTTTTTATAGTTTGCGCATGCCTCTGGAAATAAGAAAATCTTACTTCCCCCGTTTTTTAAAATCACAGCTTCTAGAAGGTTTACATGATTTCTTAAAAAACACGAGTTTTTAGAAAATTTGTTTTATTTCATAAATGGAATCAACAAAGTATGCACATTCTATGTCATAACGACTTTGTATAGTTTGCGCATGCTTCCGGAAATAAGAAAAGCTTACTTCCCCCGTTTTTTAAAATCACAGCTTCTAGAAGGTTTACATGATTTCTTAAAAAACACAAGTTTTTAGAAAATGTGTTTTATTTCATAAATGGAATAAACAAAGTATGCACATTCTACGTCATAAATACTTTCTATAGTTTTGCGCATGCGTCCGGAAATAAGAAAAGCTTACTTCCACCGTTTTTAAAAATGACAGCTTCTAGAAGGTTTACATGATTTCGTAAAAAACACGAGTTTTTAGAAAATGTGCTTTATTTCATAAATGGAATCTACAAAGTATGCACATTCTACGTCATAACGACTTTTTATAGTTTGCACATGCCTCTGGAAATAAGAAAATCTTACTTCCCCTGTTTTTTAAAATCACAGCTTCTAGAAGGTTTACATAATTTCCTAAAAAACACGAGTTTTTAGAAAATTTATTTTATTTCATAAATGGAATCAACAAAGTATGCACATTCTATGTCATAACGACTTTGTAAAGTTTGCGCATGCGTCCGGAAATAAGAAAATCTTACTTCCACCGTTTTTTAAAATCACAGCTTCTAGAAGGTTTACATGATTTCTTAAAAAACACGAGTTTTTAGAAAATGTGTTTTATTTCATAAATGGAATAAACAAAGTATGCACATTCTACGTCATAAATACTTTCTATAGTTTTGCGCATGCATCCGGAAATAAGAAAAGCTTACTTCCACCGTTTTTTAAAATCACAGCTTCTAGAAGGTTTACATGATTTCGTAAAAAACACGAGTTTTTAGAAAATGTGCTTTATTTCATAAATGGAATCTACAAAGTATGCACAATCTACGTCATAACGACTTTTTATAGTTTGCGCATGCCTCCGGAAATAAGAAAATCTTACTTCCCCCGTTTTTTAAAATCACAGCTTCTAGAAGGTTTACATGATTTCTTAAAAAACACGAGTTTTTAGAAAATTTGTTTTATTTCATAAATGGAATCAACAAAGTATGCACATTCTATGTCATAACGACTTTGTATAGTTTGCGCATGCGTCCGGAAATAAGAAAAGCTTACTTCCCCCGTTTTTTAAAATCACAGCTTCTAGAAGGTTTACATGATTTCTTAAAAAACACAAGTTTTTAGAAAATGTGTTTTATTTCATAAATGGAATAAACAAAGTATGCACATTCTACGTCATAAATACTTTCTATAGTTTTGCGCATGCGTCCGGAAATAAGAAAAGCTTACTTCCACCGTTTTTTAAAATGACAGCTTCTAGAAGGTTTACATGATTTCGTAAAAAACATGATTTTTTAGAAAATGTGCTTTATTTCATAAATGGAATCTACAAAGTATGCACATTCTACGTCATAACGACTTTTTATAGTTTGCGCATGCCTCCGGAAATAAGAAAATCTTACTTCCCCCGTTTTTTAAAATCACAGCTTCTAGAAGGCTTACATAATTTCCTAAAAAACACGAGTTTTTAGAAAATTTATTTTATTTCATAAATGGAATCAACAAAGTATGCACATTCTATGTCATAACGACTTTGTAAAGTTTGCGCATGCGTCCGGAAATAAGAAAATCTTACTTCCACCGTTTTTTAAAATCACAGCTTCTAGAAGGTTTACATGATTTCTTAAAAAACACGAGTTTTTAGAAAATGTGTTTTATTTCATAAATGGAATAAACAAAGTATGCACATTCTACGTCATAAATACTTTCTATAGTTTTGCGCATGCATCCGGAAATAAGAAAAGCTTACTTCCACCGTTTTTTAAAATCACAGCTTCTAGAAGGTTTACATGATTTCGTAAAAAACACGAGTTTTTAGAAAATGTGCTTTATTTCATAAATGGAATCTACAAAGTATGCACATTCTACGTCATAACGACTTTTTATAGTTTGCGCATGCCTCTGGAAATAAGAAAATCTTACTTCCCCCGTTTTTTAAAATCACAGCTTCTAGAAGGTTTACATGATTTCTTAAAAAACACGAGTTTTTAGAAAATTTGTTTTATTTCATAAATGGAATCAACAAAGTATGCACATTCTATGTCATAACGACTTTGTATAGTTTGCGCATGCGTCCGGAAATAAGAAAAGCTTACTTCCCCCGTTTTTTAAAATCACAGCTTCTAGAAGGTTTACATGATTTCTTAAAAAACACAAGTTTTTAGAAAATGTGTTTTATTTCATAAATGGAATAAACAAAGTATGCACATTCTACGTCATAAATACTTTCTATAGTTTTGCGCATGCGTCCGGAAATAAGAAAAGCTTACTTCCACCGTTTTTAAAAATGACATCTTCTAGAAGGTTTACATGATTTCGTAAAAAACACGAGTTTTTAGAAAATGTGCTTTATTTCATAAATGGAATCTACAAAGTATGCACATTCTACGTCATAACGACTTTTTATAGTTTGCACATGCCTCCGGAAATAAGAAAATCTTACTTCCCCTGTTTTTTAAAATCACAGCTTCTAGAAGGTTTACATAATTTCCTAAAAAACACGAGTTTTTAGAAAATTTATTTTATTTCATAAATGGAATCAACAAAGTATGCACATTCTATGTCATAACGACTTTGTAAAGTTTGCGCATGCGTCCGGAAATAAGAAAATCTTACTTCCACCGTTTTTTAAAATCACAGCTTCTAGAAGGTTTACATGATTTCTTAAAAAACACGAGTTTTTAGAAAATGTGTTTTATTTCATAAATGGAATAAACAAAGTATGCACATTCTACGTCATAAATACTTTCTATAGTTTTGCGCATGCATCCGGAAATAAGAAAAGCTTACTTCCACCGTTTTTTAAAATCACAGCTTCTAGAAGGTTTACATGATTTCGTAAAAAACACGAGTTTTTAGAAAATGTGCTTTATTTCATAAATGGAATCTACAAAGTATGCACATTCTACGTCATAACGACTTTTTATAGTTTGCGCATGCCTCCGGAAATAAGAAAATCTTACTTCCCCCGTTTTTTAAAATCACAGCTTCTAGAAGGTTTACATGATTTCTTAAAAAACACGAGTTTTTAGAAAATGTGTTTTTATTTCATAAATGGAATCAACAAAGTATGCAAATTCTACGTCATAACGACTTTCTATAGTTTGCGCATTCGTCCGGAAATAAGATAAGCTTACTTCCACCGTTTATTAAAATCACAGCTTCTAGAAGGTTTACATGATTTCGTAAAAAACACGAGTTTTTAGAAAATGTGTTTTCTTTCATAAATGCAACCAACAAAGTATGCACATTCTACGTCATAACGACTTTCTATAGTTTGCGGATGCGTTTGGAAATAAGAAAAGCTTACTTCCCCCGTTTTTTAAAATCACAGCTTCTAGAAGGTTTACATGATTTCTTAAAAAACACGAGTTTTAAGAAAATGTGTTTTATTTCATCAATGGAATCTACAAAGTATGCACATTCTACGTCATAACAACTTTCTATAGTTTGCGCATGCGTTCGGAAATAAGAAAAGCTTACTTCCCCCGTTTTTTAAAATCACAGCTTCTAGAAGGTTTACATGATTTCTTAAAAAACACGAGTTTTTAGAAAATGTGTTTTATTTCATAAATGGAATAAACAAAGTATGCACATTCTACGTCATAAATACTTTCTATAGTTTTGCGCATGCATCCGGAAATAAGAAAAGCTTACTTCCACCGTTTTTTAAAATCACAGCTTCTAGAAGGTTTACATGATTTCGTAAAAAACACGAGTTTTTAGAAAATGTGCTTTATTTCATAAATGGAATCTACAAAGTATGCACATTCTACGTCATAACGACTTTTTATAGTTTGCGCATGCCTCCGGAAATAAGAAAATCTTACTTCCCCCGTTTTTTAAAATCACAGCTTCTAGAAGGTTTACATGATTTCTTAAAAAACACGAGTTTTTAGAAAATTTGTTTTATTTCATAAATGGAATCAACAAAGTATGCACATTCTATGTCATAACGACTTTGTATAGTTTGCGCATGCGTCCGGAAATAAGAAAAGCTTACTTCCCCCGTTTTTTAAAATCACAGCTTCTAGAAGGTTTACATGATTTCTTAAAAAACACGAGTTTTTAGAAAATGTGTTTTATTTCATAAATGGAATCAACAAAGTATGCACATTGTACGCCATAACGACTTTCTATAGTTTGCGCATTCGTCCGGAAATAAGAAAAGCGTACTTCCACCGTTTTTTAAAATCACAGCTACTAGAAGTTTTACATGATTTCGTAAAATACACGAGTTTTTAGAAATATGTTTTATTTGATAAATGGAATCTACAAAATATGCACATTCTACGTCATAACGACTTTCTATAGTTTGCGCATGGATCCGGAAATAAGAAAAGCTTACTTCCCCCGTTTTTTAAAATCACAGCTTCTAGAAGGTTTACATGATTTCTTAAAAAACACGAGTTTTTAGAAAATGTGTTTTATTTCATAAATGGAATCAACAAAGTATGCACATTCTACGTCATAACAACTTTCTATAGTTTGCGCATGCGTTCGGAAATAAGAAAAGCTTACTTCCCCTGTTTTTTAAAATCACAGCTTCTAGAAGGTTTGCATGATTTGTTAAAAAACACGAGTTTTTAGAAAATGTGTTTTATTTCATAAATGGAATCAACAAAGTATGCACATTCTACGTCATAACAACTTTCTATAGTTTGCGCATTCGTCCGGAAATAAGAAAAGCTTACTTCCACCATTTTTTAAAATCACAGCTTCTAGAAGGTTTACATGATTTCGTAAAAAACACGAGTTTTTAGAAAATGTGTTTTATTTGATAAATGGAATCTACAAAGTATGCACATTCAACGTCATAACGAATTTTTGTAGTTTGCGCATGCGTCCGGAAATAAGAAAAGCTTAGACCCCCGTTTTTTAAAATCACAGCTTCCAGAAGGTTTACATGATTTCTTAAAAAATACGAGTTTTTAGAAAATGTGTTTTATTTCATAAATGGAATCAACAAAGTATGCACATTCTACATCATAACAACTTTCTATAGTTTGCGCATGCGTTTGGAAATAAGAAAAGCTTACTTCTCCCGTTTTTTAAAATCCCAGCTTCTAGAAGGTTTACATGATTTGTTAAAAAACACGAGTTTTTAGAAAATGTGTTTTATTTCATAAATGGAATCTACAAAGTATGCACATTCTACGTCATAACGACTTTCTATAGTTTGCGCATGCGTCCGGAAATAAGAAAAGCTTACTTCCATCGTTTTTTAAAATCACAGCTTCTAGAAGGTTTACATGATTTCGTAAAAAACACGTGTTTTTAGAAAATGTGTTTTATTTCATAAATGGAATCTACAAAGTATGCACATTCTACGTCATAACGACTTTCTATAGTTTGCGCATGTGTCCGGAAATAAGAAAAGCTTACTTCCATCGTTTTTTAAAATCACAGCTTCTAGAAGGTTTACATGATTTCGTAAAAAACACGTGTTTTTATGTAGGGACCCCCGTTTGTGGGGTCGTCCCTAAAACTAATATGAAACTCATCAACATAATATGACACAGGTTAGAACATATCAAAGATAGAAAACTGAATTACAGTAAACAAATTTTCCTTAAGAAGATACAAGTGGAACCTCATACCTGTCATTCGTCGGTCGATCCCGCTATCGAAGGAGTAGTTGTTGTCAATCTGATCCATCTAGCCCATTTTCGTCCGCATCTTTCATAGGATCCCTCCAGAAAAAGCTTGTATAACCATAGGCGAAGCAACCGTTAGCTCCGCCACCCAACCATAGGGTCATGCTTTCAGTCGCATGGCCTCCCCCGAGCTTCGGGTCGTACAGCTCACACACGTTTTTCGGAAATCCAGCTTGGGATTCCCCTCCCCCCAGGATTTCTTAGCCAAACCCTTTAAATAGCAGCAAGTCTTTGAGGCACTCGAAAATTACGACAATCATCCAAATTATGGGTCTTTTACCCATTTCCTAAGCCTTCCTTATAAAGGAAAATCTCCTGCGACACATGTCGCTTCATGCATAATTAAATATTTTTAATTAATTATTTAATTAAAACACTCACCCATCCAAGTGTCAGTTTCTCTGGGAAGTGCACCTACATCCCTAAGTTTGCTCTAGTTTGTCCCCCAGATATTTTAATCAACTCCTAGATTTTAGTTGACTAGGTGTCTAATCTTAGGATTCTATTTTGCTCCTAAATAATGATTTCTATTATTTTAAATGCTCAACAAAACAACAATTCATGTGCAAATGTCTAAACTATTTTTATGCATTCGCTAATTAATAATCTAGAGTTATTCTCCTAAGTTTTTATGCAGTTTAATTTAACAATCAAACTCACTAGGATCTCGGTGCCGCGTCGTTGGGCTCCTGGTTCCTTAATTTTTAATTCCCTGACATGGCACCACTCCGTCGGGTCCAATCATCCATGGTTTCCATTCCTTGGCATGGTACCACCTCGTTGGGTCCTTGCGTCCATTCTTTCCGTTCTCGACAGGGTACCACGTCGTTGGGCCCTTCTGCCACCATATTTCCGTTTTGACTTGCGGGAATTCTTGTAGGGATTTTAGGAATCGTTACCATCCATCCTCCGTCTACATGCTATCTAGGGACTAATGGCGCTGAGGAGTGAGTCCGTTCTCACTGCGCGCCCCTCAACTCGTACGTGACCAGCTCCGTCGTGGCCCACCTCGTACGCCCTCACGCATTCCTCTTGAGCAAGCGGATCAATGCTTATCTGATCATGCGTGGTATTCTTGTCAGAAGTCGACATCGTCGTCACTCCCCCTGTGTGTGATTTACCCGTACTCTACGACCCTTCATATTCCTTTCTGTGTCCTTCGGTGAACTGTTTCACCTGTCGCTATACACATTTCTCACAAACATATATCATTATTTTATTGATTTACAATCAATCATAATCATAAATATACTCAAAATAAAATCAAAGGATTATTTTATTAATGTTTCAAACAGTCGGGTCACTAAGCAAGTGCCCTCAATGTCTACAGTAGTCTAGGGGCACTACATACACCCCTACTTATTTAGAACTTCTTCCCGAAGTTCTAAATAAATGTGGAAAGCTATGACGCATCTCAGTTGCGTCCTCCCAAGTCACAAAGCTGGGACTGTAGTTGTCCTACAATACTTTGACTTGACCAATCAAGGCTAAGCATTTAAGAAAGAACTAATCAATCAATTATCCCAGTCCACACATATAATTCAATTCATTAATTCATTTATCAACTATAGTCATGCACATCATCAGGTGATTCTCCCTTATTAAGACACATCCTAACTCGAAGGGCAACTTTATTGAAGTATGTTCCGCCGGGTCACTCGACAGGTGCTCTTAAAGTCCATAGTCATTTTAGGGGCATTACATAGTCATTCTATCTCAATCAGTCGAGCATTCATTTAATAAGTAAAGTAATAGTTTCTATAACTGTTGTTCAAAAATTTTCAAAGTAAATTCAAATAGTTCGTGTTTTACTTAGCCGGTTCATTTCAAAACTAGTACCTCGTTATTCTAAACAGTTAAGGTACTGAGGCGGGCATTACATTTTAGAAAATATGTTTTATTTCATAAATGGAATCTAGAAAGTATGCACATTCTACGTCATAACGACTTTCTATAGTTTGCGAATGCGTTCGGAAATAAGAAAAGCTTACTTCCCCCGTTTTTTAAAATCACAGCTTCTAGAAGGTTTACATGATTTCTTAAAAAACACGAGTTTTTAGAAAATGTGCTTTATTTCATAAATGGAATCAACAAAGTATGCACATTTTACGTCATAGCGACTTTCTATAGTTTGCGCATGCATCCGGAAATAAGCAAAAGCTTACTTCCACCATTTTTTAAAATCACAGGTTCTAGAAGGTTTACATGATTTCGTAAAAAACACGAGTTTTTAGAAAATGTGTTTTATTTCATAAATGGAAGTTACAAAGTATTCACATTCTACATCATAGCGACTTTCTATAGTTTGCGCATGCGTCCGGAAATAAGAAAAGCTTACTTCCCCCGTTTTTTAAAACCACAGCTTCTAGAAGGTTTACATGATTTCTTAAAAAACACGAGTTTTTAGAAAATGTGTTTTATTTCATAAATGGAATCTACAAAGTATGCACATTCTACGTCATAACGACTTTCTATAGTTTGCGCATGCGTTTGGAAATAAGAAAAGCTTACTTCCAGCATTTTTTAAAATCACAGCTTCTAGAAGGTTTACATGATTTTGTAAAAAACCTGAGGTTTTAGAAAATGTGTTTTATTTCATAAATGGAATCAACAAAGTATGCACATTCTACGTCATAACGACTTTCTACAGTTTTCCCATTCGTATGGAAATAAGAAAAGCTTACTTCCACCGTTTTTTAAAATCACAGCTTCTAGAAGGTTTACATGATTTCTTAAAAAACACGAGTTTTTAGAAAATGTGTTTTATTTCATAAATGGAATAAACAAAGTATGCACATTCTACGTCATAACGATTTTCTATAGTTTGCGCATGCGTCCGGAAATAAGAAAAGCTTACTTCCACCGTTTTTTAAAATCACAGCTTCTAGAAGGTTTACATGATTTCTTAAAAAACACGAGTTTTTAGAATATTTATTTTATTTCATAAATGGAATCTACAAAGTATGCACATTCTACGTCATAACGACTTTCTATAGTTTGCGCATGCGTCCGGAAATAAGAAAAGCTTACTTCCACCGTTTTTTAAAATCACAGCTTCTAGAAGGTTTACATGATTTCGTAAAAAACACGAGTTTTTAGAAAATGTGTTTTATTTCATAAATGGCATCTACAAAGTATGCACATTCTACGTCATAACGATTTTCTATAGTTTGCGCATGCGTTCGGAAATAAAAAAAACTTACTTCCACCGTTTCTTAAAATCACAGCTTCTAGAAGGTTTACATCATTTTGTAAAAAACACGAGTTTTTAGAAAATGTGTTTTATTTCATAAATGGAATCAACAAAGTATGCACATTCTACGTCATAACGACTTTCCATAGTTTGCACATGCGTTTGGAAATAAGAAAAGCTTACTTCCACCGTTTTTTAAAATCACAGCTTCTAGAAGGTTTACATGATTTCGTAAAAAACCTGAGGTTTTAGAAAATGTGTTTTATTTCATAAATGGAATCAACAAAGTATGCACATTCTACGTCATAACGACTTTCTATAGTTTGTGCATTCGTCGGGAAATAAGAAAAGCTTACTTCCGCCGTTTTTTAAAATCACAGCTTCTAGAAGGTTTACAAGATTTCGTAAAAAACACGAGTTTTTAGAAAATGTGTTTTATTTCATAAATGGAATCAACAAAGTATGACCAATCTACGTCATAAAGAGTTTCTATAGTTTGCGCATTCGTCGGGAAATAAGAAAAGCTTACTTCCACCGTTTTTTAAAATCACAGCTTCTAGAAGGTTTACATGATTTCGTAAAAAGCACGAGTTTTGAGAAAATGCGTTTTATTTCATAAATTGAATCTACAAAGTATGCACATTCTACGTCATAACGACTTTCTATAGATTGCGCATGCGTTTGGAAATAAGAAAAGTTGACTTCCCCCGTTTTTTAAAATCACACCTTCTAGAAGGTTTATATGATTTCTTAAAAAACACGAGTTTTTAGAAAAAGTGTTTTATTTCATAAATGGAATCAACAAAGTATGCACATTCTGTTGATGTATATGTAACTTCGGAATGTATTTCATCTGTGTATTATATATATATTTATTGTACCCTTATAGGAGATATGTTATTCCTCTATAAGGAAGTGTCGTCATGTGGATTGACAAGTGTCGCAAGTGTGTGTACTTGCCGATGGGTTATTAGACCACATTATGGTGTCGGCCCTAATTAATATATAATATAATGTGGATGTATCTAAGTAGACAAGTCGGCCCCAGTAGGTCACTGGGCAAAAAGGTGAGTATAAATAGAGGTAGGAGATCTCTATTTTACTCACTCGAAAAAGTAACTATCTCTCTCTCTGAAAAGTGGCGCACTAGTGAGGAGGAGAAGGATCATCTGCTAGGAGACTATCTCAGTGTTATTTGGTTGTATTTTGGTTGAGCCATTGCTCTCTCTATCTCTGAGGAAGTTGTTGGGTTTTTCACCTTAGGGTTTTCCCCACGGAAACTCTGTGTCTCTTGTCTCTATGCTTTTGATTCTTGTGATGCTTGTGATGTTTGTCATGTTAGGATTGTCATGCATTGATATACTGTAGATGTTATTCTCTCAGCAAAGATCCTATAGTATTGTGATTTAATACTCAAAATTTAACACATTCTACGTCATAACGACTTTCTATAGTTTACGCATGCGTCCGGAAATAAGAAAAGCTTACTTCCACTGTTTTTTAAAATCACAGCTTCTAGAAAGTTTACATGATTTCGTAAAAAACACGAGTTTTTAGAAAATGTGTTTTATTTCATAAATGGAATCTACAAAGTATGCACATTCTATGTCATAACGACTTTCTATAGTTTGCGCATGCATCCGGAAATAAGAAAAGCTTACTTCCCCCGTTTTTTAAAATCACAGCTTCTAGACGATTTACATGATTTCTTAAAAAACACGAGTTTTTAGAAAATGTGTTTTATTTCATAAATGGAATCAACAAAGTATACACATTCTACATCATAACGACTTTCTATAGTTTGCGCATTTGTTTCGAAATAAGAAAATCTTACTTCCACCGTTTTTTAAAATCACAGCTTCTGGAAGGTTTACATGATTTCGTAAAAAACACGAGTTTTTAGAAAATGTGTTTTATTTCATAAATGGAATCAACAAAGTATGCACATTCTACGTCATAACGACTTTCTATAGTTTGCGCATTCTTCCATAAATAAGAAAAGCTTACTTCCACCGTTTTTTAAAGTCACAGCTTCTAGAAGGTTTACATGATTTCGTAAAAAACATGAGTTTTTAGAAAATGTGCTTTAATTCATAAATGGAATCAACAAAGTATGCACATTCTATGTCATAACGACTTTCTATAGTTTGCGCATGCGTCCGGAAATAAGAAAAGCTTACTTCCACCGTTTTTTTAAATCATAGCTTCTAGAAGGTTTACTTGATTTCTTAAAAAACACGAGTTTTTAGAAAATGTGTTTTATTTCATAAATGGAATCAACAAAGTATGCACATTCTACGTCATAACGACTTTCTAAAGTTTGTGCATGCGTTTGGAAATAAGAAAAGCTTACTTCCCCCATTTTTTAAAATCACAGCTTCTAGAAGGTTTACATGATTTCTTAAAAAACATGAGTTTTTAGAATATGTGTTTTATTTCATAAATGGAATCAACAAAGTATGCACATTCTACGTCATAACGACTTTCTATAGTTTGCGCATTCTTCCATAAATAAGAAAAGCTTACTTCCACCGTTTTTTAAAGTCACAGCTTCTAGAAGGTTTACATGATTTCGTAAAAAACATGAGTTTTTAGAAAATGTGCTTTAATTCATAAATGGAATCAACAAAGTATGCACATTCTACGTCATAACGACTTTCTATAGTTTGCGCATGCGTCCGGAAATAAGAAAAGCTTACTTCCACCGTTTTTTTAAATCATAGCTTCTAGAAGGTTTACTTGATTTCTTAAAAAACACGAGTTTTTAGAAAATGTGTTTTATTTCATAAATGGAATCAACAAAGTATGCACATTCTACGTCATAACGACTTTCTAAAGTTTGTGCATGCGTTTGGAAATAAGAAAAGCTTACTTCCCCCATTTTTTAAAATCACAGCTTCTAGAAGGTTTACATGATTTCTTAAAAAACATGAGTTTTTAGAAAATGTGTTTTATTTCATAAATGGAATCAACAAAGTATGCACATTCTACGTCATAACGACTTTCTATAGTTTGCGCATGCGTCCGGAAATAAGAAAAGCTTACTTCCACCGTTTTTTAAAATCACAGCTTCTAGAAGGTTTACATGATTTCTTAAAAAACACGAGTTTTTAGAAAATGTGTTTTATTTCATAAATGGAATCAACAAAGTATGCACATTCTACGTCATAACGACTTTCTATAGTTTGCGCATTCGTACGGAAATAAGAAAAGCTTACTTCCACCGTTTTCTAAATCACAGCTTCTAGAACGTTTACATGATTTCGTAAAAAACACGAGTTTTTAGAAAATGTGTTTTATTTGATAAATGGAATCTACAAAGTATGCACATTCTACGTCATAACGACTTTCTATAGTTTGCACATGCGTCCGGAAATAATAAAAGCTTACTTCCACCGTTTTTTAAAATCACAGCCTCTAGAAGATTTACATGATTTCGTAAAAAACATGAGTTTTTAGAAAATGTCTTTTATTTTATAAATGGAAAATACAAAGTATGCACATTCTACGTCATAACGACTTTCTATAGTTTGCGCATGCGTCCGGAAATAAGAAAAGCTTACTTCCACCGTTTTTTAAAATCACAGCTTCTAGAAGGTTTACATGATTTCTTAAAAAACACGAGTTTTTAGAAAATGTGTTTTATTTCATAAATGGAATCAACAAAGTATGCACATTCTACATCATAACGACTTTCTATAGTTTGCGCATTCGTACGGAAATAAGAAAAGCTTACTTCCAGCGTTTTCTAAATCACAGCTTCTAGAACGTTTACATGATTTCGTAAAAAACACGAGTTTTTAGAAAATGTGTTTTATTTGATAAATGGAATCTACAAAGTATGCACATTCTACGTTATAACGACTTTCTATAGTTTGCACATGCATCCGGAAATAAGAAAAGCTTACTTCCACCGTTTTTTAAAATCACAGCCTCTAGAAGATTTACATGATTTCGTAAAAAACACGAGTTTTTAGAAAATGTCTTTTATTTTATAAATGGAAAATACAAAGTATGCACATTCTACGTCATAACGACTTTCTATTGGTTTCGCATGCGTCCGGAAATAAGAAAAGCTTACTTCCACCGTTTTTTAAAATCACAGCTTCTAGAAGGTTTACATGATTTCGTAAAAAACACGAGTTTTTAGAAAATGTGTTTTATTTCAAAAATGGAATCTACAAAGTATGCACCTTCTACGTCATAATGACTTTCTATAGTTTGTGCATGCTTCCGGAAATAAGAAAAGCTTACCTCCCCCGTTTTTCAAAATCACAGCTTCTAGAAGGTTTACATGATTTCTTAAAAAGCACGAGTTTTTAGAAAATGTGTTTTATTTTATAAATGGAATCAACAAAGTATGCACATTCTACGTCATAACGACTTTCTATAGTTTGCGCATGTGTTTGGAAATAAGAAAAGCTTATTTCCCCCGTTTTTAAAAATCACAGCTTCTAGAAGGTTTTCATGATTTCTTAAAAAACACGAGTTTTTAGAAAATGTGTTTTATTTCATAAATGGAATCAACAAAGTATGCACATTCTACGTCATAACGACTTTCTATAGTTTGCGCATGCGTCCGTAAATAAGAAAAGCTTACTTCCACCGTTTTTTAAAATCACACCTTCTAGAAGGTTTCCATGATTTCGTAAAAAACACGACTTTTTAGAAAATGTGTTTTATTTGATAAATGGAATCTACAAAGTATGCACACTCTACGTCATAACAACTTTCTATAGTTTGCGCATGCATCCGGATATAAGAAAAGCTTACTTCCCCCGTTTTTTAAAATCACAGATTCTAGAAGGTTTACATGATTTCTTAAAAAACACGAGTTTTTAGAAAATGTGTTTTATTTCATAAATGGAATCAACAAAGTATGCAGATTCTACGTCATAACGACTTTCTATAGTTTGCGCATGCGTTTGGAAATAAGAAAAGCTTACTTCCCCCGTTTTTTAAAATCACAGCTTCTAGAAGGTTTACATGATAACTTAAAAAACATGAATTTTTAGAAAATTTGTTTTATTTCATAAATGGAATCAACAAAGTATACACATTCTACGTCATAACGACTTTCTATAGTTTGCGCATGCGTCTGTAAACAAGAAAAGCTTACTTCCACCGTTTTTTAAAATCACAGCTTCTAGAAGGTTTACATGATTTCGTAAAACACACGAGTTTTTAGAAAATGTGTTTTATTTCATAAATGGAATCTACAAAGTATGCACATTCTACGTCATAACTAATTTCTATAGTTTGCGCATGCGTCCGGAAATAAGAAAATCTTACTTCCCCCGTTTTTTAAAATCACAGCTTCTAGAAGGTTTACATGATTTCTTAAAACAAACGAGTTTTTAGAAAATGTGTTTTATTTCATAAATCGAATCAACAAAGTATGCACATTCTACATCATAATGACTTTCTATAGTTTGCACATGCATTTGGAAATAAGAAAAGCTTACTTCCACCATTTTTTAAAATCACAGCATCTAGAAGGTTTACATGATTTCTTAAAAAACACGAGTTTTTAGAAAATGTGTTTTATTTCATAAATGGAATCAACAAGGTATGCACATTCTACATCATAACGACTGTCTATAGTTGGCGCAAGCATCCGGAAATAAGAAAAGCTTACTTCCACCGTTTTTTAAAATCACAGCTTCTAGAAGGTTTACATGATTACGTAAAAAACATGAGTTTTTAGAAAATGTGTTTTATTTCAAATATGGAATCTACAAAGTATGCACATTCTACGTCATAAAGACTTTCTATTGTTTGCGCATGCGTCCGGAAATAAGAAAAGCTTACTTCCCCCGTTTTTTAAAACCATAGCTTCTAGAAGGTTTACATTATTTCTTAAAAAACACGAGTTTTTAGAAAATGTGTTTTATTTCATAACTGGAATCAACAAAGTATGCACATTCTACGTCATAACGACTTTCTATAGTTTGCGCATGCGTCCGGAAATAAAAAAATCTTACTTCCACCATTTTTTAAAATCACAGCTTCTAGAAGGTTTACATGATTTCGTAAAAAACACGAGTTTTTAGAAAATGTGTTTTATTTAATAAATGGAATCTTCCAAGGATGCACATTCTACGTTATAACGACTTTCTATAGTTTGCGCATGCGTCCGGAAATAAGAAAAGCTTACTTCGCCCGTTTTTTAAAACCACAGCTTCTAGAAGGTTTACATGATTTCTTAAAAAACACGAGTTTTTAGAAGATGTGTTTTATTTCATAAATGGAAACAACAAAGTATGCAAATTCTACGACATAGGGACTTTCTATAGTTTGTGCATGCGTCCGGAAATAAGAAAAGGTTACTTCCACCGTTTTTTAAAATCACAGCTTCTTGAAGGTTTACAGGATTTCGTAAAAAACACGAGTTTTTAGAAAATGTCTTTTATTACATAATTGGAATCTTCAAAGTATGCACATTCTACGTCATAACGACTTTCTATAGTTTGCGCATGCGTTTGGAAATAAGAAAAGCTTACTTCCACCGTTTTTTAAAATCACAACTTCTAGAAGGTTTACATGATTTCGTAAAAAACCTGAGGTTTTAGAAAATGTGTTTTATTTCATAAATGGAATCAACAAAGTATGCACATTCTACGTCATAACGACTTTCTACAGTTTGCCCATTCGTACGGAAATAAGAAAAGCTTACTTCCACCGTTTTTTAAAATCACAGCTTCTAGAAGGTTTACATGATTTCTTAAAAAACACGAGTTTTTAGAAAATGTGTTTTATTTCATAAATGGAATCAACAAACTATGAACATTCTACGCCATAATGACTTTGTATAGTTTGCGCATGCGTCCGGAAATAAGAAAAGCTTACTTCCACCGTTTTTTAAAATCACAGCGTCTAGAAGGTTTACATGATTTTGTAAAAAACACGAGTTTTTAGAAAATGTGTTTTATTTCATAAATGGAATCAACAAAGTATGCACATTCTACGTCATAACGACTTTCTATAGTTTGCGCATGCGTTTTGAAATAAGAAAAGCTTACTTCCCCCGTTTTTTAAAATCACAGCTTCTAGAAGGTTTACATGATTTCTTAAAAAACACGAGTTTTTAGAAAATGTGTTTTATTTCATAAATGGAATCAACAAAGTATGCACATTCTACGTCATAACGACTTTCTATATTTTGCGCATGCGTTTGGAATTAAGAAAAGCTTACTTCCCCCGTTTTTTAAAATCACAGCTTCTAGAAGGTTTACATGATTTCTTAAAAAACACGAGTTTTTAGAAAATGTGTTTTGTTTCATAAATGGAATCAACAAAGTATGCACATTCTACGTCGTAGCGACTTTCTATAGTTTGCGCATGCCTCCGGAAATAAGAAAAGCTTACTTCCACCGTTTTTTAAAATCACAGCTTCTAGAAGGTTTACATGATTTCGAAAAAACATGAGTTTTTAGAAAATGTGTTTTATTTCATAATTGGAATCTACAAAGTATGCACATTCTATCTCATAACGACTTTCTATAGTTTGCGCATGCGTTCGGAAATAAGAAAAGCTTACTTCCACCGTTTTTTAAAATCACAGCATCTAGAAGGTTTACATGATTTCGTAAAAAACACGAGGTTTTAGAAAATGTGTTTTATTTCATAAATGGAATCTACAAAGTATGCACATTCTATGTCATAACGACTTTCTATAGTTTGCGCATGCGTCCGGAAATAAGAAAAGGTTACCTCCACCATTTTTAAAAATCACAGCTTCTCGAAGGTTTACATGATTTCTTAAAAAACACGAGTTTTTAGAAAATGTGTTTTATTTCATCAATGGAATCAACAAAGTATGCACATTCTACATCATAACGACTTTCTATAGTTTGCGCATGCGTTTGGAAATAAGAAAAGCTTACTTCCCCCGTTTTTTAAAATCACAGCTTCTAGAAGGTTTACATGATTTCGTAAAAAACACGAGTTTTTAGAAAATGTGTTTTATTTCATAAATGGAATCTACAAAGTATGCACATTCTACGTCATAACGACTTTCTATAGTTTGCGCATGCGTTCGGAAATAAGAAAAGCTTACTTCCACCGTTTTTCAAAATCACAGCTTTTAGAAGGCTTACATGATTTCGTAAAAACCACGAGTTTTTAGAAAATGTGTTTTATTTCATAAATGGAAACAAAAAATTATGCACATTCTGTTGATGTATATGTAACTTCGGAATGTATTTCCTCTGTGTATTATATATATATTTATTGTACCCTTATAAGAGATGTGTTATTCCTCTATAAGGAAGTGTCGTCATGTGGATTGACAAGTGTCGCAAGTGTGTGTACTTGCCGATGGGTTATTAGACCACCTTATGGTGTAGGCCCTAATTAATATATAATATAATGTGGATGTATCTAAGTAGACAAGTCGGCCCCAGTAGGTCACTGGGCAAAAAGGTGAGTATAAATAGAGATAGGAGATCTCTATTTTACTCACTCGAAAAAGTAACTATCTCTCATACTGAAAAGTGGCGCACTAGTGAGGAGGAGGAGGATCATCTGCTAGGAGACTATCTCAGTGTTATATGGTTGTATTTTGGTTGAGACATTGCTCTCTCTATCTCTGAGGAAGTTGTGGGGTTTTTCACCTTAGGGTTTTCCCCATGGAAACTCTGTGTCTCTTGTCTCTATGCTTTTGATTCTTGTGATGCTTGTGATGCTTGTCATATTAGGATTGTCATGCATTGATATACTGTAGATGTTATTCTCTCAGCAAAGATCCTATAGTATTGTGATTTAATACTCAAAATTTAACACATTCTACGTCATAACGACTTTCTATAGTTTTCGCATGTGTCCGGAAATAAGAAAAGCTTACTTCCACTGTTTTTTAAAATCACAGCTTCTAGAAAGTTTACATGATTTCGTAAAAAACACGAGTTTTTAGAAAATGTCTTTTATTTCATAAATGGAATCTACAAAGTATGCACATTCTATGTCATAACGACTTTCTATAGTTTGCGCATGCGTCCGGAAATAAGAAAAGCTTACTTCCCCCGTTTTTTAAAATCACAGCTTCTAGACGATTTACATGATTTCTTAAAAAACACGAGCTTTTAGAAAATATGTTTTATTTCATAAATGGAATCAACAAATTATACACATTCTACATCATAACGACTTTCTATAGTTTGCGCATGCGTCCAGAAATAAGAAAAGCTTACTTCCCCCGTTTTTTAAAATCACAGCTTCTAGAATGTTTACATGATTTCGTAAAAAACACGAGTTTTTAGAAAATGTGTTTTATTTCATAAATGGAATCTACAAAGTATGCACATTCTATGTCATAACGACTTTCTATAGTTTGCGCATGCGTCCGGAAATAAGAAAAGCTTACTTCCCCCGTTTTTTAAAATCACAGCTTCTAGACGATTTACATGATTTCTTAAAAAACACGAGTTTTTAGAAAATGTGTTTTATTTTATAAATGGAATCAACAAAGTATGCACATTCTACGTTATAACGACTTTCTATAGTTTGCGCATTCTTCCAGAAATAAGAAAAGCTTACTTCCACCATTTTTTAAAGTCACAGCTTCTAGAAGGTTTACATGATTTCGTAAAAAACATGAGTTTTTAGAAAATGTGCTTTATTTCATAAATGGAATCAACAAAGTATGCACATTCTACGTCATAACGAATTTCTATAGTTTGCGCATGCGTCCGGAAATAAGAAAAGCTTACTTCCACCGTTTTTTTAAATCATAGCTTCTAGAAGGTTTACATGATTTCTTAAAAAACATGAGTTTTTAGAAAATGTGCTTTATTTCATAAATGGAATCAACAAAGTATGCACATTCTACGTCATAACGACTTTCTAAAGTTTGTGCATGCGTTTGGAAATAAGAAAAGCTTACTTCCCCCATTTTTTAAAATCACAGCTTCTAGAAGGTTTACATGATTTCTTAAAAAACATGAGTTTTTAGCAAATGTGTTTTATTTCATAAATGGAATCAACAAAGTATGCACATTCTACGTCATAACGAATTTCTATAGTTTGCGCATGCGTCCGGAAATAAGAAAAGCTTACTTCCACCGTTTTTTAAAATCACAGCTTCTAGAAGGTTTACATGATTTCTTAAAAAACACGAGTTTTTAGAAAATGTGTTTTATTTCATAAATGGAATCAACAAAGTATGCACATTCTACGTCATAACGACTTTCTATAGTTTACGCATTTGTACGGAAATAAGAAAAGCTTACTTCCACCGTTTTCTAAATCACAGCTTCTAGAAGGTTTACATGATTTCGTAAAAAACACGAGTTTTTAGAAAATGTGTTTTATTTGATAAATGGAATCTACAAAGTATGCACATTCTACGTCATAACGACTTTCTATAGTTTGCACATGCGTCCGGAAATAAGAAAAGCTTACTTCCACCATTTTTTAAAATCACAGCCTCTAGAAGATTTACATGATTTCGTAAAAAACATGAGTTTTTAGAAAATGTCTTTTATTTCATAAATGGAATATACAAAGTATGCACATTCTATGTCATAAAGACTTTCTATAGTTTGCGCATGCGTCCGGAAATAAGAAAAGCTTACTTCCACCGTTTTTTAAAATCACAGCTTCTAGAAGGTTTACATGATTTCGTAAAAAACACGAGTTTTTAGAAAATGTGTTTTATTTCAGAAATAGAATCTACAAAGTATGCACCTTCTACGTCATAACGACTTTCTATAGTTTGCGCATGCGTCCGGAAATAAGAAAAGCTTACTTCCCCCGTTTTTTAAAATCACAGCTTCTAGAAGGTTTACATGATTTCTTATAAAAAATGAGTTTTTAGAAAATGTGTTTTATTTCATAAATGGAATCAACAAAGTATGCACATTCTATGTCATAACGACTTTCTATAGTTTGCGCATGTGTTTGGAAATAAGAAAAGCTTACTTCCCCGGTTTTTTAAAATCACAGCTTCTATAGGGTTTACATGATTTCGTAAAAAACACGAGTTTTTAGAAAATGTGTTTTATTTTATCAATAGAATCAACATAGTATGCACATTCTACGTCATAACGACTTTCTATAGTTTGCGCATTCTTCCAGAAATAAGAAAAGCTTCTTCCACCGTTTTTTAAAATCACAGCTTCTATAAGGTTTACATGATTTCGGAAAAAACACGAGTTTTTAGAAAATGTGTTTTATTTCATAAATGGAATCTACAAAGTATGCACATTCTACATCATAAGGACTTTCTATAGTTTGCGCATGCGTCCGGAAATAAGAAAAGTTTACTTCCACCGTTTTTAAAAATCACAACTTCTAGAAGGTTTACATGATTTCGTAAAAAAAACGAGTTTTCAGAAAATGTGTTTTATTTCATAAATGGAATCTACAAAGTATGCACATGCTACGTCATAACGACTTTCTATAGTTTGCGCATGCGTCCGGAAAAAAGAAAAGCTTACGTCCCCCGTTTTTTAAAATCACAGCTTCTAGAAGGTTTACATGATTTCTTAAAAAACAGGAGTTTTTAGAAAAAGTGTTTTATTTCATAAATGGAATCAACAAAGTATGCACATTCTATGTCATAATGACTTTCTATAGTTTGCGCATGGGTTTGGAAATAAGAAAAGCCTACTTCCCCCGTTTTTTAAAATCACGGCTTCTAGAAGGTTTACACGATAACTTAAAAAACACAAGTTTTTAGAAAATGTGTTTTATTTCATAAATGGAATCAACAAAGTATGCACATTCTACGTCATAACGACTTTCTATAGTTTGCGCATGCGTCCGTAAATAAGAAAAGCTTACTTCCACCGTGTTTTAAAATCACACCTTCTAGAAGGTTTACATGATTTCGTAAAAAAAACGAGTTTTTAGAAAATCTGTTTTATTTCATAAATGGAATCTACAAAGTATGCACATTCTACGTCATAACGACTTTCTATAGTTTGCGCATGCGTCCGGAAATAAGAAAAGCTTACTTCCCCCGTTTTTTAAAATCATAGATTCTAGAAGGTTTACATGATTTCTTAAAAAACACGAGTTTTTAGAAAATGTCTTTTATTTCATAAATGTAATCAACAAAGTATGCAGATTCTACGTCATAACGACTTTCTATAGTTTGTGCATGCGTTTGGAAATAAGAAAAGCTTACTTCCCCCGTTTTTTAAAATCACAGCTTCTAGAAGGTTTACATGATAACTTAAAAAACACGAATTTTTAGAAAATTTGTTTTATTTCTTAAATGGAATCAACAAAGTATGCACATTCTACATCATAAGGACTTTCTATAGTTTGCGCATGCGTCTGTAAATAAGAAAAGCTTACTTCCACCATTTTTTAAAATCACAGCTTCTAGAAGGTTTACATGATTTCGTAAAAAACACTAGTTTTTAGATAATGTGTTTTATTTCATCAATGGAATCTTCAAAGTATAGACATTCTACGTCATAGGGACTTTCTATAGTTTGCGCATGCGCCCAGAAATAAGAAAAGCTTACTTCCACCGTTTTTTAAATTACAGCTTCTAGAAGGTTTACATGATTTCTTAAAAAACATGAGTTTTTAGAAAATGTGTTTTATTTCATAAATCGAATCAACAAAGTATACACATTCTACATCATAACGACTTTCTATAGTTTGCGCATGCATTTGGAAATAAGAAAAGCTTACTTCCCTCGTTTTTTAAAATCACGGCATCTAGAAGGTTTACATGATTTCTTAAAAAACACGAGTTTTTAGAAAATGTGTTTTATTTCATAAATGGAATCAATAAGGTATGCACATTCTACATCATAACAACTTTCTAAAGTTTGCGCAAGCGTCCGGAAATAAGAAAAGATGACTTCCACCGTTTTTTAAAATCACAGCTTCTAGAAGGTTTACATGATTACGTAAAAAACACGAGTTTTTAGAAAATGTGTTTTATTTCAGATATGGAATCTACAAAGTATGCACATTCTACGTCATAACGACTTTCTATTTTTTGCGCATGCGTCCGGAAATAAGAAAAACTTACTTCCACCGTTTTTTAAAATCACAGCTTCCAGAAGGTTTACATGATTTCGTAAAAAACACGAGTTTTTAGAAAATGTGTTTTATTTCATAAATGGAATCAACAAAGTATGCACATTCTATGTCATACAGACTTTCTATAGTTTGCGCATGCGTTTGGAAATAAGAAAAACTTACTTCTCCCGTTTTTTAAAATCACAGCTTCTAGAAGGTTTACATGATTTCTTAAAAAACACGAGTTTTTAGAAAATGTGTTTTATTTCATAAATGGAATCAACAAAGTATACAGATTGTACGTCATAACATCTTTCTATAGTTTGCGCATGTGTCCGGAAATAAGAAAAGCTTACTTCCCCCGTTTTTTAAAATCACAGCTTCTAGAAGGTTTACATGATTTCTTAAAAAACATGAATTTTTAGAAAATGTGTTTTATTTCATAAATGGAATCAACAAAGTATGCACATTCTACGTCATAACGACTTTCTATATTTTGCGCATGCGTCCGGAAATAAGAAAAGCTTACTTCCACCGTTTTTTAAAATCACAGCTTCTAGAAGGTTTACATGATACGTAAAAAACACGAGTTTTTAGAAAATGTGTTTTATTTCATAAATGGAATCTACAAAGTATGCACATTCTACGTCATAACGACTTTCTATAGTTTGTGCATGCATCCGGAAATAAGAAAAGCTTACTTCCACCGTTTTTTAAAATCACAGCTTCTAGAAGGTTTACATGATTTCTTAAAAAACACGAGTTTTTAGAAAATGTGTTTTATTTCATAAATGGAATCAACAAAGTATGCACATTCTACGTCATAACATCTTTCTATAGTTTGCGCATGTGTTTGGAAATAAGAAAAGCTTACTTCCCCCATTTTTTAAAATCACAGCTTCTAGAAGGTTTCATGAGTTCTTAAAAAACACGAGTTTTTAGAAAATGTGTTTTATTTCATAAATGGAATCAACAAAGTATGCACATTCTACGTCATAACGACTTTCTATAGTTTGCGCATGCGTTTGGAAATAAGAAAAGCTTACTTCCCCCGTTTTTTAAAATCACAGCATCTAGAAGGTTTACATGATTTCTTAAAAAACACGAGTTTTTAGAAAATGTGTTTTATTTCATAAATGGAATCAACAAAGTATGCACATTCTACATCATAACGACTTTCTATAGTTTGCGCATGCGTCCGGAAATAAGAAAAGCTTACTTCCACCGGTTTTTAAAATCACAGCTTCTACAAGGTTTACATGATTACATAAGAAACACGAGCTTTTAGAAAATGTGTTTTATTTCACAAATGGAACCTACAAAGTATTCACATTCTACATCATAACGACTTTCTATTGTTTGTGCATGCGTCCGGAAATAAGAAAAGCTTACTTCCACCGTTTTTTAAAATCACGGCTTCCAGAAGGTTTACATGATTACGTAAAAAACACGAGTTTTTAGAAAATGTGTTTTATTTCAGATATGGAATCTACAAAGTATGCACATTCTACGTCATAACGACTTTCTATTGTTTGCGCATGCATCCGGAAATAAGAAAAACTTACTTCCACCGTTTTTTAAGATCACAGCTTCTAGAAGATTTACATGATTTCGTAAAAAACAGGAGTTTTTAAAAAATGTGTTTTATTTCATAAATGGAATCAACAAAGTATGCACATTCTATGTCATAACGACTTTCTATTGTTTGCGCATGCGTTTGGAAATAAGAAAAACTTACTTCTCCCGTTTTTTAAAATCACAGTTTCTAGAAGGTTCACATGATTTCTTAAAAAACACGAGTTTTTAGAAAATGTGTTTTATTTCATAAATGGAATCAACAAAGTATACAGATTCTACGTCATAACGACTTTCTATAGTTTGCGCATGTGTCCGGATATAAGAAAAGCTTACTTCCCCCGTTTTTTAAAATCACAGCTTCTAGAAGGTTTACATGATTTCTTAAAAAACACGAGTTTTTAGAAAATGTGTTTTATTTCATAAATGGAATCAACAAAGTATGCACATTCTACGTCATAACGACTTTCTATATTTTGCGCATGCGTCCGGAAATAGGAAAAGCTTACTTCCACCGTTTTTTAAAATTACAGCTTCTAGAAGGTTTACATGATTTCGTAAAAAACACGAGTTTTTAGAAAATGTGTTTTATTTCATAAATGGAACTACAAAGTATGCACATTCTACGTCATAACGACTTTCTATAGTTTGCACATGCGTCCGGAAATAAGAAAAATCTTACTTCCCCCGTTTCTTAAAATCACAGCTTCTAGAAGGTTTACATGATTTCTTAAAGAATACGAGTTTTTAGAAAATGTGTTTTATTTCATAAACGGAATCAACAAAGTATGGACATTCTATGTCGTAACGACTTTCTATAGTTTGCGCATTCGTCCGGAAATAAGAAAAGCTTACTTCCACCGTTTTTTAAAATCACAGCTTCTAGAAGGTTTACATGATTTCGTAAGAAATACGAGTTTTTAGAAAATCTGTATTATTTCATAAATGGAATCAACAAAGTATGCACATTCTACGTCATAACGACTTTCTATAGTTTGCGCATGCGTTTGGAAATAAGAAAAGCCTACTTCCACCATTTTTTAAAATCACAGCTTCTAGAGGGTTTACATGATTTCTTAAAAAACACGAGTTTTTAGAAAATATGTTTTTATTTCATAAATGGAATCTACAAAGTATGCACATTCTACGTCATAACGACTTTCTATAGTTTGCGCATGCGTCCGGAAATAAGAAAAGCTTACTTCCACCGTTTTTTAAAATCACAGCTTGTAGAAGGTTTACATGATTTCTTAAAAAACACGTGTTTTTAGAAAATGTGTTTTATTTCATAAATGGAATCAACAAAGTCTGCACATTCTACGTCATAACGACTTTCTATAGTTTGCGCATTCGTCCGGCAATAAGAACAGCTTACTTCCACCGTTTTTTAAAATCACAGCTTCTAGAAGGTTTCAATGATTTCGTAAAAAACACGAGTTTTTAGAAAATGTGTTTTAATTCATAAATGGAATCTACAAAGTATGCACATTCTACGTCATAACGAGTTTCTATAGTTTGCGCATGCGTCCGGAAATAAGAAAAGCTTACTTCCACCGTTTTTTAAAATCACAGCTTCTAGAAGGTTTACATGATTTCGTAAAAAACATGAGTTTTTAGAAAATGTGTTTTATTTCATAAATGGAATCTACAAAGTATGCAAATTCTACGTCATAACGACTTTCTATAGTTTGCGCATGCGTACGGAAATAAGAAAAGCTTACTTCCCCCGTTTTTTAAAATCACAGCTTCTAGAAGGTTTACATGATTTCTTAAAAAACACGAGTTTTTAGAAAATAAGTTTTATTTCATAAATGGGATCAACAAAGTATGCACATTCTACGTCATAACGACTTTCTATAGTTTGCGCATGCGTTTGGAAATAAGAAAAGCGTACTTCCTCCGTTTTTTAAAATCACAGCTTCTAGAAGGTTTACATGATTTGTTAAAAAACAATAGTTTTTAGAAAATGTGTTTTATTTCATAAATGGAATCAACAAAGTATGCACATTCTATGTCATAGCGACTTTCAATAATTTGCACATGCGTCCGGAAATAAGAAAAGCTTACTTGCACCGTTTTTTAAAATCACAGCTTCTAGAAGGTTTACATGATTTCTTAAAAAACACGAGTTTTTAGAAAATGTGTTTTATTTCATAAATGGAATCAACAAAGTATGCACATTCTACGTCATAACGACTTGCTATTGTTTGCGCATGCGTCCGGAAATAAGAAAAGCTTACTTCCACCGTTTTTTATAATCACAGCTTGTAGAAGGTTTACATGATTTCTTAAAAAACACGTGTTTTTAGAAAATGTGTTTTATTTCATAAATGGAATCAACAAAGTATGCACATTCTACGCCATAACGACTTTCTATAGTTTGCGCATTCGTCCAGAAATAAGAAAAGATTACTTCCACCATTTTTTAAAATCACGGCTTCTAGAAGGTTTACATGATTTCGTAAAAAACACGAGTTTTTAGAAAATGTGTTTTATTTGATCAATGGAATCTACAAAGTATGCACATTCTACGTCATAACGACTTTCTATAGTTTGCGCATGCGTCCGTAAATAAGAAAAGCTTGCGTCCCCCGTTTTTTAAAATCACAGCTTCTAGAAGGTTTACATGATTTCTTAAAAAACACGAGTTTTTAGAAAATGTGTTTTATTTCATAAATGGAATCAACAAAGTGTGCACATTCTACATCATAACGACTTTCCATAGTTTGCGCATTCGTCCGGAAATAAGAAAAGCTTACTTCCACCGTTTTTTAAAATCACAGCTTCTAGAAGGTTTACATGATTTCGTAAAAAACACGAGTTTTTGGAAAATGTGTTTTATTTGATAAATGGAATCTACAAAGTATGCACATTCTACGTCATAACGACTTTCTATAGTTTGTGCATTCGTTCAGAAATAAGAAAAGTTTACTTCCATCGTTTTTTTAAATCACAGCTTCTAGAAGGTTTACATGATTTCTTAAAAAACAAGAGTTTTTAGAAAATGTGTTTTATTTCATAAATGGAATCAACAAAGTATGCACATTCTATGCCATAACAACTTTCTATAGTTTGCGCATGCGTCCAGAAATAAGAAAAGCTTACTTCCCCCATTTTTTAAAATCACAGCTTCCAGAAGTTTTACATGATTTCTTAAAAAACACGAGTTTTTAGAAAATGTGTTTTATTTCATAAATGGAATCAACAAAGTATGCACATTCTACGTCGTAACGACTTTCTATAGTTTGCGCATGCATCTGGAAATAAGAAAAGCTTACTTCCCCCGTTTTTTAAAATCACAGCTTCTAGAAAGTTTACATGATTTCTTAAAAAACACGAGTTTTTAGAAAATGTGTTTTATTTCATAAATGGAATCAACAAAGTATGCACATTCTACATCATAACGACTTTCTATAGTTTGCGCATTCGTGCGGAAATAAGAAAAGCTTACTTCCACCGTTTTTTAAAATCACAGCTTCTAGAAGGTTTACATGATTTCGTAAAAAACACGAGTTTTTAGAAAATGTGTTTTATTTCAAAAATGGAATCTACAAAGTATGCACATTCTACGTCATAACGAATTTCTATAGTTTGCGCATGCGTCCAGAAATAAGAAAAGCTTACTTCCACCGTTTTTTAAAATCACAGCTTCTAGAAGGTTTACATGATTTCGTAAAAAAACGAGTTTTTAGAAAATGTGTTTTATTTGATAAATGGAATCAACAAAGTATGCACATTCTACGTCATAACGACTTTCTATAGTTTGCGCATGCATTTGGAAACAAGAAAAGCTTACTTCCGCCATTTTTTAAAATCACAGCTTCTAGAAGGTTTACATGATTTTGTAAAAAACACGAGTTTTTAGAAAATGTGTTTTATTTGATAAATGGAATCTACAAAGTATGCACATTCTACGTCATAACGACTTTCTATAGTTTGCACATGCGTCCATAAATAAGAAAACCTTACTTCCCCCGTTTTTTAAAATCACAGCTTCTAGAAGGTTTACATGATTTCTTAAAAAACACGAGTTTTTAGAAAATGTGTTTTATTTCATAAATGTAATCAACAAAGTCTGCACATCCTACGTCATAACGACTTTCTATAGTTTGCGGATTCGTCTGGAAATAAGAAAAGCTTATTTCCACCATTTTTTAAAATCACAGCTTCTAGAAGGTTTACATGATTTCGTAAAAAACACGAGTTTTTAGAAAATGTGTTTTATTTGATAAATGGAATCTACAAAGTATGCACATTCTACGTCATAACGACTTTCTATAGTTTGTGCAGTCGTCCGGAAATAAAAAAAAGTTTACTTCCATCGTTTTTTAAAATCACAGCTTCTAGAAAGTTTACATGATTTCGTAAAGAAGACGAGTTTTTAGAAAATGTGCTTTATTTCATAAATGGAATCTACAAAGTATGCACATTCTACGTCATAACGAATTTCTATAGTTTGCGATGTGTGCTGAAATAAGAAAAGCTTACTTCCCCCATTTTTTAACATCACAGCTTCTGGAAGGTTTACATGATTTCTTAAAAAACACGAGTTTTTAAAAAATGTGTTTTATTTCATAAATGGAATCAACAAAGTATGCACATTCTACGTCATCACGACTTTCTATAGTTTGCGCATGTGTCCGGAAATAAGAAAAGCTTACTTCCACCGTGTTTTAAAGTCACAGTTTCTAGAAGGTTTACATGATTTCTTAAAAAACATGAGTTTTTAGAAAATGTGTTTTATTTCATAAATGGAATCAACAAATTCTGCACATTCTACGTCATAACGACTTTCTATAGTTTGCGCATGTGTCCGGAAACAAGAAAAGCTTAGTTCCCCCATTTTTTAAGAACACAGCTTCTGGAAGGTTTACATGATTTCTTAAAAAACACAAGTTTTTAGAAAATGTGTTTTATTTCATAAATGGAATCAACAAAGTATGCACATTCTATGTCATAACGACTTTCTATAGTTTGCGCATGCGTCCGGAAATAAGAAAAGCTTACTTCCCCCGTTTTTTAAAATCACAGCTTCTAGAAGTTTTACATGATTTCTTAAAAAACACGAGTTTTTAGAAAATGTGTTTTATTTCATAAATGGAATGAACAAAGTATGCCCATTCTACGTCGTAACGAATTTCTATAGTTTGCGCATGCATCTGGAAATAAGAAAAGCTTACTTCCCCCGTTCTTTAAAATCACAGCTTCTAGAAACTTTACATGATTTCTTAAAAAACACGATTTTTTAAAAAATGTGTTATATTTCATAAATGGAATCAACAAAGTATGCACATTCTACGTCATAACGACTTTCTATAGTTTGTGCATGCGTTCGAAAATAAGAAAAGCTTACTTCCACCGTTTTTTAAAATCACAGCTTCTAGAAGGTTTACATGATTTTGTAAAAAAACACGAGTTTTTAGGAAATGTGTTTTATTTCATAAATGGAATCAACAAAGTTTGCACATTCTACGTCATAACGAATTTCTATAGTTTTCGCATGCGTCCGGAAATAAAAAAAGCTTACTTCCACCGTTTTTTAAAATCACGGCTTCTAGAAGGTTTACATGATTTCGTAAAAAACACGAGTTTTTAGAAAATGTGTTTTATTTGATAAATGGAATCTACAAAGCATGCACATTCTACGTCATAACGACTTTCTATAGTTTGCGCATGCGTCCGGAAATAAGAAAAGCTTACTTCCCCCGTTTTTTAAAATCACAACTTCTAGAAGGTTTACATGATTTCTTAAAAAACACGAGTTTTTAGAAAATGTGTTTTATTTCATAAATGGAATCAACAAAGTATGCACATTCTATGTCATAACGACTTTCTATAGTTTGCGCATGCGTCCGGAAATAAGAAAAGCTTTCTTCCCCCGTTTTTTAAAATCACAGCTTCTAGAAGTTTTACATGATTTCTTAAAAAACACGAGTTTTTAGAAAATGTGTTTTATTTCATAAATGGAATGAACAAAGTATGCCCATTCTACGTCGTAACGAATTTCTATAGTTTGCGCATGCATCTGGAAATAAGAAAAGCTTACTTCCCCCGTTTTTTAAAATCACAGCTTCTAGAAAGTTTACATGATTTCTTAAAAAACACGATTTTTTAGAAAATGTGTTTTATTTCATAAATGGAATCAACAAATTATGGACATTCTACGTCATAACGACTTTCTATAGTTTTTGCATGCGTCCGAAAATAAGAAAAGCTTACTTCCCCCATTTTTTAAAATCACAGCTTCTAGAAGGTTTACATGATTTCTTAAAAAACAAGAATTTTTACAAAATGTGTTTTATTTCATAAATGGAATCAACAAAGTATGCACATTCTACGTCATAACGACTTTCTGTAGTTTGCGAATGCGTCCGGAAATAAGAAAAGCTTACTTCCCCCGTTTTTTAAAATCACAGCTTCTAGAAGGTTTATATGATTTTTTAGAAAACACGCGTTTATAGAAAATGCGTTTTATTTCATAAATGGAATCAACAAAGTATGCACATTCTACGTCATAATGACTTTCTATAGTTTGCGCATGCGTTTGGAAATAAGAAAAGCTTACTTCCCCCGTTTTTTAAAATCACAGCTTCTAGAAGGTTTACATGATTTCTTAAAAAACATGAGTTTTTAGAAAATGTGTTTTATTTCATCAATGGAGTCATCAAATTATGCACATTCTACGTCATAACAACTTTCTATAGTTTGTGCATGCGTCCGGAAATAAGAAAAGCTTACTTCCACCGTTTTTTAAAATCACAGCTTCTAGAAGGTTTACATGATTTCGTAAAAAACACAAGTTTTTAGAAAATGTGTTTTATTTCATAAATGGAATCTACAAAGTATGCACATTCTACGTCATAACGACTTTCTATAGTTTGCGCATGCGTCCGGAAATAAGAAAAGCTTACTTCCACCGTTTTTTAAAATCACAGCTTCTAGAAGGTTTACATGATTTCGTAAAAAACACGAGTTTTTAGAAAATGTGTTTTATTTCATAAATGGAATCTACAAAGTATGCACATTATACGTCATAACCACTTTCTATAGTTTGGGAATTCGTCCAGAAATAAGAAAAGCTTACTTCCATCGTTTTTTAAAATCACAGCTTCTAGAAGGTTTACATGATTTCGTAAAAAACACGAGTTTTTAGAAAATGTGTTTAATTTCATAAATGGAATCTACAAAGTATGCACATTCTACGTCATAACGACTTTCTATCGTTTGCGCATGCGTTTGGAAATATGAAAAGTTTACTTCCCCCGTTTTTTAAAATCACAGCGTCTAGAAGGTTTACATGATTTCTTAAAAGACACAAGTTTTTAGAAAATGTGTTTTATTTCATAAATGGAATCAACAAAGTATGCACATTCTACTTCATAACGACTTTCTATAGTTTGCGCATGCATCCAGAAATAAGAGAAGCTTACTTCCCCCTTTTTTTAAAATCACAGCTTCTAGAAGGTATATATGATTTCGTAAAAAACACGAGTTTTTAGAAAATGTGTTTTATTTCATAAATGGAATCTACAAAGTATGCACATTCTACGTCATAACGACTTTCTATAGTTTGCCCATTCGTCCAGAAATTAGAAAAGCTTACTTCCACCGTTTTTTAAAATCACAGCTTCTAGAAGGTTTACATGATTTCCTAAAAAACACGAGTTTTTAGAAAATGTGTTTTATGCATTAAATGGAATCTACAAAGTATGCACATTCTACGTCATAACAATTTTCTATAGTTTGAGCATGCTTCCGGAAATAAGAAAAGCTTACTTCCCCCGTTTTTTAAAATCACAGCGTCTAGAAGGTTTACATGATTTCTTAAAAAACACAAGTTTTTAGAAAATGTGTTTTATTTCATAAATGGAATTAACAAAGTATGCACATTCTACTTCATAACGACTTTCTATAGTTTGCGCACGCATCCAGAAATAAGAAAAGCTTACTTCCCCCGTTTTTTAAAATCACAGCTTCTAGAAGGTTTACATGATTTCGTAAAAAACACGAGTTTTTAGAAAATGTGTTTTATTTCATAAATGGAATATACAAAGTATGCACATTCTACGTCATAACGAATTTCTATAGTTTGCGCATTCGTCCAGAAATTAGAAAAGCTTACTTCCACCGTTTTTTAAAATCACAGCTTCAAGAAGGTTTACATGATTTCCTAAAAAACACGAGTTTTTAGAAAATGTGTTTTATGTCATAAATGGAATCTACAAAGTATGCACATTCTACGCCATAACGACTTTCTATAGTTTGCGCATTCGTCCGGAAAGAAGAAAAGCTTACTTCCACTGTTTTTTAAAATCACAGCTTCTAGAAGGTTTACATGATTTCGTAAAAGACACGAGTTTTTAGAAAATGTGCTTTATTTCATAAATGGAATCAACAAAGTATGCACATTCTACGTCATAACAACTTTCTATAGTTTGCGCATGCGTTTGGAAACAAGAAAACCTTACTTCCCCCATTTTTTAAAATCACAGCTTCTGGAAGGTTTACATGATTTCTTAAAAAGCATGAGTTTTTAGAAAATGTCTTTATTTCATAAATGGAATCAACAAAGTATGCACATTCTATGTCATAATGACTTTCTATAGTTTGCACATGCGTTTGGAAATAAGAAAAGCTTACTTCCACCGTTTTTTAAAATCACAGCTTCTAGAAGGTTTACATGATTTCTTAAAAAACACGAGTTTTTAGAAAATGTGTTTTATTTCATAAATGGAATCAGAAACTATGCACATGCTTCGTCATAACGACTTTGTATAGTTTGGGCATTCGTCATAACAACTTTCTATAGTTTGCGCATGCGTTTGGAAACAAGAAAAGCTTACTTCCCCCATTTTTTAAAATCACAGCTTCAGGAAGGTTTACATGATTTCTTAAAAAGCATGAGTTTTTAGAAAATGTCTTTATTTCATAAATGGAATCAACAAAGTATGCACATTCTATGTCATAATGACTTTCTATAGTTTGCACATGCGTTTGGAAATAAGAAAAGCTTACTTCCACCGTTTTTTAAAATCACAGCTTCTAGAAGGTTTACATGATTTCTTAAAAAACACGAGTTTTTAGAAAATGTGTTTTATTTCATAAATGGAATCAGAAACTATGCACATGCTTCGTCATAACGACTTTGTATAGTTTGGGCATTCGTCCGGAAATAAGAAAAGCTAACTTCCACCGTTTTTTAAAATCACAGCTTCTAGACGGTTTACATGATTTCTCAAAAAACACGAGTTTTAAGAAAATGTGTTTTATTTCATCAATGGAATCAACAAAGTATGCACATTCTATGTCATAACAAATTTCTATAGTTTGCGCATGCATCCGGAAATAAGAAAAGCTTACTTCCCCCGTTTTTTGAAATGACAGCTTCTAGAAGGTTTACATGATTTCGTAAAAAACACAAGTTTTTAGAAAATGTGTTTTATTTCATAAATGGAATCTACAAAGTATGCACATTCTACGTCATAACGACTTTCTATAGTTTGCGCATGCGTCTGGAAATAACAAAAGCTTACTTCCCCCGTTTTTTAAAATCACAGCTTCTAGAAGGTTTACATGATTTCGTAAAAAACACGAGTTTTTAGAAAATGTGTTTTATTTCATAAATGGAATCTACAAAGTATGCACATTCTACGTCATAACGACTTTCTATCGTTTGCGCATGCGGCCGGAAATAAGAAAAGCTTACTTCCCCCGTTTTTTAAAATCACAGCTTCTAGAAGGTTTACATGATTTCTTAAAAAACACGAGTTTTTAGAAAAGGTGTTTTATTTCATAAATGGAATCAACAAAGTATGCACATTCTACGTCATAACGACTTTCTATAGTTTGAGCATTCGTCCGGAAATAAGAAAAGCTTACTTCCACCGTTTTTTAAAATCACAGCTTCTAGAAGGTTTACATGATTTCGTAAAAAACGTGAGTTTTTAGAAAATGTGTTTTATTTCATAAATGGAATCTACAAATTATGCACATTCTACGTCATAACGACTTTCTATAGTTTTCGCATGCGTCTGGAAATAAGAAAAGCTTACTTCCCCTGTTTTTTAAAATCACGGCTTCTAGAAGGTTTACATGATCTCTTAAAAAACACGTGTTTTTAGAAAATGTGTTTTATTTCATAAATGGAATCAACAGAGTATGCACATTCTACGTCATAACGACTTTCTATAGTTTGCGCATGCGTTTGGAAATAAGAAAAGCTTACTTCCCCTGTTTTTTAAAATCACAGCTTCTAGAAGGTTTACATGATTTCGTAAAAAACACGAGTTTTTAGAAAATGTGTTTTATTTCATAAATGGAATCTACAAAGTATGCACATTCTACGTCATAACGACTTTCTATAGTTTGCGCATGCGTCTGGAAATAAGAAAAGCTTACTTCCCCCGTTTTTTAAAATCACAGCTTCTAGAAGGTTTACATAATTTCTTAAAAAACACGAGTTTTTAGAAAATGTGTTTTATTTCCTAAATGGAATCAACAAAGTATGCACATTCTACGTCATAACGACTTTCTATAGTTTGCGCATGCGTTTGGAAATAAGAAAAGCTTACTTCCCCCGTTTTTTAAAATCACAGCTTCTAGAAGCTTTACATAATTTCTTAAAAAACACGAGTTTTTAGAAAATGTGTTTTATTTCCTAAATGGAATCAACAAAGTATGCACATTCTACCGCATAACGACTTTCTATAGTTTGCGCATGCGTTCGGAAATAAGATAAGCTTACTTCCCCCATTTTTTAAAATCACAGCTTCTAGAAGGTTTACATGATTTCTTAAAAAACACGAGTTTTTAGAAAATGTGTTTTATTTCATAAATGGAATCAACAAAGTATGCACATTCTACCGCATAACGACTTTCTATAGTTTGCGCATGCGTTCGGAAATAAGATAAGCTTACTTCCCCCATTTTTTAAAATCACAGCTTCTAGAAGGTTTACATGATTTCTTAAAAAACACGAGTTTTTAGAAAATGTGTTTTATTTCATAAATGGAATCAACAAAGTATGCACATTCTATGTCGTAATGACTTTCTATAGTTTGCGCATGCATCTGGAAATAAGAAAAGCTTACTTCCCCAGTTTTTTAAAATCATAGCTTCTAGAACGTTTACATGATTTCTTAAAAAAACGAGTTTTTAGAAAATGTGTTTTATTTCATAAATGGAATCAACAAAGTATGCACATTCTACGTCATAACGACTTTCTATAGTTTGCGCATGCGTCCGGAAACAAGATAAGCTTACTTCCCCCATTTTTTAAAATCACAGCTTCTAGAAGGTTTACATGATTTCTTAAAAAACACGAGTTTTTAGAAAATGTGTTTTATTTCACAAATGGAATCAACAAAGTATGCACATTCTACGTCATAACAACTTTCTATAGTTTGCACATGCGTCCGGTAATAAGAAAAGCTTACTTCCGCCGTTTTTTAAAATCAGAGCTTCTAGAAGGTTTACATGATTTCGTAAAAAACACGAGTTTTTAAAAAATATGTTTTATTTCATAAATGGAATCAACAAAGTCTGCACATTCTAAGTCATAACGACTTTCTATAGTTTGCGCATTCGTCCGGAAATAAGAAAAGCTTACTTCCACCGTGTTTTAAAATCACAGCTTCTAGAAGGTTTACATGATTTCCTAAAAAACATGAGTTTTTAGAAAATGTGTTTTATTTGATCAATTTAAGCTACAAAGTATCCACATTCTACGTCATACCGACTTTCTATAGTTTGCACATGCGTCCGGAAATAAGAAAAGCTTACTTCCCCCGTTTTTTAAAATCACAGCTCCTAGAAGGTTTACATGATTTCGGAAAAAAACACGAGTTTTTAGAAAATGTTTTTTATTTCATAAATGGAATCAACAAAAGTTTGCACATTCTACGTCATAATGACTTTCTATAGATTTCGCATGCGTCCGGAAATAAAAAAAGCTTACTTCCACCGTTTTTTAAAATCACAGCTTCTAGAAGGTTTAAATGATTTCGTAAAAAACACGAGTTTTTAGAAAATGTGTTTTATTTGATAAATGGAATCTACAAAGTATGCACATTCTACGTCATAACGACTTTCAATAGTTTGCGCATGCGTCCGAAAATAAGAAAAGCTTACTTCCCCCGTTTTTTAAAATCACAGCTTCTAGAAGGTTTACATGATTTCTTAAAAAACACCAGTTTTTAGAAAATGTATTTTATTTCATAAATGGAATCAACAAAGTATGCACATTCTATGTCATAACGACTTTCTATAGTTTGCGCATGCATATGGAAATAAGAAAAGCTTACTTCCCCTGTTTTTTTAAAATCACAGCTTCTAGAAGTTTTACATGATTTCTTAAAAAACATGAGTTTTTAGAAAATGTGTTTTATTTCATAAATGGAATCAACAAAGTATGCACATTCTACGTCGTAACGACTTTCTATAGTTTGCGCATGCATCTGGAAATAAGAAAAGCTTACTTCCCTAGTTTTTTAAAATCACAGCTTCTAGAAAGTTTACATTATTTCTTAAAAAACACGAGTTTTTAGAAAATGTGTTTTATTTCATAAATGGAATCAACAAAGTATGCACACTCTACGTCATAACGACTTTCTATAGTTTGCGCATGCGTCCGGAAATAAGATAAGCTTACTTCCCCCACTTTTTAAAATCACAGCTTCTAGAAGGTTTACATGATTTCTTAAAAAACAAGAGTTTTTACAAAATGTGTTTTATTTCATAAATGGAATCAACAAAGTATGCACATTCTACGTCATAACGACTTTCTGTAGTTTGCGAATGCGTCCAGAAATAAGAAAAGCTTACTTCCCCCGTTTTTTAAAATCACAGCTTCTAGAAGGTTTACATGATTTTTTTAAAAACACGAGTTTATAGAAAATGTGTTTTATTTCATAAATGGAATCAACAAAGCATGCACATTCTACCGCATAACGACTTTCTATAGTTTGCGCATGCGTTTGGAAATAAGAAAAGATTACTTCCCCCGTTTTTTAAAATCACAGCTTCTAGAAGGTTTACAAGATTTCTTAAAAAACAGGAGTTTTTATTAAATGTGTTTTATTTCATAAATGGAATCAACATACTATGCACATTCTACGTCATAACGGCTATCTATAGTTTGCGCATGCGTTCGGAAATAAGAAAAGCTTACTTCCACCGTTTTTTAAAATCACAGCTTCTAGAAGGTTTACATGATTTCTTAAAAAACACGAGTTTTTATAAAATGTGTTTTATTTCATAAATGGAATCAACAAAGTATGCACATTCTACGTCATAACGACTTTCTATAGTTTGCGCATTCGTCCGGAAATAAGAAAAGCTTACTTCCCCCGTTTTTTAAAATCACAGCTTCTAGAAGGTTTACATATTTTTTTTAAAAACACGAGTTTTTAGAAAATGTGTTTTATTTCATAAATGGAATCCACAAAGTATGCACCTTCTATGTCATAACGACGTTCTATAGTTTGCGCATGCGTCTGGAAATAAGAAAAGCTTACTTCCCCCGTTTTTTAAAATCACAACTTCTGGAAGGTTTACATGATTTCTTAAAAAACATGAGTTTTTAGAAAATGTGTTTTATTTTATAGATGGAATCAACAAAGTATGCACATTCGACGTCATAACGACTTTCTATAGTTTGCGCATGCGTCCGGAAATAAGAAAAGCTTACTTCCCCGGTTTTTTAAAATCACAGCTTCTAGAAGGTTTACGTGATTTCTTAAAAAACACGAGTTTTTAGAAAATGTGTTTTATTTCATAAATGGAATCTACAAAGTATGCACATTCTACGTCCTAACGACTTTCTATAGTTTGCGCATGCATCCGGAAATAAGAAAAGCTTACTTCCCCCGTTTTTTAAAATCACAGCTTCTAGAAGGTTTACATGATTTTTCTTAAAAAACACGAGTTTTTAGAAAATGTGTTTTATTTCCTAAATGGAATCAAAAAAGTATGCACATTCTACATCATAATGACTTTCTATAGTTTGCGCACGCGTTTGGAAATAAGAAAAGCTTACTTCCCCCGTTTTTTAAAATCACAGCTTCTAGAAGGTTTACAAGATTTCTTAAAAAACAGGAGTTTTTATTAAAAGTGTTTTATTTCATAAATGGAATCAACATACTATGCACATTCTACGTCATAACGACTTTCTATAGTTTGCGCATGCGTCCGGAAATAAGAAATGCTTACTTCCCCCATTTTTTAAAATCACAGCTTCTAGAAGGTTTACATGATTTCTTAAAAAACAAGAGTTTTTACAAAATGTGTTTTATTTCATAAATGGAATCAAAAAAGTATCCACATTCTACGTCATAACGACTTTCTGTAGTTTGCGAATGCGTCCAAAAATAAGAAAAGCTTACTTCCCCCGTTTTTTAAAATCACAGCTTCTAGAAGGTTTACATGATTTTTTTAAAAACACGAGTTTTTATAAAATGTGTTTTATTTCATAAATGGAATCTACAAAGTATGCACATTCTATGTCATAACGACGTTCTATAGTTTGCGCATGCGTCTGGAAATAAGAAAAGCTTACTTCCCCCGTTTTTTAAAATCACAGCTTCTAGAAGGTTTACATGATTTTTTTAAAAACACGAGTTTTTAGAAAATGTGTTTTATTTCGTAAATGGAATCTACAAAGTATGCACATTCTATGTCATAACGACGTTCTATAGTTTGCGCATGCGTCTGGAAATAAGAAAAGCTTACTTCCCCGGTTTTTTAAAATCACAGCTTCTAGAAGGTTTACATGATTTCTTAAAAAACACGAGTTTTTAGAAAATGTGTTTTATTTCCTAAATGGAATCAACAAAGTATGCACATTCTACATCATAACGACTTTCTATAGTTTGCGCACGCGTTTGGAAATAAGAAAAGCTTACTTCCCCCGTTTTTTAAAATCACAGCTTCTAGAAAGTTTACATGATTTCTTAAAAAACACGAGTTTTTAGAAAATGTGTTTTATTTCATAAATGGAATCTACAAAGTATGCACATTCTACGTCATAACGAATTTCTATAGTTTGCGCATGCGTCCGGAAATAAGAAATGCTTACTTCCACCGTTTTTTAAAATCACAGCTTCTAGAAGGTTTACATGATTTCGTAAAAAACACGAGTTTTTAGAAAATGTGTTTTATTTCATAAATGGAATCAACAAAGTATGCACATTCTATGTCATAGCGACTTTCTATAGTTTGCGCATGCGTTTGGAAATAAGAAAAGCTTACTTCCATTGTCTTTTAAAATCACGGCTTCTAGAAGGTTTAGATGATTTCTTAAAAAACACGAGTATGTAGAAAATGTGTTTTATTTCATAAATGGAATCTAAAAAGTATGCACATTCTACGTCATAACGACTTTCTATAGTTTGTGCATGCGTCCGGAAATAAGAAAAGCTTACTTCCCCCGTTTTTTAAAATCACAGCTTCTAGAAGGTTTACATGATTTCGTAAAAAACACGAGTTTTTAGAAAATGTGTTTTATTTCATAAATGGAATCAACAAAGTATGCACATTCTATGCCATAACGACTTTCTATACTTTGCGCATTTGTCCGGAAATAAGAAAAGCTTACTTCCACAGTTTTTTAAAATCACAGCTTCTAGAAGTTTTACATGATTTCATAAAAAACACGAGTTTTTAGAAAATGTGTTTTATTTCATAAAAGGAATCTACAAAGGATGCACATTCTATGTCATAACAACTTTCTATAGTTTGCGCATTCGTCCGGAAATAAGAAAAGCTTACTTCCCCCGTTTTTTAAAATCACAGCTTCTAGAAGGTTTACATGATTTCTTAAAAAACACGAGTTTTTATTAAATGTGTTTTATTTCATAAATGGAATCTACAAAGTATGCACATTCTACGTCATAACAACTTTCTATAGTTTGCGCATGCGTCCGAAAATAAGAAAAGCTTACTTCCCCCGTTTTTTAAAATCACAGCTTCTAGAAGGTTTACATAATTTCTTAAAAAACACGAGTTTTTAGAAAATGTGTTTTATTTCCTAAATGGAATCAACAAAGTATGCACATTCTACGTCATAACGACTTTCTATAGTTTGCGCATGCGTTTGGAAATAAGAAAAGCTTACTTCCCCCATTTTTTAAAATCACAGCTTCTAGAAGGTTGACATGATTTCTTAAAAAACACGAGTTTTTAGAAAATGTGTTTTATTTCATAAATGGAATCAACAAAGTATGCACATTCTACGTCATAACGACTTTCTATAGTTTGCGCATTCGTCCGGAAATAAGAAAAGCTTACTTCCACCGTTTTTTAAAATCACAGCTTCTAGAAGGTTTACATGATTTCTTAAAAAACACGAGTTTTTAGAAAATGTGTTTTATTTGATAAATGGAATCTACAAAGTACGCACATTATACGTCATAACGACTTTCTATAGTTTGTGCATGCGTCCGGAAATAACAAAAGTTTACTTCCCCCGTTTTTTAAAATCACATCTTCTAGAAGGCTTACATGATTTTTTTAAAAACATGAGTTTTTAGAAAATGTGTTTTATTTCATAAATGGAATTAACAAAGTATGCACATTCTACGTCATAACGACTTTCTATAGTTTGCGCATGCGTTTGGAAATAAGAAAAGCTTACTTCCCCTGTTTTTTTAAATCACAACTTCTAGAAGGTTTACATGATTTCTTAAAAAACACGAGTTTTTAGAAAATGTGTTTTATTTCATAAATGGAATCAACAAAGTATGCACATTCTACGTCATAATGACTTTCTATAGTTTGCGCATGCGTCCGGAAATAAGAAAAGCTTACTTCCGCCGTTTTTTAAAATCACAGCTTCTAGAAGGTTCACATGATTTCTTAAAAAACACGAGTTTTTAGAACATGTGTTTTATTTCATAAATGGAATCAACAAAGTCTGCACATTCTACGTCATAACGACTTTCTATAGTGTGCGCATGCGTCCGGAAATAAGAAAAGCTTACTTCCACCGTTTTTTAAAATCACAGCTTCTAGAAGGTTTACATGATTTATTAAAAAACACGAGTTTTTAGAAAATGTGTTTTATTTCATAAATGGAATCAACAAAGTATGCACATTCTACGTCATAACGACTTTCTATAGTTTGCGCATGCGTCCGGAAATAAGAAAAGCTTACTTCCACTGTTTTTTAAAATCACAGCTTCTAGAAGGTTCACATGATTTCTTAAAAAACACGAGTTTTTAGAACATGTGTTTTATTTCATAAATGGAATCAACAAAGTCTGCACATTCTAAGTCATAACGACTTTCTATAGTTTGCGCATGCGTCCGGAAATAACAAAAGCTTACTTCCGCCGTTTTTTAAAATCACAGCTTCTAGAAGGTTTACATGATTTCGTAAAAAAAACGAGTTTTTAGAAAGTGTGTTTTATTTCCTAAATGGAATCTACAAAGTATGCACATTCTACGTCATAACAAATTTCTATAGTTTGCACATGCGTTTGGAAATAAGAAAAGCTTAGTTCCCCCGTTTTTTAAAATCACAGCTTCTAGAAGGTTTACATGATTTCTTAAAAAACACGAGTTTTTAGAAAATGTGTTTTATTTCATAAATGGAATCAACAAAGTATGCACATTCTACGTCATAACGACTTTCTATAGTTTGCGCATGTGTCCGGAAATAAGAAAAGCTTACGTCCACCGTTTTTTAAAATCACAGCTTCTAGAAGGTTCACATGATTTCTTAAAAAACACGAGTTTTTAGAACATGTGTTTTATTTCATAAATGGAATCAACAAAGTCTGCACATTCTACGTTATAACGACTTTCTATAGTTTGCGCATTCGTCCGAAAATAAGAAAAGCTTACTTCCACCGTTTTTCAAAATCACAGCTTCTGGAAGGTTTACATGATTTATTTGATAAATGGAATCTACAAAGTATGCACATTCTACGTCATAACGACGTTCTATAGTTTGTGCATGCGTCCGGAAATAAGAAAAGCTTACTTCCCCCGTTTTTTAAAATCACAGCTTCTGGAAGGTTTACATGATTTCTTAAAAAACACGAGTTTTTAGAAAATGTGTTTTATTTCATAAATGGAATCTACAAAGTATGCACATTCTATGTCATAACGACTTTCTATAGTTTGCGCATGCGTCCGGATATAAGAAAAGCTTACTTCCACCGTTTTTTAAAATCACAGTTTTTAGAAGGTTTACATGATTTCGTAAAAAACACGAGATTTTAGAAAGTGTGTTTTATTTCATAAATGGAATCTACAAAGTATGCACATTCTACGTCATAAAGACTTTCTATAGTTTGCGCATGCATTTGGAAATAAGAAAAGCTTACTTCCCCCGTTTTTTTAAATCACAGCTTCTAGAAGGTTTACAAGATTTCTTAAAAAACAGGAGTTTTTAGAAAATGTGTTTTATTTCATAAATGGAATCAACAAAGTATGCACATTCTACGTCATAACGACTTTCTATAGTTTGCGCATGCGTCCGGAAATAAGAAAAGCTTACTTCCACCGTTTTTTAAAATCACAGCTTCTAGAAGGTTTACATGATTTCTTAAAAAACACGAGTTTTTAGAAAATGTGTTTTATTTCAACAATGGAATCAACAAAGTATGCACATTCTACGTCATAACGACTTTCTATAGTTTGCGCATGCGTCCGGAAATAAGAAAAGCTTACTTCCCCCGTTTTTTAAAATCACAGCTTCTAGAAGGTTTACATGATTTTTTTAAAAACACGAGATTTTAGAAAATGTGTTTTATTTCATAAATGGAATCTACAAAGTATGCACATTCTATGTCATAACGACGTTCTATAGTTTGCGTATGTGTCTGGAAATAAGAAAAGCTTACTTCCACCGTTTTTTAAAATCACAGTTTTTAGAAGGTTTACATGATTTCGTAAAAAACACGAGATTTTAGAAAGTGTGTTTTATTTCATAAATGGAATCTACAAAGTATGCACATTCTACGTCATAAAGACTTTATATAGTTTGCGCATGCATTTGGAAATAAGAAAAGCTTACTTCCCCCGTTTTTTTAAATCACAGCTTCCAGAAGGTTTACATGATTTCTTAAAAAACACGAGTTTTTAGAAAATGTGTTTTATTTCATAAATGGAATCAACAAAGTATGCACACTCGACGTCATAACGACTTTCTATAGTTTGCGCATGCGTCCGGAAATAAGAAAAGCTTACTTCCACCGTTTTTTAAAATCACAGCTTCTAGAAGGTTTACATGATTTCGTAAAAAACACGAGTTTTTAGAAAATGTGTTTTATTTCATAAATGGAATCTACAAAGTATGCACACTCTACGTCATAATGACTTTCTATAGTTTGCGCATGCGTTCGGAAATAAGAAAAGCTTACTTCCACCGTTTTTTAACATCACAACTTCTAGAAGGTTTACATGATTTCGTAAAAAATACGAATTTTTAGAAAATGTGTTTTATTTCATAAATGGAATCTTCAAAGTATGCACATTCTACGTCATAACCACTTTCTATAGTTCGCGCATGCGTCCGGAAATAAGAAAAGCTTACTTCCACCGTTTTTTAAAATCACGGCTTCTAGAAGGTTTAAATGATGTCGTAAAAAACACGAGTTTTTAGAAAATGTGTTTTATTTCATAAATGGAATCAAAAAGTATGCACATTCTACATCATAACGACCTTCTATAGTTTGCGTATGTGTCTGGAAATAAGAAAAGCTTACTTCCCCCGTTTATTAAAATCACAGCATCTAGAAGGTTTACAGGATTTCTTAAAAAACACGAGTTTTTAGAAAATGTGTTTTATTTCATAAATGGAATCAACAAAGTATGCACATTCTACATCATAACGACTTTCTACAGTTTGCGCATGTGTCTGGAAATAAGAAAAGCCTACTTCCACCGTTTTTTAAAATCACAGCTTCTAGAAGGTTTACATGATTACGTAAAAAACACGAGTTTTTAGAAAATGTGTTTTATTTCACAAATTGAATCTACAAAGTATGCACATTCTACGTCATAACGGCTTTCTATTGTTTGCGCATGCATCCGGAAATAAGAAAAGCTAACTTCCACCGTTTTTTAAAATCACAGCTTCTAGAAGGTTTACATGATTTCTTAAATAGGACGAGTTTTTAGAAAATATGTTTTATTTCATAAATAGAATCTACAAAGGATGCACATTCTACGTCATAACGACTTTCTATAGTTTGCGCATGCGTCCGGAAATAAGAAAAGCTTACTTCCACCGTTTTTTAAAATCACAGCTTCTAGAAGGTTTACATGATTTCGTAAAAAACACGAGTTTTTAGAAAATGTGTTTTATTACCGAAATGTAATCTGCAAAGTATGCACATTCTACGTCATTACGACTTTCTATAGTTTGCGCATGCGTCCGGAAATAACAAAAGCTTACTTCCCCCATTTTTTAAAATCACAGCTTCTAGAAGGTTTACATGATTTCGTAAAAAACACGAGTTTTTAGAAAATGTGTTTTATTTCCGAAATGGAATCTGCAAAGTATGCACATTCTACGTCATAACGACTTTCTATAGTTTGCGCATACGTCCGGAAATAACAAAAGCTTACTTCCCCCGTTTTTTAAAATCACAGCTTCTTGTAGGTTTACATGATTTCGTAAAAAACACGAGTTTTAGAAAATGTCTTATATTTCAGAAATGGAATCTACAAAGTATGCACATTCTACGTCATAACAACTTTCTATAGTTTGCGCATGCGTCCGGAAATTAGAAAATCTTACTTCCCCCGTTTTTTCAAATCACAGCTTCTAGAAGGTTTACATGATTTCTTAAAAAACACGAGTTTTTAGAAAATGTGTTTTATTTCATAAATGGAATAAACAAAGTATGCACATTCTACATCATAACGACTTTCTATAGTTTGCGCATTCATCCGGAAATAAGAAAAGCTTACTTCCACCGTTTTTTAAAATCACAGCTTCTAGAAGGTTTACATGATTTTGTAAAAAACACGAGTTTTTAGAAAATGTCCTTTATTTCATAAATGGAATCTAGAAAGTATGCACATTCTACGTCATAATGACTTTTTATAGTTTGCGCATACATCCGGAAATAAGAAAAGCTTACTTCCCCCGTTTTTTAAAATCAGAGCTTCTAGAAGGTTTACATGATTTTGTAAAAAACACGAGTTTTTAGAAAATGTGTTTTATTTCATAAATGAAATCAACAAAGTATGCACATTCTACGTCATAACAACTTTCTATAGTTTGCGCATCAGTCCGGAAATAAGAAAAGCTTACTTCCACCGTTTTTTAAAATCACAGCTTCTAGAAGGTTTACATGATTTCTTAAAAAACACGAGTTTTCAGAAAATGTGTTTTATTTCATAAATGGAATCAACAAAGTATGCACATTCTACGTCATAACGACTTTCTATAGTTTGCGCATGCGTGTGGAAATAAGAAAAGCTTACTTCCCCCGTTTTTTAAAATCACAGCTTCTAGAAGGTTTACATGATTTCTTAAAAAACACGAGTTTTTAGAAAATGTGTTTTATTTCATAAATGGAATCAACAAAGTATGCACATTCTACATCATAACGACTTTCTATAGTTTGCGCATGCGTCCGGAAATAAGAAAAGCTTACTTCCACCGGTTTTTAAAATCACAGCTTCTAGAAGGTTTACATGATTTCTTAAAAAACACGAGTTTTTAGAAAATGTGTTTTATTTCATAAATGGAATCTACAAAGTATGCACATTCTACGTCATAACGACTTTCTATAGTTTGCGCATGCGTCCGGAAATAAGAAAAGCTTACTTCCACCGTTTTTTAAAATCACAGCTTCTAGAAGGTTTACATGATTTCTTAAAAAACACGAGTTCTTAGAAAATGTGTTTTATTTCATAAATGGAATCAACAAAGTATGCACATTCTACGTCATAATGACTTTCTATAGTTTGCGCATTCGTCCGGAAATAAGAAAAGCTTACTTCCACCGTTTTTTAAAATCACAGCTTCTAGAAGGTTTACATGATTTCGTAAAAAACACGAGTTTTTAGAAAATGTGTTTTATTTCATAAATGGAATCTACAAAGTATGCACATTCTACGTCATAACGACTTTCTATAGTTTGCGCATGCGCCCGGAAATAAGAAAAGCTTACTTCCACCGTTTTTTAAAATCACAGCTTCTAGAAGGTTTACATGATTTCGTAAAAAACACGAGTTTTTAGAAAATGTGTTTTATTTCAGAAATGGAATCTACAAAGTATGCACATTCTACGTCATAACGACTTTCTGTAGTTTGTGCATGCGTCCAGAAATAAGAAAAGCTTACTTCCCCCATTTTTTAAAATCACAGCTTCTAGAAGGTTTACATGATTTCTTAAAAAACACGAGTTTTTAGAAAATGTGTTTTATTTCATAAATGGAATCAACAAAGTATGCACATTCTACGTCATAACGACTTTCTATAGTTTGGGCATGCGTTTGGAAATAAGAAAAGCTTACTTCCCCCGTTTTTTAAAATCACAGCTTCTAGAAGGTTTACATGATTTCGTAAAAAACATGAGTTTTTAGAAAATGTGTTTTATTTCAACAATGGAATCAACAAAGTATGCACATTCTACGTCTTAACGACTTTCTATAGTTTGCGCATGCGTCCGGAAATAAGAAAAGCTTACTTCTGTAAAATTAGTCACAGCAGATCTAATGAACAAGTAAATCAATCACAACAGATGAACATAGAAAATATGGTGCAAAACTGTGCAAAACATGCAGTAGTGCTCTCTATCCCAGAAAGGGTGAATGATTACAATATAAACTGTCACAATGACTAAGCAATTCGAATTGCCTAAGTAGGTTATTCGAATCACTGAATGGACTAGCTTGAATCCAACTAGGAGTCCTCATCATCAATCAGTAGTGGTCATCAATGCACAAGAACCAGTCATCCAGGTGTCAATCTGAGTCTAGCTAAGTGTAACAAGTGTAACTGAAGTGTGTAGCACTGATTAAGGGAAGGAGGCTCAGTGGGGGGCACATGGGAGGCTAACTGAAGTCAGAACAAGTCATCTAGTCAATCTGGAGGTCCAACGGAAGTGAAACAGTCATTCGGGAGTGAAACTAGCCTCAAATCAGGGAGAATCGGAGCTAACTGAGTGTAACTGAAGTGGAACTGCAGTGGTAGGTGAACAAGTGCGCCCTTCTCTAGTAGTAGGTGAGAAGTGGGCGCCTTTCAGCCTAGGAGGTCTAAAACTCTTAAGTAAGTGGCTCCCGGGTGCTAGAATAAGGTGGCTAAGGTGCTGGAGGCATCAACCTGGTGACTGGGATGCATGCAAAGTGCATGCAAACCCTAGAATTTGCATGCAAACCCTAATTGCATGCAAGATCCTGAAAAAGATGATGTGGATATCCGAACACCCCCCCTCAAGATAGACTATGATGTGCAAAAAAATAATGTGGGGCCCTGGTAACTAAGACCAAAGGTCACCCCAATACAATAATAATCCAAACTAATAACAGTAAATAAACTGAGGAAATGGGGAAAACCTCATGGGAAAAATACCCCCCCTCAAAATGAACTGTAACACACCAAAAGATTTAACTGCTCCAAACTCAAATAGATATGTCTGGAGGTATCTTACTCTTGGGATTAAATGGATTATGCTCCAAAAACATGTGCTTGAATTCTCCATCAGTGGATGCAAGGGAATGTGGAGACTTTATGAACTTGCTCTTCATATCGAAAAAGGTGAGAACAAATCTGAAAATATGAGGATGATCCTGGAACCTGTGATTCGAACCAAGTGAGGTAGGAATAGCTCCAACTGGATCAAATAGATCTTGAAACTTGAACTTCTTATCAATAGAAGTTAAATCAGCTCCAAAAATAGATGAATGGTTTCTTGAGATCTCCTTTGAACCAACAAGGGTGAGATCAAAACCAAAATCAGCAAAAAGTGCACGAGAATTGAACTCAAGCGAATGGTAGTGCTCTTCATCTTCATTAAAAATATGAGAAACTTTGCAAATGATAGAACATAAGTCTATAGGAGGCATGCAATCAAGGAGGGCGAATGATTCACCTCCAAAATCAGATTTTATCTCCAAAACTTCAACTAGATCATTATTCTGCATGTCGGCAAACTCATGTGAAAGAGAGGACTCAAGAACCTCTTCGGAATCTAGAGTATGAGCTGGTTTATCTTGCTCAGAATTCAAAATAGAAGACTTTGAGAGAGTGAGTTTTGAATCTACAGTTTCTTCTTCATCTTGAACAATTGTTGAGGCCAACACATGATCGGAAAGAACACATAAGGAGATCTCACTGGGCTTGTTCTCCAAAAGGTTAGGATGATCCTCTTCTTCCTGCTTTCCAAATTCTCTGTCAAGTTGGACCCATAGATCACTTGGATTTTTAGCAGTATTACTGAGGTAGCGCATACAAGGAGACATAGCAAGACACATTGCTCCAAAAGCTCTATCACAATCATTGAGCCAATCATTCTCCTCTTCATCGGAATCAAAATCTCTTGTATTACCAATGCACATATCAAAAAGACATTTTTTTCTTCAAGAATGCAATCATCTTTGGTTTCCTTTCATCATAGTTGAATGGAGTAAGAATATTTTGTAAAGAAGAAGTCTCCATCTTTGCATTAGCGAATGCACATGGAGGAAGTAAGAAACCTGCAAATCACGCACAAACAAACACTATGTTTTCGGCCTTGCATGCACATGAGCGAATGCACATGAGATTTTGCATGCCGCTGCTGAAATATATTGGTGAGCAAAGATTGCTCTCTCTTCATGTAGAACACCTGTAGAAAAGAAATCTTGTCCCTGCCATGGCTTTGATACCATGTAAAATTAGTCACAGCAGATCTAATGAAAAAGTAAATCAATCACAACAGATGAACATAGAAAATATGGTGCAAAACTGTGCAAAACATGCAGCAGTGCTCTCTATCCCAGAAAGGGTGAATGATTACAATATAAACTGTCACAATGACTAAGCAATTCGAATTGCCTAAGTAGGTCATTCGAATCACTGAATGGAGTAGCTTGACTCCAACTAGGAGTCCTCATCATCAATCAGTAGTGGTCATCAATGCACAAGAACTAGTCATCCAGGTGTCAATCTGAGTCTAACTGAGTGTAACAAGTGTAACTGAAGTGTGTAGCACTGATTAAGGGAAGGAGGCTCAGTGGGGGGCGCATGGGAGGCTAACTGAAGTCAGAACAAGTCATCTAGTCAATCTGGAGGTCCAACGGAAGTGAAACAGTCAGTCGGGAGTGAAACTAGCCTCAAATCAGGGAGAATCGGAGCTAACTGAGTGTAACTGAAGTGGAACTGCAGTGGTAGGTGAACAAGTGCGCCCTTCTCTAGCAGTAGGTGAGAAGTGGGCGCCTTTCAGCCTAGGAGGGCTAAAACTCTTAAGTAAGTGGCTCCCGGGTGCTAGAATAAGGTGGCTAAGGTGCTGGAGGCATCAACCTGGTGACTGGGATGCATGCAAAGTGCATGCAAACCCTATAATTTGCATGCAAACCCTAATTGCATGGAAGATCCTGAAAAAGATGATGTGGATATCCGAACAACTTCCCCCGTTTTTTAAAATCACAGCTTCTAGAAGGTTTACATGATTTCTTAAAAAACACGAGTTTTTAGAAAATGTGTTTTATTTCATAAATGGAATCAACAAAGTATGCACATTCTATGTCATAACGACTTTCTATAGTTTGTGCATGCGTCCGGAAATAAGAAAAGCTTACTTCCACCGGTTTTTAAAATCACAGCTTCTAGAAGGTTTACATGATTTCTTAAAAAACATGAGTTTTTAGAAAACGTGTTTTATTTCATAAATGGAATCTACAAAGTGTGCACATTCTACGTCATAACGACTTTCTATAGTTTGTGCATGCGTCCGGAAATAAGAAAAGCTTGCTTCCACCATTTTTTAAAATCACAGCTTCTAGAAGGTTTACATGATTTCTTAAAAAACACGATTTTTTAGAAAATGTGTTTTATTTCATAAATGGAATCAACAAAGTGAGCACATTCTACGTCATAATGACTTTCTATAGTTTGCGTATTCGTCCGGAAATAAGAAAAGCTTACTTCCACCGTTTTTTAAAATCACAGCTTCTAGAAGGTTTACATGATTTCGTAAAAAACACGAGTTTTTAGAAAATGTGTTTTATTTCATAAATGGAATCTACAAAGTATGCACATGCTATGTCATAACGACTTTCTATAGTTTCCGCATGCGTCCGGAAATAATAAAAGCTTACTTCCACCGTTTTTTAAAATCACAGCTTCTAGAAGGTTTACATGATTTCGTAAAAAACACGAGTTTTTAGAAAATGTGTTTTATTTCAGAAATGGAATCTACAAAGTATGCACATTCTACGTCATAATGACTTTCTATAGTTTGCGCATGCGTCCGGAAATAAGAAAAGCTTACTTCCCCTGTTTTTTAAAATCACGGCTTCTAGAAGGTTTACATGATTTCTTAAAAAACACGAGTTTTTAGAAAATGTGTTTTATTTCATAAATGGAATCAACAAAGTATGCACATTCTACATCATAACGACTTTCTATAGTTTGCGCATGCGTTTGGAAATAAGAAAAGCTTACTTCCCCCATTTTTTAAAATCACAGCTTGTAGAAGGTTTACATGATTTCGTAAAAAACATGAGTTTTTAGAAAATATGTTTTATTTCATTAATGGAATCAACAAAGTATGCACATTCTACGTCATAACTGTTAAAATCTAATATGCTAAGACAGGAAATAGCAGCATTACATTCCATTTCACAATAATAGCATATACAGGATCACTGAAGAAACAACAAGCATAGCATAAACACAAGAGACAGAGATTTATCCTGGGAAACCCTCATGGGGTAGAAAACCCAGCAAAGCTTCCTCAATATAGATGACCAGAAAAATACAATGCTGAAACCCTAAGACATGATCTCCTCCTCCACAATAGCAGACCTCTCCTCCACAAGTGTGCTATCCTCAAGTGTGTGAGTGTGTCAAATGAGGAACACACCTCCTCTATTTATACACTACACTGACGTATATTTTACACAGGTACACGTAGGCTCGTATTTAACCAATGGGTTAAACACCCCACTACAACTGACTGGGCCGAACCCTCTAGGGTGGTCTAATAACCCTTTGACCCACATAACACATATAGGGCCGACCCCCACTAGGGAAGTCTAATAACCCGAGTTACCACATTCCGACGGAGGAATAAACATCTTCGGATATACAATAAGATATTCACGGAGGAATGAAACATCTCCAGAATAATAAAGTACAAAGATAATATTATTTGAAGTTACAATATCTCAACAATAACGACTTTCTATAGTTTGCGCATGCGTCCGGAAATAAGAAAAGCTTACTTCCACAGTTTTTTAAAATCACAGCTTCTAGAAGGTTTACATAATTTCTTAAGAAACACGAGTTTTTAGAAAATGTGTTTTATTTCATAAATGGAATCAAAAAAGTATTCACATTCTATGTCATAACGAATTTCTATAGTTTGCGCATTCGTACGGAAATAAGAAAAGCTTACTTCCCCCGTTTTTTAAAATCACAGCTTCTAGAAGGTTTACATGATTTCTTAAAAAACACGAGTTTTTAGAAAATGTGTTTTATTTCATAAATAGAATCAACAAAGTATGCACATTCTACTCCATAACGACTTTCTATAGTTTGCGCATGCGTCTGGAAATAAAAAAAGCTTACTTCCACCATTTTTTAAAATCACAGCTTCTAGAAGGTTTATATGATTTCATAAAAAACACAAGTTTTTAGAAAATGTATTTTATTTCATAAATGGAATCTACAAAGTATGCACATTCTACGTCATAACGACTTTCTATAGTTTGCGCATGCGTCCGGAAATAAGAAAAGCTTACTTCCACCGTTTTTTAAAATCACAGCTTCTAGAAGGTTTACATGATTTCGTAAAAAACATGAGTTTTTAGAAAATGTGTTTTATTTCATAAATGGAATCTACAAAGTATGCACATTCTACGTCATAACGACTTTCTACAGTTTGCGCATGCGTCTGGAAATACGAAAAGCTTACTTCCACTGTTTTTTAAAATCACAGCTTCTAGAAGGTTTACATGATTTCGTAAAAAACACGAGTTTTTAGAAAATGTGTTTTATTTCATAAATGGAATCTACAAAGTATGTACATTCTACGTCATAATTAATTTCTATAGTTTGCGCATGCGTTGGGAAATAAGAAAAGCTTACTTCCCCCGTTTTTTAAAATCACAGCTCCTAGAAGGTTTACATGATTTCTTAAAAAACACGAGTGTTTAGAAAATGTGTTTTATTTCATAAATGGAATCAACAAAGTATGCACATTCTACGTGATAACGACTTTTTATAGTTTGCGCATGCGTTTGGAAATAAGAAAAGCTTACTTCCCCCGTTTTTTAAAATCACAGCTTCTAGAAGGTTTACATGATTTCTTAAAAAACACGAGTTTTTAGAAAATGTGTTTTATTTCATAAATGGAATCAAAAAAGTATGCACATTCTACGTCATAACGACTTTCTATAGTTTGCGCATGCGTCCGGAAATAAGAAAAGCTTACTTCCACTGTTTTTTAAAACCACAGCTTCTAGAAGGTTTACATGATTTCGTAAAAACCACAAGTTTTTAGAAAATGTGTTTTATTTCATAAATGGAATCAACAAAGTATACACATTCTACGTCATAACGACTTTCTATAGTTTGCGCATGCGTCCGAAAATAAGAAAAGCTTACTTCCCCCGTTTTTTAAAATCACAACTTCTAGAAGGTTTACATGATTTCTTAAAAAACACGAGTTTTTAGAAAATGTGTTTTATTTCATAAATGGAATCTACAAAGTATGCACATTCTACATGATAACGACTTTTTATAGTTTGCGAATGCGTTTGGAAATAAGAAAAGCTTACTTCCCCCGTTTTTTAAAATCACAGCTTTTAGAAGGTTTACATGATTTCTTAAAAAACACGAGTTTTTAGAAAATGTGTTTTATTTCCTAAATGGAATCAACAAAGTATGCACATTCTACGTCATAAAAACTTTCTATAGTTTGCGCATGCATCCGGAAATAAGAAAAGCTTACTTCCACCGTTTTTTAAAATCACAGCTTCTAGAAGGTTTACATGATTTCGTAAAAAACACAAGTTTTTAGAAAATGTGTTTTATTTCATAAATGGAATCTACAAAGTATACACATTCTACGTCATAACAACTTTCTATAGTTTGCGCATGCGTCCGGAAATAATAAAAGCTTACTTCCACCGTTTTTTAAAATCACAGCTTCTAGAAGGTTTACATGATTTCTTAAAAAACTCGAGTTTTTAGAAAATATGTTTTATTTCATAAATGGAATTAACAAAGTATGCACATTCTACGTCATAACGACTTTCTATAGTTTGCACATTTGTCCTGAAATAAGAAAAGCTTACATCCACCGTTTTTTAAAATCACAGCTTCTAGAATGTTTACATGATTTCTTAAAAAACACGAGTTTTTAGAAAATGTGTTTTATTTCATAAATGGAATCAACAAAGTATGTACATTCTACGTCATAACGACTTTCTATAGTTTGCGCATTCGTCCGGAAATAAGAAAAGCTTACATCCATAGTTTTTTAAAATCACAGCTTCTAGAAGGTTTACATGATTTCGTAAAATACACGAGTTTCTAGAAAATGTGTTTTATTTACTAAATGGAATCAACAAAGTATGCACATTCTATGTCATAACGACTTTCTATAGTTTGCGCATGCGTCCGGAAATAAGAAAAGCTTACTTCCCCCGTTTTTTAAAATCACAGCTTCTAGAAGGTTTACATGATTTCTTAAAAAACACGAGTTTTTAGAAAATGTGTTTTATTTCATAAATGGAATCAACAAAGTATGCACATTCTACCTGATAACGACTTTTTATAGTTTGCGCATGCGTTTGGAAATAAGAAAAGCTTACTTCCCCCGTTTTTTAAAATCACAGCTTCTAGAAGGTTTACATGATTTCTTAAAAAGGACGAGTTTTTAGAAAATGTGTTTTATTTCATAAATGGAATCAAAAAAGTATGCACATTCTACGTCATAACGACTTTCTATAGTTTGCGCATGCGTCCGGAAATAAGAAAAGCTTACTTCCACCGTTTTTTAAAATCACAGCTTCTAGAAGGTTTACATGATTTCGTAAAAACCACAAGTTTTTAGAAAATGTGTTTTATTTCATAAATGGAATCAACAAAGTATGCACATTCTACATCATAACGACTTTCTATAGTTTGCGCATGCGTCCGGAAATAAGAAAAGCTTACTTCCCCCATTTTTTAAAATCACAGCTTCTAGAAGGTTTACATGATTTCGTAAAAAACACGAGTTTTTAGAAAATGTGTTTTTTTTCATAAATAGAATCGACAAAGTATGCACATTCTACGTCATAACGACTTTCTATAGTTTGCGCATGCGTCCGGAAATAAGAAACGCTTACTTCCCCCATTTTTTAAAATCACAGCTTCTAGAAGGTTTACATGATTTCGTAAAAAACACGAGTTTTTAGAAAATGTGTTTTATTTCATAAATCGAATCTACAAAGTATGCACATTCTACAGCATAACAACTTTCTATAGTTTGCGCATGCGTCTGGAAATAACAAAAGCTTACTTCCCTCGTTTTTTAAAATCACAGCTTCTAGAAGGTTTACATGATTTCTTAAAAAACACGAGTTTTTAGAAAGTGTGTTTTATTTCATAAATGGAATCAACAAAGTATGCACATTCTACGTCATAACGACTTTAGTTTGCGCACTCGTCCGGAAATAAGAAAAGCTTACCTCCACCATTTTTTTAAATCACAGCTTCTATAAGGTTTACATGATTTCGTAAAAAACATGAATTTTTAGAAAATATGCTTTATTTCATAAATGGAATCTACAAAGTATGCACATTCTATGTCATAATGACTTTCTATAGTTTGCGCATGCGTTCGGAAATAAGAAATGCTTACTTCCCCCGTTTTTTAAAATCACAGCTTCTAGAAGGTTTACATGATTTCTTAAAAAAGACGAGTTTTTAGAAAATGTGTTTTATTTCAGAAATGGAATCTACAAAGTATGCACATTCTATGTCATAACCACTTTCTATATTTTGCTCATGCGTTCGGAAATAAGGAAAGCTTACTTCCCCCGTTTTTTAAAATCACAGCTTCTAGAAGGTTTACATGATTTCTTAAAAAACATGAGTTTTTGAAAAATGTGTTTTATTTCATAAATGGAATCTACAAAGTATGCACATTCTATGTCATAACGACTTTCTATAGTTTGCGCATGCGTCCGGAAATAAGAAAAGCTTACTTCCACCGTTTTTTAAAATCACAGCTTCTAGAAGGTTTACATGATTTCTTAAAAAACACGAGTTTTTAGAAAATGTGTTTTATTTCATAAATAGAATCTACAAAGTATGCACATTCTACGTCATAACGACTTTCTATAGTTTGTGCATGCGTCGGGAAATAAGAAAAGCTTACTTCCCCCGTTTTTTAAAATCACAGCTTCTAGAAGGTTTACATGATTTCGTAAAAAACACGAGTTTTTAGAAAATGTGTTTTATTTGATAAATGGAATCTACAAAGTATGCACATTCAACGTCATAAAGACTTTCTATAGTTTGCGCATGCATCCGGAAATAAGAAAAGCTTACTTCCACCGTTTTTTAAAATCACGGCTTCTAGAAGGTTTACATGATTTCGTAAAAAACACGAGTTTTTAGAAAATGTGTTTTATTTCATAAATGGAATCAACAAAGTATGCACATTCTACGTCATAACTACTTTCTGTAGTTTGCGCATGCGTTTCGAAAGAAGAAAAGCTTACTTCCCCCGTTTTTTAAAATCACAGCTTCTAGAATGTTTACATGATTTCTTAAAAAACACGAGTTATAAGAAAATGTGTTTTATTTCATAAATAGAATCAACAAAATATGCACATTCTACGTCATAACGACTTTCTATAGTTTGCGCATGCGTCCCGAAATAAGAAAACCTTACTTCCACCGTTTTTTAAAATCACGGCTTCTAGAAGTTTTAAATGATTTCGTAAAAAACATGAGTTTTTAGAAAACGTGTTTTATTTCATAAATGGAATCTACAAAGTATGCACATTCTACGTCATAACGACTTTCTATATTTTGCACATGTGTCCGGAAATAGGAAAAGCTTACTTCCACCGTTTTTTAAAATCACACCTTCTAGAAGGTTTACATGATTTCTTAAAAAACACGAGTTTTTAGAAAATGTGTTTTATTTCATAAATGGAATCAACACATTATGCACATTCTACGTCATAACGACTTTCTATAGTTTGCGCACGCGTTTGGAAATAAGAAAAGCTTACTTCGCCCATTTTTTAAAATGACGGCTTCTAGAAGGTTTACATGATTTCTTAAAAAACACGAGTTTTTTGAAAATGTGTTTTATTTCATAAATGGAATCAACAAAGTATGCACATTCTACGTCATAACGACTTTCTATAGTTTGCGCATGCGTCCGGAAATAAGAAAAGCTTACTTCCAGCGGTTTTTAAAATCACAGCTTCTAGAAGGTTTACATGATTTCTTAAAAAACATGAGTTTTTAGAAAATGTGTTTTATTTCATAAATGGAATCAAGAAAGTATCCACATTCTACGTCATAACGACTTTCTATAGTTTGCGCATGTGTTTGGAAATAAGAAAAGCTTACTTCCCCCGTATTTTAAAATCACTGCTTCTAGAAGGTTTACATGATTTCTTAAAACACACGAGTTTTTAGAAAATGTGTTTTATTTCATAAATGGAATCAACAAAGTATGCACATTCTACATCATAACGATTTTCTATAGTTTGCGCATGCGTCTGGAAATAAGAAAAGCTTACTTCAACCGTTTTTTAAAATCACAGCTTCTAGAAGGTTTACATGATTTCTTAAAAAACATGAGTTTTTAGAAAATGTATTTTATTTCATAAATGGAATCTACAAAGTATGCACATTCTACGTCATAACAACTTTCTATAGTTTGTGGATGCGTCCGGAAATAAGAAAAGCTTACTTCCCCCGTTTTTTAAAATCACACCTTCTAGAAGGTTTACATGATTTCTTAGAAAACACGAGTTTTTAGAAAATGTGTTATATTTCATAAATGGAATCAACAAAGTATGTACATTCTACGTTATAATGACTTTCAATAGTTTTCGCACGCATCCGGAAATAAGAAAAGCTTACTTGCACCGTTTTTTAAAATCACAGCTTCTAGAAGGTTTACATGATTTCCTAAAAAACACGAGTTTTTAGAAAATGTGTTTTATTTCAGAAATGGAATCTACAAAGTATGCACATTCTACGTCATAACGACTTTCTATAGTTTGTGCATGCGTCCGGAAATAAGAAAAATTTACTTCCCCCGTTTTTTAAAATCACACCTGCTAGAAGGTTTACATGGTTTCTTAAAAAACACGAGTTTTTAGAAAATGTGTTTTATTTCATAAATGGAATCAACAAAGTATGCACATTCTACGTCATAACGACTTTCTATAGTTTGCGCATGCGTTTGTAAATAAGAAAAGCTTACTTCCCCCGTTTTTTAAAATCACAGCTTCTAGAAGGTTTACATGATTTCTTAAAAAACACGAGTTTTTAGAAAATGTGTTTCATTTCATAAATGGAATCAACAAAGTATGCACATTCTACGTCATAACGACTTTCTATAGTTTGCGCATGCGTCCGAAAATAAGAAAAGCTTACTTCCCCCGTTTTTTAAAATCACAGCTTCTAGAAGGTTTACATGATTTCTTAAAAAACACGAGTTTTTAGAAAATGTGTTTTATTTCATAAATGGAATCAACAAAGTATGCACATTCTACGTCATAACGACTTTCTATAGTTTGCGAATGTGTTTGGAAATAAGAAAAGCTTACTTCCCCTGTTTTTTAAAATCACAGCTTCTAGAAGGTTTACATGATTTCTTACAAAACATGAGTTTTTAGAAAATGTGTTTCATTTCATAAATGGAATCAACAAAGAATGCAAATTCTACGTCATAACGACTTTCTATAGTTTGCGCATGCGTCAGGAAATAAGAAAAGCTTACTTCCTCCATTTTTTAAAATCACAGTTTCTAGAAGGTTTACATGATTTCTTAAAAAACACAAGTTTTTAGAAAATGTGTTTTATTTCATAAATGGAATCAACAAAGTATGCACATTCTACGTCATAACGACTTTCTATAGTTTGCACATGCGTCCGGAAATAAGAAAAGCTTACTTCCCCCGTTTTTTAAAATCACACCTTCTAGAAGGTTTACATGGTTTCTTAAAAAACACGAGTTTTTAGAAAATGTGTTTTATTTCATAAATAGAATCAACAGAGTATGCACATTCTACGTCATAACGACATTCTATAGTTTGCGCATGCGTTTGGAAATAAGAAAAGCTTACTTCCACCGTTTTTTAAAATCCCAGCTTCTAGAAGGTTTACATGATTTCTTAAAAAACACGAGTTTTTAGAAAATGTGTTTTATTTCATAAATGGAATCAACAAAGTATGCACATTCTACGTCATAACGACTTTCTATAGTTTGCGCATGCGTTTGGAAATAAGAAAAGCTTACTTCCCCCGTTGTTTAAAATCACAGCTTCTAGAAGGTTTACATGATTTCTTAAAAAACACGAGTTTTTAGAAAATGTGTTTTATTTCATAAATGGAATCAACAGAGTATGCACATTCTACGTCATAACGACTTTCTATAGTTTGCGCATGCTTTTGGAAATAAGAAAAGCTTACTTCCCCGGTTTTTTAAAATCACAGCTTCTAGAAGGTTTACATGATTTCTTAAAAAACACGAGTTTTTAGAAAATGTGTTTTATTTCATAAATGGAATCAACAAAGTATGCAAATTCTACGTCCTAACGACTTTCTATAGTTTGCGCATGCGTCCGGAAATAAGAAAAACTTACTTCCCCCGTTTTTTAAAATCACACCTTCTAGACGGTTTACATGGTTTCTTGAAAAACACGAGTTTTTAGAAAATGTGTTTTATTTCATAAATGGAATCAACAAAGTATGCACATTCTACGTCATAACGACTTTCTATAGTTTGCGAATTTATTTGGAAATAAGAAAAGCTTACTTCCCCCGTTTTTTAAAATCACAGCTTCTAGAAGGTTTACATGATTTCTTAAAAAACATGAGTTTTTAGAAAATCTGTTTCATTTCATAAATGGAATCAACAAAGAATGCAAATTCTACGTCGTAACGAGTTTCTATAGTTTGCGCATGCGTCAGGAAATAAGAAAAGCTTACTTCCTCCGTTTTTTAAAATCACAGCTTCTAGAAGGTTTACATGATTTCTTAAAAAACACAAGTTTTTAGAAAATCTGTTTTATTTCATAAATGGAATCAACAAAGTATGCACATTCTACGTCATAACGACTTTCTATAGTTTGCGCATGCGTCCGGAAATAAGAAAAGCTTACTTCCCCCGTTTTTTAAAATCACACCTTCTAGAAGGTTTACATGGTTTCTTAAAAAACATGAGTTTTTAGAAAATGTGTTTTATTTCATAAATAGAATCAACAAAGTATGCACATTCTACGTCATAACGACATTCTATAGTTTGCGCATGCGTTTGGAAATAAGAAAAACTTACTTCCACCGTTTTTTAAAATCCCAGCTTCTAGAAGGTTTACATGATTTCTTAAAAAACACGAGTTTTTAGAAAATGTGTTTTATTTCATAAATGGAATCAACAAAGTATGCACATTCTACGTCATAACGACTTTCTATAGTTTGCGCATGCGTTTGGAAATAAGAAAAGCTTACTTCCCCCGTTTTTTTAAATCACAGCTTCTAGAAGGTTTACATGATTACGTAAAAAACACGAGTTTTTAGAAAATGTGTTTTATTTCATAAATGGAATCAACAAAGTATGCACATTCTACGTCATAACGACTCTCTATAGTTTGCGCATGTGTTTGGAAATAAGAAAAGCTTACTTCCCCCGTTTTTTAAAATCACAGCTTCTAGAAGGTTTACATTATTTCGTAAAAAACACTAGTTCTTGAAAAATGTGTTTTATTTCTTAAATGGAATCTACAAAGTATGCACATTCTACGTCATAACGACTTTCTATAGTTTGCACATGCGTCCGGAAATAAGAAAAGCTTACTTCCCCCGTTTTTTAAAATCACAGCTTCTAGAAGGTTTACATGATTTCTTAAAAAACAGGAGTTTTTAGAAAAAGTGTTTTATTTCATAAATGGAATCAACAAAGTATGCACATTCTACGTCATAACGAATTTCTATAGTTTGCGCATGCGTTTGGAAATAAGAAAATCTTACTTCCCCCATTTTTTAAAATCACGGCTTCTAGAAGGTTTACACGATAACTAAAAAAACACGAGTTTTTAGAAAATGTGTTTTATTTCATAAATGGAATCAACAAAGTATGCACATTCTACGTCATAACGACTTTCTATAGTTTGCGCATGCGTCCGTAAATAAGAAAAGTTAACTTCCACCGTTTTTTGAAATCACAGCTTCTAGAAGGTTTACATGATTTCGTAAAAAACACGAGTTTTTAGAAAATGTGTTTTATTTGATAAATGGAATCTACAAATTATGCACATTCTACGTCATAACGACTTTCTATAGTTTGCGCATGCGTCCGGAAATAAGAAAAGCTTACTTCCCCCGTTTTTTAAAATCACAAATTCTAGAAGGTTTACATGATTTCTTTAAAAACATGAGTTTTTAAAAAATGTGTTTTATTTCATAAATGAAATCAACAAAGTATGCAGATTCTACGTCATAACGACTTTCTATAGTTTGCGCATGCATTTGGAAATAAGAAAAGCTTACTTCCCCCGTTTTTTAAAATCACAGCTTCTAGAAGGTTTACATGATTTCTTAAAAAACACGACTTTTTAGAAAATGTGTTTTATTTCATAAATGGAATCAACAAAGTATGCACATTCTATGTCATAACGACTTTCTATAGTTTGCGCATGCGTTTGGAAATAAGAAAAGCTTACTTCCACCGTTTTTTAAAATCACAGCTTCTAGAAGGTTTACATTATTTCGTAAAAAACACTAGTTTTTAGAAAATGTGTTTTATTTCTTAAATGGAATCTACAAAGTATGCACATTCTACGTCATAACAGCATTCTATAGTTTGCGCATGCGTCCGAAAATAAGAAAAGCTTACTTCCCCCGTTTTTTAAAATCACAGCATCTAGAAGGTTTACATGATTTCTTAAAAAACATGAGTTTTTAGAAAAATTGTTTTATTTCATAAATGGAATCAACAAAGTATGCACATTCTACATCATAACGACTTTGTATAGTTTGCGCATGCGTCCAGAAATAAGAAAAGCTTACTTCCACCGGTTTTTAAAATCACAGCTTCTACAAGGTTTACATCATTACGTAAAAAAGACGAGTTTTTAGAAAATGTGTTTTATTTCACAAATGGAATCTACAAAGTATTCACATTCTACATCATAAGGGCTTTCTATTGTTTGTGCATGCGTCCGGAAATAAGAAAAGCTTACTTCCACCGTTTTTTAAAATCACAACTTCTAGAAGGTTTACATGATTTCGTAAAAACAACGAGTTTTTAGAAAATGTGTTTTATTTCATAAATGGAATCTACAAAGTATGCACATTCTACGTCATAACGACTTTCTATAGTTTGCGCATGCGTCCGGAAATAAGAAAAGCTTACTTCCCCCATTTTTTAAAATCACAGCTTCTAGAAGGTTTACATGATTTCTTAAAAAACAGGAGTTTTTAGAAAAAGTGTTTTATTTCATAAATGGAATCAACAAAGTATGCACATTCTACGTCATAACGACTTTCTATAATTTGCGCATGCGTTGGAAATAAGAAAAGCTTACTTCCCCCATTTTTTAAAATCACGGCTTCTAGAAGGTTTACACGATAACTAAAAAAACACGAGTTTTAAGAAAATGTGTTTTATTTCATAAATGGAATCAATAAAGTATGCACATTCTACGTCATAACGACTTTCTATAGTTTGCGCATGCGTCCGTAAATAAGAAAAGCTTACTTCCACCGTTTTTTAAAATCACACCTTCTAGAAGGTTTACATGATTTCGTAAAAAACACGAGTTTTTAGAATATGTGTTTTATTTCATAAATGGAATCTACAAAGTATGCACACTCTATGTCATAACGAATTTCTATAGCTTGCGCATGCGTTCGGAATTAAGAAAAGCTTACTGCCCCCGTTTTTTAAAATCACAGATTCTAGAGGGTTTACATGATTTCTTAAAAAACAGGAGTTTTTAGAAAATATGTTTTATTTCATAAATGGAATCTACAAAGTATGCAGGTTCTACGTCATAACGACTTTCTATAGTTTGCGCATGCGTTTGTAAATAAGAAAATCTTACTTCCCCCGTATTTTAAAATCACCGGTTCTAGAAGGTTTACATGATAACTTAAAAAACACGAATTTTTAGAAAATTTGTTTTATTTCATAAATGGAATCATTAAAGTATGCACATTCTACGTCATAACGACTTTCTATAGTTTGCGCATGCGTCCGTAAATAAGAAAAGCTTACTTCCACCGTTTTTTAAAATCATAGCTTCTAGAAGGTTTACATGATTTCGTAAAAAACACAAGTTTTTAGAAAATGTGTTTTATTTCATAAATGGAATCTACAAAGTTTGCACATTCTACGTCATAACGACTTTCTATAGTTTGCGCCTGCGTCAGGAAATAAGAAAATCTTACTTCCCCCGTTTTTTAAAATCACAGCTTCTAGAAGGTTTACATGATTTCTTAAAAAACACGAGTTTTTAGAAAATGTGTTTTATTTTATAAATAGAATGAACAAAGTATGCACATTCTACGTCATAACGACTTTCTATAGATTGCGAATGTGTTTGGAAATAAGAAAAGCTTACTTCCCCTGTTTTTTAAAATCACAGCTTCTAGAAGGTTTACATGATTTCTTAAAAAACATGAGTTTTTAGAAAATGTGTTTCATTTCATAAATGGAATCAACAAAGAATGCAAATTCTACGTCATAACGACTTTCTATAGTTTGCGCATGCATCAGGAAATAAGAAAAGCTTACTTCCTCCATTTTTTAAAATCACAGTTTCTAGAAGGTTTACATGATTTCTTAAAAAACACAAGTTTTTAGAAAATGTGTTTTATTTCATAAATGGAATCAACAAAGTATGCACATTCTACGTCATAACGACTTTCTATAGTTTGCACATGCGTCCGGAAATAAGAAAAGCTTACTTCCCCGGTTTTTTAAAATCACACCTTCTAGAAGGTTTACATGGTTTCTTAAAAAACACGAGTTTTTAGAAAATGTGTTTTATTTCATAAATAGAATCAACAAAGTATGCACATTCTACGTCATAACGACATTCTATAGTTTGCGCATGCGTTTGGAAATAAGAAAAGCTTACTTCCACCGTTTTTTAAAATCCCAGCTTCTAGAAGGTTTACATGATTTCTTAAAAAACACGAGTTTTTAGAAAATGTGTTTTATTTCATAAATGGAATCAACAAAGTATGCACATTCTACGTCATAATGACTTTCTATAGTTTGCGCATGCGTTTGGAAATAAGAAAAGCTTACTTCCCCCGTTTTTTAAAATCACAGCTTCTAGAAGGTTTACATGATTTCTTAAAAAACACGAGTTTTTAGAAAATGTGTTTTATTTCATAAATGGAATCAACAGAGTATGCACATTCTACGTCATAACGACTTTCTATAGTTTGCGCATGCTTTTGGAAATAAGAAAAGCTTACTTCCCCGGTTTTTTAAAATCACAGCTTCTAGAAGGTTTACATGATTTCTTAAAAAACACGAGTTTTTAGAAAATGTGTTTTATTTCATAAATGGAATCAACAAAGTATGCACATTCTACGTCCTAACGACTTTCTATAGTTTGCGCATGCGTTTGGAAATAAGAAAAGCTTACTTCCCCCGTTTTTTTAAATCACAGCTTCTAGAAGGTTTACATGATTACGTAAAAAACACAAGTTTTTAGAAAATGTGTTTTATTTCATAAATGGAATCAACAAAGTATGCACATTCTACGTCATAACGACTTTCTATAGTTTGCGCATGCGTCCCAAAATAAGAAAAGCTTACTTCCACCGTTTTTTAAAATCACAGCTTCTAGAAGATTTAAATGATTTCGTAAAAAACATGAGGTTTTAGAAAACGTCTTTTATTTCATAAATGGAATCTACAAAGTATGCACATTCTACGTCATAACGACTTTCTATAGTTTGCGCATGCGTCCCAAAATAAGAAAAGCTTACTTCCCCCGTTTTTTAAAATCACACCTTCTAGACGGTTTACATGGTTTCTTAAAAAACACGAGTTTTTAGAAAATGTGTTTTATTTCATAAATGGAATCAACAAAGTATAGACATTCTACGTCATAACGACTTTCTATAGTTTGCGAATGTGTTTGGAAATAAGAAAAGCTTACTTCCCCCGTTTTTTAAAATCACAGCTTCTAGAAGGTTTACATGATTTCTTAAAAAACATGAGTTTTTAGAAAATCTGTTTCATTTCATAAATGGAATCAACAAAGAATGCAAATTCTACGTCATAACGAGTTTCTATAGTTTGCGCATGCGTCAGGAAATAAGAAAAGCTTACTTCCTCCGTTGTTTAAAATCACAGCTTCTAGAAGGTTTACATGATTTCTTAAAAAACACAAGTTTTTAGAAAATGTGTTTTATTTCATAAATGGAATCAACAAAGTATGCACATTCTACGTCATAACGACTTTCTATAGTTTGCGCATGCGTCCGGAAATAAGAAAAGCTTACTTCCCCCGTTTTTTAAAATCACACCTTCTAGAAGGTTTACATGGTTTCTTAAAAAACATGAGTTTTTAGAAAATGTGTTTTATTTCATAAATAGAATCAACAAAGTATGCACATTCTACGTCATAACGACATTCTATAGTTTGTGCATGCGTTTGGAAATAAGAAAAACTTACTTCCACCGTTTTTTAAAATCCCAGCTTCTAGAAGGTTTACATGATTTCTTAAAAAACATGAGTTTTTAGAAAACGTGTTTTATTTCATAAATGGAATCAACAAAGTATGCACATTCTACGTCATAACGACTTTCTATAGTTTGCGCATGCGTTTGGAAATAAGAAAAGCTTACTTCCCCCGTTTTTTTAAATCACAGCTTCTAGAAGGTTTACATGATTACGTAAAAAACACGAGTTTTTAGAAAATGTGTTTTATTTCATAAATGGAATTAACAAAGTATGCACATTCTACGTCATAACGACTTTCTATAGTTTGCGCATGCGTCCCAAAATAAGAAAAGCTTACTTCCACCGTTTTTTAAAATCACAGCTTCTAGAAGGTTTAAATGATTTCGTAAAAAACATGAGGTTTTAGAAAACGTCTTTTATTTCATAAATGGAATCTACAAAGTATGCACATTCTACGTCATAACGACTTTCTATAGTTTGCGCATGCGTCCGGAAATAAGAAAAGCTTACTTCCCCCGTTTTTTAAAATCACAGCTTCTAGAAGGTTTACATGATTTCTTAAAAAACATGAGTTTTTAGAAAATGTATTTTATTTCATAAATGGAATCTACAAAGTATGCACATTCTACGTCATAACAACTTTCTATAGTTTGTGGATGCGTCCGGAAATAAGAAAAGCTTACTTCCCCCGTTTTTTAAAATCACACCTTCTAGAAGGTTTACATGATTTCTTAGAAAACACGAGTTTTTAGAAAATGTGTTAGATTTCATAAATGGAATCAACAAAGTATGCACATTCTACGTTATAATGACTTTCAATAGTTTGCGCACGCATCCGGAAATAAGAAAAGCTTACTTGCACCGTTTTTTAAAATCACAGCTTCTAGAAGGTTTACATGATTTCCTAAAAAACACGAGTTTTTAGAAAATGTGTTTTATTTCAGAAATGGAATCTACAAAGTATGCACATTCTACGTCATAACGACTTTCTATAGTTTGTGCATGTGTCCGGAAATAAGAAAAATTTACTTCCCCCGTTTTTTAAAATCACACCTGCTAGAAGGTTTACATGGTTTCTTAAAAAACACGAGTTTTTAGAAAATGTGTTTTATTTCATAAATGGAATCAACAAAGTATGCACATTCTACGTCATAACGACTTTCTATAGTTTGCGCATGCGTTTGTAAATAAGAAAAGCTTACTTCCCCCGTTTTTTAAAATCACAGCTTTTAGAAGGTTTACATGATTTCTTAAAAAACACGAGTTTTTAGAAAATGTGTTTCATTTCATAAATGGAATCAACAAAGTATGCACATTCTACGTCATAACGACTTTCTATAGTTTGCGCATGCGTCCGAAAATAAGAAAAGCTTACTTCCCCCGTTTTTTAAAATCACAGCTTCTAGAAGGTTTACATGATTTCTTAAAAAACACGAGTTTTTAGAAAATGTGTTTTATTTCATAAATGGAATCAACAAAGTATGCACATTCTACGTCATAACGACTTTCTATAGTTTGCGAATGTGTTTGGAAATAAGAAAAGCTTACTTCCCCTGTTTTTTAAAATCACAGCTTCTAGAAGGTTTACATGATTTCTTAAAAAACATGAGTTTTTAGAAAATGTGTTTCATTTCATAAATGGAATCAACAAAGAATGCAAATTCTACGTCATAACTACTTTCTATAGTTTGCGCATGCGTCAGGAAATAAGAAAAGCTTACTTCCTCCATTTTTTAAAATCACAGTTTCTAGAAGGTTTACATGATTTCTTAAAAAACACAAGTTTTTAGAAAATGTGTTTTATTTCATAAATGGAATCAACAAAGTATGCACATTCTACGTCATAACGACTTTCTATAGTTTGCACATGCGTCCGGAAATAAGAAAAGCTTACTTCCCCCGTTTTTTAAAATCACACCTTCTAGAAGGTTTACATGGTTTCTTAAAAAACACGAGTTTTTAGAAAATGTGTTTTATTTCATAAATAGAATCAACAAAGTATGCACATTCTACGTCATAACGACATTCTATAGTTTGCGCATGCGTTTGGAAATAAGAAAAGCTTACTTCCACCGTTTTTTTAAAATCCCAGCTTCTAGAAGGTTTACATGATTTCTTAAAAAACACGAGTTTTTAGAAAATGTGTTTTATTTCATAAATGGAATCAACAAAGTATGCACATTCTACGTCATAACGACTTTCTATAGTTTGCGCATGCGTTTGGAAATAAGAAAAGCTTACTTCCCCCGTTTTTTAAAATCACAGCTTCTAGAAGGTTTACATGGTTTCTTAAAAAACACGAGTTTTTAGAAAATGTGTTTTATTTCATAAATAGAATCAACAAAGTATGCACATTCTACGTCATAACGACATTCTATAGTTTGCGCATGCGTTTGGAAATAAGAAAAGCTAACTTCCACCGTTTTTTAAAATCCCAGCTTCTAGAATGTTTACATGATTTCTTAAAAAACACGAGTTTTTAGAAAATGTGTTTTATTTCATAAATGGAATCAACAGAGTATGCACATTCTACTTCATAACGAATTTCTATAGTTTGCGCATGCGTTCGGAAATAAGAAAAGCTTACTTCCCCGGTTTTTTAAAATCACAGCTTCTAGAAGGTTTACATGATTTCTTAAAAAACACGAGTTTTTAGAAAATGTGTTTTATTTCATAAATGGAATCAACAAAGTATGCACATTCTACGTCCTAACGACTTTCTATAGTTTGCGCATGCGTCCGGAAATAAGAAAAACTTTCTTCCCCCGTTTTTTAAAATCACACCTTCTAGACGGTTTACATGGTTTCTTAAAAAACATGAGTTTTTAGAAAATGTGTTTTATTTCATAAATGGAATCAACAAAGTATGCACATTCTACGTCATAACGACTTTCTATAGTTTGCGAATGTGTTTGGAAATAAGAAAAGCTTACTTCCCCCGTTTTTTAAAATCACAGCTTCTAGAAGGTTTACATGATTTCTTAAAAAACATGAGTTTTTAGAAAATCGTTTTCATTTCATAAATGGAATCAACAAAGAATGCAAATTCTACGTCGTAACGAGTTTCTATAGTTTGCGCATGCGTCAGGAAATAAGAAAAGCTTACTTCCTCCGTTTTTTAAAATCACAGCTTCTAGAAGGTTTACATGATTTCTTAAAAAACACAAGTTTTTAGAAAATGTGTTTTATTTCATAAATGGAATCAACAAAGTATGCACATTCTACGTCATAACGACTTTCTATAGTTTGCGCATGCGTCCGGAAATAAGAAAAGCTTACTTCCCCCGTTTTTTAAAATCACACCTTCTAGAAGGTTTACATGGTTTCTTAAAAAACATGAGTTTTTAGAAAATGTGTTTTATTTCATAAATAGAATCAACAAAGTATGCAGATTCTACGTCATAACGACATTCTATAGTTTGCGCATGCGTTTGGAAATAAGAAAAACTTACTTCCACCGTTTTTTAAAATCCCAGCTTCTAGAAGGTTTACATGATTTCTTAAAAAACACGAGTTTTTAGAAAATGTGTTTTATTTCATAAATGGAATCAACAAAGTATGCACATTCTACGTCATAACGACTTTCTATAGTTTGCGCATGCGTTTGGAAATAAGAAAAGCTTACTTCCCCCGTTTTTTTAAATCACAGCTTCTAGAAGGTTTACATGATTACGTAAAAAACACGAATTTTTAGAAAATGTGTTTTATTTCATAAATGGAATCAACAAAGTATGCACATTCTACGTCATAACGACTCTCTATAGTTTGCGCATGTGTTTGGAAATAAGAAAAGCTTACTTCCCCCATTTTTTAAAATCACAGCTTCTAGAAGGTTTACATGATTTCTTAAAAAACACGAGTTTTTAGAAAATGTGTTTTATTTTATAAATAGAATGAACAAAGTATGCACATTCTACGTCATAACAACTTTCTATAATTTGCGCATGCGTCTGGAATTAAGAAAAGCTTCTTCCACCGTTTTTTAAAATCACAGCTTCTATAAGGTTTACATGATTTCGTAAAAAACACGAGTTTTTAGAAAATGTGTTTTATTCCATAAATGGAATCTAAAAAGTATGCACATTCTACGTCATAAGGACTTTCTATAGTTTGCGCATGCGTCCAGAAATAAGAAAGGTTTACTTCCACCGTTTTTTAAAATCACAGCTTCTAGAAGGTTTACATGATTTCGTAAAAAACACGAGTTTTTAGAAAATGTGTTTTATTTCATAAATGGAATCTACAAAGTATGCACATTCTATGTCATAACGACTTTCTATATTTTGCGCATGCATTCCGAAATAAGAAAAGCTTACTTCCACCGTTTTTTAAAATCGCAGCTTCTAGAAGGTTTACATGATTTCGTAAACAACACGAGTTTTTAGAAAATGTGTTTTATTTCATAGATGGAATCTACAAAGTATGCACATTCTACGTCATAATGACTTTCTATAGTTTTCGCACGTGTCCGGAAATAAGAAAAGCTTACTTCCCCCGTTTTTTAAAATCACAGCTTCTAGAAGGTTTACATGATTACGTAAAAAACACGAGTTTTTAGAAAATGTGTTTTATTTCATAAATGGAATCAACAAAGTATGCACATTCTATGTCATAACGACTTTCTATAGTTTGTGCATGTGTTTGGAAATAAGAAAAGCTTACTTCCCCCGTTTTTTAAAATTACAGCTTCTAGATGGTTTACATGATTTCTTAAAAAAACGAGTTTTTAGAAAATGTGTTTTATTTTGTAAATAGAATCAACAAAGTATGCACATTCTACATCATAACGACTTTCTATAGTTTGCGCATGCGTCTGGAAATAAAAAAAGATTCTTCCACTGTTTTTTAAAATCACAAATTCTAGAAGGTTTACATGATTTCTTAAAGAACATGAGTTTTTAGAAAATGTGTTTTATTTTATAAATGGGATCAACAAAGTATGCACATTCTACGTCATAACGACTTTCTATAGTTTGCGCATGCGTCCGTAAATAAGAAAAGTTAACTTCCACCGTTTTTTAAAATCACAGCTTCTAGAAGGTTTACATGATTTCGTAAAAAACACGAGTTTTTAGAAAATGTGTTTTATTTGATAAATGGAATCTACAAAGTATGCACATTCTACGTCATAACGACTTTCTATAGTTTGCGCATGCGTCCGGAAATAAGAAAAGCTTACTTCCCCCATTTTTTAAAATCACAAATTCTAGAAGGTTTACATGATTTCTTTAAAAACATGAGTTTTTAGAAAGTGTGTTTTATTTCATAAATGGAATCAACAAAGTATGCAGATTCTACATCATAACGACTTTCTATAGTTTGCGCATGCATTTGGAAATAAGAAAAGCTTACTTCCCCCGTTTTTTAAAATCACAGCTTCTAGAAGGTTTACATGATTTCTTAAAAAACACGAGTTTTTAGAAAATGTGTTTTATTTCATAAATGGAATCAACAAAGTATGCACATTCTATGTCATAACGACTTTCTATAGTTTGCGCATGCGTTTGGAAATAAGAAAAGCTTACTTCCACCGTTTTTTAAAATCACAGCTTCTAGAAGGTTTACATTATTTCGTAAAAAACACTAGTTTTTAGAAAATGTGTTTTATTTCTTAAACGGAATCTACAAAGTATGCACATTCTACGTCATAACGACATTCTATAGTTTGCGCATGCGTCCGAAAATAAGAAAAGCTTACTTCCGCCGTTTTTTAAAATCACAGCTTCTAGAAGGTTTACATGATTTCGTAAAAAACATGAGTTTTTAGAAAATGTGTTTTATTTCATAAATGTAATCTACAAAGTATGCACATTCTACGTCATAATGACTTTCTATAGTTTGCGCATGCGACCGGAAATAAGAAAAGCTTACTTCCACCGTTTTTTAAAATCACAGCTTCTAGAAGGTTTACATGATGTCGTAAAAAACACGAGTTTTTAGAAATTGTGTTTTATTTCATAAATGGAATCTACAAAGTATGCACATTCTATGTCATAAAAACTTTCTATAGTTTGCGCATGCATTTGGAAATAAGAAAAGCTAACTTCCACCGTTTTTTAAAATCACAGCTTCTAGAAGGTTTACATGATTTCGTAAAATACAAGAGTTTTTAGAAAATGTGTTTTATTTGATAAATGGAATCTACAAAGTATGCACATTCTACGTCATAATGACTTTCTATAGTTTGCGCATGCGTCCGGAAATAAGAAAAGCTTACTTCCCCCGTTTTTTAAAATCACAAATTCTAGAAGGTTTACATGATTTCTTAAAAAACATGAGTTTTTAGAAAATGTGTTTTATTTCATAAATGGAATCAACAAAGTATGCAGATTCTACGTCATAACGACTTTCTATAGTTTGCGCATGCATTTGGAAATAAGAAAAGCTTACTTCCCCCGTTTTTTAAAATCACAGCTTCTAGAAGGTTTACATGATTTCTTAAAAAACACGAGTTTTTAGAAAATGTGTTTTATTTCATAAATGGAATCAACAAAGTATGCACATTCTACGTCATAACGACTTTCTATAGTTTGCGCATGCGTTCGGAAATAAGAAAAGCTTACTTCCACCGTTTTTTAAAATCATAGCTTCTAGAAGGTTTACATGATTTCGTAAAAAACATGTGTTTTTAGAAAATGTGTTTTATTTCATAAATGGAATCAACAAATCATGCACATTCTACGTCATAACGACTTTCTATAGTTTGCGCATGCGTCCGGAAATAAGAAAAGCTTACTTCCACCGTTTTTTAAAATTACAGCTTCTAGAAGGTTTACATGATTTCGTAGAAAACACGAGTTTTTAGAAAATGTGTTTTATTTCATAAATGGAATCTACAAAGTATGCACATTCTACATCATAACGACTTTCTATAGTTTGCGCATGCGTCCGGAAATAAGAAAAGCTTACTTCCACCGTTTTTTAAAATCACAGCTTCTAGAAGGTTTACATGATTTCTTAAAAAACATGAGTTTTTAGAAAATGTGTTTTATTTCATAAATGGAATCTACAAAGTATGCACATTCTACGTCATAACGACTTTCTATAGGTTTCGCATGCGTTTGGAAATAAGAAAAGCTTACTTCCCCCGTTTTTTAAAATCACAGCTTTTAGAAGGTTTACATGATTTCTTAAAAAACACGAGTTTTTAGAAAATATGTTTTATTTCATAAATGGAATCAACAAAGTATGCCCATTCTACGTCATAACGACTTTCTATAGTTTGCGCATGCGTCCGGAAATAAGAAAAGCTTACTTCCACCGTTTTTTGAAATCACAGCTTCTAGAAGGTTTACATGATTTCGTAAAAAACACGAGTTTTTAGAAAATGTGTTTTATCTCATAAATGGAATCAACAAAGTATGCACATTCTACGTCATAACGACTTTCTATAGTTTGCGCTTTCGTCCGGAAATAAGAAAAGCTTACATCCACCGTTTTTTAAAATCACAGCTTCAAGAAGGTTTACATGATTTCTTAAAAAACATGAGTTTTTAGAAAATGTGTTTTATTTAATAAATGGGATCTACAAAGTATGCACATTCTACGTCATAACGACTTTCTATAGTTTGCGCATGCGTCCGGAAATAAGAAAAGGTTACTTCCCCCGTTTTTTAAAATCGCAGCTTCTAGAAGGTTTACATGATTTCTTAAAAAACACGAGTTTTTAGAAAATGTGTTTTATTTCATAAATGGAATCAACAAAGTATGCACATTCTACGTCATAACGACTTTCTATAGTTTGCGCATGCGTTTGGAAATAAGAAAAGCTTACTTCCCCTGTTTTTTAAAATCACAGTTTCTGGAAGGTTTTCATGATTTCTTAAAAAACACTAGTTTTTAGAAAATATGTTTTATTTCATAAATGGAATCAACAAAGTATGCACATTCTACGTCATAAGGTCTTTCTATAGTTTGCGCATGCGTCCGGAAATAAGAAAAGCTTACTTCCACCGTTTTTTAAAATCACAGCTTCTAGAAGTTTTACATGATTTCGTAAAAAACACGTGTTTTTAGAAAATGTGTTTAATTTCATAAATGGAATCTACAAAGTATGCACATTCTACGTCATAACGATTTTCTATAGTTTGCGCATGCGTCCGGAATTAAGAAAACCTTATGTTATACCTCTATGTTTCACAGTGTCGCATCTCCATCACAAAACGAGTTGACGACACTTTCCCTATTGTTTTAAACCATCCAGAAGATGCAGATGATGAGTCAACCTTGAAGGTGAATCTACCCTGACAAGTTTTGACCCACCTAAGACTTTATCTACACACACTACCGCGCCTTGCTCATTTATCAAAACGCGGTACTCGGTACTACCGCGCTATGCTATTTCCCCAAAACGCGGCAGTACCGCGTTCTGCAGAGACTGCAAAACGCGGTACTCTTTTAATAGCCTTTTTTCCTTGGCTTGTGGGATTTTGGATTTTCGAAGATAATGGAAGATTGGGGTCCCTGATTTGATCTCAACTCATTTCCTTCGATTAGAAACCCTGATCCACTTATCTCTCCCTAGATCCACCCATCTCTCTTGTTGGTTAACCTCACCATTCACTATAAAAGAGAGGCATTCCATTGGAAAAGGGAGGACTCTTGAGAGTACCAAACTTATGGTTTTGCAGCATTGTGGAGATAGCAGGATTGGCTTGGACATCAAGCATCTTTTGTAAGTATTCTTCAAGTTATAATGGAATAACTTGTCTTGTTTTCCCAAATCATTTGTGTTAACTTTGTTTTAATGATATGATTTGTATCTTTCATAGATTTAGATCTTAACTCATGCTTCAGGTTGCTAGAGAATAGTGCATTCTTTTGTCTTGGTTCCATTTTGACAGGTTCATTTGTGAGGGCTTGGAGATCGGAGCAACTACAAGAACAAGCATCTGGATAGAAGGTTAGTTAAACTTCTTCTACTCTTTCTAGCATTTTAATCCTGAGATGTTTGTTAGATCTAGGGATTCAAGGTAGCATTTGTTTTGACTTGTTTCTTGCTTTAAGGTTAGTTTAAAGTCTGCTTTAAAGTTAAGAGAGTTTTGGCTTATCCGTAGGACAAAATTCTACATAACAAGAATGGCGGCTCCGCTGGTTTTGATTACTGCTTGATTGATTCAATTCACAGTCATTTATCTTTGCATTGTGAGTTTTTGTTGCACTTCAAACCAGTTTGAATCTTGGTCCTTTTTGACCTTTATTCACCCCTCCTCGCAGTATTTATCTCCCTGTTTGATCACTGAGTCCCCTGGGTTAGCAACAACCCTGAAAACTTCATTTCATTTTCTCAAGTTGCGCTTTATCCATACCTTGCCCCAGTACCGCGCCCCCTGAACTGCCTCCAGCGCGGTAGTACCGCGTTCTCTTACTTAATACCAGAGCGGTACTGTCACAGTGCCGCGCTCCAGTCAGACCATCACCCGCGGTAGTGTCTGCAAGCTTTTAATTTTTTTTTATCTTTGCTTGGTTTCCTGAGTCTCTCTCTTCCTTAAATAGTGTTTACTGTTACCTGTTAGCATCCTGGTCAATTTCCAGTCTGCATGGTGTGCTTATTACCCAGTTTGTGAGCTTGATTGTTGATTGAATTAGTGGCAGTTTTGACATATTGGTCATTTTTCCAGTTTGATTGCATTGACTTGACTTTTTCACCACAACCAACTCAACACCACTGTTCTCTGTTACTGAATCCTGTAGCTTTTACAGTCATATTATTATTTTCAGTAAATTAAAAAGATCATTAGTTGAGAACAATTTTGTTGTTTAAATTGAAAAAGTTTAGTAGTATTTTGCATAGGGAAATGAACCATTGATTTTGCCACAGAAATTCTCATTGTAGAAGCATTGTAGATTGTAGAATCAGTGCATTGAAAAGAGTGTTTACTTCAGTTTGGCTTTGTTTATAAATCGAAAAGGAAAAATCTTTTACTTTGGTTTTTTGATTGCTTGTGAAAAATTTCATGCATATTTGATCGAAGAACCTCTATCTTTACCCTAGCTAGATTTCATCGAAGACAAAGGCTTATTTGTGATTCATTCTCATTTGCATGGTTTGAGTCGTCATAACACCATCAAGTTTCACGTCCACTACCTGATTGAGTAAAGACAGCCACTAAAATTAATCACCCTAATTAAACCAACCTTAACCTCACTTGAGGAAACCAAAAGAATTTGGTAGTTAGGTAGGACACCGGGGATAGGCATCAAAATAATTCCCCCTTGTCATTTTCATCTGAGACATAGTCGTTGTCTTTAGGGAACTAAAATCCTCTAGTACTTATTGACACGGTCACAGCTAGTTTGTGGAGGGGCCTCCTGACTGTTTCCAACTTTCAGGGGTTAAACGGCCGCGAGATTGAGAACCGGACGGACTCTGTGGAATACCCCACTCCACTTAGCCCTAAGGCAACATCGATTGCTGTCTTCTTCGGAAGGCTGAAGTGCCCAAAACCTTTTCCGACGTGTCATGAACGAGGTGTCTTAGTATCTATTCTACTAGGGCTCTTTTACCCAGGATCCCTTTCGGTAGAGGGATATCCTTCTTATATCGGTCTCTCATGTTGTATTGTTCGACTTGGATTTCATCACCTTGCGAAGGATACAGCCTGTTGAGGTCTCCAGCTCTTAGTTAGGAGTTTGCTTGCTATCTCATCTTTGTAGAGGGTTATTTTTTATTTGTAGGGACTGCTTGTTGGCATTCTGGCCAGTTTTGTTGATCAGCTCGCTTATTGAGACACTGGTCTCAGTATAGATTTTAGAGCTTGCTTTTTGGCCTGTGAGCCTTGCTTTTTCTAGCTCCTCTTCTACACACTCGGTTGCATTAGAGTTTTTGAGTTCTTTGTTTACGATACTGCCCCCGATTTTCATTTTCCTATCATCATGTCCGATCTACCACGAAGATCACGACGACAACAGGGCCAAAGCCCTCCACCATCACCACCACCACGGACTACTGGTCCACCTGCATCACGCATTCCTGCTCCTCCTGGCCGCGATGCTGGTCGAGGGAACATTCCACCGCCGATACGTACAACGGCTTCAGTTCCACCCGTAACTGCCACTCACAGCACAGTCTCAGAATCTATTGCAGCTTCTGCAACCACTAGCATATCTGAGACCTCCACTGTCACTTCACCCACTGTCATTCCAGATTTATCTGTCACAATGGACACAGTTACCGCAACTGAACCTAGTACAACCCAAAGTACTAGACCCGAGGTCATCCTTCTACCGGATGTCAGCACTTCCCATCCACCAGACACTTTTCACAATGATACAGATGGATCTGTTGGCACCACAGAAGGGTCCGACCAGGATATACCTGGCTTGATTTCAGTCCCAGGCGGGTACGTTGAAATCGTTGAAGATACTCGACTTCCTGACACACCCTTTGAACCTGATTATGGTTTCATCACTTCCCAGGTAGATCTTCCGCCTGTTATCACTACGTCACCCAGTGTTCACCTGCAGGAAACGAGTTCTTCTAGCAACGTACCTCGTACTATTACTCTACCCAACCTCCCTCCGGGACATGAAATCATGGCTTCCATCCAGTCTAGTATGGTTAGCCTAGCGAACTCTCCGTTAGCATCGGCACGGTTTAGATGCAGCACAGAGAAAATGCTCTCGTCAGTCTCTCGATATCCCCCTAACACTCGTCCTTCTGACTATAGGGATCCCAACATCCCGTCTAGCACAGAGTTTCGACACTCCTTTGTAGACGGCGCAGGACCTTCGGACATTACCATACCTAGATTCCTGCCGGATCCCCAAAACCTTTTCCAGGACATGAACTCGGACCCAGTTTTCGAGGGTCCTCCTACCATTGAACATGTCATGGACGAAGCTAATACCCCTGGGATAAATTCCCCGCATTTGTTGTCATCACCTATATTTGGTGCACATTCTATGAGGGATAACCCAGTTTTTTCCCCGTCCTCACCTGTTCGATATGGACGAACCCCTCCGCAAATCGGTACTTTCGGTGCCGTTGGCCAATCCACATTATCATATTTGACCAGCGGCGGGAGAACAACTAGTCATACTGCTGGATCTTCTAGTTGGACCGGAGGATCACCTTCAGCCACCATTTACACTATCTCAGGAGGTGGACGACCGACTACAGTGGTCCCTAACTCTAACTACCAAATTCCCCCTGGTGGGCCATCAACCCAACCAGTTGGTAGACAACCTTTTGTTGGGAACCCTGTTCCAAGTCAACAACCCCCACCTGGCGGGGCATTAACCCAACCAGTTGGAGGACAACCTTTTGCTGGGAACCCCGTTCCCAGTCAACAACCTCCTCATATAGGGCCATCCAACCTACCTGCTGGTGGACAACCTATTGGCTCGATCCAACAAACTTCCCAACCAGCAGCGTCTACTCAGTTCGGTATGTACAATCCACCTCGCAGTGGGCAACCTTATTCCGGTGTTCCAACCAGGGCCTTACTCTCAACAACCCTTGTCAGGCATACTTCCTTCTTGGGATACTCAAATCCCACAGAGTGGGGGGTACTCACTTTTTGGAAACTGGAACCAAGCTGGGGGGCAATCTCAGATTCCCCCCAACTTGAATTCTGGCTTCCCTTACCCTTCAGCTGCTACAACTCCATGGAACCCATCACTGCAATTTCCACTCGTTCCCCAAGGCGGAAGGAGCCTTCCATGGACACCACCGTCGCAGCCACCCCCCAACCCTGCTATGGGAAACCCTCCACTTATACAATATAGTGGTAACACTCATGGAACACAAAAATTCCAAGGAACTTTTCCCCAACAAGGAACAACAACTTTTCCTGGGTTTCAGCAACCCCAGGGTACTATACCCACTCAGCAGAACACCCACCAACCGGTTGCTTACAATCAACCGGTTAACCAGATGGCTTACCATCCACAGAATTTCCAGCAGTATCCCGCGGGAAACTCATATGGGTATAACACACAGCAGTATGCTATGCAGGGCCCTCCAGGGTTCTCGGCACCACATGGTTATTACTCATTCCTGCAGACCAACCGTCAACTTCCCTTTTTGGCCACACTTGATCTACCTGATTTGTCGAGGCTTATCAACGATCCTATATGGCATGAACCTCACTGGACACCTATTCCAGCCAAACTACCATCGGACATTCCTAAGTTCGATGCCAAGCCCGGGGAAGACCCCAAGAATCACGTGATGACCTTCCATCTTTGGTGTTCATCCAACTCCTTGATGGATGATTCCATCCGACTTCGGCTCTTCCAACGCACGCTCACCGGAATGGCAGCAAAATGGTATATCGAGCTGCCACAACACTCTTTTCATGATTTCAACACTTTGGCTATGCAGTTTCTGACACATTTCCAGCTCCCCATCCGGTATGAGACTGGAACAGAAATGCTAACTTCACTGCGTCAAACCACTTCTACACATATTTCGGATCACATCCACAAGTGGCGAAGACGCCGTAGGCTAATAAAGGCACCTATTCCGGATCAACTACTTGCTGATTGGTTCGCAAAATCCTTTTTGCCTCCCATAGCCAGAGATATCGCTATGCGCGGACCGGTTACAGAAGAACAAGCCATCTCGGCAGCACAATACATGGATTTGGTATATACTCAATCCGGTACTTTACATGAACTTCTTCCACATGCCTCCCGCGTTCACACTGATCCAACAAAGCCTACTACTGAACCACCCATTGATAGTATTGTTGGTTCAGTCAAGGCTCAGCTTGCTACCAACTCGACGGGACAACAAGCTTCTACTTCCCCCGCTTTTAGCCAGGCCGCTTCAAAAGATTCCACCTCTCCTGCTGTCTCCTCCGAAGTGAACGCAGTTCAATCTACGTCACAACCATCCGGAGGAAAGAAGAAAAACAATCGTGGCAAAACCCAAAAGAACCAGCAGGAGAACCCCAAGCCACAACCTACTCAGAATGACCAGAAACCACGTCGGAAAGCTAATTTTCCCTGCTTGATTTTTCAAGATGATCATTATACGCGTGACTGTCCCTACAAGGATGAGGTCAACAAGTTCGTTAAAGGTTCCTCTCGCCCAGCAGTGCTGACTGACCCTTTCCCACAACAGCAACAGCAAATGGTTGCCCAGGAATCCCCACAAGGGGGAAACCCGACCAATCCCACCCGCGGAGAGACGTCCACAAACTGCGAAATCCTAATGACAAGTAATGAGGAGATTAATATCACCACTCGTTCAAATACTTATGACAACCCTCCAAGTTCAAACAAACAATTGGAGATAGCCAAAGGCAAATCTCCTGTTGAAGATCTGATTCCTATTCCCCCCCCTAACGGTCATCAAAATATCGAGAGACCACTCATGGACACAGTGCTACGCCCACCCAAGGGCACCATACGAAAGGCGACATTTAATCCGAATGCGCGAGCTGCCCAAAACTACAACATTGTTGAGGATTTGGCTCAAGCCCCTTGCGCCATGTCGACTCTCGAGGTTCTCCAACACTGCCCCACGCAGCGTAGAACCCTACTTTCAGCACTGGGGGCAATGGACCCGGATACTTCAAACTCCATCATGTTTAACTTGGAGCACGCTAAACCTAGGCTTTCTCACCAGTTAGCCTTCCAGGTGCATACAAAAATCCGTGGAAATATCATCCACCGCACTGTGTTAGATGAGGGTGCTTCCACGTCGATTATGTCCTTGAACTGCTGGAGAGCCTTAGGCTCACCCGAGGTCACAACTTCTCCCACTACTCTTAGGGCATTTGATGGACATGGTTTTCAACCATATGGACTCATTCCCTCAATCGGTGTTGAACTGGGGGGCAAAACAATATCCGTACACATCGAAGTCGTAGATGCACCTTTGGATTACAATCTCCTACTTGGTCGGAACTGGTTCTATGCCATGACTGCCATAGCATCTACAGTCTTCCGGATTGTACAATTTCCTCATGAAGGGAAAATTGTCACTATTGATCAACTGGATTACTGTATCCCAGACCCCCATCCGAACTCCACCAATACCGTCCCATTATTGGATCAACCTCGGTACCGGTTCCAAGACATAGGTGTTGGTCTCATGAAGGATTCATCCCTCATTGGAGTTTTTCCAGAGCTGGGAACCCATCTTCAACCAGTCAACATGATTTCATCACATGTCACCCCTTCCGATGATTCATGGGTGATTCCGAGTCCCACTCAGATTCAAGGCTATGGAAATTCCATGCCTTTGAACAGAAACCTTGCAGCATATGACGCGATCCAATCAGCCACAGATTGGGTCGATTGTTCTTCTGATCACACCGTGGCATAGCTCTCGGCTGAAACTCATCCACACCCACCACTTTTTGATCCTCTCAACTTGATTTTTCCTACTGACGAATCAATCATGGAGGTTATGTGCGGTGATGAGCCACCATGGGGAGATTTTCATCATCGATCTTGATTCCCCACTATTCATCCACTTGAGCCTGATACAAAATCCAGCGCTTCACTTGGGATGGTTCAAACCAAGTTCCCCACGTCCCTCGACAAGGTATTTTCCGAAGGAAACTTGGCCAATCTTATGGCAACCACTCCCATCGATATTTCAGTGAAGCCTGGTATCGTGGAAAACGTACACATTGGCAAAACATGTACTCCCCTCGAAACGGAGTTCTATAGTGCCTACTTTAAAACTTTCCACGATGTTTTTGCTTGGAGTTATGAAGAGATGCCAGGAATTGACCCCTCGATCGTGGTCCATGAAATTCCAACTTTCCCTGGCGCCCGACCTGTTCGGCAAAAGCTTCGACCCGTTCATCCTCGTAAGGCAGCCGCCATTAAAGCAGAAGTTGAAAAACTTTTGCGTGCTGGTTTTATCTATCCTGTCCCATTGACAGAATGGGTATCCAACATCGTTCCTGTAGCCAAGAAATAGGGAACGATTAGAGTCTGTGTTGATTACCGTGATTTGAACAAGGCTTGTCCCAAAGACAACTACCCAACTCTGTTTATCGACCAGATCATCGATAACTGTGCCGGAAGTGTTATCTTTTCATTTATGGATGGCTTCTCTGGCTATAACCAGATCGATATCCTCCCAGCCGACCAGCACAAAACGGCCTTTATCTGCCCTTGGGGGATCTTTGCATATCGAAAGTTACCTTTTGGCCTGAAAAATGCCGGGGCAACTTTCCAACGGGCGATGTCCTACGCATTCCATGACATCAAACATATTGTAGAGCCATATCTTGATGATCTTCCCGCTCATTCTCGGACGCGGGAAGACCATCCAGACCACTTGAGTGCCATTTTCGAAAGGTGTCGGCGCTACAATATACGTTTGAACCCGCACAAGTGCGTCTTTTGTGTAGAAGCCGGAAAACTGTTGGGATTCATAGTCTCCAAAGGCAGGATACGTTTAGATCCCGCAAAGGTAGCAGCTATCTTAGCTCTGCCTTCACCTACCAATATTCCAGAACTTCAATGTTTGCAAGGGCATGCAAACTTTCTACGTTGTTTTATCTGCAATCTGTCCGAGATAACAAAAGGCTACATGCGGCTTCTCAAGAAGAATGTTCCCTTCATATGGGATGATGAAGCCCAACGCTCCTTTGACAATTTAAAGGCAGCCTTAACCAAAGATCCTGTGATTCAACCCCCCAATTACACACAGGACTACATCCTTTATCTCGCAGCCTCGATTTCCACCATTGGTATGGTGTTAGTCCAGGAAGACCACAACGGCATAGAACATGTGGTGTACTATCTCAGCAAGAGTCTTCTTGACTCTGAAACTCGCTACTCACATGTTGAAAAGCTGGCTCTGGCAACAGTATTTGCTGTCCAGAGATTCCGTCACTGCATCTTACTCCGTCGGACCACCGTCATCGCCGATTTCAATCCAATGTACTATATCCTCACACGACAAGTGCTTGGGGGCAAGTACTCCCATTGGATTGTCATCCTTCAAGAGTTTGACTTGGAATTTGTCAAAGCCAAGTCTAAGAAATCCCTGGTCTTCGCTGAGTTAATTTGTAACCTGCCCTGTGCTACTGAGCAATCTGAGCCCATTGATTCTCTTCCCGACGAATCATTGTTCCTCATTAGCACATCTGATCCGTGGTATGGGGATATTCTCTTATATCTCCAAACCCAACGCTTCCGTCCCGATCTCACCCGCGATGAACGGCGACGTATCAGACACCACGCAAAATACTACCTTATAGTGAACGATACTCTGTATCGCCGTGGTGTCGACACTATCCTTCGACGTTGTTTGACCTTAGATGAGGCGGAACGTGTTCTCAACGACTGCCACGCTGGAGCATGGGGTGGTCATCTCTCTGGGATGGCTACGGCCCAGAAAATATTGCGAGCAGGATACTTCTGGCCCTCAATTTTCAAAGACTGCATTGAAACAGTCAAGAAGTGTCCGCCATGCCAATTCTTTCATAGCAAAGCACGCTCGCATCCTGCTCCACTCCATCCTATCATTGCCGTCGGCCCCTTTTCCAAATGGGGCATTGATTTTATGCACTGTAAGCCCACTTCAGCTGGGGGGCATAGCTATGTCATAGTAGCTGTCGACTATTTTACAAAATGGGCTGAAGCGATGCCTACGTATGCTGAAGATGACAAAACAGCAGCGCAGTTCATATTCAATCATATTATAGCTAGATTCAGTGTCCCACAGTCTATTGTGACCGATCATGGTTTCCATTTCAGGAACCATATGATCGAAGAACTAAGTGCCAAACTGGGTTTTCATCACGAAAACTCAACCCCGTATTACCCACAAGCTAATGGCCAAGTTGAAGCCATTAATAAAGTCCTGAAACGAATGATTCAGCGCATTGTGGGTACCCAGAAATCCAATTGGAACTCAGCTCTGTTCTCAGCACTGTGGGCATACTGAACCTCAGTGAAAAGTGCTACTGGGTTTACACCATTTCAACTGGTGTACGGCCTAGAAGCCATTCTCCCGATTGAATGTGAAATTCCATCACTCAAGATAGCCATAGAGCTACTTCCACACACTACTTCCGAAGAGGAACGATTTCTATACCTAGCTAAGCTAGATGAAACCCGCTGCGACGCTGCTTTGGCTAATGAATCTCACAAAAAACGCGTCAAAGCTCAATACGACAAATCCGTTCAACCTCGGATATTCAATGAGGGTGACCTCGTACTTACATATGATCAGATGCATGATAAGCTTGGAAAAGGTAAACTTGAATCTATGTGGTACGGCCCCTTCATTGTAAAATGTGTCTTAGAAAAAGGAGCCTATGAACTAATTGATTGTGATGGTACGCCATTGGCACGGCCCCGCAACGGGCTATACCTCAAACGTTTCTACGCGTGAGGTTACCCTACGCGGGTTACTTGTTGTACATAATGTACTTAGTTTGATTTTTGCTTTCTTTTTAGTGTGCGCTTGGACCTCATGTATCCACTCTTACTTTGACTCGTGACTTTATGCGCAGATGTCTGCCTACTTTGGATTCGCCGACGGTGCAAGCCGACATACCCGGAATCTTGCTTCCGCAGCATGGGTAATCTATTCCCCCACTAGCGAGTTGATTTTTTCAGGAGCCAATTGTTTAGGTCCTGCAACCAACAATATCACGGAGTACCATGCAGTCATTGGTCTCTTGACAGAGGTTCCTTCACTCGGGATTGACTCCTTATCAGTCTTTTTAGACTCCCAACTCGTGGTTTCTCATCTAAACTGTGTTTACACAGTTCGCGATCCTACACTACTTCGTTTATTTCGAAGAGTACGCCTCTTGGAACGGTCATTTAATTTTATCACATATCAACACATACCGAGAGAATTCAATTGTATTGCTGATTCATTGGCTAATTACATTTTGAATTGGCATCTTGCCCATACATAAAAACATCATAAAAAATAAAATGCACAAGCCATTGTAAATATTTAGATCATAAATAGGTCCATATCACTGTATATAAGTGTGTTTTTTAAAAAATACATAAAGTTTGTGTCAAAGACAAAATTGGGGATCAAATCCCATATACAAAAATTGGCCCTCAAAGCCTACATATCGTGTACATGCCGCAAAAAGATCAGAAGACCATCTATGGAGATCTAGGAGACCTATCATGTCCCTCATCGGACTCCTCCCGCTGCTGGTGGTAACACACTACAGCTCGAACCACCCTGCGAAGAAGTCGACTGATACGACCAGGCACACCTACAGTATGCCGCTGGAGGTGGTAAGGGACGTCATCCATCCGCATAGCAGGGATGCCATGATTCAATCCCTGCAGGTTCCTCTCAATATCCCAAACGCCTCCTGCCTCGTCTTCATCTTCCTCTTCGTCAGGAACAGCTTGACGATCGACACCACCACGACGGAGTGGAGAGTACCCAGCTGGTCTCTGTGGTCCACGGTCTTCAACACGCATGCGATTATACATTAGACGTCTTTTACACATTCTAAAAAAGTAATAAAAATTAAATATTCAAAAAGGAAAAAATACATATCCATGAAGGTCATACCAGAGTCGTCCCAGTCATCATCCTCTGGCAATGCCAAGTCGATGTCCTCACGGAAATCTACCCCTGAGTAGGGATAGTCATCAATCATTACTATCTGCTCCTCTAGCCAGGAGAAGAAGTCCTCACCAAAGGCTAGCCGTTGAGGTCCCCCGAGGCATCCAGCATAGTCACTCCATCGAGCCATCCATGGCTCAGTAGGTGGACGAGGGCGTATAGATATCTGTGGGCGCAGTAGTGGCACCCTCGCCAAAAAGAAAGTGACCAGGATGCTCCCATAGCCAAATTGGGTATTTTTCCCAGTCCTACACTTGTGCACTTGTTCTTTCAGATTGGACAACACTGCCTCACACCAGTTGAAAACTGTTCCTCCCATGCACTCTGCTGCGAGATTCACTTGTGTGCGGGATTCCTGATGTGGACTCACGCTTCCTGCTGCACGCGTGATAGTGAATAGTACGGTTTTCACAGGAAGATTTATGACCTCCTTTATGGCCACCTTCCCACTTTTCTTACTCGAACCCGCTTGGCAATATCGAGCAATCAAGTCATCTGTGCTTGATTCTGAAGCTGAGTATCCAGTAAAGTTCACCCGGGCCCCTCTTTTCGAGAGACCCGTGAGGAAGTAAATATCCTCGAGTTGGATCTCAAGCACATGCTCTCCCACTCGAAAAGCTCGAATGTCAGGATCCCATAATTGGATGAGGTGAGTGAGAAGCTTAGGTTGCTAACGAATCCCTTTGGTTTTGAAGAACTTTAGCAAACCACATTCTCGCAATGCGGTCACGGTGGGTAAGTCATTTTCGGCTGCAAAATCATCCGCTTCATGCTCTCTTTCCTTCCAGCTTACCATTTTGCTCCGAATAAGTTGCAAATCCCTGCAAAAGGTCAAACAAAACAATTAGTAACTATTTAGCAACTTAGTTCCAACAGGAAATTGGAGAAAATTTGATTTTTAAAACTAAAAATTCGCCTGTGCCGCGTCTGAGGGATATTATACCACGCGGCAGTCCACACTACCGCGCCTCAGTTTGAGGATCCAGCGCGGTACTGTTACACAGTACCGCGCTTTTCGATAGAGCCCCCACACGGTAGTGTGAAGGGCGATTCTTGCCCAAAAGGGATCACTAAAAAATCAAATTTTTCCTGGTGAAAGCAAAAATTTCTTACATAAAATGAAAGAGGGGTTCAAGCACTCTTACCTGGCGCAGACGGCTGTCGAAATGGTGTCCCAGAACTCCCGGTATGGATCCTTGAAATTTTGCTCCTAAATGGGTGAAAATGTATCCTTTGGGTAAAAAACACAAATGAATAGTAATTTCTATTTTTACCATTCCTTATATAGCATCTTTTCACATTTTTTTTAATTAATTAATTACTATTTTAAATAGTTAAAATAAATCCTTGTTCACATTATTAATGTCCAGTTTTTGAGCATTTATTGACAGGATCCTTGGTAAAAATGCGATACATTCACGCTGGTGTTTATTCATGATTTGACCTTCATTTTGAGCGTACTTTATCTTTTTCGTGCTCTGGATTTAAAACTTGAAAAAGATTCCAAGCGCTTTTACACCCGTGTCGTGCTTATCAAACTCGAGTAAACGGTGTCAAGTACGGTCAGCTTTACTCATGCTCGTTAAACAATGAGGAAAGTATTATCCTGGTTCTATTTTATTCTTTTTTCGGACCAGAATAATTTAAAATTACGAAAAAGACCATAGGAGTCCATAGTTAAGCTCTTTTCAGACTCCTTAAAATTGAAAAGATTGCCAAGTGATCTTGACTCTTTCACACTTGTAAAAGTATTTGAAAGGTCATCTATTCGGTGATAGGTTACCCCTTTTTCGGCCCGTCTAGACTATTTACGAGAAAGGTATACCTCAGTCAGTCTCGGCTGGGAGAGTTCTCTCGGGAATTGTTTTACACTTTTTCGGGATCGAGGGACTAAATTTTACGAAAAAGTACATTATGGAGCTTCCTTTAAGCTTTTTCAGGCTCTCTAAATATGAAAAACTACCGAGTTTTCCTTCCTTGGGCTCGTTAAAATGTTAACATCGAAGGACCCACTTTGGGACGAACCCCTCCTTTCTCAGGTTCGTAAAACATGTGAGATTGGACTCATCCATGAGATGAGCTACACCGAGCATCTGTTATCCTCTTCGAGCTCGCAAAACAAGAAAGAGGTACTCGTCTATCATGTCGGGGAAATATGGGGGGATAAGTCAAGTTTATCTATGGAAGCTTGTTAGTCGTTACCTTTGAACATGGCATGTGTCCGTCTCTTGTCTATATTGGGTATCCATTCTTCACTGAGTTATAGTCATCATCATGAGTCGTCTCCCTGGCCACGAGTCCACTCATCCGGTGTCTATCCTCTATTTATCAATAATCTCTGCTGCCAAGTCCTGTTACATGCCGTTATATGTTCAAAGGGTTGCATTATTTCGAGTCATTCATTGTGTCATGCCTCCACTATGTCAGTACGTACTCCATTGCTTCATCATCTTATCATCTGTTTCGATTTCGTGTCGATGATGTGGGAATCATTATGGACCACCTTCAACGAGTCTATTCTTGTCGACACCAAATCACTATCCGGGAATTAGACTTAGAGATAAACCGTTAGTACCTTGGTACCTGCATGCCTCAATGGCAGGTTTCCTCGTGTTTGACAGTAGGTTCATATCATTGACCTCTGATCAAGCGATCTCTCGAATGCTCGACATCAACTCATTCATTCGCATTTCGTTGAGATGTACTATTGATACCTTGGAATCATCGTCATCATTGGTGATCTCCCTCGCATTTGTTAACGGTCCACATCATTGACCGGTAATCAAATGGTTTCTACCATGTTCGACTTCAACACCTTGTAATCACATGGTTAGATTCGTATCTTTTGCGATCAGGTAGAAGACCCTGGGCGCATCGCTGTATCTCGACTGCGTCCAGGCTGCGATGGAGATGTCCCTTGTATTGTCACACAGATACACTTATTGTATTGGTCGTGGCTGTGTCATTATTGTCTCATGGATCTACGATTGTTCATAGTAGCCATGATCTGTCCACAGTCTACATCATCTCAGTACTCATGGATCTGCAATGTATTGGCCGGCAGCCATGCTTTGAGTCATCTGTTTCCGAGCATGGGAATGCCCGCCTCGGTGGTATATCTAACACTTTGTTTCTATTTCAGCTCAGTGTCGCTCTCCTCGATGCTATCTCTACACACTATATTTGTAAAGTCTTTCGGCCATCAGTCCCTTCTGACCTCACACTTTAGGGGGCATCTGTTATACCTCTATGTTTCACAGTGTCACATCTCCATCACAAAACGAGTTGACGACACTTTCCCTATTGTTTTAAACCATCCAGAAGAGGCAGATGACGAGTCAACCTTGAAGGTGAATCTACCCTGACATGTTTTGACCCACCTAAGACTTTATCTACACACACTACCGTGCCTTGCTCATTTATCAAAACGCAGTACTCAGTACTACCGCGCTATGCTATTTCCCCAAAACGCGGCAGTACCGCTTTCTGCAGAGACTGCAGAACACGGTACTCTTTTAATAGCCTTTTTTCCTTGGCTTGTGGGATTTTGGATTTTCGAAGATAATGGAATATTGGGGTCCCTGATTCGATCTCAACTCATTTCCTTCGATTAGAAACCCTGATCCACTTATCTCTCCCTAGATCCACCCATCTCTCTTGTTGGTTAACCTCACCATTCACTATAAAAGAGAGGCATTCCATTGGAAAAGGGAGGACTCTTGAGAGTACCAAACTTATGGTCTTGCAGCATTGTGGAGATAGCTAGAGGAGAAGACACTTGGAGCTGGAGGATTGGCTTGGACATCAAGCATCTTTTGTAAGTATTCTTCAAGTTGTAATGGAATAACTTGTCTTGTTTTCCCAAATCATTTGTGTTAACTTTGTTTTAATGATATGATTTGTATCTTTCATAGATTTAGATCTTAACTCATGCTTCAGGTTGCTAGAGAATAGTGCATTCTTGTGTCTTGATTCCATTTTGACAGGTTCATTTGTGAGGGCTTGGAGATCGGAGCAACTACAAGAACAAGCGTCTGGATAGAAGGTTAGTTAAACTTCTCCTACTCTTTCTAGCATTTTAATCCCTAGATGTTTGTTAGATCTAGGGATTCAAGGTAGCATTTGTTTTGACTTGTTTCTTGCTTTAAGGTTAGTTTAAAGTCTGCTTTAAAGTTAAGAGAGTTTTGGCTTATCCGTAGGACAAAATTCTACATAACACCTTACTTCCCTCGTTTTTTAAAATCACAGCTTCTAGAAGGTTTACATGATTTCTTAAAAAACACGCGTTTTTAGAAAATGTGTTTTATTTCATAAATGGAATCAACAAAGTATGCACATTCTACGTCATAACAACTTTCTATAGTTTGCGCATGCGTCCGGAAATAAGAAAAGCTTACTTCCACCGTTTTTTAAAATCACAGCTTCTAGAAGGTTTACATGATTTCGTAAAAAACACGAGTTTTTAGAAAATGTGTTTTATTTCATAAATGGAATAAACAAAGTATGCACATTCTACGTCATAACGACTTTCTATAGTTTGCGCATGCGTTTTGAAATAAGAAAAGCTTACTTCCCCCATTTTTTAAAATCACAGCTTCTAGAAGGTTTACATTATTTCTTAAAACACACGAGTTTTTAGAAAATATGTTTTATTTCATAAATGGAATCAACAAAGTATGCACATCCTACGTCATAACGACTTTCTATAGTTTGCACATTCGTCTGGAAATAAGAAAAGCTTACTTCCACCGTTTTTTAAAATCACAGCTTCTAGAAGGTTTACATGATTTCGTAAAAAACACGAGTTTTTAGAAAATGTGTTTTATTTCATAAATGGAATCTACAAAGTATGCACATTCTACGTCATAACGACTTTCTATAGTTTGCGCATGCGTTCGGAAATAAGAAAAGCTTACTTCCCCCGTTTTTTAAAATCACAGCTTCTAGAAGGTTTACATGATTTCTTAAAAAACGTGAGTTTTTAGAAAATATTTTTTATTTCATAAATGGAATCAACAAAGTATGCACATTCTACGTCATAATGACTTTCTATAGTTTGTGCATGCGTCCGGAAATAAGATAAGCTTACTTCCACCGTTTTTTAAAATCAGAGCTTCTAGAAGGTTTACATGATTTCTTAAAAAACACGAGTTTTTAGAAAATGTGTTTTATTTCATAAATGGAATCTACAAAGTATGCACATTCTACGTCATAACGACTTTCTATAGTTCGCGCATGCGTCCGGAAATAAGAAAAGCTTACTTCCACTGTTTTTTAAAATCACAGCTTCTAGAAGGTTTACATGATTTTGTAAAAAACACGAGTTTTTATAAAATGTGTTTTATTTCATAAATGGAATCTACAAAGTATGCACATTCTACATCATAACGACTTTCTATAGTTTGCACATGCATCCGGAAACAAGAAAAGCTTACTTCCACCATTTTTTAAAATCACAGCTTCTAGAAGGTTTACATAATTTCTTAAAAAACACGAGTTTTTTGAAAATATGTTTTATTTCGTATATGGAATCAACAAAGTATGCACATTCTACATCATAACGACTTTCTATAGTTTGCGCATTCGTCCGGAAATAAGAAAAGCTTACTTCCACCGTTTTTTAAAATCACAACTTCTAGAAGGTTTACATGATTTCGTAAAAAACATGAGTTTTTAGAAAATGTGTTTTATTTCATAAATGGAATCTACAAAGTATGCACATTCTACGTCATAACGACTTTCTATAGTTTGCGCATGCGACCGGAAATAAGAAAAGCTTACTTCCCCCGTTTTTTAAAATCACAGCTTCTAGAAGGTTTACATGATTTCTTAAAAAACACGAGTTTTTAGAAAATGTGTTTTATTTCATAAATGGAATCAACAAAGTATGCACATTCTACGTCATAACGACTTTCTATAGTTTGCACATGCGTCCGGAAATAAGAAAAGCTTACTTCCACCGTTTTTTAAAATCACAGCTTCTAGAAGGTTTACATGATTTCGTAAAAAACACGAGTATTTAGAAAATGTGTTTTATTTCATAAATGGAATCAACAAAGTATGCACATTCTACGTCATAATGACTTTCTATAGTTTGCGCATGCGTTTGGAAATAAGAAAAGCTTACATCCACCGTTTTTTAAAATCACAGCTTCTAGAAGGTTTACATGATTTCTTAAAAAACACGAGATTTTAGAAAATGTGTTTTATTTCATAAATAGAATCAACAAAGTATGCACATTCTCCGTCATAACGACTTTCTATAGTTTGCGCATGCGTCCGGAAATAAGAAAAGCTCACTTCCACCGTTTTTTGAAATCACAGCTTCTAGATGGTTTACATAATTTCGTAAAAAACACGAGTTTTAGAAAATGTGTTTTATTTCATAAATGGAATCTACAAAGTATGCACATTCTACGTCATAACGACTTTCTATAGTTTGCGCATGCGTCCGGAAATAAGAAAAGCTTCCTCCCACCGTTTTTTAAAATCACAGATTCTAGAAGGTTTACATGAGTTCTTAAGAAACACGAGTTTTTAGAAAATGTGTTTTATTTCATGAATGGAATCAACAAAGTATGCACATTCTACGTCATAACGACTTTCTATAGTTTGCGCATTCGTCCGGAAATAAGAAAAGCTTACTTCCACCGTTTTTTAAAATCACAGCTTATAGAAGGTTTACACGATTTCGTAAAAAACACGTGTTTTTAGAAACTGTGTTTTATTTCATAAATGGAATCTACAAAGTATGCACATTCTACGTCATAATGACTTTCTATAGTTTGCGCATTCGTCTGGAAATAAGAAAACCTTACTTCCACCATTTTATAAAATCACAGCTTCTAGAAGGTTTACATGATTTCGTAAAAAACACGAGTTTTTAGAAAATGTGTTTTATTTCATAAATGGAATCTACAAAGTATGCACATTCTACGTCATAACGACTTTCTATAGTTTGCGCATGCGTCCGGAAATAAGAAAAGCTTACTTCCCCTGTTTCTTAAAATCACAGCTTCTAGAAGGTTTACATGATTTCTTAAAAAACACAAGTTTTTAGAAAATGTGTTTTATTTCATAAATGGAATCAACAAAGTATGCACTCTCTAAGTTATAACGACTTTCTAAAGTTTGCACATGCGTCCGGAAATAAGAAAAGCTTACTTCCACCGTTTTTTAAAATCACAGCTTCTAGAAGATTTACATGATTTTGTAAAAAACACAAGTTTTTAGAAAATGTGTTTTATTTCATAAATGGAATCAACAAAGTATGCACATTCTATGTCATAACGACTTTCTATAGTTTGCGCATGCGTTTGGAAATAAGTAAAGCTTACATCCCCGTTTTTTAAAATCACAACTTCTAGAAGGTTTACATGATTTCTTAAAAAACACGAGTTTTTAGAAAATGTGTTTTATTTCATATATGGAATCAACAAAGTATGCACATTCTACGTCATAATGACTTTCTATAGTTTGCGCATTCGTCCGGAAATAAGAAAAGCTTACTTCCACCATTTTATAAAATCACAGCTTCTAGAAGGTTTACATGATTTCGTAAAAAACACGAGTTTTTAGAAAATGTGTTTTATTTCATAAATGGAATCTACAAAGTATGCACATTCTACGTCATAACGACTTTCTATAGTTTGCGCATGCGTCCGGAAATAAGAAAAGCTTACTTCCCCCGTTTCTTAAAATCACAGCTTCTAGAAGGTTTACATGATTTCTTAAAAAACACGAGTTTTTAGAAAATGTGTTTTATTTCATAAATGCAATCAACAAAGTATGCACACTACAAGTCATAACGACTTTCTAAAGTTTGTACATGCGTCCGGAAATAAGAAAAGCTTACTTCCACCGTTTTTTAAAATCACATCTTCTAGAAGATTTACATGATTTCGTAAAAAACACGAGTTTTTAGAAAATGTGTTTTATTTCATAAATGGAATCAACAAAGTATGCACATTCTATGTCATAACGACTTTCTATAGTTTGCGCATGCGTTTGGAAATAAGAAAAGCTTACATCCCCCGTTTTTTAAAATCACAACTTCTAGAAGGTTTACATGATTTCTTAAAAAACACGAGTTTTTAGAAAATGTGTTTTATTTCATAAATATAATCAACAAAGTATGCACATTCTACGTCATAACGACTTTCTATAGTTTGCGGATGCGTCCGGAAATAAGAAAAGCTTACTTCCACCATTTTTTAAAATCACAGCTTCTAGATGGTTTACATGATTTCGTAAAAAACACGAGTTTTTAGAAAATGTGTTTTATTTCATAAATGGAATCTACAAAGTATGCACATTCTATGTCATAACGACTTTCTATAGTTTTCGCATGCGTCCGGAAATAAGAAAAGCTTACTCCCACTGTTTTTTAAAATCACAGATTCTAGAAGGTTTACATGAGTTCTTAACAAACACGAGTTTTTAGAAAATGTGTTTTATTTCATAAATGGAATCATAAAAGTATGCACATTCTACGTCATAACGACTTTCTATAGTTTGCGCATTCGTCCGGAAATAAGAAAAGCTTACTTCCACCGTTATTTAAAATCACAGCTTATAGAAGGTTTACACGATTTCGTAAAAAACCCGTGTTTTTAGAAAATGTGTTTTATTTCATAAATGGAATCTACAAATTATGCACATTCTACGTCATAACGACTTTCTATAGTTTGCTCATGCGTCCGGAAATAAGAAAAGCTTACTTCCCCCGTTTTTCTAAATCACAGCTTCTAGAAGGTTTACATCATTTCTTAAAAAACATGAGTTTTTAGATAATGTGTTTTATTTCATAAATGGAATAAACAAAGTATGCACATTCTACGTCATAACGACTTTTTATAGTTTTCGCATGCGTTTGGAAATAAGAAAAGCTTACTTCCCCCATTTTTTAAAATCACAGCCTCTAGAATGTTAAGATTTAATATGCTAAGACAGAAAATAGCAGCATTACATTCCATTTCACAATAATAGCATATACAGGATCACTGAAGAAACAACAAGCACAGCATAAACACAAGAGACAGAGATTTATCCTGGGAAACCCTCATGGGGTAGAAAACCCAGCAAAGCTTCCTCAATATAGATGACCAACAATATACAAAGATGAAACCCTGAGACATGATCTCCTCCTCCACAATAGCAGACCTCTCCTCCACAAGTGCGCTATCCTCAAGTGAGTGAATGTGTATAATGAGGAACACACCTCCTCTATTTATACACTACTCTGATATGTATTTTACACAAGTACATGTAGGCTCGTATTTAACCATTAGGTTAAATACCCCATTATAACTGACTGGGCCGACCCATCTAGGGTGGTCTAATAACCCTTTGACCCACATAACACATACAGGGCCGACCCCCACTAGGGAAGTCTAATAACCCAAGTTACCACATTCCGATGGAGGAATAAACATCTCCGGATATACAATAAGATCTTCACGGAGGAATGAATCATCTCCGGAATAATAAAGTACAAATATAATATTCTTTGAAGTTACAATATCTCAACACCCCCCCTTAACGAGAAGGATATTATAACAGCATCTGCACGAGCAAGGAGTCATCAACATCATACATGATACATCTATAAATCATTGGAAGCTTTCTCAACATCATCAGTAACTCAACCAGTTACTGGAATATCTTCAATACTAGAACATCAACATCTTTAGTACTGAGTCTTTATCTTCTGCAGCACTCAAACAACTACAACAACATCAATATCTGAATCCTCACGATTGTCAGCATCGCCATCACACGATCATCAGCATCGTCATCACATGATCAACAACATCGTCATCTCACTATCATCAACATCGTCATCACACGATCATCAACATCGTCATCTCACGATCATCAGCATCGTCATCACACGATCATCAGCATCGTCATCTCATGATCATTAGCATCGTCATCATACGATCATCAGCATCGTCATCTCACGATCATCAGCATCGTCATCACACGATCATTAGCATCGTCATCTTACGATCATCCGCATCGTTATCTCACGATCATCAGCATTGTCATATCATCTCGATCTACAGCATCTGGATCATCTCGATCTACAGCATCTGGATCATCACGATCTACAACATCTGGATCATCTCGATCTACAGCATCTGGATCATCTCGATCTATAGTATCTGGATCATCTCGATCTACAGCATCTGGATCATCTCATCTACAGCATCTGGATCATCTCGATCTACAGCATCTGGATCATCTCATCTACAGCATCTGGATCATCTCGATCTACAGCATCTCGATCATCTCGATCTACACCATCTGGATCATCTCGATCTACACCATCTGGATCATCTCGATCTACAGCATCTGGATCATCACGATCTACAGCATCTGGATCATCACGATCTACAGCATCTGGATCATCTCGATCTACACCATCTGGATCATCTCAATCTACAGCATCTGGATCATCTCGATCTACAGCATCTGGATCATCACGATCTACAGCATCTGGATCATCACGATCTATAGCATCTGGATCATCTCGATCTACAACATCTGGATCATCTCGATCTACAGCATCTGGATCATCTCGATCTACAACATAAGTATCCTCAACCATACAAGTACATTAATCAATACATGTATCATCAAAAGTATGTATTCTCACCAATACATCTATCATCAAAACATGTATTCTTACTAATACATATATCATCAAAAGCATGTATTCTCACTAATACATCTATCATCAAAAGCATGTATTCTCACTAATACATCTATCATCAAAAGCATGTATTCTCACTAATACATCTATCAATAAAAGTATCCACACTGATACAAGTATACACAATAGCAGCATACCCTACAACACACATGATCCAATTACGGGATGGTCAATCCCTCTCACTTTAGGACATAGGTCCAAGGATGATACAATCCTGATCCACTTATGGGATTATCAATCCCTCTCAATTTAAGACATCTCTCATGTCTATGGATGATGCAATCTAGATCAACTTACAGGATGATCAATCCTTATCCTTTTAATACACCTCACCATGTCTAAGGATGATGCAATCCCGAATCAACTTACAGGATGATTAGTCCTTATCACTTTAAGACACCTTACCATGTCTAGGGACGATGCAATCCCAATCTACTTACAGGATGATTAGTCCTTATCACTTTAAGACACCTCACCATGTCTAGGGATGATGCAATCCCAATATACTTACATGATGATTAGTCCTTATCACTTTAAGACACCTCACCATGTCTAGGGACGATGCAATCCCAATCTACTTACAGGATGATTAATCCTTATCACTTTAAGACACCTCACCATGTCTAGGGACGATGCAATCCCAATCTACTTACAGGAGGATTAGTCCTTATCACTTTAAGACACTTCACCATGTCTAGGGACGATGCAATCCCAATCTACTTACAGGAGGATTAGTCCTTATCACTTTAAGACACCTCACCATGTCTAGGGACGATGCAATCCCAATCTACTTACAGGATGATTAGTCCTTATCACTTTAAGACAAGTCTCATGTCTAGGGACGATGCAATCCCATCACGTACATTTTGAACCCAGTTCATGGACGATGCAGTCCTCACGTACATTTTGAACCCAGTTCATGGACGATGCAGTCCTCACGTACATTTTGAACCCAGTTCATGGACGATGCAGTCCTCACGTACATTTTGAACCCAGTTCATGGACGATGTAGTCCTCACGTACATTTTGAACCCAGTTCATGGACGATGCAGTCCTCACGTACATTTTGAACCCAGTTCATGGACGATGTAGTCCTCACGTACATTTTGAACCCAGTTCATGGACGATGCAGTCCTCACGTACATTTTGAACCCAGTTCATGGACGATGCAGTCCTCACGTACATTTTGAACCCAGTTCATGGACGATGCAGTCCTCACGTACATTTTGAACCCAGTTCATGGACGATGTAGTCCTCACGTACATTTTGAACTAGTGGTTCTGGGATGATGCAATCCCCATCATTTTATTCTCGAAGACCATACGTCTACGGATCAATTCAGGGACCAAGGTCCGGGGATGATACAATCCCCACTTCTCGGAGACCTTACGTCTACGGCTCTCTTTAGGACTGAAAGTCCAGGGATGATCCAATCCCCTCAACTGTCCACTAAGGACTTCATTCTCGGAGACCTCACGTCTACGGCTCTCTTTAGGACTGAAAGTCCAGGGATGATCCAATCCCTTCAACTGTCCACTAAGGACTTCATTCTCGGAGACCTCACGTCTACGGCTCTCTTTAGGACTGAAAGTCTAGGGATGATCCAATTCCCTTAACTGTCCACTAAGGACTTCATTCTCGGAGACCTTACGTCTACGGCTCTCTTTAGGACTGAAAGTCCAGGGATGATCCAATCCCCTCAACTGTCCACTAAGGACTTCATTCTCGGAGACCTCACGTCTACGGCTCTCTTTAGGACTGAAAGTCCAGGGATGATCCAATCCCTTTTCTTTCTCGGAGACACCTGTCTACGGCTCACTTTAGAACAAGTGTTCAAGGATGATACAATCCCCACATGTATTCTCATCAATATACTATCGATCCTGGGAACCCATACAGAACCTGATTCACACTTCTTCTTTAATTGCACCATTAAGAGAATGGTCTTATCTAGCCACTTGAGCAAACATCTCATCATGATTCTCTTCCTCTTTCTAAGAGAATCTTCTAGCCACAAGCCTTCTATATTTTGTTTGATTTGTAAATCTTCTTGTTGAACATCCATCACTTGTTCGGTGTTCATTATTCTTCATGATCTTTCCTACAAAACAAAATTAAGTACATGATTAGTAATCCTTCATAATCATGAAATCATGATAACCTATTATGCATACAGATATCATTTACATAGTTATGCAACTATCTTGACCAATACTTTGGCACAACACTTTCCCATATCCTGTATGCCTACAGTGGCTATCTAGATGCCTTCCATCTCTACCAGAACATACTATCGAGAGTGTGCACAGCTCTCAGCATGTCAGCAAAGAGGTTTCATTCTAGACAAGCAACAATGGAATGTTTGTCCAACTTACCAATCATATGCATATTAGTAGTATAATGTTCAATGCTCTATGAATGTTTGCACTCAGCGTGATATGTTCTAGGAATACAAATATGCATACAAGAAATATCATTTACTATTTCAAATAACAACTCAAATACTTATCTTTTATGTTTGTGTGGTTGCCTCCCGCTTGATCTTCTATATGTCCTTTGAACTTCTATTCATTCTGTACCACTGTGCATGCTCAAGTGTGCACTAGTGTCATCCTCATGATCTCATACACAAACATTCATTCATTAGTATATTCTCAAAACATTCTAATTCTAAATAATCTTGAATATGTATAGTCATGATCATTAGTATTCAGGGTTTCAAGTAAGTCTTCTTTTACTCATGCATATTCTTGTTTGATCATAGTACTCTTCTGGTTAATTAAATCATGCATAAACCCTTGATTACTAACTTTATGAATAAGCATAACCAATCATATCAAGTATACTTATATAAGGGATCCTAACATAAGGTAAGATTCATGGGAAACATACCTGGATTAGTATACCTACTTGGTTATGTACAACATACCTAAACAATCTCTTCAATGATTTAGAGATCCTGAGCTAGAACCTGCATGTCTCATAGGTTAAGCATAATATAACAAAGTCATACATACCTCGTAAGTAGAACAAAGATTATGGATGAGTCTTTGTCTTCATGTTTTCATGGTCATGGAGCCTGATTTGTCTTTTGTGATGTACCTGTATCTTGTTAGCAGACAACATCAACCTCACACAACATTTAATGCATTAGTACAATCATAAGTGTCAACACCCTAACCAATGAATATCTTCTATCATGCATTCATAATTTTGTTAAGGTGATACAACAAATCTAAAATCAAGATTGTACTAACCGTAATAACATGAAGACAAACATACCATAAACTTAATCATGAACAAATCTCAAAACATACCTCGATGAGTCATACCTGACGAGATCGCTTGTAATCTCCTTATGTAAAGCCTTAGCCTCATCTCCCTCTGAAACAGGAACTCCTTCACTTATGCAGGTGACCAATCCATCTTCTTCTAGGATTAACCCTATCCACTTGATTTGCAAGAACTAGACCTGGAGCTGGATATGGGTTTGTCAGAGAAACCCCAAAAATTCAAACTTTGAATTTCAAACTTCCGAAAGGATAGAAATATGCGCCTTGATGAGCTGATCAAACTGATATATTCAGAATTTGAAAACTGCAAAGTTTCACTCCTCAATTTTGCCTTTGAAACTTCCGGATTCACTTGACATGACCCTGAACTGGGGTTTGATGAATCCCACTCTTCTTCCCAATCAAAATGTTTGATCCAAAGCTCTAAGCTTCTATTTTTCTGAGGAGCTTCCAGCCATGGTCACAGATTTCAAAAATTTTCATTTTTACAGAAGCCCTAATTTTCCACTTTTCTAATCAAAGTCCCGAACTAGGGTTTGATCAAGCCCGGCCTTCTGCCCAACCAAAAAATATGATCTTGGTCTCTAAATTTCTATTTTGATGAGTAGCATTCAGCCATGGTCTCCGTTTACAAAAATTCCAACTTTCTTCAAAGCCCTAAATTCCGGAAGCCATGAATGAAGGTACTCAAAAATAATTCTATTTTGACAGAAATATGTACCTGATTGTTTCTGGTGTAACTCCAAACTTTTCAATCCACAGGGTCTAAAAACGTTTTCTGAGATAGCCTGACCTGATATCTTTCCATCCTGACAGGTTTGACCTCAATTTGATTCTCTGAGAGAGAGTTATGTCAAATGTCGCAATGTGACCTGTTTTGGGATAAAACAGAAGAGCGAACTTGTACGGCGTGCCACGTGTCACTTTTTGAACTTCGGCCTCTGAACAACTTTCCTGATGTATCTCGGCCTGTTATCTTTCCATCCTGACAGGTCTGAACTCAATTGGACTCTCTGAGAGAGAGTTATGCCAAGTGTCGCAACATGACCTGTTTATGGGATAATACCGGAGGGAGAACTTGTACGGCGTGCCACGTGTCACAGGTTCAACTTAGGCCTCTGAAAACGTTTTCTAAGATAGTACAGACTGTGTACTACCTGTCACTTTTTACGAAATTTCATTTGGAGCTTCCTAGCCCAAGATATGACCTTTTTCCCAAGGTCACCTGATTTTGACTCAGATCTGGAAGAGGCAGAAACCCTATATTGTACAGATCATAAATCACAAAGTACAACGAATTAGAGGTTGTCCTTTGGACAAGAGGTACATGGAGATTTAATCTTCGTCCTGTGTCGTAAGTAAAGCAAGTGTCGTTAGTGCCATACCTTGTCTTCCTTCAGGTTAGCTCTGATACCATGTTAAGATTTAATATGCTAAGACAGAAAATAGCAGCATTACATTCCATTTCACAATAATAGCATATACAGGATCACTGAAGAAACAACAAGCACAGCATAAACACAAGAGACAGAGATTTATCCTGGGAAACCCTCATGGGGTAGAAAACCCAGCAAAGCTTCCTCAATATAGATGACCAACAATATACAAAGATGAAACCCTGAGACATGATCTCCTCCTCCACAATAGCAGACCTCTCCTCCACAAGTGCGCTATCCTCAAGTGAGTGAATGTGTATAATGAGGAACACACCTCCTCTATTTATACACTACTCTGATATGTATTTTACACAAGTACATGTAGGCTCGTATTTAACCATTAGGTTAAATACCCCATTATAACTGACTGGGCCGACCCATCTAGGGTGGTCTAATAACCCTTTGACCCACATAACACATACAGGGCCGACCCCCACTAGGAAAGTCTAATAACCCAAGTTACCACATTCCGACGGAGGAATAAACATCTCCGGATATACAATAAGATCTTCACGGAGGAATGAATCATCTCCGGAATAATAAAGTACAAATATAATATTCTTTGAAGTTACAATATCTCAACATAGAAGGTTTACATGATTTCTTAAAAAACACGAGTTTTTAGAAAATGTGTTTTATTTCATAAATGGAATCAACAAAGTATGCACATTCCACGTCATAACGACTTTCTATAGTTTGCGCATGCGTCCGGAAATAAGAAAAGCTTACTTCCACCGTTTTTTAGAATCACAGCTTCTAGAAGGTTTACATGATTTCTTAAAAAACACGAGTTTTTAGAAAATGTGTTTTATTTCATAAATGGAATCAACAAAGTATGCACATTCTACGTCAAAACGAATTTCTATAGTTTGCGCATTCGCCCGGAAATAACAAAAGCTTACTTCCACCATTTTTTAAAATCACAGCTTATAGAAGGTTTACACGATTTCCTAAAAAACACGTGTTTTTAGAAAATGTGTTTTATTTCATAAATGGAATCTACAAAGTATGCACATTCTACGTCATAACAACTTTCTATAGTTTTCCCATGCGTCCGGAAATAAGAAAAGCTTACTTCCCCCGTTTTTTAAAATCACAGCTTCTAGGAGGTTTACATGATTTCTTAAAAAACACGAGTTTTTAGAAAATGTGTTTTATTTAATAAACGAAATCAACAAAGTATGCACATTCTACATCATAACGACTTTCTATAGTTTGCGCATTCGTCCGGAAATAAGAAAAGCTTACTTCCACCGTTTTTTAAAATCATAATTTGTAGAAGGTTTACACGATTTCGTAAAAAACAAGTGTTTTTAGAAAACGTGTTTTATTTCATAAATGGAATCTACAAAGTATGCACATTCTACGTCATAACGACTTTCTATAGTTTGTGCATGAGTTTGGAAATAAGAAAATCTTACTTCCCTCGTTTTTTAAAATCACAGGTTCTAGAAGGTTTACATGATCTCTTAAAAAACACGAGTTTTTAGAAAATGTGTTTTATTTCATAAATGGAATCAACAAAGTATGCACATTCTACGTCATAACGACTTTCTATAGTTTGCGAATGCGTCCGGAAATAAGAAAATCTTACTTCCACCGTTTTTTAAAATCACAGCTTCTAGAAGGTTTACATGATTTCTTAAAAAACATGAGTTTTTAGAAAATGTGTTTTATTTCATAAATGGAATCAACAAAGTATGCACATTCTACGTCATAACGACTTTCTATAGTTTTCGCATGCGTCCGGAAATAAGAAAAGCTTACTTCCGCCGTTTTTTAAAATCACAGCTTCTAGAAGGTTTACATGATTTCTTAAAAAACACGAGTTTTTAGAAAATGTGTTTTATTTCATAAATGGAATCAACAAAGTATGCACATTCTATGTCATAACGAATTTCTATAGTTTGCGCATGCGTCCGGAAATAAGAAAAGCTTACTTCCACCATTTTTTAAAATCACGGCTTCTAGAAGGTTTACATGACTTCTTAAAAAACACGAGTTTTTAGAAAATGTGCTTTATTTCATAAATGGAATCAACAAAGTATGCACATTCTACGTCATAACGACTTTCTATAGTTTGCGCATGCGTCCGGAAATAAGAAAAGCTTACTTCCACCGTTTTTTAAAATCACAGCTTCTAGAAGGTTTACATGATTTCTTAAAAAACACGAGTTTTTAGAAAATGTGTTTTATTTCATAAATGGAATCAACAAAGTATGCACATTCTATGTCATAACTACTTTCTATAGTTTGCGCATGCGTCCGGAAATAAGAAAAGCTTACTTCCACCATTTTTTAAAATCACGACTTCTAGAAGGTTTACATGACTTCTTAAAAAACACGAGTTTTTAGAAAATGTGTTTTATTTCATAAATGGAATCAACAAAGTATGCACATTCTACGTCATAACGACTTTCTATAGTTTGCGCATTCATACGGAAATAAGAAAAGCTTACTTCCACCGTTTTTTAAAATCATAGCTTCTAGAAGGTTTACATGATTTCGTAAAAACACAAGTGTTTAGAAAATGTGTTTTATTTCATAAATGGAATCTACAAAGTATGCACATTCTACGTCATAACGACTTTCTATAGTTTTCGATGCGTCCAGAAATAAGAAAAGCTTACTTCCCCCTTTCTTTAAAATCACAGCTTCTAGAAGGTTTACATGATTTCTTAAAAAACATGAGTTTTTAGAAAATGTGTTTTATTTCATAACTGGAATCAACAAAGTTTGCACATTCTACGTCATAACGACTTTCTATAGTTTGCGCATGCGTCCGGAAATAAGAAAAGCTTACTTCCACCATTTTTTAAAATCACAGCTTCTAGAAGGTTTACATGATTTCGTAAAAAACACGAGTTTTTAGAAAATGTGTTTTATTTCATAAAAGGAATCTACAAAGTATGCACATTCTACGTCATAATGACTTTCTATAGTTTTCGCATGCGTCTGGAAATAAGAAAAGCTTATTTCCCCCGTTTTTTAAAATCACAGCTGCTAGAATGTATACATGATTTCTAAAAAAACACGAGTTTTTAGAAAATGTGTTTTATTTCATAAATGGAATCAACAAAGTATGCACATTCTACGTCATAACGTCTTTCTATGGTTTGTGCATACGTCCGAAAATAATAAAACCTTACTTCCACCGTTTTTTAAAATCACAGCTTCTAGAAGGTTTACATGATTTCTTAAAAAACATGAGTTTTTAGAAAATGTGTTTTATTTCTAAATATAATAAACAAAGTATGCACATTCTACGTCAGAACGACTTTCTATAGTTTGCGCATTCGACCGGAAATAAGAAAAGCTTACTTCCACTGTTTTTTAAAATCACAGCTTCTTGAAGGTTTACATGATTTTGTAAAAAACACGAGTTTTTAGAAAATGTGTTTTATTTCATAAATGGAATCTACAAAGTATGCACATTCTACGTCATAACGACTTTCTATAGTTTGCGCATCCGTCCGGAAATAAGAAAAGCTTTCTTCCCCCGTTTTTTTAAATCACAGCTTCTAGAAGGTTTACATGATTTCTTAAAAAACACGAGTTTTTAGAAAATGTGTTTTATTTCATAAATGGAATCAACAAAGTGTGCACATTCTACGTTATAACGACTTTGTATAGTTTGCGCATGCGTCCGGAAATAAGAAAAGCTTACTTCCACCGTTTTTTAAAATCACAGCTTCTAGAAGTTTACATGATTTCGTAAAAAACACGAGTTTTCAGAAAATGTGTTTTATTTCATAAATGGAATCTACAAAGTATGCACATTCTACGTCATAACGACTTTCTATAGTTTGCGCATGCGTCCGGAAATAAGAAAAGTTTACTTCCACCGTTTTTTAAAATCACAGCTTCTAGAAGGTTTACATGATTTCGTAAAAAACACGAGTTTTTAGAAAATGTGTTTTATTTCGAAAATGGAATCTACAAAGTATGCACATTCTACGTCATAACGACTTTCTCTAGTTTGCACATGCGTCCGGAAATAAGAAAAGCTTACTTCCACCGTTTTTTAAAATCACAGCTTCTAGAAGGTTTACATGATTTCTTAAAAAACATGAGTTTTTAGAAAATGTGTTTTATTTCATAAATGGAATCTACAAAGCATGCACATTCTACGTCATAACGACTTTCTATAGTTTGCACATGTGTCCAGAAATAAGAAAAGATTACTTCCACCATTTTTTAAAATCACAGCTTCTAGAAGGTTTACATGACTTCTTAAAAAACACGAGTTTTTAGAAAATGTGTTTTATTTCATAAATGGAATCAACAATGTATGCACATTCTATGTCATAACGACTTTCTATAGTTTGCGCATGCGTTTGGAAATAAGAAAAGCTTACTTCCTCCGTTTTTTAAAATCATAGCTTCTAGAAGGTTTACATGATTTCTTAAAAAACACGAGTTTTTAGAAAATGTGTTTTATTTCATAAATGGAATCAACAAAGTACGCACATTCTACGTCATAACGACTTTCTATAGTTTGCGAATGTGTCCGGAAATAAGAAAAGCTTACTTCCACCGTTTTTTAAAATCACAGCTTCTAAAAGGTTTACATGATTTCTTAAAAAACACGAGTTTTTAGAAAATGTGTTTTATTTCATAAATGGAATCAACAAAGTATGCACATTCTACGTCATAATGACTTTCTATAGTTTGCGCATTCGTCCGGAAATAAGAAAAGCTTACTTCCACAGTTTTTTAAAATCACAGCTTCTAGAAGGTTTACACAATTTCGTAAAAAACACGTGTTTTTAGAAAGTGTGTTTTATTTCATAAATGGAATCTATAAAGTATGCACATTCTACGTCATAACGACTTTCTATAGTTTGTGCATGCGTCCGGAAATAAGAAAAGCTTACTTCCCCCGTTTTTTAAAATCACAGCTTCTAGAAGGTTTACATGATTTCTTAAAAAACACGAGTTTTTAGAAAATTTGTTTTATTTCATAAACGGAATCAACAAAGTATGCACATTCTACATCATAACGACATTCTATAGTTTGTGCATGCGTCCGGAAATAAGAAAAGCTTACTTCCACCGTTTTTTAAAATCACAGCTTCTAGAAGGTTTACATGATTTTGTAAAAAACATGAGTTTTTAGAAAATGTGTTTTATTTCATAAATGGAATCTACAAAGTATGCACATTCTACATCATAACGACTTTCTATAGTTTGCGCATGCGTCCGGAAATAAGAAAAGCTTACTTCCCCCGTTTTTTAAAATCACAGCTTCTAGAAGGTTTACATGATTTCTTAAAAAACACGAGTTTTTAGAAAATGTGTTTTATTTCATCAATGGAATAAACAAAGTATGCACATTCTACGTCATAACGACTTTCTATAGTTTGCGCATGCATCCGGAAATAAGAAAAGCTTACTTCCACCGTTTTTTAAAATCATAGCTTCTAGAAGCTTTACATGATTTCGTAAAAAACACGAGTTTTTAGAAAATGTGTTTTATTTCATAAATGGAATTTACAAATTATGCACATTCTACGTCATAACGACTTTCTATAGTTTGCGCATGCGTCCGGAAATAAGAAAAGCTTACTTTCCCCGTTTTTTAAAATCACAGCTTCTAAAAGGTTTACATGATTTCTAAAAAACAAGAGTTTTTAGAAAATGTGTTTTATTTCATAAATCGAATCTACAAAGTATGCACATTCTACGTCATAACGACTTTCTATAGTTTGCGCATGCGTCCGGAAATAAGAAAAGCTTACTTCCCCCGTTTTTTAAAATCACAGCTTCTAGATGGTTTACATGATTTCTTAAAAAACAAGAGTTTTTAGAAAATGTGTTTTATTTCATAAATGGAATCAACAAAGTATGCACATTCTACGTCACAATGACTTTCTATAGTTTGCTCATGCGTTTGGAAATAAGAAAAGCTTACTTCAACCGTTTTTTAAAATCACAGCTTCTAGAAGGTTTACATGATTTCGTAAAAAACACGTGTTTTTAAAAAATTTGTTTTATTTCATAAATGGAATCTACAAAGTATGCACATTCTTCGTCAGAACAACTTTCTATAGTTTTCACATGCGTCCGGAAAGAAGAAAAGCTTACATCCACCGTTTTTTAAAATCACAGCTTCTAGAAGGTTTACATGATTTCGTAAAAAACACGAGTTTTAGAAAATGTGTTTTATTTCATATTGGAATCGACAAAGTATGCACATTCTAAGTCATAACGACTTTCTATAGTTTGCACATGCGTCCGGAAATAAGAAAAGCTTTCTTCCACCGTTTTTTAAAATCACAGCTTCTAGAAGGTTTACATGATTTCTTAAAAAACACGAGTTTTTAGAAAATGTGTTTTATTTCATGAATGGAATCTACAAAGTATGCACATTCTACGTCATAACGACTTTCTATAGTTTGTGCATGCGTCCGGAAATAAGAAAACCTTACTTCCCCCGTTTTTTAAAATCACAGCTTATAGAAGGTTTACATGATTTCTTAAAAAACACTAGTTTTTAGAAAATATGTTTTATTTCATAAATGGAATCAACAAAGTATGCACATTCTACGTCATAACAACTTTCTATAGTTTGTGCACGCATCCGGAAATAAGAAAAGCTTACTTCCACCGTTTTTTAAAATCACAGCTTCTAGAAGGTTTACATGATTTCTTAAAAAACACGAGTTTTTAAAAAATGTGTTTTATTTCATAAATGGAATCTACAAAGTATGCACATTCTACGTCATAACGACTTTCTATAGTTTGCGCCTTCGACCGGAAATAAGAAAAGATTACTTCCACTTTTTTTTTAAATCACAGCTTCTTGAAGGTTTACATGATTTCTTAAAAAACATGAGTTTTTAGAAAATGTGTTTTATTTCATAAATGGAATCTACAAAGTATGCACATTCAACGTCATAACGACTTTCTATAGTTTGTGCATGCGTCCGGAAATAAGAAAAGCTTACTTCCCCCGTTTTTTTAAATCACAGCTTCTAGAAGGTTTCCATGATTTCTTAAAAAACACGAGTTTTTAGAAAATGTGTTTTATTTCTTAAATGCAATCAACAAAGTGTGCACATTCTACGTCATAACGACTTTCTATAGTTTGCGCATGCGTCCGGAAATAAGAAAAATTTACTTCCACCGTTTTTTAAAATCACAGCTTCTAGAAGGTTTACATGATTTCATAAAAAACACGAGTTTTTAGAAAATGTGTTTTATTTCATAAATGGAATCTACAAAGTATGCACATTCTACGTCATAACGACTTTCTATAGTTTGTACATGCATCCGGAAATAAGAAAAGCTTACTTCCCCCGTTTTTTAAAATCACAGCTTCTAGAAGGTTTACATGATTTCTTAAAAAACACGAGTTTTTAGAAAATGTGTTTTATTTAATAAATGGAATCAACAAAGTATGCACATTCCACATCATAACGACTTTCTATAGTTTGCGCATGCGTTTGGAAATAAGAAAAGCTTACTTCCCCTGTTTTTTAAAATCACAGCTTCTAGAAGGTTTACATGATTACTTAAAAAACACGAGTTTTTAGAAAATGTGTTTTATTTCATAAATGGAATCAACAAAGTATGGACATTCTACGTCATAACGAATTTCTATAGTTTGCGCATGCGTTCGGAAATAAGAAAAGCTTACATCCCCGTTTCTTAAAATCACAGCTTCTAGAAGGTTTACATGATTTCTTAAAAAACACGAATTTTTAGAAAATGTGTTTTATTTCATAAATGGAATCAACAAAGTATGCACATTCTACGTCATAACGACTTTCTATAGTTTGCACATGCGTCCGGAAATAAGAAAAGCTTACTTCCACCGTTTTTTAAAATCACAGCTTCTAGAAGGTTTACATGATTTCTTAAAAAACATGAGTTTTTAGAAAATGTGTTTTATTTCATAAATGGAATCAACAATGTATGCACATTCTACATCATAACGACTTTCTATAGTTTGCGCATGCGTTTGGAAATAAGAAAAGCTTACTTCCTCCGTTTTTTAAAATCATAGCTTCTAGAAGGTTTACATGATTTCTAAAAAAACATGAGTTTTTATAAAATGTGTTTTATTTCATAAATGGAATCAACAAAGTATGCACATTCTACATCATAACGACTTTCTATAGTTTGCGAATGCGTCCGGAAATAAGAAAAGCTTACTTCCACCGTTTTTTAAAATCACAGCTTCTAGAAGGTTTACATGATTTCTTAAAAAACATGAGTTTTTAGAAAATATGTTTTATTTCATAAATGGAATCAACAAAGTATGCACATTATACGTCATAATGACTTTCTATTGTTTGCGCATTCGTCCGGAAATAAGAAAAGCTTACTTCCACCGTTTTTTAAAATCACAGCTTCTAGAAGGTTTACACGATTTCGTAAAAAACACGTGTTTTTAGAAAATGTGTTTTATTTCATAAATGGAATCTACAAAGTATGCACATTCTATGTCATAACGACTTTCTATAGTTTGCGCATGCGTCTGGAAATAAGAAAAGCTTACTTTCCCCATTTTTTAAAATCACAGCTTCTAGAAGGTTTACATGATTTCTTAAAAAACACGAGTTTTTAGAAAATGTGTTTTATTTCATAAATGGAATCAACAAAGTATGCACATTCTACGTCATAACGACTTTCTATAGTTTGTGCATGCGTCCGGAAATCAGAAAAGCTTATTTCCACCATTTTTTTAAATCACAGCTTCTAGAAGGTTTACATGATTTCGTAAAAAACACGAGTTTTTAGAAAATGTGTTTTATTTCATAAATGGAATCTACAAAGTATGCACATTCTACGTCATAACGACTTTCTATAGTTTGCGCATGCGTCTGGAAATAAGAAAAGCTTCCTTCCCTTGTTTTTTAAAATCACAGCTTCTAGAAGGTTTACATGATTTCTTAAAAAACACAAGTTTTTAGAAAATGTGTTTTATTTCATAAATGGAATCAACAAAGTATTCACATTCTACATCACAACGACTTTCTATAGTTTGCGCATGTGTTCGGAAATAAGAAAAGCTTATTTCCCCCATTTTTTAAAATCACAGCTTCTAGAAGGTTTACATGATTTTTTAAAAAACACGAGTTTTTAGAAAATGTGTTTTATTTCATAAATTGAATCAACAAAGTATGCACATTCTACATCACAACGACTTTCTATAGTTTGCACATGCGTCCGGAAATAAGAAAAGCTTACTTCCACCGTTTTTTAAAATCACAGCTTCTAGAAGGTTTAAACGATTTCGTAAAAAACACGTGTTTTTAGAAAATGTGTTTTATTTCATAAATGGAATCTACAAAGTATGCACATTCTACTTCATAACGACTTTCTATAGTTTACGCATGCGTCCGGAAATAAGAAAAGCTTACTTCCCCCGTTTTTTAAAATCACAGCTTCTAGAAGGTTTACATGATTTCTTAGAAAACACGAGTTTTTAGAAAATGTGTTTTATTTCATAAATGGAATCAATAAAGTATGCACATTCTATGTCATAACAACTTTCTATAGTTTGCGCATTCGAACGGAAATAAGAAAAGCTTACTTCCACCATTTTTTAAAATCACACCTTCTTGAAGGTTTACATGATTTCGTAAAAAACACGAGTTTTTAGAAAATGTGTTTTATTTCATATATGGAATCAACAAAGTATGCACATTCTACATCATAACGACTTTCTATAGTTTGCGCATGCGTTTGGAAATAAGAAAAGCTTAGTTCCCCTGTTTTTTAAAATCACAGCTTCTAGAAGGTTTACATGATTTCTTAAAAAACACGAGTTTTTAGAAAATGCGTTTTATTTCATAAATGGAATCAACAAAGTATGCACATTCTACGTCATAACAACTTTCTATAGTTTGCGCATGTGTTCGGAAATAAGAAAAGCTTACATCCCCCGTTTTTTAAAATCATAGCTTCTAGAAGGTTTACATGTTTTCTTAAAAAACACGAGTTTTTAGAAAATGTGTTTTATTTCATAAATGGAATCAACAAAGTATGCACATTCTACGTCATAATGACTTTCTATAGTTTGCACATGCGTCCGGAAATAAGAAAAGCTTACTTCCACCATTTTTTAAAATCACAGCTTCTAGAAGGTTTACATGACTTCTTAAAAAACACGAGTTTTTAGAAAATGTGTTTTATTTCATAAATGGAATCTACAAAGTATGCACATTCTACGTCATAACGAATCTCTATAGTTTGCGCATGCGTTTGGAAATAAGAAAAGCTTACTTCCCCCGTTTTTTAAAATCACAGCTTCTAGAAGTTTTACATCATTTCTTAAAAAACACGAGTTTTTAGAAAATGTGTTTTATTTCATAAATGGAATCAACAAATTATGCACATTCTACGTCATAACGACTTTCTATAGTTTGCGAATGCGTCCGGAAATAAGAAAAGCTTACTTCCACCGTTTTTTAAAATCACAGCTTCTAGAAGGTTTACATGATTTCTTAAAAAACATGAGTTTTTAGAAAATGTGTTTTATTTCATAAATGGAATCAACAAAGTATGCACATTCTATGTCATAACGACTTTCTATAGTTTGCGCATTCGTCCGGAAATAAGTGTTAAATTTTTAGTATTAAATCACAATACTATAGGATCTTTGCTGAGAGAATAACATCTACAGTATATCAATGCATGACAATCATAATATGACAAGCGTCACAAGCATCACAAGAATCAAAAGTATAGAGACAAGAGACACAGAGTTTCCGTGGGGAAAACCCTAAGGTGAAAAACCGCACAACTTCCTCAGAGATAGAGAGAGCAATGGCTCAACCAAAATACAACCAAATAATACTGAGATAGTCTCCTAGCAGATGATCCTCCTCCTCCTCACTAGTGCGCCACTTTTCAGAGAGAGAGATAGTTGCTTTTCCGAGTGAGTAAAATAGAGATCTCCTATCTCTATTTATACTCACCTTTTTTCCCAGTGACCTACTGGGGCCGACTTGTCTACTTGGATACATCCACATTATATTATATATTAATTAGGGCCGACCCCATAAGGTGGTCTAATAACCCATCGGCAAGTACACACACTTGCGACACTTGTCAATCCACATGACGACACTTCCTTATAGAGGAATAACACATCTCTTATAAGGGTACAATAAATAAATATATAATACACAGATGAAATACATTCCGCAGTTACATATACATCAACACTCCCTCTTAACTAGGAAGGTATTTCTCGACACAGATCTGCTAGACAAGTCTTCTTCTCTGGATCATCATTATCGATGCATCGTCATCATCATCGTCACTGCTGCTACTATCTCAACCAATCTCTGTCTCTACTCGTCATAGGAAGTTCTACAGAGCCAGTCCTTTTTCATACTGGATGTAGGCCCACCACCTGCAGGTCTTCGTCATCACTGGACATACTGTGGAATCCTCAGGACTTATTACGTGCGTCACAAAACCTCGAAAGAGCATCCTAGGCTGTTACGAGCACACAGTTCTACCTATAGGATCTCCCAGGGCGCTATTACATGTGACCCCACCACAAAACCTCGCAAGAGCATCTCAGGATGTTACGGGTACACAACTCCGACCTGAAATCTCCCAGGGCGCTATTACATGTGGTCCACCACAAAACCTCGCAAGAGCATCTCAGGATGTTACGGGTACACAACTCCGACCTGAAATCTCCCAGGGCGCTATTACATGTGGTCATGGAAAAACCTCGCAAGAGCATCCCAGGACTGATTACGGGCACACAGCCCAACCTATCGGATCTCCCAGGGCGCTATTACATGCCATAGGACAAAACCTCGCAAGAGCATCTGCCAGATATCCCAGGGCGCTATTACATGCCATAGGAAAAACCTCGAAATACTATCTGCAGATCTCCCAGGGCGCTATTACATGTCCTCCCAGAGGAAAACCTCGAAAGAGCATTTGCCAGATGTCCCAGGGAACCGATATTACATGCCATAGGCAAAACCTCGAAAGACCATCTGCAAATCTCCTAGGGCGCTATTACATGCTCATCTGCACAACCTGATACTCACCATACATCATCCTGATGTATCCATGATCATCCTGATCATCATCACTGCAATGTCCTGCTGCATGTCATCTGGAGCAACATCCTGAAGCTCGTCATCCATGATCATCCTGATCATCACTGCAACATCCTGCTGCATGTCATCTGGAGCAACATCCTGAAGCTCGTCATCCATGATCATCCTGATCATCAATGCATCTACCTGATGCATACCAAGTATCTACCTAATACATATCATCATACATGATCCTCCTGATCATACAATGTATCCACCTGATACAAATACATGATACATATCACCATACATGATCCACCTGATCATACAATGTATCCACCTGATACATATACATATACATGGTCCAAGCATCCAACATGATGCATACATACATAAAATGATCCAACTGATCATATCCAGCATCCACATGATGCGTACATACATACATAAAAATGATCCAACTGATCATATCTAGCATCCACATGATGCGTACATACATACATAAAAATGATCCAACTGATCATATCCAGCATCCACATGATGCGTACATACATACATAAAAATGATCCAACTGATCATATCCAGCATCCACATGATGCGTACATACATACATAAAAATGATCCAACTGATCATATCCAAGCAGAAACTAGAACATCATCCTGATGCTCATCATCCAGCGCTTACATCCACAGCCATGTGAAGGATCCTCCTTCCAACATGCTTGGAATGGCTTCAGCAAATGTGTCCATCACTTCTTCCTCGAAGTGTCCTCGATCTGAAGAATGCCAAGCCTCTCTCTGAAGTACTCGAACTTCACCCTGGCTAGTGGCTTCGTCAGCACATCTGCAATCTGCTCGTCCATCGCAACATACAGGAGCTTCACGGCTCCTCTCTGCACCATATCCCTGATATAGTGATATTTGATCTCTATGTGTTTCGACCTGTCATGAAACACTGGGTTCTCAGACAGCTTCACACAACTCTGGTTATCACAGAAGATGCCAGTAGCCTCCAACGGGAGATCAAATAACTCAGACAGTAGCTTCCGTAGCCATACTGCCTCACAACTAGCTGAACAGGCTGCAACATACTCTGCCTCAGCTATACTCAGTGCTACGCAGGACTGCTTCCTGCTAAACAAAGAGATCACACCTGATCCCATACTGAAGCAACACCCAGATGTGCTCTTCCTGTCTACAGCACTGCCAGCCCAATCTGGATAAACATAACCCTGCAGGTTAAACTTTTGATTCGCCTCATACCTGAGCCCATAATCCACTGTACCCTTCAGGTACCTCAGAACATGCTTTACAGCAACCAGGTGAACACTTCTTGGATCCGTCACGAACTGGCTCAATGTGTTCACAGCAAAGCAAATGTATGGTCTCGTGTTCGTCAGGTACATCAAGGACCCAATTATCTGACGATACATAGAGACATCAACTGGCTCAGATGAAGCATCACATAGAAGCTTCAGATTCGATGCCATCGGTGTGGCCATGGCCTTGCAATCCATCATCCCGAATCTCTTCAGGATATCTACTGTGTACTTCCCTTGACCAAGGAAGATCCCACCTGCATTCTGCCACACCTCCATACCTAGGAAATAGTGCATCATTCCCAAATCTTTCATATTGAATTCAGCTGCAAGCTTCCTCTTAGTATCTGCAATCAGTCTGTCATCTCTTGTCACAAATAGGTCATCAACATACAGAAGTAAAATCACTGGATTCCCTTCCTCAACCTTATAGTAAAGGTTGGAATCTGCTTTACTCTTGGTAAAGCCCAAGCTAGATAGAAAGCTGTCCATCCTACCATACCAAGTTCTGGGAGCTTGCTTCAAGCCATACAAGGCTTTCTTCAATCTGCACACATATGACTCCCTGTCATGTATTTCAAAGCTGAGTGGCTGTTCCACATATACTTCCTCTTCTAGTACACCATTCAGGAAGGCAGTCTTGACATCCATCTGGTTTATTTTCCATTTCATTGCTGCAGCCAGGGCAAGTACTGTTCTGGTGGAAGTATACCTGGCTACAGGTGCAAAAGTTTTTTCATAGTCTATTCCCTCTTTCTGAGAGAATCCTCGAGCTACGAATCTTGCTTTGCATTTTTCAACACTGCCATCTGCAGCGTGCTTGATTTTGTAGATCCACTTGGAAGTCACAACAGACTTCCCTTTAGGTCTTGGGACAACATCCCAAACATCATTCTTCATTATTGATTGGTATTCCTCAACCATAGCATCCTTCCATTCTTTCTTTTCTGCTGCCTCTTCATAACTGGAAGGCTCTTTGTTCATAATGTCACAGAGTAAAGCAACATAACTGGTGTGTGATCTGGTTCTCTTCTTTGCTCTGTGTTCTTCTTCTGGAATGCCAAATCTTTCTGCATCATGAATGAGCTCTCTATCCCATACAGGTTTCCTCTTGTGCGAGTTATCCTCACGGGGTGGATCTACAGGTTCTTGTGGATCTTCAAACTCACGAATAGTTTCTGGAACTGTTTCAGTCATGGTAGTGTCCTGAAATCTTGTTTCCTTAGGTTCTTCATAAACTTCGGTAGGTGTCTTTCTTGATTTGATGAATGCCGAGTTTTCATCAAATGTTACATCCCTACTGACATCAATTTTCTTGAACCCTGGAAAGTATATTCTGTATGCCTTTGAGTTTTCACTATAACCCACAAAGATGCCCTTCTTTCCTGAAGGATCTAGTTTAGTCCTCTTCTCTTTTGGGACATGAGTATATACTGGACAACCAAATATTCTGAGATGACTGACTTCGGGTTTCTTACCAGAAAAGACCTCTTCTGGTGTCTTGTTGTCCAAAATCTTGTGGGGTGTTCTGTTCTGCACATATACAGCTGTTCTAGCTGCTTCTGCCCATAGATGCATAGGAAGATCCTGGTCATGCAACATTGCCCTTGCTGCTTCCATGATAGTTCTGTTCTTCCTTTCTACAACTCCATTCTGTTGAGTATTATAAGGAGCAGTCAACTCCCTCTTGATCCCTGAATCACTGCAAAGCTTCTTGAAGTCATTTGAGGTGAATTCTCCACCATTGTCAGATCTGAATGTCTTGATTTTCTTGTCAGTTTGATTCTCCATCAAGGTTTTGAATTCCTTGAATTTATCAAGTACCTCATCTTTTCCCTTCAAGAAGTATACCCAAGTCTTCCTGGAGAAGTCATCAATGAATGATACATAGTAAACATACCCACTCAGGGAGCTGGATGACATAGGGCCACATACATCTGAGTGGATGATTTCCAGGATGTCTTTTGCCTTTCTTTCACTGCTTGGGAAGGCCTTCTTAATGTTCTTACCTTTTGCACATCCTTTGCAAACACCTTCATGTTTGGTCTTGATTTCAGGAAGACCCTCTACTGCCTTGCTTGCAATTGGAAGTGCCCTATAGTGCATATGAGCAAGTCTTCTATGCCAAAGTTCACTTGGCTCCATGGATTCATGTACCATGGCATGTTCAGGTTGTCCCTTCAATTTATACAAGCCTCCCTCTTGCTCTCCAATCACTACTGCATCATCTATGGTCTTTCCCTTTGGCCACATTAGTACTTGGCCATCCACAAATGCAACCCTCATACCTTTTGCATCCAATGCAGAGATGGAGAGTAAGTTCTTATTGAGCCCAGGTACATAAAGTACTTCTTTCATCTTCAATGATTTTCCAGAATCTAGGTTGTAGGAGGCTTCACCACTTCCTTTGATTGGGTATTGATAATCATCCCCAAGTTTCACCTTATGGGGTGACTCATGTTCAGATAGGTTCACAAAGGATTCTTTAAACCCAGTCATGTGTTTGGAAGCCCCACTATCAATCAACCAATCATTACATCCATGGGAGATGGTACCTGTAAGAGTAGAGATCAGAACATACTCTTCTTCACTTGATGAGACATCATCACTATCACTTTCTGCCCTAGCCTTCTTCTTTGGGGGTTCATCATCTTCGGAAGCATGAGCATGAAATCTTCTTTTGCTGCCCTTCTTCTTCTTACTGAAGTTGTTGTTATTATCTCTTTTGTTCTTGGGACAATTTGAAGCATAGTGACCCTTCTCATTGCATGTAAAGCATCTTAGGTCCTTCTTGTTCCTTTGATGAGTTCTTTTGTGGTGAGAGTGATCCTTCTTGGTTTTGCTTCTTTTGGTGTGAGCTGCAAGAGCTTGATCTTCTCCTCCCATCTTTTCCTCACGAGCTATAAGTCTAGCTTCTTCTTGAGAACATTCTTCCCGAAGTCTACTGAAGGAGATCAACTTCTTCCTTGCACAAATTCCTTGAATAAAGGAATCCCATGAACTGGGTAGGCCATTTAGAGTAGTCATCACCACCTCACCATTCTCCACCATTTCATCTACTGCTTCTAATTGTTCCTTGATATGAGAGACCCTTGAAAAGTAAGATTGAATGGTTTCTCCATTCTGGAACTTCACTGCTTTCAATTGGTTCCGCAGGGTCATCTTTCGATTTATGTTCTTTCCTTCAAATAGCTTGGTTAAAGATTCAAACATCTCTTTGGGTGTCTTAAGAGAAGACACATGGGGTATGAGATGGTCTTTGATAGAATCAGCAATGATTCTCTTTTCCTTGACCAAGTTCTTCTTGTGCAATGCCTTGGCTTCTTCATCCTCTGGGATAGGGATGTCTTCTTTCACATATGAGTCCAACTCATTCTCTTCCAGGATTAACCCAATCCTATACTTCCAGGCTCGGAAGTTATCAGCCCCTTCAAGCTTATCCTCAAGCTTGGTGTGAAGAGACATCTTTAAGAGTACTTCAAATGGAAATAGAAAAGATTTAGAACTTACCACTTGAAGTGCTGAAAACTGGATCTGGTCCCGGGTTAGGGTTTGTCAGAGAAACCCTAAAAATTCAAAATGTGAATTTCAAAATTTCGAAAGGATAGAAAGATGCGCCCTGGATAGCTGATCAGCCTAGTACATTCAGAAATTGAGATCAGCAAAGTCTTGCCCTTCAAAATTGCCTTTTTGTCCTCCCAGGTTCACTGGGGAGAGCCCTGAATTAGGGTTTGAGTTTCCCGGAGATCTACTCAGCCAAAAATCTCGATCCAAAGCTCTAACCTTCGATGTTTGCAAGGAGCTTCTAGCTATGCCTTCAGTTTCCAGAAATTCCTATTTTTGTGGAAACCCTAATTTTTAGGGCCAAATCTGAAAATGCTCGGAACTAAATTCTGATTGGACAGATAGATGCGCCTTGATGAGTAGATCCAATCTACTATACTGAATTTCAAAAATCTGTGGAGAGAAACCCAATAAACAAGGAATACAAGCTTCCGTCACTGCAAAATGTCTTCTTCTCAGTTAAGCTCTGATACCATGTTAAATTTTTAGTATTAAATCACAATACTATAGGATCTTTGCTGAGAGAATAACATCTACAGTATATCAATGCATGACAATCATAATATGACAAGCATCACAAGCATCACAAGAATCAAAAGTATAGAGACAAGAGACACAGAGTTTCCGTGGGGAAAACCCTAAGGTGAAAAACCCCACAACTTCCTCAGAGATAGAGAGAGCAATGGCTCAACCAAAATACAACCAAATAATACTGAGATAGTCTCCTAGCAGATGATCCTCCTCCTCCTCACTAGTGCGCCACTTTTCAGAGAGAGAGATAGTTGCTTTTCCGAGTGAGTAAACTAGAGATCTCCTATCTCTATTTATACTCACCTTTTTGCCCAGTGACCTACTGGGACCGACTTGTCTACTTGGATACATCCACATTATATTATATATTAATTAGGGCCGACCCCATAAGGTGGTCTAATAACCCATCGCCAAGTACACACACTTGCGACACTTGTCAATCCACATGATGACACTTCCTTACAGAGGAATAACACATCTCTTATAAGGGTAAAATAAATATATATATAATACACAGATGAAATACATTCCGAAGTTACATATACATCAACAATAAGAAAAGCTTACTTCCACCGTTTTTTAAAATCACAGCTTCTAGAAGGTTTACATGATTTCGTAAAAAACACGTGTTTTTAGAAAATGTGTTTTATTTCATAAATGGAATCTATAAAGTATGCACATTCTACGTCATAACGACTTTCTATAGTTTGTGCATGCGTCCGGAAATAAGAAAAGCTTACTTCCACCGTTTTTTAAAATCACAGCTTCTAGAAGGTTTACATGATTTCGTAAAAAACACGAGTTTTTAGAAAATGTGTTTTATTTCATAAATGGAATCTACAAAGTATGCACATTCTACATCATAACGACTTTCTATAGTTCGCGCATGCGTCCGGAAATAAGAAAAGCTTACTTCCCCCATTTTTTAAAATCACAGCTTCCAGAAGGTTTACATGATTTCGTAAAAAACACGAGTTTTTAGAAAATGTGTTTTATTTCATAAATGGAATCTACAAAGTATGCACATTCTACGTCATAACGACTTTCTATAGTTTGCGCATGCGTCCAGAAATAAGAAAAGCTTACTTCCCCCGTTTTTTAAAATCACAGCTTCTAGAAGGTTTACATGATTTCTTAAAAAACATGAGGTTTTAGAAAATGTGTTTTATTTCATAAATGGAATCAACAAAGTATGCACATTCTACATCACAACGAATTTCTATAGTTTGCACATGTGTCCGGAAATAAGAAAAGCTTACTTCCCCCGTTTTTCAAAACCACAGCTTCTAGAAGGTTTACATGATTTCTTAAAAAACACGAGTTTTTAGAAAATGTGTTTTATTTCATAAATGGAATCAACAAAGTATGCACATTCTACGTCACAATGACTTTCTATATTTTGCGCATGCGTTCGGAAATAAGAAAAGCTTACTTCCACCGTTTTTTAAAATCACAGCTTCTAGAAGGTTTACACGATTTCGTAAAAAACACGTGTTTTTAGAAAATGTGTTTTATTTCATAAATGGAATCTATAAAGTATGCACATTCTACGTCATAACGACTTTTTATAGTTTGCGCATGCGTCCGGAAATAAGAAAAGCTTACTGCCCCCGTTTTTTAAAATCACAGCTTCTAGAAGGTTTACATGATTTCGTAAAAAACACGAGTTTTTAGAAAATGTGTTTTATTTCATAAATGGAATCTACAAAGTATGCACATTCTACGTCATAACGACTTTATATAGTTTGCGCATGCGTCCAGAAATAAGAAAAGATTACTTCCCCCGTTTTTTAAAATCACAGCTTCTAGAAGGTTTACATGATTTCTTAAAAAACATGAGTTTTTAGAAAATGTGTTTTATTTCATAAATGGAATCAACAAAGTATGCACATTCTACGTCATAACGAATTTCTATAGTTTGCGTATGCGTCCGGAAATAAGAAAAGCTTACTTCCACCGTTTTTTAAAATCAGAGCTTCTAGAAGGTTTACATGATTTCTTAAAAAACATGAGTTTTTACAAAATGTGTTTTATTTCATAAATGGAATCAACAAAGTATGCACATTCTACGTCATAATGATTTTCTATAGTTTGCGCATTCGTCTGGAAATAAGAAAAGCTTACTTCCACCGTTTTTTAAAATCACAGCTTATAGAAGGTTTACACGATTTCGTAAAAAACACGTGTTTTTAGAAATTGTGTTTTATTTCATAAATGGAATCTACAAAGTATGCACATTCTACGTCATAACGACTTTCTATAGTTTGTGCATGCGTCCGGAAATAAGAAAAGCTTACTTCCCCCGTTTTTTTAAATCACAGCTTCTAGAAGGTTTACATGATTTCTTAAAAAACACGAGTTTTTAGAAAATGTGTTTTATTTCATAAATGGAATCAACAAACTATGCACATTCTACGTCACAACGACTTTCTATAGTTTGCGCATGCGTCCAGAAATAAGAAAAGCTTACTTCCACCGTTTTTTAAAGTCACAGCTTCTAGAAGGTTTACACGATTTCGTAAAAAACAGGTGTTTTTAGAAAATGTGTTTTATTTCATAAATGGAATCTATAAAGTATGCACATTCTACATCATAATGACTTTCTATAGTTTGCGCATGCTTCCGGAAATAAGAAAAGCTTACTTCCCCCGTTTTTTAAAATCGCAGCTTCTATAAAGTTTACATGATTTCTTAAAAAACACGAGTTTTTAGAAAATGTGTTTTATTTCATAAATGGAATCAACAAAGTAAGCACATTCTACGTCATAACGACTTTCTATAGTTTGAGCATGCGTTTGGAAATAAGAAAAGCTTACTTCACCCGTTTTTTAAAATCACAGCTTCTAGAAGGTTTACGTGATTTCTTAAAAAAAGCGAGTTTTTAGAAAATGTGTTTTATTTCATAAATGCAATAAAAAAAGTATGCACATTCTACGTCATAACGACTTTCTATAGTTTGCGCATGCGTCCGGAAATAAGAAAAGCTTATTTCCACCGTTTTTTAAAATCACAGCTTCGAGAAGGTTTACATGATTTCTTAAAAAACAAGAGTTTTTAGAAAATGTGTTTTATTTCATAAATGGAATCAACAAAGTATGCAAATTCTACGTCATAACGACTTTCTATAGAATGCGCATGCATCCGGAAATAAGAAAAGATTACTTCCACCGTTTTTTAAAATCACAGCTTGTAGAAGGTTTACATGATTTCATAAAAACCACGAGTTTTTAGAAAATGTGTTTTATTTCATAAATGGAATCAACAAAGTATGCACATTCTATGTCATAACGACTTTCTATAGATTGCGCATGCGTCCAGAAATAAGAAAAGATTACTTCCACCATTTTTTAAAATCACAGCTTCTAGAAGGTTTACATAATTTCGTAAAAAACACGAGTTTTTAGAAAATGTGTTTTATTTCATAAATGGAATCTACAAAGTATGGACATTCTACGTCACAAAGAATTTCTATAGTTCGCGCATGCGTCCGGAAATAAGAAAAGCTTACTTCCCCTGTTTTTTAAAATCACAGCGTCTAGAAGGTTTACATGATTTCTTAAAAAACACGACTTTTTAGAAAATGTGTTTTATTTCATAAATGGAATCTACAAAGTATGCACATTCTACATCATAACGACTTTCTATAGCTTGCGCATGTGTCCGGAAATAAGAAAGGCTTACTTCACCCGTTTTTTAAAATCACAGCTTCTAGAAGGTTTACATGATTTCTTAAAAAACACGAGTTTTTAGAAAATGTGTTTTATTTCATAAATGGAATCAACAAAGTATGCACATTCTACGTCACAACGACTTTCTATAGTTTGCGCAGCCATCCGGAAATAAGAAAAGCTTACTTCCACTGTTTTTTAAAATCACAGCTTCTAGAAGGTTTACACGATTTCATAAAAAAACATGTGTTTTTAGAAAATGTGTTTTATTTCATAAATGGAATCTATAAAGTATGCGCATTCTATGTCATAACGACTTTCTATAGTTTGCGCATGCGTCCGGAAATAAGAAAAGCTTACTTCCCCCGTTTTTTAAAATCACAGCTTCTAGAAGGTTTACATGATTTCTAAAAAAACACGAGTTTTTAGAAAATGTGTTTTATTTCATAAATGGAATCAACAAAGTATGCACATTCTACGTCATAACGACTTTCTATAGTTTGCGCATTTGACCGGAAATAAGAAAAGCTTATTTCCACCGTTTTTTAAAATCACAGCTTCTTGAAGGTTTACATGATTTCGTAAAAAACACGAGTTTTTTGAAAATGTGTTTTATCTCATAAAAGGAATCTACAAAGTATGCACATTCTACGTCATAACGAATTTCTATAGTTTGCACATGCGTCCGGAAATAAGAAAAGCTTACTTCCCCCGTTTTTTTAAATCACAGCTTCTAGAACGTTTACATGATTTCTTAAAAAACACGAGTTTTTAGAAAATGTGTTTTATTTCATAAATGGAATCAGCAAAGTATGCGCATTCTACGTCATAACGACTTTCTATAGTTTGCGCATGCGTCCGGAAATAAGAAAAGCTTACTTCCACCGTTTTTCTAAATCACGGCTTCTAAAAGGTTTACATGATTTCTTAAAAAACACGAGTTTTTAGATAATGTGTTTTATTTCATAAATGGAATCTACAAAGTATGCACATTCTACGTCATAACAACTTTCTATAGTTTGTGCATGCGTCCGAAAATAAGAAAAGCTTACTTCCACCATTTTTTAAAATCACAGCTTCTAGAAGGTTTACATGATTTCTTAAAAAACACGAGTTTTTTTAAAATGTGTTTTATTTCATATATGGAATCAACAAAGTATGCACATTCTACATCATAACGACTTTCTATAGTTTGCGCATGCGTCCGGAAATAAGAAAAGCTTACTTCCACGGTTTTTTAAAATCACAGCTTCTAGAAGGTTTACATGATTTCGTAAAAAACACGAGTTTTTAGAAAATGTGTTTTATTTCATAAAAGGAATCAACAAAGTATGCGCATTCTACGTCATAACGACTCTCTATAGTTTGCGCATGCGTCCGGAAATAAGAAAAGCTTACTTTCCCGTTTTTTAAAATCACAGATTCTAGAAGGTTTACATGATTTCTTAAAAAACACGAGTTTTTAGAAAATGTGTTTTATTTCATAAATGGAATCAACAAAGTATGCACATTCTACGTCATAACGACTTTCTATAGTTTGCGTATGCGTTTGGAAATAAGAAAAGCTTACTTCTCCCGTTTTTTAAAATCACAGCTTCTAGATGGTTTACATGATTTCTTAAAAAACACTAGTTTTTAGAAAATATGTTTTATTTCATAAATGGAATGAAAAAAGTATGCACATTCTACGTCATAACGACTTTCTATAGTTTGCGCATGCGTTTGGAAATAAGAAAAGCTTACTTCCCCCGTTTTTTAAAATCACAGCTTCTAGAAGGTTTACATGATTTCTTAAAAAACACGAGTTTTTAGAAAATGTGTTTTATTTCATAAATGGAATCAACTAAGTATGCACATTCTACGTCACAACGACTTTCTATAGTTTGTGCATGCGTCCAGAAATAAGAAAAGCTTACTTCAACCATTTTTTAAAGTCACAGCTTCTAGAAGATTTACACGATTTCGTAAAAAACGCGTGTTTTTAGAAAATGTGTTTTATTTCATAGATGGAATCTATAAAGTATGCACATTCTACGTCATAATGACTTTCTATTGTTTGCGCATGCGTCCGGAAATAAAAGAAGCTTACTTCCACCGTTTTTTAAAATCACAGCTTCTAGAAGGTTTACATGTTTTCGTAAAAAACACGAGTTTTTAGAAAATGTGTTTTATTTCATAAAAGGAATCAACAAAGTATGCGCATTCTACGTCATAACGACTTTCTATAGTTTGCGCATGCGTCCGGAAATAAGAAAAGCTTACTTTCCCCGTTTTTTAAAATCACAGATTCTAGAAGGTTTACATGATTTCTTAAAAAACACGAGTTTTTAGAAAATGTGTTTTATTTCATAAATGGAATCAACAAAGTATGCACATTCTACGTCATAACGACTTTCTATAGTTTGCGCATGTGTCGGGAAATAAGAAAAGCTTACTTCCCCCTTTTTTCTAAGTCATAGCTTCTAGAAGGTTTACAAGATTTCTTAAAAAACACGAGTTTTTAGATAATGTGTTTTATTTCATAAATGGAATCTACAAAGTATGCACATTCTACGTCATAACAACTTTCTATAGTTTGCGCATGCGTCCGAAATAAGAAAAGCTTACTTCCACCATTTTTTAAAATCACAGCTTCTAGAAGGTTTACACGATTTCGTAAAAAACACGAGTTTTTAGAAAATGTGTTTTATTTCATAACGACTTTCTATAGTTTGCGCATGCGTCCGGAAATAAGAAAAGCTTACTTCCCCCGTTTTTTAAAATCACAACTTCTAGAAGGTTTACATGATTTCTAAAAAAACACGAGTTTTTAGAAAATGTGTTTTATTTCATAAATGGAATCAACAAAGTATGCACATTCTACGTCATAACGACTTTCTATAGTTTGCGCATTTGACCGGAAATAAGAAAAGCTTACTTCCACCGTTTTTTAAAATCACAGCTTCTGGAAGGTTTACATGATTTCTAAAAAAACACGAGTTTTTAGAAAACGTGTTTTATTTCATAAATGAAATCAACAAAGTATGCACATTCTACGTCATAACGACTTTCTATAGTTTGCGCATGCGTCCGGAAATAAGAAAAGCTTACTTCCACCGTTTTTTAAAATCACAGCTTCTAGAAGGTTTACATGATTTCATAAAAAACACGAGATTTTAGAAAATGTGTTTTATTTCATAAATGGAATCAACAAAGTATGCACATTCTACTTCATAATGACTTTCTATAGTTTGCGCATTCGACCGGAAATAAGAAAAGCTTACTTCCACCGTTTTTTAAAATCACAGCTTCTAGAAGGTTTACATGATTTCGTAAAAAACACGAGTTTTTAGAAAATGTGTTTTATTTCATAAATGGAATCTACAAAGTATGCACATTCTACGTCATAACGACTTTCTATAGCTGGCGCATGCGTCCGGAAATAAGAAAAGCTTACTTCCACCGTTTTTTAAAATCACAGGTTCTAGAAGGTTTACATGATTTCTTAAAAAACATAAGTTTTTTTAAAATGTGTTTTATTTCATATATGGAATCAACAAAGTATGCACATTCTACATCATAACGACTTTCTATAGTTTGCGCATGCGTCCGGAAATAAGAAAAGCTTACTTCCACCGTCTTTTAAAATCACAGCTTCTAGAAGTTTTACATGATTTCGTAAAAAACACGAGTTTTTAGAAAATTTGTTTTATTTCATCAATGGAATCTACAAAGTATGCACATTCTACGTCATAATGACTTTCTATAGTTTGCGCATGCGTCCGGAAATAAGAAAAGCTTACTTCCCCCGTTTTTTAAAATCACAGCTTCTAGAAGGTTTACATGATTTCTAAAAAAACACGAGTTTTTAGAAAATGTGTTTTATTTCATAAATGGAATGAACAAAGTATGCACATTCTACGTCATAACGACTTTCTATAGTTTGCGCATGCGTTTGGAAATATGAAAAGCTTACGTCCTCCGTTTTTTAAAATCACAGCTTTTAGAAGGTGTACATGATTTGTTAAAAAACACGAGTTTTTAGAAAATGTGTTTTATTTCATAAATGGAATCAACAAAGTATGCACAATCTACGTCATAACGACTTTCTATAGTTTGCGCATGCGTCCGGAAATAAGAAAAACTTACTTCCCCCATTTTTTAAAATCACAGCTTCTAGAAGGTTTACACGATTTCTTAAAAAACACGAGTTTTTAGAAAATGTGTTTATTTCATAAATGGAATCAAGGAAGTATGCACATTCTACGTCACAACGACTTTCTATAGTTTGCACATCCGTCCGGAAATAAGAAAAGCTTACTTCCACCGTTTTTTAAAATCACAGCTTCTAGAAGGTTTACATGATTTCGTAAAAAAGATGAGTTTTTAGAAAATGTGTTTTATTTCATAAATGGAATCTACAAAGTATGCGCATTCTATGTCATAACGATTTTCTATAGTTTGAGCATGCGTTTGGAAATAAGAAAAGCTTACTTCCCCCGTTTTTTAAAATCACAGCTTCTAGAAGGTTTACATGATTTCTTAAAAAACACGAGTTTTTAGAAAATGTGTTTTATTTCATAAATGGAATAAAAAAAGTATGCACATTCTACGTCATAACGACTTTCTATAGTTTGCGCATGCGTCCGGAAATATGAAAAGCTTATTTCCACCGTTTTTTAAAATCACAGCTTCTAGAAGGTTTACATGATTTCTTAAAAAACACGAGTTTTTAGAAAATGTGTTTTATTTCATAAATGGAATCAACAAAGTATGCACATTGTATGTCATAAAGACTTTCTATAGATTGCGCATGCGTCCGGAAATAAGAAAAGATTACTTCCACCATTTTTTAAAATCACAGCTTCTAGAAGGTTTACATAATCTCGTAAAAAACACGAGTTTTAAGAAAATTTGTTTTATTTCATAAATGGAATCTACAAAGTACGCACATTCTACGTCACAACGACTTTCTATTGTTTGCGCATGCATCCTGAAATAAGAAAAGCTTACTTCCCCCGTTTTTTAAAATCACAGCTTCTAGAAGATTTACATGATTTCTTAAAAAACATGAGTTTTTAGAAAATGTGTCTTATTTCATCAATGGAATCAACAAAGTATGCACATTCTACGTCACAACGACTTTCTATAGTTTTCGCATGCGTCCGGAAATAAGAAAAGCTTACTTCCACCGTTTTTTAAAATCACAGCTTCTAGAAGGTTTACACGATTTCGTAAAAAACACGTGTTTTTAGAAAATGTGTTTTATTTCATAAATGGAATCTATAAAGTATGCAAGTTCTACGTCATAACGACTTTCTATAGTTTGCGCATTTGTTTGGAAATAAGAAAAGCTTACTTCCCCTCTTTTTTAAAATCACAGCTTCTAGAAGGTTTACATGATTTCGTAAAAAACACGAGTTTTTAGAAAATGTGTTTTATTTCATAAATGGAATCGACAAAGTATGCACATTCTACGTCATAACGACTTTCTATAGTTTGCGCATTTGACCGGAAATAAGAAAAGCTTACTTCCACCGTTTTTTAAAATCACAGCTTCTTGAAGGTTTACATGATTTCGTAAAAAACACGAGTTTTTAGAAACTGTGTTTTATTTCATAAATGGAATCTACAAAGTATGCACATTCTACGTCATAACAACTTTCTATAGTTTGCACATGCGTCCGGAAATAAGAAAAGCTTACTTCCCCCGTTTTTTTAAATCACAGCTTCTAGAAGGTTTACATGATTTCGTAAAAAACACGAGTTTTTAGACAATGTGTTTTATTTCATAAATGGAATCTACAAAGTATGCACATTCTACGTCATAACGACTTTCTATAGTTTGCGCATGCGTCCGGAAATAAGAAAAGCTTACCTCCACCATTTTTTAAAATCACAACTTCTAGAAGGTTTACATGATTTCGTAAAAAACACGAGTTTTTAGAAAATGTGTTTTATTTCATAAATAGAATCTACAAAGTATGCACATTCTACGTCATAACGAATTTCTATAGTATGCGGATGCATCCGGAAATAAGAAAAGCTTACTTCCCCTGTTTTTTAAAATCACAGCTTCTAGAAGGTTTACATGATTTCGTAAAAAACATGAGTTTTTAGAAAATGTGTTATATTTCATAAATTGAATCAACAAAGTATACACATTCTACGTCATAACGACTTTTTATAGTTTGCGCATGCGTCCGGAAATAAGAAAAGCTTACATCCACCATTTTTTAAAATCACAGCTTCTAGAAGGTTTACATGATTTCGTAAAAAACACGAGTTTTTAGAAAATGTGCTTTATTTCATAAATGGAATCTACAAAGTATGCACATTTTACGTCATAACAACTTTCTTTAGTTTGCGCATGCGTCCGGAAATAAGAAAAGCTTACTTCCACAATTTTTTAAAATCACAACTTCTAGAAGGTTTACATGATTTCGTAAAAAACACGAGTTTTTAGAAAATGTGTTTTATTTCTTAAATGGAATCTACAAAGTATGCACATTCTACGTCATAACGACTTTCTATAATTTGCGCATGCGTTCGGAAATAAGAAAAGCTTACTTCCTCCGTTTTTTAAAATCACAGCTTCTAGAAGGTTTACATGATTTCTTAAAAAACACGAGTTTTTAGAAAATGTGTTTTATTTCATAAATGGAATCAACAAATTATGCACATTCTATGTCATAACGACTTTCTATAATTTGCGGATGCATTTGGAAATAAGAAAAGCTTACTTCCCCCGTTTTTTAAAATCACAGCTTCTAGAAGGTTTACATGATTTCTTAAAAAACACGAGTTTTTAGAAAATGTGTTTTATTTCATAAATGGAATCAACAAAGTATGGACATTCTACGTCATAACGACTTTCTATTGTTTGTGCATTCGTCCGGAAATAAGAAAAGCTTACTTCCACCGTTTTTTAAGATCACAACTTCTAGAAGGTTTACATGATTTCGTAAAAAACACGAGTTTTTAGAAAATGTGTATTATTTCATAAATGGAATCTACAAAGTATGCAGATTCTACGTCATAACGACTTTCTATAGTATGCTTATGCGTCCGGAAATAAGAAAAGCTTACTTCCCCCGTTTTTTAAAATCACAGCTTCTAGAAGGTTTACATGATTTCTTAAAAAACAAGAGTTTTTAGAAAATGTGTTTTATTTCATAGATGGAATCAAAAAAGTATGCACATTCTACGTCATAACGACTTTCTATAGTTTGCGCATACGTCCAGAAATAAGAAAAGCTTACTTCCACCGTTTTTTAAAATCACAGCTTCTAGAAGGTTTACATGATTTCTTAAAAAACACAAGTTTTTAGAAAATGTGTTTTATTTCATAAATGGAATCAACAAAGTATGCACATTCTAAATCATAACGACTTTCTATAGTTTGTGCATTCGTCCGGAAATAAGAAAAGCTTACTTCCACCGTTTTTTAAAATCACAGCTTCTAGAAGGTTTACATGATTTCTTAAAAAACACGAGTTTGAGGAAAATGTGTTTTATTTCATAAATGGAATCAACAAAGTATGCACATTCTACGTCATAACGACTTTCTATAGTTTGCGCATTCATCCGGAAATAAGAAAAGCTTACTTCCACCGTTTTTTAAAATCACAGCTTCTAAAAGGTTTACATGATTTCGTAAAAAACACGAGTTTTTAGAAAATGTGTTTTATTTCATAAATGGAATCTACAAAGTATGCACATTCTACATCATAACCACTTTCTATTGTTTGCACATGCGTCCGGAAATAAGAAAAGCTTACTTCCACCGTTTTTTAAAATCACAGCTTCTAGAAGGTTTACATGATTTAGTAAAAAACGCGAGTTTTTAGAAAATGTGTTTTATTTCATAAATGTAATCTACAAAGTATGCACATTCTACGTCATAATGAATTTCTATAGTTTGCGCATGCGTCCGGAAATAAGAAAAGCTTACTTCCCCCGTTTTTTAAAATCACAGCTTCTAGAAGTTTTACATGATTTCTTAAAAAACATGAGTTTTTACAAAATGTGTTTTATTTCATAAATGGAATCAACAAAGTATGCACATTCTACTTCATAATGACTTTCTATAGTTTGTGCATGCGTCCGGAAATAAGAAAAGCTTACTTCCACCGTTTTTTAAAATCACAGCTTCTAGAAGGTTTACATGATTTCCTAAACAACACGAGTTTTTAGAAAATGTGTTTTATTTCATAAATGGTATCAACAAAGTATGCACATTCTACGTCATAATGACTTTCTATAGTTTGCGCATTCATCCGAAAATAAGAAAAGCTTACTTCCACCGTTTTTTAAAATCACAGCTTCTAGAAGGTTTACATGATTTCTTAAAAAACACGAGTTTTTAGAAAATGTGTTTTATTTCATAAATGGAATCAACAAAGTATGCACATTCTACGTCATAATGTCTTTCTATAGTTTGCGCATGCATCCGGAAATAAGAAAAGCTTACTTCCACCGTTTTTTTTAAATCACAGCTTCTAGAAGGTTTACATCATTTCTTAAAAAACACGAGTTTTTAGAAAATGTGTTTTATTTCATAAATGGAATCAACAAAGTATGCACATTCTACATCATAATGACTTTCTATAGTTTGTGCATTCGTCCGGAAATAAGAAAAGCTTACTTCCACCGTTTTTTAAAATCACAGCTTCTACAAGGTTTACATGATTTCTTAAAAAACATGATTTCTATAGTTGGGCATGCGTCCGAAAATAAGAAAAGCTTACTTCCACCGTTTTTTATAATCACAGCTTCTAGAAGGTTTACATGATTTCATGAAAAACATGAGTTTTTAGAAAATATGTTTTATTTCATAAATGGAATCTACAAAGTATGCACATTCTACGTCATAACGACTTTCTATAGTTTGCGCATGCGTCCGGAAATAAGAAAAGCTTACTTTCCCCGTTTTTAAAAATCACAGCTTCTAGGAGGTTTACATGATTTCTTAAAAAACACAAGTTTTTAGAAAATGTGTTTTATTTCATAAATGGAATCAACAATGTATGCACATTCTACATCATAACGACTTTCTATAGTTTGCCCATGCTTCCGGAAATAAGAAAAGCTTACTTCCACCGTTTTTTAAAATCACAGCTTCTAGAAGGTTTATATGATTTCTTAAAAAACACGAGTTTTTAGAAAATGTGTTTTATTTCATAAATGGAATCAACAAAGTATGCACATTCTACGTCATAACGACTTTCTATAGTTTGCGCATGCGTTCGGAAATAAGAAAAGCTTACTTCCCCCGTTTTTAAAAATCACAGCTTCTAGGAGGTTTACATGATTTCTTAAAAAACACGAGTTTTTAGAAAATGTGTTTTATTTCATAAATGGAATCAACAAAGTATGCACAATATACGTCATAACAACTTTCTATAGTTTGCGCATGCGTCTGGAAATAAGAAAAGCTTACTTCCACCGTTTTTTAAAATCATAGCTTCTAGAAGGTTTACATGATTTCATAAAAAACACGAGTTTTTAGAAAATCTGTTTTATTTCATAAATATAATCAACAAAGTATGCACATTCTACGTCATAACGACTTTCTATAGGTTGCACATGCGTACGGAAATAAGAAAAGCTTACTTCCCCCGTTTTTTAAAATCACAGCTTCTAGAAGGTTTACATGATTTCGTAAAAAACATGAGTTTTTAGAAAATGTGTTTAATTTCATAAATGGAATCAACAAAGTATGCACATTCTATGTCATAACAACTTTCTATAGTTTGCGCATTCGTCCGGAAATAAGAAAAGCTTACTTCCACCGTTTTTTAAAATCACAGCTTCTAGAAGGTTTACATGATTTCGTAAAAAACACGAGTTTTTAGAAAATGTGCTTTATTTCATAAATGGAATCTACAAAGTATGCACATTCTATGTCATAACGAATTTCTATAGTTCGCGCATTCGTCCGGAAATAAGAAAAGCTTACTTCCACCTTTTTTGAAAATCACAGCTTCTAGAAGGTTTACATGATTTCGTAAAAAACACGAGTTTTTAGAAATTGTGCTTTATTTCATAAATGGAATCTACAAAGTATGCACATTCTACGTCATAACGACTTTCTATAGTTGGGCATGCGTCCGAAAATAAGAAAAGCTTACTTCCACCGTTTTTTATAATCACAGCTTCTAGAAGGTTTACATGATTTCTTAAAAAACACAAGTTTTTAGAAAATATGTTTTATTTCATAAATGGAATCTACAAACTATGCACATTGGACATCATAACGATTTTCTATAGTTTGCGCATGCGTCCGCAAATAAGAAAAGCTTACTTCTACCGTTTTTTAAAATCACAACTTCTAGAAGGTTTACATGATTTCGTAAAAAATACGAGTTTTTAGAAAATGTGTTTTATTTCATAAATGCAATCAACAAAGTATGCACATTCTACGTCATAACGACTTTCTATAGTTTGCGCATTCGTTCGGAAATAAGAAAAGCTTACTTCCCCCGTTTTTAAAAATCACAGCTTCTAGGACGTTTACATGATTTCTTAAAAAACACGAGTTTTTAGAAAATGTGTTTTATTTCATAAATGGAATCAACAAAGTATGCACAATCTACGTCATAACGACTTTCTATAGTTTGCGCATGCGTCCGGAAATAAGAAAAGCTTACTTCCCCCATTTTTTAAAATCACAGCTTCTAGAAGGATTACATGATTTCGTAAAAAACACGAGTTTTTAGAAAATGTATTTTATTTCATAAATGGAATCTACAAAGTATGCACATTCTACGTCATAACGACTTTCTATAGTTTGCGCATGCGTCAGGAAATAAGAAAAGCTTACTTCCCCATTTTTTAAAATCACAGCTTCTAGAAGGTTTACATGATTTTGTAAAAAACACGAGGTTTTAGAAAATGTGTTTTATTTCAAAAATGGAATCTACAAAGTATGCACATTCTACTTCATAATGACTTTCTATAGTTGGGCATGCGTCTGAAAATAAGAAAAGCTTACTTCCACCGTTTTTTATAATCACAGCTTCTAGAAGGTTTACATGATTTCTTAAAAAACACGAGTTTTTAGAAAATATGTTTTATTTCATAAATGGAATCTACAAAGTATGCACATTCTACGTCATAACGACTTTCTATAGTTTGCGCATGCGTCCGGAAATAAGAAAAGCTTACTTCCCCCGTTTTTAAAAATCACAGCTTCTAGGAGGTTTACATGATTTCTTAAAAAACACGAGTTTTTAGAAAATTTGTTTTATTTCATAAATGGAATCAACAAAGTATGCACATTCTACATCATAACGACTTTCTATAGTTTGCGCATGCGTCCGGAAATAAGAAAAGCTTACTTCCACCGTTTTTTAAAATCACAGCTTCTAGAAGGTTTACATGATTTCTTAAAAAACACGAGATTTTAGAAAATGTTATTTATTTCATAAATGGAATCAACAAAGTATGCACATTCTACGTCATAATGACTTTCTATAGTTTGCGCATGCGTACAGAAATAAGAAAAGCTTACTTCCCCCGTTTTTAAAAATCACAGCTTCTAGAAGGTTTACATGATTTCTTAAAAACCATGAGGTTTTAGAAAATGTTTTTTATTTCATAAATGGAATCAACAAAGTATGCACATTCTACGTCATAACAACTTTCTATAGTTTGCGCATGCGTCCGGAAATAAGAAAAGCTTACTTCCACCGTTTTTTAAAATCATAGGTTCTAGAAGGTTTACATGATTTCGTAAAAAACACGAGTTTTTAGAAAATCTATTTTATTTCATAAATATAATCAACAAAGTATGCACATTCTACGTCATAACAACTTTCTATAGTTTGCACTTGCGTCTGGAAATAAGAAAAGCTTACTTCCCCCGTTTTTTAAAATCACAGCTTCTAGAAGGTTTACATGATTTCGTAAAAAACATGAGTTTTTAGAAAATGTGTTTTATTTCATAAATGGAATCAACAAAGAATGCACATTCTATGTCATAACAACTTTCTATAGTTTGCGCATTCGTCCGGAAATAAGAAAAGCTTACTTCCACCGTTTTTTAAAATCACAGCTTCTAGAAGGTTTACATGATTTCGTAAAAAACACGAGTTTTTAGAAAATGTGCTTTATTTCATAAATGGAATCTACAAAGTATGCACATTCTACGTCATAACGAATTTCTATAGTTCGCGCATTCGTCCGGAAATAAGAAAAGCTTACTTCCACCTTTTTTGAAAATCACAGCTTCTAGAACGTTTACATGATTTCGTAAAAAACACGAGTTTTTAGAAATTGTGCTTTATTAGATAAATGGAATCTACAAAGTATGCACATTCTACGTCATAAAGACTTTCTATAGTTGGGCATGCGTCCGAAAATAAGAAAAGCTTACTTCCACCGTTTTTTATAATCACAGCTTCTAGAAGGTTTACATGATTTCTTAAAAAACACGAGTTTTTAGAAAATATGTTTTATTTCATAAATGGAATCCACAAAGTATGCACATTCGACATCATAACGACTTTCTATAGTTTGTGCATGCGTCCGGAAATAAGAAAAGCTTACTTCCACCGTTTTTAAAATCACAACTTCTAGAAGGTTTACATGATTTCGTAAAAAACACGAGTTTTTAGAAAATGTGTTTTATTTCATAAATGGAATCAACAAAGTATGCAGATTCTACGTCATAAAGACTTTCTATAGTTTGCGCATGCATTCGGAAATAAGAAAAGCTTACTTCCCCCGTTTTTAAAAATCACATCTTCTAAGAGGTTTACATGATTTCTTAAAAAACACGAGTTTTTAGAAAATGTGTTTTATTTCATAAATGGAATCAACAAAGTATGCACAATCTACGTCATAACGACTTTCTATAGTTTGCGCATGCGTTCGGAAATAAGAAAAGCTTACTTCCCCCGTTTTTTAAAATCACAGCTTCTAGAAGGTTTACATGATTTCGTAAAAAATACGAGTTTTTAGAAAATGTATTTTATTTCATAAATGGAATCTACAAAGTATGCACATTCTACGTCATAACGACTTTCTATAGTTTGCGCATGCGTCTGGAAATAAGAAAAGCTTACTTCCCGCATTTTTTAAAATCACAGCTTCTAGAAGGTTTACATGATTTCGTAAAAAACACGAGTTTTTAGAAAATGTGTTTTATTTCATAAATGGAATCAACAAAGTACGCACATTCTACGTCATAACGACTCTCTATAGTTTGCGCATTCATCCGGAAATAAGAAAAGCTTACTTCCACCGTTTTTCAAAATCACATCTTCTAGAAGGTTTACATGATTTTGTAAAAAACACGAGTTTTTAGAAAATGTGTTTTATTTCATAAATGGAATCTACAAAGTATGCACATTCAACGTCATAATGACTTTCTATAGTTGGGCATGCGTCCGAAAATAAGAAAAGCTTACTTCCACCGTTTTTTATAATCACAGCTTCTAGAAGGTTTACATGATTTCTTAAAAAACACGAGTTTTTAGAAAATATGTTTTATTTCATAAATGGAATCTACAAAGTATGCACATTCTATGTCATAACGACTTTCTATAGTTTGCGCATGCGTCCAGAAATAACAAAAGCTTACTTCCCCCGTTTTTTGAAATCACAGCTTCTAGAAGGTTTACATGATTTCGTAAAAAACACGAGTTTTTAGAAAATGTGTTTTATTTCATAAATGGAATCTACAAAGTATGCACATTCTACGTCATAATGACTTTCTATAGTTGGGCATGCATCCGAAAATAAGAAAAGCTTACTTCCACCGTTTTTTATAATCACAGCTTCTAGAAGGTTTACATGATTTCTTAAAAAACGAGAGTTTTTAGAAAATGTGTTTTATTTCATAAATGGAATCAACAAAGTATGCACATTCTACGTCATAACGACTTTCTATAGTTTGCGCATGCGTTCGGAAATAAGAAAAGCTTACTTCCCCCGTTTTTAAAAATCACAGCTTCTAGGAGGTTTACATGATTTCTTAAAAAACACGAGTTTTTAGAAAAATGTGTTTTATTTCATAAATGGAATCAACAAAGTATGCACAATCTACGTCATAACGACTTTCTATAGTTTGCGCATGCGTCCGGAAATAAGAAAAGCTTACTTCCACCGTTTTTTAAAATCACAGCTTCTAGAAGGTTTACATGATTTCGTAAAAAACACGAGTTTTTAGAAAATGTGTTTTATTTCATAAATGGAATTAACAAAGTATGCACATTCTATGTCATAACAACTTTCTATAGTTTGCGCATTCGTCCGGAAATAAGAAAAGCTTACTTCCACCGTTTTTTAAAATCACAGCTTCTAGAAGGTTTACATGATTTCGTAAAAAACACGAGTTTTTAGAAAATGTTCTTTATTTCATAAATGGAATCTAAAAAGTATGCACATTCTACGTCATAACGACTTTCTATAGTTCGCGAATTCGTCCGGAAATAAGAAAAGCTTACTTCCACCTTTTTTGAAAATCACAGCTTCTAGAAGGTTTACATGATTTCCTAAAAAACACGAGTTTTTAGAAATTGTGCTTTATTTCATAAATGGAATCTACAAAGTATGCACATTCTACGTCATAACGACTTTCTATAGTTTGCACATTTGTCCGCAAATAAGAAAAGCTTACTTCCCTTGTTTTTTAAAATCACAGCTTCTAGAAGATTTACATGATTTCTTAAAAAACACGAGTTTTTAGAAAATGTGTTTTATTTCATAAATGGAATCTACAAAGTATGCACAATCTACGTCATAATGACTTTCTATAGTTTGCCCATGCGTCCGGAAATAAGAAAAGCTTACTTCCACCGTTTTTTAAAATCACAGCTTCTAGAAGGTTTACATGAGTTCTTAAAAAACACGAGTTTTTAGAAAATGTTATTTGTTTCATAAATGGAATCTACAAAGTATGCACATTCTACATCATAACGACTCTCTATAGTTTGCGCATGCATCCGAAAATAAGAAAAGCTTACTTCCCCCGTTTTTAAAAATCACAGCTTCTAGGAGGTTTACATGATTTCTTAAAAAACACGAGTTTTTAGAAAATGTGTTTTATTTCATAAATGGAATCAAAAAAGTATGCACATTCTACGTCATAACGACTTTCTATAGTTTGCACATTCGTCCGGAAATAAGAAAAGCTTACTTCCCCCGTTTTTTAAAATCACAGCTTCTAGAAGGTTTACATGATTTCGTAAAAAAAATGAGTTTTTAGAAAATGTGTTTTATTTCATAAATGGAATCAACAAAGTATGCACATTCTAAGTCATAAAGACATTCTATAGTTTGCGCATTCATCCGGAAATAAGAAAGGTTTACTTCCACCGTTTTTGAAAATCACGGCTTCTAGAAGGTTTACATGATTTCGTAAAAAACATGAGTTTTTAGAAAATGTGTTTTATTTCATAAATGGAATCAAAACAGTATGCACATTCTACGTCATAACGACTTTCTATAGTTTGCGCATGCGTTTGAAAATAAGAAAAGCTTACTTCCCCCGTTTTTTAAAATCACAGCTTCTAGAAGGTTTACATGATTTCGTAAAAAACACGAGTTTTTAGAAAATGTGTTTTATTTCATTAAATGGAATCTACAAAGTATGCACATTCTACGTCATAACGACGTTCTATAGTTTGCGCATGCGTCCGGAAATAAGAAAAGCTTACTTCCCCCGTTTTTAAAAATCACAACTTCTAGGAGGTTTACATGATTTCTTAAAAAATAAGAGTTTTTAGAAAATGTGTTTTATTTCATAAATAGAATCAACAAAGTATGCACATTCTACATCATAACGACTTTCTATAGTTTGCGCATGCGTCCGGAATTAAGAAAAGATGACGTCCACAGTTTTTTAAAATCACAGCTTCTAGAAGGTATACATGAGTTCTTAAAAAACACGAGTTTTTAGAAAATGTGTTTTGTTTGATAAATGGAATCTACAAAGTATGCACATTCTACGTCATAACGACTTTCTATAGTTTGCGCATGCGTCCAGAAATAACAATAGCTTAGTTCCCCCGTTTTTTGAAATCACAGCTTCTAGAAGGTTTACATTATTTCGTAAAAAACACGAGTTTTTAGAAAATGTGTTTTATTTCATAAATGGAATCAAGGAAGTATGCACATTCTACGTCATAATGACTTTCTATAGTTTGCGCATGCGTCCGGAAATAAGAAAAGCTTACTTCCCCCGTTTTTTAAAATCACAGCTTCTAGAAGGTTTACATGATTTCTTAAAAAATACGAGTTTTAAGAAAAAGGGTTTTATATCATAAATGGAATCAACAAAGTATGCACATTTTACGTCATAACGACTTTCTATAGTTTGCGCATGCGTCCGGAAATAAGAAAAGCTTACTTCCCCCGTTTTTTAAAATCACAGCTTCTAGAAGGTTTACATGATTTCGTAAAAAACACGAGTTTTTAGAAAATGTGTTTTATGTCATAAATGGAATCAGCAAAGCATGCACATTCTACGTCATAACGACTTTCTATAGTTTGCGCATGCGTCCGGAAATAAGAAAAGCTTACTTCCACCGTTTTTTAAAATCACAGATTCTAGAAGGTTTACATGATTTCGTAAAAAACACGAGTTTTTAGAAAATGTGCTTTATTTCATAAATGGAATCTACAAAGTATGCACATTCTACGTCATATCGACTTTCTATAGTTTCCGCATGCGTCCGGAAATAAGAAAATCTTACTTCCACCGTTTTTTAAAATCACAGCTTCGAGAAGGTTTACATGATTTCGTAGAAAACACGAGTTTTTAGAAAATGTGTTTTATTTCATAAATGGAATCTACAAAGTATGCACATTCTATGTCATAACGAGTTTCTATAGTTTGCGCATGCGTCTGGAAATAAGAAAAGCTTACTTCCACCGTTTTTTAAAATCACAGCTTCTAGAAGGTTTACATGATTTCGTAAAAAACACGAGTTTTTAGAAAATGTGTTTTATTTCATAAATGGAATCTACAAAGTATGCACATTCTACGTCATAACGACTTTCTATAGTTTGCACATCCATCCGGAAATAAGAAAAGCTTACTTCCACCTTTTTTTGAAATCACAGCTTCTAGAAGGTTTACATGATTTCGTAAAAAACACGAGTTTTTAGAAAATGTGTTTTATTTCATAAATAAAATCTACAAAGTATGCACATTCTAAGTCATAACGACTTTCTATAGTTTGCGCATTCGTCCGGAAATAAGAAAAGTTTACTTCCCCCGTATTTTAAAATCACAGCTTCTAGAAGGTTTACATGATTTCGTAAAAAACACGAGTTTTTAGAAAATGTGTTTTATTTCATAAATGGAATCAACAAAGTATGCACATTCTAAGTCATAATGACATTCTATAGTTTGCGCATTCATCCGGAAATAAGAAAGGTTTACTTCCACCGTTTTTTAAAATCACAGCTTCTAGAAGGTTTACATGATTTCGTAGAAAACACGAGTTTTTAGAAAATGTGTTTTATTTCATAAATGGAATCAAAACAGTATGCACATTCTACATCATAACGACTTTCTATAGTTTGCGCATGCGTTTGAAAATAAGAAAAGCTTACTTCCCCCGTTTTTTAAAATCACAGCTTCTAGAAGGTTTACATGATTTCGTAAAAAACACGAGTTTTTAGAAAATGTGTTTTATTTCATAAATGGAATCAAAAAAGTATGCACATTCTACGTCATAACGACTTTCTATAGTTTGCGCATTCGTCCGGAAATAAGAAAAGCTTACTTCCCCCGTTTTTTAAAATCACAGTTTCTAGAAGGTTTACATGATTTCGTAAAAAAAATGAGTTTTTAGAAAATGTGTTTTATTTCATAAATGGAATCAACAAAGTATGCACATTCTACGTCATAACGACTTTTTATACTTTTCGCATGCGTCCGGAAATAAGAAAAGCTTACTTTCACCGTTTTTAAAAATCACAGCTTCTAGAAGGTTTACATGATTTCGTAAAAAACACGAGTTTTTAGAAAATGTGTTTTATTTCATAAATGGAATCTACAAAGTATGCACATTCTACGTCATAACGAGTTTCTATAGTTTGTGCATGCGTCCGGAAATAAGAAAAGCTTACTTCCACCGTTTTTTAAAATCACAGCTTCTAGAAGGTTTAGATGATTTCGTAAAAAACACGAGTTTTTAGAAAATGTGTTTTATATCATAAATATTATCTACAAAGTATGCACATTATACGTCATAACGACTTTCTATAGTTTGCACATGCGTCCGGAAATAAGAAAATCTTACTTCCACCGTTTTTTGAAATCACAGCTTCTAGAAGGTTTACATGATTTCGTAAAAAACACGAGTTTTTAAAAAATGTGTTTTATTTCATAAATGAAATCTACAAAGTATGGACATTCTACGTCATAACGACTTTCTATAGTTTGCGCATGCGTCTGGAAATAAGAAAAGCTTACTTCCCCCGTTTTTAAAAATCACAGCTTCTAGGAGGTTTACATGATTTCGTAAAAAACACGAGTTTTTAGAAAATGTGTTTTATTTCATAAATGGAATCAACAAAGTATGCACATTCTACATCATAACGACTTTCTATAGTTTGCGCATGCGTCCGGAAATAAGAAAAGCTTACTTCCCCCCGTTTTTTAAAATCACAGCTTCTAGAAGGCTTACATGATTTCTTAAAAAACACGAGTTTTTAGAAAATGTGCTTTATTTCATAAATGGAATGTACAAAGTATGCACATTCTATGTCATAACGACTTTCTATAGTTTGCGCATGCGTTCGGAAATAAGAAAAGCTTACTTCCACCGTTTTTTAAAATCACAGCTTCTAGAAGGTTTACATGATTTCGTAAAAAACACGAGTTTTTAGAAAATGTGTTTTATTTCATAAATGGAATCTACAAAGTATGCACATTCTACGTCATAACGACTTTCGATAGTTTGCTCATGCGTCCGGAAATAAGAAAAGCTTACTTCCACCATTTTTTAAAATCACAGCTTCTAGAAGGTTTACATGATTTCTTAAAAAACACGAGTTTTTAGAAAATGTGTTTTGTTTGATAAATGGAATCTACAAAGTATGCACATTCTACGTCATAACGACTTTCTATAGTTTGCGCATGCGTCCAGAAATAACAATAGCTTAGTTCCCCCGTTTTTTGAAATCACAGCTTCTAGAAGGTTTACATGATTTCGTAAAAAACACGAGTTTTTAGAAAATGTGTTTTATTTCATAAATGGAATCAAGGAAGTATGCACATTCTACGTCATAACGACTTTCTATAGTTTGCGCATGCGTCCGGAAATAAGAAAAGCTTACTGCCCCCGTTTTTTAAAATCACAGCTTCTAGAAGGTTTACATGATTTCTTAAAAAATACGAGTTTTAAGAAAAAGGGTTTTATTTCATAAATGGAATAAACAAAGTATGCACATTTTACGTCATAACGACTTTCTATAGTTTGCGCATGCGTCCGGAAATAAGAAAAGCTTACTTCCCCCGTTTTTTAAAATCACAGCTTCTAGAAGGTTTACATGATTTCGTAAAAAACACGAGTTTTTAGAAAATGTGTTTTATGTCATAAATGGAATCAGCAAAGCATGCACATTCTACGTCATAACGACTTTCTATAGTTTGCGCATGCGTCCGGAAATAAGAAAAGCTTACTTCCACCGTTTTTTAAAATCACAGCTTCTAGAAGGTTTACATGATTTCGTAAAAAACACGAGTTTTTAGAAAATGTGCTTTATTTCATAAATGGAATCTACAAAGTATGCACATTCTACGTCATATCGACTTTCTATAGTTTCCGCATGCGTCCGGAAATAAGAAAATCTTACTTCCACCGTTTTTTAAAATCACAGCTTCGAGGAGGTTTACATGATTTCGTAGAAAACACGAGTTTTTAGAAAATGTGTTTTATTTCATAAATGGAATCTACAAAGTATGCACATTCTATGTCATAACGAGTTTCTATAGTTTGCGCATGCGTCCGGAAATAAGAAAAGCTTACTTCCACCGTTTTTTAAAATCACAGCTTCTAGAAGGTTTACATGATTTCGTAAAAAACACGAGTTTTTAGAAAATGTGTTTTATTTCATAAACGGAATCTACAAAGTATGCACATTCTACGTCATAACGACTTTCTATAGTTTGCACATCCATCCGGAAATAAGAAAAGCTTACTTCCACCTTTTTTTGAAATCACAGCTTCTAGAAGGTTTACATGATTTCGTAAAAAACACGAGTTTTTAGAAAATGTGTTTTATTTCATAAATAAAATCTACAAAGTATGCACATTCTAAGTCATAACGACTTTCTATAGTTTGCGCATTCATCCGGAAATAAGAAAAGTTTACTTCCCCCGTATTTTAAAATCACAGCTTCTAGAAGGTTTACATGATTTCGTAAAAAACATGAGTTTTTAGAAAATGTTTTTTATTTCATAAATGGAATCAACAAAGTATGCACATTCTAAGTCATAATGACATTCTATAGTTTGCGCATTCATCCGGAAATAAGAAAGGTTTACTTCCACCGTTTTTTAAAATCATAGCTTCTAGAAGGTTTACATGATTTCGTAAAAAACACGAGTTTTTAGAAAATGTGTTTTATTTCATAAATGGAATCAAAACAGTATGCACATTCTACATCATAACGACTTTCTATAGTTTGCGCATGCGTTTGAAAATAAGAAAAGCTTACTTCCCCCGTTTTTTAAAATCACAGCTTCTAGAAGGTTTACATGATTTCGTAAAAAACAAGAGTTTTTAGAAAATGTGTTTTATTTCATAAATGGAATCAAAAAAGTATGCACATTCTACGTCATAACGACTTTCTATAGTTTGCGCATTCGTCCGGAAATAAGAAAAGCTTACTTCCCCCGTTTTTTAAAATCACAGTTTCTAGAAGGTTTACATGATTTCGTAAAAAAAATGAGTTTTTAGAAAATGTGTTTTATTTCATAAATGGAATCAACAAAGTATGCACATTCTACGTCATAACGACTTTTTATACTTTTCGCATGCGTCCGGAAATAAGAAAAGCTTACTTTCACCGTTTTTTAAAATCACAGCTTCTAGAAGGTTTACATGATTTCGTAAAAAACACGAGTTTTTAGAAAATGTGTTTTATTTCATAAATGGAATCTACAAAGTATGCACATTCTACGTCATAACGAGTTTCTATAGTTTGCGCATGCATCCGGAAATAACAAAAGCTTACTTCCACCGTTTTTTAAAATCACAGCTTCTAGAAGGTTTACATGATTTCGTAAAAAACACGAGTTTTTAGAAAATGTGTTTTATTTCATAAATGGAATGTACAAAGTATGCACATTCTACGTCATAACGACTTTCTATAGTTTGCACATGCGTCCGGAAATAAGAAAATCTTACTTCCACCGTTTTTTGAAATCACAGCTTCTAGAAGGTTTACATGATTTCGTAAAAAACACGAGTTTTTAAAAAATGTGTTATATTTCATAAATGCAATCTACAAAGTATGGACATTCTACGTCATAACGACTTTCTATAGTTTGCGCATGCGTCTGGAAATAAGAAAAGCTTACTTCCCCCGTTTTTAAAAATCACAGCTTCTAGGAGGTTTACATGATTTCGTAAAAAACACGAGTTTTTAGAAAATGTGTTTTATTTCATAAATGGAATCAACAAAGTATGCACATTCTACATCATAACGACTTTCTATAGTTTGCGCATGCGTCCGGAAATAAGAAAAGCTTACTTCCCCCGTTTTTTAAAATCACAGCTTCTAGAAGGCTTACATGATTTCTTAAAAAACACGAGTTTTTAGAAAATGTGTTTTATTTCATAAATGGAATCTACAAAGTATGCACATTCTATGTCATAACGACTTTCTATAGTTTGCGCATGCGTCCGGAAATAAGAAAAGCTTACTTCCACCGTTTTTTAAAATCACAGCTTCTAGAAGGTTTACATGATTTCGTAAAAAACACGATTTTTTAGAAAATGTGTTTTATTTCATAAATGGAATCTACAAAGTATGCACATTCTACGTCATAACGACTTTCGATAGTTTGCTCATGCGTCCGGAAATAAGAAAAGCTTACTTCCACCATTTTTTAAAATCACAGCTTCTAGATGGTTTACATGATTTCTTAAAAAACACGAGTTTTTAGAAAATGTGTTTTATTTCATAAATGGAATCAACAAAGTATGCACATTCTATGTCATAACGACTTTCTATAGTTTGTGCATTCGTCCGGAAATAAGAAAAGCTTACTTCCACCGTTTTTTAAAATCACAGCTTCTAGAAGGTTTACATGATTTCGTAAAAAACACGAGTTTTTAGAAAATGTGTTTTATTTCATAAATGGAATCTACAAAGTATGCACATTCTACGTCATAACGACTTTCTATAGTTTGCGCATGCGTCCTGAAATAAGAAAAGCTTACTTTCCCTGTTTTTTGAAATCACAGCTGCTAGAAGGTTTACATGATTTCGTAAAAAACACGAGTTTTTAGAAAATGTGTTTTATTTCATAAATGGAATCAACAAAGTATGCACATTCTATGTCATAACGACTTTCTATAGTTTGCACATGCGTCCGGAAATAAGAAAAGCTTACTTCCCCCGTTTTTTAAAATCACAGCTTTTAGAAGGTTTACATGATTTCTTAAAAAACACGAGTTTTTAGAAAATGTGTTTTATTTCATAAATGGAATCAACAAAGTAGGCACATTCTGTGACATAATGACTTTCTATAGTTTGCGCATGCGTTTGGAAATAAGAAAAGCTTACTTCCCCCGTTTTTTAAAATCACAGCTTCTAGAAGGTTTACATGATTTCGTAAAAAACACGAGTTTTTAGAAAATGTGTTTTATTTCATCAATGGAATCAACAATGTATGCACATTCTACGTCATAACGAATTTCTATAGTTTGCGCATTCGTCCGGAAATAAGAAAAGCTTACTTCCACCGTTTTTTAAAATCACAGCTTCTAGAGGGTTTACATGATTTCCTAAAAAACACGAGTTTTTATAAAATGTGCTTTATTTTATAAATGGAATCTACAAAGTATGCACATTCTACGTCATAACGACTTTCTATAGTTTGCGCATGCGTCCGGAAATAAGAAAAGCTTACTTCCCCCGTTTTTTAAAATCAGAGCTTCTAGAAGGTTTACATGATTTCGTAAAAAACAAGTGTTTTTAGAAAATGTGTTTTATTTCATAAATGGAATCTACAAAGTATGCAAATTCTACTTCATAACGACTTTCTATAGATTGCGCATGCGTCCGGAAATAAGAAAAGCTTACTTCCACCGTTTTTTAAAATCACAGCTTCTAGAAGGTTTACATGATTTCTTAAAAAACATGAGTTTTTAGAAAATGTGTTTTATTTCATAAATCGAATCAACAAAGTATGCACATTCTACGTCATAACGACTTTCTATAGTTTGCGCATGCGTCCGGAAATAAGAAAAGCTTACTTCCCCCGTTTTTTAAGATCACAGCTTCTAGAAGGTTTACATGATTTCGTAAAAAAAATGAGTTTTTAGAAAATGTGATTTATTTCATAAATGGAATCTACAAAGTATGCACATTCTACATCATAATGACTTTCTATAGTTTGCGCATGCGTCCGGAAATAAGAAAAGCTTACTTCCCCCGTTTTTTAAAATCACAGCTTCTAGAAGGTTTACATGATTTCGTAAAAAAAACGAGTTTTTAGAAAATGTGTTTTATTTCATAAATGGAATCAACCAAGTATGCACATTCTACGTCCTAACGACTTTCTATAGTTTGCGCATGCGTCCGGATATAAGAAAAGCTTACTTCCCCCGTTTTTTAAAATCATAGCTTCTAGAAGGTTTACATGATTTCTTAAAAAACACGAGTTTTTAGAAAATGTGTTTGATTTCATAAATGGAATCAACAAAGTATGCACATTCTACGTCATAACGACATTCTATTTTTTGCGCATTCGTCCGGAAATAAGAAAAGCTTACTTCCACCGTTTTTTGAAATCACAGCTTCTAGAAGGTTTACATGATTTCTTAAAAAACACGAGTTTTTAGAAAATGTGTTTTATTTCATAAATGGAATCAACAAAGCATGCACATTCTACGTCATAACGACTTTCTATAGTTTGCGCATGCGTTCGGAAATAAGAAAAGCTTATTTCCACGATTTTTTAAAATCACAGCTTCTAGAAGGTTTACATGATTTCTTAAAAAACACGAGTTTTTAGAAAATGTGTTTTATTTCATAAATGCAAGCAACAAAGTATGCACATTCTACATCATAACGACTTTCTATTGTTTGCGCATTCGTCCGGAAATAAGAAAAGCTTACTTCCACCGTTTTTTAAAATCACAGCTTCTAGAAGGTTTACATGATTTCGTAAAATACACGAGTTTTTAAAAAATGTGTTTTATTTCATAAATGGAATCTACAAAGTATGCACATTCGACATTATAATGACTTTCTATAGTTTGCGCATGCGTCCGGAAATAACAAAAGCTTACTTCCACCGTTTTTTAAAATCACAGCTTCTAGAAGGTTTACATGATTTCGTAAAAAACACGAGTTTTTAGAAAATGTGTTTCATTTCATAAATGGAATGTACAAAGTATGCACATTCTACGTCATAACGACTTTCTATAGTTTGCGCATGCGTCTGGAAATAAGAAAAGCTTACTTCCCCCGTTTTTTAAAATCACAGCTTCTAGAAGGTTTACATGATTTCTTAAAAAACACGAGTTTTTAGAAAATGTGTTTTATTTCATAAATGGAATCAACAAAGTATGCACATTCTACGTCATAACGACTTTCTATAGTTTGCGCATGCGTTCGGAAATAAGAAAAGCTTACTTCCCCCGTTTTTAAAAATCACAGCTTCTAGGAGGTTTACATGATTTCTTAAAAAACACGAGTTTTTAGAAAATGTGTTTTATTTCATAAATGGAATCAACAAAGTATGCACAATCTACGTCATAACGACTTTCTATAGTTTGCGCATGCGTCCGGAAATAAGAAAAGCTTACTTCCACCGTTTTTTAAAATCATAGCTTCTAGAAGGTTTACATGATTTCGTAAAAAACATGTGTTTTTAGAAAATGTGTTTTATTTCATAAATGGAATCAACAAATCATGCACATTATACGTCATAACGACTTTCTATAGTTTACGCATGCGTCCGGAAATAAGAAAATCTTACTTCCACCATTTTTTTAAATTTCAGCTTCTAGAAGGCTTACATGATTTCGTAAAAAACACGAGTTTTTAGAAAATGGGCTTTATTTCATAAATGGAATATACAAAGTATGAACATTCTACGTCATAACGAATTTCTATAGTTTTCGCATGCGTCCAGAAATAAGAAAAGCTTACTTCCACCGTTTTTTAAAATCACAGCTTCGAGAAGGTTTACATGATTTCGTAGAAAACATGAGTTTTTAGAAAATGTGTTTTATTTCATAAATGGAATCTACAAAGTATGCACATTCTACGTCATAACGAGTTTCTATAGTTGTCACATCCGTCCGGAAATAAGAAAAGCTTACTTCCACCGTTTTTTTAAATCACAGCTTCTAGAAGGTTTACATGATTTTGTAAAAAACACGAGTTTTTAGAAAATGTGTTTTATTTCATAAATGCAATCTACAAAGTATGCACATTCTAAGTCATAACGACTTTCTATAGTTTGCGCATTCGTCCAGAAATAAGAAAAGTTTACTTCCCCCCTTTCTTAAAATCACAGCTTCTAGAAGGTTTACATGATTTCGTAGAAAACACGAGTTTTTAGAAAATGTGTTTGATTTCATAAATGGAATCAACAAAGTATGCACATTCTACGTCATAACGACTTTCTATAGTTTGCGCATGCGTCCGGAAATAAGAAAAGCTTACTTCCACCGTTTTTTGAAATCACAGCTTCTAGAAGGTTTACATGATTTCTTAAAAAACATGAGTTTTTAGAAAATGTGTTTTATTTCATAAATGGAATCAACAAAGCATGCACATTCTACGTCATAACGACTTTCTATAGTTTGCGCATGCGTTCGGAAATAAGAAAAGCTTACTTCCACGATTTTTTAAAATCACAGCTTCTAGAAGGTTTACATGATTTCTTAAAAAACACGAGTTTTTAGAAAATGTGTTTTATTTCATAAATGCAAGCAACAAAGTATGCACATTCTACATCATAACGACTTTCTATTGTTTGCGCATTCGTCCGGAAATAAGAAAAGCTTACTTCCACCGTTTTTTAAAATCACAGCTTCTAGAAGGTTTACATGATTTCGTAAAATACACGAGTTTTTAAAAAATGTGTTTTATTTCATAAATGGAATCTACAAAGTATGCACATTCGACATCATAATGACTTTCTATAGTTTGCGCATGCATCCGGAAATAACAAAAGCTTACTTCCACCGTTTTTTAAAATCACAGCTTCTAGAAGGTTTACATGATTTCGTAAAAAACACGAGTTTTTAGAAAATGTGTTTTATTTCATAAATGGAATGTACAAAGTATGCACATTCTACGTCATAACGACTTTCTATAGTTTGCACATGCGTCCGGAAATAAGAAAATCTTACTTCCACCGTTTTTTGAAATCACAGCTTCTAGAAGGTTTACATGATTTCGTAAAAAACACGAGTTTTTAAAAAATGTGTTATATTTCATAAATGCAATCTACAAAGTATGGACATTCTACGTCATAACGACTTTCTATAGTTTGCGCATGCGTCTGGAAATAAGAAAAGCTTACTTCCCCCGTTTTTAAAAATCACAGCTTCTAGGAGGTTTACATGATTTCGTAAAAAACACGAGTTTTTAGAAAATGTGTTTTATTTCATAAATGGAATCAACAAAGTATGCACATTCTACATCATAACGACTTTCTATAGTTTGCGCATGCGTCCGGAAATAAGAAAAGCTTACTTCCCCCGTTTTTTAAAATCACAGCTTCTAGAAGGCTTACATGATTTCTTAAAAAACACGAGTTTTTAGAAAATGTGTTTTATTTCATAAATGGAATCTACAAAGTATGCACATTCTATGTCATAACGACTTTCTATAGTTTGCGCATGCGTCCGGAAATAAGAAAAGCTTACTTCCACCGTTTTTTAAAATCACAGCTTCTAGAAGGTTTACATGATTTCGTAAAAAACACGATTTTTTAGAAAATGTGTTTTATTTCATAAATGGAATCTACAAAGTATGCACATTCTACGTCATAACGACTTTCGATAGTTTGCTCATGCGTCCGGAAATAAGAAAAGCTTACTTCCACCATTTTTTAAAATCACAGCTTCTAGATGGTTTACATGATTTCTTAAAAAACACGAGTTTTTAGAAAATGTGTTTTATTTCATAAATGGAATCAACAAAGTATGCACATTCTATGTCATAACGACTTTCTATAGTTTGTGCATTCGTCCGGAAATAAGAAAAGCTTACTTCCACCGTTTTTTAAAATCACAGCTTCTAGAAGGTTTACATGATTTCGTAAAAAACACGAGTTTTTAGAAAATGTGTTTTATTTCATAAATGGAATCTACAAAGTATGCACATTCTACGTCATAACGACTTTCTATAGTTTGCGCATGCGTCCTGAAATAAGAAAAGCTTACTTTCCCTGTTTTTTGAAATCACAGCTGCTAGAAGGTTTACATGATTTCGTAAAAAACACGAGTTTTTAGAAAATGTGTTTTATTTCATAAATGGAATCAACAAAGTATGCACATTCTATGTCATAACGACTTTCTATAGTTTGCACATGCGTCCGGAAATAAGAAAAGCTTACTTCCCCCGTTTTTTAAAATCACAGCTTTTAGAAGGTTTACATGATTTCTTAAAAAACACGAGTTTTTAGAAAATGTGTTTTATTTCATAAATGGAATCAACAAAGTAGGCACATTCTGTGACATAATGACTTTCTATAGTTTGCGCATGCGTTTGGAAATAAGAAAAGCTTACTTCCCCCGTTTTTTAAAATCACAGCTTCTAGAAGGTTTACATGATTTCGTAAAAAACACGAGTTTTTAGAAAATGTGTTTTATTTCATCAATGGAATCAACAATGTATGCACATTCTACGTCATAACGAATTTCTATAGTTTGCGCATTCGTCCGGAAATAAGAAAAGCTTACTTCCACCGTTTTTTAAAATCACAGCTTCTAGAGGGTTTACATGATTTCCTAAAAAACACGAGTTTTTATAAAATGTGCTTTATTTTATAAATGGAATCTACAAAGTATGCACATTCTACGTCATAACGACTTTCTATAGTTTGCGCATGCGTCCGGAAATAAGAAAAGCTTACTTCCCCCGTTTTTTAAAATCAGAGCTTCTAGAAGGTTTACATGATTTCGTAAAAAACAAGTGTTTTTAGAAAATGTGTTTTATTTCATAAATGGAATCTACAAAGTATGCAAATTCTACTTCATAACGACTTTCTATAGATTGCGCATGCGTCCGGAAATAAGAAAAGCTTACTTCCACCGTTTTTTAAAATCACAGCTTCTAGAAGGTTTACATGATTTCTTAAAAAACATGAGTTTTTAGAAAATGTGTTTTATTTCATAAATCGAATCAACAAAGTATGCACATTCTACGTCATAACGACTTTCTATAGTTTGCGCATGCGTCCGGAAATAAGAAAAGCTTACTTCCCCCGTTTTTTAAGATCACAGCTTCTAGAAGGTTTACATGATTTCGTAAAAAAAATGAGTTTTTAGAAAATGTGATTTATTTCATAAATGGAATCTACAAAGTATGCACATTCTACATCATAATGACTTTCTATAGTTTGCGCATGCGTCCGGAAATAAGAAAAGCTTACTTCCCCCGTTTTTTAAAATCACAGCTTCTAGAAGGTTTACATGATTTCGTAAAAAAAACGAGTTTTTAGAAAATGTGTTTTATTTCATAAATGGAATCAACCAAGTATGCACATTCTACGTCCTAACGACTTTCTATAGTTTGCGCATGCGTCCGGATATAAGAAAAGCTTACTTCCCCCGTTTTTTAAAATCATAGCTTCTAGAAGGTTTACATGATTTCTTAAAAAACACGAGTTTTTAGAAAATGTGTTTGATTTCATAAATGGAATCAACAAAGTATGCACATTCTACGTCATAACGACATTCTATTGTTTGCGCATTCGTCCGGAAATAAGAAAAGCTTACTTCCACCGTTTTTTGAAATCACAGCTTCTAGAAGGTTTACATGATTTCTTAAAAAACACGAGTTTTTAGAAAATGTGTTTTATTTCATAAATGGAATCAACAAAGCATGCACATTCTACGTCATAACGACTTTCTATAGTTTGCGCATGCGTTCGGAAATAAGAAAAGCTTATTTCCACGATTTTTTAAAATCACAGCTTCTAGAAGGTTTACATGATTTCTTAAAAAACACGAGTTTTTAGAAAATGTGTTTTATTTCATAAATGCAAGCAACAAAGTATGCACATTCTACATCATAACGACTTTCTATTGTTTGCGCATTCGTCCGGAAATAAGAAAAGCTTACTTCCACCGTTTTTTAAAATCACAGCTTCTAGAAGGTTTACATGATTTCGTAAAATACACGAGTTTTTAAAAAATGTGTTTTATTTCATAAATGGAATCTACAAAGTATGCACATTCGACATTATAATGACTTTCTATAGTTTGCGCATGCGTCCGGAAATAACAAAAGCTTACTTCCACCGTTTTTTAAAATCACAGCTTCTAGAAGGTTTACATGATTTCGTAAAAAACACGAGTTTTTAGAAAATGTGTTTCATTTCATAAATGGAATGTACAAAGTATGCACATTCTACGTCATAACGACTTTCTATAGTTTGCGCATGCGTCTGGAAATAAGAAAAGCTTACTTCCCCCGTTTTTTAAAATCACAGCTTCTAGAAGGTTTACATGATTTCTTAAAAAACACGAGTTTTTAGAAAATGTGTTTTATTTCATAAATGGAATCAACAAAGTATGCACATTCTACGTCATAACGACTTTCTATAGTTTGCGCATGCGTTCGGAAATAAGAAAAGCTTACTTCCCCCGTTTTTAAAAATCACAGCTTCTAGGAGGTTTACATGATTTCTTAAAAAATACGAGTTTTTAGAAAATGTGTTTTATTTCATAAATGGAATGTACAAAGTATGCACATTCTACGTCATAACGACTTTCTATAGTTTGCACATGCGTCCGGAAATAAGAAAATCTTACTTCCACCGTTTTTTGAAATCACAGCTTCTAGAAGGTTTACATGATTTCGTAAAAAACACGAGTATTTAGAAAATGTGTTTTATTTCATAAATGGAATCTACAAAGTATGCACATTCTACGTCATAATGACTTTCTATAGTTTGCGCATGCGTCCGGAAATGAGAAAAGCTTACTTCCACCATTTTTTAAAATCACAGCTTCTAGAAGGTTTACATGATTTTGTAAAAAACACGAGTTTTTAGAAAATGTGATTTATTTCATAAATGGAATCTACAAAGTATGCACATTCTACGTAATAACGACTTTCTATAGTTTCCGCATGCGTCCGGAAATAAGAAAAGCTTACTTCCACCGTTTTTTAAAATCACAGCTTCGAGAAGGTTTACATGATTTCGTAGAAAACACGAGTTTTTAGAAAATGTGTTTTATTTCATAAATGGAATCTACAAAGTATGCACATCCTACGTCATAACGAGTTTCTATAGTTTGCACATGCGTCCGGAAATAAGAAAAGCTTACTTCCACCGTTTTTTAAAATCACAGCTTCTAGAAGGTTTACATGATTTCGTAAAAAACACGAGTTTTTAGAAAATGTGTTTTATTTCATAAATGGAATCTACAAAGTATGCACATTCTACGTCATAACGACTTTCTATAGTTTGCGCATGCGTCCAGAAATAAGAAAAGCTTACTTCCACCGTTTTTTAAAATCACAGCTTCTAGAAGGTTTACATGATTTCGTAAAAAACACGAGTTTTTAGAAAATTTGTTTTATTTCATAAATGGAATAAACAAAGTATGCACATTCTACATCATAACGACTTTCTATAGTTTTCGCATGCGTCCGAAAATAAGAAAAGCTTACTTCCACCGTTTTTTAAAATCACAGCTTCGAGAAGGTTTACATGATTTCGTAAAAAACACGAGTTTTTAGAAAATTTGTTTTATTTCATAAATGGAATCTACAAAGTATGCACATTCTATGTCATAACGACTTGCTATAGTTTGCGCATGCGTCCGGAAATAAGAAAAGCTTACTTCTCTCGTTTTTTCAAAACACAGCTTCTAGAAGGTTTACATGATTTCTTAAAAAACACGAGTTTTTAGAAAATGTGTTTTATTTCATAAATCGAATCTACAAAGTATGCACATTCTACGTCATAACGACTTTCTATAGTTTGTGCATGCGTCCGGAAATAAGAAAAGCTTACTTCCCCCGTTTTTTTAAATCACAGCTTCTAGAAGGTTTACATGATTTCTTAAAAAACACGAGTTTTTAGAAAATGTGTTTTATTTCATAAATGGAACCAACAAAGTATGCACATTCTACGTCACAACGACTTTCTATAGTTTGCGCATGTGTCCGGAAATAAGAAAAGCTTACTTCCCCCATTTTTTAAAATCACAGCTTCTAGAAGGTTTACATGATTTCTTAAAAACACGACTTTTTAGAAAATGTGTTTTATTTCATAAATGGAATCAACAAAGTATGCACATTCTACGTCATAACGACTTTCTATAGTTTGCCCATGCGTCCGGAAATAAGAAAAGCTTACTTCCACCATTTTTCAAAATCACAGCTTCTAACAGGTTTACATGACTTCTTAAAAAACACGGGTTTTTAGAAAATGTGTTTTATTTCATAAATGGAATCTACAAAGTATGCACATTCTACGTCATAACGACTTTCTATAGTTTGCGCATGCGTTTGGAAATAAGAAAAGCTTACTTCCCCCGTTTTTTAAAATCACAGCTTCTAGAAGGTTTACATGATTTCTTAAAAAACACGAGTTTTTAGAAAATGTGTTTTATTTCATAAATCGAATCAACAAAGTATGCACATTCTAAGTCATAACGACTTTCTATAGTTTGCGAATGCGTCTGGAAATAAGAAAAGCTTACTTCCACCGATTTTTAAAATCACAGCTTCTAGAAGGTTTCCATGATTTGTTAAAAAACACGAGTTTTTAGAAAATGTGTTTTATTTCATAAATGGAATCAACAAAGTATGCACATTCTACGTCATAACGACTTTCTATAGTTTGCGCATGCGTTTGGAAATAAGTAAAGCTTACTTCCACCGTTTTTTAAAATCACAGCTTCTAGAAGGTTTACACGATTTCTTAAAAAACACGAGTTTTTAGAAAATGTGTGTTATTTCATAAATGGAATCAACAAAGTATGCACATTCTACGTCATAACAACTTTCTATAGTTTGCGCATTCGACCGGAAATAAGAAAAGCTTACTTCCACTGTTTTTTAAAATCACAGCTTCTTGAAGGTTTACATGATTTCGTAAAAAACACGAGTTTTTAGAAGATGTGTTTTATTTCATAAATGGAATCTACAAAGTATGCACATTCTACGTCGTAACGACTTTCTATAGTTTGCGCATGCGTCCGGAAATAAGAAAAGCTTACTTCCACCGTTTTTTAAAATCACAGCTTCTAGAAGGTTTACAGGACTTCTTAAAAAACACAAGTTTTTAGAAAATGTGTTTTATTTCATAAATGGAATCTACAAAGTATGCACATTCTACGTCATAATGACTTTCTATAGTTTGTGCACGCGTCTGGAAATAAGAAAAGCTTACTTCCCCCGTTTTTTAAAATCACAGCTTTTAGAAGGTTTACATGATTTCTTAAAAAACACGAGTTTTTAGAAAATGTGTTTTATTTCATAAATGGAATCAACAAAGTTTGCACATTCTAAGTCATAACGACTTTCTATAGTTTGCGAATGCGTCCGGAAATAAGAAAAGCTTAATTCCACTGATTTTTAAAATCACAGCTTCTAGAAGGTTTCCATGATTTCGTAAAAAACACGATTTTTTAGAAAATTTGTTTTATTTCTATGTCATAACGACTTTCTATAGTTTGCGCATGCGTCCGGAAATAAGAAAAGCTTACTTCTCTCGTTTTTTAAAATCACAGCTTCTAGAAGGTTTACATGATTTCTTAAAAAACACGAGTTTTTAGAAGATGTGTTTTATTTCATAAATCGAATCTACAAAGTATGCACACTCTACGTCATAACGACTTTCTATAGTTTGCGCATGCGTCCGGAAATAAGAAAAGCTTACTTCCACCGTTTTTTAAAATGACAGCTTCTAGAAGGTTTACATGATTTCGTAAAAAACACGAGTTTTTAGAAAATGTGTTTTATTTCATAAATGGAATCAACAAAGTATGCACATTCTACGTCATAACGACTTTCTATAGTTTGCGCATTCGTCCGGAAATAGGAAAAGCTTACTTCCACCGTTTTTTAAAATCACAGCTTCTAGAAGATTTACACGATTTCGTAAAAAACACGTGTTTTTAGAAAATGTGTTTTATTTCATAAATGGAATCTACAAAGTATGCACATTCTACGTCATAACGACTTTCTATAGTTTGCGCATGCGTCCGGAAATAAGAAAAGCTTACTTCCCCCGTTTTTTAAAATCACAGCTTCTAGAAGGTTTACATGATTTCTTAAAAAACACGAGTTTTTAGAAAATGTGTTTTATTTCATAAATGGAATCAACAAAGTATGCACATTCTATGTCATAACGACTTTCTATAGTTTGGGTATGCATTTGGAAATAAGAAAAGCTTACTTCCCCCATTTTTTAAAATCACAGCTTCTAGAAGGTTTACATGATTTATTAAAAAACACGAGTGTTTAGAAAATGTGTTTTATTTCATCAATGGAATCAACAAAGTATGCACATTCTACGTCATAACGACTTTCTATAGTTTGCGCATGCGTTTGGAAATAAAAAAAGCTTACTTCCCCCGTTTTTTAAAATCACAGCTTCTAGAAGGTTTGAATGATTTCTTAAAAAACACGAGTTTTTAGAAAATGTGTTTTATTTCATAAATGGAATCAACAAAGTATGCACATTCTACGTCATAACGACTTTCTATAGTTTGCGCATGCGTCCGGAAATGGAATCAACAAAGTATGGACATTCTACGTCATAACGACTTTCTATAGTTTGCGCATGCATCCGGAAATGGAATCAACAAAGTATGCACATTCTACGTCATAACGACTTTCTATAGTTTGCGCATGCGTCCGGAAATAAGAAAAGCTTATTTCCACCATTTTTTAAAATCACGGCTTCTAGAAGGTTTACATGATTTCGTAAAAAACACGAGTTTTTAGAAAATGTGTTTTATTGTATAAATGGGAGCTACAAAGTATGCATATTCTACGTCATAACGACTTTCTATAGTTTCCGCAAGCGTCTGGAAATAAGACAAGCTTACTTCCACCGTTTTTTAAAATCACATCTTCTAGAAGGTTCACATGATTTCTTAAAAAACACGAGTTTTTAGAAATGTGTTTTATTTCATAAATGAAATCAACAAAGTATGCACATTCTACGTCATAATGACTTTCTATAGTTTGCGCATTCGTCCGGAAATAAGAAAAGCTTACTTCCACAGTTTTTTCAAATCACAGCTTCTAGAAGGTTTACACGATTTCGTAAAAAACACGTGTTTTTAGAAAATGTGTTTTATTTCATAAATGGAATCTACAAAGTATGCACATTCTACATCATAACGACTTTCTATAGTTTGCGCATGCGTCCAGAAATAAGAAAAGCTTACTTCCCCCGTTTTTTAAAATCACAGCTTCTAGAACGTTTATATGATTTCTTAAAAAACACGAGTTTTTAGAAAATGTGTTTTATTTCATAAATGGAATCAACAAAGTATGCACATTCTATGTCATAACGACTTTCTATAGTTTGTGCATGCGTCCGAAAATAAGAAAAGATTACTTCCACCGTTTTTTAAAATCACATCTTCTAGAAGGTTTGCATGATTTCTTAAAAAACACGAGTTTTTAGAAAATGTGTTTTATTTCATAAATGGAATCTACAAAGCATGCACATTCTACGCCATAACGACTTTCTATAGTTTGCTCATGCGTCTGGAAATAAGAAAAGCTTACTTCCCCCGTTTTTTAAAATCACAGCTTCTAGAAGGTTTACATGATTTCGTAAAAAACACGAGTTTTTAGAAAATGTGTTTTATTTCATAAAAGGAATCTACAAAGTATGCACATTGCACGTCATAACAACTTTCTATAGTTTTCCCATGCGTCCGGAAATAAGAAAAGCTTACTTCCCCCGTTTTTTAAAATCACAACTTCTAGAAGGTTTACATGATTTCTTAAAAAACACGAGTTTTTAGAAAATGTGTTTTATTTCATAAATGGAACCATCAAAGTATGCACATTCTACGTCAAAACGACTTTCTATAGTTTGCGCATGTGTCCGGAAATAAGAAAAGCTTACTTCCCCCATTTTTTAAAATCACAGCTTCTAGAAGGTTTACATGATTTCTTAAAAACACGACTTTTTAGAAAATGTGTTTTATTTCATAAATGGAATCAACAAAGTATGCACATTCTACGTCACAACGACTTTCTATAGTTTGCGCATGCGTCCGGAAATAAGAAAAGCTTACTTCCACCCTTTTTTAAAATCACAGCTTCTAGAAGGTTTACAGGATTTCGTAAAAAACACGTGTTTTTAGAAAATGTAATTTATTTCATAAATGGAATCTACAAAGTATGCACATTCTACGTCATAAGGAATTTCCATAGTTTGCGCATGCGTCCGGAAATAAGAAAAGCTTACTTCCCCCATTTTTTAAAATCACAGCTTCTAGAAGGTTTACATGATTTCTTAAAAAACACGAGTTTTTAGAAAATGTGTTTTATTTCATAAATGGAATCAACAAAGTATGCACATTCTACGTCATAACGACTTTCTATAGTTTGCGCATTCGACCGGAAATAAGAAAAGCTAACTTCCACCATTTTTTAAAATCACAGCTTCTTGAAGGTTTACATGATTTCGTAAAAAACACGAGTTTTTAGAAAATGTGTTTTATTTCATAAATGGAATCTACAAAGTATGCACATTCTACATCATAACGACTTTCTATAGTTTGCGCATGCGTCCGGAAATAAGAAAAGCTTACTTCCCCCGTTTTTTTAAATCACAGCTTCTAGAAGGTTTACATGATTTCTTAAAAAACACGAGTTTTTAGAAAATGTGTTTTATTTCATAAATGGAATCTACAACGTATGCACATTCTACGTCATAACGACTTTCTATAGTTTGCGCATGCGTCTGGAAATAAGAAAAGCTTACTTCCCCCGTTTTTTTAAATCACAGCTTCTAGAAGGTTTACATGATTTCTTAAAAAACACCAGTTTTTAGAAAATGTGTTTTATTTCATAAATAGAATCAACAAAGTATGCACATTCTACGTCATAACGACTTTCTATAGTTTGCACATGCGTCCGGATATAAGAAAAGCTTACTTCCCCCGTTTTTTTAAATCACAGCTTCTAGAAGGTTTACATGATTTCGTAAAAAACACGAGTTTTTAGAAAATGTGTTTTATTTCATAAATGGAATCTACAAAGTATCCACATTCAACGTCATAACGACTTTCTATAGTTTTTGCATGCGTCCGGAAATAAGAAAAGCTTACTTCCCCCTTTTTTTAAAATCACAGCTTCTATAAGGTTTACATCATTTCTTAAAAAACATGATTTTTTAGAAAATGTGTTTTATTTCATAAATGGAATCAACAAAGTATGCACATTCTATGTCATAACGACTTTCTATAGTTTGCGCATGCGTCCGGAAATAAGAAAAGCTTACTTCCCCCGTTTTTCTAAATCACAGCTTCTAGAAGGTTTACATGATTTTGTAAAAAACACGAGTTTTTAGAAAATGTGTTTTATTTCATAAATGGAATCCACAAAGTATACACATTCTACATCATAACGAATTTCTATAGTTTGCGCATGCGTCCGGAAATAAGAAAAGCTTACTTCCACCATTTTTTAAAATCACAGCTTCTAGAAGGTTTACATGATTTCGTAAAAAACACGAGTTTTTAGAAAATGTGTTTTATTTCATAAATGGAATCTACAAAGTATGCACATTCTACGTCATAACAACTTTCTATAGTTTTTCCATGCGTCCGGAAATAAGAAAAGCTTACTTCCCCCGTTTTTTAAAATCACAGCTTCTAGAAGGTTTACATGATTTCTTAAAAAACACGAGTTTTTAGAAAATGTGTTTTATTTCATAAATGGAATCAAGAAAGTATGCACATTCTACATCATAACGACTTTCTATAGTTTGCGCATGCGTTTGGAAAGAAGAAAATCTTAGTTCCCCTGTTTTTTAAAATCATAGCTGCTAGAAGGTTTAGATGATTTCTTAAAAAACACGAGTTTTAAGAAAATGTGTTTTATTTCATAAATGGAATCAACAAAGTATGCACATTCTACGTCATAACGAATTTCTATAGTTTGCGCATGCGTTCGGAAATAAGAAAAGCTTACATCCCCCGTTTTTTAAAATCACAGCTTCTAGAAGGTTTACATGATTTCTTAAAAAACATGAGTTTTTAGAAAATGTGTTTTATTTCATAAATGGAATCAACAAAGTATGCACATTCTACATCATAACAACTTTCTATAGTTTTCCCATGCGTCCGGAAATAAGAAAAGCTTACTTCCACCATTTTTTAAAATCACAGCTTCTAAAAGGTTTACATGACTTCTTAAAAAACACGAGTTTTTAGAAAATGTGTTTTATTTCATAAATGGAATCTACAAAGTATGCACATTCTACGTCATAATGACTTTCTATAGTTTGCGCATGCGTTTGGAAATAAGAAAAGCTTACTTCCCCCGTTTTTTAAAATCACAGCTTCTAGAAGGTTTACATGATTTCTTAAAAAACACGAGTTTTTAGAAAATGTGTTTTATTTCATAAATCGAATCAACAAAGTATGCACATTCTAAGTCATAACGACTTTCTATAGTTTGCGAATGCGTCCGGAAATAAGAAAAGCTTACTTCCACCGTTTTTTAAAATCACAGCTTCTAGAAGCTTTACACGATTTCTTAAAAAACACGAGTTTTTAGAAAATGTGTGTTATTTCATAAATGGAATCAACAAAGTATGCACATTCTACGTCATAACGACTTTCTATAGTTTGCGCATTCGACCGGAAATAAGAAAAGCTTACTTCCACTGTTTTTTAAAATCACAGCTTCTTGAAGGTTTACATTATTTCGTAAAAAACGCGAGTTTTTAGAAAATGTGTTTTATTTCATAAATGGAATCTACAAAGTATGCACATTCTACGTCGTAATGACTTTCTATAGTTTGCGCATGCGTCCGGAAATAAGAAAAGCTTACTTCCACCGTTTTTTAAAATCACAGCTTCTAGAAGGTTTACATGATTTCTTAAAAAACACGAGTTTTTAGAAAATGTGTTTTATTTCATAAATGGAATCAACAAAGTATGCACATTCTACGTCATAACGACTTTCTATAGTTTGCGCATTCGACCGGAAATAAGAAAAGCTAACTTCCACCATTTTTTAAAATCACAGCTTCTTGAAGGTTTACATGATTTCGTAAAAAACACGAGTTTTTAGAAAATGTGTTTTATTTCATAAATGGAATCTACAAAGTATGCACATTCTACATCATAACGACTTTCTATAGTTTGCGCATGCGTCCGGAAATAAGAAAAGCTTACTTCCCCCGTTTTTTTAAATCACAGCTTCTAGAAGGTTTACATGATTTCTTAAAAAACACGAGTTTTTAGAAAATGTGTTTTATTTCATAAATGGAATCTACAACGTATGCACATTCTACGTCATAACGACTTTCTATAGTTTGCGCATGCGTCTGGAAATAAGAAAAGCTTACTTCCCCCGTTTTTTTAAATCACAGCTTCTAGAAGGTTTACATGATTTCTTAAAAAACACCAGTTTTTAGAAAATGTGTTTTATTTCATAAATAGAATCAACAAAGTATGCACATTCTACGTCATAACGACTTTCTATAGTTTGCACATGCGTCCGGATATAAGAAAAGCTTACTTCCCCCGTTTTTTTAAATCACAGCTTCTAGAAGGTTTACATGATTTCGTAAAAAACACGAGTTTTTAGAAAATGTGTTTTATTTCATAAATGGAATCTACAAAGTATCCACATTCAACGTCATAACGACTTTCTATAGTTTTTGCATGCGTCCGGAAATAAGAAAAGCTTACTTCCCCCTTTTTTTAAAATCACAGCTTCTATAAGGTTTACATCATTTCTTAAAAAACATGATTTTTTAGAAAATGTGTTTTATTTCATAAATGGAATCAACAAAGTATGCACATTCTATGTCATAACGACTTTCTATAGTTTGCGCATGCGTCCGGAAATAAGAAAAGCTTACTTCCCCCGTTTTTCTAAATCACAGCTTCTAGAAGGTTTACATGATTTTGTAAAAAACACGAGTTTTTAGAAAATGTGTTTTATTTCATAAATGGAATCCACAAAGTATACACATTCTACGTCATAACGAATTTCTATAGTTTGCGCATGCGTCCGGAAATAAGAAAAGCTTACTTCCACCATTTTTTAAAATCACAGCTTCTAGAAGGTTTACATGATTTCGTAAAAAACACGAGTTTTTAGAAAATGTGTTTTATTTCATAAATGGAATCTACAAAGTATGCACATTCTACGTCATAACAACTTTCTATAGTTTTTCCATGCGTCCGGAAATAAGAAAAGCTTACTTCCCCCGTTTTTTAAAATCACAGCTTCTAGAAGGTTTACATGATTTCTTAAAAAACACGAGTTTTTAGAAAATGTGTTTTATTTCATAAATGGAATCAAGAAAGTATGCACATTCTACATCATAACGACTTTCTATAGTTTGCGCATGCGTTTGGAAAGAAGAAAATCTTAGTTCCCCTGTTTTTTAAAATCATAGCTGCTAGAAGGTTTAGATGATTTCTTAAAAAACACGAGTTTTAAGAAAATGTGTTTTATTTCATAAATGGAATCAACAAAGTATGCACATTCTACGTCATAACGAATTTCTATAGTTTGCGCATGCGTTCGGAAATAAGAAAAGCTTACATCCCCCGTTTTTTAAAATCACAGCTTCTAGAAGGTTTACATGATTTCTTAAAAAACATGAGTTTTTAGAAAATGTGTTTTATTTCATAAATGGAATCAACAAAGTATGCACATTCTACATCATAACAACTTTCTATAGTTTTCCCATGCGTCCGGAAATAAGAAAAGCTTACTTCCACCATTTTTTAAAATCACAGCTTCTAAAAGGTTTACATGACTTCTTAAAAAACACGAGTTTTTAGAAAATGTGTTTTATTTCATAAATGGAATCTACAAAGTATGCACATTCTACGTCATAATGACTTTCTATAGTTTGCGCATGCGTTTGGAAATAAGAAAAGCTTACTTCCCCCGTTTTTTAAAATCACAGCTTCTAGAAGGTTTACATGATTTCTTAAAAAACACGAGTTTTTAGAAAATGTGTTTTATTTCATAAATCGAATCAACAAAGTATGCACATTCTAAGTCATAACGACTTTCTATAGTTTGCGAATGCGTCCGGAAATAAGAAAAGCTTACTTCCACCGTTTTTTAAAATCACAGCTTCTAGAAGCTTTACACGATTTCTTAAAAAACACGAGTTTTTAGAAAATGTGTGTTATTTCATAAATGGAATCAACAAAGTATGCACATTCTACGTCATAACGACTTTCTATAGTTTGCGCATTCGACCGGAAATAAGAAAAGCTTACTTCCACTGTTTTTTAAAATCACAGCTTCTTGAAGGTTTACATTATTTCGTAAAAAACGCGAGTTTTTAGAAAATGTGTTTTATTTCATAAATGGAATCAACAAAGTATGCACATTCTACGTCATAACGACTTTCTATAGTTTGCGCATTCGTCCGGAAATAGGAAAAGCTTACTTCCACCGTTTTTTAAAATCACAGCTTCTAGAAGATTTACACGATTTCGTAAAAAACACGTGTTTTTAGAAAATGTGTTTTATTTCATAAATGGAATCTACAAAGTATGCACATTCTACGTCATAACGACTTTCTATAGTTTGCGCATGCGTCCGGAAATAAGAAAAGCTTACTTCCCCCGTTTTTTAAAATCACAGCTTCTAGAAGGTTTACATGATTTCTTAAAAAACACGAGTTTTTAGAAAATGTGTTTTATTTCATAAATGGAATCAACAAAGTATGCACATTCTATGTCATAACGACTTTCTATAGTTTGGGTATGCATTTGGAAATAAGAAAAGCTTACTTCCCCCATTTTTTAAAATCACAGCTTCTAGAAGGTTTACATGATTTATTAAAAAACACGAGTGTTTAGAAAATGTGTTTTATTTCATCAATGGAATCAACAAAGTATGCACATTCTACGTCATAACGACTTTCTATAGTTTGCGCATGCGTTTGGAAATAAAAAAAGCTTACTTCCCCCGTTTTTTAAAATCACAGCTTCTAGAAGGTTTGAATGATTTCTTAAAAAACACGAGTTTTTAGAAAATGTGTTTTATTTCATAAATGGAATCAACAAAGTATGCACATTCTACGTCATAACGACTTTCTATAGTTTGCGCATGCGTCCGGAAATGGAATCAACAAAGTATGGACATTCTACGTCATAACGACTTTCTATAGTTTGCGCATGCATCCGGAAATGGAATCAACAAAGTATGCACATTCTACGTCATAACGACTTTCTATAGTTTGCGCATGCGTCCGGAAATAAGAAAAGCTTATTTCCACCATTTTTTAAAATCACGGCTTCTAGAAGGTTTACATGATTTCGTAAAAAACACGAGTTTTTAGAAAATGTGTTTTATTGTATAAATGGGAGCTACAAAGTATGCACATTCTACGTCATAACGACTTTCTATAGTTTCCGCAAGCGTCTGGAAATAAGACAAGCTTACTTCCACCGTTTTTTAAAATCACATCTTCTAGAAGGTTCACGTGATTTCTTAAAAAACACGAGTTTTTAGAAATGTGTTTTATTTCATAAATGAAATCAACAAAGTATGCACATTCTACGTCATAATGACTTTCTATAGTTTGCGCATTCGTCCGGAAATAAGAAAAGCTTACTTCCACAGTTTTTTCAAATCACAGCTTCTAGAAGGTTTACACGATTTCGTAAAAAACACGTGTTTTTAGAAAATGTGTTTTATTTCATAAATGGAATCTACAAAGTATGCACATTCTACATCATAACGACTTTCTATAGTTTGCGCATGCGTCCAGAAATAAGAAAAGCTTACTTCCCCCGTTTTTTAAAATCACAGCTTCTAGAACGTTTATATGATTTCTTAAAAAACACGAGTTTTTAGAAAATGTGTTTTATTTCATAAATGGAATCAACAAAGTATGCACATTCTATGTCATAACGACTTTCTATAGTTTGTGCATGCGTCCGGAAATAAGAAAAGATTACTTCCACCGTTTTTTAAAATCACATCTTCTAGAAGGTTTGCATGATTTCTTAAAAAACACGAGTTTTTAGAAAATGTGTTTTATTTCATAAATGGAATCTACAAAGCATGCACATTCTACGCCATAACGACTTTCTATAGTTTGCTCATGCGTCTGGAAATAAGAAAAGCTTACTTCCCCCGTTTTTTAAAATCACAGCTTCTAGAAGGTTTACATGATTTCGTAAAAAACACGAGTTTTTAGAAAATGTGTTTTATTTCATAAAAGGAATCTACAAAGTATGCACATTGCACGTCATAACAACTTTCTATAGTTTTCCCATGCGTCCGGAAATAAGAAAAGCTTACTTCCCCCGTTTTTTAAAATCACAACTTCTAGAAGGTTTACATGATTTCTTAAAAAACACGAGTTTTTAGAAAATGTGTTTTATTTCATAAATGGAACCATCAAAGTATGCACATTCTACGTCAAAACGACTTTCTATAGTTTGCGCATGTGTCCGGAAATAAGAAAAGCTTACTTCCCCCATTTTTTAAAATCACAGCTTCTAGAAGGTTTACATGATTTCTTAAAAACACGACTTTTTAGAAAATGTGTTTTATTTCATAAATGGAATCAACAAAGTATGCACATTCTACGTCACAACGACTTTCTATAGTTTGCGCATGCGTCCGGAAATAAGAAAAGCTTACTTCCACCCTTTTTTAAAATCACAGCTTCTAGAAGGTTTACAGGATTTCGTAAAAAACACGTGTTTTTAGAAAATGTGTTTTATTTCATAAATGGAATCTACAAAGTATGCACATTCTACGTCATAAGGAATTTCCATAGTTTGCGCATGCGTCCGGAAATAAGAAAAGCTTACTTCCCCCATTTTTTAAAATCACAGCTTCTAGAAGGTTTACATGATTTCTTAAAAAACACGAGTTTTTAGAAAATGTGTTTTATTTCATAAATGGAATCAACAAAGTATGCACATTCTACGTCATAACGACTTTCTATAGTTTGCGCATTCGACCGGAAATAAGAAAAGCTAACTTCCACCATTTTTTAAAATCACAGCTTCTTGAAGGTTTACATGATTTCGTAAAAAACACGAGTTTTTAGAAAATGTGTTTTATTTCATAAATGGAATCTACAAAGTATGCACATTCTACATCATAACGACTTTCTATAGTTTGCGCATGCGTCCGGAAATAAGAAAAGCTTACTTCCCCCGTTTTTTTAAATCACAGCTTCTAGAAGGTTTACATGATTTCTTAAAAAACACGAGTTTTTAGAAAATGTGTTTTATTTCATAAATGGAATCTACAACGTATGCACATTCTACGTCATAACGACTTTCTATAGTTTGCGCATGCGTCTGGAAATAAGAAAAGCTTACTTCCCCCGTTTTTTTAAATCACAGCTTCTAGAAGGTTTACATGATTTCTTAAAAAACACCAGTTTTTAGAAAATGTGTTTTATTTCATAAATAGAATCAACAAAGTATGCACATTCTACGTCATAACGACTTTCTATAGTTTGCACATGCGTCCGGATATAAGAAAAGCTTACTTCCCCCGTTTTTTTAAATCACAGCTTCTAGAAGGTTTACATGATTTCGTAAAAAACACGAGTTTTTAGAAAATGTGTTTTATTTCATAAATGGAATCTACAAAGTATCCACATTCAACGTCATAACGACTTTCTATAGTTTTTGCATGCGTCCGGAAATAAGAAAAGCTTACTTCCCCCTTTTTTTAAAATCACAGCTTCTATAAGGTTTACATCATTTCTTAAAAAACATGATTTTTTAGAAAATGTGTTTTATTTCATAAATGGAATCAACAAAGTATGCACATTCTATGTCATAACGACTTTCTATAGTTTGCGCATGCGTCCGGAAATAAGAAAAGCTTACTTCCCCCGTTTTTCTAAATCACAGCTTCTAGAAGGTTTACATGATTTTGTAAAAAACACGAGTTTTTAGAAAATGTGTTTTATTTCATAAATGGAATCCACAAAGTATACACATTCTACGTCATAACGAATTTCTATAGTTTGCGCATGCGTCCGGAAATAAGAAAAGCTTACTTCCACCATTTTTTAAAATCACAGCTTCTAGAAGGTTTACATGATTTCGTAAAAAACACGAGTTTTTAGAAAATGTGTTTTATTTCATAAATGGAATCTACAAAGTATGCACATTCTACGTCATAACAACTTTCTATAGTTTTTCCATGCGTCCGGAAATAAGAAAAGCTTACTTCCCCCGTTTTTTAAAATCACAGCTTCTAGAAGGTTTACATGATTTCTTAAAAAACACGAGTTTTTAGAAAATGTGTTTTATTTCATAAATGGAATCAAGAAAGTATGCACATTCTACATCATAACGACTTTCTATAGTTTGCGCATGCGTTTGGAAAGAAGAAAATCTTAGTTCCCCTGTTTTTTAAAATCATAGCTGCTAGAAGGTTTAGATGATTTCTTAAAAAACACGAGTTTTAAGAAAATGTGTTTTATTTCATAAATGGAATCAACAAAGTATGCACATTCTACGTCATAACGAATTTCTATAGTTTGCGCATGCGTTCGGAAATAAGAAAAGCTTACATCCCCCGTTTTTTAAAATCACAGCTTCTAGAAGGTTTACATGATTTCTTAAAAAACATGAGTTTTTAGAAAATGTGTTTTATTTCATAAATGGAATCAACAAAGTATGCACATTCTACATCATAACAACTTTCTATAGTTTTCCCATGCGTCCGGAAATAAGAAAAGCTTACTTCCACCATTTTTTAAAATCACAGCTTCTAAAAGGTTTACATGACTTCTTAAAAAACACGAGTTTTTAGAAAATGTGTTTTATTTCATAAATGGAATCTACAAAGTATGCACATTCTACGTCATAATGACTTTCTATAGTTTGCGCATGCGTTTGGAAATAAGAAAAGCTTACTTCCCCCGTTTTTTAAAATCACAGCTTCTAGAAGGTTTACATGATTTCTTAAAAAACACGAGTTTTTAGAAAATGTGTTTTATTTCATAAATCGAATCAACAAAGTATGCACATTCTAAGTCATAACGACTTTCTATAGTTTGCGAATGCGTCCGGAAATAAGAAAAGCTTACTTCCACCGTTTTTTAAAATCACAGCTTCTAGAAGCTTTACACGATTTCTTAAAAAACACGAGTTTTTAGAAAATGTGTGTTATTTCATAAATGGAATCAACAAAGTATGCACATTCTACGTCATAACGACTTTCTATAGTTTGCGCATTCGACCGGAAATAAGAAAAGCTTACTTCCACTGTTTTTTAAAATCACAGCTTCTTGAAGGTTTACATTATTTCGTAAAAAACGCGAGTTTTTAGAAAATGTGTTTTATTTCATAAATGGAATCTACAAAGTATGCACATTCTACGTCGTAATGACTTTCTATAGTTTGCGCATGCGTCCGGAAATAAGAAAAGCTTACTTCCACCGTTTTTTAAAATCACAGCTTCTAGAAGGTTTACATGATTTCTTAAAAAACACGAGTTTTTAGAAAATGTGTTTTATTTCATAAATGGAATCAACAAAGTATGCACATTCTACGTCATAACGACTTTCTATAGTTTGCGCATTCGACCGGAAATAAGAAAAGCTAACTTCCACCATTTTTTAAAATCACAGCTTCTTGAAGGTTTACATGATTTCGTAAAAAACACGAGTTTTTAGAAAATGTGTTTTATTTCATAAATGGAATCTACAAAGTATGCACATTCTACATCATAACGACTTTCTATAGTTTGCGCATGCGTCCGGAAATAAGAAAAGCTTACTTCCCCCGTTTTTTTAAATCACAGCTTCTAGAAGGTTTACATGATTTCTTAAAAAACACGAGTTTTTAGAAAATGTGTTTTATTTCATAAATGGAATCTACAACGTATGCACATTCTACGTCATAACAACTTTCTATAGTTTGCGCACCCGTCCGGAAATAAGAAAAGCTTACTTCCCCCGTTTTTTAAAATCACAGCTTCTAGAAGGTTTACATGATTTCGTAAAAAACATGAGTTTTTAGAAAATGAGTTTTATTTCATAAATGGAATCAACAAAGTATGCACATTCTACATCATAACGACTTTCTACAGTTTGCGCATGCGTCCGGAAATAAGAAAAGTTTACTTCCACCATTTTTTAACATCACAGCTTCTAGAAGGTTTACATGATTTCGTAAAAAACACGAGTTTTTAGAAAATGCGTTTTATTTCATAAATGGAATCTAGAAAGTATGCACATTCTACGTCATAACGACTTTCTATAGTTTGCACATGCGTCCGGAAATAAGAAAAGCTTACTTCCCCCGTTTTTTGAAATCACAGCTTCTAGAAGGTTTACATGATTTCTTAAAAAACACGAGTTTTTAGAAAATGTGTTTTATTTCATAAATGGAATCAACAAAGTATGCACATTCTACGTCATAATGACTTTCGATAGTTTGTGCATGCGTCCGGAAATAAGAAATGCTTACTTCCATCGTTTTTCTAAATCACAGCTTCTAGAAGGTTTACATGATTTCGTAAAAAACACGAGTTTTTAGAAAATGTGTTTTATTTCATAAATGGAATCAACAAAGTATGCACATTCTACGTCACAACGACTTTCTATAGTTTGCGCATGGGTCCGGAAATAAGAAAAGCTTACTTCCCCCGTTTTTTAAAATCACAGCTTCTAGAAGGTTTACATGATTTCTTAAAAAACACGAGTTTTTAGAAAATGTGTTTTATTTCATAAATGGAATCAACAAAGTATGCACATTCTATGTCACAACGACTTTCTATAGTTTGCGCATGCGTTCGGAAATAAGAAAAGCTTACTTCCCCCGTTTTTCTAAATCACAGCTTCTAGAAGTTTTACATGATTTCTTAAAAAACACGAGTTTTTAGATAATATGTTTTATTTCGTAAATGGATTCAACAAAGTATGCGCATTCTACATCATAACGACTTTCTATAGTTTTCGAATGCGTTTGGAAATAAGAAAAGCTTACTTCCCCCATTTTTTAAAATCACAGCTTCTAGAAGGTTTACATGATTTCTTAAAAAACACGAGTTTTTAGAAAATGTGTTTTATTTCATAAATGGAAGCAACAAAGTATGCACATTCTACGTCATAACGAATTTCTATAGTTTGCGCATGTGTCCGGAAATAAGAAAAGCTTACTTCCACTGTTTTTTAAAATCACAGCTTCTAGAAGGTTTACGTGATTTCCTAAAAAACACGAGTTTTTAGAAAATGTGTTTTATTTCATAAATTGAATCAACAAAGTATGCACATTCTACGTCATAACGATTTTCTATAGTTTGCGCATTCGTCCGGAAATAAGAAAATCTTACTTCCACCGTTTTATAAAATCACGGCTTATAGAAGGTTTACACGATTTCGTAAAAAACACGTGTTTTTAGAAAATGTATTTTATTTCATAAATGGAATCAACAAATTATGCACATTCTATGTCATAACTACTTTCTATAGTTTGCGCATTCGTCCGGAAATAAGAAAAGCTTACTTCCACCGTTTTTTAAAATCAAAGCTTCTAGAAGGTTTACACGATTTCGTAAAAAACACGTGTTTTTAGAAAATGTGTTTTATTTCATAAATGGAATCTACAAAGTATGCACATTCTACGTCATAACGACTTTCTATAGTTTGCACATGCGTCCGGAAATAAGAAAAGCTTACTTCCCCCGTTTTTTGAAATCACAGCTTCTAGAAGGTTTACATGATTTCTTAAAAAACACGTGTTTTTAGAAAATGTGTTTTATTTCATAAATGGAATCAACAAAGTATGCACATTCTACATCATAACGACTTTCTATAGTTTGTGCATGCGTCCGGAAATAAGAAAAGCTTACTTCCACCGTTTTTTAAAATCACAGCTTCTAGAAAGTTTACATGATTTCGTAAAAAACACGAGTTTTTAGAAAATGTGTTTTATTTCATAAATGGAATCTACAAAGTATTCACATTCTACGTCATAACGACTTTCTATAGTTTGCGCATGCGTCCGGAAATAACAAAAGCTTACTTCGCCCGTTTTTTAAAATCGCAGCTTCTAGAAGGTTTACATGATTTCGTAAAAAACACGAGTTTTTAGAAAATGTGTTTTATTTCATAAATGGAATCTTCAAAGTATGCACATTCTACATCATAACGACTTTCTATAGCTTGCGCATGTGTCCGGAAATAAGAAAAGCTTACTTCCCCCGTTTTTTAAAATCACAGCTTCTAGAAGGTTTACATGATTTCTAAAAAAACACGAGTTTTTAGAAAATGTGTTTTATTTCATAAATGGAATCAACAAACTATGCACATTCTACGTCATAATGACTTTCTATAGTTTGCGCATGCGTCCGGAAATAAGAAAAGCTTACTTCCACCGTTTTTTAAAATCACAGCTTCTAGAAGGTTTACATGATTTCGTAAAAAACACGAGTTTTTAGAAAATGTGTTTTATTTCATAAATGGAATCAACAAAGTATGCACATTCTATGTCATAACGACTTTCTATAGTTTGCGCATTCGACCGGAAATAAGAAAAGATTACTTCCCCCGTTTTTTAAAATCAAAGCTTCTTGAAGGTTTACATGATTTCGTAAAAAACACGAGTTTTTAGAAAATTTGTTTTATTTCATAACTGGAATCTACAAAGTATGCACATTCTACGTCATCACGACTTTCTATAGTTTGCGCATGCGTCCGAAAATAACAAAAGCTTACTTCCCCCGTTTTTTTAAATCACAGCTTCTAGAACGTTTACATGATTTCTTAAAAAACACGAGTTTTTAGAAAATGTGTTTTATTTCATAAATGGAATCAACAAAGTATGCACATTCTACGTCATAACGACTTTCTATAGTTTGCGCATGCGTCCGGAAATAAGAAAAGCTTACTTCCCCCATTTTTCTAAATCACAGCTTCTAGAAGGTTTACATGATTTCTTAAAAAACACGAGTTTTTAGATAATGTGTTTTATTTCATAAATGGAATATACAAAGTATGCACATTCTACGTCATAACGACTTTCTGTAGTTTGTGCATGCGTCCGGAAATAAGAAAAGCTTACTTCCACCATTTTTTAAAATCACAGCTTCTAGAAGGTTTACATGATTTCGTAAAAAACACGAGTTTTTAGAAAATGTGTTTTATTTCATTAATGGAATCTACAAAGTATGCACATTCTACGTCATAACGACTTTCTATAGTTTGCACATGCGTCCGGAAATAAGAAAAGCTTACTTCCCCCGTTTTTTAAATCACTGCTTCTAGAAGGTTTACATGATTTCTAAAAAAACACGAGTTTTTAGAAAATGTGTTTTATTTCATAAATGGAATCAACAAAGTATGCACATTCTACGTCATAATGACTTTCTATAGTTTGCGCATGCGTCCGGAAATAAAAAAAGCTTACTTCCACCGTTTTTTAAAATCACAGCTTCTAGAAGGTTTACATGATTTCTTTAAAAACACGAGTTTTTAGAAAATGTGTTTTATTTCATAAATGGAATCAACAAAGTATGCACATTCTATGTCATAACGACTTTCTATAGTTTGCGCATTCGACCGGAAATAAGAAAAGATTACTTCCCCCGTTTTTTAAAATCACAGCTTCTTGAAGGTTTACATGATTTCGTAAAAAACACGAGTTTTTAGAAAATGTGTTTTATTTCATAACTGGAATCTACAAAGTATGCACATTCTACGTCATAACGACTTTCTATAGTTTGCGCATGCGTCCGGAAATAAGAAAAGCTTACTTCCCCCGTTTTTTTAAATCACAGCTTCTAGAAGGTTTACATGATTTCTTAAAAAACACGAGTTTTTAGAAAATGTGTTTTATTTCATAAATGGAATCAACAAAGTATGCACATTCTACGTCATAACGACTTTCTATAGTTTGCGCATGCGTCCGGAAATAAGAAAAGCTTACTTCCCCCATTTTTCTAAATCACAGCTTCTAGAAGGTTTACATGATTTCTTAAAAAATACGAGTTTTTAGATAATGTGTTTTATTTCATAAATGGAATATACAAAGTATGCACATTCTACGTCATAACGACTTTCTGTAGTTTGTGCATGCGTCCGGAAATAATAAAAGCTTACTTCCACCATTTTTTAAAATCACAGCTTCTAGAAGGTTTATATGATTTCGTAAAAAAAACGAGTTTTTAGAAAATGTGTTTTATTTCATTAATGGAATCTACAAAGTATGCACATTCTACGTCATAACGACTTTCTATAGTTTGCACATGCGTCCGGAAATAAGAAAAGCTTACTTCCCCCGTTTTTTAAAATCACAGCTTCTAGAAGGTTTACATGATTTCTTAAAAAACACGAGTTTTTAGAAAATGTGTTTTATTTCATAAATGGAATCAACAAAGTATGCACATTCTACATCATAACGACTTTCTATAGTTTGCGCATGCGTTTGGAAATAAGAAAAGCTTACTTCCCCTGTTTTTTAAAATCACAGCTTCTAGAAGGTTTACATGATTTCTTAAAAAACACGAGTTTTTAGAAAATGTGTTTTATTTCATAAATGGAATCAACAAAGTATGCACATTCTACTTCATAACGACTTTCTATAGTTTGCGCATGCGTTCGGAAATAAGAAAAGCTTACATCCCCCGTTTTTTAAAATCACAGCTTCTAGAAGGTTTACATGATTTCTTAAAAAACACGAGTTTTTAGAAAATGTGTTTTATTTCATAAATGGAATCAACAAAGTATGCACATTCTACGTCATAACGACTTTCTATAGTTTGCACATGCGTCGGGAAATAAGAAAAGCTTACTTCCACCATTTTTTAAAATCACAGCTTCTAGAAGGTTTACATGACTTCTTAAAAAACACGAGTTTTTAGAAAATGTGTTTTATTTCATAAATGGAATCAACAAAGTATGCACATTCTACGTCATAACGACTTTCTATAGTTTGCGCATGCGTTTGGAAATAAGAAAAGCTTACTTCCCTCGTTTTTTAAAATCACAGCTTCTAGAAGGTTTACATGATTTCTTAAAAAACACGAATTTTTAGAAAATGTGTTTTATTTCATAAATGGAATCAACAAATTATGCGATTCAAACAAAGTGCTTATAGGCTGTAAGCCTCAGAAAAATGGATGGCGATTCTTGGAGCGATTTCTTGGAGCGACGGAGGTTTTTACTGGGCATGGCGTAACCCTAGGAGCTGGGGATGAGCGTAGGTCGGCCTGCGGCTGTCAGTGATGCGGTTTTATCCTCAATCACTTTCCTTGCATGGTTGGTGGCAGATATCTAGGAACCCCGTCCGGTTTGTATACAAAACTTTGTTCACATTTTACCCTGGTCTGTGTTTTTACCTGGGTTACGGTGGGCTGGTGGTAGCTAGTAACCATGGCTACGTATGACGACCGCGTAGATTATTCCTTTGACCCATCTGATGATGCGGCCATATGGACTCAACCTTCGGGCGCCGGGTGGCAGGTAGGGCTATATCCTGGGGAAGGAGGGGTGGAGGTTACATCTGCTGCGGAAAGTGCCGCTCTGGGCTTCTCACCATCTGGTTTTCTTAATATTTCTCCGGGCTTGGGACCGATATCTGCTCCCTCCCCCGATATCCCACCTATAACGCCTTTAAAGGATGCGGGGGCTCTTTGGTCTTCGGAACAGGTCTTAACTGCACTGGAGGGCTCAGAGGACAGGCATAAGGGTCCTGATTTTGCATCTGAGGGACATCTTGGAACTGTTGGCGGGGTTGATTCTACTACGGCTCCACTTCCTGTTTTATGTGCTGCGAAGGGTGGGGTTTGCACGTGGTCGGGACAATTAGAACCTCACGAACACCGGGGTTTTGCCAGCCCCTGTTTGGGTTCCGGTACTAGCTCGGATGAATGGGGAGGACCTTCTTCCGAGGATAATGCACAGCAGGGGAAACGGGGTAAAAAGCGTTGGCTGAAGCTTAGCAGGACAAAATACAACTACGCCCTGGGGGAAGATATCGAGTGGAATCGATTGGTCAAGATGACCGGTATCACCTTGGTTGGCAAAGCATTAGGCAGATCCTTTTCTCTCAGCACCATCGAATCTTGGGTGGGGGAGCATTGGGATGGTACCTTGGGCTATACTTCGGAGGTTGTGGAGCTAACACGCAACTGGTTTGCTTTCAATTTCCATGAGGAGGAACATACCAGATGGGTTCTGAATTCAAACTGGAGTTGGGACCACGGTCCGGTGATGATCAAACCTTGGCATCCGATGTTTGATGCTAGTCGGGAAAGACTAGATATTGTTCCGCTGTGGGTTCGGCTCCCAGGTTTACCCCTTCATTACTGGTCGGAGCGCCATTTCAGGGGGATTGGCAACATGATTGGTACATATTTAGATGGGGACTATAGTTTTCTTCATACCCGCCAGAGGAAGGTTGCCCGTATCCTAGTCAATCTGAATATCATAGATGGAATCGTACCGGATGTTACCCTCAGCTGGGGACCCTATGTGTATACGCAGAAATTGGATTATGAAAATGTTCCTTTCAGATGCCACCACTGTCATGCTTATGGTCATCCGATCGCTGAATGTAAACTTCCTTTTCGTCAGAAAAATATTGGTTCGCACAAAGCCCCTATTGCTGAGGTTGTTTCTCCTCCCTTGGAGGACCCTGTGGCTGTACCCCTTCCTAATGTGGTTTTGGACAAGGGTCATGGTTCTCCTCGGGACTCGGCGGACGCTCGACCTGCTTGCACTTCTACACCGGTTTCAGGTGCTTTGGTGGCTGGGGCTGATGTCTTACCACAGGAGATGGGAGTGGAGGCGCCACTCACTGGGGAAGCGTTTCCTGGTACTACTGCTTTGGAGCCCTCTCGTCAGACAACTATTACGGAACCTGGGTCTTCGTTCGCGGGTATACCTCATTCCATTACTCCTCTGTCCTTACATTTTGTTTTAAATAATTTTTCTTTTGAAAAATTTGAATATCTCTACGGCAATGGAGTTGGATTTACCCAACTGCTTAGACCCTACTCTCCCTTCCTGCTCCTCTACTCTGTCAAACTCTGGGGTGCTGCTGATTGACCATCCCTCTGTGGCTGAACCTGGGCCTACTGAAGACCTCTCCCCCTCCTCCCCCTCCACATCATCCGACTCCGGTTATTTCCTACGTTCCCTTTTGAAGATCTCCCCGGGTGGGTTGGGTACTGGGGTCAACACTATTGTCAAACCTGGAAAGGGCAGAGGCAGAAAATCCCATCTATCTAAGGCACAAACCAAGGCTAAGATGGACCTCATGGACGGCAAACAAGTGACTATTGATCGGGCGCTTAGAGCGGTGCGAGCCCAAAAGCGGGGTCGTTGATGAAGGTGATGTCTTTTAACTGCCGGGGTCCAGCTGGTCCCCATAAAAGATCAGCATTGCGCAGAGTGGTATCTCTTGAACACCCAGATATCATTCTGCTTCAGGAAACTATGGGTGTGGGGGAGACTATTAAATCTTTACTTGAAGTATGGTTTGGTGGCTGGAATTTTTCCACCTTGGATGCTCGGGGTCGGTCTGGTGGGCAGGCTATCGGCTGGAATACCCGCTCGGTTCAGTGTCATAATCTTTGGGGGATGGAAGGGGCTTTGGGGATGAAATGCACATCTTTGTACTTCAGTGAGATATTCACGGTGGTTAATATTTATGGACCATACTTGAACCGGGTTCCTTTTTGGGAATCCCTTTTCTCTCACCCCTTGTTACATGAGGGGAACCTATTAATCGGAGGGGATTTGAATTTCTCACTTGGGCCGGTAGAAGTGTGGGGCAGCAAAGCTCGGCCTGATCCATTGACTGATTTCTTCACTCATCAGTTGGTCACTCGAAATCTGCTTGATATCGAGCCGACACTACTTAAACCTACTTGGAGAAATAACAGAACTGGAGATTACAGAGTAGAAAAACATTTAGATCGTTTTCTGGTGTCTGAACTTTTTGTAGATAGGAACTATCTACTAAGGCAGTGGGTTGGCTCGAGGGGCTCATCAGATCACTTTCCTATTTTCATGGAGATGCGGGATGGTTCGTCGAAACCCGCTGGGCCACTAAAGTTTAATAAGATCTGGCTTAATGATGAGACCTTTACTGAACTTATTGGATCCACTTGGGTAATCTACAACCCTGGGATGGGCCTCTCTGCCTCACAACAGTTCTCAGACACTATCAAAAGGATTAAAGGGCCGGTGAAGACTTGGGCTTATGATAAGAATCATAGGGATGATAGGGAACTTAAGACTATTGAACTGGAGCTGCAATCCATTTATGAGTCTGGATCTGGGGGTCTTGGAACACCGGATGAGAAAGTCCATTTGGTCTCACTGGAGGGTCGAAGAAATAAGCTTTTATTGGTAAAGAGGAAACTTGGAGATTAAAGAGCAGGGCTCTATGGCTATCGGCTGGGGATGAGAACACAAAATTCTTTCATGCCTATGCAAAGGGAAGAAAGGCGGCCAATACCATTTGGAGTCTGGAAGACAATTTATGAAATTCCCAGAAGTCCTTTGATAGTATGGCTGGGGTTGGGGTAAATCATTTCAAAACTCTCTTCAAAGCCCCTACACAGGCTAACATTTTGGAGGTGGTCAGGATGGCTCAATTGTTTCCTCGGTTTGTGGAAGAGGCATACAATCTTTCCCTGATGGCTACTGTTACTGAAGCTGAATTAAAAGGGGTTTTACAGAGTCTTCAAAAAGACAAAAGCCTAGGACCGGATGGATGAACGGTGGAATTTATTCTTGCACTCTTTGATCTTATCGGAAATGATCTTCTGCAGATGGTTGATGACACTCGTAGATCGGGAAAAATTCCTGCTACCATGAACTCCACTTTTATTGCCCTTATTCCAAAAACGGATAACTCTTCCTCTTTAGGTGACTTCAGACCCATCTCTTTGTGCAACTGTGTATATAAAGTGGTGTCAAAGATCATTGCTGGGTGGCTAAAGGGTATACTGTCCACTCATATTTCGGAGGAACAATTTTGATTTCAGGAAGGACGACAAATTCATGAGGCAATTGGTGTAGCTCAGGAAGGCATACATAGTATGAAAGCTCGGAAAATCAAAGGAGCCATTATCAAGATTGATTTGTCTAAAGCATATGATAAGGTGAGTTGGTTGTATATTCATTTACTCCTCACTCATCTGGGTTTTGCTGTGGATTTTATCAGGTGGATTATGAGTTGTATAACTACCGTATCCTTTGCGGTGCTCATCAATGGTGCTGCCTCTCCTTTTTTTCGGTCTGAGAGAGGCCTTCGTCAGGGATGTCCACTATCCCCTTTACTTTTCCTCCTGGTTGCTGAGGGGCTTAGTAAAGCACTGAAAAAAGCTTGCAGGGATGGCACCCTTCATGGTATCCAAGTGGCTCCTGATTTTTTTATTACACATCTGCTGTTCGTGGATGATATCCTTATCTTCTGCACTGGTTCGGTTAGGGACATGGAAACCCTATAGGACATTTTTCAACTTTTTTCAGCTGCTACGGGAATGGAGATCAATGAGCGGAAATCCACCCTATCAACTCACCTGCTCAGGGATTTTGAGATTGTGGCTATAGGTAGGATTTTCCCATATACCTCCCTACCTCTTGATGATGGCTTCTGTTATCTTGGGTTTCATTTAAAACCAAATGCCTATACAAAACAGGACTGGCAATGGCTTATTGAAAAAATTCACAAGAGGTTGAAGGTCTGGAGCCACAGGTGGTTATCGCGGGCAGGTCGGCTGGTTCTGGTGAAATCGGTATTGGAGGCCATTCCGGTCTATTGGATGTCCCTCTCGTGGATTCCAAAAGGAACACTGGAGAAAGCACGTCAATTATGCTTTCGTTTCTTATGGAGCGGTAAAGGTGACTATGTATCCCCATGGGTTCGCTGGAAGAAGATCGCCATCCCGAAAGCATTAGGGGGATGGGGTCTTAAAAATATAAATCTTTTCGCCAGGGCTTTGGCAGCTAAAGGAGTGTGGAGACTGTTAAAATCGGAGAGCCTTTGGACTAAAGTTGTTTTTCGGAAATATATTGCCCCCGTATCAACTTTGGATTGGGTGCGAACGGTGGATAAGTCACATTTGGGATGCTCCATTATTTGGAAAGCTGTCATCTATTCATTCCCGGTGGTAGGAGATATGCTTGCGTGGAATGTTGGAAATGGGCAGGCACTCTGTGTAGGGGAGGATCCGTGGTTTGGAAGCACTGGTCATCACATTTTAAATGGTACTCTGATCTCTTCTCTACGGGACTTGGGTATCACACATCTATCTCATTTGGCTACTCCGGATAGGATACATCCGTGGACACAGTCATGGGTGGATGTGGATTCATTGGCACTTTCTGTGGCCGATCGGGTGGATTTGCGGGCTTATTTAGGTGCCTTAACTCGATCACATATACATATACGGGATAGGGACGACTGATTGGTATGGGAAGGCGCCCCAACTGGATTGTACACACCCAAGGAGGGATACATCAGCCTGAGTCATTTCCTGAATCCTCGTGAGCTGGTAGGGTGGTGGAAAATGATCTAGAAGATATACTGTCCATTGAAACATCGTCTTTTTATGTGGAATGTTCTTGAAAACACTGTACCTACCTGGGACTTTTTACAGAGGAAGAATCGGGTTGGGCCGGGCTAGTGCATCTTATGCAAAGCCAGCGAGAAAACCTGTTGTCACTTATTCCTTCAGTGTCGTTTTATGGTGCAAGTTTGGGCGGAATGTTCCAGAATTGTTAATGCTTCTCTGGATTGGGCAGGGTTTACTGTACTGGAGGCCTGGACTCGGTGGGTTTCGGAACCTATTGGAAAAATTTTCTTAAACCTTCCGTTATAGGTTGCGTGGGGCATTTGGATGGCTCGGAATATGATGATATTCAATGAGAAACAATGCACTCCAGTGGTAACTGCTGTTCAGATATGTGGTTTCCGAGAGGCTTTCCCTCATCACATCAAAGTGGCAAAATAGAGAGTGGTCCTTCCTTTGGACATTGATGAGACTATGCCTTGGGGATTTTATGACGGATTTGCTTTGGGTTTAAACTGCGGGGGTGGGGCAACACTACATCTCTATATAAACCATACATTCAACCTTTCTTGGGGACTGGGGAAGGGAGGAAATAATTATGCTGAAATTATGAGTTTAAAACTTCTTCTCATCTTTGCACAGGAAAAGGGATGTCACAGGTTAAATGTATATGGTGATTCTATGAATGTCACAAATTGGACAAATGGCACACAACAATGCAGGGATATTAGACTCGATAATATTCTTCAGGACATTCTGCAACTGAAACTTTCTTTTTTACATTTTTCTTGCAGACATGTATATAGGGAGAACAACAAGGAGGCGGATGAGGCTTCTAAGGTTGGGAGGGACTTGGCAGTGGGGTTGTGGAAAGTGAAGGAATACAACAATGGAACTCTCTATGAGTACTATCATAGACCCTTTATGGACGACATGCTTGGTATAGGATCGGTTCAGGCACAGGCCTAGGACAGGTCTTTTTTTTGGAATATGAACAGTTATTGATACTTGATGGCAGGGAGGTTTTTTGTTAAAACAAAATTGCTACAGTTATATCAGTGGACACTTGCAAGAGACTCGGGGAGTCATCTTGGTTTTTTCTTAAATTATGCTTACTAGTTCTTTTAAACTTGGTAACTTTCTACCGTGGGTAGTTACTATGAACAGATCAGATGGTTGTAAATGAACCGTTATGGTTTTATGACTTGTTTTATTGCTCCTTAAGTGGACAACTGGATGTTTCTACACATCTCTGTGAACTTACTTTTTTGCTCCTTAAGTGGACAACTGTATGCTTACTCTGCATATTCAGAATGTAATTTCTTCACCAGCTGAAATGAAATTACGCTTTTTTCCATGGAAAAAAACAAAACAAAGTATGCACATTCTACGTCATAACGACTTTCTATAGTTTGCGAATGCGTCCGGAAATAAGAAAAGCTTACTTCCACCGTTTTTTAAAATCACAGCTTCTAGAAGGTTTACATGATTTCTTAAAAAACACGAGTTTTTAGAAAATGTGTTTTATTTCATAAATGGAATCAACAAAGTATGCAAATTCTACGTCATAACGACTTTCTATAGTTTGCACATTCGTTCGGAAATAAGAAAAGCTTACTTCCACCGTTTTTTAAAATCACAGCTTCTAGAAGGTTTACACGATTTCGTAAAAAACACGTGTTTTTAGAAAATGTGTTTTATTTCATAAATGGAATCTACAAAGTATGCACATTCTACGTCATAACGACTTTCTATAGTTTGTGCATGCCTCCGGAAATAAGAAAAGCTTACTTCCCCCGTTTTTTAAAATCACAGCTTCTAGAAGGTTTACATGATTTCGTAAAAAACACGAGTTTTTAGAAAATGTGTTTTATTTCATAAATGGAATCAACAAAGTATGCACATTCTATGTCATAACGACTTTCTATAGTTTGTGCATGCGTCCGGAAATAAGAAAAGCTTACTTCCACCGTTTTTTAAAATCACAGCTTCTAGAAGGTTTACATGATTTCGTAAAAAACACGAGTTTTTAGAAAATGTGTTTTATTTCATAAATAGAATCTACAAAGTATGCACATTCTACGTCATAACGACTTTCTATAGTTTGCGCATGCATCCGGAAATAAGAAAAGCTTACTTCCCCCGTTTTTTAAAATCACAGCTTCTAGAAGGTTTACATGATTTCGTAAAAAGCACGAGTTTTTAGAAAATGTGTTTTATTTCATAAATGGAATCTACAAAGTATGCACATTCTACGTCATAACGACTTTCTATAGTTTGCGCATGTGTCCGGAAATAAGAAAAGCTTACTTCCCCAGTTTTTTAAAATCACAGCTTCTAGAAGGTTTACATGATTTCTTAAAAAACACGAGTTTTTAGAAAATGTGTTTTATTTCATAAATGGAATCAACAAAGTATGCACATTCTACGTCACAACGACTTTCTATAGTTTTCCCATGTGTCCAGAAATAAGAAAAGCTTACTTCCACCGTTTTTTAAAATCACAGCTTCTAGAAGGTTTACACGATTTCGTAAAAAACACGTGTTTTTAGAAAATGTGTTTTATTTCATAAATGGAATCTATAAAGTATGCACATTCTACGTCATAACGACTTTCTATAGTTTGCGCATGCGTCCGGAAATAAGAAAAGCTTACTTCCACCGTTTTTTAAAATCACAGCTTCTAGAAGGTTTACATGATTTCTTAAAAAACACGAGTTTTTAGAAAATGTGTTTTATTTCATAAATGAAATCAACAAAGTATGCACAATCTACGTCATAACGCCTTTCTATAGTTTGCGCATTCGTCCGGAAATAAGAAAAGCTTACTTCCACTGTTTTTTAAAATCACAGCTTCTAGAAGGTTTACATGATTTCGTAAAAAACACGACTTTTTAGAAAATGTGTTTTATTTGATAAATGGAATCTACAAAGTATGCACATTCTAGGTCATAACTACTTTCTATATTTTGCGCATGCGTTTGGAAATAAGAAAAGCTTACTTCCCCCGTTTTTTAAAATCACAGCTTCTAGAAGGTTTACATGATTTCTTAAAAAACACGAGTTTTTAGAAAATGTGTTTTATTTCATAAATGGAATCAACAAAGTATGCACATTCTACGTCATAACGAATTTCTATAGTTTGCGCATGCGTTTGGAAATAAGAAAAGCTTACTTCCCCCGTTTTTTAAAATCACAGCTTCTAGAAGTTTTACATGATTTGTTAAAAAACACGAGTTTTTAGAGAATGTGTTTTATTTGATAAATGGAATCAACAAAGTATGCACTTTCTACGTCATAACGACTTTCTATAGTTTGCGCATTCATCCGGAAATAAGAAAAGCTTACTTCCAGCATTTTTTAAAATCACAGCTTCTAGAAGGTTTACATGATTTCGTAAAAAACACGAGTTTTTCGAAAATGTGTTTTATTTCATAAATGGAATCAACAAAGTATGCACATTCTACGTCATAACGAATTTCTATAGTTTTCGCATGCGTCCGGAAATAAGAAAAGCTTACTTTACCCGTTTTTTAAAATCACAGCTTCTAGAAGGTTTACATGATTTCTTAAAAAACACGAGTTTTTAGAAAATGTGTTTTATTTCATAAATGGAATCAACAAAGTATGTGTTGAATATTGTAACTTCAAAGAATATTATATATGTACTTTATTATTCCGGAGATGTTTCATCCCTCCGAGGTAACCCTATTATATATCCGGAGATGTTTATTCCTCCGAGAGTTTGTATTAACTAGGGTTATTAGACCCACCGTGTGGGGGTCGGCCCTGTGGTCATATTTTTGGGGTTATTAGACTTCTCTAGGAGAGTTCGGCCCCATTAGGTCTTTTAGTCAGTCAGGAGTCAGTATAAATAAGAGAGGTGAACTCCTCATTAGGTCACTCACTCACTTGTGGAAGAGTGCGCACTTGTCTGGGAGATCTGCTAAGGAGACAAAGAAGGAAGGAGCACATCTTGTATTTTGGTTGATCATCTTATTGAGGAAAGCTTTGCTGGGTTTTCTACCCCATGAGGGTTTCCCAGGGTATATTGTGTGTCTATCTTGTGATTGTGTTTCTTTCAGTGATCTTGCTTGTCTATTTGGTTTAAACTTAACATGGTATCAGAGCTAGACTGAATAGGACATCTTTCACAAGGTAAGAATACCTCTTTCTCTCTCTTTGGTGAAGTTAGGGTTTCAGCCCAAAGTTGGTATTATTGATTTTTGGTTGCATGTCTGGATAGCTCTTTTCAATACCTTTCTTTTGAGCTATAGATCGAACTTTTTGGTTGGGTAGAACTCCGGGAAATCCAAACCCTAATTCTACCAAAAGTGCGATACGTCATATTTTGGTTTCAGAAAAAAGTTGTAATTTTTGAATTCTGATTACATGGCTGGATAGCCCTTCTCAAGAGCATTCTTTTGAGCTATAGATCGAACTTTTTGGTTGGGTAGAACTCCGGGAAAGTCAAACCCTAATTCTACCAAAAGTGCGATAAAATTCTGTTCCAGATTCCGAAAAAGTGAAAAGTAACTTCCCAGGTAAGTCTACTCTGTCTCTTGGACTCCCCCAAGAGAAGATGGCTCCAAATACTAAGCTTGAAGACAAGCTAGAAGGCATAGAGAATTTCCTGGCATGGAAATACAGAATTGGTCTCATTCTTGAGGAGAATGATCTTGCTCATTATATCAAGGAGGAAGTTGCAGAACCAGAAGAAGATGAAGCCAAAGAAAAACACAGGAAGGATCTGATTAGGGCAAAGAGAATCATAGCTGATTCTATTAAAGACCACTTGATTCCCCAAGTGGCTTCCAAGAAGACTCCAAAGGAAATGTATGATGCCCTAGGAAGAATGTCTGAAGGAAAGAACATGAATAGGAAGATGAATCTAAGGACTCAGTTGAAGAGTACCAAGATGCACAAAGGAGAATCCATTCAAGACTACTTCTCAAGAGTCTATCTAATCAAAGAGCAACTAGATTCCATTGGTGATACTCTTGATGAAGATGAACTTGTGATGACAGCTCTAAATGGTCTCACTAGACCTTGGGAGTCATTCATTCAAACTATGTGTGCCAGAAAAGAAAGTATGAAGTTTGATATAGTTTGGGAGGATTGTGTACAAGAGGAGGCTAGGGTTGCAAATAGAGAAGCCTTGCTCAAAGAAGATGACCAAGCTTTGGCTACCCACACCAAAAGAAGAAGGAGTCAATCCTACTCCAAGAAGGGTAGTCACAAGGAGTCTCATCCTCCTCACAGATTTCATAAGAAAAGAGGATCTACTCAAAGAAGGGATTACTCTTCTTTCCAGTGCTATTCTTGCCACAAATTAGGACACATTGCTAAAGATTGCCCTCTACAGAAGAAAAAGGGTACACACTACAAAAGACACCAAGCACATCTTGCAGAAGATGATAGTGAAGAAGAAGAAGTAGAGGAAGAAAGGTCTCACAATAAAAGGCCTAGAGATGAAGAGGAAGAAGAAGAAAGGACCTTCTCCAAAAGAAGGTCAAGAAGAAATACAGAAGAAGATGCAGAAGAATATGTTCTCTTCTCCGCACTCTCTGGATCCATAACCCCTGGAGAAGGTACATGGCTTATTGACAGTGGTGCTTCAAAGCACATGACAGGACAGAAAAGGACTCTCTCAAATCTTGAAGAAAAGAATTCTCCCCAAAAGGTATCTCTAGGAGATGACTATCAATATCCCATTAAGGGAATTGGTGAAGCAAACTACAAACTCGATTCTGGAACTCCCATGAAGATGAAGGAAGTTCTATATGTTCTAGGATTGAAGAAGAATTTGCTTTCAATCTCAGCTTTAGACAAGAAAGGCTAAAGAGTTGCATTCATTGATGGACAAGTGTTAATGTGGTCCAAAGGCAAATCCATTAAGGATGCAATTGTTATTGGTGAAGAAGAAGGAGGTTTATATAAACTCAAGGGTCATCCGGAAGCTGCTCTTGTTCATGAAACCTCTAGCCCCAGTGAGCTATGGCATAGAAGACTAGCTCACATTAACTACAAAGCCTTACCTTATGTAAGCAAGGTGGTCATAGGACTACCAGATTTAAAGGTTGATCATGATGGCTCATGTAAAGGGTGTAAGAAAGGCAAGAATGTCAAGAACCCCTTTCCAAAGAGTGAAACAAAGACTAAGGGTATCTTGGAGTTAATACACTCAGATGTATGTGGTCCAATGCCCACCACCTCTCTAAGTGGATTTGAATACTATCTTTCATTCATTGATGATCATTCAAGGAAAACTTGGATTTACTTTCTAAAGGGTAAGAATGAAGTTCTTGGAAAGTTCAAAGAGTTCAAGGCTCTAATAGAAAATCTCTCAGAAAAAGAAAATCAAGATTCTCAGAACAAGCAATGGTGGAGAATATACTTCAAAAGAGTTTGAAGAATTCTGTAAAGAAGCTGGAATCAAGAGAGAACTAACCACTCCTTACAATCCCCAACAAAATGGGGTTGCAGAAAGGAAAAATAGAACCATCATGGAAGCTGTGAAGACTATGATACATGACCAGGATCTTCCCATGTATCCGTGGGCTGAAGCTGCCAGAACAGCAGTATATGTTCAAAACAGATTATCTCATAGTGCTCTTGATTTCAAAACTCCAGAAGAAGTGTTTTCTGGAAAGAAGCCCGAGGTAAGCCATCTTAAAATATTTGGGTGTCCTGTGTACATCCACATTCCAAAGGAAAAGAGAACCAAGTTGGATCCTTCTGGTAAGAAAGGAATATTTGTTGGCTACTGTGAATCATCCAAAGCTTTCAGAATTTACATACCAGGCTTTCATCATATAGAAATCAGTAGAGATGTAACTTTTGATGAAGAAGCAGCTCTCAAGAAATCAAGAAAATGCCAACTTGAAGAAATCTATGAAGAAGATCCTTCTTCTAGAAACTCAGAGGCTGTTCACATTCCTGAAGATAATCCACCAGAGGATCATGACATGTTGGAACCACAAGAACCTCCTATCTCAGATTTATCAAAGAAAAGAAGGCCAGCATGGGCTAGAGATATTATCCAAGGGGCTGAAAAATATGGTGCTCCTGAAGGCCCCATTAGGTGTTTTAGTCAGTCAGGAGTCAGTATAAATAAGAGAGGTGAACTCCTCATTAGATCACTCACTCACTTGTGGAAGAGTGCGCACTTGTCTGGGAGATCTGCTAAGGAGACAAAGAAGGAAGGAGCACATCTTGTATTTTGGTTGATCATCTTATTGAGGAAAGATTTGCTGGGTTTTCTACCCCATGAGGGTTTCCCAGGGTATATTGTGTGTCTATCTTGTGATTGTGTTTCTTTCAGTGATCTTGCTTGTCTATTTGGTTTAAACTTAACATGGTATTGGTTTGGGGACTATATCCCAAACATCATTTTTCATTATCGACTGATATTCTTCTGTCATTGCTTCTACCCATTCTTTCTTTTGAGTTGCTTCTTCATAGCTAGTAGGCAATTGATCCACAAGATCACACATCAAGGCCATATAGTTGGACACTAGCTTTGGTTTCTTTCTTTCTCTAATGGATTTTCAAAATAAAACATGCTGCAGATGGTAGCATTGAAAAATACAAGGCAAGGTTTGTAGCCAGAGGATTCTCTCAAAAGGAGGGAATTGACTATGAAGAAACATTTGCACCTGTTGCTAGGTATACTTCAATTAGAACTATCATGGCACTTGCATCCATGATGAAATGGAAATTACATCAAATGGATGTTAAGACAGCTTTTCTGAATGGTGTAATTGAGGAAGAAGTATACATAGAACAACCTCAAGGTTTTGAGGTCAAAGACGGAAGGACCCATGTATGCAAATTGAAAAAGGCATTATATGGATTGAAGCAAGCTCCCAGGGCTTGGTACGGAAGGATTGATAGTTTCTTAACAAGCATGGGCTTTACCAAAAGTAAAGCTAACCCCAATCTTTATCTTAAAGTAATGGATGATGAACCTGTTATATTGTTGTTATATGTAGATGATCTATTTCTAACCGGAAATGAGAATCAAATCATTGAAAGCAAGAAGAAGCTTTCTTCAGAATTCGAAATGAAAGATCTCGGATTAATGCACTACTTCTTAGGCCTAGAAGTGTGGCAAGAGCCAAGAGGAATCTTTCTAAATCAAGGTAAGTATACTGTGGATATTCTCAAAAGATTTGATATGTTGGAGTGTAAAGCCATGGCCACTCCCATGGACTCCAACCTGAAACTATTAGTTAATGATTCATCAGAACTAGTGGACATAACCCTATATAGACAAATCATTGGATCATTGATGTATTTGACAAATACTAGGCCGGATATATGCTTTGCTGTAAATACCCCAAGTCAGTATTTAGTAGAACCTCGAAAGGTTCACCTTATAGCTGCAAAGCATATAATGAGGTACCTAAAAGGTACAGTGGACTTTGGCCTATACTATCTTGGAGGTAATGAACTCAAGTTACATGGCTACTCGGATTCTGATTGGGAGGAAGTGTCTCAGATAGGAAAAGTACTTCAGGCGGATGTTATGGCCTTGGATCTGCCATGATCTCTTGGTTCAGCAAGAAACAATCTAGTGTGGCCCTCAGTACTGCTGAAGCAGAATATATAGCTGCTTGCTCTGCCAGCTGTGAAGCAGTGTGGCTTCGGAAACTCTTATCTGGAATCTTTGACTTAGAAATGGATCCCACGGTGATTATGTGTGATAATCAAAGCTGCATTAAGATGAATGAAAATCCTGTGTTCCATGATAAGTCAAAACACATTGAGATCCGTTACTTCTATATACGAGACATGGTGGAGAAGGGAGCCATCAAGCTCGAGTACATAAGCACTGAGGATCAGATTGCCGATATCCTGACTAAACCTTTGTCTCGAGTAAAGTTTGAACACTTCCGAGACATGCTTGGTTTAGTCCAGAAGGACCCTCCTCGAAAGGGGGAGTAGTATAGTATTTGATAGCATTTTTGTTTTGTTGCACCTAGCTACTTACAAATTATTTAGATTTAGAACTCTTATATATCTTTTATTTTTTACGGATAAATGTTTTGATCCTAGATGTATACATGTTTTGGTGTGATGTATACATGTTTTGATATTATATGTATTAGTGAGAATACATGCTAGTTGAGATGTATACATGTTTTGGTGTGATGTATACATGTTTTGATATTATATGTATCAGTGACAATACATGCTAGATGTATACATGTTTTGGTGTGATGTATACATGTTTTGATGTTAGATGTATTAGTAAGAATACATGCTAGTTGTAATGTATACATGTTTTGATATTATATGTATCAGTGACAATACATGCTAGATGTATACATGTTTTGGTGTGATGTATACATGTTTTGATGTTAGATGTATTAGTAAGAATACATGCTAGTTGAGATGTATACATGTTTTGGTGTGATGTATACATGTTTTGATATTATATGTATCAGTGACAATACACGCTAGATGTATACATGTTTTGGTGTGATGTATACATGTTTTGATGTTAGATGTATTAGTAAGAATACATGCTAGTTGTGATGTATACATGTTTTGATATTATATGTATCAGTGACAATACATGCTAGATGTATACATGTTTTGGTGTGATGTATACATGTTCTGATGTTAGATGTATTAGTAAGAATACATGCTAGTTGTGATGTATACATATCTTGATGATTAGATGTATTAGTGAGAATACATGCTAAATGTGATACATGCTCTTGGATATTTGTACCTGTATAGATGAGAATACAGAAGGGGATTGGATCATCCTTGGAATTTCAGTCCTAACGAGAGCCGTAGACGTGAGGTCTCCGAGAATGAAGTCCTTAGTGGACAATTGAGGGGATTGGATCATCCTTGGACTTTCAGTCCTAAAGAGAGCCGTAGACGTGAGGTCTCCGAGAATGAAGTCCTTAGTGGACAGTTGAGGGGATTGGATCATCCCTGGACTTTCAGTCCTAAAGAGAACCGTAGACGTGAGGTCTCCGAGAATGAAGTCCTTAGAGGACAGTTGTGGGGATTGCATCATCCCGGAACTGCTAGTTCAAAATGTACGTGATGGGGATTGCATCATCCCGGAACTGCTAGTTCAAAATGTACGTGATGGGGATTGCATCATCCCGGAACTGCTAGTTCAAAATGTACGTGATGGGGATTGCATCATCCCGGAACTGCTAGTTCAAAATGTACGTGATGGGGATTGCATCATCCCGGAACTGCTAGTTCAAAATGTACGTGATGGGGATTGCATCATCCCGGAACTGCTAGTTCAAAATGTACGTGATGGGGATTGCATCATCCCGGAACTGCTAGTTCAAAATGTACGTGATGGGGATTGTATCATCCCCGGACTTCGGTCCCTGAATTGATCCGTAGACGAACGGTCTCCGAGAAAGTGATTGTATGGTTACTTGTATCGGTAGGATACTTGTATTGATGATGTGGTTACTTGTATCGGTAGGATACTTGTATTGATGATGTGGTTACTTGTATCGGTAGGATACTTGTATTGATGATGTGGTTACTTGTATCGGTAGGATACTTGTATTGATGATGTGGTTACTTGTATCGGTAGGATACTTGCATTTGATGATGTGGTTACTTGTATCAGTAGGTTACTTATATTGCTGATCATGTGATGACGATGCTGGTGATCGTGTGATGACGATGCCGCTAATCGTGTGATGACGATGCCGCTGATCGTGTGATGACGATGCTGCTGATCGTGTGATGACGATGCTGCTGATCATATGATGACAATGCTGCTGATCGTGTGATGACGATGCCGCTGATCGTGTGATGACGATGTTGCTGATCGTGTGATGACGATGCTGCTGATCGTGTGATGACGATGCTGTTGATCGTATGATGACGATACTGTTGATCGTGTGATGACGATGCTGCTGATCGTGTGATCACGATGCTGCTGATCGTGTAATGACGATGCTGCTGATCATGTGATGACGATGCTGCTGATCGTGTGATGACGATGCTGCTGATCATGTGATGACGATGCTGAAGATAGTGATGTTGACATTGATATACCAGTAACTGTTTGAGTTACTGATGAAGACAAATTGAAGAAAGCTTCCGATGATTTATAGATGTATCATGTATAGTGACTCCTTGCTCCTGCAGATGCTGTTATAATATCCTTCTCGTTAAGGGGGAGTGTTGAATATTGTAACTTCAAAGAATATTATATATGTACTTTATTATTCCGGAGATGTTTCATCCCTCCGAGGTAACCCTATTATATATCCGGAGATGTTTATTCCTCCGAGAGTTTGTATTAACTAGGGTTATTAGACCCACCATGTGGGGGTCGGCCCTGTGGTCATATTTTTGGGGTTATTAGACTTCTCCAGGAGAGGTCGGCCCCATTAGGTCTTTTAGTCAGTCAGGAGTAAGTATAAATAAGAGAGGTGAACTCCTCATTAGATCACTCACTCACTTATGGAAGAGTGCGCACTTGTCTGGGAGATCTGCTAAGGAGACAAAGAAGAAAGGAGCACATCTTGTATTTTGGTTGATCATCTTATTGAGGAAAGCTTTGCTGGGCTTTCTACCCCATGAGGGTTTCCCAGGGTATATTGTGTGTCTATCTTGTGATTGTGTTTCTTTCAGTGATCTTGCTTGTCTATTTGGTTTAAACTTAACAGTATGCACATTCTACATCATAACGACTTTCTATAGTTTGCGCATGCGTTTGGAAATAAGAAAAGCTTACTTCCCCCGTTTTTTAAAATCACAGCTTCTAGAAGGTTTACATGATTTCTTAAAAAACACGAGTTTTTAGAAAATATGTTTTATTTCATAAATGGAATCAACAAAGTATGCACATTCTACGTCATAACGACTTTCTATAGTTTGCGCATGCGTCCGGAAATAAGAAAAGCTTACTTCCCCCGTTTTTTAAAATCACAGCTTCTAGAAGGTTTACATGATTTCGTAAAAAACATGAGTTTTTAGAAAATGTGTTTTATTTCATAAATGGAATCAACAAAGTATGCACATTCTACGTCATAACGAGTTTCTATAGTTTGCGCATTCGTCCGGAAATAAGAAAAGCTTACTTTACCCGTTTTTTAAAATCACAGCTTCTAGAAGGTTTACATGATTTCTTAAAAAACGCGAGTTTTTAGAAAATGTGTTTTATTTCATAAATGGAATCAACAAAGTATGCACATTCTACGTCATAATGACTTTCTATAGTCTGCGCATGCGTTTGGAAATAAGAAAAGCTTACTTCCCCCGTTTTTTAAAATCACAGCTTCTAGAAGGTTTACATGATTTCTTAAAAAACACGAGTTTTTAGAAAATGTGTTTTATTTCATAAATAGAATCAACAAAGTATGCACATTCTACGTCATAACGAATTTCTATAGTTTGCACATGCATTCGGAAATAAGAAAAGCTTACTTCCACCATTTTTTAAAATCACAGCTTCTAGAAGGTTTACATGATTTCGTAAAAAACACGAGTTTTTAGAAAATGTGTTTTATTTCATAAATGGAATCAACAAAGTATGCACATTCTACGTCATAACGACTTTTTATAGTTTGCGCATGAGTCTGGAAATAAGAAAAGCTTACTTCCACTGATTTTTAAAATCACAGCCTCTAGATAGTTTACATGATTTCGTAAAAAACATGAGTTTTTAGAAAATGTGTTTTATTTCATAAATGGAATATACAAAGTATGCACATTCTACGTCACAACGACTTTGTATTGTTTGCGCATGCGTCCCGAAATAACAAAAGCTTACTTCCACTGTTTTTTAAAATCACAGCTTCTAGAAGGTTTACATGATTTCGTAAAAAACACGGGTTTTTAAAAAATGTGTTTTATTTCATCAATGGAATCTACAAAGTATGCACATTCTACGTCATAACGACTTTCTATAGTTTGGGCATGCGTCCAGAAATAAGAAAAGCTTACTTCCCCCGTTTTTTAAAATCACAGCTTCTAGAAGGTTTACATGATTTTGTAAAAAACACGAGTTTTTAGAAAATGTGTTTTATTTCATAAATGGAATCTACAAAGTATGCACGTTCTACATCATAACGACTTTCTATAGTTTTCGCATGCGCCCGGAAATTAGAAAAGCTTACTTCCACCGTTTTTTAAAATCACAGCTTCTAGACGGTTTACATGATTTCGTAAAAAACATGAGTTTTTAGAAAATGTGTTTTATTTCATAAATGGAATCAACAAAGTATGCACATTCTACGTCATAACGACTTTCTATAGTTTGCGCATGCGTCCAGAAATAAGAAAAGCTTACTTCCACCGATTTTTAAAATCACAGCTTCTAGAAGGTTTACATGATTTCGTAAAAAACACGAGTTTTTAGAAAATGTGTTTTATTTCATAAATGGAATCTTCAAAGTATGCACATTCTACATCATAATGACTTTGTATTGTTTGTGCATGCGTCCGGAAATAACAAAAGCTTACTTCCACCGTTTTTTAAAATCACAGCTTCTAGAAGGTTTACATGATTTCGTAAAAAACACGAGTTTTTAGAAAATGTGTTTTATTTCATAAATGGAATCTACAAAGTATGCACATTCTACGTCATAACGACTTTCTATAGTTTGCGCATGCATCTGGAAATAAGAAAAGCTTACTTCCCCCGTCTTTTTAAAATCACAGCTTCTAGAAGGTTTACATGATTTCGTAAAAAACGCGAGTTTTTAGAAAATGTGTTTTATTTCATAAATGGAATCTACAAAGTATGCAAATTCTACGTCATAACGACTTTCTATAGTTTGCGCATTCGTCCAGAAATAAGAAAAGCTTACATCCACCGTTTTTTAAAATCACAGCTTCTAGAAGGTTTACATGATTTCGTAAAAAACACGAGTTTTTAGAAAATGTGTTTTATTTCATAAATGGAATCAACAAAGTATGCACATTCTACGTCATAACAACTTTCTATAGTTTGAGAATGCGTCCGGAAATAAGAAACGCTTACTTCCCCCGTTTTTTAAAATCACATCTTCTAGAAGGTTTACATGATTTCTTAAAAAACACGAGTTTTTAGAAAATGTGTTTTATTTGATAAATGGAATCAACAAAGTATGCACATTCTACCTCATAATAACTTTCTATAGTTTGCGCATGCATTTGGAAATAAGAAAAGCTTACTTCCCCCGTTTTTTAAAATCACAGCTTCTAGAAGGTTTACATGATTTCTTAAAAAACACGAGTTTTTAGAAAATGTGTTTTATTTCATAAATAGAATCAACAAAGTATGCACATTCTACGTCATAACGACTTTCTATAGCTTGCGCATGCGTCCGGAAATAAGAAAAGCTTACTTCCACCCTTTTTTAAAATCACAGCTCCTAGAAGGTTTACATGATTTCGTAAAAAACAAGAGTTTTTAGAAAATGTGTTTTATTTCATAAAGGGAATCAACAAAATATGCACATTCTACATCATAAAGACTTTCTATAGTTTGCGCAAGCGTCCGGAAATAAGAAAAGCTTACTTCGACCGATTTTAAAATCACAGCCTCTAGAAGGTTTACATGATTTCGTGAAAAACATGAGTTTTTAGAAAATGTGTTTTATTTCATCAATGGAATATACAAAGTATGCACATTCTACGTCATAATGACTTTGTATTGTTTGCGCATGCGTCCGGAAATAGCAAAAGCTTAATTCCACCGTTTTTTAAAATCACGGCTTCTAGAAGGTTTACATGATTTCGTAAAAAACACGAGTTTTTAAAAAATGTGTTTTATTTCATCAATGGAATCTACAAAGTATGCACATTCTACGTCATAATGACTTTCTATAGTTTGCGCATGCGTTCGGAAATAAGAAAAGCTTACTGCCCTCGTTTTTTAAAATCACAGCTTCTAGAAGGTTTACATGATTTTGTAAAAAACACGAGTTTTTAGAAAATGTGTTTTCTTTCATAAATGGAATCTACAAAGTATGCACATTCTACATCATAACGACTTTCTATAGTTTGCGCATGCGTCCGGAAATAACAAAAGCTTACTTCCACCATTTTTTAAAATCACAGCTTCTAGAAGGTTTACATGATTTCGTAAAAAACACGAGTTTTTAGAAAATGTGTTTTATTTCATAAATGGAATCAACAAAGTATGCACATTCTACGTCATAACGAGTTTCTATAGTTTGCGCATTCGTCCGGAAATAAGAAAAGCTTACTTCCCCCGTTTTTTAAAATCACAGCTTCTAGAAGGTTTACATGATTTCCTAAAAAACACGAATTTTTAGAAAATGTGTTTTATTTCATAAATGGAATCAACAAAGTATGCACATTCTACATCATAATGACTTTCTATAGTTTGCGCATGCGTTTGGAAATAAGAAAAGCTTACTTCCCCCGTTTTTTAAAATCACAGCTTCTAGAAGGTTTACATGATTTCTTAAAAAACACGAGTTTTTAGAAAATGTGTTTTATTTCATAAATGGAATCAACAAAGTATGCACATTCTACGTCATAACGACTTTCTATAGTTTGCGCATGCGTTTGGAAATAAGAAAAGCTTACTTCCCCCGTTTTTTAAAATCACAGCTTCTAGAAGGTTTACATGATTTCTTAAAAAACACGACTTTTCAGAAAATGTGTTTTATTTCATAAATGGAATCAACAAAGTATGCACATTCTACATCATAACGAATTTCTATAGTTTGCACATGTGTTTAGAAATAAGAAAAGCTTACTTCCCCCGTTTTTTAAAATCATAGCTTCTAGAAGGTTTACATGATTTCTTAAAATACAGGAGTTTTTAGAAAATGTGTTTTGTTTCATAAATGGAATCAGCAAAGTATGCACATTCTACGTCATAACGACTTTCTATAGTTTGCGCATGCGTTTGGAAATAAGAAAAGCTTACTTCCCGCGTTTTTTAAAATCACAGCTTCTAGAAGGTTTACATGATTTCGTAAAAAACACGAGTTTTTAGAAAATGTGTTTTATTTCATAAACGGAATCTACAAAGTATGCACATTCTACGTCATAGCGACTTTCTATAGTTTGCGCATTCGTCTGGAAATAAGAAAAGCTTACTTCCACCATTTTATAAAATCACAGCTTCTAGAAGGTTTACATGATTTCGTAAAAAACACGAGTTTTTAGAAAATGTGTGTTATTTCTTAAATGGAATCAACAAAGTATGCACATTCTACGTCATAACTATCTTCTATAGTTTGCGCATTCGTCCGGAAATAAGAAAAGCTTAGATTCCCCGGTTTTTTAAAATCACAGCTTCTAGAAGGTTTACATGATTTCTTAAAAAACACGAGTTTTTAGAAAATGTGTTTTATTTCATAAATGGAATCAACAAAGCATGCACATTCTACATCATAACGACTTTCTATAGTTTGCGCATGCGTTTGGAAATAAGAAAAGCTTACTTCCCCCGTTTTTTAAAATCACAGCTTCTAGAAGGTTTACATGATTTCTTAAAAAACACGAGTTTTTAGAAAATGTGTTTTATTTCATAAATGGAATCAACAAAGTATGCACATTCTACGTCATAACGACTTCCTATAGTTTGCGCATGCGTTTGGAAATAAGAAAAGCTTACTTCCCCCGCTTTTTTAAATCACAGCTTCTAGAAGGTTTACATGATTTCTTAAAAAACACGAGTTTTTAGAAAATGTGTTTTATTTCATAAATGGAATCAACAAAGTATGCACATTCTATGTCATAACTATCTTCTATAGTTTGCGCATTCGTCCGGAAATAAGAAAAGCTTGCTTTCACCATTTTTTAAAATCACAGCTTCTAGAAGGTTTACATGATTTCGTAAAAAACACAAGTTTTTAGAAAATGTGTTTTATTTCATAAATGTAATCAAGAAAGTATGCACATTCTACGTCATAATGACTTTCTATAGTTTGCGCATTCCTCCGGAAATAAGAAAAGCTTACTTCCCCAGTTTTTTAAAATCACAGCTTCTAGAGGGTTTACATGATTTCTTAAAAAACACGAGTTTTTAGAAAATGTGTTTTATTTCATAAATGGAATCCACAAAGCATGCACATTGTACATCATAACGACTTTCTATAGTTTGCGCATGCGTTTGGAAATAAGAAAAGCTTACTTCCACCATTTTTTAAAATCACAGCTTCTAGAAGTTTTACATCATTTTGTAAAAAACATGAGTTTTTAGAAAATGTGTTTTATTTCATAAACAGAATCTACAAAGTATGCACATTCTACATCATAACGACTTTCTATTGTTTGCGCATGCGTCCGGAAATAAGAAAAACTTACTTCCACCATTTTTTAGAATCACAGCTTCTAGAAGGTTTACATGATTTCGTAAAAAACATGAGTTTTTAGAAAATGAGTTTGATTTCATAAATGGAATCAACAAAGTATGCACATTCTAGTTCATAACGACTTTCTATAGTTTGCGCATGCGTTTGGAAATAAGAAAAGCTTACTTCCCCCGTTTTTTAAAATCACAGCTTCTAGAAGGTTTACATGATTTCTTAAAAAACACCAGCTTTTAGAAAATGTGTTTTATTTCATAAATAGAATCAACAAAGTATGCAAATTCTACGTCATAACGACTTTCTATAGTTTGCACATGCGTCCGGAAATAAGAAAAGCTTACTTCCACCGTTTTTTATAATCACAGCTTCTAGAAGGTTTACATGATTTCGTAAAAAACACGAGTTTTTAGAAAATGTGTTTTATTTCATAAATGGAATCAACAAAGTATGCACATTCTACGTCATAACGACTTTCTATAGTTTGCGCATGCGTCCGGAAATAAGAAAAGCTTACTTCCACCGATTTTTAAAATCACAGCTTCTAGATGGTTTACATGATTTCGTAAAAAACACGAGTTTTTAGAGAATGTGTTTTATTTCATAAATGGAATCTACAAAGTATGCACATTCTACGTCATAACGAATTTCTATAGTTTGCGCATGCGTCCGGAAATAAGAAAAGCTTACTTCCACCGTTTTTTAAAATCACAGCTTCTAGAAGGTTTACATGATTTCGTAAAAAACACGAGTTTTTAGAAAATGTGTTTTCTTTCATAAATTGAATCAACAAAGTATGCACATTCTACGTCATAACGACTTTCTATAGTTTGCGCATGAGTCCGGAAATAAGAAAAGCTTACTTCCACCGATTTTTAAAATCACAGCCTCTAGAAGGTTTACATGATTTCGTAAAAAACATGAGTTTTTAGAAAATGTGTTTTATTTCATAAATGGAATATACAAAGTATGCACATTCTACGTCATAACGACTTTGTATTGTTTGCGCATGCGTCCGGAAATAACAAAAGATTACTTCCATCGTTTTTTAAAATCACAGCTTTTAGAAGGTTTACATGATTTCGTAAAAAACACGAGTTTTTAAAAAATGTGTTTTATTTCATCAATGGAATCTACAAAGTATGCACATTCTATGTCATAACGACTTTCTATAGTTTGCGTATGCGTCCGGAAATAAGAAAATCTTAATTCCCCCGTTTTTTAAAATCACAGCTTCTAGAACGTTTACATGATTTTGTAAAAAACACGAGTTTTTAGAAAATGTGTTTTATTTCATAAATGGAATATACAAAGTATGCACATTCTACGTCATAACGACTTTCTATAGTTTGCGCATGCGTCCCGAAATAACAAAAGCTTACTTCCACAATTTTTTAAAATCACAGCTTCTAGAAGGTTTACATGATTTCGTAAAAAACAAGGGTTTTTAGAAAATGTGTTTTATTTCATAAATGGAATCAACAAAGTATGCACATTCTACGTCATAACGACTTTCTATAGTTTGAGCATGAGTCCAGAAATAAGAAAAGCTTACTTGCCCCATTTTTTAAAATCACAACTTCTAGAAGGTTTACATGATTTTGTAAAAAACACGCGTTTTTAGAAAATGTGTTTTATTTCATAAATGGAATCAACAAAGTATGCACGTTCTACATCATAACGACTTTCTATAGTTTGCGCATGCGTTTGGAAATAAGAAAAGCTTACTTCCCCCGTTTTTTAAAATCACAGCTTCTAGAAGGTTTACATGATTTCTTAAAAAACACGAATTTTTAGAAAATGTGTTTTATTTCATAAATGGAATCAACAAACTATGCACATTCTACATCATAACGACTTTCTATAGTCTGCGCATGCGTTTGGAAATAAGAAAAGCTTACTTCCCCCGTTTTTTAAAATCACAGCTTCTAGAAGGTTTACATGATTTCTTAAAAAACACGAGTTTTTAGAAAATGTGTTTTATTTCATAAATAGAATCAACAAAGTATGCACATTCTACGTCATAACGACTTTCTATAGTTTGCACATGCGTCCGGAAATAAGAAAAGCTTACTTCCACCGTTTTTTAAAATCACAGCTTCTAGAAGGTTTACATGATTTCGTAAAAAACACGAGTTTTTAGAAAATGTGTTTTATTTCATAAATGGAATCAACAAAGTATGCACATTCTACGTCATAACGACTTTCTATAGTTTGCACATTCGTCTGGAAATAAGAAAAGCTTACTTCCCCCGTTTTTTAAAATCACAGCTTCTAGAAGGTTTACATGATTTCTTAAAAAACACGAGTTTTTAGAAAATGTGTTTTATTTCATAAATGGAATCAACAAAGTATGCACATTCTACATCATAACGACTTTCTATAGTTTGCGCATGCGTTTGGAAATAAGAAAAGCTTACTTCCCCCGTTTTTTAAAATCACAGCTTCTAGAAGGTTTACATGATTTCTTAAAAAACACGAGTTTTTAGAAAATGTGTTTGATTTCATAAATGGAATCAACAAAGTATGCACATTCTACGTCATAACGACTTTCTATAGTTTGCGCATGCATTTGGAAATAAGAAAATCTTACTTCCCCCATTTTTTAAAATCACAGCTTCTAGAAGGTTTACATGATTAATTAAAAAACACGAGTTTTTAGAAAATGTGTTTTATTTCATAAATGGAATCAACAAAGTATGCATATTCTACATCATAACGACTTTCTATAGTTTGCGCATGCATTTGGAAATAAGAAAAGCTTACTTCCCCAGTTTTTTAAAATCACAGCTTCTAGAAGGTTTACATGATTTCTTAAAAATCACGAGTTTTTAGAAAATGTGTTTTATTTCATAAATGGAATCAACAAAGTATGCACATTCTACGTCATAACGACTTTCTATAGTTTGCGCATGCGTCCGGAAATAAGAAAAGCTTACTTCCACCGTTTTTTAAAATCACAGCTTCTAGAAGGTTTACATGATTTCTTAAAAAACACGAGTTTTTAGAAAATGTGTTTTATTTCATAAACGGAATCTACAAAGTATGCACATTCTACATCATAACGACTTTCTATTGTTGGCGCATGCGTCCGGAAATAAGAAAAGCTCACTTCCACCGTTTTTTAAAATCACAGCTTCTAGAAGGTTTACATGATTTCTTAAAAAACACGAGTTTTTAGAACATGTGTTTTATTTCATAAATGGAATCAACAAAGTATGCACATTCTAGTTCATAACGACTTTCTATAGTTTGTGCATGCGTTTGGAAATAAGAAAAGCTTACTTCCCCCGTTTTTTAAAATCACAGTTTCTAGAAGGTTTACATGATTTCTTAAAAAACACCAGTTTTTAGAAAATGTGTTTTATTTCATAAATAGAATCAACAAAGTATGAAAATTCTACGTCATAACGACTTTCTATAGTTTACACATGCGTGCGGAAATAAGAAAAGCTTACTTCCACCGTTTTTTAAAATCACAGCTTCTAGAAGGTTTACATGATTTCGTAAAAAACACGAGTTTTTAGAAAATGTGTTTTATTTCATAAATGGAATCAACAAAGTATGCACATTCTACGTCATCAAGACTTTCTATAGTTTGCGCATGCGTCCAGAAATAAGAAAAGCTTACTTCCACCGATTTTTAAAATCACAGCTTCTAGAAGGTTTACATGATTTCGTAAAAAACACGAGTTTTTAGAAAATGTGTTTTATTTCATAAATGGAATCTTCAAAGTATGCACATTCTACATCATAACGACTTTGTATTGTTTGTGCATGCGTTCGGAAATAACAAAAGCTTACTTCCACCGTTTCTTAAAATCACAGCTTCTAGAAGGTTTACATGATTTCGTAAAAAACACGAGTTTTTAGAAAATGTGTTTTATTTCATAAATGGAATCTACAAAGTATGCACATTCTACGTCGTAACGACTTTCTACAGTTTGCACATGCATCTGGAAATAAGAAAAGCTTACTTCCCCCGTCTTTTTAAAATCACAGCTTCTAGAAGGTTTACATGATTTCATAAAAAACGTGAGTTTTTAGAAAATGTGTTTTATTTCATAAATGGAATCTACAAAGTATGCAAATTCTTTTTCATAACGACTTTCTATAGTTTCCGCATTCGTCCTGAAATAAGAAAAGCTTACATCCACCGTTTTTTAAAATCACAGCTTCTAGAAGGTTTACATGATTTCGTAAAAAACACGAGTTTTTAGAAATTGTGTTTTATTTCATAAATGGAATCAACAAAGTATGCACATTCTACGTCATAACGACTTTCTATAGCTTGCGCATGCGTCCGGAAATAAGAAAAGCTTACTTCCACCGTTTTTTAAAATTACAGCTTCTAGAAGGTTTACATGATTTCGTAAAAAACACGAGTTTTTAGAAAATGTGTTTTATTTCATAAATGGAATCAACAAAGTATGCACATTCTACGTCATAACGACTTTCTATAGTTTGCGCATTCGTCCGGAAATAAGAAAAGCTTACTTCCCCCGTTTTTTAAAATCACAGCTTCTAGAAGGTTTACATGATTTCTTAAAAAACACGAGTTTTTAGAAAATGTGTTTTATTTCATAAATGGAATCAACAAACTATGCACATTCTACATCATAACGACTTTCTATAGTTTGCGCATGCGTTTGGAAATAAGAAAAGCTTACTTCCCCCGTTTTTTAAAATCACAGCTTCTAGAAGGTTTACATGATTTCTTAAAAAACACGAGTTTTTAGAAAATGTGTTTTATTTCATAAATGGAATCAACAAAGTAAGCACATTCTACGTCATAACGACTTTCTATAGTTTGCGCATGCGTTTGGAAATAAGAAAAGCTTACTTCCCCCGTTTTTTAAAATCACAGCTTCTAGAAGGTTTACATGATTTCTTAAAAAACACGAGTTTTTAGAAAATGTGTTTTATTTCATAAATGGAATCAACAAAGTATGCACATTCTACATCATAATGACTTTCTATAGTTTGCGCATGGGTTTGGAAATAAGAAAAACTTACTTCCCCCGTTTTTTAAAATCACAACTTCTAGAAGGTTTACATGATTTCTTAAAAAACACGAGTTTTTAGAAAATGTGTTTTATTTCATAAATGGAATCAACAAAGTATGCACATTCTACGTCATAACAACTTTCTATAGTTTGCGCATGCGTTTGGAAATAACAAAAGCTTATTTCCCCCATTTTTTAAAATCACAGCTTCTAGAAGGTTTACATGATTTCTTAAAAAACATGAGTTTTTAGAAAATGTGTTTTATTTCATAAATGGAATCACCAAAGTATGCACATTCTACGTCATAACGACTTTCTATAGTTTGCGCATGCGTTTGGAAATAAGAAAATCTTACTTCCCCCGTTTTTTAAAATCACAGCTTCTAGAAGGTTTACATGATTTCTTAAAAAACACGAGTTTTTAGAAAATGTGTTTTATTTCATAAATGGAATCAACAAAGTATGCACATTCTACGTCAGAACGACTTTCTATAGTTTGCGCATGCGTCCGGAAATAAGAAAAGCTTACTTCCCCCGTTTTTTAAAATCACAGCTTCTAGAAGGTTTACATGATTTCGTAAAAGCCACGAGTTTTTAGAAAATGTGTTTTATTTCATAAACGGAATCTACAAAGTATGCACATTCTACGTCATAGCGACTTTCTATAGTTTGCGCATGCGTCTGGAAATAAGAAAAGCTTACTTCCGCCATTTTATAAAATCACAGGTTCTAGAAGGTTTACATGATTTTGTAAAAAACACGAGTTTTTAGAAAATGTGTGTTATTTCTTAAATGGAATCAACAAAGTATGCACATTCTACGTCATAACTATCTTCTATAGTTTGCGCATTCGTCCGGATATAAGAAAAGCTTACTTCCCCGGTTTTTAAAAATCACAGCTTATAGAAGGTTTACATGATTTCTTAAAAAACACGAGTTTTTAGAAAATGTGTTTTATTTTATAAATGGAATCAACAAAGCATGCACATTCTACATCATAACGACTTTCTATAGTTTGCGCATGTGTTTGGAAATAAGAAAAGCTTACTTCCCCCGTTTTTTAAAATCACAGCTTCTAGAAGGTTTACATGATTTCTTAAAAAACATGAGTTTTTAGAAAATGTGTTTTATTTCATCAATGGAATCAACAAAGTATGAACATTCTACGTCATAACGACTTCCTATAGTTTGCGCATGCGTTTGGAAATAAGAAAAGCTTACTTCCCCCATTTTTTAAAATCACAGCTTCTAGAAGGTTTACATGATTTGTTAAAAAACACGAGTTTTTAGAAAATGTGTTTTATTTCATAAATGGAATCAACAAAGTATGCATATTCTACGTCATAACTATCTTCTATAGTTTGCGCATTCGTCCGGAAATAAGAAAAGCTTGCTTCCACCATTTTTTAAAATCACAGCTTCTAGAAGGTTTACATGATTTCGTAAAAAACACGAGTTTTTAGAAAATGTGTTTTATTTCATAAATCGAATCAACAAAGTATGCACATTCTACGTCATAATGACTTTCTATAGTTTGCGCATTCCTCTGGAAATAAGAAAAGCTTACTTCCCCAGTTTTTTAAAATCACAGCTTCTAGAAGGTTTACATGATTTCTTAAAAAACACGAGTTTTTAGAAAATGTGTTTTATTTCATAAATGGAATCAACAAAGCATGCACATTGTACATCATAACGACTTTCTATAGTTTGCGCATGCGTTTGGAAATAAGAAAAGCTTACTTCCACCATTTTTTAAAATCACAGCTTCTAGAAGTTTTACATCATTTCGTAAAAAACATGAGTTTTTAGAAAATGTGTTTTATTTCATAAACAAAATCTACAAAGTATGCACATTCTACATCATAACGACTTTCTATTGTTTGCGCATGCGTCCGGAAATAAGAAAAGCTTACTTCCACCATTTTTTAGAATCACAGCTTCTAGAAGGTTTACATGATTTCGTAAAAAACATGAGTTTTTAGAAAATGAGTTTTATTTCATAAATGGAATCAACAAAGTATGCACATTCTAGTTCATAACGACTTTCTATAGTTTGCGCATGCGTTTGGAAATAAGAAAAGCTTACTTCCCCGGTTTTTTAAAATCACAGCTTCTAAAAGGTTTACATGATTTCTTAAAAAACACCAGTTTTTAGAAAATGTGTTTTATTTCATAAATAGAATCAACAAAGTATGCAAATTCTACGTCATAACGAATTTCTATAGTTTGCACATGCGTCTGGAAATAAGAAAAGCTTACTTCCACTGTTTTTTAAAATCACAGCTTCTAGAAGGTTTACATGATTTCGTAAAAAACACGAGTTTTTAGAAAATGTGTTTTATTTCATAAATGGAATCAACAAAGTATGCACATTCTACGTCATAAGGACTTTCTATAGTTTGCACATGAGTCCGGAAATAAGAAAAGCTTACTTCCACCGATTTTTAAAATCACAGCCTCTAGAAGGTTTACATGATTTCGTAAAAAACATGAGTTTTTAGAAAATGTGTTTTTTTTCATAAATGGAATATACAAAGTATGCACATTCTACGTCATAACGACTTTGTATTGTTTGCGCATGCGTCCGGAAATAACAAAAGCTTACTTCCATCATTTTTTAAAATCACAGCTTTTAGAAGGTTTACATGATTTCGTAAAAAACACGAGTTTTTAAAAAATGTGTTTTATTTCATCAATGGAATCTACAAAGTATGCACATTCTATGTCATAACGACTTTCTATAGTTTGCGCATGAGTCCGGAAATAAGAAAAGCTTACTTGCCCCGTTTTTTAAAATCACAGCTTCTAGAAGGTTTACATGATTTCTTAAAAAACACGAGTTTTTAGAAAATGTGTTTTATTTCATAAATGGAATCAACAAAGTATGCACATTCTACATCATAACGACTTTCTATAGTTTGCGCATGCGTTTGGAAATAACAAAAGCTTACTTCCCCCGTTTTTTAAAATCACAGCTTCTAGAAGGTTTACATGATTTCTTAAAAAACACGAGTTTTTAGAAAATGTGTTTTATTTCATAAATGGAATCAACAAAGTATGCACATTCTACGTCATAACGACTTTCTATAGTTTGCGCATGCGTTTGGAAATAAGAAAAGCTTACTTCCCCCGTTTTTTAAAATCACAGCTTCTAGAAGGTTTACATGATTTTGTAAAAAACACGAGTTTTTAGAAAATGTGTTTTATTTCATAAATGGAATCTACAAAGTATGCACATTCTACGTCATAACGACTTTCTATAGTTCGCGCATGCGTCCGGAAATAAGAAAATCTTACTTCCACCATTTTTTAAAATCACAGCTTCTAGAAGGTTTACATGATTTCGTAAAAAACACGAGTTTTTAGAAAATGTGTTTTATTTCATAAATGGAATCAACAAAGTGTGCACATTCTACGTCATAACGACTTTCTATAGTTTGCGCATTCGTCCGGAAATAAGAAAAGCTTACTTGCCCCGTTTTTTAAAATCACAGCTTCTAGAAGGTTTACATGATTTCTTAAAAAACATGAGTTTTTACAAAATGTGTTTTATTTCATAAATGGAATCAAAAAAGTATGCACATTCTATATCATAATGACTTTCTATAGTTTGCGCATGGGTTTGGAAATGAGAAAAACTTACTTCCCCCGTTTTTTAAAATCACAGCTTCGAGAAGGTTTACATGATTTCTTAAAAAACACGAGTTTTTAGAAAATGTGTTTTATTTCATAAATGGAATCAAAAAAGTATGCACATTCTACGTCATAACAACTTTCTATAGTTTGCGCATGCGTTTGGAAATAAGAAAAGCTTATTTTCCCCGTTTTTTAAAATCACAGCTTCTAGAAGGTTTACATGATTTCTTAAAAAACACGAGTTTTTAGAAAATGTGTTTTATTTCATAAATGGAATCAACAAAGTATGCACATTCTACATCATAACGAATTTCTATAGTTTGCGCATGCGTTTGGAAATAATAAAATCTTACTTCCCCCGTTTTTTAAAATCACAGCTTCTAGAAGGCTTACATGATTTCTTAAAAAACACGAGTTTTTAGAAAATGTGTTTTATTTCATAAATGGAATCAACAAAGTATGCACATTCTACATCAGAACGACTTTCTATAGTTTGCGCATGCGTCCGGAAATAAGAAAAGCTTACTTCCCCCGTTTTTTAAAATCACAACTTCTAGAAGGTTTACATGATTTCGTAAAAAACACGAGTTTTTAGAAAATGTGTTTTATTTCATAAATGGAATCTACAAAGTATGCACATTCTACGTCATAACGACTTTCTATAGTTTGCGCATGCGTCCGGAAATAAGAAAAGCTTACTTCCACCATTTTATAAAATCACAGCTTCTAGAAGGTTTACATGATTTCGTAAAAAACACGAGTTTTTAGAAAATGTGTTTTATTTCTTAAATGGAATCAACAAAGTATGCACATTCTACGTCATAACGACTTTCTATAGTTTGCGCATTCGTTTGGAAATAAGAAAAGCTTACTTCCCCCGTTTTTTAAAATCACAGCTTCTAGAAGGTTTACATGATTTCTTAAAAAACACGAGTTTTTAGAAAATGTGTTTTATTTCATAAATGGAATCAAAAAAGTATGCACATTCTACATCATAACGACTCTCTATAGTTTGCGCATGGGTTTGGAAATAAGAAAAACTTACTTCCCCCGTTTTTTAAAATCACAGCTTCTAGAAGGTTTACATGATTTCTTAAAAAACACGAGTTTTTAGAAAATGTGTTTTATTTCATAAATGGAATCAACAAAGTATGCACATTCTACATCATAACGACTTTCTATAGTTTGCGCATGCATTTGGAAATAAGAAAAGCTTACTTCCCCCGTTTTTTAAAATCACAGCTTCTAAAAGGTTTACATGATTTCCTAAAAAACACGAGTTTTTAGAAAATGTGTTTTATTTCATAAATGGAATCAACAAAGTATGCACATTCTACGTCATAACGACTTTCTATATTTTGCCCATGCGTCCGGAAATAAGAAAAGCTTACTTCCCCCGTTTTTTAAAATCACAGCTTCTAGAAGGTTTACATGATTTGGTAAAAAACACGAGTTTTTAGAAAATGTGTTTTATTTCATAAACGGAATCTACAAAGTATGCACATTCTACATCAGAACGACTTTCTATTGTTTGCGCATGCATCCGGAAATAAGAAAAGCTTACTTCCACCGTTTTTTAAAATCACAGCTTCTAGAAGTTTTACATCATTTCGTAAAAAACATGAGTTTTTAGAAAATGTGTTTTATTTCATAAATGGAATCAACAAAGTAAGCACATTCTCGTTCATAACGAATTTCTATAGTTTGTGCATACGTTTGGAAATAAGAAAAGCTTACTTCCCCCGTTTTTTAAAATCACAGCTTCTAGAAGGTTTACATGATTTCTTAAAAAACACCAGTTTTTAAAAATGTGCTTTATTTCATAAATAGAATCAACAAAGTATGCAAATTCTATGTCATAACGACTTTCTATAGTTTACACATGCGTCCGGAAATAAGAAAAGCTTACTTCCACCGTTTTTTAAAATCACAGCTTCTAAAAGGTTTACATGATTTCGTAAAAAACACGAGTTTTTAGAAAATGTGTTTTATTTCATAAATGGAATCAACAAGGTATGCACATTCTACGTCATAACGAATTTCTATAGTTTGCGCATGCGTCCGGAAATAAGAATAGCTTACTTCCACCGATTTTTAAAATCACATCTTCTAGAAGGTTTACATGATTTCGTAAAAAACATGAGTTTTTAGAAAATGTGTTTTATTACATAAATGGAATCTACAAACTATGCACATTCTACATCATAACGACTTTGTATTGTTTGCGCATGCGTCCGGAAATAACAAAATCTTACTTCCACCGTTTTTTAAAATCACAGATTCTAGAAGGTTTACATGATTTCGTAAAAAACACGAGTTTTTTGAAAATGTGTTTTATTTCATAAATGGAATCTACAAAGTATGCACATTCTACGTCATAACGACTTTCTATAGTTTGCACATGCGTCTGGAAATAAGAAAAGCTTACTTCCCCCGTTTTTTAAAATGACAACTTCTAGAAGGTTTACATGATTTCGTAAAAAACACGAGTTTTTAGAAAATGTGTTTTATTTCATAAATGGAATCTACAAAGTATGCACATTCTATGTCATAACGACTTTCTATAGTTTGCGCATGCGTCCGGAAATAAGAAAACCTTACTTCCACCGTTTTTTAAAATCACAGCTTCTAGAAGGTTTACATGATTTCGTAAAAAACACGAGTTTTTAGAAAATATGTTTTATTCCATAAATGGAATTAAAAATGTATGCACATTCTACGTCATAATGACTTTCTATAGTTTGTGCATTCGTCCGGAAATAAGAAAAGCTTACTTCCCCCGTTTTTTAAAATCACAGCTTCTAGAAGGTTTACATGATTTCGTAAACAACACGAGTTTTTAGAAAATGTGTTTTATTTCATAAATGGAATCTACAAAGTATGCACATTCTACGTCCTAACGAATTTCTATAGTTTGCGCATGCGTTTGGAAATAAGATAAGCTTACTTCCCCCGTTTTTTAAAATCACAGCTTCTAGAAGGTTTACATGATTTCTTAAAATACACGAGTTTTTAGAAAATGTGTTTTATTTCATAAATGGAATCAACAAAGTATGCACATTCTACGTCATAACAACTTTCTATAGTTTGCGGATGCGTTTGGAAATAAGAAAAGCTTATTTCCCCCGTTTTTTAAAATCACAGCTTCTAGAAGGTTTACATGATTTCTTAAAAAACACGAGTTTTTAGAAAATGTGTTTTATTTCATAAATGGAATCAACAAAGTATGCACATTCTACGTCATAAAAACTTTCTATAGTTTGCGCATGCGTTTGGAAATTAGAAAAGCTTATTTCCGTCGTTTTTTAAAATCACAACTTCTAGAAAGTTTACATGATTTCTTAAAAAACACGAGTTTTTAGAAAATGTGTTTTATTTCATAAATGGAATCAACAAAGTATGCACATTCTACATCATAACGACTTTCTATAGTTTGCGCATGCGTTTGGAAAAAAGAAAAGCTTATTTCCCCCGTTTTTTAAAATCACAGCTTCTAGAAGGTTTACATGATTTCTTAAAAAACATGAGTTTTTAGAAAATGTGTTTTATTTCGTAAATGGAATCAACAAAGTATGCACATTCTACGTCATAACGACTTTTTATAGTTTGCGCATGCGTCCGGAAATAAGAAAAGCTTACTTCCCCCGTTTTTTAAAATCACAGCTTCTAGAAGGTTTACATGATTTCGTAAAAAACACGAGTTTTTAGAAAATGTGTTTTATTTCATAAACGGAATCTACAAATTATGCACATTCTACGTCATAACGACTTTCTATAGTTTGCGCATGCATCCGGAAATAAGAAAAGCTTACTTCCACCATTTTATAAAATCACAGCTTCTAGAAGGTTTACATGATTTCGTAAAAAACACGACTTTTTAGAAAATGTGTTTTATTTCTTAAATGGAATCAACAAAGTATGCACATTTTACGTCATAACGACTTTCTATAGTTTGCGCATTCGTCGGGAAATAAGAAAATCTTACTTCCCCCGTTTTTTAAAACAACAGCTTCTAGAAGGTTTACATGATTTCGTAAAAAACATGAGTTTTTAGAAAATGTGTTTTATTTCATAAATGGAATCTACAAACTATGCACATTCTACATCATAACAACTTTGTATTGTTTGCGCATGCGTCCGGAAATAACAAAATCTTACTTCCACCGTTTTTTAAAATCACAGCTTCTAGAAGGTTTACATGATTTCGTAAAAAACACGAGTTTTTAGAAAATGTGTTTTATTTCATAAATGGAATCTACAAAGTATGCACATTCTACGTCATAACGACTTTCTATAGTTTGCGCATGCGTCTGGAAATAAGAAAAGCTTACTTCCCCCGTTTTTTAAAATGACAGCTTCTAGAAGGTTTACATGATTTCGTAAAAAACACGAGTTTTTAGAAAATGTGTTTTATTTCATAAATTGAATCTACAAAGTATGCACATTCTACGTCATAACGACTTTCTATAGTTTGCGCATGCGTCCGGAAATAAGAAAAGCTTACTTCCACTGTTTTTTAAAATCACAACTTCTAGAAGGTTTACATGATTTCGTAAAAAACACGAGTTTTTAGAAAATGTGTTTTATTTCTTAAATAGAATCAACAAAGTATACACATTCTACGTCATAACGACTTTCTATAGTTTGCGCATGCGTTTGGAAATAAGAAAAGCTTACTTCCCCCGTTTTTTAAAATCACAGCTTCTAGAAGGTTTACATGATTTCTTAAAAAACACGAGTTTTTAGAAAATGTGTTTTATTTCATAAATAGAATCAACAAAGTATGCACATTCTACGTCATAATGACTTTCTATAGTTTGCACATGCGTCCGGAAATAAGAAAAGCTTACTTCCACCATTTTTTAAAATCACAGCTTCTAGAAGGTTTACATGATTTCGTAAAAAACACGAGTTTTTAGAAAATGTGTTTTATTTCATAAATGGAATCAACAAAGTATGCACATTCTACGTCATAACGACTTTCTATAGTTTGCGCATGAGTCCGGAAATAAGAAAAGCTTACTTCCCCCGTTTTTTAAAATGACAGCTTCTAGAAGGTTTACATGATTTCGTAAAAAACACGAGTTTTTAGAAAATGTGTTTTATTTCATAAATTGAATCTACAAAGTATGCACATTCTACGTCATAACGACTTTCTATAGTTTGCGCATGCGTCCGGAAATAAGAAAAGCTTACTTCCACTGTTTTTTAAAATCACAACTTCTAGAAGGTTTACATGATTTCGTAAAAAACACGAGTTTTTAGAAAATGTGTTTTATTTCATAAATGGAATCAACAAAGTATGCACATTCTACATCATAACGACTTTCTATAGTTTGCGCATTCGTCCGGAAATAAGAAAAGCTTACTTCCCCCGTTTTTTAAAATCACAGCTTCTAGAAGGTTTACATGATTTCGTAAAAAACACGAGTTTTTAGAAAATGTGTTTTATTTCATAAATGGAATCTACAAAGTATGCACATTCTACGTCCTAACGACTTTCTATAGTTTGCGCATGCGTTTGGAAATAAGATAAGCTTACTTCCCCCGTTTTTTAAAATCACAGCTTCTAGAAGGTTTACATGATTTCTTAAAAAACACGAGTTTTTAGAAAATGTGTTTTATTTCATAAATGGAATCAACAAAGTATGCACATTCTACCTCATAACAAATTTCTATAGTTTGCGCATGCGTTTGGAAATAAGAAAAGCTTATTTCCCCCGTTTTTTAAAATCACAGCTTCTAGAAGGTTTACATGATTTCTTAAAAAACACGAGTTTTTAGAAAATGTGTTTTATTTCCTAAATAGAATCAACAAAGTATACACATTCTACGTCATAACGACTTTCTATAGTTTGCGCATGCGTTTGGAAATAAGAAAAGCTTACTTCCCCCGTTTTTTAAAATCACAGCTTCTAGAAGGTTTACATGATTTCTTAAAAAACACGAGTTTTTAGAAAATGTGTTTTATTTCATAAATAGAATCAACAAAGTATGCACATTCTACGTCATAACGACTTTCTATAGTTTGCACATGCGTCCGGAAATAAGAAAAGCTTACTTCCACCATTTTTTAAAATCACAGCTTCTAGAAGGTTTACATGATTTCGTAAAAAACACGAGTTTTTAGAAAATGTGTTTTATTTCATAAATGGAATCAACAAAGTATGCACATTCTACGTCATAACGACTTTCTATAGTTTGCGCATGAGTCCGGAAATAAGAAAAGCTTACTTCCAACGATTTTTAAAATCATAGCCTCTAGAAGGTTTACATGATTTCGTTAAAAACATGAGTTTTTAGAAAATGTGCTTTATTTCATAAATGGAATATACAAAGTAGCACATTCTACGTCATAACGACTTTGTATTGTTTGCGCATGCGTCCGGAAATAACAAAAGCTTACTTCCACCGTTTTATAAAATCACAGCTTCTAGAAGGTTTACATGATTTCGTTAAAAACACGAGTTTTTAAAAAATGTGTTTTATTTCATCAATGGAGTCTACAAAGCATGCACATTCTATGTCATAACGACTTTCTATAGTTTGCGCATGCGTCCGGAAATAAGAAAAGCTTAATTCCCCCGTTTTTTAAAATCACAGCTTCTAGAAGGTTTACATGATTTTGTAAAAAACACGAGTTTTTAGAAAATGTGTTTTATTTCATAAATGGAATCTACAAAGTATGCACATTCTACGTCATAACGACTTTCTATAGTTTGCGCATGCGTCCGGAAATAAGAAAAGCTTACTTCCACCGTTTTTTAAAATCACAGCTTCTAGAAGGTTTACATGATTTCGTAAAAAACACGAGTTTTTAGAAAATGTGTTTTATTTCATAAATGGAATCAACAAAGTATGCACATTCTACGTCATAACGACTTTCTATAGTTTGCGCATGTGTCCGGAAATAAGAAAAGCTTACTTCCCCCGTTTTTTAAAATCACAGCTTCTAGAAGGTTTACATGATTTCTTAAAAAACACGAGTTTTTAGAAAATGTGTTTTATTTCATAAATGGAATCAACAAAGTATGCACATTCTACATCATAACGACTTTCTACAGTTTGCTCATGCGTTTGGAAAAAAGAAAAGCTTACTTCCCCCGTTTTTTAAAATCACAGCTTCTAGAAGGTTTACATGATTTCTTAAAAAACATGAGTTTTTAGAAAATGTGTTTTATTTCGTAAATGGAATCAACAAAGTATGCACATTCTACGTCATAACGACTTTCTATAGTTTGCGCATGCGTCCAGAAATAAGAAAAGCTTACTTCCACCGTTTTTTAAAATCACAGCTTCTAGAAGGTTTACATGATTTCGTAAAAAACACGAGTTTTTAGAAAATGTGTTTTATTTCTTAAATGGAATCAACAAAGTATGCACATTCTACGTCATAACTACTTTCTATAGTTTGCGCATTCGTCCGGAAATAAGAAAAGCTTACTTCCCCCGTTTTTTAAAATCACAGCTTCTAGAAGGTTTACATGATTTCTTAAAAAACACGAGTTTTTAGAAAATGTGTTTTATTTCATAAATGGAATCAACAAAGCATGCACATTCTACATCATAACGACTTTCTATAGTTTGCGCATGCGTTTCGAAATAAGAAAAGCTTACTTCCCCCGTTTTTTAAAATCACAGCTTCTAGAAGGTTTACATGATTTCTTTAAAAACACGAGTTTTTAGAAAATGTGTTTTATTTCATAAATGGAATCAACAAAGTATGCACATTTTACGTCATAAAGACTTTCTATAGTTTGCGCATTCGTCCGGAAATAAGAAAAGCTTACTTCCCCGGTTTTTTAAAATCACAGCTTCTAGAAGGTTTACATGATTTCTTAAAAAACACGAGTTCTTAGAAAATGTGTTTTATTTCATAAATGGAATCTACAAAGTATGCACATTCTACGTCATAACGACTTTCTATAGTTTGCGCATGTGTCCGGAAATAAGAAACGCTTACTTCCCCCGTTTTTTAAAATCACAGCTTCTAGAAGGATTACATGATTTCTTAAAAAACACGAGTTTTTAGAAAATGTGTTTTATTTGATAAATGGAATCAACAAAGTATGCACATTCTACGTCATAAGGACTTCTATAGTTTGCGCATGCGTTTGGAAATAAGAAAAGCTTACTTCCCCCGTTTTTTAAAATCACAGCTTCTAGAAGGTTTACATGATTTCTTAAAAAACACGAGTTTTTAGAAAATGTGTTTTATTTCATAAATAGAATGAACAAAGTGTGCACATTCTACGTCATAAAGACTTTCTATAGCTTGTGCATGCGTCCGGAAATAAGAAAATCTTACTTCCACCGTTTTTTAAAATCACAGCTTCTAGAAGGTTTACATGATTTCGTAAAAAACACGAGTTTTTAGAAAATGTGTTTTATTTCATAAATGGAATCAACAAAGTGATCCGGAAACAAGATCTTTGCTACTCTATGACGTTAACATGAATTGCATAAAGAGCATGAATGAAACTCACAAATCCATAAGAAGAGAACCAAACAGCATAGACAATACACACATAAAGACAACAAGTTGATAACGGAGTTAGACCAGGATGGACTACGTCTCCGGGCCTGCTTCTCAATAGGAGGGCCGATCTATAATCTCAGCATAAAGGAAAAATACATGGCAATAATACAATGATACCTTGGCGACAATGGCCAGGAAGAGAACCGCTGCCCAAAACACAACAAGACTGCTTCCAGCAACTCCGAAGCCTGAAGACGGTGTAAAACGAGTATAAACACTCGTACCTTCCTCCTGCAGAGCTACACAATCTCCCTTCTCTCCTTTAGCTAATAAAAAAACTAAGCACATTCTACGTCATAACGACTTTCTATAGTTTGCGCATGCGTCCGAAAATAAGAAAAGCTTACTTCCACCACTTTTTAAAATCACAGCTTGTAGAAGGTTTACATGATTTCGTAAAAAACACGAGTTTTTAGAAAATGTGTTTTATTTCATAAGTGGAATCTACAAAGTATGCAAATTCTACGTCTTAACGACTTTCTATAGTTTGTGCATGCATCCGGTAATAAGAAAAGCTTACTTCCCCCTTTTTTCAAAATCACAGCTTCCAGAAGGTTTACATGATTTCTTAAAAAACATGAGTTTTTAGAAAAATGTGTTTTATTTCATAAAGGGAATCAACAAAGTATGCACATTCTACGTCATAACGACTTTCTATAGTTTGCGCATGCGTCCGAAAATCAGAAAAGCTTACTTCCACCATTTTTTAAAATCACAGCTTCTAGAAGGTTTACATGATTTCGTAAAAAACAAGAGTTTTTAGAAAATGTGTTTTATTTCATAAATGGAATCTACAAAGTATGCACATTCTACGTCATAACGACTTTCTATAGTTTGCGCATGCGTCCGGAAATAAGAAAAGCTTACTTCCCCCGTTTTTTAAAATCACAGCTTCTAGAAGGTTTACATGATTTGTTAAAAAACACGAGTTTTTAGAAAACGTGTTTTATTTCATTAATGGTATCTACAAAGTACGCACATTCTTCGTCATAACGACTTTCTATAGTTTGCGCATGCGTTTGGAAATAAGAAAAGCTTACTTCTCCCATTTTTTAAAATCACAACTTCTAGAAGGTTTACATGGTTTGTTAAAAAACACGAGTTTTTAGAAAATGTGTTTTATTTCATAAATGGAATCAACAAAGTATGCACATTCTATGTCATAATGACTTTCTATAGTTTGCGCATGCGTTTGGAAATAAGAAAAGCTTACTTCCACCGTTTTTTAAAATCACAGCTTCTAGAAGGTTTACATGATTTCGTAAAAAACACGAGTTTTTAGAAAATGTGTTTTATTTCATAAATGGAATCTACAAAGTATGCACATTCTACGCCATAACGACTTTTTATAGTTTGCGCATGCGTCCAGAAATAAGAAAAGCTTACTTCCCCCGTTTTTTAAAATCACAGCTTCTAGAAGGTTTACATGATTTCGTAAAAAACACAAGTTTTTAGAAAATGTGTTTTATTTCATAAATGGAATCTACAAAGTATGCACATACTATGTCATAACGACTTTCTATAGTTTGCGCATGCGTTGGGAAATAAGAAAAGCTTACTTCCCCTGTTTTTTAAAATCACAACTTCTAGAAGGTTTACATGATTTCTTAAAAAACACGAGTTTTTTAAAATGTGTTTTATTTCAAAGATGGAATCAACAAAGTATGCACATTCTATATCATAACAACTTTCTATAGTTTGCGCATGCGTTTGGAAATAAGAAAAGCTTACTTCCCCCGTTTTTTAAAATCCCAGCTTCTAGAAGGTTTACCTGATTTCTTAAAAAACACGAGTTTTTAGAAAATGTGTTTTATTTCATAAATGGAATCAACAAAATATGCACATTCTACATCATAACGACTTTCTATAGTTTGCACATTCGTCCGGAAATAAGAAAAGCTTACTTCCACCATTTTTTAAAATCACAGCTTCTAGGAGGTTTACATGATTTCGTAAAAAACACGAGTTTTTAGAAAATGTGTTTTATTTCATAAATGGAATCTACAAAGTATGCACATTCTACGTCATAAGGAATTTCTATAGTTTGCGCATGCGTCCGGAAATAAGAAAAGCTTACTTCCCCCGTTTTTTAAAATCACAGCTTCTAGAAGGTTTACATGATTTGTTAAAAAACACGAGTTTTTAGAAAACGTGTTTTATTTCATAAATGGAATCAACAAAGTATGCACATTCTACGTCATAACGACTTTCTATAGTTTGCGCATGCGTCCGGAAATAAGAAAAGCTTACTTCCACCGTTTTTTAAAATCACAGCTTCTAGAATGTTTACATGATTTCGTAAAAAACATGAGGTTTTTGAAAATGTGTTTTATTTCATAAATGGAATCTACAAAGTATGCACATTCTACGTCATAACGAATTTTTATAGTTTGCGCATGCGTCCGGAAATAAGAAAAGCTTACTTCCACCGTTTTTTAAAATCACAGCTTCTAGAAGGTTTACATGATTTCGTAAAAAACATGAGTTTTTTGAAAATGTGTTTTATTTCATAAATGGAATCTACAAAGTATGCACATTCTATGTCATAACGAATTTCTATAGTTTGCGCATGCGTCCGGAAATAAGAAAAGCTTACTTCCACCGTTTTTTAAAATCACAGCTTCTAGAAGGTTTACATGATTTCGTAAAAAACACGAGTTTTTAGAAAATGTGTTTTATTTCATAAATGGAATCTACAAAGTATGCACATTCTACGTGATAACGACTTTCTATAGTTTGCGCATGCAGCCGGAAATAAGAAAAGCTTACTTCCCCCATTTTTTAAAACCACAGCTTCTAGAAGGTTGACATGATTTCGTAAAAAACACGAGTTTTTAGAAATTTGTTTTATTTCATAAATGGAATCAACAAAGTATGCACATTCTACGTCATAATGACTTTCTATAGTTTGCGGATGTGTTTGGAAATAAGAAAAGCTTACTTCCCCCGTTTTTTAAAATCACAGCTTCTACAAGGTTTACATGATTTCTTAGAAAACACGAGTTTTCAGAAAATGTGTTTTATTTCATAAATGGAATCAACAAAGTATGCACATTCTACATCATAACGACTTTCTATAGTTTGCGCATGCGTCCGGAAATAAGAAAAGCTTACTTCCAGGATTTTTTAAAATCACGGATTCTAGAAGGTTTACATGATTTCGGAAAAAACACGAGTTTTTAGAAAATATGTTTTATTTCTTAAATGGAATCTACAAATTATGCACATTATACGTCATAATGACTTTCTATAGTTTGCGAATGCGTCCGGAAATAATAAAAGATTACTTCCCCCGTTTTTTAAAATCACAGCTTCTAGAAGGTTTACATGAGTTCGTAAAAAAAAAGAGTTTTTAGAAAATGTGTTTTATTTCATAAATGGAATCTACAAAGTATGCACATTCTACGTCATATCGACTTTCTACAGTTCGCGCATACGTCCGGAAATAAGAAAAGCTTACTTCCACCATTTTTTAAAATCACAGCTTCTAGAAGGTTTACATGATTTCGTAAAAAACATGAGTTTTTAGAAAATGTGTTTTATTTCATAAATGGAATCTACAAAGTATGCACATTCTACGGCATAACGACTTTCTATTGTTTGCGCATGCGTCCGGAAATAAGAAAATCTTACTTCCACCGTTTTTTAAAATCACAGCTTCTAGAAGGTTTACATGATTTCTTAAAAAACATGAGTTTTTAGAAAATGTGTTTTATTTCATAAATAGAATCAACAAAGTATGCACATTCTACATCATAACGACTTTCTATAGTTTGCTCATGCGTCCGGAATTAAGAAAAGCTTACTTCCCCCGTTTTTTAAAATCACAGCTTCTAGAAGGTTTACATGATTTCGTAAAAAACACGAGTTTTAGAAAATATGTTTTATTTCATAAATGGAATAAACAAAGTATGCACATTCTACGTCATAAGGACTTTCTATAGTTTGCGCATGCGTTTGGAAATAAGAAAAGCTTACCTCCCTTGTTTTTTAAAATCACAGCTTCTAGAAGGTTTACATGATTTGTTAAAAAACACGAGTTTTTAGAAGCTGTGTTTTTTTTCATAAATGGAATCAACAAAGTATGCACATTCTACATCATAACGACTTTCTATAGTTTGCGCATGCGTCCGGAAATAAGAAAAGCTTACTTCCACCGTTTTTTAAAATCACAGCTTCTAGAAGGTTTACACGATTTCTTAAAAAACACGAGTTTTTAGAAAATGTGTTTTATTTCATAAATGGAATCAACAAAGTATGCACATTCTACATCATAACGACTTTCTATAGTTTGCGCATTCGTTAGAAAATAAGAAAAGCTTACTTCCACCGTTTTTTAAAATCACAGCTTCTTGAAGGTTTACATGATTTCGTAAAAAACACAAGTTTTTAGAAAATGTGTTTTATTTCATGAATGGAATCTACAAAGTATGCACATTCTACGTCATAACGACTTTATATAATTTGCGCATGCGTCCGGAAAAAAGAAAAGCTTACTTCCCCCGTTTTTTAAAATCACAGCTTCTAGAAGGTTTACATGATTCCTCAAAAAACACGAGTTTTTAGAAAATGTGTTTTATTTCATAAATGGAATCAACAAAGTATGCAAATTCTACGTCATCACGACTTTCTATAGTTTGCGCATGCGTTCCGAAATAAGAAAAGCTAACTTCCCCCGTTTTTTAAAATCACAGCTTCTAGAAGGTTTACATGGTTTGTTAAAAAACACGAGTTTTTAGAAAACGTGTTTTATTTCATAAATGGAATCAACAAAGTATGCACATTCTACGTCATAACGACTTTCTATAGTTTGCGCATGCATCCCGAAATCAGAAAAGCTTACTTCCTCCGTTTTTTAAAATCACAGCTTCTATAAGGTGTACATGATTTCGTAAAAAACACGAGTTTTTAGAAAATGTGTTTTATTTCATAAATGGAATCAACAAAGTATGCACATTCTTCATCATAACGACTTTCTTTATTTTGCGCATGCGTCCCGAAATAAGAAAAGCTTACTTCCCCCGTTTTTTAAAATCACAGCTTCTAGAAGGTTTACATGATTTCTCAAAAAACACGAGTTTTTAGAAAATGTGTTTTATTTCATAAATGGAATCAACAAAGTATGCACATTCTACGTCATCACGAATTTCTATAGTTTGCGCATGCTTTTGGAAATAAGAAAAGCTTACTTCCCCCGTTTTTTTAAATCCCAGCTTCTAGAAGGTTTACCTGATTTCTTAAAAAACATGAGTTTTTTGAAAATGTGTTTTATTTCATAAATGGAATCAACAAAGTATGCACATTCTACGTCATAACGAATTTCTATAGTTTGCGCATGCGTCCGGAAATAAGAATAGCTTACTTCCACCGTTTTTTAAAATCACAGCTTCTAGAAGGTTTACATGATTTCGTAAAAAACATGAGGTTTTTGAAAATGTGTTTTATTTCATAAATGGAATCTACAAAGTATGCACCTTCTACGTGATAATGACTTTCTATAGTTTGCGCATGCAGCCGGAAATAAGAAAAGCTTACTTCCCCCATTTTTTAAAACCACAGCTTCTAGAAGGTTGACATGATTTCGTAAAAAACACGAGTTTTTAGAAAATGTGTTTTATTTCATCAATGGAATCAACAAAGTATGCACATTCTACATCATAATGACTTTCTATAGTTTGCGGATAAGTTTGAAAATAAGAAAAGCTTACTTCCGCCGTTTTTTAAAATCACAGCTTCTACAAGGTTTACATGATTTCTTAAAAAACACGAGTTTTTAGAAAATGTGTTTTATTTCATAAATGGAATCAACAAAGTATGCACATTCTACATCATAACGACTTTCTATAGTTTGCGCATGCGTCCGGAAATAAGAAAAGCTTAATTCCAGCATTTTTTAAAATCACGGATTCTAGAAGGTTTACATGATTTCGGAAAAAACACGAGTTTTTAGAAAATGTGTTTTATTTCTTAAATGGAATCTACAAATTATGCACATTCTACGTCATAATGACTTTCTATAGTTTGCGAATGCGTCCGGAAATAAGAAAAGCTTACTTCCCCCATTTTTTAAAATCACAGCTTCTAGAAGGTTTACATGATTTCTTAAAAAACATGAGTTTTTAGAAAATGTGTTTTATTTCATAAATGGAATCAACAAAGTATGCACATTCTACTTCATAACGACTTTCTATAGTATGCGCATGCGTTTGGAAATAAGAAAACCTTACTTCCCCCGTTTTTTGAAATCACAGCTTCTAGAAGGTTTACATGATTTGTTAAAAAACACGAGTTTTTAGAAAATGTGTTTTATTTCATCAATGGAATCAACAAAGTGCACATTCTACGTCATAACGACTTTCTATACTTTGCGCATGCGTCCGGAAATAAGAAAAGCTTACTTCCACCGTTTTTTAAAATCACAGCTTCTAGAAGGTTTACATGATTTCGTAAAAAACACGAGTTTTTAGAAAATGTGTTTTATTTCATAAATGGAATTTACAAAGTATGCACATTCTACATCATAACGAATTTCTATAGTTTGCGCATGCGTCCGGAAATAAGAAAAGCTTACTTCCCCCGTTTTTTAAAATCACAGCTTCTAGAAGGTTTACATGATTTCTTAAAAAACACGAGTTTTTAGAAAATGTGTTTTATTTCATAAATGGAATCAACAAAGTATGCACATTCTACGTCATAAAGACTTTCTATAGTTTGCGCATGCATCTGGAAATAAGGAAAGCTTACTTCCACCGTTTTTTAAAATCACAGCTTCTAGAAGGTTTACATGATTTCGTAAAAAACACGAGTTTTTAGAAAATTGTTTTATTTCATAAATGGAATCTACAAAGTATGCACATTCTACGTCATAACGACTTTCTATAGTTTGCGCATACGTCCGTAAATAAGAAAAGCTTACTTCCACCATTTTTTAAAATCACAGCTTCTAGAAGGTTTACATTAGTTCGTAAAAAAAAAGAGTTTTTAGAAAATGTGTTTTATTTCATAAATGGAATCAACAAAGTATGCACATTCTACGTCATAATGACTTTCTATAGTTTGCGGATGCGTTTGGAAATAAGAAAAGCTTACTTCCGCCGTTTTTTAAAATCAAAACTTCTAGAAGGTTTACATGATTTCGTAAAAAACACGAGTTTTTTTAAAATGTGTTTTATTTCATAAATGGAATCAACAAAGTATGCACATTCTACGTCATAACGACTTTCTATAGTTTGCGCATGCGTCCGGAAATAAGAAAAGCTTACTTCCACCGTTTTTTAAAATCACAGCTTCTAGAAGGCTTACATGATTTCGTAAAAAACATGAGTTTTTAGAAAATGTTTTTTATTTCATAAATGGAATCTACAAAGTATGCACATTCTACGGCATAACGACTTTCTATAGTTTGCGCATGCGTCCGGAAATAAGAAAATCTTACTTCCACCGTTTTTTAAAATCACAGCTTCTAGAAGGTTTACATGATTTCTTAAAAAACATGAGTTTTTAGAAAATGTGTTTTATTTCATAAATGGAATCAACAAAGTATGCACATTCGACATCATAACGACTTTCTATAGTTTGCTCATGCGTCCGGAATTAAGAAAAGCTTACTTCCCCCGTTTTTTAAAATCACAGCTTCTAGAAGGTTTACATGATTTCGTAAAAAACACGAGTTTTAGAAAATGTGTTTTATTTCATAAATGGAATAAACAAAGTATGCACATTCTACGTCATAAGGACTTTCTATAGTTTGCGCATGCGTTTGGAAATAAGAAAAGCTTACCTCCCTTGTTTTTTAAAATCACAGCTTCTAGAAGGTTTACATGATTTGTTAAAAAACACAAGTTTTTAGAAAATGTGTTTTATTTCATGAATGGAATCTACAAAGTATGCCCATTCTACGTCATAACGACTTTATATAGTTTGCGCATGCGTCCAGAAATAAGAAAAGCTTACTTCCCCCGTTTTTTAAAATCACAGCTTCTAGAAGGTTTACATGATTTCTCAAAAAACACGAGTTTTTAGAAAATGTGTTTTATTTCATAAATGGAATTAACAAAGTATGCACATTCTACGTCATCACGACTTTCTATAGTTTGCGCATGCGTTTGGAAATAAGAAAAGCTAACTTCCCCCGTTTTTTAAAATCACAGCTTCTAGAAGGTTTACATGATTTGTTAAAAAACACGAGTTTTTAGAAAACGTGTTTTATTTCATAAATGGAATCAACAAAGTATGCACATTCTACGTCATAACGACTTTCTATAGTTTGCGCATGCGTCCGGAAATCAGAAAAGCTTACTTCCTCCGTTTTTTAAAATCACAGCTTCTATAAGGTTTACATGATTTCGTAAAAAACACGAGTTTTTAGAAAATGTGTTTTATTTCATAAATGGAATCAACAAAGTATGCACATTCTACGTCATAACGACTTTCTATATTTTGCGCATGCGTCCGGAAATAAGAAAAGCTTACTTCCCCCGTTTTTTAAAATCACAGCTTCTAGAAGGTTTACATGATTTCTCAAAAAACACGAGTTTTTAGAAAATGTGTTTTATTTCATAAATGGAATCAACAAAGTATCCACATTCTACGTCATAACGACTTTCTATAGTTTGCGCATGCGTTTGGAAATAAGAAAAGCTTACTTCCCCCCTTTTTTAAAATCACAGCTTCTAGAAGGTTTACATGATTTGTTAAAAAACACGACTTTTTAGAAAACATGTTTTATTTCATAAATGGAATCAACAAAGTATGCACATTCTATGTCATAACGACTTTCTATAGTTTGCCCATGCGTCCGTAAATCAGAAAAGCTTACTTCCACCGTTTTTTAAAATCACAGCTTCTATAAGGTTTACAGGATTTCGTAAAAAACACGAGTTTTTAGAAAATGTGTTTTATTTCATAAATGGAATCTACAAAGTATGCACATTCTACGTCATAACTACTTTCTATAATTGCGCATGCGTCCGGAAATAAGAAAAGCTTACTTCCACTGGTTTTTAAAATCACAGCTTCTAGAAGGTTTACATGATTTCGTAAAAAACACGAGTTTTTAGAAAATGTGTTTATTTCATAAATGGAATCTACAAAGTATGCACATTCTACGTCATAACGACTTTCTATATTTTGCGCATGCGTCCGGAAATAAGAAAAGCTTACTTCCCCCGTTTTTTAAAATCACAGCTTCTAGAAGGTTTACATGATTTCTTAAAAAACATGAATTTTTAGAAAATGCGTTTTATTTCATAAATGGAATCAACAAAGTATGCACATTCTACATCATAATGACCTTCTATAGTTTGTGCATGCGTCCGGAAAGAAGAAAAGCTTACTTCCACCATTTTTTAAAATCACAGCTTCTAGAAGGTTTACATGATTTCTTAAAAAACACGAGTTTTTAGAAAATGTGTTTTATTTCATAAATGGAATAAACAAAGTATGCACATTCTAAGTCATAACGACTTTCTATAGTTCGCGCATCCGTCCGGAAATAAGAAAAGCATACTTCCAACATTTTTTAAAATCACGGATTCTAGAAGGTTTACATGATTTCTTAAAAAACCCGTGTTTTTAGAAAATGTGTTTTATTTCATAAATGGAATCAACAAAGTATGCACATTCTACGTCACAAAGACTTTCTATAGTTTGAGCATGTGTTTGGAAATAAGAAAAGCTTACTTCCGCCGTTTTTTAAAATCACAGCTTCTAGAAGGTTTACATGATTTCTTAAAAAACACGAGTTTTTAGAAAATGTGTTTTATTTCATAAATCGAATCAACAAAGTATGCACATTCTACTTCATAACGACTTTCTATAGTTTTTGCATGCGTTTGGAAATAAGAAAAGCTTACTTCCCCCGTTTCTTAAAATCACAGCTTCTAGAAGGTTTACATGATTTCTTAAAAAACACGAGTTTTTAGAAAATGTGTTTTATTTCATAAATCGAATCAACAAAGTATGCATATTCTACATCATAACGACTTTCTATAGTTTGCGCATTCGTCCGAAAATAAGAAAAGCTTACTTCCACCTTTTTTTAAAATCACAGCTTCTAGAAGGTTTACATGATTTCGTAAAAAAACACAAGTTTTTAGAAAATGTGTTTTATTTCATGAATGGAATCTACAAAGTATGCACATTCTACGTCATAACGACTTTATATAGTTTGCGCATGCGTCCGGAAACAAGAAAAGCTTACTTCCCCCGTTTTTTAAAATCACAGCTTCTAGAAGGTTTACATGATTTCTCAAAAAACATGAGTTTTTAGAAAATGTTTTTTATTTCATAAATGGAATCACCAAAGTATGCACATTCTACGTCATAACGACTTTCTATAGTTTGCGCATGCATTTGGAAATAAGAAAAGCTTACTTCCCCTTGTTTTTTAAAATCACAGCTTCTAGAAGGTTTACATGATTTGCTAAAAAACACGAGTTTTTAGAAAACGTGTTTTATTTCATAAATGGAATCAACAAAGTATCCACATTCTATGTCATAACGACTTTCTATAGTTTGCGCATGCGTCCGGAAATCAGAAAAGCTTACTTCCACCGTTTTTTAAAATCACAGCTTCTATAAGGTTTACATGATTTCATAAAAAACACGAGTTTTTAGAAAATGTGTTTTATTTCATAAATAGAATCTACAAAGTATGCACATTCTACGTCATAACGAATTTCTATAGTTTGTGCATGCGTCCGGAAATAAGAAAAGCTTACTTCCATTGTTTTTTAAAATCACAGCTTCGAGAAGGTTTACATGATTCCGTAAAAAACACGAGTTTTTAGAAAATGTGTTCTATTTCATCAATGGAATCTACAAACTATGCACATTCTACGTCATAACGACTTTCTATAGTTTGCGCATGCGTTTGGAAATAAGAAAAGCTTACTTCCCCCGTTTTTTAAAATCACAGCTTCTACAAGATTTACATGATTTCTTAAAAAACACGAATTTTTAGAAAATGTGTTTTATTTCATAAATGGAATCAACAAAGTATGCACATTCTACGTCATAACAACTTTGTATAGTTTGCGCATGCGTCCGGAAATAAGAAGAGCTTAGTTCCACCGTTTTTTTAAATCACAGCTTCTAGAAGGTTTACATGATTTCTTAAAAAACACGAGTTTTTAGAAAATGTGTTTTATTTCATAAATGGAATCAACAAAGTATGCACATCCTATGTCATAACGACTTTCTATAGTTTGCACATGCGTCCGGATATAAGAAAAGCTTACTTCCACTGTTTTTTAAAATCACAGCTTCTAGAAGGTTTACATGATTTCTTAAAAAACATGAGTTTTTAGAAAATGTGTTTTATTTCATAAATGGAATCAACAAAGTATGCACATTCTAAGTCATAACGACTTTCTATAGTCTGCGCATTCGTCCGGAAATAAGAAAACATTGTTTCCACCGTTTTTTAAAATCAAAGCTTCCAGAAGGTTTACATGATTTCGTAAAAAACACGAGTTTTTAGAAAATGTGTTTTATTTCATAAATGGAATCTACAAAGTATGCACATTCTACGTCATAACGACTTTCTATAGTTTGCGCATGCGTTTGGAAATAAGAAAAGCTTACTTCCCCCATTTTTTAAAAGCACAGCTTCTAGAAGGTTTACATGATTTCTTAAAAAACACGAGTTTTTAGAAACTGTGTTTTATTTCATAAATGGAATCAACAAAGTATACACATTCTATGTCATAACGATTTTCTATAGTTTGCGCATGCGTCTGGAAATAAGAAAAGCTTACTTCCGCCGTTTTTTAAAATCACAGCTTCTAGAAGGTTTACATGATTTCTTAAAAAACACGAGTTTTTAGAAAATGTGTTTTATTTCATAAATTGAATCAACAAAGTATGCACATTCTACGTCATAATGACTTTCTATAGTTTGCGCATGCCTTTGGAAATAAGAAAAGCTTACTTCCCCCATTTTTTAAAATCACAGCTTCTAGAAGGTTTACATGATTTCTTAAAAAACATGAGTTTTTAGAAAATGTGTTTTATTTCATAAATGGAATCTACAAAGTATGCACATTCTACGTCATAACGACTTTCTATAGTTTGCGCATGCGTTTGGAAATAAGAAAAGCTTACCCGCCCCGTTTTTTAAAATCACAGCTTCTAGAAGGTTTACATGATTTGTTAAAAAACACGAGTTTTTAGAAACTGTGTTTTATTTCATAAATGGAATCAACAAAGTATGCACATTCTAGGTCATAACGACTTTCTATAGTTTGCGCATGCGTCCGGAAATAAGAAAAGCTTACTTCAACCATTTTTTAAAATCACAGCTTCTAGAAGGTTTACACGATTTCTTAAAAAAAACACAAGTTTTTAGAAAATGTCTTTTATTTCATAAATGGAATCAACAAAGTATGCATATTCTACATCATAACGACTTTCTATAGTTTGCACATTCGTCCGAAAATAAGAAAAGCTTACTTCCACCTTTTTTTAAAATCACAGCTTCTAGAAGGTTTACATGATTTCGTAAAAAACACAAGTTTTTAGAAAATGTGTTTTATTTCATGAATGGAATCTACAAAGTATGCACATTCTACGTCATAATGACTTTCTATAGTTTGCGCATGCGTCCGGAAATAAGAAAAGCTTACTTCCCCCGTTTTTTAAAATCACAGCTTCTAGAAGGTTTACATGATTTCGTAAAAAACACGAGTTTTTAGAAAATGTGTTTTATTTCATAAATGGAATCTACAAAGGATGCACATTCTACGTCATAACGACTTTCTATAGTTTGCGCATCCGTTTGGAAATAAGAAAAGCTTACATCCACCGTTTTTTAAAATCATAGTTTCTAGAAGATTTACATGATTTCTGAAAAAACATAAGTTTTTACAAATTGTATTTTATTTCATAAATGGAATCAACAAAGTATGCACATTCTACATCATAACGACTTTCTATAGTTTGTGCATGCGTCTGGAAATAAGAAAAGCTTACTTCCACCGTTTTTCAAAATCATAGCTTCTAGAAGGTTTACATGACTTCTTAAAAAACACGAGTTTTTAGAAAATGCGTTTTATTTCAGAAATGGAATCAACAAAGTATGCACATTCTACGTCATAACGACTTTCTACAGTTTGCACATTCGTCCGGAAATAAGAAAAGCTTACTTCGACCAGTTTTTAAAATCATAGCTTCTAGAAGGTTTACATGATTTCGTAAAACACACGATTTTTTAGAAAATGTGTTTTATTTCATAAATGGAATCAACAAAGCATGCGCATTATATTTCATAACGACTTTCTATAGTTTGCACATGCGTCTGGAAATAAGAAAAGCTTACTTCCACCGTTTTTCAAAATCACAGCTTCTAGAAGGTTTACATGATTTCGTAAAAAACACGAGTTTTTAGAAAATATGTTTTATTTCATAAATGGAATCTACAAAGTATGCACATTCTACGTCATAACGAATTTCTATAGTTTGCGCATGCGTTTGGAAATAAGAAAAGCTTACTTCCGTCGTTTTTTAAAATCACAGCTTCTAGAAGGTTTACATGATTTCGTAAAAAATACGAGTTTTTAAAAAATGTGTTTTATTTCAGAAATTTAATCTACAAAGTATCTCATTCTACGTCATAACGACTTTCTATAGTTTGCACATGCGTCCGAAAATAAGAAAAGCTTACTTCCACCATTTTTTAAAATCACAGCTTCTAGAAGGTTTACATGACTTCTTAAAAAACACGAGTTTTTAGAAAATGTGTTTTATTTCATAAATGGAATCAACAAAGTATGCACATTCTAGGTCATAACGACTTTCTCCAGTTTGCGCATTCGTCCGGAAATAAGAAAAGCTTACTTCCCCCGTTTTTTAAAATCGCAGCTTCTAGAAAGTTTACATGACTTCTTAAAAAACACGAGTTTTTAGAAAATGTGTTTTATTTCATAAATGGAATCAACAAAGTATGCACATTCTACGTCATAACGACTTTCTACTATTTGCGCATTCGTCTGGAAATAAGAAAAGCTTACTTCCCCCATTTTTTAAAATCACAGCTTCTAGAAGGTTTACATGATTTCGTAAAAAACATGAGTTTTTAGAAAATGTGTTTTATTTCATAGATGGAATCTACAAAGTATGCACATTCTACGTCATAACGATTTTCTATAGTTTGCGCATGCGTCCGGAAATAAGAAAAGATTACTTCCCCCGTTTTTTAAAATCATAGCTTCTAGAATGTTTACATGATTTCTGAAAAAACACGAGCTTTTACAAAATGTGTTTTATTTCATAAATGGAATCAACAAAGTATGCACATTCTACGTCATAACGGCTTTCTATAGTTTGTGCATGCGTCTGGAAATAAGAAAAGCTTACTTCCCCTGTTTTTTAAAATCACAGCTTCTAGAAGGTTTACATGATTTCTTAAAAAACATGAGTCTTTAGAAAATGTGTTTTATTTCATAAATGGAATCAACAAAGTATGCACATTCTACGTCATAACGACTTTCTATAGTTTGCGCATGTGTTTGGAAATAAGAAAAGCTTACTTCCCCCGTTTTTTAAAATCACAGCTTCTAGAAGGTTTACATGATTTCTTAGAAAACACGAGTTTTTAGAAAATGTGTTTTATTTCATAAATGGAATCAACAAAGTATGCACATTCTACGTCATAACGACTTTCTATAGTTTGTGCATGCGTATGGAAATAAGAAAAGCTTACTTCCCCCGTTTTTTAAAATCACAGCTTCTAGAAGTTTTACATGATTTCGTAAAAAACACGAGTTTTTAGAAAATGTGTTTTATTTTATAAATGGAATCTACAAAGGATGCACATTCTACCTCATAACGACTTTCTATACTTTGCGCATGCGTTTGGAAATAAGAAAAGCTTACATCCACCATTTTTTAAAATCATAGCTTCTAGAAGGTTTACACGATTTCTGAAAAAACACAAGTTTTTACAAATTGTATTTTATTTCATAAATGGAATCAACAAAGTATGCACATTCTACATCATAACGACTTTCTATAGTTTGTGCATGCGTCTGGAAATAAGAAAAGCTTACTTCCAACGTTTTTCAAAATTATAGCTTCTTGAAGGTTTACATGACTTCTTAAAAAACACGAGTTTTTAGAAAATGTGTTTTATTTCAGAAATGGAATCAACAAAGTATGCACATTCTAGGTCATAACGATTTTCTACAGTTTGCGCATTCGTCTTTAAATAAGAAAAGCTTACTTCCACCGGTTTTTAAAATCATAGCTTCTAGAAGGTTTACATGATTTCGTAAAAAACACGATATTTTAGAAAATGTGTTTTATTTCATAAATGGAATCAACAAAGTATGCGCATTCTACGTCATAACGACTTTCTATAGTTTGTGCATGCGTCTGGAAATAAGAAAAGCTTACTTCCACCGTTTTTCAAAATCATAGCTTCTAGAAGGTTTACATGATTTCGTAAAAAACACGAGTTTTTAGAAAATATGTTTTATTTCATAAATGGAATCTACAAAGTATGCACATTCTACGTCATAACGAATTTATATAGTTTGCGCATGCGTTTGGAAATAGGAAAAGCTTACTTCCGTCGTTTTTTAAAATGACAGCTTCTAGAAGGTTTACATGATTTCTGAAAAAACACGAGTTTTTAGAAAATGTGTTTTATTTCATAAATCGAATCAACAAAGTATTCACATTCTAGGTCATAATGACTTTCTGCAGTTTGCGCATTCGTCCGGAAATAAGAAAAGCTTACTTCCCCCGTTTTTTAAAATCACACCTTCTAGAAGGTTTACATGATTTCGTAAAAAACACGAGTTTTTAGAAAATGTTTTTTATTTCATAAATGGAATCAACAAAGTATGCACATTCTATGTCATAACGACTTTCTATAGTTTGCGCATGCGTTTGGAAATAAGAAAAGCTTACTTCCCCCGTTTTTTAAAATCACAGCTTCTAGAAGGTTTACATGATTTCTGAAAAAACACGAGTTTTTACAAAATGTGTTTTATTTCATAAATGGAATCAACAAAGTATGCACATTCTACATCATAACGAATTTCTATAGTTTGCGCATTCGTCAGGAAATAAGAAAAGCTTACTTCCACCGTTTTTTAAAATCACAGCTTCTAGAAGGTTTACACGATTTCGTAAAAAACACGAGTTTTTAGAAAATGTGTTTTATTTCATAAATGGAATCTACAAAGTATGCACATTCTACGTCATAACGACTTTCTATAGTTTGCGCATGCGTCCGGAAATAAGAAAAGCTTACTTCCCCCGTGTTTTAAAATCACAGCTTCTAGAAGGTTTACACAATTTCTTAAAAAACACGAGTTTTTAGAAAATGTGTTTTATTTCATAAATGGAATCAACAAAGTATGCACATTCTACATCATAACGACTTTCTATAGTTTGCTCATTCGTCCGGAAATAAGAAAAGCTTACTTCCCCCGTCTTTTAAAATCACAGCTTCTAGAAGGTTTACATGATTTCGTAAGAAACATGGGTTTTTAGAAAATCTGTTTTATTTCATAAATGGAATCAACAAAGTATGCACATTCTACGTCATAATGACTTTCTATAGTTTGCGCATGCGTTTGGAAATAAGAAAAGCTTACTTCCCCCGTTTTTTAAAATCACAGCTTCTAGAAGGTTTACATGATTTCTTAAAAAACACGAGTTTTTAGAAACAGTGTTTTTTTTCATAAATGGAATCAACAAAGTATGCACATTCTACGTTATAACGACTTTCTATAGTTTGCGCATGCATCCGGAAATAAGAAAAGCTTACTTCCACCGTTTTTTAAAATCACAGCTTCTAGAAGGTTTACATGATTTCGTAAAAAACACGAGTTTTTAGAAAATGTGTTTTATTTCATAAATGGAATCAACAAAGTATGCACATTCTAGGTCATAACGACTTTCTCCAGTTTGCGCATTCGTCCGGAAGGAAGAAAAGCTTACTTCCCCCGTTTTTTAAAATCACAGCTTCTAGAAGGTTTACATGATTTCGTAAAAAACACGAGTTTTTAGAAAATGTTTTTTATTTCATAAATGGAATCAACAAAGTATGCACATTCTACGTCATAACGACTTTCTATAGTTTGCGCATGCGTTTGGAAATAAGAAAAGCTTACTTCCCCCGTTTTTTAAAATCACAGTTTCTAGAAGGTTTACATGATTTCGTAAAAAACACGAGTTTTTACAAAATGTGTTTTATTTAATAAATGGAATCAACAAAGTATGCACATTCTACATCATAACGACTTTCTATAGTTTGCGCATTCGTCAGAAAGTAAGAAAAGTTTACTTCCACCGTTTTTTAAAATCACAGCTTCTAGAAGGTTTACACAATTTCGTAAAAAACACGAGTTTTTAGAAAATGTGTTTTATTTCATGAATGGAATCTACAAAGTATGCACATTCTACGTCATAACGACTTTCTATAGTTTGTGCATGCGTCCGGAAATAAGAAAAGCTTACTTCCCCCGTGTTTTAAAATCACAGCTTCTAGAAGGTTTACACGGTTTCTTAAAAAACACGAGTTTTTAGAAAATGTGTTTTATTTCATAAATGGAATCAACAAAGTATGGACATTCTACATCATAACGAGTTTCTATAGTTTGCTCATTCGTCCGGAAATAAGAAAAGCTTACTTCCCCCGTTTTTTAAAATCACAGCTTCTAGAAGGTTTACATGATTTCGTAAAAAACATGGGTTTTTAGAAAATCTATTTTATTTCATAAATGGAATCAACAAAGTATGCACATTCTATGTCATAACGACTTTCTATAGTTTGCGCATGCGTTTGGAAATAAGAAAAGCTTACTTCCCCCGTTTTTTAAAATCACAGCTTCTAGAAGGTTTACATGATTTCTGAAAAAACACGAGTTTTTACAAAATGTGTTTTATTTCATAAATGGAATCAACAAAGTATGCACATTCTACATCATAACGAATTTCTATAGTTTGCGCATTCGTCAGGAAATAAGAAAAGCTTACTTCCACCGTTTTTTAAAATCACAGCTTCTAGAAGGTTTACACGATTTCGTAAAAAACACGAGTTTTTAGAAAATGTGTTTTATTTCATAAATGGAATCTACAAAGTATGCACATTCTACGTCATAACGACTTTCTATAGTTTGCGCATGCGTCCGGAAATAAGAAAAGCTTACTTCCCCCGTGTTTTAAAATCACAGCTTCTAGAAGGTTTACACAATTTCTTAAAAAACACGAGTTTTTAGAAAATGTGTTTTATTTCATAAATGGAATCAACAAAGTATGCACATTCTACATCATAACGACTTTCTATAGTTTGCTCATTCGTCCGGAAATAAGAAAAGCTTACTTCCCCCGTCTTTTAAAATCACAGCTTCTAGAAGGTTTACATGATTTCGTAAGAAACATGGGTTTTTAGAAAATCTGTTTTATTTCATAAATGGAATCAACAAAGTATGCACATTCTACGTCATAATGACTTTCTATAGTTTGCGCATGCGTTTGGAAATAAGAAAAGCTTACTTCCCCCGTTTTTTAAAATCACAGCTTCTAGAAGGTTTACATGATTTCTTAAAAAACACGAGTTTTTAGAAACAGTGTTTTTTTTCATAAATGGAATCAACAAAGTATGCACATTCTACGTTATAACGACTTTCTATAGTTTGCGCATGCATCCTGAAATAAGAAAAGCTTACTTCCACCGTTTTTTAAAATCACAGCTTCTAGAAGGTTTACATGATTTCGTAAAAAACACGAGTTTTTAGAAAATGTGTTTTATTTCATAAATGGAATCAACAAAGTATGCACATTCTAGGTCATAACGACTTTCTCCAGTTTGCGCATTCGTCCGGAAGGAAGAAAAGCTTACTTCCCCCGTTTTTTAAAATCACAGCTTCTAGAAGGTTTACATGATTTCGTAAAAAACACGAGTTTTTAGAAAATGTTTTTTATTTCATAAATGGAATCAACAAAGTATGCACATTCTACGTCATAACGACTTTCTATAGTTTGCGCATGCGTTTGGAAATAAGAAAAGCTTACTTCCCCCGTTTTTTTAAAATCACAGTTTCTAGAAGGTTTACATGATTTCGTAAAAAACACGAGTTTTTACAAAATGTGTTTTATTTAATAAATGGAATCAACAAAGTATGCACATTCTACATCATAACGACTTTCTATAGTTTGCGCATTCGTCAGAAAATAAGAAAAGTTTACTTCCACCGTTTTTTAAAATCACAGCTTCTAGAAGGTTTACACAATTTCGTAAAAAACACGAGTTTTTAGAAAATGTGTTTTATTTCATGAATGGAATCTACAAAGTATGCACATTCTACGTCATAACGACTTTCTATAGTTTGTGCATGCGTCCGGAAATAAGAAAAGCTTACTTCCCCCGTGTTTTAAAATCACAGCTTCTAGAAGGTTTACACGGTTTCTTAAAAAACACGAGTTTTTAGAAAATGTGTTTTATTTCATAAATGGAATCAACAAAGTATGGACATTCTACATCATAACGAGTTTCTATAGTTTGCTCATTCGTCCGGAAATAAGAAAAGCTTACTTCCCCCGTTTTTTAAAATCACAGCTTCTAGAAGGTTTACATGATTTCGTAAAAAACATGGGTTTTTAGAAAATCTATTTTATTTCATAAATGGAATCACAAAGTTGCACATTCTACATCATAACGACTTTCTATAGTTTGCGCATGCGTTTGGAAATAAGAAAAGCTTACTTCCCCCGTTTTTTAAAATCACAGCTTCTAGAAGGTTTACATGATTTCTTAAAAAACACGAGTTTTTAGAAACTGTGTTTTTTTTTCATAAATGGAATCAACAAAGTATGCACATTCTACGTCATAATGACTTTCTATAGTTTGCGCATGCATCCGGAAATAAGAAAAGCTTACTTCCACCGTTTTTTAAAATCACAGCTTCTAGAAGGTTTACATGATTTCGTAAAAAACACAAGTTTTTAGAAAATGTGTTTTTATTTCATAAATGCAGTCAACAAAGTATGCATATTCTAGGTCATAACGACTTTCTCCAGTTTGCGCATTCGTCCGGAAAGAAGAAAAGCTTACTTCCCCGTTTTTTAAAATCACAGCTTCTAGAAGGTTTACATGATTTCGTAAAAAACACGAGTTTTTAGAAAATGTTTTTTATTTCATAAATGGAATCAACAAAGTATTCACATTCTACGTCATAACGAATTTCTATAGTTTGCGCATGCGTTTGGAAATAAGAAAAGCTTACTTCCCCCGTTTTTTAAAATCACAGCTTCTAGAAGGTTTACACGATTTCTTAAAAAACACGAGTTTTTAGAAAATGTGTTTTATTTCATAAATGGAATCAACAAAGTATGCACATTCTACATCATAACGACTTTCTATAATTTGCGCATTCGTCAGGAAATAAGAAAAGCTTACTTCCACCGTTTTTTAAAATCACAGCTTCTAGAAGGTTTACACAATTTCGTAAAAAACATGAGTTTTTAGAAAATTTGTTTTATTTCATAAATGGAATCTACAAAGTATGCACATTCTACGTCATAATGACTTTCTATATTTTGCGCATGCGTCCGGAAATAAGAAAAGCTTACTTCCCCCCGTTTTTTAAAATCACAGCTTCTAGAAGGTTTACATGATTTCTTAAAAAACACAAGTTTTTAGAAAATGTGATCTATTTCATAAATGGAATCAACAAAGTATGCACATGCTACGTCATAACGACTTTCTATAGTTTCTGCATGCGTTCGGAAATAAGAAAAGCTTACTTCCACTGTTTTTTAAAATCACAGCTTTTAGAAGGTTTACATGATTTCGTAAGAAACACGAGATTTTAGAAAATGTGTTTTATTTCATAAATGGAATCTACAAAGTATGCACATTTTACGTCATAACGACTTTCTATAGTTTGCGCATGCGTCCGGAAATAGGAAAAGCTTACTTCCCCCGTTTTTTAAAATCACAGCTTCTAGAAGGTTTACATGATTTCTTAAAAAACACGAGTTTTTAGAAAATGTGTTTTATTTCATAAATGGAATCAACAAAGTATGCACATTCTACATCATAACGACTTTCTATAGTTTGCACATTCGTCCGGAAATAAGAAAAGATTACTTCCACCGTTTTTTAAAATCACAGCTTCTAGAAGGTTTACATGATTTCGTAAAAAACACAAGTTTTTAGAAAATGTGTTTTATTTAATAAATTGAATCTACAAAGTATGCACATTCTACGTCATAACGACTTTCTATAGTTTGTGCATGCGTCCGGAAATAAGAAAAGCTTACTTCCTCCATTTTTTAAAATCACAGCTTCTAGAAGGTTTACATGAAATCTTAAAAAACACGAGTTTTTAGAAACTGTGTTTTATTTCATAAATGGAATCAACAGAGTATGCACATTCTACGTCATAACGACTTTCTATAGTTTGCGCATGCGTCCGGAAATAAGAAAAGCTTACTTCCAACGTTTTTTAAAATCACAGCTTCTAGAAGGTTTACACGATTTCTTAAAAAACACGAGTTTTTAGAAAATGTGTTTTATTTCATAAATGGAATCAACAAAGTATGCACATTCTACATCATAACGACTTTCTATAGTTTGCGCATTCGTCAGGAAATAAGAAAAGCTTACTTCCAGCGTTTTTCAAAATCATAGCTTCTAGAAGGTTTACATGATTTCGTAAAAAACACGAGTTTTAGAAAATGTGTTTTATTTCATCAATGGAATCTACAAAGTATGGACATTCTACGTCATAACGACTTTCTATAGTTCGCGCATGCCTCCGGAAATAAGAAAAGCTTACTTCCCCGTTTTTTAAAATCACAACTTCTAGAAGGTTTACATGATTTGTTAAAAAAACACGAGTTTTTAGAAACTGTGTTTTATTTCATAAATGGAATCAACAAAGTATGCACATTCTACATCATAACGACTTTCTATAGTTTGCGCATGCATCCGGAAATAAGGAAAGTTTACTTCCAACGTTTTTTAAAATGACAGCTTCTAGAAGGTTTACACGATTTCTTAAAAACACGAGTTTTTAGGTAATGTGTTTTATTTCATAAATGGAATCAAAAAAGTATGCAAATTCTACATCATAACGACTTTCTATAGTTTGCGCATTCGTCAGGAAATAAGAAAAGCTTACTTCCAGCGTTTTTCAAAATCATAGCTTCTAGAAGGTTTACATGATTTCGTAAAAAACACGAGTTTTTAGAAAATGTGTTTTATTTCATAAATGGAATCTACAAAGTATGCACATTCTACGTCATAACGACTTTATATAGTTTGCGCATGCGTCCAGAAATAAGAAAAGCTTACTTCCCCCGTTTTTTAAAATCACAGCTTCTAGAAGGTTTACATGATTTCTCAAAAAACACGAGTTTTTAGAAAATGTGTTTTATTTCATAAATGGAATCAACAAAGTATGCACATTCTACATCATAACGAATTTCTATAGTTTGCGCATGCGTCCGGAAATAAGAAAAGCTTACTTCCACTGTTTTTTAAAATCATAGCTTCTAGAAGGTTTACATGATTTCGTAAAAAACACGTGTTTTTAGAAAATGTGTTTTATTTCATAAATAGAATCTACAAAATATGCACATTCTACGTCATAAGGACTTTCTATAGTTTGCACATGCGTCCAGAAATAAGAAAAGCTTACTTCCCCCATTTTTTAAAATCACAGCTTCTAGAACGTTTACATGATTTGTTAAAAAACACTAGTTTTTCGAAACTGTGTTTTATTTCATAAATGGAATCAACAAAGTATGCACATTCTACATCATAACGACTTTCTATAGTTTGTGCATGTGTCCGGAAATAAGAAAAGCTTACTTCCACTGTTTTTAAAATCATAGCTTCTAGAAGGTTTACACGATTTCTTAAAAAACACGAGTTTTTAGAAAATGTGTTTTATTTCATAAATGGAATCAACAAAGTATGCACATTCTAAGTCATAACGACTTTCTATAGTTTGCGCATTCGTCCGGAAATATGAAAAGCTTACTTCCACCGTTTTTTAAAATCACAGCTTCTAGAAGGTTTACATGATTTCGTAAAAAACACGAGTTTTTAGAAAATGTGTTTTATTTCATAAATGGAATCAACAAAGTATGCACATTCTAGGTCATAACGACTTTCTCCAGTTTGCGCATTCGTCCGGAAGGAAGAAAAGCTTACTTCCCCCGTTTTTTAAAATCACAGCTTCTAGAAGGTTTACATGATTTCGTAAAAAACACGAGTTTTTAGAAAATGTTTTTTATTTCATAAATGGAATCAACAAAGTATGCACATTCTACGTCATAACGACTTTCTATAGTTTGCGCATGCGTTTGGAAATAAGAAAACGCATGCGTTTGGAAATAAGAAAAGCTTACTTCCCCCGTTTTTTAAAATCACAGTTCTAGAAGGTTTACATGATTTCGTAAAAAAACACGAGTTTTTACAAAATGTGTTTTATTTAATAAATGGAATCAACAAAAGTATGCACATTCTACATCATAACGACTTTCTATAGTTTGCGCATTCGTCAGAAAATAAGAAAAGTTTACTTCCACCGTTTTTTTAAAATCACAGCTTCTAGAAGGTTTACACAATTTCGTAAAAAACACGAGTTTTTAGAAAATGTGTTTTATTTCATGAATGGAATCTACAAAGTATGCACATTCTACGTCATAACGACTTTCTATAGTTTGTGCATGCGTCCGGAAATAAGAAAAGCTTACTTCCCCCGTGTTTTAAAATCACAGCTTCTAGAAGGTTTACACGGTTTCTTAAAAAAACACGAGTTTTTAGAAAATGTGTTTTATTTCATAAATGGAATCAACAAAGTATGGACATTCTACATCATAACGAGTTTCTATAGTTTGCTCATTCGTCCGGAAACTAAGAAAAGCTTACTTCCCCCGTTTTTTAAAATCACAGCTTCTAGAAGGTTTACATGATTTCGTAAAAAACATGGGTTTTTAGAAAATCTATTTTATTTCATAAATGGAATCAACAAAGTAGGCACATTCTACATCATAACGACTTTCTATAGTTTGCGCATGCGTTTGGAAATAAGAAAAGCTTACTTCCCCCGTTTTTTAAAATCACAGCTTCTAGAAGGTTTACATGATTTCTTAAAAAACACGAGTTTTTAGAAACTGTGTTTTTTTTCATAAATGGAATCAACAAAGTATGCACATTCTACGTCATAATGACTTTCTATAGTTTGCGCATGCATCCGGAAATAAGAAAAGCTTACTTCCACCGTTTTTTAAAATCACAGCTTCTAGAAGGTTTACATGATTTCGTAAAAAAACACAAGTTTTTAGAAAATGTGTTTTATTTCATAAATGCAGTCAACAAAGTATGCATATTCTAGGTCATAACGGACTTTCTCCAGTTTGCGCATTCGTCCGAAAGAAGAAAAGCTTACTTCCCCCGTTTTTTTAAAATCACAGCTTCTAGAAGGTTTACATGATTTCGTAAAAAACACGAGTTTTTAGAAAATGTTTTTTATTTCATAAATGGAATCAACAAAGTATTCACATTCTACGTCATAACGAATTTCTATAGTTTGCGCATGCGTTTGGAAATAAGAAAAAGCTTACTTCCCCCGTTTTTTAAAATCACAGCTTCTAGAAGGTTTACACGATTTCTTAAAAAACACGAGTTTTTAGAAAATGTGTTTTATTCATAAATGGAATCAACAAAGTATGCACATTCTACATCATAACGACTTTCTATAATTTGCGCATTCGTCAGGAAATAAGAAAAGCTTACTTCCACCGTTTTTTAAAATCACAGCTTCTAGAAGGTTTACACAATTCGTATAAAAACATGAGTTTTTAGAAAATTTGTTTTTATTTCAATAAATGGAATCTACAAAGTATGCACATTCTACGTCATAATGACTTTCTATATTTTGCGCATGCGTCCGGAAATAAGAAAAGCTTACTTCCCCCGTTTTTTAAAATCACAGCTTCTAGAAGGTTTACATGATTTCTTAAAAAACACAAGTTTTTAGAAAATGTGATCTATTTCATAAATGGAATCAACAAAGTATGCACATTCTACGTCATAACGACTTTCTATAGTTTCTGCATGCGTTCGGAAATAAGAAAAGCTTACTTCCACTGTTTTTTTAAAATCACAGCTTTTAGAGTAAGAAACACGAGATTTTAGAAAATGTGTTTTATTTCATAAATGGAATCTACAAAGTATGCACATTTTACGTCATAACGACTTTCTATAGTTTGCGCATGCGTCCGGAAATAGGAAAAGCTTACTTCCCCCGTTTTTTAAAATCACAGCTTCTAGAAGGTTTACATGATTTCTTAAAAAACACGAGTTTTTAGAAAATGTGTTTTATTTCATAAATGGAATCAACAAAGTATGCACATTCTACATCATAACGACTTTCTATAGTTTGCACATTCGTCCGGAAATAAGAAAAGATTACTTCCACCGTTTTTTAAAATCACAGCTTCTAGAAGGTTTACATGATTTCGTAAAAAACACAAGTTTTTAGAAAATGTGTTTTATTTAATAAATTGAATCTACAAAGTATGCACATTCTACGTCATAACGACTTTCTATAGTTTGTGCATGCGTCCGGAAATAAGAAAAGCTTACTTCCTCCATTTTTTAAAATCACAGCTTCTAGAAGGTTTACATGAAATCTTAAAAAACACGAGTTTTTAGAAACTGTGTTTTATTTCATAAATGGAATCAACAGAGTATGCACATTCTACGTCATAACGACTTTCTATAGTTTGCGCATGCGTCCGGAAATAAGAAAAGCTTACTTCCAACGTTTTTTAAAATCACAGCTTCTAGAAGGTTTACACGATTTCTTAAAAAACACGAGTTTTTAGAAAATGTGTTTTATTTCATAAATGGAATCAACAAAGTATGCACATTCTACATCATAACGACTTTCTATAGTTTGCGCATTCGTCAGGAAATAAGAAAAGCTTACTTCCAGCGTTTTTCAAAATCATAGCTTCTAGAAGGTTTACATGATTTCGTAAAAAACACGAGTTTTTAGAAAATGTGTTTTATTTCATCAATGGAATCTACAAAGTATGGACATTCTACGTCATAACGACTTTCTATAGTTCGCGCATGCCTCCGGAAATAAGAAAAGCTTACTTCCCCCGTTTTTTAAAATCACAACTTCTAGAAGGTTTACATGATTTGTTAAAAAACACGAGTTTTTAGAAACTGTGTTTTATTTCATAAATGGAATCAACAAAGTATGCACATTCTACATCATAACGACTTTCTATAGTTTGCGCATGCATCCGGAAATAAGGAAAGTTTACTTCCAACGTTTTTTAAAATGACAGCTTCTAGAAGGTTTACACGATTTCTTAAAAAACACGAGTTTTTAGGTAATGTGTTTTATTTCATAAATGGAATCAAAAAAGTATGCAAATTCTACATCATAACGACTTTCTATAGTTTGCGCATTCGTCAGGAAATAAGAAAAGCTTACTTCCAGCGTTTTTCAAAATCATAGCTTCTAGAAGGTTTACATGATTTCGTAAAAAACACGAGTTTTTAGAAAATGTGTTTTATTTCATAAATGGAATCTACAAAGTATGCACATTCTACGTCATAACGACTTTATATAGTTTGCGCATGCGTCCAGAAATAAGAAAAGCTTACTTCCCCCGTTTTTTAAAATCACAGCTTCTAGAAGGTTTACATGATTTCTCAAAAAACACGAGTTTTTAGAAAATGTGTTTTATTTCATAAATGGAATCAACAAAGTATGCACATTCTACATCATAACGAATTTCTATAGTTTGCGCATGCGTCCGGAAATAAGAAAAGCTTACTTCCACTGTTTTTTAAAATCATAGCTTCTAGAAGGTTTACATGATTTCGTAAAAAACACGTGTTTTTAGAAAATGTGTTTTATTTCATAAATAGAATCTACAAAATATGCACATTCTACGTCATAAGGACTTTCTATAGTTTGCACATGCGTCCAGAAATAAGAAAAGCTTACTTCCCCCATTTTTTAAAATCACAGCTTCTAGAACGTTTACATGATTTGTTAAAAAACACTAGTTTTTCGAAACTGTGTTTTATTTCATAAATGGAATCAACAAAGTATGCACATTCTACATCATAACGACTTTCTATAGTTTGTGCATGTGTCCGGAAATAAGAAAAGCTTACTTCCACTGTTTTTTAAAATCATAGCTTCTAGAAGGTTTACACGATTTCTTAAAAAACACGAGTTTTTAGAAAATGTGTTTTATTTCATAAATGGAATCAACAAAGTATGCACATTCTAAGTCATAACGACTTTCTATAGTTTGCGCATTCGTCCGGAAATATGAAAAGCTTACTTCCACCGTTTTTTAAAATCACAGCTTCTAGAAGGTTTACATGATTTCGTAAAAAACACGAGTTTTTAGAAAATGTGTTTTATTTCATAAATGGAATCAACAAAGTATGCACATTCTACGTCATAACGCCTTTCTATAGTTTGCGCATGCGTTTGGAAATAAGAAAAGCTTACTTCCCCCGTTTTTTAAAATCACAGCTTCTAGAAGGTTTACATGATTTGTTAAAAAACACAAGTTTTTAGAAAATGTGTTTTATTTCATAAATGGAATCAACAAAGTATGCACATTCTACGTCATAACAACTTTCTATAGTTTGCTCATGCGTCCAGAAATAAGAAAAGCTTACTTCCACTGTTTTTTAAAATCACAGCTTCTAGAAGGTTTACAAGATTTCGTAAAAAACACGAGTTTTTAGAAAATGTGTTTTATTTCATAAATGGAATCTACAAAGTATGCACATTCTACGTCATAACGACTTTCTATAGTTTGCGCATGCGTCCGGAAATAAGAAAAGCTTACTTCCACCGTTTTTTAAAATCACAGCTTCTAGAAGGTTTACATGATTTCGTAAAAAACACGAGTTTTTAGAAAATGTGTTTTATTTCATAAATGGAATCTACAAAGTATGCACATTCTATGTAATAACGACTTTCTATAGTTTGCGCATTCGTCCGGAAATAAGAAAAGCTTACTTCCACCGTTTTTTAAAATCACAGCTTCTAGAAGGTTTACATGATTTCGTAAAAAACATGAGTTTTAAGAAAATGTGTTTTATTTCCTAAATGGAATCTACAAAGTATGCACATTATACGTCATAATTACTTTCTACAGTTGGTGCATTTGTCCGGAAATAAGAAAAGCTTACTTCCACCATTTTTTAAAATCACGGATTCTAGAAGGTTTACGTGATTTCGTAAAAAACACGAGTTTTTAGAAAATGTGTTTTATTTCATAAATGGAATCAACAAAGCATGCACATTCTACGTAATAATGACTTTCTATACTTTGCGCATGCGTTTGGAAATAAGAAAAGCTTACTTCTCCCGTTTTTTAAAATCACAGCTTCTAGAAGGTTTACATGATTTCTTAAAAAACATGAGTTTTTAGAAAATGTGTTTTACTTCATACATAGAATCAACAAAGTATGCACATTCGACGTCATAACGAATTTCTATACTTTGCGCATGCGTCCGGAAATAAGAAAATCTTACTTCCACCGTTTTTTAAAATCACAGCTTCTAGAAGGTTTACATGATTTCCTAAAAAACACGAGTTTTAAGAAAATTTGTTTTATTTCTTAAATAGAATCAACAAAGTATGCACATTCTACGTCAAAACGACTTTATATAGTTTGCGCATGCATCTGGAAATAAGAAAAGCTTAATCAACCATTTTTGAAAATCACAGCTTCTAGAAGGTTTACATGATTTCGTAAAAAACTCGAGTTTTTAGAAAATGTGTTTTATTTCATAAATGGAATCAACAAAGTATGCACATTCTACGTCATAACGAATTTCTATACTTTGCGCATGCGTTTGGAAATAAGAAAAGCTTAGTTCTCCCGATTTTTAAAATCACAGCTTCTAGAAGGTTTACATGATTTCTTAAAAAACACGAGTTTTTAGAAAATGTGTTTTATTTCATACATAGAATAAACAAAGTATGCACATTCTACGTCATAACGACATTCTATAGTTTATGCATGCGTCCGGAAATAAGAAAAGCTTACTTCCACCGTTTTTTAAAATCACAGCTTCTAGAAGGTTTACATGATTTGTTAAAAAACACGAGTTTTTAGAAAATGTGTTTTATATCAGAAATAGAATCAACAAAGTATGCACATTCTACGTCATAATGACTTTCTATAGTTTGCGCATGCGTCCGGAAATAAGAAAAGCTTACTTCCACCGTTTTTTAAAATCACAGCTTCTAGAAGGTTTACATGATTTCGTAAAAAACATGAGTTTTTAGAAAATGTGTTTTATTTCATAAATGGAATCTACAAAGTATGCACATTCTACGTCATAACGACTTTCTATAGTTTGCGCATGCGTCCGGAAATAAGAAAAGCTTACTTCCACCGTATTTTAAAATCACCGCTTCTAAAAGGTTTACATGATTTCGTAAAAAACACGAGTTTTTGGAAAATGTGTTTTATTAAATAAATGGAATCAACAAAGTATGCACATTCTACGTCATAACGACTTTCTATAGTTTGCGCATGCGTCCGGAAATAAGAAAAGCTTACTTCCCCCGTTTTTTAAAATCACAGCTTCTAGAAGGTTTACATGATTTCTTAAAAAACACGAGTTTTTAGAAAATTTGTTTTATTTCATAAATGGAATCAACAAAGTATGCACATTCTACATCGTAACGACTTTCTATAGTTTGCGCATGCGGCTGGAAATAAGAAAAGCTTACTTCCACCGTTTTTTAAAATCACAGCTTCTAGAAGGTTTACATGATTTCGTAAAAAACACGAGTTTTTAGAAAATGTGTTTTATTTCATCAATGGAATCTACAAAGTATGCACATTCTACGTGATAATGACATTCTATAGTTTGCGCATGCGTCTGGAAATAAGAAAAGCTTACTTCCACCGTTTTTTAAAATCACAACATCTAGAAGGTTTACATGATTTCGTAAAAAACACGAGTTTTTAGAAAATGTGTTTTATTTCATAAATGGAATCTACAAAGTATGCACATTCTACGTGATAATGACATTCTATAGTTTGCGCATGCGTCTGGAAATAAGAAAAGCTTACTTCCACCGTTTTTTAAAATCACAACATCTAGAAGGTTTACATGATTTCGTAAAAAACACGAGTTTTTAGAAAATGTTTTTTATTTCATAAATGGAATCAACAAAGTATGCACATTCTACGTCATAACGACTTTCTAAAGTTTGCGCATTCGTCCGGAAACAAGAAAAGCTTACTTCCACCTTTTTTTAAAATCACAGCTTCTAGAAGGTTTACATGATTTCTTAAAAAACACGAGTTTTTAGAAAATGTGTTTTATTTCATAAATGGAATAAACAAAGTATGCACATTCTACGTCATAACGACTTTCTATAGTTTGCACATGCGTCCGGAAATAAGAAAAGCTTACTTCCCCCGTTTTTTAAAATCACAGCTTCTAGAAGGTTTACATGATTTCTTAAAAAACACGAGTTTTTAGAAAATGTGTTTTATTTCATAAATTGAATCAACAAAGTATGCACATTCTACATCGTAATGACTTTCTATAGTTTGCGCATGCGTCGGGAAATAAGAAAAGCTTACTTCCACCGTTTTTTAAAATCACAGCTTCTAGAAGGTTTCCATGATTTCGTAAAAAACATGAGTTTTTAGAAAATGTGTTTTATTTCATAAATGGAATCTATAAAGTATGCACATTCTACGTCATAATGACTTTCTATAGTTTGCGCATGCGTCCGGAAATAAGAAAAGCTTACTTCCACCGTTTTTTAAAATCACAGCTTCTAGAAGGTTTACATGATTTCGTAAAAAACACAAGTTTTTAGAAAATGTGTTTTATTTCATAAATGGAATCTACAAAGTATGCACATTCTACGTCATAACGACTTTATATAGTTTGCGCATGCATCTGGAAATAAGAAAAGCTTAATCAACCATTTTTGAAAATCACAGCTTCTAGAAGGTTTACATGATTTCGTAAAAAACTCGAGTTTTTAGAAAATGTGTTTTATTTCATAAATGGAATCAACAAAGTATGCACATTCTACGTCATAACGAATTTCTATAGTTTGCGCATGCGTCCGGAAATAAGAAAAGCTTACTTCCCCCGTTTTTTAAAATCACAGCTTCTAGAAGGTTTACATGATTTCTTAAAAAACACGAGTTTTTAGAAAATTTGTTTTATTTCATAAATGGAATCAACAAAGTATGCACATTCTACATCGTAACGACTTTCTATAGTTTGCGCATGCGTCTGGAAATAAGAAAAGCTTACTTCCACCGATTTTTAAAATCACAGCTTCTAGAAGGTTTACATGATTTCTTAAAAAACACGAGTTTTTAGAAAATGTGTTTTATTTCATACATAGAATAAACAAAGTATGCACATTCTACGTCATAACGACATTCTATAGTTTATGCATGCGTCCGGAAATAAGAAAAGCTTACTTCCACCGTTTTTTAAAATCACAGCTTCTAGAAGGTTTACATGATTTCGTAAAAAACACAAGTTTTTAGAAAATGTGTTTTATTTCATAAATGGAATCTACAAAGTATGCACATTCCACGTCATAACGACTTTATATAGTTTGCGCATGCGTCCGGAAATAAGAAAAGCTTAATCAACCGTTTTTTAAAATCAGAGCTTCTAGAAGGTTTACATGATTTCGTAAAAAACACGAGTTTTTAGAAAATGTGTTTTATTAAATAAATGGAATCAACAAAGTATGCACATTCTACGTCATAACGACTTTCTATAGTTTGCGCATGCGTCCGGAAATAAGAAAAGCTTACTTCCCCCGTTTTTTAAAATCACAGCTTCTAGAAGGTTTACATGATTTCTTAAAAAACACGAGTTTTTAGAAAATTTGTTTTATTTCATAAATGGAATCAACAAAGTATGCACATTCTACATCGTAACGACTTTCTATAGTTTGCGCATGCGTCTGGAAATAAGAAAAGCTTACTTCCACCGTTTTTTAAAATCACAGCTTCTAGAAGGTTTACATGATTTCGTAAAAAACACGAGTTTTTAGAAAATGTGTTTTATTTCATAAATGGAATCTACAAAGTATGCACATTCTACGTGATAATGACATTCTATAGTTTGTGCATGCGTCTGGAAATAAGAAAAGCTTACTTCCAGCGTTTTTTAAAATCACAACATCTAGAAGGTTTACATGATTTCGTAAAAAACACGAGTTTTTAGAAAATGTGTTTTATTTCATAAATGGAATCTACAAAGTATGCACATTCTACGTCATAACGATTTTCTATAGTTTGCGCATGCGTCCAGATATAAGAAAAGCTTACTTCCACTGTTTTTTAAAATCACAGTCTCTAGAAGGTTTACATGATTTCGTAAATGGAATGAACAAAGTGTGCACATTCTACGTCATAACGACTCTCTATAGTTTGTGCCTTCGTCCGGAAATAAAAAAAGCTTACTTCCACCGTTTTTTAAAATCACAGCTTCTATAAGGTTTACATGATTTCGTAAAAAACACGAGTTTTTAGAAAATGTGTTTTATTTCATAAATGGAATAAACAAAGAATGCACATTCTACGTCATAATGACTTTCTATAGTTTGCACATGTGTTTGGAAATAAAAAAAACTTACTTCCCCCGTTTTTTAAAATCACAGCTTCTAGAAGGTTTACATGATTTCTTAAAAAACACGAGTTTTTAGAAAATATTTTTTATTTCATAAATGGAATCAACAAAGTATGCACATTCTACATCATAACGACTTTCTATAGTTTGCGCATGCGTTTGGAAATAAGAAAAGCTTACTTCCCCCGTTTTTTAAAATCACAGCTTCTAGAAGGTTTACATGATTTCGTAAAAAACACAAGTTTTTAGAAAATGTGTTTTATTTCATAAATGGAATCTACAAAGTATGCACATTCTACGTCATAACGACTTTCTATAGTTTGCGCATGCGTCCGGAAATGAGAAAAGCTGACTTCCACCGTTTTTTAAAATCATAGCTTCTAGAAGGTTTACATGATTTCGTAAAAAACACGGGTTTTTAGAAAATGTGTTTTATTTCATAAATGGAATCTACAAATTATGCACATTCTACGTCATAACGTCTTTCTATAGTTTTCGCATGCGTCCGGAAATAAGAAAAGTTTACTTCCACCGTTTTTTAAAATCATAGCTTCTAGAAGGTTTACATGATTTCGTAAAAAACACGGGTTTTTAGAAAATGTGTTTTATTTCATAAATGGAATCAACAAATTATGCACATTCTACATCATAACGAATTTCTATACTTTGCGCATGCGTTTGGAAATAAGAAAAGCTTAATTCCACCATTTTTTAAAATCACAGCTTCTAGAAGGTTTACATGATTTCATAAAAAACACGAGTTTTTAGAAAATGTGTTTTATTTCATAAATGGAATCTACAAAGTATGCACATTCTACGTCATGACGACTTTCTATAGTTTGCGCATGCGTCCGGAAATAAGAAAAGCTTACTTCCACCGTTTTTTAAAATCACAGCTTCTAGAAGGTTTACATGATTTCGTAAAAAACACGGGTTTTTAGAAAATGTGTTTTATTTCATACATGGAATCTGCAAAGTATGCACATTCTACGTCATAACAACTTTCTATAGTTTATGCATGCGTCCGGAAATAAGAAAAGCTTACTTCCACCGTATTTTAAAATCACCGCTTCTAAAAGGTTTACATGATTTCGTAAAAAACACGAGTTTTTGGAAAATGTGTTTTATTTCATAAATGGAATCTACAAAGTATGCACATTCTACGTCATAACGACTTTCTATAGTTTGCGCATGCGTCCGGAAATAAGAAAATCTTACTTCCCCCGTTTTTTAAAATCACAGCTTCTAGAAGGTTTACATGATTTCTTAAAAAACACGAGATTTTAGAAAATTTGTTTTATTTCATAAATGGAATCAACAAAGTATGCACATTCTACATCGTAATGACTTTCTAGAGTTTGCGCATGCGTCCGGAAATAAGAAAAGCTTACTTCCACCGTTTTTTAAAATCACAGCTTCTAGAAGGTTTACATGATTTCGTAAAAAAAACAAGTTTTTATAAAATGTGTTTTATTTCCTAAATGGAATCTACAAAGTATGCACATTCTACGTAATAACGACTTTATATAGTTTGCGCATGCGTCCGGAAATAAGAAAAGCTTAATCAACCATTTTTTAAAATCACAGCTTCTAGAAGGTTTACATGATTTCGTAAAAAACACGAGTTCTTAGAAAATGTGTTTTATTTCATAAATGGAATCTACAAAGTATGCACATTCTACGTCATAACGACATTCTATAGTTTGCGCATACGTCCGGAAATAAGAAAAGCTTACTTCCACCGTTTTTTAAAATCACAGCTTCTAGAAGGTTTACATGATTTCGTAAAAAACATGAGTTTTTAGAAAATGTGTTTTATTTCATAAATGGAATCTACAAAGTATGCACATTCTACGTCATAACGAATTTCTATACTTTGCGCATGCGTTTGGAAATAAGAAAAGCTTACTTCCACCGTTTTTTAAAATCACAGCTTCTAGAAGGTTTACATGATTTCATAAAAAACACGAGTTTTTAGAAAATGTGTTTTATTTCATAAATGGAATCTACAAAGTATGCACATTCTACGTCATAACGACTTTCTATAGTTTGCGCATGCATCCGGAAATAAGAAAAGCTTACTTCCACCGTTTTTTAAAATCACAGCTTCTAGAAGGTTTACATGATTTCGTAAGAAACACGGGTTTTTAGAAAATGTGTTTTATTTCATAAATGGAATCTGCAAAGTATGCACATTCTACGTCATAACGACTTTCTATAGTTTATGCATGCGTCCGGAAATAAGAAAAGCTTACTTCCACCGTATTTTAAAATCACAGCTTCTAAAAGGTTTACATGATTTCGTAAAAAACACGAGTTTTTGGAAAATGTGTTTTATTTCATAAATGGAATCTTCAAAGTATGCACATTCTACGTCATAACGACTTTCTATAGTTTGCGCATGCGTCCGGAAATAAGAAAATCTTACTTCCCCCGTTTTTTAAAATCACAGCTTCTAGAAGGTTTACATGATTTCTTAAAAACCACGAGTTTTTAGAAAATTTGTTTTATTTCATAAATGGAATCAACAAAGTATGCACATTCTACATCGTAATGACTTTCTATAGTTTGCGCATGCGTCCGGAAATAAGAAAAGCTTACTTCCACCGTTTTTTAAAATCACGGCTTCTAGAAGGTTTACATGATTTCGTAAAAAACACAAGTTTTTAGAAAATGTGTTTTATTTCATAAATGGATACTACAAAGTATGCACATTCCACGTCATAACGACTTTATATAGTTTGCGCATGCGTCCGGAAATAAGAAAAGATTAATCAACCGTTTTTTAAAATCAGAGCTTCTAGAAGGTTTACATGATTTCGTAAAAAACACGAGTTTTTAGAAAATGTGTTTTATTAAATAAATGGAATCAACAAAGTATGCACATTCTACGTCATAACGACTTTCTATAGTTTGCGCATGCGTCCGGAAATAAGAAAAGCTTACTTCCCCCGTTTTTTAAAATCACAGCTTCTAGAAGGTTTACATGATTTCTTAAAAAACACGCGTTTTTAGAAAATTTGTTTTATTTCATAAATGGAATCAACAAAGTATGCACATTCTACATCGTAACGACTTTCTATAGTTTCCGCATGCGTCTGGAAATAAGAAAAGTTTACTTCCACCGTTTTTTAAAATCACAGCTTCTAGAAGGTTTACATGATTTCGTAAAAAACACGAGTTTTTAGAAAATGTGTTTCATTTCATAAATGGAATCTACAAAGTATGCACATTCTACGTCATAATGACATTCTATAGTTTGCGCATGCGTCTGGAAATAAGAAAAGCTTACTCCCACCGTTTTTTAAAATCACAGCTTCTAGAAGGTTTACATGATTTCGTAAAAAACACGAGTTTTTAGAAAATGTGTTTTATTTCATAAATGGAATCTACAAAGTATGCACATTCTACGTCATAACGATTTTCTATAGTTTGCGCATGCGTCCAGATATAAGAAAAGCTTACTTCCACCGTTTTTTAAAATCACAGTCTCTAGAAGGTTTACATGATTTCGTAAAAAACACGAGTTTTTAGAAAATGTGTTTTATTTCATAAATGGAATGAACAAAGTATGCACATTCTACGTCATAACGACTCTCTATAGTTTGTGCCTTCGTCCGGAAATAAAAAAAGCTTACTTCCACCGTTTTTTAAAATCACAGCTTCTATAAGGTTTACATAATTTCGTAAAAAACACGAGTTTTTAGAAAATGTGTTTTATTTCATCAATGGAATAAACAAAGTATGCACATTCTACGTCATAATGACTTTCTATAGTTTGCGCATGTGTTTGGAAATAAAAAAAAACTTACTTCCCCCGTTTTTTAAAATCACAGCTTCTAGAAGGTTTACATGATTTCTTAAAAAACACGAGTTTTTAGAAAATGTGTTTTATTTCATAAATGGAATCTACAAAGTATGCACATTCTACGTCATAACGACTTTCTATAGTTTGCGCATGCCTCCGGAAATAAGAAAAGCTTACTTCCACCGTTTTTTAAAATCACAGCTTCTAGAAGGTTTACATGATTTCGTAAAAAACACGGGTTTTTAGAAAATGTGTTTTATTTCATACATGGAATCTGCAAAGTATGCACATTCTACGTCATAACAACTTTCTATAGTTTATGCATGCGTCCGGAAATAAGAAAAGCTTACTTCCACCGTATTTTAAAATCACCGCTTCTAAAAGGTTTACATGATTTCGTAAAAAACACGAGTTTTTGGAAAATGTGTTTTATTTCATAAATGGAATCTACAAAGTATGCACATTCTACGTCATAACGACTTTCTATAGTTTGCGCATGCGTCCGGAAATAAGAAAATCTTACTTCCCCCGTTTTTTAAAATCACAGCTTCTAGAAGGTTTACATGATTTCTTAAAAAACACGATATTTTAGAAAATTTGTTTTATTTCATAAATGGAATCAACAAAGTATGCATATTCTACATCGTAATGACTTTCTAGAGTTTGCGCATGCGTCCGGAAATAAGAAAAGCTTACTTCCACCGTTTTTTAAAATCACAGCTTCTAGAAGGTTTACATGATTTCGTAAAAAAAACAAGTTTTTATAAAATGTGTTTTATTTCCTAAATGGAATCTACAAAGTATGCACATTCTACGTAATAACGACTTTATATAGTTTGCGCATGCGTCCGGAAATAAGAAAAGCTTAATCAACCATTTTTTAAAATCACAGCTTCTAGAAGGTTTACATGATTTCGTAAAAAACACGAGTTCTTAGAAAATGTGTTTTATTTCATAAATGGAATCTACAAAGTATGCACATTCTACGTCATAACGACATTCTATAGTTTGCGCATACGTCCGGAAATGAGAAAAGCTGACTTCCACCGTTTTTTAAAATCATAGCTTCTAGAAGGTTTACATGATTTCGTAAAAAACACGGGTTTTTAGAAAATGTGTTTTATTTCATAAATGGAATCTACAAAGTATGCACATTCTACATCATAACGTCTTTCTATAGTTTTCACATGCGTCCGGAAATAAGAAAAGTTTACTTCCACCGTTTTTTAAAATCATAGCTTCTAGAAGGTTTACATGATTTCGTAAAAAACACGGGTTTTTAGAAAATGTGTTTTATTTCATAAATGGAATCAACAAATTATGCACATTCTACATCATAACGAATTTCTATACTTTGCGCATGCGTTTGGAAATAAGAAAAGCTTAATTCCACCGTTTTTTAAAATCACAGCTTCTAGAAGGTTTACATGATTTCATAAAAAACACGAGTTTTTAGAAAATGTGTTTTATTTCATAAATGGAATCTACAAAGTATGCACATTCTACGTCATAACGACTTTCTATAGTTTGCGCATGCGTCCGGAAATAAGAAAAGCTTACTTCCACCGTTTTTTAAAATCACAGCTTCTAGAAGGTTTACATGATTTCGTAAAAAACACGGGTTTTTAGAAAATGTGTTTTATTTCATACATGGAATCTGCAAAGTATGCACATTCTACGTCATAACAACTTTCTATAGTTTATGCATGCGTCCGGAAATAAGAAAAGCTTACTTCCACCGTATTTTAAAATCACCGCTTCTAAAAGGTTTACATGATTTCGTAAAAAACACGAGTTTTTGGAAAATGTGTTTTATTTCATAAATGGAATCTACAAAGTATGCACATTCTACGTCATAACGACTTTCTATATTTTGCGCATGCGTCCGGAAATAAGAAAATCTTACTTCCCCCGTTTTTTAAAATCACAGCTTCTAGAAGGTTTACATGATTTCTTAAAAAACACGAGATTTTAGAAAATTTGTTTTATTTCATAAATGGAATCAACAAAGTATGCACATTCTACATCGTAATGACTTTCTAGAGTTTGCGCATGCGTCCGGAAATAAGAAAAGCTTACTTCCACCGTTTTTTAAAATCACAGCTTCTAGAAGGTTTACATGATTTCGTAAAAAACACAAGTTTTTATAAAATGTGTTTTATTTCCTAAATGGAATCTACAAAGTATGCACATTCTACGTAATAACGACTTTATATAGTTTGCGCATGCGTCCGGAAATAAGAAAAGCTTAAGCAACCATTTTTTAAAATCACAGCTTCTAGAAGGTTTACATGATTTCGTAAAAAACACGAGTTCTTAGAAAATGTGTTTTATTTCATAAATGGAATCTACAAAGTATGCACATTCTACGTCATAACGACATTCTATAGTTTGCGCATATGTCCGGAAATAAGAAAAGCTTACTTCCACCGTTTTTTAAAATCACAGCTTCTAGAAGGTTTACATGATTTCGAAAAAAACACGAGTTTTTAGAAAATGTGTTTTATTTCATAAATGGAATCTACAAAGTATGTACATTCTACGTCATAACGAATTTCTATAGTTTTCGCATGCGTCCAGATATAAGAAAAGCTTACTTCCACCATTTTTTAAAATCACAGCTTCTAGAAGGTTTATATGATTTCGTAAAAAACACGAGTTTTTAGAAAATGTGTTTTATTTCATAAATGGAATTAACAAAGTATGCACATTCTACGTCATAACGACTCTCTATAGTTTGTGCCTTCGTCCGGAAATAAGAAAAGCTTACTTCCACCGTTTTTTAAAATCACAGCTTCTAGAAGGTTTACATGATTTCGTAAAAAACACGAGTTTTTAGAAAATGTGTTTTATTTCATAAATGGAATCAACAAAGTATGCACATTCTACGTCATAATGACTTTCTATAGTTTGCGCATGTGTTTGGAAATAAAAAAAACTTACTTCCCCCGTTATTTAAAATCACAGCTTCTAGAAGGTTTACATGATTTCTTAAAAAACACGAGCTTTCAGAAAATATTTTTTATTTCATCAATGGAATCAACAAAGTATGCACATTCTACATCATAACGACTTTCTATAGTTTGCGCATGCGTTTGGAAAAAAGAAAAGCTTACTTCCCCCGTTTTTTAAAATCACAGCTTCTAGAAGGTTTACATGATTTCGTAAAAAACACAAGTTTTTAGAAAATGTGTTTTATTTCATAAATGGAATCTACAAAGTATGCACATTCTAAGTCATAACGACTTTCTATAGTTTGCGCATGCGTCCGGAAATGAGAAAAGCTTACTTCCACTGTTTTTTAAAACCATAGCTTCTTGAAGGTTTACATGATTTCGTAAAAAACACGGGTTTTTAGAAAATGTGTTTTATTTCATAAATGGAATCTACAAAGTATGCACATTCTACGTCATAACGTCTTTCTATAGTTTGTGCATGCGTCCGGAAATAAGAAAAGCTTACTTCCACCGTTTTTTAAAATCATAGCTTCTAGAAGGTTTACATGATTTCGTAAAAAACACGGGTTTTTAGAAAATGTGTTTTATTTCATAAATGGAATCAACAAATAATGCACATTCTACGTCATAACGAATTTCTATACTTTGCGCATGTGTTTGGAAATAAGAAAAGCTTACTTCCACCGTTTTTTAAAATCACAGCTTCTAGAAGGTTTACATGATTTCATAAAAAACACGAGTTTTTAGAAAATGTGTTTTATTTCATAAATGGAATCTACAAAGTATGCACATTCTACGTCATAACGACTTTCTATAGTTTGCGCATGCATCCGGAAATAAGAAAAGCTTACTTCCACCGTTTTTTAAAATCACAGCTTCTAGAAGGTTTACATGATTTCGTAAAAAACACGGGTTTTTAGAAAATGTGTTTTATTTCATAAATGGAATCTGCAAAGTATGCACATTCTACGTCATAACGACTTTCTATAGTTTATGCATGCGTCCGGAAATAAGAAAAGCTTACTTCAACCGTATTTTAAAATTACAGCTTCTAAAAGGTTTACATGATTTCGTAAAAAACACAAGTTTTTGGAAAATGTGTTTTATTTCATAAATGGAATCTACAAAGTATGCACATTCTACGTCATAACGACTTTCTATAGTTTGCGCATGCGTCCGGAAATAAGAAAATCTTACTTCCCCCGTTTTTTAAAATCACAGCTTCTAGAAGGTTTACATGATTTCTTAAAAACCACGAGTTTTTAGAAAATTTGTTTTATTTCATAAATGGAATCAACAAAGTATGCACATTCTACATCGTAATGACTTTCTATAGTTTGCGCATGCGTCCGGAAATAAGAAAAGCTTACTTCCACCGTTTTTTAAAATCACAGCTTCTAGAAGGTTTACATGATTTCGTAAAAAACACAAGTTTTTAGAAAATGTGTTTTATTTCCTAAATGGAATCTACAAAGTATGTAAATTCTACGTAATAACGACTTTATATAGTTTGAGCATGTCCGGAAATAAGAAAAGCTTAATCAACCATTTTTTAAAATCACAGCTTCTAGAAGGTTTACATGATTTCGTAAAAAACACGAGTTCTTAGAAAATGTATTTTATTTCATAAATGGAATCTACAAAGTATGCAATTTCTACGTCATAACGACATTCTATAGTTTGCGCATACGTCCGGAAATAAGAAAAGCTTACTTCCACCGTTTTTTAAAATCACAGCTTCTAGAAGGTTTACATGATTTCGTAAAAAACACGAGTTTTTAGAAAATGTGTTTTATTTCATAAATGGAATCTACAAAGTATGCACATTCTACGTCATAACAACTTTCTATAGTTTGCGCATGCGTCCAGATATAAGAAAAGCTTACTTCCCCCGTTTTTAAAAATCACAGCTTCTAGAAGGTTTACATGATTTCGTAAAAAACACGAGTTTTTAGAAAATGTGTTTTATTTCATAAATGGAATGAACAAAGTATGCACATTCTACGTCATAACGACTCTCTATAGTTTGTGCCTTCGTCCGGAAATAAGAAAAGCTTACTTCCACCGTTTTGTAAAATCACAGCTTCTAGAAGGTTTACATGATTTTCGTAAAAAACACGAGTTTTTAGAAAATGTGTTTTATTTCATAAATGGAATCAACAAAGTATGCACATTCTAGGTCATAACGACTTTCTATAGTTTGCGCATGTGTTTGGAAATAAAAAAAAATTACTTCCCCCGTTTTTTAAAATCACAGCTTCTAGAAGGTTTACATGATTTCTTAAAAAACACGAGTTTTTAGAAAATGTGTTTTATTTCATAAATGGAATCTACAAAGTATGCACATTCTACGTCATAACGACTTTCTATAGTTTGCGCATGCGTCCGGAAATAAGAAAAGCTTACTTCCACCGTTTTTTAAAATCACAGCTTCTAGAAGGTTTACATGATTTCGTAAAAAACACGGGTTTTTAGAAAATGTGTTTTATTTCATACATGGAATCTGCAAAGTATGCACATTCTACGTCATAACAACTTTCTATAGTTTATGCATGCGTCCGGAAATAAGAAAAGCTTACTTCCACCGTATTTTAAAATCACAGCTTCTAAAAGGTTTACATGATTTCGTAAAAAACACGAGTTTTTGGAAAATGTGTTTTATTTCATAAATGGAATCTACAAAGTATGCACATTCTACGTCATAACGACTTTCTATAGTTTGCGCATGCGTCCGGAAATAAGAAAATCTTACTTCCCCCGTTTTTTAAAATCACAGCTTCTAGAAGGTTTACATGATTTCTTAAAAAACACGAGTTTTTAGAAAATTTGTTTTATTTCATAAATGGAATCAACAAAGTATGCACATTCTACATCGTAATGACTTTCTAGAGTTTGCGCATGCGTCCGGAAATAAGAAAAGCTTACTTCCACCGTTTTTTAAAATCACAGCTTCTAGAAGGTTTACATGATTTCAAAAAAACATAAGTTTTTATAAAATGTGTTTTATTTCCTAAATGGAATCTACAAAGTATGCACATTCTACGTAATAACGACTTTATATAGTTTGCGCATGCGTCCGGAAATAAGAAAAGCTTAATCAACCATTTTTTAAAATCACAGCTTCTAGAAGGATTACATGATTTCGTAAAAAACACGAGTTCTTAGAAAATGTGTTTTATTTCATAAATGGAATCTACAAAGTATGCACATTCTACGTCATAACGACATTCTATAGTTTGTGCATACGTCCGGAAATAAGAAAAGCTTACTTCCACCGTTTTTTAAAATCACAGCTTCTAGAAGGTTTACATGATTTCGTAAAAAACACGAGTTTTTAGAAAATGTGTTTTATTTCATAAATGGAATCTACAAAGTATGCACATTCTACGTCATAACGAATTTCTATAGTTTGCGCATGCGTCCAGATATAAGAAAAGCTTACTTCCACTGTTTTTTAAAATCACAGCTTCTAGAAGGTTTACATGATTTCGTAAAAAACACGAGTTTTTAGAAAATGTGTTTTATTTCATAAATGGAATGAACAAAGTATGCACATTCTACGTCATAACGACTCTCTATAGTTTGTGCCTTCGTCCGGAAATGAGAAAAGCTTACTTCCACCGTTTTTTAAAATCATAGCTTCTTGAAGGTTTACATGATTTCATAAAAAACACGGGTTTTTAGAAAATGTGTTTTATTTCATAAATGGAATCTACAAAGTATGCACATTCTACGTCATAACGTCTTTCTATAGTTTGCGCATGCGTCCGGAAATAAGAAAAGCTTACTTCCACCGTTTTTTAAAATCATAGCTTCTAGAAGGTTTACATGATTTCGTAAAAAACGTGGGTTTTTAGAAAATGTGTTTTATTTCATAAATGGAATCAACAAATTATGCACATTCTACGTCATAACGAATTTCTATACTTTACGCATGCGTTTGGAAATAAGAAAAGCTTACTTCCACCGTTTTTTAAAATCACAGCTTCTAGAAGGTTTACATGATTTCATAAAAAACACGAGTTTTTAGAAAATGTGTTTTATTTCATAAATGGAATCTACAAAGTATGCACATTCTACGTCATAACGACTTTCTATAGTTTGCGCATGCATCCGGAAATAAGAAAAGCTTACTTCCACCGTTTTTTAAAATCACAGCTTCTAGAAGGTTTACATGATTTCGTAAAAAACACGGGTTATTAGAAAATGTGTTTTATTTCATAAATGGAATCTACAAAGTATGCACATTCTACGTCATAACGACTTTCTATAGTTTGCGCATGCATCCGGAAATAAGAAAAGCTTACTTCCACCGTTTTTTAAAATCACAGCTTCTAGAAGGTTTACATGATTTCGTAAAAAACACGGGTTTTTAGAAAATGTGTTTTATTTCATAAATGGAATCTGCAAAGTATGCACATTCTACGTCATAACGAATTTCTATAGTTTATGCATGCGTCCGGAAATAAGAAAAGCTTACTTCCACCGTATTTTAAAATCACAGCTTCTAAAAGGTTTACATGATTTCGTAAAAAAAACAAGTTTTTGGAAAATGTGTTTTATTTCATAAATGGAATCTACAAAGTATGCACATTCTACGTCATAACGACTTTCTATAGTTTGCGCATGCGTCTGGAAATAAGAAAATCTTACTTCCCCCGTTTTTTAAAATCACAGCTTCTAGAAGGTTTACATGATTTCTTAAAAACCACGAGTTTTTAGAAAATTTGTTTTATTTCATAAATGGAATCAACAAAGTATGCACATTCTACATTGTAATGACTTTCTATAGTTTGCGTATGCGTCCGGAAATAAGAAAAGCTTACTTCCACCGTTTTTTAAAATCACAGCTTCTAGAAGGTTTACATGATTTCGTAAAAAACACAAGTTTTTAGAAAATGTGTTTTATTTCCTAAATGGAATCTACAAAGTATGTAAATTCTACGTAATAACGACTTTATATAGTTTGAGCATGTCCGGAAATAAGAAAAGCTTAATCAACCATTTTTTAAAATCACAGCTTCTAGAAGGTTTACATGATTTCGTAAAAAACACGAGTTCTTAGAAAATGTGTTTTATTTCATAAATGGAATCTACAAAGTATGCACATTCTACGTCATAACGACATTCTATAGTTTGCTCATACGTCCGGAAATAAGAAAAGCTTACTTCCACCGTTTTTTAAAATCACAGCTTCTAGAAGGTTTACATGATTTCGTAAAAAACACGAGTTTTTAGAAAATGTGTTTTATTTCATAAATGGAATCTACAAAGTATGCACATTCTACGTCATAACGACTTTCTATAGTTTGCGCATGCGTCCAGATATAAGAAAAGCTTACTTCCCCCGTTTTTTAAAATCACAGCTTCTAGAAGGTTTACATGATTTCGTAAAAAACATGAGTTTTTAGAAAATGTGTTTTATTTCATAAATGGAATGAACAAAGTATGCACATTCTACGTCATAACGACTCTCTATAGTTTGTGCCTTCGTGCGGAAATAAGAAAAGCTTACTTCCACCGTTTTTTAAAATCACAGCTTCTAGAAGGTTTACATGATTTTCGTAAAAAACACGAGTTTTTAGAAAATGTGTTTTATTTCATAAATGGAATCAACAAAGTATGCACATTCTAGGTCATAACGACTTTCTATAGTTTGCGCATGTGTTTGGAAATAAAAAAAAATTACTTCCCCCGTTTTTTAAAATCACAGCTTCTAGAAGGTTTACATGATTTCTTAAAAAACACGAGTTTTTAGAAAATGTGTTTTATTTCATAAATGGAATCTACAAAGTATGCACATTCTACGTCATAACGACTTTCTATAGTTTGCGCATGCGTCCGGAAATAAGAAAAGCTTACTTCCACCGTTTTTTAAAATCACAGCTTCTAGAAGGTTTACATGATTTCGTAAAAAACACGGGTTTTTAGAAAATGTGTTTTATTTCATACATGGAATCTGCAAAGTATGCACATTCTACGTCATAACAACTTTCTATAGTTTATGCATGCGTCCGGAAATAAGAAAAGCTTACTTCCACCGTATTTTAAAATCACAGCTTCTAAAAGGTTTACATGATTTCGTAAAAAACACGAGTTTTTGGAAAATGTGTTTTATTTCATAAATGGAATCTACAAAGTATGCACATTCTACGTCATAACGACTTTCTATAGTTTGCGCATGCGTCCGGAAATAAGAAAATCTTACTTCCCCCGTTTTTTAAAATCACAGCTTCTAGAAGGTTTACATGATTTCTTAAAAAACACGAGTTTTTAGAAAATTTGTTTTATTTCATAAATGGAATCAACAAAGTATGCACATTCTACATCGTAATGACTTTCTAGAGTTTGCGCATGCGTCCGGAAATAAGAAAAGCTTACTTCCACCGTTTTTTAAAATCACAGCTTCTAGAAGGTTTACATGATTTCGTAAAAAACATAAGTTTTTATAAAATGTGTTTTATTTCCTAAATGGAATCTACAAAGTATGCACATTCTACGTAATAACGACTTTATATAGTTTGCGCATGCGTCCGGAAATAAGAAAAGCTTAATCAACCATTTTTTAAAATCACAGCTTCTAGAAGGATTACATGATTTCGTAAAAAACACGAGTTCTTAGAAAATGTGTTTTATTTCATAAATGGAATCTACAAAGTATGCACATTCTACGTCATAACGACATTCTATAGTTTGCGCATACGTCCGGAAATAAGAAAAGCTTACTTCCACCGTTTTTTAAAATCACAGCTTCTAGAAGGTTTACATGATTTCGTAAAAAACACGAGTTTTTAGAAAATGTGTTTTATTTCATAAATGGAATCTACAAAGTATGCACATTCTACGTCATAACGAATTTCTATAGTTTGCGCATGCGTCCAGATATAAGAAAAGCTTACTTCCACTGTTTTTTAAAATCACAGCTTCTAGAAGGTTTACATGATTTCGTAAAAAACACGAGTTTTTAGAAAATGTGTTTTATTTCATAAATGGAATGAACAAAGTATGCACATTCTACGTCATAACGACTCTCTATAGTTTGTGCCTTCGTCCGGAAATGAGAAAAGCTTACTTCCACCGTTTTTTAAAATCATAGCTTCTTGAAGGTTTACATGATTTCGTAAAAAACACGGGTTTTTAGAAAATGTGTTTTATTTCATAAATGGAATCTACAAAGTATGCACATTCTACGTCATAACGTCTTTCTATAGTTTGCGCATGCGTCCGGAAATAAGAAAAGCTTACTTCCACCGTTTTTTAAAATCATAGCTTCTAGAAGGTTTACATGATTTCGTAAAAAACGTGGGTTTTTTGAAAATGTGTTTTATTTCATAAATGGAATCAACAAATTATGCACATTCTACGTCATAACGAATTTCTATACTTTACGCATGCGTTTGGAAATAAGAAAAGCTTACTTCCACCATTTTTTAAAATCACAGCTTCTAGAAGGTTTACATGATTTCATAAAAAACACGAGTTTTTAGAAAATGTGTTTTATTTCATAAATGGAATCTACAAAGTATGCACATTCTACGTCATAACGACTTTCTATAGTTTGCGCATGCATCCGGAAATAAGAAAAGCTTACTTCCACCGTTTTTTAAAATCACAGCTTCTAGAAGGTTTACATGATTTCGTAAAAAACACGGGTTTTTAGAAAATGTGTTTTATTTCATAAATGGAATCTACAAAGTATGCACATTCTACGTCATAACGACTTTCTATAGTTTGCGCATGCATCCGGAAATAAGAAAAGCTTACTTCCACCGTTTTTTAAAATCACAGCTTCTAGAAGGTTTACATGATTTCGTAAAAAACACGGGTTTTTAGAAAATTTGTTTTATTTCATAAATGGAATCTGCAAAGTATGCACATTCTACGTCATAACGAATTTCTATAGTTTATGCATGCGTCCGGAAATAAGAAAAGCTTACTTCCACCGTATTTTAAAATCACAGCTTCTAAAAGGTTTACATGATTTCGTAAAAAACACAAGTTTTTGGAAAATGTGTTTTATTTCATAAATGGAATCTACAAAGTATGCACATTCTACGTCATAACGACTTTCTATAGTTTGCGCATGCGTCCGGAAATAAGAAAATCTTACTTCCCCCGTTTTTTAAAATCACAGCTTCTAGAAGGTTTACATGATTTCTTAAAAACCACGAGTTTTTAGAAAATTTGTTTTATTTCATAAATGGAATCAACAAAGTATGCACATTCTACATCGTAATGACTTTCTATAGTTTGCGCATGCGTCCGGAAATAAGAAAAGCTTACTTCCACCGTTTTTTAAAATCACAGCTTCTAGAAGGTTTACATGATTTCGTAAAAAACACAAGTTTTTAGAAAATGTGTTTTATTTCCTAAATGGAATCTACAAAGTATGTAAATTCTACGTAATAACGACTTTATATAGTTTGAGCATGTCCGGAAATAAGAAAAGCTTAATCAACCATTTTTTAAAATCACAGCTTCTAGAAGGTTTACATGATTTCGTAAAAAACACGAGTTCTTAGAAAATGTGTTTTATTTCATAAATGGAATCTACAAAGTATGCACATTCTACGTCATAACGACATTCTATAGTTTGCTCATACGTCTGGAAATAAGAAAAGCTTACTTCCACCGTTTTTTAAAATCACAGCTTCTAGAAGGTTTACATGATTTCGTAAAAAACACGAGTTTTTAGAAAATGTGTTTTATTTCATAAATGGAATCTACAAAGTATGCACATTCTACGTCATAACGACTTTCTATAGTTTGCGCATGCGTCCAGATATAAGAAAAGCTTACTTCCCCCGTTTTTTAAAATCACAGCTTCTAGAAGGTTTACATGATTTCGTAAAAAACATGAGTTTTTAGAAAATGTGTTTTATTTCATAAATGGAATGAACAAAGTATGCACATTCTACGTCATAACGACTCTCTATAGTTTGTGCCTTCGTCCGGAAATAAGAAAAGCTTACTTCCACCGTTTTTTAAAATCACAGTTTCTAGAAGGTTTACATGATTTTCGTAAAAAACACGAGTTTTTAGAAAATGTGTTTTATTTCATAAATGGAATCAACAAAGTATGCACATTCTACGTCATAACGACTTTCTATAGTTTGCGCATGTGTTTGGAAATAAAAAAAAATTACTTCCCCCGTTTTTTAAAATCACAGCTTCTAGAAGGTTTACATGATTTCTTAAAAAACACGAGTTTTTAGAAAATGTGTTTTATTTCATAAATGGAATCTACAAAGTATGCACATTCTACGTCATAACGACTTTCTATAGTTTGCGCATGCGTCCGGAAATAAGAAAAGCTTACTTCCACCGTTTTTTAAAATCACAGCTTCTAGAAGGTTTACATGATTTCGTAAAAAACACAGGTTTTTAGAAAATGTGTTTTATTTCATACATGGAATCTGCAAAGTATGCACATTCTACGTCATAACAACTTTCTATAGTTTATGCATGTGTCCGGAAATAAGAAAAGCTTACTTCCACCGTATTTTAAAATCACAGCTTCTAAAAGGTTTACATGATTTCGTAAAAAACACGAGTTTTTGGAAAATGTGTTTTATTTCATAAATGGAATCTACAAAGTATGCACATTCTACGTCATAACGACTTTCTATAGTTTGCGCATGCGTCCGGAAATAAGAAAATCTTACTTCCCCCGTTTTTTAAAATCACAGCTTCTAGAAGGTTTACATGATTTCTTAAAAAACACGAGTTTTTAGAAAATTTGTTTTATTTCATAAATGGAATCAACAAAGTATGCACATTCTACATCGTAATGACTTTCTAGAGTTTGCGCATGCGTCCGGAAATAAGAAAAGCTTACTTCCACCGTTTTTTAAAATCACAGCTTCTAGAAGGTTTACATGATTTCGTAAAAAACACAAGTTTTTAGAAAATGTGTTTTATTTCCTAAATGGAATCTACAAAGTATGTAAATTCTACGTAATAACGACTTTATATAGTTTGAGCATGTCCGGAAATAAGAAAAGCTTAATCAACCATTTTTTAAAATCACAGCTTCTAGAAGGTTTACATGATTTCGTAAAAAACACGAGTTCTTAGAAAATGTGTTTTATTTCATAAATGGAATCTACAAAGTATGCACATTCTACGTCATAACGACATTCTATAGTTTGCTCATACGTCCGGAAATAAGAAAAGCTTACTTCCACCGTTTTTTAAAATCACAGCTTCTAGAAGGTTTACATGATTTCGTAAAAAACACGAGTTTTTAGAAAATGTGTTTTATTTCATAAATGGAATCTACAAAGTATGCACATTCTACGTCATAACGACTTTCTATAGTTTGCGCATGCGTCCAGATATAAGAAAAGCTTACTTCCCCCGTTTTTTAAAATCACAGCTTCTAGAAGGTTTACATGATTTCGTAAAAAACATGAGTTTTTAGAAAATGTGTTTTATTTCATAAATGGAATGAACAAAGTATGCACATTCTACGTCATAACGACTCTCTATAGTTTGTGCATTCGTCCGGAAATAAGAAAAGCTTACTTCCACCGTTTTTTAAAATCACAGCTTCTAGAAGGTTTACATGATTTTCGTAAAAAACACGAGTTTTTAGAAAATGTGTTTTATTTCATAAATGGAATCAACAAAGTATGCACATTCTACGTCATAACGACTTTCTATAGTTTGCGCATGTGTTTGGAAATAAAAAAAAATTACTTCCCCCGTTTTTTAAAATCACAGCTTCTAGAAGTTTTACATGATTTCTTAAAAAACACGAGTTTTTAGAAAATGTGTTTTATTTCATAAATGGAATCTACAAAGTATGCACATTCTACGTCATAACGACTTTCTATAGTTTGCGCATGCGTCCGGAAATAAGAAAAGCTTACTTCCACCGTTTTTTAAAATCACAGCTTCTAGAAGGTTTACATGATTTCGTAAAAAACACGGGTTTTTAGAAAATGTGTTTTATTTCATACATGGAATCTGCAAAGTATGCACATTCTACGTCATAACAACTTTCTATAGTTTATGCATGTGTCCGGAAATAAGAAAAGCTTACTTCCACCGTATTTTAAAATCACAGCTTCTAAAAGGTTTACATGATTTCGTAAAAAACATGAGTTTTTGGAAAATGTGTTTTATTTCATAAATGGAATCTACAAAGTAAGCACATTCTACGTCATAACGACTTTCTATAGTTTGCGCATGCGTCCGGAAATAAGAAAATCTTACTTCCCCCGTTTTTTAAAATCACAGCTTCTAGAAGGTTTACACGATTTCTTAAAAAACACGAGTTTTTAGAAAATTTGTTTTATTTCATAAATGGAATCAACAAAGTATGCACATTCTACATCCTAATGACTTTCTAGAGTTTGCGCATGCGTCCGGAAATAAGAAAAGCTTACTTCCACCATTTTTTAAAATCACAGCTTCTAGAAGGTTTACATGATTTCGTAAAAAACATAAGTTTTTATAAAATGTGTTTTATTTCCTAAATGGAATCTACAAAGTATGCACATTCTACGTAATAACAACTTTATATAGTTTGCGCATGCGTCCGGAAATAAGAAAAGCTTAATCAACCATTTTTTAAAATCACAGCTTCTAGAAGGATTACATGATTTCGTAAAAAACACGAGTTCTTAGAAAATGTGTTTTATTTCATAAATGGAATCTACAAAGTATGCACATTCTACGTCATAACGACATTCTATAGTTTGCGCATACGTCCGGAAATAAGAAAAGCTTACTTCCACCGTTTTTTAAAATCACAGCTTCTAGAAGGTTTACATGATTTCGTAAAAAACACGAGTTTTTAGAAAATGTGTTTTATTTCATAAATGGAATCTACAAAGTATGCACATTCTACGTCATAACGAATTTCTATAGTTTGCGCATGCGTCCAGATATAAGAAAAGCTTACTTCCACTGTTTTTTAAAATCACAGCTTCTAGAAGGTTTACATGATTTTGTAAAAAACACGAGTTTTTAGAAAATGTGTTTTATTTCATAAATGGAATGAACAAAGTATGCACATTCTACGTCATAACGACTCTCTATAGTTTGTGCCTTCGTCCGGAAATGAGAAAAGGTTACTTCCACCGTTTTTTAAAATCATAGCTTCTTGAAGGTTTACATGATTTCGTAAAAAACACGGGTTTTTAGAAAATGTGTTTTATTTCATAAATGGAATCTACAAAGTATGCACATTCTACGTCATAACGTCTTTCTATAGTTTGCGCATGCGTCCGGAAATAAGAAAAGCTTACTTCCACCGTTTTTTAAAATCATAGCTTCTAGAAGGTTTACATGATTTCGTAAAAAACGTGGGTTTTTAGAAAATGTGTTTTATTTCATAAATGGAATCAACAAATTATGCACATTCTACGTCATAACGAATTTCTATACTTTACGCATGCGTTTGGAAATAGGAAAAGCTTACTTCCACCGTTTTTTAAAATCACAGCTTCTAGAAGGTTTACATGATTTCATAAAAAACACGAGTTTTTAGAAAATGTGTTTTATTTCATAAATGGAATCTACAAAGTATGCACATTCTACGTCATAACGACATTCTATAGTTTGCTCATACGTCCGGAAATAAGAAAAGCTTACTTCCACCGTTTTTTAAAATCACAGCTTCTAGAAGGTTTACATGATTTCGTAAAAAACACGAGTTTTTAGAAAATGTGTTTTATTTCATAAATGGAATCTACAAAGTATGCACATTCTACGTCATAACGACTTTCTATAGTTTGCGCATGCGTCCAGATATAAGAAAAGCTTACTTCCCCCGTTTTTTAAAATCACAGCTTCTAGAAGGTTTACATGATTTCGTAAAAAACATGAGTTTTTAGAAAATGTGTTTTATTTCATAAATGGAATGAACAAAGTATGCACATTCTACGTCATAACGACTCTCTATAGTTTGTGCATTCGTCCGGAAATAAGAAAAGCTTACTTCCACCGTTTTTTAAAATCACAGCTTCTAGAAGGTTTACATGATTTTCGTAAAAAACACGAGTTTTTAGAAAATGTGTTTTATTTCATAAATGGAATCAACAAAGTATGCACATTCTACGTCATAACGACTTTCTATAGTTTGCGCATGTGTTTGGAAATAAAAAAAAATTACTTCCCCCGTTTTTTAAAATCACAACTTCTAGAAGTTTTACATGATTTCTTAAAAAACACGAGTTTTTAGAAAATGTGTTTTATTTCATAAATGGAATCTACAAAGTATGCACATTCTACGTCATAACGACTTTCTATAGTTTGCGCATGCGTCCGGAAATAAGAAAAGCTTACTTCCACCGTTTTTTAAAATCACAGCTTCTAGAAGGTTTACATGATTTCGTAAAAAACACGGGTTTTTAGAAAATGTGTTTTATTTCATACATGGAATCTGCAAAGTATGCACATTCTACGTCATAACAACTTTCTATAGTTTATGCATGTGTCCGGAAATAAGAAAAGCTTACTTCCACCGTATTTTAAAATCACAGCTTCTAAAAGGTTTACATGATTTCGTAAAAAACATGAGTTTTTGGAAAATGTGTTTTATTTCATAAATGGAATCTACAAAGTAAGCACATTCTACGTCATAACGACTTTCTATAGTTTGCGCATGCGTCCGGAAATAAGAAAATCTTACTTCCCCCGTTTTTTAAAATCACAGCTTCTAGAAGGTTTACACGATTTCTTAAAAAACACGAGTTTTTAGAAAATTTGTTTTATTTCATAAATGGAATCAACAAAGTATGCACATTCTACATCCTAATGACTTTCTAGAGTTTGCGCATGCGTCCGGAAATAAGAAAAGCTTACTTCCACCATTTTTTAAAATCACAGCTTCTAGAAGGTTTACATGATTTCGTAAAAAACATAAGTTTTTATAAAATGTGTTTTATTTCCTAAATGGAATCTACAAAGTATGCACATTCTACGTAATAACAACTTTATATAGTTTGCGCATGCGTCCGGAAATAAGAAAAGCTTAATCAACCATTTTTTAAAATCACAGCTTCTAGAAGGATTACATGATTTCGTAAAAAACACGAGTTCTTAGAAAATGTGTTTTATTTCATAAATGGAATCTACAAAGTATGCACATTCTACGTCATAACGACATTCTATAGTTTGCGCATACGTCCGGAAATAAGAAAAGCTTACTTCCACCGTTTTTTAAAATCACAGCTTCTAGAAGGTTTACATGATTTCGTAAAAAACACGAGTTTTTAGAAAATGTGTTTTATTTCATAAATGGAATCTACAAAGTATGCACATTCTACGTCATAACGAATTTCTATAGTTTGCGCATGCGTCCAGATATAAGAAAAGCTTACTTCCACTGTTTTTTAAAATCACAGCTTCTAGAAGGTTTACATGATTTTGTAAAAAACACGAGTTTTTAGAAAATGTGTTTTATTTCATAAATGGAATGAACAAAGTATGCACATTCTACGTCATAACGACTCTCTATAGTTTGTGCCTTCGTCCGGAAATGAGAAAAGGTTACTTCCACCGTTTTTTAAAATCATAGCTTCTTGAAGGTTTACATGATTTCGTAAAAAACACGGGTTTTTAGAAAATGTGTTTTATTTCATAAATGGAATCTACAAAGTATGCACATTCTACGTCATAACGTCTTTCTATAGTTTGCGCATGCGTCCGGAAATAAGAAAAGCTTACTTCCACCGTTTTTTAAAATCATAGCTTCTAGAAGGTTTACATGATTTCGTAAAAAACGTGGGTTTTTAGAAAATGTGTTTTATTTCATAAATGGAATCAACAAATTATGCACATTCTACGTCATAACGAATTTCTATACTTTACGCATGCGTTTGGAAATAGGAAAAGCTTACTTCCACCGTTTTTTAAAATCACAGCTTCTAGAAGGTTTACATGATTTCATAAAAAACACGAGTTTTTAGAAAATGTGTTTTATTTCATAAATGGAATCTACAAAGTATGCACATTCTACGTCATAACGACTTTCTATAGTTTGCGCATGCATCCGGAAATAAGAAAAGCTTACTTCCACCGTTTTTTAAAATCACAGCTTCTAGAAGGTTTACATGATTTCTTAAAAAACACGGGTTTTTAGAAAATGTGTTTTATTTCATAAATGGAATCTGCAAAGTATGCACATTCTAGGTCATAACGACTTTCTATAGTTTATGCATGCGTCCGGAAATAAGAAAAGCTTACTTCCACCGTATTTTAAAATCACAGCTTCTAAAAGGTTTACATGATTTCGTAAAAAACACGAGTTTTTGGAAAATGTGTTTTATTTCATAAATGGAATCTACAAAGTATGCACATTCTACGTCATAACGACTTTCTATAGCTGCGCATGCGTCCGGAAATAAGAAAATCTTACTTCCCCCGTTTTTTAAAATCACAGCTTCTAGAAGGTTTACATGATTTCTTAAAAACCACGAGTTTTTATAAAATTTGTTTTATTTCATAAATGGAATCAACAAAGTATGCACATTCTACATCGTAATGACTTTCTATAGTTTGCGCATGCGTCCGGAAATAAGAAAAGCTTACTTCCACAGTTTTTTAAAATCACAGCTTCTAGAAGGTTTACATGATTTCGTAAAAAACACAAGTTTTTAGAAAATGTGTTTTATTTCCTAAATGGAATCTACAAAGTATGTACATTCTATGTAATAACGACTTTATATAGTTTGAGCATGTCCGGAAATAAGAAAAGCTTAATCAACCATTTTTTAAAATCACAGCTTCTAGAAGGTTTACATGATTTCGTAAAAAACACGAGTTCTTAGAAAATGTGTTTTATTTCATAAATGGAATCTACAAAGTATGCACATTCTACGTCATAACGACATTCTATAGTTTGCGCATACGTCCGGAAATAAGAAAAGCTTACTTCCACCGTTTTTTAAAATCACAGCTTCTAGAAGGTTTACATGATTTCGTAAAAAACACGAGTTTTTAGAAAATGTGTTTTATTTCATAAATGGAATCCACAAAGTATGCACATTCTACGTCATAACGAATTTCTATAGTTTGCGCATGCGTCCAGATATAAGAAAAGCTTACTTCCCCCGTTTTTAAAAATCACAGCTTCTAGAAGGTTTGCATGATTTCGTAAAAAACACGAGTTTTTAGAAAATGTGTTTTATTTCATAAATGGAATCAACAAAGTATGCACATTCTACGTCATAACGACTTTCTATAGTTTGCGCATGTGTTTGGAAATAAAAAAAACTTACTTCCCCCGTTTTTTAAAATCACAGCTTCTAGAAGGTTTACATGATTTCTTAAAAAACACGAGTTTTTAGAAAATATTTTTTATTTCATAAATCGAATCAACAAAGTATGCACATTCTACATCATAACGACTTTCTATAGTTTGCGCATGCGTTTGGAAATAAGAAAAGCTTACTTCCCCCGTTTTTTAAAATCACAGTTTCTAGAAGGTTTACATGATTTCGTAAAAAACACCAGTTTTTAGAAAATGTGTTTTATTTCATAAATGGAATCTACAGAGTATGCACATTCTAAGTCATAACGACTTTCTATAGTTTGCGCATGCGTCCGGAAATGAGAAAAGCTTACTTCCACCGTTTTTTAAAATCATAGCTTCTTGAAGGTTTACATGATTTCGTAAAAAACACGGGTTTTTAGAAAATGTGTTTTATTTCATAAATGGAATCTACAAAGTATGCACATTCTACGTCATAACGTCTTTCTATAGTTTGCGCATGCGTCCGGAAATAAGAAAAGCTTACTTCCACCGTTTTTTAAAATCATAGCTTCTAGAAGGTTTACATGATTTCGTAAAAAACATGGGCTTTTAGAAAATGTGTTTTATTTCATAAATGGAATCAACAAATTATGCACATTCTACGTCATAACGAATTTCTATACTTTGCCCATGCGTTTGGAAATAAGAAAAGCTTACTTCCACCGTTTTTTAAAATCACAGCTTCTAGAAGGTTTACATGATTTCATAAAAAACACGAGTTTTTAGAAAATGTGTTTTATTTCATAAATGGAATCTACAAAGTATGCACATTCTACGTCATAACGACTTTCTATAGTTTGCGCATGCATCCGGAAATAAGAAAAGCTTACTTCCACCGTTTTTTAAAATCACAGCTTCTAGAAGGTTTACATGAATTCGTAAAAAACACGGGTTTTTAGAAAATGTGTTTTATTTCATAAATGGAATCTGCAAAGTATGCACATTCTACGTCATAACCACTTTCTATAGTTTATGCATGCGTCCGGAAATAAGAAAAGCTTACTTCCACCGTATTTTAAAATCACAGCTTCTAAAAGGTTTACATGATTTCGTAAAAAGCACGAGTTTTTGGAAAATGTGTTTTATTTCATAAATGGAATCTACAAAGTATGCACATTCTACGTCATAACGACTTTCTATAGTTTGCGCATGCGTCCGGAAATAAGAAAATCTTACTTCCCCCGTTTTTTAAAATCACAGCTTCTAGAAGGTTTACATGATTTCTTAAAAACCACGAGTTTTTAGAAAATTTGTTTTATTTCATAAATGGAATCAACAAAGTATGCACATTCTACATCGTAATGACTTTCTATAGTTTGCGCATGCGTCCGGAAATAAGAAAAGCTTACTTCCACCGTTTTTTAAAATCACAGCTTCTAGAAGGTTTACATGATTTCGTAAAAAACACAAGTTTTTAGAAAATGTGTTTTATTTCCTAAATGGAATCAAAAAGGTATGTACATTCTACGTAATAACTACTTTATATAGTTTGAGCATGTCCGGAAATAAGAAAAGCTTAAATAACCATTTTTTAAAATCACAGCTTCTAGAAGGTTTACATGATTTCGTAAAAAACACGAGTTCTTAGAAAATGTGTTTTATTTCATAAATGGAATCTACAAAGTATGCACATTCTACGTCATAACGACATTCTATAGTTTGCGCATACGTCTGGAAATAAGAAAAGCTTACTTCCACCGTTTTTTAAAATCACAGCTTCTAGAAGGTTTACATGATTTCGTAAAAAACACGAGTTTTTAGAAAATGTGTTTTATTTCATAAATGGAATCTACAAAGTATGCACATTCTACGTCATAACGACTTTCTATAGTTTGCGCATGCGTCCAGATATAAAAAAAGCTTACTTCCCCCGTTTTTAAAAATCACAGCTTCTAGAAGGTTTACATGATTTCGTAAAAAACACAAGTTTTTAGAAAATGTGTTTTATTTCCTAAATGGAATCAAAAAGGTATGTACATTCTACGTAATAACTACTTTATATAGTTTGAGCATGTCCGGAAATAAGAAAAGCTTAAATAACCATTCTACGTCATAACCATTCTACGTCATAACCACTTTCTATAGTTTATGCATGCGTCCGGAAATAAGAAAAGCTTACTTCCACCGTATTTTAAAATCACAGCTTCTAAAAGGTTTACATGATTTCGTAAAAAGCACGAGTTTTTGGAAAATGTGTTTTATTTCATAAATGGAATCTACAAAGTATGCACATTCTACGTCATAACGACTTTCTATAGTTTGCGCATGCGTCCGGAAATAAGAAAATCTTACTTCCCCCGTTTTTTAAAATCACAGCTTCTAGAAGGTTTACATGATTTCTTAAAAACCACGAGTTTTTAGAAAATTTGTTTTATTTCATAAATGGAATCAACAAAGTATGCACATTCTACATCGTAATGACTTTCTATAGTTTGCGCATGCGTCCGGAAATAAGAAAAGCTTACTTCCACCGTTTTTTAAAATCACAGCTTCTAGAAGGTTTACATGATTTCGTAAAAAACACAAGTTTTTAGAAAATGTGTTTTATTTCCTAAATGGAATCAAAAAGGTATGTACATTCTACGTAATAACTACTTTATATAGTTTGAGCATGTCCGGAAATAAGAAAAGCTTAAATAACCATTTTTTAAAATCACAGCTTCTAGAAGGTTTACATGATTTCGTAAAAAACACGAGTTCTTAGAAAATGTGTTTTATTTCCTAAATGGAATCTACAAAGTATGCACATTCTACGTCATATCGACTTTCTATAGTTTGTGCATGTGTCCGGGAATAAGAAAAGCTTACTTCCACCGTTTTTTAAAATCACAGCTTCTAGAAGGTTTACATGATTTCGTAAAAAACACGAGTTTTTAGAAAATGTGTTTTATTTCATAAATGGAATCAACAAAGTATGCACATTCTACGTCATAACGACATTCTATAGTTTGCGCATACGTCCGGAAATAAGAAAAGCTTACTTCCACCGTTTTTTAAAATCACAGCTTCTAGAAGGTTTACATGATTTCGTAAAAAACACGAGTTTTTAGAAAATGTGTTTTATTTCATAAATGGAATCCACAAAGTATGCACATTCTACGTCATAACGAATTTCTATAGTTTGCGCATGCGTCCAGATATAAGAAAAGCTTACTTCCCCCGTTTTTAAAAATCACAGCTTCTAGAAGGTTTACATGATTTCGTAAAAAACACGAGTTTTTAGAAAATGTGTTTTATTTCATAAATGGAATCAACAAAGTATGCACATTCTACGTCATAACGACTTTCTATAGTTTGCGCATGTGTTTGGAAATAAAAAAAACTCTTCTTCCCCCGTTTTTTAAAATCACAGCTTCTAGAAGGTTTACATGATTTCTTAAAAAACACGAGTTTTTAGAAAATATTTTTTATTTCATAAATCGAATCAACAAAGTATGCACATTCTACATCATAACGACTTTCTATAGTTTGCGCATGCGTTTGGAAATAAGAAAAGCTTACTTCCCCCGTTTTTTAAAATCACAGCTTCTAGAAGGTTTACATGATTTCGTAAAAAACACAAGTTTTTAGAAAATGTGTTTTATTTCATAAATGGAATCTACAAAGTATGCACATTCTAAGTCATAACGACTTTCTATAGTTTGCGCATGCGTCCGGAAATGAGAAAAGCTTACTTCCACCGTTTTTTAAAATCATAGCTTCTTGAAGGTTTACATGATTTCGTAAAAAACACGGGTTTTTAGAAAATGTGTTTTATTTCATAAATGGAATCTACAAAGTATGCACATTCTACGTCATAACGTCTTTCTATAGTTTGCGCATGCGTCCGGAAATAAGAAAAGCTTACTTCCACCGTTTTTTAAAATCATAGCTTCTAGAAGGTTTACATGATTTCGTAAAAAACATGGGCTTTTAGAAAATGTGTTTTATTTCATAAATGGAATCAACAAATTATGCACATTCTACGTCATAACGAATTTCTATACTTTGCCCATGCGTTTGGAAATAAGAAAAGCTTACTTCCACCGTTTTTAAAAATCACAGCTTCTAGAAGGTTTACATGATTTCATAAAAAACACGAGTTTTTAGAAAATGTGTTTTATTTCATAAATGGAATCTACAAAGTATGCACATTCTACGTCATAACGACTTTCTATAGTTTGCGCATGCATCCGGAAATAAGAAAAGCTTACTTCCACCGTTTTTTAAAATCACAGCTTCTAGAAGGTTTACATGAATTCGTAAAAAACACGGGTTTTTAGAAAATGTGTTTTATTTCATAAATGGAATCTGCAAAGTATGCACATTCTACGTCATAACCACTTTCTATAGTTTATGCATGCGTCCGGAAATAAGAAAAGCTTACTTCCACCGTATTTTAAAATCACAGCTTCTAAAAGGTTTACATGATTTCGTAAAAAGCACGAGTTTTTGGAAAATGTGTTTTATTTCATAAATGGAATCTACAAAGTATGCACATTCTACGTCATAACGACTTTCTATAGTTTGTGCATGCGTCCGGAAATAAGAAAATCTTACTTCCCCCGTTTTTTAAAATCACAGCTTCTAGAAGGTTTACATGATTTCTTAAAAACCACGAGTTTTTAGAAAATTTGTTTTATTTCATAAATGGAATCAACAAAGTATGCACATTCTACATCGTAATGACTTTCTATAGTTTGCGCATGCGTCCGGAAATAAGAAAAGCTTACTTCCACCGTTTTTTAAAATCACAGCTTCTAGAAGGTTTACATGATTTCGTAAAAAACACAAGTTTTTAGAAAATGTGTTTTATTTCCTAAATGGAATCAAAAAGGTATGTACATTCTACGTAATAACTACTTTATATAGTTTGAGCATGTCCGGAAATAAGAAAAGCTTAAATAACCATTTTTTAAAATCACAGCTTCTAGAAGGTTTACATGATTTCGTAAAAAACACGAGTTCTTAGAAAATGTGTTTTATTTCATAAATGGAATCTACAAAGTATGCACATTCTACGTCATAACGACATTCTATAGTTTGCGCATACGTCTGGAAATAAGAAAAGCTTACTTCCACCGTTTTTTAAAATCACAGCTTCTAGAAGGTTTACATGATTTCGTAAAAAACACGAGTTCTTAGAAAATGTGTTTTATTTCATAAATGGAATCTACAAAGTATGCACATTCTACGTCATAACGACATTCTATAGTTTGCGCATACGTCCGGAAATAAGAAAAGCTTACTTCCACCGTTTTTTAAAATCACAGCTTCTAGAAGGTTTACATGATTTCGTAAAAAACACGAGTTTTTAGAAAATGTGTTTTATTTCATAAATGGAATCCACAAAGTATGCACATTCTACGTCATAACGAATTTCTATAGTTTGCGCATGCGTCCAGATATAAGAAAAGCTTACTTCCCCCGTTTTTAAAAATCACAGCTTCTAGAAGGTTTACATGATTTCGTAAAAAACACGAGTTTTTAGAAAATGTGTTTTATTTCATAAATGGAATCAACAAAGTATGCACATTCTACGTCATAACGACTTTCGATAGTTTGCGCATGTGTTTGGAAATAAAAAAAACTTACTTCCCCCGTTTTTTAAAATCACAGCTTCTAGAAGGTTTACATGATTTCTTAAAAAACACGAGTTTTTAGAAAATATTTTTTATTTCATAAATCGAATCAACAAAGTATGCACATTCTACATCATAACGACTTTCTATAGTTTGCGCATGCGTTTGGAAATAAGAAAACCTTACTTCCCCCGTTTTTTAAAATCACAGCTTCTAGAAGGTTTACATGATTTCGTAAAAAACACAAGTTTTTAGAAAATGTGTTTTATTTCATAAATGGAATCTACAAAGTATGCAAATTCTAAGTCATAACGACTTTCTATAGTTTGCGCATGCGTCCGGAAATGAGAAAAGCTTACTTCCACCGTTTTTTAAAATCATAGCTTCTTGAAGGTTTACATGATTTCGTAAAAAACACGGGTTTTTAGAAAATGTGTTTTATTTCATAAATGGAATCTACAAAGTATGCACATTCTACGTCATAACGTCTTTCTATAGTTTGCGCATGCGTCCGGAAATAAGAAAAGCTTACTTCCACCGTTTTTTAAAATCATAGCTTCTAGAAGGTTTACATGATTTCGTAAAAAACATGGGCTTTTAGAAAATGTGTTTTATTTCATAAATGGAATCAACAAATTATGCACATTCTACGTCATAACGAATTTCTATACTTTGCCCATGCGTTTGGAAATAAGAAAAGCTTACTTCCACCGTTTTTTAAAATCACAGCTTCTAGAAGGTTTACATGATTTCATAAAAAACACGAGTTTTTAGAAAATGTGTTTTATTTCATAAATGGAATCTACAAAGTATGCACATTCTACGTCATAACGACTTTCTATAGTTTGCGCATGCATCCGGAAATAAGAAAAGCTTACTTCCACCGTTTTTTAAAATCACAGCTTCTAGAAGGTTTACATGAATTCGTAAAAAACACGGGTTTTTAGAAAATGTGTTTTATTTCATAAATGGAATCTGCAAAGTATGCACATTCTACGTCATAACCACTTTCTATAGTTTATGCATGCGTCCGGAAATAAGAAAAGCTTACTTCCACCGTATTTTAAAATCACAGCTTCTAAAAGGTTTACATGATTTTGTAAAAAGCACGAGTTTTTGGAAAATGTGTTTTATTTCATAAATGGAATCTACAAAGTATGCACATTCTACGTCATAACGACTTTCTATAGTTTGCGCATGCGTCCGGAAATAAGAAAATCTTACTTCCCCCGTTTTTTAAAATCACAGCTTCTAGAAGGTTTACATGATTTCTTAAAAACCACGAGTTTTTAGAAAATTTGTTTTATTTCATAAATGGAATCAACAAAGTATGCACATTCTACATCGTAATGACTTTCTATAGTTTGCGCATGCGTCCGGAAATAAGAAAAGCTTACTTCCACCGTTTTTTAAAATCACAGCTTCTAGAAGGTTTACATGATTTCGTAAAAAACACAAGTTTTTAGAAAATGTGTTTTATTTCCTAAATTGAATCAAAAAGGTATGTACATTCTACGTAATAACTACTTTATATAGTTTGAGCATGTCCGGAAATAAGAAAAGCTTAAATAACCATTTTTTAAAATCACAGCTTCTAGAAGGTTTACATGATTTCGTAAAAAACACGAGTTCTTAGAAAATGTGTGTTATTTCATAAATGGAATCTACAAAGTATGCACATTCTACGTCATAACGACGTTCTATAGTTTGCGCATACGTCTGGAAATAAGAAAAGCTTACTTCCACCGTTTTTTAAAATCACAGCTTCTAGAAGGTTTACATGATTTCGTAAAAAACACGAGTTTTTAGAAAATGTGTTTTATTTCATAAATGGAATCTACAAAGTATGCACATTCTACGTCATAACGACTTTCTATAGTTTGCGCATGCGTCCAGATATAAAAAAAGCTTACTTCCCCCGTTTTTAAAAATCACAGCTTCTAGAAGGTTTACATGATTTCGTAAAAAACACGAGTTTTTAGAAAATGTGTTTTATTTCATAAATGGAATGAACAAAGTATGCACATTCTACGTCATAACGACTCTCTATAGTTTGTGCCTTCGTCCGGAAATAAGAAAAGCTTACTTCCCCCGTTTTTTAAAATCACAGCTTCTAGAAGGTTTACATGATTTCGTAAAAACCTCGAGTGTTTAGAAAATGTGTTTTATTTCATAAATGGAATCAACAAAGTATGCACATTCTACGTCATAATGACTTTCTATAGTTTGTGCATTCGTCCGGAATTAAGAAAAGCTTACTACAACCGTTTTTTAAAATCACAGCTTCTAGAAGGTTTACATGATTTCGTAAAAAACATGAGTTTTTAGAAAATGTGTTTTATTTCATAAATGGAATCAACAAAGTATGCACATTCTACGTCATAAAGACTTTCTATACTTTGCGCATGCGTTTGGAAATAAGAAAAGCTTACTTCTCCCGTTTTTTAAAATCACAGCTTCTAGAAGGTTTACATGATTTCTTAAAAAACACGAGTTTTTAGAAAATGTGTTTTATTTCATACATAGAATAAACAAAGTATGCACATTCTACGTCATAACGACATTCTATAGTTTATGCATGCGTCCGGAAATAAGAAAAGCTTACTTCCACCGTTTTTTAAAATCACAGCTTCTAGAAGGTTTACATGATTTCGTAAAAAACATGAGTTTTTAGAAAATTTGTTTTATTTCATAAATGGAATCAACAAAGTATGCACATTCTACATCGTAATGACTTTCTATAGTTTGCGCATGCGCCCGGAAATAAGAAAAGCTTACTTCCACCGTTTTTTAAAATCACAACTTCTAGAAGGTTTACACGATTTCGTAAAAAACACAAGTTTTTAGAAAATGTGTTTTATTTCCTAAATGGAATCTACAAAGTATGTAAATTCTACGTAATAACGACTTTATATAGTTTGAGTATGTCCGGAAATAAGAAAAGCTTAATCAACCATTTTTTAAAATCACAGCTTCTAGAAGGTTTACATGATTTCGTAAAAAACACGAGTTCTTAGAAAATGTGTTTTATTTCATAAATGGAATCTACAAAGTATGCACATTCTACGTCATAACGACATTCTATAGTTTGCGCATACGTCCGGAAATAAGAAAAGCTTACTTCCACCGTTTTTTAAAATCACAGCTTCTAGAAGGTTTACATGATTTCGTAAAAAACACGAGTTTTTAGAAAATGTGTTTTATTTCATAAATGGAATCTACAAAGTATGCACATTCTACGTCATAACAACTTTCTATAGTTTGCGCATGCATCCAGATATAAGAAAAGCTTACTTCCCCCGTTTTTAAAAATCACAGCTTCTAGAAGGTTTACATGATTTCGTAAAAAACACGAGTTTTTAGAAAATGTGTTTTATTTCATAAATGGAATGAACAAAGTATGCACATTCTACGTCATAACGACTCTCTATAGTTTGTGCCTTCATCCGGAAATAAGAAAAGCTTACTTCCACCGTTTTTTAAAATCACAGCTTCTAGAAGGTTTACATGATTTCGTAAAAAACACGAGTTTTTGAAAATGTGTTTTATTTCATAAATGGAATCAACAAAGTATGCACATTCTACGTCATAACGACTTTCTATAGTTTGCGCATGTGTTTGGAAATAAAAAAAAATTACTTCCCCTGTTTTTTAAAATCACACCTTCTAGAAGGTTTACATGATTTCTTAAAAAACACGAGTTTTTAGAAAATGTGTTTTATTTCATAAATGGAATCTACAAAGTATGCACATTCTACGTCATAACGACTTTCTATAGTTTGCGCATGCGTCCGGAAATAAGAAAAGCTTACTTCCACCGTTTTTTAAAATCACAGCTTCTAGAAGGTTTACATGATTTCGTAAAAAACACGGGTTTTTAGAAAATGTGTTTTATTTCATACATGGAATCTACAAAGTATGCACATTCTACGTCATAACGACTTTCTATAGTTTGCGCATGCGTCCGGAAATAAGAAAATCTTACTTCCCCCGTTTTTTAAAATCACAGCTTCTAGAAGGTTTACATGATTTCTTAAAAAACACGAGTTTTTAGAAAATTTGTTTTATTTCATAAATGGAATCAACAAAGTATGCACATTCTACATCGTAATGACTTTCTAGAGTTTGCGCATGCGTCCGGAAATAAGAAAAGCTTACTTCCACCATTTTTTAAAATCACAGCTTCTAGAAGGTTTACATGATTTCGTAAAAAACATAAGTTTTTATAAAATGTGTTTTATTTCCTAAATGGAATCTACAAAGTATGCACATTCTACGTAATAACGAATTTATATAGTTTGCGCATGCGTCCGGAAATAAGAAAAGCTTAATCAACCATTTTTTAAAATCACAGCTTCTAGAAGGATTACATGATTTCGTAAAAAACACGAGTTCTTAGAAAATGTGTTTTATTTCATAAATGGAATCTACAAAGTATGTACATTCTACGTCATAACGACATTCTATAGTTTGCGCATACGTCCGGAAATAAGAAAAGCTTACTTCCACCGTTTTTTAAAATCACAGCTTCTAGAAGGTTTACATGATTTCGTAAAAAACACGAGTTTTTAGAAAATGTGTTTTATTTCATAAATGGAATCTACAAAGTATGCACATTCTACGTCATAAAGACTTTCTTTACTTTGCGCATGCGTTTGGAAATAAGAAAAGCTTACTTCTCCCGTTTTTTAAAATTACAGCTTCTAGACGGTTTACATGATTTCTTAAAAAACACGAGTTTTTAGAAAATGTGTTTTATTTCATACATAGAATAAACAAAGTATGCACATTCTACGTCATAACGACATTCTATAGTTTATACATGCGTCCGGAAATAAGAAAAGCTTACTTCCACCGTTTTTTAAAATCACAGCTTCTAGAAGGTTTACATGATTTGTTAAAAAACACGAGTTTTTAGAACATGTGTTTTATTTCATAAATAGAATCAACAAAGTATGCACATTCTACGTCATAACGACTTTCTATAGTTTGCGCATGCGTCCGGAAATAAGAAAAGCTTACTTCCACCGTATTTTAAAATCACAGCTTCTAAAAGGTTTACATGATTTCGTAAAAAACACGAGTTTTTGGAAAATGTGTTTTATTTCATAAATGGAATCTACAAAGTATGCACATTCTACGTCATAACGACTTTCTATAGTTTGCGCATGCGTCCGGAAATAAGAAAATCTTACTTCCCCCGTTTTTTAAAATCACAGCTTCTAGAAGGTTTACATGATTTCTTAAAAAACACGAGTTTTTAGAAAATTTGTTTTATTTCATAAATGGAATCAACAAAGTATGCACATTCTACATCGTAATGACTTTCTAGAGTTTGCGCATGCGTCCGGAAATAAGAAAAGCTTACTTCCACCGTTTTCTAAAATCACAGCTTCTAGAAGGTTTACATGATTTCGTAAAAAACATAAGTTTTTATAAAATGTGTTTTATTTCCTAAATGGAATCTACAAAGTATGCACATTCTACGTAATAACGAATTTATATAGTTTGCGCATGCGTCCGGAAATAAGAAAAGCTTAATCAACCATTTTTTAAAATCACAGCTTCTAGAAGGATTACATGATTTCGTAAAAAACACGAGTTCTTAGAAAATGTGTTTTATTTCATAAATGGAATCTACAAAGTATGCACATTCTACGTCATAACGACATTCTATAGTTTGCGCATACGTCCGGAAATAAGAAAAGCTTACTTCCACCATTTTTTAAAATCACAGCTTCTAGAAGGTTTACATGATTTCGTAAAAAACACGAGTTTTTAGAAAATGTGTTTTATTTCATAAATGGAATCTACAAAGTATGCACATTCTACGTCATAACGAATTTCTATAGTTTGCGCATGCGTCCAGATATAAGAAAAGCTTACTTCCACTGTTTTTTAAAATCACAGCTTCTAGAAGGTTTACATGATTTCGTAAAAAACACGAGTTTTTAGAAAATGTGTTTTATTTCATAAATGGAATGAACAAAGTATGCACATTCTACGTCATAACGACTCTCTATAGTTTGTGCCTTCGTCCGGAAATGAGAAAAGCTTGCTTCCACCGTTTTTTAAAATCATAGCTTCTTGAAGGTTTACATGATTTCGTAAAAAACACGGGTTTTTAGAAAATGTGTTTTATTTCATAAATGGAATCTACAAAGTATGCACATTCTACGTCATAACGTCTTTCTATAGTTTGCGCATGCGTCCGGAAGTAAGAAAAGCTTACTTCCACCGTTTTTTAAAATCATAGCTTCTAGAAGGTTTACATGATTTCGTAAAAAACGTGGGTTTTTAGAAAATGTGTTTTATTTCATAAATGGAATCAACAAATTATGCACATTCTACGTCATAACGAATTTCTATACTTTACGCATGCGTTTGGAAATAAGAAAAGCTTACTTCCACCGTTTTTTAAAATCACAGCTTCTAGAAGGTTTACATGATTTCATAAAAAACACGAGTTTTTAGAAAATGTGTTTTATTTCATAAATGGAATCTACAAAGTATGCACATTCTACGTCATAACGACTTTCTATAGTTTGCGCATGCATCCGGAAATAAGAAAAGCTTACTTCCACTGTTTTTTAAAATCACAGCTTCTAGAAGGTTTACATGATTTCGTAAAAAACACGGGTTTTTAGAAAATGTGTTTTATTTCATAAATGGAATCTGCAAAGTATGCACATTCTAGGTCATAACGACTTTCTATAGTTTATGCATGCGTCCGGAAATAAGAAAAGCTTAGTTCCACCGTATTTTAAAATCACAGCTTCTAAAAGGTTTACATGATTTCGTAAAAAACACGAGTTTTTGGAAAATGTGTTTTATTTCATAAATGGAATCTACAAAGTATGCACATTCTACGTCATAACGACTTTCTATAGTTTGCGCATGCGTCCGGAAATAAGAAAATCTTACTTCCCCCGTTTTTTAAAATCACAGCTTCTAGAAGGTTTACATGATTTCTTAAAACCCACGAGTTTTTAGAAAATTTGTTTTATTTCATAAATGGAATCAACAAAGTATGCACATTCTACATCGTAATGACTTTCTATAGTTTGCGCATGCGTCCAGAAATAAGAAAAGCTTACTTCCACAGTTTTTTAAAATCACAGCTTCTAGAAGGTTTACATGATTTCGTAAAAAACACAAGTTTTTAGAAAATGTGTTTTATTTCATAAATGGAATCAACAAAGTATGCACACTCTACGTCATAACGAATTTTATATTTTGCGCATGCGTCCGGACATAAGAAAAGCTTACTTCCACAGTTTTTTAAAATCACAGCTTCTAGAAGGTTTACATGATTTCGTAAAAAACACGAATTTTTAAAAAATGTGTTTTATTTCATAAATGGAATCTACAAAGTATGCACATTCTACGTCATAACGACTTTCTATAGTTTGCGCATGCATCCGGAAATAAGAAAAGCTTACTTCCCCCGTTTTTTAAAATCACAGCTTCTAGAAGGTTTACCTGATTTCGTAAAAAACATGAGTTTTTAGAAAATGTGTTTTATTTCATAAATGGAATAAACAAAGTATGCACATTCTACGTCTTAACGACTTTCTATAGTTTGCGCATGCGTCCGGAAATAAGAAAAGCTTACTTCCCCCTGTTTTTAAAATCACAGCTTCTAGAAGGTTTACATGATTTCTTAAAAAACACGAGTTTTTAGAAAATGTGTTTTATTTCATAAATGGAATCAACAAAGTATGCACATTATACGTCATAATGACTTTCTCTAGTTTGCGCATTCGTCCGGAAATAATAAAAGCTTACTTCCACCGTTTTTTAAAATCACAGCTTCTAGAAGGTTTACATGATTTCTTAAAAAACACGAGTTTTTAGAAAATGTGTTTTATTTCATAAATGGAATCAACAAAGTATGCACATTCTACGTCATAACGACTTTCTACAGTTTGCGCATGCCTTTTGAAATAAGAAAAGCTTACTTCCCCCGTTTTTTAAAATCACAGCTTCTAGAAGGTTTACATGATTTCTTAAAAAACACGAGTTTTTAGAAAATGTGTTTTATTTCATAAATGGAATCAACAAAGTATCCACATTCTATGTCATAACGACTTTCTATATTTTGCGTATTCGTCCGGAAATAAGAAAAGCTTACTTCCATCGTTTTTTTAAATCACAGCTTCTAGAAGGTTTACATGATTTCATAAAAAACACGAGTTTTTAGAAAATGTGCTTTATTTCATAAATGGAATCTACAAAGTATGCACATTCTACGTCATAACGATTTTCTATAGTTTGCGCATGCGTCCGGAAATAAGAAAATCTTACTTCCCCCATTTTTTAAAATCACAGCTTCTAGAAGGTTTACATGATTTCTTAAAAAACAAGAGTTTTTAGAAAATGTGTTTTATTTCATAAATGGAATCAACAAAGTATGCACATTCTACGTCATAACGACTTTCTATAGTTTGCGCATGCATTTGGAAATAAGAAAAGCTTACTTCCCCGTTTCTTAAAATCACAGCTTCTAGACGGTTTACAGGATTTGTTAAAAAACACGAGTTTTTAGAAAATGTGTTTTATTTCATAAATGGAATCAACAAAGTATGCACATTCTACGTCATAACGACTTTTATATTTTGCGCACGCGTCCGGAAATAAGAAAAGCTTACTTCCACCGTTTTTTAAAATCATAGCTTCTAGAAGGTTTAGATGATTTCGTAAAAAACACGAGTTTTTAAAAAATGTGTTTTATTTCATAAATGAAATCTACAAAGTATGCACATTCTACGTCATAATGACTTTCTACAGTTTGTGCATGCATCCGGAAATAAGAAAAGCTTACTTCCCCCATTTTTTAAAATCGCAGCTTCTAGAAGGTTTACATGATTTCGTAAAAAACATGATTTTTTAGAAAATGTGTTTTATTTCATAAATGGAATCTTCAATTTATGCACATTCTACGTTATAACGACTTTCTATAGCTTTTCGCATGCGTCCGGAAATAAGAAAAGCTTACTTCCCCCATTTTTTAAAATCACAGCTTCTAGAAGGTTTACATGATTTCTTAAAAAACACAAGTTTTTAGAAAATATGTTTTATTTCGTAAATGGAATAAACAAAGTATTCACATTCTACGTCATAACGACATTCTATAGTTTGCGCATAAGTTTGGAAATAACAAAAGCTTAGTTCCCCCGTTTTTTAAAATCACAGCTTCTAGAAGGTTTACATGATTTCATAAAAAACACGAGTTTTTAGGAAACGTGTTTTATTTCATAAATGGAATCAGCAAAGTATGCAAATTCTACGTCATAACGACTTTCTATAGTTTGAGCATTCATTTCGAAATAAGAAAAGCTTACTTCCACCGTTCTTTAAAATCACAGCTTCTAGAAGGTTTACATGATTTCGTAAAAAACACGAGTTTTTAGAAAATGTGCTTTATTTCATAAATGGAATCTACAATGTATGCACATTCTACGTCATAACGACTTTCTATAGTTTGCGCATGCGTCCGGAAATAAGAAAAGCTTACTTCCACCATTTTTTAAAATCACAGCTTCTAGAAGGTTTACATGATTTCCTAAAAAACACGAGTTTTTAGAAAATGTGTTTTATTTCATCAATGGAAACAACAAAGTATGCACATTCTACGTCATAACGACTTTCTATAGTTTGCGCATGCGTCCGGAAATAAGAAAAGCTTAGTTCCCCCGTTTTTTAAAATCACAGCTTCTAGAAGGTTTACAAGTTTTCTTAAAAAACACGAGTTTTTAGAAAATGTGTTTTATTTCATAAATGGAATCAACAAAATATGCACATTCTACGTCATAACGACTTTCTATAGTTTGCGCATGCGTTTGGAAATAAGAAAAGCTTACTTCCCTCGTATTTTAAAATCACAGCTTCTAGAAGGTTTACATGATTTCTCAAAAAACACGAGTTTTTAGAAAATGTGTTTTATTTAATAAATGGAATCTACAAAGTATGCACATTCTACATCATAACGACTTTACATAGTTTGCGCATGCGTCCGGAAATAAGAAAAGCTTACTTCCCCCGTTTTTTAAAATCACAGCTTCTAGAAGGTTTATATGATTTCTTAAAAAACATGACTTTTTAGAAAATGTGTTTTATTTCATAAATGGAATCAACAAAGTATGCACATTCTACGTCATAACGACTTTCCATAGTTTGCTCATGCGTCCGGAAATAAGAAAAGCTTACTTCCATCGTTTTTTAAAATCACAGCTTCAAGAAGGTTTACATGATTTCTTAAAAAACACGAGTTTTTAGAAAATGTGTTTTATTTCATAAATGGAATCAACAAAGTATGCACATTCTACGTCATAACGACTTTCTATAGTTTGCGCATTCGTCCGGAAATAAGAAAAGCTTACTTCCACCGTTTTTTAAAATTACAGCTTCTAGAAGGTTTACATGATTTTGTAAAAAACACGAGGTTTTTAAAAAATGTGATTTCTTTCATAAATGGAATCTACAAAGTATGCACATTCTATGTCATAACGACTTTCTATAGTTTGCGCATGCGTCCGGAAATAAGAAAATCTTACTTACCCCATTTTTTAAAATCACAGCATCTAGAAGGTTTACATAATTTCTTAAAAAAACGAGTTTTTAGAAAATGTGTTTTATTTCTTAGATGGAATCAACAAAGTATGCACATTCTATGTCATAACGACTTTCTATAGTTTGCGCATGCGTCCGGAAATAAGAAAAGCTTACTTTCCCCGTTTTTTAAAATCACTGCTTCTAGAAGGTTTACATGATTTCTTAAAAAACACGAGTTTTTAGAAAATGTGTTTTATTTCATAAATGGAATCAACAAAGTATGCACGTTCTATGTCATAACGACTTTCTATAGTTTGCGCATGCATTTGGAAATAAGAAAAGCTTACTTCCCCCGTTTTTTAAAATCACAGCTTCTAGAAGGTTTACAGGATTTGTTAAAAAACACGAGTTTTTAGAAAATGTGTTTTATTTCATAAATGGAATCAACAAAGTATGCACACTCTACGTCATAACGAATTTTGTATTTTGCGCATGCGTCCGGACATAAGAAAAGCTTACTTCCACAGTTTTTTAAAATCACAGCTTCTAGAAGGTTTACATGATTTCGTAAAAAACACGAATTTTTAAAAAATGTGTTTTATTTCATAAATGGAATCTACAAAGTATGCACATTCTACGTCATAACGACTTTCTATAGTTTGCGCATGCATCCGGAAATAAGAAAAGCTTACTTCCCCCGTTTTTTAAAATCACAGCTTCTAGAAGGTTTACCTGATTTCGTAAAAAACATGAGTTTTTAGAAAATGTGTTTTATTTCATAAATGGAATCAACAAAGTATGCACATTCTACGTCATAACGACTTTCTATAGTTTGCGCATGCGTCCGGAAATAAGAAAAGCTTACTTCCCCCTGTTTTTAAAATCACGGATTCTAGAAGGTTTACATGATTTCTTAAAAAACACGAGTTTTTAGAAAATGTGTTTTATTTCATAAATGGAATCAACAAAGTATGCACATTCTATGTCATAACAACTTTCTATATTTTGCGTATTCGTCCGGAAATAAGAAAAGCTTACTTCCATCGTTTTTTTAAATCACAGCTTCTAGAAGGTTTACATGATTTCATAAAAAACACGAGTTTTTAGAAAATGTGCTTTATTTCATAAATGGAATCTACAAAGTATGCACATTCTACGTCATAACGATTTTCTATAGTTTGCGCATGCGTCCGGAAATAAGAAAAGCTTACGTCCCCCATTTTTTAAAATCACAGCTTCTAGAAGGTTTACATGATTTCTTAAAAAACAAGAGTTTTTAGAAAATGTGTTTTATTTCATAAATGGAATCAACAAAGTATGCACATTCTACGTCATAACGACTTTCTATAGTTTGCGCATGCATTTGGAAATAAGAAAAGCTTACTTCCCCGTTTCTTAAAATCAGAGCTTCTAGAAGGTTTACAGGATTTGTTAAAAAACACGAGTTTTTAGAAAATGTGTTTTATTTCATAAATGGAATCAACAAAGTATGCACATTCTACGTCATAACGACTTTTATATTTTGCGCATGCGTCCGGAAATAAGAAAAGCTTACTTCCACCGTTTTTTAAAATCATAGCTTCTAGAAGGTTTAGATGATTTCGTAAAAAACACGAGTTTTTAAAAAATGTGTCTTATTTCATAAATGAAATCTACAAAGTATGCACATTCTACGTCATAATGACTTTCTACAGTTTGTGCATGCATCCGGAAATAAGAAAAGCTTACTTCCCCCATTTTTTAAAATCACAGCTTCTAGAAGGTTTACATGATTTTGTAAAAAACATGAGGTTTTTAGAAAATGTTCTTTATTTCATAAATGGAATCTATAAAGTATGCACATTCTACGTCATAACGACTTTCTATAGTTTGCGCATGCGTCCGGAAATAAGAAAATCTTACTTACCCCATTTTTTAAAATCACAGCATCTAGAAGGTTTACATAATTTCTTAAAAAACACGAGTTTTTAGAAAGTGTGTTTTATTTCTTAGATGGAATGAACAAAGTATGCACATTCTATGTCATAACGACTTTCTATAGTTTGCGCATGCATTTGGAAATAAGAAAAGCTTACTTCCCCCGTTTTTTAAAATCACAGCTTCTAGAAGGTTTACAGGATTTGTTAAAAAACACGAGTTTTTAGAAAATGTGTTTTATTTCATAAATGGAATCAACAAAGTATGCACACTCTACGTCATAACGAATTTTATATTTTGCGCATGCGTCCGGACATAAGAAAAGCTTACTTCCACAGTTTTTTAAAATCACAGCTTCTAGAAGGTTTACGTGATTTCGTAAAAAACACGAATTTTTAAAAAATGTGTTTTATTTCATAAATGGAATTTACAAAGTATGCACATTATACGTCATAATGACTTTCTCTAGTTTGCGCATTCGTCCGGAAATAAGAAAAGCTTACTTCCACCGTTTTTTAAAATCACAGCTTCTAGAAGGTTTACATGATTTCTTAAAAAACACGAGTTTTTAGAAAATGTGTTTTATTTCATAAATGGAATCAACAAAGTATGCACATTCTACGTCATAACGACTATCTACAGTTTGCGCATGCCTTTTGAAATAAGAAAAGCTTACTTCCCCCGTTTTTTAAAATCACAGCTTCTAGAAGGTTTACATGATTTCTTAAAAAACACGAGTTTTTAGAAAATGTGTTTTATTTCATAAATGGAATCAACAAAGTATGCACATTCTATGTCATAACGACTTTCTATATTTTGCGTATTCGTCCGGAAATAAGAAAAGCTTACTTCCATCGTTTTTTAAATCACAGCTTCTAAAAGGTTTACATGATTTCATAAAAAACACGAGTTTTTAGAAAATGTGCTTTATTTCATAAATGGAATCTACAAAGTATGCACATTCTACGTCATAACGATTTTCTATAGTTTGCGCATGCCTCCGGAAATAAGAAAAGCTTACTTCCCCCATTTTTTAAAATCACAGCTTCTAGAAGGTTTACATGATTTCTTAAAAAACAAGAGTTTTTAGAAAATGTGTTTTATTTCATAAATGGAATCAACAAAGTATGCACATTCTACGTCATAACGACTTTCTATAGTTTGCGCATGCATTTGGAAATAAGAAAAGCTTACTTCCCCGTTTCTTAAAATCACAGCTTCTAGAAGGTTTACAGGATTTGTTAAAAAACACGAGTTTTTAGAAAATGTGTTTTATTTCATAAATGGAATCAACAAAGTATGCACATTCTACGTCATAACGACTTTTATATTTTGCGCATGCGTCCGGAAATAAGAAAAGCTTACTTCCACCGTTTTTTAAAATCATAGCTTCTAGAAGGTTTAGATGATTTCGTAAAAAACACGAGTTTTTAAAAAATGTGTTTTATTTCATAAATGAAATCTACAAAGTATGCACATTCTACGTCATAATGACTTTCTACAGTTTGTGCATGCATCCGCAAATAAGAAAAGCTTACTTCCCCCATTTTTTAAAATCACAGCTTCTAGAAGGTTTACATGATTTCGTAAAAAACATGATTTTTTAGAAAATGTGTTTTATTTCATAAATGGAATCTTCAATTTATGCACATTCTACGTTATAACGACTTTCTATAGCTTTTCGCATGCGTCCGGAAATAAGAAAAGCTTACTTCCCCCGTTTTTTAAAATCACAGCTTCTAGAAGGTTTACAAGATTTCTTAAAAAACACAAGTTTTTAGAAAATATGTTTTATTTCATAAATGGAATAAACAAAGTATTCACATTCTACGTCATAACGACATTCTATAGTTTGCGCATAAGTTTGAAAATAACCAAAGCTTAGTTCCCCCGTTTTTTAAAATCACAGCTTCTAGAAGGTTTACATGATTTCATAAAAAACACGAGTTTTTAGAAAACGTGTTTTATTTCATAAATGGAATCAACAAAGTATGCAAATTCTACGTCATAACGACTTTCTATAGTTTGAGCATTCGTTTCGAAATAAGAAAAGCTTACTTCCACAGTTTTTTAAAATCACAGCTTCTAGAAGGTTTACATGATTTCGTAAAAAACACGAGTTTTTAGAAAATGTGCTTTATTTCATAAATGGAATCTACAAAGTATGCACATTCTACGTCATAATGACTTTCTATAGTTTGCACATGCGTCCGGAAATAAGAAAAGCTTACTTCCACCATTTTTTAAAATCACAGCTTCTAGAAGGTTTACATGATTTCCTAAAAAACACGAGTTTTTAGAAAATGTGTTGTATTTCATCAATGGAATCAACAAAGTATGCACATTCTACGTCATAACGACTTTCTATAGTTTGCGCATGCGTTTGGAAATAAGAAAAGCTTACTTCCCCCGTTTTTTTAAATCACAGCTTCAAGAAGGTTTACATTATTTCTTAAAAAACACGAGTTTTTAGAAAATGTGTTTTATTTCATAAATGGAATTAACAAAGTATGCACATTCTACGTCATAACGACTTTCTATAGTTTGCGCATGCGTTTGGAAATAAGAAAAGCTTACTTCCCCCGTTTTTTAAAATCACAGCTTCTAGAAGGTTTACATGATTTCTTAAAAAACACGAGTTTTTAGAAAATGTGTTTTATTTCATAAATGGAATCAACAAAGTATGCACATTCTACGTCATAACGACTTTCTATAGTTTGCGCATGCATTTGGAAATAAGAAAAGCTTACTTCCCCCGTTTTTTAAAATCACAGCTTCTAGAAGGTTTACATGATTTCTTAAAAAACACGAGTTTTTAGAAAATTTGTGTTTTATTTCATAAATGGAATCAACAAAGTATGCACATTCTACGTCATAACGACTTTCTATAGTTTGCGCATGCATTTGGAAATAAGAAAAGCTTACTTCCCCCGTTTTTTAAAATCACAGCTTCTAGAAGGTTTACAGGATTTGTTAAAAAACACGAGTTTTTAGAAAATGTGTTTTATTTCATAAATGGAATCAACAAAGTATGCACACTCTACGTCATAACGAATTTTATATTTTGCGCATGCGTCCGGACATAAGAAAAGCTTACTTCCACAGTTTTTTAAAATCACAGCTTCTAGAAGGTTTACATGATTTCGTAAAAAACACGAATTTTTATAAAATGTGTTTTATTTCATAAATGGAATCTACAAAGTTTGCACATTCTACGTCATAACGACTTTCTATAGTTTGCGCATGCATCCGGAAATAAGAAAAGCTTACTTCCCCTGTTTTTTAAAATCACAGCTTCTAGAAGGTTTACCTGATTTCGTAAAAAACATGAGTTTTTAGAAAATGTGTTTTATTTCATAAATGGAATCAACAAAGTATGCACATTCTATGTCTTAACGACTTTCTATAGTTTGCGCATGCGTCCGGAAATAAGAAAAGCTTACTTCCCCCTGTTTTTAAAATCACAGCTTCTAGAAGGTTTACATGATTTCTTAAAAAACACGAGTTTTTAGAAAATGTGTTTTATTTCATAAATGGAATCAACAAAGTATGCACATTATACGTCATAATGACTTTCTCTAGTTTGCGCATTCGTCCGGAAATAATAAAAGCTTACTTCCTCCGTTTTTTAAAATCACGGCTTCTAGAAGGTTTACATGATTTCTTAAAAAACACGAGTTTTTAGAAAATGTGTTTTATTTCATAAATGGAATCAACAAAGTATGCACATTCTACGTCATAACGACTTTCTACAGTTTGCGCATGCCTTTTGAAATAAGAAAAGCTTACTTCCCCCGTTTTTTAAAATCACAGCTTCTAGAAGGTTTACATGATTTCTTAAAAAACACGAGCTTTTAGAAAATGTGTTTTATTTCATAAATGGAATCAACAAAGTATGCTAATTCTATGTCATAACGACTTTCTATATTTTGCGTATTCGTCCGGAAATAAGAAAAGCTTACTTCCATCGTTTTTTTAAATCACAGCTTCTAGAAGGTTTACATGATTTCATAAAAAACACGAGTTTTTAGAAAATGTGCTTTATTTCATAAATGGAATCTACAAAGTATGCACATTCTACGTCATAACGATTTTCTATAGTTTGCGCATGCATCCGGAAATAAGAAAATCTTACTTCCCCCATTTTTTAAAATCACAGCTTCTAGAAGGTTTACATGATTTCTTAAAACACAAGAGTTTATAGAAAATGTGTTTTATTTCATAAATGGCATCAACAAAGTATGATCATTCTACGTCATAGCGACTTTCTATAGTTTGCGCATGCATTTGGAAATAAGAAAAGCTTACTTCCCCGTTTCTTAAAATCACAGCTTCTAGACGGTTTACAGGATTTGTTAAAAAACACGAGTTTTTAGAAAATGTGTTTTATTTCATAAATGGAATCAACAAAGTATGCACATTCTACGTCATAACGACTTTTATATTTTGCGCATGCGTCCGGAAATAAGAAAAGCTTACTTCCACCGTTTTTTAAAATCATAGCTTCTAGAAGGTTTAGATGATTTCGTAAAAAACACGAGTTTTTAAAAAATGTGTTTTATTTCTTAAATGAAATCTACAAAGTATGCACATTCTACGTCATAATGACTTTCTACAGTTTGTGCATGCATCCGGAAATAAGAAAAGCTTACTTCCCCCATTTTTTAAAATCGCAGCTTCTAGAAGGTTTACATGATTTCGTAAAAAACATGATTTTTTAGAAAATGTGTTTTATTTCATAAATGGAATCTTCAATTTATGCACATTCTACGTTATAACGACTTTCTATAGCTTTTCGCATGCGTCCGGAAATAAGAAAAGCTTACTTCCCCCATTTTTTAAAATCACAGCTCCTAGAAGGTTTACATGATTTCTTAAAAAACACAAGTTTTTAGAAAATATGTTTTATTTCGTAAATGGAATAAACAAAGTATTCACATTCTACGTCATAACGACATTCTATAGTTTGCGCATAAGTTTGGAAATAACAAAAGCTTAGTTCCCCCGTTTTTTAAAATCACAGCTTCTAGAAGGTTTACATGATTTCATAAAAAACACGAGTTTTTAGAAAACGTGTTTTATTTCATAAATGGAATCAACAAAGTATGCAAATTCTACGTCATAACGACTTTCTATAGTTTGAGCATTCATTTCGAAATAAGAAAAGCTTACTTCCACCGTTCTTTAAAATCACAGCTTCTAGAAGGTTTACATGATTTCGTAAAAAACACGAGTTTTTAGAAAATGTGCTTTATTTCATAAATGGAATCTACAATGTATGCACATTCTACGTCATAACGACTTTCTATAGTTTGCGCATGCGTCCGGAAATAAGAAAAGCTTACTTCCACCATTTTTTAAAATCACAGCTTCTAGAAGGTTTACATGATTTCCTAAAAAACACGAGTTTTTAGAAAATGTGTTTTATTTCATCAATGGAAACAACAAAATATGCACATTCTACGTCATAATGACTTTCTATAGTTTGCGCATGCGTTTGGAAATAAGAAAAGCTTACTTCCCTCGTATTTTAAAATCACAGCTTCTAGAAGGTTTACATGATTTCTCAAAAAACACGAGTTTTTAGAAAATGTGTTTTATTTAATAAATGGAATCTACAAAGTATGCACATTCTACATCATAACGACTTTACATAGTTTGCGCATGCGTCCGGAAATAAGAAAAGCTTACTTCCCCCGTTTTTTAAAATCACAGCTTCTAGAAGGTTTATATGATTTCTTAAAAAACACGACTTTTTAGAAAATGTGTTTTATTTCATAAATGGAATCAACAAAGTATGCACATTCTACGTCATAACGACTTTCCATAGTTTGCGCATGCGTCCGGAAATAAGAAAAGCTTACTTCCATCGTTTTTTAAAATCACAGCTTCTAGAAGGTTTACATGATTTCTTAAAAAACACGAGTTTTTAGAAAATGTGTTTTATTTCATAAATGGAATCAACAAAGTATGCACATTCTACGTCATAACGACTTTCTATAGTTTGCGCATTCGTCCGGAAATAAGAAAAGCTTACTTCCACCGTTTTTTAAAATTACAGCTTCTAGAAGGTTTACATGATTTTGTAAAAAACACGAGGTTTTTAGAAAATGTGATTTCTTTCATAAATGGAATCTACAAAGTATGCACATTCTACGTCATAACGACTTTCTATAGTTTGCGCATGCGTCCGGAAATAAGAAAATCTTACTTACCCCATTTTTTAAAATCACAGCATCTAGAAGGTTTACATAATTTCTTAAAAAACACGAGTTTTTAGAAAATGTGTTTTATTTCTTAGATGGAATCAACAAAGTATGCACATTCTATGTCATAACGACTTTCTATAGTTTGCGCATGCGTCCGGAAATAAGAAAAGCTTACTTTCCCCGTTTTTTAAAATCACTGCTTCTAGAAGGTTTACATGATTTCTTAAAAAACACGAGTTTTTAGAAAATGTGTTTTATTTCATAAATGGAATCAACAAAGTATGCACGTTCTATGTCATAACGACTTTCTATAGTTTGCGCATGCATTTGGAAATAAGAAAAGCTTACTTCCCCCGTTTTTTAAAATCACAGCTTCTAGAAGGTTTACAGGATTTGTTAAAAAACACGAGTTTTTAGAAAATGTGTTTTATTTCATAAATGGAATCAACAAAGTATGCACACTCTACGTCATAACGAATTTTATATTTTGCGCATGCGTCCGGACATAAGAAAAGCTTACTTCCACAGTTTTTTAAAATCACAGCTTCTAGAAGGTTTACATGATTTCGTAAAAAACACGAATTTTTAAAAAATGTGTTTTATTTCATAAATGGAATCTACAAAGTATGCACATTCTACGTCATAACGACTTTCTATAGTTTGCGCATGCATCCGGAAATAAGAAAAGCTTACTTCCCCCGTTTTTTAAAATCACAGCTTCTAGAAGGTTTACCTGATTTCGTAAAAAACATGAGTTTTTAGAAAATGTGTTTTATTTCATAAATGGAATCACCAAAGTATGCACATTCTACGTCATAACGACTTTCTATAGTTTGCGCATGCGTCCGGAAATAAGAAAAGCTTACTTCCCCCTATTTTTAAAATCACAGCTTCTAGAAGGTTTACATGATTTCTTAAAAAACACGAGTTTTTAGAAAATGTGTTTTATTTCATAAATGGAATCAACAAAGTATGCACATTCTATGTCATAACAACTTTCTATATTTTGCGTATTCGTCCGGAAATAAGAAAAGCTTACTTCCATCGTTTTTTTAAATCACAGCTTCTAGAAGGTTTACATGATTTCATAAAAAACACGAGTTTTTAGAAAATGTGCTTTATTTCATAAATGGAATCTACAAAGTATGCACATTCTACGTCATAACGATTTTCTATAGTTTGCGCATGCGTCCGGAAATAAGAAAAGCTTACTTCCCCCATTTTTTAAAATCACAGCTTCTAGAAGGTTTACATGATTTCTTAAAAAACAAGAGTTTTTAGAAAATGTGTTTTATTTCATAAATGGAATCAACAAAGTATGCACATTCTACGTCATAACGACTTTCAATAGTTTGCGCATGCATTTGGAAATAAGAAAAGCTTACTTCCCCGTTTCTTAAAATCGGAGCTTCTAGAAGGTTTACAGGATTTGTTAAAAAACACGAGTTTTTAGAAAATGTGTTTTATTTCATAAATGGAATCAACAAAGTATGCACATTCTACGTCATAATGACTTTTATATTTTGCGCATGCGTCCGGAAATAAGAAAAGCTTACTTCCACCGTTTTTTAAAATCATAGCTTCTAGAAGGTTTAGATGATTTCGTAAAAAACACGAGTTTTTAAAAAATGTGTTTTATTTCATAAATGAAATCTACAAAGTATGCACATTCTACGTCATAATGACTTTCTACAGTTTGTGCTTGCATCCGGAAATAAGAAAAGCTTACTTCCCCCATTTTTTAAAATCACAGCTTCTAGAAGGTTTACATGATTTTGTAAAAAACACGAGGTTTTTAGAAAATGTTCTTTATTTCATAAATGGAATCAACAAAGTATGCAAATTCTACGTCATAACGACTTTCTATATGTCAGAACCCGTTATTTCTGAAAAATTTAAAATTTTTATTCGTAACAATAAATGTTAATTAGGTAGTATTTCTGATATTGTTTTAATTTAAATAACTAACATAAACTGTTTAAAGACCCTGTTTTATTAAAGCTTTGATTTCGGTGATTGTAATTAATGACTGTTTTGTTTTGAACCGCAAGGGAAGAGCTAGTCGTAGTTGACTGGCTTACTTAGCTTACGAGCTAATGCATACGTCGTCTTTTGTTTCTCAGGTGCGCCAATGAAGTAAGGATCACTGTATGTAAAACTTGGTGAGCATCAATACTCCCTATACTTCAAAACTTAATGATCGTCATGATATTTCTTATTCAGCTAGTATCGTCAAGTGTTACGAAGATTTACATTGTCTCAGTTATAATTATGTTTTTATGATTATTATGCTATGTTACTGTTGTAACTAACAATGAAACAATTGTGATATCAGAATTTTTGGCTGTATAAAGTGTCTTTGCATCATGTGACCTGTTGTCAACTTAATACCGGTGACTACTGTTTTGTTCATGCATTGATAATGCGAGTTGAGAAGGTGACGCCTCTAGCGTTGTTTCAATATAATCCTATGCATCGAAGTCCAATGTCCACTTAGAGTTTAACTTATGTTACCTGACGGTGCCTTGATTTTAACTATCTTTACGATGTAAACCTGTAGATGAAGCTCTATTTCAACATCTTAATAATAGAGGTTTATTTTTCAAATTGTTACTGTTAACAATAGTATTGGTAGCAATTCTGATGATAGTATATAATGGCAATGTATATATTGTCTTAAAGACTTGGTAACATTTCAAGTATTAAATAACGAGGCATTTTCATTTGAAGGTTGACTACCTTGGTACTTATATGAACATAGAAATGTAATATGACTATGGCATTAATCTATGGCTTGGTATTAATTTATATATATAATATAATGATTGTGCAATAATCATAATATTCCATACATTGGCAAACTTTATATTCAATATAGTGTTATGGTTGTATTTATCATACTAGGCCATAGAGAAAACTCTAGGGTTGAAGTTGACCACCACCTTGTGTAAAGTGATATGCTAATGACATTAACCTATGCCCTGGTTTCATTGTAAATGTGCATTAACTTGATTTTGTCATAGTCCTAATGTTTTTCCCTTACCATGGATAAGATTTATAACCAAAATATATTAGGTATTATCCACCCTATTAAGTTATGGAATAATCCATATGTGATGTTGACTAACTCTTATTTATATCATTGTAGTGATTATACATTCCAAGCGCTTGGGATTCTCGACGATTCATTTGCAAGGCATGCACTATATGCCAAATGATTATATATCATTTGTTATCTTATACGTTTGAATTATATATGAAATGATTTGGAATCGGTGTATAATGATTTGGATTGCAATTTGAACTATATAATCTCGACCCATATTACGTTGATGTATTTGTGTGCTACGTGGTTGAATCTCCTCCATGTGATGGGCGATATATAAGCTGCTATCGAAACCCTACAGGTTATTGTAGTTGCCTTCGGGCTCGGGTCCTAAGGATGAAACCCTCCCTGTCTGAGTTTTGTAATGAAGGCACTGTAACAATGTGCAGAGTGTGGTGGTTATGGCCTCGTGGTTTCATTCGGCAATAGGGTATGTCCTCGGCTCTGGTGATAGCGTCTGCTATAGTTTTACTGCTTCGTGGTCTCGTTGCTCATTATAGGTTTAAGTCCCAGCTATTTACAGTTCGTCACTGTGCTGGTGTGGGTATGAGATAGGGTTTCGGTAATGTCTTTAGGTTATGAGAGGGTTGATGCAATTGGGCTTTGGGTTTGCTTCTTGACTGGTTCAATCCCAGCGTGAGGGTTTCGTTGGGAACTGTTACCTTGTCTTGGATGTCAAGAATGTTATGATAGTTTCTTTTGCTCACCCATCTGATGAAGATGATGGGGCTTCTCTGTTTGTTCAGCTTGTAGCTACCGATTGTCCACTGTTAACTTCCTCCATGTCTCGGTAAGATAAATCACAGTCTTTTTTTTTTTTTTACAGTCTTTATGTTTTATAATCATTAATTATATTTACGTTTCTAATTCTATTCTCTGCATTCAAAGTGGTGACTAAAACCCTCGGCATTTGTTATTTAACAGGTCACGCGGCTCTTGATGGTGTACAGGACTTTGTCACCCATGCAGGCTCCTCCGGGTAAGCCTGGTTATCCACGGCTGTCTCTTCCTTTGCTGGTTTTAGTGGTTAGGGTTGTGTCTCGGAGGGCAACTCCTGTGTGTTGAGGTCATTATCGACCTGATGTTTGTAGGTGCAGTCATATGTATGAAGTTGTTTTGTTTGAATGAAATGGGGTTTGAAACCCTGTTAAGTTTATGGAGAGCCATTCACGGCCAAGACTTATGAGGCCAGGGTTTCGGTTGTTGTACTTTGTAATGGCTGAGCATGGGGTTTTTAACCTCGCCATATGATATTTATACTTAATATATACTGGGCCTGGTATGGTCGTGTTTATGTTTTGTTAAATTATTAGAATGTGTTTGGAATGTATGGATAGATGTATTCTTCAGTACGTGCAATGGATGATAACTCTGTTTATAAATGAAACCCTAAATTATCTCTCTGCGTTTTTATTCTATTGGAAAAGTTAGATAGAACATGGTGAAAGTTTATCGACTGTGCCTGTAATAGTTATAATCATAGGGTTGTTCTGGCGAAATGGGGTTCTGTTTTGTGTTCAACCTATATATGTGGAGTTTGTTAACTAGATAGCGACCGGGAATGAATTGTAACAATGTTTATTTCGATTCTTGTATTGTTATTAAACAACACTGTGAGTAGAATAATATAAACATAGAACTATGTAATAAGATACTATAAGTCTGTCTACCATATAAGGCATCCTTCATTTATTTTTAAGTCTGTTGTAGAGTTATTGTATGGCTACGGCCGTGTAGGTTTTTGAGAAAACTCCAAGAGAGACATTTAAATTGATTAAATATTATTACTGTGTATAAATTAGGATGGTTTGTAACAGCCAATGATGGTTGCGTTCGTCGACTGTTTCTCTGTTGTATTAATATGTTTGATTTGTTTAAAAACAACTCTGTTATTTCTATTATAATGACATGACTACTGTGTTCTAAAACTAGATAGAAGGAAAATAAAAATCTACAGTTGCTAGTGTTTGTACTTGACTACTGTGTAAATGTTTGATATTATGTGGAAGCTGGTAACAATGAAATATTATCACAGTCGCCCCTTCAGTTAATCAACAACTGTAAACATGTTCTGAGTAAGAACAATACCTTAAGATAAGTGTTGTTTATCTGTTAACTCGATAAAAGAATGACATGAAACTAAAGTTAACTGAAATATGCAATATATATATATATATATACAGGTAGCTTACTCTAACAGGAAAATAACTCGAAGTAAAACTAAGATTTATCTAGATTTGTTCTTATGATTGTTAATAGCTATAAATCTGGAATATCTACTGTTTAACATTTCTGTCTATTATTTAACAAATAACAGAAATTCTAGAATATGCATAAACTTGGTATTGTTAACTGTAACAGTAACAACTAGGTTCTGTATAAGATAAATACTCCATTTAAATACAAATAGGAATTTTCTACAACATCTGCATTCTGAAATTTATACTAAAAGAAAGTACAGAGACTGATTTACTGAAGTTGAAAACAGTCAAAATATAGCTGTGCTAGAATATCTCATATGAAACTAAATTAAACCAACAACAGGAAGAGTGACAGAACCTGTAACTATGGTAGACAATAACAGCAATGGGAGGCTGTTCCTCCCTACCAATTCCTGGAGAGTGCCCAGACAGCACTTCTCAGGACCCCCGAGCTTGCTCTGGTCTAACTGGCTGGAATCTAAGTACGGTCAATAATTCCCTCAGCCAAAACAGCTATACTGGAACCAAGTTACTGCAACTTCCTGCTCAAAACACTTCCTTACTATTTTCCCACTTCCTCAATGGGACTCCTGAATAGCATTCACCTGAATGTATTCTCCCTCTAGAACAATTGCTGAACCCCCAGCTCAGTTCATTGAGTAGTATTTAAAAGATTGCCTAGGTCTTAGTTGGGCTAACTGTCATTAATGAGCCACCTGCTCAGATTCCACTTTCTTGGGGAATCATGACCCCAAAATATAGGGAAGTTGCCACCTGCAACTCAGGAAGTGTTTGAGGATGCTGCCACTTGTCTTTTGTCCTTCCACCTAATTCCATCCACCAGTTAGACCAGTAACCTCTTTTAACAGCTCTCCCATGCTGTTGTCTCCATAATTTATTTATTAATAATAATTATTCAGAATTTACATTCCTTTTTTGGAGACTCTGCTGAGTCATCCATTCCTACTTAGCATTAAATTTAACATAATGTTCTCAGGAATATTAAAAATAATTACATTATTTTAATAAAATTGGGGTATGTGACACTATAGTTTGAGCATTCATTTCGAAATAAGAAAAGCTTACTTCCACCGTTCTTTAAAATCACAGCTTCTAGAAGGTTTACATGATTTCGTAAAAAACACGAGTTTTTAGAAAATGTGCTTTATTTCATAAATGGAATCTACAATGTATGCACATTCTACGTCATAACGACTTTCTATAGTTTGCGCATGCGTCCGGAAATAAGAAAAGCTTACTTCCACCATTTTTTAAAATCACAGCTTCTAGAAGGTTTACATGATTTCCTAAAAAACACGAGTTTTTAGAAAATGTGTTTTATTTCATCAATGGAAACAACAAAGTATGCACATTCTACGTCATAACGACTTTCTATAGTTTGCGCATGCGTCCGGAAATAAGAAAAGCTTAGTTCCCCCGTTTTTTAAAATCACAGCTTCTAGAAGGTTTACAAGTTTTCTTAAAAAACCCGAGTTTTTAGAAAATGTGTTTTATTTCATAAATGGAATCAACAAAATATGCACATTCTACGTCATAACGACTTTCTATAGTTTGCGCATGCGTTTGGAAATAAGAAAAGCTTACTTCCCTCGTATTTTAAAATCACAGCTTCTAGAAGGTTTACATGATTTCTCAAAAAACACGAGTTTTTAGAAAATGTGTTTTATTTAATAAATGGAATCTACAAAGTATGCACATTCTACATCATAACGACTTTACATAGTTTGCGCATGCGTCCGGAAATAAGAAAAGCTTACTTCCCCCGTTTTTTAAAATCACAGCTTCTAGAAGGTTTATATGATTTCTTAAAAAACACGACTTTTTAGAAAATGTGTTTTATTTCATAAATGGAATCAACAAAGTATGCACATTCTACGTCATAACGACTTTCCATAGTTTGCGCATGCGTCCGGAAATAAGAAAAGCTTACTTCCATCGTTTTTTAAAATCACAGCTTCTAGAAGGTTTACATGATTTCTTAAAAAACACGAGTTTTTAGAAAATGTGTTTTATTTCATAAATGGAATCAACAAAGTATGCACATTCTACGTCATAACGACTTTCTATAGTTTGCGCATTCGTCCGGAAATAAGAAAAGCTTACTTCCACCGTTTTTTAAAATTACAGCTTCTAGAAGGTTTACATGATTTTGTAAAAAACACGAGGTTTTTAGAAAATGCGATTTCTTTCATAAATGGAATCTACAAAGTATGCACATTCTACGTCATAACGACTTTCTATAGTTTGCGCATGCGTCCGGAAATAAGAAAATCTTACTTACCCCATTTTTTAAAATCACAGCATCTAGAAGGTTTACATAATTTCTTAAAAAACACGAGTTTTTAGAAAATGTGTTTTATTTCTTAGATGGAATCAACAAAGTATGCACATTCTATGTCATAACGACTTTCTATAGTTTGCGCATGCGTCCGGAAATAAGAAAAGCTTACTTTCCCCGTTTTTTAAAATCACTGCTTCTAGAAGGTTTACATGATTTCTTAAAAAACACGAGTTTTTAGAAAATGTGTTTTATTTCATAAATGGAATCAACAAAGTATGCACGTTCTATGTCATAACGACTTTCTATAGTTTGCGCATGCATTTGGAAATAAGAAAAGCTTACTTCCCCCGTTTTTTAAAATCACAGCTTCTAGAAGGTTTACAGGATTTGTTAAAAAACACGAGTTTTTAGAAAATGTGTTTTATTTCATAAATGGAATCAACAAAGTATGCACACTCTACGTCATAACGAATTTTATATTTTGCGCATGCGTCCGGACATAAGAAAAGCTTACTTCCACAGTTTTTTAAAATCACAGCTTCTAGAAGGTTTACATGATTTCGTAAAAAACACCAATTTTTAAAAAATGTGTTTTATTTCATAAATGGAATCTACAAAGTATGCACATTCTACGTCATAACGACTTTCTATAGTTTGCGCATGCATCCGGAAATAAGAAAAGCTTACTTCCCCCGTTTTTTAAAATCACAGCTTCTAGAAGGTTTACCTGATTTCGTAAAAAACATGAGTTTTTAGAAAATGTGTTTTATTTCATAAATGGAATCAACAAAGTATGCACATTCTACGTCATAACGACTTTCTATAGTTTGCGCATGCGTCCGGAAATAAGAAAAGCTTACTTCCCCCTGTTTTTAAAATCACAGCTTCTAGAAGGTTTACATGATTTCTTAAAAAACACGAGTTTTTAGAAAATGTGTTTTATTTCATAAATGGAATCAACAAAGTATGCACATTCTATGTCATAACAACTTTCTATATTTTGCGTATTCGTCCGGAAATAAGAAAAGCTTACTTCCATCGTTTTTTTAAATCACAGCTTCTAGAAGGTTTACATGATTTCATAAAAAACACGAGTTTTTAGAAAATGTGCTTTATTTCATAAATGGAATCTACAAAGTATGCACATTCTACGTCATAACGATTTTCTATAGTTTGCGCATGCGTCCGGAAATAAGAAAAGCTTACTTCCCCCATTTTTTAAAATCACAGCTTCTAGAAGGTTTACATGATTTCTTAAAAAACAAGAGTTTTTAGAAAATGTGTTTTATTTCATAAATGGAATCAACAAAGTATGCACATTCTACGTCATAACGACTTTCAATAGTTTGCGCATGCATTTGGAAATAAGAAAAGCTTACTTCCCCGTTTCTTAAAATCGGAGCTTCTAGAAGGTTTACAGGATTTGTTAAAAAACACGAGTTTTTAGAAAATGTGTTTTATTTCATAAATGGAATCAACAAAGTATGCACATTCTACGTCATAACGACTTTTATATTTTGCGCATGCGTCCGGAAATAAGAAAAGCTTACTTCCACCGTTTTTTAAAATCATAGCTTCTAGAAGGTTTAGATGATTTCGTAAAAAACACGAGTTTTTAAAAAATGTGTTTTATTTCATAAATGAAATCTACAAAGTATGCACATTCTACGTCATAATGACTTTCTACAGTTTGTGCATGCATCCGGAAATAAGAAAAGCTTACTTCCCCCATTTTTTAAAATCACAGCTTCTAGAAGGTTTACATGATTTTGTAAAAAACACGAGGTTTTTAGAAAATGTTCTTTATTTCATAAATGGAATCTACAAAGTATGCACATTCTACGTCATAACGACTTTCTATAGTTTGCGCATGCGTCCGGAAATAAGAAAATCTTACTTACCCCATTTTTTAAAATCACAGCATCTAGAAGGTTTACATAATTTCTTAAAAAACACGAGTTTTTAGAAAATGTGTTTTATTTCTTAGATGGAATCAACAAAGTATGCACATTCTATGTCATAACGACTTTCTATAGTTTGCGCATGCATTTGGAAATAAGAAAAGCTTACTTCCCCCGTTTTTTAAAATCACAGCTTCTAGAAGGTTTACAGGATTTGTTAAAAAACACGAGTTTTTAGAAAATGTGTTTTATTTCATAAATGGAATCAACAAAGTATGCACACTCTACGTCATAACGAATTTTATATTTTGCGCATGCGTCCGGACATAAGAAAAGCTTACTTCCACAGTTTTTTAAAATCACAGCTTCTAGAAGGTTTACGTGATTTCGTAAAAAACACGAATTTTTAAAAAATGTGTTTTATTTCATAAATGGAATCTACAAAGTATGCACATTATACGTCATAATGACTTTCTCTAGTTTGCGCATTCGTCCGGAAATAAGAAAATCTTACTTCCACCGTTTTTTAAAATCACAGCTTCTAGAAGGTTTACATGATTTCTTAAAAAACACGAGTTTTTAGAAAATGTGTTTTATTTCATAAATGGAATCAACAAAGTATGCACATTCTACGTCATAACGACTTTCTACAGTTTGCGCATGCCTTTTGAAATAAGAAAAGCTTACTTCCCCCGTTTTTTAAAATCACAGCTTCTAGAAGGTTTACATGATTTCTTAAAAAACACGAGTTTTTAGAAAATGTGTTTTATTTCATAAATGGAATCAACAAAGTATGCACATTCTATGTCATAACGACTTTCTATATTTTGTGTATTCGTCCGGAAATAAGAAAAGCTTACTTCCATCGTTTTTTTTAAATCACAGCTTCTAAAAGGTTTACATGATTTCATAAAAAACACGAGTTTTTAGAAAATGTGCTTTATTTCATAAATGGAATCTACAAAGTATGCACATTCTACGTCATAACGATTTTCTATAGTTTGCGCATGCGTCCGGAAATAAGAAAAGCTTACTTCCCCCATTTTTTAAAATCACAGTTTCTAGAAGGTTTACATGATTTCTTAAAAAACAAGAGCTTTTAGAAAATGTGTTTTATTTCATAAATGGAATCAACAAAGTATGCACATTCTACGTCATAACGACTTTCTATAGTTTGCGCATGCATTTGGAAATAAGAAAAGCTTACTTCCCCGTTTCTTAAAATCACAGCTTCTAGAAGGTTTACAGGATTTGTTAAAAAACACGAGTTTTTAGAAAATGTGTTTTATTTCATAAATGGAATCAACAAAGTATGCACATTCTACACCATAACGACTTTTATATTTTGCGCATGCGTCCGGAAATAAGAAAAGCTTACTTCCACCGTTTTTTAAAATCATAGCTTCTAGAAGGTTTAGATGATTTCGTAAAAAACACGAGTTTTTAAAAAATGTGTTTTATTTCATAAATGAAATCTACAAAGTATGCACATTCTACGTCATAATGACTTTCTACAGTTTGTGCATGCATCCGGAAATAAGAAAAGCTTACTTCCCCCATTTTTTAAAATCACAGCTTCTAGAAGGTTTACATGATTTCGTAAAAAACATGATTTTTTAGAAAATGTGTTTTATTTCATAAATGGAATCTTCAATTTATGCACATTCTACGTTATAACGACTTTCTATAGCTTTTCGCATGCGTCCGGAAATAAGAAAAGCTTACTTCCCCCGTTTTTTAAAATCACAGCTTCCAGAAGGTTTACAAGATTTCTTAAAAAACACAAGTTTTTAGAAAATATGTTTTATTTCATAAATGGAATAAACAAAGTATTCAATTTCTACGTCATAACGACATTCTATAGTTTGCGCATAAGTTTGAAAATACCCAAAGCTTAGTTCCCCCGTTTTTTAAAATCACAGCTTCTAGAAGGTTTACATGATTTCATAAAAAACACGAGTTTTTAGAAAACGTGTTTTATTTCATAAATGGAATCAACAAAGTATGCAAATTCTACGTCATAACGACTTTCTATAGTTTGAGCATTCGTTTCGAAATAAGAAAAGCTTACTTCCACAGTTTTTTAAAATCACAGCTTCTAGAAGGTTTACATGATTTCGTAAAAAACACGAGTTTTTAGAAAATGTGCTTTATTTCATAAATGGAATCTACAAAGTATGCACATTCTACGTCATAACGATTTTCTATAGTTTGCACAGGCGTCCGGAAATAAGAAAAGCTTACTTCCACCATTTTTTAAAATCACAGCTTCTAGAAGGTTTACATGATTTCCTAAAAAACACGAGTTTTTAGAAAATGTGTTTTATTTCATCAATGGAATCAACAAAGTATGCACATTCTACGTCATAACGACTTTCTATAGTTTGCGCATGCGTTTGGAAATAAGAAAAGCTTACTTCCCCCGTTTTTTTAAATCACAGCTTCAAGAAGGTTTACATTATTTCTTAAAAAACACGAGTTTTTAGAAAATGTGTTTTATTTCATAAATTTCATTAACAAAGTATGCACATTCTACGTCATAACGACTTTCTATAGTTTGCGCATGCGTTTGGAAATAAGAAAAGCTTACTTCCCCCATTTTTTAAAATCACAGCTTCTAGAAGGTTTACATGATTTCTTAAAAAACACGAGTTTTTAGAAAATGTGTTTTATTTCATAAATGGAATCAACAAAGTATGCACATTCTACGTCATAACGACTTTCTATAGTTTGCGCATGCATTTGGAAATAAGAAAAGCTTACTTCCCCCGTTTTTTAAAATCACAGCTTCTAGAAGGTTTACATGATTTCTTAAAAAACACGAGTTTTTAGAAAATTTGTGTTTTATTTCATAAATGGAATCAACAAAGTATGCACATTCTACGTCATAACGACTTTCTATAGTTTGCGCATGCATTTGGAAATAAGAAAAGCTTACTTCCCCCGTTTTTTAAAATCACAGCTTCTAGAAGGTTTACAGGATTTGTTAAAAAACACGAGTTTTTAGAAAATGTGTTTTATTTCATAAATGGAATCAACAAAGTATGCACACTCTACGTCATAACGAATTTTATATTTTGCGCATGCGTCCGGACATAAGAAAAGCTTACTTCCACAGTTTTTTAAAATCACAGCTTCTAAAAGGTTTACATGATTTCGTAAAAAACACGAATTTTTAAAAAATGTGTTTTATTTCATAAATGGAATCTACAAAGTATGCACATTCTACGTCATAACGACTTTCTATAGTTTGCGCATGCATCCGGAAATAAGAAAAGCTTACTTCCCCCGTTTTTTAAAATCACAGCTTCTAGAAGGTTTACCTGATTTCGTAAAAAACATGAGTTTTTAGAAAATGTGTTTTATTTCATAAATGGAATCAACAAAATATGCACATTCTACGTCTTAACGACTTTCTATAGTTTGCGCATGCGTCCGGAAATAAGAAAAGCTTACTTCCCCCTGTTTTTAAAATCACAGCTTCTAGAAGGTTTAAATGATTTCTAAAAAATACGAGTTTTTAGAAAATGTGTTTTATTTCATAAATGGAATCAACAAAGTATGCACAATTAACGTCATAATGAATTTCTCTAGTTTGCGCATTCGTCCGGAAATAATAAAAGCTTACTTCCACCTTTTTTTAAAATCACAGCTTCTAGAAGGTTTACATGATTTCTTAAAAAACACGAGTTTTTAGAAAATGTGTTTTATTTCATAAATGGAATCAACAAAGTATGCACATTCTATGTCATAACGACTTTCTATAGTTTGCGCATTCGTCCGGAAATAAGAAAAGCTTACTTCCATCGTTTTTTTAAATCACAGCTTCTAGAAGGTTTACATGATTTCATAAAAAACACGAGTTTTTAGAAAATGTGCTTTATTTCATAAATGGAATCTACAAAGTATGCACATTCTACGTCATAACGATTTTCTATAGTTTGCGCATGCGTACGGAAATAAGAAAATCTTACTTCCCCCATTTTTTAAAATCACAGCTTCTAGAAGGTTTACATGATTTCTGAAAAAACAAGAGTTTTTAGAAAATGTGTTTTATTTCATAAATGGAATCAACAAAGTATGCACATTCTACGTCATAACGACTTTCTATAGTTTGCGCATGCATTTGGAAATAAGAAAAGCTTACTTCCCCGTTTCTTAAAATCACAGCTTCTAGACGGTTTACAGGATTTGTTAAAAAACACGAGTTTTTAGAAAATGTGTTTTATTTCATAAATGGAATCAACAAAGTATGCACATTCTACGTCATAACGACTTTTATATTTTGCGCATGCGTCCGGAAATAAGAAAAGCTTACTTCCACCGTTTTTTAAAATCATAGCTTCTAGAAGGTTTAGATGATTTCGTAAAAAACACGAGTTTTTAAAAAATGTGTTTTATTTCATAAATGAAATCTACAAAGTATGCACATTCTACGTCATAATGACTTTCTACAGTTTGTGCATGCATCCGGAAATAAGAAAAGCTTACTTCCCCCATTTTTTAAAATCGCAGCTTCTAGAAGGTTTACATGATTTCGTAAAAAACATGATTTTTTAGAAAATGTGTTTTATTTCATAAATGGAATCTTCAATTTATGCACATTCTACGTTATAACGACTTTCTATAGCTTTTCGCATGCGTCCGGAAATAAGAAAAGCTTACTTCCACCATTTTTTAAAATCACAGCTTCTAGAAGGTTTACATGATTTCCTAAAAAACACGAGTTTTTAGAAAATGTGTTTTATTTCATCAATGGAATCAACAAAGTATGCACATTCTACGTCATAACGACTTTCTATAGTTTGCGCATGCGTTTGGAAATAAGAAAAGCTTACTTCCCCCGTTTTTTTAAATCACAGCTTCAAGAAGGTTTACATGATTTCTTAAAAAACACGAGTTTTTAGAAAATGTGTTTTATTTCATAAATGGAATTAACAAAGTATGCACATTCTACGTCATAACGACTTTCTATAGTTTGCGCATGCGTTTGGAAATAAGAAAAGCTTACTTCCCCCGTTTTTTAAAATCACAGCTTCTAGAAGGTTTACATGATTTCTTAAAAAACACGAGTTTTTAGAAAATGTGTTTTATTTCATAAATGGAATCAACAAAGTATGCACATTCTACGTCATAACGACTTTCTATAGTTTCCGCATGCATTTGGAAATAAGAAAAGCTTACTTCCCCCGTTTTTTAAAATCACAACTTCTAGAAGGTTTACATGATTTCTTAAAAAACACGAGTATTTAGAAAATGTGTTTTATTTCATAAATGGAATCAACAAAGTATGCACATTCTACGTCATAACGACTTTCTATAGTTTGCGCATGCGTTTGGATATAAAATAGCTTACTTCCCCCGTTTTTTAAAACCACAGCTTCTAGAAGGTTTACATGATTTCGTAAAAAACATGAGTTTTTAGAAAATGTGTTTTCTTTCATAAATGGAATCTACAAAGTATGCACATTCTACGTCATAACGACTTTCTATAGTTTGCGCATGTGTCCGGAAATAAGAAAAGCTTACTTCCCCCGTTTTTTAAAATCATAGCTTCTAGAAGGTTTACATGGTTTCGTAACAAACATGAGTTTTTGGAAAATGTGTTTTATTTCATAAATGGAATCTACAAAATATGCAAATTCTACGTCATAATGACTTTCTATAGTTTGCGCATGCGTCCGGAAATAAGAAAAGCTTACTTCCCCCGTTTTTTAAAATCACAGCTTCTAGAAGTTTTACATAATTTCTTAAAAAACACGAGTTTTTAGAAAATATGTTTTATATCATAAATTGAATCAACAAAGTATGCACATTCTACGTCATAACGACTTTCTATAGTTTGCGCATGCGTTTGGAAATAAGAAAAGTTTACTTCCACCGTTTTTTAAAATCACAGATCCTAGAAGGTTTACATGATTTCGTAAAAAACACGAGTTTTTAGAAAATGTGCTTTATTTCATAAATGGAATCTAAAAATAATGCACATTCTACGTGATAACGACTTTATATAGTTTGCGTATGCGTCCGGAAATAAGAAAAGCTTACTTCCCTCATTTTTTAAAATCATAGCTTCTAGAAGGTTTACATGATTTCTTAAAAAACACGAGTTTTTAGAAAATGTGTTTTATTTCATAAATGAAATCAACAAAGTATGCACATTCTACGTCATAACGACTTTCTATAGTTTGCGCATGCATCCGGAAATAAGAAAAGCTTACTTCCACCGTTTTTTAAAATCACAGCTTCTAGAAGGTTTACATGATTTCTTAAAAAACACGAGTTTTTAGAAAATGTGTTTTATTTCATCAATGGAATCGACAAAGTATGCACATTCTACGTCATAACGACTTTCTATAGTTTGCGCATTCGTCCGAAAATAAGAAAAGCTTACCTCCATCGTTTTTTAAAATCACAGCTTCTAGAAGGTTTACATGATTTCGTAAAAAACACGAGTTTTTAGAAAATGTGCTTTATTTCATAAATGGAATCTACAAAGTATGCACATTCTATGTCATAATGACTTTCTATAGTTTGCGCATGCGTCCGGAAATAAGAAAAGCTTACTTCCCCCGTTTTTCAAAATCACAGCTTCTAGAAGGTTTACATAATTTCTTAAAAAACATGAGTTTTTAGAAAATGTGTTTTATTTCATAAATGGAATCAACAATGTATGCACATTCTACGTCATAACGACTTTCTATAGTTTGCGCATGTGTTTGGAAAAAAAAAAGCTTACTTCCCCCGTTTTTTAAAATCACAGCTTCGAGAAGGTTTACATGATTTCTTAAAAAACACGAGTTTTTAGAAAATGTGTTTTATTTCATAAATGGAAACAACAAAGTCTGCACATTCTATGTCATAACAACTTTCTATAGTTTGCGCATGCGTCCAAAAATAAGAAAAGCTTACTTCCACCGTTTTTTAAAATCACAGCTTCTAGAAGGTTTACATGATTTCGTAAAAAACACGAGTTTTTAGAAAATATGCTCTATTTAATAAATGGAAGCTACAAAGTATGCACATTCTACGTCATAACGACTTTCTATAGTTTGCGCATGCGACCGGAAATAAGAAAAGCTTACTTCCCCCGTTTTTTAAAATCACAGCTTCTAGAAGGTTTACATGTTTTCTTGAAAAACACGAGTTTTTAGAAAATGTGTTTTATTTCATAAATGGAATCAACAAAATATGCACATTCTACGTCATAACGACTTTCTATAGTTTGCGCATGCGTTTGGAAATAAGAAAAGCTTACTTCCCTCGTTTTTTAAAATCACAGCTTCTAGAAGGTTTACATGATTTCTTAAAAAACACGAGTTTTTAGAAAATGTGTTTTATTTCATAAATGGAATCAACAAAGTATGCACATTCTACGTCATAACGACTTTCTATAGTTTGCGCATGCGTTTGGAAATAAGAAAAGCGTACTTCCCCCGTTTTTTAAAATCACAGCTTGTAGAAGGTTTACATGATTTCGTAAAAAAAACGAGTTTTTAGAAAATGTGTTTTATTTCATAAATGGAATCAACAAAGTATGCACATTCTACGTCATAACAACTTTCTATAGTTTGCGCATGCGTCCGGAAATAAGAAAAGCTTACTTCCCCCGTTTTTTAAAATCACAGCTTCTAGAAGGTTTACATGATTTCGTAAAAAATACGAGTTTTTAGAAAATGTGTTCTATTTAATAAATGGAAGCTACAAAGTATGCACATTCTACGTCATAACGACTTTCTATAGTTTGCGCATGCGTCCGGAAAAAAGAAAAGCTTACTTCCCCCGTTTTTTAAAATCACAGCTTCTAGAAGGTTTACATGATTTCTTAAAAAACATGAGTTTTTAGAAAATGTGTTTTATTTCATAAATGGAATCAACAAAGTATGCACATTCTACGTCATAATGACTTTCTATAGTTTGCGCATGCGTCTGGAAATAAGAAAAGCTTACTTCCACCGTTTCTTAAAATCACAGCTTCTAGAAGGTTTACATGATTTCGTAAAAAACACGAGTTTTTAGAAAATGTGTTTTATTTCATAAATGGAATCTACAAAGTATGCACATTCTACGTCATAACGAATTTTTATAGTTTGACATTCGTCCGGAAATAAGAAAAGCTTACTTCCACCGTTTTTTAAAATCACAGCTTCTAGAATGTTTACAAGATTTCTTAAATAACACGACTTTTTAGAAAATGTGTTTTATTTCCTAAATGGAATCAACAAAGTATGCACATTCTACGTAATAACAACTTTCGATAGTTTCCGCATTCAACCGGAAATAAGAAAAGCTTACTTCCACCATTTTTTAAAATCACAGCTTCTAGAAGGTTTACATGATTTCGTAAAAAACACGAGTTTTTAGAAAATGTGTTTTATTTCACAAATGGAATCAATAAAGTATGCACATTCTACGTCATGAGGACTTTCTATAGTTTGCGCATGCGTCTGGAAATAAGAAAAGCTTACTTCCACCGTTTTTCAAAATGACAGCTTCTAGAAGGTTTACATGATTTCTTAAAAAACACGAGTTTTTAGAAAATGTGTTTTATTTCATCAATGGATTCGACAAAGTATGCACATTCTACGTCATAACGACTTTCTATAGTTTGCGCATTCGTCCGGAAATAAGAAAAGCTTACTTCCCCCGTTTTTTAAAATCACAGCTTCTAGAAGGTTTACATGATTTCGTAAGAAACACGAGTTTTTAGAAAATGTGTTTTATTTCATAAATGGAATCTACAAAGTATGCACATTCTGCGTCATAACGACTTTCTATTGTTTGCGCATGCGTCCGGAAATAAGAAAAGCTTACTTCCCCCGTTTTTTAAAATCACAGCTTCTAGAAGGTTTACATGATTTCTTAAAAAACACGAGTTTTTAGAAAATGTGTTTTATTTCATAAATGGAATAAACAAAGTATGCATATTCTACGTCATAAGGACTTTCTATAGTTTGTGCATGCGTTTGGAAATAAGAAAAGCTTACTTCCCCCGTTTTTTAAAATCACAGCTTCTAGAAGGTTTACATGTTTTCTTGAAAAACACGAGTTTTTAGAAAATGTGTTTTATTTCATAAATGGAATCAACAAAATATGCACATTCTACGTCATAACGACTTTCTATAGTTTGCGCATGCGTTTGGAAATAAGAAAAGCTTACTTCCCTCGTTTTTTAAAATCACAGCTTCTAGAAGGTTTACATGATTTCTTAAAAAACACGAGTTTTTAGAAAATGTGTTTTATTTCATAAATGGAATCAACAAAGTATGCACATTCTACGTCATAACGACTTTCTATAGTTTGCGCATGCGTTTGGAAATAAGAAAAGCTTACTTCCCCCGTTTTTTAAAATCACAGCTTGTAGAAGGTTTACATGATTTCGTAAAAAAAACGAGTTTTTAGAAAATGTGTTTTATTTCATAAATGGAATCAACAAAGTATGCACATTCTACGTCATAACAACTTTCTATAGTTTGCGCATGCGTCCGGAAATAAGAAAAGCTTACTTCCCCCGTTTTTTAAAATCACAGCTTCTAGAAGGTTTACATGATTTCGTAAAAAATACGAGTTTTTAGAAAATGTGTTCTATTTAATAAATGGAAGCTACAAAGTATGCACATTCTACGTCATAACGACTTTCTATAGTTTGCGCATGCGTCCGGAAAAAAGAAAAGCTTACTTCCCCCGTTTTTTAAAATCACAGCTTCTAGAAGGTTTACATGATTTCTTAAAAAACATGAGTTTTTAGAAAATGTGTTTTATTTCATAAATGGAATCAACAAAGTATGCACATTCTACGTCATAATGACTTTCTATAGTTTGCGCATGCGTCTGGAAATAAGAAAAGCTTACTTCCACCGTTTCTTAAAATCACAGCTTCTAGAAGGTTTACATGATTTCGTAAAAAACACGAGTTTTTAGAAAATGTGTTTTATTTCATAAATGGAATCTACAAAGTATGCACATTCTACGTCATAACGAATTTTTATAGTTTGACATTCGTCCGGAAATAAGAAAAGCTTACTTCCACCGTTTTTTAAAATCACAGCTTCTAGAATGTTTACAAGATTTCTTAAATAACACGACTTTTTAGAAAATGTGTTTTATTTCCTAAATGGAATCAACAAAGTATGCACATTCTACGTAATAACAACTTTCGATAGTTTCCGCATTCAACCGGAAATAAGAAAAGCTTACTTCCACCATTTTTTAAAATCACAGCTTCTAGAAGGTTTACATGATTTCGTAAAAAACACGAGTTTTTAGAAAATGTGTTTTATTTCACAAATGGAATCAATAAAGTATGCACATTCTACGTCATGAGGACTTTCTATAGTTTGCGCATGCGTCTGGAAATAAGAAAAGCTTACTTCCACCGTTTTTCAAAATGACAGCTTCTAGAAGGTTTACATGATTTCTTAAAAAACACGAGTTTTTAGAAAATGTGTTTTATTTCATCAATGGATTCGAAAAAGTATGCACATTCTACGTCATAACGACTTTCTATAGTTTGCGCATTCGTCCGGAAATAAGAAAAGCTTACTTCCCCCGTTTTTTAAAATCACAGCTTCTAGAAGGTTTACATGATTTCGTAAGAAACACGAGTTTTTAGAAAATGTGTTTTATTTCATAAATGGAATCTACAAAGTATGCACATTCTGCGTCATAACGACTTTCTATTGTTTGCGCATGCGTCCGGAAATAAGAAAAGCTTACTTCCCCCGTTTTTTAAAATCACAGCTTCTAGAAGGTTTACATGATTTCTTAAAAAACACGAGTTTTTAGAAAATGTGTTTTATTTCATAAATGGAATAAACAAAGTATGCATATTCTACGTCATAAGGACTTTCTATAGTTTGTGCATGCGTTTGGAAATAAGAAAAGCTTACTTCCCCCGTTTTTTAAAATCACAGCTTCTAGAAGGTTTACATGATTTCGTAAAAAACACGAGTTTTTAGAAAATGTGTTTTATTTCATAAATGGAATCAACAAAGTACGCACATTCTACGTCATAACGACTTTCTATAGTTTGCGCATGCGTTTGGAAATAAGAAAAGCTTACTTCCCCTATTTTTTAAAATCACAGCTTCGAGAAGGTTTACATCATTTGTTAAAAAACACGAGTTTTTAGAAAATGTGTTTTGTTTCATAAATGGAATTAACAAAGTATGCACATTCTACGTCATAACAACTTTCTATAGTTTGTGCATGCGTCCGGAAATAAGAAAAGCTTACTTCCACCGTTTTTTAAAATAATAGCTTCTAGAAGGTTTACATGATTTCGTAAAAAACACGAGTTTTTAGAAAATGTGTATTATTTCATAAATGGAATCAACAAAGTATGCACAGTCTACGTCATAACGACTTTCTATAGTTTGCGTATGCGTTTGGAAATAAGAAAATCTTACTTCCCCCGTTTTTTAAAATCACAGCTTCTAGAAGGTTTACATGATTTCTTAAGAAACATGAGTTTTTAGAAAATGTGTTTTATTTCATAAATGGAATCAACAAAGTATGCTCATTCTACGTCATAACGACTTTCTATAGTTTGCGCATGCGTCCGGAAATAAGAAAATGTTACTTCCCCCGTTTTTTAAAATCACAACTTCTAGAAGGTTTACATGATTTCGTAAAAAATCATGATTTTTTAGAAAATGTGTTTTATTTCATAAATGGAATCAACAAAGTATGCACATTCTACGTCATAACGATTTTCTATAGTTTGCGCATGCGTTTCGAAATAAGAAAAGCTTACTTCCCCCATTTTTTAAAATCACAGCTTCTAGAAGATTTACATGATTTGTTAAAAAACACGAGTTTTTAGAAAATGTGTTTTATTTCATAAATGTAATGAACAAAGTATGCACATTCTACGTCATAACGACTTTCTATAGTTTGCGCATGCGTCTGGAAATAAGAAAAGCTTACTTCCACCGTTTTTTAAAATAATAGCTTCTAGAAGGTTTACATGATTTCGTAAAAAACACGAGTTTTTAGAAAATGTGTTTTATTTCATAAATGGAATCTACAAAGTATGGACATTCTTCATCATAACGACTTTCTATAGTTTGCGCATGCGTCCGGAAAAAAGAAAATTTTAGTTCCCCCATTTTTTAAAATCACAGCTTCTAGAAGGTTTACATGATTTCGTAAAAAACACGAGTTTTTAGAAAATGTGTTCTATTTCATAAATGGAATCTACAAAGTATGCACATTCTATGTCATAACGACTTTCTATAGTTTGCGCATGCGTCCGGAAATAAGAAAAGCTTACTTCCCCCGTTTTTTAAAATCACAGCTTCTAGAAGGTTTACATGATTTCTTAAAAAACACGAGTATTTAGAAAATGTGTTTTATTTCATAAATGGAATCAACAAAGTATGCACATTCTACGTCATAACGACTTTCTATAGTTTGCGCATGCGTCTGGAAATAAGAAAAGCTTTACTTCCACCGTTTCTTAAAATCACAGCTTCTAGAAGGTTTACATGAGTTCGTAAAAAACTCAAGTTTTTAGAAAATGTGTTTTATTTCATAAATGGAATCTATAAAGTATGCACATTCTATGTCATAACGAATTTTTATAGTTTGCGCATTCGTCCGGAAATAAGAAAAGCTTACTTCCACCGTTTTTTAAAATCACAGCTTCTAGAATGTTTACAAGATTTCTTAAATAACACGAGTTTTTAGAAAATGTGTTTTATTTCATAAATGGAATCAACAAAGTATGCACATTCTACGTAATAACAACTTTCGATAGTTTCCGCATTCAACCGGAAATAAGAAAAGCTTACTTCCACCATTTTTTAAAATCACAGCTTCTAGAAGGTTTACATGATTTCGTAAAAAACACGAGTTTTTAGAAAATGTGTTTTATTTCACAAATGGAATCAATAAAGTATGCACATTCTACGTCATCAGGACTTTCTATAGTTTGCGCATGCGTCTGGAAATAAGAAAAGTTTACTTCCACTGTTTTTCAAAATCACAGCTTCTAGAAGGTTTACATGATTGCTTAAAAAAGACGAATTTTTAGAAAATGTGCTTTATTTCATAAATGGAATCAACAAAGTATGCACATTCTACGTCATAACGACTTTCTATAGTTTGCGCATGCGTTCGGAAATAAGAAAAGCTTACTTCCCCCGTTTTTTAAAATCACAGCTTTTAGAAGGTTTACATGATTTGTTAAAAAACATGAGTTTTTAGAAAAGGTGTTTTATTTCATCAATGGAATCTACAAAGTATGGACATTCTACGTCATAACAACTTTCTATAGTTTACGCATGCGTCCGGAAATAAGAAAAGCTTACTTGCCCCGTTTTTTAAAATCACAGCTTCTAGAAGGTTTACATGATTTGTTAAAAAACATGAGTTTTTAGAAAATGTCTTTTATTTCATAAATGGAATCAACAAAGTATGCACATTCTACGTCATAACGACTTTCTATAGTTTGCGCATGCGTCCGGAAATAAGAAAAGCTTACTTCCACCGTTTTTTAAAATAATAGCTTCTAGAATGTTTACATGATTTCGTAAAAAACAAGAGTTTCTAGAAAATGTGTTTTATTTCATAAATGGAATCAACAAAGTATGCACATTCTTCATCATAACGACTTTCTATAGTTTGCGCATGCGTCCGGAAATAAGAAAAGCTTACTTCCCCCGTTTTTTAAAATCACAGCTTCTAGACGGTTTACATGATTTCGTAAAAAACACGAGTTTTTAGAAAATGTGTTTTATTTCATAAATGGAATCTACAAAGTATGCACATTCTGCGTCATAACGACTTTCTATTGTTTGCGCATGCGTCCGGAAATAAGAAAAGCTTACTTCCCCCGTTTTTTAAAATCACAGCTTCTAGAAGGTTTACATTATTTTTTAAAAAACACGAGTTTTTAGAAAATGTGTTTTATTTCATAAATGGAATCAACAAAGTATGCACATTCTACGTCATAACGACTTTCTATAGTTTGCGCATGCGTCCGAAAATAAGAAAAGCTTACTTCCCCCGTTTTTTAAAATCACAGCTTCTAGAAGGTTTACATGATTTCGTAAAAAACACGAGTTTTTAGAAAATGTGTTTTATTTCATAAATGGAATCAACAAAGTACGCACATTCTACGTCATAACGACTTTCTATAGTTTGCGCATGCGTTTGGAAATAAGAAAAGCTTACTTCCCTTATTTTTTAAAATCACAGCTTCTAGAAGGTTTACATCATTTGTTAAAAAACACGAGTTTTTAGAAAATGTGTTTTGTTTCATAACTGGAATTGACAAAGTATGCACATTCTACGTCATAACAACTTTCTATAGTTTGCGCATGCGTCCGGAAATAAGAAAAGCTTACTTCCACCGTTTTTTAAAATAATAGCTTCTAGAAGGTTTACATGATTTCGTAAAAAACACGAGTTTTTGGAAAATGTCTTTTATTTCATAAATGGAATCAACAAAGTATGCACAGTCTACGTCATAACGACTTTCTATAGTTTGCGTATCCGTTTGGAAATAAGAAAAGCTTACTTCCCCCGTTTTTTAAAATCACAGCTTCTAGAAGGTTTACATGATTTCTTAAGAAACACGAGTTTTTAGAAAATGTGTTTTATTTCATAAATGGAATCAACAAAGTATGCACATTCTACGTCATAACGACTTTCTATAGTTTGCGCATGCGTCCGGAAATAAGAAAATGTTACTTCCCCCGTTTTTTAAAATCACAACTTCTAGAAGGTTTACATGATTTCGTAAAAAACATGAGTTTTTAGAAAATGTGTTTTATTTCATAAATGGAATCAACAAAGTATGCACATTCTACGTCATAACGATTTTCTATAGTTTGCGCAAGCGTTTCAAAATAAGAAAAGCTTACTTCCCCCGTTTTTTAAAATCACAGCTTCTAGAAGATTTACATGATTTGTTAAAAAACACGAGTTTTTAGAAAATGTGTTTTATTTCATCAATGGAATGAACAAAGTATGCACATTCTACATCATAACGACTTTCTATAGTTTGCGCATGCGTCCGAAAATAAGAAAAGCTTACTTCCACCGTTTTTTAAAATCACAGCTTCTAGAAGGTTTACATGATTTCGTAAAAAACATGAGTTTTTAGAAAATGTGTTTTATTTCATAAATGGAATCTACAAAGTATGCACATTCTACGTCATACCAACTTTCTATAGTTTGCGCATTCGTCCGGAAGTAAGAAAATCTTACTTCCACAGTTTTTTAAAATCACAGCTTCTAGAAGGTTTACATGATTTCTTAAAAAACACGAGTTTTTAGAAAAAGTGTTTTATTTCATAAATGGAATCAACAGAGTATTCACATTCTATGTAATAACAACTTTCTATAGTTTCCGCATTCGACCGAAAAAAAGAAAAGCTTACTTCCGCCATTTTTTAAAATCACAACTTCTAGAAGGTTTACATGATTTCGTAAAAAACACGAGTTTTTAGAAAATGTGTTTTATTTCATAAATGGAATCAACAAAGTATGCACATTCTACGTCATAAGGACTTTCTATTGTTTGCGCATGCGTCCAGAAATAAGAAAAGCTTACTTCCACCGTTTTTCAAAATCACAGCTTCTAGAAGGTTTACATGATTTCTTAAAAAACACGAGTTTTTAGAAAATGTGTTTTATTTCATAAATGGAATCAACAAAGTATGCACATTCTACGTCATAACGAATTTCTATAGTTTGCGCATGCGTCCGGAAATAAGAAAATGTTACTTCCCCCGTTTTTTAAAATCACAGCTTCTAGAAGCTTTACATGATTTCGTAAAAAACATGAGTTTTTAGAAAATGTGTTTTATTTCATAAATGGAATCAACAAAGTATGCACATTCTACGTCATAACGATTTTCTATAGTTTGCGCATGCGTTTCGAAATAAGAAAAGCTTACTTCCCCCGTTTTTTAAAATCACAGCTTCTAGAAGGTTTACATGATTTGTTAAAAAACACGAGTTTTTAGAAAATGTTTTTTATTTCATAAATGGAATCAACAAAGTATGGACATTCTACGTAATAACGACTTTCTATAGTTTGCGCATGCGTCTGGAAATAAGAAAAGCTTACTTCCACTGTTTTTTAAAATCACAGCTTCTAGAAGGTTTACATGATTTCGTAAAAAACACGAGTTTTTAGAAAATGTGTTTTATTTCATAAATGGAATCTACAAAGTATGCACATTCTACGTCATACCAACTTTCTATAGTTTGCGCATTCGTCCGGAAATAAGAAAAGCTTACTTCCACCGTTTTTTAAAATCACAGCTTCTAGAAGGTTTAAATGATTTCTTAAAAAACACGAGTTTTTAGAAAATGTGTTTTATTTCATAAATGGAATTAACAAAGTATGCACATTCTACGTAATAACGACTTTCTATAGTTTCCGCATTTGACCGGAAAAAAGAAAAGCTTACTTCCACCATTTTTTAAAATCACAACTTCTAGAAGGTTTACATGATTTCGTAAAAAACACGAGTTTTTAGAAAATGTGTTTTATTTCATAAATGGAATCAACAAAGTATGCACATTCTACGTCATAACGACTTTCTATAGTTTGCGCATGCGTCCGGAAATAAGAAAAGCTTACTTCCACCGTTTTTTAAAATAATAGCTTCTAGAATTGTTACATGATTTCGTAAAAAACAGGAGTTTCTAGAAAATGTGTTTTATTTCATAAATGGAATCTACAAAGTATGCACATTCTTCATCATAACGACTTTCTATAGTTTGCGCATGCGTCCGGAAATAAGAAAAGCTTACTTCACCCGTTTTTTAAAATCACAGCTTCTAGAAGGTTTACATGATTTCATAAAAAACACGAGTTTTTAGAAAACGTGTTTTATTTCATAAATGGAATCAACAAAGTATGCAAATTCTACGTCATAACGACTTTCTATAGTTTGAGCATTCGTTTCGAAATAAGAAAAGCTTACTTCCACAGTTTTTTAAAATCACAGCTTCTAGAAGGTTTACATGATTTCGTAAAAAACACGAGTTTTTAGAAAATGTGCTTTATTTCATAAATGGAATCTACAAAGTATGCACATTCTACGTCATAACGATTTTCTATAGTTTGCACATGCGTCCGGAAATAAGAAAAGCTTACTTCCACCATTTTTTAAAATCACAGCTTCTAGAAGGTTTACATGATTTCCTAAAAAACACGAGTTTTTAGAAAATGTGTTTTATTTCATCAATGGAATCAACAAAGTATGCACATTCTACGTCATAACGACTTTCTATAGTTTGCGCATGCGTTTGGAAATAAGAAAAGCTTACTTCCCCCGTTTTTTTAAATCACAGCTTCAAGAAGGTTTACATTATTTCTTAAAAAACACGAGTTTTTAGAAAATGTGTTTTATTTCATAAATGGAATTAACAAAGTATGCACATTCTACGTCATAACGACTTTCTATAGTTTGCGCATGCGTTTGGAAATAAGAAAAGCTTACTTCCCCCATTTTTTAAAATCACAGCTTCTAGAAGGTTTACATGATTTCTTAAAAAACACGAGTTTTTAGAAAATGTGTTTTATTTCATAAATGGAATCAACAAAGTATGCACATTCTACGTCATAACGACTTTCTATAGTTTGCGCATGCATTTGGAAATAAGAAAAGCTTACTTCCCCCGTTTTTTAAAATCACAGCTTCTAGAAGGTTTACATGATTTCTTAAAAAACACGAGTTTTTAGAAAATTTGTGTTTTATTTCATAAATGGAATCAACAAAGTATGCACATTCTACGTCATAACGACTTTCTATAGTTTGCGCATGCATTTGGAAATAAGAAAAGCTTACTTCCCCCGTTTTTTAAAATCACAGCTTCTAGAAGGTTTACAGGATTTGTTAAAAAACACGAGTTTTTAGAAAATGTGTTTTATTTCATAAATGGAATCAACAAAGTATGCACACTCTACGTCATAACGAATTTTATATTTTGCGCATGCGTCCGGACATAAGAAAAGCTTACTTCCACAGTTTTTTAAAATCACAGCTTCTAAAAGGTTTACATGATTTCGTAAAAAACACGAATTTTTAAAAAATGTGTTTTATTTCATAAATGGAATCTACAAAGTATGCACATTCTACGTCATAACGACTTTCTATAGTTTGCGCATGCATCCGGAAATAAGAAAAGCTTACTTCCCCCGTTTTTTAAAATCACAGCTTCTAGAAGGTTTACCTGATTTCGTAAAAAACATGAGTTTTTAGAAAATGTGTTTTATTTCATAAATGGAATCAACAAAATATGCACATTCTACGTCTTAACGACTTTCTATAGTTTGCGCATGCGTCCGGAAATAAGAAAAGCTTACTTCCCCCTGTTTTTAAAATCACAGCTTCTAGAAGGTTTACATGATTTCTTAAAAAACACGAGTTTTTAGAAAATGTGTTTTATTTCATAAATGGAATCAACAAAGTATGCACAATTAACGTCATAATGACTTTCTCTAGTTTGCGCATTCGTCCGGAAATAATAAAAGCTTACTTCCACCTTTTTTTAAAATCACAGCTTCTAGAAGGTTTACATGATTTCTTAAAAAACACGAGTTTTTAGAAAATGTGTTTTATTTCATAAATGGAATCAACAAAGTATGCACATTCTACGTCATAACAACTTTCTACAGTTTGCGCATGCCTTTTGAAATAAGAAAAGCTTACTTCCCCCGTTTTTTAAAATCACAGCTTCTAGAAGGTTTACATGATTTCTTAAAAAACACGAGTTTTTAGAAAATGTGTTTTATTTCATAAATGGAATCAACAAAGTATGCACATTCTATGTCATAACGACTTTCTATATTTTGCGTATTCGTCCGGAAATAAGAAAAGCTTACTTCCATCGTTTTTTTAAATCACAGCTTCTAGAAGGTTTACATGATTTCATAAAAAACACGAGTTTTTAGAAAATGTGCTTTATTTCATAAATGGAATCTACAAAGTATGCACATTCTACGTCATAACGATTTTCTATAGTTTGCGCATGCGTCCGGAAATAAGAAAATCTTACTTCCCCCATTTTTTAAAATCACAGCTTCTAGAAGGTTTACATGATTTCTTAAAAAACAAGAGTTTTTAGAAAATGTGTTTTATTTCATAAATGGAATCAACAAAGTATGCACATTCTACGTCATAACGACTTTCTATAGTTTGCGCATGCATTTGGAAATAAGAAAAGCTTACTTCCCCGTTTCTTAAAATCACAGCTTCTAGACGGTTTACAGGATTTGTTAAAAAACACGAGTTTTTAGAAAATGTGTTTTATTTCATAAATGGAATCAACAAAGTATGCACATTCTACGTCATAACGACTTTTATATTTTGCGCATGCGTCCGGAAATAAGAAAAGCTTACTTCCACCGTTTTTTAAAATCATAGCTTCTAGAAGGTTTAGATGATTTCGTAAAAAACACGAGTTTTTAAAAAATGTGTTTTATTTCATAAATGAAATCTACAAAGTATGCACATTCTACGTCATAATGACTTTCTACAGTTTGTGCATGCATCCGGAAATAAGAAAAGCTTACTTCCCCCATTTTTTAAAATCGCAGCTTCTAGAAGGTTTACATGATTTCGTAAAAAACATGATTTTTTAGAAAATGTGTTTTATTTCATAAATGGAATCTTCAATTTATGCACATTCTACGTTATAACGACTTTCTATAGCTTTTCGCATGCGTCCGGAAATAAGAAAAGCTTACTTCCCCCATTTTTTAAAATCACAGCTTCTAGAAGGTTTACATGATTTCTTAAAAAACACAAGTTTTTAGAAAATATGTTTTATTTCGTAAATGGAATAAACAAAGTATTCACATTCTACGTCATAACGACATTCTATAGTTTGCGCATAAATTTGGAAATAACAAAAGCTTAGTTCCCCCGTTTTTTAAAATCACAGCTTCTAGAAGGTTTACATGATTTCATAAAAAACACGAGTTTTTAGAAAACGTGTTTTATTTCATAAATGGAATCAACAAAGTATGCAAATTCTACGTCATAACGACTTTCTATAGTTTGAGCATTCATTTCGAAATAAGAAAAGCTTACTTCCACCGTTCTTTAAAATCACAGCTTCTAGAAGGTTTACATGATTTCGTAAAAAACACGAGTTTTTAGAAAATGTGCTTTATTTCATAAATGGAATCTACAATGTATGCACATTCTACGTCATAACGACTTTCTATAGTTTGCGCATGCGTCCGGAAATAAGAAAAGCTTACTTCCACCATTTTTTAAAATCACAGCTTCTAGAAGGTTTACATGATTTCCTAAAAAACACGAGTTTTTAGAAAATGTGTTTTATTTCATCAATGGAATCAACAAAGTATGCACATTCTACGTCATAACGACTTTCTATAGTTTGCGCATGCGTTTGGAAATAAGAAAAGCTTACTTCCCCCGTTTTTTTAAATCACAGCTTCAAGAAGGTTTACATGATTTCTTAAAAAACACGAGTTTTTAGAAAATGTGTTTTATTTCATAAATGGAATTAACAAAGTATGCACATTCTACGTCATAACGACTTTCTATAGTTTGCGCATGCGTTTGGAAATAAGAAAAGCTTACTTCCCCCGTTTTTTAAAATCACAGCTTCTAGAAGGTTTACATGATTTCTTAAAAAACACGAGTTTTTAGAAAATGTGTTTTATTTCATAAATGGAATCAACAAAGTATGCACATTCTACGTCATAACGACTTTCTATAGTTTCCGCATGCATTTGGAAATAAGAAAAGCTTACTTCCCCCGTTTTTTAAAATCACAACTTCTAGAAGGTTTACATGATTTCTTAAAAAACACGAGTTTTTAGAAAATTTGTGTTTTATTTCAAAAATGGAATCAACAAAGTATGCACATTCTACGTCATAACGACTTTCTATAGTTTGCGCATGCATTTGGAAATAAGAAAAGCTTACTTCCCCCATTTTTTAAAATCACAGCTTCTAGAAGGTTTACATGATTTCTTAAAAAACACGAGTATTTAGAAAATGTGTTTTATTTCATAAATGGAATCAACAAAGTATGCACATTCTACGTCATAACGACTTTCTATAGTTTGCGCATGCGTTTGGATATAAAATAGCTTACTTCCCCCGTTTTTTAAAACCACAGCTTCTAGAAGGTTTACATGATTTCGTAAAAAACATGAGTTTTTAGAAAATGTGTTTTCTTTCATAAATGGAATCTACAAAGTATGCACATTCTACGTCATAACGACTTTCTATAGTTTGCGCATGTGTCCGGAAATAAGAAAAGCTTACTTCCCCCGTTTTTTAAAATCATAGCTTCTAGAAGGTTTACATGGTTTCGTAACAAACATGAGTTTTTGGAAAATGTGTTTTATTTCATAAATGGAATCTACAAAGTATGCAAATTCTACGTCATAATGACTTTCTATAGTTTGCGCATGCGTCCGGAAATAAGAAAAGCTTACTTCCCCCGTTTTTTAAAATCACAGCTTCTAGAAGTTTTACATAATTTCTTAAAAAACACGAGTTTTTAGAAAATATGTTTTATATCATAAATTGAATCAACAAAGTATGCACATTCTACGTCATAACGACTTTCTATAGTTTGCGCATGCGTTTGGAAATAAGAAAAGTTTACTTCCACCGTTTTTTAAAATCACAGATCCTAGAAGGTTTACATGATTTCGTAAAAAACACGAGTTTTTAGAAAATGTGCTTTATTTCATAAATGGAATCTAAAAATAATGCACATTCTACGTCATAACGACTTTATATAGTTTGCGTATGCGTCCGGAAATAAGAAAAGCTTACTTCCCTCATTTTTTAAAATCATAGCTTCTAGAAGGTTTACATGATTTCTTAAAAAACACGAGTTTTTAGAAAATGTGTTTTATTTCATAAATGAAATCAACAAAGTATGCACATTCTACGTCATAACGACTTTCTATAGTTTGCGCATGCATCCGGAAATAAGAAAAGCTTACTTCCACCGTTTTTTAAAATCACAGCTTCTAGAAGGTTTACATGATTTCTTAAAAAACACGAGTTTTTAGAAAATGTGTTTTATTTCATCAATGGAATCGACAAAGTATGCACATTCTACGTCATAACGACTTTCTATAGTTTGCGCATTCGTCCGAAAATAAGAAAAGCTTACCTCCATCGTTTTTTAAAATCACAGCTTCTAGAAGGTTTACATGATTTCGTAAAAAACACGAGTTTTTAGAAAATGTGCTTTATTTCATAAATGGAATCTACAAAGTATGCACATTCTATGTCATAATGACTTTCTATAGTTTGCGCATGCGTCCGGAAATAAGAAAAGCTTACTTCCCCCGTTTTTCAAAATCACAGCTTCTAGAAGGTTTACATAATTTCTTAAAAAACACGAGTTTTTAGAAAATGTGTTTTATTTCATAAATGGAATCAACAATGTATGCACATTCTACGTCATAACGACTTTCTATAGTTTGCGCATGTGGTTGGAAAAAAAAAAGCTTACTTCCCCCGTTTTTTAAAATCACAGCTTCGAGAAGGTTTACATGATTTCTTAAAAAACAAGAGTTTTTAGAAAATGTGTTTTATTTCAGAAATGGAAACAACAAAGTCTGCACATTCTATGTCATAACAACTTTCTATAGTTTGCGCATGCGTCCAAAAATAAGAAAAGCTTACTTCCACCGTTTTTTAAAATCACAGCTTCTAGAAGGTTTACATGATTTCTTAAAAAACACGAGTTTTTAGAAAATGTGTTTTATTTCATCAATGGATTCGACAAAGTATGCACATTCTACGTCATAACGACTTTCTATAGTTTGCGCATTCGTCCGGAAATAAGAAAAGCTTACTTCCACCGTTTTTTAAAATCACAGCTTCTAGAAGGTTTACATGATTTCGTAAAAAACACGAGTTTTTAGAAAATATGCTCTATTTAATAAATGGAAGCTACAAAGTATGCACATTCTACGTCATAACGACTTTGTATAGTTTGCGCATGCGACCGGAAATAAGAAAAGCTTACTTCCCCCGTTTTTTAAAATCACAGCTTCTAGAAGGTTTACATGTTTTCTTGAAAAACACGAGTTTTTAGAAAATGTGTTTTATTTCATAAATGGAATCAACAAAATATGCACATTCTACGTCATAACGACTTTCTATAGTTTGCGCATGCGTTTGGAAATAAGAAAAGCTTACTTCCCTCGTTTTTTAAAATCACAGCTTCTAGAAGGTTTACATGATTTCTTAAAAAACACGAGTTTTTAGAAAATGTGTTTTATTTCATAAATGGAATCAACAAAGTATGCACATTCTACGTCATAACGACTTTCTATAGTTTGCGCATGCGTTTGGAAATAAGAAAAGCTTACTTCCCCCGTTTTTTAAAATCACAGCTTGTAGAAGGTTTACATGATTTCGTAAAAAAAACGAGTTTTTAGAAAATGTGTTTTATTTCATAAATGGAATCAACAAAGTATGCACATTCTACGTCATAACAACTTTCTATAGTTTGCGCATGCGTCCGGAAATAAGAAAAGCTTACTTCCCCCGTTTTTTAAAATCACAGCTTCTAGAAGGTTTACATGATTTCGTAAAAAATACGAGTTTTTAGAAAATGTGTTCTATTTAATAAATGGAAGCTACAAAGTATGCACATTCTACGTCATAACGACTTTCTATAGTTTGCGCATGCGTCCGGAAAAAAGAAAAGCTTACTTCCCCCGTTTTTTAAAATCACAGCTTCTAGAAGGTTTACATGATTTCTTAAAAAACATGAGTTTTTAGAAAATGTGTTTTATTTCATAAATGGAATCAACAAAGTATGCACATTCTACGTCATAATGACTTTCTATAGTTTGCGCATGCGTCTGGAAATAAGAAAAGCTTACTTCCACCGTTTCTTAAAATCACAGCTTCTAGAAGGTTTACATGATTTCGTAAAAAACACGAGTTTTTAGAAAATGTGTTTTATTTCATAAATGGAATCTACAAAGTATGCACATTCTACGTCATAACGAATTTTTATAGTTTGACATTCGTCCGGAAATAAGAAAAGCTTACTTCCACCGTTTTTTAAAATCACAGCTTCTAGAATGTTTACAAGATTTCTTAAATAACACGACTTTTTAGAAAATGTGTTTTATTTCCTAAATGGAATCAACAAAGTATGCACATTCTACGTAATAACAACTTTCGATAGTTTCCGCATTCAACCGGAAATAAGAAAAGCTTACTTCCACCATTTTTTAAAATCACAGCTTCTAGAAGGTTTACATGATTTCGTAAAAAACACGAGTTTTTAGAAAATGTGTTTTATTTCACAAATGGAATCAATAAAGTATGCACATTCTACGTCATGAGGACTTTCTATAGTTTGCGCATGCGTCTGGAAATAAGAAAAGCTTACTTCCACCGTTTTTCAAAATGACAGCTTCTAGAAGGTTTACATGATTTCTTAAAAAACACGAGTTTTTAGAAAATGTGTTTTATTTCATCAATGGATTCGACAAAGTATTCACATTCTACGTCATAACGACTTTCTATAGTTTGCGCATTCGTCCGGAAATAAGAAAAGCTTACTTCCCCCGTTTTTTAAAATCACAGCTTCTAGAAGGTTTACATGATTTCGTAAGAAACACGAGTTTTTAGAAAATGTGTTTTATTTCATAAATGGAATCTACAAAGTATGCACATTCTGCGTCATAACGACTTTCTATTGTTTGCGCATGCGTCCGGAAATAAGAAAAGCTTACTTCCCCCGTTTTTTAAAATCACAGCTTCTAGAAGGTTTACATGATTTCTTAAAAAACACGAGTTTTTAGAAAATGTGTTTTATTTCATAAATGGAATAAACAAAGTATGCATATTCTACGTCATAAGGACTTTCTATAGTTTGTGCATGCGTTTGGAAATAAGAAAAGCTTACTTCCCCCGTTTTTTAAAATCACAGCTTCTAGAAGGTTTACATGATTTCGTAAAAAACACGAGTTTTTAGAAAATGTGTTTTATTTCATAAATGGAATCAACAAAGTACGCACATTCTACGTCATAACGACTTTCTATAGTTTGCGCATGCGTTTGGAAATAAGAAAAGCTTACTTCCCCTATTTTTTAAAATCACAGCTTCTAGAAGGTTTACATCATTTGTTAAAAAACACGAGTTTTTAGAAAATGTGTTTTGTTTCATAAATGGAATTAACAAAGTATGCACATTCTACGTCATAACAACTTTCTATAGTTTGTGCATGCGTCCGGAAATAAGAAAAGCTTACTTCCACCGTTTTTTAAAATAATAGCTTCTAGAAGGTTTACATGATTTCGTAAAAAACACGAGTTTTTAGAAAATGTGTATTATTTCATAAATGGAATCAACAAAGTATGCACAGTCTACGTCATAACGACTTTCTATAGTTTGCGTATGCGTTTGGAAATAAGAAAATCTTACTTCCCCCGTTTTTAAAATCACAGCTTCTAGAAGGTTTACATGATTTCTTAAGAAACATGAGTTTTTAGAAAATGTGTTTTATTTCATAAATGGAATCAACAAAGTATGCTCATTCTACGTCATAACGACTTTCTATAGTTTGCGCATGCGTCCGGAAATAAGAAAATGTTACTTCCCCCGTTTTTTAAAATCACAACTTCTAGAAGGTTTACATGATTTCGTAAAAAAACATGATTTTTTAGAAAATGTGTTTTATTTCATAAATGGAATCAACAAAGTATGCACATTCTACGTCATAACGATTTTCTATAGTTTGCGCATGCGTTTCGAAATAAGAAAAGCTTACTTCCCCCATTTTTTAAAATCACAGCTTCTAGAAGATTTACATGATTTGTTAAAAAACACGAGTTTTTAGAAAATGTGTTTTATTTCATAAATGTAATGAACAAAGTATGCACATTCTACGTCATAACGACTTTCTATAGTTTGCGCATGCGTCTGGAAATAAGAAAAGCTTACTTCCACCGTTTTTTAAAATAATAGCTTCTAGAAGGTTTACATGATTTCGTAAAAAACACGAGTTTTTAGAAAATGTGTTTTATTTCATAAATGGAATCTACAAAGTATGGACATTCTTCATCATAACGACTTTCTATAGTTTGCGCATGCGTCCGGAAAAAAGAAAATTTTAGTTCCCCCGTTTTTTAAAATCACAGCTTCTAGAAGGTTTACATGATTTCGTAAAAAACACGAGTTTTTAGAAAATGTGTTCTATTTCATAAATGGAATCTACAAAGTATGCACATTCTACGTCATAACGACTTTCTATAGTTTGCGCATGCGTCCGGAAATAAGAAAAGCTTACTTCCCCCGTTTTTTAAAATCACAGCTTCTAGAAGGTTTACATGATTTCTTAAAAAACACGAGTTTTTAGAAAATGTGTTTTATTTCATAAATGGAATCAACAAAGTATGCACATTCTACGTCATAACGACTTTCTATAGTTTCCGCATGCATTTGGAAATAAGAAAAGCTTACTTCCCCCGTTTTTTAAAATCACAACTTCTAGAAGGTTTACATGATTTCTTAAAAAACACGAGTTTTTAGAAAATTTGTGTTTTATTTCAAAAATGGAATCAACAAAGTATGCACATTCTACGTCATAACGACTTTCTATAGTTTGCGCATGCATTTGGAAATAAGAAAAGCTTACTTCCCCCATTTTTTAAAATCACAGCTTCTAGAAGGTTTACATGATTTCTTAAAAAACACGAGTATTTAGAAAATGTGTTTTATTTCATAAATGGAATCAACAAAGTATGCACATTCTACGTCATAACGACTTTCTATAGTTTGCGCATGCGTTTGGATATAAAATAGCTTACTTCCCCCGTTTTTTAAAACCACAGCTTCTAGAAGGTTTACATGATTTCGTAAAAAACATGAGTTTTTAGAAAATGTGTTTTCTTTCATAAATGGAATCTACAAAGTATGCACATTCTACGTCATAACGACTTTCTATAGTTTGCGCATGTGTCCGGAAATAAGAAAAGCTTACTTCCCCCGTTTTTTAAAATCATAGCTTCTAGAAGGTTTACATGGTTTCGTAACAAACATGAGTTTTTGGAAAATGTGTTTTATTTCATAAATGGAATCTACAAAGTATGCAAATTCTACGTCATAATGACTTTCTATAGTTTGCGCATGCGTCCGGAAATAAGAAAAGCTTACTTCCCCCGTTTTTTAAAATCACAGCTTCTAGAAGTTTTACATAATTTCTTAAAAAACACGAGTTTTTAGAAAATATGTTTTATATCATAAATTGAATCAACAAAGTATGCACATTCTACGTCATAACGACTTTCTATAGTTTGCGCATGCGTTTGGAAATAAGAAAAGTTTACTTCCACCGTTTTTTAAAATCACAGATCCTAGAAGGTTTACATGATTTCGTAAAAAACACGAGTTTTTAGAAAATGTGCTTTATTTCATAAATGGAATCTAAAAATAATGCACATTCTACGTCATAACGACTTTATATAGTTTGCGTATGCGTCCGGAAATAAGAAAAGCTTACTTCCCTCATTTTTTAAAATCATAGCTTCTAGAAGGTTTACATGATTTCTTAAAAAACACGAGTTTTTAGAAAATGTGTTTTATTTCATAAATGAAATCAACAAAGTATGCACATTCTACGTCATAACGACTTTCTATAGTTTGCGCATGCATCCGGAAATAAGAAAAGCTTACTTCCACCGTTTTTTAAAATCACAGCTTCTAGAAGGTTTACATGATTTCTTAAAAAACACGAGTTTTTAGAAAATGTGTTTTATTTCATCAATGGAATCGACAAAGTATGCACATTCTACGTCATAACGACTTTCTATAGTTTGCGCATTCGTCCGAAAATAAGAAAAGCTTACCTCCATCGTTTTTTAAAATCACAGCTTCTAGAAGGTTTACATGATTTCGTAAAAAACACGAGTTTTTAGAAAATGTGCTTTATTTCATAAATGGAATCTACAAAGTATGCACATTCTATGTCATAATGACTTTCTATAGTTTGCGCATGCGTCCGGAAATAAGAAAAGCTTACTTCCCCCGTTTTTCAAAATCACAGCTTCTAGAAGGTTTACATAATTTCTTAAAAAACACGAGTTTTTAGAAAATGTGTTTTATTTCATAAATGGAATCAACAATGTATGCACATTCTACGTCATAACGACTTTCTATAGTTTGCGCATGTGTTTGGAAAAAAAAAAGCTTACTTCCCCCGTTTTTTAAAATCACAGCTTCGAGAAGGTTTACATGATTTCTTAAAAAACAAGAGTTTTTAGAAAATGTGTTTTATTTCAGAAATGGAAACAACAAAGTCTGCACATTCTATGTCATAACAACTTTCTATAGTTTGCGCATGCGTCCAAAAATAAGAAAAGCTTACTTCCACCGTTTTTTAAAATCACAGCTTCTAGAAGGTTTACATGATTTCTTAAAAAACACGAGTTTTTAGAAAATGTGTTTTATTTCATCAATGGATTCGACAAAGTATGCACATTCTACGTCATAACGACTTTCTATAGTTTGCGCATTCGTCCGGAAATAAGAAAAGCTTACTTCCACCGTTTTTTAAAATCACAGCTTCTAGAAGGTTTACATGATTTCGTAAAAAACACGAGTTTTTAGAAAATATGCTCTATTTAATAAATGGAAGCTACAAAGTATGCACATTCTACGTCATAACGACTTTGTATAGTTTGCGCATGCGACCGGAAATAAGAAAAGCTTACTTCCCCCGTTTTTTAAAATCACAGCTTCTAGAAGGTTTACATGTTTTCTTGAAAAACACGAGTTTTTAGAAAATGTGTTTTATTTCATAAATGGAATCAACAAAATATGCACATTCTACGTCATAACGACTTTCTATAGTTTGCGCATGCGTTTGGAAATAAGAAAAGCTTACTTCCCTCGTTTTTTAAAATCACAGCTTCTAGAAGGTTTACATGATTTCTTAAAAAACACGAGTTTTTAGAAAATGTGTTTTATTTCATAAATGGAATCAACAAAGTATGCACATTCTACGTCATAACGACTTTCTATAGTTTGCGCATGCGTTTGGAAATAAGAAAAGCTTACTTCCCCCGTTTTTTAAAATCACAGCTTGTAGAAGGTTTACATGATTTCGTAAAAAAAACGAGTTTTTAGAAAATGTGTTTTATTTCATAAATGGAATCAACAAAGTATGCACATTCTACGTCATAACAACTTTCTATAGTTTGCGCATGCGTCCGGAAATAAGAAAAGCTTACTTCCCCCGTTTTTTAAAATCACAGCTTCTAGAAGGTTTACATGATTTCGTAAAAAATACGAGTTTTTAGAAAATGTGTTCTATTTAATAAATGGAAGCTACAAAGTATGCACATTCTACGTCATAACGACTTTCTATAGTTTGCGCATGCGTCCGGAAAAAAGAAAAGCTTACTTCCCCCGTTTTTTAAAATCACAGCTTCTAGAAGGTTTACATGATTTCTTAAAAAACATGAGTTTTTAGAAAATGTGTTTTATTTCATAAATGGAATCAACAAAGTATGCACATTCTACGTCATAATGACTTTCTATAGTTTGCGCATGCGTCTGGAAATAAGAAAAGCTTACTTCCACCGTTTCTTAAAATCACAGCTTCTAGAAGGTTTACATGATTTCGTAAAAAACACGAGTTTTTAGAAAATGTGTTTTATTTCATAAATGGAATCTACAAAGTATGCACATTCTACGTCATAACGAATTTTTATAGTTTGACATTCGTCCGGAAATAAGAAAAGCTTACTTCCACCGTTTTTTAAAATCACAGCTTCTAGAATGTTTACAAGATTTCTTAAATAACACGACTTTTTAGAAAATGTGTTTTATTTCCTAAATGGAATCAACAAAGTATGCACATTCTACGTAATAACAACTTTCGATAGTTTCCGCATTCAACCGGAAATAAGAAAAGCTTACTTCCACCATTTTTTAAAATCACAGCTTCTAGAAGGTTTACATGATTTCGTAAAAAACACGAGTTTTTAGAAAATGTGTTTTATTTCACAAATGGAATCAATAAAGTATGCACATTCTACGTCATGAGGACTTTCTATAGTTTGCGCATGCGTCTGGAAATAAGAAAAGCTTACTTCCACCGTTTTTCAAAATGACAGCTTCTAGAAGGTTTACATGATTTCTTAAAAAACACGAGTTTTTAGAAAATGTGTTTTATTTCATCAATGGATTCGACAAAGTATTCACATTCTACGTCATAACGACTTTCTATAGTTTGCGCATTCGTCCGGAAATAAGAAAAGCTTACTTCCCCCGTTTTTTAAAATCACAGCTTCTAGAAGGTTTACATGATTTCGTAAGAAACACGAGTTTTTAGAAAATGTGTTTTATTTCATAAATGGAATCTACAAAGTATGCACATTCTGCGTCATAACGACTTTCTATTGTTTGCGCATGCGTCCGGAAATAAGAAAAGCTTACTTCCCCCGTTTTTTAAAATCACAGCTTCTAGAAGGTTTACATGATTTCTTAAAAAACACGAGTTTTTAGAAAATGTGTTTTATTTCATAAATGGAATAAACAAAGTATGCATATTCTACGTCATAAGGACTTTCTATAGTTTGTGCATGCGTTTGGAAATAAGAAAAGCTTACTTCCCCCGTTTTTTAAAATCACAGCTTCTAGAAGGTTTACATGATTTCGTAAAAAACACGAGTTTTTAGAAAATGTGTTTTATTTCATAAATGGAATCAACAAAGTACGCACATTCTACGTCATAACGACTTTCTATAGTTTGCGCATGCGTTTGGAAATAAGAAAAGCTTACTTCCCCTATTTTTTAAAATCACAGCTTCTAGAAGGTTTACATCATTTGTTAAAAAACACGAGTTTTTAGAAAATGTGTTTTGTTTCATAAATGGAATTAACAAAGTATGCACATTCTACGTCATAACAACTTTCTATAGTTTGTGCATGCGTCCGGAAATAAGAAAAGCTTACTTCCACCGTTTTTTAAAATAATAGCTTCTAGAAGGTTTACATGATTTCGTAAAAAACACGAGTTTTTAGAAAATGTGTATTATTTCATAAATGGAATCAACAAAGTATGCACAGTCTACGTCATAACGACTTTCTATAGTTTGCGTATGCGTTTGGAAATAAGAAAATCTTACTTCCCCCGTTTTTAAAATCACAGCTTCTAGAAGGTTTACATGATTTCTTAAGAAACATGAGTTTTTAGAAAATGTGTTTTATTTCATAAATGGAATCAACAAAGTATGCTCATTCTACGTCATAACGACTTTCTATAGTTTGCGCATGCGTCCGGAAATAAGAAAATGTTACTTCCCCCGTTTTTTAAAATCACAACTTCTAGAAGGTTTACATGATTTCGTAAAAAAACATGATTTTTTAGAAAATGTGTTTTATTTCATAAATGGAATCAACAAAGTATGCACATTCTACGTCATAACGATTTTCTATAGTTTGCGCATGCGTTTCGAAATAAGAAAAGCTTACTTCCCCCATTTTTTAAAATCACAGCTTCTAGAAGATTTACATGATTTGTTAAAAAACACGAGTTTTTAGAAAATGTGTTTTATTTCATAAATGTAATGAACAAAGTATGCACATTCTACGTCATAACGACTTTCTATAGTTTGCGCATGCGTCTGGAAATAAGAAAAGCTTACTTCCACCGTTTTTTAAAATAATAGCTTCTAGAAGGTTTACATGATTTCGTAAAAAACACGAGTTTTTAGAAAATGTGTTTTATTTCATAAATGGAATCTACAAAGTATGGACATTCTTCATCATAACGACTTTCTATAGTTTGCGCATGCGTCCGGAAAAAAGAAAATTTTAGTTCCCCCGTTTTTTAAAATCACAGCTTCTAGAAGGTTTACATGATTTCGTAAAAAACACGAGTTTTTAGAAAATGTGTTCTATTTCATAAATGGAATCTACAAAGTATGCACATTCTACGTCATAACGACTTTCTATAGTTTGCGCATGCGTCCGGAAATAAGAAAAGCTTACTTCCCCCGTTTTTTAAAATCACAGCTTCTAGAAGGTTTACATGATTTCTTAAAAAACACGAGTATTTAGAAAATGTGTTTTATTTCATAAATGGAATCAACAAAGTATGCACATTCTACGTCATAACGACTTTCTATAGTTTGCGCATGCGTCTGGAAATAAGAAAAGCTTACTTCCACCGTTTCTTAAAATCACAGCTTCTAGAAGGTTTACATGAGTTCGTAAAAAACTCAAGTTTTTAGAAAATGTGTTTTATTTCATAAATGGAATCTATAAAGTATGCACATTCTATGTCATAACGAATTTTTATAGTTTGCGCATTCGTCCGCAAATAAGAAAAGCTTACTTCCACCGTTTTTTAAAATCACAGCTTCTAGAATGTTTACAAGATTTCTTAAATAACACGAGTTTTTAGAAAATGTGTTTTATTTCATAAATGGAATCAACAAAGTATGCACATTCTACGTAATAACAACTTTCGATAGTTTCCGCATTCAACCGGAAATAAGAAAAGCTTACTTCCACCATTTTTTAAAATCACAGCTTCTAGAAGGTTTACATGATTTCGTAAAAAACACGAGTTTTTAGAAAATGTGTTTTATTTCACAAATGGAATCAATAAAGTATGCACATTCTACGTCATCAGGACTTTCTATAGTTTGCGCATGCGTCTGGAAATAAGAAAAGTTTACTTCCACTGTTTTTCAAAATCACAGCTTCTAGAAGGTTTACATGATTGCTTAAAAAAGACGAATTTTTAGAAAATGTGCTTTATTTCATAAATGGAATCAACAAAGTATGCACATTCTACGTCATAACGACTTTCTATAGTTTGCGCATGCGTTCGGAAATAAGAAAAGCTTACTTCCCCCGTTTTTTAAAATCACAGCTTTTAGAAGGTTTACATGATTTGTTAAAAAACATGAGTTTTTAGAAAAGGTGTTTTATTTCATCAATGGAATCTACAAAGTATGGACATTCTTCGTCATAACAACTTTCTATAGTTTACGCATGCGTCCGGAAATAAGAAAAGCTTACTTGCCCCGTTTTTTAAAATCACAGCTTCTAGAAGGTTTACATGATTTGTTAAAAAACATGAGTTTTTAGAAAATGTGTTTTATTTCATAAATGGAATCAACAAAGTATGCACATTCTACGTCATAACGACTTTCTATAGTTTGCGCATGCGTCCGGAAATAAGAAAAGCTTACTTCCACCGTTTTTTAAAATAATAGCTTCTAGAATGTTTACATGATTTCGTAAAAAACAAGAGTTTCTAGAAAATGTGTTTTATTTCATAAATGGAATCAACAAAGTATGCACATTCTTCATCATAACGACTTTCTATAGTTTGCGCATGCGTCCGGAAATAAGAAAAGCTTACTTCCCCCGTTTTTTAAAATCACAGCTTCTAGACGGTTTACATGATTTCGTAAAAAACACGAGTTTTTAGAAAATGTGTTTTATTTCATAAATGGAATCTACAAAGTATGCACATTCTGCGTCATAACGACTTTCTATTGTTTGCGCATGCGTCCGGAAATAAGAAAAGCTTACTTCCCCCGTTTTTTAAAATCACAGCTTCTAGAAGGTTTACATTATTTTTTAAAAAACACGAGTTTTTAGAAAATGTGTTTTATTTCATAAATGGAATCAACAAAGTATGCACATTCTACGTCATAACGACTTTCTATAGTTTGCGCATGCGTCCGAAAATAAGAAAAGCTTACTTCCCCCGTTTTTTAAAATCACAGCTTCTAGAAGGTTTACATGATTTCGTAAAAAACACGAGTTTTTAGAAAATGTGTTTTATTTCATAAATGGAATCAACAAAGTACGCACATTCTACGTCATAACGACTTTCTATAGTTTGCGCATGCGTTTGGAAATAAGAAAAGCTTACTTCCCTTATTTTTTAAAATCACAGCTTCTAGAAGGTTTACATCATTTGTTAAAAAACACGAGTTTTTAGAAAATGTGTTTTGTTTCATAACTGGAATTGACAAAGTATGCACATTCTACGTCATAACAACTTTCTATAGTTTGCGCATGCGTCCGGAAATAAGAAAAGCTTACTTCCACCGTTTTTTAAAATAATAGCTTCTAGAAGGTTTACATGATTTCGTAAAAAACACGAGTTTTTGGAAAATGTCTTTTATTTCATAAATGGAATCAACAAAGTATGCACAGTCTACGTCATAACGACTTTCTATAGTTTGCGTATCCGTTTGGAAATAAGAAAAGCTTACTTCACCCGTTTTTTAAAATCACAGCTTCTAGAAGGTTTACATGATTTCTTAAGAAACACGAGTTTTTAGAAAATGTGTTTTATTTCATAAATGGAATCAACAAAGTATGCACATTCTACGTCATAACGACTTTCTATAGTTTGCGCATGCGTCCGGAAATAAGAAAATGTTACTTCCCCCGTTTTTTAAAATCACAACTTCTAGAAGGTTTACATGATTTCGTAAAAAACATGAGTTTTTAGAAAATGTGTTTTATTTCATAAATGGAATCAACAAAGTATGCACATTCTACGTCATAACGATTTTCTATAGTTTGCGCAAGCGTTTCAAAATAAGAAAAGCTTACTTCCCCCGTTTTTTAAAATCACAGCTTCTAGAAGATTTACATGATTTGTTAAAAAACACGAGTTTTTAGAAAATGTGTTTTATTTCATAAATGGAATGAACAAAGTATGCACATTCTACATCATAACGACTTTCTATAGTTTGCGCATGCGTCCGAAAATAAGAAAAGCTTACTTCCACCGTTTTTTAAAATCACAGCTTCTAGAAGGTTTACATGATTTCGTAAAAAACACGAGTTTTTAGAAAATGTGTTTTATTTCATAAATGGAATCTACAAAGTATGCACATTCTACGTCATACCAACTTTCTATAGTTTGCGCATTCGTCCGGAAGTAAGAAAATCTTACTTCCACAGTTTTTTAAAATCACAGCTTCTAGAAGGTTTACATGATTTCTTAAAAAACACGAGTTTTTAGAAAAAGTGTTTTATTTCATAAATGGAATCAACAGAGTATTCACATTCTATGTAATAACAACTTTCTATAGTTTCCGCATTCGACCGAAAAAAAGAAAAGCTTACTTCCGCCATTTTTTAAAATCACAACTTCTAGAAGGTTTACATGATTTCGTAAAAAACACGAGTTTTTAGAAAATGTGTTTTATTTCATAAATGGAATCAACAAAGTATGCACATTCTACGTCATAAGGACTTTCTATTGTTTGCGCATGCGTCCAGAAATAAGAAAAGCTTACTTCCACCGTTTTTCAAAATCACAGCTTCTAGAAGGTTTACATGATTTCTTAAAAAACACGAGTTTTTAGAAAATGTGTTTTATTTCATAAATGGAATCAACAAAGTATGCACATTCTACGTCATAACGAATTTCTATAGTTTGCGCATGCGTCCGGAAATAAGAAAATGTTACTTCCCCCGTTTTTTAAAATCACAGCTTCTAGAAGCTTTACATGATTTCGTAAAAAACATGAGTTTTTAGAAAATGTGTCTTATTTCATAAATGGAATCAACAAAGTATGCACATTCTACGTCATAACGATTTTCTATAGTTTGCGCATGCGTTTCGAAATAAGAAAAGCTTACTTCCCCCCGTTTTTTAAAATCACAGCTTCTAGAAGGTTTACATGATTTGTTAAAAAACACGAGTTTTTAGAAAATGTTTTTTATTTCATAAATGGAATCAACAAAGTATGGACATTCTACGTAATAACGACTTTCTATAGTTTGCGCATGCGTCTGGAAATAAGAAAAGCTTACTTCCACTGTTTTTTAAAATCACAGCTTCTAGAAGGTTTACATGATTTCGTAAAAAACACGAGTTTTTAGAAAATGTGTTTTATTTCATAAATGGAATCTACAAAGTATGCACATTCTACGTCATACCAACTTTCTATAGTTTGCGCATTCGTCCGGAAATAAGAAAAGCTTACTTCCACCGTTTTTTAAAATCACAGCTTCTAGAAGGTTTACATGATTTCTTAAAAAACACGAGTTTTTAGAAAATGTGTTTTATTTCATAAATGGAATTAACAAAGTATGCACATTCTACGTAATAACGACTTTCTATAGTTTCCGCATTTGACCGGAAAAAAGAAAAGCTTACTTCCACCATTTTTTAAAATCACAACTTCTAGAAGGTTTACATGATTTCGTAAAAAACACGAGTTTTTAGAAAATGTGTTTTATTTCATAAATGGAATCAACAAAGTATGCACATTCTACGTCATAACGACTTTCTATAGTTTGCGCATGCGTCCGGAAATAAGAAAAGCTTACTTCCACCGTTTTTTAAAATAATAGCTTCTAGAATGTTTACATGATTTCGTAAAAAACAGGAGTTTCTAGAAAATGTGTTTTATTTCATAAATGGAATCTACAAAGTATGCACATTCTTCATCATAACGACTTTCTATAGTTTGCGCATGCGTCCGGAAATAAGAAAAGCTTACTTCACCCGTTTTTTAAAATCACAGCTTCTAGAAGGTTTACATGATTTCGTAAAAAACACGAGTTTTTAGAAAATGTGTTTTATTTCATAAATGGAATCAACAAAGTATGCACATTCTACGTCATAACGACTTTCTATAGTTTGCGTATGCGTCCGAAAATAAGAAAAGCATACTTCCCCCGTTTTTTAAAATCACAGCTTATAGAAGGTTTACATGATTTCTTAAAAAACTCGAGTTTTTAGAAAATGTGTTTTACTTCATAAATGGAATCAACAAAGTATGCACATTCTACGTCATAACGACTTTCTATACTTTGCGCATGCGTTCGGAAATAAGAAAAGCTTACTTCCACCGTTTTTTAAAATAAGAGCTTCTAGAAGGTTTACATGATATCGTAAAAAACACAAGTTTTTAGAAAATGTGTTTTATTTCATAAATGGAATCTACAAAGTATGCACATTCTTCGTCATAGCGACTTTCTATAGTTTGCCCATGCATCCGGAAATAAGAAAAGCTTACTTCACCCGTTTTTTAAAATCACAGCTTCTAGAAGGTTTACATGATTTCGTAAAAAACACGAGTTTTTAGAAAATGTGTTTTATTTCATAAATGGAATCAACAAAGTATGCACATTCTACGTCATAACGACTTTCAATAGTTTGTTCATGCGTCCAAAAATAAGAAAAGCTTACTTACCCCGTTTTTTAAAATCACAGCTTCTAGAAGGTTTACATGATTTCTTAAAAAAAACGAGTTTTTAGAAAATGTGTTTTACTTCATAAATGGAATCAACAAAATATGCACATTCTACATCATAACGACTTTCTATAGTTTTCGCATGCGTTTGGAAATAAGAAAAGCTTACTTCCCTCGTTTTTTAAAATCACGGCTTCTAGAAGGTTTACATGATTTCTTAAGAAACACGAGTTTTTAGAAAATGTGTTTTATTTCATAAATGGAATCAACAAAGTATGCACATTCTACGTCATAACGGCTTTCTATAGTTTGCGCATGCGTCCGGAAATAAGAAAATGTTACTTCCCCCATTTTTTAAAATCACAGCTTCTAGAAGGTTTACATGATTTCGTAAAAAACATGAGTTTTTAGAAAACGTGTTTTATTTCATAAATGGAATCAAAAAAGTATGCACATTCTACGTCATAACGACTTTCTATAGTTTGCGCATGCGTTTGGAAATAAGAAAAACTTACTTCCCTCGTTTTTTAAAATCACAGCTTCTAGAAGGTTTACATGATTTCTTAAGAAACACGAGTTTTTAGAAAATGTGTTTTATTTCATAAATGGAATCAACAAAGTATGCACATTCTACGTCATAACGGCTTTCTATAGTTTGCGCATGCGTCCGGAAATAAGAAAATGTTACTTCCCCCGTTTTTTAAAATCACAGCTTCTAGAATGTTTACATGATTTGTTAAAAAACACGAGTTTTTAGAAAATATGTTTTATTTCATAAATGGAATCAACAAAGTATGCACATTCTACGTCATAACGACTTTCTATAGTTTGCGGATGCGTCCGGAAATAAGAAAAGCTTACTTCCACCGTTTTTTAAAATCACAGCTTCTAGAAGGTTTACATGATTTCGCAAAAAACATGAGTTTTTAGAAAATGTGTTTTATTTCATAAATGGAATCTACAAAGTATGCACATTCTACGTCATAACAACTTTCTATAGTTTGCGCATTCGTCCGGAAATAAGAAAAGCTTACTTCCACCGTTTTTTAAAATCACAACTTCTAGAAAGTTTACATGATTTCTTAAAAAACACGAGTTTTTAGAAAATGTGTTTTATTTCATAAATGGAATCAACAAAGTATGCACATTCTACGTAATAACGACTTTCTATCGTTTCCGCATTCGACCGGAAATAAGAAAAGCTTACTTCCACCGTTTTTTAAAATCACAACTTCTAGAAGGTTTACATAATTTCGTCAAAAACACGAGTTTTTAGAAAATGTGTTTTATTTCATAAATGGAATCAACAAAGTATGCACATTTAACATTCTAAGGACTTTCTATAGTTTGCGCATGCGTCCGGAAATAAGAAAAGCTTACTTCCACCGTTTTTCAAAATCACAGCTTCTAGAAGGTTTACATGATTTCTTAAAAAACACGAGTTTTTAGAAAATGTGTTTTATTTCATAAATGGAATCAACAAAGCATGCACATTCTACGTCATAACGACTTTCTATAGTTTGCGCATGCGTCCGGAAATAAGAAAAGCTTACTTCCCCCGTTTTTTAAAATCACAGCTTCTAGACGGTTTACATGATTTGTTAAAAAACATGAGTTTTTAGAAAATGTGTTTTATTTCATAAATGGAATCAACAAAGTCTGCACATTCTACGTCATAACGACTTTCTATAGTTTGCGCATGCGTCCGGATAGAAGAAAAGCTTACTTCCACCGTTTTTTAAAATAATAGCCTCTAGAAGGTTTACATGATTTCGTAAAAAACACGAGTTTTTAGAAAATGTGTTTTATTTCATAAATGGAATCTACAAAGTATGCACATTCTATGTCATAACGACTTTCTATAGTTTGCGCAAGCGTCCGGAAATAAGAAAAGCTTACTTCCCCCGTTTTTTAAAATCACAGCTTCTAGAAGGTTTACATGATTTCTTAAAAAACACGAGTTTTTAGAAAATGTGTTTTATTTCATCAATGGATTCGACAAAGTATGCACATTCTACGTCATAACGACTTTCTATAGTTTGCGCATGCGTCCGGAAATAAGAAAAGCTTACTTCCACCGTTTTTTAAAATAATAGCTTCTAGAAGGTTTACATGATTTCGTAAAAAACACGAGTTTTTAGAAAATGTGTTTTATTTCATAAATGGAATCTACAAAGTATGCACATTCTACGTCATAACGACTTTCTATAGTTTGCGCAAGCGTCCGGAAATAAGAAAAGCTTACTTCCCCCGTTTTTTAAAATCACAGCTTCTAGAAGGTTTACATGATTTCTTAAAAAACACGAGTTTTTAGAAAATGTGTTTTATTTCATCAATGGATTCGACAAAGTATGCACATTCTACGTCATAACGACTTTCTATAGTTTGCGCATGCGTCCGGAAATAAGAAAAGCTTACTTCCACCGTTTTTTAAAATAATAGCTTCTAGAAGGTTTACATGATTTCGTAAAAAACACGAGTTTTTAGAAAATGTGTTTTATTTCATAAATGGAATCTACAAAGTATGCACATTCTACGTCATAACGACTTTCTATAGTTTGCGCAAGCGTCCGGAAATAAGAAAAGCTTACTTCCCCCGTTTTTTAAAATCACAGCTTCTAGAAGGTTTACCTGATTTCTTAAAAAACACGAGTTTTTAGAAAATGTGTTTTATTTCATAAATGGAATCAACAAAGTATGCACATTCTACATCGTAATGACTTTCTATAGTTTGCGCATGCGTCCGGAAATAAGAAAAGCTTACTTCCACCGTTTTTTAAAATCACAGCTTCTAGAAGGTTTACATGATTTCGTAAAAAACACAAGTTTTTAGAAAATGTGTTTTATTTCCTAAATGGAATCAAAAAGGTATGTACATTCTACGTAATAACGACTTTATATAGTTTGAGCATGTCCGGAAATAAGAAAAGCTTAAATAACCATTTTTTAAAATCACAGCTTCTAGAAGGTTTACATGATTTCGTAAAAAACACGAGTTCTTAGAAAATGTGTTTTATTTCATAAATGGAATCTACAAAGTATGCACATTCTACGTCATAACGACATTCTATAGTTTGCGCATACGTCTAGAAATAAGAAAAGCTTACTTCCACCGTTTTTTAAAATCACAGCTTCTAGAAGGTTTACATGATTTCGTAAAAAACACGAGTTTTTAGAAAATGTGTTTTATTTCATAAATGGAATCTACAAAGTATGCACATTCTACCTCATAACGACTTTCTATAGTTTGCGCATGCGTCCAGATATAAAAAAAGCTTACTTCCCCCCGTTTTTAAAAATCACAGCTTCTAGAAGGTTTACATGATTTCGTAAAAAACACGAGTTTTTAGAAAATGTGTTTTATTTCATAAATGGAATGAACAAAGTATGCACATTCTACGTCATAACGAGTCTCTATAGTTTGTGCCTTCGTCCGGAAATAAGAAAAGCTTACTTCCCCCCGTTTTTTAAAATCACAGCTTCTAGAAGGTTTACATGATTTCGTAAAAACCTCGAGTTTTTAGAAAATGTGTTTTATTTCATAAATGGAATCAACAAAGTATGCACATTCTACGTCATAATGACTTTCTATAGTTTGTGCATTCGTCCGGAATTAAGAAAAGCTTACTACAACCGTTTTTTAAAATCACAGCTTCTAGAAGGTTTACATGATTTCGTAAAAAGCATGAGTTTTTAGAAAATGTGTTTTATTTCATAAATGGAATCAACAAAGTATGCACATTCTACGTCATAAAGACTTTCTTTACTTTGCGCATGCGTTTGGAAATAAGAAAAGCTTACTTCTCCCGTTTTTTAAAATCACAGCTTCTAGAAGGTTTACATGATTTCTTAAAAAACACGAGTTTTTAGAAAATGTGTTTTATTTCATACATAGAATAAACAAAGTATGCACATTCTACGTCATAACGACATTCTATAGTTTATGCATGCGTCCGGAAATAAGAAAAGCTTACTTCCACCGTTTTTTAAAATCACAGCTTCTAGAAGGTTTACATGATTTGTTAAAAAACACGAGTTTTTAGAACATGTGTTTTATTTCATAAATAGAATCAACAAAGTATGCACATTCTACGTCATAACGACTTTCTATAGTTTGCGCATGCGTCCGGAAATAAGAAAAGCTTACTTCCACCGTTTTTTAAAATCACAGCTTCTAGAAGGTTTACATGATTTCGTAAAAAACATGAGTTTTTAGAAAATGTGTTTTATTTCATAAATGGAATCTACAAAGTATGCACATTCTACTTCCTAACGACTTTCTATAGTTTGCGCATGCGTCCGGAAATAAGAAAAGCTTACTTCCACCGTTTTTTAAAATCACAGCTTCTAGAAGGTTTACATGATTTCGTAAAAAACACAAGTTTTTCGAAAATGTGTTTTATTTCATAAATGGAATCTACAAAGTATGCACATTCTACGTCATAACGACTTTATATAGTTTGTGCATGCGTCCGGAAATAAGAAAAGCTTAATCAACCATTTTTTAAAATCAGAGCTTCTAGAAGGTTTACATGATTTCGTAAAAAACACGAGTTTTTAGAAAATGTGTTTTATTTCATAAATGGAATCAACAAAGTATGCACATTCTATATCGTAATGACTTTCTATAGTTTGCGAATGCGTCCGGAAATAAGAAAAGCTTACTTCCACCATTTTTTAAAATCACAGCTTCTAGAAGGTTTACATGATTTCGTAAAAAACACAAGTTTTTAGAAAATGTGTTTTATTTCCTAAATGGAATCAAAAAGGTATGTACATTCTACGTAATAACGACTTTATATAGTTTGAGCATGTCCGGAAATAAGAAAAGCTTAATCAACCATTTTTTAAAATCACAGCTTCTAGAAGGTTTACATGATTTCGTAAAAAACACGAGTTCTTAGAAAATGTGTTTTATTTCATAAATGGAATCTAAAAAGTATGCACATTCTACGTCATAACGACTTTCTATAGTTTGCGCATGCGTCCAGATATAAGAAAAGCTTACTTCCACCGTTTTTTAAAATCACAGCTTCTAAAAGGTTTACATGATTTCGTAAAAAACACGAGTTTTTGGAAAATGTGTTTTATTTCATAAATGGAATCTACAAAGTATGCACATTCTACGTCATAACGACTTTCTATAGTTCGCGCATGCGTTCGGAAATAAGAAAATCTTACTTCCCCCGTTTTTTAAAATCACAGCTTCTAGAAGGTTTACATGATTTCTTAAAAAACATGAGTTTTTAGAAAATTTGTTTTATTTCATAAATGGAATCAACAAAGTATGCACATTCTACATCGTAATGACTTTCTAGAGTTTGCGCATGCGTCCGGAAATAAGAAAAGCTTACTTCCACCGTTTTTTAAAATCACAGCTTCTAGAAGGTTTACATGATTTCGTAAAAAACACAAGTTTTTATAAAATGTGTTTTATTTCCTAAATGGAATCTACAAAGTATGCGCATTCTACGTCATAACGACTTTATATAGTTTGCGCATGCGTCCGGAAATAAGAAAAGCTTAATCAACCATTTTTTAAAATCACAGCTTCTAGAAGGTTTACATGATTTCGTAAAAAACACGAGTTCTTAGAAAATGTGTTTTATTTCATCAATGGAATGAAAAAAGTATGCACATTCTACGTCATAACGACATTCTATAGTTTGTGCCTTCGTCCGGAAATAAGAAAAGCTTACTTCCACCGTTTTTTAAAATCACAGCTTCTAGAAGGTTTACATAATTTCGTAAAAAACACGAGTTCTTAGAAAATGTGTTTTATTTCATAAATGGAATCTACAAAGTATGCACATTCTACGTCATAACGACATTCTATAGTTTGCGCATACGTCCGGAAATAAGAAAAGCTTACTTCCACCGTTTTTTAAAATCACAGCTTCTAGAAGGTTTACATGATTTCGTAAAAAACACGAGTTTTTAGAAAATGTGTTTTATTTCATAAATGGAATCTACAAAGTATGCACATTCTACGTCATAACGACTTTCTATAGTTTGCGCATGCGTCCAGATATAAGAAAAGCTTACTTCCACCGTTTTTTAAAATCACAGTCTCTAGAAGGTTTACATGATTTCGTAAAAAACACGAGTTTTTAGAAAATGTGTTTTATTTCATAAATGGAATGAACAAAGTATGCACATTCTACGTCATAACGACTCTCTATAGTTTGTGCCTTCGTCCGGAAATAAAAAAAGCTTACTTCCACCGTTTTTTAAAATCACAGCTTCTATAAGGTTTACATGATTTCGTAAAAAACACGAATTTTTAGAAAATGTGTTTTATTTCATAAATGGAATGAACAAAGTATGCACATTCTACGTCATAATGACTTTCTATAGTTTGCGCATGTGTTTGGAAATAAAAAAAACTTACTTCCCCCGTTTTTTAAAATCACAGCTTCTAGAAGGTTTACATGATTTCTTAAAAAACACGAGTTTTTAGAAAATATTTTTTATTTCATAAATGGAATCAACAAGGTATGCACATTCTACATCATAACGACTTTCTATAGTTTGCGCATGCGTTTGGAAATAAGAAAAGCTTACTTCCCCCGTTTTTTAAAATCACAGCTTCTAGAAGGTTTACATGATTTCGTAAAAAAACACAAGTTTTTAGAAAATGTGTTTTATTTCATAAATGGAATCTACAAAGTATGCACATTCTACGTCATAACGACTTTCTATAGTTTGCGCATGCGTCCGGAAATGAGAAAAGCTGACTTCCACCGTTTTTTAAAATCATAGCTTCTAGAAGGTTTACATGATTTCGTAAAAAACACGGGTTTTTAGAAAATGTGTTTTATTTCATAAATGGAATCTACAAAGTATGCACATTCTACATCATAACGTCTTTCTATAGTTTTCGCATGCGTCCGGAAATAAGAAAAGTTTACTTCCACCGTTTTTTAAAATCATAGCTTCTAGAAGGTTTACATGATTTCATAAAAAACACGGGTTTTTAGAAAATATGTTTTATTTCATAAATGGAATCAACAAATTATGCACATTCTACATCATAACGAATTTCTATACCTTGCGCATGCGTTTGGAAATAAGAAAAGCTTAATTCCACCGTTTTTTAAAATCACAGCTTCTAGAAGGTTTACATGATTTCATAAAAAAAACGAGTTTTTAGAAAATGTGTTTTATTTCATAAATGGAATCAACAAAGTATGCACATTCTATGTCATAATGACTTTCTATAGTTTGCGCATGTGTTTGGAAATAAAAAAAACTTACTTCCCCCGTTTTTTAAAATCACAGCTTCTAGAAGGTTTACATGATTTCTTAAAAAACACGAGTTTTTAGAAAATATTTTTTATTTCATAAATGGAATCAACAAAGTATGCACATTCTACATCATAACGACTTTCTATAGTTTGCGCATGCGTTTGGAAAAAAGAAAAGCTTACTTCCCCCGTTTTTTAAAATCACAGCTTCTAGAAGGTTTACATGATTTCGTAAAAAACACAAGTTTTTAGAAAATGTGTTTCATTTCATAAATGGAATCTACAAAGTATGCACATTCTAAGTCATAACGACTTTCTATAGTTTGCGCATGCATCCGGAAATGAGAAAAGCTTACTTCCACTGTTTTTTAAAATCATAGCTTCTTGAAGGTTTACATGATTTCGTAAAAAACACGGGTTTTTAGAAAATGTGTTTTATTTCATAAATGGAATCAACAAATTATGCACATTCTACATCATAACGAATTTCTATACTTTGCGCATGCGTCCGGAAATAAGAAAAGCTTACTTCCACCGTTTTTTAAAATCACAGCTTCTAGAAGGTTTACATGATTTCGTAAAAAACACGAGTTTTTAGAAAATGTGTTTTATTTCATAAATGGAATCAACAAAGTATGCACATTCTACGTCATAACGACTTTCTATAGTTTGCGCATGTGTTTGGAAATAAAAAAAACTTACTTCCCCCGTTTTTTAAAATCACAGCTTCTAGAAGGTTTACATGATTTCTTAAAAAACACGAGTTTTTAGAAAATATTTTTTATTTCATAAATGGAATCAACAAAGTATGCACATTCTACATCATAACGACTTTCTATAGTTTGCGCATGCGTTTGGAAAAAAGAAAAGCTTACTTCCCCCGTTTTTTAAAATCACAGCTTCTAGAAGGTTTACATGATTTCGTAAAAAACACAAGTTTTTAGAAAATGTGTTTTATTTCATAAATGGAATCTACAAAGTATGCACATTCTAAGTCATAACGACTTTCTATAGTTTACGCATGCGTCCGGAAAGGAGAAAAGCTTACTTCCACTGTTTTTTAAAATCATAGCTTCTTGAAGGTTTACATGATTTCGTAAAAAAACACGGGTTTTTAGAAAATGTGTTTTATTTCATAAATGGAATCTACAAAGTATGCACATTCTACGTCATAACGTCTTTCTATAGTTTGTGCATGCGTCCGGAAATAAGAAAAGCTTACTTCCACCGTTTTTTAAAATCATAGCTTCTAGAAGGTTTACATGATTTCGTAAAAAACACGGGTTTTTAGAAAATGTGTTTTATTTCATAAATGGAATCAACAAATAATGCACATTCTACGTCATAACGAATTTCTATACTTTGTGCATGCGTTTGGAAATAAGAAAAGCTTACTTCCACCGTTTTTTAAAATCACAGCTTCTAGAAGGTTTACATGATTTCATAAAAAACACGAGTTTTTAGAAAATGTGTTTTATTTCATAAATGGAATCTACAAAGTATGCACATTCTACGTCATAACGACTTTCTATAGTTTGCGCATGCATCCGGAAATAAGAAAAGCTTACTTCCACCGTTTTTTAAAATCACAGCTTCTAGAAGGTTTACATGATTTCGTAAAAAACACGGGTTTTTAGAAAATGTGTTTTATTTCATAAATGGAATCTGCAAAGTATGCACATTCTACGTCATAACGACTTTCTATAGTTTATGCATGCGTCCGGAAATAAGAAAAGCTTACTTCCACCGTATTTTAAAATCACAGCTTCTAAAAGGTTTACATGATTTCGTAAAAAACACGAGTTTTTGGAAAATGTGTTTTATTTCATAAATGGAATCTACAAAGTATGCACATTCTACGTCATAACGACTTTCTATAGTTTGCGCATGCGTCCGGAAATAAGAAAATCTTACTTCCCCCGCTTTTTAAAATCACAGCTTCTAGAAGGTTTACATGATTTCTTAAAAACCATGAGTTTTTAGAAAATTTGTTTTATTTCATAAATGGAATCAACAAAGTATGCACATTCTACATCGTAATGACTTTCTATAGTTTGCGCATGCGTCCGGAAATAAGAAAAGCTTACTTCCACCGTTTTTTAAAATCACAGCTTCTAGAAGGTTTACATGATTTCGTAAAAAACACAAGTTTTTAGAAAATGTGTTTTATTTCCTAAATGGAATCTACAAAGTATGTACATTCTACGTAATAACGACTTTATATAGTTTGAGCATGTCCGGAAATAAGAAAAGCTTAATCAACCATTTTTTAAAATCACAGCTTCTAGAAGGTTTACATGATTTCATAAAAAACACGAGTTCTTAGAAAATGTGTTTTATTTCATAAATGGAATCTACAAAGTATGCACATTCTACGTAATAACGACATTCTATAGTTTGCGCATACGTCCGGAAATAAGAAAAGCTTACTTCCACCGTTTTTTAAAATCACAGCTTCTAGAAGGTTTACATGATTTCGTAAAAAACACGAGTTTTTAGAAAATGTGTTTTATTTCATAAATGGAATCTACAAAGTATGCACATTCTACGTCATGACAACTCTCTATAGTTTGTGCCTTCGTCTGGAAATAAGAAAAGCTTACTTCCACCGTTTTTTAAAATCACAGCTTCTAGAAGGTTTACATGATTTCGTAAAAAACACGAGTTTTTAGAAAATGTGTTTTATTTCATAAATGGAATCAACAAAGTATGCACATTCTACGTCATAACGACTTTCTATAGTTTGCGCATGTGTTTGGAAATAAAAAAAAATTACTTCCCCCGTTTTTTAAAATCACAGCTTCTAGAAGGTTTACATGATTTCTTAAAAAACACGAGTTTTTAGAAAATGTGTTTTATTTCATAAATGGAATCTACAAAGTATGCACATTCTACGTCATAACGACTTTCTATAGTTTGCGCATGCGTCCGGAAATAAGAAAAGCTTACTTCCACCGTTTTTTAAAATCATAGCTTCTAGAACGTTTACATGATTTCGTAAAAAACATGGGTTTTTAGAAAATGTGTTTTATTTCATACATGGAATCTGCAAAGTATGCACATTCTACGTCATAACAACTTTCTATAGTTTATGCATGCGTCCGGAAATAAGAAAAGCTTACTTCCACCGTATTTTAAAATCACAGCTTCTAAAAGGTTTACATGATTTCGTAAAAAACACGAGTTTTTGGAAAATGTGTTTTATTTCATAAATGGAATCTACAAAGTATGCACATTCTACGTCATAACGAATTTCTATAGTTTGCGCATGCGTCCGGAAATAAGAAAATCTTACTTCCCCCGTTTTTTAAAATCACAGCTTCTAGAAGGTTTACATGATTTCTTAAAAAACACGAGTTTTTAGAAAATTTGTTTTATTTCATAAATGGAATCAACAAAGTATGCACATTCTACATCGTAATGACTTTCTAGAGTTTGCGCATGCGTCCGGAAATAAGAAAAGCTTACTTCCACCGTTTTTTAAAATCACAGCTTCTAGAAGGTTTACATGATTTCGTAAAAAACATAAGTTTTTATAAAATGTGTTTTATTTCCTAAATGGAATCTACAAAGTATGCACATTCTACGTAATAACGACTTTATATTATTTGCGCATGCGTCCGGAAATAAGAAAAGCTTAATCAACCATTTTTTAAAATCACAGCTTCTAGAAGGATTACATGATTTCGTAAAAAACACGAGTTCTTAGAAAATGTGTTTTATTTCATAAATGGAATCTACAAAGTATGCACATTCTACGTCATAACGACATTCTATAGTTTGCGCATACGTCCGGAAATAAGAAAAGCGTACTTCCACTGTTTTTTAAAATCACAGCTTCTAGAAGGTTTACATGATTTCGTAAAAAACATGAGTTTTTAGAAAATGTGTTTTATTTCATAAATGGAATCTACAAAGTATGCACATTCTACGTCATAACGAATTTCTATAGTTTGCGCATGCGTCCAGATATAAGAAAAGCTTACTTCCACTGTTTTTTAAAATCACAGCTTCTAGAAGGTTTACATGATTTCTTAAAAAACACGAGTTTTTAGAAAATGTGTTTTATTTCATAAATGGAATGAACAAAGTATGCACATTCTACGTCATAACGACTCTCTATAGTTTGTGCCTTCGTCCGGAAATGAGAAAAGCTTACTTCCACCGTTTTTTAAAATCATAGCTTCTTGAAGGTTTACATGATTTCGTAAAAAACACGGGTTTTTAGAAAATGTGTTTTATTTCATAAATGGAATCTACAAAGTATGCACATTCTACGTCATAACGTCTTTCTATAGTTTGCGCATGCGTCCGGAAATAAGAAAAGCTTACTTCCACCGTTTTTTAAAATCATAGCTTCTAGAAGGTTTACATGATTTCGTAAAAAACGTGGGTTTTTAGAAAATGTGTTTTATTTCATAAATGGAATCAACAAATTATGCACATTCTACGTCATAACGAATTTCTATACTTTACGCATGCGTTTGGAAATAAGAAAAGCTTACTTCCACCGTTTTTTAAAATCACAGCTTCTAGAAGGTTTACATGATTTCATAAAAAACACGAGTTTTTAGAAAATGTGTTTTATTTCATAAATGGAATCTACAAAGTATGCACATTCTACGTCATAAAGACTTTCTATAGTTTGCGCATGCATCCGGAAATAAGAAAAGCTTACTTCCACCGTTTTTTAAAATCACAGCTTCTAGAAGGTTTACATGATTTCGTAAAAAACACGGGTTTTTAGAAAATGTGTTTTATTTCATAAATGGAATCTGCAAAGTATGCACATTCTAGGTCATAACGACTTTCTATAGTTTATGCATGCGTCCGGAAATAAGAAAAGCTTACTTCCACCGTATTTTAAAATCACAGCTTCTAAAAGGTTTACATGATTTCGTAAAAAACACGAGTTTTTGGAAAATGTGTTTTATTTCATAAATGTAATCTACAAAGTATGCACATTCTACGTCATAACGACTTTCTATAGTTTGCGCATGCGTCCGGAAATAAGAAAATCTTACTTCCCCCGTTTTTTAAAATCACAGCTTCTAGAAGGTTTCCTTGATTTCTTAAAAACCACGAGTTTTTAGAAAATTTGTTTTATTTCATAAATGGAATCAACAAAGTATGCACATTCTACATCGTAATGACTTTCTATAGTTTGCGCATGCGTCCGGAAATAAGAAAAGCTTACTTCCACAGTTTTTTAAAATCACAGCTTCTAGAAGGTTTACATGATTTCGTAAAAAACACAAGTTTTTAGAAAATGTGTTTTATTTCCTAAATGGAATCTAAAAAGTATGTACATTCTATGCAATAACGACTTTATATAGTTTGAGCATGTCCGGAAATAAGAAAAGCTTAATCAACCATTTTTTAAAATCACAGCTTCTAGAAGGTTTACATGATTTCGTAAAAAACACGAGTTCTTAGAAAATGTGTTTTATTTCATAAATGGAATCTACAAAGTATGCACATTCTACGTCATAACGACATTCTATAGTTTGCGCATACGTCCGGAAATAAGAAAAGCTTACTTCCACCGTTTTTTAAAATCACAGCTTCTAGAAGGTTTACATGATTTCGTAAAAAACACGAGTTTTTAGAAAATGTGTTTTATTTCATAAATGGAATCCACAAAGTATGCACATTCTACGTCATAACGAATTTCTATAGTTTGCGCATGCGTCCAGATATAAGAAAAGCTTACTTCCCCCGTTTTTAAAAATCACAGCTTCTAGAAGGTTTACATGATTTCGTAAAAAACACGAGTTTTTAGAAAATATTTTTTATTTCATAAATCGAATCAACAAAGTATGCACATTCTACATCATAACGACTTTCTATAGTTTGCGCATGCGTTTGGAAATAAGAAAAGCTTACTTCCCCCGTTTTTTAAAATCATAGCTTCTAGAAGGTTTACATGATTTCGTAAAAAACACAAGTTTTTAGAAAATGTGTTTTATTTCATAAATGGAATCTACAAAGTATGCACATTCTAAGTCATAACGACTTTCTATAGTTTGCGCATGCGTCCGGAAATGAGAAAAGCTTACTTCCACCGTTTTTTAAAATCATAGCTTCTTGAAGGTTTACATGATTTCGTAAAAAACACGGCTTTTTAGAAAATGTGTTTTATTTCATAAATGGAATCTACAAAGTATGCACATTCTACGTCATAACGTCTTTCTATAGTTTGCGCATGCGTCCGGAAATAAGAAAAGCTGACATCCACCGTTTTTTAAAATCATAGCTTCTAGAAGGTTTACATGATTTCGTAAAAAACATGGGCTTTTAGAAAATGTGTTTTATTTCATAAATGGAATCAACAAAGTATGCACATTCTACGTCATAACGAATTTCTATACTTTGCGCATGCGTTTGGAAATAAGAAAAGCTTACTTCCACCGTTTTTTAAAATCACAGCTTCTAGAAGGTTTACATGATTTCATAAAAAACACGAGTTTTTAGAAAATGTGTTTTATTTCATAAATGGAATCTACAAAGTATGCACATTCTACGTCATAACGACTTTCTATAGTTTGCGCATGCATCCGGAAATAAGAAAAGCTTACTTCCACCGTTTTTTAAAATCACAGCTTCTAGAAGGTTTACATGAATTCGTAAAAAACACGGGTTTTTAGAAAATGTGTTTTATTTCATAAATGGAATCTGCAAAGTATGCACATTCTACCTCATAACGACTTTCTATAGTTTATGCATGCGTCCGGAAATAAGAAAAGCTTACTTCCACCGTATTTTAAAATCACAGCTTCTAAAAGGTTTACATGATTTCGTAAAAAGCACGAGTTTTTTGAAAATGTGTTTTATTTCATAAATGGAATCTACAAAGTATGCACATTCTACGTCATAACGAATTTCTATAGTTTGCGCATGCGTCCGGAAATAAGAAAATCTTACTTCCCCCGTTTTTTAAAATCACAGCTTCTAGAAGGTTTACATGATTTCTTAAAAACCACGAGTTTCTAGAAAATTTGTTTTATTTCATAAATGGAATCAACAAAGTATGCACATTCTACATCGTAATGACTTTCTATAGTTTGCGCATGCGTCCGGAAATAACAAAAGCTTACTTCCACCGTTTTTTAAAATCACAGCTTCTAGAAGGTTTACATGATTTCGTAAAAAACACAAGTTTTTAGAAAATGTGTTTTATTTCCTAAATGGAATCAAAAAGGTATGTACATTCTACGTAATAACGACTTTATATAGTTTGAGCATGTCCGGAAATAAGAAAAGCTTAAATAACCATTTTTTAAAATCACAGCTTCTAGAAGGTTTACATGATTTCGTAAAAAACACGAGTTCTTAGAAAATGTGTTTTATTTCATAAATGGAATCTACAAAGTATGCACATTCTACGTCATAACGACATTCTATAGTTTGCGCATACGTCTGGAAATAAGAAAAGCTTACTTCCACCGTTTTTTAAAATCACAGCTTCTAGAAGGTTTACATGATTTCGAAAAAACACGAGTTTTTAGAAAATGTGTTTTATTTCATAAATGGAATCTACAAAGTATGCACATTCTACGTCATAACGACTTTGTATAGTTTGCGCATGCGTCCAGATATAAAAAAAGCTTATTTCCCCCGTTTTTAAAAATCACAGCTTCTAGAAGGTTTACATGATTTCGTAAAAAACACGAGTTTTTATAAAATGTGTTTTATTTCATAAATGGAATGAACAAAGTATGCACATTCTACGTCATAACGACTCTCTATAGTTTCTTCCTTCGTCCGGAAATAAGAAAAGCTTACTTCCCCCGTTTTTTAAAATCACAGCTTCTAGAAGGTTTACATGATTTCGTAAAAACCTCGAGTTTTTAGAAAATGTGTTTTATTTCATAAATGGAATCAACAAAGTATGCACATTCTACGTCATAATGACTTTCTATAGTTTTTGCGTTCGTCCGGAATTAAGAAAAGCTTACTTCCACCGTTTTTTAAAATCACAGCTTCTAGAAGGTTTACATGATTTCGTAAAAAACACGAGTTTTTAGAAAATGTGTTTTATTTCATAAATGGAATCAACAAAGTATGCACATTCTACGTCATAAAGACTTTCTATACTTTGCGCATGCGTTTGGAAATAAGAAAAGCTTACTTCTCCCGTTTTTTAAAATCACAGCTTCTAGAAGGTTTACATGATTTCTTAAAAAACATGAGTTTTTAGAAAATGTGTTTTATTTCATACATAGAATAAACAAAGTATGCACATTCTACGTCATAACGACATTCTATAGTTTATGCATGCGTCCGGAAATAAGAAAAGCTTACTTCCACCGTTTTTTAAAATCACAGCTTCTAGAAGGTTTACATGATTTGTTAAAAAACACGAGTTTTTAGAACATGTGTTTTATTTCATAAATAGAATCAACAAAGTATGCACATTCTACGTCATAACGACTTTCTATAGTTTGCGCATGCGTCCGGAAATAAGAAAAGCTTACTTCCACCGTTTTTTAAAATCACAGCTTCTAGAAGGTTTACATGATTTCGTAAAAAACATGAGTTTTTAGAAAATGTGTTTTATTTCATAAACGGAATCTACAAACTATGCACATTATACGTCCTAACGACTTTCTATAGTTTGCGCATGCGTCCGGAAATAAGAAAAGCTTACTTCCACCGTTTTTTAAAATCACAGCTTCTAGAAGGTTTACATGATTTCGTAAAAAACACAAGTTTTTAGAAAATGTGTTTTATTTCATAAATGGAATCTACAAAGTATGCACATTCTACGTCATAACGACTTTATATAGTTTGTGCATGCGTCCGGAAATAAGAAAAGCTTAATCAACCGTTTTTTAAAATCAGAGCTTCTAGATGGTTTACATGATTTTGTAAAAAACACGAGTTTTTAGAAAATGTGTTTTATTTCATAAATGGAATCAACAAAGTATGCACATTCTACATCGTAATGACTTTCTATAGTTTGCGCATGCATCCGGAAATAAGAAAATCTTACTTCCACCGTTTTTTAAAATCACAGCTTCTAGAAGGTTTACATGATTTCGTAAAAAACACAAGTTTTTAGAAAATGTGTTTTATTTCCTAAATGGAATAAAAAAGGTATGTACATTCTACGTAATAACGACTTTATATAGTTTGAGCATGTCCGGAAATAAGAAAAGCTTAATCAACCATTTTTTAAAATCACAGCTTCTAGAAGGTTTACATGATTTCGTAAAAAACACGAGTTCTTAGAAAATGTGTTTTATTTCATAAATGGAATCTAAAAAGTATGCACATTCTACGTCATAACGACTTTCTATAGTTTGCGCATGCGTCCAAATATAAGAAAAGCTTACTTCCACCGTTTTTTAAAATCACAGCTTCTAAAAGGTTTACATGATTTCGTAAAAAACACGAGTTTTTGGAAAATGTGTTTTATTTCATAAATGGAATCTACAAAGTATGCACATTCTACGTCATAACGACTTTCTATAGTTTGCGCATGCGTCCGGAAATAAGAAAATCTTACTTCCCCCGTTTTTTAAAATCACAGCTTCTAGAAGGTTTACATGATTTCTTAAAAAACACGAGTTTTTAGAAAATTTGTTTTATTTCATAAATGGAATCAACAAAGTATGCACATTCTACATCGTAATGACTTTCTAGAGTTTGCGCATGCGTCCGGAAATAAGAAAAGCTTACTTCCACCGTTTTTTAAAATCACAGCTTCTAGAAGGTTTACATGATTTCGTAAAAAACACAAGTTTTTATAAAATGTGTTTTATTTCCTAAATGGAATCTACAAAGTATGCACATTCTACGTAATAACGACTTTATATAGTTTGCGCATGCGTCCGGAAATAAGAAAAGCTTAATCAACCATTTTTTAAAATCACAGCTTCTAGAAGGTTTACATGATTTCGTAAAAAACAGGAGTTCTTAGAAAATGTGTTTTATTTCATAAATGGAATGAACAAAGTATGCACATTCTACGTCATAACGACACTCTATAGTTTGTGCCTTCGTCCGGAAATAAGAAAAGCTTACTTCCATCGTTTTTTAAAATCACAGCTTCTAGAAGGTTTACATGATTTCGTAAAAAACACGAGTTCTTAGAAAATGTGTTTTATTTCATAAATGGAATCTACAAAGTATGCACATTCTACGTCATAACGACATTCTATAGTTTGCGCATACGTCCAGAAATAAGAAAAGCTTACCTCCACCGTTTTTTAAAATCACAGCTTCTAGAAGGTTTACATGATTTCGTAAAAAACACGAGTTTTTAGAAAATGTGTTTTATTTCATAAATGGAATCTACAAAGTATGCACATTCTATGTCATAACGACTTTCTATAGTTTGCGCATGCGTCCAGATATAAGAAAAGCTTACTTCCCCCGTTTTTAAAAATCACAGCTTCTAGAAGGTTTACATGATTTCGTAAAAAACACGAGTTTTTAGAAAATGTGTTTTATTTCATAAATGGAATGAACAAAGTATGCACATTCTACGTCATAACGACTCTCTATAGTTTGTGCCTTCGTCCGGAAATAAGAAAAGCTTACTTCCACCGTTTTTTAAAATCACAGCTTCTAGAAGGTTTACATGATTTCGTAAAAAACACGTGTTCTTAGAAAATGTGTTTTATTTCATAAATGGAATCTACAAAGTATGCACATTCTACGTCATAACGACATTCTATAGTTTGCGCATACGTCCGGAAATAAGAAAAGCTTACTTCCACCGTTTTTTAAAATCACAGCTTCTAGAAGGTTTACATGATTTCGTAAAAAACACGAGTTTTTAGAAAATGTGTTTTATTTCATAAATGAAATCTACAAAGTATGCACATTCTATGTCATAACGACTTTCTATAGTTTTCGCATGCGTCCAGATATAAGAAAAGCTTACTTCCCCCGTTTTTAAAAATCACAGCTTCTAGAAGGCTTACATGATTTCGTAAAAAACACGAGTTTTTAGAAAATGTGTTTTATTTCATAAATGGAATGAACAAAGTATGCACATTCTACGTCTTAACGACTCTCTATAGTTTGTGCCTTCATCCGGAAATAAGAAAAGCTTACTTCCACCGTTTTTTAAAATCACAGCTTCTAGAAGGTTTACATGATTTCGTAAAAAACACGAGTTTTTAGAAAATGTGTTTTATTTCATAAATGGAATCAACAAAGTATGCACATTCTACATCATAACGACTTTCTATAGTTTGCGCATGCGTTTGGAAATAAGAAAAGCTTACTTCCCCCGTTTTTTAAAATCACAGCTTCTAGAAGGTTTACATGATTTCGTAAAAAACTCGAGTTTTTAGAAAATGTGTTTTATTTCATAAATGGAATCAACAAAGTATGCACATTCTACGTCATAATGACTTTCTATAGTTTGTGCATTCGTCCGGAAATAAGAAAAGCTTACTTCCACCGTTTTTTAAAATCACAGCTTCTAGAAGGTTTATATGATTTCGTAAAAAACACGAGTTTTATTAAATGTGTTTTATTTCATAAATGGAATCAACAAAGTATGCACATTCTACGTCGTAATGACTTTCTATAGTTTGCGCATGCGTCCGGAAATAAGAAAAGCTTACTTCCACCATTTTTTAAAATCACAGCTTCTAGAAGGTTTACATGATTTCGTAAAAAACACAAGTTTTTAGAAAATGTGTTTTATTTCCTAAATGGAATCAAAAAGGTATGTACATTCTACGTAATAACGACTTTATATAGTTTGAGCATGTCCGGAAATAAGAAAAGCTTAATCAACCATTTTTTAAAATCACAGCTTCTAGAAGGTTTACATGATTTCGTAAAAAACACGAGTTCTTAGAAAATGTGTTTTATTTCATAAATGGAATCTACAAAGTATGCACATTCTACGTCATAACGACATTCTATAGTTTGCGCATACGTCTGGAAATAAGAAAAGCTTACTTCCACCGTTTTTTAAAATCACAGCTTCTAGAAGGTTTACATGATTTCGTAAAAAACACGAGTTTTTAGAAAATGTGTTTTATTTCATCAATGGAATCTACAAAGTATGCACATTCTACGTCATAACGACTTTCTATAGTTTGCGCATGCGTCCAGATATAAGAAAAGCTTACTTCCCCCGTTTTTAAAAATCACAGCTTCTAGAAGGTTTACATGATTTCGTAAAAAACACGAGTTTTTAGAAAATGTGTTTTATTTCATAAATGGAATGAACAAAGTATGCACATTCTACGTCATAACGAATCTCTATAGTTTGTGCCTTCGTCCGGAAATAAGAAAAGCTTACTTCCACCGTTTTTTAAAATCACAGCTTCTAGAAGGTTTACATGATTTCGTAAAAAACACAAGTTTTTATAAAATGTGTTTTATTTCATAAATGGAATCTACAAAGTATGCACATTCTATGTCATAACGACATTCTATAGTTTGCGCATACGTCCGGAAATAAGAGAAGCTTACTTCCACCGTTTTTTAAAATCACAGCTTCTAGAAGGTTTACATGATTTCGTAAAAAACACGAGTTTTTAGAAAATGTGTTTTATTTCATAAATGGAATCTACAAAGTATGCACATTCTACGTCATAACGAATTTCTATAGTTTGCGCATGCGTCCAGATATAAGAAAAGCTTACTTCCACCGTTTTTTAAAATCACAGCTTCTAGAAGGTTTACATGATTTCGTAAAAAACACGAGTTTTTAGAAAATGTGTTTTATTTCATAAATGGAATGAACAAAGTATGCACATTCTACGTCATAACGACTCTCTATAGTTTGTGCCTTCGTCCGGAAATAAGAAAATCTTACTTCCACCGTTTTTTAAAATCACAGCTTCTAGAAGGTTTACATGATTTCGTAAAAAACACGAGTTTTTAGAAAATGTGTTTTATTTCATAAATGGAATCAACAAAGTATGCACATTCTACGTCATAACGACTTTCTATAGTTTGCGCATGCGTCCGGAAATGAGAAAAGCTTACTTCCACCGTTTTTTAAAATCATAGCTTCTTGAAGGTTTACATGATTTCTTAAAAAACACGAGTTTTTAGAAAATATTTTTTATTTCATAAATGGAATCAACAAAGTATGCACATTCTACATCATAACGACTTTCTATAGTTTGTGCATGCGTTTGGAAATAAGAAAAGCTTACTTCCCCCGTTTTTTAAAATCACAGCTTCTAGAAGGTTTACATGATTTGTTAAAAAACACGAGTTTTTAGAAAATGTGTTTTATTTCATAAATGGAATAAACAAAGTATGCACATTCTACGTCATAATGACTTTCTATAGTTTAGGCATGCGTCCGGAAATAAGAAAAGCTTACTTCGACCGTTTTTTTAAATCACAGCTTCTAGAAGGTTTACATGATTTCGTAAAAAACACGAGTTTTTAGAAAATGTGTTTTATTTCATTAATGGAATCAACAAAGTATGCACATTCTACGTCATAACGACTTTCTATAGTTTGCGCATGTGTTTGGAAATAAAAAAAACTTACTTCCCCCGTTTTTTAAAATCACAGCTTCTAGAAGGTTTACATGATTTCTTAAAAAACACGAGTTTTTAGAAAATGTGTTTTATTTCATAAATGGAATCTACAAAGTATGCACATTCTACGTCATAACGACTTTCTATAGTTTGCGCATGCGTCCGGAAATAAGAAAAGCTTACTTCCACCGTTTTTTAAAATCACAGCTTCTAGACGGTTTACATGATTTCGTAAAAAACACGGGTTTTTAGAAAATGTGTTTTATTTCATACATGGAATCTGCAAAGTATGCACATTCTACGTCATAACAACTTTCTTTAGTTTATGCATGTGTCCGGAAATAAGAAAAGCTTACTTCCACCGTATTTTAAAATCACAGCTTCTAAAAGGTTTACATGATTTCGTAAAAAACACGAGTTTTTGGAAAATGTGTTTTATTTCATAAATGGAATCTACAAAGTATGCACATTCTACGTCATAACGACTTTCTATAGTTTGCGCATGCGTCCGGAAATAAGAAAATCTTACTTCCCCCGTTTTTTAAAATCACAGCTTCTAGAAGGTTTACATGATTTCTTAAAAAACACAAGTTTTTAGAAAATTTGTTTTATTTCATAAATGGAATCAACAAAGTATGCACATTCTACATCGTAATGACTTTCTAGAGTTTGCGCATGCGTCCGGAAATAAGAAAAGCTTACTTCCACCGTTTTTTAAAATCACAGCTTCTAGAAGGTTTACATGATTTCGTAAAAAACACAAGTTTTTATAAAATGTGTTTTATTTCCTAAATGGAATCTACAAAGTATGCACATTCTACGTAATAACGACTTTATATAGTTTGCGCATGCGTCCGGAAATAAGAAAAGCTTAATCAACCATTTTTTAAAATCACAGCGTCTAGAAGGTTTACATGATTTCGTAAAAAACACGAGTTCTTAGAAAATGTGTTTTATTTCATAAATGGAATCTACGAAGTATGCACATTCTACGTCATAACGAATTTCTATAGTTTGCGCATGCGTCCAGATATAAGAAAAGCTTACTTCCACCGTTTTTTAAAATCACGGCTTCTAGAAGGTTTACATGATTTCGTAAAAAACACGAGTTTTTAGAAAATGTGTTTTATTTCATAAATGGAATCTACAAAGTATGCACATTCTACGTCATAACGAATTTCTATAGTTTGCGCATGCGTCCAGATATAAGAAAAGCTTACTTCCACCGTTTTTTAAAATCACGGCTTCTAGAAGGTTTACATGATTTCGTAAAAAACACGAGTTTTTATAAAATGTGTTTTATTTCATAAATGGAATGAACAAAGTATGCACATTCTACGTCATAACGACTCTCTATAGTTTGTGCCTTCGTCCGGAAATAAGAAAAGCTTACTTCCACAGTTTTTTAAAATCACAGCTTCTAGAAGGTTTACATGATTTCATAAAAAACACGAGTTTTTCGAAAATGTGTTTTATTTCATAAATGGAATCAACAAAGTATGCACATTCTACGTCATAACGACTTTCTATAGTTTGCGCATGCGTCCGGAAATGAGAAAAGCTTACTTCCACCGTTTTTTAAAATCATAGCTTCTTGAAGGTTTACATGATTTCTTAAAAAACACGAGTTTTTAGAAAATATTTTTTATTTCATAAATGGAATCAACAAAGTATGCACATTCTACATCATAACGACTTTCTATAGTTTGCGCATGCGTTTGGAAATAAGAAAAGCTTACTTCCCCCGTTTTTTAAAATCACAGCTTCTAGAAGGTTTACATGATTTCGTAAAAAACACAAGTTTTTAGAAAATGTGTTTTATTTCATAAATGGAATCTACAAAGTATGCACATTCTAAGTCATAACGACTTTCTATAGTTTGCGCATGCGTCCGGAAATGAGAAAAGCTTACTTCCACCGTTTTTTAAAATCATAGCTTCTTGAAGGTTTACATGATTTCGTAAAAAACATGGGTTTTTAGAAAATGTGTTTTATTTCATAAATGGAATCTACAAAGTATGCACATTCTACGTCATAACGTCTTTCTATAGTTTGCTCATGCGTCCGGAAATAAGAAAAGCTTACTTCCACCGTTTTTTAAAATCATAGCTTCTAGAAGGTTTACATGATTTCGTAAAAAACACGGGTTTTTAGAAAATGTATTTTATTTCATAAATGGAATCAACAAATTATGCACATTCTACGTCATAACGAATTTCTATACTTTGCGCATGCGTTTGGAAATAAGAAAAGCTTACTTCCACCGTTTTTTAAAATCACAGCTTCTAGAAGGTTTACATGATTTCATAAAAAACACGAGTTTTTATAAAATGTGTTTTATTTCATAAATGGAATCTACAAAGTATGCACATTCTACGTCATAACGACTTTCTATAGTTTGGGCATGCATCCGGAAATAAGAAAAGCTTACTTCCACCGTTTTTTAAAATCACAGCTTCTAGAAGGTTTACATGATTTCGTAAAAAACACGGGTTTTTAGAAAATGTGTTTTATTTCATAAATGGAATCTGCAAAATATGCACATTCTACGTCATAACGACTTTCTATAGTTTATGCATGCGTCCGGAAATAAGAAAAGCATACTTCCACCGTATTTTAAAATCACAGCTTCTAAAAGGTTTACATGATTTCGTAAAAAACATGAGTTTTTGGAAAATGTGTTTTATTTCATAAATGGAATCTACAAATTATGCACATTCTACGTCATAACGACTTTCTATAGTTTCTGCATGCGTTTGGAAATAAGAAAAGCTTACTTCCCCCGTTTTTTAAAATCACAGCTTCTAGAAGGTTTACATGATTTGTTAAAAAACACGAGTTTTTAGAAAATGTGTTTTATTTCATAAATGGAATCAACAAAGTATGCACATTCTACGTCATAACGACTTTCTATAGTTTGTGCATGCGTCCGGAAATAAGAAAAGCTTACTTCGACCGTTTTTTTAAATCACAGCTTCTAGAAGGTTTACATGATTTCGTAAAAAACACGAGTTTTTAGAAAATGTGTTTTATTTCATAAATGGAATCAACAAAGTATGCACATTCTACGTCATAACGACTTTCTATTGTTTGCGCATGCGTCCAGAAATAAGAAAAGCTTACTTCCAACGTTTTTTAAAAGCACAGCTTCTAGAGGGTTTACACGATTTCTTAAAAAACACGAGTTTTTAGAAAATGTGTTTTATTTCATGAATGGAATCAACAAAGTATGCACATTCTACATCATAACGACTTTCTATAGTTTGCGCATTCATCAGGAAATAAGAAAAGCTTACTTCCACCGTTTTTTAAAATCACAACTTCTAGAAGGTTTACACGATTTCGTAAAAAACACGAGTTTTGAGAAAATGTGTTTTATTTCATAAATGGAATCTACAAAGTATGCACCTTCTACGTCATAACGACTTTCTATAGTTTGCGCATGCGTCTGGAAATAAGAAAAGCTTACTTCCACTGTTTTTTAAAATCACAGCTTCTAGAAGGTTTACATGATTTCGTAAAAAACACGAGTTTTTAGCAAATGTGTTTTATTTCATCAATGGAATATACAAAGTATGCACATTCTAACTCATAATGACTTTCGATAGTTTGTGCATGCGTCCGGAAATAAGAAAAGCTTACTTCCACTGTTTTTTAAAATCACAGCTTCTAGAAGGTTTATATGATTTGTTAAAAAACAAGAGTTTTTAGAAACTGTGTTTTATTTTATAAATGGAAACAACAAAGTATGCACATTCTACGTCATAACGACTTTCTATAGTTTGCGCATGCGTCCGGAAATAAGAAAAGCTTACTTCCCCCATTTTTTAAAATCACAGCTTCTAGAAGGTTTACATGATTTCTTAAAAAACACGAGTTTTTAGAAAATGTGTTTTATTTCATAAATGGAATCAACAAAGTATGCACATGCTAAGTCATCACGACTTTCTATAGTTTGTGCATTCGTCCAGAAATAAGAAAAGCTTACTTCCACCGTTTTTTAAAATCAAAGCTTCTAGAAGGTTTACATGATTTCGTAAAAAACACGAGTTTTTAGAAAATGTGTTTTATTTCATAAATGGAATCTACAAAGTATGCACATTCTACGTCATAATGACTTTCTATCATTTGCGCATGCGTTTGGAAATAAGAAAAGGTTACTTCCCCCGGTTTTTAAAATCACAGCTTCTAGAAGGTTTACTTGATTTGTTAAAAAACACGAGTTTTTAGAAACTGTGTTTTATTTCATAAATGGAATCAACAAAGTATGCACATTCTACGTCATAACGACTTTCTATAGTTTGCGCATGCGTCCGGAAATAAGAAAAGCTTACTTCCCCCGTTTTTTAAAATCACAGCTTCTAGAAGGTTTAGATGATTTCTTAAAAAACACGAGTTTTTAGAAAATGTGTTTTATTTCATAAATGGAATCTACAAAGTATGCACATTCTACGTCATAACGAATTTCTATAGTTTGCGCATGCGTCCGGAAATAAGAAAAGCTTACTTCCCCCGTTTTTTAAAATCACAGCTTCTAGAAGGTTTACATGATTTGTTAAAAAACACGAGTTTTTCGAAACTGTGTTTTATTTCATAAATGGAATCAACAAAGTATGCACATTCTACGTCATATCGACTTTCTATAGTTTGTGCATGTGTCCGGGAATAAGAAAAGCTTACTTCCACCGTTTTTTAAAATCACAGCTTCTAGAAGGTTTACATGATTTCGTAAAAAACACGAGTTTTTAGAAAATGTGTTTTATTTCATAAATGGAATCAACAAAGTATGCACATTCTACGTCATAACGACTTTCTATAGTTTGCGCATGTGTCCGGAAATAAGAAAAGCTTAGTTCCACTGTTTTTTAAAATCACAGCTTCCAGAAGGTTTACACGATTTCTTAAAAAACACGAGATTTTAGAAAATGTGTTTTATTTCATAAATGGAATCAGCAAAGAATGCACATTCTACATCATAACGAGTTTCTATAGTTTGCGACTTCGTCCGGAAATAAGAAAAGATTACTTCCACCGTTTTTTAAAATCACAGCTTCTAGAAGGTTTACATGATTTCGTAAAAAACACGAGTTTTTAGAAAATGTGTTTTATTTCATAAATGGAATCAACAAAGTATGCACATTCTACGTCATAACGACATTCTATAGTTTGCGCATGCGTTTGGAATTAAGAAAAGCTTACTTCCCCCGTTTTTTAAAATCACAGCTTCTAGAAGGTTTACATGATTTGTTAAAAAACACGAGTTTTTAGAAAATGTGTTTTATTTCATAAATGGAACGAACAAAGTATGCACATTCTACGTCATAACGACTTTCTATAGTTTGCGCATGCGTCCGGAAATAAGAAAAGCTTACTTCCCCCGTTTTTTAAAATCACAGCTTCTAGAAGGTTTAGACGATTTCTTAAAAAACACGAGTTTTTAGAAAATGTGTTTTATTTCATAAATGGAATCAACAAAGTATGAGAATTCTACATCATAACGACTTTCTATAGTTTGCGCATGCGTCCGGAAATAAGAAAAGCTTACTTCCCCTGTTTTTAAAAATCACAGCTTCCAGAAGGTTTACATGATTTCTTAAAAAACACGAGTTTTTAGAAAATGTGTTTATTTCATAAATGGAATCAACAAAGTATGCACATTCTACGTCATAACAACTTTCTATAGTTTGTGCATGTGTTTGGAAATAAGAAAAGCTTACTTCCCCCGTTTTTTAAAATCACAGCTTCTAGAAGGTTTACATGATTGCTTAAAAAACACGAGTTTTTAGAAAATGTGTTTTATTTCATAAATGGAAGCTAAAAAGTATGCACATTCTACGTCAGAACGACTTTTTATAGTTTGCGCATGCGTCCGGAAATAAGAAAAGCTTACTTCCCCCGTTTTTTAAAATCACAGCTTCTAGAAGGTTTACATGATTTCTTAAAAAACACGAGTGTTTAGAAACTGTGTTTTATTTCATAAATGGAATCAACAATATATGCACATTCTACGTCATAACAACTTTCTATAGTTTGCGCATGCGTCTGGAAATAAGAAAAGCTTACTTCCACTGTTTTTTAAAATCACAGCTTCTAGAAGGTTTACATGATTTCGTAAAAAACACGAGTTTTTAGAAAATGTGTTTTATTTCATCAATGGAATATACAAAGTATGCACATTCTACGTCATAACGGTTTTCTATAGTTTGCGCATGCTTCCGGAAATAAGAAAAGCTTACTTCCCCCGTTTTTTAAAATCACAGCTTCTAGAAGGTTTATATGATTTGTTAAAAAACACGAGTTTTTAGAAACTGTGTTTTATTTCATAAATGGAATCAACAAAGTATGCACATTCTACGTCATAACGACTTTTTATAGTTTGCGCATGCGTCCGGAAATAGCAAAAGCTTACTTCCACCGTTTTTTAAAATCACAGCCTCTAGAAGGTTTACATGATTTCTTAAAAAACACGAGTTTTTAGAAAATGTGTTTTATTTCATAAATGGAATCTACAAAGTTTGCACATTCTATGTCATAACGAATTTCTATAGTTTGCGCATGCGTCCGGAAATAAGAAAAGCTTACTTCCCTCGTTTTTTAAAATCACAGCTTCTAGAAGGTTAAAAATGATTTGTTAAAAAACACGAGTTTTTAGAAACTGTGTTTTATTTCATAAATGGAATCAACAAAGTATGCACATTCTACGTCATAACGACTTTCTATAGTTTGCGCATGCGTCCGGAAATAAGAAAAGCTTACTTCCACCGTTTTTTAAAATCACAGCTTCTAGAAGGTTTACATGATTTCTTAAAAAACACGAGTTTTTAGAAAATGTGTTTTATTTCATAAATGGAATCTACAAAGTATGCACATTCTATGTCATAACGAATTTCTATAGTTTGCGCATGCGTCCGGAAATAAGAAAAGCTTACTTCCCCCGTTTTTTAAAATCACAGCTTCTAGAAGGTTTACATGATTTGTTAAAAAACACGAGTTTTTAGAAACTGTGTTTTATTTCATCAATGGAATATACAAAGTATGCACATTGTAACTCATAATGACTTTCTATAGTTTGCGCATGCGTCCGGAAATAAGAAAAGCTTACTTCCACTGTTTTTTAAAATCACAGCTTCTAGAAGGTTTACATGATTTCGTAAAAAACACGAGTTTTTAGAAAATGTGTTTTATTTCATAAATGGAATCTACAAAGTATGCACATTCTACGTCATAACGACTTTATATAGTTTGCGGATGCGTCCGGAAATAAGAAAAGCTTACTTCCCCCGTTTTTTAAAATCACAGCTTCTAGAAGGTTTACATGATTTCTCAAAAAACACGAGTTTTTAGAAAATGTGTTTTATTTCATAAATGGAATCAACAAAGTATGCACATTCTATGTCATAACGACTTTCTATAGTTTGCGCATGCGTCCGGAAATAAGAAAAGCTTACTTCCCCCGTTTTTTAAAATCACAGCTTCTAGAAGGTTTACATGATTTCTTAAAAAACACAAGTTTTTTGAAAATGTGTTTTATTTCATAAATGGAATCAACAAGGTATGCACATTCTATATCATAACGACTTTCTATAGTTTGCGCATGCGTCCGGAAATAAGAAAAGCTTACATCCCCCGTTTTTTAAAATCACAGCTTCTAGAAGGTTTACATGATTTCTTAAAAAACACGAGTTTTTAGAAAATGTGTTTTATTTCATAAACGGAATCAACAAAGTATGCACATTCTACGTCATAACGACTTTCTATAGTTTGCGCATGCGTTTGGAAATAAGAAAAGCTTACTTCCCCCATTTTTTAAAATCACAGCTTCTAGAAGGTTTACATGATTTCTTAAAAAACACGAGTTATTAGAAAATGTGTTTTATTTCATAAATGGAATCAACAAAGTATGCACATTCTAAGTCATCACGACTTTCTATAGTTTGTGCATTCGTCTAGAAATAAGAAAAGCTTACTTCCACCGTTTTTTAAAATCAAAGCTTCTAGAAGGTTTACATGATTTCGTAAAAAACACGAGTTCTTAGAAAATGTGTTTTATTTCATAAATGGAATCTACAAAGTATGCACATTCTACATCATAACGACTTTCTATCATTTGCGCATGCGTTTGGAAATAAGAAAAGCTTACTTCCCCCGGTTTTTAAAATCACAGCTTCTAGAAGGTTTACATGATTTGTTAAAAAACACGAGTTTTTAGAAATTGTGTTTTATTTCATAAATGGAATCAACAAAGTATGCACATTCTACGTCATAACGACTTTCTATAGCTTGCGCATGCGTCCGGAAATAAGAAAAGCTTACTTCCCCCGGTTTTTAAAATCACAACTTCTAGAAGGTTTACACGATTTCGTAAAAAACACGAGTTTTGAGAAAATGTGTTTCATTTCATCAATGGAATCTACAAAGTATGCACATTCTACGTCATAACGACTTTCTATAGTTTGCGCATGCGTCCATAAATAAGAAAAGCGTACTTCCACTGTTTTTTAAAATCACAGCTTCTAGAAGGTTTACAAGATTTCGTAAAAAACAAGAGTTTTTAGAAAATGTCTTTTATTTCATAAATGGAATCAACAAAGTATGCACATTCTACGTCATAACAACTTTCTATAGTTTGTGCATGCGTTTGGAAATAAGAAAAGCTTACTTCCCCCGTTTTTTAAAATCACAGCTTCTAGAAGGTTTACATGATTGCTTAAAAAACACGAGTTTTTAGAAAATGTGTTTTATTTCATAAATGGAAGCTAAAAAGTATGCACATTCTACGTCAGAACGACTTTTTATAGTTTGCGCATGCGTCCGGAAATAAGAAAAGCTTACTTCCCCCGTTTTTTAAAATCACAGCTTCTAGAAGGTTTATATGATTTGTTAAAAAACACGAGTTTTTAGAAACTGTGTTTTATTTCATAAATGGAATCAACAAAGTATGCACATTCTACGTCATAACGACTTTCTATAGTTTGCGCATGCATCCGGAAATAGGAAAAGCTTACTTCCACCGTTTTTTAAAATCACAGCCTCTAGAAGGTTTACATGATTTCTTAAAAAACATGAGTTTTTAGAAAATGTGTTTTATTTCATCAATGGAATCTACAAAGTTTGCACATTCTATGTCATAACGAATTTCTATAGTTTGCGCATGCGTCCGGAAATAAGAAAAGCTTACTTCCCTCATTTTTTAAAATCACAGCTTCTAGAAGGTTAAAAATGATTTGTTAAAAAACACGAGATTTTAGAAACTGTGTTTTATTTCATAAATGGAATCAACAAAGTATGCACATTCTATTTCATAACGACTTTCTATAGTTTGCGCATGTGTCCGGAAATAAGAAAAGCTTACTTCCACTGCTTTTTAAAATCATAGCTTCCAGAACGTTTACACGATTTCTTAAAAAACACGAGTTTTTAGAAAATGTGTTTTATTTCATAAATGGAATCAACAAAGTATGCACATTCTACATCATAAGGACTTTCTATAGTTTGCGCCTTCGTCCGGAAATAAGAAAAGATTACTTCCACCGTTTTTTAAAATCACAGCTTCTAGAAGGTTTACATGATTTCGTAAAAAAAACGAGTTTTTAGAAAATGTGTTTTATTTCATAAATGGAATCAACAAAGTATGCACATTCTACGTCATAACGACTTTCTATAGTTTGCGCATGCGTTTGGAAATAAGAAAAGCTTACTTCCCCCGTTCTTTAAAATCACAGCTTCTAGAAGGTTTACATGATTTCGTAAAAAACAAGAGTTTTTAGAAAATGTGTTTTATTTCATAAATGGAATCGACAAAGTATGCACATTCTATGTCATAACGACTTTATATAGTTTGCGCATGCGTCCGGAAATAAGAAAAGCTTACTTCCCCCGTTTTTTAAAATCACAGCTTCTAGAAGGTTTACATGATTTCTCAAAAAACACGAATTTTTAGAAAATGTGTTTTATTTCATAAATGGAATCAACAAAGTATGCACATTCTACGTCATAACGACTTTCTATATTTTGCGCATGCGTCTGGAAATAAGAAAAGCTTACTTCCCCCGTTTTTTAAAATCACAGCTTCTAGAAGGTTTACATGATTTCTTAAAAAACACGAGTTTTTAGAAACTGTGTTTTATTTCATAAATGGAATCAACAAAGTATGCACATTCTACGTCATAACGACTTTCTATAGTTTGCGCATGCGTCCGGAAATAAGAAAAGCTTACTTCCACTGTTTTTTAAAATCACAGCTTCTAGAAGGTTTACATGATTTGTTAAAAAACACGAGTTTTTAGAAACTGTGTTTTATTTCATAAATGGAATCAACAAAGTATGCACATTCTACTTCATAACGACTTTCTATAGTTTGCGCATGCGTCCGGAAATAAGAAAAGCTTACTTCCAACGTTTTTTAAAATCACAGCTTCTAGAAGGTTTACACGATTTCTTAAAAAACACGAGTTTTTAGAAAATGTGTTTTATTTCATAAATGGAATCAACAAAGTATGAGAATTCTACATCATAACGACTTTCTATAGTTTGCGCATTCGTCAGGAAATAAGAAAAGCTTACTTCCACCGTTTTTTAAAATCACAGCTTCTAGAAGGTTTACATGATTTCGTAAAAAACACGAGTTTTTAGAAAATGTGTTTTATTTCATAAATGGAATCTACAAAGTATGCACATTCTACGTCATAACGACTTTATATAGTTTGCGGATGCGTCCGGAAATAAGAAAATCTTACTTCCCCCATTTTTTAAAATCACAGCTTCTAGAAGGTTTACATGATTTCTCAAAAAACATGAGTTTTTAGAAAATGTGTTTTATTTCATAAATGGAATCAACAAAGTATGCACATTCTACGTCATAACGACTTTCTATAGTTTGCGCATGCGTCGGGAAATAAGAAAAGCTTACTTCCCCCGTTTTTTAAAATCACAGCTTCTAGAACGTTTACATGATTTGTTAAAAAACACGAGTTTTTCAAAACTGTGTTTTATTTCATAAATGGAATCAACAAAGTATGCAGATTCTATGTCATAATGACTTTCCATAGTTTGTGCATGTGTCCGGAAATAAGAAAAGCTTACTTCCACCATTTTTTAAAATCACAGCTTCTAGAAGGTTTACATGATTTCTTAAAAAACACGAGTTTTTAGGAAATGTGATTTATTTCATAAATGGAATCAACAAAGTATGCACATTCTATGTCATAACGACTTTCTATAGTTTGCGCATTCGTCTGGAAATAAGAAAAGCTGGCTTCCACCGTTTTTTAAAATCAAAGCTTCTAGAAGGTTTACATGATTTCGTAAAAAACACGAGTTTTTAGAAAATGTGTTTTATTTCATAAATGGAATCTACAAAGTATGCACATTCTACGTCATAATGACTTTCTATAGTTTGCGCATGCGTTTGGAAATAAGAAAAGCTTACTTCCCCCGTTTTTTAAAATCACAGCTTCTAGAAGCTTTACATGATTTGTTAAAAAACACGAGTTTTTAGAAACTTTGTTTTATTTCATAAATGGAATCAACAAAGTATGCACATTCTACATCATAACGACTTTCTATAGTTTGTGCATGCGTCCGGAAATAAGAAAAGCTTACTTCCCCCGTTTTTTAAAATCACAGCTTCTAGAAGGTTTACATGATTTGTTAAAAAACACGAGTTTTTAGAAACTGTGTTTTATTTCATAAACGGAATCAACAAAGTATGCACATTCTACGTCATAACGACTTTCTATAGTTTGCGCATGCGTTTGGAAATAAGAAAAGCTTACTTCCCCCGTTTTTTAAAATCACAGCTTCTAGAAGGTTTACATGATTTCTTAAAAAACACGAGTTTTTAGAAAATGTGTTTTATTTCATAAATGGAATCAACAAAGTATGCACATTCTAAGTCATCACAACTTTCTATAGTTTGTGCATTCGTCCGGAAATAAGAAAAGCTTACTTCCACCGTTTTTTAAAATCAAAGCTTCTAGAAGGTTTACATGATTTCGTAAAAAACACGAGTTTTTAGAAAATGTGTTTTATTTCATAAATGGAATCTACAAAGTATGCACATTCTACGTCATAACGACTTTCTATCATTTGCGCATGCGTTTGGAAATAAGAAAAGCTTACTTCCCCCGGTTTTTAAAATCACAGCTTCTAGAAGGTTTACATGATTTGTTAAAAAACACGAGTTTTTAGAAATTGTGTTTTATTTCATAAATGGAATCAACAAAGTATGCACATTCTACGTCATAACGACTTTCTATAGTTTGCGCATGCGTCCGGAAATAAAAAAAGCTTACTTCCCCCGTTTTTTAAAATCACAGCTTCTAGAAGGTTTAGATGATTTCTTAAAAAACACGAGTTTTTAGAAAATGTGTTTTATTTCATAAATGGAATCTACAAAGTATGCACATTCTACGTCATAACGACTTTCTATAGTTTGCGCATGCGTCCGGAAATAACAAAAGCTTAATTCCCCCGTTTTTTAAAATCACAGCTTCTAGAAGGTTTACATGATTTGTTAAAAAACAGGAGTTTTTAGAAACTGTGTTTTATTTCATAAACGGAATCAACAAAGTATGCACATTCTACGTCATAACGACTTTCTATAGTTTGCGCATGCGTCCGGAAATAAGAAAAGCTTACTTCCAACGTTTTTTAAAATCACAGCTTCTAGAAGGTTTACACGATTTCTTAAAAAACACGAGTTTTTAGAAAATGTGTTTTATTTCATAAATGGAATCAACAAAGTATGCACATTCTACATCATAACGACTTTCTATAGTTTGCGCATTCGTCAGGAAATAAGAAAAGCTTACTTCCACCGTTTTTTAAAATCACAGGTTCTAGAAGGTTTACATGATTTCGTAAAAAACTCGAGTTTTTAGAAAATTTGTTTTATTTCATAAATGTAATCTACAAAGTATGCACATTCTACGTCATAACGACTTTATATAGTTTGCGCATGCGTCTGGAAATAAGAAAAGCTTACTTCCCCCGTTTTTTAAAATCACAGCTTCTAGAAGGTTTACATGTTTTCTCAAAAAACACGAGTTTTTAGAAACTGTGTTTTATTTCATAAATGGAATAAACAAAGTATGCACATTCTACGTCATAACGACTTTCTATAGTTTGCACATGCGTCGAGAAATAAGAAAAGCTTACTTCCCCTTAAAATCACAGCTTCTAGAACGTTTACATGATTTGTTAAAAAACACGAGTTTTTCGAAACTGTGTTTTATTTCATAAATGGAATCAACAAAGTATGCGCATTCTATGTCATAACGACTTTCTATGGTTTGTGCATGTGTCCGGAAATAAGAAAAGCTTACTTCCACCGTTTTTTAAAATCACAGCTTCTAGAAGGTTTACATGATTTCGTAAAAAACACGAGTTTTTAGAAAATGTGTTTTATTTCATAAATGGAATCCACAAACTATGCACATTCTACGTCATAACGACTTTCTATAGTTTGCGCATGTGTCCGGAAATAAGAAAAGCTTACTTCCACTGTTTTTTAAAATCACAGCTTCCAGAAGGTTTACACGATTTCTTAAAAAACACAAGCTTTTAGAAAATGTGTTTTATTTCATAAATGGAATCAACAAAGTATGCACATTCTACATCATAACGACTTTCTATAGTTTGCGCATTCGTCCGGAAATAAGAAAAGATTACTTCCACCGTTTTTTAAAACCACAGCTTCTAGAAGGTTTACATGATTTCGTAAAAAGCACGAGTTTTTAGAAAATGTGTTTTATTTCATAAATGGAATCAACAAAGTATGCACATTCTACGTCATAACGACTTTCTATAGTTTGCGCATGCCTCCAGAAATAAGAAAAGCTTACTTCCCCCGTTTTTTAAAATCACAACTTCTAAAAGGTTTACATGATTTGTTAAAAAACAGGAGTTTTTAGAAACTGTGTTTTATTTCATAAACTGAATCAACAAAGTATGCACATTCCACGTCATAACGAATTTCTATAGTTTGCGCATGCGTCCGGAAATAAGAAAAGCTTACTTCCACCGTTTTTTAAAATCACAGCTTCTAGAAGGTTTACATGATTTCGTAAAAAACACGAGTTTTTAGAAAATGTGTTTCATTTCATCAATGGAATCTACAAAGTATGCACATTCTACGTCTTAACGACTTTCTATAGTTTGCGCATGCGTTTGGAAATAAGAAAAGCTTACTTCCCCCGTTTTTTAAAATCACAGCTTCTAGAAGGTTTACATGATTTCGTAAAAAACACGAGTTTTTAGAAAATGTGTTTTATTTCATAAATGGAATCAACAAAGTATGCACATTCTACGTCATAACGACTTTCTATAGTTTGCGCATGCGTTTGGAAATAAGAAAAGCTTACTTCCCCCGTTTTTTAAAATCACAGATTCTAGAAGGTTTACATGATTTGTTAAAAAACATGAGTTTTTAGAAAATGTGTTTAATTTCATAAATGGAATCAACAAAGTATGCACATTCTACGTCATAACGAATTTCTATAGTTTGCGCATGCGTCCGGAAATAAGAAAAGCTTACTTCCACCGTTTTTTAAAATCACAGCTTCTAGAAGGTTTACATGATTTCGTAAAAAACACAAGTTTTTAGAAAATGTGTTTCATTTCATCAATGGAATCTACAAAGTATGCACATTCTACATCATAACGACTTTCTATAGTTTGCGCATTCGTCCGGAAATAAGAAAAGCTTACTTCCACCGTTTTTTTAAAATCACAGCTTCTAGAAGGTTTACATGATTTCGTAAAAAACACGAGTTTTTAGAAAATGTGTTTTATTTCATAAATGGAATCAACAAAGTATACACATTCTACGTCATAACGACTTTCTATAGTTTGCGCATGCGTTTGGAAATAAGAAAAGTTTACTTCCCCCGTTTTTTAAAATCACAGCTTCTAGAAGGTTTACATGATTTGTTAAAAAACACGAGTTTTTAGAAAATGTGTTTTATTTCATAAATGGAATCAACAAAGTATGCACATTCTACGTCATAACGACTTTCTATAGTTTGCGCATGCCTCCGGAAATAAGAAAAGCTTACTTCCACCGTTTTTTAAAATCACAGCTTCTAGAAGGTTTACATGATTTCGTAAAAAACACGAGTTTTTAGAAAATGTGTTTCATTTCATCAATGGAATCTACAAAGTATGCACATTCTACGTCATAACGACTTTCTATAGCTTGCGCATGCGTCCGGAAATAAGAAAAGCTTACTTCCACTGTTTTTTAAAATCACAGCTTCTAGAAGGTTTACAAGATTTCGTAAAAAACAAGAGTTTTTAGAAAATGTGTTTTATTTCATAAATGGAATCTACAAAGTATGCACATTCTACGTCATAACGACTTTCTATAGTTTGCGCATGCGTCCGGAAATAAGAAAAGCTTACTTCCCCTGTTTTTTAAAATCACAGCTTCCAGAAGGTTTACATGATTTCTTAAAAAACACTAGTTTTTAGAAAATGTGTTTTATTTCATAAATGGAATCAACAAAGTCTGCACATTCTACGTCATAACAACTTTCTATAGTTTGTGCATGCGTTTGGAAATAAGAAAAGCTTACTTCCCCCGTCTTTTAAAATCACAGCTTCTAGAAGGTTTACATGATTTCTTAAAAAACACGAGTTTTTAGAAAATGTGTTTTATTTCATAAATGGAAGCTAAAAACTGTGCACATTCTACTTCATAACGACTTTCTATAGTTTGCGCATGCGTCCGGAAATAAGAAAAGCTGACTTCCCCCGTTTTTTAAAATCACAGCTTCTAGAAGTTTTACATGATTTCTTAAAAAACACGAGTGTTTAGAAACTGTGTTTTATTTCATAAATGGAATCAACAAAGTATGCACATTCTACGTCATAACGACTTTCTATAGTTTGCGCATGCGTCTGGAAATAAGAAAAGCTTACTTCCACTGTTTTTTAAAATCACGGCTCCTAGAAGGTTTACATGATTTCGTAAAAAACATGAGTTTTTAGAAAATGTGTTTTATTTCATCAATGGAATCTACAAAGTATGCACATTCTAAGTCATAAGGACTTTCTATAGTTTGCGCATGCGTCCGGATATAAGAAAAGCTTACTACCCACGTTTTTTAAAATCACAGCTTCTAGAAGGTTTACATGATTTGTTATAAAACACGAGTTTTTAGAAACTGTGTTTTATTTCATAAATGGAATCAACAAAGTATGCACATTCTACGTCATAACGAATTTCTATAGTTTGCGCATGCGTCTGGAAATAAGAAAAGCTTACTTCCACCGTTTTTTAAAATCACAGCTTCTAGAAGGTTTACACGATTTCTTAAAAAAAACGAGTTTTTGAAAATGTGTTTTATTTTATAAATGGAATCAACAAAGTATGCACATTCTACATCATAACGACTTTCTATAGTTTGCAAATTCGTCCGGAAATAAGAAAAGCTTACTTCCACCGTTTTTTAAAATCACAGCTTCTAGAAGGTTTACATGATTTTGTAAAATACACGAGTTTTTAGAAAATGTGTTTTATTTCATAAATGGTATCTACAAAGTATGCACATTCTACATCATAACGACTTTCTATAGTTTGCGCATGCGTCCGGAAATAAGAAAAGCTTACTTCCACCGTTTTTCAAAATCACAGCTTCTAGAAGGTTTACATGATTTCGTAAAAAACACAAGTTTTTAGAAATTATGTTTTATTTCATAAATGGAATCTACAAAGTATGCACATTCTACGTCATAACAACTTTCTATAGTTTGCGCATGCGTTTGGAAATAAGAAAAGCTTACTTCCGCCGTTTTCTAAAATCACAGCTTCTAGAAGGTTTACATGATTTCGTAAAAAACACGAGTTTTTAGAAAATGTAATTTATTTCAGAAATGGAATCTACAAAGTATGCACATTCTACGTCATAACAACTTTCTATAGTTTGCAGATGCGTCCGGAAATAAGAAAAGCTTACTTCCACCATTTTTTAAAATCACAGCTTCTAGAAGGTTTACATGACTTCTTAAAAAACACGAGTTTTTAGAAAATGTGTTTTATTTCATAAATGGAATCAACAAAGTATGCATATTCTACGTCATAACGACTTTCTACTGTTTGCGCATTCGTCCAGAAATAAGAAAAGCTTACTTCCCCCGTTTTTTAAAATCACAGCTTCTAGAAGGTTTACATGAATTCGTAAAAAACACGAGTTTTTAGAAAATGTGTTTTATTTAATAAATGGAATCTACAAAGTATGCACATTCTACGTCATAACGATTTTCTATAGTTTGCGCATGCGTCCGGAAATAAGAAAAGATTACTTCCCCCGTTTTTTAAAATCACAGCTTCTAGAAGGTTTACATGATTTCTGAAAAAACACGAGCTTTTACAAAATGTGTTTTATTTCATAAATGGAATCAACAAAGTATGCACATTCTACGTCATAAGGACTTTCTATAGTTTGTGCATGCGTCTGGAAATAAGAAAAGCTTACTTCCCCCGTTTTTTAAAATCACAGCTTCTAGAAGGTTTACATGATTTCTTAAAAAACACGAGTTTTTAGAAAATGTGTTTTATTTCATAAATGGAATCAACAAAGTATGCACATTCTACGTCATAACGACTTTCTATAGTTTGCGCATGCGTTTGGAAATAAGAAAAGCTTACTTCCCCCGATTTTTAAAATCACAGCTTCTAGAAGGTTTACATGATTTCTTAAAAAACACGAGTTTTTAGAAAATGTGTTTTATTTCATAAATGGAATCAACAAAGTATGCATATTCTACGTCATAACGACTTTCTATAGTTTGCGCATGCGTCCGGAAATAAGAAAATATTACTTCGATCGTTTTTTAAAATCACAGCTTCTAGAAGGTTTACATGACTTCTTAAAAAACACGAGTTTTTAGAAAATGTGTTTTATTTCATAAATGGAATCAACAAAGTATGCACATTCTACGTCATAACGATTTTCTATAGTTTGCACATGCGTCCGGAAATAAGAAAAGCTTACTTCCACCATTTTTTAAAATCACAGCTTCTAGAAGGTTTACATGACTTCTTAAAAAACACGAGTTTTTAGAAAATGTGTTTTATTTCCGAAATGGAATCTACAAAGTATGCACATTCTATGTCATAACGACTTTCTATAGTTTGCACATGCGTCCGGAAATAAGAAAAGCTTACTTCCACCATTTTTCAAAATCACAGCTTCTAGAAGGTTTACATGACTTCTTAAAAAACACGAGTTTTTAGAAAATGTGTTTTATTTCATAAATGGAATCAACAAACTATGCACATTCTACGTCATAACGACTTTCTACATTTTGCGCATTCGTCCGGAAATAAGAAAAGCTTACTTCCCCCGTTTTTTAAAATCACAACTTCTAGAAGGTTTACATGATTTCGTAAAAAACACGAGTTTTTAGAAAATGTGTTTTATTTCATAAATGGAATCAGCAAAGTATGCACATTCTACGTCATAACGACTTTCTATAGTTTGCGCATGCGTTTGGAATTAAGAAAAGCTTACTTCCACCGTTTTTTAAAATCACAGCTTCTAGAAGGTTTACATGATTTCTGAAAAAACACGAGTTTTTACAAAATGTGTTTTATTTCATAAATGGAATCAACAAAGTATGCACATTCTACGTCCTAACGACTTTCTATAGTTTGCGCATGCGTCTGGAAATAAAAAAAGCTTACTTCCCCCGTTTTTTAAAATCCCAGCTTCTAGAAGGTTTACATGATTTCTTAAAAAACACGAGTTTTTAGAAAATGTGTTTTATTTCATAAATGGAAGCTAAAAAGTATGCACATTCTACGTCATAAGGACTTTCTATAGTTTGCGCATGCGTCCGGAAATAAGAAAAGCTTACTTCCCCCGTTTTTTAAAATCACAACTTCTAGAAGGTTTACATGATTTCTTAAAAAACACGAGTGTTTAGAAACTGTGTTTCATTTCATAAATGGAATCAACAAAGTATGCACATTCTACGTCATAACGACTTTCTATACTTTGCGCATGCGTCTGGAAATAAGAAAAGCTTACTTCCACTGTTTTTTAAAATCACAGCTTCTAGAAGGTTTACATGATTTCGTAAAAAACACGAGTTTTTAGAAAATGTGTTTTATTTCATCAATGGAATCTACAAAGTATGCACATTCTAAGTCGTAACGACTTTCTATAGTTTGCGCATGCGTCCGGATATAAGAAAAGCTTACTACCCACGTTTTTTAAAATCACAGCTTCTAGAAGGTTTACATGATTTGTTAAAAAACACGAGTTTTTAGAAACTGTGTTTTATTTCATAAATGGAATCAACAAAGTATGCACATTCTACGTCATAACGAATTTCTATAGTTTGCGCATGCGTCTGGAAATAAGAAAAGCTTACTTCCACCGTTTTTTAAAATCACGGCTTCTAGAAGGTTTACATGATTTCTTATAAAAAACGAGTTTTTAGAAAATGTGTTTTATTTTATAAATGGAATAAACAAAGTATGCACATTCTACATCATAACGACTTTCTATAGTTTGCACATTCGTCCGGAAATAAGAAAAGCTTACTTCCACAGTTTTTTAAAATCACAGCTTCTAGAAGGTTTACATGATTTCGTAAAAAACATGAGTTTTTAGAAAATGTGTTTTATTTCATAAATGGTATCTACAAAGTATGCACATTCTACGTCATAACGACTTTCTATAGTTTGCGCATGCGTCCGGAAATAAGAAAAGCTTACTTCCACCATTTTTCAAAATCACAGCTTCTAGAAGGTTTACATGATTTCGTAAAAAACACGACTTTTTAGAAAATATGTTTTATTTCATAAATGTAATCTACAAAGTATGCACATTCTATGTCATAACAACTTTCTATAGTTTGCACATGCGTCCGGAAATAAGAAAAGCTTACTTCCACCATTTTTTAAAATCACATCTTCTAGAAGGTTTACATGACTTCTTAAAAAACACGATTTTTTAGAAAATGTGTTTTATTTCATAAATGGAATCAACAAAGTATGCACATTCTACGTCATAACGACTTTCTATAGTTTGCACATGCGTCCGGAAATAAGAAAAGTTTACTTCCACCATTTTTTAAAATCACAGCTTCTAGAAGGTTTACATGACTTCTTAAAAAACACAAGTTTTTAGAAAATGTGTTTTATTTCAGAAATGGAATCTACAAAGTATGCACATTCTACGTCATAACGACTTTCTATAGTTTGCACATGCGTCCGGAAATAAGAAAAGCTTACTTCCACCATTTTTTAAAATCACAGCTTCTAGAAGGTTTACTTGACTTCTTAAAAAACACGAGTTTTTAGAAAATGTGTTTTATTTCATAAATGGAATCAACAAAGTATGCACATTCTACGTCATAACAACTTTCTACTGTTTGCGCATTCGTCCGGAAATAAGAAAAGCTTACTTCCCCCGTTTTTTAAAATCACAACTTCTAGAAGGTTTACATTATTTCGTAAAAAACACGAGTTTTTAGAAAATGTGTTTTATTTCATAAATGGAATCAACAAAGTATGCACATTCTACGTCATAACGACTTTCTATAGTTTGCGCATGCGTTTGGAAATAAGAAAAGCTTACTTCCATCGTTTTTAAAAATCACAGCTTCTAGAAGGTTTACATGGTTTCTGAAAAAACACGAGTTTTTACAAAATATGTTTTATTTCATAAATGGAATCAACAAAGTATTCACATTCTACGTCATAACGACTTTCTATAGTTTGCGCATGCGTCTGGAAATAAAAAAAGCTTACTTCCCCCGTTTTTTAAAATCACAGCTTCTAGAAGGTTTACATGATTTCTTAAAAAACACGAGTTTTTAGAAAATGTGTTTTATTTCATAAATGGAATCAACAAAGTATGCACATTCTACATCATAACGACTTTCTATAGTTTGCGCATACGTTTGGAAATAAGAAATGCTTACTTCCCCCGTTTTTTAAAATCACAGCTTCTAGAAGGTTTACATGACTTCTTAAAAAACACGAGTTTTTAGAAAATGTGTTTTATTTCATAAATGGAATCAAGAAAGTATGCACATTCTACGTCATAATGACTTTCTACAGTTTGCGCATTCGTCCGGAAATAAGAAAAGCTTACTTCCACAATTTTTTAAAATCACAGCTTCTAGAAGGTTTGCATGATTTCTTAAAAAACACGAGTTTTTAGAAAATGTGTTTTATTTCAAAATGGAATCAACAAAGTATGCACATTCTACGTCATAACGACTTTCTATTGTTTGCGGATTCGTCCGGAAATAGGAAAAGCTTACTTCCCCCGTTTTTTAAAATCACAGCTTCTAGAATGTTTACATGATTTCGTAAAAAACAAGAGTTTTTAGAAAATGTGTTCTATTTCATAAATGGAAGCTAAAAAGTATGCAAATTCTACGTCATAACGAATTTCTATAGTTTGCGCATGCGTCCGGAAATAAGAAAAGCTTACTTCCCCCGTTTTTTAAAATCACAGCTTCTAGAAGGTTTACATGATTTCTTAAAAAACACGAGTGTTTAGAAACTGTGTTTTATTTCATAAATGGAATCAACAAAGTATGCACATTCTACGTCATAACGACTTTCCATATTTTGCGCATGCGTCTGGAAATAAGAAAAGCTTACTTCCACTGTTTTTTAAAATCACAGCTTCTAGAAGGTTTACATGATTTCGTAAAAAACACGAGTTTTTAGAAAATGTGTTTTATTTCATCAATGGAATCTACAAAGTATGCACATTCTACGTCATAACGACTTTCTATAGTTTGCGCATGCGTCCGGATATAAGAAAAGCTTACTACCCACTTTTTTTAAAATCACAGCTTCTAGAAGGTTTACATGATTTGTTAAAAAACACGAGTTTTTAGAAACTGTGTTTTATTTCATAAATGGAATCAACAAAGTATGCGCATTCTACGTCATAACGAATTTCTATAGTTTGCGCATGCGTCTGGAAATAAGAAAAGCTTACTTCCACCGTTTTTTAAAATGACGGCTTCTAGAAGGTTTACACGATTTCTTAAAAAAAACGAGTTTTTAGAAAATGTGTTTTATTTTATAAATGGAATCAACAAAGTATGCACATTCTACATCATAACGACTTTCTATAGTTTGCACATTCGTCCGGAAATAAGAAAAGCTTACTTCTACCGTTTTTTAAAATCACAGCTTCTAGAAGGTTTACATGATTTCGTAAAAAACACGATTTTTTAGAAAATGTGTTTTATTTCATAAATGGTATCTACAAAGTATGCACATTCTACGTCATAACGACTTTCTATAGTTTGCGCATGCGTCCGGAAATAAGAAAAGTTTACTTCCACCGTTTTTCAAAATCACAGCTTCTAGAAGGTTTACATGATTTCGTAAAAAACATGAGTTTTTAGAAAATGTGTTTTATTTCATAAATGGAATCTACAAAGTATGCACATTCTACGTCATAACAACTTTCTATAGTTTGCGCATGCGTTTGGAAATAAGAAAAGCTTACTTCCGCCGTTTTTTAAAATCACAGCTTCTAGAAGGTTTACATGATTTCGTAAAAAACACGAGTTTTTAGAAAATTTAATTTATTTCAGAAATGGAATCTACAAAGTATGCACATTCTACGTCATAACAACTTTCTATAGTTTGCACATGCGTCCAGAAATAAGAAAAGCTTACTTCCACCATTTTTTAAAATCACAGCTTCTAGAAGGTTTACATGACTTCTTAAAAAACACGAGTTTTTAGAAAATGTGTTTTATTTCATAAATGGAATCAACAAAGTATGCGCATTCTACGTCATAACGACTTTCTATAGTTTGCGCATGCGTCTGGAAATAAGAAAAGCTTACTTCCACCGTTTTTCAAAATCACAGCTTCTAGAAGGTTTACATGATTTCGTAAAAAACACGAGTTTTTAGAAAATATGTTTTATTTCATAAATGGAATCTACAAAGTATGCACATTCTACGTCATAACGAATTTCTATAGTTTGCGCATGCGTTTGGAAATAAGAAAAGCTTACTTCCGCCGTTGTTTAAAATCACAGCTTCTAGAAGGATTACATGATTTCGTAAAAAACACGACTTTTTAGAAAAAGTGTTTTATTTCAGAAATGGAATCTAAAAAGTATGCACATTCTACGTCATAACGACTTTCTATAGTTTTCACATACGTCCGGAAATAAGAAAATCTTACTTCCACCATTTTTTAAAATCACAGCTTCTAGAAGGTTTACATGATTTCGTAAAAAACACGACTTTTTAGAAAATGTGTTTTATTTAAGAAATGGAATCTACAAAGTATGCACATTCTACATCATAACGACTTTCTATAGTTTGCACATACGTCCGGAAATAAGAAAAGCTTACTTCCACCATTTTTTAAAATCACAGCTTCTAGAAGGTTTACATGACTTCTTAAAAAACACGAGTTTTTAGAAAATGTGTTTTATTTCATAAATGGAATCAACAAAGTATGCACATTCTACGTCATAATGACTTTCTACTGTTTGTGCATTCGTCCGGAAATAAGAAAAGCTTACTTCCCCCGTTTTTTAAAATCACAGCTTCTAGAAGGTTTACATGATTTCGTAAAAAACAAGAGTTTTTAGAAAATGTGTTCTATTTCATAAATGGAAGCTAAAAAGTATGCAAATTCTACGTCATAACGAATTTCTATAGTTTGCGCATGCGTCCGGAAATAAGAAAAGCTTACTTCCCCCGTTTTTTAAAATCACAGCTTCTAGAAGGTTTACATGATTTCTTAAAAAACACGAGTGTTTAGAAACTGTGTTTTATTTCATAAATGGAATCAACAAAGTATGCACATTCTACGTCATAACGACTTTCCATATTTTGCGCATGCGTCTGGAAATAAGAAAAGCTTACTTCCACTGTTTTTTAAAATCACAGCTTCTAGAAGGTTTACATGATTTCGTAAAAAACACGAGTTTTTAGAAAATGTGTTTTATTTCATCAATGGAATCTACAAAGTATGCACATTCTACGTCATAACGACTTTCTATAGTTTGCGCATGCGTCCGGATATAAGAAAAGCTTACTACCCACTTTTTTTAAAATCACAGCTTCTAGAAGGTTTACATGATTTGTTAAAAAACACGAGTTTTTAGAAACTGTGTTTTATTTCATAAATGGAATCAACAAAGTATGCGCATTCTACGTCATAACGAATTTCTATAGTTTGCGCATGCGTCTGGAAATAAGAAAAGCTTACTTCCACCGTTTTTTAAAATGACGGCTTCTAGAAGGTTTACACGATTTCTTAAAAAAAACGAGTTTTTAGAAAATGTGTTTTATTTTATAAATGGAATCAACAAAGTATGCACATTCTACATCATAACGACTTTCTATAGTTTGCACATTCGTCCGGAAATAAGAAAAGCTTACTTCTACCGTTTTTTAAAATCACAGCTTCTAGAAGGTTTACATGATTTCGTAAAAAACACGAGTTTTTAGAAAATGTGTTTTATTTCATAAATGGTATCTACAAAGTATGCACATTCTACGTCATAACGACTTTCTATAGTTTGCGCATGCGTCCGGAAATAAGAAAAGTTTACTTCCACCGTTTTTCAAAATCACAGCTTCTAGAAGGTTTACATGATTTCGTAAAAAACATGAGTTTTTAGAAAATGTGTTTTATTTCATAAATGGAATCTACAAAGTATGCACATTCTACGTCATAACAACTTTCTATAGTTTGCGCATGCGTTTGGAAATAAGAAAAGCTTACTTCCGCCGTTTTTTAAAATCACAGCTTCTAGAAGGTTTACATGATTTCGTAAAAAACACGAGTTTTTAGAAAATTTAATTTATTTCAGAAATGGAATCTACAAAGTATGCACATTCTACGTCATAACAACTTTCTATAGTTTGCACATGCGTCCAGAAATAAGAAAAGCTTACTTCCACCATTTTTTAAAATCACAGCTTCTAGAAGGTTTACATGACTTCTTAAAAAACACGAGTTTTTAGAAAATGTGTTTTATTTCATAAATGGAATCAACAAAGTATGCGCATTCTACGTCATAACGACTTTCTATAGTTTGCGCATGCGTCTGGAAATAAGAAAAGCTTACTTCCACCGTTTTTCAAAATCACAGCTTCTAGAAGGTTTACATGATTTCGTAAAAAACACGAGTTTTTAGAAAATATGTTTTATTTCATAAATGGAATCTACAAAGTATGCACATTCTACGTCATAACGAATTTCTATAGTTTGCGCATGCGTTTGGAAATAAGAAAAGCTTACTTCCGCCGTTGTTTAAAATCACAGCTTCTAGAAGGATTACATGATTTCGTAAAAAAACACGACTTTTTAGAAAAAGTGTTTTATTTCAGAAATGGAATCTAAAAAGTATGCACATTCTACGTCATAACGACTTTCTATAGTTTTCACATACGTCCGGAAATAAGAAAATCTTACTTCCACCATTTTTTAAAATCACAGCTTCTAGAAGGTTTACATGATTTCGTAAAAAACACGACTTTTTAGAAAATGTGTTTTATTTAAGAAATGGAATCTACAAAGTATGCACATTCTACATCATAACGACTTTCTATAGTTTGCACATACGTCCGGAAATAAGAAAAGCTTACTTCCACCATTTTTTAAAATCACAGCTTCTAGAAGGTTTACATGACTTCTTAAAAAACACGAGTTTTTAGAAAATGTGTTTTATTTCATAAATGGAATCAACAAAGTATGCACATTCTACGTCATAATGACTTTCTACTGTTTGTGCATTCGTCCGGAAATAAGAAAAGCTTACTTCCCCCGTTTTTTAAAATCACAGCTTCTAGAAGGTTTACATGATTTCGTAAAAAACAAGAGTTTTTAGAAAATGTGTTCTATTTCATAAATGGAAGCTAAAAAGTATGCAAATTCTACGTCATAACGAATTTCTATAGTTTGCGCATGCGTCCGGAAATAAGAAAAGCTTACTTCCCCCGTTTTTTAAAATCACAGCTTCTAGAAGGTTTACATGATTTCTTAAAAAACACGAGTGTTTAGAAACTGTGTTTTATTTCATAAATGGAATCAACAAAGTATGCACATTCTACGTCATAACGACTTTCCATATTTTGCGCATGCGTCTGGAAATAAGAAAAGCTTACTTCCACTGTTTTTTAAAATCACAGCTTCTAGAAGGTTTACATGATTTCGTAAAAAACACGAGTTTTTAGAAAATGTGTTTTATTTCATCAATGGAATCTACAAAGTATGCACATTCTACGTCATAACGACTTTCTATAGTTTGCGCATGCGTCCGGATATAAGAAAAGCTTACTACCCACTTTTTTTAAAATCACAGCTTCTAGAAGGTTTACATGATTTGTTAAAAAACACGAGTTTTTAGAAACTGTGTTTTATTTCATAAATGGAATCAACAAAGTATGCGCATTCTACGTCATAACGAATTTCTATAGTTTGCGCATGCGTCTGGAAATAAGAAAAGCTTACTTCCACCGTTTTTTAAAATGACGGCTTCTAGAAGGTTTACACGATTTCTTAAAAAAAACGAGTTTTTAGAAAATGTGTTTTATTTTATAAATGGAATCAACAAAGTATGCACATTCTACATCATAACGACTTTCTATAGTTTGCACATTCGTCCGGAAATAAGAAAAGCTTACTTCTACCGTTTTTTAAAATCACAGCTTCTAGAAGGTTTACATGATTTCGTAAAAAACACGAGTTTTTAGAAAATGTGTTTTATTTCATAAATGGTATCTACAAAGTATGCACATTCTACGTCATAACGACTTTCTATAGTTTGCGCATGCGTCCGGAAATAAGAAAAGTTTACTTCCACCGTTTTTCAAAATCACAGCTTCTAGAAGGTTTACATGATTTCGTAAAAAACATGAGTTTTTAGAAAATGTGTTTTATTTCATAAATGGAATCTACAAAGTATGCACATTCTACGTCATAACAACTTTCTATAGTTTGCGCATGCGTTTGGAAATAAGAAAAGCTTACTTCCGCCGTTTTTTAAAATCACAGCTTCTAGAAGGTTTACATGATTTCGTAAAAAACACGAGTTTTTAGAAAATTTAATTTATTTCAGAAATGGAATCTACAAAGTATGCACATTCTACGTCATAACAACTTTCTATAGTTTGCACATGCGTCCAGAAATAAGAAAAGCTTACTTCCACCATTTTTTAAAATCACAGCTTCTAGAAGGTTTACATGACTTCTTAAAAAACACGAGTTTTTAGAAAATGTGTTTTATTTCATAAATGGAATCAACAAAGTATGCGCATTCTACGTCATAACGACTTTCTATAGTTTGCGCATGCGTCTGGAAATAAGAAAAGCTTACTTCCACCGTTTTTCAAAATCACAGCTTCTAGAAGGTTTACATGATTTCGTAAAAAACACGAGTTTTTAGAAAATATGTTTTATTTCATAAATGGAATCTACAAAGTATGCACATTCTACGTCATAACGAATTTCTATAGTTTGCGCATGCGTTTGGAAATAAGAAAAGCTTACTTCCGCCGTTGTTTAAAATCACAGCTTCTAGAAGGATTACATGATTTCGTAAAAAACACGACTTTTTAGAAAAAGTGTTTTATTTCAGAAATGGAATCTAAAAAGTATGCACATTCTACGTCATAACGACTTTCTATAGTTTTCACATACGTCCGGAAATAAGAAAATCTTACTTCCACCATTTTTTAAAATCACAGCTTCTAGAAGGTTTACATGATTTCGTAAAAAACACGACTTTTTAGAAAATGTGTTTTATTTAAGAAATGGAATCTACAAAGTATGCACATTCTACATCATAACGACTTTCTATAGTTTGCACATACGTCCGGAAATAAGAAAAGCTTACTTCCACCATTTTTTAAAATCACAGCTTCTAGAAGGTTTACATGACTTCTTAAAAAACACGAGTTTTTAGAAAATGTGTTTTATTTCATAAATGGAATCAACAAAGTATGCACATTCTACGTCATAATGACTTTCTACTGTTTGTGCATTCGTCCGGAAATAAGAAAAGCTTACTTCCCCCGTTTTTTAAAATCACAGCTTCTAGAAGGTTTACATGATTTCGTAAAAAACACGAGTTTTTAGAAAATGTGTTTTATTTCATAAATGGAATCAACAAAGTATGCACATTCTAAGTCATAACGACTTTCTATAGTTTGCGCATGCGTTTGGAAATAAGAAAAGCTTACTTCCCCCGTTTCTTAAAATCACAGCTTCTAGAAGGTTTACATGATTTCTTAAAAATCACGAGTTTTTAGAAAATGTGTTTTATTTCATAAATAGAATCAACAAAGTATGCACATTATATGTCATAACGACTTTCTACAGTTTGTGCATTCGTCCGGAAATAAGAAAAGCTTACTTCCACCATTTTTTAAAATCACGGATTCTAGAAGGTTTACATGAATTCGTAGAAAACAGGAGTTTTTAGAAAATGTGTTTTATTTCATAAATAGAATCAACAAAGCATGCACATTCTACGTCATACCAACTTTCTATAGTTTGCGCATCCGTTTGGAAATAAGAAAAGCTTACTTCGACCGTTTCTTAAAATCACAGCTTCTAGAAGGTTTACACGATTTCTTAAAAAACACGAGTTTTTAGAAAATATGTTTTATTTCATAAATGGAATCAACAAAGCATGCACATTCGACGTCATAACGACTTTCTATAGTTTGCGCATTCATCCGGAAATAAGAAAAGCTTACTTCCCCCGTTTTTTAAAATCAAAGCTTCTAGAAGGTTTACATGATTTCTTAAAAAACACGAGTTTTTAGAAAATGTGTTTTATTTCATAAATGGAATCAACAAAGTATGCACATTCTAAGTCATAACGACTTTCTATAGTTTGCGCATTCATCTGGAAATAAGAAAAGCTTACTTCCCCCGTTTTTTAAAATCAATGTTTCTAAAACGTTTACATGATTTCTTAAAAAACACGAGTTTTTAGAAAATGTGTTTTATTTCATAAATGGAATCAACAAAGTATGCACATTCTAAGTCATAACGACTTTCTATAGTTTGCGCATGCGTTTGGAAATAAGAAAAGCTTACTTCCCCCGTTTCTTAAAATCACAGCTTCTAGAAGGTTTACATGATTTCTTAAAAAACACGAGTTTTTAGAAAATGTGTTTTATTTCATAAATGGAATCAACAAAGTATGTACATTCTACGTCATAACGACTTTCTATAGTTTGCGCATGCATCCGGAAATAAGAAAAGCTTACTTCCACCATTTTTTAAAATAACAGCTTCTAGAAGGTTTACATGATTTCGTAAAAAACACGAGTTTTTAGAAAATGTGTTTTACTTCATAAATGGAATCTACAAAGTATGCACATTCTACGTCATAACACTTTCTATAGTTTGCGCATTCGTCTGGAAATAAGAAAAGCTTACTTCCCCCGTTTTTTAAAATCAAAGTTTCTAGAACGTTTACATTATTTCTTAAAAAACACGAGTTTTTAGAAAATGTGTTTTATTTCATAAACGGAATCAACAAAGTATGCACATTCTACATCATAACGACTTTCTATAGTTTGCGCATGCGTTTCGAAATAAGAAAAGCTTACTTCCCCCGTTTTTTAAAATCACAGCTTCTAGAAGGTTTACATGATTTGTTAAAAAACACGAGTTTTTAGAAAATGTGTTTTATTTCCTAAATGGAATCAACAAAGTATGCACATTCTACGTCATAACGACTTTCTATAGTTTGCGCATGCGTCCGGAAATAAGAGAAGCTTACTTCCACCGTTTTTCAAAATCACAGCTTCTAGAAGGTTTACATGATTTCGTAAAAAACACGAGTTTTTAGAAAATGTGTTTTATTTCATAAATGGAATCTACAAAGTATGCACATTCAACGTCATAACGACTTTCTATAGTTTGCGCATGCGTTTGGAAATAAGAAAAGCTTACTTCCGCCGTTTTTTAAAATCACAGCTTCTAGAAGGTTTACATGATTTCGTAAAAAACACGAGTTTTTAGAAAATGTGTTTTATTTCAGAAATGGTATCAACAAAGTATGCACATTCTACGTCATAACGACTATCAGCAAATGTGTTTTATTTCATAAAGGGAATCTAGAAAGTATGCACATTCTGCGTCATAACGACTTTCTATAGTTTGCACATTCGTCCGGAAATAAGAAAAGCTTACTTCCCCCGTTTTTTAAAATCAAAGCTTCTAGAAGGTTTACATGATTTCTTAAAAAACACGAGTTTTTAGAAAATGTGTTTTATTTCATAAATGGAATCAACAAAGTATGCACATTGTAAGTCATAACGACTTTCTATAGATTGCGCATGCGTTTGGAAATAAGAAAAGCTTACTTCCCCCGTTTTTTAAAATCACAGCTTCTAGAAGGTTTACATGATTTCTTAAAAAACACGAGTTTTTAGAAAATGTGTTTTATTTCATAAATCAAATCAACAAAGTATGCACATTCTATGTCATAACGACTTTCTATAGTTTGCACATGCGTTTGGAAATAAGAAAAGCTTACTTCCCCCGTTTTTTAAAATCACAGCTTCTAGAAGGTTTACATGATTTCTTAAAAAACACGAGTTTTTAGAAAATGTGTTTTATTTCATAAATGGAATCAACAAAGTATGCACATTCTACGTCATAACGACTTTCTATAGTTTGCGCATGCGTCCGGAAATAAGAAAAGCTTACTTCTCCCATTTTTTAAAATCACAGCTTCTAGAAGGTTTACATGATTTCTTAATAAACACGAGTTTTTAAAAAATGTGTTTTATTTCATAAATGGAATCAACAAAGTATGCACATTCGACGTCATAACGACTTTCTATAGTTTGCGCATTCGTCCGGAAATAAGAAAAGCTTACTTCCACGGTTTTTTAAAATCAAAGCTTCTAGAAGGTTTACATGATTTCGTAAAAAACACGAGTTTTTAGAAAATATTTTTTATTTTATAAATGGAATGAACAAAGTATGCACATTCTACGTCATAACGACTTTCTATAGTTCGAACATGCGTCCGGAAATAAGAAAAGCTTACTTCCACCGTTTTTTAAAATCACAGCTTCTAGAAGGGTTACATGACTTCTTAAAAAATGAGTTTTTAGAAAATGTGTTTTATTTCCTAAATGGAATCAACAAAGTATGCAGATTCTACGTCATAACGACTTTCAACGGTTTTCGCATTCGTCCAGAAATAAGAAAAGCTTACTTCTCCCATTTTTTAAAATCACAGCTTCTAGAAGGTTTACATGATTTGTTAAAAAACACGAGTTTTTAGAAAATGTGTTTTATTTCATAAATGGAATCAACAAAGTATGCACATTCTACGTCATAACGACTTTCTATAGTTTGCGCATGCGTTTGGAAATAAGAAAAGCTTACTTGCCCCGTTTTTTAAAATCACCGCTTCTAGAAGGTTTACATGATTTCTGAAAAAACACGGGTTTTTAGAAAATGTGTTTTATTTCATAAATGGAATCAACAAAGTATGCATATTCTAGGTCATAACGAGTTTCTATAGTTTGCGCATTCGTCCGGAAATAAGAAAAGCTTACTTCCACAGTTTTTTAAAATCAAAGCTTCTAGAAGGTTTACATGATTTATTAAAAAAGACGAGTTTTTAGAAAATGTGTTTTATTTCATAAATGGAATCAACAAAGTATGCACATTCTAAGTCATAACGACTTTCTATAGTTTGCGCATTCGTCCGGAAGTAAGAAAAGCTTACTTCCCCTGTTTTTTAAAATCACAGCTTCTAGAAGGTTTACATGATTTCTTAAAAAACATGAGTTTTTAGAAAATGTGTTTTATTTAATAAATGGAATCAACAAAGTATGCACATTCTACATCATAACGAATTTCTATAGTTCCGCATGCGTTTGGAAATAAGAAAAGCTTACTTCCACCGTTTTTTAAAATCACAGCTTCTAGAAGGTTTACACGATTTCTTAAAAAACACGAGTTTTTAGAAAATGTGTTTTATTTCATAAATGGAATCAACAAAGTATGCACATTCTATGTCATAACGAGTTTCTATAGTTTGCGCATTCGTCCGGAAGTAAGAAAAGCTTACTTCCACCGTTTTTTAAAATCACAACTTCTAGAAGGTTTACATGATTTCGTAAAAAACATGACTTTTTAGAAAATGTGTTTTATTTCATAAATGGAATCTACAAAGTATGCACATTCTACGTCATAACGACTTTCTATAGTTTGCACATGCGTCCGGAAATAAGAAAAGCTTACTTCCCCCGTTTTTTAAAATCACAGCTTCTAGAAGGTTTACAAGATTTCGTAAAAAACACGACTTTTTAGAAAATGTGTTTTATTTCATAAATGGAATCCACAAAGTATGCACATTCTACGTCATAACGACTTTCTATAGTTTGCGCATGCGTCAAGAAATAAGAAAAGCTTACTTCCCCCGTTTTTAAAATCACGGCTTCTAGAAGGTTTACATGATTTCTTAAAAAACACGAGTTTTTAGAAAATGTGTTTTATTTCATAAATGGAATCTACAAAGTATGCACATTCTACGTCTTAACGACTTTATATAGTTTGCGCATGCGTCCGGAAATAAGAAAAGCTTACTTCCCCCGTTTTTTAAAATCAAAGCTTCTAGAAGGTTTACATGATTTCTTGAAAAACATGAGTTTTTAGAAAATGTGTTTTATTTCATAAATGGAATCAACAAAGTATGCACATTCTAAGTCATAACGACTTTCTATAGTTTGCGCATGCGTTTGGAAATAAGAAAAGCTTACTTCCCCCGTTTTTTAAAATCACAGCTTCTAGAAGGTTTACATGATTTCTTAAAAAACACGAGTTTTTAGAAAATGTGTTTTATTTCATAAATGGAATCAACAAAGTATGCACATTCTAAGTCATAACGATTTTCTACAGTTTGCGCATGCGTTTGGAAATAAGAAAAGCTTGCTTCCCCCGTTTTTTAAAATCACAGCTTCTAGAAGGTTTACATGATTTCTTAAAAGAGACGAGTTTTTAGAAAATGTCTGTTATTTCATAAATGGAATCAACAAAGTATGCACATTCTACGTCATAACGACTTTGTATAGTTTGCGCATGCTTCCGGAAATAAGAAAACCTTACTTCCACCATTTTTGAAAATCACAGCTTCTAGAAGGTTTACACGATTTCTTAAAAAACACGAGTTTTTAGAAAATGTGTTTTATTTCATAAATGGAATCAACAAAGTATACACATTCTACGTCATAACGACTTTCTACAATTTTCGTATTCGTCCGGAAATAAGAAAAGCTTACTTCCACCATTTTTTAAAATCACGGATTCTAGAAGGTTTACATGATTTCTTAAAAAACACGAGTTTTTAGAAAATGTGTTCTATATCATAAATGGAATCAACAAAGTATGCACATTATACATCATAACGGCTTTCTTTAGTTTGCGCATGCGTTTGGAAATAAGAAAAACTTACTTGCCCCGTTTTTTAAAATCACAGCTTCTAGAAGGTTTACACGATTTCTTAAAAAACACGATTTTTTAGAAAATGTGTTTTATTTCATAAATGGAATCAACAAAGTATGCACATTATAAGTCATAACGACTTTCTATAGTTTGCGCATTTGTCTGGAAATAAGAAAAGCTTACTTCCCCCGTTTTTTAAAATCAAAGTTTCTAGAACGTTTACATGATTTCTTAAAAAACACGAGTTTTTAGAAAATGTGTTTTATTTCATAAATGGAATCAAAAAAGTATGCACATTCTAAGTCATAACGACTTTCTATAGTTTGCGCATGCGTTTGGAAATAAGAAAAGCTTACTTCCCCCGTTTCTTAAAATCACAGCTTCTAGAAGGTTTACATGATTTCTTAAAAAACACGAGTTTTTAGAAAATGTGTTTTATTTCATAAATGGAATCAACAAAGTATGTACATTCTACGTCATAACGACTTTCTATAGTTTGCGCATGCGTCCGGAAATAAGAAAAGCTTACTTCCACCGTTTTTTAAAATCACAGCTTCTAGAAGGTTTACATGATTTCGTAAAAAACACGAGTTTTTAGAAAATGTGTTTTATTTCATAAATGGAATCTACAAAGTATGCACATTCTACGTCATAACGACTTTCTATAGTTTGCGCATTCGTCCGTAAATAAGAAAAGCTTACTTCCACCGTTTTTTAAAATCACAGCTTCTAGAAGGTTTACATGATTTCGTAAAAAACACGAGTTTTTAGAAAATGTGTTTTATTTCATAAATGGAATCTACAAAGTATGCACATTCTACGTCATAACGACCTTCTATAGTTTGCACATGCGTCCGGAAATAAGAAAAGCTTACTTCCCCCGTTTTTTAAAATCACAGCTTCTAGAAGGTTTACATGATTTCTTAAAAATCACGAGTTTTTAGAAAATGTGTTTTATTTCATAAATAGAATCAACAAAGTATGCACATTATACGTCATAACGACTTTCTACAGTTTGTGCATTCGTCCGGAAATAAGAAAAGCTTACTTCCACCATTTTTTAAAATCACGGATTCTAGAAGGTTTACATGATTTCGTAGAAAACACGAGTTTTTAGAAAATGTGTTTTATTTCATAAATGGAATCAACAAAGCATGCACATTCTACGTCATACCGACTTTCTATAGTTTGCGCATCCGTTTGGAAATAAGAAAAGCTTACTTCGACCGTTTTTTAAAATGACAGCTTCTAGAAGGTTTACACGATTTCTTAAAAAACACGAGTTTTTAGAAAATGTGTTTTATTTCATAAATGGAATCAACAAAGTATGCACATTCGACGTCATAACGTCTTTCTATAGTTTGCGCATTCGTCCGGAAATAAGAAAAGCTTACTTCCACCGTTTTTTAAAATCAAAGCTTCTAGAAGGTTTACATGATTTCGTAAAAAACACGAGTTTTTAGAAAATGTGTTTTATTTCATAAATGGAATGAACAAAGTATGCACATTCTACGTGATAACGACTTTCTATAGTTCGCACATGCGTCCGGAAATAAGAAAAGCTTACATCCACCGTTTTTTAAAATCACAGCTTCTAGAAGGTTTACATGACTTCTTAAAAAAATGAGTTTTTAGAAAATGTGTTGTATTTCATAAATGGAATCAACAAAGTATGCACATTCTACGTCATAACGACTTTCAACAGTTTTCCCATTCGTCCAGAAATAAGAAAAGCTTACTTCCCCCGTTTTTTAAAATCACAACTTCTAGAAGGTTTACATGATTTGTTAAAAAACACGAGTTTTTAGAAAATGTGTTTTATTAAATAAATGGAATCAACAAAGTATGCACATTCTACGTCATAACGACTTTCTATAGTTTGCGCATGCGTTTGGAAATAAGAAAAGCTTACTTCCCCCGTTTTTTAAAATCACAGCTTCTAGAAGGTTTACATGATTTCTTAAAAAACACGAGTTTTTAGAAAATGTGTTTTATTTAATAAATGGAATCAACAAAGTATGCACATTCTACGTCATAACGAATTTCTATAGTTCCGCATGCGTTTGGAAATAAGAAAAGCTTACTTCCACCGTTTTTGAAAATCACAGCTTCTAGAAGGTTTACATGATTTCTTAAAAAACACGAGTTTTTAGAAAATGTGTTTTATTTCATAAATGGAATCAACAAAGTATGCACATTCTAAGTCATAACGACTTTCTATAGTTTGCGCATTCGTCTGGAAATAAGAAAAGCTTACTTCCCCCGTTTTTTAAAATCAAAGTTTCTAGAACGTTTACATGATTTCTTAAAAAACACGAGTTTTTAGAAAATGTGTTTTATTTCATAAATGGAATCAACAAAGTATGCACATTCTACGTCATAACGACTTTCTATAGTTTGCGCATGCGTTTCGAAATAAGAAAAGCTTGCTTCCCCCGTTTTTTAAAATCATAGCTTCTAGAAGGTTTACATGATTTGTTAAAAAACACGAGTTTTTAGAAAATGTGTTTTATTTCATAAATGGAATCAACAAAGTATGCACATTCTACGTCATAACGACTTTCTATAGTTTGCGCATGCGTCCGGAAATAAGAAAAGCTTACTTCCACCGTTTTTCAAAATCACAGCTTCTAGAAGGTTTACATGATTTCGTAAAAAACACGAGTTTTTAGAAAATGTGTTTTATTTCATAAATGGAATCTACAAAGTATGCACATTCAACATCATAACGACTTTCTATAGTTTGCGCATGCGTTTGGAAATAAGAAAAGCTTACTTCCGCCGTTTTTTAAAATCACAGCTTCTAGAAGGTTTACATGATTTCGTAAAAAACACGAGTTTTTAGAAAATGTGTTTTATTTCAGAAATGGAATCAACAAAGTATGCACATTCTACGTCATAACGACTATCAACAAATGTGTTTTATTTCATAAAGGGAATCTAGAAAGTATGCACATTCTACGTCATAACGACTTTCTATAGTTTGCACATTCGTCCGGAAATAAGAAAAGCTTACTTCCCCCGTTTTTTAAATCCAAAGCTTCTAGAAGGTTTACATGATTTCTTAAAAAACACGAGTTTTTAGAAAATGTGTTTTATTTCATAAATGGAATCAACAAAGTATGCACATTCTATGTCATAACAACTTTCTATAGATTGTGCATGCGTTTGGAAATAAGAAAAGCTTACTTCCCCCGTTTTTTAAAATCACAGCTTCTAGAAGGTTTACATGATTTCTTAAAAAACACGAGTTTTTAGAAAATGTGTTTTATTTCATAAATCGAATCAACAAAGTATGCACATTCTACGTCATAACGAATTTCTATAGTTTGCACATGCGTTTGGAAATAAGAAAAGCTTACTTCCCCCGTTTTTTAAAATCACAGCTTCTAGAAGGTTTACATGATTTCTTAAAAAACACGAGTTTTTAGAAAATGTTTTTTATTTCATAAATGGAATCAACAAAGTATGCACATTCTACGTCATAACGACTTTCTATAGTTTGCGCATGCGTCCGGAAATAAGAAACGCTTACTTCTCCCATTTTTTAAAATCACAGCTTCTAGAAGGTTTACATGATTTCTTAAAATACACGAGTTTTTAGAAAATGTGTTTTATTTCATAAATCGAATCAAAAAAGTATGCACATTCTACGTCATAACGACTTTCTATAGTTTGCACATGCGTTTGGAAATAAGAAAAGCTTACTTCCGCCGTTTTTTAAAATCACACCTTCTAGAAGGTTTACATGATTTCGTAAAAAACACGAGTTTTTAGAAAATGTGTTTTATTTCAGAAATGGAATCTACAAAGTATGCACATTCTACGTCATAACGACTTTCTATAGTTTGCACATGCGTCCGAAAATAAGAAAAGCTTACTTCCACCGTTTTTTAAAATCACAGCTTCTAGAAGGTTTACATGACTTCTTAAAAAACACGAGTTTTTAGAAAATGTGTTTTATTTCATAAATGGAATCAACAAAGTATGCACATTCTACGTCCTAACGACTTTCTACTGTTTGCGCATTTGTCCGAAAATAAGAAAAGCTTACTTCCCCCGTTTTTTAAAATCACAGCTTCTAGAAGGTTTACATGATTTCGTAAAAAACACGAGTTTTTAGAAAATGTGTTTTATTTCATAAATGGAATCAACAAAGTATGCACATTCTACGTCATAACGACTTTCTATAGTTTGCGCATGCGTTTCGAAATAAGAAAAGCTTACTTCCCCCGTTTTTTAAAATCACAGCTTCTAGAAGGTTTACATGATTTGTTAAAAAACACGAGTTTTTAGAAAATGTGTTTTATTTCATAAATGGAATCAACAAAGTATGCACATTCTACGTCATAACGACTTTCTATAGTTTGCGCATGCGTCCGGAAATAAGAAAAGCTTACTTCCACCGTTTTTCAAAATCACAGCTTCTAGAAGGTTTACATGATTTCGTAAAAAACACGAGTTTTTAGAAAATGTGTTTTATTTCATAAATGGAATCTACAAAGTATGCACATTCAATATCATAAGGACTTTCTATAGTTTGCGCATGCGTTTGGAAATAAAAAAAGCTTACTTCCCCCGTTTTTTAAAATCACAGCTTCTAGAAGGTTTACATGATTTGTTAAAAAACATGAGTTTTTAGAAAATGTGTTTTATTTCATAAATGGAATCAACAAAGTATGCACATTCTACGTCATAACGAATTTCTATAGTTTGCGCATGCGTCCAGAAATAAGAAAAGCTTACTTCCACCATTTTTTAAAATCACAGCTTCTAGAAGGTTTACATGATTTCTTAAAAAACACGAGTTTTTAGAAAATGTGTTTTATTTCATCAATGTAATCAACAAAGTATGCACATTCTATGTCATAACGACTTTCTATAGTTTGCGCATGCGTCCGGAAATAAGAAAAGCTTACTTCCACCATTTTTTAAAATCACAGCTTCTAGAAGGTTTACATGATTTCGTAAAAAAAAGGAGTTTTTAGAAAATGTGTTTTATTTCATAAATGGAATCTACAAAGTATGCACATTCTATGTCATAACGACATTCTATAGTTTGCGCATGCGTCCGGAAATAAGAAAAGCTTACTTCCACCATTTTTTAAAATCACAGCTTCTAGAAGGTTTACATGATTTCGTAAAAAAAAGGAGTTTTTAGAAAATGTGTTTTATTTCATAAATGGAATCTACAAAGTATGCACATTCTATGTCATAACGACATTCTATAGTTTGCGCATGCGTCCGGAAATAAGAAAAGCTTACTTCCATCATTTTTTAAAATCACAGCTTCTAGAAGGTTTACATGATTTCGTAAAAAACACGAGTTTTTAGAAAATGTGTTTTATTTCATAAATGGAATCTACAAAGTATGCACATTCTACGTCATAATGAATTTCTATAGTTTGCGCATGCGTCCGGAAATAAGAAAAGCTTACTTCCACCATTTTTTAAAATCACAGCTTCTAGAAGGTTTACATAATTTCGAAAAAAACACGTGTTTTTAGAAAATGTTTTTTATTTCATAAATGGAATCTAAAAAGTATGGACATTCTACGTCATAATGACATTCTATAGTTTGCGCATGCGTCTGGAAATAAGAAAAGCTTACTTCCACCGTTTTTTAAAATCACAGCTTCTAGAAGGTTTACATGATTTCTTAAAAAAAACGAGTTTTTAGAAAATGTGTTTTATTTCATAAATGGAATCTACAAAGTATGCACATTCTATGTCATAACGAATTTCTATAGTTTGCGCATGCGTCCGGAAATAAGAAAAGCTTACTTTCCCCGTTTTTTAAAATCACAGCTTCTAGAAAGTTTACATGATTTGTTAAAAAACACGAGTTTTTAGAAACTGTGTTTTATTTCATAAATGGAATCAACAAAGTATGCACATTCTACATCATAACGACTTTCTATAGTTTGCGCATTCATCCGGAAATAAGAAAAGCTTACTTCCCCCGTTTTTTTAAATCACAGCTTCTAGAAGGTTTACATGATTTCGTAAAAACCACGAATTTTTGAAAATGTGTTTTATTTCATAAATGGAATCTACAAAGTATGCACATTCTACGTCATAACGAATTTGTATGGTTTGCGCATGCGTTTGGAAATAAGAAAAGCTTACTTCCCCTGTTTTTTAAAATCACAGCTTCTAGAAGGTTTACAAGATTTCGTAAAAAACACGAGTTTTTAGAAAATGTGTTTTATTTCATAAATGGAATCTACAAAGTATGCACATTCTACGTCATAACGACTTTCTATTGTTTGCACATGCATCCGGAAATAAGAAAAGCTTACTTCCACTGTTTTTTAAAATCACAGCTTCTAGAAGGTTTACATGATTTCCTAAAAAACAAGAGTTTTTAGAAAATGTGTTTTATTTCATAAATGGAATCAACAAAGTATGCACATTCTACGTCATAACGACTTTCTATAGTTTGCGCATGCGTCCAGAAATAAGAAAAGCTTACTTCCCCCGTTTTTTAAAATCACAGCTTCTAGAAGGTTTACATGATTTCGTAAAAAACACGAGTTTTTAGAAAATGTGTTTTATTTCATAAATGGAATCTACAAAGTATGCACATGCTACGTCATAATGACTTTCTATAGTTTACGCATGCGTCCGGAAATAAGAAAAGCTTACTACCACCGTTTTTTAAAATCACAGCTTCTAGAAGGTTTACATGATTTCTTAAAAAACACGAGTTTTTAGAAAATGTGTTTTATTTCATAAATGGAATCAACAAAGTATGCACATCCTACGACATAATGACTTTCTATAGTTTGCGCATTCATCCGGATATAAGAAAAGCTTACTTCCACCGTTTTTTAAAATCACAGCTTCTAGAAGGTTTACATGATTTTGTAAAAAACACGAGTTTTTAGAAAATGTGTTATATTTCATAAATGGAATCTACAAAGTATGCACATTCTACGTCATAATGACTTTCTATAGTTTGCGCATGCGTCCGGAAATAAGAAAATCTTACTTCCACCATTTTTTAAAATCACAGCTTCTAGAAGGTTTACATGATTTCTTAAAAAACAAGAGTTTTTAGAAAATGTGTTTTATTTCATAAATGGAATCAACAAAGTATGCACATTCTACGTCATAACGACTTTCTAGAGTTTGCGCTTGCGTTTGAAAATAAGAAAAGCTTAGTTCCCCCATTTTTTAAAATCATAGCTTCTAGAAGGTTTACATGATTTCTTAAAAAACACGAGTTTTTAGAAAATGTGTTTTATTTCATAAATGGAATCAACAAAGTATGCACATTCTACGTCATAACGACTTTCTATAGTTTGCGCATGCGTTTGGAAATAAGAAAAGCTTACTTCCCCAGTTTTTTAAAATCACAGCTTCTAGAAGGTTTACATGATTTCTTAAAAAACAAGAGTTTTTGGAAAATGTGTTTTATTTCTTAAATGAAATCAACAAAGTATGCACATTCTACGTCATAACGACTTTCTATAGTTTGCGCATGCGTCCGGAAATAAGGAAAGATTACTTCCACCGTTTTTTAAAATCACATCTTCTAGAAGGTTTACATGATTTCTTAAAAAACACGAGTTTTTGGAAAATGTGTTTTATGTCATAAATGGAATCAACAAAGTATGCACATTCTACGTCATAACGACTTTCTATAGTTTGCGCATGCGATTGGAAATAAGAAAAGCTTACTTCCCCCGTTTTTTAAAATCACAGCTTCTAGAAGGTTTACATGATTTCTTAAAAAACACAAGGTTTTAAAAAATGTGTTTTTTTTCATAAATGGAATCAACAAAGTATGCACATTCTACGTCATAACGAATTTCTATAGCTTGCGCATGCGTCCGGAAATAAGAAAAGCTTACTTCCACCGTATTTTAAAATCACAGCTTCTAGAAGGTTTACATGATTTCGTAAAAAACACGAGATTTTAGAAAATATGTTTTATTTCATAAATGGATTCTACAAAGTATGCACATTCTATGTCATAACGACTTTCTATTGTTTGTGCATGTGTCCGGAAATAAGAAAAGCTTATTTCCACCATTTTTTAAAATCACAGCTTCTAGAAGGTTTACATGATTTCGTAAAAAACACGAGTTTTTAGAAAATGTGTTTTATTTCATAAATGGAATCTACAAAGTATGCACATTCGGAGTCATAACGACATTCTATAGTTTGCGCATGCGTCCGGAAATAACAAAAGCTTACTTCCCCCGTTTTTTAAAATCATGGCTTCTAAAAGATTTACATGATTTCCTAAAAAACACGAGTCTTTAGAAAATGTGTTTTATTTCATAAACGGAATCAACAAAGTATGCACATTCTACGTCATAACAACTTTCTATAGTTTGCGCATGCGTTTGGAAATAAGAAAAGCTTACTTCCTACGTTTTTTAAAATCACAGCTGCTAGAAGGTTTACATGATTTCTTAAAAAACACGAGTTTTTAGAAAATGTGTTTTATTTCATAAATGGAATCAAGAAAGTATGCACATTCTACGTCATAACGACTTTCTATAGTTTGCGCATGCGTTTGGAAATAAGAAAATCTTACTTCCCCCGTTTTTTAAAATCACAGCTTCTAGAAGGTTTACATGATTTCTTAAAAAACACGAGTTTTTAGAAAATGTGTTTTCTTTCATAAATGGAATCAACAAAGTATGCACATTTTACGTCATAACGAATTTCTATAGTTTGCGCATGCATCCGGAAATAAGAAAAGCTTACATCCACCGTTTTTTAAAACCACAGCTTCTAGAAGGTTTACATGATTTCTTAATAAACACGAGTTTTTAGAAAATGTGTTTTATTTCATAAATGGAATCAACAAAGTATGCACATTCTAGATCATAACAACTTTCTATAGTTTGTGCATTCATCCAGAAATAAGAAAAGCTTAATTCCACCGTTTTTTAAAATCACAGCTTCTAGAAGGTTTACATGATTTCGTAAAAAAGACGAGTTTTTGAAAATGTGTTTTATTTCATAAATGGAATCTACAAAGTATGCACATTCTACGTCATAACGACTTTCTATGGTTTGCGCATGCGTTCAGAAATAAGAAAAGCTTACTTCCCCCGTTTTTTAAAATCACAGCTTCTAGAAGGTTTACATGATTTCGTAAAAAACACGAGTTTTTAGAAAATGTGTTTTATTTCATAAATGGAATCTACAAAGTATGCACATTCTACGTCATAACGACTTTCTATAGTTTGCGCATGCGTCCGGAAATAAGAAAAGCTTACTTTCACCGGTTTTTAAAATCACAACTTCTAGAAGGTTTACATGATTTCGTAAAAAACACGAGTTTTTAGAAAATGTGTTTTATTTCATAAATGGAATCAACAAAGTATGTACATTCTACGTCATAATGACTTTCTATACTTTGCACATGCGTTTAGAAATAAGAAAAGCTTACTTCCCCCGTTTTTTAAAATCACAGCTTCTAGAAGGTTTACATGATTTCTTAAAAAACACGAGTTTTTAGAAAATGTGTTTTATTTCATAAATAGAATCAACAAAGTATGCATATTCTATGTTTTAATGACTTTATATAGATTGCGGATGCGTCCGGACATAAGAAAAGCTTACTTACACCGTTTTTTAAAATCATAGCTTCTAGAAGGTTTACAAGATTTCGTAAAAAACACGAGTTTTTAGAAAATGTGTTTTATTTCATAAATGGAATCTACAAAGTATGCACATTCTACGTCATAATGATTTTCTATAGTTCGCGCATGCGTCCGGAAATAAGAAAAGCTTACCTCCCCCCTTTTTTAAAATCACAGATTCTAGACGTTTTGCATGATTTCTTAAAAAACACGAGTTTTTAGAAAATGTGTTTTATTAAATAAATGGAATCAACAAAGTATGCACATTCTACGTCATAACGACTTTCTATAGTTTACGCATGCGTTTGGAAATAAGAAAAGCTTACTTCCCCCTTTTTTTAAAATCACGGCTTCTAGAAGGTTTACATGATTTCTTAAAAAACACGAGTTTTTAGAAAATGTGTTTTATTTCATAAATAGAATCAACAAAGTACGCACATTCTACGTAATAACGACTTTCTATAGTTTGCGCCTGCGTCCAGAAATAAGAAAAGCTTACTTCCACCATTTTTTAAAATCACAGCTTCTAGAAGGTTTACATGATTTCGTAAAAAACACGAGTTTTCGAAAATGTGTTTTATTTCATAAATGGAATCTACAAAGTATGCACATTCTACATCATAATGACTTTCTATGGTTTGCGCATGCGTTCAGAAATAAGAAAAGCTTACTTCCCCCGTTTTTTAAAATCACAGCTTCTAGAAGGTTTACATGATTTCGTAAAAAACACGACTTTTTAGAAAATGTGTTTTATTTCATAAATGGAATCTACAAAGTATGCACATTCTACGTGATAACGACATTCTATAGTTTGCGCATGCGTCCGGAAATAAGAAAAGCTTACTTCCCCCGTTTTTTAAAATCATAGCTTCTAGAAGATTTACATGATTTCTTAAAAAGCACGAGTCTTTAGAAAATGTGTTTTATTTCATAAATGGAATCAACAAAGTATGCACATTCTGCATCATAACGACATTCTATAGTTTGCGCATGCCTTTTGGAAATAAGAAAAGCTTACTTCCCACGTTTTTTAAAGTCACAGCTTCTAGAAGGTTTACATGATTTCTTAAAAAACAGGAGTTTTTAGAAAATGTGTTTTATTTCATAAATGGAATCAAGAAAGTATGTACATTCTACGTCATAACGACTTTCTATAGTTTGCGCATGCGGTTGGAAATAAGAAAAGCTTACTTCCACCGTTTTTTAAAATCACAGCTTCTAGAAGGTTTACATGATTCTTAAAAAACACGAGTTTTTAGAAAATGTGTTTTATTTCATAAATGGAATCAACAAAGTATGCACATTCTACATCATAATGACTTTCTATAGTTTGTGCATTCGTCCGGAAATAAGAAAAGCTTACTTCCACCATTTTTTAAAATCACAGCTTCTAGAAGGTTTACATGATTTCGTAAAAAACACGAGTTTTTTAAAATGTGTTTTATTTCATAAATGGAATCTACAAAGTACGCAAATTCTACGTCATAACGAATTTCTATGGTTTGAGCATTCGTTTGGAAATAACAAAAGCTTACTTCCCCCGTTTTTTAAAATCACAGCTTCTAGAAGGTTTACATGATTTCGTAAAAAACACGAGTTTTTAGAAAATGTGTTTTATTTTATAAATGGAATCTACAAAGTATGCACATTCTACATCATAACAACTTTCTATTGTTTGCGCATGCGTCCGGAAATAAGAAAAGCTTACTTCCACCGTGTTTTAAAATCACAGCTTCTAGAAGGTTTACATGATTTCGTAAAAAACACGAGATTTTAGAAAATGTGTTTTATTTCATAAATGGAATCAACAAAGTATGCACATTCTACGTCATAACGACTTTCTATAGTTTGCGCATGCGTTTGAAAATACGAAAAGCTTACTTCCCCCGTTTTTTAAAATCACAGCGTCTAGAAGGTTTACATGATTTGTTAAAAAACATGAGTTTTTCAGAAAATGTGTTTTATTTCATAAATGGAATCAACAAAGTATGCACATTCTACGTCATAACGACTTTCTATAGTTTGCGCATGCGTCCGGAAATAAGAAAATTTTACATCCACCATTTTCTAAAATCACAGCTTCTAGATGGTTTACATGATTTCTTAAAAACCACGCGTTTTTAGAAAATGTGTTTTATTTCATAAATGGAATCTACAAAGTATGCACATTCTACATCATAACAACTTTCTATAGTTTGCGCATGCGTCCGGAAATAAGAAAAGCTTACTTCCACTGTTTTTTAAAATCACAGCTTCTAGAAGGTTTACATGATTTCGTAAAAAACACGAGTTATTAGAAAATGTGTTTTATTTAATAAATGGAATCTACAAAGTATGCACATTCTACGTCATAACGACTTTCTATAGTTTGCGCATGCATCCGGAAATAAGAAAAGCTTACTTCCAGCATTTTTTAAAATCACAGGTTCTAGAAGGTTTACATGATTTCGTAAAAAACAAGAGTTTTTAGAAAATGTGTTTTATTTCATAAATGGAATCAACAAAGTATGCACATTCTACGTCATAACGACTTTCTATAGTTTACGCATGCGTCCGGAAATAAGAAAAGCTTACTTCCACCGTTTTTTAAAATCACAGCTTCTAGAAGGTTTACATGATTTCTTAAAAAACACGAGTTTTTAGAAAATGTGTTTTATTTCATAAATGGAATCAACAAAGTATGCACATCCTACGACATAATGACTTTCTATAGTTTGCGCATTCATCCGGAAATAAGAAAAGCTTACTTCCACCGTTTTTTAAAATCACAGCTTCTAGAAGGTTTACATGATTTTGTAAAAAACACGAGTTTTTAGAAAATGTGTTATATTTCATAAATGGAATCTACAAAGTATGCACATTCTACGTCATAATGACTTTCTATAGTTTGCGCATGCGTCCGGAAATAAGAAAAGCTTACTTCCACCATTTTTTAAAATCACAACTTCTAGAAGGTTTACATGATTTCTTAAAAAACAAGAGTTTTTAGAAAATGTGTTTTATTTCATAAATGGAATCAACAAAGTATGCACATTCTACGTCATAACGACTTTCTAGAGTTTGCGCTTGCGTTTGAAAATAAGAAAAGCTTAGTTCCCCCATTTTTTAAAATCATAGCTTCTAGAAGGTTTACATGATTTCTTAAAAAACACGAGTTTTTAGAAAATGTGTTTTATTTCATAAATGGAATCAACAAAGTATGCACATTCTATGTCATAACGACTTTCTATAGTTTGCGCATGCGTTTGGAAATAAGAAAAGCTTACTTCCCCAGTTTTTTAAAATCACAGCTTCTAGAAGGTTTACATGATTTCTTAAAAAACACGAGTTTTTAGAAAATGTGTTTTATTTCATAAATGGAATCTACAAAGTATGCACATTCTACGTCATAACGACTTTCTATAGTTTGGGCATGCGTTTGGAAATAAGAAAAGCTTACTTCCCCCGTTTTTTAAAATCATAGCTTCTAGAAGGTTTACATGATTTCGTAAAAAAAATGTGTTTCTAGAAAATGTGTTTTATTTCATAAATGGAATCAACAAAGTATGCACATTCTACGTCATAACGACTTTCTATAGTTTGCGCATTCGTCCGGAAATAAGAAAAGCTTACTTCCACTGTTTTTTAAAATCACAGCTTCTAGAAGGTTTACATGATTTCGTAAAAAACACGAGTTTTTAGAAAATGTGCTTTATTTCATAAATGGAATCTACAAAGTATGCACATTCTACGTCATAATGACTTTCTATAGTTTGCGCATGCGTCCGGAAATAAGAAAAGCTTACTTCGACCGTTTTTTAAAATCATAGCTTCTAGAAGGTTTACATGATTTCGTAAAAAACACGAGTTTTTAGAAAATGTGTTTTATTTCATAAATGGAATCTACAAAGTATGCACATTCTACGTCATAACGACTTTCTATAGTTTGCACATGCGTCCATAAATAAGAAAAGCTTACTTCCACCGTTTTTTAAATTCACAGCTTCTAGAAGGTTTACATGATTTCGTAAAAAACACGAATTTTTAGAAAATGTTTTTTATTTCATAAATGGAATCTACAAAGTATGCACATTCTACGTCATAACGACTTTCTATAGTTTGCGCATGCGTTTGGAAATAAGAAAAGCTTACTTCCACCGTTTTTTAAAATCACAGCTTCTAGAGGGTTTACATGATTTCTTAAAAAACACGAGTTTTTAGAAAATGTGTTTTATTTCATAAATGGAATCAACAAAGTATGCACATTCTACGTCATAATGACTTTCTATAGTTTGCGCATGCGGCCGGAAATAAGAAAAGCTTACTTCCACCGTTTTTTAAAATCACAGCTTCTAGAGGGTTTACATGATTTCGTAAAAAACACGAGTTTTTAGAAAATGTGTTTTATTTCATTAATGGAATCAACAAAGTATGCACATTCTACATCATAACGACTTTCTATAGTTTGCGCATGCGTTTGGAAATAAGAAAAGCTTACTTCCCACGTTTTTTAACATCACAGCTTCTAGAAGGTTTACATGATTTCTTAAAAAACACGAGTTTTTTGAAAATGTGTTTTATTTTATAAATGGAATCTATAAAGTATGCACATTCTACGTCATAACGAATTTCTATAGTTTGCGCGTGCGTCCGGAAATTAGAAAAGCTTACTTCCCCCGTTTTTTAAATTCACAGCTTCTAGAAGGTTTACATGATTTCTTAAAAAACACGAGTTTTTAGAAAATATGTTTTATTTCATAAATCGAATCAACAAACTATGCACATTCTACGTCATAACGACTTTCTATAGTTTGCGCATGCGTTTGGAAATAAGAAAAGCTTACTTCCCCCGTTTTTTAAAATCATAGCTTCTAGAAGGTTTACATGATTTCGTAAAAAACACGAGTTTTTAGAAAATGTGTTTTATTTCATAAATGGAATCAACAAAGTATGCACATTCTACGTCATAACGACTTTCTATAGTTTGCGCATGCGTCGGGAAATAAGAAAATCTTACTTCCACCATTTTTTAAAATCACAGCTTCTAGAAGGTTTACATGATTTCTTAAAAAACACAAGTTTTTAGAAAATGTTTTTTATTTCATAAATGTAATCAACAAAGTATGCACATTCTACGTCATAACGACTTTCTATAGTTTGCACATGCGTCCAGAAATAAGAAAAGCTTACTTCCCCCGTTTTTTGAAATCACAGCTTCTAGAAGGCTTACATGATTTCGTAAAAAACACGCGTTTTTAGAAAATGTGTTTTATTTCATAAATGGAATCAACAAAGTATGGACATTCTACGTCATAAGGACTTTCTATAGTTTGCGCATGCGTTTGGAAATAAGAAAAGCTTACTTCCACCGTTTTTTAAAATCACAGCTTCTAGAAGGTTTACATGATTTCTTAAAAAACACGAGTTTTTAGAAAATGTGTTTTATTTCATAAATGGAATCAACAAAGTATGCAAATTCTACGTCATAAGGACTTTCTATAGATTGTGCATGCGTCCGGAAATAAGAAAAGCTTACTCCCACCATTTTTTAAAATCACAGCTTCTAGAAGGTTTACATGATTTCGTAAAAAACACGAGTTTTTAGAAAATGTGTTTTATTTCATAAATGGAATCAACAAAGTATGCACATTTTACGTCATAACGACTTTCTATAGTTTGCGCATGCGTCCGGAAATAAGAAAAGCTTACTTCCACCGTTTTTTAAAATCACAGCTTCTAGAAGGTTTACATGATTTCGTAAAAAAAATGAGTTTTTAGAAAATGTGTTTTATTTCATAAATGGAATCAACAAAGTATGCACATTCTACGTCATATCGACTTTCTATAGTTTGCGCATTCGTCCGGAAATAAGAAAAGCTTACTTCCACCGTTTTTTAAAATCACAGCTTCTAGAAGGTTTACATGATTTCGTAAAAAACACGAGTTTTTGGAAAATGTGTTTTATTTCATAAACGGAATCTACAAAGTATGCACATTCTACGTCATAACGACTCGCTATAGTTTGAGCATGCCTACAGAAATAAGAAAAGCTTAGTTCCACCGTTTTTTAAAATCACAGCTTCTAGAAGGTTTACATGATTTCGTAAAAAACACGAGTTTTTAGAAAATGTGTTTTATTTCATAAATGGAATCTACAAAGTATGCACATTCTACGTCATAACGACTTTCTATAGTTTGCGCATGCATCCAGAAATAAGAAAAGCTTACTTCCCCCGTTTTTTAAAATCACAGCTTCTAGAAGGTTTACATGATTTCTTTAAAAACACGAGTTTTTAGAAAATGTGTTTTATTTCATAAATGGACTCAACAAAGTATGCACATTCTACGTCATAATGACTTTCTATAGTTCGCGCATGTGTACAGAAATAAGAAAAGCTTACTTCCCCCGTTTTTTGAAATCACAGCTTCTAGAAGGTTTACATGATTTCGTAAAAAACATGAGTTTTTAGAAAATGTGTTTTATTTCATAAATGGAATCAACAAAGTATGCAAATTCTACTTAATAAGGACTTTCTATAGTTTGCGCATGCGTTTGGAAATAAGAAAAGCTTACTTCCCCCGTTTTTTAAAATCACAGCTTCTAGAAGGTTTACATGATTTCTTAAAAAACACGAGTTTTAAGATAATGTGTTTTATTTCGTAAATGGAATCAACAAAGTATGCACATTCTACATCATAAATACTTTCTATAGTTTGCGCATGCGTCGGGAAATAAGAAAAGCTTAGTTCCCCTGTTTTTTAAAATCACAGCTTCTAGAAGATTTACATGATTTCTTAAAACACATGAGTTTTTAGAAAATGTGTTTTATTTCATAAATGGAATCAACAAAGTATGCACATTCTACGTCATAACGACTTTCTATAGTTTGCGCATGCGTTTGGAAATAAGAAAAGCTTACTTCCCCCGTTTTTTAAAATCATAGCTTCTAGAAGGTTTACATGATTTCGTAAAAAACACGAGTTTTTAGAAAATGTGTTTTATTTCATAAATGGAATCAACAAAGTATGCACATTCTACGTCATAACGACTTTCTATAGTTTGCGCATGCGTCGGGAAATAAGAAAAGCTTACTTCCAACATTTTTTAAAATCACAGCTTCTAGAAGGTTTACATGATTTCTTAAAAAACACAAGTTTTTAGAAAATGTTTTTTATTTCATAAATGTAATCAACAAAGTATGCACATTCTACGTCATAACGACTTTCTATAGTTTGCGCATGCGTCCAGAAATAAGAAAAGCTTACTTCCCCCGTTTTTTGAAATCACAGCTTCTAGAAGGTTTACATGATTTCGTAAAAAACACGAGTTTTTAGAAAATGTGTTTTATTTCATAAATGGAATTTACAAAGTATGCACATTCTATGTCATAACGACTTTGTATAGTTTGCGTATGCGTCCGGAAATAAGAAAAGCTTACTTCCACCGTTTTTTAAAATCTCAGCTTCTAGAAGGTTTACATGATTTCTTAAAAAACACGAGTTTTTAGAAAATGTGTTTTATTTCATAAATGGAATCAACAAAGTATGCAAATTCTACGTCATAAGGACTTTCTATAGTTTGCGCATGCGTCCGGAAATAAGAAAAGCTTACTTCCACCGTTTTTTAAAATCACAGCTTCTAGAAGGTGTACATGATTTCGTAAAGAACACGAGTTTTTAGAAAATGTGTTTTATTTCATAAATGGAATCAACAAAGTATGCACATTTTACGTCATAACGACTTTCTATAGTTTGCGCATGCGTCCGGAAATAAGAAAAGCTTACTTCCACCGTTTTTTAAAATCACAGCTTCTAGAAGGTTTACATGATTTCGTAAAAAAAATGAGTTTTTAGAAATTTTGTTTTATTTCATAAATGGAATCAACAAAGTATGCACATTCTACGTCATATCGACTTTCTATAGTTTGCGTATTCGTCCGGAAATAAGAAAAGCTTACTTCCACCGTTTTTTAAAATCACAGCTTCTAGAAGGTTTACATGATTTTGTAAAAAACACGAGTTTTTAGAAAATGTGCTTTATTTCATAAATGGAATCTACAAAGTATGCACATTCTACGTCATAACGACTTTCTATAGTTTGTGCATGCGTTCGGAAATAAGAAAAGATTACTTCCACCGTTTTTTAAAATCACAGCTTCTAGAAGGTTTACATGATTTCGTAAAAAAGACGAGTTTTTGGAAAATGTGTTTTATTTCATAAATGGAATCTACAAAGTATGCACATTCTACGTCATAACAACTTTCTATAGTTTCAGCATGCCTACAGAAATAAGAAAAGCTTAGTTCCACCGTTTTTTAAAATCACAGCTTCTAGAAGGTTTACATGATTTCGTAAAAAACACGAGTTTTTAGAAAATGTGTTTTATTTCATAAATGGAATCTACAAAGTATGCACATTCTACGTCATAACGAATTTCTATATTTTGCGCATGCGTCCAGAAATAAGAAAAGCTTACTTCCCCCGTTTTTTAAAATCACAGCTTCTAGAAGGTTTACATGATTTCTTTAAAAACACGAGTTTTTAGAAAATGTGTTTTATTTAATAAATGGAATCAACAAAGTATGCACATTCTACGTCATAACGACTTTCTATAGTTCGTGCATGTGTACAGAAATAAGAAAAGCTTACTTCCACCGTTTTTTGAAATCACAGCTTCTAGAAGGTTTACATGATTTCGTAAAAAACACGAGTTTTTAGAAAATGTGTTTTATTTCATAAATGGAATCAACAAAGTATGCAAATTCTACGTAATAAGGAATTTCTATAGTTTGCGCATGCGTTTGGAAATAAGAAAAGCTTACTTCCCCCGTTTTCTAAAATCACAGCTTCTAGAAGGTTTACATGATTTCTTAAAAAACACCAGTTTTAAGATAATGTGTTTTATTTCGTAAATGGAATCAACAAAGTATGCACATTCTACATCATAAATACTTTCTATAGTTTGCGCATGCGTTTGGAAAGAAGAAAAGCTTACTTCCCCCATTTTTTAAAATCACAGCTTCTAGAAGGTTTACATGATTTCTTAAAAAATAGGAGTTTTTAGAAAATATGTTTTATTTCATAAATGGAATCAACAAATTATGCACTCTACGTCATAACGACTTTCTATAGTTTACGCATTCCTCCGGAAATAAGAAAAGCTTACTTCCACCGTTTTTTAAAATCACAGCTTCTAGAAGGTTTACATGATTTCGTAAAAAACACGAGTTATAGAAAATGTACTTTATTTCATAAATGGAATCAACAAAGTATGCACATTCTACGTCATAATGACTTTCTATAGTTTGCGCATGCGTCGGGAAATAAGAAAAGCTTAGTTCCCCTGTTTTTTAAAATCACAGCTTCTAGAAGGTTTACATGATTTCTTAAAAAACACAAGTTTTTAGAAAATGTGTTTTATTTCATAAATGGAATATACAAACTATGCACATTCTACATCATAACGACTTTCTACAGTTTGCACATGCGTCCGGAAATAAGAAAAGCTTACTTCCATCGTTTTTTAAAATAACAACTTCTAGAAGGTTTACATGATTTCTTAAAAAACACGAGTTTTTAGAAAATGTGTTTTATTTCATAAATGAAATCTACAAAGTATCCACATTCTACGTCATAACGACCTTCTTTAGTTTGCGCATGCGTCCGAAAATAAGAAAAGCTTACTTCCACCGTTTTTTGAAATCGCAGCTTCTAGAAGGTTTACATGATTTCGTAAAAAACATGAGTTTTTAGAAAATGTGTTTTATTTCATAAATGGAATCAACAAAGTATGCACATTCTACGTCATAACGACTTTCTATAGTTTGCGCATGCGTTTGGAAATAAGAAAAGCTTACTTCCCCCGTTTTTTAAAATCATAGCTTCTAGAAGGTTTACATGATTTCGTAAAAAACATGAGTTTTTAGAAAATGTGTTTTATTTCATAAATGGAATCAACAAAGTATGCACATTCTACGTGATAACGACTTTCTATAGTTTGCGCATGCGTCCGGAAATAAGAAAAGCTTACTTCCACCGTTTTTTAAAATCACAGCTTCTAGAGGGTTTACATGATTTCTTAAAAAACACGAGTTTTTAGAAAATGTATTTTATTTCATAAATTGAATCAACAAAGTATGCACATTCTACGTCATAACGAATTTCTATAGTTTGCGAATTCGTCCGGAAATAAGAAAAGCTTACTTCCACCGTTTTTTAAAATCACAGCTTCTAGAAGGTTTACATGATTTCGTAAAAAACACGAGTGTTTAGAAAATGTGTTTTATTTCATAAATGGAATCTACAAAGTATGCACATTCTATGTCATAACGACTTTCTATAGTTTGCGCATGCGTCCGGAAATAAGAAAAGCCTACTTCCCCGATTTTTAAAATCACTACTTCTAGAAGGTTTACATGATTTCTTAAAAAACACGAGTTTTTAGAAAATATTTTTTATTTCATAAATGGAATCAACAAAGTATGCACATTCTACGTCATAACGACTTTCTATAGTTTGCGCATAAGTTTGGAAATAAGAAAAGCTTACTTCCCCCGTTTTTTAAAATCACAGCTTCTAGAAGGTTTACAGGATTTCGTAAAAAACACGAGTTTTTAGAAAATGTGTTTTATTTCATAAATGGAATCAACAAAGTATGCACATTCTATGTCATAACGACTTTCTATAGTTTGCGCATTCGTCCGGAAATATGAAAACCTTACTTCCACCGTTTTTAAAAATCACAGCTTCTAGAAGGTTTACATGATTTCATAAAAAACACGAGTTTTGAGAAAATGTGCTTTATTTCATAAAAGGAATCTACAAAGTATGCACATTCTACGTCATAACGACTTTCTATAGTTTGTGCATGCGTCCGGAAATAAGAAAATCTTACTTCCACCATTTTTTAAAATCACAGCTTCTAGAAGGTTTACATGAGTTCCTAAAAAACACGAGTTTTTAGAAAATGTGTTTTATTTCATAAATGGAATCAACAAAGTATGCACATTCTATGTCATAACGACCTTCTATAGTTTGCGCATGCGTTTGGAAATAAGAAAAGGTTACTTCCCCCGTTTTTTAAAATCACAGCTTCTAAAAGGTTTACATGATTTCTTAAAAAACCCGAGTTTTTATAAAATGTGTTTTATTTCATAAATGGAATCTACAAAGTATGCACATTCTACGTCATAACGACTTTCTATAGTTTGCGCATACGTCCGGAAATAAGAAAAGCTTACTTTCCCTGTTTTTTTAAATCATAGCTCCTAGAAGGTTTACATCATTTCGTAAAAAACACGAGTTTTTAGAAAATGTGCTTTATTTCATAAATGGAATCTAAAAAGTATGCACATTCTACGTCATAACGACTTTCTATAAGCTGTGATTTTAAAAAACGGTGGAAGTAAGCTTTTCTTATTTCCGGACGAATGCGCAAACTATATAAAGTCGTTATGACGTAGAATGTGCATACTTTGTTGATTCCATTTATGAAATAAAACACATTTTCTAAAAACTCGTGTTTTTTACGAAATCATGTAAACCTTCTAGAAGCTGTGATTTCAAAAAACGGTGGAAGTAAGCTTTTCTTATTTCCGGACGCATGCGCAAACTATAGAAAGTCGTTCTGACGTAGAATGTGCATACTTTGTAGATTCCATTTATGAAATAAAACACATTTTCTAAAAACTCGTGTTTTTTAAGAAATCATGTAAACCTTCTAGAAGCCGTGATTTTAAAAAACGGGGCAAGTAAGCTTTTCTTATTTCCAAACGCATGCGCAAACTATAGAAAGTCGTTATGATGTGGAATGTGCGTACTTTGTTGATTCCATTTATGAAATAAAACACATTTTCTAAAAAATCGTGTTTTTTAGGAAATCATGTAAACCTTCTAGAAGCTGTGATTTTAAAAAACGGTGGAAGTAAGCTTTTATTATTTCCGGACGCATGCGCAAACTATAGAAATTCGTTATGACGTAGAATGTGCATACTTCGTAGATTCCATTTATGAAATAAAGCACGTTTTCTAAAAACTTGTGTTTTTTACGACATCATGTAAACCTTCTAGAAGCTGTGATTTTAAAAAATGGTGGAAGTAAGCTTTTCTTATTTCCGGACGAATGCGCAAACTATAGAAAGTCGTTATGATGTAGAATGTGCATACATTGTTGATTCCATTTTTGAAATAAAACACATTTTCTAAAAACTCGTGTTTTTTACGAAATCATGTAAACCTTCTAGAAGCTGTGATTTTAAAAAATGGGGCAAGTAAGCTTTTGTTATTTCCAAATGCATGTGAAAACTATAGAAATTCGTTATGACGTAGAATGTGCATACTTTGTTGATTCCATTTATGAAATAAAACACATTTTCTAAAAAGTCGTGTTTTTTAAGAAATCGTGTAAACCTTCTAGAAGCTGTGATTTTAAAAAACGGGGGAAGTAAGCTTTTCTTATTTTCGGACGCATGCGCAAACTATAGAAAGTCGTTATGATGTAGAATGTGCATAGTTTGTAGATTCTATTTATGAAATAAAACACATTTTCTAAAAACTCTTGTTTTTTACGAAATCATGTAAACCTTCTAGAAGCTGTGATTTTAAAAAACGGGGGAAGTAAGCTTTTCTTATTTCCGGACGCATGCGCAAACTATAGAAAGTCGTTATGATGTGGAATGTGCGTACTTTATTGATTCCATTTATGAAATAAAACACATTTTCTAAAAAATCGTGTTTTTTAGGAAATCATGTAAACCTTCTAGAAGCTGTGATTTTAAAAAACGGTGGAAGTAAGCTTTTATTATTTCCGGACGCATGCGCAAACTATAGAAATTCGTTATGACGTAGAATGTGCATACTTCGTAGATTCCATTTATGAAATAAAGCACGTTTTCTAAAAACTTGTGTTTTTTACGACATCATGTAAACCTTCTAGAAGCTGTGATTTTAAAAAATGGTGGAAGTAAGCTTTTCTTATTTCCGGACGAATGCGCAAACTATAGAAAGTCGTTATGATGTAGAATGTGCATACATTGTTGATTCCATTTTTGAAATAAAACACATTTTCTAAAAACTCGTGTTTTTTACGAAATCATGTAAACCTTCTAGAAGCTGTGATTTTAAAAAATGGGGCAAGTAAGCTTTTGTTATTTCCAAACGCATGTGAAAACTATAGAAATTCGTTATGACGTAGAATGTGCATACTTTTTTGATTCCATTTATGAAATAAAACACATTTTCTAAAAAGTCGTGTTTTTTAAGAAATCGTGTAAACCTTCTAGAAGCTGTGATTTTAAAAAACGGGGGAAGTAAGCTTTTCTTATTTTCGGACGCATGCGCAAACTATAGAAAGTCGTTATGATGTAGAATGTGCATAGTTTGTAGATTCTATTTATGAAATAAAACACATTTTCTAAAAACTCTTGTTTTTTACGAAATCATGTAAACCTTCTAGAAGCTGTGATTTTAAAAAACGGGGGAAGTAAGCTTTTCTTATTTCCGGACGCATGCGCAAACTATAGAAAGTCGTTATGACGTAGAATGTGCATACTTTGTAGATTCGATTTATGAAATAAAACACATTTTCTAAAAAATCGTTTTTTTTAAGAAATCATGTAAACCTTCTAGAAGCTGTGATTTTAAAAAACGGGGGAAGTAAGAAAAGCTTACTTCAACCGTTTTTTAAAATCACAGCTTCTAGAAGGTGTACATGATTTCGTAAAAAACACTAGTTTTTAGAAAATGTGTTTTATTTCATAAATGGAATCTACAAAGTATGCACATTCTACGTCATAACGACTTTCTATAATTTGCGCATGCGTCCGGAAATAAGAAAAGCTTACTTCCCCCGTTTTTTAAAATCACAGCTTCTAGAAGGTTTACATGATTTCTTAAAAAACACGAGTTTTTAGAAAATGTGTTTTATTTCATAAATGGAATCAAAAAAGTATGCACATTCTACATCATAACGACTTTCTATAGTTTGCGCATGCATTTGGAAATAAGAAAAGCTTACTTCCCCCGTTTTTTAAAATCACATCTTCTAGAAGGTTTACAGGATTTGATAAAAAAAGACGAGTTTTTAGAAAATGTGTTTTATTTCATAAATGGAATCAACAAAGTATGCACATTCTACGTCATAACGACTTTCTATAGTTTGCGGATGCGTCCGGAAATAAGAAAAGCTTACTTCCACTGCTTTTTAAAATCACAGCTTCTAGAAGGTTTACATGATTTCGTAAAAAACACGAGTTTCTAAAATATGTGTTTTATTTCATAAATAGAATCTACAAAGTATGCACATTCCACGTCATAACGAATTTCTATAGTTTGCGGATGTGTCTGGAAATAAGAAAAGCTTACTTCCCCCGTTTTTTAAAATCACAGCTTCTAGAAGGTTTACATGATTTCGTAAAAAACACGAGTTTTTAGAAAATGTGTTTTATTTCATAAATGGAATCTTCAAAGTATGCACATTCTACGTCATAACGACTTTCTATAGTTTGCGCATGCTTCCGGAAATAAGAAAAGCTTACATTCCCCGATTTTTAAAATCACAGCTTCTAGAAGGTTTACATGATTTCTTAAAAAACACGAGTTTTTAGAAAATCTGTTTTATTTCATAAATGGAATAAACAAAGTATGCACATTCTACGTCATAACGACTTTCTATTGTTAAATTTTCAGAATTTACTTCAATCTGATCTAGGATCTTAACTGAGAGAACAACATGTACAGCATATCTACAGCATATCAATCATGGAGACAATAATGCAAGCACACAAGAGACACAAAGATTTACTTGGGGAAAACCATAAAGGTGAAAAACCCCAATAACTTCCTTAGAGATAGATAGAGCAATGATACAATCAACCATAAGAGATAGACACAACCTAGCAGCAGATCCTCCTCCTGCATAAGTGCGCCACTCCTCCTTGAGTGCATGTATGAGAAGTGAGTGAGCAAATAGAGTGCCTCCCGCACTCTATTTATACTTGACTTGACTTGCCTTTTTACCTAACTCATGTAGGCTCGAACTTAACCACATAACATAATTCTGAGTGGGCCGACCCCCAATAGGGTGGTCTAATAACCCTTTGACCCACATGACTTATACAGGGCCGACCCCAAACAAGGTGGTCTAATAACCCATCAAGTATAAGTTACGACACTTACAATATAAATGACGACACTTCCTTATAGAGGAATAATACCATCTCTATAGGAATACAATATAAATATATGTGAAATACATTCCGAAGTTACATATACATCAACACTCCCTCTTAACTAGGAAGGTATTTCTCAGCATAGTTCTTCTAGCACAAGTCATCTTCTCTGGATCATCGTCACTAGATAATCATCATCGATTCATCATCATCGTCACTGCTGCTGCTATCTCAATCAATCTCTGAATCTACTCGTCATAGGAAGTTCTACAGAGCCAGTCCTTTTTCATACTGGATGTAGGCCCACCACCTGCAGGTCTTCATCATCACTGGCCATACTGTGGAATCCTCAGGACTTATTACGTGCGTCACAAAACCTGGCTGCAGCATCCCAGGCTATTACGAGCACACAGCTCTACCTGTAGGATCTCCTAGGAGCACATTACATGTGACCCATCACAAAACCTGGCTGAAGCATCCCAGGTTGTTACGAGCACGCGGCTCTACCTGTCGGATCTCCCAGGAGCACATTACATGTGATCTCACCACAAAACCTGGCTGAAGCATCCGAGGCCTTTTTCATCCTGTCCAGATCTCCCAGGAGAAAATTACATGTGGTCATGGCAAAACCTGGCTGAAGCATCTGAGGCCTTTTTCATCCTGTCCAGATCTCCCAGGAGCAAATTACATGCCATAGGACAAAACCTCGCAAGAGCATCTTCCAGATATCCCAGGGCACCGAATTACATGCCATAGGCAAAACCTCGAAAGACTATCTGCAGATCTCCCAGGGCACAAATTACATGTCCTCCCAAGCAAAACCTCGCAAGAGCATTTGCCAGATGTCCCAGGGCACCGAATTACATGCCATAGGCAAAACCTTGAAAGACCATCTGCAAATCTCCCAGGGCACAAATTACATGCTTTCCTGCACAACCTGATCCACGGCCATAAAGTATCATCTGATACTCATCAAACATCATCCTGATGTACACATGATCATCCTGATCATCATCACTGCAACATCCTGCTGCATGTCATCTGGAGAAGCTCGTCATCCACGATCATCCAAGTATACATAGATACATGATCCACACAATGTATCCATCGGCATACATGATCTACCTGATCATACAAAGATACATGATCCACACAATGTATCCATCAACATACATGATCTACCTGATCATACAAGGATACATGATCCACACAATGTACCCATCAACATACATGATCTACCTGATCATACAAAGATACATGATCCACACAATGTATCCATCAGCATCCATGATCTACTTGATCATACAAAGATACATGATCCACACAATGTATCCAACAGCATCCATGATCTACCTGATCATACAAAGATACATGATCCACACAATGTATCCAACAACATCCAACATGATGCGTTCATACAAAATACATACACATGATCCAACCGATCATATCCAACATCCAACATGATGCGTACATACATATAAATGATCCAACTGATCATATCCAGCATCCAACATGATGCATACATACATACATATAATGATCCAACTGATCATATCTAAGCAGAAACCAGAACATCATCCTGATGCTCATCATCCAGCGCTTACATCCACAGCCATGTGAAGGATCCTCCTTCCAACATGCTTGGAATGGCTTCAGGAAATGTGTCCATCACTTCTTCCTCGAAGTGTCCTCGATCCGAAGAACGCCAAGCCTCTCTCTGAAGTACTCGAACTTCACCCTAGCTAGTGGCTTCATCAGCACATCTGCAATCTGCTCATCTGTTGCAACATACAGGAGCTTCACAGCTCCTCCCTGCACCATATCCCTGATATAGTGATATTTGATCTCTATGTGTTTCGACCTGTCATGAAACACTGGGTTCTCGGACAGCTTCACACAACTCTGGTTATCACAGAAGATACCAGTATCCTCCAACGGGAGATCAAATAACTCAGACAGTAACTTCTGTAGCCATACTACCTCACAACTAGCTAAACAGGCTGCAACATACTCTGCCTCAGCTGTACTCAGTACTAAGCAGGACTGCTTCCTGCTAAACCAAGAGATCACACCTGATCCCATACTGAAGCAGCACCCAGATGTGCTCTTCCTATCTGCAGCACTGCCAGCCTAATCTGAATCAACATAACCCTGTAGGTTAAACTTTTGATCCGCCTCATACCTGAGTCCATAATCCACTGTATCCTTCAGGTACCTCAGAACATGCTTTACAGCAACCAGGTGAACACTCCTCGGATCCGTCAGGAACTGGCTCAATGTGTTCACAACAAAGCAAATGTCTGGTCTCGTGTTCATCAGGTACATCAAGGACCCAATCATCTGACGATACAAAGAGACATCAACCGGCTCAGATGAAGCATCATATAGAAGCTTCAGATTCGATGCCATAGGTGTGGCCATAGCTTTGCAGTCCATCATCCCGAACCTCTTCAGGATCTCTACTGCATACTTCCCTTGTCCAAGGAAGATTCCATCACTCTGCCACACCTCCATGCCAAAAAATAAATAGTGCATCATCCCCAAGTTCTTCATCTCGAACTTGGTAGCAAGCTTCCGCTGCATGTCGGCAATCAATCTATCTTCACCTGTAACAAATAGGTTATCCGCATACAAAAGTAGTATCACTGGATTGCCTTCCTCAACCTTGTAGAAAAGGTTGGAATCCGCTTTACTCTTGGTAAATCCCAAACTAGATAGAAAGCTGTCTATCCCGCCATACCAAGTTCTGCACACATATATGACTACACCATGTTGTCTTGAAATCCATCTGGTGCATCTTCTATTTCATCACTTTTATATTTCTCAATACTGCCATCTGCAACATGCTTGATCTGATAGTTCCATTTGGAAGTCATAACAAACTTCCCTTGAAGTCTTGGGACTACATCCCAAACATCATTTTTCATGATCGACGGATCATGGCATTCCATCCCAGATCCTGGGAACTTCAATATCTTCAATAGATATCTTTGTTGCTGGAACAAATGTTGTAGTTCTTCTTTTGTAGGAGATGGCATATGATCTTTCCTACACAACAAGTTAAATTGCATGATTAGAAAACATCTCATAGTTTTCAGAACAAATTCTTACACATAAAGAAACATGTCATACAGTCATGCAATTATCTTAGCCAATGCTTCAATACAACATTTATCCATATCCCGTAACTTTCTAGATGCCTTCCAATCTCTACCAGAACATTGTTAAGAGTGTGCAGAACTCCCAACATGTCAGCAAAGAGGTTTCATTCTAGATAAGTAGCAATGGAATGTTGTACAGTGCCATAGGCCACTTACCCATGTATATTAGTAGTATACTGTTCATCAATGCAACTATTCTAATATGCATAATACACAACCTAATTCTAGGAAGATCAGTATATACATTATTGAATAGTATTATTTAAACAAAAAAATATGCAAGAAATGATGATTAAAGTACTTATCTTTCTTTGTTCGTTGGGTGGACTCCCTCTAAGTCTTTGCTTCCTTGCAGGAGTTGTTGGAGTCCTAATCTGAAGTAGCTTCTTCTACACCTTTATGTTGTGGAATGTAGAGAGATGGACAACTCCCTCTGAATATCTGCATCTTTGCAGAAACTACTGAAGTGTGCTCCTTTTCTTTCTTGCAGGAACAACTGGAGTGTGCTCCTTTGCTTTCTTGCAGGAGCAACTGGAGTGTGCTCCCTCTTGATCTTTGCTTCCTGAATTACCTGTTCTTTAACTCATATTCATCATTGGTCCCTATGCATGCTTATTAGTATCATGATTGTGTTATCCTTGTGATTTCATATACAATCATACATTCATTAGTATACTATTAAGACACAATAATCTCAAGCATGTATAGTCATGATCATTTCAAACAGAAATAATAAGCATTAGCATTCAAGGTTTATGTAGGATTCTTATGGTTAGTCAAATCATGAGAAACATAGCATGTCTAACCCTGTAATTACTCAAACCTATGACTCTTCAAGTTAGTTGGATCATCAATCAAGATAAGAGATATAATATGCATAAAACCCGTGATTATTCAAACCTATACCTTCATGAATCTTCTGGTTAGTCATATCATCAATTATGGTAAGAAACATAATATGCATACAACCATGATTATTCAAACTTATGACTTCATGAATAATCATTATCAACAACACAACAGTATAAGATCCTAAACCAAGGTAGGATTCTAGCTTGATATAGGAAAAACATACCTATCTTAGCATGCTAGCTAGTTCATGTCTAACATACCCACATAATGTCTTTTGGTTCTCTTCAGTGACTTGTGCTAGTAACCTGCATGTCTCATATGTTAACCATTACAAAACCAAGTTATACATACCTCGTAAATGGATCTTCTATGAGATCCATGACAATGGATGAATCTTTGTCTTCGTGCCACCATGATCATACGTTCTTGAACCAGAACATGATTTGTCTTTCTTGGTGTACCTTTCATGTTAGTAGACAACATAAACCTCATACAACACCATAATGCATTAGTACAATCATAAGTGTCAACACCCTAACCAATGAGTATCTTCTATCATGCATTCATAATTTTGTTAAGGTGATACGACAAATCTAAAATCAAAATTGTACTAACCGTAATAACATGAAGACAAACATACCATAAACTTAATCAAGAACAAATCTCAAAACATACCTCGATGAGTCATACCTATCAAGATCGCTTGTAATCTTCTTATGTAAAGCCTTAGCCGTATCTCCCTCTGAAACAGGAACTCCTTCACTTATGCAGGTGACCAATCCATCTTCTTCTAGGATTAACCCAATCCACTTGATTTGCAAGAACTGGACTTCGAGCTGGATATGGGTTTGTCAAAGAAACCTCAAAAATTCAAACTTTGAATTTCAACCTTCTAACAGGATAGAAATATGTGTCTTGATGAGCTGATCAAGATGGTATATTCAAAATTTGAAAACTGCAAAGTTTCACTCCTCAATTTTGTCTTTGAAACTTCCGGATTCACTGGACGTGACCCTGAACTGGGGTTTGATGAAGCCCACTCTTCTTCCCAATCAAAATGTTTGATCCAAAGCTCTCAGCTTCTATTTTTCTGAGGAGCTTCCAGCCGTGGTCACAGATTTAAAAAATTCCCATTTTTACAGAAGCCCTAATTTTCCACTTTTCTGATCAAAGTCCCGAACTAGGGTCTAATCAAGCCCGGCCTTCTGCCCAACCAAAAATTCTGATCTTGGTCTCTAAATTTTTATTTTTATGAGTAGCATCCAGCCATGGTCTCGGATTACAAAAATTTCAACTTTCTTCAAAGCCCTAAATTCCGGAAGCCATGAATGAAGGTACTCAAAAATAATTCTGTTTTGACAGAAATATGTACCTGATTGTTTCTGGTGTAACTCCAAACTTTTCAATCCACAGGATCTGAAAAAGTTTCCTGAGATAGCCTGACCTGTTATATTTCCATCTTGATAGGTCTTACCTCAATTGGATTCTCTGAGAGAGAGTTATGTCAAATGTCGCAACGTGACCTGTTTTGGGATAAAACAGGAGAGCGAACTTGTACGGCGTGCCACGTGCCACTGTTTTAACTTCGGCCTCTGAAAACGTTTCCTAAGATATCTCGGCCAGTTACCTTTCCATCCTGACAGGTCTGAGATCAATTGGACTCTCTGAGAGAGAGTTATGCCAAGTGTTGCAACATGACCTGTTTATGGGATAATACAGGAGAGCGAACTTGTACGACGTGCCACGTGTCACTGGTTCAACTTCGGCCTCTAAAAACGTTTTCTGAGATATTAAAGACTGTTTACTACCTGTCACGTTTTACAAAAATTCATTTGGAGCTTCCTAGCCCAAGATATGACCTTTTTCCCAAGGTCACCTGATTTTGACTCAGATCTGGAAGAGGCAGAAATCCTATATTGTACAGATCATAAATCACAAAGTACAACGAATTAGAGGTTTTCCTTTTCACACAGGGTACCTGGAGATTTACTCTTCGTCCTGTAACAATTTCAGATCCGAAAACTTCTCCAAAACGGATTTATAGCGAAAGTGCTACGATGACTGGATTTTGCTATATCAAGCCCTAGCATCGTAAGTGCAACAAGTGTCATACATGCCATATCATGCCTTCTTTCAGGCTAGCTCTGATTCCATGTTAAATTTTCAGAATTTACTTCAATCTGATCTGGGATCTTAACTGAGAGAACAACATGTACAGCATATCTACAGCATATCAATCATGGAGACAATAATGCAAGCACACAAGAGACACAAAGATTTACTTGGGGAAAACCATAAAGGTGAAAAACCCCAATAACTTCCTCAGAGATAGATAGAGCAATGATACAACCAACCATAAGAGATAGACACAACCTAGCAGCAGATCCTCCTCCTCCATAAGTGCGCCACTCCTCCTTGAGTGCATGTATGAGAAGTGAGTGAGCAAATAGAGTGCCTCCCGCACTCTATTTATACTTGACTTGACTTGCCTTTTTACCTAACTCATGTAGGCTCGAACTTAACCACATAACATAATGCTGAGTGGGCCGAACCCCAATAGGGTGGTCTAATAACCCTTTGACCCACATGGCCGACCCCCAATAGGGTGGTCTAATAACCCTTTGACCCACATGACTTATACAGGGCCGACCCCAAACAAGGTGGTCTAATAACCCATCAAGTATAAGTTACGACACTTACAATATAAATGACGACACTTCCTTATAGAGGAATAATACCATCTCTATAGGAATACAATATACATATATGTGAAATACATTCCGAAGTTACATATACATCAACATCTATAGTTTGCGCATAAGTTTGGAAATAAGAAAAGCTTACTTCCCCCGTTTTTTAAAATCACAGCTTCTAGAAGGTTTACATGATTTCGTAAAAAACATGAGTTTTTAGAAAATGTGTTTTATTTCATAAATGGAATCTTCAAAGTATGCACATTCTACGTCATAACGACTTTCTATAGTTTGCGCATGCGTCCGGAAATAAGAAAAGCTTACTTCCACCGTTTTTTAAAATCACAGCTTCTAGAAGGTTTACATGATTTCGTAAAAAACACGAGTTTTTAGAAAATGTGTTTTATTTCATAAATCGAATCTACAAAGTATGCACATTCTACGTCATAACGACTTTCTATAGTTTGCGCATGCGTCCGGAAATAAGAAAAGCTTACTTCCCTCGTTTTTTAAACTCACAGCTTCTAGAATGTTTACATGATTTCTTAAAAAACACGAGTTTTTAGAAAATATGTTTTATTTAATAAATGGAATCAACAAAGTATGCACATTCTACGTCATAACGACTTTCTATAGTTTGCGCATAAGTTTGGAAATAAGAAAAGCCTACTTCCCCCGTTTTTTAAAATCACAGCTTCTAGAAGGTTTACATGATTTCGTAAAAAACACAAATTTTTAGAAAATGTGTTTTATTTCATAAATGGAATCAACAAAGTATGCACATTCTACGTCATAACGACTTTCTATAGTTTGCGCATTCGTCCGGAAATAAGAAAAGCTTACTTCCACCGTTTTTTAAAATCACATCTTCTAGAAGGTTTACATGATTTCGTAAAAAACACAAGTTTTTAGAAAATGTGCTTTATTTCATAAATGGAATCTAAAAAGTATGCACATTCTACGTCATAACGACTTTCTATATTTTGCGCATGCATCCGGAAATAAAAAAAGCTCACTTCCACCATTTTTTAAAATCACAGCTTCTAGAAGGTTCACATGATTTCCTAAAAAACACGAGTTTTTAGAAAATGTGATTTATTTCATAAATGGAATCAATAAAGTATGCACATTCTATGTCATAACGACTTTCTATAGTTTGCGCATGCGTTTGGAAATAAGAAAAGCTTACTTCCCCCGTTTTTTAAAATCACAGCTTCTAGAAGGTTTACATGATTTCTTACAAAACATGAGTTTTTAAAAAATGTGTTTTATTTAATAAATGGAATCAACAAAGTATGCACATTCTACGTCATAACGACTTTCTATAGTTTGCGCATGCGTACGGAAATAAGAAAAGCTTACTTCCACCGTTTTTTAAAATCACAGCTTCTAGAAGGTTTACATGATTTCTTAAAAAACACGAGTTTTTAGAAAATGTGTTTTATTTCATAAATGGAATCAACAAAGTATGTACATTCTACGTCATCACGACTTTCTATAGTTTGCGCATTCGTCCGGAAATAAGAAAAGCTTACTTCCTTGTTTTTTAAAATCACAGCTTCTAGAAGGTTTACATGATTTCGTAAAAGACACGAGTTTTTAGAAAATGTGTTTTATTTCATAAATGGAATCTACAAAGTATGCACATTCTACATCATAACGACTTTCTATAGTTTGCGCATACGTCAAGAAATAAGAAAAGCTTACTTCCCCCGTTTTTTAAAATCACAGCTTCTAGAAGGTTTACATGATTTCTTAAAAAACACGAGTTTTTAGAAAATATTTTTTATTTCATAAACGGAATCAACAAAGTATGCACATTCTACGTCATAACGACTTTCTATAGTTTGCGCATATGTTTGGAAATAAGAAAAGCTTACTTCCCCCGTTTTTTAAAATCACAGCTTCTAGAAGGTTTACAAGATTTCGTAAAAAACACGAGTTTTTAGAAAATGTGTTTTATTTCATAAATGGAATCAACAAAGTATGCACATTCTACGTCATAACGACTTTCTATAGTTTGCGCATTCGTCCGGAAATAAGAAAAGCTTACTTCCACCATTTTTTAAAATCACAGCTTCTAGAAGGTTTACATGATTTCGTAAAAAACACGAGTTTTTAGAAAATGTGCTTTATTTCATAAAAGGAATCTACAAAGTATGCACATTCTACGTCATAACGACTTTCTATAGTTTGTGCATGCGTCCGGAAATAAGAAAAGCTTACTTCCACCATTTTTTAAAATCACAGCTTCTAGAAGGTTTACATGATTTCCTAAAAAGCACGAGTTTTTAGAAAATGTGTTTTATTTCATAAATGGAATCAACAAAGTATGCACATTCTACATGATAACGACCTTCTATAGTTTGCGCATGCGTTTGGAAATAAGAAAAGCTTACTTCCCCCGTTTTTTAAAATCACAGCTTCTAGAAGGTTTACATGATTTCTTAAAAAACACGGGTTTTTAGAAAATGTGTTTTATTTCATAAATGGAATCTACAAAGTATGCACATTCTACGTCATAACGACTTTCTATAGTTTGCGCATGCGTCCGGAAATAAGAAAAGCTTACTTCCCCCGTTTTTTAAAATCACAGCTTCTAGAAGGTTTACATGATTTTTTAAAAAACAAGAGTTTTTAGAAAATGTGTTTTATTTCATAAATGGAATCTACAAAGTATGCACATTCTACGTCATAACGACTTTCTATAGTTTGCGCATGCGTCCGGAAATAAGAAAAGCTTACTTCCCCCGTTTTTTAATATCACAGCTTCTAGAAGGTTTACATGATTTCGTAAAAAACACAAGTTTTTAGAAAATGTGTTTTATTTCATAAATGGAATCAACAAAGTATGCACATTCTACGTCATAACGACTTTCTATAGTTTGTGCATGCGTTTGGAAATAAGAAAAGCTTACTTCCCCCGTTTTTTAAAATCACAGCTTCTAGAATGTTTACATAATTTCTTAAAAAACACGAGTTTTTAGAAAATGTGTTTTATTTCATCAATGGAATCAACAAACTAAGCACATTCTACGTCATAACGACTTTCTATAGTTTGCGCATGCATTTGGAAATAAGAAAAGCTTACTTCCACCGTTTTTTAAAATCACAGCTTCTAGAAGGTTTACATGATTTCTTAAAAAACACGAATTTTTAGAAAATGTGTTTTATTTCATAAATGGAATCTACAAAGTATGCACATTCTACGTCATAATGACTTTCTATAGTTTGCGCATTCGTCTGGAAATAACAAAAGCTTACTTCCACCATTTTTTAAAATCACAGCTTCTAGAAGGTTTACATGATTTCTTAAAAAACACGAGTTTTTAGAAAATGTGTTTTATTTCATAAATGGAATCAACAAAGTATGCACATTCTACGTAATAACGAATTTCTATAGTTTCCGCATTCGACCGGAAATAAGAAAAGCTTACTTCCACGGTTTTTTAAAATCACAGCTTCCAGAAGGTTTACATGATTTCGTAAAAAACACGAGTTTTTAGAAAATGTGTTTTATTTCATAAATGAAATCTACAAAGTATGCACATTCTATGTCATAACGACTTTCTATAGTTTGCGCATGCGTCCGGAAATAAGAAAAGCTTACTTCCACCGTTTTTTAAAATCACGGCTTCTAGAAGGTTTACATGATTTCGTAAAAAACACAAGTTTTTAGAAAATGTGTTTTATTTCATAAATGAAATCTAAAAAGTATGCAAATTCTACGTCATAACGACTTTCTATAGTTTGCGTATGCGTCCGGAAATAAGAAAAGCTTACTTCCCCCGTTTTTTAAAATCACAGCTTCTAGAAGGTTTACATGATTTCGTAAAAAACACGAGTTTTTAGAAAATGTGTTTTATTTCATAAATGGAATCAACAAAGTATGCACATTATACGTCATAATGACTTTCTATAGTTTGCGCATGCGTTTGGAAATAAGAAAAGCTTACTTCCCCCGTTTTTTAAAATCACAGCTTCTAGAAGGTTTACATGATTTCTTAAAAGAATGAGTTTTTAGAAAATGTGTTTTATTTCATAAACGGAATCAACAAAGTATGCACATTCTACATCATAACGAATTTCTAAAGTTTGCGCATGCGTCCGGAAATAAGAAAAGCTTACTTCCACCGTTTTTTAAAATCACAGCTTCTAGAAGGTTTACATCATTTCGTAAAAAACACGAGTTTTTAGAAAATGTGTTTTATATCATAAATGGAATCTAGAAAGTATGCACATTCTACGTCATAACGACTTTCTATAGTTTGCGCATTCGTCCAGAAATAAGAAAAGCTTACTTCCACCGTTTTTTAAAATCACAGCTTCTTGAAGGTTTACATGATTTCGTAAAAAACACGAGTTTTTCGAAAATGTGTTTTATTTCATAAATGGAATCTACAAAGTATGCACATTCTACGTCATAACGACTTTCTATAGTTTGCGCATGCATCCGGAAATAAGAAAAGCTTACTGCCCCCATTTTTTAAAATCACAGCTTCTAGAAGGTTTACATGATTTCTTAAAAAACACGAGTTTTTAGAAAATGTGTTTTATTTCATAAATGGAATCAACAAAGTATGCACATTCTACGTCATAACGACTTTCTATAGTTTGCGCATGCGTTTGGAAATAAGAAAAGCTTACTTCCCCCGTTTTTTAAAATCACAGCTTCTAGAAGGTTTACATGATTTCCCAAAAAACACGAGTTTTTAGAAAATGTGTTTTATTTCATAAATGGAAACAACAAAGTATGCACATTCTACGTCATAACAACTTTCTATAGTTTGCGCATGCGTCCGGAAATAAGAAAAGCTTACTTCCACCGTTTTTTAAAATCACAGCATCTAGAAGGTTTACATGATTTCTTAAAAAACACGAGTTTTTAGAAAATATGTTTTATTTCATCAATGGAATCGACAAAGTATGCACATTCTACGTCATAACGACTTTCTATAGTTTGCGCATTCGTCCGGAAATAAGAAAAGCTTACTACCACCGTTTTTTAAAATCATAGCTTCTAGAAGGTTTACATGATTTCGTAAAAAACACGAGTTTTTAGAAAATGTGCATTATTTCATAAATGGAATCTACAAAGTATGCACATTCTACGTCATAAAGACTTTCTATAGTTTGCGCATGCATCCGGAAATAAGAAAAGCTTACTTCCGCCGTTTTTTAAAATAATAGCTTCTAGAAGGTTTACATGATTTCGTAAAAAACATGAGTTTTTAGAAAATGTGTTTTATTTCATACATGGAATCTACAAAGTATGCACATTCTTCGTCATAACGACTTTCTATAGTTTGCGCATGCGTCCGGAAATAAGAAAAGCTTACTTCCCCCATTTTTTAAAATCACAGCTTCTAGAAGGTTTACATGATTTCGTAAAAAACACGAGTTTTTAGAAAATGTGTTTTATTTCATAAATGGAATCTACAAAGTATGCACATTCTACGTCATAACGACTTTATATAGTTTGCGTATGCGTCCGGAAATAAGAAAAGCTTACTTCCCCCGTTTTTTAAAATCACAGCTTCTAGAATGTTTACATGGTTTCTTAAAAAACACGAGTTTTTAGAAAATGTGTTTTATTTCATAAATGGAATCAACAAAGTATGCACATTCTACATCATAACGACTTTCTATAGTTTGCGCATGCGTTTGAAAATAAGAAAAGCTTACTTCCCCCGTTTTTTAAAATCACAGCTTCTAGAAGGTTTACATGATTTCTTAAAAAACACGAGTTTTTAGAAAATGTGTTTTATTTCATAAATGGAATCAACAAAGTATGCACATTCTACGTCATAACGACTTTCTATAGTTTGCGTATGAGTTTGGAAATAAGAAAAGCTTACTTCCACCTTTTTTTAAAATCATAGCTTCTAGAAGGTTTAAATGATTTCGTAAAAAACACGAGTTTTTAGAAAATGTGTTTTATTTCATAAATGGAATCAACAAAGTATGCACATTCTACGTCATAACGACTTTCTATAGTTTGCGCATGCGTCCGGAAATAAGAAAAGCTTACTTCCCCCGTTTTTTAAAATCACAGCTTCTAGAAGGTTTACATGATTTTGTAAAAAACAAGAGTTTTTAGAAAATGTGTTTTATTTCATAAATGGAATCTACAAAGTATGCACATTCTACGTCATAACGACTTTCTATAGTTTGCGCATGCGTCCGGAAATAAGAAAAGCTTACTTCCCCGGTTTTTTAATATCACAGCTTCTAGAAGGTTTACATGATTTCGTAAAAAACACAAGTTTTTAGAAAATGTGTTTTATTTCATAAATGGAATCAACAAAGTATGCACATTATACGTCATAACGACTTTCTATAGTTTGTGCATGCGTTTGGAAATAAGAAAAGCTTACTTCCCCTGTTTTTTAAAATCACAGCTTCTAGAATGTTTACATAATTTCTTAAAAAACACGAGTTTTTAGAAAATGTGTTTTATTTCATCAATGGAATCAACAAAGTAAGCACATTCTACGTCATAACGACTTTCTATAGTTTGCGCATGCATTTGGAAATAAGAAAAGCTTACTTCCACCGTTTTTTAAAATCACAGCTTCTAGAAGGTTTACATGATTTCTTAAAAAACACGAATTTTTAGAAAATGTGTTTTATTTCATAAATGGAGTCTACAAAGTATGCACATTCTACGTCATAATGACTTTCTATAGTTTGCGCATTCGTCTGGAAATAAGAAAAGCTTACTTCCACCATTTTTTAAAATCACAGCTTCTAGAAGGTTTACATGATTTCGTAAAAAACACGAGTTTTTAGAAAATGTGTTTTATTTCATAAATGAAATCTACAAAGTATGCACATTCTACGTCATAACAACTTTCTATAGTTTGCGCATGCGTCCGGAAATAAGAAAAGCTTACTTCCACCGTTTTTTAAAATCACGGCTTCTAGAAGGTTTACATGATTTCGTAAAAAACACAAGTTTTTAGAAAATGTGTTTTATTTCATAAATGAAATCTACAAAGTATGCAAATTCTACGTCATAACGACTTTCTATAGTTTGCGTATGCGTCCGGAAATAAGAAAAGCTTACTTCCCCCGTTTTTTAAAATCACAGCTTCTAGAAGGTTTACATGATTTCGTAAAAAACACGAGTTTTTAGAAAATGTGTTTTATTTCATAAATGGAATCAACAAAGTATGCACATTATACGTCATAATGACTTTCTATAGTTTGCGCATGCGTTTGGAAATAAGAAAAGCTTACTTCCCCCGTTTTTTAAAATCACAGCTTCTAGAAGGTTTACATGATTTCTTAAAAAAAATGAGTTTTTAGAAAATGTGTTTTATTTCATAAACGGAATCAACAAAGTATGCACATTCTACATCATAACGAATTTCTATAGTTTGCGCATGCGTCCGGAAATAAGAAAAGCTTACTTCCACCGTTTTTTAAAATCACAGCTTCTAGAAGGTTTACATCATTTCGTAAAAAACACGAGTTTTTAGAAAATGTGTTTTATATCATAAATGGAATCTAGAAAGTATGCACATTCTACGTCATAACGAATTTCTATAGTTTGCGCATGCGTCCAGAAATAAGAAAAGCTTACTTCCACCGTTTTTTAAAATCACAGCTTCTTGAAGGTTTACATGATTTCGTAAAAAACACGAGTTTTTCGAAAATGTGTTTTATTTCATAAATGGAATCTACAAAGTATGCACATTCTACGTCATAACGACTTTCTATAGTTTGCGCATGCGTCCGGAAATAAGAAAAGCTTACTGCCCCCATTTTTTAAAATCACAGTTTCTAGAAGGTTTACATGATTTCTTAAAAAACACGAGTTTTTAGAAAATGTGTTTTATTTCATAAATGGAATCAACAAAGTATGCACATTCTACGTCATAACGACTTTCTATAGTTTGCGCATGCGTTTGGAAATAAGAAAAGCTTACTTCCCCCGTATTTTAAAATCACAGCTTCTAGAAGGTTTACATGATTTCCTAAAAAACACGAGTTTTTAGAAAATGTGTTTTATTTCATAAATGGAAACAACAAAGTATACACATTCTACGTCATAACAACTTTCTATAGTTTGCGCATGCGTCCGGAAATAAGAAAAGCTTACTTCCACCGTTTTTTAAAATCACAGCATCTAGAAGGTTTACATGATTTCTTAAAAAACACGAGTTTTTAGAAAATATGTTTTATTTCATCAATGGAATCGACAAAGTATGCACATTCTACGTCATAACGACTTTCTATAGTTTGCGCATTCGTCCGGAAATAAGAAAAGCTTACTACCACCGTTTTTTAAAATCATAGCTTCTAGAAGGTTTACATGATTTCGTAAAAAACACGAGTTTTTAGAAAATGTGCATTATTTCATAAATGGAATCTACAAAGTATGCACATTCTACGTCATAAAGACTTTCTATAGTTTGCGCATGCATCCGGAAATAAGAAAAGCTTACTTCCGCCGCTTTTTAAAATAATAGCTTCTAGAAGGTTTACATGATTTCGTAAAAAACATGAGTTTTTAGAAAATGTGTTTTATTTCATACATGGAATCTACAAAGTATGCACATTCTTCGTCATAACGACTTTCTATAGTTTGCGCATGCGTCCGGAAATAAGAAAAGCTTACTTCCCCCATTTTTTAAAATCACAGCTTCTAGAAGGTTTACATGATTTCGTAAAAAACACGAGTTTTTAGAAAATGTGTTTTATTTCATAAATGGAATCTACAAAGTATGCACATTCTACGTCATAACGACTTTCTATAGTTTGCGCATGCGTCCGGAAATAAGAAAAGCTTACTTCCCCCGTTTTTTAAAATCACAGCTTCTAGAATGTTTACATGGTTTCTTAAAAAACACGAGTTTTTAGAAAATGTGTTTTATTTCATAAATGGAATCAACAAAGTATGCACATTCTACATCATAACGACTTTCTATAGTTAGCGCATGCGTTTGAAAATAAGAAAAGCTTACTTCCCCCGTTTTTTAAAATCACAGCTTCTAGAAGCTTTACATGATTTGTTAAAAAACACGAGTTTTTAGAAAATGTGCTTTATTTCATAAATGGAATCAACAAAGTATGCACATTCTATGTCATAACGACTTTCTATAGTTTGCGTATGAGTTTGGAAATAAGAAAAGCTTACTTCCACCTTTTTTTAAAATCATAGCTTCTAGAAGGTTTACATGATTTCGTAAAAAACACGAGTTTTTAGAAAATGTGTTTTATTTCATAAATGGAATCAACAAAGTATGCACATTCTACGTCATAACGACTTTCTATAGTTTGCGCATGCGTTTGGAAATAAGAAAGGCTTACTTCTCCCGTTTTTTAAAATCACAGCTTCTAGAAGGTTTACATGATTTCTTAAAAAACACGAGTTTTTAGAAAATGTGTTTTATTTAATAAATGGAATCAACAAAGTATGCACATTCTATGTCATAACGACTTTCTATAGTTTGCGCATGCGTCCGGAAATAAGAAAAGCTTACTTCCACCGTTTTTTCAAATCACAGCTTCTAGAAGGTTTACATGATTTCTTAAAAAACAAGAGTTTTTAGAAAATGTGTTTTATTTCATAAATGAAATCCACAAAGAATGCACATTCTACATCATAACGACTTTCTATAGTTTGCGAATTCGTCCGGAAATAAGAAAATATTACTTCCCCCGTTTTTTAAAATCACAGCTTCTAGAAGGTTTACATGATTTCTTAAAAAACACGACTTTTTAGAAAATGTGTTTTATTTCATAAATGGAATCAACAAAGTATGCACATTCTACGTCATAACGACTTTCTATAGTTTGCGCATGCGTTTGGAAATAAGAAAAGCTTACTTCCCCCGTTTTTTAAGATCACATCTTCTAGAAGGTTTACATGATTTCTTAAAAAACACGAGTTTTTAGAAAATGTGTTTTATTTCATAAATGGAATCAACAAAATATGCACATTCTACATCATAACGACTTTCTATAGTTTGCGCATGCGTTTGGAAATAAGAAAACCTTACTTCCCTTGTTTTTTAAAATCACAGCTTCTAGAAGGCTTACATGATTTCTTAAAAAACACGATTTTTTAGAAAATGTGTTTTATTTCATAAATGGAATCTACAAAGTATGCACATTCTACGTCATAACGACTTTCTATAGTTTGCTAATGCGTCTGGAAATAAAAAAAGCTTACTTCCCCCGTTTTTTAAAATCACAGCTTCTAGAAGGTTTACATGATTTCGTAAAAAACAAGAGTTTTTAGAAAATGTGTTTTATTTCATAAATGGAATCAACAAAGTATGCACATTCTACGTCATAACGACTTTCTATAGTTTGCGCATGCGTTTGGAAATAAGAAAAGCTTACTTCCACTGTTTTTTAAAATCATGGCTTCTAGAAGGTTTACATGATTTCGTAAAAAACACGAGTTTTTAGAAAATGTGTTTTATTTCATAAATGGAATCTACAAAGTATGCACATTCTATGTCATAACGACTTTCTATAGTTTGCGCATGCGTCCGGAAATAAGAAAAGCTTACTTCCACCGTTTTTTAAAATCACAGCTTCTAGAAGGTTTACATGATTTCTTAAAAAACACGAGTTTTTAGAAAATATGTTTTATTTCATCAATGGAATCGACAAAGTATGCACATTCTACGTCATAACGACTTTCTATAGTTTGCGCATTCATCCGGAAATAAGAAAAGCTTACTACCACTGTTTTTTAAAATCACAGCTTCTAGAAGGTTTACATGATTTCGTAAAAAACACGAGTTTTTAGAAAATGTGTTTTATTTCATAAATGGAATCAACAAAGTATGCACATTCTACGTCATAACGACTTTCTATAGTTTGCGCATGCGTTTGGAAATAAGAAAAGCTTACTTCCCCCGTTTTTTAAAATCACATCTTCTAGAAGGTTTACATGATTTCTTAAAAAACACGAGTTTTTAGAAAATGTGTTTTATTTCATAAATGGAATCAACAAAATATGCACATTCTACATCATAACGACTTTCTATAGTTTGCGCATGCATTTGGAAATAAGAAAACCTTACTTCCCTTGTTTTTTAAAATCACAGCTTCTAGAAGGCTTACATGATTTCTTAAAAAACACGATTTTTTAGAAAATGTGTTTTATTTCATAAATGGAATCTACAAAGTATGCACATTCTACGTCATAACGACTTTCTATAGTTTGCTAATGCGTCTGGAAATAAAAAAAGCTTACTTCCCCCGTTTTTTAAAATCACAGCTTCTAGAAGGTTTACATGATTTCGTAAAAAACAAGAGTTTTTAGAAAATGTGTTTTATTTCATAAATGGAATCAACAAAGTATGCACATTCTACGTCATAACGACTTTCTATAGTTTGCGCATGCGTTTGGAAATAAGAAAAGCTTACTTCCACTGTTTTTTAAAATCATGGCTTCTAGAAGGTTTACATGATTTCGTAAAAAACACGAGTTTTTAGAAAATGTGTTTTATTTCATAAATGGAATCTACAAAGTATGCACATTCTATGTCATAACGACTTTCTATAGTTTGCGCATGCGTCCGGAAATAAGAAAAGCTTACTTCCACCGTTTTTTAAAATCACAGCTTCTAGAAGGTTTACATGATTTCTTAAAAAACACGAGTTTTTAGAAAATATGTTTTATTTCATCAATGGAATCGACAAAGTATGCACATTCTACGTCATAACGACTTTCTATAGTTTGCGCATTCATCCGGAAATAAGAAAAGCTTACTACCACTGTTTTTTAAAATCACAGCTTCTAGAAGGTTTACATGATTTCGTAAAAAACACGAGTTTTTAGAAAATGTGTTTTATTTCATAAATGGAATCAACAAAGTATGCACATTCTACGTCATAACAACTTTCTATAGTTTGCGCATGCGTTTGGAAATAAGAAAAGCTTACTTCCCCCGTTTTTTAAAATCACATCTTCTAGAAGGTTTACATGATTTCTTAAAAAACACGAGTTTTTAGAAAATGTGTTTTATTTCATAAATGGAATCAACAAAATATGCACATTCTACATCATAACGACTTTCTATAGTTTGCGCATGCATTTGGAAATAAGAAAACCTTACTTCCCTCGTTTTTTAAAATCACAGCTTCTAGAAGGCTTACATGATTTCTTAAAAAACACGATTTTTTAGAAAATGTGTTTTATTTCATAAATGGAGTCTACAAAGTATGCACATTCTACGTCATAACGACTTTCTATAGTTTGCTAATGCGTCTGGAAATAAAAAAAGCTTACTTCCCCCGTTTTTTAAAATCACAGCTTCTAGAAGGTTTACATGATTTCGTAAAAAACAAGAGTTTTTAGAAAATGTGTTTTATTTCATAAATGGAATCAACAAAGTATGCACACTCTACGTCATAACGACTTTCTATAGTTTGCGCATGCGTTTGGAAATAAGAAAAGCTTACTTCCACTGTTTTTTAAAATCATGGCTTCTAGAAGGTTTACATGATTTCGTAAAAAACATGAGTTTTTAGAAAATGTGTTTTATTTCATAAATGGAATCTACAAAGTATGCACATTCTATGTCATAACGACTTTCTATAGTTTGCGCATGCGTCCGGAAATAAGAAAAGCTTACTTCCACCGTTTTTTAAAATCACAGCTTCTAGAAGGTTTACATGATTTCTTAAAAAACACGAGTTTTTAGAAAATATGTTTTATTTCATCAATGGAATCGACAAAGTATGCACATTCTACGTCATAACGACTTTCTATAGTTTGCGCATTCATCCGGAAATAAGAAAAGCTTACTACCACCGTTTTTTAAAATCACAGCTTCTAGAAGGTTTACATGATTTCGTAAAAAACACGAGTTTTTAGAAAATGTGTTTTATTTCATAAATGGAATCTACAAAGTATGCACATTCTACGTCATAAAGACTTTCTATAGTTTGCGCATGCGTCCGGAAATAAGAAAAGCCTACTTCCACCGTTTTTTAAAATCATAGCTTCTAGAAGGTTTACATGATTTCGTAAAAAACACGAGTTTTTAGAAAATGTGTTTTATTTCATAAATGGAATCAACAAAGTATGCATATTCTACGTCATAATGACTTTCTATAGTTTGCGCATGCGTTTGGAAATAAGAAAGGCTTACATCCCCCGTTTTTTAAAATCACAGCTTCTAGAAGGTTTACATGATTTTGTAAAAAACACGATTTTTTAGAAAATGTGTTTTATTTCATAAATGGAATCAACAAAGTATGCACATTCTACGTCATAACGACCTTCTATAGTTTGCGCATGCGTCCGGAAATAAGAAAAGCTTACTTCCCGCGTTTTTTAAAATCACAGCTTCTAGAAGGTTTACATGATTTTTTTAAAAACACGAGTTTTTAGAAGATGTGTTTTATTTCATAAATGAAATCAACAAAGTATGCACATTCTACGTCATAACGACTTTCTATAGTTTGCGCATGCGTTTGGAAATAAGAAAAGCTTACTTCCACTGTTTTTTAAAATCACGGCTTCTAGAAGGATTACATGATTTCGTAAAAAACACGAGTTTTTAGAAAATGTGTTTTATATCATAAATGGAATCTACAAAGTATGCACATTCTATGTCATAACGACTTTCTATATTTTTGCGCATGCGTCCGGAAATAAGAAAAGCTTACTTCCACCGTTTTTTAAAATCACAGCTTCTAGAAGGTTTACATGATTTCTTAAAAAACACGAGTTTTTAGAAAATGTGTTTTATTTCATAAATGGAATCTACAAAGTATGCACATTCTACGTCATAACGACTTTCTATAGTTTGTGCATGCGTCCGGAAAAAAGAAAAGCTTACTTCCCCCGTTTTTTAAAATCACAGCTTCTAGAATGTTTACATGGTTTCTTAAAAAACATGAGTTTTTAGAAAATGTGTTTTATTTCATAAATGGAATCAAAAAACTATGCACATTCTACGTCATAACGACTTTCTATAGTTTGCGCATGCGTTTGGAAATAAGAAAAGCTTACTTCCACCGTTTTTTAAAATCATAGCTTCGAGAAGGTTTACATGATTTCGTAAAAAACACGAGTTTTTAGAAAATGTGTTTTATTTCATAAATGGAATCAACAAAGTATGCATATTCTACGTCATAACGACTTTCTGTAGTTTGCGCATGCATTTGGAAATAAGAAAGGCTTACATCCCCCGTTTTTTAAAATCACAGCTTCTAGAAGGTTTACATGATTTCGTAAAAAACACGATTTTTTAGAAAATGTGTTTTATTTCATAAATGGAATCAACAAAGTATGCACATTCTACGTCATAACGACCTTATATAGTTTGCGCATGCGTCCGGATATAAGAAAAGCTTACTTGCCCCGTTTTTTAAAATCACAACTTCTAGAAGGTTTACATGATTTTTTAAAAAACACGAGTTTTTAGAAAATGTGTTTTATTTCATAAATGGAATCAACAAAGTATGCACATTCTACATCATAACAACTTTCTATAGTTTGCGCATGCGTTTGGAAATAAGAAAAGCTTACTTCCCCCGTTTTTTAAAATCACGGCTTCTAGAAGGTTTACATGATTTCTTAAAAAACACGATTTTTTAGAAAATGTGTTTTATTTCATAAATGGAAACAACAAAGTATGCACATTCTATGTCATAACGACTTTCTATAGTTTGCGCATGCGTCTGGAAATAAGAAAAGCTTACTTCCACCGTTTTTTAAAATCACAGCTTCTAGAAGGTTTACATGATTTCTTAAAAAACACGTGTTCTTAGAAAATGTTTTTTATTTCATAAATGGAATCAACAAAGTATGCACATTCTACGTCATAACGACTTTCTATAGTTTGCGCATTCGTCCGGAAATAAGAAAAGCTTACTTCCACCGTTTTTTAAAATCACAGCTTCTAGAAGGTTTACATGATTTCGTAAAAAACACGAGTTTTTAGAAAATTTGTTTTATTTCATAAATGGAATCAACAAAGTATGCACATTCTACGTAATAACGACTTTCTATAGTTTGTGCATGCGTTTGGAAATAAGAAAAGCTTACTTCCCCCGTTTTTTAAAATCACAGCTTCTAGAATGTTTACATAATTTCTTAAAAAACACGAGTTTTTAGAAAATGTGTTTTATTTCATAAATGGAATCAACAAAGTAAGCACATTCTACGTCATAACGAATTTCTATAGTTTGCGCATGCATTTGGAAATAAGAAAATCTTACTTCCCCCGTTTTTTAAAATCACAGCTTCTAGAAGGTTTACATGATTTCTTAAAAAACACGAGTTTTTAGAAAATGTGTTTTATTTCATAAATGGAATCAACAAAGTATGCATATTCTACCACATAATGACTTTCTATAGCTTGCGCATTTGTCTGGAAATAAGAAAATCTTACTTCCACCGTTTTTTAAAATCACAGCTTCTAGAAGGTTTACATGATTTGTTAAAAGACACGATTTTTTAGAAAATTTGTTTTATTTCATAAATGGAATCAACAAAATATGCACATTCTACGTCATAACGACCTTCTATAGTTTGCGCATGCGTCCGGAAATAAGAAAAGCTTACTTCCCTCGTTTTTTAAAATCACAGCTTCTAGAAGGTTTACATGATTTTTTAAAAAACACGAGTTTTTAGAAAATGTGTTTTATTTCATAAATGGAATCAAAAAAGTATGCACATTCTACGTCATAACGACTTTCTATAGTTTGCGCATGCATTTGGAAATAAGAAAAGCTTACTTTCCCCGTTTTTTAAAATCACACCTTCTAGAAGGTTTACATGATTTCTTAAAAAACACGATTTTCTAGAAAATGTGTTTTATTTCATAAATGGAAACAACAAAGTATGCATATTCTACGTCATAACGACTTTCTATAGTTTGCGCATGCGTACGGAAAAAAGAAAAGCTTACTTCCCCCTTTTTTTAAAATCACAGTTTCTAGAAGCTTTACACGATTTCTTAAAAAACATGAGTTTTTAGAAAATGTGTTTTATCTCATAAATGGAATCCACAAAGTATGCACATTCTACGTCATAACGACTTTCTATAGTTTTCGCATGCGTTTGGAAATAAGAAAAGCTTACTTTCCTCGTTTTTTAAAATCACGGCTTCTAGAAGGTTTACATGATTTCTTTAAAAACATGAGTTTTTAGAAAATGTGTTTTATTTCATAAATGGAATCAACAAAGTATGCACATTCTATGTCATAACGACTTTTTATAGTTTGCGCATCCGTCCGGAAATAAGAAAAGCTTACTTCCCCCGTTTTTTAAAATCACAGCTTGTAGAAGGTTTACATGATTTCGTAAAAAACATGAGTTTTTAGAAAATGTGTTTTATTTCATAAATGGAATCAAAAAAGTATGCACATTCTACGTCATAACGACTTTCTATAGTTTGCACATGCGTTTGGAAATAAGAAAGGCTTACATCCCCCGTTTTTTAAAATCACAGCTTCTAGAAGGTTTACATGATTTCGTAAAAAACACGATTTTTTAGAAAATGTGTTTTATTTCATAAATGGAATCTACAAAGTATGCACATTATACGTCATAACGGCTTTCTATATTTTGCGCATGCGTCCGGAAATAAGAAAAGCTTACTTCCCCCGTTTTTTAAAATCACAGCTTCTAGAAGGTTTACATGATTTCTTAAAAAACACGAGTTTTTAGAAAATGTGTTTTATTTCATAAATGGAAAAAAGAAAGTATACACATTCTATGTCATAACGACTTTCTATAGTTTTCGCATGCGTCCGGAAATAAGAAAAGCTTACTTCCCCCGTTTTTTAAAATCACAGCTTCTAGAAGGTTTACATGATTTCTTAAAAAACACGAGTTTTTAGAAAATGTGTTTTATTTCATAAATGGAATCAACAAAGTATGCACATTCTACGTCATAAGGACTTTCTATAGTTTGTGCATGCGTCCGGAAATAAGAAAAGCTTACTTCCCCTGTTTTTTAAAATCACAGCTTCTAGAAGGTTTACATGATTTGTTAAAAAACACGAGTTTTTAGAAAATGTGTTTTATTTCGTAATTGGAATCAACAAAGTATGCACATTCTACGTCATAATGACTTTCTATAGTTTGCGCATGCATCCGGAAATAAGAAAAGCTTACTTCCACCGTTTTTTAAAATCACAGCTTCTAGAAGGTTTACATGATTTTGTAAAAAACACGAGTTTTTAGAAAATGTGTTTTATTTCATAAATGGAATCTACAAAGTATGCACATTATACGTCATAACGACTTTCTATAGTTTGCGCATGCGTCCGTAAAAAAGAAAAGCTTACTTCCACCGTTTTTTAAAATCACAGCTTCTTGAAGGTTTACATGATTTCGCAAAAAACACGAGTTTTTAGAAAATGTGTTTTATTTCATAAATGGAATCTACAAAGTATGCAGATTGTACATCATAACGACTTTCGATAGTTTGCGCATGCGTCCGGAAATAAGAAAAGCTTACTTCCACCGTTGTTTAAAATCACATCTTCTAGAAGGTTTACATGATTTCGTAAAAAACACGAGTTTTTAGAAAATGTGTTTTTTTTCATAAATGGAATCTACAAAGTATGCACATTCTACGTCATAACGATTTTCTATAGTTTGCGCATGCGTTCGGAAATAAGAAAAGCTTACTTCCCCCGTTTTTTAAAATCACAGCTTCTAGAAGGTTTACATGATTTCGTAAAAAACACGAGTTTTTAGAAAATGTGTTTTATTTCATAAATGGAATCTAATGAGTATGCACATTCTACGTCATAACGACTTTCTATAGTTTGCGCATGCGTCCAGAAATAAGAAAAGCCTACTTCCCCCGTTTTTTAAAATCACTGCTTCTAGAAGGTTTACATGATTTCTTAAAAAACACGAGTTTTTAGAAAATGTGTTTTATTTCATAAATGGAATCAACAAAGTATGCACATTCTACGTCACAACGACTTTCTATAGTTTGCGCATGCGTCCGGAAATAAGAAAAGCATACTTCCCCCGTTTTTTAAAATCACAGCTTCTAGAAGGTTTAAATGATTTTGTAAAAAACACGAGTTTTTAGAAAATGTGTTTTATTTCATAAATCGAATCTACAAAGTATGCACATTCTACGTCATAACGACGTTCTATAGTTTGCGGATGCGTCCGGAAATAAGAAAAGCTTACTTCCCCCGTTTTTTAAAATCACAGCTTCTAGAAGGTTTACATGATTTCTTAAAAAACATGAGTATTTAGAAAATGTGTTTTATTTCACCAATGGAATCAACAAAGTATGCACATTCTACGTCATAACGACTTTCTATAGTTTGCGCATGCGTTTGGAAATAAGAAAAGCTTACTTCCCCCGTTTTTTAAAATCACAGCTTCTAGAAGGTTTACATGATTTCTTAAAAAACACGAGTTTTTAGAAAATGTGTTTTATTTCATAAATGGAATCAACAAAGTATGCACATTCTACGTCACAATGACTTTCTATAGTTTGCGCATGCGTCCGGAAATAAGAAAAGCTTACTTCCACTGTTTTTTAAAATCACAGCTTCTAGAAGGTTTACATGATTTCTTAAAAAACATGAGTTTTTAGAAAATGTGTTTTATTTCATAAATGCAATAAACAAAGTATGCACATTCTACGTCATAACGACTTTCTATAGTTTGCGCATTCTTCCGGAAATAAGAAAAGCTTACTTCCCCCGTTTTTTAAAATCACAGCTTCTAGAAGGTTTAAATGATTTTGTAAAAAACACGAGTTTTTAGAAAATGTGATATATTTCATAAATCGAATCTACAAAGTATGCACATTCTACGTCATAACGACGTTCTATAGTTTGCGGATGCGTCCGGAAATAAGAAAAGCTTACTTCCCCCGTTTTTTAAAATCACAGCTTCTAGAAGGTTTACATGATTTCTTAAAAAACATGAGTATTTAGAAAATGTGTTTTATTTCACCAATGGAATCAACAAAGTATGCACATTCTACGTCATAACGACTTTCTATAGTTTGCGCATGCGTTTGGAAATAAGAAAAGCTTACTTCCCCCGTTTTTTAAAATCACAGCTTCTAGAAGGTTTACATGATTTCTTAAAAAACACGAGTTTTTAGAAAATGTGTTTTATTTCATAAATGCAATCAACAAAATATGCAGATTCTACATCATAACGACTTTCTATAGTTTGTGAATGCGTCCGGAAATAAGAAAAGCTTACTTCCACCGTTTTTTTAAATCACAGCTTCTAGAAGGTTTACATGATTTCGTAAAAAACACAAGTTTTTAGAAAATGTGTTTTATTTCATAAATGGAATCAACAAAGTATGCACACTCTACATCATAACGACTTTCTATAGTTTGCGCATGCGTCCGGAAATAAGAAAAGCTTACGTCCCCCGTTTTTTAAAATCACAGCTTCTAGAAGGTTTACGTGATTTCTTAAAAAACACGAGTTTTTAGAAAATGTGTTTTATTTCATAAATGGAATCAACAAAGTATGCACATTCTACGTCATAACGACTTTCTATAGTTTGCGGATGCGTCCGGAAATAAGAAAAGCTTACTTCCAGTGTTTTTTAAAATCACAGCTTCTAGAAGGTTTACATGATTTCTTAAAAAACACGAGTTTTTAGAAAATGTGTTTTATTTCATAAATGGACTAAACAAAGTATGCACATTCTACGTCATAACGACTTTCTATAGTTTGCGCATTTGTCCGGAAATAAGAAAAGCTTACTTCCCCCGTTTTTTAAAATCACAGCTTCTAGAAGGTTTACATGATTTCGTAAAAAACACGAGTTTTTAAAAAATGTGTTTTATTTCATAAATGGAATCTACAAAGTATGCACATTCTACGTCATAACGACTTTCTATAGTTTGCGCATGCGTCCGGAAATAAGAAAAGCTTACTTCCCCCGTTTTTTAAAATCACAGCTTCTAGAAGGTTTACATGATTTCTTAAAAAACACGAGTATTTAGAAAATGTGTTTTATTTCATCAATGGAATCAACAAAGTATGCACGTTCTACGTCATAACAACTTTCTATAGTTTGCGCATGCGTTTGGAAATAAGAAAAGCTTACTTCCCCCGTTTTTTGAAATCACAGCTTCTAAAAGGTTTACATGATTTCTTAAAAAACACGAGTTTTTAGAAAATGTGTTTTATTTCATAAATGGAATCAACAAAGTATGCACATTCTACGTCATAAGGACTTTCTATAGTTTGTGCATGCGTCCGGAAATAAGAAAAGCTTACTTCCACCATTTTATAAAATCACAGCTTCTAGAATGTTTACATGATTGCTTAAAAAACACGAGTTTTTAGAAAATGTGTTTTATTTCATATATGGAATCAACAAACTATGCACATTCTATGTCATAACGACTTTTTATAGTTTGTGCATTCGTCCAGAAATAAGAAAAGCTTACTTCCCCGGTTTTTTAAAATCACAGCTTCTAGAAGGTTTACATGATTTCGTAAAAAACACGAGTTTTTAGAAAATGTGTTTTATTTCATAAATGGAATCTACAAAGTATGCACATTCTACGTCATAAAAAGTTTTTATAGTTTGCGCATTCGTCCGTAAATAAGAAAAGCTTACTTCCACCGTTTTTTAAAATCACAGCTTCTAGAAGGTTTACATGATTTCGTAAAAAACACGAGTTTTTAGAAAATGTGTTTTATTTCATAAATGGAATCTACAAAGTATGCGCATTCTACGTAATAACGACTTTCTATAGTTTGCGCATGCGTCCGGAAATAAGAAAAGCTTACTTCCACCGTTTTTTAAAATCACAGCTTCTAGAAGGTTTACATGATTTCGTAAAAAACACGAGTTTTTAGAAAATGTGTTTTATTTCATAAATGGAATCTACAAATTATGCACATTCTATGTCATAACGAATTTCTATAGTTTGCGCATGAGTTTGGAAATAAGAAAAGCTTACTTCCCTGGTTTTTTAAAATCACAGCTTCTAGAAGGTTTACATGATTTCGTAAAAAACACGAGTTTTTAGAAAATGTGTTTTTTTTCATAAATGGAATCTACAAAGTATGCACATTCTACGTCATAACGACTTTCTATAGTTTGCGCTTGCGTCCGCAAATAAGAAAAACTTACTTCCCCCGTTTTTTAAAATCACAGCTTCTAGAAGGTTTACATGATTTCGTAAAAAACACGAGTTTTTAGAAAATGTGTTTTATTTCATAAATGCAATAAACAAAGTATGCACATTCTACGTCATAACGACTTTCTATAGTTTGTGCATTCGTCCGGAAATAAGAAAAGCTTACTTCCCCCGTTTTTTAAAATCACAGCTTCTAGAAGGTTTAAATGATTTTGTAAAAAACACGAGTTTTTAGAAAATGTGTTTTATTTCATAAATCGAATCTACAAAGTATGCACATTCTACGTCATAACGACGTTCTATAGTTTGCGGATGCGTCCGGAAATCAGAAAAGCTTACTTCCCCCGTTTTTTAAAATCACAGCTTCTAGAAGGTTTACATGATTTCTTAAAAAACATGAGTATTTAGAAAATGTGTTTTATTTCATAAATGGAATAAACAAAGTATGCACATTCTACGTCATAACGACTTTCTATAGTTTGCGCATTTGTCCGGAAATAAGAAAAGCTTACTTCCCCCGTTTTTTAAAATCACAGCTTCTAGAAGGTTTACATGATTTCGTAAAAAACACGAGTTTTTAAAAAATGTGTTTTATTTCATAAATGGAATCTACAAAGTATGCACATTCTACGTCATAACGACTTTCTATAGTTTGCGCATGCGTCCGGAAATAAGAAAAGCTTACTTCCCCCGTTTTTTTTAAATCACAGCTTCTAGAAGGTTTACATGATTTCTTAAAAAACACCAGTATTTAGAAAATGTGTTTTATTTCATCAATGGAATCAACAAAGTATGCACATTCTACGTCATAACGACTTTCTATAGTTTGCGCATGCGTTTGGAAATAAGAAAAGCTTACTTCCCCCGTTTTTTGAAATCACAGCTTCTAAAAGGTTTACATGATTTCTTAAAAAACACGAGTTTTTAGAAAATGTGTTTTATTTCATAAATGGAATCAACAAAGTATGCACATTCTACATCATAAGGACTTTCTATAGTTTGTGCATGCATCCAGAAATAAGAAAAGCTTACTTCCACCGTTTTATAAAATCACAGCTTCTAGAATGTTTACATGATTGGTTAAAAAACACGAGTTTTTAGAAAATGTGTTTTATTTCATAAATTGAATCAACAAACTATGCACATTCTATGTCATAACGACTTTTTATAGTTTGCGCATTCGTCCAGAAATAAGAAAAGCTTACTTCCCCGGTTTTTTAAAATCACAGCTTCTAGAAGGTTTACATGATTTCGTAAAAAACACGAGTTTTTAGAAAATGTGTTTTATTTCATAAATGGAATCTACAAAGTATGCACATTCTACGTCATAACGACTTTCTATAGTTTGAGCATGCGTCCGGAAATAAGAAAAGCTTACTTCCCGCGTTTTTTAAAATCACAGCTTCTAGAAGGTTTACATGATTTTTTAAAAAACACGAGTTTCTAGAAAATGTGTTTTATTTCATAAATGGAATCAACAAAGTATGCACATTCTACGTCATAACAAGTTTTTATAGTTTGCGCATTCGTCCGGAAATAAGAAAAGCTTACTTCCACCGTTTTTTAAAATCACAGCTTCTAGAAGGTTTACATGATTTCGTAAAAAACACGAGTTTTTAGAAAATGTGTTTTATTTCATAAATGGAATCTACAAAGTATGCACATTCTACGTAATAACGACTTTCTATAGTTTGCGCATGCGTCCGGAAATAAGAAAAGCTTACTTCCCCCGTTTTTTAAAATCACAGCTTCTAGAAGGTTTACATGATTTCGTAAAAAACACGAGTTTTTAGAAAATGTGTTTTATTTCATAAATGGAATCTGCAAAGTATGCACATTCTACGTAATAACGACTTTCTATAGTTTGCGCATGCGTCCGGAAATAAGAAAAGCTTACTTCCCCCGTTTTTTAAAATCACAGCTTCTAGAAGGTTTACATGATTTCTTAAAAAACACGAGTATTTAGAAAATGTGTTTTATTTCATAAATGGAATCAACAAAATATGCAGATTCTACATCATAACGACTTTCTATAGTTTGTGCATGCGTCCGGAAATAAGAAAAGCTTACTTCCACCATTTTTTTAAATCACAGCTTCTAGAAGGTTTACATGATTTCGTAAAAAACACGAGTTTTTAGAAAATGTGTTTTATTTCATATATGGAATCAACAAAGTATGCACACTCTACATCATAACGACTTTCTATAGTTTGCGCATGCGTCCGGAAATAAGAAAAGCTTACTTCCCCCGTTTTTTAAAATCACAGCTTCTAGAAGGTTTACGTGATTTCTTAAAAAACATGAGTTTTTAGAAAATGTGTTTTATTTCATAAATGGAATCAACAAAGTATGCACATTCTACGTCATAACGACTTTCTATAGTTTGCAGATGCATCAGGAAATAAGAAAAGCTTACTTCCAGTGTTTTTTAAAATCACAGCTTCTAGAAGGTTTACATGATTTCTTAAAAAACACGAGTTTTTAGAAAATGTGTTTTATTTCATAAATGGAATAAACAAAGTATGCACATTCTACGTCATAACGACTTTCTATAGTTTGCGCATTTGTCCGGAAATAAGAAAAGCTTACTTCCCCCGTTTTTTAAAATCACAGCTTCTAGAAGGTTTACATGATTTCGTAAAAAACACGAGTTTTTAAAAAATGTGTTTTATTTCGTAAATGGAATCTACAAAGTATGCACATTCTACGTCATAACGACTTTCTATAGTTTGAGCATGCGTCCGGAAATAAGAAAAGCTTACTTCCCGCGTTTTTTAAAATCACAGCTTCTAGAAGGTTTACATGATTTTTTAAAAAACACGAGTTTCTAGAAAATGTGTTTTATTTCATAAATGGAATCAACAAAGTATGCACATTCTACGTCATAACAAGTTTTTATAGTTTGCGCATTCGTCCGGAAATAAGAAAAGCTTACTTCCACCGTTTTTTAAAATCACAGCTTCTAGAAGGTTTACTTGATTTCGTAAAAAACACGAGTTTTTAGAAAATGTGTTTTATTTCATAAATGGAATCTACAAAGTATGCACATTCTACGTAATAACGACTTTCTATAGTTTGCGCATGCGTCCGGAAATAAGAAAAGCTTACTTCCCCCGTTTTTTAAAATCACAGCTTCTAGAAGGTTTACATGATTTCGTAAAAAACACGAGTTTTTAGAAAATGTGTTTTATTTCATAAATGGAATCTGCAAAGTATGCACATTCTACGTAATAACGACTTTCTATAGTTTGCGCATGCGTCCGGAAATAAGAAAAGCTTACTTCCCCCGTTTTTTAAAATCACAGCTTCTAGAAGGTTTACATGATTTCGTAAAAAACACGAGTTTTTAGAAAATGTGTTTTATTTCATAAATGGAATCTACAAATTATGCACATTCTATGTCATAACGAATTTCTATAGTTTGCGCATGCGTTTGGAAATAAGAAAAGCTTACTTCCCTGGTTTTTTAAAATCACAGCTTCTAGAAGGTTTACATGATTTCGTAAAAAACACGAGTTTTTAGAAAATGTGTTTTTTTTCATAAATGGAATCTACAAAGTATGCACATTCTACGTCATAACGACTTTCTATAGTTTGCGCATGTGTCCGGAAATAAGAAAAGCTTACTTCCCCCGTTTTTTAAAACCACAGCTTCTAGAAGGTTTACATGATTTCTTAAAAAACACAAGTTTTTAGAAAATGTGTTTTATTTCATAAATGGAATCTACAAAGTATGCACATTCTACGTCATAACGACTTTCTATAGTTTGCGCTTGCGTCCGCAAATAAGAAGAGCTTGCTTCCCCCGTTTTTTAAAATCACAGCTTCTAGAAGGTTTACATGATTTCGTAAAAAACACGAGTTTTTAGAAAATGTGTTTTATTTCATAAATGCAATAAACAAAGTATGCACATTCTACATCATAACAACTTTCTATAGTTTGCGCATTCGTCCGGAAATAAGAAAAGCTTACTTCCCCCGTTTTTTAAAATCACAGCTTCTAGAAGGTTTAAATGATTTTGTAAAAAACACGAGTTTTTAGAAAATGTGTTTTATTTCATAAATCGAATCTACAAAGTATGCACATTCTACGTCATAACGACTTTCTATAGTTTGCGCATGCGTTTGGAAATAAGAAAAGCTTACTTCCCCCGTTTTTTAAAATCACAGCTTCTAGAAGGTTTACATGATTTCTTAAAAAACACGAGTATTTAGAAAATGTGTTTTATTTCATAAATGGAATCAACAAAATATGCAGATTCTACATCATAACGACTTTCTATAGTTTGTGCATGCGTCCGGAAATAAGAAAAGCTTACTTCCACCATTTTTTTAAATCACAGCTTCTAGAAGGTTTACATGATTTCGTAAAAAACACGAGTTTTAAGAAAATGTGTTTTATTTCATAAATGGAATCAACAAAGTATGCACACTCTACATCATAACGACTTTCTATAGTTTGCGCATGCGTCCGGAAATAAGAAAAGCTTACTTCCCCCGTTTTTTAAAATCACAGCTTCTAGAAGGTTTACGTGATTTCTTAAAAAACACGAGTTTTTAGAAAATGTGTTTTATTTCATAAATGGAATCAACAAAGTATGCACATTCTACGTCATAACGACTTTCTATAGTTTGCGGATGCATCAGGAAATAAGAAAAGCTTACTTCCAGTGTTTTTTAAAATCACAGCTTCTAGAAGGTTTACATGATTTCTTAAAAAACACGAGTTTTTAGAAAATGTGTTTTATTTCATAAATGGAATAAACAAAGTATGCACATTCTACGTCATAACGACTTTCTATAGTTTGCGCATTTGTCCGGAAATAAGAAAAGCTTACTTCCCCCGTTTTTTAAAATCACAGCTTCTAGAAGGTTTACATGATTTCGTAAAAAACACGAGTTTTTAAAAAATGTGTTTTATTTCATAAATGGAATCTACAAAGTATGCACATTCTACGTCATAACGACTTTCTATAGTTTGCGCATGCGTCCGGAAATAAGAAAAGCTTACTTCCCCCGTTTTTTAAAATCACAGCTTCTAGAAGGTTTACATGATTTCTTAAAAAACACGAGTATTTAGAAAATGTGTTTTATTTCATCAATGGAATCAACAAAGTATGCACATTCTACGTCATAACGACTTTCTATAGTTTGCGCATGCGTTTGGAAATAAGAAAAGCTTACTTCCCCCGTTTTTTGAAATCACAGCTTCTAAAAGGTTTACATGATTTCTTAAAAAACACGAGTTTTTAGAAAATGTGTTTTATTTCATAAATGGAATCAACAAAGTATGCACATTCTACGTCATAAGGACTTTCCATAGTTTGCGCATTTGTCCGGAAATAAGAAAAGCTTACTTCCACCATTTTTTAAAATCACAGCTTCTAGAATGTTTACATGATTGCTTAAAAAACACGAGTTTTTAGAAAATGTGTTTTATTTCATAAATGGAATCAACAAACTATGCACATTCTATGTCATAACGACTTTTTATAGTTTGCGCATTCGTCCAGAAATAAGAAAAGCTTACTTCCCCGGTTTTTTAAAATCACAGCTTCTAGAAGGTTTACATGATTTCGTAAAAAACACGAGTTTTTAGAAAATGTGTTTTATTTCATAAATGGAATCTACAAAGTATGCACATTCTACGTCATAACGACTTTCTATAGTTTGCGCATTTGTCCGGAAATAAGAAAAGCTTACTTCCCTGGTTTTTTAAAATCACAGCTTCTAGAAGGTTTACATGATTTCGTAAAAAACACGAGTTTTTAAAAAATGTGTTTTATTTCATAAATGGAATCTACAAAGTATGCACATTCTACGTCATAACGACTTTCTATAGTTTGCGCATGCGTCCGGAAATAAGAAAAGCTTACTTCCCCCGTTTTTTTAAATCACAGCTTCTAGAAGGTTTACATGATTTCTTAAAAAACACGAGTATTTAGAAAATGTGTTTTATTTCATCAATGGAATCAACAAAGTATGCACATTCTACGTCATAACGACTTTCTATAGTTTGCGCATGCGTTTGGAAATAAGAAAAGCTTACTTCCCCCGTTTTTTGAAATCACAGCTTCTAAAAGGTTTACATGATTTCGTAAAAAACACGAGTTTTTAGAAAATGTGTTTTATTTCATAAATGCAATAAACAAAGTATGCACATTCTACGTCATAACGACTTTCTATAGTTTGCGCATTCGTCCGGAAATAAGAAAAGCTTACTTCCCCCGTTTTTTAAAATCACAGCTTCTAGAAGGTTTAAATGATTTTGTAAAAAACACGAGTTTTTAGAAAATGTGTTTTATTTCATAAATCGAATCTACAAAGTATGCACATTCTACGTCATAACGACTTTCTATAGTTTGCGCATGCGTTTGGAAATAAGAAAAGCTTACTTCCCCCGTTTTTTAAAATCAAAGCTTCTAGAAGGTTTACATGATTTCTTAAAAAACACGAGTATTTAGAAAATGTGTTTTATTTCATAAATGGAATCAACAAAATATGCAGATTCTACATCATAACGACTTTCTATAGTTTGTGCATGCGTCCGGAAATAAGAAAAGCTTACTTCCACCATTTTTTTAAATCACAGCTTCTAGAAGGTTTACATGATTTCGTAAAAAACACGAGTTTTTAGAAAATGTGTTTTATTTCATAAATGGAATCAACAAAGTATGCACACTCTACATCATAACGACTTTCTATAGTTTGCGCATGCGTCCGGAAATAAGAAAAGCTTACTTCCCCCGTTTTTTAAAATCACAGCTTCTAGAAGGTTTACGTGATTTCTTAAAAAACACGAGTTTTTAGAAAATGTGTTTTATTTCATAAATGGAATCAACAAAGTATGCACATTCTACGTCATAACGACTTTCTATAGTTTGCGGATGCATCAGGAAATAAGAAAAGCTTACTTCCAGTGTTTTTTAAAATGACAGCTTCTAGAAGGTTTACATGATTTCTTAAAAAACACGAGTTTTTTAGAAAATGTGTTTTATTTCATAAATGGAATAAACAAAGTATCCACATTCTACGTCATAACGACTTTCTATAGTTTGCGCATTTGTCCGGAAATAAGAAAAGCTTACTTCCCCCGTTTTTTAAAATCACAGCTTCTAGAAGGTTTACATGATTTCGTAAAAAACACGAGTTTTTAAAAAATGTGTTTTATTTCATAAATGGAATCTACAAAGTATGCACATTCTACGTCATAACGACTTTCTATAGTTTGCGCATGCGTCCGGAAATAAGAAAAGCTTACTTCCCCCGTTTTTTTAAATCACAGCTTCTAGAAGGTTTACATGATTTCTTAAAAAACACGAGTATTTAGAAAATGTGTTTTATTTCATCAATGGAATCAACAAAGTATGCACATTCTACGTCATAACGACTTTCTATAGTTTGCGCATGCGTTTGGAAATAAGAAAAGCTTACTTCCCCCGTTTTTTGAAATCACAGCTTCTAAAAGGTTTACATGATTTCTTAAAAAACACGAGTTTTTAGAAAATGTGTTTTATTTCATAAATGGAATCAACAAAGTATGCACATTCTACGTCATAAGGACTTTCCATAGTTTGCGCATTTGTCCGGATATAAGAAAAGCTTAGTTCCACCGTTTTTTAAAATCACAGCTTCTAGAATGTTTACATGATTGCTTAAAAAACACGAGTTTTTAGAAAATGTGTTTTATTTCATAAATGGAATCAACAAACTATGCACATTCTATGTCATAACGACTTTTTATAGTTTGCGCATTCGTCCAGAAATAAGAAAAGCTTACTTCCCCGGTTTTTTAAAATCACAGCTTCTAGAAGGTTTACATGATTTCGTAAAAAACACGAGTTTTTAGAAAATGTGTTTTATTTCATAAATGGAATCTACAAAGTATGCACATTCTACGTCATAACGACTTTCTATAGTTTGAGCATGCGTCCGGAAATAAGAAAAGCTTACTTCCCGCGTTTTTTAAAATCACAGCTTCTAGAAGGTTTACATGATTTTTTAAAAAACACGAGTTTTTAGAAAATGTGTTTTATTTCATAAATGGAATCAACAAAGTATGCACATTCTACGTCATAACAAGTTTTTATAGTTTGCACATTCGTCCGGAAATAAGAAAGGCTTACTTCCACCGTTTTTTAAAATCACAGCTTCTAGAAGGTTTACATGATTTCGTAAAAAACACGAGTTTTTAGAAAATGTGTTTTATTTCATAAATGGAATCTACAAAGTATGCACATTCTACGAAATAACGACTTTCTATAGTTTGCGCATGCGTCCGGAAATAAGAAAAGCTTACTTCCCCCGTTTTTTAAAATCACAGCTTCTAGAAGGTTTACATGATTTCGTAAAAAACACGAGTTTTTAGAAAATGTGTTTTATTTCATAAATGGAATCTGCAAAGTATGCACATTCTACGTAATAACGACTTTCTATAGTTTGCGCATGCGTCCGGAAATAAGAAAAGCTTACTTCCCCCGTTTTTTAAAATCACAGCTTCTAGAAGGTTTACATGATTTCGTAAAAAACACGAGGTTTTAGAAAATGTGTTTTATTTCATAAATGGAATCTACAAATTATACACATTCTATGTCATAACGAATTTCTATAGTTTGCGCATGCGTTTGGAAATAAGAAAAGCTTACTTCCCCGGTTTTTTAAAATCACAGCTTCTAGAAGGTTTACATGATTTCGTAAAAAACACGAGTTTTTAGAAAATGTGTTTTTTTTTCATAAATGGAATCTACAAAGTATGCACATTCTACGTCATAACTTCTTTCTATAGTTTGCGCATGTGTCCGGAAATAAGAAAAGCTTACTTCCCCCGTTTTTTAAAACCACAGCTTCTAGAAGGTTTACATGATTTCTTAAAAAACACAAGTTTTTAGAAAATGTGTTTTATTTCATAAATGGAATCTACAAAGTATGCACATTCTACGACATAACGACTTTCTATAGTTTGCGCTTGCGTCCGCAAATAAGAAAAGCTTACTTCCCCCGTTTTTTAAAATCACAGCTTCTAGAAGGTTTGCATGATTTCGTAAAAAACACAAGTTTTTAGAAAATGTGTTTTATTTCATAAATGCAATAAACAAAGTATGCACATTCTATGTCATAACGACTTTCTATAGTTTGCGCATTCGTCCGGAAATAAGAAAAGCTTACTTCCCCCGTTTTTTAAAATCACAGCTTCTAGAAGGTTTAAATGATTTTGTAAAAAACACGAGTTTTTAGAAAATGTGTTTTATTTCATAAATCGAATCTACAAAGTATGCACATTCTACGTCATAACGACTTTCTATAGTTTGCGCATGCGTTTGGAAATAAGAAAAGCTTACTTCCCCTGTTTTTTAAAATCACAGCTTCTAGAAGGTTTACATGATTTCTTAAAAAACACGAGTTTTTAGAAAATGTGTTTTATTTCATAAATGGAATCAACAAAATATGCAGATTCTACATCATAACGACTTTCTATAGTTTGTGCATGCGTCCGGAAATAAGAAAAGCTTACTTCCACCTTTTTTTTAAATCACAGCTTCTAGAAGGTTTACATGATTTCGTAAAAAACACGAGTTTTTAGAAAATGTGTTTTATTTCATAAATGGAATCAACAAAGTATGCACACTCTACATCATAACGACTTTCTATAGTTTGCGCATGCGTCCGGAAATAAGAAAAGCTTACTTCCCCCGTTTTTTAAAATCACAGCTTCTAGAAGGTTTACGTGATTTCTTAAAAAACACAAGTTTTTAGAAAATGTGTTTTATTTCATAAATGGAATCAACAAAGTATGCACATTCTACGTCATAACGACTTTCTATAGTTTGCGGATGCATCAGGAAATAAGAAAAGCTTACTTCCAGTGTTTTTTAAAATCACAGCTTCTAGAAGGTTTACATGATTTCTTAAAAAACACGAGTTTTTAGAAAATGTGTTTTATTTCATAAATGGAATAAACAAAGTATGCACATTCTACGTCATAACGACTTTCTATAGTTTGCGCATTTGTCCGGAAATAAGAAAAGCTTACTTCCCCCGTTTTTTAAAATCACAGCTTCTAGAAGGTTTACATGATTTCGTAAAAAACACGAGTTTTTAAAAAATGTGTTTTATTTCATAAATGGAATCAACAAAGTATGCACATTCTACGTCATAACAAGTTTTTATAGTTTGCACATTCGTCCGGAAATAAGAAAGGCTTACTTCCACCGTTTTTTAAAATCACAGCTTCTAGAAGGTTTACATGATTTCGTAAAAAACACGAGTTTTTAGAAAATGTGTTTTATTTCATAAATGGAATCTACAAAGTATGCACATTCTACGAAATAACGACTTTCTATAGTTTGCGCATGCGTCCGGAAATAAGAAAAGCTTACTTCCCCCGTTTTTTTAAATCACAGCTTCTAGAAGGTTTACATGATTTCTTAAAAAACATGAGTATTTAGAAAATGTGTTTTATTTCATCAATGGAATCAAAAAAGTATGCACATTCTACGTCATAACGACTTTCTATAGTTTGCGCATGCGTTTGGAAATAAGAAAAGCTTACTTCCCCCGTTTTTTGAAATCACAGCTTCTAAAAGGTTTACATGATTTCTTAAAAAACACGAGTTTTTAGAAAATGTGTTTTATTTCATAAATGGAATCAATAAAGTATGCACATTCTACGTCATAAGGACTTTCTATAGTTTGTGCATTTGTCCGGAAATAAGAAAAGCTTACTTCCACCGTTTTTTAAAATCACAGCTTCTAGAATGTTTACATGATTGCTTAAAAAACACAAGTTTTTAGAAAATGTGTTTTATTTCATAAATGGAATCAACAAACTATGCACATTCTATGTCATAACGACTTTTTATAGTTTGCGCATTCGTCCATAAATAAGAAAAGCTTACTTCCCCGGTTTTTTAAAATCACAGCTTCTAGAAGGTTTACATGATTTCGTAAAAAACACGAGTTTTTAGAAAATGTGTTTTATTTCATAAATGGAATCTACAAAGTATGCATATTCTACGTCAGAACGACTTTCTATAGTTTGAGCATCGCGTCCGGAAATAAGAAAAGCTTACTTCCCGCGTTTTTTAAAATCACAGCTTCTAGAAGGTTTACATGATTTTTTAAAAAACACGAGTTTTTAGAAAATGTGTTTTATTTCATAAATGGAATCAACAAAGTATGCACATTCTACGTCATAACAAGTTTTTTATAGTTTGCGCATTCGTCCGGAAATAAGAAAAGCTTACTTCCACCGTTTTTTAAAATCACAGCTTCTAGAAGGTTTACATGATTTCGTAAAAAACACGAGTTTTTAGAAAATATGTTTTATTTCATAAATGGAATCTACAAAGTATGCACATTCTACGTAATAACGACTTTCTATAGTTTGCGCATGCGTCCGGAAATAAGAAAAGCTTACTTCCCCCGTTTTTTAAAATCACAGCTTCTAGAAGGTTTACATGATTTCGTAAAAAAAACGAGTTTTTAGAAAATGTGTTTTATTTCATAAATGGAATCTGCAAAGTATGCACATTCTACGTAATAACAACTTTCTATAGTTTGCGCATGCGTCCGGAAATAAGAAAAGCTTACTTTCCCCCGTTTTTTAAAATCACAGCTTCTAGAAGGTTTACATGATTTCGTTAAAAACACGAGTTTTTAGAAAATGTGTTTTATTTCATAAATGGAATCTACAAATTATGCACATTCTATGTCATAACGAATTTCTATAGTTTGCGCATGCGTTTGGAAATAAGAAAAGCTTACTTCCCTGGTTTTTTAAAATCACAGCTTCTAGAAGGTTTACATGATTTCGTAAAAAACATGAGTTTTTAGAAAATGTGTTTTATTACATAAATGGAATCAACAAAGTATGCACATTCTACGTCATAACGACTTTCTATAGTTTTCGCATGCGTACGGAAATAAGAAAAGCTTACTTCCCCCGTTTTTTAAAATCAAAGCTTCTAGAAGGTTTACATGATTTCGTAAAAAACACAAGTTTTTAGAAAATGTGTTTTATTTCATAAATGGAATCTACAAAGTATGCACATTCTACGTAATAACGAATTTCTATAGTTTGCGCATGCGTTTGGAAATAAGAAAAGCTCACTTCCTCGGTTTTTTAAAATCACAGCTTCTAGAAGGTTTACATGATTTCGTAAAAAATACTTGTTTTTAGGAAATGTGCTTTTTTCGTAAATGGAATCTACAAAGTATGCACATTCTACGTCATAACGACTTTCTATAGTTTGCGCATGCGTCCGGAAATAAGAAAAGCTTACTTCCCACCGTTTTTTAAAATCACAGCTTCCAGAAGCTTTACATGATTTCTTAAAAAACACAAGTTTTGAGAAAATATGTTTTTATTTCATAAATGGAATCAGCAAAGTATACACATTCTACGTCATAACGACTTTCTATAGTTTGCGCATGCGTTTGGAAATAAGAAAAGCTTACTTCCCCTGTTTTTTAAAATCACAGCTTCTAGAAGGTTTACATGATTCTTAAAAAACACGAGTTTTTAGAAAATGTGTTTTATTTCATAAATGGAATCCACAAAGTATGCACATTCTATGTCATAGCGACTTTCTATAGTTTGCGCATGCGTTTGGAAATAAGAAAAGCTTACTTCCACCGTTTTTTAAAAATCACAAGCTTCTAGAAGGTTTACATGAATTCTTAAAAAACACGGGTTTTTAGAAAATGTGTTTTATTTCATAAATTGAATCAACAAAGTATGCACATTCTATTTCATAATGACTTTCTATAGTTTGCGCATGCGTCCAAAAATAAGAAAAGCTTACTTCCCCCCGTTTTTTAAAATCACAGTTTCTAGAATGTTTACATGATTTGTTAAAAAACACGAGTTTTTACAAAATGTGTTTTATTTCATAAATGGAATCAACAAAGTATGCACATTCTAAGTCATAACGACTCTCTATAGTTTGCGCATTCGTCCAAAAATAAGAACAGCTTACTTCCCACCCGTTTTTTAAAATCACAGCTTCTAGTAGGTTTACATGATTTCTTAAAAAACACGAGTTTTTAGAAAATGTGTTTTATTTCATAAATGGAATCCACAAAGTATGCACATTCTACGTCATAACGACTTTCTATAGTTTTCGCATGCGTCCGGAAATAAGAAAAGCTTACTTCCCCCGTTTTTTAAAATCATAGCTTCTAGAAGGTTTACATGATTTCGTAAAAAACACGAGTTTTTAGAAAATATGTTTTATTTCATAAATGGAATCTACAAAGTATGCACATTCTACGTCATAACGAATTTCTATAGTTTGCGCATGCGTTTGGAAATAAGAAAAGCTTACTTCCCCGGTTTTTTAAAATCACAGCTTCTAGAAGGTTTACATGATTTCGTAAAAAACACGAGTTTTTAGAAAATGTGTTTTTTTTCATAAATGGAATCTACAAAGTATGCACATTCTACGTCATAACTTCTTTCTATAGTTTGCGCATGTGTCCGGAAATAAGAAAAGCTTACTTCCCCCCGTTTTTTAAAACCACAGCTTCTAGAAGGTTTACATGATTTCGTAAAAAACACGAGTTTTTAGAAAATGTGTTTTATTTCATAAATGGAATCTGCAAAGTATGCACATTCTACGTAATAACGACTTTCTATAGTTTGCGCATGCGTCCGGAAATAAGAAAAGCTTACTTCCCCCGTTTTTTAAAATCACAGCTTCTAGAAGGTTTACATGATTTCGTAAAAAACACGAGTTTTTAGAAAATGTGTTTTATTTCATAAATGGAATCTACAAATTATGCACATTCTATGTCATAACGAATTTCTATAGTTTGCGCATGAGTTTGGAAATAAGAAAAGCTTACTTCCCTGGTTTTTTAAAATCACAGCTTCTAGAAGGTTTACATGATTTCGTAAAAAACACGAGTTTTTAGAAAATGTGTTTTTTTTCATAAATCTACAAAGTATGCACATTCTACGTCATAACGACTTTCTATAGTTTGCGCTTGCGTCCGCAAATAAGAAAAACTTACTTCCCCCGTTTTTTAAAATCACAGCTTCTAGAAGGTTTACATGATTTCGTAAAAAACACGAGTTTTTAGAAAATGTGTTTTATTTCATAAATGCAATAAACAAAGTATGCACATTCTACGTCATAACGACTTTCTATAGTTTGTGCATTCGTCCGGAAATAAGAAAAGCTTACTTCCCCCGTTTTTTTAAAATCACAGCTTCTAGAAGGTTTAAATGATTTTGTAAAAAACACGAGTTTTTAGAAAATGTGTTTTATTTCATAAATCGAATCTACAAAGTATGCACATTCTACGTCATAACGACGTTCTATAGTTTGCGGATGCGTCCGGAAATCAGAAAAGCTTACTTCCCCCGTTTTTTAAAATCACAGCTTCTAGAAGGTTTACATGATTTCTTAAAAAACATGAGTATTTAGAAAATGTGTTTTATTTCATAAATGGAATAAACAAAGTATGCACATTCTACGTCATAACGACTTTCTATAGTTTGCGCATTTGTCCGGAAATAAGAAAAGCTTACTTCCCCCGTTTTTTAAAATCACAGCTTCTAGAAGGTTTACATGATTTCGTAAAAAACACGAGTTTTTAAAAAATGTGTTTTATTTCATAAACGGAATCTACAAAGTATGCACATTCTACGTCATAACGACTTTCTATAGTTTGCGCATGCGTCCGGAAATAAGAAAAGCTTACTTCCCCCGTTTTTTTAAATCACAGCTTCTAGAAGGTTTACATGATTTCTTAAAAAACACGAGTATTTAGAAAATGTGTTTTATTTCATCAATGGAATCAACAAAGTATGCACATTCTACGTCATAACGACTTTCTATAGTTTGCGCATGCGTTTGGAAATAAGAAAAGCTTACTTCCCCCGTTTTTTGAAATCACAGCTTCTAAAAGGTTTACATGATTTCTTAAAAAACACGAGTTTTTAGAAAATGTGTTTTATTTCATAAATGGAATCAACAAAGTATGCACATTCTACATCATAAGGACTTTCTATAGTTTGTGCATGCATCCAGAAATAAGAAAAGCTTACTTCCACCGTTTTATAAAATCACAGCTTCTAGAATGTTTACATGATTGCTTAAAAAACACGAGTTTTTAGAAAATGTGTTTTATTTCATAAATTGAATCAACAAACTATGCACATTCTATGTCATAACGACTTTTTATAGTTTGCGCATTCGTCCAGAAATAAGAAAAGCTTACTTCCCCCGGTTTTTTAAAATCACAGCTTCTAGAAGGTTTACATGATTTCGTAAAAAACACGAGTTTTTAGAAAATGTGTTTTATTTCATAAATGGAATCTACAAAGTATGCACATTCTACGTCATAACGACTTTCTATAGTTTGAGCATGTGTCCGGAAATAAGAAAAGCTTACTTCCCCGCGTTTTTTAAAATCACAGCTTCTAGAAGGTTTACATGATTTTTTTAAAAACACGAGTTTCTAGAAAATGTGTTTTATTTCATAAATGGAATCAACAAAGTATGCACATTCTACGTCATAACAAGTTTTTATAGTTTGCGCATTCGTCCGGAAATAAGAAAAGCTTACTTCCACCGTTTTTTAAAATCACAGCTTCTAGAAGGTTTACATGATTTCGTAAAAAACACGAGTTTTTAGAAAATGTGTTTTATTTCATAAATGGAATCTACAAAGTATGCACATTCTACGTAATAACGACTTTCTATAGTTTGCGCATGCGTCCGGAAATAAGAAAAGCTTACTTCCCCCGTTTTTTAAAATCACAGCTTCTAGAAGGTTTACATGATTTCGTAAAAAACACGAGTTTTTAGAAAATGTGTTTTATTTCATAAATGGAATCTGCAAAGTATGCACATTCTACGTAATAACGACTTTCTATAGTTTGCGCATGCGTCCGGAAATAAGAAAAGCTTACTTCCCCCGTTTTTTAAAATCACAGCTTCTAGAAGGTTTACATGATTTCTTAAAAAACACGAGTATTTAGAAAATGTGTTTTATTTCATAAATGGAATCAACAAAATATGCAGATTCTACATCATAACGACTTTCTATAGTTTGTGCATGCGTCCGGAAATAAGAAAAGCTTACTTCCACCATTTTTTTAAATCACAGCTTCTAGAAGGTTTACATGATTTCGTAAAAAACACGAGTTTTTAGAAAATGTGTTTTATTTCATATATGGAATCAACAAAGTATGCACACTCTACATCATAACGACTTTCTATAGTTTGCGCATGCGTCCGGAAATAAGAAAAGCTTACTTCCCCCGTTTTTTAAAATCACAGCTTCTAGAAGGTTTACGTGATTTCTTAAAAAACATGAGTTTTTAGAAAATGTGTTTTATTTCATAAATGGAATCAACAAAGTATGCACATTCTACGTCATAACGACTTTCTATAGTTTGCAGATGCATCAGGAAATAAGAAAAGCTTACTTCCAGTGTTTTTTAAAATCACAGCTTCTAGAAGGTTTACATGATTTCTTAAAAAACACGAGTTTTTAGAAAATGTGTTTTATTTCATAAATGGAATAAACAAAGTATGCACATTCTACGTCATAACGACTTTCTATAGTTTGCGCATTTGTCCGGAAATAAGAAAAGCTTACTTCCCCCGTTTTTTAAAATCACAGCTTCTAGAAGGTTTACATGATTTCGTAAAAAACACGAGTTTTTAAAAAATGTGTTTTATTTCGTAAATGGAATCTACAAAGTATGCACATTCTACGTCATAACGACTTTCTATAGTTTGAGCATGCGTCCGGAAATAAGAAAAGCTTACTTCCCGCGTTTTTTAAAATCACAGCTTCTAGAAGGTTTACATGATTTTTTAAAAAACACGAGTTTCTAGAAAATGTGTTTTATTTCATAAATGGAATCAACAAAGTATGCACATTCTACGTCATAACAAGTATTTATAGTTTGCGCATTCGTCCGGAAATAAGAAAAGCTTACTTCCACCGTTTTTTAAAATCACAGCTTCTAGAAGGTTTACATGATTTCGTAAAAAACACGAGTTTTTAGAAAATGTGTTTTATTTCATAAATGGAATCTACAAAGTATGCACATTCTACGTAATAACGACTTTCTATAGTTTGCGCATGCGTCCGGAAATAAGAAAAGCTTACTTCCCCCGTTTTTTAAAATCACAGCTTCTAGAAGGTTTACATGATTTCGTAAAAAACACGAGTTTTTAGAAAATGTGTTTTATTTCATAAATGGAATCTGCAAAGTATGCACATTCTACGTAATAACGACTTTCTATAGTTTGCGCATGCGTCCGGAAATAAGAAAAGCTTACTTCCCCCGTTTTTTAAAATCACAGCTTCTAGAAGGTTTACATGATTTCGTAAAAAACACGAGTTTTTAGAAAATGTGTTTTATTTCATAAATGGAATCTACAAATTATGCACATTCTATGTCATAACGAATTTCTATAGTTTGCGCATGCGTTTGGAAATAAGAAAAGCTTACTTCCCTGGTTTTTTAAAATCACAGCTTCTAGAAGGTTTACATGATTTCGTAAAAAACACGAGTTTTTAGAAAATGTGTTTTTTTTCATAAATGGAATCTACAAAGTATGCACATTCTACGTCATAACGACTTTCTATAGTTTGCGCATGTGTCCGGAAATAAGAAAAGCTTACTTCCCCCGTTTTTTAAAACCACAGCTTCTAGAAGGTTTACATGATTTCTTAAAAAACACAAGTTTTTAGAAAATGTGTTTTATTTCATAAATGGAATCTACAAAGTATGCACATTCTACGTCATAACGACTTTCTATAGTTTGCGCTTGCGTCCGCAAATAAGAAGAGCTTACTTCCCCCGTTTTTTAAAATCACAGCTTCTAGAAGGTTTACATGATTTCGTAAAAAACACGAGTTTTTAGAAAATGTGTTTTATTTCATAAATCCAATAAACAAAGTATGCACATTCTACATCATAACAACTTTCTATAGTTTGCGCATTCGTCCGGAAATAAGAAAAGCTTACTTCCCCCGTTTTTTAAAATCACAGCTTCTAGAAGGTTTAAATGATTTTGTAAAAAACACGAGTTTTTAGAAAATGTGTTTTATTTCATAAATCGAATCTACAAAGTATGCACATTCTACGTCATAACGACTTTCTATAGTTTGCGCATGCGTTTGGAAATAAGAAAAGCTTACTTCCCCCGTTTTTTAAAATCACAGCTTCTAGAAGGTTTACATGATTTCTTAAAAAACACGAGTATTTAGAAAATGTGTTTTATTTCATAAATGGAATCAACAAAATATGCAGATTCTACATCATAACGACTTTCTATAGTTTGTGCATGCGTCCGGAAATAAGAAAAGCTTACTTCCACCATTTTTTTAAATCACAGCTTCTAGAAGGTTTACATGATTTCGTAAAAAACACGAGTTTTTAGAAAATGTGTTTTATTTCATAAATGGAATCAACAAAGTATGCACACTCTACATCATAACGACTTTCTATAGTTTGCGCATGCGTCCGGAAATAAGAAAAGCTTACTTCCCCCGTTTTTTAAAATCACAGCTTCTAGAAGGTTTACGTGATTTCTTAAAAAACACGAGTTTTTAGAAAATGTGTTTTATTTCATAAATGGAATCAACAAAGTATGCACATTCTACGTCATAACGACTTTCTATAGTTTGCGGATGCATCAGGAAATAAGAAAAGCTTACTTCCAGTGTTTTTTAAAATCACAGCTTCTAGAAGGTTTACATGATTTCTTAAAAAACACGAGTTTTTAGAAAATGTGTTTTATTTCATAAATGGAATAAACAAAGTATGCACATTCTACGTCATAACGACTTTCTATAGTTTGCGCATTTGTCCGGAAATAAGAAAAGCTTACTTCCCCCGTTTTTTAAAATCACAGCTTCTAGAAGGTTTACATGATTTCGTAAAAAACACGAGTTTTTAAAAAATGTGTTTTATTTCATAAATGGAATCTACAAAGTATGCACATTCTACGTCATAACGACTTTCTATAGTTTGCGCATGCGTCCGGAAATAAGAAAAGCTTACTTCCCCCGTTTTTTAAAATCACAGCTTCTAGAAGGTTTACATGATTTCTTAAAAAACACGAGTATTTAGAAAATGTGTTTTATTTCATCAATGGAATCAACAAAGTATGCACATTCTACGTCATAACGACTTTCTATAGTTTGCGCATGCGTTTGGAAATAAGAAAAGCTTACTTCCCCTGTTTTTTGAAATCACAGCTTCTAAAAGGTTTACATGATTTCTTAAAAAACACGAGTTTTTAGAAAATGTGTTTTATTTCATAAATGGAATCAACAAAGTATGCACATTCTACGTCATAAGGACTTTCCATAGTTTGCGCATTTGTCCGGAAATAAGAAAAGCTTACTTCCACCATTTTTTAAAATCACAGCTTCTAGAATGTTTACATGATTGCTTAAAAAACACGAGTTTTTAGAAAATGTGTTTTATTTCATAAATGGAATCAACAAACTATGCACATTCTATGTCATAACGACTTTTTATAGTTTGCGCATTCGTCCAGAAATAAGAAAAGCTTACTTCCCCGGTTTTTTAAAATCACAGCTTCTAGAAGGTTTACATGATTTCGTAAAAAACACGAGTTTTTAGAAAATGTGTTTTATTTCATAAATGGAATCTACAAAGTATGCACATTCTACGTCATAACGACTTTCTATAGTTTGCGCATTTGTCCGGAAATAAGAAAAGCTTACTTCCCTGGTTTTTTAAAATCACAGCTTCTAGAAGGTTTACATGATTTCGTAAAAAACACGAGTTTTTAAAAAATGTGTTTTATTTCATAAATGGAATCTACAAAGTATGCACATTCTACGTCATAACGACTTTCTATAGTTTGGGCATGCGTCCGGAAATAAGAAAAGCTTACTTCCCCCGTTTTTTTAAATCACAGCTTCTAGAAGGTTTACATGATTTCTTAAAAAACACGAGTATTTAGAAAATGTGTTTTATTTCATCAATGGAATCAACAAAGTATGCACATTCTACGTCATAACGACTTTCTATAGTTTGCGCATGCGTTTGGAAATAAGAAAAGCTTACTTCCCCCGTTTTTTGAAATCACAGCTTCTAAAAGGTTTACATGATTTCGTAAAAAACACGAGTTTTTAGAAAATGTGTTTTATTTCATAAATGCAATAAACAAAGTATGCACATTCTACGTCATAACGACTTTCTATAGTTTGCGCATTCGTCCGGAAATAAGAAAATCTTACTTCCCCCGTTTTTTAAAATCACAGCTTCTAGAAGGTTTAAATGATTTTGTAAAAAACACGAGTTTTTAGAAAATGTGTTTTATTTCATAAATCGAATCTACAAAGTATGCACATTCTACGTCATAACGACTTTCTATAGTTTGCGCATGCGTTTGGAAATAAGAAAAGCTTACTTCCCCCGTTTTTTAAAATCACAGCTTCTAGAAGGTTTACATGATTTCTTAAAAAACACGAGTATTTAGAAAATGTGTTTTATTTCATAAATGGAATCAACAAAATATGCAGATTCTACATCATAACGACTTTCTATAGTTTGTGCATGCGTCCGGAAATAAGAAAAGCTTACTTCCACCATTTTTTTAAATCACAGCTTCTAGAAGGTTTACATGATTTCGTAAAAAACACGAGTTTTTAGAAAATGTGTTTTATTTCATAAATGGAATCAACAAAGTATGCACACTCTACATCATAACGACTTTCTATAGTTTGCGCATGCGTCCGGAAATAAGAAAAGCTTACTTCCCCCGTTTTTTAAAATCACAGCTTCTAGAAGGTTTACGTGATTTCTTAAAAAACACGAGTTTTTAGAAAATGTGTTTTATTTCATAAATGGAATCAACAAAGTATGCACATTCTACGTCATAACGACTTTCTATAGTTTGCGGATGCATCAGGAAATAAGAAAAGCTTACTTCCAGTGTTTTTTAAAATCACAGCTTCTAGAAGGTTTACATGATTTCTTAAAAAACACGAGTTTTTAGAAAATGTGTTTTATTTCATAAATGGAATAAACAAAGTATCCACATTCTACGTCATAACGACTTTCTATAGTTTGCGCATTTGTCCGGAAATAAGAAAAGCTTACTTCCCCCGTTTTTTAAAATCACAGCTTCTAGAAGGTTTACATGATTTCGTAAAAAACACGAGTTTTTAAAAAATGTGTTTTATTTCATAAATGGAATCTACAAAGTATGCACATTCTACGTCATAACGACTTTCTATAGTTTGCGCATGCGTCCGGAAATAAGAAAAGCTTACTTCCCCCGTTTTTTTAAATCACAGCTTCTAGAAGGTTTACATGATTTCTTAAAAAACACGAGTATTTAGAAAATGTGTTTTATTTCATCAATGGAATCAACAAAGTATGCACATTCTACGTCATAACGACTTTCTATAGTTTGCGCATGCGTTTGGAAATAAGAAAAGCTTACTTCCCCCGTTTTTTGAAATCACAGCTTCTAAAAGGTTTACATGATTTCTTAAAAAACACGAGTTTTTAGAAAATGTGTTTTATTTCATAAATGGAATCAACAAAGTATGCACATTCTACGTCATAAGGACTTTCCATAGTTTGCGCATTTGTCCGGATATAAGAAAAGCTTAGTTCCACCGTTTTTTAAAATCACAGCTTCTAGAATGTTTACATGATTGCTTAAAAAACACGAGTTTTTAGAAAATGTGTTTTATTTCATAAATGGAATCAACAAACTATGCACATTCTATGTCATAACGACTTTTTATAGTTTGCGCATTCGTCCAGAAATAAGAAAAGCTTACTTCCCCGGTTTTTTAAAATCACAGCTTCTAGAAGGTTTACATGATTTCGTAAAAAACACGAGTTTTTAGAAAATGTGTTTTATTTCATAAATGGAATCTACAAAGTATGCACATTCTACGTCATAACGACTTTCTATAGTTTGAGCATGCGTCCGGAAATAAGAAAAGCTTACTTCCCGCGTTTTTTAAAATCACAGCTTCTAGAAGGTTTACATGATTTTTTAAAAAACACGAGTTTTTAGAAAATGTGTTTTATTTCATAAATGGAATCAACAAAGTATGCACATTCTACGTCATAACAAGTTTTTATAGTTTGCACATTCGTCCGGAAATAAGAAAGGCTTACTTCCACCGTTTTTTAAAATCACAGCTTCTAGAAGGTTTACATGATTTCGTAAAAAACACGAGTTTTTAGAAAATGTGTTTTATTTCATAAATGGAATCTACAAAGTATGCACATTCTACGAAATAACGACTTTCTATAGTTTGCGCATGCGTCCGGAAATAAGAAAAGCTTACTTCCCCCGTTTTTTAAAATCACAGCTTCTAGAAGGTTTACATGATTTCGTAAAAAACACGAGTTTTTAGAAAATGTGTTTTATTTCATAAATGGAATCTGCAAAGTATGCACATTCTACGTAATAACGACTTTCTATAGTTTGCGCATGCGTCCGGAAATAAGAAAAGCTTACTTCCCCCGTTTTTTAAAATCACAGCTTCTAGAAGGTTTACATGATTTCGTAAAAAACACGAGGTTTTAGAAAATGTGTTTTATTTCATAAATGGAATCTACAAATTATACACATTCTATGTCATAACGAATTTCTATAGTTTGCGCATGCGTTTGGAAATAAGAAAAGCTTACTTCCCCGGTTTTTTAAAATCACAGCTTCTAGAAGGTTTACATGATTTCGTAAAAAACACGAGTTTTTAGAAAATGTGTTTTTTTTCATAAATGGAATCTACAAAGTATGCACATTCTACGTCATAACTTCTTTCTATAGTTTGCGCATGTGTCCGGAAATAAGAAAAGCTTACTTCCCCCGTTTTTTAAAACCACAGCTTCTAGAAGGTTTACATGATTTCTTAAAAAACACAAGTTTTTAGAAAATGTGTTTTATTTCATAAATGGAATCTACAAAGTATGCACATTCTACGACATAACGACTTTCTATAGTTTGCGCTTGCGTCCGCAAATAAGAAAAGCTTACTTCCCCCGTTTTTTAAAATCACAGCTTCTAGAAGGTTTGCATGATTTCGTAAAAAACACGAGTTTTTAGAAAATGTGTTTTATTTCATAAATGCAATAAACAAAGTATGCACATTCTATGTCATAACGACTTTCTATAGTTTGCGCATTCGTCCGGAAATAAGAAAAGCTTACTTCCCCCGTTTTTTAAAATCACAGCTTCTAGAAGGTTTAAATGATTTTGTAAAAAACACGAGTTTTTAGAAAATGTGTTTTATTTCATAAATCGAATCTACAAAGTATGCACATTCTACGTCATAACGACTTTCTATAGTTTGCGCATGCGTTTGGAAATAAGAAAAGCTTACTTCCCCTGTTTTTTAAAATCACAGCTTCTAGAAGGTTTACATGATTTCTTAAAAAACACGAGTTTTTAGAAAATGTGTTTTATTTCATAAATGGAATCAACAAAATATGCAGATTCTACATCATAACGACTTTCTATAGTTTGTGCATGCGTCCGGAAATAAGAAAAGCTTACTTCCACCTTTTTTTTAAATCACAGCTTCTAGAAGGTTTACATGATTTCGTAAAAAACACGAGTTTTTAGAAAATGTGTTTTATTTCATAAATGGAATCAACAAAGTATGCACACTCTACATCATAACGACTTTCTATAGTTTGCGCATGCGTCCGGAAATAAGAAAAGCTTACTTCCCCCGTTTTTTAAAATCACAGCTTCTAGAAGGTTTACGTGATTTCTTAAAAAACACAAGTTTTTAGAAAATGTGTTTTATTTCATAAATGGAATCAACAAAGTATGCACATTCTACGTCATAACGACTTTCTATAGTTTGCGGATGCATCAGGAAATAAGAAAAGCTTACTTCCAGTGTTTTTTAAAATCACAGCTTCTAGAAGGTTTACATGATTTCTTAAAAAACACGAGTTTTTAGAAAATGTGTTTTATTTCATAAATGGAATAAACAAAGTATGCACATTCTACGTCATAACGACTTTCTATAGTTTGCGCATTTGTCCGGAAATAAGAAAAGCTTACTTCCCCCGTTTTTTAAAATCACAGCTTCTAGAAGGTTTACATGATTTCGTAAAAAACACGAGTTTTTAAAAAATGTGTTTTATTTCATAAATGGAATCAACAAAGTATGCACATTCTACGTCATAACAAGTTTTTATAGTTTGCACATTCGTCCGGAAATAAGAAAGGCTTACTTCCACCGTTTTTTAAAATCACAGCTTCTAGAAGGTTTACATGATTTCGTAAAAAACACGAGTTTTTAGAAAATGTGTTTTATTTCATAAATGGAATCTACAAAGTATGCACATTCTACGAAATAACGACTTTCTATAGTTTGCGCATGCGTCCGGAAATAAGAAAAGCTTACTTCCCCCGTTTTTTTAAATCACAGCTTCTAGAAGGTTTACATGATTTCTTAAAAAACACGAGTATTTAGAAAATGTGTTTTATTTCATCAATGGAATCAAAAAAGTATGCACATTCTACGTCATAACGACTTTCTATAGTTTGCGCATGCGTTTGGAAATAAGAAAAGCTTACTTCCCCCGTTTTTTGAAATCACAGCTTCTAAAAGGTTTACATGATTTCTTAAAAAACACGAGTTTTTAGAAAATGTGTTTTATTTCATAAATGGAATCAATAAAGTATGCACATTCTACGTCATAAGGACTTTCTATAGTTTGTGCATTTGTCCGGAAATAAGAAAAGCTTACTTCCACCGTTTTTTAAAATCACAGCTTCTAGAATGTTTACATGATTGCTTAAAAAACACAAGTTTTTAGAAAATGTGTTTTATTTCATAAATGGAATCAACAAACTATGCACATTCTATGTCATAACGACTTTTTATAGTTTGCGCATTCGTCCATAAATAAGAAAAGCTTACTTCCCCGGTTTTTTAAAATCACAGCTTCTAGAAGGTTTACATGATTTCGTAAAAAACACGAGTTTTTAGAAAATGTGTTTTATTTCATAAATGGAATCTACAAAGTATGCATATTCTACGTCATAACGACTTTCTATAGTTTGAGCATGCGTCCGGAAATAAGAAAAGCTTACTTCCCGCGTTTTTTAAAATCACAGCTTCTAGAAGGTTTACATGATTTTTTAAAAAACACGAGTTTTTAGAAAATGTGTTTTATTTCATAAATGGAATCAACAAAGTATGCACATTCTACGTCATAACAAGTTTTTATAGTTTGCGCATTCGTCCGGAAATAAGAAAAGCTTACTTCCACCGTTTTTTAAAATCACAGCTTCTAGAAGGTTTACATGATTTCGTAAAAAACACGAGTTTTTAGAAAATATGTTTTATTTCATAAATGGAATCTACAAAGTATGCACATTCTACGTAATAACGACTTTCTATAGTTTGCGCATGCGTCCGGAAATAAGAAAAGCTTACTTCCCCCGTTTTTTAAAATCACAGCTTCTAGAAGGTTTACATGATTTCGTAAAAAAAACGAGTTTTTAGAAAATGTGTTTTATTTCATAAATGGAATCTGCAAAGTATGCACATTCTACGTAATAACAACTTTCTATAGTTTGCGCATGCGTCCGGAAATAAGAAAAGCTTACTTCCCCCGTTTTTTAAAATCACAGCTTCTAGAAGGTTTACATGATTTCGTTAAAAACACGAGTTTTTAGAAAATGTGTTTTATTTCATAAATGGAATCTACAAATTATGCACATTCTATGTCATAACGAATTTCTATAGTTTGCGCATGCGTTTGGAAATAAGAAAAGCTTACTTCCCTGGTTTTTTAAAATCACAGCTTCTAGAAGGTTTACATGATTTCGTAAAAAACATGAGTTTTTAGAAAATGTGTTTTATTACATAAATGGAATCAACAAAGTATGCACATTCTACGTCATAACGACTTTCTATAGTTTGCGCATGCGTACGGAAATAAGAAAAGCTTACTTCCCCCGTTTTTTAAAATCAAAGCTTCTAGAAGGTTTACATGATTTCGTAAAAAACACAAGTTTTTAGAAAATGTGTTTTATTTCATAAATGGAATCTACAAAGTATGCACATTCTACGTAATAACGAATTTCTATAGTTTGCGCATGCGTTTGGAAATAAGAAAAGCTCACTTCCTCGGTTTTTTAAAATCACAGCTTCTAGAAGGTTTACATGATTTCGTAAAAAATACTTGTTTTTAGGAAATGTGCTTTTTTCGTAAATGGAATCTACAAAGTATGCACATTCTACGTCATAACGACTTTCTATAGTTTGCGCATGCGTCCGGAAATAAGAAAAGCTTACTTCCACCGTTTTTTAAAATCACAGCTTCCAGAAGCTTTACATGATTTCTTAAAAAACACAAGTTTTGAGAAAATATGTTTTTATTTCATAAATGGAATCAGCAAAGTATACACATTCTACGTCATAACGACTTTCTATAGTTTGCGCATGCGTTTGGAAATAAGAAAAGCTTACTTCCCCTGTTTTTTAAAATCACAGCTTCTAGAAGGTTTACATGATTTCTTAAAAAACACGAGTTTTTAGAAAATGTGTTTTATTTCATAAATGGAATCCACAAAGTATGCACATTCTATGTCATAGCGACTTTCTATAGTTTGCGCATGCGTTTGGAAATAAGAAAAGCTTACTTCCACCGTTTTTTAAAATCACAGCTTCTAGAAGGTTTACATGAATTCTTAAAAAACACGGGTTTTTAGAAAATGTGTTTTATTTCATAAATTGAATCAACAAAGTATGCACATTCTATTTCATAATGACTTTCTATAGTTTGCGCATGCGTCCAAAAATAAGAAAAGCTTACTTCCCCCGTTTTTTAAAATCACAGTTTCTAGAATGTTTACATGATTTGTTAAAAAACACGAGTTTTTACAAAATGTGTTTTATTTCATAAATGGAATCAACAAAGTATGCACATTCTAAGTCATAACGACTCTCTATAGTTTGCGCATTCGTCCAAAAATAAGAACAGCTTACTTCCCCCGTTTTTTAAAATCACAGCTTCTAGTAGGTTTACATGATTTCTTAAAAAACACGAGTTTTTAGAAAATGTGTTTTATTTCATAAATGGAATCCACAAAGTATGCACATTCTACGTCATAACGACTTTCTATAGTTTTCGCATGCGTCCGGAAATAAGAAAAGCTTACTTCCCCCGTTTTTTAAAATCATAGCTTCTAGAAGGTTTACATGATTTCGTAAAAAACACGAGTTTTTAGAAAATATGTTTTATTTCATAAATGGAATCTACAAAGTATGCACATTCTACGTCATAACGAATTTCTATAGTTTGCGCATGCGTTTGGAAATAAGAAAAGCTTACTTCCCCGGTTTTTTAAAATCACAGCTTCTAGAAGGTTTACATGATTTCGTAAAAAACACGAGTTTTTAGAAAATGTGTTTTTTTTCATAAATGGAATCTACAAAGTATGCACATTCTACGTCATAACTTCTTTCTATAGTTTGCGCATGTGTCCGGAAATAAGAAAAGCTTACTTCCCCCGTTTTTTAAAACCACAGCTTCTAGAAGGTTTACATGATTTCTTAAAAAACACAAGTTTTTAGAAAATGTGTTTTATTTCATAAATGGAATCTACAAAGTATGCACATTCTACGACATAACGACTTTCTATAGTTTGCGCTTGCGTCTGCAAATAAGAAAAGCTTACTTCCCCCGTTTTTTAAAATCACAGCTTCTAGAAGGTTTGCATGATTTCGTAAAAAACACGAGTTTTTAGAAAATGTGTTTTATTTCATAAATGCAATAAACAAAGTATGCACATTCTATGTCATAACGACTTTCTATAGTTTGCGCATTCGTCCGGAAATAAGAAAAGCTTACTTCCCCCGTTTTTTAAAATCACAGCTTCTAGAAGGTTTAAATGATTTTGTAAAAAACACGAGTTTTTAGAAAATGTGTTTTATTTCATAAATCGAATCTACAAAGTATGCACATTCTACGTCATAACGACTTTCTATAGTTTGCGCATGCGTTTGGAAATAAGAAAAGCTTACTTCCCCTGTTTTTTAAAATCACAGCTTCTAGAAGGTTTACATGATTTCTTAAAAAACACGAGTTTTTAGAAAATGTGTTTTATTTCATAAATGGAATCAACAAAATATGCAGATTCTACATCATAACGACTTTCTATAGTTTGTGCATGCGTCCGGAAATAAGAAAAGCTTACTTCCACCTTTTTTTTAAATCACAGCTTCTAGAAGGTTTACATGATTTCGTAAAAAACACGAGTTTTTAGAAAATGTGTTTTATTTCATAAATGGAATCAACAAAGTATGCACACTCTACATCATAACGACTTTCTATAGTTTGCGCATGCGTCCGGAAATAAGAAAAGCTTACTTCCCCCGTTTTTTAAAATCACAGCTTCTAGAAGGTTTACGTGATTTCTTAAAAAACACAAGTTTTTAGAAAATGTGTTTTATTTCATAAATGGAATCAACAAAGTATGCACATTCTACGTCATAACGACTTTCTATAGTTTGCGGATGCATCAGGAAATAAGAAAAGCTTACTTCCAGTGTTTTTTAAAATCACAGCTTCTAGAAGGTTTACATGATTTCTTAAAAAACACGAGTTTTTAGAAAATGTGTTTTATTTCATAAATGGAATAAACAAAGTATGCACATTCTACGTCATAACGACTTTCTATAGTTTGCGCATTTGTCCGGAAATAAGAAAAGCTTACTTCCCCCGTTTTTTAAAATCACAGCTTCTAGAAGGTTTACATGATTTCGTAAAAAACACGAGTTTTTAAAAAATGTGTTTTATTTCATAAATGGAATCTACAAAGTATGCACATTCTACGTCATAACGACTTTCTATAGTTTGCGCATGCGTCCGGAAATAAGAAAAGCTTACTTCCCCCGTTTTTTTAAATCACAGCTTCTAGAAGGTTTACATGATTTCTTAAAAAACACGAGTATTTAGAAAATGTGTTTTATTTCATCAATGGAATCAAAAAAGTATGCACATTCTACGTCATAACGACTTTCTATAGTTTGCGCATGCGTTTGGAAATAAGAAAAGCTTACTTCCCCCGTTTTTTGAAATCACAGCTTCTAAAAGGTTTACATGATTTCTTAAAAAACACGAGTTTTTAGAAAATGTGTTTTATTTCATAAATGGAATCAATAAAGTATGCACATTCTACGTCATAAGGAATTTCTATAGTTTGTGCATTTGTCCGGAAATAACAAAAGCTTACTTCCACCGTTTTTTAAAATCACAGCTTCTAGAATGTTTACATGATTGCTTAAAAAACACAAGTTTTTAGAAAATGTGTTTTATTTCATAAATGGAATCAACAAACTATGCACATTCTATGTCATAACGACTTTTTATAGTTTGCGCATTCGTCCATAAATAAGAAAAGCTTACTTCCCCGGTTTTTTAAAATCACAGCTTCTAGAAGGTTTACATGATTTCGTAAAAAACACGAGTTTTTAGAAAATGTGTTTTATTTCATAAATGGAATCTACAAAGTATGCATATTCTACGTCATAACGACTTTCTATAGTTTGAGCATGCGTCCGGAAATAAGAAAAGCTTACTTCCCGCGTTTTTTAAAATCACAGCTTCTAGAAGGTTTACATGATTTTTTAAAAAACACGAGTTTTTAGAAAATGTGTTTTATTTCATAAATGGAATCAACAAAGTATGCACATTCTACGTCATAACAAGTTTTTATAGTTTGCGCATTCGTCCGGAAATAAGAAAAGCTTACTTCCACCGTTTTTTAAAATCACAGCTTCTAGAAGGTTTACATGATTTCGTAAAAAACACGAGTTTTTAGAAAATATGTTTTATTTCATAAATGGAATCTACAAAGTATGCACATTCTACGTAATAACGACTTTCTATAGTTTGCGCATGCGTCCGGAAATAAGAAAAGCTTACTTCCCCCGTTTTTTAAAATCACAGCTTCTAGAAGGTTTACATGATTTCGTAAAAAAAACGAGTTTTTAGAAAATGTGTTTTATTTCATAAATGGAATCTGAAAAGTATGCACATTCTACGTAATAACAACTTTCTATAGTTTGCGCATGCGTCCGGAAATAAGAAAAGCTTACTTCCCCCGTTTTTTAAAATCACAGCTTCTAGAAGGTTTACATGATTTCGTTAAAAACACGAGTTTTTAGAAAATGTGTTTTATTTCATAAATGGAATCTACAAATTATGCACATTCTATGTCATAACGAATTTCTATAGTTTGCGCATGCGTTTGGAAATAAGAAAAGCTTACTTCCCTGGTTTTTTAAAATCACAGCTTCTAGAAGGTTTACATGATTTCGTAAAAAACATGAGTTTTTAGAAAATGTGTTTTATTACATAAATGGAATCAACAAAGTATGCACATTCTACGTCATAACGACTTTCTATAGTTTGCGCATGCGTACGGAAATAAGAAAAGCTTACTTCCCCCGTTTTTTAAAATCAAAGCTTCTAGAAGGTTTACATGATTTCGTAAAAAACACAAGTTTTTAGAAAATGTGTTTTATTTCATAAATGGAATCTACAAAGTATGCACATTCTACGTAATAACGAATTTCTATAGTTTGCGCATGCGTTTGGAAATAAGAAAAGCTCACTTCCTCGGTTTTTTAAAATCACAGCTTCTAGAAGGTTTACATGATTTCGTAAAAAATACTTGTTTTTAGGAAATGTGCTTTTTTCGTAAATGGAATCTACAAAGTATGCACATTCTACGTCATAACGACTTTCTATAGTTTGCGCATGCGTCCGGAAATAAGAAAAGCTTACTTCCACCGTTTTTTAAAATCACAGCTTCCAGAAGCTTTACATGATTTCTTAAAAAACACAAGTTTTGAGAAAATATGTTTTTATTTCATAAATGGAATCAGCAAAGTATGCACATTCTACGTCATAACGACTTTCTATAGTTTGCGCATGCGTTTGGAAATAAGAAAAGCTTACTTCCCCTGTTTTTTAAAATCACAGCTTCTAGAAGGTTTACATGATTTCTTAAAAAACACGAGTTTTTAGAAAATGTGTTTTATTTCATAAATGGAATCCACAAAGTATGCACATTCTATGTCATAGCGACTTTCTATAGTTTGCGCATGCGTTTGGAAATAAGAAAAGCTTACTTCCACCGTTTTTCAAAATCACAGCTTCTAGAAGGTTTACATGAATTCTTAAAAAACACGGGTTTTTAGAAAATGTGTTTTATTTCATAAATTGAATCAACAAAGTATGCACATTCTATTTCATAATGACTTTCTATAGTTTGCGCATGCGTCCAAAAATAAGAAAAGCTTACTTCCCCCGTTTTTTAAAATCACAGTTTCTAGAATGTTTACATGATTTGTTAAAAAACACGAGTTTTTACAAAATGTGTTTTATTTCATAAATGGAATCAACAAAGTATGCACATTCTAAGTCATAACGACTCTCTATAGTTTGCGCATTCGTCCAAAAATAAGAACAGCTTACTTCCCCCGTTTTTTAAAATCACAGCTTCTAGTAGGTTTACATGATTTCTTAAAAAACACGAGTTTTTAGAAAATGTGTTTTATTTCATAAATGGAATCCGCAAAGTATGCACATTCTACGTCATAACGACTTTCTATAGTTTTCGCATGCGTCCGGAAATAAGAAAAGCTTACTTCCCCCGTTTTTTAAAATCATAGCTTCTAGAAGGTTTACATGATTTCGTAAAAAACACGAGTTTTTAGAAAATATGTTTTATTTCATAAATGGAATCTACAAAGTATGCACATTCTACGTAATAACGAATTTCTATAGTTTGCGCATGCGTTTGGAAATAAGAAAAGCTCACTTCCTCGGTTTTTTAAAATCACAGCTTCTAGAAGGTTTACATGATTTCGTAAAAAATACTTGTTTTTAGGAAATGTGCTTTTTTCGTAAATGGAATCTACAAAGTATGCACATTCTACGTCATAACGACTTTCTATAGTTTGCGCATGCGTCCGGAAATAAGAAAAGCTTACTTCCACCGTTTTTTAAAATCACAGCTTCCAGAAGCTTTACATGATTTCTTAAAAAACACAAGTTTTGAGAAAATATGTTTTTATTTCATAAATGGAATCAGCAAAGTATGCACATTCTACGTAATAACGAATTTCTATAGTTTGCGCATGCGTTTGGAAATAAGAAAAGCTCACTTCCTCGGTTTTTTAAAATCACAGCTTCTAGAAGGTTTACATGATTTCGTAAAAAATACTTGTTTTTAGGAAATGTGCTTTTTTCGTAAATGGAATCTACAAAGTATGCACATTCTACGTCATAACGACTTTCTATAGTTTGCGCATGCGTCCGGAAATAAGAAAAGCTTACTTCCACCATTTTTTAAAATCACAGCTTCCAGAAGCTTTACATGATTTCTTAAAAAACACAAGTTTTGAGAAAATATGTTTTTATTTCATAAATGGAATCAGCAAAGTATGCACATTCTACGTCATAACGACTTTCTATAGTTTGCGCATGCGTTTGGAAATAAGAAAAGCTTACTTCCCCTGTTTTTTAAAATCACAGCTTCTAGAAGGTTTACATGATTTCTTAAAAAACACGAGTTTTTAGAAAATGTGTTTTATTTCATAAATGGAATCAACAAAGTATGCACATTCTATGTCATAGCGACTTTCTATAGTTTGCGCATGCGTTTGGAAATAAGAAAAGCTTACTTCCACCGTTTTTTAAAATCACAGCTTCTAGAAGGTTTACATGAATTCTTAAAAAACACGGGTTTTTAGAAAATGTGTTTTATTTCATAAATTGAATCAACAAAGTATGCACATTCTATTTCATAATGACTTTCTATAGTTTGCGCATGCGTCCAAAAATAAGAAAAGCTTACTTCCCCCGTTTTTTAAAATCACAGTTTCTAGAATGTTTACATGATTTGTTAAAAAACACGAGTTTTTACAAAATGTGTTTTATTTCATAAATGGAATCAACAAAGTATGCACATTCTAAGTCATAACGACTCTCTATAGTTTGCGCATTCGTCCAAAAATAAGAACAGCTTACTTCCCCCGTTTTTTAAAATCACAGCTTCTAGTAGGTTTACATGATTTCTTAAAAAACACGAGTTTTTAGAAAATGTGTTTTATTTCATAAATGGAATCCACAAAGTATGCACATTCTACGTCATAACGACTTTCTATAGTTTTCGCATGCGTCCGGAAATAAGAAAAGCTTACTTCCACCGTTTTTTAAAATCACAGCTTCTAGAAGGTTTACATGATTTCGTAAAAAACACGAGTTTTTAGAAAATGTGTTTTATTTCATAAATGGAATCTACAAAGTATGCACATTCTAAGTCATAACGACTTTCTATAGTTTGCGCATGCGTCCGGAAATAAGAAAAGCTTACTTCCCCCGTTTTTTAAAATCACAGCTTCTAGAAGGTTTACATGATTTCTTAAAAAACACGAGTTTTTAGAAAATGTGTTTTATTTCATAAATGGAATCAACAAAGTATGCACATTGTACGTCATAACGACTTTCTATAGTTTGCGCAAGCATTTGGAAATAAGAAAAGCTTACTTCGCCCGTCTTTTAAAATCACAGCTTCTATAAGGTTTACATGATTTCTTAAAAAACACTTGTTTTTAGAAAATGTGTTTTATTTCATAAATGGAATCTTAACTGAGAGAACAACATGTACAACATATCTACATCATATCAATCATGGAGACAATAATGCAAGCACACAAGAGACACAAATATTTACTTGGGGAAAACCATAAAGGTGAAAAACCCCAATAACTTCCTCAGAGATAGATAAAGCAATGATACAAACAACCAAGAGAGATAGCCATAACCTAGCAGCAGATCCTCCTCCTCCATAAGTGCACCACTCCTCCTTGAGTGCATGTGTGAGAAGTGAGTGAGCAAATAGAGTGCCTCCCGCACTCTATTTATACTTGACTTGACTTGCCTTTTTACCTAACTCATGTAGGCTCGAACTTAACCACATAACATAATTCTGACTGGGCCGACCCTCAATAGGGTGGTCTAATAACCCTTTTACCCACATGTCCGACCCCCAATAGGGTGGTCTAATAAACCTTTGACCCACATGACTTATACAGGGCCGACCCCAAACAAGGTGGTCTAATAACCCATCAAGTATAAGTTACGACACTTACAATATAAATGACGACACTTCCGTATAGAGGAATAAAACCATCTCTATAGGAATACAATATACATATATGTGAAATACATTCCGAAGTTACATATACATCAACACTCCCTCTTAACTAGGAAGGTATTTCTCAGCACAGTTCTTCTAGCACAAGTCATCTTCTCTGGATCATCGTCACTGGATAATCATCATCGAGTCATCATCATCGTCACTGCTGCTGCTATCTCAATCAATCTCTGAATCTACTCGTCATAGGAAGTTCTACAGAGCCAGTCCTTTTTCATACTGGATGTAGGCCCGCCACCTGCAGGTCTTCGTCATCACTGGCCATACTGTGGAATCCTCAGGACTTTTACGTGTGTCACAAAACCTCGAAAGAGCATTTGCCAGATGTCCCAGGGCACAGATTACATGCCATAGGCAAAACCTCGAAAGACCATCTGCAAATCTCGCAGGGCACAAATTATATGTGACCTCACCACAAAACCTCGAAAGAGAATCCCATGACTGATTACGAGCACACGGCTCAACCTATCGGATCTCCCAGGGCACAAATTACATGTGGTCACCACAAAACCTCGCAAGAGCATCCCAGGACTGATTACGAGCACACAGCTCAACCTATCGGATCTCCCAGGGCACAAATTACATGTGGTCATGGCAAAACCTCGCAAGAGCATCCTAGGACTGATTACGAGCACACAGCTCAACCTATTGGATCTCCCAGGGCACAAATTACATGCCATAGGACAAAACCTCGAAAGAGCATCTGCCAGATATCCCAGGGCACAAATTACATGCCATAGGCAAAACCTCGAAAGACTATCTGCAGATCTCCCAAGGCACAAATTATATGTCCTCCCAAGCAAAACCTCGAAAGAGCATTTGCCAGATGTCCCAGGGCACAAATTACATGCCATAGGCAAAACCTCGAAAGACCATCTGCAAATCTCCCAGGGCACAAATTACATGCTTATCTGCACAACCTGATCCACGGCCACAGAGTATCAAACTGATACTCACCATACATCATCCTGATGTATCCATGATCATCCTGATCATCATCACTGCAACATCCTGCTGCATGTCATCTGGAGCAACATCCTGAAGCTCGTCATCTATGATCATCCTGATCATCAATGCATCTACCTGATGCATACCAAGTATCTACCTGATACATATCATCATACATGATCCTCCTGATCATCAATGCATCTACCTGATGCATACCAAGTATCTACCTGATACATATCATCATACATGATCCTCCTGATCATCAATGCATCTACCTGATGCATACCAAGTATCTGCCTGATACATATCATCATACATGATCCTCTTGATCATCAATGTATCCACCTGATACAAATACAAATACATGATACATATCACCATACATGATCCACCTGATCATCAATGCATCTACCTGATGCATACCAAGTATCTGCCTGATACATATCATCATACATGATCCTCCTGATCATCAATGTATCCACCTGATACAAATACAAATACATGATACATATCACCATACATGATCCACCTGATCATACAATGTACCCACCTGATACATATACGGATACATGGTCCAAGCATCCAACATGATGCATATACAAAATACATACACATGATCCAACTGATCATATCCAGCATCTACATGATGCATACATACATACAAAAATGATCCAACTGATCATATCCAGCATCCAACATGATGCGTACATACATACAAAAATGATCCAACTGATCATATCCAGCAGAAACCATAACATCATCCTCATGCTCATCATCCAGCGCTTACATCCACAGCCATGTGAAGGATCCTCCTTCCAACATGCTTGGAATGGCTTCAGCAAATGTGTCCATCACTTCTTCCTCGAAGTGTCCTCAATCTGAAGAACGCCAAGCCTCTCTCTGAAGTACTCGAACTTCACCCTGGCTAGTGGCTTCGTCAACACATCTGCAATCTGCTCGTCCGTCGCAACATACAGGAGCTTCACAGCTCCTCTCTGCACCATATCCCTGATATAGTGATATTTGATATCTATGTGTTTCGACCTGTCATGAAACACTGGGTTCTCGGACAGCTTCACACAACTCTGGTTATCACAGAAGATACCAGTAGCCTCCAACGGGAGATCAAATAACTCAGACAGTAGCTTTCGTAGCCATACTGCCTCGCAACTAGCTGAGCAGGCTGCAACATACTCTGCCTTAGCTGTACTCAGTGCTACGCAGGACTGCTTCCTGCTAAACCAAGAGATCACACCTGATCCCATACTGAAGCAACACCTATATGTGCTCTTCATATCTGCAGCACTGCCATCCCAATCTGAATCAACATAACCCTGCAGGTTAAACTTTTGATTCTCCTCATACCTGAGCCCATAATCCACTGTACCCTTCAGGTACCTCAGAACATGCTTTACAGCAACCAGGTGAACACTCTTCGGATCCGTCAGGAACTGGCTCAATGTGTTCATAGCAAAGCAAATGTCTGGTCTCGTGTTCGTCAGGTACATCAAGGACCCAATCATCTGACGATACAAAGAGACATCAACCGGCTCAGATGAAGCATCACATAGAAGCTTCAGATTCGATGCCATAGGTGTGGCTATATCCTTGCAGTCCATCATCCCGAACCTCTTCAGGATCTCTACTACATACTTCCCTTCACATCTTGGGACTACATCCCAAACATCATTCTTCATGATCGACGGATCATGGCATTCCATTTCTTCATCCCAGATCCTGGGAACTTCAATATCTTCAATAAATAAATTTGTTGCTGAACAAATGTTGTAGTCCTGTTGTAGGTGAAGATATACGGTCTTTCCTACAAAACAGGTTAAATTGCATGATTAGAAACATCTCATAATTTTCAGAACAAATTCTTACACATAAAGAAATATGTCATACAGTCATGCAATTATCTTAGCCAATGCTTCAATACAACATTTATCCATATCCCGTAACTTTCTAGATGCCTTCCAATCTCTACCAGAACATTGTTAAGAGTGTGCACAACTCCCAACATGTCAGCAAAGAGGTTTCATTCTAGATAAGTAGCAATGGAATGTTGTACAGTGCCATAGGCCACTTACCTATGTATATTAGTAGTATACTGTTCATCAATGCAACTATTCTAATATGCATAATACACAACCTAATTCTAGGAACATCAGTGTATACATTATTGAACAATATTATTTAAACAAACAAATATGCAAGAAATGATGATTAAAATACTTATCTTTGTTTGTTCGTTGGGTGGACTCCCTCTGAGTCTTCGCTTCCTTGCAGGAGATGCTGGAGTCCTAATCTTAAGTAGCTTCTTCTACACCTTTCTGTTGTGGAATGTAGAAAGATGGTTAACTCCCTCTGAATATCTGCATCCTTGCAGAAACTACTGAAGTGTGCTCCTTTTCTTTCTTGAAGGAACAACTGGAGTGTGCTCCTTTGCTTTCTTGCAGGAGCAACTGGAGTGTGCTCCCTCTTGATCTTTGCTTCCTGAATTACCTGTTCTTGAACTCATATTCATCCTTGTCCCTATGCATACTTATTAGTATCATGATTGTGTTATCCTTGTGATTTCATATAAAATCATACATTCATTAGTATACTATTAAAACACAATAATCTCAAGCATGTATAGTCATGATCATTTCAAAAAAAAATAGTAAGCATTATTATTCAAGGTTTATGCAGGATTCTTATGGTTAGTCAAATCATAAGAAACATAACATATCTAAACCTATAATTACTCAAACCTATGACTCTTCAGGTTAGTTGAATCATCAATCAAGATAAGAGATATGATATGCATAAAACCTGTGATTATTCAAACCTATAACTTCATGATTCTTCTGGTTAGTCAAATCAATCAATATAAGAGACATAATTCTTTTACTTATATTCCTATTTGACCATAGGACTTTTCTGGTTAGTCATATCATCAATCAAAGTAAAAATCATAATATGCCTAAACCCATGAGTACTAACTTCAATGAATAATCATAATCAATCATGCCAAGTATACTTAAATAAAGGATCTTATCACAAGGTGAGATTCTAACTTGGTATAGGAAAAACATACCTGGATTAGCATGCTAGCTAATTATGTCTAACATACTTACATGATGTCTTCTTGTTCTTCTTCAATGACTTGTGCTAGTAACCTGTATATCTCATAGGTTAACTATTACAAAACCAAGTTATACATACCTCGTAAATGGATCTTCTATGAGATCCATGACAATGGATGAATCTTTGTCCTCATGTTATCATGATCATATGTTCTTGGACCAGAACATGATTTGTCTTTCTTGGTGTACCTTTCATGTTAGTACACAACATAAACCTCATACAACACCATAATGCATTAGTACAATCATAAGTGTCAACACCCTAACCAATGAATATCTTCTATCATGCATTCATAATTTTGTTAAGGTGATACGACAAATCTAAAATCAAAATTGTACTAACCGTAATAACATGAAGACAAACATACCATAAATTAATCATGGACAAATATCGAAACATACCTTGATGAGTCATACCTGTCGAGATCGCTTGTAATCTTCTTATGTAAGGCCTTAGTCTCATCTCCCTCTGAAACAGGAACTTCTTCACTCATGCAGATGATCAATCCATCTTCTTCTAGGGTTAACCCAATCCACTTGATTTGCAAGAACTGGACCTGGAGCTGGATATGGGTTTGTCAAACAAACCCCAAAAATTCAAACTTTGAATTTCAAACTTCCGAAAGGATAGAAATATGCGCCTTGATGAGCTGATCAAACTGGTATATTCAGAATTTGAAAACTGCAAAGTTTCACTCCTCAATTTTTCCTTTGAAACTTCTGGATTCACTAGACGTGACCCTGAACTGGGGTTTGATGAAGCCCACTCTTCTGCCCAATCAAAAGGTTTGATCCAAAGCTCTAAGCTTCTATTTTTCTAAGGAGCTTCCAGCCGTGGTCACCAATTTCAAAAATTCCCACTTTTACAGAAGCCCTAATTTTCCACTTTTCTAATCAAAGTCCCGAACTAGGGTTTGATCAAGCCCGGCCTTCTTCCCAACCAAAAATTTTGACCTTGGTCTCTAAATTTCTATTTTGATGAGTAGCATCTAGCCATGGTCTCCTATTACAAAAATTCCAACTTTCTTCAAAGCCCTAAATTCCGGAAGCCATGAATGAAGGTACTCAAAAATAATTCTGTTTTGACAGAAATATGTACCTGATTGTTTCTGGTGTAACTCCAAACTTTTTGATCCAAAGGGTCTGAAAACGTTTTCTGAGATAGCCTGACCTGTTATCTTTCCATCCTGACAGGTCTGACCTCAATTGGATTTTCTGAGAGAGATTTATGACAAATGTCGCAACGTGACCTGTTTATGGGATAATAGAGGAGAGCGCACTTGTACAGAGTGCCACGTGTCACTGGTTCAACTTCGGCCCCTGAAAACGTTTTCTGAGATAGTACAGTCTGTGTACTACCTGTCACTTTTCACGAAATTTCATTTGGAGCTTCATAGCCCATGTTATGACCTTTTTCCCAAGGTCACCTGATTTTGACTCAGATCTGGAAGAGGCAGAAACCCTATATTGTATTGATCATAAATCACAAAGTACAACGAATTAGAGGTTTTCCTTTGGACACAAGGTACCTGGAGATTTTATCTTCGTCCTGTAACAATTTCAGATCCGAAAACGTCGCCAAAACGGATTTATAGCGAAAGTGCTACGATGACTGGTTTTTGCTATATCAAGCCCTAGCATCGTAAGTGCAACAAGTGTCATACATGCCATATCATGCCTTCTTTCATGCTAGCTCTGATACCATGTTAAATTTTCTGAATTTACTTCAATTTGATCTAGGATCTTAACTGAGAGAACAACATGTACAGCATATCTACATCATATCAATCATGGAGACAATAATGCAAGCACACAAGAGACACAAAGATTTACTTGGGGAAAACCATAAAGGTGAAAAACCCCAATAACTTCCTCAGAGATAGATAGAGCAATGATACAAACAACCAAGAGAGATAGCCATAAACTAGCAGCAGATCCTCCTCCTCCATAAGTGCGCCACTCCTCCTTGAGTGCATGTGTGAGAAGTGAGTGAGCAAATAGAGTGGCTCCCGCACTCTATTTATACTTGACTTGACTTGCCTTTTTACCTAACTCATGTAGGCTCGAACTTAACCACATAACATAATGCTGACTGGGCCGACCCCCAATAGGGTGGTCTAATAACCCTTTGACCCACATGGCCGACCCCCAATAGGGTGGTCTAATAACCCTTTGACCCACATGACTTATACAGGGCCGACCCCAAACAAGGTGGTCTAATAACCCATCAAGTATAAGTTACGACACTTACAATATAAATGACGACACTTCCGTATAGAGGAAAAAAACCATCTCTATAGGAATACAATATACATATATGTGAAATACATTCCGAAGTTACATATACATCAACAGCTTCTAGAAGCTTTACATTATTTCGTAAAAAACACGAGTTTTTAGAAACAGTGTTTTATTTCATATATGGAATCAAGAAAGTATGCACATTCTACGTCATAACGACTTTCTATAGTTTGCGCATGAGTCGGGAAATAAGAAAAGCTTACTTCCCCCATTTTTTAAAATGACAGCTTCTAGAAGGTTTAAATGATTTCTTAAAAAACACGAGTTTTTAGAAAATGTGTTTTATTTCATAAATGGAATCAACAAAGTATGCACATTCTACGTCATAACGACTTTCTATAGTTATCGCATGCGACCGGAAATAAGAAAAGCTTACTTCCACCGTTTTTTAAAATCACAGCTTCTAGAAGGCTTACATGATTTCTTAAAAAACACGAGTTTTTAGAAAATGTGTTTTATTTCATAAATGGAATCAACAAAGTATGCACATTCTACGTCATAACGACTTTCTATAGTTTGTGCATGCGTCCGGAAATAAGAAAAGCTTACTTCCACCGTTTTTTAAAATCACAGCTTCTAGAAGGTTTACATGATTTCGTAAAAAACACGAGTTTTTAGAAAATGTGTTTTATTTCATAAATGGAATCTACAAAGTATGCACATTCTACGTCATAACGACTTTCTATAGTTTGCGCATGCGTCCGGAAATAAGAAAAGCTTACATGCACCGTTTTTTAAAATCACAGCTTCTAGAAGGTTTACATGATTTCGTAAAAAACACAAGTTTTTAGAAAATGTGTTTTATTTCATAAATGGAATCTACAAAGTATGCACATTCTACGTCATAACGACTTTCTATAGTTTGCGCATGCTTCCGGAAATAAGAAAAGCTTACTTCCCCCGTTTTTTAAAATCACAGCTTCTAGTTGGTTTACATGATTTCTTAAAAAACACGAGTTTTTAGAAAATGTGTTTTATTTCATAAATGGAATCAACAAAGTATGCACATTCTACGTCATAACGACTTTCTATAGTTTGCGCATGCGTCCGGAAATAAGAAAAGCTTACTTCCACAATTTTTTAAAATCACGGATTCTAGAAGGTTTACATCATTTCTTAAAAAACACGAGTTTTTAGAAAATGTGTTTTATTTCATAAATGGAATCAACAAAGTATGCAAATTCTACATCATAACGACTTTCTATAGTTTGCGCATGCGTTTGGAAATAAGAAAAGCTTACTTCCCCCGTTTTTTAAAATCACAGCTTCTAGAAGGTTTACATGAGTTCTTAAAAAACATGGGTTTTTAGAAAATGTGTTTTATTTAATAAATGGAATCAACAAAGTATGCACATTCTACGTCATAACAACTTTCTATAGTTTGCGCATGCGTCCGGAAATAAGAAAAGCTTACTTCCACCGTTTTTTAAAATCACAGCTTCTAGAAGGTTTACATGATTTTGTAAAAAACACGAGTTTTTAGAAAATGTGTTTTATTTCATAAATGGAATCTACAAAGTATGCACATTCTATGTAATAACGGCTTTCTATAGTTTGCGCATGCGTCCAGAATGAAGAAAAGCTTACTTCCACCGTTTTTTAAAATCACAGCTTCTAGAAGGTTTACATGATTTCTTAAAAAACATGAGTTTTTAGAAAATGTGTTTTATTTCATAAATGGAATCAACAAAGTATGCACATTGTACATCATAACGACTTTCTATAGTTTGCGCAAGCGTTTGGAAATAAGAAAAGCTTACTTCGCCCGTTTTTTAAAATCACAGCTTCTATAAGGTTTACATGATTTATTAAAAAACACGAGTTTTTAGAAATTGTGTTTTTTTCATAAATGGAATCACCAAAGTATGTACATTCTACGTCATAACGACTTTCTATAGTTTGCGCATTCGCCCGGAAATAAGAAAAGCTTACTTCCACCGTTTTTTAAAATCACCGCTTCTATAAGGTTTACATGATTTCTTAAAAAACATGAGTTTTTAGAAAATGTGTTTTATTTCATAAATGGAATCAACAAAGTATGCACATTCTTCGTCATAATGACTTTCTATAGTTTGCGCATTCGTTCGGAAATAAGAAAAGCTTACTTCCACCGTTTTTTAAAATCACAGCTTCTAGAAGGTTTACATGATTTCGTAAAAAACACGAGTTTTTAGAAAAAGTGTTTTATTTCATATATGGAATCAACAAAGTATGCACATTCTACGTCATAACGACTTTCCATAGTTTGCGCATGAGTTTGGAAATAAGAAAAGCTTACTTCCCCCGTTTTTTAAAATCACAGCTTCTAGAAGGTTTCATGATTTCTTAAAAAACACGAGTTTTTAGAAACTGTGTTTTATTTCATAAATGGAATCAACAAAGTATGCACATTCTACGTCATAACGACTTTCTTTAGTTTGCGCTTGCGTCCGGAAATAAGAAAAGCTTACATCCACCGTTTTTTAAAATCACAGCTTCTAGAAGGTTTACATGATTTCTTAAAAAACACGAGTTTTTAGAAAATGTGTTTTATTTCATAAATTGAATCAACAAAGTATGCACATTCTACGTCATAACGACTTTCTATAGTTCGCGCATTCGTCCGGAAATAAGAAAAGCTTACTTCCACAGTTTTGTAAAATCACAGCTTCTAGAAGTTTTGCATGCTTTCTTAAAAAACACGAGTTTTTAGAAAATGTGTTTGATTTCGTAAATGGAATCTACAAAGTATGCACATTCTACGTCATAACGACTTTCTATTGTTTGCGCATGCGTCCGGAAATAAGAAAAGCTTACTTCCCCCGTTTTTTAAAATCACAGCTTCTAGAAGGTTTACATGATTTCTTCGAAAACACGAGTTTTTAGAAAAAGTGTTTTATTTCATAAATGGAATCAACAAAGTATGCACATTCTACGTCATAACGACTTTCTATAGTTTGCGCATGCGTTTGGAAATAAGAAAAGCTTACTTCCACCGTTTTTTAAAATCACAGCTTCTAGAAGGTTTACATGATTTCTTAAAAAACACGAGTTTTTAGAAAATGTGTTTTATTTCATAAATGGAATCAACAAAGTATGCACATTCTACATCATAACGACTTTCTATAGTTTGCGCATGCGTCCGGAAATAAGAAAAGCTTACTTCCACCGTTTTTTAAAATCACAGCTTCTAGAAGGTTTACATGATTTCGTAAAAAACACGAGTTTTTAGAAAATGTGTTTTCTTTCATAAATGGAATCTACAAAGTATGCACATTCTACGTCATAACAACTTTCTATAGTTTGCGCATGCGTTTGGAAATAAGAAAAGCTTACTTCCCCCGTTTTTTAAAATCACAACTTCTAGAAGGTTTACATGATTTCTTAAAAAACACGAGTTTTTAGAAAATGTGTTTTATTTCATAAATGGAATCAACAAAGTATGCACATTCTACGTCATAACGACTTTCTATAGTTTGCGCATGCGTCAGGAGATAAGAAAAGCTTACTTCCACCGTATTTTAAAATCACAGCTTCTAGAAGGTTTACACGATTTCTTAAAAAACATGAGTTTTTAGAAAATGTGTTTTATTTCATAAATGGAATCAACAAAGTATGCACATTCTACGTCATAACGACTTTCTATAGTTTGCGCATTCTTCCGGAAATAAGAAAAGCTTACTTCCACCGTTTTTTAAAATCACAGCTTCTAGAAGGTTTACATGATTTCGTAAAAAACACGAGTTTTTAGAAAATGTGTTTTATTTCATAAATGGAATCTACAAAGTATGCACATTCTACGTCATAACGACTTTCTATAGTTTGCGCATGCGTTTGGAAATAAGAAAAGCTTACTTCCCCCGTTTTTTAAAATCACGACTTCCAGAAGGTTTGCATGATTTCTTAAAAAACACGAGTTTTTAGAAACTGTGTTTTATTTCATAAATGGAATCAACAAAGTATGCAAATTCTACGTCATAACGACTTTCTATAGTTTGCGCATGCGTCCGGAAATAAGAAAAGCTTACTTCCACCGTTTTTTAAAATCACAACTTCTAGAAGGTTTACATGATTTCTTAAAAAACACGAGTTTTTAAAAAATGAGTTTTATTTCATAAATGGAATCAACAAAGTATGCACATTCTACGTCATAACGACTTTCTACTGTTTGCACATTCGTCCGGAAATAAGAAAAGCTTACTTCCACCGTTTTTTAAAATCACAGCTTCTAGAAGGTTTACATGATTTCGTAAAAAACATGAGTTTTTAGAAAATGTGTTTTATTTCATAAATGGAATCAACAAAGTATGCACATTCTACGTCATAACGACTTTCTATAGTTTGAACAAGCGTTTGGAAATAAGAAAAGCTTACTTCCCCCGTTTTTTAAAATAACAGCTTCTAGAAGGTTTACATGATTTCTTTAAAAACACGAGTTTGTAGAAAATGTGTTTTATTTCATAAATGGAATAAACAAAGTATGCACATTCTACGTCATAACGACTTTCTATAGTTTGCGCATGCGTCCGGAAATAAGAAAAGCTTACTTCCACCGTTTTTTAAAATCACAGCTTCTAGAAGGTTTACATGATTTCGTAAAAAACACGAGTTTTTAGAAAATGTGTTTTATTTCATAAAGGGAATCTACAAAGTATGCACATTCTACGTCATAACGACTTTCTATAGTTTGCGCATGCGTCCAGAATGAAGAAAAGCTTACTTCCACCGTTTTTTAAAATCACAGCTTCTAGAAGGTTAACATGATTTCGTAAAAAACACGAGTTTTTACAAAATGTGTTTTATTTCATAAATGGAATCTACAAAGTATGCACATTCTACATCATAACGAATTTCTATAGTTTGCGCATGCGTCTGGAAATAAGAAACGCTTACTTCCCCCGTTTTTTAAAATCACAGCTTCTAGAAGGTTTACATGATTTATTAAAAAACACGAGTTTTTAGAAATTGTGTTTTTTTCATAAATGGAATAGCTAAAGTATGTACATTCTACGTCATAATGACTTTCTATAGTTTGCGCATTCGTCCAGAAATAAGAAAAGCTTACTTCCACCGTTTTTTAAAATCACCGCTTCTATAACGTTTACATGATTTCGTAAAAAACACGAGTTTTTAGAAAATGTGTTTTATTTCATAAATGGAATCTACAAAGTATGCACATTCTACGTCATAACGAATTTCTATAATTCGCGCATGTGTTTGGAAATAAGAAAAGCTTACTTCCACCGTTTTTTAAAATCACAGCTTCTAGAAGGTCTACATGATTTCGTAAAAAACACGAGTTTTTAGAAAATGTGTTTTATTTCCTAAATGGAATCAACAAAGTATGCACATTCTACGTCATAACGACTTTGTATAGTTTGTGCATTCGTCCGGAAATAAGAAAAGCTTACTTCCCCCGTTTTTTAAAATCACAGCTTCTAGAAGGTTTACATGATTTGTTAAAAAACACGAGTTTTTAGAAAATGTGTTTTATTTCATAAATGGAACCAACAAATTATGCACATTCTACGTCATAACGAATTTCTATAGTTTGCGCACGCGTTTGGAAATAAGAAAAGCTTACTTCCCCCGTTTTTTAAAATCACAGCTTCTAGAAAGTTTACATGATTTGTTAAAAAACACGAGTTTTTAGAAAATGTGTTTTATTTCATAAATGGAATCAACAAAGTATGCACATTCTACGTCATAACGACTTTGTATAGTTTGCGCATTCGTCCGGAAATAAGAAAAGCTTATTTCCCCCGTTTTTTAAAATCACAGCTTCTAGAAGGTTTACATGATTTCTTAAAAAACACGAGTTTTTAGAAAATGTGTTTTATTTCATAAACGGAATCAACAAAGTATGCACATTCTACGTCATAACGACTTTCTATAGTTTGCGCATTCTTCCGGAAATTAGAAAAGCTTACTTCCCCCATTTTTTAAAATCACAGCTTCTAGAAGGTTTACATGATTTCTTCGAAAACACGAGTTTTTAGAAAAAGTGTTTAATTTCATAAATGGAATCAGCAAAGTATGCACATTCTACGTCATAACGACTTTCTATAGTTTGCGCTTGCGTTTGGAAGTAAGAAAAGTTTACTTCCCCCATTTTTGAAAATCACAGCTTCTAGAAGGTTTACATGATTTGTTAAAAAACACGAGTTTTTAGAAAATGTGTTTGATTTCATAAATGGACTCAACAAAGTATGCACATTCTACATCATAACGACTTTCTATAGTTTGCGCATGCGTCTGGAAATAAGAAAAGCGTACTTCCACCGTTTTTTAAAATCACAGCTTCTAGAAGGTTTACATGATTTCTTAAAAAACATGAGTTTTTAGAAAATGTGTTTTATTTCATAAATGGAATCAACAAAGTATGCACATTCTTCGTCATAATGACTTTCTATAGTTTGCGCATTCGTCCGGAAATAAGAAAAGCTTACTTCCACCGTTTTTTAAAATCACAGCTTCTAGAAGGTTTACATGATTTCGTAAAAAACACGAGTTTTTAGAAAAAGTGTTTTATTTCATATATGGAATCAACAAAGTATGCACATTCTACATCATAACGACTTTCCATAGTTTGCGCATGAGTTTGGAAATAAGAAAATCTTACTTCCCCCGTTTTTTAAAATCACAGCTTCTAGAAGGTTTACATGATTTCTTAAAAAACACGAGTTTTTAGAAAATGTGTTTTATTTCATAAATGGAATCAACAAAGTATGCACATTCTACGTCATAACGAATTACTATAGTTTGCGCTTGCGTCCGCAAATAAGAAAAGCTTACATCCACCGTTTTTTAAAATCACGGCTTCTAGAAGGTTTACATGATTTCTTAAAAAACACGAGTTTTTAGAAAATGTGTTTTATTTCATAAATTGAATCAACAAAGTATGCACATTCTACGTCATAACGACTTTCAGTAGTTTGCGCATTTGTCCGGAAATAAGAAAAGCTTACTTCCACCGTTTTTTAAAATCACAGCTTCTAGAAGGTTTACATGCTTTCTTAAAAAACACGAGTTTTTAGAAAATGTGTTTGATTTCCTAAATGGAATCTACAAAGTATGCACATTCTACGTCATAACGACTTTCTATAGTTTGCGCATGCGTCCGGAAATAAGAAAAGCTTACTTCCCCCGTTTTTTAAAATCACAGCTTCTAGAAGGTTTACATGATTTCTTGGAAAAGATGAGTTTTTAGAAAAAGTGTTTTATTTCATAAATGGAATCAACAAAGTATGCACATTCTACGTCATAACGACTTTCTATAGTTTGCGCATGCGTTTGGAAATAAGAAAAGCTTACTTCCACCGTTTTTTAAAATCACAGCTTCTAGAAGGTTTACATGATTTCGTAAAAAACACGAGTTTTTAGAAAATGTGTTTTCTTTCATAAATGGAATCTACAAAGTATGCACATTCTACGTCATAACGACTTTCTGTAGTTTGCGCATGCGTTTGGAAATAAGAAAAGCTTACTTCCCCCGTTTTTTAAAATCACAACTTCTAGAAGGTTTACATGATTTCTTAAAAAACACGAGTTTTTAGAAAATGTGTTTTATTTCATAAATGGAATCAACAAAGTATGCACCTTCTACGTCATAACGACTTTCTATAGTTTGCGCATGCGTCTGGAAATAAGAAAAGCTTACTTCCACCGTATTCTAAAATCACAGCTTCTAGAAGGTTTACACGATTTCTTAAAAAACACGAGTTTTTAGAAAATGTGTTTTATTTCATAAATGGAATCAACAAAGTATGCACATTCTACGTCATAACGACTTTCTATAGTTTGCGCATTCTTCCGGAAATAAGAAAAGCTTACTTCCACCGTTTTTTAAAATCACGGCTTCTAGAAGGTTTACATGATTTCGTAAAAAACACGAGTTTTTAGAAAATGTGTTTTATTTCATAAATGGAATCAACAAAGTATGCACATTCTTCGTCATAATGACTTTCTATAGTTTGCGCATTCGTTCGGAAATAAGAAAAGCTTACTTCCACCGTTTTTTAAAATCACAGCTTCTAGAAGGTTTACATGATTTCGTAAAAAACACGAGTTTTTAGAAAATGTGTTTTCTTTCATAAATGGAATCTACAAAGTATGCACATTCTACGTCATAACGACTTTCTATAGTTTGCGCATGCGTTTGGAAATAAGAAAAGCTTACTTCCCCCGTTTTTTAAAATCACAACTTCTAGAAGGTTTACATGATTTCTTAAAAAACACGAGTTTTTAGAAAATGTGTTTTATTTCATAAATGGAATCAACAAAGTATGCACCTTCTACGTCATAACGACTTTCTATAGTTTGCGCATGCGTCTGGAAATAAGAAAAGCTTACTTCCACCGTATTCTAAAATCACAGCTTCTAGAAGGTTTACACGATTTCTTAAAAAACACGAGTTTTTAGAAAATGTGTTTTATTTCATAAATGGAATCAACAAAGTATGCACATTCTACGTCATAACGACTTTCTATAGTTTGCGCATTCTTCCGGAAATAAGAAAAGCTTACTTCCACCGTTTTTTAAAATCACGGCTTCTAGAAGGTTTACATGATTTCGTAAAAAACACGAGTTTTTAGAAAATGTGTTTTATTTCCTAAATGGAATATACAAAGTATGCACATTCTACGTCATAACGACTTTCTCTAGTTTGCGCATGCGTCCAGAAATAAGAAAAGCTTACTTCCGCGGTTTTTTAAAATCACAGCTTCTAGAAGGTTTACATGATTTCTTAAAAAACACGATTTTTTAGAATATGTGTTTTATTTCATAAATGGAATCAACAAAGTATGCAAATTCTACGTCATAACGACTTTCTATAGTTTGTGCATGCGTTTGGAAATAGGAAAAGCTTACTTCCCCTGTTTTTTAAAATCACAGCTTCTAGAAGGTTTACATGATTTGTTAAAAAAAACGAGTTTTTAGAAAATATGTTTTAATTAATAAATGGAATCAACAAAGTATGCACATTCTACGTCATAACGACTTTCTATAGTTTGCGCATGCGTCCGGAAATAAGAAAAGCTTACTTCCGCCAATTTTTAAAATCACAGCTTCTAGAAGGTTTACATGGTTTCGTAAAAAACACAAGTTTTTAGAAAATGTGTTTTATTTCATAAATGGAATCTACAAAGTATGCACATTCTACGTCATAACGACTCTCTATAGTTTGCGCATGCGTCCGGAAATAAGAAAAGCTTACTTCCACCGTTTTTTAAAATCACAGCTTCTAGAAGGTCTACATGATTTCGTAAAAAACACGAGTTTTTAGAAAATGTGTTTTATTTCCTAAATGGAATCAACAAAGTATGCACATTCTACGTCATAACGACTTTGTATAGTTTGTGCATTCGTCCGGAAATAAGAAAAGCTTACTTCCCCCGTTTTTTAAAATCACAGCTTCTAGAAGGTTTACATGATTTGTTAAAAAACACGAGTTTTTAGAAAATGTGTTTTATTTCATAAATGGAACCAACAAATTATGCACATTCTACGTCATAACGAATTTCTATAGTTTGCGCACGCGTTTGGAAATAAGAAAAGCTTACTTCCCCCGTTTTTTAAAATCACAGCTTCTAGAAAGTTTACATGATTTGTTAAAAAACACGAGTTTTTAGAAAATGTGTTTTATTTCATAAATGGAATCAACAAAGTATGCACATTCTACGTCATAACGACTTTGTATAGTTTGCGCATTCGTCCGGAAATAAGAAAAGCTTATTTCCCCCGTTTTTTAAAATCACAGCTTCTAGAAGGTTTACATGATTTCTTAAAAAACACGAGTTTTTAGAAAATGTGTTTTATTTCATAAACGGAATCAACAAAGTATGCACATTCTACGTCATAACGACTTTCTATAGTTTGCGCATTCTTCCGGAAATTAGAAAAGCTTACTTCCACCATTTTTTAAAATCACAGCTTCTAGAAGGTTTACATGATTTGTTAAAAACACGAGTTTTTAGAAAATGTGTTTTATTCCCTAAATGGAATCTACAAAGTATGCACATTCTACGTCATAACGACTTTCTCTAGTTTGCGCATGCGTCCAGAAATAAGAAAAGCTTACTTCCCCGGTTTTTTAAAATCACAGCTTCTAGAAGGTTTACATGATTTCTTAAAAAACACGAGTTTTTAGAATATGTGTTTTATTTCATAAATGGAATCAACAAAGTATGCACATTCTACGTCATAACGACTTTCTATAGTTTGCGCATGCGTTTGGAAATAAGAAAAGCTTACTTCCCCCGTTTTTTAAAATCACAGCTTCTAGAAGGTTTACATGATTTGTTAAAAAACACGAGTTTTTAGAAAATATGTTTTAATTAATAAATGGAATCGACAAAGTATGCACATTCTACGTCATAACGACTTTATATAGTTTGCGCATTCTTCCGGAAATAAGAAAAGCTTACTTCCACCGTTTTTTAAAATCACAGCTTCTAGAAGGTTTACATGATTTCTTAAAAAACACGAGTTTTTAGAAAATGTGTTTTATTTCATAAATGGAATCTACAAAGTATGCACATTCTACGTCATAAAGACTTTCTATAGTTTGCGCATGCGTCCGGAAATAAGAAAAGCTTACTTCCACCGTTTTTTAAAATCACGGCTTCTAGAAGGTTTACATGATTTCCTAAAAAACACGAGTTTTTAGAAAATGTGTTTTATTTCATAAATGGAATCTACAAAGTATGCACATTCTACGTCATAACGAATTTCTATAGTTTGCGCATGCGTCCGGAAATAAGAAAAGATTACTTCCACCGTTTTTTAAAATCACAGCTTCTAGAAGGTTTACATGATTTCGTAAAAAACACGAGTTTTTAGAAAATGTGTTTTATTTCCTAAATGGAATCTACAAAGCATGCACATTCTACGTCATAACGACTTTCTATAGTTTGCGCATTCGTCCGGAAATAAGAAAAGCTTACTTCCCCCGTTTTTTAAAATCACAGCTTCTAGAAGGTTTACATGATTTCTTAAAAAACACGAGTTTTTAGAAAATGTGTTTTATTTCATAAATGGAATCAACAAAGTATGCACATTGTACGTCATAACGACTTTCTATAGTTTGCGCATGCATTTGGAAATAAGAAAAGCTTGCTTCCCCCATTTTTTAAAATCACAGCTTCTAGAAGGTTTACATGATTTCCGAAAAAACACGAGTTTTTAGAAAATGTGGTTTATTTCATCAATGGAATCAACAAAGTATGCACATTCTACGTCATAATGACTTTCTATAGTTTGCGCATGCGTCTGGAAATAAGAAAAGCTTACTTCCACCGTTTTTTAAAATCACAGCTTCTAGAAGGTTTACATGATTTCTTAAAAAACACGAGTTTTTAGAAAATGTATTTTATTTCATAAATGGAATCAACAAAGTATGCACATTCTACGTCATAACAACTTTCTATAGTTCGCGCATGCATTTGGAAATAAGAAAAGCTTACTTCCCCCATTTTTTAAAATCACAGCTTCTAGAAGGTTTACATGATTTGTTAAAAAACACGAGTTTTTAGAAAATGTGTTTTATTTCATAAATGGAATCAACAAAGTATGCACATTCTACGTCATAACGACTTTCTATAGTTTGCGCATGCGTCCGGAAATAAGAAAAGCTTACTTCCACCGTTTTTTAAAATCACAGCTTCTAGAAGGTTTACATGATTTCGTAAAAAACACAAGTTTTTAGAAAATGTGTTTTATTTCATAAATGGAATCAACAAAGTATGCCCATTCTACATCATAACGACTTTCTATAGTTTGCGCATGCGTTTGGAAATAAGAAAATCTTACTTCCCCCATTTTTTAAAATCACAGCTTCTAGAAGGTTTACATGATTGGTTAAAAAACACGAGTTTTTAGAAAATGTGTTTTATTTCATAAATGGAATCAACAAAGTATGCACATTCTACGTCATCACGACTTTCTATAGTTTGCGCATGCGTCCGGAAATAAGAAAAGCTTACTTCCCCCGTTTTTTAAAATCACAGCTTCTAGAAGGTTTACATGATTTCTTAAAAAACACGAGTTTTTAGAAAATGTGTTTTATTTCATAAATGGAATCAACAAAGTATGCATATTCTACGTCATAAAGACTTTCTATAGTTTGCGCATGCGTTTGGAAATAAGAAAAGCTTACTTCCCCCGTTTTTTAAAATCACAGCTTCCAGAAGGTTTACATGATTTGTTAAAAAACACGAGTTTTTAGAAAATGTGTTTTATTTCATAAATGGAATCAACAAAGTATGCACATTCTACGTCATAACGACTTTCTATAGTTTGCGCATGCGTCCGGAAATAAGAAAAGCTTACTTCCACCGTTTTTTAAAATCACAGCTTCTAGAAGGTTTACATGATTTCTTAAAAAACACGAGTTTTTAGAAAATGTGTTTTATTTCATAAATGGAATCAACAAAGTATGCACATTCTACGTCATAACAACTTTCTATAGTTTGCGCATGCGTTTGGAAATAAGAAAAGCTTACTTCCACCGTTTTTTAAAATCACAGCTTCTAGAAGGTTTACATGATTTCGTAAAAAACACGAGTTTTTCGAAAATGTGTTTTATTTCATAAATGGAATCTACAAAGTATGCACATTCTAAGTCATAACGACTTTCTATAGTTTTCGCATGCGTCTGGAAATAAGAAAAGCTTACTTCCCCCGTTTTTTAAAATCACAGCTTCTAGAAGGTTTACATGATTTCTTAAAAAACACGAGTTTTTAGAAAATGTGTTTTATTTCATAAATGGAATCAACAAACTATGCACATTGTACCTCATAACGACTTTCTATAGTTTGCGGAAGCGTTTGGAAATTAGAAAAGCTTACTTCGCCCGTTTTTTAAAATCACAGCTTCTATAAGGTTTACATGATTTCTTAAAAAACACTTTTTTTAGAAAATGTGTTTTATTTCATAAATGGAATCAACAAAGTATGCACATTCTACGTCATAAAGACTTTCTATAGTTTGCGCATTCGTCCGAAAATAAGAAAAGCTTACTTCCACCGTTTTTTAAAATCACAGCTTCTAGAAGGTTTACATGATTTCGTAAAAAACACGAATTTTTAGAAAATGTGTTTCATTTCATAAATGGAATCTACAAAGTATGCACATTCTACGTCATAACGACTTTCTATAGTTTGCGCATGCGTCCAGAAATAAGAAAAGCTTACTTCCACCGTTTTTTAAAATCATAGCTTCTAGAAGGTTTAAATGATTTCGTAAAAAACATGAGTTTTTAGAAAATGTGTTTTATTTCATAAATGGAATCTACAAAGTCTGCACATTCTACGTCATAACAAATTTCTATAGTTTGCACATGCGTTTGGAAATAAGAAAAGCTTACTTCGCCCGTTTTTTAAAATCATAGCTTCTATAAGGTTTACATGATTTCTTAAAAAACACTTGTTTTTAGAAAATGTGTTTTATTTCATAAATGGAATCAACAAAGTATGCACATTCTACATCATAACGACTTTCTATAGTTTGCGCATGCGTTTGGAAATAAGAAAAGCTTACTTCCCCCATTTTTTAAAATCACAGCTTCTAGAAGGTTTACATGATTTCTTAAAAAACACGAGTTTTTAGAAAATGTGTTTTATTTCATAAATGGAATCTACAAAGTATGCACATTCTACGTCATAACGACTTTCTCTAGTTTGCGCATGCGTCCAGAAATAAGAAAAGCTTACTTCCCCGGTTTTTTAAAATCACAGCTTCTAGAAGGTTTACATGATTTCTTAAAAAACATGAGTTTTTAGAATATGTGTTTTATTTCATAAATGGAATCAACAAAGTATGCACATTCTACGTCGTAATGAGTTTCTATAGTTTGCGCATGCATTTGGAAATAAGAAAAGCTTACTTCCCCCGTTTTTTAAAATCACAGCTTCTAGAAGGTTTACATGATTTGTTAAAAAACACGAGTTTTTAGAAAATGTGTTTTATTTCATAAATGGAATCAACAAAGTATGCACATTCTACGTCATAACGTCTTTCTATAGTTTGCGCATGCGTCCGGAAATAAGAAAAGCTTACTTCCACCGTTTTTTAAAATCACAGCTTCTAGAAGGTTTACATGATTTCTCAAAAAACACGAGTTTTTAGAAAATGTGTTTTATTTCATAAATGGAATCAACAAAGTATGCACATTCTACATCATAACGACTTTCTATAGTTTGCGCATGCGTTTGGAAATAAGAAAAGCTTACTTCCCTCGTTTTTTAAAATCACAGCTTCTAGAAGGTTTACATGATTTGTTAAAAAACACGAGTTTTTAGAAAATGTGTTTTATTTCATAAATGGAATCAACAAAGTATGCACATTCTATGTCATAACTACTTTCTATAGTTTGCGCATGCGTCCGGAAATAAGAAAAGCTTACTTCCACCATTTTTTAAAATCACAGCTTCTAGAAGGTTTACATGATTTCGTAAAAAACACGAGTTTTTAGAAAATGTGTTTTATTTCATAAATGGAATCTACAAAGTATGCACATTCTAAGTCATAACGACTTTCTATAGTTTGCGCATGCGTCCGGAAATAAGAAAAGCTTACTTCCCCCGTTTTTTAAAATCACAGCTTCTAGAAGGTTTACATGATTTCTTAAAAAACACGAGTTTTTAGAAAATGTGTTTTATTTCATAAATGGAATCAACAAAGTATGCACATTGTACGTCATGACGACTTTCTATAGTTTGCGCAAGCATTTGGAAATAAGAAAAGCTTACTTCGCCCGTCTTTTAAAATCACAGCTTCTATAAGGTTTACATGATTTCTTAAAAAACACTTGTTTTTAGAAAATCTGTTTTATTTCATAAATGGAATCAACAAAGTATGCACATTCTACGTTATAAAGACTTTCTATAGTTTGCGCATGCGTCCGGAAATAAGAAAAGCTTACTTCCACCGTATTTTAAAATCACAGCTTCTAGAAGGTTTACATGATTTCGTAAAAAACACAAATTTTTAGAAAATGTGTTTTATTTCATAAATTAAATCTACAAAGTATGCACATTCTACGTCATAACGACTTTCTCTAGTTTGCGCATGCGTCCAGAAATAAGAAAAGCTTACTTCCACCGTTTTTTAAAATCATAGCTTCTAGAAGGTTTACATGATTTCGTAAAAAACACGAGTTTTTAGAAAATGTGTTTTATTTCATAAATGGAATCTACAAAGTCTGCACATTCTACGTCATAACGAATTTCTATAGTTTGCACATGCGTTTGGAAATAAGAAAAGCTTACTTCCCCCGTTTTTTAAAATCACAACTTCTAGAAGGTTTACATGATTTCGTAAAAAACACGAATTTTTGAAAAATGTTTTTTATTTCATAAATGGAATCAACAAAGTATGTACTTTCTACGTCATAATGACTTTCTATAGTTTGCGCATTCTTCCGGAAATAAGAAAAGCTTACTTCCACCGTTTTTTAAAATCACAGCTTCTAGAAGGTTTACATGATTTCGTAAAAAACACGAGTTTTTGAAAAATGTGTTTTATTTCATAAATGGAAACTACAAAGTATGCACATTCTACGTCATAACGACTTTCTATAGTTTGCGCATGCGTCCGGAAATAAGAAAAGCTTACTTCCACCATTTTTTAAAATCACAGCTTCTAGAAGGTTTACATGATTTCGTAAAATACACGAGTTTTTAGAAAATGTGTTTTATTTCATAAATGGAATCTACAAAGTATGCACATTCTACGTCATAACGACTTTCTATAGTTTGCGCATGCGTCCGGAAGTAAGAAAAGCTTACTTCCACCGTTTTTTAAAATCACAGCTTCTAGAAGGTTTACATGATTTCATAAAAAACACAAGTTTTTGGAAAATGTGTTTTATTTCCTAAATGGAATCTACAAAGTATGCACATTCTACATCATAACGACTTTCTATAGTTTGCGCAAATGTCCGGAAATAAGAAATGCTTACTTCCTCCGTTTTTTAAAATCACATCTTCTAGAAGGTTTACATGATTTCTTAAAAAACACGAGTTTTTAGAAAATGTGTTTTATTTCATAAATGGAATCAACAAAGTATGCACATTCTACGTCATAACGACTTTCTATAGTTTGCGTATGCGTTTGGAACTAAGAAAAGCTTACTTCCCCCATTTTTTAAAATCACAGCTTCTAGAAGGTTTACATGATTTGTTAAAAAACACGAGTTTTTAGAAAATGTGTTTTATTTCATAAATGGAATCAACAAAGTATGCACATTCTACGTCATAACGACTTTCTATAGTTTGCGCATTCGTCCGGAAATAAGAAAAGCTTACTTCCACCGTTTTTTAAAATCACAGCTTCTAGAAGGTTTACATGATTTCTTAAAAAACACGAGTTTTTAGAAAATGTGTTTTATTTCATAAATGGAATCAACAAAGTATGCACATTCTACGTCATAACGACTTTCTATAGTTTGCGCATGCGTTTGGAAATAAGAAAAGCTTATTTCCACCGTTTTTTAAAATCATAGCTTCTATAAGGTTTACATGATTTCGTAAAAAACACGAGTTTTTAGAAAATGTGTTTTATTTCATAAATGGAATATACAAAGTATGCACATTCTACGTCATAACGACTTTCTATAGTTTGTGCATGCGTCCGGAAATAAGAAAAGCTTACTTCCCCCGTTTTTTAAAATCACAGCTTCTAGAAGGTTTACATGATTTCGTAAAAAACACGAGTTTTTAGAAAATGTGTTTTATTTCATAAATGGAATCTACAAAGTATGCACATTCAACGTCATAACGATTTTCTATAGTTTGTGCATGCTTCCGGAAATAAGAAAAGCTTACCTCCCCCATTTTTTAAAATCACAGATTCTAGTAGTTTTGCATGATTTCTCAAAAAACACGAGTTTTTAGAAAATGTGTTTTATTAAATAAATGGAATTAACAAGGTATGCACATTCTACGTCATAATGACTTTCTATAATTTGCGGATGCGTTTGGAAATAAGAATAGCTTACTTCTCCCGTTTTTTAAAAACACAGCTTCTAGAAGGTTTACATGATCTCTTAAAAAACACGAGTTTTTAGAAAATGTGTTTTATTTCGTAAATGGAATCAACAAAGTATGCACATTCTATGTCATAGTGACTTTCTATAGTTTGCGCATGCATTTGGAAATAAGACAAGCTTACTTCCACCGTTTTTTAAAATCACAGCTTCTAGAAGGTTTACATGATTTCGTAAAAAACACGAGTTTTTGAAAAATGTGTTTTATTTCCTAAATGGAATCTACAAAGTATGCACATTCTACGTCATAACGACTTTCTATAGTTTCCGCATGCGTCCAGAAATAAGAAAAGCTTACTTCCACCGTTTTTTAAAATCACAGCTTCTAGAAGGTTTACATGATTTCTTAAAAAACATGAGTTTTTAGAAAATGTGTTTTATTTCATAAATGGAATCAACAAAGTATGCACATTCTATGTCATAACGACATTCTATAGTTTGCGCATGCGTTTGGAAATAAGAAAAGCTTACTTCCCCCGTTTTTTAAAATCACAGCTTCTAGAAGGTTTACATGATTTGTTAAAAAACACGAGTTTTTAGAAAATGTGTTTTATTTAATAAATGGAATCATCAAAGCATGCACATTCTATGTCATAACGACTTTCTATAGTTTGCGCATGCGTCCGGAAATAAGAAAAGCTTACTTCCACCGTTTTTTAAAATCACAGCTTCTAGAAGGTTTACATGATTTCGTAAAAAAAACGAGTTTTTAGAAAATGTGTTTTATTTCATAAATGGATTCTCAAAAATATGCACATTCTACGTCATAACGACTTTCTATAGTTTTCGCATAAGTCTGGAAATAAGAAAAGCTTACTTCCACCATTTTTTAAAATTACAGCTTCTAGAAGGTTTACATGATTTCTTAAAAAACACTTGTTTTTAGAAAATGTGTTTTATTTCATAAATGAAATCAACAAAGTATGCACATTCTACGTCATAACGACTTTCTATAGTTTGCGCATGCGTCCGGGAATAAGAAAAGCTTACTTCCCCCGTTTTTTAAAATCACAGCTTCTAGAAGGTTTACATGATTTCTTAAAAAACACGAGTTTTTAGAAAATGTGTTTTATTTCATAAATGGAATCAACAAAGTATCCACATTCTACGTCATAACGACTTTCTATAGTTTGCGCATTCATTCGGAAATAAGAAAAGCTTACTTCCACCGTTTTTTAAAATCACAGCTTCTAGAAGGTTTACATTATTTCGTAAAAAACACGAGCTTTTAGAAAATGTGTTTTATTTCATAAATGGAATCAACAAAGTATGCACATTCTACGCCATAATGACTTTCTATAGTTTGCGCATTCGTCCGGAAATAAGAAAAGCTTACTTCCACCGTTTTTTAAAATCACAGCTTCTAGAAGGTTTACATGATTTCTTAAAAAACACCAGTTTTTAGAAAATTTGTTTTATTTGATAAATGGAATCTACAAATTATGCACATTCCACGTCATAACGACTTTCTATAGTTTGCGCATGCGTCCGGAAATAATATAAGCTTACTTCCCCGGTTTCTTAAAATCACAGCTTCTAGAAGGTTTACATGATTTCTTAAAAAACAATAGTTTTAGAAAATCTGTTTTATTTCAAAACTCGAATCAACAAAGTATGCACATTCTACGTCATAACGACTTTCTATAGTTTGCGCATGCGTTTGGAAATAAGAAAAGCTTACTTCCACCGTTTTTTAAAATCACAGCTTCTAGAAGGTTTACATGATTTGTTAAAAAACACGAGTTTTTAGAAAATGTGTTTTATTTCATAAATGGAATCAACCAAGTATGCACATTCTATGACATAGCGACTTTCTATAGTTTGCGCATGCGTCCAGAAATAAGAAATGCTTACTTCCACCTTTTTTTTAAATCACAGCTTCTAGATGGTTTACATGATTTCGTAAAAAACACGAGTTTTTAGAAAATGTGGTTTATTTCATAAATGGAATCTACAAAGTATGCACATTCTACGTCATAACGAATTTCTATAGTTTGCGTATGCGTCCGGAAATAAGAAAAGCTTACTTCCACCATTTTCTAAAATCACAACTTCTAGAAGGTTTACATGATTTCGTAAAAAACACGAGTTTTTAGAAAATGTGTTTTATTTCATAAATGGAATCTACAAAGTATGCACATTCTACGTCATAATGACTCTCTATAGTTTGCGCATGCGTCCGGAAATAAGAAAAGCTTACTTCCCTCGTTTTTTAAAATCACAGCTTCTAGAAGGTTTAGATGATTTCTTAAAAAACACGAGTTTCTAGAAAATGCGTTTTATTTCATAAATGGAATCAACAAAGTGTGCACATTCTACGTCATAGCGACTTTCAATAGTTTGCGCATGCGTCCGGAAATAAGAAAAGCTTACTTCCACCGTTTTTTAAAATCACAGCTTCTAGAAGTTTTACATGTTTTCGTAAAAAACACGAGTTTTTAGAAAATGTGTTTTATTTCATAAATGGAATTTACAAAGTATGCACATTCTACGTCATAACGACTTTGTATAGTTTGTGTTGAGATATTGTAACTTCAAAGAATATTATATTTGTACTTTATTATTCCGGAGATGTTTCATTCCTCCGTGAAGATCTTATTGTATATCCGGAGATGTTTATTCCTCCGTCGGAATGTGGTAACTCGGGTTATTAGACTTTCCTAGTAGGGGTCGGCCCTGTATGTGTTATGTGGGTCAAAGGGTTATTAGACCACCCTAGAGGGGTCGGCCCAGTTAGTTGTAGTGGGGTATTTAACCTATTGGTTAAATAAGAGCCTACGTGTACTTGTGTAAAATACACATCAGAGTAGTGTATAAATAGAGGAGGTGTGTTCCTCATTACACACACTCACTCTCACTTGAGAAAGGTGCACTTGTGGAGGAGAGGTCTGCTATTGTGGAGAAGGAGCTTATGCTCAGGGTTTGCATCTTTGTATATTGCTGGTCATCTATATTGAGGAAGCTTTACTGGGTTTTCTACCCCATGAGGGTTTCCCAGGATAAATCTCTGTCTCTTGTGTTTATGCTATGCTTGTTGTTTCTTCAGTGATCCTGTATATGCTATTATTGTGAAATGGAATGTAATGCTGCTATTTTCTGTCTTAGAATATTGAATCTTAACATGGTATCAGAGCTAACCTGAAGGAAGACAAGGTATGGCACTAAAGACACTTGCTTTACTTACGACAATTTGAAGGTTAGGGTTTTACATAGAAAAAAACAGTCATCGTAGCACTTTCGCTATAAATCCGTTTTGGCGAAGTTTTCGGATATGAAATTGTTACAGGACGAAGCTAAAATCTCCAGGTACCTTGTGTCCAAAGGACAACCTCTAATTCGTTGTACTTTGTGATTTATGATCTGTACAATATAGGGTTTCTGCCTCTTCCAGATCTGAGTCAAAATCAGGTGACCTTGGGAAAAAGGTCATATCTTGGGCTAGGAAGCTCCAAATGAAATTTCGTAAAAAGTGACAGGTACTACACAGTCTGCACTATCTCAGAAAACGTTTTCAGAGGCCGAAGTTGAACCAGTGACACGTGGCACTCCGTACAAGTGCGCTCTCCTGTATTATCCCATAAACAGGTCACGTTGCGACACTTGGCATAACTCTCTCTCAGAAAATCCAATTGAGGTCAGACCTGTCAGGATGGAAATATAACAGGCCGAGCTATCTCAGAAAACTTTTTCAGAGGCCGAAGGTCAAACAGTGACACGTGGCACGCCGTACAAGTTCGCTCTCCTGTATTTTCCCAAAACAGGTCACGTTGCGACATTTGGCATAACTCTCTCTCAGAGAATCCAATTGAGGTCAGACCTATCAGGATGGAAAGATAACAGGTCAGGCTATTGCAGGAAACTTTTTCAGACCCTGTGGATCAAAAATTTCAGAGTTACACCAGAAACAATCAGGTACATATTTCTGTCAAAACAGAATTATTTTTTGGTACCTTCATTCATGACTTCCGGAATTTAGGGCTTTGGAGAAAGTTGGAATTTTTGTAATCGAAGACCACGGCTGGATGCTACTCATCAAAATAGAAATTTAGAGACCAAGATCAGAATTTTTGGTTGGGCAGAAGGCCGGGCTTGATTAGACCCTAGTTCGGGACTTTGATCAGAAAAGCGGAAAATTAGGGCTTCTGTAAAAATGGGAATTTTTGAAATATGTGACCACGGCTGGAAGCTCCTCAGAAAAATAGAAGCTTAGAGATTTGGATCAAACTTTTTGATGGGGAAAAAGAGTGGGCTTCATCAAACCCTAGTTCAGGGTCACGTCCAGTGAATCCGAAAGTTTCAAAGGCAAAATTAAGGAGTAAAACTTTGCAGTTTTCAAATTCTGAATATATCAGTTTGATCAGCTCATCAAGGCGCATATCTCTATCCTTTCGGAAGTTTGAAATTCAAAGTTTGAATTTTTGGGGTCTCTCTGACAAACCCATATCCAGCTCCAAGTCCAGTTCTTGCAAATCAAGTGGATAGGTTTAATCCTAGAAGAAGATGGATTGGTCACTACATAAGTGAAGGAGTTCATGTTTCAGAGGGAGATGAGGCTAAGGCTTTACATAAGGAGATTACAAGCGATCTCGACAGGTATGACTCATCGAGGTATGCTTTGAGATTTGTTCATGATTAAGTTTATGGTATGTCTTCATGTTATTACAATTAGTACAATCTTGATTTTAGATTTGTTGTATCACCTTAACAAAATTATGAATGCATGATAGAAGATATTCATTGGTTAGGGTGTTGACACTTATGATTGTACTAATGCATTATGGTGTTGTGTGAGGTTGAGGTTGTCTGCTAACAAGATACAGGCACATCACAAAAGACAAATCAGGCTCCATGACCATGAAAACATGAAGACAAAGACTCATCCATAATCTTTGTTCTACTTACGAGGTATGTATGACTTTGTTATATTATGCTTAACCTATGAGACATGCAGGTTCTAGCTCAGGATCTCTAAATCATTGAAGAGGTTGTTTAGGTATGTTGTACATAACCAAGTAGGTATACTAATCCAGGTATGTTTCCCATGAATCTTACCTTGTGTTAGGATCCCTTATATAAGTATACTTGGAATGATTGGTTATGCTTATTCATAAAGTTAGTAATCAAGGGATTATGCATATTATATCTTTTATCAATGATATGCATGAGTAAAAGAAGACTTCCCTGAAATCTTGAATACTAATGTTTATTAACTATAATCATGACTATACGTTTTCAAGATTATTTAGTACTATAATGTTTTGATAGCATTTAGAATATACTAATGAGTGTATGTTTGTGTATGAGATCATGAGGATGACTCTTGAGCATGCACAGTGGTACAGAATGAATAGAAGTTCAAAAGACATACAGAAGATCAAGCGGGAGGCAGCCACACAAACATAAAAGATAAGTATTTGAGTTGCTATTTGAAATAGTAATGATATTGCCTGCATGCATATTTGTATTCCTAGAATATATAATGCTGAGTGTAAACATTCATAGAGCATTGAACAGTATACAACTAATGTGCATATGTTTGGACAAACATTCCATTGTTGCTTGTCTAGAATGAAACCTCTTTGCTGACATGCTGAGAGTTGTGCGCACTCTCGATAGTATGTTCTGGTAGAGATGGAAGGCATCTAGATAGCTACTGTATGCATACAGGATATGGGAAAGTGTTGTGCCAAAGTATTGGTCAAAATAGTTGCATCACTATGTAAATGATATCTGTATGCATAATGGGTTATCTCTTGATGATTATGAAGTATTACTAATCATGTACTTAATTTTGATTTGTAGGAAAGATCATGATGAATGATGAACACTGAACAAGCAATGGATGTTCAACAAAAGATTTACAAATCAAATGATAGAAGGATTTTGGCTAGAAGATTCTCTTAGAAAAGAGAAAGAGAATCATGATGAGATGTTTGTTCCAATTGGATAGATAAAACCATTCTCTTAATGGTGTAATCAAAGAAGAAGTGTGATTTAGGTTCTGTATGGGTACCTAGGATCGATAATAATTTGATAAGCTTAATGATCACCATGGGTGATGTGGATCTCAACCTTTGCTACAAGGTTGAATATGATACACATATGACATGGATGCAAGAAGGAACTCACCACAGAGTTCGAATGATATTGAGGCTCATATCAGTAGACCCATCTAACGAGAGATGGCACAGTTAGATATGCAGAAGATCATTCAATGCAGAAATGAAAAATGAAAGATCTCAAATTGATGCTTTACTTCCTAGGTCTGGAAGTATGGCAAGGCTCAGAAGGAATATTTCTCAACCAGGGAAAGTATGATGAGAAATATGACTTGAGGTGTTGGAATGGCCACTCTTATGGATTCCAACTTGAAGCTATTAGGGGATAACTCATCAGAGTTAGTGGATATAACTCTGTACAGTCAAATTATTGGGTCTTTGATATATCTAACATATACTAGGTTAGATATATGCTTTGTTATGAACACCTTGAGTTAGTATCTAGTGGAAACTAGATGTGTTTACCTGATAGTTGCAAAGTATGTGATGAGGCACATAAAGGACACGATAGAATTTGATCTATGCTATCTTGAAGATCATGACTTCAGATGGCTATTCAGATTCTGTTTGGGCAGGAAGTGTATCAGACAAGAAGAACACTTCGAGAGGATGTTATTGTCTGGGATTAGCCATGATCTCGTGGTTTAGCTGGAAGCAGTCTAGTGTGGCTCTCAGCACAAGCGGAATATATGGCTGCTTGCTCTGCTAGTTGTGAAGAAGTTTGGCTTTAGGATTGTTTGACTTAGAGATAGAACCAACTGAGATCCTATGTGATAATTAGAGTTGTATCAAGATGACATAGAATCTAGTGTTCCTGATAAGTCAAAGAACATAGGGAACTAACAAGATATGACACAGAAAGGAACTCTAAAAGTTTGATTTTGTAACAGGTTACCGTTGGACTAACCAAGCCTCTACGTCAAGTGAAGAAGTTACCAACCAAACCTTTGTCTCGAGTGAAGTTTGAATACTTCCGAGACAAGCTTGGTGTAGTTCAAAAGGGACCCTCCTCGAAAGGGGGAGTAGTATAGTCACTCTGATGAGATTGTCTCATCAAACAACAAGGTCGTTGATGAGGTAACCTGTTCTCTACACTCAGTTACTTAGAAATAGTTAGATTTAGGACTATCTTATTTTCATTCAGTTTTACTTATACATGATTTTGATGATAGATGTATTAGTGAGAATACATGCTAGATGTATACATGCTTTTGATGTTAGATGTATACATGATTTTGATGATAGATGTATTAGTGAGAATACATGCTAGATGTATACATGCTTTTGATGTTAGATGTATACATGATTTTGATGATAGATGTATTAGTGAGAATACATGCTAGATGTATACATGCTTTTGATGTTAGATGTATACATGATTTTGATGATAGATGTATTAGTGAGAATACATGCTAGATGTATACATGCTTTTGATGTTAGATGTATACATGATTTTGATGATAGATGTATTAGTAAGAATACATGCTAGATGTATACATGCTTTTGATGTTAGATGTATACATGATTTTGATGATAGATGTATTAGTGAGAATACATGCTAGATGTATACATGCTTTTGATGTTAGATGTATACATGATTTTGATGATAGATGTATTAGTGAGAATACATGCTAGATGTATACATGCTTTTGATGTTAGATGTATACATGATTTTGATGATAGATGTATTAGTAAGAATACATGCTAGATGTATACATGCTTTTGATGTTAGATGTATACATGATTTTGATGATAGATGTATTAGTGAGAATACATGCTAGATGTATACATGCTTTTGATATTAGATGTATACATGATTTGATGATAGATGTATTAGTGAGAATACATGCTTTTGATGACAAATGTATACATGCTTTTAGATGTATTAGTAAGAATACATGCTTTTGATGTATGATGTATACATGCTGTTGATGCTAGATATTGATTATGTACTTGTATGGATGAGGATACTTGTACTTGTATTGATGAGAATACAGATTGAGGGGATTGGATCATCCCTGGATTTTCAGTCCTAAAGAGAGCCGTAGATGTGAGGTCTCCGAGAATGAAGTCCTTAGTGGACAGTTGAGGGGATTGGATCATCCCTGGACTTTCAGTCCTAAAGAGAGCCGTAGACGTGAGGTCTCCGAGAATGAAGTCCTTAGTGGACAGTTGAGGGGATTGGATCATCCCTGGACTTTCAGTCCTAAAGAGAGCCGTAGACGTGAGGTCTCCGAGAATGAAGTCCTTAGTGGATAGTTGAGGGGATTGGATCATCCCTGGACTTTCAGTCCTAAAGAGAGCCGTAGACGTGAGGTCTCCGATAATGAAGTCCTGAATGAACAGGCAGGGGATTGTATCGTCCCCGGACTGAGGTCCCAGAATAGAACCGTAGACTGGGTCTCCGATAATGAAGTCCTGAATGAACAGGTAGGGGATTGTATCGTCCCCGGACTGAGGTCCCAGAATAGAACCGTAGACTGGGTCTCCGATAATGAAGTCCTGAATGAACAGGTAGGGGATTGTATCGTCCCCGGACTGAGGTCCCAGAATAGAACCGTAGACTGGGTCTCCGATAATGAAGTCCTGAATGAACAGGTAGGGGATTGTATCGTCCCCGGACTGAGGTCCCAGAATAGAACCGTAGACTGGGTCTCCGATAATGAAGTCCTGAATGAACAGGTAGGGGATTGTATCGTCCCCGGACTGAGGTCCCAGAATAGAACCGTAGACTGGGTCTCCGATAAATGAAGTCCTGAATGAACAGGTAGGGGATTGTATCGTCCCCGGACTGAGGTCCCAGAATAGAACCGTAGACTGGGTCTTCGAAAAAAATGAAGTCCTGAATGAACAGGCAGGGGATTGCATCGTCCCCGGACTGAGGTCCCAGAATTGATCCGTAGACTGAAGTCTCCGAGAACTGAAGATTGGATTGTATCATCCATGGACCTATGTCCTAAAAGGAGCAGGATTGATCATCCTAGGAATATGATCGTATGATGATGATACTGATGACGATGCTGATGATCGTGTGATGACGATGCTGATGATCGTGTGATGACGATGCTGATGATCGTGCTGATGACGATGCTGATGATCGTGTGATGACGATGCTGATGATCGTGTGATGACGATGCTGATGATCGTGTGATGACGATGCTGATGATCGTGCTGATGACGATGCTGATGATCGTGTGATGACGATGCTGATGATCGTGTGATGATGATGCTGATGATCGTGCTGATGACGATGCTGATGATCGTGTGATGACGATGCTGATGATCGTGTGATGACGATGCTGATGACCATGCTGCTGATCGTGTGATGACGATGCTGTTGATCGTGTGATGACGATGCTGCTGATCGTGTGATGACGATGCTGCTGATCGTGTGATGACGATGCTACTGATCATGTGATAACGATGCTGTTGATCGTGTGATGACGATACTGTTGATCGTGATGTTGATGTTGATGTTGACATTGATGTACCAGTAACTGTTTGAGTTACTGATGAAGACAAATTGAAGAAAGCTTCCAATGATTTATAGATGTATCATGTATGATGTTGATGACTCCTTGCTCGAGCAGATGTTGTTATAATATCCTTCTCGTTAAGGGGGAGTGTTGAGATATTGTAACTTCAAAGAATATTATATTTGTACTTTATTATTCCGGAGATGTTTCATTCCTCCGTGAAGATCTTATTGTATATCCGGAGATGTTTATTCCTCCGTCGGAATGTGGTAACTCGGGTTATTAGACTTTCCTAGTAGGGGTCGGCCCTGTATGTGTTATGTGGGTCAAAGGGTTATTAGACCACCCTAGAGGGGTCGGCCCAGTTAGTTGTAGTGGGGTATTTAACCTATTGGTTAAATAAGAGCCTACGTGTACTTGTGTAAAATACACATCAGAGTAGTGTATAAATAGAGGAGGTGTGTTCCTCATTACACACACTCACTCTCACTTGAGAAAGGCGCACTTGTGGAGGAGAGGTCTGCTATTGTGGAGAAGGAGCTTATGCTCAGGGTTTGCATCTTTGTATATTGCTGGTCATCTATATTGAGGAAGCTTTACTGGGTTTTCTACCCCATGAGGGTTTCCCAGGATAAATCTCTGTCTCTTGTGTTTATGCTATGCTTGTTGTTTCTTCAGTGATCCTGTATATGCTATTATTGTGAAATGGAATGTAATGCTGCTATTTTCTGTCTTAGCATATTGAATCTTAACAGTTTGCACATGCGTCCGGAAATAAGAAAAGCTTACTTCAACCGTTTTTTAAAATCACAGCTTCTAGAAGGTTTACATGATTTCGTAAAAAACATGAGTTTTTAGAAAATGTGTTTTATTTCATAAATGGAATCTACAAAGTATGCACATTCTACGTCATAACGACTTTCTATAGTTTGCGCATGCGTCCGGAAATAAGAAAAGCTTACTTCCCCCTTTTTTTTAAATCACAGCTTCTAAAAGGTTTACATGATTTCGTAAAAAACATGAGTTTTTAGAAAATGTGTTTTATTTCATAAATGGAATCTACAAAGTATGCACATTATACGTCATAACGATTTTCTATAGTTTGCGCATGCGTCCGGAAATAAGTAAAATTTACCTCCCCCGTTTTTTAAAATCACAGCTTCTAGAAGGTTTACATGATTTCTTAAAAAACACGAGTTTTTAGAAAATGTGTTTTATTTCATAAATGGAATGAACAAATTATGAACATTGTACTTCATAACGACTTTCTATAGTTTGCGCATGCGTCCGGAAATAAGAAAAGCTTACTTCCCCCTTTTTTTTAAATCACAGCTTCTAAAGGTTTACATGATTTCGTAAAAAACACGAGCTTTTAGAAAATGTGTTTTATTTCCTAAATGGAATCTACAAAGTAGGCACATTCTATGTCATAACGACTTTCTATAGTTTGCACATGCGTCCGGAAATAAGAAAAGCTTACTTCCCCCGTTTTTTAAAATCACAACTTCTAGAAGGTTTACATGATTTCTTAAAAAACACGAGTTTTTAGAAAATGTGTTTTATTTCATCAATGGAATCAACAAAGTATGCACATTCTACGTCATAACGACTTTCTATAGTTTGTGCATGCGTTTGGAAATAAGAGAAGCTTACTTCCCCCATTTTTTAAAATCACAGCTTCTAGAAGGTTTACATGATTTCTTAAAAAACACGAGTTTTTAGAAAATGTGTTTTATTTCATAAATGGAATCAACAAAGAATGCACATTCTACGTCATAACGACTTTCTATAGTTTGCGCATGCGTCGGGAAATAAGAAAAGCTTACTTCCACCGTTTTTTTAAATCACAGCTTCTAGAAGGTTTACATGATTTCTTAAAAAACACGAGTTTTTAGAAAATGTGTTTTATTTCATCAATGTAATCAACAAAGTATGCACATTTTACGTCTTAACGAATTTCTATTGTTTGCGCATGCGTCCGGAAATAAGAAAAGCTTACTTCCACCGTTTTTTAAAATCACAGCTTCTAGAAGGTTTACATTATTTCGTAAAAAACACGAGTTTTTAGAAAATTTGTTTTATTTCATAAATGGAATCAACAAAGGATGCACATTCTACGTCATAACGACTTTCTATAGTTTGCGCATGCGTCCAGAAATTAGAAAAGCTTACTTCCACCGTTTTTTAAAATCACAGCTTCTAGAAGGTTTACATGATTTCTTAAAAAACACGAGTTTTTAGAAAATATGTTTTATTTCCTAAATGGAATCAACAAAGTATGCACATTCTACGTCATAACGACTTTCTATAGTTTGGGCATTCGTACGGAAATAAGAAAAGCTTACTTCCACCGTTTTCTAAATCACAGGTTCTAGAAGGTTTACATGATTTCGTAAAAACACGAGTTTTTAGAAATTGTGTTTTATTTTATAAATGGAATCTACAAAGTATGCACATCCTACGTCATAACGACTTTCTATAGTTTGCGCATGCGTCTGGAAATAAGAAAAGCTTACTTCCACCGTTTTTTAAAATCAAAGCTTCTAGAAGGTTTACATGATTTCTTAAAAAACACGAGTTTTTAGAAAATGTGTTTTATTTCATAAATGGAATCAACAAAGTATGCACATTCTAAGTCATAACGACTTTCTATAGTTTGCGTATTCGTCCGGAAATAAGAAAAGCATACTTCCACCCTTTTTTAAAATCACAGCTTCTAGAAGGTTTACATTATTTCGTAAAAAACATGAGTTTTTAGAAAATGTGTTTTATTTCATAAATGGAATCAACAAAGTATTCACATTGTATGTCATAACGACTTTCTATAGTTTGCGCATGCGTCCGGAAATAAGAAAAGCTTACTTCCACCGTTTTTTAAAATCACAGCTTCTAGAAGGTTTACATTATTTCGTAAAAAACACGAGTTTTTAGAAAATGTGTTTTATTTCATAAATGGAATCTACAAAGTATGCACATTCTACGTCATAACGACTTTCTATAGTTTGCGCATGCATCCGGAAATAAGAAAAGCTTACTTCCCCCGTTTTTTAAAATCACAGCTTCTAGAAGGTTTACAAGATTTCTTAAAAAACACGAGTTTTTCGAAAATGTGCTTTATTTCATAAATGGAATCAACAAAGTATGCACATTCTACGTCATAACGACTTTCTATAGTTTGCGCATGCGTCCGCAAAGAAGAGAAGCTTACGTCCACCGTTTTTTAAAATCACAGCTTCTAGAAGGTTTATATGATTTCTTAAAAAACACGAGTTTTTAGAAAATGTGTTTTATTCAATTAATGGAATCAACAAAGTATGCACATTCTACATCATAACGTCTTTCTATAGTTTGTGCATTCGTCCGGAAATAAGAAAAGCTTATTTCCACCGTTTTTTAAAATCACATCTTCTAGAAGGTTTACATGATTTCGTAAAAAACACGAGTTTTTAGAAAATGTGCTTTATTTCATAAATGGAATCAACAAAGTATGCACATTCTACGTCATAACGACTTTGTATCGTTTGCGCATGCGTCCGGAAATAAGAAAAGCTTACTTCTGCCGTTTTTTAAAATCACAGCTTCTAGAAGGTTTACATGATTTCTTTAAAAACACGAGTTTTTAGAAAATGTATTTTATTTCATAAATGGTATCAACAAAGTATGCACATTCTAAGTCATAACGACTTTCTATAGTTTGCGCATGCGTCCGGAAATAAGAAAAGCTTACTTCCACCGTTTTTTAAAATCACAGCTTCTAGAAGGTTTACATGATTTCTTAAAAAACACGAGTTTTTAGAAAATGTGTTTTATTTCATAAATGGAATCAACAAAGTATGCACATTCTACGTCATAACGAATTTCTATAGTTTGCGCATGCGTTTAGAAATAAGAAAAGCTTACTTCCCCCGTTTTTTAAAATCACAGCTTCTAGAAGGTTTACATGATTTGTTAAAAAACACGAGTTTTTAGAAAATGTGTTTTATTTAATAAATGGAATCAACAAAGTATGCACATTCTACATCATAAAGACTTTCTATAGTTTGCGCATGCGTCCGGAAATAAGAAAAGCTTACTTCCCCCGTTTTTTAAAATCACAGTTCTAGAAGGTTTACATGATTTCTTAAAAAACAAGAGTTTTTAGAAAATGTGTTTTATTTCATAAATGGAATCAACAAAGTATGCACATTCTACGTCATAACGACTTTCTATAGTTTGCGCATGCATTTGGAAATAAGAAAAGCTTACTTCCCCTGTTTTTTAAAATCACAGCTTCTAGAAGGTTTACATGATTTGTTAAAAAACACGAGTTTTTAGAAAATGTGTTTTATTTCATAAATGGAATCAACAAAGTATGCACATTCTACGTCATAACGACTTTCTATAGTTTGCGCATGCGTCCGGAAATAAGAATAGCTAACTTCCCCTGTTTTTTTAAATCACAGCTTCTAGAAGGTTTACATGATTTCCTAAAAAACACGAGTTTTTAGAAAATGTGTTTTATTTCATAAATGGAATCAACAAAGTATGCACATTCTACATCATAACGACTTTCTATAGTTTGCGCATGTGTCCAGAAATAAGAAAAGCTTACTTCCACTGTTTTTTAAAATCACAGCTTCTAGAAGGTTTACATGATTTCTTAAAAAAAAAGAGTGTTTAGAAAATGTGTATTATTTCATAAATGGAATCAACAAAGTATGCACATTCTACATCATAACGACTTTCTATAGATTGCACATGCGTCCGGAAATAAGAGAAGCTTACTTCCACCGTTTTTTAAAATCACAGCTTCTAGAAGGTTTACATGACTTCTTAAAAAACACGAGTTTTTAGAAAATGTGTTTTATTTCATAAATGGAATCAACAAAGTATGCACATTCTACGTCATAACGACTTTCTACTATTTGCGCATTCGCCCAGAAATAAGAAAAGCTTACTTCCACCGTTTTTTAAAATCACAGCTTCTAGAAGGTTTACATGATTTCGTAAAAAACACGAGTTTTTAGAAAATGTGTTTTATTTCATAAATGGAATCTACAAAGTATGCACATTCAACGTCATAACGATTTTCTATAGTTTGTGCATGCTTCCGGAAATAAGAAAAGCTTACCTCCCCCATTTTTTAAAATCACAGATTCTAGAAGTTTTGTATGATTTCTCAAAAAACACGAGTTTTTAGAAAATGTGTTTTATTAAATAAATGGAATCAACAAAGTATGCACATTCTACGTCATAATGACTTTCTATAATTTGCGGATGCGTTTGGAAATAAGAATAGCTTACTTCTCCCGTTTTTTAAAAACACAGCTTCTAGAAGGTTTACATGATCTCTTAAAAAACACGAGTTTTTAGAAAATGTGTTTTATTTCGTAAATGGAATCAACAAAGTATGCACATTCTATGTCATAGTGACTTTCTATAGTTTGCGCATGCGTTTGGAAATAAGACAAGCTTACTTCCACCGTTTTTTAAAATCACAGCTTCTAGAAGGTTTACATGATTTCGTAAAAAACACGAGTTTTTGAAAAATGTGTTTTATTTCCTAAATTGAATCTACAAAGTATGCACATTCTACGTCATAACGACTTTCTATAGTTTCCGCATGCGTCCAGAAATAAGAAAAGCTTACTTCCACCGTTTTTTAAAATCACAGCTTCTAGAAGGTTTACATGATTTCTTAAAAAACACGAGTTTTTAGAAAATGTGTTTTATTTCATAAATGGAATCAACAAAGTATGCACATTCTATGTCATAACGACATTCTATAGTTTGCGCATGCGTTTGGAAATAAGAAAAGCTTACTTCCCCCGTTTTTTAAAATCACAGCTTCTAGAAGGTTTACATGATTTGTTAAAAAACACGAGTTTTTAGAAAATGTGTTTTATTTAATAAATGGAATCATCAAAGCATGCACATTCTATGTCATAACGACTTTCTATAGTTTGCGCATGCGTCCGGAAATAAGAAAAGCTTACTTCCACCGTTTTTTAAAATCACAGCTTCTAGAAGGTTTACATGATTTCGTAAAAAAAACGAGTTTTTAGAAAATGTGTTTTATTTCATAAATGGATTCTCAAAAATATGCACATTCTACGTCATAACGACTTTCTATAGTTTTCGCATGCGTCTGGAAATAAGAAAAGCTTACTTCCACCATTTTTTAAAATTACAGCTTCTAGAAGGTTTACATGATTTCTTAAAAAACACTTGTTTTTAGAAAATGTGTTTTATTTCATAAATGAAATCAACAAAGTATGCACATTCTACGTCATAACGACTTTCTATAGTTTGCGCATGCGTCCGGGAATAAGAAAAGCTTACTTCCCCCGTTTTTTAAAATCACAGCTTCTAGAAGGTTTACATGATTTCTTAAAAAACACGAGTTTTTAGAAAATGTGTTTTATTTCATAAATGGAATCAACAAAGTATCCACATTCTACATCATAACGACTTTCTATAGTTTGCGCATTCATTCGGAAATAAGAAAAGCTTACTTCCACCGTTTTTTAAAATCACAGCTTCTAGAAGGTTTACATTATTTCGTAAAAAACACGAGCTTTTAGAAAATGTGTTTTATTTCATAAATGGAATGAACAAAGTATGCACATTCTACGTCATAACGACTTTCTATAGTTTGCACATGCGTTTGGAAATAAGAAAATCTTACTTCCCCCGTTTTTTAAAATCACAGCTTCTAGAAGGTTTAAATGATTTGTTAAAAAACATAAGTTTATAGAAAATGTGTTTTATTTCATAAATGGAATCAACAAAGTAAGCACATTCTACGCCATAATGACTTTCTATAGTTTGCGCATTCGTCCGGAAATAAGAAAAGCTTACTTCCACCGTTTTTTAAAATCACAGCTTCTAGAAGGTTTACATGATTTCGTAAAAAACACCAGTTTTTAGAAAATTTGTTTTATTTGATAAATGGAATCTACAAATTATGCACATTCCACGTCATAACGACTTTCTATAGTTTGCGCATGCGTCCGGAAATAATATAAGCTTACTTCCCCGGTTTCTTAAAATCACAGCTTCTAGAAGGTTTACATGATTTCTTAAAAAACAATAGTTTTAGAAAATCTGTTTTATTTCATAACTGGAATCAACAAAGTATGCACATTCTACGTCATAACGACTTTCTATAGTTTGCGCATGCTTTTGGAAATAAGAAAAGCTTACTTCCACCGTTTTTTAAAATCACAGCTTCTAGAAGGTTTACATGATTTGTTAAAAAACCCGAGTTTTTAGAAAATGTGTTTTATTTCATAAATGGAATCAACCAAGTATGCACATTCTACGACATAGCGACTTTCTATAGTTTGCGCATGCGTCCAGAAATAAGAAATGCTTACTTCCACCTTTTTTTTAAATCACAGCTTCTAGAAGGTTTACATGATTTCGTAAAAAACACGAGTTTTTAGAAAATGTGGTTTATTTCATAAATGGAATCTACAAAGTATGCACATTCTACGTCATAATGAATTTCTATAGTTTGCTTATGCGTCCGGAAATAAGAAAAGCTTACTTCCACCGTTTTCTAAAATCACAACTTCTAGAAGGTTTACATGATTTCGTAAAAAACACGAGTTTTTAGAAAATGTGTTTTATTTCATAAATGGAATCTACAAAGTATGCACATTCTACGTCATAATGACTCTCTATAGTTTGCGCATGCGTCCGGAAATAAGAAAAGCTTACTTCCCTCGTTTTTTAAAATCACAGCTTCTAGAAGGTTTAGATGATTTCTTAAAAAACACGAGTTTCTAGAAAATGCGTTTTATTTCATAAATGGAATCAACAAAGTGTGCACATTCTACGTCATAGCGACTTTCAATAGTTTGCGCATGCGTCCGGAAATAAGAAAAGCTTACTTCCACCGTTTTTTAAAATCACAGCTTCTAGAAGGTTTACATGTTTTCGTAAAAAACACGAGTTTTTAGAAAATGTGTTTTATTTCATAAATGGAATTTACAAAGTATGCACATTCTACGTCATAACGACTTTGTATAGTTTGCACATGCGTCCGGAAATAAGAAAAGCTTACTTCAACCGTTTTTTAAAATCACAGCTTCTAGATGGTTTACATGATTTCGTAAAAAACATGAGTTTTTAGAAAATGTGTTTTATTTCATAAATGGAATCTACAAAGTATGCACATTCTACGTCATAACGACTTTCTATAGTTTGCGCATGCGTCCGGAAATAAGAAAAGCTTACTTCCCCCTTTTTTTTAAATCACAGCTTCTAAAAGGTTTACATGATTTCGTAAAAAACACGAGTTTTTAGAAAATGTGTTTTATTTCATAAATGGAATCTACAAAGTATGCACATTATACGTCATAACGATTTTCTATAGTTTGCGCATGCGTCCGGAAATAAGTAAAATTTACCTCCCCCGTTTTTTAAAATCACAGCTTCTAGAAGGTTTACATGATTTCTTAAAAAACACGAGTTTTTAGAAAATGTGTTTTATTTCATAAATGGAATGAACAAATTATGCACATTGTACTTCATAACGACTTTCTATAGTTTGCGCATGCGTCCGGAAATAAGAAAAGCTTACTTCCCCCTTTTTTTTAAATCACAGCTTCTAAAAGGTTTACATGATTTCGTAAAAAACACGAGCTTTTAGAAAATGTGTTTTATTTCCTAAATGGAATCTACAAAGTAGGCACATTCTATGTCATAACGACTTTCTATAGTTTGCACATGCGTCCGGAAATAAGAAAAGCTTACTTCCCCCGTTTTTTAAAATCACAACTTCTAGAAGGTTTACATGATTTCTTAAAAAACACGAGTTTTTAGAAAATGTGTTTTATTTCATCAATGGAATCAACAAAGTATGCACATTCTACGTCATAACGACTTTCTATAGTTTGTGCATGCGTTTGGAAATAAGAGAAGCTTACTTCCCCCATTTTTTAAAATCACAGCTTCTAGAAGGTTTACATGATTTCTTAAAAAACACGAGTTTTTAGAAAATGTGTTTTATTTCATAAATGGAATCAACAAAGAATGCACATTCTACGTCATAACGACTTTCTATAGTTTGCGCATGCGTCGGGAAATAAGAAAAGCTTACTTCCACCGCTTTTTTAAATCACAGCTTCTAGAAGGTTTACATGATTTCTTAAAAAACACGAGTTTTTAGAAAATGTGTTTTATTTCATCAATGTATTCAACAAAGTATGCACATTTTACGTCATAACGAATTTCTATAGTTTGCGCATGCGTCCGGAAATAAGAAAAGCTTACTTCCACCGTTTTTTAAAATCACAGCTTCTAGAAGGTTTACATTATTTCGTAAAAAACACGAGTTTTTAGAAAATTTGTTTTATTTCATAAATGGAATCAACAAAGGATGCACATTCTACGTCATAACGACTTTCTATAGTTTGCGCATGCGTCCAGAAATTAGAAAAGCTTACTTCCACCGTTTTTTAAAATCACAGCTTCTAGAAGGTTTACATGATTTCTTAAAAAACACGAGTTTTTAGAAAATATGTTTTATTTCCTAAATGGAATCAACAAAGTATGCACATTCTACGTCATAACGACTTTCTATAGTTTGCGCATTCGTACGGAAATAAGAAAAGCTTACTTCCACCGTTTTCTAAATCACAGGTTCTAGAAGGTTTACATGATTTCGTAAAAACACGAGTTTTTAGAAAATGTGTTTTATTTTATAAATGGAATCTACAAAGTATGCACATCCTACGTCATAACGACTTTCTATAGTTTGCGCATGCGTCTGGAAATAAGAAAAGCTTACTTCCACCGTTTTTTAAAATCACTGCTTCTAGAAGGTTTATATGATTTCGTAAAAAACACGAGTTTCTAGAAAATGTGTTTTATTTCCTAAATGGAATCTACAAAGTATGCACATTCTATGTCATAACAACTTTCTATAGTTTGCGCATGCATCCGGAAATAACAAAAGCTTACTTCCCCGATTTTTTAAAATCACAGCTTCTAGAAGGTTTACAACATTTCTTAAAAAACACGAGTTTTTAGAAAATGTGCTTTATTTCATAAATGGAATCAACAGAGTATGCACATTCTACGTCATAACAACTTTCTATAGTTTCCGCATGCGTCCACAAAGAAGAAAAGCTTACTTCCACCGTTTTTTAAAATCACAGCTTCTAGAGGGTTTACATGATTTCTTAAAAACCCCGAGTTTTTAGAAAATGTGTTTTATTCAATTAATGGAATCAACAAAGTATGCACATTCTACATCATAACGACTTTCTATATTTTGCACATGCGTTTGCAAATAAAAAAAGCTTACTTCTCCCGTTTTTTAAAATCACACCTTCTAGAAGGTTTACATGATTTCTTAATAAACACGAGTTTTTAGAAAATGTGTTTTATTTCATAAATGGAATCAACAAAGTATGCAAATTCTAGATCATAACGACTTTGTATAGTTTGCGCATGCGTTTGGAAATAAGAAAAGCTTACTTCTCCCGTTTTTTAAAATCACACCTTCTAGAAGGTTTACATGATTTCTTAAAAAACACGAGTTGTTAGAAAATGTGTTTTATTTCATAAATGGAATCAACAAAGTATGCACATTCTACGTCATAACGACTTTCTATAGTTTGCGCATGCGTCCGGAAATAAGAAAAGCTTACTTCCACCGTTTTTTAAAATCAAAGCTTCTAGAAGGTTTACATGATTTCTTAAAAAACACGAGTTTTTAGAAAATGTGTTTTATTTCATAAATGGAATCAACAAAGTATGCACATTCTAAGTCATAACGACTTTCTATAGTTTGCGTATTCGTCCGGAAATAAGAAAAGCATACTTCCACCCTTTTTTAAAATCACAGCTTCTAGAAGATTTACATTATTTCGTAAAAAACATGAGTTTTTAGAAAATGTGTTTTATTTCATAAATGGAATCAACAAAGTATTCACATTGTATGTCATAACGACTTTCTATAGTTTGCGCATGCGTCCGGAAATAAGAAAAGCATACTTCCACCGTTTTTTAAAATCACAGCTTCTAGAAGGTTTACATTATTTCGTAAAAAACACGAGTTTTTAGAAAATGTGTTTTATTTCATAAATGGAATCTACAAAGTATGCACATTCTACGTCATAACGACTTTCTATAGTTTGCGCATGCATCCGGAAATAAGAAAAGCTTACTTCCCCCGTTTTTTAAAATCACAGCTTCTAGAAGGTTTACAAGATTTCTTAAAAAACACGAGTTTTTCGAAAATGTGCTTTATTTCATAAATGGAATCAACAAAGTATGCACATTCTACGTCATAACGACTTTCTATAGTTTGCGCATGCGTCCGCAAAGAAGAGAAGCTTACTTCCACCGTTTTTTAAAATCACAGCTTCTAGAAGGTTTATATGATTTCTTAAAAAACACGAGTTTTTAGAAAATGTGTTTTATTCAATTAATGGAATCAACAAAGTATGCACATTCTACATCATAACGTCTTTCTATAGTTTGTGCATTCGTCCGGAAATAAGAAAAGCTTACTTCCACCGTTTTTTAAAATCACATCTTCTAGAAGGTTTACATGATTTCGTAAAAAACACGAGTTTTTAGAAAATGTGCTTTATTTCATAAATGGAATCTACAAAGTATGCACATTCTACGTCATAACGACTTTGTATCGTTTGCACATGCGTCCGGAAATAAGAAAAGCTTACTTCTGCCGTTTTTTAAAATCACAGCTTCTAGAAGGTTTACATGATTTCTTTAAAAACACGAGTTTTTAGAAAATGTATTTTATTTCATAAATGGTATCAACAAAGTATGCACATTCTAAGTCATAACGACTTTCTATAGTTTGCGCATGCGTCCGGAAATAAGAAAAGCTTACTTCCACCGTTTTTTAAAATCACAGCTTCTACAAGGTTTACATTATTTCGTAAAAAACACGAGTTTTTAGAAAATGTGTTTTATTTCATAAATGGAATCTACAAAGTATGCACATTCTATGTCATAACGACTTTCTATAGTATGCGCATGCGTCCGGAAATAAGAAAAGCTTACTTCCCCCGTTTTTTAAAATCACAACTTCTAGAAGGTTTACATGATTTCGTAAAAAACACGAGTTTTTAGAAAATGTGTTTTATTTCATAAATGAAGTCTACAAAGTATGCACATTCTGCGTCATAAAGACTTTCTATAGTTTGCACATTCGTCCGGACATAAGAAAAGCTTACTTCCACCGTTTTTTAAAATCACAGCTTCTAGAAGGTTTGCATGATTTCGTAAAAAACACGAGTTTTTAGAAAATGTGTTTTATTTCATAAATAGAGTCAACAAAGTATGCACTTTCTACGTCATAACGACTTTCTATTGTTTGCGCATGCGTGCGGAAATAAGAAAAGCATACTTCCACCGTTTTTTAAAATCACAGCTTCTAGAAGGTTTACATGATTTCGTAAAAAACACGAGTTTTTAGAAAATGTGTTTTATTTCATAAATGGAATCTACAAAGTATGCACATTATACGTCATAACGATTTTCTATAGTTTGCGCATGCGTCCGGAAATAAGAAAAATTTACCTCCCCCGTTTTTTAAAATCACAGCTTCTAGAAGGTTTACATGATTTCTTAAAAAACACGAGTTTTTAGAAAATGTGTTTTATTTCATAAATGAAATCAACAAAGTATGCACATTCTACTTCATAACGACTTTCTATAGTTTGCGCATGCGTCCGGAAATAAGAAAAGCTTACTTCCCCCTTTTTTTTAAATCACAGCTTCTAAAAGTTTTATATGATTTCGTAAAAAACACGAGTTTCTAGAAAATGTGTTTTATTTCCTAAATGTAATCAACAAAGTATGCACATTTTACGTCATAATGACTTTCTATAGTTTTTACATGCGTTTGGAAATAAGAAAAGCTTACTTCCCCCATTTTCTAAAATCACAGCTTCTAGAAGGTTTACATGATTTCTTAAAAAACATGAGTTTTTAAAAAATTTGTTTTATTTCATAAATGGAATCAACACAGTATGCACATTCTATGTCATAACGACTTTCTATAGTTTGCGCATGCGTCCAGAAATTAGAAAAGCTTACTTCCACCGTTTTTTAAAATCACAGGTTCTAGAAGGTTTACATGATTTCTTAAAAAACACGAGTTTTTAGAAAATATGTTTTATTTCCTAAATGGAATCAACAAAGTATGCGCATTCTACGTCATAACGACTTTCTATAGTTTGCGCATTCGTACGGAAATAAGAAAAGCTTACTTCCACCGTTTTCTAAATCACAGCTTCTAGAAGGTTTACATGATTTCGTAAAAACAAGAGTTTTTGAAAATGTGTTTTATTTGATAAATGGAATCTACAAAGTATGCACATTTTACGTCATAATGACTTTCTATAGTTTGCGCATGCGTCCGGAAATAAGAAAAGCTTACTTCCACCGTTTTTTAAAATCACAGCTTCTAGAAGGTTTATATGATTTCGTAAAAAACACGAGTTTCTAGAAAATGTGTTTTATTTCCTAAATGGAATCTACAAAGTATGCACATTCTATGTCATAACGACTTTCTATAGTTTCCGCATGCATCCGGAAATAACAAAAGCTTACTTCCTCGATTTTTTAAAATCACAGCTTCTAGAAGGTTTACAAGATTTCTTAAAAAACACGAGTTTTTAGAAAATGTGCTTTATTTCATAAATGGAATCAACAAAGTATGCACATTCTACGTCATAACGACTTTCGATAGTTTGCGCATGCGTTCGCAAAGAAGAAAAGCTTACTTCCACCATTTTTTAAAATCACAGCTTCTAGAGGGTTTGCATGATTTCTTAAAAAACCCGAGTTTTTAGAAAATGTGTTTTATTCAATTAATGGAATCAACAAAGTATGCACATTCTACATCATAACGTCTTTCTATAGTTTTTGCATCCGTCCGGAAATAAGAAAAGCTTACTTCCACCGTTTTTTAAAATCACATCTTCTAGAAGGTTTACATGATTTCGTAAAAAACATGAGTTTGTAGAAAATGTGTTTTATTTCATAAATGGAATCAACAAAGTATGCACATTCTACGTCATAGCGACTTTCTATAGTTTGCGCATTCGTCCGGAAATAAGAAAAGCTTACTTCTCCCGTTTTTTAAAATCACAGCTTCTAGAAGGTTTACATGATTTCTTAAAAAACACGAGTTTTTAGAAAATGTGTTTTATTTCATAAATGAAATCAACAAAGTATGCACATTCGTCGTCATAACGACTTTCTATAGTTTGCGCATGCGTCCGGAAATAAGAAAAGCTTACTTCCACCGTTTTTTAAAATCACAGCTTCTAGAAGGTTTAAATGATTTGTTAAAAAACACGAGTTTTTAGAAAATGTGTTTTATTTCATAAATGGAATCAACAAAGTGTGCACATTCTACGCCATAACGACTTTCTATAGTTTGCGCATTCGTCCGGAAATAAGAAAAGCTTACTTCCACTGTTTTTTAAAATCACAGCTTCTAGAAGGTTTACATGATTTCGTAAAAAACACGAGTTTTTAGAAAATTTGTTTTATTTGATAAATGGAATCTACAAATTATGCACATTCCACGTCATAACGACTTTTTATAGTTTGCGCATGCGTCCGGAAATAAGATAAGCTTACTTCCCCCGTTTTTTAAAATAACAGCTTCTAGAAGGTTTACATGATTTCTTAAAAAACAAGAGTTTAGAAAATGTGTTTTATTTCATAAATGGAATCTACAAAGTATGCACATTCTACGTCATAACAACTTTCTATAGTTTGTGCCTCCGTTCGGAAATAAGAAAATCTTACTTCCACCGTTTTTTAAAATCACAGCTTCTAGAAGGTTTACATGATTTCTTAAAAAACACGAGTTTTTAGAAAATGTGTTTTATTTCATAAATGGAATCAACAAAGTATGCACATTCTACGTCATAACGACTTTCTATAGTTTGCGCATGCGTCTGGAAATAACAAAAGCTTACTTCCACCGTATTTTAAAATCACAGCTTCTAGAAGGTTTACACGATTTCTTAAAAAACATGAGTTTTTAGAAAATATGTTTTATTTCCTAAATGGAATCAACAAAGTATGCACTTTCTACGTCATAACCATTTTCTATAGTTTGCGCATTCGTACGGAAATAAGAAAATCTTACTTCCACCGTTTTCTAAATCACAACTTCTAGAAGGTTTACATGATTTCGTAAAAACACGAGTTTTTAGAAAATGTGTTTTATTTGATAAATGGAATCTACAAAGTATGCACATTCTACGTCATAACGACTTTCTATAGTTTGCGCATGCGTCCGGAAATAAGAAAAGCTTACTTCCACCGTTTTTTAAAATCACAGCTTCTAGAAGGTTTATATGATTTCGTAAAAAACACAAGTTTCTAGAAAATGTGTTTTATTTCCTAAATGGAATCTACAAAGTATTCACATTCTACGTCATAACGACTTTCTATAGTTTCCGCATGCATCCGGAAATAACAAAAGCTTACTTCCCCGATTTTTTAAAATCACAGCTTCTAGAAGGTTTACAAGATTTCTTAAAAAACACGAGTTTTTAGAAAATGTGCTTTATTTCATAAATGGAATCAACAAAGTATGCACATTCTACGTCATAACGACTTTCTATAGTTTGCGCATGCGTCTGCAAAGAAGAAAATCTTACTTCCACCGTTTTTTAAAATCACAGCTTCTAGAGGGTTTACATGATTTCTTAAAAAACCCGAGTTTTTAGAAAATGTGTTTTATTCAATTATTGGAATCAACAAAGTATGCACATTCTACATCATAACGTCTTTCTATAGTTTGTGCATCCGTCCGGAAATAAGAAAAGCTTACTTCCACCGTTTTTTAAAATCACATCTTCTAGAAGGTTTACATGATTTCGTAAAAAACACGAGTTTTTAGAAAATGTGCTTTATTTCATAAATGGAATGTACAAAGTATGCACATTCAACGTCATAACGCCTTTCTATAGTTTGCGCATGCGTCTGGAAATAAGAAAAGCTTACTTCTCCCGTTTTTTAAAATCACAGCTTCTAGAAGGTTTACATGATTTCTTAAAAAACACGAGTTTTTAGAAAATGTGTTTTATTTCATAAATGGAATCAACAAAGTATGCACATTCTACGTCATAACGACTTTCTATCGTTTGCGCATGCGTCCGGAAATAAGAAAAGTTACTTCCACCTTTTTTTAAAATCACAGCTTCTAGAAGGTTTACATGATTTCTTAAAAAACACGAGTTTTTAGAAAATGTGTTTTATTTCATCAATGGAATCAACAAAGTATGCACATTCTACGTCATAACGACTTTCTATAGTTTGCGCATTCGTCTGGAAATAAGAAAAGCTTACTTCCACCGTTTTTTAAAATCACAGCTTCTAGAAGGTTTACATTATTTCGTAAAAAACATGAGCTTTTAGAAAATGTGTTTTATTTCATAAATGGAATCAACAAAGTATGCACATTCTACGTCATAACGACTTTGTATAGTTTGCGCATGCGTTTGGAAATAAGAAAAGCTTACTTCCCCTGTTTTTTAAAATCACAGCTTCTAGAAGGTTTAAATGATTTGATAAAAAACACGAGTTTTTAGAAAATGTGTTTTATTTCATAAATGGAATCAACAAAGTATGCACATTCTACGCCATAACGACTTTCTATAGTTTGCGCATTCGTGCGGAAATATGAAAAGCTTACTTCCACCGTTTTTTAAAATCACAGCTTCTAGAAGGTTTACATGATTTCGTAAAAAACACCAGTTTTTAGAAAATTTGTTTTATTTGATAAATGGAATCTACAAATTATGCACATTCCACGTCATAACGACTTTCTATAGTTTGCGCATGCGTCCGGAAATAAGATAAGCTTACTTCCCCCGTTTTTTAAAATCACAGCTTCTAGAAGGTTTACATGATTTCTTAAAAAACAAGAGTTTTAGAAAATTTGTTTTATTTCATAACTGGAATCAACAAAGTATGCACATTCTACGTCATAACGACTTTCTATAGTTTGCGCATGCGTTTGGAAATAAGAAAAGCTTACTTCCACCGTTTTTTAAAATCACGGCTTCTAGAAGGTTTACATGATTTGTTAAAAAACACGAGTTTTTAGAAAATGTGTTTTATTTCATAAATGGAATCAACCAAGTATGCACATTCTACGTCATAGCGACTTTCTATAGTTTGCGCATGCGTCCGGAAATAAGAAATGCTTACTTCCACCGTTTTTTTAAATCACAGCTTCTAGAAGGTTTACATGATTTCGTAAAAAACACGAGTTTTTAGAAAATGTGGTTTATTTCATAAATGGAATCTACAAAGTATGCACATTCTACGTCATAACGACTTTCTATAGTTTGCGTATGCGTCCGGAAATAAGAAAAGCCTACTTCCACCGTTTTTTAAAATCACAGCTTCTAGAAGGTTTACATGATTTCGTAAAAAACACGAGTTTTTAGAAAATGTGTTTTATTTCATAAATGGAATCTACAAAGTATGCACATTCTACGTCATAATGACTCTCTATAGTTTGCGCATGCGTCCGGAAATAAGAAAAGCTTACTTCCCTCGTTTTTTAAAATCACAGCTTCTAGAAGGTTTACATGATTTCTTAAAAAACACGAGTTTTTAGAAAATGTGTTTTATTTCATAAATGGAATCAACAAAGTATGCACATTCTATGTCATAACGAATTTCTATAGTATGCGCATGCGTTCGGAAATAAGAAAAGCTTACTTCCCCCGTTTTTTAAAATCACAGCTTCTAGAAGGTTTACATGTTTTTTTTAAAAACACGAGTTTCTAGAAAATGTGTTTTAGTTCATAAATGGAATCAACAAAGTATGCACATTCTACGTCATAGCGACTTTCAATAGTTTGCGCATGCGTCCGGAAATAAGAAAAGCTTACTTCCACCGTTTTTTAAAGTCACAGCTTCTAGAAGGTTTACATGTTTTCATAAAAAACACGAGTTTTTAGAAAATGTGTTTTATTTCATAAATGGAATTTACAAAGTATGCACATTCTACGTCATAACAACTTTGTATAGTTTGCACATGCGTCCGGAAATAAGAAAAGCTTACTTCCACCGTTTTTTAAAATCACAGCTTCTAGAAGGTTTACATGATTTCGTAAAAAACACGAGTTTTTAGAAAATGTGTTTTATTTCATAAATGGAATTTACAAAGTATGCACATTCTATGTCATAACGACTTTCTATAGTTTGCGCATGCGTCCGGAAATAAGAAAAGCTTACTTCCCCCGTTTTTTAAAACCACGGCTTCTAGAAGGTTTACATGATTTCTTAAAAAACACGAGTTTTTAGAAAATGTGTTTTATTTCATAAATGGAATCAACAAAGTATGCACATTTTACGTCATAACGACTTTCTATCGTTTGCGCATGCGTCCGGAAATAAGAAATGCTTACTTCCACCGTTTTTTTAAATCACAGCTTCTAGAAGGTTTACATGATTTCGTAAAAAACACGAGTTTTTAGAAAATGTAGTTTATTTCATAAATGGAATCTACAAAGTATGCACATTCTACGTCATAACGACTTTCTATAGTTTGCGTATGCGTCCGCAAATAAGAAAAGCCTACTTCCACCGTTTTTTAAAATCACAGCTTCTAGAAGGTTTACATGATTTCGTAAAAAACATGAGTTTTTCGAAAATGTGTTTTATTTCATAAATGGAATCAACAAAGTATGCACATTCTACTTCATAGCGACTTTCTATAGTTTGCGCATGTGTCCGGAAATAAGAAATGCTTACTTCCACCGTTTTTTTAAATCACAGCTTCTAGAAGGTTTACATGATTTCGTAAAAAACACAAGTTTTTAGAAAATGTGGTTTATTTCATAAATGGAATCTACAAAGTATGCACATTCTACGTCATAACGACTTTCTATAGTTTGCGTATGCGTCCGGAAATAAGAAAAGCTTACTTCCACCGTTTTTTAAAATCACAGCTTCTAGAAGGTTTACATGATTTCGTAGAAAACACAAGTTTTTAGAAAATGTGTTTCATTTCATAAATGGAATCTACAAAGTATGCACATTCTACGTCATAATGACTCTCTATAGTTTGCGCATGCGTCCGGAAATAAGAGAAGCTTACTTCCCTCGTTTTTTAAAATCACAGCTTCTAGAAGGTTTACATGATTTCTTAAAAAACACGAGTTTTTAGAAAATGTGTTTTATTTCATAAATGGAATCAACAAAGTATGCACATTCTACGTCATAGCGAATTTCTATAGTTTGCACATACGTTCGAAAATAAGAAAAGCTTACTTCCACCATTTTTTAAAATCACAGGTTCTAGAAGGTTTACATGATTTCGTAAAAAACACGAGTTTTTAGAAAATGTGTTTTATTTCATAAATGAAATCTACAAAGTATGCACATTCTACGTCATAACGACTTTCTATAGTTTGCGCATGCGTCCGGAAATAAGAAAAGCTTACTTCCCCCGTTTTTTAAAACCACAGCTTCTAGAAGGTTTACATGATTTCTTAAAAAACACGAGTTTTTAGAAAATGTGTTTTATTTCATAAATGGAATCTACAAAGTATGCACATTCTACGTCATAATGACTCTCTATAGTTTGCGCATGCGTCCGAAAATATGAAAAGCTTACTTCCCTCGTTTTTTAAAATCACAGCTTCTAGAAGGTTTACATGATTTCTTAAAAAACACGAGTTTTTAGAAAATGTGTTTTATTTCATAAATGGAATCAACAAAGTATGCATATTCTACGTCATAACGACTTTCTATAGTTTGCGCATGCGTTCGGAAATAAGAAAAGCTTACTTCCACCATTTTTTAAAATCACAGCTTCTAGAAGGTTTATATGATTTCGTAAAAAACACGAGTTTTTAGAAAATGTGTTTTATTTCATAAATGGAATCTACAAAGTATGAACATTCGACGTCATAACGACTTTCTATAGTTTGCGTATGCGTCCGGAAATAAGAAAAGCTTACTTCCCCCGTTTTTTAAAACCACAGCTTCTAGAAGGTTTACATGATTTCTTAAAAAACACGAGTTTTTAGAAAATGTGTTTTATTTCATAAATGGAATCCACAAAGTATGCACATTTTACGTCATAACAACTTTCTATCGTTTGCGCATGCGTCCGGAAATAAGAAATGCTTACTTCCACCGTTTTTTTAAATCACAGCTTCTAGAAGGTTTACATGATTTCGTAAAAAACACGAGTTTTTAGAAAATGTGGTTTATTTCATAAATGGAATCTACAAAGTATGCACATTCTACATCATAACGACTTTCTATAGTTTGCGTATGTGTCCGGAAATAAGAAAAGCTTACTTCCACCGTTTTTTAAAATCACAGCTTCTAGAAGGTTTACGTGATTTCGTAAAAAACACGAGTTTTTAGAAAATGTGTTTTATTTCATAAATGGAATCAACAAAGTATGCACATTCTACGTCATAACGACTTTCTATAGTTTGCGCATTCGTCTAGAAATAAGAAAAGCTTACCTCCACCGTTTTTTAAAATCACAGCTTCTAGAAGGTTTACATGATTTCGTAAAAAACACGGGTTTTTAGAAAATGTGTTTTATTTCATAAATGGAATTTACAAAGTATGCACATTCTACGTCATAACGACTTTCTATAGTTTGCGCATGCGTCCGGAAATAAGAAAAGCTTACTTCCCCCGTTTTTTAAAACCACAGCTTCTAGAAGGTTTACATGATTTCTTAAAAAACACGAGTTTTTAGAAAATGTGTTTTATTTCAGAAATGGAATTAACAAAGTATGCACATTTTACGTCATAACGACTTTCTATAGTTTGCGCATTCCTCCGAAAATAAGAAAAGCTTACTTCCACTGTTTTTTAAAATCACAGCTTCTAGAAGGTTTACATGATTTCGTAAAAAACACGAGTTTTTAGAAAATGTGTTTTATTTCATAAATGGAATCAACAAAGTATGCACATTCTACGTCATAGCGACTTTCTATAGTTTGCGCATGCGTTCGGAAATAAGAAATGCTTACTTCCACCGTTTTTTTAAATCACAGCTTCTAGAAGGTTTACATGATTTCGTAAAAAACACAAGTTTTTAGAAAATGTGGTTTATTTCATAAATGGAATCTACAAAGTATGCACATTCTACGTCATAACGACTTTCTATAGTTTGCGTATGCGTCCGGAAATAAGAAAAGCTTACTTCCACCGTTTTTTAAAATCACAGCTTCTAGAAGGTTTACATGATTTCGTAGAAAACACAAGTTTTTAGAAAATGTGTTTTATTTCATAAATGGAATCTACAAAGTATGCACATTCTACGTCTTAACGAATTTCTATAGTTTGCGCATACGTTCGAAAATAAGAAAAGCTTACTTCCACCGTTTTTTAAAATCACAGCTTCTAGAAGGTTTATATGATTTCGTAAAAAACACGAGTTTTTAGAAAATGTGTTTTATTTCATAAATGGAATCTACAAAGTATGCACATTCTACGTCATAATGACTTTCTATAGTTTGCGCATGCGTCCGGAAATAAGAAAAGCTTACTTCCCCCGTTTTTTAAAACCACAGCTTCTAGAAGGTTTACATGATTTCTTAAAAAACACGAGTTTTTAGAAAATGTGTTTTATTTCATAAATGGAATCCACAAAGTATGCACATTTTACCTCATAACGACTTTCTATCGTTTGCGCATGCGTCCGGAAATAAGAAATGCTTACTTCCACCGTTTTTTTAAATCACAGCTTCTAGAAGGTTTACATGATTTCGTAAAAAACACGAGTTTTTTGAAAATGTGGTTTATTTCATAAATGGAATCTACAAAGTATGCACATTCTACGTCATAACGACTTTCTATAGTTTGCGTATGTGTCCGGAAATAAGAAAAGCTTACTTCCACCGTTTTTTAAAATCACAGCTTCTAGAAGGTTTACGTGATTTCGTAAAAAACACGAGTTTTTAGAAAATGTGTTTTATTTCATAAATGGAATCAACAAAGTATGCACATTCTATGTCATAACGACTTTCTATAGTTTGCGCATTCGTCTGGAAATAAGAAAAGCTTACTTCCACCGTTTTTTAAAATCACAGCTTCTAGAAGGTTTACATGATTTCGTAAAAAACACGGGTTTTTAGAAAATGTGTTTTATTTCATAAATGGAATTTACAAAGTATGCACATTCTACGTCATAACGACTTTCTATAGTTTGCGCATGCGTCCGGAAATAAGAAAAGCTTACTTCCCCCGTTTTTTAAAACCACAGCTTCTAGAAGGTTTACATGATTTCTTAAAAAACACGAGTTTTTAGAAAATGTGTTTTATTTCATAAATGGAATCAACAAAGTATGCACATTTTACGTCATAACGACTTTCTATCGTTTGCGCATGCGTCCGGAAATAAGAAATGCTTACTTCCACCGTTTTTTTAAATCACAGCTTCTAGAAGGTTTACATGATTTCGTAAAAAACACGAGTTTTTAGAAAATGTGGTTTATTTCATAAATGGAATCTACAAAGTATGCACATTCTACGTCATAACGACTTTCTATAGTTTGCGTATGCGTCCGCAAATAAGAAAAGCCTACTTCCACCGTTTTTTAAAATCACAGCTTCTAGAAGGTTTACATGATTTCGTAAAAAACACGAGTTTTTCGAAAATGTGTTTTATTTCATAAATGGAATCAACAAAGTATGCACATTCTACGTCATAGCGACTTTCTATAGTTTGCGCATGTGTCCGGAAATAAGAAATGCTTACTTCCACCGTTTTTTTAAATCACAGCTTCTAGAAGGTTTACATGATTTCGTAAAAAACACAAGTTTTTAGAAAATGTGGTTTATTTCATAAATGGAATCTACAAAGTATGCACATTCTACGTCATAACGACTTTCTATAGTTCGCGTATGCGTCCGGAAATAAGAAAAGCTTACTTCCACCGTTTTTTAAAATCACAGCTTCTAGAAGGTTTACATGATTTCGTAGAAAACACAAGTTTTTAGAAAATGTGTTTTATTTCATAAATGGAATCTACAAAGTATGCACATTCTACGTCATAATGACTCTCTATAGTTTGCGCATGCGTCCGGAAATAAGAGAAGCTTACTTCCCTCGTTTTTTAAAATCACAGCTTCTAGAAGGTTTACATGATTTCTTAAAAAACACGAGTTTTTAGAAAATGTGTTTTATTTCATAAATGGAATCAACAAAGTATGCACATTCTACGTCATAACGAATTTCTATAGTTTGCGCATACCTTCGAAAATAAGAAAAGCTTACTTCCACCATTTTTTAAAATCACAGCTTCTAGAAGGTTTACATGATTTCGTAAAAAACACGAGTTTTTAGAAAATGTGTTTTATTTCATAAATGAAATCTACAAAGTATGCACATTCTACGTCATAACGACTTTCTATAGTTTGCGCATGCGTCCGGAAATAAGAAAAGCTTACTTCCCCCGTTTTTTAAAACCACAGCTTCTAGAAGGTTTACATGATTTCTTAAAAAACACGAGTTTTTAGAAAATGTGTTTTATTTCATAAATGGAATCTACAAAGTATGCACATTCTACGTCATAATGAATCTCTATAGTTTGCGCATGCGTCCGGAAATATGAAAAGCTTACTTCCCTCGTTTTTTAAAATCACAGCTTCTAGAAGGTTTACATGATTTCTTAAAAAACATGAGTTTTTAGAAAATGTGTTTTATTTCATAAATGGAATCAACAAAGTATGCACATTCTACGTCATAACGACTTTCTATAGTTTGCGCATGCGTTCGGAAATAAGAAAAGCTTACTTCCACCATTTTTTAAAATCACAGCTTCTAGAAGGTTTATATGATTTCTTAAAAAACACGAGTTTTTAGAAAATGTGTTTTATTTCATAAATGGAATCTACAAAGTATGCACATTCTACGTCATAAGGACTTTCTATAGTTTGCGCATGCGTCCGGAAATAAGAAAAGCTTACTTCCCCCGTTTTTTAAAACCACAGCTTCTAGAAGGTTTACATGATTTCTTAAAAAACACGAGTTTTTAGAAAATGTGTTTTATTTCATAAATGGAATCCACAAAGTATGCACATTTTACCTCATAACGACTTTCTATCGTTTGCGCATGTGTCCGGAAATAAGAAATGCTTACTTCCACCGTTTTTTTAAATCACAGCTTCTAGAAGGTTTACATGATTTCGTAAAAAACACGAGTTTTTAGAAAATGTGGTTTATTTCATAAATGGAATCTACAAAGTATGCACATTCTACGTCATAACGACTTTCTATAGTTTGCGTATTTGTCCGGAAATAAGAAAAGCTTACTTCCACCGTTTTTTAAAATCACAGCTTCTAGAAGGTTTACGTGATTTCGTAAAAAACACGAGTTTTTAGAAAATGTGTTTTATTTCATAAATGGAATCAACAAAGTATGCACATTCTACGTCATAACGACTTTCTATAGTTTGTGCATTCGTCTGGAAATAAGAAAAGCTTACTTCCACCGTTTTTTAAAATCACAGCTTCTAGAAGGTTTACATGATTTCGTAAAAAACACGGGTTTTTAGAAAATGTGTTTTATTTCATAAATGGAATTTACAAAGTATGCACATTCTACGTCATAACGACTTTCTATAGTTTGCGCATGCGTCCGGAAATAAGAAAAGCTTACTTCCCCCGTTTTTTAAAACCACAGCTTCTAGAAGGTTTACATGATTTCTTAAAAAACACGAGTTTTCAGAAAATGTGTTTTATTTTATAAATGGAATTAACAAAGTATGCACATTTTACGTCATAACGACTTTCTATAGTTTTCGCATTCCTCCGAAAATAAGAAAAGCTTACTTCCACTGTTTTTTAAAATCACAGCTTCTAGAAGGTTTACATGATTTCGTAAAAAACACGAGTTTTTAGAAAATGTGGTTTATTTCATAAATGGAATCTACAAAGTATGCACATTCTACGTCATAACGACTTTCTATAGTTTGCGTATGCGTCCGGAAATAAGAAAAGCTTACTTCCACCGTTTTTTAAAATCACAGCTTCTAGAAGGTTTACATGATTTCGTAGAAAACACAAGTTTTTAGAAAATGTGTTTTATTTCATAAATGGAATCTACAAAGTATGCACATTCTACGTCATAATGACTCTCTATAGTTTGCTCATGCGTCCGGAAATAAGAGAAGCTTACTTCCCTCGTTTTTTAAAATCACAGCTTCTAGAAGGTTTACATGATTTCTTAAAAAACACGAGTTTTTAGAAAATGTGTTTTATTTCATAAATGGAATCAACAAAGTATGCACATTATACGTCATAACGAATTTCTATAGTTTGCGCATAAGTTCGAAAATAAGAAAAGCTTACTTCCACCATTTTTTAAAATCACAGCTTCTAGAAGGTTTACATGATTTCGTAAAAAACACGAGTTTTTAGAAAATGTGTTTTATTTCATAAATTGAATCTAAAAAGTATGCACATTCTACGTCATAACGACTTTCTATAGTTTGCGCATGCGTCCGGAAATAAGAAAAGCTTACTTCCCCCCGTTTTTTAAAACCACAGCTTCTAGAAGGTTTACATGATTTCTTAAAAAACACGAGTTTTTAGAAAATGTGTTTTATTTCATAAATGGAATCAACAAAGTATGCACATTTTACGTCATAACGACTTTCTATCGTTTGCGCATGCGTCCGGAAATAAGAAATGCTTACTTCCACCGTTTTTTTAAATCACAGCTTCTACAAGGTTTACATGATTTCGTAAAAAACACGAGTTTTTAGAAAATGTGTTTTATTTCATAAATGGAATCTACAAAGTATGCACATTCTACGTCATAATGACTCTCTATAGTTTGCTCATGCGTCCGGAAATAAGAGAAGCTTACTTCCCTCGTTTTTTAAAATCACAGCTTCTAGAAGGTTTACATGATTTCTTAAAAAACATGAGTTTTTAGAAAATGTGTTTTATTTCATAAATGGAATCAACAAAGTATGCACATTCTACGTCATAACGAATTTCTATAGTTTGCGCATACGTTCGAAAATAAGAAAAGCTTACTTCCACCATTTTTTAAAATCACAGCTTCTAGAAGGTTTACATGATTTCGTAAAAAACACGAGTTTTTAGAAAATGTGTTTTATTTCATAAATGAAATCTACAAAGTATGCACATTCTACGTCATAACGACTTTCTATAGTTTGCGCATGCGTCCGGAAATAAGAAAAGCTTACTTCCCCCGTTTTTTAAAACCACAGCTTCTAGAAGGTTTACATGATTTCTTAAAAAACACGAGTTTTTAGAAAATGTGTTTTATTTCATAAATGGAATCTACAAAGTATGCACATTCTACGTCATAATGACTCTCTATTGTTTGCGCATGCGTCCGGAAATATGAAAAGCTTACTTCCCTCGTTTTTTAAAATCACAGCTTCTAGAAGGTTTACATGATTTCTTAAAAAACACGAGTTTTTAGAAAATGTGTTTTATTTCATAAATGGAATCAACAAAGTATGCACATTCTACGTCATAACGACTTTCTATAGTTTGTGCATGCGTTCGGAAATAAGAAAAGCTTACTTCCACCATTTTTTAAAATCACAGCTTCTAGAAGGTTTATATGATTTCGTAAAAAACACGAGTTTTTAGAAAATGTGTTTTATTTCATAAATGGAATCTACAAAGTATGCACATTCTACGTCATAACGACTTTCTATAGTTTGCGCATGCGTCCGGAAATAAGAAAAGCTTACTTCCCCCGTTTTTTAAAACCACAGCTTCTAGAAGGTTTACATGATTTCTTAAAAAACACGAGTTTTTAGAAAATTTGTTTTATTTCATAAATGGAATCCACAAAGTATGCACATTTTTCGTCATAACGACTTTCTATCATTTGCGCATGCGTCCGGAAATAAGAAATGCTTACTTCCACCGTTTTTTTAAATCACAGCTTCTAGAAGGTTTACATGATTTCGTAAAAAACACGAGTTTTTAGAAAATGTGGTTTATTTCATAAATGGAATCTACAAAGTATGCACATTCTACGTCATAACGACTTTCTATAGTTTGCGTATGTGTCCGGAAATAAGAAAAGCTTACTTCCACCGTTTTTTAAAATCACAGCTTCTAGAAGGTTTACGTGATTTCGTAAAAAACACGAGTTTTTAGAAAATGTGTTTTATTTCATAAATGGAATCAACAAAGTATGCACATTCTACGTCATAACGACTTTCTATAGTTTGCGCATTCATCTGGAAATAAGAAAAGCTTACTTCCATCGTTTTTTAAAATCAGAGCTTCTAGAAGGTTTACATGATTTCGTAAAAAACACGGGTTTTTAGAAAATGTGTTTTATTTCATAAATGGAATTTACAAAGTATGCACATTCTACGTCATAACGACTTTCTATAGTTTGCGCATGCGTCCGGAAATAAGAAAAGCTTACTTCCCCCGTTTTTTTAAAACCACAGCTTCTAGAAGGTTTACATGATTTTTTAAAAAACACGAGTTTTTAGAAAATGTGTTTTATTTCATAAATGGAATTAACAAAGTATGCACATTTTACGTCATAACGACTTTCTATAGTTTGCGCATTCCTCCGAAAATAAGAAAAGCTTACTTCCACTGTTTTTTAAAATCACAGCTTCTAGAAGGTTTACATGATTTCGTAAAAAACACGAGTTTTTAGAAAATGTGTTTTATTTCATAAATGGAATCAACAAAGTATGCACATTCTACGTCATAGCGACTTTCTATAGTTTGCGCATGCGTTCGGAAATAAGAAATGCTTACTTCCACCGTTTTTTTAAATCACAGCTTCTAGAAGGTTTACATGATTTCGTAAAAAACACAAGTTTTTAGAAAATGTGGTTTATTTCATAAATGGAATCTACAAAGTATGCACATTCTACGTCATAACGACTTTCTATAGTTTGCGTATGCGTCCGGAAATAAGAAAAGCTTACTTCCACCATTTTTTAAAATCACAGCTTCTAGAAGGTTTACATGATTTCGTAGAAAACACAAGTTTTTAGAAAATGTGTTTTATTTCATAAATGGAATCTACAAAGTATGCACATTCTACGTCATAATGACTCTCTATAGTTTGCTCATGCGTCCGGAAATAAGAGAAGCTTACTTCCCTCGTTTTTTAAAATCACAGCTTCTAGAAGTATTACATGATTTCTTAAAAAGCACGAGTTTTTAGAAAATGTGTTTTATTTCATAAATGGAATCAACAAAGTATGCACATTCTACGTCATAACGAATTTCTATAGTTTGCGCATGCGTCCGGAAATAAGAAAAGCTTACTTCCCCCGTTTTTTTAAATCACAGCTTCTAGAAGGTTTACATGATTTCGTAAAAAACACAAGTTTTTAGAAAATGTGGTTTATTTCATAAATGGAATCTACAAAGTATGCACATTCTACGTCATAACGACTTTCTATAGTTTGCGTATGCGTCCGGAAATAAGAAAAGCTTACTTCCACCGTTTTTTAAAATCACAGCTTCTAGAAGGTTTACATGATTTCGTAGAAAACACAAGTTTTTAGAAAATGTGTTTTATTTCATAAATGGAATCTACAAAGTATGCACATTCTACGTCATAATGACTCTCTATAGTTTGCGCATGCGTCCGGAAATAAGAGAAGCTTACTTCCCTCGTTTTTTAAAATCACAGCTTCTAGAAGGTTTACATGATTTCTTAAAAAACACGAGTTTTTAGAAAATGTGTTTTATTTCATAAATGGAATCAACAAAGTATGCACATTCTACGTCATAACGAATTTCTATAGTTTGCGCATACGTTCGAAAATAAGAAAAGCTTACTTCCACCATTTTTTAAAATCACAGCTTCTAGAAGGTTTACATGATTTCGTAAAAAACACGAGTTTTTAGAAAATGTGTTTTATTTCATAAATGAAATCTACAAAGTATGCACATTCTACGTCATAACGACTTTCTATAGTTTGCGCATGCGTCCGGAAATAAGAAAAGCTTACTTCCCCCGTTTTTTAAAACCACAGCTTCTAGAAGGTTTACATGATTTCTTAAAAAGCACGAGTTTTTAGAAAATGTGTTTTATTTCATAAATGGAATCTACAAAGTATGCACATTCTACGTCATAATGACTCTCTATTGTTTGCGCATGCGTCCGGAAATATGAAAAGCTTACTTCCCTCGTTTTTTAAAATCACAGCTTCTAGAAGGTTTACATGATTTCTTAAAAAACACGAGTTTTTAGAAAATGTGTTTTATTTCATAAATGGAATCAACAAAGTATGCACATTCTACGTCATAACGACTTTCTATAGTTTGCGCATGCGTTCGGAAATAAGAAAAGCTTACTTCCACCATTTTTTAAAATCACAGCTTCTAGAAGGTTTATATGATTTCGTAAAAAACACGAGTTTTTAGAAAATGTGTTTTATTTCATAAATGGAATCTACAAAGTATGCACATTCTACGTCATAACGACTTTCTATAGTTTGCGCATGCGTCCGGAAATAAGAAAAGCTTACTTCCCCCGTTTTTTAAAACCACAGCTTCTAGAAGGTTTACATGATTTCTTAAAAAACACGAGTTTTTAGAAAATTTGTTTTATTTCATAAATGGAATCCACAAAGTATGCACATTTTACGTCATAACGACTTTCTATCGTTTGCGCATGCGTCCGGAAATAAGAAATGCTTACTTCCACCGTTTTTTTAAATCACAGCTTCTAGAAGGTTTACATGATTTCGTAAAAAACACGAGTTTTTAGAAAATGTGGTTTATTTCATAAATGGAATCTACAAAGTATGCACATTCTACGTCATAACGACTTTCTATTGTTTGCGTATGTGTCCGGAAATAAGAAAAGCTTACTTCCACCGTTTTTTAAAATCACAGCTTCTAGAAGGTTTACGTGATTTCGTAAAAAACACGAGTTTTTAGAAAATGTGTTTTATTTCATAAATGGAATCAACAAAGTATGCACATTCTACGTCATAAGGACTTTCTATAGTTTGCGCATTCGTCTGGAAATAAGAAAAGCTTACTTCCATCGTTTTTTAAAATCACAGCTTCTAGAAGGTTTACATGATTTCGTAAAAAACAGGGGTTTTTAGAAAATGTGTTTTATTTCATAAATGGAATTTACAAAGTATGCACATTCTACGTCATAACGACTTTCTATAGTTTGCGCATGCGTCCGGAAATAAGAAAAGCTTACTTCCCCCGTTTTTTAAAACCACAGCTTCTAGAAGGTTTACATGATTTTTTAAAAAACACGAGTTTTTAGAAAATGTGTTTTATTTCATAAATGGAATTAACAAAGTATGCACATTTTACGTCATAACGACTTTCTATAGTTTGCGCATTCCTCCGAAAATAAGAAAAGCTTACTTCCACTGTTTTTTAAAATCACAGCTTCTAGAAGGTTTACATGATTTCGTAAAAAACACGAGTTTTTAGAAAATGTGTTTTATTTCATAAATGGAATCAACAAAGTATGCACATTCTACGTCATAGCGACTTTCTATAGTTTGCGCATGCGTTCGGAAATAAGAAATGCTTACTTCCACCGTTTTTTTAAATCACAGCTTCTAGAAGGTTTACATGATTTCGTAAAAAACACAAGTTTTTAGAAAATGTGGTTTATTTCATAAATGGAATCTACAAAGTATGCACATTCTACGTCATAACGACTTTCTATAGTTTGCGTATGCGTCCGGAAATAAGAAAAGCTTACTTCCACCGTTTTTTAAAATCACAGCTTCTAGAAGGTTTACATGATTTCGTAGAAAACACAAGTTTTTAGAAAATGTGTTTTATTTCATAAATGGAATCTACAAAGTATGCACATTCTACGTCATAATGACTCTCTATAGTTTGCTCATGCGTCCGGAAATAAGAGAAGCTTACTTCCCTCGTTTTTTAAAATCACAGCTTCTAGAAGTATTACATGATTTCTTAAAAAACACGAGTTTTTAGAAAATGTGTTTTATTTCATAAATGGAATCAACAAAGTATGCACATTCTACGTCATAACGAATTTCTATAGTTTGCGCATAAGTTCGAAAATAAGAAAAGCTTACTTCCACCATTTTTTAAAATCACAGCTTCTAGAAGGTTTACATGATTTCGTAAAAAACACGAGTTTTTAGAAAATTTGTTTTATTTCATAAATGGAATCTACAAAGTATGCACATTCTACGTCATAACGACTTTCTATAGTTTGCACATGCGTCCGGAAATAAGAAAAGCTTACTTCCCCCGTTTTTTAAAACCACAGCTTCTAGAAGGTTTACATGATTTCTTAAAAAACACGAGTTTTTAGAAAATGTGTTTTATTTCATAAATGGAATCAACAAAGTATGCACATTTTACGTCATAACGAATTTCTATCGTTTGCGCATGCGTCCGGAAATAAGAAATGCTTACTTCCATCGTTTTTTTAAATCACAGCTTCTACAAGGTTTACATGATTTCGTAAAAAACACGAGTTTTTAGAAAATGTGGTTTATTTCATAAATGGAATCTACAAAGTATGCACATTCTACGTCATAACGACTTTCTATAGTTTGTGTATGCGTCCGCAAATAAGAAAAGCCTACTTCCACCATTTTTTAAAATCACAGCTTCTAGAAGGTTTACATGATTTCTTAAAAAACACGAGTTTTTAGAAAATGTGTTTTATTTCATAAATGGAATCAACAAAGTATGCACATTCTACGTCATAACGAATTTCTATAGTTTGCGCATACGTTCGAAAATAAGAAAAGCTTACTTCCACCATTTTTTAAAATCACAGCTTCTAGAAGGTTTACATGATTTCGTAAAAAACACGAGTTTTTAGAAAATGTATTTTATTTCATAAATGAAATCTACAAAGTATGCACATTCTACGTCATAACGAATTTCTATAGTTTGCGCATGCGTCCGGAAATAAGAAAAGCTTACTTCCCCCGTTTTTTAAAACCACAGCTTCTAGAAGGTTTACATGATTTCTTAAAAAACTCGAGTTTTTAGAAAATGTGTTTTATTTCATAAATGGAATCTACAAAGTATGCACATTCTACGTCATAATGACTCTCTATAGTTTGCGCATGCGTCCGGAAATATGAAAAGCTTACTTCCCTCGTTTTTTAAAATCACAGCTTCTAGAAGGTTTACATGATTTCTTAAAAAACACGAGTTTTTAGAAAATGTGTTTTATTTCATAAATGGAATCAACAAAGTATGCACATTCTACGTCATAACAACTTTCTATAGTTTGCGCATGCGTTCGGAAATAAGAAAAGCTTACTTCCACCATTTTTTAAAATCACAGCTTCTAGAAGGTTTATATGATTTCGTAAAAAACACGAGTTTTTAGAAAATGTGTTTTATTTCATAAATTGAATCTACAAAGTATGCACATTCTACGTCATAACGACTTTCTATAGTTTGCGCATGCGTCCGGAAATAAGAAAAGCTTACTTCCCCCGTTTTTTAAAACCACAGCTTCTAGAAGGTTTACATGATTTCTTAAAAAACACGAGTTTTTAGAAAATGTGTTTTATTTCATAAATGGAATCCACAAAGTATGCACATTTTACGTCATAACGACTTTCTATCGTTTGCGTATGCGTCCGGAAATAAGAAATGCTTACTTCCACCGTTTTTTTAAATCACAGCTTCTAGAAGGTTTACATGATTTCGTAAAAAACACGAGTTTTTAGAAAATGTGGTTTATTTCATAAATGGAATCTACAAAGTATGCACATTCTACGTCATAACGACTTTCTATAGTTTGCGTATGTATCCGGAAATAAGAAAAGCTTACTTCCACCGTTTTTTAAAATCACAGCTTCTAGAAGGTTTACGTGATTTCGTAAAAAACACGAGTTTTTAGAAAATGTGTTTTATTTCATAAATGGAATCAACAAAGTATGCACATTCTACGTCATAACGACTTTCTATAGATTGCGCATGCGTCCGGAAATAAGAAAAGCTTACTTCCACCATTTTTTTAAATCACAGCTTCTAGAAGGTTTACATGATTTCTTAAAAAACACGAGTTTTTAGAAAATGTGTTTTATTTCATAAATGGAATCAAGAAACTATGCACATTCTACGTCATAATGACTTTCTATAGTTTGTGCATGCGTTTGGAAATAAGAAAAGCTTACTTCCCCCATTTTTTAAAATCACAGCTTCTAGAAGGTTTACATGATTTCTTAAAAAACACGAGTTTTTAGAAAATGTGTTTTATTTCATAAATGGAATAAACAAAGTATGCACATTCTACGTCATAACCACTTTCTACAGTTTGCGCATGCGTCCGGAAATAAGAAAAGCTTACTTCCACCATTTATTTAAATCACAGCTTCTAGAAGGTTTACATGATTTCTTAAAAAACACGAGTTTTTAGAAAATGTGTTTTATTTCATAAATGGAATCAAGAAAGTATGCACATTCTACGTCATAATGACTTTCTATAGTTTGTGCATACGTTCGAAAATAAGAAAAGCTTACTTCCACCATTTTTTGAAATCACAGCTTCTAGAAGGTTTACATGATTTCGTAAAAAACACGAGTTTTTAGAAAATGTGTTTTATTTCATAAATGAAATCTACAAAGTATGCACATTCTACGTCATAACGACTTTCTATAGTTTGCGCATGCGTCCGGAAATAAGAAAAGCTTACTTCCCCCGTTTTTTAAAACCATAGCTTCTAGAAGGTTTACATGATTTCTTAAAAAACACGAGTTTTTAGAAAATGTGTTTTATTTCATAAATGGAATCTACAAAGTATGCACATTCTACGTCATAATGACTCTCTATAGTTTGCGCATGCATCCGGAAATATGAAAAGCTTACTTCCCTCGTTTTTTAAAATCACAGCTTCTAGAAGGTTTACATGATTTCTTAAAAAACACGAGTTTTTAGAAAATGTGTTTTATTTCATAAATGGAATCAACAAAGTATGCACATTCTACGTCATAACAACTTTCTATAGTTTGCGCATGCGTTCGGAAATAAGAAAAGCTTACTTCCACCATTTTTTAAAATCACAGCTTCTAGAAGGTTTACATGATTTCGTAAAAAACACGAGTTTTTAGAAAATGTGTTTTATTTCATAAATGAAATCTACAAAGTATGCACATTCTACGTCATAACGACTTTCTATAGTTTGCGCATGCGTCCGGAAATAAGAAAAGCTTACTTCCCCCGTTTTTTAAAATCACAGCTTCTAGAAGGTTTACATGATTTCTTAAAAAACACGAGTTTTTAGAAAATGTGTTTTATTTCATAAATGGAATCTACAAAGTATGCACATTCTACGTCATAATGACTCTCTATAGTTTGCGCATGCGTCCGGAAATATGAAAAGCTTACTTCCCTCGTTTTTTAAAATCACAGCTTCTAGAAGGTTTACATGATTTCTTAAAAAACACGAGTTTTTAGAAAATGTGTTTTATTTCATAAATGGAATCAACAAAGTATGCACATTCTACGTCATAACAACTTTCTATAGTTTGCGCATGTGTTTGGAAATAAGAAAAGCTTACTTCCACCATTTTTTAAAATCACAGCTTCTAGAAGGTTTATATGATTTCGTAAAAAACACGAGTTTTTAGAAAATGTGTTTTATTTCATAAATGGAATCTACAAAGTATGCACATTCTACGTCATAACGACTTTCTATAGTTTGCGCATGCGTCCGGAAATAAGAAAAGCTTACTTCCCCCGTTTTTTAAAACCACAGCTTCTAGAAGGTTTACATGATTTCTTAAACAACACGAGTTTTTAGAAAATGTGTTTTATTTCATAAATGGAATCCACAAAGTATGCACATTTTACGTCATAACGACTTTCTATCGTTTGCGCATGCGTCCGGAAATAAGAAATGCTTACTTCCACCGTTTTTTTAAATCACAGCTTCTAGAAGGTTTACATGATTTCGTAAAAAACACGAGTTTTTAGAAAATGTGGTTTATTTCATAAATGGAATCTACAAAGTATGCACATTCTACGTCATAACGACTTTCTATAGTTTGCGTATGTGTCCGGAAATAAGAAAAGCTTACTTCCACCGTTTTTTAAAATCACAGCTTCTAGAAGGTTTACGTGATTTCGTAAAAAACACGAGTTTTTAAAAAATGTTTTTATTTCATAAATGGAATCAACAAAGTATGCACATTCTACGTCATAACGACTTTCTATAGATTGCGCATGCGTCCGGAAATAAGAAAAGCTTACTTCCACCATTTTTTTAAATCACAGCTTCTAGAAGGTTTACATGATTTCTTAAAAAACACGAGTTTTTAGAAAATGTGTTTTATTTCATAAATGGAATCAAGAAAGTATGCGCATTCTACGTCATAATGACTTTCTATAGTTTGTGCATGCGTTTGGAAATAAGAAAAGCTTACTTCCCCCATTTTTTAAAATCACAGCTTCTAGAAGGTTTACATGATTTCTTAAAAAACACGAGTTTTTAGAAAATGTGTTTTATTTCATAAATGGAATAAACAAAGTATGCACATTCTACGTCATAACCACTTTCTACAGTTTGCGCATGCGTCCGGAAATAAGAAAAGCTTACTTCCACCGTTTATTTAAATCACAGCTTCTAGAAGGTTTACATGATTTCTTAAAAAACACGAGTTTTTAGAAAATGTGTTTTATTTCATCAATGGAATCAACAAAGTATGCACATTCTACGTCATAACGACTTTCTATATTTTGTGCATGCGTTTGGAAATAAGAAAAGCTTACTTCCCCCATTTTTTAAAATCACAGCTTCTAGAAGGTTTACATGATTTCTTAAAAAACACGAGTTTTTAGAAAATGTGTTTTATTTCATAAATGGAATCAACAAAGTATGCACATTCTACGTCATAACGACTTTCTATAGTTTGCGCATGCGTCCAGAAATAAGAAAAGCTTACTTCCACCGTTTTTTAAAATCACAGCTTCTAGAAGGTTTACATGATTTCTTAAAAAACACGAGTTTTTAGAAAATGTGTTTTATTTCCTAAATGGAATCTACAAAGTATGAACATTCTACTTCATCACAAATTTCTATAGTTTGCGCATGTGTCCGGAAATAAGAAAAGCTTACTTCCCCCGTTTTTTAAAATCACAGCTTCTAGAAGGTTTAAATGACTTCTTAAAAAACACGAGTTTTTAGAAAATGTGTTTTATTTCATAAATGGAATCAACAAAGTATGCACATTCTACGTCATAACGACTTTCTATAGTTTGCACATGCGTCCGGAAATAAGAAAAGCTTACTTCCCCTGTTTTTTAAAATCACAGCTTCTAGAAGGTTTACATGATTTCCTAAAAAGCACAAGTTTTTAGAAAATGTGTTTTATTTCATAAATGGAATCAACAAAGTATGTACATTCTACGTCATAACGACTTTCTATAATTTGCGCATGCGTTTGGAAATAAGAAAAGCTTACTTCCACTGTTTTTTAAAATCACAGCTTCTAGAAGGTTTACATGATTTCTTAAAAAACACGAGTTTTTAGAAAATGTGTTTTATTTCATAAATGGAATCAACAAAGTATGCACATTCTACATCATAACGACTTTCTATAGATTGCACATGCGTCCGGAAATAACAAAAGCTTACTTCCACCGTTTTTTAAATTCACAGCTTCTAGAAGGTTTACATGACTTCTTAAAAAACACGAGTTTTTAGAAAATGTGTTTTAGTTCATAAATGGAATCAACAAAGTATGCACATTCTACGTCATAATGACTTTCTACTATTTGCGCATTCGCCCAGAAATAAGAAAAGCTTACTTCCACCATTTTTTAAAATCACAGCTTCCAGAAGGTTTACATGATTTCGTAAAAAACACGAGTTTTTAGAAAATGTGTTTTATTTCATAAATGGAATCTACAAAGTATGCACATTCAACGTCATAATGATTTTCTATAGTTTGTGCATGCGTCCGGAAATAAGAAAAGCTAACCTCCCCCATTTTTTAAAATCACAGATTCTAGAAGTTTTGCATGATTTCTTAAAAAACACGAGTTTTTAGAAAATGTGTTTTATTAAATAAATGGAATCAACAAAGTATGCACATTCTACGTCATAATGACTTTCTATAATTTGCGCATGCGTTTGGAAATAAGAATAGCTTACTTCTCCCTTTTAAAATCACAGCTTCTAGAAGGTTTACATGATTTCTTAAAAAACACGAGTTTTTAGAAAATGTGTTTTATTTCGTAAATGGAATCAACAAAGTATGCACATTCTATGTCATAGTGACTTTCTATAGTTTGCTCATGCATTTGGAAATACGAAAAGCTTACTTCCACCATTTTTTAAAATCACAGCTTCTAGAAGGTTTACATGATTTCGTAAAAAACACGAGTTTTTAGAAAATGTGTTTTATTTCATAAATGGAATCTACAAAGTATGCACATTCTACGTCATAACGACTTTCTATAGTTTGCGCATGCGTCCAGAAATAAGAAAAGATTACTTCCACCGTTTTTTAAAATCACAGCTTCTAGAAGGTTTAAATGATTTCTTAAAAAACACGAGTTATTAGAAAATGTGTTTTATTTCATAAATGGAATCAACAAAGTATGGACATTCTACGTCATAACGACATTCTATAGTTTGCGCATGCATGCGGAAATAAGAAAAGCTTACTTCCCCCGTTTTTTAAAATCACAGCTTCTAGAAGGTTTACATGATTTGTTAAAAAACACTTGTTTTTAGAAAATGTATTTTATTTAATAAATGGAATCAACAAAGCATGCACATTCTACGTCATAACGAATTTCTATAGTTTGCGCATGCGTCCGGAAATAAGAAAAGCTTACTTCCACCGTTTTTTAAAATCACAGCTTCTAGAAGGTTTACAAGATTTCTTAAAAAACACGAGTTTTTCGAAAATGTGCTTTATTTCATAAATGGAATCAACAAAGTATGCACATTCTACGTCATAACGACTTTCTATAGTTTGCGCATGCGTCCGCAAAGAAGAAAAGCTTACTTCCACCGTTTTTTAAAATCACAACTTCTAGAAGGTTTACATGATTTCGTAAAAAACATGAGTTTTTAGAAAATGTGTTTTATTTCCTAAATGGAATCTACAAAGTATGCACATTCTACGTCATAACGACTTTCCATAGTTTGCGCATGCGTCCGGAAATAAGAAAAGCTTACTTCCCCTTTTTTTTTAAATCACAGCTTCTAGAAGGTTTACATGATTTCTTAAAAAACACGAGTTTTTAGAAAATGTGTTTTATTTCAAAAATGGAATCAACAAAGTATGCACATTCTACATCATAACGACTTTCTATAGTTTGCGCATGCGTTTGGAAATAAGAAAAGCTTACTTCCCCCGTTTTTCAAAATCACAGCTTCTAGAAGGTTTACATGATTTGTTAAAAAACACGAGTTTTTAGAAAATGTGTTTTATTTAATAAATGGAATCAACAAAGTATGCACATTCTACGTCATAACGACTTTATATAGTTTGCACATGCGTCCGGAAATAAGAAAAGCTTACTTCGAACGTTTTTTAAAATCACAGCTTCTTGAAGGTTTACATGATTTCGTAAAAACACAAGTTTTTAGAAAATGTGTTTTATTTGATAAATGGAATCTACAAAGTATGCACATTCTACGTCATAACGACTTTCTATAGTTTGCGCATGCGTCCGGAAATAAGAAAAGCTTACTTCCACCGTTTTTTAAAATCACAGCTTCTAGAAGGTTTATATGATTTCGTAAAAAACACGAGTTTCTAGAAAATGTGTTTTACTTCCTAAATGGAATCTACAAAGTATGCACATTCTATGTCATAACGACTTTCTATAGTTTCCGCATGCATCCTGAAATAACAAAAGCTTACTTCCCCGATTTTTTAAAATCACAGCTTCTAGAAGGTTTACAAGATTTCTTAAAAAACACGAGTTTTTAGAAAATGTGCTTTATTTCATAAATGGAATCTACAAAGTATGCACATTCAACGTCATAACGACTTTCTATAGTTTGCGCATGCATGCGGAAATAAGAAAAGCTTACTTCTCCCGTTTTTTAAAATCACAGCTTCTAGAAGGTTTACATGATTTCTTAAAAAACACGAGTTTTTAGAAAATGTGTTTTATTTCATAAATGGAATCAACAAAGTATGCACAGTCTACGTCATAACGACTTTCTATAGTTTGCGCATGCGTCCAGAAATAAGAAAAGCTTACTTCCACCTTTTTTTAAAATCACAGCTTCTAGTAGGTTTACATGATTTCTTAAAAAACACGAGTTTTTAGAAAATGTGTTTTATTTCATAAATGGAATCAACAAATTATGCACATTCTACGTTATAACGACTTTCTATAGTTTGCGCATTCGTCTGGAAATAAGAAAAGCTTACTTCCACCGTTTTTTAAAATCACAGCTTCTAGAAGGTTTACATTATTTCGTAAAAAACATGAGCTTTTAGAAAATGTGATTTATTTCATAAATGGAATCAACAAAGTATGCACATTCTACGTCATAACGACTTTCTATAGTTTGCGCATGCGTTTGGAAATAAGAAAAGCTTACTTCCCCCGTTTTTTAAAATCACAGCTTCTAGAAGGTTTAAATGATTTGTTAAAAAACACGAGTTTTTAGAAAATGTGTTTTATTTCATAAATGGAATCAACAAAGTATGCACATTCTACGCCATAACGACTTTCTATAGTTTGCGCATTCGTCCGGAAATAAGAAAAGCTTACTTCCACCGTTTTTTAAAATCACAGCTTCTAGAAGGTTTACATGATTTCGTAAAAAACACCAGTTTTTAGAAAATTTGTTTTATTTGATAAATGGAATCTACAAACTATGCACATTCCACGTCATAACGACTTTCTATAGTTTGCGCATGCGTCCGGAAATAAGATAAGCTTACTTCCCCGATTTTTTAAAATCACAGCTTCTAAAAGGTTTACATGATTTCTTAAAAAACAAGAGTTTTAGAAAATCTGTTTTATTTCATAACTGGAATCAACAAAGTATGCACATTCTACGTCATAACGACTTTCTATAGTTTGCGCATGCGTTTGGAAATAAGAAAAGCTTACATCCACCGTTTTTTAAAATCAGAGCTTCTAGAAGGTTTACATGATTTGTTAAAAAACACGAGTTTTTAGAAAATGTGTTTTATTTCATAAATGGAATCAACCAAGTATGCACATTCTACGTCATAGCGACTTTCTATAGTTTGCGCATGCGTCCGGAAATAAGAAATGCTTACTTCCACCGTTTTTTTAAATCACAGCTTCTAGAAGGTTTACATGATTTCGTAAAAAACACGAGTTTTTAGAAAATGTGGTTTATTTCATAAATGGAATTTACAAAGTATGCACATTCTACGTCATAACGACTTTGTATAGTTTGCGCATGCGTCTGGAAATAAGAAAAGCTTACTTCCACCGTTTTTTAAAATCACAGCTTCTAGAAGGTTTACATGATTTCGTAAAAAACACGAGTTTTTAGAAAATGTGTTTTATTTCATAAATGGAATTTACAAAGTATGCACATTCTACGTCATAACGACTTTCTATAGTTTGCGCATGCGTCCGGAAATAAGAAAAGCTTACTTCCCCCGTTTTTTAAAACCACAGCTTCTAGAAGGTTTACATGATTTCTTAAAAAACACGAGTTTTTAGAAAATGTGTTTTATTTCATAAATGGAATCAACAAAGTATGCACATTTTACGTCATAACGACTTTCTATAGTTTGCGCATTCTTCCGGAAATAAGAAAAGCTTACTTCCATTGTTTTTTAAAATCACAGCTTCTAGAAGGTTTACATGATTTCGTAAAAAACACGAGTTTTTAGAAAATGTGTTTTATTTCATAAATGGAATCAACAAAGTATGCACATTCTACGTCATAGCGACTTTCTATAGTTTGCGCATGCGTCCGGAAATAAGAAATGCTTACTTAAACCGTTTTTTTAAATCACAGCTTCTAGAAAGTTTACATGATTTCGTAAAAAATACAAGTTTTTAGAAAATGTGGTTTATTTCATAAATGGAATCTACAAAGTATGCACATTCTACGTCATAACGACTTTCTATAGTTTGCGTATGCGTCCGGAAATAAGAAAAGCTTACTTCCACCGTTTTTTAAAATCACAGCTTCTAGAAGGTTTACATGATTTCGTAGAAAACACAAGTTTTTAGAAAATGTGTTTTATTTCATAAATGGAATCTACAAAGTATGCACATTCTACGTCATAATGACTCTCTATAGTTTGCGCATGCGTCCGGAAATAAGAGAAGCTTACTTCCCTCGTTTTTTAAAATCACAGCTTCTAGAAGGTTTACATGATTTCTTAAAAAACACGAGTTTTTAGAAAATGTGTTTTATTTCATAAATGGAATCAACAAAGTATGCACATTCTACGTCATAACGACTTTCTATAGTTTGCGCATACGTTCGAAAATAAGAAAAGCTTACTTCCACCATTTTTTAAAATCACAGCTTCTAGAAGGTTTACATGATTTCGTAAAAAACACGAGTTTTTAGAAAATGTGTTTTATTTCATAAATGGAATCTACAAAGTATGCACATTCTACGTCATAATGACTCTCTATAGTTTGTGCATGCGTCCATAAATATGAAAAGCTTACTTCCCTCGTTTTTTAAAATCACAGCTTCTAGAAGGTTTACATGATTTCTTAAAAAACATGAGTTTTTAGAAAATGTGTTTTATTTCATAAATGGAATCAACAAAGTATGCACATTCTACGTCATAACGACTTTCTATAGTTTGCGCATGCGTTCGGAAATAAGAAAAGCTTACTTCCACCATTTTTTAAAATCACAGCTTCTAGAAGGTTTATATGATTTCGTAAAAAACACGAGTTTTTAGAAAATGTGTTTTATTTCATAAATGGAATCTACAATGTATGCACATTCTACGTCATAACGACTTTCTATAGTTTGCGCATGCGTCCGGAAATAAGAAAAGCTTACTTCCCCCGTTTTTTAAAACCACAGCTTCTAGAAGGTTTACATGATTTCTTAAAAAACACGAGTTTTTAGAAAATGTGTTTTATTTCATAAATGGAATCAACAAAGTATGCACATTTTACGTCATAACGACTTTCTATCGTTTGCGCATGCGTCCGGAAATAAGAAATGCTTACTTCCACCGTTTTTTTAAATCACAGCTTCTAGAAGGTTTACATGATTTCGTAAAAAACACGTGTTTTTAGAAAATGTGTTTTATTTCATAAATGGAGTCTACAAAGTATGCACATTCTACGTCATAACGACTTTCTATAGTTTGCGTATGTGTCCGGAAATAAGAAAAGCTTACTTCCACCGTTTTTTTAAATCACAGCTTCTAGAAGGTTTACGTGATTTCGTAAAAAACACGAGTTTTTAGAAAATGTGCTTTATTTCATAAATGGAATCAGCAAAGTGTGCACATTCTACGTCATAACGACTTTCTATAGTTTGCGCATGCATTTGGAAATAAGAAAAGCTTACTTCCCCCGTTTTTTAAAATCACAGCTTCTAGATGGTTTACATGATTTGTTAAAAAACAAGAGTATTTAGAAAATGTGTTTTATTTAATAAATGGAATCAACAAATTATGCACATTCTACGTCATAACGACTTTCTATAGTTTGCGCATGCGTCCGGAAATAAGAAAAGCTCACTTCCACCGTTTTGTAAAATCACAGTTTCTAGAAAGTTTACATGATTTCGTAAAAAACACGAGTTTTTAGAAAATGTGTTTTATTTCATAAATGGAATCTACAAAGTATGCACATTCTAAGTCATAACGACTTTCTATAGTTTGCGCATGCGTCCGGAAATAAGAAAAGCTTACTTCCACCGTTTTTTAAAATCACAGCTTCTAGAAGGTTTACATTATTTCGTAAAAAACACGAGTTTTTAGAAAATGTGTTTTATCTCATAAATGGAATCTACAAAGTATGCACATTCTATGTCATAACGACTTTCTATAGTATGCGCATGCGTCCGCAAATAAGAAAAGCTTACTTCCACCGTTTTTTAAAATCACAGCTTCTAGAAGGTTTACATGATTTCGTAAAAAACACGAGTTTTTAGAAAATGTGTTTTATTTCATAAATGGAATCTACAAAGTATGCACATTCTACGTCATAACGACTTTCAATAGTTTGCGCATACGTCCAGAAATAAGAAAAGCTTACTTCCACCGTTTTTTAAAATCACAGCTTCTAGAAGGTTTAAATGATTTCTTAAAAAACACGAGTTTTTAGAAAATGTGTTTTATTTCATAAATGGAATCAACAAAGTATGCACATTCTACGTAATAACGACATTCTATAGTTTGCGCATGCGTGCGGAAATAAGAAAAGCTTACTTCCCCCGTTTTTTAAAATCACAGCTTCTAGAAGGTTTACATGATTTGTTAAAAAACACAAGTTTTTAGAAAATGTGTTTTATTTAATAAATGGAATCAACAAAGCATGCACATTCTACGTCATAACGAATTTCTATAGTTTGCGCATGCATCCGGAAATAAGAAAAGCTTACTTCCACCGTTTTTTAAAATCACAGCTTCTAGAAGGTTTACATGATTTCGTAAAAAACACGAGTTTTTAGAAAATGTGTTTTATTTCATAAATGGAATCTACAAAGTATGCACATTCTACGTCATAACGACTTTTTATAGTTTGCGCATGCGTCCGGAAATAAGAAAAGCTTACTTCCCCCGTTTTTTAAAACCACAGCTTCTAGAAGGTTTACATGATTTCGTAAAAAACACGAGTTTTTAGAAAATGTGTTTTATTTCATAAATGGAATCAACAAAGTATGCACATTCTACGTCATAACGACTTTCTATAGTTTGCGCATGCGTCCGGAAATAAGAAAAGCTTACTTCCACCATTTTTTTAAATCACAGCTTCTAGAAGGTTTACATGATTTCTTAAAAAACACGAGTTTTTAGAAAATGTGTTTTATTTCATAAATGGAATCAAGAAAGTATGCACATTCTACGTCATAATGACTTTCTATAGTTTGTGCATGCGTTTGGAAATAAGAAAAGCTTACTTCCCCCATTTTTTAAAATCACAGCTTCTAGAAGGTTTACATGATTTCTTAAAAAACACGAGTTTTTAGAAAATGTGTTTTATTTCATAAATGGAATAAACAAAGTATGCACATTCTACGTCATAACCACTTTCTATAGTTTGCGCATGCGTCCGGAAATAAGAAAAGTTTACTTCCACCGTTTTTTTAAATCACAGCTTCTAGAAGCTTTACATGATTTCTTAAAAAACACGAGTTTTTAGAAAATGTGTTTTATTTCATCAATGGAATCAACAAAGTATGCACATTCTATGTCATAACGACTTTATATATTTTGTGCATGCGTTTGGAAATAAGAAAAGCTTACTTCCCCCATTTTTTAAAATCACAGCTTCTAGAAGGTTTACATGATTTCTTAAAAAACACGAGTTTTTAGAAAATGTGTTTTATTTCATAAATGGAATCGACAAAGTATGCACATTCTACGTCATAACGACTTTCTATAGTTTGCGCATGCGTCCAGAAATAAGAAAAGCTTACTTCCACCGTTTTTTAAAATCACAGCTTCTAGAAGGTTTACATGATTTCTTAAAAAACATGAGTTTTTAGAAAATGTGTTTTATTTCATAAATGGAATCAACAAAGTATGCACATTGTACGTCATAACGACTTTCTATAGTTTGCGCATGCGTCCGGAAATAAGAAAGCTTACTTCCACCGTTTTTTGAAATCACAGCTTCTAGAAGGTTTACATGATTTCGTAAAAAACACGAGTTTTTAGAAAATGTGTTTTATTTCATAAATGGAATCATCAAAGTATGCATATTCTACGTCATAATGACTTTCTATAGTTTGCGCATGCGTCCGGAAATAAGAAAAGCTTACTTCCACCGTTTATTAACATCACATCTTCTAGAAGGTTTACATGATTTCATAAAAAACACGAGTTTCTAGAAAATGTGTTTTATTTCATAAATGGAATCTACAAAGTATGCACATTCTACGTCATAACGACTTTCTATAGTTTGCGCATGCATCCGGAAATAAGAAAAGCTTACTTCCCCCGTTTTTTAAAATCACAGCTTCTAGAAGGTTTACAAGATTTCTTAAAAAACAAGAGTTTTTCGAAAATGTGCTTTATTTCATAAATGGAATCAACAAAGTATGCACATTCTACGTCATAACGACTTTCTATAGTTTGCCCATGCGTCCGCAAAGAAGAAAAGCGTACTTCCACCGTTTTTTAAAATCACAACTTCTAGAGGGTTTACATGATTTCTTAAAAAACACGAGTTTTTAGAAAATGTGTTTTATTCAATTAATGGAATCAACAAAGTATGCACATTCTACATCATAACGTCTTTCTATAGTTTGTGCATTCTTCCGGAAATAAGAAAAACTTACTTCCACCGTTTTTTAAAATCACATCTTCTAGAAGGTTTACATGATTTCGTAAAAAACACGAGTTTTTAGAAAATGTGCTTTATTTCATAAATGGAATATACAAAGTATGCACATTCTACGTCATAACGACTTTCTATAGTTTGCGCATGCGTCCGGAAATAAGAAAATCTCACTTCCACCGTTTTGTAAAATCACAGTTTCTAGAAAGTTTACATGATTTCGTAAAAAACACGAGTTTTTAGAAAATGTGTTTTATTTCATAAATGGAATCTACAAAGTATGCACATTCTAAGTCATAACGACTTTCTATAGTTTGCGCATGCGTCCGGAAATAAGAAAATCTTACTTCCACCGTTTTTTAAAATCACAGCTTCTAGAAGGTTTACATTATTTCGTAAAAAACACGAGTTTTTAGAAAATGTGTTTTATCTCATAAATGGAATCTACAAAGTATGCACATTCTATGTCATAACGACTTTCTATAGTATGCGCATGCGTCCGCAAATAAGAAAAGCTTACTTCCACCGTTTTTTAAAATCAAAGCTTCTAGAAGGTTTACATGATTTCGTAAAAAACACGAGTTTTTAGAAAATGTGTTTTATTTCATAAATGGAATCTACAAAGTATGCACATTCTACGTCATAACGACTTTCAATAGTTTGCGCATACGTCCAGAAATAAGAAAAGCTTACTTCCACCGTTTTTTAAAATCACAGCTTCTAGAAGGTTTAAATGATTTCTTAAAAAACACGAGTTTTTAGAAAATGTGTTTTATTTCATAAATGGAATCAACAAAGTATGCACATTCTACGTAATAACGACATTCTATAGTTTGCGCATGCGTGCGGAAATAAGAAAAGCTTACTTCCCCCGTTTTTTAAAATCACAGCTTCTAGAAGGTTTACATGATTTCTTAAAAAACACGAGTTTTTAGAAAATGTGTTTTATTTCATAAATGGTATCAACAAAGTATGCACATTCTAAGTCATAACGACTTTCTATAGTTTGCGCATGCGTCCGGAAATAAGAAAAGCTTACTTCCACCGTTTTTTAAAATCACAGCTTCTAGAAGGTTTACATTATTTCGTAAAAAACACGAGTTTTTAGAAAATGTGTTTTATCTCATAAATGGAATCTACAAAGTATGCACATTCTACGTCATAACGACTTTCTATAGTATGCGCATGCGTCCGCAAATAAGAAAAGCTTACTTCCACCGTTTTTTAAAATCACAGCTTCTAGAAGGTTTACATGATTTCGTAAAAAACACGAGTTTTTAGAAAATGTGTTTTATTTCATAAATGGAATCTACAAAGTATGCACATTCTACGTCATAACGACTTTCAATAGTTTGCGCATACGTCCAGAAATAAGAAAAGCTTACTTCCACCGTTTTTTAAAATCACAGCTTCTAGAAGGTTTAAATGATTTCTTAAAAAACACGAGTTTTTAGAAAATGTGTTTTATTTCATAAATGGAATCAAGAAAGTATGCACATTCTACGTAATAACGACATTCTATAGTTTGCGCATGCGTGCGGAATTAAGAAAAGCTTACTTCCCCCGTTTTTTAAAATCACAGCTTCTAGAAGGTTTACATGATTTGTTAAAAAACACAAGTTTTTAGAAAATGTGTTTTATTTAATAAATGGAATCAACAAAGCATGCACATTCTACGTCATAACGAATTTCTATAGTTTGCGCATGCATCCGGAAATAAGAAAAGCTTACTTCCACCGTTTTTTAAAATCACAGCTTCTAGAAGGTTTACATGATTTCGTAAAAAACACGAGTTTTTAGAAAATGTGTTTTATTTCATAAATGGAATCTACAAAGTGTGCACATTCTACGTCATAACGACTTTCTATAGTTTGCGCATGCGTCCGGAAATGAGAAAAGCTTACTTCCACCATTTTTTTAAATCACAGCTTCTAGAAGGTTTACATGATTTCTTAAAAAACACGAGTTTTTAGAAAATGTGTTTTATTTCATAAATGGAATCAAGAAAGTATGCACATTCTACGTCATAATGACTTTCTATAGTTTGTGCATGCGTTTGGAAATAAGAAAAGCTTACTTCCCCCATTATTTAAAATCACAGCTTCTAGAAGGTTTACATGATCTCTTAAAAAACACGAGTTTTTAGAAAATGTGTTTTATTTCATAAATGGAATAAACAAAGTATGCACATTCTACGTCATAACCACTTTCTATAGTTTGCGCATGCGTCCGGAAATAAGAAAAGCTTACTTCCACCGTTTTTTTAAATCACAGCTTCTAGAAGGTTTACATGATTTCTTAAAAAACACGAGTTTGTAGAAAATGTGTTTTATTTCATCAATGGAATCAACAAAGTATGCACATTCTACGTCATAACGACTTTCTATATTTTGTGCATGCGTTTGGAAATAAGAAAAGCTTACTTCCCCCATTTTTTAAAATCACAGCTTCTAGAAGGTTTATATGATTTCTTAAAAAACACGAGTTTTTAGAAAATGTGTTTTATTTCAGAAATGGAATCAACAAAGTATGCACATTCTACGTCATAACGACTTTCTATAGTTTGCGCATGCGTCCAGAAATAAGAAAAGCTTACTTCCACCGTTTTTTAAAATCACAGCTTCTAGAAGGTTTACATGATTTCTTAAAAAACACGAGTTTTTAGAAAATGTGTTTTATTTCCTAAATGGAATCTACAAAGTATGAACATTCTACTTCATCACGAATTTCTATAGTTTGCGCATGTGTCCGGAAATAAGAAAAGCTTACTTCCCCCGTTTTTTAAAATCACAGCTTCTAGAAGGTTTACATGATTTCTTAAAAAACAAGAGTTTTTAGAAAATGTGTTTTATTTCATAAATGGAATCAGCAAAGTATGCACATTCTACGTCATAACGACTTTCTATAGTTTGCGCATGCATTTGGAAATAAGAAAAGCTTACTTCCCCCGTTTTTTAAAATCACAGCTTCTAGATGGTTTACATGATTTGTTAAAAAACAAGAGTATTTAGAAAATGTGTTTTATTTAATAAATGGAATCAACAAATTATGCACATTCTACGTCATAACGACTTTCTATAGTTTGCGCATGCGTCCGGAAATAAGAAAAGCTCACTTCCACCGTTTTGTAAAATCACAGTTTCTAGAAAGTTTACATGATTTCGTAAAAAACACGAGTTTTTAGAAAATGTGTTTTATTTCATAAATGGAATCTACAAAGTATGCACATTCTACGTCATAACAAATTTCTATATTTTGCGCATGCGTCTGGAAATAAGAAAAGCTTACTTCCACCGTTTTTTAAAATCACAGCTTCTAGAAGGTTTACATGATTTCGTAAAAAACACGAGTTTTTAGAAAATGTGTTTTATTTCATAAATGGAGTCTACAAAGTATGCACACTCTACGTCATAACGACTTTCTATAGTTTTCGCATGCGTCCGGAAATAAGAAAAGCTTACTTCCCCCATTTTTTAAAATCACAGATTCTAGAAGGTTTACATGATTTCCTAACAAACACGAGTTTTTAGAAAATGTGTTTTATTTCATAAATGGAATCAACAAAGTATGTAATTTCTACGTCATAACGACTTTCTATAATTTGCGCATGCATTTGGAAATAAGAAAAGCTTACTTCCACTGTTTTTTAAAATCACAGCTTCTAGAAGGTTTACATGATTTCTTAAAAAACATGAGTTTTTAGAAAATGTGTTTTATTTCATAAATGGAATCAACAAAGTATGCACATTCTACATCATAACGACTTTCTATAGATTGCACATGCGTCCGGAAATAAGAAAAGCTTACTTCCACCGTTTTTTAAATTCACAGCTTCTAGAAGGTTTACATGACTTCTTAAAAAACACGAGTTTTTAGAAAATGTGTTTTAGTTCATAAATGGAATCAACAAAGTATGCACATTCTACGTCATAACGACTTTCTACTATTTGCGCATTCGCCCAGAAATAAGAAAAGCTTACTTCCACCGTTTTTTAAAATCACAGCTTCCAGAAGGTTTACATGATTTCGTAAAAAACACGAGTTTTTAGAAAATGTGTTTTATTTCATAAATGGAGTCTACAAAGTATGCACATTCTACGTCATAATGACTTTCTATAGTTTGCGTATGTGTCCGGAAATAAGAAAAGCTTACTTCCACCGTTTTTTAAAATCACAGCTTCTAGAAGGTTTACGTGATTTCGTAAAAAACACGAGTTTTTAGAAAATGTGCTTTATTTCATAAATGGAATCAACAAAGTATGCACATTCTACGTCATAACGACTTTCTATAGTTTGCGCATGCGTCCGGAAATAAGAAAAGCTTACTTCCACCATTTTTTTAAATCATAGCTTCTAGAAGGTTTACATGATTTCTTAAAAAACACGAGTTTTTAGAAAATGTGTTTTATTTCATAAATGGAATCAAGAAAGTATGCACATTCTACGTCATAATGACTTTCAATAGTTTGTGCATGCGTTTGGAAATAAGAAAAGCTTACTTCCCCCATTTTTTAAAATCACATCTTCTAGAAGGTTTACATGATTTCTTAAAAAACACGAGTTTTAGAAAATGTGTTTTATTTCATAAATGGAATAAACAAAGTATGCACATTCTACGTCATAACCACTTTCTATAGTTTGCGCATGCGTCCGGAAATAAGAAAAGCTTACTTCCACCGTTTTTTTAAATCACAGCTTCTAGAAGGTTACATGATTTCTTAAAAAACACGAGTTTTTAGAAAATGTGTTTTATTTCATCAATGGAATCAACAAAGTATGCACATTCTACGTCATAACGACTTTCTATATTTTGTGCATGCGTTTGGAAATAAGAAAAGCTTACTTCCCCCATTTTTTAAAATCACAGCTTCTAGAAGGTTTACATGATTTCTTAAAAAACACGAGTTTTTAGAAAATGTGTTTTATTTCATAAATGGAATCAACAAAGTATGCACATTCTACGTCATCACGAATTTCTATAGTTTGCGCATGTGTCCGGAAATAAGAAAAGCTTACTTCCCCCGTTTTTTAAAATCACAGCTTCTAGAAGGTTTACATGATTTCTTAAAAAACAAGAGTTTTTAGAAAATGTGTTTTATTTCATAAATGGAATCAACAAAGTATGCACATTCTACGTCATAACGACTTTCTATAGTTTGCGCATGCATTTGGAAATAAGAAAAGCTTACTTTCCCCGTTTTTTAAAATCACAGCTTCTAGAAGGTTTACATGATTTGTTAAAAAACAAGAGTATTTAGAAAATGTGTTTTATTTAATAAATGGAATCAACAAAGTATGCACATTCTACGTCATAACGACTTTCTATAGTTTGCGCATGCGTCCGGAAATAAGAAAATCTCACTTCCACCGTTTTGTAAAATCACAGCTTCTAGAAAGTTTACATGATTTCGTAAAAAACACGAGTTTTAGAAAATGTGTTTTATTTCATAAATGGAATCTACAAAGTATGCACATTCTACGTCATAACGAATTTCTATAGTTTGCACATGCGTCTGGAAATAAGAAAAGCTTACTTCCACCGTTTTTTAAAATCACAGCTTCTAGAAGGTTTACATGATTTCGTAAAAAACACGAGTTTTTAGAAAATGTGTTTTATTTCATAAATGGAGTCTACAAAGTATGCACACTCTACGTCATAACGACTTTCTATAGTTTTCGCATGCGTCCGGAAATAAGAAAAGCTTACTTCCCCCATTTTTTAAAATCACAGATTCTAGAAGGTTTAAATGACTTCTTAAAAAACACGAGTTTTTAGAAAATGTGTTTTATTTCATAAATGGAATCAACAGAGTATGCACATTCTACGTCATAACGACTTTCTATAGTTTGCGCATGCGTCCGGAAATAAGAAAAGCTTACTTCCCCTGTTTTTTAAAATCACAGCTTCTAGAAGGTTTACATGATTTCCTAAAAAACACGAGTTTTTAGAAAATATGTTTTATTTCATAAATGGAATCAACAAAGTATGTACATTCTACGTCATAACGACTTTCTATAATTTGCGCATGCGTTTGGAAATAAGAAAAGCTTACTTCCACTGTTTTTTAAAATCACAGCTTCTAGAAGGTTTACATGATTTCTTAAAAAACATGAGTTTTTAGAAAATGTGTTTTATTTCATAAATGGAATCAACAAAGTATGCACATTCTACATCATAACGACTTTCTATAGATTGCACATGCGTCCGGAAATAAGAAAAGCTTACTTCCACCGTTTTTTAAATTCACAGCTTCTAGAAGGTTTACATGACTTCTTAAAAAACACGAGTTTTTAGAAAATGTGTTTTAGTTCATAAATGGAATCAACAAAGTATGCACATTCTACGTCATAACGACTTTCTACTATTTGCGCATTCGCCCAGAAATAAGAAAAGCTTACTTCCACCGTTTTTTAAAATCACAGCTTCCAGAAGGTTTACATGATTTCGTAAAAAACACGAGTTTTTAGAAAATGTGTTTTATTTCATAAATGGAATCTACAAAGTATGCACATTCAACGTCATAACGATTTTCTATAGTTTGTGCATGCGTCCGGAAATAAGAAAAGCTTACCTCCCCCGTTTTTTAAAATCACAGATTCTAGAAGTTTTGCATGATTTCTTAAAAAACACGAGTTTTTAGAAAATGTGTTTTATTAAATAAATGGAATCAACAAAGTATGCACATTCTACGTCATAATGAATTTCTATAATTTGCGCATGCGTTTGGAAATAAGAATAGCTTACTTCTCCCTTTTAAAATCAGAGCTTCTAGAAGGTTTACATGATTTCTTAAAAAACACGAGTTTTTAGAAAATGTGTTTTATTTCGTAAATGGAATCAACAAAGTATGCACATTCTATGTCATAGTGACTTTCTATAGTTTGCTCATGCGTTTGGAAATAAGAAAAGCTTACTTCCACCGTTTTTTAAAATCACAGCTTCTAGAAGGTTTACATGATTTCGTAAAAAACACGAGTTTTTAGAAAATGTGTTTTATTTCATAAATGGAATCTACAAAGTATGCACATTCTACGTCATAACGACTTTCTATAGTTTGTGCATACGTCCAGAAATAAGAAAAGCTTACTTCCACCGTTTTTTACAATCACAGCTTCTAGAAGGTTTAAATGATTTCTTAAAAAACACGAGTTTTTAGAAAATGTGTTTTATTTCATAAATGGAATCAACAAAGTATGCACATTCTACGTCATAACGACGTTCTATAGTTTGCGCATGCGTGCGGAAATAAGAAAAGCTTACTTCCCCCGTTTTTTAAAATCACAGCTTCTAGAAGGTTTACATGATTTGTTAAAAAACACAAGTTTTTAGAAAATGTGTTTTATTTAATAAATGGAATAAACAAAGCATGCACATTCTACGTCATAACGAATTTCTATAGTTTGCGCATGCGTCCGGAAATAAGAAAAGCTTACTTCCACCGTTTTTTAAAATCACAGCTTCTAGAAGGTTTACATGATTTCGTAAAAAACACGAGTTTTTAGAAAATGTGTTTTATTTCATAAATGGAATCTACAAAGTGTGCACATTCTACGTCATAACGACTTTCTATAGTTTGCGCATGCGTCCGGAAATAAGAAAAGCTTACTTCCACCATTTTTTAAAATTACAGCTTCTAGAAGGTTTACATGATTTCTTAAAAAACACTTGTTTTTAGAAAATGTGTTTTATTTCATAAATGGAATCACCAAAGTATGCACATTCTACGTCATAACGACTTTCTATAGTTTGCGCATGCGTCCGGAAATAAGAAAAGCTTACTTCCCCCGTTTTTTAAAACCACAGCTTCTAGAAGGTTTACATGATTTCTTAAAAAACACGAGTTTTTAGAAAATGTGTTTTATTTCATAAATGGAATCTACAAAGTATGCACATTCTACGTCATAATGACTCTCTATAGTTTGCGCATGCGTCCATAAATATGAAAAGCTTACTTCCCTCGTTTTTTAAAATCACAGCTTCTAGAAGGTTTACATTATTTCTTAAAAAACACGAGTTTTTAGAAAATGTGTTTTATTTCATAAATGGAATCAACAAAGTATGCACATTCTAGGTCATAACGACTTTCTATAGTTTGCGCATGCGTTCGGAAATAAGAAAAGCTTACTTCCACCATTTTTTAAAATCACAGCTTCTAGAAGGTTTATATGATTTCTTAAAAAACACGAGTTTTTAGAAAATGTGTTTTATTTCATAAATGGAATCTACAAAGTATGCACATTCTACGCCATAACGACTTTCTATAGTTTGCGCATGCATCCGGAAATAAGAAAAGCTTACTTCCCCCGTTTTTTAAAACCACAGCTTCTAGAAGGTTTACATGATTTCTTAAAAAACACGAGTTTTTAGAAAATGTGTTTTATTTCATAAATGGAATCAACAAAGTATGCACATTTTACGTCATAACGACTTTCTATCATTTGCGCATGCGTCCGGAAATAAGAAATGCTTACTTCCACCGTTTTTTTAAATCACAGCTTCTAGAAGGTTTACATGATTTCGTAAAAAACACGAGTTTTTAGAAAATGTGTTTTATTTCATAAATGGAGTCTACAATGTATGCACATTCTACGTCATAACGACTTTCTATAGTCTGCGTATGTGTCCGGAAATAAGAAAAGCTTACTTCCACCGTTTTTTAAAATCACAGCTTCTAGAAGGTTTACCTGATTTCATAAAAAACACGAGTTTTTAGAAAATGTGCTTTATTTCATAAATGGAATCAACAAAGTATGCACATTCTACGTCATAACGACTTTCTATAGTTTGCGCATGCGTCCGGAAATAAGAAAAGCTTACTTCCACCATCTTTTTAAATCACAGCTTCTAGAAGGTTTACATGATTTCTTAAAAAACACGAGTTTTTAGAAAATGTGTTTTATTTCATAAATGGAATCAAGAAAGTATGCACATTCTACATCATAATGACTTTCTATAGTTTGTGGATGCGTTTGGAAATAAGAAAAGCTTACTTCCCCCATTTTTTAAAATCACAGCTTCTAGAAGGTTTACATGATTTCTTAAAAAACACGAGTTTTTAGAAAATGTGTTTTATTTCATAAATGGAATAAACAAAGTATGCACATTCTACGTCATAACCACTTTCTATAGTTTGCGCATGCGTCTGGAAATAAGAAAAGCTTACTTCCACCGTTTTTTTAAATCACAGCTTCTAGAAGCTTTACATGATTTCTTAAAAAACACGAGTTTTTAGAAAATGTGTTTTATTTCATCAATGGAATCAACAAAGTATGCACATTCTACGTCATAACGAGTTTCTATATTTTGTGCATGCGTTTGGAAATAAGAAAAGCTTACTTCCCCCATTTTTTAAAATCACAGCTTCTAGAAGGTTTACATGATTTCATAAAAAACACGAGTTTTTAGAAAATGTGTTTTATTTCATAAATGGAATCAACAAAGTATGCACATTCTACGTCATAACGACTTTCTATAGTTTGCGCATGCGTCCAGAAATAAGAAAAGCTTACTTCCACTGTTTTTTAAAATCACAGCTTCTAGAAGGTTTACATGATTTCTTAAAAAACATGAGTTTTTAGAAAATGTGTTTTATTTCATAAATGGAATCAACAAAGTATGCACATTGTACGTCATAACGACTTTCTATAGTTTGCGCATGCGTCCGGAAATAAGAAAGCTTACTTCCACCGTTTTTTGAAATCACAGCTTCTAGAAGGTTTACATGATTTCGTAAAAAACACGAGTTTTTAGAAAATGTGTTTTATTTCATAAATGGAATCATCAAAGTATTTATATTCTACGTCATAACGACTTTCTATAGTTTGTGCATGCGTCCGGAAATAAGAAAATCTTACTTCCACCGTTTATTAACATCACATCTTCTAGAAGGTTTGCATGATTTCATAAAAAACACGAGTTTCTAGAAAATGTGTTTTATTTCATAAATGGAATCTACAAAGTATGCACATACTACGTCATAACGACTTTCTATAGTTTGCGCATGCATCCGGAAATAAGAAAAGCTTACTTCCCCCGTTTTTTAAATTCACAGCTTCTAGAAGGTTTACAAGATTTCTTAAAAAACAAGAGTTTTTCGAAAATGTGCTTTATTTCATAAATGGAATGAACAAAGTATGCACATTCTATGTCATAACGACTTTCTATAGTTTGCGCATGCGTCCGCAAAGAAGAAAAGCTTACTTCCACCGTTTTTTAAAATCACAACTTCTAGAGGGTTTACATGATTGCTTAAAAAACACGAGTTTTTAGAAAATGTGTTTTATTCAATTAATGAAATCAACAAAGTATGCACATTATACATCATAACGTCTTTCTATAGTTTGTGCATTCTTCCGGAAATAAGAAAAGCTTACTTCCACCGTTTTTTAAATCACATCTTCTAGAAGGTTTACATGATTTCGTAAAAAACACGAGTTTTTAGAAATTGTGCTTTATTTCTTAAATGGAATCTACAAAGTATGCACATTCTACGTCATAACGACTTTCTATAGTTTGCGCATGCGTCCGGAAATAAAAAAAGCTTACTTCTGCCGTTTTTTAAAATGACAGCTTCTAGAAGGTTTACATGATTTCTTAAAAAACACGAGTTTTTAGAAAATGTGTTTTATTTCATAAATGGTATCAACAAAGTATGCACATTCTAAGTCATAACGACTTTCTATAGTTTGCGCATGCGTCCGGAAATAAGAAAAGCTTACTTCCACCGTTTTTTAAAATCACAGCTTCTAGAAGGTTTACATTATTTCGTAAAAAACACGAGTTTTTAGAAAATGTGTTTTATCTCATAAATGGAATCTACAAAGTATGCACATTCTACGTCATAACGACTTTCTATAGTATGCGCATGCGTCCGGAAATAAGAAAAGCTTACTTCCACCGTTTTTTAAAATCACAGCTTCTAGAAGGTTTACATGATTTCGTAAAAAACACGAGTTTTTAGAAAATGTGTTTTATTTCATAAATGGAATCTACAAAGTATGCACATTCTACGTCATAACGACTTTCAATAGTTTGCGCATACGTCCAGAAATAAGAAAAGCTTACTTCCACCGTTTTTTAAAATCACAGCTTCTAGAAGGTTTAAATGATTTCTTAAAAAACACGAGTTTTTAGAAAATGTGTTTTATTTCATAAATGGAATCAACAAAGTATGCACATTCTACGTAATAACGACATTCTATAGTTTGCGCATGCGTGCGGAAATAAGAAAAGCTTACTTCCCCCGTTTTTTAAAATCACAGCTTCTAGAAGGTTTACATGATTTGTTAAAAAACACAAGTTTTTAGAAAATGTGTTTTATTTAATAAATGGAATCAACAAAGCATGCACATTCTACGTCATAACGAATTTCTATAGTTTGCGCATGCGTCCGGAAATAAGAAAAGCTTACTTCCACCGTTTTTTAAAATCACAGCTTCTAGAAGGTTTACATGATTTCGTAAAAAACACGAGTTTTTAGAAAATGTGTTTTATTTCATAAATGGAATCTACAAAGTGTGCACATTCTACGTCATAACGACTTTCTATAGTTTGCGCATGGGTCCGGAAATAAGAAAAGCTTACTTCCACCATTTTTTTAAATCACAGCTTCTAGAAGGTTTACATGATTTCTTAAAAAACACGAGTTTTTAGAAAATGTGTTTTATTTCATAAATGGAATCAAGAAAGTATGCACATTCTACGTCATAATGACTTTCTATAGTTTGTGCATGCGTTTGGAAATAAGAAAAGCTTACTTCCCCCATTTTTTAAAATCACAGCTTCTAGAAGGTTTACATGATTTCTTAAAAAACACGAGTTTTTAGAAAATGTGTTTTATTTCATAAATGGAATCAAGAAAGTATGCACATTCTACGTCATAATGACGTTCTATAGTTTGTGCATGCGTGCGGAAATAAGAATAGCTTACTTTCCCCGTTTTTTAAAATCACAGCTTCTAGAAGGTTTACATGATTTGTTAAAAAACACAAGTTTTTAGAAAATGTGTTTTATTTAATAAATGGAATAAACAAAGCATGCACATTATACGTCATAACGAATTTCTATAGTTTGCGCATGCGTCCAGAAATAAGAAAAGCTTACTTCCACCGTTTTTTTAAATCACAGCTTCTAGAAGGTTTACATGATTTCTTAAAAAACACGAGTTTGTAGAAAATGTGTTTTATTTCATCAATGGAATCAACAAAGTATGCACATTCTACGTCATAACGACTTTCTATATTTTGTGCATGCGTTTGGAAATAAGAAAAGCTTACTTCCCCCATTTTTTAAAATCACAGCTTCTAGAAGGTTTATATGATTTCTTAAAAAACACGAGTTTTTAGAAAATGTGTTTTATTTCATAAATGGAATCAACAAAGTATGCACATTCTACGTCATAATGACTTTCTATAGGTTGCGCATGCGTCCAGAAATAAGAAAAGCTTACTTCCACCGTTTTTTAAAATCACAGCTTCTAGAAGGTTTACATGATTTCTTAAAAAACACGAGTTTTTAGAAAATGTGTTTTATTTCCTAAATGGAATCTACAAAGTATGAACATTCTACTTCATCACGAATTTCTATAGTTTGCGCATGTGTCCGGAAATAAGAAAAGCTTACTTCCCCCGTTTTTTAAAATCACAGCTTCTAGAAGCTTTACATGATTTCTTAAAAAACAAGAGTTTTTAGAAAATGTGTTTTATTTCATAAATGGAATCAACAAAGTATGCACATTCTACGTCATAACGACTTTCTATAGTTTGCGCATGCATTTGGAAATAAGAAAAGCTTACTTCCCCCGTTTTTTAAAATCACAGCTTCTAGAAGGTTTACATGATTTGTTAAAAAACAAGAGTATTTAGAAAATGTGTTTTATTTAATAAATGGAATCAACAAAGTATGCACATTCTACGTCATAACGACTTTCTATAGTTTGCGCATGCGTCCGGAAATAAGAAAAGCTCACTTCCACCGTTTTGTAAAATCACAGTTTCTAGAAAGTTTACATGATTTCGTAAAAAACACGAGTTTTTAGAAAATGTGTTTTATTTCATAAATGGAATCTACAAAGTATGCACATTCTACGTCATAACGAATTTCTATAGTTTGCGCATGCGTCTGGAAATAAGAAAAGCTTACTTCCACCGTTTTTTAAAATCACAGCTTCTAGAAGGTTTACATGATTTCGTAAAAAACACGAGTTTTTAGAAAATGTGTTTTATTTCATAAATGGAGTCTACAAAGTATGCACACTCTACGTCATAACAACTTTCTATAGTTTTCGCATGCGTCCGGAAATAAGAAAAGCTTACTTCCCCCATTTTTTAAAATCACAGATTCTAGAAGGTTTAAATGACTTCTTAAAAAACACGAGTTTTTAGAAAATGTGTTTTATTTCATAAATGGAATCAACAAAGTATGCACATTCTACGTCATAACGACTTTCTATAGTTTGCGCATGCGTCCGGAAATAAGAAAAGCTTACTTCCCCTGTTTTTTAAAATCACAGCTTCTAGAAGGTTTACATGATTTCCTAAAAAACACGAGTTTTTAGAAAAATGTGTTTTATTTCATAAATGATCAACAAAGTATGTACATTCTACGTCATAACGACTTTCTATAATTTGCGGATTCATTTGGAAATAAGAAAAGCTTACTTCCACTGTTTTTTAAAATCACAGCTTCTAGAAGGTTTACATGATTTCTTAAAAAACATGAGTTTTTAGAAAATGTGTTTTATTTCATAAATGGAATCAACAAAGTATGCACATTCTACATCATAACGACTTTCTATAGATTGCACATGCGTCCGGAAATAAGAAAAGCTTACTTCCACCGTTTTTTAAATTCACAGCTTCTACAAGGTTTACATGACTTCTTAAAAAACACGAGTTTTTAGAAAATGTGTTTTAGTTCATAAATGGAATCAACAAAGTATGCACATTCTACGTCATAACGACTTTCTACTATTTGCGCATTCGCCCAGAAATAAGAAAAGCTTACTTCCACCGTTTTTTAAAATCACAGCTTCCAGAAGGTTTACATGATTTCGTAAAAAACACGAGTTTTTAGAAAATGTGTTTTATTTCATAAATGGAGTCTACAAAGTATGCACATTCTACGTCATAACGACTTTCTATAGTTTGCGTATGGGTCCGGAAATAAGAAAAGCTTACTTCCACCGTTTTTTAAAATCACAGCTTCTAGAAGGTTTACGTGATTTCGTAAAAAACACGAGTTTTTAGAAAATGTGCTTTATTTCATAAATGGAATCAACAAAGTATGCACATTCTACGTCATAACGACTTTCTATAGTTTGCGCATGCGTCCGGAAATAAGAAAAGCTTACTTCCACCATTTTTTTAAATCATAGCTTCTAGAAGGTTTACATGATTTCTTAAAAAACACGAGTTTTTAGAAAATGTGTTTTATTTCATAAATGGAATCAAGAAAGTATGCACATTCTACGTCATAATGACTTTCTATAGTTTGTGCATGCATTTGGAAATAAGAAAAGCTTACTTCCCCATTTTTTAAAATCACAGCTTCTAGAAGGTTTACATGATTTCTTAAAAAACACGAGTTTTAGAAAATGTGTTTTATTTCATAAATGGAATAAACAAAGTATGCACATTCTACGTCATAACCACTTTCTATAGTTTGCGCATGCGTCCGGAAATAAGAAAAGCTTACTTCCACCGTTTTTTTAAATCACAGCTTCTAGAAGGTTACATGATTTCTTAAAAAACACGAGTTTTTAGAAAATGTGTTTTATTTCATCAATGGAATCAACAAAGTATGCACATTCTACGTCATAACGACTTTCTATATTTTGTGCATGCGTTTGGAAATAAGAAAAGCTTACTTCCCCCATTTTTTAAAATCACAGCTTCTAGAAGGTTTACATGATTTCTTAAAAAACACTAGTTTTTAGAAAATGTGTTTTATTTCATAAATGGAATCAACTAAGTATGCACATTCTACGTCATAACGACTTTCTATAGTTTGCGCATGCGTCGAGAAATAAGAAAAGCATACTTCCACCGTTTTTTAAAATCACAGCTTCTAGAAGGTTTACATGATTTCTTAAAAAACACGAGTTTTTAGAAAATGTGTTTTATTTCCTAAATGGAATCTACAAAGTATGAACATTCAACTTCATCACGAATTTCTATAGTTTGCGCATGTGTCCGTTAATAAGAAAAGCTTACTTCCCCCGTTTTTTAAAATCACAGCTTCTAGAAGGTTTACATGATTTCTTAAAAAACAAGAGTTTTTAGAAAATGTGTTTTATTTCATAAATGTAATCAACAAAGTATGCACATTCTACGTCATAACGACTTTCTATAGTTTGCGCATGCATTTGGAAATAAGAAAAGCTTACTTTCCCCGTTTTTTAAAATCACAGCTTCTAGAAGGTTTACATGATTTGTTAAAAAACAAGAGTATTTAGAAAATGTGTTTTATTTAATAAATGGAATCAACAAAGTATGCACATTCTACGTCATAACGACTTTCTATAGTTTGCGCATGCGTCCGGAAATAAGAAAATCTCACTTCCACCGTTTTGTAAAATCACAGCTTCTAGAAAGTTTACATGATTTCGTAAAAAACACGAGTTTTAGAAAATGTGTTTTATTTCATAAATGGAATCTACAAAGTATGCACATTCTACGTCATAACGAATTTCTATAGTTTGCACATGCGTCTGGAAATAAGAAAAGCTTACTTCCACCGTTTTTTAAAATCACAGCTTCTAGAAGGTTTACATGATTTGTTAAAAAACAAGAGTATTTAGAAAATGTGTTTTATTTAATAAATGGAATCAACAAAGTATGCACATTCTACGTCATAACGACTTTCTATAGTTTGCGCATGCGTCCGGAAATAAGAAAAGCTCACTTCCACCGTTTTGTAAAATCACAGCTTCTAGAAAGTTTACATGATTTCGTAAAAAACACGAGTTTTAGAAAATGTGTTTTATTTCATAAATGGAATCTACAAAGTATGCACATTCTACGTCATAACGAATTTCTATAGTTTGCACATGCATCTGGAAATAAGAAAAGCTTACTTCCACCGTTTTTTACAATCACAGCTTCTAGAAGGTTTAAATGATTTCTTAAAAAACATGAGTTTTTAGAAAATGTGTTTTATTTCATAAATGGAATCAACAAAGTATGCACATTCTACGTCATAACGACGTTCTATAGTTTGTGCATGCGTGCGGAAATAAGAAAAGCTTACTTTCCCCGTTTTTTAAAATCACAGCTTCTAGAAGGTTTACATGATTTGTTAAAAAACACAAGTTTTTAGAAAATGTGTTTTATTTAATAAATGGAATAAACAAAGCATGCACATTATACGTCATAACGAATTTCTATAGTTTGCGCATGCGTCCGGAAATAAGAAAAGCTTACTTCCACCGTTTTTTAAAATCACAGCTTCTAGAAGGTTTACATGATTTCGTAAAAAACACGAGTTTTTAGAAAATGTGTTTTATTTCATAAATGGAATCTACAAAGTGTGCACATTCTACGTCATAACGACTTTCTATAGTTTGCGCATGCGTCCGGAAATAAGAAAATCTTACTTCCACCATTTTTTAAAATTACAGCTTCTAGAAGGTTTACATGATTTCTTAAAAAACACTTGTTTTTAGAAAATGTGTTTTATTTCATAAATGGAATCACCAAAGTATGCACATTCTACGTCATAACGACTTTCTATAGTTTGCGCATGCGTCCGGAAATAAGAAAAACTTACTTCCCCCGTTTTTTAAAATCACAGCTTCTAGAAGGTTTACATGATTTCTTAAAAAACACGAGTTTTTAGAAAATGTGTTTTATTTCATAAATGGAATCAACAAAGTATGCACATTCTACATCATAACGACTTTCTATAGTTTGCGCATTCATTCGGAAATAAGAAAAGCTTACTTCCACCGTTTTTTAAAATCACAGCTTCTAGAAGGTTTACATGATTTCGTAAAAAACACGAGTTTTTAGAAAATGTGTTTTATTTCCTAAATGGAATCTACAAAGTATGCACATTCTACGTCATAACGACTTTCCATAGTTTGCGCATGCGTCCGGAAATAAGAAAAGCTTACTTCCCCCTTTTTTTTAAATCACAGCTTCTAGAAGGTTTACATGATTTCTTAAAAAACACGAGTTTTTAGAAAATGTGTTTTATTTCATAAATGGAATCAACAAAGTATGCATATTCTATGTCATAATGACTTTCTATAGTTTGTGCATGCATTTGGAAATAAGAAAAGCTTACTTTCCCCATTTTTTAAAATCACAGCTTCTAGAAGGTTTACATGATTTCTTAAAAAACACGAGTTTTTAGAAAATGTGTTTTATTTCATAAATGGAATCAACAAAGTATGCACATTCTACGTCATAACCACTTTCTATAGTTTGCGCATGCGTCCGGAAATAAGAAAAGCTTACTTCCACCGTTTTTTAAAATCACAGCTTCTAGAAGGTTTACATGATTTCGTAAAAAACACGAGTTTTTACAAAACGTCTTTTATTTCATAAATGGAATCTAAAAAGTATGCACATTCTACGTCATAACGACTTTCTATAGTTTGCGCATGCGTCCGGAAATAAGAAAAGCTTACTTCCACCATTTTTTAAAATCACAGCTTCTAGAAGGTTTACATGATTTCGTAAAAAACATGAGATTTTAGAAAATGTGTTTTATTTCATAAATGGAATCAACAAAGTATGCACATTCTACGTCATAACAACTTTCTATAGTTTGCGCATGCGTCTGGAAATAAGAAAAGTTTACTTCCATCGTTTTTTTAAATCACAGCTTCTAGAAGGTTTACATGATTTCTTAAAAAACACGAGTTTTTAGAAAATGTGTTTTATTTCATCAATGGAATCAACAAAGTATGCACATTCTACGTCACAACGACTTTCTATAGTTTGTGCATGCGTTTGGAAATAAGAAAAGCTTACTTCCCCCATTTTTTAAAATCACAGCTTCTAGAAGGTTTACATGATTTCTTAAAAAACACGAGTTTTTAGAAAATGTGTTTTATTTCATAAATGGAATCAACAAAGTATGCACATTCTACGTCATAACGACTTTCTATAGTTTGCGCATGCGTCCGGAAATAAGAAAAGCTTACTTCCACCATTTTTTAAAATCACAGCTTCTAGAAGGTTTACATGATTTCGTAAAAAACATGAGTTTTTAGAAAATGTGTTTTATTTCATAAATGGAATCTACAAAGTATGCACATTCTACGTCATAAGGACTTTCTATAGTTTGCGCATGCGTCCAGAAATAAGAAAAGCTTACTTCCACCGTTTTTTAAAATCACAGCTTCTAGAAGGTTTACATGATTTCTTAAAAAACACGAGTTTTTAGAAAATGTGTTTTATTTCATCAATGGAATCAACAAAGTATGCACATTCTACGTCATAACGACTTTCTATATTTTGTCCATGTGTTTGGAAATAAGAAAAGCTTACTTCCCCCATTTTTTAAAATCACAGCTTCTAGAAGGTTTACATGATTTCTTAAAAAACACGAGTTTTTAGAAAATGTGTTTTATTTCATAAATGGAATCAACAAAGTATGCACATTATACGTCATAACGAATTTCTATATTTTGCGCATGCGTCCAGAAATAAGAAAAGCTTACTTCCACCGTTTTTGAAAATCACAGCTTCTAGAAGGTTTAAATGATTTCTTAAAAAACACGAGTTTTTAGAAAATGTGTTTTATTTCCTAAATGGAATCAACAAAGTATGCACATTCTATGTCATAACGATTTTCTATAGTTTGCGCATTCCTACGGAAATAAGAAAAGCTTACTTCCACCGTTTTCTAAATCACAGCTTCTAGAAGGTTTACATGATTTCGTAAAAACACGAGTTTTTAGAAAATGTGTTTTATTTGATAAATGGAATCTACAAAGTATTCACATTCTACGTCATAACGACTTTCTATAGTTTGTGCATGCGTCCGGAAATAAGAATATCTTACTTCCACCGTTTTTGAAAATCACAGCTTCTAGAAGGTTTACATGATTTCGTAAAAAACACGAGTTTTTAGAAAATGTCTTTTATTTCATAAATGGAATCTACAAAGTATGCACATTCTACGTCATAACGACTTTCTATAGTTTGCGCATGCGTCCGGAAATAAGAAAAGCTTACTTCCACTGTTTTTTAAAATCACAGCTTCTAGAAGGTTTACATGATTTCAAAAAAAACACGAGTTTTTAGAAAATGTGTTTTATTTCATAAATTTCATCAACAAAGTATGCACATTCTACGTCATAACGACTTTCTATAGTTTGCGCATGCGTCCGGAAATAAGAAAAGCTTACTTCCACCTTTTTTTAAAATCACAGCTTCTAGAAGGTTTACATGATTTCTTAAAAAACACGAGTTTTTAGAAAATGTGTTTTATTTCATAAATGGAATCACCAAAGTATGCACATTCTACGTCATAACCACTTTCTATAGTTTGCGCATTCGTCTGGAAATAAGAAAAGCTTACTTCCACCGTTTTTTAAAATCACAGCTTCTAGAAGGTTTACATGATTTCGTAAAAAACACGAGTTTTTAGAAAATATCTTTTATTTCATAAATGGAATCTACAAAGTATGCACATTCTACGTCATAACGACTTTCTATAGTTTGCGGATGCGTCCGGAAATAAGAAAAGCTTACTTCCCCCGTTTTTTAAAACCACAGCTTCTAGAAGGTTTACATGATTTCTTAAAAAACACGAGTTTTTAGAAAATGTGTTTTATTTCATAAATGGAATCAACAAAGTATGCACATTCTACGTCATAACGACTTTCTATAGTTTGCGCATTCTTCCGAAAATAAGAAAAGCTTACTTCCACCGTTTTTTAAAATTACATCTTCTAGAAGGTTTACATGATTTCTTAAAAAACACGAGTTTTTAGAAAATGTGCTTTATTTCAAAAATGGAATCAACAAAGTATGCACATTCTACGTCATAACGACTTTGTATAGTTTGCGCATGCGTCTGGAAATAGGAAAAGCTTACTTCCACTGTTTTTTTAAATCATAGCTTGAAGAAGGTTTACATGATTTCTTAAAAAACACGAGTTTTTAGAAAATGTGTTTTATTTCATAAATGGAATCAACAAAGTATGCACATTCTACGTCATAACGACTTTTTATAGTTTGCGCATGCATTTGGAAATAAGAAAAGCTTACTTCCCCCGTTTTTTAAAATCACAGCTTCTAGAAGGTTTACATGATTTGTTAAAAAACAAGAGTATTTAGAAAATGTGTTTTATTTAATAAATGGAATCAACAAAGTATGCACATTCTACGTCATAACGACTTTCTATAGTTTGCACATGCGTCCGGAAATAAGAAAAGCTCACTTCCACCGTTTTGTAAAATCACAGCTTCTAGAAAGTTTACATGATTTCGTAAAAAACACGAGTTTTTAGAAAATGTGTTTTATTTCATAAATGGAATCTACAAAGTATGCACATTCTACTTCATAACGAATTTCTATAGTTTGCGCATGCGTCTGGAAATAAGAAAAGCTTACTTCCACCGTTTTTTAAAATCACAGCTTCTAGAAGGTTTACATGATTTCGTAAAAAACACGAGTTTTTAGAAAATGTGTTTTATTTCATAAATGGAGTCTACAAAGTATGCACACTCTACGTCATAACGACTTTCTATAGTTTTCGCATGCGTCCAGAAATAAGAAAAGCTTACTTCCCCCATTTTTTAAAATCACAGATTCTAGAAGGTTTAAATGACTTCTTAAAAAACACGAGTTTTTAGAAAATGTGTTTTATTTCATAAATGGAATCAACAAAGTATGCACATTCTACGTCATAACGACTTTCTATAGTTTGCGCATGCGTCCGGAAATAAGAAAAGCTTACTTCCCCTCTTTTTTTAAAATCACAGCTTCTAGAAGGTTTACATGATTTCCTAAAAAACACGAGTTTTTAGAAAATGTGTTTTATTTCATAAATGGAATCAACAAAGTATGTACACTCTACGTCATAACGACTTTCTATAGATTGCACATGCGTCCGGAAATAAGAAAAGCTTACTTCCACCGTTTTTTAAATTCACAGCTTCTAGAAGGTTTACATGACTTCTTAAAAAACGCGAGTTTTTAGAAAATGTGTTTTAGTTCATAAATGGAATCAACAAAGTATGCACATTCTACGTCATAACGACTTTCTACTATTTGCGCATTCGCCCAGAAATAAGAAAAGCTTACTTCCACCGTTTTTTAAAATCACAGCTTCCAGAAGGTTTACATGATTTCGTAAAAAACACGAGTTTTTAGAAAATGTGTTTTATTTCATAAATGGAATCTACAAAGTATGCACATTCTACGTCATAACGACTTTCTATAGTTTGCGGATGCGTCCGGAAATAAGAAAAGCTTACTTCCCCCGTTTTTTTAAACCACAGCTTCTAGAAGGTTTACATGATTTCTTAAAAAACACGAGTTTTTAGAAAATGTGTTTTATTTCATAAATGGAATCAACAAAGTATGCACATTCTACGTCATAACGACTTTCTATAGTTTGCGCATTCTTCCGGAAATAAGAAAAGCTTACTTCCACCGTTTTTTAAATTCACAGCTTCTAGAAGGTTTACATGACTTCTTAAAAAACACGAGTTTTTAGAAAATGTGTTTTAGTTCATAAATGGAATCAACAAAGTATGCACATTCTACGTCATAACGACTTTCTACTATTTGCGCATTCGCCCAGAAATAAGAAAAGCTTACTTCCACCGTTTTTTAAAATCACAGCTTCCAGAAGGTTTACATGATTTCGTAAAAAACACGAGTTTTTAGAAAATGTGTTTTATTTCATAAATGGAATCTACAAAGTATGCACATTCAACGTCATAACAATTTTCTATAGTTTGTGCATGCGTCCGGAAATAAGAAAAGCTTACCTCCCCCGTTTTTTAAAATCACAGATTCTAGAAGTTTTGCATGATTTCTTAAAAAACACGAGTTTTTAGAAAATGTGTTTTATTAACTAAATGGAATCAACAAAGTATGCACATTCTACGTCATAATGACTTTCTATAATTTGCGCATGCGTTTGGAAATAAGAATAGCTTACTTCTCCCTTTTAAAATCACAGCTTCTAGAAGGTTTACATGATTTCTTAAAAAACACGAGTTTTTAGAAAATGTGTTTTATTTCGTAAATGGAATCAACAAAGTATGCACATTCTATGTCATAGTGACTTTCTATAGTTTGCTCATGCATTTGGAAATAAGAAAAGCTTACTTCCACCGTTTTTTAAAATCACAGCTTCTAGAAGGTTTACATGATTTCGTAAAAAACACGAGTTTTTAGAAAATGTGTTTTATTTCATAAATGGAATCTACAAAGTATGCACATTCTACGTCATAACGACTTTCTATAGTTTGCGCATACGTCCAGAAATAAGAAAAGCTTACTTCCACCGTTTTTTAAAATCACAGCTTCTAGAAGGTTTAAATGATTTCTTAAAAAACACGAGTTTTTAGAAAATGTGTTTTATTTCATAAATGGAATCAACAAAGTATGCACATTCTACGTCATAACGACATTCTATAGTTTGCGCATGCGTGCGGAAATAAGAAAAGCTTACTTCCCCCGTTTTTTAAAATCACAGCTTCTAGAAGGTTTACATGATTTGTTAAAAAACACAAGTTTTTAGAACATGTGTTTTATTTAATAAATGGAATCAATAAAGCATGCACATTCTACGTCATAACGAATTTCTATAGTTTGCGCATGCGTCCGGAAATAAGAAAAGCTTACTTCCACCGTTTTTTAAAATCACAGCTTCTAGAAGGTTTACATGATTTCGTAAAAAACACGAGTTTTTAGAAAATATGTTTTATTTCATAAATGGAATCTACAAAGTGTGCACATTCTACGTCATAACGACTTTCTATAGTTTGCGCATGCGTCCGGAAATAAGAAAAGCTTACTTCCACCATTTTTTAAAATTACAGCTTCTAGAAGGTTTACATGATTTCTTAAAAAACACTTGTTTTTAGAAAATGTGTTTTATTTCATAAATGGAATCACCAAAGTATGCACATTCTACGTCATAACGACTTTCTATAGTTTGCGCATGCGTCCGGAAATAAGAAAAACTTACTTCCCCCGTTTTTTAAAATCACAGCTTCTAGAAGGTTTACATGATTTCTTAAAAAACACGAGTTTTTAGAAAATGTGTTTTATTTCATAAATGGAATCAACAAAGTATGCACATTCTACGTCATAACGACTTTCTATAGTTTGCGCATTCATTCGGAAATAAGAAAATCTTACTTCCACCGTTTTTTAAAATCACAGCTTCTAGAAGGATTACATGATTTCGTAAAAAACACGAGTTTTTAGAAAATGTGTTTTATTTCCTAAATGGAATCTACAAAGTATGCACATTCTACATCATAACGACTTTCCATAGTTTGCGCATGCGTCCGGAAATAAGAAAAGCTTACTTCCCCCTTTTTTTTAAATCACAGCTTCTAGAAGGTTTACATGATTTCTTAAAAAACACGAGTTTTTAGAAAATGTGTTTTATTTGATAAATGGAATCAACAAAGTATGCACATTCTACATCATAACGACTTTCTATAGTTTGCGCATGCATTTGGAAATAAGAAAAGCTTACTTCCCCCGTTTTTCAAAATCACAGCTTCTAGAAGGTTTACATGATTTGTTAAAAAACATGAGTTTTTAGAAAATGTGTTTTATTTAATAAACGGAATCAACAAAGTATGCACATTCTACGTCATAACGACTTTATATAGTTTGCACATGCGTCTGGAAATAAGAAAAGATTACTTCCAACGTTTTTTAAAATCACAGCTTCTTGAACATTTACATGATTTCGTAAAAAACACGAGTTTTTAGAAAATGTGTTTTATTTCATAAATGGAATCTACAAAGTATGCACATTCTACGTCATAACGAATTTCTATAGTTTACGCATGCATTTGGAAATAAGAAAATCTTACTTCCCCCGTTTTTTAAAATCACAGCTTCTAGAAGGTTTACATGATTTTTTAAAAAACACGAGTTTTTAGAAAATGTGTTTTATTTCATAAATGGAATTAACAAAGTATGCACATTCTACGTCATAACGACTTTCTATAGTTTGCGCATGCGTTTGGAAATAAGAAAAGCTTACTTCCCCTGTTATTTAAAATCACAGCTTCTAGAAGGTATACAAGATTTCTTAAAAAAAACGAGTTTTTAGAAAATGTGTTTTATTTCATAAATAGAATCAACAAAGTATGCACATTCTACGTCATAACGACTTTCTATAGTTTGCGCATGCGTGCGGAAATAAGAAAAGCATACTTCCACCGTTTTTTAAAATCACAGCTTCTAGAGGCTTTACATGATTTCGTAAAAAACACGAGTTTTTAGAAAATGTGTTTTATTTCATAAATGGAATCTACAAAGTATGCACATTCTACGTCATAACGATTTTGTATAGTTTGCGCATGCATCCGGAAATAAGAAAAATTTACCTCCCCCGTTTTTTAAAATCACATCTTCTACAAGGTTTACATGATTTCTTAAAAAACATGAGTTTTTAGAAAATGTGTTTTATTTCATAAATGGAATCATCAAAGTATGCACATTCTACTTCATAACGACTTTCTATAGTTTGCGCATGCGTCCGGAAATAAGAAAAGCTTACTTCCCCCTTTTTTTTAAATCACAGCTTCTAAAAGGTTTACATGATTTCGTAAAAAACACGAATTTTTAGAAAATGTGTTTTATTTCATAAATGGAATCTACAAAGTATGCACATTCTACGTCATAATGAATTTCTATAGTTTGCGCATGCGTCTAGAAATAAGAAAAGCTTACTTCCCCCGTTTTTTAAAATCACAGCTTCTAGAAGGCTTACATGATTTCTTAAAATACACGAGTTTTTAGAAAATGTGTTTTATTTCATAAATGGAATCAACAAAGTATGCACATTCTATGTCATAATCACTTTCTATAGTTTGCGCATGCGTTTGGAAATAAGAAAAGCTTACTTCCCCCGTTTTTTAAAATCACAGCTTCTAGAAGGCTTACATGATTTCTTAAAAAACACGAGTTTTTAGAAAATGTGTTTTATTTCATAAATGGAATCAACAAAGTATGCACATTCTAAGTCATAACGACTTTCTATAGTTTGCGTATTCGTCGAGAAATAAGAAAAGCTTACCTCCACAGTTTTTTAAAATCACAGCTTCTAGAAGGTTTACATTATTTCGTAAAAAACACGAGTTTTTAGAAAATGTGTTTTATTTCATAAATGGAATCTACAAAGTATGCACATTCTACGTCATAACGACTTTCTATAGTATGCGCATGTGTCCGGAAATAAGAAAAGCTTACTTCCCCCGTTTTTTAAAATCACAGCTTCTAGAAGGTTTACATGATTTCGTAAAAAACACGAGTTTTTAGAAAATGTGTTTTATTTCATCAATGGAATCTACAAAGTATGCACATTCTACGTCATAAAGACTTTCTATAGTTTGCGCATACGTCCGAACATAAGAAAAGCTTACTTCCACCGTTTTTTAAAATCACAGCTTCTAGAAGGTTTACATGATTTCGTAAAAAACACGAGTTTTTAGAAAATGTGTTTTATTTCATAAATAGAATCAACAAAGTATGCAATTTCTACGTCATAATGACTTTCTATAGTTTGCGCATGCGTGCGGAAATAAGAAAAGCATACTTCCACCATTTTTTAAAATCACAGCTTCTAGAAGGTTTACATGATTTCGTAAAAAACACGAGTTTTCAGAAAATGTGTTTTATTTCATAAATGGAATCTACAAAGTATGCACATTATACGTCATAACGATTTTCTATAGTTTGCGCATGCGTCCGGAAATAAGAAAAATTTACCTCCCCCATTTTTTAAAATCACAGCTTCTAGAAGGTTTACATGATTTCGTAAAAAACATGAGTTTTTAGAAAATGTGTTTTATTTGATAAATGGAATCTACAAAGTATGCACATTCTACGTCATAACGACTTTCTATAGTTTGCGCATGCGTCCAGAAATAAGAAAGCTTACTTCCACCGTTTTTCAAAATCACAGCTTCTAGAAGGTTTCCATGATTTCGTAAAAAACACGAGTTTTTAGAAAATGTGTTTTATTTCATAAATGGAATATACAAAGTATGCACATTCTACGTCATAACGACTTTTTATAGTTTGCGCATGGGTCCGGAAATAAGAAAAGCTTACTTCTACCGTTTTTTGAAATCACAGCTTCTAGAAGGTTTACATGATTTCGTAAAAAACATGAGTTTTTAGAAAATGTGTTTTATTTCATAAATGGATTCAACAAAGTATGCACATTCTACGTCATAATGACTTTATATAGTTTGCGCATGCGTACGGAAATAAGAAAAGCTTACTTCCACCTTTTTTTAAAATCACAGCTTCTAGAAAGTTTACATGATTTCTTAAAAAACAAAAGTTTTTAGAAAATGTGTTTTATTTCATCAATGGAATCAACAAAGTATGCACATTCTACGTCATAACGACTTTCTATAGTTTGCGCATGCATCCGGAAATAAGAAAAGCTTACTTCCCCCCATTTTTTAAAATCATAGCTTCTAGAAGGTTTACATGATTTCTTAAAAAACATGAGTTTTTAGAAAATGTGTTTTATTTCATAAATGGAATCAACAAAGTATGCACATTGTATGTCATAACGACTTTCTATAGTTTGCGCATGCGTCCGGAAATAAGAAAGCTTACTTCCACCGTTTTTTGAAATCACAGCTTCTAGAAGGTTTACATGATTTCGTAAAAAACACGAGTTTTTAGAAAATGTGTTTTATTTCATAAATGGAATCATCAAAGTATGCACATTCTACGTCATAACGACTTTCTATAGTTTGCGCATGCGTCCGGAAATAAGAAAAGCTTACTTCCACTGTTTATTAACATCACATCTTCTAGAAGGTTTACATGATTTCATAAAAAACACGAGTTTCTAGAAAATGTGTTTTATTTCATAAATGGAATCTACAAAGTATGCACATTCTACGTCATAACGACTTTCTATAGTTTGCGCATGCATCCGGAAATAAGAAAAGCTTACTTCCCCCTTTTTTTAAAATCACAGCTTCTAGAAGGTTTACAAGATTTGTTAAAAAACACGAGTTTTTCGAAAATGTGCTTTATTTCATAAATGGAATCAACAAAGTATGCACATTCTACGTCATAACGACTTTCTATAGTTTGCGCATGCGTCCGCAAAGAAGAAAAGCTTACTTCCACCGTTTTTTAAAATCACAACTTCTAGAGGCTTTACATGATTTCTTAAAAAACATGAGTTTTTAGAAAATGTGTTTTATTCAATTAATGGAATCAACAAAGTATGCACATTCTACATCATAACGTCTTTCTATAGTTTGTGCATTCTTCCGGAAATAAGAAAAGCTTACTTCCACCGTTTTTTAAAATCACATCTTCTAGAAGGTTTACATGATTTCGTAAAAAACACGAGTTTTTAGAAAATGTGCTTTATTTCATAAATGGAATCTACAAAGTATGCACATTCTACGTCATAACGACTTTCTATAGTTTGCAAATGCGTCCGGAAATAAGAAAAGCTTACTTCCCCCGTTTTTTAAAATCACAACTTCTAGAAGGTTTACATGATTTCTTAAAAAACACGAGTTTTTAGAAAATGTGTTTTATTTCATCAATGGAATCAACAAAAGTATGCACATTCTACGTCATAACGAGTTTCTATAGTTTACGCATGCGTTTGGAAATAAGAAAAGCTTAATTCCGCCATTTTTTAAAATCACAGCTTCTAGAAGGTTTACATGATTTCTTAAAAAACACGAGTTTTTAGAAAATTTGTTTTATTTCCTAAATGGAATCAACAAAGTATGCACATTCTACGTCATAACGACTTTCTATAGTTTGCGCATTCGTACGGAAATAAGAAAAGCTTACTTCCACCGTTTTTTTAAATCACAGCTTCTAAAACCGTTACTATCCACACACATCTCTGAGGAGCAGTTTGGGTTCCTCGAAGGACGCCAGATACATGAAGCCATTGGATTAGCGCAGGAGGGTCTTCATAGTATCAAATCCAGTAAGCAGAAAGGTGCAGTTCTCAAAATTGACCTTTCTAAAGCTTTCTATAAGGTCAGTTGGCTGTATAAGCATCTCATGCTAACACATTTGGGGTTTGAGATTGGTTTCATTCGATGGATCATGAGTTGCATAACCACTGTCTCTTTTTCAATTCTTATGAATGGAGCAGCGACTCCTTTCTTCCACTCTGGGCGTGGTCTACGTCAGGGTTGCCCCCTTTCCCCTCTGTTATTTTTATTGGTAGCTGAAAGCCTGAGTAGGGCCATTAAGGAATCTAAGCGAACTGGAGATATAGCAGGGATCCTTGTTGCTCCGGGTACCGCACTCACACATCTACTCTTCGTGGACGACATCTTGATATTCTGCTCTGGCTCTAGAAGGGAGGCAGCTAAATACAAGGAAATTCTGGACCTCTTCTCCGTTGCTACAGGTATGGAGATCAACATTGCTAAATCTACTATTACGGCTTCTCTTCTGGATGAGGAGGATCTTCACACCCTCACTGACCTGTTCCCCTTCCAGCTCCTTAACCTCTCAGAGGGGCTTCGTTACCTGGTATTTCATTTAAAGCCTAACAACTATCTTAAACAGGACTGGGATTGGCTATTGGAGAAGCTGGAAAAGAGACTCAAGAGCTGGAGCTTCAGGTGGCTCTCACGCGCTGGCAGATTGATCTTAGTGAAATCGGTTCTGGAAGCCATTCCAGTTTACTGGATGTCCCTGGCCTGGATACCTAAGGGGACGCTGGAAGCTGCACGCAAAATATGTTTTCGCTTCTTGTGGAATGGTAAGGAAGATGCTCATGTTACGCCTTGGGTGAAATGGGAACGAATTGCCACCCCCAAAGCGTTAGGAGGCTGGGGTTTAAAAAACATTTTCTACTTCTCTCAGGCTCTGGCTGCCAAATGTGGTTGGAGGCTTATCACATCTGGAGGGTTCTGGGCACGTATTATGACTCTCAAATATATTGCACCGGACTCTGTGGAGGACTGGATTCGGTCTCCGAACAAGATACATAAAGGAGGGTCTGTCATTTGGAAAGCTCTTGTCTCCTCCTTTCATGTAATTGAACAGCACCTTGTTTGGGATGTAGGTAACGGACGAAGGTTGAGGGTTGGCAGAGATCCTTGGGTCGGCTGTGAAGCACAGCATATCCTATCCGACGGACTGATCCTGGAATTGCAGCATCGGAATATTACTGTTCTACATCACTTGGCGGATGGGGAAAATCTCTGGATGGGAAGACCCGTCTGGAGGCGAGCTGATACTTTTGGACTTGAACCGGAATGGGAAGATGAACTTAGAACATACCTGCGAGCTCTCAGCAGGGATCAAATCTTTCTCAATGATGAGGATGACACCATGGTCTGGGATGGGGATCCTTCTGGCTCTTATACTCCGAAGTATGGGTATCAATGGATCTGCGCAAATTTTTGGAACAGGGAACAGGTGTGGTGGTGGAAAACCATTTGGAGATTGCAGAGCCCTCTTAAAGCGTGCCTTTTCTTGTGGTGCATCCTAGCAAATCGCATTCCAACCTGGGATTTCCTGCAAAAACGAAACCTTCAGGGGCCTAGCAGGTGCTACCTGTGTTCTCATGACGAGGAAAATGTCTTACACCTTTTTCTCCACTGTAGCTTCATTAAGGAGGTCTGGCATGTTGTGTCTCGGATCCTAAAAGTAAATTTCAGATGGGATGGGCACTCTCTGGTTGAAGCCTGGCGTAATTGGATTGAGAACTCTGTGTACGCCCCATTCAAAGGTCTCCCCTCTATTGTCATTTGGGGCACCTGGTTATCCCGTAACAACTGCCTTTTCTCGGACAAAGTTGGTTTACCAGCTTTGGTGGCCACTAACAGTTGTGGCATCCATTTTGCTCTTCATCGGTGCAAACTGGCCACTAATATTAGGAACATACAACCCTTGAACCTTGATACTACTCTGCCTTGGGGTTTCTTCGACGGGGCCTTCCAGAACAATATCTGTGGGGGAGGGGCGCTACTGTTTTTATCTCCCACACACTATTTTGTGATGTCTTTTGGTTTTGGGAGAGGTACCAACAATTGGGCTGATATTCTCAGCCTCAAGCTCTTACTCTCCTTTGCATTGGAACAAGTGATCCGAAAAATTACTGTTTATGGGGACTCATTGAATGTGATAAACTGGGTCAATGGACTGTATCAGTGCAACAATCGGAAAATTGCTGGGGTTTTGAAACACATTCAGCATGTCACTTACTCCTTTGATACTTTTACTTGCAGGCATGTTTTTAGGGAAAACAACACAGAGGCGGACAAAGCCTCGAAGGATGGCTTAACACTTGCTCCCGGTCTCTGAAAAGTCACCGAAATTTTGGATGGGGTCAGCAGGGAACTTTATCACAGGCCGTTCATTGACTGATCTTTACTTGGCAGCTATGTTTTTTCTGGGAGATCCTTTTTTAGTTACTGTTATCACTGATTGTACATATAAACTTGCTCAATTTTGTATCTAAAAGACCCACACAGATGGCAACTTTTATGAAAATATTATTGCCTTTTATCGGTTATTTTCAAATATGATGTAATGGATGTTATTGCTCACGTGGTGAGAACATCACAATTTTGCTCAGACATAGTTCCACTGGTTCTCAAAGACCTCTTCCACTCTTTACGAGTGTAGACTTTATATGTAATTTCGTAGTCTTAAGGATGAAATGAAATTACGTTTTTTTTTCAAGGAAAAAAAAAAAAAAAAAAGCTTACTTCCCCCATTTTTTAAAATCACAGCTTCTAGAAGGTTTACATGATTTCTTAAAAAACACGAGTTTTTAGAAAATGTGTTTTATTTCATAAATGGAATCAACAAAGTATGCACATTCTACGTCATAACGACTTTCTATAGTTTGCGCATGCGTCTGGAAATAAGAAAAGTTTACTTCCATCGTTTTTTTAAATCACAGCTTCTAGAAGGTTTACATGATTTCTTAAAAAACACGAGTTTTTAGAAAATGTGTTTTATTTCATCAATGGAATCAACAAAGTATGCACATTCTACGTCACAACGACTTTCTATAGTTTGTGCATGCGTTTGGAAATAAGAAAAGCTTACTTCCCCCATTTTTTAAAATCACAGCTTCTAGAAGGTTTACATGATTTCTTAAAAAACACGAGTTTTTAGAAAATTTGTTTTATTTCATAAATGGAATCAACAAAGTATGCACATTCTACGTCATAACGACTTTCTATAGTTTGCGCATGCGTCCAGAAATTAGAAAAGCTTACTTCCACCGTTTTTTATAATCACAGCTTCTAGAAGGTTTACATGATTTCTTAAAAAACACGAGTTTTTAGAAAATATGTTTTATTTCCTAAATGGAATCAACAAAGTATGCAAATTCTATGTCATAACGACTTTCTATAGTTTGCGCATTCGTACGGAAATAAGAAAAGCTTACTTCCACCGTTTTCTAAATCACAGCTTCTAGAAGGTTTACATGATTTCGTAAAAACATGCGTTTTTAGAAAATGTGTTTTATTTGATAAATGGAATCTACAAAGTATGCACATTCTACGTCATAACGACTTTCTATAGTTTGCGCATGCGTGCGGAAATAAGAAAAGCTTACTTCCACCGTTTTTTAAAATCACAGCTTCAAGAAGGTTTATATGATTTCGTAAAAAACACGAGTTTCTAGAAAATGTGTTTTATTTCCTAAATGGAATCTACAAACTATGCACATTCTACGTCATAACGACTTTCTATAGTTTGCGCATGCATCCGGAAATAACAAAAGCTTACTTCCCCGATTTTTTAAAATCACAGCTTCTAGAAGGTTTACAAGATTTCTTAAAAAACACAAGTTTTTAGAAAATGTGCTTTATTTCATAAATGGAATCAACAAAGTATGCACATTCTACGTCATAACGACTTTCTATAGTTTGGGCATGCGTCCGCAAAGAAGAAAAGCTTACTTCCACCGTTTTTTAAAATCACAGCTTCTAGAGGGTTTACATGATTTCTTAAAAAACCCGAGTTTTTAGAAAATGTGTTTTATTCAATTAATGGAATCAACAAAGTATGCACATTCTACATCATAACGTCTTTCTATAGTTTGTGCATCCGTCCGGAAATAAGAAATGCTTAGTTCCACCGTTTTTTAAAATCACATCTTCTAGAAGGTTTACATGATTTCGTAAAAAACACGAGTTTTTAGAAAATGTGCTTTATTTCATAAATGGAATCTACAAAGTATGCACATTCAACGTCATAACGTCTTTCTATAGTTTCCGCATGCGTCCGGAAATAAGAAACGCTTACTTCTCCGATTTTTTAAAATCACAGCTTCTAGAAGGTTTACATGATTTCTTAAAAAACACGATTTTTTAGGAAAATGTGTTTTATTTCATAAATGGAATCAACAAAGTATGCACATTCTACGTCATAACGACTTTCTATAGTTTGCGCATGAGTCCGGAAATAAGAAAAGCTTACTTCCACCTTTTTTTAAAATCACAGCTTCTTGAAGGTTTACATGATTTCTTAAAAAACACGAATTTTTAGAAAATATGTTTTATTTCATAAATGGAATCAACAAAGTATGCACATTCTACATCATAACGACTTTCTATAGTTTCCGCATGCGTCCGGAAATAAGAATAGCTTACTTCCACCTTTTTTTAAAATCACAGCTTCTAGAAGGTTTACATTATATCGTAAAAAACATGAGCTTTTAGAAAATGTGTTTTATTTCATAAATGGAATCAACAAAGTATGCACATTCTACGTCATAACGACTTTCTATAGTTTGCGCATGCGTTTGGAAATAAGAAAAGCTTACTTCCCCCATTTTTTAAAATCACAGCTTCTAGAAGGTTTAAATGATTTGTTAAAAAACACGAGTTTTTAGAAAATGTGTTTTATTTCATAAATGGAATCAACAAAGTATGCACATTCTACGCCATAACGACTTTCTATAGTTTGCACATTCGTCCGGAAATAAAGAAAGCTTACTTCCACCGTTTTTTAAAATCACAGCTTCTAGAAGGTTTACATGATTTCGTAAAAAACACGAGTTTTTAGAAAATTTGTTTTATTTGATAAATGGAATCAACAAATTATGCACATTCCACGTCATAACGAATTTCTATAGTTTGCGCATGCGTCCGGAAATAAGATAAGCTTACTTCCCCCGTTTTTTAAAATCACGGCTTCTAGAAGGTTTACATGATTTCTTAAAAAACAAGAGTTTTAGAAAATGTGTTTTATTTCATAAATGGAATCAACAAAGTATGCACATTCTACGTCATAACGACTTTCTATAGTTTGCGTATGCGTTTGGAAATAAGAAAAGCTTACTTCCACCGTTTTTTAAAATCACAGCTTCTAGAAGGTTTACATGATTTGTTAAAAAACACGAGTTTTTAGAAAATGTGTTTTATTTCATAAATGGAATCAACAAAGTATGCACATTCTACGTCATAGCGACTTTCTATAGTTTGCGCATGCGTCCGGAAATAAGAAATGCTTACTTCCACCGTTTTTTTAAATAACAGCTTCTAGAAGTTTACATGATTTCGTAAAAAACACGAGTTTTTAGAAAATGTGGTTTATTTCATAAATAGAATCTACAAAGTATGCACATTCTACGTCATAACGACTTTCTATAGTTTGCGTATGCGTCCGGAAATAAGAAAGGCTTACTTCCACCGTTTTTTAAAATCACAGCTTCTAGAAGGTTTACATGATTTCGTAAAAAACATGAGTTTTTAGAAAATGTGTTTTATTTCATAAATGGAATCTACAAAGTATGCACATTCTACGTCATAATGACTCTCTATAGTTTGCGCATGCGTCTGGAAATAAGAAAAGCTTACTTCCCTCGTTTTTTAAAATCACAGCTTCTGGAAGGTTTACATGATTTCTTAAAAAACACGAGTTTTTAGAAAATGTGTTTTATTTCATAAATGGAATCAACAAAGAATGCAGATTCTACGTCATAACGACTTTCTATAGTTTGCGCATGCGTTCGGAAATAAGAAAAGCTTACTTCCCCCATTTTTTAAAATCACAGCTTCTAGAAGGTTTTCATGTTTTGTTAAAAAACACGAGTTTCTAGAAAATGTGTTTTATTTCATAAATGGAATCAACAAAGTATGCACATTCTACGTCATAGCGACTTTCAATAGTTTGCGCATGCGTCCGGAAATAAGAAAAGCTTACTTCCACCGTTTTTTAAAATCACAGCTTCTAGAAGGTTTACATGTTTTCGTAAAAAACACGAGTTTTTTGAAAATGTGTTTTATTTCATAAATGGAATTTAAAAAGTATGCACATTCTACGTCATAACGACTTTGTTTACTTTGCGCATGCGTCCGGAAATAAGAAAAGCTTACTTCCACCATTTTTTAAAATCACAACTTCTAGAAGGTTTACATGATTTCGTAAAAAACACAATTTTTTAGAAAATGTGTTTTATTTCATAAATGGAATCTACAAAGTAAGCACATTCTACGTCATAACGACTTTCTATAGTTTGCGCATGCGTCTGGAAATAAGAAAAGCTTACTTCCACCATTTTTTTAAATCACAGCTTCTAGAAGGTTTACATGATTTCTTAAAAAACACGAGTTTTTAGAAAATGTGTTTTATTTCATAAATGGAATAACCAAAGTATGCATATTCTACGTCATAATGACTTTCTATAGTTTGTGCATGCATTTGGAAATAAGAAAAGCTTACTTACCCCATTTTTTAAAATCACAGCTTCTAGAAGGTTTACATGATTTCTTAAAAAACACGAGTTTTTAGAAAATGTGTTTTATTTCATAAACGGAATCAACAAAGTATGCACATTCTACGTCATAACCACTTTCTATAGTTTGCGCATGCGTCCGGAAATAAGAAAAGCTTACTTCCACCGTTTTTTAAAATCACAACTTCTAGAAGGTTTACATGATTTCGTAAAAAACACGAGTTTTTAGAAAACGTCTTTTATTTCATAAACGGAATCTAAAAAGTATGCACATTCTACGTCATAACGACTTTCTATAGTTTGCGCATGCATCCGGAAATAAGAAAAGCTTACTTCCACCATTTTTTAAAATCACAGCTTCTAGAAGGTTTACATGATTTCGTAAAAAACATGAGTTTTTAGAAAATGTGTTTTATTTCATAAATGGAATCTACAAAGTATGCACATTCTACGTCATAAGGACTTTCTATAGTTTGCGCATGCGTCCAGAAATAAGAAAAGCTTACTTCCACCGTTTTTTAAAATCACAGCTTCTAGAAGGTTTACATGATTTCTTAAAAAACACGAGTTTTTAGAAAATGTGTTTTATTTCATCAATGGAATCAACAAAGTATGCACATTCTACGTCATAACGACTTTCTATATTTTGTGCATGCTTTTGGAAATAAGAAAAGCTTACTTCCCCCATTTTTTAAAATCACAGCTTCTAGAAGGTTTACATGATTTCTTAAAAAACACGAGTTTTTAGAAAATGTGTTTTATTTCATAAATGGAATCAACAAAGTATGCACATTCTACGTCATAACGAATTTCTATATTTTGCGCATGCGTCCAGAAATAAGAAAAGCTTACTTCCACCATTTTTTAAAATCACAGCTTCTAGAAGGTTTACATGATTTCTTAAAAAACACGAGTTTTTAGAAAATGTGTTTTATTTCCTAAATGGAATCAACAAAGTATGCACATTCTATGTCATAACGATTTTCTATAGTTTGCGCATTCGTACGGAAATAAGAAAAGCTTACTTCCACCGTTTTCTAAATCACAGCTTCTAGAAGGTTTACATGATTTCGTAAAAACACGAGTTTTTTGAAAATGTGTTTTATTTGATAAATGGAATCTACAAAGTATTCACATTCTACGTCATAACGAATTTCTATAGTTTGCGCATGCGTCCGGAAATAAGAATATCTTACTTCCACCGTTTTTGAAAATCACAGCTTCTAGAAGGTTTACATGATTTCGTAAAAAACACGAGTTTTTAGAAAATGTCTTTTATTTCATAAATGGAATCTACAAAGTATGCACATTCTACGTCATAACAACTTTCTATAGTTTGCGCATGCGTCCGGAAATAAGAAAAGCTTACTTCCACTATTTTTTAAAATCACAGCTTCTAGAAGGTTTACATGATTTAAAAAAAAACACGAGTTTTTAGAAAATGTGTTTTATTTCATAAATTTAATCAACAAAGTATGCACATTCTACGTCATAACGACTTTCTATAGTTTGCGCATGCGTCCGGAAATAAGAAAAGCTTACTTCCACCTTTTTTTAAAATCACAACTTCTAGAAGGTTTACATGATTTCTTAAAAAACACGAGTTTTTAGAAAATGTGTTTTATTTCATAAATGGAATCAACAAAGTATGCACATTCTACGTGATAACGACTTTCTATAGTTTGCGCATTCGTCTGGAAATAAGAAAAGCTTACTTCCACCGTTTTTTAAAATCACAGCTTCTAGAAGGTTTACATGATTTCGTAAAAAACACGAGTTTTTAGAAAATATCTTTTATTTCATAAATGGAATCTACAAAGTATGCACATTCTACGTCATAACGACTTTCTATAGTTTGCGGATGCGTCCGGAAATAAGAAAAGCTTACTTCCCCCGTTTTTTAAAACCACAGCTTCTAGAAGGTTTACATGATTTCTTAAAAAACACGAGTTTTTAGAAAATGTGTTTTATTTCATAAATGGAATCAACAAAGTATGCACATTCTAGGTCATAACGACTTTCTATAGTTTGCGCATTCTTCCGGAAATAAGAAAAGCTTACTTCCACCGTTTTTTAAAATAACATCTTCTAGAAGGTTTACATGATTTCTTAAAAAACACGAGTTTTTAGAAAATGTGCTTTATTTCATAAATGGAATCAACAAAGTATGCACATTCTACGTCATAATGACTTTCTATAGTTTGCGCATGCGTCCGGAAATAAGAAAAGCTTACTTCCACCGTTTTTTTAAATCATAGCTTGAAGAAGTTTTACATGATTTCTTAAAAAACACGAGTTTTTAGAAAATGTGTTTTATTTCATAAATGGAATCAACAAAGTATGCACATTCTACATCATAACGACTTTCTATAGTTTGCGCATGCGTCCGGAAATAAGAAAAGCTTACTTCCACCGTTTTTTAAAATCACAGCTTCTAGAAGGTTTACATGATTTCGTAAAAAACACGAGTTTTTAGAAAATGTGTTTTATTTCATAAATGGAATCTATAAAGTATGCACATTCTATGTCATAACGACTTTTTATAGTTTGCGCATGCGTCCGGAAATAAGAAAAGCTTACTTCCCCCGTTTTTTAAAACCACAGCTTCTAGAAGGTTTACATGATTTCTTAAAAAACACGAGTTTTTAGAAAATGTGTTTTATTTCATAAATGGAATCAACAAAGTATGCACATTCTATGTCATAACGACTTTCTATAGTTTGCGCATTCTTCCGGAAATAAGAAAAGCTTACTTCCACCGTTTTTTAAAATCACAGCTTCTAGAAGGTTTACATGATTTCGTAAAAAACACGAGTTTTTAGAAAATGTGCTTTATTTCATAAATGGAATCAACAAAGTATGCACATTCTACGTCATAACGAATTTCTATAGTTTGCGCATGCGTCCGGAAATAAGAAAAGCTTACTTCCACCGTTTTTTTAAATCACAGCTTCTAGAAGGTTTACATGATTTCTTAAAAAACACGAGTTTTTAGAAAATGTGTTTTATTTCATCAATGTAATCAACAAAGTATGCACATTCTATGTCATAACGACTTTCTATAGTTTGCGCATGCGTCAGGAGATAAGAAAAGCTTATTTCCACCGTATTTTAAAATCACAGCTTCTAGAAGGTTTACACGATTTCTTAAAAAACACGAGTTTTTAGAAAATGTGTTTTATTTCATAAATGGAATCAACAAAGTATGCGCATTCTACGTCATAACGACTTTCTATAGTTTGCGCATTCGTCCGGAAATAAAGAAAGCTTACTTCCACCGTTTTTTAAAATCACAGCTACTAGAAGGTTTACATGATTTCGTAAAAAACACGAGTTTTTAGAAAATATTTTTTATTTCATAAATGGAATCTACAAAGTATGCACATTCTACGTCATAACGACTTTCTATAGTTTGCGAATGCGTCCGGAAATAAGAAAAGCTTACTTCCCCCGTTTTTTAAAACCACAGCTTCTAGAAGGTTTACATGATTTCTAAAAAACACGAGTTCTTAGAAAATGTGTTTTATTTCAGTAATGGAATCAACAAAGTATCCACATTCTACGTCATAACGACTTTCTATAGTTTGTGCATTCTTACGGAAATAAGAAAAGCTTACTTCCACCATTTTTTAAAATCACAGCTTCTAGAAGGTTTACATGATTTCGTAAAAAACACGAGTTTTTAGAAAATGTGCTTAATTACATAAATGGAATCAACAAAGTATGCACATTCTACGTCATAACGACTTTGTATAGTTTGCGCATGCGTCCGGAAATAAGAAAAGCTTACTTCCACCGTTTTTTTAAATCATAGCTTGAAGAAGGTTTACATGATTTCTTAAAAAACACGAGTTTTTAGAAAATGTGTTTTATTTCATAAATGGAATCAACAAAGTATGCACATTCTATGTCATAACGACTTTCTATAGTTTGTGCATGCGTTTGGAAATAAGAAAAGCTTACTTCCACCGTTTTTTAAAATCACAGCTTCTAGAAGGTTTACATGATTTCTTAAAAAACACGAGTTTTTAGAAAATGTGTTTTATTTCCTCAATGGAATCACCAAAGTATGCACATTCTACGTCATAACGAATTTCTATAGTTTGCGCATTTGTACGGAAATAAGAAAAGCTTACTTCCACCGTTTTCTAAATCACAGCTTCTAGAAGGTTTACATGATTTCGTAAAAACACGAGTTTTTAGAAAATGTGTTTTATTTGATAAATGGAATCTACAAAGTATGCACATTCTACGTCATAATGACTTTCTATAGTTTGCGCATGCGTCCGGAAATAAGAATATCTTACTTCCACCGTTTTTTCAAATCACAGCTTCTAGAAGGTTTACATGATTTCGTAAAAAACACGAGTTTTTAGAAAACGTCTTTTATTTCATAAATGGAATCTAAAAAGTATGCACATTCTACGTCATAACGACTTTCTATAGTTTGCGCATGCGTCCGGAAATAAGAAAAGCTTACTTCCACCATTTTTTAAAATCACAACTTCTAGAAGGTTTACATGATTTCGTAAAAAACATGAGTTTTTAGAAAATGTGTTTTATTTCATAAATGGAATCTACAAAGTATGCACATTCTACGTCATAAGGACGTTCTATAGTTTGCGCATGCGTCCAGAAATAAGAAAAGCTTACTTCCACCGTTTTTTAAAATCACAGCTTCTAGAAGGTTTACATGATTTCTTAAAAAACATGAGTTTTTAGAAAATGTGTTTTATTTCCTCAATGGAATCAACAAAATATGCACATTCTACGTCATAACTACTTTCTATAGTTTGTGCATGAGTTTGGAAATAAGAAAAGCTTACTTCCCCCATTTTTTAAAATCACAGCTTCTAGAAGGTTTACATGAATTTTTAAAAAACACGAGTTTTTAGAAAATGTGTTTTATTTCATAAATGGAATCAACAAAGTATGCACATTCTACGTCATAACGACTTTCTATAGTCTGCGCATGCGTCCAGAAATATGAAAAGCTTACTTCCACCGTTTTTTAAAATCACAGCTTCTAGAAGGTTTAAATGATTTCTTAAAAAAAATGAGTTTTTAGAAAATATGTTTTATTTCCTCAATGGAATCAACAAAGTATGCACATTCTACGTCATAACGACTTTCTATAGTTTGCGTAGTCGTACGGAAATTAGAAAAGCTTACTTCCACCGTTTTCTAAATCACAGCTTCTAGAAGGTTTACATGATTTCGTAAAAACACGAGTTTTTAGAAAATGTGTTTTATTTGATAAATGGAATCTACAAAGTATGCACATTCTACGTCATAACGACTTTCTATAGTTTGCTCATGCGTCCGGAAATAAGAATATCTTACTTCCACCGTTTTTTAAAATCACAGCTTCTAGAAGGTCTACATGATTTCGTAAAAAACACGACTTTTTAGAAAATGTCTTTTATTTCATAAATGGAATCTACAAAGTATGCACATTCTACGTCATAACGACTTTCTATAGTTTGCGCATGCGTCCGGAAATAAGAAAAGCTTACTTCCACCGTTTTTTAAAATCACAGCTTCTATAAGGTTTACATGATTTCGTAAAAAACACAAGTTTTTAGAAAATGTGTTTTATTTCATAAATGGATTCTACAAAGTATGCACATTCTACGTCATAAGGACTTTCTATAGTTTGTGCATGCGTCCGGAAATAAGAAAAGCTTATTTCCACCTTTTTTTAAAATCACAGCTTCTAGAAGGTTTACATGATTTCGTAAAAAACACGAGTTTTTAGAAAATGTGTTTTATTTCATAAATGGAATCTACAAAGTATGCACATTCTACGTCATAATGACTTTCTATAGTTTGCACATGCGTCCGGAAATAAGAAAAGCTTACTTCCCCCATTTTTTAAAATCACAGCTTCTAGAAGGTTTACATGATTTCTTAAAAAACATGAGTTTTTAGAAAATGTGTTTTATTTCATAAATGGAATCAACAAAGTATGCACATTCTGAGTCATAACGACTTTCTATAGTTTGCGCATGCGTTTGGAAATAAGAAAAGCTTACTTCCACCGTTTTTTAAAATCACAGCTTCTAGAAGGTTTACATGATTTCTCAAAAAACACGAGTTTTTTGAAAATGTGTTTTATTTCATAAATGGAATCAACAAAGTATGCACATTCTACGTCATAACGACTTTCTATAGTTTGCGCATTCGTCTGGAAATAAGAAAAGCTTACTTCCACCGCTTTTTTAAATCACAGCTTCTAGAAGGTTTACATGATTTCGTAGAAAACATGATCTTTTAGAAAATGTGTTTTATTTCATAAATGGAGTCAACAAAGTATGCACATTCTACGTCATAACGACTTTCTATAGTTTGCGCATGCGTTTGGAAATAAGAAAAGCTTACTTCCCCCGTTTTTTAAAATAACAGCTTCTAGAAGGTTTACATGATTTGTTAAAAAACATGAGTTTTTAGAAAATGTGTTGTATTTCATAAAAGGAATCAACAAAGTATGCACATTCTACATCATAACGACTTTCTATAATTCGCGCATTCGTCCGGAAATAAGAAAAGCTTACTTCCACCGTTTTTTAAAATCACAGCTTCTAGAAGGTTTACATGATTTCGTAAAAAACACGAGTTTTTAGAAAATGTGTTTTATTTGATAAATGGAATCTACAAAGTATGCACATTCCACGTCATAACGACTTTCTATAGTTTGCGCATGTGTCCGGAAATAAGAAAAGCTTACTTCCCCCGTTAGTTAAAATCACAGCTTCTAGAAGGTTTACATGATTTCGTAAAAAACAAGAGTTTTAGAAAATGTGTTTTATTTCATAAATGGAATCTACAAAGTATGCACATTCTACGTCATAACGACTCTCTATAGTTTGCGCATGCGTCCGGAAATAAGAAAAGCTTACTTCCCCCGTTTTTTAAAATCACAGCTTCTAGAAGGTTTACATGATTTCTTAAAAAACACGAGCTTTTAGAAAATGTGTTTTATTTCATAAATGGAATCAACAAAGTATGCACATTCTACATCATAACGACTTTCTATAGTTTGCGCATGCGTTTGGAAACAAGAAAAGGTTACTTCCCCCGTTTTTTAAAATCACAGCTTCTAGAAGGTTTACATGATTTGTTAAAAAACACGAGTTTTTAGAAAATGTGTTTTATTTCATAAATGGAATCAACAAAGTATGCACATTCTACGTCATAGCGACTTTCAATAGTTTGCGCATGCGTCCGGAAATAAGAAAAGCTTACTTCCACAGTTTTTAAAATCACAACTTCTAGAAGGTTTACATGATTTCGTAAAAAACACGAGTTTTTAGAAAATGTGTTTTATTTCATAAATGCTATTTACAAAGTATGCACATTCTACGTCATAACGACTTTCTATAGTTTGTGCATTTGTCCAGAAATAAGAAAAGCTTACTTCCACCGTTTTTTAAAATCACAGCTTCTAGAAGGTTTACATGATTTCGTAACAAACACAAGTTTTTAGAAAATGTGTTTTATTTCATAAATGGATTCTACAAAGTATGCACATTCTACGTCAGAACGAATTTCTATAGTTTACGCATGCGTCTGGAAATAAGAAAAGCTTACTTCCCCCATTTTTTAAAACCAAAGCTTCTAGAAGGTTTACATGATTTCTTAAAAAACACGAGTTTTTAGAAAATGTTTTTTATTTCATAAATGGAATCAACAAAGTATGCACATTCTACGTCATAGCGACTTTCAATAGTTTGCGCATGCGTCCGGAAATAAGAAAAGCTTACTTCCACCGTTTTCTAAATCACAGCTTCTAGAAGGTTTACATGATTTCGTAAAAACACGAGTTTTTAGAAAATGTGTTTTATTTGATAAATGGAATCTACAAGGTATGCACATTCTACGTCATAACGACTTTCTATAGTTTGTGCATGCGTCCGGAAGTAAGAATATCTTACTTCCACCGTTTTTTAAATCACAGCCTCTAGAAGGTTTACATGATTTCGTAAAAAACACAAGTTTTTAGAAAATTTCTTTTATTTCATCAATGGAAACTACAAAGTATGCACATTCTACATCATAACGACTTTCTATAGTTTGCGCATGCGTCTGGAAATAAGAAAAGCTTACTTCCACCGTTTTTTAAAATCACAGCTTCTAGAAGGTTTACATGATTTCGTAAAAAACAGGAGTTTTTAGAAAATGTGTTTGATTTCATAAATGGAATCTACAAAGTATGCACATTCTACGTCATAACGACTTTCTATAGTTTGCGCATGCGTCCGGAAATAAGAAAAGCTTACTTCCACGGTTTTTTTTAATCACAGCTTCTAGAAGGTTTACATGATTTCTTAAAAAACACGAGTTTTTAGAAAATGTGTTTTATTTCCTCAATGGAATCAACAAAGTATGCACATTCTACGTCATAACTACTTTCTATAGTTTGTGCATGAGTTTGGAAATAAGAAAAGCTTACTTCCCCCATTTTTTAAAATCACAGCTTCTAGAAGGTTTACATGAATTTTTAAAAAACATGAGTTTTTAGAAAATGTGTTTTATTTCATAAATGGAATCAACAAAGTATGCACATTCTACGTCATAACGACTTTCTATAGTCTGCGCATGCGTCCAGAAATATGAAAAGCTTACTTCCACCGTTTTTTAAAATCACAGCTTCTAGAAGGTTTAAATGATTTCTTAAAAAAAATGAGTTTTTAGAAAATATGTTTTATTTCCTCAATGGAATCAACAAAGTATGCACATTCTACGTCATAACGACTTTCTATAGTTTGCGTAGTCGTACGGAAATTAGAAAAGCTTACTTCCACCGTTTTCTAAATCACAGCTTCTAGAAGGTTTACATGATTTCGTAAAAACACGAGTTTTTAGAAAATGTGTTTTATTTGATAAATGGAATCTACAAAGTATGCACATTCTACGTCATAACGACTTTCTATAGTTTGCTCATGCGTCCGGAAATAAGAATATCTTACTTCCACCGTTTTTTAAAATCACAGCTTCTAGAAGGTCTACATGATTTCGTAAAAAACACGACTTTTTAGAAAATGTCTTTTATTTCATAAATGGAATCTACAAAGTATGCACATTCTACGTCATAACGACTTTCTATAGTTTGCGCATGCGTCCGGAAATAAGAAAAGCTTACTTCCACCGTTTTTTAAAATCACAGCTTCTATAAGGTTTACATGATTTCGTAAAAAACACAAGTTTTTAGAAAATGTGTTTTATTTCATAAATGGATTCTACAAAGTATGCACATTCTACGTCATAAGGACTTTCTATAGTTTGTGCATGCGTCCGGAAATAAGAAAAGCTTATTTCCACCTTTTTTTAAAATCACAGCTTCTAGAAGGTTTACATGATTTCGTAAAAAACACGAGTTTTTAGAAAATGTGTTTTATTTCATAAATGGAATCTACAAAGTATGCACATTCTACGTCATAATGACTTTCTATAGTTTGCACATGCGTCCGGAAATAAGAAAAGCTTACTTCCCCCATTTTTTAAAATCACAGCTTCTAGAAGGTTTACATGATTTCTTAAAAAACATGAGTTTTTAGAAAATGTGTTTTATTTCATAAATGGAATCAACAAAGTATGCACATTCTGAGTCATAACGACTTTCTATAGTTTGCGCATGCGTTTGGAAATAAGAAAAGCTTACTTCCACCGTTTTTTAAAATCACAGCTTCTAGAAGGTTTACATGATTTCTCAAAAAACACGAGTTTTTGGAAAATGTGTTTTATTTCATAAATGGAATCAACAAAGTATGCACATTCTACGTCATAACGACTTTCTATAGTTTGCGCATTCGTCTGGAAATAAGAAAAGCTTACTTCCACCGCTTTTTTAAATCACAGCTTCTAGAAGGTTTACATGATTTCGTAGAAAACATGATCTTTTAGAAAATGTGTTTTATTTCATAAATGGAGTCAACAAAGTATGCACATTCTACGTCATAACGACTTTCTATAGTTTGCGCATGCGTTTGGAAATAAGAAAAGCTTACTTCCCCCGTTTTTTAAAATAACAGCTTCTAGAAGGTTTACATGATTTGTTAAAAAACATGAGTTTTTAGAAAATGTGTTGTATTTCATAAAAGGAATCAACAAAGTATGCACATTCTACGTCATAACGACTTTCTATAATTCGCGCATTCGTCCGGAAATAAGAAAAGCTTACTTCCACCGTTTTTTAAAATCACAGCTTCTAGAAGGTTTACATGATTTCGTAAAAAACACGAGTTTTTAGAAAATGTGTTTTATTTGATAAATGGAATCTACAAAGTATGCACATTCCACGTCATAACGACTTTCTATAGTTTGCGCATGTGTCCGGAAATAAGAAAAGCTTACTTCCCCCGTTAGTTAAAATCACAGCTTCTAGAAGGTTTACATGATTTCGTAAAAAACAAGAGTTTTAGAAAATGTGTTTTATTTCATAAATGGAATCTACAAAGTATGCACATTCTACGTCATAACGACTCTCTATAGTTTGCGCATGCGTCCGGAAATAAGAAAAGCTTACTTCCCCCGTTTTTTAAAATCACAGCTTCTAGAAGGTTTACATGATTTCTTAAAAAACACGAGCTTTTAGAAAATGTGTTTTATTTCATAAATGGAATCAACAAAGTATGCACATTCTACATCATAACGACTTTCTATAGTTTGCGCATGCGTTTGGAAACAAGAAAAGGTTACTTCCCCCGTTTTTTAAAATCACAGCTTCTAGAAGGTTTACATGATTTGTTAAAAAACACGAGTTTTTAGAAAATGTGTTTTATTTCATAAATGGAATCAACAAAGTATGCACATTCTACGTCATAGCGACTTTCAATAGTTTGCGCATGCGTCCGGAAATAAGAAAAGCTTACTTCCACAGTTTTTAAAATCACAACTTCTAGAAGGTTTACATGATTTCGTAAAAAACACGAGTTTTTAGAAAATGTGTTTTATTTCATAAATGCTATTTACAAACTATGCACATTCTACGTCATAACGACTTTCTATAGTTTGTGCATTTGTCCAGAAATAAGAAAAGCTTACTTCCACCGTTTTTTAAAATCACAGCTTCTAGAAGGTTTACATGATTTCGTAACAAACACAAGTTTTTAGAAAATGTGTTTTATTTCATAAATGGATTCTACAAAGTATGCACATTCTACGTCAGAACGAATTTCTATAGTTTACGCATGCGTCTGGAAATAAGAAAAGCTTACTTCCCCCATTTTTTAAAACCAAAGCTTCTAGAAGGTTTACATGATTTCTTAAAAAACACGAGTTTTTAGAAAATGTGTTTTATTTCATAAATGGAATCAACAAAGTATGCACATTCTACGTCATAGCGACTTTCAATAGTTTGCGCATGCGTCCGGAAATAAGAAAAGCTTACTTCCACCGTTTTCTAAATCACAGCTTCTAGAAGGTTTACATGATTTCGTAAAAACACGAGTTTTTAGAAAATGTGTTTTATTTGATAAATGGAATCTACAAGGTATGCACATTCTACGTCATAACGACTTTCTATAGTTTGTGCATGCGTCCGGAAGTAAGAATATCTTACTTCCACCGTTTTTTAAATCACAGCCTCTAGAAGGTTTACATGATTTCGTAAAAAACACAAGTTTTTAGAAAATTTCTTTTATTTCATCAATGGAAACTACAAAGTATGCACATTCTACATCATAACGACTTTCTATAGTTTGCGCATGCGTCTGGAAATAAGAAAAGCTTACTTCCACCGTTTTTTAAAATCACAGCTTCTAGAAGGTTTACATGATTTCGTAAAAAAACAGGAGTTTTTAGAAAATGTGTTTGATTTCATAAATGGAATCTACAAAGTATGCACATTCTACGTCATAACGACTTTCTATAGTTTGCGCATGCGTCCGGAAATAAGAAAAGCTTACTTCCACGGTTTTTTTTTAATCACAGCTTCTAGAAGGTTTACATGATTTCTTAAAAAACACGAGTTTTTAGAAAATGTGTTTTATTTCATAAATGGAATCAACAAAGTATGCACATTCTACGTCATAATAACTTTCTATAGTTTGTGCATGCGTTTGGAAATAAGAAAAGCTTACTTCCCCCATTTTTTAAAATCACAGCTTGTAGAAGGTTTACATGATTTCTTAAAAAACACGACTTTTTAGAAAATGTGTTTTATTTCATAAATGGAATCAACAAAGTATGCACATTCTACGTCATAACGACTTTGTATAGTTTGCGCATTCGTCCGGAAATAAGAAAAGCTTACTTCCACCGTTTATTAAAATCACAGCTTCTAGAAGGTTTACATGATTTCGTAAAAAACACGAGTTTTTAGAAAATATGTTTTATTTCATAAATGCAATCTGCAAAGTATGCACATTCTACGTCATAACAACTTTCTATAGTTTGCGCATGCGTCCGGTAATAAGAAAAGCTTACTTCCCCCGTTTTTTAAAATCACGGCTTCTAGAATGTTTACATGATTTCGTAAAAAACACGAGTTTTTAGAAAATGTGTTTTATTTCATAAATGGAATCTAGAAAGTATGCACATTCTATGTCATAACGACTTTTTATAGTTTGCGCATGCGTCCGGAAATAAGAAAAGCTTACTTCCCCCGTTTTTTAAAACCACAGCTTCTAGAAGGTTTACATGATTTCTTAAAAAACACGAGTTTTTAGAAAATGTGCTTTATTTCATAAATGGAATCAACAAAGTATGCACATTCTACGTCATAACGACTTTCTATAGTTTCCGCATGCGTCCGGAAATAAGAAAAGCTTACTTCCACCGTTTTTTAAAATCACAGCTTCTAGAAGGTTTACATGATTTCGTAAAAAACACGAGTTCTTAGAAAATGTGTTTTATTTCATAAATGGAATCAACAAAGTATGCACATTCTACGTCATAACGACTTTCTACAGTTTGCGCATTCTTCCGGAAATAAGAAAAGCTTACTTCCACTGTTTTTTAAAATCACAGCTTCTAGAAGGTTTACATGATTTCGTAAAAAACACGAGTTTTTAGAAAATGTGTTTTATTTCGTAAATGGAATCAAGAAAGTATGAACATTCTACGTCATAACGACTTTCTATAGTTTGCGCATTCGTACGGAAATAAGAAAAGCTTACTTCTACCATTTTCTAAATCATAGATTCTAGAAGGTTTACATGATTTCGTAAAAAACACGAGTTTTTATAAAATGTGTTTTATTTGATAAATGGAATCTACAAAGTATGCACATTCTATGTCATAAGGACTTTCTATAGTTTGCGCATGTGTTCGGAAATAAGAAAAGCTTACTTCCACCGTTTTTTAAAATCACAGCTTCTATAAGGTTTACATGATTTCGTAAAAGACACGAGTTTTTAGAAAATGTGTTTTATTTCATAAATGGAATCTACAAAGTACGCACATTCTACGTCATAAGGACTTTCTATAGTTTGCGAATGCGTCCGAAAATAAGAAAAGCTTACTTCCACCGTTTTCTAAATCACAGATTCTAGAAGGTTTACATCATTTCGTAAAAAACACGAGTTTTTATAAAATGTGTTTTATTTGATAAATGGAATCTACAAAGTATGCATATTCTACGTCATAAGGACTTTCTATAGTTTGCGCATGCGTTCGGAAATAAGAAAAGCTTACTTCCACGATTTTTTATAATCACAGCTTCTAGAAGATTTACATGATTTCGTAAAAAACATGAGTTTTTAGAAAATGTCTTTTATTTCATAAATGGAATCTACAAAGTATGCACATTCTACGTCATAACGACTTTCTATAGATTGTGCATGCGTCCGGAAATAAGAACAGGCTTACTTCCACCGTTTTTTAAAATCACAGCTTCTATAAGGTTTACATGATTTCGTAAAAAACACGAGTTTTTAGAAAATGTGTTTTATTTCATAAATGGAATCTACAAAGTACACACATTCTACGTCATAAGGACTTTCTATAGTTTGCGAATGCGTCCGGAAATAACAAAAGCTTACTTCCACCGTTTTTTAAAATCACAGCTTCTAGAAGGTTTACATGATTTCGTAAAAAACACGAGTTTTTAGAAAATGTGTTTTATTCCATAAATGGAATGTACAAAGTATGCACATTCTACGGCATAACGACTTTCTATAGTTTGCACATGCGTCAAGAAATAAGAAAAGCTTACTTCCCCCGTTTTTTAAAATCACAGCTTCTAGAAGGTTTACATGATTTCTTAAAAAACACGAGTTTTTAGAAAATGTGTTTTATTTCATAAATGGAATCTACAAAGTATGCACATTCTAGGTCATAACAACTTTCTATAGTTTGCGCATGCATTTGGAAATAAGAAAAGCTTACTTCCCCTGTTTTTTAAAATCCTAGCTTCTAGAAGGTTTACATGATTTATTAAAAAACATGAGTTTTTAGAAAATGTGTTTAATTTCATAAATGGAATCAACAAAGTCTGCACATTCTACATGATAAGGACTTTCTATAGTTTGTGTATGCGTCCGGAAATAAGAAAAGCTTACTTCCACCGTTTTTTATAATCACAGCTTCTAGAAGATTTACATGATTTCTTAAAAAACACGAGTTTTTAGAAAATGTGTTTTATTTCATAAATAGAATCAACAAAGTATGCACATTCTACGTCATAATGACTTTCTATAGTTTGCGGATGCGTCCGGAAATAAGAAAAGCTTACTTCCCCCGTTTTTTAAAATCACAGCTTCAAGAAGGTTTACATGATTTCGTAAAGAACACGAGTTTTTAGAAAATGTGTTTTATTTCATAAATGGAATCAACAAAGTATGCACATTCTACGTCATAACGACTTTCTATAGTTTCCGCATGCGTCCAGAAATAAGAAAAGCTTACTTCCACCGTTTTTTGAAATCACAGCTTCTAGAAGTTTTACATGATTTCGTAAAAAACACGAGTTTTTAGAAAATGTGTTTTATTTCATAAATGGAATCTACAAAGTATGCACATTCTGCGTCATAACGACTTTCTATAGTTTGCACATGCGTCCAGAAATAAGAAAAGCTTACTTCGCCCGTTTTTTAAAATCACAGCTTCTAGAAGGTTTACATGATTTCTTAAAAAACATGAGTTTTTAGAAAATGTGTTTTATTTCATAAATGGAGTCAACAAAGTCTGTAGATTCTACGTCATAAGGAATTTCTATAGTTTGCGCATGCGTCCGAAAATAAGAAAAGCTTACTTCCACCGTTTTTTAAATTCACAGCTTCTAGAAGGTTTACATGATATCTTAAAAAACACAAGTTTTTAGAAAATGTGTTTTATTTCATAAATGGAATCAACAAAGTATGCACATTCTACGTCATAACGACTTTTTATAGTTTGCGCATTCGTCCGGAAATAAGAAAATCTTACTTCCACCGTTTTTTAAAATCACAGCTTCTAGAAGGTTTACATGATTTCGTAAAAAAACATGAGTTTTTAGAAAAATGTGCTTTATTTCATGAATGGAATCTACAAAGTATGCACATTCTACGTCATAACGACTTTCTATAGTTTGCGCATGCATCCAGAAATAAGAAAAGCTTACTTCCACCGGTTTTTGTAAATCACAGCTTCTAGAAGGTTTACATGATTTCATAAAAAACACGAGTTTTTAGAAAATGTGCTTTATTTCATAAATGGAATCTACAAAGTATGCACATTCTACGTCATAACGACTTTCTATAGTTTGCGCATTCATCCGGAAATAAGAAAAGCTTACTTACACCGTTTTTTAAAATCACAGCTTCTAGAAGGTTTACATGATTTCGTAAAAAACACGAGTTTTTAGAAAATGTACTTTATTTCATAAATGGAATCTACAAAGTATGCACATTCGATGTCATAACGACTTTCTATAGTTTGCGCATGCGTCCAGAATTAAGAAAAGCTTACTTCCCCCGTTTTTTAAAATCACAGCTTCTAGAAGGTTTACATGATTTCTTAAAAAACATGAGTTTTTAGAAAATGTCTTTTATTTCATAAATGGAATCAACAAAGTATGCACATTCTACGTCATAACGACTTTCTATAGTTTACGCATGCGTTTGGAAATAAGAAAAGCTTACTTCCCCCATTTTTTAAAATCACAGCTTCTAGAAGGTTTACATGATTTCGTAAAAAACACGAGTTTTTAGAAAATGTGTTTTATTTCATAAATGGAATCTACAAAGTATGCACATTCTACGTCATAACAAATTTCTATAGTTTGCGCATTTGTCCGGAAATAAGAAAAGCTTACTTCCACCGTTTTTTAAAATCACAACTTCTAGAAGGTTTACATCATTACGTAAAGAACAGGAGTTTTTAGAAAATGTGCTTTATTTCATAAATGGAATCTACAAAGTATGCACATTCTACGTCATAATGACTTTCTATAGTTTGCGCATGCGTCCGGAAATAAGAAAAGCCTACTTCCCCCGTTTTTTAAAATCACAGCTTCTAGAAGGTTTACATGATTTCGTAAAAAACATGAGTTTTTAGAAAATGTGTTTTATTTCATAAATGGAATCAACAAAGTATGCACATTCTACGTCATAACAACTTTCTATAGTTTGCGCATGCGTTTGGAAATAAGAAAAGCTTACTTCCCCCGTTTTTTAAAATCACAGCTTCTAGAAGGTTTACAAGATATCTTAAAAAACACGAGTTTTTAGAAAATGTGTTTTATTTCATAAATGGAATCAACAAAGTATGCACATTCTACGTCATAACGACTTTCTATAGTTTGTGCATGCGTCCGTCAATAAGAAAAGCTTACTTCCCCCGTTTTTTAAAATCACAGCTTCTAGAAGGTTTACATGATTTCTTAAAAAACACGAGTTTTTAGAAAATGTGTTTTATTTCATAAGTGGAATCAACAAAGTATGCACATTCTACGTTATAACGACTTTCTATAGTTTGCGCATTCGTCCGGAAATAAGAAAATCTTACTTCCACCATTTTTTAAAATCACAGCTTCTAGAAGGTTTACATGATTTCGTAAAAAACATGAATTTTTAGAAAATTTGCTTTATTTCACGAATGGAATCTACAAAGTATGCACATTCTACGTCATAACGACTTTCTATAGTTTGCGCATGCGTCCGGAAATAAGAAAAGCTTACTTCCACCGTTTTTTTAAATCACAGCTTCTAGAAGGTTTACATGATTTCGTAAAAAAACACGAGTTTTTAGAAAATGTCCTTTATTTCATAAATGGAATCTACAAAGTATGCACATTCTACGTCATAACGACTTTCTATAGTTTGCGCATTCATCCGGAAATAAGAAAAGCTTACTTACACCGTTTCTTAAAATCACAGCTTCTAGAAGGTTTACATGATTTTGTAAAAAACACGAGTTTTTAGAAAATGTACTTTATTTCATGAATGGAATCTACAAAGTATGCACATTCTACGTCATAACGACTTTCTATAGTTTGCGCATGCATCCAGAAATAAGAAAATCTTACTTCCACCGTTTTTTAAAATCACAGCTTCTAGAAGTTTTACATGATTTCTTAAAAAACATGAGTTTTTAGAAAATGTGTTTTATTTCGTAAATGGAATCAACAAAGTATGCACATTCTACGTCATAACGACTTTCTATAGTTTGCGCATGCGTTTGGAAATAAGAAAAGCTTACTTCCCCCGTTTTTTAAAATCACAGCTTCTTGAAGGTTTACATGATTTCGTAAAAAACACGAGTTTTTAGAAAATGTGTTTTATTTCATAAATGGAATCTACAAAGTATGCACATTCTACGTCATAACGAATTTCGATAGTTTGCGCATGCGTCTGGAAATAAGAAAAGCTTACTTCCACCGTTTTTTAAAATCACAGCTTCTAGAAGGTTTACATGATTTATTAAAAAACACGAGTTTTTAGAAAATGTGTTTTATTTCATAAATGGAATAAACAAAGTCTGCACATTCTGCGTCAGAAGGACTTTCTATAGTTTGCGCATGCATCCGGAAATAAGAAAAGCTTACTTCCATAGTTTTTTAAAATCACAGCTTCTAGAAGGTTTACATGATTTCGTAAAAAACACGAGTTTTTAGAAAATGTGTTTTATTTCATAAATCATCTACAAAGTATGCACATTCTACGTCATAACGACTTTCTATAGTTTGCGCATGCGTTTGGAAATAAGAAAAGCTTACTTCCCCCATTTTTTAAAATCACAGCTTCTAGAAGGTTTACATGATTTCTTAAAAAACACTAGTTTTTAGAAAATGTGTTTTATTTCATAAATGGAATCTAAAAAGTATGCACATTCTACTTTATAACGACTTTCTATAGTTTGCGCATGCATTTGGAAATAAGAAAACCTTACTTCCCCTGTTTTTTAAAATCACAGCTTTTAGAAGGTTTACAAGATTTCTTAAAAAACACGAGTTTTTAGAAAATGTGTTTTATTTGATAAATGGAATCAACAAAGTATGCACATTTAACGTCATAACGTCTTTCTATAGTTTGCGCATGCGTTTGGAAATAAGAAAAGGTTACTTCCCCCGTTTTTTAAAATCACAGCTTCTAGAAGGTTTACATGATTTATTAAAAAACATGAGTTTTTAGAAAATGTGTTTTATTTCATAAATGGAATAAACAAAGTCTGCACATTCTGCGTCATAAGGACTTTCTATCGTTTGCGCATGCATCCGGAAATAAGAAAGGCCAACTTCCACCGTTTTTTAAAATCACGGCTTCTAGAAGGTTTACATGATTTCGTAAAAAACACTAGTTTTTAGAAAATGAGTTTTATTTCATAAATGGAATCTTAAAAGTATGCACATTCTATGTTATAGAGACTTTCTATAGTGTGCGCATGCGTCTGGAAATAAGAAAAGCTTACTTCCACAGTTTTTTAAAATCACAGCTTCTAGAAGGTTTACATGATTTCGTAAAAAACACGAGTTTTTAGAAAATGTGTTTTATTTCATAAATGGAATCAACAAAGTATGCACATTTTATGTCATAACGACTTTTTATAGTTTGCGCATGTGTCCGGAAATAAGAAAAGCTTATTTCCCTCGCTTTTTAAGATCACAACTTTTAGAAGGTTTACATGATTTCTTAAAAAACACGAGTTTTTAGAAAATGTGTTTTATTTCATAAATGGAATCAACAAAGTATGCACATTCTACGTCATAACGACTTTCTATAGTTTGTGCATGCGTTTGGAAATAAGAAAAGCTTAGTTCCCCCGTTTTTTAAAATCACAGCTTCTAGAAGGTTTACATGATTTTTTAAGAAACACGAGTTTTTAGAAAATGTGTTTTATTTCATAAATGGAACCTACAAAGTATGCACATTCTACGTCATAACGACTTTCTATAGTTTGCACATGCATCCGGAAATAAGAAAAGCTTACTTCCCCCGTTTTTTAAAATCACAGCTTCTAGAAGGTTTACATGATTTCTTAAAAAACACGAGTTTTTAGAAAATGTGTTTTATTTCATAAATGGAATCAACAGAGTATGCACATTCTACATCATAACGACTTTCTATAGTTTGCGCATGCATTTGGAAATAAGAAAAGCTTACTTCCCCTGTTTTTTAAAATCACAGCTTCTAGAAGGTTTACAAGATTTCTTAAAAAACACGAGTTTTTAGAAAATGTGTTTTATTTGATAAATGGAATCAACAAAGTATGCACATTTAACGTCATAACGTCTTTCTATAGTTTGCGCATGCGTTTGGAAATAAGAAAAGCTTACATCCCCCGTTTTTTAAAATCACAGCTTCTAGAAGGTTTACATGATTTGTTAAAAAACACGAGTTTTTAGAAAATGTGTTTTATTTCATAAATGGAATCAACAAAGTATGCACATTCTACGTCATAACGATTTTCTATAGTTTGCACATGCGTCCGGAAATAAGAAAAGCTTACTTCCACCATTTTTTAAAATCACAGCTTCTAGAAGGTTTACATGACTTCTTAAAAAACATGAGTTTTTAGAAAATGTGTTTTATTTCATAAATGGAATCAACAAAGTATGCACATTCTACGTCATAACGATTTCTATAGTTTGCGCATGCGTTTGGAAATAAGAAAAGCTTACTTCCCCCATTTTTTAAAATCACGGCTTCTAGAAGGTTTACATGATTTATTAAAAAACACGAGTTTTTAGAAAATGTGTTTTATTTCATAATTGGAATCAACAAAGTATACACATTCTACGTCATAATGACTTTCTATAGTTTGCGAATGCGTCCGGAAATAAGAAAAGCTTAATTCCACCGTTTTTTAAAATCACAGCTTCTAGAAGGTTTACATGATTTCTTAAAAAGCACGAGTTTTTAGAAAATGTGTTTTATTTCATAAATGGAATCAACAAAGTATGCACATTCTACATCATAACGAATTTCTATAGTTTGCGCATTCGTCCGGAAATAAGAAAAGCTTACTTCCACCATTTTTTAAAATCACAGCTTCTAGAAGGTTTACACGATTTCGTAAAAAACACGTGTTTTTAGAAAATGTGTTTTATTTCATAAATGGAATCAACAAAGTATGCACATTCTACGTCATAACGACTTTCTATAGTTTGCGCATTGATCCGGAAATAAGAAAAGCTTACTTCCACCATTTTTTAAAATCACAGCTTCTAGAAGGTTTACATGATTTCGTAAAAAACACAAGTTTTTAGAAAATGTGTTTTATTTCATAAATGGAATCTACAAAGTATGCACATTCTACGTCATAACGACTTTCTATAGTTTGCGCATGCGTTTGGAAATAAGAAAAGATTACTTCCCCCGTTTTTTAAAATCACAGCTTTTAGAACGTTTACATGATTTCTTAAAAAACACGAGTTTTTAGAAAATGCGTTTTATTTCGTAAATGGAATCAACAAAGTATGCACATTCTATGTCATAACGACTTTCTATAGTTTGCGCATTGATCCGGAAATAAGAAAATCTTACTTCCACCATTTTTTAAAATCACAGCTTCTAGAAGGTTTACATGATTTCGTACAAAACACAAGTTTTTAGAAAATGTGTTTTATTTCATAAATGGAATCTACAAAGTATGCACATTCTACGTCATAACAACTTTCTATAGTTTGCGCTTGCGTTTGGAAATAAGAAAAGCTTACTTCCCTCGTTTTTTAAAATCACAGCTTCTAGAAGGTTTACATGATTTCTTAAAAAACACGAGTTTTTTGAAAATGTGTTTTATTTCCTAAATGGAATCAACAAAGTATGCACATTATACGTCATAACGACTTTCTATTGTTTGCGCATGCGTTTGTAAATAAGAAAAGCTTACATCCCCCATTTTTTAAAATCACAGCTTATAGAAGGTTTACATGATTTCTTAAAAAACACAAGTTTTTAGAAAATGTTCTTTATTTTTATAAATGGAATCAACAAAGTATGGACATTCTACGTCATAACGACTTTCTATAGTTTGCGCTTTCGTTTGGAAATAAGAAAAGCTTACTTCCCTCGTTTTTTAAAATCACAGCTTCTAGAAGGTTTACATGATTTCTTAAAAAACACGAGAAAATGTGTTTTACTTCATCAATGGAATCAACAAAGTATGCACATTCTACGTCATAATGACTTTCTATAGTTTGCAAATGCGTCCGGAAATAAGAAAAGCTTACTTCCACCGTTTTTTTAAAATCACAGCACTAGTTTTTAGAAAATGTGTTTTATTTCATAAATGGAATCAACAAAGTATGCACATTCTACGTCATAACGAATTTCTATAGTTTGCACATGCGTTTGGAAATAAGAAAAGCTTACATCCCTCGTTTTTTAAAATCACAGCTTTTAGAAGGTTTACATGATTTCTTAAAAAACACGAGAAAATGTGTTTTACTTCATAAATGGAATCAACAAAGTATGCACATTCTACGTCATAATGACTTTCTATAGTTTGCAAATGCGTCCGGAAATAAGAAAAGCTTACTTCCACCGTTTTTTAAAATCACCGCTTCTAGAAGATTTACATGATTTCGTAAAAAACACAAGTTTTTAGAAAATGTGTTTTATTTCGTCAATGGAATCAACAAAGTATGCACATTCTACGTCATAACAACTTTCTATAGTTTGCGCATTCGTCCGTAAATAAGAAAAGCTTACTTCCACCGTTTTTTAAAATCACAGCTTCTAGAAGGTTTACATAATTTCGTAAAAAACACGAGTTTTTAGAAAATGTACTTTATTTCATAAATGGAATCTACAAAGTATGCACATTCTATGTCATAACGACTTTCTATAGTTTGCGCATGCGTCCGGAAATAAGAAAAGCTTACTTCCCCCGTTTTTTAAAATCACAGCTTCTAGAAGGTTTACATGATTTCGTAAAAAACATGAGTTTTTAGAAAAGGTGTTTTATTTCATAAATGGAATGAACAAAGTATGCACATTCTATGTCATAACGACTTTCTATAGTTTGCGCATGCGTTTGGAAATAAGAAAAGCTTACTTCCCCCGTTTTTTAAAATCACAGCTTCTAGAAGGTTTACAAGATATCTTAAAAAACACGAGTTTTTAGAAAATGTGTTTTATTTCATAAATGGAATCAACAAAGTATGCACATTCTACATCATAACGACTTTCTATAGTTTGCGCATGCATTTGGAAATAAGAAAAGCTTACTTCCCCTGTTTTTTAAAATCACAGCTTCTAGAAGGTTTACAAGATTTCTTAAAAAACACAAGTTTTTAGAAAATTTGTTTTATTTGATAAATGGAATCAACAAAGTGTGCACATTTAACGTCATAACGTCTTTCTATAGTTTGCGCATGCGTTTGGAAATAAGAAAAGCTTACATCCCCCGTTTTTTAAAATCACAGCTTCTAGAAGGTTTACATGATTTGTTAAAAAACACGAGTTTTTAGAAAATGTGTTTTATTTCATAAATGGAATCAACAAACTATGCACATTCTACGTCATAACGATTTTCTATAGTTTGCACATGCGTCCGGAAATAAGAAAAGCTTACTTCCACCATTTTTTAAAATCACAGCTTCTAGAAGGTTTACATGACTTCTTAAAAAACACGAGTTTTTAGAAAATGTGTTTTATTTCATAAATGGAATCAACAAAGTATGCACATTCTACGTCATAATGATTTCTATAGTTTGCACATGCGTTTGGAAATAAGAAAAGCTTACTTCCCCCGTTTTTTAAAATCACAGCTTCTAGAAGGTTTACATGATTTGTTAAAAAACACGAGTTTTTAGAAAATGTGTTTTATTTCATAAATGGAATAAACAAAGTATACACATTCTACGTCATAATGACTTTCTATAGTTTGCGAATGCGTCCGGAAATAAGAAAAGCTTAATTCCACCGTTTTTTAAAATCACAGCTTCTAGAAGGTTTACATGATTTCTTAAAAAGCACGAGTTTTTAGAAAATGTGTTTTATTTCATAAATGGAATCAAAAAAGTATGCACATTCTACATCATAACGAATTTCTATAGTTTGCGCATTCGTCCGGAAATCAGAAAAGCTTACTTCCACCATTTTTTAAAATCACAGCTTCTAGAAGGTTTACACGATTTCGTAAAAAACACGTGTTTTTAGAAAATGTGTTTTATTTCATAAATGGAATCTACAAAGAATGCACATTCTACGTCATAACAACTTTCTATAGTTTGCGCATGCGTCCGGAAATAAGAAAAGCTTACTTCCCCCGTTTTTTAAAATCACAGCTTCCAGAAGGTTTACATGATTTCTTAAAAAACACGAGTTTTTAGAAAATGTGTTTTATTTCATAAATGGAATCAACAAAGTATGCACATTCTACGTCATCACGACTTTCTATAGTTTGCGCATGCGTTTGGAAATAAGAAAAGCTTACTTCCCCCGTTTTTTAAAATCACAGCTTCTAGAACGTTTACATGATTTCTTAAAAAACATGAGTTTTTAGAAAATGCGTTTTATTTCGTAAATGGAATCAAAAAAGTATGCACATTCTACGTCATAACGACTTTCTATAGTTTGTGCATTGATCCGGAAATAAGAAAAGCTTACTTCCACCGTTTTTTAAAATCATAGCTTCTAGAAGGTTTACATGATTTCGTAAAAAACACAAGTTTTTAGAAAATGTGTTTTATTTCATAAATGGAATCTACAAAGTATGCACATTCTACGTCATAACGACTTTCTATAGTTTGCGCTTGCGTTTGGAAATAAGAAAAGCTTACTTCCCTCGTTTTTTAAAATCACAGCTTCTAGAAGGTTTACATGATTTCTTAAAAAACACGAGTTTTTTGAAAATGTGTTTTATTTCCTAAATGGAATCAACAAAGTATGCACATTATACGTCATAACGACTTTCTATTGTTTGCGCATGCGTTTGTAAATAAGAAAAGCTTACATCCCCCGTTTTTTAAAATCACAGCTTATAGAAGGTTTACATGATTTCTTAAAAAACACAAGTTTTTAGAAAATGTTCTTTATTTTTATAAATGGAATCAACAAAGTATGGACATTCTACGTCATAACGACTTTCTATAGTTTGCGCTTTCGTTTGGAAATAAGAAAAGCTTACTTCCCTCATTTTTTAAAATCACAGCTTCTAGAAGGTTTACATGATTTCTTAAAAAACACGAGTTTTTAGAAAATGTGTTTTATTTCATAAATGGAATCAACAAAGTATGCACATTCTACGTCATAACGACTTTCTATAGTTTGTACATGCGTTTGGAAATAAGAAAAGCTTACATCCCTCGTTTTTTAAAATCACAGCTTTTAGAAGGTTTACATGATTTCTTAAAAAACACGAGAAAATGTGTTTTACTTCATAAATGGAATCAACAAAGTATGCACATTCTACGTCATAATGACTTTCTATAGTTTGCAAATGCGTCCGGAAATAAGAAAATCTTACTTCCACCGTTTTTTAAAATCACCGCTTCTAGAAAGTTTACATGATTTCGTAAAAAACACAAGTTTTTAGAAAATGTGTTTTATTTCGTCAATGGAATCAACAAAGTGTGCACATTCTACGTCATAACAACTTTCTATAGTTTGCGCATTCGTCCGTAAATAAGAAAAGCTTACTTCCACCGTTTTTTAAAATCACAGCTTCTAGAAGGTTTACATAATTTCGTAAAAAACACGAGTTTTTAGAAAATGTGTTTTATTTCATCAATTGAATCAACAAAGTATGCACATTGTACATCATAACTACTTTCTATAGTTTGCGCATTCGTCCGGAAATAAGAAAAGCTTACTTCCCCCGTTTTTTAAAATCACAGCTTCTAGAAGGTTTACATGATTTCTTAAAAAACACGAGTTTTTAGAAAATGTGTTTTATTTAATAAATGGAATCAACAAAGTATGCACATTCTACATCATAACGACTTTCTATAGTTTGTGCATTCGACCGGAAATAAGAAAAGCTTACTTCCACCGTTTTTTAAAATCACAGCTTCGTGAAGGTTTACATGATTTCGTAAAAAACACGAGTTTTTAGAAAATGTGTTTTATTTCATAAATGGAATCTACAAAGCACATTCTACGTCATAACGACTTTCTATAGTTTGCACATGCGTCCGGAAATAAGAAAAGCTTACTTCCCCCGTTTTTTCAAATCATAGCTTTTAGAAGGTTTACATGATTTCTTAAAAAACATGACTTTTTAGAAAATGTGTTTTATTTCATAAATGGAATCAACAAAGTATGCACATTCTATGTCATAACGACTTTCTATAGTTTGCGCATTTGTCCGGAAATAAGAAAAGCTTACTTCCACCGTTTTTTAAAATCACAGCTTCTAGAAGATTTACATGATTTTTTAAAAAACATGAGTTTTTAGAAAATGTGTTTTATTTCATAAATGGAATCAACAAAGTATGCACATTCTACGTCATAACGACTTTCTATAGTTTACGCATTAGTTCGGAAATAAGAAAAGCTTACTTCCACCGTTTTTTAAAATCACGGCTTCTAAAAGGTTTACAAGATTTCGTAAAAAACACGAGTTTTTAGAAAATGTGTTTTATTTCATAAATGGAATCTAAAAAGTATGCATATTCTACGTCATAACGACTTTCTATAGTTTGCGCATGCGTCCGGAAATAAGAAAATCTTACTTCCCCCGTTTTTTAAAATCACAGCTTCTAGAATGTTTACATGATTTCGTAAAAAACACGAGTTTTTAGAAAATGTGTTTTATTTCATAAATGGAATCAACAAAGTATGCACATTCTACATCATAACGACTTTCTATAGTTTGCGCATGCGTTTGGAAATAAGAAAAGCTTACTTCCCCCGTTTTTTAAAATCACAGCTTCTAGAGGGTTTACATGATTTCTTAAAAAACACGAGTTTTTAGAAAATGTGTTTTATTTCATAAATGGAATCAACAAAGTATGCACATTCTACATCATAACCAATTTCTATAGTTTGCGCATGCGTTTGGAAATAAGAAAAGCTTACTTCCCCCGTTTTTTAAAATCACAGCTTCTAGAGGGTTTACATGATTTCTTAAAAAAAACGAGTTTTTAGAAAATGTGTTTTATTTCATAAATGGAATCAACAAAGTATGCACATTCTACATCATAACGACTTTCTATAGTTTGCGCATGCGTCTGGAAATAAGAAAAGCTTACATCCCCCGTTTTTTAAAATCACAGCTTCTAGACGGTTTACATGATTTCGTAAAAAACACGAGTTTTTAGAAAATGTGTTTTATTCCATAAATGGAATCTACAAAGTATGCACATTCTACGTCATAACGACTTTCTATAGTTTGCGCATGCGTCCGGAAATAAGAAAACATTACTTCCACCGTTTTTTAAAATCACCGCTTCTAGAAAGTTTACATGATTTCGTAAAAAACACAAGTTTTTAGAAAATGTGTTTTATTTCGTCAATGGAATCAACAAAGTGTGCACATTCTACGTCATAACAACTTTCTATAGTTTGCGCATTCGTCCGTAAATAAGAAAAGCTTACTTCCACCGTTTTTTAAAATCACAGCTTCTAGAAGGTTTACATAATTTCGTAAAAAACACGAGTTTTTAGAAAATGTGTTTTATTTCATCAATTGAATCAACAAAGTATGCACATTGTACATCATAACTACTTTCTATAGTTTGCGCATTCGTCCGGAAATAAGAAAAGCTTACTTCCCCCGTTTTTTAAAATCACAGCTTCTAGAAGGTTTACATGATTTCTTAAAAAACACGAGTTTTTAGAAAATGTGTTTTATTTAATAAATGGAATCAACAAAGTATGCACATTCTACATCATAACGACTTTCTATAGTTTGTGCATTCGACCGGAAATAAGAAAAGCTTACTTCCACCGTTTTTTAAAATCACAGCTTCGTGAAGGTTTACATGATTTCGTAAAAAACACGAGTTTTTAGAAAATGTGTTTTATTTCATAAATGGAATCTACAAAGTATGCACATTCTACGTCATAACGACTTTCTATAGTTTGCACATGCGTCCGGAAATAAGAAAAGCTTACTTCCCCCGTTTTTTCAAATCATAGCTTTTAGAAGGTTTACATGATTTCTTAAAAAACACGACTTTTTAGAAAATGTGTTTTATTTCATAAATGGAATCAACAAAGTATGCACATTCTATGTCATAACGACTTTCTATAGTTTGCGCATTTGTTCGGAAATAAGAAAAGCTTACTTCCACCGTTTTTTAAAATCACAGCTTCTAGAAGGTTTACATGATTTCTTAAAAAACATGAGTTTTTAGAAAAATGTGTTTTATTTCATAAATGGAATCAACAAAGTATGCACATTCTACGTCATAACGACTTTCTATAGTTTACGCATTAGTTCGGAAATAAGAAAAGCTTACTTCCACCGTTTTTTAAAATCACGGCTTCTAAAAGGTTTACAAGATTTCGTAAAAAACACGAGTTTTTAGAAAATGTGTTTTATTTCATAAATGGAATCTACAAAGTATGCATATTCTACGTCATAACGACTTTCTATAGTTTGCGCATGCGTCCGGAAATAAGAAAATCTTACTTCCCCCGTTTTTTAAAATCACAGCTTCTAGAATGTTTACATGATTTCGTAAAAAACACGAGTTTTTAGAAAATGTGTTTTATTTCATAAATGGAATCAACAAAGTATGCACATTCTACATCATAACGACTTTCTATAGTTTGCGCATGCGTTTGGAAATAAGAAAAGCTTACTTCCCCCGTTTTTTAAAATCACAGCTTCTAGAGGGTTTACATGATTTCTTAAAAAACACGAGTTTTTAGAAAATGTGTTTTATTTCATAAATGGAATCAACAAAGTATGCACATTCTACATCATAACCAATTTCTATAGTTTGCGCATGCGTTTGGAAATAAGAAAAGCTTACTTCCCCCGTTTTTTAAAATCACAGCTTCTAGAGGGTTTACATGATTTCTTAAAAAAAACGAGTTTTTAGAAAATGTGTTTTATTTCATAAATGGAATCAACAAAGTATGCACATTCTACATCATAACGACTTTCTATAGTTTGCGCATGCGTCTGGAAATAAGAAAAGCTTACATCCCCCGTTTTTTAAAATCACAGCTTCTAGACGGTTTACATGATTTCGTAAAAAACACGAGTTTTTAGAAAATGTGTTTTATTCCATAAATGGAATCTACAAAGTATGCACATTCTACGTCATAACGACTTTCTATAGTTTGCGCATGCGTCCGGAAATAAGAAAACATTACTTCCACCGTTTTTTAAAATCACAGCTTCTAGAAGGTTTACATGATTTCGTAAAAAAAACGAGATTTTAGAAAATGTGCTTTATTTCTTAAATGGAATCTACAAAGTATGCACATTCTACGTCATAACGAATTTCTATAGTTTGCGCATGCGTCCGGAAATAAGAAAAGCTTACTTCTCCCGTTTTTTAAAATCACAGCTTCTAGAAGGTTTACATGATTTCGTAAAAAGCATGAGTTTTTAGAAAATGTGTTTTATTTCATAAATGGAATCTACAAAGTATGCACATTATACGTCATAACGACTTTCTATAGTTTGCACATGCGTCTGGAAATAAGAAAAGCTTACTTCCCCCATTTTTTAAAATCACAGCTTCTAGAAGGTTTACCTGATTTCGTAAAAAACACGAGTTTTTAGAAAATGTGTTTTATTTCATAAATGGAATCAACAAAGTATGCACATTCTACGTCATAACGACTTTCTATAGTTTGCGCATGCGTTTGGAAATAAGAAAAGCTTACTTCCCCCGTTTTTTAAAATCACAGCTTCTAGAAGGTTTACATGATTTCTTAAAAAACACGAGTTTTTAGAAAATGTGTTTTATTTCATAAATGGAATCAACAAAGTATGCACATTCTACGTCATAACGACTTTCTATAGTTTGCGCATGCGTCCGGAAATAAGAAAAACTTACTTCCACCGTTTTTTAAAATCACAGCTTCTAGAGGGTTTACATGATTTCTTAAAAAACACGAGTTTTTAGAAAATGTGTTTTATTTCATAAATGGAATCTACAAAGTATGCACATTCTACGTCATAACGACTTTCTATAGTTTGTGCATTCGTTTGGAAATAAGAAAAGCTTACTTCCACCGTTTTTTAAAATCACAGCTTCTAGAAGGTTTACATGATTTCGTAAAAAACACGAGTTTTTAGAAAATCTGCTTTATTTCATAAATGGAATCTACAAAGTATGCACATTCTACGTCATAACGACTTTCTATAGTTTGCACATGTGTCCAAAAATAAGAAAAGCTTACTTCCCCCGTTTTTTAATACCACAGCTTCTAGAAGGTTTACATGATTTCTTAAAAAACACGAGTTTTTAGAAAATGTGTTTTATTTCACAAATGCAATCTACAAAGTATGCACATTCTACTTCATAACGACTTTCTATAGTTTGCGCATGTGTCCGGAAATAAGAAAAGCTTACTTCCACCATTTTTTAAAATAACGGCTTCTAGAAGGTTTACATGATGTCGTAAAAAACACAAGTTTTTAGAAAATGTGTTTTATTTCATAAATGGAATCAACAAAGTATGCACATTCTACGTCATAACGACTTTCTATAGTTTGCGCATTCGTCCTGAAATAAGAAAAGCTTACTTCCACCGTTTTTTAAAATCACAGCTTCTAGAAGGTTTACATGATTTCTTAAAAAACATGAGTTTTTAGAAAATGTGTTTTATTTAATAAATGGAATCAACAAAGTATGCACATTCAACGTCATAACCAATTTCTATAGTTTGCGCATGCGTCCGGAAATAAGAAAAGCTTTTTTCCACCGTTTTTTAAAATCACAGCTTCTAGAGGGTTTACATGATTTCTTAAAAAACACGAGTTTTTAGAAAATGTGTTTTATTTCATAAATGGAATCAACAAAGTATGCACATTCTACGTCATAACGACTTTCTATAGATTGCGCATGCGTCCGAAAATAAGAAAAACTTACTTCCACCGTTTTTTAAGATCACAGCTTCTAGAGGGTTTACATGATTTCTTAAAAAATAGGAGTTTTTAGAAAATGTGTTTTATTTCATAAATGGAATCTACAAAGTATGCAAATTCTACGTCATAACGACTTTCTATAGTTTGCGCATGCGTCCGGAAATAAGAAAAGCTTACTTCCCTCGTTTTTTAATATCACAGCGTCTAGAAGGTTTACATGATTTCTTAAAAAACACGAGTTTTTAGAAAATTTGTATTATTTCATAAATCGAATCAACAAAGTATGCACATTCTACGTCATAACGAGTTTCTATAGTTTTCGCATGCGTCCGGAAATAAGAAAAGCTTACTTCCCCCATTTTTTAAAATCGCAGCTTCTAGAAGGTTTACATGATTTCTTAAAAAACAAGAGTTTTTAGAAAATGTCTTTTATTTCATAAATGGAATCAACAAAGTATGAACATTCTACGTCATAACGACTTTCTATAGTTTGCGCATGGGTTCGGAAATAAGAAAAGCTTACTTCCCCCATTTTTTAAAATCACAGCTTCTAGAAGGTTTACATGATTTCTTAAAAAACACAAGTTTTTAGAAAATGTGTTTTATTTCATAAATGGAATCAACAAAGCATGCACATTCTACATCATAACGACTTTCTATAGTTTGCGCATGCGTTTGGAAATAATAAAAGCTTACTTCCCCCGTTTTTTAAAATCACAGCTTCTAGAAGGTTTACATGATTTCTTAAAAACACGAGTTTTTAGAAAATGTGTTTTATTTCATAAATGGAATCAACAAAGTATGCACATTCTACGTCATAATGACTTTCTATAGTTTGCGCATGCGTTCGGAAATAAGAAAAGCTTACTTCCACCGTTTTTTAAAATCAGAGCTTCTAGTGGGTTTACATGATTTCTTAAAAAACACGAGTTTTTAGAAAATGTGTTTTATTTCATAAATGGAATCTAGAAAGTATGCACATTCTACGTCATAACGACTTTCTATAGTTTGCGCATGCGTCCGGAAATAAGAAAAGCTTACTTCCACCGGTTTTTAAAATCACAGCTTCTAGAAGGTTTACATGATTTCTTAAAAAACACGAGTTTTAAGAAAATGTGTTTTATTTCATAAATGGTATCAACAAAGTATTCACATTCTACGTCATAACGCCTTTCTATAGTTTGCGCATGCGTCCGGAAATAAGAAAAGCTTACTTCCACCGTTTTTTTAAAATCATAGCTTCTAGAAGGTTTACATGATTACGTAAAAAACACGAGTTTTTAGAAAATGTGTTTTATTTCATAAATGAAATCAACAAAGTATGCACATTCTATGTCATAACGACTTTCTATTGTTTGCACATGCGTCCGAAAATAAGAAAAGCTTACTTCCACCGTTTTGTAAAATCACAGCTTCTAGAAGGTTTACATGATTTCTTAAAAAACACGAGTTTTTAGAAAATGTGCTTTACTTCATAAATGAAATCTACAAAGTATGGACATTCTACGTCATAACGACTTTCTATAGTTTGTGCATGCGTCCGGAAATAAGAAAAGCTTACTTCCACCGTTTTTTAAAATCACAGCTTCTAGAAGGTTTACATGATGTCATAAAAAACACGAGTTTTTAGAAAATGTGTTTTATTTCATAAATGGAATCAACAAAGTATGCACATTCTACGTCATAATGACTTTCTATAGTTTGTGCATGGGTTTGGAAATAAAAAAAGCTTACTTCCCCCATTTTTTTAAATCCTTGCTTCTAGAAGGTTTACATGATTTCTTAAAAAACACGAGTTTTTAGAAAATGTGTTTTATTTCATAAATGGAATCAACAAAGTATGCACATTCTACGTCATAACGACTTTTTATAGTTTACGCATGCGTTCGGAAATAAGAAAAGCTTACTTCCACCGTTTTTTAAGATCACAGCTTCTAGAAGGTTTACATGATTTCTTAAAAAACACGATTTTTTAGAAAATGTGTTTTATTTCATAAATGGAATCAACAAAGTATGCACATTCTATGTCATAGCGACTTTCTATAGTTTGCGCATGCGGCTGGAAATAAGAAAAGCTTATTTCCACCGTTTTTTAAAATCACAGCTTCTAGAAGGTTTACATGATTACGTAAAAAACACGAGTTTTTAGAAAATGTGTTTTATTTCATAAATGGAATCTACAAAGTATGCACATTCTATGTCATAACGACTTTCTATAGTTTGTGCATGTGTCCGGAAATAAGAAAAGCTTACTTCCACCATTTTTTAAAATCACGGCTTCTATAAGGTTTACATGATGTCGTAAAAAATACAAGTTTTTAGAAAATGTGTTTTATTTCATAAATGGAATCTACAAAGTATGCACATTCTACGTCATAACGACTTTCTATAGTTTGTGCATGCGTCCGGAAATAAGAAAAGCTTACTTCCACCTTTTTTTAAAATCACAGCTTCTAGAAGGTTTACATGATTTCTTAAAAAACACGAGTTTTTAGAAAATGTGTTTTATTTCATAAATGGAATCAAGAAAGTATGCACATTCTACGTCATAACGACTTTCTATAGTTTGTGCATGGGTTTGGAAATAAAAAAAGCTTACTTCCCCCATTTTTTAAAATCCTTGCTTCTAGAAGGTTTACATGATTTCTTAAAAAACACGAGTTTTTAGAAGATGTGTTTTATTTCATAAATGGAATCAACAATGTATGCACATTCTATGTCATAACGACTTTCTATAGTTTGCGCATGCATTTGGAAATAAGAAAAGCTTACTTCTCTCGTTTTTTAAAATCACAACTTCTGGAAGGTTTACATGATTTCTTAAAAAACAAGAGTTTTTAGAAACTGTGTTTTATTTCATAAATGGAATCAACAAAGTATGCACATTCTACGTCATAACGACTTTCTATAGTTTGCGCATGCATCCGGAAATAAGAAACACTTACTTCCCCCGTTTTTTAAAATCACAGCTTCTAGAAGGTTTACATGATTTCTTAAAAAACATGAGTTTTTAGAAAATGTGTTTTATTTCATAAATGGAATCAACAAAGTATGCACATTTTACGTCATAACGACTTCCTATAGTTTGCGCATGCGTCCGGAAATAAGAAAAGCTTACTTCCCCCATTTTTTAAAATCACAGCTTCCAAAAGGTTTACATGATTTCTTAAAAAACACGAGTTTTTTGAAAATGTGTTTTATTTCATAAATGGAATCAACAAAGTATGCACATTCTACGTCATAACGACTTTCTATAGTTTGCCCATGTGTCCGGAAATAAGAAAAGCTTACTTCCACCGTTTTTTAAAATCACAGCTTCTAGAAGGTTTACATGATTTCTTAAAAAACACGAGTTTTTAGAAAATGTGTTTTATTTCATAAATGGAATCAACAAAGTATGCACAATCTACGTCATAATGACTTTCTATAGTTTACGCATTCGTTCGGAAATACGAAAAGCTTACTTCCACCGTTTTTTAAAATCACAGCTTCTCGAAGGTTTACATGATTTCGTAAAAAACATGAGTTTTTAGAAAATGTGTTTTATTTGATAAATGGAATCTACAAAGTATGCACATTCTACGTCATAACGACTTTCTATAGTTTGCGCATGCGTCCGGAAATAAGAAAAGCTTACTTCCACCGTTTTTTAAAATCACAGCTTCTAGAAGGTTTACATGATTTCGTAAAAAACACGAGTTTTTAGAGAATGTGTTTTATTTCATAAATGGAATCAACAAAGTATGCACATTCTACGTCATAACGGCTTTCTATAGTTTGCGCATGCGTTTGGAAATAAGAAAAGCTTACTTCCCCCGTTTTTTAAAATCACAGCTTCTAGAAGGTTTACATGATTTCTTAAAAAACACAAGTTTTTAGAAAATGTGTTTTATTTCATAAATGGAATCAACAAAGTATGCACATTCTACGTCATAACAACTTTCTATAGTTTGGGCATTCGTCCGGAAATAAGAAAAGCTTACTTCCACCGTTTTTTAAAATCACAGCTTCTAGAAGGTTTACATGATTTCGTAAAAAACAAGTGTTTTTAGCAAATGTGTTTTATTTGATAAATGGAATCTACATAGTATGCACATTCTGCGTCATAACGACTTTCTATAGTTTGCGCATGCGTCCGAAAATAAAAAAACTTACTTCCCCCGTTTTTTAAAATCACAGCTTCTAGAAGGTTTACACGATTTCTTAAAAAACACGAGTTTTTAAAAAATGTGTTTTATTTCATAAATGGAATCAACAAAGTATGCACATTCTACGTCATAATGAATTTCTATAGTTTGCGCATGCGTTTGGAAATAAGAAAAGCTTACTTCCCCCGTTTTTTAAAATCACAGCTTCTAGAAGGTTTACATGATTTCTTAAAAAACACGAGTTTTTAGAAAATGTGTTTTATTTCATCAATGGAATCAACAAAGTATCCACATTCTACGTCATAACGACTTTCTATAGTTTGCGCATGCGTCCGGAAATAAGAAAAGCTTACTTCCCCCATTTTTTAAAATCACAGCTTCTAGAAGGTTTACATGATTTATTAAAAAACACGAGTTTTTAGAGAATGTGTTTTATTTCATAAATGGAATCAAACAAGTATGCACATTCTACGTCATAATGACTTTCTATAGTTTCCTCATGCGTCCGGAAATAAGAAAAGCTTACTTCTCCCGTTTTTCAAAATCACAGCTTCTTGAAGGTTTACATGATTTGTTAAAAAACACGAGTTTTTAGAAAATGTGTTTTATTTCATAAATGGAATCAAGAAAGTATGCACATTCTACGTCATAACGACTTTCTATAGTTTGCGTATTCATCCAGAAATAAGAAAAGCTTACTTCCACCGTTATTTAAAATCACAGCTTCTAGAAGGTTTACATGATTTGGTAAAAAACACGAGTTTTTAGAAAATGTGTTTTATTTCATAAATGGAATCTAGAAAGTATGCACATTCTACGTCATAATGACTTTCTTTGTTTGCGCATGCGTCCGGAAATAAGAAACGCTTACTTGCCCGGTTTTTTAAAATCACAGCTTCTAGAAGGTTTACATCATTTCTTAAAAAACACGAGTTTTTAGAAAATGTGTTTTATTTCATAAATGGAATCAACAAAGTATGCAAATTCTACATCATAACGACTTCCTATAGTTTGCGCATGCGTCCGGAAATAAGAAAAGCTTACTTCCCCCGTTTTTTAAAATCACAGCTTCTAGAAGGTTTACATGATTTCTTAAAAAACACGAGTTTTTAGAAAATGTGTTTTATTTCATAAATGGAATCTACAAAGTATGCACATTCTACGTCATAACGACTTTCTATTGTTTGCGCATGCGTCTGGAAATAAGAAAAGCTTACTTCCACCGTTTTTTAAAATCACATCTTCTAGAAGGTTTACACGATTTCGTAAAAAACACGAGTTTTTAGAAAATGTGTTTTAATTCATAAATGGAATCTACAAAGTATGGACATTCTAGGTCATAACGACTTTCTATAGTTTGCGCATGCGTCCGAAAATAAGAAAAGGTTACTTTACCCGTTTTTTTAAATCACAGCTTCTAGAAGGTTTACATGATTTCGTAAAAAACAAGAGTTTTTAGAAAATGTGTTTTATTTCATAAATGGAATCTACAAAGTATGCACATTCTACGTCATAACGACTTTCTATTGTTTGCGCATGCGTCCGGATATAAGAAAAGCTTACTTCCACCGTTTTTTAAAATCACAACTTCTAGAAGGTTTACATGATTTCCTAAAAAAAATGAGTTTCTAGAAAATGTGTTTTAATTCATAAATGGAATCTACAAAGTATGCACATTCTAGGTCATAACGACTTTGTATAGTTTGCGCATGCGTCCGGAAATAAGAAAAGCTTACTTCCCCCGTTTTTTAAAATCACAGCTTCTAGAAGGTTTACATGATTTCTTAAAAAACACCTGCTTTTAGAAAATGTGTTTTATTTCATAAATGGAATCAACAAAGTATGCACATTCTACATCATAACGACTTTCTATAGTTTGCGCATGCGTTTGGAAACAAGAAAAGGTTACTTCCCCCGTTTTTTAAAATCACAGCTTCTAGAAGGTTTACATGATTTCTTAAAAAACACGAGTTTTTAGAAAATGTGTTTTATTTCATAAATGGAATCAACAAAGTATGCACATTCTACGTCATAACGACTTCCTATAGTTTGAGCATGCGTTTGGATATAAGAAAAGCTTACTTCCCCCGTTTTTTAAAATCACGGCTTCTAGAAGGTTTACATGATTTCTTCAAAAACACGAGTTTTTAGAAAATGTGTTTTATTTCATAAATGGAATCAAAAAAGTATGCACATTCTACATCATAACGACTTTCTATAGTTTGCGCATTCGTCCGGATATAAGAAAAGCTTACTTCCACCATTTTTTAAAATCACAGCTTCTAGAAGGTTTACATGATTTCGTAAAAAACACGAGTTTTTAGAAAATTTTCTTTATTTCATCAATGGAATCTACAAAGTATGCACATTCTACGTCATAGGGACTTTCTATAGTTTGCGCATGCGTCCGGAAATAAGAAAAGCTTACTTCCCCCGTTTTTTAAAAACACAGCTTCTAGAAAGTTTACATGATTTCTTAAAAAACACGAGTTTTTAGAAAATTTGTTTTATTTCATAAATGGAATCAACAAAGTATGCACATTCTACATCGTAACGAATTTCTATAGTTTTCGCATGCGTCCGGAAATAAGAAAAGCTTACTTCCACCGTTTTTTAAAATCACAGCTTCTAGAAGGTTTACATGATTTCGTAAAAAACACGAGTTTTTAGAAAATGTTCTTTATTTCATAAATGGAATCTACAAATTATGCACATTCTACGTCATAACGACTTTCTATAGTTTGCGCATGTGTCCGGAAATAAGAAAAGCTTACTTCCACCGTTTTTTAAAATCACAGCTTCTACAAGGTTTACATGATTTCTTAAAAAACACGAGTTTTTACAAAATTTGTTTTATTTCATAAATGGAATCAACAAAGTTATCACATTCTATGTCGTAACGAGTTTCTATAGTTTGTGCATGCATCCGGAAATAAGAAAAGCTTACTTCCACCGATTTTTAAAATCACAGCTTCTGGAAGGTTTACATGATTTCTAAAAAAACACGAGTTTTTAGAAAATGTGTTTTATTTCATAAATGGAATCAACAAAGTATGCACATTCTACGTCATAACGACTTTCTATAGTTTGCACATGCGTCCGGAAATAAGAAAAGCTAACTTCCCCCGTTTTTTAAAATCACAGCTTCTAGAAGGTTTACATGATTTCTTAAAAAACATGAGTTTTTAGAAAATGTGTTTTATTTCATAAATGGAATCAACAAAGTATGCACATTCTACGTCATAACGACTTTCTATAGTTTGCGCATTCGTTCGGAAATAAGAAAATCTTAATTCCACCGTTTTTTAAAATCACAGCTTCTAGAAGGTTTACATGATTTCGTAAAAAACACTACTTTTTAGAAAATGTGTTTTATTTGATAAATGGAATCTACAAAGAATGCATATTCTAGGTCATAACGACTTTCTATAGTTTGCGCATGCGTCCAGAAATAAGAAAAGCTTACTTCCCCCGTTTTTTAAAATCATAGCTTCTAGAAGGTTTACATGATTTTTAAAAAAACACGAGTTTGTTGATGTATATGTAACTTCAGAATGTATTTCACATATATGTATATTGTATTCCTATAGAGATGTTATTATTCCTCTATACGGAAGTGTCGTTATTTATATTGTAAGTGTTGTAACTTATACTTGATGGGTTATTAGACCAGCTTGTTGGGGTCGGCCCTGTATAAGTCATGTGAGTCAAGGGGTTGTTAGACCACCCTATTGGGGGTCGGCCATGTGGGTCGAAGGGTTATTAGACCACCCTATTGGGGGTCGCCCCATTCAGTATTATGTTATGTGGTTAAGTTCGAGCCTACATGAGTTAGGTAAAAAGGCAAGTCAAGTCAAGTATAAATAGAGTGCGGGAGGCACTCTATTTGCTCACTCACTTCTCACACATGCTCTCAAGGAGGATTGGTGCACTTATGGAGGAGGACGATCTACTGCTAGGTTGTGTCTATCTCTTATGGTTGGTTGTATCATTGCTCTATCTATCTCTGAGGAAGTTATTGGGGTTTTTCACCTTTATGGTTTTCCCCAAGTAAATCTTTGTGTCTCTTGTGTGCTTGCATTATTGTCTCCATGATTGATATGTTGTAGATATGCTGTACATGTTGTTCTCTCGGTTAAGATCCTAGATCAGATTGAAGTAAATTCTTAAAATTTAACATGGTATCAGAGCTAGCCTGAAAGAAGGCATGATATGGCATGTATGACACTTGTTGCACTTACGATGCTAGGGCTTGATATAGCAAAAACCAGTCATCGTAGCACTTTCGCTATAAATCCGTTTTGGCGACTTTTTCGGATCTGAAATTGTTACAGGATGAATATTAAATCTCCAGGTACCTTGTGTCCAAAGGAAAACCTCTAATTCGATGTACTTTGTGATTTATGATCTGTGCAATATAGGGTTTCTGCCTCTTCCAGATCTGATTCAAAATCAGGTGACCTTGGGAAAAAGGTCATAACTTGGGCTAGGAAGCTCCAAATGAAATTTCGTAAAACGTGACAGGTATTACACAGACTGTACTATCTCAGAAAAAATTTTCAGAGGCCGAAGTTGATCCAGTGACACGTGGAACGCCGTACAAGTTCGCTCTCCTGTTTTATCCCAAAACAGGTCACGTTGCGACATTTGGCATAAATCTCTCTCATAGAATCCAATTGAGGTCAGAACTGTCAGGATGGAAATATATCAGGTCAGGATATCTCAGGAAATTTTTTCAGACCCTGTGGATCGAAAAATTTGAAGGTACACCAGAAACAATCAGGTACATATTTCTATCAAAACAGAATTATTTTTGAGTACCTTCATTCATGGCTTCCGGAATTTAGGGCTTCGTAGAAAGTTGGAATTTTTGTAATCGGAGACCACGGCTGGATGCTACTCATCAAAATAGAAATTTAGAGACCAAGATCATTATTTTTGGTTGGGCAGAAGGCCGGGCTTGATGAAACCCTAGTTCGGGACTTTGATCAGAAAAGTGAAAAATTAGGGCTTCTGTAAAAATGGGAATTTTTGAAATCCGTGACCACGGCTGGAAGCTCCTCAGAAAAATAGAAGCTTAGAGCTTTGGTTCAAACCTTTTGATTGGGCAGAAGAGTGGGCTTCATCAAACCCCAGTTTAGGGTCACGTCCAGTGAATCCGAAAGTTTCAAAGGCAAAATTGAGGAGTGAAACTTTGCAGTTTCCAAATTCTAAATATACTAGCTTGATCAGCTCATCAAGGCGCATATTTCTATCCTTTCGGAAGTTTGAAATTCAAAGTTTGAATTTTTGGGGTTTCTCTGACAAACCCATATCCAGCTCCAGGTCCAGTTCTTGCAAATCAAGTGGATTGGGTTAATCCTAGAAGAAGATGGATTGATCATCTGCATGAGTGAAGAAGTTCTTGTTTCAGAGGGAGATGAGGCTAAGGCCTTACATAAGAAGATTACAAGCGATCTCGACAGGTATGACTCATCGAGGTATGTTTCGATATTTGTTCATGATTAAGTTTATGGTATGTTTGTCTTCATGTTATTACGGTTAAGTACAATTTTGTTTTTAGATTTGTCGTATCACCTTAACAAAATTATGAATGCATGATAGAAGATATTCATTGGTTAGGGTGTTGACACTTATGATTGTACTAATGCATTATGGTGTTATATGAGGTTTATGTTGTCTACTAACATAAAAGGTACACCAAGAAAGACAAATCATGTTCTACTTCAAGAACATATGATTATGATGACATGAGGACAAAGATTCATCCATTGTCATGGATCTCATAGAAGATCCATTTACGAGGTATGTATAACTTGGTTTTGTAATAGTTAACCTATGAGATATACAGGTTACTAGCACAAGTCATTGAAGAAGAACAAGAAGACATCATGTGAGTATGTTAGACATAAATAGCTAGCATGCTAATCCAGGTATGTTTTTCCTATATCAAGCTAGAATCCTACCTTGTGTTAGGATCTTATACTGTTGTTGATAATGATTATTCATGAAGTCATAGGGTTGAATAATCATGGTTGTATGCATATTATGTTTCTTACCATAATTGACGATATGACTAACCAGAAGAATCATGAAGGTATAGGTTTGAATAATCACAGGTTTTATGCATATTATATCTCTTATCTTGATTGATGATTCAACTAACCTGAAGAGTCATAGGTTTGAGTAATTACAGGTTTAGAAATGTTATGCTTCTTATGATTTGACTAACCATAAGAATCCCACATAAACCTTGAATGCTAATGCTTATTATTCTGTTTGAAATGATCATGACTATACATGCTTGAAATTATTGTGTTTTAATAGTATACTAATGAATGTATGATTTTATATGAAATCACAAGGATAACACAATCATGATACTAATAAGCATGCATAGGGACCAAGGATGAATATGAGTTCAAGAACAGGTAATTCAGGAAGCAAAGATCAAGAGGGAGCACACTCCAGTTGCTCCTGCAAGAAAGCAAAGGAGCACACTCCAGTTGTTCCTGCAAGAAAGCAAAGGAGCACACTCCAGTTATTCCTGCAAGAAAGAAAAGGAGCACACTTCAGTAGTTTCTGCGAGGATGCAGATATTCAGAGGGAGTTGACCATCTTTCTACATTCCACAACAAAAAGGTGTAGAAGAAGCTACTTCAGATTAGGACTCCAACAGCTCCTGCAAGGAAGCAAAGACTCAGAGGGAGTCCACCCAACGAACAAAGAAAGATAAGTATTTTAATCATCATTTCTTGCATATTTGTTTGTTTAAATAATACTGTTCAATAATGTATAAACTGATGTTCCTAGAATTAGGTTGTGTATTATGCATATTAGAATAGTTGCATTGATGAACAGTATACTACTAATATACATGGGTAAGTGGCCTATGGCACTGTACAACATTCCATTGCTACTTATCTAGAATGAAACCTCTTTGCTGACATGTTGGGAGTTGTGCACACTCTTAACAATGTTCTGGTAGAGATTGGAAGGCATCTAGAAAGTTACGGGATATGGATAAATGTTGTATTGAAGCATTGGCTAAGATAATTGCATGACTGTATGACACATTTCTTTATGTGTAAGAATTTGTTCTGAAAACTATGAGATATTTCTAATCATGCAATTTAACCTGTTTTGTAGGAAAGACCGCATATCTTCACCTACAAAAGGACTACAACATTTGTTCCAGCAACAAAGATATTTATTGAAGATATTGAAGTTCCCAGGATCTGGGATGAAGAAATGGAATGCCATGATCCATCGATCATGAAGAATGATGTTTGGGATGTAGTCCCAAGATGTGAAGGGAAGTTTTGTTATGACTTCCAAATGGAACTATCAGATCAAGCACGTTGCATATGGCAGCATTAAGAAATATAAAAGTGATGAAATAGAAGATACACCAGATGGATTTCAAGACAGCATGGTGTAGTCATATATGTGTGCAGAACTTGGTATGGTAGGATAGACAACTTTCTATCCAGTTTGGGATTTACCAAGAGTAAAGCGGATTCCAACCTTTACTACAAGGTTGAGGAAGGAAATCCAGTGATACTACTTTTGTATGCGGATAACCTGTTTGTTACAGATGAAGATAGATTGATTGCCGACACACAGCGGAAGCTTGCTGTTGAGTTCGAGATGAAGAACTTGGGGATGATGCACTATTTGTTTTTGGCATGGAGGTGTGGCAGAGTACAGATGGAATCTGCCTTGGACAAGGGAAGTATGCAGTAGAAATCCTGAAGAGGGTCAGGATGATGGATTGCAAGGCCATGACCACACCTATGGCATCGAATCTGAAGCTTCTATGTGATGCTTCATCTGAGCCAGTTGATGTCTCTATGTATCGTCAGATGATTGGGTCCTTGATGTACCTGACGAACACGAGACCAGACATTTGCTTTGCTGTGAACACATTGAGCCAGTTCCTGACGAATCTGAGGAGTGTTCACCTGGTTGCTGTAAAGCCTGTTCTGAGGTACCTGAAGGGTACAGTGGATTATGGGCTCAAGTATGAAGCAAATCAAAAGTTTGACCTACAGGGTTATGTTGATTCAGATTGGGTTGGCAGTGCTGCAAATAGAAAGAGCACATCTGGGTGCTGCTTCAGTATGGGATCAGGTGTGATCTCTTGGTTTAGCAGGAAGCAGTCCTGCGTAGCACTGAGCACAGCTGAGGCAGAGTATGTTGCAGCCTGCTCAACTAGTTGTGAGGCAGTATGGCTATGGAAGCTACTGTCTGAGTTATTTGATCTCCCGTTGGAGGCTACTGGTATCTTCTGTGATAACCAGAGTTGTGTGAAGCTGTCCGAGAACCCAGTGTTTCATGACAGGTCGAAACACATAGAGATCAAATATCACTATATCAGGGATATGGTGCAGAGAGGAGCTGTGAAGCTCCTCTATGTTACGACGGACGAGTAGATTGCAGATGTGCTGACAAAGCCACTAGCCAGAGTGAAGTTCGAGTACTTCAGAGAGAGGCTTGGCGTTCTTCAGATCGAGGACACTTCGACGAAGAATTGATGGACACATTTGCTGAAGCCATTCCAAGCATGTTGGAAGGAGGATCCTTCACATGGATGTGGATGTAAGCGCTGGATGATGAGCATCAGGATGATGTTCTGGTTTCTGCTTGATATGATCAGTTGGATCATTTATGTATGTATGCATCATGTCAGATGCTGGATATGATCAGTTGGATCATGTGTATGTATTTTGCATATGCATCATGTTGGATGCTTGGACCATGTATCTGTATATGTATCAGGTGGATACATTATATGTATCAGGTGGATACATTGTATGATCAGGTGGATCATGTATGGTGATATGTATCATGTATTTGTATCAGGTGGATACATTGATGATCAGGAGGATCATGTATGATGATATGTATCAGGTAGATACTTGGTATGCATCAGGTAGATGCATTGATGATCAGGTGGATCAGGTATGATGACATGCAGCAGGATGTTGCAGTGATGATCAGGATGATCATAGATGACGAGCTTCAGGATGTTGCTCCAGATGACATGCAGCAGGATGTTGCAGTGATGATTAGGATGATCATAGATGACAAGCTTTAGGATGTTGCTCCAGATGACATGCAGCAGGACGTTGCAGTGATGATGATCAGGATGATCATGGATGCATCAGGATGATGTATGGTGAGTATCAGGATGATACTCTATGGCCGTGGATCAGGTTGTGCAGATGAGCATGTAATCCGGTGCCCTGGGAGATTTGTAGATGGTCTTTCGAGGTTTTGCCTATGGCATGTAATATCGGTGCACTGGGACATCTGGCAAATGCTCTTTCGAGGTTTTTCTCTGGGAGGACATGTAATTCGGTGCCCTGGGAGATCTGCAGATAGTCTTTCGAGGTTTTGCCTATGGCATGTAATAGCGCCCTAGGATATCTGGCAGATGCTCTTGCGAGGTTTTGTCCTATGGCATGTAATTTGGGCCCTGGGAGATTTCAGGTCGGAGTTGTGTACCCATAACATCCTGAGATGCTCTTTCGAGGTTTTGCCATGACCACATGTAATTTGTGTCCTGGGATATTTCAGGTTGGAGTTGTGTACCCGTAACATCCTGAGATGCTCTTGCGAGGTTTTGTGGTGACCACATGTAATAGTGCCTTGGGAGATCCTTCGGGTTGGAGTTGTGTACCCGTAACATCCTGAGATGCTCTTTCGAGGTTTTGTGGTGGGGTCACATGTAATAGCGCCCTGGGAGATCCTACAGGTCGGAGTTGTGTACCCGTAACATCCTGGGATGCTCTTTCAAGGTTTTGTGACGCACGTAATAAGTCCTGAGGATTCCACAGTATGGAAAGTGATGACGAAGACCTGCAGGTGGTGGGCCTACATCCAGTATGAAAAAGGACTGGCTCTGTAGAACTTCCTATGACGAGTAGATTCAGAGATTGATTGAGATAGTAGCAGTAGTGACGATGATGATGACTCGATGACGATTATCCAGTGACGATGATCCAGAGAAGATGACTTGTGCTAGAAGAACTGTGCTGAGAAATACCTTCCTAGTTAAGAGGGAGTGTTGATGTATATGTAACTTCAGAATGTATTTCACATATATGTATATTGTATTCCTATAGAGATGTTATTATTCCTCTATACGGAAGTGTCGTTATTTATATTGTAAGTGTTGTAACTTATACTTGATGGGTTATTAGACCACCTTGTTGGGGTCGGCCCTGTATAAGTCATGTGGGTCAAGGGGTTATTAGACCACCCTATTGGGGGTCGGCCATGTGGGTCGAAGGGTTATTAGACCACCCTATTGGGGGTCGGCCCAATCAGTATTATGTTATGTGGTTAAGTTCGAGCCTACATGAGTTAGGTAAAAAGGAAAGTCAAGTCAATTATAAATAGAGTGCGGGAGGCACTCTATTTGCTCACTCACTTCTCACACATGCACTCAAGGAGGAGTGGCGCACTTATGGAGGAGGAGGATCTGCTGCTAGGTTGTGTCTATCTCTTATAGTTGGTTGTATCATTGCTCTATCTATCTCTGAGGAAGTTATTGGGGTTTTTCACCTTTATGGTTTTCCCCAAGTAAATCTTTGTGTCTCTTGTGTTCTTGCATTATTGTCTCCATGATTGATATGCTGTAGATATGCTGTACATGTTGTTCTCTCAGTTAAGATCCTAGATCAGATTGAAGTAAATTCTGAAAATTTAACAGAGTTTTTAGAAAATGTGTTTTATTTCATAAATCGAATCAACGAAGTATGCACATTCTACGTCATAACGACTTTCTATAGTTTGCGCATGCGTTTGGAAATAAGAAAAGGTTGCTTCCCCCGTTTTTTAAAATCACAGCTTCCAGAAGGTTTACATGATTTGTTAAAAAACACGAGTTTTTAGAAAATGTGTTTTATTTCATAAATGGAATCAACAAAGTATGCACATTCTACGTCATAACGACTTTCTATAGTTTGCGCAATCATCCGGAAATGAGAAAAGCTTACTTCCACCGTTTTTTAAAATCACAGCTTCTAGAAGGTACACATGATTTCGTAAAAAACATGAGTTTTTAGAAAATGTGTTTTATTTCATAAATGGAATCAACAAAGTATGCACATTCTACATCATAACGACTTTCTATAGTTTGTGCATGCGTTCGGAAATAAGAAAAGCTTACTTCCCCCGTTTTTTAAAATCACAGCTTCTAGAAGGTTTACATGATTTCTTAAAAAACACGAGTTTTTATAAAATGTGTTTTATTTCATAAATGGAATAAACAAAGTATGCACATTCTACGTCATAACGACTTTCTATAGTTTGCGCATGCGTTTGGAAATAAGAAAACCTTACTTCCACCGTTTTTTTAAAACACAGCTTCTAGAAGGTTTACATGATTTCTTAAAAAACATGAGTTTTTAGAAAATGTGTTTTATTTCATAAATAGAATCAACAAAGTATGCACATTCTACATCCTAACGACTTTCTATAGTTTGCACATGCGTTTGGAAATAAGAAAAGCTTACTTCCACCGTTTTTTAAAATCACAGCTTCTAGAAGGTTTACATGATTTCGTAAAAAACACGAGTTTTTAGAAAATGTGTTTTATTTCATAAATGGAATCAACAAAGTATGCACATTCTACGTCATAACGACATTCTATAGTTTGAACATGCGTTTGGAAATAAGAAAAGCATACTTCCCCCGTTTTTTAAAATCACAACTTCTAGAAGGTTTACATGATTTCTTAAAAAACACGAGTTTTTAGAAAATGTGTTTTATTTCATAAATGGAATCAACAAAGTATGCACATTCTACGTCATAACGACTTTCTATAGTTTGCGCATGCGTCTGGAAATAACAAAAGCTTACTTCCACCGTCTTTTAAAATCACAGCTTCTAGAAGGTTTACATGATTTCGTAAAAAAAACGAGTTTTTAGAAAATGTGTTTTATTTCATAAATGGAATCAACAAAGTATGCACATTCTACGTCATAACGACTTTGAATAGTTTTCGCATGCGTTTGGAAATAAGAAAAAGCTTACTTCCCCCGTTTTTTAAAATCACAGCTTCTAGAAGGTTTACATGATTTCGTAAAAAACACGAGTTTTTAGAAAATGTGATCTATTTCGTAAATGGAATCAACAAAGTATGCACATTCTACATCATAATGAATTTCTATAGTTTGCGCATGCGTCCGGAAATAAGAAAAGCTTACTTCCACCGTTTTTTAAAATCACAGCTTCTAGAAGGTTTACATTATTTCGTAAAAAACATGAGTTTTTAGAAAATATGTTTTATTTCATAAATGGAATCTACAAAGTATGCACATTCTACATCATAACGACTTTCTATAGTTTGCGCATGCGTCCGGAAATAAGAAAAGCTTACTTCCACCGTTTTTTAAAATCACAGCTTCTAGAAGGTTTACATGATTTCGTAAAAAACATGAGTTTTTAGAAAATGTGTTTTATTTCATAAATGGAATCTACAAAGTATGCACATTCTACGTCATAACGACTTTTTATAGTTTGCGCATGTGTCCAAAAATAAGAAAAGCTTACTTCCACCGTTTTTTAAAATCACAGCTTCTAGAAGGTTTACATGATTTCGTAAACAACACGAGTTTTTAGAAAATGTGTTTTATTTCATAAATGGAATCAACAAAGTATGCACATTCTACGTCATAACGACTTTCTATATTTTGCGCATTCGTCCGGAAATAAGAAAAGCTTACTTCCACCGTTTTTTAAAATTACAGCTTCTCGAAGGTCTACATGATTTCGTAAAAAACACGAGTTTTTAGAAAATGTGTTTTATTTCATAAATGGAATCAATAAAGTATGCACATTCTACGTCATAACGAATTTCTATAGTTTGCGCATGCGTTTGGAAATAAGAAAAGCTTACTTCCCCCGTTTTTTAAAATCACAGCTTCTAGAAGGTCTACATGATTTCTTAAAAGACACGAGTTTTTAGAAAATGTGTTTTATTTCATAAATGGAATCAACAAAGTATGCACATTCTATGTCATAACGAATTTCTATAGTTTGCGCATGGGTTTGGAAATAAGAAAAGCTTACTTCCCCCGTTTTTTAAAATCACAGCTTCTAGAAGGTTTACATGATTTCTTAAAAGACACGAGTTTTAAGAAAATGTGTTTTATTTCATAAATAGAATCAACAAAGTATGCACATTCTACGTCATAACGACTTTCTATAGTTTGCACATGCGTCCGGAAATAAGAAAAGCTTACTTCCACCGTTTTTTAAAATTACAGCTTCTGGAAGGTTTACATGATTTCGTAAAAAACACGACTTTTTAGAAAATGTGTTTTATTTGATAAATGGAATCTACAAAGAATGCACATTCTAGGTCATAACGACTTTCTATAGTTTGCGCATGCGTCCGGAAATAAGAGAAGCTTACTTCCCCCTTTTTTTAAAATCACAGCTTCTACAAGGTTTACATGATTTCGTAAAAAACACGAGTTTTTAGAAAATGTGTTTTATTTCATAAATGGAATCTACAAATTATGCACATTCTACGTCATAACGACTTTCTATAGTTTGCGCATGCGTCCGGAAATAAGAAAAGCTTACTTCCACCGTTTTTCAAAATCATAGCTTCTAGAAGGTTTACATGATCTCGTAAAAAACACGAGTTTTTAGAAAATGTGTTTTATTTCATAAATGGAATCAACAATGTATGCACATTCTACGTCATAACGACTTTTTATAGTTTGCGCATTCGTCCGGAAATAAGAAAAGCTTACTTCCCCGGTTTTTTAAAATCACAGCTTCTAGAAGGTTTACATGATTTCTTAAAACACACGAGTTTTTAGAAAATGTGTTTTATTTCTTAAATGGAATCAACAAAGTATGCACATTCTATGTCATAACGACTTTCTATAGTTTGCGCATGCGTTTGGAAATAAGAAAACCTTACTTCCCTTGTTTTTAAAAATCACAGCTTCTAGAAGGTTTAGATGATTTCTTAAAAAACACGAGTTTTTAGAAAATGTGTTTTATTTCATAAATAGAATCAACAAAGTATGCACATTCTACGTGATAACGACATTCTATAGTTTGCGCATTCGTCCGGAAATAAGAAAAGCTTACTTCCCCCGTTTTTTAAAATCACAACTTCTAGAAGGTTTACATGATTTTATAAAAAACACTAGTTTTTAGAAAATGTGTTTTATTTCATAAATGGAATCTACAAAGTATGCACATTCTACGTCATAACGACTTTCTATAGTTTGCGCATCCATCCAGAAATAAGAAACGCTTACTTCCCCCATTTTTTAATATCACGGCTTCTAGAAGGTTTACATTATTTCTTAAAAAACACGAGTGTTTAGAAAATGTGTTTTATTTCATAAATGGAATCAACAAAGTATGCACATTCTACGTCATAATGACTTTCTATAGTTTGAGCATGCGTTTGGAAATAAGAAAAGTTTACTTCCCCCGTTTTTTAAAATCACAGCTTCTAGAATGTTTACATGATTTCTTAAAAAACACGAGTTTTTAGAAAATGTGTTTTATTTCATAAATGGAATCAACAAAGTATGCACATTCTACGTCATAACGTATTTCTATAGTTTGCACATGCGTCCGGAAATAAGAAAAGCTTACTTCCACCGTTAGTTAAAATCACAGCTTCTAGAGGGTTTACATGATTTCTTAAAAAACACAAGTTTTTAGAAAATGTGTTTTATTTCATAAATGGAATCAACAAATTATGCACATTCTACATCATAACGACTTCATATACTTTGCGCATTCGTCCGGAAATAAGAAAAGCTTACTTCCACCATTTTTTAAAATCACAGCTTCTAGAAGGTTTACATGATTTCATAAAAAACACGAGTTTTTTGAAAATGTTCTTTATTTCATAAATGGAATATACAAAGTATGCACATTCTACGTCATAACGACTTTCTATAGTTTGCGCATGCGTCCGGAAATAAGAAAAGCTTACTTCCCCCGTTTTTTAAAAACACAGCTTTTAGAAGGTTTACATGATTTCTTAAAAAACACGAGTTTTTAGAAAATTTGTTTTATTTCATAAATGGAATCAACAAAGTATGCACATTCTACATCGTAACGAATTTCTATAGTTTACGCATGCGTCCGGAAATAAGAAAAGCTTACTTCCACCGTTTTTTAAAATCATAGCTTCTAGAAGGTTTAAATGATTTCGTAAAAAACATGAGTTTTTAGAAAATGTTCTTTATTTCATAAATGGAATCTACAAAGTATGCACATTCTACGTCATAACGACTTTCTATAGTTTGCGCATGCGTCCGGAAATAAGAAAAGCTTACTTCCCCCGTTTTTTAAAATCACAGCTTCTAGAAGGTTTACATGATTTCTTAAAAAACACGAGTTTTTAGAAAATTTGTTTTATTTCATAAATGGAATCAACAAAGTAATCACATTCTATGTCGTAACGACTTTCTATAGTTTGTGCATGAATCCGGAAATAAGAAAAGCTTACTTCCACCATTTTTTAAAATCACAGCTTCTGGAAGGTTTACATGATTTCTAAAAAAACACGAGTTTTTAGAAAATGTGTTTTATTTCATAAATGGAATCAACAAAGTATGCACATGCTACGTCATAACGAATTTCTATAGTTTATGCATGCGTTTGGAAATAAGAAAAGCTTACTTCCCCCATTTTTTAAAATCACAGCTTCTAGAAGGTTTACGTGATTTCTTAAAAAACAAGAGCTTTTAGAAAATGTGTTTTATTTCATAAATGGAATCAACAAAGTATGCACATTCTACATCATAGTTCGACTTTCTATAGTTTGCACATTCATTCGGAAATAAGAAAAGCTTACTTCCACCATTTTTTAAAATCACAGCTTCTAGAAGGTTTACATGATTTCGTAAAAAACACGACTTTTTAGAAAATGTGTTTTATTTGATAAATGGAATCTACAAAGAATGCACATTCTAGGTCATAACGACTTTCTATAGTTTGCGCATGCGTCCGGAAATAAGAAAAGCTTACTTCCCCCGTTTTTTAAAAACACATCTTCTAGAAGGTTTACATGATTTCTTAAAAAACACGAGTTTTTAGAAAATGTGTTTTATTTCATAAATGGAATCAGTAAAGTATGCACATTCTACATCATAACGACTTTCTATAGTTTGCGCATGCGTTTGGAAATCAGAAAAGGTTACTTCCCCCGTTTTTTAAAATCACAGCTTCTAGAAGGTTTACATGATTTGTTAAAAAACACGAGTTTTTAGAAAATGTGTTTTATTTCATAAATGAAATCAACAAAGTATGCACATTCTACGTCATAACGACTTTCTATAGTTTGCGCAATCGTCCGGAAATAAGAAAAGCTTACTTCCACCGTTTTTTAAAATCACAGCTTCTAGAAGGTTTACATGATTTCGTAAAAAACATGAGTTTTTAGAAAATGTGTTTTATTTCATAAATGGAATCAACAAAGTATGCACATTCTACGTCATAACGACTTTCTATAGTTTTGCGCATGCGTTCGGAAATAAGAAAAGCTTACTTCCCCCGTTTTTTAAAATCACAGCTTCTAGAAGGTTTACATGATTTCTTAAAAAACACGAGTTTTTAGAAAATGTGTTTTATTTCATAAATGGAATCAAAAAAGTATGCACATTCTACGTTATAACGACTTTCTATAGTTTGCGCATGCGTTTGGAAATAAGAAAAGCTTACTTCCCCCGTTTTTTAAAAACACAGCTTCTAGAAGGTTTACATGATTTCTTAAAAAACACGAGTTTTTAGAAAATGTGTTTTATTTCATAAATAGAATCAACAAAGTATGCACATTCTACGTCATAACGACTTTCTATACTTTGCACATGCGTTTGGAAATAAGAAAAGCTTACTTCCACCGTTTTTTAAAATCACAGCTTCTAGAAGGTTTAGATGATTTCATAAAAAACGCGAGTTTTTAGAAAATGTGTTTTATTTCATAAATGTAATCAACAAAGTATGCACATTCTACGTCATAACGACTTTCTATAGTTTGCGCATGTGTCCGGAAATAAGAAAAGCTTACTTTACCCGTTTTTTAAAATCACAGCTTCTAGAAGGTTTACATGATTTCTTAAAAAACACGAGTTTTTAGAAAATGTGTTTTATTTCATAAATGGAATCAACAAAGTATGCACATTCTACGTCATAACGACTTTCTATAGTTTGCACATGCATTTGGAAATAAGAAAAGCTTACTTACCCCGTTTTTTAAAATCACAGCTTCTAGAAGGTGTTGATGTATATGTAACTTCGGAATGTAGTTCACATATATATATATTGTATTCCTATAGAGATGGTATTATTCCTCTATAAGGAAGTGTCGTCATTTATATTGTAAGTGTCGTAACTTATACTTGATGGGTTATTAGACCACCTTATTTGGGGTCGGCCCTGTATAAGTCATGTGGGTCAAAGGGTTATTAGACCACCCTATTGGGGGTCGGCCATGTGGGTCAAAGGGTTATTAGACCACCCTATTTGGGGGTTGGCCCACTCAGCATTATGTTATGTGGTAAAGTTCGAGCCTACATGAGTAAAAATTAGCAAAACAGGCAGCAGCTACACGATACACAATGAAAATTGCGATATTGCCTTTGTTATAACAATTATCAAATAACGTCAAACTAAAAAGAAAATTTGGAATTTATGTCAGAATCCAATTCTCACATGATCTCAATGCCCTAATTGAATTGATATTTTTCAAATAAAATTCGACCAGAAAGGCTGAGAGTAGAGTGTGATGTTTACATGTTTGGAACAATGTTCGTCTTCCACAGGATCTTTTCTCTTCTTACACGGAAGCATAAAGGAATTTTCTGCCTCCGTTATACAAATCATGGAAATGGGTTTCTCTCCAACGGCAAGTAGAAGCGAGATGAAACCAAGAAACATTAATTCTGCAACTCAAAAAGGCAGATTCCATATGCATTCTCTCAGCAGATTTGATTACATGAAATCTCAAAACATTGAAAGAAAAACTTGCTACATCAATGTATTTACATGAGATGTAGTTTGAAATTCAGTCTTTAAATGGAAAAACAGAGCACCATACAATCAATTATAACAAATCAACTAAAAATGTATATTAGTACAGCCACTTAACTTGTGGTTTGTCAAGATCCATAAATCATAAGTTAAATGTCATGAACAAGTTTCATGCTTAGTTAAACTAACTACCTGTTATTTATGCATTTATTCATAGTTATTAATTCATCAGCTAGCCCTTATCCATGCAAAACAACCAATTATTATATATATATATATATTTTATATAATTGTTTTTTTTTGAATTTGGAATGAATGCCATAAAATCAATCTTGACAATGCAATTGCCTCATCCATCCTAGTGCAATCTAGAAAAAGCATAGACCCTTATACACCCCAAATTCTAAAATACAAACTCCTATAATTGTAATTATATGTCATTTATTAAGAAGCTTAGAATTTCTCTAATCACACGATGTACCAAGAAATTTTATCAGATACACCACACCAAGCCTCTTAATTGAACATTATTTAAATAACTGAGATAGACCGTACCAAGCCTCTTCATTGAAGATATTGAAATAACTGCATGGTGGGTGTTAGTGGTTGCAAACATCCATTACCTGGTTTCAGTTTTTCAAGTGCATCATATAGGGCCTTCCTATGTCGCCCGGAAAGCCACTGAAAATAGAGTAACAAGAAATATAGATGAATTCAAAGCCTCTATTCCTAAAACTGTAAAAAACGTTAGCTTCTCTATCCTTTCATCCTATGTTCTTTCTATCATATATATGAAAGAGCATCATATCACAACCGAGAAGATCAATATAAATTACTTTTAATCACTACTGAAGCTGAATACAGAACCCAAATTTTACGAAAGATTTGCCCCATTACCAAATACAAAGGGAAAACTCAGTGCCAAATCCTTTTTATCCTTTCATCCTATGTTCTTTCAATTACATATATATATGAAAGAGCATCATATCACAACCGAAAAGACCAGTATAAATTACTTTTAATCACCACTGAAGCTGACTACAGAACACAAATTTTACAAAAGATTTGCCCGATTACGAAATGCAAAGCAAAAACTTAGTGCCAAATCCACTGAGAAAAACCTTACGTTTCCAAGATGATGAATAGCCCGTTCAATAATTAAAGAGAGGAGCACAAGCGCAAAACAAACAATTGATACTGCCCAAGTAGGAGTTTGCTCTAAAGAAAGATCTGTACTATGCCCCATTTCTATATTCTTCTCAGCTATCGACAGTTGCTTGAGACACTATAAACTTAGCAGAAGCATTTGGTAATTTAAAACAATTCGCTTGATGTTCAACAAGAATATTCTCTTCCTAAATGCTGAAATGCACAGCACAGGGTGGGCTTAGAACATAACTCAGCTAATGAAGATATGTAATGCCTGTTTTGCTAATTTTTACTCATGTAGGCTCGAACTCATTGTGTATCGTGTAGCTGCTGCCTGTTTTGCTAAAAAGGCAAGTCAAGTCAAGTATAAATAGAGTGTGGGAGGCACTCTATTTACTCACTCACTTCTCACACATGCACTCAAGGAGGAGTGGTGCACTTATGGAGGAGGAGGATCTGCTGCTAGGTTATGGCTATCTCTCTTGGTTGGTTGTATCATTGCTCTATCTATCTCTGAGGAAGTTATTGGGGTTTTTCACCTTTATGGTTTTCCCCAAGTAAATCTTTGTGTCTCTTGTGTGCTTGCATTATTGTCTCCATGATTTATATGCTGTAGATATGCTGTACATGTTGTTCTCTCAGTTAAGATCCTAGATCAAATTGAAGTAAATTCTGAAAAATTTAACATGGTATCAGAGCTAGCCTGAAAGAAGGCATGATATGGCATGTATGACACTTGTTGCACTTACGATGCTAGGGCTTGATATAGAAAAAACCAGTCATCGTAGCACTTTCGCTATAAATCCGTTTTGGCAAATTTTTCGGATCTGAAATTGTTACAGGACGAAGCTAAGATCTCCAGGTACCGTGTGTCCAAAGGAAAACCTCTAATTCGTTGTACTTTGTGATTTATGATCTGTGCAATATAGAGTTTCTGCCTCTTCCAGATCTGAGTCAAAATCAGGTGACCTTGGGAAAAAGGTCATAACTTGGGCTAGGAAGCTCCAAATGCAATTTCGTGAAAAGTGACAGGTAGTACACATACTGTAATATCTCAAAAAACTTTTTCAGACATCGAAGTTGAACCAGTGACACGTGGCACTCCGTACAAGTGCGCTCTCCTGTATTATCCCATAAATACGTCATGTTGCGACATTTGGCATAACTCTCTCTCAGAGAGTCCAATTGAGGTCAGACCTGTCAGGATGGAAAGGTAACAGGCCGAGATATCTCAAAAAACGTTTTCAGAGGCCGAAGTTAAAATAGTGACACGTGGCACGCCGTACAAGTTCACTCTCCTGTTTTATCCCAAAACAGGTCACGTTGCGACATTTGGCATAACTCTCTCTCAGAGAATACAATTGAGGTTAGACCTATCAGGATGGAAAGATAACAGGTTAGTCTATCTCAGAAATATTTTTCAGACCCTGTGGATCAAAAAGTTCAGAGTTACACCAGAAACAATCCGGTACATATTTCTGTCAAAACCGAATTATTTTTTAGTACCTTCATTCATGGCTTCTGGAATTTAGGGCTTTGGAGAAAGTTGGAATTTCTGTAATCGGAGACCACGGATGGATGATACTCATCAAAATAGAATTTTAGAGACCAAGATCAGAATTTTTGGTTGGGCAGAAGGCCGGGCTTGATTAGACCCTAGTTCGGGACTTTGATAAGAAAAGTGGAAAATTAGGGCTTCTGTAAAAATGGGAATTTTTGCAATCTGTGACCACGGCTGGAAGCTCCTCAGAAAAATAGAAGCTTAGAGCTTTGGATCAAACCTTTTGATGGGGAAAAAGAGTGGGCTTCATCAAACCCCAGTTCAGGTTCACGTCCAGTGAATCCGGAAGTTTCAAAGGCAAAATTGAGGAGTGAAACTTTGCAGTTTTCAAATTCTGAATATACCAACTTGATCAGCTCATCAAGGCACATATTTCTATCCTGTCAGAAGTTTGAAATTCAAAGCTTGAATTTTTTGGGTTTATCTGACAAACCCATATCCAGCTCAAGGTCCAGTTCTTGCAAATCAAGTGGATTGGGTTAATCCTAAAAGAAGATGGATTGATCATCTGCATGAGTGAAGAAGTTCCTGTTTCAGAGGGAGATGAGGCTAAGGCCTTATATAAGAAGATTACAAGCGATCTCGACAGGTATGACTCATCGAGGTATGTTTCGATATTTGTCCATGATTAAGTCTATGGTATGTTTGTCTTCATGTTATTACGGTTAGTACAATTTTGATTTTAGATTTGTCGTATCACTTTAACAAAATTATGAATGCATGATAGAAGATATTCATTGGTTAAGGTGTTGACACTTATGATTGTACTAATGCATTATGGTGTTGTATGAATTTTATGTTGTCTACTAACATGAAAGGTACACCAAGGAAGACAAATCATATTCCAGTTCAAGAACATATGATCATGATAACATGAGGACAAAGATTCATCCATTGTCATGGATCTCATAGAAGATCCATTTACGAGGTATGTATAACTTGGTTTTGTAATAGTTAACCTATGAGACATACAGGTTACCAGCACAAGTCATTGAAGAAGAACAAGAAGACATCATGTGAGTATGTTAGACATAAATAGCTAGCATGCTAATCCAGGTATCTTTTTCCTATATCAAGATAGAATCCTACCTTGTGTTAGGATCTTATACTGTTCTTGATAATGATTATTCATGAAGTCATAGGTTTGAATAATCAAGATTGTATGCATATTATATTTCTTACCATAATTGATGATATGACTAACCAGAAGAATCATGATGGTATAGGTTTGAATAATCACAGGTTTTATGCATTTTATATCTCTTATCTTGATTGATGATTCAACTAACCTGAAGAGTCATAGATTACAGGTTTAGACATGTTATGTTTCTTATGATTTGACTAACCATAAGAATCCTACATAAACCTTGAATGCTAATGCTTATTATTTCTGTTTGAAATGATCATGACTATACATGCTTGAGATTATTGTGTTTTAATAGTATACTAATGAATGTATGATTTTATATGAGATCACAAGGATAACACATTCATGATACTAATAAGCATGCATAGGGACCAAGGATGAATATGATATTCAAGAACAGGTAATCCAGGAAGCAAAGATCAAGAGGGAGTACACTCCAGTGGTTTATGCAAGGATGCAGATATTCAGAGGGAGTTGTCCATCTCTCTACATTCCACAACAGAAAGGTGTAGAAGAAGCTACTTCAGATTAGGACTCCAACAGCTCCTGTAAGGAAGCAAAGACTCAGAGGGAGTCCACCCAACGAACAAACAAAGATAAGTATTTTAATTATCATTTCTTGCATATGTGTTTGTTTAAGTAAAATTGTTCAATGATGTATATGCTCATGTTCCTAGACTTAGGATATGTATTGTGCATATTAGAATAGTTGCATTGATGAATAGTATACTACTAATATACATGGGTAAGTGGCCTATGGCACTGTACAACATTCCATTGCTACTTATCTAGAATGAAACCTCTTTGCTGACATGTTGGGAGTTGTGCACACTCTTAACAATGTTCTGGTAGAGATTGGAAGGCATCTAGAAAGTTACGGGATATGGATAAATGTTGTATTGAAGCATTGGCTAAGATAATTGCATGAATATATGACATATTTATTTATGTGTAAGAATTTGTTCTGAAAACTATGAGATGTTTTCTAATCATGCAATTTAACTTGTTGTGTAGGAAAGATCATATGCCATCACCTACAAAAGAAGAACTACAACATTTGTTCAGCAACAAAAATTATCTATTGAAGATATTGAAGTTCCCAGGATACGGGAAGAATGCCATGATCCGTCGATCATGAAGAATGATGTTTGGGATGTAATCCCAAGACATGAAGGGAAGTTTGCTATGACTTCCAAATGGAACTATCAGATCAAGCATGTTGCAGATGGCAGCATTGAGAAATATAAAGGTGATGAAATAGAAGATACACCAGATGGATTCAAGACAGCTTCCTTGAATGGTGTAGTTGAAGAAGAAGTATATGTAGAGTAGCCACTTGGTTCTGAGACACATGATAGGAAATCATATATGTGCAGAACTTGGTATGGTGAAGATAGATTGATTGCCAACACGCAGCGGAAGCTTACTACCGAGTTCGAGATGAAGAACTTGGGGATGATGCACTATTTGTTTTTGACATGGAGGTGTGGCAGAGTGCAGATAGAATCTTCCTTGGACAAGGGAAGTATGCAGTAGAGATCCAAAAGAGGTTCGGGATGATGGATTGCAAGGCCATGGCCACACCTATGGCATCAAATCTGAAGCTTCTATGTGATGCTTCATCTGAGCCGATTGATGTCTCTATGTATCGCCAGATGATTAGGTCCTTGATGTACCTGATGAACACAAGACCAGACATTTGCTTTGCTGTGAACACATTGAGCCAGTTCCTGACGAATCCGAGGAGTGTTCACCTGGTTGCTGCAAAGCATATTCTGAGGTACCTGAAGGGTACAGTGGATTATGGGCTCAGGTATGAGGTGAATCAAAAGTTTAACCTGCAGGGTTATGTTGATTCAGATTGGGCTGGCAGTGCTGCAGATAGGAAGAGCACATCTGGGTGCTGCTTCAGTATGGGATCAGGTGTGATCTCTTGGTTTAGCAGGAAGCATTCTTGCGTAGCACTGAGTACAGCTGAGGCAGAGTATGTTGCAGCCTGTTCAGCTAGTTGTGAGGCAGTATGGCTACGGAAGCTACTGTCTGAGTTATTTGATCTCCTGTTGGATGCTACTGGTATCTTCTGTGATAACCAGAGTTGTGTGAAGCTGTCCGAGAACCCAGTGTTTCATGACAGGTCGAAACACATAGAGATCAAATATCACTATATCAGGGATATGGTGCAGAGAGGAGCTGTGAAGCTCCTGTATGTTGCGACGGACGAGCAGATTCCAGATGTGCTGATGAAGCCACTAGCCAGGGTGAAGTTCGAGTACTTCAGAGAGAGGCTTGGTGTTCTTCAGATCGAGGACACTTCGAGGAAGAAGTGATGGACACATTTGCTGAAGCCATTCCAAGCATGTTGGAAGGAGGATCCTTCACATGGCTGTGGATGTAAGCGCTGGATGATGAACATCAGGATGATGTTCTGGTTTCTGCTTGGATATGATCAGTTGGATCATTTTTATGTATGTATGTACGCATCATGTTGGATGCTAGATATGATCAGTTGGATCATTTTTATGTATGTATGTACGCATCATGTTGATGCGGGATATGATCAAGTTGGATCATGTGTATGTATTTTGTATATGCATCATGTTGGCTGCTTGGACCATGTATCTATATATGTATCAGGTGGATACATTATATGATCAGGTGGATCATGTATGATGATATGTATCAGGTAGATACTTGGTATGCATCAGGTAGATGCATTGATGATCAAGTGGATCATGCAGCAGGATGTTGCAGTGATGATCAGGATGATCATGGATGATGAGCTTCAGGATGTTGCTCCAGATGACATGCAGCAGGATGTTGCAGTGATGATCAGGATGATCATAGATGACGAGCTTCAGGATGTTGCTCCAGATGACATGCAGCAGGACCTTGCAGTGATGATGATTAGGATGATCATGGATACATTAGGATGATGTATAGTGAGTATCAGGGTGATACTCTGTGGCCGTGGATCAGGTTGTGCAGATGAGCATGTAATCCAGTGCCCTGGGAGATTTGCAGATGGTCTTTCAAGGTTTTGCCTATGGCATGTAATATCGGTGCCCTGGGACATCTGGCAAATGCTCTTTCAAGGTTTTGCTCTGGGAGGACATGTAATTCGGTGCCCTGGGATATCTGCAGATAGTCTTTCGAGGTTTTTCCTATGGCATGTAATAGCGCCCTGGGAAATCTGGCAGATGCTCTTGCGAGGTTTTGTCCTATGCCATGTAATAGCGCCCTGGGAGATCCGATAGGTTGGGCTGTGTGCCCGTAATAAGTCCTGGGATGCTCTTGCGAGGTTTTTCCATGACCACATGTAATTTGTGCCCTGGGAGATTTTAGGTCGGAGTTGTGTACCCGTAACATCCTGAGATGCTCTTGCTAGGTTTTGTGGTGGACCACATGTAATTTGTGCCCTGGGAGATTTCAGGTTGGAGTTGTGTACCCGTAAAATCCTGAGATGCTCTTTCGAGGTTTTGTAGTGGGGTCACATGTAATAGCGCCCTGGGAGATCCTACAGGTAGGATTTGTGTACCCGTAACATCCCGGGATGCTCTTTCAAGGTTTTGTGACGCATGTAATAAGTCCTGAGGATTCCACAGTATGGCCAGTGATGATGAAGACCTGTAGGTGGTGGACCTACATCCAGTATGAAAAAGGACTGGCTCTGTAGAACTTCCTATGACGAGTAGATTCAGAGATTGATTGAGATAGCAGCAGTAGTGATAACGATTATGACTCGATGACGATTATCTAGTGACGATGATCCAGAGAAGATGACTTGTGCTAGAAGAACTGTGCTGAGAAATACCTTCCTAGTTAAGAGGGAGTGTTGATGTATATGTAACTTCGGAATGTATTTCACATATATGTATATTGTATTCCTATAGAGATGGTATTATTCCTCTATAAGGAAGTGTCGTCATTTATATTGTAAGTGTCGTAACTTATACTTGATGGGTTATTAGACCACCTTATTTGGGGTCGGCCCTGTATAAGTCATGTGGGTCAAAGGGTTATTAGACCACCCTATTGGGGGTCGTCCATGTGGGTCAAAGGGTTATTAGACCACCCTATTTGGGGGTCGGCCCACTCAGCATTATGTTATCTGGTAAAGTTCGAGCCTACATGAGTTAGGTAAAAAGGCAAGTCAAGTCAAGTATAAATAGAGTGTAGGAGGCACTCTATTTACTCACTCACTTCTCACACATGCACTCAAGGAGGAGTGGTGCATTTATGGAGGAGGAGGATCTGCTGCTAGGTTATGGCTATCTCTCTTGGTTGGTTGTATCATTGCTCTATCTATCTCTGAGGAAGTTATTGGGGTTTTTCACCTTTATGGTTTTCCCCAAGTAAATCTTTGTGTCTCTTGTGTGCTTGCATTATTGTCTCCATGATTGATATGCTATAGATATGCTGTACATGTTGTTCTCTCAGTTAAGATCCTAGATCAAATTGAAGTAAATGGAATCAACAAAGTATGCACATTCTACGTCATAACGACCTTTTGTAGTTTGCGCATGCATCCGGAAATAACAGAAGCTTACTTCCACTGTTTTTTAAAATCACAGCTTCTAGAAGGTTTAAATGATTTCATAAAAAACACGAGTTTTTAGGAAATGTGTTTTATTTCATAAATGGAATCTACAAAGTATGCACATTCTACGTCATAACGACTTTCTATAGTTTGCGCATGCGTTCGGAAATAAGAAAATCTTACTTCCCCGGTTTTTAAAATCACATCTTCTAGAAGGTTTACATGATTTCTTAAAAAACACGAGTTTTTAGAAAATGTGTTTTATTTCATAAATGGAATCAACAAAGTATGCACATTCTACGTCATAACGAGTTTCTATAGTTTGCGCATGCATTTGGAAATAAGAAAAGCTTACTTCCCCTGTTTTTTAAAATCACACCTTCTAGAAGGTTTACATGACTTCTTAAAAAACACGAGTTTTTAGAAAATGTGTTTTATTTCCTAAATCGAATAACCAAAGTATGCACATTCTGCGTCATAACGACTTTCTATAGTTTGCGCATGCGTCTGGAAATAAGAAAAGCTTACTTACATAGTTTTTTAAAATCACAACTTCTAGAAGGTTTAAATGATTTCTTAAAAAACACGAGTTTTTAGAAAATGTGTTTTATTTCATAAATGGAATCAACAGAGTATGCACATTCTATGTCATACCGACTTTCTATAGTTTGCGCATGCGTCCGGAAATAAGAAAAGCTTACTTCCCCCGTTTTTTAAAATCACAGCTTCTAGAAGGTTTACATGATTTCGTAAAAAACACGAGTTTTTAGAAAATGTGTTTTATTTCATAAATGGAATCTACAAAGTATGCACACTCTATGTCATAACGACTTTCTATAGTTTGTGCATGCGTCCGGAAATAAGAAAAGCTTACTTCCACCATTTTTTAAAATCACGGATTCTAGAAGGTTTACATGATTTCTTAAAAATCATGCGTTTTTAGAAAATGTGTTTTATTTCATAAATGGAATCAACAAAGTATGCACATTCTACGTCATAACGACTTTCTATATTTTGCGCATGGGTTTGGAAAAAAGAAAAGCTAACTTCCCCCGTTTTTTAAAATCACAGCTTCTAGAAGGTTTACATGATTTCTTAAAAAACAGGAGTTTTTAGAAAATGTGTTTTATTTCATAAATGGAATCAACAAAGTATGCACATTCTACGTCATCATGACTTTCTATAGTTTGCGCATGCGTCCGGAAATAAGAAAAGCTTACTTCCACCGATTTTTAAAATCACAGCTTCTAGAAGGTTTACATGATTTCTTAAAAAGCACGAGTTTTTAGAAAATGTGTTTTATTTCATAAATGGAATCAACAAAGTATGCACATTCTACGTCATAAAGACTATCTATATTTTGTGCATGCATCTGGAAATAAGAAAAGCTTACTTCCCCCGTTTTTTAAAATCACAGCTTCTAGAAGGTTTACATGATTTCTTAAAAAACACGAGTTTTTAGAAAATGTGTTTTATTTAATAAATGATATCAACAAAGTATGCACATTCTACGAAATAACGACTTTCTATAGTTTGCACATGCGTTTGGAAATAAGAAAAGCTTACTTCCCCCGTTTTTTAAAATCACAGCTTCTAGAAGGTTTACATGATTTCTTAAAAAACACGAGTTTTTAGAAAATGTGTTTTATTTCATAAATGGAATCAACAAAGTATGCACATTCTTCGTCATAACGACTTTCTACAGTTTGCGCATTCGTTCGGAAATAAGAAAAGCTTACTTCCACCATTTTTTTAAAATCACGTATTCTAGAAGGTTTACATGATTTCTTAAAAAACACGAGTTTTTAGAAAATGTGTTTTATTTCATAAATGGAATCAACAAAGTATGCACATTCTACGTCATAATGACCTTTTATAGTTTGCGCATGCGTTTGGAAATAAGAAAAACTTACTTCCACCGTTTTTTAAAATCACAGCTTCTAGAAGGTTTACATGATTTCGTAAAAAACACGAGTTTTTAGAAAATGTGTTTTATTTCATCAATGGAATCAACAAAGTATGCACATTCTACGTCATAACGACTTTCTATAGTTTTCCCATGCGTCAGGAAATAAGAAAAGCTTACTTACACAGTTTTTTAAAATCACAGCTTCTAGAATGTTTATATGATTTCGTAAAAAACACGAGTTTTTAGAAAATGTGTTTTATTTCATAAATGGAATCTACAAAGTATGCACATTCTACGTCATAATGACTTTCTATAGTTTGCCCATGCGTCCGGAAATAAGAAAAGCTTACTTCCACCGTATTTTAAGATCACAGCTTCTAGAAGGTTTACATGATTTCTTAAAAAACACGAGTTTTTAGAAAAAGTGTTTTATTTCATAAATGGAATCTACAAGGTATGCACATTCTACGTCATAACGACTTTCTATAGTTTGCGCATGCGTCCGAAAATAAGAAAAGCTTACTTCCACCATTTTTTAAAATCACGGATTTTAGAAGGGTTACATGATTTCTTAAAAAACACGAGTTTTTAGAAAATGTGTTTTATTTCATAAATGGAATCAACAAAGTATGCACATTCTACGTCATAACGACTTTCTATAGTTTGCGCATGCGTCCGGAAATAAGAAAATCTTACTTCCCCCGTTTTTTAAAATCACAGCTTCTAGAAGGTTTACATGATTTCTTAAAAAACACGAGTTTTTAGGAAATGTGTTTTATTTCATAAATGGAATCTACAAAGTATGCACATTTTACGTCATAACAAATTTCTATAGTTTGCGGATGCGTCTGGAAATAAGAAAATCTTACTTCCCCGGTTTTTTAAAATCACAGCTTCTAGAAGGTTTACATAATTTCTTAAAAAACACGAGTTTTTAAAAATGTGTTTTATTTCATAAATGGAATCAACAAAGTATGCACATTCTACGTCATAACGAGTTTCTATAGTTTGCGCATGCATTTGAAAATAAGAAAAGCTTACTTCCTCCGTTTTTTAAAATCACAGCTTCTAGAAGGTTTACATGATTTCTTAAAAAACACGAGTTTTTAGAAAATGTGTTTTATTTCATAAATGAAATCAAGAAAGTATGCACATTCTACGTCATAACGACTTTCTATAGTTTGCGCGTGCGTCCGGAAATAAGAAAAGCTTACTTCCACCGTTTTTTAAAATCACAGCGTCTAGAAGGTTTACATGATTTCGTAAAAAACACGAGATTTTAGAAAATGTGTTTTATTTCATAAACGGAATCTACAAAGTGTGCACATTCTATGTCATAACGACTTTCTATAGTTTGTGCATGCGTCCGGAAATAAGAAAAGCTTACTTCCACCGTTTTTTTAAATCACAGCTTCTAGAAGGTTTACATGATTTCTTAAAAAACACGAGTTTTTAGAAAATGTGTTTTATTTCATAAATGGAATCTACAAAGTATGCACATTCTACGTCATAACGACTTTCTATACTTTGCGCATGCGTCCGGAAATAAGAAAAGCTTACTTCCACCATTTTTTAAAATCACGGATTCTAGAAGGTTTACATGATTTCTTAAAAAACACGAGTTTTTAGAAAATGTGTTTTATTTCATAAATGGAATCAACAAATTATGCACATTCTACGTCATAACGACTTTCTATACTTTGCGCATGCGTTTGGAAATAAGAAAAGCTTACTTCCCCCGTTTTTTAAAATCACAGCTTCTAGAAGGTTTACATGATTTCTTAAAAAACACGAGTTTTTAGAAAATGTGTTTTATTTCATAAATGGAATCAACAAAGTATGCACATTCTACGTCATAACGACTTTCTATAGTTGTTGCATGTGTCCGGAAATAAGAAAAGCTTACTTCCACCGTTTTTTAAAATCACAGCTTCTAGAAGTTTTGCGTGATTTCTTAAAAAACACGGGTTTTTAGAAAATGTGTTTTATCAAATAAATGGAATCAACAAAGTATGCACATTCTACGTCATAACGACTTTCTATAGTTTGCGCATGCGTCCGGAAATAAGAAAAGCTTACTTCCACCGATTTTTAAAATCACAGCTTCTAGAAGGTTTACATGATTTCTTAAAAAACACGAGTTTTTAGAAAATGTGTTTTATTTCATAAATGGAATCAACAAAGTATGGACATTCTATGTCATAACGACTTTCTATAGTTTGTGCATGCGTCCGGAAATAAGAAAAGCTTACTTCCAACGTTTTTTAAAATCACAACTTCTAGAAGGTTTACATGATTTCTTAAAAAACACGAGTTTTTTGAAAATGTGTTTTATTTCATAAATGAAATCTACAAAGTATGCACATTCTACGTCATAACGACTTTCTATAGTTTGCGCATGCGTTTGGAAATAAGAAAAGCTTACTTCCCCCGTTTGTTAAAATCACAGCACGAGTTTTTAGAAAATGTGTTTTATTTCATAAATGGAATGAACAAAGTATGCACATTCTACTTCATAACGACTTTCTATAGTTTGTGCATGCGTTTGGAAATAAGAAAAGCTTACTTCCGCCGTTTTTTAAAATCACAGCTTCTAGAAGGTTTACATGATTTCTTAAAAAAAACGAGTTTTTAGAAAATGTGTTTTATTTCATAAATGGAATCAACAAAGTATGCAGATTCTACTTCATAATGACTTTCTATAGTTTGCGCATGCGTTTGGAAATAAGAAAAGCTTACTTCCCCAATTTTTTAAAATGACAGCTTCTAGAAGGTTTACATGATTTCTTAAAAAACACGAGTTTTTAGAAAATGTGTTTTATTTCATAAATGGAATCAACAAAGTATGCACATTCTACCTCATAATGACTTTCTATAGTTTGCGCATGTGTTTGGAAATAAGAAAAGCTTACTTCCCCCGTTTTTTAAAATCACTGCTTCTAGAAGGTTTACATGATTTGTTAAAAAACACGAGTTTTTAGAAACTGTGTTTTATTTCATAAATGGAATCAACAAAGTATGCACATTCTACGTCATAACGACTTTCTATAGTTTGCGCATGCGTCCGGAAATAAGAAAAGCTTACTTCCACGGTTTTTAAAATCACAGCTTCTAGAAGGTTTACAAGATTTCTTAAAAAACACGAGTTTTTAGAAAATGTGTTTTATTTCATAAATGGAATCTACAAAGTATGCACATTCTACGTCATAACGACTTTATATAGTTTGCGCATGCGTCCGAAAATAATAAAAAAAGCTTACTTCCCTCGTTTTTTAAAATCACAGCTTCTAGAAGGTTTACATGATTTCTTAAAAAACACGAGTTTTTAGAAAATGTGTTTTATTTCATAAATGGAATGAACAAAGTATGCACATTCTACTTCATAACGACTTTCTATAGTTTGCGCATGCATTTGGAAATAAGAAAAGCTTACTTCCCCCGTTTTTTAAAATCACGGCTTCTAGAAGGTTTACATGATTTGTTAAAAAACACGAGTTTTTAGAAAATGTGTTTTATTTCATAAATGGAATCAACAAAGTATTCACATTCTACATCATAACGACTTTCTATAGTTTGCGCATGCGTCCGGAAATAAGAAAAGCTTACTTCCACTGTTTTTTAAAATCACGGCTTCTAGAAGGTTTACATGATTTCGTAAAAAACATGAGTTTTTAGAAACTGTGTTTTAGAAAATGTGTTTTATTTCTACGTCATAACGACTTTCTATAGTTTGCGCATCCGTCCGGAAATAAGAAAAGCTTACTTCCACCGATTTTTAAAATCACAGCTTCTAGAAGGTTTATATGATTTCTTAAAAAACACGAGTTTTTAGAAAATGTGTTTTATTTCATAAATGGAATCAACAAAGTATGCAAATTCTACGTCATAACGATTTTCTATAGTTTGCGCATTCGTCCGGAAATAAGAATAGCTTACTTCCACCGTTTTTTAAAATCACAGCTTCTAGAAGGTTTACATGATTTCTTAAAAAACACGAGTTTTTAGAAAATGTGTTTTATTTCATAAATGGAATCTACAAAGTATGCACATTCTACGTCATAATGACTTTCTATAGTTTGCGCATGCGTTTGGAAATAAGAAAAGCTTACTTCCCCCGTTTTTTAAAATCACAGCTTCTAGAAGGTTTACATGAATTCTTAAAAAACATGAGTTTTTAGAAAATGTGTTTTATTTCATAAATAGAATCAACAAAGTATGCACATTATACGTCATAACGACTTTCTATAGTTTCTGCATCCATCCCGAAATAAGAAAAGCTTACTTCGACCGTTTTTTAAAATCACAGCTTCTAGAAGGTTTACATGATTTCTTAAAAAACACGAGTTTTTAGAAAATGTGTTTTATTTCATAAATGGAATCAACAAAGTATGCACATTCTAAGTCATAACGACTTTCTATAGTTTGCGCATTCGTCCGGAAATAAGAAAAGCTTGCTTCCACTATTTTTTAAAATCAAAGCTTCTAGAAGGTTTACATGATTTCGTAAAAAACACGAGTTTTTAGAAAATGTGTTTTATTTCATAAATGGAATCTACAAAGTATGCACATTCTACGTCATAACGACTTTCTATAGTTTGCGCATGCGTTTGGAAATAAGAGAAGCTTACTTCCCCCGTTTTTTAAAATCACAGCTTCTAGAAGGTTTACATCATTTCTTAAAAAACACGAGTTTTTAGAAAATGTGTTTTATTTCATAAATGGAATCAACAAAGTATTCACCTTCTTCGTCATTACGACTTTCTATAGTTTGCACATGCGTCCGGAAATAAGAAAAGCTTACTTCCACCGTTTTTTACAATCACAGATTCTAGAACGTTTACATGACTTCTTAAAAAACATGAGTTTTTAGAAAATGTGTTTTATTTCATAAATGGAATCAACAAAGTATGCACACTCTACGTCATAACGACTTTCTACAGTTTGCGGATTCGTCCGGAAATAAGAAAATCTTACCTCGACCATTTTTTAAAATCACGGATTCTAGAAGGTTTACATGATTTCTTAAAAAACACGAGTTTTTAGAAAATGTGTTTTATTTCATAAATGGAATCAACAAAGTATGCACATTCTACGTCATAACGACTTTTTATAGTTTGCACATGCGTTTGGAAATAGGAAAAGCTTACTTCCACCGTTTTTTAAAATCACAGCTTCTAGAAGGTTTACATGATTTCGTAAAAAACACCAGTTTTTAGAAAATGTGTTTTATTTCATAAATGGAATCAACAAAGTATGCACATTCTACGTCATAATGACTTTCTATAGTTTGCGCATGCGTCCGGAAATAAGAAAAGCTTACTTACACCGTTTTTTAAAATCACAGCTTCTAGAAGGTTTACATGATTTCGTAAAAAACACGAGTTTTTAGAAAATGTGTTTTATTCCATAAATGGAATCTACAAAGTATGCACATTCTATGTCATAACGACTTTCTATAGTTTGCCCATGCATCCGAAAATAAGAAAAGCTTACTTCCACCGTTTTTTAAAATCACAGCTTCTAGAAGTTTTACATGATTTCTTAAAAAACACGAGTTTTTAGAAAATGTGTTTTATTTCATAAATGGAATCTAAAAAGTATCCACATTCTACGTCATAACGACTTTCTATAGTTTGCGCATGCGTCCGAAAATAAGAAAAGCTTACTTCCACCATTTTTTAAAATCACGGATTCTAGAAAGTTTACATGATTTCTTAAAAAACACGAGTTTTTAGAAAATGCGTTTTATTTCATAAATGGAATCAACAAAGTATGCACATTCTACGTCATAACGACTTTGTATAGTTTGCGCATGCGTTTGGAAATAAGAAAAGCTTACTTCCGCCGTTTTTTAAAATCATAGCTTCTAGAAGGTTTACATGATTTCTTAAAAAACACGAGTTTTTAGAAAATGTGTTTTATTTCATAAATGAAATCAACAAAGTATGCACATTCTACTTCATAGCGACTTTCTATACTTTGCGCATGCGTTTGGAAATAAGAAAAACTTACTTCCCCCATTTTTTAAAATCACAGCTTCTAGAAGGTTTACATGATTTCTTAAAAAACACGAGTTTTTAGAAAATGTGTTTTATTTCATAAATGGAATCAACAAAGTATACACATTCCACATCATAACGACTTTCTATAGTTTGCGCATGCGTCCGGAAATAAGAAAAGCTTACTTCCACCGATTTTTAAAATCACAGCTTCTAGAAGGTTTACATGATTTCGTAAAAAACACGAGTTTTTAGAAAATGTGTTTTATTTCATAAATGGAATCAACAAAGTATGCAAATTCTACGTCATAACGATTTTCTATAGTTTGCGCATTCGTCCGGAAATAAGAATAGCTTACTTCCACCGTTTTTTAAAATCACAGCTTCTAGAAGGTTTACATGATTTCTTAAAAAACACGAGTTTTTAGAAAATGTGTTTTATTTCATAAATGGAATCAACAAAGTATGCACATTCCACATCATAACGACTTTCTATAGTTTGCGCATGCGTCCGGAAATAAGAAAAGCTTACTTCCACCGATTTTTAAAATCACAACTTCTAGAAGGTTTACATGATTTCTTAAAAAACATGAGTTTTTTTAGAATGGGTTTTATTTCATATATGGAATCAACAAAGTGTGCACATTCTACATCATAATGACTTTCTATAGTTTGCGTATGCGTCCGGAAATAAGAAAAGCTTACCTCCACCGTTTTTTAAAATCACAGCTTCTAGAAGGTTTACATGATTTCTTAAAAAACACGAGTTTTTAGAAAATGTGTTTTATTTCATAAATGGAATCTACAAAGTATGCACATTCTACGTCATAACGACTTTCTATAGTTTGCGCATCCGTCCGGAAATAAGAAAAGCCTACTTCCACCATTTTTTAAAATCACGGATTCTAGAAGGTTTACATGATTTCTTAAAAAACACGAGTTTTTAGAAAATGTGTTTTATTTCATAAATGGAATCAACAAAGTATGCACATTCTACGTCATAACGACTTTCTATAGTTTGCGCATGCGTTTGGAAGTAAGAAAAGCTTACTTCCGCCGTTTTTTAAAATCACAGCTTCTAGAAGGTTTACATGATTTCTTAAAAAACACGAGTTTTTAGAAAATGTGTTTTATTTCATAAATGGAATCAACAAAGTATGCACATTCTACTTCATAACGACTTTCTATAGTTTGCGCATGTGTTTGGAAATAAGAAAAGCTTACTTCGCCCGTTTTTTAAAATCACAGCTTCTAGAAGGTTTACATGAGTTCTTAAAAAACACGAGTTTTTAGAAAATGTGTTTTATTTCATAAATGTAATCAACAAAGTATGCACATTCTATGTCATAATGACTTTCTATAGTTTGCACATGCGTCCGAAAATAAGAAAAGCTTACTTGCACCGTTTTTTAAAATCACAGCTTCTAGAAGGTTTACACGATTTCTTAAAAAACACGAGTTTTTAGAAAACGTGTTTTATTTCATAAAAAGAATCAACAAAGTATGCACATTCTATGTCATAACGACTTTCTATAGTTTGCTCATTCGTCCGGAAATAAGAAAAGCTTACTTCCACCGTTTTTTAAAATCACAGCTTCTAGAAGGTTTACATGATTTCTTAAAAAACACGAGTTTTTAGAAAATGTGTTTTATTTCATAAATGGAATCAACAAAGTATGCACATTATAAGTCATAACGACTTTCTATAGTTTGCGCATTCGTCCGGAAATAAGAAAAGCTTGCTTCCACCGTTTTTTAAAATCAAAGCTTCTAAAAGGTTTACATGATTTCGTAAAAAACACGAGTTTTTAGAAAATGTGTTTTATTTCATAAAAAGAATCAACAAAGTATGCACATTCTATGTCATAACGACTTTCTATAGTTTGCGCATTCGTCCAGAAATAAGAAAAGCTTACTTCCACCGTTTTTTAAAATCACAGCTTCCAAAAGGTTTACATGATTTCTTAAAAAACATGAGTTTTTAGAAAATGTGTTTTATTTCGTAAATGGAATCAACAAAGTAAGCACATTCTACGTCATAACGACTTTCTATAGTTTCCGCATGCGTCCGGAGATAAGAAAAGCTTACTTCCACCGTTTTTTAAAATCACAGCTTCTAGAAGGTTTACATGATTTCGTAAAAAACACGAGTTTTTAGAAAATGTGTTTTATTTCATAAATGGAATCAACAAAGTATGCACATTCTAAGTCATAACGACTTTCTATAGTTTGCGCATTAGTCAGGAAATAAGAAAAGCTTGCGTCCACCATTTTTTAAAATCAAAGCTTCTAGAAGGTTTACATGATTTCGTAAAAAACACGAGTTTTTAGAAAATGTGTTTTATTTCATAAATGGAATCTACAAATTATGCACATTCTATGTCATAACGACTTTCTATAGTTTGCGCATGCATTTGGAAATAAGAAAAGCTTACTTCCCCCGTTTTTTAAAATCACAGCTTCTAGAAGGTTTACATGATTACTTAAAAAACACGAGTTTTAGAAATTGTGTTTTATTTCATAAATGGAATCAACAAAGTATGCACATTCTACGTCATAACGACTTTCTATAGTTTGCGCATGTGTCCGGAAATAAGAAAAGCTTACTTCCACCGTTTTTTAAAATCACAGCTTCTAGAAGGTTTACACGATTTCTTAAAAAACACGAGTTTTTAGAAAATGTGTTTTATTTCATAAATGGAATCAACAAAGTATGCACATTCTACATCATAACGACTTTCTATAGTTTGCGCATTCGTCCAGATATAAGAAAAGCTTACTTCCACCGTTTTTTAAAATCACAGCTTCTAGAAGGTTTACATGATTTCGTAAAAAACACAAGTTTTTAGAAAATGTGTTTTATTTCATAAATGGAATCTACAAAGTATGCACATTCTATGTCATAACGACTTTATATAGTTTGCGCATGCGTCCGGAAATAAGAAAAGCTTACTTCCCCCGTTTTTTAAAATCACAGCTTCTAGAAGGTTTACTCGATTTCTCAAAAAACACGAGTTTTTAGAAAATGTGTTTTATTTCATAAATGGAATCAACAAAGTATGCACATTCTACGTTATAACTACTTTCTATAGTTTGCGCATGCGTTTGGAAATAAGAAAAGCTTACTTCTCCCGTTTTTTGAAATCACAGCTTCTAGAAGGTTTACCTGATTTGTTAAAAAACACGAGTTTTTATAAAATGTGTTTTATTTCATAAATGGAATCAACAAGGTATGCACATTCTATGTTATACCGACTTTCTATAGTTTGCGCATGCATCCGGAAATCAGAAAAGCTTACTTCCACCGTTTTTTAAAATCACAGCTTCTAGAAGGTTTACATGATTTCGTAAAAAACATGATTTTTTAGAAAATGTGTTTTATTTCATAAATGGAATCTACAAAGTATGCACATTCTACGTCATAATGACTTTCTATAGTTTACGCATGCGTCCGGAAATAAGAAAAGCTTACTTCCACTGTTTTTTAAAATCACAGCTTCTAGAAGGTGTACATGATTTCTTAAAAAACACAAGTTTTTAGAAAATGTGTTTTATTTCATAAATGGAATCTACAAAGTATGCACATTCTACGTCATAACGACTTTCTATAGTTTGCGCATGCGTCCGTAAATAAGAAAAGCTTACTTCCCCCATTTTTTAAAATCACAGCTTCTAGAAGGTCTACATGATTTCTTAAAAAACACGAGTTTTTAGAAAATGTGTTTTATTTCATAAATGGAATCAACAAAGTATGCACATTCTACTTCATAACGACTTTCTATAGTTTGCGCATGCGTTTGCAAATAAGAAATGCTTACTTCCCTCGTTTTTTAAAATCACAGCTTCTAGAAGGTTTACATGATTTCTTAAAAAACACGAGTTTTAGAAACTGTGTTTTATTTCATAAATGGAATCAACAAAGTATGCACATTCTACGTCATAACGACTTTCTATAGTTTGTGCATGCGTCCGGAAATAAGAAAAGCTTACTTCCACCGTTTTTTAAAATCACAGCTTCTACAAGGTTTACACGATTTCTTAAAAAACATGAGTTTTTAGAAAATGTGTTTTATTTCATAAATGGAATCAACAAAGTATGCACATTCTACATCATAATGACTTTCTATAGTTTGCGCATTCACCGGAAATAAGAAAAGCTTACTTCCACCGTTTTTTAAAATCACAGCTTCTAGAAGGTTTACATGATTTCGTAAAAAACACGAGTTTTTAGAAAATGTGTTTTATTTCATAAATGGAATCTACAAAGTATGCACATTCTACGTCATAACGACTTTATATAGTTTGCGCATGCGTCCGGAAATAAGAAAAGCTTACTTCCCCCGTTTTTTAAAATCACAGCTTCTAGAAGGTTTACATGATTTCTCAAAAAACACGAGTTTTTAGAAATTGTGTTTTATTTCATAAATGGAGTCAACAAAGTATGCACATTCTACGTCATGTTGATGTATATGTAACTTCGGAATGTATTTCATCTGTATATTATATATATATTTATTGTACCCTTATAAGAGATGTGTTATTCCTCTATAAGGAAGTGTCGTCATGTGGATTGACAAGTGTCGCAAGTGTGTGTACTTGTCGATGGGTTATTAGACCACCTTATGGGGTCGGCCCTGATTAATATATAATATAATGTGGGTGTATCAAAGTAGACAAGTCGGCCCCAGTAGGTCACTGGGCAAAAAGGTGAGTATAAATAGAGATAGGAGATCTCTATTTTACTCACTCGGAAAAGTAACTATCTCTCTCTCTGAAAAGTGGCGCACTAGTGAGGGGGAGGAGGATCATCTGCTAGGAGACTATCTCAGTGTTATTTGGTTGTATTCAGGGATGATTTTAAGAACCCCCCCCAAATTTATATGGTAAAAAAATTAGCGAATCTCCCCGATATATAGGAAAATTTGAAAGCGATTTTATCAATAATATAATATGTATATATAATTTTTTGGCGAATCTTTCATTTTATTATATGATATTGTAAAATCTTGGCAAATCTTTCACTAAATTATAAGATATTGTAAAATCTTGGTGAATATTTTACTGAATTATAAAATATTGTAAAAAGTTGACGAATATTTCACTAAATTATAAAATATTGTAAAAATTTGGCGAATATTTCACTGAATTATAAAATATTGTAAAAATTTGGCGAATCTTTCATTGATCTATAAAACACATTGAATGACAGTCTGCTTGTTAATTATGAGTTCAAGGCTTCTTCAAATGTTGAGTTCAATTGCTCTATTTCAAGTTTTGGTCTCAATACCAAATGGTGGTGGCCTTAATGAAGCCTTGATATCCAAGCAAAGCCGAGTAGATCTTGGAGACATGTATTCTAAATGTGGGTGTTTGGAGGATGCACATAAAGTGTTTGGCCAAGTGCCAAAGCGAAATATAGCCTCATTGAATGCAATCCTTTCAAGATGTGCTCAACATGGACATGGCAGGGAGGAACATTATCATAGGGGTTCTTCGGGTGGAGATTGTCATTCATAGCTCTGATGACGTTAGCATTGCATCTTCTTCTTACTTACAATTTTTTCCTCTACTACTTGAGTTTCTAGAATCTATTTGTAGTCCTCCCTGCAATTATTATAGATTTCTTCTTTTTCTTCTTTAATAGTCTTGGGAGATGACTTTTTTGAATTGCTTAAATCAACAAAGGAATTGCACCCACAGACTATCCTTCAATAGATTGTGTGGCTACCCTAGACTGTTTTTGATACTTCAAGGCAAGTTTGTACATAGGTTTTAAGCTAGGCATGTTCCTTAAGTATTTTTCTTGGCACATACTTTGAATAACATTATAGTGATTTTGTTGGCATCCTGTAGTGTCGACTATTGGGGGCTATCTTATTGTTGTGTCATACTTTTGGACAATGTAACTTTTTTCCATCTAAATTCCTCAACACTAGTACCATATCTAAATGTTATACCATTTGTTGATACCATATCTAAATGTGTCTAGTAGTTGATTTTGATTGTAGATGTTGTATTTTTTGTTGATATTGGTGTGTAGATGTTATTATAACCCATGTTAGAGCTTTTATTACAAATTGTTTTTTTCTATTGATTAGAGTTTCCATGACATGTGGGGACTTGGACCTTGACAAACCGATAAACTAATAGAATCAGACATTATGCATCATTTTGGCCTTCACTAGCCAATTATGCCCATGGAGGCTAGGAAAATTTTGAGCCAATTGGACTAGAGGAATGTTGGTCTCGTGCCAATAGGTCTCCTATGATCAATGCATAGGAACCTAGTGCATAGACAATTTTTCTCTTCGCTTAGCTATGTAGAGCTCATTTATTTTTCTGAATAACGATAAGTATTTACAAAGAAAATATACAATCAGCATAAACAAATCGAAAAAGTGAAGACAATCAATTCATGCAAATAAAAGGTAATAAAAACTTATTTTCTCGAACCCTAAATCAATGGAAATCAACTAAATCTAATATTGATTCAAGCTACAACAAAGGGTTAAATCAAGCATCAAATGAGAACTAGAAGCATTCAAGGGTCTAACACAATAATTAACCAAAATACATGCAAACTCCACAAATCGACAAAATGTTTCAAATAAAAGCAATAAACAAACCATAAAAATTTGCACAAAATATTTGAGATAAACACCAACATGGTTTCATGTACTTGAATGAGCTCATTCTTGATTAGCGAAAGTGTAGTCAAATTAGTTATTTATCCTTCAATGTCAGGACACTATCTATGTGAAGAGATAGCTCCTAGGCCTAGCTTTGTCAAATTCCAGTGTCATTTCCTATCACATAAAAAAAGAGACAATGTAAAAGATAAATATAAAAACATCAATCTTAAAATAAACTGCATCAAGGAAATGTATGTCATATCATCAATGTTATAACAAAAAAGTACAATGTAGAATCTATTTTTAATTAAAATGCTAGCTCAAATTTACATATAATGATCACCCGCAAGGGTCCATGGAACACCTATACCAAAATAAGACTCAAGAGTCTCTCATGTGTATTGGATCATATACAATCTTAGGTGAAATCCATTTCCCAATTCACATTCTGGGACTGGTCCTCATTTTCGGCACTCTGAACATGACCTTCTTCGAATGAGCCATCATTATGATCCTCAACAACATTATGTTCCATATCAAATTCATTAGATAAATTTGCCAGATTGTTTTCTCCCCTTCTTTCACAATTTGATCGCCAGAGAGCTACTGCTCTTTCATATGGAAAATTGTCAACCTCATACTTTGTTACATATAATCTTAAGCATGTATCCACATTTTTATCAAGCTTATTCCTCAACTTTGACTTCAAAAAGGTTAATGCACTAAACATTCTCTCATCCTCCACTGATCCCAAAATCATGGTTTGACATAAATCTACTAATTTGAAATACTCTGACATATGTTGCAGTAGATATTCACTACCACTGAGTGTAGTCCACAATTTTGTAATTGCACCATATTCTAGAGCATTATCCAACTTAGAAAATTGCTCCCACATTGTATCAGCAAAGCATCGGGCTTGATCTTTCAATTTTTTTCCATCTAAAATACCTTGAATATGTTCTCCTTGTATCTCGGTCTCTCGACAAAAATCGCTTTGCAAAATCTTGATTTTAGCTATAAAGTCAACCTTTATAGTTTCTGAACATTGACGATGGTTCCAATATTGAGGGTATACCACAGACATGGCCTCCAACAATTCATCTCGAGGAAATCGTTCTCTTATCTCCGATGATAGTGATTTTGCAATTTCTATCAAGCTGCGCCTCACTGAAATCACAACATTGTCAAATTGTTCTCTTGACACAGGGCACTCTTTGGTGGTTCTTCCTATTTTGTCATTATAATAAAAAGGAACCATATACCCATGCACTGCCATACATAGAAACCATTTTTCATCAAACTTCAATAAATTTTCATCATTTTCAATATTGATTATCTTAGCCCAATTTGTAAATGCTAGACCTATAAAAGAATCTGCCATCATATACAAATTATCTAATGCAAGGCATGCTAGTTTTCTAGCATTTGTGTATTCAGCAATATACATCATGCGACTCTGAGACATCTTCACGAGGCTATTCATTTCATGAAGCAGAGGAAGAACTCCAGCCAATGTTAAATATGTCTCTATATCAGTTAATAGAAAGAGAAGAGTTTGAGCTTTTTCTACACTTAGGCGATGTTCATACATCACCCCTACCAAGGATGCATATTCATCGAATAGTATTTGAGCTGGTCCCTTCAGTGAGATCCATCTTGTATCAACATCTTTTAATAGTTTGTTTCCATTTGTAACACCGTCAACAAATTTTTTAAACTCTGAAAACCGTTTGGGACTCCGACAAAAGTATGCATGAACCTCACGTACAAGATATTCAACTTTTGAAACCAATGGAAAGTTGCTCACTATTTTAAATGCAAGATTCATTCTGTGAGCCATACAATGAATACCAATCATATACGGTGAAGCTGAGAGTTGTAGTCTAGCACAAAGGCCGTTCCTTTGTCCCTGCATTACTGATGCCCCATCTGCTCCAACGCATACCAACTTTTTTGCGATCATTGAATGATCCATACCACCAGTTTCCTTCAAAGTATTAATAACAAGTTCATAAATGTTTTCTGCTGTAGAACTTTTGCTCATTTTATGAATTCCAAGTAGATAGGAATTCCTAATATGGTAATTGACCGTATAAATGCTCATGCAAATCCATGCAGTATTATCAACAGCTGTAACTTCATCCAAGGACAGTGACAAAAATGTTGCATTCACAATCTTCTCTTTCATATCATCCTTTTCTACTTGAGCTAGATATTTTCCCCATTCCCAACCACTCGTTAAAGACCAATGAGAAGATGGAAAATTTGGCACTTGAATAAAAGATAGATATTTCATCATTTTTGGATAATCTGTCATAGGACGACCATTGGATAGGATGTGAAATACAGTGCTTAATTGTATCGACTTCGATAACAAAAAAATTTCCATCATCTTTCCGAATTGAGAAGTGATGGTTCCTCCACTTTCATCTAGTTTTCTCTTATTTATTAAGTATTTATTGTATTCCTCTTCATATTGGAGATGTCGGCTATCACATTTCCATCTAGCAGTAGATTTCTTCTCATCATTTCCAGTTTTCTTATCATACACCTTCCCAACATGCTTCTCTATTGTGTCCAGCTTCATTTGCAATTTCACTACCTTGCCAAGTTTCCAACTACATGAAATGCATTTAACTTCTCGTGAGGTCTCATTCTTATTTGTTGGAGGTATCGGTTCAATAAATGGGAATCTTGATACCCAATCAGATTGGAATTGTCTCCCGAAGTCCCATCGACCTTTTTTCCTCTTCAGTGAATGGTCTATGTCACCTTGCAAGGAAAAATCTTCAACATTTGAGCTACCAATTTCTGATGAAAATGCATTTGCCTCACTTTGATCACTAGAGGAATGTATTCTACCATCCATTGTATGTTTTGCAGATGCATCCTCCAAAGTGTTGACATCTCTCTCACCGATACCTTGCTCAAGAGAGCTTGAACCATGAATATGATGTGGATGATTGGATTGATGTTTTTGAAAATATGACATTACATCCTTTTGTCTTAATGTTTTATTTTTCTCTCCATGATCCATGTTTGACATCTTGTTTCTTACTTAATGTTCCACAATTGATATTCCAAATCAATATAGAAACCAGAAGGAGGCCTGCATGAGAAAAATGATATAAAATTAGTACAACTGCAATTCCCTATGAGGAGGTTGGTCCTCCACAATTGCACCAAAAATATACTAAGTGATTAACCTAGGGGCCACTAGAACAACAGGGAACAAACAACACACCACAATAAAAAATTTCCTAAGGTTGTGGTGATGGGGTCCCTTGTGCTCCTGATGAACTCACCTCGCTGCCGCTGTGACTGGCGGGTCAGGAGAGTAGCCACTTTGAAGAAATTTTGATAAAAGGATGTGTTTTAAAAATATTTTTGAAAAATATAATCAAACAATCCTATGGCTCTCTAGACTCAACAAAATTGTGCATATGAACCAAGACCAAATTAAACTTGGAAGACTTGACTCAAGCTCATAAGAGTCAAGTAACTATGCATAAGGTGCTATACCCATATCTAAGAATGAGATCATTGTGTGAATTCAATTGTAGTTGGTGTTACCTAACTTCATTGCAAACTGATGACAATTTATTAATAGAAAATAGTACAAGACTAAATCTAGTTTTTCGAAATTGATCAAACCTAAAATCAAGGCTCAAGTGCATTACTTGCCCCACATTCATTCCAATACATGTTCAACATCATAGACTCCTTTCAATATTCCTTCTTTTTGCAACCCAAATAGGATGTAGATTGCATAATGAAACTATGTACCTTGAGACCATAGCCAAATTTTGAAATATGTCAAACCACTACAAACTACCTCAGCAACGTTTCCAAACATATGGAAACTACTCAACAATTTATCATTGTTTCAAAAAACTCCTAGCAATTTCTCAAAAATTCACAAAACTACCAAAACCTATTGGTTCCAGGATTCCAACATTATTTCTCCTTTTTTACTTCAGAAAATAATAATAGATAAACATGAGCAAAGACCACTGAACTACCCCTAAATGGCCACACAATCCCTAACAGAACATAAATCCCCACTAACTCATAAAACTTCTCAATAAAGAGATCTCAGATTCTATATGTTCAGAAAAGTGCAGTATCCTAGCAGTGAAAAAAGCATTGACCAGGTTTTTTTCATAACAAAGAGTAGATCTTACTTTTTGCTTCCATTTCTAGGAATAGAACGCTGCCATTAGACCTATTTCTTACAGTTTATTGAGAAGTATATCCCAAGTTTCCTATCCTTATTGGTCATTTGTCGCACTCATTCCTGTTAGCTCTTGCCTAGGAAAAAGGAGATAATTTTGTATGCAGATATGAAAGAACATCAGAAACATATCCAAGATCATTTAGTCAATAAAACACTTGAGGTTTATTTGCAAAATAAAGGAGAAAATGGTGACTTAACTTGCAATTTGATTCACATCTCCAAGCACGGTACTGTAGCATTTAAGCAATAGATTTTATTTGTGTAGAGTTAAGCAAATTGCTCTGTGGTCTGGAAAGCGGTGGTGCAGCATTTTCCTTTGGTCGGCTCTGGATTAGTGTGGAGGATAGGAAATGGGCGACTCACTCGTATTGGATTGGACCCTTGGGTTGGCTGTAGGGGAGGTCATGTCATGCCTGTGGACTTGAGGAACTTCTTGGCAGCTAGAGGTTGCCATTTTCTGGATGATGTAGAGGATCTGGGATCATCTACTGTTTGGCATCAGGGGTGGATCTTTGCACAGCGTCTTGACATTCCTGAAGATATGCAAGGAGTTTGGGAGGATTTTCTCCGGATCCTAAGACTTTCGTATATACGACTGACCAATAGGAATGATGAACTTATCTGGGATCACCATCCCTCTAGAATTTTGCACCCCAAGGAATGGATATATCCAGCTGAATTTGGAAGTACATAACATGGAATTGGTGTGGTGGTGGAAATATCCGTGGAAGTTAAAGTGTCCGAGTAAAGCAAAATTACTCTTCTGGGCTATTCTGGAAAATAAGGCTCCAACCTGGGACATTCTGCAAAAACGCTTCCTCCAGGGACCAGGGTTCTGTCCACTTTGTAAAGATGTGGAAGAGACCATTAATCATCTATTTGTTTATTGTCGGTTTACTCAGGCAGTTTGGGTTGATATATGCAAGTATCTGGATTTAAATGTGAGATGGTGGGGAGCGAGTGTCCATGAAGCATTCCAATTGTGGTGGACTTTACAAAAATCCTCTCCCATCCGGGCTTCCCCTTGTATTTTCGCATGGGGCATATGGATTACCAGAAATAAGATCATATTTCAAGATTGCAGGATTCTGAAGGAGACTGTAGTGGCACAAGCTGTGGCTGTTATCCAACACTACAAGACACCTGTCAAAGAGATTAGAACTCGACCTGTGAGTGAGGAAATGATCGATAAAACCATGCCGTGGGCATATTTTGATGGTGCTTCTCTTGACCATCGATCGGAGTGTGGTGGGGGTGGAGTCCTTTTCAAAACCGAGTCTCATTTCTTTCATATCGTGGCTGGTTTGGGGAGGGGATCTAACAACTATGCTGAACTTATGTCTCTTAGGCTGCTGCTGTTATTTGCACTTGAACAAGGATGTCTATCTCTTCAGATATTTGGCGACTCCAGGATAGTTATTGACTGGGCAAAGGAGATTACTCATTGTCATGTGATGATACTCATACCTATACTGGAGGAGGTAATATGGTTAAAACAGTCATTTAATCATATTACATTTACACTTGTCTATAGGGAGAGGAATGGGATGGCCGATCAGCTTTCCAAAGAAGCGACGCAGCAACATTTAGCACTTGGAACTTGGAGGATTACTATTCACTCTATTGGGGGCACCTACAGTTATTACCACAGACCATTTCATGAAGCTATAGAGGCACGGAATTGAGCAATAGCTCAGATTTTGATGACCAGGGATGGACGCCTATTTTAATTTCTGTAACAGTTTTTGTTTAGTTGTATGGATATATGTTGGCTGTAGATAGCAGTTATGTGATGGTCTGATACAGTAGTCTATCTGTAATCGGATAAATGCGGGCTGTATGAACAACTGGACTCATTGTTTTGAAGTAGTATGGAACTTTGGACTTGATATTAATATGGGACAGTAAATATGTGTCAATGTAGGGATCACAGTGATCCTAATACATGTGCAGAATGTAATTTTGTTCATCTTTTTGAAATAAAATTACGACTTTTTCCAAGGAAAAAAAGGTCACAACAACTATTAGGTCACAACAACTATTTGTGTAGAGTTAAGCCATACTCATGAAAGTTTTCATTTAAACAGAAAGATAACAATGTTCTCATTTTATGGTAGCCTTCATCCAATCCTGGGAACTTGGCACTTGGAGGATTACTATTCACTCTATTGGGGGCACCTACAGTTATTACCACAGACCATTTCATCAAGCTATAAAGGCACGGAATTGAGCAATAGCTCAGATTTTGATGACCAGGGATGGACGCCTATTTTAATTTCTGTAACAGTTTTTGTTTAGTTGTATGGATATATGCCGGCTGTAGATAGCAGTTATGTGATGGTCTGATACAGTAGTCTATGTAATCGGATAAATGCGGGCTGTATGAACAGCCAGACTCATTGTTTTGAAGTAGTATGGAACTTTGGACTTGATATTAATATGGGACAGTAAATATGTGTCAATGTAGGGATCACAGTGATCCTAATACATGTGCAGAATCTAATTTTGTTCATCTTTTTGAAATAAAATTATGACTTTTTCCAAGGAAAAAAAGGTCACAGCAACTATTAGGTCACAACAACTATTTGTGTAGAGTTAAGCCATACTCATGAAAGTTTTCATTTAAACAGAAAGATAACAATGTTCTCATTTTATGGTAGCCTTCATCCAATCCTGGGAACTTATCAAAGTAAATATTCAAATCCCCTAGGAAAACATAGGGACTTTTTAATTTATTATGTCCTTGATAGTGGTATGATCCGTCTGTTTCCTAATCTGCTATATCTATGAAACTTAACTGGAATTGCTACATATCTTAAATCCAAGCTAAACATTGGACACTAATATTCACACTTTGTCATTGATATTTCTCAAGGGTCTATTTATTTGCTTGGGAAAAAATTACTTGGAGATAACTTTTATAATTATTGTTCATATCAAAGCCTATTCCTAGTACCTCATCTCACTCTTCTACCAATTTTTTGAGTCCTCCAATTTTTTTACCCAATGCCACCACCCCAGATCCTACACTATCATTCATGTACAACAAATCCTTCCAGCATCAACTAGGTTTCCTATTTGTTCATAATTATCAAATTAAATCTAAAATCACCACCCTAATTATGGATAATGGTAGCCAAATAAATATATTTCCCATGATATTTAGTCTCCTATCTGCAACTCCCCACTACAGACCATCAAACTCCATATCAGGTTTGGTTACAAAATATGCTCCTCATCTAAATGTCACTGAGCATTATGTTATCACCATTTCCATTGGGGCATTTCAATATACTTTGGAATGTGATGTGTCTCCTCTCAATTGTGTATATTTACTACTGGGTTCCCTTACCAAATTATTCGTCATTCCCTATATGATGCTCACCACAACACTTATAAATTTTTTAAAGATGGAAAGGCTTGTGATCTCACATCTTCTATAACCCATTCACCTTCCTTGTTGTCCAACAATGTTGATGTGTTCCATGTCAATCTTCACAAATTCATGTCACTATGTGTGGTTAAATGGGTTAAGATTGATAATGACTCCCATCCTTCCACACCCTATATGAATCCCTTGTTAGATGATTTTGTGTATGTATTTACACCTCCTGTTGGCCTTCCCCCCATTCATTTCATCTAGCACACTATTGATCTTGTCTCAGCATCTTCTCTTCCAATTGCTCCAATATACCATTTAGCCCCTCACGAATTTCTTGATATTAAGTGACATCTTCAATATGTCTTAAACTCTAGACATATAGAACCTAACTCCTCTCCTTATGGTTCCTCTACTTTCTTCATTTCTGTAAAGGAATCTGGTGCATGGCATCTTGTTACTTATTATCATGATCTCAATGAAGTGACTATAAAAAATTGATACCCATTTTCTCACATTAATGATTTGCTTATCCATCTCAAGGGTGCCCAATTCTCATACTCACAAGTAACATCTGTAAGGCTCGCTACAAGTATTATAGTATATAACTAGCATATATTATTATGTTAGTATTAGGTATGTGATTCAATTCTAGTCTATAAACATAGTTGGAATATAGCAGTAATCATCCCAACTAGGAGGTATCCAATGCCATGATATGGACTCTAGCATATGATCTAAATGCACTTGAACCCCTCAACTAGATATTCATGCCCATGAAACTGAGTGAAATCCCAGATTGAGTGATATTCTCCGTGATTATAAATATAAAATAACAGACTAGAACCTGGTGGCCACTACAACTAGGGGGCAAACAGCACGCCAACTAAAAATTCCTAAGTATACAAACCAGGCAAACAAAGATGCCTTCCGGAGAAGAGTCTGGGATGATGACGGCCCAGAACAGATCAACGAAGGAAGAAAGACAGTTACCCGGGGTCCACAATACAATGACTAAGGGTGCAAGCGCTGGAATCACCCAACCGCCCTCCCAAAGACCTGCAAGGGATTTCCTCCCACGTCTGTCTTAGGTACATCAGATATACCCTCTGCTGTCACCTGTGTATGAACCTAGAGTCAGATACTAAGGCTACCACAACACCGAAAACTCCTGGGGGAACAGTCACCGGTCGAATCAGAAAGCGTGGGCAGGGTAGCTAAGCCCAAAACTCGAAAGAGTCCCCAATACGCAATCCAATCCTGGCGTATGCTCGAACAGAAAGTAGGAGGAGTATTCCCAACAATCTGATCTCGCAATGACCTACTGCATAGATCCCAGGCAAGTTTTGAGTGAAATGGGTTTACCTGTGATAGTCTCACTACGATTTTTGCGTAATGTGTGATCTTGAGTGGTTTAAGGTGATTTAAACTCAAGATCCTAACCAAAACTAATTGGTGTAGTGTACCCTAAAAAAGAAAAATGTTTCTATTTCATTTTATTAAAAAGTTTTTAGGGCTGTTATTACTCAAAAAGGGTAGTGCTTTTGTGTGGCGTGGTTGCAACAAGGAAACAAAAGTGCCATAAAATCAAAACTTTCTACAACAAAGCTCTTTTTCATTTTTTCATTTACTGGACAGAATAAAAGAACAATCAACTAAATTATGATTCAATAAACTGACCACAAACAATGTTTAAATACAAGAATCAATCACTAAACAAAGTGCTGGAAAATATTGAAATGTCTGGCCATATTCCCAAAATAATGAGGTTATTCCCAAAATAATCCTTCTTAGACTCATTTTCCATTAAAAAAATCTAAAATCCATAAAGCATTGCATCTCATGGCCATATCAACTATGAATAGTTTACCAAAGGACATTATAATGTTTTTAGTAACAATGATGGGTGTATGCATCTTGATAATGGTTAGGACAGTATAAAAATATCCTTGGTCATTTAACAAATATTCTTTGGCTCAAGTGTGGTGAAATATGCATTGCAACACCACATAAGACCTTTCTATGGAATATTTGGCCTCTAATTGGGATATGGCTATGATTAATTCATTTTGGGGACCCGTGATGGGTCCAGGGGCATAGACCATGGTTGAAAAGGAAAAAAAGGTCCTTCACGGGAAGATTAACCTTCTAGGACTTACACATTGTGAGTCGAGCCCCAATCATGAAACATGTCCTCTCTATGGTGTCTTTGACTCCTAAGTGTCATTCCATGTGTCTATATGGTGTCCTTGACTCCCAAGTACATACCCTTATTGGATTTCAAGTGGTGTCATTTCTGCTAAAATGTAATAAATTATATTCTAACATTATATGTTGAGGTATAAGGCATGCTTGATGTCTATATGGTCTATAGTTATACTTAATGGGACTAATAATTTAACCCAATACTAGGTCATAAAATATTGCTTCTTTCTTCATAGCCTTTGGACTTAGTTGTGCCAAAATGTCCCTTAACCATATGGCCCTCATTTTGGTTCAAAATTATTCCCTTGAGAATGCCTTTTTGTTTGGATCATTCTCTGTATTTTCTGATGACTGGGAGATTTTATCTGACATTAAGCAAACTCCTCGCAGTTCAATCAATACTTGCTTGAGTCTGACATTAGCAGAATTTTCTCAGAATCTCATGATGAGAGAGTTGAGACTATCATGCTCAAATGTATGATCTTTTTAAACCACATAATCCTGCAAGCCAATATGTAAGTTGTGTTTGGGTCTCACCCATAACAATTGAAGAATATTTTCGTGCTCATGTTTTATATGTTTTTATATGCTATGATTTTTCAGCAACCAAACCACTGCCCAGCAACAGAAAAATGATGGCCCAGCACTAGCAAATGATCAGTGATTACTTTTGTGTTTGTTGACAGTTTATATAGTAGGGGGTTGGTGGGACCAAGTAGAAAGGGCAGGAAACTAGTAACTATATTTTAATGATTTTTAAAAAATTTATCCTCGAAGACAGGTGCCATGGGTGAGTAATTCTATGCACCTCTGGAGGGTGCAGGGTACCTCTGCATACCCAAACCCACGGGATGTACTCTATGAAACTATCAGCAGAAAGAAAAATATTTAAAGGAAAAATTGTGTTATATAACTGTAAAATCATCTGCTATCAGCTTTGTACATTATCAATTTTCAGGGATTCGGATTTATAAATTCTAAATGCAGTGAGGAAGTACCCCACACCACCATTTTAAATGTGGTATGAGGTCAAAAAGATATTATTCCAAAAATATTTCATATGATAGTGAAGATCAAAACCTACAAACTTCATCTCCTAGATAAATATCAAATCTGGACTAACCTTTTTATAATTCCCCTAACAAGTTGATTCCTACCTAGGATTGTCACCCCTCTCACATTCTAAGAAAGAAGAAAAATATTCATGCAAATTTTAGATGGTTTGTGAGAGTATTGAACCTGTTTCTTAATGCTACATTACTCAAGTAGGAGGTTCCCTTGTCTGGGTAAAGGGAGAAAACATTCTTGAATGACTGTACTTAAGGAGTGGGGCTCATCTCTATCAGCATTATCCACAAGACTTCAATATGAATCCCCCTTCCTTTTATTGGTCATGACCTAGAAATATTCATCAACATGCATACCTTAGGTCTATACATAGACACCTAGAATAAAAGTCAACAAAGTGCTCTTATCACGTGAGTTATCAATTGGCCCATGGTAAAAAAATTGCAGTGGATGTGAAATAGAAGCCCTATTATTCTTGGAATGCTCCTGAGCTACCCCCCATTAGTACTATCTCTCATTCCTTATAATGAATGATATATAGCGTCACCATCTTAGGTTTGTGTATGAACCTACTTGGTCAAATGGCCTAAGCAAATTGACAACCCACCCTTTTTTACTTGGGTGGTCAATTTTGTAGCACTTGTACCTTGAGAGGATACCATGGATGGTTTCCAAAATGGTATGTAACAAATAGGATGGTCCTAATATTGATAATAAAAATAATAATTACATAAATCAAGATAACACACTTTCTACTGATGAACCCCATCCATCACCATTAATGAAATAAAAGGAGGAGATTTCTTCTTCACGTCACTTCTACACACACCCTAGGAATACCTTGAATTCCATCATCCGTATGGGATCAACCCTTCACCAAACCTATTGGAAAACAAGTCTACAAAAGGTGATAGGAGCATTAAAAGAAAACCGAACTCTAACCACAAGGGGTAGTGGGATTGAATTGCTAACCATATGATAGAGAACTACCAATGTTCCATGTACCATATTGCAACACCACCTCATTAAATCATTAGAATTGAACAAAAAATGAACATAATTAAACCCCAATCCCCAATATGAAATTAATGCCACCCCATTTTCTTCACAATTCAGGAAGCATGATTTCTTAAATGCATCTTCATTAGCCATTCAATTAAGAAATTACATGATCACTCCTCTCCACTCTAAACTTTTTCACCTTTCAGAAGTATTAATATTAGTCTTTCTATTGATAATATGGAAGGATGAATATTAATGATGGAATCACTAATGAAGGAAGAGCCTTGGGTGTCAATTACTTGAAAATATTTTTAAGTTTCATTTATTTACCTTGGTCAAGACCTCAAAACCAATACCTAGTTCAAAAAAAATCAAATGGTGCTAATATGCCGAATTAGAGTTAAATGATCCCATTGTGAGGTCATGTGCATTAGTTTGAGTTGTTTTTTTGGCATTGGATACATGAAAGCTTCATTTAGGGCCTAAGTTGTATGCTACACCCTTAATCATGTTGAGGATCCTATGACTTATACCTTATGATTTAAAACTCATCATCCCCACTTTGAGGTAAAATATCACGTTGAGAGATCATGTGACTTGGCTCAAGTATTATTCTTGGTCTTGGATTTCTTTAATATTCATGTACTAGGCCCTAAGGCCTAGGTTTTCACCCTAACCATGTATATGGCCCACATTCTAAAATCTATTTCATAAACCTTAAAGTAATTCCAATATCCTCACTCATAAGCCAAGGATGTGCCTAGGATGTCATATGTGAAGGATTAAGGAATCATTATTAAAGGTAGATGCTTAAAATATTCCTTTAGGTTATAAGGCCTAGACTCCTTAGGGTATATGTACTAAATCATTTCTAACTAGTATCAATGACAGACCAATGCTCAATTTATATAATTAGACTCTAGGGCTACCATACAAGGTGAGAAGTTCACTTCATAGTAGTAGAGAGAAAGATAAGGAAGGCATCAAAATTTATCCATGTCTAAAATTCAATAGAAATATCTGATACATATGCTGTAATAGTATGCTTATTTGTTTTCGGATATGGCGGGCTGTATGGACAGCTGTTTTCAGTTTTTAAATATCTGATACATACAACTATTAACTCAGACCATTTTATGAAGCTTTGGAGGCACGGAATTGAGCATTAGCTTAGATTTCAAACGATCGGTGATGGACATCCTGTTACAGTATGTTTTATTGTATTCGGATATAGGTGGGCTGTATGGACAGCAGTTTTTAATCTCTGATATTGTATTTGTGAATATATAATCGGATATATGCAGGCTGAATGGACAGCCGTATCCATGGTATTTGTTTTCGTATGGGGCAATAAACTTGATGTCAATATGGGACAGAAAATTTGTGAAAATGTAGGGATCTCAGTGATTCTATTACATGTGCAGAATGTAATTTTGTTCAATTATTTTTGAAATAAAATTACAACTTTTTCCAAGGAAAAAAAAGAAAAGTTTTAAGCCTAAAGAAATAATCATTAATAATTTAATACAAACTTAATATATATATGCTACAAATCCACTGCTGCTATGAGTTTTCAGCAACCAAACCACTGCCCAGCAACAGAAAAATGATGGCCTAGCACTAGCAAATGATCAGTGATTACTTTTGTGTTTGTTGACAGTTTATATAGTAGGGGGTTGGTGGGACCAAGTAGAAAGGGCAGGAAACTAGTAACTATATTTTAATGATTTTTAAAAAATTTATCCTCAAAGACAGGTGCCATGGGTGAGTAATTCTGTGCACCTATGGAGGGTGCAGGGTACCTCTGCATACCCAAACCCACGGGATGTACTCTATGAAACTATCAGCAGAAAGAAAAATATTTAAAGGAAAAATTGTGTTATATAACTGTAAATCATCTGCTATCAGCTTTGTACATTATCAATTTTCAGGGATTCGGATTTATAAATTCTAAATGCAGTGAACCAAGCCTTACCAGATGGTGTTATTTTTGATCTGCAGAATGATATTATTCTTGGAGATATTCATAGAGAGGGGCATGATTTTACGAAAGGTGGATTTAGTGAAAGTGTTTCCGAGCCATCAACAGTCCCTTATAATGCCATGGAAATGGATCCTAGTTCTGATCCTAAGTTGTCCTCTTCATCTGCAAAAGAATTGCAATCATTGGAAAGAATGAATGCAAATCCTTTCCGCAGTATTGGTGATGCATTGAAGGACTGGAAAGAGAGAGTAAAAATATCAGATATCAAATCGGAAGATCATAAAACAAATGAAATTTCCAGCAAAATAGAGGAACTGGAAATTGATGGAGGAGATGAATTCCAATTTCTGTTGGAAGAAAAAAGGATAATTCCCAAGCATTAGGTGTTGCAACTGCTGATCAACTTGATCAGAACATAAATGTGAGCAAATCGAGTACAGTGGAAGAGGATCTAATTGAGGAAGAGGCTGCACGCCCTGTAAATGAGATTGAAGATATTGTAGATATAAAGGACAATGGTACGTTACAGCAAAATGTTAAAATTATTGGTATGAATATGAAAACTGAGAAGCAAGTGCAGAATAAATTTGTTGATAATGTTTCGTCCTTTTCACAAATTGTGGAGGATGAGATGGATATTGAGTGTGAAAACCAAGATAGAGTTCAATCAGAAAGTTTTGTTTCAATTGAAAGACAACATCAAGGTACAGCTAGACAACCAAATAGTCAATTTGCAACTAGTGACCAGACTTGGAGTGAAGAAGATGTAAGAAAGCTAAGGAAGGATATTGAGATGATATTTAAGGAACATCACAGTAGTAATGAAAATGTTGCGATAGTTTGGGCAAAGTACGAGCAGCTTACTACAAGGATTTCCTAAGACTTGACAGAGCAGTTGAGAATCAGAGAACTGTGTTCTTATGAGCTTTTCTAAAATAATGGCATTCAAAACCCTAGCGTTACTATAAATTAGTTTCTATAATTTTCATCTTGAAGAAATTGTTTTTAGGGCTAACCAACGTTTTTATTAAATGCATCAAACAATTGAGAAACATCTCAAAAATATTTCCTAGATGGTTTTGTTTCTTGATTCCTAGAAACATCAAGCAAGTGTTTCCTATTGTACACTGGGAATTTTTGAGATATTTCTTGTTTGGGAAATGTCTGAGGCAAGAAGTATTACTTGCCCAGGAAGCAACATTATTTAAAGGTGGTAAAACTGCCAACAAAGATCTAAGATGATTCTTGGTGATATTTCCTCTTCTTGCATGTTGATGTGATTGTTTTCTGTTGGATTAACTATCAAATTGCACGATTTTTTAGCTAGGGCTTGTGATTCTATCAATAAAGGTCTCAGTATTATAGAAATCCCAACATATTGACTGGCCTTTAAAGCTTGAAACACCACACAAACAAACACAAGCTGTCAAAGACCATAAGATAGGAGAGCAAGAGAAAGGTTACAACTATATGTCATGAGCAAGAGAAATAAGCCACAAAATAGTAAATATCAGGGAGGAAAGTATTCAATTTACTCATGAAGAAAATATCACAAGTCAAAGGTTGAAAGAAAAAGTGGATCACCCTATGATGGACACTCATCTGGACATAGAACTAGACAGTTTTCAGGATAAGAGGTATAGTGTTGAAACCATTTATAAAAGGCAATTTACTTATCAAGATCCAGTTATGATTTGGAATCAAGCTTATAGGTTTCTGGCCAAACCTCTTTCTCATCTTTGGATCGATCCTTTCTTAGTTGAAGGTTTTGCTGGAGCTAATGGTTTTCGATTTGAAATTCTCATACACCAAGATTTCATCAAAGATTATATACCTGGTGTTCCCTAGCTTTTACTTTTTCCATCTTGCATTGTTTTGCTTCTAGCATAACTTAGACTTGGAAAATTTTGAACATTTCATTTTAGCATGTTATTTGCTTAGATTTTGTTTCTGCAATAGTTTGCTTTGTTTATTTTGAAGTTTTCCAAATGCATTCTAATAATGGTTTGTGGGAAAGGTATATTCCTATGTTGTAGGTACTCACTTTTTACTGCTGCTGATGTGCTTGAGATTCTGAGGTTCTCGAGTACTCTCTCCCTTAAGAGTACCCGTCCCTCATGGAGCCAGGTGTTATGCCACATTCTGTATTGGCATACTACGACTTGTTTTTGCTTCATTCTGTTGATATATTCCAGATTATTATGGCCCAAAGATTCAACAAATGTGTTGTTTTGTGTGAGTGGAACCCCTAGTGGAACAAACTCTGATCTCAAGAGTGCAGGAGCCTAGTGGTGTCCTATGTTGTGGACTCTGAGGGAGGAGTAACAATATGAAGCCCCACCTCTGCCCAAACAGTGTAATGTGTGCCAATGGTTGAGGATCAATATGCAAAGCAATAACTGTCGATGGTTGTTGTTCTCAGCATCTAGTCTACAAAGCAGAGTGAGGCTCAAATGGCAGCTCCGTATTTCACTTTGGATTGGTTAGGATATGTGACTCCAAGTGGGTTAGATCATGTGTGATGTTAATGACTAGAGAAATGGAATTCGTCTGCAAGGGCATGTCAGATTGTTGACCTTGTTCAATGGTCATTACATCGATGCTCTGTTGCAAGATCTCCAATGGAGTCCCATTTTGATCTACACTTGAGTCTAATTGTGCTTGTTGATGCTTCCTACTTTCTTATCTAATGCATTTTATGACTTATTCTGCTTCTCTTGCTTCTTTGGTGGATGATGATTCATGAATCAAATTACTAGGAGAAATGGAAGCAAGCAAGCATTAGAGAGGTTAAGATAAATCGGCTCTTCAACTTCTATTTGTCTAGGCAATTGTAAATAAACTTATGACAGAAATTTTCATAGAAGCTTAATTTCAATACAAACTGAAGCATTTTGTCTCATCAATCCTTAGATCCTACCTCCCTTTTGTACCCAACCAATGTAAGTCCAAAAGGTTTCACAATTTTGTCAAGTTCACACATGGCAATGTTCCGGCATACATAGAAATTCGATCCAAAGACAATGCCAATGTTGTGATGCATACTCAGGTAGAAAACCATCTTGCCAAAACGGAACATAAGTTGTGATTCCTATAATTATCCAAGTATCATTCGGTAATGTTTCTACTTTTTGTGTTGCAAGTCAGGTGACTTGCTATAGGATTGCAATGCTACTATTAATAATTGCAGTTTTGTTGATTTTAGGCTTCTTTTCAATTGAATTTTATCTTTAAAATGGAGCCATAATCCATTTCTGCTATAACAATCTTCTATGTGTAGGAGTGTTGGACATTTTAGTAGGGTAGTTTGCATATTTTTGGATTTTTTGTGCAACGACCTTCCAGAACTGTAACAAGCTGCATTTCTGGTTATTTTCTAGCAACGGCCTTGATTTTTATTGGGATGTCACCAAACTTCCAATATTCTTCCCCAAAAGAACCATTGAAACTGTAGAAAATGGATGACAAAACCTCACCAATAGACAACTACCCTTGCAGCCATTTGACTCTGTTACTAGACTTGATGTTGGAAAATTCCATGATGCAAAAGCAAAGAAGATCAATGACGCTCAAAAGGAAAAGAGGACGAGCATCACTGATCTTCTTTGCTTATTAATCTTGGAATCCTCCCACATCAGGTCGGTCATAGTGACCATGACTCCATCAAGCTATGTTAGCCTCTCTAACTTGTCGAAGATGAATTAAGTGCTTGTCACTTCTTAATGGTGAGCATATCCTTGGGAAAAGCTGTGTGTAGAAAATATAAAACAGGACAATTTTGAGCTGATAGGGACCCTTAAAAATGTACAATAAGTGGATATAGCTAGCAGATCGATGGAAGCAGGTTTGACTGATAAAGAAGTGAACTTTCCACCTCACTATATGGACATCAAAATAAAAACAAGTAAAATCGGTTTTTTAAAAGATAACACGCCAAAGATGATAACCACTGTTGATTACTGTACAAAGGCTTAACTGGCAGAGATCACACAGTTTCTGAATAAGTATTCAATTTCAGGAAAGTGACAGCATCTTACTAGGATTAGTTACAGTTCTAAATCCAAAAGATAAGTCGGATACAATTTTAAGAAGACATCGCCCAGAAACTGCCAAAATCATTATCAAGCAGCTAATAGTTTAGTAAAAAACTGTGATCTGCCCAACTTCGACACATTGAAAAGAAATGAAAGAGGCAAAGCATAGAACTAAAGAAGTTGAGCAGTACCAGAGGGAAAGGCAAGCACAGATCAACAACCTTCAAAAAGTTTACCAGCAGACCCTCATGAATTATGTCTCCATGCCTACAAGGTATGCCCGACAAGTAGAATTCAAACTCAATTTAGCTTCCATCGGTTATGAAAAACGAAGGGCGAGTTATAATAAAATATTTCGAAGGGCGAGTTATAAACGAAGGGCGAGTTATAATAAAAGATTTCAGAGTCTGACAGCATTAAGAATTTGGGGATTAAACTCACAGTGTAATCATGGATCGAAATGAAACACGCAGGGTCTAAGATGGCAACAAAAATTGAATTGCAGATATTTCACATTGTCACATACCTCTTAATGCTCGAAACCCTTCTGAGAATCTGAAATGCACAGCTAAAGCAGTTTGCAAACCTCCAGATACACGCTACAAACTGGTAATCTTTGAAACAAACAGTAATTGAGCCTCGTATGGGTGAAAATCAAGAATTTTACCTCGTATGGGCGATGCTAGGGGTTGTATTGGCACTCTAACAGCCAAATCGCGGGCGAATCAGACTCCAAAACCGCAATTTCTTCAAATCGAGGGCGAACCATAGCTCCAAAAAAACCCATGCCAGAATCGAGGGCGAACAACAACTCCACAAAACCGCCATGCCAGAAATCACGGGTGAATGAGTTTCCAGGAAACACCATCCCTAAAAATCAGGGGCGACTGGTGCATCCAAGGAAAAATCACGGAAAATAAACTGGCGAAAATCGTTTTTTCCCTATTTCTTCCACAAAAATCGCGGGCGACTGGTTTCTCCTATAAATTCTTCCTAAATACGATTTTGGCTATATTGTTTTTTAATATTTACAAAATAATAAATAGTGGGCTATTAAAATTAATTCTCAAAAACCTTTTTACTTAAAAATTCGCCCTAAAAAAAATTAAAAACCTTCTAAATTCGCCATTGGGCTAAATTTCGCCCCTAAAATCATCCCTGGTTGTATTTTGGTTGAGCCATTGCTCTCTCTATCTCTGAGGAAGTTGTGGGATTTTTCACCTTAGGTTTTTCCCCACGGAAACTCTGTGTCTCTTGTCTCTATGCTTTTGATTCTTGTGATGCTTGTGATGCTTGTCATATTATGATTGTCATGCATTGATATACTGTAGATGTTATTCTCTCAGCAGAGATCCTATAGTATTGTGATTTAATACTAAAAATTTAACATGGTATCAGAGCTTAACTGAGAAGAAGACATTTTGCAGTGATGAAAGCTTGTATTCCTTGTTTATTGGGTTTCTCTCCACAGATTTTTGAAATTCAGTATAGTAGATTGGATCTACTCATCAAGGCGCATCTATCTGTCCAATCAGAATTCAGTTCCGAGCATTTTCAGATTTGGCCCTAAAACTTAGGGTTTCCACAAAAATAGGAATTTCTGGAAACTGAAGGCACAGCTGGAAGATCCTTGCAAAAATCGAAGGTTAGAGCTTTGGATCGAGATTTTTGGCTGAGTAGATCTCCGGGAAACTCAAACCCTAATTCAGGGCTCTCCCAAGTGAACCCGAGAGGACAAAAAGGCAATTTTGAAGGGCAAGACTTTGTTGATCTCAAATTCTGAATGTACTAGGCTGATCAGCTCTCCAAAGCACATCTTTCTATCCTTCCAGAATTTTGAAATTCACATTTTGAATTTTTAGGGTTTCTCTGACAAACCCTAATCCGGGACCAGATCCAGTTTTCAGCACTTCAAGTGGTAAGTCCTAAATCTTTTCTATTTCCATTTGAAGTACTCTTAAAGATGTCTCTCCACACCAAGCTTGAGGATAAGCTTGAAGGGGCTGATAACTTCCGAGCCTGGAAGTATAGGATTGGGTTAATCCTGGAAGAGAATGAGTTGGACTCATATGTGAAAGAAGACATCCCTATCCCAGAGGATGAAGAAGCCAAGGCATTGCACAATAAGAACTTGGTCAAGGCAAAGAGAATCATTGCTGATTCTATCAAAGACCATCTCATACCTCATGTGTCTTCTCTTAAGACACCCAAAGAGATGTTTGAATCTTTGACCAAGCTATTTGAAGGAAAGAACATAAATCGGAAGATGACCCTGTGGAACCAATTGAAAGCAGTGAAGTTTCAGAATGGAGAAACCATTCAATCTTACTTTTCAAGGGTCTCCCAGATCAATGAACAATTAGAAGCAGTAGATGAAATGGTGGAGAATGGTGAAGTGGTGATGACCACTCTAAATGGCCTACCCAGGTCATGGGATTCCTTTATTCAAGGAATTTGTGCAAGGAAGAAGTTGATCTCCTTCAGTAGACTTCGGGAAGAATGCTCTCAAGAATAAGTTAGACTTATAGCTCGTGAAGAAAAGATGGGAGGTGAAGATCAAGATCTTGCAACTCACACCAAAAGAAGCAAAGCCAAGAAGGATCACTCTCGCCACAATAGATCCTATCAAAAGAACAAGAAAGACCTAAGATGCTTCACATGCAATGAGAAGGGTCACTTTGCTTCAGATTGTCCCAAGACCAAAAGGGATAATAACAACAACTCCAGTAAGAAGAAGAAGGGCAGCAAAAGAATGTTTCATGCTCATGCTTCCGAAGATGATGAACCTCCAAAGAAGAAGGCTAGGGCAGAAAGGGATAGTGATGATGACTCATCAAGTGAAGAAGAGTATGTTCTGATCTCTGCTCTCACAGGTACTATTTCTCATGGTTGTAATGATTGGTTGATTGATAGTGGGGCCTCCAAACACATGACTGGGTTCAAGGAATCTTTTGTGAACCTTTCTGAACATGAATCACCCCATAAGGTGAAACTTGGGGATGATTATCAATATCCAATCAAAGGAAGTGGTGAAGCCTCCTACAACCTAGATTTTGGAAAATCATTGAAGATGAAAGAAGTACTTTATGTACCTGGACTCAAGAAGAATTTACTCTCCATCTCTGCATTGGATGCAAAAGGTATGAGGGTTGCATTTGTGGATGGCCAAGTCCTAATGTGGCCAAAGGGAAAGAACATAGATGATGCAGTAGTGATTGGAGAGCAAGAGGGAGGCTTGTATAAATTGAAGGGACAACCTGAACATGCCATGGTACATGAATCCATGGATCCAAGTGAACTTTGGCATAGAAGACTTGCTCATATGCACTATAGGGCACTTCCAATTGCAAGCAAGCCAGTAGAGGGTCTTCCTGAAATCAAGACCAAACATGAAGGTGTTTGCAAAGGATGTGCAAAAGGAAAGAACACTAAGAAGGCTTTCCCAAGCAGTGAAAGCAAGGCAAAAGACATTCTGGAAATCATCCACTCAGATGTATGTGGCCCCATGTCATCCAGTTCCCTAAGTGGGTATGTTTACTATGTATCATTTATTGATGACTTCTCCAGGAAGACTTGGGTATACTTCTTGAAAGGCAAAGATGAGGTGCTTGACAAATTCAAGGAATTCAAAAACTTGATGGAGAATCAAACTGACAAGAAGATCAAAACATTCAGATCCGACAATGGTGGAGAATTCACCTCAAATGACTTCAAGAAACTTTGCAGTGATTCAGGGATTAAGAGGGAGTTGACTGCTCCTTATAATCCTCAACAGAATGGAGTTGCAGAAAGGAAGAACAGAACTATCATGGAAGCAACAAGGGCAATGTTGCATGATCAAGATCTTCCTATGCATCTATGGGCAGAAGCAGCCAGAACAGCTGTATACGTGCAGAACATAACACCCCACAAGATATTGGACAACAAGACACCAGAAGAGGTCTTTTCTGGTAAGAGACCTGAAGTCAGCCATCTCAGAATATTTGGTTGTCCAATATATACTCATGTCCCAAAAGAGAAGAGGACTAAACTAGATCCTTCAGGAAAGAAGGGCATCTTTGTGGGTTATAGTGAAAGCTCGAAGGCTTACATAATATACTTTCCAGGATTCAAGAAGTTTGATGTCAGCAGGGATGTAACATTTGATGAAAACTCATCATTCATCAAATCAAGGAAGGCACCTACCGAAGTTTATGAAGAACCTAAGGAAACAAGATTTCAGGACACTACCATGACTGAAGCAGTTCCAAAAGTTGTTCGTGAGTTTGAAGATCCACAAGAACCTGTAGATCCACCCCGTGAGGATAACTCTCACAAGAGGAAACCTGTATGGGCTAGAGAGCTCATTCATGATGCAGAAAGATTTGGCATTCCAGAAGAAGAACACAGAGCAAAGAAGAGAACCAGATCACACACTAGTTATGTTTCCTTACTCTGTGACATTATGAACAAAGAGCCTTCCAGTTATGAAGAGGCAGCAGAAAAGAAAGAATGGAAGGATGCTATGGTTGAGGAGTACCAATCAATAATGAAGAATGATGTTTGGGATGTTGTCCCAAGACCTAAAGAGAAGTCTGTTGTGACTTCCAAGTGGATCTACAAAATCAAGCATGCTGCAGATGGCAGTGTGGAAAAATACAAAGCAAGATTCGTAGCTCGTGGTTTCTCTCAAAAAGAAGGAATAGATTATGAAGAAACCTTTGCACCTGCAGCCAGGTATACTTCCATTAGAACAGTGCTTGCCCTGGCTGCAGCAATGAAATGGAAAATACACCAGATGGATGTCAAGACTGCTTTCCTGAATGGTGTAGTAGAAGAGGAAGTATATGTGGAACAGCCACTCGGTTTTGAAATACATGACAGGGAATCATATGTATGCAGATTAAAGAAAGCCTTATATGGCTTGAAGCAAGCTCCCAGAACCTGGTATGGTAGGATGGACAGTTTCCTATCTAGTTTGGGCTTTACCAAGAGTAAAGCGGATTCCAACCTTTACTACAAGGTTGAGGAAGGGAATCCTGTGATTCTACTACTGTATGTGGATGACCTATTTGTGACAGGAGATGACAGACTGATTGCAGATACTAAAAGGAAGCTTGCAGCTGAATTCGACATGAAAGATTTGGGAATGATGCACTATTTCCTAGGTATGGAGGTGTGGCAGAGTGCAGGTGGGATCTTCCTTGGTCAAGGGAAGTACACAGTAGATATCCTGAAGAGATTTGGGATGATGGATTGCAAGGCCATGGCCACACCTATGGCATCGAATCTGAAGCTTCTATGTGATGCTTCATCTGAGCCGGTTGATATCACTATGTATCGTCAGATGATTGGGTCCTTGATGTACCTGACGAACACGAGACCAGACATTTGCTTTGCTGTGAACACATTGAGCCAGTTCTTGACGGATCCGAGGAGTGTTCACCTGGTTGCTGTAAAGCATGTTCTGAGGTACCTGAAGGGTACAGTGGATTATGGGCTCAAGTATGAAGCAAATCAAAAGTTTAACCTACAGGGTTATGTTGATTCATATTGGGCTGGCAGTGCTGTAGATAGGAAGAGCACATCTGGGTGCTGCTTCAGTATGGGATCAGGTGTGATCTCTTGGTTTAGCAGGAAGCAGTCCTGCGTAGCACTGAGTACAGCTGAGGCAGAATATGTTGCAGCCTGCTCAGCTAGTTGCGAGGCAGTATGGATACGGAAGCTACTGTCTAAGTTATTTGATCTCCCGTTGGAGGCTACTGGTATCTTCTGTGATAACCAGAGTTGTGTGAAGCTGTCCAAGAACCCAATGTTTCATGACAGGTCGAAACACATAGAGATCAAATATCACTATATCAGGCATATGGTGCAGAGAGGAGCTGTGAAGCTCCTGTATGTTGTGACGGACGAGCAGATTGCAGATGTGCTGACGAAGCCACTAGCCAGAGTGAAGTTCGAGTACTTCAGAGAGAGGCTTGGCGTTCTTCAGATCGAGGACACTTCGAGGAAGAAGTGATGGACACATTTTCTGAAGCCATTCCAAGCATGTTGGAAGGAGGATCCTTCACATGGCTGTGGATGTAAGCGCTGGATGATGAGCATCAGGATGATGTTCTGGTTTCTGCTTGATATGATCAGTTGGATCATTTTTATGTATGTATGTACGCATCATGTTGGATGCTGGATATGATCAGTTGGATCATTTTTATGTATGTATGTACGCATCATGTTGGATGCTGGATATGATCAGTTGGATCATGTGTACGTATTTTGTATATGCATCATGTTGGATGCTTGGACCATGTATCTGTATATGTATCAGGTGGATACATTGTATGATCAGGTGGATCATGTATGGTGATATGTATCATGTATTTGTATTTGTATCAGGTGGATACATTGATGATCAGGAGGATCATGTATGATGATATGTATCAGGTAGATACTTGGTATGCATCAGGTAGATGCATTGATGATCAGGAGGATCATGTATGATGATATGTATCATGTATTTGTATCAGGTGGATACATTGATGATCAGGAGGATCATGTATGATGATATGTATCAGGTAGATACTTGGTATGCATCAGGTAGATGCATTGATGATCAGGTGGATCATGCAGCAGGATGTTGCAGTGATGATCAGGATGATCATAGATGACAAGCTTCAGGATGTTGCTCCAGATGACATGCAGCAGGATGTTGCAGTGATGATCAGGATGATCATAGATGACGAGCTTCAGGATGTTTCTCCAGATGACATGCAGCAGGATGTTGCAGTGATGATCAGGATGATCATAGATGACGAGCTTCAGGATGTTGCTCCAGATGACATGCAGCAGGACGTTGCAGTGATGATGATCAGGATGATCATGGATACATCAGGATGATGTATGGTGAGTATCAGGTTGATACTCTGTGGCCGTGGATCAGGTTGTGCAGATGAGCATGTAATCCGGTGCCCTGGGAGATTTGCAGATGGTCTTTCGATTTTTTGCCTATGGCATGTAATTCGGTGCCCTGGGACATCTGGCAAATGCTCTTTCGAGGTTTTGCTCTGGGAGGACATGTAATTCGATGCCTTGGGAGATCTGCAGATAGTCTTTCGAGGTTTTTCCTATGGCATGTAATTCGGTTCCCTGGGATATCTGGCAGATGCTCTTTCGAGGTTTTGTCCTATGGCATGTAATTCGTTTCCCTGGGAGATCCGATAGGTTGGGCTGTGTGCCCGTAATCAGTCCTGGGATGCTCTTGCGAGGTTTTGCAATGACCACATGTAATTCGTTGCCCTGGGAGATCCTATAGGTAGAGCTGTGTGCTCGTAACAGCCTGGGATGCTCTTGCGAGGTTTTGTGGTGAGGTCACATGTAATTCGGTGCCCTGGGAGATCCTATAGGTAGAGCTGTGTGCTCGTAACAGCCTGGGATGCTCTTTCGAGGTTTTGTGACGCACATAATAAGTCCTGAGGATTCCACAGTATGGCCAGTGATGACGAAGACCTACAGGTGGTGGGCCTACATCCAGTATGAAAAAGGATTGGCTCTGTAGAACTTCCTATGACGAGTAGAGTCAGAGATTGGTTGACATAGTAGCAGCAGTGACGATGATGATGACGATGATCCAGAGAAGAAGACTTGTCTAGCAGATCTGTGTCGAGAAATACCTTCCTAGTTAAGAGGGAGTGTTGATGTATATGTAACTTCGAAATGTATTTCATCTATATATTATATATATATTTATTGTACCCTTATAAGAGATGTGTTATTCCTCTCTAAGGAAGTGTCGTCATGTGGATTGACAAGTGTCGCAAGTGTGTGTACTTGCCGATGGGTTATTAGACCACCTTATGGGGTCGGCCCTGATTAATATATAATATAATGTGGGTGTATCAAAGTAGACAAGTCGGCCCCAGTAGGTCACTGGGCAAAAAGGTGAGTATAAATAGAGATAGGAGATCTCTATTTTACTCACTCGGAAAAGTAACTATCTCTCTCTCTGAAAAGTGGCGCACTAGTGAGGAGGAGGAGGATCATCTGCTAGGAGACTATCTCAGTGTTATTTGGTTGTATTTTGGTTGAGCCGTTGCTCTCTCTATCTCTGAGGAAGTTGTGGGGTTTTTCACCTTAGGGTTTTCCCCACGGAAACTCTGTGTCTCTTGTCTCTATGCTTTTGATTCTTGTGATGCTTGTGATGCTTGTCATATTATGATTGTCATGCATTGATATACTATAGATTTTATTCTCTCAGCAAAGATCCTATAGTATTGTAATTTAATACTAAAAATCTAACACGTCATAACGACTTTCTATAGTTTGCGCATGCGTTTGGAAATAAGAAAAGCTTACTTCCCCCGTTTTTTAAAATCACAGCTTCTAGAAGGTTTACATGATTTGTTAAAAAACACGAGTTTTTAGAAAATGTATTTTATTTCATAAATGGAATCTACAAAGTATGCACATTCTACATCATAACGACTTTCTATAGTTTGCGCATGCGTCCGGAAAGAAGAAAATCTTACTTCCACTGTTTTTTAAAATCACAGCTTCTAGAAGGTTTACATGATTTCGTAAAAAACACGAGTTTTTAGAAAATGTGTTTTATTTCATAAATGGAATCTACAAAGTATGCACATTCTACGTCATAACGACTTTCTATAGTTTGCGCATGCGTCCAGATATAAGAAAAGCTTACTTCCCCCGTTTTTTAAAATCACAGCTTCTAGAAGGTTTACATGATTTCTTAAAAAACACAAGTTTTTAGAAAATGTGTTTTATTTCATAAATGGAATCAACAAAGTATGCACATTCTACTTCATAACGACTTTCTATAGTTTGCGCATGCGTTTGGAAATAAGAAAAGCTTACTTCCCCCGTTTTTTAAAATCACAGCTTCTAGAAGGTTTACATGATTTCTTAGAAAACACGAGTTTTTAGAAAATGTGTTTTATTTCATAAATGGAATCTACAAAGTATGCACATTCTACGTCATCACGACTTTCTATAGTTTGCGCATGCGTCCGGAAATAAGAAAAGCTTCCTTCCACCGATTTTTAAAATCACAGCTTCTAGAAGGTATACATGATTTCTTAAAAAACACGAGTTTTTAGAAAATGTGTTTTATTTCGTAAATGGAATCAAAAAAGTATGCACATTCTACATCATAACGACTTTCTATGGTTTGCGCATGCGTCCGGAAATAAGAAAAGCTTACTTCCCCCGTTTTTCAAAATCACAGCTTCTAGAAGGTTTACATGATTTCTTAAAAAGCATGAGTTTTTAGAAAATGTGTTTTATTTCATAAATGGAATCAACAAAGTATGCACATTCTACGTCATAACGACTTTCTATAGTTTGCGCATGCATCCGGAAATAAGAAAAGCTTACTTCCCCCGTTTTTTAAAATCACAGCTTCTAGAAGGTTTACATGATTTCTCAAAAAACACGAGTTTTTAGAAAATGTGTTTTATTTCATAAATGGAATCAACAAAGTATGCACATTCTACGTCATAACGACTTTCTATAGTTTACGCATGCGTTTGGAAATAAGAAAAGCTTACTTCTCCCGTTTTTTAAAATCACAGCTTCTAGAAGGTTTACATGATTTCTTAAAAAACTGGAGTTTTTAGAAAATGTGTTTTATTTCATCAATGGAATCTACAAAGTATGCACATTCTACATCATAATGACTTTCTATAGTTTGCGCATGCGTCCGAAAATAAGAAAAGTTTACTTCCACTATTTTTTAAACTCAGAGCTTTTAGAAGGTTTACATGATTTCGTAAAAAACACGAGTTTTTAGAAAATGTGTTTTATTTCATAAATGGAATCTACAAAGTATGCACATTCTACGTCATAACGACTTTTTATAGTTTGCGCATGCGTCCGGATATAAGAAAAGCTTACTTCCCCCGTTTTTTAAAATCACAGATTCTAGAAGGTTTACATGATTTCTTAAAAAACACGAGTTTTTAGAAAATGTGTTTTATTTCATAAATGGAATCAACAAAGTATGCACATTCTACTTCATAACGACTTTCTATAGTTTGCGCATGCGTTCGGAAAAAAGAAAAGCTTACTTCCCCCGTTTTTTAAAATCACAGCTTCTAGAAGGTTTACATGATTTCTTAGAAAACACGAGTTTTTAGAAAATGTGTTTTATTTCATAAATGGAATCAACAAAGTATGCACATTGTACGTCATCACGACTTTCTATAGTTTACGCATGCGTCCGGAAATAAGAACAGCTTACTTCCACCGATTTTTAAAATCACAGCTTCTAAAAGGTATACATGATTTCCTAAAAAACACGAGTTTTTAGAAAATGTGTTTTATAACGTAAATGGAATCAACAAAGTATGCACATTCTACGTCATAAGGACTTTCTATAGTTTGCGCATGCGTCCGGAAATAAGAAAAGCTTACTTCCCCCGTTTTTCAAAATCACAGCTTCTAGAAGGTTTACATGATTTCTTAAAAAACACGAGTTTTTAGAAAATGTGTTTTATTTCATAAATTGAATCAAAAAAGTATGCACATTCTACGTCATAACGACTTTCTATAGTTTGCGGATGCGTCCGGAAATAAGAAAAGCTTACTTCCCCCGTTTTTTAAAATCACAGCTTCTAGAAGGTTTACTTGATTTCTTAAAAAACACGAGTTTTTAGAAAATGTGTTTTATTTCATAAATGGAATCTACAAAGTATTCACATTCTATGTCATAATGACTTTCTATAGTTTGCGCATGCGTTTGGAAATAAGAAAAGCTTACTTCCCCCGTTTTTTAAAATCACAGTTTCTAGAAGGTTTTTATGATTTCTTAAAAAACACGAGTTTTAGAAACTGTGTTTTATTTCATAAATGGAATCAACAAAGTATGCACATTATACGTCATAACGACTTTCTATAGTTTGCGCATGCGTACGGAAATAAGAAAAGCTTACTTCAACCGTTTTTTAAAATCACAGCTTCTAGAAGGTTTACAAGATTTCTTAAAAAACACGAGTTTTTAGAAAATGTGTTTTATTTCATAAATGGAATCAACAAAGTATGCACATTCTACATCATAACGACTTTCTATAGTTTGCGCATTCGTCCGGAAATAAGAAAAGCTTACTTTCACCGTTTTTTAAAATCACAGCTTCTAGAAGGTTTACATGATTTCGTAAAAAACACGAGTTTTTAGAAAATGTGTTTTATTTCATAAATGGAATCTACAAAGTATGCACATTCTACGTCATAACGACTTTATATAGTTTGCGCATGCGTCGGGAAATAAGAAAAGCTTACTTTGCCCGTTTTTTAAAATCACAGCTTCTAGAAGGTTTACTTGATTTCTCAAAAAACACAAGTTTTTAGAAAATGTGTTTTATTTCATAAATGGAATCAACAAAGTATGCACATTCTACGTCATAACGACTTTCTATAGTTTGCGCATGCGTCCGGATATAAGAAAAGCTTACTTCCTCCGTTTTTTAAAATCACAGCTTCTAGAAGGTATACATGATTTCTTAAAAAACACGAGTTTTTAGAAAATGTGTTTTATTTCATAAATGGAATCAACAAAGTATGCACATTCTACGTCATCACGACTTTCTATAGTTTGCGCATGCATCCGGAAATAAGAAAAGCTTACTTCCCCCGTTTTTTAAAATCACAGCTTCTTAAAGGTTTACATGATTTCTTAAAAAACACGAGTTTTTAGAAAATGTGTTTTATTTCATAAATGGAATCAACAAAGTATGCACATTCTACGTCATAACGACTTTCTATAGTTTGCGCATGCATTTGGAAATAAGAAAAGATTACTTCCCCCGTTTTTTAAAATCACAGCTTCTAGAAGGTTTACATGATTTCTTAGAAAACACGAGTTTTTAGAAAATGTGTTTTATTTCATAAACGGAATCAACAAAGTATGCACATTCTACGTCATAAGGACTTTCTATAGTTTGCGCATGCGTCCGGAAATAAGAAAAGCTTACTTCCACTGTTTTTTAAAATCACAGCTTCTAGAAGGTTTACATGATTTCTAAAAAAACACGAGTTTTTAGAAAATGTGTTTTATTTCATAAATGGAATCAACAAAGTATGCACATTCTACGTCATAACGACTTTCTATAGTTTGCGCATGCGTTTGGAAATAAGAAAAGCTTACTTCCCCCTTTTTTAAAATCACAGCTTCTAGAAGGTTTACATGATTTCTTAAAAAACACGAGTTTTTAGAAAATGTGTTTTATTTCATAAATGGAATCAACAAAGTATGCACATTCTACGTCATAACGACTTTCTATAGTTTGCGCATGCGTCCGGAAATAAGAAAAGCTTACTTCCACCCTTTTTTAAAATCACAGCTTCTAGAAGGTTTACATGATTTCTTAAAACACACGAGTTTTTTGAAAATGTGTTTTATTTCATAAATGGAATCAACAAAGTATCCACATTTTATGTCATAACGACTTTCTATAGTTTGCACATGCGTCCGGAAAAAAGAAAAGCTTACTTCCACCGTTTTTTAAAATCACAGCTTCTAGAAGGTTTACATGACTTCTTAAAAAACACGAGTTTTTAGAAAAAAAAAATTATTTCATAAATGGAATCAACAAAGTATGCACATTCTACATCATAACGACTTTCTATAGTTTGCGCATGCGTCCCAAAATAAGAAAAGCTTACTTCCACCGTTTTTTAAAATCACAGCTTCTAGAAGGTTTACATGACATCTTAAAAAACACGAGTTTTTAGAAAATGTGTTTTATTTCATAAATGGAATCAACAAAGTATGCACATTCTACGTCATAACGACTTTCTATAGTTTGCGCATTCGTTCGGAAATAAGAAAAGCTTACTTCCACCGTTTTCTAAAATCACAGCTTCTAGAAGGTTTACATGATTTCGTAAAAAACACGAGTTTTTAGAAAATGTGTTTTATTTCATAAATGGAATCAACAAAGTATGCACATTCTACGTCATAATGACTTTCTATAGTTTGCGCATGCGTTTGGAAATAAGAAAAGCTTACTTCCACTGTTTTTTAAAATCACAGCTTCTAGAAGGTTTACATGATTTCTTAAAAAACACGAGTTTTTAGAAAATGTGTTTTATTTCATAAATGGAATCAACAAAGTATGCACATTCTACGTCGTAACGACTTTCTACAGTTTGCGCATTCTTCCGGAAATAAGAAAAGCTTACTTCCACCGTTTTTTAAAATCACAGCTTCTAGAAGGTTTACATGATTTCGTAAAAAACGCGAGTTTCTAGAAAATGTGTTTTATTTCATAAATGGAATCAACAAAGTATGCACATTCTACGTCATAACGATTTTCTACAGTTTGTGCATGCGTCCGGAAATAAGAAAAGCTTACGTCCCCCGTTTTTTAAAATCACAGATTTTAGAAGTTTTGCATGATTTCTTAAAAAACACGAGTTTTTAGAAAATGTGTTTTATTAAATAAATGGAATCAACAAAGTATGCACATTCTACGTCATAACGACTTTCTAGAGTTTGCGCATGCGTTTGGAAATAAGAAAAGCTTACTTCCCCCGTTTTTTAAAATCACAGCTTGTAAAAGGTTTACATGATTTATTAAAAAACACGAGTTTTTAGAAAATGTGTTTTATTTCATAAATGGAATCAACAAAGTATGCACATTCTTTGTCATAGCGACTTTCTATAGTTTGCGCATGCGTTTGGAAATAAGAAAAGCTTACTTCCACCGTTTTTTAAAATCACAGCTTCTAGAAGGTTTACATGATTTCTTAAAAAACACGAGTTTTTAGAAAATGTGTTTTATTTCATAAATGGAATCAACAAAGTATGCACATTCTACGTCATAACGATTTTCTATAGTTTGTGCATGCCTCCGGAAATAAGAAAAGCTTACCTCCCCCGTTTTTTAAAATCACAGATTCTAGAAGTTTTGTATGATTTCTTAAAAAACACGAGTTTTTAGAAAATGTATTTTATTAAATAAATGGAATCAACAAAGTATGGACATTCTATGTCATAACGACTTTCTATAGTTTGCGCATGCTTTTGGAAATAAGAAAAGGTTACTTCCCCCGTTTTTTAAAATCACAGCTTCTCGAAGGTTTACATGATTTCTTAAAAAACACGAGTTTTTAGAAAATGTGTTTTATTTCATAAATGGAATCATCAAAGTATGCACATTCTACGTCATAACGAATTTCTATAGTTTGCGCATGCGTTTGGAATTAAGAAAAGCTTACTTCCCCCGTTTTTTAAAATCACAGCTTCTAGAAGGTTTACATGATTTCGTAAAAAACACGAGTTTTTAGAAAATGTGTTTTATTTCATAAATGGAATCTACAAAGTATGCACATTCTATGTCATAACGACTTTCTATAGTTTGCGGATGCGTCCGAAAATAAGAAAAGCTTACTTCCACCGTTTTTTAAAATCACAGCTTCCAGAAGGTTTACATGATTTCTTAAAAAACACGAGTTTTTAGAAAATGTGTTTTATTTCATAAATGGAATCTACAAAGTATTCACATTCTATGTCATAACGACTTTCTATAGTTTGCGCATGCGTTTGGAAATAAGAAAAGCTTACTTCCCCCGTTTTTTAAAATCACAACTTCTAGAAGGTTTTTATGATTTCTTAAAAAACACGAGTTTTAGAAACTGTGTTTTATTTCATAAATGGAATCAAAAAAGTATGCACATTATACGTCATAACGACTTTCTATAGTTTGCGCATGCGTCCGGAAATAAGAAAAGCTTACTTCCACCGTTTTTTAAAATCACAGCTTCTAGAAGGTTTACACGATTTCTTAAAAAACACGAGTTTTTAGAAAATGTGTTTTATTTCATAAATGGAATCAACAAAGTATGCACATTCTACATCATAACGACTTTCTATAGTTTGCGCATTCGTCCGGAAATAAGAAAAGCTTACTTTCACCGTTTTTTAAAATCACAGCTTCTAGAAGGTTTACATGATTTCGTAAAAAACACGAGTTTTTAGAAAATGTGTTTTATTTCAGAAATGGAATCTACAAAGTATGCACATTCTACGTCATAACGACTTTATATAGTTTGCGCATGCGTCGGTAAATAAGAAAAGCTTACTTTGCCCGTTTTTTAAAATCACAGCTTCTAGAAGGTTTACTTGATTTCTCAAAAAACACAAGTTTTTAGAAAATGTGTTTTATTTCATAAATGGAATCAACAAAGTATGCACATTCTACGTCATAACGACTTTCTATAGTTTGCGCATGCGTCCGGATATAAGAAAAGCTTACTTCCTCCGTTTTTTAAAATCACAGCTTCTAGAAGGTATACATGATTTCTTAAAAAACACGAGTTTTTAGAAAATGTGTTTTATTTCATAAATGGAATCAACAAAGTATGCACATTCTACGTCATCACGACTTTCTATAGTTTGCGCATGCGTCCGGAAATAAGAAAAGCTTACTTCCCCCGTTTTTTAAAATCACAGCTTCTTAAAGGTTTACATGATTTCTTAAAAAACACGAGTTTTTAGAAAATGTGTTTTATTTCATAAATGGAATCAACAAAGTATGCACATTCTACGTCATAACGACTTTCTATAGTTTGCGCATGCATTTGGAAATAAGAAAAGCTTACTTCCCCCGTTTTTTAAAATCACAACTTCTAGAAGGTTTACATGATTTCTTAGAAAACACGAGTTTTTAGAAAATGTGTTTTATTTCATAAACGGAATCAACAAAGTATGCACATTCTACGTCATAAGGACTTTCTATAGTTTGCGCATGCGTCCGGAAATAAGAAAAGCTTACTTCCACTGTTTTTTAAAATCACAGCTTCTAGAAGGTTTACATGATTTCTAAAAAAACACGAGTTTTTAGAAAATGTGTTTTATTTCATAAATGGAATCAACAAAGTATGCACATTCTACGTCATAACGACTTTCTATAGTTTGCGCATGCGTTTGGAAATAAGAAAAGCTTACTTCCCCCCTTTTTTAAAATCACAGCTTCTAGAAGGTTTACATGATTTCTTAAAAAACACGAGTTTTTAGAAAATGTGTTTTATTTCATAAATGGAATCAACAAAGTATGCACATTCTACGTCATAACGACTTTCTATAGTTTGCGCATGCGTCCGGAAATAAGAAAAGCTTACTTCCACCCTTTTTTAAAATCACAGCTTCTAGAAGGTTTACATGATTTCTTAAAACACACGAGTTTTTAGAAAATGTGTTTTATTTCATAAATGGAATCAACAAAGTATGCACATTTTATGTCATAACGACTTTCTATAGTTTGCACATGCGTCCGGAAAAAAGAAAAGCTTACTTCCACCGTTTTTTAAAATCACAGCTTCTAGAAGGTTTACATGACTTCTTAAAAAACACGAGTTTTTAGAAAAAAAAAATTATTTCATAAATGGAATCAACAAAGTATGCACATTCTACATCATAACGACTTTCTATAGTTTGCGCATGCGTCCGAAAATAAGAAAAGCTTACTTCCACCGTTTTTTAAAATCACAGCTTCTAGAAGGTTTACATGACATCTTAAAAAACACGAGTTTTTAGAAAATGTGTTTTATTTCATAAATGGAATCAACAAAGTATGCACATTCTACGTCATAACGACTTTCTATAGTTTGCGCATTCGTTCGGAAATAAGAAAAGCTTACTTCCACCGTTTTCTAAAATCACAGCTTCTAGAAGGTTTACATGATTTCGTAAAAAACACGAGTTTTTAGAAAATGTGTTTTATTTCATAAATGGAATCAACAAAGTATGCACATTCTACGTCATAATGACTTTCTATAGTTTGCGCATGCGTTTGGAAATAAGAAAAGCTTACTTCCACCGTTTTTTAAAATCACAGCTTCTAGAAGGTTTACATGATTTCTTAAAAAACACGAGTTTTTAGAAAATGTGTTTTATTTCATAAATCGAATCAACAAAGTATGCACATTCTACGTCATAACGACTTTCTACAGTTTGCGCATTCTTCCGGAAATAAGAAAAGCTTACTTCCACCGTTTTTTAAAATCACAGCTTCTAGAAGGTTTACATGATTTCGTAAAAAACACGAGTTTCTAGAAAATGTGTTTTATTTCATAAATGGAATCAACAAAGTATGCACATTCTACGTCATAACGATTTTCTAGAGTTTGTGCATGCGTCTGGAAATAAGAAAAGCTTACGTCCCCCGTTTTTTAAAATCACAGATTCTAGAAGTTTTGCATGATTTCTTAAAAAACACGAGTTTTTAGAAAATGTGTTTTATTAAATAAATGGAATCAACAAAGTATGCACATTCTACGTCATAACGACTTTCTAGAGTTTGCGCATGCGTTTGGAAATAAGAAAAGCTTACTTCCCCCGTTTTTTAAAATCACAGCTTGTAAAAGGTTTACATGATTTATTAAAAAACACGAGTTTTTAGAAAATGTGTTTTATTTCATAAATGGAATCAACAAAGTATGCACATTCTTTGTCATAGCGACTTTCTATAGTTTGCGCATGCGTTTGGAAATAAGAAAAGCTTACTTCCACCGTTTTTTAAAATCACAGCTTCTAGAAGGTTTACATGATTTCTTAAAAAACACGAGTTTTTAGAAAATGTGTTTTATTTCATAAATGGAATCAACAAAGTATGCACATTCTACGTCATAACGATTTTCTATAGTTTGTGCATGCCTCCGGAAATAAGAAAAGCTTACCTCCCCCGTTTTTTAAAATCACAGATTCTAGAAGTTTTGTATGATTTCTTAAAAAACACGAGTTTTTAGAAAATGTATTTTATTAAATAAATGGAATCAACAAAGTATGGACATTCTATGTCATAACGACTTTCTATAGTTTGCGCATGCTTTTGGAAATAAGAAAAGGTTACTTCCCCCGTTTTTTAAAATCACAGCTTCTCGAAGGTTTACATGATTTCTTAAAAAACACGAGTTTTTAGAAAATGTGTTTTATTTCATAAATGGAATCAACAAAGTATGCACATTCTACGTCATAACGAATTTCTATAGTTTGCGCATGCGTTTGGAATTAAGAAAAGCTTACTTCCCCCGTTTTTTAAAATCACAGCTTCTAGAAGGTTTACATGATTTCGTAAAAAACACGAGTTTTTAGAAAATGTGTTTTATTTCATAAATGGAATCTACAAAGTATGCACATTCTATGTCATAACGACTTTCTATAGTTTGCGGATGCGTCCGAAAATAAGAAAAGCTTACTTCCACCGTTTTTTAAAATCACAGCTTCCAGAAGGTTTACATGATTTCTTAAAAAACACGAGTTTTTAGAAAATGTGTTTTATTTCATAAATGGAATCTACAAAGTATTCACATTCTATGTCATAACGACTTTCTATAGTTTGCGCATGCGTTTGGAAATAAGAAAAGCTTACTTCCCCCGTTTTTTAAAATCACAACTTCTAGAAGTTTTTTATGATTTCTTAAAAAACACGAGTTTTAGAAACTGTGTTTTATTTCATAAATGGAATCAACAAAGTATGCACATTATACGTCATAACGACTTTCTATAGTTTGCGCATGCGTCCGGAAATAAGAAAAGCTTACTTCCACCGTTTTTTAAAATCACAGCTTCTAGAAGGTTTACACGATTTCTTAAAAAACACAAGTTTTTAGAAAATGTGTTTTATTTCATAAATGGAATGAACAAAGTATGCACATTCTACAACATAACGACTTTCTATAGCTTGCGCATTCGTCCGGAAATAAGAAAAGCTTACTTTCACCGTTTTTTAAAATCACAGCTTCTAGAAGGTTTACATGATTTCGTAAAAAACACGAGTTTTTAGAAAATGTGTTTTATTTCAGAAATGGAATCTACAAAGTATGCACATTCTACGTCATAACGACTTTATATAGTTTGCGCATGCGTCGGGAAATAAGAAAAGCTTACTTTGCCCGTTTTTTAAAATCACAGCTTCTAGAAGGTTTACATGATTTCGTAAAAAACACGAGTTTTTAGAAAATGTGTTTTATTTCATAAATGGAATCAACAAAGTATGCACATTCTACGTCATAACGACTTTCTATAGTTTGCGCATGCATTTGGAAATAAGAAAAGCTTACTTCCCCCGTTTTTTAAAATCACAGCTTCTAGAAGGTTTACATGATTTCTTAGAAAACACGAGTTTTTAGAAAATGTGTTTTACTTCATAAACGGAATCAACAAAGTATGCACATTCTACGTCATAAGGACTTTCTATAGTTTACGCATGCGTCCAGAAATAAGAAAAGCTTACTTCCACTGTTTTTTAAAATCACAGCTTCTAGAAGGTTTACATGATTTCTAAAAAAACACGAGTTTTTAGAAAATGTGTTTTATTTCATAAATGGAATCAACAAAGTATGCACATTCTACGTCATAACGACTTTCTATAGTTTGCGCATGCGTTTGGAAATAAGAAAAGCTTACTTCCCCCCTTTTTTAAAATCACAGCTTCTAGAAGGTTTACATGATTTCTTAAAAAACACGAGTTTTTAGAAAATGTGTTTTATTTCATAACTGGAATCAACAAAGTATGCACATTCTACGTCATAACGACTTTATATAGTTTGCGCATGCGTCCGGAAATAAGAAAAGCTTACTTCCACCCTTTTTTAAAATCACAGCTTCTAGAAGGTTTACATGATTTCTTAAAAAACACGAGTTTTTAGAAAATGTGTTTTATTTCATAAATGGAATCAACAAAGTATGCACATTTTATGTCATAACGACTTTCTATAGTTTGCACATGCGTCCGGAAAAAAGAAAAGCTTACTTCCACCGTTTTTTAAAATCACAGCTTCTAGAAGGTTTACATGACTTCTTAAAAAACACGAGTTTTTAGAAAAAAAAATTTATTTCATAAATGGAATCAACAAAGTATGCACATTCTACATCATAACAACTTTCTATAGTTTGCGCATGCTTCCGAAAATAAGAAAAGCTTACTTCCACCGTTTTTTAAAATCACAGCTTCTAGAAGGTTTACATGACATCTTAAAAAACACGAGTTTTTAGAAAATGTGTTTTATTTCATAAATGGAATCAACAAAGTATGCACATTCTACGTCATAACGACTTTCTATAGTTTGCACATTCGTTCGGAAATAAGAAAAGCTTACTTCCACCGTTTTTTTAAATCACAGCTTCTAGAAGGTTTACATGATTTCGTAAAAAACACGAGTTTTTAGAAAATGTGTTTTATTTCATAAATGGAATCAACAAAGTATGCACATTCTATGTCATAATGACTTTCTATAGTTTGCGCATGCGTTTGGAAATAAGAAAAGCTTACTTCCACCGTTTTTTAAAATCACAGCTTCTAGAAGGTTTACATGATTTCTTAAAAAACACGAGTTTTTAGAAAATGTGTTTTATTTCATAAATGGAATCAACAAAGTATGCACATTCTACGTCATAACGACTTTCTACAGTTTGCGCATTCTTCCGGAAATAAGAAAAGCTTACTTCCACCGTTTTTTAAAATCACAGCTTCTAGAAGGTTTACATGATTTCGTAAAAAACACGAGTTTCTAGAAAATGTGTTTTATTTCATAAATGGAATCAACAAAGTATGCACATTCTACGTCATAACGATTTTATACAGTTTGTGCATGCGTCCGGAAATAAGAAAAGCTTACGTCCCCCGTTTTTTAAAATCACAGATTCTAGAAGTTTTGCATGATTTCTTAAAAAACACGAGTTTTTAGAAAATGTGTTTTATTAAATAAATGGAATCAACAAAGTATGCACATTCTACGTCATAACGACTTTCTAGAGTTTGCGCATGCGTTTGGAAATAAGAAAAGCTTAGTTCCCCCGTTTTTTAAAATCACAGCTTCTAAAAGGTTTACATGATTTCTTAAAAAACACGAGTTTTTAGAAAATGTGTTTTATTTCATAAATGGAATCAACAAAGTATGCACATTCTTTGTCATAGCGACTTTCTATAGTTTGCGCATCCGTTTGGAAATAAGAAAAGCTTACTTCCTCCGTTTTTTAAAATCACAGCTTCTAGAAGGTTTACATGATTTCTTAGAAAACACGAGTTTTTAGAAAATGTGTTTTATTTCATAAACGGAATCAACAAAGTATGCACATTATACGTCATAACGACTTTCTATAGTTTGCGCATGCGTCCGGAAATAAGAAAAGCTTACTTCCACCGTTTTTTAAAATCACAGCTTCTAGAAGGTTTACACGATTTCTTAAAAAACACGAGTTTTTAGAAAATGTGTTTTATTTCATAAATGGAATCAACAAAGTATGCACATTCTACATCATAACGACTTTCTATAGTTTGCGCATTCGTCCGGAAATAAGAAAAGCTTACTTTCACCGTTTTTTAAAATCACAGCTTCTAGAAGGTTTACATGATTTCTTAAAAAACACGAGTTTTTGGAAAATGTGTTTTATTTCATAAACGGAATCTACAAAGTATGCACATTCTACGTCATAACGACTTTATATAGTTTGTGCATGCGTCGGGAAATAAGAAAAGCTTACTTTGCCCGTTTTTTAAAATCACAGCTTCTAGAAGGTTTACTTGATTTCTCAAAAAACACAAGTTTTTAGAAAATGTGTTTTATTTCATAAATGGAATCAACAAAGTATGCACATTCTACGTCATAACGACTTTCTATAGTTTGCGCATGCGTCCGGATATAAGAAAAGCTTACTTCCTCCGTTTTTTAAAATCACAGCTTCTAGAAGGTATACATGATTTCTTAAAAAACACGAGTTTTTAGAAAATGTGTTTTATTTCATAAATGGAATCTACAAAGTATGCACATTCTACGTCATAACGACTTTCTATAGTTTGTGCATGCGTCCGGAAATAAGAAAAGCTTACTTCCCCCGTTTTTTCAAATCACAGCTTCTAGAAAGTTTACATGATTTCTTAAAAAACAAGAGTTTTTAGAAAATGTGTTTTATTTCATCAATGGAATCAACAAAGTATGCACATTCTACGTCATAACGAATTTCTATAGTTTGCGCATGCGTTTGGAACTAAGAAAAGCTTACTTCCCCCGTTTTTTAAAATCACGGCTTCTAGAAGGTTTACATGATTTCTTAAAAAACACGAGTTTTTAGAAAATGTGCTTTATTTCATAAATCGAATCAACAAAGTATGCACATTCTATGTCATAACGACTTTCTATAGTTTGCGCATGCATCCGGAAATAAGAAAAGCTTACTTCCACCGTTTTTTAAAATCACAGCTTCTAGAAGGTTTACATGATTTCGTAAAAAACACGAGTTTTTAGAAAATGTGTTTTATTTCATAAATGGAATCGACAAAGTATGCACATTCTACGTCATAACGACTTTCTATAGTTTCCGCATGTGTCCGGAAATAAGAAAAGCTTACTTCCACCGTTTTTTAAAATCACAGCTTCTAGAAAGTTTACATGATTTCTTAAAAAACACGGGTTTTTAGAAAATGTGTTTTATTTCATAAATGGAATCAACAAAGTATGCATATTCTAAGTCATAACGACTTTCTATACTTTGGGCATTCATCCGGAAATAAGAAAAGCTTGCTTCCGCCGTTTTTTAAAATCAAAGCTTCTAGAAGGTTTACATGATTTCGTAAAAAACACGAGTTTTTAGAAAATATGTTTTATTTCATAAATGGAATCTACAAAGTATGCACATTCTATGTCATAACGACTTTCTATAGTTTGCGCATGCGTTTGGAAATAAGAAAAGCTTACTTCCCCCATTTTTTAAAATCACAGCTTCTAGAAGGTTTACATGATTTCTTAAAAAACAAGAGTTTTGGAAACTGTGTTTTATTTCATAAATGGAATCAACAAAGTATGCACATTTTACCTCATAACGACTTTCTATAGTTTCCGCATGCGTCCGGAATTAAGAAAAGCTTACTTCCACCGTTTTTTAAAATCACAGCCTCTAGAAGGTTTACATGATTTCTTAAGAAACACGAGTTTTTAGAAAATGTGTTTTATTTCATAAATGGAATCAACAAAGTATGCACATTCTAAGTCATAATGACTTTCTATAGTTTGCGCATTCGTCCGGAAATAAGAAAAGCTTGCTTCCACCGTTTTTTAAAATCAAAGCTTCTAGAAGGTTTACATGATTTCGTAAAAAACACGAGTTTTTAGAAAATATCTTTTATTTCATAAATGGAATCTACAAAGTATGCACATTCTATGTCATAACGACTTTCTATAGTTTGCGCATGCGTTTGGAAATAAGAAAAGCTTACTTCCCCCGTTTTTTAAAATCAGAGCTTCTAGAAGGTTTACATGATTTCTTAAAAAACACGAGTTTTTAGAAAATGTGTTTTATTTCATAAATGGAATCAACAAAGTATGCACATTCTACGTCATAACAACTTTCTATATTTTTCGCATGCGTCCGGAAATAAGAAATGCTTACTTCCACCGTTTTTTAAAATCACAGCTTCTAGAAGGTTTACACGATTTCTTAAAAAACACGAGTTTTTGGAAAATGTGTTTTATTTCATAAATGGAATCAACAAAGTATGCACATTCTACATCATAACGACTTTCTATAGTTTGTGCATTCGTCCGGAAATAAGAAAAGCTTACTTCCACCGTTTTTTAAAATCACAGCTTCTAGAAGGTTTACATGATTTCATAAAAAACACGAGTTTTTAGAAAATGTGTTTTATTTCATAAATTGAATCTACAAAGTATGCACATTCTACGTCATAACGACTTTATATAGTTTGCGCATGCGTCCGGAAATAAGAAAAGCTTACATCCCCCGTTTTTTAAAATCACAGCTTCTGGAAGGTTTACATGATTTCTTAAAATACACGGGTTTTTAGAAAATGTGTTTTATTTCATAAATGGAATCAACAAAGTATGCACATTCTACGTCATAACGATTTTCTATAGTTTGTGCATGCCTCCGGAAATAAGAAAAGCTTACCTCCCCCGTTTTTTAAAATCACAGATTCCAGAAGTTTTGTATGATTTCTTAAAAAACACGAGTTTTTAGAAAATTTGTTTTATTAAATAAATGGAATCAACAAAGTATGGACATTCTATGTCATAACGACTTTCTATAGTTTGCGCATGCTTTTGGAAATAAGAAAAGGTTACTTCCCCCGTTTTTTAAAATCACAGCTTCTCGAAGGTTTACATGATTTCTTAAAAAACACGAGTTTTTAGAAAATGTGTTTTATTTCATAAATGGAATCAACAAAGTATGCACTTTCTACGTCATAACGAATTTCTATAGTTTGCGCATGCGTTTGGAACTAAGAAAAGCTTACTTCCCCCGTTTTTTAAAATCACAGCTTCTAGAAGGTTTACATGATTTCTTAAAAAACACTAGTTTTTAGAAAATGTGCTTTATTTCATAAATCGAATCAACAAAGTATGCACATTCTATGTCATAACGACTTTCTATAGTTTGCGCATGCATCCGGAAATAAGAAAAGCTTACTTCCATCATTTTTTAAAATCACAGCTGCTAGAAGGTTTACATGATTTCGTAAAAAACACGAGTTTTTAGAAAATGTGTTTTATTTCATAAATGGAATCTACAAAGTATGCACATTCTACCTCATAACGACTTTCTATAGTTTGTGCATGCGTCCGGAAATAAGAAAAGCTTACTTCCCCCGTTTTTTCAAATCACAGCTTCTAGAAAGTTTACATGATTTCTTAAAAAACAAGAGTTTTTAGAAAATGTGTTTTATTTCATCAATGGAATCAACAAAGTATGCACATTCTATGTCATAATGAATTTCTATAGTTTGCGCATGCGTTTGGAACGAAGAAAAGCTTACTTCCCCGTTTTTTAAAATCACAGCTTCTAGAAGGTTTACATGATTTCTTAAAAAACACTAGTTTTTAGAAAATGTGCTTTATTTCATAAATCGAATCAACAAAGTATGCACATTCTATGTCATAACGACTTTCTATAGTTTGCGCATGCATCCGGAAATAAGAAAAGCTTACTTCCACCGTTTTTTAAAATCACAGCTTCTAGAAAGTTTACATGATTTCGTAAAAAACACGAGTTTTTAGAAAATGTGTTTTATTTCATAAATGGAATCTACAAAGTATGCGCATTCTACATCATCATGAATTTCTATAGTTTGCGCATGCGTCCGGAAATAAGAAAATCTTACTTCCCCCGTTTTTTAAAATCACAGCTTCTAGAAGGTTTACATGATTTCTTAAAAAACACGAGTTTTTAGAAAATGTGTTTTATTTCATAAATGGAATCAACAAAGTATGCACATTCTACGTCATAACGACTTTCTATAGTTTGCGCATGCGTTTGGAAATAAGAAAAGCTTACTTCCCCCGTTTTTTAAAATCACAGCTTCTAGAAGGTTTACATGATTTCTTAAAAAACACTAGTTTTTAGAAAATATGTTTTATTTCATAAATGGAATCAACAAAGTATGCACATTCTACGTCAGAACGACTTTCTATAGTTTGCGCATGCGTCCGGAAATAAGAAAAGCTTACTTCCCCCATTTTTTAAAATCACAGCTTGTAGAAGGTTTACATGATTTCTTAAAAAATTCGAGTTTTTAGAAAATGTGTTTTATTTCATAAATGGAATCAACAAAGTATGCACATTCTACGTCATAATGAATTTCTATAGTTTGCGCATGCGTTTGGAAATAAGAAAAGCTTACTTCTCCCGTATTTTAAAATCACAGCTTCTAGAAGGTTTAAATGATTTCTTAAAAAACACGAGTTGTTAGAAAATGTGTTTTATTTCATAAATGGAATCAACAAAGTATGCACATTCTACGTCATAACGACTTTCTATAGTTTGCCCATGCGTCCGGAAATAAGAAAGGCTTACTTCCCCCATTTTTTAAAATCACAGCTTCTAGAAGGTTTACATGATTTCGTAAAAAACACGAGTTTTTAGAAAATGTGTTTTATTTCATCAATGGAATCTACAAAGTATGCACATTCTACCTCATAACTACTTTCTTTAGTTTGCGCATGCAGCTGGAAATAAGAAAATCTTACTTCCACCGTTTTTTAAAATCACAGCTTCTAGAAGGTTTACATGATTTCTTAAAAAACACGAGTTTTTAGAAAATGTGTTTTATTTCATAAATGGAATCTACAAAGTATGCAAATTCTTCGTCATAACGACTTTCTATAGTTTGCGCATGCGTCCGGAAATAAGAAAGGCTTACTTCCCCCATTTTTTAAAATCACAGCTTCTAGAAGGTTTACATGATTTCGTAAAAAACACGAGTTTTTAGAAAATGTGTTTTATTTCATAAATGGAATCTACAAAGTATGCACATTCTACCTCATAACAACTTTCTATAGTTTGCGCATGCATCCGGAAATAAGAAAATCTTACTTCCACCGTTTTTTAAAATCACAGCTTCTAGAAGGTTTACATGATTTCGTAAAAAACACGAGTTTTTAGAAAATGTGTTTTATTTCATAAATGGAATCTACAAAGTATGCACATTCTACGTCATAACGACTTTCTATAGTTTGTGCATGCGTCCGGAAATAAGAAAAGCTTACTTCCCCCGTCTTTTCAAATCACAGCTTCTAGAAGGTTTACATGATTTCTTAAAAAACACGAGTTTTTAGAAAATGTGTTTTATTTCATCAATGGAATCAACAAAGTATGCACATTCTACGTAATAACGACTTTCCATAGTTTGCGCATGCGTTTGGAAATAAGAAAAGCTTACTTCCCCCGTTTTTTAAAATCACAGCTTCTAGAAGGTTTACATGATTTCTTAAAAAACACGAGTTTTTAGAAAATGTGTTTTATTTCATAAATGGAATCAACAAAGTATGCACATTCTATGTCATAACGACTTTCTATAGTTTGCGCATGCGTCCGGAAATAAGAAAAGCTTACTCCCACCATTTTTTAAAATCACAGCTTCTAGAAGGTTTACATGATTTCGTAAAAAACACGAGTTTTTAGAAAATGTGTTTTATTTCATAAATGGAATCTACAAAGTATGCACATTCTATGCCATAATGACTTTTTATAGTTTGCGGATGCGTCCGGAAATAAGAAAAGCTTACTTCCACCGTTTTTTAAAATCACAGCTTCTAGAAGGTTTACATGATTTCGTAAAAAATACGAGTTTTTAGAAAATGTGTTTTATTTCATAAATGGAATCTACAAAGTATGCACATTCTACGTCATAACGACTTTCTATAGTTTGCGCATGTGTCCGGAAATAAGAAAAGCTTACTTCCACGGTTTTTTAAAATCACAGCTTCTAGAAGGGTTACATGATTTCTTAAAAAATACGAGTTTTTAGAAAATGTGTTTTATTTCATAAATGGAATCAACAAAGTATGCACATTCTACGTTATAACGACTTTCTATAGTTTGCGCATGCGTTTGGAAATAAGAAAAGCTTACTTCCCCGGTTTTTTAAAATCACGGCTTCTAGAAGGTTTACATGATTTCTTAAAATCCACTAGTTTTTAGAAAATATGTTTTATTTCATAAATGGAATCAACAAAGTATGCACATTCTACGTCATAACGACTTTCTATAGTTTGCGCATGCGTACGGAAATAAGAAAAGCTTACTTCCACCTTTTTTTAAAATCACAGCTTCTAGAAGGTTTACATCATTTCTTAAAAAACATGAGTTTTTTTAAAATGTGTTTTATTTCATCAATGGAATCAACAAAGTATGCACATTCTGCATCATAACGACTTTCTATAGTTTGCGCATTCGTCCGGAAATATGAAAAGCTTACTTCCACCGTTTTTTAAAATCACAGCTTCTAGAAGGTTTACATGATTTCGTAAAAAACACGAGTTTTTAGAAAATGTGTTTTATTTCGTAAATGGAATCTACAAAGTATGCACATTCTACGTCATAACGACTTTCTATAGTTTGCGCATGCGTCCGGAAATAGGAAAAGCTTACTTCCACCGTTTTTTAAAATCACAGCTTCTAGAAGGTTTACATGATTTCTTAAAAACACGAGTTTTTAGAAAATGTGTTTTATTTCATAAATGGAATCAACAAAGTATGCACATTCTACGTCATAACGACTTTCTATAGTTTGCGCATGCGTCCGGAAATAAGAAAAGCTTACTTCCACTGTTTTTTAAAATCACAGCTTCTAGAAGGTTTACATGATTTCTTAAAAAACACGATTTTTTAGAAAATGTGTTTTATTTCATAAATGGAATCTACAAAGTATGCACATTCTACGTCATAATGATTTTCTATAGTTTGCGCATGCATCCGGAAATAAGAAAAGCTTATTTCCACTGTTTTTTAAAATCACAGCTTCTAGAAGATTTACATGATTTCTTAAAAAACACGAGTTTTTAGAAAATGTGTTTTATTTCATAAATGGAATCAACAAAGTATGCACATTCTATGTCATAACGACTTTCTATAGTTTGCGCATGCGTCCGGAAATAAGAAAATCCTACTTCCACCGTTTTTTAAAATCACAGCTTCTAGAAGGTTTACATGATTTCGTAAAAAACACGAGTTTTTAGAAAATTTGTTTTATTTCATAAATGGAATCTACGAAGTATGCACATTCTACTTCATAACGACTTTCTATAGTTTGCGCATTCGTTCGAAAATAAGAAAAGCTTACTTCCACCGTTTTTTAAAATCACAGCTTCTAGAAGATTTACATGATTTCTTATAAAAAGACGAGTTTTCAGAAAATGTGTTTTATTTCATAAATGGAATCAACAAAGTATGCACATTCTACGTCATAACGACTTTCTATAGTTTGCGCATGCGTTTGGAAATAAGAAAAGCTTACTTCCCCCGTTTTCTAGAATCACAGCTTCTAGAAGGTTTATGTTGAGATATTGTAACTTCAAAGAATATTATATTTGTACTTTATTATTCCGGAGATGATTCATTCCTCCGTGAAGATCTTATTGTATATCCGGAGATGTTTATTCCTCCGTCGGAATGTGGTAACTTGGGTTATTAGACTTCCCTAGTGGGGGTCGGCCCTGTATGTGTTATGTGGGTCAAAGGGTTATTAGACCACCCTAGAGGGGTCGGCCCAGTCAGTTATAATGGGATATTTAACCTAATGGTTAAATACGAGCCTACATGTACTTGTGTAAAATACATATCAGAGTAGTGTATAAATAGAGGAGGTGTGTTCCTCATTATACACATTCACTCACTTGAGGATATCGCACTTGTGGAGGAGAGGTCTGCTATTGTGGAGGAGGAGATCATGTCTCAGGGTTTCATCTTTGTATATTGCTGGTCATCTATATTGAGGAAGCTTTGCTGGGTTTTCTACCCCATGAGGGTTTCCCAGGATAAATCTTTGTCTCTTGTGTTTATGCTGTGCTTGTTGTTTCTTCAGTGATCCTGTATATGCTATTATTGTGAAATAGAATGTAATGCTGCTATTTTCTGTCTTAGCATATTTAATTCTAACATGGTATCAGAGCTAACCTGAAGGAAGACAAGGTATGGCACTAAAGACACTTGCTTTACTTACGACAATTTGAAGGTTAGGGTTTTACATAGAAAAAACCAGTCATCGTAGCACTTTCGCTATAAATCCGTTTTGGCGAATTTTTCGGATCTGAAATTGTTACAGGACGAAGCTAAAATATCCAGGTACCTTGTGTCCAAAGGACAACCTCTAATTCGTTGAAATTTGTGATTTATGATCTGTACAATATAGGGTTTCTGCCTCTTCCAGATCTTAGTCAAAATCAGGTAACCTTGGGAAAAAGGTCATACCTTGGGCTAGGAAGCTCCAAATTAAATTTAGTGAAAAGTGACAGGTAGTACACAGACTGTACTATCTCAGAAAACTTTTTCAGAGGCCGAAGTTGAACCAGTGACACGTGGCACGCCGTACAAGTTCGATCTCCTGTATTATCTCATAAACAGGTCACGTTGCGACACTTGGCATAACTCTTTCTCAGAGAATCCAATTGAGGTCAGACCTGTCAGTTTGGAAAGATAACAGGCCGAGCTATCTCAGAAAACTTTTTCAGAGGCCGAAGGTCAAACAGTGACACGTGGCACGCCGTACAAATTCGCTCTCCTGTATTTTCCCAAAACAGGTCACGTTGCGACATTTGGCATAACTCTCTCTCAGAACATCCAATTGAGGTCAAACCTGTCAGGATGGAAATATAACAGGTCAGGCTATCTAAGAAAACGTTTTCAGACCCTGTGGATCAAAAATTTCGGAGTTACACCAGAAACAATCAGGTACATATTTCTGTCAAAACAGAATTATTTTTTGGTACCTTCATTCATGGCTTCCGAAATTTAGGGCTTTGAAGAAAGTTGGAATTTTTGTAATCGGAGACCACGGCTGGATGCTACTCATCAAAATAGAAATTTAGAGACCAAGATCAGAATCTTTGGTTGGGCAGAAGGCCGGGCTTGATTAGACCCTAGTTCAGGACTTTGATCAGAAAAGCGGAAAATTAGGGCTTCTGTAAAAATGGGAATTTTTGAAATCTGTGATCACGGCTGGAAGCTCCTCAGAAAAATAGAAGCTTAGAGATTTGGATCAAACTTTTTGATGGGGAAAAAGAGTGGGCTTCATCAAACCCCAGTTCAGGGTCACGTCCAGTGAATCCGAAAGTTTCAAAGGCAAAATTGAGGAGTAAAACTTTGCAGTTTTCAAATTCTGAATATACCAGTTTGATCAGCTCATCAAGGCGCATATTTCTATCCTTTCGGAAATTTGAAATTCAAATTTTGAATTTTTTGGGTTTCTCTGACAAACCCATATCCAGCTCCAGGTCCAGTTCTTGCAAATCAAGTGGATTGGGTTAATCCTAGAAGAAGATGGATTGGTCACCTGCATAAGTGAAGAAGTTCTTGTCTCAGAGGGAGATGAGGATAAGGCCTTACATAAGAAGAATACAAGCGATCTCAACAGGTATGACTCATCGAGGTATGTTTCGATATTTGTCAATGATTAAGTTTATGGTATGTTTGTCTTCAGGTTATTACAGTTAGTACAATTTTGATTTTAGATTTGTCGTATAACCTTAACAAAATTATGAATGCATGATAGAAGATATTCATTGGTTAGGGTGTTGACACTTATGATTGTACTAATGCATTATGATGTTGTGTGAGGTTGATGTTGTCTGCTAACAAGATACAGGTACATCACAAAAGACAAATCAGGTTCCATGACCATGAAAACATGAATACAAAGACTCATCCATAATCTTTGTTCTACTTACGAGGTATGTATGACTTTGTTATATTATGCTTAACCTATGAGACATGCAGGTTCTAGCTCAGGATCTCTAAATCATTGAAGAGATTGTTTAGGTGTGTTGTACATAACCAAGTAGGTATACTAATCCAGGTATGTTTCCCATGAATCTTACCTTGTGTTAGGATCCTTTATATAAGTATACTTGGAATGATTGGTTATGCTTATTCATAAAGTTAGTAATCAAGGGATTATGCATATTATATCTTTTATCTTGATTGATGATATGCATGAGTAAAAGAAGACTTACTTGAAACCTTGAATACTAATGATCATGACTATACATATTCAAGATTATTTAGAATTAGAATGTTTTGAGAATATACTAATGAATGAATGTTTGTGTATGAGATCATGAGGATGACACTAGTGCACACTTGAGCATGCACAGTGGTACATAATGAATAGAAGTTCAAAGGACATATAGAAGATCAAGTGGGAGGCAACCACACAAACATAAAAGATAAGTATTGAGTTGTTATTTGAAATAGTAAATGATATTTCTTGTATGCATATTTGTATTCCTAGAACATATCATGCTGAGTGCAAACATTCATAGAGCATTGAACATTATACTACTAATATGCATATGATTGGTAAGTTGGACAAACATTCCATTGTTGCTTGTCTAGAATGAAACCTCTTTGCTGACATGCTGAGAGCTGTGCACACTCTCGATAGTATGTTCTGGTAGAGATGGAAGGCATCTAGATAGCCACTGTATGCATACAGGATATGGGAAAGTGTTGTGCCAAAGAATTGGTCAAGATAGTTGCATAACTATGTAAATGATATCTGTATGCATAATAGGTTATCATGATTTCATGATTATGAAGGATTACTAATCATGTACTTAATTTTGTTTTGTAGGAAAGATCATGAAGAATAATGAACACCGAACAAGTGATGGATGTTCAACAAGAAGATTTACAAATCAAACAAAATATAGAAGGCTTGTGGCTAGAAGATTCTCTTAGAAAGAGGAAGAGAATCATGATGAGATGTTTGCTCCAAGTGGCTAGATAAGACCATTCTCTTAATGGTGTAATTAAAGAAGAAGTGTGAATCAGGTTCTGTATGGGTTCCCAGGATCGATAGTATATTGATGAGAATACATGTGGGGATTGTATCATCCTTGAACACTTGTTCTAAAGAGAGCCGTAGACGTGAGGTCTCCGAGAATGAAGTCCTTAGTGGACAGTTGAGGGGATTGGATCATCCATGGACTTTCAGTCCTAAAGAGAGCCGTAGACTTGAGGTCTCCGAGAATGAAGTCCTGAGTGGACATTTGAGGGGATTGGATCATCCCTGGACTTTCAGTCCTAAAGAGAGCCGTAGACGAAAGGTCTCCGAGAATGAAGTCCTTAGTGGACAGTTAAGGGGATTGGATCATCCCTGGACTTTCAGTCCTAAAGAGAGCCGTAGACGTGAGGTCTCCGAGAATGAAGTCCTTAGTGGACAGTTGAAGGGATTGGATCATCCCTGGACTTTCAGTCCTAAAGAGAGCCGTAGACGTGAGGTCTCTGAGAATGAAGTCCTTAGTGGACAGTTGAGGGGATTGGATCATCCCTGGACTTTCAGTCCTAAAGAGAGCCATAGACGTAAGGTCTCCGAGAAGTTGGGATTGTATCATCCCCGGACCTTGGTCCCTGAATTGATCCGTAGACGTATGGTCTTCGAGAATAAAGTGATGGGGATTGCATCATCCCAGAACCACTAGTTCAAAATGTACGTGAGGACTGCATCGTCCATGAACTGGGTTCAAAATGTACGTGAGGACTGCATCATCCATGAACTGGGTTCAAAATGTACGTGAGGACTGCATCGTCCATGAACTGGGTTCAAAATGTATGTGAGGACTGCATCGTCCATGAACTGGGTTCAAAATGTACGTGAGGACTGCATCGTCCATGAACTGGGTTCAAAATGTACGTGAGGACTGCATCGTCCATGAACTGGGTTCAAAATGTACGTGAGGACTGCATCGTCCATGAACTGGGTTCAAAATGTACGTGAGGACTGCATCATCCATGAACTGGGTTCAAAATGTACGTGAGGACTGCATCGTCCATGAACTGGGTTCAAAATGTACGTGAGGACTGCATCGTCCATGAACTGGGTTCAAAATGTACGTGATGGGATTGCATCGTCCCTAGACATGAGACTTGTCTTAAAGTGATAAGGACTAATCATCCTGTAAGTAGATTGGGATTTGCATCGTCCCTAGACATGATGAGGTGTCTTAAAGTGATAAGGACTAATCCTCCTGTAAGTAGATTGGGATTGCATCGTCCCTAGACATGGTGAAGTGTATTAAAGTGATAAGGACTAATCATCCTGTAAGTAGATTGGGATTGCATCATCCCTAGACATGGTGAGGTGTCTTAAAGTGATAAGGACTAATCATCCTGTAAGTAGATTGGGATTGCATCGTCCCTAGACATGGTGAGGTGTCTTAAAGTGATAAGGACTAATCATCCTGTAAGTAGATTGGGATTGCATCGTCCCTAGACATGGTGAGGTGTCTTAAAGTGATAAGGACTAATCATCCTGTAAGTAGATTGGGATTGCATCGTCCCTAGACATGGTGAGGTGTCTTAAAGTGATAAGGACTAATCATCCTGTAAGTATATTGGGATTCCATCGTCCCTAGACATGGTAAGGTGTCTTAAAGTGATAAGGAGTAATCATCCTGTAAGTTGATTCGGGATTACATCATCCTTAGACATGGTGAGGTGTCTTAAAAGGATAAGGATTGATCATCCTGTAAATTGATCTGGATTGCATCATCCATAGACATGAGAGATGTCTTAAATTGAGAGGGATTGACCATCCCGTAATTGGATCATGTGTGTTGCAGGGTATGCTGCTGTTGTGTATACTTGTATCAGTGTGGATACTTGTATTGATAGATGTATTAGTGAGAATACATGCTTTTGATGATAGATGTATTAGTGAGAATACATGCTTTTGATGATAGATGTATTAGTGAGAATACATGCTTTTGATGATATATGTATTAGTAAGAATACATGTTTTGATGATAGATGTATTGGTGAGAATACATACTTTTGATGATACATGTATTGATTAATGTACTTGTATGGTTGAGGATGCTTATGTTGTAGATCGAGATGATCCAGATGCTGTAGATCGTGATGATCCAGATGCTGTAGATCGAGATGATCCAGATGCTGTAGATCGAGATGATCCAGATGCTGTAGATCGAGATGATCCAGATGCTGTAGATAGAGATGATCCAGATGCTGTAGATCGAGATGATCCAGATGCTGTAGATCGTGATGATCCAGATGCTGTAGATCGTGATGATCCAGATGTTGTAGATCGAGATGATCCAGATGGTGTAGATCGAGATGATCCAGATGGTGTAGATCGAGATGATCCAGATGCTGTAGATGAGATGATCCAGATGCTGTAGATCGAGATGATCCAGATGTTATAGATCGAGATGATCCAGATGCTATAGATCGAGATGATCCAGATGTTGTAGATCGTGATGATCCAGATGCTGTATATCGAGATGATCCAGATGCTGTAGATCAAGATGATATGACAATGCTGATGATCGTTAGATAACGATGCGGATGATCATAAGATGACGATGCTAATGATCGTGTGATGACGATGCTGATGATCGTGAGATGATGATGCTGATGATCGTGTGATGATGATGCTGATGATCGTGAGATGACGATGTTGATGATCGTGTGATGACGATGTTGATGATAGTGAAATGACGATGTTGTTGTTCATGTGATGACGATGCTGATGATCGTGTGATGGCGATGCTGACAATCGTGAGGATTCAGATATTGATGTTGCTGTAGCTGTTTGAGTGCTGCAGAAGATAAAGACTCAGTACTGATGATGTTGATGTTCCAGTATTGAAGATATTCCAGTAACTGGTTGAGTTACTGATGATGTTGAGAAAGCTTCCAATGATTTATAGATGTATCATGTATGATGTTGATGACTCCTTGCTCGTGCAGATGCTGTTATAATATCCTTCTCGTTAAGGGGGAGTGTTGAGATATTGTAACTTCAAAGAATATTATATTTGTACTTTATTATTTCGGAGATGATTCATTCCTCCGTGAAGATCTTATTGTATATCCGGAGATGTTTATTCCTCCGTCGGAATGTGGTAACTTGGGTTATTAGACTTCCCTAGTGGGGGTCGGCCCTGTATGTGTTATGTGGGTCAAAGGGTTATTAGACCACCCTAGAGGGGTCGGCCCAGTCAGTTATAATGGGGTATTTAGCCTAATGGTTAAATACGAGCCTACATGTACTTGTGTAAAATACATATCAGAGTAGTGTATAAATAGAGGAGGTGTGTTCCTCATTATACACATTCACTCACTTGAGGATATCGCACTTGTGGAGGAGAGGTCTGCTATTGTGGAGGAGGAGATCATGTCTCAGGGTTTCATCTTTGTATATTGCTGGTCATCTATATTGAGGAAGCTTTGCTGGGTTTTCTACCCCATGAGGGTTTCCCAGGATAAATCTTTGTCTCTTGTGTTTATGCTGTGCTTGTTGTTTCTTCAGTGATCCTGTATATGCTATTATTGTGAAATAGAATGTAATGCTGCTATTTTCTGTCTTAGCATATTGAATTCTAACAGTTTATATGATTTCTTAAAAAACACTAGGATTTAGAAAATATGTTTTATTTCATAAATGGAATCAACAAAGTATGCACATTCTATGTCATAACAACTTTCTATAGTTTGCGCATGCGTCCGGAAATAAGAAAAGCTTACTTCCATCGTTTTTTAAAATCACAGCTTCTAGAAAGTTTACATCATTTCTTAAAAAACATGAGTTTTTTTAAAATGTGTTTTATTTCATAAATGGAATCAACAAAGTATGCACATTCTACGTCATAACGACTTTCTATAGTTTGCGCATTCGTCCGGAAATAAGAAAAGCTTACTTCCACCGTTTTTTAAAATCGCAGCTTCTAGAAGGTTTATATGATTTCGTAAAAAACACGAGTTTTTAGAAAGTGTGTTTTATTTCATAAATGGAATCTACAAAGTATGCACATTCTACGTCATAACGACTTTCTATAGTTTGCGCATGCATCCGAAAATAAGAAAAGCTTACTTCCACCATTTTTTAAAATCACAGTTTCTAGAAGGTTTACATCATTTCTTAAAAAACACGAGTTTTTTTAAAATGTGTTTTATTTCATAAATGGAATCAACAAAGTATGCACATTCTACGTCATAACGAATTTCTATAGTTTGCGCATGCGTTTGGAACGAAGAAATGCTTACTTCCCCCGTTTTTTAAAATCAAAGCTTCTAGAAGGTTTACATGATTTCTTAAAAAACAATAGTTTTTAGAAAATGTGCTTTATTTCATAAATCGAATCAACAAAGTATGCACATTCTATGTCATAACGACTTTCTATAGTTTGCGCATGCATCCGGAAATAAGAAAAGCTTACTTGCATCGTTTTTTAAAATCACAGCTTCTAGAAGGTTTACATGATTTCTTAAAAAACACGAGTTTTTAGAAAATGTGTTTTATTTCATAAATAGAATCAACAAAGTATGCACATTCTATGTCATAACGAATTTCTATAGTTTGCGGATGCGTCCGGAAATAAGAAAAGCTTACTTCCACCGTTTTTTAAAATCACAGCTTCTAGAAGGTTTACATGATTTCGTAAAAAACACGAGTTTTTAGAAAATGTGTTTTATTTCATAAATGGAATCTTCAAAGTATGCACATTCTACATCATCATGAATTTCTATAGTTTGCGCATGCGTCCGGAAATAAGAAAATCTTACTTCCCCCGTTTTTTAAAATGACAGCTTCTAGAAGGTTTACATGATTTCTTAAAAAACACGAGTTTTTAGAAAATGTGTTTTATTTCATAAATGGAATCAACAAAGTATGCACATTCTACGTCATAACGACTTTCTATAGTTTGCGCATGCGTTTGGAAGTAAGAAAAGCTTACTTCCCCCGTTTTTTAAAATCACAGCTTCTAGAAGGTTTACATGATTTCTTAAAAAACACTAGTTTTTAGAAAATATGTTTTATTTCATAAATGGAATCAACAAAGTATGCACATTCTACGTCATAACGACTTTCTATAGTTTGCGCATGCGTCCGGAAATAAGAAAAGCTTACTTCCCCCGTTTTTTAAAATCACAGCTTCTAGAAGGTTTACATGATTTCTTAAAAAATTCGAGTTTTTAGAAAATGTGTTTTATTTCATAAATGGAATCAACAAAGTATGCACATTCTACGTCATAATGACTTTCTATAGTTTGCGCATGCGTTTGGAAATAAGAAAAGCTTACTTCTCCCGTATTTTAAAATCACAGCTTCTAGAAGGTTTAAATGATTTCTTAAAAAACACGAGTTGTTAGAAAATGTGTTTTATTTCATAAATGGAATCAACAAAGTATGCACATTCTACGTCATAACGACTTTCTATAGTTTGCGCATGCGTCCGGAAATAAGAAAGGCTTACTTCCCCCATTTTTTAAAATCACAGCTTCTAGAAGGTTTATATGATTTCGTAAAAAACACGAGTTTTTAGAAAATGTGTTTTATTTCATCAATGGAATCTACAAAGTATGCACATTCTACCTCATAACTACTTTCTATAGTTTGCGCATGCATCCGGAAATAAGAAAATCTTACTTCCACCGTTTTTTAAAATCACAGCTTCTAGAAGGTTTACATGATTTCTTAAAAAACACGAGTTTTTAGTAAATGTGTTTTATTTCATAAATGGAATCTACAAAGTATGCAAATTCTTCGTCATAACGACTTTCTATAGTTTGCGCATGCGTCCAGAAATAAGAAAGGCTTACTTCCCCCATTTTTTAAAATCACAGCTTCTACAAGGTTTACATGATTTCGTAAAAAACACGAGTTTTTAGAAAATGTGTTTTATTTCATAAATGGAATCTACAAAGTATGCACATTCTACCTCATAATGACTTTCTATAGTTTGCGCATGCATCCGGAAATAAGAAAATCTTACTTCCACCGTTTTTTAAAATCACAGCTTCTAGAAGGTTTACATGATTTCATAAAAAACTCGAGTTTTTAGAAAATGTGTTTTATTTCATAAATGGAATCTACAAGGTATGCACATTCTACGTCATAACGACTTTCTATAGTTTGTGCATGCGTCCGGAAATAAGAAAAGCTTACTTCCCCCGTCTTTTCAAATCACAGCTTCTAGAAGGTTTACATGATTTCTTAAAAAACACGAGTTTTTAGAAAATGTGTTTTATTTCATCAATGGAATCAACAAAGTATGCACATTCTACGTAATAACGACTTTCCATAGTTTGCGCATGCGTCTGGAAATAAGAAAAGCTTACTTCCCCCGTTTTTTAAAATCACAGCTTCTAGAAGGTTTACATGATTTCTTAAAAAACACGAGTTTTTAGAAAATGTGTTTTATTTCATAAATGGAATCAACAAAGTATGCACATTCTATGTCATAACGACTTTCTATAGTTTGCGCATGCGTCCGGAAATAAGAAAAGCTTACTCCCACCGTTTTTTAAAATCACAGCTTCTAGAAGGTTTACATGATTTCGTAAAAAACACGAGTTTTTAGAAAATATGTTTTATTTCATAAATGGAATCTACAAAGTATGCACATTCTATGCCATAATGACTTTTTATAGTTTGCGGATGCGTCCGGAAATAAGAAAAGCTTACTTCCACCGTTTTTTAAAATCACAGCTTCTAGAAGGTTTACATGATTTCGTAAAAAACACGAGTTTTTAGAAAATGTGTTTTATTTCATAAATGGAATCTACAAAGTATGCACATTCTATGTCATTACGAATTTCTATAGTTTGCGCATGCGTCCGGAAATAAGAAAAGCTTACTTCCACCGTTTTTTAAAATCACAGCTTCTAGAAGGTTTACACGATTTCGTAAAAAACACGAGTTTTTAGAAAATGTGTTTTATTTCATAAATCGAATCTAGAAAGTATGCACATTCTACGTCATAACGACTTTCTATAGTTTGCGCATGTCTCCGGAAATAAGAAAAGCTTACTTCCACGGTTTTTTAAAATCACAACTTCTAGAAGGGTTACATGATTTCTTAAAAAATACGAGTTTTTAGAAAATGTGTTTTATTTCATAAATGGAATCAACAAAGTATGCACATTCTACGTTATAACGACTTTCTATAGTTTGCGCATGCGTTTGGAAATAAGAAAAGCTTACTTCCCCGGTTTTTTATAATCACGGCTTCTAGAAGGTTTACATGATTTCTTAAAAAACACTAGTTTTTAGAAAATATGTTTTATTTCATAAATGGAATCAACAAAGTATGCACATTCTACGTCATAACGACTTTCTATAGTTTGCGGATGCGTACGGAAATAAGAAAAGCTTACTTCCACCTTTTTTTAAAATTACAGCTTCTAGAAGGTTTACATCATTTCTTAAAAAACACGAGTTTTTTTAAAATGTGTTTTATTTCATAAATGGAATCAACAAAGTATGCACCTTCTGCATCATAACGACTTTCTATAGTTTGCGCATTCGTCCGGAAATATGAAAAGCTTACTTCCACCGTTTTTTAAAATCACAGCTTCTAGAAGGTCTACATGATTTCGTAAAAAACACGAGTTTTTAGAAAATGTGTTTTATTTTGTATATGGAATCTACAAAGTATGCACATTCTACGTCATAACGACTTTCTATAGTTTGCGCATGCGTCCGGAAATAAGAAAAGCTTACTTCCACCATTTTTTAAAATCACAGCTTCTAGAAGGTTTACATGATTTCTTAAAAACACGAGTTTTTAGAAAATGTGTTTTATTTCATAAATGGAATCAACAAAGTATGCACATTCTACGTCATAACGACTTTATATAGTTTGCGCATGCGTCCGGAAATAAGAAAAGCTTACTTCCACTGTTTTTTAAAATCACAGCTTCTAGAAGGTTTACATGATTTTTTAAAAAACACGATTTTTTAGAAAATGTGTTTTATTTCATAAATGGAATCTACAAAGTATGCACATTCTACGTCATAATGATTTTCTATAGTTTGCGCATGCATCCGGAAATAAGAAAATCTTATTTCCACTGTTTTATAAAATCACAGCTTCTAGAAGATTTACATGATTTCTTAAAAAACACGAGTTTTTAGAAAATGTGTTTTATTTCATAAATGGAATCAACAGAGTATGCACATTCTATGTCATAACGACTTTCTATAGTTTGCGCATGCGTCCGGAAATAAGAAAATCCTACTTCCACCGTTTTTTAAAATCACAGCTTCTAGAAGGTTTACATGATTTCGTAAAAAACACGAGTTTTTAGAAAATTTGTTTTATTTCATAAATGGAATCTACGAAGTATGCACATTCTACTTCATAACGACTTTCTATAGTTTGCGCATTCGTTCGAAAATAAGAAAAGCTTACTTCCACCGTTTTTTAAAATCACAGCTTCTAGAAGATTTACATGATTTCTTATAAAAAGACGAGTTTTCAGAAAATGTGTTTTATTTCATAAATGGAATCAACAAAGAATGCACATTCTACGTCATAACGACTTTCTATAGTTTGCGCATGCGTTTGGAAATAAGAAAAGCTTACTTCCCCCGTTTTCTAGAATCACAGCTTCTAGAAGGTTTATATGATTTCTTAAAAAACACTAGGATTTAGAAAATATGTTTTATTTCATAAATGGAATCAACAAAGTATGCACATTCTATGTCATAACGACTTTCTATAGTTTGCGCATGTGTCCGGAAATAAGAAAAGCTTACTTCCATCGTTTTTTAAAATCACAGCTTCTAGAAAGTTTACATCATTTCTTAAAAAACACGAGTTTTTTTAAAATGTGTTTTATTTCGTAAATGGAATCAACAAAGTATGCACATTCTACGTCATAACGACTTTCTATAGTTTGCGCATTCGTCCGGAAATAAGAAAAGCTTACTTCCACCGTTTTTTAAAATCACAGCTTCTAAAAGGTTTATATGATTTCGTAAAAAACACGAGTTTTTAGAAAATGTGTTTTATTTCATAAATGGAATCTACAAAGTATGCACATTCTACGTCATAACGACTTTCTATAGTTTGCGCATGCGTCCGAAAATAAGAAGAGCTTACTTCCACCGTTTTTTAAAATCACAGCTTCTAGAAGGTTTACATCATTTCTTAAAAAACACGAGTTTTTTTAAAATGTGTTTTATTTCATAAATGGGATCAACAAAGTATGCACATTCTACGTCATAACGACTTTCTATAGTTTGCGCATTCATCCGGAAAAAAGAAAAGCTTACTTCCACCGTTTTTTAAAATCACAGCTTCTAAAAGGTTTACATGATTTCGTAAAAAACATGAGTTTTTAGAAAATGTGTTTTAATTCATGAATGGAATCAACAAAGTATGCACATTCTACGTCATAACGACTTTCTATAGTTTGCGCATGCGTCCGGAAATGGAATCAACAAAGTATGCACATTCTACCTCATAACGACTTTCTATAGTTTCCGCATGCGTCCGGAAATAATAAAAGCTTATTTCCACCGTTTTTTAAAATCAGGGCTTCTAGAACGTTTACATGATTTCGTAAAAAACAGGAGTTTTTAGAAAATGTGTTTTATTTCATAAATGGAATCTACAAAGTATGCAGATTCTACGTCATAACGACTTTCTATAGTTTGCGCATGCATCCGGAAATAAGACAAGCTTACTTCCACCGTTTTTTAAAATCACATCTTCTAGAAGGTTTACATGATTTCGTAATAAACACGAGTTTTTAGAAAATGTGTTTTTTTTCATAAATGGAATCTAAAAAGTATGCACATTCTACGTCATAATGACTTTCTATAGTTTGCGCATGCGTACGGAAATAAGAAAAGCTTACTTCCCCCGTTTTTCTAAATCGCAGCTTCTAGAAGGTTTACATGATTTCTTAAAAAACACGAGTTTTTAGAAGATGTGTTTTATTTCATAAATGGAATCAACAAAGTATGCACATTCTACGTCATAACGACTTTCTATAGTTTTCGCATGCGTTGGGAAATAAGAAAAGCTTACTTCCCCCGTTTATTAAAATCACAGCTTCTAGAAGCTTTACATGATTTCTTAAAAAACATGAGTTTTTAGAAAATGTGTTTTATTTCATAAATGGAATCAACAAAGTATGCACATTCTACGTCATAACGACTTTCTATAGTTTGCGCATGCGTTTGGAAATAAGAAAAGCTTACTTCCCCTGTTTTTTAAAATCACAGCTTCTAGAAGGTTTACATGATTTCTTAAAAAACACGAGTTTTTAGAAAATGTGTTTTATTTCATAAATGGAATAAACAAAGTATGCACATTCTACATCATAACGACTTTCTATAGTTTGCGCATTCGTCCGGAAATAAGAAAAGCTTACTTCCCCTGTTTTTTAAAATCACAGCTTCTAGAAGGTTTACATGATTTCTTAAAAAACACGAGTTTTTAGAAAATGTGTTTTATTTCATAAATGGAATGAACAAAGTATGCACATTCTACGTCATAACGACTTTCTATAGTTTGCGCATGCGTCCGGAAATAAGAAAAGCTTACTTCCACCATTTTTTAAAATCACAGCTTGTAGAAGGTTTACATGATTTCGTAAAAAACACGAGTTTTTAGAAAATGTGTTTTATTTCATAAATCGAATCTAGAAAGTATGCACATTCTATGTCATAACGACTTTCTATAATTTGCGCATGCGTCCGGAAATAAGAAAAGCTTACTTCCACCGTTTTTTAAAATCACAGCTTCTAGAAGGTTTACATGATTTCGTAAAAAACATGAGTTTTTAGAAAATGTGTTTTATTTCATAAATGGAATCTAAAAATTATGCACATTCTACGTCATAACGACTTTCTATAGTTTGCGCATGCGTCCAGAAATAAGAAAAGCTTACTTCCACCGTTTTTTAAAATCACAGCTTCCAGAAGGTTTACATGATTTCGTAAAAAACACGAGTTTTTAGAAAATGTGTTTTATTTCATAAATGGAATCTACAAAGTATGCACATTCTACGTCATAACGACTTTCTATAGTTTGGGCATGCATTTGCAAATAAGATAAGCTTACTTCCCCCATTTTTTAAAATCACAGCTTCTAGAAGGTTTACATGATTTCTTAAAAACCACGAGTTTTTAGAAAATGTGTTTTATTTCATCAATGGAATCAACAAAGTATGCACATTCTACGTCATAACGACTTTCTATAGTATGCGCATGCGTTTGGAAATAAAAAAAGCTTACTTCCCCGTTTTTTAAAATCACAGCTTCTAGAAGGTTTACATGATTTCTTAAAAAACACGAGTTTTTAGAAAATGTGTTTTATTTCATAAATGGAATCAACAAAGTATGCACATTCTACGTCATAACGAATTTCTATAGTTTGCGCATCCGTCCGGAAATGGAATCAACAAAGTATGCACATTCTACGTCATAACGACTTTCTATAGTTTGCGCATGCGTCCGGAAATAAGAAAAGCTTATTTCCACCGTTTTTTTAAATCACGGCTTACAGAAGGTTTACATGATTTCGTAAAAAACACGAGTTTTTAGAAAATGTGTTTTATTTCATAAATGGAATCTACAAAGTATGCACATTCTACGTCATAACGACTTTCTATAGTTTGCGCATGCGTACGGAAATAAGAAAACCTTACTTCCCCTGTTTTTCTAAATCGCAGCTTCTAGAAGGTTTACATGATTTCTTACAAAACACGAGTTTTTAGAAAATGTGTTTTATTTCATAAATGGAATCAACAAAGTATGCACATTCTACGTCATAACGATTTTCTATATTTTTCGCATGTGTTGGGAAATAAGAAAAGCTTACTTCCCCCGATTATTAAAATCACAGCTTCTAGAAGGTTTACATGATTTCTTAAAAAACACGAGTTTTTAGAAAATGTGTTTTATATCATAAATGGAATCAACAAAGTATGCACATTCTACGTCATAACGACTTTCTATAGTTTGCGCATGCGTCCGAAAATAAGAAAAGCTTACTTCCACAATTTTTTAAAATCACAGCTTCTAGAAGGTTTACATGATTTCTTAAAAAACACGAGTTTTTAGAAAATGTGTTTTATTTCATAAATGGAATAAACAAAGTATGCACATTCTACATCATAACGACTTTCTATAGTTTGCGTATTCGTCCGGAAATAAGAAAAGCTTACTTCCCCCGTTTTTTAAAATCACAGCTTCTAGAAGGTTTACATGATTTCTTGAAAAACACGAGTTTTTAGAAAATGTGTTTTATTTCATAAATGGAATAAACAAAGTATGCACATTCTACGTCATAACGACTTTCTATAGTTTGCGCATGCGTCCGGAAATAAGAAAAGCTTACTTCCACCGTTTTTTAAAATCACAGCTTCTAGAAGGTTTACATGATTTCGTTAAAAACACGTGTTTTTAGAAAATGTGTTTTATTTCATAAATGGAATCAACAAAGTATGCACATTCTACGTCACAACGACTTTCTATTGTTTGCGCATGCGTTTGGAAATAAGAAAAGCTTACTTCCACCGTTTTTTAAAATCACAGCTTCTAGAAGGTTTACATGATTTCGTAAAAAACACGTGTTTTTAGAAAATGTGTTTTATTTCATAAATGGAATCTACAAAGTATGCACATTCTACATCAGAACGACTTTCTATAGTTTTCGGATGCGTCCGAAAATAAGAAAAGCTTACATCCACCGTTTTTTAAAATCACAGCTTCTAGAAGGTTTACATGATTTCTTAAAAAACACTAGCTTTTAGAAAATATGTTTTATTTCATAAATGGAATCAACAAAGTATGCACATTCTACGTCATAACGACTTTCTATAGTTTGCGCATGCGTCCGGAAAAAAGAAAAGCTTACTTCCCCCGTTTTTTAAAATCACAGCTTCTAGAAGGTTTACATGATTTCTTAAAAAACCCGAGTTTTTAGAAAATGTGTTTTATTTCATAAATGGAATAAACAAGGTATGCATATTCTACGTCATAACGACTTTCTATAGTTTGCGCATGCGTCCGGAAATAAGAAAAGCTTACTTCCATCGTTTTTTAAAATCATAGCTTCTAGAAGGTTTACATGATTTTGTAAAAAACACGAGTTTTTAGAAAATGTGTTTTATTTCATAAATGGAATCTACAAAGTATGCACATTCTATGTCATAACGACTTTCTATAGTTTGCGCATGCGTCCGGAAATAAGAAAAGCTTACTTCCCTCGTTTTTTAAAATCACAGCTTCTAGAAGGTTTACATGATTTCTTAAAAAACACGAGTTTTTAGAAAATGTGTTTTATTTCATAAATCGAATCTACAAAGTATGCACATTCTATGTCATAACGACTTTCTATAGTTTGCGCATGCGTCCAGAAATAAGAAAAGCTTACTTCCACCATTTTTTAAAATCACAGCTTCTAGAAGGTTTACATGATTTCGTAAAAAACACGAGTTTTTAGAAAATGTGTTTTATTTCATAAATGGAATCTAAAAAGTATGCACATTCTACGTCATAACGAATTTCTATAGTTTGCGCATGCATCTGGAAATAAGAAAAGCTTACTTCCACCGTTTTTTAAAATCACAGCTTCCAGAAGGTTTACATGATTTCGTAAAAAACACGAGTTTTTAGAAAATGTATTTTATTTCATAAATGGAATCTACAAAGTATGCACATTCTACGTCATAACGACTTTCTATAGTTTGCGCATGCGTCCGGAAATAAGAAAAGCTTACTTCCACCGTTTTTTAAAATCACAGCTTCTAGAAGATTTACATGATTTCTTAAAAAACGCGAGTTTTTAGAAAATGTGTTTTATTTCATAAATGGAATCAACAAAGTATGGACATTCTATGTCATAACGACTTTCTATAGTTTGGGCATGCATTTGCAAATAAGAAAAGCTTACTTCCCCCATTTTTTAAAATCACAGCTTCTAGAAGGCTTACATGATTTCTTAAAAAACACGAGTTTTTAGAAAATGTGTTTTATTTCATCAATGGAATCAACAAAGTATGCACATTCTACGTCATAACGAGATTGTATAGTATGCGCTTGATTTTGGAAATAAAAAAAGCTTACTTCCCCCATTTTTTAAAATCACAGTTTCTAGAAGGTTTACATGATTTCTTAAAAAACATGAGTTTTTAGAAAATGTGTTTTATTTCATAAATGGAATCAACAAAGTATGCACATTCTACGTCATAACGAATTTCTATAGTTTGCGCATGCGTCCGTAAATGGAATCAACAAAGTATGCACATTCTACGTCATAACGACTCTCTATAGTTTGCCCATGCATCCGGAAATAAGAAAAGCCTATTTCCACCGTTTTTTAAAATCACGGCTTCTAGAAGGTTTACATGATTTCGTAAAAAACACGAGTTTTTAGAAAATGTGTTTTATTTCATAAATGGAATCTACAAAGTATGCACATTCTACGTCATAACGACTTTCTATAGTTTGCGCATGCGTACGGAAATAAGAAAACCTTACTTCCCTCGTTTTTCTAAATCGCAGCGTCTAGAAGGTTTACATGATTCCCTAAAAAACACGAGTTTTTAGAAAATGTGTTTTATTTCATAAATGGAATCAACAAAGTATGCACATTCTACTTCATAACGACTTTCTATAGTTTTCGCATGCGTTGGGAAATAAGAAAAGCTTACTTCCCCCGTTTATTAAAATCACAGCTTCTAGAAGGTTTACATGATTTCTTAAAAAACACGAGTTTTTAGAAAATATGTTTTATTTCATAAATGGAATCAACAAAGTATGCACATTCTACGTCATAACGACTTTCTATAGTTTGCACATGCGTCCGGAAATAAGAAAAGCTTACTTCCACAGTTTTTTAAAATCACAGCTTCTAGAAGGTTTACATGATTTCTTGAAAAACACGAGTTTTTAGAAAATGTGTTTTATTTCATAAATGGAATAAACAAAGTATGCACATTCTATGTCATAACGACTTTCTATAGTTTGCACATGCGTCCGGAAATAAGAAAAGCTTACTTCCACCGTTTTTTAAAATCACAGCTTCTAGAAGGTTTACATGATTTCGTAAAAAAAACGAGTTTTTAGAAAATGTGTTTTATTTCATAAATGGAATCAACAAATTATGCACATTCTATGGCATAACAACTTTCTATAGTTTGCGCATCCGTCCGGAAATAAGAAATGCTTACTTCCACCGTTTTTTAAAATCACAGCTTCTAGAAGGTTTACATGATTTCGTAAAAAACACGAGTTTTTAGAAAATGTGTTTTATTTCATAAATGGAATCTAAAAAGTATGCTCATTCTACGTCATAACGACTTTCTATAGTTTGCGCATGCATCCGGAAATAAGAAAAGCTTACTTCCACCCTTTTTTAAAATCACAGCTTCCAGAAGGTTTACATGATTTCGTAAAAAACACGAGTTTTTAGAAAATGTCTTTTATTTCATAAATGGAATCTACAAAGTATGCACATTCTACGTCATAACGACTTTCTATAGTTTGCGCATGCGTTCGAAAATAAGAAAAGCTTACTTCCACCGTTTTTTAAAATCACAGCTTCTAGAAGATTTACATGATTTCTTAAAAAACGCGAGTTTTTAGAAAATGTGTTTTATTTCATAAATGGAATAAAAAAAGTATGCACATTCTAGGTCATAACGACTTTCTATAGTTTGGGCATGCATTTGCAAATAAGAAAAGCTTACTTCCCCCATTTTTTAAAATCACAGTTTCTAGAAGGTTTACATGATTTCTTAAAAAACACGAGTTTTTAGAAAATGTGTTTTATTTCATCAACGGAATCAACAAAGTATGCACATTCTACGTCATAACGAGTTTGTATAGTATGCGCATGCGTTTGGAAATAAAAAAAGCTTACTTCCCCCATTTTTTAAAATCACAGTTTCTAGAAGGTTTACATGATTTCTTAAAAAACACGAGTTTTTAGAAAATGTGTTTTATTTCATAAATGGAATCAACAAAGTATGCACATTCTACGTCATAACGACTTTCTATAGTTTGCGCATGCGTCCGGAAATAAGAAAAGCCTATTTCCACCGTTTTTTAAAATCACGGCTTCTAGAAGGTTTACATGATTTCGTAAAAAACACGAGTTTTTAGAAAATGTGTTTTATTTCATAAATGGAATCTACAAAGTATGCACATTCTACATCATAACAACTTTCTATAGTTTGCGCATGCGTACGGAAATAAGAAAACCTTACTTCCCCCGTTTTTCTAAATCGCAGCTTCTAGAAGGTTTACATGATTCCTTAAAAAACACGAGTTTTTAGAAAATGTGTTTTATTTCATAAATGGAATCAACAAAGTATGCACATTCTACTTCATAACGACTTTCTATAGTTTTCGCATGCGTTGGGAAATAAGAAAAGCTTACTTCCCCCGTTTATTAAAATCACAGCTTCTAGAAGGTTTACATGATTTCTTAAAAAACACGAGTTTTTAGAAAATATGTTTTATTTCATAAATGGAATCAACAAAGTATGCACATTCTACGTCATAATGACTTTCTATAGTTTGCACATGCATCCGGAAATAAGAAAAGCTTACTTCCACAGTTTTTTAAAATCACAGCTTCTAGAAGGTTTACATGATTTCTTGAAAAACACGAGTTTTTAGAAAATGTGTTTTATTTCATAAATGGAATAAACAAAGTATGCACATTCTACATCATAACGACTTTCTATAGTTTGCGCATTCGTCCGGAAATAAGAAAAGCTTACTTCCCCCGTTTTTTAAAATCACAGCTTCTAGAAGGTTTACATGATTTCTTGAAAAACACGAGTTTTTAGAAAATGTGTTTTATTTCATAAATGGAATAAACAAAGTATGCGCATTCTACGTCATAACGACTTTCTATAGTTTGCGCATGCGTCCGGAAATAAGAAAAACTTACTTCCACCGTTTTTTAAAATCACAGCTTCTAGAAGGTTTACATGATTTCGTAAAAAACACGAGTTTTTAGAAAATGTGTTTTATTTCATAAATGGAATCTACAAAGTATGCACATTCTATGTCATAACGACTTTCTATAGTTTGCGCATGCGTTCGGAAATAAGAAAAGCTTATTTCCCCCGTTTTTTAAAACCACACCTTCTAGAAGGTTTACATGATTTTTTAAAAAACACGAGTTTTTAGAAAATGTGTTTTATTTCATAAATCGAATCTGCAAAGTATGCACATTCTACGTCATAACGACTTTCTATAGTTTGCGCATGCGTCCGGAAATAAGAAAAGCTTACTTCCCCCATTTTTTAAAATCACAGCTTCTAGAAGGTTTACACGATTTCTTAAAAAACACGAGTTTTTAGAAAATGTGTTTTATTTCATAAATGGAATCAACAAAGTATGCACATTCTACGTCACAACGACTTTCTATAGTTTGCGCATGCATTTGGAAATAAGAAAAGCTTACTTCCACCGTTTTTTAAAATCACAGCTTCTAGAAGGTTTACATGATTTCGTAAAAAACACGTGTTTTTAGAAAATGTGTTTTATTTCATAAATGGAATCTACAAAGTATGCACATTCTACGTCATAACGACTTTCTATAGTTTGCACATGCGTCCAGAAATAAGAAAAGCTTACTTCCACCGTTTTTTAAAATCATAGCTTCTAGAAGGCTTACATGATTTCGTAAAAAACACGAGTTTTTAGAAAATGTGTTTTATTTCATAAATGGAATCTACAAAGTATGCACATTCTACGTCATAACGACTTTCTATAGTTTGCGCATGCGTCCGGAAATAAGAAAAGATTACTTCCCCCGTTTTTTAAAATCACAGCTTCTAGAAGGTTTACATGATTTCTTAAAAAACAAGAGTTTTTAGAAAATGTGTTTTATTTCATAAATGGAATCAACAAAGTATGCACATTCTATGTCACAACGACTTTCTATTGTTTGCGCATGCGTTCGGAAATAAGAAAAGCTTACTTCCTCCGTTTTTTAAAATCACAGCTTCTAGAAGGTTTACATGACTTCGTAAAAAACACGTGTTTTTAGAAAATGTGTTTTATTTCATAAATGGAATCTACAAATTATGGACATTCTACGTCAGAACGACTTTCTATAGTTTTCGGATGCGTCCGGAAATAAGAAAAGCTTACATCCACCGTTTTTTAAAATCACAGCTTCTAGAAGGTTTACATGATTTCGTAAAAAACACGAGTTTTTAGAAAAAGTGTTTTATTTCATAAATGGAATCTACAAAGTATGCACATTCTACGTCATAACGACTTTCTATAGTTTGTGCATGCGTCCGGAAATAAGAAAAGCTTACTTCCACCGTTTTTTAAAATCACAGCTTCTAGAAGGTTTACATGATTTCGTAAAAAACACGTGTTTTTAGAAAATGTGTTTTATTTCATAAATGGAATCAACAAAGTATGCACATTCTACGTCACAACGTCTTTCTATTGTTTGCGCATGCGTTTGGAAATAAGAAAAGCTTACTTCCACCGTTTTTTAAAATCACAGCTTCTAGAAGGTTTACATGATTTCGTAAAAAACACGTGTTTTTAGAAAATGTGTTTTATTTCATAAATGGAATCTACAAAGTATGCACATTCTACATCAGAACGACTCTCTATAGTTTTCGGATGCGTCCGAAAATAAGAAAAGCTTACATCCATTGTTTTTTAAAATCACAGCTTCTAGAAGGTTTACATGATTTCTTAAAAAACACTAGCTTTTAGAAAATATGTTTTATTTCATAAATGGAATCAACAAAGTATGCACATTCTACGTCATAACGACTTTCTATAGTTTGCGCATGCGTCCGGAAATAAGAAAAGCTTACTTCCACCGTTTTTTAAAATCACATCTTCTAGAAGGTTTACATGATTTCTTAAAAAACACGAGTTTTTTGAAAATGTGTTTTATTTCATATATGGAATCAACAAAGTATGCACATTCTACATCATAACGACTTTCAATAGTTTGCGCATGCGTCCGGAAATAAGAAAAGCTTACTTCCACTGTTTTTTAAAATCACAGCTTCTAGAAGGTTTACATGATTTCGTAAAAAACACGAGTTTTTAGAAAATGTGTTTTATTTCATAAATGGAATCTACAAATTATGCACATTCTACGTCATAACGACTTTCTATAGTTGGCGCATGCGTCCGAAAATAAGAAAAGCTTACTTCCCCCGTTTTTTAAAATCACAGCTTCTAGAAGGTTTACATGATTTCTAAAAAAACACGAGTTTTTAGAAAATGTGTTTTATTTCATAAATGGAATCAACAAAGTATGTACATTCTACGTCATAATGACTTTCTATAGTTTGTGCATGCGTCCGGAAATAAGAAAAGCTTACTTCCAGCGTTTTTTAAAATCACAGCTTCTAGAAGGTTTACATGATTTCTTACAAAACACGAGTTTTTGGAAAATGTGTTTTATTTCATAAATGGAATCAACAAAGTATGCACATTCTTCGTCATAACGACTTTCTATAGTTTGCGCATGTGTCCGGAAATAAGAAAAGCTTACTTCCACCGTTTTTTAAAATCACAGCTTCTAGAAGGATTACATGATTTCGTAAAAAACACGAGTTTTTAGAAAATGTGTTTTATTTCATAAATGGAATCTACAAAGTATGCACATTCTACGTCATAACGACTTTCTATAGTTTGCACATGCGTCCGGAAATAAGAAAAGCTTACTTCCCCCATTTTTTAAAATCACAGCTTCTAGAAGGTTTACATGATTTCTTAAAAAACACGAGTTTTTAGAAAATGTGTTTTATTTCATAAATGGAATCAACAAAGTATGCACATTCTACATCATAACGACTTTCTATAGTTTGCGCATGCGTTTGGAAATAACAAAAGCTTACTTCCCCTGTTTTTTAAAATCACAGCTTCTAGAAGGTTTACATGATTTCTTAAAAACACGAGTTTTTAGAAAATGTGTTTTATTTCATAAATGGAATCAACAAAGTATGCACATTCTACGTCATAACGACTTTCTATAATTTGCGCATGCGTTCAGAAATAAGAAAAGCTTACATCCCCATTTCTTAAAATCACAGCTTCTAGAAGGTTTACATGATTTCTTAAAAAACACGAGTTTTTAGAAAATGTGTTTTATTTCATAAATGGAATCAACAAAGTATGCACATTCTATGTCATAACGACTTTCTATAGTTTGCACATGCGTCCGGAAATAAGAAAAGCTTACTTCCACCATTTTTTAAAATCACAGCTTCTAGAAGGTTTACATGACTTCTTAAAAAACACGAGTTTTTAGAAAATGTGTTTTATTTCATAAATGGAATCAACAATGTATGCACATTCTACGTCATAACGACTTTCTATAGTTTGCGCATGCGTTTGGAGATAAGAAAAGCTTACTTCCTCCGTTTTTTACAATCATAGCTTCTAGAAGGTTTACATGATTTCTTAAAAAACATGAGTTTTTAGAAAATGTGTTTTATTTCATAAATGGAATCAACAAAGTATGCACATTCTACGTCATAACGACTTTCTATAGTTTGCGAATGCGTCCGGAAATAAGAAAAGCTTACTTCCACCGTTTTTTAAAATCACAGGTTCTAGAAGGTTTACATGATTTCTTAAAAAACAAGAGTTTTTAGAAAATGTGTTTTATTTCATAAATGGAATCAACAAAGTATGCACATTCTACGTCATAATGACTTTCTATTGTTTGCGCATTCGTCCGGAAATAAGAAAAGCTTACTTCCACCGTTTTTTAAAATCACAACTTCTAGAAGGTTTACACGATTTCGTAAAAAACACGTGTTTTTAGAAAATGTGTTTTATTTCATAAATGGAATCTACAAAGTATGCACATTCTACGTCATAACGACTTTCTATAGTTTGCGCATGCGTCCGAAAATAAGAAAAGCTTACTTCCCCCGTTTTTTAAAATCACAGCTTCTAGAATGTTTACATGATTTCTTAAAAAACACGAGCTTTTAGAAAATGTGTTTTATTTCATAAATGGAATGAACAAAGTATGCACATTCTAGGTCATAACGACTTTCTATAGTTTGTGCATGCGTACGGAAATAAGAAAAGCTTACTTCCACCGTTTTTTAAAATCACAGCTTCTAGAAGGTTTACAATATTTCGTAAAAAACACGAGTTTTTAGAAAATGTGTTTTATTTCATAAATGGAATCTACAAAGTATGCACATTCTACGGCATAACGACTTTCTATAGTTTGCGTATGCGTCCAGAAATAAGAAAAGCTTGCTTCCCCCATTTTTTAAAATCACAGCTCCTAGAAGGTTTACATGACTTCTTAAAAAACACGAGTTATTAGAAAATGTGTTTTATTTCATAAATGGAATCTACAAAGTATGCACATTCTACGTCATAACTACTTTCTATAGTTTGCGCATGCGTTTGGAAATAAGAAAAGCTTACTTCCCCCGTTTTTTAAAATCACAGATTCTAGAAGGTTTACATGATTTCGTAAAAAACACGAGTTTTTAGAAAATGTGTTTTATTTCATAAATGGAATCTAGAAAGTATGCACATTCTACGTCATAACGACTTTCTATAGTTTGCGCACGCATCCGGAAATAAGAAAAGCTTACTTCCCCCATTTTTTAAAATCACAGCTTCTAGAAGGTTTACAAGATTTCGTAAAAAACACGAGTTTTTAGAAAATGTGTTTTATTTCATAAATGGAATCAACAAAGTATGCACATTCTACGTCATAACGACTTTCTACGGTTTGCGCATGCGTCCGGAAATAAGAAAAGTTTACTTCCACCATTTTTTAACATCACAGCTTCTAGAAGGTTTACATGATTTCGTAAAAAACACGAGTTTTTAGAAAATGTGTTTTATTTCATAAATGGAATCTAGAAAGTATGCACATTCTATGTCATAACGACTTTCTATAGTTTGCACATGCGTCCGGAAATAAAAAAAGCTTACTTACCCCGTTTTTTAAAATCACAGCTTCTAGAAGGTTTACATGATTTCTTAAAAAACACGAGTTTTTAGAAAATGTGTTTTATTTCATAAATGGAATCAACAAAGTATGCACATTCTACGTCATAACGACTTTCTATAGTTTCTGCATGCGTCCGGAAATAAGAAAAGCTTACTTCCACCGTTTTTTAAAATCACAGCTTCTAGAAGCTTTACATGATTTCGTAAAAAACACGAGTTTTTAGAAAATGTGTTTTATTTCATAAATGGAATCAACAAAGTATGCACATTCTACGTCATAACGACTTTCTATAATTTGCGCATGCGTTCAGAAATAAGAAAAGCTTACATCCCCATTTCTTAAAATCACAGCTTCTAGAAGGTTTACATGATTTCTTAAAAAACACGAGTTTTTAGAAAATGTGTTTTATTTCATAAATGGAATCAACAAAGTATGCACATTCTATGTCATAACGACTTTCTATAGTTTGCACATGCGTCCGGAAATAAGAAAAGCTTACTTCCACCATTTTTTAAAATCACAGCTTCTAGAAGGTTTACATGACTTCTTAAAAAACACGAGTTTTTAGAAAATGTGTTTTATTTCATAAATGGAATCAACAATGTATGCACATTCTACGTCATAACGACTTTCTATAGTTTGCGCATGCGTTTGGAGATAAGAAAAGCTTACTTCCTCCGTTTTTTACAATCATAGCTTCTAGAAGGTTTACATGATTTCTTAAAAAACATGAGTTTTTAGAAAATGTGTTTTATTTCATAAATGGAATCAACAAAGTATGCACATTCTACGTCATAACGACTTTCTATAGTTTGCGAATGCGTCCGGAAATAAGAAAAGCTTACTTCCACCGTTTTTTAAAATCACAGGTTCTAGAAGGTTTACATGATTTCTTAAAAAACAAGAGTTTTTAGAAAATGTGTTTTATTTCATAAATGGAATCAACAAAGTATGCACATTCTACGTCATAATGACTTTCTATTGTTTGCGCATTCGTCCGGAAATAAGAAAAGCTTACTTCCACCGTTTTTTAAAATCACAACTTCTAGAAGGTTTACACGATTTTGTAAAAAACACGTGTTTTTAGAAAATGTGTTTTATTTCATAAATGGAATCTACAAAGTATGCACATTCTACGTCATAACGACTTTCTATAGTTTGCGCATGCGTCCGAAAATAAGAAAAGCTTACTTCCCCCGTTTTTTAAAATCACAGCTTCTAGAATGTTTACATGATTTCTTAAAAAACACGAGCTTTTAGAAAATGTGTTTTATTTCATAAATGGAATGAACAAAGTATGCACATTCTAGGTCATAACGACTTTCTATAGTTTGTGCATGCGTACGGAAATAAGAAAAGCTTACTTCCACCGTTTTTTAAAATCACAGCTTCTAGAAGGTTTACAATATTTCGTAAAAAACACGAGTTTTTAGAAAATGTGTTTTATTTCATAAATGGAATCTACAAAGTATGCACATTCTACGGCATAACGACTTTCTATAGTTTGCGTATGCGTCCAGAAATAAGAAAAGCTTGATTCCCCCATTTTTTAAAATCACAGCTCCTAGAAGGTTTACATGACTTCTTAAAAAACACGAGTTATTAGAAAATGTGTTTTATTTCATAAATGGAATCTACAAAGTATGCACATTCTACGTCATAACTACTTTCTATAGTTTGCGCATGCGTTTGGAAATAAGAAAAGCTTACTTCCCCCGTTTTTTAAAATCACAGATTCTAGAAGGTTTACATGATTTCGTAAAAAACACGAGTTTTTAGAAAATGTGTTTTATTTCATAAATGGAATCTAGAAAGTATGCACATTCTACGTCATAACGACTTTCTATAGTTTGCGCACGCATCCGGAAATAAGAAAAGCTTACTTCCCCCATTTTTTAAAATCACAGCTTCTAGAAGGTTTACAAGATTTCGTAAAAAACACGAGTTTTTAGAAAATGTGTTTTATTTCATAAATGGAATCAACAAAGTATGCACATTCTACGTCATAACGACTTTCTACGGTTTGCGCATGCGTCCGGAAATAAGAAAAGTTTACTTCCACCATTTTTTAACATCACAGCTTCTAGAAGGTTTACATGATTTCGTAAAAAACACGAGTTTTTAGAAAATGTGTTTTATTTCATAAATGGAATCTAGAAAGTATGCACATTCTATGTCATAACGACTTTCTATAGTTTGCACATGCGTCCGGAAATAAAAAAAGCTTACTTACCCCGTTTTTTAAAATCACAGCTTCTAGAAGGTTTACATGATTTCTTAAAAAACACGAGTTTTTAGAAAATGTGTTTTATTTCATAAATGGAATCAACAAAGTATGCACATTCTACGTCATAACGACTTTCTATAGTTTCTGCATGCGTCCGGAAATAAGAAAAGCTTACTTCCACCGTTTTTTAAAATCACAGCTTCTAGAAGCTTTACATGATTTCGTAAAAAACACGAGTTTTTAGAAAATGTGTTTTATTTCATAAATGGAATCAACAAATTATGCACATTCTATGGCATAACAACTTTCTATAGTTTGCGCATCCGTCCGGAAATAAGAAATGCTTACTTCCCCCGTTTTTTAAAATCACAGCTTCTAGAAGGTTTACATGATTTCTTAAAAAACACGAGTTTTTAGAAAATGTGTTTTATTTCATAAATGGAATCAACAAAGTATGCACATTCTATGTCACAATGACTTTCTATAGTTTGCGCATGCGTCCGGAAATAAGAAAAGCTTACTTCCACCATTTTTTAAAATCACAGCTTCTAGAAGGCTTACACGATTTCGTAAAAAACACGTGTTTTTAGAAAATGTGTTTTATTTCATAAATTGAATCTACAAAGTATGCACATTCTATGTCATAACGACTTTCTATAGTTTGCGCATGCGTCCGGAAATAAGAAAAGCTTACTTCCGCCATTTTTTAAAATCACAGCTTCTAGAAGGTTTACATGATTTCTTAAAAAACACCAGTTTTTAGCAAATGTGTTTTATTTCATAAATGGAATCAACAAAGTATGCACATTCTACGTCATAACGACTTTCTATAGTTTGCGCATTCGACCGGAAATAAGAAAAGCTTACTTCCACCGTTTTTTTAAATCACAACTTCTTTAAGGTTTACATGACTTCGTAAAAAACATGAGTTTTTAGAAAATGTGTTTTATTTCATAAATGGAATCTACAAAGTATGCACATTCTACGTCATAACGAATTTCTATAGTTTGCGCATGCGTCCGGAAATAAGAAAAGCTTACTTCCCCCGTTTTTTTAAATCACGGCTTCTAGAAGGTTTACATGATTTCTTAAAAAACACGAGTTTTTAGATAATGTGTTTTATTTCATAAATGGAATCTAGAAAGTATGCACATTCTACATCATAACGAATTTCTATAGTTTGCACATGCGTCCGGAAATAAGAAAAGCTTACTTCCCCCGTTTTTTAAAATCACAGCTTCTAGAAAGTTTACATGATTTCTTAAAAAACACGAGTTTTTAGAAAATGTGTTTTATTTCATAAATGGAATCAACAAGGTATGCACATTCTACATCATAACGACTTTCTATAGTTTGTGCAAGCGTTTGGAAATAAGAAAAGCTTACTTCCCCTGTTTTTTAAAACCACAGCTTCTAGAAGGTTTACATGATTTCTTAAAAAACACGAGTTTTTAGAAAATGTGTTTTATTTCATAAATGGAATCAATAAAGTATGCACATTCTACGTCATAACGACTTTCTATAGTTTGCGCATGCGTTTGGAAATAAGAAAAGCTTACATCCCCCGTTTTTTAAAATCACAGCTTTTAGAAGGTTTACATGATTTCTTAAAAAACACGAGTTTTTAGAAAATGTGTTTTATTTCATAAATGGAATCTACAAAGTATGCACATTCTACATCATAACGACTTTCTATAGTTTGTGCATGCGTTTGGAAATAAGAAAAGCTTACTTCCCCTGTTTTTTAAAATCACAGCTTCTAGAAGGTTTACATGATTTGTTAAAAAATACGAGTTTTTAGAAAATGTATTTTATTTCATAAATAGAATCAACAAAGTATGCACATTCTACCTCATAACGACTTTCTATAGTTTGCGCATGCGTCCGGAAATAAGAAAAGCTTACTTCCACCGTTTTTTAAAATCACAGCTTCTAGAAGGTTTACATGATTTCGTAAAAAACACGAGTTTTTAGAAAATGTGTTTTATTTCATAAATGGAATCTACAAAGTATGCACATTCTACGTCATAACAACTTTCTATAGTTTGTGCATGCGTCCGGAAATAAGAAAAGCTTACTTCCCCCGTTTTTTAAAATCACAGCTTCTAGAAGGTTTACATGATTTGTTAAAAAATACGAGTTTTTAGAAAATGTATTTTATTTCATAAATAGAATCAACAAAGTATGCACATTCTACCTCATAACGACTTTCTATAGTTTGCGCATGCGTCCGGAAATAAGAAAAGCTTACTTCCCCCGTTTTTTAAAATCACAGCTTCTAGAAAGTTTACATGATTTCTTAAAAAACACGAGTTTTTAGAAAATGTGTTTTATTTCATAAATGGAATGAACAAAGTATGCACATTCTACGTCATAACGATTTTCTATACTTTACGCATGCGTTTTGAAATAAGAAAAGCGTACTTCCCCCGTTTTTTAAAATCACAGCTTCTAGAAGGTTTACATGATTTGTTAAAAAATACGAGTTTTTAGAAAATGTATTTTATTTCATAAATAGAATCAACAAAGTATGCACATTCTACCTCATAACGACTTTCTATAGTTTGCGCATGCGTCCGGAAATAAGAAAAGCTTACTTCCACCGTTTTTTAAAATCACAGCTTCTAGAAGGTTTACATGATTTCGTAAAAAACACGAGTTTTTAGAAATTGTGTTTTATTTCATAAATGGGATCTAGAAAGTATGCACATTCTATGTCATAACGACTTTCTATAGTTTGCACATGCGTCCGGAAATAAAAAAAGCTTACTTCCCCCGTTTTTTAAAATCACAGCTTCTAGAAGGTTTACATGATTTCTTAAAAAACACGAGTTTTTAGAAAATGTGTTTTATTTCATAAATGGAATCTAGAAAGTATGCACATTCTACGTCATAATGACTTTCTATAGTTTGCACATGCGTCCGGAAATAAGAAAAGCTTACTTCCCCCGTTTTTTAAAATCACAGCTTCTAGAAGGTTTACATGATTTCGTAAAAAACACGAGTTTTCAGAAAATGTGTTTTATTTCATAAATGGAATCAACAAGGTATGCACATTCTACATCATAACGACTTTCTATAGTTTGTGCAAGCGTTTGGAAATAAGAAAAGCTTACTTCCCCTGTTTTTTAAAACCACAGCTTCTAGAAGGTTTACATGATTTCTTAAAAAACACGAGTTTTTAGAAAATGTGTTTTATTTCATAAATGGAATCAATAAAGTATGCACATTCTACGTCATAACGACTTTCTATAGTTTGCGCATGCGTTCGGAAATAAGAAAAGCTTACATCCCCCGTTTTTTAAAATCACAGCTTCTAGAAGGTTTACATGATTTCTTAAAAAACACGAGTTTTTAAAAAATGTGTTTTATTTCATAAATGGACTCTACAAAGTATGCACATTCTACATCATAACGACTTTCTATAGTTTGCGCATGCGTCCGGAAATAAGAAAAGCTTACTTCCCCCGTTTTTTAAAATCACAGCTTCTAGAAGGTTTACATGATTTCGTAAAAAACACGAGTTTTCAGAAAATGTGTTTTATTTCATAAATGGAATCAACAAAGTATGCACATTCTACGTCATACCGACTTTCTATAGTTTGCGCATTCGTCCGGAAATAAGAAAAGCTTACGTCCACCGTTTTTTAAAATCACAGCTTCTAGAAGGTTTACACGATTTCGTAAAAAACACGTGTTTTTATAAAATTTGTTTTATTTCATAAATGGAATCTACAAAGTATGCACATTCTACGTCATAACGACTTTCTATAGTTTGCGCATGCGTCCGGAAATAAGAAAAGCTTACTTCCCCCATTTTTTAAAATCACAGCTTCTAGAAGGTTTACATGATTTCTTAAAAAACACGAGTTTTTAGAAAATGTGTTTTATTTCATAAATGGAATCAACAAAGTATGCACATTCTACATCATAACGACTTTCTATAGTTTGTGCATGCGTTTGGAAATAAGAAAAGCTTACTTCTCCTGTTTTTAAAACCACTGCTTCTAGAAGGTTTACATGATTTCTTAGAAAACACGAGTTTTTAGAAAATGTGTTTTATTTCATAAATGGAATCAACAAAGTATGCACATTCTACGTCATAACGACTTTCTATAGTTTGCGCATGCGTTCGGAAATAAGAAAAGCTTACATCCCCCGTTTTTTAAAATCACAGCTTCTAGAAGGTTTACATGATTTCTTAAAAAACACGAGTTTTTAGAAAATGTGTTTTATTTCATAAATGGAATCTAGAAAGTATGCACATTGTACGTCATAACGACTTTCTATAGTTTGCGCATGTGTCCGGAAATAAGAAAAGCTTACTTCCCCCGTTTTTTAAAATCACAGCTTCTAGAAGGTTTACATGATTTCTTAAAAAACACGAGTTTTTAGAAAATGTGTTTTATTTCATAAATGGAATAAACAAAGTATGCACATTCTACGTCATAACGACTTTCTATAGTTTGCGCATGCGTCTGGAAATAAGAAAAGCTTACTTCCCCCATTTTTTAAAATCACAGCTTCTAGAAGGTTTTCATGATTTCTTAAAAAACACGAGTTTTTAGAAAATTTGTTTTATTTCATAAATGGAATCAACAAAGTATGCACATTCTAAGTCACAACGACTTTCTATAGTTTGCGCATGTGTCTGGAAATAAGAAAAGCTTACTTCCCCGGTTTTTTAAAATCACAGCTTCTAGAAGGTTTACATGATTTCTTAAAAAACACGAGTTTTTAGAAAATGTGTTTTATTTCATAAATGGAATCAACAAAGTATGCACATTCTACGTCGCAACGACTTTCAATAGTTTGCGCATGCGTCCGGAAATAAGAAAAAGCTTACTTCCACCGTTTTTTAAAATCACAGCTTCTAGAAGGTTTACACGATTTCGTAAAAAACACGTGTTTTTAGAAAATGTGTTTTATTTCATAAATGGAATCTAGAAAGCATGCACATTCTATGTCATAACGACTTTCTATAGTTTGCGCATGCGTCCGGAAATAAGAAAAGCTTACTTCCCCCGTTTTTTAAAATCACAGCTTCTAGAAGGTTTACATGATTTCTAAAATTCCACGAGTTTTTAGAAAATGTGTTTTATTTCATAAATGGAATCTACAAAGTATGCACATTCTACATCATAACGAATTTCTATAGTTTGCAAATGCGTCCGGAAATAAGAAAACCTTACTTCCCCCGTTTTTTAAAATCACAGCTTCTAGAAGATTTACATGATTTCTTAAAAAGCACGAGTTTTTAGAAAATTGTTTTATTTCATAAATGGAATCAACAAAGTATGCACATTCTACGTCATAACGACTTTCTATAGTTTGAACATGCGTCCGGAAATAAGAAAAGCTTACTTCCACCATTTTTTAAAATCACAGCTTCTAGAAGGTTTACATGACTTCTTAAAAAAGACGAGTTTTTAGAAAATGTGTTTTATTTCATAAATGGAATCAACAAAGTATTCACATTCTACGTCATAATGATTTCAATAGTTTGCGCATGCGTTTGGAAATAAGAAAAGCTTACTTCCCCCGTTTTTTAAAATCACAGCTTCTAGAAGCTTTACATGATTTCTTAAAAAACCCGAGTTTTTAGAAAATGTGTTTTATTTCATAAATGGAATCAACAAAGTATGCACATTCTACGTCATAACGACTTTCTATAGTTTGCGCATGCGTCCGGAAATAAGAAAAGCTTACTTCCACCGTTTTTTAAAATCACAGCTTCTAGAAGGTTTACATGATTTCTTAGAAAACACGAGTTTTTAGAAAATGTGTTTTATTTCATAAATGGAATCAACAAAGTATGCACATTCTACGTCATAATGATTTCAATAGTTTTCGGATGCGTTTGGAAATAAGAAAAGCTGACTTCCCCCGTTTTTTAAAATCACAGCTTCTAGAAGCTTTACATGATTTCTTAAAAAACACGAGTTTTTAGAAAATGTGTTTTATTTCATAAATGGAATCAACAAAGTATGCACATTCTACGTCATAACAAATTTCTATAGATTGCGAATGCGTCCGGAAATAAGAAAAGCTTACTTCCACCGTTTTTTAAAATCACAGCTTCTGGAAGCTTTACATGATTTCTTAAAAAACATGAGTTTTTAGAAAATGTGTTTTATTTCATAAATGGAATCAACAAAGTATGCACATTCTACGTCATAACGAATTTCTATAGATTGCGAATGCGTCCGGAAATAAGAAAAGCTTACTTCCACCGTTTTTTAAAATCACAGCTTCTAGAAGGTTTACATGATTTCTTAAAAAACACGAGTTTTTAGAAAATGTGTTTTATTTCATAAATGGAATAAACAAAGTATGCACATTCTACGTCATAACGACTTTCTATAGTTTGCGCATTCGTCCGGAAATAAGAAAAGCTTACTTTTCCCGTTTTTTGAAATCACAACTTCTAGAAGGTTTACATGATTTCTTAAAAAACACGAGTTTTTAGAAAATGTGTTTTATTTCATAAATGGAATCAACAAATTATACACATTCTACATCATAATGACTTTCTATAGTTTGCGCATGCGTTTGGAAATAAGAAAAGCTTGCTTCCCCCGTTTTTTAAAATCACAGCTTCTAGAAGGTGTACATGATTTCTTAAAAAACACGAGTTTCTAGAAAATGTGTTTTATTTCATAAATGGAATCAACAAAGTATGCACATTCTACATCGCAACGACTTTCTATAGTTTGCGCATGCGTCCGGAAATAAGAAAAGCTTACTTCCCCCGTTTTTTAAAATCACAGCTTCTACAAGGTTTACATGATTTCTTAAAAAACACGAGTTTTTAGAAAATGTGTTTTATTTCATAAATGGAATCAACAAAGTATGCACATTCTACGTCATAACGACTTTCTATAGTTTGAGCATGCGTTTGGAAATAAGAAAAGCTTACTTCCCTCATTTTTAAAAATCACAGCTTCTAGAAGGTTTACATGATTTCTTAAAAAACACGATTTTTTAGAAAATGTGTTTTATTTCATAAATGGAATCAAAAAATTATGCACAGTCTACGTCATAACAACTTTCTATAGTTTGCGCATGCGTCCGGAAATAAGAAAAGCTTATTTCCACCGTTTTTTAAAATTACAGTTTCAAGAAGGTTTACATGATTTCGTAAAAAACAGGAGTTTTTAGAAAATGTGTTTTATTTCATAAATGGAATAAAAAAAGTATGCACATTCTACGTCATAACGACTTTCTATAGATTGCGCATGCGTCCGGAAATAAGAAAAGATTACTTCCACCGTTTTTTAAAATCACAGCTTCTAGAAGGTTTACATGATTTCTTAAAAACCACGAGTTTTTAGAAAATGTGTTTTATTTCATAAATGGAATCAACAAAGTATGCACATTCTACGTCATAACAAATTTCTATAGATTGCGCATGTGTCCGGAAATAAGAAAAGATTACTTCCACCGTTTTTTAAAATCACAGCTTCTTGAAGGTTTACATAATTTCGTAAAAAACACGAGTTTTTAGAAAATATGTTTTATTTCATAAATGGAATCTACAAAGTATGCACATTCTACGTCATAACGACTTTCTATAGTTTGCGCATGCGTCCGTAAATAAGAAAAGCTTACTTCCCTGATTTTTAAAATCACAGCTTCTAGAAGGTTTACATGATTTCTTAAAAAACACGAGTTTTTAGAAAATGTGTTTTATTTCATAAATGGAATCAACAAGGTATGCACATTCTACGTCATAACGACTTTCTATAGTTTGCGCATGTGTCCGAAAATAAGAAAAGCTTACTTCCCCCGTTTTTTAAAATCACAGCTTCTAGAAGGTTTACATGATTTCTTAAAAAACACGAGTTTTTAGAAAATGTGTTTATATTTCTTAAATGGAATAAAAAAAGTATGCACATTCTACGTCACAACTACTTTCTATAGTTTGCGCATGCGTCTGGAAATAAGAAAAGCTTACTTCCACCGTTTTTTAAAATCACAGCTTCTAGAAGGTTTACACGATTTCGTAAAAAACACGTGTTTTTAGCAAATGTGTTTTATTTCATAAATGGCATCTATAAAGTATGCACATTCTACGTCATAACGACTTTCTATAGTTTGCGCATGCGTCCGGAAATAAGAAAAGCTTACTTCCCCCGTTTTTTAAAATCACAGCTTCTAGAAGGTTTACATGATTTCTTAAAAAACACGAGTTTTTAGAAAATATGTTTTATTTCATAAATGGAATCAACAAAGTATGCACATTCTACGTCATAACGACTTTATATAGTTTGCGCATTCGACCGGAAATAAGAAAAGCTTACTTCCACCGTTTTTTAAAATCACAGCTTCTTGAAGGTTTACATGATTTCGTAAAAAACACGAGTTTTTAGAAAATGCGTTTTATTTCATAAATGGAATCTACAAAGTATGCACATTCTACGTCATAACGACTTTCTATAGTTTGCGCATGCGTCCGGAAATAAGAAAAGTTTACTTCCCCCCTTTTTTTAAATCACAGCTTCTAGAAGGTTTACATGATTTCTTAAAAAACACGAGTTTTTAGAAAATGTGTTTTATTTCATAAATGGAATCAACAAGGTATGCACATTCTACGTCATAACGACTTTCTATAGTTTGCGCATGTGTCCCGAAATAAGAAAAGCTTACTTCCCCCGTTTTTTAAAATCACAGCTTCTAGAAGGTTTACATGATTTCTTAAAAAACACGAGTTTTTAGAAAATGTGTTTTTATTTCATAAATGGAATAAAAAAAGTATGCACATTCTACGTCACAACTACTTTCTATAGTTTGCGCATGCGTCCGGAAATAAGAAAAGCTTACTTCCACCGTTTTTTAAAATCACAGCTTCTAGAAGGTTTACACGATTTCGTAAAAAACACGTGTATTTAGCAAATGTGTTTTATTTCATAAATGGCATCTATAAAGTATGCACATTCTACATCATAACGACTTTCTATAGTTTGCGCATGCGTCCGGAAATAAGAAAAGCTTACTTCCCCCGTTTTTTAAAATCACAGCTTCTAGAAGGTTTACATGATTTCTTAAAAAACACGAGTTTTTAGAAAATATGTTTTATTTCATAAATGGAATCAACAAAGTATGCACATTCTACATCATAACGACTTTATATAGTTTGCGCATTCGACCGGAAATAAGAAAAGCTTACTTCCACCGTTTTTTAAAATCACAGCTTCTTGAAGGTTTACATGATTTCGTAAAAAACACGAGTTTTTAGAAAATGTGTTTTATTTCATAAATGGAATCTACAAAGTATGCACATTCTACGTCATAACAACTTTCTATAGTTTGCGCATGCGTCCGGAAATAAGAAAAGTTTACTTCCCCCGTTTTTTTAAATCACAGCTTCTAGAAGGTTTACATGATTTCTTAAAAAACACGAGTTTTTAGAAAATGTGTTTTATTTCATAAATGGAATCAACAAAGTATGCACATTCTATGTCATAACGACTTTCTATAGTAGGTGCATGCGTCAAGAAATAAGAAAAGCTTACTTCCCCCGTTTTTCTAAATCACAGCTTCTAGAAGGTTTACATGATTTCTTAAAAAACACGAGTTTTTAGAAAATGTGTTTTATTTCATAAATGGAATCAACAAAGTATGCACATTCTACATCATAACGACTTTCTATAGTTTGCGGATGCGTCCGGAAATAAGAAAAGCTTACTTCCCCCATTTTTCTAAATCACAGCTTCTAGAAGGTTTACATGATTTCTTAAAAAACACGAGTTTTTAGATAATATGTTTTATTTCATAAATGGAATCAACAAAGTATGCACATTCTACGTCATAACGACTTTCTATAGTTTTCGCATGCGTTTGGAAATAAGAAAAGCTTACTTCCCCCGTTTTTTAAAATCACAGCTTCTAGAAGGTTTACATGATTTCTTAAAAAACACGAGTTTTTAGAAAATGTGTTTTATTTCATAAATGGAATCAACAAAGTATGCACATTCTATGTCATAACGACTTTCTATAGTTTGCGCATGCGTCCGGAAATAAGAAAAGCTTACTTCCCCCGTTTTCTAAAATCACAGCTTCTAGAAGGTTTACATGATTTCTTAAAAAACACGAGTTTTTAGAAAATGTGTTTTATTTCATAAATGGAATCAACATAGTATGCACACTCTACATCATAACGACTTTCTATAGTTTGTGCATGTGTTTGGAAATAAGAAAAGCTTACTTCCCCTGTTTTTTAAAATCACAGCTTCTAGAAGGTTTACATGATTTCTTAAAAAACACGAGTTTTTAGAAAATGTGTTTTATTTCATAAATGGAATCAACAAAGTATGCACATTCTACGTCATAACGACTTTCTATAGTTTGCGCATGCGTTCGGAAATAAGAAAAGCTTACATCCCCCGTTTTTTAAAATCACAGCTTCTAGAAGGTTTACATGATTTCTTAAAAAACACGAGTTTTTAGAAAATGTGTTTTATTTCATAAATGGAATCAACAAAGTATGCACATTCTACGTCACAACAACTTTCTATAGTTTTCGCATGCGTTTGGAAATAAGAAAATCTTACTTCCCCCGTTTTTTAAATTCACAGCTTCTAGAAGGTTTACATGATTTCTTAAAAAACACGAGTTTTTAGAAAATGTGTTTTATTACATAAATGGAATCAACAAAGTATGCACATTCTACATCATAACGAATTTCTATAGTTTGCGCATGCGTCCAGAAATAACAATAGCTTACTTCCACCATTTTTTAAAATCACAGCTTCTAGAAGGTTTACATGATTTCTTAAAAAACACGAGTTTTTAGCAAATGTGTTTTATTTCATAAATGGAATCAACAAATTATGCACATTCTACGTCATAACGATTTTCTATAGTTTGCACGTTCGTCCGGAAATAAGAAAAGCTTACTTCCACCGTTTTTTAGAATCACAGCTTATAGAAGGTTTACACAATTTCGTAAAAACACGTGTTTTTAGAAAATGTGTTTTATTTCATAAATGGAATCTACAAAGTATGCACATTCTACGTCATAACGACTATCTATAGTTTGCGCATGCGTCTGGAAATAAGAAAAGCTTACTTCCCCAGTATTTTAAAATCACAGCTTCTAGAAGGTTTACATGATTTCTTAAAAAACACGAGTTTTTAGAAAATGTGTTTTATTTCATAAATGGAATAAAAAATGTGTGCACATTCTACGTCATAACGACTTTATATAGTTTGCGCATTCGACGGGAAATAAGAAAAGCTTACTTCCACCGTTTTTTAAAATCACAGCTTCTTGAAGGTTTACATGATTTCGTAAAAAACACGAGTCTTTAGAAAATGCGTTTTATTTCATTAATGGAATCTACAAAGTATGCACATTCTATGTCATAACGACATTCTATAGTTTGCGCATGCGTCCCGAAATAAGAAAAGCTTACTTCCCCCGTTTTTTTAAATCACAGCTTCTAGAAGGTTTACATGATTTCTTAAAAAACATGAGTTTTTAGAAAATGTGTTTTATTTCATAAATGAAATCAGCAAAGTATGCACATTCTACATCATAGCGACTTTCTAAAGTTTGCGCATGCGTCCGGAAATAAGAAAAGCTTACTTCCCCCGTTTTTCTAAATCACAGCTTCTAGAAGGTTTACATGATTTCTTAAAAAACACGAGTTTTTAGATAATGTGTTTTATTTCATAAATGGAATCTACAAAGTATGCACATTCTACGTCATAACAAATTTCTATAGTTTGCGCATGCGTCCGAAAATAAGAAAAGCTTACTTCCACCATTTTTTAAAATCACAGCTTCTAGAAGGTTTACATGATTTCTTAAAAAACACGAGTTTTTAGAAAATGTGTTTTATTTCATAAATGGACTCAACAAAGTATGCACATTCTACGTCATATAGAATTTCTATAGTTTGCGCATGCATCCGGAAATAAGAAAAGCTTACTTCCCCCGTTTTTCTAAATCACAGCTTCTAGAAGGTTTACATGATTTCTTAAAAAACACGAGTTTTTAGATAATATGTTTTATTTCATAAATGGAATCAACAAAGTATGCACATTCTACGTCATAACGACTTTCTATAGTTTTCGCATGAGTTTGGAAATAAGAAAAGCTTACTTCCCCCGTTTTTTAAAATCACAGCTTCTAGAAGGTTTACATGATTTCTTAAAAAACACGAGTTTTTAGAAAATGTGTCTTATTTCATAAATGGACTCAACAAAGTATGCACATTCTACGTCATAACGAATTTCTATAGTTTGCGCATGCGTCCAGAAATAACAAAAGCTTACTTCCACCATTTTTTAAAATCACAGCTTCTAGAAGGTTTACATGATTTCTTAAAAAACACGAGTTTTTAGCAAATGTTTTTTATTTCATAAATGGAATCAACAAAGTATGCACATTCTACGTCATAACGATTTTCTATAGTTTGCGCGTTCGTCCGGAAATAAGAAAAGCTTACTTCCACCGTTTTTTAAAATCACTGCTTATAGAAGGTTTACACAATTTCGTAAAAAACACGTGTTTTTAGAAAATTTGTTTTATTTCATAAATGGAATCTACAAAGTATGCACATTCTACGTCATAACGACTATCTATAGTTTGCGCATGCATCCGGAAATAAGAAAAGCTTACTTCCCCCGTTTTTTAAAATCACAGCTTCTAGAAGGTTTACATGATTTCTTAAAAAACACGAGTTTTTAGAAAATGTGTTTTATTTCATAAATGGAATCAACAAAGTATGCACATTCTACGTCATAACGACTTTCTATAGTTTTCGCATGCGTTTGGAAATAAGAAAAGCTTACTTCCCCCGTTTTTTAAAATCACAGTTCTAGAAGGTTTACATGATTTCTTAAAAAACACGAGTTTTTAGAAAATGTGTTTTATTTCATAAATGGAATCAACAAAGTATGCACATTCTATGTCATAACGAATTTCTATAGTTTGCGCATGCGTCCGGAAATAACAAAAGCGTACTTCCACCGTTTTTTAAAATCACAGCTTCTAGAAGGTTTACATGATTTCTTAAAAAACACCAGTTTTTAGAAAATGTGTTTTATTTCATAAATGCAATCAACAAAGTATGCACATTCTACGTCATAACGATTTTCTATAGTTTGCGCATTCGTCCGGAAATAAGAAAAGCTTACTTCCACCGTTTTTTAAAATCACAGCTTATAGTAGGTTTACACGATTTCGTAAAAAACACGTGTTTTTAGAAAATGTGTTTTATTTCATAAATGGAATCTACAAAGTATGTACATTCTACGTCATAACGACTTTCTATAGTTTGCGCATGCGTCCGGAAATAAGAAAAGCTTACTTCCCCCGTTTTTTAAAATCACAGCTTCTAGAAGGTTTACATGATTTCTTAAAAAACACGAGTTTTTAGAAAATGTGTTTTATTTCATAAATGGAATCTACAAAGTATGCACATTCTACGTCATAACTACTTTCTATAGTTTGTGCATGCGTCCGGAAATAAGAAAAGCTTACTTCCCCCGTTTATTAAAATCACAGCTTCTAGAAGGTTTACATGATTTCTTAAAAAACACGAGTTTTTAGAAAATGTGTTTTATTTCATAAATGGAATCAACAAAGTATGCACATTCTACGTCATAACGACTTTCTATAGTTTGCGCATGCGTCCGGAAATAAGAAAAGCTTACTTCCACCGTTTTTTAAAATCATAGATTCTAAAAGGTTTACATGATTATATAAAAAACACGAGTTTTTAGAAAATGTGTTTTATTTCATCAATGGAATCAACAAAGTATGCACATTCTACGTCATAACGACTTTCTATAGTTTGCGCATTCGACCGGAAATAAGAAAAGCTTACTTCCACCGTTTTGTAAAATCACAGCTTCTTGAAGGTTTACATGATTTCGTAAAAAACACGAGTTTTTAGAAAATGTGTTTTATTTCATAATTGGAATCTACAAAGTATGCACATTCTACGTCATAACGACTTTCTATAGTTTGCGCATGCGTCCGGAAATAAGAAAAGTTTACTTCCACCGTTTTTTAAAATCACAGCTTCTAGAAGGTTTACATGATTTCGTAAAAAACACGAGTTTTTAGAAAATGTGTTTTATTTCATAAATGGAATCTACAAAGTATGCACATTCTACATCATAATGAATTTCTATAGTTTGCAAATGCGTCCGGAAATAAGAAAAGCTTACTTCCCCCGTTTTTTAAAATCACAGCTTCTAGAAGCTTCACATGATTTCTTAAAAAAAAAGAGTTTTTAGAAAATGTGTTTTATTTCAGAAATGGAATCAACAAAGTATGCATTTTCTACATCATAACGACTTTCTATAGTTTGCGCATGCGTTTGGAAATAAGAAAAGCTTACTTCCCCTGTTTTTTAAAATCACAGCTTCTAGAAGGTTTACATGATTTCTTAAAAAACACGAGTTTTTAGAAAATGTGTTTTATTTCATAAATGGAATCAACAAAGTATGCACATTCTACGTCATAACGTCTTTCTATAGTTTGCACATGCTTTTGGAAATAAAAAAAGCTTACATCCCCCGTTTTTTAAAATCACAGCTTCTAGAAGGTTTACATGATTTCTTAAAAAACACGAGTTTTTAGAAAATTGTTTTATTTCATAAATGGAATTAACAAAGTATGCACATTCTACGTCATAACGACTTTCTATAGTTTGCACATGCGTCCGGAAATAAGAAAAGCTTACTTCAACCATTTTTTAAAATCACAGCTTCTAGAAGGTTTACATGACTTCTTAAAAAAGGCGAGTTTTTAGAAAATGTGTTTTATTTCATAAATGGAATCAACAAAGTATGCACATTCTACGTCATAATGATTTCAATAGTTTGCTCATGCGTTTGGAAATAAGAAAAGCTTATTTCCCCCGTTTTTTAAAATCACATCTTCTAGAAGCTTTACATGATTTCTTAAAAAACACGAGTTTTTAGAAAATGTGTTTTATTTCATAAATGGAATCAAATAAGTATGCACATTCTACGTCATAACGAATTTCTATAGTTTTCGCATGCGTCCGGAAATAAGAAAAGCTTACTTCCCCCGTTTTTTGAAATCACAGCTTCTAGAAGGTTTACATGATTTCTTAAAAAACACGTGTTTTTAGAAAATGTATTTTATTTCATAAATGGAATCTACAAAGTATGCACATTCTACATCATAACGACTATCTATAGTTTGCGCACGTGTCTGGAAATAAGAAAACCTTACTTCCCCCGTTTTTTAAAATCACAGCTTCTAGAAGGTTTACATTATTTCTTAAAAAACACGAGTTTTTAGAAAATGTGTTTTATTTCATAAATGGAATCAACAAAGTATGCACATTCTACGTCATAACGACTTTCTATAGTTTTCGCATGCGTTTGGAAATAAGAAAAGCTTACTTCCCCCGTTTTTTAAAATCACAGTTCTAGAAGGTTTACATGATTTCTTAAAAAACACAAGTTTTTAGAAAATGTGTTTTATTTCATAAATGGAATCAACAAAGTATGCACATTCTATGTCATAACGAATTTCTATAGTTTGCACATGCGTCCAGAAATAACAAAAGCTTACTTCCACCGTTTTTTAAAATCACAGCTTCTAGAAGGTTTACATGATTTCTTAAAAAACACGAGTTTTTAGAAAATGTGTTTTATTTCATAAATGGAATCTACAAAGTATGCACATTCTACGTCATAACGACTTTCTATAGTTTGTGCATGCGTCCGAAAATAAGAAAAGCTTACTTCCCCCGTTTTTTAAAATCACAGCTTCTAGAAGGTTTACATGATTTCTTAAAAAACACGAGTTTTTAGAAAATGTGTTTTATTTCATAAATGGAATCAACAAAGTATGCACATTCTACATCATAACGACTTTCTATAGTTTGTGCATGCGTCCGGAAATAAGAAAAGCTTACTTCCCCCGTTTTTTAAAATCATAGCTTCTAGAAGGTTTACATGATTTCTTAAAAAACATGAGTTTTTAGAAAATGTGTTTTATTTCATAAATGGAATCAACAAAGTATGCACATTCTACATAATAACGACGTTCTATAGTTTGCGCATGCGTTTGGAAATAAGAAAAGCTTACTTCCCCCGTTTTTTAAAATCACAGCTTCTAGAAGGTTTACATGATTTCTTAAAAAATAGTAGTTCTTAGAAAATATGTTTTATTTGATAAATGGAATCAACAAAGTATGCACATTCTACGTCATAACGACTTTCTATAGTTTGCGCATGCGTCCGGAAATAAGAAAAGCTTACTTCCACCATTTTTTAAAATCACAGCTTCTAGAAGGTGTACATGATTTCTTAAAAAACATGAGTCTTTTTAAAATGTGTTTTATTTCATATATGGAATCAACAAAGTGTGCACATTCTACATCATAACGACTTTCCATAGTTTGCGCATGCGTCCAGAAATAAGAAAAGCTTAATTCCACCGTTTTTTAAAATCACAGCTTCTAGAAGGTTTACATGATTTCGTAAAAAACACGAGTTTTTAGAAAATGTGTTTTATTTCATAAATGGAATCTACAAAGTATGCACATTCTATGTCATAACGACTTTCTATAGTTTTCGCATGCGTCCGTAAATAAGAAAAGCTTACTTCCCCCGTTTTTTAAAATCACAGCTTCTAGAAGGTTTACATGATTTCTAAAAAAACACGAGTTTTTAGAAAATGTGTTTTATTTCATAAATGGAATCAACAAAGTATGCACATTCTACGTCATAACGACTTTCTATAGTTTGCGCATACGTCCGGAAATAAGAAAAGCTTACTTCCACCGTTTTTTAAAGTCATAGCTTCTAAAAGGTTTACATGATTACATAAAAAACACGAGTTTTTAGAAAATGTGTTTTATTTCATGAATGGAATCCACAAAGTATGCACATTCTACGTCATAACGACTTTCTATAGTTTGCGCATGCGTCCGGAAATAAGAAAAGTTTACTTCCACCGTTTTTTAAAATAACAACTTCTAGAAGGTTTACATGATTTCGTGAAAAACACGAGTTTTTAGAAAATGTGTTTTATTTCATAAATGGAATCAACAAAGTATGCAAATTCTACATCATAACGACTTTCTATAGTTTGCGCATGCATTTGGAAATAAGAAAAGCTTACTTCCCCTGTTTTTTAAAATCACAACTTCTAGAAGGTTTACATGATTTCTTAAAAAACACGAGTTTTTAGAAAATGTGTTTTATTTCATAAATGGAATCAACAAAGTATGCACATTCTACATCATAACGACTTTCTATAGTTTGTGCATGCGTCCGGAAATAAGAAAATCTTACTTCCTCGTTTTTTAAAATCACAGCTTCTAGAAGGTTTACATGATTTCTTAAAAAACACGAGTTTTTAGAAAAAGTGTTTTATTTCATAAATGGAATCAACAAAGTATGCACATTCTACATCATAATGACTTTCTATAGTTTGCGCATGCGTGTGGAAATAAGAAAAGCTTACTTCCCCCGTTTTTTAAAATCACAACTTCTAGAAGGTTTACATGATTTCTTAAAAAACAGTAGTTCTTAGAAAATATGTTTTATTTCATAAATGGAATCAACAATGTATGCACATTCTACGTCATAACGACTTTCTATAGTTTGCGCATGCGTCCGGAAATAAGAAAAGCTTACTTCCACCATTTTTTAAAATCACAGCTTCTAGAAGGTTTACATGATTTCTTAAAAAACATGAGTTTTTTTAGAATGGGTTTTATTTCATATATGGAATCAACAAAGTGTGCACATTCTACATCATAATGACTTTCTATAGTTTGCGCATGCGTCCGGAAATAAGAAAAGCTTACCTCCACCGTTTTTTAAAATCACAGCTTCTAGAAGGTTTACATGATTTCGTAAAAAACACGAGTTTTTAGAAAATGTGTTTTATTTCATAAATGGAATCTACAAAGTATGCACATTCTATGTCATAACGACTTTCTGTAGTTTGCGCATGCGTCCGGAAATAAGAAAAGCTTACTTCCCCCGTTTTTTAAAATCACAGCTTCTAGAAGGTTTACATGATTTCTAAAAAAATACGAGTTTTTAGAAAATGTGTTTTATTTCATAAATGGAATCAACAAAGTATGCACATTCTACGTCATAACGACTTTCTATAGTTTGCGCATGCGTCCGGAAATAAGAAAAGCTTACTTCCACCGTTTTTTAAAATCATAGATTCTAAAAGGTTTACATGATTATATAAAAAACACGAGTTTTTAGAAAATGTGTTTTATTTCATAAATGGAATCAACAAAGTATGCACATTCTACGTCATAACGACTTTCTATAGTTTGCGCATTCGACCGGAAATAAGAAAAGCTTACTTCCACCGTTTTGTAAAATCACAGCTTCTTGAAGGTTTACATGATTTCGTAAAAAACACGAGTTTTTAGAAAATGTGTTTTATTTCATAATTGGAATCTACAAAGTATGCACATTCTACGTCATAACGACTTTCTATAGTTTGCGCATGCGTCCGGAAATAAGAAAAGTTTACTTCCACCGTTTTTTAAAATCACAGCTTCTAGAAGGTTTACATGATTTCGTAAAAAACACGAGTTTTTAGAAAATGTGTTTTATTTCATAAATGGAATCTACAAAGTATGCACATTCTACATCATAATGAATTTCTATAGTTTGCAAATGCGTCCGGAAATAAGAAAAGCTTACTTCCCCCGTTTTTTAAAATCACAGCTTCTAGAAGCTTTACATGATTTCTTAAAAAAAAAGAGTTTTTAGAAAATGTGTTTTATTTCAGAAATGGAATCAACAAAGTATGCATATTCTACATCATAACGACTTTCTATAGTTTGCGCATGCGTTTGGAAATAAGAAAAGCTTACTTCCCCTGTTTTTTAAAATCACAGCTTCTAGAAGGTTTACATGATTTCTTAAAAAACACGAGTTTTTAGAAAATGTGTTTTATTTCATAAATGGAATCAACAAAGTATGCACATTCTACGTCATAACGACTTTCTATAGTTTGCACATGCGTCCGGAAATAAGAAAAGCTTACTTCAACCATTTTTTAAAATCACAGCTTCTAGAAGGTTTACATGACTTCTTAAAAAAGGCGAGTTTTTAGAAAATGTGTTTTATTTCATAAATGGAATCAACAAAGTATGCACATTCTACGTCATAATGATTTCAATAGTTTGCTCATGCGTTTGGAAATAAGAAAAGCTTATTTCCCCCGTTTTTTAAAATCACATCTTCTAGAAGCTTTACATGATTTCTTAAAAAACACGAGTTTTTAGAAAATGTGTTTTATTTCATAAATGGAATCAAAAAAGTATGCACATTCTACGTCATAACGAATTTCTATAGTTTGCGAATGCGTCCGGAAATAAGAAAAGCTTACTTCCACCGTTTTTTAAAATCACAGCTTCTAGAAGGTTTACATGATTTCTTAAAAAACACGAGTTTTTAGAAAATGTGTTTTATTTCATAAATGGAATAAACAAAGTATGCACATTCTACGTCATAACGACTTTCTATAGTTTGCGCATTCGTCCGGAAATAAGAGAAGCTTACTTCCCCCGTTTTTTAAAATCACAGCTTCTAGAAGGTTTACACGATTTCGTAAAAAACACGTGTTTTTAGAAAATGTGTTTTATTTCATAAATGGAATCTACAAAGTATGCACATTCTACGTCATAACGACTTTCTATAGTTTGCGCATGCGTCCGGAAATAAGAAAAGTTTACTTCCCCCATTTTTTGAAATCACAGCTTCTAGAACGTTTACATGATTTCTTAAAAAACACGAGTTTTTAGAAAATGATTTTTATTTCATAAATGGAATCAACAAAGTATACACATTCTACATCATAACGACTTTCTATAGTTTGCGCATGCGTTTGGAAATAAGAAAAGCTTACTTCCCCCGTTTTTTAAAATCACAGCTTCTAAAAGGTGTACATGATTTGTTAAAAAACATCAGTTTCTAGAAAATGTGTTTTATTTCATAAATGGAATCAACAAAGTATGCAGATTCTACATCACAACGACTTTCTATAGTTTGCGCATGCGTCCGGAAATAAGAAAAGCTTACTTCCCCCGTTTTCTAAAAAAACACGAGTTTTTAGAAAATGTGTTTTATTTCATAAATGGAATCAAGAAAGTATGCACATTCTACGTCACAACGACATTCTATAGTTTGCGCATGCGTCCTGAAATAAGAAAAGTTTACTTCCACCGTTTTTTAAAATCACAGCTTCTAGAAGGTTTACATGATTTCATAAAAAAGACGAGTTTTTAGAAAATGTGTTTTATTTCAAAAATGGAATCTACAAAGTATGCACATTCTACGTCATAACGACTTTCTATAGTTTGAGCATGCGTTTGGAAATAAGAAAAGCTTACTTCCCTCGTTTTTTAAAATCACAGCTTCTAGAAGGTTTACATGATTTCTTAAAAAACACGATTTTTTAGAAAATGTGTTTTATTTCATAAATGGAATCAAAAAAGTATGCACATTCTACGTCATAATGACTTTCTATAGTTTGCGCATGCGTCCGGAAATAAGAAAATCTTATTTCCACCGTTTTTTTAAAATCACAGCTTCGAGAAGGTTTACATGATTTCTTAAAAAACACGAGTTTTTAGAAAATGTGTTTTATTTCATAAATGGAATCAACAAAGTATGCACATTCTACGTCATAACGACTTTCTATAGATTACGCATGCCTCCGGAAATAAGAAAAGATTACTTCCACCGTTTTTTAAAATCACAGCTTCTAGAAGGTTTACATGATTTCGTAAAAACACGAGTTTTTAGAAAATGTGTTTTATTTCATAAATGGAATCAACAAAGTATGCACATTCTACGTCATAACGACTTTCTATAGATTGCGCATGCGTCCGGAAATAAGAAAAGATTACTTCCACCGTTTTTTAAAATCACAGCTTCTAGAAGGTTTACATAATTTCGTAAAATACACGAGTTTTTAGAAAATGTGTTTTATTTCATAAATGGAATCTACAAAGTATGCACATTCTACGTCATAACGACTTTCTATAGTTTGCGCATGCGTCCGGAAATAAGAAAAGCTTCCTTCCCCCGATTTTTAAAATCACAGCTTCTAGAAGGTTTACATGATTTCTTAAAAAACACGAGTTTTTAGAAAATGTGTTTTATTTCATAAATGGAATCAACAAAGTATGCACATTCTACGTCATAACGACTTTCTATAGATTGCGCATGCGTCCGGAAATAAGAAAAGATTACTTCCACCGTTTTTTAAAATCACAGCTTCTAGAAGGTTTACATAATTTCGTAAAATACACGAGTTTTTAGAAAATGTGTTTTATTTCATAAATGGAATCTACAAAGTATGCACATTCTACGTCATAACGACTTTCTATAGTTTGCGCATGCGTCCGGAAATAAGAAAAGCTTCCTTCCCCCGATTTTTAAAATCACAGCTTCTAGAAGGTTTACATGATTTCTTAAAAAACACGAGTTTTTAGAAAATGTGTTTTATTTCATAAATGGAATCAACAAGGTATGCACATTTAACGTCATAACGACTTTCTATAGTTTGCGCATGTGTCCGGAAATAAGAAAAGCTTACTTCCCCCGTTTTTTAAAATCACAGCTTCTAGAAGGTTTACATGATTTCTTAAAAAACACGAGTTTTTAGAAAATGTGTTTTATTTCATAAATGGAATCTACAAAGTATGCACATTCTACGTCATAACGACTTTCTATAGTTTGCGCATGCGTCCGGAAATAAGAAAAGTTTACTTCCCCCGTTTTTTGAAATCACAACTTCTTGAAGGTTTACATCATTTCTTAAAAAACACGAGTTTTTAGAAAATGTGTTTTATTTCATAAATGGAATCAACAAAGTATACACATTCTACATCATAACGACTTTCCATAGTTTGCGCATGCATTTGGAAATAAGAAAAGCTTACTTCCCCCGTTTTTTAAAATCACAGCTTCTAAAAGGTGTACATGATTTGTTAAAAAACATTAGTTTCTAGAAAATGTGTTTTATTTCATAAATGGAATCAACAAAGTATGCAGATTCTACATCACAACGACTTTCTATAGTTTGCGCATTCGTCCGGAAATAAGAAAAGCTTACTTCCCCCGTTTTTTAAAATCACAGCTTCTAGAAGGTTTACATGATTTCTTAAAAAACACGAGTTTTTAGAAAATGTGTTTTATTTCATAAATGGAATCAAGAAAGTATGCACATTCTACGTCACAACGACTTTCTATAGTTTGCGCAGGCGTCCTGAAATAAGAAAAGTTTACTTCCACCGTTTTTTAAAATCACAGCTTCTAGAAGGTTTACATGATTTCATAAAAAAGACGAGTTTTTAGAAAATGTGCTTTATTTCAAAAATGGAATCTACAAAGTATGCACATTCTACGTCATAACGACTTTCTATAGTTTGAGCATGCGTTTGGAAATAAGAAAAGCTTACTTCCCTCGTTTTTTAAAATCACAGCTTCTAGAAGGTTTACATGATTTCTTAAAAAACACGATTTTTTAGAAAATGTGTTTTATTTCATAAATGGAATCAAAAAAGTATGCACATTCTACGTCATAATGACTTTCTATAGTTTGCGCATGCGTCCGGAAATAAGAAAAGCTTATTTCCACCGTTTTTTAAAATCACAGCTTCGAGAAGGTTTACATGATTTCTTAAAAAACACGAGTTTTTAGAAAATGTGTTTTATTTCATAAATGGAATCAACAAAGTATGCACATTCTACGTCATAACGACTTTCTATAGATTACGCATGCCTTCGGAAATAAGAAAAGCTTCCTTCCCCCGATTTTTAAAATCACAGCTTCTAGAAGGTTTACATGATTTCTTAAAAAACACGAGTTTTTAGAAAATGTGTTTTATTTCATAAATGGAATCTACAAAGTATGCACATTCTACGTCATAACGACTTTCTATAGTTTGCGCATGCGTCCGGAAATAAGAAAAGCTTCCTTCCCCCGATTTTTAAAATCACAGCTTCTAGAAGGTTTACATGATTTCTTAAAAAACACGAGTTTTTAGAAAATGTGTTTTATTTCATAAATGGAATCAACAAGGTATGCACATTTAACGTCATAACGACTTTCTATAGTATGCGCATGTGTCCGGAAATAAGAAAAGTTTACTTCCCCCGTTTTTTAAAATCACAGCTTCTAGAATGTTTACATGATTTCTTAAAAAACACGAGTTTTTAGAAAATGTGTTTTATTTCATAAATGAAATCAACAAAGTATGCACATTCTACGTCACAACGACTTTCTATAGTTTGCGCATGCGTCCGGAAATAAGAAAAGCTTACTTCCACCGTTTTTTTAAAATCACAGCTTCTAGAAGGTTTACACGATTTCGTAAAAAACACCTGTTTTTAGCAAATGTGTTTTATTTCATAAATGGAATCTATAAACTATGCACATTCTACGTCATAACGACTTTCTATAGTTTGCACATGCGTCCGGAAATAAGAAAAGCTTACTTCCCCCGTTTTTAAAATCACAGCTTCTAGAAGGTTTACATGATTTCTTAAAAAACACGAGTTTTTAGAAAATGTGTTTTATTTCATAAATGGAATCAACAAACTATGCACATTCCACGTCATAACGACTTTATATAGTTTGCGCATTCGACCGGAAATAAGAAAAGCTTACTTCCACCGTTTTTTAAAATCAGAGCTTCTTGAAGGTTTACATGATTTCGTAAAAAACACGAGTTTTTAGAAAATGCGTTTTATTTCATAAATGGAATCTACAAAGTATGCACATTCTACGTCATAACGACTTTCTATAGTTTGCGCATGCGTCCGGAAATAAGAAAAGCTTACTTCCCCCCGTTTTTTTAAATCACAGCTTCTAGAAGGTTTACATGATTTCTTAAAAAACACGAGTTTTTAGAAAATGTGTTTTATTTCATAAATGGAATCAACAAAGTATGCACATTCTACGTCATAACGACTTTCTATAGTTTGCGCATGCATCCGGAAATAAAAAAAGCTTACTTCCCCCCGTTTTTCTAAATCACAGCTTCTAGAAGGTTTACATGATTTGTTAAAAAACGCGAGTTTTTAGATAATGTGTTTTATTTCATAAATGAAATCTACAAAGTATGCACATTCTACATCATAACAACTTTCTATAGTTTGCGCATGCGTCCGAAAATAAGAAAAGCTTACTTCCACCATTTTTTTAAATCACAGCTTCTAGAAGGTTTACATGATTTCGTAAAAAACAAGAGTTTTTAGAAAATGTGTTTTATTTCATAAATGGAATCTACCAAGTATGCACATTCTACATCATAACGACTTTCTATAGTTTGCGCATGCGTTTGGAAATAAGAAAAGCTTACCTCCCCTGTTTTTTAAAATCACAGCTTCTAGATGGTTTACATGATTTCTTAAAAAACACGAGTTTTTAGAAAATGTGTTTTATTTCATAAATGGAATCAACAAAGTATGCACATTCTACGTCATAACATCTTTCTATAGTTTGCGCATGCTTTTGGAAATAAGAAAAGCTTACATCCCCCGTTTTTTAAAATCACAGCTTCTAAAAGGTTTACATGATTTGTTAAAAAACATGAGTTTTTAGAAAATTGTTTTATTTCATAAATGGAATCAACAAAGTATGCACATTATACGTCATAACGTCTTTCTGTAGTTTGCACATGCGTCCGGAAATAAGAAATGCTTACTTCCACCATTTTTTAAAATCACAGCTTCTAGAAGGTTTACATGATTTCTTAAAAAACATGAGTTTTTAGAAAATGTGTTTTATTTCATAAATGGAATCAACAAAGTATGCACATTCTACGTCATAACGACTTTCTATAGTTTGCGCATGCGTCCGGAAATAAGAAAAGCTTACTTCCCCCGTTTTTTTAAATCACAGCTTCTAGAAGGTTTACATGATTCTTAAAAAACACGATTTTTTAGAAAATGTGTTTTATTTCATAAATGGAATCAACAAAGTATGCACATTCTACGTCATAAAGACTTTCTATAGTTTCCGCATGCGTCCGGAAATAAGAAAAGCTTACTTCCCCCGTTTTTCTAAATCACAGCTTCTAGAAGGTTTACATGATTTCTTAAAAAACACGAGTTTTTAGATAATGTGTTTTATTTCATAAATGGAATCTACAAAGTATGCACATTCTACGTCATAACAACTTTTTATAGTTTGCGCATGCGTCCGAAAATAAGAAAAGCTTACTTCCACCATTTTTTAAAATCACAGCTTCTAGAAGGTTTACATGATTTCGTAAAAAACAAAAGTTTTTAGAAAATGTGTTTTATTTCATAAATGGAATCAACAAAGTATGCACATTCTACATCATAACGATTTTCTATAGTTTGCGTATTCGTCCGGAAATAAGAAAAGCTTACTTCCACCGTTTTATAAAATCACAGTTTATAGATGGTTTACACGATTTCGTAAAAAACACGTGTTTTTAGAAAATGTGTTTTATTTCATAAATGGAATCTACAAAGTATGCACATTCCACGTCATAACGACTTTCTATAGTCTGCCCATGCGTCCCGAAATAAGAAAAGCTTACTTCCCCCGTTTTTTAAAATCACAGCTTCTAGAAGGTTTACATGATTTCTTAAAAAACACGAGTTTTTAGAAAATGTGTTTTATTTCATAAATGGAATCAACAAAGTATGCACATTCTAAGACATAACGACTTTCTATAGTTGAAGCATGCGTCGGGAAATAAGAAAAGCTTACTTCCACCGTTTTTTAAAATCACAGCTTCTAGAAGGTTTACATGATTTTTTAAAAAACACGAATTTTTAGAAAATGTATTTTATTTCATAAATGGAATCTACAAAGTATGGACATTCTATGTCATAATGACTTTCTATAGTTTGTGGATGCATCCAGAAATAAGAAAAGCTTACTTCCCCCCCGTTTTTTAAAATCACAGCTTGTAGAAGGTTTACATGATTTCTTAAAAAACACGAGTTTTTAGAAAATGTGTTTTATTTCATAAATCGAATCTACAAAGTATGCACATTCTACATCATAACGACTTTCTATAGTTTGCGCATGCGTTTGGAAATAAGAAAAGCTTACTTCCACCGTTTTTTAAAATCACAGCTTCTAGAAGGTTTACATGATTTTGTAAAAAACACGTGTTTTTAGAAAATGTGTTTTATTTCATAAATGGAATCTACAAAGTATACACATTCTAAGTCATAACGACTTTCTATAGTTTTCGCATGCGTCCGGAAATAAGAAAAGCTTACATCCACCGTTTTTTAAAATCACAGCTTCCAGAAGGTTTACATGATTTCGTAAAAAAAACGAATTTTTAGAGAATGTGTTTTGTTTCATAAATGGAATCTACAAATTATGCACTTTCTACGTCATAACGACTTTCTATAGTTTGCGCATGCGTCTGGAAATAAGAAAAGCTTACTTCCACCGTTTTTTTAAATCACAGCTTCTAGAAGGTTTACATGATTTCTTAAAAAACATGAGTTTTTAGAAAATGTGTTTTATTTCATAAATGGAATCTACAAAGTATGCACATTCTACGTCATAACGACTTTCTATAGTTTGCACATGCGTCCGGAAATAAGAAAAGCTTACTTCCCCCGTTTTTTAAAATCACAGCTTCTAGAAGGTTTACATGATTTCTTAAAAAACACGAGTTTTTAGAAAATGTGTTTTATTTCATAAATGGAATCAACAAAGTATGCACATTCTACATCATAACGACTTTCTATAGTTTGCGCATGCGTTTGGAAATAAGAAAAGCTTACTTCCCCTGTTTTTTAAAATCACAGCGTCTAAAAGGTTTACATGATTTCTTAAAAAACACGAGTTTTTAGAAAATGTGTTTTATTTCATAAATGGAATCAACAAAGTATGCACATTCTACGTCATAACGTCTTTCTATAGTTTGCGCATGCTTTTGGAAATAAGAAAAGCTTACATCCCCCATTTTTTAAAATCACAGCTTCTAGAAGGTTTACATGATTTCGTAAAAAACAAGAGTTTTTAGAAAATTGTTTTATTTCATAAATGGAATCAACAAAGTATGCACATTCTACGTCATAACGACTTTATATAGTTTGCGCATTCGACCGGAAATAAGAAAAGCTTACTTCCCCCGTTTTTCTAAATCACAGCTTCTAGAAGGTTTACATGATTTCTTAAAAAACACGAGTTTTTAGATAATGTATTTTATTTCATAAATGGAATCTACAAAGTATGCACATTCTACGTCATAACGTCTTTCTATAGTTTGCGCATGCTTTTGGAAATAAGAAAAGCTTACATCCCCCGTTTTTTAAAATCACAGCTTCTAGAAGGTTTACATGATTTCTTAAAAAACATGAGTTCTTAGAAAATTGTTTTATTTCATAAATGGAATCAACAAAGTATGCACATTCTACGTCATAACGTCTTTCTATAGTTTGCACATACGTCCGGAAATAAGAAATGCTTACTTCCACCTTTTTTTAAAATCAAAGCTTCTAGAAGGTTTACATGATTTCTTAAAAAACATGAGTTTTTAGAAAATGTGTTTTATTTCATAAATGGAATCAACAAAGTATGCACATTCTACGTCATAACGACTTTCTATAGTTTGCGCATGCGTCTGGAAATAAGAAAAGCTTACTTCCCCCGTTTTTTTAAATCACAGCTTCTAGAAGGTTTACATGATTCTTAAAAAACACGAGTTTTTAGAAAATGTGTTTTATTTCATAAATGCAATCAACAAAGCATGCACATTCTACCTCATAACGAATTTCTATAGTTTGCGCATGGGTCCGGAAATAAGAAAAGCTTACTTCCACCGTTTTTTAAAATCACAGCTTCTAAAAAAACACGAGTCTTTAGAAAATGTGTTTTATTTCATAAATGGAATCAACAAAGTATGCACATTCTATGTCATAACGACTTTCTATAGTTTGCGCATTCGACCGGAAATAAGAAAAGATTACTTCCCCCGTTTTTTAAAATCACAGCTTCTTGAAGGTTTACATGATTTCGTAAAAAACACGAGTTTTTAGAAAATGTGTTTTATTTCATAAATGGAATCTACAAAGTATGCACATTCTACGTCATAATGACTTTCTATAGTTTGCGCATGCGTCCAGAAATAAGAAAAGCTTACTTCCCCCGTTTTTTTAAATCACAGCTTGTAGAAGGTTTCCATGATTTCTTAAAAAACACGAGTTTTTAAAAAATGTGTTTTATTTCATAAATGGAATCAACAAAGTATGCACATTCTACGTCATAACAACTTTCTATAGTTTGCGCATGCGTCCGGAAATAAGAAAAGCTTACTTCCCCCGTTTTTCTAAATCACAGCTTCTAGAAGGTTTACATGATTTCTTAAAAAACACGAGTTTTTAGATAATGTGTTTTATTTCATAAATGGAATCTACAAAGTATGCACATTCTACGTCATAACAGCTTTCTATAGTTTGCGCATGCGTCCGAAAATAAGAAAAGCTTACTTCCACCATTTTTTAAAATCACAGCTTCTAGAAGGTTTACATGATTTCGTAAAAAACAAGAGTTTTTAGAAAATGTGTTTTATTTCGTAAATGGAATCTACAAAGTATGCACATTCTACATCATAACGACTTTCTATAGTTTGCGCATGCATTTGGAAATAAGAAAAGCTTACTTCCCCTGTTTTTTAAAATCACAGCTTCTAGAAGGTTTACATGATTTCTTAAAAAACACGAGTTTTTAGAAAATGTGTTTTATTTCATAAATGGAATCAACAAAGTATGCACATTCTACGTCATAACGTCTTTCTATAGTTTGCGCATGCTTTTGGAAATAAGAAAAGCTTACATCCCCCGTTTTTTAAAATCACAGCTTCTAGAAGGTTTACATGATTTCTTAATAAACATGAGTTTTTAGAAAATTGTTTTATTTCATAAATGGAATCAACAAAGTATGCACATTCTACGTCATAACGTCTTTCTATAGTTTGCACATGCGTCCGGAAATAAGAAATGCTTACTTCCACCATTTTTTAAAATCACAGCTTCTAGAAGGTTTACATGATTTCTTAAAAAACATGATTTTTTAGAAAATGTGTTTTATTTCATAAATGGAATCAATTTTAGTATGCACATTCTACGTCATAACGACTTTCTATAGTTTGCGCATGCGTCTGGAAATAAGAAAAGCTTACTTCCCCCGTTTTTTTAAATCACAGCTTCTAGAAGGTTTACATGATTCTTAAAAAACACGAGTTTTTAGAAAATATGTTTTATTTCATAAATGGAATCAACAAAGCATGCACATTCTACGTCATAACGACTTTCTACAGTTTACCCATGCGTCGGGAAATAAGAAAAGCTTACTTCCCCCGTTTTTCTAAATCACAGCTTCTAGAAGGTTTGCATGATTTCTTAAAAAACACGAGTTTTTAGATAATGTGTTTTATTTCATAAATGGAATCTACAAAGTATGCACATTCTACGTCATAACAACTTTCTATAGTTTGCGCATGCGTCCGAAAATAAGAAAAGCTTACTTCCACCATTTTTTAAAATCACAGCTTCTAGAAGGTTTACATGATTTCGTAAAAAACAAGAGTTTTTAGAAAATGTGTTTTATTTCATAAATGGAATCTACAAAGTATGCACATTCTACATCATAACGACTTTCTATAGTTTGCGCATGCGTCCGGAAATAAGAAAAGCTTACTTCCCCCGTTTTTCTAAATCACAGCTTCTAGAAGGTTTACATGATTTCTTAAAAAACACGAGTTTTTAGATCATATGTTTTAGTTCATAAATGGAATCAACAAAGTATGCACATTCTACGTCATAACGACTTTCTATAGTCTTCGCATGCGTTTGGAAATAAGAAAAGCTTACTACCCCCATTTTTTAAAATCACAGCTTCTAGAAGGTTTACATGATTTCTTAAAAAACACGAGTTTTTAGAAAATGTGTTTTATTTCATAAATGGAATCAACAAAATATGCACATTCTACGTCATAACGAATTTCTATAGTTTGCGCATGCGTCCGGAAATAAGAAAAGCTTACTTCCACTGTTTTTTAAAATCACAGCTTCTAGAAGGTTTACGTGATTTCTTAAAAAACACGAGTTTTTAGAAAATGTGTTTTATTTCATAAATGGAATCAACAAAGTATGCACATTCTACGTCATAACGACTTTCTATAGTTTGCGCATGCGTCCGGAAATAAGAAAAGCTTACTTCCCCCTTTTTTTTAAATCACAGCTTCTAGAAGGTTTACATGATTCTTAAAAAACACGATTTTTTAGAAAATGTGTTTTATTTCATAAATGGAATCTACAAAGTATGCACATTCTACGTCATAAAGACTTTCTATAGTTTGCGCATGCGTCTGGAAATAAGAAAAGCTTACTTCCACCATTTTTTAAAATCACAGCTTCTAGAAGGTTTACATGATTTCGTAAAAAACAAAAGTTTTTAGAAAATGTGTTTTATTCCATAAATGGAATCAACAAAGTATGCACATTCTACATCATAACGATTTTCTATAGTTTGCGCATTCGTCCGGAAATAAGAAAAGCTTACTTCCAACGTTTTATAAAATCACAGTTTATAGATGGTTTACACGATTTCGTAAAAAACACGTGTTTTTAGAAAATGTGTTTTATTTCATAAATGGAATCTACAAAGTATGCACATTCCACGTCATAACGACTTTCTATAGTTTGCGCATGCGTCCGGAAATAAGAAAAGCTTACTTCCCCCGTTTTTTTAAATCACAGCTTCTAGAAGGTTTACATGATTTCTTAAAAAACACGAGTTTTTAGAAAATGTGTTTTATTTCATAAATGGAATCAACAAAGTATGCACATTCTAAGACATAACGACTTTCTATAGTTTGCGCATGTGTCGGGAAATAAGAAAAGCTTACTTCCACCGTTTTTTAAAATCACAGCTTCTAGAAGGTTTACATGATTTCGTAAAAAACACGAATTTTTAGAAAATGTGTTTTATTTCATAAATGGAATCTACAAAGTATGGACATTCTATGTCATAACGACTTTCTATAGTTTGTGCATGCGTTCGGAAATAAGAAAAGCTTACTTCCCCCTCGTTTTTTAAAATCACAGCTTCTAGAAGGTTTACATGATTTCTTAAAAAACACGAGTTTTTAGAAAATGTGTTTTATTTCATAATTCGAATCTACAAAGTATGCACATTCTACATCATAACGACTTTCTATAGTTTGCGCATGCGTCCGGAAATAAGAAAAGCTTACTTCCCCCGTTTTTTAAAATCATAGCTTCTAGAAGGTTTACATGATATCTTAAAAAACAAGAGTTTTTAGAAAATGTGTTTTATTTCATAAATGGAATCAACAAAGTATGCACATTCAACGTCACAACGACTTTCTATAGTTTGCGCATGCGTTTGGAAATAAGAAAAGCTTACTTCCACCGTTTTTTAAAATCACAATTCTAGAAGGTTTACATGATTTTGTAAAAAACACGTGTTTTTAGAAAATGTGTTTTATTTCATAAATGGAATCTAGAAAGTATGCACATTCTAAGTCAGAACGACTTTCTATAGTTTTCGCATGCGTCCGGAAATAAGAAAAGCTTACATCCACCGTTTTTTTAAAATCACAGCTTCCAGAAGGTTTACATGATTTCATAAAAAAAATGAGTTTTTAGAGAATGTGTTTTATTTCATAAATGGAATCTACAAATTATGCACATTCTACGTCATAACGACTTTCTATAGTTTGCGTATGCGTCTGGAAATAAGAAAAGCTTACTTCCACCGTTTTTTTTAAATCACAGCTTCTAGAAGGTTTACATGATTTCTTAAAAAACATGAGTTTTTAGAAAATATTTTTTATTTCATAAATGGAATCTACAAAGTATGCACATTCTACGTCATAACGACTTTCTATAGTTTGCGCATGCGTCCGGAAATAACAAAAGCTTACTTCCCCCGTTTTTTAAAATCACAGCTACTAGAAGGTTTACATGATTTCTTAGAAAACACGAGTTTTTAGAAAATGTGTTTTATTTCATAAATGGAATCAACAAAGTATGCACATTCTATGTCATAATGACTTTCTATAGTTTGCGCATGCGTCCGGAAATAAGAAAAGCTTACTTCCCCCATTTTTTAAAATCACAGCTTCTAGAAGGTTTACATGATTTCTTAAAAAACATGAGTTTTTAGAAAATGTGTTTTATTTCATAAATGGAATCTACAAAGTATGCACATTCTACATTATAACGACTTTCTATAGTTTGCGCATGCGTCCGTAAATAAGAAAAGTTTACTTCCACCGTTTTTTAAAATCACAGCTTCTAGAAGGTTTACATGATTTCGTAAAAAACAAGAGTTTTTAGAAAATGTGTTTTATTTCATAAATGGAATCTACAAAGTATGCACATTCTACGTCATAACGACTTTCTATAGTTTGCACATGCGTCCTGAAATAAGAAAAGCTTACTTCCCCCGTTTTTTAAAAACACAGCTTCTAGAAGGTTTACATGATTTCTTAAAAAACACGAGTTTTTAGAAAATGTGTTTTATTTCATAAATGGAATCAACAAAGTATGCACATTCTACATCATAACGACTTTCTATAGTTTGCGCATGCGTTTGGAAATAAGAAAAGCTTACTTCCCCTGTTTTTTAAAATCACAGCTTCTAGAAGGTTTACATGATTTCTTAAAAAACACGAGTTTTTAGAAAATGTGTTTTATTTCATAAATGGAATCAACAAAGTATGCACATTCTACATCATAACGTCTTTCTATATTTTGCGCATGCTTTTGGAAATAAGAAAAGCTTACATCCCCCGTTTTTTAAAATCACAGCTTCTAGAAGGTTTACATGATTTCTTAAAAAACATGAGTTTTTAGAAAATTGTTTTATTTTATAAATGGAATCAACAAAGTATGCACATTCTATGTCATAACGACTTTATATAGTTTGCGCATTCGACCGGAAATAAGAAAAGCTTACTTCCACCGTTTTTTAAAATCACAGCTTCTTGAAGGTTTACATGATTTCGTAAAAAACACGAGTTTTTAGTAAATGCGTTTTATTTCATAAATGGAATCTACAAAGTATGCACATTCTACGTCATAACGACTTTCTATAGTTTGCGCATGCGTCCGGAAATAAGAAAAGCTTACTTCCCCCGTTTTTTTAAATCACAGCTTCTAGAAGGTTTACATGATTTCTTAAAAAACACGAGTTTTTAGAAAATGTGTTTTATTTCATAAATGGAATCAACAAAGTATGCACATTCTACGTCATAACGACTTTCTATAGTTTGCGCATGCGTCCGGAAATAAGAAAAGCTTACTTCCCCCGTTTTTCTAAATCACAACTTCTAGAAGGTTTACATGATTTCTTAAAAAACACGAGTTTTTAGATAATGTGTTTTATTTCATAAATGGAATCTACAAAGTATGCACATTCTACGTCATAACAACTTTCTATAGTTTGCGCATGCGTCCGAAAATAAGAAAAGCTTACTTCCACCATTTTTTAAAATCACATCTTCTAGAAGGTTTACATGATTTCGTAAAAAACAAGAGTTTTTAGAAAATGTGTTTTATTTCATAAATGGAATCTACAAAGTATGCACATTCTACATCATAACGACTTTCTATAGTTTGCGCATGCGTTTGGAAATAAGAAAAGCTTACTTCCCCTGTTTTTTAAAATCTTAGCTTCTAGAAGGTTTACATGATTTCTTAAAAAACACGAGTTTTTAGAAAATGTGTTTTATTTCATAAATGGAATCAACAAAGTATGCACATTCTACGTCATAACGACTTTCTATAGTTTGCGCATGCGTCCAGAAATAAGAAAAGCTTACTTCCCCCGTTTTTCTAAATCACAGCTTCTAGAAGGTTTACATGATTTCTTAAAAAACACGAGTTTTTAGATAATGTGTTTTATTTCATAAATGGAATCTACAAAGTATGCACATTCTACGTCATAACAACTTTCTATAGTTTGCGCATGCGTCCGAAAATAAGAAAAGCTTACTTCCACAATTTTTTAAAATCACAGCTTCTCGAAGGTTTACATGATTTCTTAAAAAACATGAGTTTTTAGAAAATTGTTTTATTTTATAAATGGAATCAACAAAGTATGCACATTCTACGTCATAACGACTTTCTATAGTTTGCGCATGCGTCTGGAAATAAGAAAAGCTTACTTCCCCCGTTTTTTTAAATCACAGCTTCTAGAAGGTTTACATGATTCTTAAAAAACACGAGTTTTTAGAAAATGTGTTTTATTTCATAAATGGAATCAACAAAGCATGCACATTCTACCTCATAACGAATTTCTATAGTTTGCGCATGTGTTCGGAAATAAGAAAAGCTTACTTCCACCGTTTTTTAAAATCACAGCTTCTAGAAAAACACGAGTTTTTAGAAAATGTGTTTTATTTCATAAATTTAATCAACAAAGTATGCACATTCTATGTCATAACGACTTTCTATAGTTTGCGCATTCGACCGGAAATAAGAAAAGATTACTTCCCCCGTTTTTTAAAATCACAGCTTCTTGAAGGTTTACATGATTTCGTAAAAAACACGAGTTTTTAGAAATTGTGTTTTATTTCATAAATGGAATCTACAAAGTATGCACATTCTACGTCATAATGACTTTCTATAGTTTGCGCATGCGTCCGGAAATAAGAAAAGCTTACTTCCCCCGTTTTTTTAAATCACAGCTTCTAGAAGGTTTACATGATTTCTTAAAAAACACGAGTTTTTAGAAAATGTGTTTTATTTCATAAATGGAATCAACAAAGTATGCACATTCTACGTCATAACGACTTTCTATAGTTTGCGCATGCGTCCAGAAATAAGAAAAGCTTACTTCCCCCGTTTTTCTAAATCACAGCTTCTAGAAGGTTTACATGATTTCTTAAAAAACACGAGTTTTTAGATAATGTGTTTTATTTCATAAATGGAATCTACAAAGTATGCACATTCTACGTCATAACAACTTTCTATAGTTTGCGCATGCGTCCGAAAATAAGAAAAGCTTACTTCCACCATTTTTTAAAATCACAGCTTCTCGAAGGTTTACATGATTTCTTAAAAAACATGAGTTTTTAGAAAATTGTTTTATTTTATAAATGGAATCAACAATGTATGCACATTCTACGTCATAACGTCTTTCTATAGTTTGCACATGCGTCTGGAAATAAGAAATGCTTACTTCCACCATTTTTTAAAATCACAGCTTCTAGAAGGTTTACATGATTTCTTAAAAAACATGAGTTTTTAGAAAATGTGTTTTATTTCATAAATGGAATCAACAAAGTATGCACATTCTACGTCATAACGACTTTCTATAGTTTGCGCATGCGTCTGGAAAGAAGAAAAGCTTACTTCCCCCGTTTTTTTAAATCACAGCTTCTAGAAGGTTTACATGATTCTTAAAAAACATGAGTTTTTAGAAAATGTGTTTTATTTCATAAATGGAATCAACAAAGCATGCACATTCTACGTCATAACGACTTTCTATAGTTTGCGCATGCGTCCGGAAATAAGAAAAGCTTACTTCCCCCTTTTTCTAAATCACAGCTTCTAGAAGGTTTGCATGATTTCTTAAAAAACACGAGTTTTTAGATAATGTGTTTTATTTCATAAATGGAATCTACAAAGTATGCACATTCTACGTCATAACAACTTTCTATAGTTTGCGCATGCGTCCGAAAATAAGAAAAGCTTACTTCCACCATTTTTTAAAATCACAGCTTCTAGAAGGTTTACATGATTTCGTAAAAAACAAGAGTTTTTAGAAAATGTGTTTTATTTCATAAATGGAATCTACAAAGTATGCACATTCTACATCATAACGTCTTTCTATAGTTTGCGCATGCGTACGGAAATAAGAAAACCTTACTTCCCCTGTTTTTCTAAATCGCAGCTTCTAGAAGGTTTACATGATTTCTTAAAAAACACGAGTTTTTAGAAAATGTGTTTTATTTCATAAATGGAATCAACAAAGTATGCACATTCTACGTCATAACGATTTTCTATATTTTTCGCATGTGTTGGGAAATAAGAAAAGCTTACTTCCCCCGATTATTAAAATCACAGCTTCTAGAAGGTTTACATGATTTCTTAAAAAACACGAGTTTTTAGAAAATGTGTTTTATTTCATAAATGGAATCAACAAAGTATGCACATTTTTCGTCATAACGAATTTCTATAGTTTGCGCATGCGTCCGGAAATAAGAAAAGCTTACTTCCACTATTTTTTAAAATCACAGCTTCTAGAAGGTTTACGTGATTTCTTAAAAAACACGAGTTTTTAGAAAATGTGTTTTATTTCATAAATGGAATCAACAAAGTATGCACATTCTACGTCATAACGATTTTCTATAGTTTGCGCATTCGTCCGGAAATAAGAAAAGCTTACTTCCACCGTTTTATAAAATCACAGTTTATAGAAGGTTTACACGATTTCGTAAAAAACACGTGTTTTTAGAAAATGTGTTTTATTTCATAAATGGAATCTACAAAGTATGCACATTCCACGTCATAACGACTTTCTATAGTTTGCGCATGTGTCCCGAAATAAGAAAAGCTTACTTCCCCCGTTTTTTAAAATCACAGCTTCTAGAAGGTTTACATGATTTCTTAAAAAACACGAGTTTTTAGAAAATGTGTTTTATTTCATAAATTGAATCAACAAAGTATGCACATTCTAAGACATAACGACTTTCTATAGTTTGCGCATGCGTCCAGAAATAAGAAAATCTTACTTCCACCGTTTTTTAAAATCACAGCTTCTAGAAGGTTTACATGATTTTGTAAAAAACACGTGTTTTTAGAAAATGTGTTTTATTTCAAAAATGGAATCTACAAAGTATGCACATTCTACGTCAGAACGACTTTCTATAGTTTTCGCATGCTTCCGGAAATAAGAAAAGCTTACATCCACCGTTTTTCAAAATCACAGCTTCTAGAAGGTTTACATGATTTCGTAAAAAAAACGAGTTTTTAGAGAATGTGTTTTATTTCATAAATGGAATCTACAAATTATGCACATTCTACGTCATAACGACTTTCTATAGTTTGCGCATCCGTCTGGAAATAAGAAAAGCTTACTTCCACCGTTTTTTTAAATCACAGCTTCTAGAAGGTTTACATGATTTCTTAAAAAACATGAGTTTTTAGAAAATGTGTTTTATTTCATAAATGGAATCTACAAAGTATGCACATTCTACGTCATAACGACTTTCTATAGTTTGTGCATGCGTCCGGAAATAAGAAAAGCTTACTTCCCCCGTTTTTTAAAATCACAGCTTCTAGAAGGTTTACATGATTTCTTAAAAAACACGAGTTTTTAGAAAATGTGTTTTATTTCCTAAATCGAATCTACAAAGTATGCACTTTCTACGTCATAACGACTTTCTATAGTTTGCGCATGCGTCCGGAAATAAGAAAAGCTTACCTCCACCGTTTTTTAAAATCATAGCTTCTAGAAGGTTTACATGATTTCTTAAAAAACAAGAGTTTTTAGAAAATGTGTTTTATTTCATAAAAGGAATCAACAAAGTATGCACATTCTACGTCACAACGATTTTCTATAGTTTGCGCATGCGTTTGGAAATAAGAAAAGCTTACTTCCACCATTTTTTAAAATCACAGCTTCTAGAAGGTTTACATGATTTTGTAAAAAACACGTGTTTTTAGAAAATGTGTTTTATTTCAAAAATGGAATCTACAAAGTATGCACATTCTACGTCAGAACGACTTTCTATAGTTTTCGCATGCGTCCGGAAATAAGAAAAGCTTACATCCACCGTTTTTTAAAATCACAGCTTCTAGAAGGTTTACATGATTTCGTAAAAAAAACGAGTTTTTAGAGAATGTGTTTTATTTCATAAATGGAATCTACAAATTATGCACATTCTACGTCATAACGACTTTCTATAGTTTGCGCATCCGTCTGGAAATAAGAAAAGCTTACTTCCACCGTTTTTTTAAATCACAGCTTCTAGAAGGTTTACATGATTTCTTAAAAAACATGAGTTTTTAGAAAATGTGTTTTATTTCATAAATGGAATCTACAAAGTATGGACATTCTACGTCATAACGACTTTCTATAGTTTGCGCATGCGTCCGGAAATAAGAAAAGCTTACTTCCCCCATTTTTTAAAATCACAGCTTCTAGAAGGTTTACATGATTTCTTAAAAAACACGAGTTTTTAGAAAATGTGTTTTATTTCATAAATGGAATCAACAAAGTATGCACATTCTACGTCATAACGAATTTCTATAGTTTGCGCATGCGTTTGGAAATAAGAAAAGCTTACTTCCCCCGTTTTTTAAAATCACAACTTCTAGAAGGTTTACATGATTTCTTAAAAAACACTAGTTTTTAGAAAATATGTTTTATTTCATAAATGGAATCAACAAAGTATGCACATTCTACATCATAATGGCTTTTTATAGTTTTCGCATGCGTCCGGAAATAAGAAAAACTTACTTCCACTGTTTTTTAAAATCACAGCTTCTAGAAGGTTTACATGATTTCGTAAAAAACAGGAGTTTTTAGAAAATGTGTTTTATTTCATAAATGGAATCTACAAAGCATGCACATTCTACGTCATAACGACTTTCTATAGTTTGCGCATGCCTCCGGAAATAAGAAAAGCTTACTTCCCCCGTTTTTTAAAATCACAGCTTCTAGAAGGTTTACATGATTTCTAAAAAAACACGAGTTTTTAGAAAATGTGTTTTATTTCATAAATGGAATCCACAAAGTATGCACATTCTACGTCATAACGACTTTCTATAGTTTGCGCATGCGTCTGGAAATAAGAAAATCTTACTTCCACCGTTTTTTAAAATCACAGCTTCTAGAAGGTTTACATGATTTCATAAAAAACACGAGTTTTTAGAAAATGTGTTTATTTCATAAATGGAATCAACAAACTATGCACATTCTACGTCATAACGACTTTCTATAGTTTCCGCATTCGACCGGAAATAAGAAAAGCTTACTTCGACCGTTTTTTAAAATCACAGCTTCTTGAAGGTTTACATGATTTCGTAAAAAACACGAGTTTTTAGAAAATGTGTTTTATTTCATAAATGGAATCTACAAAGTATGCACATTCTACGTCATAACGATTTTCTATAGTTTGCGCATGCGTCCGGAAATAAGAAAAGCTTACTTCCCCCATTTTTTTAAATCACAGCTTCTAGAAGGTTTACATGATTTCTTAAAAAACACGAGTTTTTAGAAAATGTGTTTTATTTCATAAATGGAATCAACAAAGTATGCACATTCTACGTCATAACGAATTTCTATAGTTTGCGCATGCGTCCGGAAATAAGAAAAGCTTACTTCCCCCGTTTTTCTAAATCACAGCTTCTAGAAGGTTTACATGATTTCTTAAAAAACACGAGTTTTTAGAAAAAGTGTTTTATTTCATAAATGGAATCAACAAAGTATGCACATTCTATGTCATAACGACTTTCTATAGTTTGCGCATGCGTCCGGAAATAAGAAAAGCTTACTTCCCCCGTTTTTTAAAATCACAGCTTCTAGAAGGTTTACATGATTTCTAAAAAAACATGAGTTTTTAGAAATTGTGTTTTATTTCATAAATGGAATCTACAAAGTATGCACATTCTACATCATAACTACTTTCTATAGTTTGCGCATGCGTCCGGAAATAAGAAAAGTTTACTTCCACCGTTTTTTAAAATCACAGCTTCTAGAAGGTTTACATGATTTCGTAAAAAACACGAGTTTTTAGAAAATGTGTTTTATTTCATAAATGGAATCTACAAAGTATGCACATTCTACGTCATAACGACTTTCTATAGTTTGCACATGCGTCCGGAAATAAGAAAAGCTTACTTCCCCCGTTTTTTAAAATCACAGCTTCTAGAACGTTTACATGATTTCTTAAAAAACATGAGTTTTTAGAAAATGTGTTTTATTTCATAAATGGAATCAACAAAGTATGCACATTCTACATCATAATGACTTTCTATAGTTTGCGCATGCGTTTGGAAATAAGAAAAGCTTACTTCCCCTGTTTTTTAAAATCACAGCTTCTAGAAGGTTTACATGATTTCTTAAAAAACACGAGTTTTTAGAAAATATGTTTTATTTCATAAATGGAATCAACAAAGTATGCACATTCTACGTCATAACGTCTTTCTATAGTTTGCGCATGCTTTTGGAAATAAGAAAAGCTTACATTCCCCCTTTTTTAAAATCACAACTTCTAGAAGGATTACATGATTTCTTAAAAAACATGAGTTTTTAGAAAATTGTTTTATTTCATAAATGGAATCAACAAAGTATGCACATTCTACGTCATAACGTCTTTCTATAGTTTGCACATGTGTCCGGAAATAAGAAATGCTTACTTCCACCATTTTTTAAAATCGCAGCTTCTAGAAGGTTTACATGACTTCTTAAAAAACACGAGTTTTTAGAAAATGTGTTTTATTTCATAAATGGAATCAACAAAGTATGCACATTCTACGTCATAACGACTTTCTATAGTTTGCGCATGCGTCCGGAAATAAGAAAAGCTTACTTCCCCCGTTTTTTAAAATCACAGCTTCTAGAAGGTTTACATGATTTCGTAAAAAACACGAGTTTTTAGAAAATGTGTTTTATTTCATAAATGGAATCTTCAAAGTATGCACATTCTACATCATAACGATTTTCTATAGCTTGCGCATGCGTCCGGAAATAAGAAAAGCTTACTTCCCCCGTTTTTTAAAATCACAGCTTCTAGAAGGTTTACATGATTTCTAAAAAAACACGAGTTTTTAGAAAATGTGTTTTATTTCATAAATAGAATCAATAAAGTATGCACATTCTACATCATAACGATTTTTTATAGCTTGCGCATGCGTCCGGAAATAAGAAAAGCTTACTTCCCCCGTTTTTTAAAATCACAGCTTCTAGAAGGTTTACATGATTTCTAAAAAAACACGAGTTTTTAGAAAATGTGTTTTATTTCATAAATGGAATCTACAAAGTATGCACATTCTACGTCATAACGACTTTCTATAGTTTGCACATGCGTCCGGAAATAAGAAAAGCTTACTTCCCCGTTTTTTAAAATCACAGCTTCTAGAACGTTTACATGATTTCTTAAAAAACACGAGTTTTTAGAAAATGTGTTTTATTTCATAAATGGAATCAACAAAGTATGCACATTCTATGTCATAACGACTTTCTATAGTTTACGCATGCGTCCGGAAATAAGAAAAGCTTACTTCCCCCGTTTTTTAAAATCACAGCTTCTAGAAGGTTTACATGATTTCGTAAAAAACACGAGTTTTTAGAAAATGTGTTTTATTTCATAAATGGAATCTTCAAAGTATGCACATTCTACATCATAACGATTTTTTATAGCTTGCGCATGCGTCCAGAAATAAGAAAAACTTACTTCCCCCGTTTTTTAAAATCACAGCTTCTAGAAGGTTTACATGATTTCTAAAAAAACACGAGTTTTTAGAAAATGTGTTTTATTTCATAAATGGAATCAACAAAGTATGCACCTTCTACGTCATAACGACTTTCTATAGTTTGCGCATGCGTCCGGAAATAAGAAAAGCTTACTTCCACCATTTTTTAAAATCACAGCTTCTAGACAAACACGACTTTTTAGAAAATGTGTTTTATTTCATAAATGGAATCAACAAAGTATGCACATTCTATGTCATAACGACTTTCTATAGTTTGCGCATTCGACCGGAAATAAGAAAAGATTACTTCCCCCGTTTTTTAAAATCACAGCTTCTTGAAGGTTTACATGCTTTCGTAAAAAACACGAGTTTTTAGAAAATGTGTTTTATTTCATAAATGGAATCTACAAAGTATGCACATTCTACGTCATAACGACTTTCTATAGTTTGCGCATGCGTCCGGAAATAAGAAAAGCTTACTTCCCCCGTTTTTTTAAATCACAGCTTCTAGAAGGTTTACATGATTTCTTAAAAAACACGAGTTTTTAGAAAATGTGTTTTATTTCATAAATGGAATCAACAAAGTATGCACATTCTACGTCATAACGACTTTCTATAGTTTGCGCATGCGTCCGGAAATAAGAAAAGCTTACTTCCCCCGTTTTTCTAAATCACAGCTTCTAGAAGGTTTACATGATTTCTTAAAAAACACGAGTTTTTAGATAATGTGTTTTATTTCATAAATGGAATCTACAAAGTATGCATATTCTACGTCATAACAACTTTCTATAGTTTGCGCATGCGTCCGAAAATAAAAAAAGCTTACTTCCACCATTTTTTAAAATCACAGCTTCTAGAAGGTTTACATGATTTCGTAAAAAACAAGAGTTTTTAGAAAATGTGTTTTATTTCATAAATGGAATCTACAAAGTATGCACATTCTACATCATAACGACTTTCTATAGTTTGCGCATGCATTTGGAAATAAGAAAAGCTTACTTCCCCTGTTTTTTAAAATCACAGCTTCTAGAAGGTTTACATGATTTCTTAAAAAACACGAGTTTTTAGAAAATGTGTTTTATTTCATAAGTGGAATCAACAAAGTATGCACATTCTACGTCATAACGTCTTTCTATAGTTTGCGCATGCTTTTGGAAATAAGAAAAGCTTACATCCCCCGTTTTTTAAAATCACAGCTTCTAGAAGGTTTACATGATTTCTTAAAAAACATGAGTTTTTAGAAAATTGTTTTATCTCATAAATGGAATCAACAAAGTATGCACATTCTACGTCATAACGTCTTTCTATAGTTTGCACATGCGTCCGGAAATAAGAAATGCTTACTTCCACCATTTTTTAAAATCACAGCTTCTAGAAGGTTTACATGATTTCTTAAAAAACATGAGTTTTTAGAAAATATGTTTTATTTCATAAATGGAATCAACAAAGTATGCACATTCTACGTCATAACGACTTTCTATAGTTTGCGCATGCGTCTGGAAATAAGAAAAGCTTACTTCCCCCGTTTTTTTAAATCACAGCTTCTAGAAGGTTTACATGATTCTTAAAAAACACGAGTTTTTAGAAAATGTGTTTTATTTCATAAATGGAATCAAGAAAGCATGCACATTCTACGTCATAACGACTTTCTATAGTTTGCGCATGCGTCCGGAAATAAGAAAAGCTTACTTCCCCCGTTTTTCTAAATCACAGCTTCTAGAAGGTTTACATGATTTCTTAAAAAACACGAGTTTTTAGATAATGTGTTTTATTTCATAAATGGAATCTACAAAGTATGCAAATTCTATGTCATAACAACTTTCTATAGTTTGCGCATGCGTCCGAAAATAAGAAAAGCTTACTTCCACCATTTTTTAAAATCATAGCTTCTAGAAGGTTTACATGATTTCGTAAAAAACAAGAATTTTTAGAAAATGTGTTTTATTTCATAAATGGAATCTACAAAGTATGCACATTCTACGTCATAATGACTTTCTATAGTTTACGCATGCGTCTGGAAATAAGAAAAGCTTACTTCCCCCGTTTTTTAAAATCACAGCTTCTAGAAGGTTTACATGATTTCGTAAAAAACACGAGTTTTTAGAAAATGTGTTTTATTTCATAAATGGAATCTACAAAGTATGCACATTCTACATCATAACGACTTTCTATAGTTTGCGCATGCGTCCGGAAATAAGAAAAGCTTACTTCCCCCGTTTTTCTAAATCACAGCTTCTAGAAGGTTTACAAGATTTCTTAAAAAACACGAGTTTTTAGATCATATGTTTTATTTCATAAATGGAATCAACAAAGTATCCACATTCTACGTCATAACGAATTTCTATAGTTTTCGCATGCGTTTGGAAATAAGAAAAGCTTACTACCCCCGTTTTTTAAAATCACAGCTTCTAGAAGGATTACATGATTTCTTAAAAAACACGAGTTTTTAGAAAATGTGTTTTATTTCATAAATGGAATCAACAAAGTATGCACATTCTACGTCATAACGAATTTCTATAGTTTGCGCATGCGTCCGGAAATAAGAAAAGCTTACTTCCACTGTTTTTTAAAATCACAGCTTCTAGAAGGTTTACGTGATTTCTTAAAAAACACGAGTTTTTAGAAAATGTGTTTTATTTCATAAATGGAATCAACAAAGTATGCACATTCTACGTTATAACGATTTTCTATAGTTTGTGCATTCGTCCGGAAATAAGAAAAGCTTACTTCCACCGTTTTATAAAATCACAGTTTATAGAAGGTTTACACGATTTCGTAAAAAACACGTGTTTTTAGAAAATGTGTTTTATTTCATAAATGGAATCTACAAAGTATGCACATTCCACGTCATAACGACTTTCTATAGTTTGCGCATGCGTCCGGAAATAAGAAAAGCTTACTTCCCCCGTTTTTTTAAATCACGGCTTCTAGAAGGTTTACATGATTTCTTAAAAAACACGAGTTTTTAGAAAATGTGTTTTATTTCATAAATGGAATCTACAAAGTATGCACATTCTACGTCATAACGACTTTCTATAGTTTGCGCATGCGTCCGGAAATAAGAAAAGCTTACTTCCCCCGTTTTTCTAAATCACAGCTTCTAGAAGGTTTACATGTTTTCTTAAAAAACACGAGTTTTTAGATAATGTGTTTTTTTTCATAAATGGAATATACAAAGTATGCACATTCTATGTCATAACGACTTTCTATAGTTTTTGCATGCGTCCGGAAATAAGAAAAGCTTACTTCCACCATTTTTTAAAATCACAGCTTCTAGAAGGTTTACATGATTTCGTAAAAAACACGAGTTTTTAGAAAATGTGTTTTATTTCATAAATGGAATCTACAAAGTATGCACATTCTACGTCATAACGACTTTCTATAGTTTGCACATGCGTCCGGAAATAAGAAAAGCTTACTTCCCCCGTTTTTTAAAATCACAGCTTCTAGAAGGTTTACATGATTTCTTAAAAAACACGAGTTTTTAGAAAATGTGTTTTATTTCATAAATGGAATCAACAAAGTATGCGATTTAAACAAAGTGCTTATAGGCTGTAAGCCTCAGACAAATGGATGGCGATTCTTGGAGCGATTTCTTGGAGCGACGGAGGTTTTTACTGGGCATGGCGGAACCCTAGGAGCTGGGGATGAGTGCAGGTCGGCCTGCGGCTGTCAGTGATGCGGTTTTATCCACAATCACTTTCCTTGCACGGTTGGTGGCGGATATCTAGGAACCCCGTCCGGTTTGTATACAAAACCCTGTTCACATTTTACCCTAGTCTATGTTTTTACCTGGGTTACGGTGGGCTGGTGGTAGCTAGTAACCATGGCTACGTATGACGACCGCGTAGATTTTTCCTTTGACCCATCTAATGATGCGGCCATATGGACTCAACCTTCGGGCGTCGGGTGGCAGGTAGGGTTATATCCCGGGGAAGGAGGGGTGGAGGTTACATCTGCTGCGGAAAGTGCCGCTCTGGTCTTCTCACCATCTGGTTTTCTTAATATTTCTCCGGGCTTGGGACCGATATCTGCTCCCTCCCCCGATATCCCACCTATAACGCCTTTAAAGGATGCGGGGGCTCTTTGGTCTTCGGAACAGGTCTTAACTGCACTGGAGGGCTCGGAGGACAGGCATAAGGGTCCTGATTTTGCATCTGAGGGACATCTTGGAACTGTTGGCGGGGTTGATTCTACTGCGGCTCCACTTCCTGTTTTATGTGCTGCGGAGGGTGGGGTTTGCACGTGGTCGGGACAATTAGAACCTCACGAACACCGGGGTTTTGCCAGCCCCTGTTTGGGTTCCGGTACTAGCTCGGATGAATGGGGAGGACCTTCTTCCGGGGATAATGCACAGCAGGGGAAACGGGGTAAAAAGCGTTGGCTGAAGCTTAGCAGGACAAAATACAACTACGCCCTGGGGGAAGATATCGAGTGGAATCGATTGGTCAAGATGACCGGTATCACCTTGGTTGGCAAAGCATTAGGCAGATCCTTTTCTCTCAGCACCATCGAAGCTTGGGTGGGGGAGCATTGGGCTGGTACCTTGGGATATACTCCGGAGGTTGTGGAGCTAACACGCAACTGGTTTGCTTTCAATTTCCATGAGGAGGAACATACCAGATGGGTTCTGAATTCAAACTGGAGTTGGGACCACTGTCCGGTGATGATCAAACCTTGGCATCCGATGTTTGATGCTAGTCGGGAAAGACTGGATATTGTTCCGCTGTGGGTTCGACTCCCAGGTTTACCCCTTCATTACTGGTTGGAGCGCCATTTCAGGGGGATTGGCAACATGATTGGTACATATTTAGATGGGGACTATAGTTTTCTTCATACCCGCCAGAGGAAGGTTGCCCGTATCCTGGTCAATCTGAATATCAGAGATGGAGTCGTACCGGATGTTACCCGCAGCTGGGGACCCTATGTGTATACGCAGAAATTGGATTATGAAAATGTTCCTTTCAGATGCCACCGCTGTCATGCTTATGGTCATCCGATCGCTGAATGTAAACTTCCTTTTCGTCGGAAAAATATTGGTTCGCACAAAGCCCCTATTGTTGAGGTTGTTTCTCCTCCCTTGGAGGACCCTGTGGCTATACCCCTTCCTAATGTGGTTTTGGACAAGGGTCATGGTTCTCCTCGGGACTCGGCGGACGCTCGACCTGCTTGCACTTCTACACTGGTTTCGGGTGCTTTGGTGGCTGGGGCTGATGTCTTACCAAAGGAGATGGGAGTGGAGGCGCCACTCACTGGGGAAGCGTTTCCTGGTACTACTGCTTTGGAGCCCTCTCGTCAGACAACTATTACGGAACCTGGGTCTTCGTTCGCGGGTATACCTCATTCCATTACTCCTCTGTCCTTACATTTTTTTTTAAAGAATTTGTCTTTTGATAATCCTGACTGGATAGAGGCTTTGAAAAATTTGAATATCTCTACGGCAATGGAGTTGGATTTACCCAACTGCTTAGACCCTACTCTCCCTTCCTGCTCCTCTACTCTGTCAAACTCTGGGGTGCTGTTGATTGACCATCCCTCTGTGGCTGAACCTAGGCCTACTGAAGACCTCTCCCCCTCCTCCCCCACCACATCATCCGACTCCGGTTATTTCCTACGTTCCCTTTTGAAGATCTCCCCGGGTGGGTTGGGTACTGGGGTCAACACTATTGTCAAACCTGGAAAGGGCAGAGGCAGAAAATCCCATCTATCTAAGGCACAAACCAAGGCTAAGATGGACCTCATGGACGGAAAACAAGTGACTATTGATCGGGTGCTTAGAGCGGTGCGAGCCCAAAAGCGGGGTCGTTGATGAAGGTGATGTCTTTTAACTGTCGGGGTCTAGCTGGTCCCCATAAAAGATCAGCATTGCGCAGAGTGGTATCTCTTGAACACCCAGATATCATTCTGCTTCAGGAAACTATGGGTGTGGGGGAGACTATTAAATCTTTACTTGAAGTATGGTTTGGTGGCTGGAATTTTGCCACCTTGGATGCTCGGGGCCGGTCTGGTGGGCAGGCTATTGGCTGGAATACCCGCTCGGTTCAGTGTCATAATCTTTGGGGGATGGAAGGGGCTTTGGGGATGAAATTCACATCTTTGGACTTCAGTGAGATATTCACGGTGGTTAATATTTATGGACCATACTTGAACCGGGTTCCTTTTTGGGAATCCCTTTTCTCTCACCCCTTGTTACATGAGGGGAACCTATTAATCGGAGGGGATTTGAATTTCTCACTTGGGCCGGCAGAAGTGTGGGGCAACAGAGCTCGGCCTGATCCATTGACTGATTTCTTCACTCATCAGTTGGTCACTCGAAATCTGCTTGATATCGAGCCGACACTACTTAAACCTACTTGGAGAAATAACAGAACTGGAGATTACAGAGTAGAAAAACGTTTAGATCGTTTTCTGGTGTCTGAACTTTTTGTAGATAGGAACTATCTACTGAGGCAGTGGGTTGGCTCGATGGGCTCATCAGATCACTTTCCTATTTTCATGGAGATGCGGGATGGTTCGTCGAAACCCGCTGGGCCACTAAAGTTTAATAAGATCTGGCTTAATGATGAGACCTTTACTGAACTTATTGGATCCACTTGGGTACTCTACAACCCTGGGATGGGCCTCTCTGCCTCACAACAGTTCTCAGACAATATCAAAAGGATTAAAGGGCCGGTGAAGACTTGGGCTTATGATAAGAATCATAGGGATGATAGGGAACTTAAGACTATTGAACTGGAGCTGCAATCCATTTATGAGTCTGGATCTAGGGGTCTTGGAACACCGGATGAGAAAGTCCATTTGGTCTCACTGGAGGCTCGAAGAAATAAGCTTTTATTGGTAAAGAGGAAACTTGGAGATTAAAGAGCAGGGCTCTATGGCTATCGGCTGGGGATGAGAACACAAAATTCTTTCATGCCTATGCAAAGGGAAGAAAGGCGGCCAATACCATTTGGAGTCTGGAAGACAATTTGGGAAATTCCCAGAAGTCCTTTGATAGTATGGCTAGGGTTGGGGTAAATCATTTCAAAACTCTCTTCAAAGCCCCTACACAGGCTAACATTTTGGAGGTGGTCAGGATGGCTCAAATGTTTCCTCGGTTTGTGGAAGAGGCAGACAATCTTTCCCTGATGGCTACTGTTACTGAAGATGAAGAAAAAGGGGTTTTACAGAGTCTTCAAAAAGACAAAATCCTGGGACCAGATGGATGGATGGTGGAATTTATTCTTGCACTCTTTGATCTTATCGGAAATGATCTTCTGTAGATGGTTGATGACACTCGTAGATCGGGAAAAATTCCTGCTGCCATGAACTCCACTTTTATTGCCCTTATTCCAAAAACGGATAACTCTTCCTCTTTAGGTGACTTCAGACCCATCTCTTTGTGCAACTATGTATATAAAGTGGTGTCAAAGATCATTGCTGGGCGGCTAAAGGGTATACTGTCCACTCATATTTCGGAGGAACAATTTTGATTTCTGGAAGGACGACAAATTCATGAGGCAATTGGTGTAGCTCAGGAAGGCATACATAGTATGAAAGCTCGGAAAATCAAAGGAGCCATTATCAAGATTGATTTGTCTAAAGCATATGATAAGGTGAGTTGGTTGTATATTCATTTACTCCTCACTCATCTGGGTTTTGCTGTGGATTTTATCAGGTGGATTATGAGTTGTATAACTACCGTATCCTTTGCGGTGCTCATCAATGGTGCTGCCTCTCCTTTTTTCCGGTCTGAGAGAGGCCTTCGTCAGGGATGTCCACTATCCCCTTTACTTTTCCTGCTGGTTGCTGAGGGGCTTAGTAAAGCACTGAAAAAAGCTTGCAGGGATGGTATCCAAGTGGCTCCTAATTTTTTTATCACACATCTGCTGTTCGTGGATGATATCCTTATCTTCTGCACTGGTTCAGTTAGGGACATGGAAACCCTACAGGACATTTTTCAACTTTTTTCAGCTGCTACGGGAATGGAGATCAATGAGCGGAAATCCACCCTATCAACTCACCTGCTCAGGGATTTTGAGATTGTGGCTATAGGTAGGATTTTCCCATATACCTCCCTACCTCTTGATGATGGCTTCTGTTATCTTGGGTTTCATTTAAAACGAAATGCCTATACAAAACAGGACTGGCAATGGCTTATTGAAAAAATTCACAAGAGGTTGAAGGTCTGGAGCCACAGGTGGTTATCGCGGGCAGGTCGGCTGGTTCTGGTGAAATCGGTATTGGAGGCCATTCCGGTCTATTGGATGTCCCTCTCGTGGATTCCAAAAGGAACACTGGAGAAAGCACGTCAATTATGATTTCGTTTCTTATGGAGCGGTAAAGGTGACTATGTATCCCCATGGGTTCCCTGGCAGAAGATCGCCATCCCGAAAGCATTAGGGGGATGGGGTCTTAAAAATATACATCTTTTCGCCAGGGCTTTGGCAGCTAAAGGAGTGTGGAGACTGTTAAAATCGGAGAGCCTTTGGACTAAAGTTGTTTTTCGGAAATATATTGCCCCTGTATCAACTTTGGATTGGGTACGGACGGTGGATAAGTCACATTTGGGATGCTCCATTATTTGGAAAGCTGTCATCTATTCATTCCCGGTGGTAGGAGATCTGCTTGCGTGGAATGTTGGAAATGGGCAGGCACTCTGTGTAGGGGAGGATCCGTGGTTTGGAAGCGCTGGTCATCACATTTTAAATGGTACTCTGATCTCTTCTCTACGGGACTTGGGTATCACACATCTATCTCATTTGGCTGCTCCGGATAGGATACATCCGTGGACACAGTCATGGGTGGATGTGGATTCATTGGCACTTTCTGTGGCCGATCGGGTGGATTTGCGGGCTTATTTAGGTGCCTTAACTCGATCACATATACATATACGGGACAGGGACGACTGCTTGGTATGGGAAGGCGCCCCAACTGGCTTGTACACACCCAAGGAGGGATACATCAGCCTGATTCATTTCCTGAATCCTCGTGAGCTGGTAGGGTGGTGGAAAATGATCTGGAAGATATACTGTCCATTGAAACATCGTCTTTTTATGTGGAATGTTCTTGAAAACACTGTACCTACCTGGGACTTTTTACAGAGGAAGAATCGGGTTGGGCCGGGCTGGTGCATCTTATGCAAAGCCAGCGAGAAAACCTGTTGTCACTTATTCCTTCAGTGTCCTTTTACGGTGCAAGTTTGGGAGGAATGTTCCAGAATTGTTAATGCTTCTCTGGATTGGGCAGGGTTTACTGTACTGGAGGCCTGGACTCGGTGGGTTTCGGAACCTATTGGAAAAATTTTCTTAAACCTTCCGTTATTGGTTGCGTGGGGCATTTGGATGGCTCGGAATATGATGATATTCAATGAGAAACAATGCACTCCAGTGGTAACTGCTGTTCAGATATGTGGTTTCCGAGAGGCTTTCCCTCATCACATCAAAGTGGCAAAACAGAGAGTGGTCCTTCCTTTGGACATCGATGAGACTATGCCTTGGGGATTTTATGACGGATCTGCTTTGGGTTTAAACTGCGGGGGTGGGGCAACACTACATCTCTCTATAAACCATACATTCAACCTGTCTTGGGGACTGGGGGAGGGAGGAAATAATTATGCTGAAATTATGAGTTTAAAACTTCTTCTCATCTTTGCACAGGAAAAGGGATGTCAGAGGTTAAATGTATATGGTGATTCTATGAATGTCACAAATTGGACAAATGGCACACAACAATGCAGGGATATTAGACTCGATAATATTCTTCAGGACATTCTGCAACTGAAACTTTCTTTTTTACATTTTTCTTGCAGACATGTATATAGGGAGAACAACAAGGAGGCGGATGAGGCTTCTAAGGTTGGCAGGGACTTGGCAGTGGGGTTGTGGAAAGTGAAGGAATACAACAATGGAACTCTCTATGAGTACTATCATAGACCCTTTATGGACGACATGCTTGGTATAGGATCGGTTCAGGCACAGGCCTAGGACAGGTCTTTTTTTTGGAATATGAACAGTTATTGATACTTGATGGCAGGGAGGTTTTTTGTTAAAACAAAATTGCTACAGTTATATCAGTGGACACTTGCAAGAGACTCGGGGAGTCATCTTGGTTTTTTCTTAAATTATGCTTACTAGTTCTTTTAAACTTGGTAACTTTCTACCGTGGGTAGTTACTATGAACAGATCGGATGGTTGTAAATGAACCGTTATGGCTTTATGACTTGTTTTATTGCTCCTTAAGTGGACAACTGGATGTTTCTACACATCTCTGTCAACTTACTTTTTTGCTCCTTAAGTGGACAACTGTATGCTTACTCTGCATATTCAGAATGTAATTTCTTCACCAGCTGAAATGAAATTACGCTTTTTTCCATGGAAAAAAAAAACAAAGTATGCACATTCTACATCATAACGACTTTCTATAGTTTGCGAATGCGTCCGGAAATAAGAAAATCTTACTTCCACCATTTTTTAAAATCACAGCTTCTAGAAGGTTTACATGATTTCTTAAAAAACACGAGTTTTTAGAAAATGTGTTTTATTTCATAAATGGAATCAACAAAGTATGCAAATTCTACGTCATAACGACTTTCTATAGTTTGCGCATTCGTCCGGAAATAAGAAAAGCTTACTTCCAACGTTTTTTAAAATCACAGCTTCTAGGAGGTATACACGATTTCGTAAAAAACACGTGTTTTTAGAAAATGTGTTTTATTTCATAAATGGAATCTACAAAGTATGCACATTCTACGTCATAACGACTTTCTATAGTTTGCGCATGCGTCCGGAAATAAGAAAAGCTTACTTCCCCCGTTTTTTAAAATCACAGCTTTTAGAAGGTTTACATGATTTCTTAAAAAACACGAGTTTTTAGAAAATGTGTTTTATTTCATAAATGGAATCAACAAAGTATGCACATTCTATGTCATAACGACTTTCTATAGTTTGTGCATGCGTCCGGAAATAAGAAAAGCTTACTTCCACCGTTTTTTAAAATCACAGCTTCTAGAAGGTTTACATGATTTCGTAAAAAACATGAGTTTTTAGAAAATGTGTTTTATTTCATAAATGGAATCTACAAAGTATGCACATTCTACGTCATAACGACTTTCTATAGTTTGCGCATGCGTCCGGAAATAAGAAAAGGTTACTTCCCCCATTTTTTAAAATCACAGCTTCTAGAAGGTTTACATGATTTCGTAAAAAACACGAGTTTTTAGAAAATGTGTTTTATTTCATAAATAGAATGTACAAAGTATGCACATTCTACGTCATAACGACTTTCTATAGTTTGCGCATGTGTCCGGAAATAAGAAAAGCTTACTTCCCCCGTTTTTTAAAATCACAGCTTCTAGAAGGTTTACATGATTTCTTAAAAAACACGAGTTTTTAGAAAATGTGTTTTATTTCACAAATGGAATCAACAAAGTATGCACATTCTAGGTCACAACGACTTTCTATAGTTTGCCCATGCGTCCGGAAATAAGAAAAGCTTACTTCCACCGTTTTTTAAAATCATAGCTTCTAGAAGGTTTACACGATTTCGTAAAAAACACGTGTTTTTAGAAAATGTGTTTTATTACATAAATGGAATCTATAAAGTATGCACATTCTACGACATAACGACTTTCTATAGTTTGCGCATGCGTCCGGAAATAAGAAAAGCTTACTTCCCCCGTTTTTTAAAATCACAGCTTCTAGATTTCTTAAAAAACACGAGTTTTTAGAAAATGTGTTTTATTTCATAAATGGAATCAACAAAGTATGCACATTCTACGTCATAACGACTTTCTATAGATTGCGCATGCGTCCGGAAATAAGAAAAGATTACTTCCACCGTTTTTTAAAAACACAGCTTCTAGAAGGTTGACATAATTTCGTAAAAAACACGAGTTTTTAGAAAATGTGTTTTATTTCATAAATGGAATCTACAAAGTATGCACATTCTATGTCATAACGACTTTCTATAGTTTTTGCATGCGTCCGGAAATAAGAAAAGCTTACTTCCACCGTTTTCTAAAATCACAGCTTCTAGAAGGTTTACATGATTTCGTAAAAAACACGAGTTTTTAGAAAATGTGCTTTACTTCATAAATGAAATCTACAAAGTATGGACATTCTACGTCATAACGACTTTCTATAGTTTGTGCATGCGTCCGGAAATAAGAAAAGCTTACTTCCACTGTTTTTTAAAATCACAGCTTCTAGAAGGTTTACATGATTTCGTAAAAAACACGAGTTTTTAGAAAATGTGTTTTATTTCAAAAATGGAATCAACAAAGTATGCACATTCTACGTCATCATGACTTTCTATAGTTTGCGCATTCGTCCGGAAATAAGAAAAGCTTACTTCCCCAATTTTTTAAAATCACAGCTTCTAGAAGGTTTACATGATTTCTTAAAAAACACGAGTTTTTAGAAAATGTGTTTTATTTCATAAATGGAATCAACAAAGTATGCACATTCTACATCATAACGACTTTCTATAGTTTGCGCATGCGTTTGGAAATAAGAAAAGCTTACTTCCACCGTTTTTTAACATCATAGCTTCTAGAAGGTTGACATGAATTCGTAAAAAACACGAGTTTTTAGAAAATGTGTTTTATTTCATAAATGGAATCTACAAAGTATGCACATTCTACGGCATAACGACTTTCTATAGTTTGCGCATGCGTCCGGAAATAAGAAAAGCTTACTTCCACCGTTTTTTAAAATCACAGCTTCTAGAAGGTTTACATGATTTCGTAAAAAACACGAGTTTTTAGAAAATGTGTTTTATTTCATAAATGGATTCTACAAAGTATGCGCATTCTACGTCATAACGACTTTCTATAGTTTGCGCATGCGTCCGGAAATAAGAAAAGCTTACTTCCCCCATTTTTTAAAATCACAGCTTCTAGAAGGTTTACATGATTTCTTAAAAAACACGAGTTTTTAGAAAATGTGTTTTATTTAAAAAATGGAATCTACAAAGTATGCACATTCTACGTCATAACGACTTTCTATAGTTTGCGCATTCGTTCGGAAATAAGAAAAGCTTACTTCCACCGTTTTTTAAAATCACAGCTTCTAGAAGGTTTGCATGATTTCGTAAAAAACACGAGTTTTTACAAAATGTGTTTTATTTCATAAATGGAATCTACAAAGTATGCACATTCTACGTCATAACGACTTTCTATAGTTTGCGCATGTGTCCGGAAATAAGAAAAGATTACTTCCCCCGTTTTTTAAAATCATAGCTTCTAGAAGGTTTACATGATTTGTTAAAAAACACGAGTTTTTAGAAAATGTGTTTTATTTCATAAATGGAATCTACAAAGTATGCACATTCTACGTCATAAAGACTTTCTATAGTTTGCGCATGCGTCCGGAAATAAGAAAAGCTTACTTCCACCGTTTTTTAAAATCACAGCTTCTAGAAGGTTTACATGATTTCGTAAAAAACACGAGTTTTTAGAAAATGTGTTTTATTTCATAAATGGAATCTACAAAGTATGCACATTCTACGTCATAACGACTTTCTATAGTTTGAGCATACGTCCGGAAATAAGAAAAGCTTACTTCCACCGTTTTTTAAAATCACAGCTTCTAGAAGGTTTACATGATTACGTAAAAAAAAATAGTTTTTAGAAAATGTGTTTTATTTCATAAATGGAATCTACAAAGTATGCACATTCTACGTCATAACGACTTTCTACAGTTTGCGCATACGTCCGGAAATAAGAAAAGCTTACTTCCACCGTTTTTTAAAATCACAGCTTCTAGAAGGTTTACATGATTTCGTAAAAAACACGAGTTTTTAGAAAATGTGTTTTATTTCATAAATGGAATCTACAAAGTATGCACATTCTACAGCATAACGACTTTCTATAGTTTGCGCATGCATCCGGAAATAAGAAAAGCTTACTTCCACCGTTTTTTAAAATCACAGCTTCTAGAAGGTTTACACGATTTCGTAAAAAACACGAGTTTTTAGAAAATGTGTTTTATTTCATAAATGGAATCTACAAAGTATGCACATTCTACGTCATAACGACTTTATATAGTTTGCGCATGCGTCCGGAAATAAGAAAAGCTTACTTCCCCCGTTTTTTAAAATCACAGCTTCTAGAAAGTTTACATGATTTCTTAAAAAACACGAGTTTTTAGAAAATGTGTTTTATTTCATAAATGGAATCTACAAAGTATGCACATTCCACGTCATAATGACTTTCTATAGTTTGCGCATGCGTCTGTAAATAAGAAAAGCTTACTTCCCCCATTTTTTAAAATCACAGCTTCTAGAAGGATTACATGATTTGTTAAAAAACATGAGTTTTTAGAAAATGTGTTTTATTTCATAAATGGAATCAACAAAGTATGCACATTCTACGTCATAACGACTTTCTATAGTTTGCGCATGCTTCCGGAAATAAGAAAAGCTTACTTCCACCGTTTTTTAAAATCACAGCTTCTAGAAGGTTTACATGATTTCGTAAAAAACACGAGTTTTTAGAAAATGTGTTTTATTTGATATGTCGAATATACAAAGTATGGAGATTCTACATCATAATGACTTTCTATAGTTTGCGCACACGTCCAGAAATAAGAAAAGTTTACTTCCACCGTTTTTTAAAATCACAGCTTCTAGAAGGTTTACATCATTTCGTAAAGAACACGAGTTTTTAGAAAATGTGTTTTATTTCATAAATGGAATCTACAAAGTATCCACATTCTACGTCATAACGAAATTCTATAGTTTGCGAATGCGTCCGGAAATAAGAAAAGCTTACTTCCACCGTTTTTTTAAATCACAGCTTCTAGAAGGTTTACATGATTTCGTAAAAAACACGAGTTTTTAGAAAATGTGTTTTATTTCATAAATGGAATCTACAAAGTATGCACATTCTACGTCATAACAACTTTCTGTAGTTTGCACACGCGTCTGGAAATAAGAAAACCTTACTTCCCCCGTTTTTTAAAATCACAGCTTCTAGAAGGCTTACATGATTTCTTAAAAAACACGAGTTTTTACAAAATGTGTTTTATTTCAGAAATGGAATAAACAAAGTATGCACATTCTACGACATAACGACTTTCTATAGTTTATGCATGCGTTTGGAAATAAGAAAAGCTTACTTCCCCCATTTTTTAAAATCACAGCTTCAAGAAGGTTTATATGATTTCTTAAAAAACACGAGTTTTTAGAAAATGTATTTTATTTCATAAATGGAATCAACAAAGTATGCACATTCTACGTCATAACGACTTTCTATAGTTTGCGCATGCGTCCGGAAATAAGAAAAGCTTACTTCCACCGTTTTTTAAAATCACAGCTTCTAGAACGTTTACATGATTTCGTAAAAAACACGAGTTTTTAGAAAATGTGTTTTATTTCATAAATGGAATCAGCAAACTGTGGACATTCTACGTCATAACGACTTTCTATAGTTTGCGCATTCGTTTGGAAATAAGAAAAGCTTACTTCCCGTGTTTTTTAAAATCACAGCTTCTAGAAGGTTTACATGATTTCTTAAAAAACACGAGTTTTTAGAAAATGTGTTTTATTTCATAAATGGAATCAACAAAGTTTGCACATTCTACGTCATAAGAAATTTCTATAGTTTGCGCATGCGTCCGGAAATAAGAAAAGCTTACTTCCACCGTTTTTTAAAATCACAGCTTTTAGAAGGTTTACATGATTTCGTAAAAAACACGAGTTTTTAGAAAATGTGTTTTATTTCATAAATGTAATCTACAAAGTATGCACATTTTACATCATAACGACTTTATATAGTTTGTGCATGCGTCCGGAAATAAGAAAAGCTTACTTTCCCCGTTTTTTTAAATCACAGCTTCTAGAAAGTTTACATGATTTCTTAAAAAACACGAGTTTTTAGAAAATGTTTTTTATTTCATAAATGGAATCAACAAAGTATGCACATTCTACGTCATAAGAACTTTCTATAGTTTATGCATGCATCCGGAAATAAGAAAAGCTTACTTCCCCCATTTTTTAAAATCACAGCTTCTAAAAGGTTTACATGATTTCGTAAAAAACACGAGTTTTTAGAAAATGTGTTGTATTTAATAAATGGAATCAACAAAGTATGCACATTCTACGTCATAACGACTTTCTATAGTTTGCGCATGCGTCCGGAAATAAGAAAATCTTACTTCCACCGTTTTTTAAAATCACAGCTTCTAGAAGGTTTACATGATTTCGAAAAAAACAGGAGTTTTTAGAAAATGTGTTTTATTTCATAAATGGAATCTAAAAAGTATGCACATTCTACGTCATAACGACTTTCCAGAGTTTGCGCATGCGTTTGGAAATAAGAAAAGCTTACTTCCCCCGTTATTTAAAATCACAGCTTCTAGAAGGTTTACATGATTTCGTAAAAAACACGAGTTTTTAGAAAATGTGTTTTATTTCATAAATGGAATCTACAAAGTATGCACATTCTAAGGCATAACGACTTTCTATAGTTTGCGCATGCGTCCGGAAATAAGAAAAGCTTACTTCCACCGTTTTTTAAAATCACAGCATCTAGAAGGTTTACATGATTTCGTAAAAAACACGAGTTTTTAGAAAATGTGTTTTATTTCATAAATGGAATCTACAAAGTATGCACATTCTACGTCATAATGACTTTATACAGTTTAAGCATTCGTCCGGAAATAAGAAAAGCTTACTTCCCCCGTTTTTTAAAATCACACCTTCTAGAAGGTTTACATGATTTCTTAAAAATCACGAGATTTTAGAAAATGTGTTTTATTTCATAAATGGAATCAACAAAGTATGCACATTCTGCGTCATAACGACTTTCTATAGTTTGCGCATGCGTTCAGAAATAAGAAAAGCTTACTTCCCACGTTTTTTAAAATCACAGCTTCTAGAAGGTTTACATGAATTCTTAAAAAACACGAGTTTTTAGAAAATGTGTGTTATTTCATAAATAGAATCAAAAAGTATGCACATTCTATGTCATAACGACTTTCTATAGTTTGTGCATGCGTCCGGAAATAAGAAAAGCTTACTTCCACCATTTTTTAAAATCACAGCTTCTACGAGGTTTACATGATTTCTTAAAAAACACGAGTTTTTAGAAAATGTGTTTTATTTCATAAATGGAATCTACAAAGTATGCACATTCTACGTCATAATGACATTCTATAGTTTGCGCATTCGTCCGGAAATAAGAAAAGCTTACCTCCACCGTTTTTTAAAATCACAGCTTCTAGAAGGTTTACATGATTTCGTAAAAAACACGAGTTTTTAGAAAATGTGTTTTATTTCATAAATGGATTCTACAAAGTATGCGCATTCTACGTCATAACGACTTTCTATAGCTTGCGCATGCGTCGGGAAATAAGAAAAGCTTACTTCCACCGTTTTTTAAAATCACAGCTTCGAGAAGGTTTAGATGATTTCGTAAAAAACACAAGTTTTCAGAAAATGTGTTTTATTTCATAATTTGAATCAACAAAGTATGCACATTCTACGTCATAACGACTTTCTATAGTTTGCGCATACGTCCGAAAATAAGAAAAGCTTACTTCCCCCATTTTTTAAAATCACAGCTTCTAGAAGGTTTACATGATTTCTTAAAAAACACGAGTTTTTAGAAAATGTGTTTTATTTCATAAATGGAATCTACAAAGTATGCACATTCTACGTCATAACGACTTTCTATAGTTTGCGCATTCATCCGGAAATAAGAAAAGCTTACTTCCCCCATTTTTTAAAATCACAGCTTCTAGAAGGTTTACATGATTTCTTAAAAAACACGAGTTTTTAGAAAATGTGTTTTATTTCAAAAATGGAATCTACAAAGTATGCACATTCTACGTCATAACGACTTTCTATAGTTTGCGCATTCGTCCGGAAATAAGAAAAGCTTACTTCCACCGTTTTTTAAAATCACAGCTTCTAGAAGGTTTACATGATTTCGTAAAAAACACGAGTTTTTACAAAATGTGTTTTATTTCATAAATGGAATCTACAAAGTATGCACATTCTACGTCATAACGACTTTCTATAGTTTGCTCATGCATCCGGAAATAAGAAAAGATTACTTCCCCCGTTTTTTAAAATCATAGCTTCTAGAAGGTTTACATGATTTGTTAAAAAACACGAGTTTTTAGAAAATGTGTTTTATTTCATAAATGGAATCTACAAAGTATGCACATTCTACGTCATAAAGACTTTCTATAGTTTGCGCATGCGTCCGGAAATAAGAAAAGCTTACTTCCACCGTTTTTTAAAATCACAGCTTCTAGAAGGTTTACATGATTTCGTAAAAAACACGAGTTTTTAGAAAATGTGTTTTATTTCATAAATGGAATCTACAAAGTATGCACATTCTACGTCATAACGACTTTCTATAGTTTGAGCATACGTCCGGAAATAAGAAAAGCTTACTTCCACCGTTTTTTAAAATCACAGCTTCTAGAAGGTTTACATGATTACGTAAAAAAAAATAGTTTTTAGAAAATGTGTTTTATTTCATAAATGGAATCAACAAAGTATGCACATTCTACATCATAACGACTTTCTATAGTTTGCTCATGCGTTTGGAAATAAGAAAAGCTTACTTCCCCTGTTTTTTAAAATCACAGCTTCTAGAAGGTTTACATGATTTCTTAAAAAACACGAGTTTTTAGAAAATGTGTTTTATTTCATAAATGGAATCAACAAAGTATGCACATTCTACATCATAACGTCTTTCTATATTTTGCGCATGCTTTTGGAAATAAGAAAAGCTTACATCCCCCATTTTTTAAAATCACAGCTTCTAGAAGGTTTACATGATTTCTTAAAAAACATGAGTTTTTAGAAAATTGTTTTATTTTATAAATGGAATCAACAAAGTATGCACATTCTATGTCATAACGACTTTATATAGTTTGCGCATTCGACCGGAAATAAGAAAAGCTTACTTCCACCGTTTTTTAAAATCACAGCTTCTTGAAGGTTTACATGATTTCGTAAAAAACACGAGTTTTTAGAAAATGCGTTTTATTTCATAAATGGAATCTACAAAGTATGCACATTCTACGTCATAACGACTTTCTATAGTTTGCGCATGCGTCCGGAAATAAGAAAAGCTTACTTCCCCCGTTTTTTTAAATCACAGCTTCTAGAAGGTTTACATGATTTCTTAAAAAACACGAGTTTTTAGAAAATGTGTTTTATTTCATAAATGGAATCAACAAAGTATGCACATTCTACGTCATAACGACTTTCTATAGTTTGCGCATGCGTCCGGAAATAAGAAAAGCTTACTTCCCCCGTTTTTCTAAATCACAACTTCTAGAAGGTTTACATGATTTCTTAAAAAACACGAGTTTTTAGATAATGTGTTTTATTTCATAAATGGAATCTACAAAGTATGCACATTCTACGTCATAACAACTTTCTATAGTTTGCGCATGCGTCCGAAAATAAGAAAAGCTTACTTCCACCATTTTTTAAAATCACAGCTTCTAGAAGGTTTACATGATTTCGTAAAAAACAAGAGTTTTTAGAAAATGTGTTTTATTTCATAAATGGAATCTACAAAGTATGCACATTCTACATCATAACGACTTTCTATAGTTTGCGCATGCGTTTGGAAATAAGAAAAGCTTACTTCCCCTGTTTTTTAAAATCTTAGCTTCTAGAAGGTTTACATGATTTCTTAAAAAACACGAGTTTTTAGAAAATGTGTTTTATTTCATAAATGGAATCAACAAAGTATGCACATTCTACGTCATAACGTCTTTCTATAGTTTGCGCATGCTTTTGGAAATAAGAAAAGCTTACATCCCCCGTTTTTTAAAATCACAGCTTCTAGAAGGTTTACATGATTTCTTAAAAAAACATGAGTTCTTAGAAAATTGTTTTATTTCATAAATGGAATCAACAAAGTATGCACATTCTACGTCATAACGTCTTTCTATAGTTTGCACATGCGTCCGGAAATAAGAAATGCTTACTTCCACCATTTTTTAAAATCACAGTTTCTAGAAGGTTTACATGATTTCTTAAAAAACATGAGTTTTTAGAAAATGTGTTTTATTTCATAAATGGAATCAACAAAGTATGCACATTCTACGTCATAACGACTTTCTATAGTTTGCGCATGCGTCTGGAAATAAGAAAAGCTTACTTCCCCCGTTTTTTTAAATCACAGCTTCTAGAAGGTTTACATGATTCTTAAAAAACACGAGTTTTTAGAAAATGTGTTTTATTTCATAAATGGAATCAACAAAGCATGCACATTCTACCTCATAACGAATTTCTATAGTTTGCGCATGTGTCCGGAAATAAGAAAAGCTTACTTCCACCGTTTTTTAAAATCACAGCTTCTAGAAAAACACGAGTTTTTAGAAAATGTGTTTTATTTCATAAATTTAATCAACAAAGTATGCACATTCTATGTCATAACGACTTTCTATAGTTTGCGCATTCGACCGGAAATAAGAAAAGATTACTTCCCCCGTTTTTTAAAATCACAGCTTCTTGAAGGTTTACATGATTTCGTAAAAAACACGAGTTTTTAGAAAATGTGTTTTATTTCATAAATGGAATCTACAAAGTATGCACATTCTACGTCATAATGACTTTCTATAGTTTGCGCATGCGTCCGGAAATAAGAAAAGCTTACTTCCCCCGTTTTTTTAAATCACAGCTTCTAGAAGGTTTACATGATTTCTTAAAAAACACGAGTTTTTAGAAAATGTGTTTTATTTCATAAATGGAATCAACAAAGTATGCACATTCTACGTCATAACGACTTTCTATAGTTTGCGCATGCGTCCGGAAATAAGAAAAGCTTACTTCCCCCGTTTTTCTAAATCACAGCTTCTAGAAGGTTTACATGATTTCTTAAAAAACACGAGTTTTTAGATAATGTGTTTTATTTCATAAATGGAATCTACAAAGTATGCACATTCTACGTCATAACAACTTTCTATAGTTTGCGCATGCGTCCGAAAATAAGAAAAGCTTACTTCCACCATTTTTTAAAATCACAGCTTCTCGAAGGTTTACATGATTTCTTAAAAAACATGAGTTTTTAGAAAATCGTTTTATTTTATAAATGGAATCAACAATGTATGCACATTCTACGTCATAACGTCTTTCTATAGTTTGCACATGCGTCCGGAAATAAGAAATGCTTACTTCCACCATTTTTTAAAATCACAGCTTCTAGAAGGTTTACATGATTTCTTAAAAAACATGAGTTTTTAGAAAATGTGTTTTATTTCATAAATGGAATCAACAAAGTATGCACATTCTACGTCATAACGACTTTCTATAGTTTGCGCATGCGTCTGGAAAGAAGAAAAGCTTACTTCCCCCCGTTTTTTTAAATCACAGCTTCTAGAAGGTTTACATGATTCTTAAAAAACACGAGTTTTTAGAAAATGTGTTTTATTTCATAAATGGAATCAACAAAGCATGCACATTCTACGTCATAACGACTTTCTATAGTTTGCGCATGCGTCCGGAAATAAGAAAAGCTTACTTCCCCCGTTTTTCTAAATCACAGCTTCTAGAAGGTTTGCATGATTTCTTAAAAAATACGAGTTTTTAGATAATGTGTTTTATTTCATAAATGGAATCTACAAAGTATGCACATTCTACGTCATAACAACTTTCTATAGTTTGCGCATGCGTCCGAAAATAAGAAAAGCTTACTTCCACCATTTTTTAAAATCACAGCTTCTAGAAGGTTTACATGATTTCGTAAAAAACAAGAGTTTTTAGAAAATGTGTTTTATTTCATAAATGGAATCTACAAAGTATGCACATTCTACATCATAACGACTTTCTATAGTTTGCGCATGCGTCCGGAAATAAGAAAAGCTTACTTCCCCCGTTTTTCTAAATCACAGCTTCTAGAAGGTTTACATGATTTCTTAAAAAACACGAGTTTTTAGGTCATATGTTTTAGTTCATAAATGGAATCAACAAAGTATGCACATTCTACGTCATAACGACTTTCTATAGTTTTCGCATGCGTTTGGAAATAAGAAAAGCTTACTACCCCCGTTTTTTAAAATCACAGCTTCTAGAAGGTTTACATGATTTCTTAAAAAACACGAGTTTTTAGAAAATGTGTTTTATTTCATAAATGGAATCAACAAAGTATGCACATTCTTCGTCATAACGAATTTCTATAGTTTGCGCATGCGTCCGGAAATAAGAAAAGCTTACTTCCACTATTTTTTAAAATCACAGCTTCTAGAAGGTTTACGTGATTTCTTAAAAAACACGAGTTTTTAGAAAATGTGTTTTATTTCATAAATGGAATCAACAAAGTATGCACATTCTACGTCATAACGATTTTCTATAGTTTGCGCATTCGTCCGGAAATAAGAAAAGCTTACTTCCACCGTTTTATAAAATCACAGTTTATAGAAGGTTTACACGATTTCGTAAAAAACACGTGTTTTTAGAAAATGTGTTTTATTTCATAAATGGAATCTACAAAGTATGCACATTCCACGTCATAACGACTTTCTATAGTTTGCGCATGCGTCCCGAAATAAGAAAAGCTTACTTCCCCCGTTTTTTAAAATCACAGCTTCTAGAAGGTTTACATGATTTCTTAAAAAACACGAGTTTTTAGAAAATGTGTTTTATTTCATAAATTGAATCAACAAAGTATGCACATTCTAAGACATAACGACTTTCTATAGTTTTCGCATGCGTCCGGAAATAAGAAAATCTTACTTCCACCGTTTTTTAAAATCACAGCTTCTAGAAGGTTTACATGATTTTGTAAAAAACACGTGTTTTTAGAAAATGTGTTTTATTTATAAAATGGAATCTACAAAGTATGCACATTCTACGTCAGAACGACTTTCTATAGTTTTCGCATGCTTCCGGAAATAAGAAAAGCTTACATCCACCGTTTTTCAAAATCACAGCTTCTAGAAGGTTTACATGATTTCGTAAAAAAAACGAGTTTTTAGAGAATGTGTTTTATTTCATAAATGGAATCTACAAATTATGCACATTCTACGTCATAACGACTTTCTATAGTTTGCGCATCCGTCTGGAAATAAGAAAAGCTTACTTCCACCGTTTTTTTAAATCACAGCTTCTAGAAGGTTTACATGATTTCTTAAAAAACATGAGTTTTTAGAAAATGTGTTTTATTTCATAAATGGAATCTACAAAGTATGCACATTCTACGTCATAACGACTTTCTATAGTTTGTGCATGCGTCCGGAAATAAGAAAAGCTTACTTCCCCCGTTTTTTAAAATCACAGCTTCTAGAAGGTTTACATGATTTCTTAAAAAACACGAGTTTTTAGAAAATGTGTTTTATTTCCTAAATCGAATCTACAAAGTATGCACTTTCTACGTCATAACGACTTTCTATAGTTTGCGCATGCGTCCGGAAATAAGAAAAGCTTACTTCCCCCGTTTTTTAAAATCATAGCTTCTAGAAGGTTTACATGATTTCTTAAAAAACAAGAGTTTTTAGAAAATGTGTTTTATTTCATAAAAGGAATCAACAAAGTATGCACATTCTACGTCACAACGATTTTCTATAGTTTGCGCATGCGTTTGGAAATAAGAAAAGCTTACTTCCACCATTTTTTAAAATCACAGCTTCTAGAAGGTTTACATGATTTTGTAAAAAACACGTGTTTTTAGAAAATGTGTTTTATTTCAAAAATGGAATCTACAAAGTATGCACATTCTACGTCAGAACGACTTTCTATAGTTTACGCATGCGTCCGGAAATAAGAAAAGCTTACATCCACCGTTTTTTAAAATCACAGCTTCTAGAAGGTTTACATGATTTCGTAAAAAAAACGAGTTTTTAGAGAATGTGTTTTATTTCATAAATGGAATCTACAAATTATGCACATTCTACGTCATAACGACTTTCTATAGTTTGCGCATCCGTCTGGAAATAAGAAAAGCTTACTTCCACCGTTTTTTTAAATCACAGCTTCTAGAAGGTTTACATGATTTCTTAAAAAACATGAGTTTTTAGAAAATGTGTTTTATTTCATAAATGGAATCTACAAAGTATGCACATTCTACGTCATAACGACTTTCTATAGTTTGCGCATGCGTCCGGAAATAAGAAAAGCTTACTTCCCCCGTTTTTTAAAATCACAGCTTCTAGAAGGTTTACATGATTTCTTAAAAAACACGAGTTTTTAGAAAATGTGTTTTATTTCATAAATGGAATCAACAAAGTATGCACATTCTACGTCATAACGAATTTCTATAGTTTGCGCATGCGTTTGGAAATAAGAAAAGCTTACTTCCCCCGTTTTTTAAAATCACAACTTCTAGAAGGTTTACATGATTTCTTAAAAAACACTAGTTTTTAGAAAATATGTTTTATTTCATAAATGGAATCAACAAAGTATGCACATTCTACGTCATAATGGCTTTTTATAGTTTTCGCATGCGTCCGGAAATAAGAAAAACTTACTTCCACTGTTTTTTAAAATCACAGCTTCTAGAAGGTTTACATGATTTCGTAAAAAACACGAGTTTTTAGAAAATGTGTTTTATTTCATAAATGGAATCTACAAAGCATGCACATTCTACGTCATAACGACTTTCTATAGTTTGCGCATGCCTCCGGAAATAAGAAAAGCTTACTTCCCCCGTTTTTTAAAATCACAGCTTCTAGAAGGTTTACATGATTTCTAAAAAAACACGAGTTTTTAGAAAATGTGTTTTATTTCATAAATGGAATCCACAAAGTATGCACATTCTACGTCATAACGACTTTCTATAGTTTGCGCATGCGTCTGGAAATAAGAAAATCTTACTTCCACCGTTTTTTAAAATCACAGCTTCTAGAAGGTTTACATGATTTCATAAAAAACATGAGTTTTTAGAAAATGTGTTTATTTCATAAATGGAATCAACAAACTATGCACATTCTACGTCATAACGACTTTCTATAGTTTCCGCATTCGACCGGAAATAAGAAAAGCTTACTTCGACCGTTTTTTAAAATCACAGCTTCTTGAAGGTTTACATGATTTCGTAAAAAACACGAGTTTTTAGAAAATGTGTTTTATTTCATAAATGGAATCTACAAAGTATGCACATTCTACGTCATAACGATTTTCTATAGTTTGCGCATGCGTCCGGAAATAAGAAAAGCTTACTTCCCCCGTTTTTTTAAATCACAGCTTCTAGAAGGTTTACATGATTTCTTAAAAAACACGAGTTTTTAGAAAATGTGTTTTATTTCATAAATGGAATCAACAAAGTATGCACATTCTACGTCATAACGAATTTCTATAGTTTGCGCATGCGTCCGGAAATAAGAAAAGCTTACTTCCCCCGTTTTTCTAAATCACAGCTTCTAGAAGGTTTACATGATTTCTTAAAAAACACGAGTTTTTAGAAAAAGTGTTTTATTTCATAAATGGAATCAACAAAGTATGCACATTCTATGTCATAACGACTTTCTATAGTTTGCGCATGCGTCCGGAAATAAGAAAAGCTTACTTCCCCCGTTTTTTAAAATCACAGCTTCTAGAAGGTTTACATGATTTCTAAAAAAACATGAGTTTTTAGAAATTGTGTTTTATTTCATAAATGGAATCTACAAAGTATGCACATTCTACATCATAACTACTTTCTATAGTTTGCGCATGCGTCCGGAAATAAGAAAAGTTTACTTCCACCGTTTTTTAAAATCACAGCTTCTAGAAGGTTTACATGATTTCGTAAAAAACACGAGCTTTTAGAAAATGTGTTTTATTTCATAAATGGAATCTACAAAGTATGCACATTCTACGTCATAACGACTTTTTATAGTTTGCACATGCATCCGGAAATAAGAAAAGCTTACTTCCCCCGTTTTTTAAAATCACAGCTTCTAGAACGTTTACATGATTTCTTAAAAAACATGAGTTTTTAGAAAATGTGTTTTATTTCATAAATGGAATCAACAAAGTATGCACATTCTACATCATAACGACTTTCTATAGTTTGCGCATGCGTTTGGAAATAAGAAAAGCTTACTTCCCCTGTTTTTTAAAATCACAGCTTCTAGAAGGTTTACATGATTTCTTAAAAAACACGAGTTTTTAGAAAATGTGTTTTATTTCATAAATGGAATCAACAAAGTATGCACATTCTACGTCATAACGTCTTTCTATAGTTTGCGCATGCTTTTGGAAATAAGAAAAGCTTACATTCCCCCTTTTTTAAAATCACAACTTCTAGAAGGATTACATGATTTCTTAAAAAACATGAGTTTTTAGAAAATTGTTTTATTTCATAAATGGAATCAACAAAGTATGCACATTCTACGTCATAACGTCTTTCTATAGTTTGCACATGCGTCCGGAAATAAGAAATGCTTACTTCCACCATTTTTTAAAATCGCAGCTTCTAGAAGGTTTACATGACTTCTTAAAAAACACGAGTTTTTAGAAAATGTGTTTTATTTCATAAATGGAATCAACAAAGTATGCACATTCTACGTCATAACGACTTTCTATAGTTTGCGCATGCGTCCGGAAATAAGAAAAGCTTACTTCCCCCGTTTTTTAAAATCACAGCTTCTAGAAGGTTTACATGATTTCGTAAAAAACACGAGTTTTTAGAAAATGTGTTTTATTTCATAAATGGAATCTTCAAAGTATGCACATTCTACATCATAACGATTTTCTATAGCTTGCGCATGCGTCCGGAAATAAGAAAAGCTTACTTCCCCCGTTTTTTAAAATCACAGCTTCTAGAAGGTTTACATGATTTCTAAAAAAACACGAGTTTTTAGAAAATGTGTTTTATTTCATAAATAGAATCAATAAAGTATGCACATTCTACATCATAACGATTTTTTATAGCTTGCGCATGCGTCCGGAAATAAGAAAAGCTTACTTCCCCCGTTTTTTAAAATCACAGCTTCTAGAAGGTTTACATGATTTCTAAAAAAACACGAGTTTTTAGAAAATGTGTTTTATTTCATAAATGGAATCTACAAAGTATGCACATTCTACGTCATAACGACTTTCTATAGTTTGCACATGCGTCCGGAAATAAGAAAAGCTTACTTCCCCGTTTTTTAAAATCACAGCTTCTAGAACGTTTACATGATTTCTTAAAAAACACGAGTTTTTAGAAAATGTGTTTTATTTCATAAATGGAATCAACAAAGTATGCACATTCTACGTCATAACGACTTTCTATAGTTTACGCATGCGTCCGGAAATAAGAAAAGCTTACTTCCCCCGTTTTTTAAAATCACAGCTTCTAGAAGGTTTACATGATTTCGTAAAAAACACGAGTTTTTAGAAAATGTGTTTTATTTCATAAATGGAATCTTCAAAGTATGCACATTCTACATCATAACGATTTTTTATAGCTTGCGCATGCGTCCGGAAATAAGAAAAGCTTACTTCCCCCGTTTTTTAAAATCACAGCTTCTAGAAGGTTTACATGATTTCTAAAAAAACACGAGTTTTTAGAAAATGTGTTTTATTTCATAAATGGAATCAACAAAGTATGCACCTTCTACGTCATAACGACTTTCTATAGTTTGCGCATGCGTCCGGAAATAAGAAAAGCTTACTTCCACCGTTTTTTAAAATCACAGCTTCTAGACAAACACGACTTTTTAGAAAATGTGTTTTATTTCATAAATGGAATCAACAAAGTATGCACATTCTATGTCATAACGACTTTCTATAGTTTGCGCATTCGACCGGAAATAAGAAAAGATTACTTCCCCCGTTTTTTAAAATCACAGCTTCTTGAAGGTTTACATGATTTCGTAAAAAACACGAGTTTTTAGAAAATGTGTTTTATTTCATAAATGGAATCTACAAAGTATGCACATTCTACGTCATAACGACTTTCTATAGTTTGCGCATGCGTCCGGAAATAAGAAAAGCTTACTTCCCCCGTTTTTTTAAATCACAGCTTCTAGAAGGTTTACATGATTTCTTAAAAAACACGAGTTTTTAGAAAATGTGTTTTATTTCATAAATGGAATCAACAAAGTATGCACATTCTACGTCATAACGACTTTCTATAGTTTGCGCATGCGTCCGGAAATAAGAAAAGCTTACTTCCCCCGTTTTTCTAAATCACAGCTTCTAGAAGGTTTACATGATTTCTTAAAAAACACGAGTTTTTAGATAATGTGTTTTATTTCATAAATGGAATCTACAAAGTATGCATATTCTACGTCATAACAACTTTCTATAGTTTGCGCATGCGTCCGAAAATAAGAAAAGCTTACTTCCACCATTTTTTAAAATCACAGCTTCTAGAAGGTTTACATGATTTCGTAAAAAACAAGAGTTTTTAGAAAATGTGTTTTATTTCATAAATGGAATCTACAAAGTATGCACATTCTACATCATAACGACTTTCTATAGTTTGCGCATGCATTTGGAAATAAGAAAAGCTTACTTCCCCTGTTTTTTAAAATCACAGCTTCTAGAAGGTTTACATGATTTCTTAAAAAACACGAGTTTTTAGAAAATGTGTTTTATTTCATAAGTGGAATCAACAAAGTATGCACATTCTACGTCATAACGTCTTTCTATAGTTTGCGCATGCTTTTGGAAATAAGAAAAGCTTACATCCCCCGTTTTTTAAAATCACAGCTTCTAGAAGGTTTACATGATTTCTTAAAAAACATGAGTTTTTAGAAAATTGTTTTATCTCATAAATGGAATCAACAAAGTATGCACATTCTACGTCATAACGTCTTTCTATAGTTTGCACATGCGTCCGGAAATAAGAAATGCTTACTTCCACCATTTTTTAAAATCACAGCTTCTAGAAGGTTTACATGATTTCTTAAAAAACATGAGTTTTTAGAAAATGTGTTTTATTTCATAAATGGAATCAACAAAGTATGCACATTCTACGTCATAACGACTTTCTATAGTTTGCGCATGCGTCTGGAAATAAGAAAAGCTTACTTCCCCCGTTTTTTTAAATCACAGCTTCTAGAAGGTTTACATGATTCTTAAAAAACACGAGTTTTTAGAAAATGTGTTTTATTTCATAAATGGAATCAAGAAAGCATGCACATTCTACGTCATAACGACTTTCTATAGTTTGCGCATGCGTCCGGAAATAAGAAAAGCTTACTTCCCCCGTTTTTCTAAATCACAGCTTCTAGAAGGTTTACATGATTTCTTAAAAAACACGAGTTTTTAGATAATGTGTTTTATTTCATAAATGGAATCTACAAAGTATGCAAATTCTATGTCATAACAACTTTCTATAGTTTGCGCATGCGTCCGAAAATAAGAAAAGCTTACTTCCACCATTTTTTAAAATCATAGCTTCTAGAAGGTTTACATGATTTCGTAAAAAACAAGAATTTTTAGAAAATGTGTTTTATTTCATAAATGGAATCTACAAAGTATGCACATTCTACGTCATAACGACTTTCTATAGTTTACGCATGCGTCTGGAAATAAGAAAAGCTTACTTCCCCCGTTTTTTAAAATCACAGCTTCTAGAAGGTTTACATGATTTCGTAAAAAACACGAGTTTTTAGAAAATGTGTTTTATTTCATAAATGGAATCTACAAAGTATGCACATTCTACATCATAACGACTTTCTATAGTTTGCGCATGCGTCCGGAAATAAGAAAAGCTTACTTCCCCCGTTTTTCTAAATCACAGCTTCTAGAAGGTTTACATGATTTCTTAAAAAACACGAGTTTTTAGATCATATGTTTTATTTCATAAATGGAATCAACAAAGTATCCACATTCTACGTCATAACGAATTTCTATAGTTTTCGCATGCGTTTGGAAATAAGAAAAGCTTACTACCCCCGTTTTTTAAAATCACAGCTTCTAGAAGGATTACATGATTTCTTAAAAAACACGAGTTTTTAGAAAATGTGTTTTATTTCATAAATGGAATCTACAAAGTATGCACATTCCACGTCATAACGACTTTCTATAGTTTGCGCATGCGTCCGGAAATAAGAAAAGCTTACTTCCACTGTTTTTTAAAATCACAGCTTCTAGAAGGTTTACGTGATTTCTTAAAAAACACGAGTTTTTAGAAAATGTGTTTTATTTCATAAATGGAATCAACAAAGTATGCACATTCTACGTCATAACGATTTTCTATAGTTTGTGCATTCGTCCGGAAATAAGAAAAGCTTACTTCCACCGTTTTATAAAATCACAGTTTATAGAAGGTTTACACGATTTCGTAAAAAACACGTGTTTTTAGAAAATGTGTTTTATTTCATAAATGGAATCTACAAAGTATGCACATTCCACGTCATAACGACTTTCTATAGTTTGCGCATGCGTCCGGAAATAAGAAAAGCTTACTTCCCCCGTTTTTTTAAATCACAGCTTCTAGAAGGTTTACATGATTTCTTAAAAAACACGAGTTTTTAGAAAATGTGTTTTATTTCATAAATGGAATCTACAAAGTATGCACATTCTACGTCATAACGACTTTCTATAGTTTGCGCGTGCGTCCGGAAATAAGAAAAGCTTACTTCCCCCGTTTTTCTAAATCACAGCTTCTAGAAGGTTTACATGTTTTCTTAAAAAACACGAGTTTTTAGATAATGTGTTTTTTTTCATAAATGGAATATACAAAGTATGCACATTCTATGTCATAACGACTTTCTATAGTTTTTGCATGCGTCCGGAAATAAGAAAAGCTTACTTCCACCATTTTTTAAAATCACAGCTTCTAGAAGGTTTACATGATTTCGTAAAAAACACGAGTTTTTAGAAAATGTGTTTTATTTCATAAATGGAATCTACAAAGTATGCACATTCTACGTCATAACGACTTTCTATAGTTTGCACATGCGTCCGGAAATAAGAAAAGCTTACTTCCCCCGTTTTTTAAAATCACAGCTTCTAGAAGGTTTACATGATTTCTTAAAAAACACGAGTTTTTAGAAAATGTGTTTTATTTCATAAATGGAATCAACAAAGTATGCGATTTAAACAAAGTGCTTATAGGCTGTAAGCCTCAGACAAATGGATGGCGATTCTTGGAGCGATTTCTTGGAGCGACGGAGGTTTTTACTGGGCATGGCGGAACCCTAGGAGCTGGGGATGAGCGCAGGTCGGCCTGCGGCTGTCAGTGATGCAGTTTTATCCACAATCACTTTCCTTGCACGGTTGGTGGCGGATATCTAGGAACCCCGTCCGGTTTGTATACAAAACCCTGTTCACATTTTACCCTGGTCTATGTTTTTACCTGGGTTACGGTGGGCTGGTGGTAGCTAGTAACCATGGCTACGTATGACGACCGCGTAGATTATTCCTTTGACCCATCTAATGATGCGGCCATATGGACTCAACCTTCGGGCGTCGGGTGGCAGGTAGGGTTATATCCTGGGGAAGGAGGGGTGGAGGTTACATCTGCTGCGGAAAGTGCCGCTCTGGTCTTCTCACCATCTGGTTTTCTTAATATTTCTCCGGGCTTGGGACCGATATCTGCTCCCTCCCCCGATATCCCACCTATAACGCCTTTAAAGGATGCGGGGGCTCTTTGGTCTTCGGAACAGGTCTTAACTGCACTGGAGGGCTCGGAGGACAGGCATAAGGGTCCTGATTTTGCATCTGAGGGACATCTTGGAACTGTTGGCGGGGTTGATTCTACTGCGGCTCCACTTCCTGTTTTATGTGCTGCGGAGGGTGGGGTTTGCACGTGGTCGGGACAATTAGAACCTCACGAACACCGGGGTTTTGCCAGCCCCTGTTTGGGTTCCGGTACTAGCTCGGATGAATGGGGAGGACCTTCTTCCGGGGATAATGCACAGCAGGGGAAACGGGGTAAAAAGCGTTGGCTGAAGCTTAGCAGGACAAAATACAACTACGCCCTGGGGGAAGATATCGAGTGGAATCGATTGGTCAAGATGACCGGTATCACCTTGGTTGGCAAAGCATTAGGCAGATCCTTTTCTCTCAGCACCATCGAAGCTTGGGTGGGGGAGCATTGGGCTGGTACCTTGGGCTATACTCCGGAGGTTGTGGAGCTAACACGCAACTGGTTTGCTTTCAATTTCCATGAGGAGGAACATACCAGATGGGTTCTGAATTCAAACTGGAGTTGGGACCACTGTCCGGTGATGATCAAACCTTGGCATCCGATGTTTGATGCTAGTCGGGAAAGACTGGATATTGTTCCGCTGTGGGTTCGACTCCCAGGTTTACCCCTTCATTACTGGTTGGAGCGCCATTTCAGGGGGATTGGCAACATGATTGGTACATATTTAGATGGGGACTATAGTTTTCTTCATACCCGCCAGAGGAAGGTTGCCCGTATCCTGGTCAATCTGAATATCAGAGATGGAGTCGTACCGGATGTTACCCGCAGCTGGGGACCCTATGTGTATATGCAGAAATTGGATTATGAAAATGTTCCTTTCAGATGCCACCGCTGTCATGCTTATGGTCATCCGATCGCTGAATGTAAACTTCCTTTTCGTCGGAAAAATATTGGTTCGCACAAAGCCCCTATTGTTGAGGTTGTTTCTCCTCCCTTGGAGGACCCTGTGGCTATACCCCTTCCTAATGTGGTTTTGGACAAGGGTCATGGTTCTCCTCGGGACTCGGCGGACGCTCGACCTGCTTGCACTTCTACACCGGTTTCGGGTGCTTTGGTGGCTGGGGCTGATGTCTTACCAAAGGAGATGGGAGTGGAGGCGCCACTCACTGGGGAAGCGTTTCCTGGTACTACTGCTTTGGAGCCCTCTCGTCAGACAACTATTACGGAACCTGGGTCTTCGTTCGCGGGTATACCTCATTCCATTACTCCTCTGTCCTTACATTTTGTTTTAAAGAATTTGTCTTTTGATAATCCTGACTGGATAGAGGCTTTGAAAAATTTGAATATCTCTACGGCAATGGAGTTGGATTTACCCGACTGCTTAGACCCTACTCTCCCTTCCTGCTCCTCTACTCTGTCAAACTCTGGGGTGCTGTTGATTGACCATCCCTCTGTGGCTGAACCTAGGCCTACTGAAGACCTCTCCCCCTCCTCCCCCACCACATCATCCGACTCCGGTTATTTCCTACGTTCCCTTTTGAAGATCTCCCCGGGTGGGTTGGGTACTGGGGTCAACACTATTGTCAAACCTGGAAAGGGCAGAGGCAGAAAATCCCATCTATCTAAGGCACAAACCAAGGCTAAGATGGACCTCATGGACGGAAAACAAGTGACTATTGATCGGGTGCTTAGAGCGGTGCGAGCCCAAAAGCGGGGTCGTTGATGAAGGTGATGTCTTTTAACTGTCGGGGTCTAGCTGGTCCCCATAAAAGATCAGCATTGCACAGAGTGGTATCTCTTGAACACCCAGATATCATTCTGCTTCAGGAAACTATGGGTGTGGGGGAGACTATTAAATCTTTACTTGAAGTATGGTTTGGTGGCTGGAATTTTGCCACCTTGGATGCTCGGGGCCGGTCTGGTGGGCAGGCTATTGGCTGGAATACCCGCTCGGTTCAGTGTCATAATCTTTGGGGGATGGAAGGGGCTTTGGGGATGAAATTCACATCTTTGGACTTCAGTGAGATATTCACGGTGGTTAATATTTATGGACCATACTTGAACCGGGTTCCTTTTTGGGAATCCCTTTTCTCTCACCCCTTGTTACATGAGGGGAACCTATTAATCGGAGGGGATTTGAATTTCTCACTTGGGCCGGCAGAAGTGTGGGGCAACAGAGCTCGGCCTGATCCATTGACTGATTTCTTCACTCATCAGTTGGTCACTCGAAATCTGCTTGATATCGAGCCGACACTACTTAAACCTACTTGGAGAAATAACAGAACTGGAGATTACAGAGTAGAAAAACGTTTAGATCGTTTTCTGGTGTCTGAACTTTTTGTAGATAGGAACTATCTACTGAGGCAGTGGGTTGGCTCGATGGGCTCATCAGATCACTTTCCTATTTTCATGGAGATGCGGGATGGTTCGTCGAAACCCGCTGGGCCACTAAAGTTTAATAAGATCTGGCTTAATGATGAGACCTTTACTGAACTTATTGGATCCACTTGGGTACTCTACAACCCTGGGATGGGCCTCTCTGCCTCACAACAGTTCTCAGACAATATCAAAAGGATTAAAGGGCCGGTGAAGACTTGGGCTTATGATAAGAATCATAGGGATGATAGGGAACTTAAGACTATTGAACTGGAGCTGCAATCCATTTATGAGTCTGGATCTAGGGGTCTTGGAACACCGGATGAGAAAGTCCATTTGGTCTCACTGGAGGCTCGAAGAAATAAGCTTTTATTGGTAAAGAGGAAACTTGGAGATTAAAGAGCAGGGCTCTATGGCTATCGGCTGGGGATGAGAACACAAAATTCTTTCATGCCTATGCAAAGGGAAGAAAGGCGGCCAATACCATTTGGAGTCTGGAAGACAATTTGGGAAATTCCCAGAAGTCCTTTGATAGTATGGCTGGGGTTGGGGTAAATCATTTCAAAACTCTCTTCAAAGCCCCTACACAGGCTAACATTTTGGAGGTGGTCAGGATGGCTCAAATGTTTCCTCGGTTTGTGGAAGAGGCAGACAATCTTTCCCTGATGGCTACTGTTACTGAAGATGAAGAAAAAGGGGTTTTACAGAGTCTTCAAAAAGACAAAATCCTGGGACCAGATGGATGGATGGTGGAATTTATTCTTGCACTCTTTGATCTTATCGGAAATGATCTTCTGTAGATGGTTGATGACACTCGTAGATCGGGAAAAATTCCTGTTGCCATGAACTCCACTTTTATTGCCCTTATTCCAAAAACGGATAACTCTTCCTCTTTAGGTGACTTCAGACCCATCTCTTTGTGCAACTATGTATATAAAGTGGTGTCAAAGATCATTGCTGGGCGGCTAAAGGGTATACTGTCCACTCATATTTCGGAGGAACAATTTTGATTTCTGGAAGGACGACAAATTCATGAGGCAATTGGTGTAGCTCAGGTAGGCATACATAGTATGAAAGCTCGGAAAATCAAAGGAGCCATTATCAAGATTGATTTGTCTAAAGCATATGATAAGGTGAGTTGGTTGTATATTCATTTACTCCTCACTCATCTGGGTTTTGCTGTGGATTTTATCAGGTGGATTATGAGTTGTATAACTACCGTATCCTTTGCGGTGCTCATCAATGGTGCTGCCTCTCCTTTTTTCCGGTCTGAGAGAGGCCTTCGTCAGGGATGTCCACTATCCCCTTTACTTTTCCTGCTGGTTGCTGAGGGGCTTAGTAAAGCACTGAAAAAAGCTTGCAGGGATGGTATCCAAGTGGCTCCTAATTTTTTTATCACACATCTGCTGTTCGTGGATGATATCCTTATCTTCTGCACTGGTTCAGTTAGGGACATGGAAACCCTACAGGACATTTTTCAACTTTTTTCAGCTGCTACGGGAATGGAGATCAATGAGCGGAAATCCACCCTATCAACTCACCTGCTCAAGGATTTTGAGATTGTGGCTATAGGTAGGATTTTCCCATATACCTCCCTACCTCTTGATGATGGCTTCTGTTATCTTGGGTTTCATTTAAAACGAAATGCCTATACAAACAGGACTGGCAATGGCTTATTGAAAAAATTCACAAGAGGTTGAAGGTCTGGAGCCACAGGTGGTTATCGCGGGCAGGTCGACTGGTTCTGGTGAAATCAGTATTGGAGGCCATTCCGGTCTATTGGATGTCCCTCTCGTGGATTCCAAAAGGAACACTGGAGAAAGCACGTCAATTATGATTTCGTTTCTTATGGAGCGGTAAAGGTGACTATGTATCCCCATGGGTTCCCTGGCAGAAGATCGCCATCCCGAAAACATTAGGGGGATGGGGTCTTAAAAATATACATCTTTTCGCCAGGGCTTTGGCAGCTAAAGGAGTGTGGAGATTGTTAAAATCGGAGAGCCTTTGGACTAAAGTTGTTTTTCGGAAATATATTGCCCCTGTATCAACTTTGGATTGGGTACGGACGGTGGATAAGTCACATTTGGGATGCTCCATTATTTGGAAAGCTGTCATCTATTCATTCCCGGTGGTAGGAGATCTGCTTGCGTGGAATGTTGGAAATGGGCAGGCACTCTGTGTAGGGGAGGATCCGTGGTTTGGAAGCGCTGGTCATCACATTTTAAATGGTACTCTGATCTCTTCTCTACGGGACTTGGGTATCACACATCTATCTCATTTGGCTGCTCCGGATAGGATACATCCGTGGACACAGTCATGGGTGGATGTGGATTCATTGGCACTTTCTGTGGCCGATCGGGTGGATTTGCGGGCTTATTTAGGTGCCTTAACTCGATCACATATACATATACGGGACAGGGACGACTGCTTGGTATGGGAAGGCGCCCCAACTGGCTTGTACACACCCAAGGAGGGATACATCAGCCTGATTCATTTCCTGAATCCTCGTGAGCTGGTAGGGTGGTGGAAAATGATCTGGAAGATATACTGTCCATTGAAACATCGTCTTTTTATGTGGAATGTTCTTGAAAACACTGTACCTACCTGGGACTTTTTACAGAGGAAGAATCGGGTTGGGCCGGGCTGGTGCATCTTATGCAAAGCCAGCGAGAAAACCTGTTGTCACTTATTCCTTCAGTGTCCTTTTACGGTGCAAGTTTGGGCGGAATGTTCCAGAATTGTTAATGCTTCTCTGGATTGGGCAGGGTTTACTGTACTGGAGGCCTGGACTCGGTGGGTTTCGGAACCTATTGGAAAATTTTTCTTAAACCTTCCGTTATTGGTTGCGTGGGGCATTTGGATGGCTCGGAATATGATGATATTCAATGAGAAACAATGCACTCCAGTGGTAACTGCTGTTCAGATATGTGGTTTCCGAGAGGCTTTCCCTCATCACATCAAAGTGGCAAAACAGAGAGTGGTCCTTCCTTTGGACATCGATGAGACTATGCCTTGGGGATTTTATGACGGATCTGCTTTGGGTTTAAACTGCGGGGGTGGGGCAACACTACATCTCTCTATAAACCATACATTCAACCTGTCTTGGGGACTGGGGGAGGGAGGAAATAATTATGCTGAAATTATGAGTTTAAAACTTCTTCTCATCTTTGCACAGGAAAAGGGATGTCAGAGGTTAAATGTATATGGTGATTCTATGAATGTCACAAATTGGACAAATGGCACACAACAATGCAGGGATATTAGACTCGATAATATTCTTCAGGACATTCTGCAACTGAAACTTTCTTTTTTACATTTTTCTTGCAGACATGTATATAGGGAGAACAACAAGGAGGCGGATGAGGCTTCTAAGGTTGGCAGGGACTTGGCAGTGGGGTTGTGGAAAGTGAAGGAATACAACAATGGAACTCTCTATGAGTACTATCATAGACCCTTTATGGACGACATGCTTGGTATAGGATCGGTTCAGGCACAGGCCTAGGACAGGTCTTTTTTTTGGAATATGAACAGTTATTGATACTTGATGGCAGGGAGGTTTTTTGTTAAAACAAAATTGCTACAGTTATATCAGTGGACACTTGCAAGAGACTCGGGGAGTCATCTTGGTTTTTTCTTAAATTATGCTTACTAGTTCTTTTAAACTTGGTAACTTTCTACCGTGGGTAGTTACTATGAACAGATCGGATGGTTGTAAATGAACCGTTGTGGCTATATGACTTGTTTTATTGCTCCTTAAGTGGACAACTGGATGTTTCTACACATCTCTGTCAACTTACTTTTTTGCTCCTTAAGTGGACAACTGTATGCTTACTCTGCATATTCAGAATGTAATTTCTTCACCAGCTGAAATGAAATTACGCTTTTTTCCATGGAAAAAAAAAACAAAGTATGCACATTCTACATCATAACGACTTTCTATAGTTTGCGAATGCGTCCGGAAATAAGAAAATCTTACTTCCACCGTTTTTTAAAATCACAGCTTCTAGAAGGTTTACATGATTTCTTAAAAAACACGAGTTTTTAGAAAATGTGTTTTATTTCATAAATGGAATCAACAAAGTATGCAAATTCTACGTCATAACGACTTTCTATAGTTTGCGCATTCGTCCGGAAATAAGAAAAGCTTACTTCCAACGTTTTTTAAAATCACAGCTTCTAGGAGGTATACACGATTTCGTAAAAAACACGTGTTTTTAGAAAATGTGTTTTATTTCATAAACGGAATCTACAAAGTATGCACATTCTACGTCATAACGACTTTCTATAGTTTGCGCATGCGTCCGGAAATAAGAAAAGCTTACTTCCCCCGTTTTTTAAAATCACAGCTTTTAGAAGGTTTACATGATTTCTTAAAAAACACGAGTTTTTAGAAAATGTGTTTTATTTCATAAATGGAATCAACAAAGTATGCACATTCTATGTCATAACGACTTTCTATAGTTTGTGCATGCGTCCGGAAATAAGAAAAGCTTACTTCCACCGTTTTTTAAAATCACAGCTTCTAGAAGGTTTACATGATTTCGTAAAAAACACGAGTTTTTTGAAAATGTGTTTTATTTCATAAATGGAATCTACAAAGTATGCACATTCTACGTCATAACGACTTTCTATAGTTTGCGCATGCGTCCGGAAATAAGAAAAGGTTACTTCCCCCATTTTTTAAAATCACAGCTTCTAGAAGGTTTACATGATTTCGTAAAAAACACGAGTTTTTAGAAAATGTGTTTTATTTCATAAATAGAATGTACAAAGTATGCACATTCTACGTCATAACGACTTTCTATAGTTTGCGCATGTGTCCGGAAATAAGAAAAGCTTACTTCCCCCGTTTTTTAAAATCACAGCTTCTAGAAGGTTTACATGATTTCTTAAAAAACACGATTTTTTAGAAAATGTGTTTTATTTCACAAATGGAATCAACAAAGTATGCACATTCTAGGTCACAACGACTTTCTATAGTTTGCCCATGCGTCCGGAAATAAGAAAAGCTTACTTCCACCGTTTTTTAAAATCATAGCTTCTAGAAGGTTTACACGATTTCGTAAAAAACACGTGTTTTTAGAAAATGTGTTTTATTACATAAATGGAATCTATAAAGTATGCACATTCTACGACATAACGACTTTCTATAGTTTGCGCATGCGTCCGGAAATAAGAAAAGCTTACTTCCCCCGTTTTTTAAAATCATAGCTTCTAGATTTCTTAAAAAACACGAGTTTTTAGAAAATGTGTTTTATTTCATAAATGGAATCAACAAAGTATGCACATTCTACGTCATAACGACTTTCTATAGATTGCGCATGCGTCCGGAAATAAGAAAAGATTACTTCCACCGTTTTTTAAAAACACAGCTTCTAGAAGGTTGACATAATTTCGTAAAAAACACGAGTTTTTAGAAAATGTGTTTTATTTCATAAATGGAATCTACAAAGTATGCACATTCTATGTCATAACGACTTTCTATAGTTTTTGCATGCGTCCGGAAATAAGAAAAGCTTACTTCCACCGTTTTCTAAAATCACAGCTTCTAGAAGGTTTACATGATTTCGTAAAAAACACGAGTTTTTAGAAAATGTGTTTTATTTCATAAATGGAATCTACAAAGTATGCACATTCTACGTCATAACGACTTTCTATAGTTTGCGCATGTGTCCGGAAATAAGAAAAGCTTACTTCCCCCGTTTTTTAAAATCACAGCTTCTAGAAGGTTTACATGATTTCTTAAAAAACACGAGTTTTTAGAAAATGTGTTTTATTTCATAAATGCAATCAACAAAGTATGCACATTCTAGGTCACAACGACTTTCTATAGTTTTCCCATGCGTCCGGAAATAAGAAAAGCTTACTTCCACCGTTTTTTAAAATCACAGCTTCTAGAAGGTTTACATAATTTCGTAAAAAACACGTGTTTTTAGAAAATGTGTTTTATTACATAAATGGAATCTATAAAGTATGCACATTCTACGTCATAACGACTTTCTATAGTTTGCGCATGCGTCCGGAAATAACAAAAGCTTACTTCCACCGTTTTTTAAAATCACAGCTTCTAGAAGGTTTACATGATTTCGTAAAAAACACGAGTTTTTAGAAAATGTGTTTTATTTCATAAATGGAATCTACAAAGTATGCACATTCTACGTCATAACGACTTTCTATAGTTTGCGCATGCGTCCGGATATAAGAAAAGCTTAATTCCCCCGTTTTTTAAAATCACAGCTTCTAGAAGGTTTACATGATTTTGTAAAAAACACGAGTTTTTAGAAAATGTGTTTTATTTCATAAATGGAATCTACAAAGTATGCACATTCTACGTCATAACGAATTTCTATAGTTTGCGCACGCGTCCGGAAATAAGAAAAGCTTACTTCCACTGTTTTTTAAAATCACAGCTTCTAGAAGGTTTACATGATTTCGTAAAAAACACGAGTTTTTAGAAAATGTGTTTTATTTCAAAAATGGAATCAACAAAGTATGCACATTTTACGTCATCATGACTTTCTATAGTTTGCGCATTCGTCCGGAAATAAGAAAAGCTTACTTCCCCCATTTTTTAAAATCACAGCTTCTAGAAGGTTTACATGATTTCTTAAAAAACACGAGTTTTTAGAAAATGTGTTTTATTTCATAAATGGAATCAACAAAGTATGCACATTCTACATCATAACGAATTTCTATAGTTTGCGCATGCGTTTGGAAATAAGAAAAGCTTACTTCCACCGTTTTTTAACATCATAGCTTCTAGAAGGTTGACATGATTTCGTAAAAAACACGAGTTTTTAGAAAATGTGTTTTATTTCATAAATGGAATCTACAAAGTATGCACATTCTACGGCATAACGACTTTCTATAGTTTGCGCATGCGTCCGGAAATAAGAAAAGCTTACTTCCACCGTTTTTTAAAATCACAGCTTCTAGAAGGTTTACATGATTTCGTAAAAAACACGAGTTTTTAGAAAATGTGTTTTATTTCATAAATGGATTCTACAAAGTATGCGCATTCTACGTCATAACGACTTTCTATAGTTTGCGCATGCGTCCGGAAATAAGAAAAGCTTACTTCCCCCATTTTTTAAAATCACAGCTTCTAGAAGGTTTACATGATTTCTTAAAGAACACGAGTTTTTAGAAAATGTGTTTTATTTCAAAAATGGAATCTACAAAGTATGCACATTCTACGTCATAATGACTTTCTATAGTTTGCGCATTCGTTCGGAAATAAGAAAAGCTTACTTCCACCGTTTTTTAAAATCACAGCTTCTAGAAGGTTTGCATGATTTCGTAAAAAACACGAGTTTTTACAAAATGTGTTTTATTTCATAAATGGAATCTACAAAGTATGCACATTCTACGTCATAACGACTTTCTATAGTTTGCGCATGTGTCCGGAAATAAGAAAAGATTACTTCCCCCGTTTTTTAAAATCATAGCTTCTAGAAGGTTTACATGATTTGTTAAAAAACACGAGTTTTTAGAAAATGTGTTTTATTTCATAAATGGAATCTACAAAGTATGCACATTCTACGTCATAAAGACTTTCTATAGTTTGCGCATGCGTCCGGAAATAAGAAAAGCTTACTTCCACCATTTTTTAAAATCACAGCTTCTAGAAGGTTTACATGATTTCGTAAAAAACACGAGTTTTTAGAAAATGTGTTTTATTTCATAAATGGAATCTACAAAGTATGCACATTCTACGTCATAACAACTTTCTATAGTTTGAGCATACGTCCGGAAATAAGAAAAGCTTACTTCCACCGTTTTTTAAAATCACAGCTTCTAGAAGGTTTACATGATTACGTAAAAAAAAATAGTTTTTAGAAAATGTGTTTTATTTCATAAATGGAATCTACAAAGTATGCACATTCTACGTCATAACGACCTTCTACAGTTTGCGCATACGTCCGGAAATAAGAAAAGCTTACTTCCACCGTTTTTTAAAATCACAGCTTCTAGAAGGTTTACATGATTTCGTAAAAAACACGAGTTTTTAGAAAATGTGTTTTATTTCATAAATGGAATCTACAAAGTATGCACATTCTACAACATAACGACTTTCTATAGTTTGCGCATGCGTCCGGAAATAAGAAAAGCTTACTTCCACCGTTTTTTAAAATCACAGCTTCTAGAAGGTTTACATGATTTCGTAAAAAACACGAGTTTTTAGAAAATGTGTTTTATTTCATAAATGGAATCTACAAAGTATGCACATTCTACGTCATAACGACTTTATATAGTTTGCGCATGCGTCCGGAAATAAGAAAAGCTTACTTCCCCCGTTTTTTAAAATCACAGCTTCTAGAAAGTTTACATGATTTCTTAAAAAACACGAGTTTTTAGAAAATGTGTTTTATTTCATAAATGGAATCTACAAAGTATGCACATTCCACGTCATAATGACTTTCTATAGTTTGCGCATGCGTCTGTAAATAAGAAAAGCTTACGTCCCCCATTTTTTAAAATCACAGCTTCTAGAAGGATTACATGATTTGTTAAAAAACATGAGTTTTTAGAAAATGTGTTTTATTTCATAAATGGAATCAACAAAGTATGCACATTCTACGTCATAACGACTTTCTATAGTTTGCGCATGCTTCCGGAAATAAGAAAAGCTTACTTCCACCGTTTTTTAAAATCACAGCTTCTAGAAGGTTTACATGATTTCGTAAAAAACACGAGTTTTTAGAAAATGTGTTTTATTTGATATGTCGAATCTACAAAGTATGGAGATTCTACATCATAATGACTTTCTATAGTTTGCGCACACGTCCAGAAATAAGAAAAGTTTACTTCCACCGTTTTTTTAAAATCACAGCTTCTAGAAGGATTACATCATTTCGTAAAGAACACGAGTTTTTAGAAAATGTGTTTTATTTCATAAAGGGAATCTACAAAGTATCCACATTCTACGTCATAACGAAATTCTATAGTTTGCGAATGCGTCCGGAAATAAGAAAAGCTTACTTCCACCGTTTTTTAAAATCACAGCTTCTAGAAGGTTTACATGATTTCGTAAAAAACACGAGTTTTTAGAAAATGTGTTTTATTTCATAAATGGAATCTACAAAGTATGCACATTCTACGTCATAACAACTTTCTGTAGTTTGCACATGCGTCTGGAAATAAGAAAACCTTACTTCCCCCGTTTTTTAAAATCACAGCTTCTAGAAGGCTTACATGATTTCTTAAAAAACACGAGTTTTTAGAAAATGTGTTTTATTTCAGAAATGGAATAAACAAAGTATGCACATTCTACGACATAACGACTTTCTATAGTTTATGCATGCGTTTGGAAATAAGAAAATCTTACTTCCCCCATTTTTTAAAAGCACAGCTTCAAGAAGGTTTATATGATTTCTTAAAAAACACGAGTTTTTAGAAAATGTATTTTATTTCATAAATGGAATCAACAAAGTATGCACATTCTACGTCATAACGACTTTCTATAGTTTGCGCATGTGTCCGGAAATAAGAAAAGCTTACTTCCACCGTTTTTTAAAATCACAGCTTCTAGAACGTTTACATGATTTCGTAAAAAACACGAGTTTTTAGAAAATGTGTTTTATTTCATAAATGGAATCAGCAAACTATGCACATTCTACGTCATAACGACTTTCTATAGTTTGCGCATGCGTTTGGAAATAAGAAAAGCTTACTTCCCGTGTTTTTTAAAATCACAGCTTCTAGAAGGTTTACATGATTTCTTAAAAAACACGAGTTTTTAGAAAATGTGTTTTATTTCATAAATGGAATCAACAAAGTTTGCACATTCTACGTCATAAGAAATTTCTATAGTTTGCGCATGCGTCCGGAAATAAGAAAAGCTTACTTCCACCGTTTTTTAAAATCACAGCTTTTAGAAGGTTTACATGATTTCGTAAAAAACACGAGTTTTTAGAAAATGTGTTTTATTTCATAAATGTAATCTACAAAGTATGCACATTTTACATCATAACGACTTTATATAGTTTGCGCATGCGTCCGGAAATAAGAAAAGCTTACTTTCCCCGTTTTTTAAAATCACAGCTTCTAGAAAGTTTACATGATTTCTTAAAAAACACGAGTTTTTAGAAAATGTTTTTTATTTCATAAATGGAATCAACAAAGTATGCACATTCTACGTCATAAGAAATTTCTATAGTTTATGCATGCATCCGGAAATAAGAAAAGCTTACTTCCCCCGTTTTTTAAAATCATAGCTTCTAAAAGGTTTACATGATTTCGTAAAAAACACGAGTTTTTAGAAAATGTGTTGTATTTAATAAATGGAATCAACAAAGTATGCACATTCTACGTCATAACGACTTTCTATAGTTTGCGCATGCGTCCGGAAATAAGAAAATCTTACTTCCACCGTTTTTTAAAATCACAGCTTCTAGAAGGTTTACATGATTTCGAAAAAAACAGGAGTTTTTAGAAAATGTGTTTTATTTCATAAATGGAATCTACAAAGTATGCACATTCTACGTCATAACGACTTTCCAGAGTTTGCGCATGCGTTTGGAAATAAGAAAAGCTTACTTCCCCCGTTTTTTAAAATCACAGCTTCTAGAAGGTTTACATGATTTCGTAAAAAACACGAGTTTTTAGAAAATGTGTTTTATTTCATAAATGGAATCTACAAAGTATGCACATTCTAAGGCATAACGACTTTCTATAGTTTGCGCATGCGTCCGGAAATAAGAAAAGCTTACTTCCACCGTTTTTTAAAATCACAGCATCTAGAAGGTTTACATGATTTCGTAAAAAACACGAGTTTTTAGAAAATGTGTTTTATTTCATAAATGGAATCTACAAAGTATGCACATTCTACGTCATAACGACTTTATACAGTTTAAGCATTCGTCCGGAAATAAGAAAAGCTTACTTCCCCCGTTTTTTAAAATCACACCTTCTAGAAGGTTTACATGATTTCTTAAAAATCACGAGATTTTAGAAAATGTGTTTTATTTCATAAATGGAATCAACAAAGTATGCACATTCTGCGTCATAACGACTTTCTATAGTTTGCGCATGCGTTCAGAAATAAGAAAAGCTTACTTCCCACGTTTTTTAAAATCACAGCTTCTAGAAGGTTTACATGAATTCTTAAAAAACACGAGTTTTTAGAAAATGTGTTTTATTTCATAAATAGAATCAACAAAGTATGCACATTCTATGTCATAACGACTTTCTATAGTTTGTGCATGCGTCCGGAAATAAGAAAAGCTTACTTCCACCATTTTTTAAAATCACAGCTTCTAGGAGGTTTACATGAATTCTTAAAAAACACGAGTTTTTAGAAAATGTGTTTTATTTCATAAATGGAATCTACAAAGTATGCACATTCTACGTCATAATGACATTCTATAGTTTGCGCATTCGTCCGGAAATAAGAAAAGCTTACCTCCACCGTTTTTTAAAATCACAGCTTCTAGAAGGTTTACATGATTTCGTAAAAAACACGAGTTTTTAGAAAATGTGTTTTATTTCATAAATGGATTCTACAAAGTATGCGCATTCTACGTCATAACGACTTTCTATAGCTTGCGCATGCGTCGGGAAATAAGAAAAGCTTACTTCCACCGTTTTTTAAAATCACAGCTTCGAGAAGGTTTAGATGATTTCGTAAAAAACACGAGTTTTCAGAAAATGTGTTTTATTTCATAATTTGAATCAACAAAGTATGCACATTCTACGTCATAACGACTTTCTATAGTTTGCGCATACGTCCGAAAATAAGAAAAGCTTACTTCCCCCATTTTTTAAAATCACAGCTTCTAGAAGGTTTACATGATTTCTTAAAAAACACGAGTTTTTAGAAAATGTGTTTTATTTCATAAATGGAATCTACAAAGTATGCACATTCTACGTCATAACGACTTTCTATAGTTTGCGCATTCGTCCGGAAATAAGAAAAGCTTACTTCCCCCATTTTTTAAAATCACAGCTTCTAGAAGGTTTACATGATTTCTTAAAAAACACGAGTTTTTAGAAAATGTGTTTTATTTCAAAAATGGAATCTACAAAGTATGCACATTCTACGTCATAACGACTTTCTATAGTTTGCGCATTCGTCCGGAAATAAGAAAAGCTTACTTCCACCGTTTTTTAAAATCACAGCTTCTAGAAGGTTTACATGATTTCGTAAAAAACACGAGTTTTTACAAAATGTGTTTTATTTCATAAATGGAATCTACAAAGTATGCACATTCTACGTCATAACGACTTTCTATAGTTTGCTCATGCGTCCGGAAATAAGAAAAGATTACTTCCCCCGTTTTCTAAAATCATAGCTTCTAGAAGGTTTACATGATTTGTTAAAAAACACGAGTTTTTAGAAAATGTGTTTTATTTCATAAATGGAATCTACAAAGTATGCACATTCTACGTCATAAAGACTTTCTATAGTTTGCGCATGCGTCCGGAAATAAGAAAAGCTTACTTCCACCGTTTTTTAAAATCACAGCTTCTAGAAGGTTTACATGATTTCGTAAAAAACACGAGTTTTTAGAAAATGTGTTTTATTTCATAAATGGAATCTACAAAGTATGCACATTCTATGTCATAACGACTTTCTATAGTTTGAGCATACGTCCGGAAATAAGAAAAGCTTACTTCCGCCGTTTTTTAAAATCACAGCTTCTAGAAGGTTTACATGATTACGTAAAAAAAAATAGTTTTTAGAAAATGTGTTTTATTTCATAAATGGAATCTACAAAGTATGCACATTCTACGTCATAACGACTTTCTACAGTTTGCGCATACGTCCGGAAATAAGAAAAGCTTACTTCCACCGTTTTTTAAAATCACAGCTTCTAGAAGGTTTACATGATTTCGTAAAAAACACGAGTTTTTAGAAAATGTGTTCTATTTCATAAATGGAATCTACAAAGTATGCACATTCTACGGCATAACGACTTTCTATAGTTTGCGCATGTGTCCGGAAATAAGAAAAGCTTACTTCCACCGTTTTTTAAAATCACAGCTTCTAGAAGGTTTACATGATTTCGTAAAAAACACGAGTTTTTAGAAAATGTGTTTTATTTCATAAATGGAATCAGCAAAGTATGCACATTCTACATCATAACGACTTTCTTTAGTTTGCGCATGCGTTTGGAAATAAGAAAAGCTTACTTCCCCTGTTTTTTAAAATCACAGCTTCTAGAAGGTTTACATGATTTCTTAAAAAACACGAGTTTTTAGAAAATGTGTGTTATTTCATCAAGGGAATCAACAAAGTATGCACATTCGACGTCATAAGAAATTTCTATAGTTTGCGCATGCGTCCGGAAATAAGAAAAGCTTACTCCACCGTTTTTTAAAATCACAGCTTTTAGAAGGTTTACATGATTTCGTAAAAAACACGAGTTTTTAGAAAATGTGTTTTATTTCATAAATGGAATCTACAAAGTATGCACATTCTACATCATAATGACTTTATATGGTTTGCGCATGCGTCCGAAATAAGAAAAGCTTACTTCCCCCGTTTTTTAAAATCACATCTTCTAGAAAGTTTACATGATTTCTTAAAAAATACGAGTTTTTAGAAAATGTGTTTTATTTCATAAATGGAATCTACAAAGTATGCACCTTCTACGTCATAATGACTTTCTATAGTTTGCGCATGCGTCTGGAAATAAGAAAAGCTTACTTCCCCCATTTTTTAAAATCACAACTTCCTGAAGATTTACATGATTTCTTAAAAAACACGAGTTTTTAGAAAATGTGTTTTATTTCATAAATGGAATCAACAAAGTATGCACATTCTACGTCAAAAGGACTTTGTATAGTTTGCGCATGCGTTTGGATATAAGAAAAGCTTACTTCCCCCGTTTTTTAAAAACACAGCTTCTAGAAGGTTTACATTATTTCTTAAAAAGCACGAGTTTTTAGAAAATGTGTTGTATTTCATAAATGGAATCAACAAAGTATGCACATTCTACGTCATAACGACTTTCTATAGTTTGCGCATGCGTCCGGAAATAAGAAAAGCTTACTTCCACCGTTTTTTAAAATCATAGCTTCTAGAAGGTTTACATGATTTCGAAAAAAACACGAGTTTTTAGATAATGTGTTTTATTTCATAAATGGAATCTACAAAGTATGCACATTCTACGTCATAACGACTTTCTATAGTTTGCGCATGCGTCCAGAAATAAGAAAAGCTTACTTCCCCCGTTTTTTAAAATCACGGCTTCTAGAAGGTTTACATGATTTCTTAAAAAAAACGAGTTTTTAGAAAATGTGTTTTATTTCATAAATGGAATCAACAAAGTATGCACATTCTACGTCATAATGACTTTCTATAGTTTGCGCATGCGTCCGGAAATAAGAAAAGCTTACTTCCACCGTTTTTTAAAATCACAGCTTCTAGAAGGTTTACATGATTTCGTAAAAAAAAAGAGTTTTTAGAAAATGTGTTTTATTTCATAAATGGAATCTACAAAGTATGCACATTCTACGTCATAACGACTTTCCAGAGTTTGCGCATGCGTTTGGAAATAAGAAAAGCTTACTTCCCTCGTTTTTTAAAATCACAGCTTCTAGAAGGTTTACATGATTTCGTAAAACACACGAGTTTTTAGAAAATGTGTTTTATTTCATAAATGGAATCTACAAAGTATGCACATTCTAAGGCATAATGACTTTCTATAGTTTGCGCATGCGTCCGGAAATAAGAAAAGCTTACTTCCACCGTTTTTTAAAATCACAGCTTCTAGAAGGTTTACATGATTTCGTAAAAAACACGAGTTTTTAGAAAATGTGTTTTATTTCATAAATGGAATCTACAAAGTATGCACATTCTACGTCATAACGACTTTCTATAGTTTGCGCATTCGTCCGGAAATAAGAAAAGCTTACTTCCCCCATTTTTTAAAATCACAGCTTCTAGAAGGTTTACATGATTTCTTAAAAAACACGAGTTTTTAGAAAATGTGTTTTATTTCAAAAATGGAATCTACAAAGTATGCACATTCTACGTCATAACGACTTTCTATAGTTTGCGCATTCGTCCGGAAATAAGAAAAGCTTACTTCCACCGTTTTTTAAAGTCACAGCTTCTAGAAGGTTTACATGATTTCGTAAAAAACACGAGTTTTTACAAAATGTGTTTTATTTCATAAATGGAATCTACAAAGTATGCACATTCTACGTCATAACGACTTTCTATAGTTTGCGCATTCGTCCGGAAATAAGAAAAGATTACTTCCCCCGTTTTTTAAAATCATAGCTTCTAGAAGGTTTACATGATTTGTTAAAAAACACGAGTTTTTAGAAAATGTGTTTTATTTCATAAATGGAATCTACAAAGTATGCACATTCTACGTCATAAAGACTTTCTATAGTTTGCGCATGCGTCCGGAAATAAGAAAAGCTTACTTCCACCGTTTTTTAAAATCACAGCTTCTAGAAGGTTTACATGATTTCGTAAAAAACACGAGTTTTTAGAAAATGTGTTTTATTTCATAAATGGAATCTACAAAGTATGCACATTCTACGTCATAACGACTTTCTATAGTTTGAGCATACGTCCGGAAATAAGAAAAGCTTACTTCCACCGTTTTTTAAAATCACAGCTTCTAGAAGGTTTACATGATTACGTAAAAAAAAATAGTTTTTAGAAAATGTGTTTTATTTCATAAATGGAATCTACAAAGTATGCACATTCTACGTCATAACGACTTTCTACAGTTTGCGCATACGTCCGGAAATAAGAAAAGCTTACTTCCACCGTTTTTTAAAATCACAGCTTCTAGAAGGTTTACATGATTTCGTAAAAAACACGAGTTTTTAGAAAATGTGTTTTATTTCATAAATGGAATCTACAAAGTATGCACATTCTACGGCATAACGACTTTCTATAGTTTGCGCATGTGTCCGGAAATAAGAAAAGCTTACTTCCACCGTTTTTTAAAATCACAGCTTCTAGAAGGTTTACATGATTTCGTAAAAAACACGAGTTTTTAGAAAATGTGTTTTATTTCATAAATGGAATCAGCAAAGTATGCACATTCTACATCATAACGACTTTCTTTAGTTTGCGCATGCGTTTGGAAATAAGAAAAGCTTACTTCCCCTGTTTTTTAAAATCACAGCTTCTAGAAGGTTTACATGATTTCTTAAAAAACACGAGTTTTTAGAAAATGTGTTTTATTTCATCAAGGGAATCAACAAAGTATGCACATTCGACGTCATAAGAAATTTCTATAGTTTGCGCATGCGTCCGGAAATAAGAAAAGCTTACTCCACCGTTTTTTAAAATCACAACTTTTAGAAGGTTTACATGATTTCGTAAAAAACACGAGTTTTTAGAAAATGTGTTTTATTTCATAAATGGAATCTACAAAGTATGCACATTCTACATCATAATGACTTTATATAGTTTGCGCATGCGTCCGGAAATAAGAAAAGCTTACTTCCCCCGTTTTTTAAAATCACATCTTCTAGAAAGTTTACATGATTTCTTAAAAAACACGAGTTTTTAGAAAATGTGTTTTATTTCATAAATGGAATCTACAAAGTATGCACATTCTACGTCATAATGACTTTCTATAGTTTGCGCATGCGTCTAGAAATAAGAAAAGCTTACTTCCCCCATTTTTTAAAATCACAACTTCTAGAAGGTTTACATGATTTCTTAAAAAACACGAGTTTTTAGAAAATGTGTTTTATTTCATAAATGGAATCAACAAAGTATGCACATTCTACGTCAAAAGGACTTTGTATAGTTTGCGCATGCGTTTGGATATAAGAAAAGCTTACTTCCCCCGTTTTTTAAAAACACAGCTTCTAGAAGGTTTACATTATTTCTTAAAAAGCACGAGTTTTTAGAAAATGTGTTGTATTTCATAAATGGAATCAACAAAGTATGCACATTCTACGTCATAACGACTTTCTATAGTTTGCGCATGCGTCCGGAAATAAGAAAAGCTTACTTCCACCGTTTTTTAAAATCATAGCTTCTAGAAGGTTTACATGATTTCGAAAAAAACACGAGTTTTTAGAAAATGTGTTTTATTTCATAAATGGAATCTACAAAGTATGCACATTCTACGTCATAACGACTTTCTATAGTTTGCGCATGCGTCCAGAAATAAGAAAAGCTTACTTCCCCCGTTTTTTAAAATCACGGCTTCTAGAAGGTTTACATGATTTCTTAAAAAAAACGAGTTTTTAGAAAATGTGTTTTATTTCATAAATGGAATCAACAAAGTATGCACATTCTACGTCATAATGACTTTCTATAGTTTGCGCATGCGTCCGGAAATAAGAAAAGCTTACTTCCACCGTTTTTTAAAATCACAGCTTCTAGAAGGTTTACATGATTTCGTAAAAAAAAAGAGTTTTTAGAAAATGTGTTTTATTTCATAAATGGAATCTACAAAGTATGCACATTCTACGTCATAACGACTTTCCAGAGTTTGCGCATGCGTTTGGAAATAAGAAAAGCTTACTTCCCTCGTTTTTTAAAATCACAGCTTCTAGAAGGTTTACATGATTTCGTAAAACACACGAGTTTTTAGAAAATGTGTTTTATTTCATAAATGGAATCTACAAAGTATGCACATTCTAAGGCATAATGACTTTCTATAGTTTGCGCATGCGTCCGGAAATAAGAAAAGCTTACTTCCACCGTTTTTTAAAATCACAGCTTCTAGAAGGTTTACATGATTTCGTAAAAAACACGAGTTTTTAGAAAATGTGTTTTATTTCATAAATGGAATCTACAAAGTATGCACATTCTACGTCATAACGACTTTATACAGTTTAAGCATTCGTCCGGAAATAAGAAAAGCTTACTTCCCCCGTTTTTTAAAATCACACCTTCTAGAAGGTTTACATGATTTCTTAAAAATCACGAGTTTTTAGAAAAGGTGTTTTATTTCATAAATGGAATCAACAAAGTATGCACATTCTACGTCATAACGGCTTTCTATAGTTTGCGCATGCGTTCAGAAATAAGAAAAGCTTACTTCCCGCGTTTTTTAAAATCACAGCTTCTAGAATGTTTACATGATTTCTTAAAAAACACGAGTTTTTAGAAAATGTGTTTTATTTCATAAATAGAATCAACAAAGTATGCACATGTTAAATTTTCAGTATTAAATCACAATACTATAGGATCTTTGCTGAGAGAATAACATCTACAGTATATCAATGCATGACAATCATAATATGACAAGCATCACAAGCATCACAAGAATCAAAAGCATAGAGACAAGAGACACAGAGTTTCTGTGGGGAAAACCCTAAGGTGAAAAACCCCACAAACTTCCTCAGAGATAGAGAGAGCAATGGCTCAACCAAAATACAACCAAATAATACAGAGATAGTCTCCTAGCAGATGATCCTCCTCCTCCTCACTAGTGCGCCACTTTCCAGAGAGAGAGATAGATTTTTTTTTCCGAATGAGTAAAATAGAGATCTCCTATCTCTATTTATACTCACCTTTTTGCCCAGTGACCTACTGGGGCCGACTTGTCTACTTTAGTACATCCACATTATATTATATATTAATTAGGGCCGACCCCATAAGGTGGTCTAATAACCCATCGGCAAGTACACACACTTGCGACACTTGTCAATCCACATGACGACACTTCCTTATAGAGGAATAACACATCTCTTATAAGGGTACAATAAATATACATATAATATACTGATGAAATACATTCCGAAGTTACATATACATCAACACTCCCTCTTAACTAGGAAGGTATTTCTCGACACAGATCTGCTAGACAAGTCTTCTTCTCTGGATCATCATCATCGATGCATCGTCATCATCATCGTCACTGCTGCTGCTATCTCATCCAATCTCTGTCTCTACTCGTCATAGGAAGTTCTACAGAGCCAGTCCTTTTTCATGCTGGATGTAGGCCCACCACCTGTAGGTCTTCGTCATCACTGGCCATACTGTGGAATTCTCAGTACTTTTACGTGCGTCACAAAACCTCGCAAGAGCATCCCAGGCTGTTACGAGCATACTGCTCTACCTATAGGATCTCCCAGGGCAACGAATTACATGTGACCTCACCACAAAACCTCGCAAGAGCATCCCAGGCTGTTACGAGCCTACTGCTCTACCTATAGGATCTCCCAGGGCAACGAATTACATGTGGTCATGGCAAAACCTCGCAAGAGCATCCCAGGACTTATTACGGGCACACAACCCAACCTATCGGATCTCCCAGGGAAACGGATTACATGCCATAGGACAAAACCTCGCAAGAGCATCTGCCAGATATCCCAGGGCAACGAATTACATGCCATAGGCAAAACCTCGCAAGACTATCTGCAGATCTCCCAGGGCAACGAATTACATGTCCTCCCAGAGCAAAACCTCGAAAGAGCATTTGCCAGATGTCCCAGGGCAACGAATTACATGCCATAGGCAAAACCTCGCAAGACCATCTGCAAATCTCCCAGGGCAACGAATTACATGCTCATCTGCACAACCTGATCCACGGCCACAGAGTATCAACCTGATACTCACCATACATCATCCTGATGTATCCATGATCATTCTGATCATCATCGCTGCAACGTCCTGCTGCATGTCATCTGGAGCAACATCCTGAAGCTCGTCATCTATGATCATCCTGATCATCACTGCAACATCCTGCTGCATGTCATCTGGAGCAACATCCTGAAGCTCATCATCTATGATCATCCTGATCATCACTGCAACATCCTGCTGCATACCAAGTATCTACCTGATACATATCATCATACATGATCCTCCTGATCATCAATGCAACATCCTGCTGCATACCAAGTATCTACCTGATACATAGCATCATATATGATCCTCCTGATCATCAATGCAACATCCTGCTGCATACCAAGTATCTACCTGATACATATCATCATATATGATCCTCCTGATCATCAATGCAACATCCTGCTGCATACCAAGTATCTACCTGATACATATCATCATATATGATCCTCCTGATCATCAATGTATCCACCTGATACAAATACAAAACACATGATATATATCACCATACATGATCCACCTGATCATACAATGTATCCACCTGATACATATATAGATAGATGGTCCAAGCATCCAACATGATGCATATATAAGATACATACACATGATCCAACTGATCATATCCAGCATCCAACATGATGCGTACATACATACATAAAATGATCCAACTGATCATATCCAGCATCCAATCATTATGCGTACATACATACATAAAATGATCCAACTGATCATATCCAGCATCCAACATGATGCGTACATACATACATAAAATGATCCAACTGATCATATCAAGCAGAAACTAGAACATCATCCTGATGCTCATCATCCAGCGCTTACATCCACAGCCATGTGAAGAATCCTCTTTCCAACATGCTTGGAATGGCTTCAGCAAATGTATCCATCACTTCTTCCTCGAAGTGTCCTCGATCTGAAGGACGCCAAGCCTCTCTCTGAAGTACTCGAACTTCACCCTGGCTAGTGGCTTCGTCAGCACATCTGCAATCTGCTCATCCGTCGCAACATACAGGAGCTTCACAGCTCCTCTCTGCACCATATCCCTGATATAGTGGTATTTGATCTCTATGTGTTTCGACCTGTCATGAAACACTGGGTTCTCGGACAGCTTCACACAACTCTGGTTATCACAGAAGATACCAGTAGCCTCCAACGGGAGATCAAATAACTCAGACAGTAGCTTCCGTAGCCATACTGCCTCACAACTAGCTGAACAGGCTGCAACATACTCTGCCTCAGTTGTACTTAGTGCTACGCAGGAGTGCTTCCTGCTAAACCAAGAGATCACACCTGATCCCATACTGAAGCAACACCCAGATGTGCTCTTCCTATCTGCAACACTGCCAGCCCAATCTGAATCAACATAACCCTGCAGGTTAAACTTTTGATTCGCCTCATACCTGAGCCCATAATCCACTGTACCCTTCAGGTACCTCAGAACATGCTTTACAGCAACCAGGTGAACACTTCTCGGATCCGTCAGGAACTGGCTCAATGTGTTCACAACAAAGCAAATGTCTGGTCTCGTGTTCGTCAGGTACATCAAGGACCCAATCATCTGACGATACAAAGAGACATCAACAGGCTCAGATGAAGCATCACATAGAAGCTTTAGATTTGATGCCATAGGTGTGGCCATGGCCTTGTAATCAATCATCCCGAACCTCTTCAGGATCTCTACTGCATACTTCCCTTGTCCAAGGAAGATTCCTTCTACACTCTGCCACACCTCCATGCCAAAAACAAATAGTGCATCATCCCCAAGTTCTTCATCTCGAACTCGGTAGTAAGATTCCGCTGCGTGTCGACAATCAATCTATCTTTACCATACCAAGTTCTGCACATATATGATTTCCTATCATGTGTCTCAGAACCAAGTGGCTGCTTCTTCTTCAACTACACCATTCAAGAAAGCTGTCTTGAATCCATCTGGTGTATCTTCTATTTCATCACTTTTATATTTCTCTATGCTGCCATCTGCAGCATGCTTGATCTGAAAGTTCTATTTGGAAGTCACAACATACTTCCCTTTAGCTCTTGGGATTGCATCCCAAACATCATTCTTCATGATCGACGGATCATGGCATTCCATTTCTTCATCCCAGATCCTGGTAACTTCAATATCTTCAATAGATATCTTTGTTGCTGGAACAAATGTTGTAGTCCTTTTGTAGGTGAAGATATACGGTCTTTCCTACAAAACAGGTTAAATTGCATGATTAGAAACATCTAATAATTTTCAGAACAAATTCTTACACCTGAAGAAATATGTCATACAGTCATGCAATTATTTTAGCCAATGCTTCAATACAACATTTATCCATGTTCCACAAATTTCTAGATGCCTTCCAGTCTCTACCAGAACATTGTTAAGAGTTTGCACTACTCCCAACATGTCAGCAAAGAGGTTTCATTCTAGATAAGTAGCAATGGAATGTTGTACAGTGCCATAGGCCACTTACCCAACACATGCATATTAGTAGTATACTGTTCATTAATTCAATCATTCTAATATGCACAATACATATCCTAAGTCTAGGAACATGAGCATATACATCATTGAACAATTTTATTTAAGCAAACAAATATGTAAGAAAATTAAAATACTTATCTTTGTTTGTTTGTTGGGTGGACTCCCTCTGATTCTTTTCTTCCTTGCAGGAGCTGCTGGAGTCCTTCTACACCTTCTTGTTGTGGAATGTAGAGAGATGGACAACTGCCTCTGAATATCTGCACCCTTGCAGAAACCACTGGAGTGTGCTCCCTCTTTATCTTTGCTTCCTAGATTACCTGTTCTTGAACTCATATTCATCCTTGGTCCCTATGCATGCTTATTAGTATCATGATTGTGTTATCCTTGTGATCTCATACAAAATCATACATTCATTAAAACACAATAATCTCAAGTATGTATAGTCATGATCATTTCAAACAGAAATAATAAGCATTAGCATTCAAGGTTTATATAGGACTCTTATGGTTAGTCATATTATAAGAAACATAACATGTCTAAACCTGTAATTACTCAAACCTATGACTCTTCTAGTTAGTCATATTATTAATTAAGGTAAGACACATAATATGCATATGCCCATGATTATTCAAACTTATGACTTTATGAACAATCATCATCAATCATGCCATGCATACTTATATGATAGATCCTATGATATAAGAAACACATACCTGGTCACCATATTTGCTAGTTATGTCTAGAAATGTGTTCTTGTTCTCTTCAATGACCTGCATAACTCATTAGTTAACTTTTGCAAAAACAAATTATACATACCTCTATGTGATCCATGACTATGGATGAATCTTTGTATTTATGTCACCATGGCATGTTCAGGTTGTCCCTTCAATTTATACAAGCCTCCCTCTTGCTCTCCAATCACTACTGCATCATCTATGTTCTTTCCCTTTGGCCACATTAGGACTTGGCCATCCACAAATGCAACCCTCATACCTTTTTCACCCAATGCAGAGATGGAGAGTAAGTTCTTCTTGAGTCCAGGTACATATAGTACTTCTTTCATCTTCAATGATTTTCCAGAATCTAGGTTGTAGGAGGCTTCACCACTTCCTTTGATTGGATATTGATAATCATCCCCAAGTTTCACCTTATGGGGTGATTCATGTTCAGAAAGGTTCACAAAAGATTCCTTGAACCCAGTCATGTGTTTGGAGGCCCCACTATCAATCAACCAATCATTACAACCATGAGAAATAGTACCTGTGAGAGCAGAGATCAGAACATACTCTTCTTCACTTGATGAGTCATCATCACTATCACTTTCTGCCCTAGCCTTCTTCTTTGGAGGTTCATCATCTTTGGCAGCATGAGCATGAAACCTTCTTTTGCTGCCCTTCTTCTTCTTACTGGAGTTGTTGTTATTATCCCTTTTGTTCTTGGGACAATCTGAAGCAAAGTGACCCTTCTCATTGCATGTGAAGCATCTTAGGTCTTTCTTGTTCTTTTTATAGGATCTGTTGTGGCGAGAGTGATCCTGCTTGGCTTTGCTTCTTTTGGTGTGAGCTGCAAGAGCTTGATCTTCACCTCCCATCTTTTCTTCACGAGCTATAAGTCTAGCTTCTTCTTGAGAGCATTCTTCCCGAAGTCTATTGAAAGAGATCAACTTCTTCCTTGCACAAATTCCTTGAATAAAGGAATCCCATGACCTGGGTAGGCCATTTAGAGTAGTCATCACCACCTCACCATTCTCCACCATTTCATCTACTGCTTCTAATTGTTCCTTGATTTGAGAGACCCTTGAAAAGTAAGATTGAATGGTTTCTCCATTCTGAAACTTTACTGCTTTCAATTGGTTCCGCAGGGTCACCTTCCGATTTATGTTCTTTCCTTCAAATAGCTTGGTCAAGGATTCAAACATCTCCTTGGGTGTCTTGAGAGGAGACACATGGGGAATGAGATGGTCTTTGATAGAATCAGCAATGATTCTCTTTGCCTTGACCAAGTTCTTCTTGTGCAATGCCTTGGCCTCTTCATCCTCTGGGATAGGGATGTCTTCTTTCACATATGAGTCCAACTCATTCTCTTCCAGGATTAGCCCAATCCTATACTTCCAGGCTCGGAAGTTATCAGCCCCTTAAAGCTTATCCTCAAGCTTGGTGTGGAGAGACATCTTTAAGAGTACTTAAAATGGAAATAGAAAAGATTTAGGACTTACCACTTGAAGTGCTGAAAACTGGATCTGGTCCCGGATTAGGGTTTGTCAGAGAAACCCTAAAAATTCAAAATGTGAATTTCAAAATTCCGAAAGGATAGAAAGATGCGCCTTGGAGAGCTGATCAGCCTAGTACATTCAGAATTTGAGATCAGCAAAGTCTTGCCCTTCAAAATTGCCTTTTTGTCCTCCCGGGTTCACTAGGGAGAGCCCTGAATTAGGGTTTGAGTTTCCCGGAGATCTACCCAGCCAAAAATCTCGATCCAAAGCTCAAACCTTCGATTTTTGCAAGGAGCTTCCAGCTGTACCTTCAGTTTCGAGAAATTCCTATTTTTGTGGAAACCCTAATTTTTAGGGCCAAATCTGAAAATGCACGGAACTGAATTCTGATTGGACAGATAGATGCGCCTTGATGAGTAGATCCAATCTACTATACTGAATTTCAAAAATCTGTGGAGAGAAACCCAATAAACAAGGAATACAAGCTTCCGTCACTACAAAATGTCTTCTTCTCAGTTAGGCTCTGATACCATGTTAAATTTTCAGTATTAAATAACAATACTATAGGATCTTTGCTGAGAGAATAACATCTACAGTATATCAATGCATGACAATCATAATATGACAAGCATCACAAGCATCACAAGAATCGAAAGCATAGAGACAAGAGACACAGAGTTTCTGTGGGGAAAACCCTAAGGTGAAAAACCCCACAAACTTCCTCAGAGATAGAGAGAGCAATGGCTCAACCAAAATACAACCAAATAATACAGAGATAGTCTCCTAGCAGATGATCCTCCTCCTCCTCACTAGTGCGCCACTTTCCAGAGAGAGAGATAGATGTTTTTTTCCGAATGAGTAAAATAGAGATCTCCTATCTCTATTTATACTCACCTTTTTGCCCAGTGACCTACTGGGGCCGACTTGTCTACTTTAGTACATCCACATTATATTATATATTAATTAGGGCCGACCCCATAAGGTGGTCTAATAACCCATCGGCAAGTACACACACTTGCGACACTTGTCAATCCACATGACGACACTTCCTTATAGAGGAATAACACATCTCTTATAAGGGTACAATAAATATACATATAATATACTGATGAAATACATTCCGAAGTTACATATACATCAACAGCACATTCTACGTCATAACGTCTTTCTATAGTTTGTGCATGCGTCCGGAAATAAGAAAAGCTTACTTCCACCATTTTTTAAAATCACAGCAACTAGAAGGTTTACATGATTTCGTAAAAAACACGAGTTTTTAGAAAATGTGTTTTATTTCATAAATAGAATCAACAAAGTATGCACATTCTACGTCATAACGACTTTCTATAGTTTGCGCATGCGTCCGGAAATAAGAAAAGCTTACTTCCACCATTTTTTAAAATCACAGCATCTAGAAGGTTTACATGATTTCGTAAAAAACACGAGTTTTTAGAAAATGATTTTTATTTCATAAATGGAATCTACAAAGTATGCACATTCTACGTCATAACGACATTCTATAGTTTGTGCATGCGTCCGGAAATAAGAAAAGCTTACTTGCACCGTTTTTTAAAATCACAGCTTCTAGAAGGTTTACAGGATTTCGTAAAAAACACGAGTTTTTAGAAAATGTGTTTTATTTCATAAATGGAATCTACAAAGTTTGCACATTCTACGTCATAACGAATTTCTATAGTTTACGCATCCGTCCGGAAATTAGAAAAGCTTACTTCCCCCGTTTTTTAAAATCACAGCTTCTAGAAGGTTTACATGATTTCGTAAAAAACACGAGTTTTTAGAAAATGTGTTTTATTTCATAAATTGAATCTACAAAGTATGCACATTCTACGTCATAACGACTTTCTATAGTTTGCGCATACGTCCAGAAATAAGAAAAGCTTACTTCCACCGTTTTTTAAAATCACAGCTTCTAGAAGGTTTACATGATTTCGTAAAAAACACGAGTTTTTAGAAAATGTGTTTTATTTCATAAATGGAATCTACAAAGTATGCACATTCTACGGCATAAGGACTTTCTATAGTTTGCGCATGCGTCCGGAAATAAGAAAATCTTACTTCCCCCTTTTTTAAAATCACAGCTTCTAGAAGGTGTACATGATTTCTTAAAAAACACGAGTTTTTAGAAAATGTGTTTTATTTCATAAATGGAATCAACAAAGTATGCACATTCTACGTCATAACGACTTTCTATAGTTTGTGCATGCGTTTGGAAATAAGAAAAGCTTACTTCCCCGTTTTTTAAAATCACAGCTTCTAGAAGGTTTACATGATTTCTTAAAAAGCACGAGTTTTTAGAAAATGTGTTTTATTTCATAAATAGAATCAAAAAAATATGCACATTCTAGGTCATAACGACTTTCTATAGTTTGCGCATGCGTTTGGAAATAAGAAAAGCTTACTTCCACCATTTTTTAAACTCACAGCTTTTAGAAGGTTTACACGATTTCTTAAAAAACACGAGTTTTTAGAAAATGTGTTTTATTTCATAAATTGAATCAACAAAGTATGCACATTCTACATCATAACGACTTTCTATAGTTTGCGCATGCGTTTGGAAATAAGAAAAGCTTACTTCCACCATTTTTTAAAATCACAGCTTTTAGAAGGTTTACACGATTTCTTAAAAAACACGAGTTTTTAGAAAATGTGTTTTATTTCATAAATTGAATCAACAAAGTATGCACATTCTACATCATAACGAATTTCTATAGTTTGTGCATCCGTCCGGAAATAAGAAAATCTTACCTCCCCCGGTTTTTAAAATCAAAGCTTCTAGAAGGTTTACATGATTTGTTAAAAACACGAGTTTTTAGAAAATGTGTTTTATTTCATAAATGAAATCTACAAAGTATGCACATTCTATGTCATAACGACTTTCTATAGTTTGCGCATGCGTTCGGAAATAAGAAAAGCTTACTTCCACCATTTTTTAAAATCACAGCTTCTAGAAGGTTTACATGATTTCTTAAAAAACACGAGCTTTTAGAAAATGTGTTTTATTTCATAAATGGAATCTACAAAGTATGCACATTCTACGTCATAATGACATTCTATAGTTTGCGCATGCTTCCGGAAATAAGAAAAGCTTACTTCCACCATTTTTTAAAATCACAGCTTCTAGAAGGTTTACATGATTTCGCAAAAAACACGAGTTTTTAGAAGATGTGTTTTATTTCATAAATGGAATCTACAAAGTATGCACATTCTACATCATAACGACTTTCTATAGTTTGCGCATCCGTCCGGAAATAAGAAAAGCTTACTTCCCCCGTTTTTTAAAATCACAGCTTCTGGAAGGTTTACATGATTTCTTAAAAAACACGAGTTTTTAGAAAATGTGTTTTATTTCATAAATAGAATCAATAAAGTATGCACATTCTACATCATAACGACTTTCTATAGTTTGCGCACGCGTCCAGAAATAAGAAAAGCTTACTTCCCCCGTTTTTTAAAATCACAGCTTCTAGAAGGTTTACATGATTTGTTAAAAAAAACGAGTTTTTAGAAAATGTGTTTTATTTCATAAATGGAATCAACAAAGTATGAACATTCTACATCATAACGACTTTCTATAGTTTGCGCATGCGTTTAGAAATAAGAAAATCTTACTTCCCCCTTTTTTTAAAATCACAGCTTCTAGAAGGTTTACATGATTTCTTAAAAAACACGAATTTTTAGAAAATGTGTTTTATTTCATAAATAGAATCAACAAAGTATGCACATTCTACGTCATAACGACTTTCTATAGTTTGCGCATGTGTCCGGAAATAAGTGTAGGGCCCCTCCTTTAGGGTCCCCTTGATTTGAACCTGAAACTTTACGAACTTCATACAAACAAATTAGCCATTATAGTTATTGGAAAAATAAAATAAAAGAGTGAATAACTTAACAAAAATAAGCAAAACCTTAACCTGTCGACTCGATCCAGCTGGTCCATTGTCGTCTGCGTCTTTCGTAGGATCCCTCCAGCAAAGCTCGTTTAACCATTGGCGAAGCAACCGTTAGCTTCGCCACCCAACCATAGGCTCATGCTTTCAGTCGCATGGCCTCCCCCGAGCTTTGGGTCGTAGAGCTCACACACAATAATCCAGAAACCCAGCTTGGGTTTCCCCCCCCACCAAGATTTCCAGCCAAACCCTCAATAGCAGCAAGTCATGAGGTAACTCAAAATTATGATAGTCATCCAGGGTCTGGGTCCTTTACCCATCCCCAAAGTCTCCCTTTTAAAGAAAAATCCCTTGCGACACATGTTGCTTCATGCATAAATAATTATTTAATTAATTCTTTAATGAAAAACAACTCACCCATCCAAGTGTCAGTTTCTCTAGGAGATGCACCAACATCCCTAAGTTTGCTCATGTTTGTCCCCTAGATATTTCACTTAACTCCTAGATTTGTGGTGTAGGTGGAGTTGACTAGGTGTCCATGCCTAGGATTCCATTTTGCTCCTAAATAAATATTTTTAATATTTTTAAGTAATCAGGAATATCCTTTCATGTGCAATGCCTAAATAACACTTAATATTATTTAAATGCCAAAGTAATCATTTATGTGCAAATGCGTAAAGTACTCAAATGCATTATAAGTAAAGTTCTAGGTGCAAAATTATACGTTTCAACGCAGTTAAGCTTAGCAATCAACTTTTACTAGGGACCCGGTGTCATGCCGTTGGGCCTCCTTGTTCCTTAATTTAATTTCTCTGACATGGCACCACTTCGTCGAGTCCAGTCATCCATAGTTTCCATTCCTTGGCAAGGAACCACATCGTTGGGTCCTTGCATTCACTTTTTCCATTGTCGGCAGGGTACCGCACCGTCGGGCCCTCCTGCCGTCATCCTTCCGTTTTGACTTGCGGGAAATTCATGTAGGGATTTCAGGAGCAGTTACCTTCCATCCTCCGTCTACACGCTATTAGGGACTAATGGCATTGAGGAGTGAGTCCGTTCTCACTGTGCGCCCCCCAACTCGTACGTGACCAGCTCCGTCGTGGCCCACCTCGTACGCCCTCACGCTTTCCTCTTGAGCAAGCGGATCAGTGCTTATCTGCTCAAGCGTGGTATTCCGTCGAAAGTCGACATCGTCGTCGCTCTCCCTGTGTGTGATTTACTCGTACTCTATGACCCTTCATATTCCTTTGTGTGTCCGTCGGTGAACCGTTTCACCTGTCGCTACACACTATTCTCACAAACGTATATCATTATTTTATTGAGTTACAATCAATCATAATCATAAATATACTTCAAATAAAATCAAAGTATTATTTTATTAATGTTTCAAACAATCGGGTCACTAAGCAAGTGCCCTCAATGTCTACAGTAGTCTAGGGGCACTACACAGTCGAGCATATACACTATTATTCATTTTCATTTTAAAGCATTCTCAAAGTAAATTCAAATGGTTCATGTTTTATTTCAAAACTAGTACCCTCATTAGTCTAATCAGTTAAAGTACCGAGGTAGGCATTACAATAAGAAAAGCTTACTTCCACCATTTTTTAAAATCACAACATCTAGAAGGTTTACATGATTTTGTAAAAAACACGAGTTTTTAGAAAATGTGTTTTATTACATAAATGGAATCTACAAAGTATGCACATTCTACGTCATAACGACTTTCTAAAGTTTGCGCATACGTCCGGAAATAAGAAAAGCTTACTTCCACCGTTTTTTAAAATCACAGCTTCTAGAAGGTTTACATGATTTCGTAAAAAACACGAGTTTTTAGAAAATGTGTTTTATTTCATAAATGGAATCTACAAAGTATGCACATTCTATGGCATAACGACTTTATATAGTTTGCGCATGCGTTCGGAAATAAGAAAAGCTTACTTCCCCCGTTTTTTAATATCACAGCTTCTAGAATGTTTACATGATTTCTTAAAAAACACGAGTTTTTAGAAAATGTGTTTTATTTCATAAATGGAATCAACAAAGTATGCACATTCTACGTCATAACGACTTTCTATAGTTTGCGCATGCGTTTGGAAATAAGAAAAGCTTGCTTCCCCCGTTTTTTAAAATCACAGCTTCTAGAAGGTTTACATGATTTCTTAGAAAACAAGAGGTTTTAGAAAATAAGTTTTATTTCATAAATAGAATCAACAAAGTATGCACATTCTACGTCATAACGACTTTCTATAGTTTGCGCATGCGTTTGGAAATAAGAAAAGCTTACTTCCCCCATTTTTTAAAATCACAGCTTCTAGAAGGTTTACATGATTTCTAGAAAAACACGAGTTTTTAGAAAATGTGTTTTATTTCATCAATGGAATCAACAAAGTATGCACATTTTACATCATAACGACTTTCTATAGTTTGCGCATGCGTCCGGAAATAAGAAAAGCTTACTTCCCCCGTTTTTTAAAATCACAGCTTCTAGAAGGTTTACATGATTTCGTAAAAAACACGAGTTTTTAGAAAATGTGTTTTACTTCATAAATGGAATCTACAAAGTATGCACATTCTACGTCATAACGACATTCTATAGTTTGCGCATGCGTCCGGAAATAAGAAAAGCTTACTTCCACCGTTTTTTAAAATCACAGCTTCTAGAAGGTTTACATGATTTCGTAAAAAACACGAGTTTTTAGAAAATGTGTTTTATTTCATAAATGGAATCTTCAAAGTATGCACATTCTACGTCATAACGACTTTCTATAGTTTGCGCATGCGTTTGGAAATAAGAAAAGCTTACTTCCCCCGTTTTTTAAAATCACAGCTTCTAGAAGGTTTACATGATTTCTTAAAAAACACGAGTTTTTAGAAAATGTGTTTTATTTCATAAATAGAATCAACAAAGTATGCACATTCTATGTCATAACGACTTTCTATAGTTTGCGCATGCGTCCATAAATAAGAAAAGCTTACTTCCACCATTTTTTAAAATCACAGCATATAGAAGGTTTACATGATTTCGTAAAAAACACGAGTTTTTAGAAAATGTGTTTTATTTCATAGATGGAATCTACAAAGTATGCACATTCTACGTCATAACTACTTTCTATAGTTTGCGCATGCATCCGGAAATAAGAAAAGCTTACTTCCCCCATTTTTTAAAATCACAGCTTCTAGAAGGTTTACATGATTTCTTAAAAAACACGAGTTTTTAGAAAATGTGTTATATTTCATAAATGGAATCAACAATGTATGCACATTCTACGTCATAACGACTTTCTATAGTTTGCGCATGTGTTTGGAAATACGAAAAGCTTACTTCCCCCGTTTTTTAAAATCACAGCCTCTAGAAGGTTTACATGATTTCTTAAAAAACACGAGTTTTTAGAAAATGTGTTTTATTTCATAAATGGAATCAACAAAGTTTGCACATAATACATCATAACGAATTTCTATAGTTTGCGCATGCGTCCGGAAATAAGAAAAGCTTACTTCCACCGTCTTTTAAAATCACAGCTTCTAGAAGGTTTACATGATTTCGTAAAAAACACGAGTTTTTAGAAAATGTGTTTTATTTCATAAATGGAATCAACAAAGTATGCACATTCTTGTCATAACGACTTTCTATATTTTGCGCATGCGTTTAGAAATAAGAAAAGCTTACTTCCCCCGTTTTTTAAAATCACAGCTTCTAGAAGGTTTACATGATTTGTTAAAAAACACGAGTTTTTAGAAAATGTGTTTTATTTCATAAATGGAATCAACAAAGTATGCACATTCTACATCATAACAACTTTCTATAGTTTGCGCATGCGTCCGGAAATAAGAAAATCTTACTTCCACCGTTTTTTAAAATCACAGCTTCCAGAAGGTTTACATGATTTCGCCAAAAACACGAGTTTTTAGAAAATGTGTTTTATTTCATAAATGGAATATACAAAGTATGCACATTCTACATCATAACGACTTTCTATAGTTTGCGCATGCGTCCGGAAATAAGAAAAGCTTACTTCCACCATTTTTTAAAATCACAACATCTAGAAGGTTTACATGATTTCGTAAAAAACATGAGTTTTTAGAAAATGATTTTTATTTCATAAATGGAATCTACAAAGTATGCACATTCTACGTCATAACTACATTCTATAGTTTGCGCATGCGTCCGGAAATAAGAAAATCTTACTTCCACCGTTTTTTAAAATCACAGCTTCTAGAAGGTTTACATGATTTCGTAAAAAACATGAGTTTTTAGAAAATGTGTTTTATTTCATAAATGGAATCTACAAAGTTTGCACATTCTACGTCATAACGACTTTCTATAGTTTGCGCATCCGTCCGGAAATTAGAAAAGCTTACTTCCCCCGTTTTTTAAAATCACAGCTTCTAGAAGGTTTACATGATTTGTTAAAAACACGAGTTTTTAGAAAATGTGTTTTATTTCATAAATGAAATCTACAAAGTATGCAAATTCTACGTCATAACGAATTTCTATAGTTTGCGCATGCGTTCGGAAATAAGAAAAGCTTACTTCCACCATTTTTTAAAATCACAGCTTCTAGAAGGTTTACATGATTTCTTAAAAAACACGAGTTTTTAGAAAATGTGTTTTATTTCATAAATGGTATCTACAAAGTATGCACATTCTAGGTTATAACGACATTCTATAGTTTGCGCATGCGTCCAGAAATAAGAAAAGCTTACTTCCACCATTTTTTAAAATCACAGCTTCTAGAAGGTTTACATGATTTCGCAAAAAACACGAGTTTTTAGAAGATGTGTTTTATTTCATAAATGGAATCTACAAAGTATGCACATTCTACGTCATAACGACTTTCTATTGTTTGCGCATGCGTCCGGAAATAACAAAAGCTTACTTCCACCGTTTTTTAAAATCACAGCTTCTAGAAGGTTTACATGATTTCGTAAAAAGCACGAGTTTTTAGAAAATGTGTTTTGTTTCATAAATGGAATCTTCAAAGTATGCACATTCTACGTCATAACGACTTTCTATAGTTTGCCCATGCGTTTGGAAATAAGAAAAGCTTACTTCCCCCGTTTTTGAAAATCACAGCTTCTAGAAGGTTTACATGATTTCGTAAAAAGCACGAGTTTTTAGAAAATGTGTTTTATTTCATAAATGGAATCTTCAAAGTATGCACATTCTACGTCATAACGACTTTCTATAGTTTGCCCATGCGTTTGGAAATAAGAAAATCTTACTTCCACCGTTTTTTAAAATCACAGCTTCTAGAAGGTTTACATGATTTCGTAAAAAACACGAATTTTTAGAAAATGTGTTTTATTTCATAAATAGAATCTGCAAAGTATGCACATTTTATGGCATAACGACTTTCTATAGTTTGCGCATGTGTCCGGAAATAAGAAAAACTTACTTCCACCGTTTTTTAAAATCACAGCTTCTAGAATGTTTACATGATTTCATAAAAAACACGAGTTTTTAGAAAATGTGTTTTATTTCATAGATGGAATCTACAAAGTATGCACATTCTACGTCATAACTACTTTCTATAGTTTGCGCATGCATCCGGAAATAAGAAAAGCTTACTTCCCCCATTTTTTAAAATCACAGCGTCTAGAAGGTTTACATGATTTCTTAAAAAACACGAGTTTTTAGAAAATGTGCTATATTTCATAAATGGAATCAACAATGTATGCACATTCTACGTCATAACGACTTTCTATAGTTTGCGCATGTGTTTGGAAATACGGAAAGCTTACTTCCCCCGTTTTTTAAAATCACAGCTTCTAGAAGGTTTACATGATTTCTTAAAAAACACGAGTTTTTAGAAAATGTGTTTTATTTCATAAATGGAATCAACAAAGTTTGCACATTCTACATCATAACGAATTTCTAAAGTTTGCGCATGCGTCCGGAAATAAGAAAAGCTTACTTCCACCGTTTTTTAAAATCACAGCTTCTAGAAGGTTTACATGATTTCGTAAAAAACACGAGTTTTTAGAAAATGTGTTTTATTTCATAAATGGAATCAACAAAGTATGCACATTCTACGTCATAACGACTTTCTATAGTTTGCGCATGCGTTTAGAAATAAGAAAAGCTTACTTCCCCCGTTTTTTAAAATCACAGCTTCTAGAAGGTTTACATGATTTGTTAAAAAACACGAGTTTTTAGAAAATGTGTTTTATTTCATAAATGGAATCAACAAAGTATGCACATTCTACGTCATAACGACTTTCTATAGTTTGTGCATGCGTTTGGAAATAAGAAAAGCTTACTTCCACCATTTTTTAAAATCACAGCTTCTAGAAGGTTTACATGATTTCTTAAAAAACACGAGTTTTTAGAAAATGTGTTTTATTTCATAAATGGAATCAACAAAGTATACACATTCTACATCATAACAACTTTCTATAGTTTGCGCATGCGTTCGGAAATAAGAAAAGCTTACTTCCACCGTTTTTTAAAATCACAGCTTCTAGAAGGTTTACATGATTTCGCAAAAAACACGAGTTTTTAGAAAATGTGTTTTATTTCATAAATGGAATCTACAAAGTATGCACATTCTACATCATAACGAATTTCTATAGTTTGCGTATGCGTCCGGAAATAAGAAAAGCTTACTTCCACCATTTTTTAAAATCACAACATCTAGAAGGTTTACATGATTTTGTAAAAAACACGAGTTTTTAGAAAATGATTTTAATTTCATAAATGGAATCTACAAAGTATGCACATTCTACGTCATAACGACATTCTATAGTTTGCGCATGCGTCCAGAAATAAGAAAAGCTTACTTCCACCGTTTTTTAAAATCACAGCTTCTAGAAGGTTTACATGATTTCGTAAAAAACATGAGTTTGTAGAAAATGTGTTTTATTTCATAAATGGAATCTACAAAGTTTCACATTCTACGTCATAACGACTTTCTATAGTTTGCGCATCCGTCCGGAAATTAGAAAAGCTTACTTCCCCCGTTTTTTTAAATCACGGCTTCTAGAAGGTTTACATGATTTCGTAAAAAACACGAGTTTTTAGAAAATGTGTTTTATTTCATAAATGGAATCTACAAAGTATGCACATTCTACGTCATAACGACTTTCTATAGTTTGCGCATACGTCCAGAAATAAGAAAAGCTTACTTCCACCGTTTTTTAAAATCACAGCTTCTAGAAGGTTTACATGATTTCGTAAAAAACACGAGTTTTTAGAAAATGTGTTTTATTTCATAAATAGAATCTACAAAGTATGCACATTCTACGGCATAACGACTTTCTATAGTTTGCGCATGCGTCCGGAAATAAGAAAATCTTACTTCCCCCTTTTTTAAAATCACAGCTTCTAGAAGGTTTACATGATTTCTTAAAAAAGACGAGTTTTTAGAAAATGTGTTTTATTTCATAAATTGAATCAACAAAGTATGCACATTCTACGTCATAACGACTTTTTATAGTTTGTGCATGCCTTTGAAATAAGAAAAGCTTACTTCCCCCGTTTTTTAAAATCACAGCTTCTAGAAGGTTTACATGATTTCTTAAAAAGCACGAGTTTTTAGAAAATGTGTTTTATTTCATAAATAGAATCAAAAAAATATGCACATTCTAGGTCATAACGACTTTCTATAGTTTGCGCATGCGTTTGGAAATAAGAAAAGATTACTTCCACCATTTTTTAAAATCACAGCTTTTAGAAGGTTTACACGATTTCTTAAAAAACACGAGTTTTTAGAAAATGTGTTTTATTTCATAAATTGAATCAACAAAGTATGCACTTTCTACATCATACCGACTTTCTATAGTTTGCGCATCCGTCCGGAAATAAGAAAAGCTTACTTCCCCCGTTTTTTAAAATCAAAGCTTCTAGAAGGTTTACATGATTTGTTAAAAACACGAGTTTTTAGAAAATGTGTTTTATTTCATAAATGAAATCTACAAAGTATGCACATTCTACGTCATAACGACTTTCTATAGTTTGCGCATGCGTTCGGAAATAAGAAAAGCTTACTTCCACCATTTTTTAAAATCACAACTTCTAGAAGGTTTACATGATTTTTTAAAAAACACGAGTTTTTAGAAAATGTGTTTTATTTCATAAATGGTATCTACAAAGTATGCACATTCTACGTCATAACGACATTCTATAGTTTGCGCATGCGTCCGGAAATAAGAAAAGCTTACTTCCACCATTTTTTAAAATCACAACTTCTAGAAGGTTTACATGATTTTTTAAAAAACACAAGTTTTTAGAAGATGTGTTTTATTTCATAAATGGAATCTACAAATAATGACTTTCTATAGTTTGCGCATCCGTCCGGAAATAAGAAAAGATTACTTCCCCCGTTTTTTAAAATCACAGCTTCTGGAAGGTTTACATGATTTGTTAAAAAACATGAGTTTTTAGAAAATGTGTTTTATTTCATAGATGGAATCAACAAAGTATGCACATTCTACGTCATAACGACTTTCTATAGTTTGCGCATGCGTCTGGAAATAAGAAAAGCTTACTTCCACCGTTTTTAAAAATCACAGCTTCTACAAGGTTTACATGATTTCGTAAATAACACGAGTTTTTAGAAAATGTGTTTTATTTCATACATGGAATCTACAAAGTATGCACATTCTACGGCATAACGACTTTCTATAGTTTGCGCATGCGTCCGGAAATAAGAAAAGCTTACTTCCACCGTTTTTTAAAATCACAGCTTCTAGAAGGTTTACATGATTTCGTAAAAAACACGAGTTTTTAGAAAATGTGTTTTATTTCATAAATGGAATCTACAAAGTATGCACATTCTACGTCATAACGACTTTCTATAGTTTGCGCATGCGTTTGGAAATAAGAAAAGCTTACTTCCCCCGTTTTTTAAAATCACAGCTTCTAGAAGGTTTACATGATTTCGTAAAAAACATGAGTTTTTCGAAAATGATTTTTATTTCATAAATGGAATCTACAAAGTATGCACATTCTATGTCATAAGGACTTTCTATAGTTTGCGCATGCGTACGGAAATAAGAAAAGCTTACTTCCACCATTTTTTAAAATCACAGCATCTAGAAGTTTTAGATGATTTCGTAAAAAACACGAGTTTTCAGAAAATGTGTTTTATTTCATAAATGGAATCTACAAAGTATGCACATTCTACATCATAACGACTTTCTATAGTTTGCTCATGCGTCCGGAAATAAGAAAAGCTTACTTCCACCATTTTTTAAAATCACAACATCTAGAAGGTTTACATGATTTCGTAAAAAACATGAGTTTTTATAAAATGATTTTTATTTCATAAATGGAATCTACAAAGTATGCACATTCTACGTCATAACAACTTTCTATAGTTTGCGCATGCGTACGGAAATAAGAAAAGCTTACTTCAACCATTTTTTAAAATCACAGCATCTAGAAGGTTTAGATGATTTCGTAAAAAACAAGAGTTTTCAGAAAATGTGTTTTATTTCATATATTGAATCAAAAAAGTATGCACATTCTACGTCATAACGACTTTCTATAGTTTGCGCATCCATCCGGAAATAAGAAAAGCTTACTTCCCCCGTTTTTTAAAATCACAGCTTCTAGAAGGTTTACATGATTTGTTAAAAAACACGAGTTTTTAGAAAATGTGTTTTATTTCATAAATGGAATCAACAAAGTATGCACATTCTACGTCATAAGGACTTTCTATAGTTTGCGCGTGCGTCCGGAAATAAGAAAAGCTTACTTCCACCATTTTTTAAAATCACAGCTTCTAGAAGGTTTACATGATTTCTTAAAAAACACGAGTTTTTAGAAAATGTGTTTTATTTCATAAATGGAATCAACAAAGTATGCACATTCTACGTCATAAGGACTTTCTGTAGTTTGCGCGTGCGTCCGGAAATAAGAAAAGCTTACTTCCCCCGTTTTTTAAAATCACAGCTTCTAGAAGGTTTACATGATTTGTTCAAAAACACGAGTTTTTAGAAAATGTGTTTTATTTCATAAATGGAATCAACAAAGTATGCACATTCTACGTCATAACGACTTTCTATAGTTTGCGCATGCGTCCAGAAATAAGAAAAGCTTACTTCCACCATTTTTTAAAATCACAGCTTCTAGAAGGTTTACATGATTTCGCAAAAAACACGAGTTTTTAGAAAATGTGTTTTATTTCATAAATGGAATATACAAAGTATGCACATTCTACGTCATAACGACTTTCTATAGTTTGTGCATGCATCCGAAGATAAGAAAAGCTTACTTCCACCGTCTACGTCATAACGACTTTCTATAGTTTGCGCATGCGTTCGGAAATAAGAAAAGCTTACTTCCACCATTTTTTAAAATCACAGCTTCTAGAAGGTTTACATGATTTTTTAAAAAACACGAGTTTTTAGAAAATGTGTTTTATTTCATAAATGGAATCAACAAAGTATGCACATTCTACGTCATAACGACTTTCTATAGTTTGCGCATGCGTCCGGAAATAAGAAAAGCTTACTTCCACCGTTTTTTAAAATCACAGCTTCTAGAAGGTTTACATGATTTCGCAAAAAACACAAGTTTTTAGAAAATGTGTTTTATTTCATAAATGGAATCTACAAAGTATGCACATTCTATGTCATAATGACTTTCTATAGTTTGCGCATGCGTCCGGAAATAAGAAAAGCTTACTTCCCCCGTTTTTAAAAATCACAGCTTCTAGAAGGTTTACATGATGTCTTAAAAAACACGAGTTTTTAGAAAATGTGTTTTATTTCATAAATGGAATCAACAAATTATTCACTTTCTACGTCATAACGACTTTCTATAGTTTGCGCATGCGTTTGGAAATAAGAAAAGCTTACTTCCCCCATTTTTTAAAATCACAGCTTCTAGAAGGTTTACATGATTTCTTCAAAACACGAGTTTTTAGAAAATGTGTTTTATTTCATAAATGGAATCAACAACGTATGCACATTCTACGTCATAACGACTTTCTATAGTTTGCGCATGCGTCCGGAAATAAGAAAAGCTTACTTCCACCATTTTTTAAAATCACAGCTTCTAGAAGGTTTACATGATTTCGTAAAAAACACGAGTTTTTAGAAAATGTGTTTTATTTCATAAATGGAATCTACAAAGTATGCACATCCTACGTCATAACGACTTTCTATAGTTTTCGCATTCGTCCGGATATAAGAAAAGCTTACTTCCTCCGTTTTTTAAAATCACAGCTTCTAGAAGGTTTACATGATTTCTTAAAAAACACGAGTTTTTAGAAAATGTGTTTTATTTCATAAATGGAATCAACAAAGTATGCACATTCTACGTCATAACGACTTTCTATAGTTTATGCATGCGTTTGGAAATAAGAAAAGCTTACTTCCCCGTTTTTTAAAATCACAGCGTCTAGAAGGTTTACATGATTTCTTAAAAAACACAAGTTTTTGGAAAATGTGTTTTATTTCATAAATGGAATCAACAAAGTATGCACATTCTACGTCATAACGACTTTCTATAGTTTATGCATCCGTCCAGAAATAAGAAAAGCTTACTTCCGCCGTTTTTTAAAATCACAGCTTCTTGAAGGTTTACATGATTCTTAAAAAACACGAGTTTTTAGAAAATGTGTTTTATTTCATAAATGGAATCTTCAAAGTATGCACATTCTACGTCATAACGACTTTCTATAGTTTGCGCATGCGTTTGGAAATAAGAAAAGCTTACTTCCCCCGTTTTTTAAAATCACAGCTTCTAGAAGGTTTACATGATTTCTTAAAAAACACGAGTTTTTAGAAAATGTGTTTTATTTCATAAATAGAATCAACAAAGTATGCACATTCTACGTCATAACGACTTTCTATAGTTTGCGCATGCGTCCATAAATAAGAAAAGCTTACTTCCACCATTTTTTAAAATCACAGCATATAGAAGGTTTACATGATTTCGTAAAAAACACGAGTTTTTAGAAAATGTGTTTTATTTCGTAAATGGAATCAACAAAGTATGCACATTCTACGTCATAACGACTTTCTATAGTTTGCGCATGCGTCCAGAAATAAGAAAAGCTTACTTCCACCGTTTTTTAAAATCACAGCTTCTAGAAGGTTTACATGATTTCGTAAAAAAACACGAGTTTTTAGAAAATGTGTTTTATTTCATAAATGGAATCAACAAAGTATGCACATTCTACGTCATAACGACTTTCCATAGTTTGTGCATGCGTCCGGAAATAAGAAAAGCTTACTTCCACCGATTTTTAAAATCACAGCTTCTAGAAGGTTTACATGATTTCTTAAAAAACACGAGTTTTTAGAAAATATGTTTTATTTCATAAATGGAATCTACAAAGTATGCACATTCTACGTCATAACGAATTTCTATAGTTTGCGGATGCGTCCGGAAATAAGAAAAGCTTACTTCCCCCGTTTTTTAAAATCACAGCTTCTAAAAGGTTTACATGATGTCTTAAAAAACACGAGTTTTTAGAAAATGTGTTTTATTTCATAAATGGAATCAACAAATTATTCACTTTCTACGTCATAACGACTTTCTATAGTTTGCGCATGCGTTTGGAAATAAGAAAAGCTTACTTCCCCCATTTTTTAAAATCACAGCTTCTAGAAGGTTTACATGATTTCTTCAAAACACGAGTTTTTAGAAAATGTGTTTTATTTCATAAATGGAATAAACAAAGTATGCACATTCTATGTCATAACGACTTTCTATAGTTTGCGCATGCGTCCGGAAATAAGAAATGCTTACTTCCACCGTTTTTTAAAATCACAGCTTCTAGAAGATTTGCATGATTTCTTAAAAAACACGAGTTTTTAGAAAATGTGTTTTATTTCATAAATGGAATCAACAAAGTATGCACATTCTACATCATAACGACTTTCTATAGTTTGCGCATGCGTCCAGAAATAAGAAAAGCTTACTTCCACCGTTTTTTAAAATCACAGCTTCTAGATGGTTTACATGATTTCGTAGAAAACACGATTTTTAGAAAATGTGTTTTATTTCATAAATGGAATCTACAAAGTATGCACATTTTACGTCATAACGACTTTGTATAGTTTGCGCATGCGTCCCGAAATAACAAAAGCTTACTTCCACCATTTTTAAAAATCACAGCTTCTAGAAGGTTTACATGATTTCGTAAAAAACACGAGTTTTTAGAAAATGTGTTTTAATTCATAAATGGAATCAACAAAGTATGCACATTCTACGTCATAACGACTTTCTATAGTTTGCGCATGCGTCCAGAAATAAGAAAAGCTTACTTCCACCGTTTTTTAAAATCACAGCTTCTAGAAGGTTTACATGATTTCGTAAAAAACACAAGTTTTTAGAAAATGTGTTTTATTTCATAAATGGAATCAACAAAGTATGCACATTCTACGTCATAACGACTTTCCATAGTTTGCGCATGAGTCCGTAAATAAGAAAAGCTTACTTCCACCGATTTTTAAAATCACAGCTTCTAGAAGGTTTACATGATTTCTTAAAAAACACGAGTTTTTAGAAAATATGTTTTATTTCATAAATGGAATCTACAAAGTATGCACATTCTACGTCATAACGAATTTCTATAGTTTGCGCATGCGTCCGGAAATAAGAAAAGCTTACTTCCCCCGTTTTTTAAAATCACAGCTTCTGGAAGGTTTACATGATGTCTTAAAAAAAAAGAGTTTTTAGAAAATGTGTTTTATTTCATAAATGGAATCAACAAATTATTCACTTTCTACGTCATAACGACTTTCTATAGTTTGCGCATGCGTTTGGAAATAAGAAAAGCTTACTTCCCCCATTTTTTAAAATCACAGCTTCTAGAAGGTTTACATGATTTCTTCAAAACACGAGTTTTTAGAAAATGTGTTTTATTTCATAAATGGAATAAACAAAGTATGCACATTCTATGTCATAACGACTTTCTATAGTTTGCGCATGCGTCCGGAAATAAGAAATGCTTACTTCCACCGTTTTTTAAAATCACAGCTTCTAGAAGATTTGCATGATTTCTTAAAAAACACGAGTTTTTAGAAAATGTGTTTTATTTCATAAATGGAAACAACAAAGTATGCACATTCTACGTCATAACGACTTTCTATAGTTTGCGCATGCGTCCAGAAATAAGAAAAGCTTACTTCCACCGTTTTTTAAAATCACAGCTTCTAGAAGGTTTACATGATTTCGTAAAAAACACGAGTTTTTAGAAAATGTGTTTTATTTCATAAATGGAATCAACAAAGCATGCACATTCTACGTCATAACGACTTTCCATAGTTTGCGCATGCGTCCGGAAATAAGAAAAGCTTACTTCCACCGATTTTTAAAATCACAGCTTCTAGAAGGTTTACATGATTTCGTAAAAAACACGATTTTTAGAAAATGTGTTTTATTTCATAAATGGAATCTACAAAGTATGCACATTTTACGTCATAACGACTTTGTATAGTTTGCGCATGCGTCCCGAAATAACAAAAGCTTACTTCCACCGTTTTTTAAAATCACAGCTTCTAGAAGGTTTACATGATTTCGTAAAAAACACGAGTTTTTAGAAAATGTCTTTTATTTCATAAATGGAATCAACAAAGTATGCACATTCTACGTCATAACGACTTTACATAGTTTGCGCATGTGTCCGGAAATAAGAAAAGCTTACTTCCACCGATTTTTAAAATCACAGCTTCTAGAAGGTTTACATGATTTCGTAAAAAACACGATTTTTAGAAAATGTGTTTTATTTCATAAATGGAATCTACAAAGTATGCACATTTTACGTCATAACGACTTTGTATAGTTTGCGCATGCGTCCCGAAATAACAAAAGCTTACTTCCACCGTTTTTTAAAATCACAGCTTCTAGAAGGTTTACATGATTTCGTAAAAAACACGAGTTTTTAGAAAATGTGTTTTATTTCATAAATGTAATCAACAAAGTATGCATATTCTACGTCATAATGAATTTCTATAGTTTGCGCATTCGTCCAGAAATAAGAAAAGCTTACTTCCCCCGTTTTTTAAAATCACAGCTTCTAGAAGGTTTACATGATTTCGTAAAAAACACGAGTTTTTAGAAAATGTGTTTTATTTCATAAATGGAATCTACAAAGTATGCACATTCTAGGTCATAACGACTTTCTATAGTTTGCGCATGCGTCCGGAAATAAGAAAAGCTTACTTCCCCAGTTTTTTTAAAATCACAGCTTTATGATTTCTTAAAAACACGAGTTTTTACAAAATGTGTTTTCTTTCATAAATGTAATCAACAAAGTATGCACATTCTACGTCATAACGACTTTCTATAGTTTATGCATGCGTTTGGAAATAAGAAAAGCTTACTTCCCCGTTTTTTAAAATCACAGCTTCTAGAAGGTTTACATGATTTCTTAAAAAACACAAGTTTTTAGAAAATGTGTTTTATTTCATAAATGGAATCAACAAAGTATGCACATTCTACGTCATAACGACTTTCTATAGTTTTTGCATCCGTCCAGAAATAAGAAAAGCTTACTTCCGCCGTTTTTTAAAATCACAGCTTCTAGAAGGTTTACATGATTCTTAAAAAACACGAGTTTTTAGAAAATGTGTTTTATTTCATAAATGGAATCAACAAAGTATGCACATTCTACGTCATAACGACTTTCTATAGTTTGCGCATTCGTCCGGAAATAAGAAAAGCTTACTTCCACCGTTTTTTAAAATCACAGCTTCTAGAAGGTTTACATGATTTCGTAAAAAACACGACTTTTTAGAAAATGTGTTTTATTTTATGAATGGAATCTACAATGTATGCACATTCTACGTCATAACGACTTTCTATAGTTTGCGCATGCGTCCGGAAATAAGAAAACCTTACTTCTCCCGTTTTTTAAAATCACAGCTTCTAGAAGGTTTACATGATTTCTTAAAAAACACGAGTTTTTAGAAAATGTATTTTATTTCATAAATGGAATCAGCAAAGTATGCACATTCTACGAAATAATGACTTTCTATAGTTTGCGCATGCGTTTGGAAACAATAAAAGCTTACTTCCCCCGTTTTTTAAAATCACAGCTTCTAGAAGGTTTAGATGATTTCGTAAAAAACACGAGTTTAATGTGTTTTATTTCATAAACGGAATCTACAAACTATGCACATTCTACGTCATAACGACTTTCTATAGTTTGCACATGCGTCCGGAAATAAGAAAAGCTTACTTCCCCCGTTTTTTAAAATCACAGCTTCTAGAAGGTTTACATGATTTCGTAAAAAACACGAGTTTTTAGAAAATGTGTTTTATTTCATAAATGGAATCAACAAAGTATGCACATTCTACGTCATAACGACATTCTATAGTTTGCGCATCCGTCCGGAAATAAGAAAAGCTTACTTCCACCGTTTTTTAAAATCACAACTCCTAGAAGATTTACATGATTTTGTAAAAAACATGAGTTTTTAGAAAATGTGTTTTATTTCATAAATGGAATCTACAAAGTATGCACATTCTACGTCATAACGACTTTCTATAGTTTGCGCATCCGTCCGGAAATAAGAAAAGCTTACTTCCCCCGTTTTTTAAAATCACAGCTTCTAGAAGGTTTACATGATTTGTTTAAAAAACACGAGTTTTTAGAAAATGTGTTTTATTTCATAAATGGAATCAGCAAAGTATGCACATTCTACGTCATAACGACATTCTATAGTTTGCGCATGCGTCCGGAAATAAGAAAAGCTTACTTCCACCGTTTTTTAAAATCACAGCTTCTAGAAGGTTTACATGATTTCGTAAAAAACACGAGTTTTTAGAAAATGTGTTTTATTTCATAAATGGAATCTACAGAGTATGCACATTCTACATCATATCGACTTTCTATAGTTTGCGCATATGTCCGGAAATAAGAAAAGCTTACTTCCCTCGTTTTTTAAAATCACAGCTTCTAGAAGGTTTACATGATTTCTTAAAAAAGACATGTTTTTAGAAAATGTGTTTTATTTCATAAATGGAATCAACAAAGTATGCACATTCTACGTCATAACGACTTTCTATAGTTTGCGCATCCGTCTGGAAATAAGAAAAGCTTACTTCCCCCGTTTTGTAAAATCACGGCTTCTAGAAGGTTTACATGATTTGTTAAAAAACACGAGTTTTTAGAAAATGTGTTTTATTTCATAAATGGAATCAACAAAGTATGCACATTCTACGTCCTAACGACTTTCTATAGTTTGCGCATGCATCCGGAAATAAGAAAAGCTTACTTCCACTGTTTTTTAAAATCATAGCTTCTAGAAGGTTTACATGATTTCGTAAAAAAAAAGAGTTTTTAGAAAATGTGTTTTATTTCATAAATGGAATCTATAAAGTATGCACATTCTACGTCATATCGACTTTATATAGTTTGCGCATATGTCCGGAAATAAGAAAAGCTTACTTCCACCGTTTTTTAAAATCACAGCTTCTAGAAGCTTTACATGATTTCGTAAAAAACACGAGCTTTTAGAAAATGTGTTTTATTTCATAAATGCAATATACAAAGTATGCACATTCTACGTCATAACGAATTTCTATAGTTTGTGCATGCTTCCGGAAATAAGAAAAGCTTACTTCCCCCATTTTTTAAAATCACAGCTTCTAGAAGGTTTACATGATTTCGTAAAAAACATGAGTTTCTAGAAAATGTGTTTTATTTCATAAATGGAATCTACAAAGTATGCACATTCTACGTCATAAAGACTTTCTATAGTTTGCGCATGCGTTCGGAAATAAGAAAAGCTTACTTCCACCGTTTTTTAAAATCACAGCTTCTAGAACGTTTACATGATTTCGTAAAAAACACGAGTTTTTAGAAAATGTGTTTTATTTAATAAATGGAATCTACAAAGTATGCACATTCTACGTCATAACGACTTTCTATAGTTTGCGGATGCTTCCGGAAATAAGAAAAGCTTACTTCCCCCCGTTTTTTAAAATCACAGCTTCTAGAAGGTTTAAATGATTTCTTAAAAAACACGAGTTTTTAGAAAATGTGTTTTATTTCATAAATGGAATCAACAAAGTATGCACATTCTATGTCATAACAACTTTCTATAGTTTGCGCATGCGTTTGGAAATAAGAAAAAATTACTTCTAACGTTTTTTAAAATCAGAGCTTCTAAAGTTTACATGATTTTTTTAAAAACACGAGTTTTTAGAAAATGTGTTTTATTTCATAAATGGAATCAACAAAGTATGCACATTCTACGTCATAACGACTTTCTATAGTTTGCGCATTCGTCCGGAAATAACAAAAGCTTACTTCCACCGTTTTTTAAAATCACAGCTTCTAGAAGGTTTAGATGATTTCGTAAAAAACACGAGTTTTTAGAAAATGTGTTTTATTTCATAAATGGAATCTACAAAGTATCCACATTCTAAGTCATAACGACTTTCTATATTTTGCGCATGTGTCCGGAAATAAGAAAGGCTTACTTCCCCGGTTTTTTAAAATCAAAACTTCTAGAAGGTTTACATGATTTAGTAAAAAACATGAGTTTTTAGAAAATGTGTTTTATTTCATAAATGGAATCAACAAAGTATGCACATTCTATGCCATAACGACTTTCTATAGTTTGCGCATGTGTTTGGAAATAAGAAAAGCTTACTTCCCCCGTTTTTTAAAATCACAGCTTCCAGAAGGTTTACATGATTTCTTAAAAAACACGAGTTTTTAGAAAATGTGTTTTATTTCATAAATGGAATCAACAAAGTATGCACATTCTACGTCATAACGACTTTCTATAGTTTGCGCATGCTTCCGGAAATAAGAAAAGCTTACTTCTAACGTTTTTTAAAATCAGAGCTTCTAGAAGGTTTACATGATTTCTTAAAAAACACGAATTTTTAGAAAATGTGTTTTATTTCATAAATATAATCAACAAAGTATGCACATTCTACGTCATAACGACTTCCTATAGTTTGCGCATGCATCCAGAAATAAGAAAAGCTTACTTCCCCCGTTTTTTAAAATCACAGCTTCTAGAAGGTTTACATGATTTCTTAAAAAACACGATTTTTTAGAAAATGTGTTTTATTTCATAAATGGAATCTACAAAGTATGCACATTCTACGTCATAACGACTTTCTATAGTTTGCGCATGCATCCGGAAATAAGAAAAGCTTTCTTCCCCCGTTTTTTAAAATCACAGCTTCTAGAAGGTTTACATGATTTCGTAAAAAACACGATTTTTTAGAAAATGTGTTTTATATCATAAATGGGATCAACAAAGTATGCACATTCTACGTCATAACGACTTTCTATAGTTTGCGCATGCGTTTGGAAATAAGAAAAGCTTACTTCCCCTGTTTTTTAAAATCACAGCTTCTAGAAGGTTTACATGATTTCATAAAAAACACGATTTTTTAGAAAATGTGTTTTATATCATAAATGGGATCAACAAAGTATGCACATTCTACGTCATAATGACTTTCTATAGTTTGCGCATGCGTTTGGAAATAAGAAAAGCATACTTCCCCCATTTTTTAAAATCATAGCTTCTAGAAGGTTTACATGATTTCTTAAAAAACACGTGTTTTTAGAAAATGTGTTTTATTTCATAAATGGAATCAACAAAGTATGGACATTCTACGTCATAACGACTTTCTATAGTTTGCGCATCCGTCTGGAAATAAGAAAAGCTTACTTCCCCCGTTTTTTAAAATCACAGCTTCTAGAAGGTTTACATGATTTGTTAAAAGACACGAGTTTTTAGAAAATGTGTTTTATTTCATAAATGGAATCAACAAAGTATGCACATTCTACGTCCTAATGACTTTCTATAGTTTGCGCATGCGTCCGGAAATAAGAAAAGCTTACTTCCACCGTTTTTTAAAATCACAGCTTCTAGAAGGTTTACATGATTTCGTAAAAAACATGAGTTTTTAGAAAATGTGTTTTATTTCATAAATGGAGTCTACAGAGTATGCTCATTCTACGTCATAACGACTTTCTATAGTTTGCGGATGCATCCGGAAATAAGAAACGTTTACTTCCCCCGTTTTTTAAAATGACAGCTTCTAGAAGGTTTACATGATTTCGTAAAAAAAAAGAGTTTTTAGAAAATGTGTTTTATTTCATAAATGGAATCTATAAAGTATGCACATTCTACGTCATATCGACTTTCTATAGTTTGTGCATATGTCCGGAAATAAGAAAAGCTTACTTCCACCGTTTTTTAAAATCACAGCTTCTAGAAGCTTTACATGATTTCGTAAAAAACATGAGTTTTTAGAAAATGTGTTTTATTTCATCAATGGAATCGACAAAGTATGCACATTCTATGTCATAACGACTTTCTATAGTTTGCGCATGCTTCCGGAAATAAGAAAAGCTTACTTCCCCCATTTTTTAAAATCACAGCTTCTAGAAGATTTACATGATTTCGTAAAAAAGACAAGTTTTTAGAAAATGTGTTTTATTTCATAAATGGAATCTACAAAGTATGCACATTCTACGTCATAATGACTTTCTATAGTTTGCGCATGCGTTTGGAAATAAGAAAAGCTTACTTCCCCAGTTTTTTAAAATCACAGCTTCTAGAAGCTTTACATGATTTCTTAAAAAACACGAGTTTTTAGAAAATGTGTTTTATTTCATAAATGGAATCAACAAAGTATGCACATTCTACATCATAACGACGCTCTATACTTTGCGCATTCATCTAGAAATAAGAAAAGCTTACTTCCACCGTTTTTTAAAATCACAGCTTCTAGAAGGTTTACATGATTTCGTAAAAAACATGAGTTTTTAGAAAATGTGTTTCATTTCATAAATGGAATCTACAAAGTATGCACATCCTACATCATAACGACTTTCTATAGTTTGCGCATTCGTCCGGATATAAGAAAAGCTTACTTCCTCCGTTTTTTAAAATCACAGCTTCTAGAAGGTTTACATGATTTCTTAAAACACACGAGTTTTTAGAAAATGTGTTTTATTTCATAAATGGAATCAACAAAGTATGCACATTCTACGTCATAACGACTTTCTATAGTTTATGCATGCGTTTGGAAATAAGAAAAGCTTACTTCCCCCGTTTTTGAAAATCACAGCTTCTAGAAGGTTTACACGATTTCTTAAAAAACACGGGTTTTTAGAAAATGTGTTTTATTTCATAAATGGAATCAACAAAGTATGCACATTCTACGTCATAACGACTTTCTATAGTTTATGCATCCGTCCGGAAATAAGAAAAGCTTACTTCCACCGTTTTTTAAAATCACAGCTTCTAGAAGGTTTACATGATTCTTAAAAAACACGAGTTTTTAGAAAATGTGTTTTATTTCATAAATGGAATCAACAAAGTATGCACATTCTACGTCATAACGACTTTCTATAGTTTGTGCATTCGTCCGGAAATAAGAAAAGCTTACTTCCACCATTTTTTAAAATCACAGCTTCTAGAAGGTTTACATGATTTCGTAAAAAACACGACTTTTGAGAAAATGTGTTTTATTTTATAAATGGAATCTACAAAGTATGCACATTCTACGTCATAACGACTTTCTATAGTTTGCGCATGCGTCCGGATATAAGAAAACCTTACTTCCCCCGTTTTTTAAAATCACAGCTTCTAGAAGGTTTACATGATTTCTTAAAAAACACGAGTTTTTAGAAAATGTGTTTTATGTTGTAAATGGAATCAACAAAGTATGCACATTCTACGAAATAATGACTTTCTATAGTTTGCGCATGCGTTTGGAAATAAGAAAAGCTTACTTCCCCCGTTTTTTAAAATCACAGCTTCTAGAAGGTTTACATGATTTCGTAAAAAACACGAGTTATTAGAAAATGTGTTTTATTTCATAAATGGAATCTACAAAGTATGCACATTCTACGTCATAACGACTTTCTATAGTTTGCGCATGCGTCCGGAAATAAAAAAGCTTACTTCCCCTGTTGTTTAAAATCACAGCTTCTAGAAGGTTTACATGATTTATTAAAAAACACGAGTTTTTAGAAAATGTGTTTTATTTCAAAAATGGAATCTACAAAGTATGCACATTCTACGTCATAACGACTTTCTATAGTTTGCGCATGCGTCCGGAAACAATAAAAGCTTACTTCTCCCGTTTTTTAAAATCACAGCTTCTAGAAGGTTTACATGATTTCTTAAAAAACACGAGTTTTTAGCAAATGTGTTTTATTTCATAAATGGAATCAACAAAGTATGCACATTCTACGTCATAACGACTCTCTATAGTTTTCGCATTCGTCCGGAAATAAGAAAAGCTTACTTCCACCGTTTTTTAAAATCACAGCTTCTAGAAGGTTTAGATGATTTCGTAAAAAACACGAGTTTATAGAAAATGTGTTTGATTTCATAAATGGAATCTACAAACTATGCACATTCTACGTCATAACGACTTTCTATAGTTTGCACATGCGTCCGGAAATAAGAAAAGCTTACTTCCCCCGTTTTTTAAAATCACAGCTTCTAGAAGGTTTACATGATTTCGTAAAAAACATGAGTTTTTAGAAAATGTGTTTCATTTCATAAATGGAATCTACAAAGTATGCACATCCTACGTCATAACGACTTTCTATAGTTTGCGCATGCGTCCGGATATAAGAAAAGCTTACTTCCTCCGTTTTTTAAAATCACAGCTTCTAGAAGATTTACATGATTTCTTAAAAAACACGAGTTTTTAGAAAATGTGTTTTATTTCATAAATGGAATCAACAAAGTATGCACATTCTACGTCATAACGACTTTCTATAGTTTATGCATGCGTTTGGAAATAAGAAAAGCTTACTTCCCCCGTTTTTGAAAATCACAGCTTTTAGAAGGTTTACACGATTTCTTAAAAAACACGGGTTTTTAGAAAATGTGTTTTATTTCATAAATGGAATCAACAAATTATGCACATTCTACGTCATAACGACTTTCTATAGTTTATGCATCCGTCCGGAAATAAGAAAAGCTTACTTCCGCCGTTTTTTAAAATCACAGCTTCTAGAAGGTTTACATGATTCTTAAAAAACACGAGTTTTTAGAAAATGTGTTTTATTTCATAAATGGAATCAACAAAGTATGCACATTCTACGTCATAACGACTTTCTATAGTTTGTGCATTCGTCCGGAAATAAGAAAAGCTTACTTCCACCGTTTTTTAAAATCACAGCTTCTAGAAGGTTTACATGATTTCGTGAAAAAACACGACTTTTTTAGAAAATGTGTTTTATTTTATAAATGGAATCTACAAAGTATGCACATTCTACGTCATAACGACTTTCTATAGTTTGCGCATGCGTCCGGAAATAAGAAAACCTTGCTTCCCCCCGTTTTTTAAAATCACAGCTTCTAGAAGGTTTACATGATTTCTTAAAAAACACGAGTTTTTAGAAAATGTGTTTTATGTTGTAAATGGAATCAACAAAGTATGCACATTCTACGAAATAATGACTTTCTATAGTTTGCGCATGCGTTTGGAAATAAGAAAAGCTTACTTCCCCCGTTTTTTAAAATCACAGCTTCTAGAAGGTTTACATGATTTCGTAAAAAACACGAGTTATTAGAAAATGTGTTTTATTTCATAAATGGAATCTACAAAGTATGCACATTCTACGTCATAACGACTTTCTATAGTTTGCGCATGCGTCCGGAAATAAAAAAGCTTACTTCCCCTGTTGTTTAAAATCACAGCTTCTAGAAGGTTTACATGATTTATTAAAAAACACGAGTTTTTAGAAAATGTGTTTTATTTCAAAAATGGAATCTACAAAGTATGCACATTCTACGTCATAACGACTTTCTATAGTTTGCGCATGCGTCCGGAAACAATAAAAGCTTACTTCTCCCGTTTTTTAAAATCACAGCTTCTAGAAGGTTTACATGATTTCTTAAAAAAACACGAGTTTTTAGCAAATGTGTTTTATTTCATAAATGGAATCAACAAAGTATGCACATTCTACGTCATAACGACTCTCTATAGTTTTCGCATTCGTCCGGAAATAAGAAAAGCTTACTTCCACCGTTTTTTAAAATCACAGCTTCTAGAAGGTTTAGATGATTTCGTAAAAAACACGAGTTTATAGAAAATAGGTTTTATTTCATAAATGGAATCTACAAACTATGCAGATTCTACGTCATAACGACTTTCTATAGTTTGCACATGCGTCCGGAAATAAGAAAAGCTTACTTCCCCCGTTTTTTAAAATCACAGCTTCTAGAAGGTTTACATGATTTCGTAAAAAAACACGAGTTTTTAGAAAATGTGTTTTATTTCATAAATGGAATCAACAAAGTATGCACATTCTACGGCATAACTACTTTCTATAGTTTGCGCATGCGTCCGGAAATAAGAAAAGCTTACTTCCACCGTTTTTTAAAATCACAGCTTCTAGAAGGTTTACATGATTTCGTAAAAAACACGAGTTTTTAGAAAATGTGTTTTATTTCATAAATGGAATCTACAGAGTATGCTCATTCTACGTCATAACGACTTTCTATAGTTTGCGGATGCATCCGGAAATAAGAAACGTTTACTTCCCCCGTTTTTTAATATGACAGCTTCTAGAAGGTTTACATGATTTCGTAAAAAACACGAGTTTTTAGAAAATGTGTTTTATTTTATAAATGGAATCTATAAAGTATGCACATTCTACGTCATAATGACTTTCTATAGTTTGTGCATGCGTCCGGAAATAAGAAAAGCTTACTTCCCTCGTTTTTTAAAATCACAACTTCTAGAAGGTTTACATGATTTCATAAAAAACACGAGTTTTTAGAAAATGTGTTTTATTTCATAAATGGAAGCAACAAAGTATGCACATTCTATGTCATAACTACTTTCTATAGTTTCCGCATGCGTTTGGAAATAAGAAAAGCTTACTTCCCCCGTTTTTTAAAATCACAGCTTCTAGAAGGTTTACATGATTTCGTAAAAAACACGAGTTTTTAGAAAATGTGTTTTATTTCATAAATGGAATCTACAAAGTATGCACATTCTACGTCATAACGACTTTCTATAGTTTGCGCATGCGTCCGGAAATAAGAAAAGCTTACTTCTCCCGTTTTTAAAAGACACAACTTCTAGAAGGTTTACATGATTTCGTAAAAAACACGAGTTTTTAGAAAATATATTTTATTTCATAAATGGAATCTACAAAGTATGCTCATTCTACGTCATAACGACTTTCTATAGTTTGCGCATGCGTTTGGAAATAAGAAACGCTTACTTCCACGGTTTTTTAAAATCACGGCTTCTAGAAGGTTTACATGATTTCGTAAAAAACACGAGTTTTTAGAAAATGTGTTTTATTTTATATATGGAATCAACAAAGTATGGACATTCTACGTCATAACGACTTTCTATAGTTTGCGAATGCGTTCGGAAATAAGAAAAGCTTACTTCCCCCGTTTTTTAAAATCACAGCTTCTAGAAGGTTTACATGATTTCTTAAAAAACAAGAGTTTTTAGAAAATGTGTTTTATTTCATAAATGGAATCTACAAAGTATGCACATTCTACGTCATAACGACTTTCTATAGTTTGTGCATGCGTCCGGAAATAAGAAAAGCTTACTTCCCCCGTTTTTTAAAATCACAGCTTCTAGAAGGTTTACATGATTTCTTAAAAAACACGAGGTTTTAGAAAATGTGTTTTATTTCATAAATGGAATTAACAAAGTATGCACATACTACGTCATAACGACTTTCTATAGTTTGCGCATGCGTTTGGAAATAAGAAAAGCTTACTTCTCCCGTTTTTTAAAATCACGGCTTCTAGAAGGTTTACATGATTTCTTAAAAAACACGAGTTTTTAGAAAATGTGTTTTATTTCATAAATGGAATCAACAAAGTATGCACATTCTACCTCATAACGACTTTCTATAGTTTGCGCATGCGTCCGGAAATAAGAAAAGCTTAGTTGTCCCGTTTTTTAAAATCATAGCTTCTAGAAGGTTTACATGATTTCGTAAAAAACACGAGTTTTTAGAAAATGTGTTTTATTTCATAAATGGAATCTACAAAGTATGCACATTCTACGTCATAACGACTTTGTATTGTTTGCGCAAGCGTCCGGAAATAACAAAAGCTTACTTCCACCGTTTTTTAAAATCACAGCTTCTAGAAGGTATACATGATTTCGTAAAAAACACGAGTTTTTAGAAAATGTGTTTTATTTCATAAATGGAATCTACAAAGTATGCACATTCTACGTCATAACGACTTTCTATAGTTTGCGCATGCGTCCGGAAATAAGAAATGCTTACTTCCACCCTTTTTTAAAATGACAGCTTCTAGAAGATTTACATGATTTCTTAAAAAACACGTGTTTTTAGAAAATGTGTTTTATTTCATAAATGGAATCAACAAAGTATGCACATTCTACGTCATAACGACTTTCTATAGTTTGCGCATGCGTCCAGAAATAAGAAAAGCTTACTTCCACCGTTTTTTAAAATCACAGCTTCTAGAAGGTTTACATGATTTTGTAAAAAACACGAGTTTTTAGAAAATGTGTTTTATTTCATAAATGGAATCTACAAAGTATGCACATTCTATGTCATAACGACTTTCTATAGTTTTCGCATGCGTCCGGAAATAAGAAAAGCTTACTTCCACCGTTTTTTAAAATCACAGCTTCTAGAAGGTTTACATGATTTCGTAAAAAACACGAGTTTTTAGAAAATGTGTTTTATTTCATAAATGGAATCAACAAAGTATGCACATTCTACGTCATAATGATTTTCTATAGTTTGCGCATTCGTCCGGAAATAAGAAAAGCTTATTTCCACCGTTTTTTAAAATCACTGCTTCTAGAAGGTTTACATGATTTCGTGAAAAACACGAGTTTTTAGAAAATGTGTTTTATTTCATAAATGGAATCAACAAAGTATGCACATTCTACGTCATAACGACTTTCTATAGTTTGCGCATGAATTTGGAAATAAGAAAAGCTTACTCCCCCCGTTTTTTAAAATCACTGCTTCTAGAAGGTTTACATGATTTCTTAAAAAACACGAGTTTTTAGAAAATGTGTTTTATTTAAAAAATGGAATCAACAAAGTATGCACATTCTACGTCATAACAACTTTCTATAGTTTGCGCATGCGTTTGGAAATAAGAAAAGCTTACTTCCCCCGTTTTTTAAAATCACAGCTTCTAGAAGGTTTACATGATTTCTTAAAAAACACGAGTTTTTAGAAAATGTGTTTTATTTCATAAATAGAATCAAAACGTATGCACATTCTACGTCATAACGACTTTCTATAGTTTGCACATGCGTCCGGAAATAAGAAAAGCTTACTTCCACCGTTTTTCAAAATCACAGCTTGAAGAAGGTTTACATGATTTCATAAAAAACACGAGTTTTTAGAAAATGTGTTTTACTTCATAAATGGAATCAACAAAGTATGCACATTCTACGTCATAACGGCTTTCTATAGTTTGCGCATGCGTCCGGAAATAAGAAATGCTTACTTCCACCGTTTTTTAAAATCACAGCTTCTAGAAGGTTTACATGATTTCTTAAAAAACACGAGTTTTTAGAAAATGTGTTTTATTTCATAAATGGAATCAACAAAGTATGCACATTCTACGTCATAACGACTATCTATAGTTTGCGCATTCGTCCGCAAATAAGAAAATCTTACTTCCACCGTTTTTTAAAATCACAGCTTCTAGAAGGTTTACATGATTTCGTAAAGAACACAACTTTTTAGAAAATGTGTTTTATTTGATAAATGGAATCTACAAAGTATGCACATTCTACGTCATAACGACTTTCTATAGTTTGCGCATGCGTCCGGAAATAAGAAAAGCTTACTTCCCCCGTTTTTTAAAATCACAGCTTCTAGAAGGTTTACATGATTTCGTAAAAAACACGAGTTTTTAGAAAATGTGTTTTATTTCATAAATGGAATCAACAAAGTATGCACATTCTATGTCATAACTACTTTCTATAGTTTGCGCATGCGTTTGGAAATAAGAAAAGCTTACTTCCCCCGTTTTTTAAAATCACAGCTTCTAGAAGGTTTACATGATTTCTTAAAAAACACTAGTTTTTAGAAAATGTGTTTTATTTCATAAATGGAATCAACAAAGTATGCACGTTCTACGTCATAACTACTTTCTATAGTTTGTGCATGCGTTTGGAAATAAGAAAAGCTTACTTCCCCTGTTTTTTAAAATCACAGCTTCTAGAAGGTTTACATGATTTCTTAAAAAACACGAGTTTTAAGAAAATGTGTTTTATTTCATAAATGGAATCAACAAAGTATGCACATTCTACGTCATAACGACTTTATATAGTTTGCGCATGCGTCCGGAAATAAGAAAAGCTTTCTTCCCCCATTTTTTAAAATCACAGCTTCTAGAAGGTTTACATGATGTCGTAAAAAACACGAGTTTTTAGAAAATTTGTTTTATTTCATCAATGGAATCTACAAAATATGCACATTCTACGTCATAATGACTTTCTATAGTTTGCGCATGCATCCGGAAATAAGAAACGCTTACATCCACCGTTTTTTAAAATCACAGCTTCTAGAACGTTTACATGATTTCGTAAAAAACACGAGTTTTTAGAAAATGTGTTTTATTTCATAAATGGAATCAACAAAGTATGCACATTCTACGTCATAACCACTTTGTATAGATTGCGCATGCGTCTGGAAAAAAGAAAAGCTTACTTCCCCCGTTTTTTAAAATCACAGCTTCTAGAAGCTTTACATGATTTCTTAAAAAACACGAGTTTTTGGAAAATGTGTTTTATTTCATCAATGGAATCTACAAAGTATGCACATTCTACATCATAACAACTTTCTATAGTTTGCGCATGCGTTTGGAAAAAAGAAAAGCTTACTCCCCCCGTTTTTTAAAATCATACCTTCTAGAAGGTTTACATGATTTCTTAAAAAACACGAGTTTTTAGAAAATGTGTTTTATTTCATAAATGGAATCAACAAAGTATGCACATTCTACGTCATAACAACTTTCTATAGTTTGCGCATGCGTTTGGAAATAAGAAAAGCTTACTTCCCCTGTTTTTTAAAATCACAGCTTCTAGAAGGTTTACATGATTTCTTAAGAAACACAAGTTTTTAGAAAATGTGTTTTATTTCATAAATAGAATCAACAAAGTATGCACATTCTACGTCATAACGACTTTCTATAGTTTGCACATGCGTCCGGAAATAAGAAAAGCTTACTTCCACCGTTTTTCAAAATCACAGCTTCTAGAAGGTTTACATGATTTCGTAAAAAACACGAGTTTTTAGAAAATGTGTTTTATTTCATAAATGGAATCAACAAAGTATGCACATTCTACGTCATAACGACTTTCTATAGATTATGCATGCGTTTGGAAATAAGAAAAGATTACTTCCCCCCATTTTTTAAAATCACAGCTTCTAGAAGCTTTATATGATTTCTTAAAAAAAAAGCGTTTTTAGAAAATGTGTTTTATTTCATAAATGGAATCAACAAAGTATGCACATTCTACATCATAACGACTTTATATAGTTTGCGCATGCGTCCGGAAATAAGAAAAGCTTACTTCCACCGTTTTTTAAAATCACAGCTTCTAGAAGGTTTACATGATTTCGTAAAAAACACGAGTTTTTTGAAAATGTGTTTTATTTCATAAATGGAATCTACAAAGTATGCACATTCTACGTCATAACGACTTTCTATAGTTTGCGCATGCGTCCGGAAATAAGAAAAGCTTACTTCCACCGTTTTTTAAAATCACAGCTTCTCGAAGGTTTACATGATTTCGTAAAAAACACGGGTTTTTAGAAAATGTGTTTTATTTCATAAATGGAATCTACAAAGTATGCACATTCTACGTCATAACGACTTTCTATAGTTTGCGCATGCGTCCGGAAATAATAAAAGCTTACTTCCCCCGTTTTTTTAAAATCACAGCTTCTAGAAGGTTTACATGATTTCTTAAAAAACCTGAGTTTTTTTGAAAATGTGTTTTATTTCATAAATGGAATCAACAAAGTATGCACATACTACGTCATAACGACTTTCTATAGTTTGCGCATGCGTTTGGAAATAAGAAAAGCTTACTTCTCCCGTTTTTTAAAATCACGGCTTCTAGAAGGTTTACATGATTTCTTAAAAAACACGAGTTTTTAGAAAATGTGTTTTATTTCATAAATGGAATGAACAAAGTATGCACATTCTACCTCATAACGACTTTCTATAGTTTGCGCATGCGTCCGGAAATAAGAAAAGCTTAGTTGTCCCGTTTTTTAAAATCACAGGTTCTAGAAGGTTTACATGATTTCGTAAAAAACACGAGTTTTTAGAAAATGTGTTTTATTTCATAAATGGAATCTACAAAGTATGCACATTCTACGTCATAACGACTTTGTATTGTTTGCGCAAGCCTCCGGAAATAACAAAAGCTTACTTCCACCATTTTTTAAAATCACAGCTTCTAGAAGGTTTACATGATTCGTTAAAAACACGAGTTTTTAGGAAATGTGTTTTATTTCATAAATAGAATCTACAAAGTATGCACATTCTATGTCATAACGACTTTGTATTGTTTGCGCATGCGTCCGGAAATAAGAAAAGCTTACTTCCACCGTTTTTTAAAATCACATCTTCTAGAAGGTGTACATGATTTCGTAAAAAACACAAGTTTTTAGAAAATGTGTTTTATTTCATAAATAGAATAAACAAAGTATGAACATTCTACGTCATAACGACTTTCTATAGTTTGCACATGCATCCGGAAATAAGAAAAGCTTACTTCCATCGTTTTTTAAAATCACAACTTCTAGAAGGTTTACATGATTTCGTAAAAAACACGAGTTTTTAGAAAATGTGTTTTATTTCATAAATGGAATCTACAAAGTATGCACATTCTACGTCATAACGACTTTCTATAGTTTGCGCATGCGTCCGGAAATAAGAAATGCTTACTTCCACCGTTTTTTAAAATGACAGCTTCTAGAAGGTTTACATGATTTCTTAAGAAACACAAGTATTTAGAAAATGTGTTTTATTTCATAAATAGAATCAACAAAGTATGCACATTCTACGTCATAACGACTTTCTATAGTTTGCACATGCGTCCGGAAATAAGAAAAGCTTACTTCCACCGTTTTTCAAAATCACAGCTTCTAGAAGGTTTACATGATTTCGTAAAAAACACGAGTTTTTAGAAAATGTGTTTTATTTCATAAATGGAATCAAAAAAGTATGCACATTCTACGTCATAACGACTTTCTATAGTTTGCGCATGCGTCCAGAAATAAGAAAAGCTTACTTCTCCCGTTTTTTAAAATCACGGCTTCTAGAAGGTTTACATGATTTCATAAAAAACACGAGTTTTTAGAAAATGTGTTTTATTTCATAAATGGAATCAACAAAGTATGCACATTCTACGTCATAACAACTTTCTATAGTTTGCGCATGCGTTTGGAAATAAGAAAAGCTTACTTCCCCCGTTTTTTAAAATCACAGCTTCTAGAAGGTTTACATGATTTCTTAAAAAACACGAGTTTTATGAAATTGTGTTTTATTTCATAAATAGAATCAACAAAGTATGCACATTCTACGTCATAACGACTTTCTATATTTTGCACATGCGTCCGGAAATAAGAAAAGCTTACTTCCACCGTTTTTCAAAATCACAGCTTCAAGAAGGTTTACATGATTTCGTAAAAAAACATGAGTTTTTAGAAAATGTGTTTTATTTCATAAATGGAATCAACAAAGTATGCACATTCTACGTCATAACGAATTTCTATAGTTTGCACATGCGTCCGGAAATAAGAAATGCTTACTTCCACCGTTTTTTAAAATCACAGCTTCTAGAAGGTTTACATGATTTCTTAAAAAACACAAGTTTTTAGAAAATGTGTTTTATTTCATAAATGTAATCAACAAAGTATGCACATTCTACGTCATAACGACTTTCTATAGTTTGCGCATTCGTCCGCAAATAAGAAAATCTTACTTCCGCCGTTTTTTAAAATCACATCTTCTAGAAGGTTTACATGATTTCGTAAAGAACACGACTTTTTAGAAAAGTTGTTTTATTTGATAAATGGAATCTACAAAGTATGCACATTCTATGTCATAACGAATTTCTATAGTTTGCGCATGCGTCCGGAAATAAGAAAAGCTTACTTCCCCCGTTTTTTAAAATCACAGCTTCTAGAAGGTTTACATGATTTCGTAAAAAACACGAGTTTTTAGAAAATGTGTTTTATTTCATAAATGGAATCAACAAAGTATGCACATTCTATGTCATAACTGCTTTCTATAGTTTGCGCATGCGTTTGGAAATAAGAAAAGCTTACTTCCCCCGTTTTTTAAAATCACAGCTTCTAGAAGGTTTACATGATTTCTTAAAAGACACTAGTTTTTAGAAAATGTGTTTTATTTCATAAATGGAATCAACAAAGTATGCACATTCTACGTCATAACTACTTTCTATAGTTTGCGCATGCGTTTGGAAATAAGAAAAGCTTACTTCCCCCGTTTTTTAAAATCACAGCTTCTAGAAGGTTTACATGATTTGTTAAAAAACACGAGTTTTAAGAAAATGTGTTTTATTTCATAAATGGAATCAACAAAGTATACACATTCTACGTCATAACGACTTTCTATAGTCTGCGCATGCGTCCGGAAATAAGAAAAGCTTACTTCCACCGTTTTTTAAAATCACAGCTTCTAGAAGGTTTACATGATTTCTTAAAAAACACGAGTTTTTAGAAAATGTGTTTTATTTCATAAATGGAATCAACAAAGTATGCACATTCTACGTCATAACGACTTTCTATAGTTTGCGCATTCGTCCGCAAATAAGAAAATCTTACTTCCACCGTTTTTTAAAATCACAGCTTCAAGAAGGTTTACATGATTTCTTAAAAAACACGAGTTTTTAGAAAATGTGTTTTATTTCATAAATGGAATCAACAAAGTATGCACGTTCTACGTCATAACGACTTTCTATAGTTTGCGCATGCGTCCGGAAATAAGAAATGCTTACTTCCACCGTTTTTTAAAATCACAGCTTCTAGAAGGTTTACATGATTTCTTAAAAAACACGAGTTTTTAGAAAATGTGTTTTATTTCATAAATGGAATCAACAAAGTATGCACATTCTACGCCATAACGACTTTCTATAGTTTGCGCATTCGTCCGCAAATAAGAAAATCTTACTTCCACCGTTTTTTAAAATCACAGCTTCTAGAAGGTTTACATGATTTCGTAAAGAACACGACTTTTTAGAAAAGTTGTTTTATTTGATAAATGGAATCTACAAAGTATGCACATTCTACGTCATAACGACTTTCTATAGTTTGCGCATGCATTTGGAAATAAGAAAAGCTTACTTCCCCCGTTTTTTAAAATCACAGCTTCTAGAAGGTTTACATGATTTCGTAAAAAACACGAGTTTTATGAAATTGTGTTTTATTTCATAAATAGAATCAACAAAGTATGCACATTCTACGTCATAACGACTTTCTATAGTTTGCACATGCGTCCGGAAATAAGAAAAGCTTACTTCCACCGTTTTTCAAAATCACAGCTTCAAGAAGGTTTACATGATTTCGTAAAAAACACGAGTTTTTAGAAAATGTGTTTTATTTCATAAATGGAATCAACAAAGTATGCACATTCTACGTCATAACGACTTTCTATAGTTTGCGCATGCGTCCGGAAATAAGAAATGCTTACTTCCACCGTTTTTTAAAATCACAGCTTCTAGAAGGTTTACATGATTTCTTAAAAAACACAAGTTTTTAGAAAATGTGTTTTATTTCATAAATGGAATCAACAAAGTATGCACATTCTACGTCATAACGACTTTCTATAGTTTGCGCATTCGTCCGCAAATAAAAAAATCTTACTTCCACCGTTTTTTAAAATCACATCTTCTAGAAGGTTTACATGATTTCGTAAAGAACACGACTTTTTAGAAAAGTTGTTTTATTTGATAAATGGAATCTACAAAGTATGCACATTCTACGTCATAACGAATTTCTATAGTTTGCGCATGCGTCCGGAAATAAGAAAAGCTTACTTCCCTCGTTTTTTAAAATCACAGCTTCTAGAAGGTTTACACGATTTCGTAAAAAACACGAGTTTTTAGAAAATGTGTTTTATTTCATAAATGGAATCAACAAAGTATGCACATTCTATGTCATAACTACTTTCTATAGTTTGCGCATGCGTTTGGAAATAAGAAAAGCTTACTTCCCCGTTTTTTAAAATCACAGCTTCTAGAAGGTTTACATGATTTCTTAAAAAACACTAGTTTTTAGAAAATGTGTTTTATTTCATAAATGGAATCAACAAAGTATGCATATTCTACGTCATAACTACTTTCTATAGTTTGCGCATGCGTTTGGAAATAATAAAAGCTTACTTCCCCCGTTTTTTAAAATCACAGCTTCTAGAAGGTTTACATGATTTGTTAAAAAACACGAGTTTTAAGAAAATTTGTTTTATTTCATAAATGGAATCAACAAAGTATACACATTCTACGTCATAACGACTTTCTATAGTCTGCGCATGCGTCCGGAAATAAGAAAAGCTTACTTCCACCGTTTTTTAAAATCACAGCTTCTAGAAGGTTTACATGATTTCTTAAAAAACACGAGTTTTTAGAAAATGTGTTTTATTTCATAAATGGAATCAACAAAGTATGCACATTCTACGTCATAACGACTTTCTATAGTTTGCGCATTCGTCCGCAAATAAGAAAATCTTACTTCCACCGTTTTTTAAAATCACAGCTTCAAGAAGGTTTACATGATTTCGTAAAAAACACGAGTTTTTAGAAAATGTGTTTTATTTCATAAATGGAATCAACAAAGTATGCACATTCTACGTCATAACGACTTTCTATAGTTTGAGCATGCGTCTGGAAATAAGAAATGCTTACTTCCACCGTTTTTTAAAATCACAGCTTCTAGAAGGTTTAGATGATTTCTTAAAAAACACGAGTTTTTAGAAAATGTGTTTTATTTCATAAATGGAATCAACAAAGTATGCACATTCTACGTCATAACGACTTTCTATAATTTGCGCATTCGTCCGCAAATAAGAAAATCTTACTTCCACCGTTTTTTAAAATCACAGCTTCTAGAAGGTTTACATGATTTCGTAAAGAACACGACTTTTTAGAAAAGTTGTTTTATTTGATAAATGGAATCTACAAAGTATGCACATTCTACGTCATAACGACTTTCTATAGTTTGCGCATGCGTCCGGAAATAAGAAAAGCTTACTTCCCCCGTTTTTTAAAATCACAGCTTCTAGAAGGTTTACATGATTTCGTAAAAAACACGAGTTTTTAGAAAATTTGTTTTATTTCATCAATGGAATCTACAAAGTATGCACATTCTACATCATAACGACCTTCTATAGTTTGCGCATGCGTCCGGAAATAAGAAATGCTTACATCCACCGTTTTTTAAAATCACAGCTTCTAGAAGGTTTACATGATTTCGTAAAAAACACGAGTTTTTAGAAAATGTGTTTTATTTCATAAATGGAGTCAACAAAGTATGCACATTCTACGTCATAACCACTTTGTATAGATTGTGCATGCGTCTGGAAATAAGAAAAGCCTACTTCCCCCGTTTTTTAAAATCACAGCTTCTAGAAGGTTTACATGATTTCTTAAAAAACACGAGTTTTTGGAAAATGTGTTTTATTTCATCAATGGAATCTACAAAGTATGCACATTCTACGTCATAACAACTTTCTATAGTTTGCGCATGCGTTTGGAAATAAGAAAAGCTTACTCCCCCCCGTTTTTTAAAATTATAGCTTCTAGAAGGTTTACATGATTTCTTAAAAAACACGAGTTTTTAGAAAATGAGTTTTATTTCATAAATGGAATCAACAAAGTATGCACATTCTACATCATAACAACTTTCTATAGTTTGCGCATGCGTTTGGAAATAAGAAAAGCTTACTTCCCCCATTTTTTAAAATCACAGATTCTACAAGGTTTACATGATTTCTTAAGAAACACAAGTTTTTAGAAAATGTGTTTTATTTCATAAATAGAATCAACAAAGTATGCACATTCTACGTCATAACGACTTTCTATAGTTTGCACATGCGTCCGGAAATAAGAAAAGCTTACTTCCACCGTTTTTCAAAATCACAGCTTCTAGAAGGTTTACATGATTTCGTAAAAAACACGAGTTTTTAGAAAATGTGTTTTATTTCATAAATGGAATCAACAAAGTATGCACATTCTACGTCATAACGAATTTCTATAGATTATGCATGCGTTTGGAAATAAGAAAAGATTACTTCCCCCATTTTTTAAAATCACAGCTTCTAGAAGGTTTATATGATTTCTTAAAAAACACGTGTTTTTAGAAAATGTGTTTTATTTCATAAATGGAATCAACAAAGTATGCACATTCTACGATATAACGACTTTTTATAGTTTGCGCATGCGTCCGGAAATAAGAAAAGCTTACTTCCACCGTTTTTTAAAATCACAGCTTCTAGAAGGTTTACATGATTTCGTAAAAAACACGAGTTTTTAGAAAATGTGTTTTATTTCATAAATGGAATCTACAAAGTATGCACATTCTACGTCATAACGACTTTCTATAGTTTGCGCATGCTTCCGGAAATAAGAAAAGCTTACTTCCCCCATTTTTTAAAATCACAGCTTCAAGAAGGTTTACATGATTTCTTAAAAAACACGAGTTTTTAGAAAATGTGTTTTATTTCATAAATATAATCAACAAAGTATGCACATTCTACGTCATAACGACTTTCTATAGTTTGCGCATGCATCCGGAAATAAGAAAAGCTTACTTCCACCGTTTTTTAAAATCACAGCTTCTAGAAGGTTTACATGATTTCGTAAAAAACACGAGTCTTTAGAAAATGTGTTTTATTTCATAAATGGAATCTACAAAGTATGTACATTCTACGTCATAACGACTTTCTATAGTTTGCGCATGCTTCCGGAAATAAGAAAAGCTTACTTCCCCCATTTTTTAAAATCACAGCTTCAAGAAGGTTTACATGATTTCTTAAAAAACACGAGTTTTTAGAAAATGTGTTTTATTTCATAAATATAATCAACAAAGTATGCACATTCTACGTCATAACGACTTTCTATACTTTGCGCATGCGTCCGGAAATAAGAAAAGCTTACTTCCCCCGTTTTTTAAAATCACAGCTTCTAGAAGGTTTACATGATTTCGTAAAAAACATGAGTTTTTAGAAAATGTGTTTTATTTCATAAATGGAATCTACAAATTATGAAAATTCTACGTCATAACGACTTTCTATAGTTTGCGCATGCGTCCAGAAATAAGAAACGCTTACTTCCACCGTTTTTTAAAATCACAGCTTCTAGAAGGTTAACATGATTTCGTAAAAAACACGAGTTTTTAGAAAATGTGTTTTATTTCATAAATGGAATCTACAGAGTATGCTCATTCTACGTCATAACGAATTTCTATAGTTTGCGGATGCATCCGGAAATAAGAAACGTTTACTTCCCCCGTTTTTTAATATGACAGCTTCTAGAAGGTTTACATGATTTCGTAAATAACACGAGTTTTTAGAAAATGTGTTTTATTTCATAAATGGAATCTATAAAGTATGCACATTCTACGTCATAATGACTTTCTATAGTTTGTGCATGCGTCCGGAAATAAGAAAAGCTTACTTCCCTAGTTTTTTAAAATCACAACTTCTAGAAGGTTTACATGATTTCGTAAAAAAAACGAGTTTTTAGAAAATGTGTTTTATTCCATAAATAGAATCTACAAAGTATGCACATTCTACGTCATAACGGCTTTCTATTGTTTGCGCATGCGTCCGGAAATAAGAAAAGCTTACTTCCACCGTTTTTTTAAATCACAACTCCTAGAAGGTTTACATGATTTCGTAAAAAACACGAGTTTTTAGAAAATGTGTTTTATTTCATAATTTGAATCTACAAAGTATGCACATTCTACGTCATAACGACTATCTATAGTTTGCGCATGCGTCCGGAAATAAGAAAATCTTACTTCCACCATTTTTTAAAATCACGGCTTCTAGAAGGTTTACATGATTTCGTAAAAAACACGAGTTTTTAGAAAATGTGTTTGATTTGATAAATGGAATCTACAAAGTATGCACATTCTACGTCATAACGACTTTCTATAGTTTGCGCATGCGTCCGGAAATAAGAAAAGCTTACTTGTCCCGTTTTTTAAAATCACAGCTTCTAGAAGGTTTACATGATTTCGTAAAAAACACGAGTTTTTAGAAAATGTGTTTTATTTCATAAATGGAATCTACAAAGTATGCACATTCTACGTCATAACGACTTTCTATAGTTTGCGCATGCGTCCGGAAATAAGAAAAGCTTACTTGTCCCGTTTTTTAAAATCACAGCTTCTAGAAGGTTTACATGATTTCGTAAAATACACGAGTTTTTAGAAAATGTATTTTATTTCATAAATGGAATCTACAAAGTATGCACATTCTACGTCATAACGACTTTGTATAGTTTGCGCATGCGTCCGGAAATAACAAAAGCTTAATTCCAACGTTTTTTAAAATCACAGCTTCTAGAAGGTTTACATGATTTCGTAAAAAACACGAGTTTTTAGAAAATGTGTTTTATTCCATAAATAGAATCTACAAAGTATGCACATTCTACGTCATAACGGCTTTCTATTGTTTGCGCATGCGTCCGGAAATAAGAAAAGCTTACTTCCACGGTTTTTTAAAATCACATCTTCTAGAAGGTTTACATGATTTCGTAAAAAGCACGAGTTTTTAGAAAATGTGTTTTATTTCATAAATAGAATCAACAAAGTATGCACATTCTACGTCATAACGACTTTCAATAGTTTGCACATGCGTCCGGAAATAAGAAAAGCTTACTTCCATCGTTTTTTAAAATCACAGCTTCTAGAAGGTTTACATGATTTCGTAAAAAACACGAGTTTTTAGAAAATGTGTTTTATTTCATAAATGGAATCAACAAAGTATGCACATTCTACCTCATAACGACTTTCTATAGTTTGCGCATGCGTCCGGAAATAAGAAAAGATTACTTCCACCGATTTTTAAAATCACAGCTTCTAGAAGGTTTACATGATTTCGTAAAATACACGAGTTTTTAGAAAATGTATTTTATTTCATAAATGGAATCTACAAAGTATGCACGTTCTACGTCATAACGACTTTGTATAGTTTGTGCATGCGTCCGGAAATAACAAAAGCTTACTTCCAACGTTTTTTAAAATCACAGCTTCTAGAAGGTTTACATGATTTCGTAAAAAACACGAGTTTTTAGAAAATGTGTTTTATTTCATAAATGGAATCTACAAAGTATGCACATTCTACGCATAACGACTTTGTATTGTTTGTGCATGCATCCGGAAATAAAAAAAGCTTACTTCCACCGTTTTTTAAAATCACTCCTTCTAGAAGGTTTACATGATTTCGTAAAAAGCACGAGTTTTTAGAAAATGTGTTTTATTTCATAAATAGAATCAACAAAGTATGCACATTCTACGTCATAACGACTTTCAATATTTTGCACATGCGTCCGGAAATAAGAAAAGCTTACTTCCATCGTTTTTTAAAATCACAGCTTCTAGAACGTTTACATGATTTCGTAAAAAACACGAGTTTTTAGAAAATGTGTTTTATTTCATAAATGGAATCAACAAAGTATGCACATTCTACCTCATAACGACTTTCTATAGTTTGCGCATGCGTCCGGAAATAAGAAAAGCTTACTTCCACCGATTTTTAAAATCACAGCTTCTAGAAGGTTTACATGATTTCGTAAAATACACGAGTTTTTAGAAAATGTATTTTATTTCATAAATGGAATCTACAAAGTATGCACGTTCTACGTCATAACGACTTTGTATAGTTTGTGCATGCGTCCGGAAATAACAAAAGCTTACTTCCAACGTTTTTTAAAATCACAGCTTCTAGAAGGTTTACATGATTTCGTAAAAAACACGAGTTTTTAGAAAATGTGTTTTATTTCATAAATGGAATCTACAAAGTATGCACATTCTACGCATAACGACTTTGTATTGTTTGTGCATGCATCCGGAAATAAAAAAGCTTACTTCCACCGTTTTTTAAAATCACTGCTTCTAGAAGGTTTACATGATTTCATAAAAAACACGAGTTTTTTGAAAATGTGTTTTATTTAATAAATGGAATCTACAAAGTATGCACATTCTACGTCATAACGATTTTCTATAGTTTGCGCATGCGTCCGGAAAAAAGAGAAGCTTACTTCCACCGTTTTTTAAAATCACAGCTTCTAGAAGGTTTACATGATTTCGTAAAAAACACAAGTTTTTAGAAAATGTGTTTTATTTCATAAATGGAATCTACAAAGTATGCACATTCTACGTCATAATGACTTTCTATAGTTTGCGCATGCGTCCAGAAATAAGAAAAGCTTACTTCCACCGTTATTTAAAATCACAGCTTCTAGAAGGTTTACATGATTTCTTAAAAAACACGAGTTTTTAGAAAATGTGTTTTATTTCATAAATGGAATCTACAAAGTATGCACATTCTACGTCATAACGACTTTCTATAGATTATGCATGCGTTTGGAAATAAGAAAAGATTACTTCCCCCATTTTTCAAAATCACAGCTTCTAGAAGGTTTACATGATTTCTTAAAAAACACGAGTTTTTAGAAAATGTGTTTTATTTCATAAATGGAATCAACAAAGTATGCACATTCTACGTCATAACGACTTTCTATAGTTTGCGCATGCGTCCGGAAATAAGAAAAGCTTACTTCCCCCGTTTTTTAAAATCACAGCTTCTGGAAGGTTTACATGATTTCTTAAAAAACACGAGTTTTTAGAAAATGTGTTTTATTTCATAAATGGAATCAACAAAGCATTCACACTCTATGTCATAACGACTTTCTATAGTTTGGCATGCGTCCGGAAATAAGAAAAGCTTACTTCCACCATTTTTTAAAATCACAGCTTCCAGAAGTTTTACATGATTTCGTAAAAAACACGACTTTTTAGAAAATGTGTTTTATTTGATAAATGGAATCTACAAAGTATGCACATTCTACGTCATAACGACTTTCTATAGTTTGCGCATGCGTCCGGAAATAAGAAAAGCTTACTTCCCCGGTTTTTTAAAATCACAGCTTGTAGAAGGTTTACATGATTTCTTAAAAAACACGAGTTTTTAGAAAATGTGTTTTATTTCATGAATGGAATCAACAAAGTATGCACATTTTACGTCATAACGACTTTCTATAGTTTGCGCATTCGTCCGGAAATAAGAAAAGCTTACTTCCACCGTTTTTTAAAATCACAGCTTCTAGAAGGATTACATGATTTCGTAAAAAACACGACTTTTTAGAAAATGTGTTTTATTTGATAAATGGAATCTACAAAGTATGCACATTCTACGTCATAATGACTTTCTATAGTTTGCGCATGCGTCCGTGAATAAGAAAAGCTTACTTCCCCTGTTTTTTAAAATCACAGCTTCTAGAAGGTTTACATGATTTCTTAAAAAACACGAGTTTTTAGAAAATGTGTTTTATTTCATAAATGGAATTAACAAAGTATGCACACTCTATGTCATAACTACTTTCTATAGTTTGCGCATGCATTTGGAAATAAGAAAAGCTTACTTCCCCCGTTTTTTAAAATCACAGCTTCTAGAAGGTTTACATGATTTCTTAAAAAACACGAGTTTTTAGAAAATGTGTTTTATTTCATAAATGGAATTAACAAAGTATGCACATTCTACGTCATAACTACTTTCTATAGTTTGCGCACGCTTCCGAAAATAAGAAAAGCTTACTTCCCCTGTTTTTTAAAATCACAGCTTCTAGAAGGTTTACACGATTTCGTAAAAAACACGAGTTTTTAGAAAATGTGTTTATTTCATAAATGGAATCTACAAAGTATGCACATTCTACGTCATAACGACTTTCTATAGTTTGCGCATGCGTCCGGAAATAAGAAAAGCTTACTTCCACCGTTTTTTAAAATCACCGCTTCTAGAAGTTTTACATGATTTCGTAAAAAACACGACTTTTTAGAAAATGTGTCTTATTTGATAAATGGAATCTACAAAGAATGCTCATTCTACGTCATAACGACTTTCTATAGTTTGCGCATGCGTCCGGAAATAAGAAAAGCTTACTTCCCCAGTTTTTTAAAATCACAGCTTATAGAAGGTTTACATGATTTCTTAAAAAACACGAGTTTTTAGAAAATGTGTTTTATTTCATAAATGGAATCAACAAAGTATGCACATTCTACGTCATAACGACTTTCTATAGTTTGCACATGCGTCCGGAAATAAGAAAAGCTTACTTCCACCGTTTTTCAAAATCACAGCTTCTAGAAGGTTTACATGACTTCGAAAAAAACACGAGTTTTTAGAAAATGTGTTTTATTTCATAAATGGAATCTACAAAGTATGCACATTCTACGTCATAACGACTTTCTATAGATTATGCATGCGTTTGGAAATAAGAAAAGATTACTTCCCCCATTTTTCAAAATCACAGCTTCTAGAAGGTTTACATGATTTCTTAAAAAACACGAGTTTTTAGAAAATGTGTTTTATTTCATAAATGGAATCAACAAAGTATGCACATTCTACGTCATAACGACTTTCTATAGTTTGCGCATGCGTCCGGAAATAAGAAAAGCTTACTTCCCACGTTTTTTAAAATCACAGCTTCTAGAAGGTTTAAATGATTTCTTAAAAAACACGAGTTTTTAGAAAATGTGTTTTATTTCATAGATGGAATCAACAAAGTATGCACACTCTATGTCATAACGACTTTCTATAGTTTGCGCATGCGTCCGGAAATAAGAAAAGCTTACTTCCACTGTTTTTTAAAATCACAGCTTCCAGAAGTTTTACATGATTTCGTAAAAAACACGACTTTTTAGAAAATGTGTTTTATTTGATAAATGGAATCTACAAAGTATGCACATTCTACGTCATAACGACTTTCTATAGTTTGCGCATGCGTCCGGAAATAAGAAAAGCTTACTTCCAACGTTTTTTAAAATCACAGCTTCTAGAAGGTTTACATGATTTCGTAAAAAACACGAGTTTTTAGAAAATGTGTTTTATTTCATAAATGGAATCTACAAAGTATGCACATTCTACGTCATAACGACTTTGTATTGTTTGTGCATGCATCCGGAAATAGCAAAAGCTTACTTCCACCGTTTTTTAAAATCACAGCTTCTAGAAGGTTTACATGATTTCATAAAAAACACGAGTTTTTAGAAAATGTGTTTTATTTCTTAAATTGAATCTACAAAGTATGCACATTCTACGTCATAACGACTTTCTATAGTTTGCGCATGCGTCCGAAAAAAAGAGAAGCTTACTTCCACCGTTTTTTAAAATCACAGCTTCTAGAAGGTTTACATGATTTCATAAAAAACACGAGTTTTTAGAAAATGTGTTTTATTTCTTAAATTGAATCTACAAAGTATGCACATTCTACGTCATAACGACTTTCTATAGTTTGCGCATGCGTCTGAAAAAAAGAGAAGCTTACTTCCACCGTTTTTTAAAATCACAGCTTCTAGAAGGTTTACATGATTTCGTAAAAAACACATGTTTTTAGAAAATGTGTTTTATTTCATAAATGGAATCTACAAAGTATGCACATTCTACGTCATAATGAATTTCTATAGTTTGCGCATGCGTCGGGAAATAAGAAAAGCTTACTTCCACCGTTATTTAAAATCACAGCTTCTAGAAGGTTTACATGATTTCTTAAAAAACACGAGTTTTTAGAAAATGTGTTTTATTTCATAAATGGAATCAACAAAGTATGCACATTCTACGTCATAAAAACTTTCTATAGTTTGCGCATGCGTTTGGAAATAAGAAAAGCTTACTTCCCCCGTTTTTTAAAATCACAGCTTCTAGAAGGTTTACATGATTTCTTAAAAAACACAAGTTTTTATAAAATGTGTTTTATTTCATAAATAGAATCAACAAAGTATGCACATTCTATGTCATAACGACTTTCTATAGTTTGCACATGCGTCCGGAAATAAGAAAAGCTTACTTCCACCGTTTTTTAAAATCACAGCTTCTAGAAGGTTTACATGATTTCGTAAAAAACACGAGTTTTTAGAAAATGTGTTTTATTTCATAAATGGAATCTACAAAGTATGCACATTCTACGTCATAATGGCTTTCTATTGTTTGCGCATGCGTCCGGAAATAAGAAAAGCTTACTTCCACCGCTTTTTAAAATCACATCTTCTAGAAGGTTTACATGATTTCGTAAAAAGCACGAGTTTTTAGAAAATGTGTTTTATTTCATTAATGGAATCAACAAAGTATGCACATTCTACGTCATAAAAAATTTCTATAGTTTGCGCATGCGTTTGGAAATAAGAAATGCTTACTTCCCCCGTTTTTTAAAATCACAGCTTCTAGAAGGTTTACATGATTTCTTAAAAAACACAAGTTTTTATAAAATGTGTTTTATTTCATAAATAGAATCAACAAAGTATGCACATTCTACGTCATAACGACTTTGTATAGTTTGCGCATGCGTCTGGAAATAACAAAAGCTTACTTCCAACGTTTTTTAAAATCAGAGCTTCTACATGATTTCGTAAAAAACACGAGTTTTTAGAAAATGTGTTTTATTTCATAAATGGAATCTACAAAGTATGCACATTCTACGTCATAACGACTTTGTATTGTTTGTGCATGCATCCGGAAATAACAAAAGCTTACTTCCACCGTTTTTTAAAATCACAGCTTCTAGAAGGTTTACATGATTTCATAAAAAACACGAGTTTTTAGAAAATGTGTTTTATTTCGTAAATGGAATCTACAAAGTATGCACATTCTACGTCATAACGACTTTCTATAGTTTGCGCATGCGTCCGGAAATAAGAAAAGCTTACTTCCCCCATTTTTTAAAATCACAGCTTCTAGAAGGTTTACATGATTTTTTAAAAAACACGAGTTTTTAGAAAATTTGTTTTATTTCATAAATGGAATCTACAAAGTATGCACATTCTATGTTATAATGACTTTTTATAGTTTGTGCATGCATCCGGAAATAAGAAACGCTTATATCCACCGTTTTTTAAAATCACAGCTTCTAGAAGGTTTACATGATTTCTTAAAAAACACGAGTTTTTAGAAAATGTGTTTTATTTCATAAATGGAATCAACAAAGTATATACATTCTACGTCATATTGACTTTGTATTGTTTGCGCATGCCTGTGGAAATAAGAAAAGCTTACTTCCACCGTTTTTTAAAATCACAACTTCTAGAAGGTTTACATGATTTCGTAAAAAACACGAGTTTTTAGAAAATGTGTTTTATTTCATAAATGGAATCAAGAAAGTATGCACATTCTACGTCATAACTACTTTCTATAGTTTGCGCACGCTTCGGAAAATAAGAAAAGCTTACTTCCCCCGTTTTTTAAAATCACAGCTTCTAGAAGGTTTACACGATTTCGTAAAAAACACGAGTTTTTAGAAAATGCGTTTTATTTCATAAATGGAATCTACATAGTATGCACATTCTACATCATAACGACTTTCTATAGTTTGCGCATGCGTCCGGAAATAAGAAAAGCTTACTTCCACCATTTTTTAAAATCACGGCTTCTAGAAGGTTTACATGATTTCGTAAAAAACACGAGTCTTTAGAAAATGTGTTTTATTTGATAAATGGAATCTACAAAGTATGCACATTCTACGTCATAACGACTTTCTATAGTTTGTGCATGCGTCTGGAAATAAGAAAAGCTTACTTGTCCCGTTTTTTAAAATCACAGCTTCTAGAAGGTTTACATGATTTCGTAAAAAACACGAGTTTTTAGAAAATGTGTTTTATTTCATAAATGGAATCTACAAAGTATGCACATTCTACGTCATAACGACTTTGTATTGTTTGCGCAAGCGTCCGGAAATAAGAAAACCTTACTTGTCCCGTTTTTTAAAATCACAGCTTCTAGAAGGTTTACATGATTTCGTAAAATACATGAGTTTTTAGAAAATGTATTTTATTTCATAAATGGAATCTACAAAGTATACACATTCTACGTCATAACGACTTTGTATAGTTTGCGCATGCGTCCGGAAATAACAAAAGCTTACTTCCAACGTTTTTTAAAATCACAGCTTCTAGAAGGTTTACATGATTTCGTAAAAAACATGAGTTTTTAGAAAATGTGTTTTATTCCATAAATAGAATCTACAAAGTATGCACATTCTACGTCATAACGGCTTTCTATTGTTTGCGCATGCGTCCGGAAATAAGAAAAGCTTACTTCCACCGTTTTTTAAAATCACATCTTCTAGAAGGTTTACATGATTTCGTAAAAAGCATGAGTTTTTAGAAAATGTGTTTTATTTCATAAATAGAATCAACAAAGTATGCACATTCTACGTCATAACGACTTTCTATAGTTTGCACATGCGTCCGGAAATAAGAAAAGCTTACTTCCATCGTTTTTTAAAATCACAGCTTCTAGAAGGTTTACATGATTTCGTAAAAAACACGAGTTTTTAGAAAATGTGTTTTATTTCATAAATGGAATCAACAAAGTATGCACATTCTACCTCATAACGACTTTCTATAGTTTGCGCATGCGTCAGGAAATAAGAAAAGCTTACTTCCACCGATTTTTAAAATCACAGCTTCTAGAAGGTTTACATGATTTCGTAAAATACACGAGTTTTTAGAAAATGTATTTTATTTCATAAATGGAATCTACAAAGTATGCACGTTCTACGTCATAACGACTTTGTATAGTTTGTGCATGCGTCCGGATTTCACAAAAGCTTACTTCCAACGTTTTTTAAAATCACAGCTTCTAGAAGGTTTACATGATTTCGTAAAAAACACGAGTTTTTAGAAAATGTGTTTTATTTCATAAATGGAATCAACAAAGTATGCACATTCTACGTCATAACGACTTTCTATAGTGTGCGCATGCGTCCGGAAATAACAAAAGCTTACTTCCCGAGTTTTTTAAAATCACAGCTTCTAGAAGTTTTGCATGATTTCTTATAAAACACGAGTTTTTAGAAAATGTGTTTTATTTCATAAATGGAATCTACAAAGTATGCACATTCTACGTCATAACGACTTTCTATAGTTTGCGCATGCGTCCGGAAAAAAGAGAAGCTTACTTCCACCGTTTTTTAAAATCACAGCTTCTAGAAGGTTTACATGATTTCGTAAAAAACACAAGTTTTTAGAAAATGTGTTTTATTTCATAAATGGAATCTACAAACTATGCACATTCTACGTCATAACGACTTTATGTAGTTTGCGCATGCGTCCGGAAATAAGAAAAGCTTACTTCCACCGTTATTTAAAATCACAGCTTCTAGAAGGTTTACATGATTTCTTAAAAAACACGAGTTTTTAGAAAATGTGTTTTATTTCATAAATGGAATCAACAAAGTATGCACATTCTACGTCATAAAAAATTTCTATAGTTTGCGCATGCGTTTGGAAATAAGAAAAGCTTACTTCCCCCGTTTTTTAAAATCACAGCTTCTAGAAGGTTTACATGATTTCTTAAAAAACACAAGTTTTTATAAAATGTGTTTTATTTCATAAATAGAATCAACAAAGTATGCACATTCTACGTCATAACGACTTTCTATAGTTTGCACATGCGTCCGGAAATAAGAAAAGCTTACTTCCACCGTTTTATAAAATCACGGCTTCTAGAAGGTTTACATGATTTCGTAAAAAACACGAGTTTTTAGAAAATGTGTTTTATTTAATAAATGGAATCTACAAAGTATGCACATTCTACGTCATAACGACTTTGTATTGTTTGCGCAAGCGTCCGGAAATAAGAAAACCTTACTTGTCCCGTTTTTTAAAATCACAGCTTCTAGAAGGTTTACATGATTTCGTAAAATACATGAGTTTTTAGAAAATGTATTTTATTTCATAAATGGAATCTAGAAAGTATGCACATTCTACGTCATAACGACTTTGTATAGTTTGCGCATGCGTCCGGAAATTACAAAAGCTTACTTCCAACGTTTTTTAAAATCACAGCTTCTAGAAGGTTTACATGATTTCGTAAAAAACACGAGTTTTTAGAAAATGTGTTTTATTCCATAAATAGAATCTACAAAGTATGCACATTCTACGTCATAACGGCTTTCTATTGTTTGCGCATGCGTCCGGAAATAAGAAAAGCTTACTTCCACCGTTTTTTAAAATCACATCTTCTAGAAGGTTTACATGATTTCGTAAAAAGCACGAGTTTTTAGAAAATGTGTTTTATTTCATAAATAGAATCAACAAAGTATGCACATTCTACGTCATAACGACTTTCTATAGTTTGCACATGCGTCCGGAAATAAGAAAAGCTTACTTCCATCGTTTTTTAAAATCACAGCTTCTAGATGGGTTTACATGATTTCGTAAAAAACACGAGTTTTTAGAAAATGTGTTTTATTTCATAAATGGAATCAACAAAGTATGCACATTCTACCTCATAATGACTTTCTATAGTTTGCGCATGCGTCCGGAAATAAGAAAAGCTTACTTCCACCGATTTTTAAAATCACAGCTTCTAGAAGGTTTACATGTTTTCGTAAAATACATGATTTTTTAGAAAATGTGTTTTATTTCATAAATGGAATCTACAAAGTATGCACATTCTACGTCATAACGACTTTCTATAGTTTGCGCATGCGTCCGGAAAAAAGAGAAGCTTACTTCCACCGTTTTTTAAAATCACAGCTTCTAGAAGGTTTACATGATTTCGTAAAAAACACAAGTTTTTAGAAAATGTGTTTTATTTCATAAATGGAATCTACAAACTATGCACATTCTACGTCATAACGACTTTATGTAGTTGGCGCATGCGTCCGGAAATAAGAAAAGCTTACTTCCACCGTTATTTAAAATCACAGCTTCTAGAAGGTTTACATGATTTCTTAAAAAACACGAGTTTTTAGAAAATGTGTTTTATTTCATAAATGGAATCAACAAAGTATGCACATTCTACGTCATAAAAACTTTCTATAGTTTGCGCATGCGTTTGGAAATAAGAAAAGCTTACTTCCCCCGTTTTTTAAAATCACAGCTTCTAGAAGGTTTACATGAGTTCTTAAAAAACACAAGTTTTTATAAAATGTGTTTTATTTCATAAATAGAATCAACAAAGGATGCACATTCTACGTCATAACGACTTTCTATAGTTTGCACATGCGTCCGGAAATAAGAAAAGCTTACTTCCACCGTTTTATAAAATCACGGCTTCTAGAAGGTTTACATGATTTCGTAAAAAACACGAGTTTTTAGAAAATGTGTTTTATTTCATAAATGGAATCTACAAAGTATGCACATTCTACGTCATAACGACTTTGTATTGTTTGCGCAAGCGTCCGGAAATAAGAAAACCTTACTTGTCCCGTTTTTTAAAATCACAGCTTCTAGAAGGTTTACATGATTTCGTAAAATACATGAGTTTTTAGAAAATGTATTTTATTTCATAAATGGAATCTACAAAGTATGCACATTCCACGTCATAACGACTTTGTATAGTTTGCGCATGCGTCCGGAAATAACAAAAGCTTACTTCCAACGTTTTTTAAAATCACAGCTTCTAGAAGGTTTACATGATTTCGTAAAAAACACGAGTTTTTAGAAAATGTGTTTTATTCCATAAATAGAATCTACAAAGTATGCACATTCTACGTCATAACGGCTTTCTATTGTTTGCGCATGCGTCCGGAAATAAGAAAAGCTTACTTCCACCGTTTTTTAAAATAACATCTTCTAGAAGGTTTACATGATTTCGTAAAAAGCACGAGTTTTTAGAAAATGTGTTTTATTTCATAAATAGAATCAAAAAAGTATGCACATTCTACGTCATAACGACTTTCTATAGTTTGCACATGCGTCCGGAAATAAGAAAAGCTTACTTCCATCGTTTTTTAAAATCACAGCTTCTAGAAGGTTTACATGATTTCGTAAAAAACACGAGTTTTTAGAAAATGTGTTTTATTTCATAAATGGAATCAACAAAGTATGCACATTCTACCTCATAACGACTTTCTATAGTTTGCGCATGCGTCCGGAAATAAGAAAAGCTTACTTCCACCGATTTTTAAAATCACAGCTTCTAGAAGGTTTACATGATTTCGTAAAATACACGAGTTTTTAGAAAATGTATTTTATTTCCTAAATGGAATCTACAAAGTATGCACGTTCTACGTCATAACGAATTTGTATAGTTTGTGCATGCGTCCGGAAATAACAAAAGCTTACTTCCAACGTTTTTTAAAATCACAGCTTCTAGAAGGTTTACATGATTTCGTAAAAAACACAAGTTTTTAGAAAATGTGTTTTATTTCATAAATGGAATCTACAAAGTATGCACATTCTACGTCATAACGACTTTGTATTGTTTGTGCATGCATCCGGAAATAATAAAAGCTTACTTCCACCGTTTTTTAAAATCACAGCTTCTAGAAGGTTTACATGATTTCATAAAAAACACGAGTTTTTAGAAAATGTGTTTTATTTCATAAATGGAATCTACAAAGTATGCACATTCTACGTCATAACGACTTTCTATAGTTTGCGCATGCGTCCGGAAAAAAGAGAAGCTTACTTCCACCGTTTTTTAAAATCACAGCTTCTAGAAGGTTTACACGATTTCGTAAAAAACACAAGTTTTTAGAAAATGTGTTTTATTTCATAAATGGAATCTACAAAGTATGCACATTCTACGTCATAATGACTTTCTATAGTTTGCACATGCATCCGGAAATAAGAAAAGCTTACTTCCACCGTTATTTAAAATCACAGCTTCTAGAAGGTTTACATGATTTCTTAAAAAACACGAGTTTTTAGAAAATGTGTTTTATTTTATAAATGGAATCAAAAAAGTATGCACATTCTACATCATAAAAACTTTCTATAGTTTGCGCATACGTTTGGAAATAAGAAAAGCTTACTTCCCCCGTTTTTTAAAATCACGGCTTCTAGAAGGTTTACATGATTTCTTAAAAAACACAAGTTTTTATAAAATGTGTTTTATTTCATAAATAGAATCAACAAAGTATGCACATTCTACGTCATAACGACTTTCTATAGTTTGCACATGCGTCCGAAAATAAGAAAAGCTTACTTCCACCGTTTTTCAAAATCACAGCTTCTAGAAGGTTTACATGATTTCGTAAAAAACACGAGTTTTTAGAAAATGTGTTTTATTTCATAAATGGAATCAACAAAGTATGCACATTCTACGTCATAACGACTTTCTATAGATTATGCATGCGTTTGGAAATAAGAAAAGCTTACTTCCCCCGTTTTTTAAAATCACAGCTTCTAGAAGGTTTACACGATTTCTTAAAAAACACGAGTTTTTAGAAAATGTGTTTTATTTCATAAATGGAATCAACAAAGTATGCACATTATACTTCATAACTACTTTTTATAGTTTGCGCACGCTTCCGAAAATAAGAAAAGCTTACTTCCCCCGTTTTTTAAAATCACAGCTTCTAGAAGGTTTACATGATTTCGTAAAAAACACGAGTTTTTAGAAAATGTGTTTTATTTCATAAATGGAATCTACAAAGTATGCACATTCTACGTCATAACGGCTTTCTATAGTTTGCGCATGCGTCCGAAAATAAGAAAAGCTTACTTCCACCGTTTTTTAAAATCACATCTTCTAGAAGGTTTACATGATTTCGTAAAAAGCACGAGTTCTTAGAAAATGTGTTTTATTTCATAAATAGAATCAACAAAGTATGCACATTCTACGTCATAACGACTTTCTATAGCTTGCGCATGCGTCCGGAAATAAGAAAAGCTTACTTCCCCCGTTTTTTAAAATCACAGCTTCTAGAAGGTTTACATGATTTCTTAAAAAACACGAGTTTTTAGAAAATGTGTTTTATTTCATAAATAGAATCAACAAAGTATGCACATTCTACGTCATAACGACTTTCTATAGTTTGCACATGCGTCCGGAAATAAGAAAAGCTTACTTCCATCGTTTTTTAAAATCACAGCTTCTAGAAGGTTTACATGATTTCGTAAAAAACACGAGTTTTTAGAAAATGTGTTTTATTTCATAAATGGAATCAACAAAGTATGCACATTCTACCTCATAACGACTTTCTATAGTTTGCGCATTCGTCCGGAAATAAGAAAAGCTTACTTCCACCGATTTTTAAAATCACAGCTTCTAGAAGGTTTACATGATTTCGTAAAATACACGAGTTTTTAGAAAATGTATTTTATTTCTTAAATGGAATCTACAAAGTATGCACGTTCTACGTCATAACGAATTTGTATAGTTTGTGCATGCGTCCGGAAATAACAAAAGCTTACTTCCAACGTTTTTTAAAATCACAGCTTCTAGAAGGTTTACATGATTTCGTAAAAAACACGAGTTTTTAGAAAATGTGTTTTATTTCATAAATGGAATCTACAAAGTATGCACATTCTACGTCATAACGACTTTGTATTGTTTGTGCATGCATCCAGAAATAATAAAAGCTTACTTCCACCGTTTTTTAAAATCACAGCTTCTAGAAGGTTTACATGATTTCATAAAAAACATGAGTTTTTAGAAAATGTGTTTTATTTCATAAATGGAATCTACAAAGTATGCACATTCTACGTCATAACGACTTTCTATAGTTTGCGCATGCGTCCGGAAAAAAGAGAAGCTTACTTCCACCGTTTTTTAAAATCACAGCTTCTAGAAGGTTTACACGATTTCGTAAAAAACACAAGTTTTTAGAAAATGTGTTTTATTTCATAAATGGAATCTACAAAGTATGCACATTCTACGTCATAATGACTTTCTATAGTTTGCACATGCGTCCTGAAATAGGAAAAGCTTACTTCCACCGTTATTTAAAATCACAGCTTCTAGAAGGTTTACATGATTTCTTAAAAAACACGAGTTTTTAGAAAATGTGTTTTATTTTATAAATGGAATCAACAAAGTATGCACATTCTACATCATAAAAACTTTCTATAGTTTGCGCATACGTTTGGAAATAAGAAAAGCTTACTTCCCCCGTTTTTTAAAATCACAGCTTCTAGAAGGTTTACATGATTTCGTAAAAAGCACGAGTTATTAGAAAATGTGTTTTATTTCATAAATAGAATCAACAAAGTATGCACATTCTACGTCATAACGACTTTCTATAGTTTGCACATGCGTCCGGAAATAAGAAAAGCTTACTTCCACCGTTTTTCAAAATCACAGCTTCTAGAAGGTTTACATGATTTCGTAAAAAACACCAGTTTTTAGAAAATGTGTTTTATTTCATAAATGGAATGAACAAATTATGCACATTCTATGTCATAACGACTTTCTATAGATTATGCATGCGTTTGGAAATAACAAAAGATTACTTCCCCCATTTTTCAAATCACAGCTTCGAGAAGGTTTACATGATTTCTTAAAAAACACGAGTTTTTAGAAAATGTGTTTTATTTCATAAATGGAATCAACAAAGTATGCACATTCTACATCATAACGACTTTCTATCGTTTGCGCATTCGTCCGGAAATAAGAAAAGCTTACTTCCACCGTTTTTTAAAATCACAGCTTCTAGAAGGATTACATGATTTCGTAAAAAACACGACTTTTTAGAAAATGTGTTTTATTTCATAAATGGAATCTACAAAGTATGCACATTCTACGTCATAACGGCTTTCTATAGTTTGCGCATGCGTCCGAAAATAAGAAAAGCTTACTTCCACCGTTTTTTAAAATCACATCTTCTAGAAGGTTTACATGATTTCGTAAAAAGCACGAGTTCTTAGAAAATGTGTTTTATTTCATAAATAGAATCAACAAAGTATGCACATTCTACGTCATAACGACTTTCTATAGTTTGCGCATGCGTCCGGAAACAAGAAAAGCTTACTTCCCCCGTTTTTTAAAATCACAGCTTCTAGAAGGTTTACATGATTTCGTAAAAAACACGAGTTTTTAGAAAATGTGTTTTATTCCATAAATAGAATCTACAAAGTATGCACATTCTACGTCATAACGGCTTTCTATTGTTTGCGCATGCGTCCGGAAATAAGAAAAGCTTACTTCCACCGTTTTTTAAAATAACATCTTCTAGAAGGTTTACATGATTTCGTAAAAAGCACGAGTTTTTAGAAAATGTGTTTTATTTCATAAATAGAATCAACAAAGTATGCACATTCTACGTCATAACGACTTTCTATAGTTTGCACATGCGTCCGGAAATAAGAAAAGCTTACTTCCATCGTTTTTTAAAATCACAGCTTCTAGAAGGTTTACATGATTTCGTAAAAAACACGAGTTTTTAGAAAATGTGTTTTATTTCATAAATGGAATCAACAAAGTATGCACATTCTACCTCATAACGACTTTCTATAGTTTGCGCATGCGTCCGGAAATAAGAAAAGCTTACTTCCACCGATTTTTAAAATCACAGCTTCTAGAAGGTTTACATGATTTCGTAAAATACACGAGTTTTTAGAAAATGTATTTTATTTCCTAAATGGAATCTACAAAGTATGCATGTTCTACGTCATAACGAATTTGTATAGTTTGTGCATGCGTCCGGAAATAACAAAAGCTTACTTCCAACGTTTTTTAAAATCACAGCTTCTAGAAGGTTTACATGATTTCGTAAAATACACGAGTTTTTAGAAAATGTATTTTATTTCCTAAATGGAATCTACAAAGTATGCATGTTCTACGTCATAATGAATTTGTATAGTTTGTGCATGCGTCCGGAAATAACAAAAGCTTACTTCCAACGTTTTTTAAAATCACAGCTTCTAGAAGGTTTACATGATTTCGTAAAATACACGAGTTTTTAGAAAATGTATTTTATTTCCTAAATGGAATCTACAAAGTATGCATGTTCTACGTCATAACGAATTTGTATAGTTTGTGCATGCGTCCGGAAATAACAAAAGCTTAATTCCACCGTTTTTTAAAATCACAGCTTCTAGAAGGTTTACATGATTTCATAAAAAACACGAGTTTTTAGAAAATGTGTTTTATTTCATAAATGGAATCTACAAAGTATGCACATTCTACATCATAATGCATTTCTATAGTTTGCGCATCCGTCCAGAAATAAGAAAAGCTTACTTCCCCCGTTTTTTAAAATCACAGCTTCTAGAAGGTTTACCTGATATCGTAAAAAACACGAGTTTTTAGAAAATTTGTTTTATTTCATAAATGGAATCTACAAAGTATGCACATTCTATGTCATAACGACTTTCTATAGTTTGCGCATGCGTTCGGAAATAAGAAACGCTTACATCCACCGTTTTTTAAAATCATAGATTCTAGAAGGTTTACATGATTTCGTAAAAAACACGAGTTTTTAGAAAATGTGATTTATTTCATAAATGGAATCAACAAAGTATGCACATTCTACGTCATAACGACTTTGTATAGTTTGCGCATGCGTCTGGAAATAAGAAACGCTTACTTCGCCCGTTTTTTAATATCACAGCTTCTCGAAGGTTTACATGATTTCGTAAAAAACACGAGTTTTTAGAAAATGTGTTTTATTTCATAAATGGAATCAACAAAGTATGCACATTCTACGTCATAATGAATTTCTATAGTTTGCGCATGCGTCCGGAAATAAGAAAAGCTTACTTCCCCAGTTTTTTAAAATCACAGCTTCTAGAAGGTTTACATGATTTCCTAAAAACACGAGTTTTTAGAAAATGTGTTTTCTTTCATAAATGGAATCAACAAAGTATGCACATTCTACGTCATAACGACTTTCTATAGTTTGCGCATGTGTTTGGAAATAAGAAAAGCTTACTTCCCCCGTTTTTTAAAATCACAGCTTCTAGAAGGTTTACATGATTTCCTAAAAAACACGAGTTTTTAGAAAATGTGTTTTATTTCATAAATGGAATCTTCAAAGCATGCACATTCTACGTCATAACGACTTTCAATAGTTTGCGCACGCGTCCGGAAATAAGAAACGCTTACTTCCACCGTTTTTTAAAATCACAGCTTCTAGAAGGTTTACATGATTTCGTAAAAAACACGAGTTTTTAGAAAATGTATTTTATTTCATAAATGGAATCTACAAAGTATGCTCATTCTACGTCATAACGACTTTCTATAGTTTGCGCATGCGTCCGGAAATAAGAAACGCTTACTTCCACCGTTTTTTAAAGTCACAACTTCTAGAAGGTTTACATGATTTCGTAAAAAACACGAGTTTTTAGAAAATGTATTTTATTTCATAAATGGAATCTACAAAGTATGCTCATTCTACGTCATAACGACTTTCTATAGTTTGCGCATGCGTCCGGAAATAAGAAACGCTTACTTCCACCGTTTTTTAAAATCACAGCTTCTAGAAGGTTTACATGATTTCGTAAAAAACACGAGTTTTTAGAAAATGTGTTTTATTTCATAAATGGAATCTACAAAGTATGCATATTCTACGTCATAACGACTTTCTATAGTTTGCGAATGCGTTTGGAAATAAGAAAAGCTTACTTCCCCCGTTTTTTAAAATCACAGCTTCTAGAAGGTTTACATGATTTCTTAAAAAACACAAGTTTTTATAAAATGTGTACTCTTTCATAAATAGAATCAACAAAGTATGCACATTCTACATCATAACGACTTTCTATAGTTTGCGCATGCGTTTGGAAATAAGAAAAGCTTACTTCCCCCGTTTTTTAAAATCACAGCTTCTAGAAGGTTTATATGATTTCTTAAAAAACACGAGTTTTTAGAAAATGTGTTTTATTTCATAAATGCAATCAACAAACTATGCACATTCTACGTCATAACGACTTTCTATAGTTTGCACATTCGTCCAGAAATAAGAAAAGCTTACTTCCACCGTTTTTTAAAATCATAGCTTCTAGAAGGTTTACATGATTCCCTAAAAAACACGAGTTTTAAGAAAATATGTTTTATTTCATAAATGGAATCAACAAAGTATGCACATTCTACGTCATAACGATTTTCTATAGTTTGCGCATGCGTTTGGAAATAAGAAAAGCTTACTTCCCCTGTTTTTTAAAATCACAGCTTCTAGAAGGTTTATATGATTTCTTAAAAAACACGAGTTTTTAGAAAATGTGTTTTATTTCATAAATGTAATCAACAAACTATGCACATTCTACGTCATAACGACTTTCTATAGTTTGCACATTCGTCCGGAAATAAGAAATGCTTACTTCCACCGTTTTTTAAAATCACAGCTTCTAGAAGGTTTACATGATTTACTAAAAAACATGAGTTTTTAGAAAATGTGTTTTATTTCATAAATGGAATCAACAAAGTATGCACATTCTACGTCATAACGACTTTCTATAGTTTGCGCATGCATTTGGAAATAAGAAAAGCTTACTTCTCCCGTTTTTTAAAATCACAGCTTCTAGAAGGTTTACATGATTTTGTAAAAAACACGAGTTTTTAGAAAATGTGTTTTATTTCTTAAATGGAATCTACAAAGTATGCACATTCTACGTCATAACGACTTTCTATAGTTTGCGCATGCGTCCGGAAATAAGAAAAGCTTACTTCCCCCGTTTTTTAAAATCACAGCTTCTAGAAGGTTTACATGATTTTTTAAAAAACACGAGTTTTTAGAAAATTTGTTTTATTTCATAAATGGAATCTACAAAGTATGCACATTCTATGTCATAACGAATTTTTATAGTTTGTGCATGCGTCCGGAAATAAGAAACGCTTACATCCACCGTTTTTTAAAATCACAGCTTCTAGAAGGTTTACATGATTTCGTAAAAAACACGAGTTTTTAGAAAATGTGTTTTATTTCATAAATGGAATCAACAAAGTATGCACATTCTACATCATAACGACTTTGTATTGTTTGCGCATGCGTGTGGAAATAAGAAAAGCTTACTTCCACCGTTTTTTAAAATCACAACTTCTAGAAGGTTTACATGATTTCGTAAAAAACACGAGTTTTTAGAAAATGTGTTTTATTTCATAAATGGAATCAACAAAGTATGCACATTCTACGTCATAACTACTTTCTATAGTTTGCGCACGCTACCGAAAATAAGAAAAGCTTACTTCCCCCGTTTTTTAAAATCACAGCTTCTAGAAGGTTTACACGATTTCCTAAAAAACACGAGTTTTTAGAAAATGTGTTTTATTTCATAAATGGAATCTACAAAGTATGCACATTCTACGTCATAACGACTTTCTATAGTTTGCGCATGCGTCCGGAAATAAGAAAAGCTTACTTCCACCGTTTTTTAAAATCACGGCTTCTAGAAGGTTTACATGATTTCGTAAAAAACACGAGTTTTTAGAAAATGTGTTTAATTTGATAAATGGAATCTACAAAGTATGCACATTCTACGTCATAACGACTTTCTATAGTTTGCGCATGCGTCCGGAAATAAGAAAAGCTTACTTGTCCCGTTTTTTAAAATCACAGCTTCTAGAAGGTTTACATGATTTCGTAAAATACACGAGTTTTTAGAAAATGTATTTTATTTCATAAATGGAATCTACAAAGTATGCACATTCTACGTCATAACGACTTTGTATAGTTTGCGCATTCGTCCGGAAATAACAAAAGCTTACTTCCAACATTTTTTAAAATCACAGCTTCTAGAAGGTTTACATGATTTCGTAAAAAACACGAGTTTTTAGAAAATGTGTTTTATTCCATAAATAGAATCTACAAAGTATGCACATTCTACGTCATAATGGCTTTCTATTGTTTGCGCATGCGTCCGGAAATAAGAAAAGCTTACTTCCACCATTTTTTAAAATCACATCTTCTAGAAGGTTTACATGATTTCGTAAAAAGCACGAGTTTTTAGAAAATGTGTTTTATTTCATAAATAGAATCAACAAAGTATGCACATTCTACGTCATAACGACTTTCAATAGTTTGCACATGCGTCCGGAAATAAGAAAAGCTTACTTCCATCGTTTTTTAAAATCACAGCTTCTAGAAGGTTTACATGATTTCGTAAAAAACACGAGTTTTTAGAAAATGTGTTTTATTTCATAAATGGAATCAACAAAGTATGCACATTCTACCTCATAACGACTTTCTATAGTTTGCGCATGCGTCCGGAAATAAGAAAAGCTTACTTCCACCGATTTTTAAAATCACAGCTTCTAGAAGGTTTACATGATTTCGTAAAATACACGAGTTTTTAGAAAATGTATTTTATTTCATAAATGGAATCTACAAAGTATGCACGTTCTACGTCATAACGACTTTGTATAGTTTGTGCATGCGTCCGGAAATAACAAAAGCTTACTTCCAACGTTTTTTAAAATCAGAGCTTCTAGAAGGTTTACATGATTTCGTAAAAAACACGAGTTTTTAGAAAATGTGTTTTATTTCATAAATGGAATCTACAAAGTATGCACATTCTACGTCATAACGACTTTGTATTGTTTGTGCATGCATCTGGAAATAAAAAAAGCTTACTTCCACTGTTTTTTAAAATCACTGCTTCTAGAAGGTTTACATGATTTCATAAAAAACACGAGTTTTTTGAAAATGTGTTTTATTTAATAAATGGAATCTACAAAGTATGCACATTCTACGTCATAACGACTTTCTATAGTTTGCGCATGCGTCCGGAAAAAAGAGAAGCTTACTTCCACCGTTTTTTAAAATCACAGCTTCTAGAAGGTTTACACGATTTCGTAAAAAACACGACTTTTTAGAAAATGTGTTTTATTTGATAAATGGAATCTACAAAGAATGCTCATTCTACGTCATAACGACTTTCTATAGTTTGCGCATGCGTCCGGAAATAAGAAAAGCTTACTTCCCTAGTTTTTTAAAATCACAGCTTGTAGAAGGTTTACATGATTTCTTTAAAAACACGAGTTTTTAGAAAATGTGTTTTCTTTCATAAATGGAATCAACAAAGTATGCACATTCTACGTCATAACGACTTTCTATAGTTTGCACATGCGTCCGGAAATAAGAAAAGCTTACTTCCACCGTTTTTCAAAATCACAGCTTCTAGAAGGTTTACATGATTTCGTAAAAAACACGAGTTTTTAGAAAATGTGTTTTATTTCATAAATGGAATCTACAAAGTATGCACATTCTACGTCATAAGGACTTTCTATAGATTATGCATGCATTTGGAAATACGAAAAGATTACTTCCCCCATTTTTCAAAATCACAGCTTCTAGAAGGTTTACATGATTTCTTAAAAAACACGAGTTTTTAGAAAATGTGTTTTATTTCATAAATGGAATCAACAAAGTATGCACATTCTACGTCATAACGACTTTCTATAGTTTGCGCATCCGTCCGGAAATAAGAAAAGCTTACTTCCCCCGTTTTTTAAAATCACAGCTTCTAGAAGGTTTACATGAGTTCTTAAAAAACACAAGTTTTTATAAAATGTGTTTTATTTCATAAATAGAATCAACAAAGGATGCACATTCTACGTCATAACGACTTTCTATAGTTTGCACATGCGTCCGGAAATAAGAAAAGCTTACTTCCACCGTTTTATAAAATCACGGCTTCTAGAAGGTTTACATGATTTCGTAAAAAACACGAGTTTTTAGAAAATGTGTTTTATTTCATAAATGGAATCTACAAAGTATGCACATTCTACGTCATAACGACTTTGTATTGTTTGCGCAAGCGTCCGGAAATAAGAAAACCTTACTTGTCCCGTTTTTTAAAATCACAGCTTCTAGAAGGTTTACATGATTTCGTAAAATACATGAGTTTTTAGAAAATGTATTTTATTTCATAAATGGAATCTACAAAGTATGCACATTCTACGTCATAACGACTTTGTATAGTTTGCGCATGCGTCCGGAAATAACAAAAGCTTACTTCCAACGTTTTTTAAAATCACAGCTTCTAGAAGGTTTACATGATTTCGTAAAAAACACGAGTTTTTAGAAAATGTGTTTTATTCCATAAATAGAATCTACAAAGTATGCACATTCTACGTCATAACGGCTTTCTATTGTTTGCGCATGCGTCCGGAAATAAGAAAAGCTTACTTCCACCGTTTTTTAAAATAACATCTTCTAGAAGGTTTACATGATTTCGTAAAAAGCACGAGTTTTTAGAAAATGTGTTTTATTTCATAAATAGAATCAACAAAGTATGCACATTCTACGTCATAACGACTTTCTATAGTTTGCACATGCGTCCGGAAATAAGAAAAGCTTACTTCCATCGTTTTTTAAAATCACAGCTTCTAGAAGGTTTACATGATTTCGTAAAAAACACGAGTTTTTAGAAAATGTGTTTTATTTCATAAATGGAATCAACAAAGTATGCACATTCTACCTCATAACGACTTTCTATAGTTTGCGCATGCGTCCGGAAATAAGAAAAGCTTACTTCCACCAATTTTTAAAATCACAGCTTCTAGAAGGTTTACATGATTTCGTAAAATACACGAGTTTTTAGAAAATGTATTTTATTTCCTAAATGGAATCTACAAAGTATGCACGTTCTACGTCATAACGAATTTGTATAGTTTGTGCATGCGTCCGGAAATAACAAAAGCTTACTTCCAACGTTTTTTAAAATCACAGCTTCTAGAAGGTTTACATGATTTCGTAAAAAACACGAGTTTTTAGAAAATGTGTTTTATTTCATAAATGGAATCTACAAAGTATGCACATTCTACGTCATAACGACTTTGTATTGTTTGTGCATGCATCCGGAAATAATAAAAGCTTACTTCCACCGTTTTTTAAAATCACAGCTTCTAGAAGGTTTACATGATTTCATAAAAAACACGAGTTTTTAGAAAATGTGTTTTATTTCATAAATGGAATCTACAAAGTATGCACATTCTACGTCATAACGACTTTCTATAGTTTGCGCATGCGTCCGGAAAAAAGAGAAGCTTACTTCCACCGTTTTTTAAAATCACAGCTTCTAGAAGGTTTACACGATTTCGTAAAAAACACAAGTTTTTAGAAAATGTGTTTTATTTCATAAATGGAATCTACAAAGTATGCACATTCTACGTCATAATGACTTTCTATAGTTTGCACATGCATCCGGAAATAAGAAAAGCTTACTTCCACCGTTATTTAAAATCACAGCTTCTAGAAGGTTTACATGATTTCTTAAAAAACACGAGTTTTTAGAAAATGTGTTTTATTTTATAAATGGAATCAACAAAGTATGCACATTCTACATCATAAAAACTTTCTATAGTTTGCGCATACGTTTGGAAATAAGAAAAGCTTACTTCCCCCGTTTTTTAAAATCACAGCTTCTAGAAGGTTTACATGATTTCTTAAAAAACACAAGTTTTTATAAAATGTGTTTTATTTCATAAATAGAATCAGCAAAGTATGCACATTCTACGTCATAACGACTTTCTATAGTTTGCACATGCGTCCGGAAATAAGAAAAGCTTACTTCCACCGTTTTTCAAAATCACAGCTTCTAGAAGGTTTACATGATTTCGTAAAAAACACGAGTTTTTAGAAAATGTGTTTTATTTCATAAATGGAATCAACAAAGTATGCACATTCTACGTCATAACGACTTTCTATAGATTATGCATGCGTTTGGAAATAAGAAAAGCTTACTTCCCCCGTTTTTTAAAATCACAGCTTCTAGAAGGTTTACACGATTTCTTAAAAAACACGAGTTTTTAGAAAATGTGTTTTATTTCATAAATGGAATCAACAAAGTATGCACATTATACTTCATAACTACTTTTTATAGTTTGCGCACGCTTCCGAAAATAAGAAAAGCTTACTTCCCCCGTTTTTTAAAATCACAGCTTCTAGAAGGTTTACATGATTTCGTAAAAAACACGAGTTTTTAGAAAATGTGTTTTATTTCATAAATGGAATCTACAAAGTATGCACATTCTACGTCATAACGGCTTTCTATAGTTTGCGCATGCGTCCGAAAATAAGAAAAGCTTACTTCCACCGTTTTTTAAAATCACATCTTCTAGAAGGTTTACATGATTTTGTAAAAAGCACGAGTTCTTAGAAAATGTGTTTTATTTCATAAATAGAATCAACAAAGTATGCACATTCTACGTCATAACGACTTTCTATAGCTTGCGCATGCGTCCGGAAATAAGAAAAGCTTACTTCCCCCGTTTTTTAAAATCACAGCTTCTAGAAGGTTTACATGATTTCTTAAAAAACACGAGTTTTTAGAAAATGTGTTTTATTTCATAAATAGAATCAACAAAGTATGCACATTCTACGTCATAACGACTTTCTATAGTTTGCACATGCGTCCGGAAATAAGAAAAGCTTACTTCCATCGTTTTTTAAAATCACAGCTTCTAGAAGGTTTACATGATTTCGTAAAAAACACGAGTTTTTAGAAAATGTGTTTTATTTCATAAATGGAATCAACAAAGTATGCACATTCTACCTCATAACGACTTTCTATAGTTTGCGCATTCGTCCGGAAATAAGAAAAGCTTACTTCCACCGATTTTTAAAATCACAGCTTCTAGAAGGTTTACATGATTTCGTAAAATACACGAGTTTTTAGAAAATGTATTTTATTTCTTAAATGGAATCTACAAAGTATGCACGTTCTACGTCATAACGAATTTGTATAGTTTGTGCATGCGTCCGGAAATAACAAAAGCTTACTTCCAACGTTTTTTAAAATCACAGCTTCTAGAAGGTTTACATGATTTCGTAAAAAACACGAGTTTTTAGAAAATGTGTTTTATTTCATAAATGGAATCTACAAAGTATGCACATTCTACGTCATAACGACTTTGTATTGTTTGTGCATGCATCCAGAAATAATAAAAGCTTACTTCCACCGTTTTTTAAAATCACAGCTTCTAGAAGGTTTACATGATTTCATAAAAAACACGAGTTTTTAGAAAATGTGTTTTATTTCATAAATGGAATCTACAAAGTATGCACATTCTACGTCATAACGACTTTCTATAGTTTGCGCATGCGTCCGGAAAAAAGAGAAGCTTACTTCCACCGTTTTTTAAAATCACAGCTTCTAGAAGGTTTACACGATTTCGTAAAAAACACAAGTTTTTAGAAAATGTGTTTTATTTCATAAATGGAATCTACAAAGTATGCACATTCTACGTCATAATGACTTTCTATAGTTTGCACATGCGTCCGGAAATAAGAAAAGCTTACTTCCACCGTTATTTAAAATCACAGCTTCTAGAAGGTTTACATGATTTCTTAAAAAACACGAGTTTTTAGAAAATGTGTTTTATTTTATAAATGGAATCAACAAAGTATGCACATTCTACATCATAAAAACTTTCTATAGTTTGCGCATACGTTTGGAAATAAGAAAAGCTTACTTCCCCCGTTTTTTAAAATCACAGCTTCTAGAAGGTTTACATGATTTCGTAAAAAGCACGAGTTATTAGAAAATGTGTTTTATTTCATAAATAGAATCAACAAAGTATGCACATTCTACGTCATAACGACTTTCTATAGTTTGCACATGCGTCCGGAAATAAGAAAAGCTTACTTCCACCGTTTTTCAAAATCACAGCTTCTAGAAGGTTTACATGATTTCGTAAAAAACACCAGTTTTTAGAAAATGTGTTTTATTTCATAAATGGAATCAACAAAGTATGCACATTCTATGTCATAACGACTTTCTATAGATTATGCATGCGTTTGGAAATAACAAAAGATTACTTCCCCCATTTTTCAAATCACAGCTTCGAGAAGGTTTACATGATTTCTTAAAAAACACGAGTTTTTAGAAAATGTGTTTTATTTCATAAATGGAATCAACAAAGTATGCACATTCTACATCATAACGACTTTCTATCGTTTGCGCATTCGTCCGGAAATAAGAAAAGCTTACTTCCACCGTTTTTTAAAATCACAGCTTCTAGAAGGATTACATGATTTCGTAAAAACACGACTTTTTAGAAAATGTGTTTTATTTCATAAATGGAATCTACAAAGTATGCACATTCTACGTCATAACGGCTTTCTATAGTTTGCGCATGCGTCCGAAAATAAGAAAAGCTTACTTCCACCGTTTTTTAAAATCACATCTTCTAGAAGGTTTACATGATTTCGTAAAAAGCACGAGTTCTTAGAAAATGTGTTTTATTTCATAAATAGAATCAACAAAGTATGCACATTCTACGTGATAACGACTTTCTATAGTTTGCGCATGCGTCCGGAAACAAGAAAAGCTTACTTCCCCCGTTTTTTAAAATCACAGCTTCTAGAAGGTTTACATGATTTCGTAAAAAACACGAGTTTTTAGAAAATGTGTTTTATTCCATAAATAGAATCTACAAAGTATGCACATTCTACGTCATAACGGCTTTCTATTGTTTGCGCATGCGTCCGGAAATAAGAAAAGCTTACTTCCACCGTTTTTTAAAATAACATCTTCTAGAAGGTTTACATGATTTCGTAAAAAGCACGAGTTTTTAGAAAATGTGTTTTATTTCATAAATAGAATCAACAAAGTATGCACATTCTACGTCATAACGACTTTCTATAGTTTGCACATGCGTCCGGAAATAAGAAAAGCTTACTTGTCCCGTTTTTTAAAATCACAGCTTCTAGAAGGTTTACATGATTTCGTAAAATACACGAGTTTTTAGAAAATATATTTTATTTCATAAATGGAATCTACAAAGTATGCACATTCTACGTCATAACGACTTTGTATAGTTTGCGCATTCGTCCGGAAATAACAAAAGCTTACTTCCAACATTTTTTAAAATCACAGCTTCTAGAAGGTTTACATGATTTCGTAAAAAACACGAGTTTTTAGAAAATGTGTTTTATTCCATAAATAGAATCTACAAAGTATGCACATTCTACGTCATAATGGCTTTCTATTGTTTGCGCATGCGTCCGGAAATAAGAAAAGCTTACTTCCACCATTTTTTAAAATCACATCTTCTAGAAGGTTTACATGATTTCGTAAAAAGCACGAGTTTTTAGAAAATGTGTTTTATTTCATAAATAGAATCAACAAAGTATGCACATTCTACGTCATAACGACTTTCAATAGTTTGCACATGCGTCCGGAAATAAGAAAAGCTTACTTCCATCGTTTTTTAAAATCACAGCTTCTAGAAGGTTTACATGATTTCGTAAAAAACACGAGTTTTTAGAAAATGTGTTTTATTTCATAAATGGAATCAACAAAGTATGCACATTCTACCTCATAACGACTTTCTATAGTTTGCGCATGCGTCCGGAAATAAGAAAAGCTTACTTCCACCGATTTTTAAAATCACAGCTTCTAGAAGGTTTACATGATTTCGTAAAATACACGAGTTTTTAGAAAATGTATTTTATTTCATAAATGGAATCTACAAAGTATGCACGTTCTACGTCATAACGACTTTGTATAGTTTGTGCATGCGTCCGGAAATAACAAAAGCTTACTTCCAACGTTTTTTAAAATCAGAGCTTCTAGAAGGTTTACATGATTTCGTAAAAAACACGAGTTTTTAGAAAATGTGTTTTATTTCATAAATGGAATCTACAAAGTATGCACATTCTACGTCATAACGACTTTGTATTGTTTGTGCATGCATCTGGAAATAAAAAAAGCTTACTTCCACTGTTTTTTAAAATCACTGCTTCTAGAAGGTTTACATGATTTCATAAAAAACACGAGTTTTTTGAAAATGTGTTTTATTTAATAAATGGAATCTACAAAGTATGCACATTCTACGTCATAACGACTTTCTATAGTTTGCGCATGCGTCCGGAAAAAAGAGAAGCTTACTTCCACCGTTTTTTAAAATCACAGCTTCTAGAAGGTTTACACGATTTCGTAAAAAACACGACTTTTTAGAAAATGTGTTTTATTTGATAAATGGAATCTACAAAGAATGCTCATTCTACGTCATAACGACTTTCTATAGTTTGCGCATGCGTCCGGAAATAAGAAAAGCTTACTTCCCTAGTTTTTTAAAATCACAGCTTGTAGAAGGTTTACATGATTTCTTTAAAAACACGAGTTTTTAGAAAATGTGTTTTCTTTCATAAATGGAATCAACAAAGTATGCACATTCTACGTCATAACGACTTTCTATAGTTTGCACATGCGTCCGGAAATAAGAAAAGCTTACTTCCACCGTTTTTCAAAATCACAGCTTCTAGAAGGTTTACATGATTTCGTAAAAAACACGAGTTTTTAGAAAATGTGTTTTATTTCATAAATGGAATCTACAAAGTATGCACATTCTACGTCATAAGGACTTTCTATAGATTATGCATGCATTTGGAAATAAGAAAAGATTACTTCCCCCATTTTTCAAAATCACAGCTTCTAGAAGGTTTACATGATTTCTTAAAAAACACGAGTTTTTAGAAAATGTGTTTTATTTCATAAATGGAATCAACAAAGTATGCACATTCTACGTCATAACGACTTTCTATAGTTTGCGCATCCGTCTGGAAATAAGAAAAGCTTACTTCCCCCGTTTTTTAAAATCACAGCTTCTAGAAGGTTTACATGATTTCTTAAAAAACACGAGTTTTAAGAAAATGTGTTTTATTTCATAAATGGAATCAACAAAGTATGCACACTCTATGTCATAACGACTTTCTATAGTTTGCGCATGCGTCCGGAAATAAGAAAAGCTTACTTCCACTGTTTTTTAAAATCACAGCTTCCAGAAGTTTTACATGATTTCGTAAAACACACGACCTTTTAAAAAATGTGTTTTATTTGATAAATGGAATCTACAAAGTATGCACATTCTACGTCATAACGACTTTCTATAGTTTGCGCATGCGTCCGGAAATAAGAAAAGCTTACTTCCCCGGTTTTTTAAAATCACAGCTTGTAGAAGGTTTACATGATTTCTTAAAAAACACGAGTTTTTAGAAAATGTGTTTTATTTCATGAATGGAATCAACAAAGTATGCACATTCTACGTCATAACGACTTTCTATAGTTTGCGCATTCGTCCGGAAATAAGAAAAGCTTACTTCCACCGTTTTTTAAAATCACAGCTTCTAGAAGGATTACATGATTTCGTAAAAAACACGACTTTTTAGAAAATGTGTTTTATTTGATAAATGGAATCTACAAAGTATGCACATTCTACGTCATAACGACTTTCTATAGTTTGCGCATGCGTCCGTGAATAAGAAAAGCTTACTTCCCCCGTTTTTTAAAATCACAGCTTCTAGAAGGTTTACATGATTTCTTAAAAAACACGAGTTTTTAGAAAATGTGTTTTATTTCATAAATGGAATCAACAAAGTATGCACACTCTATGTCATAACTACTTTCTATAGTTTGCGCATGCGTTTGGAAATAAGAAAAGCTTACTTCCCCCGTTTTTTAAAATCACAGCTTCTAGAAGGTTTACATGATTTCTTAAAAAACACGAGTTTTTAGAAAATGTGTTTTATTTCATAAATGGAATCAACAAAGTATGCACATTCTACGTCATAACTACTTTCTATAGTTTGCGCACGCTTCCGAAAATAAGAAAAGCTTACTTCCCCCGTTTTTTAAAATCACAGCTTCTAGAAGGTTTACACGATTTCGTAAAAAACACGAGTTTTTAGAAAATGTGTTTATTTCATAAATGGAATCTACAAAGTATGCACATTCTACGTCATAACGACTTTCTATAGTTTGCGCATGCGTCCGGAAATAAGAAAAGCTTACTTCCACCGTTTTTTAAAATCACAGCTTCTAGAAGTTTTACATCTTTTCGTAAAAAACACGACTTTTTAGAAAATGTGTTTTATTTGATAAATGGAATCTACAAAGAATGCACATTCTACGTCATAACGACTTTCTATAGTTTGCGCATGCGTCCGAAAATAAGAAAAGCTTACTTCCCCAGTTTTTTAAAATCACAGCTTGTAGAAGGTTTACATGATTTCTTAAAAAACACGAGTTTTTAGAAAATGTGTTTTATTTCATAAATGGAATCTACAAAGTATGCACATTCTACGTCATAACGACTTTCTATAGTTTGCACATGCGTCCGGAAATAAGAAAAGCTTACTTCCATCGTTTTTCAAAATCACAGCTTCTAGAAGGTTTACATGATTTCGTAAAAAACACCAGTTTTTAGAAAATGTGTTTTATTTCATAAATGGAATCAACAAAGTATGCACATTCTACGTCATAACGACTTTCTATAGATTATGCATGCGTTTGGAAATAACAAAAGATTACTTCCCCCATTTTTCAAAATCACAGCTTCTAGAAGGTTTACATGATTTCTTAAAAAACACGAGTTTTTAGAAAATGTGTTTTATTTCATAAATGGAATCAACAAAGTATGCACATTCTACATCATAACGACTTTCTATCGTTTGCGCATTCGTCCGGAAATAAGAAAAGCTTACTTCCACCGTTTTTTAAAATCACAGCTTCTAGAAGGATTACATGATTTCGTAAAAAACACGACTTTTTAGAAAATGTGTTTTATTTCATAAATGGAATCTACAAAGTATGCACATTCTACGTCATAACGGCTTTCTATTGTTTGCGCATGCGTCCGGAAATAAGAAAAGCTTACTTCCACCGTTTTTTAAAATCACATCTTCTAGAAGGTTTACATGATTTCGTAAAAAGCACGAGTTCTTAGAAAATGTGTTTTATTTCATAAATAGAATCAACAAAGTATGCACATTCTACGTCATAACGACTGTCTATAGTTTGCGCATGCGTCCGGAAATAAGAAAAGCTTACTTCACCCGTTTTTTAAAATCACAGCTTCTAGAAGGTTTACATGATTTCTTAAAAAACACGAGTTTTTAGAAAATGTGTTTTATTTCATAAATGGAATCAACAAAGTATGCACATTCTATGTCATAACTACTTCCTATAGTTTGCGCATGCGTTTGGAAATAAGAAAAGCTTACTTCCCCCGTTTTTTAAAATCACAGCTTCTAGAAGGTTTACATGATTTCTTAAAAAACACGAGTTTTTAGAAAATGTGTTTTATTTCATAAATGGAATCAACAAAGTATGCACATTCTACGTCATAACTACTTTCTATAGTTTGCGCATGCGTCCAGAAATAAGAAAAGCTTACTCGTCCCGTTTTTTAAAATCACAGCTTCTAGAAGGTTTACATGATTTCATAAAAAACACGAGTTTTTAGAAAATGTGTTTTATTTCATAAATGGAATCTACAAAGTATGCACATTCTACGTCATAACGACTTTGTATTGTTTGCGCAAGCGTCCGGAAATAACAAAAGCTTACTTCCACCGTTTTTTAAAATCACAGCTTCTAGAAGGTTTACATGATTTCGTAAAAAACACGAGTTTTTAGAAAATGTGTTTTATTTCATAAATGGAATCTACAAAGTATGCACATTCTACGTCATAACGGCTTTCTATTGTTTGCGCATGCGTCCGGAAATAAGAAAAGCTTACTTCCACCGTTTTTTAAAATCACATCTTCTAGAAGGTTTACATGATTTCGTAAAAAGCACGAGTTTTTAGAAAATGTGTTTTATTTCATTAATGGAATCAACAAAGTATGCACATTCTACGTCATAAAAACTTTCTATAGTTTGCGCATGCGTTTGGAAATAAGAAATGCTTACTTCCCCCGTTTTTTAAAATCACAGCTTCTAGAAGGTTTACATGATTTCTTAAAAAACACAAGTTTTTATAAAATGTGTTTTATTTCATAAATAGAATCAACAAAGTATGCACATTCTACGTCATAACGACTTTGTATAGTTTGCGCATGCATCTGGAAATAACAAAAGCTTACTTCCAACGTTTTTTAAAATCAGAGCTTCTAGAAGGTTTACATGATTTCGTAAAAAACACGAGTTTTTAGAAAATGTGTTTTATTTCATAAATGGAATCTACAAAGTATGCACATTCTACGTCATAACGACTTTGTATTGTTTGTGCATGCATCCGGAAATAACAAAAGCTTACTTCCACCGTTTTTTAAAATCACAGCTTCTAGAAGGTTTACATGATTTCATAAAAAACACGAGTTTTTAGAAAATGTGTTTTATTTCGTAAATGGAATCTACAAAGTATGCACATTCTACGTCATAACGACTTTCTATAGTTTGCGCATGCGTCCGGAAATAAGAAAAGCTTACTTCCCCCATTTTTTAAAATCACAGCTTCTAGAAGGTTTACATGATTTTTTAAAAAACACGAGTTTTTAGAAAATTTGTTTTATTTCATAAATGGAATCTACAAAGTATGCACATTCTATGTTATAATGACTTTTTATAGTTTGTGCATGCGTCCGGAAATAAGAAACGCTTACATCCACCGTTTTTTAAAATCACAGCTTCTAGAAGGTTTACATGATTTCTTAAAAAACACGAGTTTTTAGAAAATGTGTTTTATTTCATAAATGGAATCAACAAAGTATACACATTCTACGTCATATTGACTTTGTATTGTTTGTGCATGCCTGTGGAAATAAGAAAAGCTTACTTCCACCATTTTTTAAAATCACAACTTCTAGAAGGTTTACATGATTTCGTAAAAAACACGAGTTTTTAGAAAATGTGTTTTATTTCATAAATGGAATCAAGAAAGTATGCACATTCTACGTCATAACTACTTTCTATAGTTTGCGCACGCTTCGGAAAATAAGAAAAGCTTACTTCCCCCGTTTTTTAAAATCACAGCTTCTAGAAGGTTTACACGATTTCGTAAAAAACACGAGTTTTTAGAAAATGCGTTTTATTTCATAAATGGAATCTACAAAGTATGCACATTCTACGTCATAACGACTTTCTATAGTTTGCGCATGCGTCCGGAAATAAGAAAAGCTTACTTCCACCATTTTTTAAAATCACGGCTTCTAGAAGGTTTACATGATTTCGTAAAAAACACGAGTCTTTAGAAAATGTGTTTTATTTCATAAATGGAATCAAGAAAGTATGCACATTCTACGTCATAACTACTTTCTATAGTTTGCGCACGCTTCGGAAAATAAGAAAAGCTTACTTCCCCCGTTTTTTAAAATCACAGCTTCTAGAAGTTTTACATGATTTCGTAAAAAACACGAGTTTTTAGAAAATGTGTTTTATTTCATAAATGGAATCTACAAAGTATGCACATTCTACGTCATAACGACTTTGTATTGTTTGCGCAAGCGTCCGGAAATAAGAAAACCTTACTTGTCCCGTTTTTTAAAATCACAGCTTCTAGAAGGTTTACATGATTTCGTAAAATACATGAGTTTTTAGAAAATGTATTTTATTTCATAAATGGAATCTACAAAGTATACACATTTTACGTCATAACGACTTTGTATAGTTTGCGCATGCGTCCGGAAATAACAAAAGCTTACTTCCAACGTTTTTTAAAATCACAGCTTCTAGAAGGTTTACATGATTTCGTAAAAAACACGAGTTTTTAGAAAATGTGTTTTATTCCATAAATAGAATCTACAAAGTATGCACATTCTACGTCACAACGGCTTTCTATTGTTTGCGCATGCGTCCGGAAATAAGAAAAGCCTACTTCCACCGTTTTTTAAAATCACATCTTCTAGAAGGTTTACATGATTTCGTAAAAAGCATGAGTTTTTAGAAAATGTGTTTTATTTCATAAATAGAATCAACAAAGTATGCACATTCTACGTCATAACGACTTTCTATAGTTTGCACATGCGTCCGAAAATAAGAAAAGCTTACTTCCATCGTTTTTTAAAATCACAGCTTCTAGAAGGTTTACATGATTTCGTAAAAAACACGAGTTTTTAGAAAATGTGTTTTATTTCATAAATGGAATCAACAAAGTATGCACATTCTACCTCGTAACGACTTTCTATAGTTTGCGCATGCGTCCGGAAATAAGAAAAGCTTACTTCCACCGATTTTTAAAATCACAGCTTCTAGAAGGTTTACATGATTTCGTAAAATACACGAGTTTTTAGAAAATGTATTTTATTTCATAAATGGAATCTACAAAGTATGCACGTTCTACGTCATAACGACTTTGTATAGTTTGTGCATGCGTCCGGAATTAACAAAAGCTTACTTCCAACGTTTTTTAAAATCACAGCTTCTAGAAGGTTTACATGATTTCGTAAAAAACACGAGTTTTTAGAAAATGTGTTTTATTTCATAAATGGATTCTACAAAGTATGCACATTCTACGTCATAACGACTTTGTATTGTTTGTGCATGCATCCGGAAATAATAAAAGCTTACTTCCACCGTTTTTTAAAATCACAGCTTCTAGAAGGTTTACATGATTTCATAAAAAACACGAGTTTTTAGAAAATGTGTTCTATTTCATAAATGGAATCTACAAAGTATGCACATTCTACGTCATAACGACTTTCTATAGTTTGCGCATGCGTTCGGAAAAAAGAGAAGCTTACTTCCACCGTTTTTTAAAATCACAGCTTCTAGAAGGCTTACATGATTTCGTAAAAAACACAAGTTTTTAGAAAATGTGTTTTATTTCATAAATGGAATCTACAAGCTATGCACATTCTACGTCATAACAACTTTATGTAGTTTGCGCATGCGTCCGGAAATAAGAAAAGCTTACTTCCACCGTTATTTAAAATCACAGCTTCTAGAAGGTTTACATGATTTCTTAAAAAACACGAGTTTTTAGAAAATGTGTTCTATTTCATAAATGGAATCAACAAAGTATGCACATTCTACGTCATAAAAACTTTCTATAGTTTGCGCATGCGTTTGGAAATAAGAAAAGCTTACTTCCCCCGTTTTTTAAAATCACAGCTTCTAGAAGGTTTACATGATTTCTTAAAAAACACAAGTTTTTATAAAATGTGTTTTATTTCATAAATAGAATCAACAAAGTATGCACATTCTACGTCATAACGACTTTCTATAGTTTGCACATGCGTCCGGAAATAAGAAAAGCTTACTTCCACCGTTTTATAAAATCACGGCTTCTAGAAGGTTTACATGATTTCGTAAAAAACACGAGTTTTTAGAAAATGTGTTTTATTTCATAAATGGAATCTACAAAGTATGCACATTCTACGTCATAACGACTTTGTATTGTTTGCGCAAGCGTCCAGAAATAAGAAAACCTTACTTGTCCCGTTTTTTAAAATCACAGCTTCTAGAAGGTTTACATGATTTCGTAAAATACATGAGTTTTTAGAAAATGTATTTTATTTCATAAATGTAATCTACAAAGTATGCACATTCTACGTCATAACGACTTTGTATAGTTTGCGCATGCATCCGGAAATAACAAAAGCTTACTTCCAACGTTTTTTAAAATCACAGCTTCTAGAAGGTTTACATGATTTCGTAAAAAACACGAGTTTTTAGAAAATTATTTTTATTCCATAAATAGAATCTACAAAGTATGCACATTCTACGTCATAAAGGCTTTCTATTGTTTGCGCATGCGTCCGGAAATAAGAAAAGCTTACTTCCACCGTTTTTTAAAATCACATCTTCTAGAAGGTTTACATGATTTCGTAAAAAGCACGAGTTTTTAGAAAATGTGTTTTATTTCATAAATAGAATCAACAAAGTATGCACATTCTACGTCATAACGACTTTCTATAGTTTGCACATGCGTCCGGAAATAAGAAAAGCTTACTTCCATCGTTTTTTAAAATCACAGCTTCTAGAAGGTTTACATGATTTCGTAAAAAACACGAGTTCTTAGAAAATGTGTTTTATTTCATAAATGGAATCAACAAAGTATGCACATTCTACCTCATAACGACTTTCTATAGTTTGCGCATGCGTCCGGAAATAAGAAAAGCTTACTTCCACCGATTTTTAAAATCACAGCTTCTAGAAGGTTTACATGATTTCGTAAAATACACGAGTTTTTAGAAAATGTGTTTTATTTCATAAATGGAATCTACAAAGTATGCACATTCTACGTCATAACGACTTTCTATAGTTTGCGCATGCGTCCGGAAAAAAGAGAAGCTTACTTCCACCGTTTTTTAAAATCACAGCTTCTAGAAGGTTTACATGATTTCGTAAAAAACACGAGTTTTTAGAAAATGTGTTTTATTTCATAAATGGAATCTACAAAGTATGCACATTCTACGTCATAACGACTTTATGTAGTTTGCGCATGCGTCCGGAAATAAGAAAAGCTTACTTGTCCCGTTTTTTAAAATCACAGCTTCTAGAAGGTTTACATGATTTCGTAAAATACATGAGTTTTTAGAAAATGTATTTTATTTCATAAATGGAATCTACAAAGTATGCACATTCTACGTCATAACGACTTTGTATAGTTTGCGCATGCGTCCGGAAATAACAAAAGCTTACTTCCAACGTTTTTTAAAATCACAGCTTCTAGAAGGTTTACATGATTTCGTAAAAAACACGAGTTTTTAGAAAATGTGTTTTATTCCATAAATAGAATCTACAAAGTATGCACATTCTACGTCATAACGGCTTTCTATTGTTTGCGCATGCGTCCGGAAATAAGAAAAGCTTACTTCCACCGTTTTTTAAAATCACATCTTCTAGAAGGTTTACATGATTTCGTAAAAAGCATGAGTTTTTAGAAAATGTGTTTTATTTCATAAATAGAATCAACAAAGTATGCACATTCTACGTCATAACGACTTTCTATAGTTTGCACATGCGTCCGGAAATAAGAAAAGCTTACTTCCATCGTTTTTTAAAATCACAGCTTCTAGAAGGTTTACATGATTTCGTAAAAAACACGAGTTTTTAGAAAATGTGTTTTATTTCATAAATGGAATCAACAAAGTATGCACATTCTACCTCATAACGACTTTCTATAGTTTGCGCATGCGTCAGGAAATAAGAAAAGCTTACTTCCACCGATTTTTAAAATCACAGCTTCTAGAAGGTTTACATGATTTCGTAAAATACACGAGTTTTTAGAAAATGTATTTTATTTCATAAATGGAATCTACAAAGTATGCACGTTCTACGTCATAACGACTTTGTATAGTTTGTGCATGCGTCCGGAATTAACAAAAGCTTACTTCCAACGTTTTTTAAAATCACAGCTTCTAGAAGGTTTACATGATTTCGTAAAAAACACGAGTTTTTAGAAAATGTGTTTTATTTCATAAATGGAATCAACAAAGTATGCACATTCTACGTCATAACGACTTTCTATAGTGTGCGCATGCGTCCGGAAATAACAAAAGCTTACTTCCCGAGTTTTTTAAAATCACAGCTTCTAGAAGTTTTGCATGATTTCTTATAAAACACGAGTTTTTAGAAAATGTGTTTTATTTCATAAATGGAATCTACAAAGTATGCACATTCTACGTCATAACGACTTTCTATAGTTTGCGCATGCGTTCGGAAAAAAGAGAAGCTTACTTCCACCGTTTTTTAAAATCACAGCTTCTAGAAGGTTTACATGATTTCGTAAAAAACACAAGTTTTTAGAAAATGTGTTTTATTTCATAAATGGAATCTACAAACTATGCACATTCTACGTCATAACGACTTTATGTAGTTTGCGCATGCGTCCGGAAATAAGAAAAGCTTACTTCCACCGTTATTTAAAATCACAGCTTCTAGAAGGTTTACATGATTTCTTAAAAAACACGAGTTTTTAGAAAATGTGTTTTATTTCATAAATGGAATCAACAAAGTATGCACATTCTACGTCATAAAAAATTTCTATAGTTTGCGCATGCGTTTGGAAATAAGAAAAGCTTACTTCCCCCGTTTTTTAAAATCACAGCTTCTAGAAGGTTTACATGATTTCTTAAAAAACACAAGTTTTTATAAAATGTGTTTTATTTCATAAATAGAATCAACAAAGTATGCACATTCTACGTCATAACGACTTTCTATAGTTTGCACATGCGTCCGGAAATAAGAAAAGCTTACTTCCACCGTTTTATAAAATCACGGCTTCTAGAAGGTTTACATGATTTCGTAAAAAACACGAGTTTTTAGAAAATGTGTTTTATTTCATAAATGGAATCTACAAAGTATGCACATTCTACGTCATAACGACTTTGTATTGTTTGCGCAAGCGTCCGGAAATAAGAAAACCTTACTTGTCCTGTTTTTTAAAATAACAGCTTCTAGAAGGTTTACATGATTTCGTAAAATACATGAGTTTTTAGAAAATGTATTTTATTTCATAAATGGAATCTACAAAGTATGCACATTCTACGTCATAACGACTTTGTATAGTTTGCGCATGCGTCCGGAAATTACAAAAGCTTACTTCCAACGTTTTTTAAAATCACAGCTTCTAGAAGGTTTACATGATTTCGTAAAAAACACGAGTTTTTAGAAAATGTGTTTTATTCCATAAATAGAATCTACAAAGTATGCACATTCTACGTCATAACGGCTTTCTATTGTTTGCGCATGCGTCCGGAAATAAGAAAAGCTTACTTCCACCGTTTTTTAAAATCACATCTTCTAGAAGGTTTACATGATTTCGTAAAAAGCACGAGTTTTTAGAAAATGTGTTTTATTTCATAAATAGAATCAACAAAGTATGCACATTCTACGTCATAACGACTTTCTAAAGTTTGCACATGCGTCCGTAAATAAGAAAAGCTTACTTCCATCGTTTTTTAAAATCACAGCTTCTAGAAGGTTTACATGATTTCGTAAAAAACACGAGTTTTTAGAAAATGTGTTTTATTTCATAAATGGAATCAACAAAGTATGCACATTCTACCTCATAATGACTTTCTATAGTTTGCGCATGCGTCCGGAAATAAGAAAAGCTTACTTCCACCGATTTTTAAAATCACAGCTTCTAGAAGGTTTACATGTTTTCGTAAAATACACGAGTTTTTAGAAAATGTGTTTTATTTCATAAATGGAATCTACAAAGTATGCACATTCTACGTCATAACGACTTTCTATAGTTTGCGCATGCGTCCGGAAAAAAGAGAAGCTTACTTCCACCGTTTTTTAAAATCACAGCTTCTAGAAGGTTTACATGATTTCGTAAAAAACACAAGTTTTTAGAAAATGTGTTTTATTTCATAAATGGAATCTACAAACTATGCACATTCTACGTCATAACGACTTTATGTAGTTGGCGCATGCGTCCGGAAATAAGAAAAGCTTACTTCCACCGTTATTTAAAATCACAGCTTCTAGAAGGTTTACATGATTTCTTAAAAAACACGAGTTTTTAGAAAATGTGTTTTATTTCATAAATGGAATCAACAAAGTATGCACATTCTACGTCATAAAAACTTTCTATAGTTTGCGCATGCGTTTGGAAATAAGAAAAGCTTACTTCCCCCGTTTTTTAAAATCACAGCTTCTAGAAGGTTTACATGATTTCTTAAAAAACACAAGTTTTTATAAAATGTGTTTTATTTCATAAATAGAATCAACAAAGGATGCACATTCTACGTCATAATGACTTTCTATAGTTTGCACATGCGTCCGGAAATAAGAAAAGCTTACTTCCACCGTTTTATAAAATCACGGCTTCTAGAAGGTTTACATGATTTCGTAAAAAACACGAGTTTTTAGAAAATGTGTTTTATTTCATAAATGGAATCTACAAAGTATGCACATTCTACGTCATAACGACTTTGTATTGTTTGCGCAAGCGTCCGGAAATAAGAAAACCTTACTTGTCCCGTTTTTTAAAATCACAGCTTCTAGAAGGTTTACATGTTTTCGTAAAATACATGAGTTTTTAGAAAATGTATTTTATTTCATAAATGGAATCTACAAAGTATGCACATTCTACGTCATAACGACTTTGTATAGTTTGCGCATGCGTCCGGAAATAACAAAAGCTTACTTCCAACGTTTTTTAAAATCACAGCTTCTAGAAGGTTTACATGATTTCGTAAAAAACACGAGTTTTTAGAAAATGTGTTTTATTCCATAAATAGAATCAACAAAGTATGCACATTCTACGTCATAACGACTTTCTATAGTGTGCGCATGCGTCCGGAAATAACAAAAGCTTACTTCCCGAGTTTTTTAAAATCACAGCTTCTAGAAGTTTTGCATGATTTCTTATAAAACACGAGTTTTTAGAAAATGTGTTTTATTTCATAAATGGAATCTACAAAGTATGCACATTCTACGTCATAACGACTTTCTATAGTTTGCGCATGCGTTCGGAAAAAAGAGAAGCTTACTTCCACCGTTTTTTAAAATCACAGCTTCTAGAAGGTTTACATGATTTCGTAAAAAACACAAGTTTTTAGAAAATGTGTTTTATTTCATAAATGGAATCTACAAACTATGCACATTCTACGTCATAACGACTTTATGTAGTTTGCGCATGCGTCCGGAAATAAGAAAAGCTTACTTCCACCGTTATTTAAAATCACAGCTTCTAGAAGGTTTACATGATTTCTTAAAAAACACGAGTTTTTAGAAAATGTGTTTTATTTCATAAATGGAATCAACAAAGTATGCACATTCTACGTCATAAAAAATTTCTATAGTTTGCGCATGCGTTTGGAAATAAGAAAAGCTTACTTCCCCCGTTTTTTAAAATCACAGCTTCTAGAAGGTTTACATGATTTCTTAAAAAACACAAGTTTTTATAAAATGTGTTTTATTTCATAAATAGAATCAACAAAGTATGCACATTCTACGTCATAACGACTTTCTATAGTTTGCACATGCGTCCGGAAATAAGAAAAGCTTACTTCCACCGTTTTATAAAATCACGGCTTCTAGAAGGTTTACATGATTTCGTAAAAAACACGAGTTTTTAGAAAATGTGTTTTATTTCATAAATGGAATCTACAAAGTATGCACATTCTACGTCATAACGACTTTGTATTGTTTGCGCAAGCGTCCGGAAATAAGAAAACCTTACTTGTCCTGTTTTTTAAAATAACAGCTTCTAGAAGGTTTACATGATTTCGTAAAATACATGAGTTTTTAGAAAATGTATTTTATTTCATAAATGGAATCTACAAAGTATGCACATTCTACGTCATAACGACTTTGTATAGTTTGCGCATGCGTCCGGAAATTACAAAAGCTTACTTCCAACGTTTTTTAAAATCACAGCTTCTAGAAGGTTTACATGATTTCGTAAAAAACACGAGTTTTTAGAAAATGTGTTTTATTCCATAAATAGAATCTACAAAGTATGCACATTCTACGTCATAACGGCTTTCTATTGTTTGCGCATGCGTCCGGAAATAAGAAAAGCTTACTTCCACCGTTTTTTAAAATCACATCTTCTAGAAGGTTTACATGATTTCGTAAAAAGCACGAGTTTTTAGAAAATGTGTTTTATTTCATAAATAGAATCAACAAAGTATGCACATTCTACGTCATAACGACTTTCTAAAGTTTGCACATGCGTCCGTAAATAAGAAAAGCTTACTTCCATCGTTTTTTAAAATCACAGCTTCTAGAAGGTTTACATGATTTCGTAAAAAACACGAGTTTTTAGAAAATGTGTTTTATTTCATAAATGGAATCAACAAAGTATGCACATTCTACCTCATAATGACTTTCTATAGTTTGCGCATGCGTCCGGAAATAAGAAAAGCTTACTTCCACCGATTTTTAAAATCACAGCTTCTAGAAGGTTTACATGTTTTCGTAAAATACACGAGTTTTTAGAAAATGTGTTTTATTTCATAAATGGAATCTACAAAGTATGCACATTCTACGTCATAACGACTTTCTATAGTTTGCGCATGCGTCCGGAAAAAAGAGAAGCTTACTTCCACCGTTTTTTAAAATCACAGCTTCTAGAAGGTTTACATGATTTCGTAAAAAACACAAGTTTTTAGAAAATGTGTTTTATTTCATAAATGGAATCTACAAACTATGCACATTCTACGTCATAACGACTTTATGTAGTTGGCGCATGCGTCCGGAAATAAGAAAAGCTTACTTCCACCGTTATTTAAAATCACAGCTTCTAGAAGGTTTACATGATTTCTTAAAAAACACGAGTTTTTAGAAAATGTGTTTTATTTCATAAATGGAATCAACAAAGTATGCACATTCTACGTCATAAAAACTTTCTATAGTTTGCGCATGCGTTTGGAAATAAGAAAAGCTTACTTCCCCCGTTTTTTAAAATCACAGCTTCTAGAAGGTTTACATGATTTCTTAAAAAACACAAGTTTTTATAAAATGTGTTTTATTTCATAAATAGAATCAACAAAGGATGCACATTCTACGTCATAATGACTTTCTATAGTTTGCACATGCGTCCGGAAATAAGAAAAGCTTACTTCCACCGTTTTATAAAATCACGGCTTCTAGAAGGTTTACATGATTTCGTAAAAAACACGAGTTTTTAGAAAATGTGTTTTATTTCATAAATGGAATCTACAAAGTATGCACATTCTACGTCATAACGACTTTGTATTGTTTGCGCAAGCGTCCGGAAATAAGAAAACCTTACTTGTCCCGTTTTTTAAAATCACAGCTTCTAGAAGGTTTACATGTTTTCGTAAAATACATGAGTTTTTAGAAAATGTATTTTATTTCATAAATGGAATCTACAAAGTATGCACATTCTACGTCATAACGACTTTGTATAGTTTGCGCATGCGTCCGGAAATAACAAAAGCTTACTTCCAACGTTTTTTAAAATCACAGCTTCTAGAAGGTTTACATGATTTCGTAAAAAACACGAGTTTTTAGAAAATGTGTTTTATTCCATAAATAGAATCTACAAAGTATGCACATTCTACGTCATAACGGCTTTCTATTGTTTGCGCATGCGTCCGGAAATAAGAAAAGCTTACTTCCACCGTTTTTTAAAATAACATCTTCTAGAAGGTTTACATGATTTCGTAAAAAGCACGAGTTTTTAGAAAATGTGTTTTATTTCATAAATAGAATCAACAAAGTATGCACATTCTACGTCATAACGACTTTCTATAGTTTGCACATGCGTCCGGAAATAAGAAAAGCTTACTTCCATCGTTTTTTAAAATCACAGCTTCTAGAAGGTTTACATGATTTCGTAAAAAACACGAGTTTTTAGAAAATGTGTTTTATTTCATAAATGGAATCAACAAAGTATGCACATTCTACCTCATAACGACTTTCTATAGTTTGCGCATGCGTCCGGAAATAAGAAAAGCTTACTTCCACCGATTTTTAAAATCACAGCTTCTAGAAGGTTTACATGATTTCGTAAAATACACGAGTTTTTAGAAAATGTATTTTATTTCCTAAATGGAATCTACAAAGTATGCACGTTCTACGTCATAACGAATTTGTATAGTTTGTGCATGCGTCCGGAAATAACAAAAGCTTACTTCCAACGTTTTTTAAAATCACAGCTTCTAGAAGGTTTACATGATTTCGTAAAAAACACGAGTTTTTAGAAAATGTGTTTTATTTCATAAATGGAATCTACAAAGTATGCACATTCTACGTCATAACGACTTTGTATTGTTTGTGCATGCATCCGGAAATAATAAAAGCTTACTTCCACCGTTTTTTAAAATCACAGCTTCTAGAAGGTTTACATGATTTCATAAAAAACACGAGTTTTTAGAAAATGTGTTTTATTTCATAAATGGAATCTACAAAGTATGCACATTCTACGTCATAACGACTTTCTATAGTTTGCGCATGCGTCCGGAAAAAAGAGAAGCTTACTTCCACCGTTTTTTAAAATCACAGCTTCTAGAAGGTTTACACGATTTCATAAAAAACACAAGTTTTTAGAAAATGTGTTTTATTTCATAGATGGAATCTACAAAGTATGCACATTCTACGTCATAATGACTTTCTATAGTTTGCACATGCGTCCGGAAATAAGAAAAGCTTACTTCCACCGTTATTTAAAATCACAGCTTCTAGAAGGTTTACATGATTTCTTAAAAAACACGAGTTTTTAGAAAATGTGTTTTATTTTATAAATGGAATCAACAAAGTATGCACATTCTACATCATAAAAACTTTCTATAGTTTGCGCATACGTTTGGAAATAAGAAAATCTTACTTCCCCCGTTTTTTAAAATCACAGCTTCTAGAAGGTTTACATGATTTCTTAAAAAACACAAGTTTTTATAAAATGTGTTTTATTTCATAAATAGAATCAACAAAGTATGCACATTCTACGTCATAACGACTTTCTATAGTTTGCACATGCGTCCGGAAATAAGAAAAGCTTACTTCCACCGTTTTTCAAAATCACAGCTTCTAGAAGGTTTACATGATTTCGTAAAAAACACGAGTTTTTAGAAAATGTGTTTTATTTCATAAATGGAATCAACAAAGTATGCACATTCTACGTCATAACGACTTTCTATAGATTATGCATGCGTTTGGAAATAAGAAAAGCTTACTTCCCCCGTTTTTTAAAATCACAGCTTCTAGAAGGTTTACATGATTTCTTAAAAAACACGAGTTTTTAGAAAATGTGTTTTATTTCATAAATGGAATCAACAAAGTATGCACATTATACTTCATAACTACTTTTTATAGTTTGCGCACGCTTCCGAAAATAAGAAAAGCTTACTTCCCCCGTTTTTTAAAATCACAGCTTCTAGAAGGTTTACACGATTTCGTAAAAAACACGAGTTTTTAGAAAATGTGTTTTATTTCATAAATGGAATCTACAAAGTATGCACATTCTACGTCATAACGGCTTTCTATAGTTTGCGCATGCGTCCGGAAATAAGAAAAGCTTACTTCCACCGTTTTTTAAAATCACATCTTCTAGAAGGTTTACATGATTTCGTAAAAAGCACGAGTTCTTAGAAAATGTGTTTTATTTCATAAATAGATTCAACAAAGTATGCACATTCTACGTCATAACGACTTTCTATAGTTTGCGCATGCATCCGGAAACAAGAAAAGCTTACTTCCCCCGTTTTTTAAAATCACAGCTTCTAGAAGGTTTACATGATTTCGTAAAAAACACGAGTTTTTAGAAAATGTGTTTTATTCCATAAATAGAATCTACAAAGTATGCACATTCTACGTCATAACGGCTTTCTATTGTTTGCGCATGCGTCCGGAAATAAGAAAAGCTTACTTCCACCGTTTTTTAAAATAACATCTTCTAGAAGGTTTACATGATTTCGTAAAAAGCACGAGTTTTTAGAAAATGTGTTTTATTTCATAAATAGAATCAACAAAGTATGCACATTCTACGTCATAACGACTTTCTATAGTTTGCACATGCGTCCGGAAATAAGAAAAGCTTACTTCCATCGTTTTTTAAAATCACAGCTTCTAGAAGGTTTACATGATTTCGTAAAAAACACGAGTTTTTAGAAAATGTGTTTTATTTCATAAATGGAATCAACAAAGTATGCACATTCTACCTCATAACGACTTTCTATAGTTTGCGCATGCGTCCGGAAATAAGAAAAGCTTACTTCCACCGATTTTTAAAATCACAGCTTCTAGAAGGTTTACATGATTTCGTAAAATACACGAGTTTTTAGAAAATGTATTTTATTTCCTAAATGGAATCTACAAAGTATGCATGTTCTACGTCATAACGAATTTGTATAGTTTGTGCATGCGTCCGGAAATAACAAAAGCTTACTTCCAACGTTTTTTAAAATCACAGCTTCTAGAAGGTTTACATGATTTCGTAAAATACACGAGTTTTTAGAAAATGTATTTTATTTCCTAAATGGAATCTACAAAGTATGCATGTTCTACGTCATAACGAATTTGTATAGTTTGTGCATGCGTCCGGAAATAACAAAAGCTTACTTCCAACGTTTTTTAAAATCACAGCTTCTAGAAGGTTTACATGATTTCGTAAAATACACGAGTTTTTAGAAAATGTATTTTATTTCCTAAATGGAATCTACAAAGTATGCATGTTCTACGTCATAACGAATTTGTATAGTTTGTGCATGCGTCCGGAAATAACAAAAGCTTACTTCCACCGTTTTTTAAAATCACAGCTTCTAGAAGGTTTACATGATTTCATAAAAAACACGAGTTTTTAGAAAATGTGTTTTATTTCATAAATGGAATCTACAAAGTATGCACATTCTACATCATAATGCATTTCTATAGTTTGCGCATCCGTCCAGAAATAAGAAAAGCTTACTTCCCCCGTTTTTTAAAATCACAGCTTCTAGAAGGTTTACCTGATATCGTAAAAAACACGAGTTTTTAGAAAATTTGTTTTATTTCATAAATGGAATCTACAAAGTATGCTCATTCTACGTCATAACGACTTTCTATAGTTTGCGCATGCGTCCGGAAATAAGAAACGCTTACTTCCACCGTTTTTTAAAATCACAGCTTCTAGAAGGTTTACATGATTTCGTAAAAAACACGAGTTTTTAGAAAATGTGTTTTATTTCATAAATGGAATCTACAAAGTATGCACATTCTACGTCATAACGACTTTCTATAGTTTGCGAATTCGTTTGGAAATAAGAAAAGCTTACTTCCCCCGTTTTTTAAAATCACAGCTTCTAGAAGGCTTACATGATTTCTTAAAAAACACAAGTTTTTATAAAATGTGTATTCTTTCATAAATAGAATCAACAAAGTATGCACATTCTACATCATAACGACTTTCTATAGTTTGCGCATGCGTTTGGAAATAAGAAAAGCTTACTTCCCCCGTTTTTTAAAATCACAGCTTCTAGAAGGTTTATATGATTTCTTAAAAAACACGAGTTTTTAGAAAATGTGTTTTATTTCATAAATGCATTCAACAAACTATGCACATTCTACGTCATAACGACTTTCTATAGTTTGCACATTCGTCCAGAAATAAGAAAAGCTTACTTCCACCGTTTTTTAAAATCATAGCTTCTAGAAGGTTTACATGATTCCCTAAAAAACACGAGTTTTAAGAAAATATGTTTTATTTCATAAATGGAATCAACAAAGTATGCACATTCTACGTCATAACGATTTTCTATAGTTTGCGCATGCGTTTGGAAATAATAAAAGCTTACTTCCCCCGTTTTTTAAAATCACAGCTTCTAGAAGGTTTATATGATTTCTTAAAAAACACGAGTTTTTAGAAAATGTGTTTTATTTCATAAATGTAATCAACAAACTATGCACATTCTACGTCATAACGACTTTCTATAGTTTGCACATTCGTCCGGAAATAAGAAATGCTTACTTCCACCGTTTTTTTAAATCACAGCTTCTAGAAGGTTTACATGATTTACTAAAAAACACGAGTTTTTAGAAAATGTGTTTTATTTCATAAATGGAATCAACAAAGTATGCACATTCTACGTCATAACGACTTTCTATAGTTTGCGCATGCATTTGGAAATAAGAAAAGCTTACTTCTCCCGTTTTTTAAAATCACAGCTTCTAGAAGGTTTACATGATTTCGTAAAAAACATGAGTTTTTAGAAAATGTGTTTTATTTCTTAAATGGAATCTACAAAGTATGCACATTCTACGTCATAACGACTTTCTATAGTTTGCGCATGCGTCCGGAAATAAGAAAAGCTTACTTCCCCCGTTTTTTAAAATCACAGCTTCTAGAAAGTTTACATGATTTTTTAAAAAACACGAGTTTTTAGAAAATTTGTTTTATTTCATAAATGGAATCTACAAAGTATGCACATTCTATGTCATAAAGACTTTTTATAGTTTGTGCATGCGTCCGGAAATAAGAAACGCTTACATCCACCGTTTTTTAAAATCACAGCTTCTAGAAGGTTTACATGATTTCGTAAAAAACACGAGTTTTTAGAAAATGTGTTTTATTTCATAAATGGAATCAACAAAGTATGCACATTCTACATCATAACGACTTTGTATTGTTTGCGCATGCGTGTGGAAATAAGAAAAGCTTACTTCCACCGTTTTTTAAAATCACAACTTCTAGAAGGTTTACATGATTTCGTAAAAAACACGAGTTTTTAGAAAATGTGTTTTATTTCATAAATGGAATCAACAAAGTATGCACATTCTACGTCATAACTACTTTCTATAGTTTGCGCACGCTACCGAAAATAAGAAAAGCTTACTTCCCCCGTTTTTTAAAATCACAGCTTCTAGAAGGTTTACACGATTTCGTAAAAAACACGACTTTTTAGAAAATGTGTTTTATTTCATAAATGGAATCTACAAAGTATGCACATTCTACGTCATAACGACTTTCTATAGTTTGCGCATGCGTCCGGAAATAAGAAAAGCTTACTTCCACCGTTTTTTTAAATCACGGCTTCTAGAAGGTTTACATGATTTCGTAAAAAACACGAGTTTTTAGAAAATGTGTTTTATTTGATAAATGGAATCTACAAAGTATGCACATTCTACGTCATAACGACTTTCTATAGTTTGCGCATGCGTCCGGAAATAAGAAAAGCTTACTTGTCCCGTTTTTTAAAATCACAGCTTCTAGAAGGTTTACATGATTTCGTAAAATACACGAGTTTTTAGAAAATGTATTTTATTTCATAAATGGAATCTACAAAGTATGCACATTCTACGTCATAACGACTTTGTATAGTTTGCGCATTCGTCCGGAAATAACAAAAGCTTACTTCCAACATTTTTTAAAATCACAGCTTCTAGAAGGTTTACATGATTTCGTAAAAAACACGAGTTTTTAGAAAATGTGTTTTATTCCATAAATAGAATCTACAAAGTATGCACATTCTACGTCATAATGGCTTTCTATTGTTTGCGCATGCGTCCGGAAATAAGAAAAGCTTACTTCCACCGTTTTTTAAAATCACATCTTCTAGAAGGTTTACATGATTTCGTAAAAAGCACGAGTTTTTAGAAAATGTTTTTTATTTCATAAATAGAATCAGCAAAGTATGCACATTCTACGTCATAATGACTTTCAATAGTTTGCACATGCGTCCGGAAATAAGAAAAGCTTACTTCCATCGTTTTTTAAAATCACAGCTTCTAGAAGGTTTACATGATTTCGTAAAAAACACGAGTTTTTAGAAAATGTGTTTTATTTCATAAATGGAATCAACAAAGTATGCACATTCTACCTCATAACGACTTTCTATAGTTTGCGCATGCGTCCGGAAATAAGAAAAGCTTACTTCCACCGATTTTTAAAATCACAGCTTCTAGAAGGTTTACATGATTTCGTAAAATACACGAGTTTTTAGAAAATGTATTTTATTTCATAAATGGAATCTACAAAGTATGCACGTTCTACGTCATAACGACTTTGTATAGTTTTTGCATGCGTCCGGAAATAACAAAAGCTTACTTCCAACGTTTTTTAAAATCAGAGCTTCTAGAAGGTTTACATGATTTCGTAAAAAACATGAGTTTTTAGAAAATGTGTTTTATTTCATAAATGGAATCTACAAAGTATGCACATTCTACGTCATAACGACTTTGTATTGTTTGTGCATGCATCTGGAAATAAAAAAAGCTTACTTCCACTGTTTTTTAAAATCACTGCTTCTAGAAGGTTTACATGATTTCATAAAAAACACGAGTTTTTTGAAAATGTGTTTTATTTAATAAATGGAATCTACAAAGTATGCACATTCTACGTCATAACGACTTTCTATAGTTTGCGCATGCGTCCGGAAAAAAGAGAAGCTTACTTCCACCGTTTTTTAAAATCACAACTTCTAGAAGGTTTACATGATTTCGTAAAAAACACAAGTTTTTAGAAAATGTGTTTTATTTCATAAATGGAATCTACAAAGTATGCACATTCTACGTCATAATGACTTTCTATAGTTTGCGCATGCGTCCGGAAATAAGAAAAGCTTACTTCCACCGTTATTTAAAATCACAGCTTCTAGAAGGTTTACATGATTTCTTAAAAAACACGAGTTTTTAGAAAATGTGTTTTATTTCATAAATGGAATCAAAAAAGTATGCACATTCTACGTCATAAAAACTTTCTATAGTTTGCGAATGCGTTTGGAAATAAGAAAAGCTTACTTCCCCCGTTTTTTAAAATCACAGCTTCTAGAAGGTTTACATGATTTCTTAAAAAACACAAGTTTTTATAAAATGTGTTTTATTTGATAAATGGAATCTACAAAGTATGCACATTCTACGTGATAACGACTTTCTATAGTTTGTGCATGCGTCCGGAAATAAGAAAAGCTTACTGCCCCCGTTTTTTAAAATCACAGCTTCTAGAAGGTTTACATGATTTCTTAAAAAACACGAGTTTTTAGAAAATGTGTTTTATTTCATAAATGGAATCAACAAAGTATGAACATTCTACCTCATAACGACTTTCTATAGTTTGCGTATGCGTCCGGAAATAAGAAAATCTTACTTCCACCGATTTTTAAAATCACAGCTTCTAGAAGGTTTACATGATTTCGTAAAATACACGAGTTTTTAGAAAATGTATTTTATTTCATAAATGGAATCTACAAAGTATGCACATTCTACGTCATAATGACTTTGTATAGTTTGCGCATGCGTCCGGAAATAACAAAAGCTTACTTCAAACGTTTTTTAAAATCACCGCTTCTAGAAGGTTTACATGATTTCGTAAAAAACACGAGTTTTTAGAAAATGTGTTTTATTTCATAAATGGAATCTACAAAGTATGCACATTCTACGTCATAACGACTTTGTATTGTTTGTGCATGCATCCGGAAATAACAAAAGCCTACTTCCACCGTTTTTTAAAATCACAGCTTCTAGAAGGTTTACATGATTTCATAAAAAACACGAGTTTTTAGAAAATGTGTTTTATTTCATAAATTGAATCTACAAAGTATGCACATTCTACGTCATAACGACTTTCTATAGTTTGCGCATGCGTCCGAAAAAAAGAGAAGCTTACTTCCACCATTTTTTAAAATCACAGCTTCTAGAAGGTTTACATGATTTCGTAAAAAACACAAGTTTTTAGAAAATGTGTTTTATTTCATAAATGGAATCTACAAAGTATGCACATTCTACGTCATAATGAATTTCTATAGTTTGCGCATGCGTTTGGAAATAAGAAAAGCTTACTTCCCCCGTTTTTTAAAATCACAGCTTCTAGAAGGTTTACATGATTTCTTAAAAAACACGAGTTTTTAGAAAATGTGTTTTATTTCATAAATGGAATCAACAAAGTATGCACATTCTACGTCATAACTACTTTCTATAGTTTGCGCACGCTTCCGAAAATAAGAAAAGCTTACTTCCCCTGTTTTTTAAAATCACAGCTTCTAGAAGGTTTACACGATTTCGTAAAAAACATGAGTTTTTAGAAAATGTGTTTATTTCATAAATGGAATCTACAAAGTATGCACATTCTACGTCATAAAGACTTTCTATAGTTTGCGCATGCGTCCGGAAATAAGAAAAGCTTACTTCCACCGTTTTTTAAAATCACAGCTTCTAGAAGTTTTAAATGATTTCGTAAAAAACATGACTTTTTAGAAAATGTGTTTTATTTGATAAATGGAATCTACAAAGAATGCTCATTCTACGTCATAACGACTTTCTATAGTTTGCGCATGCGTCCGGAAATAAGAAAAGCTTACTTCCCCAGTTTTTTAAAATCACAACTTGTAGAAGGTTTACATGATTTCTTAAAAAACACGAGTTTTTAGAAAATGTGTTTTATTTCATAAATGGAATCAACAAAGTATGCACATTCTACGTCATAACGACTTTCTATAGTTTGCACATGCGTCCGGAAATAAGAAAAGCTTACTTCCACCGTTTTTCAAAATCACAGCTTCTAGAAGGTTTACATGATTTCGTAAAAAACACGAGTTTTTAGAAAATGTGTTTTATTTGATAAATGGAATCTACAAAGTATGCACATTCTACGTCATAACAAATTTCTATAGTTTGCACATGCGTCCGGAAATAAGAAAAGCTTACTTCCCCGGTTTTTTAAAATCACAGCTTGTAGAAGGTTTACATGATTTCTTAAAAAACACGAGTTTTTAGAAAATGTGTTTTATTTCATGAATGGAATCAACAAAGTATACACATTCTACGTCATAACGACTTTCTATAGTTTGCGCATTCGTCCGGAAATAAGAAAAGCTTACTTCCACCATTTTTTAAAATCACAGCTTCTAGAAGGATTACATGATTTCGTAAAAAACACGACTTTTTAGAAAATGTGTTTTATTTGATAAATGGAATCTACAAAGTGTGCACATTCTACGTCATAACGACTTTCTGTAGTTTGCGCATGCGTCCGTGAATAAGAAAAGCTTACTTCCCCCGTTTTTTAAAATCACAGCTTCTAGAAGGTTTACATGATTTCTTAAAAATCACGAGTTTTTAGAAAATGTGTTTTATTTCATAAATGGAATCAACAAAGTATGCACACTCTATGTCATAACTACTTTCTATAGTTTGCGCATGCATTTGGAAATAAGAAAAGCTTACTTCCCCCGTTTTTCAAAATCACAGCTTCTAGAAGGTTTACATGATTTCGTAAAAAACACGAGTTTTTAGAAAATGTGTTTTATTTCATAAATGGAATCAACAAAGTATGCACATTCTACATCATAACTACTTTCTATAGTTTGCGCACGCTTCCGGAAATAAGAAAAGCTTACTTCCACCGTTTTTTAAAATCACAGCTTCTAGAAGTTTTACATGATTTCGTAAAAAACATGACTTTTTAGAAAATGTGTTTTATTTGATAAATGGAATCTACAAAGAATGCACATTCTACGTCATAACGACTTTCTATAGTTTGCGCATGCGTCCGGAAATAAGAAAAGCTTACTTCCCCAGTTTTTTAAAATCACAGCTTGTAGAAGGTTTACATGATTTCTTAAAAAACACGAGTTTTTAGAAAATGTGTTTTATTTCATAAATGGAATCTACAAAGTATGCACATTCTACGTCATAACGACTTTCTATAGTTTGCACATGCGTCCGGAAATAAGAAAAGCTTACTTCCATCGTTTTTCAAAATCACAGCTTTTAGAAGGTTTACATGATTTCGTAAAAAACACCAGTTTTTAGAAAATGTGTTTTATTTCATAAATGGAATCAACAAAGTATGCACATTCTACGTCATAACTACTTTCTATAGTTTGCGCACGCTTCCGAAAATAAGAAAAGCTTACTTCCCCTGTTTTTTAAAATCACAGCTTCTAGAAGGTTTACACGATTTCGTAAAAAACACGAGTTTTTAGAAAATGTGTTTATTTCATAAATGGAATCTACAAAGTATGCACATTCTACGTCATAAAGACTTTCTATAGTTTGCGCATGCGTCCGGAAATAAGAAAAGCTTACTTCCACCGTTTTTTAAAATCACATCTTCTAGAAGTTTTACATGATTTCGTAAAAAACATGACTTTTTAGAAAATGTGTTTTATTTGATAAATGGAATCTACAAAGAATGCTCATTCTACGTCATAACGACTTTCTATAGTTTGCGCATGCGTCCGGAAATAAGAAAAGCTTACTTCCCCAGTTTTTTAAAATCACAACTTGTAGAAGGTTTACATAATTTCTTAAAAAACACGAGTTTTTAGAAAATGTGTTTTATTTCATAAATGGAATCAACAAAGTATGCACATTCTACGTCATAACGACTTTCTATAGTTTGCACATGCGTCCGGAAATAAGAAAAGCTTACTTCCACCGTTTTTTAAAATCACAGCTTCTAGAAGTTTTACATGATTTCGTAAAAAACATGACTTTTTAGAAAATGTGTTTTATTTGATAAATGGAATCTACAAAGAATGCTCATTCTACGTCATAACGACTTTCTATAGTTTGCGCATGCGTCCGGAAATAAGAAAAGCTTACTTCCCCAGTTTTTTAAAATCACAACTTGTAGAAGGTTTACATGATTTCTTAAAAAACACGAGTTTTTAGAAAATGTGTTTTATTTCATAAATGGAATCAACAAAGTATGCACATTCTACGTCATAACGACTTTCTATAGTTTGCACATGCGTCCGGAAATAAGAAAAGCTTACTTCCGCCGTTTTTCAAAATCACAGCTTCTAGAAGGTTTACATGATTTCGTAAAAAACACGAGTTTTTAGAAAATGTGTTTTATTTGATAAATGGAATCTACAAAGTATGCACATTCTACGTCATAACAAATTTCTATAGTTTGCGCATGCGTCCGGAAATAAGAAAAGCTTACTTCCCCGGTTTTTTAAAATCACAGCCTGTAGAAGGTTTACATGATTTCTTAAAAAACACGAGTTTTTAGAAAATGTGTTTTATTTCATGAATGGAATCAACAAAGTATACACATTCTACGTCATAACGACTTTCTATAGTTTGCGCATTCGTCCGGAAATAACAAAAGCTTACTTCCACCGTTTTTTAAAATCACAGCTTCTAGAAGGATTACATGATTTCGTAAAAAACACGACTTTTTAGAAAATGTGTTTTATTTGATAAATGGAATCTACAAAGTATGCACATTCTACGTCATAACGACTTTCTATAGTTTGCACATGCGTCCGGAAGTAAGAAAAGCTTACTTCCCCAGTTTTTTAAAATCACAGCTTGTAGAAGGTTTACATGATTTCTTAAAAAACACGAGTTTTTAGAAAATGTGTTTTATTTCATAAATGGAATCTACAAAGTATGCACATTCTACGTCATAACGACTTTCTATAGTTTGCACATGCGTCCGGAAATAAGAAAAGCTTACTTCCCCCGTTTTTTAAAATCACAGCTTCTAGAAGGTTTACATGATTTCTTAAAAAACACGAGTTTTTAGAAAATGTGTTTTATTTCATAAATGGAATCAACAAAGTATGCACATTCTACGTCATAACTACTTTCTATAGTTTGCGCACGCTTCCGAAAATAAGAAAAGCTTACTTCCCCTGTTTTTTAAAATCACAGCTTCTAGAAGGTTTACACGATTTCGTAAAAAACACGAGTTTTTAGAAAATGTGTTTATTTCATAAATGGAATCTACAAAGTATGCACATTCTACGTCATAAAGACTTTCTATAGTTTGCGCATGCGTCCGGAAATAAGAAAAGCTTACTTCCACCGTTTTTTAAAATCACAGCTTCTAGAAGTTTTACATGATTTCGTAAAAAACATGACTTTTTAGAAAATGTGTTTTATTTGATAAATGGAATCTACAAAGAATGCTCATTCTACGTCATAACGACTTTCTATAGTTTGCGCATGCGTCCGGAAATAAGAAAAGCTTACTTCCCCAGTTTTTTAAAATCACAACTTGTAGAAGGTTTACATGATTTCTTAAAAAACACGAGTTTTTAGAAAATGTGTTTTATTTCATAAATGGAATCAACAAAGTATGCACATTCTACGTCATAACGACTTTCTATAGTTTGCACATGCGTCCGGAAATAAGAAAAGCTTACTTCCACCGTTTTTCAAAATCACAGCTTCTAGAAGGTTTACATGATTTCGTAAAAAACACGAGTTTTTAGAAAATGTGTTTTATTTGATAAATGGAATCTACAAAGTATGCACATTCTACGTCATAACAAATTTCTATAGTTTGCGCATGCGTCCGGAAATAAGAAAAGCTTACTTCCCCCGTTTTTTAAAATCACAGCTTGTAGAAGGTTTACATGATTTCTTAAAAAACACGAGTTTTTAGAAAATGTGTTTTATTTCATGAATGGAATCAACAAAGTATACACATTCTACGTCATAACGACTTTCTATAGTTTGCGCATTCGTCCGGAAATAAGAAAAGCTTACTTCCACCGTTTTTTAAAATCACAGCTTCTAGAAGGATTACATGATTTCGTAAAAAACACGACTTTTCAGAAAATGTGTTTTATTTGATAAATGGAATCTACAAAGTATGCACATTCTACGTCATAACGACTTTCTATAGTTTGCGCATGCGTCCGTGAATAAGAAAAGCTTACTTCCCCCGTTTTTTAAAATCACAGCTTCTAGAAGGTTTACATGATTTCTTAAAAAACACGAGTTTTTAGAAAATGTGTTTTATTTCATAAATGGAATCAACAAAGTATGCACACTCTATGTCATAACTACTTTCTATAGTTTGCGAATGCGTTTGGAAATAAGAAAAGCTTACTTCCCCCGTTTTTCAAAATCACAGCTTCTAGAAGGTTTACATGATTTCGTAAAAAACACGAGTTTTTAGAAAATGTGTTTTATTTCATAAATGGAATCAACAAAGTATGCACATTCTACATCATAACTACTTTCTATAGTTTGCGCACGCTTCCAGAAATAAGAAAAGCTTACTTCCACCGTTTTTTAAAATCACAGCTTCTAGAAGTTTTACATGATTTCGTAAAAAACATGACTTTTTAGAAAATGTGTTTTATTTGATAAATGGAATCTACAAAGAATGCACATTCTACGTCATAACGACTTTCTATAGTTTGCGCATGCGTCCGGAAATAAGAAAAGCTTACTTCGCCAGTTTTTTAAAATCACAGCTTGTAGAAGGTTTACATGATTTCTTAAAAAACATGAGTTTTTAGAAAATGTGTTTTATTTCATAAATGGAATCTACAAAGTATGCACATTCTACGTCATAACGACTTTCTATAGTTTGCACATGCGTCCGGAAATAAGAAAAGCTTACTTCCATCGTTTTTCAAAATCACAGCTTCTAGAAGGTTTACATGATTTCGTAAAAAACACCAGTTTTTAGAAAATGTGTTTTATTTCATAAATGGAATCAACAAAGTATGCACATTCTACGTCATAACGACTTTCTATAGTTTGCGCATGCGTCCGGAAATAAGAAAAGCTTACTTCCCCAGTTTTTTAAAAGGACAGCTTGTAGAAGGTTTACATGATTTCTTAAAAAACACGAGTTTTTAGAAAATGTGTTTTATTTCATAAATGGAATCTACAAAGTATGCACATTCTACGTCATAACGACTTTCTATAGATTATGCATGCGTTTGGAAATAAGAAAAGATTACTTCCCCCATTTTTCAAATCACAGCTTCTAGAAGGTTTACATGATTTCTTAAAAAACACGAGTTTTTAGAAAATGTGTTTTATTTCATAAATGGAATCAACAAAGTATGCACATTCTACATCATAACGAATTTCTATCGTTTGCGCATTCGTCCGGAAATAAGAAAAGCTTACTTCCACCGTTTTTTAAAATCGCAGCTTCTAGAAGGATTACATGATATCGTAAAAAACACGACTTTTTAGAAAATGTGTTTTTTTTCATAAATGGAATCTACAAAGTATGCACATTCTACGTCATAACGGCTTTCTATTGTTTGCGCATGCGTCCGGAAATAAGAAAAGCTTACTTCCACCGTTTTTTAAAATCACATCTTCTAGAAGGTTTACATGATTTCGTAAAAAGCACGAGTTCTTAGAAAATGTGTTTTATTTCATAAATAGAATCAACAAAGTATTCACATTCTACGTCATAACGACTTTGTATTGTTTGCGCATGCGTCCGGAAATAAGAAAAGCTTACTTCCACCGTTTTTTAAAAGCACAGCTTCTAGAAGGTTTACATGATTTCTTAAAAAACACGAGTTTTTAGAAAATGTGTTTTATTTCATAAATGGAATCAACAAAGTATGCACATTCTATGTCATAACTACTTTCTATAGTTTGTGCATGCGTTTGGAAATAAGAAAAGCTTACTTCCCCCGTTTTTTAAAATCACAGCTTCTAGAAGGTTTACATGATTTCTTAAAAAACACGAGTTTTTAGAAAATGTGTTTTATTTCATAAATGGAATCAACAAAGTATGCACATTCTACGTCATAACGACTTTCTATAGATTATGCACGCGTTTGGAAATAAGAAAACACAGCTTAGAAGGTTTACATGATTTCTTAAAAAACACGAGTTTTTAGAAAATGTGTTTTATTTCATAAATGGAATCAACAAAGTATGCACATTCTATGTCATAACGACTTTGTATTGTTTGTGCATGCATCCGGAAATAACAAAAGCTTACTTCCACCGTTTTTTAAAATCACAGCTTCTAGAAGGTTTACATGATTTCGTAAAAAGCACGAGTTCTTAGAAAATGTGTTTTATTTCATAAATAGAATCAACAAAGTATGCACATTCTACGTCATAACGACTTTCTATAGTTTGCGCATGCGTCCAGAAATAAGAAAAGCTTACTTCCCCCGTTTTTTAAAATCACAGCTTCTAGAAGGTTTACATGATTTCTTAAAAAACACGAGTTTTTAGAAAATGTGTTTTATTTCATCAATGGAATCAACAAAGTATGCATATTCTATGTCATAACTACTTCCTATAGTTTGCGCATGCGTTTGGAAATAAGAAAAGCTTACTTCCCCCGTTTTTTAAAATCACAGCTTCTAGAAGGTTTACATGATTTCTTAAAAAACACAAGTTTTTAGAAAATGTATTTTATTTCATAAATGGAATCAACAAAGTATGCACATTCTACGTCATAACGACTTTGTATAGTTTGCGCATGCGTCCGGAAATAACAAAATCTTAGTTCCAACGTTTTTTAAAATCACAGCTTCTAGAAGGTTTACATGATTTCGTAAAAAACACGAGTTTTTAGAAAATGTGTTTTATTCCATAAATAGAATCTACAAAGTATGCACATTCTACGTCATAACGGCTTTCTATTGTTTGCGCATGCGTCCGGAAATAAGAAAAGCTTACTTCCACTGTTTTTTAAAATCACATCTTCTAGAAGGTTTACATGATTTCGTAAAAAGCATGAGTTTTTAGAAAATGTGTTTTATTTCATAAATAGAATCAACAAAGTATGCACATTCTACGTCATAACGACTTTCTATAGTTTGCACATGCGTCCGAAAATAAGAAAAGCTTACTTCCATCGTTTTTTAAAATCACAGCTTCTAGAAGGTTTACATGATTTCGTAAAAAACACGAGTTTTTAGAAAATGTGTTTTATTTCATAAATGGAATCAACAAAGTATGCACATTCTACCTCATAACGACTTTCTATAGTTTGCGCATGCGTCCGGAAATAAGAAAAGCTTACTTCCACCGATTTTTAAAATCACAGCTTCTAGAAGGTTTACATGATTTCGTAAAATACACGAGTTTTTAGAAAATGTATTTTATTTCATAAATGGAATCTACAAAGTATGCACATTCTATGTCATAACGACTTTGTATTGTTTGTGCATGCATCCGGAAATAATAAAAGCTTACTTCCACCGTTTTTTAAAAGCACAGCTTCTAGAAGGTTTACATGATTTCATAAAAAACACGAGTTTTTAGAAAATGTGTTTTATTTCATAAATGGAATCTACAAAGTATGCACATTCTACGTCATAACGACTTTCTATAGTTTGCGCATGCGTCCGGAAAAAGAGAAGCTTACTTCCACCATTTTTTAAAATCACAGCTTCTAGAAGGTTTACACGATTTTGTAAAAAACACAAGTTTTTAGAAAATGTGTTTTATTTCATAAATGGAATCTACAAAGTATGCACATTCTACGTCATAATGACTTTCTATAGTTTGCACATGCGTCCGGAAATAAGAAAAGCTTACTTCCACCATTATTTAAAATCACAGCTTCTAGAAGGTTTACATGATTTCTTAAAAAACACGAGTTTTTAGAAAATGTGTTTTATTTCATAAATGGAATCAACAAAGTATGCACATTCTACATCATAAAAACTTTCTATAGTTTGCGCATGCGTTTGGAAATAAGAAAAGCTTACTTCCCCCGTTTTTTAAAATCACAGCTTCTAGAAGGTTTACATGATTTCTTAAAATACACAAGTTTTTATAAAATGTGTTTTATTTCATAAATAGAATCAACAAAGTATGCACATTCTACGTCATAACGACTTTCTATAGTTTGCACATGCGTCCGGAAATAAGAAAAGCTTACTTCCACCGTTTTTCAAAATCACAGCTTCTAGAAGGTTTACATGATTTCGTAAAAAACACGAGTTTTTAGAAAATGTGTTTTATTTCATAAATGGAATCAACAAAGTATGCACATTCTACGTCATAACGACTTTCTATAGATTATGCATGCGTTTGGAAATAAGAAAAGCTTACTTCCCCCGTTTTATAAAATCACAGCTTCTAGAAGGTTTACAGGATTTCTTAAAAAACACGAGTTTTTAGAAAATGTGTTTTATTTCATAAATGGAATCAACAAAGTATGCACATTATACTTCATAACTACTTTCTATAGTTTGCGCACGCTTCCGAAAATAAGAAAAGCTTACTTCCCCCGTTTTTTAAAATCACAGCTTCTAGAAGGTTTACACGATTTCGTAAAAAACACGAGTTTTTAGAAAATGTGTTTATTTCATAAATGGAATCTACAAAGTATGCACATTCTACGTCATAACAACTTTCTATAGTTTGCGCATGCGTCCGGAAATAAGAAAAGCTTACTTCCACCGTTCTTTAAAATCACAGCTTCTAGAAGTTTTACATGATTTCGTAAAAAACACGACTTTTTAGAAAATGTGTTTTATTTGATAAATGGAATCTACAAAGAATGCACATTCTACGTGATAACGACTTTCTATAGTTTGCGCATGCGTCCGGAAATAAGAAAAGCTTACTTCCCCAGTTTTTTAAAAGGACAGCTTGTAGAAGGTTTACATGATTTCTTAAAAAACACGAGTTTTTAGAAAATGTGTTTTATTTCATAAATGGAATCTACAAAGTATGCACATTCTACGTCATAACGACTTTCTATAGATTATGCATGCGTTTGGAAATAAGAAAAGATTACTTCCCCCATTTTTCAAATCACAGCTTCTAGAAGGTTTACATGATTTCTTAAAAAACACGAGTTTTTAGAAAATGTGTTTTATTTCATAAATGGAATCAACAAAGTATGCACATTCTACATCATAACGACTTTCTATCGTTTGCGCATTCGTCCGGAAATAAGAAAAGCTTACTTCCACCGTTTTTTAAAATCACAGCTTCTAGAAGGATTACATGATTCCTCAAAAAACACGACTTTTTAGAAAATGTGTTTTATTTCATAAATGGAATCTACAAAGTATGCACATTCTACGTCATAACGACTTTCTATAGTTTGCGGATACGTCCAGAAATAAGAAAAGCTTACTTCCCCCGTTTTTTAAAATCACAGCTTCTAGAAGGTTTACATGATTTTTTAAAAAACACGAGTTTTTAGAAAATTTGTTTTATTTCATCAATGGAATCTACAAAGTATGCACATTCTATGTTATAACGAATTTTTTTAGTTTGTGCATGCGTCCGGAAATAAGAAACGCTTACATCCACCGTTTTTTAAAATCACAGCTTCTAGAAGGTTTACATGATTTCATAAAAAACACGAGTTTTTAGAAAATGTGTTTTATTTCATAAATGGAATCAACAAAGTATGCACATTCTACGTCATAATGACTTTGTATTGTTTGCGCATGCGTGTGGAAATAAGAAAAGCTTACTTCCACCGTTTTTTAAAATCACAACTTCTAGAAGGTTTACATGATTTCGTAAAAAACACGAGTTTTTAGAAAATGTGTTTTATTTCATAAATGGAATCAAGAAAGTATGCACATTCTACGTCATAACTACTTTCTATAGTTTGCGCACGCTTCGGAAAATAAGAAAAGCTTACTTCCCCCGTTTTTTAAAATCACATCTTCTAGAAGGTTTACACGATTTCGTAAAAAGCACGAGTTTTTAGAAAATGTGTTTTATTTCATAAATGGAATCTACAAAGTATGCACATTCTATGTCATAACGACTTTCTATAGTTTGCGCATGCGTCCGGAAATAAGAAAAGCTTACTTCCACCGTTTTTTAAAATCACAGCTTCTAGAAGGTTTACATGATTTCGTAAAAAACACGAGTTTTTAGAAAATGTGTTTTATTTGATAAATGGAATCTACAAAGTATGCACATTCTACGTCATAATGACTTTCTATAGTTTGCGCATGCGTTTGGAAATAAGAAAAGCTTACTTGTCCCGTTTTTTAAAATCACAGCTTCTAGAAGGTTTACATGATTTCGTAAAAAACACGAGTTTTTAGAAAATGTGTTTTATTTCATAAATGGAATCTACAAAGTATGCACATTCTACGTCATAACGACTTTGTATTGTTTGCGCAAGCGTCCGGAAATAAGAAAACGTTACTTGTCCCGTTTTTTAAAATCACAGCTTCTAGAAGGTTTACATGATTTCGTAAAATACACGAGTTTTTAGAAAATGTATTTTATTTCATAAATGGAATCTACAAAGTTTCACATTCTACGTCATAACGACTTTGTATAGTTTGCGCATGCGTCCGGAAATAACAAAAGCTTACTTCCAACGTTTTTTAAAATCACAGCTTCTAGAAGGTTTATATGATTTCGTAAAAAACACGAGTTTTTAGAAAATGTGTTTTATTCCATAAATAGAATCTACAAAGTATGCACATTCTACATCATAACGACTTTCTATTGTTTGCGCATGCGTCCGGAAATAAGAAAAGCTTACTTCCCCAGTTTTTTAAAATCACATCTTCTATAAGGTTTACATGATTTCGTAAAAAGCACGAGTTTTTAGAAAATGTGTTTTATTTCATAAATAGAATCAACAAAGTATGCACATTCTACGTCATAACGACTTTCTATAGTTTGCACATGCGTCCGGAAATAAGAAAAGCTTACTTCCATCGTTTTTTAAAATCACAGCTTCTAGAAGGTTTACATGATTCCGTAAAAAACACGAGTTTTTAGAAAATGTGTTTTATTTCATAAATGGAATCAACAAAGTATGCACATTCTACCTCATAACGACTTTCTATAGTTTGCGCATGCGTCCGGAAATAAGAAAAGCTTACTTCCACCGATTTTTAAAATCACAGCTTCTAGAAGGTTTACATGATTTCGTAAAATACACGAGTTTTTAGAAAATGTATTTTATTTCATAAATGGAATCTACAAAGTATGCACGTTTTACGTCATAACGACTTTGTATAGTTTGTGCATGCGTCCGGAAATAACAAAAGCTTACTTCCAACGTTTTTTAAAATCACAGCTTCTAGAAGGTTTACATGATTTCGTAAAAAACACGAGTTTTTAGAAAATGTGTTTTATTTCATAAATGGAATCTACAAAGTATGCACATTCTACGTCATAACGACTTTGTATTGTTTGTGCATGCATCCGGAAATAACAAAAGCTTACTTCCACCGTTTTTTAAAATCACAGCTTCTAGAAGGTTTACATGATTTCATAAAAAACACGAGTTTTTAGAAAATGTGTTTTATTTGATAAATGGAATCTACAAAGTATGCACATTCTACGTCATAACGACTTTCTATAGTTTGCGCATGTGTCCGAAAATAAGAAAAGCTTACTTCCCCCGTTTTTTAAAATCACAGCTTCTAGAAGGTTTACATGATTTCTTAAAAAACACGAGTTTTTAGAAAATGTGTTTTATTTCATAAATGGAATCAACAAAGTATGCACATTCTACGTCATAACTACTTTCTATAGTTTGCGCATGCGTCCGGAAATAAGAAAAGCTTACTCGTCCCGTTTTTTAAAATCACATCTTCTAGAAGGTTTACATGATTTCGTAAAAAACACGAGTTTTTAGAAAATGTGTTTTATTTCATAAATGGAATCTACAAAGTATGCACATTCTAAGTCATAACGACTTTGTAATGTTTGCGCAAGCGTCCGGAAATAACAAAATCTTACTTCCACCGTTTTTTAAAATCACAGCTTCTAGAAGGTTTACATGATTTCGTAAAAAACACGAGTTTTTAGAAAATGCGTTTTATTTCATAAATGGAATCTACAAAGTATGCACATTGTACGTCATAACGGCTTTCTATTGTTTGCGCATGCGTCCGGAAATAAGAAAAGCTTACTTCCACCGTTTTTTAAAATCACATCTTCTAGAAGGTTTACATGATTTCGTAAAAAGCACGAGTTTTTAGAAAATGTGTTTTATTTCATAAATAGAATCAACAAAGTATGCACATTCTACGTCATAACGACTTTCTATAGTTTGCACATGCGTCCGGAAATAAGAAAAGCTTACTTCCATCGTTTTTTAAAATCACAGCTTCTAGAAGGTTTACATGATTTCGTAAAAAACACGAGTTTTTAGAAAATGTGTTTTATTTCATAAATGGAATCAACAAAGTATGCACATTCTACCTCATAACGACTTTCTATAGTTTGCGCATGCGTCCGGAAATAAGAAAAGCTTACTTCCACCGATTTTTAAAATCACAGCTTCTAGAAGGTTTACATGATTTCGTAAAACAGACGAGTTTTTAGAAAATGTATTTTATTTCATAAATGGAATCTACAAAGTATGCACATTCTACGTCATAACGACTTTGTATAGTTTGCGCATGCGTCCGGAAATAACAAAAGCTTACTTCCAACGTTTTTTAAAATCACAGCTTCTAGAAGGTTTACATGATTTCGTAAAAAACATGAGTTTTTAGAAAATGTGTTTTATTTCATAAATGGAATCAACAAAGTATGCACATTCTACCTCATAACGACTTTCTATAGTTTGCGCATGCGTCCGGAAATAAGAAAAGCTTACTTCCCCCGTTTTTTAAAATCACAGCTTCTAGAAGGTTTGCATGATTTTTTTAAAAACACGAGTTTTTAGAAAATTTGTTTTATTTCATAAATGGAATCTACAAAGTATGCACATTCTATGTCATAACGACTTTTTATAGTTTGTGCATGCGTCCGGAAATAAGAAACGCTTACATCCACCGTTTTTTAAAATCACAGCTTCTAGAAGGTTTACATGATTTCGTAAAAAACACGAGTTTTTAGAAAATGTGTTTTATTTTATAAATGGAATCAACAAAGTATGCACATTCTACGTCATAACGACTTTCTATAGATTATGCATGCGTTTGGAAATAAGAAAAGATTACTTCCCCCATTTTTCAAAATCACAGCTTCTAGAAGGTTTACATGATTTCTTAAAAAACACGAGTTTTTAGAAAATGTGTTTTATTTCATAAATGGAATCAACAAAGTTTGCACATTCTACGTCATAATGACTTTCTATAGTTTGCGCATTTGTCCGGAAATAAGAAAAGCTTACTTCCACCGTTTTTTAAAATCACAGCTTCTAGAAGGATTACATGATTTCGTAAAAAACACGACTTTCTAGAAAATGTGTTTTATTTGATAAATGGAATCTACAAAGTATGCACATTCTACGTCATAACGACTTTCTATAGTTTGCGCATGCGTCCTTAAATAAGAAAAGCTTACTTCCCCCGTTTTTTAAAATCACAGCTTCTAGAAGGTTTACATGATTTCTTAAAAAACACGATTTTTTAGAAAATGTGTTTTATTTCATAAATGGAATCAACAAAGTATGCACATTCTATGTCATAACTATTTTCTATAGTTTCCGCATGCGTTTGGAAATAAGAAAAGCTTACTTCCCCCGTTTTTTAAAATCACAGCTTCTAGAAGGTTTACATGATTTCTTAAAAAACACGAGTTTTTAGAAAATGTGTTTTATTTTATAAATTGAATCAACAAAGTATGCACATTCTACGTCATAACTACTTTCTATAGTTTGTGCACGCTTCCGAAAATAAGAAAAGCTTACTTCCCCCATTTTCTAAAATCACAGCCTCTAGAAGGTTTACACGATTTCGTAAAAAACACGAGTTTTTAGAAAATGTGTTTTATTTCATAAATGGAATCTACAAAGTATGCACATTCTACGTCATAACGACTTTCTATAGTTTGCGCATGCGTCCGGAAATAAGAAAAGCTTACTTCCACCGTTTTTTAAAATCACAGCTTCTAGAAGTTTTACATGATTTCGTAAAAAACACGACTTTTTAGAAAATGTGTTTTATTTGAGAAATGGAATCTACAAAGTATGCACATTCTACGTCATAACGACTTTCTATAGTTTGCGCATGCGTCCGGAAATAAGAAAAGCTTACTTCCCCGGTTTTTTAAAATCACAGCTTCTAGAAGGTTTACATGATTTGGTAAAAAACACGAGTTTTTAAAAAATGTGTTTTATTTCATAAATGGAATCAACAAAGTATGCACATTCTTTCTCATAACGACTTTCTATAGTTTGCGCATGCATCCGGAAATAAGAAAAGCTTACTTCCACCGATTTTTAAAATCACAGCTTCTAGAAGGTTTACATGATTTCGTAAAATACACGAGTTTTTAGAAAATGTATTTTATTTCATAAATGGAATCTACAAAGTATGCACATTCTACGTCATAACGACTTTGTATAGTTTGCGCATGAGTCCGGAAATAACAAAAGCTTACTTCCAACGTTTTTTAAAATCACAGCTTCTAGAAGGTTTACATGATTTCGTAAAAAACACGAGTTTTTAGAAAATGTGTTTTATTTCATAAATGGAATCTACAAAGTATGCACATTCTACGTCATAACGACTTTGTATTGTTTGCGCATGCATCCGGAAATAACAAAAGCTTACTTCCACAGTTTTTTAAAATCATAGCTTCTAGAAGGTTTACATGATTTTATAAAAAACACGAGTTTTTAGAAAATGTGTTTTATTTCATAAATGGAATCTACAAAGTATGCACATTCTACGTCATAACGACTTTCTATAGTTTGCGCATGCGTCCGGAAATAAGAAAAGCTTACTTCCCCCGTTTTTTAAAATCACAGCTTCTAGAAGGTTTACATGATTTCTTAAAAAACACGAGTTTTTAGAAAATTTGTTTTATTTCATAAATGGAATCTACAAAGTATGCACATTCTACGTCATAACGACTTTGTATTGTTTGCGCATGCGTGTGGAAATAAGAAAAGCTTACTTCCACCGTTTTTTAAAATCACAGCTTCTAGAAGGTTTACATGATTTCGTAAAAAACACGAGTTCTTAGAAAATGTGTTTTATTTCATAAATGGAATCTACAAAGTATGCACATTCTACGTCATAACGACATTCTATAGTTTGCGCATGCGTCAGGAAAAAAGAGAAGCTTGCTTCCACCGTTTTTTAAAATCACAGCTTCTAGAAGGTTTACATGATTTCGTAAAAAACACGAGTTCTTAGAAAATGTGTTTTATTTCATAAATGGAATCTACAAAGTATGCACATTCTACGTCATAACGACATTCTATAGTTTGCGCATGCGTCAGGAAAAAAGAGAAGCTTGCTTGCACCGTTTTTTAAAATCACAGCTTCTAGAAGGTTTACATGATTTCGTAAAAAACACAAGTTTTTAGAAAATGTGTTTTATTTCATAAATGGAATCTACAAAGTATGCACATTCTACGTCATAACAACTTTCTATAGTTTGCGCATGCGTCCGGAAATAAGAAAAGCTTACTTCCACCGTTATTTAAAATCACAGCTTCTAGAAGGTTTACATGATTTCTTAAAAAACACGAGTTTTTAGAAAATGTGTTTTATTTCATAAATGGAATCAACAAAGTATGCACATTCTACGTCATACCGACTTTCTATAGATTATGCATGCGTTTGGAAATAAGAAAAGATTACTTCCCCCATTTTTCAAAATCACAGCTTCTAGAAGGTTTACATGATTTCTTAAAAAACACAAGTTTTTAGAAAATGTGTTTTATTTCATAAATGGAATCTACAAAGTATGCACATTCTACGTCATAACGACTTTCTATAGTTTGCGCATGCGTCCAGAAATAACAAAAGCTTACTTCCACCGTTTTTTAAAATCACAGCTTCTAGAAGGTTTACATGATTTCGTAAAAAACACGAGTTTTTAGAAAATGTGTTTTATTTCATAAATGGAATCTACAAAGTATGCACATTCTACGTCATAACGACATTCTATAGTTTGCGCATGCATCCGGAAAAACAAGAAGCTTACTTCCACCGTTTTTTAAAATCACAGCTTCTAGAAGCTTTACATGATTTCGTAAAAAACACAAGTTTTTAGAAAATGTGTTTTATTTCATAAATGGAATCTACAAATTATGCACATTCTACGTCATAACGACTTTCTATAGTTTGCGCATGCGTCCGGAAATAAGAAAAGCTTACTTCCCCCGTTTTTTAAAATCACTGCTTCTAGAAGGTTTAGACGATTTCTTAAAAAACACGAGTTTTTAGAAAATTTGTTTTATTTCATAAATGGAATCTACAAAGTATGCACATTCTATGTCATAACGACTTTTTATAGTTTGTGCATGCGTTCGGAAATAAGAAACGCTTACATCCACCGTTTTTTAAAATCACAGCTTCTAGAAGGTTTACATGATTTCGTAAAAAAAACAAGTTTTTAGAAAATGTGTTTTATTTCATAAATGGAATCAACAAAGTATGCAAATTCTACGTCATAACGACTTTCTATAGTTTGCACATGCGTCTGGAAATAAGAAAAGCTTACTTCCACCGTTTTTCAAAATCACAACTTCTAGAAGGTTTACATGATTTCGTAAAAAACACGAGTTTTTAGAAAATGTGTTTTATTTCATAAATGGAATCAACAAAGTATGCACATTCTACGTCATAACGACTTTCTATAGATTATGCATGCGTTTGGAAATAAGAAAAGATTACTTCCCTCATTTTTCAAAATCACAGCTTCTAGAAGGTTTACATGATTTCTTAAAAAACACGAGTTTTTAGAAAATGTGTTTTATTTCATAAATGGAATCAACAAAGTATGCACATTCTACGTCATACCGACTTTCTATAGATTATGCATGCGTTTGGAAATAAGAAAAGATTACTTCCCCCATTTTTCAAAATCACAGCTTCTAGAAGGTTTACATGATTTCTTAAAAAACAGAAGTTTTTAGAAAATGTGTTTTATTTCATAAATGGAATCTACAAAGTATGCACATTCTACGTCATAACGACTTTCTATAGTTTGCGCATGCGTCCAGAAATAACAAAAGCTTACTTCCACCGTTTTTTAAAATCACAGCTTCTAGAAGGTTTACATGATTTCGTAAAAAACACGAGTTTTTAGAAAATGTGTTTTATTTCATAAATGGAATCTACAAAGTATGCACATTCTACGTCATAACGACATTCTATAGTTTGCGCATGCATCCGGAAAAACAAGAAGCTTACTTCCACCGTTTTTTAAAATCACAGCTTCTAGAAGCTTTACATGATTTCGTAAAAAACACGAGTTTTTAGAAAATGTGTTTTATTTCATAAATGGAATCAACAAATTATGCACATTCTACGTCATAACGACTTTCTATAGTTTGCGCATGCGTCCGGAAATAAGAAAAGCTTAATTCCCCCGTTTTTTAAAATCACTGCTTCTAGAAGGTTTAGACGATTTCTTAAAAAACACGAGTTTTTAGAAAATTTGTTTTATTTCATAAATGGAATCTACAAAGTATGCACATTCTATGCCATAACGACTTTTTATAGTTTGTGCATGCGTTCGGAAATAAGAAACCCTTACATCCACCGTTTTTTAAAATCACAGCTTCTAGAAGGTTTACATGATTTCATAAAAAAAACAAGTTTTTAGAAAATGTGTTTTATTTCATAAATGGAATCAACAAAGTATGCAAATTCTATGTCATAACGACTTTCTATAGTTTGCACATGCGTCTGGAAATAAGAAAAGCTTACTTCCACCGTTTTTCAAAATCACAACTTCTAGAAGGTTTACATGATTTCGTAAAAAACACGAGTTTTTAGAAAATGTGTTTTATTTCATAAATGGAATCAACAAAGTATGCACATTCTACGTCATAACGACTTTCTATAGATTATGCATGCGTTTGGAAATAAGAAAAGATTACTTCCCTCATTTTTCAAAATCACAGCTTCTAGAAGGTTTACATGATTTCTTAAAAAACACGAGTTTTTAGAAAATGTGTTTTATTTCATAAATGGAATCAAAAAAGTATGCACATTCTACGTCATAACGACTTTCTATAGTTTGCGCGTTCGTCCGGAAATAAGAAAAGCTTACTTCCACCGTTTTTTAAAATCACAGCTTCTAGAAGGATTACATGATTTCGTAAAAAACACGACTTTTTAGAAAATGTGTTTTATTTGATAAATGGAATCTACAAAGTATGCACATTCTACGTCATAACGACTTTCTATAGTTTGCGCATGCGTCCTTAAATAAGAAAAACTTACTTCCCCCGTTTTTTAAAATCACAGCTTCTAGAAGGTTTACATGATTTCTTAAAAAACACGATTTTTTAGAAAATGTGTTTTATTTCATAAATGGAATCAACAAAGTATGCACATTCTATGTCATAAGTACTTTCTATAGTTTCCGCATGCGTTTGGAAATAAGAAAAGCTTACTTCCCCCGTTTTTTAAAATCACAGCTTCTAGAAGGTTTACATGATTTCTTAAAAAACACGAGTTTTTAGAAAATGTGTTTTATTTTATAAATTGAATCAACAAAGTATGCACATTCTACGTCATAACTACTTTCTATAGTTTGTGCACGCTTCCGAAAATAAGAAAAGCTTACTTCCCCCGTTTTTTAAAATCACAGCCTCTAGAAGGTTTACACGATTTCGTAAAAAACACGAGTTTTTAGAAAATGTGTTTTATTTCATAAATGGAATCTACAAAGTATGCACATTCTACGTCATAACGACTTTCTATAGTTTGCGCATGCGTCCGGAAATAAGAAAAGCTTACTTCCACCGTTTTTTAAAATCACAGCTTCTAGAAGTTTTACATGATTTCGTAAAAACCACGACTTTTTAGAAAATGTGTTTTATTTGATAAATGGAATCTACAAAGTATGCACATTCTACGTCATAACGAATTTCTATAGTTTGCGCATGCGTCTGGAAATAAGAAAAGCTTACTCCCCCGGTTTTTTAAAAGCACAGCTTCTAGAAGGTTTACATGATTTGATAAAAAACACGAGTTTTTAGAAAATGTGTTTTATTTCATAAATGGAATCAAAAAAGTATGCACATTCTACCTCATAACGACATTCTATAGTTTGCGCATGCGTCCGGAAATAAGAAAAGCTTACTTCCACCGATTTTTAAAATCACAGCTTCTAGAAGGTTTACATGATTTCGTAAAATACACGAGTTTTTAGAAAATGTATTTTATTTCATAAATGGAATCTACAAAGTATGCACATTCTACGTCATAACGACTTTCTATAGTTTGCACATGCATCCGGAAATAAGAAAAGCTTACTTCCATCGTTTTTTAAAATCACAACTTCTAGAAGGTTTACATGATTTCGTAAAAAACACGAGTTTTTAGAAAATGTGTTTTATTTCATAAATGGAATCTACAAAGTATGCACATTCTACGTCATAACGACTTTCTATAGTTTGCGCATGCGTCCGGAAATAAGAAATGCTTACTTCCACCGTTTTTTAAAATGACAGCTTCTAGAAGATTTACATGATTTCTTAAAAAACACGAGTTTTTAGAAAATGTGTTTTATTTCATAAATGGAATCAACAAAGTATGCACATTCTACGTCATAACGACTTTCTATAGTTTGCGCATGCGTCCAGAAATAAGAAAAGCTTACTTCCACCGTTTTTTAAAATCACAGCTTCTAGAAGGTTTACATGATTTCGTAAAAAACACGAGTTTTTTAGAAAATGTGTTTTATTTCATAAATGGAATCAACAAAGTATGCACATTCTACGTCATAACGAATTTCTATAGTTTGCGCATGCGTCCGGAAATAAGAAAAGCATACTTCCACCGTTTTTTAAAATCACAGCTTCTAGAAGGTTTACATGATTTCGTAAAAAACACGAGTTTTTAGAAAATGTGTTTTATTTCATAAATGGAATCAACAAAGTATGCACATTCTACGTCATAACGATTTTCTATAGTTTGCGCATTCGTCCGGAAATAAGAAAAGCTTATTTCCACCGTTTTTTAAAATCACTGCTTCTAGAAGGTTTACATGATTTCGTAAAAAACACGAGTTTTTAGAAAATGTGTTTTATTTCATAAATGGAACAAACAAAGTATGCACATTCTACGTCATAACGACTTTCTATAGTTTGCGCATGCGTTTGGAAATAAGAAAAGCTTACTCCCCCCGTTTTTTAAAATCACAGCTTCTAGAAGGTTTACATGATTTCTTAAAAAACACGAGTTTTTAGAAAATGTGTTTTATTTCATAAATGGAATCAACAAAGTATGCACATTCTACGTCATAACAACTTTCTATAGTTTGCGCATGCGTTTGGAAATAAGAAAAGCTTACTTCCCCCGTTTTTTAAAATCACAGCTTCTAGAAGGTTTACATGATTTCTTAAAAAACACGAGTTTTTAGAAAATGTGTTTTATTTCATAAATAGAATCAACAAAGTATGCACATTTTACGTCATAACGACTTTCTATAGTTTGCACATGCGTCCGGAAATAAGAAAAGCTTACTTCCCCCGTTTTTCAAAATCACAGCTTCAAGAAGGTTTACATGATTTCGTAAAAAACACGAGTTTTTAGAAAATGTGTTTTATTTCATAAATGGAATCAACAAAGTATGCACATTCTACGTCATAACAACTTTCTATAGTTTGCGCATGCGTCCGGAAATAAGAAAAGCTTACTTCCACTGTTTTTTAAAATCATAGCTTCTAGAAGGTTTAGACGATTTCTTTAAAAACACGAGTTTTTAGAAAATGTGTTTTATTTCATAAATGGAATCTACAAAGTATGCACATTCTACGTCATAACGACTTTCTATAGTTTGCGCATGCGTCCGGAAATAAGAAAAGCTTACTTCCACCGTTTTTTAAAATCACAGCTTCTAGAAGTTTTACATGATTTCGTAAAAACCACGACTTTTTAAAAAATGTGTTTTATTTGATAAATGGAATCTACAAAGTATGCACATTCTACGTCATAACGAATTTCTATAGTTTGCGCATGCGTCTGGAAATAAGAAAAGCTTACTTCCCCGGTTTTTTAAAATCACAGCTTCTAGAAGGTTTACATGATTTGATAAAAAACACGAGTTTTTAGAAAATGTGTTTTATTTCATAAATGGAATCAAAAAAGTATGCACATTCTACCTCATAACGACATTCTATAGTTTGCGCATGCGTCCGGAAATAAGAAAAGCTTACTTCCACCGATTTTTAAAATCACAGCTTCTAGAAGGTTTACATGATTTCGTAAAATACACGAGTTTTTAGAAAATGTATTTTATTTCATAAATGGAATCTACAAAGTATGCACATTCTACGTCATAACGACTTTCTATAGTTTGCACATGCATCCGGAAATAAGAAAAGCTTACTTCCATCGTTTTTTAAAATCACAACTTCTAGAAGGTTTACATGATTTCGTAAAAAACACGAGTTTTTAGAAAATGTGTTTTATTTCATAAATGGAATCTACAAAGTATGCACATTCTACGTCATAACGACTTTCTATAGTTTGCGCATGCGTCCGGAAATAAGAAATGCTTACTTCCACCGTTTTTTAAAATGACAGCTTCTAGAAGATTTACATGATTTCTTAAAAAACACGAGTTTTTAGAAAATGTGTTTTATTTCATAAATGGAATCAACAAAGTATGCACATTCTACGTCATAACGACTTTCTATAGTTTGCGCATGCGTCCGGAAATAAGAAAAGCTTACTTCCCCCGTTTTTTAAAATCACAGCTTCTAGAAGGTTTACATGATTTCTTAAAAAACACGAGTTTTTAGAAAATGTGTTTTATTTCATAAATGGAATCAACAAAGTATGCACATTCTACGTCATAACTACTTTCTATAGTTTGTGCATGCGTTTGGAAATAAGAAAAGCTTACTTCCCCAGTTTTTTAAAATCACAGCTTCTAGAAGGTTTACATGATTTCTTAAAAAACACAAGTTTTTATAAAATGTGTTTTATTTCATGAATAGAATCAACTAAGTATGCACATTCTACGTCATAACAACTTTGTATAGTTTGCGCATGCGTCCGGAAATAACAAAAGCTTACTTCCAACGTTTTTTAAAATCACAGCTTCTAGAAGGTTTACATGATTTCGTAAAAAACACGAGTTTTTAGAAAATGTGTTTTATTTCATAAATGGAATCTACAAAGTATGCACATTCTACGTCATAACGACTTTGTATTGTTTGTGCATGCATCCGGAAATAACAAAGGCTTACTTCCACCGTTTTTTAAAATCATAGCTTCTAGAAGGTTTACATGATTTCATAAAAAACACGAGTTTTTAGAAAATGTGTTTTATTTCATAAATGGAATCTACAAAGTATGCACATTCTACGTCATAACGACTTTCTATAGTTTGCGGATGCGTCCAGAAATAAGAAAAGCTTACTTCCCCCGTTTTTTAAAATCACAGCTTCTAGAAGGTTTACATGATTTTTTAAAAAACACGAGTTTTTAGAAAATTTGTTTTATTTCATCAATGGAATCTACAAAGTATGCACATTCTATGTTATAACGAATTTTTTTAGTTTGTGCATGCGTCCGGAAATAAGAAACGCTTACATCCACCGTTTTTTAAAATCACAGCTTCTAGAAGGTTTACATGATTTCATAAAAAACACGAGTTTTTAGAAAATGTGTTTTATTTCATAAATGGAATCAGCAAAGTATGCACATTCTACGTCATAACGACTTTCTATAGTTTGCGCATGCGTCCAGAAATAAGAAAAGCTTACTTCCACCGTTTTTTAAAATCACAGCTTCTAGAAGGTTTACATGATTTCGTAAAAAACACGAGTTTTTTAGAAAATGTGTTTTATTTCATAAATGGAATCAACAAAGTATGCACATTCTACGTCATAACGACTTTCTATAGTTTGCGCATGCGTCCGGAAATAAGAAAAGCATACTTCCACCGTTTTTTAAAATCACAGCTTCTAGAAGGTTTACATGATTTCGTAAAAAACACGAGTTTTTAGAAAATGTGTTTTATTTCATAAATGGAATCAACAAAGTATGCACATTCTACGTCATAACGATTTTCTATAGTTTGCGCATTCGTCCGGAAATAAGAAAAGCTTATTTCCACCGTTTTTTAAAATCACTGCTTCTAGAAGGTTTACATGATTTCGTAAAAAACACGAGTTTTTAGAAAATGTGTTTTATTTCATAAATGGAACAAACAAAGTATGCACATTCTACGTCATAATGACTTTCTATAGTTTGCGCATGCGTTTGGAAATAAGAAAAGCTTACTCCCCCCGTTTTTTAAAATCACAGCTTCTAGAAGGTTTACATGATTTCTTAAAAAACACGAGTTTTTAGAAAATGTGTTTTATTTCATAAATGGAATCAACAAAGTATGCACATTCTACGTCATAACAACTTTCTATAGTTTGCGCATGCGTTTGGAAATAAGAAAAGATTACTTCCCTCATTTTTCAAAATCACAGCTTCTAGAAGGTTTACATGATTTCTTAAAAAACACGAGTTTTTAGAAAATGTGTTTTATTTCATAAATGGAATCAAAAAAGTATGCACATTCTACGTCATAACGACTTTCTATAGTTTGCGCGTTCGTCCGGAAATAAGAAAAGCTTACTTCCACCGTTTTTTAAAATCACAGCTTCTAGAAGGATTACATGATTTCGTAAAAAACACGACTTTTTAGAAAATGTGTTTTATTTGATAAATGGAATCTACAAAGTATGCACATTCTACGTCATAACGACTTTCTATAGTTTGCGCATGCGTCCTTAAATAAGAAAAGCTTACTTCCCCCGTTTTTTAAAATCACAGCTTCTAGAAGGTTTACATGATTTCTTAAAAAACACGATTTTTTAGAAAATGTGTTTTATTTCATAAATGGAATCAACAAAGTATGCACATTCTATGTCATAAGTACTTTCTATAGTTTCCGCATGCGTTTGGAAATAAGAAAAGCTTACTTCCCCCGTTTTTTAAAATCACAGCTTCTAGAAGGTTTACATGATTTCTTAAAAAACACGAGTTTTTAGAAAATGTGTTTTATTTTATAAATTGAATCAACAAAGTATGCACATTCTACGTCATAACTACTTTCTATAGTTTGTGCACGCTTCCGAAAATAAGAAAAGCTTACTTCCCCCGTTTTTTAAAATCACAGCCTCTAGAAGGTTTACACGATTTCGTAAAAAACACGAGTTTTTAGAAAATGTGTTTTATTTCATAAATGGAATCTACAAAGTATGCACATTCTACGTCATAATGACTTTCTATAGTTTGCGCATGCGTTTGGAAATAAGAAAAGCTTACTTCCCCAGTTTTTTAAAATCACAGCTTCTAGAAGGTTTACATGATTTCTTAAAAAACACGAGTTTTTAGAAAATGTGTTTTATTTCATAAATGGAATCAACAAAGTATGCACAGTCTACATCATAACTACGCTCTATACTTTGCGCATTCATCCAGAAATAAGAAAAGCTTACTTCCACCATTTTTTAAAATCACGGCTTCTAGAAGGTTTACATGATTTCGTAAAAAACACGAGTTTTTAGAAAATGTGTTTTATTTCATAAATGGAATCTACAAACTATGCGCATTCTACGTCATAAAGACTTTCTATAGTTTGCGCATGCGTTCGGAAATAAGAAAAGCTTACTTCCACCGTTTCTTAAAATCACAGCTTCTAGAACGTTTACATGATTTCGTAAAAAACACGAGTTTTTAGAAAATGTGTTTTATTTAATAAATGGAATCTACAAAGTATGCACATTCTACGTCATAACGACTTTCTATAGTTTGCGGATGCTTCAGGAAATAAGAAAAGCTTACTTCCCCAGTTTTTTAAAATCACAGCTTCTAGAAGGTTTAAATGATTTCTTAAAAAACACGAGTTTTTAGAAAATGTGTTTTATTTCATAAATGGAATCAACAAAGTATGCACATTCTACGTCATAACGACTTTCTATAGTTTGCGCATGCGTCCAGAAATAAGAAAAGCTTACTTCCACCGTTTTTTAAAATCACAGCTTCTAGAAGGTTTACATGATTTAGTAAAAAACACGAGTTTTTAGAAAATGTGTTTTATTTCATAAATGGAATCAACAAAGTATGCACATTCTACACCATAACGACTTTCTATAGTTTGCGCATGAGTTTGGAAATAAGAAAATCTTACTTCCCCCGTTTTTTAAAATCACAGCTTCCAGAAGGTTTACATGATTTCTTAAAAAACACGAGTTTTTAGAAAATGTGTTTTATTTCATAAATGGAATCAACAAAGTATGCACATTCTACGTCATAACGACATTCTATAGTTTGCGCATGCTTCCGGAAATAAGAAAAGCTTACTTCTAACGTTTTTTAAAATCAGAGCTTCTAGAAGGTTTACATGATTTCTTAAAAAACACGAGTTTTAAGAAAATGTGTTTTATTTCATAAATGGAATCAAATAAGTATGCACATTATACGTCATAACAACTTTCTATGGTTTGCGCATGCGTCCGGAAATAAGAAAAGCTTTCTTCCCCCGTTTTTTAAAATCACAGCTTCTAGAAGGTTTACATGATTTCGTAAAAAACACGAGTTGTTAGAAAATTTGTTTTATTTCATCAATGGAATCTATAAAGTATGCACATTCTACGTCATAACGACTTTCTATAGTTTGCGCATGCGTCCGGAAATAAGAAACTCTTACATCCACCGTTTTTTAAAATCACAGCTTCTAGAAGGTTTACATGATTTCGTAAAAAACACGAGTTTTTTGAAAATGTATTTTATTTCATAAATGGAATCAACAAAGTATGCACATTCTACGTCATAACCACTTTATATAGATTTCGCATGCGTCTGGAAATAAGAAAAGCTTACTTCCCCCGTTTTTTAAAATCATAGCTTCTAGAAGCTTTACATGATTTCTTAAAAAACACGAGTTTTTGGAAAATGTGTTTTATTTCATCAATCGAATCTACAAAGTATGCACATTCTACGTCATAACTACTTTCTATAGTTTGCGCATGCGTTTGGAAATAAGAAAAGCTTACTCCCCCCGTTTTTTAAAATCACAGCTTCTAGAAGGTTTACATGATTTCGTAAAAAACACGAGTTTTTAGAAAATTTGTTTTATTTCATCAATGGAATCTACAAAGTATGCACATTCTACGTCATAACGACTTTCTATAGTTTGCGCATGCGTCCGGAAATAAGAAAAGCTTACTTCCACCGTTTTTCAAAATCACAGATTCTAGAAGGTTTACATGATTTCGTAAAAAACACGAGTTTTTAGAAAATGTGTTTTATTTCATAAATGGAATCAACAAAGTATGCACATTCTACGTCATAACGACTTTCTATAGATTATGCATGCGTTTGGAAATAAGAAAAGATTACTTCCCCCTTTTTTTAAAATCACAGCTTCTAGAAGGTTTATATGATTTCTTAAAAAACACGCGTTTTTAGAAAATGTGTTTTATTTCATAAATGGAATCAACAAAGTATGCACATTCTACGTCATAACGACTTTATATAGTTTGCGCATGCGTCCGGAAATAAGAAAAGCTTACTTCCACCGTTTTTTAAAATCACAGCTTCTAGAAGGTTTACATGATTTCGTAAAAAACACGAGTTTTTAGAAAATGTGTTTTATTTCATAAATGGAATCTACAAAGTATGCACATTCTACGTCATAACGACTTTCTATAGTTTGCGCATGCGTCCGGAAATAAGAAAAGCTTACTTCCACCGTTTTTTAAAATCACAGCTTCTCGAAGGTTTACATGATTTAATAAAAAACACGGGTTTTTAGAAAATGTGTTTTATTTCATAAATGGAATCTACAAAATATGTACATTCTACGTCATAACGACTTTCTATAGTTTGCGCATGCGTCCGGAAATAATAAAAGCTTACTTCCCCCGTTTTTTAAAATCACAGCTTCTAGAAGGTTTACATGATTTCTTAAAAAACACGAGTTTTTAGAAAATGTGTTTTATTTCATAAATGGAATCAACAAAGTATGCACATACTACGTCATAACGACTTTCTATAGTTTGTGCATGCGTTTGGAAATAAGAAAAGCTTACTTCTCCCGTTTTTTAAAATCACGGCTTCTAGAAGGTTTACATGATTTCTTAAAAAACACGAGTTTTTAGAAAATGTGTTTTATTTCATAAATGGAATCAACAAAGTATGCACATTCTACCTCATAACGACTTTCTATACTTTGCGCATGCGTCCGGAAATAAGAAAAGCTTAGTTGTCCCGTTTTTTAAAATCACAGCTTCTAGAAGGTTTACATGATTTCGTAAAAAACACGAGTTTTTAGAAAATGTGTTTTATTTCATAAATAGAATCTACAAAGTATGCACATTCTATGTCATAACGACTTTGTATTGTTTGCGCATGCGTCCGGAAATAAGAAAAGCTTACTTCCACCGTTTTTTAAAATCACATCTGCTAGAAGGTGTACATGATTTCGTAAAAAACACGAATTTTTAGAAAATGTGTTTTATTTCATAAATAGAATAAACAAAGTATGCACATTCTACGTCATAACGACTTTCTATAGTTTGCACATGCGTCCGGAAATAAGAAAAGCTTACTTCCATCGTTTTTTAAAATCACAACTTCTAGAAGGTTTACATGATTTCGTAAAAAACACGAGTTTTTAGAAAATGTGTTTTATTTCATAAATGGAATCTACAAAGTATGCACATTCTACGTCATAACGACTTTCTATAGTTTGCGCATGCGTCCGGAAATAAGAAATGCTTACTTCCACCGTTTTTTAAAATGACAGCTTCTAGAAGATTTACATGATTTCTTAAAAAACACGAGTTTTTAGAAAATGTGTTTTATTTCATAAATGGAATCAACAAAGTATGCACATTCTACGTCATAACGCCTTTCTATAGTTTGCGCATGCTTCCAAAAATAAGAAAAGCTTACTTCCACCGTTTTTTAAAATCACAGCTTCTAGAAGGTTTACATGATTTTGTAAAAAACACGAGTTTTTAGAAAATGTGTTTTATTTCATAAATGGAATCTACAAAGTATGCACATTCTACGTCATAACGACTTTCTATAGTTTGCGCATGCATCCGGAAATAAGAAAAGCTTACTTCCACCGTTTTTTAAAATCACAGCTACTAGAAGGTTTACATGATTTCGTAAAAAACACGAGTTTTTAGAAAATGTGTTTTATTTCATAAATGGAATCAACAAAGTATGCACATTCTACGTCATAACGATTTTCTATAGTTTGCGCATTCGTCCGGAAATAAGAAAAGCTTATTTCCACCGTTTTTTAAAATCACTGCTTCTAGAAGGTTTACATGATTTCGTAAAAAACACGAGTTTTTAGAAAATGTGTTTTATTTCATAAATGGAATCAACAAAGTATGCACATTCTACGTCATAACGACTTTCTATAGTTTGCGCATGCGTTTGGAAATAAGAAAAGCTTACTCCCCCCGTTTTTTAAAATCACAACTTCTAGAAGGTTTACATGATTTCTTAAAAAACACGAGTTTTTAGAAAATGTGTTTTATTTCATAAATGGAATCAACAAAGTATGCACATTCTACGTCATAACAACTTTCTATAGTTTGCGCATGCGTTTGGAAATAAGAAAAGCTTACTTCCCCCATTTTTTAAAATCACAGCTTCTAGAAGGTTTACATGATTTCTTAAAAAACACGAGTTTTTAGAAAATGTGTTTTATTTCATAAATAGAATCAACAAAGTATGCACATTCTACGTCATAACGACTTTCTATAGTTTGCACATGCGTCCGGAGATAAGAAAAGCTTACTTCCACCGTTTTTCAAAATCACAGCTTCAAGAAGGTTTACATGATTTCGTAAAATACACGAGTTTTTAGAAAATGTGTTTTATTTCATAAATGGAATCAACAAAGTATGCACATTCTACGTCATAACGACTTTCTACAGTTTGCGCATGCGTCCGGAAATAAGAAATGCTTACTTCCACCGTTTTTGAAAATCACAGCTTCTAGAAGGTTTACATGATTTCTTAAAAAACACGAGTTTTTAGAAAATGTGTTTTATTTCATAAATGGAATCAACAAAGTATGCACATTCTACGTCATAACGACTTTCTATAGTTTGCGCATTCGTCCGCAAATAAGAAAATCTTACTTCCACCGTTTTTTAAAATCACAGCTTCTAGAAGGTTTACATGATTTCGTAAAGAAAACGACTTTTTAGAAAATGTGTTTTATTTGATAAATGGAATCTACAAAGTATGCACATTCTACGTAATAACGACTTTCTATAGTTTGCGCATGCGTCCGGAAATAAGAAAAGCTTACTTCCCCCATTTTTTAAAATCACAGCTTCTAGAAGGTTTACATGATTTCGTAAAAAACACGAGTTTTTAGAAAATGTGTTTTATTTCATAAATGGAATCAACAAAGTATGCACATTCTATATCATAACTACTTTCTATAGTTTGCGCATGCGTTTGGAAATAAGAAAAGCTTACTTCCCCCGTTTTTTAAAATCACAGCTTCTAGAAGGTTTACATGATTTCGTAAAAAACACGAGTTTTTAGAAAATGTGTTTTATTTCATAAATGGAATCAACAAAGTATGCACATTCTACGTCATAACGCCTTTCTATAGTTTGCGCATGCGTCCAGAAATAAGAAAAGCTTACTTCCACCGTTTTTTAAAATCACAGCTTCTAGAAGGTTTACATGATTTTGTAAAAAACACGAGTTTTTAGAAAATGTGTTTTATTTCATAAATGGAATCTACAAAGTATGCACATTCTACGTCATAACGACTTTCTATAGTTTGCGCATGCGTCCGGAAATAAGAAAAGCTTACTTCCACCGTTTTTTAAAATCACAGCTTCTAGAAGGTTTACATGATTTCGTAAAAAACACGAGTTTTTAGAAAATGTGTTTTATTTCATAAATGGAATCAACAAAGTATGCACATTCTACGTCATAACGATTTTCTATAGTTTGCGCATTCGTCCGGAAATAAGAAAAGCTTATTTCCACCGTTTTTTAAAATCACTGCTTCTAGAAGGTTTACATGATTTCGTAAAAAACACGAGTTTTTAGAAAATGTGTTTTATTTCATAAATGGAATCAACAAAGTATGCACATTCTACGTCATAACGACTTTCTATAGTTTGCGCATGCGTTTGGAAATAAGAAAAGCTTACTCCCCCGGTTTTTTAAAATCACAACTTCTAGAAGGTTTACATGATTTCTTAAAAAACACGAGTTTTTAGAAAATGTGTTTTATTTCATAAATGGAATCAACAAAGTATGCACATTCTACGTCATAACAACTTTCTATAGTTTGCGCATGCGTTTGCAAATAAGAAAAGCTTACTTCCCCCGTTTTCTAAAATCACAACTTCTAGAAGGTTTACATGATTTCTTAAAAAACACGAGTTTTTAGAAAATGTGTTTTATTTCATAAATAGAATCAACAAAGTATGCACATTCTACGTCATAATGACTTTCTATTGTTTGCACATGCGTCCGGAAATAAGAAAAGCTTACTTCCACCGTTTTTCAAAATCACAGCTTCAAGAAGGTTTACATGATTTCGTAAAAAACACGAGTTTTTAGAAAATGTGTTTTATTTCATAAATGGAATCAACAAAGTATGCACATTCTACGTCATAACGACTTTCTATAGTTTGCGCATGCGTCCGGAAATAAGAAATGCTTACTTCCACCGTTTTTTAAAATCACAGCTTCTAGAAGGTTTACATGATTTCTTAAAAAACACGAGTTTTTAGAAAATGTGTTTTATTTCATAAATGGAATCAACAAAGTATGCACATTCTACGTCATAACGACTTTCTATAGTTTGCGCATGCGTTTGGAAATAAGAAAAGCTTACTCCCCCCGTTTTTTAAAATCACAACTTCTAGAAGGTTTACATGATTTCTTAAAAAACATGAGTTTTTAGAAAATGTGTTTTATTTCATAAATGGAATCAACAAAGTATGCACATTCTATGTCATAACAACTTTCTATAGTTTGCGCATGCGTTTGGAAATAAGAAAAGCTTACTTCCCCCGTTTTTTAAAATCACAACTTCTAGAAGGTTTACATGATTTCTTAAAAAACACGAGTTTTTAGAAAATGTGTTTTATTTCATAAATAGAATCAACAAAGTATGCACATTCTACGTCATAACGACTTTCTATAGTTTGCACATGCGTCCGGAAATAAGAAAAGCTTACTTCCACCGTTTTTCAAAATGACAGCTTCAAGAAGGTTTACATGATTTCGTAAAAAACACGAGTTTTTAGAAAATGTGTTTTATTTCATAAATGGAATCAACAAAGTATGCACATTCTACGTCATAACGACTTTCTATAGTTTGCGCATGCGTCCGGAAATAAGAAATGCTTACTTCCACCGTTTTTTAAAATCACAGCTTCTAGAAGGTTTACATGATTTCTTAAAAAACACGAGTTTTTAGAAAATGTGTTTTATTTCATAAATGGAATCAACAAAGTATGCACATTCTATGTCATAACAACTTTCTATAGTTTGCGGATGCGTTTGGAAATAAGAAAAGCTTACTTCCCCCGTTTTTTAAAATCACAACTTCTAGAAGGTTTACATGATTTCTTAAAAAACACGAGTTTTTAGAAAATGTGTTTTATTTCATAAATAGAATCAACAAAGTATGCACATTCTACGTCATAACGACTTTCTATAGTTTGCACATGCGTCCGGAAATAAGAAAAGCTTACTTCCACCGTTTTTCAAAATCACAGCTTCAAGAAGGTTTACATGATTTCGTAAAAAACATGAGTTTTTAGAAAATGTGTTTTATTTCATAAATGGAATCAACAAAGTATGCACATTCTACGTCATAACGACTTTCTATAGTTTGCGCATGCGTCCGGAAATAAGAAATGCTTACTTCCCCCGTTTTTTAAAATCACAGCTTCTAGAAGGTTTACATGATTTCTTAAAAAACACGAGTTTTTAGAAAATGTGTTTTATTTCATAAATGGAATCAACAAAGTATGCACATTCTACGTCATAACGACTTTCTATAGTTTGCGCATGCGTTTGGAAATAAGAAAAGCTTACTCCCCCCGTTTTTTAAAATCACAACTTCTAGAAGGTTTACATGATTTCTTAAAAAACACGAGTTTTTAGAAAATGTGTTTTATTTCATAAATGGAATCAACAAAGTATGCACATTCTATGTCATAACAACTTTCTATAGTTTGCGCATGCGTTTGGAAATAAGAAAAGCTTACTTCCCCCGTTTTTTAAAATCACAACTTCTAGAAGGTTTACATGATTTCTTAAAAAACACGAGTTTTTAGAAAATGTGTTTTATTTCATAAATAGAATCAACAAATTATGCACATTCTACGTCATAACGACTTTCTATAGTTTGCGCATGCGTCCGGAAATAAGAAAAGCTTACTTCCACCGTTTTTCAAAATCACAGCTTCAAGAAGGTTTACATGATTTCGTAAAAAACACGAGTTTTTAGAAAATGTGTTTTATTTCATAAATGGAATCAACAAAGTATGCACATTCTACGTCATAACGACTTTCTATAGTTTGCGCATGCGTCCGGAAATAAGAAATGCTTACTTCCACCGTTTTTTAAAATCACAGTTTCTAGAATGTTTACATGATTTCGTAAAGAACACGACTTTTTAGAAAATATGTTTTATTTGATAAATGGAATCTACAAAGTATGCACATTCTACGTCATAACGACTTGCTATAGTTTGCGCATGCGTCCGGAAATAAGAAAAGCTTACTTCCCCCGTTTTTTAAAATCACACCTTCTAGAAGGTTTACATGATTTCGTAAAAAACACGAGTTTTTAGAAAATGTGTTTTATTTCATAAATGGAATCACCAAAGTATGCACATTCTATGTCATAACTTCTTTCTATAGTTTGCGCATGCGTTTGGAAATAAGAAAAGCTTACTTCCCCCGTTTTTTAAAATCACAGCTTCTAGAAGGTTTACATGATTTCTTAAAAAACACTAGTTTTTAGAAAATGTGTTTTATTTCATAAATGGAATCAACAAAGTATGCACATTCTACGTCATAACTACTTTCTATAGTTTGCGCATGCGTTTGGAAATAAGAAAAGCTTACTTCCCCCGTTTTTTAAAATCACAGCTTCTAGAAGGTTTACATGATTTCTTAAAAAACACGAGTTTTAATAAAATGTGTTTTATTTCATAAATGGAATCAACAAAGTATACACATTCTACGTCATAATGACTTTCTATAGTTTGCGCATGCGTCCGGAAATAAGAAAAGCTTTCTTCCCCCGTTTTTTAAAATCACAGCTTCTAGAAGGTTTACATGATTTCGTAAAAAACACGAGTTTTTAGAAAATTTGTTTTATTTCATCAATGGAATCTACAAAGTATGCACATTCTATGTCATAACGACTTTCTATAGTTTGTGCATGCGTCCGGAAATACGAAACGCTTACATCCACCGTTTTTTAAAATCACAGCTTCTAGAAGGTTTACATGATTTCGTAAAAAACACGAGTTTTTAGAAAATGTGTTTTATTTCATAAATGGAATCAACAAAGTATGCACATTCTACGTCATAACCACTTTGTATAGATTGCGCATGCGTCTGGAAATAAGAAAAGCTTACTTCCCCCGTTTTTTAAAATCACAGCTTCTAGAAGCTTTACATGATTTCTTAAAAAACACGAGTTTTTGGAAAATGTGTTTTATTTCATCAATGGAATCTACAAAGTATGCACATTCTACGTCATAACAACTTTCTATAGTTTGCGCATGCGTTTGGAAATAAGAAAAGCTTACTCCCCCCGTTTTTTAAAATTATAGCTTCTAGAAGGTTTACATGAATTCTTAAAAAACACGAGTTTTTAGAAAATGTGTTTTATTTCATAAATGGAATCAACAAAGTATGCACATTCTACGTCATAACAACTTTCTATAGTTTGCGCATGCGTTTGGAAATAAGAAAAGCTTACTTCCCCCGTTTTTTAAAATCACAGCTTCTAGAAGGATTACATGATTTCTTAAGAAACACAAGTTTTTAGAAAATTTGTTTTATTTCATAAATAGAATCAACAAAGTATGCACATTCTACGTCATAACGACTTTCTATAGTTTGCACATGCGTCCGGAAATAAGAAAAGCTTACTTCCACCGTTTTTCAAAATCACAGCTTCTAGAAGGTTTACATGATTTCGTAAAAAAATCTAGTTTTTAGAAAATGTGTTTTATTTCATAAATGGAATCAACAAAGTATGCACATTCTACGTCATAACGACTTTCTATAGATTATGCATGCGTTTGGAAATAAGAAAAGATTACTTCCCCCATTTTTTAAAATCACAGCTTCTAGAAGGTTTATATGATTTCTTAAAAAACACGCGTTTTTAGAAAATGTGTTTTATTTCATAAATGGAATCAACAAAGTATGCACATTCTATGTCATAACGACTTTATATAGTTTGCGCATGCGTCCGGAAATAAGAAAAGCTTACTTCCACCGTTTTTTAAAATCACAGCTTCTAGAAGGTTTACATGATTTCGTAAAAAACACGAGTTTTTAGAAAATATATTTTATATCATAAATGGAATCTACAAAGTATGCACATTCTACGTCATAACGACTTTCTATAGTTTGTGCATGCGTCCGGAAATAAGAAATGCTTACTCCCCCCGTTTTTTAAAATCACAGCTTCTAGAAGGTTTACATGATTTCTTAAAAAACACGAGTTCTTAGAAAATGTGTTTTATTTCATAAATGGAATCAACAAAGTATGCACATTCTACGTCATAATGACTTTCTATAGTTTGCGCATTCGTCCGGAAATAAGAAAAGCTTACTTCCACCGTTTTTTAAAGTCACAACTTCTAGAAGGTTTACATGATTTCGTAAAAAACACGAGTTTTTAGAAAATGTATTTTATTTCATAAATGGAATCTACAAAGTATGCTCATTCTACGTCATAACTACTTTATATAGTTTGCGCACGCTTCCGAAAATAAGAAAAGCTTACTTCCCCCGTTTTTTAAAATGACAGCTTCTAGAAGGTTTACATGATTTCGTAAAAAACACGACTTTTTAGAAAATGTGTTTTATTTCATAAATGGAATCTACAAACTATGCACATTCTACGTCATAACGACTTTGTATAGTTTGCGCATGCGTCCGGAAATAACAAAAGCTTACTTCCAACGTTTTTTAAAATCACAGCTTCTAGAAGGTTTACATGATTTCGTAAAAAACACGAGTTTTTAGAAAATGTGTTTTATTTCATAAATGGAATCTACAAAGTATGCACATTCTACGTCATAACGACTTTGTATTGTTTGTGCATGCATCCGGAAATAACAAAAGCTTACTTCCACCGTTTTTTAAAATCACAGCTTCTAGAAGGTTTACATGATTTCGTAAAAAACACGAGTTTTTAGAAAATGTGTTTTATTTCATAAATGGAATCAACAAAGTTTGCACATTCTACGTCATAACTACTTTATATAGTTTGCGCACGCTTCCGAAAATAAGAAAAGCTTACTTCCCCCGTTTTTTAAAATCACAACTTCTAGAAGGTTTACATGATTTCGTAAAAAACACGAGTTTTTAGAAAATGTGTTTTATTTCATAAATGGAATCAACAAAGTATGCACATTCTACGTCATAACTACTTTCTATAGTTTGCACACGCTTCCGAAAATAAGAAAAGCTTACTTCCCCTGTTTTTTAAAATCACAGCTTCTAGAAGGTTTACACGATTTCTTAAAAAACACGAGTTTTTAGAAAATGTGTTTTATTTCATAAATGGAATCTACAAAGTATGCACATTCTACGTCATAACGACTTTCTATAGTTTGCGCATGCGTCCGGAAATAAGAAAAGCTTACTTCCACCGTTTTTTAAAATCACGGCTTCTAGAAGGTTTACATGATTTCGTAAAAAACACAAGTTTTTAGAAAATGTGTTTTATTTGATAAATGGAATCTACAAAGTATGCACATTCTAGGTCATAACGACTTTCTATAGTTTGCACATGCGTCTGGAAATAACAAAAGCTTACTTCCAACGTTTTTTAAAATCACAGCTTCTAGAAGGTTTACATGATTTCTTAAAAAACATGAGTTTTTAGAAAATGTGTTTTATTTCATAAATGGAATCTACAAAGTATGCACATTCTACGTCATAACAACTTTGTATTGTTTGTGCATGCATCCGGAAATAACAAAAGCTTACTTCCACCGTTTTTTAAAATCACAGCTTCTAGAAGGTTTACATGATTTCATAAAAAACACGAGTTTTTAGAAAATGTGTTTTATTTCATAAATGGAATCTATAAAGTATTCACATTCTACGTCATAACGACTTTCTATAGTTTGCGCATGCGTCCGGAAATAAGAAAAGCTTACTTCCCCCGTTTTTTAAAATCACAGCTTCTAGAAGGTTTACATGATTTTTTAAAAAACATGAGTTTTTAGAAAATTTGTTTTATTTCATAAATGGAATCTACAAAGTATCCACATTCTATGTCATAATGACCTTTTATAGTTTGTGCATGCGTCCGGAAATAAGAAACACTTACATCCACCGTTTTTTAAAATCACAGCTTCTAGAAGGTTTACATGATTTCGTAAAAAACACGAGTTTTTAGAAAATGTGTTTTATTTCATAAATGGAATCAACAAAGTATGCACATTCTACGTCATAACGACTTTGTATTGTTTGCGCATGCGTGTGGAAATAAGAAAAGCTTACTTCCACTGTTTTTTAAAATCACAACTTCTAGAATGTTTACATGATTTCGTAAAAAACACGAGTTTTTAGAAAATGTGTTTTATTTCATAAATGGAATCAACAAAGTATGCCCATTCTACGTCATAACTACTTTCTATAGTTTGCGCACGCTTCCGAAAATAAGAAAAGCTTACTTCCCCCGTTTTTTAAAATCACAGCTTCTAGAAGGTTTACACGATTTCGTAAAAAACACGAGTTTTTAGAAAATGTGTTTTATTTCATGAATGGAATCTACAAAGTATGCACATTCTATGTCATAATGACTTTCTATAGTTTGCGCATGCGTCCGGAAATAAGAAAAGATTACTTCCACCGTTTTTTAAAATCACGGCTTCTAGAAGGTTTACATGATTTCGTAAAAAACACGAGTTTTTAGAAAATGTGTTTTATTTGATAAATGGAATCTACAAAGTATGCACATTCTACGTCATAACGACTTTCTATAGTTTGCGCATGCATCCTGAAATAAGAAAAGCTTACTTCCACCGTTTTTTAAAATCACGGCTTCTAGAAGGTTTACATGATTTCGTAAAAAACACGAGTTTTTAGAAAATGTGTTTTATTTGATAAATGGAATCTACAAAGTATGCACATTCTACGTCATAACGACCTTCTATAGTTTGCGCATGCGTCCGGAAATAAGAAAAGCTTACTTGTCCCGTTTTTAAAAATCACAGCTTCTAGAAGGTTTACATGATTTCGTAAAAAACACGAGTTTTTAGAAAATGTGTTTTATTTCATAAATGGAATCTACAAAGTATGCACATTCTACGTCATAACAACTTTGTATTGTTTGCGCAAGCGTCCGGAAATGACAAAAGCTTACTTCCACCGATTTTTAAAATCACAGCTTCTAGAAGGTTTTCATGATTTCGTAAAATACACGAGTTTTTAGAAAATGTATTTTATTTCATAAATGGAATCTAAAAAGTATGCACATTCTACGTCATAATGACTTTGTATAGTTTGCGCATGCGTCCAGAAATAACAAAAGCTTACTTCCAACGTTTTTTAAAATGACAGCTTCTAGAAGGTTTACATGATTTCGTAAAAAACACGACTTTTTAGAAAATGTGTTTTATTTCATAAATGGAATCTTCAAAGTATGCACATTCTACGTCATAACGACTTTGTATGTTTGTGCATGCATCCGGAAATAACAAAAGCTTAGTTCCACCGTTTTTTAAAATCACAGCTTCTAGAAGGTTTACATGATTTCATAAAAAAAACGAGTTTTTAGAAAATGTGTTTTGTTTCATAAATGGAATCTACAAAGTATGCACATTCTACGTCATAACGAATTTCTATAGTTTGCGCATGCGTCCGGAAATAAGAAAAGCTTACTTCCCCCATTTTTTAAAATCACAGCTTCTAGAAGGTTTACAAGATTTTTTAAAAAACACGAGTTTTTAGAAAATTTGTTTTATTTCATAAATGGAATCTACAAAGTATGCACATTCTATGTCATAACGAATTTTTATAGTTTGTGCATGCGTCCGGAAATAAGAAACGCTTACATCCACCGTTTTTTAAAATCACAGCTTCTAGAAGGTTTACATGATTTCGTAAAAAACAGGAGTTTTTAGAAAATGTGTTTTATTTCATAAATGGAATCAACAAAGTATGCACATTCTACGTCATAACGACTTTGTATTGTTTGCGCATGCGTGTGGAAATAAGAAAAGCTTATTTCCATCGTTTTTTAAAATCACAACTTCTAGAAGGTTTACATGATTTCGTAAAAAACACGCGTTTTTAGAAAATGTGTTTTATTTCATAAATGGAATCAACAAAGTATGCACATTCTACGTCATAAATACTTTCTATAGTTTGCGCACGCTTCTGAAAATAAGAAAAGCTTACTTCCCCCGTTTTTTAAAATCACAGCTTCTAGAAGGTTTACATGATTTCGTAAAAAACACGAGTTTTTAGAAAATGTGTTTTATTTCATGAATGGAATCTACAAAGTATGCACATTCTACGTCATAATGACTTTCTATAGTTTGCGCATGCGTCCGGAAATAAGAAAAGCTTACTTCCACCGTTTTTTAAAATCACGGCTTCTAGAAGGTTTACATGATTTCGTAAAAAACACGAGTTTTTAGAAAATGTGTTTTATTTGATAAATGGAATCTACAAAGTATGCACATTCTACGTCATAACGACTTTCTATAGTTTGCGCATGCGTCCGGAAATAAGAAAAGCTTACTTGTCCCGTTTTTTAAAATCACAGCTTCTAGAAGGTTTACATGATTTCGTAAAAAACACGAGTTTTTAGAAAATGTGTTTTATTTCATAAATGGAATCTACAAAGTATGCGCATTCTACGTCATAACGACTTTGTATTGTTTGCGCAAGCGTCCGGAAATAACAAAAGCTTACTTCCACCGTTTTTTAAAATCACAGCTTTTAGAAGGTTTACATGATTTCGTAAAAAACACGAGTTTTTAGAAAATGTGTTTTATTTCATAAATGGAATCTACAAAGTATGCACATTCTACGTCATAACGGCTTTCTATTGTTTGCGCATGCGTCCGGAAATAAGAAAAGCTTACTTCCACCGTTTTTTAAAATCACATCTTCTAGAAGGTTTACATGATTTCGTAAAAAACACGAGTTTTTAGAAAATGTGTTTTATTTCATAAATAGAATCAACAAAGTATGCACATTCTACGTCATAACGACTTTCTATAGTTTGCACATGCGTCCGGAAATAAGAAAAGCTTACTTCCATCGTTTTTTAAAATCACAGCTTTTAGAAGGTTTACATGATTTCGTAAGAAAACACGAGTTTTTAGAAAATGTGTTTTATTTCATAAATGGAATCAACAAAGTATGCACATTCTACCTCATAACGACTTTCTATAGTTTGCGCATGCGTCCGGAAATAAGAAAAGCTTACTTCCACCGATTTTTAAAATCACAGCTTCTAGAAGGTTTACATGATTTCGTAAAATACACGAGTTTTTAGAAAATGTATTTTATTTCATAAATGGAATATACAAAGTATGCACATTCTACGTTATAACGACTTTCTATAGTTTGCGCATGCGTCCGGAAATAAGAAAAGCTTACTTCCCCGGTTTTTTAAAATCACAGCTTGTAGAAGGTTTACATGATTTCTTAAAAAACACGAGTTTTTAGAAAATGTGTTTTATTTCATAAATGGAATCAACAAAGTATGCACATTCTACGTCATAACGACTTTCTATAGTTTGCGCATTCGTCCGGAAATAAGAAAACATTACTTCCACCGTTTTTTTAAATCACAGCTTCTAGAAGGATTACATGATTTCGTAAAAAACACGACTTTTTAGAAAATGTGTTTTATTTGATAAATGGAATCTACAAAGTATGCACATTCTACGTCATAACGACTTTCTATAGTTTGCGCATGCGTCCGGAAATAAGAAAAGCTTACTTCCCCCGTTTTTTAAAATCACAGCTTCTAGAAGGTTTACATGATTTCTTAAAAAACACGAGTTTTTAGAAAATGTGTTTTATTTCATCAATGGAATCAACAAAGTATGCACACTCTATGTCATAACTACTTTCTATAGTTTGCGCATGCGTTTGGAAATAAGAAAAGCTTACTTCCCCCCTTTTTTAAAATCACAGCTTCTAGAAGGTTTACATGATTTCCTAAAAAACACGAGTTTTTAGAAAATGTGTTTTATTTCATAAATGGAATCTACAAAGCATGCACATTCTACGTCATAACGACTTTCTATAGTTTGCGCACGCGTACGGAAATAAGAAACGCTTACTTCCACCGTTTTTTAAAATCACAGCTTCTAGAAGGTTTACGTGATCTCGTAAAAAACACGAGTTTTTAGAAAATGTGTTTTATTTCATAAATGGAATCAACAAAGTATGCACATTCTACGTCATAACGACTTTCTATAGTTTGCGCATTCATCCGGAAATAAGAAAAGCTTACTTCCCCGGTTTTTTAAAGTCACAACTTCTAGAAGGTTTACATGATTTCGTAAAAAACACGAGTTTTTAGAAAATGTATTTTATTTCATAAATGGAATCTACAAAGTATGCTCATTCTACGTCATAACGACTTTCTATAGTTTGCGCATGCGTCCGGAAATAAGAAACGCTTACTTCCACCGTTTTTTAAAATCACAGCTTCTAGAAGGTTTACATGATTTCGTAAAAAACACGAGTTTTTAGAAAATATGTTTTATTTCATTAATGGAATCAACAAAGTATGCACATTCTACGTCATAACGAATTTCTATAGTTTGCACATGCGTCCGGAAATAAGAAAAGCTTTCTTCCATCGTTTTTTAAAATCACAGCTTCTAGAAGGTTTACATGATTTCTTAAAAAACACAAGTTTTTATAAAATGTATTTTATTTCATAAATAGAATCAACAAAGTATGCACATTCTACGCCATATCGACTTTCTATAGTTTGCGCATGCGTTCGGAAATAAGAAAAGCTTACTTCCCCCGTTTTTTAAAATCACAGCTTCTAGAAGGTTTATATGATTTCTTAAAATACACGAGTTTTTAGAAAATGTGTTTTATTTCATAAATGGAATCTACAAAGTATGCACATTCTACGTCATAACGAATTTTTATAGTTTGTGCATGCATCCGGAAATAACAAAAGCTTACTTCCACCGTTTTTTAAAATCACAGCTTCTAGAAGGTTTACATGATTTCGTAAAAAACACGACTTTTTAGAAAATGTGTTTTATTTCATAAATGGAATCTACAAGTATGCACATTCTACGTCATAACGACTTTCTATTGTTTGCGCATGCGTCCGGAAATAAGAAAAGCTTACTTCCCACGTAATTTAAAATCACAGCTTCTAGAAGGTTTACATGATTTCTTAAAAAACACAAGTTTTTAGAAAATTTGTTTTATTTCATAAATGGAATCTACAAAGTATGCACATGCTATGAGATAACTACTTTCTATAGTTTGCGCATGCGTCCGGAAATAACAAAAGCTTACTTCCACCGTTTTTTAAAATCACAGCTTCTAGAAGGTTTACATGATTTCGTAAAAAACATGAGTTTTTAGAAAATGTGTTTTATTTCATAAATGGAATCTACAAAGTATGCACATTCTACGTCAAAACGCCTTTTTATTGTTTGCGGATGCGTCCGGAAAAACTAGAAGCTTACTTCCACCGTTTTTTAAAATCACAGCTTCTAGAAGGTTTACATGATTTCGTAAAAAACGCGAGTCTTTAGAAAATGTGTTTTATTTCATAAATAGAATCAACAAAGTATGCAAATTCTACGTCATAACAACTTTCTATAGTTTGCACATGCGTCCGGAAATAAGAAAAGCTTACCTCCATCGTTTTTTAAAATCACAGCTTCTAGAAGGTTTACATGATTTCGTAAAAAACACGAGTTTTTAGAAAATGTGTTTTATTTCATAAATGGAATCAACAAAGTATGCACATTCTACCTCATAACGACTTTCTATAGTTTGCGCATGCGTCCGGAAATAAGAAAAGCGTACCTCCACCGATTTTTAAAATCACAGTTTCTAGAAGGTTTACATGATTTCATAAAATACACGAGTTTTTAGAAAATGTATTTTATTTCATAAATGGAATCTACAAAGTATGCACATTCTACGTCATAACGACTTTGTATAGTTTGCGCATGCGTCCGGAAATAACAAAAGCTTACTTCCACCGTTTTTTAAAATCACAGCTTCTAGAAGGTTTACATGATTTAGTAAAAAACACTAGTTTTTAGAAAATGTGTTTTATTTCATAAATGGAATCTACAAAGTATGCACATTCTACGTCATAACGACTTTCTATAGTTTGCGCATGCGTCCGGAAATAACAAAAGCTTACTTCCCCCGTTTTTTAAAATCACAGATTCTAGAAGGTTTAGATGATTTCTTAAAAAACACGAGTTTTTAGAAAATTTGTTTTATTTCATAAATGGAATCTACAAAGTATGCACATTCTATGTCATAACGACTTTTTATAGTTTGTGCATGCATCCGGAAATAAGAAACGCTTACATCCACCATTTTTTAAAATCACAGCTTCTAGAAGGTTTACATGATCTCGTAAAAAACACGAGTTTTTAGAAAATGTGTTTTATTTCATAAATGGAATCAACAAAGTATGCACATTCTACGTCATAATGACTTTGTATTGTTTGCGCATTTGTGTGGAAATAAGAAAAGCTTACTTCCACCGTTTTTTAAAATCACAGCTTCTAGAAGGTTTACATGATTTCTTAAAAAACACGAGTTCTTAGAAAATGTGTTTTATTTCATAAATGGAATCTACAAAGTATGCACATTCTACGTCATAACGACATTCTATAGTTTGCGCATGCGTCAGGAAAAAAGAGAAGCTTACTTCCACCGTTTTTTAAAATCACAGCTTCTAGAAGGTTTACATGATTTCGTAAAAAACACAAGTTTTTAGAAAATGTGTTTTATTTCATAAATGGAATCAACAAAGTATGCACATTCTACGTCATAACGACTTTCTTTAGTTTGCGCATTCGTCCGGAAATAAGAAAAGCTTACTTCCACCGTTTTTTAAAATCACAGCTTCTAGAAGGATTACATGATTTCGTAAAAAACACGAGTTTTTAGAAAATGTGTTTTATTTGATAAATGGAATCTACAAAGTATGCACATTCTACGTCATAACGACTTTCTATAGTTTGCGCATGCGTCCGGAAATAAGAAAAGCTTACTTCCCCCGTTTTTTAAAATCACGCCTTCTAGAAGGTTTACATGATTTCTTAAAAAACACGAGTTTTTAGAAAATGTGTTTTATTTCATAAATGGAATCAACAAAGTATGCACATTCTATGTCATAACTACTTTCTATAGTTTGCGCATGCGTTTGGAAATAAGAAAAGCTTACTTCCCCCGGTTTTTAAAATCACAGCTTCTAGAAGGTTTACATGATTTCTTAAAAAACACGAGTTTTTAGAAAATGTGTTTTATTTCATAAATGGAATCAACAAAGTATGCACATTCTACGTCATAACTACTTTCTATAGTTTGCGCATGCATTTGGAAATAAGAAAAGCTTACTTCCCCCGTTTTTTAAAATCACAGCTTCTAGAAGGTTTACATGATTTCTTAAAAAACACGAGTTTTAAGAAAATGTGTTATATTTCATAAATGGAATCAACAAAGTATGCACATTCTACCGCATAACGACTTTCTATAGTTTGCGCATGCGTCCGGAAATAAGAAAAGCTTACTTCCACCATTTTTTAAAATCACAGCTTCTAGAAGGATTACACGATTTCGTAAAAAACACAAGTTTTTAGAAAATGTGTTTTATTTCATAAATGGAATCAACAAAGTATGCACATTCTACGTCATAACAACTTTCTATAGTTTGCGCATGCGTTTTGAAATAAGAAAAGCTTACTTCCCCCGTTTTTTAAAATCACAGCTTCTAGAAGGTTTACATGATTTCTTAAAAAACACAAGTTTTTATAAAATGTGTTTTATTTCATAAATAGAATCAACAAAGTATGCACATTCTACGTCATAATGACTTTCTATAGTTTGCACATGCGTCCGGAAATAAGAAAAGCTTACTTCCACCGTTTTTTAAAATCACAGCTTCTAGAAGGTTTACATGATTTCGTAAAAAACACGAGTTTTTAGAAAATGTGTTTTATTTCATAAATGGAATCTACAAAGTATGCACATTCTACGTCATAACGACTCTCTATAGTTTGCACATTCATCCGGAAATAAGAAAATCTTACTTCCATTGTTTTTTAAAATCACAGCTTCTAGAACGATTACATGATTTCGTAAAAAACATGACTTTTTTAAAATGTGTTTTATTTGATAAATGGAATCTACAAAGTATGGACATTCTACGTCATAACGAATTTCTATAGTTTGCGCATGCGTCCGGAAATAAGAAAAGCTTACTTCCCCCGTTTTTTAAAATCACAGCTTCTAGAAGGTTTACATGATTTCTTAAAAAACACGAGTTTTTAGAAAATGTGTTTTATTTCATAAATGGAATCAACAAAGTATGCACATTCTATGTCATAACTACTTTCTATAGTTTGCGCATGCGTTTGGAAATAAGAAAAGCTTACTTCCCCCGTTTTCTAAAATCACAGCTTCTAGAAGGTTTAGATGATTTCTTAAAAAACACGAGTTTTTAGAAAATGTGTTTTATTTCATAAATGGAATCAACAAAGTATGCACATTCTACGTCATAACGTCTTTCTATAGTTTGCGCATGCTTCCGAAAATAAGAAAAGCTTACTTCCCCCGTTTTTTAAAATCACAGCTTCTAGAAGGTTTACACGATTTCGTAAAAAACACGAGTTTTTAGAAAATGTGTTTTATTTCATAAATGGAAACTACAAAGTATGCACATTCTACGTCATAACGACTTTGTATAGTTTGCGCATGCGTCCAGAAATAAGAAAAGCTTACTTCCACCGTTTTTTAAAATCACAGCTTCTAGAAGTTTTACATGATTTCGTAAAAAACATGACTTTTTAGAAAATGTGTTTTATTTGATAAATGGAATCTACAAAGTATGCACATTCTACGTCATAACGAGTTTCTATAGTTTGTGCATGCATCCAGAAATAAGAAAAGCTTACTTCCCCCATTTTTTAAAATCACAGCATCTAGAAGGTTTACATGATTTCTTAAAAAACACGAGTTTTTAGAAAATGTGTTTTATTTCATAAATGGAATCAACAAAGTATGCACATTCTATGTCATAACTACTTTCTATAGTTTGCGCATGCGTTTGGAAATAAGAAAAGCTTACTTCCCCCCTTTTTTAAAATCACAGCTTCTAGAAGGTTTACATGATTTCTTAAAAAACACGAGTTTTTAGAAAATGTGTTTTATTTCATAAATGGAATCAACAAAGTATGCACATTCTACGTCATAACTACTTTCTATAGTTTGCGCATGCGTTTGGAAATAAGAAAAGCTTACATCCCCCGTTTTTTAAAATCACAGCTTCTAGAAGGTTTACATGATTTCTTAAAAAACACAAGTTTTAAGAAAATGTGTTTTATTTCATAAATGGAATCAACAAAGTATGCACATTCTACGTCATAACGACTTTCTATAGTTTGCGCATGCGTCCGGAAATAAGAAAAGCTTACTTCCACCGTTTTTTAAAATCACAGCTTCTAAAAGGTTTACATGATTTCGTAAAAAACACGAGTTTTTAGAAAATGTGTTTTATTTCATAAATGGAATCTACAAAGTATGCACATTCTACGTCATAACGTCTTTCTATAGTTTGCGCATGCTTCTGAAATTAAGAAAAGCTTACTTCCCCCTTTTTTTAAAATCATAGCTTCTAGAAGGTTTACACGATTTCGTAAAAAACACGAGTTTTTAGAAAATGTGTTTTATTTCATAAATGGAATCTACAAAGTATGCACATTCTACGTCATAACGACTTTGTATAGTTTGCGCATGCGTCCGGAAATAAAAAAAGATTTCTTCCCCCGTTTTTTAAAATCACAGCTTCTAGAAGGTTTACATGATTTCGTAAAAAACACGAGTTTTTAGAAAATTTGTTTTATTTCATAAATGGAATCTACAAAGTATACACATTCTACGTCATAACGACTTTCTATAGTTTGTGCATGCGTCCGGAAATAAGAAATGCTTACATCCACCATTTTTTAAAATCACAGCTTCTAGAAGGTTTACATGATTTCGTAAAAAACACGAGTTTTTAGAAAAACATTTTTATTTCATAAATGGAATCAACAAAGTATGCAAATTCTACGTCATAACCACTTTGTATAGTTTGCGCATGCATCTGGAAATAAGAAAAGCTTCCTTCCACCGTTTTTTAAAATCACATCTTCTAGAAGGTTTACATGATTTCGTAAGAAACACGAGTTTTTAGAAAATGTGTTTTATTTCATAAATGGAATCTGCAAAGTATGCACATTCTACATCATAACGACTTTCTATAGTTTGCGCATTCGTCCGGAAATAAGAAAAGCTTACTTCCACCATTTTTTAAAATCACAGCTTCTAGAAGGTTTACATGATCTCCTAAAAAACACGAGTTTTTAGAAAATGTGTTTTATTTCATAAATGGAATCTACAAAGTATGCACATTCTACGTCATAACGAATTTCTATAGTTTGCGCATGCGTCCGGAAATAACAAAAGCTTACTTCCCCCGTTTTTTAAAATCACAGCTTCTAGAAGGTTTACATGATTTCTTAAAAAACACGAGTTTTTAGAAAATGTGTTTTATTTCATAAATGGAATCAACAAAGTATGCACATTCTACATCATAACGACTTTCTATAGTTTGCGCATTCCTCCGGAAATAAGAAAAGCTTACTTCCACCGTTTTTTAAAATCACAGCTTCAAGAAGGTTTACATGATTTCCTAAAAAACATGAGTTTTTAGAAAATGTGTTTTATTTCATAAATGGAATCTACAAAGTATGCACATTCTACGTCATAACGACTTTCTATAGTTTGCGCACGCGTCCGGAAATAAGAAAAGCTTACTTCCCCCGTTTTTTAAAATCACAGCTTCTAGAAGGTATACATGATTTCATAAAAAACACGATTTTTTAGAAAATGTGTTTTATTCCATAAATGGAATCTACAAAGTATGCACATTCTACGTCATAACGACATTCTATAGTTTGCGCATGCCTCCGGAAATAAGAAAAGCTTACTTCCACCGTTTTTTAAAATCACAGCTTCTAGAAGGTTTACATGATTTCGTAAAAAACACGAGTTTTTAGAAAATGTGTTTCATTTCATAAATGGAATCTACAAAGTATGCACATTCTACATCATAACGACTTTCTTTAGTTTGCGCATGCGTCCGGAAATAAGAAAAGCTTACTTCCACCGTTTTTTAAAATCACTGCTTCTCGAAGGTTTACATGATTTCGTAAAAAACACGGGTTTTTAGAAAATGTGTTTTATTTCATAAATGGAATCTACAAAGTATGCACATTCTACGTCATAATGACTTTCTATCGTTTGCGCATGCATCCGGAAATAAGAAAAGCTTACTTCCACCGTTTTTTAAAATCACAGCTTCTAGTAGGTTTACATGATTTCGTAAAAGACACGAGTTTTTAGAAAATGTGTTTTATTTCATAAATGAAATCTAAAAAGTATGCACATTCTACGTCATAACGATTTTCTATAGTTTGCGCATGCTTCCGGAAATAAGAAAAGCTTACTTCCCCCGTTTTTTAAAATCACAACTTCAAGAAGGTTTACATGATTTCTTAAAAAACACGAGTTTTTAGAAAATGTGTTTTATTTCATAAATATAATCAACAAAGTATGCACATTATACGTCATAACGACTTTCTATACTTTGCGCATGCGTCTGGAAATAAGAAAAGCTTACTTCCCCCGTTTTTTAAAATCACAGTTTCTAGAAGGTTTACATGATTTCGTAAAAAACATGAGTTTTTAGAAAATGTGTTTTATTTCATGAAAGGAATCTACAAAGTATGCAAATTCTACGTCATAACGACTTTCTATAGTTTGCGCATGCGTCCGGAAATACGAAACGCTTACTTCCACCGTCTTTTAAAATCACAGCTTCTAGAAGGTTTACATGATTTCGTAAAAAACATGAGTTTTTAGAAAATGTGTTTTATTTCATAAATGGAATCAACAAATTATGCACATTCTACGTCATAACGACTTACTATAGTTTGCGCATTCGTCTGGAAATAAGAAAATCTTACTTCCGCCGTTTTTTAAAATCACAGCTTCTAGAAGGTTTACATGATTTCGTAAAAAACATGAGCTTTTAGAAAATGTGTTGTATTTCATAAATGGAATCTACAGAGTATGCTCATTCTACGTCATAAGGACTTTCTATTGTTTGCGCATGCATCCGGAAATAAGAAACGCTTACTTCCCCCGTTTTTTAATATCACAGCTTCTAGAAGGTTTACATGATTTCGTAAAAAACACGAGTTTTTAGAAAATGTGTTTTATTTCATAAATGGAATCAACAAAGTATGAACATTCTACGTCATAATGACTTTCTATAGTTTGTGCATGCGTCCGGAAATAAGAAAAGCTTACTTCCCTAGTTTTTTAAAATCACAGCTTCTAGAAGGTTTACATGATTTCTTAAAAAACACAAGTTTTTAGAAAATGTGTTTTCTTTCATAAATGGAAACAACAAAGTACGCACATTCTACGTCATAACGACTTTGTATAGTTTGTGCATGCGTTTGGAAATAAGAAAAGCTTACTTCCCCCGTTTTATAAATCACAGCTTCTAGAAGGTTTACATGATTTCTTAAAAAACAAGAGTTTTTAGAAAATGTGTTTTATTTCATAAATGGAATCAACAAAGTATGCACATTCTACGTCATAACGTCTTTCTATAGTTTGCGCATGTGTTCGGAAATAAGAAAAGCTTACTTCCCCCGTTTTTTAAAATCACAGTTCTAGAAGGTTTACATGATTTATTAAAAAACACGAGTGTTTAGAAAATGTGTTTTATTTTATCAATGGAATCAACAAAGTATGAATATTCTACGTCAGAACGACTTTCTATAGTTTGCGCATGCGTCCGAAAATAAGAAAAGCTTACTTCTCCTGTTTTTTTAAATCACAGCTTCTAGAAAGTTTACATGATTTCTTAAAAAACACGAGTTTTTAGAAAATGTGTTTTATTTCATAAATGGAATCAACAAACTATGCACATTCTACGTCATAATGACTTTCTATAGTTTGCGCATTCGTTCGGAAATAAGAAAAGCTTACTTTCGTCGTTATTTAAAATCACAGCTTCTAGAATGTTTACTTGATTTCTTAAAAAACATTAGTTTTTAGGAAATGTGTTTTATTTCATAAATCGAATCAACAAAGTATACCCATTCTACGTCATAACGACTTTCTATAGTTTGCGCATGCTTCTGAAAATAAGAAAAGCTTACTTCCACCGTTTTTTAAAATCACAGCTTCTAGAAGGTTTACATGATTTCGTAAAAAACACGAGTTTTTAGAAAATGTGTTTTATTTCATAAATGGAATCTACAAAGTATGCACATTCTACGTCATAACGACTTTCTATAGATTGTGCATGCGTCCGGAAATAAGAAAAGCTTTCTTCCCCCGTTTTTTAAAATCACAGCTTCTAAAAGGTTTACATGATTTCGTAAAAAAGACGAGTTTTTAGAAAATTTGTTTTATTTCATAAATGGAATCTACAAAGTATGCACATTCTATGTCATAACGACTTTCTATAGTTTGCGCATGCGTCCAGAAATAAGAAACGCTTACATCCACCGTCTTTTAAAATCACAGCTTCTAGAAGGTTTACATGATTTCCTAAAAAACACGAGTTTTTAGCAAATGTGTTTTATTTCATAAATGGAATCAACAAAGTATGCACATTCTACGTCATAATGACTTTGTATAGTTTGCGCATGCGTCTGGAAATAAGAAAATCTTACTTCCACCGTTTTTTAAAATCACAGCTTCTAGAAGGTTTACATGATTTCGTAAAAAACACGAGTTTATAGAAAATGTGTTTTATTTCATAAATGGAATCTACAAAGTATGCACATTCTACGTCATAACGACATTCTATAGTTTGCACATGCGTCCGGAAAAAAGAGAAGCTTACTTCCACCGTTTTTTAAAATCACAGCTTCTAGAAAGTTTACATGATTTCGTAAAAAACACTAGTTTTTAGAAAATGTGTTTTATTTCATAAATGGAATCTACAAAGTATGCACATTCTACGTCATAACGACTTTCTATAGTTTGCGCATGCGTCCGGAAATAAGAAAAGCTTACGTCCCCCGTTTTTTAAAATCACAGCTTCTATATGGTTTTCATGATTTCTTAAAAAACACGAGTTTTTAGAAAATGTGTTTTATTTCATAAATGGAATCAACAAAGTATGCACATTCTACGTCATAACGACTTTCTATAGTTTGCGCATGCATCTAGAAATAAGAAAAGCTTACTTCCCCCGTTTTTTAAAATCACAGCTTCTAGAAGGTTTACATGATTTCGTAAAAAACACGAGTTTTTAGAAAATGTGTTTTATTTCATAAATGGAATCTACAAAGTATGCACATTCTACGTCATAACGTCTTTCTATAGTTTGCGCATGCTTCTGAAATTAAGAAAAGCTTACTTCCCCCTTTTTTTAAAATCATAGCTTCTAGAAGGTTTACACGATTTCGTAAAAAACACGAGTTTTTAGAAAATGTGTTTTATTTCATAAATGGAATCTACATAGTATGCACATTCTACGTCATAACGACTTTGTATAGTTTGCGCATGCGTCCGGAAATAAAAAAAGATTTCTTCCCCCGTTTTTTAAAATCACAGCTTCTAGAAGGTTTACATGATTTCGTAAAAAACACGAGTTTTTAGAAAATTTGTTTTATTTCATAAATGGAATCTACAAAGTATACACATTCTACGTCATAACGACTTTCTATAGTTTGCGCATGCGTCCGGAAATAAGAAATGCTTACATCCACCATTTTTTAAAATCACAGCTTCTAGAAGGTTTACATGATTTCGTAAAAAACACGAGTTTTTAGAAAAACATTTTTATTTCATAAATGGAATCAACAAAGTATGCAAATTCTACGTCATAACCACTTTGTATAGTTTTCGCATGCATATGGAAATAAGAAAAGCTTCCTTCCACCGTTTTTTAAAATCACATCTTCTAGAAGGTTTACATGATTTCGTAAGAAACACGAGTTTTTAGAAAATGTGTTTTATTTCATAAATGGAATCTAGAAAGTATGCACATTCTACATCATAACGACTTTCTATAGTTTGCGCATTCGTCCGGAAATAAGAAAAGCTTACTTCCACCATTTTTTAAAATCACAGCTTCTAGAAGGTTTACATGATCTCCTAAAAAACACGAGTTTTTAGAAAATGTGTTTTATTTCATAAATGGAATCTACAAAGTATGCACATTCTACGTCATAACGACTTTCTATAGTTTGCGCATGCGTCCGGAAATAAGAAAAGCTTACTTCTCCCGTTTTTTAAAATCACAGCTTCTAGAAGGTTTTCATGATTTCTTAAACAACACGAGTTTTTAGAAAATGTGTTTTATTTCATAAATGGAATCAACAAACTATGCACATTCTATGTCATAACGACTTTCTATAGTTTGCGCATTCGTCCGGAAATAAGAAAAGCTTACTTCCCCCGTTTTTTAAAATCACAGCTTCTAGAAGGTTTACATGATTTGTTAAAAAACATGAGTTTTTAGAAAATGTGTTTTATTTCTTAAATGGAATCAACAAAGTATGCACATTCTACGTCATAACGACTTTCTATAGTTTGCGCATGCGTCCGGAAATAAGAAAAGCTTACTTCCCTCGTTTTTTAAAATCACAGCTTCTAGAAGGTTTACATGATTTCTTAAAAAACACGAGTTTTTAGAAAATGTGTTTTTATTTCATAAATGGAATCAACAAAGTATGCACATTCTACATCATAACGACTTTCTATAGTTTGCGCATTCGTCCGGAAATAAGAAAAGCTTACTTCCACCGTTTTTTAAAATCATAGCTTCTAGAAGGTTTACATGATTTCGTAAAAAACACGAGTTTTTAGAAAATGTGTTTTATTTCATAAATGGAATCAACAAAGTATGCACATTCTACGTCATAACAACTTTCTATAGTTTATGCATGCGTCCGGAAATAAGAAAAGCTTACTTCCACCGTTTTTTAAAATCACAGCTTCTAGAAGGTTTACATGATTTCGTAAAAAACACGAGTTTTTAGAAAATGGGTTTTATTTCATAAATGGAATCTACAAAGTATGCACATTCTACGTCATAACAATTTTCTATAGTTTGCGCATGCGTCCGGAAATAAGAAAAGCTTACTTCCCCCATTTTTTAAAATAACAGCTTCTAGAAGGTTTACATGATTTCTTAAAAAACACGAGTTTTTAGAAAATGCGTTTTTATTTCTTAAATGGAATCAACAAAGTATGCACATTCTACGTCATAACGACTTTCTATAGTTTGCGCATGCGTCCAGAAATAAGAAAAGCTTACTTCCACCATTTTTTAAAATCACAGCTTCTAGAAGGTTTACATGATTTCGTAAAAACCACGAGTTTTTAGAAAATGTGTTTTATTTCATAAATGGAATCTTCAAAGTATGCACATTCTACGGCATAACGACTTTCTATAGTTTGCGCATGCGTCCGGAAATAAGAAAAGCTTACTTCCCCCGTTTTTTAAAATCACAACTTCTAGAAGGTTTACATGATTTCTTAAAAAACACGAGTGTTTAGAAAATGTGTTTTATTTCATAAATGGAATCAACAAAGTATGCACATTCTACGTCATAACGATTTTCTATAGTTTGCGCATGCCTTTGGAAATAAGAAAAGCTTACTTCCCCCGTTTTTTAAAATCACAGCTTCTAGAAGGTTTACATGATTTCGTAAAAAACACGAGTTTTTAGAAAATGTGTTTTATTTCATGAATGGAATCTACAAAGTATGCACATTCTACGTCATACGACTTTCTATAGTTTGCGCATGCGTCCGGTAAATAAGAAAAGCTTACTTCCCCCGTTTTTTAAAATCACAACTTCTAGAAGGATTACATGATTTCGTAAAAAACACGACTTTTTAGAAAATGTGTTTTATTTGATAAATGGAATCTACAAAGTATGCACATTCTACGTCATAACGACTTTCTATATTTTGCGCATGCGTCCGGAAATAAGAAAAGCTTACTTAGCCCATTTTTTAAAATCACAGCTTCTAGAAGGTTTACATGATTTCCTAAAAAACACGAGTTTTTAGAGAATGTGTTTTGTTTCATAAATGGAATCAACAAAGTATGCACATTCTATGTCATAACTACTTTCTATAGTTTGCGCATGCGTTTGGAAATAAGAAAAGCTTACTTCCCCTGTTTTTTAAAATCACAGCTTCTAGAAGGTTTACATGATTTCTTAAAAAACACGAGGTTTTAGAAAATGTGTTTTATTTCATAAATGGAATCAACAAAGTATGCACATTCTACGTCATAACAACTTTCTATAGTTTATGCATGCGTCCGGAAATAAGAACAGCTTACTTCCCCCGTTTTTTAAAATCACAGCTTCTAGAAGGTTTACATGATTTCGTAAGAAACACGAGTTTTTAGAAAATGTGTTTTATTTCATAAATGGAATCTACAAAGTATGCACATTCTACGTCATAACGACATTCTATAGTTTGCGCATGCATCCAGAAATAAGAAAAGCTTACTTCCCCAGTTTTTTAAAATCACAGCTTCTAGAAGGTTTACATGATTTCGTAAAAAACACGAGTTTTTAGAAAATGGGTTTTATTTCATAAATGGAATCTACAAAGTATGCACATTCTACATCATAACAATTTTCTATAGTTTGCGCATGCGTCCGCTAATAAGAAAAGCTTACTTCCCCCATTTTTTAAAATAACAGCTTCTAGAAGGTTTACATGATTTCTTAAAAAACACGAGTTTTTAGAAAATGTGTTTTATTTCTTAAATGGAATCAACAAAGTATGCACATTCTACGTCATAACGACTTTCTATAGTTTGCGCATGCGTCCGGAAATAAGAAAAGCTTACTTCCACCGTTTTTTAAAATCACAGCTTCTAGAAGGTTTACATGATTTCGTAAAAACCACGAGTTTTTAGAAAATGTGTTTTATTTCATAAATGGAATCTACAAAGTATGCACATTCTACGGCATAACGAATTTCTATAGTTTGCGCATGCGTCCGGAAATAAGAAAAGCTTACTTCCCCCGTTTTTTAAAATCACAACTTCTAGAAGGTTTACATGATTTCTTAAAAAACACGAATGTTTAGAAAATGTGTTTTATTTCATAAATGGAATCAACAAAGTATGCACATTCTACGTCATAACGATTTTCTATAGTTTGCGCATGCCTTTGGAAATAAGAAAAGCTTACTTCCCCCGTTTTTTAAAATCACATCTTCTAGAAGGTTTACATGATTTCGTAAAAAACACGAGGTTTTAGAAAATGTGTTTTATTTCATAAATGGAATCTACAAAGTATGCACATTCTACGTCATATGACTTTCTATAGTTTGCGCATGCGTCCGGTAAATAAGAAAAGCTTACTTCCCCCGTTTTTTAAAATCACAACTTCTAGAAGGATTACATGATTTCGTAAAAAACATGACTTTTTAGAAAATGTGTTTTATTTGATAAATGGAATCTACAAAGTATGCACATTCTACGTCATAACGACTTTCTATAGTTTGCGCATGCATCCGGAAATAAGAAAAGCTTACTTCCCCCGTTTTTTAAAATCACAGCTTCTAGAAGGTTTACATGATTTTCTAAAAAACACGAGTTTTTAGAAAATGTGTTTTGTTTCATAAATGGAATCAACAAAGTATGCACATTCTATGTCATAACTACTTTCTATAGTTTGCGCATGCGTTTGGAAATAAGAAAAGCTTACTTCCCCTGTTTTTTAAAATCACAGCTTCTAGAAGGTTTACATGATTTCTTAAAAAACACGAGGTTTTAGAAAATGTGTTTTATTTCATAAATGGAATCAACAAAGTATGCACATTCTACATCATAACTACTTTCTATAGTTTGCACACGCTTCCGAAAATAAGAAAAGCTTACTTCCCCCGTTTTTTAAAATCACAGCTTCTAGAAGGTTTACACGATTTCGTAAAAAACACGAGTTTTTAGAAAATGTGTTTTATTTCATAAATGGAATCTACAAAGTATGCACATTCTACGTCATAACGACTATCTATAGTTTGCCCATGCGTCCGGAAATAAGAAAAGCTTACTTCCACCGTTTTTTAAAATCACAGCTTCTAGAAGTTTTACATGATTTCGTAAAAAACACGACTTTTTAGAAAATGTGTTTTATTTGATAAAAAGAATCTACAAAGTATGCACATTCTACGTCATAACGACTTTCTATAGTTTGCGCATGCGTCCGGAAATAAGAAAAGTTTACTTCCCCGGTTTTTTAAAATCACACCTTCTAGAAGGTTTACATGATTTCTTAAAAAACACGAGTTTTTAGAAAATGTGTTTTATTTCATAAATGGAATCAACAAAGTATGCACATTCTAGGTCATAACTACTTTCTATAGTTTGCGCATGCGTTTGGAAATAAGAAAAGCTTACTTCCCCCGTTTTTTAAAATCACAGCATCTAGAAGGTTTACATGATTTCTTAAAAAACACGAGTTTTTTGAAAATGTGTTTTATTTCATAAATGGAATCAACAAAGTATGCACATTCTACATCATAACTACTTTCTATAGTTTGCACACGCTTCCGAAAATAAGAAAAGCTTACTTCCCCCGTTTTTTAAAATCACAGCTTCTAGAAGGTTTACACGATTTCGTAAAAAACACGAGTTTTTAGAAAATGTGTTTTATTTCATAAATGGAATCTACAAAGTATGCACATTCTACGGCATAACGAATTTCTATAGTTTGCGCATGCGTCCGGAAATAAGAAAAGCTTACTTCCCCCGTTTTTTAAAATCACAACTTCTAGAAGGTTTACATGATTTCTTAAAAAACACGAATGTTTAGAAAATGTGTTTTATTTCATAAATGGAATCAACAAAGTATGCACATTCTACGTCATAACGATTTTCTATAGTTTGCGCATGCCTTTGGAAATAAGAAAAGCTTACTTCCCCCGTTTTTTAAAATCACATCTTCTAGAAGGTTTACATGATTTCGTAAAAAACACGAGGTTTTAGAAAATGTGTTTTATTTCATAAATGGAATCTACAAAGTATGCACATTCTACGTCATATGACTTTCTATAGTTTGCGCATGCGTCCGGTAAATAAGAAAAGCTTACTTCCCCCGTTTTTTAAAATCACAACTTCTAGAAGGATTACATGATTTCGTAAAAAACATGACTTTTTAGAAAATGTGTTTTATTTGATAAATGGAATCTACAAAGTATGCACATTCTACGTCATAACGACTTTCTATAGTTTGCGCATGCGTCCGGAAATAAGAAAAGCTTACTTCCCCCGTTTTTTAAAATCACAGCTTCTAGAAGGTTTACATGATTTTCTAAAAAACACGAGTTTTTAGAAAATGTGTTTTGTTTCATAAATGGAATCAACAAAGTATGCACATTCTATGTCATAACTACTTTCTATAGTTTGCGCATGCGTTTGGAAATAAGAAAAGCTTACTTCCCCTGTTTTTTAAAATCACAGCTTCTAGAAGGTTTACATGATTTCTTAAAAAACACGAGGTTTTAGAAAATGTGTTTTATTTCATAAATGGAATCAACAAAGTATGCACATTCTACATCATAACTACTTTCTATAGTTTGCACACGCTTCCGAAAATAAGAAAAGCTTACTTCCCCCGTTTTTTAAAATCACAGCTTCTAGAAGGTTTACACGATTTCGTAAAAAACACGAGTTTTTAGAAAATGTGTTTTATTTCATAAATGGAATCTACAAAGTATGCACATTCTACGTCATAACGACTATCTATAGTTTGCCCATGCGTCCGGAAATAAGAAAAGCTTACTTCCACCGTTTTTTAAAATCACAGCTTCTAGAAGTTTTACATGATTTCGTAAAAAACACGACTTTTTAGAAAATGTGTTTTATTTGATAAAAAGAATCTACAAAGTATGCACATTCTACGTCATAACGACTTTCTATAGTTTGCGCATGCGTCCGGAAATAAGAAAAGTTTACTTCCCCGGTTTTTTAAAATCACACCTTCTAGAAGGTTTACATGATTTCTTAAAAAACACGAGTTTTTAGAAAATGTGTTTTATTTCATAAATGCAATCAACAAAGTATGCACATTCTAGGTCATAACTACTTTCTATAGTTTGCGCATGCGTTTGGAAATAAGAAAAGCTTACTTCCCCCGTTTTTTAAGATCACAGCATCTAGAAGGTTTACATGATTTCTTAAAAAACACGAGTTTTTTGAAAATGTGTTTTATTTCATAAATGGAATCAACAAAGTATGCACATTCTAGGTCATAACTACTTTCTATAGTTTGCGCATGCATTTGGAAATAAGAAAAGCTTACTTCCCCCGTTTTTTAAAATCACAGCTTCTACAAGGTTTACATGATTTCTTAAAAAACACGAGTTTTAAGAAAATGTGTTATATTTCATAAATGCTATCAACAAAGTATGCACATTCTACGTCATAACGACTTTCTATAGTTTGCGCATGCGTCCGGAAATAAGAAAAGCTTACTTCCACCGTTTTTTAAAATCACAGCTTCTAGAAGGATTACACGATTTCGTAAAAAACACAAGTTTTTAGAAAATGTGTTTTATTTCATAAATGGAATCTACAAAGTATGCACATTCTACGGCATAACGACTTTCTATAGTTTGCGCATGCGTCCGGAAATAAGAAAAGCTTACTTCCCCCGTTTTTTAAAATCACAGCTTCTAGACGGTTTACATGATTTCTTAAAAAACACGAGTGTTTAGAAAATGTGTTTTATTTCATAAATGGAATCAACAAAGTATGCACATTCTACGTCATAACGATTTTCTATAGTTTGCGCATGCCTTTGGAAATAAGAAAAGCTTACTTCCCCCGTTTTTTAAAATCACAGCTTCTAGAAGGTTTACATCATTTCGTAAAAAACACGAGTTTTTAGAAAATGTGTTTTATTTCATAAATGGAATCTACAAAGTATGCACATTCTACGTCATACGACTTTCTATAGTTTGCGCATGCGTCCGGTAAATAAGAAAAGCTTACTTCCCCCGTTTTTTAAAATCACAACTTCTAGAAGGTTTACATGATTTCGTAAAAAACAGGAGTGTTTAGAAAATGTGTTTTATTTCATAAATGAAATCTACAAAGTATGCACATTCTACGTCATAACGACTTTCTATAGTTTGCGTATGCATCCGGAAATAAGAAACGCTTACTTCCCCCGTTTTTTAAAATCACAGCTTCTAGAAGGTTTACATGATTTCGTAAAAAACACGAGTTTTTAGAAAATCTGTTTTATTTCATAAATGGAATCTACAAATTATGCACATTCAACGTCATAACGACTTTCTATTGTTTGCGCATGCGTCTGGAAATAAGAAAACCTTACTTCCACCATTTTTTAAAATCACAGCTTCTAGAAGGTTTACATGATTTCGTAAAAACCACGAGTTTTTAGAAAATGTGTTTTATTTCATAAATGGAATCTACACAGTATGCACATTCTACGGCATAACGACTTTCTATAGTTTGCGCATGCGTCCAGAAATAAGAAAAGCTTACTTCCCGCGTTTTTTAAAATCAGAGCTTCTAGAAGGTTTACATGATTTTTTTAAAAACACGAGTGTTTAGAAAATGTGTTTTATTTCATAAATGGAATCAACAAATTATGCACATTCTACGTCATAACAATTTTCTATAGTTTACGCATGCGTTTGGAAATAAGAAAAGCTTACTTCCCCCGTTTTCTAAAATCACAACTTCTAGAAGGTTTACATGATTTCGTAAAAAACACGAGTTTTTAGAAAATGTGTTTTATTTCATAAATGGAATCTAGAAAGTATGCACATTCTACGTCATACGACTTTCTATAGTTTGCGCATGCGTCCGGTAAATAAGAAAAGCTTACTTCCCCCGTTTTTTAAAATCACAACCTCTAGAAGGTGTACATGATTTTGTAAAAAACACGAGTTTTTATAAAATGTTTTTTATTTCATAAATGGAATCTACAAAGTATGAACATTCTACGTCATAAAGACATTCTATAGTTTGTGCATGCCTCCGGAAATAAGAAAAGCTTACTTCCACCATTTTTTAAAATCACAGCTTCTAGAAGGTTTACATGATTTCGTAAAAAACACGAATTTTTAGAAAATGGGTTTTATTTCATAAATGGAATCTACAAAGTATGCACATTCTACGTCATAACGACTTTCTATAGTTTTCGAATGCATCCGGAAATAAGAAACGCTTACTTCCCCCGTTTTTTAAAATCACAGCTTCTAGAAGGTTTACATTATTTCGTAAAAAACACGAGTTTTTAGAAAATGTGTTTTATTTCATAAATGGAATCTACAAACTATGCACATTCTACGTCATAACGACTTTATGTAGTTTGCGCATGTGTCCGGAAATAAGAAAAGCTTACTTCCCCCGGTTTTTAAAATCACAGCTTCTAGAAGGTTTACATGATTTCTTAAAAAACATGAGTTTTTAGAAAATGTGTTTTATTTCATAAATGGAATCAAAAAAGTATGCACATTCTACGTCATAACGACTTTCTATAGTTTGCGTATGCATTTGGAAATAAGAAAAGCTTACTTCCCCCGTTTTTTAAAATCACAGCTTTTAGAAGGTTTACATGATTTCTTAAAAAACAAGAGTTTTTAGAAAATGTGTCTTATTTCATAAATGGAATCTACAAAGTATGCACATTCTACGTCATAACGACATTCTATAGTTTGCGCATGCGTCCGGAAATAAGAAAAGCTTACTTCCACCGTTTTTTAAAATCACAGCTTCTAGAAGGTTTACATGATTTCGTAAAAAACACGAGTTTTTAGAAAATGTGTTTTATTTCATAAATGGAATCTACAAAGTATGCACATTCTACGTCATAACGACTTTCTATAGTTTGCACATCTGTCAGAAATAAGAAAGGCTTACTTCCCACGTTTTTTAAAATCACAGCTTCTAGGAGGTTTACATGATTTGTTAAAAAACACGAGTTTTTAGAAAATGGGTTTTATTTCATAAATGGAATCAACAAATTATGCACATTCTACGTCGTAACGACTTTCTATAGTTTGCGCATGCGTCCGGAAATAAGAAAAGCTTACTTCCACCGTTTTTTAAAATCACAGCTTCTAGAAGGTTTACATGATTTCGTAAAAAACCCGATTTTTTAGAAAATGTGTTTTATTTCATAAATGGAATCTACAAAGTATGCACATTCTACATCATAACGACTTTCTATAGTTTGCGCATGCGTCTGGAAATAAGAAAAGCTTACTTCCACCATTTTTTAAAATCATAGCTTCTAGAAGGTTTACATGATTTCGTAAAAAACACGAGTTTTTACAAAATGTGTTTTATTTCATAAATTGAATCTACAAAGTATGCACATTCTACGTCATAACGACATTCTATAGTTTGCGCATGCGTCCGGAAATAAGAAAAGCTTACTTCCCCCGTTTTTTAAAATCACAGCTTCTAGAAGGTTTACATGATTTCTTAAAAAACACGAGTGTTTAGAAAATGTGTTTTATTTCATAAATGGAATCAACAAAGTATGCACATTCTACGTCATAACGACTTTCTATAGTTTGCGCATGCGTTTGGAAATGAGAAAAGCTTACTTCCCCCGTTTTTTAAAATCACAGCTTCTAGAAGGTTTACCTGATTTCTTAAAAAAGACGAGTTTTTAGAAAATGTGTTTTATTTCATAAATAGAATCAACAAAGTATGCACATTCTACGTCATAACTACTTTCTGTAGTTTGCGCATGCGTTTGGAAATAAGAAAAGCTTACTTCCCCCGTTTTTTAAAATCACAGCTTCTAGAAGGTTTACATGATTTCTTAAAAAACACGAGTTTTTAGAAAATGTGTTTTATTTCATAAATGGAATCAACAAAGTATGCACATTCTACATCATAACGACTTTCTATAGTTTGCGCATTCCTCCGGAAATAACAAAAGCTTACTTCCACCGTTTTTTAAAATCACAGCTTCTAGAAGGTTTACATGATTTCGTAAAAAACACGATTTTTTAGAAAATGTGTTTTATTTCATAAATGGAATCTACAAAGTATGCACATTCTATGTCATAAAGACTTTCTATAGTTTGCGCATACGTCTGGAAATAAGAAAAGCTTACTTCCCCCGTTTTTTAAAATCACAGCTTCTAGAAGGTTTACATGATTTCGTAAAAAACACGAGTTTTTAGAAAATGTGTTTTATTTCATAAATGAAATCTACAAAGTATGCACATTCTACATCATAACGACTTTCTATAGTTTGCGCATGCATCCGGAAATAAGAAACGCTTACTTCCCCCGTTTTTTAAAATCACAGCTTCTAGAAGGTTTACATGATTTCGTAAAAAACACGAGTTTTTAGAAAATGTGTTTTATTTCATAAATGGAATCTACAAAGTATGCACATTCTACGTCATAACGAATTTATATAGTTTGCGCATGCGTCGGGAAATAACAAAAGCTTACTTCCCCCGTTTTTTAAAATCACAGCTTCTAGAAGGTTTACATGATTTCTTAAAAAACACGAGTTTTTAGAAAATGTGTTTTATTTCATAAATGGAATCAACAAAGTATGCACATTCTACGTCATAACGACTTTCTATAGTTTTCGCATGCGTTTGGAAATAAGAAAAGCTTACTTCCCCCGTTTTTTTAAATCACAGCTTCTAGAAGGTTTACATGATTTCGTAAAAAACCCGATTTTTTAGAAAATGTGTTTTATTTCATAAATGGAATCTACAAAGTATGCACATTCTACATCATAACGACTTTCTATAGTTTGCGCATGCGTCTGGAAATAAGAAAATCTTACTTCCACCATTTTTTAAAATCATAGCTTCTAGAAGGTTTACATGATTTCGTAAAAAACACGAGTTTTTACAAAATGTGTTTTATTTCATAAATAGAATCAACAAAGTATGCACATTCTACGTCATAACGACTTTCTATAGTTTGCGCGTGCGTCCAGAAATAAGAAAAGCTTACTTCCACCATTTCTTAAAATCACAGCTTCTAGAAGGTTTACATGATTTCGTAAAAAACACGAGTTTTTAGAAAATGTGTTTTATTTCATAACTTGAATCTACAAAGTATGCACATTCTACGTTATAACGACATTCTATAGTTTGCGCATGCGTCCGGAAATAAGAAAAGCTTACTTCCACCGTTTTTTAAAATCACACCTTCGAGAAGGTTTACATGGTTTCGTAAAAAACACGAGTTTTTAGAAAATGTGGTTTATTTCATAAATGGAATCTACAAAGTATGCACATTCTACGTCATAATGACTTTCTATACTTTGCACATCCGTCAAGAAATAAGAAAGGATTACTTCCCTCGTTTTTTAAAATCACAGCTTCTAGAAGGTTTACATGATTTGTTAAAAAACACGAGTTTTTAGAAAATGTGTGTTATTTCATAAATGGAATCAACAAAGTATGCACATTCTACGTCGTAACGGCTTTCTATAGTTTGCGCATGCGTCCGGAAATAAGAAAAGCTTACTTCCACCGTTTTTTAAAATCACAGCTTCTAGAAGGTTTACATGATTTCGTAAAAAAAACGAGTTTTTAGAAAATGTGTTTTATTTCATAAATGGAATCTACAAAGTATGCACATTCTACATCATAACGACTTTCTATAGTTTGCGCATGCGTCTGGAAATAAGAAAAGCTTACTTCCACCGTTTTTTAAAATCATAGCTTCTAGAAGGTTTACATGATTTCTTAAAAAACACGAGTTTTTAGAAAATGTGTTTTATTTCATAAATGGAATCTACAAAGTATCCACATTCTACGGCATAACGACTTTCTATAGTTTGCACATGCGTCCGGAAATAAGAAAAGCTTACTTCCCCCTTTTTTTAAAATCACAGCTTCTAGAAGGTTTACATGATTTCTTAAAAATCACGAGTGTTTAGAAAATGTGTTTTATTTCATAAATGGAATCAACAAAGTATGCACATTCTATGTCATAACGACTTTCTATAGTTTGCGCATGCGTTTGGAAATAAGAAAAGCTTACTTCCCCCGTTTTTTAAAATCACGGCTTCTAGAAGGTTTACATGATTTCTTAAAAAATACGAGTTTTTAGAAAATGTGTTTTATTTCATAAATAGAATTAACAAAGTATGCACATTCTACGTCATAACGACTTTCTGTAGTTTGCACATGCGTTTGGAAATAAGAAAAGCTTACTTCCCCCGTTTTTTAAAATCACAGCTTCTAGAAGGTTTACATGATTTCTTAAAAAACACGAGTTTTTAGAAAATGTGTTTTATTTCATAAATGGAATCAACAAAGTATGCACATTCTACATCATAACGACTTTCTATAGTTTGCGCATTCGTCCGGAAATAAGAAAAGCTTACTTCCACCGTTTTTTAAAATCACAGCTTCTAGAAGGTTTACATGATTTCGTAAAAAACACGAGTTTTTAGAAAATGGGTTTTATTTCATAAATGGAATCTACAAAGTATGCACATTCTACGTCATAACGACTTTCTATAGTTTGCGAATGCATCCGGAAATAAGAAACGCTTACTTCCCCCGTTTTTTAAAATCACAGCTTCTAGAAGGTTTGCATGATTTCGTAAAAAACACGAGTTTTTAGAAAATGTGTTTTATTTCATAAATGGAATCTACAAACTATGCACATTCTACGTCATACGACTTTCTATAGTTTGCGCATGCGTCCGGTAAATAAGAAAAGCTTACTTCCCCCGTTTTTTAAAATCACAACTTCTAGAAGGTGTACATGATTTTGTAAAAAAAACACGAGTTTTTAGAAAATGTTTTTTATTTCATAAATGGAATCTACAAAGTATGCACATTCTACGTCATAACGACATTCTATAGTTTGTGCATGCCTCTAGAAATAAGAAAAGCTTACTTCCACCATTTTTTAAAATCACAGCTTCTAGAAGGTTTACATGATTTCGTAAAAAACACGAGTTTTTAGAAAATGGGTTTTATTTCATAAATGGAATCTACAAAGTATGCACATTCTACGTCATAACGACTTTCTATAGTTTGCGCATGCGTCTGGAAATAAGAAAAACTTACTTCCCCCATTTTTTAAAATCACCGCTTCTAGAACGTTTACATGATTTCTTAAAAAACACGAGTTTTTAGAAAATGTGTTTTATTTCATAAATGGAATCAACAAAGTATGCACATTCTACGTCATTACGAATTTCTATAGTTTGCGCATGCGTCCGGAAATAAGAAAAGCTTACTTCCACCGTTTTTTAAAATCACAGCTTCTAGAAGGTTTACATGATTTCGTAAAAAACACGAGTATTTAGAAAATGTGTTTTATTTCATAAATGGAATCTACAAAGTATGCACATTCTACGTCATAACGACTTTCTATAGTTTGCGCATGCGGCCGGAAATAAGAAAAGCTTACTTCCCCCGTTTTTTAAAATCACAGCTTCTAGAAGGTTTACATGATTTCTTAAAAAACACGAGTTTTTAGAAAATGTGTTTTATTTCATAAATGGAATCAACAAAGTATGCACATTCTACTTCATAACGACTTTCTATAGTTTTTGCATGCGTTTGGAAATAAGAAAAGCTTACTTCCCCCGTTTTTTAAAATCATAGCTTCTAGAAGGTTTACATGATTTGTTGAAAAACACGAGTTTTTAGAAAACGTGTTTTATTTCATAAATGGAATCAACAAAGTATGCACATTCTACGTCATAACGACTTTCTATAGTTTGCTATTTCATGAGATAAATGATATTTTTATTATCTTTGATTAATAGGGTGCTTTGGTCTACACACAGAGTTTAGAAAAATGAAGAATATGAACAAGGCCTAACAATAAATTTGTTTAATTTTCAAATCAAACTAGAATTTGTATTGATGAAACCCTAAAGCTACTGGACATTTTCAAATTTCTATAGTCTACAATCTATGGTCTAGTGAATACTCTATTATTTGGCATGCATAGGTTTGTCAACCTCAACTCAATTGCCATGAACGGAATGATGAACAAGCAGTTATGATATGCATCAGATGGATTTTGTTTGAGGACAATCAAACCCACGACCTAGAGAAACAGCTCAGGTTTCTCCTCTGTTGTTATGGTTGGTCTTAAATTTGTGAAAGGATTAAGCTACTTTAGCACCCAAACCATGGCTCCGATCACAAATCCGTCGCTTCTGATGGATCCGGGACGTCGAGTTTCAGTAAGGGGACACCCGACAACGTGCCTCGAAGTCCTGGAAATAGTGCTAATGTGCCATCTCCGGAGCTAGGGTTTTTCTCAGTGAAGGCCTTTCAAATATTGCTCAAGGGGGGTATTTCTCGTCTGGAGGACCCTGGGCATGTGTGGCCACTGTGGAAAGGTCCACAATGGCCACGTGGACCTGTGGGAGCCGACAAAATCCAAGTCCACTCCCAGTTTGGGTCTCGTGGCCCCGGAGGAATTCCTCAAAGTGTCCGTGAATGGCCCCGGGGTGCCCAACAAAAATGCCCGCAAAACCCAAACCGTGGCTCTGATCGCGAATCCATCGATTCCGATGGATCCGGGATTCCGGGTTTCAGGTAGGGCACCCCCCATAGTGTGCATCAAAGTCCAGGAAATGGTGCCAATGTGTAGGGTCCGTCAAGTTGAGCAAGAGATTTTTTTTATCTACGAGTTACAAATATATTTATATATACAAACATATCTACGTCATAATGACTTTCTATAGTTTGCGCTTACTTCCACGATTTTTTAGAAAATGTGTTTTATTTCATAAATGGAATCAACAAAGTATGCACATTCTACGTCATAACGACTTTCTATAGTTTGCGCATGCGTTTGGAAATAAGAAAAGCTTACTTCCCCCGTTTTTTAAAATCACAGCTTCTACAAGGTTTACATGATTTCTTAAAAAACACGAGTTTTTAGAAAATGTGTTTTATTTCATAAATGGAATCAACAAAGTATGCACATTCTACATCATAATGACTTTCTATAGTTTGCGCATGCGTCCGGAAATAAGAAAAGCTTACTTCCACCATTTTTTTAAAATCACGGATTCTAGAAGGTTTACATGATATCGTAAAAAACACGAGTTTTTAGAAAATGTGTTTTATTTCTTAAATGGAATCTACAAAGTATGCACATTCTACGTCATAACGACTTTCTATAGTTTGCGCATGCGTCAGGAAATAATAAAAGCTTACTTCCCCCGTTTTTTAAAATCACAGCTTCTAGACGGTTTACATGATTTCTTAAAAAACACGAGTTTTTAGAAAATGTGTTTTATTTCATAAATGGAATCAACAAAGTATGCACATTCTACTTCATAATGACTTTCTATAGTTTACGCATGCGTTTGGAAATAAGAAAAGCTTACTTCCCCCGTTTTTTAAAATCACAGCTTCTAGAAGGTTTACATGATTTGTTAAAAAACATGAGATTTTAGAAAATGTGTTTTATTTCATAAATGGAATCAACAAAGTATGCACATTCTACGTCATAAGGAATTTCTATAGTTTGCACATGCGTCCGGAAATAAGAAAAGCTTACTTCCACAGTTTTTTAAAATCACAGCTTCTAGAAGGTTTACATGATTTCGTAAAAAACATGAGTTTTTTGAAAATGTGTTTTATTTCATAAATGGAATCTACAAAGTATGCACATTCTACATCATAACGAATTTCTATAGTTTGCGCATGCGTCCGGAAATAAGAAAAGCTTACTTCCACCGTTTTTTAAAATCACGGGTTCTAGAAGGTTTACATGATTTCGTAAAAAACACGAGTTTTTAGAAAATGTGTTTTATTTCATAAATGGAATCTACAAAGTATGCACATTCTACGTCATAACGACTTTCTATAGTTTGCGCATGCGGCCGGAAATAAGAAAAGCTTACTTCCCCCGTTTTTTAAAATCACAGCTTCTAGAAGGTTTACACGATTTCGTAAAAAACACGAGTTTTTAGAAAATGTGTTTTATTTCATAAATGGAATCTACAAAGTATGCACATTCTACGTCATAACGACTATCTATAGTTTGCCCATGCGTCCGGAAATAAGAAAAGCTTACTTCCACAGTTTTTTAAAATCACAGCTTCTAGAAGTTTTACATGATTTCGTAAAAAACACGACTTTTGAGAAAATGTGTTTTATTTGATAAAAAGAATCTACAAAGTATGCACATTCTACGTCATAACGACTTTCTATAGTTTGCGCATGCGTCCGGAAATAAGAAAAGTTTACTTCCCCGGTTTTTTAAAATCACACCTTCTAGAAGGTTTACATGATTTCTTAAAAAACACGAGTTTTTAGAAAATGTGTTTTATTTCATAAATGGAATCAACAAAGTATGCACATTCTATGTCATAACTACTTTCTATAGTTTGCGCATGCGTTTGGAAATAAGAAAAGCTTACTTCCACCATTTTTTAAAATCACGGATTCTAGAAGGTTTACATGATTTCTTAAAAAGCACGAGTTTTTAGAAAATGTGTTTTATTTCATAAATGGAATCAACAAAGTATGCACATTCTACGTCATAACGACTTTCTATAGTTTGCGCATCCGTTTGGAAATAAGAAAAGCTTACTTCCCCCGTTTTTTAAAATCACATCTTCTAGAAGATTTACATGATTTCGTAAAAAACACGAGTTTTTAGAAAATGTGTTTTATTTCTTAAATGGAATCTACAAAGTATGCACATTCTACGTCATAACGACTTTCTATAGTTTGCGCATGCGTCCGGAAATAATAAAAGCTTACTTCCCCCGTTTTTTAAAATCATAGCTTCTAGAAGGTTTACATGATTTCTTAAAAAACACAAGTTTTTAGAAAATGTGTTTTATTTCATAAATGGAATCAACAAAGTATGCACATTCTACTTCTTAACGACTTTCTATAGTTTGCGCATGCGTTTGGAAATAAGAAAAGCTTACTTCCCCCGTTTTTTAAAATCACAGCTTCTAGAAGGTTTACATGATTTGTTAAAAAACATGAGTTTTTAGAAAATGTGTTTTATTTCATAAATGGAATCAACAAAGTATGCACATTCTACGTCATAACGAATTTCTATAGTTTGCACATGCGTCCGGAAATAAGAAAAGCTTACTTCCACAGTTTTTAAAAATCACAGCTTCTAGAAGGTTTACATGATTTCGTAAAAAACATGAGTTTTTTTAAAATGTGTTTTATTTCATAAATGGAATCTACAAAGTATGCACATTCTACGTCATAACGAATTTCTATAGTTTGCGTATGCGTCCGGAAATAAGAAAAGCTTACTTCCAACGTTCTTTAAAATCACAGCTTCTAGAAGGTTTACATGATTTCGTAAAAAACACGAGTTTTTAGAAAATGTGTTTTATTTCATAAATGGAATCTACAAAGTATGCACATTCTACGTCATAAAGACTTTATATAGTTTGCGCATGCGGCCGGAAATAAGAAAAGCTTACTTCCCCCATTTTTTAAAATCACTGCTTCTAGAAGGTTTACATGATTACGTAAAAAACACAAGTTTTTAAAAAATGTGTTTTATTTCATAAATGGAATCAACAAAGTATGCACATTCTACGTCATAACGACTTTCTATAGTTTGCACATGCGTCCGGAAATAAGAAAAGCTTACTTCCACCATTGTTTAAAATCACAGCTTCTAGAAGGTTTACATGATTTCTTAAAAAACACGAGTTTTAGAAACTGTGTTTTATTTCATAAATGGAATCAACAAAGTATGCACATTCTACGTCATAACGACTTTCTATAGTTTGCGCATGCGTCCGGAAATAAGAAAAGCTTAATTCCACCGTTTTTTTAAATCACAGCTTCTAGAAGGTTTACGCGATTTCTTAAAAAACATGAGTTTTTAGAAAATGTGTTTTATTTCATAAATGGAATCAACAAAGTATGCACATTCTACATCATAACAACTTTCTATAGTTTGCGCATTCGTCAGGAAATAAGAAAAGCTTGCTTCCCCCGTTTTTTAAAATCACAGCTTCTAGAAGGTTTACATGATTTCTTAAAAAACACGAGTTTTTACAAAATGTGTTTTATTTCATAAATGGAATCTACAAAGTATGCACATTCTACGTCATAATCACTTTCTATAGTTTGCGCATGCGTCCGGAAAAAAGAAAAGCTTACTTCCCCCGTTTTTTAAAATCACAGCTTCTAGAAGGTTTGCATGATTTCTTAAAAAACACGAGTTTTTAGAAAACGTGTTTTATTAAATAAATGGAATCAACAAAGTATGTACATTCTACATCATAATGAATTTCTATAGTTTGCGCATGCGTTTGGAAATAAGAAAAGCTTACTTCCGCCGTTTTTTAAAATCACAGCTTCTAGAAGGTTTACATGATTTCATAAAAAACACGAGTTTTTAGAAAATGTGTTTTATTTCAGAAATGGAATCTACAAAGTATGCACATTCTATGTCATAACGACTTTCTATAGTTTGCACATGCGTCCGGAAATAAGAAAAGCTTACTTCCACCGTTTTTTAAAATCACAGCTTCTAGAAGGTTTACGAGACTTCTTAAAATACACGAGTTTTTAGAAAATGTTTTTTATTTCATAAATGGAATCAACAAAGTATGCACATTCTACGTCATAACGAATTTCTACTGTTTGCGCATTCGTCCATAAATAAGAAAAGCTTACTTCCCCCGTTTTTTAAAATCACAGCTTCTAGAAGGTTTACATGATTTCGTAAAAAACACGAGTTTTTTAGAAAATGTGTTTTATTTCATAAATGGAATCTACAAAGTATGCACATTCTACGTCATAACGATTTTCTATAGTTTCTGCATGCGTCCGAAAATAAGAAAAGATTACTTCCCCCGTTTTTTTAAAATCACAGCTTCTAGAAGGTTTACATGATTTATGAAAAAACACGAGTTTTTTACAAAATAAGTTTTATTTCTTAAATGGAATCAACAAAGTATGCCCATTCTACATCATAACGACTTTCTATAGTTTGCGCATGCGTCTGGAAATAAGAAAAGCTTACTTCCCCCGTTTTTTAAAATCACAGCTTCTAGAAGGTTTAGATGATTTCTTAAAAAACACGAGTTTTTAGAAAATGTGTTTTATTTCATAAATGGAATCAACAAAGTATGCACATTCTACGCCATAACGACTTTCTATAGTTTGCGCATGCGTTTGGAAATAAGAAAAGCTTACTTCCCCCTGTTTTTTAAAATCAAAGCTTCTAGAAGGTTTACATGATTTCTTAAAAAACACGAGTTTTTAGAAAATGTGTTTTATTTCATAAATGGAAACAACAAAGTATGCACATTCTAAGTCATAATCACTTTCTAAAGTTTGCGCATGCGTTTGGAAATAAGAAAAGCTTACTTCCCCCGTTTTTTAAAATCACAGCTTCGAGAAGGTTTACATGATTTCTTAAAAAACACGAGTTTTTAGAAAATGTGTTTTATTTCATAAATGGAATCAACAAAGTATGCACATTCTACGTCATAACGACTTTCTATACTTTGCGCATGCGTTTTGAAATAAGAAAAGCTTACTTCCACCGTTTTTGAAAATCACAGCTTCTAGAAGGTTTACATGATTTCTTAAAAAACACGAGTTTTTAGAAAATGTGTTTTATTTCATAAATGGAATCTACAAAGTATGCACATTCTACGTCATAACGACTTTATATAATTTGCGAATGTGTCCGGAAATAAGAAAAGCTTACTTCCCCCGTTTTTTAAAATCAAAGCTTCTAGAAGGTTTACATGATTTCTTAAAAAACACGAGTTTTTAGAAAATGTGTTTTATTTCATAAATGGAATCAACAAAGTATGCACATTCTAAGTCATAACGACTTTCTATAGTTTGCGCATGCGTTTGGAAATAAGAAAAGCTTTCTTCCCCCGTTTTTTAAAATCACAGCTTCTAGAAGGTTTACATGATTTCTTAAAAAACATGAGTTTTTAGAAAATGTGTTTTATTTCATAAATGGAATCAACAAAGTATTCACATTCTAATTCATAACGACTTTCTATAGTTTGCGCATGCATTTGGAAATAAGAAAAGCTTACTTCCCCCATTTTTTAAAATCACAGCTTCTAGAAGGTTTACATGATTTCTTAAAAAAGATGAGTTTTTAGAAAATGTCTTTTATTTCATAAATGGAATCAACAAAGTATGCACATTCTACGTCATAACGACTTTGTATAGTTGCGCATGCTTCCGGAAATAAGAAAAGCTTACTTCCACCATTTTTAAAATCACGGATTCTAGAAGGTTTACATGATTTCTTAAAAAACACGAGTTTTTAGAAAATGTGTTTTATTTCATAAATGGAATCAATAAAGTATGCACATTCTACGTCATAACGACTTTCTTTAGTTTGCGCATGCGTTTGGAAATAAGAAAAGCTTACTTCCCCCGTTTTTTAAAATCACAGCTTCTAGAAGGTTTACATGATTTCTTAAAAAACACGAGTTTTTAGAAAATGTGTTTTATTTCATAAATGGAATCAACAAAGTATGCACATTCTACTTCATAATGACTTTCTATAATTTGCGCATGCGTTTGGAAATAAGAAAAGCTTACTTCCCCCGTTTTTTAAAATCACAGCTTCTGGAAGGTTTACATGATTTCTTAAAAAACACGAGTTTTTAGAAAATGTGTTTTATTTCATAAATGGAATCAACAAAGTATGCACATTCTAAGTCATAACGACTTTCTATAGTTTGCGCATGTGTTTGGAAATAAGAAAAGTTAACTTCCCCCGTTTTTTAAAATCACAGCTTCTAGAAGGTTTACATGATTTCTTAAAAAAGACGAGTTTTTAGAAAATGTCTTTCATTTCATAAATGGAATCAACAAAGTATGCACATTCTACATCATAACGACTTTCTATAGTTTGCGCATGCGTCCGGAAATAAGAAAAGCTTACTTCCACCATTTTTTAAAATCACGGATTCTAGAAGGTTTACATGAGTTCTTAAAAAACACGAGTTTTTAGAAAATGTGTTTTATTTCATAAATGGAATCAACAAAGTATGCACATTCTAAGTCATAACGACTTTTTATAGTTTGCGCATGCGTTTGGAAATAAGAAAAGCTTACTTCCCCCGTTTTTTAAAATCACAGCTTCTAGAAGGTTTACATGATTTCTTAAAAAACACGAGTTTTTAGAAAATGTGTTTTATTTCATAAATGGAATCAACAAAGCATGCACATTCTACGTCATAACGACTTTCTATAGTTTGCGCATCCGTTTGGAAAAAAGAAAAGCTTACATCGACCGTTTTTGAAAATCACAGCTTCTAGAAGATTTACACGATTTCTTAAAAAACATGAGTTTTTAGAAAATGTGTTTTATTTCATAAATGGAATCAACAAAGTATGCACATTCGACGTCATAACGTTTTTCTATAGTTTGCGCATTTGTCCTGAAATAAAAAAGCTTACTTCCACCGTTTTTTAAAATCAAAGCTTCTAGAAGGTTTACATGATTTCGTAAAAAACACGAGTTTTTAGAAAATGTGTTTTATTTAATAAATGGAATCAACAAAGTATGGACATTCTACGTCATAACGACTTTCTATAGTTCGCACATGCGTCCGGAAATAAGAAAAGCTTACTTCCACCGTTTTTTAAAATCACAGCTTCTAGAAGGTTTACATGACTTCTTAAAAAAAATGAGTGTTTAGAAAATGTGTTTTATTTCATAAATGGAACAAACAGAGTATGCACATTCTACGTCATAACGACTTTCAACAGTTTTCGCATTCGTCCGGAAATAAGAAAAGCTTACTTACCCCGTTTTTTAAAATCACAGCTTCTAGAAGGTTTACATGATTTGTTCAAAAACACGAGTTTTTAGAAAATGTGTTTTATTAAATAAATGGAATCAACAAAGTATGCACATTCTATGTCATAACGATTTTCTATAGTTTGCGCATGCGTTTGGAAATAAGAAAAGCTTACTTCCCCCGTTTTTTAAAATCACAGCTTCTAGAAGGTTTACATGATTTCTTAAAAAACACGGGTTTTTAGAAAATGTGTTTTATTTCATAAATTGAATCAACAAAGTATGCACATTCTACGTCATAATGACTTTCTATAGTTCGCGCATTCGTCCGGAAATAAGAAAAGCTTACTTCCCCCCGTTTTTTAAAATCAAAGCTTCTAGAAGGTTTACATGATTTCTTAAAAAAGACGAGTTTTTAGAAAATGTGTTTTATTTCATAAATGGAATCAACAAAGTATGCACATTCTAAGTCATAATGACTTTCTATAGTTTGTGCATGCGTTTGGAAATAAGAAAAGCTTACTTCCCCCGTTTTTTAAAATCACAGCTTCTAGAAGGTTTACATGATTTCTTAAAAAACACGAGTTTTTAGAAAATGTGTTTTATTTAATAAATGGAATCAACAAAGTATGCACATTCTACGTCATAACGAATTTCTATAGTTTGCGCTTGCGTTTGGAAATGAGAAAACCTAACTTCCACCGTTTTTTAAAATCACAGCTTCTAGAAGGTTTACATGATTTCGTAAAAAACACGAGTTTTCAGAAAATATGTTTTATTTCATAAATGGAATCAACAAAGTATGCACATTCAACGTCATAACGACTTTCTATAGTTTGCGCATGCGTTTCGGAATAAGAAAAGCTTACTTCCACCGTTTTTTAAAATCACAGCTTCTAGAAGGTTTACATGATTTCGTAAAAAACACGAGTTTTTAGAAAATGTGTTTTATTTCATAAATGGAATCAACAAAGTATGCACATTCAACGTCATACGACTTTCTATAGTTTGCGCATGAATTTGGAAATAAGAAAAGCTTACTTCCCCCATTTTTTAAAATCACAGCTTCCAGAAGGTTTACATGATTTGTTAAAAAACATGAGTTTTTAGAAAATGTGTTTTATTTCATAAATGGAATCAGCAAAGTATGCATATTCTACGTCATAACGACTTTCTATAATTTGCGCATGTGTCCGGAATAAGAAAAGCTTACTTCCACCGTTTTTTAAAATCACAGCTTCTAGAAGGTTTACATGATTTCTTAAAAAAGACGAGTTTTTAGAAAATGTCTTTCATTTCATAAATGGAATCAACAAAGTATGCACATTCTAAGTCATAACGACTTTCTATAGTTTGCTCATGCGTTTGGAAATAAGAAAAGCTTACTTCCCCCGTTTTTTAAAATCATAGCTTCTAGAAGGTTGACATGATTTGTTAAAAAACATGAGTTTTTAGAAAATGTGTTTTATTTCATAAATATAATCAACAAAGTATGCATATTCTACGTCATAACGACTTTCTATAGTTTGCGCATGTGTCCGGAATAAGAAAAGCTTACTTCCACCGTTTTTTAAAATCACAGCTTCTAGAAGGTTTACATGATTTCGTAAAAAACACGAGTTTTTAGAAAATGTGTTTTATTTCATAAATGGAATCAACAAAGTATGCACATTCAACGTCATAACGACTTTCTATAGTTTGCGCATGCGTTTGGAAATAAGAAAAGCTTACTTCCCCCGTTTTTTAAAGTCACAGCTTCTAGAAGGTTTACATGATTTGTTAAAAAACATGAGTTTTTAGAAAATGTGTTTTATTTCATAAATGGAATCAACAAAGTATGCATATTCTACGTCATAACGACTTTCTATAGTTTGCGCATGTGTCCGGAATAAGAAAAGCTTACTTCCACCATTTTTTAAAATCACAGCTTCTAGAAGGTTTACATGATTTCGTAAAAAACACGAGTTTTTAGAAAATGTGTTTTATTTCATAAATGGAATCAACAAAGTATACACATTCTAAGTCATAACGACTTTCTACAGTTTACGCATGCGTTTGGAAATAAGAAAAGTTAACTTCCCCCGTTTTTTAAAATCACAGCTTCTAGAAGGTTTACATGATTTCTTAAAAAAGACGACTTTTTAGAAAATGTCTTTCATTTCATAAATGGAATCAACAAAGTATGCACATTCTACGTCATAACGACTTTCTATAATTTGCGCATGCGTCCGGAAATAAGAAAAGCTTACTTCCACCATTTTTTAAAATCACGGATTCTAGAAGGTTTACATGAGTTCTTAAAAAACACGAGTTTTTAGAAAATGTGTTTTATTTCATAAATGGAATCAACAAAGTATGCACATTCTAAGTCATAACGACGTTCTATAGTTTGCGCATTCGTCCGGAAATAAGAAAAGCTTACTTCCCCCCGTTTTTTAAAATCAAAGCTTCTAGAAGGTTTACATGATTTCTTAAAAAACACGAGTTTTTAGAAAATGTGTTTTATTTCATAAATGGAATCAACAAAGTATGCACATTTTAAGTCATAACGACTTTCTATAGTTTGCGCATGCGTTTGGGAATAAGAAAAGCTTACTTCCCCCGTTTTTTAAAATCACAGCTTCTAGAAGGTTTACATGATTTCTTAAAAAACACGAGTTTTTAGAAAATGTGTTTTATTTCATAAATCGAATCAACAAAGTATGCACATTCTACGTCATAACAACTTTCTATAGTTTGCACATGCGTTTGGAAATAAGAAAAGCTTACTTCCCCCGTTTTTTAAAATCACAGCTTCTAGAAGGTTTACATGATTTCTTAAAAAACACGAGTTTTTAGAAAATGTGTTTTATTTCATAAATGGAATCAACAAAGTATGCACATTCTACGTCATAACGACTTTCTATAGTTTGCGCATGCATCCGGAAATAAGAAAAGCTTACTTCCACCATTTTTTAAAATCACGGATTCTAGAAGGTTTGCATGATTTCGTAAAAAACACGAGTTTTTAGAAAATGTGTTTTATTTCATAAATGGAATCAACTAAGCATGCACATTCTACGTCATAACGACTTTCTATAGTTTGCGCATCCGTTTGGAAAAAAGAAAAGCTTACTTCGACCGTTTTTGAAAATCACAGATTCTAGAAGATTTACACGATTTCTTAAAAAACATGAGTTTTTAGAAAATGTGTTTTATTTCATAAATGGAATCAACAAAGTATGCACATTCGACGTCATAACGGCTTTCTATAGTTTGCGCATTCGTCCTGAAATAAGAAAAGCTTACTTCCACCGTTTTTTTAAAATCAAAGCTTCTCGAAGGTTTACATGATTTCGTAAAAAACACGAGTTTTTAGAAAATGTGTTTTATTTCATAAATGGAATCAACAAAGTATGCACATTCTACGTCATAACGACTTTCTATAGTTCGCACATGTGTCCGGAAATAAGAAAAGCTTACTTCCCCCGTTTTTTAAAATCACCGCTTCTAGAAGGTTTACATGATTTGTTAAAAAACACGAGTTTTTAGAAAATGTGTTTTATTTAATAAATGGAATCAACAAAGTATGCACATTCTACATCATAACGACTTTCAATAGTTTTCACATTCGTCCGGAAATAAGAAAAGCTTACTTCCCCCGTTTTTTAAAATCACAGCTTCTAGAAGGTTTACATGATTTGTTAAAAAACACGAGTTTTTAGAAAATGTGTTTTATTAAATAAATGGAATCAACAAAGTATGCACATTCTACGTCATAACGACTTTCTATAGTTTGTCCATGCGTTTGGAAATAAGAAAAGCTTACTTCCCCCGTTTTTTAAAATCACAGCTTCTAGAAGGTTTACATGATTTCATAAAAAACACGGGTTTTTAGAAAATGTGTTTTATTTCATAAATGGAATCAACAAAGTATGCACATTCTAAGTCATAACGACGTTCTATAGTTTGCGCATTCGTCCGGAAGAAAGAAAAGCTTACTTCCCCCGTTTTTTAAAATCAAAGCTTCTAGAAGGTTTACATGATTTATTAAAAAAGACGAGTTTTTAGAAAATGTGTTTTATTTCATAAATGGAATCAACAAAGTATGCACATTCTAAGTCATAACGACTTTCTATAGTTTGCGCATGCGTTTGGAAATAAGAAAAGCTTACTTCCCCCGTTTTTTAAAATCACAGCTTCTAGAAGGTTTACATGATTTCTTAAAAAACATGAGTTTTTAGCAAATGTGTTTTATTTCATAAATCGAATCAACAAAGTATGCACATTCTACGTCATAACAACTTTCTATAGTTTGCGCATGCGTTTGGAAATAAGAAAACCTTACTTCCCCCGTTTTTTAAAATCACAGCTTCTAGAAGGTTTACATGATTTCTTAAAAAACACGAGTTTTTAGAAAATGTGTTTTATTTCATAAATGGAATCAACAAAGTATGCACATTCTACATCATAACGACTTTCTATAGTTTGCGCATGCATCCGGAAATAAGAAAAGCTTACTTCCACCGTTTTTTAAAATCACAGCTTCTAGAAGGTTTACATGATTTCGTAAAAAACACGAGTTTTTAGAAAATGTGTTTTATTTCATAAATGGAATCTACAAAGTATGCACATTCTACATCATAACGACTTTCTATAGTTTGTGCATTCGTCCGGAAATAAGAAAAGCTTACTTCCACCGTTTTTTAAAATCACAGCTTCTAGAAGGTTTACATGATTTCGTAAAAAACACGAGTTTTTTGAAAATGTGTTTTATTTCATAAATGGAATCTACAAAGTATGCACATTCTACGTCATAACGACTTTCTATAGTTTGCTCATGAGTCGTGAAATAAGAAAAGCTTACTTCCCCCGTTTTTTAAAATCACATCTTCTAGAAGGTTTACATGATTTCTTAAAAAACACGAGTTTTTAGAAAATGTGTTTTATTTCATAAATAGAATCAACAAAGTATGCACATTATACGTCATAATGACTTTCTACAGTTTGTGCATTTGTCCGGAAATAAGAAATGCTTACTTCCACCATTTTTTAAAATCACGGATTCTAGAAGGTTTACATGATTTCGTAAAAAACACGAGTTTTTAGAAAATGTGTTTTATTTCATAAATGGAATCAACAAAGCATGCACATTCTACGTCATAACGACTTTCTATAGTTTGCGCATCCGTTTGGAAATAAGAAAAGCTTACTTCGACCATTTTTGAAAATCACAGCTTCTAGAAGGTTTACACGATTTCTTAAAAAACATGAGTTTTTAGAAAATGTGTTTTATTTCATAAATGGAATCAACAAAGTATGCACATTCGACGTCATAACGACTTTCTATAGTTTGCGCATTCGTCTGGAAATAAGAAAAGCTTACTTCCACCGTTTTTTAAAATCAAAGCTTCTAGAAGGTTTACATGATTTCGTAAAAAACACGAGTTTTTAGAAAATGTGTTTTATTTCATAAATGGAATCAACAAAGTATGCACATTCTACGTCATAACGAATTTCTATAGTTCGCACATGCGTCCGGAAATAAGAAAAGCTTACTTCCACCGTTTTTTAAAATCACAGCTTCTAGAAGGTTTACATGACTTCTTAAAAAAAAAGAGTGTTTAGAAAATGTGTTTTATTTCATAAATGGAATCAACAAATTATGCACATTCTACGTCATAACGACTTTCAACAGTTTTCGCATTCGTCTGGAAATAAGAAAAGCTTACTTCCCCCGTTTTTTAAAATCACAGCTTCTAGAAGGTTTACATGATTTGTTAAAAAACACGAGTTTTTAGAAAATGTGTTTTATTAAATAAATGGAATCAACAAAGTATGCACATTCTACGTCATAACGACTTTCTATAGTTTGCGCATGCGTTTGGAAATAAGAAAAGCTTACTTCGCCTGCTTTTTAAAATCACAGCTTCTAGAAGGTTTACATGATTTCTTAAAAAACACGGGTTTTTAGAAAATGTGTTTTATTTCATAAATGGAATCAACAAAGTATGCACGTTCTACGTCATAATGACTTTCTATAGTTTGCGCATTCGTCCGGAAATAAGAAAAGCTTACTTCCACCGTTTTTTAAAATCAAAGCTTCTAGAAGGTTTACATGATTTCTTAAAAAGACGAGTTTTTAGAAAATGTGTTTTATTTCATAAATGGAATCAACAAAGTATGCACATTCTAAGTCATAATGACTTTCTATAGTTTGTGCATGCGTTTGGAAATAAGAAAAGCTTACTTCCCCCATCTTTTAAAATCACAACTTCTAGAAGGTTTACATGATTTCTTAAAAAACACGAGTTTTTAGAAAATGTGTTTTATTTAATAAATGGAATCAACAAAGTATGCACATTCTACGTCATAACGAATTTCTATAGTTTGCGCTTGCGTTTGGAAATAAGAAAAGCTCACTTCCACCGTTTTTTAAAATCACAGCTTCTAGAAGGTTTACATGATTTCGTAAAAAACACGAGTTTTTAGAAAATGTGTTTTATTTCATAAATGGAATCTACAAAGTATGCACATTCTACGTCATAACGACTTTATATAGTTTGCGCATGCGTCCGGAAATAAGAAAAGCTTACTTACCCCGTTTTTCAAAATCACAGCTTCTAGAAGGTTTACATGATTTCTTAAAAAACACGAGTTTTTAGAAAATGTGTTTTATTTCATAAATGGAATCAACAAAGTATGCACATTGAACGTCATAATGACTTTCTATAGTTTGCGCATGCGTTTGGAAATAAGAAAAGCTTACTTCCCCATTTTTTAAAATCACAGCTTCTAGAAGGTTTACATGATTTGTTAAAAAACATGAGTTTTTAGAAAATGTGTTTTATTTCATAAACGAAATCAACAAAGTATGCATATTCTACGTCATAACTACTTTCTATGGTTTGCGCATGCGTCCGGAATAAGAAAATCTTACTTCCACCGTTTTTTAAAATCACAGCTTCTCGAAGGTTTACATGATTTCGTAAAAAACACGAGTTTTTAGAAAATATGTTTTATTTCATAAATGGAATCTACAAAGTATGCACATTCTACTTCATAACGACTTTCTATAGTTTGCGCATGCGTCCGGAAATAAGAAAAGCTTACTTCCCCCGTTTTTTAAAATCACAGCTTCTAGAAGGTTTACATGATTTCTTAAAAAACACGAGTTTTTAGAAAATGTGTTTTATTTCATAAATGTAATCAACAAAGTATGCACATTCTACGTCATAACGACTTTCTATAGTTTGCACATGCGTCCGGAAATAAGAAAAGCTTACTTCCACCGTTTTTTAAAATCACAGCTTCTAGAAGGTTTACATGACTTCTTAAAAAACATGAGTTTTTAGAAAATGTGTTTTATTTCATAAATGGAATCAACAAAGTATGCACATTCTACATCATAACGACTTTCTACGGTTTGCGCATTTGTCCGGAAATAAGAAAAGCTTACTTCCCCCGTTTTTTAAAATCACAGCTTCTAGAAGGTTTACATGACTTCTTAAAAAACACGAGTTTTTAGAAAATGTGTTTTATTTCATAAATGGAAGCAACAAAGTATGCACATTCTACGTCATAATGACTTTCTACAGTTTTCGCATTCGTCCGGAAATAAGAAAAGCTTACTTCCACCGTTTTTTAAAATCACAGCTTCTAGAAGGTTTACATGATTTCTTAAAAAACACGAGTTTTCAGAAAATGTGTTTTATTTCATAAATGGAATCTACAAAGTATGCACATTCTACGTCATAACGATTTTCTATAGTTTGCGCATGCGTCCGGAAATAAGAAAAGCTTACCTCCCCCCTTTTTTAAAATCACAGATTCTAGACGTTTTGCATGATTTCTTAAAAAACACGAGTTTTTGGAAAATGTGTTTTATTAAATAAATGGAATCAACAAAGTATGCACATTCTATGTCATAACGAATTTCTATAGTTTGCGCATGCGTTTGCAAATATGAAAAGCTTACTTCCCCCGTTTTTTAAAATCACAGCTTCTAGAAGGTTTACATGATTTCTTAAAAAACACGAGTTTTAAGAAAATGTGTTTTATTTCATAAATGGAATCAACAAAGTATGCACATTCTACATCATAAATACTTTCTATAGTTTGCGCATGCGTTTGGAAAAAAGAAAAGCTTACTTCCCCCGTTTTTTAAAATCACAGCTTATAGAAGGTTTACATGATTTGTTAAAAAACACGAGTTTTTAGAAAATGTGTTTTATTTCATAAATGGAATCAACAAAGTATGCACATTCTACGTGATAACGACTTTCTATAGTTTGCGCATGCGTCCGGAAATAAGAAAAGCTTAATTCCACCGTTTTTCAAAATCACAGCTTCTAGAAGGTTTACATGATTTCGTAAGAAACACGAGTTTTTAGAAAATGTGTTTTATTTCATAAATGGAATCTACAAGGTATGCACATTCTACATCATAACGACTTTCTATAGTTTGCGCATACGTTTGGAAATAAGAAAAGCTTACTTCCGCCATTTTTTAAAATCACAGCTTCTAGAAGGTTTACATGATTTCGTAAAAAACACGAGTTTTTAGAAAATGTGTTTTATTTCAGAAATGTAATCTACAAAGTATGCACATTCTACGTCATAACGACTTTCTATAGTTTGCACATGCGTCCGAAAATAAGAAAAGCTTACTTCCACCGTTTTTTAAAATCACAGCTTCTAGAAGGTTTACATGACTTCTTAAAAAACACGAGTTTTTAGAAAATGTGTTTTATTTCATAAATGGAATCAACAAAGTATGCACATTCTACGTCATAACGACTTTCTACTGTTTGCGCATTCGTCCGGAAATAAGAAAAGCTTACTTCCACCGTTTTTTAAAATCACAGCTTCTAGAAGGTTTACATCATTTCTTAAAAAACACGAGTTTTTAGAAAATGTGTTTTATTTCATAAATGGAATCAACAAAGTATGCACATTCTACGCCATAATGACTTTCTATAGTTTGCGCATGCGTTTGGAAATAAGAAAAGCTTACTTCCCCCATTTTTTAAAATCACAGCTTCTAGAAGGTTTACATGATTTCTTAAAAAACATGAGTTTTTAGAAAATCTGTTTAATTTCATAAATGGAATCAACAAAGTATGCACATTCTAAGTCATAACGATTTTCTATAGTTTGCGCATGCGTTTGGAAATAAGAAAAGCTTACTTCCCCCGTTTTTTTAAATCACAGCTTCTAGAAGGTTTACATGATTTCTTAAAAAAGACGAGTTTTTAGAAAATGTCTTTTATTTCATAAATGGAATCAACAAAGTATGCACATTTTACGTCATAACGACTTTGTATAATTTGCGCATGCTTCCGGAAATAACAAAATCTTACTTCCACCGTTTTTGAAAATCACAGCTTCTAGAAGGTTTACACGATTTCTTAAAAAACACGAGTTTTTAGAAAATGTGTTTTATTTCATAAATGGAATCAACAAAGTATGCACATTCTACGTCATAACGACTTTCTACAGTTTTCGTATTTGTCCGGAAATAAGAAAAGCTTACTTCCACCATTTTTTAAAATCACGGATTCTAGAAGGTTTACATGATTTCTTAAAAAACATGAGTTTTTAGAAAATGTGTTTTATTTCATAAATGGAATCAACAAAGTATGCACATTCTACGTCATAACGACTTTCTTTATTTTGCGCATGCGTTTGGAAATAAGAAAAGCTTACTTCCCCCGTTTTTTAAAATCACAGCTTCTACAAGGTTTACATGATTTCTTAAAAAACACAAGTTTTTAGAAAATGTGTTTTATTTCATAAATGGAATCAACAAAGTATGCACATTCTACTTCATAATTACTTTCTATAGTTTGCGCATGCGTTTGGAAATAAGAAAAGCTTACTTCCCCCGATTTTTTAAATCACAGCTTCTAGAAGGTTTACATGATTTCTTAAAAAACACGAGTTTTTAGAAAATGTGTTTTATTTCATAAATGGAATCAACAAAGTATGCACATTCTAAGTCATAACGACTTTCTATAGTTTGCGCATGCGTTTGGAAATAAGAAAAGCTTACTTCCCCCGTTTTTTAAAATCACAGCTTCTAGAAGGTTTACATGATTTCTTAAAAAAGACGAGTTTTTAGAAAATGTCTTTTCTTTCATAAATGGAATCAACAAAGTATGCACATTCTACGTCATAACGACTTTCTATAGTTTGCGCATGCGTCCGGAAATAAGAAAAGCTTACTTCCACCATTTTTTAAAATCACGGATTCTAGAAGGTTTACATGATTTCTTAAAAAACACGAGTTTTTAGAAAATGTGTTTTATTTCATAAATTGAATCAACAAAGTATGCACATTCTAAGTCATAACGACTTTCTATAGTTTGCGCATTAGTCCGGAAATAAGAAAATCTTACTTCCCCCGTTTTTTAAAATCAAAGCTTCTAGAAGGTTTACATGATTTCTTAAAAAACACGAGTTTTTAGAAAATGTGTTTTATTTCATAAATGGAATCAACAAAGTATGCACATTCTAAGTCATAACGACTTTCTGTAGTTTGCGCATGCGTTTGGATATAAGAAAAGCTTACTTCCCCCATTTTTTAAAATCACAGCTTCTAGAAGGTTTACATGATTTCTTAAAAAACACGAGTTTTAAGAAAATGTGTTTTTTTTCATAAATCGAATCAACAAAGTATGCACATTCTACATCATAACGACTTTCTATAGTTTGCGCATGCGTTTGGAAATAAGAAAAGCTTACTTCCCCCGTTTTTTAAAATCACAGCTTCTAGAAGGTTTACATGATTTCTTAAAAAACACGAGTTTTTAGAAAATGTGTTTTATTTCATAAATAGAATCAACAAAGTATGCACATTCTACGTCATAACGACTTTCTATAGTTTGCGCATGCGTCCGGAAAAAAGAACAGCTTACTTCCACCGTTTTTTAAAATCACAGCTTTTAGAAGGTTTACATGACTTCGTAAAAAACACGAGTTTTTAGAAAATGTGTTTTATTTCATAAATGGAATCTACAAAGTATGCACATTCTACGTCATAACGACTTTCTATAGTTTGCGCATTCGTCCGGAAATAAGAAAAGCTTACTTCCACCGTTTTTTAAAATCACAGCTTCTAGAAGGTTTACATGATTTCGTAAAAAACACGAGTTTTTAGAAAATGTGTTTTATTTCATCAGTGGAATCTACAAAGTATGCACATTCTACGTCATAACGACTTTCTATAGTTTGCGCATGCGTCCGGAAATAAGAAAAGTTTACTTTCCCCGTTTTTTAAAATCACAGCTTCTAGAAGGTTTACATGATTTCTTAAAAATCATGAGTTTTTAGAAAATGTGTTTTATTTCATAAATAGAATCAACAAAGTATGCAGATTATACGTCATAACGACTTTCTACAGTTTTTGCATTCATCCGGAAATAAGAAAAGCTTACTTCCACCATTTTTTAAAATCACGGATTCTAGAAGGTTTACATGATTTCGTAAAAAACACGAGTTTTTAGAAAATGTGTTTTATTTCATAAATGGAATCAACAAAGCATGCACATTCTACGTCATAACGACTTTCTATAGTTTGTGCATCCGTTTGGAAATAAGAAAAGCTTAGTTCGACCATTTTTGAAAATCACAGCTTCTAGAAGGTTTACACGATTTCTTAAAAAAAACGAGTTTTTTGAAAATGTGTTTTATTTCATAAATGGAATCAACAAAGTATGCACACTCTACGTCATAACGACTTTCTATAGTTCGCACATATGTCCAGAAATAAGAAAAGCTTACTTCCACCGTTTTTTAAAATCACAGCTTCTAGAAGGTTTACATGATTTGTTAAAAAACACGAGTTTTTATAAAATTTGTTTTATTAAATAAATGGAATCAACAAAGTATGCACATTCTACGTCATAACTACTTTCTATAGTTTGCGCATGCGTTTGGAAATAAGAAAAGCTTACTTCCCCCGTTTTTTAAAATCACAGCTTCTAGAAGGTTTACATGATTTCTTAAAAAACACGGGTTTTTAGAAAATGTGTTTTATTTCATAAATGCAATCAACAAATTATGCACATTCTACGTCAGAACGACTTTCTATAGTTTGCGCATTCGTCCGGAAATAAGAAAAGCTTACTTCCACCGTTTTTAAAATCAAAGCTTCTAGAAGGTTTACATGATTTCTTAAAAAAGATGAGTTTTTAGAAAATGTGTTTTATTTCATAAATGGAATCAACAAAGTATGCACATTCTAAGTCATAATGACTTTCTATAGTTTGTGCATGCGTTTGGAAATAAGAAAAGCTTACTTCCCCCATTTTTTAAAATCACAGCTTCTAGAAGGTTTACATGATTTCTTAAAAAACACGAGTTTTTAGAAAATGTGTTTTATTTAATAAATGGAATCAACAAAGTATGCACATTCTACGTCATAACGACTTTCTATAGTTTCGCATGCGTTTGGAAATAAGAAAAGCTTACTTCCACCGTTTTTTAAAATCACAGCTTCTAGAAGGTTTACACGATTTCTTAAAAAACACGAGATTTTAGAAAATGTGTTTTATTTCATAAATGGAATCTACAAAGTATGCACATTCTACGTCATAACGACTTTATATAGTTTGCGCATGCGTCCGGAAATAAGAAAAGCTTACTTCCCCCGTTTTTCAAAATCACAGCTTCTAGAAGGTTTACATGATTTCTTAAAAAACACAAGTTTTTAAAAAATGTGTTTTATTTCATAAATGGAATCAACAAAGTATGCACATTCTACGCCATAATGACTTTCTATAGTTTGCGCATGCGTTTGGAAATAAGAAAATCTTACTTCCCCCATTTTTTAAAATCACAGCTTCTAGAAGGTTTACATGATTTCTTAAAAAACATGAGTTTTTAGAAAATGTGTTCTATTTCATAAATGGAATCAACAAAGTATGCACATTCTAAGTCATAACGATTTTCTATAGTTTGCGCATGCGTTTGGAAGTAAGAAAAGCTTACTTCCCCCGTTTTTTTAAATCACAGCTTCTAGAAGGTTTACATGATTTCTTAAAAAAGATGAGTTTTTAGAAAATGTCTTTTATTTCATAAATGGAATCAACAAAGTATGCACATTCTACGTCATAACGACTTTGTATAGTTTGCGCATGCTTCCGGAAATAACAAAAGCTTACTTCCACCGTTTTTGAAAATCACAGCTTCTAGAAGGTTTACACGATTTCTTAAAAAACACGAGTTTTTAGAAAATGTGTTTTATTTCATAAATGGAATCAACAAAGTATGCACATTCTACGTCATAACGACTTTCTACAATTTTCGTATTCGTCCGGAAATAAGAAAAGCTTACTTCCCCCGTTTTTTAAAATCACAGCTTCTAGAAGGTTTACATGATTTCTTAAACAACACGAGTTTTTAGAAAATGTGTTTTATTTCATAAATAGAATCAACAAAGTATGCACATTCTACGTCATAACGACTTTCTATAGTTTGCGCATGCGTCTGGAAAAAAGAACAGCTTACTTCCACCGTTTTTTAAAATCACAGCTTCTAGAAGGTTTACATGATTTCGTAAAAAACACGAGTTTTTAGAAAATGTGTTTTATTTCATAAATGGAATCTACAAAGTATGCACATTCTACGTCATAACGACTTTCTATAGTTTGCGCATTCGTCCGGAAATAAGAAAAGCTTACTTCCACCGTTTTTTAAAATCACAGCTTCTAGAAGGTTTACATGATTTCGTAAAAAACACGAGTTTTTAGAAAATGTGTTTTATTTCATCAATGGAATCTACAAGGTATGCACATTCTACGTCATAACGACTTTCTATAGTTTGCGCATGCGTCCGGAAATAAGAAAAGCTTACTTCCCCCGTTTTTTAAAATCACAGCTTTTAGAAGGTTTACATGATTTCTTAAAAATCACGAGTTTTTAGAAAATGTGTTTTGTTTCATAAATAGAATCAACAAAGTATGCAGATTATACGTCATAACGACTTTCTACAGTTTTTGCATTCATCCGCAAATAAGAAAAGCTTACTTCCACCATTTTTTAAAATCACGGATTCTAGAAGGTTTACATGATTTCGTAAAAAGCACGGGTTTTTAGAAAATGTGTTTTATTTCATAAATGGAATCAACAAAGCATGCACATTCTACGTCATAACGACTTTCTATAGTTTGTGCATCCGTTTGGAAATAAGAAAAGCTTACTTCGACCGTTTTTGAAAATCACAGCTTCTAGAAGGTTTACACGATTTCTTAAAAAACACGAGTTTTTAGAAAATGTGTTTTATTTCATAAATGGAATCAACAAAGTATGCACATTCGACGTCATAACGACTTTCTATAGTTTGTGCATTCGTCCGGAAATAAGAAAAGCTTACTTACACCGTTTTTTAAAATCAAAGCTTCTAGAAGGTTTACATGATTTCGTAAAAAACACGAGTTTTTTGAAAATGTGTTTTATTTCATAAATGGAATCAACAAAGTATGCACACTCTACGTCATAACGACTTTCTATAGTTCGCACATGCGTCCGGAAATAATAAAAGCTTACTTCCACCGTTTTTTAAAATCACAGCTTCTAGAAGGTTTACATGACTTCTTCAAAAAAATGAGTTTTTAGAAAATGTGTTTTATTTCATAAATGGAATCAACAAAGTATGCACATTGTACGTCATAACGACTTTCAACAGTTTTCGCATTCGTCCAGAAATAAGAAAAGCTTACTTCCACCGTTTTTTAAAATCACAGCTTCTAGAAGGTTTACATGATTTGTTAAAAAAGACGAGTTTTTATAAAATTTGTTTTATTAAATAAATGGAATCAACAAAGTATGCACATTCTACGTCATAACTACTTTCTATAGTTTGCGCATGCGTTTGGACATAAGAAAAGCTTACTTCCCCCGTTTTTTAAAATCACAGCTTCTAGAAGGTTTACATGATTTCTTAAAAAACACGGGTTTTTAGAAAATGTGTTTTATTTCATAAATGCAATCAACAAATTTTGCACATTCTACGTCATAACGACTTTCTATAGTTTGCGCATTCGTCCGGAAATAAGAAAAGCTTACTTCCACCGTTTTTTAAAATCAAAGCTTCTAGAAGGTTTACATGATTTCTTAAAAAAGATGAGTTTTTAGAAAATGTGTTTTATTTCATAAATGGAATCAACAAAGTATGCACATTCTAAGTCATAATGACTTTCTATAGTTTGTGCATGCGTTTGGAAATAAGAAAAGCTTACTTCCCCCGTTTTTTAAAATCGCAGCTTCTAGAAGGTTTACATGATTTCTTAAAAAACACAAGTTTTCAGAAAATGTGTTTTATTTAATAAATGGAATCAACAAAGTATGCACATTCTACGTCATAACGACTTTCTATAGTTTCGCATGCGTTTGGAATTAAGAAAAGCTTACTTCCGCCGTTTTTTAGAATCACAGCTTCTAGAAGGTTTACATGATTTCATAAAAAACACGAGTTTTTAGAAAATGTGTTTTATTTCATAAATGGAATCTACAAAGTATGCAAATTCTACGCCATAACGACTTTCTACTGTTTGCGCATTTCTCCGGAAGTAAGAAAAGCTTACTTCCACCGTTTTTTAAAATCACAGCTTCCAGAAGGTTTACATGATTTCGTAAAAAACACGAGGTTTTAGAAAATGTGTTTTATTTCATAAATGGAATCAACAAAGTATGCACATTCTACGTCATAACGACTTTCTATAGTTTGCGCATTTGTCCAGAAATAAGAATAACTTACTTCCACCGTTTTTTAAAATCACAGCTTCTTGAAGGTTTACATGATTTCGTAAAAAACATGAGTTTTTAGAAAATGTGTTTTATTTCATAAAGGGAATCTACAAAGTATGCACATTCTGCGTCATAACGACTTTCTATAGTTTGCGCATTCGTCCGGAAATCAGAAAAGCTTGCTTCCCGCGTTTTTTAAAATCAAAGCTTCTAGAAGGTTTACATGATTTCTTAAAAAACACGAGTTTTTAGAAAATGTGCTTTATTTCAAAAATGGAATCAACGAAGTATGCACATTCTAAGTCATAACGACTTTCTATAGTTTGCGCATGCGTTTGGAAATAAGAAAAGCTTACTTCCCCCGTTTTTTTAAATCACAGCTTCTAGAAGGTTTACATGATTTCTTAAAAAACACGAGTTTTTAGAAAATGTGTTTTATTTCATAAATGGAATCAACAAAGTATGCACATTCTACGTCATAACGACTTTCTATAGTTTGCGCATTTGTCCAGAAATAAGAATAACTTACTTCCACCGTTTTTTAAAATCACAGCTTCTTGAAGGTTTACATGATTTCGTAAAAAACATGAGTTTTTAGAAAATGTGTTTTATTTCATAACGGGAATCTACAAAGTATGCACATTCTGCGTCATAACGACTTTCTATAGTTTGCGCATTCGTCCGGAAATCAGAAAAGCTTACTTCCCGCGTTTTTTAAAATCAAAGCTTCTAGAAGGTTTACATGATTTCTTAAAAAACACGAGTTTTTAGAAAATGTGCTTTATTTCAAAAATGGAATCAACGAAGTATGCACATTCTAAGTCATAACGACTTTCTATAGTTTGCGCATGCGTTTGGAAATAAGAAAAGCTTACTTCCCCCGTTTTTTTAAATCACAGCTTCTAGAAGGTTTACATGATTTCTTAAAAAACATGAGTTTTTAGAAAATGTGTTTTATTTCATAAATCGAATCAACAAAGTATGCACATTCTACGTCATAACGACTTTCTATAGTTTGCGCATGAGTTTGGAAATAAGAAAAGCTTACTTCCCCCGTTTTTTAAAATGACAGCTTCAAGAAGGTTTACACGATTTCTTAAAAAACACGAGTTTTTAGAAAATGTGTTTTATTTCATAAATGGAATCAACAAAGTATGCACATTCTATGTCATAATGACTTTCTATAGGTTGCGCATTCGTCCTGAAATAAGAAAAGCTTACTTCCACCGTTTTTTAAAATCAAAGCTTCTAGAAGGTTTACATGATTTCGTAAAAAACACGAGATTTTAGAAAATGTGTTTTATTTCATAAATGGAATCTACAAAGTATGCACATTCTACGTCATAACGACTTTATATAGTTTGCGCATGCGTCCGGAAATAAGAAAAGCTTACCTCCCCCGTTTTTCAAAATCACAGCTTCTAGAAGGTTTACATGATTTCTTAAAAAACACAAGTTTTTAGAAAATGTGTTTTATTTCATAAATGGAGTCAACAAAGTATGCAAATTCAATGTCATAACGACTTTCTATAGTTTGCGCATGCGTTTGGAAATAAGAAAAGCTTACTTCCCCCATTTTTTAAAATCACAGCTTCTAGAAGGTTTACATGATTTGTTAAAAAACATGACTTTTTAGAAAATTTGTTTTATTTCATAAATGGAATCAACAAAGTATGCACATTCTATGTCATAACGACTTTCTATAGTTTGCGCATGCGTCCGGAATAAGAAAAGCTTACTTCCACCGTTTTTTAAAATCACAGCTTCTAGAAGGTTTACATGATTTCGTAAAAAACACGAGTTTTTAGAAAATGTGTTTTATTTCATAAATGGAATCTACAAAGTATGCACATTCTACGTCATAACGACTTTCTATAGTTTTGCATGCGTCCGGAAAAAAGAAAAGCTTACTTCCACTGTTTTTTAAAATCAGAGCTTCTAGAAAAGTTTAGATCATTCCGTAAAAAGCACGAGTTTTTAGAAAATGCGTTTTATTTCATCAATGGAATATACAAAGTATGCACATTCTATGTCCTAACGACTTTCTATAGTTTGCGCATGCGTCTGGAAATAAGAAAAGCTTACTTCCCCCGTTTTTTAAAATCACAGCTTCTAGAAAGTTTACATGATTTCTTAAAAAACACGAGTTTTTAGAAAATGTGTTTTATTTCATAAATGGAATCAACAAAGTATGCACATTCTACGTCATAACGACTTTCTATAGTTTGCACATGCGTCCGGAAGTAAGAAAATCTTACTTCCACCGTTTTTTAAAATCACAGCTTCTAGAAGGTTTACATGACTTCTTAAAAAACATGAGTTTTTAGAAAATGTGTTTTATTTCATCAATGGAATCAACAAATTATGCACATTCTACATCATAACGACTTTCTACTGTTTGCGCATTTGTCTGGAAATAATAAAAGCTTACTTCCCCCGTTTTTTAAAATCATAGCTTCTAGAAGGTTTACATGACTTCTTAAAAAACACGAGTTTTAGAAAATGTGTTTTATTTCATAAATGGAATCAACAAAGTATGCACATTCTACGTCATAATGACTTTCTACAGTTTGCGCATTCGTCCGGAAATAAGAAAAGCTTACTTCCACCGTTTTTTAAAATCACAGCTTCTAGAAGGTTTACATGATTTCTTAAAAAACACGAGTTTTTAGGAAATGTGTTTTATTTCATAAATGGAATCTACAAAGTATGCACATTCTACGACACAACGATTTTCTATAGTTTGCGCATGCGTCCGGAAATAAGAAAATCTTACCTCCCCCCTTTTTTAAAATCACAGATTCTAGACGTTTTGCATGATTTCTTAAAAAACACGAGTTTTTAGAAAATGTGTTTCATTAAATAAATGGAATCAACAAAGTATGCACATTCTACGTCATAACGACTTTCTATAGTTTGCGCATTGGTTTGGAAATAAGAAAAGCTTACTTCCCCCGTTTTTTAAAATCACAGCTTCTAGAAGGTTTACATGATTTCTTAAAAAACACGAGTTTTAAGATAATGTGTTTTATTTCATAAATGGAATCAACAAAGTATGCACATTCTACATCATAAATACTTTCTATAGTTTGCGCATGCGTTTGGAAATAAGAAAAGCTTACTTCCCCCGTTTTTTAAAATCACAGCTTCTAGAATGTTTACATGATTTCTTAAAAAACACGAGTTTTTAGAAAATGTGTTTTATTTCATAAATGGAATCAACAAAGTATGCACATTCTACGTCATAACGACTTTCTATAGTTTGCGCATGCTTCCGGAAATAACAAAATCTTACTTCCACCGTTTTTGAAAATCACAGCTTCTAGAAGGTTTACACGATTTCTTAAAAAACACGAGTTTTTAGAAAATGTGTTTTATTTCATAAATGGAATCAACAAAGTATGCACATTCTACGTCATAACGACTTTCTATAGGTTGCGCATGCGTCCGGAAAAAAGAAAAGCTTACTTCCCCCGTTTTTTAAAATCACAGCCTCTAGAAGGTTTACATGATTTCTCGAAAAACACGAGTTTTTAGCAAATGTGTTTTATTTCATAAATGGAATCAACAAAGTATGCACATTCTACGTCATAACGAATTTCTATAGTTTGCGCATTTGTCCAGAAATAAGATTAACTTACTTCCACCATTTTTTAAAATCACAGCTTCTAGAAGGTTTACATGATTTCGTAAAAAACACGAGTTTTTAGAAAATGTGTTTTATTTCATAAAGGGAATCAACAAAGTATGCACATTCTGCTTTATAACGAATTTCTATAGTTTGCGCATTAGTCCGGAAATAAGAAAAGCTTACTTCCCCCGTTTTTCAAAATCAAAGCTTCTAGAAGGTTTACATGATTTCTTAAAAAACACGACTTTTTAGAAAATGTGTTTTATTTCATAAATGGAATCAACAAAGTATGCACATTCTACGTCATAACGACTTTCTATAGCTTGCGCATTCGTCCGGAAATAAGAAAAGCTTACTTCCCCCGTTTTTTAAAATCAAAGCTTCTAGAAGGTTTACATGATTTCTTAAAAAACACGAGTTTTTAGAAAATGTGTTTTATTTCATAAATGGAATCAACAAAGTATGCACATTCTATGTCATAACGACTTTCTATAGTTTGCGCATGCGTTTGGAAATAAGAAAAGCTTACTTCCGTCGTTTTTTAGAATCACAGCTTCTAGAAGGTTTACATGATTTCATAAAAAACACGAGTTTTTAGAAAATGTTTTTTATTTCATAAATGGAATCTACAAAGTATGCACATTCTACGTCATAACGACTTTCTACTGTTTGCGCATTTGTCCGGAAGTAAGAAAAGCTTACTTCCACCGTTTTTTAAAATCACAGCTTCTAGAAGGTTTACATGATTTCGTAAAAAACACGAGGTTTTAGAAAATGTGTTTTATTTCATAAATGGAATCAACAAAGTATGCACATTCTACGTCATAATGACTTTCTATAGTTTGCGCATGCGTCCGGAAATAAGAAAAGCTTACTTCCCCCGTTTTTTAAAATCACAGCCTCTAGAAGGTTTACATGATTTCTTAAAAAACACGAGTTTTTAGAAAATGTGTTTTATTTCATAAATGGAATCAACAAAGTATGCACATTCTACGTCATAACGACTTTCTATAGTTTGCGCATTTGTCCAGAAATAAGAATAACTTACTTCCACCGTTTTTTAAAATCACAGCTTCTTGAAGGTTTACATGATTTCGTAAAAAACACGAGTTTTTAGAAAATGTGTTTTATTTCATAAAGGGAATCTACAAAGTATGCACATTCTGCTTGATAATGACTTTCTATAGTTTGCGCATTCGTCCGGAAATAAGAAAAGCTTACTTCCCCCGTTTTTTAAAATCAAAGCTTCTAGAAGGTTTACATGATTTTTTAAAAAACACGACTTTTTAGAAAATGTGTTTTATTTCATAAATGGAATCAACAAAGTATGCACATTCTACGTCATAACGACTTTCTATAGCTTGCGCATTCGTCCGGAAATAAGAAAAGCTTACTTCCCCCGTTTTTTAAAATCAAAGCTTCTAGAAGGTTTACATGATTTCTTAAACAACACGAGTTTTTAGAAAATGTGTTTTATTTCATAAATGGAATCAACAAAGTATGCACATTCTATGTCATAACGACTTTCTATAGTTTGCGCATGCGTTTGGAAATAAGAAAAGCTTACTTCCGCCGTTTTTTAGAATCACAGCTTCTAGAAGGTTTACATGATTTCATAAAAAACACGAGTTTTTAGAAAATGTGTTTTATTTCATAAATGCAATCTACAAAGTATGCAAATTCTACGTCATAACGACTTTCTACTGTTTGCGCATTTCTCCGGAAGTAAGAAAAGCTTACTTCCACCGTTTTTTAAAATCACAGCTTCTAGAAGGTTTACATGATTTCGTAAAAAACACGAGGTTTTAGAAAATGTGTTTTATTTCATAAATGGAATCAACAAAGTATGCACATTCTACGTCATAATGACTTTGTATATTTTGCGCATGCGTCCGGAAATAAGAAAAGCTTACTTCCCCCGTTTTTTAAAATCACAGCCTCTAGAAGGTTTACATGATTTCTTAAAAAACATGAGTTTTTAGAAAATGTGTTTTATTTCATAAATGGAATCAACAAAGTATGCACATTCTACGTCATAACGACTTTCTATAGTTTGCGCATTTGTCCAGAAATAAGAATAACTTACTTCCACCGTTTTTTAAAATCACAGCTTCTTGAAGGTTTACATGATTTCGTAAAAAACATGAGTTTTTAGAAAATGTGTTTTATTTCATAAAGGGAATCTACAAAGTATGCACATTCTGCGTCATAACGACTTTCTATAGTTTGCGCATTCGTACGGAAATCAGAAAAGCTTACTTCCCGCGTTTTTTAAAATCAAAGCTTCTAGAAGGTTTACATGATTTCTTAAAAAACACGAGTTTTTAGAAAATGTGCTTTATTTCAAAAATGGAATCAACGAAGTATGCACATTCTAAGTCATAACGACTTTCTATAGTTTGCGCATGAGTTTGGAAATAAGAAAAGCTTACTTCCCCCGTTTTTTTAAATCACAGCTTCTAGAAGGTTTACATGATTTCTTAAAAAACACGAGTTTTTAGAAAATGTGTTTTATTTCATAAATCGAATAAACAAAGTATGCACATTCTACGTCATAACGACTTTCTATAGTTTGCGCATGAGTTTGGAAATAAGAAAAGCTTACTTCCCCCGTTTTTTAAAATCACAGCTTCTAGAAGGTTTACATGATTTCTTAAAAAACACGAGCTTTTAGAAAATGTGTTTTATTTGATAAATGGAATCTACAAAGTATGCACATTCTATGTCATAACGACTTTCTATAGTTTGCGCATGCGTCCGGAAATAAGAAAAGCTTACCTCCCTTGTTTTTTAAAATCACAGCTTCTAGAAGGTTTACATGATTTCTTAAAAAACACGAGTTTTTATGAAATGTGTTTTATTTCATAAATGGAATCAACAAAGTATGCACATTCTAGGTCATAACGACTTTCTATAGTTTGCGCATGCGTCCGGAAATAGGAAAAGCTTACTTTACCCGTTTTTTAAAATCACAGCTTCTAAAAGGTTTACATGATTTCTTAAAAAACACGAGTTTTTAGAAAATGTGTTTTATTTCTTAAATGAAATCAACAAAGTATGCACATTCTACGTCATAACGACTTTCTATAGTTTGCGCATGCGTTTGGAAATAAGAAAAGCTTACTTCCCCTGTTTTTTAAAATCACAGCTTCTAGAAGGTTTACATGATTTCTTAAAAAACACGAGTTTTTAGAAAATGTATTTTATTTGATAAATGGAATCTACAAAGTATGCTTATTCTAGGTCATAACGACTTTCTATAGTTTGCGCATGCGTCCAGAAATAAGAAAAGCTTACTTCCCCCGTTTTTTAAAATCACAGCTTCTAGAAGGTTTACATGATTTCTTTAAAAACACTAGTTTTTAGAAAATGTGTTTTATTTCATAAATGGAATCACCAAAGTATGCACATTCTACGTCATAACGACTTTCTATAGTTTGCGCATGCGTTTGGAAATAAGAAAAGCTTACTTCCCCCATTTTTTAAAATCACAGCTTCTAGAAGGTTTACATGATTTGTTAAAAAACACGAGTTTTTAGAAAATGTGTTTTATTTCATAAATGGAATCAACAAAGTATGCACATTCTACATCATAACGACCTTCTATAGTTTGCGCATGCATCCGGAAATAAGAAAAGCTTACTTCCACCGTTTTTTAAAATCACAGTTCTAGAAGGTTTACATGATTTCGTAAAAAACACGAGTTTTTAGAAAATGTGTTTTATTTCATAAATGGAATCAACAAAGTATGCACATTCTACGTCATAACGACTTTCTATAGTTTGCGCATTCGTCCGGAAATAAGAAAAGCTTACTTCCACCGTTTTTTAAAATCACAGCTTCTAGAAGCTTTACATGATTTCGTAAAAAACACGAGTTTTTAGAAAATGTGTTTTATTTCATAAATGGAATCTACAAAGTATGCACATTCTACATCATAACGACTTTCTATAGTTTGCGCATGCGTCCAGAAATAAGAAAAGCTTACTTCCACCGTTTTTTAAAATCACAGCTTCTAGAAGGTTTACATGATTTCTTAAAAAACATGAGTTCTTAGAAAATGTGTTTTATTTCATAAATGGAATCTACAAAGTATGCACATTCTACGTCATAATGACATTCTATAGTTTGCGCATACGTCCGGAAATAAGAAAAGCTTACTTCCACCGTTTTTTAAAATCACAGCTTCTAGAAGGTTTACATGATTTCGTAAAAAACACAAGTTTTTAGAAAATGTGTTTTATTTCATAAATGGAATCTACAAAGTATGCACATTCTACGTCATAACGACTTTCTATAGTTTGCGCATGCGTCCGGATATAAGAAAAGCTTACTTCCACCGTTTTTTAAAATCACAGCTTCTAGAAGGTTTACATGATTTCGTAAAAAACAAGAGTTTTTAGAAAATGTGTTTTATTTCATCAATGGAATCAACAAAGTATGCAAATTCTACGTCATAACAACTTTCTATAGTTTGCGCATTCGTCCGGAAATAAGAAAAGCTTAATCAACCATTTTTGAAAATCACAGCTTCTAGAAGGTTTACATGATTTCGTAAAAAACTCGAGTTTTTAGAAAATGTGTTTTATTTCATAAATGGAATCAACAAAGTATGCACATTCTACGTCATAATGACTTTCTATAGTTTGCGCATTCGTCCGGAAATAAGAAAAGCTTACTTCCACTGTTTTTTAAAATCACAGCTTCTAGAAGGTTTACATGATTTCTTAAAAAACACGAGTTTTTAGAAAATGTGTTTTATTTCATAAATGGAATCAACAAAGTATGCACATTCTACATCATAACGACTTTCAATACTTTGCACATGCGTTTGGAAATAAGAAAAGCTTACTTCTCCCGTTTTTTAAAATCACAGCTTCTATAAGGTTTACATGATTTCTTAAAAAACATGAGTTTTTAGGAAATGTGTTTTATTTCATAAATGGAATCTACAACGTATGCACATTCTACGTCATAACGATTTTCTATAGTTTCCGCATGCGTCCGGAAATAAGAAAAGATTACTTCCCCTGTTTTTTAAAATCACAACTTCTAGAAGGTTTACATGATTTCTGAAAAAACACGAGTTTTTAAAAAATGTGTTTTATTTCATAAATGGAATCAACAAAGTATGCACATTCTACGTCATAACGACATTCTATAGTTTGCGCATGCATCTGGAAATAAGAAAAGCTTACTTCCCCCGTTTTTTAAAATCACAGCTTCTAGAAGGTTTACATGATTACTTAAAAAACACGAGTTTTTAGAAAATGTATTTTATTTCATAAATGGAATGAACAAAGTATGCACATTCTACGCCATAATGACTTTCTATAGTTTGCGCATGCGTTTTGAAATAAGAAAAGCTTACTTCCCCCATTTTTTAAAATCACAGCTTCTAGAAGGTTTACATGATTTCTTAAAAAACATGAGTTTTTAGAAAATGTGTTTTATTTCATAAATGGAATCAACAAAGTATGCACATTCTAAGTCATAACGATTTTCTATAGTTTGCGCATGCGTTTGGAAATAAGAGAAGCTTACTTCCCCCGTTTTTTTAAATCACAGCTTCTAGAAGGTTTACATGATTTCTTAAAAAAGACGAGTTTTTAGAAAATGTCTTTTATTTCATAAATGGAATCAACAAAGTATGCACATTCTACGTCATAACGACTTTGTATAGTTTGCCCATGCTTCCGGAAATAACAAAAGCTTACTTCCACCGTTTCTGAAAATCACAGCTTCTAGAAGGTTTACACGATTTCTTAAAAAACACGAGTTTTAGAAAATGTGTTTTATTTCATAAATGGAATCAACAAAGTATGCACATTCTACGTCATAACGACTTTCTACAGTTTTTGTATTCGTCCGGAAATAAGAAAAGCTTACTTCCACCATTTTTTAAAATCACGGATTCTAGAAGGTTTACATGATTTCTTAAAAAACACGAGTTTTTAGAAAATGTGTTTTATTTCATAAATGGAATCAACAAAGTATGCACATTCTACGTCATAACGACTTTCTTTAGTTTGCGCATGCGTTTGGAAATAAGAAAAGCTTACTTCCCCCGTTTTTTAAAATCACAGCTTCTACAAGGTTTACATGATTTCTTAAAAAACACAAGATTTTAGAAAATGTGTTTTATTTCATAAATGGAATCAACCAAGTATGCACATTCTACTTCATAATTACTTTCTATAGTTTGCGCATGCGTTTGGAAATAAGAAAAGCTTACTTCCCCCGTTTTTTAAAATCACAGCTTCTAGAAGGTTTACATGATTTCTTAAAAAACACGAGTTTTTAGAAATGTGTTTTATTTCATAAATGGGATCAACAAAGTATGCACATTCTAAGTCATAACGACTTTCTATAGTTTGCGCATGCGTTTGGAAATAAGAAAAGCTTACTTCCCCCGTTTTTTAAAATCACAGCTTCTATAAGGTTTACATGATTTCTTAAAAAAGACGAGTTTTTAGAAAATGTCTTTTATTTCATAAATGGAATCAACAAAGTATGCACATTCTACGTCATAACGACTTTCTATATTTTGCGCATGCGTCCGGAAATAATAAAAGCTTAATTCCACCATTTTTTAAAATCACGGATTCTAGAAGGTTTACATGATTTCTTAGAAAACACGAGTTTTTAGAAAATATGTTTTATTTCATAAATGGAATCAACAAAGTATGCACATTCTAAGTCATAACGACTTTCTATAGTTTGCGCATTAGTCCGGAAATAAGAAAAGCTTACTTCCCCCGTTTTTTAAAATCAAAGCTTCTAGAAGGTTTACATGATTTCTTAAAAAACATGAGTTTTTAGAAAATGTGTTTTATTTCATAAATGGAATCAACAAAGTATGGACATTCTAAGTCATAATGACTTTCTGTAGTTTGCGCATGCGTTTGGAAATAAGAAAAGCTTACTTCCCCCATTTTTTAAAATCACAGCTTCTAGAAGGTTTACATGATTTCTTAAAAAACACGAGTTTTTAGAAAATGTGTTTTATTTCATAAATCGAATCAACAAAGTATGCACATTCTACATCATAACGACTTTCTATAGTTTGCGCATGCGTTTGGAAATAAGAAAAGCTTACTTCCCCCGTTTTTTAAAATCACAGCTTCTAGAAGGTTTACATGATTTCTTAAAAAACACGAGTTTTTAGAAAATGTGTTTTATTTCATAAATAGAATCAACAAAGTATGCACATTCTACGTCATAACGACTTTCTATAGTTTGCGCATGCGTCCGGAAAAAAGAACAGCTTACTTCCACCGTTTTTTAAAATCACAGCTTCTAGAAGGTTTACATGATTTCGTAAAAAACACGAGTTTTTAGAAAATGTGTTTTATTTCATAAATGGAATCTACAAAGTATGCACATTCTACGTCATAACGACTTTCTATAGTTTGCGCATTCGTCCGGAAATAAGAAAAGCTTACTTCCACCGTTTTTTAAAATCACAGCTTCTAGAAGGTTTACATGATTTCGTAAAAAACACGAGTTTTTAGAAAATGTGTTATATTTCATAATTGGAATCTACAAAGTATGCACATTCTACGTCATAACGACTTTCTATAGTTTGCGCATGCGTTTGGAAATAAGAAAAGCTTACTTCCGTCGTTTTTTAGAATCACAGCTTCTAGAAGGTTTACATGATTTCATAAAAAACACGAGTTTTTAGAAAATGTGTTTTATTTCATAAATGGAATCTACAAAGTATGCACATTCTACGTCATAACGACTTTCTACTGTTTGCGCATTTGTCCGGAAGTAAGAAAAGCTTACTTCCACCGTTTTTTAAAATCACAGCTTCTAGAAGGTTTACATGATTTCGTAAAAAACACGAGGTTTTAGAAAATGTTTTTTATTTCATAAATGGAATCAACAAAGTATGCACATTCTACGTCATAATGACTTTCTATAGTTTGCGCATGCGTCCGGAAATAAGAAAAGCTTACTTCCCCCGTTTTTTAAAATCACAGCCTCTAGAAGGTTTACATGATTTCTTAAAAAACACTAGTTTTTAGAAAATGTTTTTTATTTCATAAATGGAATCTACAAAGTATGCACATTCTACGTCATAACGACTTTCTATAGTTTGCGCATGCGTTTGGAAATAAGAAAAGCTTACTTCCCCCATTTTTTAAAATCACAGCTTCTAGAAGGTTTACATGATTTGTTAAAAAACACGAGTTTTTAGAAAATGTGTTTTATTTCATAAATGGAATCAACAAAGTATGTACATTCTACATCATAACGACCTTCTATAGTTTGCGCATGCGTCCGGAAATAAGAAAAGCTTACTTCCACCGTTTTTTTAAAATCACAGTTCTAGAAGGTTTACATGATTTCGTAAAAAACACGAGTTTTTAGAAAATGTGTTTTATTTCATAAATGGAATCAACAAAGTATGCACATTCTACGTCATAACGACTTTCTATAGTTTGCGCATTCGTCCGGAAATAAGAAAAGCTTACTTCCACTGTTTTTTAAAATCACAGCTTCTAGAAGGTTTACATGATTTCTTAAAAAACACGAGTTTTTAGAAAATGTGTTTTATTTCATAAATTGAATCAACAAAGTATGCACATTCTACATCGTAACGACTTTCTATTGTTTGCGCATGCGTCCGGAAATAAGAAAAGCTTACTTCCACCGTTTTTTAAAATCACAGCTTCTAGAAGCTTTACATGATTTCGTAAAAAACACGAGTTTTTAGAAAATGTGTTTTATTTCATAAGTGGAATCTACAAAGTATGCACATTCTACATCATAACGACTTTCTATAGTTTGCGCATGCGTCCAGAAACAAGAAAAGCTTACTTCCACCGTTTTTTAAAATCACAGCTTCTAGAAGGTTTACATGATTTCTTAAAAAACATGAGTTCTTAGAAAATGTGTTTTATTTCATAAATGGAATCTACAAAGTATGCACATTCTACGTCATAATGACATTCTATAGTTTGCGCATACGTCCGGAAATAAGAAAAGCTTACTTCCACCGTTTTTTAAAATCACTGCTTCTAGAAGGTTTACATGATTTCGTAAAAAACACGAGTTTTTAGAAAATGTGTTTTATTTCATAAATGGAATCTATAAAGTATGCACATTCTACGTCATAACGTCTTTCTATAGTTTGCGCATGCGTCCGGATATAAGAAAAGCTTACTTCCACCGTTTTTTAAAATCACAGCTTCTAGAAGGTTTACATGATTTCGTAAAAAACACGAGTTTTTAGAAAATGTGTTTTATTTCATCAATGGAATCAACAAAGTATGCAAATTCTACGTCATAACAACTTTCTATAGTTTGCGCATTCGTCCGGAAATAAGAAAAGCTTAATCAACCATTTTTGAAAATCACAGCTTCTAGAAGGTTTACATGATTTCGTAAAAAACTCGAGTTTTTAGAAAATGTGTTTTATTTCATAAATGGAATCAACAAAGTATGCACATTCTACGTCATAATGACTTTCTATAGTTTGCGCATTCGTCCGGAAATAAGAAAAGCTTACTTCCACTGTTTTTTAAAATCACAGCTTCTAGAAGGTTTACATGATTTCTTAAAAAACACGAGTTTTTAGAAAATGTGTTTTATTTCATAAATGGAATCAACAAAGTATGCACATTCTACATCATAACGACTTTCAATACTTTGCACATGCGTTTGGAAATAAGAAAAGCTTACTTCTCCCGTTTTTTAAAATCACAGCTTCTATAAGGTTTACATGATTTCTTAAAAAACATGAGTTTTTAGGAAATGTGTTTTATTTCATAAATGGAATCTACAACGTATGCACATTCTACGTCATAACGATTTTCTATAGTTTCCGCATGCGTCCGGAAATAAGAAAAGATTACTTCCCCTGTTTTTTAAAATCACAACTTCTAGAAGGTTTACATGATTTCTGAAAAAACACGAGTTTTTAAAAAATGTGTTTTATTTCATAAATGGAATCAACAAAGTATGCACATTCTATGTCATAACGACTTTCTATAGTTTGCGCATGCATCTGGAAATAAGAAAAGCTTACTTCCCCCGTTTTTTAAAATCACAGCTTCTAGAAGGTTTACATGATTACTTAAAAAACACGAGTTTTTAGAAAATGTGTTTTATTTCATAAATGGAATGAACAAAGTATGCACATTCTACGCCATAATGACTTTCTATAGTTTGCGCATGCGTTTTGAAATAAGAAAAGCTTACTTCCCCCATTTTTTAAAATCACAGCTTCTAGAAGGTTTACATGATTTCTTAAAAAACATGAGTTTTTAGAAAATGTGTTTTATTTCATAAATGGAATCAACAAAGTATGCACATTCTAAGTCATAACAATTTTCTATAGTTTGCGCATTCGTCTGGAAATAAGAAAAGCTTACTTCCACCGTTTTTTAAAATCACAGCTTCTAGAAGGTTTACATGATTTCGTAAAAAACACGAGTTTTTAGAAAATGTCTTTTATTTCATAAATGGAATCAACAAAGTATGCACATTCTACATCATAACGACTTTCAATACTTTGCGCATGCGTTTGGAAATAAGAAAAGCTTACTTCTCCCGTTTTTTAAAATCACAGCTTCTAGAAGGTTTACATGATTTCTTAAAAAACACGAGTTTTTAGAAAATGTGTTTTCTTTCATAAATAGAATAAACCAAGTATGCACATTCTACGTCATAACGACTTTCTATACTTTGCGCATGCGTCCGGAAATAAAAAAAGCTTACTTCCACCGTTTTTTAAAATCACAGCTTCTAGAAGGTTTACGTGATTTCGTAAAAAACATGAGTTTTTAGAAAATGTCTTTTATTTCATAAATAGAATCAAAAAAGTATGCACATTCTACGTCATAACTACTTTATATAGTTTGCGCATGCGTACGGAAATAAGAAAAGCTTACTTCCACCTCTTTTTAAAATCACAGCTTTTAGAAGGTTTACATGATTTCGTAAAAAACACGAGTTTTTAGAAAATGTGTTTTATTTCATAAATGGAATCTACAAAGTATGCACATTCTACGTCATAACGACTTTGTATAGTTTGCGCATGCGTCCAGAAATAACAAAAGCTTACTTCCACCGTTTTTTAAAATCACAGCTTCTAGAAGGGTTACATGATTTCGTAAAAAACACGAGTTTTTAGAAAATGTGTTTTATTTCATAAATGGAATCTACAAAGTATGCACATTCTACATCATAACGACTTTGTATTGTTTGCGCATGCATCCGGAAATAACAAAAGCTTACTTCCACCGTTTTTTAAAATCACAGCTTCTAGAAGGTTTACATGATTTCGTAAAAAACACGAGTTTTTAGAAAATATGTTTTATTTCATAAATGGAATCTACAAAGTATGCACATTCTACGTCATAACGACTTTCTATAGTTTGCGCATGCGTCCGGAAATAAGAAAAGCTTACTTCCCCCGTTTTTTAAAATCACAGCTTCTAGAAGGTTTACATGATTTCTTAAAAAACACGAGTTTTTAGAAAATGTGTTTTATTTCATAAATGGAATCAACAAAGTATGCACTTTCTACGTCATAACGACTTTCTATAGTTTGCACATGCGTCCGGAAATAAGAAAAGCTTACTTCCACCGTTTTTTAAAATCACAGCTTCTAGAAGGTTTACATGATTTCTTAAAAAACACGAGTTTTCAGAAAATGTGTTTTATTTCATAAATGGAATCTACAAAGTATGCACATTCTACGTCATAACGATTTTCTATAGTTTGCGCATGCGTCCGGAAATAAGAAAAGCATACCTCCCCCCTTTTTTAAAATCACAGATTCTAGACGTTTTGCATGATTTCTTAAAAAACACGAGTTTTTGGAAAATGTGTTTTATTAAATAAATGGAATCAACAAAGTATGCACATTCTATGTCATAACGAATTTCTATAGTTTGTGCATGCGTTTGCAAATAAGAAAAGCTTACTTCCCCCGTTTTTTAAAATCACAGCTTCTAGAAGGTTTACATGATTTCTTAAAAAACACGAGTTTTAAGAAAATGTGTTTTATTTCATAAATGGAATCAACAAAGTATGCACATTCTACATCATAAATACTTTCTATAGTTTGCGCATGCGTTTGGAAAAAAGAAAAGCTTACTTCCCCCGTTTTTTAAAATCACAGCTTATAGAAGGTTTACATGATTTGTTAAAAAACACGAGTTTTTAGAAAATGTGTTTTATTTCATAAATGGAATCAACAAAGTATGCACATTCTACGTGATAACGACTTTCTATAGTTTGCGCATGCGTCCGGAAATAAGAAAAGCTTAATTCCACCGTTTTTCAAAATCAGAGCTTCTAGAAGGTTTACATGATTTCGTAAAAAACACGAGTTTTTAGAAAATGTGTTTTATTTCATAAATGGAATCTACAAGGTATGCACATTCTACATCATAACGACTTTCTATAGTTTGCGCATACGTTTGGAAATAAGAAAAGCTTACTTCCGCCATTTTTTAAAATCACAGCTTCTAGAAGGTTTACATGATTTCGTAAAAAACACGAGTTTTTAGAAAATGTGTTTTATTTCAGAAATGGAATCTACAAAGTATGCACATTCTACATCATAACGACTTTCTATAGTTTGCACATGCGTCCGAAAATAAGAAAAGCTTACTTCCACCGTTTTTTAAAATCACAGCTTCTGGAAGGTTTACATGACTTCTTAAAAAACACGAGTTTTTAGAAAATGTGTTTTATTTCATAAATGGAATCAACAAAGTATGCACATTCTACGTCATAACGACTTTCTACTGTTTGCGCATTCGTCCGGAAATAAGAAAAGCTTACTTCCACCGTTTTTTAAAATCACAGCTTCTAGAAGGTTTACATCATTTCTTAAAAAACACGAGTTTTTAGAAAATGTGTTTTATTTCATAAATGGAATCAACAAAGTATGCACATTCTACGCCATAATGACTTTCTATAGTTTGCGCATGCGTTTGGAAATAAGAAAAGCTTACTTCCCCCATTTTTTAAAATCACAGCTTCTAGAAGGTTTACATGATTTCTTAAAAAACATGAGTTTTTAGAAAATCTGTTTAATTTCATAAATGGAATCAACAAAGTATGCACATTCTAAGTCATAACGATTTTCTATAGTTTGCGCATGCGTTTGGAAATAAGAAAAGCTTACTTCCCCCGTTTTTTTAAATCACAGCTTCTAGAAGGTTTACATGATTTCTTAAAAAAGACGAGTTTTTAGAAAATGTCTTTTATTTCATAAATGGAATCAACAAAGTATGCACATTCTACGTCATAACGACTTTGTATAATTTTCGCATGCTTCCGGAAATAACAAAATCTTACTTCCACCGTTTTTGAAAATCACAGCTTCTAGAAGGTTTACACGATTTCTTAAAAAACACGAGTTTTTAGAAAATGTGTGTTATTTCATAAATGGAATCAACAAAGTATGCACATTCTACGTCATAACGACTTTCTACAGTTTTCGTATTTGTCCGGAAATAAGAAAAGCTTACTTCCACCATTTTTTAAAATCACGGATTCTAGAAGGTTTACATGATTTCTTAAAAAACATGAGTTTTTAGAAAATGTGTTTTATTTCATAAATGGAATCAACAAAGTATGCACATTCTACGTCATAACGACTTTCTTTAGTTTGCGCATGCGTTTGGAAATAAGAAAAGCTTACTTCCCCCGTTTTTTAAAATCACAGCTTCTACAAGGTTTACATGATTTCTTAAAAAACACAAGTTTTTAGAAAATGTGTTTTATTTCATAAATGGAAACAACAAAGTATGCACATTCTACTTCATAATTACTTTCTATAGTTTGCGCATGCGTTTGGAAATAAGAAAAGCTTACTTCCCCCGATTTTTTAAATCACAGCTTCTAGAAGGTTTACATGATTTCTTAAAAAACACGGGTTTTTAGAAAATGTGTTTTATTTCATAAATGGAATCAACAAAGTATGCACATTCTAAGTCATAACGACTTTCTATAGTTTGCGCATGCGTTTGGAAATAAGAAAAACTTACTTTCCCCGTTTTTTAAAATCACAGCTTCTAGAAGGTTTACATGATTTCTTAAAAAAGATGAGTTTTTAGAAAATGTCTTTTCTTTCATAAATGGAATCAACAAAGTATGCACATTCTAAGTCATAACGACTTTCTATAGTTTGCGCATTAGTCCGGAAATAAGAAAATCTTACTTCCCCCGTTTTTTAAAATCAAAGCTTCTAGAAGGTTTACATGATTTCTTAAAAAACACGAGTTTTTAGAAAATGTTTTTTTTTTCATAAATGGAATCAACAAAGTATGCACATTCTAAGTCATAACGACTTTCTGTAGTTTGCGCATGCGTTTGGAAATAAGAAAAGCTTACTTCCCCCATTTTTTAAAATCACAGCTTCTAGAAGGTTTACATGATTTCTTAAAAAACACGAGTTTTAAGAAAATGTGTTTTATTTCATAAATCGAATCAACAAAGTATGCACATTCTACATCATAACGACTTTCTATAGTTTGCGCATGCGTTTGGAAATAAGAAAAGCTTACTTCCCCCGTTTTTTAAAATCACAGCTTCTAGAAGGTTTACATGATTTCTTAAAAAACACGAGTTTTTAGAAAATGTGTTTTATTTCATAAATAGAATCAACAAAGTATGCACATTCTACGTCATAACAACTTTCTATAGTTTGCGCATGCGTCCGGAAAAAAGAACAGCTTACTTCCACCGTTTTTTAAAATCACAGCTTCTAGAAGGTTTACATGATTTCGTAAAAAACACGAGTTTTTAGAAAATGTGTTTTATTTCATAAATGGAATCTACAAAGTATGCACATTCTACGTCATAACGACTTTCTATAGTTTGCGCATTCGTCCGGAAATAAGAAAAGCTTACTTCCACCGTTTTTTAAAATCACAGCTTCTAGAAGGTTTACATGATTTCGTAAAAAACACGAGTTTTTAGAAAATGTGTTTTATTTCATCAGTGGAATCTACAAAGTATGCACATTCTACGTCATAACGACTTTCTATAGTTTGCGCATGCGTCCGGAAATAAGAAAAGCTTACTTCCCCCGTTTTTTAAAATCACAGCTTCTAGAAGGTTTACATGATTTCTTAAAAATCATGAGTTTTTAGAAAATGTGTTTTATTTCATAAATAGAATCAACAAAGTATGTAGATTATACGTCATAACGACTTTCTACAGTTTTTGCATTCATCCGGAAATAAGAAAATCTTCCTTCCACCGTTTTTTAAAATCACAGCGTCTAGAAGGTTTACATGATTTCGCAAAAAACACGAGTTTTTAGAAAATGTGTTTTATTTCATAAATGGAATCAACAAAGCATACACATTCTACGTCATAACGACTTTCTATAGTTTGTGCATCCGTTTGGAAATAAGAAAAGCTTACTTCGACCATTTTTGAAAATCACAGCTTCTGGAAGGTTTACACGATTTCTTAAAAAACACGAGTTTTTAGAAAATGTGTTTTATTTCATAAATGGAATCAACAAAGTATGCACATTCGACGTCATAACGACTTTCTATAGTTTGTGCATTCGTACGGAAATAAGAAAAGCTTACTTACACCGTTTTTTAAAATCAAAGCTTCTAGAAGGTTTACATGATTTCGTAAAAAAAACGAGTTTTTTGAAAATGTGTTTTATTTCATAAATGGAATCAACAAAGTATGCACACTCTACGTCATAACGACTTTCTATAGTTCGCACATACGTCCAGAAATAAGAAAAGCTTACTTCCACCGTTTTTTAAAATCACAGCTTCTAGAAGGTTTACATGATTTGTTAAAAAACACGAGTTTTTATAAAATTTGTTTTATTAAATAAATGGAATCAACAAAGTATGCACATTCTACGTCATAACTACTTTCTATAGTTTGCGCATGCGTTTGGAAATAAGAAAAGCTTACTTCCCCCGTTTTTTAAAATCACAGCTTCTAGAAGGTTTACATGATTTCTTAAAAAACACGGGTTTTTAGAAAATGTGTTTTATTTCATAAATGCAATCAACAAATTATGCACATTCTACGTCAGAACGACTTTCTATAGTTTGCGCATTCGTCCGGAAATAAGAAAAGCTTACTTCCACCGTTTTTAAAATCAAAGCTTCTAGAAGGTTTACATGATTTCTTAAAAAAGATGAGTTTTTAGAAAATGTGTTTTATTTCATAAATGGAATCAACAAAGTATGCACATTCTAAGTCATAATGACTTTCTATAGTTTGTGCATGCGTTTGGAAATAAGAAAAGCTTACTTCCCCCATTTTTTAAAATCACAGCTTCTAGAAGGTTTACATGATTTCTTAAAAAACACGAGTTTTTAGAAAATGTGTTTTATTTAATAAATGGAATCAACAAAGTATGCACATTCTACGTCATAACGACTTTCTATAGTTTCGCATGCGTTTGGAAATAAGAAAAGCTTACTTCCACCGTTTTTTAAAATCACAGCTTCTAGAAGGTTTACACGATTTCTTAAAAAACACGAGATTTTAGAAAATGTGTTTTATTTCATAAATGGAATCTACAAAGTATGCACATTCTACGTCATAACGACTTTATATAGTTTGCGCATGCGTCCGGAAATAAGAAAAGCTTACTTCCCCCGTTGTTCAAAATCACAGCTTCTAGAAGGTTTACATGTTTTCTTAAAAAACACGAGTTTTTAGAAAATGTGTTTTATTTCATAAATGGAATCAACAAAGTATGCACATTCTACGCCATAATGACTTTCTATAGTTTGCGCATGCGTTTGGAAATAAGAAAATCTTACTTCCCCCATTTTTTAAAATCACAGCTTCTAGAAGGTTTACATGATTTCTTAAAAAACATGAGTTTTTAGAAAATGTGTTTTATTTCATAAATGGAATCAACAAAGTATGCACATTCTAAGTCATAACGATTTTCTATAGTTTGCGGATGCGTTTGGAAGTAAGAAAAGCTTACTTCCCCCGTTTTTTTAAATCACAGCTTCTAGAAGGTTTACATGATTTCTTAAAAAAGATGAGTTTTTAGAAAATGTCTTTTATTTCATAAATGGAATCAACAAAGTATGCACATTCTACGTCATAACGACTTTGTATAGTTTGCGCATGCTTCCGGAAATAACAAAAGCTTACTTCCACCGTTTTTGAAAATCACAGCTTCTAGAAGGTTTACACGATTTCTTAAAAAACACGAGTTTTTAGAAAATGTGTTTTATTTCATAAATGGAATCAACAAAGTATGCACATTCTACGTCATAACGACTTTCTACAGTTTTCGTATTCGTCCGGAAATAAGAAAAGCTTACTTCCCCCGTTTTTTAAAATCACAGCTTCTAGAAGGTTTACATGATTTCTTAAACAACACGAGTTTTTAGAAAATGTGTTTTATTTCATAAATAGAATCAACAAAGTATGCACATTCTACGTCATAACGACTTTCTATAGTTTGCGCATGCGTCTGGAAAAAAGAACAGCTTAGTTCCACCGTTTTTTAAAATCACAGCTTCTAGAAGGTTTACATGATTTCGTAAAAAACACGAGTTTTTAGAAAATGTGTTTTATTTCATAAATGGAATCTACAAAGTATGCACATTCTACGTCATAACGACTTTCTATAGTTTGTGCATTCGTCCGGAAATAAGAAAAGCTTACTTCCACCGTTTTTTAAAATCACAGCTTCTAGAAGGTTTACATGATTTCGTAAAAAACACGAGTTTTTAGAAAATGTGTTTTATTTCACCAATGGAATCTACAAGCTATGCACATTCTACGTCATAACGACTTTCTATAGTTTGCGCATGCGTCCGGAAATAAGAAAAGCTTACTTCCCCCGTTTTTTAAAATCACAGCTTCTAGAAGGTTTACATGATTTCTTAAAAATCACGAGTTTTTAGAAAATGTGTTTTATTTCATAAATAGAATCAACAAAGTATGCAGATTATACGTCATAACGACTTTCTACAGTTTTTGCATTCATCCGGAAATAAGAAAAGCTTACTTCCACCATGTTTTAAAATCACGGATTCTAGAAGGTTTACATGATTTCGTAAAAAACACGAGTTTTTAGAAAATGTGTTTTATTTCATAAATGGAATCAACAAAGCATGCACATTCTACGTCATAACGACTTTCTATAGTTTGTGCATCCGTTTGGAAATAAGAAAAGCTTACTTCGACCGTTTTTGAAAATCACAGCTTCTAGAAGGTTTACACGATTTCTTAAAAAACACGAGTTTTTAGAAAATGTGTTTTATTTCATAAATGGAATCAACAAAGTATGCACATTCGACGTCATAACGACTTTCTATAGTTTGTGCATTCGTCCGGAAATAAGAAAAGCTTACTTACACCGTTTTTTAAAATCAAAGCTTCTAGAAGGTTTACATGATTTCGTAAAAAACACGAGTTTTTTGAAAATGTATTTTATTTCATAAATGGAATCAACAAAGTATGCACACTCTACGTCATAACGACTTTCTATAGTTCGCACATGCGTCCGGAAATAAGAAAAGCTTACTTCCACCGTTTTTTAAAATCACAGCTTCTAGAAGGTTTACATGACTTCTTAAAAAAAATGAGTTTTTAGAAAATGTGTTTTATTTCATAAATGGAATCAACAAAGTATGCACATTCTACGTCATAACGACTTTCAACAGTTTTCGCATTCGTCCAGAAATAAGAAAAGCTTACTTCCACCGTTTTTTAAAATCACAGCTTCTAGAAGGTTTACATGATTTCTTAAAAAACACGAGTTTTTATAAAATTTGTTTTATTAAATAAATGGAATCAACAAAGTATGCACATTCTACGTCATAACTACTTTCTATAGTTTGCGCATGCGTTTGGAAATAAGAAAAGCTAACTTCCCCCGTTTTTTAAAATCACAGCTTCTAGAAGGTTTACATGATTTCTTAAAAAACACGGGTTTTTAGAAAATGTGTTTTATTTCATAAATGCAGTCAACAAATTTTGCACATTCTACGTCATAACGACTTTCTATAGTTTGCGCATTTGTCCGGAAATAAGAAAAGCTTACTTCCACCGTTTTTTAAAATCAAAGCTTCTAGAAGGTTTACATGATTTCTTAAAAAAGATGAGTTTTTAGAAAATGTGTTTTATTTCATAAATGGAATCAACAAAGTATGCACATTCTAAGTCATAATGACTTTCTATAGTTTGTGCATGCGTTTGGAAATAAGAAAAGCTTACTTCCCCCGTTTTTTAAAATCACAGCTTCTAGAAGGTTTACATGATTTCTTAAAAAACACAAGTTTTTAGAAAATGTGTTTTATTTAATAAATGGAATCTACAAAGTATGCAAATTCTACGTCATAACGACTTTCTACTGTTTGCGCATTTCTCCGGAAGTAAGAAAAGCTTACTTCCACCGTTTTTTAAAATCACAGCTTCTAGAAGGTTTACATGATTTCGTAAAAAACACGAGGTTTTAGAAAATGTGTTTTATTTCATAAATGGAATCAACAAAGTATGCACATTCTACGTCATAATGACTTTCTATAGTTTGCGCATGCGTCCGGAAATAAGAAAAGCTTACTTCCCCCGTTTTTTAAAATCACAGCCTCTAGAAGGTTTACATGATTTCTTAAAAAACACGAGTTTTTTGAAAATGTGTTTTATTTCATAAATGGAATCAACAAAGTATGCACATTCTACGTCATAACGACTTTCTATAGTTTGCGCATTTGTCCAGAAATAAGAATAACTTACTTCCACCGTTTTTTAAAATCACAGCTTCTTGAAGGTTTACATGATTTCGTAAAAAACATGAGTTTTTAGAAAATGTGTTTTATTTCATAAAGGGAATCTACAAAGTATGCACATTCTGCGTCATAACGACTTTCTATAGTTTGCGCATTCGTCTGGAACTCAGAAAAGCTTACTTCCCGCGTTTTTTAAAATCAAAGCTTCTAGAAGGTTTACATGATTTCTTAAAAAACACGAGTTTTTAGAAAATGTGCTTTATTTCAAAAATGGAATCAACGAAGTATGCACATTCTAAGTCATAACGACTTTCTATAGTTTGCGCATGCGTTTAAAAATAAGAAAAGCTTACTTCCCCCGTTTTTTTAAATCACAGCTTCTAGAAGGTTTACATGATTTCTTAAAAAACACGAGTTTTTAGAAAATGTGTTTTATTTCATAAATCGAATCAACAAAGTATGCACATTCTAAGTCATAACGACTTTCTATAGTTTGCGCATGAGTTTGGAAATAAGAAAACCTTACTTCCCCCGTTTTTTAAAATCACAGCTTCAAGAAGGTTTACACGATTTCTTAAAAAACACGAGTTTTTAGAAAATGTGTTTTATTTCATAAATGGAATCAACAAAGTATGCACATTCTATGTCATAACGAATTTCTATAGTTTGCGCATTCGTCCTGAAATAAGAAAAGCTTACTTCCACCATTTTTTAAAATCAAAGCTTCTAGAAAAGTTTAGATGATTCCGTAAAAAGCACGAGTTTTTAGAAAATGTGTTTTATTTCATCAATGGAATATACAAAGTATGCACATTCTATGTCCTAACGACTTTCTATAGTTTGCGCATGCGTCCGGAAATAAGAAAAGCTTACTTCCCCCGTTTTTTAAAATCACAGCTTCTAGAAGGTTTACATGATTTCTTAAAAAAGACGAGTTTTTAGAAAATGTCTTTTATTTCATAAATGGAATCAACAAAGTATGCACATTCTACATCATAACGACTTTGTATAGTTTGCGCATGCTTCCGGAAATAACAAAAGCTTACTTCCACCGTTTTTGAAAATCACAGCTTCTAGAAGGTTTACACGATTGCTTAAAAAACACGAGTTTTAGAAAATGTGTTTTATTTCATAAATGGAATCAACAAAGTATGCACATTCTACGTCATAACGACTTTCTACAGTTTTTGTATTCGTCCGGAAATAAGAAAAGCTTACTTCCACCATTTTTTAAAATCACGGATTCTAGAAGGTTTACATGATTTCTTAAAAAACACGAGTTTTTAGAAAATGTGTTTTATTTCATAAATGGAATCAACAAAGTATGCACATTCTACGTCATAACGACTTTCTTTAGTTTGCGCATGCGTTTGGAAATAAGAAAAGCTTACTTCCCCCGTTTTTTAAAATCACAGCTTCTACAAGGTTTACATGATTTCTTAAAAAACACAAGATTTTAGAAAATGTGTTTTATTTCATAAATGGAATCAACCAAGTATGCACATTCGACTTCATAATTACTTTCTATAGTTTGCGCATGCGTTTGGAAATAAGAAAAGCTTACTTCCCCCGTTTTTTAAAATCACAGCTTCTAGAAGGTTTACATGATTTCTTAAAAAACACGAGTTTTTAGAAAATGTGTTTTATTTCATAAATGGAATCAACAAAGTATGCACATTCTAGGTCATAACGACTTTCTATAGTTTGCGCATGCGTCCAGAAATAAGAAAAGCTTACTTTACCCGTTTTTTAAAATCACAGCTTCTAAAAGGTTTACATGATTTCTTAAAAAACACGAGTTTTTAGAAAATGTGTTTTATTTCTTAAATGAAATCAACAAAGTATGCACATTCTACGTCATAACGACTTTCTATAGTTTGCGCATGCGTTTGGAAATAAGAAAAGCTTACTTCCCCTGTTTTTTAAAATCACAGCTTCTAGAAGGTTTACATGATTTCTTAAAAAACACGAGTTTTTAGAAAATGTGTTTTATTTGATAAATGGAATCTACAAAGTATGCTTATTCTAGGTCATAACGGATTTCTATAGTTTGCGCATGCATCCAGAAATAAGAAAAGCTTACTTCCCCCGTTTTTTAAAATCACAGCTTCTAGAAGGTTTACATGATTTCTTAAAAAACCCGAGTTTTTCGAAAATGTGTTTTATTTCATAAATAGAATCAACAAAGTATGCACATTCTACGTCATAACGTCTTTCTATAGTTTGCGCATGCGTCCGGAAATAAGAAAAGCTTACTTCCACCGTTTTTTAAAATCACAGCTTCTAGAAGGTTTACATGATTTCGTAAAAAACACGAGTTTTTAGAAAATGTGTTTTATTTCATAAATGGAATCTACAAAGTATGCACATTCTACATCATAACGACTTTCTATAGTTTGCGCATGCGTCCAAAAATAAGAAAAGCTTGCTTCCCCCATTTTTTAAAATCACAGCTTCTAGAAGGTTTACATGTAAAAAACACGAGTTTTTAGAAAATGTAATTTATTTCATAAATAAAATCTACAAAGTATGCACATTCTATATCAGAACGACTCTCTATAGTTTGCACATGCGTCCAGAAATAAGAAATCTTACTTTCCCCGTTTTTTAAAATCACAGCTTCTAGAAGGTTTACATGATTTCTTATAAAACACGAGTTTTTAGAAAATGTGTTTTATTTCATAAATGGAATCTACAAAGTATGCACATTCTACGTCATAACGACTTTCTATAGTTTGCGAATGCGTCCAGAAATAAGAAAAGCTTACTTCCACCATTTTTTAAAATCACAGCTTCTAGAAGGTTTACATGATTTCGTAAAAAACATGAGTTTTTAGAAAATGTGTTTTATTTCATAAATGGAATCAACAAAGTATGCACATTCTACGTCACAACGTCTTTCTATAGTTTGCGCATGCGTCCGGAAATAAGAAAAGCTTACTTCCACCGTTTTTTAAAATCACAGCTTCTAGAAGGTTTACATGATTTCGTAAAAAACACGAGTTTTTAGAAAATGTGTTTTATTTCATAAATAGAATCAACAAAGTATGCACATTCTACGTCATAACGTCTTTCTATAGATTGCGCATGCGTCCGGAAATAAGAAAAGCTTACTTCCACCGTTTTTTAAAATCACAGCTTCTAGAAGGTTTACATGATTTCGTAAAAAAAACAAGTTTTTAGAAAATGTGTTTTATTTCATAAATGTAATCTACAAAGTATGCACATTCTACGTCATAACGACATTCTATATTTTGCGCATGCGTCCAGAAATAAGAAAAGCTTACTTCCCCCGTTTTTTAAAATCACAGCTTCTAGAAGGTTTACATGATTTCTTAAAAAACACAAGTTTTTAGTAAATTTGTTTTATTTCATAAATGGAATCAACAAAGTATGCACATTCTACATCGTAACGACTTTCTATAGTTTGCGCATGCGTCCGGAAATAAGAAAAGCTTACTTCCACCGTTTTTTAAAATCACAGCTTCTAGAAGGTTTACATGATTCTGTAAATAACACGAGTTTTTAGAAAATGTGTTTTATTTCATAAATGGAATCTACAAAGTATGCACATTCTACGTCAAAACGACTTTCTATAGATTGTGCATGCGTCCGGAAATAAGAAAAGCTTACTTCCACCGTTTTTTAAAATCACATTTTCTAGAAGGTTTACATAATTTCGTAAAAAACACAAGTTTTTAGAAAATGTGTTTTATTTCCTAAATAGAATCTACAAAGTATGCACATTCTACGTCATAACGACTTTAAATAGTTTGCGCATGCGTCCGGAAATAAGAAAAGCTTAATCAACCGTTTTTTAAAATCACAGCTTCTAGAAGGTTTACATGATTTCGTAAAAAACACGAGTTCTTAGAAAATGTGTTTTATTTCATAAATGGAATCTACAAAGTATGCACATTCTACGCCATAACAACATTCTATAGTTTGCGCATACGTCCGGAAATAAGAAAAGCTTACTTCCACCGTTTTTTAAAATCACAGCTTCTAGAAGGTTTACATGATTTCGTAAAAAACACGAGTTTTTAGAAAATGTGTTTTATTTCATAAATGGAATCTACAAAGTATGCACATTCTACGTCATAACGACTTTCTATAGTTTGCGCATGCGTCCGGATATAAGAAAAGCTTACTTCCACCGTTTTTTAAAATCACAGCTTCTAGAAGGTTTACATGATTTCGTAAAAAACACGAGTTTTTAGAAAATGTGTTTTATTTCATAAATGGAATCTACAAAGTATGCACATTCTACGTCAAAACGACTTTCTATAGATTGTGCATGCGTCCGGAAATAAGAAAAGCTTTCTTCCACCGTTTTTTAAAATCACATTTTCTAGAAGGTTTACATAATTTCGTAAAAAACACAAGTTTTTAGAAAATGTGTTTTATTTCCTAAATGGAATCTACAAAGTATGCACATTCTACGTCATAACGACTTTAAATAGTTTGCGCATGCGTCCGGAAATAAGAAAAGCTTAATCAACCGTTTTTTAAAATCACAGCTTCTAGAAGGTTTACATGATTTCGTAAAAAACACGAGTTCTTAGAAAATGTGTTTTATTTCATAAATGGAATCTACAAAGTATGCACATTCTACGTCATAACAACATTCTATAGTTTGCGCATACGTCCGGAAATAAGAAAAGCTTACTTCCACCGTTTTTTAAAATCACAGCTTCTAGAAGGTTTACATGATTTCGTAAAAACACGAGTTTTTAGAAAATGTGTTTTATTTCATAAATGGAATCTACAAAGTATGCACATTCTACGTCATAACGACTTTCTATAGTTTGCGCATGCGTCCGGATATAAGAAAAGCTTACTTCCACCGTTTTCTAAAATCACAGCTTCTAGAAGGTTTACATGATTTCGTAAAAAAAACAAGTTTTTAGAAAATGTGTTTTATTTCATAAATGGAATCTACAAAGTATGCACATTCTACGTCATAACGACATTCTATATTTTGCGCATGCGTCCGGAAATAAGAAAAGAATACTTCTACCGTTTTTTAAAATCATAGCTTCTAGAAGGTTTACATGATTTCGTAAAAAACACGAGTTTTTAGAAAATGTGTTTTATTTCATAAATGGAATCTACAAAGTATACACATTCTATGTCATAACGACTTTCTATAGTTTATGCATGCGTCCGGAAATAAGAAAAGCTTACTTCCACCGTTTTTTAAAATCACAACTTCTAAAAGGTTTACATGATTTCGTAAAAAAAACGAGTTTTTAGAAAATGTGTTTTATTTCATAAATGGAATCTACAAAGTATGCATATTCTACATCATAACGACTTTCTATATTTTGCGCATGCGTCCAGAAATAAGAAAAGCTTACTTCCCCCGTTTTTTAAAATCACAGCTTCTAGAAGGTTTACATGATTTCTTAAAAAACACAAGTTTTTAGAAAATGTGTTTTATTTCATGAATGGAATCAACAAAGTATCCACATTCTACATCGTAACGAATTTCTATAGTTTGCGCATGTGTTTGGAAATAAGAAAAGCTTACTTCCCCCGTTTTTTAAAATCACAGCTTCTAGAAGGTTTACATGATTTCTTAAAAAACACGAGTTTTTAGAAAATGTGCTTTATTTCATAAATGGTATCAAGAAAGTATGCACATTCTACGTCATAACGAATTTCTATAGTTTGCGCATGCGTCCAGAAATAAGAAAAGCTTACTTCCACCGTTTTTTAAAATCACGGCTTCTAAAAGGTTTACATGATTTCGTAAAAAACACGAGTTTTTAGAAAATGTGTTCTATTTCATAAATGGAATCTACAAAGTATGCACATTCTACGTCATAACGGCTTTCTATAGTTTGCGCATGCGTCCAGAAATAAGAAAAGCTTACTTCCCCCGTTTTTTAAAATCACAGCTTCTAGAAGGTTTACATGATTTCTTAAAAAACACGAGTCTTTAGAAAATGTGTTTTATTTCATAAATGGAATCAACAAAGTTTGCACATTCTACGTCATAAAAACTTTCTATAGTTTGCGCATGCGTTTGGAAATAAGAAAAGCTTACTTCCCCCGTTTTTTAAAATGACAGCTTCTAGAAGGTTTACATGATTTCTTAAAAAACACGAGTTTTTAGAAAATGTGTTTTATTTCATAAATGGAATCAAGAAAGTATGCACATTCTACGTCATAACGAATTTCTATAATTTGCGCATGCGTTCGGAAATAAGAAAAACTTACTTACCCCGTTTTTTAAAATCACAGCTTCTAGAAGGTTTACATGATTTCTTAAAAAACAGGAGTTTTTAGAAATTGTGTTTTCTTTCATAAATGGAATCAACAAAGTATGCACATTCTACGTCATAACGAATTTCTATAGTTTGCGCATGCGTCCGGAAATAAGAAAATCTTACATCCACCGTTTTTTAAAATCACAGCTTCTAGAAGGTTTACATGATTTCTTAAAAAACACGAGTTTTTAGAAAATGTGTTTTATTTTATAAATTGAATCAACAAAGTATGCACATTCTACATCATAACGAGTTTCTATAGTTTGTGCATTCGTCCGGAAATAAGAAAAGATTACTTCCACCATTTTTTAAAATCACAGCTTCTAGAAGGTTTACATGATTTCGTAAAAAACATGAGTTTTTGAAAATGTGTTTTATTTCATAAATGGAATCTACAGAGTATGCACATTCTACGTCATAACGACTTTCTATGGTTTTCGCATGCGTTTGGAAATAAGAAAAGCTTACTTCCCGCGTTTTTTTAAATCACAGCTTCTAGAAGGTTTACATGATTTCGTAAAAAACACAAGTTTTTAGAAAATGTGTTTTATTTCATAAATGGAATCTACAAAGTATGCACATTCTATGTCATAACGACTTTCTATTGTTTGCGCATGCGTCCGGAAATAAGAAAAGCTTACTTCCACCGTTTTTTAAAATCACAGCTTCTAGAAGGTTTACATGATTTCTTAAAAAACACGAGTTTTTAGAAAATGTGTTTTATTACATAAATGGAATCTACAAAGTATGCACATTCTACGTCATAATGACTTTCTATAGTTTGCGCATGAGACCGGAAATAAGAAAAGCCTACTTCCACTGTTTTTTAAAATCACAGCTTCTAGAAGCTTTACATGATTTCGTAAAAAACACGAGTTTTTAGAAAATGTGTTTTATTTCGTAAATGGAATCTACAAAGTATGCACATTCTACGTCATAACGAATTTCTATAGTTTGCGCATGCGTCCGGAAATAAGAAAAGCTTACTTCCACCATTTTTTAAAATCACAGCTTCTAGAAGGTTTACAAGATTTCGAAAAAAACACGAGTTTTTAGAAAATGTGTTTTATTTCATAAATGGAATCTACAAAGTAAGCACATTCTACGTCATAACGACATTCTATAGTTTGCGCATGCGTCTGGAAATAAGAAAAGCTTACTTCCACCGTTTTTTAAAATCACAGCTTCTAGAAGGTTTACATGATTTCGTAAAAAACACGAGTTTTTAGAAAATGTGTTTTATTTCATAAATGGAATCTACAAAGTATGCACATTCTACGTCATAAAGACTTTCTATAGTTTATGCATGCGTCCGGAAATAAGAAAAGCTTACTTCCACCGTTTTTTAGAATCACAGCTTCTAAAAGGTTTACATGATTTTGTAAAAAACACGAATTTTTAGAAAATGTGTTTTATTTCATAAATGGAATCTACAAAATGTGCACATTCTACGTCATAACGACATTCTATAGTTTGCGCATGCATCCGGAAATAAGAAAAGCTTACTTCCCCCGTTTTTTAAAATCACATCGTCTAGAAGGTTTACACGATTTCTTAAAAAACACAAGTTTTTAGAAAATTTGTTTTATTTCATAAATGGAATCAACAAAGTATGCACATTCTACATCGTAACGACTTTCTATAGTTTGTGCATGCGTTCGGAAATAAGAAAAGCTTACTTCCACCGTTTTTTAAAATCACAGCTTCTAGAAGGTTTACATGATTTCGTAAAAAACACGAGTTTTTAGAAAATGTGTTTTATTTCATAAATGGAATCTACAAAGTATGCACATTCTACGTCATAACGACTTTCTATACTTTCCGCATGCGTTTGGAAATAAGAAAAGCTTACTTCTCCCGTTTTTTAAAATCACAGCTTCTAGAAGGTTTACATGATTTCTTAAAAAACATGAGTTTTTAGAAAATGTGTTTTATTTCATAAATGGAATAAACAAGGTATGCACATTCTACGTCATAACGACTTTATATAGTTTGCGCATGCGTCCGGAAATAAGAAAAGCTTAATCAACCGTTTTTTAAAATCACAGCTTCTAGAAGGTTTACTTGATTTCGTAAAAAACTCGAGTTTTTAGAAAATGTGTTTTATTTCATAAATGGAATCTACAAAGTATGCACATTCTATGTCATAATGAAATTCTATAGTATGAGCATGCGTCCAGAAATAAGAAAAGCTTACTTCCACCGTTTTTTAAAATCACAGTTCTAGAAGGTTTACATGATTTCGTAAAAAACACGAGTTTTTAGAAAATGTGTTTTATTTCATAAATGGAATCAACAAAGTATGCACATTCTACGTCATAACGACTTTCTATAGTTTGCGCATTCGTCCGGAAATAAGAAAAGCTTACTTCCACCGTTTTTTAAAATCACAGTTCTAGAAGGTTTACATGATTTCGTAAAAAACACGAGTTTTTAGAGAATGTGTTTTATTTCATAAATGGAATCAACAAAGTATGCACATTCTACGTCATAACGACTTTCTATAGTTTGCGCATTCGTCCGGAAATAAGAAAAGCTTACTTCCACCTTTTTTTAAAATCACAGCTTCTAGAAGGTTTACATGATTTCGTAAAAAACACGAGTTTTTAGAAAATGTGTTTTATTTCATAAATGGAATCTACAAAGTATGCACATTCTACGTCATAACGACTTTCTATACTTTCCGCATGCGTTTGGAAATAAGAAAAGCTTACTTCTCCCGTTTTTTAAAATCACAGCTTCTAGAAGGTTTACATGATTTCTTAAAAAACACGAGTTTTTAGAAAATGTGTTTTATTTCATAAATGGAATAAACAAAGTATGCACATTCTACGTCATAACGACTTTCTATAGTTTGCGCATGCGTCCGGAAAGAAGAAAAGCTTACTTCCCCCGTTTTTTAAAATCACAGCTTCTAGAAGGTTTACATGATTTCTTAAAAAACACGAAATTTTAAAAAATGTGTTTTATTTCATAAATTGAATCAACAAAGTATGCACATTCTACATCGTAACGAATTTCTATAGTTTGCACATGCGTCCGGAAATAAGAAAAGCTTACTTCCACCGTTGTTTAAAATCACAGCTTCTAGAATGTTTACATGATTTCGTAAAAAACACGAGTTTTTAGAAAATGTGTTTTGTTTCATAAATGGAATCTACAAAGTATGAACATTCTACATCATAACGACTTTCTATAGTTTGCGCATGCGTCCGGAAATAAGAAAAGCTTACTTCCACCATTTTTTAAAATCACAGCTTCTAGAAGGTTTACATGATTTCGTAAAAAACACGAGTTTTTAGAAAATGTGTTTTATTTCATAAATAGAATCATCAAAGTATGCACATTCTACGTCATAACGACATTCTATAGTTTGCGCATGCGTCCGGAAATAAGAAAAGCTTACTTCCCCCGTTTTTTAAAATCACAGCTTCTAGAAGGTTTACATGATTTCTTAAAAAACACGAGTTTTTAGAAAATGTGTTTTATTTCATAAATGGAATCAACAAAGTATGCACATTCTACGTCATAACGTCTTTCTATAGTTTGCGCATGCGTTCGGAAATAAGAAAAGCTTACTTCCACCGTTTTTTAAAATCACAGCTTCTAGAAGGTTTACATGATTTCGTAAAAAACACGAGTTTTTAGAAAATGTGTTTTATTTCATAAATGGAATCTACAAAGTATGCACATTCTACGTCATAACGACTTTCTATCGTTTTCGCATGCGTCCAAAAATAAGAAAAGCTTACTTCCCCCATTTTTTAAAATCACAGCTTCTAGAAAGTTTACATGTAAAAAGCACGAGTTTTTAGAAAATGTGTTTTATTTCATAAATGGAATCAACAAAGTATGCACATTCTACGTGATAACAACTTTCTATAGTTTGCGCATGCGTTTGGAAATAAGAAAAGCTTACTTCCCCCGTTTTTTAAAATCACAGCATCTAGAAGGTTTACATGATTTCGTAAAAAAAACGAGTTTTTAGAAAATGTGTTTTATTTCATAAATGGAATCAACAAAGTATGCACATTCTATGTCATAACGACTTTCTATAGTTTGCGCATTCGTCCGGAAATAAGAATAGCTTACTTACACCGTTTTTTTAAATCACGGCTTCTAGAAGGTTTACATGATTTCGTAAGAAACACGAGTTTTTAAAAAATGTGTTTTAATTCATAAATGAAATCTACAAAGTATGCACATTCTACGTCATAAAGACTCTCTATAGTTTGCGCATGCGTCCGGAAATAAGAAAAGCTTACTTCCACCGTTTTTTAAAATTACAGCTTCTAGAAGGTTTACATGATTTCGTAAAAAACACGAGTTTTTAGAAAATTTGTTTTATTTCATCAATGGAGTCTACAAAGTATGCACATTCTACGTCATAACGACTTTCTATACTTTCCGCATGCGTCCAGAAATAAGAAAAGCTTACTTTCCCCGTTTTTTAAAATCACAGCTTCTAGAAGGTTTACATGATTTCGTAAAAAACACGAGTTTTTAGAAAATGTGTTTTATTTCATAAATGGAATCAACAAAGTATGCACATTCTACGTCATAACAACTTTCTATAGTTTGCGCATGCGTCCGGAAATAAGAAAAAAGCTTACTTCCACCGTTTTTTTAAATCACAGCTTCTAGAAGGTTTACATGATTTCGTAAAAAACACGAGTTTTTGAAAAATGTGTTTTATTTCATAAATGGAATCTACAAAGTATGCACATTCTACGTCATAACGACATTCTATAGTTTGCGCATGCGTCCGGAAATAAGAAAAGCTTACTTCCCCCGTTTTTTAAAATCACAGCTTCTACAAGGTTTACATGATTTCTTAAAAAACACGAGTTTTTAGAAAATGTGTTTTATTTCATAAATGGAATCAACAAAGTATGCACATTCTACGTCATAACGAATTTCTATAGTTTGCGCATGCGTTTGGAAATAAGAAAAGCTTACTTCCCCCTTTTTTTAAAATCACAGCTTCTAGACGGTTTACATGATTTCTTAAAAAACACGAGTTTTTAGAAAATGTGTTTTATTTCATAAATGGAATCAACAAAGTATGCACATTCTACGTCATAACGAATTTCTATAGTTTGCGCATGCGTTTGGAAATAAGAAAAGCTTACTTCCCCCTTTTTTTAAAATCACAGCTTCTAGACGGTTTTCATGATTTCTTAAAAAACACGAGTTTTTAGAAAATGTGTTTTATTTATTAAATAGAATCAACAAAGTATGCACATTCTATGTCATAACGACTTTCTATAGTTTGCGCATGCATCCGGAAATAAGAAAAGCTTACTTCCACAATTTTATAAAATCACAGCTTCTAAAAGGTTTACATGATTTCGTAAAAAACACGAGTTTTTAGAAAATGTGTTTTATTTCATAAATGGAATGTACAAAGTATGGACATTCTACGTCATAACAACATTCTATAGTTTGCGCATGCGTCCGGAAATAAGAAAAGCTTACTTCCCCCGTTTTTTAAAATCACAGCTTCTAGAAGATTTACATGATTTCTTAAAAAACACGAGTCTTTAGAAAATGTGTTTTATTTCATAAATGGAATCAACAAAGTATGCACATTCTACATCATAACAGCTTTCTATAGTTTGCGCATGCGTTTGGAAATAAGAAAAGCTTACTTCCCCCGTTTTTTAAAATCACAGCTTCTAGAAGGTTTACATGATTTCGTAAAAAACACGAGGTTTTAGAAAATGTGTTTTGTTTCATAAATGGAATCAAAAAAGTATGCACATTCTACGTCATAACGACTTTCTATAGTTTGCGCATGCGTCCGGAAATAAGAAATCTTACTTCCCCCTTTTTTTAAAATCACAGCTTCTAGAAGGTTTACATGATTTCTTAAAAAACACGAGTTTTTAGAAAATGTGTTCTATTTCATAAATGGAATCTACAAAGTATGCACATTCTATGTCATAACGACTTTCTATGGTTTGCGCATGCGTCCGGAAATAAGAAAAGCTTACTTCCACCGTTTTTTAAAATCACAGCTTCTAGAAGGTTTACATGATTTCTTAAAAAACACGAGTTTTTAGAAAATGTGTTTTATTTCATAAATGGAATCAACAAAGAATGTACATTCTACGTCATAACGACTTTCTATACTTTGCGCATGCGTTTGGAAATAAGAAAAGCTTACATCCCCCGTTTTTTAAAATCACAGCTTCTAGAAGGTTTACATGATTTCTTAAAAAACACGAGTTTTTAGAAAATGTGTTTTATTTCATAAATGGAATGAACAAAGTATGCACATTGTACGTCATAACGACTTTCTATAGTTTGCGCATTCGTCCGGAAATAAGAAAAGCTTACTTCCCCCGTTTTTTAAAATCACAGCTTCTAGAAGATTTACATGATTTATTAAAAAACAAGAGTTTTTAGAAAATGTGTTTTATTTCATAAATGGAATCAACAAAGTATGCACATTGTACGTCATAACGACTTTCTATAGTTTGCGCATGCGTCCGGAAATAAGAAAAGCTTACTTCCCCCATTTTTTAAAATCATAGCTTCTAGAAGGTTTACATGATTTCGTAAAAAACACGAGTTTTTAGAAAATGGGTTTTATTTCGTACATGGAATCTACAAAGTACGCACATTCTACGTCATAATGACTTTCTATAGTTTGCGCATGCGTCCGGAAATAAGAAAAGCTTACTTCCACAGTTTTTTTAAAATCACAGCTTCTAGAAGGTTTACATGATTTCTTAAAAAACACGAGTTTTTAGAAAATGTGTTTTATTTCATAAATGGAATCAACAAAGTATGCACATTCTACGTCATAACGACTTTCTATAGTTTGCGCATTCGTCCGGAAATAAGAAAAGCTTACTTCCACCGTTTTTTAAAATCACAGCTTCTAGAAGGTTTAGATGATTTATTGAAAAACACGAGTTTTTAGAAAATGCGTTTTATTTCATAAATGGAATCTACAAAGTATGCACATTCTACATCATAACGAATTTCTATAGTTTGCGCATGCGTCCGAAAATAAGAAAAGCTTACTTCCCCCGTTTTTTAAAATCACAGATCTAAAAGGTTTACATGATTTCGTAAAAAACACGAGTTTTTAGAAAATGTGTTTTATTTCATAAATGGAATCTACAAAGTATGCACATTCTAGGTCATAACGACTTTCTATAGTTTGCGCATGCGTCCGGAAATAAGAAAAGCTTACTTCCCCCATTTTTTAAAATCACAGCTTCTAGAAGGTTTACATGATTTCTTAAAAAACATGAGTTTTTAGAAAATGTGTTTTATTTCATAAATCGAATCAACAAAGTATGCACATTCTACATCATAACGACTTTCTATAGTTTGCGCATTCTTTTGGAAATAAGAAAAGCTTACTTCCCCCGTTTTTTAAAATTACAGCTTTTAGAAGGTTTACATGATTTGTTAAAAAACACGAGTATTTAGAAAATGTGTTTTATTTCATAAATGGAATCAACAAAGTATTCACATTCTACGTCATAACGACTTTCTATAGTTTGTGCATGCGTCCGGCAATAAGAAAAGCTTACTTCCCCCGTTTTTTAAAATCACAGCTTCTAGAAGGTTTACATGGTTTCTTAAAAAACACGAGTTCTTAGAAAATGTGTTTTATTTCATAAATGGAATCAACAAAGTATGCACATTCTATGTCATTTCGACTTTCTATAGTTTGCGCATTCGTCCGGAAATAAGAAAAGCTTACTTCCACCGTTTTTTAAAATCACAGCTTCTAGAAGGCTTACATGATTCTTAAAGAACATGAGTTTTTAGAAAATGTGTTTTATTTCATAAATGGAGTCAACAAAGTATGCACATTCTACGTCATAACGACTTTTTATAGTTTGCGCCTTCGTCCGGAAATAAGAAAAGCTTACTTCCACCGTTTTTTAAAATCACATCTTCTAGAAGGTTTACATGATTTCTTAAAAAACACGAGTTTTTAGAAAATATGTTTTATTTCATAAATGGTATCAACAAAGTATGCACATTCTACGTCATAACGACTTTCTATAGTTTGCGCATTCGTCCGGAAATAAGAAAAGCTTACTTCCACCGTTTTTTAAAATCACAGCTTCTAGAAGGTTTACATGATTTCGTAAAAAACATGAGTTTTTGGAAAATGTTTTTTATTTCATAAATGGAATCTACAGAGTATGCACATTCTACGTCATGACGACTTTCTATAGTTTTCGCATGCATCCGGAAATAAGAAAAGCTTACTTGCACCGTTTTTTAAAATCACAGCTTCTAGAAGGTTTACATGATTTCTTAAAAAACACGAGTTTTTAGAAAATGTGTTTTAGTTCATAAATGGAATCAACAAAGTATGCACATTCTACATCATAACGACTTTCTATAGTTTGCGCATGCTTTTGGAAATAAGAAAAGCTTACTTCCCCCGTTTTTTAAAATTACAGCTTTTAGAAGGTTTACATGATTTGTTAAAAAACACGAGTATTTAGAAAATGTGTTTTATTTCATAAATGGAATCAACAAAGTATTCACATTCTACATCATAACGACTTTCTATAGTTTGTGCATGCGTCCGGAAATAAGAAAAGCTTACTTCCCCCGTTTTTTAAAATCACAGCTTCTAGAAGGTTTACATGTTTTCTTAAAAAACATGAGGTTTTAGAAAATGTGTTTTATTTCATAAATGGAATCAACAAAGTATGCACATTCTATGTCATATCGACTTTCTATAGTTTGCGCATGTGTTTGGAAATAAGAAAAGCTTACTTTCCCCGTTTTTTAAAATCACAGCTTCTAGAAGGTTTACATGGTTTCTTAAAAAACACGAGTTTTTAGAAAATGTGTTTTATTTCATAAATGGAATCAACAAAGTATGCACATTCTACGTCATAACGACTTTCTATAGTTTGCGCATTCGTCCGGAAATAAGAAAATCTTACTTCCACCGTTTTTTAAAATCACAGCTTCTAGAAGTTTTACATGATTTCGTAAAAAACACGAGTTTTTAGAAAATGTGTTTTATTTCATAAATGGAATCTACAAAGTATGCAGATTCTACGTCATAATGACTTTCTATAGTTTGCGCATGCGTCCGGAAATAAGAAAAGCATACTTCCACCGTTTTTTTAAATCACAACTTCTAGAAAGTTTACATGATTTCGTAAAAAACACGAGTTTTTAGAAAATGTGTTTTATTTCATAAATGGAATCAACAAAGTCTGCACATTCTACGTCATAATGACTTTCTATAGTTTGCGCATGTGTTTGGAAATAAGAAAAGCTTACTTCCCCCGTTTTTTAAAATCACAGCTTCTAGAAGGTTTACATGGTTTCTTAAAAAACACGAGTTTTTAGAAAATGTGTTTTATTTCATAAATGGAATCAAGAAAGTATGCACATTCTATGTCATATCGACTTTCTATAGTTTGCGCATGTGTTTGGAAATAAGAAAAGCTTACTTCCCCCGTTTTTTAAAATCACAGCTTCTAGAAGGTTTACATGGTTTCTTAAAAAACACGAGTTTTTAGAAAATGTGTTTTATTTCATAAATGGAATCAACAAAGTATGTACATTCTACGTCATAACGACTTTCTATAGTTTGCGCATGCGTCCGGAAATAAGAAAAGCTTACTTCCACCGTTTTTTAAAATCATAGCTTCTAGAGGGTTTACATGATTTCGTAAAAAACACGAGTTTTTAGAAAATGCGTTTTATTTCGTAAATGGAATCTACAAAGTATGCACATTCTACGTCATAACGACTTTCTATAGTTTGCACATGCGTCCGGAAATAAGAAAAGCTTACTTCCACAGTTTTTTAAAATCACAGCTTCTAGAAGGTGTACATGATTTCGTAAAAAACACGAGTTTTTAGAAAATGTGTTTTATTTCATCAATGGAATCTACAAATTATGCACATTCTACGTCATAACGAATTTATATAGTTTGTGCATGCATCCGTAAATAAGAAAAGCTTACTTCCCCCGTTTTTTAAATTCACAGCTTCTAGAAGGTTTACATGATTTCTTAAAAAACACGAGTTTTTAGAGAATGTGTTTTATTTCATAAATGGAATCAACAAAGTATGCACATTTTACGTCATAATGACTTTCTATAGTTTGCGCATGCGTTTGGAAATAAGAAAAGCTTACTTCCCCTGTTTTTTAAAATCATAGCTTCTAGAAGGTTTACATTGTTTCTTAAAAAACACGAGTTTTTAGAAAATCTGTTTTATTTCATAAATGGAATCTACAAAGTATGGACATTCTACGTCATAACGACTTTCTATAGTTTGCGCATGCATCCGGAAATAAGAAAAGCTTACTTCCCTCGTTTTTTAAAATCACAGCTTCTAGAAGCTTTACATGATTTCTTAAAAAACACGAGTTTTTAGAAAATGTGGTTTATTTCATAAATGGAATGAACAAAGTATGCACATTCTACGTCATAACGACTTTCTATAGTTTGCGCATGCGTTCGGAAATAAGAAAAGCTTACTTCTACCGTTTTTTAAAATCACAGCTTCTAGAAGGTTTACATGATTTGTTAAAAAACACGAGTTTTTAGAAAATGTGTTTTCTTTCATAAATGGAATCAACAAACTCTGCACATTCTACGTCTTAACGAGTTTCTATAGTTTGCGCATTCGTCTGGAAATAAGAAAAGCTTACTTCCACCGTTTTTTAAAATCACAGCTTCTAGAAGGTTTACATGATTTCGTAAAAAACATGAGTTTTTAGAAAATGTGTTTTATTTCATAAATGGAATCAACAAAGTATGCACATTTTACGTCATATTGACTTTCTATAGTTTGCGCATGCGTTTGGAAATAAGAAAAACTTACTTCCCCTGTTTTTTAAAATCACAGCTTCTAGAAGGTTTACATGGTTTCTTAAAAAACACGAGTTTTTAGAAAATGTGTTTTATTTCATAAATGGAATCTACAAAGTATGGACATTCTACGTCATAACGACTTTCTATAGTTTGCGCATGCATCTGGAAATAAGAAAAGCTTACTTCCCTCGTTTTTTAAAATCACAGCTTCTAGAAGCTTTACATGATTTCTTAAAAAACACGAGTTTTTAGAAAATGTGGTTTATTTCATAAATGGAATGAACAAAGTATGCACATTCTACGTCATAACGACTTTCTATAGTTTGCGCATGCGTCCGGAAATAAGAAAAGTTTACTTCCACCGTTTTTTAAAATCACAGCTTCTAGAAGGTTTACATGATTTCTTAAAAAACATGAGTTTTTAGAAAATGTGTTTTCTTTCATAAATGTAATCAACAAACTCTACACATTCTACGTCATAACGACTTTCTATAGTTTGCGCATTCGTCTGGAAATAAGAAAAGCTTACTTCCACCGTTTTTTAAAATCACAGCTTCTAGAAGGTTTACATGATTTCGTAAAAAACATGAGTTTTTAGAAAATGTGTTTTATTTCATAAATGGAATCAACAAAGTATGCACATTCTACGTCATAACGACTTTCTATAGTTTGCGCATGCGTCCGGAAATAAGAAAAGCTTACTTCCATAGTTTTTTAAAATCACAGCTTCTAGAAGGTGTACATGATTTCGTAAAAAACACGAGTTTTTAGAAAATGCGTTTTATTTCGTAAATGGAATCTACAAAGTATGCACATTCTACGTTATAACGAATTTATATAGTTTGCGCATGCGTCCGGAAATAAGAAAAGCTTACTTCCCCCATTTTTTAAATTCACAGCTTCTAGAAGGTTTACATGATTTCTTAAAAAACACGAGTTTTTAGAGAATGCGTTTTATTTCATAAATGGAATCAACAAAGTATGCACATTTTACGTCATAATGACTTTCTATAGTTTGCGCATGCGTTTGGAAATAAGAAAAGCTTACTTCCCCTGTTTTTTAAAATCATAGCTTCTAGAAGGTTTACATTGTTTCTTAAAAAACACGAGTTTTTAGAAAATGTGTTTTATTTCATAAATGGAATAAAAAAATTATGCACATTCTACGTCATAACGACTTTCTATAGTTTGCACATGCGTCCGAAAATAAGAAAAGCTTACTTCCCCCATTTTTTAAAATCACAGCTTCTAGAAGGTTTACATGATTTCCTAAAAAACACGAGTTTTTAGAAAATGTGTTTTATTTCATAAATGGAATCAACAAAGTATGCACATTCTACGTCATAACGACTTTCTATAGTTTGCGCGTGCGTCCGGAAATAAGAAAAGCTTACTTCTACCGTTGTTTAAAATCACAGCTTCTAGAAGGTTTACATGATTTCTTAAAAAACACGAGTTTTTAGAAAATGTGTTTTATTTCATAAATGGAATCAACAAAGTATCCACATTCTACGTCATAACGACTTTCTATAGTTTGCGCATGCGTTTGGAAATAAGAAAAGCTTACTTCCCCCGTTTTTTAAAATCACAGCTTCTAGAAGGTTTACATGATTTCTTAAAAAACTCGAGTTTTTAGAAAATGTGTTTTATTTAATAAATGGAATCAACAAAGTATGCACATTCTACGTCATAACGAATTTCTGTAGTTTGCGCATGCGTATAGAAATAAGAAAAGCTTACTTCCACCGGTTTTTAAAATCACAGCTTCTAGAAGGTTTACATGATTTCTTAAAAAACACGAGTTTTTAGAAAATGTGTTTTATTTCATAAATAGAATCTACAAAGTTTGCACATTCTACGTCATAACGACTTTCTATAGTTTGCGCATGCGTTTGGAAATAAGAAAAGCTTACTTCCCCCGTTTTTTAAAATCACAGCTTCTAGAAGGTTTACATGATTTCTTAAGAAACACGAGTTTTTAGAAAATGTGTTTTATTTCATAAAAGGAATCTACAAAGTGTGCACATTCTACGTCATAACGAATTTATATAGTTTGCGCAAGCGTCCGGAAAAAAGAAAAGCTTACTTCCCTCGTTTTTTAAAATCACAGCTTCTAGAAGGTTTACATGATTTCTTGAAAAACACGAGTTTTTAGAAAATGTGTTTTATTTCATAAATGGAATCAACAAAGTATGCACATTCTACGTCATAACGACTTTCTATAGTTTGCGCATTCGTCCGGAAATAAGCAAAGCTTACTTCCACCATTTTTTAAAATCATAGCTTCTAGAAGGTTTACATGATTTAGTAAAAAAAACGAGTTTTTGGAAAATGTTTTTTATTTCATAAATGGAATCTACAAAGTATGCACATTCTACGTCATAACGACTTTCTATAGTTTGCGCATTCGTCCGGAAATAAGAAAACCTTACTTCCACTGTTTTATAAAATCACTGCTTGTAGAAGGTTTACATGATTTCTTAAAAAACACGAGTTTTTAGAAAATGTGTTTTATTTCATAAATGGAATCAACAAAGTATGCACATTCTACATCATAACGACTTTCTATAGTTTGCGCATGCTTTTGGAAATAAGAAAAGCTTACTTCCCCCATTTTTTAAAATCACAGCTTTTAGAACGTTTACATGATTTGTTAAAAAACACGAGTATTTAGAAAATGTCTTTTATTTCATAAATGGAATCAACAAAGTATTCACATTCTACGTCATAACGACTTTCTATAGTTTGTGCATGCGTCCGGCAATAAGAAAAGCTTACTTCCACCGTTTTTTAAAATCACAGCTTCTAGAAGGTTTACATGATTTAGTGAAAAACACGAGTTTTTAGAAAATGCGTTTTATTTCATAAATGGAATCTAAAAAGTATGCACATTCTACGTCATAACGACTTTCTATAGTTTGCCATGCGTCCGAAAATAAGAAAAGCTTACTTCCCCCGTTTTTTAAAATCACAGATCTAGAAGGTTTACATGATTTCGTAAAAAACACGAGTTTTTCTAAAATTTGTTTTATTTCATAAATGGAATCTACAAATTATGCACATTCTAGGTCATAACGACTTTCTATAGTTTGCGCATGCGTCCGGAAATAAGAAAAGCTTACTTCCCCCGTTTTTTAAAATCACAGCTTCTAGAAGGTTTACATGATTTCTTAAAAAACATGAGTTTTTAGAAAATGTGTTTTATTTCATAAATGGAATCAACAAAGTATGCACATTCTATGTCATATCGACTTTCTATAGTTTGCGCATGTGTTTGGAAATAAGAAAAGTTTACTTCCCCCGTTTTTTAAAATCACAGCTTCTAGAAGGTTTACATGATTTCTTAAAAAACACGAGTGATTAGAAAATGTGTTTTATTTCATAAATGGAATCAACAAAGTATGCACATTCTACGTCATAACGACTTTCTATAGTTTGCGCATGCGTTTGGAAATAAGAAAAGCTTACTTCCCCCATTTTTTAAAATCACAGCTTCTAGAAGATTTACATGATTTCTTAAAAAACAGGATTTTTTAGAAAATGTGTTTTATTTCATAAATGGAATCAACAAAGTATTCATATTCTACGTCATAACGACTTTCTATAGTTTGCGCATGCATCCGGAAATAAGAAAAGCTTACTTCCACCGTTTTTTAAAATCACAGCTTCTAGAAGGTTTACATGATTTCTTAAAAAACACGAGTTTTTAGAAAATGTGTTTTATTTCATATATGGATTTTTAAAATCAATGCTTCTAGAAGGTTTACATTTCGTAAAAAACACGAGTTTTTAGAAAATGTGTTTTATTTCATAAATTGAATCTACAAACTATGCACATTCTACGTCATAACGACTTTCTATAGTTTGCGCATGCGTTTGGAAATGAGAAAAGCTTACTTCCCCCGTTTTTTAAAATCACAGCTTCTAGAAGGTTTACATGATTTCTTAAAAAACACGAGTTTTTAGAAAATGTTTTTTATTTCATAAATGGAATCAACAAAGTATGCACATTCGACATCATAATGACTTTCTATAGTTTGCGCATTCGTCCGGAAATAAGAAAAGCTTACTTCCAGCGTTTTTTAAAATCACAGCTTCTAGAAGGTTTACATGATTTTGTAAAAAACACGAGTTTTTATAAAATATGTTTTAATCATAAATGGAATCTACAAAGTATGCACATTCTACGTCATAACGACTTTCTATAGTTTGCGCATGCATCCGGAAATAAGAAAAGCTTACTTCCCCAGTTTTTTAAAATCACAGCTTCTAGAAGGTTTACATGATTTCTTAAAAAACACGAGTTTTTAGAAAATGTGTTTTATTTCATAAATGGAATCAACAAAGTATGCACATTCTACGTCATAACGACTTTCTATAGTTTGCGCATGCGTCCGGAAATAAGAAAAGCTTACTTCCATAGTTTTTTAAAATCACAGCTTCTAGAAGGTGTACATGATTTCGTAAAAAACACGAGTTTTTAGAAAATGCGTTTTATTTCGTAAATGGAATCTACAAAGTATGCACATTCTACGTTATAACGAATTTATATAGTTTGCGCATGCGTCCGGAAATAAGAAAAGCTTACTTCCCCCATTTTTTAAATTCACAGCTTCTAGAAGGTTTACATGATTTCTTAAAAAACATGAGTTTTTAGAGAATGCGTTTTATTTCATAAATGGAATCAACAAAGTATGCACATTTTACGTCATAATGACTTTCTATAGTTTGCGCATGCGTTTGGAAATAAGAAAAGCTTACTTCCCCTGTTTTTTAAAATCATAGCTTCTAGAAGGTTTACATTGTTTCTTAAAAAACACGAGTTTTTAGAAAATGTGTTTTATTTCATAAATGGAATAAAAAAATTATGCACATTCTACGTCATAACGACTTTCTATAGTTTGCACATGCGTCCGAAAATAAGAAAAGCTTACTTCCCCCATTTTTTAAAATCACAGCTTCTAGAAGGTTTACATGATTTCCTAAAAAACACGAGTTTTTAGAAAATGTGTTTTATTTCATAAATGGAATCAACAAAGTATGCACATTCTACGTCATAACGACTTTCTATAGTTTGCGCGTGCGTCCGGAAATAAGAAAAGCTTACTTCTACCGTTGTTTAAAATCACAGCTTCTAGAAGGTTTACATGATTTCTTAAAAAACACGAGTTTTTAGAAAATGTGTTTTATTTCATAAATGGAATCAACAAAGTATCCACATTCTACGTCATAACGACTTTCTATAGTTTGCGCATGCGTTTGGAAATAAGAAAAGCTTACTTCCCCCGTTTTTTAAAATCACAGCTTCTAGAAGGTTTACATGATTTCTTAAAAAACACGAGTTTTTAGAAAATGTGTTTTATTTAATAAATGGAATCAACAAAGTATGCACATTCTACGTCATAACGAATTTCTGTAGTTTGCGCATGCGTATAGAAATAAGAAAAGCTTACTTCCACCGGTTTTTAAAATCACAGCTTCTAGAAGGTTTACATGATTTCTTAAAAAACACGAGTTTTTAGAAAATGTGTTTTATTTCATAAATAGAATCTACAAAGTTTGCACATTCTACGTCATAACGACTTTCTATAGTTTGCGCATGCGTTTGGAAATAAGAAAAGCTTACTTCCCCCGTTTTTTAAAATCACAGCTTCTAGAAGGTTTACATGATTTCTTAAGAAACACGAGTTTTTAGAAAATGTGTTTTATTTCATAAAAGGAATCTACAAAGTGTGCACATTCTACGTCATAACGAATTTATATAGTTTGCGCAAGCGTCCGGAAAAAAGAAAAGCTTACTTCCCTCGTTTTTTAAAATCACAGCTTCTAGAAGGTTTACATGATTTCTTGAAAAACACGAGTTTTTAGAAAATGTGTTTTATTTCATAAATGGAATCAACAAAGTATGCACATTCTACGTCATAACGACTTTCTATAGTTTGCGCATTCGTCCGGAAATAAGCAAAGCTTACTTCCACCATTTTTTAAAATCATAGCTTCTAGAAGGTTTACATGATTTAGTAAAAAAAACGAGTTTTTGGAAAATGTTTTTTATTTCATAAATGGAATCTACAAAGTATGCACATTCTACGTCATAACGACTTTCTATAGTTTGCGCATTCGTCCGGAAATAAGAAAACCTTACTTCCACTGTTTTATAAAATCACTGCTTGTAGAAGGTTTACATGATTTCTTAAAAAACACGAGTTTTTAGAAAATGTGTTTTATTTCATAAATGGAATCAACAAAGTATGCACATTCTACATCATAACGACTTTCTATAGTTTGCGCATGCTTTTGGAAATAAGAAAAGCTTACTTCCCCCATTTTTTAAAATCACAGCTTTTAGAACGTTTACATGATTTGTTAAAAAACACGAGTATTTAGAAAATGTGTTTTATTTCATAAATGGAATCAACAAAGTATTCACATTCTACGTCATAACGACTTTCTATAGTTTGTGCATGCGTCCGGCAATAAGAAAAGCTTACTTCCACCGTTTTTTAAAATCACAGCTTCTAGAAGGTTTACATGATTTAGTGAAAAACACGAGTTTTTAGAAAATGCGTTTTATTTCATAAATGGAATCTAAAAAGTATGCACATTCTACGTCATAACGACTTTCTATAGTTTGCCATGCGTCCGAAAATAAGAAAAGCTTACTTCCCCCGTTTTTTAAAATCACAGATCTAGAAGGTTTACATGATTTCGTAAAAAACACGAGTTTTTCTAAAATTTGTTTTATTTCATAAATGGAATCTACAAATTATGCACATTCTAGGTCATAACGACTTTCTATAGTTTGCGCATGCGTCCGGAAATAAGAAAAGCTTACTTCCCCCGTTTTTTAAAATCACAGCTTCTAGAAGGTTTACATGATTTCTTAAAAAACATGAGTTTTTAGAAAATGTGTTTTATTTCATAAATGGAATCAACAAAGTATGCACATTCTATGTCATATCGACTTTCTATAGTTTGCGCATGTGTTTGGAAATAAGAAAAGTTTACTTCCCCCGTTTTTTAAAATCACAGCTTCTAGAAGGTTTACATGATTTCTTAAAAAACACGAGTGATTAGAAAATGTGTTTTATTTCATAAATGGAATCAACAAAGTATGCACATTCTACGTCATAACGACTTTCTATAGTTTGCGCATGCGTTTGGAAATAAGAAAAGCTTACTTCCCCCATTTTTTAAAATCACAGCTTCTAGAAGATTTACATGATTTCTTAAAAAACAGGATTTTTTAGAAAATGTGTTTTATTTCATAAATGGAATCAACAAAGTATTCATATTCTACGTCATAACGACTTTCTATAGTTTGCGCATGCATCCGGAAATAAGAAAAGCTTACTTCCACCGTTTTTTAAAATCACAGCTTCTAGAAGGTTTACATGATTTCTTAAAAAACACGAGTTTTTAGAAAATGTGTTTTATTTCATATATGGATTTTTAAAATCAATGCTTCTAGAAGGTTTACATTTCGTAAAAAACACGAGTTTTTAGAAAATGTGTTTTATTTCATAAATTGAATCTACAAACTATGCACATTCTACGTCATAACGACTTTCTATAGTTTGCGCATGCGTTTGGAAATGAGAAAAGCTTACTTCCCCCGTTTTTTAAAATCACAGCTTCTAGAAGGTTTACATGATTTCTTAAAAAACACGAGTTTTTAGAAAATGTTTTTTATTTCATAAATGGAATCAACAAAGTATGCACATTCGACATCATAATGACTTTCTATAGTTTGCGCATTCGTCCGGAAATAAGAAAAGCTTACTTCCAGCGTTTTTTAAAATCACAGCTTCTAGAAGGTTTACATGATTTTGTAAAAAACACGAGTTTTTATAAAATATGTTTTAATCATAAATGGAATCTACAAAGTATGCACATTCTACGTCATAACGACTTTCTATAGTTTGCGCATGCATCCGGAAATAAGAAAAGCTTACTTCCCCAGTTTTTTAAAATCACAGCTTCTAGAAGGTTTACATGATTTCTTAAAAAACACGAGTTTTTAGAAAATGTGTTTTATTTCATAAATGGAATCAACAAAGTATGCACATTCTATGTCATAACGAATTTCTATAGTTTGCGCATGCGTTTCGAAATAAGAAAAGCTTTCTTCCCCCGTTTTTTAAAATCACAGCTTCTAGAAGGTTTACATGGGTTCTTAAAAAACACGATTTTTTAGAAAATGTGTTTTATTTCATAAATGGAATCAACAAAGTATGCACATTCTACGTCATAACGACTTTCTATATTTTGCGCATGCGTTTGGAAATAAGAAAAGCTTACTTCCCTCGTTTTTAAAATCACAACTTCTAGAAGGTTTACATGGTTTCTTAAAAAACACGAGTTTTTAGAAAATGTATTTTATTTCATCAATGGAATCAACAAAGTATGCACATTCTACGTCATAATGACTTTCTATAGTTTTTGCATGCGTCCGGAAATAAGAAAAGGTTACATCCACCGTTTTTTAAAATCACAGCTTCTAGAAGGTTTACATGATTACATAAAAAACACGAGTTTTTAGAAAATGGGTTTTATTTCATAAATGGAATCTACAAAGTACGCACATTCTACGTCATAATGACTTTCTATAGTTTGCGCATGCGTCCGGAAATAAGAAAAGCTTACTTCCACAGTTTTTTTAAAATCACAGCTTCTAGAAGGTTTACATGATTTCTTAAAAAACACGAGTTTTTAGAAAATGTGTTTTATTTCATAAATGGAATCAACAAAGTATGCACATTCTACGTCATAACGACTTTCTATAGTTTGCGCATTCGTTCGGAAATAAGAAAAGCTTACTTCCACCGTTTTTTAAAATCACAACTTCTAGAAGGTTTAGATGATTTATTGAAAAACACGAGTTTTTAGAAAATGCGTTTTATTTCATAAATGGAATCTACAAAGTATGCACATTCTACATCATAACGAAATTCTATAGTTTGCGCATGCGTCCGAAAATAAGAAAAGCTTACTTCCCCCGTTTTTTAAAATCACAGATCTAAAAGGTTTACATGATTTCGTAAAAAACACGAGTTTTTAGAAAATGTGTTTTATTTCATAAATGGAATCTACAAAGTATGCACATTCTAGGTCATAACGACTTTCTATAGTTTGCGCATGCGTCCGGAAATAAGAAAAGCTTACTTCCCCCATTTTTTAAAATCACAGCTTCTAGAAGGTTTACATGATTTCTTAAAAAACATGAGTTTTTAGAAAATGTGTTTTATTTCATAAATCGAATCAACAAAGTATGCACATTCTACATCATAACGACTTTCTATAGTTTGCGTATTCTTTTGGAAATAAGAAAAGCTTACTTCCCCCGTTTTTTAAAATTACAGCTTTTAGAAGGTTTACATGATTTGTTAAAAAACACGAGTATTTAGAAAATGTGTTTTATTTCATAAATGGAATCAACAAAGTATTCACATTCTACGTCATAACGACTTTCTATAGTTTGTGCATGCGTCCGGCAATAAGAAAAGCTTACTTCCCCCGTTTTTTAAAATCACAGCTTCTAGAAGGCTTACATGATTCTTAAAGAACATTAGTTTTTAGAAAATGTGTTTTATTTCATAAATGGAGTCAACAAAGTATGCACATTCTACGTCATAACGACTTTTTATAGTTTGCGCCTTCGTCCGGAAATAAGAAAAGCTTACTTCCACCGTTTTTTAAAATCACATCTTCTAGAAGGTTTACATGATTTCTTAAAAAACACGAGTTTTTAGAAAATATGTTTTATTTCATAAATGGAATCAACAAAGTATGCACATTCTACGTCATAACGACTTTCTATAGTTTGCGCATTCGTCCAGAAATAAGAAAAGCTTACTTCCACCGTTTTTTAAAATCACAGCTTCTAGAAGGTTTACATGATTTCGTAAAAAACATGAGTTTTTGGAAAATGTTTTTTATTTCATAAATGGAATCTACAGAGTATGCACATTATACGTCATGACGACTTTCTATAGTTTTCGCATGCATCCGGAAATAAGAAAAGCTTACTTCCACCGTTTTTTAAAATCACAGCTTGTAGAAGGTTTACATGATTTCGTAAAAAACACGAGTTTTTAGAAAATGTGTTTTATTTCAAAAATGGAATCTACAAGGTATGCACATTCTACGTCATAACGACTTTCTATAGTTTGTGCATGCGTCCGGAAATAGGAAAAGCTTACTTCCCCCTTTTTTCAAAATCACAGCTTCTAGAAGGTTTACATGATTTCTTAACAAACACAAGTTTTTAGAAAATGTGTTTTATTTACTATATGGAATCAACAAAGTATGCACATTCTACGTCATAACGACTTTCTATATTTTGCGCATGCGTCCAGAAATAAGAAAAGCTTACTTCCACCGTTTTTTAAAATCACAGCTTCTAGAAGGTTTAAATGATTTCGTAAAAAACATGAGTTTTTAGAAAATGTGTTTTATTTCATAAATGGAATCTACAAAGTATGCACATTCTACGTCATAACAACTTTCTATAGCTTGCACATGCGTCCGGAAATAAGAAAAGCTTACTTCCACCGTTTTTTAAAATCAAAGCTTCTAGAAGGTTAACATGATTTCTTAAAAAACACGAGTTTTTAGAAAATGTGTTTTTTTTCATAAATTGAACCAACAAAGTATGCACATTTTACGTCATAACGACTTTCTATAGTTTGCGCATTCGTCCGGAAATAAGAAAAGCTTACTTCCACCGTTTTTTAAAATCACAGCTTCTAGAACGTTTACATGATTTCGTAAAAAACACAAGTTTTTAAAAAATGTGTTTTATTTCATAAATGGAATCTACAAAGTATGCACATTCTACGTCATAACAACTTTCTATAGTTTGCGCATGCGTCCGGAAATAAGAAAAGCTTACTTCCACAGTTTTTTAAAATCACAGCTTCTAGAAGGTTTACATGATTTCTTAAAAAAATTGAGTTTTTAGAAAATGTGTTTTATTTCATAAATGGAATCAACAAAGTATGCACATTCTACGTCATAACAACTTTCTATAGTTTGTGCATGTGTTTGGAAATAAGAAAAGCCTAATTCCCCCGTTTTTTAAAATCACAGCTTCTAGAAGGTTTACATGATTTCTTAAAAAACACGAGTTTTTAGAAAATGTGTTTTATTTCATAAATGGAATCAACAAAGTATGCACATTCTACGTCATAACGACTTTCTATAGTTTGCGCATGCATCCGGAAATAAGAAAAGCTTACTTCCACCGTTTTTTAAAATCACAACTTCTAGAAGGTTTACATGCTTTCGTAAAAAACACGAGTTTTTAGAAAATGTTCTTTATTTCATCAATGGAATCTACAAAGTATGCACATTCTACGTCATAACGACTTTCTATAGTTTGCGCATGCGTCCGGAAATAAGAAAAGATTACTTCCCCCGTTTTTTAAAATCACGACTTCTAGAAGGTTTACATGATTTCGTAAAAAACACTAGTTTTTAGAAAATGTGTTTTAATTCATAAATGGAATCTACAAAGTATGCACATTCTACGTCATAACGACTTTCTATAGTTTGCGCATGCGTCCGGAAATAAGAAAAGCTTACTTCCCCCGTTTTTTAAAATCACAGCTTCTAGAAGGTTGACATGATTTCCTAAAAAACACGAGTTTTTAGAAAATGTGTTTTATTTCATAAATGGATTTTTAAAATCAATGCTTCTAGAAGGTTTACATTTCGTAAAAAACACGAGTTTTTAGAAAATGTGTTTTATTTCATAAATTGAATCTACAAAGTATGCACATTCTACGTCATAACGACTTTCTATAGCTTGCGCATGCGTTTGGAAATGAGAAAAGCTTACTTCCCCCGTTTTTTAAAATCACAGCTTCTAGAAGGTTTACATGATTTCTTAAAAAACACGAGTTTTTAGAAAATGTTTTTTATTTCATAAATGGAATCAACAAAGTATGCACATTCGACATCATAATGACTTTCTATAGTTTGCGCATTCGTCCGGAAATAAGAAAAGCTTACTTCCAGCGTTTTTTAAAATCACAGCTTCTAAAAGGTTTACATGATTTTGTAAAAAACACGAGTTTTTAGAAAATGTGTTTTAATCATAAATGGAATCTACAAAGTATGCACATTCTACGTCATAACGACTTTCTATAGTTTGCGCATGCGTCCGGAAATAAGAAAAGCTTACTTCCCCCGTTTTTTATAATCACAGCTTCTAGAAGGTTTACATGATTTCTTAAAAAACACGAGTTTTTAGAAAATGTGTTTTATTTCATAAATGGAATCAACAAAGTATGCACATTCTATGTCATAACGACTTTCTATAGTTTGCGCATGCGTTTCGAAATAAGAAAAGCTTTCTTCCCCCGTTTTTTAAAATCACAGCTTCTAGAAGGTTTACATGGGTTCTTAAAAAACACAATTTTTTAGAAAATGTGTTTTATTTCATTAATGGAATCAACAAAGTATGCACATTCTACGTCATAACGACTTTCTATATTTTGCGCATGCGTTTGGAAATAAGAAAAGCTTACTTCCCTCGTTTTTAAAATCACAACTTCTAGAAGGTTTACATGGTTTCTTAAAAAACACGAGTTTTTAGAAAATGTATTTTATTTCATAAATTTAATCAACAAAGTATGCACATTCTACGTCATAACGACTTTCTATAGTTTTTGCATGCGTCCGGAAATAAGAAAAGGTTACATCCACCGTTTTTTAAAATCACAGCTTCTAGAAGGTTTACATGATTACGTAAAAAACACGAGCTTTTAGAAAATGTGTTTTATTTCATAAATGGAATCTACAAAGTATGCACATTCTACGTCATAACTACTTTCTATAGTTTGCGCATGCGTTTGGAAAGAAGAAAAGCTTACTTCCCCCATTTTTTAAAATCACAGCTTCTAGAAGATTTACATGATTTATTAAAAAACACGAGTTTTTAGAAAATGTGTTTTATTTCATAAATGGAATCAAAAAAGTATGCACATTCGACGTCATAATGACTTTCTATAGTTTGCGCATGCGTTTGGAAATAAGAAAAGCTTACTTCCCCATTTTTTTAAAATCACTGCTTCTAGAAGGTTTACATGATTTTTTTAAAAACACGAGTTTTTAGAAAATGTGTTTTATTTCATAAATAGAATCAACAAAGTATGCACATTCTACGTCATAACGATATTCAATAGTTTGCGCATGCGTCCGGAAATAAGAAAAGCTTACTTCACCCGTTTTTTAAAATCACAGCTTCTAGAAGATTTACATGATTTCTTAAAAAACACGATTCTTTAGAAAATGTGTTTTATTTCATGAATGGAATCAACAAAGTATCCACATTCTACATCATAAAAACTTTCTATAGTTTTTGCATGTGTTTGGAAATAAGAAAAGCTTACTTCCCCCGTTTTTTAAAATCACAGCTTCTAGAAGGTTTACATGATTTCTTAAAAAACACGAGTTTTTAGAAAATGTGCTTTATTTCATAAATGGTATCAAGAAAGTATGCACATTCTACGTCATAACGAATTTCTATAGTTTGCGCATGCGTCCAGAAATAAGAAAAGCTTACTTCCACCGTTTTTTAAAATCACGGCTTCTAGAAGGTTTACATGATTTCGTAAAAAACACGAGTTTTTAGAAAATGTGTTCTATTTCATAAATGGAATCTACAAAGTATGCACATTCTACGTCATAACGGCTTTCTATAGTTTGCGCATGCGTCCGGAAATAAGAAAAGCTTACTTCCCGCGTTTTTTAAAATCACAGCTTCTAGAAGGTTTACATGATTTCTTAAAAAACACGAGTCTTTAGAAAATGTGTTTTATTTCATAAATGGAATCAACAAATTTTGCACATTCTACGTCATAAAAACTTTCTATAGTTTGCGCATGCGTTTGGAAATAAGAAAAGCTTACTTCCCCCGTTTTTTAAAATCACAGCTTCTAGAAGGTTTACATGATTTCTTAAAAAACACGAGTTTTTAGAAAATGTGTTTTATTTTATAAATTGAATCAACAAAGTATGCAGATTCTACATCATAACGAGTTTCTATAGTTTGTGCATTCGTCCGGAAATAAGAAACGATTACTTCCACCATTTTTTAAAATCACAGTTTCTAGAAGGTTTACATGATTTCGTAAAAAACATGAGTTTTTGAAAATGTGTTTTATTTCATAAATGGAATCTACAGAGTATGCACATTCTACGTCATAACGACTTTCTATGGTTTTCGCATGCGTTTGGAAATAAGAAAAGCTTACTTCCCGCGTTTTTTTAAATCACAGCTTCTAGAAAGTTTACATGATTTCGTAAAAAACACAAGTTTTTAGAAAATGTGTTTTATTTCATAAATGGAATCTACAAAGTATGCACATTCTATGTCATAACGACTTTCTATTGTTTGCGCATGCGTCCGGAAATAAGAAAAGCTTACTTCCACCGTTTTTTAAAATCACAGCTTCTAGAAGGTTTACATGATTTCTTAAAAAACACGAGTTTTTAGAAAATGTGTTTTATTACATAAATGGAATCTTCAAAGTATGCACATTCTACGTCATAATGACTTTATATAGTTTGTGCATGAGACCGGAAATAAGAAAAGCCTACTTCCACTGTTTTTTAAAATCACAGCTTCTAGAAGCTTTACATGATTTCGTAAAAAACACGAGTTTTTAGAAAATGTGTTTTATTTCGTAAATGGAATCTACAAAGTATGCACATTCTACGTCATAACGAATTTCTATAGTTTGCGCATGCGTCCGGAAATAAAAAAAGCTTACTTCCACCATTTTTTAAAATCACAGCTTCTAGAAGGTTTACATGATTTCGAAAAAAACACGAGTTTTTAGAAAATGTGTTTTATTTCATAAATGGAATCTACAAAGTAAGCACATTCTACGTCATAACGACATTCTATAGTTTGCGCATGCGTCCGGAAATAAGAAAAGCTTACTTCCACCGTATTTTAAAATCACAGCTTCTAGAAGGTTTACATGATTTCGTAAAAAACACGAGTTTTTAGAAAATGTGTTTTATTTCATAAATGGAATCTACAAAGTATGCACATTCTACGTCATAACGACTTTCTATAGTTTATGCATGCGTCCGGAAATAAGAAAAGCTTACTTCCACCGTTTTTTAGAATCACAGCTTCTAAAAGGTTTACATGATTTTGTAAAAAACACGAGTTTTTAGAAAATGTGTTTTATTTCATAAATGGAATCTACAAAATGTGCACATTCTACGTCATAACGACATTCTATAGTTTGCGCATGCATCCGGAAATACGAAAAGCTTACTTCCCCCATTTTTTAAAATCACATCTTCTAGAAGGTTTACACGATTTCTTAAAAAACACAAGTTTTTAGAAAATTTGTTTTATTTCATAAATGGAATCAACAAAGTATGCACATTCTACATCGTAACGACTTTCTATAGTTTGCGCATGCGTTCGGAAATAAGAAAAGCTTACTTCCACCGTTTTTTAAAATCACAGCTTCTAGAAGGTTTACATGATTTCCTAAAAAACACGAGTTTTTAGAAAATGTGTTTTATTTCATAAATGGAATCTACAAAGTATGCACATTCTACGTCATAACGACTTTCTATACTTTCCGCATGCGTTTGGAAATAGGAAAAGCTTACTTCTCCCGTTTTTTAAAATCACAGCTTCTAGAAGGTTTACATGATTTCTTAAAAAACACGAGTTTTTAGAAAATGTGTTTTATTTCATAAATGGAATAAACAAGGTATGCACATTCTACGTCATAACGACTTTATATAGTTTGCGCATGCGTCCGGAAATAAGAAAAGCTTAATCAATCGTTTTTTAAAATCACAGCTTCTAGAAGGTTTACTTGATTTCGTAAAAAACTCGAGTTTTTAGAAAATGTGTTTTATTTCATAAATGGAATCTACAAAGTATGCACATTCTATGTCATAATGACATTCTATAGTATGAGCATGCGTCCAGAAATAAGAAAAGCTTACTTCCACCGTTTTTTAAAATCACAGTTCTAGAAGGTTTACATGATTTCGTAAAAAACACGAGTTTTTAGAAAATATGTTTTATTTCATAAATGGAATAAACAAAGTATGCACATTCTACGTCATAATGACTTTCTATAGTTTGCGCATTCGTCCGGAAATAAGAAAAGCTTACTTCCACCTTTTTTTAAAATCACAGCGTCTAGAAGGTTTACATTATTTCGTAAAAAACACGAGTTTTTAGAAAATGTGTTTTATTTCATAAATGGAATCAACAAAGTATGCACATTCTACGTCATAACGACTTTCTATACTTTCCGCATGCGTTTGGAAATAAGAAAAGCTTACTTCTCCCGTTTTTTACAATCACAGCTTCTAGAAGGTTTACTTCTCCCGTTTTTTAAAATCCCAGCTTGCTCGAGTTTTTAGAAAATGTGTTTTATTTCATAAATGGAATCTACAAAGTATGCACATTCTATGTCATAACGACATTCTATAGTATGAGCATGCGTCCGGAAATAAGAAAAGCTTACTTCCACCGTTTTTTAAAATCACAGTTCTAGAAGGTTTACATGATTTCGTAAAAAACACGAGTTTTTAGAAAATGTGTTTTATTTCATAAATGGAATCAACAAAGTATGCACATTCTACGTCATAACGACTTTCTATAGTTTGCGCATTCGTCCGGAAATAAGAAAAGCTTACTTCCACCTTTTTTTAAAATCACAGCTTCTAGAAGGTTTACATGATTTCGTAAAAAACACGAGTTTTTAGAAAATGTGTTTTATTTCATAAATGGAATCTACAAAGTATGCACATTCTACGTCATAACGACTTTCTATACTTTCCGCATGCGTTTGGAAATAAGAAAAGCTTACTTCTCCCGTTTTTTAAAATCACAGCTTCTAGAAGGTTTACATGATTTCTTAAAAAACACGAGTTTTTAGAAAATGTGTTTTATTTCATAAATGGAATAAACAAAGTATGCACATTCTACGTCATAACGACTTTCTATAGTTTGCGCATGCGTCCGGAAATAAGAAAAGCTTACTTCCCCCGTTTTTTAAAATCACAGCTTCTAGAAGGTTTACATGATTTCTTAAAAAACACGAAATTTTAGAAAATGTGTTTTATTTCATAAATTGAATCAACAAAGTATGCACATTCTACATCGTAACGAATTTCTATAGTTTGCGCATGCGTCCGGAAATAAGAAAAGCTTACTTCCACCGTTTTTTAAAATCACAGCTTCTAGAATGTTTACATGATTTCGTAAAAAACACGAGTTTTTAGAAAATGTGTTTTGTTTCATAAATGGAATCTACAAAGTATGAACATTCTACATCATAACGACTTTCTATAGTTTGCGCATGCGTCCGGAAATAAGAAAAGCTTACTTCCACCATTTTTTAAAATCACAGCTTCTAGAAGGTTTACATGATTTCGTAAAAAACACGAGTTTTTAGAAAATGTGTTTATTTTCATAAATGGAATCTACAAAGTATGCACATTCTACGTCATAACGACTTTCTATACTTTCCGCATGCGTTTGGAAATAAGAAAAGCTTACTTCTCCCGTTTTTTAAAATCACAGCTTCTAGAAGGTTTACATGATTTCTTAAAAAACACGAGTTTTTAGAAAATGTGTTTTATTTCATAAATGGAATAAACAAAGTATGCACATTCTACGTCATAACGACTTTCTATAGTTTGCGCATGCGTCCGGAAATAAGAAAAGCTTACTTCCCCCGTTTTTTAAAATCACAGCTTCTAGAAGGTTTACATGATTTCTTAAAAAACAGGAAATTTTAGAAAATGTGTTTTATTTCATAAATTGAATCAACAAAGTATGCACATTCTACATCGTAACGAATTTCTATAGTTTGCGCATGCGTCCGGAAATAAGAAAAGCTTACTTCCACCGTTTTTTAAAATCACAGCTTCTAGAATGTTTACATGATTTCGTAAAAAACACGAGTTTTTAGAAAATGTGTTTTGTTTCATAAATGGAATCTACAAAGTATGAAGATTCTACATCATAACAACTTTCTATAGTTTGCGCATGCGTCCGGAAATAATAAAAGCTTACTTCCCCCGTTTTTTAAAATCACAGCTTTTAGAAGGTTTACATGATTTGTTAAAAAACACGAGTATTTAGAAAATGTGTTTTATTTCATAAATGGAATCAACAAAGTATTCACATTTTACGTCATAACGACTTTCTATAGTTTGTGCATGCGTCCGGCAATAAGAAAAGCTTACTTCCCCCGTTTTTTAAAATCACAGCTTCTAGAAGGTTTACATGGTTTCTTAAAAGACACGAGTTTTTAGAAAATGTGTTTTATTTCATAAATGGAATCAACAAAGTATGCACATTCTATGTCATAACGACTTTCTATTGTTTGCGCATGCGTCCGGAAATAAGAAAAGCTTACTTCTACCGTTTTTTAAAATCACAGCTTCTAGAAGGTTTACATGATTTCTTAAAAAACACGAGTTTTTAGAAAATGTGTTTTATTACATAAATGGAATCTACAAAGTATGCACATTCTACGTCATAATGACTTTCTATAGTTTGCGCATGAGACCAGAAATAAGAAAAGGTTACTTCCACTGTTTTTTAAAATCACAGCTTCTAGAAGCTTTACATGATTTCGTAAAAAACACGAGTTTTTAGAAAATGTGTTTTATTTCGTAAATGGAATCTACAAAGTATGCACATTCTACGTCATAACGAATTTCTATAGTTTGCGCATGCGTCCGGAAATAAGAAAAGCTTACTTCCACCATTTTTTAAAATCACAGCTTCTAGAAGGTTTACATGATTTCGAAAAAAACACGAGTTTTTAGAAAATGTGTTTTATTTCATAAATGGAATCTACAAAGTAAGCACATTCTACGTCATAACGACATTCTATAGTTTGCGCATGCGTCCGGAAATAAGAAAGGCTTACTTCCACCGTTTTTTAAAATCACAGCTTCTAGAAGGTTTACATGATTTCGTAAAAAACACGAGTTTTTAGAAAATGTGTTTTATTTCATAAATGGAATCTACAAAGTATGCACATTCTACGTCATAACGAATTTCTATACTTTCTGCATGCGTTTGGAAATAAGAAAAGCTTACTTCTCCCGTTTTTTAAAATCACAGCTTCTAGAAGGTTTACATGATTTCTTAAAAAACACGAGTTTTTAGAAAATGTGTTTTATTTCATAAATGGAATAAACAAGGTATGCACATTCTACGTCATAATGACTTTATATAGTTTGCGCATGCGTCCGGAAATAAGAAAAGCTTAATCAACCGTTTTTTAAAATCACAGCTTCTAGAAGGTTTACTTGATTTCGTAAAAAACTCGAGTTTTTAGAAAATGTGTTTTATTTCATAAATGGAATCAACAAAGTATGCACATTCTACGTCATAACGACTTTCTATAGTTTGCGCATTCGTCCGGAAATAAGAAAAGCTTACTTCCACCTTTTTTTAAAATCACAGCTTCTAGAAGGTTTACATGATTTCGTAAAAAACACGAGTTTTTAGAAAATGTGTTTTATTTCATAAATGGAATCAACAAAGTATGCACATTCTACGTCATAACGACTTTCTATAGTTTGCGCATTCGTCCGGAAATAAGAAAAGCTTACTTCCACCTTTTTTTAAAATCACAGCTTCTAGAAGGTTTACATGATTTCGTAAAAAACACGAGTTTTTAGAAAATGTGTTTTATTTCATAAATGGAATCAACAAAGTATGCACATTCTACGTCATAACGACTTTCTATACTTTCCGCATGCGTTTGGAAATAAGAAAAGCTTACTTCTCCCGTTTTTTAAAATCACAGCTTCTAGAAGGTTTACTTCTCCCGTTTTTTAAAATCACAGCTTACTCGAGTTTTTAGAAAATGTGTTTTATTTCATAAATGGAATCTACAAAGTATGCACATTCTATGTCATAACGACATTCTATAGTATGAGCATGCGGCCGGAAATAAGAAAAGCTTACTTCCACCGTTTTTTAAAATCACAGTTCTAGAAGGTTTACATGATTTCGTAAAAAACATGAGTTTTCAGAAAATGTGTTTTATTTCATAAATGGAATCTACAAAGTATGCACATTCTACGTCATAACGACTTTCTATAGTTTGCGCATGCGGCCGGAAATAAGAAAAGCTTACTTCCCCCGTTTTTTAAAATCACAGCTTCTAGAAGGTTTACATGATTTCGTAAAAAACATGAGTTTTTAGAAAATGTGTTTTATTTCATAAATGGAATCTACAAAGTATGCACATTCTTCGTCATAACGACTTTCTATAGTTTGCGCATGCGTCCGGAAATAAGAAAAGCTTACTTCCACCATTTTTTAAAATCACCGCTTCTAGAAGGTTTGCATGATTTCGTAAAAACATGAGTTTTTTGAAAATGTGTTTTATTTCATAAATGGAATCTACAAAGTATGCACATTCTACGTCATAACGAATTTCTATAGTTTGCGCATGCGTCCGGAAATAAGAAAAGCTTACTTCGAGCGTTTTTTAAAATCGCAGCTTCTAGAAGGCTTATATGATTTCGTAAAAAACACGAGTTTTTAGAAAATGTGTTTTAGTTCATAAATGGAATCTACAAAGTATGCACATTCTACGTCATAACGAATTTCTATAGTTTGCGCATGCGTCCGGAAATAAGAAAAGCTTACTTCCACCGTTTTTTAAAATCACAGCTTCTAGAAGGTTTACATGATTTCGTAAAAAACACGAGTTTTTAGAAAATGTGTTTTATTTCATAAATGGAATCTGCAAAGTATGCACATTCTACGTCATAACGACTTTCTATAGTTTGCGCATGCGGCCGGAAATAAGAAAAGCTTATTTCCCCCGTTTTTTAAAATCACAGCTTCTAGAAGGTTTACATGATTTCGTAAAAAACACGAGTTTTTAGAAAATGTGTTTTATTTCATAAATGGAATCAACAAAGTATGCACATTCTACGTCATAACGACTTTCTATAGTTTGCTTATGCATTTGGAAATAAGAAAAGCTTACTTCCCCTGTTTTTTAAAATCACAGCTTCTACAAGGTTTACATGATTTCTTAAAAAACACGAGTTTTTAGAAAATGTATTTTATTTCATAAATGGAATCAACAAAGTATGCACATTCTACATCATAACGACTTTCTATAGTTTGCGCATGCGTCCGTAAATAAGAAAAGCTTACTTCCACCATTTTTTAAAATCACGGATTCTAGAAGGTTTACATGATTTCGTAAAAAACACGAGTTTTTAGAAAATGTGTTTTATTTCATAAATGGAATCAACAAAGTATGCACATTCTACGTCATAACGACTTTCTATAGTTTGCGCATGCATTTGGAAATAAGAAAAGCTTACTTCCCCCGTTTTTTAAAATCACAGCTTCTAGAAGGTTTACATGATTTGTTAAAAAACACGAGTTTTTAGAAAATGTGTTTTATTTCATAAATGGAATCAACAAAGTATGTACATTCTACGTCATAACGACTTTCTATAGTTTGCGCATGCGTTTGGAAATAAGAAAAGCTTACTTCCCCCGTTTTTTAAAATCACAGCTTCTAGAAGGTTTACATGATTTGTTAAAAAACATGAGTTTTCAGAAAATGTGTTTTATTTCATAAATGGAATCTACAAAGTATGCACATTCTACGTCATAACGACTTTCTATAGTTTGCGCATGCGGCCGGAAATAAGAAAAGCTTACTTCCCCCGTTTTTTAAAATCACAGCTTCTAGAAGGTTTACATGATTTCGTAAAAAACACGAGTTTTTAGAAAATGTGTTTTATGTCATAAATGGAATCTACAGAGTATGCACATTCTACGTCATAACGACTTTCTATAGTTTGCGCATGCGTCCGAAAATAAGAAAAGCTTACTTCCACTGTTTTTTAAAATCACAGCTTCTAGAAGGTTTACATGATTTCGTAAAAAAAACGAGTTTTTAGAAAATGTGTTTTGTTTCATAAATGGAATCTACAAAGTATGAAGATTCTACATCATAACAACTTTCTATAGTTTGCGCATGCGTCCGGAAATAATAAAAGCTTACTTCCCCCGTTTTTTAAAATCACAGCTTTTAGAAGGTTTACATGATTTGTTAAAAAACACGAGTATTTAGAAAATGTGTTTTATTTCATAAATGGAATCAACAAAGTATTCACATTTTACGTCATAACGACTTTCTATAGTTTGTGCATGCGTCCGGCAATAAGAAAAGCTTACTTCCCCCGTTTTTTAAAATCACAGCTTCTAGAAGGTTTACATGGTTTCTTAAAAAACACGAGTTTTTAGAAAATGTGTTTTATTTCATAAATGGAATCAACAAAGTATGCACATTCTATGTCATAACGACTTTCTATTGTTTGCGCATGCGTCCGGAAATAAGAAAAGCTTACTTCTACCGTTTTTTAAAATCACAGCTTCTAGAAGGTTTACATGATTTCTTAAAAAACACGAGTTTTTAGAAAATGTGTTTTATTACATAAATGGAATCTACAAAGTATGCACATTCTACGTCATAATGACTTTCTATAGTTTGCGCATGAGACCAGAAATAAGAAAAGGTTACTTCCACTGTTTTTTAAAATCACAGCTTCTAGAAGCTTTACATGATTTCGTAAAAAACACGAGTTTTTAGAAAATGTGTTTTATTTCGTAAATGGAATCTACAAAGTATGCACATTCTACGTCATAACGAATTTCTATAGTTTGCGCATGCGTCCGGAAATAAGAAAAGCTTACTTCCACCATTTTTTAAAATCACAGCTTCTAGAAGGTTTACATGATTTCGAAAAAAACACGAGTTTTTAGAAAATGTGTTTTATTTCATAAATGGAATCTACAAAGTAAGCACATTCTACGTCATAACGACATTCTATAGTTTGCGCATGCGTCCGGAAATAAGAAAAGCTTACTTCCACCGTTTTTTAAAATCACAGCTTCTAGAAGGTTTACATGATTTCGTAAAAAACACGAGTTTTTAGAAAATGTGTTTTATTTCATAAATGGAATCTACAAAGTATGCACATTCTACGTCATAACGACTTTCTATACTTTCTGCATGCGTTTGGAAATAAGAAAAGCTTACTTCTCCCGTTTTTTAAAATCACAGCTTCTAGAAGGTTTACATGATTTCTTAAAAAACATGAGTTTTTAGAAAATGTGTTTTATTTCATAAATGGAATAAACAAGGTATGCACATTCTACGTCATAACGACTTTATATAGTTTGCGCATGCGTCCGGAAATAAGAAAAGCTTAATCAACCGTTTTTTAAAATCACAGCTTCTAGAAGGTTTACTTGATTTCGTAAAAAACTCGAGTTTTTAGAAAATGTGTTTTATTTCATAAATGGAATCTACAAAGTATGCACATTCTATGTCAAAATGACATTCTATAGTATGAGCATGCGTCCAGAAATAAGAAAAGCTTACTTCCACCGTTTTTTAAAATCACAGTTCTAGAAGGTTTACATGATTTCGTAAAAAACACGAGTTTTTAGAAAATGTGTTTTATTTCATAAATGGAATCAACAAAGTATGCACATTCTACGTCATAACGAATTTCTATAGTTTGCGCATTCGTCCGGAAATAAGAAAAGCTTACTTCCACCTTTTTTTAAAATCACAGCTTCTAGAAGGTTTACATGATTTCGTAAAAAACACGAGTTTTTAGAAAATGTGTTTTATTTCATAAATGGAATCTACAAAGTATGCACATTCTACGTCATAACGACTTTCTATACTTTCCGCATGCGTTTGGAAATAAGAAAAGCTTACTTCTCCCGTTTTTTAAAATCACAGCTTCTAGAAGGTTTACTTCTCCCGTTTTTTAAAATCACAGCTTACTCGAGTTTTTAGAAAATGTGTTTTATTTCATAAATGGAATCTACAAAGTATGCACATTCTATGTCATAACGACATTCTATAGTATGAGCATGCGGCCGGAAATAAGAAAAGCTTACTTCCACCGTTTTTTAAAATCACAGTTCTAGAAGGTTTACATGATTTCGTAAAAAACACGAGTTTTCAGAAAATGTGTTTTATTTCATAAATGGAATCTACAAAGTATGCACATTCTACGTCATAACGACTTTCTATAGTTTGCGCATGCGGCCGGAAATAAGAAAAGCTTACTTCCCCCGTTTTTTAAAATCATAGCTTCTAGAAGGTTTACATGATTTCGTAAAAAACACGAGTTTTTAGAAAATGTGTTTTATTTCATAAATGGAATCTACAAAGTATGCACATTCTTCGTCATAACGACTTTCTATAGTTTGCGCATGCGTCCGGAAATAAGAAAAGCTTACTTCCACCATTTTTTAAAATCACCGCTTCTAGAAGGTTTGCATGATTTCGTAAAAACATGAGTTTTTTGAAAATGTGTTTTATTTCATAAATGGAATCTACAAAGTATGCACATTCTACGTCATAACGAATTTCTATAGTTTGCGCATGCGTCCGGAAATAAGAAAAGCTTACTTCCAGCGTTTTTTAAAATCGCAGCTTCTAGAAGGCTTATATGATTTCGTAAAAAACACGAGTTTTTAGAAAATGTGTTTTAGTTCATAAATGGAATCTACAAAGTATGCACATTCTACGTCATAACGAATTTCTATAGTTTGCGCATGCGTCCGGAAATAAGAAAAGCTTACTTCCACCGTTTTTTAAAATCACAGCTTCTAGAAGGTTTACAGGATTTCGTAAAAAACACGAGTTTTTAGAAAATGTGTTTTATTTCATAAATGGAATCTGCAAAGTATGCACATTCTACGTCATAACGACTTTCTATAGTTTGCGCATGCGGCCGGAAATAAGAAAAGCTTACTTCCCCCGTTTTTTAAAATCACAGCTTCTAGAAGGTTTACATGATTTCGTAAAAAACACGAGTTTTTAGAAAATGTGTTTTATTTCATAAATGGAATCAACAAAGTATGCACATTCTACGTCATAACGACTTTCTATAGTTTGCTTATGCATTTGGAAATAAGAAAAGCTTACTTCCCCTGTTTTTTAAAATCACAGCTTCTACAAGGTTTACATGATTTCTTAAAAAACACGAGTTTTTAGAAAATGTATTTTATTTCATAAATGGAATCAACAAAGTATGCACATTCTACATCATAACGACTTTCTATAGTTTGCGCATGCGTCCGTAAATAAGAAAAGCTTACTTCCACCATTTTTTAAAATCACGGATTCTAGAAGGTTTACATGATTTCGTAAAAAACACGAGTTTTTAGAAAATGTGTTTTATTTCATAAATGGAATCTACAGAGTATGCACATTCTACGTCATAACGACTTTCTATAGTTTGCGCATGCGTCCGAAAATAAGAAAAGCTTACTTCCACTGTTTTTTAAAATCACAGCTTCTAGAAGGTTTACATGATTTCGTAAAAAAAACGAGTTTTTAGAAAATGTGTTTTATTTCATAAATGGAATTTACAAAGTATGCACATTCTACGTCATAACGAATTTCTATAGTTCGCCCATGCGTCCGGAAATAAGAAAAGCTTACTTCCCCCTTTTTTTAAAATCACAGCTTCCTGAAGGTTTACATGATTTCTTAAAAAACACGAGTTTTTAGAAAATGTGTTTTATTTCATAAATGGAATCAACAAAGTATGCACATTCTACGTCATAACGACTTTCTATAGTTTGCACATGCGTCCGGAAATAAGAAAAGCTTACTTCTACCGTTTTTTAAAATCACAGCTTCTAGAAGGTTTATATGATTTCGTAAAAACATGAGTTTTTTGAAAATGTGTTTTATTTCATAAATGGAATCTACAAAGTATGCACATTCTACGTCATAACGAATTTCTATAGTTTGCGCATGCGTACGGAAATAAGAAAAGCTTACGTCCACCGTTTTTTAAAATCGCAGCTTCTAGAAGGTTTACATGATTTCGTAAAAAACATGAGTTTTTAGAAAATGTGCTTTATTTCATAAATGGAATCTACAAAGTATGCACATTCTACGTCATAACGACTTTCTATAGTTTGCGCATTCGTCCGGAAATAAGAAAAGCTTACTTCCAGCGTTTTTAAAATCACAACTTCTAGAAGGTTTACATGGTTTCTTAAAAAACATGAGTTTTTAGAAAATGTGTTTTATTTCATAAATGGAATCTACAAAGTATGCACATTCTACGTCATAACGACTTTCTATAGTTTGCGCATGCGTCCGGAAATAAGAAAAGCTTACTTCCCCCGTTTTTTAAAATCACAGCTTCTAGAAGGTTTACATGATTTCTTAAAAAAAACGAGTTTTTAGAAAATGTGTTTTATTTCATAAATGGAATCAACAAAGTATGCACATTCTACGACATAACGACTTTCTATAGTTTGCGCATTCGTCCGGAAATAAGAAAAGCTTACTTCCCCCGTTTTTTAAAATGACAGCTTCTAGAAGGTTTACATGATTTATTAAAAAACAAGAGTTTTTAGAAAATGTGTTTTATTTCATAAATGGAATCAACAAAGTATGCACATTGTACGTCATAACGACTTTCTATAGTTTGCGCATGCGTCCGGAAATAAGAAAAGCTTACTTCCCCCGTTTTTTAAAATCATAGCTTCTAGAAGGTTTACATGATTTCGTAAAAAACACGAGTTTTTAGAAAATGGGTTTTATTTCGTACATGGAATCTACAAAGTACGCACATTCTATGTCATAATGACTTTCTATAGTTTGCGCATGCGTCCGGAAATAAGAAAAGCTTACTTCCACAGTTTTTTAAAATCACAGATCTAAAAGGTTTACATGATTTCGTAAAAAACACGAGTTTTTATAAAATGTGTTTTAATCATAAATGGAATCTACAAAGTATGCACATTCTACGTCATAACGACTTTCTATAGTTTGCGCATGCGTCCGGAAATAAGAAAAGCTTACTTCCCCCGTTTTTTAAAATCACAGCTTCTAGAAGGTTTACATGATTTCTTAAAAAACACGAGTTTTTAGAAAATGTGTTTCATTTCATAAATGGAATCAACAAAGTATGCACATTCTATGTCATAACGACTTTCTATAGTTTGCGCATGCGTTTCGAAATAAGAAAAGCTTTCTTCCCCCGTTTTTTAAAATCACAGCTTCTAGAAGGTTTACATGGGTTCTTAAAAAACACGATTTTTTAGAAAATGTGTTTTATTTCATAAATGGAATCAACAAAGTATGCACATTCTACGTCATAACGACTTTCTATATTTTGCGCATGCGTTTGGAAATAAGAAAAGCTTACTTCCCTCGTTTTTAAAATCACAACTTCTAGAAGGTTTACATGGTTTCCTAAAAAACACGAGTTTTTAGAAAATGTATTTTATTTCATAAATGGAATCAACAAAGTATGCACATTCTACGTCATAACGACTTTCTATAGTTTTTGCATGCGTCCGGAAATAAGAAAAGGTTACATCCACCGTTTTTTAAAATCACAGCTTCTAGAAGGTTTACATGATTACGTAAAAAACACGAGCTTTTAGAAAATGTGTTTTATTTCATAAATGGAATCTACAAAGTATGCACATTCTACGTCATAACTACTTTCTATAGTTTGCGCATGCATTTTTAAAGAAGAAAAGCTTACTTCCCCCATTTTTTAAAATCACAGCTTCTAGAAGGTTTACATGATTTCCTAAAAAACATGAGTTTTTAGAAAATGTGTTTTATTTCATAAATGGAATCAACAAAGTATGCACATCCTACGTCATAACAACTTTCTATAGTTTGCGCATGCGTCCGGAAATAAGAAAAGCTTACGTCCACCGTTTTTTAAAATCGCAGCTTCTAGAAGGTTTACATGATTTCGTAAAAAACATGAGTTTTTAGAAAATGTGCTTTATTTCATAAATGGAATCTACAAAGTATGCACATTCTACGTCATAACGACTTTCTATAGTTTGCGCATTCGTCCGGAAATAAGAAAAGCTTACTTCCAGCGTTTTTAAAATCACAACTTCTAGAAGGTTTACATGGTTTCTTATAAAACATGAGTTTTTAGAAAATGTGTTTTATTTCATAAATGGAATCTACAAAGTATGCACATTCTACGTCATAACGACTTTCTATAGTTTGCGCATGCGTCCGGAAATAAGAAAAGCTTACTTCCCCCGTTTTTTAAAATCACAGCTTCTAGAAGGTTTACATGATTTCTTAAAAAAAACGAGTTTTTAAAAAAAGTGTTTTATTTCATAAATGGAATCAACAAAGTATCCACATTCTACGTCATAACGACTTTCTATAGTTTGCGCATGCGTTTGGAAATAAGAAAAGCTTACTTCCCCCGTTTTTTAAAATGACAGCTTCTAGAAGGTTTACATGATTTATTAAAAAACGCGAGTTTTTAGAAAATGTATTTTATTTCATAAATAGAAACAACAAAGTATGCACATTCTACGTCATAACGAATTTCTATAGTTTGCGCATGCGTCCAGAAATAAGAAAAGCTTACTTCCACCGTTTTTTAAAATCACAGCTTCTAGAAGGTTTAAATGATTTCTTAAAAAACATGAGTTTTTAGAAAATGTGTTTTATTTCATCAATTGAATCAACAAAGTATGCACATTCTACGTCATAACGAATTTCTATAGTTTGCGCATTCGTCCGAAAATAAGAAAAGCGTACTTCCAGCGTTTTTTAAAATCACAGCTTCTAGAAGGTTTACATGATTTCGTAAAAAACACGAGTTTTTAGAAAATGAGCTTTATTTCATAAATGGAATCTACAAAGTATGCACATTCTACGTCATAACGACTTTCTATAGTTTGCGCATGCGTCCGGAAATAAGAAAAGCTTACTTCCCCCGTTTTTTAAAATCATAGCTTCTAGAAGGTTTACATGATTTCTTAAAAAACAGGAGTTTTTAGAAAATGTGTTTTGTTTTATAAATGGAATCAACAAAGTATGCATATTCTACGTCATAACGACTTTCTATAGTTTGTGCATGCGTTTGGAAATAAGAAAAGCTTAGTTCCCCCATTTTTTAAAATCACGGCTTCTAGAAGGTTTACATGATTTCTTAAAAAACACGAGTTTTTAGAAAATGTGTTTTATTTCATAAATGGAATCAACAAAGTATGCACATTGTACGTCATAACGACTTTCTATATTTTGCGCATGCGTCCGGAAATAAGAAAAGCTTACTTCCACCATTTCTTAAAATCAGAGCTTCTAGAAGGTTTACATGATTTCGTAAAAAACACGAGTTTTTAGAAAATGTGTTTTATTTCATAAATGGAATCTACAAAGTATGCACATTCTACGTCATAACGACTTTCTATAGTTTGCGCATTCGTCCGGAAATAAGAAAACCTTACTTCCACTGTTTTATAAAATCACTGCTTGTAGAAGGTTTACATGATTTCGTAAAAAACACGAGTTTTTAGAAAATGTGTTTTATTTCAAAAATGGAATCTACAAGGTATGCACATTCTACGTCATAACGACTTTCTATAGTTTGTGCATGCGTCCGGAAATAGGAAAAGCTTACTTCCCCCTTTTTTCAAAATCACAGCTTCTAGAAGGTTTACATGCTTTCTTAACAAACACGAGTTTTTAGAAAATGTGTTTTATTTACTATATGGAATCAACAAAGTATGCACATTCTACGTCATAACGACTTTCTATATTTTGCGCATGCGTCCAGAAATAAGAAAAGCTTACTTCCACCGTTTTTTAAAATCACAGCTTCTAGAAGGTTTAAATGATTTCGTAAAAAACATGAGTTTTTAGAAAATGTGTTTTATTTCATAAATGGAATCTACAAAGTATGCACATTCTACGTCATAACAACTTTCTATAGCTTGCACATGCGTCCGGAAATAAGAAAAGCTTACTTCCACCGTTTTTTAAAATCAAAGCTTCTAGAAGGTTAACATGATTTCTTAAAAAACACGAGTTTTTAGAAAATGTGTTTTTTTTCATAAATTGAATCAACAAAGTATGCACATTCTACGTCATAACGACTTTCTATAGTTTCCGCATTCGTCCGGAAATAAGAAAAGCTTACTTCCACCGTTTTTTAAAATCACAGCTTCTAGAACGTTTACATGATTTCGTAAAAAACACAAGTTTTTAAAAAATGTGTTTTATTTCATAAATGGAATCTACAAAGTATGCACATTCTACGTCATAACAACTTTCTATAGTTTGCGCATGCGTCCGGAAATAAGAAAAGCTTACTTCCACAGGTTTTTAAAATCACAGCTTCTAGAAGGTTTACATGATTTCTTAAAAAAATTGAGTTTTTAGAAAATGTGTTTTATTTCATAAATGGAATCAACAAAGTATGCACATTCTACGTCATAACAACTTTCTATAGTTTGTGCATGTGTTTGGAAATAAGAAAAGCTTAATACCCCCATTTTTTAAAATCACAGCTTCTAGAAGGTTTACATGATTTCTTAAAAAACACGAGTTTTTAGAAAATGTGTTTTATTTCATAAATGGAATCAACAAAGTATGCACATTCTACGTCATAACGACTTTCTATAGTTTGCGCATGCATCCGGAAAAAAGAAAAGCTTACTTCCACCGTTTTTTAAAATCACAGCTTCTAGAAGGTTTACATGATTTCTTAAAAAACACGAGTTTTTAGAAAATGTGTTTTATTTCATAAATTGAATCAACAAAGTATGCACATTCTACGTCATAACGAATTTCTATAGCTTTCGCATTCGTCCGGAAATAAGAAAAGCTTACTTCCACCATTTTTTAAAATCACAGATTCTAGAAGGTTTACATGCTTTCGTAAAAAACACGAGTTTTTAGAAAATGTTCTTTATTTCATCAATGGAATCTACAAAGTATGCACATTCTACGTCATAACGACTTTCTATAGTTTGCGCATGCGTCCGGAAATAAGAAAAGCTTACTTCCCCCGTTTTTTAAAATCACGACTTCTAGAAGGTTTACATGATTTCGTAAAAAACACTAGTTTTTAGAAAATGTGTTTTAATTCATAAATGGAATCTACCAAGTATGCACATTCTACGTCATAACGACTTTCTATAGTTTGCGCATGCGTCCGGAAATAAGAAAAGCTTACTTCCCCCGTTTTTTAAAATCACAGCTTCTAGAAGGTTGACATGATTTCCTAAAAAACATGAGTTTTTAGAAAATGTGTTTTATTTCATAAATGGAATCAACAAAGTATGCACATTCTACATCATAACGACTTTCTATAGATTGGCCATGTGTCCGGAAATAAGAAAAGCTTACTTCCCCCGTTTTTTAAAATCACAGCTTCTAGAAGCTTTACATGATTTCGTAAAAAACACGAGTTTTTAGAAAATGTGTTTTATTTCATAAATGGAATCTACAAAGTATGCACATTCTACATGATAACGACTTTCTATAGTTTGCGCATTCGTCCGGAAATAAGAAAAGCTTACTTCCAGCGTTTTTTAAAATCACAGCTTCTAGAAGGTTTAGATGATTTCTTAAAAAAAATGAGTTTTTAGAAAATGTGTTTTATTTCATAAATGGAATCAACAAAGTATTCACATTCTACGTCATAACGACTTTCTATAGTTTGCGCATGCGTTTGGAAATAAGAAAAGCTTACTTCCACCGTTTTTTAAAATGACAGCTTCTAGAAGGTTTACATGATTTCTTAAAAAACACGAGTTTTTAGAAAATGTGTTTTATTTCATAAATGGAATCAACAATGTAGGCACATTCTACGTCATAACGACTTTCTATAGTTTGCGCATGCATCCGGAAATAAGAAAAGCTTACTTCCACCGTTTTTTAAAATCACAGCTTCTAGAAGGTTTACATGATTTCGTAAAAAACACGAGTTTTTCGAAAATGTGTTTTATTTCATAAATGGAATCTACAAAGTATGCAAATTCTACGTCATAACGACTTTCTATAGTTTGCGCATGCGTCCAGAAATAAGAAAAGCTTACTTCCCCCGTTTTTTAAAATCACGGCTTCTAGAAGGTTTACATGATTTCTTAAAAAACACAAGTTTTTATAAAATGTGTTTTATTTCATAAATGGAATCAACAAAGTATGCACATTGTACGTCATAACAACTTTCTATATTTTGCGCATGCGTCCGGAAATAAGAAAAGCTTACTTCCACCATTTCTTAAAATCAGAGCTTCTAGAAGGTTTACATGATTTCGTAAAAAACACGAGTTTTTAGAAAATGTGTTTTATTTCATAAATGGAATCTACAAAGTATGCACATTCTACGTCATAACGACTTTCTATAGTTTGTGCATGCGTCCGGAAATAAGAAAAGCTTACTTCCCCCGTTTTCTAAAATCACAGCTTCTAGAATGTTTACATGATTTCTTAAAAAACATGAGTTTTTAGAAAATGTGTTTTATTTCATAAATGGAATCAACAAAGCATGCATATTCTACGTCATAACGACTTTCTATAGTTTGCGCATGCGTTTCGAAATAAGAAAAGCTTACTTCCCCCGTTTTTTAAAAGCACAGCTTCTAGAAGGTTTACATGATTTGTTAAAAAACACGAGTTTTTAGAAAATGTGTTATATTTCATAAATTGAATCAACAAAGTATGCACATTCTATGTCATAACGACTTTCTATAGTTTGCGCATTCGTACGGAAATAAGAAAACCTTACTTCCACTGGTTTTTAAAATGACAGCTTGTAGAAGGTTTACATGATTTCGTAAAAAACACGAGTTTTTAGAAAATGTGTTTTATTTCAAAAATGGAATCTACAAGGTATGCACATTCTACGTCATAATGAATTTCTATAGTTTGTGCATGCGTCCGGAAATAGGAAAAACTTACTTCCCCCTTTTTTCAAAATCACAGCTTCTAGAAGGTTTACATGATTTCTTAAAAAACACGATTTTTTAGAAAATTTGTTTTATTTTCATAAATGGAATCAACAAAGTATGCACATTCTACGTCATAACGACTTTCTATAGTTTGCGCATTCGTCCGGAAATAAGAAAACCTTACTTCCACTGTTTTATAAAATCACTGCTTGTAGAAGGTTTACATGATTTCGTAAAAAACACGAGTTTTTAGAAAATGTGTTTTATTTCAAAAATGGAATCTACAAGGTATGCACATTCTACGTCATAACGACTTTCTATAGTTTGTGCATGCATCCGGAAATAGGAAAAGCTTACTTCCCCCTTTTTTCAAAATCACAGCTTCTAGAAGGTTTACATGATTTCTTAACAAACACGAGTTTTTAGAAAATGTGTTTTATTTACTATATGGAATCAACAAAGTATGCACATTCTACGTCATAACGACTTTCTATATTTTGCGCATGCGTCCAGAAATAAGAAAAGCTTACTTCCACCGTTTTTTAAAATCACAGCTTCTAGAAGGTTTAAATGATTTCGTAAAAAACATGAGTTTTTAGAAAATGTGTTTTATTTCATAAATGGAATCTACAAAGTATGCACATTCTACGTCATAACAACTTTCTATAGCTTGCACATGCGTCCGGAAATAAGAAAAGCTTACTTCCACCGTTTTTTAAAATCAAAGCTTCTAGAAGGTTAACATGATTTCTTAAAAAACACGAGTTTTTAGAAAATGTGTTTTTTTTCATAAATTGAATCAACAAAGTATGCACATTCTACGTCATAACGACTTTCTATAGTTTGCGCATTCGTCCGGAAATAAGAAAAGCTTACTTCCACCGTTTTTTAAAATCACAGCTTCTAGAACGTTTACATGATTTCGTAAAAAACACAAGTTTTTAAAAAATGTGTTTTATTTCATAAATGGAATCTACAAAGTATGCACATTCTACGTCATAACAACTTTCTATAGTCTGCGCATGCGTCCGGAAATAAGAAAAGCTTTCTTCCACAGGTTTTTAAAATCACAGCTTCTAGAAGGTTTACATGATTTCTTAAAAAAATTGAGTTTTTAGAAAATGTGTTTTATTTCATAAATGGAATCAACAAAGTATGCACATTCTACGTCATAACAACTTTCTATAGTTTGTGCATGTGTTTGGAAATAAGAAAAGCTTAATTCCCCCATTTTTTAAAATCACAGCTTCCAGAAGGTTTACATGATTTCTTAAAAAACACGAGTTTTTAGAAAATGTGTTTTATTTCATAAATGGAATCAACAAAGTATGCACATTCTACGTCATAACGACTTTCTATAGTTTGCGCATGCATCCGGAAATAAGAAAAGCTTACTTCCACCGTTTTTTAAAATCACAGCTTCTAGAAGGTTTACATGATTTCTTAAAAAACATGAGTTTTTAGAAAATGTGTTTTATTTCATAAATTGAATCAACAACGTATGCACATTCTACGTCATAACGAATTTCTATAGCTTTCGCATTCGTCCGGAAATAAGAAAAGCTTACTTCCACCATTTTTTAAAATCACAGCTTCTAGAAGGTTTACATGCTTTCGTAAAAAACACGAGTTTTTAGAAAATGTTCTTTATTTCATCAATGGAATCTACAAAGTATGCACATTCTACGTCATAACGACTTTCTATAGTTTGCGCATGCGTCCGGAAATAAGAAAAGCTTACTTCCCCCGTTTTTTAAGATCACGACTTCTAGAAGGTTTACATGATTTCGTAAAAAACACTAGTTTTTAGAAAATGTGTTTTAATTCATAAATGGAATCTACAAAGTATGCACATTCTACGTCATAACGACTTTGTATAGTTTGCGCATGCGTCCGGAAATAAGAAAAGCTTACTTCCCCCGTTTTTTAAAATCACAGCTTCTAGAAGGTTGACATGATTTCCTAAAAAACACGAGTTTTTAGAAAATGTGTTTTATTTCATAAATGGAATCAACAAAGTATGCACATTCTAAATCATAACGACTTTCTATAGATTGGCCATGCGTCCGGAAATAAGAAAAGCTTACTTCCCCCGTTTTTTAAAATCACAGCTTCTAGAAGCTTTACATGATTTCGTAAAAAACACGAGTTCTTAGAAAATGTGTTTTATTTCATAAATGGAATCTACAAAGTATGCACATTCTACGTGATAACGACTTTCTATAGTTTGCGCATTCGTCCGGAAATAAGAAAAGCTTACTTCCAGCGTTTTTTAAAATCACAGCTTCTAGAAGGTTTAGATGATTTCTTAAAAAAAATGAGTTTTTAGAAAATGTGTTTTATTTCATAAATGGAATCAACAAAGTATTCACATTCTACGTCATAACGACTTTCTATAGTTTGCGCATGCGTTCGGAAATAAGAAAAGCTTACTTCCACCGTTTTTTAAAATGACAGCTTCTAGAAGGTTTACATGATTTCTTAAAAAACACGAGTTTTTAGAAAATGTGTTTTATTTCATAAATGGAATCAACAATGTAGGCACATTCTACGTCATAACGACTTTCTATAGTTTGCGCATGCGTCCGGAAATAAGAAAAGCTTACTTCCACCGTTTTTTAAAATCACAGCTTCTAGAAGGTTTACATGATTTCGTAAAAAACACGAGTTTTTCGAAAATGTGTTTTATTTCATAAATGGAATCTACAAAGTATGCAAATTCTACGTCATAACGACTTTCTATAGTTTGCGCATGCGTCCAGAAATAAGAAAAGCTTACTTCCCCCGTTTTTTAAAATCACAGCTTCTAGAAGGTTTACATGATTTCTTAAAAAACACAAATTTTTAGAAAATGTGTTTTATTTCATAAATAGAATCAACAAAGTATGCACATTCTACGTCATAACGACTTTCTATAGTGTGCACATTCGTCCGGAAATAAGAAAAGCTTACTTCCACCGTTTTTTAAAATCACAGCTTCTAGAAGGTTTACATGATTTCGTAAAAAACACGAGTTTTTAGAAAATGTGTTTTATTTCATAAATGGAATCTACAAAGTATGCACATTCTACGTCATAATGACTTTCTATATTTTGCGCATGCGTCCGGAAATAAGAAAAGCTTACTTCCCCTGTTTTTTAAAATCACAGCTTCTAGAAGGTTTACATGATTTCGTAAAAAACACGAGTTTTTAGAAAATGTGTTTTATTTCATAAATGGAATCTACAAAGTATGCACATTCTATGTCATAACGACTTTCTATAGTTTGTGCATGCGTCCGGAAATAAGAAAAGCTTACTTCCACCATTTTTTAAAAATCACAGCTTCTAGAAGGTTTACATGATTTCGTAAAAAAGACGAGTTTTTAGAAAATATGTTTTATTTCATAAATCGAATCTACAAAGTATGCACATTCTACGTCATAACGACTTTCTATAGTTTGCGCATTTGTCCGGAAATAAGAAAAGCTTACTTCCACCATTTTTTTAAATCACAGCTTCTAGAAGGTTTACATGATTTCGTAAAAAACACGAGTTTTTAGAAAATGTTCTTTATTTCATAAATGGAATGTACAAAGTTTGCACATTCTATGTCATAACGACTTTCTATAGTTTGCGCATGCGTCCGGAAATAAGAAAATCTTACTTCCCCCGTTTTTTAAAATCACAGCTTCTAGAAGGTTTACATGATTTCTTAAAAAATACGAGTTTTTGGAAAATGTGTTTTATTTCATAAATGGAATCAACAAAGTATGCACATTCTATGTCATAATGACTTTCTATAGTTTGCGCATGCATTTGGAAATAAGAAAAGCTTACTTCCCCCGTTTTTTAAAATCACAGCTTCTAGAAGGATTACATGATTTCTTAAAAAACACGAGTTTTTAGAAAATGTGTTTTATTTCATAAATGGAATCAACAAAGTATGCACATTCTACGTCATAACGACTTTCTATAGTTTGCGCATAAGTTTGGAAATAAGAAAAGCTTACTTCGCCCGTTTTTTAAAATCACAGCTTCTAGAAGGTTTACATGATTTCGTAAAAAACACGAGTTTTTAGAAAATGTGTTCTATTTCATAAATGGAATCAACAAAGTATGCACATTCTACGTCATAACGACTTTCTATAGTTTGCGCATGCGTCCGGAAATAAGAAAAGCTTACTTTAACCGTTTTTTAAAATGACAGCTTCTAGAAGGTTTACATGATTTCTTAAAAAACACAAGTTTTTAGAAAATGTGTTTTATTTCATAAATTGAATAAAAAAAGTATGCAGATTCTACGAAGTATGCACATTCTACGTGATAACGACCTTCTATAGTTTGCGCATTCGTCCGGAAATAAGAAAAGCTTACTTCCAGCGTTTTTTAAAATCACAGCTTCTAGAAGGTTTAGATGATTTCTTAAAAAAAACGAGTTTTTAGAAAATGTGTTTTATTTCATAAATGGAATCAACAAAGTATGCACATTCTACATCATAACGACTTTCTATAGTTTGCGTATGCGTTTGGAAATAAGAAAATCTTACTTCCCCCGTTTTTTAAAATCACAGCTTCTAGAAGGTTTACATGATTTCTTAAAAAACACGAGTTTTTAGAAAATGTTCTTTATTTCATAAATGGAATGTACAAAGTTTGCACATTCTATGTCATAACGACTTTCTATAGTTTGCGCATGCGTCCGGAAATAAGAAAATCTTACTTCCCCCGTTTTTTAAAATCCCAGCTTCTAGAAGGTTTACATGATTTCTTAAAAAACATGAGTTTTTAGAAAATGTGTTTTATTTCATAAATGGAATCAACAAAGTATGCACATTCTATGTCATATCGACTTTCTATAGTTTGCGCATGCATTTGGAAATAAGAAAAGCTTACTTCCCCCGTTTTTTAAAATCACAGCTTCTAGAAGGTTTACATGATTTCTTAAAAAACACGAGTGATTAGAAAATGTGTTTTATTTCTTAAATGGAATCAACAAAGTATGCACATTCTGCGTCATAACGACTTTCTATAGTTTGCGCATGCGTTTGGAAATAAGAAAAGCTTACTTCCCCCGTTTTTTAAAATCACAGCTTCTAGAAGGTTTACATGATTTCGTAAAAAACATGAGTTTTTAGAAAATGTGTTTTATTTCATAAATGGAATCAACAAAGTATTCATATTCTACGTCATAACGACTTTCTATAGTTTGCGCATGCATCCGGAAATAAGAAAAGCTTACTTCCACCATTTTTTAAAATCACAGCTTCTAGAAGGTTTACATGATTTCTTAAAAAACACGAGTTTTTAGAAAATGTGTTTTATTTCATATATGGATTTTTAAAATCAATGCTTCTAGAAGGTTTACATTTCGTAAAAAACACGAGTTTTTAGAAAATGTGTTTTATTTCATAAATTGAATCTACAAAGTATGCACATTCTACGTCATAACGACTTTCTATAGTTTGCGCATGCGTTTGGAAATGAGAAAAGCTTACTTCCCCCGTTTTTTAAAATCACAGCTTCTAGAAGGTTTACATGATTTCTTAAAAAACACGAGTTTTTAGAAAATGTTTTTTATTTCATAAATGGAATCAAAAAAGTATGCACATTCGACATCATAATGACTTTCTATAGTTTGCGCATTCGTCCGGAAATAAGAAAAGCTTACTTCCAGTGTTTTTTAAAATCACAGCTTCTAGAAGGTTTACATGATTTTGTAAAAAACACGAGTTTTTAGAAAATGTGTTTTAATCATAAATGGAATCTACAAAGTATGCACATTCTACGTCATAACGACTTTCTATAGTTTGCGCATGCGTCCGGAAATAAGAAAAGCTTACTTCCCCCGTTTTTTAAAATCACAGCTTCTAGATGGTTTACATGATTTCTTAAAAAACACGAGTTTTTAGAAAATGTGTTTTATTTCATAAATGGAATCAACAAAGTATGCACATTCTATGTCATAACGACTTTCTATAGTTTGCGCATGCGTTTCGAAATAAGAAAAGCTTTCTTCCCCCGTTTTTTAAAATCACAGCTTCTAGAAGGTTTACATGGGTTCTTAAAAAACACGATTTTTTAGAAAATGTGTTTTATTTCATAAATGGAATCAACAAAGTATGCACATTCTACGTCATAACGACTTTCTATATTTTGCGCATGCGTTTGGAAATAAGAAAAGCTTACTTCCCTCGTTTTTAAAATCACAACTTCTAGAAGGTTTACATGGTTTCTTAAAAAACACGAGTTTTTAGAAAATGTATTTTATTTCATAAATGGAATCAACAAAGTATGCACATTCTACGTCATAACGACTTTCTATAGTTTTTGCATGCGTCCGGAAATAAGAAAAGGTTACATCCACCATTTTTTAAAATCACAGCTTCTAGAAGGTTTACATGATTACGTAAAAAACACGAGCTTTTAGAAAATGTGTTTTATTTCATAAATGGAATCTACAAAGTATGCACATTCTACGTCATAACTACTTTCTATAGTTTGCGCATGCGTTTGGAAAGAAGAAAAGCTTACTTCCCCCATTTTTTAAAATCACAGCTTCTAGAAGGTTTACATGATTTCTTAAAAAACATGAGTTTTTAGAAAATGTGTTTTATTTCATAAATGGAATCAACAAAGTATGCACATCCTACGTCATAACGACTTTCTATAGTTTGCGCATGCGTCCGGAAATAAGAAAAGCTTACGTCCACCGTTTTTTAAAATCGCAGCTTCTAGAAGGTTTACATGATTTCGTAAAAAACATGAGTTTTTAGAAAATGTGCTTTATTTCATAAATGGAATCTACAAAGTATGCACATTCTACGTCATAACGTCTTTCTATAGTTTGCGCATTCGTCCGGAAATAAGAAAAGCTTACTTCCAGCATTTTTAAAATCACAACTTCTAGAAGGTTTACATGGTTTCTTAAAAAACATGAGTTTTTAGAAAATGTGTTTTATTTCATAAATGGAATCAACAAAGTATGCACATTCTACGTCATAACGACTTTCTATAGTTTGCGCATGCGTCCGGAAATAAGAAAAGCTTACTTCCCCCGTTTTTTAAAATCACAGCTTCTAGAAGGTTTACATGATTTCTTAAAAAAAACGAGTTTTTAAAAAATGTGTTTTATTTCATAAATGGAATCAACAAAGTATGCACATTCTACGTCATAACGACTTTCTATAGTTTGCGCATGCGTTTGGAAATAAGAAAAGCTTACTTCCCCCGTTTTTTAAAATGACAGCTTCTAGAAGGTTTACATGATTTATTAAAAAACACGAGTTTTTAGAAAATGTATTTTATTTCATAAATAGAAACAACAAAGTATGCACATTCTACGTCATAACGAATTTCTATAGTTTGCGCATGCGTCCAGAAATAAGAAAAGCTTACTTCCACCGTTTTTTAAAATCACAGCTTCTAGAAGGTTTACATGATTTCTTAAAAAACATGAGTTTTTAGAAAATGTGTTTTATTTCATCAATTGAATCAACAAAGTATGCACATTCTACGTCATAACGAATTTCTATAGTTTGCGCATTCGTCCGAAAATAAGAAAAGCGTACTTCCAGCGTTTTTTAAAATCACAGCTTCTAGAAGGTTTACATGATTTCGTAAAAAACACGAGTTTTTAGAAAATGAGATTTATTTCATAAATGGAATCTACAAAGTATGCACATTCTACGTCATAACGACTTTCTATAGTTTGCGCATGCGTCCGGAAATAAGAGAAGCTTACTTCCCCCGTTTCTTAAAATCATAGCTTCTAGAAGGTTTACATGATTTCGTAAAAAACACGAGTTTTTAGAAAATGTGTTTTATTTCATAAATGGAATCTACAAAGTATGCACATTCTACGTCATAACGACTTTCTATAGTTTGCGCATGCGTCCGGAAATAAGAAAAGCTTACTTCCCCCGTTTTCTAAAATCACAGCTTCTAGAAGGTTTACATGATTTCTTAAAAAACATGAGTTTTTAGAAAATGTGTTTTATTTCATAAATGGAATCAACAAAGCATGCATATTCTACGTCATAACGACTTTCTATAGTTTGCGCATGCGTTTCGAAATAAGAAAAGCTTACTTCCCCCATTTTTTAAAAGCACAGCTTCTAGAAGGTTTACATGATTTGTTAAAAAACACGAGTTTTTAGAAAATGTGTTATATTTCATAAATTGAAACAACAAAGTATGCACATTCTATGTCATAACGACTTTCTATAGTTTGCGCATTCGTCCGGAAATAAGAAAACCTTACTTCCACTGGTTTTTAAAATGACAGCTTGTAGAAGGTTTACATGATTTCGTAAAAAACACGAGTTTTTAGAAAATGTGTTTTATTTCAAAAATGGAATCTACAAGGTATGCACATTCTACGTCATAACGAATTTCTATAGTTTGTGCATGCGTCCGGAAATAGGAAAAGCTTACTTCCCCCTTTTTTCAAAATCACAGCTTCTAGAAGGTTTACATGATTTCTTAAAAAACACGATTTTTTAGAAAATTTGTTTTATTTTCATAAATGGAATCAACAAAGTATGCACATTCTACGTCATAACGACTTTCTATAGTTTGCGCATTCGTCCGGAAATAAGAAAACCTTACTTCCACTGTTTTATAAAATCACTGCTTGTAGAAGGTTTACATGAATTCGTAAAAAACACGAGTTTTTAGAAAATGTGTTTTATTTCAAAAATGGAATCTACAAGGTATGCACATTCTACGTCATAACGACTTTCTATAGTTTGTGCATGCGTCCGGAAATAGGAAAAGCTTACTTCCCCCTTTTTTCAAAATCACAGCTTCTAGAAGGTTTACATGATTTCTTAACAAACACGAGTTTTTAGAAAATGTGTTTTATTTACTATATGGAATCAACAAAGTATGCACATTCTACGTCATAACGACTTTCTATATTTTGCGCATGCGTCCAGAAATAAGAAAAGCTTACTTCCACCGTTTTTTAAAATCACAGCTTCTAGAAGGTTTAAATGATTTCGTAAAAAACATGAGTTTTTAGAAAATGTGTTTTATTTCATAAATGGAATCTACAAAGTATGCACATTATACGTCATAACAACTTTCTATAGCTTGCACATGCGTCCGGAAATAAGAAAAGCTTACTTCCACCGTTTTTTAAAATCAAAGCTTCTAGAAGGTTAACATGATTTCTTAAAAAACACGAGTTTTTAGAAAATGTGTTTTTTTTCATAAATTGAATCAACAAAGTATGCACATTCTACGTCATAACGACTTTCAATAGTTTGCGCATTCGTCCGGAAATAATAAAAGCTTACTTCCACCGTTTTTTAAAATCACAGCTTCTAGAACGTTTACATGATTTCGTAAAAAACATAAGTTTTTAAAAAATGTGTTTTATTTCATAAATGGAATCTACAAAGTATGCACAATCTACGTCATAACAACTTTCTATAGTTTGCGCATGCGTCCGGAAATAAGAAAAGCTTACTTCCACAGTTTTTTAAAATCACAGCTTCTAGAAGGTTTACATGATTTCTTAAAAAAATTGAGTTTTTAGAAAATGTGTTTGATTTCATAAATGGAATCAACAAAGTATGCACATTCTACATCATAACAACTTTCTATAGTTTGTGCATGTGTTTGGAAATAAGAAAAGCTTAATTCCCCCGTTTTTTAAAATCACAGCTTCTAGAAGGTTTACATGATTTCTTAAAAAACACGAGTTTTTAGAAAATGTGTTTTATTTCATAAATGGAATCAACAAAGTATGCACATTCTACGTCATAACGACTTTCTATAGTTTGCGCATGCATCCGGAAATAAGAAAAGCTTACTTCCACCGTTTTTTAAAATCACAGCTTCTAGAAGGTTTACATGATTTCTTAAAAAACACGAGTTTTTAGAAAATGTGTTTTATTTCATAAATTGAATCAACAAAGTATGCACATTCTACGTCATAACGACTTTCTATAGCTTTCGCATTCGTCTGGAAATAAGAAAAGCTTACTTCCACCATTTTTTAAAATTACAGCTTCTAGAAGGTTTACATGCTTTCGTAAGAAACACGAGTTTTTAGAAAATGTTCTTTATTTCATCAATGGAATCTACAAAGTATGCACATTCTACGTCATAACGACTTTCTATAGTTTGCGCATGCGTCCGGAAATAAGAAAAGCTTACTTCCCCCGTTTTTTAAAATCACGACTTCTAGAAGGTTTACATGATTTCGTAAAAAACACTAGTTTTTAGAAAATGTGTTTTAATTCATAAATGGAATCTACAAAGTATGCACATTCTACGTCATAACGACTTTGTATAGTTTGCGCATGCGTCCGGAAATAAGAAAAGCTTACTTCCCCCGTTTTTTAAAATCACAGCTTCTAGAAGGTTGACATGATTTCCTAAAAAACACGAGTTTTTAGAAAATGTGTTTTATTTCATAAATGGAATCAACAAAGTATGCACATTCTACATCATAACGACTTTCTATAGTTTGCCCATGCGTCCGGAAATAAGAAAAGCTTACTTCCCCCGTTTTTTAAAATCACCGCTTCTAGAAGCTTTACATGATTTCGTAAAAAACACGAGTTTTTAGAAAATGTGTTTTATTTCATAAATGGAATCTACAAAGTATGCACATTCTACGTGATAACGACTTTCTATAGTTTGCGCATTCGTCCAGAAATAAGAAAAGCTTACTTCCAGCGTTTTTTAAAATCACAGCTTCTAGAAGGTTTAGATGATTTCTTAAAAAAAACGAGTTTTTAGAAAATGTGTTTTATTTCATAAATGGAATCAACAAAGTATTCACATTCTACGTCATAACGACTTTCTATAGTTTGCGCATGCGTTTGGAAATAAGAAAAGCTTACTTCCACCGTTTTTTAAAATGACAGCTTCTAGAAGGTTTACATGATTTCTTAAAAAACACGAGTTTTTAGAAAATGTGTTTTATTTCATAAATGGAATCAACAATGTAGGCACATTCTACGTCATAACGACTTTCTATAGTTTGCGCATGCGTCCGGAAATAAGAAAAGCTTACTTCCACCGTTTTTTAAAATCACAGCTTCTAGAAGGTTTACATGATTTCGTAAAAAACACGAGTTTTTCGAAAATGTGTTTTATTTCATAAATGGAATCTACAAAGTATGCAAATTCTACGTCATAACGACTTTCTATAGTTTGCGCATGCGTCCAGAAATAAGAAAAGCTTACTTCCCCCGTTTTTTAAAATCACATCTTCTAGAAGGTTTACATGATTTCTTAAAAAACACAAATTTTTAGAAAATGTGTTTTATTTCATAAATAGAATCAACAAAGTATGCACATTCTACGTCATAACGACTTTCTATAGTGTGCGCATTCGTCCGGAAATAAGAAAAGCTTACTTCCACCGTTTTTTAAAATCACAGCTTCTAGAAGGTTTACATGATTTCGTAAAAAACACGAGTTTTTAGAAAATGTGTTTTATTTCATAAATGGAATCTACAAAGTATGCACATTCTACGTCAGAACGACTTTCTATAGTTTGCGCATGCGTCCGGAAATAAGAAATCTTACTTCCCCCGTTTTTTAAAATCACAGCTTCTAGAAGGTTTACATGATTTCTTAAAAAACAAGAGTTTTTAGAAAATGTGTTTTATTTCATAAATAGAATCAACAAAGTATGCACATTCTACATCATAACGACTTTCTATAGTTTGCGAATGCGTCTGGAAATAAGAAAAGCTTACTTCCACCGTTTTTTAAAATCACAGCTTCTAGAAGGTTTACATGATTTCGTAAAAAACATGAGTTTTTTGAAAATGTGTTTTATTTCATAAATGGAATGTACAAAGTATGCACATTCTACATCACAACGACTTTCTATAGTTTGCGCATGCGTCTGGAAATAAGAAAAGCTTACTTCCACCATTTTTTAAAATCACATCTTCCAGAAGGTTTACATGATTTCGTAAAAAACACGAGTTTTTAGAAAATGTGTTTTATTTCATAAATGGAATCTACAAAGTATGCACATTCTATGTCATGACGACTTTCTATAGTTTGCGCATGCGTTTGGAAATAAGAAAAGCTTACTTCCCCCATTTTTTAAAATCACAGCTTCTAGAAGGTTTACATGATTTCGTGAAAAACACGAGTTTTTAGAAAATGTGTATTATTTCATAAATGGAATCTACAAAGTATGCACATTCTACGTCATAATGAATTTCTATAGTTTGCGCATGCGTCTGGAAATAAGAAAAGCTTACTTCCCCCGTCTTTTAAAATCACAGCTTCTAGAAGGTTTACATGATTTCTTAAAAAACACGAGTTTTTAGAAAATATGTTTTATTTCCTAAATGGAATCAACAAAGTATGAAATTTCTACATCATAACGACTTTCTATGGTTTGCGCATGCACTTGGAAATAAGAAAAGCTTACTTCCCCCGTTTTTTAAAATCACAGCTTCTAGAAGGTTTACATGATTTCTTACAAAACACGAGTTTTTAGAAAATGTGTTTTATTTCATAAATGGAATCAACAAAGTATGCACATTCTACGTCATAACGACTTTCTATAGTTTGCGCATGCATTTGGAAATAAGAAAAGCTTACTTCCCCCATTTTTTAAAATCACAGCTTCTAGAAGGTTTACATGATTTCGTAAAAAAGAGGACTTTTTAGAAAATGTGTTTTATTTCATAAATGGAATCAACAAAGTATGCACATTCTACGTCATAACGACTTTCTATAGTTTGTGCATGCGTCCGGAAATAAGAAAAGCTTACTTCCACCGTTTTTTAAAATCACAGCTTCTAGAAGGTTTACATGATTTCGTAAAAAACACGAGTTTTTAGAAAATGTGTTTTATTTCATAAATGGAATCAACAAAGTATGCACATTCTACGTCATAACGACTTTCTATAGTTTGCGCATGCGTCCGGAAATAAGAAAAGCTTACTTCCACCGTTTTTTAAAATCACAACTTCTAGAATGTTTACATGATTTCGTAAAAAACACCTGTTTTGTTGAGATATTGTAACTTCAAAGAATATTATATTTGTATATTATTTATTCCGGAGATGTTCCATACCTCCGATGTGATTATACTATAAATACGGAGATGTTTATTCCTCCGAGTTGGGTGTGGTAACTAGGGTTATTAGACCCACCATGTGGGGGTTGGCCCAGTCAGTTTTAATGGGGTATTTAACCTAATGGTTAAATACGAGCCTACATGTACTTGTGTAAAATACATATTAGAGTAGTGTATAAATAGAGGAGGTGTGTTCCTCATTTGACACACTCACACACTTGAGGATAGCGCACTTGTGGAGGAGAGGTCTGCAATTATGGAGGAGGAGATCATGTCTCAGGGTTTCATCTTTGTATATTGCTGGTCATCTATATTGAGGAAGCTTTGCTGGGTTTTCTACCCCATGAGGGTTTCCTAGGATAAATCTCTGTCTCTTGTGTTTATGTTGTGCTTGTTGTTTCTTCAGTGATCCTGTATATGCTATTATTGTGAAATGGAATGTAATGCTGCTATTTTCTATCTTAGCATATTAAATCTTAACATGGTATCAGAGCTAACCTGAAGGAAGACAAGGTATGGCACTAACAACACTTGCTTTACTTGCGACAATTTGAAGGTTAGGGTTTTACATAGCAAACACCAGTCATCGTAGAACTTTCGCTATAAATCCGTTTTGGCAAAGTTTTCGGATGTGAAATTGTTACAAAACGAAGCTTAAATCTCCAGGTACCTTGTGTCCAAAGGACAACCTCTATTTCTTTGTACTTTGTGATTTATGATCTGTACAATATAGGGTTTCTGCCTCTTCTAGATCTGAGTCAAAATCAGGTGACCTTGGGAAAAAGGTCATATCTTGGGCTAGGAAGCTCCAAATGAAATTTCGTAAAACGTGACAGGTAGTAAACAGTCTGTACTATCTCAGAAAACTTTTTCAGAGGCCTAAGTTCAAACAGTGACACGTGGCACGCCGTACAAGATCGCTCTTCTGTTTTATCCCAAATCAGGTCACGTTGCGACATTTGACATAACTCTCTCTCAGAGAATCCAATTGAGGTAAAACCTGTCAGGATGGAAAGATAACAGGTCAGGCTATCTCAAAAAACGTTTTCAGACCCTGTGGATTGAAAAGTTTGGAGTTACACCAGAAACAATCAGGTACATATTTCTGTCAAAACAGAATTATTTTTGAGTACCTTCATTCATGGCTTCCGGAATTTAGGGCTTTGAAGAAAGTTGGAATTTTTGTAAACGGAGACCACGGCTGAATGCTACTCATCAAAATAGAAATTTAGAGACCAAGTTCAGATTTTTTGGTTGGGCAGAAGGTCGGGCTTGATCAAACCCTAGTTCGGGACTTTGATCAGAAAAGTGGAAAACTAGGGCTTCTGTAAAAATGGGAATTTTTGAAATCTGTGACCATGGCTGGAAGCTCCTCAGAAAAATAGAAGCTTAGAGCTTTGGATCAAACATTTTGATTGGGTAGAAGAATGGGATTCATCAAACCCCAGTTCAGGGTCACGTCCAGTGAATCCGGAAGTTTCAAAGGCAAAATTGAGGAGTGAAACTTTGCAGTTTTCAAATTCTGAATATATCAGTTTGATCAGCTCATCAAGGCGCATATTTATATCCTTTCGGAAGTTTGAAATTCAAAGTTTGAATTTTTGGGGTTTCTCTGACAAACCCATATCCAGCTCCAGGTCCAGTTCTTGCAAATCAAGTGGATAGGGTTAATCCTAGAAGAAGATGGATTGGTCACCTGCATAAGTGAAGGAGTTCCTGTTTCAGAGGGAGATGAGGCTAAGGCTTTACATAAGGAGATTACAAGCGATCTCGACAGGTATGACTCATCGAGGTATGTTTTGAGATTTGTTCATGATTAAGTTTATGGTATGTTTGTCTTTATGTTATTACGGTTAGTACAATCTTGATTTTAGATTTGTTGTATCACCTTAACAAAATTATGAATGCATGATAGAAGATTTTCATTGGTTAGGGTGTTGACACTTATGATTGTACTAATGCATTATGATGTTGTGTGAGGTTGATGTTGTCTGCTAACAAGATACAGGTACATCACAAAAGACAAATCAGGATCCATGACCATGAAAAAATGAAGACAAAGACTCATCCATAATCTTTGTTCTACTTACAAGGTATGTATGACTTTGTTATATTATGCTTAACCTATGAGACATGCAGGTTCTAGCTCAGGATCTCTAAATCATTGAAGAGATTGTTTAGGTATGTTGTACATAACCAAGTAGGTATACTAATCCAGGTATGTTTTCCTATGTCATGTTAGAATCCTACCTTGTGTTAGGATCCCTTATATAAGTATACTTGGTATGATTGGTTATGCTTATTCATAAAGTTAGTAATCAAGGGTTTATGCATATTATGTCTCTTATCTTGGTTGATGATTTAACTATCTAGATCAAACAAGAATATGCATGAGTAAAAGAAGACTCCCTTGAAACTATGAATACTAATGATCATGACTGTACATATTCAAGATTATTTAGAATTAGAATGTTTTGAGAATATACTAATGAATGTTTGTGTGTGAGTTCATGAGGATGACACTAGTGCACACTTGAGCATGCACAGTGGTACAGAATGAATAGAAGTTCAAAATACATATAGAAGATCAAGCGGGAGGCAACCACACAAACATAAAAGATAAGTATTTGAGTTGTTATTTGAAATAGTAAATGATATTGCTTGTATCCATATTTGTATTCCTAGAATACATCACGCTGAGTATAAACATTCATAGAGCATTGAACAATATACTACTAATATGCATATGATTGGTAAGTTGGACAAACATTCCATTGTTGCTTGTCTAGAATGAAACCTCTTTGCTGACATGTTGAGAGCTGTGCACACTCTTGACAGTATGTTCTGGTAGAGATGGAAGGCATCTAGATAGCCACTGTATGCATACAGAATAAGGAAAAGTGTTGTGCCAAAGTATTGGTCAAATTAGTTGCATAACTATGTAAATGATATCTGTATGCATAATAGGTTACCATGTCAATATGATTTGATGATTATGAAGTATTACTAATCCTGTACTTAATTTTAATTTGTAGGAAAGATCATGATGAATGATGAACACTGAACACGCAATGGATGTTCAACAAGAAGATTTACAAATCAAACAAAATATAGAAGGCTCATGGCTAGAAGATTCTCTTAGAAAGAGGAAGAGAATCATGATGAGATGTTTGCTCCAAGTGGCTAAAATAAGACCATTCTCTTAATGGTGTAATTAAAGAAGAAATGTGAATCAGGTTCTATATGGTTCCCAGGATCGATAATCAATTGATGAGCTTAATGATCACCATGGGTGATATGGATCTCAACCTTTGCTACAAGGTTGAATATGGCTTCTATACACATATGACATGGATGCAAGAAGGAACTCACCACAGAGTTCGAATGATGTTGAGGCTCATATCAATAGACCCATTTGATGAGAAATGGCACAGATAGATGACTGTAGAAATGAAATTGAAAGATCTCAGATTGATGCATTACTTTCTAGGTCTAAAAGTATGGAAAGTTTCAGAAGGAATCTCTCTCAACCAGAGAAAGTATGCTGAGAAATCTTGAGAAGACTTGATATGTTGGAATGGCCACTCTTATGGATTCCAACTTGAAGCTGTTAGGAGATGACTCATCAGAGTTAGTGGATATAACTCTGTATAGTCAAATTATTGGGTCATTGATGTATCTAACATACACTAGGTTAGATATATGCTTTGTTGTGAACACCTTGAGTCAGTATCTAGTGGAAACTAGATGTGTTCGCCCGATAGTTGCAAAGCATGTGATGAGGTACATAAAGGATACGATAGACTTTGATCTATGCTATCTTGGAGATCATGACTTTAGATGGATAATCAGATGCTGGTTAGGCAGAAAGTGTATCAGACGGGAAGAACACATCAAGAGGATGTTATTGTCTGGGATTAGCCATGATCTCGTGGTTTAGCTGGAAGCAGTCTAGTGTGGCTCTCAGCACAAGTAGAATATATGGCTGCTTGCTCTACTAGTTGTGAAGAAGTTTGGCTTCAGGATTGTTTGACTTAGAGATAGAACCAACTGTGATCCTATGTGACAAATAGAGTTGTATCAAGATGACATAGAATCCAGTGTTCCATGATAAGTCAAAGATCATAGGGATCTAACAAGTTATGACGCAGAAACGAACTATAAAGTTTGAATTTATAATAGGTTACCATTGCACTAACCAAACCTTTACCTCAAGTGAAGAAGTTACCAACATACTAACCAAACCTCTGTCTCGAGTGAAATTTGAATACTTCCGAGACAAGCTTGGTGTAGTTCAAAAAGACCCTCCTCGAAAGGGGGAGTAGTATAGTCACTGATGATGAGTTTGTCTCATCGAACAACAAGGTCGATGATGAGGTAACCTGTTCTCCACTCCTAGATACTTAGAAATATTTAGATTTAGGACTCTTATACTTAGAATACTTAGTTTTACTTATACATGCTTTTGATGTTAGATTTATTAGTAAAAATACATGCTTTTGATGATAGATGTATTAGTAAGAATACATGCTTTTGATGATAAGATGTATTGGTAAGAATACATACTTTTGATGACACATGTATTGATTAATGTACTTGTATGGTTGAGGATACTTGTACTTGTATTGATGAGAATACATGTGGGGATTGTATCATCCTTGAACACATGTTCTAAAGTGAGCCGTAGACGTGAGGTCTCCGAGAATGAAGTCCTTAATGGACAGTTGAGGGGATTGGATCATCCCTGGACTTTCAGTCCTAAAGAGAGCCGTAGACGTGAGGTCTCCGAGAATGAAGTCCTTAGAGGACAGTTGAGGGGATTGGATCATCCCTGGACTTTCAGTCCTAAAGAGAGCCGTAGATGTGAGGTCTCCGAGAATGAAGTCCTTAGTGGACAGTTGAGGGGATTGGATCATCCCTGGACTTTCAGTCCTAAAGAGAGCCGTAGACGTGAGGTCTCCGAGAATGAAGTCCTTAGAGGATAGTTGAGGGGATTGGATCATCCCTGGACTTTCAGTCCTAAAGAGAGCCGTAGATGTGAGGTCTCCGAGAATGAAGTCCTTAGTGGACAGTTGAGGGGATTGGATCATCCCTAGACTTTCAGTCCTAAAGAGAGCCGTAGACGTGAGGTCTCCGAGAGTGAAGTCCTTAGTGGACAGTTGAGGGGATTGGATCATCCCTGGACTTTCAGTCCTAAAGAGATCCGTAGACGTGAGGTCTTCGAGAATGAAGTCCTTAGTGGACAGTTGAGGGGATTGGATCATCCCTGGACTTTCAGTCCTAAAGAGAGCCGTAGACGTGAGGTCTCCGAGAATGAAGTCCTTAGTGGAAAGTTGAGGGGATTGGATCATCCCTGGACTTTCAGTCCTAAAGAGAGCCGTAGACATGATGTCTCCGATAATAAAGTCCTGAATGAACAGGTAGGGGATTGTATCTTCCCCGGACTGAGGTCCCAAAATTGAGCCGTAGACATGATGTCTCCGATAATAAAGTCCTGAATGAACAGGTAGGGGATTGTATCTTCCCCGGACTAAGGTCCCAGAATTGAGCTGTAGACTGGGTCTCCGATAATAAAGTCCTGAATGAACAGGTAGGGGATTGTATCTTCCCCGGACTGAGGTCCCAGAATTGAGCCGTAGACTGGGTCTCCGATAATAAAGTCCTGAATGAACAGGTAGGGGATTGTATCTTCCCCGGACTGAGGTCCCAGAATTGAGCCGTAGACATGATGTCTCCGATAATAAAGTCCTGAATGAACAGGTAGGGGATTGTATCTTCCCCGGACTGAGGTCCCAGAATTGAGCCATAGACTGGGTCTCCGATAATGAAGTCCTGAATGAACAGGTAGGGGATTGCATCGTCCCCGGACTTTGGTCCCTGAATTGATCCGTAGACGTGTGGTCTCCGAGAAGTGGGGATTGTATCATCCCCGGACTTCGGTCCCTGAATTGATCCGTAGACGTGTGGTCTCTGAGAAGTGGGGATTGTATCATCCCCGGACTTTGGTCCCTGAATTGATCCGTAGACGATTGGTCTCCGAGAAAGTGATTTTTTTTTATGATGATGTGGTTACTTGTATCGGTAGGATACTTGTATTGATGATGTGGTTACTTGTATCGGTAGGATACTTGTATTGATGATGTGGTTACTTGTATCGGTAGGATACTTGTATTGATGATGTGGTTACTTGTATCGGTAGGATACTTGTATTGATGATGTGGTTACTTGTATCGGTAGGATACTTGTATTGATGATGTGGTTACTTGTATCGGTAGGATACTTGTATTGATGATATGGTTACTTGTATCAGTATGGATACTTGTATTGATGATATGTATACTTGTATTAGCATGAATACTTGTACTAATGATGAGGATACTTGTATTGTTATGGATACCTGTATTGATGACGATACTGATGATCGTGTGATGACGATGCTGATGATCGTGAGATGACGATGCTGATGATCGTGTCATGATGATGCTGATGATCGTGAGATGACGATGCTGATGATCATGTGATGACGATGCCGATGATCGTGTGATGACGATGCTGATGATCGTGTGATGACGATGCTGATGATCGTGTGATGATGATGCTGATGATTGTGTGATGACGATGGTGATGATCGTGAGATGATGATGCTGATGATCGTGTGATGACGATGCTAATGATCGTGAGATGATGATGTTGATGATCGTGTGATGACGATAATCGTGAGGATCCAAATGATGATATTATTGTAGCTGTTCAAGTGCTACAGAAGATAAAGACTCAATACTGAAGATGTCGATGTCCGAGTATTGAAGATGTTCCAGTAACTGCTTGAGTTACTGATGATGTTGAGAAAGCTTCCAATGATTTATAGATGTATCATGTATGATGTTGATGACTCCTTGCTCGTGCAGATGTTGTTATAATATCCTTCTCGTTAAGGGGGAGTGTTGAGATATTGTAACTTCAAAGAATATTATATTTGTATATTATTTATTCTGGAGATGTTCCATACCTCCGATGTGATTATACTATAAATACGGAGATGTTTATTCCTCCGAGTTGGGTGTGGTAACTAGGGTTATTAGACCCACCATGTGGGGGTTGGCCCAGTCAGTTATAATGGGGTATTTAACCTAATGGTTAAATACGAGCCTACATGTACTTGTGTAAAATACATATTAGAGTAGTGTATAAATAGAGGAGGTGTGTTCCTCATTTGACACACTCACACACTTGAGGATAGCGCACTTGTGGAGGAGAGGTCTGCTATTATGGAGGAGGAGATCATGTCTCAGGGTTTCATCTTTGTATATTGCTGGTCATCTATATTGAGGAAGCTTTGCTGGGTTTTCTAACCCATGAGGGTTTCCCAGGATAAATCTCTGTCTCTTGTGTATATGCCGTGCTTGTTGTTTCTTCAGTGATCCTGTATATTCTATTATTGTGAAATGGAATGTAATGCTGCTATTTTCTATCTTAGCATATTAAATCTTAACATGTTTTTAGAAAATGTGTTTTATTTCATAAATGGAACCTACAAAGTATGCACATTCTACGTCATAGTGACTTTCTATAGTTTGCGCATGCGTCCGGAAATAAGAAAAGCTTACTTCCACTGTTTTTTAAAATCACAGCTTCTAGAAGGTTTACATGATTTCGTAAAAAACACGAGTTTTTAGAAAATGTGTTTTATTTCACAAATGAAATCTACAAAGTATGCACATTCTACGTCATAACGACTTTCTATAGTTTGCGCATGCGTCCGGAAATAAGAAAAGCTTACTTCCCCCGTTTTTTAAAATCACAGCTTCTAGAAGCTTTACATGATTTCTTAAAAAACACTAGTTTTTAGAAAATGTGTTTTATTTCATAAATGGAATCTACAAAGTATGCACATTCTACGTTATAACGACTTTCTACAGTTTGCGCATGCGTCCGGAAATAAGAAAAGCTTACTTCCACAGTTTTTTAAAATCACAGCTTCTAGAAGGTTTACATGATTTCGTAAAAAACACGAGTTTTTAGAAAATGTGTTTTATTTCATCAATGGAATCAAAAAAGTATGCACATTCTACGTCATAACGACTTTCTATAGTTTGCGCATTCGTCCGGAAATAAGAAAAGCTTACTTCCACCGTTTTTTAAAATCACAGCTTCTAGAAGGATTACATGATTTCTTAAAAAACACGAGTTCTTAGAAAATAAGTTTTATTTCATAAATGGAATCAACAAAGTATGCACATTCTATGTCATAACGAATTTCTATAGTTTGTGCATTCGTCCGGAAATAAGAAAAGCTTACTTCCACTGTTTTTTAAAATCACAGCTTCTAGAAGGTTTACATGATTTCTTAAAAAACACGAGTTTTTAGAAAATGTATTTTATTTCATAAATGGAATCTACAAAGTATGCACATTCTACGCGATAAGGACTTTCTATAGTTTGCGCATGCGTCCGGAAATAAGAAAAGCTTACTTCCACCGTTTTTTAAAATCACAGCTTCTAGAAGGTTTACATGATTTCTTAAAAAACACGAGTTTTTAGAAAATGTGTTTTATTTCATAAATGGAATCAACAAAGTATGCAAATTCTACGTCATAACGACTTTCTATAGTTTGCGTATGCGTTTGAAATAAGAAAAGCTTAATTCCCCGTTTTTTAAAATCACAGCTTCTAGACGGTTTACATGATTTCTTAAAAAACACGAGTTTTTAGAAAATGGGTTTTATTTCATAAATGGAATCAACAAAGTATACACATTCTACGTCATAACGACTTTCTATAGTTTGCACATTCGTCTGGAAATAAGAAAAGCTTACCTCCACCGTTTTTTAAAATCACAGATTCTAGAAGGTTTACATGATTTCTTAATAAACACGAGTTTCTAGAAAATGTGTTTTATTTCATAAATAGAATCAACAAAGTATGCACATTCTACGTCATAACGACTTTCTATAGTTTGCGCATGCGTCCGGAAATAAGAAAATCTTACTTCCACCGTTTTTTAGAATCACAGCTTCTAGAAGGTTTACATGATTTCGTAAAAAACATGAGTTTTTAGAAAATGTGTTTTATTTCATAAATGGAATGTACAAAGTATGCACATTCTACGTCACAACGACTTTCTATAGTTTCCGCATGTGTTTGGAAATAAGAAAAGCTTACTTCCACCGTTTTTTAAAATAACAGCTTCTAGAAGATTTACATGATTTCGTAAAAAACACGAGTTTTTAGAAAATGTGTTTTATTTCATAAATGGAATCTACAAAGTATGCACATTCTACGTCATAATGACTTTCTATAGTTTGCGCATGCGTTTGGAAATAAGAAAAGCTTACTTCCCCCGTTTTTTACAATCACAGCTTCTAGAAGGTTTACATAATTTCGTAAAAAACACGAGTTTTTAGAAAATGTGTTTTATTTCATAAATGGAATCTACAAAGTATGCACATTCTACGTCATAATGACTTTCTATAGTTTGTGCATGCGTCCGGAAATAAGAAAAGCTTACTTCCACCGTTTTTTAAAATCACAGTTTCTAGAAGGTTTACATGATTTCTTAAAAAACACGAGTTTTTAGAAAATGTGTTTTATTTCCTAAATGGAATCAACAAAGTATGCAATTTCTACATCATAACAACTTTCTATGTTTTGCGCATGCATTTGGAAATAAGAAAAGTTTACTTACCCCGTTTTTTAAAATCACAGCTTCTAGAAGGTTTACATGATTTCTTAAAAAACACGAGTTTTTAGAAAATGTGTTTTATTTCATAAATGGAATCAACAAACTATGCACATTCTACGTCATAACGACTTTCTATAGTTTGCGCATGCGTCCAGAAATAAGAAAAGCTTACTTCCACCGTTTTTTAAAATCACAGCTTCTAGAAGGTTTACATGATTTCTTAAAAAACACGAGTTTTTAGAAAATGTGTTTTATTTCTTAAATGGAATCAACAAAGTATGCTCATTCTACATCATAATGACTTTCTATAGTTTGTGCATTCGTCCGGAAATAAGAAAAGCTTACTTCCACCATTTTTTAAAATCACATCTTCTAGAAGGTTTACATGATTTCTTAAAAAACACGAGTTTTTAGAAAATGTGTTTTATTTCATAAATGGAATCTACAAAGTATGCACACTCTACGTGATAACGACTTTCTATAGTTTGCGCATGCGTCCGGAAATAAGAAAAGCTTACTTCCCCCATTTTTTAAAATCACAGCTTCTAGAAGGTTTACATGATTTCTTAAAAAACACGAGTTTTTAGAAAATGTTTTTTATTTCATAAATGGAATCAACAAAGTATGCACATTCTACATCATAACGACTTTCTATAGTTTGCGCATGCGTTTGGAAATAAGAAAAGCTTACTTCCCCCGTTTTTTAAAATCACAGCATCTAGAAGGTTTACATGATTTCTTAAAAAACACGAGTTTTTAGAGAATTTGTTTTATTTCATAAATGGAATCTACAAAGTATTCACATTCTACGTCATAACGACTTTCTATAGTTTGCGCATGCGTTTGGAAATAAGAAAAGCTTACTTCCGCCGTTTTTTAAAATCACAGCTTCTAGAAGGTTTACATGATTTCTTAAAAAACATGAGTTTTTAGAAAATGTGTTTTATTTCATAAATGGAATCAACAAAGTATGCACATTCTACGTCATAACGACTTTCTATAGTTTGTGCATGCGTTTGGAAATAAGAAAAGCTTACTTTCCCCGTTTTTTAAAATCACAGCTTCTAGAAGGTTTACATGATTTCTTAAAAAACACGATTTTTTAGAAAATGTGTTTTATTTCATAAATGGAATCAACAAAGTATGCACATTCTACGTCATAACGAATTTCTATAGTTTGCGCATGCGTCCGGAAATAAGAAAAGCTTACTTCCACCTTTTTTTAAAATCACAGCTTCTAGAAGGTTTACATGATTTCTTAAAAAACACGAGTTTTTAGAAAATGTGTTTTATTTCATAAATGGAATCAACAAAGTATGCACATTCTACATCGTAACGACTTTCTATAGTTTGTGCATTCGTCCGGAAATAAGAAAACCTTACTTCCACCGTTTTTTAAAATCACAGCTTCTAGAAGGTTTACATGATTTCTTATAAAACACGAGTTTTTAGAAAATGTGTTTTATTTCATAAATGGAATCTACAAAGTATGCACATTCTACGTGACAACGACTTTTTATAGTTTGCGCATGCGTCTGGAAATAAGAAAAGCTTACTTCCCCCGTTTTTTAAAATCACAGCTTCTAGAAGGTTTACATGATTTCTTAAAAAACACGAGTTTTTAGAAAATGTGTTTTATTTCATAAATGGAATCAACAAAGTATGCACATTCTACGTCATAACGACTTTCTATAGTTTGCGCATGCGTTTGGAAATAAGAAAAGCTTACTTCCCCCGTTTTTTAAAATCACAGCATCTAGAAGGTTTACATGATTTCTTAAAAAACACTAGTTTTTAGAGAATTTGTTTTATTTCATAAATGGAATCTACAAAGTATGCACATTCTACGTCATAACGACTTTCTATAGTTTGCGCATGCGTATGGAAATAAGAAAAGCTTACTTCCCCCGTTTTTTAAAATCACAGCTTCTAGAATGTTTATATGATTTCTTAAAAAACACTAGTTTTTAGAAAATGTGTTTTATTTGATAAAGGGAATCAACAAAGTATGCACATTCTACGTCATAACGACTTTCTATAGTTTGCCCATGCGTTTGGAAATAAGAAAAGCTTACTTTCCCCGTTTTTTAAAATCACAGCTTCTAGAAGGTTTACATGATTTCTTAAAAAACACGAGTTTTTAGAAAATGTGTTTTATTTCATAAATGGAATCAACAAAGTATGCACATTCTACGTCATAACGACTTTCTATAGTTTGCGCATGCGTCCGGAAATTAGAAAAGCTTACTTCCACCGTTTTTTAAAATCACAGCTTCTGGAAGGTTTACATGATTTCTTAAAAAACACGAGTTCTTAGAAAATGTGTTTTATTTCAAAAATGGAATCAACAAAGTATGCACATTCTACGTCATAACGACTTTCTATAGTTTGCGCATTCTTCCGGAAATAAGAAAAGCTTACTTCCACCGTATTTTAAAATCACAGCTTCTAGAAGGTTTACATGATTTCGTAAAAAACACGAGTTTTTAGAAAATGTGTTTTATTTCATAAATGGAATCTACAAAGTATGCACATTCTACGTCATAATGACTTTCTATAGTTTGCGCATGCGTCCGGAAATAAGAAAAGCTTACTTCACCCGTTTTTTAAAATCACAGCGTCTAGAAGGTTTACATGATTTCTTAAAAAACACGAGTTTTTAGAAAATGTGTTTTATTTCCGAAATGGAATCAACAAAGTATGCAATTTCTACATTATAACGAATTTCTATAGTTTGCACATCCGTTTGGAAATAAGAAAAGCTTACTTCCCCCATTTTTTAAAATCACAGCTTCTAGAAGGTTTACATGATTTCTTAAAAAACACGAGTTTTTAGAAAATGTGTTTTATTTCATAAATGGAATCAAAAACTTATGCACATTCTACGTCATAATGACTTTCTATAGTTTGCGCATGCGTCCGTAAATAAGAAAAGCTTACTTCCACCGTTTTTTAAAACCACAGCTTCTAGAAGGTTTACATGATTTCTTAAAAAACACGAGTTCTTAGAAAATATGTTTTATTTCATAAATGGAATCAACAAAGTATGCACATTCTACGTCATAACGAATTTCTATAGTTTGTGCATTCGTCCGGAAATAAGAAAAGCTTACTTCCACTGTTTTTTAAAATCGCAGCTTCTAGAAGGTTTACAGGATTTCTTAAAAAACACGAGTTTTTAGAAAATGTGTTTTATTTCATAAATGGAATCTACAAAGTATGCACATTCTACGTGATAAGGACTTTCTATAGTTTGCGCATTCGTCCGGAAATAAGAAAAGCTTACTTCCCCCGTTTTTTAAAATCACAGCTTCTAGAAGGTTTACATGATTTCTTAAAAAACACGAGTTTTTAGAAAATGTGTTTTATTTCATAAATGGAATCAACAAAGTATGCACATTCTACGTCATAACGACTTTCTATAGTTTGCGCATGCGTTTGAAATAAGAAAAGCTTACTTCCCCCGTTTTTTAAAATCACAGCTTCTAGAAGGTTTACATGATTTCTTAAAAAACACGAGTTTTTAGAAAATGTGTTTTATTTCATAAATGGAATCAACAAAGTATACACATTCCACCTCATAACGACTTTCTATAGTTTGCACATTCGTCCGGAAATAAGAAAAGCTTACCTCCACCGTTTTTTAAAATCACAGATTCTAGAAGGTTTACATGATTTCTTAAAAAACACGAGTTTCTAGAAAATGTGTTTTATTTCATAAATAGAATCAACAAAGTATGCACATTCTAAGTCATAACGACTTTCTATAGTTTGCGCATGTGTCCGGAAATAAGAAAAGCTTACTTCCACCGTTTTTTAAAATCACAGCTTCTAGAAGGTTTACATGATTTCGTAAAAAACATGAGTTTTTAGAAAATGTGTTTTATTTCATAAATGGAATGTACAAAGTATGCACATTCTACGTCACAACGACTTTCTATAGTTTGCGCATGTGTTTGGAAATAAGAAAAGCTTACTTCCACCGTTTTTTAAAATCACAGCTTCTAGAAGGTTTACATGATTTCGTAAAAAACACGAGTTTTTAGAAAATGTGTTTTATTTCATAAATGGAATCTACAGAGTATGCAAATTCTACGTGATAAGGACTTTCTATAGTTTGCGGATGTGTCCGGAAATAAGAAAAGCTTACTTCCCCCGTTTTTTAAAATCACAGCTTCTAGAAGGTTTACATGATTTCTTAAAAAACACGAGTTTTTAGAAAATGTGTTTTATTTCATAAATGGAATCTACAAAGTATGCACATTCTACGTGATAACGACTTTCTATAGTTTGCGCATGCGTCCGGAAAAAAGAAAAGCTTACTTCCCCCGCTTTTTAAAATCACAGCTTCTAGAAGGTTTACATGATTTCTAAAAAAACACGAGATTTTAGAAAATGTGTTTTATTTCAAATGGAATCTACAAAGTATGCACATTCTACGTGATAAGGACTTTCTATAGTTTGCGGATGCGTCCGGAAATAAGAAAAGCTTACTTCCCCCATTTTTTAAAATCACAGCTTCTAGAAGGTTTACATGATTTCTTAAAAAACATGAGTTTTTAGAAAATGTGTTTTATTTCATAAATGGAATCAACAAAATATGCACATTCTACGTCATAACGACTTTCTATAGTTTGCGCATGCGTCCGGATATAAGAAAAGTTTACTTCCACCGTTTTTTAAAATCACAGCTTCTAGAAGGTTTACATGATTTCTTAAAAAACATGAGTTTTTAGAAAATATGTTTTATTTCATTATTGGAATCAACAAAGCATGCAGATTCTACGTCATAACGACTTTCTATAGTTTGTGCATTCGTCCAGAAATAAGAAAAGCTTACTTCCCCCGTTTTTTAAAATCACAGCTTCTAAAAGGTTTAGATGATTTATTAAAAAACACGAGTTTTTAGAAAATGTGTTTTATTTCATAAATGGAGTATACAAAGTATGCACATTCTACGTGATAACGACTTTCTATAGTTTGCGCATGCGTCCGGAAAAAAGAAAAGCTTACTTCCCCCGTTTTTTAAAATCACAGCTTCTAGAAGATATACGTGATTTCATAAAAAACACGAGTTTTTAGAAAATGTGTTTTATTTCATAAATGGAATCAACAAAGTATGCACATTCTACGTCATAACGACTTTCTATAGTTTGCGCATGCGTCCGGAAATAAGAAAAGCTTATTTCCGCCGTTTTTTAAAATCACAGCTTCTAGAAGCTTTACACGATTTCGTAAAAAACACGAGTTTTTAGAAAATGTGTTTTATTTCATAAATGGAATCTGCAAAGTATGCACATTATACGTCATAACGACTTTCTATAGTTTGCGCATGCGTCCAGAAATAAGAAAAGCTTACTTGCACCGTTTTTTAAAATCACAGCTTCTAGAAGGTTTACATGATTTCGTAAAAAACACGTGTTTTTAGAAAATGTGTTTTATTTCATAAATGGAATCTACAAAGTATGCACATTCTACGTCATAACGACTTTCTATAGTTTGCGCATGCGTTTGGAAATAAGAAAAGCTTACTTCCCCCGTTTTTTAAAATCACAGCTTCTAGAAGGTTTACATGATTTCTTAAAAAACATTAGTTTTTAGAAAATGTCTTTTATTTCGTAAATGGAATCAACAAAGTATTCACATTCTACGTCATAACGACTTTCTATAGTTTGCGCATGCGTCCGGAAATAAGAAAAGCTTACTTCCACAGTTTTTTAAAATCAGAACTTCTAAAAGGTTTACATGATTTCGTAAAAAAGACTAGTTTTTAGAAATTGTGTTTTATTTCATAAATGGAATCAACAAAATATGCACATTCTACATCATAATGACTTTCTATAGTTTACGCATTCGTCCGGAAATAAGAAAAGCTTACTTCCACCGTTTTTTAAAATCACAGCTTCTAGAAGGTTTACATGATTTCGTAAAAAACACGAGTTTTTAGAAAATGTGTTTTATTTCATAAATGGAATCTATAAAGTATGCACATTCTACGTCATAATGACTTTCTATATTTTGCGCATGCGTCCGGAAATAAGAAAAGCTTACTTCCCCCGTCTTTTAAAATCACAGCTTCTAGAAGGTTTACATGATTTCGTAAAAAACACGAGTTTTTAGAAAATGTGTTTTATTTCATTAATGGAATCTACAAAGTATGCACATTCTACATCATAATGACTTTCTATAGTTTGCGCATGCGTCCGGAAATAAGAAAAACTTACTTCCCCCGTTTTTAAAATCACAGCTTCTAGAAGCTTTACATGATTTCTTAAAAAACACGAGTTTTTAGAAAATGTGTTTTATTTCCTAAATGGAATCAACAAAGTATGCAATTTCTACATCATAATGCCTTTCTATAGTTTGCACATCCGTTTGGAAATAAGAAAAGCTTACTTCCACCGTTTTTTAAAATCACAGCTTCTAGAAGGTTTACATGATTTCGTAAAAAACACGAGTTTTTAGAAAATGTGTTTTATTTCATAAATGGAATGTACAAAGTATGCACATTCTATGTCACAACGACTTTCTATAGTTTGCGCATGCGTTTGGAAATAAGAAAAGCTTACTTCCACCGTTTTTTAAAATCACAGCTTCTAGAAGGTTTACATGATTTCGTAAAAAAGACGAGTTTTTAGAAAATGTGTTTTATTTCATAAATGGAATCTACAAAGTATGCACATTCTACGTCATAACGACTTTCTATAGTTTGCGCATGCGTCCGGAAATAAGAAAAGCTTACTTCCACCATTTTTTAAAATCACAGCTTCTAGAAGGTTTACATGATTTCTTAAAAAACACGAGTTTTTAGAAAATGAGTTTTATTTCATAAATGGAATCAACAAAGTATACACATTCTACGTCATAACGACTTTCTATAGTTTGCACATTCGTCCGGAATAAGAAAAGCTTACCTCCACCGTTTTTTAAAATCACAGATTCTAGAAGGTTTACATGATTTCTTAAAAAACACGAGTTTTTAGAAAATGTGTTTTATTTCATAAATGGAATCAACAAAGTATGCACATTATACGTCATAACGACTTTCTATAGTTTGCGCATGCGTTTGGAAATAAGAAAAGCTTACTTCCCCCGTATTTTAAAATCACAGCTTCTAGAAGGTTTACATGATTTCGTAAAAAACACGAGTTTTTAGAAAATGTGTTTTATTTCATAAATGGAATCTACAAAGTATGCACATTCTACGTCATAACGACTTTCTATAGTTTGCGCATGCGTCCGGAAATAAGAAAAGCTTACTTCCACCGTTTTTTAAAATCACAGCTTCTAGAAGGTTTACATGATTTCTTAAAAAACACGAGTTTTTAGAAAATGAGTTTTATTTCATAACTGGAATCAACAAAGTATACACATTCTACGTCATAACGACTTTCTATAGTTTGCACATTCGTCCGGAAATAAGAAATTCTTACCTCCACCGTTTTTTAAAATCACAGATTCTAGAAGGTTTACATGATTTCTTAAAAAACACGCGTTTAAAGAAAATGTGTTTTATTTCATAAATAGAATCAACAAAGTATGCACATTCTACGTCATAACGACATTCTATAGTTTGTGCATTCGTCCGGAAATAAGAAAAGCTTACTTCCACCGTTTTTTAAAAACATAGCTTCTAGAAGGTTTACATGATTTCTTAAAAAACACGAGTTTTTAGAAAATGTGTTTTATTTCATAAATGGAATCACCAAAGTATGCACATTCTAAGTCATCACGACTTTCTATAGTTTGCGCATCCGACCGGAAATAAGAACAGCTTACTTCCACCGTTTTATAAAATCACAGCTTCTAGAAGGTTTACATGATTTCGTAAAAACATGAGTTTTTAGAAAATGTGTTTTATTTCATAAATAGAATCTACAAAGTATGCACATTCCACGTCATAACGACTTTCTATAGTTTGCGCATGCATCCGGAAATAAGAAAAACTTACTTCCACCGTTTTTTAAAATCACAGCTTCTAGATGTTTTACATGATTTCTTAAAAAACACGAGTTTTTAGAAAATGTGTTTTATTTCATAAATGGAATCAACAAAGTATGCACATTCTACGTCATAACGACATTCTATAGTTTGCGCGTTCGTCCGGAAATTAGAAAAGCTCACTTCCGCCGTTTTTTAAAATCACAGCTTCTAGAGGGTTTACATGATTTCTTAAAAACATGAGTTTTTAGAAAATGTGTTTTATTTCATAAATGGAACCTACAAAGTATGCACATTCTACGTCATAACGACTTTCTATAGTTTGCGCATGCGTTTGGAAATAAGAAAAGCTTACTTTCCCCGTTTTTTAAAATCACAGCTTCTAGAAGGTTTACATGATTTCTTAACAAACACGAGTTTTTAGAAAATGTGTTTTATTTCATAAATGGAATCTACAAAGTATGCACATTCTACGTCATAACGACTTTCTATAGTTTGCGCATGTGTCCGAAAATAAGAAAAGCTTACTTCCACCGTTTTTTAAAATCACAGCTTCTAGAAGTTTTACATGATTTCTTAAAAAACACGAGTTTTTAGAAAATGTGTTTTATTTCATAAATGGAATCAACAAAGTATGCAGATTCTACGTCATAACGACATTCTATAGTTTGCGCATTCGTCCGGAAATAAGAAAAGCTCACTTCCGTTATTTTTTAAAATCACAGCTTCTAGAGGGTTTACATGATTTCTTAAAAAACATGAGTTTTTAGAAAATGTGTTTTATTTCATAAATGGAATCAACAAAGTATGCACATTTTACGTCATAACGACTTTCTATAGTTTGCACATTCCTCCGGAAATAAGAAAAGCTTACCTCCACCGTTTTTTAAAATCACAGATTCTAGAAGGTTTACATGATTTCTTAAAAAACACGACTTTTAAGAAAATGTGTTTTATTTCATAAATAGAATCTACAAAGTATGCACATTCTACGTCATAACGACTTTCTAAAGTTTTCGCATGCGTCCGGAAATAAGAAAAGCTTACTTCCACCGTTTTTTAAAATCACAGCTTCTTGAAGGTTTACATGATTTCTTAAAAAACACGAGTTTTTAGAAAATGTGTTTTATTTCATAAATGGAATCAAAAAAGTATGCACATTCTACGTCATAACGACTTTTTATAGTTTGCGCATTCGTCCGGAAATAAGAAAAGCTTACTTCCACCGTTTTTTAAAATCACAGCTTCTAGAAGGTTTACATGATTTCGTAAAAAACACGAGTTTTTAGAAAATGTGTTTTATTTCATAAATGGAATCTACAAAGTATGCACATTCTACGTCATAACGACTTTCTATAGTTTGCGCATGCGTCCGGAAATAAGAGAAGCTTACTTCCCCTGTTTTTTAAAATCACAGCTTCTAGAAGGTTTACATGATTTCTTAAAAAACACGAGTTTTTAGAAAATGTGTTTTATTTCATAAATGGAATCAACAAATTATGCACATTCTACCTCATAACGACTTTCTATAGTTTGCGCATGCGTTTGGAAATAAGAAAAGCTTACTTCCACCGTTTTTTAAAATCACAGCTTCTAGAAGGTTTACATGATTTCGTAAAAAACACGAGTATTTAGAAAATGTGTTTTATTTCATAAATGGAATCTACAAAGTATGCACATTCTAAGTCATAATGACTTTCTATAGTTTGCGCATGCGTCCGGAAATAAGAAAAGCTTACTTCCCCCGTTTTTTAAAATCACAGCTTCTAGAAGGTTTACATGATTTCGTAAAAAACACGAGTTTTTAGAAAATGTGTTTTATTTCATAAATGGAATGTACAAAGTATGCACATTCTATGTCACAACGACTTTCTATAGTTTGCGCATGCGTTTGGAAATAAGAAAAGCTTACTTCCACCGTTTTTTAAAATCACAGCTTCTACAAGGTTTACATGATTTCGTAAAAAAGACGAGTTTTTAGAAAATGTGTTTTATTTCATAAATGGAATCTACAAAGTATGCACATTCTACGTCATAACGACTTTCTATAGTTTGCGCATGCGTCCGGAAATAAGAAAAGCTTACTTCCACCGTTTTTTAAAATCATAGCTTCTAGAATGTTTACATGATTTCGTAAAAAACACAAGTTTTTAGAAAATGTGTTTTATTTCATAAATGGAATCTACAAAGTATGCACATTCTACGTCATAACGACTTTCTATAGTTTGCACATGCGTCCAGAAATAAGAAAAGCTTACTTCCACCGTTTTTTAAAATCACAGCTTCTAGAAGGTTTACATGATTTCGTAAAAACACGAGTTTTTAGAAAATGTGTTTTATTTCATAAATAGAATCAAAAAAGTATGCACATTCCACGTCATAACGACTTTCTATAGTTTGCGCATGCATCCGGAAATAAGAAAAACTTACTTCCCCCGTTTTTTAAAATCACAGCTTCTAGAAGGTTTACATGATTTCTTAAAAAACACGAGTTTTTAGAAAATGTGTTTTATTTCATAAATGGAATCAACAAATTATGCACATTCTACGTGATAACGACTTTCTATAGTTTGCGCATGCGTTTGGAAATAAGAAAAGCTTACTTCCAACGTTTTTTAAAATCACAGCTTCGAGAGGGTTTACATGATTTCGTAAAAAACACGAGTTTTTAGAAAATGTGCTTTATTTCATTAATGGAATTTACAAAGTATGCACATTCTACGTCATAACGACTTTCTATAGTTTGTGCATGCGTCCGGAAATAAGAAAATCTTACTTCCCACGTTTTTTAAAATCACAGCTTCTAGAAGGTTTACATGATTTCTTAAAAAACACGAGTTTTTAGAAAATGTGTTTTATTTCATAAATGGAATCAACAAAGTATGCACATTCTACGTCGACACGACTTTCTATAGTTAGGGCATGTGTCCGGAAATAAGAAAAGCTTACTTCCACCGTTTTTTAAAATCACAGCTTCTAAAGGGTTTACATGATTTCGTAAAAAACACGAGTTTTTAGAAAATGTGCTTTATTTCATTAATGGAATCTACAAAGTATGCAAATTCTACGTCATAACGACTTTCTATAGTTTGTGCATGCCTCCGGAAATAAGAAAAGCTTACTTCCCCCGTTTTTTCAAATCACAGCTTCTAGAAGGTTTACATGATTTCTTAAAAAACACGAGTTTTTAGAAAATGTGTTTTATTTCATAAATGGAATCAACAAAGTATGCACATTCTACGTCATAACGACTTTCTATAGTTTGCACATGTGTTTGGAAAGAAGAAAAGGTTACTTCCCCCATTTTTTAAAATCACAGCTTATAGAAGGTTTACATGATTTCGTAAAAAAGACGAGTTTTTAGAAAATGTGTTTTATTTCGTAAATGGAATCAACAAAGTATGCACATTCTACGTCATAACGACTTTCTATAGTTTGGGCATGCATCCGGAAATAAGAAAAGCTTACTTCCACCGTTTTTTAAAATCACAGCTTCTAGAAGGTTTACATGATTTCTTAAAAACCACGAGTTTTTAGAAAATGTGTTTTATTTCATAAATGGAATCTACAAAGTATGCACATTCTACGTGATAACGACTTTTTATAGTTTGCGCATGCGTCCGGAAATAAGAAAAGCTTACTTCCCCCGTTTTTTAAAATCACAGCTTCTAGAAGGTTTACATGATTTCTTAAAAAACACGAGTTTTTAGAAAATGTGTTTTATTTCATAAATGGAATCAACAATGTATGCACATTCTACGTCATAAAGACTTTCTATAGTTTGTGCATGCGTTTGGAAATAAGAAAAGCTTACTTCCCCCATTTTTTAAAAACACAGCATCTAGAAGGTTTACATGATTTCTTAAAAAACACTAGTTTTTAGAGAATTTGTTTTATTTCATAAATGGAATCTACAAAGTATGCACATTCTACGTCATAACGAATTTCTATAGTTTGCACATGCGTATGGAAATAAGAAAATCTTACTTCCCCCGTTTTTTAAAATCACAGCTTCTAGAAGGTTTATATGATTTCTTAAAAAACACGAGTTTTTAGAAAATGTGTTGTATTTGATAAAGGGAATCAACAAAGTATGCACATTCTACGTCATAACGACTTTCTATAGTTTGCGCATGCGTTTGGAAATAAGAAAAGCTTACTTTCCCCGTTTTTTAAAATCACAGCTTCTAGAAGGTTTACATGATTTCTTAAAAAACACGAGTTTTTAGAAAATGTGTTTTATTTCATAAATGGAATCAACAAAGTATGCACATTCTACGTCATAACGACTTTCTATAGTTTGCGCATGCGTCCGGAAATAAGAAAAGCTTACTTCCACCGTTTTTTAAAACCACAGCTTCTAGAAGGTTTACATGATTTCTTAAAAAACACGAGTTCTTAGAAAATATGTTTTATTTCATAAATGGAATCAACAAAGTATGCACATTCTACGTCATAACGAATTTCTATAGTTTGTGCATTCGTCCGGAAATAAGAAAAGCTTACTTCCACTGTTTTTTAAAATCGCAGCTTCTAGAAGGTTTACAGGATTTCTTAAAAAACACGAGTTTTTAGAAAATGTGTTTTATTTCATAAATGGAATCTACAAAGTATGCACATTCTACGTGATAAGGACTTTCTATAGTTTGCGCATTCGTCCGGAAATAAGAAAAGCTTACTTCCCCCGTTTTTTAAAATCACAGCTTCTAGAAGGTTTACATGATTTCTTAAAAAACACGAGTTTTTAGAAAATGTGTTTTATTTCATAAATGGAATCAACAAAGTATGCACATTCTACGTCATAACGACTTTCTATAGTTTGCGCATGCGTTTGAAATAAGAAAAGCTTACTTCCCCCGTTTTTTAAAATCACAGCTTCTAGAAGGTTTACATGATTTCTTAAAAAACACGAGTTTTTAGAAAATGTGTTTTATTTCATAAATGGAATCAACAAAGTATACACATTCCACCTCATAACGACTTTCTATAGTTTGCACATTCGTCCGGAAATAAGAAAAGCTTACCTCCACCGTTTTTTAAAATCACAGATTCTAGAAGGTTTACATGATTTCTTAAAAAACACGAGTTTCTAGAAAATGTGTTTTATTTCATAAATAGAATCAACAAAGTATGCACATTCTAAGTCATAACGACTTTCTATAGTTTGCGCATGTGTCCGGAAATAAGAAAAGCTTACTTCCACCGTTTTTTAAAATCACAGCTTCTAGAAGGTTTACATGATTTCGTAAAAAACATGAGTTTTTAGAAAATGTGTTTTATTTCATAAATGGAATGTACAAAGTATGCACATTCTACGTCACAACGACTTTCTATAGTTTGCGCATGTGTTTGGAAATAAGAAAAGCTTACTTCCACCGTTTTTTAAAATCACAGCTTCTAGAAGGTTTACATGATTTCGTAAAAAACACGAGTTTTTAGAAAATGTGTTTTATTTCATAAATGGAATCTACAGAGTATGCAAATTCTACGTGATAAGGACTTTCTATAGTTTGCGGATGTGTCCGGAAATAAGAAAAGCTTACTTCCCCCGTTTTTTAAAATCACAGCTTCTAGAAGGTTTACATGATTTCTTAAAAAACACGAGTTTTTAGAAAATGTGTTTTATTTCATAAATGGAATCTACAAAGTATGCACATTCTACGTGATAACGACTTTCTATAGTTTGCGCATGCGTCCGGAAAAAAGAAAAGCTTACTTCCCCCGCTTTTTAAAATCACAGCTTCTAGAAGGTTTACATGATTTCTAAAAAAACACGAGATTTTAGAAAATGTGTTTTATTTCAAATGGAATCTACAAAGTATGCACATTCTACGTGATAAGGACTTTCTATAGTTTGCGGATGCGTCCGGAAATAAGAAAAGCTTACTTCCCCCATTTTTTAAAATCACAGCTTCTAGAAGGTTTACATGATTTCTTAAAAAACATGAGTTTTTAGAAAATGTGTTTTATTTCATAAATGGAATCAACAAAATATGCACATTCTACGTCATAACGACTTTCTATAGTTTGCGCATGCGTCCGGATATAAGAAAAGTTTACTTCCACCGTTTTTTAAAATCACAGCTTCTAGAAGGTTTACATGATTTCTTAAAAAACATGAGTTTTTAGAAAATATGTTTTATTTCATTATTGGAATCAACAAAGCATGCAGATTCTACGTCATAACGACTTTCTATAGTTTGTGCATTCGTCCAGAAATAAGAAAAGCTTACTTCCCCCGTTTTTTAAAATCACAGCTTCTAAAAGGTTTAGATGATTTATTAAAAAACACGAGTTTTTAGAAAATGTGTTTTATTTCATAAATGGAGTATACAAAGTATGCACATTCTACGTGATAACGACTTTCTATAGTTTGCGCATGCGTCCGGAAAAAAGAAAAGCTTACTTCCCCCGTTTTTTAAAATCACAGCTTCTAGAAGATATACGTGATTTCATAAAAAACACGAGTTTTTAGAAAATGTGTTTTATTTCATAAATGGAATCAACAAAGTATGCACATTCTACGTCATAACGACTTTCTATAGTTTGCGCATGCGTCCGGAAATAAGAAAAGCTTATTTCCGCCGTTTTTTAAAATCACAGCTTCTAGAAGCTTTACACGATTTCGTAAAAAACACGAGTTTTTAGAAAATGTGTTTTATTTCATAAATGGAATCTGCAAAGTATGCACATTATACGTCATAACGACTTTCTATAGTTTGCGCATGCGTCCAGAAATAAGAAAAGCTTACTTGCACCGTTTTTTAAAATCACAGCTTCTAGAAGGTTTACATGATTTCGTAAAAAACACGTGTTTTTAGAAAATGTGTTTTATTTCATAAATGGAATCTACAAAGTATGCACATTCTACGTCATAACGACTTTCTATAGTTTGCGCATGCGTTTGGAAATAAGAAAAGCTTACTTCCCCCGTTTTTTAAAATCACAGCTTCTAGAAGGTTTACATGATTTCTTAAAAAACATTAGTTTTTAGAAAATGTCTTTTATTTCGTAAATGGAATCAACAAAGTATTCACATTCTACGTCATAACGACTTTCTATAGTTTGCGCATGCGTCCGGAAATAAGAAAAGCTTACTTCCACAGTTTTTTAAAATCAGAACTTCTAAAAGGTTTACATGATTTCGTAAAAAAGACTAGTTTTTAGAAATTGTGTTTTATTTCATAAATGGAATCAACAAAATATGCACATTCTACATCATAATGACTTTCTATAGTTTACGCATTCGTCCGGAAATAAGAAAAGCTTACTTCCACCGTTTTTTAAAATCACAGCTTCTAGAAGGTTTACATGATTTCGTAAAAAACACGAGTTTTTAGAAAATGTGTTTTATTTCATAAATGGAATCTATAAAGTATGCACATTCTACGTCATAATGACTTTCTATATTTTGCGCATGCGTCCGGAAATAAGAAAAGCTTACTTCCCCCGTCTTTTAAAATCACAGCTTCTAGAAGGTTTACATGATTTCGTAAAAAACACGAGTTTTTAGAAAATGTGTTTTATTTCATTAATGGAATCTACAAAGTATGCACATTCTACATCATAATGACTTTCTATAGTTTGCGCATGCGTCCGGAAATAAGAAAAACTTACTTCCCCCGTTTTTAAAATCACAGCTTCTAGAAGCTTTACATGATTTCTTAAAAAACACGAGTTTTTAGAAAATGTGTTTTATTTCCTAAATGGAATCAACAAAGTATGCAATTTCTACATCATAATGCCTTTCTATAGTTTGCACATCCGTTTGGAAATAAGAAAAGCTTACTTCCACCGTTTTTTAAAATCACAGCTTCTAGAAGGTTTACATGATTTCGTAAAAAACACGAGTTTTTAGAAAATGTGTTTTATTTCATAAATGGAATGTACAAAGTATGCACATTCTATGTCACAACGACTTTCTATAGTTTGCGCATGCGTTTGGAAATAAGAAAAGCTTACTTCCACCGTTTTTTAAAATCACAGCTTCTAGAAGGTTTACATGATTTCGTAAAAAAGACGAGTTTTTAGAAAATGTGTTTTATTTCATAAATGGAATCTACAAAGTATGCACATTCTACGTCATAACGACTTTCTATAGTTTGCGCATGCGTCCGGAAATAAGAAAAGCTTACTTCCACCATTTTTTAAAATCACAGCTTCTAGAAGGTTTACATGATTTCTTAAAAAACACGAGTTTTTAGAAAATGAGTTTTATTTCATAAATGGAATCAACAAAGTATACACATTCTACGTCATAACGACTTTCTATAGTTTGCACATTCGTCCGGAATAAGAAAAGCTTACCTCCACCGTTTTTTAAAATCACAGATTCTAGAAGGTTTACATGATTTCTTAAAAAACACGAGTTTTTAGAAAATGTGTTTTATTTCATAAATGGAATCAACAAAGTATGCACATTATACGTCATAACGACTTTCTATAGTTTGCGCATGCGTTTGGAAATAAGAAAAGCTTACTTCCCCCGTATTTTAAAATCACAGCTTCTAGAAGGTTTACATGATTTCGTAAAAAACACGAGTTTTTAGAAAATGTGTTTTATTTCATAAATGGAATCTACAAAGTATGCACATTCTACGTCATAACGACTTTCTATAGTTTGCGCATGCGTCCGGAAATAAGAAAAGCTTACTTCCACCGTTTTTTAAAATCACAGCTTCTAGAAGGTTTACATGATTTCTTAAAAAACACGAGTTTTTAGAAAATGAGTTTTATTTCATAACTGGAATCAACAAAGTATACACATTCTACGTCATAACGACTTTCTATAGTTTGCACATTCGTCCGGAAATAAGAAATTCTTACCTCCACCGTTTTTTAAAATCACAGATTCTAGAAGGTTTACATGATTTCTTAAAAAACACGCGTTTAAAGAAAATGTGTTTTATTTCATAAATAGAATCAACAAAGTATGCACATTCTACGTCATAACGACATTCTATAGTTTGTGCATTCGTCCGGAAATAAGAAAAGCTTACTTCCACCGTTTTTTAAAAACATAGCTTCTAGAAGGTTTACATGATTTCTTAAAAAACACGAGTTTTTAGAAAATGTGTTTTATTTCATAAATGGAATCACCAAAGTATGCACATTCTAAGTCATCACGACTTTCTATAGTTTGCGCATCCGACCGGAAATAAGAACAGCTTACTTCCACCGTTTTATAAAATCACAGCTTCTAGAAGGTTTACATGATTTCGTAAAAACATGAGTTTTTAGAAAATGTGTTTTATTTCATAAATAGAATCTACAAAGTATGCACATTCCACGTCATAACGACTTTCTATAGTTTGCGCATGCATCCGGAAATAAGAAAAACTTACTTCCACCGTTTTTTAAAATCACAGCTTCTAGATGTTTTACATGATTTCTTAAAAAACACGAGTTTTTAGAAAATGTGTTTTATTTCATAAATGGAATCAACAAAGTATGCACATTCTACGTCATAACGACATTCTATAGTTTGCGCGTTCGTCCGGAAATTAGAAAAGCTCACTTCCGCCGTTTTTTAAAATCACAGCTTCTAGAGGGTTTACATGATTTCTTAAAAACATGAGTTTTTAGAAAATGTGTTTTATTTCATAAATGGAACCTACAAAGTATGCACATTCTACGTCATAACGACTTTCTATAGTTTGCGCATGCGTTTGGAAATAAGAAAAGCTTACTTTCCCCGTTTTTTAAAATCACAGCTTCTAGAAGGTTTACATGATTTCTTAACAAACACGAGTTTTTAGAAAATGTGTTTTATTTCATAAATGGAATCTACAAAGTATGCACATTCTACGTCATAACGACTTTCTATAGTTTGCGCATGTGTCCGAAAATAAGAAAAGCTTACTTCCACCGTTTTTTAAAATCACAGCTTCTAGAAGTTTTACATGATTTCTTAAAAAACACGAGTTTTTAGAAAATGTGTTTTATTTCATAAATGGAATCAACAAAGTATGCAGATTCTACGTCATAACGACATTCTATAGTTTGCGCATTCGTCCGGAAATAAGAAAAGCTCACTTCCGTTATTTTTTAAAATCACAGCTTCTAGAGGGTTTACATGATTTCTTAAAAAACATGAGTTTTTAGAAAATGTGTTTTATTTCATAAATGGAATCAACAAAGTATGCACATTTTACGTCATAACGACTTTCTATAGTTTGCACATTCCTCCGGAAATAAGAAAAGCTTACCTCCACCGTTTTTTAAAATCACAGATTCTAGAAGGTTTACATGATTTCTTAAAAAACACGACTTTTAAGAAAATGTGTTTTATTTCATAAATAGAATCTACAAAGTATGCACATTCTACGTCATAACGACTTTCTAAAGTTTTCGCATGCGTCCGGAAATAAGAAAAGCTTACTTCCACCGTTTTTTAAAATCACAGCTTCTTGAAGGTTTACATGATTTCTTAAAAAACACGAGTTTTTAGAAAATGTGTTTTATTTCATAAATGGAATCAAAAAAGTATGCACATTCTACGTCATAACGACTTTTTATAGTTTGCGCATTCGTCCGGAAATAAGAAAAGCTTACTTCCACCGTTTTTTAAAATCACAGCTTCTAGAAGGTTTACATGATTTCGTAAAAAACACGAGTTTTTAGAAAATGTGTTTTATTTCATAAATGGAATCTACAAAGTATGCACATTCTACGTCATAACGACTTTCTATAGTTTGCGCATGCGTCCGGAAATAAGAGAAGCTTACTTCCCCTGTTTTTTAAAATCACAGCTTCTAGAAGGTTTACATGATTTCTTAAAAAACACGAGTTTTTAGAAAATGTGTTTTATTTCATAAATGGAATCAACAAATTATGCACATTCTACCTCATAACGACTTTCTATAGTTTGCGCATGCGTTTGGAAATAAGAAAAGCTTACTTCCACCGTTTTTTAAAATCACAGCTTCTAGAAGGTTTACATGATTTCGTAAAAAACACGAGTATTTAGAAAATGTGTTTTATTTCATAAATGGAATCTACAAAGTATGCACATTCTAAGTCATAATGACTTTCTATAGTTTGCGCATGCGTCCGGAAATAAGAAAAGCTTACTTCCCCCGTTTTTTAAAATCACAGCTTCTAGAAGGTTTACATGATTTCGTAAAAAACACGAGTTTTTAGAAAATGTGTTTTATTTCATAAATGGAATGTACAAAGTATGCACATTCTATGTCACAACGACTTTCTATAGTTTGCGCATGCGTTTGGAAATAAGAAAAGCTTACTTCCACCGTTTTTTAAAATCACAGCTTCTACAAGGTTTACATGATTTCGTAAAAAAGACGAGTTTTTAGAAAATGTGTTTTATTTCATAAATGGAATCTACAAAGTATGCACATTCTACGTCATAACGACTTTCTATAGTTTGCGCATGCGTCCGGAAATAAGAAAAGCTTACTTCCACCGTTTTTTAAAATCATAGCTTCTAGAATGTTTACATGATTTCGTAAAAAACACAAGTTTTTAGAAAATGTGTTTTATTTCATAAATGGAATCTACAAAGTATGCACATTCTACGTCATAACGACTTTCTATAGTTTGCACATGCGTCCAGAAATAAGAAAAGCTTACTTCCACCGTTTTTTAAAATCACAGCTTCTAGAAGGTTTACATGATTTCGTAAAAACACGAGTTTTTAGAAAATGTGTTTTATTTCATAAATAGAATCAAAAAAGTATGCACATTCCACGTCATAACGACTTTCTATAGTTTGCGCATGCATCCGGAAATAAGAAAAACTTACTTCCCCCGTTTTTTAAAATCACAGCTTCTAGAAGGTTTACATGATTTCTTAAAAAACACGAGTTTTTAGAAAATGTGTTTTATTTCATAAATGGAATCAACAAATTATGCACATTCTACGTGATAACGACTTTCTATAGTTTGCGCATGCGTTTGGAAATAAGAAAAGCTTACTTCCAACGTTTTTTAAAATCACAGCTTCGAGAGGGTTTACATGATTTCGTAAAAAACACGAGTTTTTAGAAAATGTGCTTTATTTCATTAATGGAATTTACAAAGTATGCACATTCTACGTCATAACGACTTTCTATAGTTTGTGCATGCGTCCGGAAATAAGAAAATCTTACTTCCCACGTTTTTTAAAATCACAGCTTCTAGAAGGTTTACATGATTTCTTAAAAAACACGAGTTTTTAGAAAATGTGTTTTATTTCATAAATGGAATCAACAAAGTATGCACATTCTACGTCGACACGACTTTCTATAGTTAGGGCATGTGTCCGGAAATAAGAAAAGCTTACTTCCACCGTTTTTTAAAATCACAGCTTCTAAAGGGTTTACATGATTTCGTAAAAAACACGAGTTTTTAGAAAATGTGCTTTATTTCATTAATGGAATCTACAAAGTATGCAAATTCTACGTCATAACGACTTTCTATAGTTTGTGCATGCCTCCGGAAATAAGAAAAGCTTACTTCCCCCGTTTTTTCAAATCACAGCTTCTAGAAGGTTTACATGATTTCTTAAAAAACACGAGTTTTTAGAAAATGTGTTTTATTTCATAAATGGAATCAACAAAGTATGCACATTCTACGTCATAACGACTTTCTATAGTTTGCACATGTGTTTGGAAAGAAGAAAAGGTTACTTCCCCCATTTTTTAAAATCACAGCTTATAGAAGGTTTACATGATTTCGTAAAAAAGACGAGTTTTTAGAAAATGTGTTTTATTTCGTAAATGGAATCAACAAAGTATGCACATTCTACGTCATAACGACTTTCTATAGTTTGGGCATGCATCCGGAAATAAGAAAAGCTTACTTCCACCGTTTTTTAAAATCACAGCTTCTAGAAGGTTTACATGATTTCTTAAAAACCACGAGTTTTTAGAAAATGTGTTTTATTTCATAAATGGAATCTACAAAGTATGCACATTCTACGTGATAACGACTTTTTATAGTTTGCGCATGCGTCCGGAAATAAGAAAAGCTTACTTCCCCCGTTTTTTAAAATCACAGCTTCTAGAAGGTTTACATGATTTCTTAAAAAACACGAGTTTTTAGAAAATGTGTTTTATTTCATAAATGGAATCAACAATGTATGCACATTCTACGTCATAAAGACTTTCTATAGTTTGTGCATGCGTTTGGAAATAAGAAAAGCTTACTTCCCCCATTTTTTAAAAACACAGCATCTAGAAGGTTTACATGATTTCTTAAAAAACACTAGTTTTTAGAGAATTTGTTTTATTTCATAAATGGAATCTACAAAGTATGCACATTCTACGTCATAACGAATTTCTATAGTTTGCACATGCGTATGGAAATAAGAAAATCTTACTTCCCCCGTTTTTTAAAATCACAGCTTCTAGAAGGTTTATATGATTTCTTAAAAAACACGAGTTTTTAGAAAATGTGTTGTATTTGATAAAGGGAATCAACAAAGTATGCACATTCTACGTCATAACGACTTTCTATAGTTTGCGCATGCGTTTGGAAATAAGAAAAGCTTACTTTCCCCGTTTTTTAAAATCACAGCTTCTAGAAGGTTTACATGATTTCTTAAAAAACACGAGTTTTTAGAAAATGTGTTTTATTTCATAAATGGAATCAACAAAGTATGCACATTCTACGTCATAACGACTTTCTATAGTTTGCGCATGCGTCCGGAAATAAGAAAAGCTTACTTCCACCGTTTTTTAAAATCACAGCTTCTGGAAGGTTTACATGATTTCTTAAAAAACACGAGTTCTTAGAAAATGTGTTTTATTTCAAAAATGGAATCAACAAAGTATGCACATTCTACGTCATAACGACTTTCTATAGTTTGCGCATTCGTCCGGAAATAAGAAAAGCTTACTTCCACCGTTTTTTAAAATCACAGCTTCTAGAAGGTTTACATGATTTTGTAAAAAACACGAGTTTTAAGAAATTTGGGTTTTATTTCATAAATGGAATCTACAAAGTATGCACATTCTACGTCATAATGACTTTCTATAGTTTGCGCATGCATCCGGAAATAAGAAAAGCTTACTTCACCCGTTTTTTAAAATCACAGCGTCTAGAAGGTTTACATGATTTCTTAAAAAACATGAGTTTTTAGAAAATGTGTTTTATTTCCTAAATGGAATCAACAAAGTATGCAATTTCTACATTATAACGACTTTCTATAGTTTGCACATCCGTTTGGAAATAAGAAAAGGTTACTTCCCCCGTTTTTTAAAATCACAGCTTCTAGAAGGTTTACATGATTACTTAAAAAACACGAGTTTTTAGAAAATGTGTTTTATTTCATAAATGGGATCAAAAAATTATGCACATTCTGAGTCATAATGGCTTTCTATAGTTTGCGCATGCGTCCGGAAATAAGAAAAGCTTACTTCCACCGTTTTTTAAAACCACAGCTTCTAGAAGGTTTACATGATTTCTTAAAAAACACGAGTTCTTAGAAAATATGTTTTATTTCATAAATGGAATCAACAAAGTATGCACATTCTACGTCATAACGAATTTCTATAGTTTGTGCATTCGTCCGGAAATAAGAAAAGCTTACTTCCACTGTTTTTTAAAATCACAGCTTCTAGAAGGTTTACATGATTTCATAAAAAACACGAGTTTTTAGAAAATGTGTTTTATTTCATAAATGGAATCTACAAAGTATGCACATTCTACGTGATAAGGACTTTCTATAGTTTGCGCATGCGTCCGGAAATAAGAAAATCTTACTTGCCCCATTTTTTAAAATCACAGCTTCTAGAAGGTTTACATGATTTCTTAAAAAACACGAGTTTTTAGAAAATGTGTTTTATTTCATAAATGGAATCAACAAAGTATGCACATTCTACGTCATAACGACTTTCTATAGTTTGCGCATGCGTTTGAAATAAGAAAAGCTTACTTCCCCCGTTTTTTAAAATCACAGCTTCTAGAAGGTTTACATGATTTCTTAAAAAACACGAGTTTCTAGAAAATGTCTTTTATTTCATAAATGGAATCAACAAAGTATACACATTCCACGTCATAACGACTTTCTATAGTTTGCACATTCGTCCGGAAATAAGAAAAGCTTACCTGCACCGTTTTTTAAAATCACAGATTCTAGAAGGTTTACATGATTTCTTAAAAAACATGAGTTTCTAGAAAATGTGTTTTATTTCATAAATAGAATCAACAAAGTATGCACATTCTACGTCATAACGACTTTCTATAGTTTGCGCATGCGTCCGGAAATAAGAAAAGCTTACTTCCACCGTTTTTTAAAATCATAGCTTCTAGAAGGTTTACATGATTTCGTAAAAAACACGAGTTTTTAGAAAATGTGTTTTATTTCATAAATGGAATATACAGAGTATGCAAATTCTACGTGATAAGGACTTTCTATAGTTTGCGGATGCGTCCGGAAATAAGAAAAGCTTACTTCCCCCGTTTTTTAAAATCACAGCTTCTAGAAGGTTTACATGATTTCTTAAAAAACACGAGTTTTTAGAAAATGTGTTTTATTTCATAAATGGAATCTACAAAGTATGCACATTCTACGTGATAACGACTTTCTATAGTTTGCGCATGCGTCCGGAAAAAAGAAAAGCTTACTTCCCCCGTTTTTTAAAATCACAGCTTCTAGAAGATTTACATGATTTCTTAAAAAACACGAGTTTTTAGAAAATGTGTTTTATTTCATAAACGGAATCAACAAAGTATGCACATTCTACGTCATAACGACTTTCTATAGTTTGCGCATGCGTCCGGAAATAAGAAAAGCTTACTTCCACCGTTTTTTAAAATCACAGCTTCTAGAAGCTTTACATGATTTCGTAAAAAACACGAGTTTTTAGAAAATGTGTTTTATTTCATAAATGGAATCTACAAAGGATGCACATTCTACGTCATAAAGACTTTCTATAGTTTGCGCATGCGTCTGGAAATAAGAAAAGCTTACTTCCACTGTTTTTTAAAATCACAGCTTCTAGAAGGTTTACATGATTTCGTAAAAAACACGAGTTTTTAGAAAATGTGTTTTATTTCATAAATGGAATGCACAAAGTATGCACATTCTATGTCACAACGATTTCTATAGTTTGCGCATGTGTTTGGAAATAAGAAAAGCTTACTTCCACCGTTTTTTAAAATCACAGCTTATAGAAGGTTTACATGATTTCGTAAAAAAGACGAGTTTTTAGAAAATGTGTTTTATTTCGTAAATGGAATCTACAAAGTATGCACATTCTACGTCATAACGACTTTCTATAGTTTGCGCATGCGTTTGGAAATAAGAAAAGCTTACTTCCACCATTTTTTAAAATCACAGCTTCTGGAAGGTTTACATGATTTCTTAAAAAACACGAGTTCTTAGAAAATGTGTTTTATTTCATAAATGGAAGCAACAAAGTATGCACAGTCTACGTCATAACGACTTTCTATAGTTTGTGCATTCATCCGGAAATAAGAAAAGCTTACTTCCACCGTTTTTTGAAATCACAGCTTCTAGAAGGTTTACATGATTTCTAAAAAAACACGAGATTTTAGAAAATGTGTTTTATTTCATAAATGGAATCTACAAAGTATGCACATTCTATGTGATAAGGACTTTCTATAGTTTGCGGATGCGTCCGGAAATAAGAAAAGCTTACTTCCCCCGTTTTTTAAAATCACAGCTTCTAGAAGGTTTACATGATTTCTTAAAAAACACGAGTTTTTAGAAAATGTGTTTTACTTCATAAATGGAATCAACAAAGTATGCACATTCTACGTCATAACGACTTTCTATAGTTTGCGCATGCGTCCGGATATAAGAAAAGTTTACTTCCACCATTTTTTAAAATCACAGCTTCTAGAAGGTTTACATGATTTCTTAAAAAACACGAGTTTTTAGAAGATATGTTTTATTTCATAAATGGAATCAACAAAGCATGCAGATTCTACGTCATAACGACCTTCTATAGTTTGTGCATTCGTCCATAAATAAGAAAAGCTTACTTCCCCCGTTTTTTAAAATCAAAGCTTCTAGAAGGTTTAGATGATTTATTAAAAAACACGAGTTTTTAGAAAATGTGTTTTATTTCATAAATGGAATCTACAAAGTATGCACATTCGACGTGATAACGACTTTCTATAGTTTGCGCATGCGTCCGGAAAAAAGAAAAGCTTACTTCCCCCGTTTTTTAAAATCACAGCTTCTAGAATATTTACATGATTTCTTAAAAAACACGAGTTTTTAGAAAATGTGTTTTATTTCATAAATGGAATCAACAAAGTATGCACATTCTACGTCATAACGACTTTCTATAGTTTGCGCATGCGTCCGGAAATAAGAAAAGCTTACTTCCGCCGTTTTTTAAAATCACAGCTTCTAGAAGGTTTACATGATTTCGTAAAAAACACGAGTTTTTAGAAAATGTGTTTTATTTCATAAATGGAATCTACAAAGTATGCACATTCTACGTCATAACGACTTTCTATAGTTTGCGCATGTGTCCAGAAATAAGAAAAGCTTACTTCCACCGTTTTTTAAAATCACAGCTTCTAGAAGGTTTACATGATTTCTTAAAAAACACAAGTTTTTAGAAAATGTGTTTTATTTCATAAATGGAATCAACAAAGTATGCACATTCTACGTCATAACGACATTGTATAGTTTGCGCATTCGTCCGGAAATAAGAAAAGCTCACTTCCGCCGTTTTTTAAAATCACAGCTTCTAGAAGGTTTACATGATTTCTTAAAAAACATGAGTTTTTAGAAAATGTGTTTTATTTCATAAATGGAATCAACAAAGTATGCACATTTTACGTCATAACGACTTTCTATAGTTTGCACATTCGTCCGGAAATAAGAAAAGCTTACCTCCACCGTTTTTTAAAATCACAGATTCTAGAAGGTTTACATGATTTCTTAAAAAACACGAGTTTTAAGAAAATGTGTTTTATTTCATAAATAGAATCTACAAAGTATGCACATTCTACGTCATAACGACTTTCTATAGTTTTCGCATGCGTCCGGAAATAAGAAAAGCTTACTTCCACCGTTTTTTAAAATTACAGCTTCTTGAAGGTTTACATGATTTCTTAAAAAACATGAGTTTTTAGAAAATGTGTTTTATTTCATAAAAGGAATCAAAAAAGTATGCACATTCTACGTCATAACGACTTTTTATAGTTTGCGCATTCGTCCGGAAATAAGAAAAGCTTACTTCCACCGTTTTTTAAAATCACAGCTTCTAGAAGGTTTACATGATTTCGTAAAAAACACGAGTTTTTAGAAAATGTGTTTTATTTCATAAATGGAATCTACAAAGTATGCACATTCTACGTCATAACGACTTTCTATAGTTTGCGCATGCGTCCGGAAATAAGAAAAGCTTACTTCCCCCGATTTTTAAAATCATAGCTTCTAGAAGGTTTACATGATTTCGTAAAAAAAACGAGTTTTTAGAAAATGTGTTTTATTTCATAAATGGAATCAACAAAGTATGCACATTCTACGTCATAACGACTTTCTATAGTTTGCGCATTCGTCCGGAAATAAGAAAAGCTTACTTCCACCGTTTTTTAAAATCACAGCTTCTAGAAGGTTTACATGATTTCGTAAAAAACACGAGTTTTTAGAAAATGTGCTTTATTTCGTAAATGGGACCTACAAAGTATGCACATTCTACGTCATAACGACTTTCTATAGTTTGCGCATGCGTCCGGAAATAAGAAAAGCTTACTTCCACCGTTTTTTAAAATCATAGCTTCTAGAAGGTTTACATGATTTCGTAAAAAACACGAGTTTTTAGAAAATGTGCTTTATTTCGTAAATGGGACCTACAAAGTATGCACATTCTATGTCATAACGACTTTCTATAGTTTGCGCATGCGTCCAGAAATAAGAAAAGCTTACTTCCACCGTTTTTTAAAATCACAGCTTCTAGAAGGTTTACATGATTTCGTAAAAAACACGAGTTTTTAGAAAATGTGTTTTATTTCATAAATAGAATCTACAAAGTATGCACATTCTACGTCATAACGACTTTCTATAGTTTGCGCATGCGTCCGGAAATAAGAAAAGCTTACTTCCCCCGTTTTTTAAAATCACAACTTCTAGAAGGTTTACATGATTTCTTAAAAAACACGAGTTTTTAGAAAATGTGTTTTATTTCATAAATGGAATCAACAAATTATGCACATTCTACGTCATAACGACTTTCTATAGTTTGCGCATGCGTTTGGAAATAAGAAAAGCTTACTTCCACCATTTTTTAAAATCACAGCTTCTAGAGGGTTTACATGATTTCGTAAAAAACACGAGTTTTTAGAAAATGTGCTTTATTTCATTAATGGAATTTACAAAGTATGCACATTCTACGTCATAACGACTTTCTATAGTTTGCGCATTCGTCCGGAAATAAGAAAAGCTTACTTCCACCGTTTTTTAAAATCACAGCTTCTAGAAGGTTTACATGATTTCGTAAAAAACACGAGTTTTTAGAAAATGTGTTTTATTTCATAAATGGAATCTACAAAGTATGCACATTCTAGGTCATAACGACTTTCTATAGTTTGCGCATGCGTCTGAAAATAAGAAAAGCTTACTTCCCCCGTTTTTTAAAATCATAGCTTCTAGAAGGTTTACATGATTTCGTAAAAAAAACGAGTTTTTAGAAAATGTGTTTTATTTCATAAATGGAATCAACAAAGTATGCACATTCTACGTCATAACGACTTTCTATAGTTTGCGCATTCGTCCGGAAATAAGAAAAGCTTACTTCCACCGTTTTTTAAAATCACAGCTTCTAGAAGGTTTACATGATTTCGTAAAAAACATGAGTTTTTAGAAAATGTGCTTTATTTCATTAATGGAATCTACAAAGTATGCACATTCTATGTCATAACGACTTTCTATAGTTTGTGCATGCGTCCGGAAATAAGAAAAGATTACTTCCCCCGTTTTTTAAAATCACAGCTTCTAGAAGGTTTACATGATTTCTTAAAAAACACAAGTTTTTAGAAAATGTGTTTTATTTCATAAATGGAATCAACAAAGTATGCACATTCTACGTCATAACGACTTTCTATAGTTTGGGCATGCATCCGGAAATAAGAAAAGCTTACTTCCACCGTTTTTTAAAATCACAGCTTCTAGAGGGTTTACATGATTTCGTAAAAAAACACGAGTTTTTAGAAAATGTGCTTTATTTCATTAATGGAATCTACAAAGTATGCACATTCTACGTCATAAGGACTTTCTATAGTTTGTGCATGCGTCCTGAAATAAGAAAAGCTTACTTCCCCCGTTTTTTAAAATCACAGCTTTTAGAAGGTTTACATGATTTCTTAAAAAACATGAGTTTTTAGAAAATGTGTTTTATTTCATAAATGGAATCAACCATGTATGCACATTATACGTCATAACGACTTTCTATAGTTTGCGCATGAGTCAGGAAATAACAAAAGCTTACTTCCACCGTTTTTTAGAATCACAGCTTCTATAAGGTTTATATGATTTCGTAAAAAACACGAGTTTTTAGAAAATGTGTTTTATTTCATAAATGGAATCTACGAAGTATGCACATTCTACATCATAACAACTTTCTATAGTTTGCGCATGCGTACGGAAATAAGAAAAGCTTACTTCCCCCGTTTTTTAAAATCACAGCTTCTAGAAGGTTCACATGATTTCTTAAAAAACACGAGTTTTTAGAAAATGTGTTTTATTTCATAAATGGAATCAACAAAGTATGCACATTCTACATCATAACGACTTTCCATAATTTGCGCATGCGTTTGGAAATAAGAAAAGCTTACTTCCCACGTTTTTTAAAATCACAGCTTCTAGAAGGTTTACATGATTTCTTAAAAAACACGAGTTTTTAGAAAATGTGTTTTATTTTATAAATGGAATCTACAAAGTATGCACATTCTACGTCATAACGACTTTCTATAGTTTGCACATGCGTCCGGAAATTAGAAAAGCTTACTTCCCCCGTTTTTTAAATTCACAGCTTCTAGAAGGTTTACATGATTTCTTAAAACACACGAGTTTTTAGAAAATATGTTTTATTTCATAAATCGAATCAACAAACTATGCACATTCTACGTCATAACGACTTTCTATACTTTGCGCATGCGTTTGGAAATAAGAAAAGCTTACTTCCCCCGTTTTTTAAAATCATAGCTTCTAGAGGGTTTACATGATTTCTTAAAAAACACGAGTTTTTAGACAATGTGTTTTATTTCATAAATGGAATGAACAAAATATGCACATTCTACGTCATAACAACTTTCTATAGTTTGCGCATGCGTCGGGAAATAAGAAAAGCTTACTTCCACCATTTTTTAAAATCACAGCTTGTAGAAGGTTTACATGATTTCTTAAAACACACGAGTTTTTAGAAAATGTATTTTATTTCATAAATAGAATCTACAAAGTATGCACATTCTACGTCATAACGACTTTCTATAGTTTGCGCATGCGTCCGGAAATAAGAAAAGCTTACTTCCACCGTTTTTTAAAATCACAGCTTCTAGAAGGTTTCCATGATTTCATAAAAAAGACGAGTTTTTAGAAAATGTGTTTTATTTCATAAATGGAATCTACAAAGTATGTACATTCTATGTCATAACGACTTTCTATAGTTTGCGCATGCGTCCGGAAATAAGAAAAGCTTACTTCCACCGTTTTTTAAAATCACAGCTTCTAAAAGGTTTACATGATTTCTTAAAAAACACGAGTTTTTAGAAAATGTGTTTTATTTCATAAATGGAATCAACAAATTATACACATTCTACGTCATTATGACTTTCTATAGTTTGCACATTCATCCGGAAATAAGAAAATCTTACCTCCACCGTTTTTTAAAATCACAGCTTCTAGAAGGTTTACATGATTTCTTAAAATACACGAGTTTTTAGAAAATGTGTTTTACTTCATAAATGGAATCTACAAAGTATGCACATTCTACGTCATAACGAATTTCTATAGTTTGCGCATGCGTCCAGAAATAAGAAAAGCTTACTTCCCCCATTTTTTAAAATCACAGCTTCTAGAAGGTTTACATGATTTCTTAAAAAAAATGAGTTTTTAGAAAATGTGTTTTATTTCATAAATTGGATCAACAAAGTATGCACATTCTACGACATAACGAATTTCTATAGTTTGCACATTCGTCCGGAAATAAGAAAAGCTTACCTCCACCGTTTTTTAAAATCACAGATTCTAGAAGGTTTACATGATTTCTTAAAAAACAGGAGTTTTTAGAAAATGTGTTTTATTTCATAAATGGAATCTACAAAGTATGCACATTCTACGTCATAACGACTTTCTAAAGTTCGCGGATGCGTCTGGAAATAAGAAAAGCTTACTTCCACCATTTTTTGAAATCACAGCTTCTAGAAGGTTTACATGATTTCGTAAAACACACGAGTTTTTAGAAAATGTGTTTTATTTCATAAATGTAATCTACAAAGTATGCACATTCTACGTCATAAGGAATTTCTATAGTTTACGCATGCGTTTGGAAATAAGAAAAGCTTACTTTCACCGTTTTTTAAAATCACAGCTTCTAGAGGGTTTACATGATTTCGTAAAAAACACGAGTTTTTAGAAAATGTGCTTTATTTCATTAATGGAATCTACAAAGTATGCACATTCTAAGTCATAACGAGTTTCTATAGTTTCTGCATGCGTCCGGAAATAAGAAAAGCTTACTTCCCCCGTTTTTTAAAATCACAGCTTCTAGAAGGTTTACATGATTTCTTAAAAAACACGAGTTTTTAGAAAAAGTGTTTTATTTCATAAACGGAATCAACAAAGTATGCACATTCTACGTCATAACGACTTTCTATAGTTTGGGCATGCGTCCGGAAATAAGAAAAGCTTACTTCCATCGTTTTTTAAAATCACAGGTTCTAGAGGGTTTACATGATTTGGTAAAAAACACGAGTTTTTAGAAAATGTGCTTTATTTCATTAATGGAATCTACAAAGTATGGAAATTCTACGTCATAACGACTTTCTATAGTTTGTGCATGCGTCCTGAAATAAGAAAAGCTTACTTCCCCCGTTTTTTAAAATCACAGCTTCTAGAAGGTTTACATGATTTCTTAAAAAACATGAGTTTTAAGAAAATGTGTTTTATTTCATAAATGGAATCAACAAAGTATGCACATTCTACGTCATAACGAGTTTCTATAGTTTGCGCATGCGTTTGGAAATAAGAAAAGCTTACTTCCCCCGTTTTTTAAAATCACAGCTTCTAGAAGGTTTACATGATTTCTTAAAAAACACGTGTTTTTAGAAAATGTGTTTTATTTCATAAATGGAATCAACCATGTATGCACATTCTACGTCATAACGACTTTCTATAGTTTGTGCATGAGTCAGGAAATAAGAAAAGCTTACTTCCACCGTTTTTTAGAATCACAGCTTCTAGAAGGTTTACATGATTTCGTAAAAAACACGAGTTTTTAGAAAATGTATTTTATTTCATAAATGGAATCTACAAAGTATGCACATTCTACGTCATAACGACTTTCTATAATTAGCGCATGCGTCCGGAAATAAGAAAAGCTTACTTCCACCATTTTTTAAATTCACAGCTTCTAGAAGGTTTACATGATTTCTTAAAAAACACGAGTTTTTAGAAAATGTGTTTTATTTCATAAATCGAATCAACAAACTATGCACATTCTACGTCATAACGACTTTCTATACTTTGCGCATGCGTTTGGAAATAAGAAAAGCTTACTTCCCACGTTTTTTAAAATCATAGCTTCTAGAAGGTTTACATGATTTCTTAAAAAACACGAGTTTTTAGAAAATGTGTTTTATTTCATAAATGGAATCAACAAAGTAGGCACATTCTACGTCATAACGACTTTCTATAGTTTGCGCATGCGTCGGGAAATAAGAAAAGCTTACTTCCACCATTTTTTAAAATCACAGCTTCTATAAGGTTTACATGATTTCTTAAAAAACACGAGTTTTTAGAAAATGTGTTTTATTTCATAAAGGGAATCAACAAAGTATGCACATTCTACGTCATAACGACTTTCTATAGTTTGCGCATGTGTCCAGAAATAAGAAAAGCTTACTTCCCCCGTTTTTTGAAATCACAGCTTCTAGAAGGTTTACATGATTTCGTAAAAAACACGAGTTTTTAGAAAATGTGTTTTATTTCATAAATGGAATCGTATGCACATTCTACGTCATAAGGACTTTCTATAGTTTGCGCATGCGTCCGGAAATAAGAAAAGCTTACTTCCCCCGTTTTTTAAAATCACAGCTTCTAGAAGGTTTACATGATTTCTTAAAAAACACGAGTTTTTAGAAAATGTGATTTATTTCATAAATGGAATCAACAAATTATGCACATTATACGTCATAACGACTTTCTATAGTTTACGCATTCCTCCGGAAAGAAGAAAAGCTTACTTCCACCATTTTTTAAAATCACAGCTTCTAGAAGGTTTACATGATTTCGTAAAAAACACGAGTTATATAAAATGTACTTTATTTCATAAATGGAATCAACAAAGTATGCACATTCTACGTCATAACGACTTTCTATAGTTTGCGCATGCGTCGGGAAATAAGAAAAGCTTAGTTCCCCTGTTTTTTAAAATCACAGCTTCTAGAAGGTTTACATGATTTCTTAAAAAACATGAGTTTTTAGAAAATGTGTTTTACTTCATAAATGGAATCAACAAAGTATGCACATTCTACGTCATAACGACTTTCTATAGTTTGCGCATGCGTTTGGAAATAAGAAAAGCTTACTTCCCCCGTTTTTTAAAATCACAGCTTCTAGAAGGTTTACATGATTTCTTAAAAAACACGAGTTTTTAGAAAATGTGTTTTATTTCATAAATGGAATCAACAAACTATGCACATTCTACATCATAACGACTTTCTACAGTTTGCACATGCATCCGGAAATAAGAAAAGCTTACTTCCACCGTTTTTTAAAATAACAGCTTCTAGAAGGTTTACATGATTTCTTAAAAAACACGAGTTTTTAGAAAATGTGTTTTATTTCATAAATGGAATCAACAAAGTATGCACATTCTACATCATAACGACTTTGTATAGTTTGCACATTCGTCCGTAAATAAGAAAATCTTACTTCCACCGTTTTTTAAAATCACAGCTTCTAGAAGGTTTACATGATTTCGTAAAAAACACGAGTTTTTAGAAAATGTCTTTTATTTCATCAATGGAATCTACAAAGTATCCACATTCTACGACTTAAGGACTTTCTATAGTTTGCGCATGCGTCCGGAAATAAGAAAAGCTTACTTCCACTGTTTTTTGAAATCACGGCTTCTAGAAGTTTTAAATGATTTCGTAAAAAACACGAGTTTTTAGACAATGTGTTTTATTTCATAAATGGAATCAACAAAGTATGCATATTCTACGTCATAAGGACTTTCTATCGTTTGCGCATGGGTCCGGAAATAAGAAAAGCTTACTTCCACCGTTTTTTAAAATCACAGATTCTAGAAGGTTTACATGATTTCTTAAAAAACACGAGTTTTTAGAAAATGTGTTTTATTTCATAATGGAATCAAAAAAGTATGCACATTCTACGTCATAACGACTTTCTATAGTTTGCGCATTCGTCCGGAAATAAGAAAAGGTTACTTCAACCGTTTTTTAAAATCAAAGCTTCTAGAAGGTTTACATGATTTCGTAAAAAACACAAGTTTTTAAGAAATGCGTTTTATTTCATAAATGGAATCAACAAAGTATGCACATTCTGCGTCATAACGACTTTCTCTAGTTTGCGCATGCGTCCAGAAATAAGAAAAGCTTACTTCCACCGTTTTTTAAAATCACAGCTTCTAGAAGGTTTACATGATTTCGTAAAAAACACGAGTTTTTAGAAAATGTGTTTTATTTCATAAATGGAATCTACAAAGTATGCACATTCTACGTCATAACGACTTTCAACAGTTTGCGCATGCGTTTGGAAATAAGAAAAGCTTACTTCCCTCGTTTTTTAAAATCACAGTTTCTAGAAGGTTTACATGATTTCGTAGAAAACACGAGTTTTTAGAAAATGTGTTTTATTTCATAAATGGAATCTACAAAGTATGCACATTCTACGTCATAACGACTTTCTATAGTTTGCGCATACGTCCGGAAATAAGAAAAGCTTACTTCCATGGTTTTTTAAAATCACAGCTTCTAGAAGGTTTACATGATTTATTAAAAAACACGAGTTTTTGGAAAATGTGTTTTATTTCATAAATGGAATCAACAAAGTATGCACATTCTACATCATAAAGACTTTCTATATATTGCGCATGTGTCCGGAAATAAGAAAAGCTTACTTCCCCCGTTTTTTAAAATCACAGCTTCTAGAAGGTTTACATGATTTCTTAAAAAACACGAGTTTTTAGAAAATGTGTTTTATTTCATAAATGGAATCAACAAATTATGCACATTCTACGTCATAACGACTTTCTATAGTTTGCGCATGCGTTTGGAAATAAGAAAAGCTTACTTCCACCGTTTTTTAAAATCACAGCTTCTAGAGGGTTTACATGATTTCGTAAAAAACACGAGTTTTTAGAAAATGTGCTTTATTTCATTAATGGAATTTACAAAGTATGCACATTCTACGTCATAACGACTTTCTATAGTTTGTGCATGCGTCCGGAAATAAGAAAAGCTTACTTCCCCCGTTTTTTAAAATCACAGCTTCTAGAAGGTTTACATGATTTCTTAAAAAACACGAGTTTTTAGAAAATGTGTTTTATTTCATAAATGGAATCAACAAAGTATGCAAATTCTACGTCATAACGACTTTCTATAGTTTGGGCATGCATCCGGAAATAAGAAAAGCTTACTTCCACCGTTTTTTAAAATCACAGCTTCTAGAGGGTTTACATGATTTCGTAAAAAACACGAGTTTTTAGAAAATTTGCTTTATTTCATTAATGGAATCTACAAAGTATGCACATTCTACGTCATAAGGACTTTCTATAGTTTGTGCATGCGTCCGGAAATAAGAAAAGCTTACTTCCCCCATTTTTTAAAATCACAGCTTTTGGAAGGTTTACATGATTTCTTAAAAAACATGAGTTTTTAGAAAATGTGTTTTATTTCATAAATGGAATCAACAAAGTATGCATATTCTACGTCATAACAAGTTTCTATAGTTTGTGCATGCGTTTGGAAATAAAAAAAGCTTACTTCCCCCGTTTTTTAAAATTACAGCTTCTAGAAGGTTTACATGATTTCTTAAAAAACACGTGTTTTTAGAAAATGTGTTTTATTTCATAAATGGAATCAACCATGTATGCACATTATACGTCATAACGACTTTCTATAGTTTGTGCATGAGTCAGGAAATAAGAAAAGCTTACTTCCACCGTTTTTTAGAATCACAGCTTCTAGAAGGTTTATATGATTTCGTAAAAAACACGAGTTTTTAGAAAATGTGTTTTATTTCATAAATGGAATCTACAAAGTATGCACATTCTACGTCATAACAACTTTGTATTGTTTGCGCATGCGTCCGGAAATAAGAAAAGCTTACTTCCCCCGTTTTTTAAAATCACAGCTTCTAGAAGGTTCACATGATTTCTTAAAAAACACGAGTTTTAAGAAAATGTGTTTTATTTCATAAATGGAATCAACAAACTATGCACATTCTACGTCATAACGACTTTCTATAGTTTGCGCATGCGTCCAGAAATAAGAAAAGCTTACTTCCACCGTTTTTTAAAATCACAGCTTCTAGAAGGTTTACATGATTTCTTAAAAAACATGAGTTTTTAGATAATATGTTTTATTTCATAAATCGAATCAACAAACTATGCACATTCTATGTCATAACGACTTTCCATACTTTGCGCATGCGTTTGGAAATAAGAAAAGCTTACTTCCCCCGTTTTTTAAAATCATAGCTTCTAGAAGGTTTACATGATTTCTTAAAAAACACGAGTTTTTAGAAAATGTGTTCTATTTCATAAATGGAATGAACAAAATATGCACATTCTACGTCATAACAACTTTCTATAGTTTGCGCATGCGTCGGGAAATAAGAAAAGCTTACTTCCACCATTTTTTAAAATCACAGCTTGTAGAAGGTTTACATGATTTCTTAAAACACACGATATTTTAGAAAATGTGTTTTATTTCATAAATGGAATCTACAAAGTATGCACATTCTACGTCATAACAACTTTCTATAGTTTGCGCATGCGTCCGGAAATAAGAAAAGCTTACTTCCACCGTTTTTTAAAATCACAGCTTCTAGAGGGTTTACATGATTTCGTAAAAAACACGTGTTTTTAGAAAATTTGCTTTATTTCATTAATGGAATCTACAAAGTATGCACATTCTACGTCATAAGGACTTTCTATAGTTTGTGCATGCGTCCGGAAATAAGAAAAGCTTACTTCCCCCATTTTTTAAAATCACAGCTTTTGGAAGGTTTACATGATTTCTTAAAAAACATGAGTTTTTAGAAAATGTGTTTTATTTCATAAATGGAATCAACAAAGTATGCATATTCTACGTCATAACAAGTTTCTATAGTTTGCGCATGCGTTTGGAAATAAAAAAAGCTTACTTCCCCCGTTTTTTAAAATTACAGCTTCTAGAAGGTTTACATGATTTCTTAAAAAACACGTGTTTTTAGAAAATGTGTTTTATTTCATAAATGGAATCAACCATGTATGCACATTATACATCATAACTACTTTCTATAGTTTGTGCATGAGTCAGGAAATAAGAAAAGCTTACTTCCACCGTTTTTTAGAATCACAGCTTCTAGAAGGTTTATATGATTTCGTAAAAAACACGAGTTTTTAGAAAATGTGTTTTATTTCATAAATGGAATCTACAAAGTATGCACATTCTACGTCATAACAACTTTGTATTGTTTGCGCATGCGTCCGGAAATAAGAAAAGCTTACTTCCCCCGTTTTTTAAAATCACAGCTTCTAGAAGGTTCACATGATTTCTTAAAAAACACGAGTTTTAAGAAAATGTGTTTTATTTCATAAATGGAATCAACAAAGTATGCACATTCTACATCATAACGACTTTCCATAGTTTGCGCATGTGTTTGGAAATAAGAAAAGCTTACTTCCCACGTTTTTTAAAATCACAGCTTCTAGAAGGTTTACATGATTTCTTAAAAAACACGAGTATTTATAAAATGTGTTTTATTTTATAAATGGAATCTACAAAGTATGCACATTCTACGTCATAACGACTTTCTATAGTTTGCGCATGCGTCCGGAAATTAGAAAAGCTTACTTCCCCCGTTTTTTAAATTCACAGATTCTAGAAGGTTTACATGATTTCTTAAAAAACATGAGTTTTTAGATAATATGTTTTATTTCATAAATCGAATCAACAAACTATGCACATTCTATGTCATAACGACTTTCTATACTTTGCGCATGCGTTTGGAAATAAGAAAAGCTTACTTCCCCCGTTTTTTAAAATCATAGCTTCTAGAAGGTTTACATGATTTCTTAAAAAACACGAGTTTTTAGAAAATGTGTTCTATTTCATAAATGGAATGAACAAAATATGCACATTCTACGTCATAACAACTTTCTATAGTTTGCGCATGCGTCGGGAAATAAGAAAAGCTTACTTCCACCATTTTTTAAAATCACAGCTTGTAGAAGGTTTACATGATTTCTTAAAACACACGATATTTTAGAAAATGTGTTTTATTTCATAAATGGAATCTACAAAGTATGCACATTCTACGTCATAACAACTTTCTATAGTTTGCGCATGCGTCCGGAAATAAGAAAAGCTTACTTCCACCGCTTTTTAAAATCACAGCTTCTAGAAGGTTTCCATGATTTCGTAAAAAAGACGAGTTTTTAGAAAATGTGTTTTATTTCATAAATGGAATCTACAAAGTATGCACATTCTACGTCATAACGACTTTCTATAGTTTGCGCATGCGTCCGGAAATAAGAAAAGCTTACTTCCATCGTTTTTTAAAATCACAGCTTCTAAAAGGTTTACATGATTTCTTAAAAAACACGAGTTTTTAGAAAATGTGTTTTATTTCATAAATGGAATCAACAAATTATACACATTCTACGTCATTACGACTTTCTATAGTTTGCACATTCATCCGGAAATAAGAAAAGCTTACCTCCACCATTTTTTAAAATCACAGATTCTAGAAGGTTTACATGATTTCTTAAAAAACACGAGATTTTAGAAAATGTGTTTTATTTCATAAATGGAATCAACAAAGTATGCACATTCTACGTCATAACGAATTTCTATAGTTTGCGCATGCATTTGGAAATAAGAAAATCTTACTTCCCCCGTATTTTAAAATCACAGCTTCTAGAAGGTTTACATGATTTCTTAAAAAACACGAGTTTTTAGAGAATGTGTTTTATTTCATAAATGGAATCAACAAAGTATGCACATTCTACGTCATAACGACTTTCTATAGTTTGCGCATTCGTCCGGAAATAAGAAAAGCTTACTTCCACCGTTTTTTAAAATCACAGCTTCTAGAAGGTTTACATGATTTCTTAAAATACACGAGTTTTTAGAAAATGTGTTTTACTTCATAAATGGAATCTAATAAGTATGCACATTCTACGTCATAACGACTTTCTATAGTTTGCGAATGCGTCCGGAAATAAGAAAAGCTTACTTCCCCCATTTTTTAAAATCACAGCTTCTAGAAGGTTTACATGATTTCTTAAAAAAAACGAGTTTTTAGAAAATGTGTTTTATTTCATAAATTGGATCAACAAAGTATGCACATTCTACGACATAACGAATTTCTATAGTTTGCACATTCGTCCGGAAATAAGAAAAGCTTACCTCCACCGTTTTTTAAAATCACAGATTCTAGAAGGTTTACATGATTTCTTAAAAAACAGGAGTTTTTAGAAAATGTGTTTTATTTCATAAATGGAATCTACAAAGTATGCACATTCTACGTCATAACGACTTTCTAAAGTTCGTGCATGCGTCCGGAAATAAGAAAAGCTTACTTCCACCGTTTTTTGAAATCACAGCTTCTAGAAGGTTTACATGATTTCGTAAAACACACGAGTTTTAAGAAAATGTGTTTTATTTCATAAATGTAGTCTACAAATTATGCACATTCTACGTCATAACGACTTTCTATAGTTTGCACATTGTTGAGATATTGTAACTTCAAAGAATATTATAATTGTACTTTATTATTCCGGAGATGTTTCATTCCTCCGTAAAGATCTTATTGTATATCCGGAGATGTTTATTCCTCCGTCAGAATGTGGTAACTCAGGTTATTAGACTTCCCTAGTGGAGGTCGGCCCTTTATGTGTTATGTGGGTCAAAGGGTTATTAGACCACCCTAGAGGGGTCGGCCCAGTCAGTTATAATGGGGTATTTAACCTAATGGTTAAATACGAGCCTACATGTACTTGTGTAAAATACATATCAGAGAAGTGTATAAATAGAGGAGGTGTGTTCCTCATTATACACACACTCACTCACTTGAGAAAGGCGCATTTGTGGAGGAGAGGTCTGCTATGGAGGAGAAGGAGCTTATGCTCAGGGTTTGCATCTTTGTATATTGCTGGTCATCTATATTGAGGAAGCTTTGCTGGGTTTTCTACCCCATGAGGGTTTCCCAGGATAAATCTCTGTCTCTTGTGTTTATGCTATGCTTGTTGTTTCTTCAGTGATCCTGTATATGCTATTATTGTGAAATGGAATGTAATGCTGCTATTTTCTGTCTTATCATATTGAATTTTAACATGGTATCAGAGCTAACCTGAAGGAAGACAAGGTATGGCACTAAAGACACTTGCTTTACTTACGACAATTTGAAGGTTAGGGTTTTACATAGAAAAAACCAGTCATCGTAGAACTTTCGCTATAAATCCGTTTTGGCGAAGTTTTTGGATATGAAATTGTTACAGGACGAAGATAAAATCTCCAGGTACCTTGTTTCCAAAGGACAACCTCTAATTCGTTGTACTTTATGATTTATGATCTGTACAATATAGGGTTTCTGCCTCTTCCAGATCTGAGTCAAAATCAGGTGACCTTGGGAAAAAGGTCATATCTTGGGCTAGGAAGCTCCAAATGAAATTTCGTAAAAAGTGACAGGTAGTACACAGTCTGCACTATCTCAGAAAACGTTTTCAGAGGCCGAAGTTGAACCAGTGACACGTGGCACTCTGTACAAGTGCGCTCTCCTGTATTATCCCATAAACAGGTCACGTTGCGACACTTGGCATAACTCTCTCTCAGAAAATCCAATTGAGGTCAGACCTGTCAGGATGGAAAGATAACAGGCCGAGCTATCTCAGAAAACGTTTTTAGAGTCCGAAGGTCAAACAGTGACACGTGGCACGCCGTACAAGTTCGCTCTCCTGTATTTTCCCAAAACAGGTCACGTTGCGACATTTGGCATAACTCTCTCTAAGAGAATCCAATTGAGGTCAGACCTATCAGGATGGAAATATAATAGGTCAGGCTATCTCAGGAAACTTTTTCAGGCCCTGTGGATCAAAAATTTTAGAGTTACACCAGAAACAATCAGGTACATATTTCTGTCAAAACAGAATTATTTTTTGGTACCTTCATTCATGACTTCCGGAATTTAGGGCTTTGGAGAAGGTTGAAATTTTTGTAATCGGAGACCACGGCTGGATGCTACTCATCAAAATAGAAATTTAGAGACCAAGATCAGAATTTTTGGTTGGGCAGAAGGCCGGGCTTGATTAGACCCTAGTTCGGGATGTTGATCAGAAAAGCGGAAATTAGGGCTTCTGTAAAAATGGGAATTTTTGAAATCTGTGACCACGGCTGGAAGCTCCTCAGAAAAATAGAAGCTTAGAGCTTTGGATCAAAATTTTTGATGGGGAAAAAGAGTGGGCTTCATCAAACCCCAGTTCAGGGTCACGTCCAGTGAATCCAAAAGTTTCAAAGGCAAAATTAAGGAGTAAAACTTTGCAGTTTTTCAAATTCTGAATATATCAGTTTGATCAGCTCATCAAGGCGCATATCTCTATCCTTTCGGAAGTTTGAAATTCAAAGTTTGAATTTTTGGGGTTTCTCTGACAAACCCATATCCAGCTCCAGGTCCAGTTCTTGCAAATCAAGTGGATAGGGTTAATCCTAGAAGAAGATGGATTGGTGACCTACATAAGTGAAGGAGTTCATGTTTCAGAGGAAGATGAGGCTAAGGCTTTACATAAGGAGATTACAAGCGATCCCGATAGGTATGACTCTTCGAGGTATGTTTTGAGATTTGTTCATGATTAAGTTTATGGTATGTTTGTCTTCATGTTATTACAGTTAGTACAATCTTGATTTTAGATTTGTTGTATCACCTTAACAAAATTATGAATGCATGATAGAAGATATTCATTGGTTAGGGTGTTGACACTTATGATTGTACTAATGCATTATGGTGTTGTGTGAGGTTGAGGTTGTCTGCTAACAAGATACAGGTACATCACAAAAGACAAATCAGGCTCCATGATCATGAAAACATGAAGACAAAGACTCATCCATAATCTTTGTTCTACTTACGAGGTATGTATGACTTTGTTATATTATGCTTAACCTATGAGACATGCAGGTTCTAGCTCAGGATCTCTAAATCATTGAAGAGGTTGTTTAGGTATGTTGTACATAACCAAGTAGGTATACTAATCCAGGTATGTTTCCCATGAATCTTACCTTGTGTTAGGATCCCTTATATAAGTATACTTGGAATGATTGGTTATGCTTATTCATAAAGTTAGTAATCAAGGGATTATGCATATTATATCTTTTATCAATGATATACATGAGTAAAAGAAGACTTCCCTGAAATCTTGAATACTAATGTTTATTAACTATAATCATGACTATACGTTTTCAAGATTATTTAGTACTATAATGTTTTGATAGCACTTAGAATAAACTAATGAGTGTATGTTTGTGTATGAGATCACGAGGATGACTCTTGAGCATGCACAGTGGTACAGAATGAATAGAAGTTCAAAAGACATACAGAAGATCAAGCGGGAGGCAGCCACACAAACATAAAAGATAAGTATTTGAGTTGCTATTTGAAATAGTAATGATATTGCCTGCATGCATATTTGTATTCTTAGAATATATAATGCTGAGTGTAAACATTCATAGAGCATTGAACAGTATACAACTAATGTGCATATGTTTGGTAAGTTGGACAAACATTCCATTGTTGCTTGTCTAGAATGAAACCTCTTTGCTGACATGCTGAGAGTTGTGCACACTCTCGATAGTATGTTCTGGTAGAGATGGAAGGCATCTAGATAGCCACTGTATGCATACAGGATATGGGAAAGTGTTGTGCCAAAGTATTGGTCAAAATAGTTGCATCACTATGTGAATGATATCTGTATGCATAATAGGTTATCTTTTGATGATTATGAAGTATTACTAATCATGTACTTAATTTTGATTTGTAGGAAAGGTCATGAAGAATGATGGACACCGTACAAGTGGTGGATAAACAAGAAGATTTACAAATCAAACAAAATATAGAAGGCTCATGGCTAGAAGATTCTCTTAGAAAGGGGAAGAGAATCACAACAAGATGTTTGCTCCAAGTATGGTGTAATTAAAGAAGAAGTGTGAATCAGGTTCTGTATAGGTACCTAGGATCGATAATAATTTGATAAGCTTAATGATCACCATGGGTGATGTGGATCTCAACCTTTGCTACAAGGTTGAATATGATACACATATGACATGGATGCAAGAAGGAACTCACCACAGAGTTCGAATGATTTTGAGGCTCATATCAGTAGACCCATCTAACGAGAGATGCCACAGATAGATATGCAGAAGACCATTCTATGCAGAAATGAAAAATGAAAGATCTCAAATTGATGCTTTACTTCCTAGGTCTGGAAGTATGGCAAGTCTCAGAAGGAATATTTCTCAACCAGGGAAAGTATGATGAGAAATATGACTTGAGGTGTTGGAATGGCCACTCTTACGGATTCCAAATTGAAGCTGTTAGGGGATAACTCATCAGAGTTAGTGGATATAACTCTGTACAGTCAAATTATTGGGTCTTTGATATATCTAACATATACTAGGTTAGATATATGCTTTGTTATGAACACCTTGAGTTAGTATCTAGTGGAAACTAGATGTGTTCACCTGATAGTTGCAAAGCATGTGATGAGGCACATAAAGGACACGATAGAATTTGATCTATGCTATCTTGAAGATCATGACTTCAGATGGCTATTCAGATTCTGTTTGGGAAGGAAGTGTATCAGACAAGAAGAACACATCGAGAGGATGTTATTGTCTGGTATTAGCCATGATCTCGTGGTTTAGCTAGAAGCAGTCTAGTATGGCTCTCAGCACAAGCGGAATATATGGCTGCTTGCTCTGCTAGTTGTGAAGAAGTTTGGCTTTAGGATTGTTTGACTTAGAGATAGAACCAACTGAGATCCTATGTGATATTTAGAGTTGTATCAAGATGACATAGAATCTAGTGTTCCATGATAAGTCAAAGAACATAAGGAACTAACAAGATATGACACAGAAAGGAACTCTAAAAGTTTGAATTTGTAACAGGTTACCATTGTACTAACCAAGCCTCTACGTCTAGTGAAGAAGTTACCAACCAAACCTCTGTCTCGAGTGAAGTTTGAATACTTCCGAGACAAGCTTGGTGTAGTTCAAAAGGACCCTCCTCGAAAGGGGGAGTAGTATAGTCACTACTGATGAGATTGTCTCATCAAACAACAAGGTCGTTGATGAGGTAACCTGTTCTCTACACCCAGTTACTTAGAAATATTTAGATTTAGGACTCTTATACTTAGAATACTTAGCTTTACTTATACATGCTTTTGATGATAGATGTATTAGTAAGAATACATGCTAGTTGTGATGTATACATGTTTTGATGATGATGATACATGTTGTGGTTATACATGTCTTGATGTTGATGATACATGTCATATATGTTTTGATGTTGATGATACATGTTGTGGTTATACATGTTTTGATGATGATGATACATGTTGTGGTTTTACATGTTTTGATATTGATGATGCATGTTGAGGTGATACATGTTATGATGATGAGGATACATGTTCTTGATGAACATGTGAGGGGATTGGATCATCCCTGGACTTTCAAGTCCTAAAGAGAGCCGTAGACGTAAGGTCTCCGAGAATGAAGTCCTTAGTGGAGAGTTGAGGGGATTGGATCATCCCTGGACTTTCAGTCCTAAAGAGAGCCGTAGACGTAAGGTCTCCGAGAATGAAGTCCTTAGTGGACAGTTGAGGGGATTGGATCATCCCTGGACTTTCAGTCCTATAGAGATCCGTAGACGTGAGGTCTCCGAGAATGAAGTCCTTAGTGGACAGTTGAGGGGATTGGATCATCCCTGGACTTTCAGTCCTAAAGAGAGCCGTAGACGTGAGGTCTCCGAGAATGAAGTCCTTAGTGGACAGTTGAGGGGATTGGATCATCCCTGGACTTTCAGTCCTAAAGAGAGCCGTAGACGTGAGGTCTCCGAGAATGAAGTCCTTAGTGGACAGTTGAGGGGATTGGATCATCCCTGGACTTTCAGTCCTATAGAGAGCCGTAGACATGAGGTCTCCGAGAATGAAGTCCTTAGTGGACAGTTGAGGGGATTGGATCATCGCTGGACTTTCAGTCCTAAAGAGAGCCGTAGACGTGAGGTCTCCGAGAATGAAGTCCTTAGTGGACAGTTGAGGGGATTGGATCATCCCTGGACTTTCAGTCCTAAAGAGAGCCGTAGACGTAAGGTCTCCGAGAATGAAGTCCTTAGTGGACAGTTGAGGGGATTGGGATCATCCCTGGACTTTCAGTCCTAAAGAGAGCCGTAGACGTATGTCTCCGATAATGAAGGGATTGGGATCATTCCTGGACTTCGGTCCGAAAGAAGAGCCGTAGACGTATGTCTCCGATAATGAAGGGATTGGGATCATTCCTGGACTTCGGTCCGAAAGAAGAGCCGTAGACGTATGTCTCCGATAATGAAGGGATTGGGATCATTCCTGGACTTCGGTCCGAAAGAAGAGCCGTAGACGTATGTCTCCGATAATGAAGGGATTGGGATCATTCCTGGACTTCGGTCCGAAAGAAGAGCCGTAGATGTATGTCTCCGATAATGAAGGGATTGGGATCATTCCCGGACTTTGGTCCGAAAGAAGAGCTGTAGACGTATGTCTCCGATAATGAAGGGATTGGGATCATTCCTGGACTTCAGTCTGAAAGAAGAGCCGTAGACGTATGTCTCCGATAATGAAGGGATTGGGATCATTCCTAGACTTCGGTCCGAAAGAAGAGCCGTAGACGTATGTCTCCGATAATGAAGGGATTGGGATCATTCCTGGACTTCGGTCCGAAAGAAGAGCCGTAGACGTATGTCTCCGATAATGAAGGGATTGGGATCATTCCTGGACTTCGGTCCGAAAGAAGAGCCGTAGACGTATGTCTCCGATAATGAAGGGATTGGATCATTCCTGGACTTAAGTCCGAAAGAAGAGCCGTAGACGTATGTCTTCGATAAAGATAGGACTGGATCGTCCCTGGACTTCGGTTCAAAAGGTACATGACTGGTTTATATCATTCCTTGATGATGCTGATGATCGTGTGATGACGATGCTGATGATCGTGTGATGACAATGCCGATGATCGTGTGATGACGATGCTGATGATCGTATGGTGATGATGTTGATGATCATACGATGACGATGCTGCTGATCGTGTGATGACGATGCTGCTGATCGTGCGATGACGATGCTACTAATCATGTGATGACGATACTGCTGATCGTGTGATGACGATGCCGATGATCGTGTGATGACGATGCTGATGATCGTATGATGATGATGTTGATGATCATACGATGACGATGCTGCTGATCTTGTGATGACGATGCTGCTGATCGTGCGATGACGATGCTGCTAATCATGTGATGACGATACTGCTGATCGTGTGATGACGATGCTGTTGATCGTGTGATGACGATGCTGCTGATCATGTGATGATGATGCTGCTGATCGTTTGATGACGATGCTGTTGATCGTGTGATGACGATGCTGCTGATCGTGTGATGACGATGCTGCTGATCGTGTGATGACGATGCTTCTGATCGTATGAAGACGATGCTAAAGATCGTGATGTTGATGATTGATGTTGACAGTGATGTTCCAGTAACTGCTTGAGTTACTGATGATGTTGAGAAAGCTTCCAATGATTTATAGATGTATCATGTATGATGTTGATGACTCCTTGCTCGTGCAGATGCTGTTATAATATCCTTCTCGTTAAGGGGGAGTGTTGAGATATTGTAACTTCAAAGAATATTATAATTGTACTTTATTATTCCGGAGATGTTTCATTCCTCCGTAAAGATCTTATTGTATATCCGGAGATGTTTATTCCTCCGTCAGAATGTGGTAACTCGGGTTATTAGAATTCCCTAGTGGAGGTCGGCCCTTTATGTGTTATGTGGGTCAAAGGGTTATTAGACCACCCTAGAGGGGTCGGCCCAGTCAGTTATAATGGGGTATTTAACCTAATGGTTAAATACGAGCCTACATGTACTTGTGTAAAATACATATCAGAGAAGTGTATAAATAGAGGAGGTGTGTTCCTCATTATACACACACCCACTCACTTGAGAAAGGCGCATTTGTGGAGGAGAGGTCTGCTATGGAGGAGAAGGAGCTTATGCTCAGGGTTTGCATCTTTGTATATTGCTGGTCATCTATATTGAGGAAGCTTTGCTGGGTTTTCTACCCCATGAGGGTTTCCCAGGATAAATCTCTGTCTCTTGTGTTTATGCTATGCTTGTTGTTTCTTCAGTGATCCTGTATATGCTATTATTGTGAAATGGAATGTAATGCTGCTATTTTCTGTCTTAGCATATTGAATTTTAACACACATGCGTCCGGAAATAAGAAAAGCTTACTTCCACCGTTTTTTGAAATCACAGCTTCTAGAAGGTTTACATGATTTCGTAAAATACACGAGTTTTTAGAAAATGTGTTTTATTTCATAAATGTAATCTACAAAGTATGCACATTCTACGTCATAAGGAATTTCTATAGTTTACGCATGCGTTTGGAAATAAGAAAAGCTTACTTTCACCGTTTTTTAAAATCACAGCTTCTAGAGGGTTTACATGATTTCGTAAAAAACATGAGTTTTTAGAAAATGTGCTTTATTTCATTAATGGAATCTACAAAGTATGCACATTCTACGTCATAAAGAGTTTCTATAGTTTGTGCATGTGTCCGGAAATAAGAAAAGCTTACTTCCCCCGTTTTTTAAAATCACAGCTTCTAGAAGGTTTACATGATTTCTTAAAAAACACGAGTTTTTAGAAAATGTGTTTTATTTCATAAATGGAATCAACAAAGTATGCACATTCTATGTCATAACGACTTTCTATAGTTTGGGCATGCGTCCGGAAATAAGAAAAGCTTACTTCCACCGTTTTTTAAAATCACAGGTTCTAGAGGGTTTACATGATTTGGTAAAAAACACGAGTTTTTAGAAAATTTGCTTTATTTCATTAATGGAATCTACAAAGTATGCACATTCTACGTCATAACGACTTTCTATAGTTTGTGCATGCGTCCTGAAATAAGAAAAGCTTACTTCCCCCGTTTTTTAAAATCACAGCTTCTAGAAGGTTTACATGATTTCTTAAAAAACATGAGTTTTAAGAAAATGTGTTTTATTTCATAAATGGAATCAACAAAGTATGCACATTCTACATCATAACGAGTTTCTATAGTTTGCGCATGCGTTTGGAAATAAGAAAAGCTTACTTCCCCCGTTTTTTAAAATCACAGCTTCTAGAAGGTTTACATGATTTCTTAAAAAACACGTGTTTTTAGAAAATGTGTTTTATTTCATAAATGGAATCAACCATGTATGCACATTCTACGTCATAACGACTTTCTATAGTTTGCGCATGAGTCAGGAAATAAGAAGAGCTTACTTCCACCGTTTTTTAGAATCACAGCTTCTAGAAGGTTTACATGATTTCGTAAAAAACATGAGTTTTTAGAAAATGTGTTTTATTTCATAAATGGAATCTACAAAGTATGCACATTCTATGTCATAACGACTTTCTATAATTTGCGCATGCGTCCGGAAATAAGAAAAGCTTACTTCCCCCATTTTTTAAAATCACAGCTTCTAGAAGGTTCACATGATTTCTTAAAAAACACGAGTTTTTAGAAAATGTGTTTTATTTCATCAATGGAATCAACAAAGTATGCACATTCTACATCATAATGACTTTCTATAGTTTGCGCATGCGTTTGGAAATAAGAAAAGCTTACTTCCCACGTTTTTTAAAATTATAGCTTCTAGAAGGTTTACATGATTTCTTAAAAAACACGAGTTTTTAGAAAATGTGTTTTATTTTATAAATGGAATCTACAAAGTATGCATATTCTACGTCATAACGACTTTCTATAGTTTGCGCATGCGTCGGAAAATTAGAAAAGCTTACTTCCCCCGTTTTTTTAATTCACAGCTTCTAGAAGGTTTACATGATTTCTTAAAAAACACGAGTTTTTAGAAAATGTGTTTTATTTCATAAATCGAATCAACAAACTATGCACATTCTACGTCATAACGACTTTCTATACTTTGCGCATGCGTTTGGAAATAAGAAAAGCTTACTTCCCCCGTTTTTTAAAATCATAGCTTCTAGAAGGTTTACATGATTTCTTAAAAAACACGAGTTTTTAGAAAATGTGTTTTATTTCATAAATAGAATCAACAAAGTAGGCACATTCTACGTCATAACGACTTTCTATAGTTTGCACATGCGTCGGGAAATAAGAAAAGCTTACTTCCACCATTTTTTAAAATCACAGCTTCTAGAAGGTTTACATGATTTCTTAAAAAACACGAGTTTTTAGAAAATGTGTTTTATTTCATAAATGGAATCAACAAAGTATGCACATTCTACGTCATAACGACTTTCTATAGTTTGCGCATGTGTCAAGAAATAAGAAAAGCTTACTTCCCCCGTTTTTTGAAATCACAGCTTCTAGAAGGTTTACATGATTTCGTAAAAAACACGAGTTTTTAGAAAATGTGTTTTATTTCATAAATGGAATCAACGAAGTATGTACATTCTACGTCATAAGGACTTTCTATAGTTTGCACATGCGTCCTGAAATAAGAAAAGCTTACTTCCCCCGTTTTTTAAAATCACAGCTTCTAGAAGGTTTACATGAATTCTTAAAAAACACGAGTTTTTAGAAAATGTGATTTATTTCATAAATGGAATCAACAAATTATGCACATTCTACGTCATAACGACTTTCTATAGTTTACGCATTCCTCCGGAAAGAAGAAAAGCTTACTTCCACCATTTTTTAAAATCACAGCTTCTAGAAGGTTTACATGATTTCGTAAAAAACACGAGTTATAGAAAATGTACTTTATTTCATAAATGGAATCAACAAAGTATGCACATTCTACGTCATAACGACTTTCTATAGTTTGCGCATGCGTCAGGAAATAAGAAAAGCTTAGTTCCCCTGTTTTTTAAAATCACAGCTTCTAGAAGGTTTACATGATTTCTTAAAAAACATGAGTTTTTAGAAAATGTGTTTTACTTCATAAATGGAATCAACAAAGTATGCACATTCCACGTCATAACGAATTTCTATAGTTTGCGCATGCATTTGGAAATAAGAAAAGCTTACTTCCCCCGTTTTTTAAAATCACAGCTTCTAGAAGGTTTACATGATTTCTTATAAAACACGAGTTTTTAGAAAATGTGTTTTATTTCATAAATGGAATCAACAAACTATGCACATTATACATCATAACGACTTTCTACAGTTTGCACATGCACCCAGAAATAAGAAAAGCTTACTTCCACCGTTTTTTAAAATAACAGCTTATTGAAGGTTTACATGATTTCTTAAAAAACACGAGTTTTTAGAAAATGTGTTTTATTTCATAAATGGAATCAACAAAGTATGCACATTCTACGTCATAACGACTTTGTATAGTTTGCACATTCGTCCGTAAATAAGAAAATCTTACTTCCACCGTTTTTTAAAATCACAGCTTCTAGAAGGTTTACATGATTTCGTAAAAAACACGAGTTTTTATAAAATGTGTTTTATTTCATAAATGGAATCTACAAAGTATCCACATTCTACGTCATAAGGACTTTCTATAGTTTGCGCATGCGTCCGGAAATAAGAAAAGCTTACTTCCACCGTTTTTTGAAATCACGGATTCTAGAAGTTTTAAATGATTTCGTAAAAAACATGAGTTTTTAGAAAATGTGTTTTATTTCATAAATGGAATCAACAAAGTATGCATATTCTACGTCATAAGGACTTTCTATAGTTTGCGCATGGGTCCGGAAATAAGAAAAGCTTACTTCCACCGTTTTTTAAAATCACAGATTCTAGAAGGTTTACATGATTTCTTAAAAAACACGAGTTTTTAGAAAAAGTGTTTTATTTCATAATGGAATCAACAAAGTATGCACATTCTACGTCATAACGACTTTCTATAGTTTGCGCATTCGTCCGGAAATAAGAAAAGGTTACTTCAACCGTTTTTTAAAATCAAAGCTTCTAGAAGGTTTACATGATTTCGTAAAAAACACGAGTTTTTAGAAAATGCGTTTTACTTCATAAATGGAATCAACAAAGTATGCACATTCTGCGTCATAACGACTTTCTCTAGTTTGCGCATGCGTCCGGAAATAAGAAAAGCTTACTTCCACCGTTTTTTAAAATCACAGCTTCTAGAAGGTTTACATGATTTCGTAAAAAACACAAGTTTTTAGAAAATGTGTTTTATTTCATAAATGGAATCTACAAAGTATGCACATTCTACGTCATAAAGACTTTCTATAGTTTGCGTATGCGTCCGGAAATAAGAAAAGCTTACTTCCTCCGTTTTTCAAAATCACAGCTTCTAGAAGGTTTACATGATTTCTTAAAAAACAAGAGTTTTTAGAAAATGTGTTTTATTTCATAACTGGAATCTACAAAGTATGCACATTCTACGTAATAACGACTTTCTATAGTTTGCACATGCGTCCGGAAATAAGAAAAGCTTACTTCCACGGTTTTTTAAAATCACAGCTTCTAGAAGGTTTACATGATTTCTTAAAAAACACGAGTTTTTGGAAAATGTGTTTTATTTCATAAATGGAATCAACAAAGTATGCACATTCTACGTCATAACGACTTTCTATAGTTTGCGCATGCGTCCGGAAATAAGAAAAGCTTACTTCCACCGTTTTTTAAAATCACAGCTTCTAGAAGGTTTACATGATTTCTTAAAAAACACGAGTTTTTAGAAAATGTGTTTTATTTCATAGATGGAATCAACAAAGTATGCACATTCTACTTCATAACGACTTTCTATAGTTTGCGCATTCGTCCGGAAATAAGAAAAGCTTACTTCCACCGTTTTTTAAAATCACAGCTTCCAGAAGGTTTACATGATTTCTTAAAAAACATGAGTTTTTAGAAAATGCGTTTTAATTCGTAAATCGAATCTACAAAGTATGCACATTCTACGTCATAACGACTTTCTATAGTTTGCGCATGCGTCCGGAAATAAGAAAATCTTGCTTCCACCGTTTTTTAAAATCACAGCTTCTAGAGGGTTTACACGATTTCGTAAAAAACATGAGTTTTTAGAAAATGTGTATTATTTCATAAATGGAATCAACAAAGTATGCACATTCTACGTCATAACGACTTTCTATAGTTTGCGCATGCGTCCGGAAATAAGAAAATCTTACTTCCCCCGTTTTTTAAAATTACAGCTTCTAGAAGGTTTACATGATTTGTTAAAAAACATGAGTTTTTAGAAAATGTGTTTTATTTCATAAATGGAATCAACAAAGTATGCACATTCTACGTCATAACGACTTTCTATAGTTTGCGCATGCGTTCGGAAATACGAAAAGCTTACTTCCACCGTTTTTTAAAATCACAGCTTCTAGAAGGTTTACATGATTTCGTAAAAAACACGAGTTTTTAGAAAATGTGTTTTATTTCATAAATGGAATCTACAAAGTATGCACATTCTACGTCATAACGACTTTCTATAGTTTGCGCATGCGTCCAGAAATAAGAAAAGCTTACTTCCCCCGTTTTTTAAAATCACAGCTTCTAGAAGGTTTACATGATTTCTTAAAAAAAAAGAGTTTTTAGAAAATGTGTCTTATTTCATAAATGGAATCAACAAAGTATGCACATTCTATGTCATAACGACTTTCTATAGTTTGCGCATGCGTTCAGAAATAAGAAAAGCTTACTTCCACCGTTTTTTAAAATCACAGCTTCTAGAAGGTTAACATGATTTCTTAAAAAACACGAGTTTTTAGAAAATGAGTTTTATTTCATAAATGGAATCAACTAAGTATGCACATTCTACGTCATAAGGACTTTCTATAGTTTGCGCATGCGTCCGGAAATAAGAAAAGCTGACTTACACCGTTTTTTAAAATCACAGCTTCTAGAAGGTTTACATGATTTCTTAAAAAACACGAGTTTTTAGAAAATGTGTTTTATTTCCTAAATGGAATCAACAAAGTATGCACATTCTACGTCATAACGACTTTCTATAGTTTGCGCATTCGTCCGGAAATAAGAAAAGCTTACTTCCACCGTTTTTTAAAATCACAGCTTCTAGAAGGTTTACATGATTTCGTAAAAAACACGAGTTTTTAGAATATGTACTTTATTTCATAAATGGAATCTACAAAGTATGCAAATTCTATGTCATAACAACTTTCTATAGTTTGAGCATGCGTCCGGAAATAAGAAAAGCTTAGTAAGCCCGTTTTTTAAAATCACAGCTTCTAGAAGGTTTACATGAGTTTTTAGAAAATGTGTTTTATTTCATAAATGGAATCAACAAAGTATGCACATTCTACGTCATAACGACATTCTATAGTTTGCGCATGCGTTTGGAAATAAGAAAAGCTTACTTTCTCCGTTTTTTAAAATCACAGCTTCTAGAAGGTTTACATGATTTCTTAAAAAACACGAGTTTTTAGAAAATGTGTTTTATTTCATAAATGGAATCAAAAAAGTATGCACATTCTACGTCATAAGTTCTTTCTATAGTTTGCGCATGGGTCCGGAAATAAGAAAAGTTTACTTCCACCGTTTTTTAAAATCACAGATTCTAGAAGGTTTACATGATTTCTTAAAAAACACGAGTTTTTAGAAAATGTGTTTTATTTCATAAATGGAATCAACAAAGTATGCACATTCTACGTCATAACGACTTTCTATAGTTTGCGCATTCGTCCGGAAATAAGAAAAGCTTACTTCCACCGTTTTTTAAAATCACAGCTTCTAGAAGGTTTACATGATTTCGTAAAAAACACTAGTTTTTAGAAAATGCGTTTTATTTCATAAATGGAATCAACAAAGTATGCACATTCTGCATCATAATGACTTTCTCTAGTTTGCGCGTGCGTCCGGAATTAAGAAAAGCTTACTTCCACCGTTTTTTAAAATCACAGCTTCTAGAAGGTTTACATGATTTCGTAAAAAACACGAGTTTTTAGAAAATGTGTTTTATTTCATAAATGGAATCTACAAAGTATGCACATTCTACGTCATAACAACTTTCTAGAGTTTGCGTATGCGTCCGGAAATAAGAAAAGCTTACTTCCCCCGTTTTTCAAAATCACAGCTTCTAGAAGGTTTACATGATTTCTTAAAAAACACGAGTTTTTAGAAAATGTGTTTTATTTCATAAATGGAATCTACAAAGTATGCACATTCTACGTCATAACGACTTTCTATAGTTTGCGCATGCGTCCGGAAATAAGAAAAGCTTACTTCCCCCGTTTTTTAAAATCACAGCTTCTAGAAGGTTTACATGATTTCTTAAAAAACACGAGTTTTTAGAAAATGTGTTTTATTTCATAAATGGAATCAACAAAGTATGCACATTCTACGTCATAACGACTTTCTATAGTTTGCGCATGCGTCCGAAAATAAGAAAAGCTTAGTTCCACTGTTTTTTAAAATCACAACTTCTAGAAGGTTTACATGATTTCTTAAAAAACACGAGTTTTTGGAAAATGTGTTTTATGTCATAAATGGAATCAACAAATTATGCACATTCTACTTCATAACGACTTTCTATAGCTTGTGCATTCGTCCGGAAATAAGAAAAGCTTACTTCCACCGTTTTTTAAAATCACAGCTTCCAGAAGGTTTACATGATTTCTTAAAAAACATGATTTTTTAGAAAATGCGTTTTAATTCGTAAATGGAATCTACAAAGTATGGACATTCTACGTCATAACAACTTTCTATAGTTTGCGCATGCGTCCGGAAATAAGAAAATCTTACTTCCACCGTTTTTTAAAATCACAGCTTCTAGAAGGTTTACATGATTTCGTAAAAAACAAGAGTTTTTAGAAAATGTGTTTTATTTCATAAATAGAATCAACAAACAAACTATTCACATTCTACATCATAACGACTTTCTATAGTTTGCGCATGCGTCCAGAAATAAGAAAAGCTTACTTCCACCGTTTTTTAAAATAACAGCTTCTAGAAGGTTTACATGATTTCTTAAAAAACGAGAGTTTTTAGAAAATGTGTTTTATTTCATAAATGATATCAACAAAGTATGCACATTCTACGTCATAACGACTTTGTATAGTTTGCGCATTCATCCGGAAATAAGAACATCTTACTTCCACTGTTTTTTAAAATCACAGCTTCTAGAAGGTTTACATGATTTCGTAAAAAACACGAGTTTTTAGAAGATGTGTTTTATTTCATAAATGGAATCTACAAAGTATGCACATTCTACGTCATAACGAATTTCTATAGTTTGCGCATGCGTCCGGAAATAAGAAAAGCTTACTTCCACCGTTTTTTGAAATCACAGCATCTAGAAGGTTTACATGATTTCGTAAAAAACATGAGTTTTTAGAAAATGTGTTTTATTTCATAAATGGAATCAACAAAGTATGCACATTCTACGTCATAACGAATTTCTATAGTTTGCGCATTCGTCCGGAAATAAGAAAAGCTTACTTCCACCGTTTTTTAAAATCACAGCTTCTAGAAGGTTTACATGATTTCGTAAAAAACACTAGTTTTTAGAAAATGCGTTTTATTTCATAAATGGAATCAACAAAGTATGCACATTCTGCATCATAACGACTTTCTCTAGTTTGCGCGTGCGTCCGGAATTAAGAAAAGCTTACTTCCAACGTTTTTTAAAATCACAGCTTCTAGAAGCTTTACATGATTTCGTAAAAAACACGAGTTTTTAGAAAATGTGTTTTATTTCATAAATGGAATGTACAAAGTATGCACATTCTACGTCATAACAACTTTCTAGAGTTTGCGTATGCGTCCGGAAATAAGAAAAGCTTACTTCCCCCGTTTTTCAAAATCACAGCTTCTAGAAGGTTTACATGAGTTCTTAAAAAACACGAGTTTTTAGAAAATGTGTTTTATTTCATAAATGGAATCTACAAAGTGTGCACATTCTACGTCATAACGACTTTCTATAGTTTGCGCATGCGTCCGGAAATAAGAAAAGCTTACTTCCCCCGTTTTTTAAAATCACAGCTTCTAGAAGGTTTACATGATTTCTTTAAAAACACGAGTTTTTAGAAAATGTGTTTTATTTCATAAATGGAATCAACAAAGTATGCACATTCTACGTCATAACGACTTTCTATAGTTTGCGCATGCGTCCGAAAATAAGAAAAGCTTTGTTCCACCGTTTTTTAAAATCACAACTTCTAGAAGGTTTACATGATTTCTTAAAAAACACGAGTTTTTGGAAAATGTGTTTTATGTCATAAATGGAATCAACAAATTATGCACATTCTACTTCATAACGACTTTCTATAGCTTGCGCATTCGTCCGGAAATAAGAAAAGCTTACTTCCACCGTTTTTTAAAATCACAGCTTCCAGAAGGTTTACATGATTTCTTAAAAAACATGATTTTTTAGAAAATGCGTTTTAATTCGTAAATGGAATCTACAAAGTATGCACATTCTACGTCATAACAACTTTCTATAGTTTGCGCATGCGTCCGGAAATAAGAAAATCTTACTTCCATCGTTTTTTAAAATCACAGCTTCTAGAAGGTTTACATGATTTCGTAAAAAACAAGAGTTTTTAGAAAATGTGTTTTATTTCATAAATAGAATCAACAAACAAACTATTCACATTCTACATCATAACGACTTTCTATAGTTTGCGCATGCGTCCAGAAATAAGAAAAGCTTACTTCCACCGTTTTTTAAAATAACAGCTTCTAGAAGGTTTACATGATTTCTTAAAAAACGAGAGTTTTTAGAAAACGTGTTTTATTTCATAAATGGAATCAACAAAGTATGCACATTCTACGTCATAACGACTTTGTATAGTTTGTGCATTCGTCCGGAAATAAGAAAATCTTACTTCCACTGTTTTTTAAAATCGCAGCTTCTAGAAGGTTTACATGATTTCGTAAAAAACACGAGTTTTTAGAAGATGTGTTTTATTTCATAAATGGAATCCACAAAGTATGCACATTCTACGTCATAACGAATTTCTATAGTTTGCGCATGCGTCCGGAAATAAGAAAAGCTTACTTCCACCGTTTTTTGAAATCAAAGCATCTAGAAGGTTTACATGATTTCGTAAAAAACACGAGTTTTTACAAAATGTGTTTTATTTCATAAATGGAATCAACAAAGTATGCACATTCTACGTCATAACAACTTTCTATAGTTTGCGCATGTGTTTGGAAATAAGAAAAGCTTACTTCCCCCGTTTTTTAAAATCACAGCTTCTAGAAGGTTTACATGATTTCTTAAAAAACATGAGTTTTTAGAAAATGTGTTTTATTTCATAAATGGAATCAACAAAGTATGCACATTCTACGTCATAAGGACTTTCTATAGTTTGCGCATGCGCCCGGAAATAAGAAAAGCTTACTTCCACCGTTTTTTAAAATCACAGCTTCTAGAAGGTTTACATGATTTCTTAAAAAACACGAGTTTTTAGAAAATGTGTTTTATTTCCTAAATGGAATCAACAAAGTATGCACATTCTACTACATAACGACTTTCTATAGTTTGCGCATTCGTCCAGAAATAAGAAAAGCTTACTTCCACCGTTTTTTAAAATCACAGCTTCTAGAAGGTTTACATGATTTCGTAAAAAACACGAGTTTTTAGATGTACTTTATTTCAAAAATGGAATCTACAAAGTATGCACATTCTATGTCATAATGACTTTCTATAGTTTGAGCATGCGTTTGGAAATAAGAAAAGCTTACTTTCCCCATTTTTTAAAATCACAGCTTCTAGAAGGTTTACATGATTTCTTAAAAAAAACGAGTTTTTAGAAAATGTGTTTTATTTCATAAATGGAATCAACAAAGTATGCACATTCTACGTCATAACGAATTTCTATAGTTTGCGCATTCGTCCAGAAATAAGAAAAGCTTACTTCCACCGTTTTTTAAAATCACAGCTTCTAGAAGGTTTACATGATTTCTTAAAAAACACGAGTTTTTAGAAAATGTATTTTATTTCATAAATGGAATCAACAAAGTATGCAAATTCTACTTCATAACGACTTTCTATAGTTTGCGCATGCGTCCGGAAATAAGAAAATCTTACTTCCACCGTTTTTTAAAATAACAGCTTCTAGAAGGTTTACATGATTTCTTAAAAAACACGAGTTTTTAGAAAATGTGTTTTATTTCATAAATGGAATCAACAAAGTATGCACATTCTACGTCATAACGAATTTCTATAGTTTGCGCATTCGTCCAGAAATTAGAAAAGCTTACTTCCACCGTTTTTTAAAATCACAGCTTCTAGAAGGTTTACATGATTTCTTAAAAAACACGAGTTTTTAGAAAATGTATTTTATTTCATAAATGGAATCAACAAAGTATGCAAATTCTACTTCATAACGACTTTCTATAGTTTGCGCATGCGTCCGGAAATAAGAAAATCTTACTTCCACCGTTTTTTAAAATAACAGCTTCTAGAAGGTTTACATGATTTCTTAAAAAACACGAGTTTTTAGAAAATGTGTTTTATTTCAAAAATGGAATCAACAAAGTATGCACATTCTACGTCGTAACGACTTTATATAGTTTGCACATTCGTTCGGAAATAAGAAAATCTTACTTCCACAATTTTTTAAAATCACAGCTTCTAGAAGGTTTACATGATTTCGTAAAAAACACGAGTTTTCAGAAAATGTGTTTTATTTCATAAATGGAATCTACAAAGTATGCACATTCTACGTCATAACGAATTTGTATAGTTTGCGCATGCGTCCGGAAATAAGAAAAGCTTACTTCCACCATTTTTTTAAATCACAGCTTCTAGAAGGTTTACATGATTTCGTAAAAAACACGAGTTTTTAGAAAATGTGTTTTATTTCCTAAATGGAATCAACAAAGTATGCACATTCTACGTCATAACGACTTTCTATAGTTTATGCATGCGTCCAGAAATAAGAAAAGCTTACTTCCCCCGTTTTTTAAAATCACAGCTTCTAGAAGGTTTATATGATTTCTTAAAAAACACGAGTTTTTAGTAAATGTGTTTTATTTCATAAATGGAATCAACAAAGTATGCACATTCTACATCATAACGACTTTCTATAGTTTGCGCATGCGTCCGGAAATAAGAAAAGCTTACTTCCACCGTTTTTTAAAATAACAGCTTCTAGAAGGTTTACATGATTTCTTAAAAAACACGAGTTTTTAGAAAATGGGTTTTATTTCATAAATGGAATCAACAAAGTATGCACATTCTACGTCATAACAACTTTTTATAGTTTGTGCATTCGTCCGGAAATAAGAAAAGCTTACTTCCACCGTTTTTTAAAATCACAGCTTCTAGAAGGTTTACATGATTTCGTAAAAAACATGAGTTTTTAGAAAATGTGTTTTATTTCATAAATGGAATCTACAAAGTATGCACATTCTACGTCATAACGACTTTCTATAGTTTGCGCATGCATCCGGAAATAAGAAAAGCTTATTTTCCCCGTTTTTTAAAATCACAGCTTCCAGAAGGTTTACATGATTTCTTAAAAAACACGAGTTTTTAGAAAATATGTTTTATTTCATAAATGGAATCAACAAAGTATGCACATTCTACGTCATAAGGACTTTCTATAGTTTGCGCATGGGTCCGGAAATAAGAAAAGTTTACTTCCACCGTTTTTTAAAATCACAGATTCTAGAAGGTTTACATGATTTCGTAAAAAACACGAGTTTTTAGAAAATGTGTTTTATTTCATAAATGGAATCAACAAAGTATGCACATTCTACGTCATAACGACTTTCTATAGTTTGCGCATTCGTCCGGAAATAAGAAAAGCTTACTTCCACCGTTTTTTAAAAACACAGCTTCTAGAAGGTTTACATGATTTCGTAAAAAACACGAGTTTTTAGAAAATGTGTTTTATTTCATAAATGGAATCTAAAAAGTATGCACATTCTACGTCATAAGGACTTTCTGTAGTTTGTGCATCTGTCCGGAAATAAGAAAAGCTTACTTCCACCGTTTTTTAAAATCACAGCTTCTAAAAGGTTTACATGATTTCTTAAAAAACACGAGTTTTTGGAAAATGTGTTTTATTTCATAAATGGAATCAACAAAGTATGCACATTCTACGTCATAACGACTTTCTATAGTTTGTGCATGCGTCCGGAAATAAGAAAAGCTTACTTCCACCGTTTTTTAAAAGCACAGCTTCTAGAAGGTTTACATGATTTCTTAAAAAACACGAGTTTTTAGAAAATTTGTTTTATTTCATAAATGGAATCAACAAAGTATGCACATTCTACTTCATAACGACTTTCTATAGTTTGCGCATTCCTCCGAAAATAAGAAAAGCTTACTTCCACCGTTTTTTAAAATCACAGCTTCCAGAAGGTTTACATGATTTCTTAAAAAACATGAGTGTTTAAAAAATGCGTTTTAATTCGTAAATGGAATCTACAAAGTATGCACATTCTACGTCATAAAGACTTTCTATAGTTTGCGCATGCGTCCGGAAATAAGAAAATCTTACTTCCACCGTTTTTTAAAATCACAGCTTCTAGAAGGTTTACATGATTTCGTAAAAAACACGAGTTTTTAGAAAATGTGTTTTATTTCATAAATGGAATCAACAAAGTATGCACATTCTACGTCATAACGACTTTCTATAGTTTGTGCATGCGTCCGGAAATAAGAAAAGCTCACTTCCCCCGTTTTTTAAAATTACAGCTTCTAGAAGGTTTACATGATTTGGTAAAAAACATGAGTTTTTAGAAAATGTATTTTATTTCATAAATGGAATCAACAAAGTATGCAAATTCTACGTCATAACGACTTTCTCTAGTTTGCGCATGCGTTCGGAAATACGAAAAGTTTACTTCCACCGTTTTTTAAAATCACAGCTTCTAGAAGGTTTACATGATTTCGTAAAAAACATGAGTTTTTAGAAAATGTGTTTTATTTCATAAATGGAATCTACAAAGTATGCACATTCTACGTCATAACGACTTTCTATAGTTTGCGCATGCGTCCGGAAATAAGAAAAGCTTACTTCCCCCGTTTTTCAAAATTAGAGCTTCTAGAAGGTTTACATGATTTCTTAAAAAACACAAGTTTTTAGAAAATGTGTTTTATTTCATAAATGGAATGTACAAAGTATGCATATTCTACGTCATAACGACTTTCTATAGTTTGCGCATGCGTCCGGAAATAAGAAAAGCTTACTTTCCCCATTTTTTAAAATCACAGCTTCTAGAAGGTTTACATGATTTCTTAAAAAAAACGAGTTTTTAGAAAATGTGTTTTATTTCATAAATGGAATCAACAAAGTATGCACATTCTACGTCATAACGAATTTCTATAGTTTGCGCATTCGTCCAGAAATAAGAAAAGCTTACTTCCACCGTTTTTTAAAATCACAGCTTCTAGAAGGTTTACATGATTTCTTAAAAAACACGAGTTTTTAGAAAATGTATTTTATTTCATAAATGGAATCAACAAAGTATGCAAATTCTACTTCATAACGACTTTCTATAGTTTGCGCATGCGTCCGGAAATAAGAAAATCTTACTTCCACCGTTTTTTAAAATAACAGCTTCTAGAAGGTTTACATGATTTCTTAAAAAACACGAGTTTTTAGAAAATGTGTTTTATTTCAAAAATGGAATCAACAAAGTATGCACATTCTACGTCGTAACGACTTTATATAGTTTGCACATTCGTTCGGAAATAAGAAAATCTTACTTCCACAATTTTTTAAAATCACAGCTTCTAGAAGGTTTACATGATTTCGTAAAAAACACGAGTTTTCAGAAAATGTGTTTTATTTCATAAATGGAATCTACAAAGTATGCACATTCTACGTCATAACGAATTTGTATAGTTTGCGCATGCGTCCGGAAATAAGAAAAGCTTACTTCCACCATTTTTTTAAATCACAGCTTCTAGAAGGTTTACATGATTTCGTAAAAAACACGAGTTTTTAGAAAATGTGTTTTATTTCCTAAATGGAATCAACAAAGTATGCACATTCTACGTCATAACGACTTTCTATAGTTTATGCATGCGTCCAGAAATAAGAAAAGCTTACTTCCCCCGTTTTTTAAAATCACAGCTTCTAGAAGGTTTATATGATTTCTTAAAAAACACGAGTTTTTAGTAAATGTGTTTTATTTCATAAATGGAATCAACAAAGTATGCACATTCTACATCATAACGACTTTCTATAGTTTGCGCATGCGTCCGGAAATAAGAAAAGCTTACTTCCACCGTTTTTTAAAATAACAGCTTCTAGAAGGTTTACATGATTTCTTAAAAAACACGAGTTTTTAGAAAATGGGTTTTATTTCATAAATGGAATCAACAAAGTATGCACATTCTACGTCATAACAACTTTTTATAGTTTGTGCATTCGTCCGGAAATAAGAAAAGCTTACTTCCACCGTTTTTTAAAATCACAGCTTCTAGAAGGTTTACATGATTTCGTAAAAAACATGAGTTTTTAGAAAATGTGTTTTATTTCATAAATGGAATCTACAAAGTATGCACATTCTACGTCATAACGACTTTCTATAGTTTGCGCATGCGTCCGGAAATAAGAAAAGCTTACTTCCACCGTTTTTTAAAATCACAGCTTCTAGAAGGTTTACATGATTTCTTAAAAAACACGAGTTTTTAGAAAATGTGTTTTATTTCATAAATGGAATCAACAAAGTATGCAAATTCTACTTCATAACGACTTTCTATAGTTTGCGCATTCGTCCGGAAATAAGAAAAGCTTACTTCCACCGTTTTTTAGAATCACAGCTTCCAGAAGGTTTACATGATTTCTTAAAAAACATGAGTTTTTAGAAAATGCGTTTTAATTCGTAGATGGAATCTACAAAGAATGCACATTCTACGTCATAACGACTTTCTATAGTTTGCGCATGCGTCCGGAAATAAGAAAATATTACTTCCACCATTTTTTAAAATCACAGCTTCTAGAAGGTTTACATGATTTCTTAAAAAACACGAGCTTTTAGAAAATGTGTTTTATTTCATAAATGGAATCAACAAAGTATGCACATTCTACGTCATAACGACTTTCTATAGTTTGCGCATGCGTTTGGAAATAAGAAAAGCTTACTTCCCCCGTATTTTAAAATCACAGCTTCTAGAAGGTTTACATGATTTCTTAAAAAACACGAGTTTTTAGAGAATGTGTTTTATTTCATAAATGGAAACAACAAAGTATGCACATTCTACGTCATAACGACTTTCTATAGTTTGCGCATTCGTCCGGAAATAAGAAAAGCTTACTTCCACCGTTTTTTAAAATCACAGCTTCTAGAAGGTTTACATGATTTCTTAAAATACACGAGTTTTTAGAAAATGTGTTTTACTGCATAAATGGAATCTACAAAGTATGCAAATTCTACGTCGTAACGACTTTCTATAGTTTGCGCATGCGTCCGGAAATAAGAAAAGCTTACTTCCCCCGTTTTTCAAAATCAGAGTTTCTAGAAGGTTTAAATGATTTCTTAAAAAACACAAGTTTTTAGAAAATGTGTTTTATTTCATAAATGGAATCTACAAAGTATACACATTCTACGTCATAACCACTTTCTATAGTTTGCGCATGCGTCCGGAAATAAGAAAAGCTTACTTTCCCCATTTTTTAAAATCACAGCTTCTAGAAGGTTTACATGATTTCTTAAAAAAAAACGAGTTTTTAGAAAATGCATTTTATTTCATAAATGGAATAAACAAAGTATGCACATTCTGCGTCATAAGGACTTTCTCTAGTTTGCACATGCGTCCGGAAATAAGAAAAGCTTACTTCCACCGTTTTTTAAAATCACAGCTTCTAGAAGGTTTACATGATTTCGTAAAAAACACGAGTTTTTAGAAAATGCATTTTATTTCATAAATGGAATCAACAAAGTATGCACATTCTACTTCATAACGACTTTCTATAGTTTGCGCATTCGTCCGGAAATAAGAAAAGCTTACTTCCACCGTTTTTTAGAATCACAGCTTCCAGAAGGTTTACATGATTTCTTAAAAAACATGAGTTTTTAGAAAATTCGTTTTAATTCGTAGATGGAATCTACAAAGTATGCACATTCTACGTCATAACGACTTTCTATAGTTTGCGCATGCGTCCGGAAATAAGAAAAGCTTACTTCCACCGTTTTTTAAAATCTCAGCTTCTAGAAGGTTTACATGATTTCGTAAAAAACACGAGTTTTTAGAAAATGCATTTTATTTCATAAATGGAATCAACAAAGTATGCAAATTCTACTTCATAACGACTTTCTATAGTTTGCGCATTCGTCCGGAAATAAGAAAAGCTTACTTCCACCGTTTTTTAGAATCACAGCTTCCAGAAGGTTTACATGATTTCTTAAAAAACATGAGTTTTTAGAAAATGCGTTTTAATTCATAGATGGAATCTACAAAGTATGCACATTCTACGTCATAACGACTTTCTATAGTTTGCGCATGCGTCCGGAAATAAGAAAATCTTACTTCCACCGTTTTTTAAAATCACAGCTTCTAGAAGGTTTACATGATTTCTTAAAAAACACGAGCTTTTAGAAAATGTGTTTTATTTCATAAATGGAATCAACAAAGTATGCACATCCTACGTCATAACGACTTTCTATAGTTTGCGCATGCGTTTGGAAATAAGAAAAGCTTACTTCCCCCGTATTTTAAAATCACAGCTTCTAGAAGGTTTACATGATTTCTTAAAAAACACGAGTTTTTAGAGAATGTGTTTTATTTCATAAATGGAATCAACAAAGTATGCACATTCTACGTCATAACGACTTTCTATAGTTTGCGCATTCATCCGGAAATAAGAAAAGCTTACTTCCACCGTTTTTTAAAATCACGGCTTCTAGAAGGTTTACATGATTTCTTAAAATACACGAGTTTTTAGAAAATGTGTTTTACTTCATAAATGGAATCTACAAAGTATGCAAATTCTACGTCATAACGACTTTCTATAGTTTGCGCATGCGTCCGGAAATAAGAAAAGCTTACTTCCCCCGTTTTTCAAAATCAGAGTTTCTAGAAGGTTTAAATGATTTCTTAAAAAACACAAGTTTTTAGAAAATGTGTTTTATTTCATAAATGGAATCTACAAAGTATACACATTCTACGTCATAACGACTTTCTATAGTTTGCGCATGCGTCCGGAAATAAGAAAAGCTTACTTTCCCCATTTTTTAAAATCACAGCTTCTAGAAGGTTTACATGATTTCTTAAAAAAAACGAGTTTTTAGAAGACGTGTTTTATTTCATAAATGGAATCAACAAAGTATGCACATTCTACGTCATAACGACTTTCTATAGTTTGCGCATTCGTCCGGAAATAAGAAAAGCTTACTTCCACCGTTTTTTAAAATCACAGCTTCTAGAAGGTTTACATGATTTCGTAAAAAACACGAGTTTTTAGAAAATGCATTTTATTTCATAAATGGAATCAACAAAGTATGGACATTCTGTGTCATAACGACTTTCTCTAGTTTGCGCATGCGTCCAGAAATAAGAAAAGCTTACTTCCACCGTTTTTTAAAATCACAGCTTCTAGAAGGTTTACATGATTTCTTAAAAAACGCGAGTTTTTAAAAAATGAGTTTTATTTCATAAATGGAATCAACAAAGTATGCACATTCTACGTCATAAGGACTTTCTATAGTTTGCGCATGCATCCGGAAATAAGAAAAGCTTACTTCCACCATTTTTTAAAATCACAGCTTCTAGAAGGTTTACATGATTTCTTAAAAAACACGAGTTTTTAGAAAATGTGTTTTATTTCCTAAATGGAATCAACAAAGTATGCATATTCTACGTCATAACGACTTTCTATAGTTTGCGCATTCGTTCGGAAATAAGAAAACCTTAATTCCACCGTTTTTTAAAATCACAGCTTCTAGAAGGTTTACATGATTTCGTAAAAAACACGAGTTTTTAAAAAATGTACTTTATTTCATAAATGGAATCTACAAAGTATGCACATTCTATGTCATAACGACTTTCTATAGTTTGAGCATGCTTCCGGAAATAACAAAAGCTTAGTTCCCCCGTTTTTTAAAATCACAGCTTCTAGAAGGTTTACATGAGTTTTTAGAAAATGTGTTTTATTTCATAAATGGAATCAACAAAGTATGCACATTCTACGTCATAACGACTTTCTATAGTTTGCGCATGCGTTTGGAAATAAGAAAAGCTTACTTTCTCCGTTTTTTAAAATCACAGCTTCTAGAGGGTTTACATGATTTCTTAAAAAACACGAGTTTTTAGAAAATGTGTTTTATTTCATAAATGGAATCAACAAAGTATGCACATTCTACGTCATAAGGACTTTCTATAGTTTGCGCATGGGTCCGGAAATAAGAAAAGTTTACTTCCACCGTTTTTTAAAATCACAGATTCTAGAAGGTTTACATGATTTCTTAAAAAACACGAGTTTTTAGAAAATGTGTTTTATTTCATAAATGGAATCAACAAAGTATGCACATTCTACGTCATAACGACTTTCTATAGTTTGCGCATTCGTCCGGAAAAAAGAAAAGCTTACTTCCACCGTTTTTTAAAATCACAGCTTCTTGAAGGTTTACATGATTTCGTAAAAAACACGAGTTTTTAGAAAATGTGTTTTATTTCATAAATGGAATCAACAAAGTATGCACATTCTGCATCATAACGACTTTCTCTAGTTTGCGCGTGCGTCCGGAATTAAGAAAAGCTTACTTCCACCGTTTTTTAAAATCACAGCTTCTAGAAGGTTTACATGATTTTGTAAAAAACACGAGTTTTTAGAAAATGTGTTTTATTTCATAAATGGAATCTACAAAGTATGCACATTCTACGTCATAACGACTTTCTATAGTTTGCGAATGCGTCCGGAAATAAGAAAAGCTTACTTCCCCCGTTTTTCAAAATCACAGCTTCTAGAAGGTTTACATGATTTCTTAAAAAACACGAGTTTTTAGAAAATGTGTTTTATTTCATAAATGGAATCTTCAAAGTATGCACATTCTACGTCATAACGACTTTCTATAGTTTGCGCATGCGTCCGGAAATAAGAAAAGCTTACTTCCGCCGTTTTTTAAAATCACAGCTTCTAGAAGGTTTACATGATTTCTTAAAAAACACGAGTTTTTAGAAAATGTGTTTTATTTCATAAATGGAATCAACAAAGTATGCACATTCTACGTCATAACGACTTTCTATAGTTTGCGCATGCGTCCGGAAATAAGAAAAGCTTAGTTCCACCGTTTTTTAAAATCACAACTTCTAGAAGGTTTACATGATTTCCTAAAAGACACGATTTTTTAGAAAATGTGTTTTATTTCATAAATGGAATCAACAAATTATGCACATTCTACATCATAACGACTTTCTATAGTTTGCGCATTCGTCCGGAAATGAGAAAAGCTTACTTTCCCCGTTTTTTAAAATCACGGCTTCTAGAAGGTTTACATGATTTCTTAAAAAACACGAGTTTTTAGAAAATGTGTTTTATTTCATCAATGGAATCTACAAAGTATGCACATTCTACGTCATAATGACTTTCTATAGTTCGCTAATGTGTCCGGAAATAAGAAAAGCTTACTTCCACCGTTTTTTGAAATCACAACTTCTAGAAGGTTTACATGATTTCGTAAAAAACACGAGTTTTTAGAAAATGTGTTTTATTTCATAAATGGATGTTGATGTATATGTAACTTCGGAATGTATTTCATCAGTATATTATATATATATTTAATGTACCCTTATAAGAGATGTGTTATTCCTCTATAAGGAAGTGTCGTCATGTGGATTGACAAGTGTCGCAAGTGTGTGTACTTGCCAATGGGTTATTAGACCACCTTATGGGGTCGGCCCTAATTAATATATAATATAATGTGGATGTACTCAAGTAGACAAGTCGGCCCCAGTAGGTCACTGGGAAAAAAGGTGAGTATAAATAGAGATAGGAGATCTCTATTTTACTCACTCGGAAAAGTATCTATCTCTCTCTCTGAAAAGTGGCGCACTAGTGAGGAGGAGGAGGATCATCTTCTAGGAGACTATCTCTGTATTATTTGGTTGTATTTTGGTTGAGCCATTGCTCTCTCTATCTCTGAGGAAGTTGTGGGGTTTTTCACCTTAGGGTTTTCCCCACGGAAACTCTGTGACTCTTGTCTCTATGCTTTTGATTCTTGTGATGCTTGTGATGCTTGTCATATTATGATTGTCATGCATTGATATACTATAGATGTTATTCTCTCAGCAAAGATCCTATAGTATTGTGATTTAATACTAAAAATTTAACATGGTATCAGAGCTTAACTGAGAAGAAGACATTTTGTTGTGACGGAAGCTTGTATTCCTTGTTTATTGGGTTTCTCTCCACAGATTTTTGAAATTCAGTACAGTAGATTGGATCTACTCATTAAGGCGCATCTTTCTGTCCAATCAGATTTCAGTTCCGAGCATTTTCAGTTTTGGCCCTAAAAATTAGGGTTTCCACAAAAATAGGAATTTCTGGAAACTGAAGGTACATCTGGAAGCTCCTTGCAAAAATCGAAGGTTTGAGCTTTGGATCGAGATTGTTGGCTGGGTAGATCTCCGGGAAACTCAAACCCTAATTCAGGGCTCTCCCTAGTGAACCCGGGAGGACAAAAAGGCAATTCTGAAGGGCAAGACTTTGCTGATCTCAAATTCTGAATGTACTAGGCTGATCAGTTCTCCAAGGCGCATCTTTCTATCCTTTCGGAATTTTGAAATTCACATTTTGAATTTTTAGGGTTTCTCTGACAAACCCTAATCCGGGACCAGATCCAGTTTTCAGCACTTCAAGTGGTAAGTTCTAAATATTTTCTATTTCCATTTGAAGTACTCTTAAAGATGTCTCTTCACACCAAGCTTGAGGATAAGCTTGAAGGGGCTGATAACTTCCGAGCCTGGAAGTATAGGATTGGGCTAATCCTGGAAGAGAATGAGTTGGACTCATATGTGAAAGAAGACATCCCTATCCCAGAGGATGAAGAGGCCAAGGTATTGCACAAGAAGAACTTGGTCAAGGCAAAGAGAATCATTGCTGATTCTATCAAAGATCATCTCATACCCCATGTGTCTTCTCTCAAGACACCCAAAGAGATGTTTGAATCTTTGACCAAGCTATTTGAAGGAAAGAACATAAATCGAAAAATGACCCTGCGGAACCAATTGAAAGCAGTAAAGTTTCAGAATGGAGAAACCATTCAATCTTACTTTTCAAGGGTCTCTCAGATCAAGGAACAATTAGAAGCAGTAGATGAAATGGTGGAGAATGGTGAGGTGGTGATGACTACTCTAAATGGCCTACCTAGGTCATGGGATTCCTTTATTCAAGGAATTTGTGCAAGGAAGAAATTGATCTCGTTCAACAGATTGAGGGAAGAATTCTCTCAAGAAGAAGCTAGACTTATAGCTCGTGAGGAAAAGATGGGAGGAGAAGATCAAGCCCTTGCAGCCCACACCAAAAGAAGCAAAACCAAGAAGGACCACCCTCACCCCAAAAGATTCCATCAAAAGAGTAAGAAGGACCTAAGATGCTTCACATGCAATGAGAAGGGTCACTTTGCTTCAGATTGTCCCAAGAACAAAAGGGATAATAAGAACAACTCCAGTAAGAAGAAGAAAGGCAGCAAAAGAAGGTTTCATGCTCATGCTGCCGAAGATGATGAACCTCCAAAGAAGAAGGCTAGGGCATAAAGTAGTAGTGATGATGACTCATCAAGTGAAGAAGAATATGTTCTAATTTCCGTTCTTACAGGTACCATCTCCCATGGATGTAATGATTGGTTGATTGATAGTGGGGCTTCCAAACACATGACTGGGTTCAAGGAATCATTTGTGAACCTTTCTGAACATGAATCACCCCATAAGGTGAAACTTGGGGATGATTATCAATATCTAATCAAAGGAAGTGGTGAAGCCTCTTACAACTTAGATTCTGGAAAATCTCTGAAGATGAAGGAAGTCCTCTATGTACCTGGGCTCAAGAAGAACTTACTCTCCATCTCTGCTCTAGATGCAAAAGGTATGAGGGTTGCATTTGTTGATGGCCAAGTACTAATGTGGCCAAAGGGAAAGACTATAGATGATGCAGTAGTGATTGGAGAGCAAGAGGGAGGCTTGTATAAATTAAAGGGTCAACCTGAACATGCCATGGTACATGAATCCATGGAGCCAAGTGAACTTTGGCATAGGAGACTTGCTCACATGCACTATAGAGCACATCCAATTGCAAGCAAGGCTGTAGAAGGTCTTCCTGAAATCAAGACCAAACATGTGCAAAAGGTAAGAACATTAAGAAGGCTTTCCCAAGCAGTGAAAGCAAGGCAAAAGACATCCTGGAAATCATCCACTCAGATGTATGTGGCCCCATGTCATCCAGTTCCCTAAGTGGGTATGTTTACTATTGATGACTTCTCCAGGAAGACTTGGGTATACTTCTTGAAGGGAAAAGATGAGGTGCTTGATAAATTCAAGGAATTCAAAACCTTGATGGAGAATCAAACTGACAAGAAAATCAAGACATTCAGATCTGACAATGGTGGAGAATTCACCTCAAATGACTTCAAGAAGCTTTGCAGTGATTCAGGGATTAAGAGGGAGTTGACTGCTCCTTATAATCCTCAACAGAATGGAGTTGCAGAAAGGAAGAACAGAACCATCATGGAAGCAGCAAGGGAAATGATGCATGACCAGGATCTTCCTATGCATCTATGGGCAGAAGCAGTTAGAACAGCTGTATATGTGCAGAACAGAACACCCCACAAGATATTGGACAACAAGACACCAAAAGAAGTCTTTTCTGGTAAGAAACCTGAAGTCAGCCATCTCAGAATATTTGGTTGTCCAGTATACACTCATGTCCCAAAGGAGAAGAGGACTAAACTAGATCCTTCAGGAAAGAAGGGTATCTTTGTGGGTTATAGTGAAAGCTCGAAGGCTTACAGAATATATTTTCCAGGGTTCAAGAAGATTGATGTCAGCAGGGATGTAACATTTGATGAGAATTCAGCATTCATCAAATCAAGAAAGGCACCTACCGAAGTTAATGAAGAACCTAAGGAAACAAGATTTCAGGACACTACCATGACTGAAGCAGTTCCAGAAACTACTCGTGAGTTTGAAGATCCACAAGAACCTGTAGATCCACCCCGTGAGGATAACTCTCACAAGAGGAAACCTGTATGGGCTAGAGAGCTCATTCATGATGTAGAAAGATTTGGCATTCCAGAAGAAGAACACAGAGCAAAGAAGAGAACCAGATCACACACCAGTTATGTTGCTTTACTCTGTGAAATCATGAACAAAGAGCCTTCCATTTATGAAGAGGCAGCATAAAAGAAAGAATGGAAGGATGCTATGGTTGAGGAATACCAATCAATTATGAAGAATGATGTTTGGGATGTTGTCCCAAGACCTAAATAGAAGTCTGTTGTGACTTCCAAGTGGATCTACAAAATCAAACATGCTGCAGATGGCAGTGTGGAAAAATATAAAGCAAGATTCGTAGCTCGTGGTTTCTCTTAGTAGGAAGGAATAGACTATGAAGAAACCTTTGCACCTGTAGCCAGATATACTTCCATCAGAACAGTACTTGCCCTGGCTGCAGCAATGAAATGGAAGATACACCAGATGGATGTCAAGACTGCTTTCCTGAACGGTGTAGTAGAAGAGGAAGTATATGTGGAACAGCCACTCGGCTTTGAAATACATGACAGGGAATCTTATGTATGCAGATTGAAGAAAGCCTTGTATGGCCTGAAGCAAGCTCCCAGAACCTGGTATGGTAGGATGGACAGTTTCCTATCTAGTTTGGGCTTTACCAAGAGTAAAGCGGATTCCAACCTTTACTACAAGGTTGAGGAAGGGAATCCTGTGATTCTACTACTATATGTGGATGACCTATTTGTGACAGGAGATGACAGAATGATTGCAGATACCAAGAGGAAGCTTGCAGCTGAATTCGATATGAAATATTTGGGAATGATGCACTATTTCCTAGGTATGGAGGTGTGGCAGAATGCAGGTGGGATCTTCCTTGGTCAAGGGAAGTACACAATAGATATCCTGAAGAGATTTGGGATGATGGATTGCAAGGCCATGGCCACACCTATGGCATCGAATCTGAAGCTTCTTTGTGATGCTTCATCTGAGCCAGTTGATGTTTCTATGTATCGTCAGATGATTGGGTCCTTGATGTACCTGACGAACACAAGACCAGATATTTGCTTTGTTGTGAACACATTGAGCCAGTTCCTGACAGATCCAAGGAGTGTTCACCTGGTTGCTGTAAAGCATGTTCTGAGGTACCTGAAGGGTACAGTGGATTATGGGCTCAGATATGAGGCAAATCAAAAGTTTAACCTGCAGGGTCATGTTGATTCAGATTGGGCTGGCAGTGCTGCAGATAGGAAGAGCACATCTGGGTGTTGCTTCAGTATGGGATCAGGTGTGATCTCTTGGTTTAGCAGGAAGCAGTCTTGCGTAGCACTGAGTACAGCTGAGGCAGAGTATGTTGCAGCCTGTTCAGCTAGTTGTGAGGCAGTATGGCTACGGAAGCTACTGTCTGAGTTATTTGATCTCCCATTGGAGGCTACTGGTATCTTCTGTGATAACCAGAGTTGTGTGAAGTTGTCCGAGAACCTAGTGTTTCATGACAGGTCGAAACACATAGAGATCAAATACCACTATATCAGGGATATGGTGCAGAGAGGAGCCGTGAAGCTCCTGTATGTTGCGACGGACGAGCAGATTGCAGATGTGCTGACAAAGCCACTAGCTAGGGTGAAGTTCGAGTACTTCAGAGAGAGGCTTGGCGTTCTTCAGATCGAGGACACTTCGAGGAAGAAGTGATGGACACATTTGCTGAAGCCATTCCAAGCATGTTGGAAGGAGGATCCTTCACATGGCTGTGGATGTAAGCGCTGGATGATGAGCATCAGGATGATGTTCTAGTTTCTGCTTGATATGATCAGTTGGATCATTTTATGTATGTACGCATCATGTTGGATGCTGGATATGATCAGTTGGATCATTTTATGTATGTATGTACGCATCATGTTGGATGCTGGATATGATCAGTTGGATCATTTTATATATGTATGTACGCATCATGTTGGGTGCTGGATATGATCAGTTGGATCATTTTTATGTATGTATGTACGCATCATGTTGGATGCTGGATATGATCAGTTGGATCATGTGTATGTATTTTTGTATATGCATCATGTTGGATGCTTGGACCATGTATCTGTATATGTATCAGGTGGATACATTGTATGATCAGGTAGATCATGTATGGTGATATGTATCATGTATTTGTATTTGTATCAGGTGGATACATTGTATGATCAGGAGGATCATGTATGATGATATGTATCAGGTAGATACTTGGTGTGCATCAGGTAGATGCATTGATGATCAGGTGGATCATGTATGATGACATGCAGCAGGATGTTGCATTGATGATCAGGATGATCATAGATGACGAGCTTCAGGATGTTGCTCCAGATGACATGCAGCAGGACATTGCAGTGATGATGATCAGGACGATCATGAGTACATCAGGATGATGTATGGTGAGTGTCAGGTTGATACTCTGTGGCCGTGGATCAGGTTGTGCAGATGAGCATGTCTAGGAGATCCTATAGGTCGGAGTTGTGTACCCGTAACAGCCTGGGATGCTCTTTCGAGACATTGCTCTGGGAGGACATGTAATTTGTGCCCTGGGAGATCTCAGGTCGGAGTTGTGTACCCGTAACATCCTGAGATGCTCTTGCGAGGTTTTGTCCTATGGCATGTAATTTGGGCCCTGGGAGATTTCAGGTCGGAGTTGTGTACCCGTAACATCCTGAGATGCTCTTGCGAGGTTTTGCCATGACCACATGTAATTTGTGCCCTGGGAGATTTCAGGTCGGAGTTGTGTACCCGTAACATCCTGAGATGCTCTTGCTAGGTTTTGTGGTGGACCACATGTAATTTGTGCCCTGGGAGATTTCAGGTCGGAGTTGTGTACCCGTAACATCCTGAGATGCTCTTTCGAGGTTTTGTGGTGGGGTCACATCTAATAGCGCCCTGGGAGATCCTACAGGTTGGATTTGTGTACCCGTAATATCCTGGGATGCTCTTTCGAGGTTTTGTGAAGCATGTAATAAGTCCTGAGGATTCCACAGTATGGCCAGTGATGACGAAGACCTGCAGGTGGTGGGCCTACATCCAGTATGAAAAAGGACTGGCTCTGTAGAACTTCCTATGACGAGTAGAGACAGAGATTGGACGAGATAGCAGCAGCAGTGACGATGACGATGACGATGCATCGATGACGATGATCCAGAGAAGAAGACTTGTCTAGCAAATCTGTGTCGAGAAATACCTTCTTAGTTAAGAGGGAGTGTTGATGTATATGTAACTTCGGAATGTATTTCATCAGTATATTATATATATATTTAATGTACCCTTATAAGAGATGTGTTATTCCTCTATAAGGAAGTGTCGTCATGTGGATTGACAAGTGTCGCAAGTGTGTGTACTTGCCGATGGGTTATTAGACCACCTTATGGGGTCGGCAATAATTAATATATAATATAATGTGGATGTACTCAAGTAGACAAGTCGGCCCCAGTAGGTCACTGGGCAAAAATGTGAGTATAAATAGAGATAGGAGATCTCTATTTTACTCACTCGGAAAAGTATCTATCTCTCTCTCTGAAAAGTGGCGCACTAGTGAGGAGGAGGAGGATCATCTGCTAGGAGACTATCTCTGTATTATTTGGTTGTATTTTGGTTGAGCCATTGCTCTCTCTATCTCTGAGGAAGTTGTGGGGTTTTTCACCTTAGGGTTTTCCCCACGGAAACTCTGTGTCTCTTGTCTCTATGCTTTTGATTCTTGTGATGCTTGTGATGCTTGTCATATTATGATTGTCATGCATTGATATACTGTAGATGTTATTCTCTCAGCAAAGATCCTATAGTATTGTGATTTAATACTAAAAATTTAACAATGGAATCAACAAAGTATGCACATTCAATGTCATAACGACTTTCTATAGTTTGCGCATTCGTCCGGAAATAAGAAAAGCTTACGTCCAACGTTTTTCAAAATCACAGCTTCTAGAAGGTTTACATGATTTCTTAAAAAACATGAGTTTTTAGAAAATGTTTTTTATTTCATAAATGGAATCAACAAAGTATGCACATTCCACGTCATAACGACTTTCTATAGTTTGCGCATGCATTTGGAAATAACAAAACCTTACTTCCCTCGTTTTTTAAAATCACAGCTTCTAGAAGGTTTACATGATTTCTTAAAAAACACGAGTATTTAGAAAATGTGTTTTATTAAATAAATGGAATCAACAGAGTATGCACATTCTACGTCATAATGACTTTATATAGTTTGCGCATGCGTCCGGAAATAAGAAAAGCTTACTTCCACCGTTTTTTAAAATCACAGCTTCTAGAAGGTTTACATGATTTCGTAAAAAACACAAGTTTTTAGAAAATGTGTTTTATTTCATAAATGGAATCTACAAAGTATGCACATTCTACGTCATAACGACTTTCTATAGTTTGCGCATACGTTCGGAAATAAGAAAAGCTTACATCCCCCGTTTTTTAAAATCACAGCTTCTAGAAGGTTTACATGATTTCGTAAAAAACACGAGTTTTTAGAAAATTTGTTTTATTTCATAAATGGAATCTACAAAGTATGCACATTCTACGTCATAACGACTTTCTATAGTTTGCGCATGCGTCCGAAAATAAGAAAAGCTTACTTCCCCCGTTTTTTAAAATCACAGCTTTTAGAAGGTTTACACGATTTCTTAAAAAACATGAGTTTTTAGAAAATGTGTTTTATTTCATAAATGGAATCAACAAAGTATGCACATTCTACGTCATAATGGCTTTCTATAGTTTGCGCATGCGTTTGGAAATAACAAAAGCTTACTTCCCCCGTTTTTTAAAATCACAGCTTCTAGAAGGTTTACATGATTTCGTAAAAAACACGAGTTTTTAGAAAATGTGTTTTATTTCATAAATGGAATCAACAAAGTATGCACATTCTACGTCATAACGACTTTCAATAGTTTGCGCATGCGTCCGGAAATAAGAAAAGCTTACTTCCCCCGTTTTTTAAAATCACAGCTTCTAGAAGGTTTACATGATTTTGTAAAAAACACGAGTTTTTAGAAAATGTGTTTTATTTCATAAATGGAATCTAAAAAGTATGCACATTCTACGTCATAACGACTTTCTATAGTTTGCGCATACGTTCGGAAATAAGAAAAGCTTACATCCCCCGTTTTTTAAAATCACAGCTTCTAGAAGGTTTACATGATTTCGTAAAAAACACGAGTTTTTAGAAAATGTGTTTTATTTCATAAATGGAATCTACAAAGTATGCACATTCTACGTCATAACGACTTTCTATAGTTTGCGCATGCGTCCGAAAATAAGAAAAGCTTACTTCCCCCGTTTTTTAAAATCACAGCTTCTAGAAGGTTTACATGATTTCTTAAAAAACACGAGATTTTAGAAAATGTGTTTTATTTCATAAATGGAATAAACAAAGTATGCACATTCTACATCATAACGACTTTCTATAGTTTGCGCATGCGTTTGGAAATAACAAAAGCTTACTTCCCCCGTTTTTTAAAATCACAGCTTTTACAAGGTTTACATGATTTCGTAAAAAACACGAGTTTTTAGAAAATGTGTTTTATTTCATAAATGGAATCAACAAGGTATGCACATTCTACGTCGTAATGACATTCTATAGTTTGCTCATGCGTCCGGAAATAAGAAAAGCTTACTTCCACCGTTTTTTAAAATCACAGCTTCTAGAAGGTTTACATGATTTCGTAAAAAACACGAGTTTTTAGAAAATGTGCGTTATTTCATAAATGGAATCTACAAAGTATGCACATTCTACGTCATAACGACTTTCTATAGTTTGTGCATGCGTTCGGAAATAATAAAAGCTTACTTCCACCGTTTTTTAAAATCACAGCTTCTAGAAGGTTTACATGATTTCCTAAAAAACACGAGTTTTTAGAAAATGTGTTTTATTTCATAAATGGAAACAACAAAGTACGCACATTCTACGTCATAACGACTTTCTATAGTTTGTGCATGCGTTTAGAAATAAGAAAAGCTTACTTGCCCCGTTTTTTAAAATCACGGCTTCTAGAAGGTTTACATGATTTCTTAAAAAACACGAGTTTTTAGAAAAGGTGTTTTATTTCATAAATGGAATCTACAAAGTATGAACATTCTACGTCATAACGACTTTCTATAGTTTGCGCATGCGTCCGGAAATAAGAAAAGCTTACTTCCACCGTTTTTTGAAATCACAGCTTCTAGAAGGTTTACATGATTTCATAAAAAACACGAGTTTTTAGAAAATGTGTTTTATTTCATAAATGGAATCAACAAAGTATGCACATTCTACGTCATAACGACTTTCTATAGTTTACACATACGTCCGGAAATAAGAAAAGCTTACTTCCAACGTTTTTTAAAATCACAGCTTCTAGAAGGTTTACATGATTTCGTAAAAAACACGAGTTTTTAGAAAATGTGATTTATTTCATAAATGGAATCTACAAAGTATGCACATTCTACGTCATAACGAATTTCTATAGTTTGCGCATGCGTCCGGAAAAAGAAAAGCTTACTTCCAACGTTTTTTAAAATCACAGCTTCTAGAAGGTTTACATGATTTCCTAAAAAACACGATTTTTTAGAAAATGTGTTTTATTTCATAAATGGAATCAACAAAGTACGCACATTCTACGTCATAACGACTTTCTATAGTTTGTGCATGCGTTTAGAAATAAGAAAAGCTTACTTGCCCCGTTTTTTAAAATCACGGCTTCTAGAAGGTTTACATGATTTCTTAAAAAACACGAGTTTTTAGAAAAGGTGTTTTATTTCATAAATGGAATCTACAAAGTATGAACATTCTACGTCATAACGACTTTCTATAGTTTGCGCATGCGTCCGGAAATAAGAAAAGCTTACTTCCACCGTTTTTTGAAATCACAGCTTCTAGAAGGTTTACATGATTTCATAAAAAACACGATTTTTTAGAAAATGTGTTTTATTTCATAAATGGAATCAACAAAGTACGCACATTCTACGTCATAACGACTTTCTGTAGTTGGCGCATGCGTTTGGAAATAAGAAAAGCTTACTTGCCCCGTTTTTTAAAATCACGGCTTCTAGAAGGTTTACATGATTTCTTAAAAAACACGAGTTTTTAGAAAATGTGTTTTATTTCATAAATGGAATCTACAAAGTATGCACATTCTACATCATAACGACTTTCTATAGTTTGTTCATGCGTCCGGAAATAAGAAAAGCATACTTCCACCATTTTTTGAAATCACAACTTCTAGAAGGTTTACATGATTTCGTAAAAAACACGAGTTTGTAGAAAATGTGTTTTATTTCATAAATGGAATCAACAAAGTATTCACATTCTACGTCATAATGACTTTCTATAGTTTGCGCATGCGTCCAGAAATAAGAAAAGCTTACTTCCAACGTTTTTCAAAATCACAGCTTCTAGAAGGTTTACATGTATTCTTAAAAAACACGAGTTTTTAGAAAATGTTTTTTATTTCATAAATGGAATCAACAACGTATGCACATTCTACGTCATAATGACTTTCTATAGTTTGCGCATTCTTCCGGAAATAAGAAAAGCTTACTTCCACCGTTTTTTAAAATCATTACTTCTAGAAGGTTTACATGATTTCTTAAAAAACACAAGTTTTTAGAAAATGTGTTTTATTTCATAAATGGAATCAACAAAGTATGCACATTCTACGTCATAACGACTTTCTATAGTTTCCGCATTCATCCGGAAATAAGAAAAGCTTACTTCCACCGTTTCTTAAAATCACAGCTTCTAGAAGGTTTACATGATTTCGTAAAAAACATGAGTTTTTAGAAAATGTGTTTTATTTCATAAATGGAATCAACAAAGTATGCACATTCTACGTCATAACGACTTTCTATAGTTTGCGCATTCGTCCAGAAATAAGAAAAGCTTACTTCCACCGTTTGTTAAAATCACAACTTCTAGAAGGTTTACATGATTTCTTAAAAAACACGAGTTTTTAGAAAATGTGTTTTATTTCATAAATGGAATCAACAAAGTATGCACTTTCCACGTCATAACAACTTTCTATAGTTTGCGCATGCATTTGAAAATAAGAATACCTTACTTTCCCCGTTTTTTAAAATCACAGCTTCTAGAAGGTTTACATGATTTCTTAAAAAACACGAGTTTTTAGAAAATGTGTTTTATTTCATAAATGGAATCAACAAAGTATGCACATTCTACGTCATAACCACTTTCTATAGTTTGCGCATGCGTCCGGAAATAAGAAAAGCTTACTTCCACCGTTTTTTAAAATCACAGCTTCTAGAAGGTTTACATGATTTCTTAAAAAACACGTGTTTTTAGAAAATGTGTTTTATTTCATAAATGGAATCAACAAAGTATGCACATTCTACGTCATAACGACTTTCTATAGTTTGCACATTCGTCCGGAAATAAGAAAAGCTTACTTCCACCGTTTTTTAAAATCACAGCTTCTAGAAGGTTTACATGATTTCGGAAAAAACACGAGTTTTTAGAAAATGTGTTTTATTTCATAAATGGAATCTACCAATTATGCACATTCTACATCATAACGACTTTCTATAGTTTGCGCATGCGTCCGGAAATAAGAAAACCTTACTTCCCCCGTTTTTTAAAAGCACAGCTTCTAGAAGGTTTACATGATTTCTTAAAAAACACATGTTTTTAGAAAATGTGTTTTATTTCATAAATGGAATCAACAAAGTATGCACATTCTACGTCACAACGACTTTCTATAGTTTCCGCATTCATCCGGAAATAAGAAAAGCTTACTTCCACCTTTTCTTAAAATCACAGCTTCTAGAAGGTTTACATGATTTCGTAAAAAACATGAGTTTTTAGAGAATGTGTTTTATTTCATAAATGGAATCAACAAAGTATGCACATTCTACGTCATAACGACTTTCTATAGTTTGCGCATTCGTCCAGAATTAAGAAAAGCTTACTTCCACCTTATGTTAAAATCACAACTTCTAGAAGGTTTACATGATTTCTTAAAAAACACGAGTTTTTAGAAAATGTGTTTTATTTCATAAATGGAATCAACAAAGTATGCACTTTCCACGTCATAACAACTTTCTATAGTTTGCGCATGCATTTGAAAATAAGAATACCTTACTTTCCCCGTTTTTTTAAATCACAGCTTCTAGAAGGTTTACATGATTTCTTAAAAAACACGAGTTTTTAGAAAATGTGTTTTATTTCATAAATGGAATCAACAAAGTATGCACATTCTACGTCATAACCACTTTCTATAGTTTGCGCATGCGTCCGGAAATAAGAAAAGCTTACTTCCACCGTTTTTTAAAATCACAGCTTCTAGAAGGTTTACATGATTTCGTAAAAAACACGAGTTTTTAGAAAATGTGTTTTATTTCATAAATGGAATCTACCAATTATGCACATTCTACATCATAACGACTTTCTATAGTTTGCGCATTCGTCCGGAAATAAGAAAAGCTTACTTCCACCGTTTTTTAAAATCACAGCTTCTAGAAGGTTTACATAATTTCGTAAAAAACACGAGTTTTTAGAAAATGTGCTTTATTTCATAAATGGAATCTAAAAAGTATGCACATTCTACATCATAACGACTTTCTATAGTTTGTGCATGCGTCCGGAAATAAGAAAAGCTTACTTCCACCATTTTTTAAAATCACAGCTTCTAGAAGGTTCACATGATTTCCTAAAAACCACGAGATTTTAGAAAATGTGTTTTATTTCATAAATGGAATCAACAAAGTATGCACATTCTATGTCATAACAACTTTCTATAGTTTGCGCATGCGTTTGGAAATAAGAAAAGCTTACTTCCCCCATTTTTTAAAATCACAGCTTCTAGAAGGTTTACATGATTTCTTAAAAAACATGAATTTTTAAAAAATGTGTTTTATTTCATAAATGGAATCAACAAAGTATGCACATTCAACGTCATAACGACTTTCTATAGTTTGCGCATGCGTCCGGAAATAAAAAAGCTTACTTCCACCGGTTTTTGAAATCACAGCTTCTAGAAGGTTTACATGATTTCTTAAAAAACACGATTTTTTAGAAAATTTGTTTTATTTCGTAAATGGAATCAACAAAGTATGCACATTCTACGTCATAATGACTTTCTATAGTTTGCGCATTCGTCCGGAAATAAGAAAATCTTACTTCCACCGTTTTTTAAAATCACAGCTTCTAGAAGGTTTACATGATTTCGTAAAAAACACGAGTTTTTAGAAAATGTGTTTTATTTGATAAATGGAATCTACAAAGTATGCACATTCTACGTCATAACGACTTTCTATAGTTTGCGCATGCGTCCGGAAATAAGAAAAGCTTACTTCCCCGTTTTTTAAAATCACAGCTTCTAGAAGGTTTACATGATTTCTTAAAAAACACGAGTTTTTAGAAAATATTTTTTATTTCATAAATGGAATCAACAAAGTATGCACATTCTACATCATAACGACTTTCTATAGTTTGCGCATAAGTTTGGAAATAAGAAAAGCTTACTTCCCCCCGTTTTTTAAAATCACAGGATTTCGTAAAAAACACGAGTTTTTAGAAAATCTGTTTTATTTCATAAATGGAATCAACAAAGTATGCACATTCTACGTCATAACGACTTTCTATAGTTTGCGCATTCGTCCGGAAATAAGAAAAGCTTACTTCCCCCGTTTTTTAAAATCACAGCTTCTAGAAGCTTTACATGATTTCTTAAAAAACACGAGTTTTTAGAAAATGTGTTTTATTTCATAAATGGAATCTACAAAGTATGCACATTCTACGTCATAACGACTTTCTATAGTTTGCGCATACGTCCGGAAATAAGAAAAGCTTACTTCCCCTGTTTTTTTAAATCATAGCTCCTAGAAGGTTTACATGATTTCATAAAAAACACGAGTTTTTAGAAAATGTGCTTTATTTCATAAATGGAATCTAAAAAGTATGCACATTCTACGTCATAACGACTTTCTATAAGCTGTGATTTTAAAAAACGGTGGAAGTAAGCTTTTCTTATTTCCGGACGATTGCGCAAACTATAGAAAGTCGTTATGAGGTAGAATGTGCATACTTTGTTGATTCCATTTATGAAATAAAACACATTTTCTAAAAACTCATGTTTTTTACGAAATCATGTAAACCTTCTAGAAGCTGTGATTTCAAAAAACGGTGGAAGTAAGCTTTTCTTATTTCCGGACGCATGCGCAAACTATAGAAAGTCGTTATGACGTAGAAGGTGCATACTTTGTAGATTCCATTTTTGAAATAAAACACATTTTCTAAAAACTCGTGTTTTTTAAGAAATCATGTAAACCTTCTAGAAGCCGTGATTTTAAAAAACGGGGCAAGTAAGCTTTTCTTATTTCCAAACGCTTGCGCAATCTATAGAAATTCGTTATGATGTGGAATGTGCGTACTTTGTTGATTCCATTTATGAAATAAAACACATTTTCTAAAAAATCGTGTTTTTTAGGAAATCATGTAAACCTTCTAGAAGCTGTGATTTTAAAAAACGGTGGAAGTAAGCTTTTATTATTTCCGGACGCATGCGCAAACTATAGAAAGTCGTTATGACATAGAATTTGCATACTTTGTAGATTCCATTTATGAAATAAAGCACATTTTCTAAAAACTCGTGTTTTTTACGACATCATGTAAACCTTCTAGAAGCTGTGAATTTAAAAAATGGTGGAAGTAAGCTTTTCTTATTTCCGGACGAATGCGCAAACTATAGAAAGTCGTTATGATGTAGAATGTGCATACTTTGTTGATTCCATTTATGAAATAAAACACATTTTCTAAAAACTCGTGTTTTTTTACGAAATCATGTAAACCTTCTAGAAGCTGTGATTTTAAAAAACGGGAGAAGTAAGCTTTTGTTATTTCCAAACGCATGCGCAAACTATAGAAAGTCGTTATGACATAGAATGTGCATACTTTGTTGATTCCATTTATGAAATAAAACACATTTTCTAAAAACTCGTGTTTTTTAAGAAATCATGTAAACCTTCTAGAAGCTGTGATTTTAAAAAACAGGGGAAGTAAGCTTTTCTTATTTTCGGACGCATGCACAAACTGTAGAAAGTCGTTATGACGTAGAATGTGCATACTTTGTAGATTCCATTTATTAAATAAAACACATTTTCTAAAAACTCATGTTTTTTACGAAATCATGTAAACCTTCTAGAAGCTGTGATTTTAAAAAACGGGGGAAGTAAGCTTTTCTTATTTCCAGACACATGCGCAAACTATAGAAAGTTGTTATGACGTAGAATGTGCATTCTTTGTAGATTCCATTTATGAAATAAAACACATTTTCTAAAAACTCCTGTTTTTTACAAAATCATGTAAACCTTCTAGAAGCTGTGATTTTAAAAAACGGGGGAAGTACGCTTTTCTTATTTCCGGACGCATGCGCAAACTATAGAAAGTCATTATGACGTAGAATGTGCATACTTTGTAGATTCCATTTATGAAATAAAACACATTTTCTAAAAAATCATGTTTTTTAAGAAATCATGTAAACCTTCTAGAAGCTGTGATTTTAAAAAACGGGGAAAGTAAGAAAAGCTTACTTCCACCGTTTTTTAAAATCACAGCTTCTAGAAGGTGTACATGATTTCGTAAAAAACACTAGTTTTTAGAAAATGTGTTTTATTTCATAAATGGAATCTACAAAGTATGCACATTCTACGTCATAACGACTTTCTATAGTTTGCGCATGCGTCCGGAAATAAGAAAAGCTTACTTCCCCCGTTTTTTAAAATCACAGCTTCTAGAAGGTTTACATGATTCCTTAAAAAACACGAGTTTTTAGAAAATGTGTTTTATTTCATAAATGGAATCAAAAAAGTATGCACATTCTACGTCATAACGACTTTCTATAGTTTGCGCATGCATTTGGAAATAAGAAAAGCTTACTTCCCCCGTTTTTTAAAATCACATCTTCTAGAAGGTTTACAGGATTTGATAAAAAACACGAGTTTTTAGAAAATGTGTTTTATTTCATAAATGGAATCAACAAAGTATGCACATTCTACGTCATAACGACTTTCTATAGTTTGCGCATGCGTCCGGAAATAAGAAAAGCTTACTTCCACCGCTTTTTAAAATCACAGCTTCTAGAAGGTTTGCATGATTTCGTAAAAAACACGAGTTTCTAAAATATGTGTTTTATTTCATAAATGGAATCTAGAAAGTATGCACATTCCACGTCATAACGAATTTCTATAGTTTGCGCATGCGTCCGGAAATAAGAAAAGCTTACTTCCCCCGTTTTTTAAAATCACAGCTTCTAGAAGGTTTACATGATTTCGTAAAAAACACAAGTTTTTAGAAAATGTGTTTTAATTCATAAATGGAATCTTCAAATTATGCACATTCTACGTCATAACGACTTTCTATAGTTTGCGCATGCGTCCGGAAATAAGAAAAGCTTACATTCCGCGATTTTTAAAATCACGGCTTCTAGAAGGTTTACATGATTTCTTAAAAAACACGAGTTTTTAGAAAATCTATTTTATTTAATAAATGGAATAAACAAAGTATGCACATTCTACGTCATAACGACTTTCTATTGTTAAATTTTCAGAGTTTACTTCAATCTGATCTAGGATCTTAACTGAGAGAACAACATGTACAGCATATCTACAGCATATCAATCATGGAGACAATAATGCAAGCACACAAGAGACACAAAGATTTACTTGGGGAAAAGCATAAAGGTGAAAAACCCCAATAACTTCCTTAGAGATAGATAGAGCAATGATACAACCAACCATAAGAGATAGACACAACCTAGCAGCAGATCCTCCTCCTCCATAAGTGTGCCACTCCTCCTTGAGTGCATGTATGAGAAGTGAGTGAGCAAATAGAGTGCCTCCCGCACTCTATTTATTCTTGACTTGACTTGCCTTTTTACCTAACTCATGTAGGCTCGAACTTAACCACATAACATAATGCTGAGTGGGCCGACCCCCAATAGGGTGGTCTAATAACCCTTTGACCCACATGGCCGACCCCCAATAGGGTGGTCTAATAACCCTTTGACCCACATGACTTATAGAGGGCCGACCCCAAACAAGGTGGTCTAATAACCCATCAAGTATAAGTTACGACACTTACAATATAAATGACGACACTTCCTTATAGAGGAATAATACCATCTCTATAGGAATACAATATACATATATGTGAAATACATTCCGAAGTTACATATACATCAACACTCCCTCTTAACTAGGAAGGTATTTCTCAGCATAGTTCTTCTAGCACAAGTCATCTTCTCTGGATCATCGTCACTAGATAATCATCATCGAGTCATCATCATCGTCACTGCTGCTGCTATCTCAATCAATCTCTAAATCTACTCGTCATAGGAAGTTCTACAGAGCCAATCCTTTTTCATACTGGATGTAGGCCCACCACCTGCAGGTCTTCATCATCACTGGCCATACTGTGGAATCCTCAGGACTTATTACGTGCGTCACAAAACCTGGCTGCAGCATCCCAGGCTATTACGAGCACACAGCTCTACCTGTAGGATCTCCCAGGAGCACATTACATGTGACCCATCACAAAACCTGGCTGAAGCATCCCAGGCTGTTACGAGCACGCGGCTCTACCTGTCGGATCTCCCAGGAGCACATTACATGTGATCTCACCTCAAAACCTGGCTGAAGCATCCGAGGCCTTTTTCATCCTGTCCAGATCTCCCAGGAGCAAATTACATGTGGTCATGGCAAAACCTGGCTGAAGCATCTGAGGCCTTTTTCATCCTGTCCAGATCTCCCAGGAGCAAATTACATGCCATAGGACAAAACCTCGCAAGAGCATTTGCCAGATATCCCAGGGCACCAAATTACATGCCATAGGCAAAACCTCGAAAGACTATCTGCAGATCTCCCAGGGCACAAATTACATATCCTCCCAAGCAAAACCTCGCAAGAGCATTTGCCAGATGTCCCAGGGCACCGAATTACATGCCATAGGAAAAACCTCGAAAGACCATCTGCAAATCTCCCAGGGCACAAATTACATGCTTTCCTGCACAACCTGATCCACGGCCATAAAGTATCATCTGATACTCATCAAACATCATCCTGATGTACACATGATCATCCTGATCATCATCACTGCAACATCCTGCTACATGTCATCTGGAGAAGCTCGTCATCCACAATCATCCAAGTATACATAGATACATGATCCACACAATGTATCCATCGGCATACATGATCTACTTGATCATACAAAGATACATGATCCACACAATGTATCCATCAACATACATGATCTACCTGATCATACAAGGATACATGATCCACACAATGTACCCATCAACATACATGATCTACCTGATCATACAAAGATACATGATCCACACAATGTATCCATTAGCATCCATGATCTACCTGATCATACAAAGATACATGATCCACACAATGTATCCAACAGCATCCATGATCTACCTGATCATACAAAGATACATGATCCACACAATGTATCCAACAACATCCAACATGATGCGTTCATACAAAATACATACACATGATCCAAACGATCATATCCAACATCCAACATGATGCGTACATACATATAAATGATCCAACTGATCATATCCAGCATCCAACATGATGCATACATACATACATATAATGATCCAACTGATCATATCTAAGGAGAAACCAGAACATCATCCTGATGCTCATCATCCAGCGCTTACATCCACAGCCATGTGAAGGATCCTCCTTCCAACATGCTTGGAATGGCTTCAGCAAATGTGTCCATCACTTCTTCCTCGAAGTGGCCTCGATCCGAAGAACGCCAAGCCTCTCTCTGAAGTACTCGAACTTCACCCTAGCTAGTGGCTTCGTCAGCACATCTGCAATCTGCTCATCTGTTGCAACATACAGGAGCTTCACAGCTCCTCCCTGCACCATATCCCTGATATAGTGATATTTGATCTCTATGTGTTTCGACCTGTCATGAAACACTGGGTTCTCGGACAGCTTCACACAACTTTGGTTATCGCAGAAGATACCAGTATCCTCCAACGGGAGATCAAATAACTCAGACAGTATTTTCCGTAGCCATACTACCTCACAACTAGCTAAACAGGCTGCAACATACTCTGCCTCAGCTGTACTCACTACTAAGCAGGACTGCTTCCTGCTAAACCAAGAGATCACACCTGATCCCATACTGAAGCAGCACTACCAGCCTAATCTGAATCAACATAACCCTGTAGGTTAAACTTTTGATCCGCCTCATACCTGAGTCCATAATCCACTGTATCCTTCAGGTACCTCAGAACATGCTTTACAACAACCAGGTGAACACTCCTCGGATCCGTCAGGAACTGGCTCAATGTGTTCACAACAAAGAAAATGTCTAGTCTCGTGTTCATCAGGTACATCAAGGACCCAATCATCTGACGATACAAAGAGACATCAACCGGCTCAGATGAAGCATCATATATAAGCTTCAGATTCAATGCCATAGGTGTGGCCATAGCTTTGCAGTCCATCATCCCGAACCTCTTCAGGATCTCTACTGCATACTTCCCTTGTCCAAGGAAGATTCCATCACTCTGCCACACCTCCATGCCAAAAATAAATAGTGCATCATCCCCAAGTTCTTCATCTCGAACTTGGTAGCAAGCTTCCGCTGCATGTCGACAATCAATCTATCTTCACCTGTAACAAATAGGTTATCCGCATACAAAAGTAGTATCACTGGATTGCCTTCCTCAACCTTGTAGAAAAGGTTGGAATCCGCTTTACTCTTGGTAAATCCCAAACTAGATAGAAAGCTGTCTATCCTGCCATACCAAGTTCTGCACACATATATGACTACACCATGCTGTCTTGAAATCCATCTGGTGCATCTTCTATTTCATCACTTTTATATTTCTCAATACTGCCATCTGCAACATGCTTGATCTGATAGTTCCATTTGGAAGTCATAACAAACTTCCCTTGATGTCTTGGGACTACATCCCAAACATCATTTTTCATGATCGACAGATCATGGCATTCCATCCCAGATCCTGGGAACTTCAATATCTTCAATAGATATCTTTGTTGCTGGAACAAATGTTGTAGTTCTTCTTTTGTAGGAGATGGCATATGATCTTTCCTACACAACAAGTTAAATTGCATGATTAGAAAACATCTCATAGTTTTCAGAACAAATTCTTACACATAAAGAAATATGTCATACAGTCATGCAATTATCTTAGCCAATGTTTCAATACAACATTTATCCATATCCCGTAACTTTCTAGATGCCTTCCAATCTTTACCAGAACATTGTTAAGAGTGTGCAGAACTCCCAACATGTCAGCAAAGAGGTTTCATTCTAGATAAGTAGCAATGGAATGTTGTACAGTGCCATAGGCCACTTACCCATGTATATTAGTAGTATACTGTTCATCAATGCAACTATTCTAATATGCATAATACACAACCTAATTCTAGGAACATCAGTATATACATTATTGAACAGTATTATTTAAACAAACAAATATGCAAGAAATGATGATTAAAGTACTTATCTTTCTTTGTTCGTTGGGTGGACTCCCTCTAAGTCTTTGCTTCCTTGCAGGAGCTGTTGGAGTCCTAATCTGAAGTAGCTTCTTCTACACCTTTCTATTGTGGAATGTAGAGAGATGGACAACTCCCTCTGAATATCTGCATCTTTGCAGAAACTACTGAAGTGTGCTCCTTTTCTTTCTTGCAGGAACAACTGGAGTGTGCTCCTTTGCTTTCTTGCAGGAGCAACTGGAGTGTGCTCCCTCTTGATCCTTGCTTCCTGAATTACCTGTTCTTTAACTCATATTCATCCTTGGTCCCTATGCATGCTTATTAGTATCATGATTGTGTTATCCTTGTGATTTCATATAAAATCATACATTCATTAGTATACTATTAAAACACAATAATCTCAAGCATGTATAGTCATGATCATTTCAAACAGAAATAATAAGCATTAGCATTCAAGGTTTATGTAGGATTCTTATGGTTAGTCAAATCATGAGAAACATAACATGTCTAACCCTGTAATTACTCAAACCTATGACTCTTCAAGTTAGTTGGATCATCAATCAAGATAAGAGATATAATATGCATAAAACCCGTGATTATTCAAACCTATACCTTCATGAATCTTTTGGTTAGTCATATCATCAATTATGGTAAGAAACATAATATGCATACAACCATGATTATTCAAACTTATGACTTCATGAATAATCATTATCAACAACACAACAGTATAAGATCCTAAACCAAGGTAGGATTCTAGCTTGATATAGGAAAAACATACCTATCTTAGCATGCTAGCTAGTTTATGTCTAACATACCCGCATAATGTCTTTTGGTTCTCTTCAGTGACTTGTGCTAGTAACCTGCATGTCTCATATGTTAACCATTACAAAACCAAGTTATACATACCTCGTAAATGGATCTTCTATGAGATCCATGACAATGGATGAATCTTTGTCTTCGTGCCACCATGATCATACATTCTTGAACCAGAACATGATTTGTCTTTCTTGGTGTACCTTTCATGTTAGTAGACAACATAAACCTCATACAACACCATAATGCATTAGTACAATCATAAGTGTCAACACCCTAACCAATGAGTATCTTCTATCCTGCATTCATAATTTTGTTAAGGTGATACGACAAATCTAAAATCAAAATTGTACTAACCGTAATAACATGAAGACAAACATACCATAAACTTAATCAAGGACAAATATCAAAACATACCTCGATGAGTCATACCTGTCAAGATCGCTTGTAATCTTCTTATGTAAAGCCTTAGCCTTATCTCCCTCTGAAACAGGAACTCCTTCACTTATGCAGGTGACCAATCCATCTTCTTCTAGGATTAACCCAATCCACTTGATTTGCAAGAACTGGACTTCGAGATGGATATGGGTTTGTCAGAGAAACCCCAAAAATTCAAACTTTGAATTTCAACCTTCTGACAGGATAGAAATATGTGTCTTGATGAGCTGATCAAGCTGGTATATTCAAAATTTGAAAACTGCAAAGTTTCACTCCTCAATTTTGTCTTTGAAACTTCCGGATTCACTGGACGTGACCCTGAACTGGGGTTTGATAAAGCCCACTCTTCTGCCCAATCAAAATGTTTGATCCAAAGCTCTAAGCTTCTATTTTTCTGTGGAGCTTCCAGCCGTGGTCACAGATTTCAAAAATTCCCATTTTTACAGAAGCCCTAATTTTCCACTTTTCTGATCAAAGTCCCGAACTAGGGTCTAATCAAGCCCAGCCTTCTGCCCAACCAAAAATTATGATCTTGGTCTCTAAATTTTTATTTTTATGAGTAGCATCCAGCCGTGGTCTCGGATTACAAAAATTTCAACTTTCTTCAAAGCCCAAAATTCCGGAAGCCATGAATGAAGGTACTCAAAAATAATTCTGTTTTGACAGAAATATGTACCTGATTGTTTCTGGTGTAACTCCAAACTTTTCAATCCACAGGGTCTGAAAATGTTTCCTGAGATAGCCTGACCTGTTATCTTTCCATCCTGACAGGTTTGACCTCAATTGGATTCTCTGAGAGAGAGTTATGTCAAATGTCGCAACGTGACCTGTTTTGGGATAAAACAGGAGAGCGAACTTGTACGGCGTGCCACATGCCACTGTTTTAACTTCGGCCTCTGAAAACGTTTCTTGAGATAGCTCGGCCTGTTACCTTTCCATCCTTACAGGTCTGAGATCAATTGGACTCTCTGAGAGAGAGTTATGCCAAGTGTCGCAACATGACCTGTTTATGGGATAATACAGGAGAGCAAACTTGTACGGCGTGCCACGTGTCACTGGTTCAACTTCGGCCTCTAAAAACGTTTTCTGAGATATTACAGACTGTGTACTACCTGTCACTTTTTACTAAATTTCATTTGGAGCTTCCTAGCCCAAGATATGACCTTTTTCCCAAGGTCACCTGATTTTGACTCAGATCTGGAAGAGGCATAAATCCTATATTGTACAGATCATAAATCACAAAGTACAATGAATTAGAGGTTGTCCTTTGGACACAGGGTACCTGGAGATTTACTCTTCGTCCTGTAACAATTTCAGATCCGAAAACTTCTCCAAAACGGATTTATAGCGAAAGTGCTACGATGACTGGATTTTGCTATATCAAGCCCTACCATCGTAAGTGCAACAAGTGTCATACATGCCAAATCATGCCTTCTTTCAGGCTAGCTCTGATTCCATGTTAAATTTTCAGAATTTACTTCAATCTGATCTAGGATCTTAACTGAGAGAACAACATGTACATCATATCTACAGCATATCAATCATGGAGACAATAATGCAAGCACACAAGAGACACAAAGATTTACTTGGGGAAAACCATAAAGGTGAAAAACCCCAATAACTTCCTCAGAGATAGATAGAGCAATGATACAACCAACCATAAGAGATAGACACAACCTAGCAGCAGATCCTCCTCCTCCATAAGTGCGCCACTCCTCCTTGAGTGCATGTATGAGAAGTGAGTGAGCAAATAGAGTGCCTCCCGCACACTATTTATACTTGACTTGACTTGCCTTTTTACCTAACTCATGTAGGCTCGAACTTAACCACATAACATAATGTTGAGTGGGCCGACCCACAATAGGGTGGTCTAATAACCCATCAAGTATAAGTTATGACACTTACAATATAAATGACGACACTTCCTTATAGAGGAATAATACCATCTCTATAGGAATACAATATACATATATGTGAAATACATTCCAAAGTTTCATATACATCAACATCTATAGTTTGCACATAAGTTTGGAAATAAGAAAAGCTTACTTCCCCCGTTTTTTAAAATCACAGCTTCTAGAAGGTTTACATGATTTCATAAAAAACATGAGTTTTTAGAAAATGTGTTTTATTTCATAAATGGAATCTTCAAAGTATGCACATTCTACATCATAACGACTTTCTATAGTTTGCGCATGCGTCCGGAAATAAGAAAAGCTTACTTCCACCGTTTTTTAAAATCACAGCTTCTAGAAGGTTTACATGATTTCGTAAAAAGCACGAGTTTTTAGAAAATGTGTTTTATTTCATAAATCGAATCTACAAAGTATGCACATTCTACGTCATAACGACTTTCTATAGTTTGCGCATGCGTCCGGAAATAAGAAAAGCTTACTTCCCCCGTTTTTTAAACTCACAGCTTCTAGAATGTTTACATGATTTCTTAAAAAACACAAGTTTTTAGAAAATATGTTTTATTTCATAAATGGAATCAACAAAGTATGTACATTCTACGTCATAACGACTTTCTATAGTTTGCGCATAAGTTTGGAAATAAGAAAAGCCTACTTCCCCCATTTTTTAAAATCACAGCTTCTAGAAGGTTTACATGATTTCGTAAAAAACACGAATTTTTAGAAAATGTGTTTTATTTCATAAATGGAATCAACAAAGTATGCACATTCTACGTCATAAAGACTTTCTATAGTTTGCGCATGCATCCGGAAATAAGAAAAGCTTACTTCCCCCGTTTTTTTAAATCATAACTCCTAGAAGGTTTACATGATTTCTTAAAAAACACGAGTTTTTAGAAAATATTTTTTATTTCATAAATGGAATCAACAAAGTATGCACATTCTACATCATAACGACTTTCTATAGTTTGCGCATAAGTTTGGAAATAAGAAAAGCTTACTTCCCCCGTTTTTTTAAATCACAGCTTCTAGAAGGTTTACATGATTTCGTAAAAAACACGAATTTTTAGAAAATGTGTTTTATTTCATAAACGGAATCTTCAAAGTATGCACATTCTACGTCATAACGACTTTCTATAGTTTGTGCATAAGTTTGGAAATAAGAAAAGCTTACTTCCACCGTTTTTTAAAATCACAGCTTCTAGAAGGTTTACATGATTTTGTAAAAAACATGAGTTTTTAGAAAATGTGCTTTATTTCATAAATGGAATCTACAAAGTATGCACATTCTACGTCATAACGACTTTCTAGAGTTTGCGCATAAGTTTGGAAATAAGAAAAGCTTACTTCCACCGTTTTTTAAAATCACAGCTTCTAGAAGGTTTACATGATTTTGTAAAAAACACGAGTTTTTAGAAAATGTGCTTTATTTCATAGATGGAATCTACAAAGTATGCACATTCTACGTCATAACGACTTTCTATAGTTTGCGCACGCGTCCGGAAATAATAAAAGCTTACTTCCATCGTTTTTTAAAATCACAGCTTCTAGAAGGTTTACATGATTTCTTAGAAAACACGAGTTTTTAGAAAATGTGCTTTATTTCATAAATGGAATCTACAAAGTATGCACATTCTACGTCATAACGAATTTCTATAGTTTGTGAATGCGTCCGGAAATAAGAAAAGCTTACTTCCACCGTTTTTTGAAATCACAGCTTCTAGAAGGTTTACATGATTTCGTAAAAAACACGAGTTTTTAGAAAATGTGTGTTATTTCATAAATGGAATCAACAAAGTATGCACATTCTACTTCATAACGACTTTCTATAGTTTGCGTATTCGTCCGGAAATAAGAAAAGCTTACTTCCACCGTTTTTTAAAATCACAGCTTTTAGAAGGTTTACATGATTTCGTAAAAAACATGAGTTTTTAGAAAATGTGCTTTATTTCATAAATGGAATCTACAAAGTATGCACATTCTACGTCATAACGACTTTCTATAGTTTGCGCATGCGTCCTGAAAAAGAAAAGCTTACTTCCACCGTTTTTGAAAATCACAGCTTCTGGAATGTTTACATGATTTCCTAAAAAACACGATTTTTTAGAAAATGTGTTTTATTTCATAAATGGAATCAACAAAGTACGCACATTCTACTTTATAACGACTTTCTATAGTTTGCGCATCCGTTTGGAAATAAGAAAAGCTTACTTGCCCCGTTTTTTAAAATCACGGCTTCTAGAAAGTTTACATGATTTCTTAAAAAACACGAGTTTTTAGAAAATGTGTTTTATTTCATAAATGGAATCTATAAAGTATGCACATTCTACGTCATAACGACTTTCTATAGATTGCGCATGCGTCCGGAAATAAGAAAAGCTTACGTCCAATGTTTTTCAAAATCACAGCTTTTAGAAGGTTTACATGATTTCTTAAAAAACACGAGTTTTTAGAAAAATGTTTTTTATTTCATAAATGGAATCAACAAAGTATGCACATTCCACGTCATAACGACTTTCTATAGTTTGCGCATGCATTTGGAAATAAGAAAACCTTACTTCCCCCGTTTTTTAAAATCACAGCTTCTAGAAGGTTTACATGATTTCTTAAAAAACACGAGTATTTAGAAAATGTGTTTTATTTCATAAAAGGAATCAACAGAGTATGCACATTCTACGTCATAACGACTTTATATAGTTTGCGGATGCGTCCGGAAATAAGAAAAGCTTACTTCCACCGTTTTTTAAAATCACAGCTTCTAGAAGGTTTACATGATTTCGTAAAAAACATGAGTTTTTAGAAAATGTGTTTTATTTCATAAATGGAATCTACAAAGTATGCACATTCTACGTCATAACGACTTTCTATAGTTTGCACATGCGTTTGGAAATAAGAAAAGCTTACTTCCCCCTTTTTTTAAAATCACAACTTCTAGAAGGTTTACATGATTTCGTAAAAAACACGAGTTTTTAGAAAATGTGTTTTATTTCATAAATGGAATCTACAAAGTATGCACATTCTACATCATAACGACTTTCTATAGTTTGCGTATGCGTCCGGAAATAAGAAAAGCTTACTTCCCCCGTTTTTTAAAATCACAGCTTCTAGAAGGTTTACATGATTTCTTAAAAAACATGAGTTTTTAGAAAATATGTTTTATTTCATAAATGGAATCTACAAAGTATGCACATTCTACGTCATAACGACTTTCTATAGTTTGCGCATGCGTCCGGAAATAAGAAAAGCTTACTTCCCCCGTTTTTTAAAATCACAGCTTCTAGAAGGTTTACATGATTTTGTAAAAAACACGAGTTTTTAGAAAATATGTTTTATTTCATAAATGGAATCTACAAAGTATGGACATTCTACGTCATAATGACTTTCTATAGTTTGCGCATGCGTCCGGAAATAAGAAAAGCTTACTTCCCCCGTTTTTTAAAGTCACAGCTTGTAGAAGGTTTACATGATTTCGTAAAAAACACGAGTTTTTAGAAAATGTGTTTTATTTCATAAATGGAATCTACAAAGTATGAACATTGTACGTCATAACGACTTTCTATAGTTTGCGCATGCGTCCAGAAATAAGAAAAGCTTACTTCCCCCGTTTTTTAAAATCACAGCTTCTAAAAGGTTTACATGATTTCTTAAAAAACACGAGTTTTTAGAAAATGTGTTTTATTTCATAAATGGATTCAACAAACTATGCACATTCTACGTCATAACGAATTTCTATAGTTTGCACATGCGTTTGGAAATAAGAAAAGCTTACTTCCCCCATTTTTTAAAATCGCAACTTCAAGAAGGTTTACATGATTTCTTAAAAAACACGAGTTTTTAGAAAATGTGTTTTGTTTCATAAATGGAAACAACAAAGTATGCACGTTCTATGTCATAACGACTTTCTATAGTTTGCGTATGTGTCCGGAAATAAGAAAAGCTTACTTCCACCGTTTTTTAAAATCACAGCTTCTAGAAGGTTTACATGATTTTTTAAAAAACACGAGATTTTAGAAAATGTGTTGTATTTCATCAATGGAATCGACAAAGTATGCACATTCTACGTCATAACGACTTTCTTTAGTTTGCGCATTCGTCCAGAAATAAGAAAAGCTTACTTCCACCGTTTTTTAAAATCAGAGATTCTAGAAGGTTTACATGATTTCGTAAAAAACACGAGTTTTTAGAAAATGTGCTTTATTTCATAAATGGAATCTCCAAAATTATGCACATTCTACGTCATAAAGACATTCTATAGTTTGCCCATTCGTCCGGAAATGAGAAAATCTTACTTCCCCCGTTTTTTAAAATCACAGCTTCTAGAAGGTTTACATGATTTCTTAAGAAACACGAGTTTTTAGAAAATGTGTTTTATTTCATAAATGGAATCAACAAAATATGCACATTCTACGTCATAACGACTTTCTATAGTTTGCGCATGCGTTTGTAAATAAGAAAAGCTTACTTCCCTCGTTTTTTAAAATCACAGCTTCTAGAAGGTTTACATGATTTCTTAAAAAACACGAGTTTTTAGAAAATGTGTTTTATTTCATAAATGGAATCCAGAAAGTATGCACATTCTACGTCATAACAACTTTCTATAGTTTGCGCATGCGTTTGGAAATAACAAAATCTTACTTCCCCCGTTTTTTAAAATCACAGCTTCTAGAAGGTTTACATTATTTCTTTAAAAACACGAGTTTTTAGAAAATGTGTTTTATTTCATAAATGGAATCAACAAAGTATGTATATTCTACTTCATAATGACTTTCTATAGTTTGCGCATTCGTCCGGAAATAAGAAAAGCTTACTTCCCCCTTTTTTTAAAATCACAGCTTCTAGAAGGTTTACATGATTTCTTAAAAAACACGAGTTTTTAGAAAATGTGTTTTATTTCATAAATGGAATCAACAAAGTATGCACATTCTACGTCATAATGACTTTCTATAGTTTGCGCATGCGTTTGGAAATAACAAAAGCTTACTTCCCCCATTTTTTAAAATCACAGCTTCTAGAAGGTTTACATGATTACTTAAAGAACACGAGTTTTTAGAAAATGTGTTTTATTTCATAAATGGAATAAAAAAAGTATGCACATTCTACGTCATAACGACTTTCTATAGTTTGCGCATTTTGTCCGGAAATAAGAAAAGCTTACTTCCACCGTTTTTTAAAATCACAGCTTCTAGAAGGTTTACATGATTTCGTAAAAAACTCGAGTTTTTAGAAAATGTGCTTTATTTCATAAATGGAATCCACAAAGTATGCACATTCTACATCATAACGACTTTCTATAGTTTGCACATGCGTCTGGAAATGAGAAAAGCTTACTTCCCCCGTTTTTTAAAATCACAGGTTCTAGAAGGTTTACATGATTTCTTAAAAAACACGAGTTCTTAGAAAATGTGTTTTATTTCATAAATGGAATCAACAAAGTATGCACATTCTACGTCATAACGACTTTCTATAGTTTGCGCATGCGTTTGGAAATAAGAAAAGCTTACTTCCCCCGTTTTTTAAAATCGCAACTTCTAGAAGGTTTACATGATTTCTTAAAAAACACGAGTTTTTAGAAAATGTGTTATATTTCATAAATGGAAACAACAAAGTATGCACATTCTATGTCATAACGACTTTCTATAGTTTGCGCAAGCGTTTGGAAATAAGAAAAGCTTACTTCCCTCGTTTTTTAAAATCACAGCTTCTAGAAGGTTTACATGACTTCTTAAAAAACATGAGTTTTTAGAAAATGTGTTTTATTTCATCAATGGAATCGACAAAGTATACACATTCTACGTCATAATGACTTTCTATAGTTTGCGCATTCGTCCAGAAATAAGAAAAGCTTACTTCCACCGTTTTTTAAAATCACAGATTCTAGAAGGTTTACATGATTTCTTAAAAAACACGAGTTTTTAGAAAATGTGTTTTATTTCATAAATGGAATCAACAAAGTATGCACATTCTACGTCATAACGACTTTCTGTAGTTTGCGCAAGCGTTTGGAAATAAGAAAAGCTTACTTCCCTCGTTTTTTAAAATCACAGCTTTTAGAAGGTTTACATGACTTCTTAAAAAACATAAGTTTTTAGAAAATTTGTTTTATTTCATAAATGGAATCAGCAAAGTATGCACATTCTACGTCATAACGAATTTCTATAGTTTTCGCATGCGTCCGGAAATAAGAAAAGCTTACTTCCACCGTTTTTTAAAATCACAGCTTCTAGAAGGTTTACATGATTTCTTAAAAAACACGAGTTTTTAGAAAATGTGTTTTGTTTCATAAATGGAATCAACAAAGTATGCACATTCTACGTCATAACGACTTTCTATAGTTTGCGCATGCGTCCGGAAATAAGAAAAGCTTACTTCCCCCGTTTTTTAAAATCACACCTTCTAGAAGGTTTACATGACTTCTTAAAAAATACAAGTTTTTAGAAAATGTGTTTTATTTCATAAATGGAATTAGCAAAGTATGCACATTCTACCTCATAACGACTTTCTATAGTTTGCGCATGTGTTTGGAAATAAGAAAAGCTTACTTCCCCCATTTTTTAAAATCACAGCTTCTAGAAGGTTTACATGATTTCTTAAAAAACACGAGTTTTTAGAAAATGTGTTTTATTTCATAAATGTAATCAACAAAATATGCACATTCTACGTCATAACGACTTTCTATAGTTTGCGCATGCGTTTGGAAATAAGAAAAGCTTACTTCCCTCGTTTTTTAAAATCACAGCTTCTAGAAAGTTTACATGATTTCTTAAAAAACACGAGTTTTTAGAAAATGTGTTTTATTCATAAATGGAATCAACAAAGTATGCACATTCTACGTCATAACGAATTTCTATAGTTTGCGCATGCATCCGGAAATAAGAAAAGCTTACTTCCACCGTTTTTTAAAATCACAGCTTCTAGAAGGTTTACATGATTTCTTAAAAAACACGAGTTTTTCGAAAATGTGTTTTGTTTCATAAATGGAATCTACAAAGTATGCACATTCTACGTCATAACGACTTTCTATAGTTTGCGCATGCGTCCGGAAATAAGAAAAGCTTACTTCCCCCGTTTTTTAAAATCACAGCTTCTAGAAGGTTTACATGATTTCTTTAAAAACACGAGTTTCATAAATGGAATCAACAAAGTATGTATATTCTACTTCATAATGACTTTCTATAGTTTGCGCATGCGTCCGGAAATAAGAAAAGCTTACTTGCACCGTTTTTTAAAATCACAGCTTCTAGAAGGTTTACATGATTTCGTAAAAAACACGAGTTCTTAGAAAATGTGTTTTATTTCATAAATGGAATCAACAAAGTATGCACATTCTACGTCATAACGACTTTCTATAGTTTGCGCATGCGTTTGGAAATAAGAAAAGCTTACTTCCCCCGTTTTTTAAAATCGCAACTTCTAGAAGGTTTACATGATTTCTTAAAAAACACGAGTTTTTAGAAAATGTGTTATATTTCATAAATGGAAACAACAAAGTATGCACATTCTATGTCATAACGACTTTCTATAGTTTGCGCAAGCGTTTGGAAATAAGAAAAGCTTACTTCCCTCGTTTTTTAAAATCACAGCTTCTAGAAGGTTTACATGACTTCTTAAAAAACATGAGTTTTTAGAAAATGTGTTTTATTTCATCAATGGAATCGACAAAGTATACACATTCTACGTCATAATGACTTTCTATAGTTTGCGCATTCTTCCAGAAATAAGAAAAGCTTACTTCCACCGTTTTTTAAAATCACAGATTCTAGAAGGTTTACATGATTTCTTAAAAAACACGAGTTTTTAGAAAATGTGTTTTATTTCATAAATGGAATCAACAAAGTATGCACATTCTACGTCATAACGACTTTCTGTAGTTTGCGCAAGCGTTTGGAAATAAGAAAAGCTTACTTCCCTCGTTTTTTAAAATCACAGCTTTTAGAAAGTTTACATGACTTCTTAAAAAACATGAGTTTTTAGAAAATTTGTTTTATTTCATAAATGGAATCAGCAAAGTATGCACATTCTACGTCATAACGAATTTCTATAGTTTTCGCATGCGTCCGGAAATAAGAAAAGCTTACTTCCACCGTTTTTTAAAATCACAGCTTCTAGAAGGTTTACATGATTTCTTAAAAAACACGAGTTTTTAGAAAATGTGTTTTGTTTCATAAATGGAATCAACAAAGTATGCACATTCTACGTCATAACGACTTTCTATAGTTTGCGCATGCGTCCGGAAATAAGAAAAGCTTACTTCCCCCGTTTTTTAAAATCACACCTTCTAGAAGGTTTACATGACTTCTTAAAAAATACAAGTTTTTAGAAAATGTGTTTTATTTCATAAATGGAATTAGCAAAGTATGCACATTCTACGTCATAACGACTTTCTATAGTTTGCGCATGTGTTTGGAAATAAGAAAAGCTTACTTCCCCCATTTTTTAAAATCACAGCTTCTAGAAGGTTTACATGATTTCTTAAAAAACACGAGTTTTTAGAAAATGTGTTTTATTTCATAAATGTAATCAACAAAATATGCACATTCTACGTCATAACGACTTTCTATAGTTTGCGCATGCGTTTGGAAATAAGAAAAGCTTACTTCCCTCGTTTTTTAAAATCACAGCTTCTAGAAAGTTTACATGATTTCGTAAAAAACACGAGTTTTTAGAAAATGTGTTTTATTCATAAATGGAATCAACAAAGTATGCACATTCTACGTCGTAACGAATTTCTATAGTTTGCGCATGCATCCGGAAATAAGAAAAGCTTACTTCCACCGTTTTTTAAAATCACAGCTTCTAGAAGGTTTACATGATTTCTTAAAAAACACGAGTTTTTCGAAAATGTGTTTTGTTTCATAAATGGAATCTACAAAGTATGCACATTCTACGTCATAACGACTTTCTATAGTTTGCGCATGCGTCCGGAAATAAGAAAAGCTTACTTCCCCCGTTTTTTAAAATCACAGCTTCTAGAAGGTTTACATGACTTCTTAAAAAACACGAGTTTTTAGAAAATGTGTTTTATTTCATAAATGGAATCAACAAAGTATGCACATTCTACGTCATAACGACTTTCTATAGTTTGCGCATGTGTTTGGAAATAAGAAAATCTTACTTCCCCCGTTTTTTAAAATCACAGCTTCTAGAAGGTTTACATGATTTCTTTAAAAACACGAGTTTCATAAATGGAATCAACAAAGTATGTATATTCTACTTCATAATAACTTTCTATAGTTTGCGCATGCGTCCGGAAATAAGAAAAGCTTACTTGCACCGTTTTTTAAAATCACAGCTTCTAGAAGGTTTACATGATTTCGTAAAAAAAAACGAGTTTTTAGAAAATGTGTTTTATTTCATAAATGGAATCTACAAAGTATGCACATTCTATGTCATAACGACTTTCTATAGTTTGCCCATGCGTCCGGAAATAAGAAAAGCTTACTTCCCCCATTTTTTAAAATCACAGCTTCTAGAAGGTTTTCATTATTTCCTACAAAACACGAGTTTTTCGAAAATGTGTTTTATTTCATAAATGGAATCTACAAAGTATGCACATTCTACGTCATAAGGACTTTCTATAGTTTGCGCATGCGTCCGGAAATAAGAAAAGCTTGCCTCCCCCGTTTTTTAAAATCACAGATTCTAGAAGGTTTACATGCTTTCTTAAAAAACACGAGTTTTTATAAAATGTGTTTTATTTCATAAATGGAATCAACAAAGTATGCACATTCTACGTCATAACGACTTTCTATAGTTTGCGCATGCGTTTGGAAATAAGAAAAGATTACTCCCCCCGTTTTTTAAAATCACAGCTTCTAGAAGGTTACATGATTTCTTAAAAAACACGAGTTTTTAGAAAATTTGTTTTATTTCATAAATGGAATCAACAAAGTATGCACATTCTACGTCATAGCGACTTTCTGTAGTTTGCGCATGCGTCTGGAAATAACAAAAGCTTACTTCCACCGTTTTTTAAAATCACAGCTTCTAGAACGTTTACAAGATTTCTTAAAAAACACGAATTTTTAGAAAATGTGTATTATTTCATAAATGGAATCAACAAAGTATACACATTCTACGTCATAATGACTTTCTATAGTTTGCGCATTCGTTTGGAAATAAGAAAAGCTTACTTCCACCGTTTTTTAAAATCACAGCTTCTAGAAGGTTTACATGATTTCGTAAAAAACACGAGTTTTTAGTAAATGTGTTTTATTTCATAAATGGAATCTACAAATTATGCACATTCTACATCATAATGACTTTCTATAGTTTGCGCATGCGTTTGGAAATAAGAAAATCTTACTTCCCCCGTTTTTTAAAATCACAACTTCTAGAAGGTTTATATGATTTCTTAAAAAACATGAGTGTTTAGAAAATGTGTTTTATTTCATAAATGGAATCAACAAAGTATGCACATTCTACGTCATAACGACTTTCTATAATTTGCGCATGCATTTGGAAATAAGAAAACCTGACTTCCCCTGTTTTTTAAAATCACAGCTTCTAGAAGGTTTACATGATTTCTTAAAAAATACGAGTTTTTAGAAAATGTGTTTTATTTCATAAATGGAATCAACAAAGTATGCACATTCTACGTCATAACGACTTTCTATAATTTGCGCATCCATTTGGAAATAAGAAAAGCTTACTTCCCCCGTTTTTTAAAATCACAGCTTCTAGAAGGTTTACATGATTTGTTAAAAAACACGAGTTTTTAGAAAATGTGTTTTATTTCATAAATGGAATCAACAAAGTATGCACATTCTATGTCATAACGACTTTCTATAGTTTGCGCATGCGTCCAGAAATAAGAAAAGCTTACTTCCACACGTTTTTTAAAATTACAACTTCTAGAAGGTTTACATGATTTCGTAAAAAACACGAGTTTTTAGAAAATGTGTTTTATTTCCTAAATGGAATCTACAAAGTATGCACATTCTGCGTCATAACAACTTTCTATAGTTTGCGCATTCATCCGGAAATAAGAAAAGCTTACTTCCACCGTTTTTTAAAATCACAGCTTCTAGAAGGTTTACATGATTTCTTAAAAAACACGAGTTTTTAGAAAATGTGTTTTATTTCATAAATGGAATCAACAAAGTATGCACATTCTACGTCATAACGACTTTCTATAGTTTGCGCATGTGTTTGGAAATAAGAAAATCTTACTTCCCCCGTTTTTTAAAATCACAGCTTCTAGAAGGTTTACATGATTTCTTAAAAAACACGAGTTTTTAGAAAATGTGTTTTATTTCAAAAATGGAATCAACAAAGCATGTATATTCTACATCATAACGACTTTCTATAGTTTGCGCATGCGTCCGGAAATAAGAAAAGCTTACTTGCACCATTTTTTAAAATCACAGCTTCTAGAAGGTTTACATGATTACTTAAAAAACACGAGTTTTTAGAAAATGTGTTTTATTTCAAAAATGGAATCTACAAAGTATGGACATTCTACGTCATAACGACTTTCTATAGTTTGCGCATGCGTCCGGAAATAAGAAAAGCTTACTTCCCCCGTTTTTTAAAATCACAGCTTCTAGAAGGTTTACATGACTTCTTAAAAAACACGAGTTTTTAGACAATGTTTTTTATTTCATAAATGGAATCAACAAAATATGCACATTCTACGTCATAACGACTTTCTATAGTTTGCGCATGCGTTTCGAAATAAGAAAAGCTTACTTCCCTCTTTTTTTAAAATCACAGCTTCTAGAAGGTTTACATGATTAGTTAAAAAACACGAGTTTTTAGAAAATGTGTTTTATTTCATAAATGGAATAAAAAAAGTATGCACATTCTACGTCATAGCGACTTTCTGTAGTTTGCGCATGCGTCCGGAAATAACAAAAGCTTACTTCCACCGTTTTTTAAAATCACAGCTTCTAGAACGTTTACAACATTTCTTAAAAAACACGAGTTTTTAGAAAATGTGTATTATTTCATAAATGGAATCAACAAAGTATACACATTCTACGTCATAACGACTTTCTATAGTTTGCGCATTCGTTTGGAAATAAGAAAAGCTTACTTCCATTGTTTTTTAAAATCACAGCTTCTAGAAGGTTTACATGATTTCGTAAAAAACACGAGTTTTTAGTAAATGTGTTTTATTTCATAAATGGAATCTACAAATTATGCACATTCGACGTCATAATGACTTTCTATAGTTTGCACATGCGTTTGGAAATAAGAAAATCCTACTTCCCCCATTTTTTAAAATCACAGCTTCTAGAAGGTTTAAATGATTTCTTAAAAAACATGAGTTTTTAGAAAATGTGTTTTATTTCATAAATGGAATCAACAAAGTATGAACATTCTATGTCATAACGACTTTCTATAATTTGCACATGCGTTTGGAAATAAGAAAACCTGACTTCCCCTGTTTTTTAAAATCACAGCTTCTAGAAGGTTTACATGATTTCTTAAAAAACACGAGTTTTTAGAAAATGTGTTTTATTTCATAAATGGAATCAACAAAGTATGCACATTCTACGTCATAACGACTTTCTATAATTTGCGCATGCATTTGGAAATAAGAAAAGCTTACTTCCCCTGTTTCTTAAAATCACAGCTTCTAGAAGGTTTACATGATTTGTTAAAAAACACGAGTTTTTAGAAAATGTGTTTTATTTCATAAATGGAATCTACAAAGTATGCACATTCTGCGTCATAAGAACTTTCTATAGTTTGCGCATTCGTCCGGAAATAAGAAAAGCTTACTTCCACCGTTTTTTAAAATCACAGCTTCTAGAAGGTTTACATGATTTCTTAAAAGACACGAGTTTTTAGAAAATGTGTTTTATTTCATAAATGGAATCAACAAAGTATGCACATTCTACGTAATAACGACTTTCTATAGTTTGCGTATCCGACCGGAAATAAGAAAAGCTTACTTCCACCGTTTTTTAAAATCACAGCTTCTAGAAGGTTTACATGATTTCGTAAAAAACACGAGTTTTTAGAAAATGTGTTTTATTTCATAAATGGAATCAACAAAGTATGCACATTCTACGTCATAAAGACTTTCTATTGTTTGTGCATGCGTTTGGAAATAAGAAAAGCTGACTTCCCCCGTTTTTTAAAATCACAGCTTCTAGAAGGTTTACATGATTTCTTAAAAAACACGAGTTTTTAGAAAATGTGTTTTATTTCATAAATGGAATCTACAAAGTATGCACATTCTACGTCATAATGACTTTCTATAGTTTGCGCATGCGTCCGGAAATAAGAAAAGCTTACTTCCCCCATTTTTTAAAATCACAGCTTCTAGAAGGTTTACATGACTTCTTAAAAAACACGAGTTTTTAGAAAATGTGTTTTATTTCATAAATGGAATCAACAAAATATGCACATTCTACGTCATAACGACTTTCTATAGTTTGCGCATGCGTTTGGAAATAAGAAAAGCTTACTTCCCTCGTTTTCTAAAATCACAGCTTCTAGAAGGTTTACATGATTTGTTAAAAAACACGAGTTTTTAGAAAATGTGTTTTATTTCATAAATGGAATCTACAAAGTATGCACATTCTATGTCATAATGACTTTCTATAGTTTGCGCATCCGTCCAGAAATAAGAAAAGCTTACTTCCCTCGTTTTTTAAAATTACAGCTTCTAGAAGGTTTACCTGATATCGTAAAAAACACGAGTTTTTAGAAAATTTGTTTTATTTCATAAATGGAATCTACAAAGTATGCACATTCTACGTCATAACGACTTTCTATAGTTTGCGCATGCGTCCGTAAATAAGAAAAGCTTACTTCCACCGTTTTTTAAAATAATAGCTTCTAGAAGGTTTACATGATTTCGTAAAAAACATGAGTTTTTAGAAAATGTGTTTTATTTCATAAATGGAATCTACAAAGTATGCACATTCTATTTCATAACGACTTTCTATAGTTTGCGCATGCGTCCGGAAATAAGAAAAAACTTACTTCCCCCGTTTTTTAAAATCACAGCTTCTAGAAGGTTTACATGATTTCGTAAAAAACACGAGTTTTTAGAAAATGTGTTTTATCTCATAAATGGAATCTACAAAGTATGAACATTCTACATCATAACGACTTTCTATAGTTTGCGCATGCGTCAGCAAATAAGAAAAGCTTACTTCCCCCGTTTTTTAAAATCACAACTTCTAGAAGGTTTACATGATTTCTTAAAAAACACGAGTTTTTAGAAAATCTGTTTTATTTCATAAATGGAATCAACAAAATATGCACATTCTACGTCATAACGACTTTCTATAGTTTGCGCATGCATTTGGAAATAAGAAAATCTTACTTCTCTCGTTTTTTAAAATCACAGCTTCTAGAAGGTTTACATGATTTCTTAAAAAACACGAGTTTTTAGAAAATGTGTTTTATTTCATAAATGGAATCAACAAAGTATGCACATTCTACTTCATAATGACTTTCTATAGTTTGTGCATGCGTCCGGAAATAAGAAAAGCTTACTTCCACCGATTTTTAAAATCACAGCTTCTAGAAGGTTTACATGATTTCTTAAAAAACAAGAGTTTTTAGAAAATGTGTTTTATTTCATAAATGGAATCGACAAAGTAAGCACATTCTACGTCATAACGACTTTCTATAGTTTGCGCATGCGTTTGGAAATAAGAAAAGCTGACTTCCCCCGTTTTTTAAAATCACAGCTTCTTGAAGGTTTACATGATTTCTTAAAAAACACGAGTTTTTAGAAGATGTGTTTTATTTCATCAATGGAATCAACAAAGTGTGCACATTCTACGTCATAACGACTTTCTATAGTTTGCGCATGCATTTGGAAATAAGAAAAGCTTACTTCCCCCGTTTTTTAAAATCACAGCTTCTAGAAGGTTTACATGATTTGTTAAAAAACATGAGTTTTTAGAAAATGTGTTTTATTTCATAAATGAAATCAACAAAGTATGCACATTCTACGTCATAACGACTTTCTATAGTTTGCGCATGCGTCTGGAAATAAGAAAAGCTTACTTCCACCGTTTTTTAAAATCACAGCTTCTAGAAGGTTTACATGATTTCTTAAAAAACACGAGTTTTTAGAAAATGTGTTTTATTTCATAAATGGAATCAACAAAGTATGCACATTCTACGTAATAATGACTTTCTGTAGTTTGCGTACTCGACCGGAAATAAGAAAAGCTTACTTCCACCGTTTTTTAAAATCACAGCTTCTAGAAGGTTTATATGATTTCGTAAAAAACACGAGTTTTTAGAAAATGTGTTTTATTTCATAAATGGAATCAAAAAAGTATGCACATTCTACGTCATAAGGACTTTCTATAGTTTGCGCATGCATCCGGAAATAAGAAAAGCTTACTTCCCCCGTTTTTCAAAATCACAGCTTCTAGAAGGTTTACATGATTTCTTAAAAAACACGAGTTTTTAGAAAATGTGTTTTATTTCATAAATGGAATAAAAAAAGTATGCACATTCTACGTCATAACGACTTTCTATAGTTTGTGCATGCATTTGGAAATAAGAAAAGCTTACTTCCCCCGTTTTTTAAAATCACAGCTTCTAGAACGTTTACATGATTTGTTAAAAAACACGAGTTTTTAGAAAATGTGTTTTATTTCATAAATGGAATCAACAAAGTATGCACATTCTACGTCATAACGACTTTCTATAGTTTGCGCATGCGTCCGGAAATAAGAAAAGCTTACTTCCACCATTTTATAAAATAATAGCTTCTAGAAGGTTTACATGATTTCGTAAAAAACACAAGCTTTTAGAAAATGTGTTTTATTTCATAAATGGAATCTACAAAGTATGCAAATTCTACGTCATAACGACTTTCTATAGTTTGTGCATTCGTCCGGAAATAAGAAAAGTTTACTTCCCCCGTTTTTTAAAATCACAGCTTCTAGAAGGTTTACATGATTTCTTAAAAAACACGAGTTTTTAGAAAATATGTTTTATGTCATAAATGGAATCAATAAGGTATGCACATTCTATGTCATAACGACTTTCTATAGTTTGTGCATGCATTTGGAAATAAGAAAAGCTTACTTCCCCCGTTTTTTAAAATCACAGCTTCTAGAAAGTTTACATGATTTCGTAAAAAACACGAGTTTTTAAAAAATGTGTTTTATTTCATAAATGGATTCTACAAAGTATGCACATTCTACGTCATAACGACTTTCTATAGTTTGCGCATGCGTCCGGAAATAAGAAAAGCTTACTTCCCCCGTTTTTTAAAATCACAGCTTCTAGAAGGTTTACATGATTTCGTAAAAAACAAGAGTTTTTAGAAAATGTGTTTTATTTCATAAATGGAATCTTCAAAGTATGCACATTCTACGTCATAACGACTTTCTATAGTTTCCGCATGCATTTGGATATAAGAAAAGCTTACTTCCCTCGTTTTTTAAAATCACAGCTTCTAGAAGGTTTACATGATTTCGTAAAAAACATGAGTTTTTAGAAAATATGCTTTATTTCATAAATGGAATCTACAAAGTATGCACATTCTACGTCATAACGACTTTCTATAGTTTGCGCATGCGTCCGGAAATAAGAAAAGCTTACTTCCACCATTTTTTAAAATCACAGCTTCTAGAAGGTTTACATGATTTCCTAAAAAACATGAGTTTTTAGAAAATGTGTTTTATTTCATAAATGGAATCAACAAAGTATGCGCATTCTACGTCATAAAGACTTTCTATAGTTTGCACATGCGTTTGGAAATAAGAAAAGCTTACTTCCCCCGTTTTTTAAAATCACAGCTTCTAGAAGGTTTACATGATTTATTAAAAAACACGAATTTTTAGAAAAAGGTGTTTATTTCATAAATGGAATCTACAAAGTATGGACATTCTATGTCATAACGACTTTCTATAGTTTGTGCATGCGTCCGGAAATAAGAAAAGCTTACTTCCCCTTTTTTTAAAATCACAGCTTCTAGAAGGTTTACATGATTTCTTAAAAAACACGAGTTTTTAGAAAATGTGTTTTATTTCATAAATGGAATCAACAAAGTATCCACATTCTACGTCATAACGACTTTCTATAGTTTGCACATGCGTTTGGAAATAAGAAAAGCTTACTTCCCCCGTTTTTTAAAATCACTGCTTCTAGAAGGTTTACATGATTTATTAAAAAACACGAATTTTTAGAAAAAGGTGTTTTATTTCATAAATGGAATCAACAAAGTATGCACATTCTATGTCATAACGACTTTCTATAGTTTGCGAATGCGTCCGGAAATAAGAAAAGCTTACTTCCACCATTTTTTTAAAATCACAGCTTCTAGAAGGTTTACATGATTTCGTAAAAAACACGAGTTTTTAGAAAATGTGTTTTATTTCATGAATGGAATCTACAAAGTATGCACATTCTACGTCATAACGACTTTCTATAGTTTGCGCATGCGTCCAGAAATAAGAAAAGCTTACTTCCACCGTTTTTTAAAATCACAGCTTCTTGAAGGTTTACATGATTTCGTAAAAACCACGAGTTTTTAGAAAATGTGTTTTATTTCATAAATGGAATCTACAAAGTATGCACATTCTACGTCATAATGACTTTCTATAGTTTGCGCATGCGTCCGGAAAAAAGAAAAGCTTACTTCCACCGTTTTTTAAAATCACAGCTTCTAGAAGGTTTACGTGATTTCGTAAAAAACATGAGTTTTTAGAAAAGGTGTTTTATTTCATAAATGGAATCAACAAAGTATGCACTTTCTACTTCATAATGACTTTCTATAGTTTGCGTATGCGTTTGGAAATAAGAAAAGCTTACTTCCCCCGTTTTTAAAATCACAGCTTCTAAAAGGTTTACATGATTTCTTAAAAAACACGAGTTTTTAGAAAATGTGTTTTATTTCATAAATGGAAACAACAAAGTATGCACATTCTATGTCATAACGACTTTCTATAGTTTGTGCATGCGTCTGGAAATAAGAAAAGCTTACTTCCACCGTTTTTTAAAATCACAGCTTCTAGAAGGTTTACATGATTTCTTAAAAAACACGAGTTTTTAGAAAATGTGTTTTATTTCATCAATGGAATCGACAAAGTATGCACATTTTACGTCATAACGACCTTCTATAGTTTGCGCATTCGTCCGGAAATAAGAAAAGCTTACTTCCACCATTTTTTAAAATCACAGCTTCTAGAAGGTTGACATGATTTCGTAAAAAACACGAGTTTTTAGAAAATGTGCTTTATTTCATAATTGGAATCTACAAAGTATGCACATTCTACGTCATAACGACTTTCTGTAGTTTGACCATGCGTCCGGAAATAAGAAAAGCTTACTTCCACCGTTTTTTAAAATCACAGCTTCTAGAAGGTTTACATGATTTCTTAAAAAACACGAGTTTTTTAGAAAATGTGTTTTACTTCATAAATGGAATCTACAAAGTATGCACGTTCTACATCATAACGAATTTCTATAATTTGCGCATGCGTCCGGAAATAAGAAAAGCTTACTTCCCTCGTTTTTTAAAATCACAGCTTCTAGAAGGTTTACATAATTTCTTAAAAAACATGAGTTTTTAGAAAATCTGTTTTATATCATAAATGGAATGAACAAAGTATGCACATTCTATGTCATAACGCCTTTCTATAGTTTGCGCATGCGTTTGGAAATAAGAAAAGCTTACTTCCCTATTTTTTTACAATCTCAGCTTCTAGAAGGTTTACATGATTTCTTAAAAAACACGAGTTTTTCTAAAATGTTTTTTATTTCATAAATGGAATCTACAAAGTATGCACATTATACGTCATAACGACTTTCTATAGTTTGTGCATGCGTTTGGAAATAAGAAAAGCTTACTTCCACCGTTTTTTAAAATCACAGCTTCTAGAAGGTTTACATGATTTCGTAAAAAACACGAGTTTTTAGAAAATGTGTTTTATTTCAAAAATGGAATCTACAAAGTATGCACATTCTACGTCATAACGACTTTCTATAGTTTGCGCATGCGTCCGGAAATAAGAAAAGCTTACTTCCCTTGTTTTTTAAAATCACAGCTTCTAGAAGGTTTACATGATTTCTTAAAAAATACGAGTTTTTAGAAAATGTGTTTTATTTCATAAATGGAATCAACAAAGTATGCACATTCTACGTCATAACGACTTTCTATAGTTTCCGCATGCATTTGGATATAAGAAAAGCTTACTTCCCCCGTTTTTTAAAATCACCGCTTCTAGAAGGTTTACATGGTTTCGTAAAAAACATGAGTTTTTAGAAAATATGCTTTATTTCATAAATGGAATCTACAAAGTATGCACATTCTACGTCATAACGACTTTCTATAGTTTGCGCATGCGTCCGGAAATAAGAAAAGCTTACTTCCACCATTTTTTAAAATCACAGCTTCTAGAAGGTTTACATGATTTCTTAAAAAACACGAGTTTTTAGAAAATGTGTTTTATTTCATAAATGGAATCAACAAAGTATCCACATTCTACGTCATAACGACTTTCTATAGTTTGCACATGCGTTTGGAAATAAGAAAAGCTTACTTCCCCCGTTTTTTAAAATCACAGCTTCTAGAAGGTTTACATGATTTCGTAAAAAACATGAGTTTTTCGAAAATGTGTTTTATTTCATAAATGGAATCAACAAAGTATGCACATTCTACGTCATAACGACTCTCTATAGTTTGCTCATGCCTCCGGAAATAAGAAAAGCTTACTTCCCCCGTTTTTTAAAATCACAGCTTCTAGAAGGTTTACATGATTTCTTAAAAAACACGAGTTTTTAGAAAATGTGTTTTATTTCATAAATGGAATCAACAAAATATGCACATTCTACATCATAACGACTTTCTATAGTTTGTGCATGCGTTTGGAAATAAGAAAAGCTTACTTCCACCGTTTTTTAAAATCACAGCTTCTAGAAGGTTTACATGATTTCGTAAAAAACACGAGTTTTTAGAAAATGTGTTTTATTTCATAAATGGAATCAACAAAATATGCACATTCTACATCATAACGACTTTCTATAGTTTGTGCATGCGTTTGGAAATAAGAAAAGCTTACTTCCCCCGTTTTTTAAAATCACAGCTTCTAGAAGGTTTACATGATTTCTTAAAAAACACGAGTTTTTAGAAAATTTGTTTTATTTCATAAATGGAATCAACAAAGTATGCACATTCTACGTCATAGCGACTTTCTGTAGTTTGCGCATGCGTCTGGAAATAACAAAAGCTTACTTCCACCGTTTTTTAAAATCACAGCTTCTAGAACGTTTACAAGATTTCTTAAAAAACACGAGTTTTTAGACAATGTGTTTTATTTCATAAATGGAATCAACAAAATATGCACATTCTACGTCATAACGACTTTCTATAGTTTGCGCATGCGTTTGGAAATAAGAAAAGCTTACTTCCCTCTTTTTTTAAAATCACAGCTTCTAGAACGTTTACATGATTAGTTAAAAAACACGAGTTTTTAGAAAATGTGTTTTATTTCATAAATGGAATAAAAAAAGTATGCACATTCTACGTCATAGCGACTTTCTGTAGTTTGCGCATGCGTCCGGAAATAACAAAAGCTTACTTCCACCGTTTTTTAAAATCACAGCTTCTAGAACGTTTACAACATTTCTTAAAAAACACGAGTTTTTAGAAAATGTGTATTATTTCATAAATGGAATCAACAAAGTATACACATTCTACGTCATAACGACTTTCTATAGTTTGCGCATTCGTTTGGAAATAAGAAAAGCTTACTTCCATTGTTTTTTAAAATCACAGCTTCTAGAAGGTTTACATGATTTCGTAAAAAACACGAGTTTTTAGTAAATGTGTTTTATTTCATAAATGGAATCTACAAATTATGCACATTCGACGTCATAATGACTTTCTATAGTTTGCGCATGCGTTTGGAAATAAGAAAATCCTACTTCCCCCATTTTTTAAAATCACAGCTTCTAGAAGGTTTATATGATTTCTTAAAAAACATGAGTTTTTAGAAAATGTGTTTTATTTCATAAATGGAATCAACAAAGTATGAACATTCTACGTCATAACGACTTTCTATAATTTGCACATGCGTTTGGAAATAAGAAAACCTGACTTCCCCTGTTTTTTAAAATCACAGCTTCTAGAAGGTTTACATGATTTCTTAAAAAACACGAGTTTTTAGAAAATGTGTTTTATTTCATAAATGGAATCAACAAAGTATGCACATTCTACGTCATAACGACTTTCTATAATTTGCGCATGCATTTGGAAATAAGAAAAGCTTACTTCCCCCGTTTCTTAAAATCACAGCTTCTAGAAGGTTTACATGATTTGTTAAAAAACACGAGTTTTTAGAAAATGTGTTTTATTTCATAAATGGAATCTACAAAGTATGCACATTCTGCGTCATAACAACTTTCTATAGTTTGCGCATTCGTCCGGAAATAAGAAAAGCTTACTTCGACCGTTTTTTAAAATCACAGCTTCTAGAAGGTTTACATGATTTCTTAAAAAACAAGAGTTTTTAGAAAATGTGTTTTATTTCATAAATGGACTCGACAAAGTAAGCACATTCTACGTCATAACGACTTTCTATAGTTTGCGCATGCGTTTGGAAATAAGAAAAGCTGACTTCCCCCGTTTTTTAAAATCACAGCTTCTAGAAGGTTTACATGATTTCTTAAAAAACACGAGTTTTTAGAAGATGTGTTTTATTTCATCAATGGAATCAACAAAGTGTGCACATTCTACGTCATAACGACTTTCTATAGTTTGTGCATGCATTTGGAAATAAGAAAAGCTTACTTCCCCCGTTTTTTAAAATCACAACTTCTAGAAGGTTTACATGATTTGTTAAAAAACATGAGTTTTTAGAAAATGTGTTTTATTTCATAAATGGAATCAACAAAGTATGCACATTCTACGTCATAACGACTTTCTATAGTTTGCGCATCCGTTTGGAAATAAGAAAAGATTACTCCCCCCGTTTTTTAAAATCACAGCTTCTAGAAGGTTACATGATTTCTTAAAAAACACGAGTTTTTAGAAAATTTGTTTTATTTCATAAATGGAATCAACAAAGTATGCACATTCTACGTCATAGCGACTTTCTGTAGTTTGCGCATGCGTCTGGAAATAACAAAAGCTTACTTCCACCGTTTTTTAAAATCACAGCTTGTAGAACGTTTACAAGATTTCTTAAAAAACACGAGTTTTTAGACAATGTGTTTTATTTCATAAATGGAATCAACAAAATATGCACATTCTACGTCATAACGACTTTCTATAGTTTGCGCATGCGTTTGGAAATAAGAAAAGCTTACTTCCCTCTTTTTTTAAAATCACAGCTTCTTGAACGTTTACATGATTAGTTAAAAAACACGAGTTTTTAGAAAATGTGTTTTATTTCATAAATGGAATAAAAAAAGTATGCACATTCTATGTCATAGCGACTTTCTGTAGTTTGCGCATGCGTCCGGAAATAACAAAAGCTTACTTCCACCGTTTTTTAAAATCACAGCTTCTAGAACGTTTACAACATTTCTTAAAAAACACGAGTTTTTAGAAAATGTGTATTATTTCATAAATGGAATCAACAAAGTAAACACATTCTACGTCATAACGACTTTCTATAGTTTGCGCATTCGTTTGGAAATAAGAAAAGCTTACTTCCATTGTTTTTTAAAATCATAGCTTCTAGAAGGTTTACATGATTTCGTAAAAAACACGAGTTTTTAGTAAATGTGTTTTATTTCATAAATGGAATCTACAAATTATGCACATTCGACGTCATAATGACTTTCTATAGTTTGCGCATGCGTTTGGAAATAAGAAAATCCTACTTCCCCCATTTTTTAAAATCACAGCTTCTAGAAGGTTTATATGATTTCTTAAAAAACATGAGTTTTTAGAAAATGTGTTTTATTTCATAAATGGAATCAACAAAGTATGAACATTCTACGTCATAACGACTTTCTATAATTTGCACATGCGTTTGGAAATAAGAAAACCTGACTTCCCCTGTTTTTTAAAATCACAGCTTCTAGAAGGTTTACATGATTTCTTAAAAAACACGAGTTTTTAGAAAATGTGTTTTATTTCATAAATGGAATCAACAAAGTATGCACATTCTACGTCATAACGAATTTCTATAATTTGCGCATGCATTTGGAAATAAGAAAAGCTTACTTCCCCCATTTCTTAAATCACAGCTTCTAGAAGGTTTACATGATTTGTTAAAAAACACGAGTTTTTAGAAAATGTGTTTTATTTCATAAATGGAATCTACAAAGTATGCACATTCTGCGTCATAACAACTTTCTATAGTTTGCGCATTCGTCCGGAAATAAGAAAAGCTTACTTCGACCGTTTTTTTAAAATCACAGCTTCTAGAAGGTTTACATGATTTCTTAAAAAACAAGAGTTTTTAGAAAATGTGTTTTATTTCATAAATGGAATCGACAAAGTAAGCACATTCTACGTCATAACGACTTTCTATAGTTTGCGCATGCGTTTGGAAATAAGAAAAGCTGACTTCCCCCGTTTTTTAAAATCACAGCTTCTAGAAGGTTTACATGATTTCTTAAAAAACACGAGTTTTTAGAAGATGTGTTTTATTTCATCAATGGAATCAACAAAGTGTGCACATTCTACGTCATAACGACTTTCTATAGTTTGTGCATGCATTTGGAAATAAGAAAAGCTTACTTCCCCCGTTTTTTAAAATCACAGCTTCTAGAAGGTTTACATGATTTGTTAAAAAACACGAGTTTTTAGAAAATGTGTTTTATTTCATAAATGGAATCAACAAAGTATGCACATTCTACGTAATAATGACTTTCTGTAGTTTGCGTACTCGACCGGAAATAAGAAAAGCTTACTTCCACCGTTTTTTAAAATCACAGCTTCTAGAAGGTTTACATGATTTCGTAAAAAACACGAGTTTTTAGAAAATGTGTTTTATTTCATAAATGGAATCAACAAAGTATGCACATTCTATGTCATAAGGACTTTCTATAGTTTGCGCATGCATATGGAAATAAGAAAAGCTTACTTCCCCCGTTTTTCAAAATCACAGCTTCTAGAAGGTTTACATGATTTCTTAAAAAACACGAGTTTTTAGAAAATGTGTTTTATTTCATAAATGGAATAAAAAAAGTATGCACATTCTACGTCATAACGACTTTCTATAGTTTGTGCATGCGTTTGGAAATAAGAAAAGCTTACTTCCCCCGTTTTTTAAAATCACAGCTTCTAGAACGTTTACATGATTTGTTAAAAAACACGAGTTTTTAGAAAATGTGTTTTATTTCATAAATGGAATCAACAAAGTATACACATTCTACGTCATAACGACTTTCTATAGTTTGCGCATGCGTCCGGAAATAAGAAAAGCTTACTTCCACCATTTTTTAAAATAATAGCTTCTAGAAGGTTTACATGATTTCGTAAAAAACACAAGCTTTTAGAAAATGTGTTTTATTTCATAAATGGAATCTACAAAGTATGCAAATTCTACGTCATAACGACTTTCTATAGTTTGTGCATTCGTCCGGAAATAAGAAAAGTTTACTTCCCCTATTTTTTAAAATCACAGCTTCTAGAAGGTTTACATGATTTCTTAAAAAACACGAGTTTTTAGAAAATATGTTTTATGTCATAAATGGAATCAATAAGGTATGCACATTCTACGTCATAACGACTTTCTATAGTTTGCGCATGCATTTGGAAATAAGAAAAGCTTACTTCCCCCGTTTTTTAAAATCACAGCTTCTAGAAAGTTTACATGATTTCGTAAAAAACACGAGTTTTTAAAAAATGTGTTTTATTTCATAAATGGATTCTACAAAGTATGCACATTCTACGTCATAATGACTTTCTATAGTTTGCGCATGCGTCCGGAAATAAGAAAAGCTTACTTCCCCCGTTTTTTAAAATCACAGCTTCTAGAAGGTTTACATGATTTCGTAAAAAACAAGAGTTTTTAGAAAATGTGTTTTATTTCATAAATGGAATCTTCAAAGTATGCACATTCTACGTCATAATGGCTCTCTATAGTTTGCGCATGCGTCCGGAAATAAGAAAAGCTTGCTTCCCCTGTTTTTTAAAATCACAGCTTCTAGAAGGTTTACATGATTTCTTAAAAAACACCAGTTTTTAGAAAATATGTTTTATTTCATAAATGGAATAAACAAAGTATGTATATTCTACGTCATAACGACTTTCTATAGTTTGCGCATAAGTTTGGAAATAAGAAAAGCTTACTTCCCCCATTTTTTAAAAGCACAGCTTCTAGAAGGTTTACATGATTTCGTAAAAAACACGAGTTTTTAGAAAATGTGTTTTATTTCATAAATGGAATCAACAAAGTATGCACATTCTACGTCATAATGACTTTCTATAGTTTGCGCATTCGTTTGGAAATAAGAAAAGCTTACTTCCACCTTTTTTTAAAATAAGAGCTTCTAGAAGGTTTACATGATTTCGTAAAAAACACGAGTTTTTAGAAAATGTGTTTTATTTCATAAATGGAATATACAAAGTATGCACATTCTATGTCATAACGACTTTCTATAGTTTGCGCATGCGTCCGGAAATAAGAAAAGCTTACTTCCCCTGTTTTTTAAAATCACAGCTTCTAGAAGGTTTACATGATTTCTTAAAAAATACGAGTTTTTAGAAAATGTGTTTTATTTCATAAATGGAATCAACAAAGTATGCACATTCTACGTCATAACGACTTTCTATAGTTTGCGTACTCGACCGGAAATAAGAAAAGCTTACTTCCACCGTTTTTTAAAATCACAGCTTCTAGAAGGTTTACATGATTTCGTAAAAAACACGAGTTTTTAGAAAATGTGTTTTATTTCATAAATGGAATCAACAAAGTATGCACATTCTATGTCATAAGGACTTTCTATAGTTTGCGCATGCATATGGAAATAAGAAAAGCTTACTTCCCCCGTTTTTCAAAATCACAGCTTCTAGAAGGTTTACATGATTTCTTAAAAAACACGAGTTTTTAGAAAATGTGTTTTATTTCATAAATGGAATAAAAAAAGTATGCACATTCTACGTCATAACGACTTTCTATAGTTTGTGCATGCGTTTGGAAATAAGAAAAGCTTACTTCCCCCGTTTTTTAAAATCACAGCTTCTAGAACGTTTACATGATTTGTTAAAAAACACGAGTTTTTAGAAAATGTGTTTTATTTCATAAATGGAATCAACAAAGTATACACATTCTACGTCATAACGACTTTCTATAGTTTGCGCATGCGTCCGGAAATAAGAAAAGCTTACTTCCACCATTTTTTAAAATAATAGCTTCTAGAAGGTTTACATGATTTCGTAAAAAACACAAGCTTTTAGAAAATGTGTTTTATTTCATAAATGGAATCTACAAAGTATGCAAATTCTACGTCATAACGACTTTCTATAGTTTGTGCATTCGTCCGGAAATAAGAAAAGTTTACTTCCCCTGTTTTTTAAAATCACAGCTTCTAGAAGGTTTACATGATTTCTTAAAAAACACGAGTTTTTAGAAAATATGTTTTATGTCATAAATGGAATCAATAAGGTATGCACATTCTACGTCATAACGACTTTCTATAGTTTGCGCATGCATTTGGAAATAAGAAAAGCTTACTTCCCCCGTTTTTTAAAATCACAGCTTCTAGAAAGTTTACATGATTTCGTAAAAAACACGAGTTTTTAAAAAATGTGTTTTATTTCATAAATGGATTCTACAAAGTATGCACATTCTACGTCATAATGACTTTCTATAGTTTGCGCATGCGTCCGGAAATAAGAAAAGCTTACTTCCCCCGTTTTTTAAAATCACAGCTTCTAGAAGGTTTACATGATTTCGTAAAAAAGAAGAGTTTTTAGAAAATGTGTTTTATTTCATAAATGGAATCTTCAAAGTATGCACATTCTACGTCATAATGGCTCTCTATAGTTTGCGCATGCGTCCGGAAATAAGAAAAGCTTGCTTCCCCTGTTTTTTAAAATCACAGCTTCTAGAAGGTTTACATGATTTCTTAAAAAACACCAGTTTTTAGAAAATATGTTTTATTTCATAAATGGAATAAACAAAGTATGTATATTCTACGTCATAACGACTTTCTATAGTTTGCGCATAAGTTTGGAAATAAGAAAAGCTTACTTCCCCCATTTTTTAAAATCACAGCTTCTAGAAGGTTTACATGATTTCGTAAAAAACACGAGTTTTTAGAAAATGTGTTTTATTTCATAAATGGAATCAACAAAGTATGCACATTCTACGTCATAATGACTTTCTATAGTTTGCGCATTCGTTTGGAAATAAGAAAAGCTTACTTCCACCTTTTTTTAAAATAAGAGCTTCTAGAAGGTTTACATGATTTCGTAAAAAACACGAGTTTTTAGAAAATGTGTTTTATTTCATAAATGGAATATACAAAGTATGCACATTCTATGTCATAACGACTTTCTATAGTTTGCGCATGCGTCCGGAAATAAGAAAAGCTTACTTCCCCTGTTTTTTAAAATCACAGCTTCTAGAAGGTTTACATGATTTCTTAAAAAATACGAGTTTTTAGAAAATGTGTTTTATTTCATAAATGGAATCAACAAAGTATGCACATTCTACGTCATAACGACTTTCTATAGTTTCCGCATGCATTTGGATATAAGAAAAGCTTACTTCCCCCGTTTTTTAAAATCACAGCTTCTAGAAGGTTTACATGATTTCGTAAAAAACATGAGTTTTTAGAAAATATGCTTTATTTCATAAATGGAATCTACAAAGTATGCACATTCTACGTCATAACGACTTTCTATAGTTTGCGCATGCGTACGGAAATAAGAAAAGCTTACTTCCACCATTTTTTAAAATCACAGCTTCTAGAAGGTTTACATGATTTCTTAAAAAACACGAGTTTTTAGAAAATGTGTTTTATTTCATAAATGGAATCAACAAAGTATCCACATTCTACGTCATAACGACTTTCTATAGTTTCCACATGCGTTTGGAAATAAGAAAAGCTTACTTCCCCCGTTTTTTAAAATCACAGCATCTAGAAGGTTTACATGATTTATTAAAAAACATGAATTTTTGGAAAAAGGTGTTTTATTTCATAAATGGAATCAACAAAGTATGCACATTCTATGTCATAACGACTTTCTATAGTTTACGAATGCGTCCGGAAATAAGAAAAGCTTACTTCCACCATTTTTTAAAATCACAGCTTCTAGAAGGTTTACATGATTTCGTAAAAAACACTAGTTTTTAGAAAATGTGTTTTATTTCATAAATGGAATCTACAAAGTATGCACATTCTACGTCATAACGACTTTCTATAGTTTGCGCATGCGTCCAGAAATAAGAAAAGCTTACTTCCACCGTTTTTTAAAATCACAGCTTCTTGAAGGTTTACATGATTTCGTAAAAAACACGAGTTTTTAGAAAATGTGTTTTATTTCATAAATGGAATCTACAAAGTATGCACATTCTACGTCATAACGACTTTCTATAGTTTGCGCATGCGTCCGGAAAAAAGAAAAGGTTACTTACACCGTTTTTTAAAATCACAGCTTCTAGAAGGTTTACGTGATTTCGTAAAAAACATGAGCTTTTAGAAAATGTGTTTTATTTCATAAATGGAATCAACAAAGTATGCACTTTCTACTTCATAACGACTTTCTATAGTTTGCGCATGCGTTTGGAAATAAGAAAAGCTTACTTCCCCCGTTTTTTAAAATCACAGCTTCTAAAAGGTTTACATGATTTCTTAAAAAACACGAGTTTTTAGAAAATGTGTTTTATTTCATAAAAGGAAACAACAAAGTATGCACATTCTATGTCATAACGACTTTCTATAGTTTGTGCATGCGTCTGGAAATAAGAAAAGCTTACTTCCACCGTTTTTTAAAATCACAGCTTCTAGAAGGTTTACATGATTTCTTAAAAAACACGAGTTTTTAGAAAATGTGTTTTATTTCATCAATGGAATCGACAAAGTATGCACATTTTACGTCATAACGACTTTCTATAGTTTGCGCATTCGTCCGGAAATAAGAAAAGCTTACTTCCACCATTTTTTAAAATCACAGCTTCTAGAAGGTTTACATGATTTCGTAAAAAACATGAGTTTTTAGAAAATGTGCTTTATTTCATAATTGGAATCTACAAAGTATGCACATTCTACGTCATAACGACTTTCTGTAGTTTGACCATGCGTCCGGAAATAAGAAAAGCTTACTTCCCCCGTTTTTTAAAATCACAGCTTCTAGAAGGTTTACATGATTTCTTAAAAAACACGAGTTTTTTAGAAAATGTGTTTTACTTCATAAATGGAATCTACAAAGTATGCACGTTCTACATCATAACGACTTTCTATAGTTTGCGCATGCGTCCGGAAATAAGAAAAGCTTACTTCCCTCGTTTTTTAAAATCACAGCTTCTAGAAGGTTTACATAATTTCTTAAAAAACACGAGTTTTTAGAAAATGTGTTTTATATCATAAATGGAATGAACAAAGTATGCACATTCTATGTCATAACGCCTTTCTATAGTTTGTGCATGCGTTTGGAAATAAGAAAAGCTTACTTCCCTCATTTTTTACAATCTCAGCTTCTAGAAGGTTTACATGATTTCTTAAAAAACACGAGTTTTTCTAAAAAAAAATTTATTTCATAAATGGAATCTACAAAGTATGCACATTCTACGTCATAATGACTTTCTATAGTTTGCGCATGCCTCCGGAATTAAGAAAATCTTACTTCCCCCGTTTTTTAAAATCACAGCTTCTAGAAGGTTTACATGATTTCTTAAAAAACATGAGTTTTTAGAAAATGTGTTTTATTTCATAAATGGAATCAACAAAGTATGCACATTCTACATCATAACGACTTTCTATAGTTTGTGCATGCGTTTGGAAATAAGAAAAGCTTACTTCCACCGTTTTTTAAAATCACAGCTTCTAGAAAGTTTACATGATTTCGTAAAAAACACGAGTTTTTAGAAAATGTGTTTTATTTCAAAAATGGAATCTACAAAGTATGCACATTCTACGTCATAACGACTTTCTATAGTTTGCGCATGCGTCCGGAAATAAGAAAAGCTTACTTCCCTTGTTTTTTAAAATCACAGCTTCTAGAAGGTTTACATGATTTCTTAAAAAATACGAGTTTTTAGAAAAGGTGTTTTATTTCATAAATGGAATCAACAAAGTATGCACATTGTATGTCATAACGACTTTCTATAGTTTGCGAATGCGTCCGGAAATAAGAAGAGCTTACTTCCACCGTTTTTTAAAATCACAGCTTCTAGAAGGTTTACATGATTTCTTAAAAAACACGAGTTTTTAGAAAATGTGTTTTATTTCATAAATGGAATCTACAAAGTATGCACATTCTACGTCATAACGACTTTCTATAGTTTGCGCATGCGTCCAGAAATAAGAAAAGCTTACTTCCACCGTTTTTTAAAATCACAGCTTCTTGAAGTTTTACATGATTTCGTAAAAAACACGAGTTTTTAGAAAATGTGTTTTATTTCATAAATGGAATCTACAAAGTATGCACATTCTACGTCATAACGACTTTCTATAGTTTGCGCATGCGTCCGGAAATGAGAAAAACTTACTTCCCCCGTTTTTTAAAATCACAGCTTCTAGAAGGTTTACATGATTTCTTAAAAAACACGAGTTTTTAGAAAATGTGTTTTATTTCATAAATGGAATCAACAAAGTATGCACATTCTACGTCATAACGACTTTCTATAGTTTGCGCATGCGTTTGGAAATAAGCAAAGCTTACTTCCCCCATTTTTTAAAATCACAGCTTCTAGAAGGTTTACATGATTTCTTAAAAAACACGAGTTTTTAGAAAATGTGTTTTACTTGATAAATGGAAACAACAAAGTATGCACATTCTACGTCATAACGACTTTCTATAGTTTGCGCATGCGTCCGGAAATAAGAAAAGCTTACTTCCACCATTTTTTAAAATCACAACTTCTAGAAGGTTTACATGATTTCTTAAAAAACACAAGTTTTTAGAAAATGTGTTTTATTTCATCAATGGAATGGAAAAAGTATGCACATTCTACGTCATGACGTCTTTCTATAGTTTGCGCATTCGTCCGGAAATAAGAAAAGCTTACTTCCACCGTTTTTTAAAATCACAGCTTCTAGAAGGTTTACATGATTTCGTAAAAAACAAGAGTTTTTAGAAAATGTGCTTTATTTCATAAATGGAATCTACAAAGTATGCACATTCTACGTCATAACGACTTTCTATAGTTTGCGCATGCGTTTGGAAATAAGAAAAGCTTACTTCCCCCGTTTTTAAAAATCACAGCTTCTAGAAGGTTTACATGATTTCTTAAAAAACACGAATTTTTAGAAAATGTGTTTTATTTCATAAATGGAAAAACATAGTTTGCACATTCTATGTCATAACGACTTTCTATAGTTTGCGCATGCGTGCGGAAATAATAAAAGCTTACTTCCACCGTTTTTTAAAATCACAGCTTCTTGAAGGTTTACATGATTTCGTAACAAACACGAGTTTTTAGAAAATGTGTTTTATTTCATAAATGGAATCTACAAAGTATGCACATTCTACGTCATAACGACTTTCTATAGTTTGCGCATGCGTCCGGAAATGAGAAAAGCTTACTTCCCCCGTTTTTTAAAATCACAGCTTCTAGAAGGTTTACATGATTTCTTAAAAAACATGAGTTTTTAGAAAATGTGTTTTATTTCATAAATGGAATCAACATAGTATGCACATTCTACGTCATAACGACTTTCTATAGTTTGCGCATGCGTTTGGAAATAAGAAAAGCTTACTTCCCCCGTTTTTTAAAATCACAGATTCTAGAAGGTTTACATGATTTCTTAAAAAACACGAGTATTTAGAAAATGTGTTTTATTTCATAAATGGAAACAACAAAGTATGCACATTCTATGTCATAACGACTTTCTATAGTTTGCGCATGCGTCCGGAAATAAGAAAAGCTTACTTCCACCGTCTTTTAAAATCACAGCTTCTAGAAGGTTTACATGATTTCTTAAAAAACAAGAGTTTTTAGAAAATGTGTTTTATTTCATCAATGGAATCAAGAAAGTATGCACATTCTACGTCATAACGACTTTCTATAGTTTGCGCATGCGTTTGGAAATAAGAAAAGCTTACTTCCACCGTTTTTTAAAATCACAGCTTCTAGAAGGTTTACATGATTTCTTAAAAAACACGAGTTTTTAGAAAATGTGTTTTATTTCATAAATGGAATCAACAAAGTATGCACATTCTACGTCATAACGACTTTTTATAGTTTGTGCATGCGTTTGGAAATAACAAAAGCTTACTTCCCCCGTTTTTTAAAATCACAGCTTCTAGAACGTTTACATGATTTGTTAAAAAACACGAGTTTTTAGAAAATGTGTTTTATTTCATAAATGGAATCAACAAAGTATGCACATTCTACGTCATAACGACTTTCTATAGTTTGCGCATGCGTCCGGAAATAAGAAAAGCTTACTTCCACCATTTTTTAAAATAATAGCTTCTAGAAGGTTTACATGATTTCGTAAAAACCACAAGCTTTTAGAAAATGTGTTTTATTTCATAAATGGAATCTACAAAGTATGCAAATTCTATGTCATAACGACTTTCTATAGTTTGTGCATTCGTCCGGAAATAAGAAAAGTTTATTTCCCCCGTTTTTTAAAATCACAGCTTCTAGAAGGTTTACATGATTTCTTAAAAAACACGAGTTTTTAGAAAATATGTTTTATGTCATAAATGGAATCAATAAGGTATGCACATTCTACGTCATAACGACTTTCTATAGTTTGTGCATGCATTTGGAAATAAGAAAAGCTTACTTCCCCCGTTTTTTAAAATCACAGCTTCTAGAAAGTTTACATAATTTCGTAAAAAACACGAGTTTTTAAAAAATGTGTTTTATTTCATAAATGGATTCTACAAAGTATGCACATTCTACGTCATAACGACTTTCTATAGTTTGCACATGCGTCCGGAAATAAGAAAAGCTTACTTCCCCCGTTTTTTAAAATCACAGCTTCTAGAAGGTTTACATGATTTCGTAAAAAACAAGAGTTTTTAGAAAATGTGTTTTATTTCATAAATGGAATCTTCAAAGTATGCACATTCTACGTCATAATGGCTCTCTATAGTTTGCGCATGCGTCCGGAAATAAGAAAAGCTTACTTCCCCTGTTTTTTAAGATCACAGCTTCTAGAAGGTTTACATGATTTCTTAAAAAACACCAGTTTTTAGAAAATATGTTTTATTTCATAAATGGAATAAACAAAGTATGTATATTCTACGTCATAATGACTTTCTATAGTTTGCGCATAAGTTTGGAAATAAGAAAAGCTTACTTCCCCCGTTTTTTAAAATCACAGCTTCTAGAAGGTTTACATGATTTCGTAAAAAACACGAGTTTTTAGAAAATGTGTTTTATTTCATAAATGGAATCAACAAAGTATGCACATTCTACGTCATAATGACTTTCTATAGTTTGCGCATTCGTTTGGAAATAAGAAAAGCTTACTTCCACCTTTTTTTAAAATAAGAGCTTCTAGAAGGTTTACATGATTTCGTAAAAAACACGAGTTTTTAGAAAATGTGTTTTATTTCATAAATGGAATATACAAAGTATGCACATTCTACGTCATAACGACTTTCTATAGTTTGCGCATGCGTCCGGAAATAAGAAAAGCTTACTTCCCCTGTTTTTTAAAATCACCGCTTCTAGAAGGTTTACATGATTTCTTAAAAAATATGAGTTTTTAGAAAATGTGTTTTATTTCATAAATGGAATCAACAAAGTATGCACATTCTACGTCATAACGACTTTCTATAGTTTCCGCATGCATTTGGATATAAGAAAAGCTTACTTCCCCCGTTTTTTAAAATCACAGCTTCTAGAAGGTTTACATGATTTCGTAAAAAACATGAGTTTTTAGAAAATATGCTTTATTTCATAAATGGAATCTACAAAGTATGCACATTCTACGTCATAACGACTTTCTATAGTTTGCGCATGCGTCCGGAAATAAGAAAAGCTTACTTCCACCATTTTTTAAAATCACAGCTTCTAGAAGGTTTACATGATTTCCTAAAAAACATGAGTTTTTAGAAAATGTGTTTTATTTCATAAATGGAATCAACAAAGTATGCGCATTCTACGTCATAAAGACTTTCTATAGTTTGCACATGCGTTTGGAAATAAGAAAAGCTTACTTCCCCCGTTTTTTAAAATCACAGCTTCTAGAAGGTTTACATGATTTATTAAAAAACACGAATTTTTAGAAAAAGGTGTTTATTTCATAAATGGAATCTACAAAGTATGGACATTCTATGTCATAACGACTTTCTATAGTTTGCGCATGCGTCCGGAAATAAGAAAAGCTTACTTCCCCTTTTTTTAAAATCACAGCTTCTAGAAGGTTTACATGATTTCTTAAAAAACACGAGTTTTTAGAAAATGTGTTTTATTTCATAAATGGAATCAACAAAGTATCCATATTCTACGTCATAACGACTTTCTATAGTTTGCACATGCGTTTGGAAATAAGAAAAGCTTACTTCCCCCGTTTTTTAAAATCACAGCTTCTAGAAGGTTTACATGATTTATTAAAAAACACGAATTTTTAGAAAAAGGTGTTTTATTTCATAAATGGAATCAACAAAGTATGCACATTCTATGTCATAACGACTTTCTATAGTTTGCGAATGCGTCCGGAAATAAGAAAAGCTTACTTCCACCATTTTTTAAAATCACAGCTTCTAGAAGTTTTACATGATTTCGTAAAAAACACGAGTTTTAAGAAAATGTGTTTTATTTCATAAATGGAATCTACAAACTATGCACATTCTACGTCATAACGACTTTCTATAGTTTGCGCATGCGTCCAGAAATAAGAAAAGCTTACTTCCACCGTTTTTTAAAATCACAGCTTCTTGAAGGTTTACATGATTTCGTAAAAAACACGAGTTTTTAGAAAATGTGTTTTATTTCATAAATGGAATCTACAAAGTATGCACATTCTACGTCATAACGACTTTCTATAGTTTGCGCATGCGTCCGGAAAAAAGAAAAGTTTACTTCCACCGTTTTTTAAAATCACAGCTTCTAGAAGGTTTACGTGATTTCGTAAAAAACATGAGTTTTTAGAAAAGGTGTTTTTTTTCATAAATGGAATCAACAAAGTATGCACTTTCTACTTCATAACGACTTTCTATAGTTTGCGTATGCGTTTGGAAATAAGAAAAGCTTACTTTCGCCGTTTTTTAAAATCACAGCTTCTAAAAGGTTTACATGATTTCTTAAAAAACACGAGTTTTTAGAAAATGTGTTTTATTTCATAAATGGAAACAACAAAGTATGCACATTCTATGTCATAACGACTTTCTATAGTTTGTGCATGCGTCTGGAAATAAGAAAAGCTTACTTCCACCGTTTTTTAAAATCACAGCTTCTAGAAGGTTTACATGATTTCTTAAAAAACACGAGTTTTTAGAAAATGTGTTTTATTTCATCAATGGAATCGACAAAGTATGCACATTTTACGTCATAACGACCTTCTATAGTTTGCGCATTCGTCCGGAAATAAGAAAAGCTTACTTCCACCATTTTTTAAAATCACAGCTTCTAGAAGGTTGACATGATTTCGTAAAAAACACGAGTTTTTAGAAAATGTGCTTTATTTCATAATTGGAATCTACAAAGTATGCACATTCTACGTCATAACGTCTTTCTGTAGTTTGACCATGCGTCCGGAAATAAGAAAAGCTTACTTCCACCGTTTTTTAAAATCACAGCTTCTAGAAGGTTTACATGATTTCTTAAAAAACACGAGTTTTTTAGAAAATGTGTTTTACTTCATAAATGGAATCTACAAAGTATGCACGTTCTACATCATAACGGCTTTCTATAGTTTGCGCATGCGTCCGGAAATAAGAAAAGCTTACTTCCCTCGTTTTTTAAAATCACAGCTTCTAGAAGGTTTACATAATTTCTTAAAAAACACGAGTTTTTAGAAAATGTGTTTTATATCATAAATGGAATGAACAAAGTATGCACATTCTATGTCATAACGCTTTTCTATAGTTTGCGCATGCGTTTGGAAATAAGAAAAGCTTACTTCCCTCATTTTTTACAATCTCAGCTTCTAGAAGGTTTACATGATTTCTTAAAAAACACGAGTTTTTCTAAAATGTTTTTTATTTCATAAATGGAATTTACAAAGTATGCACATTATACGTCATAACGACTTTCTATAGTTTGCGCATGCCTCCGGAAATAAGAAAAGCTTACTTCCCCCGTTTTTTAAAATCACAGCTTCTAGAAGGTTTACATGATTTCTTAAAAAACACGAGTTTTTAGAAAATGTGTTTTATTTCATAAATGGAATCAACAAAATATGCACATTCTACATCATAACGACTTTCTATAGTTTGTGCATGCGTTTGGAAATAAGAAAAGCTTACTTCCACCGTTTTTTAAAATCACAGCTTCTAGAAGGTTTACATGATTTCGTAAAAAACACGAGTTTTTAGAAAATGTGTTTTATTTCAAAAATGGAATCTACAAAGTATGCACATTCTACGTCATAACGACTTTCTATAGTTTGCGCATGCGTCCGGAAATAAGAAAAGCTTACTTCCCTTGTTTTTTAAAATCACAGCTTCTAGAAGGTTTACATGATTTCTTAAAAAATACGAGTTTTTAGAAAATGTGTTTTATTTCATAAATGGAATCAACAAAGTATGCACATTCTACGTCATAACGACTTTCTATAGTTTCCGCATGCATTTGGATATAAGAAAAGCTTACTTCCCCCGTTTTTTAAAATCACCGCTTCTAGAAGGTTTACATGGTTTCGTAAAAAACATGAGTTTTTAGAAAATATGCTTTATTTCATAAATGGAATCTACAAAGTATGCACATTCTACGTCATAACGACTTTCTATAGTTTGCGCATGCGTCCGGAAATAAGAAAAGCTTACTTCCACCATTTTTTAAAATCACAGCTTCTAGAAGGTTTACATGATTTCCTAAAAAACACGAGATTTTAGAAAATGTGTTTTATTTCATAAATGGAATCAACAAAGTATGCGCATTCTACGTCATAAAGACTTTCTATAGTTTGCGCATGCGTTTGGAAATAGGAAAAGCTTACTTCCACCGTTTTTTTAAATCACAGCTTCTAGAAGGTTTACATGATTTCTTAAAAAACACGAGTTTTTAGAAAATGTGTTTTATTTCATAAATGGAATCAACAAAGTATCCACATTCTACGTCATAACGACTTTCTATAGTTTGCACATGCGTTTGGAAATAAGAAAAGCTTACTTCCCCCGTTTTTTAAAATCACAGCTTCTAGAAGGTTTACATGATTTATTAAAAAACACGAATTTTTAGAAAATGTGTTTTATTTCATAAATGGAATCAACAAAGTATGCACATTGTATGTCATAACGACTTTCTATAGTTTGCGAATGCGTCCGGAAATAAGAAAAGCTTACTTCCACCGTTTTTTAAAATCACAGCTTCTAGAAGGTTTACATGATTTCGTAAAAAACACGAGTTTTTAGAAAATTTGTTTTATTTCATAAATGGAATCTACAAAGTATGCACATTCTACGTCATAACGACTTTCTATAGTTTGCGCATGCGTCCAGAAATAAGAAAAGCTTACTTCCACCGTTTTTTAAAATCACAGCTTGTTGAAGTTTTACATGATTTCGTAAAAAACACGAGTTTTTAGAAAATGTGTTTTATTTCATAAATGGAATCTACAAAGCATGCACTTTCTACGTCATAATGACTTTCTATAGTTTGCGCATGCGTCCGGAAATGAGAAAAGCTTACTTCCCCCCTTTTTTTAAATCACAGCTTCTAGAAGGTTTACATAATTTCTTAAAAAACACGAGTTTTTAGAAAATGTGTTTTATTTCATAAATGGAATCAACGAAGTATGCACATTCTACGTCCTAAGGACTTTCTATAGTTTGCGCATGCGTTTGGAAATAAGAAAAGATTACTCCCCCCGTTTTTTAAAATCACGGCTTCTAGAAGGTTTACATGATTTCGTGAAAAACATGAGTTTTTAGAACATGTGTTTTATTTCATAATTGGAATCTACAAAGTATGCACATTCTACGTCATAACGACTTTCTATATTTTGCACATGCGTCCGGAAATAAGAAAAGCTTACTTCCCCCGTTTTTTAAAATCACAGCTTCTAGAAGGTTTATGTGATTTCGTAAAAAACATGAGTTTTTAGAAAATGTGTTTTATTTCATAAATGGAATCAACAAAGTATGCACATTCTACGTCATAACGACTTTCTATAGTTTGCGCATGCGTCCGGAAATAAGAAAAGCTTACTTCCCCCGTTTTTTAAAATCACAGCTTCTAGAAGGTTTACATGATTTCGTAAAAAACATGAGTTTTTAGAACATGTGTTTTATTTCATAAATGGAATCAACAAAGTATGCACATTCTACGTCATAACGACTTTCTATAGTTTGCGCATGTGTTTGGAAATAAGAAAAGCTTACTTCCCCCGTTTTTTAAAATCACAGCTTCTAGAAGGTTTACATGATTTCGTAAAAAACATGAGTTTTTCGAAAATGTGTTTTATTTCATAAATGGAATCAACAAAGTATGCGCATTCTACATCATAACGACTTTCTATAGTTTGCGCATGCCTCCGGAAATAAGAAAAGATTACTTCCCCCGTTTTTTAAAATCACAGCTTCTAGAAGGTTTACATGATTTCTTAAAAAACACGAGTTTTTAGAAAATGTGTTTTATTTCATAAATGGAAAAACATAGTATGCACATTCTATGTCATAACGACTTTCTATAGTTTGCGCATGCGTCCGGAAATAATAAAAGCTTACTTCCACCGTTTTTTAAAATCACAGCTTCTTGAAGGTTTACATGATTTCGTAACAAACACGAGTTTTTAGAAAATGTGTTTTATTTCATAAATGGAAATGGAAAGGTTTACATGATTTCTATAGTTTGCGCATGCGTCCGGAAATGAGAAAAGCTTACTTTCCCCGTTTTTTAAAATCACAGCTTCTAGAAGGTTTACATGATTTCTTAAAAAACATGAGTTTTTAGAAAATTTGTTTTATTTCATAAATGGAATCAACATAGTATGCACATTCTACGTCATAACGACTTTCTATAGTTTGCGCATGCGTTTGGAAATAAGAAAAGCTTACTTCCCCCGTTTTTTAAAATCACAGGTTCTAGAAGGTTTACATGATTTCTTAAAAAACACGAGTATTTAGAAAATGTGTTTTATTTCATAAATGGAAACAACAAAGTATGCACATTCTATGTCATAACGACTTTCTATAGTTTGCGCATGCGTCCGGAAATAAGAAAAGCTTACTTCCACCGTCTTTTAAAATCACAGCTTCTAGAAGGTTTACATGATTTCTTAAAAAACAAGAGTTTTTAGAAAATGTGTTTTATTTCATCAATGGAATCAACAAAGTATGCACATTCTACGTCATAACGACTTTCTATAGTTTGCGCATGCGTTTGGAAATAAGAAAAGCTTACTTCCACCGTTTTTTAAAATCACAGCTTCTAGAAGGTTTACATGATTTCTTAAAAAACACGAGTTTTTAGAAAATGTGTTTTATTTCATAAATGGAATCAACAAAGTATGGACATTCTACGTCATAACGACTTTCTATAGTTTGCGCATGCCTTTGGAAATAAGAAAAGCTTACTTCCTTCGTTTTTTTAAATCACAGCTTCTAGAATGTTTACATGATTTCCACAAAAACATGAGTTTTTAGAAAATGTGTTTTATTTCATATATGGAATCTACAAAGTATGCACATTCTACGTCATAACGACTTTCTATAGTTTGCACATGCGTCCGGAAATAAGAAAAGCTTACTTCCCCCGTTTTTTAAAATCACAGGTTCTAGAAGGTTTACATGATTTCGTAAAAAACACGAGTTTTTAGAAAATGTGTTTTATTTCATAAATGGAATCTACAAAGTATGCACATTCTACATCATAATGACTTTCTATAGATTGCACATGCGTCCAGAAATAAGAAAAGCTTACTTCCCCCGTTTTTTAAAATCACAGCTTCTAGAAGGTTTATGTGATTTCGTAAAAAACATGAGTTTTTAGAAAATGTGTTTTATTTCATAAATGGAATCAACAAAGTATGCACATTCTACGTCATAACGACTTTCTATAGTTTTCGCATGCGTCCGGAAATAAGAAAAGCTTACTTCCCCCGTTTTTTAAGATAACAGCTTCTAGAAGGTTTACATGATTTCGTAAAAAACATGAGTTTTTAGAACATGTGTTTTATTTCATAAATGGAATCAACAAAGTATGCACATTCTACGTCATAACGACTTTCTATAGTTTGCGCATGTGTTTGGAAATAAGAAAAGCTTACTTCCCCCGTTTTTTAAAATCACAGCTTCTAGAAGGTTTACATGATTTCGTAAAAAACATGAGTTTTTCGAAAATGTGTTTTATTTCATAAATGGAATCAAAAAAGTATGCACATTCTATGTCATAACGACTTTCTATAGTTTGCGCATGCCTCCGGAAATAAGAAAAGCTTACTTCCCCCGTTTTTTAAAATCACAGCTTCTAGAAGGTTTACATGATTTCTTAAAAAACACGAGTTTTTAGAAAATGTGTTTTATTTCATAAATGGAATCAACAAAATATGCACATTCTGCATCATAACGACTTTTTATAGTTTGTGCATGCGTTTGGAAATAAGAAAAGCTTACTTCCACCGTTTTTTAAAATCACAGCTTCTAGAAGGTTTACATGATTTCGTAAAAAACACGAGTTTTTAGAAAATGTGTTTTATTTCAAAAATGGAATCTACAAAGTATGCACATTCTACGTCATAACGACTTTCTATAGTTTGCGCATGCGTTCGGAAATAAGAAAAGCTTACTTCCCCCGTTTTTTAAAATCACAGCTTCTAGAAGGTTTACATGATTTCTTAAAAAATACGAGTTTTTAGAAAATGTGTTTTATTTCATAAATGGAATCAACAAAGTATGCACATTCTACGTCATAACGACTTTCTATAGTTTGCGAATGCGTCCGGAAATAAGAAAAGCTTACTTCCACCGTTTTTTAAAATCACAGCTTCTAGAAGGTTTACATGATTTCGTAAAAAACACGAGTTTTTAGAAAATGTGTTTTATTTCATAAATGGAATCTACAAAGTATGCACATTCTACATCATAACGACTTTCTATAGTTTGCGCATGCGTCCAGAAATAAGAAAAGCTTACTTCCACCGTTTTTTAAAATCATAGCTTCTTGAAGTTTTACATGATTTCGTAAAAAACACGAGTTTTTAGAAAATGTGTTTTATTTCATAAATGGAATCTACAAAGTATGCACATTCTACGTCATAACGACTTTCTATAGTTTGCGCATGCGTCCGGAAATGAGAAAAGCTTACTTCCCCCGTTTTTTAAAATCACAGATTCTAGAAGGTTTACATGATTTCTTAAAAAACACGAGTTTTTAGAAAATGTGTTTTATTTCATAAATGGAATCAACAAAGTATGCACATTCTACGTCATAACGACTTTCTATAGTTTGCGCATGCGTTTGGAAATAAGCAAAGCTTACTTCCCCCGTTTTTTAAAATCACAGCTTCTAGAAGGTTTACATGATTTCTTAAAAAACACGAGTTTTTAGAAAATGTGTTTTACTTGATAAATGGAAACAACAAAGTATGCACATTCTACGTCATAACGACTTTCTATAGTTTGCGCATGCGTCCAGAAATAAGAAAAGCTTACTTGCACCGTTTTTTAAAATCACAGCTTCTAGAAGGTTTACATGATTTCGTAAAAAAAACGAGTTTTTAGAAAATGTGTTTTATTTCATAAATGGAATCTACAAAGTATGCACATTCTACGTCATAACGACTTTCTATAGTTTGCCCATGCGTCCGGAAATAAGAAAAGCTTACTTCCCCCGTTTTTTAAAATCACAGCTTCTAGAAGGTTTACATTATTTCCTAAAAAACACGAGTTTTTCAAAAATGTGTTTTATTTCATAAATGGAATCTACAAAGTATGCACATTCTACGTCATAAGGACTTTCTATAGTCTGCGCATGCGTCCGGAAATAAGAAAAGCTTGCCTCCCCCGTTTTTTAAAATCACAGATTCTAGAAGGTTTACATGCTTTCTTAAAAAACACGAGTTTTTATAAAATGTGTTTTATTTCATAAATGGAATCAACAAAGTATGCACATTCTACGTCATAACGACTTTCTATAGTTTGCGCATGCGTTTGGAAATAAGAAAAGATTACTCCCCCCGTTTTTTAAAATCACAGCTTCTAGAAGGTTACATGATTTCTTAAAAAACACGAGTTTTTAGAAAATTTGTTTTATTTCATAAATGGAATCAACAAAGTATGCACATTTTACGTCATAGCGACTTTCTGTAGTTTGCGCATGCGTCTGGAAATAACAAAAGCTTACTTCCACCGTTTTTTAAAATCGCAGCTTCTAGAACGTTTACAAGATTTCTTAAAAAACACGAGTTTTTAGACAATGTGTTTTATTTCATAAATGGAATCAACAAAATATGCACATTCTACGTCATAACGACTTTCTATAGTTTGCGCATGCGTTTGGAAATAAGAAAAGCTTACTTCCCTCTTTTTTTAAAATCACAGCTTCTAGAACGTTTACATGATTAGTTAAAAAACACGAGTTTTTAGAAAATGTGTTTTATTTCATAAATGGAATAAAAAAAGTATGCACATTCTACGTCATAGTGACTTTCTGTAGTTTGCGCATGCGTCCGGAAATAACAAAAGCTTACTTCCACCGTTTTTTAAAATCACAGCTTCTAGAACGTTTACAACATTTCTTATAAAACACGAGTTTTTAGAAAATGTGTATTATTTCATAAATGGAATCATCAAAGTATACACATTCTACGTCATAACGACTTTCTATAGTTTGCGCATTCGTTTGGAAATAAGAAAAGCTTACTTCCATTGTTTTTTAAAATCACAGCTTCTAGAAGGTTTACATGATTTCGTAAAAAACACGAGTTTTTAGTAAATGTGTTTTATTTCATAAATGGAATCTACAAATTATGCACATTCGACGTCATAATGACTTTCTATAGTTTGCGCATGCGTTTGGAAATAAGAAAATCCTACTTCCCCCATTTTTTAAAATCACAGCTTCTAGAAGGTTTATATGATTTCTTAAAAAACATGAGTTTTTAGAAAATGTGTTTTATTTCATAAATGGAATCAACAAAGTATGAACATTCTACGTCATAACGACTTTCTATAATTTGCACATGCGTTTGGAAATAAGAAAACCTGACTTCCCCTGTTTTTTAAAATCACAGCTTCTAGAAGGTTTACATGATTTCTTAAAAAACACGAGTTTTTAGAAAATGTGTTTTATTTCATAAATGGAATCAACAAAGTATGCACATTCTACGTCATAACGACTTTCTATAATTTGCGCATGCATTTGGAAATAAGAAAAGCTTACTTCCCCCGTTTCTTAAAATCACAGCTTCTAGAAGGTTTACATGATTTGTTAAAAAACACGAGTTTTTAGAAAATGTGTTTTATTTCATTAATGGAATCTAAAAAGTATGCACATTCTGCGTCATAACAACTTTCTATAGTTTGCGCATTCGTCCGGAAATAAGAAAAGCTTACTTCCACCGTTTTTTAAAATCACAGCTTCTAGAAGGTTTACATGATTTCTTAAAAAACAAGAGTTTTTAGAAAATGTGTTTTATTTCATAAATGGAATCGACAAAGTAAGCACATTCTACGTCATAACGACTTTCTATAGTTTGCGCATGCGTTTGGAAATAAGAAAAGCTGACTTCCCCCGTTTTTTAAAATCACAGCTTCTAGAAGGTTTACATGATTTCTTAAAAAACACGAGTTTTTAGAAGATGTGTTTTATTTCATCAATGGAATCAACAAAGTGTGCACATTCTACGTCATAACGACTTTCTATAGTTTGCGCATGCATTGGAAATAAGAAAAGCTTACTTCCCCCGTTTTTTAAAATCACAGCTTCTAGAAGGTTTACATGATTTGTTAAAAAACATGAGTTTTTAGAAAATGTGTTTTATTTCATAAATGAAATCAACAAAGTATGCACATTCTACGTCATAACGACTTTCTATAGTTTGCGCATGCGCCTGGAAATAAGAAAAGCTTACTTACACCGTTTTTTAAAATCACAGCTTCTAGAAGGTTTACATGATTTGTTAAAAAACACGAGTTTTTAGAAAATGTGTTTTATTTCATAAATGGAATCAACAAAGTATGCACATTCTACGTAATAATGACTTTCTGTAGTTTGCGTACTCGACCGGAAATAAGAAAAGCTTACTTCCACCGTTTTTTAAAATCACAGCTTCTAGAAGGTTTACATGATTTCGTAAAAAACACGAGTTTTTAGAAAATGTGTTTTATTTCATAAATGGAATCAACAAAGTATGCACATTCTACGTCATAAGGACTTTCTATAGTTTGCGCATGCATCCGGAAATAAGAAAAGCTTACTTCCCCCGTTTTTCAAAATCACAGCTTCTAGAAGGTTTACATGATTTCTTAAAAAACACGAGTTTTTAGAAAATGTGTTTTATTTCATAAATGGAATAAAAAAAGTATGCACATTCTACGTCATAACGACTTTATATAGTTTGTGCATGCGTTTGGAAATAAGAAAAGCTTACTTCCCCCGTTTTTTAAAATCACAGCTTCTAGAACGTTTACATGATTTGTTAAAAAACACGAGTTTTTAGAAAATGTGTTTTATTTCATAAATGGAATCAACAAAGTATGCACATTCTACGTCATAACGACTTTCTATAGTTTGCGCATGCGTCCGGAAATAAGAAAAGCTTACTTCCACCATTTTTTAAAATAATAGCTTCTAGAAGGTTTACATGATTTCGTAAAAAACACAAGCTTTTAGAAAATGTGTTTTATTTCATAAATGGAATCTACAAAGTATGCAAATTCTACGTCATAACGACTTTCTATAGTTTGTGCATTAGTCCGGAAATAAGAAAAGTTTACTTCCCCCGTTTTTTAAAATCACAGCTTCTAGAAGGTTTACATGATTTCTTAAAAAACACGAGTTTTTAGAAAATATGTTTTATGTCATAAATGGAATCAATAAGGTATGCACATTCTACGTCATAACGACTTTCTATAGTTTGCGCATTCATTTGGAAATAAGAAAAGCTTACTTCCCCCGTTTTTTAAAATCACAGCTTCTAGAAAGTTTACATGATTTCGTAAAAAACACGAGTTTTTAAAAAATGTGTTTTATTTCATAAATGGATTCTACAAAGTATGCACATTCTACGTCATAATGACTTTCTATAGTTTGCGCATGCGTCCGGAAATAAGAAAAGCTTACTTCCCCCGTTTTTTAAAATCACAGCTTCTAGAAGGTTTACATGATTTCGTAAAAAACAAGAGTTTTTAGAAAATGTGTTTTATTTCATAAATGGAATCTTCAAAGTATGCACATTCTACGTCATAATGGCTCTCTATAGTTTGCGCATGCGTCCGGAAATAAGAAAAGCTTACTTCCCCTGTTTTTTAAAATCACAGCTTCTAGAAGGTTTACATGATTTCTTAAAAAACACCAGTTTTTAGAAAATATGTTTTATTTCATAAATGGAATAAACAAAGTATGTATATTCTAGGTCATAACGACTTTTTATAGTTTGCGCATAAGTTTGGAAATAAGAAAAGCTTACTTCCCCCGTTTTTTAAAATCACAGCTTCTAGAAGGTTTACATGATTTCGTAAAAAACACGAGTTTTTAGAAAATGTGTTTTATTTCATAAATGGAATCAACAAAGTATGCACATTCTACGTCATAATGACTTTCTATAGTTTGCGCATTCATTTGGAAATAAGAAAAGCTTACTTCCACCTTTTTTTAAAATAAGAGCTTCTAGAAGGTTTACATGATTTCGTAAAATACACGAGTTTTTAGAAAATGTGTTTTATTTCATAAATGGAATATACAAAGTATGCACATTCTATGTCATAACGACTTTCTATAGTTTGCGCATGCATCCGGAAATAAGAAAAGCTTACTTCCCCTGTTTTTTAAAATCACAGCTTCGAGAAGGTTTACATGATTTCTTAAAAAATACGAGTTTTTAGAAAATGTGTTTTATTTCATAAATGGAATCAACAAAGTATGCACATTCTACGTCATAACGACTTTCTATAGTTTCCGCATGCATTTGGATATAAGAAAAGCTTACTTCCCCCGTTTTTTAAAATCACAGCTTCTAGAAGGTTTACATGATTTCGTAAAAAACATGAGTTTTCAGAAAATATGCTTTATTTCATAAATGGAATCTACAAAGTATGCACATTCTACGTCATAACGACTTTCTATAGTTTGCGCATGCGTCCGGAAATAAGAAAAGCTTACTTCCACCATTTTTTAAAATCACAGCTTCTAGAAGGTTTACATGATTTCGTAAAAAACACGAGTTTTTAGAAAATGTGTTTTATTTCATAAATGGAATCAACAAAGTATGCGCATTCTAAGTCATAAAGACTTTCTATAGTTTGCGCATGCGTTTGGAAATAGGAAAAGCTTACTTCCACCGTTTTTTTAAATAACAGCTTCTAGAAGGTTTACATGATTTCTTAAAAAACACGAGTTTTTAGAAAATGTGTTTTATTTCATAAATGGAATCAACAAAGTATCCACATTCTACGTCATAACGACTTTCTATAGTTTGCACATGCGTTTGGAAATAAGAAAAGCTTACTTCCCCCGTTTTTTAAAATCACAGCATCTAGAAGGTTTACATGATTTATTAAAAAACACGAATTTTTAGAAAAAGGTGTTTTATTTCATAAATGGAATCAACAAAGTATGCACATTCTATGTCATAACGACTTTCTATAGTTTGCGAATGCGTCCGGAAATAAGAAAAGCTTACTTCCACCATTTTTTAAAATCACAGCTTCTAGAAGGTTTACATGATTTCGTAAAAAACACGAGTTTTTAGAAAATGTGTTTTATTTCATAAATGGAATCTACAAAGTATGCACATTCTACGTCATAACGACTTTCTATAGTTTGCGCATGCGTCCAGAAATAAGAAAAGCTTACTTCCACCGTTTTTTAAAATCACAGCTTATTGAAGGTTTACATGATTTCGTAAAAAACACGAGTTTTTAGAAAATGTGTTTTATTTCATAAATGGAAACAACAAAGTATGCACATTCTATGTCATAACGACTTTCTATAGTTTGCGCATGCATTGGAAATAAGAAAAGCTTACTTCCCCCGTTTTTTAAAATCACAGCTTCTAGAAGGTTTACATGATTTGTTAAAAAACATGAGTTTTTAGAAAATGTGTTTTATTTCATAAATGAAATCAACAAAGTATGCACATTCTACGTCATAACGACTTTCTATAGTTTGCGCATGCGCCTGGAAATAAGAAAAGCTTACTTACACCGTTTTTTAAAATCACAGCTTCTAGAAGGTTTACATGATTTGTTAAAAAACACGAGTTTTTAGAAAATGTGTTTTATTTCATAAATGGAATCAACAAAGTATGCACATTCTACGTAATAATGACTTTCTGTAGTTTGCGTACTCGACCGGAAATAAGAAAAGCTTACTTCCACCGTTTTTTAAAATCACAGCTTCTAGAAGGTTTACATGATTTCGTAAAAAACACGAGTTTTTAGAAAATGTGTTTTATTTCATAAATGGAATCAACAAAGTATGCACATTCTACGTCATAAGGACTTTCTATAGTTTGCGCATGCATCCGGAAATAAGAAAAGCTTACTTCCCCCGTTTTTCAAAATCACAGCTTCTAGAAGGTTTACATGATTTCTTAAAAAACACGAGTTTTTAGAAAATGTGTTTTATTTCATAAATGGAATAAAAAAAGTATGCACATTCTACGTCATAACGACTTTATATAGTTTGTGCATGCGTTTGGAAATAAGAAAAGCTTACTTCCCCCGTTTTTTAAAATCACAGCTTCTAGAACGTTTACATGATTTGTTAAAAAACACGAGTTTTTAGAAAATGTGTTTTATTTCATAAATGGAATCAACAAAGTATGCACATTCTACGTCATAACGACTTTCTATAGTTTGCGCATGCGTCCGGAAATAAGAAAAGCTTACTTCCACCATTTTTTAAAATAATAGCTTCTAGAAGGTTTACATGATTTCGTAAAAAACACAAGCTTTTAGAAAATGTGTTTTATTTCATAAATGGAATCTACAAAGTATGCAAATTCTACGTCATAACGACTTTCTATAGTTTGTGCATTAGTCCGGAAATAAGAAAAGTTTACTTCCCCCGTTTTTTAAAATCACAGCTTCTAGAAGGTTTACATGATTTCTTAAAAAACACGAGTTTTTAGAAAATATGTTTTATGTCATAAATGGAATCAATAAGGTATGCACATTCTACGTCATAACGACTTTCTATAGTTTGCGCATTCATTTGGAAATAAGAAAAGCTTACTTCCCCCGTTTTTTAAAATCACAGCTTCTAGAAAGTTTACATGATTTCGTAAAAAACACGAGTTTTTAAAAAATGTGTTTTATTTCATAAATGGATTCTACAAAGTATGCACATTCTACGTCATAATGACTTTCTATAGTTTGCGCATGCGTCCGGAAATAAGAAAAGCTTACTTCCCCCGTTTTTTAAAATCACAGCTTCTAGAAGGTTTACATGATTTCGTAAAAAACAAGAGTTTTTAGAAAATGTGTTTTATTTCATAAATGGAATCTACAAAGTATGCACATTCTACGTCATAATGGCTCTCTATAGTTTGCGCATGCGTCCGGAAATAAGAAAAGCTTGCTTCCCCTGTTTTTTAAAATCACAGCTTCTAGAAGGTTTACATGATTTCTTAAAAAACACCAGTTTTTAGAAAATATGTTTTATTTCATAAATGGAATAAACAAAGTATGTATATTCTAGGTCATAACGACTTTTTATAGTTTGCGCATAAGTTTGGAAATAAGAAAAGCTTACTTCCCCCGTTTTTTAAAATCACAGCTTCTAGAAGGTTTACATGATTTCGTAAAAAACACGAGTTTTTAGAAAATGTGTTTTATTTCATAAATGGAATCAACAAAGTATGCACATTCTACGTCATAATGACTTTCTATAGTTTGCGCATTCATTTGGAAATAAGAAAAGCTTACTTCCACCTTTTTTTAAAATAAGAGCTTCTAGAAGGTTTACATGATTTCGTAAAAAACACGAGTTTTTAGAAAATGTGTTTTATTTCATAAATGGAATATACAAAGTATGCACATTCTATGTCATAACGACTTTCTATAGTTTGCGCATGCATCCGGAAATAAGAAAAACTTACTTCCCCTGTTTTTTAAAATCACAGCTTCGAGAAGGTTTACATGATTTCTTAAAAAATACGAGTTTTTAGAAAATGTGTTTTATTTCATAAATGGAATCAACAAAGTATGCACATTCTACGTCATAACGACTTTCTATAGTTTCCGCATGCATTTGGATATAAGAAAAGCTTACTTCCCCCCGTTTTTTAAAATCACAGCTTCTAGAAGGTTTACATGATTTCGTAAAAAACATGAGTTTTCAGAAAATATGCTTTATTTCATAAATGGAATCTACAAAGTATGCACATTCTACGTCATAACGACTTTCTATAGTTTGCGCATGCGTCCGGAAATAAGAAAAGCTTACTTCCACCATTTTTTAAAATCACAGCTTCTAGAAGGTTTACATGATTTCGTAAAAAACACGAGTTTTTAGAAAATGTGTTTTATTTCATAAATGGAATCAACAAAGTATGCGCATTCTAAGTCATAAAGACTTTCTATAGTTTGCGCATGCGTTTGGAAATAGGAAAAGCTTACTTCCACCGTTTTTTTAAATAACAGCTTCTAGAAGGTTTACATGATTTCTTAAAAAACACGAGTTTTTAGAAAATGTGTTTTATTTCATAAATGGAATCAACAAAGTATCCACATTCTACGTCATAACGACTTTCTATAGTTTGCAAATGCGTTTGGAAATAAGAAAAGCTTACTTCCCCCGTTTTTTAAAATCACAGCATCTAGAAGGTTTACATGATTTATTAAAAAACACGAATTTTTAGAAAAAGGTGTTTTATTTCATAAATGGAATCAACAAAGTATGCACATTCTATGTCATAACGACTTTCTATAGTTTGCGAATGCGTCCGGAAATAAGAAAAGCTTACTTCCACCATTTTTAAAATCACAGCTTCTAGAAGGTTTACATGATTTCGTAAAAACCACGAGTTTTTAGAAAATGTGTTTTATTTCATAAATGGAATCTACAAAGTATGCACATTCTACGTCATAACGACTTTCTATAGTTTGCGCATGCGTCCAGAAATAAGAAAAGCTTACTTCCACCGTTTTTTAAAATCACAGCTTATTGAAGGTTTACATGATTTCGTAAAAAACACGAGTTTTTAGAAAATGTGTTTTATTTCATAAATGGAATCTACAAAGTATGCACATTCTACGTCATAACGACTTTCTATAGTTTGCGCATGCGTCCGGAAAAAAGAAAAGCTTACTTCCACCGTTTTTTAAAATCACAGCTTCTAGAAGGTTTACGTGATTTCGTAAAAAACATGAGCTTTTAGAAAATGTGTTTTATTTCATAAATGGAATCAACAAAGTAGGCACTTTCTACTTCATAACGACTTTCTATAGTTTGCGCATGCGTTTGGAGATAAGAAAAGCTTACTTCCCCCGTTTTTTAAAATCACAGCTTCTAAAAGGTTTACATGATTTCTTAAAAAACACGAGTTTTTAGAAAATGTGTTTTATTTCATAAATGGAAACAACAAAGTATGCACATTCTATGTCATAACGACTTTCTATAGTTTGTGCATGCGTCTGGAAATAAGAAAAGCTTACTTCCACCGTTTTTTAAAATCACAGCTTCTAGAAGGTTTACATGATTTCTTAAAAAACACGAGTTTTTAGAAAATGTGTTTTATTTCATCAATGGAATCGACAAAGTATGCACATTTTACGTCATAACGACTTTCTATAGTTTGCGCATTCGTCCGGAAATAAGAAAAGCTTACTTCCACCATTTTTTAAAATCACAGCTTCTAGAAGGTTTACATGATTTCGTAAAAAACACGAGTTTTTAGAAAATGTGCTTTATTTCATAATTGGAATCTACAAAGTATGCACATTCTACGTCATAACGACTTTTTGTAGTTTGACCATGCGTCCGGAAATAAGAAAAGCTTACTTCCCCCGTTTTTTAAAATCACAGCTTCTAGAAGGTTTACATGATTTCTTAAAAAACACGAGTTTTTTAGAAAATGTGTTTTACTTCATAAATGGAATCTACAAAGTATGCACGTTCTACATCATAACGACTTTCTATAGTTTGCGCATGCGTCCGGAAATAAGAAAAGCTTACTTCCCTCGTTTTTTAAAATCACAGCTTCTAGAAGGTTTACATAATTTCTTAAAAAACACGAGTTTTTAGAAAATGTGTTTTATATCATAAATGGAATGAACAAAGTATGCACATTCTATGTCATAACGCCTTTCTATAGTTTGCGCATGCGTTTGGAAATAAGAAAAGCTTACTTCCCTCATTTTTTACAATCTCAGCTTCTAGAAGGTTTACATGATTTCTTAAAAAACACGAGTTTTTCTAAAATGTTTTTTATTTCATAAATGGAATCTACAAAGTATGCACATTCTACGTCATAACGACTTTCTATAGTTTGCGCATGCCTCCGGAAATAAGAAAAGCTTACTTCCCCCGTTTTTTAAAATCACAGCTTCTAGAAGGTTTACATGATTTCTTAAAAAACACGAGTTTTTAGAAAATGTGTTTTATTTCATCAATGGAATCAACAAAATATGCACATTCTACATCATAACGACTTTCTATAGTTTGTGCATGCGTTTGGAAATAAGAAAAGCTTACTTCCACCGTTTTTTAAAATCACAGCTTCTAGAAGGTTTACATGATTTCGTAAAAAACACGAGTTTTTAGAAAATGTGTTTTATTTCAAAAATGGAATCTACAAAGTATGCACATTCTACGTCATAACGACTTTCTATAGTTTGCGCATGCGTCCGGAAATAAGAAAAGCTTACTTCCCTTGTTTTTTAAAATCACAGCTTCTAGAAGGTTTACATGATTTCTTAAAAAATACGAGTTTTTAGAAAATGTGTTTTATTTCATAAATGGAATCAACAAAGTATCCACATTCTACGTCATAACGACTTTCTATAGTTTGCACATGCGTTTGGAAATAAGAAAAGCTTACTTCCCCTGTTTTTTAAAATCACAGCTTCTAGAAGGTTTACATGATTTATTAAAAAATACGAATTTTTAGAAAAGGTGTTTTATTTCATAAATAGAATCAACAAAGTATGCACATTGTATGTCATAACGACTTTCTATAGTTTGCGAATGCGTCCGGAAAAAAGAAAAGCTTACTTCCACCGTTTTTTAAAATCACAGCTTCTAGAAGGTTTACATGATTTCGTAAAAAACACGAATTTTTAGAAAATGTGTTTTATTTCATAAATGGAATCTACAAAGTATGCACATTCTACGTCATAACGACTTTGTATAGTTTGCGCATGCGTCCAGAAATAAGAAAAGCTTACTTCCACCATTTTTTAAAATCACAGCTTCTTGAAGTTTTACATGATTTCGTAAAAAACACGAGTTTTTATAAAATGTGTTTTATTTCATAAATGGAATCTACAAAGTATGCACATTCTACGTCATAACGACTTTCTATAGTTTGCGCATGCGTCCGGAAATGAGAAAAGCTTACTTCCCCCGTTTTTTAAAATCACAGCTTCTAGAAGGTTTACATGATTTCTTAAAAAACACGAGTTTTTAGAAAATGTGTTTTATTTCATAAATGGAATCAACAAAGTATGCACATTCTACGTCATAACGACTTTCTATAGTTTGCGCATGCGTTTGGAAATAAGCAAAGCTTACTTCCCCCGTTTTTTAAAATCACAGCTTCTAGAAGGTTTACATGATTTCTTAAAAAACACGAGTTTTTAGAAAATGTGTTTTACTTGATAAATGGAAACAACAAAGTATGCACATTCTACGTCATAACGACTTTCTATAGTTTGCGCATGCGTCCGGAAATAAGAAAAGCTTACTTCCACCATTTTTTAAAATCACAACTTCTAGAAGGTTTACATGATTTCTTAAAAAACACAAGTTTTTAGAAAATGTGTTTTATTTCATCAATGGAATGGAAAAAGTATGCACATTCTACGTCATGACGTCTTTCTATAGTTTCCGCATTCGTCCGGAAATAAGAAAAGCTTACTTCCACCGTTTTTTAAAATCACACCTTCTAGAAGGTTTACATGATTTCGTAAAAAACAAGAGTTTTTAGAAAATGTGCTTTATTTCATAAATGGAATCTACAAAGTATGCACATTCTACGTCATAACGACTTTCTATAGTTTGCGCATGCGTTTGGAAATAAGAAAAGCTTACTTCCCCCGTTTTTTAAAATCACAGCTTCTAGAAGGTTTACATGATTTCTTAAAAAACATGAGTTTTTAGAAAATGTGTTTTATTTCATAAATGGAAGAACATAGTGTGCACATTCTATGTCATAACGACTTTCTATAGTTTGCGCATGCGTCCGGAAATAATAAAAGCTTACTTCCACCGTTTTTTAAAATCACAGCTTCTTGAAGGTTTACATGATTTCGTAACAAACACGAGTTTTTAGAAAATGTGTTTTATTTCATAAATGGAATCTACAAAGTATGCACATTCTACGTCATAACGACTTTCTATAGTTTGCGCATGCGTCCGGAAATGAGAAAAGCTTACTTCCCCCGTTTTTTAAAATCACAGCTTCTAGAAGGTTTACATGATTTCTTAAAAAACATGAGTTTTTAGAAAATGTGTTTTATTTCATAAATGGAATCAACATAGTATGCACATTCTACGTCATAACGACTTTCTATAGTTTGCGCATGCGTTTGGAAATAAGAAAAGCTTACTTCCCCCGTTTTTTAAAATCACAGATTCTAGAAGGTTTACATGATTTCTTAAAAAACACGAGTATTTAGAAAATGTGTTTTATTTCATAAATGGAAACAACAAAGTATGCACATTCTATGTCATAACGACTTTCTATAGTTTGCGCATGCGTCCGGAAATAAGAAAAGCTTACTTCCACCGTCTTTTAAAATCACAGCTTCTAGAAGGTTTACATGATTTCTTAAAAAACAAGAGTTTTTAGAAAATGTGTTTTATTTCATCAATGGAATCAACAAAGTATGCACATTCTACGTCATAACGACTTTCTATAGTTTGCGCATGCGTTTGGAAATAAGAAAAGCTTACTTCCACCGTTTTTTAAAATCACAGCTTCTAGAAGGTTTACATGATTTCTTAAAAAACACGAGTTTTTAGAAAATGTGTTTTATTTCATAAATGGAATCAACAAAGTATGCACATTCTACGTCATAACGACTTTCTATAGTTTGCGCATGCCTTTGGAAATAAGAAAAGCTTACTTCCTTCGTTTTTTTAAATCATAGCTTCTAGAAGGTTTACATGATTTCCACAAAAACACGAGTTTTTAGAAAATGTGTTTTATTTCATATATGGAATCTACAAACTATGCACATTCTACGTCATAACGACTTTCTATAGTTTGCACATGCGTCCGGAAATAAGAAAAGCTTACTTCCCCCGTTTTTTAAAATCACAGCTTCTAGAAGGTTTACATGATTTCGTAAAAAACACGAGTTTTTAGAAAATGTGTTTTATTTCATAAATGGAATCTACAAAGTATGCACATTCTACATCATAATGACTTTCTATAGTTTGCACATGCGTCCGGAAATAAGAAAAGCTTACTTCCCCCGTTTTTTAAAATCACAGCTTCTAGAAGGTTTATGTGATTTCGTAAAAAACATGAGTTTTTAGAAAATGTGTTTTATTTCATAAATGGAATCAACAAAGTATGCACATTCTACGTCATAACGACTTTCTATAGTTTGCGCATGCGTCCGGAAATAAGAAAAGCTTACTTCCCCCGTTTTTTAAAATCACAGCTTCTAGAAGGTTTACATGATTTCGTAAAAAACATGAGTTTTTAGAACATGTGTTTTATTTCATAAATGGAATCAACAAAGTATGCACATTCTACGTCATAACGACTTTCTATAGTTTGCGCATGTGTTTGGAAATAAGAAAAGCTTACTTCCCCCGTTTTTTAAAATCACAGCTTCTACAAGGTTTACATGATTTCGTAAAAAACACGAGTTTTTTGAAAATGTGTTTTATTTCATAAATGGAATCTACAAAGTATGCACATTCTACGTCATAACGACTTTCTATAGTTTGCGCATGCGTACGAAAATAAGAAAAGCTTACTTCCCCCGTTTTTTAAAATCACAGCTTCTAGAAGGTTTACATGATTTCTTAAAAAACACGAGTTTTTAGAAAATGTGTTTTATTTCATAAATGGAATCTAAAAAGTATGCACATTCTACGTCATAACGACTTTCTATAGTTTGCGCATGCGTACGGAAATAAGAAAAGCTTACTTCCCCCATTTTTTAAAATCACAGCTTCTAGAAGGATTACATGATTTCGTAAAAAACACAAGTGTTTCAAAAATGTGTTTTATTTCATAAATGAAATCAACAAAATATGCACATTCTACGTCATAACGACTTTCTATAGTTTGTGCATGCGTTTGGAAATAGGAAAAGCGTACTTCCCTCGTTTTTTAAAATCACAGCTTTTAGAAGGTTTACATGATTTCTTAAAAAACACGAGTTTTTAGAAAATGTATTTTATTTCGTAAATGGAATCAACAAAGTATGCACATTCTACGTCATAACGACTTTCTATAGTTTGCACATGCGTCCGGAAATAAGAAAAGCTTACTTCCACCGTTTTTTAAAATCACAACTTCTAGAAGGTTTACATGATTTCTTAAAAAACACGAGTTTTTAGAAAATGTGTTTTATTTCATAAATGGAATCAACAAAGTATGCACATTCTACGTCATAACGACTTTCTATAGTTTGCGCATGCGTTTGGAAATAAGAAAAGCTTACTTCCCCCGTTTTTCAAAATCACAGCTTCTAGAACGTTTACATGATTTGTTTAAAAACACGAGTTTTTAGAAAATATGTTTTATTTCATAAATGCAATCAACAAAGTATGCACATTCTACGTCATAAAGAATTTCTATAGTTTGCCCATGCATCCGGAAATAAGAAAAGCTTAGTTCAAATTTTTTTTAAAATAATAGCTTCTAGAAGGTTTAGATGATTTCGTAAAAAACAAGAGTTTTTAGAAAATGTGTTTTATTTCATAAATGGAATCTACAAAGTATGCACATTCTACGTCATAACGACTTTCTATAGTTTGCGCATGCGTCCGGAAATGAGAAAAGCTTACTTCCCCCGTTTTTTAAAATCACAGCTTCTAGAAGGTTTACATGATTTCATTAAAAACACGAGTTTTTAGAAAATGTATTTTAGTTCATAAATGGAATCAACAAAGTATGCACATTCTACGTCATAACGACTTTCTATAGTTTTCACATGCGTCCGGAAATAAGAAAAGCTTACTTCCACCGTTTTTTAAAATCACAACTTCTAGAAGGTTTACATGATTTCTTAAAAAACACGAGTTTTTAGAAAATGTTTTTTATTTCATAAATGGAATCAACAAAGTATGCACATTCTACGTCATAACGACTTTCTATAGTTTGCGCATGCGTTTGGAAATAAGAAAAGCTTACTTCCCCCGTTTTTAAAAATCACAGCTTCTAGAACGTTTACATGATTTGTTTAAAAACACGAGTTTTTAGAAAATGTGTTTTATTTCATAAATGGAATCAACAAAGTATGCACATTCTACATCATAACGAATTTCTATAGTTTGCGCATGCATCCGGAAATAAGAAAAGCTTAGTTCCACCTTTTTTTAAAATAATAGCTTCTAGAAGGTTTAGATGATTTCGTAAAAAACACGAGTTTTTAGAAAATGTGTTTTATTTCATAAATGGAATCTACAAAGTATGCACATTCTACGTCATAACGACTTTCTATAGTTTGCGCATGCGTTTGGAAATAAGAAAAGCTTACTTCCACCGTTTTTTAAAATCACAGCTTCTAGAAGGTTTACATGATTTCTTAAAAAACACGAGTTTTTAGAAAATGTGTTTTATTTCATAAATGGAATCAACAAAGTATGCACATTCTACGTCATAACGACTTTCTATAGTTTGCGCATGCCTTTGGAAACAAGAAAAGCTTACTTCCTTCGTTTTTTTAAATCACAGCTTCTAGAAGGTTTACATGATTTCCACAAAAACACGAGTTTTTAGAAAATGTGTTTTATTTCATATATGGAATCTACAAAGTATGCACATTCTACGTCATAACGACTTTCTATAGTTTGCACATGCGTCCGGAAATAAGAAAAGCTTACTTCCCCCGTTTTTTAAAATCACAGCTTCTAGAAGGTTTACATGATTTCGTAAAAAACACGAGTTTTTAGAAAATGTGTTTTATTTCATAAATGGAATCTACAAAGTATGCACATTCTACATCATAATGACTTTCTATAGTTTGCACATGCGTCCGGAAATAAGAAAAGCTTAGTTCCCCCGTTTTTTAAAATCACAGCTTCTAGAAGGTTTATGTGATTTCATAAAAAACATGAGTTTTTAGAAAATGTGTTTTATTTCATAAATGGAATCAACAAAGTATGCACATTCTACGTCATAACGACTTTCTATAGTTTGCGCATGCGTCCGGAAATAAGAAAAGCTTACTTCCCCCGTTTTTTAAAATCACAGCTTCTAGAAGGTTTACATGATTTCGTAAAAAACATGAGTTTCTAGAACATGTGTTTTATTTCATAAATGGAATCAACAAAGTATGCACATTCTACGTCATAACGACTTTCTATAGTTTGCGCATGTGTTTGGAAATAAGAAAAGCTTACTTCCCCCGTTTTTTAAAATCACAGCTTCTAGAAGGTTTACATGATTTCGTAAAAAACACGAGTTTTTCGAAAATGTGTTTTATTTCATAAATGGAATCTACAAAGTATGCACATTCTACGTCATAACGACTTTCTATAGTTTGCGCATGCGTACGAAAATAAGAAAAGCTTACTTCCCCCGTTTTTTAAAATCACAGCTTCTAGAAGGTTTACATGATTTCTTAAAAAACACGAGTTTTTAGAAAATGTGTTTTATTTCATAAATGGAATCTAAAAAGTATGCACATTCTACGTCATAACGACTTTCTATAGTTTGCGCATGCGTACGGAAATAAGAAAAGCTTACTTCCCCCATTTTTTAAAATCACAGCTTCTAGAAGGATTACATGATTTCGTAAAAAACACGAGTGTTTCGAAAATGTGTTTTATTTCATAAATGAAATCAACAAAATATGCACATTCTACGTCATAACGACTTTCTATAGTTTGTGCATGCGTTTGGAAATTGGAAAAGTGTAGTTCCCTCGTTTTTTAAAATCACAGCTTTTAGAAGGTTTACATGATTTCTTAAAAAACACGAGTTTTTAGAAAATGTATTTTATTTCATAAATGGAATCAACAAAGTATGCACATTCTACGTCATAACGACTTTCTATAGTTTGCACATGCGTCCGGAAATAAGAAAAGCTTACTTCCACCGTTTTTTAAAATCACAACTTCTAGAAGGTTTACATGATTTCTTAAAAAACACGAGTTTTTAGAAAATGTGTTTTATTTCATAAATGGAATCAACAAAGTATGCACATTCTACGTCATAACGACTTTCTATAGTTTGCGCATGCGTTTGGAAATAAGAAAATCTTACTTCCCCCATTTTTCAAAATCACAGCTTCTAGAACGTTTACATGATTTGTTTAAAAACACGAGTTTTTAGAAAATATGTTTTATTTCATAAATGGAATCAACAAAGTATGCACATTCTACGTCATAAAGAATTTCTATAGTTTGCCCATGCATCCGGAAATAAGAAAAGCTTAGTTCCACTTTTTTTTAAAATAATAGCTTCTAGAAGGTTTAGATGATTTCGTAAAAAACAAGAGTTTTTAGAAAATGTGTTTTATTTCATAAATGGAATCTACAAAGTATGCACATTCTACGTCATAACGACTTTCTATAGTTTGTGCATGCATCCGGAAATGAGAAAAGCTTACTTCCCCCGTTTTTTAAAATCACAGCTTCTAGAAGGTTTACATGATTTCATTAAAAACACGAGTTTTTAGAAAATGTATTTTATTTCATAAATGGAATCAACAAAGTATGCACATTCTACGTCATAACGACTTTCTATAGTTTGCACATGCGTCCGGAAATAAGAAAAGCTTACTTCCACCGTTTTTTAAAATCACAACTTCTAGAAGGTTTACATGATTTCTTAAAAAACACGAGTTTTTAGAAAATGTTTTTTATTTCATAAATGGAATCAACAAAGTATGCACATTCTACGTCATAATGACTTTCTATAGTTTGCACATGCGTTTGGAAATAAGAAAAGCTTACTTCCCCCGTTTTTCAAAATCACAGCTTCTAGAACGTTTACATGATTTGTTTAAAAACACGAGTTTTTAGAAAATGTGTTTTATTTCATAAATGGAATCAACAAAGTATGCACATTCTACGTCATAACGAATTTCTATAGTTTGCGCATGCATACGGAAATAAGAAAAGCTTAGTTCCACCTTTTTTTAAAATAATAGCTTCTAGAAGGTTTAGAAGATTTCGTAAAAAACACGAGTTTTTAGAAAATGTGTTTTATTTCATAAATGGAATCTACAAAGTATGCACATTCTACGTCATAACGACTTTCTATAGTTTGCGCATGCGTCTGGAAATAAGAAAAGCTTACTTCCACCGTTTTTTAAAATCACAGCTTCTAGAAGGTTTACATGATTTTGTAAAAAACACGAGTTTTTGAAAATGTGTTTTATTTCATAAATGGAATCTACAAAGTATGCGCATTCTACGTCATAACGAATTTGTATGGTTTGCGCATGCGTTTGGAAATAAGAAAAGCTTACTTACCCCGCTTTTTAAAATCACAGCTTCTAGAAGGTTTACAAGATTTCGTAAAAAACACGAGTTTTTAGAAAATGTGTTTTATTTCATAAATGGAATCTACAAAGTATGCACATTCTACGTCATAACGACTTTCTATTGTTTGCGCATGCGTCCGGAAATAAGAAAAGCTTACTTCCACCGTTTTTTAAAATCACAGCTTCTAGAAGGTTTACATGATTTCGTAAAAAACACGAGTTTTTAGAAAATGTGTTTTATTTCATAAATGGAATCTACAAAGTATGCACATTCTACGTCAGAAAGACTTTCTATAGTTTGCACATGCGTCCGGAAATAAGAAATCTTACTTCCCCCGTTTTTTAAAATCACAGCTTCTAGAAGGTTTACATGATTTCGTAAAAAACACGAATTTTTAGAAAATGTGTTTTATTTCATAAATGGAATCTACAAAGTATGCACATTCTACGTCATAACGACTTTCTATAGTTTGCGCATGCGTCCGGAAATAGGAAAAGCTTACTTCCACCATTTCTTAAAATCACAGCTTCTAAAAGGTTTACATGATTTCGAAAAAAACACGAGGTTTTAGAAAATGTGTTTTATTTCATAAATGGAATCTACAAAGTATGCACATTCTACGTCATAACGACATTCTATAGTTTGCGCATGCGTCTAGAAATAAGAAAAGCTTACTTCCACAGTTTTTTAAAATCACAGCTTCTAGAAGGTTTACATGATTTCGTAAAAAACGCGAGTTTTTAGAAAATGTGTTTTATTTCATAAATGGAATCTACAAAGTATGGACATTCTACGTCATAACGACTTTCTATAGTTTGCGCATGCCTCCGGAAATAAGAAAAGCTTACTTCCACCGTTTTTTAAAATCACAGCTTCTAGAAGGTTTAGATGATTTCGTAAAAACCACGAGTTTTTAGAAAATGTGTTTTATTTCATAAATGGAATCTACAAAGTATGCACATTCTACGTCATAACAACTTTCTATAGTTTGCGCATGCATCCGGAAATAAGAAAAGCTTACTTCCCCCATTTTTTAAAATCACAGCTTCTAGAAGGTTTACATGATTTCTTAAAAAACACGAGTTTTTAGAAAATGTGTTTTATTTCATAAATGGAATCAACAAAGTATGCACATTCTACGTCATAACAACTTTCTATAGTTTGCGCATGCGTTTGGAAATAAGAAAAGCTTACTTCCCCCTTTTTTTAAAATCACAGCTTCTAGAAGGTTTACATGATTTCTTAAAAAACATGAGTTTTTAGAAAATGTGTTTTATTTCATAAATAGAATCAACAAAGTACACACATTCTATGTCATAACGACTTTCTCTAGTTTGCCCATGCGTCCGGAAATAAGAAAAGCTTACTTCCACCATTTTTTAAAATCACAGCTTATAGAAGGTTTACATGATTTCGTAAAAAACACGAGTTATTAGAAAATGTTTTTTATTTCATAAATGGAATCTACAAAGTATGCACATTCGGAGTCATAACGACATTCTATAGTTTGCGCATGCGTCCGGAAATAAGAAAAGCTTACTTCCCCCATTTTTTAAAATCACAGCTTCTAAAAGATTTACATGATTTCCTAAAAAACACGAGTCTTTAGAAAATGTGTTTTATTTCATAAACGGAATCAACAAAGTATGCACATTCTACGTCATAACAACTTTCTATAGTTTGCGCATGCGTTTGGAAATAAGAAAAGCTTACTTCCCACGTTTTTTAAAATCACAGCTTCTAGAAGGTTTACATGATTTCTTAAAAAACACGAGTTTTTAGAAAATGTGTTTTATTTCATAAATGGAATCAAGAAAGTATGCACATTCTACGTCATAACGACTTTCTATAGTTTGCGCATGCGTTTGGAAATAAGAAAAGCTTACTTCCCCCGTTTTTTAAAATCACAGGTTCTAGAAGGTTTACATGATTTCTTAAAAAACACGAGTTTTTAGAAAATGTGTTTTATTTCATAAATGGAAACAACAAAGTATGCACATTCTATGTCATAACGATTTTCTATAGTTTGCGCATGCGTCCGGAAATAAGAAAAGCTTACTTCGACCGTCTTTTAAAATCACAGCTTCTAGAAGGTTTACATGATTTCTTAAAAAACAAGAGTTTTTAGAAAATGTGTTTTATTTCATCAATGGAATCAACAAAGTATGCACATTCTACGTCATAACGACTTTCTATAGTTTGCGCATGCGTTTGGAAATAAGAAAAGCTTACTTCCCCCATTTTTTAAAATCACAGCTTCTAGAAGGTTTACATGATTTCTTAAAAAATACGAGTTTTTAGAAAATGTGTTTTCTTTCATAAATGGAATCAACAAAGTATGCACATTCTACGTCATAACGAATTTCTATAGTTTCCGCATGCGTCCGGAAATAAGAAAAGCTTACTTCCCCCGTTTTTTAAAATCACACCTTCTAGAAGGTTTACATGACTTCTTAAAAAACACGAGTTTTTAGAAAATGTGTTTTATTTCATAAATGGAATCAACAAAGTATGCAGATTCTACGTCATAACGCCTTTCTATAGTTTGCACATGCGTTTGGAAATAAGAAAAGCTTACTTCCCCCGATTTTTAAAATCACAGCTTCTAGAAGGTTTACATGATTTCTTAAAAAACACGAGTTTTTAGAAAATGTGTTTTATTTCATAAATGGAAAAACAAAGTATGCAGATTCTATGTGATAACGACTTTCTATAGTTTGCGCATGCGTCCGGAAATAAGAAAACCTTACTTCCACCGTTTTTTAAAATCACAGCTTCTTGAAGGTTTACATGATTTCTTAAAAAACACGAGTTTTTAGAAAATATGTTTTATTTCATCAATGGAATCAACAAAGTATGCACATTCTACGTCATAACGACTTTCTATAGTTTGCGCATGCGTTTGGAAATAAGAAAAGCTTACTTCCACCGTTTTTTGAAATCACAGCTTCTAGAAGGTTTACATGATTTCTTAAAAAATGCGAGTTTTTAGAAAATGTGTTTTATTTCATAAATGGAATCAACAAAGTATGCACATTCTACGTCATAACGACTTTCTATAGTTTGCGCATGCGTTTGGAAATAAGAAAAGCTTACTACCCCCGTTTTTTAAAATCACAGCTTCTAGAAGGTTTACATGATTTCTTAAAAAACACGAGTTTTAAGAAAATGTGTTTTATATCATAAATGGAAACAACAAAGTATGCACATTCTATGTCATAACGACTTTCTATAGTTTGCTCATGCGTCCGGAAGTAAGAAAAGTTTACTTCCACCGTTTTTTAAAATCACAGCTTCTAGAAGGTTTACATGATTTCTTAAAAAACATGAGTTTTTAGAAAATGTGTTTTATTTCATCAATGGAATCAACAAAGTATGCACATTCTACGTCATAACGACTTTCTATAGTTTGCGCATGTGTTTGGAAATAAGAAAAGCTTACTTCCACCGTTTTTTCAAATCACAGCTTCTAGAAGGTTTACATGATTTCTTAAAAAACACGAGTTTTTAGAAAATGTGTTTTATTTCATAAATGGAATCAACAAAGTATGCACATTCTACGTCATAACGACTTTCTATAGTTTGCACATGCGTTTGGAAATAAGAAAAGCTTACTTCCCTCGTTTTTTTAAATCACAGCTTCTAGAAGGTTTACATGATTTCTTAAAAAACACGAGTTTTTAGAAAATGTGTTTTATTTCATAAATGGAATCTACAAAGTATGCACATTCTACGTCATAACTACTTTCTATAGTTTGCACATGCGTCCGGAAATAACAAAAGCTTACTTCCCCCGTTTTTTAAAATCACAGCTTCTAGAAGGTTTACATGATTTCGTAAAAAACATGAGTTTTTAGAAAATGTGTTTTATTTCATAAATGGAATGAACAAAGTATGCACATTCTACGTCATAACGACTTTCTATAGTTTGTGCATGCGTGTGGAAATAAGAAAAGCTTACTTCCACCGTTTTTCAAAATCACAGCTTCTAGAAGGTTTCCATGATTTCGTAAAAAACACGAGTTTTTAGAAAATGTGTTTTATTTCATAAATGGAATCTACAAAGTATGCACATTCTACGTCATAACGACTTTCTATAGTTTGCGCATCCGTCCGGAAATAAGAAAAGCTTACTTCCCCCGTTTTTTAAAATCACAACTTCTAGAAGGTTTACATGACTTCTTAAAAAACACGAGTTTTTAGAAAATGTGTTTTATTTCATAAATGGAATCAACAAAGTATGCAGATTCTACGTCATAACGACTTTCTATAGTTTACGCATGCGTTTGGAAATAAGAAAAGCTTACTTCCCCTGATTTTTAAAATCACAGCTTCTGGAAGGTTTACATGATTTCGTAAAAAAAACGAGTTTTTAGAAAATGTGTTTTATTTCATAAATGGAATCTACAAAGTATGCACATTCTACATCATAATGACTTTCTATAGTTTCCGCATGCGTCCGGAAATAAGAAAAGCTTGCTTCCCCCATTTTTTAAAATCACAACTTCTAGAAGGTTTACATGACTTCTTAAAAAACACGAGTTTTTAGAAAATGTGTTTTATTTCATAAATGGAATCAACAAAGTATGCACATTCTACGTCATAACGACTTTCTATAGTTTGCGCATGCATCCGGAAATGAGAAAAGCTTACTTCCCCCGTTTTTTAAAATCACAGCTTCTAGAAGGTTTACATGATTTCTTAAAAAACACGAGTTTTTAGAAAATGTGTTTTATTTCATAAATGGAATCAACAAAGTATGCACATTCTACGTCATAACGACTTTCTATAGTTTGCGCATGCGTTTGGAAATAAGAAAAGCTTACTTCCCCCGTTTTTTAAAATCACAGCTTCTAGAAGGTTTACATGATTTCTTAAAAAACACGAGTTTTAAGAAAATGTGTTTTATTTCATAAATGGAAACAACAAAGTATGCACATACTATGTCATAACGACTTTCTATAGTTTGCTCATGCATCCGGAAATAAGAAAAGGTTACTTCCACCGTTTTTTAAAATCACAGCTTCTAGAAGGTTTACATGATTTCTTAAAAAACACGAGTTTTTAGAAAATGTGTTTTATTTCATCAATGGAATCAACAAAGTATGCACATTCTACGTCATAACAACTTTCTATAGTTTGCGCATGCGTTTGGAAATAAGAAAAGCTTACTTCCACGGTTTTTTGAAATCACAGCTTCTAGAAGGTTTACATGATTTCTTAAAAAACACGAGTTTTTAGAAAATGTGTTTTATTTCATAAATGGAATCAACAAAGTATGCACATTCTACATCATAATGACTTTCTATAGTTTGCGCATGCGTTTGGAAATAAGAAAAGCTTACTTCCCCCGTTTTTTAAAATCACAGCTTCTAGAAGGTTTACATGATTTATTAAAAAACACGAATTTTTAGAAAAGGTGTTTTATTTCATAAATGGAATCAACAAAGTATGCACATTGTATGTCATAACGACTTTCCCTAGTTTGCGCATGCGTCCGGAAATAAGAAAAGCTTACTTCCCCCGTTTTTTAAAATCACAGCATCTAGAAGGTTTACGTGATTTCGTAAAAAACATGAGTTTTTAGAAAATGTGTTTTATTTCATAAATGGAATCAACAAAGTATGCCCATTCTACGTCATAACGACTTTCTATAGTTTGCGCATGCGTTTGGAAATAAGAAAAGCTTACTTCCCCCATTTTTTAAAATCACAGCTTGTAGAAGGTTTACATGATTTCTTAAAAAACGCGAGTTTTTAGAAAATGTGTTTTATTTCATAAATGGAAACAACAAAGTATGCACATTCTATGTCATAACGACTTTCTATAGTATGTGCATGCGTCCGGAAATAAGAAAAGCTTACTTCCACCGTTTTTTAAAATCACAACTTCTAGAAGGTTTACATGATTTCGTAAAAAACACGAGTTTTTAGAAAATGTGTTTTATTTCATCAATGGAATCAACAAAGTATGCACATTTTACATCATAACGACTTTCTATAGTTTGCGCATGCGTTTGGAAATAAGAAAAGCTTACTTCCCTCGTTTTTTTAAATCACAACTTCTAGAAGGTTTAAATGATTTCTTAAAAAACACGAGTTTTTAGAAAATGTGTTTTATTTCATAAATGGAATCCACAAAGTATGCACATTCTACGTCATAACGACTTTCTATAGTTTGCACATGCGTCCGGAAATAAGAAAAGCTTACTTCCCCCGTTTTTTTAAATCACAGCTTCTAGAAGGTTTACATGATTTCGTAAAAAACATGACTTTTTAGAAAATGTGTTTTATTTCATAAATGGAATCAACAAAGTATGCACATTCTACGTCATAACGACTTTCTATAGTTTGCGCATGTGTTTGGAAATAAGAAAAGCTTACTTCTCCCGTTTTTTAAAATCACAGCTTCTAGAAGATTTACATGATTTGTTAAAAAACACGAGTTTTTAGAAAATGTGTTTTATTTCATAAATGGAATCAACAAAGTATGCACATTCTACGTCATAACGACTTTCTCTAGTTTGTGCATGCGTCCGGAAATAAGAAAAGCTTACTTCCACCGTTTTTTAAAATCACAGCTTCTAGAAGGTTTACATGATTTCGTAAAAAACACGAGTTTTTAGAAAATGTGTTCTATTTCATAAATGGAATCTACAAAGTATGCACATTCTACGTCATAACTACTTTCTATAGTTTGCACATTCGTCCGGAAATAAGAAAAGTTTACTTCCACCGTTTTTTAAAATCACAGCTTCTAGAAGGTTTACATGATTTCTTAAAAAACATGAGTTTTTAGAAAATGTGTTTTATTTCATCAATGGAATCAACAAAGTATGCACATTCTACGTCATTACGACTTTCTATAGTTTGCGCATGTGTTTGGAAATAAGAAAAGCTTACTTCCACCGTTTTTTCAAATCACAGCTTCTAGAAGGTTTACATGATTTCTTAAAAAACACGAGTTTTTAGAAAATGTGTTTTATTTCATAAATGGAATCAACAAAGTATGCAAATTCTACGTCATATCGACTTTCTATAGTTTGCACATGCGTTTGGAAATAAGAAAAGCTTACTTCCCTCGTTTTTTTAAATCACAGCTTCTAGAAGGTTTACATGATTTCTTAAAAAACACAAGTTTTTAGAAAATGTGTTTTATTTCATAAATGGAATCTACAAAGTATGCACATTCTACGTCATAACGACTTTCTATAGTTTGCACATGCGTCCGGAAATAAGAAAAGCTTACTTCCCCCGTTTTTTAAAATCACAGCTTCTAGAAGGTTTACATGATTTCGTAAAAAACATGAGTTTTTAGAAAATGTGTTTTATTTCATAAATGGAATCAACAAAGTATGCACATTCTACGTCATAACGACTTTCTATAGTTTGTGCATGCGTGTGGAAATAAGAAAAGCTTACTTCCACCGTTTTTCAAAATCACAGCTTCTAGAAGGTTTACATGATTTCGTAAAAAACACAAGTTTTTAGAAAATGTGTTTTATTTCATAAATGGAATCTACAAAGTATGCACATTCTACGTCATAACGACTTTCTATAGTTTGCGCATGCGTCCGGAAATAAGAAAAGCTTACTTCCCCCGTTTTTTAAAATCACAACTTCTAGAAGGTTTACATGACTTCTTAAAAAACACGAGTTTTTAGAAAATGTGTTTTATTTCATAAATGGAATCAACAAAGTATGCAGATTCTACGTCATAACGACTTTCTATAGTTTGCGCATGCGTTTGGAAATAAGAAAAGCTTACTTCCCCTGATTTTTAAAATCACAGCTTCTGGAAGGTTTACATGATTTCGGAAAAAACACGAGTTTTTAGAAAATGTGTTTTATTTCATAAATGGAATCTACAAAGTATGCACATTCTACATCATAATGACTTTCTATAGTTTCCGCATGCGTCCGGAAATAAGAAAAGCTTGCTTCCCCCGTTTTTTAAAATCACAACTTCTAGAAGGTTTACATGACTTCTTAAAAAACACGAGTTTTTAGAAAATGTGTTTTATTTCATAAATGGAATCAACAAAGTATGCACATTCTACGTGATAATGACTTTCTATAGTTTGCGCATGCGTTTGGAAATAAGAAAAGCTTACTTCCCCCGTTTTTTAAAATCACAGCTTCTAGAAGGTTTACATGATTTCTTAAAAAACACGAGTTTTAAGAAAATGTGTTTTATTTCATAAATGGAAACAACAAAGTATGCACATACTATGTCATAACGACTTTCTATAGTTTGCTCATGCGTCCGGAAATAAGAAAAGTTTACTTCCACCGTTTTTTAAAATCACAACTTCTAGAAGGTTTACATGATTTCTTAAAAAACACGAGTTTTTAGAAAATGTGTTTTATTTCATAAATGGAATCAACAAAGTATGCACATTCTACGTCATAACAACTTTCTATAGTTTGCGCATGCGTTTGGAAATAAGAAAAGCTTACTTCCACGGTTTTTTGAAATCACAGCTTCTAGAAGGTTTACATGATTTCTTAAAAAACACGAGTTTTTAGAAAATGTGTTTTATTTCATAAATGGAATCAACAAAGTATGCACATTCTACATCATAACGACTTTCTATAGTTTGCGCATGCATTTGGAAATAAGAAAAGCTTACTTCCCCCGTTTTTTAAAATCACAGCTTCTAGAAGGTTTACATGATTTATTAAAAAACACGAATTTTTAGAAAAGGTGTTTTATTTCATAAATGGAATCAACAAAGTATGCACATTGTATGTCATAACGACTTTCTCTAGTTTGCGCATGCGTCCGGAAATAAGAAAAGCTTACTTCCCCCGTTTTTTAAAATCACAGCTTCTAGAAGGTTTACGTGATTTCGTAAAAAACATGAGTTTTTAGAAAATGTGTTTTATTTCATAAATGGAATCAACAAAGTATGCCCATTCTACATCATAACGACTTTCTATAGTTTGCGCATGCGTTTGGAAATAAGAAAAGCTTACTTCCCCCGTTTTTTAAAATCACAGCTTGTAGAAGGTTTACATGATTTCTTAAAAAACACGAGTTTTTAGAAAATGTGTTTTATTTCATAAATAGAAACAACAAAGTATGCACATTCTATGTCATATCGAATTTCTATAGTATGTGCATGCGTCCGGAAATAAGAAAAGCTTACTTCCACCGTTTTTTAAAATCACAACTTCTAGAAGGTTTACATGATTTCGTAAAAAACACGAGTTTTTAGAAAATGTGCTTTATTTCATAAATGGAATCTACAAAGTATGCACATTCTATGTCATAACGACTTTCTGTAGTATGACCATGCGTCCGGAAATAAGAAAAGCTTACTTCCCCCGTTTTTTAAAATCACAGCTTCTAGAGGAATTACATGATTTCTTAAAAAACACGAGTTTTTTAGAAAATGTGCTTTACTTCATAAATGGAATCTACAAAGTATGCACATTCTACATCATAACGACTTTCTATAGTTTGTGCATGCGTGTGGAAATAAGAAAAGCTTACTTCCACCGTTTTTCAAAATCACAGCTTCTAAAAGGTTTACATGATTTCGTAAAAAACACGAGTTTTTAGAAAATGTGTTTTATTTCATAAATGGAATCTACAAAGTATGCACATTCTATGTCATAACGACTTTCTATAGTTTGCACATGCGTCCGGAAATAAGAAAAGCTTACTTCCCCCGTTTTTTAAAATCACAGCTTCTAGAAGGTTTACATGATTTCGTAAAAAACATGACTTTTTAGAAAATGTGTTTTATTTCATAAATGGAATCAACAAAGTATGCACATTCTACGTCATAACGACTTTCTATAGTTTGCGCATGTGTTTGGAAATAAGAAAAGCTTACTTCTCCCGTTTTTTAAAATCACAGCTTCTAGAAGGTTTACATGATTTCGTAAAAAACACGAGTTTTTAGAAAATGTGTTCTATTTCATAAATGGAATCTACAAAGTATGCATATTCTACGTCATAACTACTTTCTATAGTTTGCGCATTCGTCCGGAAATAAGAAAAGCTTACTTCCACCGTTTTTTAAAATCACAGCTTCTAGAAGGTTTACATGATTTCTTAAAAAATGCGAGTTTTTAGAAAATGTGTTTTATTTCATAAATGGAATCAACAAAGTATGCACATTCTACGTAATAACAACTTTCTATAGTTTGCGCATTCGACCGGAAATAAGAAAAGCTTACTTCCACCGTTTTTTAAAATCACAGCTTCTGGAAGGTTTACATGATTTCGTAAAAAACACGAGTTTTTAGAAAATGTGTTTTATTTCATAAATGGTATCAACAAAGTATGCACATTCTACGTGATAAGGACTTTCTATAGTTTGCGCATGCGTCCGGAAATAAGAAAAGCTTACTTCCCTCCTTTTTTTAAATCACAGCTTCTAGAAGGTTTACATGATTTCTTAAAAAACACGAGTTTTTAGAAAATGTGTTTTATTTCATAAATGGAATCTACAAAGTATGCACATTCTACGTCATAACGAATTTCTATAGTTTGCGCATGCGTCCGGAAATAAGAAAAGCTTACTTCCACCGTTTTTTAAAATCAGAGCTTCTAGAAAGTTTACATGATTTCGTAAAAACCACGAGTTTTTAGAAAATGTGTTTTATTTCATAAATGGAATCTACAAAGTGTGCACATTCTACATCATAACGACTTTCTATAGTTTGCACATGCGTCGAGAAATAAGAAAAGCTTACTTCCCCCGTTTTTTAAAATCACAGCTTCTAGAAGGTTTACGTGATTTCGTAAAAAACATGAGTTTTTAGAAAATGTGTTTTATTTCATAAATGGAATCAACAAAGTATGCACATTCTACATCATAACGACTTTCTATAGTTTCTGCATGCATCCGGAAATAAGAAAAGCTTACTTACCCCGTTTTTTAAAATCACAGCTTCTAGAAGGTTTACATGATTTCTTAAAAAACACGAGTTTTTAGAAAATGTGTTTTATTTCATAAATGGAATCAACAAAGTATGCACATTCTACGTCATAACGACTTTCTATAGTTTGCGCATGTGTTTTGAAATAAGAAAAGCTTACTTCCCCCGTTTTTTAAAATCACAGCTTCTAGAAGGTTTACATGATTTCGTAAAAAACACGAGTTTTTTGAAAATGTGTTTTATTTCATAAATGGAATCTACAAAGTATGCACATTCTACGTCATAACGACTTTCTATAGTTTGCGCATGCGTCCGGAAATAAGAAAAGCTTACTTCCCCCGTTTTTTAAAATCACAGCTTCTAGAAGGTTTACATGATTTCGTAAAAAACATGAGTTTTTAGAAAATGTGTTTTATTTCATAAATGGAATCAACAAAGTATGCACATTCTACGTCATAACGAATTTCTATAGTTTGCGCATGCATTTGGAAATAAGAAAAGCTTACTTCCCCCGTTTTTTAAAATCACAGCTTCTAGAAGGTTTACATGATTTCGTAAAAAACACGAGTTTTTAGAAAATGTGTTTTATTTCATAAATGGAATCAACAAAGTATGCACATTCTACGTCATAACGAATTTCTATAGTTTGCGCATGCGTTTGGAAATAAGAAAAGCTTACTTCCCCCGTTTTTCAAAATCACAGCTTCTAGAACGTTTACATGATTTGTTTAAAAACACGAGTTTTTAGAAAATATGTTTTATTTCATCAATGGAATGGAAAAAGTATGCACATTCTACGTCATGACGACTTTCTATAGTTTGTGCATTCGTCCGGAAATAAGAAAAGCTTACTTCCACCGTTTTTTAAAATCACAGCTTCTAGAAGGTTTACATGATTTCGTAAAAAACAAGAGTTTTTAGAAAATGTGCTTTATTTCACAAATGGAATCTACAAAGTATGCACATTCTACGTTATAACGACTTTCTATAGTTTGCGCATGCGTCCGGAAATAAGAAAAGCTTACTTCCCCCGTTTTTTAAAATCACAGCTTCTAGAATGTTTACATGATTTCTTAAAAAACACGAGTTTTTAGAAAATGCGTTTTATTTCATAAATGAAATAAACAAAATATGCACATTCTATGTCATAACGTCATTCTATAGTTTGCGCATGCGTTTGGAAATAAGAAAAGCTTACTTCCCTCGTTTTTTAAAATCACAACTTCTAGAAGGTTTACATGATTTCTTAAAAAACACGAGTTTTTAGAAAATGTGTTTTATTTCATAAATGGAATCAACAAAGTATGCACATTGTACGTCCTAACGACTTTCTATAGTTTGCGCATGCGTCCGGAAATAAGAAAAGCTTACTTCCCCCATTTTTTAAAATCACAGCTTCTAGAAGGTTTACATGATTTCGTAAAAAACATGAGTTTTTAGAAAATGTGTTTTATTTCATAAATGGAATCAACAAAGTATGCACATTCTACGTCATAACGAATTTCTATAGTTTGCGCATGCATTTGGAAATAAGAAAAGCTTACTTCCCCCGTTTTTTAAAATCACAGCTTCTAGAAGGTTTACATGATTTCGTAAAAAACACGAGTTTTTAGAAAATGTGTTTTATTTCATAAATGGAATTAACAAAGTATGCACATTCTACGTCATAACGAATTTCTATAGTTTGCGCATGCGTTTGGAAATAAGAAAAGCTTACTTCCCCCGTTTTTCAAAATCACAGCTTCTAGAACGTTTACATGATTTGTTTAAAAACACGAGTTTTTAGAAAATATGTTTTATTTCATAAATGGAATCAACAAAGTATGCACATTCTACGTCATAACGAATTTCTATAGTTTGCGCATGCATCCGGAAATAAGAAAAGCTTAGTTCCACCTTTTTTTAAAATAATAGCTTCTAGAAGGTTTAGATGATTTCGTAAAAAACACGAGTTTTTAGAAAATGTGTTTTATTTCATAAATGGAATCTACAAAGTATGCACATTCTACGTCATAACGACTTTCTATAGTTTGCGCATGCGTCCGGAAATAAGAAAAGCTTACTTCCCCCGTTTTTTAAAATCACACCTTCTGGAAGGTTTACATGATTTCTTAAAAAACACGAGTTTTTAGAAAATGTGTTTTATTTCATGAATGGAATCAACAAAGTATGCACATTCTACGTCATAACGACTTTCTATAGTTTGCGCATGCGTTTGGAAATAAGAAAAGCTTACTTCCACCGTTTTTTAAAATCACAGCTTCTAGAAGGTTTACATGATTTCTTAAAAAACACGAGTTTTTAGAAAATTTGTTTTATTTAATAAATGGAATCAACAAAGTATGCACATTCTACGTCATAACGACTTTCTATAGTTTGCGCATGCCTTTGGAAATAAGAAAAGCTTACTTCCCTCGTTTTTTTAAATCACAGCTTCTAGAAGTTTTACATGATTTCTTTAAAAACACGAGCTTTTAGAAAATGTGTATTATTTCATAAATCGAATCTACAAAGTATGCACATTCTATGTCATAACGACTTTCTATAGTTTGCGCATGCATTTGGAAATAAGAAAAGCTTACTTCCCTCACTTTTTAAAATCACAGCTTCTAGAAGGTTTACATGATTTCTTAAAAAACACGAGTTTTTAGAAAATGTGTTTTATTTCATAAATGGAAACAACAAAGTATGCACATTCTATGTCATAACGACTTTCTATAGTTTGCGCATGCGTCCCGAAATAAGAAAAGCTTACTTCCACCGTTTTTTAAAATCACAGCTTCTAGAAGGTTTACATGATTTCGTAAAAAACATGAGTTTTTAGAAAATGTGTTTTTATTTCATAAATGGAAAAAACAAAGTATGCACATTCTATGTCATAACGACTTTCTATAGTTTGTGGATGCGTCCGGAAATAAGAAAAGCTTACTTCCACCATTTTTTGAAATCACAGCTTCTAGAAGGTTTACATGCTTTTGTAAAAAACATTAGTTTTTAGAAAATGTGTTTTATTTCATAAATGGAATCTACAAAGTATGCACATTCTACGTCATAACGACTTTCTATAGTTTATGCAAGCGTCCAGAAATAAGAAAAGCTTACTTCCCCCGTTTTTTAAAATCACATCTTCTAGAAGGTTTACATGATTTCGTAAAAAACATGAGGTTTTAGAAAATGTGTTTTATTTCATAAATGGAATCAACAAAGTATGCACATTCTACGTCATAACGACTTTCTATAGTTTGCGCATGCGTCCGGAAATAAGAAAAGCTTACTTCCCCCGTTTTTTAAAATCACAGCTTCTAGAAGGTTTACATGATTTCGTAAAAAACATGAGTTTTTCGAACATGTGTTTTATTTCATAAATGGAATCAACAAAGTATGCACATTCTACGTCATAACGACTTTCTATAGTTTGCGCATGCGTTTGCAAATAAGAAAAGCTTACTTCCCCCGTTTTTTAAAATCACAGCTTCTAGAAGGTTTACATGATTTCGTAAAAAACACGAGTTTTTCGAAAATGTGTTTTATTTCATAAATGGAATCTACAAAGTATGCACATTCTACGTCATAACGACTTTCTATAGTTTGCGCATGCGTCCGGAAATAAGAAAAGCTTACTTCCCCCGTTTTTTAAAATCACAGCTTCTAGAAGGTTTACATGATTTCGTAAAAAACATGAGTTTTTAGAAAATGTGTTTTATTTCATAAATGGAATCAACAAAGTATGCACATTCTATGTCATAATGAATTTCTATAGTTTGCGCATGCGTTTGGAAATAAGAAAAGCTTACTTCCCCCGTTTTTTAAAATCACAGCTTCTAGAAGGTTTACATGATTTCGTAAAAAACACGAGTTTTTAGAAAATGTGTTTTTATTTCATAAATGGAATCTACAAAGTATGCACATTCTACGTCATAACGACTTTCTATAGTTTGCGCATGCGTCCGAAAATAAGAAAAGCTTACTTCCACCGTTTTTTAAAATCACAGCTTCTAGAAGGTTTACATGATTTCGTAAAAAACACGAGTTTTTAGAAAATGTGTTTTATTTCATATATGGAATCTAAAAAGTATGCACATTCTACGTCATAACGACTTTCTATAGTTTGCACATGCGTACGGAAATAAGAAAAGCTTACTTCCCCCATTTTTTAAAATCACAGCTTCTAGAAGGTTTACATGATTTCGTAAAAAACATGAGTTTTTAGAAAATGTGTTTTATTTCATAAATGGAATCAACAAAATATGCACATTCTACGTCATAACGACTTTCTATAGTTTGCGCATGCGTTTGGAAATAGGAAAAGCGTACTTCCCTCGTTTTTTAAAATCACAGCTTTTGGAAGGTTTACATGATTTCTTAAAAAACACAAGTTTTTAGAAAATGTGTTTTATTTCATAAATGGAATCAACAAAGTATTCACATTCTACGTCATAACGACTTTCTATAGTTTGCGCATGCGTTTGGAAAAAAGAAAATCTTACTTCCCCCATTTTTTAAAAGCACAGCTTCTAGAAGGTTTACATGATTTCTTAAAAAACACGAGTTTTTAGAAAATGTGTTTTATTTTATAAATGGAATCAACAAAGTATGCACATTCTACGTCATAAAGACTTTCTATAGTTTGCGCATGCGTTTGGAAATAAGAAAAGCTTACTTCCCCCGTTTTTTAAAATCACAGCTTATAGAAGGTTTACATGATTTGTTAAAAAACACGAGTTTTTAGAAAATGTGTTTTATTTCATAAATGGAATCTACAGAGTATGCAAATTCTACGTCATAACCGACTTTCTATAGTTTGCGCATGCATCCGGAAATAAGAAAAGCTTACTTCCACTGTTTTTCAAAATCACAGCTTCTAGAAGGTTTACATGATTTCGTAAAAAAACACGAGTTTTTAGAAAATGTGTTTTATCTCATAAATGGAATCTACAAAGTATGCACATTCTATGTCATAACGACTTTCTATAGTTTGCGCATGCGTCCGAAAATAAGAAAAGCTTACTTCCACCGTTTTTCAAAATCACAGCTTCGAGAAGGTTTACATGATTTCTTAAAAAACACGAGTTTTTAGAAAATGTGTTTTATTTCATAAATGGAATGAACAAAGTATGCACATTCTACGTCATAACGACTTTCTATAGTTTGCGCATTCATCCGGAAATAAGAAAGGCTTACTTCCACCGTTTTTTTAAAATCACAGCTTCTAGAAGGTTTACATGATTTCGTAAAAAACACGAGTTTTTAGAAAATGTGTTTTATTTCATAAATGGAATCTACAAAGTATGCACATTCTACATCATAACGAATTTCTATGGTTTGCGCATGCGTCCGAAAATAAGAAAAGCTTACTTCCCCCGTTTTTTAAAATCGCAGCTTCTAGAAGGTTTACATGATTTCTTAAAAAACACGAGTTTTTAGAAAATGTGTTTTATTTCATAAATGGAATCAACAAAGTATGCACATTCTACGTCATAACGACTTTCTATAGTTTACGCATGCGTTTGGAAATAAGAAAAGCTTACTTCCCCTGTTTTTTAAAATCACAGCTTCTAGAAGGTTTACATGATTTATTAAAAAACACGAGTTTTTAGAAAATGTGTTTTATTTCATAAATGGAACCTACAAAGTATGCACATTCTACTGTAAAATTAGTCACAGCAGATCTAATGAACAAGTAAATCAATCACAACAGATGAACATAGAAAATATGGTGCAAAACTGTGCAAAACATGCAGCAGTGCTCTCTATCCCAGAAAGGGTGAATGAATTACAATACAAACTGTCACAATGACTGAGAAATTCGAATTTTTTAAGGAGGTCATTCGAATCACTGAATGGAGTAGCTTGACTCTATCTAGGAGTCATCATCAATCATCGGTGGTGCTCATCAATCACAACAACCAGTCATCCAGGTGTCAATCTGAGTCTAACTGAGTGTAATAAGTGTAACTGAAGTGTGTAGCACTCATTTAGGATCTGGAGTCTCAGTGGGGGCGCATGGGAGGCTAACTGAAGTCAGAACAAGTCACCTAATCAAAATGGAGGTCAAACGGAAGTGATACAGTCAGTCGGGAGTGAAACTAGCCTCAAATCAGGGAGAATCGGAGCTAACTGAATGTAACTGAAGTGGAACTGAAGTGGTAGGTGACCTTCTCTTGCAGTAGGTGAGAAGTGGGCGCCTTTCAGCTTAGGAGGGCTAAAACTCTGTGGTAGGTGGCTCCCGGGTGCTAGAAGAAGGTGGCTAAGGTGCTGTAGGCATCAAACTGGTGACTGGGATGCATGCCAGTGCATGCAGGTGCATGCAAACCCTAGATTCTGCATGCAAACCCTAATTTGCATGCAGATCCTGAAAAAGATGATGTGGATATCCGAACATCTACGTCATAACGACTTTCTATAGTTTGCGCATGCGTCCGAATATAAGAAAAGCTTACTTCCCCCGTTTTTTAAAATCACAGCTTCTAGAAGGTTTACATGATTTCTTAAAAAACACGACTTTTTAGAAAATGTGTTTTATTTCATAAATGGAATCAACAAAGTATGCACATTCTACGTCATAACGACTTTCTATAGTTTCCGCATGCGTCCGGAAATAAGAAAAGCTTACTTCCACCGTTTTTCAAAATCACAGCTTCTAGAAGGTTTACATGATTTCGTAAAAAACACGAGTTTTTAGAAAATGTGTTTTATCTCATAAATGGAATCTACAAAGTATGCACATTCTATGTCATAACGACTTTCTATAGTTTGCGCATGCGTCCGGAAATAAGAAAAGCTTACTTCCACCGTTTTTCAAAATCACAGCTTCGAGAAGGTTTACATGATTTCGTAAAAAACACGAGTTTTTAGAAAATGTGTTTTATTTCATAAATGGAATCTACAAAGTATGCACATTCTACATCATAACGAATTTCTATAGTTTGCGCATGCGTCCGGAAATAAGAAAAGCTTACTTCCCCCGTTTTTTAAAATCACAGCTTCTAGAAGGTTTACATGATTTCTGAAAAAACATGAGTTTTTAGCAAATGTGTTTTATTTCACCAATGGAATAAACAAAGTATGCACATTCTACGTCATAACGACTTTCTATAGTTTGCGCATGCGTCCGGAAATAAGAAAAGCTTACATCCCCCGTTTTTTAAAATCACAGCTTCTAGAAGGTTTACATGATTTCGTAAAAAACACGGGTTTTTAGAAAATGTGTTTTATTTCATAAATGGAATCAACAAAGTATGCACATTCTACGTCATAACGACTTTCTATAGTTTGCGCATGCGTCCGGAAATAAGAAAAGCTTACTTCCACCGTTTTTTTAAAATCACCGCTTCTAGAATGTTTACATGATTTCTTAAAAAACAAGAGTTTTTAGAAAATGTGTTTTATTTCATAAATGGAATCTACAAAGTATGCACATTCTAGGTCATAACGACTTTCTGTAGTTTGCGCATGCGTCCGGAAATAAGAAAAGCTTACTTCCCCCGTTTTTTAAAATCACAGCTTCTAGAAGGTTTACATGATTTCGTAAAAAACACGGGTTTTTAGAAAATGTGTTTTATTTCATAAATGGAATCAACAAAGTATGCACATTCTACGTCATAACGAATTTCTATAGTTTGCGCATGCGTCCGGAAATAAGAAAAGCTTACTTCCACCGTTTTTTAAAATCACAGCTTCTAGAATGTTTACATGATTTCTTAAAAAACATGAGTTTTTAGAAAATGTGTTTTATTTCATAAATGGAATCTACAAATTATGCACATTCTACGTCATAACGACTTTCTATAGTTTGCGCATGCATCCGGAAATAAGAAAAACTTACTTACCCCGTTTTTTAAAATCACAGCTTCTAGAAGGTTTACATGATTTCTTAAAAAACACGAGTTTTTAGAAAATGTGTTTTATTTCATCAATGGAATCAACAAAGTATGCACATTCTACATCATAACGACTTTCTATAGTTTGCGCATGCGTCCGGAAATAAGAAAAGCTTTCTTCCCCCGTTTTTTAAAATCACAGCCTCTAGAAGGTTTACATGATTTCGTAAAAAACACGAGTTTTTAGAAAATGTGTTTTATTTCATAAATTGAATCAACAAAGTATGCACATTCTACGTCATAACGACATTCTATAGTTTGCGAATGCGTCCGAAAATAAGAAAAGCTTACTTCCCCCGTTTTTTAAAATCACAGCTTCTAGAAGGTTTACATGATTTCGTAAAAAAACACGAGTTTTTAGAAAATGTGTTTTATTTCATAAATGGAATCTACAAAGTATGCACATTCTACGTCATAACGACTTTCTATAGTTTGCGCATGCGTCCGGAAATAAGAAAAGCGTACTTCCCCCGTTTTTTAAAATCACAGCTTCTAGAAGGTTTACATGATTTCTTAAAAAACACTAGTTTTTAGAAAATATGTTTTATTTCATAAATGGAATCAACAAAGTATGCACATTCTACGTCATAACGACTTTCTATAGTTTGCGCATGCATCCGGAAATAAGAAAATCTTACTTCTACCGTTTTTTAAAATCACAGCTTCTAGAAGGTTTACATGATTTCTTAAATAACACGAGTTTTTTGAAAATGTGTTTTATTTCAAAAATGGAATGAACAAAGTATCCACATTCTACGTCATAACGACTTTCTATAGTTTGCGAATTCGTCCGGAAATAAGAAAAGCTTACTTCCACCATTTTTTAATATCACAGCTTCTAGAAGGTTTAAATGATTTCGTAAAAAACACGAGTTTTTAGAAAATGTGTTTTATTTCATAAATGGAATCCATAAAGTATCCACATTCTACGTCATAACGACTTTCTATAGTTTGCGCATGCTTCCGGAAATAAGAAAAGCTTACTTCCACCGTTTTTTAAAATCACAGCTTCTAGAAGGGTTACATGATTTTGTAAAAAACACGAGTTTTTAGAAAATGTGTTTTATTTCATAAATGGAATCAACAAAGTATGCACATTCTACGTCATAACGACTTTCTATAGTTTGCGCATGCGTTTGGAAATAAGAAAAGCTTACTTCCCCCGTTTTTTAAAATCACAGCTTTTAGAAGGTTTACATGATTTCTTAAAAAACACTAGTTTTTAGAAAATATGTTTTATTTCATAAATGGAATCAACAAGCTATGCACATTCTACGTCATAACGACTTTCTATAGTTTGCGCATGCGTTTGGAAATAAGAAAAGCTTACTTCCCCCATTTTTTAAAATCACAGCTTCTAGAAGGTTTACATGATTTCTTTAAAAACACGAGTTTTTAGAAAATGTGTTTTATTTCATAAATGGAATCAACAAAGTATGCACATTCTACGTCATAACGACTTTCTATAGTTTGCGCATGCGTTTGGAAATAAGAAAAGCTTACTTCCCCCGTTTTTTAAAATCACAGCTTCTAGAAGGTTTACATGATTTCTTAAAAAACACTAGTTTTTAGAAAATATGTTTTATTTCATAAATGGAATCAACAAGTTATGCACATTCTACGTCATAACGACTTTCTATAGTTTGCGCATGCGTTTGGAAATAAGAAAAGCTTACTTCCCCCATTTTTTAAAATCACAGCTTCTAGAAGGTTTACATGATTTCTTTAAAAACACGAGTTTTTTTAAAATGTGTTTTATTTCATAAATGGAATCAACAAAGTATGCACATTCTACGTCATAACGACTTTCTATAGTTTGCGCATTCGTCCGGAAATAAGAAAAGCTTACTTCCACCGTTTTTTAAAATCACAACTTCTAGAAGGTTTACATGATTTCGTAAAAAACACGAGTTTTTAGAAAATTTGTTTTATTTCATAAATGGAATCTACAAAGTATGCACATTCTAGGTCATAACGACTTTCTATAGTTTGCGCATGCATCCGGAAATAAGAAAAGCTTACTTCTCCCGTCTTTTAAAATCATAGCTTCTAGAAGGTTTACATGATTTCTTAAAAAACACGAGTTTTTAGAAAATGTATTTTATTTCATAAATGGAATCAACAAAGTATGCACATTCTACATCATAACGACTTTCTATAGTTTTCGCATGCATCCGGAAATAAGAAAAGCTTACTTACCCCGTTTTTTAAAATCACAGCTTTTAGAAGGTTTACATGATTTCTTAAAAAACACGAGTTTTTAGAAAATGTGTTTTATTTCATAAATGGAATCAACAAAGTATGCACATTCTACGTCATAACGACTTTCTATAGTTTACGCATGCGTTTGGAAATAAAGAAAGCTTACTTCCCCCGTTTTTTAAAATCACAGCTTCTAGAAGGTTTACATGATTTCTTAAAAAACACGAGTTTTTAGAAAGTGTGTTTTATTTCATAAATGGAACCTACAAAGTATGCACATTCTACGTCATAACGACTTTCTATAGTTTGCGCATGCGTCGGGAAATAAGAAAAGCTTACTTCCACCGTTTTTTAAAATCACAGCTTCTAGAAGGTTTACATGATTTCGTAAAAATCACGAGTTTTTAGAAAATGTGTTTTATTTCATAAATGGAATCTACAAAGTATGCACATTCTACATCATAACGACTTTCTATAGTTTGCGCATGCGTCCGGAAATAAGAAAAGCTTACTTCCACCGTTTTTTAAAATCACAGCTTCTAGAAGGTTTACATGATTCCGTAAAAAACACGAGTTTTTAGAAAATGTGTTTTATTTCAACAATGGAATCTACAAAGTATGCACATTCTATGTCATAACGACTTTCTATAGTTTGCGCATGCGTGCGGAAATAAGAAAAGCTTACTTCCCCCGTTTTTTAAAATCACAGCTTCTAGAAGGTTTACATGATTTCTTAAAAAACACGAGTTTTTAGAAAATGTGTTTTATTTCATAAATGGAATCAACAAAGTATGCACATTCTACGTCATAACGACTTTCTATAGTTTGCGCATGCGTCCGGAAATAAGAAAAGCTTACTTCCCCCATTTTTTAAAATCACAGCTTCTAGAAGGCTTACATGATTTCTTAAAAAACACGAGTTTTTAGAAAATATGTTTTATTTCATAAATGAAATCAACAAAGTATGCACATTCTACGTCATAACGACTTTCTATAGTTTTCCCATGCGTTTGGAAATAAGAAAAGCTTACTTATCCCGTTTTTTAAAATCACAGCTTCTAGAAGGTTTACATGATTTCTTAAAAAACTAGAGTTGTTAGAAAATGTGTTTTATTTCATAAATGGAATCTACAAAGTATGCACATTCTACGTCATAACGACTTTCTATAGTTTGCGCATGCGTCTGGAAATAAGAAAAGCTTACTTCCCCCGCTTTTTAAAATCACAGCTTCTAGTAGGTTTACATGATTTCTTAAAAAACACGAGTTTTTAGAAAATGTGTTTTATTTCATCAATGGAATCAACAAAATATGCACATTCTACGTCATAACGACTTTCTATAGTTTGCGCATGCGTCCGGAAATAAGAAAAGCTTACTTCCCCCGTTTTTTAAAATCACAGCTTCTAGAAGGTTTACATGATTTCTTAAAAAACACGAGTTTTTAGAAAATGTATTTTATTTCATAAATGGAATCAACAAAGTATGCACATTCTACGTCATAACGACTTTCTATAGTTTGCGCATGCGTCCGGAAATAAGAAGAGCTTACTTCCACCGTTTTTCAAAATCACAGCTTCTAGAAGGTTTACATGATTTCGTAAAAAACACGAGTTTTTAGAAAATGTGTTTTATCTCATAAATGGAATCTACAAAGTATGCACATTCTATGTCATAACGACTTTCTATAGTTTGCGCATGCGTCCGGAAATAAGAAGAGCTTACTTCCACCGTTTTTCAAAATCACAGCTTCTAGAAGGTTTACATGATTTCGTAAAAAACACGAGTTTTTAGAAAATGTGTTTTATCTCATAAATGGAATCTACAAAGTATGCACATTCTATGTCATAACGACTTTCTATAGTTTGCGCATGCGTCCGGAAATAAGAAAAGCTTACTTCCACCGTTTTTTAAAATCACAGGTTCTAGAATGTTTACATGATTTCGTAAAAAACACGAGTTTTTAGAAAATGTGTTTTATTTCATAAATGGAACCTACAAAGTATGCACATTCTACTGTAAAATTAGTCACAGCAGATCTAATCAACAAGTAAATCAATCACAACAGATGAACATAGAAAATATGGTGCAAAACTGTGCAAAACATGCAGCAGTGCTCTTTATCCTAGAAAGGGTGAATGAATTACAATACAAACTGTCACAATGACTGAGCAATTCGAATTGCCTAAGGAGCTCATTCGAATCACTGAATGGAGTAGCTTGACTCTATCTAGGAGTCCTCATCAATCATCGGTGGTGCTCATCAATCACAACAACCAGTCATCCAGGTGACAATCTGAGTCTAACTGAGTGTAATAAGTGTAACTGAAGTGTGTAGCACTGATTTAGGATCTGGAGGCTCAGTGGGGGCGCATGGGAGGCTAACTGAAGTCAAAACAAGTCACCTAATCAAACTGGAGGTCAAACGGAAGTGATACAGTCAGTCGGGAGTGAAACTAGCCTCAAATCAGGGAGAATCGGAGCTAACTGAATGTAACTGAAGTGGAACTGCAGGGGTAGGTGACCTTCTCTGGCAGTAGGTGAGAAGTGGGTGCCTTTCAGCTTAGGAGGGCTAAAACTCTGTGGTAGGTGGCTCCCAGGTGCTAGAAGAAGGTGGATAAGGTGCTGTAGGCATCAAACTAGTGACTGGGATGCATGCAAGTGCATGCAGGTGCATGCAAACCCTAGATTCTGCATGCAAACCCTAATTTGCATGCAGATCCTGAAAAAGATGATGTGGATATCCGAACATCTACATCATAATGACTTTCTATAGTTTGCGCATGCGTCCGGAAATAAGAAAAGCTTACTTCCCCCGTTTTTTAAAATCACAGCTTCTAGAAGGTTTACATGATTTCTTAAAAAACACGAGTTTTTAGAAAATGCGTTTTATTTCATAAATGGAATCAACAAAGTATGCACATTCTACGTCATAACCACTTTCTATAGTTTCCGCATGCGTCCAGAAATAAGAAAAGCTTACTTCCACCGTTTTTCAAAATCACAGCTTCTAGAAGGTTTACATGATTTCGTAAAAAACACGAGTTTTTAGAAAATGTGTTTTATCTCATAAATGGAATCTACAAAGTATGCACATTCTATGTCATAATGACTTTCTATAGTTTGCGCATGCGTCCGGAAATAAGAAAAGCTTACTTCAACCGTTTTTTAAAATCACAGCTTCTAGAAGGTTTACATGATTTCGTAAAAAACACGAATTTTTATAAAATGTGTTTTATTTCATAAATGGAATCTACAAAGTATGCACATTCTACGTCATAACGACTTTCTATAGTTTGCGCATGCGTCCGGAAGTAAGAAAAGCGTACTTCCCCCGTTTTTTAAAATCACAGCTTCTAGAAGGTTTACATGATTTCTTAAAAAACACTAGTTTTTAGAAAATATGTTTTATTTCATAAATGGAATCAACAAAGTATGCACATTCTACGTCATAACGACTTTCTATAGTTTGCGCATGCGTCCGGAAATAAGAAAAGCTTACTTCCACCGTTTTTTAAAATCACAGCTTCTAGAAGGTTTACATGATTTCTTAAATAACACGAGTTTTTTGAAAATGTGTTTTATTTCAAAAATGGAATCAACAAAGTATCCACATTCTACGTCATAACGACTTTCTATAGTTTGCGAATTCGTCCGGAAATAAGAAAAGCTTACTTCCACCGTTTTTTAATATCACAGCTTCTAGAAGGTTTAAATGATTTCGTAAAAAACACGAGTTTTTAGAAAATGTGTTTTATTTCATAAATGGAATACATAAAGTATGCACATTCTACGTCATAACGACTTTCTATAGTTTGCGCATGCGTCCGGAAATAAGAAAAGCTTACTTCCACCGTTTTTTAAAATCACAGCTTCTAGAAGGGTTACATGATTTTGTAAAAAACACGAGTTTTTAGAAAATGTGTTTTATTTCATAAATGGAATCAACAAAGTATGCACATTCTACGTCATAACGACTTTCTATAGTTTGCGCATGCGTTTGGAAATAAGAAAAGCTTACTTCCACCGTTTTTTAAAAGCACAACTTCTAGAAGGTTTACATGATTTCTTAAAAAACATGAGTTTTTACAAAATGTGTTTTATTTCATAAGTGGAATCAACAAAGTATGCACATTCTACGTCATAACGACTTTCTATAGTTTGCGCATGCGTTTGGAAATAAGAAAAGCTTACTTTCCCCCTTTTTTAAAATCACAACTTATAGAAGGTTTACATGATTTGTTAAAAAACACGAGTTTTTAGAAAACGTGTTTTATTTCATAAATGGAATCTGCAAAGTATGCAAATTCTACGTCATAACGACTTTCTATAGTTTGCGCATGCGTCCGGAAATAAGAAAAGCTTACTTCCACCATTTTTTAAAATCACAGCTTCTAGAAGGTTTACATGATTTTGTAAAAAACAAGAGTTTTTAGAAAATGTTTTTTATTTCATCAATGGAATCTACAAAGTATGCACATTCTACGTCATAACGACTTTCTATAGTTTGCGCATGCGTCCGGAAATAAAAAAAGCTTACTTCCACCGTTTTTTAAAATCACAGCTTCTAGAAGGTTTACATGATTTCGTAAAAAACACGAGTTTTTAGAAAATGTGTTTTATTTCATAAATGGAATCTACAAAGTATGCACATTCTACGTCATAACGAATTTATATAGTTTGTGCATCCGTCCGGAAATAAGAAAAGCTTACTTCCACCGTTTTTTAAAATCACATCTTCTAGAAGTTTTACATGATTTCGTAAAAAACACGAGTTTTTAGAAAATGTGATTTATTTCATAAATGGAATCTACAAAGTATGCACATTCTACGTCATAACGACATTCTATAGTTTGCGCATGTGTTCGGAAATAAGAAAAGCTTACTTCCCCCATTTTTTAAAATCACAGATTCTAGAAGGCTTACATGATTTGTTAAAAAACACGAGTTTATAGAAAATGTATTTTATTTCTTAAATGGAATCTACAAAGTATGCACATTCTACGTCGTAATGAGTTTCTATAGTTTGCGCATGCGTCCGGAAATAAGAAAAGCTTACTTCCCCCGTTTTTTAAAATCACAGCTTCTAGAAGGTTTACATGATTTCTTAAAAAACATGAGTTTTTAGAAAATGTGTTTTATTTCATCAATGGAATCAATAAAGTATGCACATTCTACGTCATAACGACTTTCTATAGTTTGCGCATGCATCCGGAAATAAGAAAAGCTTACTTCCCCCGTTTTTTAAAATCACAGCTTCTAGAAGGTTTACATGATTTCTTAAAAAACACGAGTTTTTAGAAAAAAAAATTTATTTCATAAATGGAATCAACAAAGTATGCACATTCTACGTCATAACGACTTTCTATAGTTTGCGCATCCGTCCGGAAATAAGAAAAGCTTACTTCCACCGTTTTTTAAAATCACAGCTTCTAGAAGGTTTACATGATTTCATAAAAAACACGGGTTTTTAGAAAATCTATTTTATTTCATAAATGGAATCTACAAAGTATGCACATTCTACGTCATAACGACTTTCTATATTTTGCCCATGCGTCCGGAAATAAGAAAAGCTTACTTCCCCCGTTTTTTAAAATCTCAGCTTCTAAAGGTTTACATGATTTCTTAAAAAACACGAGTTTTTAGAAAATGTGTTTTATTTCATAAATGGAATCAACAAAGTATGCACATTCTACGTCATAACGACTTTCTATAGTTTGCGCATGCGTTTGGAAATAAGAAAAGCTTACTTCCCCCGTTTTTTAAAATCACAGCTTCTAGAAGGTTTACATGATTTCTTAAAAAACACTAGATTTTAGAAAATATGTTTTATTTCATAAATGGAATCAACAAGTTATGCACATTCTACGTCATAACGACTTTCTATAGTTTGCGCATGCGTTTGGAAATAAGAAAAGCTTACTTCCCCCATTTTTTAAAATCACAGCTTCTAGAAGGTTTACATGATTTCTTTAAAAACACGAGTTTTTTGAAAATGTGTTTTATTTCATAAATGCAATCAACAAAGTATGCACATTCTACGTCATAACGACTTTCTATAGTTTGCGCATTCGTCCGGAAATAAGAAAAGCTTACTTCCACCGTTTTTTAAAATCACAACTTCTAGAAGGTTTACATGATTTCGTAAAAAACACGAGTTTTTAGAAAATTTGTTTTATTTCATAAATGGAATCTACAAAGTATGCACATTCTAGGTCATAACCACTTTCTATAGTTTGCGCATGCATCCGGAAATAAGAAAAACTTACTTCTCCCGTCTTTTAAAATCATAGCTTCTAGAAGGTTTACATGATTTCTTAAAAAACACGAGTTTTTAGAAAATGTGTTTTATTTCATAAATGGAATCAACAAAGTATGCACATTCTACATCATAACGACTTTCTATAGTTTCCGCATGCATCCGGAAATAAGAAAAGCTTACTTACCCCGTTTTTTAAAATCACAGCTTCTAGAAGGTTTACATGATTTCTTAAAAAACACGAGTTTTTAGAAAATGTGTTTTATTTCATAAATGGAATCAACAAAGTATGCACATTCTACGTCATAACGACTTTCTATATTTTACGCATGCGTTTGGAAATAAAAAAAGCTTACTTCCCCCGTTTTTTAAAATCACAGCTTCTAGAAGGTTTACATGATTTCTTAAAAAACACGAGTTTTTAGAAAATGTGTTTTATTTCATAAATGGAATCAACAAAGTATGCACATTCTACGTCATAACGACTTTCTATATTTTACGCATGCGTTTGGAAATAAAAAAAGCTTACTTCCCCCGTTTTTTAAAATCACAGCTTCTAGAAGGTTTACATGATTTCGTAAAAAACACGAGTTTTTAGAAAATGTGTTTTATTTCATAAATGGAACCTACAAAGTATTCACATTCTACTGTAAAATTAGTCACAGCAGATCTAATCAACTAGTAAATCAATCACAACAGATGAACATAGAAAATATGGTGCAAAACTGTGCAAAACATGCAGCAGTGCTCTCTATCCTAGAAAGGGTGAATGAATTACAATACAAACTGTCACAATGACTGAGCAATTCGAATTGCCTAAGGAGCTCATTCGAATCACTGAATGGAGTAGCTTGACTCTATCTAGGAGTCCTCATCAATCATCGGTGGTGCTCATCAATCACAAGAACCAGTCATCCAGGTGACAATCTGAGTCTAACTGAGTGTAATAAGTGTAAATGAAGTGTGTAGCACTGATTTAGGATCTGGAGGCTCAGTGGGGGCGCATGGGAGGCTAACTGAAGTCAGAACAAGTCACCTAATCAAACTGGAGGTCAAACGGAAGTGATACAGTCAGTCGGGAGTGAAACTAGCCTCAAACAGGGAGAATCGGAGCTAACTGAATGTAACTGAAGTGGAACTACAGGGGTAGGTGACCTTCTCTGGCAGTAGGTGAGAAGTGGGCGCCTTTCAGCTTAGGAGGGCTAAAACTCTGTGGTAGGTGTCTCCCGGGTGCTAGAAGAAGGTGGATAAGGTGCTGTAGGCATCAAACTGGTGACTGGGATGCATGCCAGTGCATGCAGGTGCATGCAAACCCTAGATTCTGCATGCAAACCCTAATTTGCATGCAGATCCTGAAAAAGATGATGTGGATATCCGAACATCTACATCATAATGACTTTCTATAGTTTGCGCATGCGTCCGGAAATAAGAAAAGCTTACTTCCCCCGTTTTTTAAAATCACAGCTTCTAGAAGGTTTACATGATTTCTTAAAAAACACGAGTTTTTAGAAAATGCATTATATTTCATAAATGGAATCAACAAAGTATGCACATTCTACGTCATAACGACTTTCTATAGTTTCCGCATGCGTCCGGAAATAAGAAAAGCTTACTTCCAGCGTTTTTCAAAATCACAGCTTCTAGAAGGTTTACATGATTTCGTAAAAAACACGAGTTTTTAGAAAATGTGTTTTATCTCATAAATGGAATCTACAAAGTATGAACATTCTATGTCATAACGACTTTCTATAGTTTGCGCATGCGTCCGGAAATAAGAAAAGCTTACTTCCACCGTTTTTTAAAATCACAGCTTCTAGAAGGTTTACATGATTTCGTAAAAAACACGAATTTTTATAAAATGTGTTTTATTTCATAAATGGAATCTACAAAGTATGCACATTCTACGTCATAACGACTTTCTATAGTTTGCGCATGCGTCCGGAAGTAAGAAAAGCGTACTTCCCCCGTTTTTTAAAATCACAGCTTCTAGAAGGTTTACATGATTTCTTAAAAAACACTAGTTTTTAGAAAATATGTTTTATTTCATAAATGGAATCAACAAAGTATGCACATTCTACGTCATAACGACTTTCTATAGTTTGCGCATGCGTCCGGAAATAAGAAAAGCTTACTTCCACCGTTTTTTAAAATCACAGCTTCTAGAAGGTTTACATGATTTCTTAAATAACACGAGTTTTTTGAAAATGTGTTTTATTTCAAAAATGGAATCAACAAAGTATCCACATTCTACGTCATAACGACTTTCTATAGTTTTCCCATTCGTCCGGAAATAAGAAAAGCTTACTTCCACCGTTTTTTAATATCACAGCATCTAGAAGGTTTGCATGATTTCGTAAAAAACACGAGTTTTTAGAAAATGTGTTTTATTTCGTAAATGGAATCCATAAAGTATGCACATTCTACGTCATAACGACTTTCTATAGTTTGCGCATGCGTCCGGAAATAAGAAAAGCTTACTTCCACCGTTTTTTAAAATCACAGCTTCTAGAAGGGTTACATGATTTCGTAAAAAACACGAGTTTTTAGAAAATGTGTTTTATTTCATAAATGGAATCAACAAAGTATGCACATTCTACGTCATAACGACTTTCTATAGTTTCCACATGCATCCGGAAATAAGAAAAGCTTACTTCCACCGTTTCTTAAAATCACAGCTTCTAAAAGGTTTACATGATTTCGTAAAAAACATGAGTTTTTAGCAAATGTGTTTTATTTCATAAATGGAATCTACAAAGTATGCACATTCTACGTCATAACGACTTTCTATTGTTTGCGCATGCGTCCGGAAATAAGAAAAGCTTACTTCCCCCGTTTTTTAAAATCACAGCTTCTAGAAGGTTTACATGATTTCTTAAAAAACACAAGTTTTTAGAAAATGTGTTTTATTTCATCAATGGAATCAACAAAGTATGCACATTCTACGTCATAACAACTTTCTATAGTTTCCGCATGCATTTGGAAATAAGAAAAGCTTACTTCCGCCGTTTTTTAAAATCACAGCTTCTAGAAGGTTTACATGATTTCTTAAAAAACACGAGTTTTTAGAAAATGTGTTTTATTTCATAAATGGAATCAACAAAGTATGCACATTCTACGTCATAACGACTTTCTATAGTTGGCGCATGCGTCCGGAAATAAGAAAAGCTTACTTCCACCATTTTTTACAATCACATCTTCTAGAAGGTATACATGATTTCGTAAAAAACACGAGTTTTTAGAAAATGTGTTTTATTTCATAATTGGAATCTACAAAGTATGCACATTCTACGTCATAACGAGTTTCTATAGTTTGCGCATGCGTCCGGAAAAAAGAAAAGCTTACTTCCACCGTTTTTTAAAATCACAGCTTCTAGAAGGTTTACATGATTTCGTAAAAAACACGAGTTTTTAGAAAATGTGTTTTATTTAATAAATGGAATCTACAAAGTATGCACATTCTACGTCATAACGAATTTCTATAGTTTGCGCATGCGTCCGGAAATAAGAAAAGCTTACTTCCCCCGTTTTTTAAAATCACAGCTTCTAAAGGTTTACATGATTTATTAAAAAACACGAGTTTTTAGAGAAAGAGTTTTATTTCATAAATGGAATCAACAAAGTATGCACATTCTACGTCATAACGACTTTCTATAGTTTGTGCATGCGTTTGGAAATAAGAAAAGCTTACTTCCCCCGTTTTTTAAAATCACAGCTTCTAGAAGGCTTACATGATTTGTTAAAAAACACGAGTTTATAAAAAATGTATTTTATTTCATAAATGGAATCTACAAAGTATGCACATTCTACGTCGTAATGAGTTTCTATAGTTTGCGCATGCGTCCGGAAATAAGAAAAGCTTACTTCCCCCGTTTTTTAAAATCACAGCTTCTAGAAGGTTTACATGATTTCTTAAAAAACACGAGTATTTTTAAAATGTGTTTTATTTCATAAATGGAATCAACAAAGTATGCACATTCTACGTCATAACGACTTTCTATAGTTTGTGCATTCGTCCGGAAATAAGAAAGACTTACTTCCACCGTTTTTTAAAATCACAGCTTCTAGAAGGTTTACATGATTTCGTAAAAAACACGAGTTTTTAGAAAATGTGTTTTATTTCATAAATGGAATCTACAAAGTATGCACATTCTACGTCATAACGACTTTCTGTAGTTTGCCCATGCGTCCGTAAATAAGAAAAGCTTACTTCTCTCGTTTTTTAAAATCACAGCTTCTAGAAGGTTTACATGATTTCTTAAAAAACACGAGTTGTTAGAAAATGTGTTTTATTTCATAAATGGAATCAACAAAGTATGCACATTCTATGTCATAACGACTTTCTATAGTTTGCACATGCGTCCAGAAAGAAGGAAAGCTTACTTCCACCATTTTTTAAAATCAAAGCTTCTAGAAGGTTTACATGATTTCTTAAAAAACACGAGTTTTTACAAAATGTGTTTTATTTCATAAATGGAAACAACAAAGTATGCACATTCTACGTCATAACGACTTTCTATAGTTTGCGCATGCGTCCGGAAATAAGAAAATCTTACTTCCACCATTTTTTAAAATCAAAGCTTCTAGAAGGTTTACATGATTTCTTAAAAAACACGAGTTTTTAGAAAATGTGTTTTATTTTATCAATGGAATCAACAAAGTATGCACATTCTACGTCATAACGACTTTCTATAGTTTGCGCATGCGTTTGGAAATAAGAAAAGCTTACTTCCCCCGTTTTTTAAAATCACAGCTTCTAGAAGGTTTATATGATTTCTTAAAAAACACGAGTTTTTAGAAAATGTGTTTTATTTCATAAATGGAATCTACAAAGTATGCAAATTCTTCGTCATAATGACTTTCTATAGTTTGCGCATTCGTCCGGAAATAAGAAAATCTTACATCCACCATCTTTTAAAATCACAGCTTCTAGAAGGTTTACATGATTTCGTAAAAAACACGAGTTTTTAGAAAATGCGTTTTATTTCATAAATGGAATCTACAAAGTATGCACATTCTACGTCATAACGACTTTCTATAGTTTGCGCATGCGTCCGGAAATAAGGAAAGCTTACTTCCACCGTTTTTTAAAATCACAACTTCTAGAAGGTTTACATGATTTCTTAGAAAACACTAGTTTTTAGAAAATATGTTTTATTTCATAAATGGAATAAAAAAAGTATGCACATTCTACGTCATAACGACTTTCTATAGTTTGCGCATGCGTCCGGAAATAAGAAAAGCTTACTTCCCCCGTTTTTTAAAATCACAGCCTCTATAAGGATTACTTGATTTCCTAAAAAACACAAGTTGTTAGAAAATGTGTTTTATTTCATAAATGGAAACAAGAAAGTATGCACATTCTACGTCATAACAACTTTCTATAGTTTGCGCATGCGTCCGGAAATAAGAAAAGCTTACTTCCACAGTTTTTTAAAATCACAGCTTCTAGAAGATTTACATGATTTCTTAAAAAACACGAATTTTTAGAAAATGTGTTTTATTTCATAAATGGAATCAACAAAGTATGCACATTCTACGTCATAACGAATTTCTATAGTTTGCGCATGCGTTTGGAAATAAGAAAATCTTACTTCCCTCGTTTTTTAAAATCACAGCTTATAGAAGGTTTACATGATTTCTTAAAAAACACGAGTTTTTAAAAAATGTGTTTTATTTCATAAATGGAATCTACAAAGTATGCAAATTCTACGTCATAACGACTTTCTATAGTTTTCGCATGCGTTCCGAAATAAGAAAAGCTTACTTCCACCATTTTTTAAAATCACAGCTTCTAGAAGGTTTACATGATTTCTTAAAAAACACGAGTTTTTTGAAAATGTGTTTTATTTCATAAATGGAATCAACAAAGTATGCACATTCTATGTCATTACGACTTTCTATAGTTTGCGCATTCGTCCGGAAATAAAAAAAGCTTACATCCACCATCTTTTAAAATCACAGCTTCTAGAAGGTTTACATGATTTCGTAAAAAACACGAGTTTTTAGAAATTGTGTTTTATTTCATAAATGGAATCTACAAAGTATGCACATTCTACGTCATAACGACTTTCTATAGTTTGCGCATGCGTCTGGAAATAAGAAAAGCTTACTTCCACCGTTTTTTAAAATCACAGCTTCTAGAAGGTTTACATGATTTCTTAAAAAACATGAGTTTTTAGAAAATGTGTTTTATTTCATAAATGGAATCTACAAAGTATGCACATTCTACGTCATAACGACTTTCTATAGTTTGCGCATGCGTCCGGAAATAAGAAAAGCTTACTTCCACCGTTTTTTAAAATCACAGCTTCTAGAAGGTTTACATGATTTCTAAAAGAACACTAGTTTTTAGAAAATATGTTTTATTTCATAAATGGAATTAAAAAAGTATGCACATTCTACGTCATAACGACTTTCTATAGTTTGCGCATGCGTCCGGAAATAAAAAAAGCTTACTTCCACCGTTTTTTAAAATCAAAGCTTCTAGAAGGTTTATATGATTTCTTAAAAAACACGAGTTTTTTGAAAATGTGTTTTATTTCATAAATGGAATCAACAAAGTATGCACATTCTACGTCATAACGACTTTCTATAGTTTGCGCATCCATTTGGAAATAAGAAAAGCTTAGAAAACAGTAGTTTTTAGAAAATATGTTTTATTTCATAAATGGAATCAACAAAGTATGCACATTCTACGTCATAACGACTTTCTATAGTTTGCGCATGCATCCGGAAATAAGAAAAGCTTACTTCCACCGTTTTTTAAAATCACAGCTTCTAGAAGGTTTACATGATTTCTTAAAAAACACGAGTTTTTTGAAAATGTGTTTTATTTCATAAATGGAATCAACAAAGTATGCACATTCTACGTCATAACGGCTTTCTATAGTTTGCGCATTCGTCCGGAAATAAGAAAAGCTTACATCCAGCGTCTTTTAAAATCACAGCTTCTAGAAGGTTTACATGATTTCGTAAAAAACACGAGTTTTTAGAAAATGTGTTTTATTTCATAAATGGAATCTATGAAGTATGCAGATTCTACGTCATAACGAATTTCTATAGTTTGCGCATGCCTCCAGAAATAAGAAAATCTTACTTCCACCGTTTTTTAAAATTACAGCTTCTAGAAGATTTACATGATTTCTTAAAAAACATGAGTTTTTAGAAAATGTGTTTTATTTCATCAATGGAATCAACAAAGTATGCACATTCTACGTCATAACGACTTTCTCTAGTTTGCGCATGCGTTTGGAAATAAGAAAAGCTTACTTCCCCCGTTTTTTAGAATCACAGCTTCTAGAAGGTTTACATGATTTCTTAAAAAACACTAGTTTTTAGAAAATATGTTTTATTTCATAAATGGAATCAACAAAGTATGCACATTCTACGTCATAACGACTTTCTATAGTTTGCAAATGCGTCCGGAAATAAGAAAAGCTTACTTCCACCGTTTTTTAAAATCATAGCTTCTAGAAGGTTTACATGATTTCTAAAAAAACACTAGTTTTTAGAAAATGTGTTTTATTTCATAAATGGAATCTACAAAGTATGCACATTCTACGTCATAACGAATTTCTATAGTTTGTGCATGCGTCCGGAAATAAGAAAAGCTTACTTCCACCGTTTTTTAAAATCACAGCTTCTAGAAGGTTTACATGATTTCTTAAAAAACACGAGTTTTCAGAAAATGTGTTTTATTTCATCAATGGAATCAACAAAGTAAGCACATTCTACGTCATAACGACTTTCTATAGTTTGCGCATGCGTTTGGAAATAATAAAAGCTTACTTCCGCCATTTTTTAAAATCACAGGTTCTAGAAGGTTTACATGATTTCTTAAAAAACACGAGTTTTTAGAAAATGTGTTTTATTTCATAAATGGAATCAACAAAGTATGCACATTCTACGTCATAACGACTTTCTATAGTTTGCGCATGCGTTTGGAAATAAGAAAAGCTTACTTCCCCCGTTTTTTAGAATCACAGCTTCTAGAAGGTTTACATGATTTTTTAAAAAACACTAGTTTTTGGAAAATATGTTTTATTTCATAAATGGAATCAACAAAGTATGCACATTCTACGTCATAACGACTTTCTATAGTTTGCACATGCGTCCGGATATAAGAAAAGCTTACTTCCACCGTTTTTTAAAATCACAGCTTCTAGAAGGTTTACATGATTTCTTAAAAAACACGAGTTTTTAGAAAATGTGTTTTATTTCATAAATGATATCAACAAAGTATGCACATTCTACGTCATAACGACTTTCTATAGTTTGCGCATCCGTTTGGAAAGAAGAAAAGCTTACTTACCCCATTTTTTTAAATCACAGCTTCTAGAAGGTTTACATGATTTCTTAAAAAACACGAGTTTTTTTAAAATGTGCTTTATTTCATAAATAGAATCAACAAAGTATGCACATTCTACGTCATAATGACTTTCTATAGTTTGCGCATTCGTACGGAAATAAGAAAATCTTACTTCCACCGTTTTTTAAAATCACAGCTTCTAGAAGGCTTACATGATTTCGTAAAAAACACGAGTTTTTAGAAAATTTGTTTTATTTCATAAATGGAATCTACAAAGAATGCACATTCTACGTCATAACGACTTTCTATAGTTTGCGCATGCGTCCGGAAATAAGAAAATCTTACTTCCTCCATTTTTTAAAATCACAGCTTCTAAAAGGTTTACATGATTTCTTAAAAACATGAGTTTTTAGAAAATGTGTTTTATTTCATAAATGGAATCAACAAAGTATGCACATTCTACGTCATAACGAATTTCTATAGTTTGTGCATGCATCCGGAAATAAGAAAAGCTTACTTCCCCCGTTTTTTAAAATCACAGCTTCTAGAAGGTTTACATGATTTCTTAAAAAACACGAGTTTTTAGAAAATGTGTTTTATTTCATAAATGGAATCTACAAAGTATGCACATTCTACGTCATAACGACTTTCTATAGTTTCCCCATGCGTCCGGAAATAAGAAAAGCTTACTTCCCCCGTTTTTTAAAATCACAGCTTCTAGAAGGCTTACATGATTTCTTAAAAAACACGAGTTTTTAGAAAATGTGTTTTATTTCATAAATTGAATCAACAAAGTATGCACATTCTACGTCATAACGACTTTCTATAGTTTGCGAATGCGTTTGGAAATAAGAAAAGCTTACTTCTCCCGTTTTTTAAAATCACAGCTTCTAGAAGGCTTACATGATTTCTTAAAAAACACGAGTTTTTAGAAAATGTGTTTTATTTCATAAATTGAATCAACAAAGTATGCACATTCTACGTCATAACGACTTTCTATAGTTTGCGAATGCGTTTGGAAATAAGAAAAGCTTACTTCTCCCGTTTTTTAAAATCACAGCTTCTAGAAGGTTTACATGATTTCTTAAAAAACACGAGTTGTTCGAAAATGTGTTTTATTTCATCAATGGAATCAGCAAAGTATGCAAATTCTACGTCATAACGACATTCTATAGTTTTCCCATGCGTCCGGAAATAAGAAAAGCTTACTTCCACCATTTTTTAAAATGTGTTTTTACATGATTTCTTAAAAAACACGAGTTGTTAGAAAATGTGTTTTATTTCATAAATGGAATCAACAAAGTATGCACATTCTACGTCATAACGACTTTCTATAGTTTGCGCATGCGTCCGCAAATAAGAAAAGCTTACTTCCACCATTTTTTAAAATCAAAGCTTCTAGAAGGTTTACATGAATTCTTGAAAAACACGAGTTTTTAGAAAATGTGTTTTATTTCATAAATGGAATCAACAAAGTATGCACATTCTATGTCATAACGACTTTCTATAGTTTGCGCATGTGTTTGGAAATAAGAAAAGCCTACTTCCCCCGTTTTTTAAAATCATAACTTCTAGAAGGTTTACATGATTTCTTAAAAAACACTAGTTTTTAGAAAATATGTTTTATTTCATAAATGGAATCAACAAAGTATGCACATTCTACCTCATAACGACTTTCTATATTTTGTGCATGCGTCCGGAAATAAGAAAAGCTTACTTCCATCGTTTTTTAAAATCACAGCTTCTAGATGGTTTACATGATTTCTTAAAAAACACGAGTTTTTAGAAAATGTGTTTTATTTCATAAATGGAATGAACAAAGTATGCACATTTTACGTCATAACAACTTTTTATAGTTTGCGCATGCGTCCGGAAATAAGAAAAGCTTACTTCCACCTTTTTGTAAAATCACAGCTTGTAGAAGGTTTACATGATTTCGTAAAAAACACGAGTTTTTAGAAAATGTGTTTTATTTCATAAATGGAATCTACTAAGTATGCACATTTTACGTCATAACGACTTTCTATAGTTTGGGCATGCGTCCGGAAATAATGAAAGCTTACTTCCACCGTTTTTTAAAATCACAGCTTCTAGAAGATTTACATGATTTCTTAAAAAACACGAGTTTTTAGAAAATGTGTTTTATTTCATAAATGGAATCAACAAAGTATGCACATTCTACGTCATAACGACTTTCTATAGTTTGCGCATGCGTTTGGAAATAAGAAAAGCTTACTTCCCCCGTTTTTTAAAATCACAGCTTCTAGAAGGTTTAAATGATTTCTAAAAAAAACACGAGTTTTTAGAAAATGTGTTTTATTTCATCAATGGAATCAACAAAGTATGCACATTCTATGTCATAACGAATTTCTATAGTTTGCGCATGAGTTTGGAAATAAGAAAAGCTTACTTCCCCCATTTTTTAAAATCATAGCTTCTAGAAGGTTTACATGATTTCGTAAAAAACACGAGTTTTTAGAAAATGTGTTTTATTTCATAAATGGAATCTACGAAGTATGCACATTCTATGTCATAACGAATTTCTATAGTTTGTGCATGCGTCCGGAAATAAGAAAAGCTTACTTCCCCCGTTTTTTAAAATAACAGCTTCTAGAAGGTTTACATGATTTCTTAAAAAACACGAGTTTTTTGAAAATGTGTTTTATTTCATAAATGGAATCAACAAAGTATGCACATTCTACGTCATAACGACTTTCTATAGTTTGCGCATGCGTTTGGAAATAAGAAAAGCTTACTTCCCCCGTTTTTTAAAATGACAGCTTCTAGAAGGTTTACATGATTTCTTAAAAAACACTAGTTTTTAGAAAATATGTTTTATTCCATAAATGGAATCAACAAAGTATGCACATTCTACGTCATAATAACTTTCTATTGTTTTCGCATGCGTCCGGAAATAAGAAAAGCTTACTTCCACCGTTTTTTAAAATCACAGCTTCTAGAAGGTTTACATGATTTCTTAAAAAACACGAGTTTTTAGAAAATGTGTTTTATTTCATAACTAGAATCAACAAAGTATGCACATTCTACGTCATAACGACTTTCTATAGTTTGCGCATGCGTTTGGAAATAAGAAAAGCTTACTTCTCCCGTATTTTAAAATCACAACTTCTAGAAGGTTTACATGATTTCTTAAAAAACACGAGTTTTTTTAAAATGTGTTTTATTTCATAAATGGAATCAACAAAGTATGCACATTCTACGTCATAACGACTTTCTATAGTTTGCGCATTCGTCCGGAAATAAGAAAAGCTTACTTCCACCGTTTTTTAAAATCACAGCTTCTAGAAGGTTTACATGATTTCGTAAAAAACACGAGTTTTTAGAAAATGTGTGTTATTTCATAAATGGAATCTACAAAGAATGCACATTCTACGTCATAACGACTTTCTATAGTTTGCGCATGCGTCCGGAAATAAGAAAATCTTACTTCCACCGTTTTTTAAAATCACAGCTTCTAGAAGGTTTACATGATTTCTTAAAAACACGAGTTTTTAGAAAATATGTTTTATTTCATAAATGGAATCAACAAAGTATGCACATTCTACGTCATAACGACTATCTATAGTTTGCGCATGCGTCCGGAAATAAGAAAAGCTTACTTCCACGGTTTTTTAAAATCACAGCTTCTAGAAGGTTTACATGATTTCGTAAAAAACACGAGTTTTTAGAAAATGTGTTTTATTTCATAAATGGAATCTACAAAGTATGCACATTCTACGTCATAACGACTTTCTATAGTTTGCGCATGCGTCTGGAAATAAGAAAATCTTACTTCCACCGTTTTTTAAAATCACAGCTTCTAGAAGATTTACATGATTTCTTAAAAAACACGAGTTTTCAGAAAATGTGTTTTATTTCATAAATGGAATCATAAAAAGTATGCACATTCTACGTCATAACGACTTTCTATAGTTTGCGCATGCGTATGGAAATAAGAAAAGCTTACTTCCCCCGTTTTTTAGAATCACAGCTTCTAGAAGGTTTACATGATTTCTTAAAAAACAATAGTATTTAGAAAATATGTTTTATTTCATAAATGGAATCAACAAAGTATGCACATTCTACGTCATAACGACTTTCTATAGTTTGCGCATGCGTTCGGAAATAAGAAAAGCTTACTTCCACCGTTTTTTAAAATCACAGCTTCTAGAAGGTTTACATCATTTCTTAAAAAACACGAGTTTTTTTAAAATGTGTTTTATTTCATAAATAGAATCAACAAAGTATGCACATTCTACGTCATAAGGACTTTCTATAGTTTGCGCATTCGTCCGAAAATAAGAAAAGCTTACTTCCACCATTTTTTAAAATCACAGCTTCTAGAAGGTTTACATGATTTCGTAAAAAACACGAGTTTTTTGAAAATGTGTTTTATTTCGTAAATGGAATCTACAAAGTATGCACATTCTACGTCATAACGACTTTCTATAGTTTGCGCATGCGTCCGGAAATAAGAAAAGCTTACTTCCACCGTTTTTTAAAATCATAGCTTGTACAAGATTTACATGATTTCTTAAAAAACACGAGTTTTTAGAAATTGTGTTTTATTTCATAAATGGAATCAACAAAGTATGCACATTCTACGTCATAACGACTTTCTATAGTTTGCGCATGCATTTGGAAATAAGAAAAGCTTACTTCCCCCGTTTTTTAAAATCACAGCTTCTAGAAGGTTTACATGATTTCTTAAAAAACACGAGTTTTTAGAAAATGTGTTTTATTTCCTAAATGGAATCAACAAAGTATGCACATTCTACGTCATAACGACTTTCTATAGTTTGCTTATGCGTTTTGAAATAAGAAAAGCTTACTTCCCCCGTTTTTTAAAATCACAGCTTCTAGAAGGTTTACATAATTTCTTAAAAAACACGAGTTTTTAGAAAATGTGTTTTATTTCATAAATGGAATCTACAAAGTATGCACATTCTACGTCATAACAACTTTCTATAGTTTCCCCATGCGTCCGGAAATAAGAAAAGCTTACTTCCCCCGTTTTTTAAAATCACAGCTTCTAGAAGGCTTACATGATTTCTTAAAAAACACGAGTTTTTAGAAAATGTGTTTTATTTCATAAATGGAATAAACAAAGTATGCACATTCTACGTCATAACGACTTTCTATAGTTTGCGAATGCGTTTGGAAATAAGAAAAGCTTACTTCTCCCGTTTTTTAAAATCACAGCTTCTAGAAGGTTTACATGATTTCTTAAAAAACACGAGTTGTTCGAAAATGTGTTTTATTTCATAAATGGAATCAGCAAAGTATGCAAATTCTACGTCATAACGACATTCTATAGTTTTCCCATGCGTCCGGAAATAAGAAAAGCTCACTTCCACCATTTTTTAAAATCAAAGCTTCTAGAAGGTTTACATGATTTCTTAAAAAGCACGAGTTTTTAGAAAATGTGTTTTATTTCATAAATGGAATCAACAAAGTATGCACTTTCTACGTCATAACGACTTTCTATAGTTTGTGCATGCGTTAGGAAATAAGAAAAGCTTACTTCCCCCGTTTTTTAAAATCACAGGTTCTAGAAGGTTTACATGATTTCTTAAAAAACACTAGTGTTTAGAAAATATGTTTTATTTCATAAATGGAATCAACAAAGTATGCACATTCTACGTCATAACGACTTTCTATAGTTTGCGCATGCGTCCGCAAATAAGAAAAACTTACTTCCACCATTTTTTCAAATCAAAGCTTCTAGAAGGTTTACATGATTTCTTAAAAAACACGAGTTTTTAGAAAATGTGTTTTATTTCATAAATGGAATCAACAAAGTATGCACATTCTACGTCATAACGACTTTCTATAGTTTGCGCATGTGTTTGGAAATAAGAAAAGCCTAGTTCCCCCATTTTTTAAAATCATAGCTTCTAGAAGGTTTACATGATTTCTTACAAAACACTAGTTTTTAGAAAATATGTTTTATTTCATAAATGGAATCAACAAAGTATGCACATTCTACCTCATAACGACTTTCTATAGTTTGCGCATGCGTCCGGAAATAAGAAAATCTTACTTCCATCGTTTTTTAAAATCACAGCTTCTAGAAGGTTTACAGGATTTCTTAAAAAACATGAGTTTTTAGAAAATGTGTTTTATTTCATAAATGGAATGAACAAAGTATGCACATTCTACGTCATAACAACTTTCTATAGTTTGCGCATGCGTCCGGAAATAAGAAAAGCTTACTTCCACCTTTTTTTAAAATCACAGCTTCTAGAAGGTTTACATGATTTCGTAAAAAACACGAGTTTTTAGAAAATGTGTTTTATTTCATAAATGGAATCTACAAAGTATGCACATTCTACGTCATAACGACTTTCTATAGTTTGCGCATGCGTCCGGAAATAATAAAAGCTTACTTCCACCGTTTTTTAAAATCACAGCTTCTAGAAGATTTACATGATTTCTTAAAAAACACGAGTTTTTAGAAAATGTGTTTTATTTCATAAATGGAATCTACAAAGTATGCACATTCTATGTCATAACGACTTTCTATAGTTTGCGCATGCGTTTGGAAATAAGAAAAGCTCACTTCCACCATTTTTTAAAATCAAAGCTTCTAGAAGGTTTACATGATTTCTTAAAAAGCACGAGTTTTTAGAAAATGTGTTTTATTTCATAAATGGAATCAACAAAGTATGCACTTTCTACGTCATAACGACTTTCTATAGTTTGTGCATGCGTTAGGAAATAAGAAAAGCTTACTTCCCCCGTTTTTTAAAATCACAGCTTCTAGAAGGTTTACATGATTTCTTAAAAAACACTAGTGTTTAGAAAATATGTTTTATTTCATAAATGGAATCAACAAAGTATACACATTCTACGTCATAACGACTTTCTATAGTTTGCGCATGCGTCCGCAAATAAGAAAAACTTACTTCCACCATTTTTTAAAATCAAAGCTTCTAGAAGGTTTACATTGTAATGCCCATATTTTGATTCGGCATATTTATTAGTTAGACACACCGTACTTTACTTCTTATATATTTTGTCGAACTCAGCTCGACTGAGTAAACTATATTGGACCTCATTATATGATGTTACTCTGTCTTATGATTTCACCATGATTATGATGTTACTATGTTATGCAGTTATGATGTCATGATTATCATATGATTTCCTTATTTTACGATTTCAGTATATGTTTATATGTTTTCCTTAATGAAATGTGAAATATATGATTCGGTACGTGGATACCATCTTCTTATATGAATTGCTGAAATGTTATATGTCATATGCATCTGTGATGAGCTAAAAGGTTACATGAAATAAAATGATAACATGGATCAATTGGCGATCAATGGAAAATGCTTTCTATAAATTGTATTTTTGCAAAACACTAACCTACAGGACACAGGGGCTATGGGATAGCCAGTTACTTGATCTGATATATATATTGGAAAGGAAAAACATGTTCATACAGCAAACCTTAGCAGCCAAAATGAGGATACGATAACACAAACTGATAATCCCGATAGCAGCAAGTATGAGTTGATAAGGGCGTAGGCCCAGTATGTTGAGAGGGATGGATGTGTTTCCCACCCTATGTTTCCATGAGACCCGAGGTCGTGGGAGGGCCGTGCTGAGACACGCTCCCCATGTTGTTGTGATGACGATTGTCGGATGCCTGCTAGGGGAGGATAGGTCCGCTGTTCAGCCGACGCTATCGCTCTCAAGTTCTATGTGGTCAGATCGGTGAGTCCGACACCCACTGTTGTACTAGCAGAGGGAGGATAGGGAGGATGCTGGACGTAGGTTATGATGGGAGGATGTGTTAGTTAGTACTGTTGGGGGGTTTAGTATTCCTTGATTCCAAGTTAGTGGAAGTAGGAACCCTTCCTGTACTTGATTGATTAAACTAATGTAAACATAAAGACAATGATGTTAAATCGTAAAGGGTTAACTGTTAAATAACCGAGGATGTTAAAGTAATTATACTATAGATTATGCTTGCTCTTCTGCATGGGCGTAGATACTATTGTTAGTTAGAAAGTATGCATAGGCGGAATGGGGTTTGTTTATAGTACATGTCCGACATGTGCATACACTGGCCATGCATGCACACCTTGTACGTGTACAATATTACTGGTGTATAACATACTTGTCATGCTTGAATAGTAGTATAAATGTCATAGATAACTCAGTTAAGGATACATCAATCAACTTAGGTAATGAATGGTTAGGTTGTCAATGTGTAAATAAGTGAATTAGTAATTATATGAAAACATTGTAATAATAAACTAAGACAAGTATCGTCAGTTAACATTGTCATAGATGAACTGTTGTGAATAGGGTAATGATAGTGTCTAAGTAATTAGTAAAATTGTTTAAGCCCTCACAAGTGCTTTGTTTATAAGAACAAGGATGCTATGTTGATGATAGGGTACCCGTGTGGCAAATAATTAAGAATACTATGATTGATTCACCTTTTATTATTGTCAAAGGGTGATTTAATTATTATTATTAATTAATAAATGATATTCCAGCAAACATTTATATCCCTATCGTAACAAATGCAATATAAGTAAGATTTAAAATATTGATTTATAAAATTAATATTGCTTGATTAATTCCATTTCAAAGTTAGCCATAATAAGATAATCCTTTTTGGAATAACCGTGATGTGATGGAAAATGGATATTTAATTGTTCAATGTTAATCTTGGAATTTAAACCTCAAGCTAAAGTAGTCTCGACGGATAAGTGGATCATTAAGACACATCATGTCCAAGTTGACAAGGGGCAACTAATTATATAATATTTTATTAATTACATTAATAACATTAAAATATCAAGGACGGCGGATAGACTTGTATTTAATGAAACTGTCCCGAATGGATAACCTTGGGGTGATAATTCCCACCGTAATAAATAATTACGACCGTCAATCCAAAACCAAATGAATTTTCCATAAAAGTAATTAATTATACATTTTTATAATGAGACGTGGATGAATGAACTAGGGAAGGGAGTAAAGGTTTGAGGGGCTCGAGAGGGGGAAGTTTGGGGCGGTGGAGTAAGCCCAAGGTCTTCTGGAGGATGGACAGGTATATAGAGGGGGAGAAGGTTGAAGGTAGGGAGGTTTTTTTTGGTTTGATTGGGGGGAAAGAAAAGAAGTTTGGAGTACAGAAGTTGGGAGAACAGAAAGTTTGGCGAACAGAAAGATTTTGAGAACAGAAGGAAAGACTGCTCTCGGGATTATCAGATTGTGGGCTCGGGGGCTTGGAAATCCTTTGATTTCCAAGGGCCAGCAAGATTATCGCTGGTCGGTAGGGTGGACACTTCAGTTTGGCTGTCTAAGGGGATTATACAACCTGCTACAACTTACGGTTAGCATCAGCATCAGGTAATTTCCGTTATTTACTATTATGCTAAATCTTCTTGTAAACATGCAAACTTACTATTTACTGATTCACTGCTATTTACTGAATTACTAAGTTGTGAAACCTATTCTTATGCTGTTGAAAAGAAAGGAACGATATGTTTGTTTATTTCAAATTTCGAATGTAAGGTTAGTGAAAACACCACAGTACACTAAATGTTATTTCGGCACATAGAAATTCTTAGAAATTCTCTTCCATAAACTGATAAAGTTTAAAACGTAGAAAATTAAATCTGCAAATTTTACCAAGTGCTCTGCTGTAAAAACCAGAGCACTACAGATGGTATCAGAGCCTTTGTTCAGACTCTTGAACCTACAGGCCTATTCATGCTTCACCTAGAAAATTTACTTGATAATTTACCTACTTGACCTCCAGCCATAGTCATCTTTCAAGGTACCTGCACAACGATAACAACAATTACATTAAAAATATATATATATAAATATATATATATATAACCAGACCCGGGCATTAAATAGAATTTACATAATGAGAAATTAAAATATCCACATCAAAGAAACATAGTATTTATAGAAATCGAGAGATATAACCAATAGATTGTGCATAAGAGCCCATGACTTATATGAAACCAAAACAATCCAACTGTAGGGCTATATCTGCTCTGAATGGAAATCTGCAACTTATCTCAGCCATGCTCGTTGACAGAAAAAGAAATCTTCCTATATCTTCCCATAATATTGGGGTTTGGGTAACAAAAACCCTAACTAGTTGAATGAAGATAAGACATGGTAAGAAAATTCAATGGTGTTTCAGCCATCAGCTCAGCCATGCTCGTCGACAGAAAAATAAATCTTCCCACGATATCGGGGTAACAAAACCCTAACGAGTTGAATTAAGATAAGACATGGTAAGAAAATTCAAAGGCATAAGCAGGGTTAAAATCTTTTATGATAATTCAATAATAAACTAAGTAGAAATTGAATAATAAAAATTTAAGTTGTTAATTATAACTGAGGTTCAATCAAGGGCTGAGCAACCGTGAAATCCTGTGAACGTAAGGTATAAGGGTATTAACAATGAATGCAGGCTACAGTAATTAGATAATACAGTAAACGCATATTGGGGTTAAATTACTTTACCTAAGAATAAGAATAACTCCGAGGGATGCACTACAGACTACAGATGGCATAAATGCCTCACAGGAGTCGTGGCAAGTTTTTAGAGACTCCACGATTTCTACAGGATAATTAAATGCCAACTAAATTATACATCATTCGTAACAGGGGTATATTTTGTTTTTCATAGACAAACAAATTAAAAATTACTTAACTGTATAAAACATTAAACCGAGGTCGATCCCCTCAAGGAGGCGCCCGTCTGCATTTTGGAAAATAAATTTATTACTTACAGAGGAAAAACGGACTCCACTCCAACACCAGAAAACTTGATATGCTCCGATTAAGTGGATTACAATGGCAGCGTTGGCAATGTCAACCAACCAAAAGGGATTGTAAAAGCCAAATCCTGTCAAGAGGTTTCCTGGTGCATTGTCTCCAAAAGCTGCGTAGCCCATGCAACCACACAACATGTAGAACACTGTTGTCGTAACCACGCCCATTAGCGTTGCTTTCTTCATCGTCTTGTTCTCTGACAGAGGCGATTTTATTGTGTCCTGTATTTCAGTTAGAATCATCGAATAGGAGTAAGCAGATGCAATGTTCCCAAGAGCGTGGAGCGTACTCCATATTTTGTCAGCTTTAGATACTGTAACAATGGTGGCTCCCATGAGGCTCCCTCTAAAGTGTCCCATCTCTGCTACTTTGGCGATTCCGAGGCCAAGTCCAATGGTAGAATAGGTGACTGACATGACTGCAGCGACTATAGAAAGCCACCATAGTTGGTCGAACCGCATCTGCAGATGGCTCCTATTCCAATAATTTGACTATGAGGTACGTATTTTTCAAGTTGGGTAAGAGTAATATGGAGCCGAATCATCTGTTGTGGGTTTAATAAGGAGACTCTTTTTGTTTACTTTATTATCAGTGGCCAGATGCAGATCTGTTTAGAGGTGAGAGGTTGTGCTTGACTACCTTGAGGAGATCACCAGGTTCCACTGGAACTGGCATTCTGGCATAAACTCTAGGTGTAGTAAGAGCCTAGTCCCAACAAATCCCCATATAAGTAGAATGAAAAAGATGTTCTTTTTCACCTCAAACCAATTTTGCTTCTATTGCAGGTCTGCATTCTTTATTTGTAACTTTTTAATTCCCCGCCCGCTACCTCTCTTTTTTTTCTACGCCAAAGTGGTTCTTTTTATATGTATTTCCACCCCAACTAGCCGTGGGTTGTCAACTCCACCCTTGAACTGCCTCACCCTACTTGGTTATACCCAAAGATGCACGCGCATTTACATATATCACTGTTTTACTGGCGTTTGACAGAGCTTTGCACCGGCGTTCAACATAGAAGTGCACGGGCGTTCGGGAAGTCTGGTATCTGAGAAAGTAAGATCTCTACTACTCCAAAGATTATCATGTATGGGTTGTTGGAGGCGTGGCATGGGTCGTCATGTCCATGAGTGTTGAAGCAATTTGACCTCTGAATGGCCGTCATACTGATGGATGCAGCAATTGTATACCCAATTGCAGTTCCGTATAGGTTGGCGTACTGAGTAAAACCGCATATCCAGACCTGGACGCCATCTAGATTGGCTCTCACAGCATCAATATAGGTATAATTTCTTTTCCAGTAACAGGATCTGGAGACCTGTAGCAGTCCGAAAGCAGGAAAGACGTATATAAAGTGACAATAGAGAAAGCAAGCATGGCTGCAGGTCCGGCAATCCATCCTAACTGAGCTGTTATATATATATAATAGTAAAATAGGAATTAGAATCACCATTGCTACAATGCAGACACGGAACCGTTAAATAAACTCGCCGTCCTCCTCCCTGTTTTCCTTGCTCTCATAGCACTTTTCTGTGAGGGCGTTTCCCACCCATTCAAGCGACTAAGTGCCAAGTCGAGAAGGGAGAACGCACGCCATCAATCCTCGAAGTGCCAGGTCCGAGCAGCACTCCTTTCTTTTGTTACCTATAGGTCCAGCCAGGCGCTCAACCCCGAGAGCATAGCCACTGGCGGTCTCCTCCTGATATTAAATAAAATAGATAACAGACCAAGAGATGTTCGTACCTGGCGAATGGCTGGCCTTCCTATAGTTTTAAGATAGACTTTCCTTCCACTGTTAACTCTTCAGTGCCGGTAGGAAGCTGATAGAACCAGTATACACAATGGTTTCAAATAGACTGATTTCTTGCCGGGAGAATGGTAACTCGCTCTTCCTTCCTTGCCGGAAGAATTAATTCTTTCAAAGACTCTCACGATTGATTTTTTTCCTGCGGGCTAACGGACATAAGAGTATTATAAGAGCCACAGATAACTGTCCGTTAAAGACTAGTGCCATTCTCAGATAGACAAATTCGACTTTTAAAATAGGAATCAGGGTGAACCAAAAATCAAACGCCCACTTGAGTGAATGAGAATGTGAATACCAATGCAGATGCAGACCAGACCATTTTGGTGCTGAACTAAACGAACCCATAGCTCCACCACGCCTAGCAGCCGAGTTCGGCAAGAGTTGCAGAGCTAAAACTGCAAGAGAGAGGGCAGAAATGGCCGCGTCTTGGGGATTGACCCTATTTAGGGTTTCCCCCACTTTCGCATGGCGGTGGGGTGTGTGGAGAGACCACGCGCCTTCATGCTTCTTCTCATGGCAGTAGGAGGACGCGTGGGCCTCATGCAAGGGCGCGACGGGCCCATGAAGATCTTAGGGATAGGTAAGTATTATTCAAACAAATTAAATTATCTAAAATTGGTAAGTGATTTAAAAATTGTTAAAAATTTAAATTAATTATTATAATTCAATATTGTCAATTATTCGAAAAACTTTAAAATAATTTAAAGTTATGTTTTTTTCTGTTGTTTGGCTAAATTAAACTTGGTTAAATTTATTAGCACAATTATCAATTAAATTTTAAACAAAAAACTACAATTTCACTTTAGTGATTATTACATGAATTAGAATTAGAATTAAAAATTAATATGAATTATGGTTTAAATAATTATGGTTTACGTCTCATGCTAGGATTAATAAAATTCTAGTTATTTATTTGATTCTTATAAAATAAAAATAACAAAAAAAAAAAAAAAAAAAAAAAATAATATATATATATATATTTAAATAAATAAATAATAAAATAAGTAAATAAATAAAATTTGCCGAGATTTCAACTCCTAGTCGAAGGGATGAGAGGAACCCGAAATCTCAAAAACAAGACACCGTTAAGATCAGCATGACGAGCTGAACACCATGACAAAAATTGCTTAAATAAAAACGATTGTGGATTTTACTGTGCTAATCCTGACAATTTGTTATCTCATGATGCACGTTATTGAATACCTACATTTTAGTTCCGCGGATATTTGATTGAAAAACTAAGAATATGATTTTATTTTAATAACTCAGGAACTATCATGGTGACAACACGCAGAGGTCGAGGTCGGGGTCAAGGTCGACCACCGTCACCACCACCTCCGCCACCGCCAACACCGCCACCACCAACCTCAACACCAGAAATGCAGATCATAATGAGGTCATTGGAGGCTATTATGACCACGATGAACAGGCAGTCGGAAAGGGCCGCCGAGGTGGAAACCACTCAAGTGAGTCGAGAGAACTCTGAAAGGGCACATGGCCCAAGACTGGAACCGCTTCAGGACATATCGAGGGAGTTACAAAAGATAAAAATTCCAGAGTTTTCAGGAGGACGACCCGGTAAGCATGCGGAGGCATGGCTGGAAGGCATGAAGAGATGCTTCGCATTGAATGAGTACACATCTAGTTCCAAGGCTAGGATGGCCGTCTTTCAGCTTAAAGGTGATGCTTTGAATTGGTGGTCAGACCTCGAGAAGCAGTTGCACCTTACTCCTCTTACAACTTCTTGGGAACTGTTCGAGGAGAGGTTCCACATGAAGTATTTGCCAAATTATTACAAGGAAGAACAGGCAGGTGCACTCCATGCCTTAGTACAGGGAGACAGGACAGTGGAGGAGTATGAATCTCGGTTTATGGAACTGGTAAAATATGTTCCTTACCTTGATGCAGATGATTGTCAGGTAGAGCGTTTTGTGTATGGACTTAACTACAAGATTAGAGCTGCTGTGCGGATGTGGAAGCCAACTTCAGTTGCCATGGCAGTTGAGTATGCTCGTTATGCAGCTGATATGTCAGATGGAAAAGGGGGCAGTAAGTTGACAGGAACCAATCAGTATGTTTCAGGGAAGGCATCACGTCCTTACTTCAGGGGAGGACAATCTAGACCTCCTCCTTATGGTAACCGGTTCACACCGCGGGGTAATACTTCAGTTAACTCAATTTCGCAGGCATCGTCCGCAACCCACCAAAGCCAGGGACGTACACAGGGAAGTTCCTATAGAGGAGCAAGGGGTTTTAGAGGAACCAGGGGAAGGAACTCATCTCAGAGGATTCCTTCGAGCAACAGGCAAGCCCCTCCCAATCTCTCTTGTTGGGGATGCGGAGGTCCTCATTTCCAGCGAGACTGTCCCAAGGGTCAGTCAAGCAGCAGGCACAGGGAAGGAAAAGCACCCATGGATAGTTCGGGTAACAGTCATCGGATTCATGCAGCGGTGCATAACCACCAGGCAGAACATCAGTCTACCGTAGTAGAATCCACTGGTAATGTAAACAATGTCAAACTTAAAATTTTGTTTGATCCAGGAGCAACTGATAGTTTTATTTCACCATTTGCATTAGATAAATGTGGGTTGGCAGCCTACGAGCACGATGATTTCAAACTGGTTGAAATGGCTTCAGGAACTAAGCAACCAGTAGGTCTTAAAGTGAGAAGTTGTGGGGTTGACTTAGGAGTTTGCACCACTAAGTTGGATGCTTATGTCACCAATCTGGGGACTTATGACCTCATTATTGGCATGGATTGGTTAGAAGACCATAGAGCTTTCATAGACTGCTATGCAAAGAAGGTGTTGTGCCTCGATGACGAGGGAAGGACAATTCAAATCCAAGGCTTGAAGAGGAAGGTATCCCTCCGTTTCATCTCTATGGTGAAAGCTAAGCGGTGCCTAAGACAAGGATGCCAGTTGTTCGTAGTGGAGGCCGTGAGCGATAGTAAAGAACCTTCCTTGAATTCTTACCCAGTACTTTCTGAGTTCCAGGATGTCTTTCCGAAGGAATTACCAGGACTACCTCCAGAAAGAGAGCTCGATTTCACAATCGAACTAAAACCTGGTGCAGAACCTATCTCAAAGACTCCGTATAGAATGACAACTCCAGAGCTCCGTGAGTTACAGATCCAGTTAAAAGAATTGCTAGATTTGGGACTGATTAGACCTAGTATCTCACCGTGGGGAGCACCAGTGATCTTCGTTAAGAAGAAGGATGGATCTCTGCGACTGTGCATAGATTACAGAGATTTGAACAAGGCCACCGTGAAGAATAGGTATCCCATACCAAGAATTGATGACCTCTTTGATCAAATGAAAGGTGCGTCAGTCTTTTCAAAGATTGATTTGCGATCCGGATATCACCAGTTGAGGATCAAGGAAGGCGACATTCCTAAGACTGCCTTTCGAACTCGATTTGGGCATTATGAGTTTGTAGTGGTACCATTTGGTTTGACCAATGCTCCAGCTGTATTCATGAGCCTCATGAATGGGGTCTTCCGAAAATACTTGGACCGCTTTGTTCAGGTCTTCTTAGATGATATTCTTATCTATTCTAAGAATGAGAAGGAGCACGAGGAACACTTGCGGTTAGTCTTGACATGCTTAAGGGAACATAAACTTTATGGTAAATTGTCAAAGTGTTCCTTCTTCCAAAAAGAGATTCACTACTTGGGGCACATCATCTCAGGTGAAGGGATCTCTGTAGACCCAGAAAAGGTAAAAGCCATTGAAGATTGGCCAATTCCAAGGAATGCTCATGAGGTGCGCAGCTTCATGGGGTTAGCAGGCTATTACCGGAGGTTCGTGGAAGGATTTTCTAAAATTGCAAAACCTATTACCACCTTGCAACGCAAGGGAATCCGGTATGAATGGACCGATGAATGCGATGCTGCTTTTACAGAGTTAAAAAGATTGTTGACAAGTGCACCAATCTTGCGGGTACCAGACATGGATAAAGATTTCATGGTATGCACCGATGCCTCGAAGCAAGGATTAGGAGCGGTGTTGATGCAGGAAGGTGGGGTAATAGCTTATGCATCTCGAAAGTTGAAACCTCATGAGGAGCAGTATGCCACGCATGATCTAGAATTGGCAGCAGTAATGTTGGCACTAAAATTATGGAGGCACTACCTAGTTGGTAGAAGCTTCACCCTTAAAACAGACCATCAGAGCTTGCAGTACATATTTACCCAAAGGGATTTGAATGCTAGGCAAAGGCGATGGAGTGAGTTCATGAGCGAGTATGACTTTGGTATCTCTTACATCAAAGGAAAGGAGAATGTGGTGGCAGACGCTCTAAGCCGAAGGCCGAGACTTTTCTCCTTAATTCCCTTGAAGGTTGACTTGAGGGAAAGGGTACTAGGACAACTGTTGGGCGATAGTTGGTATCTAAAAGTAACCTCAGCTATTCAGAATGGAAAGAAACAGGAATTGAAGTATGATGGGTACCATCTTGAGGTAGATGGATTGTTGCGGTATCAGGGAAGGATGTATGTTCCTAAGGAAGGTGATATCAGGGAAACCATCCTTAGAGAGGCCCATAGATCGCATTACTGTGCGCACCCAGGGGTGAAGAAGATGTATGCTGACATGAAGCAACTCTTCTTTTGGCCAGGTATGAAGATGGATGTAGTGGATTTTGTTTCAAAGTGCCTTGAGTGTCAACAAGTGAAGGCAGATCATCGTCACCCGGTCGGTCTCCTACAACCGCATGATATTCCTATGACTAAATGGGAAGTCATTTCCATGGACTTCGTTGTAGGATTACCACTCACATCTCTGAGACATAATGCTATTTTGGTGGTAGTTGACAAACTGACCAAAAGTGCTCACTTCATTCCAGTCAGAGACACCTATGATGTGACAGATGTGGCAAGGGTATTCATAAATGAGATTGTACGTCTTCATGGAGTTCCTAAAAAGATAATCTCTGACAGAGACCCTAAGTTCACCTCCAGATTTTGGACAAGCATGCAGTCAGCATTGGGGACACAGTTGAACTTAAGCTCAGCTTATCACCCCGAGACAGATGGACAGACTGAGAGGGTGAATCAAGTGATGGAGGACATGCTTAGGATGTATGTTATGGATCAACAGACACAGTGGGAGAAATATCTTCCTTTAGTGGAGTTTGCATACAACAATAGTCATCACAGCTCCATTGGTATGCCGCCATATCAGGCATTGTATGGGAGGCCATGCAGGACACCACTCAGTTGGGACAGGTTAGAGGATCGAGTTTTAATTGGGCCTGAATTGATTCAGGAAATGGAGGAGCAAGTGATACAGATTAGGCAGCGGCTGAAGGAAGCACAGGATAGGCAAAAGAGTTACGCTGATGCACACCGATCAGATAGAACTTATGGAGTAGGGGATCGTGTATTTATTCGCATCCGACCAAATAAAAGTACCATTCGGTTTGGGAAGGGTACCAAGTTGTCACCTCGCTTTATAGGTCCATTTGAAATTCTTGAGAAAATCGGACCAGTTGCTTATCGTCTCGCGCTGCCACCCCACTTGCATAAAACTCATAATGTATTTCATGTTTCTGTATTACGACATTACATAGCTGATGAGACTCACAAAATTCATTGGAAGGAATTGCAGGTCTCGGACGAGGGAACCTTCAGGGTCGAACCATTACGTATACTTGATCGTAGGGTTCGACAGCTCCGTAGTCGCCATGTGGACCAAGTTAAGGTCCAATGGGACAAGTATAGCCCCGGGTCTGCTACCTGGGAGGACGCAGAGACCATGCGTCGAGATTTTCCCTCACTATTTTGACCATAACTTCGGGACGAAGTTTCCCGAAGGGTGGGTGTATGTAATGCCCATATTTTGATTCGGCATATTTATTAGTTAGACACACCGTACTTTACTTCTTATATATTTTGTCGAACTCAGCTCGACTGAGTAAACTATATTGGACCTCATTATATGATGTTACTCTGTCTTATGATTTCACCATGATTATGATGTTACTATGTTATGCAGTTATGATGTCATGATTATCATATGATTTCCTTATTTTACGATTTCAGTATATGTTTATATGTTTTCCTTAATGAAATGTGAAATATATGATTCGGTACGTGGATACCATCTTCTTATATGAATTGCTGAAATGTTATATGTCATATGCATCTGTGATGAGCTAAAAGGTTACATGAAATAAAATGATAACATGGATCAATTGGCGATCAATGGAAAATGCTTTCTATAAATTGTATTTTTGCAAAACACTAACCTACAGGACACAGGGGCTATGGGATAGCCAGTTACTTGATCTGATATATATATTGGAAAGGAAAAACATGTTCATACAGCAAACCTTAGCAGCCAAAATGAGGATACGATAACACAAACTGATAATCCCGATAGCAGCAAGTATGAGTTGATAAGGGCGTAGGCCCAGTATGTTGAGAGGGATGGATGTGTTTCCCACCCTATGTTTCCATGAGACCCGAGGTCGTGGGAGGGCCGTGCTGAGACACGCTCCCCATGTTGTTGTGATGACGATTGTCGGATGCCTGCTAGGGGAGGATAGGTCCGCTGTTCAGCCGACGCTATCGCTCTCAAGTTCTATGTGGTCAGATCGGTGAGTCCGACACCCACTGTTGTACTAGCAGAGGGAGGATAGGGAGGATGCTGGACGTAGGTTATGATGGGAGGATGTGTTAGTTAGTACTGTTGGGGGGTTTAGTATTCCTTGATTCCGAGTTAGTGGAAGTAGGAACCCTTCCTGTACTTGATTGATTAAACTAATGTAAACATAAAGACAATGATGTTAAATCGTAAAGGGTTAACTGTTAAATAACCGAGGATGTTAAAGTAATTATACTATAGATTATGCTTGCTCTTCTGCATGGGGGTAGATACTATTGTTAGTTAGAAAGTATGCATAGGCGGAATGGGGTTTGTTTATAGTACATGTCCGACATGTGCATACACTGGCCATGCATGCACACCTTGTACGTGTACAATATTACTGGTGTATAACATACTTGTCATGCTTGAATAGTAGTATAAATGTCATAGATAACTCAGTTAAGGATACATCAATCAACTTAGGTAATGAATGGTTAGGTTGTCAATGTGTAAATAAGTGAATTAGTAATTATATGAAAACATTGTAATAATAAACTAAGACAAGTATCGTCAGTTAACATTGTCATAGATGAACTGTTGTGAATAGGGTAATGATAGTGTCTAAGTAATTAGTAAAATTGTTTAAGCCCTCACAAGTGCTTTGTTTATAAGAACAAGGATGCTATGTTGATGATAGGGTACCCGTGTGGCAAATAATTAAGAATACTATGATTGATTCACCTTTTATTATTGTCAAAGGGTGATTTAATTATTATTATTAATTAATAAATGATATTCCAGCAAACATTTATATCCCTATCGTAACAAATGCAATATAAGTAAGATTTAAAATATTGATTTATAAAATTAATATTGCTTGATTAATTCCATTTCAAAGTTAGCCATAATAAGATAATCCTTTTTGGAATAACCGTGATGTGATGGAAAATGGATATTTAATTGTTCAATGTTAATCTTGGAATTTAAACCTCAAGCTAAAGTAGTCTCGACGGATAAGTGGATCATTAAGACACATCATGTCCAAGTTGACAAGGGGCAACTAATTATATAATATTTTATTAATTACATTAATAACATTAAAATATCAAGGACGGCGGATAGACTTGTATTTAATGAAACTGTCCCGAATGGATAACCTTGGGGTGATAATTCCCACCGTAATAAATAATTACGACCGTCAATCCAAAACCAAATGAATTTTCCATAAAAGTAATTAATTATACATTTTTATAATGAGACGTGGATGAATGAACTAGGGAAGGGAGTAAAGGTTTGAGGGGCTCGAGAGGGGGAAGTTTGGGGCGGTGGAGTAAGCCCAAGGTCTTCTGGAGGATGGACAGGTATATAGAGGGGGAGAAGGTTGAAGGTAGGGAGGTTTTTTTTGGTTTGATTGGGGGGAAAGAAAAGAAGTTTGGAGTACAGAAGTTGGGAGAACAGAAAGTTTGGCGAACAGAAAGATTTTGAGAACAGAAGGAAAGACTGCTCTCGGGATTATCAGATTGTGGGCTCGGGGGCTTGGAAATCCTTTGATTTCCAAGGGCCAGCAAGATTATCGCTGGTCGGTAGGGTGGACACTTCAGTTTGGCTGTCTAAGGGGATTATACAACCTGCTACAACTTACGGTTAGCATCAGCATCAGGTAATTTCCGTTATTTACTATTATGCTAAATCTTCCTGTAAACATGCAAACTTACTATTTACTGATTCACTGCTATTTACTGAATTACTAAGTTGTGAAACCTATTCTTATGCTGTTGAAAAGAAAGGAACGATATGTTTGTTTATTTCAAATTTCGAATGTAAGGTTAGTGAAAACACCACAGTACACTAAATGTTATTTCGGCACATAGAAATTCTTAGAAATTCTCTTCCATAAACTGATAAAGTTTAAAACGTAGAAAATTAAATCTGCAAATTTTACCAAGTGCTCTGCTGTAAAAACCAGAGCACTACAGATGGTATCAGAGCCTTTGTTCAGACTCTTGAACCTACAGGCCTATTCATGCTTCACCTAGAAAATTTACTTGATAATTTACCTACTTGACCTCCAGCCATAGTCATCTTTCAAGGTACCTGCACAACGATAACAACAATTACATTAAAAATATATATATATAAATATATATATATATAACCAGACCCGGGCATTAAATAGAATTTACATAATGAGAAATTAAAATATCCACATCAAAGAAACATAGTATTTATAGAAATCGAGAGATATAACCAATAGATTGTGCATAAGAGCCCATGACTTATATGAAACCAAAACAATCCAACTGTAGGGCTATATCTGCTCTGAATGGAAATCTGCAACTTATCTCAGCCATGCTCGTTGACAGAAAAAGAAATCTTCCTATATCTTCCCATAATATTGGGGTTTGGGTAACAAAAACCCTAACTAGTTGAATGAAGATAAGACATGGTAAGAAAATTCAATGGTGTTTCAGCCATCAGCTCAGCCATGCTCGTCGACAGAAAAATAAATCTTCCCACGATATCGGGGTAACAAAACCCTAACGAGTTGAATTAAGATAAGACATGGTAAGAAAATTCAAAGGCATAAGCAGGGTTAAAATCTTTTATGATAATTCAATAATAAACTAAGTAGAAATTGAATAATAAAAATTTAAGTTGTTAATTATAACTGAGGTTCAATCAAGGGCTGAGCAACCGTGAAATCCTGTGAACGTAAGGTATAAGGGTATTAACAATGAATGCAGGCTACAGTAATTAGATAATACAGTAAACGCATATTGGGGTTAAATTACTTTACCTAAGAATAAGAATAACTCCGAGGGATGCACTACAGACTACAGATGGCATAAATGCCTCACAGGAGTCGTGGCAAGTTTTTAGAGACTCCACGATTTCTACAGGATAATTAAATGCCAACTAAATTATACATCATTCGTAACAGGGGTATATTTTGTTTTTCATAGACAAACAAATTAAAAATTACTTAACTGTATAAAACATTAAACCGAGGTCGATCCCCTCAAGGAGGCGCCCGTCTGCATTTTGGAAAATAAATTTATTACTTCCGCCGTTTTTTAAAATCACAGCTTCTAGAAGGTTTACATGATTTCTTATAAAACACGAGTTTTTAGAAAATGTGTTTTATTTCATAAATGGAATCAACAAAGTATGCACATTCTATGTCATAACGACTTTCTATAGTTTGCGCATGCGTCTGGAAATAAGAAAAGCTTACTTCCCCCGTTTTTTAAAATCACAGCTTCTAGAAGGTTTACATGATTTCTTTAAAAACACTAGTTTTTAGAAATATGTTTTATTTCATAAATGGAATCAACAAAGTATGCACATTCTACGTCGTAACGACTTTCTACAGTTTGCGCATGCGTCCGGAAATAAGAAAAGCTTACTTCCACCGTTTTTTAAAATCACAGCTTCCAGAAGGTTTACATGATTTCTTTAAAAACACTAGTTTGAAAATATGTTTTATTTCATAAATGGAATCAAGAAAGTATGCACATTCTACGTCATAACGACTTTCTATAGTTCGCGAATGCGTCCGGAAATAAGAAAAGCTTACTTCCACCGTTTTTTAAAATCACAGCTTCTAGAAGGTTTACATGATTTCTTAAAAAACATGAGTTTTTTGAAAATGTGTTTTATTTAATAAATGGAATCAACAAAGTATGCACTTTCTACGTCATAACGACTTTTTATAGTTTGTGCATTCGTCTGGAAATAAGAAAAGCTTACTTCCACCGTTTTCTAAAATCACAGCTTCTAGAAGGTTTACATGATTTCGTAAAAAACACGAGTTTTTAGAAAATGTGTTTTATTTCATAAATGGAACCTACAAAGTATGCATATTCTATGTCATAACGACTTTCTATAGTTTCAGCATGCGTCCGGAAATAAGAAAAGCTTACTTCCACCGTTTTTTAAAATCACAGCTTCCAGAAGGTTTACATGATTTCGTAAAAAACATGAGTTTTTAGAAAATGTGTTTTATTTCATAAATAGAATCTACAAAGTATGCACATTCTACGTCATAACGACTTTCTATGGTTTGCGCATGCGTCCGGAAATAAGAAAAGCTTACTTCGCCCGTTTTTTAAAACCACAGCTTCTAGAAGGTTTACATGATTTCTTAAAAAACACGAGTTTTTAGAAAATGTGTTTTATTTCATAAATGGAATCTACAAAGTATGCACATTCTACGTCATAACGGCTTTCTATAGTTTGAGCATGCATCCAGAAATAAGAAAAGCTTACTTCCACCGATTTTTAAAATCACAGCTTCTAGAAGGTATACATGATTTCGTAAAAAAAACGAGTTTTTAGAAAATGTGTTTTATTTCATAAATGGAATCTACAAAGTATGCACATTCTACGTCATAACGACTTTCTATAGTTTGCGCATGCGTCCGGAAATAAGAAAAGCTTACTTCCACCGTTTTTTAAATCACAGTTTCTAGAAGGTTTACATGATTTCGTAAAAAACACGAGTTTTTAGAAAATGTGTTTTATTTCATAAATGGAATCTACAAAGTATGCACATTCTACGTCATAACGACTTTCTATAATTTGCGCATGCGTCCGGAAATAAGAAAACCTTACTTCCCTCGTTTTTTAAAATCACAGCTTCTAGAAGGTTTACATGATTTCTTAAAAAACACGAGTTTTTAGAAAATGTGTTTTATTTGATAAATGGAATCAACAAAGTATGCACATTCTACGTCATAACGACTTTCTATAGTTTGTTCATGCGTTTGGAAATAAGAAAAGCTTACTTCCCCTGTTTTTTAAAATCACAGCTTCTAAAAGGTATACATGATTTCTTAAAAAACACAAGTTTTTAAAAAATGTGTTTTATTTCATAAATGGAATCAACAAAGTATGCACATTCTACCTCATAACGAATTTCTATAGTTTGCACATGCGTCCGGAAATAAGAAAAGCTTACTTCCACCGTTTTTAAAATCACAGCTTCTAGAAGGTTTACATGATTTCTTAAAAAACACGAGTTTTTAGAAAATGTGTTTTATTTCATAAATGGAATGAACAAAGTATGCACATTCTACGTCATAACAACTTTCTATAGTTTGCGCATGCGTCCGGAAATAAGAAAATCTTACTTCCACCTTTTTTTAAAATCACAGCTTCTAGAAGGTTTACATGATTTCTTAAAAAACACGAGTTTTTAGAAAATGTGTTTTATTTCATAAATGGAATCTACAAAGTATGCACATTCTACGTCATAACGACTTTCTATAGTTTGCGCATGCGTTTGGAATTAAGAAAAGCTTACTTCCCCCGTTTTTTAAAATCACAGCTTCTAGAAGGTTTACATGATTTCTTAAAAAACACGAGATTTTAGAAAATGTGTTTTATTTCATCAATGGAATCAACAAAGTATGCACATTCTATATCATAACGACTTTCTATAGTTTGCACATGAGTTTGGAAATAAGAAAAGCTTACTTCCCCCGTTTTTTAAAATCACAGCTTCTAGAAGGTTTACATGATTTCTTAAAAAACACGAGTTTTTAGAAAATGTGTTTTATTTCATAAATGGAATAAACAAAGTATGCACATTCTACGTCATAACGACGTTCTATAGTTTCCGCATGCGTTTGGAAATAAGAAAAAGCTTACTTCCACCATTTTTTAAAATCAAAGCTTCTAGAAGGTTTACATGATTTCTTAAAAAACACAAGTTTTTAGAAAATGTGTTTTATTTCATAAATGGAATAAACAAAGTATGCACATTCTCCTTCATAACGACTTTCTATAGCTTGCGCATGCGTTTGGAAATAAGAAAAGCTTACTTCCCCCGTTTTTTAAAATCACAGCTTCTAGAAGGTTTACATCATTTCTTAAAAAACATGAGTTTTTTGAAAATGTGTTTTATTTCATAAATGGAATCAACAAAGTATGCACATTCTACGTCATAACGACTTTCTATAGTTTGCACATTCGTCCGGAAATAAGAAAAGCTTACATCCACCGTTTTTTAAAATCACAGCTTCTAGAAGGTTTACATGATTTCGTAAAAAACACGAGTTTTTAGAAAATGTGTTTTATTTCATCAATGGAATCTACAAAGTATGCACATTCTACGTCATAACGAGTTTCTATAGTTTGCGTATGCGTCCGGAAATAAGAAAAGCTTACTTCCGCCGTTTTTTAAAATCACAGCTTCTAGAAGGTTTACATGATTTCTTATAAAACACGAGTTTTTAGAAAATGTGTTTTATTTCATAAATGGAATCAACAAAGTATGCACATTCTACGTCATAACGACTTTCTATAGTTTGCGCATGCGTCTGGAAATAAGAAAAGCTTACTTCCCCCGTTTTTTAAAATCACAGCTTCTAGAAGGTTTACATGATTTCTTAAAAAACACTAGTTTTTAGAAATATGTTTTATTTCATAAATGGAATCAACAAAGTATGCACATTCTACGTCATAACGACTTTCTACAGTTTGCGCATGCGTCCGGAAATAAGAAAAGCTTACTTCCACCGTTTTTTAAAATCACAGCTTCCAGAAGGTTTACATGATTTCTTTAAAAACACTAGTTTGAAAATATGTTTTATTTCATAAATGGAATCAAGAAAGTATGCACATTCTACGTCATAACGACTTTCTATAGTTCGCGAATGCGTCCGGAAATAAGAAAAGCTTACTTCCACCGTTTTTTAAAATCACAGCTTCTAGAAGGTTTACATGATTTCTTAAAAAACATGAGTTTTTTGAAAATGTGTTTTATTTAATAAATGGAATCAACAAAGTATGCACTTTCTACGTCATAACGACTTTTTATAGTTTGTGCATTCGTCTGGAAATAAGAAAAGCTTACTTCCACCGTTTTTTAAAATCACAGCTTCTAGAAGGTTTACATGATTTCGTAAAAAACACGAGTTTTTAGAAAATGTGTTTTATTTCATAAATGGAACCTACAAAGTATGCATATTCTATGTCATAACGACTTTCTATAGTTTCCGCATGCGTCCGGAAATAAGAAAAGCTTACTTCCACCGTTTTTTAAAATCACAGCTTCCAGAAGGTTTACATGATTTCGTAAAAAACACGAGTTTTTAGAAAATGTGTTTTATTTCATAAATAGAATCTACAAAGTATGCACATTCTACGTCATAACGACTTTCTATAGCTTGCGCATGCGTTTGGAAATAAGAAAAGCTTACTTCCCCCGTTTTTTAAAATCACAGCTTCTAGAAGGTTTACATGATTTCTTAAAAAACACTAGTTTTTAGAAAATATATTTTATTTCATAAATGGAATCAACAAAGTATGCACTTTCTACGTCATAACGACTTTCTATAGTTTGCGCATGCGTTTGGAAATAAGGAAAGCTTACTTCCCCGTTTTTTAAAATCATAGCTTCTAGAAGGTTTACATTATTTCTTAAAAAACATGAGTTTTTAGAAAATGTGTTTTATTTCATAAATGGAATCTACAAAGTATGCACATTCTACGTCATAACGACTTTCTATAGTTTGAGCATGCATCCAGAAATAAGAAAAGCTTACTTCCACCGTTTTTTAAAATCACAGCTTCTAGAAGGTATACATGATTTCGTAAAAAACACGAGTTTTTAGAAAATGTGTTTTATTTCATAAATGGAATCTACAAAGTATGCACATTCTACGTCATAACGACTTTCTATAGTTTGCGCATGCGTGCGGAAATAAGAAAAGCATACTTCCACCGTTTTTTAAAATCACAGCTTCTAGAAGGTTTACATGATTTCGTAAAAAACACGAGTTTTTAGAGAATGTGTTTTATTTCATAAATGGAATCTACAGAGTATGCACATTCTACATCATAACGACTTTCTATAGTTTGCGCATGCGTCCAGAAATAAGAAAAGCTTATTTCCCCCGTTTTTTAAAATCACAGCTTCTGGAAGGTTTACATGATTTCTTAAAAAACACGAGATTTTAGAAACTGTGTTTTATTTCATAAATGGAATCAACAAAGTATGCACATTCTACGTCATAACGACTTTCTATAATTTGCGCATACGTTTGGAAAGAAGAAAAGCTTACTTCCCCCGTTTTTTAAAATCATAGCTTCTAGAAGGTTTACATGATTTCTTAAAAAACACGAGTTTTTGGAAAATATGTTTTATTTCATAAATGGAATCAACAAAGTATGCACATTCTACGTCATAACGAATTTCTATAGTTTGCGCATGCGTCCAGATATAAGAAAAGCTTACTTCCACCGTTTTTTAAAATCACAGCTTCTAGAAGGTTTACATGATTTCGTAAAAAACACGAGTTTTTTGAAAATGTGTTTTATTTCATAAATGGAATCTACAAAGTATGCACATTCTACGTCATAACGACTTTCTATAGTTTGTGCATGCGTCCGGAAATAAGACAAGCTTACTTCCACCGTTTTTTAAAATCACAGCTTCTAGAAGGTTTACATGATTTCGTAAAAAACACGAGTTTTTAGAAAATGTATTTTATTTCATAAATGGAATCAACAAAGTATGCACATTCTACATCATAACGACTTTCTATAGTTTTTGCATGCGTCCGGAAATAAGAAAAGCTTACTTCCACCGTTTTTTAAAATCACAGCTTCTAGAAGTTTTACATGATTTCGTAAAAAACATGAGTTTTTAGAAAATGTGTTTTATTTCATAAATGGAATAAACAAAGTATGCACATTCTACGTCATAACGACTTTCTATAGCTTGCGCATGCGTGCGGAAATAAGAAAAGCTTACTTCCACCGTTTTTTAAAATCACAGCTTCTAAAAGGTTTACATGATTTCGTAAAAAACACGAGTTTTTAGAAAATCTGTTTTATTTCATAAATGGAATCAACAAAGTATGCACATTCTACGTCATAACGACTTTCTATAGTTTTCGCATGCGTTTGCTAATAAGAAAAGCTTACTTCCCCCGTTTATTAAAATCACAGCTTCTAGAAGGTTTACATGATTTCTTAAAAAATAGAGTTTTTAGAAAATGTGTTTTATTTCATAAATTGAATCAACAAAGTATGCACATTCTGCGTCATAACGACTTTCTATAGCTTGCGCATGCGTCCGGAAATAAGAAAAACTTACTTCCACCATTTTTTAAAATCACAGCTTCTAGAAGGTTTACATGATTTCTTAAAAAACAAGAGTTTTTAGAAAATGTGTTTTATTTCATAAATGGAGTCTACAAAGTATGCACATTCTACGTCATAACGACTTTCTATAGTTTGCGCATGCGTCCGGAAATAAGAAAAGCTTACTTCCAACGTTTTTTAAAATCACTACTTCTAGAAGGTTTACACGATTTCGTAAAAAACACGTGTTTTTAGAAAATGTGTTTTATTTCATAAATGGAATCAACAAAGTATGCACATTCTACGTCATAACGACTTTCTATAGTTTTCGCATGCGTTGGGAAATAAGAAAAGCTTACTTCGCCCGTTTATTAAAATCACAGCTTCTAGAAGGTTTACATGATTTCTTAAAAAACAAGAGTTTTTAGAAAATGTGTTTTATTTCATAAATTGAATCAACAAAGTATGCACATTCTACGTCATAACGACTTTCTATAGCTTGCGCATGCGTCCGGAAATAAGAAAAGCTTACTTCCACGATTTTTTAAAATCATAACTTCTAGAAGGTTTACATGATTTCTTAAAAAACAAGAGTTTTTAGAAAATGTGTTTTATTTCATAAATGGAATAAACAAAGTATGTACATTCTACATCATAACGACTTTCTATAGTTTGCGCATTCGTCCGGAAATAAGAAAAGCTTACTTCCAACGTTTTTTAAAATCACTGCTTCTAGAAGGTTTACACGATTTCGTAAAAAACACGTGTTTTTAGAAAATCTGTTTTATTTCATAAATGGAATCTACAAAGTATGCACATTCTATGTCATAATGACTTTCTATAGTTTGCGCATGCGTCCGGAAATAAGAAAAGCTTACTTCCACCGTTTTTTAAAATCACAGCTTCTAGAAGGTTTACATGATTTTGTAAAAAACACGAGTTTTTAGAAAATGTGTTTTATTTCATAAATGGAATCTACAAAGTATGCACATTTTACGTCATAACGACTTTCTATAGTTTGCGCATGCGTTTGGAAATAAGAAAAGCTTACTTCCACCATTTTTTAAAATCACAGCTTCTAGAAGGTTTACATGATTTCGTAAAAAACACGTGTTTTTAGAAAATGTGTTTTATTTCATAAATGGAATATACAAAGTATGCACATTCTAAGTCAGAACGACTTTCTATAGTTTGCGCATGCGTCCGGAAATAAGAAAAGCTTACTTCCACCGTTTTTTAAAATCACAGCTTCTAGAAGGTTTACATGAGTTCTTAAAAAACACGAGTTTTTAGAAAATATCTTTTATTTCATAAATGGAATCAACAAAGTATGCACATTCTAAGTCATAATGACTTTCTATAGTTTGCGCATGCGTTTGGAAATAAGATAAGCTTACTTCCCCCGTTTTTTAAAATCACAGCTTCTAGAAGGTTTACATTATGTCTTAAAAAACACGAGTTTTTAGAAAATGTGTTTTATTATATAAATGGAATCAACAAAGTATGCACATTCTATGTCATAACAATTTTCTATAGTTTGCGCATGCGTCTGGAAATAAGAAAAGCTTACTTCCACGGTTTTTTAAAATCACAGCTTCTAGAAGGTTTACATGATTTCGTAAAAAACACGAGTTTTTAGCAAATGTGTTTTATTTCATAAATGGAATCTACAAAGTATGCAGATTCTACGTCATAACGACTTTCTATAGTTTGCGCATGCGTTTGGAAATAAGAAAAGCTTACATCCTCCTTTTTTTAAAATCACAGGTTCTAGAAGGTTTACATGATTTCTTAAAAAACACGAGTTTTTAGAAAATGTGTTTTATTTCATAAATGGAATCAACAAAGTATGCACATTCTACGTCATAACGACTTTCTATAGTTTGCGCATGCGTCCGGAAATAAGAAAAGCTTACTTCCACCGTTTTTAAAAATCACAGCTTCTAGAAGGTTTACATGATTTCGTAAAAAACTAGAGTTTTTAGAAAATGTGTTTTATTTCATAAATGGAATCTACAAAGTATGCACATTGTACGTCATAATGAATTTGTATAGTTTGCGCATTCGTCCGGAAATAAGAAAAGCTTACTTCGACCGTTTTCTAAAATCACAGCTTCTAGAAGGTTTACATGATTTCGTAAAAAAACACGAGTTTTTAGAAAATGTGTTTTATTTCATAAATGGAATCTACAAAGTATGCACATTCTACGTTATAACGACTTTCTATAGTTTGCGCATGCGTCTGGAAATAAGAAAAGCTTACTTCCCCCGTTTTTAAAAATCACGGCTTCTAGAAGGTTTACATGATTTCTTAAAAAACACGAGTTTTTAGAAAATATATTTTATTTCATAAATGGAATCAACAAAGTATGCACATTCTACGTCATAACAACTTTCTTTAGTTTGCGCATGCGTCCGGAAATGAGAAAAGCTTACTTCCACTGTTTTTTAAAATCACAGCTTCTAGAAGGTTTACATGATTTCGTAAAAAACATGAGTTTTTAGAAAATGTGTTTTATTTCATAAATGGAATCTACAAAGTATGCACATTCTACGTCATAACGACTTTCTATAGTTTACGCATGCGTCCGGAAATAACAAAAGCTTACTTCCACCGTTTTTTAAAATCACAGCTTCTAGAAGGTTTACATGATTTCGTAAAAAACACGAGTTTTTAGAAAATGTGTTTTATTTCATAATTGGAATCTACAAACTATGCACATTCTATGTCATAACGACTTTCTATAGTTTGCGCAGGCGTCCGGAAATAAGAAAAGCTTACTTCCCCCGTTTTTTAAAATCACAGCTTCTAGAAGGTTTACATGATTTCTTAAAAAACACGAGTTTTTAGAAAATATCTTTTATTTCATAAATGGAATCAACAAAGTATGCACATTCTACGTCATAACGACTTTCTATAGTTTGCGCATGCGTCTGGAAATAAGAAAAGCTTACTTCCACCGTTTTTTAAAATCACAGCTTCTAGAAGGTTTACATGATTTCTTAAAAAACACGAGTTTTTACAAAATGTGTTTTATTTCATAAATGGAATCAACAAAGTATATACATTCTACGTCATAACAACTTTATATAGTTTGCGCATGCGTCCGGAACTAAGAAAAGCTTACTTCCCCTGTTTTTTAAAATCACAGCTTCTAGAAGGTTTACATGATTTCTTAAAAAACAGGAGTTTTTAGAAAATGTGTTTTATTTCATAAATGGAATCAACAAAGTATGCACATTCTACGTCATAACAACTTTCTATAGTTTGCGCATGCGTCCGGAAATAAGAAAAGCTTACTTCCACCGTTTTTTAAAATCACAGCTTCTAGAAGGTTTACATGATTTTGTAAAAAACACGAGTTTTTAGAAAATGTGTTTTATTTCATAAATGGAATCTACAAAGTATGCACATTCTACGTCATAACGACTTTCTATAGTTTGCGCATGCGTTTGGAAATAAGAAAAGCTTACTTCCACCGTTTTTTAAAATCACAGCTTCTAGAAGGTTTACATGATTTCTTAAAAAACACGTGTTTTTAGAAAATGTGTTTTATTTCATAAATGGAATATACAAAGTATGCACATTCTAAGTCAGAACGACTTTCTATAGTTTGCGCATGCGTCTGGAAATAAGAAAAGCTTACTTCCCCCATTTTTTAAAATCACAGCTTCTAGAAGGTTTACATGAGTTCTTAAAAAACACGAGTTTTTAGAAAATGTGTTTTATTTCATAAATCGAATCAACAAAGTATGCACATTCTACGTCATAACGACTTTCTATAGTTTGTGCATGCGTCCGGAAATAAGACAAGCTTACTTCCACCGTTTTTTAAAATCACAGCTTCTAGAAGGTTTACATGATTTCGTAAAAAACACGAGTTTTTAGAAAATGTATTTTATTTCATAAATGGAATCAACAAAGTATGCACATTCTACATCATAACGACTTTCTATAGTTTTTGCATGCGTCCGGAAATAAGAAAAGCTTACTTCCACCGTTTTTTAAAATCACAGCTTCTAGAAGTTTTACATGATTTCGTAAAAAACATGAGTTTTTAGAAAATGTGTTTTATTTCATAAATAGAATCTACAAAGTATGCACATTCTACGTCATAACGACTTTCTATAGTTTGCGCATTCGTCTGGAAATAAGAAAAGCTTACTTCCACCGTTTTTTAAAATCACAGCTTCTAGAAGGTTTACATGATTTCTTAAAAAACACGTTTTTTTAGAAAATGTGTTTTATTTCATAAATGGAATAAACAAAGTATGCACATTCTACGTCATAACGACTTTCTATAGTTTGAGCATGCATCCGGAAATAAGAAAAGGTTACTTCCACCGTTTTTTAAAATCACAGCTTCTAGAAGGTTTACATGATTTCGTAAAAAACACGAGTTTTTAGAAAATGTGTTTTATTTCATAAATGGAATCTACAAAATATGCACATTCTACGTCATAATGACTTTCTATAGTTTGCGCATGCGTCCGGAAATAAGAAAAGCTTACTTCCCCCGTTTTTTTAAATCACAGCTTCTAGAAGGTTTACATGATTTCTTAAAAAACACGAGTTTTTAGAAAATGTGTTTTATTTCATAAATCGAATCTACAAAGTATGCACATTCTACGTCATAACAACTTTCTATAGTTTGCGCATGCGTCCGGAAATAAGAAAAGCTTACTTCCCCCGTTTTTTAAAATCACAGCTTCTAGAAGGTTTACATGATTTCTTAAAAAACACGAGTTTTTAGAAAATATGTTTTATTTCATAAATGGAATCAACAAAGTATGCACATTCTACGTCATAACGACTTTCTATAGTTTGCGCATGCGTCCGGAAATAAGAAAAGCTTACTTCTACCGTTTTTTAAAATCACAGCTTCTAGAAGGTTTACATGATTTCGTAAAAAACACGAGTTTTTAGAAAATGTGTTTTATTTCATAAATGGAATCTACAAAGTATGCACATTCTACATCATAACGACTTTCTATAGTTTGCGCATGCGTCCGGAAATAAGAAAAGCTTACTTCCCCCGTTTTTCTAAATCGCAGCTTCTAGAAGGTTTACATGATTTCTTAAAAAACATGAGTTTTTAGAAAATCTGTTTTATTTCATAAATGGAATCAACAAAGTATGCACATTCTACGTCATAACGACTTTCTATAGTTTTCACATGCATTGGGAAATAAGAAAATCTTACTTCCCCCGTTTATTAAAATCACAGCTTCTAGAAGGTTTACATGATTTCTTAAAAAACGAGAGTTTTTAGAAAATGTGTTTTACTACATAAATTGAATCAACAAAGTATGCACATTCTACGTCATAACGACTTTCTATAGCTTGCGCATGCTTTCGGAAATAAGAAAAGCTTACTTCCACCATTTTTTAAAATCACAGCTTCTAGAAGGTTTACATGATTTCTTAAAAAACAAGAGTTTTTAGAAAATGTGTTTTATTTCATAAATGGAATAAACAAAGTATGTACATTCTACATCATAACGACTTTCTATAGTTTGCGCATTCGTCCGGAAATAAGAAAAGCTTACTTCCAATGTTTTTTAAAACCACTGCTTCTAGAAGGTTTACACGATTTCGTAAAAAACACGTGTTTTTAGAAAATGTGTTTTATTTCATAAATGGACTCTACAAAGTATGCACATTCTATGTCATAATGACTTCCTATAGTTTGCGCATGCATCTGGAAATAAGAAAAGCTTACTTCCTCCGTTTTTTAAAATCACAGCTTCTAGAAGGTTTACATGATTTCTTAAAAAACACGAGTTTTTAGAAAATGTGTTTTATTTCATAAATGGAATAAACAAAGTATGCACATTCTACGTCATAACGACTTTCTATAGCTTGCGCATGCGTGCGGAAATAAGAAAAGCTTACTTCCACCGTTTTTTAAAATCACAGCTTCTAAAAGGTTTACATGATTTCGTAAAAAACACGAGTTTTTAGAAAATCTGTTTTATTTAATAAATGGAATCAACAAAGTATGCACATTCTACGTCATAACGACTTTCTATAGTTTTCGCATGCGTTTGCTAATAAGAAAAGCTTACTTCCCCCGTTTATTAAAATCACATCTTCTAGAAGGTTTACATGATTTCTTAAAAAATAGAGTTTTTAGAAAATGTGTTTTATTTCATAAATTGAATCAACAAAGTATGCACATTCTACGTCATAACGACTTTCTATAGCTTGTGCATGCGTCCGGAAATAAGAAAAACTTACTTCCACCATTTTTTAAAATCACAACTTCTAGAAGGTTTACATGATTTCTTAAAAAACAAGAGTTTTTAGAAAATGTGTTTTATTTCATAAATGGAATCTACAAAGTATGCACATTCTACGTCATAACGACTTTCTATAGTTTGCGCATGCGTCCGGAAATAAGAAAAGCTTACTTCCAACGTTTTTTAAAATCACTACTTCAAGAAGGTTTACACGATTTCGTAAAAAACACGTGTTTTTAGAAAATGTGTTTTATTTCATAAATGGAATATACAAAGTATGCACATTCTACGTCATAACGAATTTCTATAGTTTTCGCATCCGTTGGGAAATAAGAAAAGCTTACTTCCCCCGTTTATTAAAATCACAGCTTCTAGAAGGTTTACATGATTTCTTAAAAAACAAGAGTTTTTAGAAAATGTGTTTTATTTCATAAATTGAATCAACAAAGTATGCACATTCTACGTCATAACGACTTTCTATAGCTTGGGCATGCGTCCGGAAATAAGAAAAGCTTACTTCCACGATTTTTTAAAATCATAACTTCTAGAAGGTTTACATGATTTCTTAAAAAACAAGAGTTTTTAGAAAATGTGTTTTATTTCATAAATGGAATAAACAAAGTATGTACATTCTACATCATAACGACTTTCTATAGTTTGCGCATTCGTCCGGAAATAAGAAAAGCTTACTTCCAACGTTTTTTAAAATCACTGCTTCTAGAAGGTTTACACGATTTCGTAAAAAACTAGAGTTTTTAGAAAATGTGTTTTATTTCATAAATGGAATCTACAAAGTATGCAGATTCTACGTCATAATGACTTTCTATAGTTTGCGCATGCGTCCGGAAATAAGAAAAGCTTACATCCTCCTTTTTTTAAAATCACAGGTTCTAGAAGGTTTACATGATTTCTTAAAAAACACGAGTTTTTAGAAAATGTGTTTTATTTCATAAATGGAATCAACAAAGTATGCACATTCTACGTCATAACGACTTTCTATAGTTTGCGCATGCGTCCGGAAATAAGAAAAGCTTACTTCCACCGTTTTTAAAAATCACAGCTTCTAGAAGGTTTACATGATTTCGTAAAAAACTAGAGTTTTTAGAAAATGTGTTTTATTTCATAAATGGAATCTACAAAGTATGCACATTGTACGTCATAATGAATTTGTATAGTTTGCGCATTCGTCCGGAAATAAGAAAAGCTTACTTCGACCGTTTTCTAAAATCACAGCTTCTAGAAGGTTTACATGATTTCGTAAAAAACACGAGTTTTTAGAAAATGTGTTTTATTTCATAAATGGAATCTACAAAGTATGCACATTCTACGTTATAACGACTTTCTATAGTTTGCGCATGCGTCTGGAAATAAGAAAAGCTTACTTCCCCCGTTTTTAAAAATCACGGCTTCTAGAAGGTTTACATGATTTCTTAAAAAACACGAGTTTTTAGAAAATATCTTTTATTTCATAAATGGAATCAACAAAGTATGCACATTCTACGTCATAACAACTTTCTTTAGTTTGCGCATGCGTCCGGAAATGAGAAAAGCTTACTTCCACTGTTTTTTAAAATCACAGCTTCTAGAAGGTTTACATGATTTCGTAAAAAACATGAGTTTTTAGAAAATGTGTGTTATTTCATAAATGGAATCTACAAAGTATGCACATTCTACGTCATAACGACTTTCTATAGTTTACGCATGCGTCCGGAAATAACAAAAGCTTACTTCCACCGTTTTTTAAAATCACAGCTTCTAGAAGGTTTACATGATTTCGTAAAAAACACGAGTTTTTAGAAAATGTGTTTTATTTCATAATTGGAATCTACAAACTATGCACATTCTATGCCATAACGACTTTCTATAGTTTGCGCAGGCGTCCGGAAATAAGAAAAGCTTACTTCCCCCGTTTTTTAAAATCACAGCTTCTAGAAGGTTTACATGATTTCTTAAAAAACACGAGTTTTTAGAAAATATCTTTTATTTCATAAATGGAATCAACAAAGTATGCACATTCTACGTCATAACGACTTTCTATAGTTTGCGCATGCGTCTGGAAATAAGAAAAGCTTACTTCCACCGTTTTTTAAAATCACAGCTTCTAGAAGGTTTACATGATTTCTTAAAAAACACGAGTTTTTACAAAATGTGTTTTATTTGATAAATGGAATCAACAAAGTATATACATTCTACGTCATAACAACTTTATATAGTTTGCGCATGCGTCCGGAACTAAGAAAAGCTTACTTCCCCTGTTTTTTAAAATCACAGCTTCTAGAAGGTTTACATGATTTCTTAAAAAACAGGAGTTTTTAGAAAATGTGTTTTATTTCATAAATGGAATCAACAAAGTATGCACATTCTACGTCATAACAACTTTCTATAGTTTGCGCATGCGTCCGGAAATAAGAAAAGCTTACTTCCCCCGTTTTTTAAAATCACAGCTTCTAGAAGGTTTACATGATTTTGTAAAAAACACGAGTTTTTAGAAAATGTGTTTTATTTCATAAATGGAATCTACAAAGTATGCACATTCTACGTCATAACGACTTTCTATAGTTTGCGCATGCGTTTGGAAATAAGAAAAGCTTACTTCCACCGTTTTTTAAAATCACAGCTTCTAGAAGGTTTACATGATTTCTTAAAAAACACGTGTTTTTAGAAAATGTGTTTTATTTCATAAATGGAATATACAAAGTATGCACATTCTAAGTCAGAACGACTTTCTATAGTTTGCGCATGCGTCTGGAAATAAGAAAAGCTTACTTCCCCCGTTTTTTAAAATCACAGCTTCTAGAAGGTTTACATGAGTTCTTAAAAAACACGAGTTTTTAGAAAATGTGTTTTATTTCATAAATCGAATCAACAAAGTATGCACATTCTACGTCATAACGACTTTCTATAGTTTGTGCATGCGTCCGGAAATAAGACAAGCTTACTTCCACCGTTTTTTTAAATCACAGCTTCTAGAAGGTTTACATGATTTCGTAAAAAACACGAGTTTTTAGAAAATGTATTTTATTTCATAAATGGAATCAACAAAGTATGCACATTCTACATCATAACGACTTTCTATAGTTTTTGCATGCGTCCGGAAATAAGAAAAGCTTACTTCCACCGTTTTTTAAAATCACAGCTTCTAGAAGTTTTACATGATTTCGTAAAAAACATGAGTTTTTAGAAAATGTGTTTTATTTCATAAATGGAATCTACAAAGTATGCACATTCTACGTCATAACGACTTTCTATAGTTTGCGCATTCGTCTGGAAATAAGAAAAGCTTACTTCCACCGTTTTTTAAAATCACAGCTTCTAGAAGGTTTACATGATTTCTTAAAAAACACGATTTTTTAGAAAATGTGTTTTATTTCATAAATGGAATAAACAAAGTATGCACATTCTACGTCATAACGACTTTCTATAGTTTGAGCATGCATCCGGAAATAAGAAAAGGTTACTTCCACCGTTTTTTAAAATCACAGCTTCTAGAAGGTTTACATGATTTCGTAAAAAACACGAGTTTTTAGAAAATGTGTTTTATTTCATAAATGGAATCTACAAAATATGCACATTCTACGTCATAATGACTTTCTATAGTTTGCGCATGCGTCCGGAAATAAGAAAAGCTTACTTCCCCCGTTTTTTTAAATCACAGCTTCTAGAAGGTTTACATGATTTCTTAAAAAACACGAGTTTTTAGAAAATGTGTTTTATTTCATAAATCGAATCTACAAAGTATGCACATTCTACGTCATAACGACTTTCTATAGTTTGCGCATGCGTCCGGAAATAAGAAAAGCTTACTTCCCCCGTTTTTTAAAATCACAGCTTCTAGAAGGTTTACATGATTTCTTAAAAAACACGAGTTTTTAGAAAATATGTTTTATTTCATAAATGGAATCAACAAAGTATGCACATTCTACGTCATAACGACTTTCTATAGTTTGCGCATGCGTCCGGAAATAAGAAAAGCTTACTTCTACCGTTTTTTAAAATCACAGCTTCTAGAAGGTTTACATGATTTCGTAAAAAACACGAGTTTTTAGAAAATGTGTTTTATTTCATAAATGGAATCTACAAAGTATGCACATTCTACATCATAACGACTTTCTATAGTTTGCGCATGCGTCCGGAAATAAGAAAAGCTTACTTCCCCCGTTTTTCTAAATCGCAGCTTCTAGAAGGTTTACATGATTTCTTAAAAAACATGAGTTTTTAGAAAATCTGTTTTATTTCATAAATGGAATCAACAAAGTATGCACATTCTACGTCATAACGACTTTCTATAGTTTTCACATGCGTTGGGAAATAAGAAAATCTTACTTCCCCCGTTTATTAAAATCACAGCTTCTAGAAGGTTTACATGATTTCTTAAAAAACGAGAGTTTTTAGAAAATGTGTTTTACTACATAAATTGAATCAACAAAGTATGCACATTCTACGTCATAACGACTTTCTATAGCTTGCGCATGCGTTCGGAAATAAGAAAAGCTTACTTCCACCATTTTTTAAAATCACAGCTTCTAGAAGGTTTACATGATTTCTTAAAAAACAAGAGTTTTTAGAAAATGTGTTTTATTTCATAAATGGAATAAACAAAGTATGTACATTCTACATCATAACGACTTTCTATAGTTTGCGCATTCGTCCGGAAATAAGAAAAGCTTACTTCCAATGTTTTTTAAAATCACTGCTTCTAGAAGGTTTACACGATTTCGTAAAAAACACGTGTTTTTAGAAAATGTGTTTTATTTCATAAATGGACTCTACAAAGTATGCACATTCTATGTCATAATGACTTCCTATAGTTTGCGCATGCATCTGGAAATAAGAAAAGCTTACTTCCTCCGTTTTTTAAAATCACAGCTTCTAGAAGGTTTACATGATTTCTTAAAAAACACGAGTTTTTAGAAAATGTGTTTTATTTCATAAATGGAATAAACAAAGTATGCACATTCTACGTCATAACGACTTTCTATAGCTTGCGCATGCGTGCGGAAATAAGAAAAGCTTACTTCCACCGTTTTTTAAAATCACAGCTTCTAAAAGGTTTACATGATTTCGTAAAAAACACGAGTTTTTAGAAAATCTGTTTTATTTAATAAATGGAATCAACAAAGTATGCACATTCTACGTCATAACGACTTTCTATAGTTTTCGCATGCGTTTGCTAATAAGAAAAGCTTACTTCCCCCGTTTATTAAAATCACATCTTCTAGAAGGTTTACATGATTTCTTAAAAAATAGAGTTTTTAGAAAATGTGTTTTATTTCATAAATTGAATCAACAAAGTATGCACATTCTACGTCATAATGACTTTCTATAGCTTGCGCATGCGTCCGGAAATAAGAAAAACTTACTTCCACCATTTTTTAAAATCACAACTTCTAGAAGGTTTACATGATTTCTTAAAAAACAAGAGTTTTTAGAAAATGTGTTTTATTTCATAAATGGAATCTACAAAGTATGCACATTCTACGTCATAACGACTTTCTATAGTTTGCGCATGCGTCCGGAAATAAGAAAAGCTTACTTCCAACGTTTTTTAAAATCACTACTTCTAGAAGGTTTACACGATTTCGTAAAAAACACGTGTTTTTAGAAAATGTGTTTTATTTCATAAATGGAATCAACAAAGTATGCACATTCTACGTCATAACGAATTTCTATAGTTTTCGCATGCGTTGGGAAATAAGAAAAGCTTACTTCCCCCGTTTATTAAAATCACAGCTTCTAGAAGGTTTACATGATTTCTTAAAAAACAAGAGTTTTTAGAAAATGTGTTTTATTTCATAAATTGAATCAACAAAGTATGCACATTCTACGTCATAACGACTTTCTATAGCTTGCGCATGCGTCCGGAAATAAGAAAAGCTTACTTCCACGATTTTTTAAAATCATAACTTCTAGAAGGTTTACATGATTTCTTAAAAAACAAGAGTTTTTAGAAAATGTGTTTTATTTAATAAATGGAATAAACAAAGTATGTACATTCTACATCATAACGACTTTCTATAGTTTGCGCATTCGTCCGGAAATAAGAAAAGCTTACTTCCAACGTTTTTTAAAATCACTGCTTCTAGAAGGTTTACACGATTTCGTAAAAAACTAGAGTTTTTAGAAAATGTGTTTTGTTTCATAAATGGAATCTACAAAGTATGCACATTCTATGTCATAATGACTTTCTATAGTTTGCGCATGCGTCCGGAAATAAGAAAAGCTTACTTCCACCGTTTTTTAAAATCACAGCTTCTAGAAGGTTTACATGATTTTGTAAAAAACACGAGTTTTTAGAAAATGTGTTTTATTTAATAAATGGAATCTACAAAGTATGCACATTCTACGTCATAACGACTTTCTATAGTTTGCGCATGCGTTTGGAAATAAGAAAAGCTTACTTCCACCGTTTTTTAAAATCACAGCTTCTAGAAGGTTTACATGATTTCGTAAAAAACACGTGTTTTTAGAAAATGTGTTTTATTTCATAAATGGAATATACAAAGTATGCACATTCTAAGTCAGAACGACTTTCTATAGTTTGCGCATGCGTCCGGAAATAAGAAAAGCTTACTTCCACCGTTTTTTAAAATCACAGCTTCTAGAAGGTTTACATGATTTCTTAAAAAACAGGAGTTTTTAGAAAATGTGTTTTATTTCATAAATGGAATCAACAAAGTATGCACATTCTACGTCATAACAACTTTCTATAGTTTGCGCATGCGTCCGGAAATAAGAAAAGCTTACTTCCACCGTTTTTAAAAATCACAGCTTCTAGAAGGTTTACATGATTTCGTAAAAAACACGAGTTTTTAGCAAATGTTTTTTATTTCATAAATGGAATCTACAAAGTATGCAGATTCTACGTCATAATGACTTTCTATAGTTTGCGCATGCGTCCGGAAATAAGAAAAGCTTACTTCCACCGTTTTTAAAAATCACAGCTTCTAGAAGGTTTACATGATTTCGTAAAAAACTACAAAGTAAGAAGAGTTTTTAGAAAATGTGTTTTATTTCATAAATGGAATCTACAAAGTATGCACATTCTAAGTCATAATGACTTTCTATAGTTTGCGCATGCGTTTGGAAATAAGATATGCTTACTTCCCCCGTTTTTTAAAATCACAGCTTCTAGAAGGTTTACATTATGTCTTAAAAAACACGAGTTTTTAGAAAATGTGTTTTATTATATAAATGGAATCAACAAAGTATGCACATTCTATGTCATAACAATTTTCTATAGTTTGCGCATGCGTCTGGAAATAAGAAAAGCTTACTTCCACGGTTTTTTAAAATCACAGCTTCTAGAAGGTTTACATGATTTCGTAAAAAACACGAGTTTTTAGCAAATGTTTTTTATTTCATAAATGGAATCTACAAAGTATGCAGATTCTACGTCATAACGACTTTCTATAGTTTGCGCATGCGTTTGGAAATAAGAAAAGCTTACATCCTCCTTTTTTTAAAATCACAGGTTCTAGAAGGTTTACATGATTTCTTAAAAAACACGAGTTTTTAGAAAATGTGTTTTATTTCATAAATGGAATCAACAAAGTATGCACATTCTACGTCATAACGACTTTCTATAGTTTGCGCATGCGTCCGGAAATAAGAAAAGCTTACTTCCACCGTTTTTAAAAATCACAGCTTCTAGAAGGTTTACATGATTTCGTAAAAAACTAGAGTTTTTAGAAAATGTGTTTTATTTCATAAATGGAATCTACAAAGTATGCACATTGTACGTCATAATGAATTTGTATAGTTTGCGCATTCGTCCGGAAATAAGAAAAGCTTACTTCGACCGTTTTCTAAAATCACAGCTTCTAGAAGGTTTACATGATTTCGTAAAAAACACGAGTTTTTAGAAAATGTGTTTTATTTCATAAATGGAATCTACAAAGTATGCACATTCTACGTTATAACGACTTTCTATAGTTTGCGCATGCGTCTGGAAATAAGAAAAGCTTACTTCCCCCGTTTTTAAAAATCACGGCTTCTAGAAGGTTTACATGATTTCTTAAAAAACACGAGTTTTTAGAAAATATCTTTTATTTCATAAATGGAATCAACAAAGTATGCACATTCTACGTCATAACAACTTTCTTTAGTTTGTGCATGCGTCCGGAAATGAGAAAAGCTTACTTCCACTGTTTTTTAAAATCACAGCTTCTAGAAGATTTACATGATTTCGTAAAAAACATGAGTTTTTAGAAAATGTGTTTTATTTCATAAATGGAATCTACAAAGTATGCACATTCTACGTCATAACGACTTTCTATAGTTTACGCATGCGTCCGGAAATAACAAAAGCTTACTTCCACCGTTTTTTAAAATCACAGCTTCTAGAAGGTTTACATGATTTCGTAAAAAACACGAGTTTTTAGAAAATGTGTTTTATTTCATAATTGGAATCTACAAACTATGCACATTCTATGTCATAACGACTTTCTATAGTTTGCGCAGGCGTCCGGAAATAAGAAAAGCTTACTTCCCCCGTTTTTTAAAATCACAGCTTCTAGAAGGTTTACATGATTTCTTAAAAAACACGAGTTTTTAGAAAATATCTTTTATTTCATAAATGGAATCAACAAAGTATGCACATTCTACGTCATAACGACTTTCTATAGTTTGCGCATGCGTCTGGAAATAAGAAAAGCTTACTTCCACCGTTTTTTAAAATCACAGCTTCTAGAAGGTTTACATGATTTCTTAAAAAACACGAGTTTTTACAAAATGTGTTTTATTTCATAAATGGAATCAACAAAGTATATACATTCTACGTCATAACAACTTTATATAGTTCGCGCATGCGTCCGGAACTAAGAAAAGCTTACTTCCCCTGTTTTTTAAAATCACAGCTTCTAGAAGGTTTACATGATTTCTTAAAAAACAGGAGTTTTTAGAAAATGTGTTTTATTTCATAAATGGAATCAACAAAGTATGCACATTCTACGTCATAACAACTTTCTATAGTTTGCGCATGCGTCCGGAAATAAGAAAAGCTTACTTCCACCGTTTTTTAAAATCACAGCTTCTAGAAGGTTTACATGATTTTGTAAAAAACACGAGTTTTTAGAAAATGTGTTTTATTTCATAAATGGAATCTACAAAGTATGCACATTCTACGTCATAACGACTTTCTATAGTTTGCGCATGCGTTTGGAAATAAGAAAAGCTTACTTCCACCGTTTTTTAAAATCACAGCTTCTAGAAGGTTTACATGATTTCGTAAAAAACACGTGTTTTTAGAAAATGTGTTTTATTTCATAAATGGAATATACAAAGTATGCACATTCTAAGTCAGAACGACTTTCTATAGTTTGCGCATGCGTCTGGAAATAAGAAAAGCTTACTTCCCCCGTTTTTTAAAATCACAGCTTCTAGAAGGTTTACATGAGTTCTTAAAAAACACGAGTTTTTAGAAAATGTGTTTTATTTCATAAATCGAATCAACAAAGTATGCACATTCTACATCATAACAACTTTCTATAGATTGCGCATGCGTCCAGAAATAAGAAAAGATTACTTCCACCCTTTTTTAAAATCACGGCTTCTAGAAGGTTTACATAATTTCGTAAAAAACACGAGTTTTTAGAAAATGTGTTTTATTTCATAAATGAAATCAACAAAGTATGCACATTCTACGTCATAACGACTTCTATAGTTTGCGCGTCGGTTTGGAAATAAGAAAAGCTTACATCCCCCGTTTTTTAAAATCACAGCTTCTAGAAGGTTTACTTGATTTCTTAAAAAACACGAGTTTTTAGAAAATGTGTTTTATTTCATAAATAGAATCAACAAAGTATGCACATTCTACGTCATAAGGACTTTCTATAGTTTACGGATGCGTCCGGAAATAAGAAAAGCTTACTTCCACCGTTTTTTAAAATCACAGCTTCTAGAAGGTTTACATGATTTCTTAAAAACATGAGTTTTTAGAAAATGTGTTTTATTTCATAAATGGAATCAACAAAGTATGCACATTCTACGTCATAACGACTTTCTATAGTTTGCGCATGCATCCAGAAATAAGAAAATCTTACTTCCACCGTTTTTTAAAATCACAGCTTCTAGAAGGTTTACATGATTTCGTAAAAAACACGAGTTTTTAGAAAATGTGTTTTATTTCATAATTGGAATCTACAAACTATGCACATTCTACATCATAACGACTTTCTATAGTTTGCGCAGACATCCGGAAATAAGAAAAGCTTACTTCCCCCATTTTTTAAAATCACAGCTTCTAGAAGGTTTACATGATTTCTTAAAAAACCCGAGTTTTTAGAAAATATCTTTTATTTCATAAATGGAATCAACAAAGTATGCACATTTTACGTCATAACGACTTTCTATAGTTTGCGCATGCGTCCGGAAATAAGAAAAGATTACTTCCACCGTTTTTTAAAATCACAGCTTCTAGAAGGTTTACATGATTTCTTAAAAAACACGAGTTTTTACAAAATGTGTTTTATTTCATCAATGGAATCAACAAAGTATGCACATTCTACATCATAACAACTTTCTATAGTTTGCGCATGCGTCCGGAACTAAGAAAAGCTTACTTCCCCCGTTTTTTAAAATCACAGCTTCTAGAAGGTTTACATGATTTCTTAAAAAACAAGAGTTTTTAGAAAATGTGTTTTATTTCATAAATGGAATCAACAAAGTATGCACATTCTACATCATAACGACTTTCTATAGTTTCCGCATGCGTCCGGAAATAAGAAAAGCTTACTTCCAGCGTTTTTTAAAATCACAGCTTCTAGAAGGTTTACATGATTTTGTATAAAACACGAGTTTTTAGAAAATGTGTTTTATTTCATAAATGGAATCTACAAAGTATGCACATTCTACGTCATAACGACTTTCTATAGTTTGCGCATGCGTCCGGAAATAACAAAAGCTTACTTCCCCCATTTTTTAAAATCACAGATTCTAGAAGGTTTACATGATTTTGTAAAAAACACGAGTTTTTAGAAAATGTGTTTTATTTCATAAATGGAATCTACAAAGTATGCACATTCTACATCATAACGACTTTCTATAGTTTGCGCATGCGTCCGGAAATAACAAAAGCTTACTTCCCCCATTTTTTAAAATCACAGCTTCTAGAAGGTTTACATGATTTCTTAAAAAACACGAGTTTTTAGAAAATATCTTTTATTTCATAAACGGAATCAACAAAGTATGCACATTCTACGTCATAACGACTTTCTATAGTTTGCGCATGCGTCCGGAAATGAGAAAAGCTGACCTCCCCCATTTTTTAAAATCACAGCTTCTAGAAGGTCTACATGATTTCGTAAAAAACACGAGTTTTTAGAAAATGTGTTTTATTCCATAAATGGAATCTACAAAGTATGCACATTCTATGTCATAACGACTTTCTATAGTTTGCGGATGCGTCCGGAAATAAGAAAAGCTTACTTCCACCGTTTTTTAAAATCACAGCTTCTAGAAGGTTTAAATGATTTCGTAAAAAACATGAGTTTTTAGAAAATGTGTTTTATTTCATCAATGGAATCTACAAAGTATGCACATTCTACGTCATAACGACTTTCTATAGTTTGCGCATGCGTCCGGAAATGAGAAAAGCTTACTTCCACCGTTTTTTAAAATCACAGCTTCTAGAAGGTTTACATGATTTCGTAAAAAACACGAGTTTTTAGAAAATGTGTTTTATTTCATAAATGGAATCTACAAACTATGCACATTCTACGTCATAACGACTTTCTATAGTTTGCGCAGGCGTCCGGACATAAGAAAAGCTTACTTTCCCCGTTTTTTAAAATCACAGCTTCTAGAAGGTTTACATGATCTCTTAAAAAACACGAGTTTTTAGAAAATATCTTTTGTTTCATAAATAGAATCAACAAAGTATGCACATTCTACGTCATAACGACTTTCTATAGTTTGCGCATGCGTCCGGAAATAAGAAAAGCTTACTTCCACCGTTTTTTAAAATCACAGCTTCTAGAAGGTTTACATGATTTCTTAAAAAACACGAGTTTTTAGAAAATGTGTTTTATTTCATAAATGGAATCTACAAAGTATGCACATTCTATGTCATAACGACTTTCTATAGTTTGCGCATGCGTCCGGAAATAAGAAAAGCTTACTTCCCCCGTTTTTTAAAATCACAGCTTCTAGAAGGTTTACATGATTTATTAAAAAACACGAGTTTTTAGAAAATGTGTTTTATTTCAAAAATGGAATCAACAAAGTATGTACATTCTACGTCATAACGACTTTCTATAGTATGCGCATGCGTCCGGAAATAAGAAAAGCTTACTTCCACCGTTTTTTAAAATCACAGCTTCTAGAAGGTTTACATGATTTCGTAAAAAACACGAGTTTTTAGAAAATGTGTTTTATTTCATAAATGGAATCTACAAAGTATGCACATTCTACGTCATAACGACTTTCTATAGTTTGCGCATGCGTTTGGAAATAAGATAAGCTTACTTCCCCCGTTTTTTAAAATCACAGCTTCTAGAAGGTTTACATTATGTCTTAAAAAACATGAGTTTTTAGAAAATGTGTTTTATTTCATAAATGGAATAAACAAAGTATGCACATTCTACATCATAACGACTTCTATAGTTTGCGCGTGCGTTTGGAAATAAGAAAAGCTTACATCCCCCGTTTTTTAAAATCACAGCTTCTAGAAGGTTTACATGATTTCTTAAAAAACACGAGTTTTTAGAAAATGTGTTTTATTTCATAAATAGAATCTACAAAGTATGCACATTCTACGTCATAACGACTTTCTATAGTTTGCGCATGCGTCCGGAAATAAGAAAAGCTTACTTCCACCGTTTTTTAAAATCACAGCTTCTAGAAGGTTTACAAGATTTCTCAAAAAACACGAGTTTTTAGAAAATGGGTTTTATTTCATAAATGGAATCAACAAAGTATGGACATTCTACGTCATAACGACTTTCTATAGTTTGCGTATTCGTCCGGAAATAAGAAAAGCTTACTTCCTCCGTTTTTTAAAATCACAGCTTCTAGAAGGTTTACATGATTTATTAAAAAACACGAGTTTTTAGAAAATGTGTTTTATTTAATAAATGGAATCTACAAAGTATGCACATTCTATGTCATAACGACTTTCTATAGTTTGCTCATTCGTCCGAAAATAAGAAAAGCTTACTTCTACAAAGTATGCACATTCTACGTCATAACGACTTTCTATAGTTTGTGCATGCGTTCGGAAATAAGAAAAGCTTACTTCCCCCGTTTTTTAAAATCACAGCTTCTAGAAGGTTTACATGATTTCGTAAAAAACACGTGTTTTTAGAAAATGTGTTTTATTTCATAAATGGAATCAACAAAGTATGCACATTCTACGTCATATCAACTTTCTATAGATTGCGCATGCGTCCAGAAATAAAAAAAGATTACTTCCACCGTTTTTTAAAATCACGGCTTCTAGAAGGTTTACATAATTTCGTAAAAAACATGAGTTTTTAGAAAATGTGTTTTATTTCATAAATGGAATCAACAAAGTATGCACATTCTACGTCATAACGACTTTCTTTAGTTTGCGCATGCGTCCGGAAATAAGAAAAGCTTACTTCCCCTGTTTTTTAAAATCACAGCTTCTAGAAGGTTTACATGATTTCGTAAAAAACACGAGTTTTTAGAAAATGTGTTTTATTTCATAAATGGAATCTACAAAGTATGCACATTCTATGTCATAACGACTTTCTATAGCTTGCGCATGCGTCCGGAAATAAGAAAAGTTTACTTCCACCGTTTTTTAAAATCACAGCTTCTAGAAGGTTTACATGATTTCTTAAAAAACACGAGTTTTTTGAAAATGTGTTTTATTTCATAAATGGAATCAACAAAGTATGCACATTCTACGTCATAACGACTTTCTATAGTTTGCGCATTCGTCCGGAAATAAGAAAAGCTTACTTCCTCCGTTTTTTAAAATCGCAGCTTCTAGAAGGTTTACATGATTTATTAAAAAACACGTGTTTTTAGAAAATGTGTTTTCTTTAATAAATGGAATCTATGAAGTATGCACATTCTATGTCATAACGACTTTCTATAGTTTGCGCATGCGTCCGGTAATAAGAAAAGCTTACTTCCCCCGTTTTTTAAAATCACAGCTTCTAGAAGGTTTACATGATTTATTAAAAAACACGAGTTTTTAGAAAATGTGTTTTATTTCATAAATGGAATCAACAAAGTATGTACATTCTACGTCATAACGACTTTCTATAGTTTGCGCATGCGTCAGGGAATAAGAAAAGCTTACTTCCACCGTTTTTTAAAATCACAGCTTCTAGAAGGTTTACATGATTTCGTAAAAAACACGAGTTTTTAGAAAAAATGTTTTATTTCATAAATGGAATCTACAAAGTATGCACATTCTACGTCATAACGGCTTTCTATAGTTTGCGCATGCGTCTGGAAATAAGATAAGCTTACTTCCCCCATTTTTTAAAATCACAGCTTCTAGAAGGTTTACATGATTTCCTAAAAAACACGAGTTTTTAGAAAATGTGTTTTATTTCATAAATGGAATCAACAAAGTATGCACATTCTACGTCATAATGACTTTCTATTGTTTGCGCATTCGTCCGGAAATAAGAAAAGCTTACTTCCACCGTTTTCTAAAATCACAGCTTCTGGAAGGTTTACATGATTTCGTAAAAAACACGAGTTTTTAGAAAATGTGTTTTATTTCATAAATGGAATCTACAAAGTATGCACATTCTACGTCATAACGACTTTCTTTAGTTTGCGCATGCGTCCGGAAATAAGAAAAGCTTACTTCCCCTGTTTTTTAAAATCACAGCTTCTAGAAGGTTTACATGATTTCTTAAAAAACACGAGTTTTTAGAAAATGTGTTTTATTTCATAAATGGAATCAACAAAGTATGCACATTCTACGTCATAATGACTTTCTATAGTTTGCGCATGCGTCCGGAAATAAGAAAAGCTTACTTCCACCGTTTTTTAAAATCACAGCTTCTAGAAGGTTTACATGATTTCGTAAAAAACACGAGTTTTTAGAAAATGTGTTTTATTTCATAAATGGAATCTACAAAGTATGCACATTCTACGTCATAACGAATTTCTATAGTTTGCGCATGCGTCCGGAAATAAGAAAAGCTTACCTCCACCGTTTATTAAAATCACAGCTTCTAGAAGGTTTACATGATTTCTTAAAAAACACGAGTTTTTAGAAAATGTGTTCTATTTCATAAATGGAATCAACAAAGTATGCACATTCTACGTCATAACGACTTTCTATAGTTTGCGCATGCGTCCGGAAATAAGAAAAGCTTACTTCGCCCGTTTTTTAAAATCACAGCTTCTAGAAGGTTTACATGATTTCTTAAAAAACACGAGTTTTTAGAAAATGTGTTTTATTTCACAAATGGAATCAGCAAAGTATGCACATTCTACGTCATAACGACTTTCTATAGTTTGCGGATGCGTCCGGAAATAAGAAAAGCTTACTTCCACCGTTTTTTAAAATCACAGCTTCTAGAAGGTTTACATGATTTCGTAAAAAACATGAGTTTTTAGAAAATGTGTTTTATTTCATCAATGGAATCTACAAAGTATGCACATTCTACGTCATAACGACTTTCTATAGTTTGCGCATGCGTCCAGAAATAAGAAAAGTTTACTTCCATCGTTTTTTAAAATCACAGCTTCTAGAAGGTTTACATGATTTCGTAAAAAACACGAGTTTTTAGAAAATGTGTTTTATTTCATAAATGGAATCTACAAAGTATGCACATTCTATGTCATAACGACTTTCTATAGTTTGCGCATGCGTCCGGAAAAAAGAAAAGCTTACTTCCCCCGTTTTTTAAAATCACAGCTTCTAGAAGGCTTACATGATTTCTTAAAAACAACGAGTTTTTAGAAAATGTGTTTTATTTCATAAATGAAATCTACAAAGTATGCACATTCTACGTCATAGAGACTTTCTATAGTTTGTGCATGCGTCCGGAAATAAGAAAAGCTTAATTCCTCCATTTTTTAAAATCACAGGATCTAGAAGGTTTACATGATTTCTTAAAAGACACGAGTTTTTAGAAAATTTATTCCATTTCATAAATGGAATCAACAAAGTATGCACATTCTACGTCATAACAACTTTCTATAGTTTGCGGATGCGTCCGGAAATAAGAAAAGCTTACTTCCACCGTTTTTTAAAATCACAGATTCTAGAAGGTTTACATGATTTCGTAAAAAACATGTGTTTTTAGAAAATGTGTTTTATTTCATAAATGGAATCTACGAAGTCTGCAAATTCTACGTCATAACGACTTTCTATAGTTTGCACATGCGTCCGGAAATAAGAAAAGTTTACTTCCACCGTTTTTTAAAATCACAGCTTCTAGAAGGTTTACATGATTTCGTAAAAAACACGAGTTTTTAGAAAATGTGTTTTATTTCATAAATGGAATCTACAAAGTATGCACATTCTACGTCATAACGACTTTCTATAGTTTGCGCATGCGTCCGGAAATAAGAAAATCTTACTTCCCCCGTTTTTTAAAATCACAGCTTCTAGAAGGTTTACATGATTTCTTAAAAAACACGAGTTTTTAGAAAATGTGTTTTATTTCATAAATGGAATCAACAAAGTATGCACATTCTACGTCATTAGGACTTTCTATAGTTTGTGCATGCGTCCGGAAATAAGAAAAGCTTACTTCCCCCATTTTTTAAAATCACAGCTTCTAGAATGTTTACATGATTTCGTAAAAAACACGAGTTTTTAGAAAATGTGTTTTATTTCATAAATGGAATCAAAAAAGTATGCACATTCTACGTCATAACAAATTTCTATAGTTTGCATATGCGTCCGGAAATAAGAAAAGCTTACTTCCACCGTTTTTTAAAATCACTGCTTCTAGAAGGTTTACATGATTTCGTAAAAAACACGAGTTTTTAGAAAATGTGTTTTATTTCATAAATGGAATCTACAAACTATGCACATTCTATGTCATAACGACTTTCTATAGCTTGCGCATGCGTCCGGAAAGAAGAAAAGTTTACTTCCACCGTTTTTTAAAATCACAGCTTCTAGAAGGTTTACATGATTTCGTAAAAAACATGAGTTTTTAGAAAATGTGTTTTATTTCATAAATGGAATCTACAAAGTATGCACATTCTATGTCATAACGACTTTCTATAGTTTGTGCACGCGTCCGGAAATAAGAAAAGCTTACTTCCACCGTTTTTTAAAATCACAGCTTCTAGAAGGTTTACATGAGTTCTTAAAAAACACGAGTTTTTAGAAAATATGTTTTATTTCATAAATGGAATCAACAAAGTATGCACATTCTACGTCATAATGACTTTCTATAGTTTGCGCATGCGTTTGGAAATAAGAAAAGCTTACTTTCCCCGTTTTTTAAAATCACAGCTTCTAGAAGGTTTACATGATTTCTTAAAAAACACGAGTTTTTAGAAAATGTGTTTTATTTCATAAATGGAATCAACAAAGTATGCACATTCTACGTCATAACGACTTTCTATAGTTTGTGCATGCGATCGGAAATAAGAAAAGCTTACTTCCCCCGTTTTTTAAAATCACAGCTTCTAGAAGGCTTACATGATTTCTTAAAAACAACGAGTTTTTAGAAAATGTGTTTTATTTCATAAATGGAATCTACAAAGTATGCACATTCTACGTCATAAGGACTTTCTATAGTTTGTGCATGCGTCCGGAAATAAGAAAAGCTTAATTCCCCTATTTTTTAAAATCACAGCTTCTAGAAGGTTTACATGATTTCTTAAAAAACACGAGTTTTTAGAAAATGTGTTCTATTTCATAAATGGAATCAACAAAGTATGCACATTCTACGTCATAACGACTTTCTATAGTTTGCGCATGCGTCCGGAAATAAGAAAAGCTTACTTCGCCCGTTTTTTAAAATCACAGCTTCTAGAAGGTTTACATGATTTCTTAAAAAACACGAGTTTTTAGAAAATGTGTTTTATTTCATAAATGGAATCAGCAAAGTATGCACATTCTACGTCATAACGACTTTCTATAGTTTGCGCATGTGTCCGGAAATAAGAAAAGCTTCCTTCCACTGTTTTTTAAAATCACAGCTTCTCGAAGGTTTACATGATTTCGTAAAAAACATGAGTTTTTAGAAAATGGTTTTTATTTCATAAATGGAATATACAAAGTATGCACATGCTACGTCATAACGACTTTCTATAGTTTGCGCACGCGTCCGGAAATAAGAAAAGCTTACTTCCGCTGTTTTTTAAAACCACAGCTTCTAGAAGGTTTACATGATTTCTTAAAAAACACGAGTTTTTAGAAAATGGGTTTTATTTCATAAATGGAATCAACAAAGTATGCACATTCTACGTCATAACGACTTTCTATAGTTTGCGCATTCGTCCAGAAATAAGAAAAGCTTACTTGCCCCGTTTTTTAAAATCACAGCTTCTAGAAGGTTTACATGATTTATTAAAAAAAACGAGTTTTTAGAAAATGTGTTTTATTTCACAAATGGAATCTACAAAGTATGCACTTTCTATGTCATAACGACTTTCTATAGTTTGCGCATGCGTCCGGAAATAAGAAAAGCTTACTTCCCCTGTTTTTTAAAATCACAGCTTCTAGAAGGTTTACATGATTTCTTAAAAAACACGAGTTTTTAGAAAATGTGTTTTATTTCATAAATGGAATCAACAAAGTATGCACATTCTACGTCATAATGACTTTCTATAGTTTGCGCATGCGTCCGGAAATAAGAAAAGCTTACTTCCACCGTTTTTTAAAATCACGGCTTCTAGAAGGTTTACATGATTTCGTAAAAAACACGAGTTTTTAGAAAATGTGTTTTATTTCATAAATGGAATCTACAAAGTATGCACATTCTACGTCATAACGACTTTCTATAGTTTGCGCATGCGTCCGGAAATAAGAAAAGCTTACCTCCACCGTTTATTAAAATCACAGCTTTTAGAAGTTTTGCATGATTTCTTAAAAAACACGAGTTTTTAGAAAATGTGTTTTATTTTATAAATGGAATCAACAAAGTATGCACATTCTACGTCATAACGACTTTCTATAGTTTGCGCATGCGTCCGGAAATAAGAAAATCTTACTTCCACCGTTTTTTAAAATCACAGCTTCTAGAAGGTTTACATGATTTCTTAAAAAACACGAGTTTTTAGAAAATGTGTTTTATTTCATAAATGGAATCAACAAAGTATGCACATTCTACGTCATAACGAATTTCTATAGTTTGCGCATGCGTCCGGAAATAAGAAAAGCTTACATCCACCGTTTTTTAAAATCACAGCTTCTAGAAGGTTTACATGAGTTCTTAAAAAACACGAGTTTTTAGAAAATGTGTTTTATTTCATAAATGGAATCGACAAAGTACGCACATTCTACGTCATAATGACTTTCTATAGTTTGCGCATGCGTTTGGAAATAAGAAAAACTTACTTCCCCCATTTTTTAAAATCACAGCTTCTAGAAGGTTTACATGATTTCTTAAAAAACACTAGTTTTTAGAAAATGTGTTTTATTTCATAAATGGAATCAACAAAGTATGCACATTCTACGTCATAACGACTTTCTATAGTTTGCGCATGCGATCGGAAATAAGAAAAGCTTACTTCCCCCGTTTTTTAAAATAACAGCTTCTAGAAGGCTTACATGATTTCTTAAAAACAACGAGTTTTTAGAAAATGTGTTTTATTTCATAAATGAAATCTACAAAGTATGCACATTCTACGTCATAAAGACTTTCTATAGTTTGTGCATGCGTCCGGAAATAAGAAAAGCTTAATTCCTCCATTTTTTAAAATCACAGCATCTAGAAGGTTTACATGATTTCTTAAAAGACACGAGTTTTTAGAAAATTTGTTCTATTTCATAAATGGAATCAACAAAGTATGCACATTCTACGTCATAACGACTTTCTATAGTTTGCGCATGCGTCCGGAAATAAGAAAAGCTTACTTCGCCCGTTTTTTAAAATCACAGCTTCTAGAAGGTTTACATGATTTCGTAAAAAACACGAGTTTTTAGAAAATGTGTTTTATTTCATAAATGGAATCTACAAAGTATGCACATTCTACGTCATAACGACTTTCTATAGTTTGCGCATGCGTCCGGAAATAAGAAAAGCTTACTTCCCCCGTTTTTTAAAATCACAGCTTCTAGAAGGTTTACATGATTTCTTAAAAAACACGAGTTTTTACAAAATGTGTTTTATTTCATAAATGGAATCAACAAAGTATGCACATTCTACGTCATTAGGACTTTCTATAGTTTGTGCATGCGTCCGGAAATAAGAAAAGCTTACTTCCCCCATTTTTTAAAATCACAGCTTCTAGAAGGTTTACATGATTTCGTAAAAAACACGAGTTTTTAGAAAATGTGTTTTATTTCATAAATGGAATCAACAAAGTATGCACATTCTACGTCATAACGAATTTCTATAGTTTGCGCATGCGTCCGGAAATAAGAAAAGCTTACTTCCACCATTTTTTAAAATCACAGCTTCTAGAAGGTTTACATGATTTCGTAAAAAACACGAGTTTTTAGAAAATGTGTTTTATTTCATAAATGGAATCTACAAACTATGCACATTCTATGTCATAACGACTTTCTATAGCTTTCGCATGCGTCCGGAAATAAGAAAAGTTTACTTCCACCGTTTTTTAAAATCACAGCTTCTAGAAGGTTTACATGATTTCGTAAAAAAACACGAGTTTTTAGAAAATGTGTTTTATTTCATAAATGGAATCTACAAAGTATGCACATTCTATGTCATAACGACTTTCTATAGTTTGCCCATGCGTCCGGAAATAAGAAAAGCTTACTTCCACCGTTTTTTAAAATCACAGCTTCTAGAAGGTTTACATGAGTTCTTAAAAAACACGACTTTTTAGAAAATGTGTTTTATTTCATAAATGGAATCAACAAAGTATGCACATTCTACGTCATAATGACTTTCTATAGTTTGCGCATGCGTTTGGAAATAAGAAAAGCTTACTTCCCCCGTTTTTTAAAATCGCAGCTTCTAGAAGGTTTACATGATTTCTTAAAAAACACGAGTTTTTAGAAAATGTGTTTTATTTCATAAATGGAACCAACAAAGTATGCACATTCTACGTCATAACGACTTTCTATAGTTTGTGCATGCGATCGGAAATAAGAAAAGCTTACTTCCCCCGTTTTTTAAAATCACAGCTTCTAGAAGGCTTACATTATTTCTTAAAAACAACGAGTTATTAGAAAATGTGTTTTATTTCATAAATGGAATCTACAAAGTATGCACATTCTACGTCATAAGGACTTTCTATAGTTTGTGCATGCGTCCGGAAATAAGAAAAGCTTAACTCCCCTGTTTTTTAAAATCACAGCTTCTAGAAGGTTTACATGATTCCTTAAAAAACACGAGTTTTTAGAAAATGTGTTCTATTTCATAAATGGAATCAACAAAGTATGCACATTCTACGTCATAACGACTTTCTATAGTTTGCGCATGCGTCCGGAAATAAGAAAAGCTTACTTCGACCGTTTTTTAAAATCACAGCTTCTAGAAGGTTTACATGATTTCTTAAAAAACACGAGTTTTTAGAAAATGTGTTTTATTTCATAAATGGAATCAGCAAAGTATGCACATTCTACGTCATAACGACTTTCTATAGTTTGCGGATGCGTCCGGAAATAAGAAAAGCTTACTTCCACCGTTTTTTAAAATCACAGCTTCTAGAAGGTTTACATGATTTCGTAAAAAACATGAGTTTTTAAAAATGTGTTTTATTTCATCAATGGAATCTACAAAGTATGCACATTCTACGTCATAACGACTTTCTATAGTTTGCGCATGTGTCCAGAAATAAGAAAAGTTTACTTCCATCGTTTTTTAAAATCACAGCTTCTAGAAGGTTTACATGATTTCGTAAAAAACACGAGTTTTTAGAAAATGTGTTTTATTTCATAAATGGAATCTACAAAGTATGCACATTCTACGTCATAACGACTTTCTATAGTTTGCGCATGCGTCCGGAAAAAAGAAAAGCTTACTTCCCCCGTTTTTTAAAATCACAGCTTCTAGAAGGTTTACATGATTTCTTAAAAAACACGAGTTTTTAGAAAATGTGTTTTATATCATAAATGGAATCAACAAAGTATGCACATTCTACGTCATAACGACTTTCTATAGTTTGCGCATGCGTTTGGAAATAAGAAAAGCTTACTTCCCCCGTTTTTTAAAATCACAGCTTCTAGAAGGTTTACATGATTTCGTAAAAAACACGTTTTTTTAGAAAATGTCTTTTATTTCATAAATGGAATCAATAAAGTATGCACATTCTACGTCATAACGACTTTCTATAGTTTGTGCATGCGTCCGGAAATATGCAAAGCTTACTTCACCCGTTTTTTAAAATCACAGCTTCTAGAAGGTTTACATGATTTCTTAAAAAACACGAGTTTTTAGAAAATGTGTTTTATTTCCTAAATGGATTCAACAAAGTATGCACATTCTACGTCATAACGACTTTCTATAGTTTGCGCAGGCGTTTGGAAATAAGAAAAGCTTACATCCCCCGTTTTTTAAAATCACAGCTTCTAGAATGTTTACATGATTTCTTAAAAAACACGAGTTTTTAGAAAATGTGTTTTATTTCATAAATGGAATCAACAAAGTATGCACATTCTACATCATAACGACTTTCTATAGTTTGCGCATGCGTCCGGAAATAAGAAAAACTTACTTCCACCATTTTTTGAAATCAGTGCTTCTAGAAGGTTTACATGACTTCTTAAAAAACACAAATTTTTAGAAAATGTGTTTTATTTCATAAATGGAATCAACAAAGTATGCACATTCTACGTCATAACGAATTTCTATAGTTTGCGCATGCGTCCGGAAATAAGAAAAGCTTACCTCCCCAGTTTTTTAAAATCACAGATTCTAGAAGTTTTGCATGATTTCTTAAAAAACACGACTTTTTAGAATATGTGTTTTATTAAATAAATGGAATCAACAAAGTATGCACATTCTACGTCATAACGACTTTCTATAGTTTGCGCATCCGTTTGCAAAAAAGAAAAGCTTACTTCCCCCATTTTTTAAAAGCACAGCTTCTAGAAGGTTTACATGATTTCTTAAAAAACACGAGTTTTTAGAAAATGTGTTTTATTTCATAAACGGAATCAACAAAGTATGCACATTCTACGTCATAACGACTTTCTATAGTTTGCGCATGCATTTGGAAATAAGAAAAGCTTACATCCCCCGTTTTTTAAAATCACAGCTTCGAGAAGGTTTACATGATTTCTTAAAAAACAAGAGTTTTTAGAAGATGTGTTTTATTCCATAAATGGAATCAACAAAGTATGGACATTCTACGTCACAACGACTTTATATAGTTTGCGCATGCGTCCGGAAATAAGAAAAGCTTACTTCCACCATTTTTTAAAATCACAGCTTCTGGAAGGTTTACATGACTTCTTAAAAAACACGAGTTTTTAGAAAATGTGTTTTATTTCATAAATGGAATCAACAAAGTATGCACATTCTACGTCATAACGAATTTCTATAGTTTCCGCATGCGTCCGGAAATAAGAAAAGCTTACATCCACCGTTTTTTAAAATCACAGCTTCTAGAAGGTTTACATGAGTTCTTAAAAAACACGATTTTTTAGAAATTGTGTTTTATTTCATAAATGGAATCAACAAAGTACGCACATTCTACGTCATAATGACTTTCTATAGTTTGCGCATGCGTTTGGAAATAAGAAAAACTTACTTCCCCCGTTTTTTAAAATCACAGCTTCTAAAAGGTTTACATGATTTCTTAAAAAACACGAGTTTTAGAAAATGTGTTTTATTTCATAAATGGAATCAACAAAGTATGCACATTCTACGTCAGAACGACTTTCTATAGTTTGCGCATGCATCCGGAAATAAGAAAAGCTTACTTCGCCCGTTTTTTAAAATCACAGCTTCTAGAAGGTTTACATGATTTCTTAAAAAATACGAGTTTTTAGAAAATGTGTTTTATTTCATAAATGGAATCAGCAAAGTATGCACATTCTACGTCATAACGACTTTCTATAGTTTGCGGATGCGTCCGGAAATAAGAAAAGCTTACTTCCACCGTTTTTTAAAATCACAGCTTCTAGAAGGTTTACATGATTTCGTAAAAAACATGAGTTTTTAGAAAATGTGTTTTATTTCATAAATGGAATCTACGAAGTCTGCAAATTCTGCGTCATAACGACTTTCTATAGTTTGCGCATGCGTCCGGAAATAAGAAAAGTTTACTTCCACCGTTTTTTAAAATCACAGCTTCTAGAAGGTTTACATGATTTCGTAAAAAACACGAGTTTTTAGAAAATGTGTTTTATTTCATAAATGGAATCTACAAAGTATGCACATTCTACGTCATAACGACTTTCTATAGTTTGCGCATGCGTCCGGAAATAAGAAAAGCTTACTTCCCCCGTTTTTTAAAATCACAGCTTCTAGAAGGTTTACATGATTTCTTAAAAAACACGAGTTTTTAGAAAATGTGTTTTATTTCATAAATGGAATCAACAAAGTATGCACATTCTACGTCATTAGGACTTTCTATAGTTTGTGCATGCGTCCGGAAATAAGAAAAGCTTACTTCCCCCATTTTTTAAAATCACAGCTTCTAGAAGGTTTACATGATTTCGTAAAAAACACGAGTTTTTAGAAAATGTGTTTTATTTCATAAATGGAATCAACAAAGTATGCACATTCTACGTCATAACGAATTTCTATAGTTTGCGCATGCGTCCGGAAATAAGAAAAGCTTACTTCCACCGTTTTTTAAAATCACAGCTTTTAGAAGGTTTACATGATTTCGTAAAAAACACGAGTTTTTAGAAAATGTGTTTTATTTCATAAATGGAATCTACAAACTATGCACATTCTATGTCATAACGACTTTCTATAGCTTGCGCATGCGTCCGGAAATAAGAAAAGTTTACTTCCACCGTTTTTTAAAATCACAGCTTCTAGAAGGTTTACATGATTTCGTAAAAAACACGAGTTTTTAGAAAATGTGTTTTATTTCATAAATGGAATCTACAAATTATGCACATTCTATGTCATAACGACTTTCTATAGTTTGCGCCAGCGTCCAGAAATAAGAAAAGCTTACTTCCACCGTTTTTTAAAATCACAGCTTCTAGAAGGTTTACATGAGTTCTTAAAAAACACGAGTTTTTAGAAAATGTGTTTTATTTCATAAATGGAATCAACAAAGTATGCACATTCTACGTCATAATGACTTTCTATAGTTTGCGCATGCGTTTGGAAATAAGAAAAGCTTACTTCCCCCGTTTTTTAAAATCACAGCTTCTAGAAGGCTTACATGATTTCTTAAAAACAACGAGTTTTTAGAAAATGTGTTTTATTTCATAAATGTAATCTACAAAGTATGCACATTCTACGTCATAAGGACTTTCTATAGTTTGTGCATGCGTCCGGAAATAAGAAAATCTTAATTCCCCTGTTTTTTAAAATCACAGCTTCTAGAAGGTTTACATGATTTCTTAAAAAACACGAGTTTTTAGAAAATGTGTTCTATTTCATAAATGGAATCAACAAAGTATGCACATTCTACGTCATAACGACTTTCTATAGTTTGCGCATGCGTCCGGAAATAAGAAAAGCTTACTTCGCCCGTTTTTTAAAATCACAGCTTCTAGAAGGTTTACATGATTTCTTAAAAAACACGAGTTTTTAGAAAATGTGTTTTATTTCATAAATGGAATCAGCAAAGTATGCACATTCTACGTCATAACGACTTTCTATAGTTTGCGGATGCGTCCGGAAATAAGAAAAGCTTACTTCCACCGTTTTTTAAAATCACAGCTTCTAGAAGGTTTACATGATTTCGTAAAAAACATGAGTTTTTAGAAAATGTGTTTTATTTCATCAATGGAATCTACAAAGTATGCACATTCTACGTCATAACGACTTTCTATAATTTGCGCATGCGTCCAGAAATAAGAAAAGTTTACTTCCATCGTTTTTTAAAATCACAGCTTCTAGAAGGTTTACATGATTTCGTAAAAAACACGAGTTTTTAGAAAATGTGTTTTATTTCATAAATGGAATCTACAAAGTATGCACATTCTATGTCATAACGACTTTCTATAGTTTGCGCATGCGTCCGGAAAAAAGAAAAGCTTACTTCCCCCGTTTTTTAAAATCACAGCTTCTAGAAGGTTTACATGATTTCTTAAAAAACACGAGTTTTTAGAAAATGTGTTTTATATCATAAATGGAATCAACAAAGTATGCACATTCTACGTCATAACGACTTTCTATAGTTTGCGCATGCGTTTGGAAATAAGAAAAGCTTACTTGGCCCGTTTTTTAAAATCACAGCTTCTAGAAGGTTTACATGATTTCGTAAAAAACACGTGTTTTTAGAAAATGTGTTTTATTTCATAAATGGAATCAACAAAGTATGCACATTCTACGTCATAATGACTTTCTATAGTTTGCTCATGCGTCCGGAAATAAGAAAAGCTTACTTCCGCTGTTTTTTAAAATCACAGCTTCTAGAAGGTTTACATGATTTCGTAAAAAACACTAGTTTTTAGAAAATGTGTTTTATTTCATAAATGGAATCTACAAAGTATGCACATTCTACGTCATAATGACTTTCTATAGTTTGCGCATGCGTTTGGAAATAAGAAAAGCTTACTTCCCTCGTTTTTTAAAATCACAGCTTCTAGAAGGCTTACATGATTTCTTAAAAACAACGAGTTTTTAGAAAATGTGTTTTATTTCATAAATGTAATCTACAAAGTATGCACATTCTACGTCATAAGGACTTTATATAGTTTGTGCATGCGTCCGGAAATAAGAAAAGCTTAATTCCCCTGTTTTTTAAAATCACAGCTTCTAGAAGGTTTACATGATTTCTTAAAAAACACGAGTTTTTAGAAAATGTGTTCTATTTCATAAATGGAATCAACAAAGTATGCACATTCTACGTCATAACGACTTTCTATAGTTTGCGCATGCGTCCGGAAATAAGAAAAGCTTACTTCGCCCGTTTTTTAAAATCACAGCTTCTAGAAGGTTTACATGATTTCTTAAAAAACACGAGTTTTTAGAAAATTCGTTTTATTTCATAAATGGAATCAGCAAAGTATGCACATTCTACGTCATAACGACTTTCTATAGTTTGCGGATGCGTCCGGAAATAAGAAAAGCTTACTTCCACCGTTTTTTAAAATCACAGCTTCTAGAAGGTTTACATGATTTCGTAAAAAACATGAGTTTTTAGAAAATGTGTTTTATTTCATCAATGGAATCTACAAAGTATGCACATTCTACGTCATAACGACTTTCTATAGTTTGCGCATGCGTCCAGAAATAAGAAAAGTTTACTTCCATCGTTTTTTAAAATCACAGCTTCTAGAAGGTTTACATGATTTCGTAAAAAACACGAGTTTTTAGAAAATGTGTTTTATTTCATAAATGGAATCTACAAAGTATGCACATTCTACGTCATAACGACTTTCTATAGTTTGCGCATGCGTCCGGAAAAAAGAAAAGCTTACTTCCCCCGTTTTTTAAAATCACAGCTTCTAGAAGGTTTACATGATTTCTTAAAAAACACGAGTTTTTAGAAAATGTGTTTTATATCATAAATGGAATCAACAAAGTATGCACATTCTACGTCATAACGACTTTCTATAGTTTGCGCATGCGTTTGGAAATAAGAAAAGCTTACTTCCCCCGTTTTTTAAAATCACAGCTTCTAGAAGGTTTACATGATTTCGTAAAAAACACGTGTTTTTAGAAAATGTGTTTTATTTCATAAATGGAATCAACAAAGTATGCACATTCTACGTCATAATGACTTTCTATAGTTTGCTCATGCGTCTGGAAATAAGAAAAGATTACTTCCACCGTTTTTTAAAATCAGAGCTTCTAGAAGGTTTATATGATTTCGTAAAAAAACACGAGTTTTTAGAAAATGTGTTGTATTTCATCAATGGAATCAACAAAGTATGCACATTCTACGTCAGAACGACTTTCTATAGTTTGCGCATGCGTCCGGAAATAAGAAAAGCTTACTTCCGCCCTTTTTTAAAATCACAGCTTCTAGAAGGTTTACATGATTTCGTAAAAAACACTAGTTTTTAGAAAATGTGTTTTATTTCATAAATGGAATCTACAAAGTATGCACATTCTACGTCATAATGACTTTCTATAGTTTGCGCATGCGTTTGGAAATAAGAAAAGCTTACTTCCCTCGTTTTTTAAAATCACAGCTTCTAGAAGGCTTACATGATTTCTTAAAAACAACGAGTTTTTAGAAAATGTGTTTTATTTCATAAATGTAATCTACAAAGTATGCACATTCTACGTCATAAGGACTTTCTATAGTTTGTGCATGCGTCCGGAAATAAGAAAAGCTTAATTCCCCTGTTTTTTAAAATCACAGCTTCTAGAAGGTTTACATGATTTCTTAAAAAACACGAGTTTTTAGAAAATGTGTTCTATTTCATAAATGGAATCAACAAAGTATGCACATTCTACGTCATAACGACTTTCTATAGTTTGCGCATGCGTCCGGAAATAAGAAAAGCTTACTTCGCCCGTTTTTTAAAATCACAGCTTCTAGAAGGTTTACATGATTTCTTAAAAAACACGAGTTTTTAGAAAATGTGTTTTATTTCATAAATGGAATCAGCAAAGTATGCACATTCTACGTCATAATGACTTTCTATAGTTTGCGGATGCGTCCGGAAATAAGAAAAGCTTACTTCCACCGTTTTTTAAAATCACAGCTTCTAGAAGGTTTACATGATTTCGTAAAAAACATGAGTTTTTAGAAAATGTGTTTTATTTCATCAATGGAATCTACAAAGTATGCACATTCTACGTCATAACGACTTTCTATAGTTTGCGCATGCGTCCAGAAATAAGAAAAGTTTACTTCCATCGTTTTTTAAAATCACAGCTTCTAGAAGGTTTACATGATTTCGTAAAAAACACGAGTTTTTAGAAAATGTGTTTTATTTCATAAATGGAATCTACAAAGTATGCACATTCTACGTCATAACGACTTTCTATAGTTTGCGCATGCGTCCGGAAAAAAGAAAAGCTTACTTCCCCCGTTTTTTAAAATCACAGCTTCTAGAAGGTTTACATGATTTCTTAAAAAACACGAGTTTTTAGAAAATGTGTTTTATATCATAAATGGAATCAACAAAGTATGCACATTCTACGTCATAACGACTTTCTATAGTTTGCGCATGCGTTTGGAAATAAGAAAAGCTTACTTCCCTCGTTTTTTAAAATCACAGCTTCTAGAAGGTTTACATGATTTCGTAAAAAACACGTGTTTTTAGAAAATGTGTTTTATTTCATAAATGGAATCAACAAAGTATGCACATTCTACGTCATAATGACTTTCTATAGTTTGCTCATGCGTCTGGAAATAAGAAAAGATTACTTCCACCGTTTTTTAAAATCAGAGCTTCTAGAAGGTTTATATGATTTCGTAAAAAACACGAGTTTTTAGAAAATGTGTTGTATTTCATAAATGGAATCAACAAATTATGCACATTCTACGTCAGAACGACTTTCTATAGTTTGCGCACGCGTCCGGAAATAAGAAAAGCTTACTTCCGTCGTTTTTTAAAATCACAGCTTCTAGAAGGTTTACATGATTTCGTAAAAAACACTAGTTTTTAGAAAATGTGTTTTATTTCATAAATGGAATCTACAAAGTATGCACATTCTACGTCATAATGACTTTCTATAGTTTGCGCATGCGTTTGGAAATAAGAAAATCTTACTTCCACCGTTTTTTAAAATCACAGCTTCTATAAGGTTTACATGATTTCGTAAAAAACATGAGTTTTTAGAAAATGTGTTTTATTTCATAAATGGAATCTACAAAGTATGCACATTCTATGTCATAACGACTTTCTATAGTTTGCGCATGCGTCCGGAAATAAAAAAAGTATACTTCCACCGTTTTTTAAAATCACAGCTTCTAGAAGGTTTAGATGATTTCGTAAAAAACATGGGTTTTTAGAAAATGTGTTTTATTTTAAAATGGAATCTACAAAGTATGCACATTCTACGTCATAATGACTTTCTATAGTTTGCGCATGCGTCCGGAAATAAGAAAAGCTTACTTCCCCCGTTTTTTAAAATCACAGCTTCTAGAAGGTTTACATGATTTCTTAAAAAACACGAGTTTTTAGAAAATGTGTTTTATTTCATAAATGAAATCAACAAAGTATGCACATTCTACGTCAGAACGAATTTCTATAGTTTCCGCATGCGTCCGGAAATAAGAAAAGCTTACATCCACCGTTTTTTAAAATCACAGCTTCTAGAAGGTTTACATGAGTTCTTAAAAAACACGATTTTTTAGAAAATGTGTTTTATTTCATAAATGGAATCAACAAAGTACGCACATTCTACGTCATAATGACTTTCTATAGTTTGCGCATGCGTTTGGAAATAAGAAAAACTTACTTCCCCCGTTTTTTAAAATCACAGCTTCTAAAAGGTTTACATGATTTCTTAAAAAACACGAGTTTTTAGAAAATGTGTTTTATTTCATAAATGGAATCAACAAAGTATGCACATTCTACGTCATAACGACTTTCTATAGTTTGCGCATGCGATCGGAAATAAGAAAAGCTTACTTCCCCCATTTTTTAAAATCACAGCTTCTAGAAGGCTTACATGATTTCTTAAAAAACACGAGTTTTTAGAAAATGTGTTTTATTTCATAGATGGAATCTACAAAGTATGCACATTCTACGTCATAACGACTTTCTATAGTTTGTGCATTCGTCTGGAAATAAGAAAAGCTTACTTCCACCGTTTTTTAAAATCACAGCTTCTAGAAGGTTTACATGATTTCTTAAAAAACACGATTTTTTAGAAAATGTGTTTTATTTCATAAATGGAATAAACAAAGTATGCACATTCTACGTCATAACGACTTTCTATAGTTTGAGCATGCATCCGGAAATAAGAAAAGGTTACTTCCACCGTTTTTTAAAATCACAGCTTCTAGAAGGTTTACATGATTTCGTAAAAAACACGAGTTTTTAGAAAATGTGTTTTATTTCATAAATGGAATCTACAAAATATGCACATTCTACGTCATAATGACTTTCTATAGTTTGCGCATGCGTCCGGAAATAAGAAAAGCTTACTTCCCCCGTTTTTTTAAATCACAGCTTCTAGAAGGTTTACATGATTTCTTAAAAAACACGAGTTTTTAGAAAATGTGTTTTATTTCATAAATCGAATCTACAAAGTATGCACATTCTACGTCATAACGACTTTCTATAGTTTGCGCATGCGTCCGGAAATAAGAAAAGCTTACTTCCCCCGTTTTTTAAAATCACAGCTTCTAGAAGGTTTACATGATTTCTTAAAAAACATGAGTTTTTAGAAAATATGTTTTATTTCATAAATGGAATCAACAAAGTATGCACATTCTACGTCATAACGACTTTCTATAGTTTGCGCATGCGTCCGGAAATAAGAAAAACTTACTTCTACCGTTTTTTAAAATCACAGCTTCTAGAAGGTTTACATGATTTCTTAAAAAACACGAGTTTTTAGAAAATGTGTTTTATTTCATAAATGGAATCTACAAAGTATGCACATTCTACATCATAACGACTTTCTATAGTTTGCGCATGCGTCCGGAAATAAGAAAAGCTTACTTCCCCCGTTTTTCTAAATCGCAGCTTCTAGAAGGTTTACATGATTTCTTAAAAAACACGAGTTTTTAGAAAATCTGTTTTATTTCATAAATGGAATCAACAAAGTATGCACATTCTACGTCATAACGACTTTCTATAGTTTTCGCATGCGTTGGGAAATAAGAAAATCTTACTTCCCCCGTTTATTAAAATCACAGCTTCTAGAAGGTTTACATGATTTCTTAAAAAACGAGAGTTTTTAGAAAATGTGTTTTACTACATAAATTGAATCAACAAAGTATGCACATTCTACGTCATAACGACTTTCTATAGCTTGCGCATGCGTTCGGAAATAAGAAAAGCTTACTTCCACCATTTTTTAAAATCACAGCTTCTAGAAGGTTTACATGATTTCTTAAAAAACAAGAGTTTTTAGAAAATGTGTTTTATTTCATAAATAGAATAAACAAAGTATGTACATTCTACATCATAACGACTTTCTATAGTTTGCGCATTCGTCCGGAAATAAGAAAAGCTTACTTCCAATGTTTTTTAAAATCACTGCTTCTAGAAGGTTTACACGATTTCGTAAAAAACACGTGTTTTTAGAAAATGTGTTTTATTTCATAAATGGACTCTACAAAGTATGCACATTCTATGTCATAATGACTTCCTATAGTTTGCGCATGCATCTGGAAATAAGAAAAGCTTACTTCCTCCGTTTTTTAAAATCACAGCTTCTAGAAGGTTTACATGATTTCTTAAAAAACACGAGTTTTTAGAAAATGTGTTTTATTTCATAAATGGAATAAACAAAGTATGCACATTCTACGTCATAACGACTTTCTATAGCTTGCGCATGCGTGCGGAAATAAGAAAAGCTTACTTCCACCGTTTTTTAAAATCACAGCTTCTAAAAGGTTTACATGATTTCGTAAAAAACACGAGTTTTTAGAAAATCTGTTTTATTTCATAAATGGAATCAACAAAGTATGCACATTCTACGTCATAACGACTTTCTATAGTTTTCGCATGCGTTTGCTAATAAGAAAAGCTTACTTCCCCCGTTTATTAAAATCACAGCTTCTAGAAGGTTTACATGATTTCTTAAAAAATAGAGTTTTTAGAAAATGTGTTTTATTTCATAAATTGAATCAACAAAGTATGCACATTCTACGTCATAACGACTTTCTATAGCTTGCGCATGCGTCCGGAAATAAGAAAAACTTACTTCCACCATTTTTTAAAATCACAGCTTCTAGAAGGTTTACATGATTTCTTAAAAAACAAGAGTTTTTAGAAAATGTGTTTTATTTCATAAATGGAATCTACAAAGTATGCACATTCTACGTCATAACGACTTTCTATAGTTTGCGCATGCGTCCGGAAATAAGAAAAGCTTACTTCCAACGTTTTTTAAAATCACTACTTCTAGAAGGTTTACACGATTTCGTAAAAAACACGTGTTTTTAGAAAATGTGTTTTATTTCATAAATGGAATCAACAAAGTATGCACATTCTACGTCATAACGACTTTCTATAGTTTTCGCATGCGTTGGGAAATAAGAAAAGCTTACTTCCCCCGTTTATTAAAATCACAGCTTCTAGAAGGTTTACATGATTTCTTAAAAAACAAGAGTTTTTAGAAAATGTGTTTTATTTCATAAATTGAATCAACAAAGTATGCACATTCTACGTCATAACGACTTTCTATAGCTTGCGCATGCGTCCGGAAATAAGAAAAGCTTACTTCCACGATTTTTTAAAATCATAACTTCTAGAAGGTTTACATGATTTCTTAAAAAACAAGAGTTTTTAGAAAATGTGTTTTATTTCATAAATGGAATAAACAAAGTATGTACATTCTACATCATAACGACTTTCTATAGTTTGCGCATTCGTCCGGAAATAAGAAAAGCTTACTTCCAACGTTTTTTAAAATCACTGCTTCTAGAAGGTTTACACGATTTCGTAAAAAACACGTGTTTTTAGAAAATCTGTTTTATTTCATAAATGGAATCTACAAAGTATGCACATTCTATGTCATAATGACTTTCTATAGTTTGCGCATGCGTCCGGAAATATGAAAAGCTTACTTCCACCGTTTTTTAAAATCACAGCTTCTAGAAGGTTTACATGATTTTGTAAAAAACACGAGTTTTTAGAAAATTTGTTTTATTTCATAAATGGAATCTACAAAGTATGCACATTCTACGTCATAACGACTTTCTATAGTTTGCGCATGCGTTTGGAAATAAGAAAAGCTTACTTCCACCGTTTTTTAAAATCACAGCTTCTAGAAGGTTTACATGATTTCGTAAAAAACACGTGTTTTTAGAAAATGTGTTTTATTTCATAAATGGAATATACAAAGTATGCACATTCTAAGTCAGAACGACTTAATATAGTTTGCGCATGCGTCCGGAAATAAGAAAAGCTTACTTCCACCGTTTTTTAAAATCACAGCTTCTAGAAGGTTTACATGATTTCGTAAAAAACACGAGTTTTTAGAAAATGTGTTTTATTTCATAAATGGAATCTACAAAGTATGCACATTCTAAGTCATAATGACTTTCTATAGTTTACGCATGCGTTTGGAAATAAGATATGCTTACTTCCCCCGTTTTTTAAAATCACAGCTTCTAGAAGGTTTACATTATGTCTTAAAAAACACGAGTTTTTAGAAAATGTGTTTTATTATATAAATGGAATCAACAAAGTATGCACATTCTATGTCATAACAAGTTTCTATAGTTTGCGCATGCGTCTGGAAATAAGAAAAGCTTACTTCCACGGTTTTTTAAAATCACAGCTTCTAGAAGGTTTACATGATTTCGTAAAAAACACAAGTTTTTAGCAAATGTGTTTTATTTCATAAATGGAATCTACAAAGTATGCAGATTCTACGTCATAACGACTTTCTATAGTTTGCGCATGCGTTTGGAAATAAGAAAAGCTTACATCCTCCTTTTTTTAAAATCACAGGTTCTAGAAGGTTTACATGATTTCTTAAAAAACACGAGTTTTTAGAAAATGTGTTTTATTTCATAAATGGAATCAACAAAGTATGCACATTCTACGTCATAACGACTTTCTATAGTTTGCGCATGCGTCCGGAAATAAGAAAAGCTTACTTCCACCGTTTTTAAAAATCACAGCTTCTAGAAGGTTTACATGATTTCGTAAAAAACTAGAGTTTTTAGAAAATGTGTTTTATTTCATAAATGGAATCTACAAAGTATGCACATTGTACGTCATAATGAATTTGTATAGTTTGCGCATTCGTCCGGAAATAAGAAAAGCTTACTTCGACCGTTTTCTAAAATCACAGCTTCTAGAAGGGTTACATGATTTCGTAAAAAACACGAGTTTTTAGAAAATGTGTTTTATTTCATAAATGGAATCTACAAAGTATGCACATTCTACGTTATAACGACTTTCTATAGTTTGCGCATGCGTCTGGAAATAAGAAAAGCTTACTTCCCCCGTTTTTAAAAATCACGGCTTCTAGAAGGTTTACATGATTTCTTAAAAAACACGAGTTTTTAGAAAATATCTTTTATTTCATAAATGGAATCAACAAAGTATGCACATTCTACGTCATAACAACTTTCTTTAGTTTGCGCATGCGTCCGGAAATGAGAAAAGCTTACTTCCACTGTTTTTTAAAATCACAGCTTCTAGAAGGTTTACATGATTTCGTAAAAAACATGAGTTTTTAGAAAATGTGTTTTATTTCATAAATGGAATCTACAAAGTATGCACATTCTACGTCATAACGACTTTCTATAGTTTACGCATGCGTCCGGAAATAACAAAAGCTTACTTCCACCGTTTTTTAAAATCACAGCTTCTAGAAGGTTTACATGATTTCGTAAAAAACACGAGTTTTTAGAAAATGTGTTTTATTTCATAATTGGAATCTACAAACTATGCACATTCTATGTCATAACGACTTTCTATAGTTTGCGCAGGCGTCCGGAAATAAGAAAAGCTTACTTCCCCCGTTTTTTAAAATCACAGCTTCTAGAAGGTTTACATGATTTCTTAAAAAACACGAGTTTTTAGAAAATATCTTTTATTTCATAAATGGAATCAACAAAGTAAGCACATTCTACGTCATAACGACTTTCTATAGTTTGCGCATGCGTCTGGAAATAAGAAAAGCTTACTTCCACCGTTTTTTAAAATCACAGCTTCTAGAAGGTTTACATGATTTCTTAAAAAACACGAGTTTTTACAAAATGTGTTTTATTTCATAAATGGAATCAACAAAGTATATACATTCTACGTCATAACAACTTTATATAGTTTGCGCATGCGTCCGGAACTAAGAAAAGCTTACTTCCCCTATTTTTTAAAATCACAGCTTCTAGAAGGTTTACATGATTTCTTAAAAAACAGGAGTTTTTAGAAAATGTGTTTTATTTCATAAATGGAATCAACAAAGTATGCACATTCTACGTCATAACAACTTTCTATAGTTTGCGCATGCGTCCGGAAATAAGAAAAGCTTACTTCCACCGATTTTTAAAATCACAGCTTCTAGAAGGTTTACATGATTTTGTAAAAAACACGAGTTTTTAGAAAATGTGTTTTATTTCATAAATGGAATCTACAAAGTATGCACATTCTACGTCATAACGACTTTCTATAGTTTGCGCATGCGTTTGGAAATAAGAAAAGCTTACTTCCACCGTTTTTTAAAATCACAGCTTCTAGAAGGTTTACATGATTTCGTAAAAAACACGTGTTTTTAGAAAATGTGTTTTATTTCATAAATGGAATATACAAAGTATGCACATTCTAAGTCAGAACGACTTTCTATAGTTTGCGCATGCGTCTGGAAATAAGAAAAGCTTACTTCCCCCGTTTTTTAAAATCACAGCTTCTAGAAGGTTTACATGAGTTCTTAAAAAACACGAGTTTTTAGAAAATGTGTTTTATTTCATAAATCGAATCAACAAAGTATGCACATTCTACATCATAACAACTTTCTATAGATTGCGCATGCGTCCGGAAATAAGAAAAGATTACTTCCACCCTTTTTGAAAATCACGGCTTCTAGAAGGTTTACATAATTTCGTAAAAAACACGAGTTTTTAGAAAATGTGTTTTATTTCATAAATGAAATCAACAAAGTATGCACATTCTACGTCATAACGACTTCTATAGTTTGCGCGTCGGTTTGGAAATAAGAAAAGCTTACATCCCCCGTTTTTTAAAATCACAGCTTCTAGAAGGTTTACTTGATTTCTTAAAAAACACGAGTTTTTATTAAATGTGTTTTATTTCATAAATAGAATCAACAAAGTATGCACATTCTACGTCATAAGGACTTTCTATAGTTTACGGATGCGTCCGGAAATAAGAAAACCTTACTTCCACCGTTTTTTAAAATCACAGCTTCTAGAAGGTTTACATGATTTCTTAAAAACACGAGTTTTTAGAAAATGTGTTTTATTTCATAAATGGAATCAACAAAGTATGCACATTCTACGTCATAACGACTTTCTATAGTTTTCGCATGCATCCGGAAATAAGAAAAGCTTACTTCCACCGTTTTTTAAAATCACAGCTTCTAGAAGGTTTACATGATTTCGTAAAAAACACGAGTTTTTAGAAAATGTGTTTTATTTCATAATTGGAATCTACAAACTATGCACATTCTACATCATAACGACTTTCTATAGTTTGCGCAGACATCCGGAAATAAGAAAAGCTTACTTCCCCCATTTTTTAAAATCACAGCTTCTAGAAGGTTTACATGATTTCTTAAAAAACCCGAGTTTTTAGAAAATATCTTTTATTTCATAAATGGAATCAACAAAGTATGCACATTTTACGTCATAACGACTTTCTATAGTTTGCTTATGCGTCCGGAAATAAGAAAAGATTACTTCCACCGTTTTTTAAAATCACAGCTTCTAGAAGGTTTACATGATTTCTTAAAAAACACGAGTTTTTACAAAATGTGTTTTATTTCATCAATGGAATCAACAAAGTATGCACATTCTACATCATAACAACTTTCTATAGTTTGCGCATGCGTCCGGAACTAAGAAAAGCTTACTTCCCCCGTTTTTTAAAATCACAGCTTCTAGAAGGTTTACATGATTTCTTAAAAAACAAGAGTTTTTAGAAAATGTGTTTTATTTCATAAATGGAATCAACAAAGTATGCACATTCTACATCATAACGACTTTCTATAGTTTCCGCATGCGTCCGGAAATAAGAAAAGCTTACTTCCAGCGTTTTTTAAAATCACAGCTTCTAGAAGGTTTACATGATTTTGTATAAAACACGAGTTTTTAGAAAATGTGTTTTATTTCATAAATGGAATCTACAAAGTATGCACATTCTACGTCATAACGACTTTCTATAGTTTGCGCATGCGTCCGGAAATAACAAAAGCTTACTTCCCCCATTTTTTAAAATCACAGATTCTAGAAGGTTTACATGATTTTGTAAAAAACACGAGTTTTTAGAAAATGTGTTTTATTTCATAAATGGAATCTACAAAGTATGCACATTCTACATCATAACGACTTTCTATAGTTTGCGCATGCGTCCGGAAATAACAAAAGCTTACTTCCCCCATTTTTTAAAATCACAGCTTCTAGAAGGTTTACATGATTTCTTAAAAAACACGAGTTTTTAGAAAATATCTTTTATTTCATAAACGGAATCAACAAAGTATGCACATTCTACGTCATAACGACTTTCTATAGTTTGCGCATGCGTCCGGAAATAAGAAAAGCTGACCTCCCCCGTTTTTTAAAATCACAGCTTCTAGAAGGTTTACATGATTTCGTAAAAAACACGAGTTTTTAGAAAATGTGTTTTATTCCATAAATGGAATCTACAAAGTATGCACATTCTATGTCATAACGACTTTCTATAGTTTGCGGATGCGTCCGGAAATAAGAAAAGCTTACTTCCACCGTTTTTTAAAATCACAGCTTCTAGAAGGTTTAAATGATTTCGTAAAAAACATGAGTTTTTAGAAAATGTGTTTTATTTCATAAATGGAATCTACAAAGTATGCACATTCTACGTCATAATGACTTTCTATAGTTTGCGCATGCGTCCGGAAATGAGAAAAGCTTACTTCCACCGTTTTTTAAAATCACAGCTTCTAGAAGGTTTACATGATTTCGTAAAAAACACGAGTTTTTAGAAAATGTGTTTTATTTCATAAATGGAATCTACAAACTATGCACATTCTACGTCATAACGACTTTCTATAGTTTGCGCAGGCGTCCGGACATAAGAAAAGCTTACTTTCCCCGTTTTTTAAAATCACAGCTTCTAGAAGGTTTACATGATTTCTTAAAAAACACGAGTTTTTAGAAAATATCTTTTGTTTCATAAATAGAATCAACAAAGTATGCACATTCTACGTCATAACGACTTTCTATAGTTTGCGCATGCGTCCGGAAATAAGAAAAGCTTACTTCCACCGTTTTTTAAAATCACAGCTTCTAGAAGGTTTACATGATTTCTTAAAAAACACGAGTTTTTAGAAAATGTGTTTTATTTCATAAATGGAATCTACAAAGTATGCACATTCTATGTCATAACGACTTTCTATAGTTTGCGCATGCGTCCGGAAATAAGAAAAGCTTACTTCCCCCGTTTTTTAAAATCACAGCTTCTAGAAGGTTTACATGATTTATTAAAAAACACGAGTTTTTAGAAAATGTGTTTTATTTCAAAAATGGAATCAACAAAGTATGTACATTCTACGTCATAACGACTTTCTATAGTATGCGCATGCGTCCGGAAATAAGAAAAGCTTACTTCCACCGTTTTTTAAAATCACAGCTTCTAGAAGGTTTACATGATTTCGTAAAAAACACGAGTTTTTAGAAAATGTGTTTTATTTCATAAATGGAATCTACAAAGTATGCACATTCTACGTCATAACGACTTTCTATAGTTTGCGCATGCGTTTGGAAATAAGATAAGCTTACTTCCCCCGTTTTTTAAAATCACAGCTTCTAGAAGGTTTACATTATGTCTTAAAAAACATGAGTTTTTAGAAAATGTGTTTTATTATATAAATGGAATCAACAAAGTATGCACATTCTACATCATAACAATTTTCTATAGTTTGCGCATGCGTCCGGAAATAAGAAAAGCTTACTTCCACCGTTTTTTAAAATCACAGCTTCTTGAAGGTTTACATGATTTCTTAAAAAACACGAGTTTTTAGAAAATGTGTTTTATTTCATAAATGGAATCAACAAAGTATGCACATTCTACATCATAACGACTTCTATAGTTTGCGCGTGCGTTTGGAAATAAGAAAAGCTTACATCCCCCGTTTTTTAAAATCACAGCTTCTAGAAGGTTTACATGATTTCTTAAAAAACACGAGTTTTTAGAAAATGTGTTTTATTTCATAAATAGAATCTACAAAGTATGCACATTCTACGTCATAACGACTTTCTATAGTTTGCGCATGCGTCCGGAAATAAGAAAAGCTTACTTCCACCGTTTTTTAAAATCACAGCTTCTAGAAGGTTTACAAGATTTCTTAAAAAACACGAGTTTTTAGAAAATGGGTTTTATTTCATAAATGGAATCAACAAAGTATGCACATTCTACGTCATAACGACTTTCTATAGTTTGCGTATTCGTCCGGAAATAAGAAAAGCTTACTTCCTCCGTTTTTTAAAATCACAGCTTCTAGAAGGTTTACATGATTTATTAAAAAACACGAGTTTTTAGAAAATGTGTTTTATTTAATAAATGGAATCTACAAAGTATGCACATTCTATGTCATAACGACTTTCTATAGTTTGCGCATGCGTCCGGAAATAAGAAAAGCTTACTTCCCCCGTTTTTTAAAATCACAGCTTCTAGAAGGTTTACAAGATTTCTTAAAAAACACGAGTTTTTAGAAAATGGGTTTTATTTCATAAATGGAATCTACATAGTATGCACATTCTACGTCATAACGACTTTCTATAGTTTGCTCATTCGTCCGAAAATAAGAAAAGCTTACTTCTACCATTTTTTAAAATCACAGCTTCTAGAAGGTTTACATGATTTCTTAAAAAACATGAGTTTTTAGAAAATTTGTTTTATTTGATAAATGGGATCTACAAAGTATGCACATTCTACGTCATAACGACTTTCTATAGTTTGTGCATGCGTTCGGAAATAAGAAAAGCTTACTTCCCCCGTTTTTTAAAATCACAGCTTCTAGAAGGTTTACATGAGTTCTTAAAAAACACGAGTTTTTAGAAAATGTGTTTTATTTCATAAATGGAATCAACAAAGTATGCACATTCTACGTCATATCAACTTTCTATAGATTGCGCATGCGTCCAGAAATAAGAAAAGATTACTTCCACCGTTTTTTAAAATCACGGCTTCTAGAAGGTTTACATAATTTCGTAAAAAACATGAGTTTTTAGAAAATGTGTTTTATTTCATAAATGGAATCAACAAAGTATGCACATTCTACGTCATAACGACTTTCTATAGTTTGTGCATGCGTTCGGAAATAAGAAAAGCTTACTTCCCCCGTTTTTTAAAATCACAGCTTCTAGAAGGTTTACATGAGTTCTTAAAAAACACGAGTTTTTAGAAAATGTGTTTTATTTCATAAATGGAATCAACAAAGTATGCACATTCTACGTCATATCAACTTTCTATAGATTGCGCATGCGTCCAGAAATAAGAAAAGATTACTTCCACCGTTTTTTAAAATCACGGCTTCTAGAAGGTTTACATAATTTCGTAAAAAACATGAGTTTTTAGAAAATGTGTTTTATTTCATAAATGGAATCAACAAAGTATGCACATTCTACGTCATAACGACTTCTATAGTTTGCGCGTACGTTTGGAAATAAGAAAAGCTTACATCCCCTGTTTTTTAAAATCACAGGTTCTAGAAGGTTTACATGATTTCTTAAAAAACATGAGTTTTTAGAAAATGTGTTTTATTTCATAAATAGAATCTACAAAGTATGCACATTCTACGTCATAACGACTTTCTTTAGTTTGCGCATGCGTCCGGAAATAAGAAAAGCTTACTTCCCCTGTTTTTTAAAATCACAGCTTCTAGAAGGTTTACATGATTTCTTAAAAAACACGAGTTTTTTGAAAATGTGTTTTATTTCATAAATGGAATCAACAAAGTATGCACATTCTACGTCATAACGACTTTCTATAGTTTGCGCATTCGTCCGGAAATAAGAAAAGCTTACTTCCTCCGTTTTTTAAAATCGCAGCTTCTAGAAGCTTTACATGATTTATTAAAAAACACGTGTTTTTAGAAAATGTGTTTTCTTTAATAAATGGAATCTATAAAGTATGCACATTCTATGTCATAACGACTTTCTATAGTTTGCGCATGCGTCCGGTAATAAGAAAAGCTTACTTCCCCCGTTTTTTAAAATCACAGCTTCTAGAAGGTTTACATGATTTATTAAAAAACACGAGTTTTTAGAAAATGTGTTTTATTTCAGAAATGGAATCAACAAAGTATGTACATTCTACGTCATAACGACTTTCTATAGTTTGCGCATGCGTCAGGGAATAAGAAAAGCTTACTTCCACCGTTTTTTAAAATCACAGCTTCTAGAAGGTTTACATGATTTCGTAAAAAACACGAGTTTTTAGAAAAAATGTTTTATTTCATAAATGGAATCTACAAAGTATGCACATTCTACGTCATAACGACTTTCTATAGTTTGCGCATGCGTCTGGAAATAAGATAAGCTTACTTCCCCCATTTTTTAAAATCACAGCTTCTAGAAGGTTTACATGATTTCCTAAAAAACACGAGTTTTTAGAAAATGTGTTTTATTTCATAAATGGAATCAACAAAGTATGCACATTCTACGTCATAATGACTTTCTATTGTTTGCGCATTCGTCCGGAAATAAGAAAAGCTTACTTCCACCGTTTTCTAAAATCACAGCTTCTGGAAGGTTTACATGATTTCGTAAAAAACACGAGTTTTTAGAAAATGTGTTTTATTTCAGAAATGGAATCTACAAAGTATGCACATTCTACGTCATAACGACTTTCTTTAGTTTGCGCATGCGTCCGGAAATAAGAAAAGCTTACTTCCCCTGTTTTTTAAAATCACAGCTTCTAGAAGGTTTACATGATTTCTTAAAAAACACGAGTTTTTAGAAAATGTGTTTTATTTCATAAATGGAATCAACAAAGTATGCACATTCTACGTCATAATGACTTTCTATAGTTTGGGCATGCGTCCGGAAATAAGAAAAGCTTACTTCCACCGTTTTTTAAAATCACAGCTTCTAGAAGGTTTACATGATTTCGTAAAAAACACGAGTTTTTAGAAAATGTGTTTTATTTCATCAATGGAATGTACAAAGTATGCACATTCTACGTCATAACGACTTTCTATTGTTTGCGCATGCGTCCGGAAATAAGAAAAGCTTACTTCCATCGTTTTTTAAAATCACAGCTTCTAGAAGGTTTACATGATTTCGTAAAAAACACAAGTTTTTAGAAAATGTGTTTTATTTCATAAATGGAATCTACAAAGTATGCACATTCTATGTCATAATGTCTTTCTATAGTTTGCGCATGCATCCGGAAACAAGAAAAGCTTACTTCCTCCGTTTTTTAAAATCACAGCTTCTAGAAGGTTTACATGATTTCTTAAAAAACACGAGTTTTTAGAAAATGTGTTTTATTTCATAAATGGAATCAACAAAGCTTGCACATTCTACGTCATAACGACTTTCTATAGTTTACGAAGTTGTCCGGAAATAAGAAAAGCTTACTTCCACCGTTTTTTTAAAATCACAGCTTCTAGAAGGTTTACATGATTTCTTAAAAAACACGAGTTTTTAGAAAATGTGTTTTATTTCATAAATGGAATCAACAAAGTATGCACATTCTACGTCATAATGACTTTCTATAGTTTGTGCATGCGTCCGGAAATAAGAAAAGCTTACTTCCACCGTTTTTTAAAATCACAGCTTCTAGAAGGTTTACATGATTTCGTAAAAAACACGAGTTTTTAGAAAATGTGTTTTATTTCATAAATGGAATCTACAAAGTATGCACATTCTACGTCATAACGACTTTCTATAGTTTGTGCATGCGTCCGGAAATAAGAAAAGCTTACCTCCACCGTTTATTAAAATCACAGCTTCTAGAAGGTTTGCATGATTTCTTAAAAAACACGAGTTTTTAGAAAATGTGCTTTATTTTATAAATGGAATCAACAAAGTATGCACATTCTACGTCATAACGACTTTCTATAGTTTGCGCATGCGTTTGGAAATAAGAAAAACTTACTTCCCCCGTTTTTTAAAATCACAGCTTCTAAAAGGTTTACATGATTTCTTAAAAAACACGAGTTTTTAGAAAATGTGTTTTATTTCATAAATGGAATCAACAAAGTATGCACATTCTACGTCATAACGACTTTCTATAGTTTGCGCATGCGATCGGAAATAAGAAAAGCTTACTTCCCCCGTTTTTTAAAATCACAGCTTCTAGAAGGCTTACATGATTTCTTAAAAACAACGAGTTTTTAGAAAATGTGTTTTATTTCATAAATGAAATCTACAAAGTATGCACATTCTACGTCATAAAGACTTTCTATAGTTTGTGCATGCATCCGGAAATAAGAAAAGCTTAATTCCTCCATTTTTTAAAATCACAGCATCTAGAAGGTTTACATGATTTCTTAAAAGACACGAGTTTTTAGAAAATTTGTTCCATTTCATAAATGGAATCAACAAAGTATGCACATTCTACGTCATAACGACTTTCTATAGTTTGCGGATGCGTCCGGAAATAAGAAAAGCTTACTTCCACCGTTTTTTAAAATCACAGCTTCTAGAAGGTTTACATGATTTCGTAAAAAACATGAGTTTTTAGAAAATGTGTTTTATTTCATAAATGGAATCTACGAAGTCTGCAAATTCTACGTCATAACGACTTTCTATAGTTTGCGCATCCGTCCGGAAATAAGAAAAGTTTACTTCCACCGTTTTTTAAAATCACAGCTTCTAGAAGGTTTACATGATTTCGTAAAAAACACGAGTTTTTAGAAAATGTGTTTTATTTCATAAATGGAATCTACAAAGTATGCACATTCTACGTCATAACGACTTTCTATAGTTTGCGCATGCGTCCGGAAATAAGAAAATCTTACTTCCCCCGTTTTTTAAAATCACAGCTTCTAGAAGGTTTACATGATTTCTTAAAAAACACGAGTTTTTAGAAAATGTGTTTTATTTCATAAATGGAATCAACAAAGTATGCACATTCTACGTCATTAGGACTTTCTATAGTTTGTGCATGCGTCCGGAAATAAGAAAAGCTTACTTCCCCCATTTTTTAAAATCACAGCTTCTAGAAGGTTTACATGATTTCGTAAAAAACACGAGTTTTTAGAAAATGTGTTTTATTTCATAAATGGAATCAACAAAGTATGCACATTCTACGTCATAACAAATTTCTATAGTTTGCATATGCGTCCGGAAATAAGAAAAGCTTACTTCCACCGTTTTTTAAAATCACTGCTTCTAGAAGGTTTACATGATTTCGTAAAAAACACGAGTTTTTAGAAAATGTGTTTTATTTCATAAATGGAATCTACAAACTATGCACATTCTATGTCATAACGACTTTCTATAGCTTGCGCATGCGTCCGGAAATAAGAAAAGTTTACTTCCACCGTTTTTTAAAATCACAGCTTCTAGAAGGTTTACATGATTTCGTAAAAAACATGAGTTTTTTGAAAATGTGTTTTATTTCATAAATGGAATCTACAAGGTATGCACATTCTATGTCATAACGACTTTCTATAGTTTGTGCATGCGTCCGGAAATAAGAAAAGCTTATTTCCACCGTTTTTTAAAATCACAGCTTCTAGAAGGTTTACATGAGTTCTTAAAAAACACGAGTTTTTAGAAAATGTGTTTTATTTCATAAATGGAATCAACAAAGTATGCACATTCTACGTCATAATGACTTTCTATAGTTTGCGCATGCGTTTGGAAATAAGAAAAGCTTACTTTCCCCGTTTTTTAAAATCACAGCTTCTAGAAGGTTTACATGATTTCTTAAAAAACACGAGTTTTTAGAAAATGTGTTTTATTTCATAAATGGAATCAACAAAGTATGCACATTCTACGTCATAACGACTTTCTATAGTTTGTGCATGCGATCGGAAATAAGAAAAGCTTACTTCCCCCGTTTTTTAAAATCACAGCTTCTAGAAGGCTTACATGATTTCTTAAAAACAACGAGTTTTTAGAAAATGTGTTTTATTTCATAAATGGAATCTACAAAGTATGCACATTCTACGTCATAAGGACTTTCTATAGTTTGTGCATGCGTCCGGAAATAAGAAAAGCTTAATTCCCCTATTTTTTAAAATCACAGCTTTTAGAAGGTTTACATGATTTCTTAAAAAACACGAGTTTTTAGAAAATGTGTTCTATTTCATAAATGGAATCAACAAAGTATGCACATTCTACGTCATAACGACTTTCTATAGTTTGCGCATGCGTCCGGAAATAAGAAAAGCTTACTTCGCCCGTTTTTTAAAATCACAGCTTCTAGAAGGTTTACATGATTTCTTAAAAAACACGAGTTTTTAGAAAATGTGTTTTATTTCATAAATGGAATCAGCAAAGTATGCACATTCTACGTCATAACGACTTTCTTTAGTTTGCGGATGCGTCCGGAAATAAGAAAAGCTTACTTCCACCGTTTTTTAATATAACAGCTTCTAGAAGGTTTACATGATTTCGTAAAAAACACGAGTTTTTAGAAAATGTGTTTTATTTCATAAATGGAATCTACAAAATATGCACATTCTACGTCATAACGACTTTCTATAGTTTGCGCATGCGTCCGAAAATAAGAAAAGCTTACTTCCCCCGTTTTTTAAAATCACAGCTTCTAGAAAGTTTACATGATTTCTTAAAAAACACGAGTTTTTAGAAAATGTGTTTTATTTCATAAATGGAATCAACAAAGTATGCACATTCTACGTCATAACGACTTTCTATAGTTTGCGCATGCGTTTGGAAATAAGAAAAGCTTACTTCCCCCGTTTTTTAAAATCACAGCTTCTAGAAGGTTTACATGATTTCTAAAAAAAACACGAGTTTTTAGAAAATGTGTTTTATTTCATCAATGGAATCAACAAAGTATGCACATTCTACATCATAACGACCTTCTATAGTTTGCGCATGCGTTTGGAAATAAAAAAGCTTACTTCCCCCATTTTTTAAAATCACATCTTCTAGAAGGTTTACATCATTTCTTAAAAAACACGAGTTTTTAGAAAATATGTTTTATTTCATCAATGGAATCAACAAATTATGCACATTCTACGTCATAACGACTTTCTATAGTTTGCGCATGCGTCCGGAAATAAGAAAAGCTTACTTCCACCGTTTTTTAAAATCACAGCTTCCAGAAGGTTTACATGATTTCTTAAAAAACATGAGTTTTTAGAAAATGTGTTTTATTTCATAAATGGAATCAGCAAAGTATGCACATTCTACGTCATAACGACATTCTATAGTTTGGGCATGCGTCCGGAAATAAGAAAAGCTTCCTTCCACCATTTTTTAAAATCACAGCTTCTAGAAGGTTTACATGAGTTCTTAAAAAACACGAGTTTTTAGAAAATGTGTTTTATTTCATAAATGGAATCAACAAAGTATGCACATTCTACGTCATAACGACGTTCTACAGTTTGCGCATGCGTCCGGAAATAAGAAAAACTTACTTCCACCGTTTTTTAAAATCATAGCTTCTAGAAGGTTTACATGAGTTCTTAAAAAACACGATTTTTTAGAAAATGTGTTTTATTTCATAAATGGAATCAACAAAGTATGCACATTCTACGTCATAATGACTTTCTATAGTTTGCGCATGCGTTTGGAAATAAGAAAAGCTTACTTCCCCCGTTTTTTAAAATCACAGCTTCTAGAAGGTTTACATGATTTCGTAAAATATACGAGCTTTTAGAAAATGTGTTTTATTTCATAAATGGAATCAACAAACTATGCACATTCTACATCATAACGACCTTCTATAGTTTGCGCATGCGTTTGGAAATAAGAAAAGCTTACTTCCCCCGTTTTTTAAAATCACAGCTTCTAGAAGGTTTACATGATTTCGTAAAAAATATGAGTTTTTAGAAAATGTGTTTTTTTTATTAAATGGAATCAACAAAGTATGCACATTCTACATCATAACGACCTTCTATAGTTTGCGCATGTGTTAGGAAATAAGAATAGCTTACTTCCCCCGTTTTTTAAAATCACAGCTTCTAGAAGGTTTACATGATTTCTTAAAAAACACGAGTTTTTAGAAAATGTGTTTTATTTCATAAATGGAATCAGCAAAGTATGCACATTCTACGTCATAACGACTTTCTATAGTTTGCGCATGTGTCCGGAAATAAGAAAAGCTTCCTTCCAGTGTTTTTTAAAATCACAGCTTCTCGAAGGTTTACATGATTTCGTAAAAAACATGAGTTTTTAGAAAATGGTTTTTATTTCATAAATGGAATATACAAAGTATGCACATGCTACGTCATAACGACTTTCTATAGTTTGCGCACGCGTCCGGAAATAAGAAAAGCTTACTTCCGCTGTTTTTTAAAACCACAGCTTCTAGAAGGTTTACATGATTTCTTAAAAAACACGAGTTTTTAGAAAATGGGTTTTATTTCATAAATGGAATCAACAAAGTATGCACATTCTACGTCATAACGACTTTCTATAGTTTGCGCATTCGTCCAGAAATAAGAAAAGCTTACTTCCCCCGTTTTTTAAAATCACAGCTTCTAGAAGGTTTACATGATTTATTAAAAAAAAACGAGTTTTTAGAAAATGTGTTTTATTTCACAAATGGAATCTACAAAGTATGCACTTTCTATGTCATAACGACTTTCTATAGTTTGCGCATGCGTCCGGAAATAAGAAAAGCTTACTTCCCCTGTTTTTTAAAATCACAGCTTCTAGAAGGTTTACATGATTTCTTAAAAAACACGAGTTTTTAGAAAATGTGTTTTATTTCATAAATGGAATCAACAAAGTATGCACATTCTACGTCATAATGACTTTCTATAGTTTGCGCATGCGTCCGGAAATAAGAAAAGCTTACTTCCACCGTTTTTTAAAATCACGGCTTCTAGAAGGTTTACATGATTTCGTAAAAAACACGAGTTTTTAGAAAATGTGTTTTATTTCATAAATGGAATCTACAAAGTATGCACATTCTACGTCATAACGACTTTCTATAGTTTGCGCATGCGTCCGGAAATAAGAAAAGCTTACCTCCACCGTTTATTAAAATCACAGCTTTTAGAAGTTTTGCATGATTTCTTAAAAAACACGAGTTTTTAGAAAATGTGTTTTATTTTATAAATGGAATCAACAAAGTATGCACATTCTACGTCATAACGACTTTCTATAGTTTGCGCATGCGTCCGGAAATAAGAAAATCTTACTTCCACCGTTTTTTAAAATCACAGCTTCTAGAAGGTTTACATGATTTCTTAAAAAACACGAGTTTTTAGAAAATGTGTTTTATTTCATAAATGGAATCAACAAAGTATGCACATTCTACGTCATAACGAATTTCTATAGTTTGCGCATGCGTCCGGAAATAAGAAAAGCTTACATCCACCGTTTTTTAAAATCACAGCTTCTAGAAGGTTTACATGAGTTCTTAAAAAACACGAGTTTTTAGAAAATGTGTTTTATTTCATAAATGGAATCGACAAAGTACGCACATTCTACGTCATAATGACTTTCTATAGTTTGCGCATGCGTTTGGAAATAAGAAAAACTTACTTCCCCCGTTTTTTAAAATCACAGCTTCTAGAAGGTTTACATGATTTCTTAAAAAACACGAGTTTTTAGAAAATGTGTTTTATTTCATAAATGGAATCAACAAAGTATGCACATTATACGTCATAACGACTTTCTATAGTTTGCGCATGCGATCGGAAATAAGAAAAGCTTACTTCCCCCGTTTTTTAAAATCACAGCTTCTAGAAGGCTTACATGATTTCTTAAAAACAACGAGTTTTTAGAAAATGTGTTTTATTTCATAAATGAAATCTACAAAGTATGCACATTCTACGTCATAAAGACTTTCTATAGTTTGTGCATGCGTCCGGAAATAAGAAAAGCTTAATTCCTCCATTTTTTAAAATCACAGCATCTAGAAGGTTTACATGATTTCTTAAAAGACACGAGTTTTTAGAAAATTTGTTCTATTTCATAAATGGAATCAACAAAGTATGCACATTCTACGTCATAACGACTTTCTATAGTTTGCGCATGCGTCCGGAAATAAGAAAAGCTTACTTCGCCCGTTTTTTAAAATCACAGCTTCTAGAAGGTTTACATGATTTCTTAAAAAATACGAGTTTTTAGAAAATGTGTTTTATTTCATAAATGGAATCAGCAAAGTATGCACATTCTACGTCATAACGACTTTCTATAGTTTGTGGATGCGTCCGGAAATAAGAAAATCTTACTTCCACCATTTTTTAAAAACACAGCTTCTAGAAGGTTTACATGATTTCGTAAAAAACATGAGTTTTTAGAAAATGTGTTTTATTTCATAAATGGAATCTACGAAGTCTGCAAATTCTACGTCATAACGACTTTCTATAGTTTGCGCATGCGTCCAGAAATAAGAAAAGTTTACTTCCACCGTTTTTTAAAATCACAGCTTCTAGAAGGTTTACATGATTTCGTAAAAAACACGAGTTTTTAGAAAATGTGTTTTATTTCATAAATGGAATCTACAAAGTATGCACATTCTACGTCATAACGACTTTCTATAGTTTGCGCATGCGTCCGGAAATAAGAAAAGCTTACTTCCCCCGTTTTTTAAAATCACAGCTTCTAGAAGGTTTACATGATTTCTTAAAAAACACGAGTTTTTACAAAATGTGTTTTATTTCATAAATGGAATCAACAAAGTATGCACATTCTACGTCATTAGGACTTTCTATAGTTTGTGCATGCGTCCGGAAATAAGAAAAGCTTACTTCCCCCATTTTTTAAAATCACAGCTTCTAGAAGGTTTACATGATTTCGTAAAAAACACGAGTTTTTAGAAAATGTGTTTTATTTCATAAATGGAATCAACAAAGTATGCACATTCTACGTCATAACGAATTTCTATAGTTTGCGCATGCGTCCGGAAATAAGAAAAGCTTACTTCCACCATTTTTTAAAATCACAGCTTCTAGAAGGTTTACATGATTTCGTAAAAAACACGAGTTTTTAGAAAATGTGTTTTATTTCATAAATGCGATCTACAAACTATGCACATTCTATGTCATAACGACTTTCTATAGCTTTCGCATGCGTCCGGAAATAAGAAAAGTTTACTTCCACCGTTTTTTAAAATCACAGCTTCTAGAAGGTTTACATGATTTCGTAAAAAACACGAGTTTTTAGAAAATGTGTTTTATTTCATAAATGGAATCTACAAAGTATGCACATTCTATGTCATAACGACTTTCTATAGTTTGCCCATGCGTCTGGAAATAAGAAAAGCTTACTTCCACCGTTTTTTAAAATCACAGCTTCTAGAAGGTTTACATGAGTTCTTAAAAAACACGAGTTTTTAGAAAATGTGTTTTATTTCATAAATGGAATCAACAAAGTATGCACATTCTACGTCATAATGACTTTCTATAGTTTGCGCATGCGTTTGGAAATAAGAAAAGCTTACTTCCCCCGTTTTTTAAAATCGCAGCTTCTAGAAGGTTTACATGATTTCTTAAAAAACACGAGTTTTTAGAAAATGTGTTTTATTTCATAAATGGAACCAACAAAGTATGCACATTCTACGTCATAACGACTTTCTATAGTTTGTGCATGCGATCGGAAATAAGAAAAGCTTACTTCCCCCCGTTTTTTAAAATCACAGCTTCTAGAAGGCTTACATTATTTCTTAAAAACAACGAGTTTTTAGAAAATGTGTTTTATTTCATCAATGGAATCTACAAAGTATGCACATTCTACGTCATAAGGACTTTCTATAGTTTGTGCATGCGTCCGGAAATAAGAAAAGCTTAACTCCCCTGTTTTTTAAAATCACAGCTTCTAGAAGGTTTACATGATTCCTTAAAAAACACGAGTTTTTAGAAAATGTGTTCTATTTCATAAATGGAATCAACAAAGTATGCACATTCTACGTCATAACGACTTTCTATAGTTTGCGCATGCGTCCGGAAATAAGAAAAGCTTACTTCGACCGTTTTTTAAAATCACAGCTTCTAGAAGGTTTACATGATTTCTTAAAAAACACGAGTTTTTAGAAAATGTGTTTTATTTCATAAATGGAATCAGCAAAGTATGCACATTCTACGTCATAACGACTTTCTATAGTTTGCGGATGCGTCCGGAAATAAGAAAAGCTTACTTCCACCGTTTTTTAAAATCACAGCTTCTAGAAGGTTTACATGATTTCGTAAAAAACATGAGTTTTTAAAAATGTGTTTTATTTCATCAATGGAATCTACAAAGTATGCACATTCTACGTCATAACGACTTTCTATAGTTTGCGCATGTGTCCAGAAATAAGAAAAGTTTACTTCCATCGTTTTTTAAAATCACAGCTTCTAGAAGGTTTACATGATTTCGTAAAAAACACGAGTTTTTAGAAAATGTGTTTTATTTCATAAATGGAATATACAAAGTATGCACATTCTACGTCATAACGACTTTCTATAGTTTGCGCATGCGTCCGGAAAAAAGAAAAGCTTACTTCCCCCGTTTTTTAAAATCACAGCTTCTAGAAGGTTTACATGATTTCTTAAAAAACACGAGTTTTTAGAAAATGTGTTTTATATCATAAATGGAATCAACAAAGTATGCACATTCTACGTCATAACGACTTTCTATAGTTTGCGCATGCGTTTGGAAATAAGAAAAGCTTACTTCCCCCGTTTTTTAAAATCACAGCTTCTAGAAGGTTTACATGATTTCGTAAAAAACACGTGTTTTTAGAAAATGTCTTTTATTTCATAAATGGAATCAATAAAGTATGCACATTCTACGTCATAACGACTTTCTATAGTTTGTGCATGCGTCCGGAAATATGAAAAGCTTACTTCACCCGTTTTTTAAAATCACAGCTTCTAGAAGGTTTACATGATTTCTTAAAAAACACGAGTTTTTAGAAAATGTGTTTTATTTCCTAAATGGATTCAACAAAGTATGCACATTCTACGTCATAACGACTTTCTATAGTTTGCGCAGGCGTTTGGAAATAAGAAAAGCTTACATCCCCCGTTTTTTAAAATCACAGCTTCTAGAAGGTTTACATGATTTCTTAAAAAACACGAGTTTTTAGAAAATGTGTTTTATTTCATAAATGGAATCAACAAAGTATGCACATTCTACATCATAACGACTTTCTATAGTTTGCGCATGCGTCCGGAAATAAGAAAAACTTACTTCCACCATTTTTTGAAATCAGTGCTTCTAGAAGGTTTACATGACTTCTTAAAAAACACAAGTTTTTAGAAAATGTGTTTTATTTCATAAATGGAATCAACAAAGTATGCACATTCTACGTCATAACGAATTTCTATAGTTTGCGCATGCGTCCGGAAATAAGAAAAGCTTACCTCCCCAGTTTTTTAAAATCACAGATTCTAGAAGTTTTGCATGATTTCTTAAAAAACACGACTTTTTAGAATATGTGTTTTATTAAATAAATGGAATCAACAAAGTATGCACATTCTACGTCATAACGACTTTCTATAGTTTGCGCATCCGTTTGCAAAAAAGAAAAGCTTACTTCCCCCATTTTTTAAAAGCACAGCTTCTAGAAGGTTTACATGATTTCTTAAAAAACACGAGTTTTTAGAAAATGTGTTTTATTTCATAAACGGAATCAACAAAGTATGCACATTCTACGTCATAACGACTTTCTATAGTTTGCGCATGCATTTGGAAATAAGAAAAGCTTACATCCCCCGTTTTTTAAAATCACAGCTTCGAGAAGGTTTACATGATTTCTTAAAAAACAAGAGTTTTTAGAAGATCTGTTTTATTCCATAAATGGAATCAACAAAGTATGCACATTCTATGTCACAACGACTTTATATAGTTTGCGCATGCGTCCGGAAATAAGAAAAGCTTACTTCCACCGTTTTTTAAAATCACAGCTTCTGGAAGGTTTACATGACTTCTTAAAAAACACGAGTTTTTAGAAAATGTGTTTTATTTCATAAATGGAATCAACAAAGTATGCACATTCTACGTCATAACGAATTTCTATAGTTTCCGCATGCGTCCGGAAATAACAAAAGCTTACTTCCCCCGTTTTTTAAAATCACAGCTTCTAGAAGGTTTACATGATTTCTTAAAAAACACGATTTTTTAGAAAATGTGTTTTATTTCATAAATGGAACCAACAAAGTACGCACATTCTACGTCATAACGACTTTCTATAGTTTGTGCATGCGATCGGAAATAAGAAAAGCTTACTTCCCCCGTTTTTTAAAATCACAGCTTCTAAAAGGTTTACATGATTTCTTAAAAACAACGAGTTTTTAGAAAATGTGTTTTATTTCATAAATGTAATCTACAAAGTTTGCACATTCTACGTCATAAGGACTTTCTATAGTTTGTGCATGCGTCCGGAAATAAGAAAATCTTAATTCCCCTGTTTTTTAAAATCACAGCTTCTAGAAGGTTTACATGATTTCTTAAAAAACACGAGTTTTTAGAAAATGTGTTCTATTTCATAAATGGAATCAACAAAGTATGCACATTCTACGTCATAACGACTTTCTATAGTTTGCGCATGCGTCCGGAAATAAGAAAAGCTTACTTCGCCCGTTTTTTAAAATCACAGCTTCTAGAAGGTTTACATGATTTCTTAAAAAACACGAGTTTTTAGAAAATGTGTTTTATTTCATAAATGGAATCAGCAAAGTATGCACATTCTATGTCATAACGACTTTCTATAGATTGCGGATGCGTCCGGAAATAAGAAAAGCTTACTTCCACAGTTTTTTAAAATCACAGCTTCTAGAAGGTTTACATGATTTCGTAAAAAACATGAGTTTTTAGAAAATGTGTTTTATTTCATCAATGGAATCTACAAAGTATGCACATTCTACGTCATAACGACTTTCTATAGTTTGCGCATGCGTCCAGAAATAAGAAAAGTTTACTTCCATCGTTTTTTAAAATCACAGCTTCTAGAAGGTTTACATGATTTCGTAAAAAACACGAGTTTTTAGAAAATGTGTTTTATTTCATAAATGGAATCTACAAAGTATGCACATTCTACGTCATAACGACTTTCTATAGTTTGCGCATGCGTCCGGAAAAAAGAAAAGCTTACTTCCCCCCGTTTTTTAAAATCACAGCTTCTAGAAGGTTTACATGATTTCTTAAAAAACACGAGTTTTTAGAAAATGTGTTTTATATCATAAATGGAATCAACAAAGTATGCACATTCTACGTCATAACGACTTTCTATAGTTTGCGCATGCGTTTGGAAATAAGAAAAGCTTACTTGCCCCGTTTTTTAAAATCACAGCTTCTAGAAGGTTTACATGATTTCGTAAAAAACACGTGTTTTTAGAAAATGTGTTTTATTTCATAAATGGAATCAAAAAAGTATGCACATTCTACGTCATAATGACTTTCTATAGTTTGCTCATGCGTCTGGAAATAAGAAAAGATTACTTCCACCGTTTTTTAAAATCAGAGCTTCTAGAAGGTTTATATGATTTCGTAAAAAACACGAGTTTTTAGAAAATGTGTTGTATTTCATCAATGGAATCAACAAAGTATGCACATTCTACGTCAGAACGACTTTCTATAGTTTGCGCATGCGTCCGGAAATAAGAAAAGCTTACTTCCGCCGTTTTTTAAAATCACAGCTTCTAGAAGGTTTACATGATTTCGTAAAAAACACTAGTTTTTAGAAAATGTGTTTTATTTCATAAATGGAATCTACAAAGTATGCACATTCTACGTCATAATGACTTTCTATAGTTTGCGCATGCGTTTGGAAATAAGAAAAGCTTACTTCCCTCGTTTTTTAAAATCACAGCTTCTAGAAGGCTTACATGATTTCTTAAAAACAACGAGTTTTTAGAAAATGGGTTTTATTTCATAAATGTAATCTACAAAGTATGCACATTCTACGTCATAAGGACTTTCTATAGTTTGTGCATGCGTCCGGAAATAAGAAAAGCTTAATTCCCCTGTTTTTTAAAATCACAGCTTCTAGAAGGTTTACATGATTTCTTAAAAAACACGAGTTTTTAGAAAATGTGTTCTATTTCATAAATGGAATCAACAAAGTATGCACATTCTACGTCATAACGACTTTCTATAGTTTGCGCATGCGTCCGGAAATAAGAAAAGCTTACTTCGCCCGTTTTTTAAAATCACAGCTTCTAGAAGGTTTACATGATTTCTTAAAAAACACGAGTTTTTAGAAAATGTGTTTTATTTCATAAATGGAATCAGCAAAGTATGCACATTCTACGTCATAACGACTTTCTATAGTTTGCGGATGCGTCCGGAAATAAGAAAAGCTTACTTCCACCGTTTTTTAAAATCACAGCTTCTAGAAGGTTTACATGATTTCGTAAAAAACATGAGTTTTTAGAAAATGTGTTTTATTTCATCAATGGAATCTACAAAGTATGCACATTCTACGTCATAACGACTTTCTATAGTTTGCGCATGCGTCCAGAAATAAGAAAAGTTTACTTCCATCGTTTTTTAAAATCACAGCTTCTAGAAGGTTTACATGATTTCGTAAAAAACACGAGTTTTTAGAAAATGTGTTTTATTTCATAAATGGAATCTACAAAGTATGCACATTCTACGTCATAACGACTTTCTATAGTTTGCGCATGCGTCCGGAAAAAAGAAAAGCTTACTTCCCCCGTTTTTTAAAGTCATAGCTTCTAGAAGGTTTACATGATTTCTTAAAAAACACGAGTTTTTAGAAAATGTGTTTTATATCATAAATGGAATCAACAAAGTATGCACATTCTACGTCATAACGACTTTCTATAGTTTGCGCATGCGTTTGGAAATAAGAAAAGCTTACTTCCCCCGTTTTTTAAAATCACAGCTTCTAGAAGGTTTACATGATTTCGTAAAAAACACGTGTTTTTAGAAAATGTGTTTTATTTCATAAATGGAATCAACAAAGTATGCACATTCTACGTCATAATGACTTTCTATAGTTTGCTCATGCGTCTGGAAATAAGAAAAGATTACTTCCACCGTTTTTTAAAATCAGAGCTTCTAGAAGGTTTATATGATTTCGTAAAAAACACGAGTTTTTAGAAAATGTGTTGTATTTCATCAATGGAATCAACAAAGTATGCACATTCTATGTCAGAACGACTTTCTATAGTTTGCGCATGCGTCCGGAAATAAGAAAAGCTTACTTCCGCCGTTTTTTAAAATCACAGCTTCTAGAAGGTTTACATGATTTCGTAAAAAACACTAGTTTTTAGAAAATGTGTTTTATTTCATAAATGGAATCTACAAAGTATGCACATTCTACGTCATAATGACTTTCTATAGTTTGCGCATGCGTTTGGAAATAAGAAAAGCTTACTTCCCTCGTTTTTTAAAATCACAGCTTCTAGAAGGCTTACATGATTTCTTAAAAACAACGAGTTTTTAGAAAATGTGTTTTATTTCATAAATGTAATCTACAAAGTATGCACATTCTACGTCATAAGGACTTTCTATAGTTTGTGCATGCGTCCGGAAATAAGAAAAGCTTAATTCCCCTGTTTTTTAAAATCACAGCTTCTAGAAGGTTTACATGATTTCTTAAAAAACACGAGTTTTTAGAAAATGTGTTCTATTTCATAAATGGAATCAACAAAGTATGCACATTCTACGTCATAACGACTTTCTATAGTTTGCGCATGCGTCCGGAAATAAGAAAAGCTTACTTCGCCCGTTTTTTAAAATCACAGCTTCTAGAAGGTTTACATGATTTCTTAAAAAACACGAGTTTTTAGAAAATGTGTTTTATTTCATAAATGGAATCAGCAAAGTATGCACATTCTACGTCATAACGACTTTCTATAGTTTGCGGATGCGTCCGGAAATAAGAAAAGCTTACTTCCACCGTTTTTTAAAATCACAGCTTCTAGAAGGTTTACATGATTTCGTAAAAAACATGAGTTTTTAGAAAATGTGTTTTATTTCATCAATGGAATCTACAAAGTATGCACATTCTACGTCATAACGACTTTCTATAGTTTGCGCATGCGTCCAGAAATAAGAAAAGTTTACTTCCATCGTTTTTTAAAATCACAGCTTCTAGAAGGTTTACATGATTTCGTAAAAAACACGAGTTTTTAGAAAATGTGTTTTATTTCATAAATGGAATCTACAAAGTATGCACATTCTACGTCATAACGACTTTCTATAGTTTGCGCATGCGTCCGGAAAAAAGAAAAGCTTACTTCCCCGTTTTTTAAAATCACAGCTTCTAGAAGGTTTACATGATTTCTTAAAAAACACGAGTTTTTAGAAAATGTGTTTTATATCATAAATGGAATCAACAGAGTATGCACATTCTACGTCATAACGACTTTCTATAGTTTGCGCATGCGTTTGGAAATAAGAAAAGCTTACTTCCCCCGTTTTTTAAAATCACAGCTTCTAGAAGGTTTACATGATTTCGTAAAAAACACGTGTTTTTAGAAAATGTGTTTTATTTCATAAATGGAATCAACAAAGTATGCACATTCTACGTCATAATGACTTTCTATAGTTTGCTCATGCGTCTGGAAATAAGAAAAGATTACTTCCACCGTTTTTCAAAATCAGAGCTTCTAGAAGGTTTATATGATTTCGTAAAAAACACGAGTTTTTAGAAAATGTGTTGTATTTCATAAATGGAATCAACAAATTATGCACATTCTACGTCAGAACGACTTTCTATAGTTTGCGCACGCGTCCGGAAATAAGAAAAGCTTACTTCCGCCATTTTTTAAAATCACAGCTTCTAGAAGGTTTACATGATTTCGTAAAAAACACTAGTTTTTAGAAAATGTGTTTTATTTCATAAATGGAATCTACAAAGTATGCACATTCTACGTCATAATGACTTTCTATAGTTTGCGCATGCGTTTGGAAATAAGAAAAGCTTACTTCCCCCGTTTTTTAAAATCACAGCTTCTAGAAGGTTTACATGATTTCTTTTAAAACACGAGTTTTTAGAAAATGTGTTTTATTTCATAAATGGAATCTACAAAGTATGCACATTCTACATCATAACGACTTTCTATAGTTTGCGCATGCGTCCGGAAATAAGAAAAGCTTACTTCCCCCGTTTTTTAAAATCACAGCTTCTAGAAGGTTTACATGATTTCATAAAAAACACGAGTTTTTAGAAAATGTGTTTTATTTCATAAATGGAATAAACAAAGTATGCACATTCTACGTCATAACGACTTTCTATAGTTTGCGGATGCGTTGGGAAATAAGAAAAGCTTACTTCCACCGTTTTTTAAAATCACAGCTTCTATAAGGTTTACATGATTTCGTAAAAAACATGAGTTTTTAGAAAATGTGTTTTATTTCATAAATGGAATCTACAAAGTATGCACATTCTATGTCATAACGACTTTCTATAGTTTGCGCATGCGTCCGGAAATAAAAAAAGTATACTTCCACCGTTTTTTAAAATCACAGCTTCTAGAAGGTTTAGATGATTTCGTAAAAAACATGGGTTTTTAGAAAATGTGTTTTATTTTAAAATGGAATCTACAAAGTATGCACATTCTACGTCATAATGACTTTCTATAGTTTGCGCATGCGTCCGGAAATAAGAAAAGCTTACTTCCCCCGTTTTTTAAAATCACAGCTTCTAGAAGGTTTACATGATTTCTTAAAAAACACGAGTTTTTAGAAAATGTGTTTTATTTCATAAATGAAATCAACAAAGTATGCACATTCTACGTCAGAACGAATTTCTATAGTTTGCGCATGCATTCGGAAATAAGAAAAGCTTACTTCCCCCGTTTTTTAAAATCACAGCTTCTAGAAGGTTTACATGATTTCGTAAAAAACATGAGTTTTTAGAAAATGTGTTTTTTTTCATAAATGGAATGAACAAAGTATGCACATTCTACATCATAACGACCTTCTATAGTTTGCGCATGCGTTTTGAAATAAGAATAGCTTACTTCCCCCGTTTTTTAAAATCACAGCTTCTAGAAGGTTTACATGATATCGTAAAAAACACGAGTTTTTAGAAAATGTGTTGTATTTCATCAATGGAATAAACAAAGTATGCACATTCTACGTCATAACGACTTTCTATAGTTTGCGCATGCGTCCGGAAATAAGAAAAGCTTACTTCCACCGTTTTTTAAAATCACAGCTTGTAGAAGGTTTACATAATTTCGTAAAAAACACGAGTTTTTAGAAAGTGTGTTTTATTTCATAAATGGAATCTACAAATTATGCACATTCTACGTCATAACGACTTTCTATAGTTTGCGCATGCGTCCGGAAATAAGTAAAGCTTACTTTCACCGTTTTTTAAAATCATAGCTTCTATAAGGTTTACATGATTTCGTAAAAAACACGAGTTTTTAGAAAATGTGTTTTATTTCATAAATGGAATCAACAAAGTATCCACATTCTACGTCATAACGAATTTCTATAGTTTGCGCATGCGTTTGGAAATAAGAAAAGCTTACTTCCCCCGTTTTTTAAAATCACGGCTTCTAGAAGGTTTACATGATTTGTTAAAAAACATAAGTGTTTAGAAAATGTGTTTTATTTCATAAATGGAATCAACAAAGTATGCACATTCTACGTCATAACGACTTTGTATAGTTTGTGCATGCGTCCAGAAATAAGAAAAGCTTACTTCCATCGTTTTTTAAAATCTCAGCTTCTAGAAGGTTTACATGATTTCGTAAAAAACACGAGTTTTTAGAAAATGTGTTTTATTTCATAAATGGAATCTACAAAGTATGCACATTCTATGTCATAACGACTTTCTTTAGTTTGCACATGCGTCCGGAAATAAGAAAAGCTTACTTCCCCCGTTTTTTAAAATCACAGCTTCTAGAAGGTTTACATGATTTCTTAAAAAACATGAGTTTTTAGAAAATGTGTTTTATTTCATAAATGATATCAACAAAGTATGCACATTCTACGTCATAACGACTTTCTATAGTTTGCGCATCCGTTTGGAAAGAAGAAAAGCTTACTTCCTGCGTTTTTTTAAATCACAGCTTCTAGAAGGTTTACATGATTTCTTAAAAAACACGAGTTTTTAGAAAATGTGTTTTATTTCATAAATGGAATCAACAAAGTATTCACATTTTACGTCATAACAACTTTCTATAGTTTCCACATGCGTTTGGAAATAAGAAAAGCTTACTTCCCCCGTTTTTTAAAATCACATCTTCTAGAGGGTATAAATGATTTCTTAAAAAACACGAGTTTTTAGAAAATGTGTTTTATTTCATAAATGGAATCAAGAAAGTATGCACATTCTACGTCATAACGACTTTCTATAGTTTGCGCATTCGTTTGGAAATAAGAAAAGCTGACTTCCCCCGTTTTTTTAAATCACAGCTTCTAGAAGGTTTACATGATTTCTTAAAAAACACGAGTTTTTAGAAAATGTGTTTTATTTCATAAATGGAATCAACGAGGTATGCACATTCTACGTCATAACGACTTGGTATAGTTTGCGCATGCGTTTGGAAATAAGAAAAGCTTACTTCCACCGTTTTTTAAAATCACAGCGTCTAGAAGGTTTACATGATTTCTTAAAAAACACGAGTTTTTAGAAAATGTGATTTATTTCATAAATGGAATCAACAAAGTATGCACATTCTACGTCATAACGACTTTCTATAGTTTGCGAATGCATTTGGAAATAAGAAAAGCTTACTTCCCCCATTTTTTAAAATCACAGCTTCTAGAAGGTTTACATGGTTTCTTAAAAAACACGAGTTTTTGTAAAATGTGTTTTATTTCACAAATGGAAGTAACAATGTATGCACATTCTACGTCATAACGAATTTCTATAGTTTGTGCATTCGTCCGGAAATAAGAAAAGCTTACTTCCACCATTTTTTAAAATCACAGCTTCTAGAAGGTTTAGATGATTTCGTAAAAAACATGGGTTTTTAGAAAATGTGTTTTATTTCATAAATGGAATCTACAAAGTATGCACATTCTACGTCATAACGACTTTCTATAGTTTGCGCATGCGTCCGGAAATAAGAAAAGCTTACTTCCCCCGTTTTTTAAAATCACAGCTTCTAGAAGGTTTACATGATTTCTTAAAAAACACGAGTTTTTAGAAAATGTGTTTAATTTCATAAATGAAATCAACAAAGTATGCACATTCTACGTCAGAACGACTTTCTATAGTTTGCGCATGCATTCGGAAATAAGAAAAGCTTACTTCCCCCGTTTTTTAAAATCACAGCTTCTAGAAGGTTTACATGATTTCGTAAAAAACATGAGTTTTTAGAAAATGTGTTTTTTTTCATAAATGGAATCAACAAAGTATGCACATTCTACATCATAACGACCTTCTATAGTTTGCGCATGCGTTTTGAAATAAGAATAGCTTACTTCCCCCGTTTTTTAAAATCACAGCTTCTAGAAGGTTTACATGATATCGTAAAAAACACGAGTTTTTAGAAAATGTGTTGTATTTCATCAATGGAATAAACAAAGTATGTACATTCTACGTCATAACGACTTTCTATAGTTTGCGCATGCGTCCGGAAATAAGAAAAGCTTACTTCCACCGTTTTTTAAAATCACAGCTTGTAGAAGGTTTACATAATTTCGTAAAAAACACGAGTTTTTAGAAAATGTGTTTTATTTCATAAATGGAATCTACAAATTATGCACATTCTACGTCATAACGACTTTCTATAGTTTGCGCATGCGTCCGGAAATAAGTAAAGCTTACTTCCACCGTTTTTTAAAATCATAGCTTCTATAAGGTTTACATGATTTCGTAAAAAACACGAGTTTTTAGAAAATGTGTTTTATTTCATAAATGGAATCAACAAAGTATCCACATTCTACGTCATAACGAATTTCTATAGTTTGCGCATGCGTTTGGAAATAAGAAAAGCTTACTTCCCCCGTTTTTTAAAATCACAGCTTCTAGAAGGTTTACATGATTTGTTAAAAAACATAAGTGTTTAGAAAATGTGTTTTATTTCATAAATGGAATCAACAAAGTATGCACATTCTACGTCATAACGACTTTGTATAGTTTGTGCATGCGTCCAGAAATAAGAAAAGCTTACTTCCATCGTTTTTTAAAATCTCAGCTTCTAGAAGGTTTACATGATTTCGTAAAAAACATGAGTTTTTAGAAAATGTGTTTTATTTCATAAATGGAATCTACAAAGTATGCACATTCTATGTCATAACGACTTTCTTTAGTTTGCACATGCGTCCGGAAATAAGAAAAGCTTACTTCCCCCGTTTTTTAAAATCACAGCTTCTAGAAGGTTTACATGATTTCTTAAAAAATACGAGTTTTTAGAAAATGTGTTTTATTTCATAAATGGAATCAACAAAGTATGCACATTCTACGTCATAACGACTTTCTATAGTTTGCGCATCCGTTTGGAAAGAAGAAAAGCTTACTACCCCCGTTTTTAAAATCACAGCTTCTAGAAGGTTTACATGATTTCTTAAAAACCACGAGTTTTTAGAAAATGAGTTTTATTTCATAAATGGAATAAAAAAAGTATGCACATTCTACGTCATAACGACTTTCTATAGTTTGCGCATGCGTCCGGAAATAAGAAAAGCTTACTTCCACCGTTTTTTAAAATCACAGCTTCTAGAAGGTTTACATGATTTCGTAAAAAACACGAGTTTTTGGAAAATGTGTTTTATGTCATAAATGGAATCTACAAAGTATGCACATTCTACGTCATAACGACTTTCTATAGTTTGCGCATGCATCCGGAAATAAGATAAGCTTACATCCACCGTTTTTTAAAATCACGGATTCTAGAAGGTTTACATGATTTCTTAAAAAACATGAGTTTTTAGAAAATTTGTTTTATTTCATAAATGGAATCAACAAAGTATGCACATTCTACTTCATAACGACTTTCTATAGTTTGCGCATGCGTTTGGAAATAAGAAAAGCTTACTTCCCCCGTTTTTTAAAATCACAGCTTCTAGAAGGTTTACATGATTTCTTAAAAACCACGAGTTTTTAGAAAATGTGTTTTATTTCATAAATGGAATCAAAAAAGTATGCACATTCTACATCATAACGACTTTCTATAGTTTGCACTTTCGTCCGGAAATAAGAAAAGCTTATTCCACCGTTATTTAAAATCACAGCTTCTATTTGGTTTACATGATTTCGTAAAAAACACGAGTTTTTAGATAATGTGCTTTATTTCATAAATGGAATCTACAAAGTATGCACATTCTACATCATAACGACTTTGTATAGTTTGCGCATGCGTCCGGAAATAAGAAAAGCTTACTTCCCCCGTTTTTTAAAAACACAGCTTCTAGAAGGTTTACATGATTTCTTAAAAAACTCCAGTTTTTAGAAAATGTGTTTTATTTCATAAATGGAATCAACAAAGTATGCACATTCTACGTCATAACGACTTTCTATAGTTTACGCATGCGTTTGGAAATGAGAAAAGCTTACTTCCCCCGTTTTTTAAAATCACAGCTTCTAGAAGGTTTACATGATTTCTTAAAAAACACGAATTTTTACAAAATGTGTTTTACTTCATAAATGGAATCTACAAAGTATGCACATTCTACGTCATAATGAATTTCTATAGTTTGCGCATGCATTTGGAAATAAGAAAAGCTTACTTCCCCCGTTTTTTAAAATCACAGCTTCTAGAAGGTTTACATGATTTCTTAAAAAACACGAGTTTTTAGAAAATGTGTTTTATTTCATAAATGAAATCAACAAAGTATGCCCATTCTACATCATAACCCCTTTCTATAATTTGCGCATGCGTTTGGAAATAAGAAAAGCTTACTTCCACCGTTTTTTAAAATCACAGGTTCTAGAAGGTTTACATGATTTCTAAAAAAACACGAGTTTTTAGAAAATGTGTTTTATTTCATAAATGGAATCAACAAAGTATGCACATTCTACGTCATAATGCCTTTCTATAGTTTGCGCATGCGTTTGGAAATAAGAAAAGCTTACTTCCCCCGTTTTTTAAAATCACAGCTTCTAGAAGGTTTACATTATTTCTTAAAAAACATGAGTTTTGAGAAAATGTGTTTTATTTCATAAATGGAATCAACAAAGTATGCACATTCTACGTCATAACGACTTTCTATAGTTTGCGCATGCGTTTGGAAATAAGAAAAGCTTACTTCCACCGTTTTTTAAAATCACAGCTTCTAGAAGGTTTACATGATTTCGTAAAAAACACGAGTTTTTTTAAAATGTGTTTTATTTCATAAATGGAATCAACAAAGTATGCACATTCTACGTCATAACGACTTTCTATAGTTTGCGCATGCGTTTGGAAATAAAAAAAGCTTACTTCCCCCGTTTTTTAAAATCACAGCTTCTAGAAGGTTTACATTATTTCTTAAAAAACATGAGTTTTTAGAAAATGTGTTTTATTTCATAAATGGAATCAACAAAGTATGCAAATTCTAAGTCATAACGACTTTCTATAGTTTGCGCATGCGTTTGGAAATAAGAAAAGCTTACTTCCCCCGTTTTTTAAAATCACAGCTTTTAGAAGGTTTACATGATTTCTTAAAAAACACGAGTTTTTAGAAAATGTGTTTTATTTCATAAATGGAATAAAAAAAGTATGCACATTCTACGTCATAAAGACTTTCTATAGTTTGCGCATTGGTCCGGAAATAAGAAAAGCTTACTTCCCCCGTTTTTTAAAATCACAGCTTCTAGAAGGTTTACATGATTTCTTAAAAAACACGAGTTTCTAGAAAATGTGTTTTATTTCATAAATGGAATAAACAAAGTATGCACATTCTACGTCATAACGACTTTCTATAGTTTCCGCATTCATCCGGAAAAAAGAAAAGCTTACTTCCACCGTTTTTTAAAATCACAACTTCTAAAAGGTTTACATGATTTCGTAAAAAACACGAGTTTTTAGAAAATGTGTTTTATTTCATAAATGGAATCAACAAAGTATGCACATTCTACGTCATAATGACTTTCTATAGTTTGTGCATGCGTCCGGAAATAAGAAAAGCTTACTTCCACCGTTTTTTAAAATCACAGCTTCTAGAAGGTTTACATGATTTCGTAAAAAACACGAGTTTTTAGAAAATGTGTTTTATTTCATCAATGGAATGTACAAAGTATGCACATTCTACGTCATAACGACTTTCTATTGTTTGCGCATGCGTCCGGAAATAAGAAAAGCTTACTTCCATCGTTTTTTAAAATCACAGCTTCTAGAAGGTTTACATGATTTCGTAAAAAACACAAGTTTTTAGAAAATGTGTTTTATTTCATAAATGGAATCTACAAAGTATGCACATTCTATGTCATAATGTCTTTCTATAGTTTGCGCATGCATCCGGAAACAAGAAAAGCTTACTTCCTCCGTTTTTTAAAATCACAGCTTCTAGAAGGTTTACATGATTTCTTAAAAAACACGAGTTTTTAGAAAATGTGTTTTATTTCATAAATGGAATCAACAAAGCTTGCACATTCTACGTCATAACGACTTTCTATAGTTTACGAAGTTGTCCGGAAATAAGAAAAGCTTACTTCCACCGTTTTTTAAAATCACAGCTTCTAGAAGGTTTACATGATTTCTTAAAAAACACGAGTTTTTAGAAAATGTGTTTTATTTCATAAATGGAATCAACAAAGTATGCACATTCTACGTCATAATGACTTTCTATAGTTTGTGCATGCGTCCGGAAATAAGAAAAGCTTACTTCCACCGTTTTTTAAAATCACAGCTTCTAGAAGGTTTACATGATTTCGTAAAAAACACGAGTTTTTAGAAAATGTGTTTTATTTCATAAATGGAATCTACAAAGTATGCACATTCTACGTCATAACGACTTTCTATAGTTTGTGCATGCGTCCGGAAATAAGAAAAGCTTACCTCCACCGTTTATTAAAATCACAGCTTCTAGAAGGTTTGCATGATTTCTTAAAAAACACGAGTTTTTAGAAAATGTGCTTTATTTTATAAATGGAATCAACAAAGTATGCACATTCTACGTCATAACGACTTTCTATAGTTTGCGCATGCGTTTGGAAATAAGAAAAACTTACTTCCCCCGTTTTTTAAAATCACAGCTTCTAAAAGGTTTACATGATTTCTTAAAAAACACGAGTTTTTAGAAAATGTGTTTTATTTCATAAATGGAATCAACAAAGTATGCACATTCTACGTCATAACGACTTTCTATAGTTTGCGCATGCGATCGGAAATAAGAAAAGCTTACTTCCCCCGTTTTTTAAAATCACAGCTTCTAGAAGGCTTACATGATTTCTTAAAAACAACGAGTTTTTAGAAAATGTGTTTTATTTCATAAATGAAATCTACAAAGTATGCACATTCTACGTCATAAAGACTTTCTATAGTTTGTGCATGCATCCGGAAATAAGAAAAGCTTAATTCCTCCATTTTTTAAAATCACAGCATCTAGAAGGTTTACATGATTTCTTAAAAGACACGAGTTTTTAGAAAATTTGTTCCATTTCATAAATGGAATCAACAAAGTATGCACATTCTACGTCATAACGACTTTCTATAGTTTGCGGATGCGTCCGGAAATAAGAAAAGCTTACTTCCACCGTTTTTTAAAATCACAGCTTCTAGAAGGTTTACATGATTTCGTAAAAAACATGAGTTTTTAGAAAATGTGTTTTATTTCATAAATGGAATCTACGAAGTCTGCAAATTCTACGTCATAACGACTTTCTATAGTTTGCGCATCCGTCCGGAAATAAGAAAAGTTTACTTCCACCGTTTTTTAAAATCACAGCTTCTAGAAGGTTTACATGATTTCGTAAAAAACACGAGTTTTTAGAAAATGTGTTTTATTTCATAAATGGAATCTACAAAGTATGCACATTCTACGTCATAACGACTTTCTATAGTTTGCGCATGCGTCCGGAAATAAGAAAATCTTACTTCCCCCGTTTTTTAAAATCACAGCTTCTAGAAGGTTTACATGATTTCTTAAAAAACACGAGTTTTTAGAAAATGTGTTTTATTTCATAAATGGAATCAACAAAGTATGCACATTCTACGTCATTAGGACTTTCTATAGTTTGTGCATGCGTCCGGAAATAAGAAAAGCTTACTTCCCCCATTTTTTAAAATCACAGCTTCTAGAAGGTTTACATGATTTCGTAAAAAACACGAGTTTTTAGAAAATGTGTTTTATTTCATAAATGGAATCAACAAAGTATGCACATTCTACGTCATAACAAATTTCTATAGTTTGCATATGCGTCCGGAAATAAGAAAAGCTTACTTCCACCGTTTTTTAAAATCACTGCTTCTAGAAGGTTTACATGATTTCGTAAAAAACACGAGTTTTTAGAAAATGTGTTTTATTTCATAAATGGAATCTACAAACTATGCACATTCTATGTCATAACGACTTTCTATAGCTTGCGCATGCGTCCGGAAATAAGAAAAGTTTACTTCCACCGTTTTTTAAAATCACAGCTTCTAGAAGGTTTACATGATTTCGTAAAAAACATGAGTTTTTTGAAAATGTGTTTTATTTCATAAATGGAATCTACAAGGTATGCACATTCTATGTCATAACGACTTTCTATAGTTTGTGCATGCGTCCGGAAATAAGAAAAGCTTACTTCCACCGTTTTTTAAAATCACAGCTTCTAGAAGGTTTACATGAGTTCTTAAAAAACACGAGTTTTTAGAAAATGTGTTTTATTTCATAAATGGAATCAACAAAGTATGCACATTCTACGTCATAATGACTTTCTATAGTTTGCGCATGCGTTTGGAAATAAGAAAAGCTTACTTTCCCCGTTTTTTAAAATCACAGCTTCTAGAAGGTTTACATGATTTCTTAAAAAACACGAGTTTTTAGAAAATGTGTTTTATTTCATAAATGGAATCAACAAAGTATGCACATTCTACGTCATAACGACTTTCTATAGTTTGTGCATGCGATCGGAAATAAGAAAAGCTTACTTCCCCCGTTTTTTAAAATCACAGCTTCTAGAAGGCTTACATGATTTCTTAAAAACAACGAGTTTTTAGAAAATGTGTTTTATTTCATAAATGGAATCTACAAAGTATGCACATTCTACGTCATAAGGACTTTCTATAGTTTGTGCATGCGTCCGGAAATAAGAAAAGCTTAATTCCCCTATTTTTTAAAATCACAGCTTTTAGAAGGTTTACATGATTTCTTAAAAAACACGAGTTTTTAGAAAATGTGTTCTATTTCATAAATGGAATCAACAAAGTATGCACATTCTACGTCATAACGACTTTCTATAGTTTGCGCATGCGTCCGGAAATAAGAAAAGCTTACTTCGCCCGTTTTTTAAAATCACAGCTTCTAGAAGGTTTACATGATTTCTTAAAAAACACGAGTTTTTAGAAAATGTGTTTTATTTCATAAATGGAATCAGCAAAGTATGCACATTCTACGTCATAACGACTTTCTTTAGTTTGCGGATGCGTCCGGAAATAAGAAAAGCTTACTTCCACCGTTTTTTAATATAACAGCTTCTAGAAGGTTTACATGATTTCGTAAAAAACACGAGTTTTTAGAAAATGTGTTTTATTTCATAAATGGAATCTACAAAATATGCACATTCTACGTCATAACGACTTTCTATAGTTTGCGCATGCGTCCGAAAATAAGAAAAGCTTACTTCCCCCGTTTTTTAAAATCACAGCTTCTAGAAAGTTTACATGATTTCTTAAAAAACACGAGTTTTTAGAAAATGTGTTTTATTTCATAAATGGAATCAACAAAGTATGCACATTCTACGTCATAACGACTTTCTATAGTTTGCGCATGCGTTTGGAAATAAGAAAAGCTTACTTCCCCCGTTTTTTAAAATCACAGCTTCTAGAAGGTTTACATGATTTCTAAAAAAAACACGAGTTTTTAGAAAATGTGTTTTATTTCATCAATGGAATCAACAAAGTATGCACATTCTACATCATAACGACCTTCTATAGTTTGCGCATGCGTTTGGAAATAAAAAAGCTTACTTCCCCCATTTTTTAAAATCACATCTTCTAGAAGGTTTACATCATTTCTTAAAAAACACGAGTTTTTAGAAAATGTGTTTTATTTCATCAATGGAATCAACAAATTATGCACATTCTACGTCATAACGACTTTCTATAGTTTGCGCATGCGTCCGGAAATAAGAAAAGCTTACTTCCACCGTTTTTTAAAATCACAGCTTCCAGAAGGTTTACATGATTTCTTAAAAAACATGAGTTTTTAGAAAATGTGTTTTATTTCATAAATGGAATCAGCAAAGTATGCACATTCTACGTCATAACGACATTCTATAGTTTGGGCATGCGTCCGGAAATAAGAAAAGCTTCCTTCCACCATTTTTTAAAATCACAGCTTCTAGAAGGTTTACATGAGTTCTTAAAAAACACGAGTTTTTAGAAAATGTGTTTTATTTCATAAATGGAATCAACAAAGTATGCACATTCTACGTCATAACGACGTTCTACAGTTTGCGCATGCGTCCGGAAATAAGAAAAGCTTACTTCCACTGTTTTATAAAATCACAGCTTCTAGAAGGTTTAGATGATTTCGTAAAAAACACGAGTTTTTAGAAAATGTGTTTTATTTCTTAAATGGAATCTACAAAGTATGCACATTCTACGTCATAACGATTTTCTATAGCTTGCGCATGCGTCCGGAAATAAGAAAAGTTTACTTCCACCGTTTTTTAAAATCACAGCTTCTAGAAGGTTTACATGATTTCGTAAAAAACACGAGTTTTTAACAAATGTGTTTTATTTCATAAATGGAATCTACAAAGTATGCACATTCTACGTCATAACGACTTTCTATAGTTTGCGCATGCGTCCGGAAATAAGAAAAACTTACTTCCACCGTTTTTTAAAATCATAGCTTCTAGAAGGTTTACATGAGTTCTTAAAAAACACGATTTTTTAGAAAATGTGTTTTATTTCATAAATGGAATCAACAAAGTATGCACATTCTACGTCATAATGACTTTCTATAGTTTGCGCATGCGTTTGGAAATAAGAAAAGCTTACTTCCCCCGTTTTTTAAAATCACAGCTTCTAGAAGGTTTACATGATTTCGTAAAATATACGAGCTTTTAGAAAATGTGTTTTATTTCATAAATGGAATCAACAAACTATGCACATTCTACATCATAACGACCTTCTATAGTTTGCGCATGCGTTTGGAAATAAGAAAAGCTTACTTCCCCCGTTTTTTAAAATCACAGCTTCTAGAAGGTTTACATGATTTCGTAAAAAATATGAGTTTTTAGAAAATGTGTTTTTTTTATTAAATGGAATCAACAAAGTATGCACATTCTACATCATAACGACCTTCTATAGTTTGCGCATGTGTTAGGAAATAAGAATAGCTTACTTCCCCCGTTTTTTAAAATCACAGCTTCTAGAAGGTTTACATGATTTCTTAAAAAACACGAGTTTTTAGAAAATGTGTTTTATTTCATAAATGGAATCAGCAAAGTATGCACATTCTACGTCATAACGACTTTCTATAGTTTGCGCATGTGTCCGGAAATAAGAAAAGCTTCCTTCCAGTGTTTTTTAAAATCACAGCTTCTCGAAGGTTTACATGATTTCGTAAAAAACATGAGTTTTTAGAAAATGGTTTTTATTTCATAAATGGAATATACAAAGTATGCACATGCTACGTCATAACGACTTTCTATAGTTTGCGCACGCGTCCGGAAATAAGAAAAGCTTACTTCCGCTGTTTTTTAAAACCACAGCTTCTAGAAGGTTTACATGATTTCTTAAAAAACACGAGTTTTTAGAAAATGGGTTTTATTTCATAAATGGAATCAACAAAGTATGCACATTCTACGTCATAACGACTTTCTATAGTTTGCGCATTCGTCCAGAAATAAGAAAAGCTTACTTCCCCCGTTTTTTAAAATCACAGCTTCTAGAAGGTTTACATGATTTATTAAAAAAAACGAGTTTTTAGAAAATGTGTTTTATTTCACAAATGGAATCTACAAAGTATGCACTTTCTATGTCATAACGACTTTCTATAGTTTGCGCATGCGTCCGGAAATAAGAAAAGCTTACTTCCCCTGTTTTTTAAAATCACAGCTTCTAGAAGGTTTACATGATTTCTTAAAAAACACGAGTTTTTAGAAAATGTGTTTTATTTCATAAATGGAATCAACAAAGTATGCACATTCTACGTCATAATGACTTTCTATAGTTTGCGCATGCGTCCGGAAATAAGAAAAGCTTACTTCCACCGTTTTTTAAAATCACGGCTTCTAGAAGGTTTACATGATTTCGTAAAAAACACGAGTTTTTAGAAAATGTGTTTTATTTCATAAATGGAATCTACAAAGTATGCACATTCTACGTCATAACGACTTTCTATAGTTTGCGCATGCGTCCGGAAATAAGAAAAGCTTACCTCCACCGTTTATTAAAATCACAGCTTTTAGAAGTTTTGCATGATTTCTTAAAAAACACGAGTTTTTAGAAAATGTGTTTTATTTTATAAATGGAATCAACAAAGTATGCACATTCTACGTCATAACGACTTTCTATAGTTTGCGCATGCGTCCGGAAATAAGAAAATCTTACTTCCACCGTTTTTTAAAATCACAGCTTCTAGAAGGTTTACATGATTTCTTAAAAAACACGAGTTTTTAGAAAATGTGTTTTATTTCATAAATGGAATCAACAAAGTATGCACATTCTACGTCATAACGAATTTCTATAGTTTGCGCATGCGTCCGGAAATAAGAAAAGCTTACATCCACCGTTTTTTAAAATCACAGCTTCTAGAAGGTTTACATGAGTTCTTAAAAAACACGAGTTTTTAGAAAATGTGTTTTATTTCATAAATGGAATCGACAAAGTACGCACATTCTACGTCATAATGACTTTCTATAGTTTGCGCATGCGTTTGGAAATAAGAAAAACTTACTTCCCCCGTTTTTTAAAATCACAGCTTCTAGAAGGTTTACATGATTTCTTAAAAAACACGAGTTTTTAGAAAATGTGTTTTATTTCATAAATGGAATCAACAAAGTATGCACATTATACGTCATAACGACTTTCTATAGTTTGCGCATGCGATCGGAAATAAGAAAAGCTTACTTCCCCCGTTTTTTAAAATCACAGCTTCTAGAAGGCTTACATGATTTCTTAAAAACAACGAGTTTTTAGAAAATGTGTTTTATTTCATAAATGAAATCTACAAAGTATGCACATTCTACGTCATAAAGACTTTCTATAGTTTGTGCATGCGTCCGGAAATAAGAAAAGCTTAATTCCTCCATTTTTTAAAATCACAGCATCTAGAAGGTTTACATGATTTCTTAAAAGACACGAGTTTTTAGAAAATTTGTTCTATTTCATAAATGGAATCAACAAAGTATGCACATTCTACGTCATAACGACTTTCTATAGTTTGCGCATGCGTCCGGAAATAAGAAAAGCTTACTTCGCCCGTTTTTTAAAATCACAGCTTCTAGAAGGTTTACATGATTTCTTAAAAAATACGAGTTTTTAGAAAATGTGTTTTATTTCATAAATGGAATCAGCAAAGTATGCACATTCTACGTCATAACGACTTTCTATAGTTTGTGGATGCGTCCGGAAATAAGAAAATCTTACTTCCACCATTTTTTAAAAACACAGCTTCTAGAAGGTTTACATGATTTCGTAAAAAACATGAGTTTTTAGAAAATGTGTTTTATTTCATAAATGGAATCTACGAAGTCTGCAAATTCTACGTCATAACGACTTTCTATAGTTTGCGCATGCGTCCAGAAATAAGAAAAGTTTACTTCCACCGTTTTTTAAAATCACAGCTTCTAGAAGGTTTACATGATTTCGTAAAAAACACGAGTTTTTAGAAAATGTGTTTTATTTCATAAATGGAATCTACAAAGTATGCACATTCTACGTCATAACGACTTTCTATAGTTTGCGCATGCGTCCGGAAATAAGAAAAGCTTACTTCCCCCGTTTTTTAAAATCACAGCTTCTAGAAGGTTTACATGATTTCTTAAAAAACACGAGTTTTTACAAAATGTGTTTTATTTCATAAATGGAATCAACAAAGTATGCACATTCTACGTCATTAGGACTTTCTATAGTTTGTGCATGCGTCCGGAAATAAGAAAAGCTTACTTCCCCCATTTTTTAAAATCACAGCTTCTAGAAGGTTTACATGATTTCGTAAAAAACACGAGTTTTTAGAAAATGTGTTTTATTTCATAAATGGAATCAACAAAGTATGCACATTCTACGTCATAACGAATTTCTATAGTTTGCGCATGCGTCCGGAAATAAGAAAAGCTTACTTCCACCATTTTTTAAAATCACAGCTTCTAGAAGGTTTACATGATTTCGTAAAAAACACGAGTTTTTAGAAAATGTGTTTTATTTCATAAATGCGATCTACAAACTATGCACATTCTATGTCATAACGACTTTCTATAGCTTTCGCATGCGTCCGGAAATAAGAAAAGTTTACTTCCACCGTTTTTTAAAATCACAGCTTCTAGAAGGTTTACATGATTTCGTAAAAAACACGAGTTTTTAGAAAATGTGTTTTATTTCATAAATGGAATCTACAAAGTATGCACATTCTATGTCATAACGACTTTCTATAGTTTGCCCATGCGTCTGGAAATAAGAAAAGCTTACTTCCACCGTTTTTTAAAATCACAGCTTCTAGAAGGTTTACATGAGTTCTTAAAAAACACGAGTTTTTAGAAAATGTGTTTTATTTCATAAATGGAATCAACAAAGTATGCACATTCTACGTCATAATGACTTTCTATAGTTTGCGCATGCGTTTGGAAATAAGAAAAGCTTACTTCCCCCGTTTTTTAAAATCGCAGCTTCTAGAAGGTTTACATGATTTCTTAAAAAACACGAGTTTTTAGAAAATGTGTTTTATTTCATAAATGGAACCAACAAAGTATGCACATTCTACGTCATAACGACTTTCTATAGTTTGTGCATGCGATCGGAAATAAGAAAAGCTTACTTCCCCCGTTTTTTAAAATCACAGCTTCTAGAAGGCTTACATTATTTCTTAAAAACAACGAGTTTTTAGAAAATGTGTTTTATTTCATCAATGGAATCTACAAAGTATGCACATTCTACGTCATAAGGACTTTCTATAGTTTGTGCATGCGTCCGGAAATAAGAAAAGCTTAACTCCCCTGTTTTTTAAAATCACAGCTTCTAGAAGGTTTACATGATTCCTTAAAAAACACGAGTTTTTAGAAAATGTGTTCTATTTCATAAATGGAATCAACAAAGTATGCACATTCTACGTCATAACGACTTTCTATAGTTTGCGCATGCGTCCGGAAATAAGAAAAGCTTACTTCGACCGTTTTTTAAAATCACAGCTTCTAGAAGGTTTACATGATTTCTTAAAAAACACGAGTTTTTAGAAAATGTGTTTTATTTCATAAATGGAATCAGCAAAGTATGCACATTCTACGTCATAACGACTTTCTATAGTTTGCGGATGCGTCCGGAAATAAGAAAAGCTTACTTCCACCGTTTTTTAAAATCACAGCTTCTAGAAGGTTTACATGATTTCGTAAAAAACATGAGTTTTTAAAAATGTGTTTTATTTCATCAATGGAATCTACAAAGTATGCACATTCTACGTCATAACGACTTTCTATAGTTTGCGCATGTGTCCAGAAATAAGAAAAGTTTACTTCCATCGTTTTTTAAAATCACAGCTTCTAGAAGGTTTACATGATTTCGTAAAAAACACGAGTTTTTAGAAAATGTGTTTTATTTCATAAATGGAATATACAAAGTATGCACATTCTACGTCATAACGACTTTCTATAGTTTGCGCATGCGTTTGGAAATAAGAAAAGCTTACTTCCCCCGTTTTTTAAAATCACAGCTTCTAGAAGGTTTACATGATTTCGTAAAAAACACGTGTTTTTAGAAAATGTCTTTTATTTCATAAATGGAATCAATAAAGTATGCACATTCTACGTCATAACGACTTTCTATAGTTTGTGCATGCGTCCGGAAATATGAAAAGCTTACTTCACCCGTTTTTTAAAATCACAGCTTCTAGAAGGTTTACATGATTTCTTAAAAAACACGAGTTTTTAGAAAATGTGTTTTATTTCCTAAATGGATTCAACAAAGTATGCACATTCTACGTCATAACGACTTTCTATAGTTTGCGCAGGCGTTTGGAAATAAGAAAAGCTTACATCCCCCGTTTTTTAAAATCACAGCTTCTAGAAGGTTTACATGATTTCTTAAAAAACACGAGTTTTTAGAAAATGTGTTTTATTTCATAAATGGAATCAACAAAGTATGCACATTCTACATCATAACGACTTTCTATAGTTTGCGCATGCGTCCGGAAATAAGAAAAACTTACTTCCACCATTTTTTGAAATCAGTGCTTCTAGTAGGTTTACATGACTTCTTAAAAAACACAAGTTTTTAGAAAATGTGTTTTATTTCATAAATGGAATCAACAAAGTATGCACATTCTACGTCATAACGAATTTCTATAGTTTGCGCATGCGTCCGGAAATAAGAAAAGCTTACCTCCCCAGTTTTTTAAAATCACAGATTCTAGAAGTTTTGCATGATTTCTTAAAAAACACGACTTTTTAGAATATGTGTTTTATTAAATAAATGGAATCAACAAAGTATGCACATTCTACGTCATAACGACTTTCTATAGTTTGCGCATCCGTTTGCAAAAAAGAAAAGCTTACTTCCCCCATTTTTTAAAAGCACAGCTTCTAGAAGGTTTACATGATTTCTTAAAAAACACGAGTTTTTAGAAAATGTGTTTTATTTCATAAACGGAATCAACAAAGTATGCACATTCTACGTCATAACGACTTTCTATAGTTTGCGCATGCATTTGGAAATAAGAAAAGCTTACATCCCCCGTTTTTTAAAATCACAGCTTCGAGAAGGTTTACATGATTTCTTAAAAAACAAGAGTTTTTAGAAGATCTGTTTTATTCCATAAATGGAATCAACAAAGTATGCACATTCTATGTCACAACGACTTTATATAGTTTGCGCATGCGTCCGGAAATAAGAAAAGCTTACTTCCACCGTTTTTTAAAATCACAGCTTCTGGAAGGTTTACATGACTTCTTAAAAAACACGAGTTTTTAGAAAATGTGTTTTATTTCATAAATGGAATCAACAAAGTATGCACATTCTACGTCATAACGAATTTCTATAGTTTCCGCATGCGTCCGGAAATAACAAAAGCTTACTTCCCCCGTTTTTTAAAATCACAGCTTCTAGAAGGTTTACATGATTTCTTAAAAAACACGATTTTTTAGAAAATGTGTTTTATTTCATAAATGGAACCAACAAAGTACGCACATTCTACGTCATAACGACTTTCTATAGTTTGTGCATGCGATCGGAAATAAGAAAAGCTTACTTCCCCCGTTTTTTAAAATCACAGCTTCTAAAAGGTTTACATGATTTCTTAAAAACAACGAGTTTTTAGAAAATGTGTTTTATTTCATAAATGTAATCTACAAAGTTTGCACATTCTACGTCATAAGGACTTTCTATAGTTTGTGCATGCGTCCGGAAATAAGAAAATCTTAATTCCCCTGTTTTTTAAAATCACAGCTTCTAGAAGGTTTACATGATTTCTTAAAAAACACGAGTTTTTAGAAAATGTGTTCTATTTCATAAATGGAATCAACAAAGTATGCACATTCTACGTCATAACGACTTTCTATAGTTTGCGCATGCGTCCGGAAATAAGAAAAGCTTACTTCGCCCGTTTTTTAAAATCACAGCTTCTAGAAGGTTTACATGATTTCTTAAAAAACACGAGTTTTTAGAAAATGTGTTTTATTTCATAAATGGAATCAGCAAAGTATGCACATTCTATGTCATAACGACTTTCTATAGATTGCGGATGCGTCCGGAAATAAGAAAAGCTTACTTCCACCGTTTTTTAAAATCACAGCTTCTAGAAGGTTTACATGATTTCGTAAAAAACATGAGTTTTTAGAAAATGTGTTTTATTTCATCAATGGAATCTACAAAGTATGCACATTCTACGTCATAACGACTTTCTATAGTTTGCGCATGCGTCCAGAAATAAGAAAAGTTTACTTCCATCGTTTTTTAAAATCACAGCTTCTAGAAGGTTTACATGATTTCGTAAAAAACACGAGTTTTTAGAAAATGTGTTTTATTTCATAAATGGAATCTACAAAGTATGCACATTCTACGTCATAACGACTTTCTATAGTTTGCGCATGCGTCCGGAAAAAAGAAAAGCTTACTTCCCCCGTTTTTTAAAATCACAGCTTCTAGAAGGTTTACATGATTTCTTAAAAAACACGAGTTTTTAGAAAATGTGTTTTATATCATAAATGGAATCAACAAAGTATGCACATTCTACGTCATAACGACTTTCTATAGTTTGCGCATGCGTTTGGAAATAAGAAAAGCTTACTTGCCCCGTTTTTTAAAATCACAGCTTCTAGAAGGTTTACATGATTTCGTAAAAAACACGTGTTTTTAGAAAATGTGTTTTATTTCATAAATGGAATCAAAAAAGTATGCACATTCTACGTCATAATGACTTTCTATAGTTTGCTCATGCGTCTGGAAATAAGAAAAGATTACTTCCACCGTTTTTTAAAATCAGAGCTTCTAGAAGGTTTATATGATTTCGTAAAAAACACGAGTTTTTAGAAAATGTGTTGTATTTCATCAATGGAATCAACAAAGTATGCACATTCTACGTCAGAACGACTTTCTATAGTTTGCGCATGCGTCCGGAAATAAGAAAAGCTTACTTCCGCCGTTTTTTAAAATCACAGCTTCTAGAAGGTTTACATGATTTCGTAAAAAACACTAGTTTTTAGAAAATGTGTTTTATTTCATAAATGGAATCTACAAAGTATGCACATTCTACGTCATAATGACTTTCTATAGTTTGCGCATGCGTTTGGAAATAAGAAAAGCTTACTTCCCTCGTTTTTTAAAATCACAGCTTCTAGAAGGCTTACATGATTTCTTAAAAACAACGAGTTTTTAGAAAATGGGTTTTATTTCATAAATGTAATCTACAAAGTATGCACATTCTACGTCATAAGGACTTTCTATAGTTTGTGCATGCGTCCGGAAATAAGAAAAGCTTAATTCCCCTGTTTTTTAAAATCACAGCTTCTAGAAGGTTTACATGATTTCTTAAAAAACACGAGTTTTTAGAAAATGTGTTCTATTTCATAAATGGAATCAACAAAGTATGCACATTCTACGTCATAACGACTTTCTATAGTTTGCGCATGCGTCCGGAAATAAGAAAAGCTTACTTCGCCCGTTTTTTAAAATCACAGCTTCTAGAAGGTTTACATGATTTCTTAAAAAACACGAGTTTTTAGAAAATGTGTTTTATTTCATAAATGGAATCAGCAAAGTATGCACATTCTACGTCATAACGACTTTCTATAGTTTGCGGATGCGTCCGGAAATAAGAAAAGCTTACTTCCACCGTTTTTTAAAATCACAGCTTCTAGAAGGTTTACATGATTTCGTAAAAAACATGAGTTTTTAGAAAATGTGTTTTATTTCATCAATGGAATCTACAAAGTATGCACATTCTACGTCATAACGACTTTCTATAGTTTGCGCATGCGTCCAGAAATAAGAAAAGTTTACTTCCATCGTTTTTTAAAATCACAGCTTCTAGAAGGTTTACATGATTTCGTAAAAAACACGAGTTTTTAGAAAATGTGTTTTATTTCATAAATGGAATCTACAAAGTATGCACATTCTACGTCATAACGACTTTCTATAGTTTGCGCATGCGTCCGGAAAAAAGAAAAGCTTACTTCCCCCGTTTTTTAAAGTCATAGCTTCTAGAAGGTTTACATGATTTCTTAAAAAACACGAGTTTTTAGAAAATGTGTTTTATATCATAAATGGAATCAACAAAGTATGCACATTCTACGTCATAACGACTTTCTATAGTTTGCGCATGCGTTTGGAAATAAGAAAAGCTTACTTCCCCCGTTTTTTAAAATCACAGCTTCTAGAAGGTTTACATGATTTCGTAAAAAACACGTGTTTTTAGAAAATGTGTTTTATTTCATAAATGGAATCAACAAAGTATGCACATTCTACGTCATAATGACTTTCTATAGTTTGCTCATGCGTCTGGAAATAAGAAAAGATTACTTCCACCGTTTTTTAAAATCAGAGCTTCTAGAAGGTTTATATGATTTCGTAAAAAACACGAGTTTTTAGAAAATGTGTTGTATTTCATCAATGGAATCAACAAAGTATGCACATTCTATGTCAGAACGACTTTCTATAGTTTGCGCATGCGTCCGGAAATAAGAAAAGCTTACTTCCGCCGTTTTTTAAAATCACAGCTTCTAGAAGGTTTACATGATTTCGTAAAAAACACTAGTTTTTAGAAAATGTGTTTTATTTCATAAATGGAATCTACAAAGTATGCACATTCTACGTCATAATGACTTTCTATAGTTTGCGCATGCGTTTGGAAATAAGAAAAGCTTACTTCCCTCGTTTTTTAAAATCACAGCTTCTAGAAGGCTTACATGATTTCTTAAAAACAACGAGTTTTTAGAAAATGTGTTTTATTTCATAAATGTAATCTACAAAGTATGCACATTCTACGTCATAAGGACTTTCTATAGTTTGTGCATGCGTCCGGAAATAAGAAAAGCTTAATTCCCCTGTTTTTTAAAATCACAGCTTCTAGAAGGTTTACATGATTTCTTAAAAAACACGAGTTTTTAGAAAATGTGTTCTATTTCATAAATGGAATCAACAAAGTATGCACATTCTACGTCATAACGACTTTCTATAGTTTGCGCATGCGTCCGGAAATAAGAAAAGCTTACTTCGCCCGTTTTTTAAAATCACAGCTTCTAGAAGGTTTACATGATTTCTTAAAAAACACGAGTTTTTAGAAAATGTGTTTTATTTCATAAATGGAATCAGCAAAGTATGCACATTCTACGTCATAACGACTTTCTATAGTTTGCGGATGCGTCCGGAAATAAGAAAAGCTTACTTCCACCGTTTTTTAAAATCACAGCTTCTAGAAGGTTTACATGATTTCGTAAAAAACATGAGTTTTTAGAAAATGTGTTTTATTTCATCAATGGAATCTACAAAGTATGCACATTCTACGTCATAACGACTTTCTATAGTTTGCGCATGCGTCCAGAAATAAGAAAAGTTTACTTCCATCGTTTTTTAAAATCACAGCTTCTAGAAGGTTTACATGATTTCGTAAAAAACACGAGTTTTTAGAAAATGTGTTTTATTTCATAAATGGAATCTACAAAGTATGCACATTCTACGTCATAACGACTTTCTATAGTTTGCGCATGCGTCCGGAAAAAAGAAAAGCTTACTTCCCCGTTTTTTAAAATCACAGCTTCTAGAAGGTTTACATGATTTCTTAAAAAACACGAGTTTTTAGAAAATGTGTTTTATATCATAAATGGAATCAACAGAGTATGCACATTCTACGTCATAACGACTTTCTATAGTTTGCGCATGCGTTTGGAAATAAGAAAAGCTTACTTCCCCCGTTTTTTAAAATCACAGCTTCTAGAAGGTTTACATGATTTCGTAAAAAACACGTGTTTTTAGAAAATGTGTTTTATTTCATAAATGGAATCAACAAAGTATGCACATTCTACGTCATAATGACTTTCTATAGTTTGCTCATGCGTCTGGAAATAAGAAAAGATTACTTCCACCGTTTTTCAAAATCAGAGCTTCTAGAAGGTTTATATGATTTCGTAAAAAACACGAGTTTTTAGAAAATGTGTTGTATTTCATAAATGGAATCAACAAATTATGCACATTCTACGTCAGAACGACTTTCTATAGTTTGCGCACGCGTCCGGAAATAAGAAAAGCTTACTTCCGCCATTTTTTAAAATCACAGCTTCTAGAAGGTTTACATGATTTCGTAAAAAACACTAGTTTTTAGAAAATGTGTTTTATTTCATAAATGGAATCTACAAAGTATGCACATTCTACGTCATAATGACTTTCTATAGTTTGCGCATGCGTTTGGAAATAAGAAAAGCTTACTTCCCCCGTTTTTTAAAATCACAGCTTCTAGAAGGTTTACATGATTTCTTTTAAAACACGAGTTTTTAGAAAATGTGTTTTATTTCATAAATGGAATCTACAAAGTATGCACATTCTACATCATAACGACTTTCTATAGTTTGCGCATGCGTCCGGAAATAAGAAAAGCTTACTTCCCCCGTTTTTTAAAATCACAGCTTCTAGAAGGTTTACATGATTTCATAAAAAACACGAGTTTTTAGAAAATGTGTTTTATTTCATAAATGGAATAAACAAAGTATGCACATTCTACGTCATAACGACTTTCTATAGTTTGCGGATGCGTTGGGAAATAAGAAAAGCTTACTTCCACCGTTTTTTAAAATCACAGCTTCTATAAGGTTTACATGATTTCGTAAAAAACATGAGTTTTTAGAAAATGTGTTTTATTTCATAAATGGAATCTACAAAGTATGCACATTCTATGTCATAACGACTTTCTATAGTTTGCGCATGCGTCCGGAAATAAAAAAAGTATACTTCCACCGTTTTTTAAAATCACAGCTTCTAGAAGGTTTAGATGATTTCGTAAAAAACATGGGTTTTTAGAAAATGTGTTTTATTTTAAAATGGAATCTACAAAGTATGCACATTCTACGTCATAATGACTTTCTATAGTTTGCGCATGCGTCCGGAAATAAGAAAAGCTTACTTCCCCCGTTTTTTAAAATCACAGCTTCTAGAAGGTTTACATGATTTCTTAAAAAACACGAGTTTTTAGAAAATGTGTTTTATTTCATAAATGAAATCAACAAAGTATGCACATTCTACGTCAGAACGAATTTCTATAGTTTGCGCATGCATTCGGAAATAAGAAAAGCTTACTTCCCCCGTTTTTTAAAATCACAGCTTCTAGAAGGTTTACATGATTTCGTAAAAAACATGAGTTTTTAGAAAATGTGTTTTTTTTCATAAATGGAATGAACAAAGTATGCACATTCTACATCATAACGACCTTCTATAGTTTGCGCATGCGTTTTGAAATAAGAATAGCTTACTTCCCCCGTTTTTTAAAATCACAGCTTCTAGAAGGTTTACATGATATCGTAAAAAACACGAGTTTTTAGAAAATGTGTTGTATTTCATCAATGGAATAAACAAAGTATGCACATTCTACGTCATAACGACTTTCTATAGTTTGCGCATGCGTCCGGAAATAAGAAAAGCTTACTTCCACCGTTTTTTAAAATCACAGCTTGTAGAAGGTTTACACAATTTCGTAAAAAACACGAGTTTTTAGAAAGTGTGTTTTATTTCATAAATGGAATCTACAAATTATGCACATTCTACGTCATAACGACTTTCTATAGTTTGCGCATGCGTCCGGAAATAAGTAAAGCTTACTTTCACCGTTTTTTAAAATCATAGCTTCTATAAGGTTTACATGATTTCGTAAAAAACACGAGTTTTTAGAAAATGTGTTTTATTTCATAAATGGAATCAACAAAGTATCCACATTCTACGTCATAACGAATTTCTATAGTTTGCGCATGCGTTTGGAAATAAGAAAAGCTTACTTCCCCCGTTTTTTAAAATCACGGCTTCTAGAAGGTTTACATGATTTGTTAAAAAACATAAGTGTTTAGAAAATGTGTTTTATTTCATAAATGGAATCAACAAAGTATGCACATTCTACGTCATAACGACTTTGTATAGTTTGTGCATGCGTCCAGAAATAAGAAAAGCTTACTTCCATCGTTTTTTAAAATCTCAGCTTCTAGAAGGTTTACATGATTTCGTAAAAAACACGAGTTTTTAGAAAATGTGTTTTATTTCATAAATGGAATCTACAAAGTATGCACATTCTATGTCATAACGACTTTCTTTAGTTTGCACATGCGTCCGGAAATAAGAAAAGCTTACTTCCCCCGTTTTTTAAAATCACAGCTTCTAGAAGGTTTACATGATTTCTTAAAAAACATGAGTTTTTAGAAAATGTGTTTTATTTCATAAATGATATCAACAAAGTATGCACATTCTACGTCATAACGACTTTCTATAGTTTGCGCATCCGTTTGGAAAGAAGAAAAGCTTACTTCCTGCGTTTTTTTAAATCACAGCTTCTAGAAGGTTTACATGATTTCTTAAAAAACACGAGTTTTTAGAAAATGTGTTTTATTTCATAAATGGAATCAACAAAGTATTCACATTTTACGTCATAACAACTTTCTATAGTTTCCACATGCGTTTGGAAATAAGAAAAGCTTACTTCCCCCGTTTTTTAAAATCACATCTTCTAGAGGGTATAAATGATTTCTTAAAAAACACGAGTTTTTAGAAAATGTGTTTTATTTCATAAATGGAATCAAGAAAGTATGCACATTCTACGTCATAACGACTTTCTATAGTTTGCGCATTCGTTTGGAAATAAGAAAAGCTGACTTCCCCCGTTTTTTTAAATCACAGCTTCTAGAAGGTTTACATGATTTCTTAAAAAACACGAGTTTTTAGAAAATGTGTTTTATTTCATAAATGGAATCAACGAGGTATGCACATTCTACGTCATAACGACTTGGTATAGTTTGCGCATGCGTTTGGAAATAAGAAAAGCTTACTTCCACCGTTTTTTAAAATCACAGCGTCTAGAAGGTTTACATGATTTCTTAAAAAACACGAGTTTTTAGAAAATGTGATTTATTTCATAAATGGAATCAACAAAGTATGCACATTCTACGTCATAACGACTTTCTATAGTTTGCGAATGCATTTGGAAATAAGAAAAGCTTACTTCCCCCATTTTTTAAAATCACAGCTTCTAGAAGGTTTACATGGTTTCTTAAAAAACACGAGTTTTTGTAAAATGTGTTTTATTTCACAAATGGAAGTAACAATGTATGCACATTCTACGTCATAACGAATTTCTATAGTTTGTGCATTCGTCCGGAAATAAGAAAAGCTTACTTCCACCATTTTTTAAAATCACAGCTTCTAGAAGGTTTAGATGATTTCGTAAAAAACATGGGTTTTTAGAAAATGTGTTTTATTTCATAAATGGAATCTACAAAGTATGCACATTCTACGTCATAACGACTTTCTATAGTTTGCGCATGCGTCCGGAAATAAGAAAAGCTTACTTCCCCCGTTTTTTAAAATCACAGCTTCTAGAAGGTTTACATGATTTCTTAAAAAACACGAGTTTTTAGAAAATGTGTTTTATTTCATAAATGAAATCAACAAAGTATGCACATTCTACGTCAGAACGACTTTCTATAGTTTGCGCATGCATTCGGAAATAAGAAAAGCTTACTTCCCCCGTTTTTTAAAATCACAGCTTCTAGAAGGTTTACATGATTTCGTAAAAAACATGAGTTTTTAGAAAATGTGTTTTTTTTCATAAATGGAATCAACAAAGTATGCACATTCTACATCATAACGACCTTCTATAGTTTGCGCATGCGTTTTGAAATAAGAATAGCTTACTTCCCCCGTTTTTTAAAATCACAGCTTCTAGAAGGTTTACATGATATCGTAAAAAACACGAGTTTTTAGAAAATGTGTTGTATTTCATCAATGGAATAAACAAAGTATGTACATTCTACGTCATAACGACTTTCTATAGTTTGCGCATGCGTCCGGAAATAAGAAAAGCTTACTTCCACCGTTTTTTAAAATCACAGCTTGTAGAAGGTTTACATAATTTCGTAAAAAACACGAGTTTTTAGAAAATGTGTTTTATTTCATAAATGGAATCTACAAATTATGCACATTCTACGTCATAACGACTTTCTATAGTTTGCGCATGCGTCCGGAAATAAGTAAAGCTTACTTCCACCGTTTTTTAAAATCATAGCTTCTATAAGGTTTACATGATTTCGTAAAAAACACGAGTTTTTAGAAAATGTGTTTTATTTCATAAATGGAATCAACAAAGTATCCACATTCTACGTCATAACGAATTTCTATAGTTTGCGCATGCGTTTGGAAATAAGAAAAGCTTACTTCCCCCGTTTTTTAAAATCACAGCTTCTAGAAGGTTTACATGATTTGTTAAAAAACATAAGTGTTTAGAAAATGTGTTTTATTTCATAAATGGAATCAACAAAGTATGCACATTCTACGTCATAACGACTTTGTATAGTTTGTGCATGCGTCCAGAAATAAGAAAAGCTTACTTCCATCGTTTTTTAAAATCTCAGCTTCTAGAAGGTTTACATGATTTCGTAAAAAACATGAGTTTTTAGAAAATGTGTTTTATTTCATAAATGGAATCTACAAAGTATGCACATTCTATGTCATAACGACTTTCTTTAGTTTGCACATGCGTCCGGAAATAAGAAAAGCTTACTTCCCCCGTTTTTTAAAATCACAGCTTCTAGAAGGTTTACATGATTTCTTAAAAAATACGAGTTTTTAGAAAATGTGTTTTATTTCATAAATGGAATCAACAAAGTATGCACATTCTACGTCATAACGACTTTCTATAGTTTGCGCATCCGTTTGGAAAGAAGAAAAGCTTACTACCCCCGTTTTTAAAATCACAGCTTCTAGAAGGTTTACATGATTTCTTAAAAACCACGAGTTTTTAGAAAATGAGTTTTATTTCATAAATGGAATAAAAAAAGTATGCACATTCTACGTCATAACGACTTTCTATAGTTTGCGCATGCGTCCGGAAATAAGAAAAGCTTACTTCCACCGTTTTTTAAAATCACAGCTTCTAGAAGGTTTACATGATTTCGTAAAAAACACGAGTTTTTGGAAAATGTGTTTTATGTCATAAATGGAATCTACAAAGTATGCACATTCTACGTCATAACGACTTTCTATAGTTTGCGCATGCATCCGGAAATAAGATAAGCTTACATCCACCGTTTTTTAAAATCACGGATTCTAGAAGGTTTACATGATTTCTTAAAAAACATGAGTTTTTAGAAAATTTGTTTTATTTCATAAATGGAATCAACAAAGTATGCACATTCTACTTCATAACGACTTTCTATAGTTTGCGCATGCGTTTGGAAATAAGAAAAGCTTACTTCCCCCGTTTTTTAAAATCACAGCTTCTAGAAGGTTTACATGATTTCTTAAAAACCACGAGTTTTTAGAAAATGTGTTTTATTTCATAAATGGAATCAAAAAAGTATGCACATTCTACATCATAACGACTTTCTATAGTTTGCACTTTCGTCCGGAAATAAGAAAAGCTTATTCCACCGTTATTTAAAATCACAGCTTCTATTTGGTTTACATGATTTCGTAAAAAACACGAGTTTTTAGATAATGTGCTTTATTTCATAAATGGAATCTACAAAGTATGCACATTCTACATCATAACGACTTTGTATAGTTTGCGCATGCGTCCGGAAATAAGAAAAGCTTACTTCCCCCGTTTTTTAAAAACACAGCTTCTAGAAGGTTTACATGATTTCTTAAAAAACTCCAGTTTTTAGAAAATGTGTTTTATTTCATAAATGGAATCAACAAAGTATGCACATTCTACGTCATAACGACTTTCTATAGTTTACGCATGCGTTTGGAAATGAGAAAAGCTTACTTCCCCCGTTTTTTAAAATCACAGCTTCTAGAAGGTTTACATGATTTCTTAAAAAACACGAATTTTTACAAAATGTGTTTTACTTCATAAATGGAATCTACAAAGTATGCACATTCTACGTCATAATGAATTTCTATAGTTTGCGCATGCATTTGGAAATAAGAAAAGCTTACTTCCCCCGTTTTTTAAAATCACAGCTTCTAGAAGGTTTACATGATTTCTTAAAAAACACGAGTTTTTAGAAAATGTGTTTTATTTCATAAATGAAATCAACAAAGTATGCCCATTCTACATCATAACCCCTTTCTATAATTTGCGCATGCGTTTGGAAATAAGAAAAGCTTACTTCCACCGTTTTTTAAAATCACAGGTTCTAGAAGGTTTACATGATTTCTAAAAAAACACGAGTTTTTAGAAAATGTGTTTTATTTCATAAATGGAATCAACAAAGTATGCACATTCTACGTCATAATGACTTTCTATAGTTTGCGCATGCGTTTGGAAATAAGAAAAGCTTACTTCCCCCGTTTTTTAAAATCACAGCTTCTAGAAGGTTTACATTATTTCTTAAAAAACATGAGTTTTGAGAAAATGTGTTTTATTTCATAAATGGAATCAACAAAGTATGCACATTCTACGTCATAACGACTTTCTATAGTTTGCGCATGCGTTTGGAAATAAGAAAAGCTTACTTCCACCGTTTTTTAAAATCACAGCTTCTAGAAGGTTTACATGATTTCGTAAAAAACACGAGTTTTTTTAAAATGTGTTTTATTTCATAAATGGAATCAACAAAGTATGCACATTCTACGTCATAACGACTTTCTATAGTTTGCGCATGCGTTTGGAAATAAAAAAAGCTTACTTCCCCCGTTTTTTAAAATCACAGCTTCTAGAAGGTTTACATTATTTCTTAAAAAACATGAGTTTTTAGAAAATGTGTTTTATTTCATAAATGGAATCAACAAAGTATGCAAATTCTAAGTCATAACGACTTTCTATAGTTTGCGCATGCGTTTGGAAATAAGAAAAGCTTACTTCCCCCGTTTTTTAAAATCACAGCTTTTAGAAGGTTTACATGATTTCTTAAAAAACACGAGTTTTTAGAAAATGTGTTTTATTTCATAAATGGAATAAAAAAAGTATGCACATTCTACGTCATAAAGACTTTCTATAGTTTGCGCATTGGTCCGGAAATAAGAAAAGCTTACTTCCCCCGTTTTTTAAAATCACAGCTTCTAGAAGGTTTACATGATTTCTTAAAAAACACGAGTTTCTAGAAAATGTGTTTTATTTCATAAATGGAATAAACAAAGTATGCACATTCTACGTCATAACGACTTTCTATAGTTTCCGCATTCATCCGGAAAAAAGAAAAGCTTACTTCCACCGTTTTTTAAAATCACAACTTCTAAAAGGTTTACATGATTTCGTAAAAAACACGAGTTTTTAGAAAATGTGTTTTATTTCTTAAATGGAATCTACAAAGTATGCACATTCTACATCATAACGACTTTCTATAGTTTGCGCATGCATCCGGAAATAAGAAAAGCTTACTTCCACCATTTTTTAAAATCACAGCTTCTAGAAGGTTTACATGATTTCTTAAAAAGCACGAGTTTTTAGAAAATGTGTTTTATTTCATAAATGGAATCAACAAAGTATGCACATTCTACATCATAATGACTTTCTATAGTTTGTGCATTCGTCCGGAAATAAGAAAAGCTTACTTCCACCGTTTTTTAAAATCACAGCTTCTAGAAGGTTTACATTATTTAGTAAAAAACACGAGTTTTTAGAAAATGTGCATTATTTCATAAATGGAATCTACAAATTATGCACATTCTACGTAATAAAGACTTTCTATAGTTTGTGCATGCGTCCGGAAATAACAAAAGCTTACCTACCCCGTTTTTTAAAATCACAGCTTCGAGAAGGTTTACATGATTTCTTAAAAAACATGAGTTTTTAGAAAAAATGTTTTTTATTTCATAAATGGAATCAACAAAGTATGCACATTCTACATCATAACGACTTTCTATAGTTTGCGCATGCGTCCGGAAATAAGAAAAGCTTACTTCCACAGTTTTTTAAAATCATAGCTTCTAGAAGGTTTACATGATTTCGTAAAAAACATGAGTTTTTAGAAAATGTGTTTTATTTCATAAATGGAATCTACAAAGTATGCACATTCTACGTCATAATGCCTTTCTATAGTTTGCGCATTCCTCCGGAAACAAGAAAAGCTTACTTCCACCGTTTTTTAAAATCACAGCTTCTAGAAGGTTTACATGATTTCTTAAAAAACACGAGTTTTTAGAAAATGTGTTTTATTTCGTAAATGGAATCAACAAAGTTTTCACATTCTACGTCATAACGACTTTCTATAGTTTGCGCATTTGTCCGGAAATAAGAAAAGCTTACTTCCACCGTTTTTTAAAATCACAGCTTCTAGAAGGTTTACATGATTTCTTAAAAAACACGAGTTTTTAGAAAATGTGTTTTATTTCATAAATGGAATCAACAAAGTATGCACATTCTACGTCATAACGACTTTCTATAGTTTGCGCATTCATCCGGAAAAAAGAAAAGCTTACTTCCACCGTTTTTTAAAATCACAGCTTCTAAAAGGTTTACATGATTTTTTAAAAAACACGAGTTTTTAGAAAATGTGTTTTATTTCATAAATGGAATCTACAAAGTATGCACATTCTACATCATAACGACTTTCTATAGTTTGCGCATCCGTCCAGAAATAAGAAAAGCTTACTTCCACCGTTTTTTAAAATCACAGCTTCTAGAAGGTTTACATGATTTCTTAAAAAACACGAGTTTTTAGAAAATGTGTTTTATTTCATAAATGCAATCTACAAAGTATGCACATTCTACATCATAACGACTTTCTATAGTTTGCGCATGCATCCGGAAATAAGAAAAGCTTACTTCCCCCGTTTTTTAAAATCACAGCTTCTAGAACGTTTACATTATTTCTTAAAAAACATGAGTTTTTAGAAAATGTGTTTTATTTCATAAATGGAATCAACAAAGTATGCACATTCTACGTCATAACGACTTTCTATAGTTTGCGCATGCGTTTGGAAATCAGAAAAGCTTACTTCCCCCGTTTTTTAAAATCACAGCTTTTAGAAGGTTTACATGATTTCTTAAAAAACACGAGTTTTTAGAAAATGTGTTTTATTTCATAAATTCAATAAAAAAAGTATGCACATTCTACGTCATAACGACTTTCTATAGTTTGCGCATGCGTCTGGAAATAAGAAAAGCTTACTTCCCCCGTTTTTTAAAATCACAGCTTTTAGAAGGTTTACATGATTTCTTAAAAAACATGAGTTTTTAGAAGGTTTACATGATTTCTTAAAAAACACGAATTTTTAGAAAATGTGTTTTATTTCATAAATGGAATCAACAAAGTATGCACATTCTATGTCATAATGACTTTCTATAGTTTGCGCATTCGTCTGGAAATAAGAAAAGCTTACTTCCCCCGTTTTTTAAAATCACAGCTTCTAGAAGGTTTACATGATTTCGTAAAAAACACGAGTTTTTGGAAAATTTGTTTTATTTCATAAATGGAATCAACAAAGTATGCACATTCTACGTCATAACGACTTTCTATAGTTTGCGCATGAGTCCGGAAATAAGAAAGGCTTACTTCCACCGTTTTTTAAAATCACAGCTTCTAGAAGGTTTACATTATTTCGTAAAAAACACGAGTTTTTAGAAAATGTGCATTATTTCATAAATGGAATCTACAAAGTCTGCACATTCTACGTCATAACGACTTTCTATAGTTTGCGCATGCGTCCGGATATAACAAAAGCTTACTTCCCCTGTTTTTTAAAATCGGAGCTTCTATAATGTTTACATGATATCTTAATAAACACGAGTTTTTAGAAAATGTGTTTTATTTCATAAACGGAATCAACAAAGTATGCACATTCTACGTCATAACGACTTTCTATAGTTTGTGCACTCGTCCGGAAATAAGAAAAGCTTACTTCCACCGTTTTTTAAAATCACAGCTTCTAGAAGGTTTACATTATTTCGTAAAAAACATGAGTTTTTAGAAAATGTGCATTATTTCATAAATGGAATCTACAAAGTATGCACATTCTACGTCATAACGACTTTCTATAGTTTACGCATGCGTCCGGAAATAAAAAAAGCTTACTTCACCCGTTTTTTAAAATCACAGCTTCTAGAAGGTTTACATGATTTCTTAAAAAAGACGTGTTTTTACAAAATGTGTTTTATTTCATAAATGGAATCAACAAAGTATGCACATTCTACGTCATAACGACTTTCTGTAGTTTGCGCATGCGTTTGGAAATAAGAAAAGCTTACTTCCCCCGTTTTTTAAAATCACAACTTCCAGAGGGTTTACATGATTTCTTAAAAAACACGAGTTTTTAGAAAATGTGTTTTATTTCATAAATGGAATCAACAAAGTATTCACATTCTACGTCATAACGACTTTCTATAGTTTGCGCATGCGTCTGGAAATAAGAAAAGCTTACTTCCCCCGTTTTTTAAAATCACAGCTTCACGAAGGTTTACATGATTTCTTAAAAAACACGAGTTTTTAGGAAATGTGTTTTATTTCATAAATGAAATCAACAAAGTATGCACATTCTATGCCATAACGACTTTCTATAGTTTGCGCATGCGTCTGGAAATAAGAAAAGCTTACTTCCACCATTTTTTAAAATCACAGCTTCTAGAAGGTTTACATGATTTCTTAAAAAACACGAGTTTTTAGGAAATGTGTTTTATTTCATAATTGGAATCAACAAAGTATGCACATTCTACATCATAACGACTTTCTATAGTTTGCGCATGCGTTTGGAAATAATAAAAGCTGACTTCCCCCATTTTTTAAAATCACAGCTTCTAGAAGGTTTACATGATTTCTTAAAAAACACGAGTTTTTAGAAAATGTGTTTTATTTCATAAATGGAATCAAAAAATTATGCACATTCTACGTCATAACGACTTTCTATAGTTTGCGCATGCGTTTGGAAATAAGAAAAGCTGACTTCCCCCATTTTTTAAAATCACAGCTTCTAGAAGGTTTACATGATTTCTTAAAAAACACGAGTTTTTAGAAAATGTGTTTTATTTCATAAATGGAATCAACAAAGTATGCACATTCTACGTCATAATGAATTTCTATAGTTTGCGCATGCGTTTGGAAATAAGAAAAGCTTACTACCCCCGTTTTTTAAAATCACAGCTTCTAGAAGGTTTACATCATTTCTTAAAAAACACTAGTTTTTAGAAAATTTGTTTTATTTCATAAATGGAATCAACAAAGTATGCACATTCTACATCATAACGACTTTCTATAGTTTGCGCATGCGTTTGGAAATAAGAAAAGCTTCCTTCCCCCGTTTTTTAAAATCACAGCTTTTAGAAGGTTTACATGATTTCTTAAAAAACACGAGTTTTTAGAAAATGTGTTTTATTTCATAAATGGAATCAACAAAGTATGCACATTCTACGCCATAATGACTTTCTATAGTTTGAGCATGTGTCCGGAAATAAGAAAAGCTTACTTCCCCCGTTTTTTAAAATCACAGCTTCTAGAAGGTTTACATGATTTCTTAAAAAACATGAGTTTTTAGAAAATGTGTTTTATTTAATAAATGGAATCAACAAAGTATGCACATTCTACATCATAACGAATTTCTATAGTTTGCCCATGCGTTTGGAAATAAGAAAAGCTGACTTCCCCCATTTTTTAAAATCACAGCTTCTAGAAGGTTTACATGATTTCTTAAAAAACACGAGTTTTTAGAAAATGTGTTTTATTTCATAAATGGAATCAACAAAGTATGCACATTCTACGTCATAACGACTTTCTATAGTTTGCGCATGCGTTTGGAAATAAGAAAAGCTTACTACCCCCGTTTTTTAAAATCACAGCTTCTAGAAGGTTTACATCATTTCTTAAAAAACACGAGTTTTTAGAAAATTTGTTTTATTTCATAAATGGAATCAACAAAGTATGTACATTCTACATCATAACGACTTTCTATAGTTTGCGCATGCGTTTCGAAATAAGAAAAGCTTACTTCCCCCGTTTTTTAAAATCACAGCTTTTAGAAGGTTTACATGATTTCTTAAAAAACACGAGTTTTTAGAAAATGTGTTTTATTTCATAAATGGAATCAAAAAATTATGCACATTCTACGTCATAACGACTTTCTATAGTTTGCGCATGTGTCCGGAAATAAGAAAAGCTTACTTCCACCATTTTTTAAAATCATAGCTTCTAGAAGGTTTACATGATTTCGTAAAAAACACGAGTTTTTAGAAAAAGTGTTTTATTTCATAAATGGAATCTACAAAGTATGCACATTCTACGTCATAACGCCTTTCTATAGTTTGCGCATGCGTTTGGAAATAAGAAAAGCTTACTTCCACCGTTTTTTAAAATCACAGCTTCTAGAAGGTTTACATGATTTTGTAAAAGACACGAGTTTTTAGAAAATGTGTTTTATTTCATAAATGGAATCAACAAAGTATGCACATTCTACGTCATAACGACTTTCTATAGTTTGCGCATGCGTTTGGAAATAAGAAAAGCTTACTTCCCACGTTTTTTTAAATCACAACTTCTAGAAGGTTTACATGATTTCTTAAAAAACACGAGTTTTTAGAAAATGTGTTTTATTTCATAAATGGAATCAACAAAGTATGCACATTCTACGTCATAACGACTTTCTATAGTTTGCGCATGCGTTTGGAAATAAGAAAAGCTTACTTCCCCCGTTTTTTAAAATCACAGCCTTTGGAAAGTTTACATGATTTCTTAAAAAACACGAGTTTTTAGAAAATGTGTTTTATTTCATAAATGGAATCAATAAAGTATGCACATTCTATGTCATAACGACTTTCTATAGTTTGCGCATTCGTCCGGAAATAAGAAAAGCTTACTTCCCCCCTTTTTTAAAATCACTGCCTCTAGAAGGTTTACATGATTTCTTAAAAAACATGAGTTTTTAGAAAATTTGTTTTATTTCATAAATGGAATCAACAAAGTATGCACATTCTACTTGATAACGACTTTCTATAGTTTGCGCATGCGTCCGGAAATAAGAAAAGCTTACAACCCCATTTTTTAAAATCATGGATTCTAGAAGGTTTACATGATTTCTTAAAAAACATGAGTTTTTAGAAAATTTATTTTATTTCATAAATGGAATCAACAAAGTATGCACATTCTACATCATAACGACTTTCTATATATTGTGCATGCGTTTGGAAATAAGAAAAGCTTACTTCCACCGTTTTTTAAAATCACAGCTTCTAGAAGGTTTACATGATTTCTTAAAAAACACGAGTTTTTAGAAAATGTGTTTTATTTCATAAATGGAATCAACAAAGTATGCACATTCTACGTCATAACGACTTTCTATAGTTTGCGCTTTCGTCCGGAAATAAGAAAAGCTTACTTCCACCGTTATTTAAAATCACAGCTTCTAGAAGGTTTACATGATTTCGTAAAAAACACGAGTTTTTAGATAATGTGCTTTATTTCATAAATGGAATCTACAAAGTATGCACATTCTACATCATAACGACTTTCTATAGTTTGCGCATGCGTCCGGAAATAAGAAAAGCTTACTTCCCCCGTTTTTTAAAAACACAGCTTCTAGAAGGTTTACATGATTTCTTAAAAAACACAAGTTTTTAGAAAATGTGTTTTATTTCATAAATGGAATCAACAAAGTATGCACATTCTACGTCATAACTACTTTCTATAGTTTGCGCAAACGTTTGGAAATGAGAAAAGCTTACTTCCCCCGTTTTTTAAAATCACAGCTTCTAGAAGGTTTACATGATTTCTTAAAAAACACGAGTTTTTAGAAAATGTGTTTTATTTCATAAATGGAATCAACAAAGTATGCACATTCTACATCATAATTCCTTTCTATAATTTGCGCATGCGTTTGGAAATAAGAAAAGCTTACTTCCACCGTTTTTTAAAATCACAGGTTCTAGAAGGTTTACATGATTTCTAAAAAAACACGAGTTTTTAGAAAATGTGTTTTATTTCATAAATGGAATCAACAAAGTATGCACATTGTACTTCATAATGACTTTCTATAGTTTGCGCATGCGTTTGGAAATAAGAAAAGCTTACTTCCCCCGTTTTTTAAAATCACAGCTTCTAGAAGGTTTACATGATTTCGTAAAAAACACGAGTTTTTTAAAAATGTGTTTTATTTCATAAATGGAATCAACAAAGTATGCACATTCTACGTCATAACGACTTTCTATAGTTTGTGCATGCCTCTGGAAATAAGAAAAGCTTACTTCCTCCGTTTTTTTAAATCACAGCTTCTAGAAGGTTTACATCATTTCTTAAAAAACACGAGTTTTTAGAAAATGTGTTTTATTCCATAAATAGAATCAACAAAGTATGCACATTCTACGTAATAACGACTTTCTATAGTTTGCGGATGCGTCCGGAAATAAGAAAAGCTTACATCCACCGTTTTTTAAAATCACAGCTTCTAGAAGGTTTACATGATTTCGTAAAAAACACGAGTTTTTAGAAAATGTGTTTTATTTCATAAATGGAATCTACAAAGTATGCACATTCTACGTCATAACGAATTTGTATAGTTTGCGCATGCGTCCGGAAATAAGAAAAGCTTACTTCCCCCATTTTTTTAAATCACAGCTTCTAGAAGGTTTACATGATTTCTTAAAAAACACGAGTTTTTAGAAAATGTGTTTTATTTCATAAATGGAATCGACAAAGTATACACATTCCACGTCATAATGACTTTCTATAGTTTGCGCATGCGTCTGGAAATAATAAAAGCTCACTTCCACCATTTTTTAAAATCACAGCTTCTAGAAGGTTTACATGATATCGTAAAAAACACGAGTTTTTAGAAAATGTGTGTTATTTCATAAATGCAATTTACAAAGTATGCACATTCTACGTCACAACGACTTTCTATAGTTTGCGCATGCGTCCGGAAATAAGAGAAGCTTACTTCCCCCATTTTTTAAAATCACAGCTTCTAGAAGGTTTACATGAGTTTTTAAAAAACACGAGTTTTTAGAAAATGTGTTTTATTTCATAAATGGAATCAACAAAGTATGCACATTCTACGTCATAACAACTTTCTATAGTTTGCGCATGCGTTTGGAAATAAGAAAAGCTTACTTCCCCCGTTTTTCAAAATCACAGCTTCTATAAGGTTTACAAGATTTCTTAAAAAACACGAGTATTTATAAAATGTGTTTTACTTCATAAATGGAATCAACAAAGTATGCACATTCTACGTCATAAAGACTTTCTATAGTTTGCGCATGCGTCCGGAAATAAGAAAATCTTACTTCCACCGTTTTTTAAAATCACAGCTTCTAGAAGGCTTACATTATTTCGTAAAAAACACAAGTTTTTAGAAAATGTGTTTTATTTCATAAATGGAATCTACAAAGTATGCACATTCTATGTCATAACCACTTTCTTTAGTTTGCACATGCGTCCGGAAATAAGAAAAGCTTACTTCCCCCGTTTTTTAAAATCACAGCTTCTAGAAGGTTTACATGATTTCTTAAAAAACATGAGTTTTTAGAAAATGTGTTTTATTTCATAAATGATATCAACAAAGTATGCACATTCTACGTCATAACGACTTTCTATAGTTTGCGCATCCGTTTGGAAAGAAGAAAAGCTTACTTCCCCCGTTTTTTTAAATCACAGCTTCTAGAAGGTTTACATGATTTCTTAAAAAACACGACTTTTTAGAAAATGTGTTTTATTTCATAAATGGAATCAGCAAAGTATGCACATTCTACGTCATAACGAATTTGTATAGTTTGCGCATGCGTTTGGAAATAAGAAAAGCTTACATCCCCCGTTTTTTAAAATCACAGCTTGTAGAAGGTTTACATGATTTCGTAAAAAACATGAGTTTTTAGAAAATGTGTTTTATTTCATAAATGGAATCAACAAAGTATACACATTCTACGTCATAACGAATTTCTATAGTTTGTGAATTCATCCCGAAAAAAGAAAAGCTTACTTCCACCCTTTTTTAAAATCACAGCTTCTAGAAGGTTTACATGATTTCGTAAAAAACACGAGTTTTTAGAAAATGTGTTTTATTTCATAAATGGAATCAACAAAGTATTCACATTTTACGTCATAACAACTTTCTATAGTTTCCACATGCGTTTGGAAATAAGAAAAGCTTACTTCCCCCGTTTTTTAAAATCACAGCTTCTAGAAGGTTTAAATGATTTCTTAAAAAACACGAGTTTTTAGAAAATGTGTTTTATTTCATAAATGGAATCAAGAAAGTATGCACATTCTACGTCATAACAACTTACTATAGTTTGCGCATGCGTTTGGAAATAAGAAAAGTTGACTTCCCCCGTTTTTTAAAATCACAGCTTCTAGAAGGTTTACATGATTTCTTAAAAAACACGAGTTTTTAGAAAATGTGTTTTATTTCATAAATGGAATCAACAAAGTATGCACATTCTACGTCATAACGACTTGGTATTGTTTGCGCATGCGTTTGGAAATAAGAAAAGCTTACTTCCACCGTTTTTTAAAATCACAGCGTCTAGAAGGTTTACATGATTTCTTAAAGAACACGAGTTTTTAGAAAATGTGATTTATTTCATAAATGGAATCAACAAAGGATGCACATTCTACGTCATAACGACTTTCTATAGTTTGCACATGCAATTGGAAATAAGGAAAGCTTACTTCCCCCATTTTTTAAAATCACAGCTTCTAGAAGGTTTACATGATTTTGTAAAAAACACGAGTTTTTAGAAAATGTGTTTTATTTCATAAATGGAATCAACAAAGTATGCACATTCTACGTCATAACGACTTTCTATAGTTTACGCACGCGTCCGGAAATAATAAAAGCTTACTTGCCCCATTTTTTAAAATCACAGCTTCTAGAAGGTTTACATGGTTTCTTAAAAAACACGAGTTTTTATAAAATGTGTTTTATTTCATAAATGGAAGTAACAGAGTATGCACATTCTACGTCATAACGTCTTTCTATAGTTTGTGCATTCGTCCGGAAATAAGAAAAGCTTACTTCCACCGTTTTTTAAAATCACAGCTTCTAGAAGGTTTACATGATTTCTTAAAAAACACGAGTTTTTAGAAAATGTGGATTATTTCATAAATGGAATCTACAAAGTATGCACATTCTACATCATAACGACTTTCTATAGTTTGCGTATCCGTCCGGAAATAACAAAAGCTTACTTCCACCGTTTTTTAAAATCACAGCTTCTGGAAGGTTTACATGATTTCTTAAAAAACATGAGTTTTTAGAAAATGTGTTTTATTTCATAAATGGAATCAACAAAGTATGCACATTCTACGTCATAACGACTTTCTATAGTTTGCGCATGCTTCCGGAAATAAGAAAAGCTTACTTGCCCCGTTTTTTAAAATCACAGCTTCTAGAAGGTTTACATGATTTCGTAAAAAACACGAGTTTCTAGAAAATGTGTTTTATTTCATAAATGGAATCAACAAAGTATGCACATTCTACGTCGTAACGACTTTCTATAGTTTGCGCATGCGTCCAGAAATAAGAAAAGCTTACTTCCACCATTTTTTAAAATCACAGCTTCTAGAATGTTTACATGATTTCGTAAAAAACACGAGTTTTTAGAAAATCTGTTTTACTTCATAAATGGAATCTACAAAGTATCCACATTATACGTCATAACGACTTTCTATAGTTTGAGCATGCATTTGGAAATAAGAAAAGCTTACTTCCCCCGTTTTTTAAAATCACAGCTTCTAGAAGGTTTACATGATTTCTTAAAAAACACTAGTTTTTAGAAAATGTGTTTTATTTCATAAATGGAATCAACAAAGTATGCACATTCTACGTCATAACGACTTTCTATAGTTTGCGCATGTGTCCGGAAATAAGAAAAGCTTACTTCCCCCCGTTTTTTAAAATCACAGCTTCTAGAAGCTTTACATGATTTCTTAAAAAACACGAGTTTTTAGAAAATGTGTTCTATTTCATAAATGGAATCAACAAAGTATGCACATTCTACGTCATAACGACTTTCTATAGTTTGCGCATGCATCCGGAAATAACAAAAGCTTACTTCCCCCGTTTTTTAAAATCAGAGCTTCTATAATGTTTACATGATATCTTAATAAACACGATTTTTTAGAAAATGTGTTTTATTTCATAAATGGAATCAACAAAGTATGCACTTTCTACGTCATAACGACTTTCTATAGTTTGTGCACTCGTCCGGAAATAAGAAAAGCTTACTTCCACCGTTTTTTAAAATCACAGCTTCTAGAAGGTTTACATTATTTCGTAAAAAACATGAGTTTTTAGAAAATGTGCATTATTTCATAAATGGAATCTACAAAGTATGCACATTCTACGTCATAACGAATTTCTATAGTTTACGCATGCGTCCGGAAATAACAAAAGCTTACTTCCCCCGTTTTTTAAAATCACAGCTTCTAGAAGGTTTACATGATTTCTTAAAAAACACGTGTTTTTACAAAATGTGTTTTATTTCATAAATGGAATCAACAAAGTATGCACATTCTACGTCATAACAACTTTCTATAGTTTGCGCATGCGTTTGGAAATAAGAAAAGCTTACTTCCCCTATTTTTTAAAATCACAGCTTTTAGAAGGTTTACATGATTTCTTAAAAAATACGAGTTTTTAGAAAATGTGTTTTATTTCATAAATGGAATCAAAAAAGTATGCACATTCTACGTCATAACGACTTTCTATAGTTTGCACATGCGTCTTGAAATAAGAAAAGCTTACTTCCACCGTTTTTTAAAATCACAGATCTAGAAGGTTTACATGATTTCGTAAAAAACACGAGTTTTTAGAAAATGTGTTTTATTTCATAAATGGAATCTACAAAGTATGCACATTCTACGTCATAACGCCTTTCTATAGTTTGCGCATGCGTCCGGAAACAAGAAAAGCTTACTTCCAACGTTTTTTAAAATCACAGCTTCTAGAAGGTTTACATGATTTTGTAAAAAACACGAGTTTTTAGAAAATGTGTTTTATTTCATAAATGGAATCAACAAAGTATGCACATTCTATGTCATAACGACTTTCTATAGTTTGCGCATGCGTTTGGAAATAAGAAAAACTTACTTCCCCCGTTTTTTAAAATCACAGCTTTTAGAAGGTTTACATGATTTCTTTAAAAACACGAGTTTTTAGAAAATGTGTTTTATTTCATAAATGGAATCAACAAAGTATGCACATTCTATGTCATAATGACTTTCTATAGTTTGCGCATTCGTCCGGAAATAAGAAAAGCTTACTTCCCCCGTTTTTTAAAATCACAGCTTCTAGAAGGTTTACACGACTTCGTAAAAAACACGAGTTTTTGGAAAATTTGTTTTATTTCATAAATGGAATCAACAAAGTATGCACATTCTACGTCAGAACGACTTTCTATAGTTTGCGCATGAGTTCGGAAATAAGAAAAGCTTACTTCCACCGTTTTTTAAAATCTTAGCTTCTAGAAGGTTTACATGATTTCGTAAAAAACACGAGTTTTTAGATAATGTGCTTTATTTCATAAATGGAATGTATAAAGTATGCACATTCTACATCATAACGACTTTCTATAGTTTGCGCATGCGTCCGGAAATAAGAAAAGCTTACTTCCCCCGTTTCTTAAAAACACAGCTTTTAGAAGGTTTACATGATTTGTTAAAAAACACAAGTTTTGAGAAAATGTGTTTTATTTCATAAATGGAATCAACAAAGTATGCACATTCTACGTCATAACGACTTTCTATAGTTTCCGCATGCGTTTGGAAATAAGAAAAGCTTACTTCCCCCGTTTTTTAAAATCACAGCTTCTAGAAGGTTTACATGATTTCTTAAAAAACACGAGTTTTTACAAAATGTGTTTTATTTCATAAATGGAATCAACAAAGTATGCACATTCTACATCATAATGACTTTCTATAGTTTGCGCATGCGTCCGGAAATAAGAAAAGCTTACTTCCACCATTTTTTAAAATCACGTCTTCTAGAAGGTTTACATGATTTCTTAAAAAACACAAGTTTTGTGAAAATGTGTTTTATTTCATAAATGGAATCTACAAAGTATGCACATTCTACGGCATAGCGACTTACTACAGTTTGCGCATGCGTCCGTAAATAAGAAAAGCTTACTTCCCCCGTTTTTTAAAATCACAGCTTCTAGAAGGTTTACATGATTTCTTAAAAAACACGAGTTTTTAGAAAATGTGTTTCATTTCATAAATGGAATCTACAAAGTATGCACATTCTACGTCATAACGACTTTGTATAGTTTGCGCATGCGTGCAGAAATAAGAAAAGCATACTTCCACCATATTTTAAAATCACGGCTTCTAGAAGGTTTACATGATTTCCTAAAAAACACGAGTTTTTAGAAAATGTGTTTTATTTCATAAATGGAATCAACAAAGTATGCACATTCTACATCATAACGACTTTCTATAGTTTGCGGATGCGTCCGGAAATAAGAAAAGCTTACTTCCACCGTTTTTTAAAATCACAGCTTCTAAAAGGTTTACATGATTTCGTAAAAAACACGAGTTTTTAGAAAATGTGTTTTATTTCATCAATGGAATGTACAAAGTATGCACATTCTACGTCATAACGACTTTCTATTGTTTGCGCATGCGTCCGGAAATAAGAAAAGCTTACTTCCATCGTTTTTTAAAATCACAGCTTCTAGAAGGTTTACATGATTTCGTAAAAAACACAAGTTTTTAGAAAATGTGTTTTATTTCATAAATGGAATCTACAAAGTATGCACATTCTATGTCATAATGTCTTTCTATAGTTTGCGCATGCATCCGGAAACAAGAAAAGCTTACTTCCTCCGTTTTTTAAAATCACAGCTTCTAGAAGGTTTACATGATTTCTTAAAAAACACGAGTTTTTAGAAAATGTGTTTTATTTCATAAATGGAATCAACAAAGCTTGCACATTCTACGTCATAACGACTTTCTATAGTTTACGAAGTTGTCCGGAAATAAGAAAAGCTTACTTCCACCGTTTTTTAAAATCACAGCTTCTAGAAGGTTTACATGATTTCTTAAAAAACACGAGTTTTTAGAAAATGTGTTTTATTTCATAAATGGAATCAACAAAGTATGCACATTCTACGTCATAACAACTTTCTATAGTTTGCACATTCATCCGGAAAAAAGAAAAGCTTACTTCCACCGTTTTTTAAAATCACAGCTTCTAAAAGGTTTACATGATTTCGTAAAAAACACGAGTTTTTAGAAAATGTGTTTTATTTCATCAATGGAATGTACAAAGTATGCACATTCTACGTCATAACGACTTTCTATTGTTTGCGCATGCATCCGGAAATAAGAAAAGCTTACTTCCACCGTTTTTTAAAATCACAGCTTCTAGAAGATTTACATGATTTCGTAAAAAACACAAGTTTTTAGAAAATGTGTTTTATTTCATAAATGGAATCTACAAAGTATGCACATTCTACGTCATAACGACTTTCTATTGTTTGTGCATGCGTCCGGAAATAAGAAAAGCTTACTTCCACCGTTTTTTAAAATCACAGCTTCTAGAAGGTTTACATGATTTCGTAAAAAACACGAGTTTTTAGAAAATGTGTTTTATTTCATAAATGGAATTTACAAAGTATGCACATTCTACGTCATAACAACTTTCTATTGTTTGCGCATGCGTGCAGAAATAAGAAAAGCTTACTTCCACCGTTTTTTAAAATCACAGCTTCTAGAAGGTTTACATGATTTCGTAAAAAACACAAGTTTTTAGAAAATGTGTTTTATTTCATAAATGAAATCTACAAAGTATGCACATTCTACGTCATAACGACTTTCTATAATTTGCGCATGCGTTTGGAAATAAGAAAAGCTTACTTCCTCCATTTTTTAAAATCACAGCTTCTAGAAGGTTTACATGATTTCTTAAAAAACACGAGTTTTTAGAAAATGTGTTTTATTTCATAAATGGAATCAACAAAGTATGAACATTCTACGTCATAACGACTTTCTATAGTTTGCGCATGCGTCCGGAAATAAGAAAAGCTTACTTCCACCATTTTTTAAAATAACAGCTTCTAGAAGGTTTACATGATTTCTTAAAAAACATAAGTTTTGAGAAAATGTGTTTTATTTCATAAATGGAATCAGCAAAGTATGCACATTCTACGTCATAACGACTTTCTATAGTTTGTGCATTCGTCCGGAAATAAGAAAGGCTTACTTCCACCGTTTTTTAAAATCACAGCTTCTAGAAGGTTTACATTATTTCGTAAAAAACACGAGTTTTTAGAAAATGTGCATTATTTCATAAATGGAATCTACAAAGTATGCACATTCTACGTCATAACGACTTTCTATAGTTTGCGCATGCGTCCGGAAATAACGAAAGCTTACTTCCCCCGTTTTTTAAAATCAGAGCTTCTATAAGGTATACATGATTTCTTAAAAAACACGAGTTTTTACAAAATGTGTTTTATTTCATAAATGGAATCAACAAAGGATGCACATTCTACGTCATAACGACTTTCTATAGTTTGTGCACTCGTCCGGAAATAAGAAAAGCTTACTTCCACAGTTTTTTAAAATCACAGCTTCTAGAAGTTTACATTATTTCGTAAAAAACATGAGTTTTTAGAAAATGTGCATTATTTCATAAATGGAATCTACAAAGTATGCACATTCTACGTCATAACGACTTTCTATAGTTTACACATGCGTCCGGAAATAACAAAAGCTTACTTCCCCCGTTTTTTAAAATCACAGCTTCTAGAAGGTTTACATGATTTCTTAAAAAAACACGAGTTTTTACAAAATGTGTTTTATTTCATAAATGGAATCAACAAATTATGCACATTCTACGTCATAACGACTTTCTATAGTTTGCGCATGCGTTTGCCAATAAGAAATGCTTACATCCACCGTTTTTTAAAATCACAGCTTCTAGAAGGTTTACATGATTTGTTAAAAAACAAGAGTTTTTAGAAAATGTGTTTTATTCCATATATGGAATCAACAAATTATGCACATTCTACCTCATAACGACTTTCCATAGTTTGCGCATGTGTCCGGAAATAAGAAAAGCTTACTTCCCCCGTTTTTTAAAATCACAGCTTCTAGAAGTTCTACATGATTTCTTAAAAAACACGAGTTTTTAGAAAATGTTTTTTATTTCATAAATGGAATCAACAAAGTATGCACATTCTATGTCATAACGACTTTCTATAGTTTGCGCATGCGTCCGGAAATAAGAAAAGCTTACTTCCACTGTTTTTTGAAATCACAGCTTCTAGAAGGTTTACATGATTTCCTAAAAAACACGAGTTTTTAGAAAATGTGTTTTATTTCATCAATGGAATCAACAAAGTATGCACATTCTACGTCATAACAACTTTCTATAGTTTGTGCATTCGTCCAGAAATAAGAAAAGCTTACATCCCCTGTTTTTTAAAATCACGGATTCTAGAAGGTTTACATGATTTCTTATAAAACATGAGTTTTTAGAAAATCTGTTTTATTTCATAAATGGAATCAACAAAGTATGCACATTCTACGTCATAACGACTTTCTATAGTTTGCGCATGCGTTTGGAAATAAGAAAAACTTACTTCCCCCGTTTTTTAAAATCACAACTTCTAGAGGGTTTACATGATTTCTTAAAAAACACGAGTTTTTAGAAAATGTGTTTTATTTCATAAATGGAATCAACAAAGTATGCACATTTTACGTCATAACGTCTTTCTATAGTTTGCGCATGTGTCCGGAAATAAGAAAAGCTTACTTCCCCCGTTTTTTAAAATCACAGCTTCTAGAAGTTTTACATGATTTCTTGAAAAACACGAGTTTCTAGAAAATGTGTTTTATTTCATAAATGGAATCAACAAAGTATGCACATTCTACATCGTAAGGAATTTCTATAGTTTGCGCATTCGTCCGGAAATAAGAAAAGCTTACTTCCGCCGTTTTTTAAAATCACAGCTTCTAGAGGGTTTACATGATTTCTTAAAAAACACGAGTTTTTAGAAAACCTGTTTTATTTCATAAATGGAATCAACAAAGTATGCACATTCTACGTCATAACGACTTTCTATAATTTGTGCATTCATCCGGAAAAAAGAAAAGCTTACTTCAACCGTTTTTTAAAATCACAGCTTCTAAAAGGTTTACATGATTATGTAAAAAACACGAGTTTTTAGAAAATGTGTTTTATTTCTTAAATGGAATCTACAAAGTATGCACATTCTATGTCATAAAGACTTTCTATAGTTTGCACATGCGTTTGGAAATACGAAAAGCTTACTTCCACCGTTTTTTAAAATCACAGCTTCTAGAAGGCTTACATGATTTCCTAAAAGACACGAGTTTTTAGAAAATGTGTTTTATTTCATAAATGTAATCCACAAAGTATGCACATTCTACGTCATAACGACTTTCTATAGTTTGCGCATGCGTCCTGAAATAAGAAAAGCTTACTTCCACCGTTTTTTAAAATCACAGCTTCGAGAAGGTTTACATGATTTCGTAAAAAACACGAGTTTTTAGAAAATGTGTTTTATTTCATAAATGTAATCTACAAAGTATGCACATTATACGTCATAACGACTTTCTATAGTTTGCGCATGCGTCCGGAAATAAGAAAAGCTTACTTCCCCTGTTTTTTAAAATCACGGCTTCTAGAAGGTTTACATGATTTCTTAAAAAACACGAGTTTTTAGAAAATGTGTTTTATTTCATAAATGGAATCAACAAAGTATGCACATTCTACATCATAACGACTTTCTACAGTTTGCGCATGCATTTGGAAATAAGAAAAGCTTACTTCCCCCGTTTTTTAAAATCACAGCATCTAGAAGGTTTACATGTTTTCTTAAAAAACACGAGTTTTTAGAAAATGTGTTTTATTTCATAAATGGAATCAACTAAGTATGCATATTCTACGTCATAACGACTTTCTATAGTTTGCGCATGCATTTGGAAATAAGAAAAGCTCACTTCCCCTGTTTTTTAAAATCACAGCTTCTAGAAGGTTTACATGATTTCTTAAAAAACACGAGTTTTCAGAAAATGTGTTTGATTTCATAAATGGAATCAACAAAGTATGCACATTATTTGTCATAACGAATTTCTATAGTTTGCGCATGCTTCTAGAAATAAGAAAAGCTTACTTCCACCATTTTTTAAAATCACAGCTTCTAGAAAGTTTACATGATTTCGTAAAAGACACGAGTTTTTAAAAAATGTGTTTTATTTCATAAATGGAATCTACAAAGTATGCACATTTGAAGTCATAACGACTTTCTATAGTTTGCGCATGCGTCCGGGAATAAGAAAAGCTTACTTCCACTGTTTTTTAAAATCACAGCTTCTAGAAGGTTTACATGATTTCGTAAAAAACATGAGTTTTTAGAAAATGTGTTTTATTTTATAAATGGAATCTACAAAGTATGCACATTCTACGTCATAACGACTTTCTATAGTTTGCGCATGCGTCCGGAAATAAGAAAAGCTTACTTCCACCGTTTTTTAAAATCACAGCTTCTAGAAGGTTTACATGATTTCGTAAAAAACACGAGTTTTTAGAAAATGTGTTTTATTTCATAAATGGAATCTACAATGTATGCACATTCTACGTCATAACGACTTTCTATAGTTTGCGCATGCGTCTGGAAATAAGAAAAGCTTACTTCCCCCGTATATTAAAATCACAGCTTCTCGAAGGTTTACATGATTTCTTAAAAAACACGAGTTTTTAGAAAATGTTTTTTATTTCATAAATGTAATCTACAAAGTATGCACATTCTACGTCATAACGACTTTCTATAGTTTGCGCATTAGTCCAGAAATAAGAAAAGCTTACTTCCACCGTTTTTTAAAATCACAGCTTCTAGAAGGTTTACATGATTTCGTAAAAAACACGAGTTTTTAGAAAATGTGTTTTATTTCATAAATGGAATCTACAAAGTATGCACATTCTACGTCAAAACGACTTTCTATAGTTTGTGCATGCGTCCGGAAATAAGAAAAGCTTACTTCCACCGTTTTTTAAAATCACAGCTTCTAGAACGTTTACATGATTTCTTAAAAAACACAAGTTTTTAGAAAATGTGTTTTATTTCATAAATGGAATCAACAAAGTATGCACATTCTACGTCATAATGACTTCCTATAGTTTTCGCATGTGTCTGGAAATAAGAAAAGCTTACTTCCACCATTTTTTAAAATCACAGCTTCTAGAAGGTTTACATGATTTCTTAAAAAACACGAGTTTTTAGAAAATGTGTTTTATTTCATAAATTTGATCTACAAAGTATGCACATTCTACATCATAACGACTTTCTATAGTTTGCGCATGCGTCCGGAAATAAGAAAAGCTTACTTCCACCGTTTTTTAAAATCACAGCTTCCAGAAGGTTTACATGATTTCGTAAAAAACACGAGTTTTTAGAAAATGTGTTTTATTTCATAAATGGAATCTACAAAGTATGCACATTCTACGTCATAACGACTTTCTATAGTTTGCGCATGAGTCCGGAAATAAGAAAATCTTACTCCCACTGTTTTTTAAAATCACAGCTTCTAGAAGGTTTACATGATTTCGTAAAAAACACGAGTTTTTAGAAAATGTGTTTTATTTCATAAATGGAATCAACAAAGTATGCACATTTTACGTCATAACGACTTTCTATAGTTTGCGCATGTGTCCGGAAATAAGAAAAGCTTACTTCCCCCGTTTTTTAAAATCACAGCTTCTAGAAGGTTTACATGATTTCTTAAAAAACACGAGTTTCTAGAAAATGTGTTTTATTTCATAAATGGAATCAACAAAGTATGCACATTCTACGTCGTAACGACTTTCTATACTTTGCGCATGCGTTTGGAGATAAGAAAAGCTTACTTGCCCCGTTTTTTAAAATCACAGCTTCTAGAAGGTTTACATGATTTCTTAAAATACACGAGTTTTTAGAAAATGTGATTTATTTCATAAATGGAATCTACAAAGTATGCACATTCTACGTCATAACGACTTTCTATAGTTTGCGCATGCGTCCGGAAATAAGAAAAGCTTACTTCCACCATTTTTTAAAATCACAGCATCTAGAAGGTTTACATGATTTCTTAAAAAACACGAGTTTTTAGAAAATGTGTTTTATTTCATAAATGGAATCAACAAAGTATGCACATTCTACGTCATAACGACTTTCTATTGTTTGCCCATGCGTTTGGAAATAAGAAAAGCTTACTTCCACCATTTTTTAAAATCACAGCTTCTAGAAGGTTTACATGATTTCTTAAAAAACACGAGTTTTTAGAAAATGTGTTTTATTTCATCAATGGAATCAACAAAGTATGCACATTCTACGTCATAACGACTTTCTATTGTTTGCGCTTTCGTCCAGAAATAAGAAAAGCTTACTTCCACCGTTTTTTAAAAGCAGAGCTTCTAGAAGGTTTACATGATTTCGTAAAAGACACGAGTTTTTAGAAAATGTGTTTTATTTCATAAATGGAATCTACAAAGTATGCACATTATACGTCATAACGACTTTCTATAGTTTGCGCATGCATCCTGAAATAAGAAAAGCTTACTTCCACCGTTTTTTAAAATCACAGCTTCTCGAACGTTTACATGATTTCGTAAAAAACACGAGTTTTTAGAAAATGTGTTTTATTTCATAAATGGAATCAACAAAGTATGCACATTCTACGTCATAAATACTTTCTATAGTTTGCGCATGCGTCCGGAAATAAGAAAGGCTTACTTCCCCCGTTTTTTAAAATCACAGCTTCTAGAAGGTTTTGCATCATTTCTTAAAAAACACGAGTTTTTAGAAAATGTGTTTTATTTGATAAATGGAATCTACAAAGTATGCACATTCTACGTCATAACGACTTTCTATACATTGCGCATGCGTCCGGAAATAAGAAAAGCTTACTTCCACCGTTTTTTAAAATCACAGCTTCTAGAAGGTTTACATGATTTCTTAAAAAACACGAGTTTTTAGAAAATGTGTTTCATTTCATAAATGGAATCCACAAAGTATGCATTTTCTAAGTCATAACGACTTACTATAGTTTGCGCATTCGTCCGGAAATAAGAAAAGCTTACTTCCACCGTTTTTAAAATCACAGCTTCTAAAAGGTTTACATGATTTCGTAAAAAACACGTGTTTTTAGAAAATGTGTTTTATTTCCTAAATGGAATCTACAAAGTATGCACATTCTACGTCATAACGACTTTCTATAGTTTGCTCATGCGTCCGGAAATAAGAAAAGCTTACTTCCACCGTTTTTTAAAATCACAGCTTCTAGAAGGTTTACATGATTTCGTAAAAGACACGAGTTTTTAGAAAATGTGTTTTATTTCATAAATGGAATCTACAAAGTATGCACATTATACGTCATAACAACTTTCTATAGTTTGCGCATGCATCCGGAAATAAGAAAAGCTTACTTCCACCGTTTTTTAAAATCACAACTTCTAGAAGGTTTACATGATTTCGTAAAAAACACGAGTTTTTAGAAAATGTGTTTTATTTAATAAATGGAATCTACAAAGTATGCACATTCTACGTCATAACGACTTTCTATAGTTTGCGCATGCGTCCGGAAATAAGAAAAGCTTACTTCCACCGTTTTTTAAAATCACAGCTTCTAGAAGGTTTTACATGATTTCGTAAAAAATACGAGTTTTTAGAAAATGTGTTTTATTTCATAAATGGAATCTACAAAGTATCCACATTCTACGTCATAACGACTTTCTATAGTTTGCGCATGCGTCCGGAAATAAGAAAACCTTACTTCCACCGTTTTTTAAAATCACAGCTTCTAGAAGGTTTGCATGATTTCGTAAAAAACACGAGTTTTTAGAAAATGTGTTTTATTTCATATATGGAATCTACAAAGTATGCACATTCTATGTCATAACGACTTTCTATAATTTGCGCATGCGTTTGGAAATAAGAAAAGCTTACTTCCTCCGTTTTTTAAAATCACAGCTTCTAGAAGGTTTACATGATTTCTTAAAAAACACGAGTTTTTAGAAAATGTGTTTTATTTCATAAATGGAATCAACAAAGTATGCACATTCTACGTCATAATGATTTTCTATAATTTGCGCATGCGTTTGGAAATAAGAAAAGCTTACTTCCCCCGTTTTTTAAAATCACAGCTTCTAGAAGGTTTACATGATTTCTTAAAAAACACGAGTTTTTAGAAAATGTGTTTTATTTCATAAATGGAATCAACAAAGTATGGACATTCTACGTCATAACGAATTTCTATTGTTTGTGCATTCGTCCGGAAATAAGAAAAGCTTACTTCCACCGTTTTTTAAAATTACAGCTTCTAGAAGGTTTACATGATTTCGTAAAAGACACGAGTTTTTAAAAAATGTGTATTCTTTCATAAATGGAATCTACAAAGTAAGCACATTCGACATCATAACGACTTTCTATAGTTTGCTCATGCGTCCGGAAATAAGAAAAGCTTACTTCCACCGTTTTTTAAAATCACAACTTCTAGAAGGTTTACATGATTTCGTAAAAAACACGAATTTTTAGAAAATGTGTATTATTTCATAAATGGAATCTACAAAGTATGCACATTCTACGTCATAACGACTTTCTATAGTATGCGGATGCGTCCGGAAATAAGAAAAGCTTAGTTCCCCCGTTTTTTAAAATCACAGCTTCTAGAAGGTTTACATGATTTCTTAAAAAACAAGAATTTTTAGAAAATGTGTTTTATTTCATAGATGGAATCAACAAAGTATGCACATTCTACGTCATAACGACTTTCTATGGTTTGCGCATACGTTCAGAAATAAGATAAGCTTACTTCCACCGTTTTTTAAAATCACAGCTTCTAGAAGGTTTACATGATTTATAAAAAAACACAAGTTTTTAGAAAATGTGTTTTATTTCATAAATGGAATCAAGAAATTATGCACATTCTAGGTCATAACGACTTTCTATAATTTGCGCATGCGTCCAGAAATAAGAAAAGCTTACTACCACCGTTTTTTAAAATCACAGCTTCTAGAAGGTTTACATGATTTCGTAAAAAACACGAGTTTTTAGAAAATGTGTTTTATTTCATAAATGTAATCTACAAAGTATGCACATTCTACGTCATAACGACTTTCTATAGTTTGCGCATACGTCCAGAAATAAGATAAGCTTACTTCCACCGTTTTTTAAAATCACAGCTTCTAGAAGGTTTACATGATTTCTTAAAAAACACAAGTTTTTAGAAAATGTGTTTTATTTCATAAATGGAATCAACAAAGTATGCACATTCTACGTCATAACGACATTCTATTGTTTGTGCATTCGTCCGGAAATAAGAAAAGCTTACTTCCACCGTTTTTTAAAATCACAGCTTCTAGAAGGTTTACATGATTTCGTAAAAAACATGAGTTTTTTGAAAATGTGTTTTATTTCATAAATGGAATCAACAAAGTATGCACATTCTACGTCATAACGGCTTTCTGTAGTTTGCACATTCGTCCAGAAATAAGAAAAGCTTACTTCCACAATTTTTTAAAATCACAACTTCTAGAAGGTTTACATGATTTCGTAAAAAACACGAGTTTTTAGAAAATGTGTTTTATTTCATAAATGGAATCTACAAAGTATGCACATTCTACGTCATAACGACTTTCTATAGTTTGCGCATGCGTCCGGAAATAAGAAAAGCTTACTTCCACCGTTTTTTAAAAGCACGGCTTCTAGAAGGTTTACATGATTTCGTAAAAAATACGAGTTTTTAGAAATTGTGTTTTATTTCATAAATGGAATCTACAAAGTATCCACATTCTACGTCATAACGACTTTCTATAGTTTGCGCATGCGTCCGGAAATAAGAAAAGCTTACTTCCACCGTTTTTTAAAATCACAACTTCTAGAATTTACATGATTTCGTAAAAAACACGAAATTTTAGAAAATGTGTATTATTTCATAAATGGAATCTACAAAGTATGCACATTCTACGTCATAACGAATTTCTATAGTATGCGGATGCGTCCGGAAATAAGAAAAGCTTACTTCCCCCGTTTTTTAAAATCACAGCTTCTAGAAGGTTTACATGATTTCTTAAAAAACAAGAATTTTTAGAAAATATGTTTTATTTCATAGATGGAATCAACAAAGAATGCACATTCTACGTCATAACGACTTTCTATAGTTTGTGCATACGTCCAGAAATAAGAAAAGCTTACTTCCACCGTTTTTTAAAATCACAGCTTCTAGAAGGTTTACATGATTTCTTAAAAAACACAAGTTTTTAGAAAATGTGTTTTATTTCATAAATGGAATCAACAAAGTATGCACATTCTAAATCATAACGACTTTCTATAGTTTGTGCATTCGTCCGGAAATACGAAAAGCTTACTTCCACCGTTTTTTAAAATCACAGCTTCTAGAAGGTTTACATGATTTATTAAAAAACACGAGTTTGAGGAAAATGTGTTTTATTTCATAAATGGATTCAACAAAGTATGCACATTCTACGTCATAACGACTTTCTATAGTTTGCGCATTCATCCGGAAATAAGAAAAGCTTACTTCCACCATTTTTTAAAATCACAGCTTCTAAAAGGTTTACATGATTTCGTAAAAAACACGAGGTTTTAGAAAATGTGTTTTATTTCATAAATGGAATCTACAAAGTATGCACATTCGACGTCATAACCACTTTCTATAGTTTGCACATGCGTCCGGAAATAAGAAAAGCTTACTTCCACCGTTTTTTAAAATCACAGCTTCGAGAAGGTTTACATGATTTCGTAAAAAACACGAGTTTTTAGAAAATGTGTTTTATTTCATAAATGTAATCTACAAAGTATGCACATTCTACGTCATAACGACTTTCTATAGTTTGTGCATGCGTCCGGAAATAAGAAAATCTTACTTTCCCCGTTTTTTAAAATCACAGCTTCTAGAAGGTTTACATGATTTCTTAAAAAACACGAGTATTTAGAAAATGTGTTTTATTTCATAAATGGAATCAACAAACTATGCACATTCTACGTCATAACGACTTTCTACAGTTTGCGCATGCATTTGGAAATAAGAAAAGCTTACTTCCCCCGTTTTTTAAAATCACAGCTTCTAGAAGGTTTACATGATTTCTTAAAAAACACGAGTTTTTAGAAAATGTGTTTTATTTCATAAATGGTATCAACAAAGCATGCACATTCTACGTCATAACGAATTTCTATGGTTTGCGCATGCGTCCGGAAATAAGAAAAGCTTACTTCCACCATTTTTTAAAATCACAGCTTCTAGAAGGTTTACATGATTTCTTAAAAAACACGAGTTGTTAGAAAATGTGTTTTATTTCATAAATCGAATCAACAAAGTATGCACATTCTACGTCATAACGACATTCTATTGTTTGTGCATTCGTCCGGAAATAAGAAAAGCTTACTTCCACCGTTTTTTAAAATCACAGCTTCTAGAAGGTTTACATGATTTCTTAAAAAACACGAGTTTTTAGAAAATGTGTTTAATTTAATAAATGGAATCAACAAAGTATGCACATTCTACGTCATAACGACTTTCTATTGTTTGCGCATTCGTCCGGAAATAAGAAAAGCTTACTTCCACCGTTTTTTAAAATTACAGCTTCTAGAAGGTTTACATGATTTCGTAAAAGACACGAGTTTTTAAAAAATGTGTATTCTTTCATAAATGGAATCTACAAAGTATGCACATTCGACATCATAACGACTTTCTATAGTTTGCGCATGCGTCCGGAAATAAGAAAAGCTTACTTCCACCGTTTTTTAAAATCACAACTTCTAGAAGGTTTACATGATTTCGTAAAAAACACGAATTTTTTGAAAATGTGTATTATTTCGTAAATGGAATCTACAAAGTATGCACATTCTACGTCATAACGACTTTCTATAGTATGCGAATGCGTCCGGAAATAAGAAAAGCTTACTTCCCCCGTTTTTTAAAATCACAGCTTCTAGAAGGTTTACATGATTTCTTAAAAAACAAGAATTTTTAGAAAATGTGTTTTATTTCATAGATGGAATCAACAAAGTATGCACATTCTACGTCATAACGACTTTCTATGGTTTGCGCATACGTTCAGAAATAAGATAAGCTTACTTCCACCGTTTTTTAAAATCACAGCTTCTAGAAGGTTTACATGATTTATTAAAAAACACAAGTTTTTAGAAAATGTGTTTTATTTCATAAATGGAATCAAGAAATTATGCACATTCTACGTCATAACGACTTTCTATAATTTGCGCATGCGTCCAGAAATAAGAAAAGCTTACTTCCACCGTTTTTTAAAATCACAGCTTCTAGAAGGTTTACATGATTTCGTAAAAAACACGAGTTTTTAGAAAATGTGTTTTATTTCATAAATGTAACCTACAAATTATGCACATTCTACATCATAACGACTTTCTATAGTTTGCGCATACGTCCAGAAATAAGATAAGCTTACTTCCACCGTTTTTTAAAATCACAGCTTCTAGAAGGTTTACATGATTTCTTAAAAAACACAAGTTTTTAGAAAATGTGTTTTATTTCATAAATGGAATCAACAAAGTATGCACATTCTACGTCATAACGACATTCTATTTTTTGTGCATTCGTCCGGAAATAAGAAAAGCTTACTTACACCGTTTTTTAAAATCACAGCTTCTAGAAGGTTTACATGATTTCGTAAAAGACAGGAGTTTTCAAATTATGTGTTTTATGTCATAAATGGAATCTACAAAGTATGCACATTCTACGTCATAACGACTTTATTTAGTTTGCGCATGCGGCCGGAAATAAGAAAAGCTTACTTCCACAATTTTTTAAAATCACAACTTCTAGAAGGTTTACATGATTTCGTAAAAAACACGAGTTTTTAGAAAATGTGTTTTATTTCATAAATGGAATCTACAAAGTATGCACATTCTACGTCATAACGACTTTCTATAGTTTGCGCATGCGTCCGGATGTATGAAAAGCTTACTTCCACCGTTTAGTAAAATCACAGCTTCTAGAAGGTTTACATGATTTCGTAAAAAATACGATTTTTTAGAAAATGTGTTTTATTTCATAAATGGAATCTACAAAGTATCCACATTCTACGTCATAACGACTTTCTATAGTTTGCGCATGCGTCCGGAAATAAGAAAAGCTTACTTCCACCGTTTTTTAAAATCAAAGCTTCTAGAAGGTTTACATGATTTCGTAAAAAACACGAGTTTTTAGAAAATGTGTTTTATTTCATAAATGGAATCTACAAAGCATGCACATTCGACATCATAACGACTTTCTATAGTTTGCGCATGCATCCGTAAATAAGAAAAGCTTACTTCCACCGTTTTTTAAAATCACAACTTCTAGAAGGTTTACATGATTTCGTAAAAAACACGAATTTTTAGAAAATGTGTATTATTTCATAAATGGAATCTACAAAGTATGCACATTCTACGTCATAACGAGTTTCTATAGCATGCGGATGCGTCCCGAAATAAGAAAAGCTTACTTCCTCCGTTTTTTAAAATCAAAGCTTCTAGAAGGTTTACATGATTTCTTAAAAAACAAGAATTTTTAGAAAATGTGTTTTATTTCATAGATGGAATCAACAAAGTATGCACATTCTACGTCATAACGACTTTCTATAGTTTGCGCATACGTCCAGAAATAAGAAAAGCTGACTTCCACCGTTTTTTAAAATCACAGCTTCTAGAAGGTTTACATGATTTCTTAAAAAACACGAGTTTGAGGAAAATGTGTTTTATTTCATAAATGGAATCAACAAAGTATACACATTCTACGTCATAACGACTTTCTATAGTTTGCGCATTCATCCGGAAATAAGAAAAGCTTACTTCCACCATTTTTTAAAATCACAGCTTCTAAAAGGTTTACATGATTTCGTAAAAAACACGAGTTTTTAGAAAATGTGTTTTATTTCATAAATGGAATCTACAAAGTATGCACATTCTACGTCATAACCACTTTCTATAGTTTGCACATGCGTCCGGAAATAAGAAAAGCTTACTTCCACCGTTTTTTAAAATCACAGCTTCTAGAAGGTTTACATGATTTCGTAAAAAACACGAGTTTTTAGAAAATGTGTTTTATTTCATAAATGTAATCTACAAAGTATGCACATTCTACGTCATAACGACTTTCTATAGTTTGTGCATGCGTCCGGAAATAAGAAAAGCTTACTTCCCCCGTTTTTTAAAATCACAGCTTCTAGAAGGTTTACATGATTTCTTAAAAAACACGAGTATTTAGAAAATGTGTTTTATTTCATAAATGGAATCAACAAACTATGCACATTCTACGTCATAACGACTTTCTACAGTTTGCGCATGCATTTGGAAATAAGAAAAGCTTACTTCTCCCGTTTTTTAAAATCACAGCTTCTAGAAGGTTTACATGATTTCTTAAAAAACACGAGTTTTTAGAAAATGTGTTTTATTTCATAAATGGAATCAACAAGGCATGCACATTCTATGTCATAAGGAATTTCTATAGTTTGCGCATGCGTCCGGAAATAAGAAAAGCTTACTACCACCATTTTTTAAAATCACAGCTTCTAGAAGGTTTACATGATTTCTTAAAAAACACGAGTTTTTAGAAAATGTGTTTTATTTCATAAATGGAATCTACAAAGTATGCACATTCTACGTCATAACGACTTTCTATAGTTTGCGCATGCGTCCGGAAATATGAAAAGCTTACTTCCACCGTTTTTTAAAATCACAGCTTCTAGAAGGTTTACATGATTTCGTAAAAAATACGAGTTTTTAGAAAATGTGTTTTATTTCATAAGTGAAATCTACAAAGTATCCACATTCTACGTCATAACGACATTCTATAGTTTGCGCATGCGTCCGGAAATAAGAAAAGCTTACTTCCACCGTTTTTTAAAATCACAGCTTCTAGAAGGTTTACATGATTTCGTAAAAAACACGAGTTTTTATAAAATGTGTTTTATTTCATAAATGGAATCTACAAAGTATGCACATTCTACGTCATAACGACTTTCTATAATTTGCGCATGCGTTTGGAAATAAGAAAAGCTTACTTCCTCCGTTTTTTAAAATCACAGCTTCTAGAAGGTTTACATGATTTCTTAAAAAACACGAGTTTTTAGAAAATGTGTTTTATTTCATAAATGGAATCAACAAAGTATGCACATTCTACGTCATAACGACTTTCTATTGTTTGCGCATTCGTCCGGAAATAAGAAAAGCTTACTTCCACCGTTTTTTAAAATTACAGCTTCTAGAAGGTTTACATGATTTCGTAAAAGACACGAGTTTTTAAAAAATGTGTTTTCTTTCATAAATGGAATCTACAAAGTATGCACATTCGACATCATAACGAATTTCTATAGTTTGCGCATGCGTCCGGAAATAAGAAAAGCTTACTTCAACCGTTTTTTTAAATCACAACTTCTAGAAGGTTTACATGATTTCGTAAAAAACACGAATTTTTAGAAAATGTGTATTATTTCATAAATGGAATCTACAAAGTATGCACATTCTACGTCATAACGAGTTTCTATAGCATGCGGATGCGTCCGGAAATAAGAAAAGCTTACTTCCCCCGTTTTTTAAAATCACAGCTTCTAGAAGGTTTACATGATTTCTTAAAAAACAAGAATTTTTAGAAAATGTGTTTTATTTCATAGATGGAATCAACAAAGTATGCACATTCTACGTCATAACGACTTTCTATAGTTTGCGCATACGTCCAGAAATAAGAAAAGCTTACTTCCACCGTTTTTTAAAATCACAGCTTCTAGAAGGTTTACATGATTTCTTAAAAAACACAAGTTTTTAGAAAATGTGTTTTATTTCATAAATGGAATCAACAAAGTATGCACATTCTAAATCATAACGACTTTCTATAGTTTGTGCATTCGTCCGGAAATAAGAAAAGCTTACTTCCACCGTTTTTTAAAATCACAGCTTCTAGAAGGTTTACATGATTTCTTAAAAAACACGAGTTTGAGGAAAGTGTGTTTTATTTCATAAATGGAATCAACAAAGTATGCACATTCTACGTCATAACGACTTTCTATAGTTTGCGCATTCATCCGGAAATAAGAAAAGCTTACTTCCACCGTTTTTTAAAATCACAGCTTCTAAAAGGTTTACATGATTTCGTAAAAAACACGAGTTTTTAGAAAATGTGTTTTTATTTCATAAATGGAATCTACAAAGTATGCACATTCTACATCATAACCACTTTCTATAGTTTGCACATGTGTCCGGAAATAAGAAAAGCTTACTTCCACCGTTTTTTAAAATCACAGCTTCTAGTAGGTTTACATGATTTCGTAAAAAACACGAGTTTTTAGAAAATGTGTTTTATTTCATAAATGTAATCTACAAAGTATGCACATTCTACGTCATAACAACTTTCTATAGTTTACGCATGCGTCCGGAAATAAGAAAAGCTTACTTCCCCCGTTTTTTAAAATCACATATTCTAGAAGGTTTACATGATTTCTTAGAAAACACGAGTATTTAGAAAATGTGTTTTATTTCATAAATGGAATCAACAAACTATGCACATTCTACGTCATAACGACTTTCTACAGTTTGCGCATGCATTTGGAAATAAGAAAAGTTTACTTCCCCCGTTTTTTAAAAGCACAGCTTCTAGAAGGTTTACATGATTTCGTAAAAAACACGAGTTTTTAGAAAATGTGTTTTATTTCATAAATGGAATCAACAAAGCATGCACATTCTACGTCATAACGAATTTCTATAGTTTGCGCATGCGTCCGGAAATAAGAAAAGCTTACTTCCACCATTTTTTAAAATCACAGCTTCTAGAAGGTTTACATGATTTCTTAAAAAACACGAGTTTTTAGAAAATGTGTTTTATTTCATAAATCGAATCAACAAAGTATGCACATTCTACGTCATAACGACATTCTATTGTTTGTGCATTCGTCCGGAAATAAGAAAAGCTTACTTCCACCGTTTTTTAAAATCACAGCTTCTAGAAGGTTTACATGATTTCGTAAAAAACATGAGTTTTTAGAAAATGTGTTTTATTTTATAAATGGAATCAACAAAGTATGCACATTCTACGTCATAACGACTTTCTGTAGTTTGCGCATTCGTCCAGAAATACGAAAAGCTTACTTCCACCGTTTTTTAAAATCACAGCTTCTAGAAGGTTTACATGATTTCGTAAAAGACACGAGTTTTCAAATTATGTGTTTTATGTCATAAATGGAATCTACAAAGTATGCACATTCTACGTCATAACGACTTTCTTTAGTTTGCGCATGCGTCCGGAAATAAGAAAAGCTTACTTCCACAATTTTTTAAAATCACAACTTCTAGAAGGTTTACATGATTTCGTAAAAAACACGAGTTTTTAGAAAATGTGTTTTATTTCATAAATGGAATCTACAAAGTATGCACATTCTACATCATAACGACTTTCTATAGTTTGCGCATGCGTCCGGAAATAAGAAAAGCTTACTTCCACCGTTTTTTAAAATCACAGCTTCTAGAAGGTTTACATCATTTCGTAAAAAATACGAGTTTTTAGAAAATGTGTTTTATTTCATAAATGGTATCTACAAAGTATCCACATTCTACGTCATAACGACTTTCTATAGTTTGCGCATGCGTCCGGAAATAAGAAAAGCTTACTTCCACCGTTTTTTAAAATCACAGCTTCTAGAAGGTTTACATGATTTCGTAAAAAACACGAGTTTTTAGAAAATGTGTTTTATTTCATAAATGGAATCTACAAAGTATGCACATTCTACGTCATAACGACTTTCTATAATTTGCGCATGCGTTTGGAAATAAGAAAAGCTTACTTCCTCCGTTTTTTAAAATCACAGCTTCTAGAAGGTTTACATGATTTCTTTAAAAACACGAGTTTTTAGAAAATGTGTTTTATTTCATAAATGGAATCAACAAAGTATGCACATTCTACGTCATAACGACTTTCTATAATTTGCGCATGCGTTTGGAAATAAGAAAAGCTTACTTCCCCCGTTTTTTAAAATCACAGCTTCTAGAAGGTTTACATGATTTCTTAAAAAACACGAGTTTTTAGAAAATGTGTTTTATTTCATAAATGGAATCAACAAAGTATGCACATTCTACGTCATAACGACTTTCTATTGTTTGCGCATTCGTCCGGAAATAAGAAAAGCTTACTTCCACCGTTTTTTAAAATTACAGCTTCTAGAAGGTTTACATGATTTCCTAAAAGACACGAGTTTTTAAAAAATGTGTTTTCTTTCATAAATGGAATCTACAAAGTATGCACATTCGACATCATAACGACTTTCTATAGTTTGCGCATGCGTCCGGAAATAAGAAAAGCTTACTTCCATCGTTTTTTAAAATCACAACTTCTAGAAGGTTTACATGATTTCGTAAAAAACACGAATTTTTAGAAAATGTGTATTATTTCATAAATGGAATCTACAAAGTATCCACATTCTACGTCATAACGAGTTTCTATAGTATGCGGATGCGTCCGGAAATAAGAAAAGCTTACTTCCCCCGTGTTTTAAAATCACAGCTTCTAGAAGGTTTACATGATTTCTTAAAAAACAAGAATTTTTAGAAAATGTGTTTTATTTCATAGATGGAATCAACAAAGTATGCACATTCTACGTCATAACGACTTTCTATAGTTTGCGCATACGTCCAGAAATACGAAAAGCTTACTTCCACCATTTTTTAAAATCACAGCTACTAGAAGGTTTACATGATTTCTTAAAAAACACAAGTTTTTAGAAAATGTGTTTTATTTCATCAATGGAATCAACAAACTATGCACATTCTAAATCATAACGTCTTTCTATAGTTTGTGCATTCGTCCGGAAATAAGAAAGCTTAATTCCACCGTTTTTTAAAATCACAGCTTCTAGAATGTTTACATGATTTCTTAAAAACACGAGTTTGAGGAAAATGTGTTTTATTTCATAAATGGAATCAACAAAGCATGCACATTCTACGTCATAACGACTTTCTATAGTTTGCGCATTCATCCGGAAATAAGAAAAGCTTACTTCCACCGTTTTTTAAAATCACAGCTTCTAGAAGGTTTACATGATTTCGTAAAAAACACGAGTTTTTAGAAAATGTGTTTTATTTCATAAATGGAATCTACAAAGTATGCACATTCTACATCATAACCACTTTCTATAGTTTGCACATGTGTCCGGAAATAAGAAAAGCTTAATTCCACCATTTTTAAAAATCACAGCTTCTAGGAGGTTTACATGATTTCTTAAAAAACACGAGTTTTTAGAAAATGTGTTTTATTTCATAAATTGAATCAACAAAGTATGCACATTCTACATCATAACGACTTTCTATAGTTTGCGCATGCGTCCGGAAATAAGAAAAGCTTACTTCCACCGTTTTTTAAAATCACAGCTTCTAGAAGGTTTACATGATTTCTTAAAAAACAAGAGTTTTTAGAAAATGTGTTTTATTTCATAAATGGAATCAACAAAGTATGCACATTCTACGTCATAACGACTTTCTATAGTTTGCGCATGCATTCGGAAATAAGAAAAGCTTACTTCCCCCGTTTTTAAAAATCACAGCGTCTAGGAGGTTTACATGATTTCTTAAAAAACACGAGTTTTTAGAAAATGTGTTTTATTTCGTAAATGGAATCAACAAAGTATGCACAATCTACGTCATAACGACTTTCTATAGTTTGCGCATGCATCCGGAAATAAGAAAAGCTTACTTCCACCGTTTTTTAAAATCATAGCTTCTAGAAGGTTTACATGATTTCGTAAAAAACACGAGTTTTTAGAAAATCTGTTTTATTTCATAAATAGAATCAACAAAGTATGCACATTCTACGTCATAATGACTTTCTATAGTTTGCGCATGCGTCCGGAAATAAGAAAAGCTTACTTCCCCCGTTTTTTAAAATCACAACTTCTAGAAGGTTTACATGATTTCGTAGAAAAAACGAGTTTTTAGAAAATGTGTTTTATTTCATAAACGGAATCAACAAAGTATGCACATTCTATGGCATAACAACTTTCTATAGTTTGCGCATTCGTCCGGAAATAAGAAAAGCTTACTTCCACCGTTTTTTAAAATCACAGCTTCTAGAAGGTTTACATGATTTCGTAAAAAACACGAGTTTTTAGAAAATGTGCTTTATTTCATAAATGGAATCTACAAAGTATGCACATTTTACGTCATAACGACTTTCTTTAGTTTGCGCATGCGTCCGAAAATACGAAAAGCTTACTTCTACCATTTTTTAAAATCACAACTTCTAGAAGGTTTACATGATTTCTTAAAAAACACAAGTTTTTAGAAAATGTGTTTTATTTCATAAATGGAATCTACAAAGTATGCACATTCTATGTCATAATGACTTTCTATAGTTTGCGCATGCGTTCGGAAATAAGAAAAGCTTACTTCCACCGTTTTTTAAAATCACAGCTTCTAGACGGTTTACATGATTTCTTAAAAAACACGAGTTTTTAGAAAATGTGTTTTATTTCATAAATGGTATCAACAAAGTATGTACATTCTACGTCATAATTACTTTCTATAGTTTGCGCATTCATACGGAAATAAGAAAAGCTTACTTCCACCGTTTTTTAAAATCACAGCTTCTAGAAGGTTTACATGATTTCTTAAAAAACCTGAGTTTTTAGAAAATGTGTTTTATTTCATAAATGGAATCAACAAAGTATGCACATTCTACATCATAACGACTTTCTATAGTTTGCGCATTCGTCCGGAAATAAGAAAAGCTTACTTCCATCGTTTTTTAAAATCACAACTTCTAGAAGGTTTACATGATTTCTTAAAAAACATGAGTTTTTAGAAAATGTGTTATATTTCATAAATGGAATCAACAAAGTATGCACATTCTACGTCATAATGACTCTCTATAGTTTGCGCATCCATCCGGAAATAAGAAAAGCTTACTTCCACCGTTTTTTAAAATCACATCTTCTAGAAGGTTTACATGATTTTGTAAAAAACACGAGTTTTTAGAAAATGTGTTTTATTTCATAAATGGAATCTACAAAGTACGCACGTTCTACGTCATAACGACTTTCTATATTTGGGCATGCGTCCGAAAATAAGAAAAGCTTACTTCCACCGTTTTTTAAAATCACAGCTTCTAGAAGGTTTACATGATTTCTTAAAAAACACGAGTTTTTAGAAAATATGTTTTATTTCATAAATGGAATCTACAAAGTATGCACATTCTATGTCACAACGACTTTCTATAGTTTGCGCATGCGTCCGGAAATAAGAAAAGCTTCCTTCCCCCATTTTTAAAAATCACAGCTTCTAGGAGGTTTACATGATTTCTTAAAAAACACGAGTTTTTAGAAAATGTGTTTTATTTCATAAATTGAATCAACAAAGTATGCACATTCTACATCATAACGACTTTCTATAGTTTGCGCATGCGTCCGGAAATAAGAAAAGCTTACTTCCACCGTTTTTTAAAATCACAGCTTCTAGAAGGTTTACATGATTTCTTAAAAAACAAGAGTTTTTAGAAAATGTGTTTTATTTCATAAATGGAATCAACAAAGTATGCACATTCTACGTCATAACGACTTTCTATAGTTTGCGCATGCATTCGGAAATAAGAAAAGCTTACTTCCCCCGTTTTTAAAAATCACAGCGTCTAGGAGGTTTACATGATTTCTTAAAAAACACGAGTTTTTAGAAAATGTGTTTTATTTCGTAAATGGAATCAACAAAGTATGCACAATCTACGTCATAACGACTTTCTATAGTTTGCGCATGCGTCCGGAAATAAGAAAAGCTTACTTCCACCGTTTTTTAAAATCATAGCTTCTAGAAGGTTTACATGATTTCGTAAAAAACACGAGTTTTTAGAAAATCTGTTTTATTTCATAAATAGAATCAACAAAGTATGCACATTCTACGTCATAATGACTTTCTATAGTTTGCGCATGCGTCCGGAAATAAGAAAAGCTTACTTCCCCCGTTTTTTAAAATCACAACTTCTAGAAGGTTTACATGATTTCGTAGAAAAAACGAGTTTTTAGAAAATGTGTTTTATTTCATAAACGGAATCAACAAAGTATGCACATTCTATGGCATAACAACTTTCTATAGTTTGCGCATTCGTCCGGAAATAAGAAAAGCTTACTTCCACCGTTTTTTAAAATCACAGCTTCTAGAAGGTTTACATGATTTCGTAAAAAACACGAGTTTTTAGAAAATGTGCTTTATTTCATAAATGGAATCTACAAAGTATGCACATTTTACGTCATAACGACTTTCTTTAGTTTGCGCATGCGTCCGAAAATATGAAAAGCTTACTTCTACCATTTTTTAAAATCACAACTTCTAGAAGGTTTACATGATTTCTTAAAAAACACAAGTTTTTAGAAAATGTGTTTTATTTCATAAATGGAATCTACAAAGTATGCACATTCTATGTCATAATGACTTTCTATAGTTTGCGCATGCGTTCGGAAATAAGAAAAGCTTACTTCCACCGTTTTTTAAAATCACAGCTTCTAGACGGTTTACATGATTTCTTAAAAAACACGAGTTTTTAGAAAATGTGTTTTATTTCATAAATGGTATCAACAAAGTATGTACATTCTACGTCATAATGACTTTCTATAGTTTGCGCATTCATACGGAAATAAGAAAAGCTTACTTCCACCGTTTTTTAAAATCACAGCTTCTAGAAGGTTTACATGATTTCTTAAAAAACACGAGTTTTTAGAAAATGTGTTTTATTTCATAAATGGAATCAACAAAGTATGCACATTCTACATCATAACGACTTTCTATAGTTTGCGCATTCGTCCGGAAATAAGAAAAGCTTACTTCCATCGTTTTTTAAAATCACAACTTCTAGAAGGTTTACATGATTTCTTAAAAAACATGAGTTTTTAGAAAATGTGTTATATTTCATAAATGGAATCAACAAAGTATGCACATTCTACGTCATAATGACTCTCTATAGTTTGCGCATCCATCCGGAAATAAGAAAAGCTTACTTCCACCGTTTTTTAAAATCACATCTTCTAGAAGGTTTACATGATTTTGTAAAAAACACGAGTTTTTAGAAAATGTGTTTTATTTCATAAATGGAATCTACAAAGTACGCACGTTCTACGTCATAACGACTTTCTATATTTGGGCATGCGTCCGAAAATAAGAAAAGCTTACTTCCACCGTTTTTTAAAATCACAGCTTCTAGAAGGTTTACATGATTTCTTAAAAAACACGAGTTTTTAGAAAATATGTTTTATTTCATAAATGGAATCTACAAAGTATGCACATTCTATGTCACAACGACTTTCTATAGTTTGCGCATGCGTCCGGAAATAAGAAAAGCTTACTTCCCCCATTTTTAAAAATCACAGCTTCTAGGAGGTTTACATGATTTCTTAAAAAACACGAGTTTTTAGAAAATGTGTTTTATTTCATAAATTGAATCAACAAAGTATGCACATTCTACATCATAACGACTTTCTATAGTTTGCGCATGTGTCCAGAAATAAGAAAAGCTTACTTCCACCGTTTTTTAAAATCACAGCTTCTAGAAGGTTTACATGATTTCTAGAAAAAAAAAAGTTTTTAGAAAATGTGTTTTATTTCATAAATAGAATCAACAAAGTATGCACATTCTACGTCATAACGACTTTCTATAGTTTGCGCATGCGTTCGGAAATAAGAAAAGCTTACTTCCCCCGTTTTTAAAAATCACAGCGTCTAGGAGGTTTACATGATTTCTTAAAAAACACGAGTTTTTAGAAAATGTGTTTTATTTCATAAATGGAATCAACAAAGTATGCACAATCTACGTCATAACGACTTTCTATAGTTTGCGCATGCGTCCGGAAATAAGAAAAGCTTACTTCCACCGTTTTTTAAAATCATACCTTCTAGAAGGTTTACATGATTTCGTAAAAAACACGAGTTTTTAGAAAATCTATTTTATTTCATAAATAGAATCAACAAAGTATGCACATTCTACGTCATAACGACTTTCTATAGTTTGTGCATGCGTCCGGAAATAAGAAAAGCTTACTTCCCCCGTTTTTTAAAATCATAGCTTCTAGAAGGTTTACATGATTTCGTAAAAAACACGAGTTTTTAGAAAATGTGTTTTATTTCATAAATGGAATCAACAAAGTATGCACATTCTATGGCATAACAACTTTCTATAGTTTGCGCATTCGTCCGGAAATAAGAAAAGCTTACTTCCACCGTTTTTTAAAATCACAGCTTCTAGAAGGTTTACATGATTTCGTAAAAAACACGAGTTTTTAGAAAATGTGCTTTATTTCATAAATGGAATCTACAAAGTATGCACATTTTACGTCATAACGACTTTCTTTAGTTTGCGCATGCGTCCGAAAATACGAAAAGCTTACTTCCACCATTTTTTAAAATCACAACTTCTAGAAGGTTTACATGATTTCTTAAAAAACACGAGTTTTTAGAAAATGTGTTTTATTTCATAAATGGAATCTACAAAGTATGCACATTCTATGTCATAATGACTTTCTATAGTTTGCGCATGCGTTCGGAAATAAGAAAAGCTTACTTCCACTGTTTTTTAAAATCACAGCTTCTAGAAGGTTTACATGATTTCGTAAAAAACATGAGTTTTTAGAAAATGTGTTTTATTTCATAAATGGAATTTACAAAGTATGCACATTCTACGTCATAACGACTTTCTATAGTTTACGCATTCGTCCGGAAATAAGAAAAGCTTACTTCCACCGTTTTTTAAAATCACAGCTTCTAGAAGGTTTACATGATTTCGTAAAAAACACGAGTTTTTAGAAGATGTCTTTTCTTTCATAAATGGAATCTACAAAGTATGCACATTCTACGTCATAAGGAATTTCTATAATTTGCGCATGCGTTTGGAAATAAGAAAAACTTACTTCCCCCGTTTTTTAAAATCACAGCTTCTAGAAGGTTTACATGATTTCTTAAAAAACACGAGTTTTTAGAAAATGTGTTTTATTTCATAAATGGAATCAACAAAGTATGCACATTCTACGTCATAACGACTTTCTATAATTTGCGCATGCGTTTGAAAATAAGAAAAGCTTACTTCCCCCGTTTTTTAAAATCACAGCTTTTAGAAGGTTTACATGATTTCTTAAAAAACATGAGTTTTTAGAAAATGTGTTTTATTTCATAAATGGAATCAACAAAGTATGCACATTCTACGTCATAACGACTTTCTATTGTTTGCGCATTCGTCCGGAAATAAGAAAAGCTTACTTCCACCGTTTTTTAAAATCACAGCTTCTAGAAGGTTTACATGATTTCGTAAAAGACACGAGTTTTTAAAAAATGTGTTTTCTTTCATAAATGGAATCTACAAAGTATGCACATTGGACATCATAATGACTTTCTATAGTTTGCGCATGCGTCCGGAAATAAGAAAAGCTATCTTCCACCGTTTTTTAAAATCACAACTTCTAGAAGGTTTACATGATTTCGTAAAAAACACGAATTTTTAGAAAATGTGTATTATTTCATAAATGGAATCTACAAAGTATGCACATTCTACGTCATAACGAGTTTCTATAGCATGCGGATGCGTCCAGAAATAAGAAAAGCTTACTTCCCCCGTTTTTTAGAATCACAGCTTCTAGAAGGTTTACATGATTTCTTAAAAAACAAGAATTTTTAGAAAATGTGTTTTATTTCATAGATGGAATCAACAAAGTATGCACATTCTACGTCATAACGACTTTCTATAGTTTGCGCATACGTGCAGAAATAAGAAACGCTTACTTCCACCGTTTTTTAAAATCACAGCTTCTAGAAGGTTTACATGATTTCTTAAAAAACACGAGTTTGAGGAAAATGTGTTTTATTTCATAAATGGAATCAACAAAGTATGCACATTCTACGTCATAACGACTTTCTATAGTTTGCGCATTCATCCGGAAATAAGAAAAGCTTACTTCCACCATTTTTTAAAATCACAGCTTCTAAAAGGTTTACATGATTTCGTAAAAAACACGAGTTTTTAGAAAATGTGTTTTATTTCATAAATGGAATCTACAAAGTATGCACATTCTACGTCATAACCACTTTCTATAGTTTGCACATGCGTCCGGAAATAAGAAAAGCTTACTTCCACCGTTTTTTAAAATCACAGCTTCTAGAAGGTTTACATGATTTCGTAAAAAACACGAGTTTTTAGAAAATGTGTTTTATTTCATAAATGTAATCTACAAAGTATGCACATTCTACGTCATAACGACTTTCTATAGTTTGTGCATGTGTCCGGAAATAAGAAAAGCTTACTTCCCCCGTTTTTTTGAAATCACAGCTTCTAGAAGGTTTACATGATTTCTTAAAAAACACGAGTATTTAGAAAATGTGTTTTATTTCATAAATAGAATAAACAAACTATGCACATTCTACGTCATAACGACTTTCTACAGTTTGCGCATGCATTTGGAAATAAGAAAAGCTTACTTCCCCCGTTTTTTAAAATCACAGCTTCTAGAAGGTTTACATGATTTCTTAAAAAACACGAGTTTTTAGAAAATGTGTTTTATTTCATAAATGGAATCAACAAGGCATGCACATTCTACGTCATAACGAATTTCTATAGTTTGCGCATGCGTCCGGAAATAAGAAAAGCTTACTACCACCATTTTTTTAAATCACAGCTTCTAGAAGGTTTACATGATTTCTTAAAAAACACGAGTTTTTAGAAAATGTGTTTTATTTCATAAATGGAATCTACAAAGTATGCACATTCTACGTCATAACGACTTTCTATAGTTTGCGCATGCGTCCGGAAATATGAAAAGCTTACTTCCACCGTTTTTTAAAATCACAGCTTCTAGAAGGTTTACATGATTTCGTAAAAAATACGAGTTTTTAGAAAATGTGTTTTATTTCATAAATGAAATCTACAAAGTATCCACATTCTACGTCATAACGACATTCTATAGTTTGCGCATGCGTCCGGAAATAAGAAAAGCTTACTTCCACCGTTTTTTAAAATCACAGCTTCTAGAAGGTTTACATGATTTCGTAAAAAACACGAGTTTTTATAAAATGTGTTTTATTTCATAAATGGAATCTACAAAGTATGCACATTCTACGTCATAACGACTTTCTATAATTTGCGCATGCTTTTGGAAATAAGAAAAGCTTACTTCCTCCGTTTTTTAAAATCACAGCTTCTAGAAGGTTTACATGATTTCTTAAAAAACACGAGTTTTTAGAAAATGTGTTTTATTTCATAAATGGAATCAACAAAGTATGCACATTCTACGTCATAACGACTTTCTATAATTTGCGCGTGCGTTTGGAAATAAGAAAAGCTTACTTCCCCCGTTTTTTAAAATCACAGCTTCTAGAAGGTTTACATGATTTCTTAAAAAACACGAGTTTTTAGGAAATGTGTTTTATTTCATAAATGGAATCAACAAAGTATGCACATTCTATGTCATAACGACTTTCTATTGTTTGGGCATTCGTCCGGAAATAAGAAAAGCTTACTTCCACCGTTTTTTAAAATTACAGCTTCTAGAAGGTTTACATGATTTCGTAAAAGACACGAGTTTTTAAAAAATGTGTTTTCTTTCATAAATGGAATCTACAAAGTATGCACATTCGACATCATAACGATTTTCTATAGTTTGCGCATGCGTCCGGAAATAAGAAAAGCTTACTTCAACCGTTTTTTAAAATCACAACTTCTAGAAGGTTTACATGATTTCGTAAAAAACACGAATTTTTAGAAAATGTGTATTATTTCATAAATGGAATCTACAAAGTATGCACATTCTACGTCATAACGAGTTTCTATAGCATGCGGATGCGTCCGGAAATAAGAAAAGCTTACTTCCCCCGTTTTTTAAAATCACAGCTTCTAGAAGGTTTACATGATTTCTTAAAAAACAAGAATTTTTAGAAAATGTGTTTTATTTCATAAATCGAATCAACAAAGTATGCACATTCTACGTCATAACGACATTCTATTGTTTGTGCATTCGTCCGGAAATAAGAAAAGCTTACTTCCACCGTTTTTTAAAATCACAGCTTCTAGAAGGTTTACATGATTTCGTAAAAAACATGAGTTTTTAGAAAATGTGTTTTATTTTATAAATGGAATCAACAAAGTATGCACATTCTACGTCATAACGACTTTATGTAGTTTGCGCATTCGTCCAGAAATACGAAAAGCTTACTTCCACCGTTTTTTAAAATCACAGCTTCTAGAAGGTTTACATGATTTCGTAAAAGACACGAGTTTTCAAATTATGTGTTTTATGTCATAAATGGAATCTACAAAGTATGCACATTCTACGTCATAACGACTTTCTTTAGTTTGCGCATGCGTCCGGAAATAAGAAAAGCTTACTTCCACAATTTTTTAAAATCACAACTTCTAGAAGGTTTACATGATTTCGTAAAAAACACGAGTTTTTAGAAAATGTGTTTTATTTCATAAATGGAATCTACAAAGTATGCACATTCTACGTCATAATGACTTTCTATAGTTTGCGGATGCGTCCGGAAATAAGAAAAGCTTACTTCCACCTTTTTTTAAAATCACAGCTTCTAGAAGGTTTACATGATTTCGTAAAAAATACGAGTTTTTAGAAAATGTGTTTTATTTCATAAATGGAATCTACAAAGTATCCACATTCTACGTCATAACGACTTTCTATAGTTTGCGCATGCGTCCGGAAATAAGAAAAGCTTACTTCCACCGTTTTCTAAAATCACAGCTTCTAGAAGGTTTACATGATTTCGTAAAAAACACGAGTTTTTAGAAAATGTGTTTTATTTCATAAATGGAATCTACAAAGTATGCACATTCTACGTCATAACGACTTTCTATAATTTGTGCATGCGTTTGGAAATAAGAAAAGCTTACTTCCTCCGTTTTTTAAAATCACAGCTTCTAGAAGGTTTACATGATTTCTTTAAAAACACGAGTTTTTAGAAAATGTGTTTTATTTCATAAATGGAATCAACAAAGTATGCACATTCTACGTCATAATGACTTTCTATAATTTGCGCATGCGTTTGGAAATAAGAAAAGCTTACTTCCCCCGTTTTTTAAAATCACAGCTTCTAGAAGGTTTACATGATTTCTTAAAAAACACGAGTTTTTAGAAAATGTGTTTTATTTCATAAATGGAATCAACAAAGTATGCACATTCTACGTCATAACGACTTTCTATTGTTTGCGCATTTGTCCGGAAATAAGAAAAGCTTACTTCCACCGTTTTTTAAAATTACAGCTTCTAGAAGGTTTGCATGATTTCCTAAAAGACACGAGTTTTTAAAAAATGTGTTTTCTTTCATAAATGGAATCTACAAAGTATGCACATTCGACATCATAACGACTTTCTATAGTTTGCGCATGCGTCCGGAAATAAGAAAAGCTTACTTCCATCGTTTTTTAAAATCACAACTTCTAGAAGGTTTACATGATTTCGTAAAAAACACGAATTTTTAGAAAATGTGTATTATTTCATAAATGGAATCTACAAAGTATCCACATTCTACGTCATAACGAGTTTCTATAGTATGCGGATGCGTCCGGAAATAAGAAAAGCTTACTTCCCCCGTGTTTTAAAATCACAGCTTCTAGAAGGTTTACATGATTTCTTAAAAAACAAGAATTTTTAGAAAATGTGTTTTATTTCATAGATGGAATCAACAAAGTATGCACATTCTACGTCATAACGACTTTCTATAGTTTGCGCATACGTCCAGAAATACGAAAAGCTTACTTCCACCGTTTTTTAAAATCACAGCTTCTAGAAGGTTTACATGATTTCTTAAAAAACACAAGTTTTTAGAAAATGTGTTTTATTTCATAAATGGAATCAACAAAGTATGCACATTCTAAATCATAACGTCTTTCAATAGTTTGTGCATTCGTCCGGAAATAAGAAAGCTTAATTCCACCGTTTTTTAAAATCACAGCTTCTAGAATGTTTACATGATTTCTTAAAAACACGAGTTTGAGGAAAATGTGTTTTATTTCATAAATGGAATCAACAAAGCATGCACATTCTACATCATAACGACTTTCTATAGTTTGCGCATTCATCCGGAAATAAGAAAAGCTTACTTCCACCGTTTTTTAAAATCACAGCTTCTAAAAGGTTTACATGATTTCGTAAAAAACACGAGTTTTTAGAAAATGTGTTTTATTTCATAAATGGAATCTACAAAGTATGCACATTCTACGTCATAACCACTTTCTATAGTTTGCACATGCGTCCGGAAATAAGAAAAGCTTAATTCCACCGTTTTTTAAAATCACAGCTTCTAGAAGGTTTACATGATTTCGTAAAAAACACGAGTTTTTAGAAAATGTGTTTTATTTCATAAATGTAATCTACAAAGTATGCACATTCTACGTCATAACGACTTTCTATAGTTTGCGCATGCGTCCGGAAATAAGAAAAGCTTACTTCCCCCATTTTTTAAAATCACAGCTTCTAGAAGGTTTACATGATTACTTAAAAAACACGAGTTTTTAGAAAATGTGTTTTATTTCATAAATGGAATCAACAAAGTATGCACATTCTACATCATAACGACTTTCTATAGTTTGTGCATGCGTCCGGAAATAAGAAAAGCTTACTTCCACCGTTTTTTAAAATCACAGCTTCTAGACGGTTTACATGATTTCTTAAAAAACACGAGTTTTTAGAAAATGTGTTTTATTTCATAAATTGAATCAACAAAGTATGCACATTCTACATCATAACGACTTTCTATAGTTTGCGCATGCGTCCGGAAATAAGAAAAGCTTACTTCCACCGTTTTTTAAAATCATATCTTCTAGAAGGTTTACATGATTTCGTAAAAAACACGAGTTTTTAGAAAATCTGTTTTATTTCATAAATAGAATCAACAAAGTATGCACATTCTACGTCATAAAGACTTTCTATAGTTTGCGCATGCGTCCGGAAATAAGAAAAGCTTACTTCCCCCATTTTTAAAAATCACAGCTTCTAGGAGGTGTACATGATTTCTTAAAAAACACGAGTTTTTAGAAAATGTGTTTTATTTCATAAATTGAATCAACAAAGTATGCACATTCTACATCATAACGACTTTCTATAGTTTGCGCATGCGTCCGGAAATAAGAAAAGCTTACTTCCACCGTTTTTTAAAATCACAGCTTCTAGAAGGTTTACATGATTTCTTAAAAAACAAGAGTTTTTAGAAAATGTGTTTTATTTCATAAATGGAATCAACAAAGTATGCACATTCTACGTCATAACGACTTTCTATAGTTTGCGCATGCATTCGGAAATAAGAAAAGCTTACTTCCCCCGTTTTTAAAAATCACAGCGTCTAGGAGGTTTACATGATTTCTTAAAAAACACGAGTTTTTAGAAAATGTGTTTTATTTCGTAAATGGAATCAACAAAGTATGCACAATCTACGTCATAACGACTTTCTATAGTTTGCGCATGCGTCCGGAAATAAGAAAAGCTTACTTCCACCGTTTTTTAAAATCATAGCTTCTAGAAGGTTTACATGATTTCGTAAAAAACACGAGTTTTTAGAAAATCTGTTTTATTTCATAAATAGAATCAACAAAGTATGCACATTCTACGTCATAATGACTTTCTATAGTTTGCACATGCGTCCGGAAATAAGAAAAGCTTACTTCCCCCGTTTTTTAAAATCACAACTTCTAGAAGGTTTACATGATTTCGTAGAAAAAACGAGTTTTTAGAAAATGTGTTTTATTTCATAAACGGAATCAACAAAGTATGCACATTCTATGGCATAACAACTTTCTATAGTTTGCGCATTCGTCCGGAAATAAGAAAAGCTTACTTCCACCGTTTTTTAAAATCACAGCTTCTAGAAGGTTTACATGATTTCGTAAAAAACACGAGTTTTTAGAAAATGTGATTTATTTCATAAATGGAATCTACAAAGTATGCACATTTTACGTCATAACGACTTTCTTTAGTTTGCGCATGCGTCCGAAAATACGAAAAGCTTACTTCTACCATTTATTAAAATCACAACTTCTAGAAGGTTTACATGATTTCTTAAAAAACACAAGTTTTTAGAAAATGTGTTTTATTTCATAAATGGAATCTACAAAGTATGCACATTCTATGTCATAATGACTTTCTATAGTTTGCGCATGCGTTCGGAAATAAGAAAAGCTTACTTCCACCGTTTTTTAAAATCACAGCTTCTAGACGGTTTACATGATTTCTTAAAAAACACGAGTTTTTAGAAAATGTGTTTTATTTCATAAATGGTATCAACAAAGTATGTACATTCTACGTCATAATGACTTTCTATAGTTTGCGCATTCATACGGAAATAAGAAAAGCTTACTTCCACCGTTTTTTAAAATCACAGCTTCTAGAAGGTTTACATGATTTCTTAAAAAACACGAGTTTTTAGAAAATGTGTTTTATTTCATAAATGGAATCAACAAAGTATGCACATTCTACGTCATAACGACTTTCTATAGTTTGCGCATTCGTCCGGAAATAAGAAAAGCTTACTTCCACCGTTTTTTAAAATCACAACTTCTAGAAGTTTTACATGATTTCTTAAAAAACATGAGTTTTTAGAAAATGTGTTATATTTCATAAATGGAATCAACAAAGTATGCACATTCTACGTCATAATGACTCTCTATAGTTTGCGCATCCATCCGGAAATAAGAAAAGCTTACTTCCACCGTTTTTTAAAATCACATCTTCTAGAAGGTTTACATGATTTTGTAAAAAACACGAGTTTTTAGAAAATGTGTTTTATTTCATAAATGGAATCTACAAAGTATGCACGTTCTACGTCATAACGACTTTCTATATTTGGGCATGCGTCCGAAAATAAGAAAAGCTTACTTCCACCGTTTTTTAAAATCACAGCTTCTAGAAGGTTTACATGATTTCTTAAAAAACACGAGTTTTTAGAAAATATGTTTTATTTCATAAATGGAATCTACAAAGTATGCACATTCTATGTCACAACGACTTTCTATAGTTTGCGCATGCGTCCGGAAATAAGAAAAGCTTACTTCCCCCATTTTTAAAAATCACAGCTTCTAGGAGGTTTACATGATTTCTTAAAAAACACGAGTTTTTAGAAAATGTGTTTTATTTCATAAATTGAATCAACAAAGTATGCACATTCTACATCATAACGACTTTCTATAGTTTGCGCATTCATCCGGAAATAAGAAAAGCTTACTTCCACCGTTTTTTAAAATCACAGCTTCTAAAAGGTTTACATGATTTCGTAAAAAACACGAGTTTTTAGAAAATGTGTTTTATTTCATAAATGGAATCTACAAAGTATGCACATTCTACGTCATAACCACTTTCTATAGTTTGCACATGCGTCCGGAAATAAGAAAAGCTTAATTCCACCGTTTTTTAAAATCACAGCTTCTAGAAGGTTTACATGATTTCGTAAAAAACACGAGTTTTTAGAAAATGTGTTTTATTTCATAAATGTAATCTACAAAGTATGCACATTCTACGTCATAACGACTTTCTATAGTTTGCGCATGCGTCCGGAAATAAGAAAAGCTTACTTCCCCCATTTTTTAAAATCACAGCTTCTAGAAGGTTTACATGATTACTTAAAAAACACGAGTTTTTAGAAAATGTGTTTTATTTCATAAATGGAATCTACAAAGTACGCACGTTCTACGTCATAACGACTTTCTATATTTGGGCATGCGTCCGAAAATAAGAAAAGCTTACTTCCACCGTTTTTTAAAATCACAGCTTCTAGAAGGTTTACATGATTTCTTAAAAAACACGAGTTTTTAGAAAATATGTTTTATTTCATAAATGGAATCTACAAAGTATGCACATTCTATGTCACAACGACTTTCTATAGTTTGCGCATGCGTCCGGAAATAAGAAAAGCTTACTTCCCCCATTTTTAAAAATCACAGCTTCTAGGAGGTTTACATGATTTCTTAAAAAACACGAGTTTTTAGAAAATGTGTTTTATTTCATAAATTGAATCAACAAAGTATGCACATTCTACATCATAACGACTTTCTATAGTTTGCGCATGTGTCCAGAAATAAGAAAAGCTTACTTCCACCGTTTTTTAAAATCACAGCTTCTAGAAGGTTTACATGATTTCTAGAAAAAAAAAAGTTTTTAGAAAATGTGTTTTATTTCATAAATAGAATCAACAAAGTATGCACATTCTACGTCATAACGACTTTCTATAGTTTGCGCATGCGTTCGGAAATAAGAAAAGCTTACTTCCCCCGTTTTTAAAAATCACAGCGTCTAGGAGGTTTACATGATTTCTTAAAAAACACGAGTTTTTAGAAAATGTGTTTTATTTCATAAATGGAATCAACAAAGTATGCACAATCTACGTCATAACGACTTTCTATAGTTTGCGCATGCGTCCGGAAATAAGAAAAGCTTACTTCCACCGTTTTTTAAAATCATACCTTCTAGAAGGTTTACATGATTTCGTAAAAAACACGAGTTTTTAGAAAATCTATTTTATTTCATAAATAGAATCAACAAAGTATGCACATTCTACGTCATAACGACTTTCTATAGTTTGTGCATGCGTCCGGAAATAAGAAAAGCTTACTTCCCCCGTTTTTTAAAATCATAGCTTCTAGAAGGTTTACATGATTTCGTAAAAAACACGAGTTTTTAGAAAATGTGTTTTATTTCATAAATGGAATCAACAAAGTATGCACATTCTATGGCATAACAACTTTCTATAGTTTGCGCATTCGTCCGGAAATAAGAAAAGCTTACTTCCACCGTTTTTTAAAATCACAGCTTCTAGAAGGTTTACATGATTTCGTAAAAAACACGAGTTTTTAGAAAATGTGCTTTATTTCATAAATGGAATCTACAAAGTATGCACATTTTACGTCATAACGACTTTCTTTAGTTTGCGCATGCGTCCGAAAATACGAAAAGCTTACTTCCACCATTTTTTAAAATCACAACTTCTAGAAGGTTTACATGATTTCTTAAAAAACACGAGTTTTTAGAAAATGTGTTTTATTTCATAAATGGAATCTACAAAGTATGCACATTCTATGTCATAATGACTTTCTATAGTTTGCGCATGCGTTCGGAAATAAGAAAAGCTTACTTCCACTGTTTTTTAAAATCACAGCTTCTAGAAGGTTTACATGATTTCGTAAAAAACATGAGTTTTTAGAAAATGTGTTTTATTTCATAAATGGAATTTACAAAGTATGCACATTCTACGTCATAACGACTTTCTATAGTTTACGCATTCGTCCGGAAATAAGAAAAGCTTACTTCCACCGTTTTTTAAAATCACAGCTTCTAGAAGGTTTACATGATTTCGTAAAAAACACGAGTTTTTAGAAGATGTCTTTTCTTTCATAAATGGAATCTACAAAGTATGCACATTCTACGTCATAAGGAATTTCTATAATTTGCGCATGCGTTTGGAAATAAGAAAAACTTACTTCCCCCGTTTTTTAAAATCACAGCTTCTAGAAGGTTTACATGATTTCTTAAAAAACACGAGTTTTTAGAAAATGTGTTTTATTTCATAAATGGAATCAACAAAGTATGCACATTCTACGTCATAATGACTTTCTATAATTTGCGCATGCGTTTGAAAATAAGAAAAGCTTACTTCCCCCGTTTTTTAAAATCACAGCTTTGAGAAGGTTTACATGATTTCTTAAAAAACATGAGTTTTTAGAAAATGTGTTTTATTTCATAAATGGAATCAACAAAGTATGCACATTCTACGTCATAACGACTTTCTATTGTTTGCGCATTCGTCCGGAAATAAGAAAAGCTTACTTCCACCGTTTTTTAAAATCACAGCTTCTAGAAGGTTTACATGATTTCGTAAAAGACACGAGTTTTTAAAAAATGTGTTTTCTTTCATAAATGGAATCTACAAAGTATGCACATTGGACATCATAATGACTTTCTATAGTTTGCGCATGCGTCCGGAAATAAGAAAAGCTATCTTCCACCGTTTTTTAAAATCACAACTTCTAGAAGGTTTACATGATTTCGTAAAAAACACGAATTTTTAGAAAATGTGTATTATTTCATAAATGGAATCTACAAAGTATGCACATTCTACGTCATAACGAGTTTCTATAGCATGCGGATGCGTCCAGAAATAAGAAAAGCTTACTTCCCCCGTTTTTTAGAATCACAGCTTCTAGAAGGTTTACATGATTTCTTAAAAAACAAGAATTTTTAGAAAATGTGTTTTATTTCATAGATGGAATCAACAAAGTATGCACATTCTACGTCATAACGACTTTCTATAGTTTGCGCATACGTGCAGAAATAAGAAACGCTTACTTCCACCGTTTTTTAAAATCACAGCTTCTAGAAGGTTTACATGATTTCTTAAAAAACACGAGTTTGAGGAAAATGTGTTTTATTTCATAAATGGAATCAACAAAGTATGCACATTCTACGTCATAACGACTTTCTATAGTTTGCGCATTCATCCGGAAATAAGAAAAGCTTACTTCCACCATTTTTTAAAATCACAGCTTCTAAAAGGTTTACATGATTTCGTAAAAAACACGAGTTTTTAGAAAATGTGTTTTATTTCATAAATGGAATCTACAAAGTATGCACATTCTACGTCATAACCACTTTCTATAGTTTGCACATGCGTCCGGAAATAAGAAAAGCTTACTTCCACCGTTTTTTAAAATCACAGCTTCTAGAAGTTTTACATGATTTCGTAAAAAACACGAGTTTTTAGAAAATGTGTTTTATTTCATAAATGTAATCTACAAAGTATGCACATTCTACGTCATAACGACTTTCTATAGTTTGTGCATGTGTCCGGAAATAAGAAAAGCTTACTTCCCCCGTTTTTTTGAAATCACAGCTTCTAGAAGGTTTACATGATTTCTTAAAAAACACGAGTATTTAGAAAATGTGTTTTATTTCATAAATGGAATAAACAAACTATGCACATTCTACGTCATAACGACTTTCTACAGTTTGCGCATGCATTTGGAAATAAGAAAAGCTTACTTCCCCCGTTTTTTAAAATCACAGCTTCTAGAAGGTTTACATGATTTCTTAAAAAACACGAGTTTTTAGAAAATGTGTTTTATTTCATAAATGGAATCAACAAGGCATGCACATTCTACGTCATAACGAATTTCTATAGTTTGCGCATGCGTCCGGAAATAAGAAAAGCTTACTACCACCATTTTTTTAAATCACAGCTTCTAGAAGGTTTACATGATTTCTTAAAAAACACGAGTTTTTAGAAAATGTGTTTTATTTCATAAATGGAATCTACAAAGTATGCACATTCTACGTCATAACGACTTTCTATAGTTTGCGCATGCGTCCGGAAATATGAAAAGCTTACTTCCACCGTTTTTTAAAATCACAGCTTCTAGAAGGTTTACATGATTTCGTAAAAAATACGAGTTTTTAGAAAATGTGTTTTATTTCATAAATGAAATCTACAAAGTATCCACATTCTACGTCATAACGACATTCTATAGTTTGCGCATGCGTCCGGAAATAAGAAAAGCTTACTTCCACCGTTTTTTAAAATCACAGCTTCTAGAAGGTTTACATGATTTCGTAAAAAACACGAGTTTTTATAAAATGTGTTTTATTTCATAAATGGAATCTACAAAGTATGCACATTCTACGTCATAACGACTTTCTATAATTTGCGCATGCTTTTGGAAATAAGAAAAGCTTACTTCCTCCGTTTTTTAAAATCACAGCTTCTAGAAGGTTTACATGATTTCTTAAAAAACACGAGTTTTTAGAAAATGTGTTTTATTTCATAAATGGAATCAACAAAGTATGCACATTCTACGTCATAACGACTTTCTATAATTTGCGCGTGCGTTTGGAAATAAGAAAAGCTTACTTCCCCCGTTTTTTAAAATCACAGCTTCTAGAAGGTTTACATGATTTCTTAAAAAACACGAGTTTTTAGGAAATGTGTTTTATTTCATAAATGGAATCAACAAAGTATGCACATTCTATGTCATAACGACTTTCTATTGTTTGGGCATTCGTCCGGAAATAAGAAAAGCTTACTTCCACCGTTTTTTAAAATTACAGCTTCTAGAAGGTTTACATGATTTCGTAAAAGACACGAGTTTTTAAAAAATGTGTTTTCTTTCATAAATGGAATCTACAAAGTATGCACATTCGACATCATAACGATTTTCTATAGTTTGCGCATGCGTCCGGAAATAAGAAAAGCTTACTTCAACCGTTTTTTAAAATCACAACTTCTAGAAGGTTTACATGATTTCGTAAAAAACACGAATTTTTAGAAAATGTGTATTATTTCATAAATGGAATCTACAAAGTATGCACATTCTACGTCATAACGAGTTTCTATAGCATGCGGATGCGTCCGGAAATAAGAAAAGCTTACTTCCCCCGTTTTTTAAAATCACAGCTTCTAGAAGGTTTACATGATTTCTTAAAAAACAAGAATTTTTAGAAAATGTGTTTTATTTCATAAATCGAATCAACAAAGTATGCACATTCTACGTCATAACGACATTCTATTGTTTGTGCATTCGTCCGGAAATAAGAAAAGCTTACTTCCACCGTTTTTTAAAATCACAGCTTCTAGAAGGTTTACATGATTTCGTAAAAAACATGAGTTTTTAGAAAATGTGTTTTATTTTATAAATGGAATCAACAAAGTATGCACATTCTACGTCATAACGACTTTATGTAGTTTGCGCATTCGTCCAGAAATACGAAAAGCTTACTTCCACCGTTTTTTAAAATCACAGCTTCTAGAAGGTTTACATGATTTCGTAAAAGACACGAGTTTTCAAATTATGTGTTTTATGTCATAAATGGAATCTACAAAGTATGCACATTCTACGTCATAACGACTTTCTTTAGTTTGCGCATGCGTCCGGAAATAAGAAAAGCTTACTTCCACAATTTTTTAAAATCACAACTTCTAGAAGGTTTACATGATTTCGTAAAAAACACGAGTTTTTAGAAAATGTGTTTTATTTCATAAATGGAATCTACAAAGTATGCACATTCTACGTCATAATGACTTTCTATAGTTTGCGGATGCGTCCGGAAATAAGAAAAGCTTACTTCCACCGTTTTTTAAAATCACAGCTTCTAGAAGGTTTACATGATTTCGTAAAAAATACGAGTTTTTAGAAAATGTGTTTTATTTCATAAATGGAATCTACAAAGTATCCACATTCTACGTCATAACGACTTTCTATAGTTTGCGCATGCGTCCGGAAATAAGAAAAGCTTACTTCCACCGTTTTTTAAAATCACAGCTTCTAGAAGGTTTACATGATTTCGTAAAAAACACGAGTTTTTAGAAAATGTGTTTTATTTCATAAATGGAATCTACAAAGTATGCACATTCTACGTCATAACGACTTTCTATAATTTGTGCATGCGTTTGGAAATAAGAAAAGCTTACTTCCTCCGTTTTTTAAAATCACAGCTTCTAGAAGGTTTACATGATTTCTTTAAAAACACGAGTTTTTAGAAAATGTGTTTTATTTCATAAATGGAATCAACAAAGTATGCACATTCTACGTCATAATGACTTTCTATAATTTGCGCATGCGTTTGGAAATAAGAAAAGCTTACTTCCCCCGTTTTTTAAAATCACAGCTTCTAGAAGGTTTACATGATTTCTTAAAAAACACGAGTTTTTAGAAAATGTGTTTTATTTCATAAATGGAATCAACAAAGTATGCACATTCTACGTCATAACGACTTTCTATTGTTTGCGCATTCGTCCGGAAATAAGAAAAGCTTACTTCCACCGTTTTTTAAAATTACAGCTTCTAGAAGGTTTGCATGATTTCCTAAAAGACACGAGTTTTTAAAAAATGTGTTTTCTTTCATAAATGGAATCTACAAAGTATGCACATTCGACATCATAACGACTTTCTATAGTTTGCGCATGCGTCCGGAAATAAGAAAAGCTTACTTCCATCGTTTTTTAAAATCACAACTTCTAGAAGGTTTACATGATTTCGTAAAAAACACGAATTTTTAGAAAATGTGTATTATTTCATAAATGGAATCTACAAAGTATCCACATTCTACGTCATAACGAGTTTCTATAGTATGCGGATGCGTCCGGAAATAAGAAAAGCTTACTTCCCCCGTGTTTTAAAATCACAGCTTCTAGAAGGTTTACATGATTTCTTAAAAAACAAGAATTTTTAGAAAATGTGTTTTATTTCATAGATGGAATCAACAAAGTATGCACATTCTACGTCATAACGACTTTCTATAGTTTGCGCATACGTCCAGAAATACGAAAAGCTTACTTCCACCGTTTTTTAAAATCACAGCTTCTAGAAGGTTTACATGATTTCTTAAAAAACACAAGTTTTTAGAAAATGTGTTTTATTTCATAAATGGAATCAACAAAGTATGCACATTCTAAATCATAACGTCTTTCAATAGTTTGTGCATTCGTCCGGAAATAAGAAAGCTTAATTCCACCGTTTTTTAAAATCACAGCTTCTAGAATGTTTACATGATTTCTTAAAAACACGAGTTTGAGGAAAATGTGTTTTATTTCATAAATGGAATCAACAAAGCATGCACATTCTACATCATAACGACTTTCTATAGTTTGCGCATTCATCCGGAAATAAGAAAAGCTTACTTCCACCGTTTTTTAAAATCACAGCTTCTAAAAGGTTTACATGATTTCGTAAAAAACACGAGTTTTTAGAAAATGTGTTTTATTTCATAAATGGAATCTACAAAGTATGCACATTCTACGTCATAACCACTTTCTATAGTTTGCACATGCGTCCGGAAATAAGAAAAGCTTAATTCCACCGTTTTTTAAAATCACAGCTTCTAGAAGGTTTACATGATTTCGTAAAAAACACGAGTTTTTAGAAAATGTGTTTTATTTCATAAATGTAATCTACAAAGTATGCACATTCTACGTCATAACGACTTTCTATAGTTTGCGCATGCGTCCGGAAATAAGAAAAGCTTACTTCCCCCATTTTTTAAAATCACAGCTTCTAGAAGGTTTACATGATTACTTAAAAAACACGAGTTTTTAGAAAATGTGTTTTATTTCATAAATGGAATCAACAAAGTATGCACATTCTACATCATAACGACTTTCTATAGTTTGTGCATGCGTCCGGAAATAAGAAAAGCTTACTTCCACCGTTTTTTAAAATCACAGCTTCTAGACGGTTTACATGATTTCTTAAAAAACACGAGTTTTTAGAAAATGTGTTTTATTTCATAAATTGAATCAACAAAGTATGAACATTCTACATCATAACGACTTTCTATAGTTTGCGCATGCGTCCGGAAATAAGAAAAGCTTACTTCCACCGTTTTTTAAAATCATATCTTCTAGAAGGTTTACATGATTTCGTAAAAAACACGAGTTTTTAGAAAATCTGTTTTATTTCATAAATAGAATCAACAAAGTATGCACATTCTACGTCATAAAGACTTTCTATAGTTTGCGCATGCGTCCGGAAATAAGAAAAGCTTACTTCCCCCATTTTTAAAAATCACAGCTTCTAGGAGGTGTACATGATTTCTTAAAAAACACGAGTTTTTAGAAAATGTGTTTTATTTCATAAATTGAATCAACAAAGTATGCACATTCTACATCATAACGACTTTCTATAGTTTGCGCATGCGTCCGGAAATAAGAAAAGCTTACTTCCACCGTTTTTTAAAATCACAGCTTCTAGAAGGTTTACATGATTTCTTAAAAAACAAGAGTTTTTAGAAAATGTGTTTTATTTCATAAATGGAATCAACAAAGTATGCACATTCTACGTCATAACGACTTTCTATAGTTTGCGCATGCATTCGGAAATAAGAAAAGCTTACTTCCCCCGTTTTTAAAAATCACAGCGTCTAGGAGGTTTACATGATTTCTTAAAAAACACGAGTTTTTAGAAAATGTGTTTTATTTCGTAAATGGAATCAACAAAGTATGCACAATCTACGTCATAACGACTTTCTATAGTTTGCGCATGCGTCCGGAAATAAGAAAAGCTTACTTCCACCGTTTTTTAAAATCATAGCTTCTAGAAGGTTTACATGATTTCGTAAAAAACACGAGTTTTTAGAAAATCTGTTTTATTTCATAAATAGAATCAACAAAGTATGCACATTCTACGTCATAATGACTTTCTATAGTTTGCGCATGCGTCCGGAAATAAGAAAAGCTTACTTCCCCCGTTTTTTAAAATCACAACTTCTAGAAGGTTTACATGATTTCGTAGAAAAAACGAGTTTTTAGAAAATGTGTTTTATTTCATAAACGGAATCAACAAAGTATGCACATTCTATGGCATAACAACTTTCTATAGTTTGCGCATTCGTCCGGAAATAAGAAAAGCTTACTTCCACCGTTTTTTAAAATCACAGCTTCTAGAAGGTTTACATGATTTCGTAAAAAACACGAGTTTTTAGAAAATGTGATTTATTTCATAAATGGAATCTACAAAGTATGCACATTTTACGTCATAACGACTTTCTTTAGTTTGCGCATGCGTCCGAAAATACGAAAAGCTTACTTCTACCATTTATTAAAATCACAACTTCTAGAAGGTTTACATGATTTCTTAAAAAACACAAGTTTTTAGAAAATGTGTTTTATTTCATAAATGGAATCTACAAAGTATGCACATTCTATGTCATAATGACTTTCTATAGTTTGCGCATGCGTTCGGAAATAAGAAAAGCTTACTTCCACCGTTTTTTAAAATCACAGCTTCTAGACGGTTTACATGATTTCTTAAAAAACACGAGTTTTTAGAAAATGTGTTTTATTTCATAAATGGTATCAACAAAGTATGTACATTCTACGTCATAATGACTTTCTATAGTTTGCGCATTCATACGGAAATAAGAAAAGCTTACTTCCACCGTTTTTTAAAATCACAGCTTCTAGAAGGTTTACATGATTTCTTAAAAAACACGAGTTTTTAGAAAATGTGTTTTATTTCATAAATGGAATCAACAAAGTATGCACATTCTACGTCATAACGACTTTCTATAGTTTGCGCATTCGTCCGGAAATAAGAAAAGCTTACTTCCACCGTTTTTTAAAATCACAACTTCTAGAAGTTTTACATGATTTCTTAAAAAACATGAGTTTTTAGAAAATGTGTTATATTTCATAAATGGAATCAACAAAGTATGCACATTCTACGTCATAATGACTCTCTATAGTTTGCGCATCCATCCGGAAATAAGAAAAGCTTACTTCCACCGTTTTTTAAAATCACATCTTCTAGAAGGTTTACATGATTTTGTAAAAAACACGAGTTTTTAGAAAATGTGTTTTATTTCATAAATGGAATCTACAAAGTATGCACGTTCTACGTCATAACGACTTTCTATATTTGGGCATGCGTCCGAAAATAAGAAAAGCTTACTTCCACCGTTTTTTAAAATCACAGCTTCTAGAAGGTTTACATGATTTCTTAAAAAACACGAGTTTTTAGAAAATATGTTTTATTTCATAAATGGAATCTACAAAGTATGCACATTCTATGTCACAACGACTTTCTATAGTTTGCGCATGCGTCCGGAAATAAGAAAAGCTTACTTCCCCCATTTTTAAAAATCACAGCTTCTAGGAGGTTTACATGATTTCTTAAAAAACACGAGTTTTTAGAAAATGTGTTTTATTTCATAAATTGAATCAACAAAATATGCACATTCTACATCATAACGACTTTCTATAGTTTGCGCATGCGTCCAGAAATAAGAAAAGCTTACTTCCACCGTTTTTTAAAATCACAGCTTCTAGAAGGTTTACATGATTTCTAAAAAAAAAAAAGTTTTTAGAAAATGTGTTTTATTTCATAAATAGAATCAACAAAGTATGGACATTCTACGTCATAACGACTTTCTATAGTTTGCGCATGCGTTCGGAAATAAGAAAAGCTTACTTCCCCCGTTCTTAAAAATCACAGCGTCTAGGAGGTTTACATGATTTCTTAAAAAACACGAGTTTTTAGAAAATGTGTTTTATTTCATAAATGGAATCAACAAAGTATGCACAATCTACGTCATAACGACTTTCTATAGTTTGCGCATGCGTCCGGAAATAAGAAAAGCTTACTTCCACCGTTTTTTAAAATCATAGCTTCTAGAAGGTTTACATGATTTCGTAAAAAACACGAGTTTTTAGAAAATCTATTTTATTTCATAAATAGAATCAACAAAGTATGCAAATTCTACGTCATAACGACTTTCTATAGTTTGTGCATGCGTCCGGAAATAAGAAAAGCTTACTTCCCCCGTTTTTTAAAATCATAGCTTCTAGAAGGTTTACATGATTTCGTAAAAAACACGAGTTTTTAGAAAATGTGTTTTATTTCATAAATGGAATCAACAAAGTATGCACATTCTATGGCATAACAACTTTCTATAGTTTGCGCATTCGTCCGGAAATAAGAAAAGCTTACTTCCACCGTTTTTTAAAATCACAGCTTCTAGAAGGTTTACATGATTTCGTAAAAAACACGAGTTTTTAGAAAATGTGCTTTATTTCATAAATGGAATCTACAAAGTATGCACATTTTACGTCATAACGACTTTCTTTAGTTTGCGCATGCGTCCGAAAATACGAAAAACTTACTTCCACCATTTTTTAAAATCACAACTTCTAGAAGGTTTACATGATTTCTTAAAAAACACGAGTTTTTAGAAAATGTGTTTTATTTCATAAATGGAATCTACAAAGTATGCACATTCTATGTCATAATGACTTTCTATAGTTTGCGCATGCGTTCGGAAATAAGAAAAGCTTACTTCCACTGTTTTTTAAAATCACAGCTTCTAGAAGGTTTACATGATTTCGTAAAAAACATGAGTTTTTAGAAAATGTGTTTTATTTCATAAATGGAATTTACAAAGTATGCACATTCTACGTCATAACGACTTTCTATAGTTTGCGCATTCGTCCGGAAATAAGAAAAGCTTACTTCCACCGTTTTTTAAAATCACAGCTTCTAGAAGGTTTACATGATTTCGTAAAAAACACAAGTTTTTAGAAGATGTCTTTTCTTTCATAAATGGAATCTACAAAGTATGCACATTCTACGTCATAAGGAATTTCTATAATTTGCGCATGCGTTTGGAAATAAGAAAAACTTACTACCCCCGTTTTTTAAAATCACAGCTTCTAGAAGGTTTACATGATTTCTTAAAAAACACGAGTTTTTAGAAAATGTGTTTTATTTAATAAATGGAATCAACAAAGTATGCACATTCTACGTCATAACGACTTTCTATAATTTGCGCATGCGTTTGAAAATAAGAAAAGCTTACTTCCCCCGTTTTTTAAAATCACAGCTTCTAGAAGGTTTACATGATTTCTTAAAAAACATGAGTTTTTAGAAAATGTGTTTTATTTCATAAATGGAATCAACAAAGTATGCACATTCTACGTCATAACGACTTTCTATTGTTTGCGCATTCGTCCGGAAATAAGAAAAGCTTACTTCCACCGTTTTTTAAAATCACAACCTCTAGAAGGTTTACATGATTTCGTAAAAAACACGAATTTTTAGAAAATGTGTATTATTTCATAAATAGAATCTACAAAGTATGCACATTCTACGTCATAACGAGTTTCTATAGCATGCGGATGCGTCCCGAAATAAGAAAAGCTTACTTCCCCCGTTTTTTAAAATCACAGCTTCTAGAAGGTTTACATGATTTCTTAAAAAACAAGAATTTTTAGAAAATGTGTTTTATTTCATAGATGGAATCAACAAAGTATGCACATTCTACGTCATAACGACTTTCTATAGTTTGCGCATACGTGCAGAAATAAGAAAAGCTTACTTCCACCGTTTTTTAAAATCACAGCTTCTAGAAGGTTTACATGATTTCTTAAAAAACACGAGTTTGAGGAAAATGTGTTTTATTTCATAAATGGAATCAACAAAGTATGCACATTCTACGTCATAACGACTTTCTATAGTTTGCGCATTCATCCGGAAATAAGAAAAGCTTACTTCCACCATTTTTTAAAATCACAGCTTCTAAAAGGTTTACATGATTTCGTAAAAGACACGAGTTTTTAGAAAATGTGTTTTATTTCATAAATGGAATCTACAAAGTATGCACATTCTACGTCATAACCACTTTCTATAGTTTGCACATGCGTCCGGAAATAAGAAAAGCTTACTTCCACCGTTTTTTAAAATCACAGCTTCTAGAAGGTTTACATGATTTCGTAAAAAACATGAGTTTTTAGAAAATGTGTTTTATTTCATAAATGTAATCTACAAAGTATGCACATTCTACGTCATAACGACTTTCTATAGTTTGTGCATGCGTCCGGAAATAAGAAAAGCTTACTTCCCCCATTTTTTAAAATCACAGCTTCTAGAAGGTTTACATGATTTCTTAAAAAACACGAGTATTTAGAAAATGTGTTTTATTTCATAAATGGAATCAACAAACTATGCACATTCTACGTCATAACGACTTTCTACAGTTTGCGCATGCATTTGGAAATAAGAAAAGCTTACTTCCCCCGTTTTTTAAAATCACAGCTTCTAGAAGGTTTACATGATTTCTTAAAAAACACGAGTTTTTAGAAAATGTGTTTTATTTCATAAATGGAATCAACAAAGCATGCACATTCTACGTCATAACGAATTTCTATAGTTTGCGCATGCGTCCGGAAATAAGAAAAGCTTACTACCACCATTTTTTAAAATCACAGCTTCTAGAAGGTTTACATGATTTCTTAAAAAACATGAGTTTTTAGAAAATGTGTTTTTTTTCATAAATGGAATCTACAAAGTATGCACATTCTACGTCATAACGACTTTCTATAGTTTGCGCATGCGTCCGGAAATATGAAAAGCTTACTTCCACCGTTTTTTAAAATCACAGCTTCTAGAAGGTTTACATGATTTCGTAAAAAATACGAGTTTTTAGAAAATGTGTTTTATTTCATAAATGAAATCTACAAAGTATCCACATTATACGTCATAACGACATTCTATAGTTTGCGCATGCGTCCGGAAATAAGAAAAGCTTACTTCCACCGTTTTTTAAAATCACAGCTTCTAGAAGGTTTACATGATTTCGTAAAAAACACGAGTTTTTATAAAATGTGTTTTATTTCATAAATGGAATCTACAAAGTATGCACATTCTACGTCATAACGACTTTCTATAATTTGCGCATGCGTTTGGAAATAAGAAAAGCTTACTTCCTCCGTTTTTTAAAATCACAGCTTCTAGAAGGTTTACATGATTTCTTAAAAAACACGAGTTTTTAGAAAATGTGTTTTATTTCATAAATGGAATCAACAAAGTATGCACATTCTACGTCATAACGACTTTCTATAATGTGCGCATGCGTTTGGAAATAAGAAAAGCTTACTTCCCCCGTTTTTTAAAATCACAGCTTCTAGAAGGTTTACATGATTTCTTAAAAAACACGAGTTTTTAGAAAATGTGTTTTATTTCATAAATGGAATCAACAAAGCATGCACATTCTACGTCATAACGAATTTCTATAGTTTGCGCATGCGTCCGGAAATAAGAAAAGCTTACTACCACCATTTTTTAAAATCACAGCTTCTAGAAGGTTTACATGATTTCTTAAAAAACATGAGTTTTTAGAAAATGTGTTTTTTTTCATAAATGGAATCTACAAAGTATGCATATTCTACGTCATAACGACTTTCTATAGTTTGCGCATGCGTCCGGAAATATGAAAAGCTTACTTCCACCGTTTTTTAAAATCACAGCTTCTAGAAGGTTTACATGATTTCGTAAAAAATACGAGTTTTTAGAAAATGTGTTTTATTTCATAAATGAAATCTACAAAGTATCCACATTATACGTCATAACGACATTCTATAGTTTGCGCATGCGTCCGGAAATAAGAAAAGCTTACTTCCACCGTTTTTTAAAATCACAGCTTCTAGAAGGTTTACATGATTTCGTAAAAAACACGAGTTTTTATAAAATGTGTTTTATTTCATAAATGGAATCTACAAAGTATGCACATTCTACGTCATAACGACTTTCTATAATTTGCGCATGCGTTTGGAAATAAGAAAAGCTTACTTCCTCCGTTTTTTAAAATCACAGCTTCTAGAAGGTTTACATGATTTCTTAAAAAACACGAGTTTTTAGAAAATGTGTTTTATTTCATAAATGGAATCAACAAAGTATGCACATTCTACGTCATAACGACTTTCTATAATGTGCGCATGCGTTTGGAAATAAGAAAAGCTTACTTCCCCCGTTTTTTAAAATCACAGCTTCTAGAAGGTTTACATGATTTCTTAAAAAACACGAGTTTTTAGGAAATGTGTTTTATTTAATAAATGGAATCAACAAAGTATGCACATTCTACGTCATAACGACTTTCTATTGTTTGCGCATTCGTCCGGAAATAAGAAAAGCTTACTTCCACCGTTTTTTAAAATTACAGCTTTTAGAAGGTTTACATGATTTCGTAAAAGACACGAGTTTTTAAAAAATGTGTTTTCTTTCATAAATGGAATCTACAAAGTATGCACATTCGACATCATAACGACTTTCTATAGTTTGCGCATGCGTCCGGAAATAAGAAAAGCTTACTTCAACCGTTTTTTAAAATCACAACCTCTAGAAGGTTTACATGATTTCGTAAAAAACACGAATTTTTAGAAAATGTGTATTATTTCATAAATGGAATCTACAAAGTATGCACATTCTACGTCATAACGAGTTTCTATAGCATGCGGATGCGTCCGGAAATAAGAAAAGCTTACTTCCCCCGTTTTTTAAAATCACAGCTTCTAGAAGGTTTACATGATTTCTTAAAAAACAAGAATTTTTAGAAAATGTGTTTTATTTCATAGATGGAATCAACAAAGTATGCACATTCTACGTCATAACGACTTTCTATAGTTTGCGCATACGTCCAGAAATAAGAAAAGCTTACTTCCACCGTTTTTTAAAATCACAGCTTCTAGAAGGTTTACATGATTTCTTAAAAAACACAAGTTTTTAGAAAATGTGTTTTATTTCATAAATGGAATCAACAAAGTATGCACATTCTAAATAATAACGACTTTCTATAGTTTGTGCATTCGTCCGGAAATAAGAAAAGCTTACTTCCACCGTTTTTTAAAATCACAGCTTCTAAAAGGTTTAAATGATTTCTTAAAAAACACGAGTTTGAGGAAAGTGTGTTTTATTTCATAAATGGAATCAACAAAGTATGCACATTCTACGTCATAACGACTTTCTATAGTTTGCGCATTCATCCGGAAATAAGAAAAGCTTACTTCCACCGTTTTTTAAAATCACAGCTTCTAAAAGGTTTACATGATTTCGTAAAAAACACGAGTTTTTAGAAAATGTGTTTTATTTCATAAATGGAATCTACAAAGTATGCAAATTCTACGTCATAACCACTTTCTATAGTTTGCACATGTGTCCGGAAATAAGAAAAGCTTACTTCCACCGTTTTTTAAAATCACAGCTTCTAGAAGGTTTACATGATTTCGTAAAAAACACGAGTTTTTAGAAAATGTGTTTTATTTCATAAATGTAATCTACAAAGTATGCACATTCTATGTCATAACGACTTTCTATAGTTTACGCATGCATCCGGAAATAAGAAAAGCTTACTTCCCCCGTTTTTTAAAATCACATATTCTAGAAGGTTTACATGATTTCTTAAAAAACACGAGTATTTAGAAAATGTGTTTTATTTCATAAATGGAATCAACAAACTATGCACATTCTACGTCATAACGACTTTCTACAGTTTGCGCATGCATTTGGAAATAAGAAAAGTTTACTTCCCCCGTTTTTTAAAAGCATAGCTTCTAGAAGGTTTACATGATTTCGTAAAAAACACGAGTTTTTAGAAAATGTGTTTTATTTCATAAATGGAATCAACAAAGAATGCACATTCTACGTCATAACGAATTTCTATAGTTTGCGCATGCGTCCGGAAATAAGAAAAGCTTACTTCCACCATTTTTTAAAATCACAGCTTCTAGAAGGTTTACATGATTTCTTAAAAAACACGAGTTTTTAGAAAATGTGTTTTATTTCATAAATCGAATCAACAAAGTATGCACATTCTACGTCATAACGACATTCTATTGTTTGTGCATTCGTCCGGAAATAAGAAAAGCTTACTTCCACCGTTTTTTAAAATCACAGCTTCTAGAAGGTTTACATGATTTCGTAAAAAACATGAGTTTTTAGAAAATGTGTTTTATTTTATAAATGGAATCAACAAAGTATGCACATTCTACGTCATAACGACTTTCTGTAGTTTGCGCATTCGTCCAGAAATACGAAAAGCTTACTTCCACCGTTTTTTAAAATCACAGCTTCTAGAAGGTTTACATGATTTCGTAAAAGACACGAGTTTTCAAATTATGTGTTTTATGTCATAAATGGAATCTACAAAGTATGCACATTCTACGTCATAACGACTTTCTTTAGTTTGCGGATGCGTCCGGAAATAAGAAAAGCTTACTTCCACAATTTTTTAAAATCACAACTTCTAGAAGTTTTACATGATTTCGTAAAAAACACGAGTTTTTAGAAAATGTGTTTTATTTCATAAATGGAATCTACAAAATATGCACATTCTACGTCATAACGACTTTCTATAGTTTGCGCATGCGTCCGGAAATAAGAAAAGCTTACTTCCACCGTTTTTTAAAATCACAGCTTCTAGAAGGTTTACATGATTTCGTAAAAAATACGAGTTTTTAGAAAATGTGTTTTATTTCATAAATGGAATCTACAAAGTATCCACATTCTACGTCATAACGACTTTCTATAGTTTGCGCATGCGTCCGGAAATAAGAAAAGCTTACTTCCACCGTTTTTTAAAATCACAGCTTCTAGAAGGTTTACATGATTTCGTAAAAAACACGATTTTTTAGAAAATGTGTTTTATTTCATAAATGGAATCTACAAAGTATGCACATTCTACGTCATAACAACTTTCTATAATTTGCGCATGCGTTTGGAAATAAGAAAAGCTTACTTCCTCCGTTTTTTAAAATCACAGCTTCTAGAAGGTTTACATGATTTCTTTAAAAACACGAGTTTTTAGAAAATGTGTTTTATTTCATAAATGGAATCAAGAAAGTATGCACATTCTACGTCATAACGACTTTCTATAATTTGCGCATGCGTTTGGAAATAAGAAAAGCTTACTTCCCCCGTTTTTTAAAACCACAGCTTCTAGAAGGTTTACATGATTTCTTAAAAAACACGAGTTTTTAGAAAATGTGTTTTATTTCATAAATGGAATCAACAAAGTATGCACATTCTACGTCATAACGACTTTCTATTGTTTGCGCATTCGTCCGGAAATAAGAAAAGCTTACTTCCACCTTTTTTTAAAATTACAGCTTCTAGAAGGTTTACATGATTTCCTAAAAGACACGAGTTTTTAAAAAATGTGTTTTCTTTCATAAATGGAATCTACAAAGTATGCACATTCGACATCATAACGACTTTCTATAGTTTGCGCATGCGTCCGGAAATAAGAAAAGCTTACTTCCACCGTTTTTTAAAATCACAACTTCTAGAAGGTTTACATGATTTCGTAAAAAACACGAATTTTTAGAAAATGTGTATTATTTCATAAATGGAATCTACAAAGTATCCACATTCTACGTCATAACGAGTTTCTATAGTATGCGGATGCGTCCGGAAATAAGAAAAGCTTACTTCCCCCGTGTTTTAAAATCACAGCTTCTAGAAGGTTTACATGATTTCTTAAAAAACAAGAATTTTTAGAAAATGTGTTTTATTTCATAGATGGAATCAACAAAGTATGCACATTCTACGTCATAACAACTTTCTATAGTTTTCGCATACGTCCAGAAATAAGAAAAGCTTACTTCCACCGTTTTTTAAAATCACAACTTGTAGAAGGTTTACATGATTTCTTAAAAAACACAAGTTTTTAGAAAATGTGTTTTATTTCATAAATGGAATCAACAAAGTATGCACATTCTAAATCATAACGTCTTTCTATAGTTTGTGCATTCGTCCGGAAATAAGAAAGCTTACTTCCACCGTTTTTTAAAATCACAGCTTCTAGAAGGTTTACATGATTTCTTAAAAACACGAGTTTGAGGAAAATGTGTTTTATTTCATAAATGGAATCAACAAAGCATGCACATTCTACGTCATAACGACTTTCTATAGTTTGCGCATTCATCCGGAAATAAGAAAAGCTTACTTCCACCGTTTTTTAAAATCACAGCTTCTAAAAGGTTTACATGATTTCGTAAAAAACACGAGTTTTTAGAAAATGTGTTTTATTTCATAAATGGAATCTACAAAGTATGCACATTCTACGTCATAACCACTTTCTATAGTTTGCACATGCGTCCGGAAATAAGAAAAGCTTAATTCCACCGTTTTTTAAAATCACAGCTTCTAGAAGGTTTACATGATTTCGTAAAAAACACGAGTTTTTAGAAAATGTGTTTTATTTCATAAATGTAATCTACAAAGTATGCACATTCTACGTCATAACGACTTTCTATAGTTTGCGCATGCGTCCGGAAATAAGAAAAGCTTACTTCCCCCGTTTTTTAAAATCACAGCTTCTAGAAGGTTTACATGATTACTTAAAAAACACGAGTTTTTAGAAAATGTGTTTTATTTCATAAATGGAATCAACAAAGTATGCACATTCTACGTCATAGCGACTTTCTATAGTTTGTGCATGCGTCCGGAAATAAGAAAAGCTTACTTCCACCGTTTTTTAAAATCATAGCTTCTAGAAGGTTTACATGATTTCGTAAAAAACACGAGTTTTTAGAAAATCTGTTTTATTTCATAAATAGAATCAACAAAGTATGCACATTCTACGTCATAACGACTTTCTATAGTTTGCGCATGCGTCCGGCAATAAGAAAAGCTTACTTCCCCCATTTTTAAAAATCACAGCTTCTATGAGGTTTACATGATTTCTTAAAAAACACGAGTTTTTAGAAAATGTGTTTTATTTCATAAATTGAATCAACAAAGTATGCACATTCTACATCATAACGACTTTCTATAGTTTGCGCATGCGTCTGGAAATAAGAAAAGCTTACTTCCACCGTTTTTTAAAATCACAGCTTCTAGAAGGTTTACATGATTTCTTAAAAAACAAGAGTTTTTAGAAAATGTGTTTTATTTCATAAATGGAATCAACAAAGTATGCACATTCTACGTCATAACGACTTTCTATACTTTGCGCATGCATTCGGAAATAAGAAAAGCTTACTTCCCCCGTTTTTAAAAATCACAGCGTCTAGGAGGTTTACATGATTTCTTAAAAAACACGAGTTTTTAGAAAATGTGTTTTATTTCATAAATGGAATCAACAAAGTATGCACAATCTACGTCATAACGACTTTCTATAGTTTGCGCATGCGTCCGGAAATAAGAAAAGCTTACTTCCACCGTTTTTTAAAATCATAGGTTCTAGAAGGTTTACATGATTTCGTAAAAAACACGAGTTTTTAGAAAATCTGTTTTATTTCATAAATAGAATCAACAAAGTATGCACATTCTACGTCATAACGACTTTCTATAGTTTGCGCATGCGTCCGGAAATAAGAAAAGCTTACTTCCCCCGTTTTTTAAAATCACAGCTTCTAGAAGGTTTACATGATTTCGTAGAAAAAACGAGTTTTTAGAAAATGTGTTTTATTTCATAAACGGAATCAACAAAGTATGCACATTCTATGGCATAACAACTTTCTATAGTTTGCGCATTCGTCCGGAAATAAGAAAAGCTTACTTCCACCGTTTTTTAAAATCACAGCTTCTAGAAGGTTTACATGATTTCGTAAAAAACACGAGTTTTTAGAAAATGTGCTTTATTTCATAAATGGAATCTACAAAGTATGCACATTTTACGTCATAATGACTTTCTTTAGTTTGCGCATGCGTCCGAAAATACGAAAAGCTTACTTCTACCATTTTTTAAAATCACAACTTCTAGAAGGTTTACATGATTTGTTAAAAAACACAAGTTTTTAGAAAATGTGTTTTATTTCATAAATGGAATCTACAAAGTATGCACATTCTATGTCATAATGACTTTCTATAGTTTGCGCATGCGTTCGGAAATAAGAAAAGCTTACTTCCACCGTTTTTTAAAATCACAGCTTCTAGACGGTTTACATGATTTCTTAAAAAACACGAGTTTTTAGAAAATGTGTTTTATTTCATAAATGGTATCAACAAAGTATGTACATTCTACGTCATAATGACTTTCTATAGTTTGCGCATTCATACGGAAATAAGAAAAGCTTACTTCCACCGTTTTTTAAAATCACAGCTTCTAGAAGGTTTACATGATTTCGTAAAAAACACGAGTTTTTAGAAAATGTGTTTTATTTCATAAATGGAATCAACAAAGTATGCACATTCTACGTCATAACGACTTTCTATAGTTTGCGCATTCGTCCGGAAATAAGAAAAGCTTACTTCCACCGTTTTTTAAAATCACAACTTCTAGAAGGTTTACATGATTTCTTAAAAAACATGAGTTTTTAGAAAATGTGTTATATTTCATAAATGGAATCAACAAAGTATGCACATTCTACGTCATAATGACTCTCTATAGTTTGCGCATCCATCCGGAAATAAGAAAAGCTTACTTCCACCGTTTTTTAAAATCACATCTTCTAGAAGGTTTACATGATTTTGTAAAAAACACGAGTTTTTAGAAAATGTGTTTTATTTCATAAATGGAATCTACAAAGTATGCACGTTCTACGTCATAACGACTTTCTATATTTGGGCATGCGTCCGAAAATAAGAAAAGCTTACTTCCACCATTTTTTAAAATCACAGCTTCTAGAAGGTTTACATGATTTCTTAAAAAACATGAGTTTTTAGAAAATATGTTTTATTTCATAAATGGAATCTACAAAGTATGCACATTCTATGTCACAACGACTTTCTATAGTTTCCGCATGCGTCCGGAAATAAGAAAAGCTTACTTCCCCCATTTTTAAAAATCACAGCTTCTAGGAGGTTTACATGATTTCTTAAAAAACACGAGTTTTTAGAAAATGTGTTTTATTTCATAAATTGAATCAACAAAGTATGCACATTCTACATCATAACGACTTTCTATAGTTTGCGCATGCGTCCAGAAATAAGAAAAGCTTACTTCCACCGTTTTTTAAAATCACAGCTTCTAGAAGGTTTACATGATTTCTAAAAAAAAAAGAGTTTTTAGAAAATGTGTTTTATTTCATAAATAGAATCAACAAAGTATGCACATTCTACGTCATAACGACTTTCTATAGTTTGCGCATGCGTTCGGAAATAAGAAAAGCTTACTTCCCCCGTTTTTAAAAATCACAGCGTCTAGGAGGTTTACATGATTTCTTAAAAAACACGAGTTTTTAGAAAATGTGTTTTATTTCATAAATGGAATCAACAAAGTATGCACAGTCTACGTCATAACGACTTTCTATAGTTTGCGCATGCGTCCGGAAATAAGAAAAGCTCACTTCCACCGTTTTTTAAAATCATAGCTTCTAGAAGGTTTACATGATTTCGTAAAAAACACGAGTTTTTAGAAAATCTATTTTATTTCATAAATAGAATCAACAAAGTATGCACATTCTACGTCATAACGACTTTCTATAGTTTGTGCATGCGTCCGGAAATAAGAAAAGCTTACTTCCCCCGTTTTTTAAAATCATAGCTTCTAGAAGGTTTACATGATTTCGTAAAAAACACGAGTTTTTAGAAAATGTGTTTTATTTCATAAATGGAATCAACAAAGTATGCACATTCTATGGCATAACAACTTTCTATAGTTTGCGCATTCGTCCGGAAATAAGAAAATCTTACTTCCACCGTTTTTTAAAATCACAGCTTCTAGAAGGTTTACATGATTTCGTAAAAAACACGAGTTTTTAGAAAATCTGCTTTATTTCATAAATGGAATCTAAAAAGTATGCACATTTTACGTCATAACGACTTTCTTTAGTTTGCGCATGCGTCCGAAAATACGAAAAGCTTACTTCCACCATTTTTTAAAATCACAACTTCTAGAAGGTTTACATGATTTCTTAAAAAACACGAGTTTTTAGAAAATGTGTTTTATTTCATAAATGGAATCTACAAAGTATGCACATTCTATGTCATAATGACTTTCTATAGTTTGCGCATGCGTTCGGAAATAAGAAAAGCTTACTTCCACTGTTTTTTAAAATCACAGCTTCTAGAAGGTTTACATGATTTCGTAAAAAACATGAGTTTTTAGAAAATGTGTTTTATTTCATAAATGGAATTTACAAAGTATGCACATTCTACGTCATAACGACTTTCTATAGTTTGCGCATTCGTCCGGAAATAAGAAAAGCTTACTTCCACCGTTTTTTAAAATCACAGCTTCTAGAAGGTTTACATGATTTCGTAAAAAACACGAGTTTTTAGAAGATGTCTTTTCTTTCATAAATGGAATCTACAAAGTATGCACATTCTACGTCATAAGGAATTTCTATAATTTGCGCATGCATCTGGAAATAAGAAAATCTTCCTTCCCCCGTTTTTTAAAATCACAGCTTCTAGAAGGTTTACATGATTTCTTAAAAAACACGAGTTTTTAGAAAATGTGTTTTATTTCATAAATGGAATCAACAAAGTATGCACATTCTACGTCATAACGACTTTCTATAATTTGCGCATGCGTTTGAAAATAAGAAAAGCTTACTTCCCCCTTTTTTTAAAATCACAGCTTCTAGAAGGTTTACATGATTTCTTAAAAAACATGAGTTTTTAGAAAATGTGTTTTATTTCATAAATGGAATCAACAAAGTATGCACATTCTACGTCATAACGACTTTCTATTGTTTGCGCATTCGTCCGGAAATAAGAAAAGCTTACTTCCACCGTTTTTTAAAATCACAGCTTCTAGAAGGTTTACATGATTTCGTAAAAGACACGAGTTTTTAAAAAATGTGTTTTCTTTCATAAATGGAATCTACAAAGTATGCACATTGGACATCATAACGACTTTCTATAGTTTGCGCATGCGTCCGGAAATAAGAAAAGCTATCTTCCACCGTTTTTTAAAATCACAGCTTCTAGAAGGTTTACATGATTACGTAAAAGACATGAGTTTTTAGAAAATGTGTTTTATTTCATAAATGGAATCTACAAAGTATGCACAATCTACGTCATAACGAATTTCTATAGTATGCAGATGCTTCCGGAAATAAGAAAAGCTTACTTCCCCCGTTTTTTAAAATCACAGCTTCTAGAAGGTTTACATGATTTCTTAAAAAACACGAGTTTTTAGAAAATTTGTTTTATTTCATAGATGGAATCAACAAAGTATGCACATTCTACATCATAACGAATTTCTATAGTTTGCGCATACGTCCGGAAATAAGAAAAGCTTACTTCCACCGTTTTTTAAAATCACAGCTTCTAGAAGGTTTACATGATTTTGTAAAAGACACGAGTTTTTAAAAAATGTGTTTTCTTTCATAAATGGAATCTACAAAGTATGCACATTGGACATCATAACGACTTTCTATAGTTTGCGCATGCGTCCGGAAATAAGAAAAGCTTACTTCCACCGTTTTTTAAAATCACAACTTCTAGAAGGTTTACATGATTTCGTAAAAAACACGAGTTTTTAGAAAATGTGTTTTATTTCATAAATGGAATCTACAAAGTATGCACATTCTACGTCATAATGAATTTCTATAGTATGCAGATGCTTCCGGAAATAAGAAAAGCTTACTTCCACCGTTTTTTAAAATCACAGCTTCTAGAAGGTTTACATGATTTCTTAAAAAACACGAGTTTCTAGAAAATGTGTTTTATTTCATAAATGGAATCAACAAAGTATGCACATTCTAAATCATATCGACTTTCTATAGTTTGCGCATTCGTCCGGAAATAAGAAAAGCTTACTTCCACCATTTTTTAAAATCACAGCTTCTAGAAGGTTTACATAATTTCTTAAAAAACACGAGTTTTAGGAAAATGTGTTTTATTTCATAAATGGAATCAACAAAGTATGCACATTCTACGTCATAATGACTTTCTATAGTTTGCGCATTCATCCGGAAATAAGAAAAGCTTACTTCCAGCGTTTTTTAAAATCACAGCTTCTAAAAGGTTTACATGATTTCGTAAATAACAAGAGTTTTTAGAAAATGTGTTTTATTTCATAAATGGAATCTACAAAGTATACACATTCTACGTCATAACGACTTTCTATAGTTTGTGCATGCGTCCGGAAATAAGAAAATCTTACTTCTCCCGTTTTTTAAAATCACAGCTTCTAGAAGGTTTACATGATTTCTTAAAAAACACGATTTTTTAGAAAATGTGTTTTATTTCATAAATGCAATCAACAAAGTATGCACATTCTACATCATAACGACTTTCTATAGTTTGCGCATGCGTCCGGAAATAAGAAAAGCTTACTTCCACCGTTTTTTAAAATCACAGTTTCTAGAAGGTTTACATGATTTCTTAAAAAACACGAGTTTTTAGAAAATGTGTTTTATTTCATAAATGGTATCAACAAAGTATGCACATTCTACGTCATAATGGCTTTCTATAGTTTGCGCATTCATCCGGAAATAAGAAAAGCTTACTTCCACCGTTTTTTAAAATCACAGCTTCTAGAAGGTTTACATGATTTCTTAAAAAACACGAGTTTTTAGTAAATGTGTTTTATTTCATAAATGGAATCAACAAAGTATGCACATTCTACATCATAACGACTTTCTATAGTTTGCGCATTCGTCCGGAAATAAGAAAAGCTTACATCCACCGTTTTTTAAAATCACAGCTTCTAGAAGGTTTACATGATTTCTTAAAAAACATGAGTTTTTAGAAAATGTGTTATATTTCATCAATAGAATCAACAAAGTATGCACATTCTACGTCATAACGACTCTCTATAGTTTGCGCATTCATCCGGAAATAAGAAAAGCTTACTTCCACAGTTTTTTAAAATCATATCTTCTAGAAGGTTTACATGATTTTGTAAACAACACGAGTTTTTAGAAAATGTGTTTTATTTCATAAATGGAATCTACAAAGTATGAACATTCTACGTCATAATGACTTTCTATAGTTGGGCATGCGTTCGAAAATAAGAAAAGCTTACTTCCACCGTTTTTTATAATCACAGCTTCTAGAAAGTTTACATGATTTCTTAAAAAACATGAGTTTTTAGAAAATATGTTTTATTTCATAAATGGAATCTACAAATTATGCACATTCTACGTCATAACGACTTTCTACAGTTTGCGCATGCGTCCGGAAATAAGAAAAGCTTACTTCCCCCGTTTTTTAAAATCACAGCTTCTAGGAGGTTTACATGATTTCTTAAAAAACACGAGTTTTTAGAAAATGTGTTTTATTTCATAAATGGAATCAACAAAGTATGCACATTCTACATCATAACGACTTTCTATAGTTTGCGCATGCGTCCGGAAATAAGAAAAGCTTACTTCCCCCGTTTTTTAAAATCACAGCTTCTAGAAGGTTTACATGATTTCTTAAAAAACACGAGTTTTAAGAAAAAGGGTTTTATTTCATAAATGGAATCAACAAAGTATGCACATTTTACGTCATAACGACTTTCTATAGTTTGCGCATGCGTACGGAAATAAAAAAAGCTTACTTCCCCCGTTTTTTAAAATCACAGCTTCTAGAAGGTTTACATGATTTCGTAAAAAACACGAGTTTTTAGAAAATGTGTTTTATTTCATAAATGGAATCAAGAAAGCATGCATATTCTACGTCATAACGACTTTCTATAGTTTGCGCATGCGTCCGGAAATAAGAAAAGCTTACTTCCACAGTTTTTTAAAATCACAGCTTCTAGAAGGTTTACATGATTTCGTAAAAAAAACGAGTTTTAGAAAATGTGCTTTCTTTCATAAATGGAATCTACAAAGTATGCACATTCTACGTCATAACGACTTTCTATAGTTTGCGCATGTGTCCTGAAATAAGAAAAGCTTACTTTCCCTGTTTTTTGAAACCACAGCTGCTAGAAGGTTTACATGATTTCGTAAAAAACACGAGTTTTTAGAAAATATGTTTTATTTCATAAATGGAATCAACAAAGTATGCACATTTTACGTCATAACGACTTTCTATAGTTTGCGCATGCGTCCGGAAATAAGAAAAGCTTACTTCCCCCGTTTTTTAAAATCACAGCTTCTAGAAGATTTACATGATTTCGTAAAAAACACGAGTTTTTAGAAAATGTGTTTTATTTCATAAATGGAATCAACAATGTATGCACATTCTACGTCATAACGAATTTCTATAGTTTGCGCATTCGTCCGGAAATAAGAAAAGCTTACTTCCACCGTTTTTTAAAATCACAGCTTCTAGAAGGTTTACATGATTTCGTAAAAAACACGAGTTTTTAGAAAATGTGCTTTATTTCATATATGGAATCTACAAAGTATGCACATTCTACGTCATAACGACTTTCTATAGTTTCCGTATGCGTCCGGAAATAAGAAAAGCTTACTTTCACCGTTTTTTAAAATCACAGCTTCGAGAAGGTTTACATGATTTCGTAGAAAACACGAGTTTTTAGAAAATGTGTTTTATTTCATAAAGGGAATCTACAAAGTATGCACATTCTACGTCATAACGAGTTTCTATAGTTTGCGCATGCGTCCGGAAATAAGAAAAGCTTACTTCCACCGTTTTTTAAAATCATAGCTTCTAGAAGGTTTACATGATTTCGTAAAAAACACGAGTTTTTAGAAAATGTGTTTTATTTCATTAATGGAATCTACAAAGTATGCACATTCTACGTCATAACGACTTTCTATAGTTTGCACATCAGTCCGGAAATAAGAAAAGCTTACTTCCACCGTTTTTTGAAATCACAGCTTCTAGGAGGTTTACATGATTTCGTAAAAAACACGAGTTTTTAGAAAATGTGTTTTATTTCATAAATGGAATCAACAAAGTATGCACATTCTACATCATAACGAATTTCTATAGTTTGTGCATGCGTCTGGAAATAAGAAAAGCTTACTTCCCCCGTTTTTTAAAATCACAGCTTCTAGAAGGTTTACATGATTTCTTAAAAAACACAAGTTTTTAGAAAATGTGATTTATTTCATAAATGGAATCTACAAAGTATGCACATTCTACGTCATAACGACTTTCTATAGTTTGCGCATGCGTGCGGAAATAAGAAAAGCTTACTTCCCCCATTTTTTAAAATCACAGCTTCTAGAAGGTTTACATGATTTCGTAAAAAAAACGAGTATTTAGAAAATGTGTTTTATTTCATAAATGGAATCAACAAAGTATGCACATTCTACGTCATTTCGACTTTCTATAGTTTGCGCATGCGTCCGGATATAAGAAAACCTTACTTCCCCCGTTTTTTAAAATCACAGCTTCTAGAAGGTTTACATGATTTCTTAAAAAACACGAGTTTTTAGAAAATGTGTTTGATTTCATAAATGGAATCAACAAAGTATGCACATTTTACGTCATAACGACTTTCTATAGTTTGCGCATGCGTCCGGAAATAGGAAAAGCTTACTTCCCCTGTTTTTTAAAATCACAGCTTCTAGAAGGTTTACATGATTTCTTAAAAAACACGAGTTTTTAGAAAATGTGTTTGATTTCATAAATGGAATCAACAAAGTATGCACATTTTCCGTCATAACGACTTTCTATAGTTTTCGCATGCGTCCGGAAATAAGAAAAGCTTACTTCCCCCATTTTTTAAAATCACAGCTTCTAGAAGGTTTACATGATTTCGTACAAAACACGAGTTTTTAGAAAATGTGTTTTATTTCATAAATGGAATCAACAAAGTATGCACATTCTATGTCATAACAACTTTCTATAGTTTGCGATTTCGTCCGGAAATAAGAAAAACTTACTGCCACCGTTTTTTAAAATCACAACTTCTAGAAGGTTTACATGATTTCGTAAAAAACACGAGTTTTTAGAAAATGTGCTTTATTTCATATATGGAATCTACAAAGTATGCACATTCTACATCATAACGACTTTCTATAATTTGCGCATGCGTCCGGAAATAAGAAAAGCTTACTTCCACCGTTTTTTAAAATCACAGCTTCTAGAAGGTTTACATGATTTCGTAAAAAACACGAGTATTTTGAAAATGTGTTTTATTTCATACATGGAATCTACAAAGTATGCACATTCTACGTCATAACGACTTTCTATAGTTTGCGCATGCGTCCGGAAATAATAAAAGCTTACTTCCCTCGTTTCTAAAAATCACAGCTTCTAGGAGGTTTACATGATTTCGTAAAAAACACGAGTTTTCAGAAAATGTGTTTTATTTCATAAATGGAATCAACAAAGTATGCACATTCTACATCATAACGACTTTCTATAGTTTGCGCATGCGTCTGGAAATAAGAAAAGCTTACTTCCCCCGTTTTTTAAAATCACAGCTTCTAGAAGGTTTACATGATTTCTTAAAAAACATGAGTTTTTAGAAAATGTGTTTTATTTCATAAATGGAATCAACAAAGTATGCACATTCTACTTCATAACGACTTTCTATAGTTTGCGCATGCGTCCGGAAATAAGAAAAGCTTACCTCCACCGTTTTTTAAAATCACAGCTTCTAGAAGGTTTACATGATTACGTAAAAAACACGAGTTTTTAGAAAATGTCATTTATTTCATAAATGGAATCTTTAAAGTATGCACATTCTACGTCATAACGACATTCTATAGTTTGCGCATGCTTCCGGAAATAATAAAAGCTTACTTCCACCGTTTTTTAAAATCACAGCTTCTAGAAGGTTTACATGATTTCGTAAAAAACACGAGTTTTTAGAAAATGTGTTTTATTTCATAAATTGAATCTACAAAGTATGCACATTCTATGTCATAACGACTTTCTATAGTTTGCGCATGCGTCCGGAAATAAGAAAAGCTTACTTCCCAAGTTTTTTAAAATCACAGCTTCTAGAAGGTTTACATGATTTCTTAAAAAACACGAGTTTTTACAAAATGTGTTTTATTTCATAAATGGAATCTACAAAGTATGCACATTCTACGTCATAACGACTTTCTATAGTTTGCGCATGCTTTCGGAAATCAGAAAAGCTTACTTCCATCGTTTTTTAAAATCACAGCTTCTAGAACGTTTACATGATTTCGTAAAAAACACTAGTTTTTAGAAAATGTGTTTTATTTCACAGATGGAAACTACCTTGTATGCACATTCTACGTCATAACGACTTTCTATAGTTTGCGCATGCGTCTGGAAATAAGAAAAGCTTACTTCCCCCGTTTCTAAAAATCACAGCTTCTAGGAGGTTTACATGATTTCGTAAAAAACACGAGTTTTTAGAAAATGTGTTTTATTTCATAAATGCAATCTACAAAGTATGCACATTCTAAGTCATAACGACTTTCTATAGTTTGCGCATGCATCTGGAAATAAGAAAATCTTCCTTCCCCCGTTTTTAAAAATCACAGCTTCTAGGAGGTTTACATGATTTCGTAAAAAACACAAGTTTTTAGAAAATGTGTTTTATTTCATAAATGGAATCAACAAAGTATGCACATTCTACATCATAACGACTTTCTATAGTTTTTAGAAAATCTATTTTATTTCATAAATAGAATCAACAAAGTATGCACATTCTACGTCATAACGACTTTCTATAGTTTGTGCATGCGTCCGGAAATAAGAAAAGCTTACTTCCCCCGTTTTTTAAAATCATAGCTTCTAGAAGGTTTACATGATTTCGTAAAAAACACGAGTTTTTAGAAAATGTGTTTTATTTCATCAATGGAATCAACAAAGTATGCACATTCTATGGCATAACAACTTTCTATAGTTTGCGCATTCGTCCGGAAATAAGAAAATCTTACTTCCACCGTTTTTTAAAATCACAGCTTCTAGAAGGTTTACATGATTTCGTAAAAAACACGAGTTTTTAGAAAATCTGCTTTATTTCATAAATGGAATCTACAAAGTATGCACATTTTACGTCATAACGACTTTCTTTAGTTTGCGCATGCGTCCGAAAATACGAAAAGCTTACTTCCACCATTTTTTAAAATCACAACTTCTAGAAGGTTTACATGATTTCTTAAAAAACACGAGTTTTTAGAAAATGTGTTTTATTTCATAAATGGAATCTACAAAGTATGCACATTCTATGTCATAATGACTTTCTATAGTTTGCGCATGCGTTCGGAAATAAGAAAAGCTTACTTCCACTGTTTTTTAAAATCACAGCTTCTAGAAGGTTTACATGATTTCGTAAAAAACATGAGTTTTTAGAAAATGTGTTTTATTTCATAAATGGAATTTACAAAGTATGCACATTCTACGTCATAACGACTTTCTATAGTTTGCGCATTCGTCCGGAAATAAGAAAAGCTTACTTCCACCGTTTTTTAAAATCACAGCTTCTAGAAGGTTTACATGATTTCGTAAAAAACACGAGTTTTTAGAAGATGTCTTTTCTTTCATAAATGGAATCTACAAAGTATGCACATTCTACGTCATAAGGAATTTCTATAATTTGCGCATGCATTTGGAAATAAGAAAAGCTTACTTCCCCCGTTTTTTAAAATCACAGCTTCTAGAAGGTTTACATGATTTCTTAAAAAACACGAGTTTTTAGAAAATGTGTTTTATTTCATAAATGGAATCAACAAAGTATGCACATTCTACGTCATAACGACTTTCTATAATTTGCGCATGCGTTCGAAAATAAGAAAAGCTTACTTCCCCCGTTTTTTAAAATCACAGCTTCTAGAAGGTTTACATGATTTCTTAAAAAACATGAGTTTTTAGAAAATGTGTTTTATTTCATAAATGGAATCAACAAAGTATGCACATTCTACGTCATAACGACTTTCTATTGTTTGCGCATTCGTCCGGAAATAAGAAAAGCTTACTTCCACCGTTTTTTAAAATCACAGCTTCTAGAAGGTTTTCATGATTTCGTAAAAGACACGAGTTTTTAAAAAATGTGTTTTCTTTCATAAATGGAATCTACAAAGTATGCACATTGGACATCATAACGACTTTCTATAGTTTGCGCATGCGTCCGGAAATAAGAAAAGCTATCTTCCACCGTTTTTTAAAATCACAGCTTCTAGAAGGTTTAAATGATTACGTAAAAGACATGAGTTTTTAGAAAATGTGTTTTATTTCATAAATGGAATCTACAAAGTATGCACAATCTACGTCATAACGAATTTCTATAGTATGCAGATGCTTCCGGAAATAAGAAAAGCTTACTTCCCCCGTTTTTTAAAATCACAGCTTCTAGAAGGTTTACATGATTTCTTAAAAAACACGAGTTTTTAGAAAATTTGTTTTATTTCATAGATGGAATCAACAAAGTATGCACATTCTACATCATAACGACTTTCTATAGTTTGTGCATACGTCCGGAAATAAGAAAAGCTTACTTCCACCGTTTTTTAAAATCACAGCTTCTAGAAGGTTTACATGATTTTGTAAAAGACACGAGTTTTTAAAAAATGTGTTTTCTTTCATAAATGGAATCTACAAAGTATGCACATTGGACATCATAACGACTTTCTATAGTTTGCGCATGCGTCCGGAAATAAGAAAAGCTTACTTCCACCGTTTTTTAAAATCACAACTTCTAGAAGGTTTACATGATTTCGTAAAAAACACGAGTTTTTAGAAAATGTGTTTTATTTCATAAATGGAATCTACAAAGTATGCACATTATACGTCATAATGAATTTCTATAGTATGCAGATGCTTCCGAAAATAAGAAAAGCTTACTTCTACCGTTTTTTAAAATCACAGCTTCTAGAAGGTTTACATGATTTCTTAAAAAACACGAGTTTCTAGAAAATGTGTTTTATTTCATCAATGGAATCAACAAAGTATGCACATTCTAAATCATATCGACTTTCTATAGTTTGCGCATTCGTCCGGAAATAAGAAAAGCTTACTTCCACCATTTTTTAAAATCACAGCTTCTAGAAGGTTTACATAATTTCTTAAAAATCACGAGTTTTAGGAAAATGTGTTTTATTTCATAAATGGAATCAACAAAGTATGCACATTCTACGTCATAACGACTTTCTATAGTTTGCGCATTCATCCGGAAATAAGAAAAGCTTACTTCCAGCGTTTTTTAAAATCACAGCTTCTAAAAGGTTTACATGATTTCGTAAAAAACAAGAGTTTTTAGAAAATGTGTTTTATTTCATAAATGGAATCTACAAAGTATACACATTCTACGTCATAACCACTTTCTATAGTTTGCACATGCGTCCGGAAATAAGAAAAGCTTACTTCCACCGTTTTCTAAAATCACAGCTTCTAGAAGGTTTACATGATTTCGTAAAAAACACAAGTTTTTAGAAAATGTGTTTTATTTCATAAATATAATCTACAAAGTATGCACATTCTACGTCATAACGACTTTCTATAGTTTGTGCATGCGTCCGGAAATAAGAAAATCTTACTTCTCCCGTTTTTTAAAATCACAGCTTCTAGAAGGTTTACATGATTTCTTAAAAAACACGATTTTTTAGAAAATGTGTTTTATTTCATAAATGCAATCAACAAAGTATGCACATTCTACATCATAACGACTTTCTATAGTTTGCGCATGCGTCCGGAAATAAGAAAAGCTTACTTCCACCGTTTTTTAAAATCACAGCTTCTAGAAGGTTTACATGATTTCTTAAAAAACACGAGTTTTTAGAAAATGTGTTTTATTTCATAAATGGTATCAACAAAGTATGCACATTCTACGTCATAATGGCTTTCTATAGTTTGTGCATTCATCCGGAAATAAGAAAAGCTTACTTCCACCGTTTTTTAAAATCACAGCTTCTAGAAGGTTTACATGACTTCTTAAAAAACACGAGTTTTTAGTAAATGTGTTTTATTTCATAAATGGAATCAACAAAGTATGCACATTCTACATCATAACGACTTTCTATAGTTTGCGCATTCGTCCGGAAATAAGAAAAGCTTACATCCACCGTTTTTTAAAATCACAGCTTCTAGAAGGTTTACATGATTTCTTAAAAAACATGAGTTTTTAGAAAATGTGTTATATTTCATCAATGGAATCAACAAAGTATGCACATTCTACGTCATAACGACTCTCTATAGTTTGCGCATTCATCCGGAAATAAGAAAAGCTTACTTCCACAGTTTTTTAAAATCATATCTTCTAGAAGGTTTACATGATTTTGTAAACAACACGAGTTTTTAGAAAATGTGTTTTATTTCATAAATGGAATCTACAAACTATGAACATTCTACGTCATAATGACTTTCTATACTTGGGCATGCGTTCGAAAATAAGAAAAGCTTACTTCCACCGTTTTTTATAATCACAGCTTCTAGAAAGTTTACATGATTTCTTAAAAAACACGAGTTTTTAGAAAATATGTTTTATTTCATAAATGGAATCTACAAATTATGCACATTCTACGTCATAACGACTTTCTACAGTTTGCGCATGCGTCCGGAAATAAGAAAAGCTTACTTCCCCCGTTTTTTAAAATCACAGCTTCTAGGAGGTTTACATGATTTCTTAAAAAACACGAGTTTTTAGAAAATGTGTTTTATTTCATAAATGGAATCAACAAAGTATGCACATTCTACATCATAACGACTTTCTATAGTTTGCGCATGCGTCCGGAAATAAGAAAAGCTTACTTCCCCCGTTTCTTAAAATCACAGCTTCTAGAAGGTTTACATGATTTCTTAAAAAACACGAGTTTTAAGAAAAAGGGTTTTATTTCATAAATGGAATCAACAAAGTATGCACATTTTACGTCATAACGACTTTCTATAGTTTGCGCATGCGTACGGAAATAAAAAAAGCTTACTTCCCCCGTTTTTTAAAATCACAGCTTCTAGAAGGTTTACATGATTTCGTAAAAAACACGAGTTTTTAGAAAATGTGTTTTATTTCATAAATGGAATCAAGAAAGCATGCATATTCTACGTCATAACGACTTTCTATAGTTTGCGCATGCGTCCGGAAATAAGAAAAGCTTACTTCCACAGTTTTTTAAAATCACAGCTTCTAGAAGGTTTACATGATTTCGTAAAAAAAACGAGTTTTAGAAAATGTGCTTTCTTTCATAAATGGAATCTACAAAGTATGCACATTCTACGTCATAACGACTTTCTACAGTTTGCGCATGCGTCCGGAAATAAGAAAAGCTTACTTCCCCCGTTTTTTAAAATCACAGCTTCTAGAAGATTTACATGATTTCGTAAAAAACACGAGTTTTTGGAAAATGTGTTTTATTTCATAAATGGAATCAACAATGTATGCACATTCTACGTCATAACGAATTTCTATAGTTTGCGCATTCGTCTGGAAATAAGAAAAGCTTACTTCCACCGTTTTTTAAAATCACAGCTTCTAGAAGGTTTACATGATTTCGTAAAAAACACGAGTTTTTAGAAAATGTGCTTTATTTCATATATGGAATCTACAAAGTATGCACATTCTACGTCATAACGACTTTCTATAGTTTCCGTATGCGTCCGGAAATAAGAAAAGCTTACTTTCACCGTTTTTTAAAATCACAACTTCGAGAAGGTTTACATGATTTCGTAGAAAACACGAGTTTTTAGAAAATGTGTTTTATTTCATAAAGGGAATCTACAAAGTATGCACATTCTACGTCATAACGAGTTTCTATAGTTTGCGCATGCGTCCGGAAATAAGAAAAGCTTACTTCCACCGTTTTTTAAAATCATAGCTTCTAGAAGGTTTACATGATTTCGTAAAAAACACGAGTTTTTAGAAAATGTGTTTTATTTCATTAATGGAATCTACAAAGTATGCACATTCTACGTGATAACGACTTTCTATAGTTTGCACATCAGTCCGAAAATAAGAAAAGCTTACTTCCACCGTTTTTTGAAATCACAGCTTCTAGGAGGTTTACATGATTTCGTAAAAAACACGAGTTTTTAGAAAATGTGTTTTATGTCATAAATGGAATCAACAAAGTATGCACATTCTACATCATAACGACTTTCTATAGTTTGCGCATGCGTCTGGAAATAAGAAAAGCTTACTTCCCCCGTTTTTTAAAATCACAGCTTCTAGAAGGTTTACATGATTTCTTAAAAAACACAAGTTTTTAGAAAATGTGATTTATTTCATAAATGGAATCTACAAAGTATGCACATTCTACGTCATAACGACTTTCTATAGTTTGCGCATGCGTGCGGAAATAAGAAAAGCTTACTTCCCCCATTTTTTAAAATCACAGCTTCTAGAAGGTTTACATGATTTCGTAAAAAAAACGAGTATTTAGAAAATGTGTTTTATTTCATAAATGGAATCAACAAAGTATGCACATTCTACGTCATTTCGACTTTCTATAATTTGCGCATGCGTCCGGATATAAGAAAACCTTACTTCCCCCGTTTTTTAAAATCACAGCTTCTAGAAGGTTTACATGATTTCTTAAAAAACACGAGTTTTTAGAAAATGTGTTTGATTTCATAAATGGAATCAACAAAGTATGCACATTTTACGTCATAACGACTTTCTATAGTTTGCGCATGCGTCCGGAAATAAGAAAAGCTTACTTCCCCTGTTTTTTAAAATCACAGCTTCTAGAAGGTTTACATGATTTCTTAAAAAACACGAGTTTTTAGAAAATGTGTTTGATTTCATAAATGGAATCAACAAAGTATGCACATTTTCCGTCATAACGACTTTCTATAGTTTTCGCATGCGTCCGGAAATAAGAAAAGCTTACTTTCCCCATTTTTTAAAATCACAGCTTCTAGAAGGTTTACATGATTTCGTACAAAACACGAGTTTTTAGAAAATGTGTTTTATTTCATAAATGGAATCAACAAAGTATGCACATTCTATGTCATAACAACTTTCTATAGTTTGCGATTTCGTCCGGAAATAAGAAAAACTTACTGCCACCGTTTTTTAAAATCACAACTTCTAGAAGGTTTACATGATTTCGTAAAAAACACGAGTTTTTAGAAAATGTGCTTTATTTCATATATGGAATCTACAAAGTATGCACATTCTACATCATAACGACTTTCTATAATTTGCGCATGCGTCCGGAAATAAGAAAAGCTTACTTCCACCGTTTTTTAAAATCACAGCTTCTAGAAGGTTTACATGATTTCGTAAAAAACACGAGTATTTTGAAAATGTGTTTTATTTCATACATGGAATCTACAAAGTATGCACATTCTACGTCATAACGACTTTCTATAGTTTGCGCATGCGTCCGGAAATAATAAAAGCTTACTTCCCCTCGTTTCTAAAAATCACAGCTTCTAGGAGGTTTACATGATTTCGTAAAAAACACGAGTTTTCAGAAAATGTGTTTTATTTCATAAATGGAATCAACAAAGTATGCACATTCTACATCATAACGACTTTCTATAGTTTGTGCATGCGTCTGGAAATAAGAAAAGCTTACTTCCCCCGTTTTTTAAAATCACAGCTTCTAGAAGGTTTACATGATTTCTTAAAAAACATGAGTTTTTAGAAAATGTGTTTTATTTCATAAATGGAATCAACAAAGTATGCACATTCTACTTCATAACGACTTTCTATAGTTTGCGCATGCGTCCGGAAATAAGAAAAGCTTACTTCCACCGTTTTTTAAAATCACAGCTTCTAGAAGGTTTACATGATTACGTAAAAAACACGAGTTTTTAGAAAATGTCATTTATTTCATAAATGGAATCTTTAAAGTATGCACATTCTACGTCATAACGACATTCTATAGTTTGCGCATGCTTCCGGAAATAATAAAAGCTTACTTCCACCGTTTTTTAAAATCACAGCTTCTAGAAGGTTTACATGATTTCGTAAAAAACACGAGTTTTTAGAAAATGTGTTTTATTTCATAAATTGAATCTACAAAGTATGCACATTCTATGTCATAACGACTTTCTATAGTTTGCGCATGCGTCCGGAAATAAGAAAAGCTTACTTCCCAAGTTTTTTAAAATCACAGCTTCTAGAAGGTTTACATGATTTCTTAAAAAACACGAGTTTTTACAAAATGTGTTTTATTTCATAAATGGAATCTACAAAGTATGCACATTCTACGTCATAACGACTTTCTATAGTTTGCGCATGCTTTCCGAAATCAGAAAAGCTTACTTCCATCGTTTTTTAAAATCACAGCTTCTAGAACGTTTACATGATTTCGTAAAAAACACTAGTTTTTAGAAAATGTGTTTTATTTCACAGATGGAAACTACCTTGTATGCACATTCTACGTCATAACGACTTTCTATAGTTTGCGCATGCGTCTGGAAATAAGAAAAGCTTACTTCCCCCGTTTCTAAAAATCACAGCTTCTAGGAGGTTTACATGATTTCGTAAAAAACACGAGTTTTTAGAAAATGTGTTTTATTTCATAAATGCAATCTACAAAGTATGCACATTCTAAGTCGTAACGACTTTCTATAGTTTGCGCATGCATCTGGAAATAAGAAAATCTTCCTTCCCCCGTTTTTAAAAATCACAGCTTCTAGGAGGTTTACATGATTTCGTAAAAAACACAAGTTTTTAGAAAATGTGTTTTATTTCATAAATGGAATCAACAAAGTATGCACATTCTACATCATAACGACTTTCTATAGTTTGCGCATGCGTCTAGAAATAAGAAAAGCTTACTTCCCCCGTTTTTTAAAATCACAGCTTCTAGAAGGTTTACATGATTTCTTAAAAAACACGAGTTTTTAGAAAATGTGTTTTATTTCATAAATGGAATCAACAAAGTATGCACATTTTACGTCATAACGACTTTCTATAGTTTGCGTATGCGTCCGGAAATAAGAAAAGCTTACTTCCCCCGTTTTTTAAAATCACAGCTTCTAGAAGGTTTACATGATTTCGTAAAAAACACGAGTTTTTAGAAAATGTCATTTATTTCATAAATGGAATCTACAAAGTACGCACATTCTACGTCATAACGACATTCTATTGTTTGCACATGCATCCAGAAATAAGAAAAGCTTACTTCCACCGTTTTTCAAAATCACAGCTTCGAGAAGGTTTACATGATTTCGTAGAAAACACGAGTTTTTAGAAAATGTGTTTTATTTCATAAATGGAATCTACAAAGTATGCACATTCTACGTCATAACGAGTTTCTATAGTTTGCGCATGCGTCCGGAAATAAGAAAAGCTTACTTCCACCGTTTTTTAAAATCACAGCTTCTAGAAGGTTTACATGATTTCGTAAAAAACACGAGTTTTCAGAAAATGTGTTTTATTTCATAAATGGAATCTACAAAGTATGCACATTCTACGTCATAACGACTTTCTATAGTTTGCACATGCGTCCGGAAATAAGAAAAGCTTACTTCCACCGTTTTTTGAAATCACAGCTTCTAGAAGGTTTACACGATTTCGTAAAAAACACGAGTTTTTAGAAAATGTGTTTTATTTCATAAATGCAATCTACGAAGTATGCACATTCTACATCATAACGACTTTCTATAGTTTGCGCATGCGTCTGGAAATAAGAAAAGCTTACTTCCCCCGTTTTTAAAAATCACAGCTTCTAGGAGGTTTACATGATTTCGTAAAAAACACGAGTTTTTAGAAAATGTGTTTTATTTCATAAATGGAATCAAAAAAGTATGCACATTCTACATCATAACGACTTTCTATAGTTTGCGCATGCGTCCGGAAATAAGAAAAGCTTACTTCCCCCGTTTTTTAAAATCACAGCTTCTAGAAGGTTTACATGATTTCTTAAAAAACACGAGTTTTTAGAAAATGTGTTTTATTTCATAAATAGAATCAACAAAGTATACACATTTTATGTCATAACGACTTTCTATAGTTTGCGCATGCATCCGGAAATAAGAAAAGCTTACTTCCCCCGTTTTTTAAAATCACAGCTTCTAGAAGGTTTACATGATTTCGTAAAAAACACGAGTTTTTAGAAAATGTGCTTTATTTCATAAATGGAATCTACAAAGTATGCACATTCTACGTCATAACGACATTCTATAGTTTGCGCATGCGTCCAAAAATAAGAAAAGCTTACTTCCACCGTTTTTTAAAATCACAGCTTCGAGAAGGTTTACATGATTTCGTAAAAAATACGAGTTTTTAGAAAATGTGTTTTATTTCATAAATGGAATCTACAAAGTATGGACATTCTATGTCATACCGACTTTCTATAGTTTGCTCATGCGTCCGGAAATAAGAAAAGCTTACTTCCACCATTTTTTAAAATCACAGCTTCTAGAAGGTTTACATGATTTCTTAAAAAACACGAGTTTTTAGAAAATGTGTTTTATTTCATAAATGGAATCAACAAAGTATGCACATTCTATGTCATAACGACTTTCTATAGTTTGTGCATTCGTCCGGAAATAAGAAAAGGTTACTTCCACCGTTTTTTAAAATCACAGCTTCTAGAAGGTTTACATGATTTCGTAAAAAACACGAGTTTTTAGAAAATGTGTTTTATTTCATAAATGGAATTTACAAAGTATGCACATTCTACGTCATAATGACTTTCTATAGTTTGCGCATGCGTCCTGAAATAAGAAAAGCTTACTTTCCCTGTTTTTTGAAATCACAGCTGCTAGAAGGTTTACATGATTTCGTAAAAAACACGAGTTTTTAGAAAATGTGTTTTATTTCATAAATGGAATCAACAAAGTATGCACATTCTACGTCATAACGAATTTCTATAGTTTGCGCATGCGTCTGCAAATAAGAAAAGCTTACTTTCCCCGTTTTTTAAAATCACAGCTTCTAGAAGGTTTACATGATTTCTTAAAAAACACGAGTTTTTAGAAAATGTGTTTTATTTCATAAATGGAATCAACATAGTAGGCACATTCTGTGACATAATGACTTTCTATAGTTTGCGCATGCTTTTGGAAATAAGAAAAGCTTACTTCCCCCGTTTTTTAAAATCACAGCTTTTAGAAGGTTTACATGATTTCGTAAAAAACATGAGTTTTTAGAAAATGTGTTTTATTTCATCAATGGAATCAACAATGTATGCACATTCTACGTCATAACGAATTTCTATAGTTTGCGCATTCCTCCGGAAATAAGAAAAGCTTACTTCCACCGTTTTTTAAAATGACAGCTTCTAGAGGGTTTACATGATTTTCTAAAAAACACGAGTTTTTATAAAATGTGCTTTATTTGATAAGTGGAATCTACAAAGTATGCACATTCTACGTCATAACGACTTTCTATAGTTTGCGCATCCATCCGGAAATAAGAAAAGCTTACTTCCCCCGTTTTTTAAAATCAGAGCTTCTAGAAGGTTTACATGATTTCGTAAAAAACCACGTGTTTTTAGAAAATGTGTTTTATTTCATAATTGGAATCTACAAAGTATGCAAATTCTACGTCATAACGACTTTCTATAGTTTGCGCATGCGTCCGGAAATAAGAAAAGCTTACTTCCACCGTTTTTTAAAATCACAGCTTCTAGAAGGTTTACATGATTTCGTAAAAAACACGAGTTTTTAGAAAATATGATATATTTCATAAATGGAATCTACAAAGTATGCACATTCTACGTCATAACGACTTTCTATAGTTTGCGCATGCGTCCGGAAATAAGAAGAGCTTACTTCCCCCGTTTTTTAAAATCACAGCTTCTAGAAGGTTTACATGATTTCGTAAAAAAAACAAGTTTTTAGAAAATGTGTTTTATTTCATAAATGGAATCAACAAAGTATGCACATTCTACGTCATAACGACTTTCTATAGTTTGCGCATGCGTCCGGATATAAGAAAAGCTTACTTCCCCCGTTTTTTAAAATCACAGCTTCTAGAAGGTTTACATGATTTCTTAAAAAACACTAGTTTTTAGAAAATGTGTTTGATTTCATAAATGGAATCAACAAAGTATGGACATTCTACGTCATAACGACATTCTATTGTTTGCGCATTCGTCCGGAAATAAGAAAAGCTTACTTCCACCGTTTTTTAAAATCACAGCTTCTAGAAGGTTTACATGATTTCGTAAAAAACATGAGTTTTCAGAAAATGTGTTTTATTTCATAAATGGAATCAACAAAGTATGCACATTCTACGTCATAACGACTTTCTATAAGTTGCGCATTCGTCCAGAAATACGAAAAGCTTACTTCCACCGTTTTTTATAATCACAGTTTCTAGAAGGTTTACATGATTTCGTAAAAGACACGAGTTTTAAAAAAATGTGTTTTATTTCATAAATGGAATCTACAAAGTATGCACATTCGACGTCATAACGACTTTCTATAGTTTTCCCATGCGTCCGGAAATAAGAAAAGCTTACTTCCACCGTTTTTTAAAATCACAGCTTCTAGAAGTTTACATGATTTCGTAAAAAACACGAGTTTTTAGAAAATGTGTTTTATTTCATAAATGAAATCTACAAAGTATGCCCATTCTACGTCATAACGAATTCTATAGTTTGCGCATGCGTCCGGATATAAGAAAAGCTTACTTCCACCATTTTTTAATATCACAACTTCTAGAATGTTTACATGATTTCGTAAAAAACACGAGTTTTTAGAAAATGTGTTTTATTTCATAAATGGAATCTACAAAGTATGCACATTCTACGTCATAACGACTTTCTATAGTTTGCGCATGCGTCCGGAAATAAGAAAAGCTTGCTTCCCCCGTTTTTTAAAATCACAGCTTCTAGAAGGTTTACATGATTTCGTAAAAAACACGAGTTTTTAGAAAATGTGCTTTATTTCATCATTGGAATCTACAAAGTATGCACATTCTACATCATAATGAGTTTCTATAGTTTGCGCATGCGTCCGGAAATAAGAAAAGCTTACTTCCACCATTTTTTAAAATCACAGCGTCTAGAAGGTTTACATGATTTCGTAAAAAACACGAGTTTTTAGAAAATGTGTTATATTTCATAAATGGAATCTACAAAGTATGCACATTCTACGTCATAACGACTTTCTATAGTTTGCACATCTGTCCGGAAATAAGAAAAGCTTACTTCCACCTTTTCTTGAAATCACGGCTTCTAGAAGGTTTACATGATTTCGTAAAAAACACGAGTTTTTAGAAAATGTGTTTTATTTCATAAATGCAATCTACAAAGTATGCACATTCTAAGTCATAACGACATTCTATAGTTTGCGCATTCGTCCGGAAATAAGAAAGGTTTACTTCCACCGTTTTTTAAAATCACAGCTTCTAGAAGGTTTACATGATTTCGTAAAAAACACGAGCTTTTAGAAAATGTGTTTTATTTCATAAATGGAATCAAAAAAGTATGCACATTCTACGTCATAACGACTTTCTATAGTTTGCGCATTCGTCCGGAAATAAGAAAAGCTTACTTCCCCCGTTTTTTAAAATCACAGCTTCTAGAAGGTTTACATGAGTTCTTAAAAAACACGAGTTTTTAGAAAATGTGTTTTGTTTCATAAATGGAATCTACAAAGTATGCACATTCTACATCATAATGACTTTCTATAGTTTGCGCATGCGTCCGGAAATAAGAAAAGCTTACTTCCCCCGTTTTTAAAAATCATAGCTTCGAGGAGGTTTACATGATTTCTTAAAGAACACGAGTTTTTAGAAAATGTGGTTTATTTCATAAATGGAATCAACAAAGTATGCAGATTCTACGTCATAACGAATTTCTATAGTTTGCGCATGCTTCCGGAAATAAGAAAAGCTTACTTCCACCGTTTTTTAAAATCACAGCTTCTAGAAGGTTTACATGATTTCTTAAAAAACACGAGTTTTTAGAACATGTGTTTTATTTCATAAATGGAATCAACAAAGCATGCACATTCTACGTCATAACGACTTTCTATAGTTTGCGCATGCGTCCGGAAATAAGAAAAGCTTACTTCCACCATTTTTTAAAATCACAGCTTCTAGAAGGTTTACATGATTTCTTAAAAAACACGAGTTTTTAGAAAATGTGTTTTATTTCATAAATGCAAGCAACAAAGTATGCACATTCTACGTCATAATGACTTTCTATAGTTTGTGCATTCGTCCGGAAATAAGAAAAGCTTACTTCCACCGTTTTTTAAAATCACAGTTTCTACAAGGTTTACATGATTTCGTAAAAAACACGAGTTTTTAGAAAATGTGTTTTATTTCATAATTCGAATCAACAATGTATGCACATTCTACGTCATAACGAATTTCTATAGTTTGCGCATTCGTCCGGAAAAGCTTACTTCCACAGTTTTTTAAAATCACGGCTTCTAGAGGGTTTACATGATTTCCTAAAAAACACGAGTTTTTATAAACTGTGCTTTATTTGATAAATGGAATCTATAAAGGATGCACATTCTACGTCATAACGACTTTCTATAGTTTGCGCATGCGTCCGGAAATAAGAAAAGCTTACTTCCACCATTTTTTAAAATCACAGCTTCTAGAAGGTTTACATGATTTCGTAAAAAACACGAGTTTTTAGAAAATGTGTTTTATTTCATAATTCGAATCAACAATGTATGCACATTCTACATCATAACGAATTTCTATAGTTTGCGCATTCGTCCGGAAAAGCTTACTTCCACAGTTTTTTAAAATCACGGCTTCTAGAGGGTTTACATGATTTCCTAAAAAACACGAGTTTTTATAAACTGTGCTTTGTTTGATAAATGGAATCTATAAAGGATGCACATTCTACGTCATAACGACTTTCTATAGTTTGCGCATGCGTCCGGAAATAAGAAAAGCTTACTTCCACCATTTTTTAAAATCACAGCTTCTAGAAGGTTTACATGATTTCGTAAAAAACACGAGTTTTTAGAAAATGTGTTTTATTTCATAAATGGAATCAACAAAGTATGCACATTCTACGTCATAATGACTTTCTATAGTTTGCGCATGCGTCCGGAAATAAGAAAAGCTTACTTCCCCCGTTTTTTAAAATCACAGCTTCTAGAAGGTTTACATGATTTCTTAAAAAACACGAGTTTTTAGAAAATGTGTTTTATTTCATAAATGGAATCAACAAAGTAGGCACATTCTGCAACATAATGACTTTCTATAGTTTGTGCATGCGTTTGAAAATAAGAAAAGCTTACTTCCCCCTTCTTTTAAAATCACAGCTTCTAGAAGGTTTACATGATTTCGTAAAAAACACGAGTTTTTAGAAAATGTGTTTTATTTCATAATTCGAATCAACAATGTATGCACATTCTACGTCATAACGAATTTCTATAGTTTGCGCATTCATCCGGAAAAGCTTACTTCCACAGTTTTTTAAAATCACGGCTTCTAGAGGGTTTACATGATTTCCTAAAAAACACGAGTTTTTATAAAAATGTGCTTTATTTGATAAATGGAATCTATAAAGGATGCACATTCTACGTCATAACGACTTTCTATAGTTTGCGCATGCGTCCGGAAATAAGAAAAGCGTACTTCCACCATTTTTTAAAATCATAGCTTCTAGAAGGTTTACATGATTTCGTAAAAAACACGTGTTTTTAGCAAATGTGTTTTATTTCATAAATGGAATCTACAAAGTATGCAAATTCTACGTCATAACGACTTTCTATAGTTTGCGCATGCGTCCGGAAATAAGAAAAGCTTACTTCCCCCGCTTTTTAAAATCACAGCTTCTAGAAGGTTTACATGATTTCTTAAAAAAAAACGAGTTTTCAGAAAATGTGCTTTATTTCATAAATGGAATATACAAAGTATGCACATTCTACGTCATAATGACTTTCCATAGTTTGCGCATGCGTCCGGAAATAAGAAAAGCTTACTTCCCCCATTTTTTCAAATCACAGCTTCTAGAAGGTTTACATGATTTCATAAAAAACACGAGTTTTTAGAAAATGTGTTTTATTTCATAAATGGAATCAACAAAGTATGCACATTCTACGTCATAACGACTTTCTATAGTTTGCGCATGCGTCCAGATATAAGAAAAGCTTACTTCCCCCGTTTTTTAAAATCACAGCTTCTAGAAGGTTTACATGATTTCTTGAAAAACACGAGTTTTTAGAAAATGTGTTTGATTTCATAAATGGAATCAACAAAGTATGCACATTTCACGTCATAACGACTTTCTATAGTTTGCGCATGCGTCCGGAAATAAGAAAAGCTTACTTCCACAGTTTTTTAAAATCACAGCTTCTAGAAGGTTTACATGATTTCTTGAAAAACACGAGTTTTTAGAAAATGTGTTTGATTTCATAAATGGAATCAACAAAGTATGCACATTTCACGTCATAACGACTTTCTATAGTTTGCGCATTCGTCCGGAAATAAGAAAAGCTTACTTCCACCGTTTTTTAAAATCACAGCTTCTAGAAGGTTTACATGATTTCGTAAAAACACAAGTTTTTAGAAAATGTGCTTTATTTCATAAATGGAATCTACAAAGTATGTACATTCTACGTCATAACGATTTTCTATAGTTTGCACATGCGTCCGGAAATAAGAAAAGCTTACTTCCCCCATTTTTTCAAATCACAGCTTCTAGAAGGTTTTCATGATTTCTTAAAAAACACGAGTTTTTAGAAAATGTGTTTTATTTCATAAATGGAATCAACAAAGTAGGCACATTCTGCGACATAATGACTTTCTATAGTTTGCGCATGCGTTTGGAAATAAGAAAAGCTGACTTCCCCCGTTTTTTAAAATCACAGCTTCTAGAAGGTTTACATGATTTCGTAAAAAACACGAGTTTTTAGAAAATGTGTTTTATTTCATAATTGGAATCAACAATGTATGCACATTCTACGTCATAACGAATTTCTATAGTTTGCGCATTCGTCCGGAAAAGCTTACTTTCACCGTTTTTTAAAATCACGGCTTCTAGAGGGTTTACATGATTTCCTAAAAAACACGAGTTTTTATAAACTGTGCTTTATTTGATAAATGGAATCTACAAAGGATGCACATTCTACGTCATAATGACTTTCTAAAGTTTGCGCATGCGTCCGGAAATAAGAAAAGCTTACTTCCACCATTTTTTAAAATCACAGCTTCTAGAAGGTTTACATGATTTCCTAAAAAACACGTGTTTTTAGAAAATGTGTTTTATTTCATAAATGGAATCTAGAAAGTATGCAAATTCTACGTCATAACGACTTTCTATAGTTTGCACATGCGTCCGGAAATAAGAAAAGCTTACTTCCCCCGTTTTTTAAAATCACAGCTTCTAGAAGGTTTACATGATTTCTTAAAAAAAAATGAGTTTTTAGAAAATGTGCTTTATTTCATAAATGGAATCTAAAAAGTATGCACATTCCAAGTCATAACGACTTTCTATAGTTTGCGCATGCGTCCGGAAATAAGAAAAGCTTACTTCCCCCGTTTTTTCAAATCACAGCTTCTAGAAGGTTTACATGATTTCCTAAAAAACACGAGTTTTTAGAAAATGTGTTTTATTTCATAAATGGAATCAACAAAGTATGCACATTTTACGTAATAACGACTTTCTATAGTTTGCGCATGCGTCCAGAAATAAGAAAAGCTTACTTCCCCCGTTTTTTAAAATCACAGCTTCTAGAAGGTTTACATGAATTGTAAAAAACACGAGTTTTTAGAAAATGTGTTTTATTTCATAAATCGAATCAACAAAGTATGCACATTCTATGTCATAACGACTTTCTATAGTTTGCGCATTCGTCCGGAAATAAGAAAAGCTTACTTCCACCGTTTTTTAAAATCACAGCTTCTAGAAGGTTTACATGATTTCGTAAAAAACACGAGTTTTTAGAAAATGTGCTTTATTTCATATATGGAATCTACAAAGTATGCACATTCTACGTCATAACGACTTTCTATAGTTTGCGCATGCGTCCGGAAATAAGAAAAGCTTACTTCCCCCGTTTTTTAAAATCACAGCTTCTAGAAGGTTTACATGATTTCGTAAAAAACACGAGTTTTTAGAAAATGTGTTTTATTTCATAAATGGAATCAACAAAGCATGCACATTCTACGTCATAACGACTTTCTATAGTTTGCGCATGCGTCCGGAAATAAGAAAAGCTTACTTCCACCGTTTTTTATAATCACAGCTTCTAGAAGGTTTACATGATTTCGTAAAAAACACGAGTTTTTAGAAAATGTGCTTTATTTCATCAATGGAATCTACAAAGTATGCACATTCTACGTCATAATGACTTTATATAGTTTTCGCATGCGTCCGGAAATAAGAAAAGCTTACTTCCACCATTTTTTGAAATCACAACTTCTAGAAGGTTTACATGATTTCGTAAAAAACATGAGTTTTTAGAAAATGTGCTTTATTTCATCAATGGAATCTACAAAGTATGCACATTCTACATCATAATGAGTTTCTATAGTTTGCGCATGCGTCCGGAAATAAGAAAAGCTTACTTCCACCGTTTTTTAAAATCACAGCTTCTAGAAGGTTTACATGATTTCGTAAAAAACACGAGTTTTTAGAAAATGTGTTTTATTTCATAAATGGAATCTACAAAGTATGCACATTCTACGTCATAACGACTTTCTATAGTTTCCACATCTGTCCGGAAATAAGAAAAGCTTACTTCCACCTTTTTTTGAAATCACAGCTTCTAGAAGGTTTACATGATTTCGTAAAAAACACGAGTTTTTAGAAAATGTGTTTTATTTCATAAATGCAATCTACAAAGTATGCACATTCTAAGTCATAACGACTTTCTATAGTTTGCGCATTCGTCCGGAAATAAGAAAAGTTTACTTCCCCCGTTTTTTAAAATCACAGCTTCTAGAAGGTTTACATGAATTCGTAAAAAACACGAGTTTTTAGAAAATGTGTTTTATTTCATAAATGGAATCAACAAAGTAAGCACATTCTACATCATAACGACATTCTATGGTTTGCGCATTCGTCCGGAAATAAGAAAGGTTTACTTCCACCGTTTTTTAAAATCACAGCTTCTAGAAGGTTTACATGAGTTCTTAAAAAACACGAGTTTTTAGAAAATGTGTTTTGTTTCATAAATGGAAACTACAAAGTATGCACATTCTACATTATAATGACTTTCTATAGTTTGCGCATGCATCCGGAAATAAGAAAAGCTTACTTCCCCCGTTTTTAAAAATCATAGCTTCTACGAGGTTTACATGATTTCTTAAAAAACACGAGTTTTTAGAAAATGTGGTTTATTTCATAAATGGAATCAACAAAGTATGTAGATTCTACGTCATAACGAATTTCTATAGTTTGTGCATGCGTCCGGAAATAAGAAAAGCTTACTTCCACCGTTTTTTAAAATCACAGCTTCTAGAAGGTTTACATGATTTCGTAAAAAACACGAGTTTTTAGAAAATGTGGTTTATTTCATAAATGGAATCTACAAAGTATGCACATTCTAAGTGATAACGACTTTCTATAGTTTGCGCATGCGTGTGGAAATAAGAAGAGCTTCCTTCCACCATTTTTAAAAATCACAGCTTCTAGGAGGTTTACATGATTTCGTAAAAAACACGAGTTTATAGAAAATGTGTTTTATTTCATAAATCGAATCAACAAAGTATCCACATTCTACATCATAACGACTTTCTATAGTTTGCGCATGCGTCTGGAAATAAGAAAAGCTTACTTCCCCCATTTTTTAAAATCACAGCTTCTAGAAGGTTTACATGATTTCTTAAAAAACACGAGTTTTTAGAAAATGTGTTTTATTTCATAAATGGAATCAACAAAGTATGCACATTTTACGTCATAATGACTTTCTATAGTTTGTGCATGCGTCAGGAAATAAGAAAAGCTTACTTCCCCTGTTTTTTAAAATCACAGCTTCTAGAAGGTTTACATGATTTCGTAAAAAACACGAGTTTTTAGAAAATGTCATTTATTTCATAAATGGAATCTACAAAGTATGCACATTCTATGTCATAACGACATTCTATAGTTTGCGCATGCGTCCAGAAATAAGAAAAGCTTACTTCCCCCGTTTTTTAAGATCACAGCTTCTAGAAGGTTTACATGATTTCGTAAAAAACACAAGTTTTTAGAAATTGTGCTTTATTTCATAAATGGAATCTACAAAGTATGCACATTCTACGTCATAACGACTTTCTATAGTTTGCGAATTTGTCCGGAAATAAGAAAAGCTTACTTCCCCCGTTTTTTAAAATCACAGCTTCTAGTAGATTTACATGATTTCTTAAAAAACACGAGTTTTAAGAAAATGTGTTTTATTTCATAAATGGAATCTACAAAGTATGCACAATCTACGTCATAACGACTTTCTATAGTTTGCGCATGCGTCCGGAAATAAGAAAAGCTTACTTCCACCATTTTTTAAAATCACAGCTTCTAGAAGGTTTACATGAGTTCTTAAAAAACAAGAGTTTTTAGAAAATGTGTTTTGTTTCATAAATGGAATCTACAAAGTATGCACATTCTACATCATAACGACTCTCTATAGTTTGCGCATGCGTCCCGAAATAAGAAAAGCTTACTTCCACCGTTTTTTAAAATCACAGCTTCTAGAAGGTTTACATGATTTCGTAAAAAACACGAGTTTTTAGAAAATGTGTTTTATTTCCTAAATGGAATCTACAAAGTATGCACATTCTACGTCATAACGACTTTCTATAGTTTGCGCATGCGTCCAGAAATAACAAAAGCTTACTTCCCCCGTTTTTTGAAATAACCGCTTCTAAAAGGTTTACATGATTTCGTAAAAAACACGAGTTTTTAGAAAATGTGTTTTATTTCATAAATGGAATCAACGAAGTGTGCACATTCTACGTCATAACGACTTTCTATAGTTTGCGCATGCGTCCGGAAATAAGAAAAGCTTACTTCCCCCTTTTTTTAAACTCACAGCTTCTAGAAGGTTTACATGATTTCTTAAAAAGCACGAGTTTTTAGAAAAAGGGTTTTCTTTCATAAATGGAATCAACAAAGTATGCACATTTTATGTCATAACGACCTTCTATAGTTTGCACATGCGTCCGGAAATAAGAAAAGCTTGCTTCCCCCGTTTTTTAAAATCACAGCTTCTAGAAGGTTTACATGATTTCGTAAAAAACACGAGTTTTTAGAAAATGTGTTTTATTTCATAAATGGAATCAACAAAGCATGCACATTCTACGTCATAACGACTTTCTATAGTTTGCGCATGCGTCCGGAAATGAGAAAAGCTTACTTCCACCATTTTTTAAAGTCACAGTTTCTAGAAGGTTTACATGATTTCGTAAAAAACACGAGTTTTTAGAAAATGTGCTTTATTTCATCAATGGAATCTACAAAGTATGCACATTCTACGTAATAACGACTTTCTATAGTTTTCGCATGTGTCCAGAAATAAGAAAAGCTTACTTCCACCGTTTTTTAAAATCACAGCTTCTAGAAGGTTTACATGATTTCGTAAAAAACACGAGTTTTTAGAAAATGTGCTTTATTTCATCAATGGAATCTACAAAGTATGCACATTCTACATCATAACGAGTTTCTATAGTTTGCGCATGCGTCCGGAAATAAGAAAAGCTTACTTCCACCATTTTTTAAAATCACAGCTTCTAGAAGGTTTACATGATTTCGTAAAAAACACGAGTTTTTAGAAAATGTGTTTTATTTCATAAATGGAATCTACAAAGTATGCACATTCTACGTCATAACGACTTTCTATAGTTTGCACATCTGTCCGGAAATAAGAAAAGCTTACTTCCACCTTTTTTTGAAATCACAGCTTCTAGAAGGTTTACATGATTTCCTAAAAAACACGAGTTTTTAGAAAATGTGTTTTATTTCATAAATGCAATCTACAAAGTATGCACATTCTAAGTCATAACGACATTCTATAGTTTGCGCATTCGTCCGGAAATAAGAAAGGTTTACTTCCACCGTTTTTTAAAATCACAGCTTCTAGAAGGTTTACATGATTTCGTAAAAAACATGAGCTTTTAGAAAATGTGTTTTATTTCATAAATGGAATCAAAAAAATATGCACATTCTACGTCATAACGACTTTCTATAGTTTGCGCATTCATCCGGAAATAAGAAAAGCTTACTTCACCCGTTTTTTAAAATCACAGCTTCTAGAAGGTTTACATGAGTTCTTAAAAAACACGAGTTTTTAGAAAATGTGTTTTGTTTCATAAATGGAATCTACAAAGTATGCACATTCTACATCATAATGACTTTCTATAGTTTGCGCATGCGTCCGGAAATAAGAAAAGCTTACTTCCCCCGTTTTTAAAAATCATAGCTTCGAGGAGGTTTACATGATTTCTTAAAAAACACGAGTTTCTAGAAAATGTGGTTTATTTCATAAATGGAATCAACAAAGTATGCAGATTCTACGTCATAACGAATTTCTATAGTTTGCGCATGCATCCGGAAATAAGAAAAGCTTACTTCCACCGTTTTTTAAAATCACAGCTTCTAGAAGGTTTACATGATTTCTTAAAAAACACGAGTTTTTAGAAAATGTGTTTTATTTCATAAATGGAATCAACAAAGCATGCACATTCTACGTCATAACGACTTTCTATAGTTTGCGCAGGCGTCCGGAAATAAGAAAAGCTTACTTCCACCATTTTTTAAAATCACAGCTTCTAGAAGGTTTACATGATTTCTTAAAAAACACGAGTTTTTAGAAAATGTGTTTTATTTCATAAATGCAAGCAACAAGGTATGCACATTCTACATCATAATGACTTTCTATAATTTGTGCATTCGTCCGGAAATAAGAAAAGCTTACTTCCAAAGTTTTTTAAAATCACAGCTTCTAGAAGGTTTACATGATTTCGTAAAAAACACGAGTTTTTAGAAAATGTGTTTTATTTCATAAATGGAATCTACAAAGTATGCACATTCTACGTCATAACGAATTTCTATAGTTTGCGCATGCGTCCAGAAATAACAAAAGCTTACTTCCCCCGTTTTTTGAAATCACAGCTTCTAGAAGGTTTACATGATTTCGTAAAAAACACGAGTTTTTAGAAAATGTGTTTTATTTCGTAAATGGAATCAACAAAGTATGCACATTCTACGTCATCACGAATTTCTACAGTTTGCGCATGCGTCCGGAAATAAGAAAAGCTTACTTCCCCCGTTTTTTAAAATCACAGCTTCTAGAAGGTTTACATGATTTCGTAAAAAACACGAGTTTTTAGAAAATGTGTTTTATTTCATAAATGGAATCAACAAAGCATGCACATTCTACGTCATAACGACTTTCTATAGTTTGCGCATGCGTCCGGAAATAAGAAAAGCTTACTTCCACCGTTTTTTATAATCACAGCTTCTAGAAGGTTTACATGATTTCGTAAAAAACACGAGTTTTTAGAAAATGTGCTTTATTTCATCAATGGAATCTACAAAGTATGCACATTCTACGTCATAATGACTTTATATAGTTTTCGCATGCGTCCGGAAATAAGAAAAGCTTACTTCCACCATTTTTTGAAATCACAACTTCTAGAAGGTTTACATGATTTCGTAAAAAACATGAGTTTTTAGAAAATGTGCTTTATTTCATCAATGGAATCTACAAAGTATGCACATTCTACATCATAATGAGTTTCTATAGTTTGCGCATGCGTCCGGAAATAAGAAAAGCTTACTTCCACCGTTTTTTAAAATCACAGCTTCTAGAAGGTTTACATGATTTCGTAAAAAACACGAGTTTTTAGAAAATGTGTTTTATTTCATAAATGGAATCTACAAAGTATGCACATTCTACGTCATAACGACTTTCTATAGTTTCCACATCTGTCCGGAAATAAGAAAAGCTTACTTCCACCTTTTTTTGAAATCACAGCTTCTAGAAGGTTTACATGATTTCGTAAAAAACACGAGTTTTTAGAAAATGTGTTTTATTTCATAAATGCAATCTACAAAGTATGCACATTCTAAGTCATAACGACTTTCTATAGTTTGCGCATTCGTCCGGAAATAAGAAAAGTTTACTTCCCCCGTTTTTTAAAATCACAGCTTCTAGAAGGTTTACATGAATTCGTAAAAAACACGAGTTTTTAGAAAATGTGTTTTATTTCATAAATGGAATCAACAAAGTATGCACATTCTACCTTATAACGACTTTCTATAGTTTGCGCATGTGTCCTGAAATAAGAAAAGCTTACTTTCCCTGTTTTTTGAAATCACAGCTGCTAGAAGGTTTACATGATTTCGTAAAAAACACGAGTTTTTAGAAAATGTGTTTTATTTCATAAATGGAATCAACAAAGTATGCACATTCTATGTCATAATGACTTTCTATAGTTTGCGCATGCGTCCGGAAATAAGAAAAGCTTACTTCCCCCGTTTTTTAAAATCACAGCTTCTAGAAGGTTTACATGATTTCTTAAAAAACACGAGTTTTTAGAAAATGTGTTTTATTTCATAAATGGAATCAACAAAGTAGGCACATTCTGCGACATAATGACTTTCTATAGTTTGCGCATGCGTTTGGAAATAAGAAAAGCTTACTTCCCCCGTTTTTTAAAATCACAGCTTCTAGAAGGTTTACATGATTTCGTAAAAAACACGAGTTTTTAGAAAATGTGTTTTATTTCATAAATGGAATCAACAAAGTATGCACATTCTATGTCATAACGACTTTGTATAGTTTGCGCATTCGTCCGGAAATAAGAAAAGCTTACTTCCACCGTTTTTTAAAATCACAGCTTCTAGAAGGTTTACATGATTTCGTAAAAAACACGAGTTTTTAGAAAATGTGCATTATTTCATATATGGAATCTACAAAGTATGCAAATTCTACGTCATAACGACTTTCTATAGTTTGCGCATGCGTCCGGAAATAAGAAAAGCTTACTTCCACCGTTTTTTAAAATCACAGTTTCGAGAAGGTTTACATGATTTCGTAAAAAACACGAGTTTTTAGAAAATGTGTTTTATTTCATAGATGGAATCTACAAAGTATGCAAATTATACATCATAACGACTTTCTATAGTTTGCGAATGCGTCCGGAAATAAGAAAAGCTTACTTCCACCGTTTTTTAAAATCACAGCTTCTAGAAGGTTTACATGATTTCGTAAAAAACACGAGTTTTTAGAAAATGTGTTTTATTTCATAGATGGAATCTACAAAGTATGCACATTCTACATCATAACGACTTTCTATAGTTTGCGCATGCGTCCAGAAATAAGAAAAGCTTACTTCCCCCATTTCTAAAAATCCCAGCTCCTAGGAGGTTTACATGATTTCGTAAAAAACACGAGTTTTTAGAAAATGTGTTTTATTTCATAAATGGAATCAACAAAGTATTCACATTCTACGTCATAACGACTTTCTATAGTTTGTGCATGCGTCCGGAAATAAGAAAAGCTTACTTCCACCGTTTTTTAAAATCACAGCTTCTAGAAGGTTTACATGATTTCGTAAAAAACACGAGTTTTTAGAAAATGTCATTTATTTCATAAATGGAATCTACAAAGTATGCACATTCTACGTCATAATGACATTCTATAGTTTGCGCATGCTTCCGGAAATAATAAAAGCTTACTTCCACCGTTTTTTAAAATCACAGCTTCTAGAAAGGTTTACATGATTTCGTAAAAAACACGAGTTTTTAGAAAATGTGTTTTATTTCATAAATGGAATCTACAAAGTATGCACATTCTACATCATAACGACTTTCTATAATTTGAACATGCGTCCGGAAATAAGAAAAGCTTACTTCCCCCGTTTTTTAAAATCACAGCTTCTAGAAGGTTTACATGATTTCTTAAAAAACACGAGTTTTTAGAAAATGTGTTTTATTTCATAAATGGAATCAACAAAGTAGGAACATTCTGTGACATAATGACTTTCTATAGTTTGCGCATGCGTTTGGAAATAAGAAAAGCTTACTTCCCCCGTTTTTTAAAATCACGGCTTCTAGAAGTTTTACATGATTTCGTAAAAAACACGAGTTTTTAGAAAATGTGTTTTATTTCATAAATGGAATCAATAATGTATGCACCATCTACGTCATAACGAATTTCTATAGTTTGCGCATTCGTCCGGAAATAAGAAAAGCTTACTTCCACCGTTTTTTAAAATCACAGCTTCTAGAGGGTTTACATGATTTCCTAAAAAACACGAGTTTTTATAAAATGTGCTTTATTTGATAAATGGAATCTACAAAGTATGCACATTCTACATCATAACAACTTTCTATAGTTTGCGCATGCGTCCGGAAATAAGAAAAGCTTACTTCCACCGTTTTTTAAAATCACAGCTTCTAGAAGGTTTACATGATTTCGTGACAAACACGAGTTTTTAGAAAATGTGTTTTATTTCATAAATGGAATCTACAAAGTATGCAAATTCTACGTCATAACAACTTTCTATAGTTTGCGCATGCGTCCGGAAATAAGAAAAGCTTACTTCCACCGTTTTTTAAAATCACAGCTTCTAGAAGGTTCACATGATTTCGTAAAAAACACGAGTTTTTAGAAAATGTGTTTTATTTCATAAATGGAATCTACAAAGTATGCACATTCTAGGTCATAATGACTTTCTATAGTTTGCGCATGCGTCCGGAAATAAGAAAAGCTTACTTCCCCCGTTTTTTAAAATCACAGCTTCTAGAAGGTTTACATGATTTCGTAAAAAAAACGAGTTTTTAGAAAATGTGATTTATTTCATAAATGGAATCTACAAAGTATGCACATTCTACGTCATAACGACTTTCTGTAGTTTGCGCATGCGTTCGGAAATAATAAAAGCTTACTTCCCCCGTTTTTTAAAATCACAGCTTCTAGAATGTTTACATGATTTCGTAAAAAAAAGGAGTTTTTAGAAAATGTGTTTTATTTCATAAATGGAATCAACAAAGTATGCACATTCTACGTCATAACGACTTTCTATAGTTTGCGCATGCGTCCGGATATAAGAAAAGCTTACTTCCCCCGTTTTTTAAAATCACAGCTTCTAGAAGGTTTAAATGATTTCTTAAAAAACACGAGTTTTTAGAAAATGTGTTTGATTTCATAAATGGAATCAAAAAAGTATGCACATTTTACGTCATAACGACTTTCTATAGTTTGCGCATGCGTCAGGAAATAAGAAAAGCTTACTTCCCCTGTTTTTTAAAATCACAGCCTCTAGAAGGTTTACATGATTTCGTAAAAAACACGAGTTTTTAGAAAATGTCATTTATTTCATAAATGGAATCTACAAAGTATGCACATTCTATGTCATAACGACATTCTATAGTTTGCGCATGCGTCCAGAAATAAGAAAAGCTTACTTCCACCGTTTTTTAAAATCACAGCTTCGAGAAGGTTTACATGATTTCGTAGAAAACACGAGTTTTTAGAAAATGTGTTTTATTTCATAAATGGAATCTACAAAGTATGCATATTCTACGTCATAACGAGTTTCTATAGTTTGCGCATGCGTCCGGAAATAAGAAAAGCTTACTTCCACCGTTTTTTAAAATCACAGCTTCTAGAAGTTTTACATGATTTCGTAAAAAACACGAGTTTTTAGAAAATGTGTTTTATTTCATAAATGGAATCTACAAAGTATGCACATTCTACGTCATAACGAATTTCTATAGTTTGCACATGCGTCCGGAAATAAGAAAATCTTACTTCCCCCGTTTTTTAAAATTACAGCTTCTAGAAGGTTTACATGATTTCTTAAAAAACACGAGTTTTTAGAAAATGTGTTTTATTTCATAAATGGAATCAACAAAGTAGGAACATTCTGTGACATAATGACTTTCTATAGTTTGCGCATGCATTTGGAAATAAGAAAAGCTTACTTCCCCCGTTTTTTTAAAATCACAGCTTCTAGAAGGTTTACATGATTTCGTAAAAAACACGAGTTTTTAGAAAATGTGTTTTATTTCATAAATGGAATCAACAATGTATGCACCATCTACGTAATAACGAATTTCTATAGTTTGCGCATTCGTCCGGAAATAAGAGAAGCTTACTTCCACCGTTTTTTAAAATCACAGCTTCTAGAGGGTTTACATGATTTCCTAAAAGACACGAGTTTTTATAAAATGTGCTTTATTTGATAAATGGAATCTACAAAGTATGCACATTCTACATCATAACGACTTTCTATAGTTTGCGCATGCGTCCGGAAATAAGAAAAGCTTACTTCCACCGTTTTTTAAAATCACAGCTTCTAGAAGGTTTATATGATTTCGTAACAAACACGAGTTTTTAGAAAATTTGTTTTATTTCATAAATGGAATCTACAAAGTATGCAAATTCTACGTCATAACGACTTTCTATAGTTTGCGCATGCGTCCGGAAATAAGAAAAGCTTACTTCCACCGTTTTTTAAAATCACAGCTTCTAGAAGGTTTACATGATTTCGTAAAAAACACGAGTTTTTAGAAAATGTGTTTTATTTCATAAATGGAATCTACAAAGTATCCACATTCTACGTCATAATGACTTTCTATAGTTTGCGCATGCGTCCGGAAATAAGAAAAGCTTACTTCCCCCGTTTTTTAAAATCACAGCTTCTAGAAGGTTTACATGATTTCGTAAAAAAAACGAGTTTTTAGAAAATGTGATTTATTTCATAAATGGAATCTACAAAGTATGCACATTCTACGTCATAACGACTTTCTGTAGTTTGCGCATGCGTTCGGAAATAAGAAAAGCTTACTTCCCCCGTTTTTTAAAATCACAGCTTCTAGAAGGTTTACATGATTTCGTAAAAAAAACGAGTTTTTAGAAAATGTGTTTTATTTCATAAATGGAATCAACAAAGTATGCACATTCTACGTCATAACGACTTTCTATAGTTTGCGCATGCGTCCGGATATAAGAAAAGCTTACTTCCCCCGTTTTTTAAAATCACAGCTTCTAGAAGGTTTACATGATTTCTTAAAAAACACGAGTTTTTAGAAAATGTGTTTGATTACATAAATGGAATCAACAAAGTATGCACATTTTACGTCATAACGACTTTCTAAACTTTTCGCATGCGTCCGGAAATAAGAAAAGCTTACTTCCCCCGTTTTTTAAAATCACAGCTTCTAGAAGGTTTACATGATTTCGTAAAAAACACGAGTTTTTAGAAAATGTGTTTTATTTCATAAATGGAATCAACAAAGTATGCACATTCTATGTCATAACGACTTTCTATAGTTTGCGCATTCGTCCGGAAATAAGAAAAGCTTACTTCCACCGTTTTTTAAAATCACAGCTTCTAGAAGGTTTACATGATTTCGTAAAAAACACGAGTTTTTAGAAAATGTGCTTTATTTCATATATGGAATCTACAAAGTATGCAAATTCTACGTCATAACGACTTTCTATAGTTTGCGCATGCGTCCGGCAATAAGAAAAGCTTACTTCCACCGTTTTTTAAAATCACAGTTTCGAGAAGGTTTACATGATTTCGTAAAAAACACGAGTTTTTAGAAAATGTGTTTTATTTCATAGATGGAATCTACAAAGTATGCAAATTATACATCATAACGACTTTCTATAGTTTGCAAATGCGTCCGGAAATAAGAAAAGCTTACTTCCACCGTTTTTTAAAATCACAGCTTCTAGAAGGTTTACATGATTTCGTAAAAAACACGAGTTTTTAGAAAATGTGTTTTATTTCATAGATGGAATCTACAAAGTATGCACATTCTACGTCATAACGACTTTCTATAGTTTGCGCATGCGTCCGGAAATAAGAAAAGCTTACTTCCCTCGTTTCTAAAAATCCCAGCTCCTAGGAGGTTTACATGATTTCGTAAAAAACACGAGTTTTTAGAAAATGTGTTTTATTTCATAAATGGAATCAACAAAGTATGCACATTCTACATCATAACGACTTTCTATAGTTTGCGCATCGGTCTGGAAATAAGAAAAGCTTACTTCCCCCGTTTTTTAAAATCACAGCTTCTAGAAGGTTTACATGATTTCTTAAAAAACACGAGTTTTTAGAAAATGTGTTTTATTTCATAAATGGAATCAACAAAGTATTCACATTCTACGTCATAACGACTTTCTATAGTTTGTGCATGCGTCCAGAAATAAGAAAAGCTTACTTCCACCGTTTTTTAAAATCACAGCTTCTAGAAGGTTTACATGATTTCGTAAAAAACACGAGTTTTTAGAAAATGTCATTTATTTCATAAATGGAATCTACAAAGTATGCACATTCTACGTCATAATGACATTCTATAGTTTGCGCATGCTTCCGGAAATAATAAAAGCTTACTTCCACCGTTTTTTAAAATCACAGCTTCTAGAAAGGTTTACATGATTTCGTAAAAAACACGAGTTTTTAGAAAATGTGTTTTATTTCATAAATGGAATCTACAAAGTATGCACATTCTACATCATAACGACTTTCTATAGTTTGCACATGCGTCCGGAAATAAGAAAAGATTACTTCCCCCGTTTTTTAAAATCACAGCTTCTAGAAGGTTTACATGATTTCTTAAAAAACACGAGTTTTTAGAAAATGTGTTTTATTTCATAAATGGAATCAACAAAGTAGGAACATTCTGTGACATAATGACTTTCTATAGTTTGCGCATGCGTTTGGAAATAAGAAAAGGTTACTTCCCCCGTTTTTTAAAATCACGGCTTCTAGAAGTTTTACATGATTTCGTAAAAAACACGAGTTTTTAGAAAATGTGTTTTATTTCATAAATGGAATCAACAATGTATGCACCATCTACGTCATAACGAATTTCTATAGTTTGCGCATTCGTCCGGAAATAAGAAAAGCTTACTTCCACCGTTTTTTAAAATCACAGCTTCTAGAGGGTTTACATGATTTCCTAAAAAACACGAGTTTTTATAAAATGTGCTTTATTTGATAAATGGAATCTACAAAGTATGCACATTCTACATCATAACTAATTTCTATAGTTTGCGCATGCGTCCGGAAATAAGAAAAGCTTACTTCCACCGTTTTTTAAAATCACAGCTTCTAGAAGGTTTACATGATTTCGTGACAAACACGAGTTTTTAGAAAATGTGTTTTATTTCATAAATGGAATCTACAAAGTATGCAAATTCTACGTCATAACGAATTTCTATAGTTTGCGCATGCGTCCGGAAATAAGAAAAGCTTACTTCCACCGTTTTTTAAAATCACAGCTTCTAGAAGGTTCACATGATTTCGTAAAAAACACGAGTTTTTAGAAAATGTGTTTTATTTCATAAATGGAATCTACAAAGTATGCACATTCTACGTCATAATGACTTTCTATAGTTTGCGCATGCGTCCGGAAATAAGAAAAGCTTACTTCCCCCGTTTTTTAAAATCACAGCTTCTAGAAGGTTTACATGATTTCGTAAAAAAAACGAGTTTTTAGAAAATGTGATTTATTTCATAAATGGAATCTACAAAGTATGCACATTCTACGTCATAACGACTTTCTGTAGTTTGCGCATGCGTTCGGAAATAAGAAAAGCTTACTTCCCCCGTTTTTTAAAATCACAGCTTCTAGAATGTTTACATGATTTCGTAAAAAAAATGAGTTTTTAGAAAATGTGTTTTATTTCATAAATGGAATCAACAAAGTATGCACATTCTACGTCATAACGACTTTCTATAGTTTGCGCATGCGTCCGGATATAAGAAAAGCTTACTTCCCCCGTTTTTTAAAATCACAGCTTCTAGAAGGTTTAAATGATTTCTTAAAAAACACAAGTTTTTAGAAAATGTGTTTGATTTCATAAATGGAATCAACAAAGTATGCACATTTTACGTCAGAACGACTTTCTATAGTTTGCGCATGCGTCGGGAAATAAGAAAAGCTTACTTCCCCTGTTTTTTAAAATCACAGCTTCTAGAAGGTTTACATGATTTCGTAAAAAATACGAGTTTTTAGAAAATGTCTTTTATGTCATAAATGGAATCTACAAAGTATGCACATTCTATGTCATAACGACATTCTATAGTTTGCGCATGCGTCCAGAAATAAGAAAAGCTTACTTCCACCGTTTTTTAAAATCACAGCTTCGAGAAGGTTTACATGATTTCGTAGAAAACACGAGTTTTTAGAAAATGTGTTTTATTTCATAAATGGAATCTACAAAGTATGCACATTCTACGTTATAACGAGTTTCTATAGTTTGCGCATGCGTCCGGAAATAAGAAAAGCTTACTTCCACCGTTTTTTAAAATCACAGCTTCTAGAAGGTTTACATGGTTTCGTAAAAAACACGAGTTTTTAGAAAATGTGTTTTATTTCATAAATGGAATCTACAAAGTATGCACATTCTACGTCATAACGACTTTCTATAGTTTGCACATGCGTCCGGAAATAAGAAAAGCTTACTTCCACCGTTTTTTGAAATCACAGCTTCTAGAAGGTTTACATGATTTCGTAAAAAACACGAGTTTTTAGAAAATGTGTTTTATTTGATAAATGAAATCTACAAAGTATGCACATTCTACGTCATAACGACTTTCTATAGTTTGCCCATGCGTCTGGAAATAAGAAAAGCTTACTTCCCCCATTTTTAAAAATCACAACTTCTAGGAGGTTTACATGATTTCGTAAAAAACACGAGTTTCTAGAAAATGTGTTTTATTTCATAAATGGAATCAACAAAGTATGCACATTCTACATCATAACGACTTTCTATAGTTTGCGCATGCGTCCGGAAATAAGAAAAGCTTACTTCCCCCGTTTTTTAAAATCACAGCTTCTAGAAGGTTTACATGATTTCGTAAAAAACACGAGTTTATAGAAAATGTGTTTTATTTCATAAATGGAATCAACAAAGTATCCACATTCTACATCATAACGACTTTCTATAGTTTGCGCATGCGTCTGGAAATAAGAAAAGCTTACTTCCCCCGTTTTTTAAAATCACAGCTTCTAGAAGGTTTACATGATTTCTTAAAAAACTCGAGTTTTTAGAAAATGTGTTTTATTTCATAAATGGAATCAACAAAGTATGCACATTTTACGTCATAATGACTTTCTATAGTTTGCGCATGCGTCAGGAAATAAGAAAAGCTTACTTCCCCTTTTTTTAAAATCACAGCTTCTAGAAGGTTTACATGATTTCGTAAAAAAAAGAGTTTTTAGAAAATGTCATTTATTTCATAAATGGAATCTACAAAGTATGCACATTCTATGTCATAACGACATTCTATAGTTTGCGCATGCGTCCAGAAATAAGAAAAGCTTACTTCCACCGTTTTTTAAAATCACAGCTTCGAGAAGGTTTACATGATTTCGTAGAAAACACGAGTTTTTAGAAAATGTTTTTTATTTCATAAATGGAATCTACAAAGTATGCACATTCTACGTCATAACGAGTTTCTATAGTTTGCGCATGCGTCCGGAAATAAGAAAAGCTTACTTCCACCGTTTTTTAAAATCACAGCTTCTAGAAGGTTTACATGATTTCGTAAAAAACACGAGTTTTTAGAAAATGTGTTTTATTTGATAAATGAAATCTACAAAGTATGCACATTCTACGTCATAACGACTTTCTATAGTTTGCGCATGCGTCTGGAAATAAGAAAAGCTTACTTCCCCCGTTTTTAAAAATCACAACTTCTGGGAGGTTTACATGATTTCGTAAAAAACACGAGTTTTTAGAAAATGTGTTTTATTTCATAAATGGAATCAACAAAGTATGCACATTCTACATCATAACGACTTTCTATAGTTTGCGCATGCGTCCGGAAATAAGAAAAGCTTACTTCCCCCGTTTTTTAAAATCACAGCTTCTAGAAGGTTTACATGATTTCGTAAAAAACATGAGTTTTTAGAAAATGTGCATTATTTGATAAATGGAATCTACAAAGTATGCACATTCTACGTCATAACGACATTCTATAGTTTGCGCATGCGTCCAGAAATAAGAAAAGCTTACTTCCACCGTTTTTTAAAATCACAGCTTCGAGAAGGTTTACATGATTTCGTAAAAAATACGAGTTTTTAGAAAATGTGTTTTATTTCATAAATGGAATCTACAAAGTATGCACATTCTATGTCATAACGACTTTCTATAGTTTGCACATGCGTCCGGAAATAAGAAAAGCTTACTTCCACCGTTTTTAAGAATCACAGCTTCTAGAAGGTTTACATGATTTCGTAAAAAACACGAGTTTTTAGAAAATCTGTTTTATTTCATAAATGGAACCTACAAAGTATGCACATTCTACATCATAACGACTTTCTATAGTTTGCTCATGCGTCCGGAAATAAGAAAAGCTTACTTCCACCATTTTTCAAAATCACAGCTTCTAGAAAGTTTACATGATTTCTTAAAAAACACGAGTTTTTAGAAAATTTGTTTTATTTCATAAATGGAATCAACAAAGCATGCACATTCTACGTCATAACGACTTTCTATAGTTTGCGCATTCGTCCGGAAATAAGAAAAGCTTACTTCCACCATTTTTTAAAATCACAGCTTCTAGAAGGTTTACATGATTTCGTAAAAAACACGAGTTTTTAGAAAATGTGTTTTATTTCATAAATGGAATCTACAAAGTATGCACATTCTACATCATAACGACTTTCTATAGTTTGCGCATGCGTCATGAAATAAGAAAAGCTTACTTTCCCTATTTTTTGAAATCACAGCTGCTAGAAGGTTTAGATGATTTCGTAAAAAACACGAGTTTTTAGAAAATTTGTTTTATTTCATAAATGGAATCAACGAAGTATGCACATTCTACGTCATAACGACTTTCTATAGTTTGCGCATGCGTCCGGAAATAACAAAAGCTTACTTCCCCCGTTTTTTAAAATCACAGCTTCTAGAAGGTTTACATGATTTCTTAAAAAACACGAGTTTTTAGAAAATGTGTTTTATTTCATAAATGGAATCAACAAAGTATGCACATTCTACATCATAACGACCTTCTATAGTTTGCGCATGCGTTTGGAAATAAGAAAAGCTTACTTCCCCCGTTTTTTAAAATCACAGCTTCTAGAAGGTTTCCATGATTTCGTAAAAAACACGAGTTTTTAGAAAATGTGTTTTATTTCATAAATGGAATCAACAATGTATGCACCATCTACGTCAGAACGAATTTCTATAGTTTGCGCATTCGTCCGGAAATAAGAAAAGCTTACTTCCACCGTTTTTTAAAATCACAGCTTCTAGAAGGTTTACATGATTTCGTAAAAAACACGAGTTTTTAGAAAATGTCATTTATTTCATAAATAGAATCTACAAAGTATGCACATTCTATGTCATAACGACATTCTATAGTTTGCGCATGCGTCCAGAAATAAGAAAAGCTTACTTCCACCGTTTTTTAAAATCACAGCTTCGAGTAGGTTTACATGATTTCGTAGAAAACACGAGTTTTTAGAAAATGTGTTTTATTTCATAAATGGAATCTACAAAGTATGCACATTCTACGTCATAACGACATTCTATAGTTTGCGCATGCGTCCGGAAATAAGAAAAGCTTACTTCCACCGTTTTTTAAAATCACAGCTTCGAGAAGGTTTACATGATTTCGTAAAAAATACGAGTTTTTAGAAAATGTGTTTTATTTCATAAATGGAATCTACAAATTATGCACATTCTATGTCATAACGACTTTCTATAGTTTGCGCATGCGTCCGGAAATAAGAAAAGCTTACTTCCACCGTTTTTAAAAATCACAGCTTCTAGAAGGTTTACATGATTTCGTAAAAAACATGAGTTTTTAGAAAATGTGTTTTATTTGATAAATGGAACCTACAAAGTATGCACATTCTACGTCATAACGACTTTCTATAGTTTGCTCGTGCGTCCGGAAATAAGAAAAGCTTACTTCCACCATTTTTTAAAATCACAGCTTCTAGAAGGTTTACATGATTTCTTAAAAAACACGAGTTTTTAGAAAATGTGTTTTATTTCATAAAAGGAATCAACAAAGAATGCACATTCTATGTCATAACGACTTTCTATAGTTTGCGCATTCGTCCGGAAATAAGAAAAGCTTACTTCCACCAATTTTTAAAATCACAGCTTCTAGAAGGTTTACATGATTTCGTAAAAAACAGGAGTTTTTAGAAAATGTGTTTTATTTCATAAATGGAATCTACAAAGTATGCACATTCTACGTCATAACAACTTTCTATAGTTTGCGCATGCGTCATGAAATAAGAAAAGCTTACTTTCCCTGTTTTTTGAAATCACAGCTGCTAGATGGAATCAACAAAGTATGCACATTCTACGTCCCAACGACTTTCTATAGGTTTCACATGCGTCCGGAAATAAGAAAAGCTTACTTCCCCCGTTTTTTAAAATCACAGCTTCTAGAAGGTTTACATGATTTCTTAAAAAACACGAGTTTTTAGAAAATGTGTTTTATTTCATAAATGGAATCAACAAAGTAGGAACATTCTGTGACATAATGACTTTCTATAGTTTGCGCATGCGTTTGGAAATAAGAAAAGCTTACTTCCCCCGTTTTTTAAAATCACAGCTTCTAGAAGGTTTACATGATTTCGTAAAAAAGACGAGTTTTTAGAAAATGTGTTTTATTTCATAAATGGAATCAACAATGTATGCACCATCTACGTCATAACGAATTTCTATAGTTTGCGCATTCGTCCGGAAATAAGAAAAGCTTACTTCCACCGTTTTTTAAAATCACAGCTTCTAGAGGGTTTACATGATTTCCTAAAAAACACGAGTTTTTATAAAATGTGCTTTATTTGATAAATGGAATCTACAAAGTATGCACATTCTACATCATAACGACTTTCTATAGTTTGCGCATGCGTTCGGAAATAAGAAAAGCTTACTTCCACCGTTTTTTAAAATCACAGCTTCTAGAAGGTTTACATGATTTCGCAACAAACACGAGTTTTTAAAAAATGTGTTTTATTTCATAAATGGAATCTACAAAGTATGCAAATTCTACATCATAACGACTTTCTATAGTTTGCGCATGCGTCCGGAAATAAGAAAAGCTTACTTCCACCGTTTTTTAAAATCACAGCTTCTAGAAGGTTTACATGATTTCGTAAAAAACACGAGTTTTTAGAAAATGTGTTTTATTTCATAAATGGAATCTACAAAGTATGCACATTCTACGTCATAACGACTTTCTATAGTTTGCGCATGCGTCCGGAAATAAGAAAAGCTTACTTCCACCGTTTTTTAAAATCACAGCTTCTAGAAGGTTTACATGATTTCGTAAAAAACACGAGTTTTTAGAAAATGTGTTTTATTTCATAAATGGAATCTACAAAGTATGCACATTCTACGTCATAATGACTTTCTATAGTTTGCGCATGCGTCCGGAAATAAGAAAAGCTTACTTCCCCCGTTTTTTAATATCACAACTTCTAGAAGGTTTACATGATTTCGTAAAAAAAACGAGTTTTTAGAAAATGTGATTTATTTCATAAATGGAATCTACAAAGTATGCACATTCTACGTCGTAACGACTTTCTGTAGTTTGCGCATGCGTTCGGAAATAAGAAAAGCTTACTTCCCCCGTTTTTTAAAATCACAGCTTCTAGAAGGTTTACATGATTTCGTAAAAAAAAACGAGTTTTTAGAAAATGTGTTTTATTTCATAAATGAAATCAACAAAGTATGCACATTCTACGTCATAACGACTTTCTATAGTTTGTGCATGCGTCCGGATATAAGAAAAGCTTACTTCCCCCGTTTTTTAAAATCACAGCTTCTAGAAGGTTTACATGATTTCTTAAAAAACACGAGTTTTTAGAAAATGTGTTTGATTACATAAATGGAATCAACAAAGTATGCACATTTTACGTCATAACGACTTTCTATACTTTTCGCATGCGTCCGGAAATAAGAAAAGCTTACTTCCACCGTTTTTTAAAATCACAGCTTCTAGAAGGTTTACATGATTTCGTAAAAAACACGAGTTTTTAGAAAATGTGCTTTATTTCATATATTGAATCTACAAAGTATGAAAATTCTACGTCATAACGACTTTCTATAGTTTGCGCATGCGTCCGGAAATAAGAAAAGCTTACTTCCACCGTTTTTTAAAATCACAGTTTCGAGAAGGTTTACATGATTTCGTAAAAAACACGAGTTTTTAGAAAATGTGTTTTATTTCATAGATGGAATCTACAAAGTATGCAAATTATACATCATAACGACTTTCTATAGTTTGCGAATGCGTCCGGAAATAAGAAAAGCTTACTTCCACCGTTTTTTAAAATCACAGCTTCTAGAAGGTTTACATGATTTCGTAAAAAACACGAGTTTTTAGAAAATGTGTTTTATTTCATAGATGGAATCTACAAAGTGTGCACATTCTACGTCATAACGAATTTATATAGTTTGCGCATGCGTCCGGAAATAAGAAAAGCTTACTTCCCTCATTTCTAAAAATCCCAGCTCCTAGGAGGTTTACATGATTTCGTAAAAAACACGAGTTTTTAGAAAATGTGTTTTATTTCATAAATGGAATCAACAAAGTATGCACATTCTACATCATAACGACTTTCTATAGTTTGCGCATCGGTCTGGAAATAAGAAAAGCTTACTTCCCCCGTTTTTTAAAATCACAGCTTCTAGAAGGTTTACATGATTTCTTAAAAAACACGAGTTTTTAGAAAATGTGTTTTATTTCATAAATGGAATCAACAAAGTATTCACATTCTACGTCATAACAACTTTCTATAGTTTGCGCATGCGTCCGGAAATAAGAAAAGCTTACTTCCACCGTTTTTTAAAATCACAGCTTCTAGAAGGTTTACATGATTTCGTAAAAAACACGAGTTTTTAGAAAATGTCATTTATTTCATAAATGGAATCTACAAAGTATGCACATTCTACATCATAATGACATTCTATAGTTTGCGCATGCTTCCGGAAATAATAAAAGCTTACTTCCACCGTTTTTTAAAATCACAGCTTCTAGAAAGGTTTACATGATTTCGTAAAAAACACGAGTTTTTAGAAAATGTGTTTTATTTCATAAATGGAATCTACAAAGTATGCACATTCTACGTCATAACGACTTTCTATAGTTTGCACATGCGTCCGGAAATAAGAAAAGCTTACTTCCCCCGTTTTTTAAAATCACAGCTTCTAGAAGGTTTACATGATTTCTTAAAAAACACGAGTTTTTAGAAAATGTGTTTTATTTCATAAATGGAATCAACAAAGTAGGAACATTCTGTGACATAATGACTTTCTATAGTTTGCGCATGCGTTTGGAAATAAGAAAAGCTTACTTCCCCTGTTTTTTAAAATCACAGCTTCTAGAGGTTTTACATGATTTCGTAAAAAACACGAGTTTTTAGAAAATGTGTTTTATTTCATCAATGGAATCAACAATGTATGCACCATCTACGTCATAACGAATTTCTATAGTTTGCGCATTCGTCCGAAAATAAGAAAAGCTTACTTCCACCGTTTTTTAAAATCACAGCTTCTAGAGGGTTTACATGATTTCCTAAAAACCACGAGTTTTTATAAAATGTGCTTTATTTGATAAATGGAATCTACAAAGTATGCACATTCTACATCATAACGACTTTCTATAGTTTGCGCATGCGTCCGGAAATAAGAAAAGCTTACTTCCACCCTTTTTTAAAATCACAGCTTCTAGAAGGTTTACATGATTTCGTAACAAACACGAGTTTTTAGAAAATGTGTTTTATTTCATAAATGGAATCTACAAAGTATGCAAATTCTACGTCATAACGACTTTCTATAGTTTGCGCATGCGTCCGGAAATAAGAAAAGCTTACTTCCACCGTTTTTTAAAATCACAGCTTCTAGAAGGTTTACATGATTTCGTAAAAAAACACGATTTTTTAGAAAATGTGTTTTATTTCATAAATGGAATCTACAAAGCATGCACATTCTACGTCATAATGACTTTCTATAGTTTGCGCATGCGTCCGGAAATAAGAAAAGCTTACTTCCCCCGTTTTTTAAAATCACAGCTTCTAGAAGTTTTACATGATTTCGTAAAAAAAACTAGTTTTTAGAAAATGTGATTTATTTCATAAATGGAATCTACAAAGTATGCACATTCTACGTCATAACGACTCTCTGTAGTTTGCGCATGCGTTCGGAAATAAGAAAAGCTTACTTCCCCCGTTTTTTAAAATCACAGCTTCTAGAATGTTTACATGATTTCGTAAAAAAAACGCGTTTTTAGAAAATGTGTCTTATTTCATAAATGGAATCAACAAAGTATGCACATTCTACGTCATAACGACTTTCTATAGTTTGCGCATGCGTCCGGAAATAAGAAAAGCTTACTTCCCCCGTTTTTTAAAATCACAGCTTCTAGAAGGTTTACATGATTTCGTAAAAAACACGAGTTTTTAGAAAATGTGTTTTATTTCATAAATGGAATCAACAAAGTATGCACATTCTATGTCATAACGACTTTCTATAGTTTGGCATTCGTCCGGAAATAAGAAAAGCTTACTTCCACCGTTTTTTAAAATCACAGCTTCTAGAAGGTTTACATGATTTCGTAAAAAACACGAGTTTTTAGAAAATGTGCTTTATTTCATATATGGAATCTACAAAGTATGCAAATTCTACGTCATAACGACTTTCTATAGTTTGCGCATGCGTCCGGAAATAAGAAAAGCTTACTTCCACCTTTTTTTAAAATCACAGTTTCGAGAAGGTTTACATGATTTCGTAAAAAACACGAGTTTTTAGAAAATGTGTTTTATTTCATAGATGGAATCTACAAAGTATGAAAATTATACATCATAATGACTTTCTATAGTTTGCGAATGCGTCTGGAAATAAGAAAAGCTTACTTCCACCGTTTTTTAAAATCACAGCTTCTAGAAGGTTTACATGATTTCGTAAAAAACACGAGTTTTTAGAAAATGTGTTTTATTTCATAGATGGAATCTACAAAGTATGCACATTCTACGTCATAACGAATTTCTATAGTTTGCGCATGCGTCCGGAAATAAGAAAAGCTTACTTCCCCCGTTTCTAAAAATCCGAGCTCCTAGGAGGTTTACATGATTTCCTAAAAAACACGAGTTTTTAGAAAATGTGTTTTATTTCATAAATGGAATCAACAAAGTATGCACATTCTACATCATAACGACTTTCTATAGTTTGCGCATGGGTCTGGAAATAAGAAAAGCTTACTTCCCCCGTTTTTTAAAATCACAGCTTCTAGAAGGTTTACATGATTTCTTAAAAAACACGAGTTTTTAGAAAATGTGTTTTATTTCATAAATGGAATCAACAAAGTATTCACATTCTACGTCATAACGAATTTCTATAGTTTGCGCATGCGTCCGGAAATGAGAAAAGCTTACTTCCACCGTTTTTTAAAATCACAGCTTCTAGAAGGTTTACATGATTTCATAAAAACCACAAGTTTTTAGAAAATGTCATTTATTTCTTAAATGGAATCTACAAAGTATGCACATTCTACGTCATAATGACATTCTATAGTTTGCGCATGCTTCCGGAAATAATAAAATCTTACTTCCACCGTTTTTTAAAATCACAGCTTCTAGAAAGGTTTACATGATTTCGTAAAAAACACGAGTTTTTAGAAAATGTGTTTTATTTCATCAATGGAATCTACAAAGTATGCACATTCTACGTCATAACGACTTTCTATAGTTTGCGCATGCGTCCGGAAATAAGAAAAGCTTACTTTCCAAGTTTTTTAAAATCACAACTTCTAGAAGCTTTACATGATTTCTTAAAAAACACGAGTTTTTACAAAATGTGTTTTATTTCATAAATGGAATCAACAAATTATGGACATTCTACGTCATAACGACTTTCTATAGTTTTGCGCATGCATCCGGAAATAAGAAAAGCTTACTTCCCAAGTTTTTTAAAATCACAGCTTCGAGAAGGTTTACATGATTTCATAAAAAACACGAGTTTTTAGAAAATGTGCTTTATTTCATAAATGGAATCTACAAAGTATGCACATTCTACGTCATAACGACTTTCTATAGTTTGCGCATGCTTCCGGAAATAAGAAAAGCTTACTTCCACCATTTTTAAAAATCACAGCTTCTAGAAGGTTTACATGATTTCGTAAAAAACACGAGTTTTTATGAAATGTGTTTTATTTCATAAATGCAATCTACAAAGTATGCACATTCTAAGTCATAACGACTTTCTATAGTTTGCGCATGCGTCTGGAAATAAGAAAAGCTTCCTTCCCCCGTTTTTGAAAATCACAGCTTCTAGGAGGTTTACATGATTTCGTAAAAAACACGAGTTTTTAGAAAATGTGTTTTATTTCATAAATGGAATCAACAAAGTATGCACATTCTACATCATAACGACTTTCTATAGTTTGCGCATGCGTCTGGAAATAAGAAAAGATTACTTCCCCCGTTTTTTAAAATCACAGCTTCTAGAAGGTTTACATGATTTCTTAAAAAACACGAGTTTTTAGAAAATGTGTTTTATTTCATAAATGGAATCAACAAAGTATGCACATTTTACGTCATAACGAGTTTCTATAGTTTGCGCATGCGTCCGGAAATATGAAAAGCTTACTTCCCCCATTTTTTAAAATCACAGCTTCTAGAAGGTTTACATGATTTCGCAAAAAACACGAGTTTTTAGAAAATGTCATTTATTTAATAAATGGAATCTACAAAGTATGCACATTCTACGTCATAACGACATTCTATAGTTTGCGCATTCGTCCGGAAATAAGAAAAGCTTACTTCCACCATTTTTTAAAATCACAGTTTCGAGAAGGTTTACATGATTTCGTAAAAAACACGAGTTGTTAGAAAATGTGTTTTATTTCATAAATGGAATCTACAAAGTATGCACATTCTACGTCATAACGACTTTCTATAGTTTGCGCATGCGTCATGAAATAAGAAAAGCTTACTTTCCCTGTTTTTTGAAATCACAGCTGCTAGAAGGTTTAGATGATTTCGTAAAAAACACGAGTTTTTAGAAAATGTGTTTAATTTCATAAATGGAATCAACAAAGTATGCACATTCTACGTCATAACGACTTTCTATAGTTTGCGCATGCGTCCGGAAATAAGAAAAGCTTACTTCCCCTGTTTTTTAAAATCACAGCTTCTAGAAGGTTTACATGATTTCTTAAAAAACACGAGTTTTTAGAAAATGTGTTTTATTTCATAAATGGAATCAACAAAGTAGGAACATTTGTGACATAATGACTTTCTATAGTTTGCGCATGTGTTTGGAAATAAGAAAAGCTTACTTCCCCCGTTTTTTAAAATCACAGCTTCTAGAAGGTTTACATGATTTCGTAAAAAACACGAGTTTTTAGAAAATGTGTTTTATTTCATAAATGGAATCAACAATGTATGCACCATCTATGTCATAACGAATTTCTATAGTTTGTGCATTCGTCCGGAAATAAGAAAATCTTACTTCCACCGTTTTTTAAAATCACAGCTTCTAGAGGGTTTACATGATTTCCTAAAAAACACGAGTTTTTATAAAATGTGCTTTATTTGATAAATGGAATCTACAAAGTATGCACATTCTACATCATAACGACTTTCTATAGTTTGCGCATGCGTCCGGAAATAAGAAAAGCTTACTTCCACCATTTTTTAAAATCACAGCTTCTAGAAGGTTTACATGATTTCGTAAAAAACACGAGTTTTTAGAAAATGTGTTTTATTTCATAAATGGAATCGACAAAGTATGCAAATTCTACGTCATAACGACTTTCTATAGTTTGCGCATGCGTCCGGAAATAAGAAAAGCTTACTTCTACCGTTTTTTAAAATCACAGCTTCTAGAAGGTTTACATGATTTCGTAAAAAACACGAGTTTTTAGAAAATGTGTTTTATGGAATCTACAAAGTATGCACATTCTACGTCATAATGACTTTCTATAGTTTGCGCATGCGTCCGGAAATAAGAAAAGCTTACTTCCCCCGTTTTTTCAAATCACAGCTTCTAGAAGGTTTACATGATTTCGTAAAAAAAACGAGTTTTTAGAAAATGTGATTTATTTCATAAATGGAATCTACAAAGTATGCACATTCTACGTCATAACGACTTTCTGTAGTTTGCGCATGCGTTCGGAAATAAGAAAAGCTTACTTCCCCCGTTTTTTAAAATCACAGCTTCTAGAAGGTTTACATGATTTCGTAAAAAAAACGAGTTTTTAGAAAATGTGTTTTATTTCATAAATGGAATCAACAAAGTATGCACATTCTACGTCATAACGACTTTCTATAGTTTGCGCATGCGTCCGGATATAAGAAAAGCTTACTTCCCCCGTTTTTTAAAATCACAGCTTCTAGAAGGTTTACATGATTTCTTAGAAAACACGAGTTTTTAGAAAATGTGTTTGATTTCATAAATGGAATCAACAAAGTATGCACATTTTACGTCATAACGACTTTCTATAGTTTGCGCATGCGTCCGGAAATAAGAAAAGATTACTTCCCCCGTTTTTTCAAATCACAGCTTCTAGAAGGTTTACATGATTTCGTAAAAAACATGAGTTTTTAGAAAATGTGTTTTATTTCATAAATGGAATCAACAAAGTATGCACAGTCTATGTCATAACGACTTTCTATAGTTTGCGCATTCGTCCGGAAATAAGAAAAGCTTACTTCCACCGTTTTTTAAAATCACAGCTTCTAGAAGGTTTACATGATTTCGTAAAAAACACGAGTTTTTAGAAAATGTGCTTTATTTCATATATGGCATCTACAAAGTATGCACATTCTACGTCATAACGACTTTCTATAGTTTGCGCATGCGTCCGGAAATGAGAAAAGCTTACTTCCACCGTTTTTTAAAATCACAGTTTCGAGAAGGTTTACATGATTTCGTAAAAAACACAAGTTTTTAGAAAATCTGTTTTATATAATAAATGGAATCTACAAAGTATGCACATTATACATCATAACGACTTTCTATAGTTTGCGAATGCGTCCGGAAATAAGAAAAGCTTACTTCCACCGTTTTTTAAAATCACAGCTTCTAGAAGGTTTACATGATTTCGTAAAAAACACGAGTTTTTAGAAAATGTGTTTTATTTCATAGATGGAATCTCTAAAGTATGCACATTCTACGTCATAACGACTTTCTATAGTTTGCGCATGCGTCCGGAAATAAGAAAAGCTTACTTCCCCCTTTTCTTAAAATCACAGCTTCTAGAACGTTTACATGATTTCTTAAAAAACACGTGTTTTTAGAAAATGTGTTTTATTTCATAAATGGAATCAACAAAGTATGCACATTTTACGTCATAACGACTTTCTATAGTTTGCGCATGCGTCCGGAAATAAGAAAAGCTTACTTCCCCCGTTTTTTTTAAATCACAGCTTCTAGAAGGTTTACATGATTTCGTAAAAAACACGAGTTTTTAGAAAATGTCATTTATTTCATAAATGGTATCTACAAAGTATGCACATTCTACGTCATAATGACTTTCTATAGTTTGCGCATGCGTCGGGAAATAAGAAAAGCTTACTTCCCCCGTTTTTTAAAATCACAGCTTCTAGGAGGTTTACATGATTTCTTAAAAAACACGAGTTTTTAGAAAATGTGTTTTATTTCATAAATGGAATCAACAAAGTATGCACATTCTACATCATAACGACTTTCTATAGTTTGCGCATTCGTCCAGAAATAAGAAAAGCTTACTTCCACCGTTTTTCAAAATCACAACTTCTAGAAGGTTTACATGATTTCTTAAAAAACACGAGTTTTTAGAAAATGTGTTTTATTTCATAAATGGAATCAAGAAAGTATCCACATTCTACGTCATAACGACATTCTATAGTTTGCGCATGCGTCGGGAAATAAGAAAAGCTTACTTCCACCGTTTTTTAAAATCACAGCTTCTAGAAGGTTTACATGATTTCTTAAAAAACACGAGTTTTTAGAAAATGTGGTTTATTTCATAAATGGAATCAACAAAGTATGCGCATTCTACGTCATAACGAATTTCTATAGTTTGCGCATGCGTCCGGAAATAAGAAAAGCTAACTTCCATCATTTTTTAAAATCACAGCTTCTAGAAGGTTTACATGATTTCTTAAAAAACATGAGTTTTTAGAAAATGTGGTTTATTTCATAAATGGAATCAACAAAGTATGCACATTCTACGTCATAACGACTTTCTATAGTTTGCGCATGTGTCCAGTAATAAAAATAGCTTACTTCCACCGTTTTTTAAAATCACAGCTTCTAGAAGGTTTACATGATTTCGTAAAAAACACGAGTTTTTAGAAAATGTGTTTTATTTCATAAATGGAATATACAAAGTATGCACATTCTACGTCCTAATGACTTTCTATAGTTTGCGCATGCATCGGGAAATAAGAAAAGCTTACTTCCCCCGTTTTTTAAAATCACAGCTTCTACGAGGTTTACATGATTTCTTAAAAAACACGAGTTTTTAGAAAATGTGTTTTATTTCATAAATGGAATCAACAAAGTATGCACATTCTACATCATAACGACTTTCTATAGTTTGCGCATTCGTCCAGAAATAAGAAAAGCTTACTTCCACCGTTTTTCAAAATCACAGCTTCTAGAAGGCTTACATGATTTCTTAAAAAACACAAGTTTTTAGAAAATGTGTTTTATTTCATAAATGAAATCAACGAAGTATGCACATTCTACATCATAACGACATTCTATAGTTTGCGCATGCGTCCGGAAATAAGAAAAGCTTACTTCCACCGTTTTTTAAAATCACAGCTTATAGAAGGTTTACATGATTTCTTAAAAAACACGAGTTTTTAGAAAATGTGTTTTATTTCATAAATGTAATCAACGAAGTATGCACATTCTATGTCATAACGACTTTCTATAGTTTGCTCATGCGTCCGGAAATAAGAAAAGCTTACTTCCACCGTTTTTTAAAATCACATCTTCTAGAAGATTTACATGATTTCTTAAAAAACACGAGTTTTTAGAAAATGTGCTTTATTTCATAAATGGAATCAACAAAGTATGCACATTCTACATCATAACGACTTTCTATAGTTTGCGCATTCGTCCAGAAATAAGAAAAGCTTACTTCCACCGTTTTTTAAAATCATAGCTTCTAGAAGGTTTACATGATTTCGTAAAAAACATGAGTTTTTAGAAAATGTGTTTTATTTCATAAATGGAATATACAAAGTATGCACATTCTACGTCATAATGACTTTCTATAGTTTGCGCATGCGTCGGGAAATAAGAAAAGCTTACTTCAACCGTTTTTTAAAATCACAGCTTCTAGAAGGTTTACATGATTTCTTAAAAAACACGAGTTTTTAGAAAATGTGTTTTATTTCATAAATGGAATCAACAAAGTATGCACATTCTACGTCATAACAAATTTCTATAGTTTGCGCATTCGTCCAGAAATAAGAAAAGCTTACTTCCACCGTTTTTCAAAATCACAGCTTCTAGAAGGTTTATATGATTTCTTAAAAAACACAAGTTTTTAGAAAATGTGTTTTATTTCATAAATGGAATCAACGAAGTATGCACATTTTATGTCATAACGACTTTCTATAGTTTGCGCATGCGTCCGGAAATAAGAAAAGCTTACTTCCACCGTTTTTTAAAATCACATCTTCTAGAAGATTTACATGATTTCTTAAAAAACACGAGTTTTTAGAAAATGTGTTTTATTTCATAAATGGAATTAACAAAGTATGCACATTCTACGTCATAACGGCTTTCTATAGTTTGCACATGCGTACGGAAATAAGAAAAGCTTACTTCCACCGTTTTTTAAAATCACAGCTTCTAGAAGGTTTACATGATTTCGTAAAAAACACGAGTTTTTAGAAAATGTGTTTTATTTCAGAAATGGAATCTACAAAGTATGCACATTCTACGTCATAACGACTTTCTATGGTTTGCGCATGCGGCCGGAAATAAGAAAAGCTTACTTCCCCCGTTTTTTAAAATCACAGCTTCTAGAAGGTTTACATGATTTGTTAAAAAATATGAGTTTTTAGAAAATGTGTTTTATTTCATAAATGGAATCAACAAAGTATGCACATTCTACGTCAAGATGACTTTCCATATTTTGCGCATGCGTTAGGAAATAAGAAAAGCTTACTTCCCCCGTTTTTTAAAATCACAGCTTCTAGAAGATTTACATGATTTCTTAAAAAACACGAGTTTTTAGAAAATGTGTTTTATTTCATAAATGGAATCAACAAAGTATGCACATTCTACGTCATAACGACTTTCTATAGTTTGCGCATGCGTCCGGAAATAAGAAAAGCTTACTTCCACCGTTTTTTAAAATCACATCTTCTAGAAGGTTTACATGATTTCTTAAAAAACACGAGTTTTTAGAAAATGTGTTTTATTTCATAAATGGAATCAACAAAGTATGCACATTCTACATCATAACGAATTTCTACAGTTGGCGCCTTCGTCTGGAAATAAGAAAAGCTTACTTCCACCGTTTTTTAAAATCACAGCTTCTAGAAGGTTTACATGATTTCGTAAAAAACATGAGTTTTTAGAAAATGTGTTTTATTTCATAAATGGAATCAACAAAGTATGCACATTCTACGTCATAACAACATTCTATAGTTTGCGCATGCGTCCGGAAATAAGAAAATCTTACTTCCACCGTTTTTTAAAATCACAGCTTCTAGAAGGTTTACATGATTTCGTAAAAAACACGAGTTTTTAGAAAATTTGTTTTATTTCATAAATGGAATCTACAAAGTATGCACATTCTACGTCATAACGAATTTCTATAGTTTACGCATTCCTCCGGAAATAAGGAAAGCTTACTTCCACCGTTTTTTGAAATCACAGCTTCTAGAAGGTTTACATGATTTCTTTTAAAACACGAGTTTTTAGAAAATGTGTTTTATTTCATAAATGGAATCAACAAAGTATGCACATTCTACATCATAACGAATTTCTATAGTTTGCGCATGCATTTGGAAATAAGAAAAGCTTACTTCCCCCGTTTTTTAAAATCACAGCTTCTAGAAGGTTTACATGATTTCTTAAAAAACACGAGTTTTTAGAAAATGTGGTTTATTTCGTAAATGGAATCTACAAAGTATGCACATTCCACGTCATAAGGACTTTCTATAGTTTGCGCATGCGTCCAGAAATAAGAAAAGCTTACTTCCCCCGTTTTTTAAAATCACAGCTTCTAGAAGGTTTACATGATTTCTTTTAAAACACGAGTTTTTAGAAAATGTGTTTTATTTCATAAATGGAATCAACAAAGTATGCACATTCTACATCATAACGAATTTCTATAGTTTGCGCATGCATTTGGAAATAAGAAAAGCTTACTTCCCCCGTTTTTTAAAATCACAGCTTCTAGAAGGTTTACATGATTTCTTAAAAAATACGAGTTTTTAGAAAATGTGTTTTATTTCATAAATGGAATCAACAAAGTATGCACATTCTACGTCATAACGACTTTCTATAGTTTGTGCATGCATCCGGAAATAAGAAAAGCTTACTTCCACCGTTTTTTAAAATCACAGCTTCTAGAAGGTTTACATGATTTCGTAAAAAACAAGAGTTATTAGAAAATGTGTTTTATTTTCATAAATCGAATCAACAAAGTATGCACATTCTACATCATAACGACTTTCTATAGTTTGCGCATGCATTTGGAAATAAGAAAAGCTTACTTCCCCCGTTTTTTAAAATCACAGCTTCTAGAAGGTTTACATGATTTCGTAAAAAACACGAGTTTTTAGAAAATGTGTTTTATTTCAGAAATGGAATCTACAAAGTATGCACATTCTACGTCATAACGACTTTCTATGGTTTGCGCATGCAGCCGGAAATAAGAAAAGCTTACTTCCCCCGTTTTTTAAAATCACAGCTTCTAGAAGGTTTACATGATTTGTTAAAAAATATGAGTTTTTAGAAAATGTGTTTTATTTCATAAATGGAATCAACAAAGTATGCACATTCTACGTCAAGATGACTTTCCATATTTTGCGCATGCGTTAGGAAATAAGAAAAGCTTACTTCCCCCGTTTTTTAAAATCACAGCTTCTAGAAGATTTACATGATTTCTTAAAAAACACGAGTTTTTAGAAAATGTGTTTTATTTCATAAATGGAATCAACAAAGTATGCACATTCTACGTGATAACGACTTTCTATAGTTTGCGCATGCGTCCGGAAATAAGAAAAGCTTACTTCCACCGTTTTTTAAAATCACATCTTCTAGAAGGTTTACATGATTTCTTAAAAAACACGAGTTTTTAGAAAATGTGTTTTATTTCATAAATGGAATCAACAAAGTATGCACATTCTACATCATAACGAATTTCTACAGTTGGCGCCTTCGTCTGGAAATAAGAAAAGCTTACTTCCACTGTTTTTTAAAATCACAGCTTCTAGAAGGTTTACATGATTTCGTAAAAAACATGAGTTTTTAGAAAATGTGTTTTATTTCATAAATGGAATCAACAAAGTATGCACATTCTACGTCATAACGACATTCTATAGTTTGCGCATGCGTCCAGAAATAAGAAAATCTTACTTCCACCGTTTTTTAAAATCACAGCTTCTAGAAGGTTTACATGATTTCGTAAAAAACATGAGTTTTTAGAAAATTTGTTTTATTTCATAAATGGAATCTACAAAGTATGCACATTCTACGTCATAACGACTTTCTATAGTTTGCGCATTCCTCCGGAAATAAGGAAAGCTTACTTCCACCGTTTTTTGAAATCACAGCTTCTAGAAGGTTTACATGATTTCTTAAAAAAAGCGAGTTTGTAGAAAATGTGTTTTATTTCATAAATGGAATCAACAAAGTATGCACATTCTACGTCATAACGACTTTCTATAGTTTGCGCATGCGTTTGGAAATAAGAAAAGCATACTTCCCCCGTTTTTTAAAATCACAACTTCTTGAAGGTTTACATGATTTCTTAAAAAACACGAGTTTTTAGAAAATGTGGTTTATTTCGTAAATGGAATCTACAAAGTATGCACATTCCACGTCATAAGGACTTTCTATAGTTTGCGCATGCGTCCAGAAATAAGAAAAGCTTACTTCCCCCGTTTTTTAAAAGCACAGCTTCTAGAAGGTTTACATGATTTCTTTTAAAACACGAGTTTTTAGAAAATGTGTTTTATTTCATAAATGGAATCAACAAAGTATGCACATTCTACATCATAACGAATTTCTATAGTTTGCGCATGCATTTGGAAATAAGAAAAGCTTACTTCCCCCGTTTTTTAAAATCACAGCTTCTAGAAGGTTTACATGATTTCTTAAAAAATACGAGATTTTAGAAAATGTGTTTTATTTCATAAATGGAATCAACAAAGTATGCACATTCTACGTCATAACGACTTTCTATAGTTTGTGCATGCATCCGGAAATAAGAAAAGCTTACTTCCACCGTTTTTTAAAATCACAGCTTCTAGAAGGTTTACATGATTTCGTAAAAAACACGAGTTATTAGAAAATGTGTTTTATTTTCATAAATCGAATCAACAAAGTATACACATTCTACATCATAACGACTTTCTATAGTTTGCGCATGCATTTGGAAATAAGAAAAGCTTACTTCCCCCGTTTTTTAAAGTCACAACTGCTAGAAGGTTTACATGATTTCTTAAAAAACACGAGTTTTTAGAAAATGTGGTTTATTTCATATATGGAATCAACAAAGTATGCACATTCTACGTCATAACGACTTTCTATATTTTGCGCATGCGTCTGGAAATAAGAAAAGCTTACTTGCCCCGTTTTTTAAAATCACAGCTCCTAGAAGGTTTACTTGGTTTCTTAAAAAACACGATTTTTTAGAAAATGTGTTTTATTTCATAAATCGAATCAACAAAGTATGCAAATTCTACGTCATAACGACTTTCTATAGTTTGCGCATTCGTCCGGAAATAAGAAAAGCTTACTTCCACCATTTTTTAAAATCACAGATTCTAGAAGGTTTACATGATTTCATAAAAAACACGAGTTTTTAGAAAATGTGTTTTATTTCATAAATGGAATCTACAAAGTATGCACATTCTACGTCATAACGACTTTTTATAGTTTGCGCATGCGTCCGGAAATAAGAAAAGCTTACTTCCACCGTTTTTTACAATCACAGCTTCTAGAAGGTTTACATGATTTCGTAAAAAAAACGAGTTTTCAGAAAATGTGTTTTATTTCATAAATGGAATCTACAAAGTATGCACATTCTACATCATAACGACTTTCTATAGTTTGCGCATGCGTCCGGAAATAAGAAAAGCTTACTTCCACTGTTTTTTGAAATCACAACTTCTAGAAGGTTTACATGATTTCGTAAAAAACACGAGTTTTTAGAAAGTGTGTTTTATTTCATAAATGTAATCTACAAAGTATGCACATTCTACGTCATAACGACTTTCTATAGTTTGCGCATGCGTCCGGAAATAAGAAAAGCTTACTTCCCCCGTTTTTAAAAATCACAGCTTCTAGGAAGGTTTACATGATTTCTTAAAAAACACGAGTTTTTAGAAAATGTGTTTTATTTCATAAATGGAATCAACAAAGTATGCACATTCTACGTCATAACGACTTTCTATAGTTTGCGTATGCGTTTGGAAATAAGAAAACCTTACTTCCCCCGTTTTTTAAAATCACAACTTCTAGAAGGTTTACATGATTTCTTAAAAAACATGAGTTTTTAGAAAATGTGGTTTATTTCATAAATAGAATCAACAAAGTATGCACATTCTACGTCATAACGAATTTCTATAGTTTGCGCATGCGTCCGGAAATAAGAAAATCTTACTTCCACCGTTTTTTAAAATCACAGCTTCTAGCAGGTTTACATGATTTATTAAAAAACAGGAGTTTTTAGAAAATGTGTTTTATTTCATAAATGGAATCAACAAAGTATGCACATTATACGTCATAACGACTTTCTATAGTTTGCGCATGCGTCCGGAAATAAGAAAACGTTACTTCCCCCGTTTTTTAAAATCACAACTTCTAGAAGGTTTACATGATTTCTTAAAAAAAAAGAGTTTTTAGAAAATGTGGTTTATTTCATAAATGGAATCAACAAAGTATGCACATTCTACGTCATAACGACTTTCTATAGTTTGCGCATTCGTCCGGAAATAAGAAAAGCTTACTTCCACCGTTTTTTAAAATCACAGCTTCTAGAAGGTTTACATGATTTCGTAAAAAACACGAGTTTTTAGAAAATGTGTTTTATTTCATAAATGGAATCTACAAAGCAGGGATAATTTTAAGGACCCATACTTATTTAAAAGTGTATAAACCTTGGCGTTTCTTACCAATTCTTAAAATCTCAACTATAAAATATTTGGCGATATTTTTCTAAAATTATTTCAATTTCTAATGATTTTATATAGTATATAGATTAATTTGGCAATTTTTAGAGTGAAACGAGTTTACCCCATAAAAATTGGGCGAAATGAGTCTTCAAAAAATGCAAATTGGCGAATCTTTTTTTGGAAAAAATCATAGAAAAATAGCCCATGGGCTAAATTTCGCCCCTAAAATTATCCTTGCTACAAAGTATGCACATTCTACTACATAACGACTTTCTATAGTTTGCGCATGCGTCCGGAAATAAGAAAAGCTTACTTCCACCGTTTTTTAAAATCACAGCTTCTAGAAGGTTTACATGATTTCGTAAAAAACACGAGTTTTTAGAAAATGTGTTTTATTTCATAAATGGAATCTACAAAGTATGCACATTCTACGTCATAACGACTTTCTATAGTTTGCGCATGCGTCCGGAAATAAGAAAAACTTACTTCCCATGTTTTTTAAAATCACAGCTTCTAGAAGGTTTACATGATTTCTTAAAAAACATGAGTTTTTAGAAAATGTGTTTTATTTCATAAATGGAATCAACAAAGTATGCACATTATACGTCATAACGACTTTCTATAGTTTGCGCATTCGTCCGGAAATAAGAAAAGTTTACTTCCACGGATTTTCAAAATCACAGCTTCTAGAAGGTTTACATGATTTCCTAAAAAACACAAGTTTTTAGAAAATGTGTTTTATTTCATAAATGGAATAAACAAAGTATGCACATTCTACGTCATAACGACTTTCTATAGTTTGCGCATGCGTTCGGAAATAAGAAAAGCTTACTTCCACCATTTTTTAAAATCACAGCTTCTAGAAGGTTTACATGATTTCTTAAAAAACACGAGTTTTTAGAAAATGTGTTTTATTTCAAAAATGTTATCAACAAAGTATGCACATTCCACGTCATAACGACTTTCTATAGTTTGCGCATTCGTCCGGAAATAAGAAAAGCTTACTTCCACCGTTTTTTAAAATCACAGCTCCTAGAAGGTTTACATAATTTCGTAAAAAACACGAGTTTTTAAAAAATGTGCTTTATTTCATAAATGGAATCTACAAAGTATGCACATTCTACGTCATAACGACTTTATATAGTTTGCGCATGCGTTTGGAAATAAGAAAAGCTTACTTCCCCCGTTTTTTAAAATCACAGCTTCTGGAAGGTTTACATGATTTCTTAAAAAACACGAGTTTTTAGAAAATGTGCTTTATTTCATAAATGGAATCTACAAAGTATGCACATTCTACATCATAACGACTTTCTATAGTTTGCGCATACATCCGGAAATAAAAAAAGCTTACTTCCACCGTTTTTTAAAATCACAGCTTCTAGAAGGTTTACATGATTTCGTAAAAAACATGAGTTTTCAGAAAATGTGTTTTATTTCATAAATGGAATCTACAAAGTATGCACATTCTACATCATAACGACTTTCTATAGTTGGCACATCCGTCCGGAAATAAGAAAAGCTTACTTCCACCTTTTTTTGAAATCACAGCTTCTAGAAGGTTTACATGATTTCATAAAAAACACGAGTTTTTAGAAAATGTGTTTCATTTCATAAATGGAATCTACAAAGTATGCACATTCTACGTCATAACGACTTTCTATGGTTTGCGTATGCGGCCGGAAATAAGAAAAGCTTACTTCCCCCGTTTTTTAAAATCACAGCTTCTAGAAGGTTTACATGATTTGTTAAAAAATATGAGTTTTTAGAAAATGTGTTTTATTTCATAAATGGAATCAACAAAGTATGCACATTCTACGTCATAACGACTTTCTATAGTTTGCGCATGCGTTTGGAAATATGAAAAGCTTACTTCCCCCGTTTTTTAAAATCACAGCTTCTAAAAGGTTTACATGATTTCTTAAAAAACACGAGTTTTTAGAAAATGTGTTTTATTTCATAAATGGAATCAACAAAGTATGCACATTCTACGTCATAACGACTTTCTATAGTTTGCGCATGCGTCCGGAAATAAAAAAAGCTTACTTCCACTGTTTTTTAAAATCACAGCTTCTAGAAGTTTTAGATGATTTCGTAAAAAACATAAGTTTTGAGAAAATGTGTTTTATTTTATAAATGGAATCAACAAAGTATGCACATTCTACGTCATAACGAATTTCTATAGTTTGCGCATGCGTTTGGAAATAAGAGAAGCTCACTTCCCCCATTTTTTTAAATCACAGCTTCTAGAAGGTTTACATGATTTCTTAAAAAACACGAGTTTTTAGAAAATGTGTTTTATTTCATAAATGGAATCAACAAAGTATGCACATTCTACGTCATAAGGACTTTCTATAGTTTGCGCATGCGTCCGGAAATAAGAAAAGCTTACTTCCACCGTTTTTTAAAATCACAGCTTCTAGAAGGTTTACATGATTTCTTAAAAAACAAGAGTTTCTAGAAAATGTCTTTTATTTCATAAATGGAATCAACAAAGTATGCACATTCTACGTCATAAAGAATTTCTATAGTTTGCGCATGTGTTTGGAAATAAGAAAAGCTTACTTCCCCTGTTTTTTAAAATCACAGCTTCTAGAAGGTTTACATGATTTCTTAAAAAACACGAGTTTTTAGAAAATGTGTTTTATTTCATAAATGGAATCTACAAAGCATGCACATTCTACATCATAACGACTTTCTATAGTTTGCGCATGCGTCCGAAAATAAGAAAAGCTTACTTCCACCGTTTTTTAAAATCACAGCTTCTAGAAGTTTTACATGATTTCGTAAAAAACATGAGTTTTGAGAAAATGTGTTTTATTTCATAAATGGAATCAATAAAGTATGCACATTCTACGTCATAACGACTTTCTATAGTTTGCGAATGCGTTTGGAAATAAGAAAAGCTTACTTCCCCCGTTTTTTAAAATTACAGCTTCTAGAAGGTTTACATGATTTGTTAAAAAATACGAGTTTTTAGAAAATGTGTTTTATTTCATAAATGGAATCAACAAAGTATGCACATTCTACGTCATAACGACTTTCTCTAGTTTGCGCATGCGTCCGGAAATAAGAAAAGCTTACTTCCACCGTTTTTTAAAATATAGGCTTCTAGAAGGTTTACATGATTTCGTAAAAAACACGAGTTTTTAGAAACAGTGTTTTATTTCATAAATGGAATCTTAAAAGTATGCACATTCTACGTCACAACGACATTCTATAGTTTGCGCATGCGTCCGGAAGTAAGAAAAGCTTACTTCCCCCGTTTTTTAAAATCACAGCTTCTAGAAGGTTTACATGATTTCTTAAAAAACACGAGTTTTTAGAAAATGTATCTTATTTCATAAATGGAATCAACAAAGTATGCACATTCTACGTCATAAGGACTTTCTATAGTTTGCGCATGCGTCCGGAAATAAGAAAAGCTTACTTCCTCCATTTTTTAAAATCACAGCTTCTAGAAGGTTTACATGTTTTCTTAAAAAACACGAGTTTCTAGAAAATGTGTTTTATTTCATAAATGTAATCAACAAAGTATGCACATTCTACGTCATAACGACTTTCTATAGTTTGCACATGTGTTTGGAAATAAGAAAAGATTACTTCCCCCGTTTTTTAAAATCACAGCTTCTAGAAGGTTTACATGATTTCTTAAAAAACACGAGTTTTTAGAAAATGTGTTTTATTTCATAAATGGAATCTACAAAGCATGCACATTCTACGTCATATAGACTTTCTATAGTTTGCTCATGCGTCCGAAAATAAGAAAAGCTTACTTCCACCGTTTTTTTAAAATCACAGCTTCTAGAAGTTTTACATGATTTCGTAAAAAACATGAGTTTTGAGAAAATGTGTTTTATTTAAAAATGGAATCAACAAAGTATGCACATTCTACGTCATAACGACTTTCTATAGTTTGCGCATGCGTTTGGAAATAAGAGAAGCTCACTTCCCCCATTTTAAAAAATCACAGTTTCTAGAAGGTTTACATGATTTCTTAAAAAACACGAGTTTTTAGAAAATGTGTTTTATTTCATAAATGGAATCAACAAAGTATGCACATTCTATGTCATAAGGACTTTCTATAGTTTGCGCGTGCGTCCGGAAATAAGAAAAGCTTACTTCCACCGTTTTTTAAAATCACAGCTTCTAGAAGGTTTACATGATTTCTTAAAAAACACGAGTTTTTAGAAAATGTGTTTTATTTCATAAATGGAATCAACAAAGTATGCACATTCTACGTCATAACGATTTTCTATAGTTTGCGCATGCGTTTGGAAATAAGAAAAGCTTACTTCCCCCGTTTTTTAAAATTAGAGCTTCAAGAAGGTTTACATGATTTGTTAAAAAACACGAGTTTTTACAAAATGTGTTTTATTTCATAAATGGAATCAACAAAGTATGCACATTCTACGTCATAACAACTTTATCTAGTTTGCACATGCGTCTGGAAATAAGAAAAGCTTACTTCCACCGTTTTTTAAAATCACAGCTTCTAGAAGGTTTACATGATTTCGTAAAAAACACGAGTTTTTAGAAATACTGTTTTATTTCATAAATGGAATCTACAAAGTATGCACATTCTACTTCATAACGACATTCTATAGTTTGCGCATGCGGCCGGAAATAAGAAAAGCTTACTTCCCCCGTTTTTTAAAATCACAGCTTCTAGAAGGTTTACACGATTTCTTAAAAAACACGAGTTTTTAGAAAATGTGTTTTATTTGATAAATGGAATCAACAAAGTATGCACATTCTACGTCATAACGACTTTCTATAGTTTGAGCATGCGTCCGGAAATAAGAAAAGCTTACTTCCACCGTTTTTTAAAATCATAGCTTCTAGAAGGTTTACATGATTTCGTAAAAAACACGAGTTTTTAGAAAATGTGTTTTATTTCATAAATGGAATCTACAAAGTATGCATATTCTACGTCTTAACGACTTTCTATAGTTTGCGCATGCGTCCGGAAATAAGAAAAGCTTACTTCCACCGTTTTTTAAAATCACAGCTTCTAGAAGGTTTAGATGATTTCGTAAAAAACACGAGTTTTTAGAAAATGTGTTTTATTTCATAAATGGAATCTACAAAGTATGCACATTCTGCATCATAATGAATTTCTATAGTTTGCGCATGCGTCCGAAAATAAGAAAAGCTTACTTCCACCGTTTTTTAAAATCACAGCTTCTAGAAGGTTTACATGATTTCGTAAAAAACACGAGTTTTTAGAAAAGGTGTTTTATTTCGTAAATGGAATCTACAAAGTATGCACATTCTACGTCATGAGGACTTTCTATAGTTTGCGCATGCGTCCGGAAATAAGAAAAGCTTACTTCCGCCATTTTTTAAAATCACAGCTTCTAGAAGGTTTACACGATTTCTTAAAAAACACAACTTTTTAGAAAATGTGTTTTATTTCATAAATGGAATCAACAAAGTATGCACATTCTATGTCATAACGACTTTCTATAGTTTCCGCATGCATTTGGAAATAAGAAAAGCTTACTTCGCCCGTTTTTTAAAATCACAGCTTCTAGAAGGTTTACATGATTTCTTAAAAAACATGAGTTTTTAGAAAATGTGTTTTATTTCATAAATGGAATCAACAAAGTATGCACATTCTACGTCATAACGACTTTCTATAGTTTGCGCATGCGTCCAGAAATAAGAAAAGCTTACTTCCACCATTTTTTAAAATCACAGCTTCTAGAAGGTTTACATGATTTCGTAAAAAACACGAGTTTTTAGAAAATGTGTTTTATTTCATAAATGGAATCAACAAAGTATGCAAATTCTACGTCATAACGACTTTCTATAGTTTGCACATTAGTCCGGAAATAAGAAAAGCTTACTTCCACCGTTTTTTAAAATCATAGCTTCTTGAAGGTTTACATGATTTCGTAAAAAACACGAGTTTTTAGAAAATGTGTTTTATTTCATAAATGGAATCTACAAAAGTATGCACATTCTACGTCATAACGACTTTCTATGGTTTGCGCATGCATCCGGAAATAAGAAAAACTTACTTCCCCCGTTTTTTAAAATCACAGCTTCTAGAAGGTTTACATGATTTCTTAAAAAACACGAGTTTTTAGAAAATATGTTTTATTTCATAAATGGAATCTAAAAAGTATGCACATTCTACGTCATAATGACTTTCTATAGTTGGCGCATGCGTCCGGAAATAAGAAAAGCTTACTTCCACCGTTTTTTTAAATCACAGCTTCTAGAAGGTTTACATGATTTCATGAAAAACATGAGTTTTTAGAAAATGTGTTTTATTTCATAAATGGAATCTACAAAGTATGCACATTCTACGTCATAACGACTTTCTATAGTTTGCGCATGCGTCCAGAAATAAGAAAAGCTTACTTCCACCGTTTTTTAAAAGCACAGCTTCTAGAAGGTTTACATGATTTCTTAAAAAACACGAGTTTTTAGAAAATGTGTTTTATTTCATAAATGGAATCAACAAAGTATGCACATTCTATGTCATAAAGACTTTCTATAGTTTTGCGCATGCATTTGGAAATAAGAAAAGCTTACTTCCCTCGTTTTTTAAAATCACAACTTCTAGAAGGTTTACATGTTTTCTTAAAAAACACGAGTTTTTAGAAAATGTGTTTAATTTCATAAATGGAATCAACAAAGTATGCACATTCTACGTCATAACGACTTTCTATAGTTTGCGCATGCGTCTGGAAATAAGAAAAGCTTACTTCCACCGTTTTTTAAAATCACAGCTTCTAGAAGGTTTACATGATTTCGTAAAAAACACGAGTTTTTAGAAAATGTGTTTTATTTCATAAATACAATCAACAAAGTATGCACATTCTACGTCATAACGACTTTCTATAGTTTGCGCATGCGTCCGGAAATAATAAAAGCTTACTTCCACCGTTTTTTAAAATCACAGCTTCTAGAAGGTTTACATCATTTCATAAAAAACATGAGTTTTTAGAAAATGTGTTTTATTTCATAAATGGAATCTACAAAGTATGCACATTCTACGTCATAAGGACTTTCTATAGTATGTGCATGAGTCCGGAAATAAGAAAAGCTTACTTCCACCGTTTTTTAAAATCACAGCTTCTAGAAGGTTTAGATGATTTCTTAAAAAACACGAGTTTTTAGAAAATGTGTTTTATTTCATAAATGGAATCAACAAAGTATGCACATTCCACGTCATAACGACTTTCTATAGTTTGCGCTTGCGTTTGGAAATAAGAAAAGTTAACTTCCCCCGTTTTTTAAAATCATAGCTTCTATAAGGTTTACATGATTTCTTAAATAACACGAGTTTTTAGAAAACGTGTTTTATTTCATAAATGGAATCAAAAAAGTATGCACATTCTACATCATAACGACTTTCTATAGTTTGCGCATGCGTCCGGAAATAAGAAAAGCTTACGTCCACCGTTTTTTAAAATCACAGCTTCTAGAAGGTTTACATGATTTCTTAAAAAACACGAGTTTTTAGAAAATGTGTTTTATTTCATAAATGGAATCAACAAAGTATGCACATTCTACCTCATAACGACTTTCTATAGTTTGCGCATGCGTCCGGAAATAAGAAAAGCTTACTTCCACCATTTTTTAAAATCACAGCTTCTAGAAGGTTTACATGATTTCATAAAAAACATGAGTTTTTAGAAAATGTGTTTTATTTCATAAATTGAATCTACAAAGTATGCACATTCTACGTCATAACGACTTTCTATAGTTTGCGCATGCTTCCGGAAATAAGAAAAGCTTACTTCCACCGTTTTTTAAAATCACAGCTTCTAGAAGGTTTACATGATTTCATAAAAAACATGAGTTTTTAGAAAATGTGTTTTATTTCATAAATGGAATCTACAAAGTATGGACATTCTACGTCATAACGAATTTCTATATTTTGTGCATGCATTTGGAAATAAGAAAAGCTTACTTCCACCGTTTTTTAAAATCACAGCTTCTAGAAGGTTTACATGATTTCTTAAAAACACGAGTTTTTAGAAAATGTGTTTTATTTCATAAATGGAATCAACAAAGTATGCACATTCTACGTCATAACGACTTTCTATAGTTTGCGCATGCGTTTGGAAATAAGAAAATCTTACTTCCCCCATTTTTTAAAATCACAGCTTCTAGAAGGTTTACATGATTTCTTAAAAAACACAAGTTTTTAGAAAATGTGTTTTATTTCATAAATGGAATCAACAAAGTATGCACATTCTACGTCATAACGACTTTATATAGTTTGCGCATGCATTTGGAAATAAGAAAGCTTACTTCCACCGTTTTTAAAAATCACCGCTTCTAGAAGGTTTACATGATTTCTTAAAAAACACGAGTTTTTAGAAAATGTGTTTTATTTCATAAATGGAATCAACAAAGTATGCACATTCTACGTCGTAAGGACTTTCTATAGTTTACGCATTCGTCCAGAAATAAGAAAAGCTTACTTCCACCGTTTTTAAAACCACAGCTTCTAGAAGGTTTACATGATTTCGTGAAAAACACGAGTTTTTAGAAAATGTGTTTTATTTCATAAACGGAATCTACAAAGCATGCACATTCTACGTCATAACGAATTTCTATAGTTTGCGCATGTGTACGGAAATAAGAAAAGCTTACTTCCACCGTTTTTTAAAATCACAGCTTCTAGAAGGTTTACATGATTTCATAAAAAACATGAGTTTTTAGAAAATGTGTTTTATTTCATAAATGGAATCTACAAAGTATGCATATTCTACGTCATAACGACTTTCTATAGTTTGGGCATGCGTCCGGAAATAAGAAAAGCTTACTTCCACCGTTTTTTAAAATCATAGCTTCTAGAAGGTTTACATGATTTCGTAAAAAACACGAGTTTCTAGAAAATGTGTTTTATTTCATAAATGGAATCTACAAAGTATGCATATTCTACGTCATAACGACTTTCTATTGTTTGCGCATGCGTCCGGAAAAAAGGAAAGCTTAATTCCCCCGTTTTTTAAAATCACAGCTTCTAAAAGGTTTACATGATTTCTTAAAAAACACGAGTTTTTAGAAAATGTGTTTTATTTCATAAATGGAATCGACAAAGTATCCACATTCTACGTCATAACGACTTTCTATAGTTTGCGCTTGCGTTTGGAAATAAGAAAAGCTTACTTCCCCCGTTTTTTAAAATCACAGCTTCTAGAAGGTTTACATGATTTCTTAAAAAACACGAGTTTTTAGAAAATGTGTTTTATTTCATAAATGGAATCAACAAAGTATGCACATTCTACATCATAACGACTTTCTATAGTTTGCGCATGCGTCCGGAAATAAGACAAGCTTACTTCCACCATTTTTTAAAATCACAGATTCTAGAAGGTTTACATGATTTCTTAAAAAACACGAGTTTTTAGAAAATGTGTTTTATTTCATAAATGGAATCTACAAAGTATGCACATTCTACGTCATAACGACTTTTTATAGTTTGCGCATGCGTCCGGAAATAAGAAAAGCTTACTTCCCCCGTTTTTTAAAATCACAGCTTCTAGAAGGTTTACATGATTTCTTAAAAAACACGAGTTTTTAGAAAATGTGTTTTATTTCATAAATGGAATCTACAATTTATGCACATTCTACGTCATAACGACTTTCTATAGTTTGCGCATGCGGCCGGAGATAAGAAAAGCTTACTTCCCCCGTTTTTTAAAATCACAGCTTCTAGAAGGTTTACATGATTTCTTAAAAAACACGAGTTTTTAGAAAATGTGTTTTATTTCACAAATGGAATCAACAAAGTATGCACATTCTATGTCATAACGACTTTCTATAGTTTGCACATGCATTTGGAAATAAGAAAAGCTTACTTCGCCCATTTTTTAAAATCATAGCTTCCAGAAGCTTTACATGATTTCTTAAAAAACATGAGTTTTTAGAAAATGTATTTTATTTCATAAATGGAATCAACAAAGTATGCACATTCTACGTCATAACGAATTTCTATAGTTTGCGCATGCGTCCGGAAATAAGAAAAGCTTACTTCCACCGTTTTTTAAAATCACAGCTTCTAGAAGGTTTACATGATTTCGTAAAAAACACGAGTTATTAGAAAATGTGTTTTATTTCATAAATGGAATCAACAAAGTATGCACATTCTACATCATAACGACATTCTATAGTTTGCGCATTCATCTGGAAATAAGAAAAGCTTACTTCCACCATTTTTTAAAATCACAGCTTCTAGAAGGTTTACATGATTTCTTAAAAAACACGAGTTTTTAGAAAATGTGTTTTATTTCATAAATGGAATCAACAAAGTATGCAGATCTACGTCATAACGACTTTCTATAGTTTACGCATTCATCCAGAAATAAGAAAAGCTTACTTCCACCGTTTTTTAAAATCACAGCTTCTAGAAGGTTTACATGATTTCGTAAAAAACACGAGTTTTTAGAAAATGTGTTTTATTTTATAAATGGAATCTACAAAGTATGCACATTCTACGTCATAACGACTTTCTATTGTTTGCGCATGCGTCCGGAAAAAAGGAAAGCTTAATTCCCCCGTTTTTTAAAATCACAGCTTCTAAAAGGTTTACATGATTTCTTAAAAAACACGAGTTTTTAGAAAATGTGTTTTATTTCATAAATGGAATCAACAAAGTATGCACATTCTACGTCATAACGACTTTCTATAGTTTGCGCATGTGTTTGGAAATAAGAAAAGCTTACTTCCCCCGTTTTTTAAAATCACAGCTTCTAGAAGGTTTACATGGTTTCTTAAAAAACAAGAGTTTTTAGAAAATGTGTTTTATTTCATAAATGGAATCAACAAAGTATGCAAATTCTACGTCATATCGACTTTCTATAGTTTGCGCATTCGTCCGGAAATAAGAAAAGCTTACTTCCACCGTTTTTTAAAATCATAGCTTCTAGAAGGTTTACATGATTTCGTAAAAAACACGAGTTTTTAGAAAATGTGTTTTATTTCATAAATGGAATCTACAAAGTATGCACATTCTACGTCATAACGACTTTCTATAGTTTGCGCATGCATCTTGAAATAAGAAAAGCTTACTTCCCTTGTTTTTTAAAATCACAGCTTCTAGAAGGTTTACATGATTTCTTAAAAAACACGAGTTTTCAGAAAATGTGTTTTATTTCATAAATGGAATCAATAAAGTATGCACATTCTACGTCATAACGAATTTCTATAGTTTGCGCATGCGTCCGGAAATAAGAAAAGCTTACTTCCACCGTTTTTTAAAATCACAGCTTCTAGAAGGTTTACATGTTTTCTTAAAAAACACGAGTTTTTAGAAAATGTGTTTTATTTCATAAATGGAATCAATAAAGTATGCACATTCTACGTCATAACGACTTTCTATAGTTTGCGCATTCGTCCGGAAATAAGAAAAGGTTACTTCCACCGTTTTTTAAAATCACAACTTCTAGAAGGTTTACATGATTTCGTAAAAAACACGAGTTTTTAGAAAATGTGTTTTATTTCATAAATGAAATCTACAAAGTATGCACATTCTACGTCATAATGACTTTCTATAGTTTGCGCATGCGTCCGAAAATAAGAAAAGCTTACTTGCACCATTTTTTAAAATCACAGCTTCTAGAAGGTTTACATGATTTCTTAAAAGACACGAGTTTTTAGAAAATCTGTTTTATTTCATAAATGGAATCAACAAAGTATGCACATTCTACGTCATAAGGACTTTCTATAGTTTGCGCGTGCGTCAGGAAATAAGAAAAGCTTTCTTCCACCGTTTTTTAAAATCACAGCTTCTAGAAGGTTTACATGATTTCTTAAAAAACACGAGTTTTTAGAAAATATGTTTTATTTCATAAATGGAATCAACAAAGTATGCACATTCTACATCATAACGACATTCTATAGTTTGCGCATTCCTCCGGAAATAAGAAAAGCTTACTTCCACCATTTTTTAAAATCACAGCTTCTAGAAGGTTTACATGATTTCGTAAAAAACACGAGTTTTTAGAAAATGTGTTTTATTTCATAAATGGAATCAACAAAGTATGCACATTCTACGTCATAACGACTTTCTATAGGTTACGCATTCATCCAGAAATAAGAAAAGCTTACTTCCACCGTTTTTTAAAATCACAGCTTCTAGAAGGTTTACATGATTTCGTAAAAAACACGAGTTTTTAGAAATGTGTTTTATTTTATAAATGGAATCTACAAAGTATGCACATTCTACGTCATAACGATTTTCTATTGTTTGCGCATGCGTCCGGAAAAAAGGAAAGCTTAATTCCCCCGTTTTTTAAAATCACAGCTTCTAAAAGGTTTACATGATTTCTTAAAAAACACGAGTTTTTAGAAAATGTGTTTTATTTCATAAATAGAATCAACAAAGTATGCACATTCTACATCGTAACGACTTTCTATAGTTTGCGCATGTGTTTGGAAATAAGAAAAGCTTACATCCCCCGTTTTTTAAAATCACAGCTTCTAGAAGGTTTACATGGTTTCTTAAAAAACAAGAGTTTTTAGAAAATGTGTTTTATTTCATAAATGGAATCAACAAAGTATGCAAATTCTACGTCATATCGACTTTCTATAGTTTGCGCATTCGTCCGGAAATAAGAAAAGCTTACTTCCACCGTTTTTTAAAATCACAGCTTCTAGAAGCTTTACATGATTTCGTAAAAAACACGAGTTTTTAGAAAATGTGTTTTATTTCATAAATGGAATCTACAAAGTATGCACATTCTACGTTATAACGACTTTCTATAGTTTGCGCATGCATCTGGAAATAAGAAAAGCTTACTTCCCTTGTTTTTTAAAATCACAGCTTCTAGAAGGTTTACATGATTTCTTAAAAAACACGAGTTTTTAGAAAATGTGTTTTATTTCATAAATGGAATCTACAAAGTATGGACATTCTACGTCATAACGACTTTCTATAGTTTGCGCATGCGTCCAGAAATATGAAAAGCTTACTTCCCCCATTTTTTAAATTCACAGCTTCTACAAGGTTTACATGATTTCTTAAAAAACACGAGTTTTTAGAAAATGTTTTTTATTTCATAAATGGAATCAACAAAGTATGCACTTTCTACGTCGTAACGACTTTCTATAGTTTGCGCATCCGTTTGGAAAGAAGAAAAGCTTACTTCCCCTGTTTTTTCAAATCACAACTTCTAAAAGGTTTACATGGTTTTGTAAAAAACACGAGTTTTTAGAAAATGTGTTTTATTTCATAAATGGAATCTACAAAGTATCCACATTCTACATCATAACGACTTTCTATAGTTTGCGCATGCGTCCGGAAATAAGAAAAGCTTACTTCCCCCGTTTTTAAAAATCACAGCTTCTAGGAGGTTTACATGATTTCGTAAAAAACACGAGTTTTTAGAAAATGTGTTTTATTTCATAAATGGAATCTACAAAGTATGCACATTCTACATCATAACGACTTTCTATAGTTTGCGCATGCGTCCGGAAATAAGAAAAGCTTACTTCCCCCGTTTTTAAAAATCACAGCTTCTAGGAGGTTTACATGATTTCGTAAAAAACACGAGTTTTTAGAAAATGTGTTTTATTTCATAAATGGAATCAACAAAGTATGCACATTCTACGTCATAATGACTTTCTATAGTTTGCGCATGCATTTGGAAATAAGAAAAGCTTACTTCCCCCGTTTTTTAAAATCACAACTTCTAGAAGGTTTACATGTTTTCTTAAAAAACACGAGTTTTTAGAAAATGTGTTTTATTTCATAAATGGAATCAATAAAGTATGCACATTCTACGTCATAACGAATTTCTATAGTTTGCGCATGCGTCCGGAAATAAGAAAAGCTTACTTCCACCGTTTTTTAAAATCACAGCTTCTAGAAGGTTTACATGTTTTCTTAAAAAACACGAGTTTTTAGAAAATGTGTTTTATTTCATAAATGGAATCAATAAAGTATGCACATTCTACGTCATAACGACTTTCTATAGTTTGCGCATTCGTCCGGAAATAAGAAAAGGTTACTTCCACCGTTTTTTAAAATCACAACTTCTAGAAGGTTTACATGATTTCGTAAAAAACACGAGTTTTTAGAAAATGTGTTTTATTTCATAAATGGAATCTACCAAGTATGCACATTCTACGTCATAATGACTTTCTATAGTTTTCGCATGCGTCTGAAAATAAGAAAAGCTTACTTCCCCCGTTTTTTAAAATCACAGCTTCTAGAAGGTTTACATGATTTCGTAAAAAACATGAGTTTTGAGAAAATGTGTTTTATTTTATAAATGGAATCAACAAAGTATGCACATTCTATGTCATAACGACTTTCTATAGTTTGCGCATGCGTTTGGAAATAAGAAAAGCTTACTTCCACCGTTTTTTAAAATCACAGCTTCTAGAAGGTTTACATGATTTCGTAAAAAACACGAGTTTTAAGAAAATGTGTTTTATTTCATAAATGGAATCTACAAAGTATGCACATTCTACGTCATAAAGAGTTTCTATAGTTTGCGCATGCGTCCGGAAATAAAAAAAAGCTTACTTCCACCGTTTTTTAAAATCACAGCTTCTAGAAGGTTTACATGATTTCTTAAAAAACATGATTTTTTAAGAAATGTGCTTTATTTCATAAATGGAATCTACAAAGTATGCACATTCTATGTCATAACGACTTTCTATAGTTTGCACATGCATCTGGAAATAAGAAAAGCTTACTTCCCCCGTTTTTAAAAATCACAGCTTCTAGGAGGTTTACATGATTTCTTAAAAAACACGAGTTTTTAGAAAATGTGTTTTATTTCATAAATGGAATCAACAAAGTATGCAGATTCTACGTCATAACGACTTTCTATAGTTTGCGCATGCATTTGGAAATAAGAAAAGCTTACTTCCCCCGTTTTTTAAAATCACAACTTCTAGAAGGTTTACATGTTTTCTTAAAAAACACGAGTTTTTAGAAAATGTGTTTTATTTCATAAATGGAATCAACAAAGTATGCACATTCTACGTCATAACGACTTTCTATAGTTTGCGCATGCGTCCGGAAATAAGAAAAGCTTACTTCCACCATTTTTTAAAATCACAGCTTCTAGAAGGTTTACATGATTTCTTAAAAGACACGAGTTTTTAGAAAATCTGTTTTATTTCATAAATGGAATCAACAAAGTATGCACATTCTACGTCATAAGGACTTTCTATAGTTTGCGCGTGCGTCAGGAAATAAGAAAAGCTTTCTTCCACCGTTTTTTAAAATCACAGCTTCTAGAAGGTTTACATGATTTCTTAAAAAACACGAGTTTTTAGAAAATATGTTTTATTTCATAAATGGAATCAACAAAGTATGCACATTTTACTTTATAACGACTTTCTATAGTTTGCACATTCGTCCGGAAATCAGAAAAGCTTACTTCCACCATTTTTTAAAATCATAACTTCTAGAAGGTTTACATGATTTCGTAAAAAACACGAGTTTTTAGAAAATGTTTTTTATTTCATAAATGAAATCTACAAAGTATGCACATTCTACGTCATAACGACTTTCTATAGTTTTCGCATGCGTCTAAAAATAAGAAAAGCTTACTTCCCCCGTTTTTTAAAATCACAGCTTCTAGAAGGTTTACATGATTTCGTAAAAAACATTGGTTTTGAGAAAATGTGTTTTATTTTATAAATGGAATCAACAAAGTATGCACATTCTATGTCATAACGACTTTCTATAGTTTGCGCATGCGTTTGGAAATAAGAAAAGCTTACTTCCACCATTTTTTAAAATCACAGCTTCTAGAAGGTTTACATGATTTCGTAAAAAAACACGAGTTTTTAGAAAATGTGTTTTATTTCATATATGGAATCAACAAAGTATACACATTCTACGTCATAACGACTTTCTATAGTTTGCGCATTCGTCCGAAAATAAGAAAAGCTTACTTCCACCGTTTTTTAAAATCACAGCTTCTAGAAGGTTTACATGATTTCGTAAAAAACACGAGTTTCTAGAAAATGTGTTTTATTTCATAAATGGAATCTACAAACTATGCACATTCTACATCATAACGACTTTCTATAGTTTTCGCATGCGTCCAGAAATAAGAAAAGCTTACTTCCCCCGTTTTTTAAAATCACAGCTTCTAGAAGGTTTACATGATTTCGTAAAAAACATGAGTTTTGAGAAAATCTGTTTTATTTTATAAATGCGATCAACAAAGTATGCACATTCTATGTCATAACGACTTTCTATAGTTTGCGCATGCGTTTGGAAATAAGAAAAGCTTACTTCCCCCGTTTTTTAAAATTACAGCTTCTAGAAGGTTTACATGATTTGTTAAAAAACTCGAGTTTTTTGAAAATGTGTTTTATTTCATAAATGGAATCAACAAAGTATGCACATTCTACGTCATAACGACTTTCTCTAGTTTGCGCATGCGTCCGGAAATAAGAAAAGCTTACTTCCACCGTTTTTTAAAATCACAGCTTCTAGAAGGTTTACATGATTTCGTAAAAAACACGAGTTTTTAGAAACAGTGTTTTATTTCATAAATGGAATCTACAAAGTATGCACATTCTACGTCATAACGACTTTCTATAGTTTGCACATGCGTCCAGAAATAAGAAAAGCTTACTTCCACCGTTTTTTAAAATCACAGCTTCTAGAAGGTTTACATGATTTCTTAAAAAACACGAGTTTCTAGAAAATGTGTTTCATTTCATAAATGTAATCAACAAAGTATGCACATTCTACGTCATAACGACTTTCTATAGTTTGCGCATGTGTTTGGAAATAAGAAAAGCATACTTCCACCGTTTTTTAAAATCACAGCTTCTAGAAGGTTTACATGATTTCGTAAAAAACACGAGTTTTTAGAAACAGTGTTTTATTTCATAAATGGAATCTACAAAGTATGCACATTCTACGTCATAACGAATTTCTATAGTTTGCACATTCGTCCGGAAATAAGAAAAGCTTACTTCCACCGTTTTTTAAAATCAGAGCTTCTAGAAGGTTTACATGATTTCTTAAAAAACACGAGTTTTTAGAAAATGTGTTTTATTTCATAAATGGAATCAACAAAGTATGCACATTCTACATCATAACGACTTTCTATAGTTTACGCATTCGTCCGGAAATAAGAAAAGCTTACTTCCACCGTTTTTTAAAACCACAGCTTCTAGAAGGTTTACATGATTTCTTAAAAAACACGATTTTTTAGAAAATGTGTTTTATTTCATAAATAGAATCAACAAAGTATGCACATTCTACGTCATAATGACTTTCTATTGTTTGCGCATGCGTCCGGAAATAAGAAAAGCTTACTTCCCCCGTTTTTAAAAATCACAGCTTCTAGGAGGTTTACATGATTTCTTAAAAAACACGAGTTTTTAGAAAATGTGTTTTATTTCATAAATGGAATCAACAAAGTATGCACATTCTACGTCATAACGACTTTATATAGTTTACGCATTCGTCCAGAAATAAGAAAGGCTTACTTCCACCGTTTTTTAAAATCACAGCTTCTAGAAGGTTTACATGATTTCGTAAAAAACACGAGTTTTTAGAAAATGTGTTTTATTTTATAAATGGAATCTACAAAGTATGCACATTCTATGTCATAACGACTTTCTATTGTTTGCGCATGCATCCGATAATAAGAAAAGCTTACTTCCCCCGTTTTTTAAAATCACAGCTTCTAGAAGGTTTACATGATTTGTTAAAAAACACGAGTTTTTAGAAAATGTGTTTTATTTCATAAATGGAATCTACAATTTATGCACATTCTACGTCATAACGACTTTCTATAGTTTGCGCATGCGGCCGGAAATAAGAAAAGCTTACTTCCCACGTTTTTTAAAATCACAGCTTCTAGAAGGTTTACATGATTTCTTAAAAAACACGAGCTTTTAGAAAATGTGTTCTATTTCACAAATGGAATCAACAAAGTATGCACATTTTACATCATAACGACTTTCTATAGTTTGCGCTTGCGTTTGGAAATAAGAAAAGCTTACTTCCCCCGTTTTTTAAAATCACAGCTTCTAGAAGGTTTACATGATTTCGTAAAAAACATGAGTTTTGAGAAAATCTGTTTTATTTTATAAATGCGATCAACAAAGTATGCACATTCTATGTCATAACGACTTTCTATAGTTTGCGCATGCGTTTGGAAATAAGAAAAGCTTACTTCCCCCGTTTTTTAAAATTACAGCTTCTAGAAGGTTTACATGATTTGTTAAAAAACTCGAGTTTTTTGAAAATGTGTTTTATTTCATAAATGGAATCAACAAAGTATGCACATTCTACGTCATAACGACTTTCTCTAGTTTGCGCATGCGTCCGGAAATAAGAAAAGCTTACTTCCACCGTTTTTTAAAATCACAGCTTCTAGAAGGTTTACATGATTTCCTAAAAAACACGACTTTTTAGAAAATTTGTTCTATTTCATAAATGGAATCAACAAAGTATGCACATTCTACGTCATAACGACTTTCTATAGTTTGCGCATGCGTCCGGAAATAAGAAAAGCTTACTTCCACCGTTTTTTAAAATCACAGCTTCTAGAAGGTTTACATGATTTCTTAAAAAACAAGAATTTTTAGAAAATGTGTTTTATTTCATAAATGGAATCAACAAAGTATGCAGATTCTACGTCATAACGACTTTCTATAGTTTGCGCATGCATTTGGAAATAAGAAAAGCTTACTTCCCCCGTTTTTTAAAATCACAACTTCTAGAAGGTTTACATGTTTTCTTAAAAAACACGAGTTTTTAGAAAATGTGTTTTATTTCATAAATGGAATCAACAAAGTATGCACATTCTACGTCATAACGACTTTCTATAGTTTGCGCATGCGTCCGGAAATAAGAAAAGCTTACTTCCACCATTTTTTAAAATCACAGCTTCTAGAAGGTTTACATGATTTCTTAAAAGACACGAGTTTTTAGAAAATCTGTTTTATTTCATAAATGGAATCAACAAAGTATGCACATTCTACGTCATAAGGACTTTCTATAGTTTGCGCGTGCGTCAGGAAATAAGAAAAGCTTTCTTCCACCGTTTTTTAAAATCACAGCTTCTAGAAGGTTTACATGATTTCTTAAAAAACACGAGTTTTTAGAAAATATGTTTTATTTCATAAATGGAATCAACAAAGTATGCACATTTTACTTTATAACGACTTTCTATAGTTTGCACATTCGTCCGGAAATAAGAAAAGCTTACTTCCACCATTTTTTAAAATCATAACTTCTAGAAGGTTTACATGATTTCGTAAAAAACACGAGTTTTTAGAAAATGTTTTTTATTTCATAAATGAAATCTACAAAGTATGCACATTCTACGTCATAACGACTTTCTATAGTTTTCGCATGCGTCTAAAAATAAGAAAAGCTTACTTCCCCCGTTTTTTAAAATCACAGCTTCTAGAAGGTTTACATGATTTCGTAAAAAACATTGGTTTTGAGAAAATGTGTTTTATTTTATAAATGGAATCAACAAAGTATGCACATTCTATGTCATAACGACTTTCTATAGTTTGCGCATGCGTTTGGAAATAAGAAAAGCTTACTTCCACCATTTTTTAAAATCACAGCTTCTAGAAGGTTTACATGATTTCGTAAAAAACACGAGTTTTTAGAAAATGTGTTTTATTTCATATATGGAATCAACAAAGTATACACATTCTACGTCATAACGACTTTCTATAGTTTGCGCATTCGTCCGAAAATAAGAAAAGCTTACTTCCACCGTTTTTTAAAATCACAGCTTCTAGAAGGTTTACATGATTTCGTAAAAAACACGAGTTTCTAGAAAATGTGTTTTATTTCACAAATGGAATCTACAAACTATGCACATTCTATGTCATAACGACTTTCTATAGTTTGCGCATTCATTTGGAAATAAGAAAAGCTTACTTCCCCCGTTTTTTAAAATCACAACTTCTAGAAGGTTTACATGTTTTCCTAAAAAACACGAGTTTTTAGAAAATGTGTTTTATTTCATAAATGGAATCAACAAAGTATGCACATTCTACGTCATAACCACTTTCTATAGTTTGCGCATGCGTCCGGAAATAAGAAAAGCTTACTTCCACCATTTTTTAAAATCACAGCTTCTAGAAGGTTTACATGATTTCGTCAAAAACACGAGTTTTTAGAAAATGTGTTTTATATCACAAATGAAATCAACAAAGTATGCACATTCTACGTCATAACGACTTTCTATAGTTTGCGCTTGCGTTTGGAAATAAGAAAAGCTTCCTTCCCCCATTTTTCAAAATCACAACTTCTAGAAGGTTTACATGATTTCTTAAAAAACACTAGTTTTTGGAAAATGTGTTTTATTTCATAAATGGAATCAACAAAGTATGCACATTCTACATCATAACGAATTTCTATAGTTTGCGCATGCGTCCGGAAATAAGAAAAGCTTACTTCCACCATTTTTTAAAATCACAGATTCTAGAAGGTTTACATGATTTCATAAAAAACACGAGTTTTTAAAAAATGTGTTTTATTTCATAAATGGAATCTACAAAGTATGCACATTCTACGTCATAATGACTTTCTATAGTTTGTGCATGCGTCCGGAAATAAGAAAAGCTTACTTCCACCGTTTTTTTAAATCACAGCTTCTAGAAGGTCTACATGATTTCGTAAAAAACACGAGTTTTTTAGAAAATGTGTTTTATTTCATAAATGGAATCTACAAAGTTTGCACATTCTACGTCATAATGACTTTCTATAGTTTGCGCATGCGTCCGGAAATAAGAAAAGCTTACTTCCCCCGATTTTTAAATTCACAGCTTCTAGAAGGTTTACATGATTTCGTAAAAAACACGAGTTATTAGAAAATGTGTTTTATTTCATAAATGGAATCAACAAAGTATGCACATTCTACATCATAACGACATTCTATAGTTTGCGCATTCAACCGGAAATAAGAAAAGCTTACTTCCACCATTTTTTAAAATCACAGCTTCTAGAAGGTTTACATGATTTCTTAAAAAACACGTGTTTTTAGAAAATGTGTTTTATTTCATAAATGGAATCAACAAAGTATGCACATTCTACATCATAACGACTTTCTATAGTTTACGCATTCGTCCAGAAATAAGAAAGGCTTACTTCCACCGTTTTTTAAAATCACAGCTTCTAGAAGGTTTACATGATTTCGTAAAAAACACGAGTTTTTAGAAAATGTGTTTTATTTTATAAATGGAATCTACAAAGTATGCACATTCTACATCATAACGACTTTCTATTGTTTGCGCATGCGTCCGGAAAAAAGAAAAGCTTACTTCCCCCGTTTTTTAAAATCACAGCTTCTAGAAGGTTTACATGATTTCTTAAAAAACACGTGTTTTTAGAAAATGTGTTTTATTTCATAAATGGAATCAACAAAGTATGCACATTCTACGTCATAACGACTTTCTATATTTTACGCATTCGTCCAGAAATAAGAAAAGCTTACTTCCACCGTTTTTTAAAATCACAGCTTCTAGAAGGTTTACATGATTTCGTAAAAAACATGAGTTTTTAGAAAATGTATTTTATTTTATAAATGGAATCTACAAAGTATGCACATTCTACGTCATAACGACTTTCTATTGTTTGCGCATGCGTCCGGAAAAAAGAAAAGCTTACTTCCCCCGTTTTTTAAAATCACAGCTTCTAGAAGGTTTACATGATTTCTTAAAAAACACGAGTTTTTAGAAAATGTGTTTTATTTCATAAATGGAATCAACAAAGTATGCAAATTCTACGTCATAACGACTTTCTATAGTTTCCGCATTCGTCCGGAAATAAGAAAAGCTTAATTCCACTGTTTTTTAAAACCACAGCTTGTTGAAGGTTTACATGATTTCGTAAAAAACACGAGTTTTTAGAAAATGTGTTTTATTTCATAAATGGAATCTACAAAGTATGCACATTCTACGTCATAACGACTTTCTATAGTTTGCGCATGCGGCCGGAAATAAGAAAAGCTTACTTCCCCCATTTTTTAAAATCACAGCTTCTAGAAGGTTTACATGATTTCTTAAAAAACACGAGTTTTTAGAAAATGTGTTTTATTTCACAAATGGAATCAACAAAGTATGCATATTCTACGTCATAACGACTTTCTATATTTTGCGCTTGCGTTTGGAAATAAGAAAAGCTTACTTCCCCCGTTTTTTAAAATCACAGCTTCTAGAAGGTTTACATGATTTCTTAAAAAACACGAGTTTTTAGAAAATGTGTTTTATCATAAATGGAATCAACAAAGTATGCAAATTCTACGTCATAACGACTTTCTATAGTTTGCGCATTCGTCCGGAAATAAGAAAAGCTTACTTCCACCGTTTTTTAAAACCACAGCTTGTTGAAGGTTTACAAGATTTCGTAAAAAACACGAGTTTTTAGAAAATGTGTTTTATTTCATAAATGGAATCTACAAAGTATGCACATTCTATGTCATAACGACTTTCTATAGTTTGCGCATGCGTCCGGAAATAAGAAAAGCTTACTTCCACCATTTTTTAAAATCACAGATTCTAGAAGGTTTACATGATTTCATAAAAAACACGAGTTTTTAGAAAATGTGTTTTATTTCATAAATGGAATCTACAAAGTATGCACATTCTACGTCATAATGACTTTCTATAGTTTGTGCATCCGTCCGGAAATAAGAAAAGCTTACTTCCACCGTTTTTTTAAATCACAGCTTCTAGAAGGTTTACATGATTTCGTAAAAAACACGAGTTTTTAGAAAATGTGTTTTATTTCATAAATGGAATCTACAAAGTTTGCACATTCTACGTCATAACGACTTTCTATAGTTTGCGCATGCGTCCGGAAATAAGAAAAGCTTACTTCCCCCGATTTTTAAATTCACAGCTTCTAGAAGGTTTACATGATTTCATAAAAAACACGAGTTTTTAGAAAATGTGTTTTATTTCATAAATGGCATCTACAAAGTTTGCACATTCTACGTCATAACGACTTTCTATAGTTTGCGCATGCGTCCGGAAATAAGAAAAGCTTACTTCCCCCGATTTTTAAATTCACAGCTTCTAGAAGGTTTACATGATTTCGTAAAAAACACGAGTTATTAGAAAATGTGTTTTATATCATAAATGGAATCAACAAAGTATGCACATTCTACATCATAACGACATTCTATAGTTTGCGCATTCAACCGGAAATAAGAAAAGCTTACTTCCACCATTTTTTAAAATCACAGCTTCTAGAAGGTTTACATGATTTCTTAAAAAACACGTGTTTTTAGAAAATGTGTTTTATTTCATAAATGGAATCAACAAAGTATGCATATTCTACGTCATAACGACTTTCTATAGTTTACGCATTCGTACAAAAATAAGAAAGGCTTACTTCCACCGTTTTTGTAAAATCACAGCTTCTAGAAGATTTACATGATCTCGTAAAAAACACGAGTTTTTAGAAAATGTGTTTTATTTTATAAATGGAATCTACAAAGTATGTACATTCTACATCATAACGACTTTCTATTGTTTGCGCATGCGTCCGGAAAAAAGAAAAGCTTACTTCCCCCGTTTTTTAAAAACACAGCTTCTAGAAGGTTTACATGATTTCTTAAAAAACAAGAGTTTTTAGAAAATGTGTTTTATTTCATAAATGGAATCAACAAAGTATGCACATTCTACGTCATAACGACTTTCTATAGTTTACGCATTCGTTCAGAAATAAGAAAAGCTTACTTCCACCGTTTTTTAAAATCACAGCTTCTAGAAGGTTTACATGATTTCGTAAAAAACACGATTTTTTAGAAAATGTGTTTTATTTTATAAATGGAATCTACAAAGTATGCACATTCTACGTCATAACGACTTTCTATTGTTTGCGCATGCGTCCGGAAAAAAGAAAGCTTACTTCCCCCGTTTTTTAAAATCAGAGCTTCTAGAAGGTTTACATGATTTCTTAAAAAACACGAGTTTTTAGAAAATGTGTTTTATTTCATAAATGGAATCAACAAAGTATGCAAATTCTACGTCATAATGACTTTCTATAGTTTGCGCATTCGTCCGGAAATAAGAAAAGCTTACTTCCACCGTTTTTTAAAACCACAGCTTGTTGAAGGTTTACATGATTTCTTAAAAAACACGAGTTTTTAGAAAATGTGTTTTATTTCATAAATGGAATCAACAAAGTATGCAAATTCTACGTCATAACGACTTTCTATAGTTTGCGCATTCGTCCGAAAATAAGAAAAGCTTACTTCCACCGTTTTTTAAAACCACAGCTTGTTGAAGGTTTACATGATTTCGTAAAAAACACGAGTTTTTAGAAAATGTGTTTTATTTCACAAATGGAATCAACAAAGTATGCATATTCTACGTCATAACGACTTTCTATATTTTGCGCTTGCGTTTGGAAATAAGAAAAGCTTACTTCCCCCCGTTTTTTAAAATCACAGCCTCTTGAAGGTTTACATGATTTATTAAAAAACACGAGTTTTTAGAAAATTTGTTTTATTTCATAAATGGAATCAACAAAGTATGCACATTCTACATCATAACGACTTTCTATAGTTTGTTCATGCGTCCGGAAATAAGAAAAGCTTACTTCCACCGTTTTTTTAAATCACAGCTTCTAGAAGGTTTACATGATTTCGTAAAAAACATGAGTTTTTAGAAAATGTGTTTTATTTCATAAATGGAATCTACAAAGTATGCACATTCTATGTCATAACGACTTTGTATAGTTTGCGTATGCGTCCGGAAATAAGAAAAGCTTACTTCCCCCGATTTTTAAATTCAATGCTTCTAGAAGGTTTACATGATTTCTTAAAAAACACGAGTTTTTAGAAAATGTGTTTTATTTCATAAATGGAATCAACAAAGTATGCACATTCTACGTCGTAACGACTTTCTATAGTTTGCGCATGCGTTTGGAAATAAGAAAAGCTTACTTCCCCCGTTTTTTAAAATCACAGCTTCTAGAAGGTTTACATGATTTCTTAAAAAACACGAGTTTTTAGAAAATGTGTTTTATTTCATAAATGGAATCAACAAAGTATGCACATTTTACGTCATAACGACTTTCTATAGTTTGCGCATGTGTCCGGAAATAAGAAAAGCTTATTTCCCCCGTTTTTTAAAATCACAGCTTCTAGAAGGTTTACATGATTTCTTAAAAAACACGAGTTTTTAGAAAATGTGTTTTATTTCATAAATGGAATCAACAAAGTATGCACATTCTACGACATAACGACTTTCTATAGTTTGCGCATTCATCCGGAAAAAGGAAAAGCTTACTTCCACCGTTTTTTAAAATCACAGCTTCTAAAAGGTTTACATGATTTCGTAAAAAACATGAGTTTTTAGAAAATGTGTTTTATTTCATCAATGGAATCTAGAAAGTATGCACATTCTACATCATAACCACTTTCTATAGTTTGCGAATCCGTCCCGAAATAAGAAAAGCTTACTTCCACCGTTTTTTAAAATCACAGCTTTTAGAAGGTTTACTTGATTTCTTAAAAAACACGAGTTTTTAGAAGATGTGTTTTATTTCATAAATGGAATCTACAAAGTATGCACATTCTACATCATAACGACTTTCTATAGATTGCGCATGCGTCCGAAAATAAGAAAAGCTTACTTCCCCCGTTTTTTAAAATCACAGCTTCTAGAAGGTTTACATTATTTCTTAAAAAACATGAGTTTTTAGAAAATATGTTTTATTTCATAAATGGAATCAACAAAGTATGCACATTCTACGTCATAACGACTTTCTATAGTTTGCGCATGCGTTTGGAAATAAGAAAAGCTTACTTCCCCCGTTTTTTAAAATCACAGCTTTTAGAAGGTTTACATGATTTCTTTAAAAACACGAGTTTTTAGAAAATGTGTTTTATTTCATAAATGGAATAAAAAAAGTATGCACATTATACGTCATAACGACTTTCTATAGTTTGCGCATGCGTCCGGAAATAAGAAAAGCTTACTTCCCCCATTTTTTAAAATCACAGCTTTTAGAAGGTTTACATGATTTCTTAAAAAACATGAGTTTTTAGAAGGTTTACATGATTTCCTAAAAAACACGAGTTTTTAGAAAATGTGTTTTATTTCATAAATGGAATCAACAAAGTATGCACATTCTATGTCATAATGACTTTCTATAGTTTGCGCATTCGTCCGGAAATAAGAAAAGCTTACTTCCCCCGTTTTTTAAAATCACAGCTTCTAGAAGGTTTACATGATTTCGTAAAAAACACGAGTTTTTGGAAAATTTGTTTTATTTCATAAATGGAATCAATAAAGTATTCACATTCTACGTCATAACGACTTTCTATAGTTTGCGCATGAGTCCGGAAATAAGAAAAGCTTACTTCCACCGTTTTTTAAAATCACAGCTTCTAGAAGGTTTACATTATTTCGTAAAAAACACGGGTTTTTAGATAATGTGCTTTATTTCATAAATGGAATCTACAAAGTATGCACATTCTACATCATAACGACTTTCTATAGTTTGCGCATGCGTCCGGAAATAAGAAAAGCTTACTTCCCCCGTTTTTTACAAACACAGCTTCTAGAAGGTTTACATGATATCTTAAAAAACACAAGTTTTGAAAAAATGTGTTTTATTTCATAAATGGAATCAACAAAGTATGCACATTCTACGTCATAACGACTTTCTATAGTTTGCGCATGCGTTTGGAAATAAGAAAAGCTTACTTCCACAATTTTTTAAAATAACAGCTTCTAGAAGGTTTACATGATTTCTTAAAAAACATGAGTTTTTAGAAAATGTGTTTTATTTCATAAATGGAATCAACAAAGTATGCACATTCTATGTCATAATGACTTTCTATAGTTTGCGCATTCGTACGGAAATAAGAAATGCTTACTTCCCCCGTTTTTTAAAATCAGAGCTTCTAGAAGGTTTACATGATTTCGTAAAAAAAAACGAGTTTTTGGAAAATTTGTTTTATTTCATAAATGGAATCAACAAAGTATGCACATTCTACGTCATAACGACTTTCTATAGTTTGCGCATGAGTCCGGAAATAAGAAAAGCTTACTTCCACCGTTTTTTAAAATCGCAGCTTCTAGAAGGTTTACATTATTTCGTAGAAAACACGAGTTTTTAGATAATGTGCTTTATTTCATAAATGGAATCTACAAAGTATGCACATTCTACATCATAACGACTTTCTATAGTTTGCGCATGCGTCCGGAAATAAGAAAAGCTTACTTCCCCCATTTTTTAAAAACACAGCTTCTAGAAGGTTTACATGATTTCTTAAAAAACACAAGTTTTTAGAAAATGTGTTTTATTTCATAAATGGAATCAACAAAGTATGCACATTTTACGTCATAATGACTTTCTATAGTTTGCGCATGCGTCCGGAAATAAGAAAAGCTTACTTCCACCATTTTTTAAAATAACAGATTCTAGAAGGTTTACATGATTTCTTAAAAAACACAAGTTTTGAGAAAATGTGTTTTATTTCATAAATGGAGTCAACAAAGTATGCACATTCTACGTCATAACGACTTTCTATAGTTTGTGCATTCGTCCGGAAATAAGAAAGGCTTACTTCCACCGTTTTTTAAAATCACAGCTTCTAGAAGGTTTACATTATTTCGTAAAAAACATGAGTTTTTAGAAAATGTGCATTATTTCATAAATGGAATCTACAAAGTATGCACATTCTACGTCATAACGACTTTCTATAGTTTCCGCATGCGTCCGGAAATAACAAAAGCTTATTTCCCACTTTTTTAAAATCAGAGCTTCTATAAGGTTTACATGATTTCTTAAAAAACACGAGTTTTTAGAAAATGTGTTTTATTTCATAAATGGAATCAACAAAGTATGCACATTCTACGTCATAACGACTTTCTATAGTTTGTGCACTCGTCCGGAAATAAGAAAAGCTTACTTCCACAGTTTTTTAAAATCACAGCTTCTAGAAGTTCTACATGATTTCTTAAAAAACACGAGTTTTTAGAAAATGTTTTGTATTTCATAAATGGAATCAACAAAGTATGCACATTCTATGTCATAACGACTTTCTATAGTTTGCGCATGCGTCCGGAAATAAGAAAAGCTTACTTCCACCGTTTTTTGAAATCACAGCTTCTAGAAGGTTTACATGATTTCCTAAAAAACACGATTTTTTAGAAAATTTGTTTTATTTCATAAATGGAATAAACAAAATATGCACATTCTACGTCATAACGTCTTTCTATAGTTTGCGCATGTGTCTGGAAATAAGAAAAGCTTACTTCCCCGGTTTTTTAAAATCACAACTTCTAGAGGGTTTACATGATTTCTTAAAAAACACGAGTTTTTAGAAAATGTGTTTTATTTCCTAAATGGAATCAACAAAGTATGCACATTTTACGTCATAACATCTTTCTATAGTTTGCGCATGTGTCCGGAAATAAGAAAAGCTTACTTCCCCCGTTTTTTAAAATCACAGCTTTTAGAAGTTTTACATGATTTCTTAAAAAACACGAGTTTGTAGAAAATGTGTTTTATTTCATAAATGGAATCAACAAAGTATGCACATTCTACGTCGTAAGGACTTTCTATAGTTTGCGCATTCGTCCGGGAATAAGAAAAGCTTACTTCCACCGTTTTTTAAAATCACAGCTTCTAGAGGGTTTACATGATTTCTTAAAAAACACAAGTTTTTAGAAAATGTGTTTTATTTCATAAATGGAATCAACAAAGTATGCACATACTACGTCATAACGACTTTCTATAGTTTGTGCATTCATCCGGAAAAAACAAAGCTTACTTCCACCGTTTTTTAAAATCACAGCTTCTAAAAGGTTTACATGATTTCGTAAAAAACACGAGTTTTTAGAAAATGTGTTTTATTTCTTAAATGGAATCTACAAAGTATGCACATTCTACATCATAACGACTTTCTATAGTTTGGGCATGCATCTGGAAATAAGAAAAGCTTACTTCCACCGTTTTTTAAAATCACAGCTTCTAGAAGGTTTACATGATTTCTTAAAAAACACGAGTTTTTAGAAAATGTGTTTTATTTCATAAATGGAATCAACAAAGTATGCACATTCTACATCATAATGACTTTCTATAGTTTTTTCAGTCGTCCGGAAATAAGAAAAGCTTACTTCCACCGTTTTTTAAAATCACAGTTTCTAGAAGGTTTACATTATTTAGTAAAAAACACGAGTTTTTAGAAAATGTGCATTATTTCATAAATGGAATCTACAAAGTATGCACATTCTACGTAATAACGACTTTCTATAGTTTGCGCATGCGTCCGGAAATAACAAAAGCTTACTTACACCGTTTTTTAAAATCACAGCTTCCAGAAGGTTTACATGATTTCTTAAAAAACACGAGTTTTTAGAAAATGTGTTTTATATCATAAATGGAATCAACAAAGTATGCACATTCTACATCATAACGACTTTCTATAGTTTGCGCATGCGTTTGGATATAAGAAAAGCTTACTTCCCCCGTTTTTTAAAATCACAGCTTCTAGAAGGTTTACATGATTTCTTAAAAAACACGAGTTTTTAGAAAATGTGTTTTATTTCATAAATGGAATCAACAAAGTATGCACATTTTACGTCATAACGACTTTCTATAGTTTGCGCATGTGTCCGGAAATAAGAAAAGCTTACTTCCCCCGTTTTTTAAAATCACAGCTTCTAGAAGGTTTACATGATTTCTTAAAAAACACGAGTTTTTAGAAAATGTGTTTTATTTCATAAATGGAATCAACAAAGTATGCACATTCTACGTCATAACGACTTTCTATAGTTTGCGCATTCATCCGGAAAAAGGAAAAGCTTACTTCCACCGTTTTTTAAAATCACAGCTTCTAAAAGGTTTACATGATTTCGTAAAAAACATGAGTTTTTAGAAAATGTGTTTTATTTCATCAATGGAATCTAGAAAGTATGCACTTTCTACATCATAACGACTTTCTATAGTTTGCGCATCCGTCCGGAAATAAGAAAAGCTTACTTCCACCGTTTTTTAAAATCACAGCTTTTAGAAGGTTTACTTGATTTCTTAAAAAACACGAGTTTTTAGAAAATGTGTTTTATTTCATAAATGGAATCTACAAAGTATGCACATTCTACATCATAACGACTTTCTATAGATTGCGCATGCGTCCGGAAATAAGAAAAGCTTACTTCCCCCGTTTTTTAAAATCACAGCTTCTAGAAGGTTTACATTATTTCTTAAAAAACATTAGTTTTTAGAAAATGTGTTTTATTTCATAAATGGAATCAACAAAGTATGCACATTCTACGTCATAACGACTTTCTATAGTTTGGGCATGCGTTTGGAAATAAGAAAAGCTTACTTCCCCCGTTTTTTAAAATCACAGCTTTTAGAAGGTTTACATGATTTCTTAAAAAACACGAGTTTTTAGAAAATGTGTTTTATTTCATAAATGGAATAAAAAAAGTATGCACATTATACGTCATAACGACTTTCTATAGTTTGCGCATGCGTCCGGAAATAAGAAAAGCTTACTTCCCCCGTTTTTTAAAATCACAGCTTTTAGAAGGTTTACATGATTTCTTAAAAAACATGAGTTTTTAGAAGGTTTACATGATTTCTTAAAAAACATGAGTTTTTAGAAGGTTTACATGATTTCTTAAAAAACACGAGTTTTTAGAAAATGTGTTTTATTTCATAAATGGAATCAACAAAGTATGCACATTCTATGTCATAATGACTTTCTATAGTTTGCGCATTCGTCCGGAAATAAGAAAAGCTTACTTCCCCCGTTTTTTAAAATCACAGCTTCTAGAAGGTTTGCATGATTTCGTAAAAAACATGAGTTTTTGGAAAATTTGTTTTATTTCATAAATGGAATCAATAAAGTATGCACATTCTACGTCATAACGACTTTCTATAGTTTGCGCATGCGTCCGGAATTAAGAAAAGCTTACTTCCACCGTTTTTTAAAATCACAGCTTCTAGAAGGTTTACATGATTTCGTAAAAAACATGAGTTTTTAGAAAATGTGTTTTATTTAATAAATGGAATCAACAAAGTATGCACATTCTACGTCATAAAGAATTTCTATAGTTTGCGCATGCGTTTGGAAATACGAAAAGCTTACTTCCACCGTTTTTTAAAATCATAGCTTCTAGAAGGTTTACATGATTTCCTAAAAGACACGAGTTTTAAAAAATGTGTTTTATTTCATAAATGGAATCAAGAAAGTATGCACATTCTACATCATAATGACTTTCTATAGTTTGTGCAGTCGTCCGGAAATAAGAAAAGCTTACTTCCACCGTTTTATAAAATCACAGTTTCTAGAAGGTTTACATTATTTACTAAAAAACACGAGTTTTTAGAAAATGTGCATTATTTCATAAATGGAATCTACAAAGTATGCACATTCTACGTAATAACGACTTTCTATAGATTGCGCATGCGTCCAGAAATAAGAAAAGCTTACTTCCCCCGTTTTTTAAAATCACAGCTTCTAGAAGGTTTACATTATTTCTTAAAAAACATGAGTTTTTAGAAAATGTGTTTTATTTCATAAATGGAATCAACAAAGTATGCACATTCTACGTCATAACGACTTTCTATAGTTTGCGCATGCGTTTGGAAATAAGAAAAGCTTACTTCCCCCGTTTTTTAAAATCACAGCTTTTAGAAGGTTTACATGATTTCTTAAAAAACACGAGTTTTTAGAAAATGTGTTTTATTTCATAAATGGAATCAACAAAGTATGCACATTCAACGCCATAACGACTTTCTATAGTTTGAGCATGCGTCCGGAAATAAGAAAAGCTTACTTCCCCCGTTTTTTAAAATCACAGCTTCTAGAAGGTTTACATGATTTCGTAAAAAACACGAGAGAAAATGTGTTTTATTTAATAAATGGAATCTACAAAGTATGCACATTCTACGTCATAACTCCTTTCTATAGTTTGCGCATGCGTCCGGAAATAAGAAAAGCTTACTTCCCCCGTGTTTTAAAATCACAGCTTCTAGAAGGTTTACATGATTTCTTAAAAAACACGAGTTTTTAGAAAATGTGTTTTATTTCATAAATGGAATCAACAAAGTATGCACATTCTAACTCATAACAACTTTCTATAGTTTGCGCATGCGTTTGGAAATAAGAAAAGCTTACTTCCCCCATTTTTTAAAATCACAGCTTTTAGAAGGTTTACATGATTTCTTAAAAAACACGAGTTTTTAGAAAATGTGTTTTATTTCATAAATGGAATCAAAAAAGTATGCACATTCTACGTCATAACGACTTTCTATAGTTTGCACATGCGTCCGGAAACAAGAAAAGCTTACTTCCAACGTTTTTTAAAATCACAGCTTCTAGAAGGTTTACATGATTTTGTAAAAAACACGAGTTTTTAGAAAATGTGTTTTATTTCATAAATGGAATCAACAAAGTATGCACATTCTACGTCATAACGACTTTCTATAGTTTGCGCATGCGTTTGGGAATAAGAAAAGCTTACTTCCCCCGTTTTTTAAAATCACAGCTTTTAGAAGGTTTACATGATTTCTTTAAAAACACGAGATTTTAGAAAATGTGTTTTATTTCATGAATGGAATCAAAAAAGTATGCACATTCTATGTCATAATGACTTTCTATAGTTTGCGCATTCGTCCGGAAATAAGAAAAGCTTACTTCCCCCGTTTTTTAAAATCACAGCTTCTAGAAGGTTTACATGATTTCGTAAAAAACACGAATTTTTGGAAAATTTGTTTTATTTCATCAATGGAATCAACAAAGTATGCACATTCTACATCAGAACGACTTTCTATAGTTTGCGCATGAGTCCGGAAATAAGAAAAGCTTACTTCCACCGTTTTTTAAAATCACAGCTTCTAGAAGGTTTACATGATTTCGTAAAAAACACTAGTTTTTAGATAATGTGCTTTATTTCATAAATGGAATATATAAAGTATGCACATTCTACATCATAACGACTTTCTATAGTTTGCGCATGCGTCCGGAAATAAGAAAATCTTACTTCCCCCGTTTTTTAAAAACACAGCTTGTAGAAGGTTTACATCATTTCTTAAAAAACACAAGTTTTGAGAAAATGTGTTTTATTTCATAAATGGAATCAACAAAGTATGCACATTCTACGTCATAACGAATTTCTATAGTTTGCGCATGCATTTGGAAATAAGAAAAGCTTACTTCCCCCGTTTTTTAAAATCACAGCTTCTAGAAGGTTTACATGATTTCTTAAAAAACACGAGTTTTTATAAAATGTGTTTTATTTCATAAATGGAATCAACAAACTATGCACATTATACATCATAATGACTTTCTATAGTTTGCGCATGCGTCCGGAAATAAGAAAAGCTTACTTCCACCATTTTTTAAAATCACAACTTCTAGAAGGTTTACATGATTTCTTAAAAAACACAAGTTTTGTGAAAATGTGTTTTATTTCATAAATGGAATCTACAAAGTATGCACATTCTACCACATAACGACTTACTAGAGTTTGCGCATGCGTCCGTAAATAAGAAAAGCTTACTTCCCCCGTTTTTTAAAATCACAGCTTCTAGAAGGTTTACATGATTTCTTAAAAAACACGAGTTTTTAGAAAATGTGTTTCATTTCATAAATGGAATCTACAAAGTATGCACATTCTACGTCATAACGACTTTGTATAGTTTGCGCATGCGTGCAGAAATAAGAAAAGCTTACTTCCACCATATTTTAAAATCACAGCTTCTAGAAGGTTTACATGATTTCTTAAAAAACACGAGTTTTTAGAAAATGTGTTTTATTTCATAAATGGAATCAACAAAGTATGCACATTCTACGTCATAACGACTTTCTATAGTTTGCGCATGCGTCCAGAAATAAGAAAAGCTTACTTCCACCGTTTTTTAAAATCACATCTTCTAGAAGGTTTACATGATTTCTTAAAAAACACGAGTTTTTAGAAAATGTGTTTTATTTCATAAATGGAATCAACAAAGTATGCACATTCTACGTCATAACAACTTTCTATAGTTTGCGCATGCGTCCGGAAATAAGAAAAGCTTACTTCCCCCGTTTTTTAAAATCACAGCTGCTAGAAGGTTTACATGATTTGTTAAAAAACACGAGTTCTTAGAAAATGTGTTTTATTTCATAAATGGAGTCAACAAAGTATGCACATTCTACGTCATAACAACTTTCTATAGTTTACGCAAGCGTCCGGAAATTAGAAAAGCTTACTTCCCCCATTTCTTAAAATCACAGCTTCTAGAAGGTTTACATGATTTCTTAAAAAACACCAGTTTTTAGAAAATGTGTTGTATTTCGTATATGGAATCAACAAAGTATGCAGATTCTACGTCATAACGACTTTCTATAGTTTGCGCATGCATTTGGAAATAAGAAAATATTACTTCCCCCCGTTTTTTAAAATCACAGCTTCTAGAAGGTTTACATGATTTCTTAAAAAACACGAGTTTTTAGAAAATGTGTTTTATTTCATAAATGGAATCAACAAAGTATGCACATTCTACGTCATAACGACTTTCTATAGTTTGCGCATGCGCCCGGAAATAAGAAAAGCTTACTTCCACCGTTTTTTAAAATCACAGCTTCTAGAAAGTTTACATGATTTCGTAAAAAACACGAGTTTTTGAAAAATGGGTTTTATTTCATAAATGGAATCTACAAAGTATGCACATTCAACGTCATAACGACTTTCTATAGTTTGCGCATGAGTCCGGAAATAAGAAAAGCTTACTTCCACCGTTTTTTAAAATCACAGCTTCTAGAAGGTTTACATGATTTCTAAAAAAACACGAGTTTTTAAAAAATGTGTTTTATTTCATAAATGGAATCAACAAAGTATGCACATTCTACGTCATAACGACTTTCTATAGTTTGCGCATGCGTTTTGAAATAAGAAAAGCTTACTTCCCCCGTTTTTTAAAATCATAGCTTCTAGAAGGTTTACATTATTTCTTAAAAAACATGAGTTTTTAGAAAATGTGTTTTATTTCATAAATGGAATCAACAAAGTATGCACATTCTACGTCATAACGACTTTCTATAGTTTGCGCATGCGTTTGGAAATAAGAAAAGCTTACTTCCCCCGTTTTTTAAAATCACAACTTTTAGAAGGTTTACATGATTTCTTAAAAAACACGAGTTTTTAGAAAATGTGTTTTATTTCATAAATGGAATAAAAAAAGTATGCACATTCTACGTCATAACGACTTTCTATAGTTTGCGCAATGGTCCGGAAATAAGAAAAGCTTACTTCCCCCGTTTTTTAAAATCACAGCTTCTCGAAGGTTTACATGATTTCTTAAAAAACACGAGTTTTTAGGAAATGTGTTTTATTTCATAAATGGAATCAACAAAGTATGCACATTCTACGCCATAACGACTTTCTATAGTTTGCGCATGCGTCTGGAAATAAGAAAAGCTTACTTCCACCATTTTTTAAAATCACAGCTTCTAGAAGGTTTACATGATTTCGTAAAAAACATGAGTTTTTGGAAAATGTGTTTTATTTGATCAATGAAATCTACAAAGTATGCACATTCTACGTCATAACGACTTTCTATAGTTTGCGCATGCATTTGGAAATAAGAAAAGCTTACTTCCCCTGTTTTTTAAAATCACAACTTCTAGAGGGTTTACATGATTTCTTAAGAAACACGAGTTTTTGGAAAATGTGTTTTATTTCATAAATGGAATAAAAAAAGTATGCACATTCTACGTCATAACGACTTTCTATAGTTTGCGCATTGGTCCGGAAATAAGAAAAGCTTACTTCCCCCGTTTTTTAAAATCACAGCTTCTCGAAGGTTTACATGATTTCTTAAAAAACACGAGTTTTTAGGAAATGTGTTTTATTTCATAAATGGAATCAACAAAGTATGCACATTCTACGCCATAACGACTTTCTATAGTTTGCGCATGCGTCTGGAAATAAGAAAAGCTTACTTCCACCATTTTTTAAAATCACAGCTTCTAGAAGGTTTACATGATTTCGTAAAAAACATGAGTTTTTGGAAAATGTGTTTTATTTGATCAATGAAATCTACAAAGTATGCACATTCTACGTCATAACGACTTTCTATAGTTTGCGCATGCATTTGGAAATAAGAAAAGCTTACTTCCCCCGTTTTTTAAAATCACAGCTTCTAGAAGGTTTACATGATTTCTTAAAAAACACGAGTTTTTAGAAAATGTGTTTTATTTCATAAATGGAATCAACAAAGTATGCACATTCTACATCATAACGACTTTCTATAATTTGCGCATGCGTTTGGAAATAAGAAAAGCTGACTTCCCCCGTTTTTTAATATCACAGCTTCTAGAAGGTTTACATGATTTCTTAAAAAACACGAGTTTTTAGAAAATGTGTTTTATTTCATAAATGGAATCAACAAAGTATGCACATTTTATGTCATAACGACTTTCTATAGTTTGCGCATGTGTCCGGAAATAAGAAAACTTACTTCCCCCGTTTTTTAAAATCACAGCTTCTAGAAGGTTTACATGATTTCTTAAAAAACACGAGTTTTTAAAAAATGTCTTTTATTTCATAAATGGAATCAACAAAGTATGCACAGTCTACGTCATAACGACTTTCTATAGTTTGCGCATTCATCCGGAAAAAGGAAAAGCTTACTTCCACCGTTTTTTAAAATCACAGCTTCTAAAAGGTTTACATGATTTCGTAAAAAACATGAGTTTTTAGAAAATGTGTTTTATTTCATCAATGGAATCTAGAAAGTATGCACATTCTACATCATAACGACTTTCTATAGTTTGCGCATCCGTCCGGAAATAAGAAAAGCTTACTTCCCCCGTTTTTTAAAATCACAGCTTCTAGAAGGTTTACATGATTTCTTAAAAAACACGAGTTTTTAGAAAATGTCTTTTATTTCATCAATGGAATCAACAAAGTATGCACATTCTACGTCATAACGAATTTCTATAGTTTGCGCATGAGTCCGGAAATAAGAAAAGCTTACTTCCACCGTTTTTTAAAATCGCAGCTTCTAGAAGGTTTACATTATTTCGTAAAAAACACGAGTTTTTAGATAATGTGCTTTATTTCATAAATGGAATCTACAAAGTATGCACATTATACATCATAACGACTTTCTATAGTTTGCACATGCGTCCGGAAATAAGAAAAGCTTACTTCCCCCGTTTTTTAAAAACACAGCTTCTAGAAGGTTTACATGATTTCTTAAAAAACACAAGTTTTTAGAAAATGTGTTTTATTTCATAAATGGAATCAACAAAGTATGCACATTCTACGTCATAATGACTTTCTATAGTTTGCGCATGCGTCCGGAAATAAGAAAAGCTTACTTCCACCATTTTTTAAAATAACAGATTCTAGAAGGTTTACATGATTTCTTAAAAAACACAAGTTTTGAGAAAATGTGTTTTATTTCATAAATGGAGTCAACAAAGTATGCACATTCTACGTCATAACGACTTTCTATAGTTTGTGCATTCGTCCGGAAATAAGAAAGGCTTACTTCCACCGTTTTTTAAAATCACAGCTTCTAGAAGGTTTACATTATTTCGTAAAAAACATGAGTTTTTAGAAAATGTGCTTTATTTCATAAATGGAATCTACAAAGTATGCAGATTCTACGTCATAACGACTTTCTATAGTTTACGCATGCGTCCGGAAATAAAAAAAGCTTACTTCCCCCGTTTTTTAAAATCACAGCTTCTAGAAGGTTTACATGATTTCTTAAAAAACACGAGTTTTTACAAAATGTGTTTTATTTCATAAATGGAATCAACAAAGTATGGACATTCTACGTCATAACGACTTTCTATAGTTTGCGCATGTGTCCGGAAATAAGAAAAGCTTACTTCCCTCGTTTTTTAAAATCACAGCTTCTAGAAGTTCTATATGATTTCTTAAAAAACACGAGTTTTTAGAAAATGTTTTGTATTTCATAAATGGAATCAACAAAGTATGCACATTCTATGTCATAACGACTTTCTATAGTTTGCGCATGCGTCCGGAAATAAGAAAAGCTTACTTCCCATGTTTTTTAAAATCACGGATTCTAGAAGGTTTACATGATTTCTTATAAAACATGAGTTTTTAGAAAATTTGTTTTATTTCATAAATGGAATCAACAAAATATGCACATTCTACGTCATAACGTCTTTCTATAGTTTGCGCATGTGTCCAGAAATAAGAAAAGCTTACTTCCCCGGTTTTTTAAAATCACAACTTCTAGAGGGTTTACATGATTTCTTAAAAAACACGAGTTTTTAGAAAATGTCTTTTATTTCATAAATGGAATCAACAAAGTATGCACATTTTACGTCATAACATCTTTCTATAGTTTGCGCATGTGTCCGGAAATAAGAAAAGCTTACTTCCCCCGTTTTTTAAAATCACAGCTTTTAGAAGTTTTACATGATTTCTTAAAAAACACGAGTTTCTAGAAAATGTGTTTTATTTCATAAATGGAATCAACAAAGTATGCACATTCTACGTCGTAAGGACTTTCTATAGTTTGCGCATTCGTCCGGAAATAAGAAAAGCTTACTTCCACCGTTTTTTAAAATCACAGCTTCTAGAGGGTTTACATGATTTCTTAAAAAACACGAGTTTTTAGAAAATGTGTTTTATTTCATAAATGGAATCAACAAAGTATGCACATACTACGTCATAACGACTTTCTATAGTTTGTGCATTCATCCGGAAAAAACAAAGCTTACTTCCACCGTTTTTTAAAATCACAGCTTCTAAAAGGTTTACATGATTTCGTAAAAAACACGAGTTTTTAGAAAATGTGTTTTATTTCTTAAATGAAATGTACAAAGTATGCACATTCTACATCATAACGACTTTCTATAGTTTGGGCATGCATCCGGAAATAAGAAAAGCTTACTTCCACCGTTTTTTAAAATCACAGCTTCTAGAAGGTTTACATGATTTCTTAAAAAACACGAGTTTTTAGAAAATGTGTTTTATTTCATAAATGGAATCAACAAAGTATGCACATTCTACATCATAATGACTTTCTATAGTTTGTGCATTCGTCCGGAAATAAGAAAAGCTTACTTCCACCGTTTTTTAAAATCATAGCTTCTAGAAGGTTTACATTATTTAGTAAAAAACACGAGTTTTTAGAAAATGTGCATTATTTCATAAATGGAATCTACAAAGTATGCACATTCTACGTAATAACGACTTTGTATAGTTTGCGCATGCGTCCGGAAATAACAAAAGCTTACTTACCCCGTTTTTTAAAATCACAGCTTCCAGAAGGTTTACATGATTTCTTAAAAAACACGAGTTTTTAGAAAAATGTGTTTTATTTCATAAATGGAATCAACAACGTATGCACATTCTACGTCATAACGACATTCTATAGTTTGCGCATTCATCCGGAAATAAGAAAAGCTTACTTCCACCGTTTTTTAAAATCACAGCTTCTAGAAGGTTTACATGATTTCGTAAAAAACATGAGTTTTTAGAAAATGTGTTTTATTTCATAAATGGAATCAACAAAGTATGCACATTCTACGTCATAACGACTTTCTATAGTTTGCGCATGCGTTTGGAAATAAGAAAATCTTACTTCCCCCTTTTTTTAAAATCTCAGCTTCTAGAAGGTTTACATGATTTCTTAAAAAACACTAGTTTTTAGAAAATATGTTTTATTTCATAAATGGAATCAACAAAGTATGCACATTCTACGTCATAACGACTTTCTATAGTTTGCGCATGCGTCCGGAAATAAGAAAAGCTTACTTCCACCGTTTTTTAAAATCACAGCTTCTAGAAGGTTTACATGATTTCTTAAAAAACACGAGCTTTTTTAAAATGTGTTTTATTTCATAGATGGAATCAACAAAGTATGCACATTCTACATCATAACGACTTTCTATAGTTTGCGCATGCGTCTGGAAATAAGAAAAGCTTACTTCCACCGTTTTTTAAAATCACAGCTTCTAGAAGGTTTACATGATTTCGTAAAAAACACGAGTTTTTAGAAAATGTGTTTTATTTCATAAATGGAATCTACAAAGTATGCACATTCTACATCATAACGACTTTCTATAGTTTGCGCATGGGTCTGGAAATAAGAAAAGCTTACTTCCCCCGTTTTTTAAAATCACAGCTTCTAGAAGGTTTACATGATTTCTTAAAAAACACGACTTTTTAGAAAATGTGTTTTATTTCATAAATGGAATCAACAAAGTATGCACATTCTACGTCATAACAAATTTCTATAGTTTGCGTATGCGTCTGGAAATAAGAAAAGCTTACTTCCACCGTTTTTTAAAATCACAGCTTCTAGAAGATTTACATGATTTCTTAAAAAACACGAGTTTTTAGAAAATGTGTTTTATTTCATAAATGGAATCAACAAAGTATGCACATTCTACGTCATAATGATTTTCTATAGTTTGCTTATTCGTCTGGAAATAAGAAAAACTTACTTCCACCGTTTTTTTAAATCACAGCTTATAGAAGGTTTACACGATTTCGTAAAAAACACATGTTTTTAGAAAATGTGTTTTATTTCATAAATGGAATCTACAAATTATGCACATTCTACATCATAACGACTTTCTATAGTTTGCGCATGCGTCCGGAAATAAGAAAAGGTTACTTCCCCCGTTTTTTAAAATCACAGCTTCTAGAAGGTTTGCATGATTTCTTAAAAAACACGAGTTTTTAGAAAATGTGTTTTATTTCATAAATGGAATCAACAAAGTATGCACATTCTAAGTCATAACGACTTTCTATAGTTTGCGCGTGCATCCGGAAATAAGAAAAGCTTACTTCCACCGTTTTTTGAAATCACAGCTTCTAGAAGGTTTACATGATTTCGTAAAAAACACGAGTTTTTAGAAAATGTGTTTTATTTCATAAATGGAATCTACAAAGTATGGACATTCTACGTCATAATGACTTTCTATAGTTTGCGCATGCGTCCGGAAATAAGAAAAGCTTACTTCCCCCGTTTTTTAAAATCACAGCTTCTAGAAGGTTTACATCATTTCTTAAAAAACACGAGTTTTTAGAAAATGTGTTTTATTTTATAAATCGAATCTACAAAGTCCGCACATTCTACGTCATATCGAATTTCTATAGTTTTCACATGCGTCTGGAAATAAGAAAAACTTACTTCCCCCGTTTTTTAAAATCACAGCTTCTAGAAGGTTTACATGATTTCTTAAAAAACAAGAGTTTTTAGAAAATGTGTTTTATTTCATAAATGGAATCTACAAAGTATGCACATTCTACGTCAAAACGACTTTCTATAGTTTTCGCATGCGTCCGGAAATAAGAAAAACTTACATTCACCGTTTTTTAAAATCATAGCTTCTAGAAGGTTTACATGATTTCGTAAAAAACACGAGTTTTTAAAAAATGTGTTTTATTTCATAAATGGAATCTACAAAGTATGCACATTCTACGTCATAACGACTTTCTATAGTTTGAGCATGTGTCTGGAAATAAGAAAAGCTTACTTCCACCGTTTTTTAAAATCACAGCTTCTAGAAGGGTTACATGATTTCTTAAAAAACATGAGTTTTTAGAAAATGTGTTTTATTTCATAAATGGAATCTACAAAGTATGCACATTCTACGTCATAACTACTTTCTATAGTTTGCGCATGCGTCCGGAAATAAGAAAAGCTTACTTCCCCCGTTTTTTAAAATCACAGTTTCTAGAAGGTTTACATGATTTCTTAAAAAACACGAGTTTTTAGAAAATGTGTTTTATTTCATAAATGGAATCAACAAAGTATGCACATTCTACGTTATAACGACTTTCTATAGTTTGCGCATGCGTTTGGAAATAAGAAAAGCTTACTTCCCCCGTTTTTTAAAATCACAGCTTCTAGAATGTTTACATGATTTCTTAAAAAACACGAGTTTTTAGAAAATGTGTTTTATTTCATAAATGGAATCAACAAAGTATGCACATTCTACGTCATAACGACTTTCTATAGTTTGCGCTTGCGTCCGGAAATAAGAAAAGCATACTTCCACCGTTTTTTAAAATCACAGCTTCTAGAAGGTATACATGATTTGGTAAAAAACACGAGTTTTTAGAAAATGTGTTTTATTTCATAAATGGAATCTACAAAGTATGCACATTCTACGTCATAACGACTTTCTATAGTTTGCGCATGCGTCCGGAAATAAGAAAAGTTTACTTCCACCGTTTTTTAAAATCACAGCTTCTAGAAGGTTTACATGATTTCGTAAAAAATGCGAGTTTTTAGAAAATGTGTTTTATTTCATAAATCGAATCTAAAAAGTATGCACATTATACGTCATAACGACTTTCTATAGTTTGCACATGCGTCCGGAAATAAGAAAAGCTTACTTCCCCCATTTTTTAAAATCACAACTTTTAGAAGGTTTACATGATTGCTTAAAAAACACGAGCTTTTAGAAAATGTGTTTTATTTCATAAATGGAATCAACAAAGTATGCACATTCTACATCATAAGGACTTTCTATAGTTTGCGCATGCATTTGGAAATAAGAAAAGCTTACTTCCCCTGTTTTTTAAAATCACAGCTTCTAAAAGGTTTACATGATTTCTTAAAAAACACGAGTTTTTAGAAATTGTGTTTTATTTCATAAATGGAATCAACAAAGTATGCACATTCTACGTCATGACGTCTTTCTATAGTTTGCGCATGCTTTTGGAAATAAGAAAAGCTTACATCCCCCGTTTTTTAAAATCACAGCTTCTAGAAGGTTTACATGATTTCATAAAAAACACGAGTTTTTAGAAAATTGTTTTATTTCATAAATGGAATCAACAAAGTATGCACATTCTACGTCATAACGACTTTCTATAGTTTTCAGATGCGTCCGGAAATAAGAAAAGCTTACTTCCACCATTTTTTAAAATCACAGCTTCTAGAAGGTTTACATGACTTCTTAAAAAACACGAGTTTTTAGAAAATGTGTTTTATTTCAGAAATGGAATCAACAAAGTATGCACATTCTACGTCATAACGATTTCTATAGTTTTAGCATGCGTTTGGAAAAAAGAAAAGCTTACTTCCCCCGTTTTTTAAAATCACAGCTTCTAGAAGGTTTACATGATATTAAAAAACAAGAGTTTTTAGAAAATGTGTTTTATTTCATAAATGGAATCAACAAAGTATGCACATTCTACGTCATAACGACTTTCTATAGTTTGCGAATGCGTCTGGAAATAAGAAAAGCTTACTTCCACCGTTTTTTAAAATCACAGCTTCTAGAAGGTTTACATGATTTCTTAAAAAACACGAGTTTTTAGAAAATGTGTTTTATTTCATAAATGGAATCAACAAAGTATGCACATTCTAAGTCATAACGACTTTCTATAGTTTCTGCATGCGTTCGGAAATAAGAAAAGCTTACTTCCACCATTTTTTAAAATCACAGCTTCTAGAAGGTTTACATGATTTCGTAAAAAACACGACTTTTTAGAAAATGTGTTTTATTTCATAAATGGAATCTACAAAGTATGCACATTCTACGTCATAACGACTTTCTATAGTTTGCACATGCATCCGGAAATAACAAAATCTTACTTCCACCGTTTTTTAAAATCACAGCTTCTAGAAGGTTTACATGATTTCGTAAAAAACACGAGTTTTTAGAAAATGTGTTTTATTTCATAAATGGAATCTACAAAGTATGCACATTCTACATCATAACGACTTTCTATAGCTTGCGCATGCGTCCGGAAATAAGAAAAGCTTACTTCCCCCGTTTTTTAAAATCACAGCTTCTAGAAGGTTTACATCATTTCTAAAAAAACACGAGTTTTTAGAAAATGTGTTTTATTTCATAAATGGAATCAACAAAGTATGCACATTCTACGTCATAACAACTTTCTATAGTTTGCGCATGTGTCCGGAAATAAGAAAAGCTTACTTCCACTGTTTTTTAAAATCACAGCTTCTAGAAGGTTTACATGATTTCATAAAAAACACGAGTTTTTAGAAAATGTGTTTTATTTCATAAATGGAATCAACAAAGTATGCACATTCTACGTCATAACAACTTTCTATAGTTTGCGCATTCGACTGGAAATAAGAAAAGATTACTTCCACCATTTTTTAAAATCACAGCTTCTTGAAGGTTTACATGATTTCGTAAAAAACACGAGTTTTTAGAAAATGTGTTTTATCTCATAAATAGAATCTACAAAGTATGCGCATTCTACGTCATAACGACTTTCTATAGTTTGCGCATGCGTCCGGAAATAAGAAAAGCTTACTTCCCCCGTTTTTTTAGATCACAGCTTCTAGAAGGTTTACATGATTTATTAAAAAACACGAGTTTTTAGAAAATGTGTTTTATTTCATAAATGGAATCAACAAAGTATGCACATTCTACGTCATAACGACTTTCTATAGTTTTCGCATGCGTCCGGAAATAAGAAAAGCTTACTTCCCCCGTTTGTCTAAATCACAGCTTCTAGAAGGTTTACATGATTTCTTAAAAAACACGAGTTTTTAGATAATGTGTTTTATTTCATAAATGGAATCTACAAAGTATGCACATTCTACGTCATAACGACTTTCTATAGTTTTTGCATGCGTCCGGAAATAAAAAAAGCTTACTTCCACCATTTTTTAAAATCACAGGTTCTAGAAGGTTTACATCATTTCGTAAAAAACACGAGTTTTTAGAAAATGTGTTTTATTTCATAAATTGAATCAACAAAGTATGCACATTCTACGTCATAACAACTTTCTATAGTTTGCGCATGCGTCCGGAAATAAGAAAAGCTTACTTCCCCCGTTTTTTAAAATCACAGCTGCTAGAAGGTTTACATGATTTGTTAAAAAACACGAGTTCTTAGAAAATGTGTTTTATTTCATAAATGGAGTCAACAAAGTATGCACATTCTACGTCATAACAACTTTCTATAGTTTACGCAAGCGTCCGGAAATTAGAAAAGCTTACTTCCCCCATTTCTTAAAATCACAGCTTCTAGAAGGTTTACATGATTTCTTAAAAAACACCAGTTTTTAGAAAATGTGTTGTATTTCGTATATGGAATCAACAAAGTATGCAGATTCTACGTCATAACGACTTTCTATAGTTTGCGCATGCATTTGGAAATAAGAAAATATTACTTCCCCCGTTTTTTAAAATCACAGCTTCTAGAAGGTTTACATGATTTCTTAAAAAACACGAGTTTTTAGAAAATGTGTTTTATTTCATAAATGGAATCAACAAAGTATGCACATTCTACGTCATAACGACTTTCTATAGTTTGCGCATGCGCCCGGAAATAAGAAAAGCTTACTTCCACCGTTTTTTTAAATCACAGCTTCTAGAAAGTTTACATGATTTCGTAAAAAACACGAGTTTTTGAAAAATGGGTTTTATTTCATAAATGGAATCTACAAAGTATGCACATTCAACGTCATAACGACTTTCTATAGTTTGCGCATGAGTCCGGAAATAAGAAAAGCTTACTTCCACCGTTTTTTAAAATCACAGCTTCTAGAAGGTTTACATGATTTCTAAAAAAACACGAGTTTTTAAAAAATGTGTTTTATTTCATAAATGGAATCAACAAAGTATGCACATTCTACGTCATAACGACTTTCTATAGTTTGCGCATGCGTTTTGAAATAAGAAAAGCTTACTTCCCCCGTTTTTTAAAATCATAGCTTCTAGAAGGTTTACATTATTTCTTAAAAAACATGAGTTTTTAGAAAATGTGTTTTATTTCATAAATGGAATCAACAAAGTATGCACATTCTACGTCATAACGACTTTCTATAGTTTGCGCATGCGTTTGGAAATAAGAAAAGCTTACTTCCCCCGTTTTTTAAAATCACAACTTTTAGAAGGTTTACATGATTTCTTAAAAAACACGAGTTTTTAGAAAATGTGTTTTATTTCATAAATGGAATAAAAAAAGTATGCACATTCTACGTCATAACGACTTTCTATAGTTTGCGCAATGGTCCGGAAATAAGAAAAGCTTACTTCCCCCGTTTTTTAAAATCACAGCTTCTCGAAGGTTTACATGATTTCTTAAAAAACACGAGTTTTTAGGAAATGTGTTTTATTTCATAAATGGAATCAACAAAGTATGCACATTCTACGCCATAACGACTTTCTATAGTTTGCGCATGCGTCTGGAAATAAGAAAAGCTTACTTCCACCATTTTTTAAAATCACAGCTTCTAGAAGGTTTACATGATTTCGTAAAAAACATGAGTTTTTGGAAAATGTGTTTTATTTGATCAATGAAATCTACAAAGTATGCACATTCTACGTCATAACGACTTTCTATAGTTTGCGCATGCATTTGGAAATAAGAAAAGCTTACTTCCCCTGTTTTTTAAAATCACAACTTCTAGAGGGTTTACATGATTTCTTAAAAAACACGAGTTTTTGGAAAATGTGTTTTATTTCATAAATGGAATAAAAAAAGTATGCACATTCTACGTCATAACGACTTTCTATAGTTTGCGCATTGGTCCGGAAATAAGAAAAGCTTACTTCCCCCGTTTTTTAAAATCACAGCTTCTCGAAGGTTTACATGATTTCTTAAAAAACACGAGTTTTTAGGAAATGTGTTTTATTTCATAAATGGAATCAACAAAGTATGCACATTCTACGCCATAACGACTTTCTATAGTTTGCGCATGCGTCTGGAAATAAGAAAAGCTTACTTCCACCATTTTTTAAAATCACAGCTTCTAGAAGGTTTACATGATTTCGTAAAAAACATGAGTTTTTGGAAAATGTGTTTTATTTGATCAATGAAATCTACAAAGTATGCACATTCTACGTCATAACGACTTTCTATAGTTTGCGCATGCATTTGGAAATAAGAAAAGCTTACTTCCCCCGTTTTTTAAAATCACAGCTTTTAGAAGGTTTACATGATTTCTTAAAAAACACGAGTTTTTAGAAAATGTGTTTTATTTCATAAATGGAATCAACAAAGTATGCACATTCTACATCATAACGACTTTCTATAGTTTGCGCATGCGTTTGGAAATAAGAAAAGCTGACTTCCCCCGTTTTTTAATATCACAGCTTCTAGAAGGTTTACATGATTTCTTAAAAAACACGAGTTTTTAGAAAATGTGTTTTATTTCATAAATGGAATCAACAAAGTATGCACATTTTATGTCATAACGACTTTCTATAGTTTGCGCATGTGTCCGGAAATAAGAAAAGCTTACTTCCCCCGTTTTTTAAAATCACAGCTTCTAGAAGGTTTACATGATTTCTTAAAAAACACGAGTTTTTAAAAAATGTCTTTTATTTCATAAATGGAATCAACAAAGTATGCACAGTCTACGTCATAACGACTTTCTATAGTTTGCGCATTCATCCGGAAAAAGGAAAAGCTTACTTCCACCGTTTTTTAAAATCACAGCTTCTAAAAGGTTTACATGATTTCGTAAAAAACACGAGTTTTTAGAAAATGTGTTTTATTTCATCAATGGAATCTAGAAAGTATGCACATTCTACATCATAACGACTTTCTATAGTTTGCGCATCCGTCCGGAAATAAGAAAAGCTTACTTCCCCCGTTTTTTAAAATCACAGCTTCTAGAAGGTTTACATGATTTCTTAAAAAACACGAGTTTTTAGAAAATGTGTTTTATTTCATCAATGGAATCAACAAAGTATGCACATTCTACGTCATAACGAATTTCTATAGTTTGCGCATGAGTCCGGAAATAAGAAAAGCTTACTTCCACGGTTTTTTAAAATCGCAGCTTCTAGAAGGTTTACATTATTTCGTAAAAAACACGAGTTTTTAGATAATGTGCTTTATTTCATAAATGGAATCTACAAAGTATGCACATTATACATCATAACGACTTTCTATAGTTTGCACATGCGTCCGGAAATAAGAAAAGCTTACTTCCCCCGTTTTTTAAAAACACAGCTTCTAGAAGGTTTACATGATTTCTTAAAAAACACGAGTTTTTAGAAAATGTGTTTTATTTCATAAATGGAATCAACAAAGTATGCACATTCTACGTCATAATGACTTTCTATAGTTTGCGCATGCGTCCGGAAATAAGAAAAGCTTACTTCCACCATTTTTTAAAATAACAGATTCTAGAAGGTTTACATGATTTCTTAAAAAACACAAGTTTTGAGAAAATGTGTTTTATTTCATAAATGGAGTCAACAAAGTATGCACATTCTACGTCATAACGACTTTCTATAGTTTGTGCATTCGTCCGGAAATAAGAAAGGCTTACTTCCACCGTTTTTTAAAATCACAGCTTCTAGAAGGTTTACATTATTTCGTAAAAAACATGAGTTTTTAGAAAATGTGCTTTATTTCATAAATGGAATCTACAAAGTATGCACATTCTACGTCATAACGACTTTCTATAGTTTACGCATGCGTCCGGAAATAAAAAAAGCTTACTTCCCCCGTTTTTTAAAATCACAGCTTCTAGAAGGTTTACATGATTTCTTAAAAAACACGAGTTTTTACAAAATGTGTTTTATTTCATAAATGGAATCAACAAAGTATGCACATTCTACGTCATAACGACTTTCTATAGTTTGCGCATGTGTCCGGAAATAAGAAAAGCTTACTTCCCTCGTTTTTTAAAATCACAGCTTCTAGAAGTTCTATATGATTTCTTAAAAAACACGAGTTTTTAGAAAATGTTTTGTATTTCATAAATGGAATCAACAAAGTATGCACATTCTATGTCATAACGACTTTCTATAGTTTGCGCATGCGTCCGGAAATAAGAAAAGCTTACTTCCCATGTTTTTTAAAATCACGGATTCTAGAAGGTTTACATGATTTCTTATAAAACATGAGTTTTTAGAAAATTTGTTTTATTTCATAAATGGAATCAACAAAATATGCACATTCTACGTCATAACGTCTTTCTATAGTTTGCGCATGTGTCCAGAAATAAGAAAAGCTTACTTCCCCGGTTTTTTAAAATCACAACTTCTAGAGGGTTTACATGATTTCTTAAAAAACACGAGTTTTTAGAAAATGTCTTTTATTTCAAAAATGGAATCAACAAAGTATGCACATTTTACGTCATAACATCTTTCTATAGTTTGCGCATGTGTCCGGAAATAAGAAAAGCTTACTTCCCCCGTTTTTTAAAATCACAGCTTTTAGAAGTTTTACATGATTTCTTAAAAAACACGAGTTTCTAGAAAATGTGTTTTATTTCATAAATGGAATCAACAAAGTATGCACATTCTACGTCGTAAGGACTTTCTATAGTTTGCGCATTCGTCCGGAAATAAGAAAAGCTTACTTCCACCGTTTTTTAAAATCACAGCTTCTAGAGGGTTTACATGATTTCTTAAAAAACACGAGTTTTTAGAAAATGTGTTTTATTTCATAAATGGAATCAACAAAGTATGCACATACTACGTCATAACGACTTTCTATAGTTTGTGCATTCATCCGGAAAAAACAAAGCTTACTTCCACCGTTTTTTAAAATCACAGCTTCTAAAAGGTTTACATGATTTCGTAAAAAACACGAGTTTTTAGAAAATGTGTTTTATTTCTTAAATGAAATGTACAAAGTATGCACATTCTACATCATAACGACTTTCTATAGTTTGGGCATGCATCCGGAAATAAGAAAAACTTACTTCCACCGTTTTTTAAAATCACAGCTTCTAGAAGGTTTACATGATTTCTTAAAAAACACGAGTTTTTAGAAAATGTGTTTTATTTCATAAATGGAATCAACAAAGTATGCACATTCTACATCATAATGACTTTCTATAGTTTGTGCATTCGTCCGGAAATAAGAAAAGCTTACTTCCACCGTTTTTTAAAATCATAGCTTCTAGAAGGTTTACATTATTTAGTAAAAAACACGAGTTTTTAGAAAATGTGCATTATTTCATAAATGGAATCTACAAAGTATGCACATTCTACGTAATAACGACTTTGTATAGTTTGCGCATGCGTCCGGAAATAACAAAAGCTTACTTACCCCGTTTTTTAAAATCACAGCTTCCAGAAGGTTTACATGATTTCTTAAAAAACACGAGTTTTTAGAAAAATGTGTTTTATTTCATAAATGGAATCAACAACGTATGCACATTCTACGTCATAACGACATTCTATAGTTTGCGCATTCATCCGGAAATAAGAAAAGCTTACTTCCACCGTTTTTTAAAATCACAGCTTCTAGAAGGTTTACATGATTTCGTAAAAAACATGAGTTTTTAGAAAATGTGTTTTATTTCATAAATGGAATCAACAAAGTATGCACATTCTACGTCATAACGACTTTCTATAGTTTGCGCATGCGTTTGGAAATAAGAAAATCTTACTTCCCCCTTTTTTTAAAATCACAGCTTCTAGAAGGTTTACATGATTTCTTAAAAAACACTAGTTTTTAGAAAATATGTTTTATTTCATAAATGGAATCAACAAAGTATGCACATTCTACGTCATAACGACTTTCTATAGTTTGCGCATGCGTCCGGAAATAAGAAAAGCTTACTTCCACCGTTTTTTAAAATCACAGCTTCTAGAAGGTTTACATGATTTCTTAAAAAACACGAGCTTTTTTAAAATGTGTTTTATTTCATATATGGAATCAACAAAGTATGCACATTCTACATCATAACGACTTTCTATAGTTTGCGCATGCGTCTGGAAATAAGAAAAGCTTACTTCCACCGTTTTTTAAAATCACAGCTTCTAGAAGGTTTACATGATTTCGTAAAAAACACGAGTTTTTAGAAAATGTGTTTTATTTCATAAATGGAATCTACAAAGTATGCACATTCTACATCATAACGACTTTCTATAGTTTGCGCATGGGTCTGGAAATAAGAAAAGCTTACTTCCCCCGTTTTTTAAAATCACAGCTTCTAGAAGGTTTACATGATTTCTTAAAAAACACGACTTTTTAGAAAATGTGTTTTATTTCATAAATGGAATCAACAAAGTATGCACATTCTACGTCATAACAAATTTCTATAGTTTGCGTATGCGTCTGGAAATAAGAAAAGCTTACTTCCACCGTTTTTTAAAATCACAGCTTCTAGAAGATTTACATGATTTCTTAAAAAACACGAGTTTTTAGAAAATGTGTTTTATTTCATAAATGGAATCAACAAAGTATGCACATTCTACGTCATAATGATTTTCTATAGTTTGCTTATTCGTCTGGAAATAAGAAAAACTTACTTCCACCGTTTTTTTAAATCACAGCTTATAGAAGGTTTACACGATTTCGTAAAAAACACATGTTTTTAGAAAATGTGTTTTATTTCATAAATGGAATCTACAAATTATGCACATTCTACATCATAACGACTTTCTATAGTTTGCGCATGCGTCCGGAAATAAGAAAAGGTTACTTCCCCCGTTTTTTAAAATCACAGCTTCTAGAAGGTTTGCATGATTTCTTAAAAAACACGAGTTTTTAGAAAATGTGTTTTATTTCATAAATGGAATCAACAAAGTATGCACATTCTAAGTCATAACGACTTTCTATAGTTTGCGCGTGCATCCGGAAATAAGAAAAGCTTACTTCCACCGTTTTTTGAAATCACAGCTTCTAGAAGGTTTACATGATTTCGTAAAAAACACGAGTTTTTAGAAAATGTGTTTTATTTCATAAATGGAATCTACAAAGTATGGACATTCTACGTCATAATGACTTTCGATAGTTTGCGCATGCGTCCGGAAATAAGAAAAGCTTACTTCCCCCGTTTTTTAAAATCACAGCTTCTAGAAGGTTTACATCATTTCTTAAAAAACACGAGTTTTTAGAAAATGTGTTTTATTTTATAAATCGAATCTACAAAGTCCGCACATTCTACGTCATATCGAATTTCTATAGTTTTCACATGCGTCTGGAAATAAGAAAAACTTACTTCCCCCGTTTTTTAAAATCACAGCTTCTAGAAGGTTTTCATGATTTCTTAAAAAACAAGAGTTTTTAGAAAATGTGTTTTATTTCATAAATGGAATCTACAAAGTATGCACATTCTACGTCAGAACGACTTTCTATAGTTTTCGCATGCGTCCGGAAATAAGAAAAACTTACATTCACCGTTTTTTAAAATCATAGCTTCTAGAAGGTTTACATGATTTCGTAAAAAACACGAGTTTTTAAAAAATGTGTTTTATTTCATAAATGGAATCTACAAAGTATGCACATTCTACATCATAACGACTTTCTATAGTTTGCGCATGTGTCTGGAAATAAGAAAAGCTTACTTCCACCGTTTTTTAAAATCACAGCTTCTAGAAGGGTTACATGATTTCTTAAAAAACATGAGTTTTTAGAAAATGTGTTTTATTTCATAAATGGAATCTACAAAGTATGCACATTCTACGTCATAACTACTTTCTATAGTTTGCGCATGCGTCCGGAAATAAGAAAAGCTTACTTCCCCCGTTTTTTAAAATCACAGTTTCTAGAAGGTTTACATGATTTCTTAAAAAACACGAGTTTTTAGAAAATGTGTTTTATTTCATAAATGGAATCAACAAAGTATGCACATTCTACGTTATAACGACTTTCTATAGTTTGCGCATGCGTTTGGAAATAAGAAAAGCTTACTTCCCCCGTTTTTTAAAATCACAGCTTCTAGAATGTTTACATGATTTCTTAAAAAACACGAGTTTTTAGAAAATGTGTTTTATTTCATAAATGGAATCAACAAAGTATGCACATTCTACGTCATAACGACTTTCTATAGTTTGCGCTTGCGTCCGGAAATAAGAAAAGCATACTTCCACCGTTTTTTAAAATCACAGCTTCTAGAAGGTATACATGATTTGGTAAAAAACACGAGTTTTTAGAAAATGTGTTTTATTTCATAAATGGAATCTACAAAGTATGCACATTCTACGTCATAACGACTTTCTATAGTTTGCGCATGCGTCCGGAAATAAGAAAAGTTTACTTCCACCGTTTTTTAAAATCACAGCTTCTAGAAGGTTTACATGATTTCGTAAAAAATGCGAGTTTTTAGAAAATGTGTTTTATTTCATAAATCGAATCTAAAAAGTATGCACATTCTACGTCATAACGACTTTCTATAGTTTGCACATGCGTCCGGAAATAAGAAAAGCTTACTTCCTCCATTTTTTAAAATCACAACTTTTAGAAGGTTTACATGATTGCTTAAAAAACACGAGCTTTTAGAAAATGTGTTTTATTTCATAAATGGAATCAACAAAGTATGCACATTCTACATCATAAGGACTTTCTATAGTTTGCGCATGCGTTTGGAAATAAGAAAAGCTTACTTCCCCTGTTTTTTAAAATCACAGCTTCTAAAAGGTTTACATGATTTCTTAAAAAACACGAGTTTTTAGAAATTGTGTTTTATTTCATAAATGGAATCAACAAAGTATGCACATTCTACGTCATGACGTCTTTCTATAGTTTGCGCATGCTTTTGGAAATAAGAAAAGCTTACATCCCCCGTTTTTTAAAATCACAGCTTCTAGAAGGTTTACATGATTTCATAAAAAACACGAGTTTTTAGAAAATTGTTTTATTTCATAAATGGAATCAACAAAGTATGCACATTCTACGTCATAACGACTTTCTATAGTTTTCAGATGCGTCCGGAAATAAGAAAAGCTTACTTCCACCATTTTTTAAAATCACAGCTTCTAGAAGGTTTACATGACTTCTTAAAAAACACGAGTTTTTAGAAAATGTGTTTTATTTCAGAAATGGAATCAACAAAGTATGCACATTCTACGTCATAACGATTTCTATAGTTTTAGCATGCGTTTGGAAAAAAGAAAAGCTTACTTCCCCCGTTTTTTAAAATCACAGCTTCTAGAAGGTTTACATGATATTAAAAAACAAGAGTTTTTAGAAAATGTGTTTTATTTCATAAATGGAATCAACAAAGTATGCACATTCTACGTCATAACGACTTTCTATAGTTTGCGAATGCGTCTGGAAATAAGAAAAGCTTACTTCCACCGTTTTTTAAAATCACAGCTTCTAGAAGGTTTACATGATTTCTTAAAAAACACGAGTTTTTAGAAAATGTGTTTTATTTCATAAATGGAATCAACAAAGTATGCACATTCTACGTCATAACGACTTTCTATAGTTTCTGCATGCGTTCGGAAATAAGAAAAGCTTACTTCCACCATTTTTTAAAATCACAGCTTCTAGAAGGTTTACATGATTTCGTAAAAAACACGACTTTTTAGAAAATGTGTTTTATTTCATAAATGGAATCTACAAAGTATGCACATTCTATGTCATAACGACTTTCTATAGTTTGCACATGCATCCGGAAATAACAAAAGCTTACTTCCACCGTTTTTTAAAATCACAGCTTCTAGAAGGTTTACATGATTTCGTAAAAAACACGAGTTTTTAGAAAATGTGTTTTATTTCATAAATGGAATCTACAAAGTATGCACATTCTACATCATAACGACTTTCTATAGCTTGCGCATGCGTCCGGAAATAAGAAAAGCTTACTTCCCCCATTTTTTAAAATCACAGCTTCTAGAAGGTTTACATCATTTCTAAAAAAACACGAGTTTTTAGAAAATGTGTTTTATTTCATAAATGGAATCAACAAAGTATGCACATTCTACGTCATAACAACTTTCTATAGTTTGCGCATGTGTCCGGAAATAAGAAAAGCTTACTTCCACTGTTTTTTAAAATCACAGCTTCTAGAAGGTTTACATGATTTCATAAAAAACACGAGTTTTTAGAAAATGTGTTTTATTTCATAAATGGAATCAACAAAGTATGCACATTCTACGTCATAACAACTTTCTATAGTTTGCGCATTCGACTGGAAATAAGAAAAGATTACTTCCACCATTTTTTAAAATCACAGCTTCTTGAAGGTTTACATGATTTCGTAAAAAACACGAGTTTTTAGAAAATGTGTTTTATCTCATAAATAGAATCTACAAAGTATGCACATTCTACGTCATAACGACTTTCTATAGTTTGCGCATGCGTCCGGAAATAAGAAAAGCTTACTTCCCCCGTTTTTTTAGATCACAGCTTCTAGAAGGTTTACATGATTTATTAAAAAACACGAGTTTTTAGAAAATGTGTTTTATTTCATAAATGGAATCAACAAAGTATGCACATTCTACGTCATAACGACTGTCTATAGTTTTCGCATGCGTCCGGAAATAAGAAAAGCTTACTTCCCCCGTTTGTCTAAATCACAGCTTCTAGAAGGTTTACATGATTTCTTAAAAAACACGAGTTTTTAGATAATGTGTTTTATTTCATAAATGGAATCTACAAAGTATGCACATTCTACGTCATAACGACTTTCTATAGTTTTTGCATGCGTCCGGAAATAAAAAAAGCTTACTTCCACCATTTTTTAAAATCACAGGTTCTAGAAGGTTTACATGATTTCGTAAAAAACACGAGTTTTTAGAAAATGTGTTTTATTTCATAAATGGAATCTACAAAGTATGCACATTCTACGTCATAACGACTTTCTATAGTTTGCACATGCGTCCGGAAATAAGAAAAGCTTACTTCCCCCGTTTTTTAAAATCACAGCTTCTAGAAGGTTTACATGATATCTTAAAAAACACGAGTTTTTAGAAAATGTGTTTTATTTCATAAATGGATTCAACAAAGTATGCACATTCTACATCATAACGACTTTCTATAGTTTGCGCATGCGTTTGGAAATAAGAAAAGCTTACTTCCCCTATTTTTTAAAATCACAGCTTCTAGAAGGTTTACATGATTTCTTAAAAAACACGAGTTTTTAGAAAATGTGTTTTATTTCATAAATGGAATCAACAAAGTATGCACATTATACATCATAACGACTTTCTATAGTTTGCGCATGCGTTCGGAAATAAGAAAAGCTTACATCCCCCGTTTTTTAAAATCACAGCTTCTAGAAGGTTTACATGATTTCTTAAAAAACACGAGTTTTTAGAAAATGTGTTTTATTTCATAAATGGAATCAACAAAATATGCACATTCTACGTCATAACGAATTTCTATGGTTTGCACATGCGTCCGGAAATAAGAAAAGCTTACTTCCACCATTTTTTAAAATCACAACTTCTAGAAGGTTTACATGACTTCTTAAAAAACACGAGTTTTTAGAAAATGTGTTTTATTTCATAAATGGAATCAACAAAGTATGCACATTCTACGTCATAACGACTTTCTATAGTTTTCGCATGCGTTTGGAAATAAGAAAAGCTTACTTCCCCCGTTTTTTAAAATCACAGCTTCTAGAAGGTTTACATGATTTCTTAAAAAACACGAGTTTTTAGAAAATGTGTTTTATTTCATAAATGGAATCAACAAAGTATGCGATTTAAACAAAGTGCTTATAGGCTGTAAGCCTCAGACAAATGGATGGCGATTCTTGGAGGGATTTCTTGGAGCGACGGAGGTTTTTACTGGGCATGGCGGAACCCTAGGAGCTGGGGATGAGCGCAAGTCGGCCTGCGGCTGTCGGTGATGCGGTTTTATCCACAATCACTTTCCTTGCATGGTTGGTGGCGGATATCTAGGAACCCCGTCCGGTTTGTATACAAAACCCTGTTCACATTTTACCCTGGTCTGTGTTTTTACCTGGGTTACGGTGGGCTGGTGGTAGCTAGTAACCATGGCTACGTATGACGACCACGTAGATTATTCCTTTGGCCCATCTGATGATGCGGCCATATGGACTCAACCTTCGGGCGCCGGGTGGCAGGTAGGGTTATATCCTGGGGAAGGAGGGGCGGAGGTTACATCTGCTGCGGAAAGTGCCGCTCTGGGCTTCTCACCATCTGGTTTTCTTAATATTTCTCCGGGCTTGGGACCGATATCTGCTCCCTCCCCCGATATCCCACCTATAACGCCTTTAAAGTATGCGGGGGCTCTTTGGTCTTCGGAACAGGTCTTAACTGCACTGGAGGGCTCGGCAGACAGGCATAAGGGTCCTGATTTTGCATCTAAGGGACATCTTGGAACTGTTGGCGGGGTTGATTCTACTGCGGCTCCACTTCCTATTTTATGTGCTGCGGAGGGTGGGGTTTGCATGTGGTCGGGACAATTAGAACCTCATGAACACCGGGGTTTTTCCAACCCCTGTTTGGGTTCCGGTACTAGATCGGATGAATGGGGAGGACCTTCTTCCGGGGATAATGCACAGTAGGGGAAACGGGGTAAAAAGCGTTGGCTGAAGCTTAACAGGACAAAATACAACTACGCCCTGGGGGAAGATATCGAGTGGAATCGATTGGTCAAGATGACCGGTATCACCTTGGTTGGCAAAGCATTAGGTAGATCCTTTTCTCTCAGCACCATCAAAGCTTGGGTGGGGGAGCATTGGGCTGGTACCTTGGGCTATACTCCGGAGATTGTGGAGCTAACACGCAACTGGTTTGCTTTCAATTTCCATGAGGAGGAACATACCAGATGGGTTCTGAATTCAAACTGGAGTTGGGACCACTGTCCGGTGATGATCAAACCTTGGCATCCGATGTTTGATTCTAGTCGGGAAAGACTGGATATTGTTCCGCTGTGGGTTCGGCTCCCAGGTTTACCCCTTCATTACTGGTCGGAGCACCATTTCAGGGGGATTAGCAACATGATTGGTACATATTTAGATGGGGACTATAGTTTTCTTCATACCCGCCAGAGGAAGGTTGCCCGTATCCTGGTCAATCTGAATATCAGAGATGGACTCGTACCGGATGTTACCCTCAGCTGGGGACCCTATGTGTATATGCAGAAATTGGATTATGAAAATGTTCCTTTCAGATGCTGCCGCTGTCATGCTTATGGTCATCCGGTCGCTGAATGTAAACTTCCTTTTGGTCGGAAAAATATTGGTTCGCACAAAGCCCCTTTGGCTGAGGTTGTTTCTCCTCCCTTGGAGGACCCTGTGGCTGTACCCCTTCCTAATGTGGTTTTGGACAAGGGTCATGGTTCTCCTCGGGACTCGGTGGACGCTCGACCTGCTTGCACTTCTACACCGGTTTTGGGTGCTTTGGTGGCTGGGGCTGATGTCTTACCACAGGAGATGGGAGTGGAGGCGCCACTCACTAGGGAAGCGTTTCCTGGTACTACTGCTTTGGAGCCCTCTCGTCAGACAACTATTACGGAACCTGGGTCTTCGTCTGCGGGTATACCTCATTCCATTACTCCTCTGTCCTTACATTTTGTTTTAAAGAATTTGTCTTTTGATAATCCTGACTGGATAGAGGCTTTGAAAAATTTGAATATCTCTACGGCAATGGAGTTGGATTTACCCAACTGCTTAGACCCTACTCTCCCTTCCTGCTCCTCTACTCTGTCAAACTCTGGGGTGCTGCTGATTGACCATCCCTCTGTGGCTGAACCTGGGCCTACTGAAGACCTCTCCCCCTCCTCCCCCACCACATCATCCGACTCCGGTTATTTCCTACGTTCCCTTTTGAAGATCTCCCCGGGTGGGTTGGGTACTAGGGTCAACACTATTGTCAAACCTGGAAAGGGCAGAGGCAGAAAATCCCATCTATCTAAGGCACAAACCAAGGCTAAGATGGACCTCATGGACGGAAAACAAGTGACTATTGATCGGGCGCTTAGAGAGGTGCGAGCCCAAAAGCGGGGTCGTTGATGAAGGTGATGTCTTTTAACTGCCGGGGTCTAGCTGGTCCCCATAAAAGATCAGCATTGCGCAGAGTGGTATCTCTTGAACACCCAGATATCATTCTGCTTCAGGAAACTATGGGTTTGGGGGAGACTATTACATCTTTACTTGAAGTATGGTTTGGTGGCTGGACTTTTGCCACCTTGGATGCTCGGGGCCGGTCTGGTGGGCAGGCTATCGGCTGGAATACCCGCTCGGTTCAGTGTCATAATATTTGGGGGATGGAAGGGGCTTTGGGGATGAAATGCACATCTTTGGACTTCAGTGAGATATTCACGGTGGTTAATATTTATGGACCATACTTGAACCAGGTTCCTTTTTGGGAATCCCTTTTCTCTCACCCCTTGTTACATGAGGGGAACCTATTAATCGAAGGGGATTTGAATTTCTCACTTGGGCCGGCAGAAGTGTGGGGCAACAGAGCTCGGCCTGATCCATTGACTGATTTCTTCACTCATCAGTTGGTCACTCGAAATCTGCTTGATATCGAGCCGACACTACTTAAACCTACTTGGAGAAATAACAAAACTGGAGATTACAGAGTAGAAAAACGTTTAGATCGTTTTCTGGTGTCTGAACTTTTTGTAGATAGGAACTATCTACTGAGGCAGTGGGTTGGCTCGGGGGGCTCATCAGATCACTTTCATATTTTCATGGAGATGCGGGATGGTCCGTTGAAACCCGTTGGGCCACTAAAGTTTAATAAGATCTGGCTTAATGATGAGACCTTTACTGAACTTATTGGATCCACTTGGGTACTCTACAACCCTGGGATGGGCCTCTCTGCCTCACAACAGTTCTCAGACAATATCAAAAGGATTAAAGGGCCGGTGAAGACTTGGGCTTATGATAAGAATCATAGGGATGATAGGGAACTTAAGACTATTGAACTGGAGCTGCAATCCATTTATGAGTCTGGATCTGGGGGTCTTGGAACACCGGATGATAAAGTCCATTTGGTCTCACTGGAGGGTCTAAGAAATAAGCTTTTATTGGTAAAGAGGAAACTTGGAGATTAAAGAGCAGGGCTCTATGGCTATCGGTTGGGGATGAGAACACAAAATTCTTTCATGCCTATGCAAAGGGAAGAAAGGCGGCCAATACTATTTGGAGTCTGGAAGACAATTTGGGAAATTCCCAGAAGTCCTTTGATAGTATGGCTGGGGTTGGGGTAAATCATTTCAAAACTCTCTTCAAAGCCCCTACACAGGCTAACATTTTGGAGGTGGTCAGGATGGCTCAAATGTTTCCTTGGTTTGTGGGAGAGGCAGACAATCTTTCCCTGATGGCTACTGTTACTGAAGCTGAATTAAAAGGGGTTTTACAGAGTCTTCAAAAAGACAAAAGCCCGGGACCGGATGGATGGACGGTGGAATTTATTCTTGCACTCTTTGATCTTATCGGAAATGATCTTCTGCAGATGGTTGATGACACTCGTAGATCGGGAAAAATTCCTGCTGCCATGAACTCCACTTTTATTGCCCTTATTCCAAAAACGGATAACTCTTCCTCTTTAGGTGACTTCAGACCCATCTCTTTGTGCAACTGTGTATATAAAGTGGTGTCAAAGATCATTGCTGGGTGGCTAAAGGGTATACTATCCACTCATATTTCGGAGGAACAATTTGGATTCCTAGAAGGACGACAAATTCATGAGGCAATTGGTGTAGCTCAGGAAGGCATACATAGTATGAAAGCTCGGAAAATCAAAGGAGCCATTATCAAGATTGATTTGTCTAAAGCATATGATAAGGTGAGTTGGTTGTATATTCAATTACTCCTCACTCATCTGGGTTTTGCTGTGGATTTTATCAGGTGGATTATGAGCTGTATAACTACCGTATCCTTTGCGGTGCTCATCAATGGTGCTTCCTCTCCTTTCTTCTGGTCTGAGAGAGGCCTTCGTTAGGGATTTCCACTATCCCCTTTACTTTTCCTGCTGGTTGCTGAGGGGCTTAGTAAAGCACTGAAAAAAGCTTGCACCCTTCATGGTATCCAAGTGGCTCCTGATTTTTTTATCACACATCTGCTGTTCGTGGATGATATCCTTATCTTCTGCACTGGTTCGGCTAGGGACATGGAAACCCTACAGGACATTTTTCAACTTTTTTCAGCTGCTATGGGAATGGAGATCAATGAGCGGAAATCCACCCTATCAACTCACCTGCTCAGGGATTCTGAGATTGTGGCTATAGGTAGGATTTTCCCATATACCTCCCTACCTCTTGATGATGGCTTCTGTTATCTTGGGTTTCATTTAAAACCAAATGCCTATACAAAACAGGACTGGCAATGGCTTATTGAAAAAATTCACAAGAGGTTGAAGGTCTGGAGCCACAGGTGGTTATCGCGGGCAGGTCGGCTGGTTCTGGTGAAATCAGTATTGGAGGCCATTCCGGTCTATTGGATGTCCCTCTCGTGGATTCCAAAAGGAACACTGGAGAAAGCACATCAATTATGCTTTCGTTTCTTATGGAGCGGTAAAGGTGACTATGTATCCCCATGGGTTCGCTGGCAGAAGATCGCCATCCCGAAAGCATTAGGGGGATGGGGTCTTAAAAATATACATCTTTTCGCCAGGGCTTTGGCAGCTAAAGGAGTGTGGAGACTGTTAAAATCGGAGAGCCTTTGGACTAAAGTTGTTTTTCGGAAATATATTGCCCCTGTATCAACTTTGGATTGGGTGCGGACAGTGGATAAGTCACATTTGGGATGCTCCATTATTTGGAAAGCTGTCATCTATTCATTCCCGGTGGTAGGAGATCTGCTTGCGTGGAATGTTGGAAATGGGCAGGCGCTCTGTGTAGGGGAGGATCCGTGGTTTGGAAGCGCTGGTCATCACATTTTAAATGGTACTCTGATCTCTTCTCTACGGGACTTGGGTATCACACATCTATCTCATTTGGCTGCTCCGGATAGGATACATCCGTGGACACAGTGATGGGTGGATGTGGATTCATTGGCACTTTCTGTGGCCGATCGGGTGGATTTGCGGGCTTATTTAGGTTCCTTAACTCGATCACATATACATATACGGGACAAGGACGACTGCTTGGTATGGGAAGGCGCCCCAACTGGCTTGTACACACCCAAGGAGGGATACATCATCCTGAGTCATTTCCTGAATCCTCGTGAGCTGGTAGGGTGGTGGAAAATGATCTGGAAGATATACTGTCCATTGAAACATCGTCTTTTTATGTGGAATGTACTCGAAAACACTGTACCTACCTGGGACTTTTTACAGAGGAAGAATCGGGTTGGGCCGGGCTGGTGCATCTTATGCAAAGCCAGTGAGGAAACCTGTTGTCACTTATTCCTTCAGTGTCCTTTTACGGTGCAAGTTTGGGCGGAATGTTCCAGAATTGTTAATGCTTCTCTGGATTGGGCAGGGTTTACTGTACTGGAGGCCTGGACTCGGTGGGTTTCGGAACCTATTGGAAAAATTTTCTTAAACCTTCCGTTATTGGTTGCGTGGGTCATTTGGATGGCTCGGAATATGATGATATTCAATGAGAAACAATGCACTCCGGTGGTAACTGCTGTTCAGATATGTGGTTTCCGAGAGGCTTTCCCTCATCACATCAAAGTGGCAAAACAGAGAGTGGTCCTTCCTTTGGACATTGATGAGACTATGCCTTGGGGATTTTATGACGGATCTGCTTTGGGTTTAAATTGCGGAGGTGGGGCAACACTACATCTCTCTATAAACCATACATTCAACCTTTCTTGGGGACTGGGGGAGGGAGGAAATAATTATGCTGAAATTATGAGTTTAAAACTTCTTCTCATCTTTGCACAGGAAAAGGGATGTCACAGGTTAAATGTATATGGTGATTCTATGAATGTCACAAATTGGACAAATGGCACACAACAATGCAGGGATATTAGACTCGATAATATTCTTCAGGACATTCTGCAACTGAAACTTTCTTTTTTACATTTTTCTTGCAGACATGTATATAGGGAGAACAACAAGGAGGCAGATGAGGCTTCTAAGGTTGGCAGGGACTTGGCAGTGGGGTTGTGGAAAGTGAAGGAATACAACAATGGAACTCTCTATGAGTACTATCATAGACCCTTTATGGACGACATGGTTGGTATAGGATCGGTTCAGGCACAGGCCTAGGACAGGTCTTTTTTTTGGAATATGAACAGTTATTGATACTTGATGGCAGGGAGGTTTTTTGTTAAAACAAAATTGCTACAGTTATATCAGTGGACACTTGCAAGAGACTCGGGGAGTCATCTTGGTTTTTTCTTATATTATGCTTACTAGTTCTTTTAAACATGGTAACTTTCTACCGTGGGTAGTTACTATGAACAGATCGGATGGTTGTAAATGAACCGTTATGGTTTTATGACTTGTTTTATTGCTCCTTAAGTGGACAACTGGATGTTTCTACACATCTCTGTGAACTTACTTTTTTGCTCCTTAAGTGGACAACTGTATGCTTACTCTGCATATTCAGAATGTAATTTCTACACCAGCTGAAATGAAATTACGCTTTTTTCCATGGAAAAAAAAAAACAAAGTATGCACATTCTAGGTCATAACGACTTTCTATAGTTTGCGAATGCGTCCGGAAATAAGAAAAGCTTACTTCCACTGTTTTTTAAAATCACAGCTTCTAGAAGGTTTACATGATTTCTTAAAAAACACGAGTTTTTAGAAAATGTGTTTTATTTCATAAATGGAATCAACAAAGTATGCACATTCTATGTCATAACGACTTTCTATAGTTTGCGCATTCGTCCACAAATAAGAAAAGCTTACTTCCACCGTTTTTTAAAATCACAGCTTCTAGAAGGTTTACACGATTTCGTAAAAAACACGTGTTTTTAGAAAATGTGTTTTTATTTCATAAATGGAATCTACAAAGTATGCACATTCTAAGTCATAACGACTTTCTATAGTTTGCGCATGCGTCCGGAAAAAAAGAAAGCTTATTTCCCCCGTTTTTTAAAATCACAGCTTCTAGAAGGTTTACATGATTTCTTAAAAACACGAGTTTTTAGAAAATGTGTTTTATTTCATAAATGGAATCAACAAAGTATGCACATTCTATGTCATAACGACTTTCTATAGTTTGTGCATGCATCCGGAAATAAGAAAAGCTTACTTCCACCGTTTTTTAAAATCACAGCTTCTAGAAGGTTTACATGATTTCGTAAAAAACACGAGTTTTTAGAAAATGTGTTTTATTTCATAAATGGAATCTACAAAGTATGCATATTCTACGTCATAACGACTTTCTATAGTTTGCGCATGCGTCCGGAAATAAGAAAATCTTACTTCCCCCGTTTTTTAAAATCACAGCTTCTAGAAGGTTTACATGATTTCGTAAAAAACACGAGTTTTTAGAAAATGTGTTTTATTTCATAAATGGAATCTACAAAGTATGCACATTCTACGTCATAATGACTTTCTATAGTTTGCGCATGCGTCCGGAAATAAGCAAAGCTTACTTCCCCCGTTTTTTAAAATCACAGCTTCTAGAAGGTTTACATGATTTCTTAAAAAACACGAGTTTTTAGAAAATGTGTTTTATTTCATAAATGGAATCAACAAAGTATGCACATTCTACTTCAAAATGACTTTCTATATTTTGCGCATGTGTCCGGAAATAAGAAAAGCTTACTTCCCCCATTTTTTAAAATCACAGCTTCTAGACGGTTTACATGATTTCTTAAAAAACACGAGTTTTTAGAAAATGTGTTTTATTTCATAAATGGAATCAACAAAAGAATGCACATTCTACGTCACAACGACTTTCTATAGTTTGCCCATGCGTCCGAAAATAAGAAAATCTTACTTCCACCGTTTTTTAAAATCACAGCTTCTAGAAGGTTTACACGATTTCGTAAAAAACACGTGTTTTTAGAAAAATGTGTTTTATTTCATAAATGGAATCTATAAGGTATGCACATTCTACGTCATAACGACTTTCTATAGTTTGCGCATGCGTCCGGAAATAAGAAAAAGCTTACTTCCCCCGTTTTTTAAAATCACAGCTTCTAGAAGGTTTACATGATTTCTTAAAAAACACGAATTTTTAGAAAATGTGTTTTATTTCATAAATGGAATCAACAAAGTATGCACATTCTACGTCATAACGACTTTCTATAGTTTGCGCATTCGACCGGAAATAAGAAAAGCTTACTTCCACCGTTTTTCAAAATCACAGCTTCTTGAAGGTTTACATGATTTCGTAAAAAACAAGAGTTTTTAGAAAATGTGTTTTATTTCATAAATGGAATCTACAAAGTATGCACATTCTACGTCATAACGACTTTCTATAGTTTACACATGCGTCCGGAAATAAGAAAAGCTTACTTGCCCCGTTTTTTTAAATCACAGCTTCTAGAAGGTTTACATGATTTCTTAAAAAACACGAGTTTTTAGAAAATGTGTTTTATTTCATAAATGGAATCAACAAAGTATGCACATTCTATGTCATAACGACTTTCTATAGTTTTCGCATGCGTCCGGAAATAAGAAAAGCTTACTTCCCCCGTTTTTCTAAATCACAGCTTCTAGAAGGTTTACATGATTTCTTAAAAAACACAAGTTTTTAGATAATGTGTTTTATTTCATAAATGGAATCTACAAAGCATGCACATTCTACGTCATAACGACTTTCTATAGTTTGCGCATGCGTCCGGAAATAAGAAAACCTTACTTCCACCATTTTTTAAAATCACAGCTTCTAGAAGGTTTACATGATTTCGTAAAAAACACGAGTTTTTAGAAAATGTGTTTTATTTCATAAATGGAATCTACAAAGTATGCACATTCTACGTCATAACGACTTTCTATAGTTTGCGCATGCGTTTGGAAATAAGAAAAGCTTACTTCCCCCATTTTTTAAAATCACAGCTTCTAGAAGGTTTACATGATTTCGTAAAAAACACGAGTTTTTAGAAAAAGTGTTTTATTTCATCAATGGAATCAACAAAGTATGCACATTCTAGGTCATAACGACTTTCTATAGTTTGCGCATGCGTCTGGAAATAAGAAAAGCTTACTTCCCCCGTTTTTTAAAATCACAGCTTCTAGAAGGTTTACATGATTTCTTAAAAAACACGAGTTTTTAGAAAATGTGTTCTATTTCATAAATGGAATCAACAAAGTATGCACATTCTACGTCATAACGACTTTCTATAGTTTGCGCATGCGTTTGGAAATAAGAAAAGCTTACTTCCCCCGTTTTTTAAAATCATAGCTTCTAGAAGTTTTACATGATTTCTTAAAAAACACTAGTTTTTAGAAAATATGTTTTATTTCATAAATGGAATCAACAAAGTATGCATATTCTACGTCATAACGACTTTCTATAGTTTGCGCATGCGTCCGGAAATAAGAAAAGCTTACTTCCACCATTTTTTAAAATCACAGCTTCTAGAAGGTTTACATGATTTCGTAAAAAACACGAGTTTTTAGAAAATGTGTTTTATTTCATAAATCGAATCTACAAAGTATGCACATTCTACGTCATAACGACTTTCTATAGTTTGCGCATGCGTTTGGAAATAAGAAAAGCTTACTTCCCCCATTTTTTAAAATCACAGCTTCTAGAAGGTTTACATGATTTCGTAAAAAACACAAGTTTTTAGAAAAAGTGTTTTATTTCATCAATGGAATCAACAAAGTATGCACATTCTAGGTCATAACGACTTTCTATAGTTTGCGCATGCGTCTGGAAATAAGAAAAGCTTACTTCCCCCGTTTTTTAAAATCACAGCTTCTAGAAGGTTTACATGATTTCTTAAAAAACACGAGTTTTTAGAAAATGTGTTCTATTTCTTAAATGGAATCAACAAAGTATGCACATTCTACGTCATAACGACTTTCTATAGTTTGCGCATGCGTCCGGAAATAAGAAAATCTTACTTCCACCGTTTTTTAAAATCACAGCTTCTAGGAGGTTTACATGATTTCTTAAAAAGCACGAGTTTTTTTAAAATGTGTTTTATTTCATATATGGAATCAACAAAGTATGCAAACTCTACATCATAACGACTTTCTATAGTTTGCGCATGCGTCCGGAAATAAGAAAAGCTTACTTCCACCGTTTTTCAAAATCACAGCTTCTAGAATGTTTACACGATTCCTTAGAAAACACGAGTTTTTAGAAAATGTGTTTTATTTCATAAATGGAATCTACAAAGTATGCACATTCTACGTCATAACGACTTTCTATAGTTTGCGCATGCGTCCGGAAATAAGAAAAGCTTACTTCCCCCGTTTTTTAAAATCACAGCTTCTAGAAGGTTTACATGATTTCGTAAAAAACACGAGTTTTTAGAAAATGTGTTTTATTTCATAAATGGAATCTACAAAGTATGCACATTCTACGTCATAATGACTTTCTATAGTTTGCGCATGCGTCCAGAAATAAGAAAAGCTTACTTCCCCCGTTTTTCTAAATCACAGCTTCTAGAAGGTTTACATGATTTCTTAAAAAACACGAGTTTTTAGATAATGTGTTTTATTTCATAAATGGAATCAACAAAGTATGCACATTCTACGTCATAACGACTTTCTATAGTTTTCGCATGCGTTTGGAAATAATAAAAGCTTACTTCCCCCGTTTTTTAAAATCACAGCTTCTAGAAGGTTTACATGATTTCTTAAAAAACCCGAGTTTTTAGAAAATGTGTTTTATTTCATAAATGGAATCAACAAAGTATGAACATTCTACGTCATAACGATTTTCTATAGTTTGCGCATTTGTCCGGAAATAAGAAAAGCTTACTTCCATCGTTTTTTAAAATCATAGCTTAGAGAAGGTTTACACGATTTCGTAAAAAACACGTGTTTTTGGAAAATATGTTTTATTTCATAAATGTAATCTACAAAGTATGCACATTCTACGTCATAATGACTTTCTATAGTTTGCGCATGCTTCCGGAAATAAGAAAAGCTTACTTCCCCCGTTTTTTAAAATCACAGCTTCTAGAAGGTTTACATGATTTCTTAAAAAACACGAGTTTTTAGAAAATGTGTTTTATTTCATAAATGGAATCAACAAAGTATGCACATTCTAAGTCATAACGACTTTCTATAGTTTGCGCATGCGTCCGGAAATAAGAAAAGCTTACTTCCACCGTTTTTTAAAATCACAGCTTCTAGAAGGTTTACATGATTTCGTAAAAAACACGAGTTTTTAGAAAATGTGTTTTATTTCATAAATGGAATCTACAAAGTATGCACATTATACGTCATAACGACTTTCTATAGTTTACGCATGCTTCCGTAAATAAGAAAAGCTTACTTCCCCCGTTTTTTTAAATCACAGCTTCTAGAAGCTTTACATGATTTCTTAAAAAACACGAGTTTTTAGAAAATGTGTTTTATTTCATAAATGGAATCAACAAAGTATGCACATTCTATGTCATAACGACTTTCTATAGTTTGCGCATGCGTCCGGAAATAAGAAAAGCTTACTTCCACCGTTTTTTAAAATCACAGCTTCTAGAAGGTTTACATGATTTCGTAAAAAACACGAGTTTTTAGAAAATGTGTTCTATTTCTTAAATGGAATCAACAAAGTATGCACATTCTACGCCATAACGAATTTCTATAGTTTGCGCATGCGTTTGGAAATAAGAAAGGCTTACTTCCCCCGTTTTTTAAAATCACAGCTTCTAGAAGGTTTACATGATTTCTTAAAAAACACGAGTTTTTAGAAAATGTGTTTTATTTCATAAATCGAATCTACAAAGTATGCACATTCTACGTCATAACGACTTTCTATAGTTTGCGCATGCGTTTGGAAATAAGAAAAGCTTACTTCCCCCGTTTTTTTAAATCACAGCTTCTAGAAGGTTTACATGATTTCTTAAAAAACACGAGTTTTTTTAAAATGTGTTTTATTTCATATATGGAATCAACAAAGTATGCACACTCTACATCATAACGACTTTCTATAGTTTGCGCATTCGACCGGGAATAAGAAAGGCTTACTTCCACCGTTTTTTAAAATCACAGCTTCTAGAAGGTTTACATGATTTCTTAAAAAACACGAGTTTTTAGAAAATGTGGTTTATTTCATAAATGGAATCTACAAAGTATGCACATTCTATGTCATAACGACTTTCTATAGTTTGTGCATGCGTCCGGAAATAAGAAAAGCTTACTTCCACCGTTTTTTAAAATCACAGCTTCTAGGAGGTTTACATGATTTCTTAAAAAACACGAGTTTTTAGAAAATGTGTTTTATTTCATAAATCGAATCTACAAAGTATGCACATTATACGTCATAACGACTTTCTATAGTTTACGCATGCTTCCGTAAATAAGAAAAGCTTACTTCCCCCGTTTTTTTAAATCACAGCTTCTAGAAGCTTTACATGATTTCTTAAAAAACACGAGTTTTTAGAAAATGTGTTTTATTTCATAAATGGAATCAACAAAGTATGCACATTCTACGTCATAACGACTTTCTATAGTTTGCGCATTCGACCGGAAATAAGAAAAGCTTACTTCCACCGTTTTTCAAAATCACAGCTTCTTGAAGGTTTACATGATTTCGTAAAAAACACAAGTTTTTAGAAAATGTGTTTTATTTCATAAATGGAATCTACAAAGTATGCACATTCTACGTCATAACGACTTTCTATAGTTTGCGCATGCATCCAGAAATAAGAAAAGCTTACTTCCCCCGTTTTTCTAAATCACAGCTTCTAGAAGGTTTACATGATTTCTTAAAAAACACGAGTTTTTAGATAATGTGTTTTATTTCATAAATGGAATCAACAAAGTATGCACATTCTACGTCATAACGACTTTCTATAGCTTTCGCATGCGTTTGGAAATAATAAAAGCTTACTTCCCCCGTTTTTTAAAATCACAGCTTCTAGAAGGTTTACATGATTTCTTAAAAAACACGAGTTTTTAGAAAATGTGTTTTATTTCATAAATGGAATCAACAAAGTATGAACATTCTACGTCATAACGATTTTCTATAGTTTGCGCATTTGTCCGGAAATAAGAAAAGCTTACTTCCATCGTTTTTTAAAATCATAGCTTCGAGAAGGTTTACACGATTTCGTAAAAAACACGTGTTTTTGGAAAATATGTTTTATTTCATAAATGGAATCTACAAAGTATGCACATTATACGTCATAATGACTTTCTATAGTTTACGCATGCTTCCGGAAATAAGAAAAGCTTACTTCCCCCGTTTTTTAAAATCACAGCTTCTAGAAGGTTTACATGATTTCTTAAAAAACACGAGTTTTTAGAAAATGTGTTTTATTTCATAAATGGAATCAACAAAGTATGCACATTCTAAGTCATAACGACTTTCTATAGTTTGCGCATGCGTCCGGAAATAAGAAAAGCTTACTTCCACCGTTTTTTAAAATCACAGCTTCTAGAAGGTTTACATGATTTCGTAAAAAACACGAGTTTTTAGAAAATGTGTTTTATTTCATAAATGGAATCTACAAAGTATGCACATTATACGTCATAACGACTTTCTATAGTTTACGCATGCTTCCGTAAATAAGAAAAGCTTACTTCCCCCGTTTTTTTAAATCACAGCTTCTAGAAGCGTTACATGATTTCTTAAAAAACACGAGTTTTTAGAAAATGTGTTTTATTTCATAAATGGAATCAACAAAGTATGCACATTCTAAGTCATAACGACTTTCTATAGTTTGCGCATGCGTCCGGAAATAAGAAAAGCTTACTTCCACCGTTTTTTAAAATCACAGCTTCTAGAAGGTTTACATGATTTCGTAAAAAACACGAGTTTTTAGAAAATGTGTTCTATTTCTTAAATGGAATCAACAAAGTATGCACATTCTACGTCATAACGACTTTCTATAGTTTGCGCATGCGTTTGGAAATAAGAAAGGCTTACTTCCCCCGTTTTTTAAAATCACAGCTTCTAGAAGGTTTACATGATTTCTTAAAAAACACGAGTTTTTAGAAAATGTGTTTTATTTCATAAATCGAATCTACAAAGTATGCACATTCTACGTCATAACGACTTTCTATAGTTTGTGCATGCGTTTGGAAATAAGAAAAGCTTACTTCCCCCGTTTTTTTAAATCACAGCTTCTAGAAGGTTTACATGATTTCTTAAAAAACACGAGTTTTTTTAAAATGTGTTTTATTTCATATATGGAATCAACAAAGTATGCACACTCTACATCATAACGACTTTCTATAGTTTGCGCATTCGACCGGGAATAAGAAAGGCTTACTTCCACCGTTTTTTAAAATCACAGCTTCTAGAAGGTTTACATGATTTCGTAAAAAACACGAGTTTTCAGAAAATGTGGTTTATTTCGCAAATGGAATCTACAAAGTATGCACATTCTACGTCATAACGACTTTCTATAGTTTGCGCATGCGTCCGGAAATAAGAAAAGCTTACTTCCCCCGTTCATTAAAATCACAGCTTCTAGAAGGTTTACATGATTTCGTAAAAAACACGAGTTTTCAGAAAATGTGTTTTATTTCATAAATGGAATCAACAAAGTATGCACATTCTACGTCACAACGACTTTCTATAGTTTGCGCATGCGTCCGGAAATAAGAAAAGATTACTTCTACCGTTTTTTAAAATCACAGCTTCTAGAAGGTCTACATAATTTCGTAAAAAACACGAGTTTTTAGAAAATGTATTTTATTTCATAAATGGAATCTACAAAGTATGCACATTCTACGTCACAACGACTTTCTATAGTTTGCGCATGCGTCCGGAAATAAGAAAAGATTACTTCTACCGTTTTTTAAAATCACAGCTTCTAGAAGGTCTACATAATTTCGTAAAAAACACGAGTTTTTAGAAAATGTATTTTATTTCATAAATGGAATCTACAAAGTATGCACATTCTACGTCACAACGACTTTCTATAGTTTGCGCATGCGTCCGGAAATAAGAAAAGCTTACTTCCCCCGTTTTTTAAAATCACAGCTTCTAGAAGATTTACATGAGTTCCTAAAAAACACGAGTTTTTAGAAAATGTGTTTTATTTCATAAATGGAATCAACAAAGTATGCACATTCTACGTCATAACGAATTTCTATAGTTTGCGCATGCGTTTGGAAATAAGAAAAGCTTTCTTCCCCCGTTTTTTAAAATCACATCTTCTATAAGGTTTACATGATTTCTTAAAAAACACGAGTTTTTAGAAAATGTGTTTTATTTCATAAATAGAATCAACAAAATATGCACATTCTACGTCATAACGACTTTCTATAGTTTCCGCATCGGTTTGGAAATAAGAAAAGCTTACTTCCCCCATTTTTTAAAATCACAGCTTCTAGAAGGTTTACATGATTTCTTAAAAAACATGAGTTTTTAGAAAATGTGTTTTATTTCATTAATGGAATCAACAAAATATGCACATTCTACATCATAACGACTTGCTATAGTTTGCGCATGCGTTTGGAAATAAGAAAAGCTTACTTCCACCGTTTTTTAAAATCACAGCTTCTAGAAGGTTTACATGATTTCTTAAAAAACACGAGTTTTTAGAAAATGTGTTTTATTTCATAAATGGAATCTACAAAGTATGCACATTCTACGTCATAATGACTTTCTATAGTTTGCGCATGCGTCCGGAAATAAGAAAAGCTTACTTCCCCCGTTTTTTAAAATCACAGCTTCTAGAAGGTTTACATGATTTCTTAAAAAACACGAGTTTTTAGAAAATGTGTTTTATTTCATAAATGGAATCAACAAAGTATGCACATTGTACGTCAAAACGACTTTCTATAGTTTGCGCATGTGTCCGGAAATAAGAAAAGCTTACTTCCCCCATTTTTTAAAATCACATCTCGTAGAAGGTTTACATGATTTCTTAAAAAACACGAGTTTTTAGATAATGTGTTTTATTTCAAAAATGGAATCAACAAAAGAATGCACATTCTACGTCACAACGACTTTCTATAGTTTGCCCATGCGTCCGAAAATAAGAAAATCTTAATTCCACCGTTTTTTAAAATCACAGCTTCTAGAAGGTTTACACGATTTCGTAAAAAACACGTGTTTTTAGAAAATGTGTTTTATTTCATAAATGGAATCTATAAAGTATGCACATTCTACGTCATAACGACTTTCTATAGTTTGCGCATGCGTCCGGAAATAAGAAAAGCTTACTTCCCCTGTTTTTTAAAATAACAGCTTCTAGAAGGTTTACATGATTTCTTAAAAAACACGAGTTTTTAGAAAATGTGTTTTATTTCATAAATGGAATCAACAAAGTATGCACATTCTACGTCATAACGACTTTCTATAGTTTGCGCATTCGACCGGAAATAAGAAAAGCTTACTTCCACCGTTTTTCAAAATCACAGCTTCTTGAAGGTTTACATGATTTCGTAAAAAACACAAGTTTTTAGAAAATGTGTTTTATTTCATAAATGGAATCTACAAAGTATGCACATTCTGCGTCATAACGACTTTCTATAGTTTGCACATGCGTCCGGAAATAAGAAAAGCTTACTTCCCCCGTTTTTTTAAATCACAGCTTCTAGAAGGTTTACATGATTTCTTAAAAAACATGAGGTTTTAGAAAATGTGTTTTATTTCATAAATGGAATCAACAAAGTATGCACATTCTACGTCATAACGACTTTCTATAGTTTGCGCATGCGTCCGGAAATAAGAAAAGCTTACTTCCCCTGTTTTTTAAAATCACAGCGTCTAGAAGGTTTACATGATTTCTTAAATAACACGAGTTTTTAGAAAATGTGTTTTATTTCATAAATGGAATCAACAAAGTAAGCACATTCTACGTCATAACGACTTTCTATAGTTTGCGCATGCGTCCGGAAATAATAAAAGCTTACTTCCACCGTTTTTTAAAATCACAGCTTCTAGAAGGTTTACACGATTTCATAAAAAAACACGTGTTTTTAGAAAATGTGTTTTATTTCATAAATGGAATCTATAAAGTATGCATATTCTACGTCATAACGACTTTCTATAGTTTGTGCATGCGTCCGGAAATAAGAAAAGCTTACTTCCCCCGTCTTTTAAAATCACAGCTTCTAGAAGGTTTACATGATTTCTAAAAAAACACGAGTTTTTAGAAAATTTGTTTTATTTCATAAATGGAATCTACAAAGTATGCACATTCTACGTCATAATGACTTTCTATAGTTTGCGCATGCGTCCGGAAATAAGAAAAGCTTACTTCCCCCGTTTTTTAAAATCACAGCTTCTAGAAGGTTTACATGATTTCTTAAAAAACACGAGTTTTTAGAAAATGTGTTTTATTTCATAAACGGAATCAACAAAGTATGCACATTCTACTTCAAAATGACTTTCTATAGTTTGCGCATGTGTCCGGAAATAAGAAAAGCTTACTTCCCCCATTTTTTAAAATCACAGCTTCTAGACGGTTTACATGATTTCTTAAAAAACACGAGTTTTTAGAAAATGTGTTTTATTTCATAAATCGAATCAACAAAAGAATGCAAATTCTACGTCACAACGACTTTCTATAGTTTGCCCATGCGTCCGAAAATAAGAAAATCTTACTTCCACCGTTTTTTAAAATCACAGCTTCTAGAAGGTTTACACGATTTCGTAAAAAACACGTGTTTTTAGAAAATGTGTTTTATTTCATTAATGGAACCTATAAAGTATGCACATTCTACGTCATAACGACTTTCTATAGTTTGCGCATGCGTCCGGAAATAAGAAAAAGCTTACTTCCCCCGTTTTTTAAAATCACAGCTTCTAGAAGTTTTACATGATTTCTTAAAAAACACGAGTTTTTAGAAAATGTGTTTTATTTCATAAATGGAATCAACAAAGTATGCACATTCTACGTCATAACGACTTTCTATAGTTTGCGCATTCGACCGGAAATAAGAAAAGCTTACTTCAACCGTTTTTCAAAATCACAGCTTCTTGAAGGTTTACATGATTTCGTAAAAAACACGAGTTTTTAGAAAATGTGTTTTATTTCATAAATGGAATCTACAAAGTATGCACATTCTACGTCATAATGAATTTCTATAGTTTGCACATGCGTCCGGAAATAAGAAAAGCTTACTTCCCCCGTTTTTTTAAATCACAGCTTCTAGAAGGTTTACATGATTTCTTAAAAAACACGAGTTTTTAGAAAATGTGTTTTATTTCATAAATGGAATCAACAAAGTATGCACCTTCTATGTCATAACGACTTTCTATAGTTTTCGCATGCGTCCGGAAATAAGAAAAGCTTACTTCCCCCGTTTTTCTAAATCACAGCTTCTAGAAGGTTTACATGATTTCTTAAAAAACACAAGTTTTTAGATAATGTGTTTTATTTCATAAATGGAATCTACAAAGCATGCACATTCTACGTCATAACGACTATCTATAGTTTGCGCATGCGTCCGGAAATAAGAAAAGCTTACTTCCACCATTTTTTAAAATCACAGCTTCTAGAAGGTTTACATGATTTCGTAAAAAACACGAGTTTTTAGAAAATCTGTTTTATTTCATAAATCGAATCTACAAAGTATGCACATTCTACGTCATAACGACTTTCTATAGTTTGCGCATGCGTTTGGAAATAAGAAAAGCTTACTTCCCCCATTTTTTAAAATCACAGCTTCTAGAAGGTTTACATGATTTCGTAAAAAACACGAGTTTTTAGAAAAAGTGTTTTATTTCATCAATGGAATCAACAAAGTATGCACATTCTAGGTCATAACGACTTTCTATAGTTTGCGCATGCGTCTGGAAATAAGAAAAGCTTACGTCCCCCGTTTTTTAAAATCACAGCTTCTAGAAGGTTTACATGATTTCTTAAAAAACACGAGTTTTTAGAAAATGTGTTCTATTTCATAAATGGAATCAACAAAGTATGCACATTCTACGTCATAACGACTTTCTATAGTTTGCGCATGCGTTTGGAAATAAGAAAAGCTTACTTCCCCCGTTTTTTAAAATCATAGCTTCTAGAAGGTTTACATGATTTCTTAAAAAACACTAGTTTTTAGAAAATATGTTTTATTTCATAAATGGAATCAACAAAGTATGCACATTCTACGTCATAACGACTTTCTATAGTTTGCGCATGCGTCCGGAAATAAGAAAAGCTTACTTCCACCATTTTTTAAAATCACAGCTTCTAGAAGGTTTACATGATTTCGTAAAAAACACGAGTTTTTAGAAAATGTGTTTTATTTCATAAATCAAATCTACAAAGTATGCAAATTCTACGTCATAACGACTTTCTATAGTTTGCGCATGCGTTTGGAAATAAGAAAAGCTTACTTCCCCCATTTTTTAAAATCACAGCTTCTAGAAGGTTTACATGATTTCGTAAAAAACACGAGTTTTTAGAAAAAGTGTTTTATTTCATCAATGGAATCAACAAAGTATGCACATTCTAGGTCATAACGACTTTCTATAGTTTGCGCATGCGTATGGAAATAAGAAAAGCTTACTTCCCCCGTTTTTTAAAATCACAGCTTCTAGAAGGTTTACATGATTTCTTAAAAAACACGAGTTTTTAGAAAATCTATTTCCATACGCATGATTTCTTAAAAAGTGTTTTATTTCATCAATGGAATCAACAAAGTATGCACATTCTAGGTCATAACGACTTTCTATAGTTTGCGCATGCGTTTGGAAATAAGAAAAGCTTACTTCCCCCATTTTTTAAAATCACAGCTTCTAGAAGGTTTACATGATTTCGTAAAAAACACGAGTTTTTAGAAAAAGTGTTTTATTTCATAAATGAAATCAACAAAGTATGCACATTCTACGTCATAACGACTTTCTATAGTTTTCGCATGCGTCCAGAAATAAGAAAAGCTTACTTCCACCGTATTTTAAAATCACAGCTTCTAGAAGGTTTACATGATTTCGTAAAAAACACGATTTTTCAGAAAATGTGTTTTATTTCATAAAGGGAATCTACAAAGTATGCACATTCTACGTCATAACGACTTTCTATAGTTTGAGCATGCGTCCGGAAATAAGAAAAGCTTACTTCCCTCGTTTTTTAAAATCACAGCTTCTAGAAGGTTTACATGATTTCGTAAAAAACACGAGTTTTTAGAAAATGTGTTTTATTTCATAAATGGAATCAACAAAGTATCCACATTCTACGTCATAACGACTTTCTATAGTTTGCGCATGCGTCCGAAAATAAGAAAAGCTTCCTTCCACCGTTTTTTAAAATCACAGCTTCTAGAAGGTTTACATGATTTTGTAAAAAACACGAGTTTTTAGAAAATGTGTTTTATTTCATAAATGGAATCTACAAAGTATGCACATTCTACGTCATAACGACTTTCTATAGTTTGCGCATGCTTCCGGAAATAAGAAAAGCTTACTTCCCCCGTTTATTAAAATCACAGCTTCTAGAAGGTTTACATGATTTCGTAAAAAACACGAGTTTTCAGAAAATGTGTTTTATTTCATAAATGGAATCAACAAAGTATGCACATTCTACGTCATAACGACTTTCTATAGTTTGCGCATGCGTCCAGAAATAAGAAAAGCTTACTTCCCCCGTTTTTTAAAATCACAACTTCTAGAAGGTTTACATGAGTTCTTAGAAAACACGAGTTTTTTGAAAATGTGTTTTATTTCCTAAATGGAATCAACAAAGGATGCACATTCTACGTCATAACAACTTTCTATAGTTTGCGCATGCATCCGGAAATAAGAAAAGTTTACTTCCACCGTTTTTTAAAATCACACCTTCTAGAAGTTTTACATGATTTCTTAAAAAACACGAGTTTTTAGAAAATGTGTTTTATTTCATAAATGGAATCAACAAAGTATGCACATTCTACGTCATAACGACTTTCTATAGTTTGCGCATTCGACCGGAAATAAGAAAAGCTTACTTCAACCGTTTTTCAAAATCACAGCTTCTTGAAGGTTTACATGATTTCGTAAAAAACACGAGTTTTTAGAAAATGTGTTTTATTTCATAAATGGAATCTACAAAGTATGCACATTCTACGTCATAATGAATTTCTATAGTTTGCACATGCGTCCGGAAATAAGAAAAGCTTACTTCCCCCATTTTTTTAAATCACAGCTTCTAGAAGGTTTACATGATTTCTTAAAAAACACGAGTTTTTAGAAAATGTGTTTTATTTCATAAATGGAATCAACAAAGTATGCACCTTCTATGTCATAACGACTTTCTATAGTTTTCGCATGCGTCCGGAAATAAGAAAAGCTTACTTCCCCCGTTTTTCTAAATCACAGCTTCTAGAAGTTTTACATGATTTCTTAAAAAACACAAGTTTTTAGATAATGTGTTTTATTTCATAAATGGAATCTACAAAGCATGCACATTCTACGTCATAACGACTTTCTATAGTTTGCGCATGCGTCCGGAAATAAGAAAAGCTTACTTCCACCATTTTTTAAAATCACAGCTTCTAGAAGGTTTACATGATTTCGTAAAAAACACGAGTTTTTAGAAAATCTGTTTTATTTCATAAATCGAATCTACAAAGTATGCACATTCTACGTCATAACGACTTTCTATAGTTTGCGCATGCGTTTGGAAATAAGAAAAGCTTACTTCCCCCGTTTTTTAAAATCACAGCTTCTAGAAGGTTTACATGATTTCTTAAAAAACACGAGTTTTTAGAAAATGTGTTTTATTTCATAAATGGAATCAAGAAAGTATGCACATTCTACGTCATAACGACTTTTTATAGTTTGCGCATGCGTTTAGGAATAAGAAAAGCTTACATCCCCCGTTTTTTAAAATCACAGCTTCTAGAAGGTTTACATGATTTCGTAAAAAACACGAGTTTTTAGAAAATGTGTTTTATTTCATAAATGGAATCAACAAAGTATGCACATTCTACGTCATAACGACTTTCTATAGTTTGCGCATGCGTCTGGAAATAAGAAAAGCTTGCTTCCACCCGTTTTTAAAATCACTGCTTTTAGAAGGTTTACATGACTTCTTAAAAAACACGAGTTTTTAGAAAATGTGTTTTATTTCATAAATGGAATCAACAAAGTATGCACATTCTACGTCATAACGACTTTCTATAGTTTGCGCAAGCGTCCAAAAATAAGAAAAGCTTACCTCCCCAGTTTTTTAAAATCACAGATTCTAGAAGTTTTGCATGCTTTCTTGAAATACAGGACTTTTTAGAAAATGTGTTTTATTAAATAAATGGAGTCAACAAAGTATGCACATTCTAGAAGGTTTCATGATTTCGTAAAAGACACGAGTTTTTAGAAAATGTGTTTTATTTCATAAATGGAATCAACAAAGTATGCACATTCTGCGTCATAACGACTTGCTATAGTTTGCGCATGCGTTTGGAAATAAGAAAAGCTTACTTCCACCGTTTTTTAAAATCACAGCTTCTAGAAGGTTTACATGATTTCTTAAAAAAGACAAGTTTTTAGAAAATGTGTTTTATTTCATAAATGGAATCAACAAAGTATGCACATTCTACGTCATAACGACTTTCTATAGTTTGCGCACTCGTCCGGAAATAATAAAAGCTTACTTCCCCCGTTTTTTAAAATCACAGCTTCTAGAAGGTTTACATGATTTATTAAAAAACACGAGTTTTTAGAAAATGTGTTTTATTGCATAAATGGAATCTACAAAGTATGCACATTCTATGTCATAACGACTTTCTATAGTTTGCGCATGCGTACGGAAATAAGAAAAGGTTACTTCCCCCGTTTTTTAAAATCAAAGCTTCTAGAAGGTTTACATGATTTCTTAAAAAACAAGAATTTTTAGAAAATGTGTTTTATTTCATAAATGGAATCAAGAAAGTATGCACATTCTACGTCATAACGACTTTCTATAGTTTGCGCATGCGTCCGGAAATAAGAAAAGCTTACTTCCACCGTTTTTTAAAATCACAACTTCTAGAAGGTTTACATGATTTCTTAAAAAACACGAGTTTTTAGAAAATGTGTTTTATTTCATAAATGGAATCAACAAAGTATGCACATTCTACGTCATAACAACTTTCTATAGTTTGCGCATTCATCCGGAAATAAGAAAAGCTTACTTCCACCGTTTTTTAAAATCACAGCTTCTAGAAGGTATACATGATTTCGTAAAAAACACGAGTTTTTAGAAAATGTAGTTTATTTCATAAATGGAATCAACAAAGTATGCACATTCTACGTCATAACGACTTTCGACAGTTTGCGCATGCGTCCAGAAATAAGAAAAGCTTACTTCCACCGTTTTTTAAAATCACAGCTTCTATAAGGTTTACATGATTTCGTAAAAAACACGAGTTTTTAGAAAATGTGTTTTATTTCATAAATGGAATCTACTAAGTATGCAAATTCTATGTCATAACGACTTTCTATAGTTTGCGTATGCGTCCGGAAATAAGAAAAGTTTACTTCCCCCGTTTTTTAAAATCACAGCTTGTAGGAGGTTTACATGATTTCGTAAAAAACATGAGTTTTTAGAAAATGTGTTTTATTTCATAAATGGAATCTACAAAGTATGCACATTCTACGTCATAACGACTTTCTATAGTTTGCGCATGCGTCCGGAAATAACTAAAGCTTACTTCCCCCGTTTTTTAAAATCACAGCTTCTAGAAGGTTTACATGATTTCTTAAAAAACACGAGTTTTTAGAAAACGTGTTTTATTTCATAAATGGAATCAACAAACTGTGCACATTCTACGTCATAACGAGTTTCTATTGCTTGCGAATGCGTTTGGAAATAAGAAAAGCTTACTTCCCCCGTTTTTTAAAATCACAGCTTCTAGAAGGTTTACATGATTTCGTAAAAAACACGAGTTTTTAGAAAATGTGGTTTATTTCATAAATCGAATCAACAAAGTATGCACATTCTACATCATAACGACTTTCTATTGCTTGCGAATGCGTTTGTAAATAAGAAAAGCTTACTTCCCCCGTTTTTTAAAATCACAGCTTCTAGAAGGTTTACATGATTTCTTAAAAAACAGGAGTTTTTAGAAAATGTGTTTTATTTCATAAATGAAATCAACAAAGTATGCACATTCTACGTCAGAATGACTTTCTATAGTTTGTGCATGCGTTTGGAAATATGAAAAGCTTACTTCCCCCATTTTTTAAAATCACAGCTTCTAGACGGATTACATGATTTCGTAAAAAACATGACTTTTTAGAAAATGTGTTTTTTTTCATAAATGGAATCAACAAAGTATGCACATTCTACATCATAACGACCTTCTATAGTTTGCGCATGCGTTTGGAAATAAGAATAGCTTACTTCCCCCGTTTTTTAAAATCACAGCTTCTAGAAGGTTTACATGATTTCTTAAAAAACACGAGTTTTTAGAAAATGTGTTTTATTTCATGAATGGAATCAGCAAAGTATGCACATTCTATTTCATAACGACTTTCTATAGTTTGCGCATGCGTCAAGAAATAAGAAAAGCTTCCTTCCACCGTTTTTTAAAATCACAGCCTCTAGAAGGTTTACATGATTTCGTAAAAAACATGAGTTTTTAGAAAATGTGTTTTATTTCATAAATGGAATCTACAAAGTATGCACATGCTACGTCATAACGACTTTCTATAGTTTGCGCATGGGTCCGGAAATAAGAAAAGCTTACTTCCCCCGTTTTTTAAAATCACAGCTTCTAGAAGGTTTACATGATTTTGTAAAAAACACGAGTTTTTAGAAAATGTGTTTTATTTCAACAATGGAATCAACAAAGTATGCACATTCTACGTCATAACGACATTCTATAGATTGCGCATGCGTCCGGAAATAAGAAAAGATTACTTATACCGTTTTTTAAAATCACAGCTTCTAGAAGGTTTACATAATTTCGTAAAAAACACGAGTTTTTAGAAAATGTGTTTTATTTCATAAATGGAATCTACAAAGTATGCACATTCTACGTCACAACGAATTTCTATAGTTTGCGCATGCGTCCGGAAATAAGAAAAGCTTATTTCCCACGTTTTTTAAAATCACAGCTGCTAGAAGGTTTACACGAGTTCTTAAAAAACACGAGTTTTTAGAACATGTTTTTTATTTCATAAATGGAATCAACAAAGTATGCACATTCTACGTCATAACGACTTTCTATAGTTTGCGCATGCGTTTGGAAATAAGAAAAGCTTACTTCCCCCGTTTTTTAAAATCACAGCTTCTATAAGGTTTACATGATTTCTTAAAAAACACGAGTTTTTAGAAAATGTGTTTTATTTGATAAATAGAATCAACAAAATATTCACATTCTACGTCATAATGACTTTCTATAGTTTGCACATCAGTTTGGAAATAAGAAAAGCTTACTTCCCCCATTTTTTAAAATCATATCTTCTAGAAGGTTTACATGATTTCTTAAAAAACACGAGTTTTTAGAAAATATGTTTTATTTCATAAATGGAATCAACAAAGTATGCACATTCTACGTCATAACAACTTGCTATAGTTTGCGCATGCGTTTGGAAATAAGAAAAGCTTACTTCCACCGTTTTTTAAAATCACAGCTTCTAGAAGGTTTACATGATTTCTTAAAAAACACGAGTTTTTAGAAAATGTGTTTTATTTCATAAATGGAATCAACAAAGTATGCACATTCTACGTCATAACGACTTTCTATATTTTGCGCATGCATCCGGAAATAAGAAAAGCTTACTTCCACCATTTTTTGAAATCACAGCGTCTAGAAGGTTTACATGACTTCTTAAAAAACACAAGTTTTTAGAAAATGTGTTTTATTTCATAAATGGAATCAACAAAGTATGCACATTCTACGTCATAACAACTTGCTATAGTTTGCGCATGCGTTTGGAAATAAGAAAAGCTTACCTCCCCAGTTTTTTAAAATCACAGATTCTAGAAGTTTTGCATGATTTCTTAAAAAACATGAGTTTTTAGAAAATGTGTTTTATTAAATAAATGGAATCAACAAAGTATGCACATTCTACGTAATAACGACTTTCTATAGTTTGCGCATGCATTTGGAAATAAGAAAATCTTACTTACCCCGTTTTTTAAAATCACAGCTTCTAGAAGGTTTACATGATTTCGTAAAAAACACGAGTTTTTAGAAAATGTGTTTCATTTCATAAATGGAATCAACAAAGTATGCACATTCTACATCATAACGACTTTCTATAGTTTGCGCATCGGTTTGGAAATAAGAAAAGCTTACTTCCCCCGTTTTTTAAAATCACAGCTTCTAGAAGGTTTACATGATTTCTTAAAAAACGCGAGTTTTAGAAAATGTGTTTTATTTCATAAATGGAATCAACAAACTATGCACATTCTACGTCATAACGACTTTCTATAGTTTGCGCATGCGTCCAGAAATAAGAAAAGCTTACTTCCACCGTATTTTAAAATCACAGCTTCTAGAAGGTTTACATGATTTCGAAAAAACACGAGTTTTCAGAAAATGTGTTTTATTTCATAAATGGAATCTACACAGTATGCACATTCTACGTCATAACGACTTTCTATAGTTTGCGCATGTGTCTGGAAATAAGAAAAGCTTACTTCCCCCGTTTTTTAAAATCACAGCTTCTAGAAGGTTTACATGATTTCTTAAAAAACACGAGTTTTTAGAAAATGTGTTTTATTTCATAAATGGAATCAACAAAGTCTGCACATTCTACGTCATAACGACTTTCTATAGTTTCCGCATGCGTCCGGAAATAAGAAAAGCTTCCTTCCACCGTTTTTTAAAATCACAGCTTCTAGAAGGTTTACATGATTTCGTAAAAAACACGAGTTTTTAGAAAATGTTTTTTATTTCATAAATGGAATCTACAAAGTATGCACATTCTATGTCATAATGACTTTCTATAGTATGCGCATGCGTCCGGAAATAAGAAAAGCTTACTTCCCCCGTTTTTTAAAATCACAGCTTTAGAAGGTTTACATGATTTCTTAAAAAACACGAGTTTTTAGAAAATGTGTTTTATTTCATCAATGGAACCAACAAAGTATGCACATTCTACGTCATAATGACTTTCTATAGTTTGCGCATGCGTCTGGAAATAAGAAAAGCTTACTTCCACCATTTTTTAAAATCACAACTTCTAGAAGGTTTACATGACTTCTTAAAAAACACGAGTTTTTAGAAAATGTGTTATATTTCATAAATGGAATCAACAAAGTATGCACATTCTAAGTCATAACGACTTTCTATAGTTTGCGCATGCGTTTGGAAATAACAAAAGCTTACTTCCCGAGTTTTTTAAAATCATAGATTCTAGAAGTTTTGCATGATTTCTTATAAAACACGAGTTTTTAGAAAATGTGTTTTATTTCATAAATGGAATAAACAAAGTATGCACATTCTACGTCATAACTACTTTCTATAGTTTGCGCATCCATTTGGAAAAATGAAAAGCTTACTTCCCCCATTTTTTAAAATCACAGCTTCTAGAAGGTTTACATGATTTCTTAAAAAACACGAGTTTTTAGAAAATGTGTTTTATTTCATAAATGGAATCAACAAAGTATGCACATTCTACGTTATAACGACTTTCTATAGTTTGCGCATGCATTTGGAAATAAGAAAAGCTTACTTCCCCCGTTTTTTGAAATCACAGCTTCTAGAAGGTTTAAATGATTTCTTAAAAAACACGAGTTTTTGGAAAATGTGTTTTATTTCATAAATGGAATCAACAAAGTATGCACATTCTACGTCATAACGACTTTCTATAGTTTGCGCAAGCGTCCAGAAATAAGAAAAGCTTACTTCCACCATTTTTTAAAATCACAGCTTCTAGAAGGTTTACATGACTTCTTAAAAAACACGAGTTTTTAGAAAATGTGTTTTATTTCATAAATGGAATCAACAAAGTATGCGCATTCTACGTCATAACGACTTTCTAAAGTTTGTGGATGCGTCCGGAAATAAGAAAAGCTTACTTCCCCCGTTTTTTAAAATCACACTTCTAGAAGGTTTACATGAGTTCTTAAAAAACATGAGTTTTTAGAAAATGTGTTTTATTTCATAAATGGAATCAACAAAGCATGCACATTCTACTTCATAACAACTTTCTATAGTTTGCGCATCCGTTTGGAAATAAGAAAAGCTTACTTCCCCCGTTTTTTAAAATCACAGCTTCTAGAAGGTTTACATGATTTCTTAAAAAACACGAGTTTTTAGAAAATGTGTTTTATTTCATAAATGATATCAACAAAGTATGCACATTCTACGTCATAACGACTTTCTATAGTTTGCGCATCCGTTTGGAAAGAAGAAAAGCTTACTTCCCCCGTTTTTTAAAATCACAACTTCTAGAAGGTTTACATGATATCTTAAAAAACACGAGTTTTAGAAAATGTGTTTTATTTCTTAAATGGAATCAACAAAGTATGCACATTCTACGTCATAACGACTTTCTATAGTTTGCGTATGCGTCCAGAAATAAGAAAAGCTTACTTCCACCGTATTTTAAAATCACAGCTTCTAGAAGGTTTACATGATTTCGTAAAAAACACGAGTTTTCAGAAAATGTGTTTTATTTCATAAATGGAATCTACAAAGTATGCACATTCTACGTCATAAGGACTTTCTATAGTTTGCGCATGTGTCCGGAAAAAAGAAAAGCTTACTTCCCCCGTTTTTTAAAATCACAGCTTCTAGAAGGTTTACATGATTTCTTAAAAAACACGAGTTTTTAGAAAATGTGTTTTATTTCATAAATGGAATCAACAAAGTATGCACATTCTACGTCATAACGACTTTCTATAGTTTGCGCATGCGTCCGGAAATAAGAAAAGCTTCCTTCCACCGTTTTTTAAAATCACAGCTTCTAGAAGGTTTACATGATTTCGTAAAAAACACGAGTTTTCAGAAAATGTGTTTTATTTCATAAATGGAATCTACAAAGTATGCACATTCTACATCATAACGACTTTCTATAGTTTGCACATCCGTTTGGAAAGAAGAAAAGCTTACTTCCCCCGTTTTTTAAAATCACAGCTTCTAGAAGGTTTACATGATTTTTAAAAAACACGAGTTTTTAGAAAATGTGTTTTATTTCATAAATGGAATCAACAAAGTATGCACATTCTACATCATAACGAATTTCTATAGTTTGCGCATGCGTTTGGAAATAAGAAAAGCTTACATCCCCCGTTTTTTAAAATCACAGCTTCTAGAAGGTTTACATGATTTATTAAAAAACACGAGTTTTTAGAAAATGTGTTTTATTTCATAAATGGTATCAACAAAGTATGCACATTCTACGTCATAACGACTTTCTGCAGTTTGCGCATGAGTCCAGAAATAAGAAAAGCTTACTTCCACCATTTTTTAAAATCACAGCTTCTAGAAGGTTTACATGACTTCTTAAAAAACACAAGTTTTTAGAAAATGTGTTTTATTTCATAAATGGAATCAACAAAGTATGCATATTCTATGTCATAACGACTTTCTATAGTTTGCGCATGCGTCCGGAAATAAGAAAAGCTTACCTCCCCAGTTTTTTAAAATCACAGATTCTAGAAGTTTTGCATGATTTCTTAAAAAACATGAGTTTTTAGAAAATGTGTTTTATTAAATAAATGGAATCAACAAAGTATGCACATTCTACGTCATAACGATTTTCTATAGTTTGCGCATGCATTTGGAAATAAGAAAATCTTACTTCCCCCGTTTTTTAAAATCACAGCTTCTAGAAGGTTTACATGATTTCGTAAAAAACACGAGTTTTTAGAAAATGTGTTTTATTTCATAAATGGAATCAACAAAGTATGCACATTCTACATCATAACGACTTTCTATACTTTGCGCATCGGTTTGGAAATAAGAAAAGCTTACTTCCCCCGTTTTTTAAAATCACAGCTTCTAGAATGTTTACATGATTTCTTAAAAAACACGAGTTTTAGAAAATGTGTTTTATTTCATAAATAGAATCAACATAGTATGCACATTCTACGTCATAATGACTTTCTATAGTTTGCGCATGCGTCCAGATATAAGAAATGCTTACTTCCACCGTATTTTAAAATCACAGCTTCTGGAAGGTTTACATGATTTCGTAAAAAACACGAGTTTTCAGAAAATGTGTTTTATTTCATAAATGGAATCTACAAAGTATGCACATTCTATGTCATAATAACTTTCTATAGTATGCGCATGCGTCCGGAAATAAGAAAAGCTTACTTCCGCCGTTTTTTAATATCACAGCTTTAGAAGGTTTACATGATTTCTTAAAAAACACGAGTTTTTAGAAAATGTGTTTTATTTCATCAATGGAATCAACAAAGTATGCACATTCTACGTCATAACGACTTTCTATAGTTTGCGCATGCGTCTGGAAATAAGAAAAGCTATCTTCCACCATTTTTTAAAATCACAGCTTCTAGAAGGTTTACATGATTTCGTAAAAAACACGAGTTTTTAGAAAATGTGTTTTATTTCATAAATGGAATCTACAAAGTATGCACATTCTATGTCGTAACGACTTTCTATAGTTTGCGCATGCATCCGGAAATAAGAAAAGATTACTTCCATCGTTTTTTAAAATCACAGCTTCCAGAAGGTTTACATAATTTCGTAAAAAACACGAGTTTTTAGAAAATGTGTTTTATTTCATAAATAGAATCTACAAAGTATGCACTTTCTACGTCACAACGACTTTCTATAGTTTGCGCATGCGTCTGGAAATAAGAAAAGCTTACTTCCACCGTTTTTTTTAAATCACAGCTTCTAGAAGGTTTACATGATTTCGTAAAAAACACGAGTTTTTAGAAAATGTGTTTTATTTCATAAATCGAATCTACAAAGTATGCACATTCTACGTCATAACGACTTTCTATAGTTTGTACATGCGTCCGGAAATAAGAAAAGCTTACTTCCACCGTTTTTTAAAATCGCAGCTTCTAGAAGGTTTACATGATTTCGTAAAAAACACGAGTTTTTAGAAAATGTGTTTTATTTCATAAATGGAATCAACAAACTATGCACATTCTACGTCATAATGACTTTCTATAGTTTGCACATGCGTCCGAAAATAAGAAAAGCTTACTTCCACCGCTTTTTAAAATCACAGCTTCTAGAAGGTTGACATGATTTCGTAAAAAACACGAGTTTTTAGAAATGTGTTTTATTTCATAAATGGAATCAACAAAGTATGCACATTCTACGTCATAACGACTTTCTATAGTTTGCGCATGCGTCCGGAAATAAGAAAAGCTTCCTTCCACCGTTTTTTAAAATCACAGCTTCTAGAAGGTTTACATGATTTCGTAAAAAAACACGAGTTTTTAGAAAATGTGTTTTATTTCATAAATGGAATCTACAAAGTATGCACATTCTATGTCATAACGACTTTCTTTACTTTGCACATCCGTCCGGAAATAAGAAAAGCTTACTTCCCCCGTTTTTTAAAATCACAGCTTCTAGAAGGTTTACATGATTTCATAAAAAACACGAGTTTTTAGAAAATGTGTTTTATTTCATAAATGGAATCTACAAAGTATGCACATTCTACGTCATAACGACTTTCTATAGTTTGCGCATCCATCCGGAAATAAGAAAAGCTTACTTCCACCGTTTTTTAAAATCACAGCTTCTATAAGGTTTACATAATTTCGTAAAAAACACGAGCTTTTAGAAAAATGTGTTTTATTTCATAAATGGAATCTACAAAGTATGCACATTCTACATCACAACGGCTTTCTATAGTTTGCTTATGCGTCCGGAAATAAGAAAAGCTTACTTCCCCCATTTTTTAAAATCACAGCTTCTAGAAGGTTTACATGAGTTCTTAAGAAACACGAGTTTTTAGAAAATGTGTTTTATTTCATAAATGTAATCATCAAAGTATGCACATTCTACGTCATAACGACTTTCTATAGTTTGCGGATGCGTTTGGAAGTAAGAAAAGCCTACTTCCCCGGTTTTTTAAAATCACAGCTTCTAGAAGGTTTACATGATTTCTTAAAAAACACAAGTTTTAGAAAATGTGTTTTATTTCATAAATGGAATCTACAAAGTATGCACATTCTATGAAATAACAACTTTCTATAGTTTGTGCATGCGTCCGGAAATAAGAAAAGCTTACTTCCACCGTTTTTTAAAATCACAGCTTCTAGAAGGTTTACATGATTTCGTAAAAAACACGAGTTTTTAGAAAATGTGTTTTATTTCATCAATTGAATCTACAAACTATGCACATTCTACGTCATAACGACTTTCTATAGTTTGTGCATGCATCCGGAAATAAGAAAAGCTTACTTCGACCGTTTTTTAAAATAACAGCTTCTAGAAGGTGTACATGATTTCGTAAAAAACACGAGTTTTTAGAAAATGTGTTTTATTTCATAAATGGAATCTACAAAGTATGCACATTCTACGTCATAACGAATTTCTAAGGTTTGCGGATGCGTCCGGAAATAAGAAAAGCTTACTTCCACCGTTTTTTAAAATCACAGCTTCTAGAAGGTTTACATGACTTCTTAAAAAACACGAGTTTTTAGAAAATGTGTTTTATTTCATAAATGGAATCAACAAAGTATGCACATTCTACGTCATAACGACTTTCTATAGTTTGCGCATTCGTCCGGAAATAAGAAAAGCTTACATCCCCCGTTTTTTAAAATCACAGATTCTAGAAGTTTTGCATGATTTCTTGAAAAACACGAGTTTCTAAAAAATGTGTTTTATTAAATAAATGGAATCAACAAAGTATGCACATTCTACGTCATAACAACTTTCTGCAGTTTTCGCATTCATCCGGAAATAAGAAAATCTTACTTCCACAGTTTTTTAAAATCACAGCTTCTAGAAGGTTTACATGATTTCGTAAAAAACACGAGTTTTTAGAAATTGTGTTTTATTTCATCAATGGAATCGACAAAGTATGCACATTCTACGTCATAAGGACTTTCTCTAGTTTGCGCATTCGTCCGGAAATAAGAAAAGCTTACTTCCACCGTTTTTCAAAATCACAGCTTCTAGAAGGTTTACATGATTTCGTAAAAAGCACGAGTTTTTAGAAAATGTGTTTTATTTCATACATGGAATCAACAAAGTATGCACATTCTACGTCATAACGACTTTCTATAGTTTGCTCTTGTGTTTGGAAATAAGAAAAGCTTACTTCCCCCATTTTTTAAAATCACAGCTTCTAGAAGGTTTACATGAGTTCTTAAAAAACACGAGTTTTTAGAAAATGTGTTTTATTTCATAAATGGAATCAACAAAGTATGCACATTCTACGTCATAACGAATTTCAGTAGTTTTCGCATTCGTCCGGAAATAACAAAAGCTTACTTCCACCATTTTTTAAAATCACAGCTTCTAGAAGGTTTACATGATTTCGTAAAAAACACGAGTTTTTAGAAAATGTGTTTTATTTCATCAATGGAATCAACAAAGTATGCACATTCTACGTCATAACCACTTTCTATAGTTTGCGCATCCATCCGGAAATAAGAAAAGCTTACCTCCACCGTTTTTTAAAATCACAGCTTCTAGAAGGTTTACAAGATTTCGTAAAAAATGCGAGTTTTTAGAAAATGTGTTTTATTTCATAAATGGAATCAACAAAGTATGCACATTCTACGTCATAATGACTTTCTATAGTTTGCGCTTGCGTTTGGAAATAAGAAAAGCTTACTTCCGCCGTTTTTTTAAATCATAGCTTCTAGATGGTTTACATGATTTCGTAAAAAACACGAGTTTTTAGAAAATGTGTTTTATTTCATCAATGGAATCAACAAAGTATACACATTCTACGTCATAACTACTTTCTATAGTTTGCGCATCCGTCCGGAAATAAGAAAAGCTTACTTCCACCATTTTTTAAAATCACAGCTTCTAAAGGTTTACATGATTTCGTAAAAAACACGAGTTTTTAGAAAATGTGTTCAATTTCATAAATGGAATCTACAAACAATGCACATCCTACGTCATAACGACTTTCTATAGTTTGCGCATGCGTCCGGAAATAACAAACGCTTACTTCCCCAATTTTTTGAAATCACAGCTTCTAGAAGGTTTACATGATTTCGTAAAAAACACAAGTTTTTAGAAAATGGGTTTTATTTAATAAATGGAATCTACAAAGTACGCACATTCTACGTCATAACGACTTTCTATAATTTGCGCATGCGTTTGGAAATAAGAAAAGCTTACTTTCTCCGTTTTTTAAAATCACAGCTTCAACAAAGTTTACATGATTTCGTAAAAAAGACAAGTTTTTAGAAAATGTGTTTTATTTCATAAATGGAATCAACAAAGTATGCACATTCTACGTCATAACGACTTTCTATAGCTTGCGCTTGCGTTTGGAAATAAGAAAAGCTGACTTCCCCCGTTTTTTAAAATCACAGCTTCTAGACGATTTACATGATTTCTTAAAAAACACGAGTTTTTAGAAAATGTGTTTTATTTCATAAATGGAATAAACAAAGTATGCACATTCTACGTCATAAGGACTTTCTATACTTTGCACATGCATCTAGAAATAAGAAAAGCTTACTTCCACCTTTTTTTAAAATCACAGCTTCTAGAAGGTTTACATAATTTCGTAAAAAACACGAGTTTTTAGAAAATGTGTTTTATTTCATAAATGGAATAAACAAAGTATGCACATTCTACGTCATAACGACTTTCTATAGTTTGCGCATGTGTCTGGAAATAAGAAAAGCTTACTTCCACCGTTTTTTAAAATCACAGCTTCTAGAAGGTTTACATGATTTATTTAAAAACATGAGTTTATAGAAAATGTGTTTTATTTCATAAATGGAATCAACAAAGTATGCACATTCTACGTCATAACGACTTTCTATAGTTTGCGCTTGCGTTTGGAAAAAAGAAAAGCTTACTTCCCCCGTTTTTTAAAATCACAGCTTCTAGAAGGTTTACATGATTTCTTAAAAAACACGAGTTTTTAAAAAATGTGTTTTATTTCATAAATGAAATCTACAAAGTATGCACATTCTACGTCATAACGAATTTCTATAGTTTGCGCATTCGTCCGGAAATAAGAAAAGCTTACTTCCACCGTTTTTTAAAATCACAGCTTCTAGAAGGTTTACATGATTTCTTAAAAAACACGAGTTTTTAGAAAATGTGTTTTATTTCATAAATGGAATCTACAAAGTATGCACAATCTACGTCATAACGACTTTCTATAGTTTGCGCATGCGTCCGGAAATAAGAAAAGCTTACTTCCACCATTTTTTAAAATCACAGCTTCTAGAAGGTTTACATGATTTCTTAAAAAACACGAGTTTTTAGAAAATGTGTTTTATTTCATAAACGGAATCTACAAAGTATGCAGATTTTACTTCATAATGACTTTCTATAGTTTGCGCATGCGCCCGGAAATAAGAAAAGCTTACTTCCCCCGTTTTTTAAAATCACAGCTTCTAGAAGGTTTACATGATTTCTTTAAAAACACGAGTTTTTAGAAAATGTGTTTTATTTCATAAATGGAATCAACAAAGTATGCACATTTTATGTCATAACGACTTTATATAGTTTGCGCATGCGTTTGGAAATAAGAAAAGCTTACATCTCCCATTTTTTAAAATCACAGATTCTAGAAGGTTTACATGATTTCTTAAAAAACACGAGTTTTTAGAAAATGTGTTTTATTTCATAAATGGAATCAACAAAGTATGCACATTCTACGTCATAACGACTTTCTATAGTTTGCGCATGCGTTTGGAAATAAGAAAAGCTTACTTCCCCCGTTTTTTAAAATCACAGCTTCTAGAAGGTTTACATGATTTCTTAAAAAACACAAGTTTTTAGAAAATGTGTTTTATTTCATAAATAGAATGAAAAAACTATGCACATTCTACATCAGAACGACTTTCTATAGTTTGCGCATGCGTCCGAAAATAAGAAAAGCTTACTTCCACCGTTTTTTAAAATCACAGCTTCTAGAACGTTTACATGATTTCGTAAAAAACACGAGTTTTTAGAAAATGTGTTTTATTTCATAAATGGAATCTACAAAGTATACACATTCTACGTCATAACGAATTTCTATAGTTTTCTCATCCGTTTGGAAATAAGAAAAGCTTACTTCCCCCGTTTTTTAAAATCACAGCTTCAAGAAGGTTTACATGATTTCGTAAAAAACACAAGTTTTTAGAAAATGTGCTTTATTTCATTAATGGAATCAAAAAAGTATGCACATTCTACGTCATAATGACTTTCTATAGTTTGCGCTTGCGTTTGGAAATAAGAAAAGCTTACTTCCCCCATTTTTTAAAATCACAGCTTCTAGAAGGTTTACATGATTTCATAAAAAACACGAGTTTTTAGAAAATGTGTTTTATTTCATAAATGGAATGAACAAAGTATGCACATTCTACGTCATAACGACTTTCTATAGTTTGCGCATGCGTCTAGAAATAAGAAAAGCTTACTTCCACCTTTTTTAAAAATCACAGCTTCTAGAAGGTTTACATAATTTCGTAAAAAACACGAGTTTTTAGAAAATGTGTTTTATTTCATAAATGGAATCAACAAAGTATGCACATTCTACGTCATAACGACTTTCTATAGTTTGCGCATGTGTCCGGAAATAAGAAAAACTTACTTCCCCCGTTTTTTAAAATCACAGCTTCTAGAACGTTTACATGATTTCTTAAAAAACACCAGTTTTTAGAAAATGTGTTTTATTAAATAAATGGAATCAAAAAAGTATGCACATTCTACGTCATAATGACTTTCTATAGTTTGCGCATGCATCCGGAAATAAGAAAAGCTTCCTTCCCCCGTTTTTTAAAATCACAGCTTCTAGAAGGTTTACATGATTACTTAAACAACACGAGTTTTTAGAAAATGTGTTTTATTTCATAAATGGAATCTATCAAGTATGCACATTATACGTCATAACAACTTTCTATAGTTTGCGCATTCGTCCGGAAAAAAAAAATGCTTACTTCCGCCGTTTTTTAAAATTACAGCTTCTAGAAGGTTTACATGATTTCTTAAAAGACACGAGTTTTTAGAAAATGTGTTTTATTTCATAAATGGAATCTACAAAGTATGCACATTCTACGTCACAACGACTTTCTATAGTTTGCACATGCGTTTGGAAATAAGAAAAGCTGACTTCCACCATTTTTTAAAATCACAGCTTCTAGAAGGTTTACATGATTTCGTAAAAAACGCGAGTTTTTAGAAAATGTGTTTTATTTCATAAATGGAATCTACAAAGTATGCACATTCTACATCATAACGACTTTCTATAGTTTGCGCATGCGTCCGGAAATAAGAAAAGCTTACTTCCACCGTTTTTTAAAATCACAGCTTCTAGAAGGTTTACATGATTTCGTAAAAAACACGAGTTTTTAGAAAATGTGTTTTATTTCATAAATGGAATCTACAAAGTATGCACATTCTACGTCATAACGATTTTCTATAGTTTGCGCATGCGTCCGTAAATAAGAAAAGCTTACTTCCGCCGTTTTTTAAAATCACAGCTTCTAGAAGGTTTACATGATTTCTTAAAAAACACGAGTTTTTAGAAAATGTGTTTTATTTCATAAATGGAATCAACAAAGTATGCACATTCTACGTCATAACGACTTTCTATAGTTTGCGCATGCGTCCGGAAATAAGAAAAGCTTACTTCCACCGTTTTTTTAAATCACAGCTTCTAGAAGGTTTACATGATTTCTTAAAAAACACGAGTTTTAAGAAAATGTGTTTTATTTCATAAATGGAATGAAAAAAGTATGCACATTCTACGTCATAACGACTTTCTATAGTTTGCGCATTCTTCCGGAAATAAGAAAAGCTTAATTCCACCGTTTTTTAAAATCACAGCTTCTAGAAGGTTTACATGATTTCGTAAAAAAGACGAGTTTTTAGAAAATATGTTTTATTTCATAAATGGAATCTACAAAGTATGCACATTCTACGTCATAACGACTTTCTATAGTTTGCGCATGCATCCGAAAATAAGAAAAGCTTACTTCCCCCGTTTTTTAAAATCACAGCTTCTAGAAGGTTTACATGATTTCGTAAAAAACACGAGTTTTTCGAAAATGTGTTTTATTTCATAAATGGAATCAACAAAGTATGCACATTCTACGTCATAACGACTTTCTATAGTTTGCGCATGCTTCCGGAAATAAGAAAAGCTTACTTCCACCGTTTTTTAAAATCACAGCTTCTAGAAGGTTTACATGATTTCGTAAAAAACACGAGTTTTTAGAAAATGTGTTTTATTTCATAAATGGAATCTACAAAGTATGCACATTCTACGTCATAATGACTTTCTATAGTTTGCGCATGCGTCCGGAAATAAGAAAAGTTTACTTCCACCGTTTTTTAAAATCACAGCTTCTAGAAGGTTTACATGATTTCGTAAAAAACACGAGTTTTTAGAAAATGTGTTTTATTTCATAAATGGAATCAACAAAGTATGCACATTCTATGTCATAATGACTTTCTATAGTTTGCGCTTGCGTTTGGAAATAAGAAAAGCTTACTTCCGCCGTTTTTTAAAATCACAGCTTCTAGAAGGTTTACATGATTTCTTAAAAAACACGAGTTTTTAGAAAATGTGTTTTATTTCATCAATGGAATCAACAAAGTATGCACATTCTACGTCATAACTACTTTCTATAGTTTGCGCATTCGTCCGGAAATAAGAAAAGCTTACTTCCACCATTTTTTAAAATCACAGCTTCTAAAGGTTTACATGATTTCGTAAAAAACACGAGTTTTTAGAAAATGTGTTTTATTTCATAAATGGAATCTACAAAGTATGCACATTCTACGTCATAACGAATTTATATAGTTTGCGCATGCGTTTGCAAATAAGAAAAGCTTACTTCCCCCGTTTTTTAAAATCACAGCTTCAACAAAGTTTACATGATTTCGTAAAAAAGACAAGTTTTTAGAAAATGTGTTTTATTTCATAACTGGAATCAACAAAGTATGCACATTCTACATCATAACGACTTTCTATAGTTTGTGCTTGCGTTTGGAAATAAGAAAAGCTTACTTCCCCCGTTTTCTAAAATCACAGCTTCTAGAAGGTTTACATGATTTCTTAAAAAACACGAGTTTTTAGAAAATGTGTTTTATTTCATAAATGGAATCAACAAAGTATGCACATTCTACATCATAGCGACTTTCTATAGTTTGCGAATGCGTCTAGAAATAAGAAAAGCTTACTTCCACCTTTTTTTAAAATCACAGCTTCTAGAAGGTTTACATAATTTCGTAAAAAACACGAGTTTTTCGAAAATGTGTTTTATTTCATAAATGGAATCAACAAAGTATGCACATTCTACGTCATAACGACTTTCTATAGTTTGCGCATGCGTCTGGAAATAAGAAAAGCTTACTTCCACCGTTTTTTAAAATCACAACTTCTAGAAGGTTTACATGATTACTTAAAAAACACGAGTTCTTAGAAAATGTGTTTTATTAAATAAATGGAATCAACAAAGTATGCACATTCTACGTCATAACAACTTTCTATAGTTTGCGCATGAGTTGTGAAATAAGAAAAGCTTACTTCCGTCGTTTTTTAAATCATAGCTTCTAGAAGGTTTACATAACTTCTTAAAAAACATGAGTTTTTAGAAAATGTTTTTTATTAAATAAATGGAATCAACAAAGTATGCACATTCTACGTCATAACGACTTTCTATAGTTTGCGCATGCGTTTGGAAATAAGAAAAGCTTACTTCCACCGTTTTTTAAAATCACAGCTTCTAGAAGGTTTACATGATTTATTAAAAAACATGAGTTTCTAGAAAATGTGTTTTATTTCATAAATGGAATCAACAAAGTATGCACATTCTACGTCATAACGACTTTCTATAGTTTGCGCTTGCGTTTGGAAATAAGAAAAGCATACTTCCCCCGTTTTTTAAAATCACAGCTTCTAGAAGGTTTACATGATTTCTTAAAAAACACGAGTTTTTAGAAAATGTGTTTTATTTCATAAATGAAATCTACAAAGTATGCACATTCTACGTCATAACGAATTTCTATAGTTTGCGCATTCGTCCGGAAATGAGAAAAGCTTACTTCCACCGTTTTTTAAAATCACAGCTTCTAGAAGGTTTACATGATTTCTTAAAAAACACGAGTTTTTAGAAAATGTGTTTTATTTGATAAATGGAATCTACAAAGTATGCACAATCTACGTCATAATGACTTTCTTTAGTTTGCACATGCGTTTGGAAATAAGAAAAGCTGACTTCCCCCGTTTTTTAAAATCACAGCTTCTAGAAGGTTTACATGATTTCTTAAAAAACACGAGTTTTTAGAAAATGTGTTTTATTTCATAAATGGAATCAACAAAGTATGCAAATTCTACATCATAACGACTTTCTATAGTTTGCGCATGCGTTTGAAAATAAGAAAAGCTTACTTCCCCCGTTTTTTAAAATCACAGCTTCTAGAAGGTTTACATGATTTCGTAAAAAACACGAGTTTTTAGAAAATGTGTTTGATTTCATAAATGGAATCTACAAAGTATGCACATTCTACGTCATAACGACTTTCTATAGTTTGCGCATGCGTCCGGAAATAAGAAAAGCTTACCTCCCCCATTTTTTAAAATCACAGATTCTAGAAGTTTTGCATGATTTCTTAAAAAACACGAGGTTTTAAAAAATGTGTTTTATTAAATAAATGGAATCAACAAAGTATGCACATTCTACATCATAACGACTTTCTATAGTTTGCGCATGCGTCCGGAAATAAGAAACGCTTACTTCCCCCGTTTTTTAAAATCAGAGCTTCTAGAAGGTTTACATGATTGCGTAAAAAACACAAGTTTTTAGAAAATGTGTTTTATTTCATAAATGGAATCTACAAAGTATGCACATTCTACGTCATAACGACTTTCTATAGATTTCTCATGCGTTTGGAAAAAAGAGAAGCTTACTTCCCTCGTTTTTTAAAATCACAGCTTCAAAAAGGTTTACATGATTTCGTATAAAAGACAAGTTTTTAGAAAATGTGTTTTATTTCATCAATGGACTCAACAAAGTATGCACATTCTACGTCATAACGACTTGCTATAGTTTGCGCTTGCGTTTGGAAATAAGAAAAGCTTACTTCCCCCGTTTTTTAAAATCACAGCTTCTAGAAGGTTTACATGATTTCTTAAAAAACACGACTTTTTAGAAAATGTGTTTTATTAAATAAATGGAATCAACAAAGTATGCACATTCTACGTCATAACAACTTTCTATAGTTTGCGCATGAGTTTGGAAATAAGAAAAGCTTACTTCCCCCGATTTTTAAATCACAGCTTCTAGAAGGTTTACATGTTTTCTTAAACAACACGAGTTTTTAGAAAATGTGTTTTATTAAATAAATGGAATCAACAAAGTATGCACATTCTACGTCATAACGACTTTCTATAGTTTGCGCATTCGTCCGGAAATAAGAAAAGCTTACTTCCACCGTTTTTTAAAATCAGAGCTTCTAGAAGGTTTACATGATTTCTTAAAAAACATGAGTTTTTAGAAAATGTGTTTTATTTGATAAATGGAATCTACAAAGTATGCACATTCTACGTCATAACGACTTTCTATAGTTTGCACATGCGTTTGGAAATAAGAAAAGCTGACTTCCCGCGTTTTTTAAAATCACAGCTTCTAGAAGGTTTACATGATTTCTTAAAAAACACGAGTTTTTAGAAAATGTGTTTTATTTCATAAATGGAATCAAAAAAGTATGCACATTCTACGTCATCACGACTTTCTATAGTTTGCGCATGCGTTTGAAAATAAGAAAAGCTTACTTCCCCCCGTTTTTTAAAATCACAGCTTCTAGAAGGTTTACATCATTTCTTAAAAAACACGAGTTTTTAGAAAATGTGTTTTATTTCATAAATGGAATCTACAAAGTATGCACATTCTACGTCATAACGACTTTCTATAGTTTGCGCATGCGTCCGGAAATAAGAAAAGATTACATCCCCCGTTTTTTAAAATCACAGATTCTAGAAGGTTTACATGATTTTTAAAAAACACGAGTTTTTAGAAAATGTGTTTTATTTCATAAATGGAATCTACAAAGTATGCACATTCTACATCATAACGACTTTCTATAGTTTGCGCATGCGTCCGGAAATAAGAAAAGCTTACTTCACCCGTTATTTAAAATTACAGCTTCTAGAAGGTTTACATGATTTCTTAAAAAACACGAGTTTTTAGAAAATGTGTTTTATTTCATAAATGGAATCAACAAAGTATGCACATTCTATGTCATAACGACTTTCTATAGTTTCCACATGCGTTTGGAAATAAGAAAAGCTTACTTCCCCCGTTTTTTAAAATCACAGCTTCTAGAAGGTTTACATGATCTCTTAAAAAACACAAGTTTTTAGAAAATGTGTTTTATTTCAGAAATAGAATCAACAAACTATGCACAATCTATGTCATAACGACTTTCTATAGTTTGCGCATGCGTCCGGAAATAAGAAAAGCTTACTTCCACCGTTTTTTAAAATCACAACTTCTAGAAGGTTTACATGATTTCGTAAAAAATACGAGTTTTTAGAAAATGTGTTTTATTTCATAAATGGAATCTACAACGTATGCACATTCTACGTCATAACGACTTTCTATAGTTTGCGCATGCATCCGGAAATAAGAAAATCTTACTTCCCCCGTTTTTTAAAATCACAGCTTCTAGAAGGTTTACATGATTTCGTAAAAAACACAAGTTTTTAGAAAATGTGTTTTATTTCATAAATGGAATCTACAAAGTATGCACATTCTACGTCATAACGACTTTCCATAGTTTGCGCATGCGTCTGGAAATAAGAAAAGCTTACATCCCCCGTTTTTTAAAATCACAGATTCTAGAACTTTTGCATGATTTCTTAAAGAACACGAGTTTTTAAAAAATGTGTTTTAATAAATAAATGGAATCAACAAAGTATGCACATTCTACATCATAACGACTTTCTGCAGTTTTCGCATTCGTATGGAAATAAGAAAATCTTACTTCCACCGTTTTTTAAAATCACAGCTTCTAGAAGGTTTACATGATTTCGTAAAAAACACGAGTTTTTAGAAAATGTGTTTTATTTCATCAATGGAATCAACAAAGTATGCACATTCTACGTCATAATGAGTTTCTATAGTTTGCGTGTTCGTCCGGAAATAAGAAAAGCTTACTTCCACCGTTTTTCAAAATCACAGCTTCTAGAAGGTTTACATGATTTCGTAAAAAACACGAGTTTTTAGAAAATGTGTTTTATTTCATAAATGGAATCAACAAAGTATGCACATTCTACGTCATAACGACTTTCTATAGTTTGCGCTTGCGTTTCAAAATAAGAAAAGCTTACTTCCCCCGTTTTTTAAAATCACAGCTTCTAGAAGGTTTACATGACTTCTTAAAAAACAAAAGTTTTTAGAAAATGTGTTTTATTTCATAAATGGAATCAACAAAGTATGCACATTCTACGTCATAACGACTTTCTGCAGTTTTCGCATTCGTCCAGAAATAAGAAAAGCTTACTTCCACCGTTTTTTAAAATCACAACTTCTCGAAGGTTTACATGATTTCGTAAAAAACACGAGTTTTTAGAAAATGTGTTTTATTTCATCAATGGAATCAACAAAGTATGCACATTCTACGTCATAACTACTTTCTATAGTTTGCGCATTCGTCCGGAAATAAGAAAAGCTTACTTCCACCGTTTTTCAAAATCACAACTTCTAGAAGGTTTACATTATTTCGTAAAAAACACGAGTTTTTAGAAAATGTGTTTTATTTCATAAATGGAATCAACAAAGTATGCACATTCTACGTCATAACGACTTTCTATAGTTTGCGCTTACGTTTGGAAATAAGAGAAGCTTACTTCCCCCGTTTTTTTAAATCAAGGCTTCTAGAAGGTTTACATGACTTCTTAAAAAACACGAGTTTTTAGAAAATGTGTTTTATTTCATTAATGGAATCAACAAAGTATGCACATTCTACGTCATAACGACTTTCTGCAGTTTTCACATTCGTCCGGAAATAAGAAAATCTTACTTCCACCGTTTTTTAAAATCACAGCTTCTAGAAGATTTACATGATTTCGTAAAAAACACGAGTTTTTGGAAAATGTGTTTTATTTCATAAATGGTATCAACAAAGTATGCACATTCTACGTCATAACGAATTTCTATAGTTTGCGCTTGCGTTTGGAAATAAGAAAAGCTTACTTCCCCAGTTTTTTAAAATCACAGCTTCTAGAAGGTTTACATGACTTCTTAAAAAACACGAGTTTTTAGAAAATGTGTTTTATTTCATAAATGGAATAAACAAAGTATGCACATTCTACGTCATAACGACTTTCTGCAGTTTTCGCATTCATCCGGAAATAAGAAAAGCTTTCTTCCACCGTTTTTTAAAATCACAGCTTCTAGAAGGTTTACATGATTTCGTAAAAAACATGAGTTTTTAGAAAATGTGTTTTATTTCATCAATGGAATCAACAAAGTATGCACATTCTACGTCATAATGACTTTCTATAGTTTGCGTGTTCGTCCGGAAATAAGAAAAGCATACTTCCACCGTTTTTCAAAATCACAGCTTCTAGAAGGTTTACATCATTTCGTAAAAAACACGAGTTTTTAGAAAATGTGTTTTATTTCATAAATGGAATCAACAAAGTATGCACATTCTACGTCATAACGACTTTCTATAGTTTGCGCTTGCGTTTGGAAATAAGAAAAGCTTACTTCCCCCATTTTTTAAAATCACATCTTCTAGAAGGTTTACATGATTTCTTAAAAATCACAAGTTTTTAGAAAATGTGTTTTATTTCATAAATGGAATCAACAAAGTATGCACATTCTACATCATCACGACTTTCTATAGTTTGCGCACGCGTCCGGAAATAAGAAAAACTTACTTCTACCGTTTTTTAAAATCACAACTTCTAGAAGGTTTACATAATTTCGTAAAAACCACGAGTTTTTAGAAAATGTGTTTTATTTCATCAATGGAATCAACAAAGTGTTCACATTCTACATCATAACTACTGTCTATAGTTTGCACATTCGTCCAGAAATAAGAAAAGCTTACTTCCACCGTTTTTTAAAATCACAGCTTCTCAAAGGTTTACATGATTTCGTAAAAAACACGAGTTTTTAGAAAATGTGTTTTATTTCATAAATGGAATCTACAAAGTATGCACATTCTACGTCATAACTACTTTCTATAGTTTGCGCATTCGTCCGGAAATAAGAAAAGCTTACTTCCACCGTTTTTTAAAATCATAGCTTCTATAAGGTTTACATGATTTCGTAAAAAAACACAAGTTTTTAGAAAATGTGTTTTATTTCATAAATGGAATCTACAAAGTATGCACATTCTACGTCATAACGACTTTATATAGTTTGCGCATGCCTCCGGAAATAAGAAACGCTTACTTCCCCCGTTTTTTAAAATCACAGCTTCTAGAAGGTTTACATGATTTCGTAAAAAACACAACTTTTTAGAAAATGTGTTTTATTTCATAAATGGAATCTACAAAGTATGCACATTCTACGTCATAACGACTTTCTATAGATTGTGCATGCGTTTGGAAATAAGAAAAGCTTACTTCCCCCGTTTTTTAAAATCACAGCTTCTAGAAGGTTTACATGACTTCTTAAAAAACACGAGTTTTTAGAAAATGTGTTTTATTTCATAAATGGAATCAACAAAGTATGCACATTCTACGTCATAACGACATTCTGCAGTTTTCGCATTCGTCCGGAAAAAAGAAAAGTTTACTTCCACCATTTTTTAAAATCACAGCTTCTAGAAGGTTTACATGATTTCGTAAAAAACAAAAGTTTTTAGAAAATGTGTTTTATTTCATCAATGGAATCAACAAAGTATGCACATTCTACATCATAACAACTTTCTATAGTTTGCGCATTCGTCCAGAAATAAGAAAAGCTTACTTCCACCATTTTTTAAAATCACAACTTCTAGAAGGTTTACATGATTTTGTAAAAAACACGCGTTTTTAGAAAATGTGTTTTATTTCATAAATGGAATCAACAAAGTATGCACATTTTACGTCATAACGACTTTCTATAGTTTGCCCTTGCGTTTGGAAATAAGAAAATCTTACTTCCCCCGTTTTTTAAAATCACAGCTTCTAGAAGGTTTACATGATTTCTTAAAAAACAAAACTTTCTATAGTTTGCGCATGCATCCGGAAATAAGAAAAGCTTACCTCCCCCGTTTTTCAAAATCACAGATTCTAGAAGTTTTGCATGATTTCTTAAAAAACACGAGTTTTTAAAAAATGTGTTTTTATTAAATAAATGGAATCAACAAAGTATGCACATTCTACATCATAATGACTTTCTGCAGTTTTCGCATTCGTCCGGAAATAAGAAAATCTTACTTCCACCGTTTTTTAAAATCACAGCTTCTAGAATGTTTACATGATTTCGTAAAAAACATGAGTTTTTAGAAAATGTGTTTTATTTTATCAATGGAATCAACAAAGTATGCACATTCTACATCATAACGACTTTCTATAGTTTGCGCATTCGTCCGGAAATAAGAAAAGCTTACTTCCACCGTTTTTCAAAATCACAGCTTCTAGAAGGTTTACATGACTTCGTAAAAAACACGAGTTTTTAGAAAATCTGTTTTATTTCATAAATGGAATCAACAAAGTATGCACATTCTACGTCATAACGACTTTCTATAGTTTGCGCTTGCGTTTGGAAATAAGAAAAGCTTACTTCCCCCGTTTTTTAAAATCACAGCTTCTAGAAGGTTTACATGACTTCTTAAAAAACACGAGTTTTTAGAAAATGTGTTTTATTTCATAAATGGAATCAACAAAGTATGCACATTCTATGTCATAACGACTTTCTATAGTTTGCGCATTCGTCCGGAAATAAAAAAGATTACTTCCACCGTTTTTCAAAATCACAGCTTCTAGAAGGTTTACATGATTTCGTAAAAAAACACGAGTTTTTAGAAAATGTGTTTTATTTCATAAATGGAATCAACAAAGTATGCACATTCTACGTCATAACGAATTTCTATAGTTTGCGCTTGCGTTTGGAAATAAGAAAAGCTTACTTCCGCTGTTTTTTAAAATCACAACTTCTAGGAGGTTTACATGACTTCTTAAAAAACACGAGTTTTTAGAAAATGTGTTTTATTTCATAAATGTAATCAACAAAGTATGTACATTCTATGTCATAACGACTTTCTATAGTTTGCGCATTCGTCCGGAAATAAAAAAGATTACTTCCACCGTTTTTCAAAATCACAGCTTCTAGAAGGTTTACATGATTTCGTAAAAAACACGAGTTTTTAGAAAATGTGTTTTATTTCATCAATGGAATCAACAAAGTATGCACATTCTATGTCATAACGACTTTCTATAGTTTGCGCATTCGTCCGGAAATAAGAAAAGCTTACTTCCACCGTTTTTTAAAATCACAGCTTCTAGAAGGTTTACATGATTTCGTAAACAACACGAGTTTTTAGAAAATGTGTTTTATTTCATAAATGGAATCAACAAAGTATGCACATTCTACGTCATAATGACTTTCTATAGTTTGCGCTTGCGTTTGGAAATAAGAAAAGCTTACTTCCCCCGTTTTTTAAAATCACAGCTTCTAGAAGGTTTACATGATTTCTTAAAAAACACGAGTTTTTAGAAAATGTGTTTTATTTCATAAATGGAATCAACAAAATATGCACATTCTACATCATAACGAATTTCTATAGTTTGCGCATGCGTCCGGAAATAAGAAAAGCTTACTTCCACAGTTTTTTCAAATCACAGCTTCTAGAAGGTTTACATGATTTCCTAAAAAACATGAGTTTTTAGAAAATTTGTTTTATTTCATAAATTGAATCAACAAAGTATGCACATTCTACGTCATAACGACTTTCTATAGTTTGCGCATGCGTCCGTAAATAAGAAAAGCTTACTTCCACCGTTTTTTAAAATCACAGCTTCTAGAAGGTTTACATGATTTCTTAAAAAACGCGAGTTTTTAGAAAATGTGTTTTATTTCATAAATGGAATCAACAAAGTATGCACATTCTACATCATAACGACTTTCTATAATTTGTGCATGCGTTTTGAAATAAGAAAAGCTTACTTCTCCCATTTTTTAAAATCACAGCTTCTAGAAGGTTTACATGATTTCTTAAAAAACACGAGTTTTTAGAAAATGTTTTTTTTTTCATAAATGGAATCAACAAAGTAGGCACATTCTACGTCTTAACGACTTTCTATAGTTTGCGCATGCGTCTGGAAATAAGAAAAGCTTACTTCCACCGTTTTTTAAAATCAGAGCTTCTAGAAGGTTTACATGATTTCTTAGAAAACATGAGTTTTTAGAAAATGTGTTTTATTTCATAAATGGAATCAACAAAGTATGCACATTCTACATCATAACGACTTTCTATAGTTTACGCATTCGTTCGGAAATAAGAAACGCTTACTTCCTCCATTTTTTAAAATCACAGCTTCTAGAAGGTTTACATGATTTCTTAAAAAACATGAGTTTTTTGAAAATGTGTTTTATTTTATAAATGGAATCAACCATGTATGCACATTCTACGTCATAACGACTTTCTATAGATTGTGCATGCGTTTGGAAATAAGAAAAGCTTACTTCCCCCGTTTTTTAAAATCACAGCTTCTAGAAGGTTTACATGACTTCTTAAAAAACACGAGTTTTTAGAAAATGTGTTTTATTTCATAAATGGAATCAACAAAGTATGCACATTCTATGTCATAACGACTTTCTGCAGTTTTCGCATTCGTCCGGAAATAAGAAAAGCTTACTTCCACCATTTTTTAAAATCACAGCTTCTAGAAGGTTTACATGATTTCGTAAAAAACACGAGTTTTTAGGAAATGTGTTTTATTTCATAAATGGACTCTACAAAGTATGCACATTCTACGTCATAACGACTTTCTATAGTTTGCGCATGCGTTCGGAAATAAGAAAAGCTTACTTCCACCGTTTTTAAAAATCACATCTTCTAGAAGGTTTACATGATTTCTTAAAAAACACGAGTTTTTAGAAAATGTGTTTTATTTCATCAATGGAATCAACGATGTATGCACATTCTAAATCATAACGACTTTCTATAGTTTGCGCATGCGTCAGGAAATAAGAAAAGCTTACTTCCACCGTTTTTTTAAATCACGGCTTCAAGAAGGTTTACATGATTTCTTAAAAAACATGAGTTTTTATAAAATTTCTTTTATTTCATAAATGGAATCAACAAAGTATGCACATTCTACGTCATAACGACTTTCTATAGTTTGAGCATGCGTTTGGAAATAAGAAAATCTTACTTCCACCGTTTTTTAAAATCACAGCTTCTGGAAGGTTTACATGATTTCTTAAAAATCACGAGTTTTTAGAAAATGTGTTTTATTTCATAAATGGAATCTACAAAGTATGCACATTCTACGTCATAACGACTTTTTATAGTTTGCGCATGCGTCCGGAAATAAGAAAAGCTTACTTCCCCCGTTTTTTAAAATCACAGCTTCTAGAAGGTTTACATGATTTCGTAAAAAACACGAGATTTTAGAAAATGTGTTTTATTTCATAAATGGAATTTACAAAGTATGCACATTCTACGTCATAACGACTTTCTATAGTTTGCGCATGCGTTCGGAAATAAGAAAAGCTTACTTCCACCGTTTTTAAAAATCACATCTTCTAGAAGGTTTACATGATTTCTTAAAAAACACGAGTTTTTAGAAAATGTGTTTTATTTCGAAAATGGAATCAACCATGTATGCACATTCTACATCATAACGACTTTCTATAGTTTGCGCATGCGTCAGGAAATAAGAAAAGCTTACATCTCCCGTTTTTTAAAATCACAGCTTCTGAAAGGTTTACATGATTTCTTAAAAAACACAAGTTTTTAGAAAATGTGTTTTATTTCATAAATGGAATGAACAAAGTATGCACATTCTACCTCATAACGACTTTCTATAGTTTGCGCATGCGTTTGGAAATAAGAAAAGCTTACTTACCCCGTTTTTTAAAATCACAGCTTCTAGAAGGTTTACATGATTTCGTAAAAAACACGAGTTTTTAGAAAATGTGTTTTATTTCATAAATGGAATCTACAAAGTATGCACATTCTATGTCATAACGACTTTCTATAGTTTGCGCATGCGTCAGGAAATAAGAAAAGCTTACTTCCCCCGTTTTTTAAAATCACAGCTTCTAGAAGGTTTACATGATTTCTTAAAAAACACGAGTTTTTAGAAAATGTGTTTTATTTCATAAATGGAATCTACAAAGTATGCACATTCTATGTCATAACGACTTTCTATAGTTTGCGCATGCGTCCGGAAATAAGAAAAGCTTACTTCCCCCGTTTTTTAAAATCACACCTTCTAGAAGTTTTACATGATTTCGTAAAAAACACGAGGTTTTAAAAAATGCGTTTTATTTCATAAATGGTATCAACAAAGTATGCACATTCTACGTCATAACGACTTTCTATAGTTTGCGCTTGCGTTTGGAAATAAGAAAAGCTTACTTCCCCAGTTTTTTAAAATCACAGCTTCTAGAAGGTTTACATGACTTCTTAAAAAACACGAGTTTTTAGAAAATGTGTTTTATTTCATCAATGGAATCAACAAAGTATGCACATTCTGTGTCATAACGACTTTCTATAGTTTGCGCATTCGTCCGGAAATAAGAAAAGCTTACTTACCCCGTTTTTTAAAATCACAGCTTCTAGAAGGTTTACATGATTTCGTAAAAAACACGAGTTTTTAGAAAATGTGTTTTATTTCATAAATGGAATCTACAAAGTATGCACATTCTATGTCATAACGACTTTCTATAGTTTGCGCATGCGTCCGGAAATAAGAAAAGCTTACTTCCCCCGTTTTTTAAAATCACAGCTTCTAGAAGGTTTACATGATTTCGTAAAAAACACGAGTTTTTAGAAAATGTGTTTTATTTCATAAATGGAATCTACAAAGTATGCACATTCTACGTCATAACTACTTTCTATAGTTTGCGCATGCGTCCGGAAATAAGAAAAGCTTACCTCCGCCGTTTTTTAAAATCACAGATTATAGAAGTTTTGCATGATTTCTTAAAAAACACGATTTTTTAAAAAATGTGTTTTATTAAATAAATGGAATCAACAAAGTATGCACATTCTACATCATAACGACTTTCTATAGTTTGCGCATGCGTCCGGAAATAAGAAACGCTTACTTCCCCCGTTTTTTAAAATCAGAGCTTCTAGAAGGTTTACATGATTGCGTAAAAAACACAAGTTTTTAGAAAATGTGTTTTATTTCATAAATGGAATCTACAAAGTATGCACATTCTACGTCATAACGACTTTCTATAGATTTTTCATGCGTTTGGAAAAAAGAAAAGCTTACTTCCCTCGTTTTTTAAAATCACAGCTTCAAGAAGGTTTACATGATTTCGTAAAAAAGACAAGTTTTTAGAAAATGTGTTTTATTTCATCAATGGAATCAACAAAGTATGCACATTCTACGTCATAACGACTTTCTATAGTTTGCGCTTGCGTTTGGAAATAAGAAAAGCTTACTTCCCTCGTTTTTTAAAATCACGGCTTCTAGAAGGTTTACATGATTTCTTAAAAAACACGACTTTTTAGAAAATGTGTTTTATTAAATAAATGGAATCAACAAAGTATGCACATTCTACGTCATAACGACTTTCTATAGTTTGCGCATGCGTCCGGAAATAAGAAAAGCTTACTTCCACCGTTTTTTAAAATGACAACTTCTAGAAGGTTTACATGATTTCGTAAAAAATACGAGTTTTTAGAAAATGTGTTTTATTTCATAAATGGAATCTACAACGTATGCACATTCTACGTCATAACGACTTTCTATAGTTTTCGCATGCATCCGGAAATAAGAAAAGCTTACTTCCCCCGTTTTTTAAAATCACAGCTTCTAGAAGGTTTACATGATTTCGTAAAAAACACGAGTTTTTAGAAAATGTGTTTTATTTCATAAATGGAATCTACAAAGTATGCACATTCTACGTCATAACGACTTTCTATAGTTTGCGCTTGCGTTTGGAAATAAGAAAAGCTTACTTCCCTCGTTTTTTAAAATCACAGCTTCTAGAAGGTTTACATGACTTCTTAAAAAACACGAGTTTTTAGAAAATGTGTTTTATTTCATAAATGGAATCAACAAAGTATGCACATTCTATGTCATAACGACTTTCTGCAGTTTTCGCATTCGTCCAGAAATAAGAAACCTTACTTCCACCGTTTTTTAAAATCACAGCTTCTGGAAGGTTTACATGATTTCGTAAAAAACACGAGTTTTTAGAAAATGTGTTTTATCTCATCAATGGAATCAACAAAGTATGCACATTCTACGTCATAACTACTTTCTATAGTTTGCGCATTCGTCCAGAAATAAGAAAAGCTTACTTCCACCGTTTTTCAAAATCACAGCTTCTAGAAGGTTTACATGATTTCGTAAAAAACACGAGTTTTTAGAAAATGTGTTTTATTTAATAAATGGAATCAACAAAGTATGCACATTCTACATCATAACGAGTTTCTATAGTTTGCGCTTGCGTTTGGAAATAAGAAAAGCTTACTTCCCCCGTTTTTTAAAATCAAGGCTTCTAGAAGGTTTACATGACTTCTTAAAAAACACGAGTTTTTAGAAAATGTGTTTTATTTCATAAATGGAATCAACAAAGTATGCATATTCTACGTCATAACGACTTTCTGCAGTTTTCGCATTCATCCGGAAATAAGAAAAGCTTACTTCCACCGTTTTTTAAAATCACAGCTTCTAGAAGTTTTACATGATTTCGTAAAAAACACGAGGTTTTAAAAAATGTGTTTTATTTCATAAATGGTATCAACAAAGTATGCACATTCTACGTCATAACGACTTTCTATAGTTTGCGCTTGCGTTTGGAAATAAGAAAAGCTTACTTCCCCAGTTTTTTAAAATCACAGCTTCTAGAAGGTTTACATGACTTCTTAAAAAACACGAGTTTTTAGAAAATGTGTTTTATTTCATAAATGGAATCAACAAAGTATGCACATTCTACGTCATAACGACTTTCTGCAGTTTTCGCATTCATCCGGAAATAAGAAAAGCTTGCTTCCACCGTTTTTTAAAATCACAGCTTCTAGAAGGTTTACATGATTTCGTAAAAAACATGAGTTTTTAGAAAATGTGTTTTATTTCATCAATGGAATCAGCAAAGTATGCACATTCTACGTCATAACGACTTTCTATAGTTTGCGCGTTCGTCCGGAAATAAGAAAAGCTTACTTCCACCGTTTTTTAAAATCAAATTTCTAGAATGTTTACATGATTTCGTAAAAAACACGACTTTTTAGAAAATGTGTTTTATTTCATAAATGGAATCAACAAAGTATGCACATTCTACATCATAATGACTTTCTATAGTTTGCGCTTGCGTTTGGAAATAAGAAAAGCTTACTTCCCCCGTTTTTTAAAATCACATCTTCTAGAAGGTTTACATGATTTCTTAAAAACCACAAGTTTTTAGAAAATGTGTTTTATTTCATAAATTTGATCAACAAAGTATGCACATTCTACATCATCACGACTTTCTATAGTTTGCGCATGCGTCTGGAAATAAGAAAAGCTTACTTCTACCGTTTTTTAAAATCACAGCTTCTAGAAGGTTTACATAATTTCGTAAAAACCACGAGTTTTTAGAAAATGTGTTTTATTTCATCAATGGAATCAACAAAGTATTCACATTCTACGTCATAACTACTGTCTATATTTTGCGCATTCGTCCGGAAATAAGAAAAGCTTACTTCCACCGTTTTTTAAAATCACAGCTTCTCAAAGGTTTACATGATTTCGTAAAAAACACATGATTTCGTAAAAAACACGAGTTTTTAGAAAATGTGTTTTATTTCATAAATGGAATCTACAAAGTATGCACATTCTACGTCATAACTACTTTCTGTAGTTTGCGCATTCGTCCGGAAATAAGAAAAGCTTACTTCCACCGTTTTTTAAAATCACAGCTTCTATAAGGTTTACATGATTTCGTAAAAAACACGAGTTTTTAGAAAATGTGTTTTATTTCATAAATGGAATCTACAAAGTATGCACATTCTACGTCATAACGACTTTCTATAGTTTGCGCATGCCTCCGGAAATAAGAAACGCTTACTTCCCTCGTTTTTTAAAATCACAGCTTCTAGAAGGTTTACATGATTTCGTAAAAAACACAACTTTTTAGAAAATGTGTTTTATTTCATAAATGGAATCTACAAAGTATGCACATTCTACGTCATAACTACTTTCTATAGATTGTGCATGCGTTTGGAAATAAGAAAAGCTTACTTCCCCCGTTTTTTAAAATCACAGCTTCTAGAAGGTTTACATGACTTCTTAAAAAACACGAGTTTTTAGAAAATGTGTTTTATTTCATAAATGGAATCAACAAAGTATGCACATTCTACGTCATAACGACTTCCTGCAGTTTTCGCATTCGTCCGGAAATAAGAAAAGTTTACTTCCACCATTTTTTAAAATCATAGCTTCTAGAAGGTTTACATGATTTCGTAAAAAACAAAAGTTTTTAGAAAATGTGTTTTATTTCATCAATGGAATCAACAAAGTATGCACATTCTACATCATAACAACTTTCTATAGTTTGCGCATTCGTCCGGAAATAAGAAAAGCTTACTTCCACCATTTTTTAAAATCACAGCTTCTAGAAGGTTTACATGATTTCGTAAAAAACATGAGTTTTTAGAAAATGTGTTTTATTTCATAAATGGAATCAACAAAGTATGCACATTTTACGTCATAACGACTTTCTATAGTTTGCCCTTGCGTTTGGAAATAAGAAAATCTTACTTCCCCCGTTTTTTAAAATCACAGCTTCTAGAAGGTTTACATGATTTCTTAAAAAACACGACTTTCTATAGTTTGCGCATGCATCCGGAAATAAGAAAAGCTTACCTCCCCCGTTTTTTAAAATCGCAGATTCTAGAAGTTTTGCATGATTTCTTAAAAAACACGAGTTTTTAAAAAATGTGTTTTTATAAAATAAATGGAATCAACAAAGTATGCACATTCTACATCATAATGACTTGCTGCAGTTTTCGCATTCGTCCAGAAATAAGAAAATCTTACTTCCACCGTTTTTTAAAATCATAGCTTCTAGAAGGTTTACATGATTTCGTAAAAAACATGAGTTTTTAGAAAATGTGTTTTATTTTATCAATGGAATCAACAAAGTATGCACATTCTACGTCATAACGGCTTTCTATAGTTTGCGCATTCGTCCGGAAATAAGAAAAGCTTACTTCCACCGTTTTTTAAAATCACAGCTTCTAGAAGGTTTACATGATTTCTTAAAAAACACGAGTTTTTAGAAACTGTGTTTTATCTCATAAATGGAATCTACAAGTATGCAAATTCTACGTCATAACGACTTTGTATAGTTTGCGCATGCGTCCGGAAATAAGAAAAGCTTACTTGCCCCGTTTTTTAAAATCACAGCGTCTAGAAGGTTTACATGATTTCTTAAAAAACACGAGTTTTTAGAAAATATGTTTTATTTCATAAATGCAATCTACAAAGTATGCACATTCTACGTCATAACGACTTTCTATAGTTTGCGCATGCGTCCGGAAATAAGAAAAGCTTACTTCCCCCGTTTTTTAAAATCACAGCTTCTAGAATGTTTACATGATTTCGTAAAAAACACGAGTTTTTAGAAAATGTGTTTTATTTCATAAATGGAATCAACAAAGTATGCACATTCTATGTCATAACGACTTTCTGCAGTTTTCGCATTCGTCCAGAAATAAGAAAAGCTTACTTCCACCGTTTTTTAAAATCACAGCTTCTAGAAGGTTTACATGATTTCGTAAAAAACACGAGTTTTTGGAAAATGTGTTTTATTTCATCAATGGAATCAACAAAGTATGCACATTCTATGTCATAACGACTTTCTATAGTTTGCGCATTCGTCCGGAAATAAGAAAAGCTTACTTCCACCGTTTTTTAAAATCACAGCTTCTAGAAGGTTTACATGATTTCTTAAAAACACGAGTTTTTAGAAAATGTGTTTTATTTCATAAATGGAATCTACAAAGTAGGCATATTCTACGTCATAACGACTTTCTATAGTTTGCACATGCGTTTGGAAATAAGAAAAGCTTACTTCCCCCGTTTTTTAAAATCACAGCTTCTAGAAGGTTTGCATGATTTCTTAAAAAACACGAGTTTTTAGAAAATGTGTTTTATTTCATAAACTGAATCAACAAAGTATGCACATTCTATCTCATAGCGACTTTCTATAGTTTGCGCTTGCGTTTGAAAATAAGAAACGCTTACATCTCCCGTTTTTTAAAATCACAGCTTCTACAAGGTTTACATGATTTCTTAAAAAACACGAGTTTTTAGAAAATGTGTTTTATTTCATAAATTGAATCAACAAAGTATGCACATTCTACGTCATAACGAATTTCTATAGTTTGCGCATGCGTCCGAAAATAAGAAAAGCTTACATCCCCCATTTTTTAAAATCACAGCTTCTAGAAGGTGTATATGATTTCTTAAAAAACACGAGTTTTTAGAAAATGTGTTTTATTTCATACATGGAATCTACAAAGTATGCACATTCTACGTCATAACTACTTTCTATAGATTGTGCATGCGTTTGGAAATAAGAAAAGCTTACTTCCCCCGTTTTTTAAAATCACAGCTTCTAGAAGGTTTACATGACTTCTTAAAAAACACGAGTTTTTAGAAAATGTGTTTTATTTCATAAATGGAATCAACAAAGTATGCACATTCTACGTCATAACGACTTCCTGCAGTTTTCGCATTCGTCCGGAAATAAGAAAAGTTTACTTCCACCATTTTTTAAAATCATAGCTTCTAGAAGGTTTACATGATTTCGTAAAAAACAAAAGTTTTTAGAAAATGTGTTTTATTTCATCAATGGAATCAACAAAGTATGCACATTCTACATCATAACAACTTTCTATAGTTTGCGCATTCGTCCGGAAATAAGAAAAGCTTACTTCCACCATTTTTTAAAATCACAGCTTCTAGAAGGTTTACATGATTTCGTAAAAAACATGAGTTTTTAGAAAATGTGTTTTATTTCATAAATGGAATCAACAAAGTATGCACATTTTACGTCATAACGACTTTCTATAGTTTGCCCTTGCGTTTGGAAATAAGAAAATCTTACTTCCCCCGTTTTTTAAAATCACAGCTTCTAGAAGGTTTACATGATTTCTTAAAAAACACGACTTTCTATAGTTTGCGCATGCATCCGGAAATAAGAAAAGCTTACCTCCCCCGTTTTTTAAAATCGCAGATTCTAGAAGTTTTGCATGATTTCTTAAAAAACACGAGTTTTTAAAAAATGTGTTTTTATAAAATAAATGGAATCAACAAAGTATGCACATTCTACATCATAATGACTTGCTGCAGTTTTCGCATTCGTCCAGAAATAAGAAAATCTTACTTCCACCATTTTTTAAAATCATAGCTTCTAGAAGGTTTACATGATTTCGTAAAAAACATGAGTTTTTAGAAAATGTGTTTTATTTTATCAATGGAATCAACAAAGTATGCACATTCTACGTCATAACGGCTTTCTATAGTTTGCGCATTCGTCCGGAAATAAGAAAAGCTTACTTCCACCGTTTTTTAAAATCACAGCTTCTAGAAGGTTTACATGATTTCTTAAAAAACACGAGTTTTTAGAAACTGTGTTTTATCTCATAAATGGAATCTACAAGTATGCAAATTCTACGTCATAACGACTTTGTATAGTTTGCGCATGCGTCCGGAAATAAGAAAAGCTTACTTGCCCCGTTTTTTAAAATCACAGCGTCTAGAAGGTTTACATGATTTCTTAAAAAACACGAGTTTTTAGAAAATATGTTTTATTTCATAAATGCAATCTACAAAGTATGCACATTCTACGTCATAACGACTTTCTATAGTTTGCGCATGCGTCCGGAAATAAGAAAAGCTTACTTCCCCCGTTTTTTAAAATCACAGCTTCTAGAATGTTTACATGATTTCGTAAAAAACACGAGTTTTTAGAAAATGTGTTTTATTTCATAAATGGAATCAACAAAGTATGCACATTCTATGTCATAACGACTTTCTGCAGTTTTCGCATTCGTCCAGAAATAAGAAAAGCTTACTTCCACCGTTTTTTAAAATCACAGCTTCTAGAAGGTTTACATGATTTCGTAAAAAACACGAGTTTTTGGAAAATGTGTTTTATTTCATCAATGGAATCAACAAAGTATGCACATTCTATGTCATAACGACTTTCTATAGTTTGCGCATTCGTCCGGAAATAAGAAAAGCTTACTTCCACCGTTTTTTAAAATCACAGCTTCTAGAAGGTTTACATGATTTCTTAAAAACACGAGTTTTTAGAAAATGTGTTTTATTTCATAAATGGAATCTACAAAGTAGGCATATTCTACGTCATAACGACTTTCTATAGTTTGCACATGCGTTTGGAAATAAGAAAAGCTTACTTCCCCCGTTTTTTAAAATCACAGCTTCTAGAAGGTTTGCATGATTTCTTAAAAAACACGAGTTTTTAGAAAATGTGTTTTATTTCATAAATGGAATCAACAAAGTATGCACATTCTATCTCATAGCGACTTTCTATAGTTTGCGCTTGCGTTTGAAAATAAGAAACGCTTACATCTCCCGTTTTTTAAAATCACAGCTTCTACAAGGTTTACATGATTTCTTAAAAAACACGAGTTTTTAGAAAATGTGTTTTATTTCATAAATTGAATCAACAAAGTATGCACATTCTACGTCATAACGAATTTCTATAGTTTGCGCATGCGTCCGAAAATAAGAAAAGCTTACATCCCCCATTTTTTAAAATCACAGCTTCTAGAAGGTGTATATGATTTCTTAAAAAACACGAGTTTTTAGAAAATGTGTTTTATTTCATACATGGAATCTACAAAGTATGCACATTCTACGTCATAACGACTTTCTATAGTTTGCGCATGCGTCAGGATATAAGAAAAGCTTACTTCCACCGTTTTTTAAAATCACGGATTCTAGAAGGTTTACATGATTTCTTAAAAAACATGAGTTTTTATAAAATGTCTTTTATTTCATAAATGGAATCAACAAAGTATGCACATTCTACGTCATAACGACTTTCTATAGATTGAGCATGCGTTTGGAAATAAGAAAATCTTACTTCCACCGTTTTTTAAAATCACAGCTTCTAGAAGGTTTACATGATTTCTTAAAAAACACGAGTTTTTAGAAAATGTGTTTTATTTCATAAATGAAATCTACAAAGTATGCACTTTCTACGTCATAACGACTTTTTATAGTTTGCGCATGCGTCCGGAAATAAGAAAAGCTTACTTCCCCCGTTTTTTAAAATCACAGCTTCTAGAAGGTTTACATGATTTCTTAAAAACACGAGTTTTTAGAAAATGTGTTTTATTTCATAAATGGAATCAACAAAGTATGCACATTCTACGTCATAACGACTTTCTATAGTTTGCGCATTCGTCTGGAAAGCTTACTTCCCCCGTTTTTTAAAATGACAGCTTCTAGAAGGTTTACATGATTTCTTAAAAACACGAGTTTTTAGAAAATGTTTTTTATTTCATAAATGGAATCTACAAAGTAGGCACATTCTACGTCATAACGACTTTCTATAGTTTGCACATGCGTTTGGAAATAAGAAAAGCTTACTTCCCCCGTTTTTTAAAATCACAGCTTCTAGAAGGTTTGCATGATTTCTTAAAAAACACGAGTTTTTAGAAAATGTGTTTTATTTCATAAATGGAATCAACAAAGTATGCACATTCTATGTCATAACGACTTTCTATAGTTTGCGCTTGCGTTTGAAAATAACAAACGCTTACTTCCCCCGTTTTTTAAAATCACAGCTTCTACAAGGTTTACATGATTTCTTAAAAAACACGAGTTTTTAGAAAATGTGTTTTATTTCATAAATTGAATCAACAAAGTATGCACATTCTACGTCATAACGAATTTCTATAGTTTGCGCATGCGTCCGAAAATAAGGAAAGCTTACATCCCCCATTTTTTAAAATCACAGCTTCTAGAAGGTTTATATGATTTCTTAAAAAACACGAGTTTTTAGAAAATGTGTTTTATTTCATACATGGAATCTACAAAGTATGCACATTCTACGTCATAACGACTTTCTATAGTTAGCGCATGCATCCGGAAATAAGAAAAGCTTACTTCCCCCATTTTTTAAAATCACAGCTTCTAGAAGGTTTACATGATTTCTTAAAAAACACGAGTTTTTAGAAAATGTGTTTTATTTCATAAATGGAATCAACCATGTAGGCACATTCTACGTCATAACGATTTTCTATAGTTTGCGCATGCGTCAGGAAATAAGAAAATCTTACTTCCACCGTTTTTTAAAATCACAGCTTCTAGAAGGTTTACATGATTTCGTAAAAAACACGAGTTTTTAGAAAATATGTTTTATTTCATAAATGGAATCTACAGAATATGCACATTCTACGTCATAAAGACTTTCTATAGTTTGCGCATGCGTCCGAAAATAAGAAAAGCTTACTTGCCCCGTTTTTTGAAATCACAGCTTCTAGAGTGTTTACATGATTTCTTAAAAAACACGAGTTTTTATAAAATGTGTTTTATTTCATAAATAGAATCAACAAGGTATGCACATTCTACGTCATAACGACTTTCTATACTTTGCGCATGCGTTTGGAAATATGAAAAGCTTACTTCCACCATTTTTTAAAATCATAGCTTCTAGAAGGTTTACATGATTTCGTAAAAAACACTAGTTTTTAGAAAATGTGTTTTATTTCATAAATGGAATCTACAAAGTATGCACATTCTACGTCATAACGACTTTCTATAGTTTGCGCATCTGTCTGGAAATAAGAAAAGCTTACTTCCACCATTTTTCAAAATCACAGCTTCTATATGGTTTACATGATTTCTTAAAAACCACGAGTTTTTAGAAAATGTGTTTTATTTCCTAAATGGAATCAACAAAGTATGCACATTCTACGTCATAACGACTTTCTATAGTTTGCACATTCGTCTGGAAATAAGAAAAGATTACTTCCACCGTTTATGAAAATCACAACTTCTAGAAGGTTTACATGATTTCGTAAAAAACACGAGTTTTTAGAAAATGTGTTTTATTTGATAAATGCAATCTACAAAGTATGCCCATTCTACGTCATAACGACTTTCTATAGTTTCCGCATGCGTCCAGAAATAAGAAAAGCTTACTTCCCCCGTTTTTTAAAATCACAGCTTCTAGATGGTTTACATGATTTCTTAAAACACACGAGTTTTTAGAAAATCTGTTTTATTTCAAAAATGGAATCAACAAAGTATGCACATTCTATGTGATAACGAATTTCTATAGTTTGCGCATGCATTTGGAAATAAGAAAAGCTTACTTCCCCCGTTTTTTAAAATCACAACTTCTAGAAGGTTTACATGATTTCTTAAAAAACACAAGTTTTTAGAAAATGTGTTTTATTTCATAAAGGGAATCAACAAAGTATGCACATTCTACGTCGTAAATAATTTCTATAGTTTGCGCATGCGTCCGGAAATAAGAAAATCTTACTTCCACCGTTTTTTAAAATCACAGCTTCTACTAGGTTTACATGATTTCGTAAAAAACACGAGTTTTTAGAAAATGTGCTTTATTTCATAAATGGAATCTACAAAGTATTCACATTCTCCGTCATAACGACTTTCTATAGTTTGCGCATGCGTCCGGAAATAAGAAAATCTTACTTCCCCCGTTTTTTAAAATCACAGCTTCTAGAAGGTTTACATGATTTCCTTAAAAACATGAGTTTTTAGAAAATTTGTTTTATTTCATAAATTGAATCAACAAAGTATGCACATTCTACGTCATAACGACTTTCTATAGTTTGCGCCTGCGTCCGTAAATAAGAAAAGCTTACTTCCACCGTTTTTTAAAATCACAGCTTCTAGAAGGTTTACACGATTTCTTAAAAAACGCGAGTTTTTAGAAAATGTGTTTTATTTCATAAATGGAATCAACAAAGTATGCACATCCTACATCATAACGACTTTCTATAGTTTGTGCATGCGTTTGGAAATAAGAAAAGCTTACTTCCCCCATTTTTTAAAATCACAGCTTCTAGAAGGTTTACATGATTTCTTAAAAAACACGAGTTTTTAGAAAATGTTTTTTTTTTTCATAAATGGAATCAACAAAGTATACACATTCTACGTCTTAACGACTTTCTATAGTTTGCGCATGCGTCTGGAAATAAGAAAAGCTTACTTCCACCGTTTTTTAAAATCAGAGCTTCTAGAAGGTTTACATGATTTCTTAAAAAACGCGAGTTTTTAGAAAATGTGTTTTATTTCATAAATGGAATCAACAAAGTATGCACATTCTACGTCATAACGACTTTCTATAGTTTGCGCATTCGTTCGGAAATAAGAAACGCTTACTTCCCCCGTTTTTTAAAATCACAGCTTCTAGAAGGTTTACCTGATTTCGTAAAAAACACGAGTTTTTAGAAAATGTGTTTTATTTCATAAATGGAATCTACAAAGTATGCACATTCTACGTCATAACGACTTTCTATAGTTTGAGCATGCGTTTGGAAATAAGAAAAGCTTACTTCCCCCCTTTTTTAAAATCACAGCTTCTAGAAGGTTTACATGATTTCTTAAAAAACACGAATTTTTAGAAAATGTGTTTTATTTCATAAATGGAATCAACAAAGTATGCACATTCTACGTCATAACGACTTTCTATAGTTTGCGAATGCGTCCGGAAATAAGAAAAGCTTACTTCCCCCGTTTTTTAAAATCACAGCTTCTAGAAGGTTTACATGATTTCTTAAAAAACACGAGTTTTTAGAAAATGTGTTTTATTTCATAAATGGGATCAACAAAGTATGCACATTCTACGTCATAACGACTTTCTATAGTTTGCGTATTCGTCCGGAAATAAGAAAAGCTTACTTCCACCGTTTTTTAAAATCACAGCTTCTAGAAGGTTTACATGATTTCGTAAAAAACACGAGTTTTTAGAAAAATTGTTTTATTTCATAAATGGAATCAACCATGTATGCACATTCTACGTCATAACGACTTTCTATAGTTTGTACATGCGTCCGGAAATAAGAAAAGCTTACTTCCACCATTTTTTAAAATCACAGCTTCTAGAAGGTTTACATGATTTCGTAAAAAACACGAGTTTTTAGAAAATGTGTTTTATTTCATAAATGGAATCTACAAAGTATGCACATTCTACGTCATAACGACTTTCTATAGTTTGCGCATGCGTCCGAAAATAAGAAAAGCTTACTTCCCCCGTTTTTTAAAATCACAGCTTCTAGAAGGTTTACATGATTTCTTAAAAAACACGAGTTTTTAGAAAATGTGTTTTATTTCATAAATGAAATCAACAAAGTATGCACATTCTACGTCATAACGACTTTCTATAGTTTGCGCATGCGTTTGGAAATATGAAAAACTTACTTCCGCTGTTTTTTAAAATCACAGCTTCTAGAAGGTTTACATGATTTCTTAAAAAACATGAGTTTTTAGAAAATGTGTTTTATTTCTTAAACAGAATCAACAAAGTATGCACATTCTACGTCATAATGACTTTCTATAGTTTGCGGATGCGTCCGGAAATAAGAAAAGCTTACTTCCACCGTTTTTTAAAATCACAGCTTCTAGAAGGTTTACATGATTTCTTAAAAAACACGAGTTTTTAGAAACTGTGTTTTATCTCATAAATGGAAGCTACAAGTATGCAAATTCTACGTCATAACGACTTTGTATAGTTTGCGCATGCGTCCGGAAATAAGAAAAGCTTACTTGCCCCGTTTTTTAAAATCACAGCGTCTAGAAGGTTTACATGATTTCTTAAAAAACACGAGTTTTTAGAAAATATGTTTTATTTCATAAATGCAATCTACAAAGTATGCACATTCTACGTCATAACGACTTTCTATAGTTTGCGCATGCGTTCGGAAATAAGAAAAGCTTACTTCCCCCGTTTTTTAAAATCACAGCTTCTAGAAGGTTTACATGATTTCGTAAAAAACACGAGTTTTTAGAAAATGTGTTTTATTTCATAAATGGAATCAACAAAGTATGCACATTCTACGTCATAACGACTTTCTATAGTTTGTGCTTGCGTTTGGAAATAAGAAAAGCTTACTTCCACCTTTTTTTAAAATCACAGCTTCTAAAAGGTTTACATGATTTCTTAAAAATCATGAGTTTTTAGGAAATCTGTTTTATTTCATAAATGGAATCAAAAAGTATGCACATTCTACGTCATAACGACTTTCTATAGTTTGCGCATGCGTCTGGAAATAAGAAAAGCTTACTTCTACCTTTTTTTAAAATCACAGCTTCTATAAGGTTTACATAATTTCGTAAAAAACACGAGTTTTTAGAAAATGTGTTTTATTAAATAAATGGAATCAACAAAGTATGCACATTCTACGTCATAACAACTTTCTATAGTTTGTGCATGAGTGTGGAAATAAGAAAAGCTTACTTCCCCCGTTTTTTAAAATCACAGCTTCTAGAAGGTTTACATGATTTCTTAAAAAACACGAGTTTTTAGAAAATGTGTTTTATTTCATAAATGGAATCTACAAAGTATGCACATTCTACGTCATAATGACTTTCTATTGTTTGCGCATTCGTCCGGAAATAAGAAAAGCTTACTTCCACCGTTTTTTAAAATCACAGCTTCCAGAAGGTTTACATGATTTCTTAAAAAACACGAGTTTTTAGAAAATGTGTTTTATTTGATAAATGGAATCTACAAAGTATGCACATTCTACGTCATAACGACTTTCTATAGTTTGCACATGCGTTTGGAAATAAGAAAAGCTAACTTCCCCCGTTTTTTAAAATCACAGCTTCTAGAAGGTTTACATGATTTCTTTAAAAACACGAGTTTTTAGAAAATGTGTTTTATTTCATAAATCGAATCAACAAAGTATGCACATTCTACGTCATAACGACTTTCTATAGTTTGCGCATGTGTCCGGAAATAAGAAAAGCTTACTTTGGCATGTAATTTGTGCCCTGGGAGATCCAATAGGTTGAGCCTTGTGCTCGTAATTAGTCCTGGGATTCTCTTTCGAGGTTTTGTGGTGAGGTCACATGTAATTTGTGCCCTGGGAGATCCTATAGGTAGAGCCGTGTGCTCATAACAACCTGGGATGCTCTTTCGAGGTTTTGTGACGCACGTAATAAGTCCTGAGGATTTCACAGTATGGCTAGTGATGATGAAGACCTGCAGGTGGTGGGCCTACATCCAGTATGAAAAAGGACTGGCTCTGTAGAAATTCCTATGACAAGTAGATTCAGAGATTGATTGAGATAGCAGCAGCAGTGACGATGATGATGACTCGATGACGATTATCCAGTGACGATGATCCAGAGAAGATGACTTGTGCTAGAAGAACTGTGCTGAGAAATACCTTCCTAGTTAAGAGGGAGTGTTGATGTATATGTAACTTCGGAATGTATTTCACATATATGTATATTGTATTCCTATAGAGATGGTATTATTCCTCTATATGGAAGTGTCGTCATTTATATTTTAAGTGTCGTAACTTATACTTGATGGGTTATTAGACCACCTTATTTGGGGTCGGCCCTGTATAAGTCATGTGGGTCAAAGGGTTATTAGACCACCCTATTGGGGGTCGGCCCACTCAACATTATGTTATGTGGTTAAGTTCGAGCCTACATGAGTTAGGTAAAAAGGCAAGTCAAGTCAAGTATAAATAGAGTGCGGGAGGCACTCTATTTACTCACTCACTTCTCACACATGCACTCAAGGAGGAGTGGCGCACTTATGGAGGAGGAGGATCTGCTGCTAGGTTATGGCTATCTCTCTTGGTTGGTTGTATCATTTCTCTATCTATCTCTGAGGAAGTTATTAGGGTTTTTCACCTTTATGGTTTTCCCCAAGAAAATCTTTGTGTCTCTTGTGTGCTTGCATTATTGTCTCCATGATTGATATGTTGTAGATATGCTGTACATGTTGTTCTCTCAGTTAAGATCCTAGATCAGATTGAAGTAAATTCTGAAAATTTAACAGTTTGCGCATGCGTCTGAAAATAAGAAAAGCTTACTTCCACCGTTTTTTAAAATCACAGCTTCTAGAAGCTTTACATGATTTCGTAAAAAACACGAGTTTTTAGAAAATGTGTTTTATTTCATAAATGGAATCAACAAAGTATGTACATTCTACGTCATAACGACTTTCTATACTTTGCGCATGCGTTTGGAAATAAGAAAAGCTTACTTCCCCCGTTTTTTAAAATCACAGCTTCTAGAAGGTTTACATGATTTCTTAAAAAACACGAGTTTTTAGAAAATCTGTTTTATTTCATAAATATAATCAACAAAGTATGCATATTCTATGTCATAACGAATTTATATAGATTGTGCATGCGTCCGGAAATAAGAAAAGCTTACTTCCACCGTTTTTTAAAATCACAGCTTCTAGAAGGTTTACATCATTTCGTAAAAAACACGAGTTTTTAGAAAATGTGTTTTATATCATAAATGGAATCTACAAAGTATGCACATTCTACGTCATAACGACTTTCTATAGTTTGCGCATGCGTCCGGAAATAAGAAAAGCTTACTTCCCCCGTTTTTTAAAATCACAGCTTCTAGAAGGTTTACATGATTTCCTAAAAAACACGAGTTTTTAGAAAATGTGTTTTATTTCATAAATGGAATCAACAAAGTATGCACATTCTATGTCATAAGGAATTTCTATAGATTGCGCATGCGTCCAGAAATAAGAAAAGCTTACTTCCCCCGTTTTTTAAAATGACATCTTCTAGAAGGTTTACATGATTTCTTAAAAAACACGAGTTTTTAGAAAATGTGTTTTATTTCATAAATGGAATCAACAAAGTATGCATATTCTACGTCATAACCACTTTCTATAGTTTGCGCATGCGTTCGGAAATAAGAAAAGCTTACTTCCACCGTTTTTTAAAATCATAGCTTCTAGAAGCTTTACATGATTTCGTAAAAAACACGAGTTTTTAGAAAATGTGTTTTATTTCATAAATGGAATCAACAAAGTATGTACATTATACGTCATAACGACTTTCTATACTTTGCGCATGCGTTTGGAAATAAGAAAAGCTTACTTCCCCCATTTTTTAAAATCACAGCTTCTAGAAGGTTTACATGATTTCTTAAAAAACACGAGTTTTTAGAAAATGTGTTTTATTTCATAAATAGAATCAACAAAGTATGCATATTCTATGTCATAACGACTTTATATAGATTACGCATGCGTCCGGAAATAAGAAAAGCTTACTTCCACCGTTTTTTAAAATCATAGCTTCTAGAAGGTTTACATGATTTCGTAAAAAACGCGAGTTTTTAGAAAATGTGTTTTATTTCATAAATGGAATCTACAAAGTATGCACATTTTACGTCATAACGACTTTCTATAGTTTACGCATGCGTTTGGAAATAAGAAAAGCTTACTTCCCCGTTTTTTAAAATCACAGCTTCTAGAAGGTTTACATGATTTCTTAAAAAACACGAGTTTTTAGAAAATGTGTTTTATTTCATAAATGGAATCAACAAAGTATGCACATTCTACATCATAACGACTTTCTATAGTTTGCGCATTCGTCCGGAAATAAGAAAAGCTTACTTCCACCGTTTTTTAAAATCACAGATTTTAGAAGGTTTAGATGATTTCGTAAAAAACGCGAGTTTTTAGAAAATGTCTTTTATTTCATCAATGGAATCTACAAAGTATGCACATTCTACGTCATAACGAATTTCTATAGTTTGCGCATGAGTTTGAAAATAAGTAAATCTTACTTCCCCCGTTTTTTAAAATCATAGCTTCTAGAAGGTTTACATGATTTCTTAAAAAACACGGGTTTTTAGAAAATGGGTTTTCTTTCATAAATGGAATCAACAAAGTATGCACATTCTATGTCATAACGACATTCTATAGTTTGCGCATGCGTCCGGAAATAAGAAAAGCTTACTTCCACCATTTTATAAAATCACAACTTCTAGAAGGTTTACATGATTTCGTAGAAAACACGAGTTTTTAGAAAATGTGTTTTATTTCATAAATGGAATCAACAAAGTATGTACATTCTACGTCATAACGACTTTCTATACTTTGCGCATGCGTTTGGAAATAAGAAAAGCTTACTTCCCCCGTTTTTTAAAATCACAGCTTCTAGAAGGTTTACATGATTTCGTAAAAAACTCGAGTTTTTAGAAAATGTGTTTTATTTCATAAATGGAATCCACAAAGTATGCACATTATACATCATAACGAGTTTCTATAGTTTGCGCATGCGTCCAGAAATAAGAAAAGCTTACTTCCACCGTTTTTTAAAATCACAGATTTTAGAAGGTTTAGATGATTTCGTAAAAAACGCGAGTTTTTGGAAAATGTGTTTTATTTCATAAACAGAATCAACAAAGTATGCATATTCTATGTCATAACGACTTTATATAGATTGCGCATGCGTCCGGAAATAAGAAAAGCTTACTTCCACCGTTTTTTAAAATCACAGCTTCTAGAAGGTTTACATGATTTCGTAAAAAATGCGAGTTTTTGGAAAATGTGTTTTATTTCATAAATGGAATCTACAAAGTATGCACATTCTACGTCATAACGAATTTCTATAGTTTGCGCATGCGTTTGGAAATAAGTAAATCTTACTTCCCCCTTTTTTAAAATCACAACTTCTAGAAGGTTTACATGATTTCTTAAAAAACACAAGTTTTTAGAAAATGTGTTTTCTTTCATAAATGGAATCAACAAAGTATGCACATTCTACGTCATAACGAATTTTTATAGTTTGCGCATGCGTCCGGAAATAAGAAAAGCCTACTTCCCCGTTTTTTAAAATCACAGCTTCTAGAAGGTTTACATGATTTCTGAAAAAACACGAGTTTTTAGAAAATGTGTTTTATTTCATAAATGGAATCTACAAAGTATGCACATTCTACGTCATAACGACTTTCTATAGTTTGTGCATGCGTCCCGAAATAAGAAAAGCTTACTTCCACCGTTTTTTAAAATCACAGCTTCTAGAAGGTTTACATGATTTCGTAAAAAACTCGAGTTTTTAGAAAATGTGTTTTATTTCATAAATGGAATCAACAAAGTCTGCACATTCTACGTCATAACGACATTCTATAGTTTGCGCATGCGTCCGGAAATAAGAAAAGCTTACTTCCACCATTTTTTAAAATCACAGCTTCTAGAAGGTTTACATGATTTCGTAAAAAACACGAGTTTTTAGAAAATGTGTTTTATTACATAAATGGAATCTACAAAGTATGCACATTCTACGTCATAACGACATTCTATAGTTTGCGCATGCGTCCGGAAATAAGAAAAGCTTACTTCCACCGTTTTTTAAAATCACAGCTTCTAGATGGTTTAAATGATTTCGTAAAAAACACGAGTTTTTAGAAAATGTGTTTTATTTCAGAAATGGAATCGACAAAGTTTGCACATTCTACGTCATAACGACATTCTATAGTTTGCGCATGCGTCCGGAAATAAGAAAAGCTTACTTCCCCCGTTTTTTAAAATCACAGCTTCTAGAAGATTTACATGATTTCTTAAAAAACACGAGTCTTTACAAAATGTGTTTTATTTCATAAATGGAAGCAACAAAGTATGCACATTCTACGTCATAAAGACTTTCTATAGTTTGCGCATGCGTCCGAAAATAAGAAAAGCTTACTTCCACCGTTTTTTAAAATCACAACTTCTAGAAGGTTTACATGATTTCGTAAAAAACACGAGTTTTTAGAAAATGTGTTTTATTTCATAAATGCAATCAACAAAGTATGTGCATTCTACGTCATAATGACTTTCTATACTTTGCGCATGCGTTTGGACATAAGAAAAGCTTACTTCCCCCATTTTTTAAAATCACAGCTTCTAGAAGGTTTACATGATTTCTTAAAAAACACAAGTTTTTAGAAAATGTGTTTTATTTCATAAATAGAATCAACAAAGTATGCATATTCTATGTCATAACGACTTTATATAGATTGCGCATGCGTCCGGAAATAAGAAAAGCTTACTTCCACCGTTTTTTAAAATCACAGCTTCTAGAAGGTTTACATGATTTCGTAAAAAACATGAATTTTTAGAAAATGTGTTTTATTTCATAAATGGAATCAACAAAGTATGCACATTCTACGTCATAACGACATTCTATAGTTTGCTCATGCGTCCGGAAAAAAGAAAAGCTTACTTCCACCGTTTTTTAAAATCACAGCTTCTAGAAGGTTTACATGATTTCGTAAAAAACTCGAGTTTTTAGAAAATGTGTTTTATTTCATAAATGGAATCCACAAAGTATGCACATTATACGTCATAACGAGTTTCTATAGTTTGCGCATGCATCCAGAAATAAGAAAAGCTTACTTCCACCGTTTTTTAAAATCACAGCTTCTGGAAGCTTTACATGATTTCGTAAAAAACACGAGTTTTTAGAAAATGTGTTTTATTTCATAAATGGAATCAACAAAGTATGTACATTCTACGTCATAACGACTATCTATAATTTGCGCATGCGTTTGGAAATAAGAAAAGCTTACTTCCCCCGTTTTTTAAAATCACAGCTTCTAGAAGGTTTACATGATTTCTTAAAAAAACGAGTTTTTAGAAAATGTGTTTTATTTCATAAATAGAATCAACAAAGTATGCATATTCTATGTCATAACGACTTTATATAGATTGCGCATGCGTCCGGAATAAGAAAAGCTTACTTCCACCGTTTTTTAAAATCACAGCTTCTAGAAGGTTTACATGATTTCGTAAAAAACGCGAGTTTTTAGAAAATGTGTTTTATTTCATAAATGGAATCTACAAAGTATGCACATTTTACGTCATAACGACTTTCTATAGTTTGCGCATGTGTTTGGAAATAAGAAAAGCTTACTTCCCCCATTTTTTAAAATCACAGCTTCTAGAAGGTTTACATGATTTCTTAAAAAACACGAGTTTTTAGAAAATGTGTTTCATTTCATAAATGGAATCAACAAAGTATGCACATTCTACGTCATAACGACTTTCTATAGTTTGCGCATTCGTCCGGAAATAAGAAAAGCTTACTTCCACCGTTTTTTAAAATCACAGCTTCTAGAAGGTTTACATGATTTCGTAAAAAACACGAGTTTTTAGAAAATGTGTTTTATTTCATAAATGGAATCTACAAAGTATGCACATTCTACGTCACAACGAGTTTCTATAGTTTGCACATGCGTCCGGAAATAAGAAATATTACTTCCCCCATTTTTTAAAATCACAGGTTCTAGAAGGTTTACATGATTTCTTAAAAAACACGAGTTTTTAGAAAATGTGTTTTATTTCATAAATGGAATCTACAAAGTATGCACATTCTACATCATAACGACTTTATATAGTTTGCGCATGCATGCGGAAATAAGAAAAGCTTACTTTCACCGTTTTTTAAAATCACAGCTTCTAGAAGCTTTACATGATTTCGTAAAAACACGAGTTTTTAGAAAATGTGTTTTATTTCATAAATGGAATCAACAAAGTATGTACATTCTACGTCATAACGACTTTCTATACTTTGCGCATGCGTTTGGAAATAAGAAAAGCTTACTTCCCCCGTTTTTTAAAATCACAGCTTCTAGAAGGTTTGCATGATTTCTTAAAAAACATGAGTTTTTAGAAAATGTGTTTTATTTCATAAATAGAATCAACAAAGTATGCATATTCTATGTCATAACGACTTTATATAGATTGCGCATGCGTCCGGAAATAAGAAAAGCTTACTTCCACCGTTTTTTAAAATCACAGCTTCTAGAAGGTTTACATGATTTCGTAAAAAATGCGAGTTTTTGGAAAATGTGTTTTATTTCATAAATGGAATCTACAAAGTATGCACATTCTACGTCATAACGAATTTCTATAGTTTGCGCATGCGTTTGGAAATAAGTAAATCTTACTTCCCCCTTTTTTAAAATCACAACTTCTAGAAGGTTTACATGATTTCTTAAAAAACACGAGTTTTTAGAAAATGTGTTTTCTTTCATAAATGGAATCAACAAAGTATGCACATTCTACGTCATAACGAATTTTTATAGTTTGCGCATGCGTCCGGAAATAAGAAAAGCCTACTTCCCCGTTTTTTAAAATCACAGCTTCTAGAAGGTTTACATGATTTCTGAAAAAACACGAGTTTTTAGAAAATGTGTTTTATTTCATAAATGGAATCAACAAAGTATGCACATTCTACGTCATAACGACTTCCTATAGTTTGTGCATGCGTTTGGAAATAAGAAAAGCTTACTTCCCCCGTTTTTTAAAATCACAGCTTCTAGAAGGTTTACATGATTTCGTAAAAAACACGAGTTTTTAGAAAATGTGTTTTATTTCATAAATGGAATCTACAAAGTATGCACATTCTACGTCATAACGACTTTCTATAGTTTGTGCATGCGTCCCGAAATAAGAAAAGCTTACTTCCACCGTTTTTTAAAATCACAGCTTCTAGAAGGTTTACATGATTTCGTAAAAAACTCGAGTTTTTAGAAAATGTGTTTTATTAAATAAATGGAATCGACAAAGTTTGCACATTCTACGTCATAACGACATTCTATAGTTTGCGCATGCGTCCGGAAATAAGAAAAGCTTACTTCCCCCGTTTTTTAAAATCACAGCTTCTAGAAGATTTACATGATTTCTTAAAAAACACGAGTCTTTACAAAATGTGTTTTATTTCATAAATGGAAGCAACAAAGTATGCACATTCTACGTCATAAAGACTTTCTATAGTTTGCGCATCCGTCCGAAAATAAGAAAAGCTTACTTCCACCGTTTTTTAAAATCACAACTTCTAGAAGGTTTACATGATTTCGTAAAAAACACGAGTTTTTAGAAAATGTGTTTTATTTCATAAATGGAATCAACAAAGTATGTGCATTCTACGTCATAATGACTTTCTATAATTTGCGCATGCGTTTGGACATAAGAAAAGCTTACTTCCCCCATTTTTTAAAATCACAGCTTCTAGAAGGTTTACATGATTTCTTAAAAAACACAAGTTTTTAGAAAATGTGTTTTATTTCATAAATAGAATCAACAAAGTATGCATATTCTATGTCATAACGACTTTATATAGATTGCGCATGCGTCCGGAAATAAGAAAAGCTTACTTCCACCGTTTTTTAAAATCACAGCTTCTAGAAGGTTTACATGATTTCGTAAAAAACACGAATTTTTAGAAAATGTGTTTTATTTCATAAATGGAATCAACAAAGTATGCACATTCTACGTCATAATGACTTTCTATAGTTTGCTCATGCGTCTGGAAAAAAGAAAAGCTTATTTGCACCGTTTTTTAAAATCACAGCTTCTAGAAGGTTTACATGATTTCGTAAAAAACACGAGTTTTTAGAAAATGTGTTTTATTTCATAAATGGAATCAACAAAGTATGTGCATTCTACGTCATAACGACTTTCTATACTTTGCGCATGCGTTTGGACATAAGAAAAGCTTACTTCCCCCATTTTTTAAAATCACAGCTTCTAGAAGGTTTACATGATTTCTAAAAAAACACGAGTTTTTAGAAAATGTGTTTGATTTCATAAATAGAATCAACAAAGTATGCATATTCTATGTCATAACGACTTTATATAGATTGCGCATGCGTCCGGAAATAAGAAAAGGTTACTTCCACCGTTTTTTAAAATCACAGCTTCTAGAAGGTTTACATGATTTCGTAAAAGAAACGAGTTTTTAGAAAATGTGTTTTATTTCATAAATGGAATCTACAAAGTATCCACATTCTACGTCATAACGACATTCTATAGTTTGCGCATGCATCGGGAAATAAGAAAAGCTTACTTCCCCCGTTTTTTAAAATCACAGCTTCTAGAAGGTTTACATGATTTCTTAAAAAACACGATTTTTAGAAAATGTGTTTTATTTCGTAAATGGAATCAACAAAGTATGCACAATTTACGTCATAACGACTTTCTATAGTTTGCGCATGCGTTTGGAAATAAGAAAATCTTACTTCCCCCTTTTTTTAAAATCACAGCTTCTAGAAGGTTTACATGATTTCTTAAAAAACACGAGTTTTTAGAAAATGTGTTTTATTTCATAAATGGAATCAACAAAGTCTGCACATTCTACGTCATAATGACTTTCTATAGTTTGCTCATGCGTCTGGAAAAAAGAAAAGCTTACTTCCACCGTTTTTTAAAATCACAGCTTCTAGAAGGTTTACATGATTTCGTAAAAAACACGAGTTTTTAGAAAATGTGTTTTATTTCATAAATGGAATCAACAAAGTATGCACATTTTACGTCATAACGACTTTCTATAGTTTGCGCATGCGTTTGGAAATAAGAAAAGCTTACTTCCCCCGTTTTTTAAAATCGCAGCTTCTAGAAGGTTTACCTTATTTCTTAAAAAACACGAGTTTTTAGAAAATGTGTTTTATTTCCTAAATGGAATCAACAAAGTATGCACATTCTATGTCATAACAACTTTCTATAGTTTGTGCATGCATCCGGAAATAAGAAAAGCTTACTTCCACTGTTTTTTAAAATCACAGCTTCTAGAAGGTTTACATGATTTCGTAAAATACACGAGTTTTTAGAAAATGTGTTTTATTTCATAAATGGAATCTTCAAAGTATGCACATTCTATGGCATAACGACTTTCTATAGTTTGCGCATGCGTTTGGAAATAAGAAAAGCTTACTTCCCCCGTTTTTTAAAATCACAGATTCTAGAAGGTTTATATGATTTCTTAAAAAACACGAGTTTTTAGAAAATGTGTTTTATTTCCTAAATGGAATCAACAAAGTATGCACATTCTACGTCATAACGACTTTCTATAGTTTCTGCATGCGTCCGGAAATAAGAAAAGCTTACTTCCACCGTTTTTTAAAATCACAGCTTCTAGAAGGTTTACATGATTTCTTAAAAAACACGAGTTTTTAGAAAATGTGTTTTATTTCATAAATGGAATCAACAAAGTATGCACATTCTACATCATAACGACTTTCTATAGTTTGCGCATTCGTCCGGAAATAAGAAAAGCTTACTTCCACCGTTTTTTAAAATCACAGATTTTAGAAGGTTTAGATGATTTCGTAAAAAACGCGAGTTTTTAGAAAATGTCTTTTATTTCATAAATGGAATCTACAAAGTATGCACATTCTACGTCATAACGAATTTCTATAGTTTGCGCTTGCGTTTGAAAATAAGTAAATCTTACTTCCCCCGTTTTTTAAAATCACAGCTTCTAGAAGGTTTACATGATTTCTTAAAAAACACGGGTTTTTAGAAAATGGGTTTTCTTTCATAAATGGAATCAACAAAGTATGCACATTCTACGTCATAACGACATTCTATAGTTTGCGCATGCGTCCGGAAATAAGAAAAGCTTACTTCCACCATTTTATAAAATCACAGCTTCTAGAAGGTTTACATGATTTCGTAGAAAACACGAGTTTTTAGAAAATGTGTTTTATTTCATAAATGGAATCAACAAAGTATGTACATTCTACGTCATAACGACTTTCTATACTTTGCGCATTCGTTTGGAAATAAGAAAAGCTTACTTTCCCCCGTTTTTTAAAATCACAGCTTCTAGAAGGTTTACATGATTTCTTAAAAAACACGAGTTTTTAGAAAATGTGTTTTATTTCATAAATGGAATCAACAAAGTATGCATATCCTATGTCATAATGACTTTATATAGATTGTGCATGTGTCCGGAAATAAGAAAAGATTACTTCCACCGTTTTTTAAAATCACAGCTTCTAGAAGGTTTACATGATTTCGTAAAAAACGCGAGTTTTTAGAAAATGTGTTTTATTTCATAAATGGAATCTACAAAGTATGCACATTCTACGTCATAACGAATTTCTATAGTTTGCGCATGCGTTTGGAAATAAGTAAATCTTACTTTCCCCGTTTTTTAAAATCACAGCTTCTAGAAGGTTTACATGATTTCTTAAAAAACACGAGTTTTTAGAAAATGTGTTTTCTTTAATAAATGGAATCAACAAAGTATGCACATTCTACGTCATAACGAATTTCTATAGTTTGCGCATGCGTCCGGAAATAAGAAAAGCTTACTTCCCCCGTTTTTTAAAATCACAGCTTCTAGAAGGTTTACATGATTTCTTAAAAAACACGAGTTTTTAGAAAATGTGTTTTATTTCATAAATGGAATCAACAAAGTATGCACATTCTACGTCATAACGACTTCCTTTAGTTTGTGCATGCGTTTGGAAATAAGAAAAGCTTACTTCCCCCGTTTTTTAAAATCACAGCTTCTAGAAGGTTTACATGATTTCGTAAAAAACACGAGTTTTTAGAAAATGTGTTTTATTTCATAAATGGAATCTACAAAGTATGCACATTCTACGTCATAACGACATTCTATAGTTTGCTCATGCGTCCGGAAAAAAGAAAAGCTTACTTCCACCGTTTTTTAAAATCACAGCTTCTAGAAGGTTTACATGATTTCGTAAAAAACTCGAGTTTTTAGAAAATGTGTTTTATTTCATAAATGGAATCCACAAAGTATGCACATTATACGTCATAACGAGTTTCTATAGTTTGCGCATGCGTCCAGAAATAAGAAAAGCTTACTTCAACCGTTTTTTAAAATCACAGCTTCTAGAAGCTTTACATGATTTCGTAAAAAACACGAGTTTTTAGAAAATGTGTTTTATTTCATAAATGGAATCAACAAAGTATGTACATTCTACGTCATAACGACTATCTATAATTTGCGCATGCGTTTGGAAATAAGAAAAGCTTACTTCCCCCGTTTTTTAAAATCACAGCTTCTAGAAGGTTTACATGATTTCTTAAAAAACACGAGTTTTTAGAAAATGTGTTTTATTTCATAAATAGAATCAACAAAGTATGCATATTCTATGTCATAACGACTTTATATAGATTGCGCATGCGTCCGGAATAAGAAAAGCTTACTTCCACCGTTTTTTAAAATCACAGCTTCTAGAAGGTTTACATGATTTCGTAAAAAACGCGAGTTTTTAGAAAATGTGTTTTATTTCATAAATGGAATCTACAAAGTATGCACATTTTACGTCATAACGACTTTCTATAGTTTGCGCATGTGTTTGGAAATAAGAAAAGCTTACTTCCCCCATTTTTTAAAATCACAGCTTCTAGAAGGTTTACATGATTTCTTAAAAAACACGAGTTTTTAGAAAATGTGTTTTATTTCATAAATGGAATCAACAAAGTATGCACATTCTATGTCATAATGACTTTCTATAGTTTGCGCATTCGTCCGGAAATAAGAAAAGCTTACTTCCACCGTTTTTTAAAATCACAGCTTCTAGAAGGTTTACATGATTTCGTAAAAAACACGAGTTTTTAGAAAATGTGTTTTATTTCATAAATGGAATCTACAAAGTATGCACATTCTACGTCACAACGAGTTTCTATAGTTTGCACATGCGTCCGGAAATAAGAAATATTACTTCCCCCATTTTTTAAAATCACAGGTTCTAGAAGGTTTACATGATTTCTTAAAAAACACGAGTTTTTAGAAAATGTGTTTTATTTCATAAATGGAATCTAGAAAGTATGCACATTCTACATTATAACGACTTTATATAGTTTGCGCATGCATGCGGAAATAAGAAAAGCTTACTTCCACCGTTTTTTAAAATCACAGCTTCTAGAAGCTTTACATGATTTCGTAAAAACACGAGTTTTTAGAAAATGTGTTTTATTTCATAAATGGAATCAACAAAGTATGTACATTCTACGTCATAACGACTTTCTATACTTTGCGCATGCGTTTGGAAATAAGAAAAGCTTACTTCCCCCGTTTTTTAAAATCACAGCTTCTAGAAGGTTTGCATGATTTCTTAAAAAACATGAGTTTTTAGAAAATGTGTTTTATTTCATAAATAGAATCAACAAAGTATGCATATTCTATGTCATAACGACTTTATATAGATTGCGCATGCGTCCGGAAATAAGAAAAGCTTACTTCCACCGTTTTTTAAAATCACAGCTTCTAGAAGGTTTACATGATTTCGTAAAAAATGCGAGTTTTTGGAAAATGTGTTTTATTTCATAAATGGAATCTACAAAGTATGCACATTCTACGTCATAACGAATTTCTATAGTTTGCGCATGCGTTTGGAAATAAGTAAATCTTACTTCCCCCGTTTTTTAAAATCACAACTTCTAGAAGGTTTACATGATTTCTTAAAAAACACGAGTTTTTAGAAAATGTGTTTTCTTTCATAAATGGAATCAACAAAGTATGCACATTCTACGTCATAACGAATTTTTATAGTTTGCGCATGCGTCCGGAAATAAGAAAAGCCTACTTCCCCGTTTTTTAAAATCACAGCTTCTAGAAGGTTTACATGATTTCTGAAAAAACACGAGTTTTTAGAAAATGTGTTTTATTTCATAAATGGAATCAACAAAGTATGCACATTCTACGTCATAACGACTTCCTATAGTTTGTGCATGTGTTTGGAAATAAGAAAAGCTTACTTCCCCCGTTTTTTAAAATCACAGCTTCTAGAAGGTTTACATGATTTCGTAAAAAACACGAGTTTTTAGAAAATGTGTTTTATTTCATAAATGGAATCTACAAAGTATGCACATTCTACGTCATAACGACTTTCTATAGTTTGCGCATGCGTCCCGAAATAAGAAAAGCTTACTTCCACCGTTTTTTAAAATCACAGCTTCTAGAAGGTTTACATGATTTCGTAAAAAACTCGAGTTTTTAGAAAATGTGTTTTATTTCATAAATGGAATCAACAAAGTCTGCACATTCTACGTCATAACGACATTCTATAGTTTGCGCATGCGTCCGGAAATAAGAAAATCTTACTTCCACCATTTTTTAAAATCACAGCTTCTAGAAGGTTTACATGATTTCGTAAAAAACACGAGTTTTTAGAAAATGTGTTTTATTACATAAATGGAATCTACAAAGTATGCACATTCTACGTCATAACGACATTCTATAGTTTGCGCATGCGTCCGGAAATAAGAAAAGCTTACTTCCACCGTTTTTTAAAATCACAGCTTCTAGATTGTTTAAATGATTTCGTAAAAAACACGAGTTTTTAGAAAATGTGTTTTATTTCAGAAATGGAATCGACAAAGTTTGCACATTCTACGTCATAACGACATTCTATAGTTTGCGCATGCGTCCGGAAATAAGAAAAGCTTACTTCCCCCGTTTTTTAAAATCACAGCTTCTAGAAGATTTACATGATTTCTTAAAAAACACGAGTCTTTACAAAATGCGTTTTATTTCATAAATGGAAGCAACAAAGTATGCACATTCTACGTCATAAAGACTTTCTATAGTTTGCGCATGCGTCCGAAAATAAGAAAAGCTTACTTCCACCGTTTTTTAAAATCACAACTTCTAGAAGGTTTACATGATTTCGTAAAAAACACGAGTTTTTAGAAAATGTGTTTTATTTCATAAATGGAATCAACAAAGTATGTGCATTCTACGTCATAATGACTTTCTATACTTTGCGCATGCGTTTGGAAATAAGAAAAGCTTACTTCCCCCATTTTTTAAAATCACAGCTTCTAGAAGGTTTACATGATTTCTTAAAAAACACAAGTTTTTAGAAAATGTGTTTTATTTCATAAATAGAATCAACAAAGTATGCATATTCTATGTCATAACGACTTTATATAGATTGCGCATGCGTCCGGAAATAAGAAAAGCTTACTTCCACCGTTTTTTAAAATCACAGCTTCTAGAAGGTTTACATGATTTCGTAAAAAACACGAATTTTTAGAAAATGTGTTTTATTTCATAAATGGAATCAACAAAGTATGCACATTCTACGTCATAACGACTTTCTATAGTTTTCTCATGCGTCTGGAAAAAAGAAAAGCTTATTTGCACCGTTTTTTAAAATCACAGCTTCTAGAAGGTTTACATGATTTCGTAAAAAACACGAGTTTTTAGAAAATGTGTTTTATTTCATAAATGGAATCAACAAAGTATGTGCATTCTACGTCATAATGACTTTCTATACTTTGCGCATGCGTTTGGACATAAGAAAAGCTTACTTCCCCCATTTTTTAAAATCACAGCTTCTAGAAGGTTTACATGATTTCTTAAAAAACACGAGTTTTTAGAAAATGTGTTTGATTTCATAAATAGAATCAACAAAGTATGCATATTCTATGTCATAACGACTTTATATAGATTGCGCATGCGTCCGGAAATAAGAAAAGGTTACTTCCACCGTTTTTTAAAATCACAGCTTCTAGAAGGTTTACATGATTTCGTAAAAAAAACGAGTTTTTAGAAAATGTGTTTTATTTCATAAATGGAATCTACAAAGTATCCACATACTACGTCATAACGACATTCTATAGTTTGCGCATGCATCGGGAAATAAGAAAAGCTTACTTCCCCCGTTTTTTAAAATCACAGCTTCTAGAAGGTTTACATGATTTCTTAAAAAACACGAGTTTTTAGAAAATGTGTTTTATTTCATAAATGGAATCAACAAAGTATGCACAATTTACGTCATAACGACTTTCTATAGTTTGCGCATGCGTTTGGAAATAAGAAAAGCTTACTTCCCCCTTTTTTTAAAATCACAGCTTCTAGAAGGTTTACATGATTTCTTAAAAAACACGAGTTTTTAGAAAATGTGTTTTATTTCATAAATGGAATCAACAAAGTCTGCACATTCTACGTCATAATGACTTTCTATAGTTTGCTCATGCGTCTGGAAAAAAGAAAAGCTTACTTCCACCGTTTTTTAAAATCACAGCTTCTAGAAGGTTTACATGATTTCGTAAAAAACACGAGTTTTTATAAAATGTGTTTTATTTCATAAATGGAATCAACAAAGTATGCACATTTTACGTCATAACGACTTTCTATAGTTTGCGCATGCGTTTGGAAATAAGAAAAGCTTACTTCCCCCGTTTTTTAAAATCGCAGCTTCTAGAAGGTTTACCTTATTTCTTAAAAAACACGAGTTTTTAGAAAATGTGTTTTATTTCCTAAATGGAATCAACAAAGTATGCACATTCTATGTCATAACAACTTTCTATAGTTTGTGCATGCGTCCGGAAATAAGAAAAGCTTACTTCCACTGTTTTTTAAAATCACAGCTTCTAGAAGGTTTACATGATTTCGTAAAAAACACGAGTTTTTAGAAAATGTGTTTTATTTCATAAATGGAATCTACAAAGTATGCACATTCTATGGCATAACGACTTTCTATAGTTTGCGCATGCGTTTGGAATTAAGAAAAGCTTACTTCCCCCGTTTTTTAAAATCACAGCTTCTAGAAGGTTTACATGATTTCTTAAAAAACACGAGTTTTTAGAAAATGAGTTTTATTTCATAAATGGAATCTACAAAGTATGCACATTCTACATCATAAAGACTTTCTATAGTTTGCGCATGCGTCCGAAAATAAGAAAAGCTTACTTCCACCGTTTTTTAAAATCACAGCTTCTAGAAGGTTTACATGATTTCTTAAAAAACACGAGTTTTTAGAAAATCTGTTTTATTTCATAAATAGAATCAACAAAGTACGCACATTCTGGGTGATAACGACTTTCTATAGTTTGCGCATGCGTCCGGAAATGAGAAAAGCTTACTTCCACCATTTTTTAAAATCACAGCTTCTCGAAGGTTTACATGATTTCTTAAAAAACACGAGTCTTTAGAAAATGTGTTTTATTTCATAAATGGAATCAACAAAGTATGCACATTCTACGTCATAACAACTTTCTATAGTTTGTGCAAGCGTTTGGAAATAAGAAAAGCTTACTTCCCCCGTTTTTTAAAATCACAGCTTCTAGAAGGTTTACATGATTTCTTAAAAAACACGAGTTTTTAGAAAATTTGTTTTATTTCATAAATGGAATCAAGAAAGTATGCACATTCTACGTCATAACGACTTTCTATAGTTTGCGCATGAGTTTGGAAATAAGAATATCTTACTTCCCCCGTTTTTTAAAATCACAGCTTCTAGAAGGTTTACATGAGTTCTTAAAAAACACGAGTTTTTAGAAAATGTGTTTTCTTTCATAAATGGAATCAACAAAGTATGCACAGTCTAAGACATAACGAATTTCTATAGTTTGCGCATGCATCCGGAAATAAGAAAAGCTTACTTCCACCGTTTTTTAAAATCACAGCTTCTAGAAGGTTTACATGATTTCTTAAAAAACATGAGTTTTTAGAAAATGTGTTTTATTTCATAAATGGAATCAACAAACTATGGACATTCTACATCATAACGACTTTGTATAGTTTGTGCATTCGTCCGGAAATAAGAAAAGCTTACTTCCACCATATTTTAAAATTAGAGCTTATAGAAGGTTTACATGATTTTGTAAAAAACACGACACAGCTTCTAGAAGGTTTACATGATTTCTTAAAAAACACGAGTTTTTAGAAAATGTGTTTTATTTCATAAATAGAATCAACAAAGTATGCACATTCTACATCATAACGACTTTCTATAGTTTGTGCATTCGTCCAGAAATAAGAAAAGCTTACTTCCAACGTTTTTTAAAATCACAGCTTCTAGAAGGTTTACATGATTTCGTAAAAAAGACGAGTTTTTGAAAATGTGTTTTATTTCATAAATGGAATCTACAAAGTATGCACATTCTACGTCATAATGACTTTCTATGGTTTGCGCATGCGTTTGGAAATAAGAAAAGCTTACTTCCCGCGTTTTTTACAATCACAGCTTCTAGAAGGTTTACATGATTTCGTAAAAAACACGAGTTTTTAGAAAATGTGTTTTATTTCATAAACGGAATCTACAAAGTATGCACATTCTACGTCATAACGACTTTCTATTGTTTGCGCATGCGTCCGGAAATAAGAAAAGCTTACTTCCACCATTTTTTAAAACCACAACTTCTAGAAGGTTTACATGATTTCGTAAAAAACACGAGTTTTTAGAAAATGTGTTTTATTTCATATATGGAATCTACGAAGTATGCACATTCTACGTCAGAACGTCTTTCTATAGTTTGCGCATGCGTTCGGAAATAAGAAATCTTACTTCCCCCGTTTTTTTAAAATCACGGCTTCTAGAAGGTTTACATGATTTCTTAAAGACACAAGTTTTTAGAAAATGTGTTTTATTTCATAAATGGAATCTACAAAGTATGCACATTCTACATCATAGCGACTTTCTATAGTTTGCGCATGCGTCCGGAAATAAGAAAAGCTTACTTCCACCGTTTTTTAAAATCACAGCTTCTAGAAGGTTTACATGATTTCGTAAAAAACACGAGTTTTTAGAAAAATGTGTTTTATTTCATAAATGGAATCAACAAAGTATGTGCATTCTACGTCATAATGACTTTCTATACTTTGCGCATGCTTTTGGAAATAAGAAAAGCTTACTTCCCCCGTTTTTTAAAATCATAGCTTCTAGAAGGTTTACATGATTTCTTAAAAAACACGAGTCTTTAGAAAATGTGTTTTATTTCATAAATAGAATCAACAAACTATGCATATTCTATGTGATAATGACTTTATATAGATTGCGCATGCGTCCGGAAATAAGAAAAGCTTACTTCCACCTTTTTTAAATCACAGCTTCTAGAAGGTTTACATGATTTCGTAAAAAACACGAGTTTTTAGAAAATGTGTTTTATTTCATAAATGGAATCAACAAAGTCTGCACATTCTACGTCATAACGACATTCTATAGTTTGCGCATGCGGTCCGGAAATAAGAAAAGCTTACTTCCGCCATTTTTTAAAATCACAGCTTCTAGAAGGTTTACATGATTTCGTAAAAAACACGAGTTTTTAGAAAATGTGTTTTATTACATAAATAGAATCTACAAAGTATGCACATTCTACGTCATAACGACATTCTATAGTTTGCGCATGCGTCCGGAAATAAAAAAGCTTACTTCCACCGTTTTTTAAAATCACAGCTTCTAGATCGTGTAAATGATTTCGTAAAAAACACGAGTTTTTAGAAAATGTGTTTTATTTCATAAATGGAATCTACAAAGTATGCACATTCTACGTCATAACGACATTCTATAGTTTGCGCATGAGTCCGGAAATAAGAAAAGCTTACTTCCCCCGTTTTTTAAAATCACAGCTTCTAGAAAATTTACATGATTTCGTAAAAAACACGAGTCTTTAGAAAATGTGTTTTATTTCATAAATGGAATCAACAAAGTCTGCACATTCTACGTCATAACGACATTCTATAGTTTGCGCATGCGTCCGGAAATAAGAAAAGCTTACTTCCACCATTTTTTAAAATCACAGCTTCTAGAAGGTTTACATGATTTCGTAAAAAACACGAGTTTTTAGAAAATGTGTTTTATTACATAAATAGAATCTACAAAGTATGCACATTCTACGTCATAACGACATTCTATAGTTTGCGCATGCGTCCGGAAATAAGAAAAGCTTACTTCCACCGTTTTTTAAAATCACAGCTTCTAGATGGTTTAAATGATTTCATAAAAAACACGAGTTTTTAGAAAATGTGTTTTATTTCATAAATGGAATCTACAAAGAATGCACATTCTACGTCATAACGACATTCTATAGTTTGCGCATGAGTCCGGAAATAAGAAAAGCTTACTTCCACCGTTTTTTAAAATCACAGCTTCTAGAAGGTTTACATGATTTCGTAAAAAACACGAGTTTTTAGAAAATGTGTTTTATTTCATAAATGGAATCAACAAAGTATGTGCATTCTACGTCATAATGACTTTCTATACTTTGCGCATGCGTTTGGAAATAAGAAAAGCTTACTTCCCCGATTTTTTAAAATCACAGCTTCTAGAAGGTTTACATGATTTCTTAAAAAACACAAGTTTTTAGAAAATGTGTTTTATTTCATAAATAGAATCAACAAAGTATGCATATTCCATGTCATAACGACTTTATATAGATTGCGCATGCGTCCGGAAAGAAGAAAAGCTTACTTCCACCGTTTTTTAAAATCATAGCTTCTAGAAGGTTTACATGATTTCGTAAAAAACATGAATTTTTAGAAAATGTGTTTTATTTCATAAATGAAATCTACAAAGTATCCACATTCTACGTCATAACGACTTTCTATAGTTTGCGCATGCGTCCGGAAATAAGAAAAGCTTACTTCCACCGTTTTTAAAATCACAGCTTCTAGAAGCTTTACATGATTTCGTAAAAACACGAGTTTTTAGAAAATGTGTTTTATTTCATAAATGGAATCAACAAAGTATGTACATTCTACGTCATAACGACTTTCTATACTTTGCGCATGCGTTTGGAAATAAGAAAAGCTTACTTCCCCCGTTTTTTAAAATCACAGCTTCTAGAAGGTTTGCATGATTTCTTAAAAAACATGAGTTTTTAGAAAATGTGTTTTATTTCATAAATAGAATCAACAAAGTATGCATATTCTATGTCATAACGACTTTATATAGATTGCGCATGCGTCCGGAAATAAGAAAAGCTTACTTCCACCGTTTTTTAAAATCACAGCTTCTAGAAGGTTTACATGATTTCGTAAAAAATGCGAGTTTTTAGAAAATGTGTTTTATTTCATAAATGGAATCTACAAAGTATGCACATTCTACGTCATAACGAATTTCTATAGTTTGCGCATGCGTTTGGAAATAAGTAAATCTTACTTCCCCCGTTTTTTAAAATCACAACTTCTAGAAGGTTTACATGATTTCTTAAAAAACACGAGTTTTTAGAAAATGTGTTTTCTTTCATAAATGGAATCAACAAAGTATGCACATTCTACGTCATAACGAATTTTTATAGTTTGCGCATGCGTCCGGAAATAAGAAAAGCCTACTTCCCCGTTTTTTAAAATCACAGCTTCTAGAAGGTTTACATGATTTCTGAAAAAACACGAGTTTTTAGAAAATGTGTTTTATTTCATAAATGGAATCAACAAAGTATGCACATTCTACGTCATAACGACTTCCTATAGTTTGTGCATGTGTTTGGAAATAAGAAAAGCTTACTTCCCCCGTTTTTTAAAATCACAGCTTCTAGAAGGTTTACATGATTTCGTAAAAAACACGAGTTTTTAGAAAATGTGTTTTATTTCATAAATGGAATCTACAAAGTATGCACATTCTACGTCATAACGACTTTCTATAGTTTGCGCATGCGTCCCGAAATAAGAAAAGCTTACTTCCACCGTTTTTTAAAATCACAGCTTCTAGAAGGTTTACATGATTTCGTAAAAAACTCGAGTTTTTAGCAAATGTGTTTTATTTCATAAATGGAATCAACAAAGTCTGCACATTCTACGTCATAACGACATTCTATAGTTTGCGCATGCGTCCGGAAATAAGAAAAGCTTACTTCCACCATTTTTTAAAATCACAGCTTCTAGAAGGTTTACATGATTTCGTAAAAAACACGAGTTTTTAGAAAATGTGTTTTATTACATAAATGGAATCTACAAAGTATGCACATTCTACGTCATAACGACATTCTATAGTTTGCGCATGCGTCCGGAAATAAGAAAAGCTTACTTCCACCGTTTTTTAAAATCACAGCTTCTAGATTGTTTAAATGATTTCGTAAAAAACACGAGTTTTTAGAAAATGTGTTTTATTTCAGAAATGGAATCGACAAAGTTTGCACATTCTACGTCATAACGACATTCTATAGTTTGCGCATGCGTCCGGAAATAAGAAAAGCTTACTTCCCCCGTTTTTTAAAATCACAGCTTCTAGAAGATTTACATGATTTCTTAAAAAACACGAGTCTTTACAAAATGCGTTTTATTTCATAAATGGAAGCAACAAAGTATGCACATTCTACGTCATAAAGACTTTCTATAGTTTGCGCATGCGTCCGAAAATAAGAAAAGCTTACTTCCACCGTTTTTTAAAATCACAACTTCTAGAAGGTTTACATGATTTCGTAAAAAACACGAGTTTTTAGAAAATGTGTTTTATTTCATAAATGGAATCAACAAAGTATGTGCATTCTACGTCATAATGACTTTCTATACTTTGCGCATGCGTTTGGAAATAAGAAAAGCTTACTTCCCCCATTTTTTAAAATCACAGCTTCTAGAAGGTTTACATGATTTCTTAAAAAACACAAGTTTTTAGAAAATGTGTTTTATTTCATAAATAGAATCAACAAAGTATGCATATTCTATGTCATAACGACTTTATATAGATTGCGCATGCGTCCGGAAATAAGAAAAGCTTACTTCCACCGTTTTTTAAAATCACAGCTTCTAGAAGGTTTACATGATTTCGTAAAAAACACGAATTTTTAGAAAATGTGTTTTATTTCATAAATGGAATCAACAAAGTATGCACATTCTACGTCATAACGACTTTCTATAGTTTTCTCATGCGTCTGGAAAAAAGAAAAGCTTATTTGCACCGTTTTTTAAAATCACAGCTTCTAGAAGGTTTACATGATTTCGTAAAAAACACGAGTTTTTAGAAAATGTGTTTTATTTCATAAATGGAATCAACAAAGTATGTGCATTCTACGTCATAATGACTTTCTATACTTTGCGCATGCATTTGGACATAAGAAAAGCTTACTTCCCCCATTTTTTAAAATCACAGCTTCTAGAAGGTTTACATGATTTCTTAAAAAACACGAGTTTTTAGAAAATGTGTTTGATTTCATAAATAGAATCAACAAAGTATGCATATTCTATGTCATAACGACTTTATATAGATTGCGCATGCGTCCGGAAATAAGAAAAGGTTACTTCCACCGTTTTTTAAAATCACAGCTTCTAGAAGGTTTACATGATTTCGTAAAAAAAATGAGTTTTTAGAAAATGTGTTTTATTTCATAAATGGAATCTACAAAGTATCCACATACTACGTCATAACGACATTCTATAGTTTGCGCATGCATCGGGAAATAAGAAAAGCTTACTTCCCCCGTTTTTTAAAATCACAGCTTCTAGAAGGTTTACATGATTTCTTAAAAAACACGAGTTTTTAGAAAATGTGTTTTATTTCATAAATGGAATCAACAAAGTATGCACAATTTACGTCATAACGACTTTCTATAGTTTGCGCATGCGTTTGGAAATAAGAAAAGCTTACTTCCCCCTTTTTTTAAAATCACAGCTTCTAGAAGGTTTACATGATTTCTTAAAAAACACGAGTTTTTAGAAAATGTGTTTTATTTCATAAATGGAATCAACAAAGTCTGCACATTCTACGTCATAATGACTTTCTATAGTTTGCTCATGCGTCTGGAAAAAAGAAAAGCTTACTTCCACCGTTTTTTAAAATCACAGCTTCTAGAAGGTTTACATGATTTCGTAAAAAACACGAGTTTTTAGAAAATGTGTTTTATTTCATAAATGGGAATCAACAAAGTATGCACATTTTACGTCATAACGACTTTCTATAGTTTGCGCATGCGTTTGGAAATAAGAAAAGCTTACTTCCCCCGTTTTTTAAAATCGCAGCTTCTAGAAGGTTTACCTTATTTCTTAAAAAACACGAGTTTTTAGAAAATGTGTTTTATTTCCTAAATGGAATCAACAAAGTATGCACATTCTATGTCATAACAACTTTCTATAGTTTGTGCATGCGTCCGGAAATAAGAAAAGCTTACTTCCACTGTTTTTTAAAATCACAGCTTCTAGAAGGTTTACATGATTTCGTAAAAAACACGAGTTTTTAGAAAATGTGTTTTATTTCATAAATGGAATCTACAAAGTATGCACATTCTATGGCATAACGACTTTCTATAGTTTGCGCATGCGTTTGGAATTAAGAAAAGCTTACTTCCCCCGTTTTTTAAAATCACAGCTTCTAGAAGGTTTACATGATTTCTTAAAAAACACGAGTTTTTAGAAAATGAGTTTTATTTCATAAATGGAATCTACAAAGTATGCACATTCTACATCATAAAGACTTTCTATAGTTTGCGCATGCGTCCGAAAATAAGAAAAGCTTACTTCCACCGTTTTTTAAAATCACAGCTTCTAGAAGGTTTACATGATTTCTTAAAAAACACGAGTTTTTAGAAAATCTGTTTTATTTCATAAATAGAATCAACAAATTACGCACATTCTGGGTGATAACGACTTTCTATAGTTTGCGCATGCGTCCGGAAATGAGAAAAGCTTACTTCCACCATTTTTTAAAATCACAGCTTCTCGAAGGTTTACATGATTTCTTAAAAAACACGAGTCTTTAGAAAATGTGTTTTATTTCATAAATGGAATCAACAAAGTATGCACATTCTACGTCATAACAACTTTCTATAGTTTGTGCAAGCGTTTGGAAATAAGAAAAGCTTACTTCCCCCGTTTTTTAAAATCACAGCTTCTAGAAGGTTTACATGATTTCTTAAAAAACACGAGTTTTTAGAAAATTTGTTTTATTTCATAAATGGAATCAAGAAAGTATGCACATTCTACGTCATAACGACTTTCTATAGTTTGCGCATGAGTTTGGAAATAAGAATATCTTACTTCCCCCGTTTTTTAAAATCACAGCTTCTAGAAGGTTTACATGAGTTCTTAAAAAACACGAGTTTTTAGAAAATGTGTTTTCTTTCATAAATGGAATCAACAAAGTATGCACAGTCTAAGACATAACGAATTTCTATAGTTTGCGCATGCATCCGGAAATAAGAAAAGCTTACTTCCACCGTTTTTTAAAATCACAGCTTCTAGAAGGTTTACATGATTTCTTAAAAAACATGAGTTTTTAGAAAATGTGTTTTATTTCATAAATGGAATCAACAAACTATGGACATTCTACATCATAACGACTTTGTATAGTTTGTGCATTCGTCCGGAAATAAGAAAAGCTTACTTCCACCATATTTTAAAATTAGAGCTTATAGAAGGTTTACATGATTTTGTAAAAAACACGACACAGCTTCTAGAAGGTTTACATGATTTCTTAAAAAACACGAGTTTTTAGAAAATGTGTTTTATTTCATAAATAGAATCAACAAAGTATGCACATTCTACATCATAACGACTTTCTATAGTTTGTGCATTCGTCCAGAAATAAGAAAAGCTTACTTCCAACGTTTTTTAAAATCACAGCTTCTAGAAGGTTTACATGATTTCGTAAAAAAGACGAGTTTTTGAAAATGTGTTTTATTTCATAAATGGAATCTACAAAGTATGCACATTCTACGTCATAATGACTTTCTATGGTTTGCGCATGCGTTTGGAAATAAGAAAAGCTTACTTCCCGCGTTTTTTTACAATCACAGCTTCTAGAAGGTTTACATGATTTCGTAAAAAACACGAGTTTTTAGAAAATGTGTTTTATTTCATAAACGGAATCTACAAAGTATGCACATTCTACGTCATAACGACTTTCTATTGTTTGCGCATGCGTCCGGAAATAAGAAAAGCTTACTTCCACTATTTTTTAAAACCACAACTTCTAGAAGGTTTACATGATTTCGTAAAAAACACGAGTTTTTAGAAAATGTGTTTTATTTCATATATGGAATCTACGAAGTATGCACATTCTACGTCAGAACGTCTTTCTATAGTTTGCGCATGCGTTCGGAAATAAGAAATCTTACTTCCCCCGTTTTTTAAAATCACGGCTTCTAGAAGGTTTACATGATTTCTTAAAGACACAAGTTTTTAGAAAATGTGTTTTATTTCATAAATGGAATCTACAAAGTATGCACATTCTACATCATAGCGACTTTCTATAGTTTGCGCATGCGTCCGGAAATAAGAAAAGCTTACTTCCACCGTTTTTTAAAATCACAGCTTCTAGAAGGTTTACATGATTTCGTAAAAAACACGAGTTTTTAGAAAATGTGTTTTATTTCATAAATGGAATCAACAAAGTATGTGCATTCTACGTCATAATGACTTTCTATACTTTGCGCATGCTTTTGGAAATAAGAAAAGCTTACTTCCCCCGTTTTTTAAAATCATAGCTTCTAGAAGGTTTACATGATTTCTTAAAAAACACGAGTCTTTAGAAAATGTGTTTTATTTCATAAATAGAATCAACAAACTATGCATATTCTATGTGATAATGACTTTATATAGATTGCGCATGCGTCCGGAAATAAGAAAAGCTTACTTCCACCGTTTTTTAAATCACAGCTTCTAGAAGGTTTACATGATTTCGTAAAAAACACGAGTTTTTAGAAAATGTGTTTTATTTCATAAATGGAATCAACAAAGTCTGCACATTCTACGTCATAACGACATTCTATAGTTTGCGCATGCGTCCGGAAATAAGAAAAGCTTACTTCCGCCATTTTTTAAAATCACAGCTTCTAGAAGGTTTACATGATTTCGTAAAAAACACGAGTTTTTAGAAAATCTGTTTTATTACATAAATAGAATCTACAAAGTATGCACATTCTACGTCATAACGACATTCTATAGTTTGCGCATGCGTCCGGAAATAAAAAAGCTTACTTCCACCGTTTTTTAAAATCACAGCTTCTAGATCGTGTAAATGATTTCGTAAAAAACATGAGTTTTTAGAAAATGTGTTTTATTTCATAAATGGAATCTACAAAGTATGCACATTCTACGTCATAACGACATTCTATAGTTTGCGCATGAGTCCGGAAATAAGAAAAGCTTACTTCCCCCGTTTTTTAAAATCACAGCTTCTAGAAAATTTACATGATTTCGTAAAAAACACGAGTCTTTAGAAAATGTGTTTTATTTCATAAATGGAATCAACAAAGTCTGCACATTCTACGTCATAACGACATTCTATAGTTTGCGCATGCGTCCGGAAATAAGAAAAGCTTACTTCCACCATTTTTTAAAATCACAGCTTCTAGAAGGTTTACATGATTTCGTAAAAAACACGAGTTTTTAGAAAATGTGTTTTATTACATAAATAGAATCTACAAAGTATGCACATTCTACGTCATAACGACATTCTATAGTTTGCGCATGCGTCCGGAAATAAGAAAAGCTTACTTCCACCGTTTTTTAAAATCACAGCTTCTAGATGGTTTAAATGATTTCATAAAAAACACGAGTTTTTAGAAAATGTGTTTTATTTCATAAATGGAATCTACAAAGTATGCACATTCTACGTCATAACGACATTCTATAGTTTGCGCATGAGTCCGGAAATAAGAAAAGCTTACTTCCACCGTTTTTTAAAATCACAGCTTCTAGAAGGTTTACATGATTTCATAAAAAACACGAGTTTTTAGAAAATGTGTTTTATTTCATAAATGGAATCAACAAAGTATGTGCATTCTACGTCATAATGACTTTCTATACTTTGCGCATGCGTTTGGAAATAAGAAAAGCTTACTTCCCCGATTTTTTAAAATCACAGCTTCTAGAAGGTTTACATGATTTCTTAAAAAACACAAGTTTTTAGAAAATGTGTTTTATTTCATAAATAGAATCAACAAAGTATGCATATTCCATGTCATAACGACTTTATATAGATTGCGCATGCGTCCGGAAAGAAGAAAAGCTTACTTCCACCGTTTTTTAAAATCATAGCTTCTAGAAGGTTTACATGATTTCGTAAAAAACACGAATTTTTAGAAAATGTGTTTTATTTCATAAATGGAATCTACAAAGTATCCACATTCTACGTCATAACGACTTTCTATAGTTTGCGCATGCGTCCGGAAATAAGAAAAGCTTACTTCCACCGTTTTTTAAAATCACAGCTTCTAGAAGGTTTCCATGATTTCATAAAAAACACGAGTTTTTAGAAAATGTGTTTTATTTCATAAATGGAATCTACAAAGTACGCACATTCTACGTCATAACGACTTTCTATAGTTTGCTCATGCGTTTGGAAATACGAAAAGCTTACTTCCCCCTTATTTTAAAATCACAGCTTCTAGAAGGTTTACATGATTTCTTAAAAAACACGAGTTTTTAGAAAATGTGTTTTATTTCATAAATGGAATCTACAAAGTATGCACATTCTACGTCATAACGACTTTCTATAGTTTGCGCATGCGTCCGGAAATAAGAAAAGCTTACTTCCCCCGTTTTTTAAAATCACAGCTTCTAGAAGGTATACATGATTTCTGAAAAAACACGAGTTTTTAGAAAATGTGTTTTATTTCAGAAATGGAATCAACAAAGTATTCACATTCTATGTCATAACGACTTTCTATAGTTTGTGCATGCGTCCGGAAATAAGAAAAGCTTACTTCCTCTGTTTTTTAAAATCACACCTTCTAGAAGGTTTACATGGTTTCTTAAAAAACACGAGTTTTTAATAAAATGTGTTTTATTTCATAAATGGAATCAACAAAGTATGCACATTCTACGTCATAATGACTTTCTATAGTTTGCGAATGCGTTTGGAATTAAGAAAAGCTTACTTCCCCGGTTTTTTAAAATCACAGCTTCTAGAAGGTTTACATGATTTCTTAAAAAACACGAGTTTTTAGAAAATGTGTTTCATTTCATAAATGGAATCAACAATGTATGCACATTCTACGTCATAAAGACTTTCTATAGTTTGCGCATGCGTCCGGAAATAAGAAAAGCTTACTTCCTCCGTTTTTTAAAATCGCAGCTTCTAGAAGGTTTACATTATTTCTTAAAAAACACGAGTTTTTAGAAAATGTGTTTTATTTCATAAATGGAATCAACAAAGTATGCACATTCTACGTCATAACGACTTTCTATAGTTTGCGCATGCGTTTGGAAATAAGAAAAGCTTACTTCCCCCGTTTTTTAAAATCACAGCTTCTAGAAGGTTTACATGATTTCTCAAAAAACACGAGTTTTTAGAAAATGTGTTTTATTTCATAAATGGAATCAACAAAGTATGCACATTCTACGTCGTAACGACTTTCTATAGTTTGCGCATGCGTCCGGAAATAAGAAAAGCTTACTTCCTCCGTTTTTTAAAATCACAGCTTCTAGAAGGTTTACATGATTTCTTAAAAAACACAAGTTTTTAGAAAATGTATTTTATTTCATAAATGGAATCTACAAAATATGCACATTCTACGTCATAACGACTTTCTATAGTTTGCGCATGCGTCCGGAGATAAGAAAAGCTTAATTCCACCGTTTTTTTAAATCACAGCTTCTAGAAGGTTTACATGATTTCTTAAAAAACACGAGTTTTTAGAAAATGTGTTTTATTTCATAAATAGAATCAACAAAGTATGCACATTCTACATCATAACGACTTTCTATAGTTTGCGCATGCATCTGGAAATAAGAAAAGCTTACTTCCACCATTTTTTAAAATCACAGCTTCTAGAAGGTTTACATGATTTCGTAAAAAACACGAGTTTTTAGAAAATGTGTTTTATTTCATAAATGGAATCAACAAAGTATGCACATTCTACGTCATAACGACTTTCTATAGTTTGCGCATGCATCCGGAAATAAGAAAAGCTTCCCCTGTTTTTTAAAATCACAGCTTCTAGAAGGTTTACATGATTTCTTAATAAACACGAGTTTTTAGAAAATGTGTTTTATTTTATAAATAGAATCAACGAAGTATGCACATTCTACGTCATAACGACTTTCTATAGTTTGCGCATGCGTCCGGAAATAAGAAAATCTTAATTCCACAGTTTTTTAAAATCACAGCTTCTAGAAGGTTTTCATGATTTCGGAAAAAACACGACTTTTTAGAAAATGTGTTTTATTTCATAAATAGAATCTACAAAGTATGCACATTCTACGTCATAACGACTTTCTATAGTTTGCGCATGCGTCCGGAAATGAGAAAAGCTTACTTTTACCGTTTTTTAAAATCACAGCTTCTAGAAGGTTTACATGATTTCGTAAAAAACACAACTTTTTAGAAAATGTGTTTTATTTCATAAATGGAATCTACAAAGTATGCACATTCTATGTCATAACGACTTTCTATAGTTTGCGCATGCATCCGGAAATAAGAAAATCTTACTTCCCCCGTTTTTTAAAATCACAGCTTCTAGAAGGTTTACATGATTTCTTAAAAAACACGAGTTTTTAGAAAATGTGTTTTATTTCATAAATGGAATCTACAAAGTATGCACATTCTACGTCATAACGACTTTCTATAGTTTGCGCATGCGTCAGGAAATACGAAAAGCTTACTTCCTCCATTTTTTAAAATCACAGCTTCTAGAAGGTTTACATGATTTCGTAAAAAACATGAGTTTTTAAAAAATGTGTTTTATTTCATAAATGGAATCTGCAAAGTATGCACATTCTATGTCATAACGACTTTCTATAGTTTGTGCATGCGTCCGGAAATAAGAAAAGCTTACTTCCCCCGTTTTTTAAAATCACACCTTCTAGAAGGTTTACATGATTTCTTAAAAAACACGAGTTTTTAGAAAATGTGTTTTATTTCATAAATGGAATCAACAAAGTATGCACATTCTACGTTATAATGACTTTCTATAGTTTGCCCACGCGTCCGGAAATAAGAAAAGCTTACTTGCACCATTTTTTAAAATCACAGCTTCTAGAAGGTTTACATGATTTCCTAAAAAACGCGAGTTTTTAGAAAATGTGTTTTATTTCAGAAATGGAATCTACAAAGTATGCACATTCTACGTCATAACGAATTCTATAGTTTGCGCATGCGTCCGGAAATAAGAAAAGCTTACTTCCACCGTTTTTTAAAATCACAGCTTCTAGAAGGTTTACATGATTTGTTAAAAAACACGAGTTTTTAGAAAATGTGTTTTATTTCATAAATGGAATCAACAAGTATGCACATTCTACGTCTTAACGACTTTCTATAGTTTGCGCATGCATCCGAAAAAAAGAAAAGCTTACTTCCACCGTTTTTTAAAATCACAGCTTCTAGAAGATTTACATGATTTCTTAAAAAAGATGAGTTTTTAGAAAATTTGTTTTATTTCATAAATGGAATGAACAAAGTATGCACATTCTACGTCATAAATACTTTTTATAGTTTGCGCATGCGTCCGGAAATAAGAAAAGCTTACTTCCCCCGTTTTTTAAAATCACAGCTTCTAGAAGGTTTACATGATTTCTTAAAAAACACGAGTTTTTAGAAAATGTGTTTTATTTCATAAATGGAATCAACAAAGTATGCACATTCTATGTCATAACGACTTTCTATAGTTTGCGCGTTCGTCCGCAAATAAGAAAAGCTTACTTCAACTGTTTTTTAAAATCACAGCTTCTAGAAGGTTTACATGATTTCTTAAAAAACCCGAGTTTTTAGAAAATGTGTTTTTTTTCATAAATCGAATCAACAAAGTATGCACATTCTACGTCATAATGACTTTCTATAGTTTGCGGAAGCGTCCGGAAAGAAGAAAAGCTTACTTCCACCGTTTTTTAAAATCACAGCTTCTAGAAGGTTTACATGATTTCGTAAAAAACATGAGTTTTTATAAAATGTGTTTTATTTCATAAATGGAATCAACAAAGTATGCACATTCTACGTCTTAACGACTTTCTATAGTTTGCGTATGCGTCTGGAAAAAAGAAAAGCTTACTTCCACCGTTTTTTAAAATCACAACTTCTAGAAGGTTTACATGATTTCTTAAAAAACATGAGTTTTTAGAAAATGTGTTTTATTTCATAAATGGAATCAACAAAGTATACACATTCTACGTCATAAATACTTTTTATAGTTTGCGCATGCGTCCGGAAATAAGAAAAGCTTACTTCCCCCATTTTTTAAAATCATAGCTTCTAGAAGGTTTACATGATTTCTTAAAAAACACGAGTTTTTAGAAAATGTGTTTTAATTCATAAATGGAATCAACAAAGTATGCACATTCTACGTCATAACGAATTTCTATAGTTTGCGCATTCGTCCAGAAGTAATAAAAGCTTACTTCCACCGTTTATTAAAATCACATCTTCTAGAAGGTTTACATGATTTCGTAAAAAACACGAGTTTTTAGAAAAACTGTTTTATTTCATAAATGCAATCTACAAAGTATGCACATTCTACGTCATAACAACTTTCTATAGTTTGCGCATGCGTCCGGAAATAAGAAAAGCTTACTTCCCTCGTTTTTAAAATCACAGCTTCTAGAAGGTTTACATGATTTCTTAAAAAAAACATGATTTTTTAGAAAATGTGTTTTATTTCATAAATGGAATCAACAAAGTATGCACATTCTACGTCTTAACGACTTTCTATAGTTTGCGCATGCATCCGGAAATAAGAAAAGCTTACTTCCACTGTTTTTCAAAATCACAGCTTCTAGAAGGTTTACATGATTTCTTAAAAAACATGAGTTTTTAGAAAATGTGTTTTATTTCATAAATTGAATCAACAAAGTATGCACATTCTACGTGATAACGAATTTCTATAGTTTGCGCATTCTTCCGAAAATAAGAAACGCTTACTTCCCCCGTTTTTTAAAATCACAGCTTCTAGAAGGTTTACATGATTTCGTAAAAAACGCGAGTTTTTAGAAAATTTGTTTTATTTCATAAATGGAAAGAACAAAGTATGCACATTCTACGTCATAAATACTTTTTATAGTTTGCGCATGCGTCCGGAAATAAGAAAAGCTTACTTCCCCCGTTTTTTAAAATCACAGCTTCTAGAAGGTTTACATGATTTCTTAAAAAACACGAGTTTTTAGAAAATGTGTTTTATTTCATAAATCGAATCAACAAAGTATGCACATTCTATGTCATAATGACTTTCTATAGTTTGCGCATTCGTCCGGAAATAAGAAAAGCTTACTTCCACCGTTTTTTAAAATCACAGCTTCTAGAAGGTTTACATGATTTCGTAAAAAACACGAGTTTTTAGAAAATGTGTTTTATTCCATAAATGGAATCTACAAAGTATGCACATTCTACCCCATAACGACTTTCTATACTTTGCGCATGCGTTTGGAAATAAGAAAAGGTTACTTCCCCCGTTTTTTAAAATCATAGCTTCTAGACGGTTTACATGATTTCTTAAAAAACATGAGTTTTTAGAAAATATGTTTTATTTCATAAATGGAATCAACAAAGTATGCACATTCTACGTCAGAACGAATTTCTATAGTTTGCGCATTCGTCCGGAAATAAGAAACGCTTACTTCCCCCGTTTTTTAAAATCACAGCTTCTAGAAGGTCTAAATGATTTCGTAAAAAACACGAGTTTTTAGAAAATGTGTTTTATTTCATAAATGGAATCAACAAAGTATGCACATTCTACTTCATAAATACTTTTTATAGTTTGCGCATGCATCCGAAAATAAGAAAAGCTTACTTCCCCCATTTTTTAAAATCACAGCTTCTAGAAGGTTTACATGATTTCTTAAAAACACGAGTTTTTAGAAAATGTGTTTTATTTCATAAATGGAATCAACAAAGTATGAAAATTCCACGTCATAAATACTTTCTATAGTTTGCGCATGCGTCCGGAAATAAGAAAAGCTTATTTCCACCGTTTTTTAAAATCACAGCTTCTAGTAGGATTACATGATTTCGTAAAAAACACGGGTTTTTAGAAAATGTGCTTTATTTCATAAATGGAATCTACAAAGTATACACATTCTACGTCATAACGACTTTCTATAGTTTGCGCATGCGTGTGGAAATAAGAAAATCTTACTTCCCCCGTTTTTTAAAATCACATCTTCTAGAAGGTTTACATGATTTCTTAAAAAACATGAGTTTTTAGAAAATGTGTTTTATTTCATAAATGGAATCTACAAAGTATGGACATTCTACGTCATAAAGACTTTCTATAGTTTGCACATGTGTTCGGAAATAAGAAAAGCTTAGTTGCCCCGTTTTTTAAAATCACAGCTTCTAGAAGGTTTACATGATTTCTTAAAAAACACGAGTTTTTAGAAAATGTGTTTTATTTCATAAATGGAATCAACAAAGTATGCACATTCTATGTCATAACGACTTTCTATAGTTTGCACATGCGTTTGGAAATAAGAAAAGCTTACTTCCCCTGTTTTTTAAAATCACAGCTTCTAGAAGGTTTACATGATTTCTTAAAAAACACGAGTTTTTAGAAAATGTGTTTTATTTCATAAATAGAATCAACAAAGTATGCACATTCTACATCATAATGACTTTCTATAGTTTGCGGATGCGTCCGGAAACAAGAAAAGCTTACTTCCACCGTTTTTTAAAATCACAGCTTCTAGAAGGTTTACATGATTTCTTAAAAAACACGAGTTTTTAGAAAATGTGTTTTATTTCATAAATAGAATCAACAAAGAATGCACATTCTACATCATAATGACTTTCTATAGTTTGCGGATGCGTCCGGAAATAAGAAAAGCTTACTTCCACCGTTTTTTAAAATCACAGCTTCTAGAAGGTTTACATGATTTCGTAAAAAACACGAGTTTTTAGAAAATGTGTTTTATTTCATAAATGGAATCAACAAAGTATGCACATTCTACGTCATAATGACTTTCTATAGTTTGCGCATGCGTTTGGAAATGAGAAAAGCTTACTTCCCCCGTTTTTTAAAATCACAGCTTCTAGTAGGTTTACATGATTTCGTAAAAAACATGAGTTTTTAGAAAATGTGCTTTATTTCATAAATGGAATCTACAAAGTATGCACATTCTACGTCATAACGACTTTCTATAGTTTGCGCATGCGTCCGGAAATAAGAAAAGCTTACTTCCCTCGTTTTTTAAAATCACGGCTTCTAGAAGGTTTACATGATTTCTTAAAAAACACGAGTTTTTAGAAAATGTGTTGTATTTCATAAATGTAATCAACAAAGTATGCACATTCTACGTCATAACGACTTTCTATAGTTTGCGCATGCGTTTGGAAATAAGAAAAGCTTACTTCCCCCGTTTTTTAAAATCACAGCATCTAGAAGGTTTACATGATTTCTTAAAAAACACGAGTTTTTAGAAAATGTGTTTTATTTCATAAATGGAATCAACAAAGTATGCACATTCTACGTCATAACGACTTTCTATTGTTTGCGCATTCGTCTGGAAATAAGAAAAGCTTACTTCCACCGTTTTTTAACATCACAGCTTCTAGAAGGTTTACATGATTTCTTGAAAAACCTGAGTTTTTAGAAAATGTGTTTTATTTCATAAATCGAATCAACAAAGTATGCACATTCTACGTCATAATGACTTTCTATAGTTTGCGGATGCGTCTGGAAATAAGAAAAGCTTACTTACACCGTTTTTTAAAATCACATCATCTAGAAGGTTTACATGATTTCTTAAAAAACACGAGTTTTTAGAAAATGTGTTATATTTCATAAATGGAACCAACAAAGTATGCACATTCTACGTCATAACGACTTTCTATAGTTTGCGCATGCGTCCAGAAATAAGAAAAGCTTATTTCCCTCGTTTTTTAAAATCACGGCTTCTAGAAGGTTTATATGATTTCTTAAAAAACACGAGTTTTTAGAAAATCTGTTTTATTTCATAAATGGAATCAACAAAGTATGCACATTCTACGTCATAACGACTTTCTATAGTTTGCGCAGGCGTTTGGAAATAAGAAAAGCTTACTTCCCCCGTTTTTTAAAATGACAGCTTCTAGAAGGTTTACATGATTTCTTAAAAAACACGAGTTTTTAGAAAATGTGTTTTATTTCATAAATGGAATCAACAAAGTATGCACATTCTACGTCATAACGACTTTCTATAGTTTGCGCATGCGTCCGGAAATAAGAAAAGCTTACTTCCACCGGTTTTGAAAATCACAGCTTCTAGAAGGTTTACATGATTTCGTAAAAAACACGAGTTTTTAGAAAATGTGTTTTATTTCATAAATGTAATCTACAAAGTATGCACATTCTACGTCATAACGACTTTCTATAGTTTGCGCATGCGTCCGGATATAAGAAAAGCTTATTTCCCTCGTTTTTTAAAATGACGGCTTCTAGAAGGTTTATATTATTTCTTAAAAAACACGAGTTTTTAGAAAATGTGTTTTATTTCATAAATGGAATCAACGAAGTATGCACATTCTACGTCATAACGACTTTCTATAGTTTGCGCATTCGTCCGGAAATAAGAAAAGCTTACTTCAACCGTTTTTTAAAATCACAGCTTCTAGAATGTTTACATGATTTCTTAAAAAACCCGAGTTTTTAGAAAATGTGTTTTATTTCATAAATCGAATCAACAAAGTATGCACATTCTACGTCATAATCACTTTCTATAGTTTGCAGATGCGTCCAGAAATAAGAAAAGCTTACTTCCACCGTTTTTTAAAATCACAGCTTCTAGAAGGTTTACATGATTTCGTAAAAAACACGAGTTTTTAGAAAATGTGTTTTATTTCATAAATGGAATCTACAAAGTATGCACATTCTACGTCATAACGAATTTCTATACTTTGCCCATGCGTTTTGAAATAAGAAAAGCTTACTTCCCCCGTTTTTTAAAATCATAGCTTTTAGAAGGTTTACATGATTTCTTAAAAAACACGAGCTTTTAGAAAATGTGTTTTATTTCTTAAATGGAATCAACAAAGTATGCACATTCTATGTCATAATGACTTTCTATAGTTTGCGCATGCGTCCGAAAATAAGAAAATCTTACTTCCACCATTTTTTAAAATCACAGCTTCTAGAAGGTTTACATGATTTTTTAAAAAACACGAGTTTTTAGAAAATGTGTTTTATTTCATAGATGGAATCAACAAAGTATGCACATTCTACGTCATAACGACTTTCTATAGTTTGCGCATGCGTTTGGAAATAAGAAAAGCTTACTTCCCCCGTTTTTTAAAATGACAGCTTCTAGAAGGTTTACATGATTTCTTAAAAAACACGAGTTTTTATAAAATGTGTTTTATTTCATAAATGGAATCAACACAGTATGCACATTCTACGTCATAACGACTTTCTATAGTTTGCGCATGCATTTGGAAATAAGAAAAGCTTACTTCCCCCGTTTTTTAAAATGACAGCTTCTAGAAGGTTTACATGATTTCTGAAAAAACACGAGTTTTTAGAAAATGTGTTTTATTTCATAAATGGAATCAACAAAGTATGCACATTCTACGTCATAACGACTTCCTATAGTTTGTGCATGCGTTTGGAAATAAGAAAAGCTTACTTCCCCCGTTTTTTAAAATCACAGCTTCTAGAAGGTTTACATGATTTCGTAAAAAACACGAGTTTTTAGAAAATGTGTTTTATTTCATAAATGGAATCTACAAAGTATGCACATTCTACGTCATAACGACTTTCTATAGTTTGTGCATGCGTCCCGAAATAAGAAAAGCTTACTTCCACCGTTTTTTAAAATCACAGCTTCTAGAAGGTTTACATGATTTCGTAAAAAACTCGAGTTTTTAGAAAATGTGTTTTATTTCATAAATGGAATCAACACAGTATGCACATTCTACGTCATAACGACTTTCTATAGTTTGCGCATGCGTTTGGAAATAAGAAAAGCTTACTTCCACCGGTTTTAAAAATCACAGCTTCTAGAAGGTTTACATGATTTTGTAAAAAACACGAGTTTTTAGATAATGTGTTTTATTTCATAAATGCAATCTACAAAGTATGCACATTCTACGTCATAACGAATTTCTATAGTTTGCGCATGCGTTTACAAGTAAGAAAAGCTTATTTCCACCGTTTTTTAAAATCACAGCTTCTAGAAGGTTTACATGATTTCGTAAAAAACACGGGTTTCTAGAAAATGTGTTTTATTTCATGAATGGAATCAACAAAGTATGCACATTCTACATCATAACGACTTTCTATAGCTTGCGCATGGGTCCGGTAAATACGAAAAGCTTACTTCCTCCCTTTCTTAAAATCACAGCTTCTAGAAGGTTTACATGATTTCGTAAAAAACATGAGTTTTTAGAAAATGTGTTTTATTTCAAAAATAGAATCAACAAAGTATGCACATTCTACGTCATAACGACTTTCTATTGTTTGCGCATGTGTCCGGAAATAAGAAAATCTTACTTCCACCATTTTTTAAAATGACAGCTTCTAGAAGGTTTACATGATTTCGTAAAAAACATGAGTTTTTAGAAAATGTGTTTTATTTAAGAAATGGAATCTACAAAGTATCCACATTCTACGTCATAACAACTTTCTATAGTTTGCGCATGCGTCCGGAAATAAGAAAAGCTTACTTCCCCCGTTTTTTAAAATCACAGCTTCTAGAAGGTTTACATGATTTCTTAAAAGACACGAGTTTTTAGAAAATGTGTTTCATTTCATAAATGGAATCAACAAAGTATGCACATTCTACGTCATAACGAATTTCTATTGTTTGCGCATGCGTCCGGAAATAAGAAAATCTTACTTCCACCGTTTTTTAAAATCACAGCTTCTAGAAGGTTTACATGATTTCTTAAAAAACACGAGTTTTTAGAAAATGTGTTTTATTTCATAAATGGAATAAACAAAGTATGCACATTCTACGTCATAACGACTTTCTATAGTTTGCGCATGTGTCCGGAAATAAGAAAAGCTTACTTCCTCCGTTTTTTAAAATCACACCTTCTAGAAGGTTTACATGATTTGTTAAAAAACACGAGTTTTTAGAAAATGTCTTTTATTTCATAAATGGAATCAACAAAGTATGCACATTCTACGTCATAACGACTTTCTATATTTTGCGCATGCGTCCGGAAATAAGAAAAGCTTAAATCCCCCGTTTTTTAAAATCACAGCTTCTAGAAGGTTTACATGATTTCTTAAAAAACACGAGTTTTTAGAAAATGTGTTTTATTTCATAAATGGAATCAACAAAGTATGCACATTCTACGTCATAACGACTTTCTATAGTTTGTGCATGCATCTGGAAATAAGAAAAGCTTACTTCCACCATTTTTTAAAATCACAGCTTCTAGAAGGTTTACATGATTTCTTAAAAAACACGAGTTTTTAGAAAATTAATTTTATTTCATAAATAGAATCTATAAAGTATGCACATTCTACGTCATAACGACTTTCTATAGTTTGCACATGCGTCCGGAAATAAGAAAAGCTTACTTCCCTCGTTTTTTAAAATCACAGCTTCTAGAAGGTTTACATGATTTCTTAAAAAAAATGAGTTTTTAGAAAATGTGTTTTATTTCATAAATGGAATCAACAAAGTATGCACATTCTATGTCATAACGACTTTCTATAGTTTGCGTATGCGTTTGGAAATCAGAAAAGCTTAATTCCCCCGTTTTTTAAATTCACAACTTCTAGAAGGTTTACATGATTTCTTAAAAAACACGAGTTTTTAGAAAATGTGTTTTATTTCATAAATGGAATCAACAAAGTATGGACATTCTACGTCATAAATACTTTCTATAGTTTGCGCATGCGTCCGGAAATAAGAAAAGCTTACTTCCACCGTTTTTTAAAATCACAGCTTCTAGTAGGTTTACACGGTTTCGTAAAAAACACGATTTTTTAGAAAATGTGCTTTATTTCATAAATGGAATCTACCAAGTATGCACATTCTACGTCATAACGACTTTCTATAGTTTGCACATGCGTCCGGAAATAAGAAAATCTTACTTCCCCCGTTTTTTAAAATCACAGCTTCTAGAAGGTTTACATGATTTCTTAAAAAACATGAGTTTTTAGAAAATGTGTTTCATTTCATAAATGGAATCAACAAAGAATGCAAATTCTACATCATAACGACTTTCTATAGTTTGCGCATGCGTCAGGAAATAAGAAAAGCTTACTTCCTCCGTTTTTTAAAATCACAGCTTCTAGAAGGTTCACATGATTTCTTAAAAAACACGAGTTTTTAGAAAATTTGTTTTATTTCATAAATGGACTCAACAAAGTATGCACATTCTACGTCATAATGACTTTCTATAGTTTGCGCAAGCGTCCGGAAATAAAAAAAGCTTACTTCCCCCGTTTTTTAAAATCACACCTTCTAGAAGGTTTACATGGTTTCTTAAAAAACACGAGTTTTTAGAAAATGTGTTTTATTTCATAAATGGAATCAACAAAGTATGCAGATTCTACGTCATAAAGACTTTCTATAGTTTGCGCATGCGTTTGCAAATAAGAAAAGTTTACTTCCACCGTTTTTTAAAATCACAGCTTCTAGAAGGCTTACATGATTTCTTAAAAAACACGAGTTTTTAGAAAATGTGTTTCATTTCATAAATGGAATCAACAAAGTATACACATTCTACGTCATAACGACTTTCTATAGTTTGCGCATCTGTCCGGAAATAAGAAAAGCTTACTTCCTTCGTTTTTTAAAATCACAGCTTCTAGAAGGTTTACATGATTTCTTAAAAACCGCGAGTTTTTAGAAAATGTCTTTTATTTCATAAATGGAATCAACAAAGTATGCACATTCTACGTCATAACGACTTTCTATAGTTTGCGCATGCGTTTGGAAACAAGAAAAGCTTACTTCCCCCGTTTTTTAAAATCACAGCTTCTAGAAGGTTTACATGATTTCTTAAAAAACAAGAGTTTTTAGAAAATGTGTTTCATTTCATAAATGGAATCAACAAAGTATGCACATTCTACGTCATAACGACTTTCTATAGTTTGCGCATGTGTCCGGAAATAAGAAAAGCTTACTTCCTCCGTTTTTTAAAATCACAGCTTCTAGAAGGTTTACATGATTTCTTAAAAGACACGAGGTTTTAGAAAATGTGTTTCATTTCATAAATGGAATCAACAAACTATGCACATTCTACGTCATAACGACTTTCTATAGTTTGCGCATTCGTCCGGAAATAAGAAAAGCTTACTTCCACCGTTTTTTAAAATCACAGCTTCTAGAAGGTTTACATGATTTCTTAAAAAACACGAGTTTTTAGAAAATGTGTTTTATTTCATAAATGGAATCAACACAGTATGCACATTCTACATCATAACGACTTTCTATAGCTTGCGCATGCGTTTGGAAATAAGAAAAGCTTACTTCCCCCGTTTTTTAAAATGACAGCTTCTAGAAGGTTTACATGATTTCTTAAAAAACACGAGTTTTTAGAAAATGTGTTTTATTTCATAAATGGAATCAACAAAGTATGCACATTCTATGTCATAACGACTTTCTATAGTTTGCGCATGCGTCTGGAAATAAGAAAAGCTTACTTCCACCGGTTTTGAAAATCACAGCTTCTAGAAGGTTTACATGATTTCTTAAAAAACACGAGTTTTTAGAAAATGTGTTTTATTTCATAAATGGAATCAACAAGGTATGCACATTCTACGTCATAACGACTTTCTATAGTTTGCGCATGCGTTTACAAATAAGAAAAGCTTATTTCCACCGTTTTTTAAAATCACAGCTTCTAGAAGGTTTACATGATTTCGTAAAAAACACGAGTTTCTAGAAAATGTGTTTTATTTCATAAATGGAATCAACAGTGTATGCACATTCTACATCATAACAACTTTCTATAGTTAGTGCATGCGTCCGGAAATAAGAAAAGCTTACTTCCTCCCTTTTTTAAAATCACAGCTTCTAGAACGTTTACATGATTTCTTAAAAAACATGAGTTTTTAGAAAATGTGTTTTATTTCAAAAATAGAATCAACAAAGTATGCACATTCTACCTCATAACGACGTTCTATAGTTTGCACATGCGTCCAGAAATAAGAAAATCTTACTTCCACCATTTTTAAAAATCACAGCTTCTAGAAGGTTTACATGATTTCGTAAAAAACACGAGTTTTTAGAAAATGTGTTTTATTTAAGAAATGGAATCTACAAAGTAATCACATTCTACGTCATAACGACTTTCTATAGTTTGCGCATGCGTCCGAAAATAAGAAAAGCTTACTTCCCCCGTTTTTTAAAATCACAGCTTCTAGAAGGTTTACATGATTTCTTAAAAGACACGAGTTTTTAGAAAATGTGTTTTATTTTATAAATGGAATCTACAAAGTATGCACATTCTACGTCATAACGACTTTCTATAGTTTGCGCATGCGTCCAGAAATAAGAAAAGCTTACTTCCACCGTTTTTTCAAATCACAGCTTCTAGAAGGTTTACATGATTTCATAAAATACACGAGTTTTTAGAGAATGTGTTTTATTTCATAAATAGAATCAACAAAGTATGCACATTCTATGTCATAACGACTTTCTATAGTTTGCGCATGCGTCCGGAAATAAGAAAAGCTTACTTCCACCGTTTTTAAAATCACAGCTTCTAGAAGGTTTACATGATTTCTTAAAAAACACGAGTTTTTAGAAAATGTGTTTTATTTCATAAATAGAATCTACAAAGTATGCACATTCTACGTCATAACGACTTTCTATAGTTTGCGAATGCGTCCGGAAATAAGAAAAGCTTACTTCCACCGTTTTTTAAAATCACAGCTTCTAGAAGGTTTACATGATTTCGTAAAAAGGATGAGTTTTTAGAAAATGTGTTTTATTTCATAAATGGAATCTACAAAGTATGCACATTCTACGTCATAAGGACTTTCTATACTTTGCGCATGCGTCTGGAAATAAGAGCTTACTTCCGCCATTTTTTTAAATCACAGCTTCTAGAAGGTTTACATGATTTCTTTAAAAACACGAGTTTTTAGAAAACGTGTTTTAATTAATAAATGGAATGAACAAAGTATCCACATTCTACGTCATAACGACTTTCTATAGTTTGCGCATGCGTCCAGAAATAAGAAAAGCTTACTTGCACCGTTTTTTAAAATCACAGCATCTAGAAGGTTTACATGACTTCTTAAAAAACACGAGTTTTTAGAAAATGTGTTTTATTTCATAAATGGAATCAACAAAGTATGCATATTCTACGTCATAACGACTTTCTATAGTTTGCACATTCGTCCGGAAATAGGTAAAGCGTACTTCCACCATTTTTTAAAATCACAGCTTCTAGAAGGTTTACATGATTTCGTAAAAAACACGAGTTTTTAGAAAATGTGTTTTATTTGATAAATGGAATCTACAAATTATGCACATTCTACGTCATAATGACTTTCTATAGTTTGTGCATGCATCCGGAAATAAGAAAAGCTTACTTCCACTGTTTTTTAAAATCACAGCTTCTAGAAGGTTTACATGATTTCGTAAAAAACACGAGTTTTTAGAAAATGTCTTTTTTTTCATAAATGGAATCTACAAAGTATGCACATTCTACGTCATAATGACTTTCTATAGTTTGCGCATGCGTCCGGAAATAAGAAAAGCTTACCTCCACCGTTTTTTAAAATCACAGCTTCTAGAAGGTTTACATCATTTCGTAAAAAACACGAGTGTTTAGAAAATGTGTTTTATTTCATAAATGGAATCTACAAAGTATGCACATTCTATGTCATAACGACTTTCTATAGTTTCCGCATGCGTCCGGAAATAAGAAAAGCTTACTTCCCCCGTTTTTTAAAATCACAACTTCTAGAAGGTTTACATGATTTCTTAAAAAACATGAGTTTTTAGAAAATGTGTTTTATTTCATAAATGGAATCAACAAAATATGCATATTCTATGTCATAACGACTTTTTATAGTTTGCGCATGCGTTTGGAAATAAGAAATGCTTACTTCCCCCGTTTTTTAAAATCACAGCTTCTAGAAGGTTTACATGATTACTTAAAAAATACGAGTTTTTAGAAAATGTGTTTTATTTCATAAATAGAATCAACAAAGTATGCACATTCTACGTCATAACGACTTTCTATAGTTTGTGCATGCGTCCGGAAATAAGAAAAGCTTACTTCAACCGTTTTTTAAAATCACAGCTTCTACAAGGTTTACATGATTTCGTAAAAAACACGAGTTTTTAGAAAATGTGTTTATTTCATAAATGGAATCTACAAAGTATGCACATTCTACGTCATAAGGACTTTCTATAGTTTGCACATGCGTCCGGAAATAAGAAAAGCTTACTTCCACTGTTTTTTAAAATAACAACTTCTAGAAGGTTTACATGATTTCGTAAAAAACACGAGTTTTTAGAAAATGTGCTTTATTTCATAAATGGAAACTACAAAGTATGCACATTCTACGTCATAATGACTTTCTATAGTTTGCAAATGCGTCCGGAAATAAGAAAAGCTTACTCCCCGCATTTTTTAAAATCACAGCTTCTAGAAGGTTTACATGATTTCTTAAAAAACACGAGTTTTTAGAAAATGTGTTTTATTTCATAAATGGAATCAACAAAGTATGCACATCCTATTTCATAACGACTTTCTATAGTTTGCACATGCGTTTGGAAATAAGAAAAGCTTACTTCTCCCGTTTTTTAAAATCACAGCTTCTAGAAGGTTTACATGATTTCTTAAAAAACACAAGTTTTTAGAAAATGTCTTTTATTTCATAAATGGAATCAACAAAGTATGCACATTCTACGTCATAATGACTTTCTATAGTTTGCGCATGCGTCCGGAAATAAGAAAAGCTTACTTCCACCGTTTTTTAAAATCACATCTTCTAGAAGGTTTACATGATTTCTTAAAAACCACGAGTTTTTAGAAAATGTGTTTTATTTCATAAATGGAATCAACAAAGTATGCACATTCTATGTCATAACGACTTTCTATAGTTTGTGCATTCGTCCGGAAATAAGAAAATCTTACTTCCACCATTTTTTAAAATCACAGCTTCTAGAAGGTTTACATGATTTCGTAAAAAACACGAGTTTATAGAAAATGTGTTTTATTTGATAAATCGAATCAACAAAGTACGCACATTCTACGTCATAACGACTTTCTATAGTTTGCGCATTCGTCCGGAAATAATAAAAGCTTACTTCCCCCGTATTTTAAAATCACAGCTTCTAGAAGGTTTACATGATTTCGTAAAAAACACGAGTTTTTAGAAAATTTGTTTTATTTCATAAATGGAATCTACAAAGTATGCACATTCTACGTCATAACGACTTTCTATAGTTTGCGCATGCGTCCGGAAATAAGAAAAGCTTACTTTCCCCGTTTTTTAAAATCACAGCTTCTAGAAGGTTCACATGATTTCTTAGAAAACACGAGTTTTTAGAAAATGTCTTTTATTTCATAAATGGAATCAACAAAGTATGCACATTCTACGTCATAACAACTTTCTATAGTTTGCGCATGCGTTTGGAAATAAGAGAAGCTTACTTCCCCCATTTTTTAAAATCACAGCTTCTAGAAGGTTTACATGATTTCTTAAAAAACACGAGTTTTTAGAAAATATGTTTTATTTCATAAATGGAATAACCAAAGTATGCACATTCTACGTCATAACGACTTTCTATAGTTTGCGCATGCGTCCAGACATAAGAAAAGCTTACTTCCACCGTTTTTTAAAATCACTGCTTCTAGAAGGTTTACATGATTTCGTAAAAAACACGAGTTTTTTGAAAATGTGTTTTATTTCATAAATGGAATGAACAAAGTATGTACATTCTACGTCATAACAACTTTCTATAGTTTGCGCATGCGTCCGGAAATAAGAAAAGCTTACTTCCACCGTTTTCTAAATCACAGCTTTTAGAAGGTTTACATGATTTGTTAGAAAACACGAGTTTTTAGAAAATGTGTTTTATTTCATAAATGGAATCTACAAAGTATGCACATTATACGTCATAATGACTTTCTATAGTTTGCGCATGCGTCCGGAAATAAGAAAAGCTTACTTCCACCGTTTTTTAAAATCACAGCTTCTAGAAGGTTTACATGATTTCGTAAAAAACACGAGTTTTTAGAAAATGTGTTTTATTTCATAAATGGAATCTACAAAGTATGCACATTCTACGTCATAACGACTTTCTATATTTTGCGCATGCGTCCAGAAATAAGAAAAGCTTACTTCCCCCGTTTTTTAAAATCACAGCTTCTAGAAGGTTTACATGATTTCTTAAAAAACAGGAGTTTTTAGAAAATGTGTTTTTTTTCATAAATGAAATCAACAAAGTATGCACATTCTACGTCATAATGACTTTTTATACTTTGCGCATGCGTTTGGAAATAAGGAAAGCTTACTTCCCCCGTTTTTTAAAATCACAGCTTCTAGAAGGTTTACATGATTTCTTAAAAAACACGAGTTTTTAGAAAATGTGTTTTATTTCATAAATAGAATCAACAAAGTATGCACATTCTACGTCATAACGACTTTCTATAGTTTGCGCATGCGTCCGGAAATAAGAAACGCTTACTTCCACCGTTTTTTAAAATCACAGCTTCTATAAGGTTTACATGATTTCGTAAAAAACACTAGTTTTTAGAAAATGTGTTTTATTTCATAAATGGAATCTACAAAGTATGCACATTCTACGTCATAAGGATTTTCTATAGTTTGTGCATGCGTCCGGAAATAAGAAAATCTTACTTCCACCGTTTTTTAAAATCACAGCTTCTAGAAGGTTTACATGATTTCGTAAAAAACACGAGTTTTAGAAAATGTGTTTTATTTCATAAATGGAATCTACAAAGTATGCACATTCTACCTCATAACGACTTTCTATAGTTTGCACATGCGTCCGGAAATAAGAAAAGCTTACTTACCCCATTTTTTAAAATCACAGCTTCTAGAAGGTTTACATGATTTCTTAAAAAACACGAGTTTTTAGAAAATGTGTTTTATTTCATAAATGGAATCAACAAAGTATGCACATTCTATTTCATAACGACTTTCTATAGTTTGCACATGCGTTTGGAAATAAGAAAAGCTTACTTCTCTCGTTTATTAAAATCACAGCTTCTAGAAGGTTTACTGTTAATGTATATGTAACTTCGGAATGTATTTCATCTGTATATTATATTTATATTTATTGTACCCTTATAAGAGACGTGTTATTCCTCTATGAGGAAGTGTCGTCATGTGGATTGACAAGTGTCGCAAGTTTGTGTACTTTCCGATGGGTTATTAGACCACCTTATGGGGTCGGCCCTGATTAATATATAATATAATGTGGGTGTATCAAAGTAGACAAGTCGGCCCCAGTAGGTCACTGGGCAAAAAGGTGAGTATAAATAGAGATAGGAGATCTCTATTTTACTCACTCGAAAAAGTAACTATCTCTCTCTCTGAAAAGTGGAGCACTAGTGAGGAGGAGGAGGATCATCTACTAGGAGACTATCTCATTGTTATTTGGTTGTATTTTGGTTGAGCCATTGCTCTCTCTATCTCTGAGGAAGTTGTGGGGTTTTTCACCTTAGGTTTTTCCCCACGGAAACTCTGTGTCTCTTGTCTCTATGCTTTTGATTCTTGTGATGATTGTGATGATTGTCATGCATTGATATATTGTAGATGTTATTCTCTCAGCAAAGATCCTATAGTATTGTGATTTAATACTAAAAATTTAACATGGTATCAAAGCTTAACTGAGAAGAAGACATTTTGCAGTGACGGAAGCTTGTATTCCTTGTTTATTGGGTTTCTCTCCACAGATTTTTGAAATTCAGTATAGTAGATTGGATCTACTCATCAAGGCGCATCTATATGTCCAATCAGAATTCAGTTCAGAGCATTTTCAGATTTGGCCCTAAAAATTAGGGTTTCCACAAAAATAGGAATTTCTGGAAACTGAAGGCACAGCTGGAAGTTCCTTCCAAAAATCGAAGTTTAGAGCTTTGGATCGAGATTTTTGGCTGAGTAGATCTCCGGGAAACTCAAACCCTAATTCAGGGCTCTCCCTAGTGAACCCGAGAGGACAAAAAGGAAATTTTGAAGGGCAAGACTTTGCTGATCTCAAATTCTGAATGTACTAGGCTGATCAGCTCTCCAAAGCGCATCTTTCTATCCTTCCGGAATTTTGAAATTCACATTTTGAATTTTTAGGGTTTCTCTGACAAACCCTAATCTATGACCAGATTCAGTTTTCAGCACTTCAAGTGGTAAGTCCTAAATCTTTTCTATTTCCATTTGAAGTACTCTTAAAGATGTCTCTCCACACCAAGCTTGAGGATAAGCTTGAAGGGGCTGATAACTTCCGAGCCTGGAAGTATAGGATTGGGTTAATCCTGGAAGAGAATGAGTTGGACTCATATGTGAAAGAAGACATCCCTATCCTAGAGGATGAAGAAGCCAAGGCATTGCACAAGAAGAACTTGGTCAAGGCAAAGAGAATCATTGCTGATTCTATCAAAGACCATCTCATACCTCATGTGTCTTCTCTTAAGACACCCAAAGAGATGTTTGAATCTTTGACCAAGCTATTTGAAGGAAAGAACATAAATCAGAAGATGACCCTGCGGAACCAATTGAAAGCAGTGAAGTTTCAGAATGGAGAAACCATTCAATCTTACTTTTCAAGGGTCTCCCAGATCAAGGAACAATTAGAAGCAGTAGATGAAATGGTGGATAATGGTGAAGTGGTGATGACCACTCTAAATGGCCTACCCGGTCATGGGATTCCTTTATTCAAGGAATTTGTGCAAGGAAGGAGTTGATCTCCTTCAGTAGACTTCGGGAAGAATGCTCTCAAGAAGAAGCTAGACTTATAGCTCATGAAGAAAAGATGGGAGGTGAAGATCAAGCTCTTGCAACTGACACCAAAAGAAGCAAAGCCAAGAAGGATCACTCTCGCCACAATAGATCCTATCAAAAGAACAAGAAAGACCTAGGATGCTTCACATGTAATGAGAAGGGTCACTTTGCTTCAGATTGTCCCAAGAACAAAAGGGATAATAACAACAACTCCAGTAAGAAGAAGAAGGGCAGCAAAAGAAGGTTTCATGCTCATGCTTCCGAAGATGATGAACCTCCAAAGAAGAAGGCTAGGGCAGAAAGGGATAGTGATGATGACTCATCAAGTGAAGAAGAGTATGTTCTGATCTCTGCTCTCACAGGTACTATTTCTCATGGTTGTAATGATTGGTTGATTGATAGTGGGGCCTCCAAACACATGACTGGGTTCAAGGAATCTTTTGTGAACCTTTCTGAACATGAATCACCCCATAAGGTGAAACTTGGGGATGATTATCAATATCCAATCAAAGGAAGTGGTGAAGCCTCCTACAACCTAGATTCTGGAAAATCATTGAAGATGAAAGAAGTACTTTATGTACCTGGACTCAAGAAGAATTTACTCTCCATCTCTGCATTGGATGAAAAAGGTATGAGGATTGCATTTGTGGATGGCCAAGTCCTAATGTGGCCAAAGGGAAAGAACATAGATGATGCAGTAGTGATTGGAGAGCAAGAGGGAGGCTTGTATAAATTGAAGGGACAACCTGAACATGCCATGGTACATGAATCCATGGAGCCAAGTGAACTTTGGCATAGAAGACTTGCTCATATGCACTATAGGGCACTTCCAATTGCAAGCAAGGAAGTAGAGGGTCTTCCTGAAATCAAAACCAAACATGAAGGTGTTTGCAAAGGATCCGCAAAAGGAAAGAACATTAAGAAGACTTTCCCAAGCAGTGAAAGCAAGGCAAAAGACATTCTGGAAATCATCCACTCAGATGTATGTGGCCCTATGTCATCCAGTTCTCTAAGTGGGTATGTTTACTATGTATCATTTATTGATGACTTCTCCAGGAAGACTTGGGTATACTTCTTGAAAGGAAAAGATGAGGTGCTTGATAAATTCAAGGAATTCAAAACCTTGATGGAGAATCAAACTGACAAGAAGATCAAAACATTCAGATCCGACAATGGTGGAGAATTCACCTCAAATGACTTCAAGAAGCTTTGCAGTGATTCAGGGATTAAGAGGGAGTTGACTGCTCCTTATAATCCTCAACAAAATGGAGTTGCAGAAAGGAAGAACAGAACTATCATGGAAGCAGCAAGGGCAATGTTGCATGACCAAGATCTTCCTATGCATCTATGGGCAGAAGCAGCTAGAACAGCTATATATGTGCAGAACAGAACACCCCACAAGATATTGGACAACAAGACACCAGAAGAGGTCTTTTCTGGTAAGAAACCTGAAGTCAGCCATCTCAGAATATTTGGTTGTCCAGTATATACTCATGTCCCAAAAGAGAAGAGGACTAAACTAGATCCTTCAGGAAAGAAGGGCATCTTTGTGGGTTATAGTGAAAGCTCGAAGGCTTACAGAATATACTTTCCAGGGTTCAAGAAGATTGATGTCAGCAGGGATGTAACATTTGATGAAAACTCAGCATTCATCAAATCAAGGAAGGTACCTACCGAAGTTTATGAAGAACCTAAGGAAACAAGATTTCAGGACACTACCATGACTGAAGCAGTTCCAGAAGTTGTTCGTGAGTTTGAAGATCCACAAGAACCTGTAGATCCACCCCGTGAGGATAACTCTCACAAGAGGAAACTTGTATGGGCTAGAGAGCTCATTCATGATGCAGAAAGATTTGGCATTTCAGAAGAAGAACACAGAGCAAAGAAGAGAACCAAATCACACACCAGCTATGTTGCTTTACTCTGTGACATTATGAACAAAGAGCCTTCTAGTTATGAAGAGGCAGCAGAAAAGAAAGAATGTAAGGATGCTATGGTTGAGGAATACCAATCAATAGTGAAGAATGATGTTTGGGATGTTGTCCCAAGACCTAAAAAGAAGTCTGTTGTGACTTCCAAGTGGATCTACAAAATCAAGCATGCTGCAGATGGCAGTGTAGAAAAATACAAAGCAAGATTCATAGCTTGTGGTTTCTCTCAGAAAGAAGGAATAGATTATGAAGAAACCTTTGCACCTGTAGCTAGGTATACTTCCATCAGAACAATACTTTCCCTGGCTGCAGCAATGAAATGGAAAATACACCAGATGGATGTTAAGACTGCTTTCCTGAATGGTGTAGTAGAAGAGGAAGTATATGTGGAACAACCACTCGGTTTTGAAATACATGACAAGGAGTCATATGTGTGCAGATTGAAGAAAGCCTTGTATGGCTTGAAGCAAGCACCCAGAACTTGGTATGGTAGGATGGACAGTTTTCTATCTAGCTTGGGATTTACCAAGAGTAAAGCGGATTCCAACCTTTACTACAAGGTTGAGGAAGGGAATCCTGTGATTCTACTCCTGTATGTGGATGACTTATTTGTAACAGGAGACGACAGACTGATTGCAGATACTAAGAGGAAGCTTGCAGCTGAATTCGATATGAAAGATTTGGGAATGATGCACTATTTCCTAGGTATGGAGGTGTGGCAGAATGCTGGTGGAATCTTCCTTGGTCAAGGGAAGTACACAGTAGATATCCTGAAGAGATTTGGGATGATGGATTGCAAGGCCATGGCCACACCTATGGCATCGAATCTGAAGCTTCTATGTGATGCTTCATCTGAGCCAGTTGATGTCTCTATGTATCGTCAGATGATTGGGTCCTTGATGTACCTGATGAACACGAGACCAGACATTTGCTTTGCTGTGAACACATTGAGCCAGTTCCTGACGGATCCGAGGAGTGTTCACCTGGTTGCTGTAAAGCATGTTCTGAGGTACCTGAAGGGTACAGTGGATTATGGGCTCAAGTATGAAGCAAATCAAAAGTTTAACCTACAGGGTTATGTTGATTCAGATTGGGCTGGCAGTGCTGCAGATAGGAAGAGCACATCTGGGTGCTGCTTTAGTATGGGATCAGGTGTGATCTCTTGGTTTAGCAGGAAGCAGTCCTACGTAGCACTGAGTACAGCTGAGGCAGAGTATGTTGCAGCCTGCTCAGCTAGTTGTGAGGCAGTATGGTTACGGAAGCTACTGTCTGAGTTATTTGATCTCCCGTTGGAGGATACTGGTATCTTCTGTGATAACCAGAGTTGTGTGAAGCTGTCCGAGAACCCAGTGTTTCATGACAGGTCGAAACACATAGAGATCAAATATCACTATATCAGGGATATGGTGCAGAGAGGAGCTGTGAAGCTCCTGTATGTCGTGACGGATGAGTAGATTGCAGATGTGCTGACGAAGCCACTAGCCAGAGTGAAGTTCGAGTACTTCAGAGAGAGGCTTGGCATTCTTCAGATCGAGGACACTTCGAGGAAGAAGTAATGGACACATTTGCTGAAGCCATTCCAAGCATGTTGGAAGGAGGATCCTTCACATGGCTGTGGATGTAAGCGCTGGATGATGAGCATCAGGATGATGTTCTGGTTTCTGCTTGATATGATCAGTTGGATCATTTTTATGTATGTATGTACGCATCATGTTGGATGCTGGATATGATCAGTTGGATCATTTATGTATGTATGCATCATGTTCGATGTTGGATATGATCAGTTGGATCATGTGTATGTATTTTGTATATGCATCATGTTGGATGCTTGGACCATGTATCTGTATTTGTATCAGGTGGATGCATTGATGATCAGGAGGATCATGTATGATGATATGTATCAGGTAGATACTTGGTATGCATCAGGTAGATGCATTGATGATCAGGAGGATCATGTATGATGATATGTATCAGGTAGATACTTGGTATGCATCAGGTAGATGCATTGATGATCAGGATGATCATAGATGATGAGCTTCACGATGTTGCTCCAGATGACATGCAGCAGGATGTTGCAGTGATGATCAGGATGATCATAGATGACGAGCTTCAGTATGTTGCTCCAGATGACATGCAGTAGGATGTTGCAGTGATGATCAGGATGTTGCTCCAGATGACATGCAGCAGGACGTTGCAGTGATGATGATCAGGATGATCATGGATACATCAGGATGATGTATGGTGAGTATCAGGTTGATACTCTGTGGCCGTGGATCAGGTTGTGCAGATGAGCATGTAATCCGGTGCCCTGGGAAACTTGCAGATTGTCTTTCGAGGTTTTTCCTATGGCATGTAATTCGGTGCCCTGGGACATCTGGCAAATTCTCTTTCAAGGTTTTTCTCTGGGAAGAAATGTAATTCGGTGCCCTAGAAGATCTGCAGATAGTCTTTCGAGGTTTTTCCTATGGCATGTAATTCGGCTCCCTGGGATATCTGGCAGATGCTATTTCGAGGTTTTGTCCTATGGCATGTAATTCGTTTCCCTGGGAGATCCGATAGGTTGGGATATGTGCCCGTAATCAGTCCTGGGATGCTCTTGCGAGGTTTTTCCATGACCACATGTAATTCGTTGCCATGGGAGATCCTATAGGTAGAGCTGTGTGCTCGTAACAGCCTGGGATGCTCTTGCGAGGTTTTGTGGTGAGGTCACATGTAATTCGGTGCCCTGGGAGATCCTATAGGTAGAGCTGTGTGCTCGTAACAGCCTGGGATGCTCTTTCAAGGTTTTGTGACGCACGTAATAAGTCCTGAGGATTCCACAGTATGGCCAGTGATGATGAAGACTTGCAGGTCGTGGGCCTACATCCAGTATGAAAAAGGACTGGCTCTGTAGAACTTCCTATGACGAGTAGAGTCAGAGATTGGTTGAGATAGTAGCAGCAGTGACGATGATGATGACGATGATCCAGAGAAGAAGACTTGTCTAGCAGATCTATGTTGAGAAATACCTTCCTAGTTAAGAGGGAGTGTTAATGTATATGTAAGTTCGGAATGTATTTCATCTGTATATTATATTTATATTTATTGTACCCTTATAAGAGACGTGTTATTCCTCTATAAGGAAGTTTCGTCATGTGGATTGACAAGTGTTGCAAGTTTGTGTACTAGCCGATGGGTTATTAGACCACCTTATGGGGTCGGCCCTGATTAATATATAATATAATGTGGGTGTATCAAAGTAGACAAGTCGGCCCCAGTAGGTCACTGGGAAAAAAGGTGAGTATAAATAGAGATAGGAGATCTCTATTTTACTCACTCGGAAAAGTAACTATCTCTCTCTCTGAAAAGTGGCGCACTAGTGAGGAGGAGGAGGATCATCTGCTAGGAGACTATCTCAGTGTTATTTGATTGTATTTTGGTTGAGCCATTGCTCTCTCTATCTCTGAGGAAGTTGTGGGGTTTTTCACCTTAGGTTTTTCCCCACAGAAACTCTGTGTCTCTTGTCTCTATGCTTTTGATTCTTGTGATGCTTGTGATGCTTGTCATATTATGATTGTCATGCATTGATATACTGTAGATGTTATTCTCTCAACAAAGATCCTATAGTATTGTGATTTAATACTAAAAATTTAACATTTACATGATTTCATAAAAAACACGAGTTTTTAGAAAATGTGTTTTATTTCATAAATGGAATCAACAAAGTATGCACATTCTACGTCATAACGACTTTCTATAGTTTGCACATGCGTCCGTAAATAAGAAAAGCTTACTTCCACCGTTTTTTAAAATCACAGCTTCTAGAAGGTTTACATGATTTCTTAAAAACCACGAGTTTTTAGATAATGTGTTTTATTTCATAAATGGAATCAACAAAGTATGCACATTCTACGTCATAACGACTTTCTATAGTTTGTGCATTCGTCCGTAAATAAGAAAAGCTTACTTCCACCGTTTTTTAAAATCACAGCTTCTAGAAGGTTTACATGATTTCGTAAAAAACACGAGTTTTTAGAAAATGTGTTTTATTTGATAAATCGAATCAACAAAGTATGCACATTCTATGTCATAACGACTTTCTATAGTTTGCGCATTCGTCCGGAAATAAGAAAAGCTTACTTCCACCGTTTTTTAAAATAACAGCTTCTAGAAGGTTTACATGATTTCGTAAAAAACACGAGTTTTTAGAAAATGTGTTTTATTTCATAAATGGAGTCTACAAAGTATGCACATTCCACGTCATAACGGCTTTCTATAGTTTGCGCATTCGTCCGGAAATAAGAAAAGCTTACTTCCCCCGTTTTTTAAAATCACAGCTTCTAGAAGGTTTACATGATTTCTTAAAAAGCACGAGTTTTTAGAAAATGTGTTTTATTTCATAAATGGAACAAACAAAGTATGTACATTCTACGTCATAACGACTTTCTATAGTTTGCGGATGCATTTGGAAATAAGAAAAGCTTACTTCCCCCGTTTTTTAAAATCACAGCTACTAGAAGGTTTACATGATTTCTTAAAAAACACGAGTTTTTAGAAAATGTGTTTTATTTCATCAATGGAATCTACAAAGTATGCACATTCTACGTCATAACGAATTTCTTTAGTTTGCGCATGCGTCCGGAAATAAGAAAAGCTTACTTCCCCCATTTTTTAAAATCATAGCTTCTAGAAGGTTTACATGATTTCTTAAAAAACACGAGTTTTTAGAAAATGTGTTTTATTTCATAAATGGAATCAACAAAGTATGCACATTCTAGGTCATAATGACTTTCTGTAGTTTGCGCATGCGTCCGGAAATAAGAAAAGCTTACTTCCCCCGTTTTTTAAAATCACAGCTTCTAGAAGGTTTACATGATTTCTTAAAAAACACGAGTTTTTAGAAAATGTGTTTTTATTTCATAAATGGAATCAACAAAGTATGCACATTCTACGTCATAACGACTTCCTATAGTTTGCGCCTACGTCCGGAAATAAGAAAAGCTTACTTCCACCGTTTATTAAAATCACAGCTTCTAGAAGGTTTACATGATTTCGTAAAAAACACGAGTTTTTAGAAAATGTCTTTTATTTCATAAATGCAATCTACAAAGTATGCACATTCTACTTCATAACGACTTTCTATAGTTTGCGCATGCGTCCGGAAATAAGAAAATCCTACTTCCCCCGTTTTTTAAAATCACAGCTTCTAGAAGGTTTACATGATTTCTTAAAAAACACGAGTTTTTAGAAAATGTGTTTTATTTCATAAATGGAATAAACAAAGTATGCACATTCTATGTCATAACGACTTTCTATAGTTTGTGCATGCGTTTGGAAATAAGAAAAGCTTACTTCCCCCGTTTTTTAAAATCACAGCTTCTAGAAGGTTTACATGATTTCTTAAAAAACACGAGTTTTTAGAAAATGTGTTTTATTTCATAAATGGAATAAACAAAGTATGCACATTCTACGTCATAAATACTTTCTATAGTTTTGCACATGCGTCCGGATATAAGAAAAGCTTACTTCCACCGTTTTTTAAAATCACAGCTTCTAGAAGGTTTACAAGATTTCTTAAAAAACACGAGTTTTTAGAAAATGTGCTTTATTTCATAAATGGAATCTACAACGTATGCACATTCTACGTCATAACGAATTTTTATAGTTTGCGCATGCGTCCGGAAATAATAAAATCTTACTTCCCCCGTTTTTTAAAATCACAGCTTCTAGAAGGTTTACATGATTTCTTAAAAAACACGAGTTTTTAGAAAATTTGTTTTATTTCATAAATGGAATCAACAAAGTATGCACATTCTATGTCATAACAACTTTGATGCACATTCTATGTCATAACAACTTTGTATAGTTTGCGCATTCATCCGGAAATCAGAAAAGCTTGCTTCCACCGTTTTTAGAAAATGTGCTTTATTTCATAAATGGAATCTACAAAGTATGCACATTCTACGTCATAACGAATTTTTATAGTTTGCGCATGCGTCCGGAAATAAGAAAAGCTTACTTCCACCGTTTTTTAAAATCACAGCTTCTAGAAGGTTTACAAGATTTCTTAAAAAAAACGAGTTTTTAGAAAATGTGCTTTATTTCATAAATGGAATCAACAAAGTATGCACATTCTACGTCATAACGAATTTCTTTAGTTTGCGCATGCGTCCGGAAATAAGAAAAGCTTACTTCCCCCGTTTTTTAAAAACATAGCTTCTAGAAGGTTTACATGATTTCTTAAAAAACACGAGTTTTTAGAAAATGTGTTTTATTTCATAAATGGAATCAACAAAGTATGCACATTCTAGGTCATAAAGACTTTCTGTAGTTTGCGCATGCGTCCGGAAATAAGAAAAGCTTACTTCCCTCGTTTTTTAAAATCACAGCTTCTAGAAGGTTTACATGATTTCTTAAAAAACACGATTTTTTAGAAAATGTGTTTTTATTTCATAAATGGAATCTACAAAGTATGCACATTCTACGTCATAACAACTTTCTATAGTTTGCGCTTGCCTCCGGAAATAAGAAAATCTTACTTCCCCCGTTTTTTAAAATCACAGCTTCTAGAAGGTTTACATGATTTCTTAAAAAACACGAGTTTTTAGAAAATTTGTTTTATTTCATAAATGGAATCAACAAAGTATGCACATTCTATGTCATAACAACTTTGATGCACATTCTATGTCATAACAACTTTGTATAGTTTGCGCATTCATCCGGAAATAAGAAAAGCTTGCTTCCACCGTTTTTTAAAATCACAGCTTCTAGAAGGTTGACATGATTTCTTAAAAAACACGAGTTTTTAGAAAATGTGTTTTATTTCATAAATGGAATCAACAAAGTATGCACATTCTACGTCATAACGACTTTCTATAGTTTGAGCATGCATCCGGAAATAAGAAAAGCTTACTTCCACCGTTTTTTAAAATCACGGCTTCTAGAAGGTTTACATGATTTCGTAAAAAACACGAGTTTTTAGAAAATGTGTTTTATTTCATAAATGGAGTCTACAAAGTATGCACATTCCACGTCATAACGACTTTCTATAGTTTGCGCATTCGTCCGGAAATAAGAAAAGCTTACTTCCCCCGTTTTTTAAAATCACAGCTTCTAGAAGGTTTACATGATTTCTTAAAAAGCACGAGTTTTTAGAAAATGTGTTTTATTTCATAAATGGAACAAACAAAGTATGTACATTCTACGTCATAACGAATTTCTATAGTTTGCGGATGCGTTTGGAAATAAGAAAAGCTTACTTCCCCCGTTTTTTAAAATCACAGCTACTAGAAGGTTTACATGATTTCTTAAAAAACACGAGTTTTTAGAAAATGTGTTTTATTTCATGAATGGAATCTACAAAGTATGCACATTCTACGTCATAACGAATTTCTTTAGTTTGCGCATGCGTCCGGAAATAAGAAAAGCTTACTTCCCCCGTTTTTTAAAATCATAGCTTCTAGAAGGTTTACATGATTTCTTAAAAAACACGAGTTTTTAGAAAATGTGTTTTATTTCATAAATGGAATCAACAAAGTATGCACATTCTAGGTCATAATGACTTTCTGTAGTTTGCGCATGCGTCCGGAAATAAGAAAAGCTTACTTCCCCCGTTTTTTAAAATCACAGCTTCTAGAAGGTTTACATGATTTCTTAAAAAGCACGAGTTTTTAGAAAATGTGTTTTATTTCATAAATGGAACAAACAAAGTATGTACATTCTACGTCATAACGAATTTCTATAGTTTGCGGATGCGTTTGGAAATAAGAAAAGCTTACTTCCCCCGTTTTTTAAAATGACAGCTTCTAGAAGGTTTACATGATTTCTTAAAAAACACGAGTTTTTAGAAAATGTGTTTTATTTCCTCAATGGAATCTACAAAGTATGCACATTCTACGTCATAACGAATTTCTATAGTTTGCGCATGCGTCCGGAAATAAGAAAAGCTTACTTCCCCCGTTTTTTAAAATCATAGCTTCTAGAAGGTTTACATGATTTCTTAAAAAACACGAGTTTTTAGAAAATGTGTTTTATTTCATAAATGGAACAAACAAAGTATGTACATTCTACGTCATAACGACTTTCTATAGTTTGCGGATGCGTTTGGAAATAAGAAAAGCTTACTTCCCCCGTTTTTTAAAATCACAGCTACTAGAAGGTTTACATGATTTCTTAAAAAACACGAGTTTTTAGAAAATGTGTTTTATTTCATCAATGGAATCTACAAAGTATGCACATTCTACGTCATAACGAATTTCTTTAGTTTGCGCATGCGTCCGGAAATAAGAAAAGCTTACTTCCCCCATTTTTTAAAATCATAGCTTCTAGAAGGTTTACATGATTTCTTAAAAAACACGAGTTTTTAGAAAATGTGTTTTATTTCATAAATGGAATTAACAAAGTATGCACATTCTAGGTCATAATGACTTTCTGTAGTTTGCGCATGCGTCCGGAAATAAGAAAAGCTTACTTCCCCCGTTTTTTAAAATCACAGCTTCTAGAAGGTTTACATGATTTCTTAAAAAGCACGAGTTTTTAGAAAATGTGTTTTATTTCATAAATGGAACCAACAAAGTATGCACATTCTACGTCATAACGAATTTCTATAGTTTGTGGATGCGTTTGGAAATAAGAAAAGCTTACTTCCCCCGTTTTTTAAAATCACAGCTTCTAGAAGGTTTACATGATTTCTTAAAAAACACGAGTTTTTAGAAAATGTGTTTTATTTCCTCAATGGAATCTACAAAGTATGCACATTCTACGTCATAACGAATTTCTATAGTTTGCGCATGCGTCCGGAAATAAGAAAAGCTTACTTCCCCCGTTTTTTAATATCACAGCTTCTAGAAGGTTTACATGATTTCTTAAAAAACACGAGTTTTTAGAAAATGTGTTTTATTTCATCAATGGAATCTACAAAGTATGCACATTCTAGGTCATAATGACTTTCTGTAGTTTGCGCATGCGTCCGGAAATAAGAAAACCTTACTTCCACCGTTTTTTAAAATCACAGCTTCTAGAAGGTTTACATGATTTCTTAAAAAACACGAGTTTTTAGAAAATGTGTTTTTATTTCATAAATGGAATCAACAAAGTATGCACATTCTACGTCATAACGACTTTCTATAGTTTGCACATTCGTCTGGAAATAAGAAAAGCTTACTTCCACCGTTTATTAAAATCACAGCTTCTAGAAGGTTTACATGATTTCTTAAAAAACACGAGTTTTTAGAAAATGTCTTTTATTTCATCAATGGAATCTACAAAGTATGCACATTCTACGTCATAACGAATTTCTTTAGTTTGCGCATGCGTCCGGAAATAAGAAAAGCTTACTTCCCCCGTTTTTTAAAAACATAGCTTCTAGAAGGTTTACATGATTTCTTAAAAAACACGAGTTTTTAGAAAATGTGTTTTATTTCATAAATGGAATCAACAAAGTATGCACATTCTAGGTCATAAAGACTTTCTGTAGTTTGCGCATGCGTCCGGAAATAAGAAAAGCTTACTTCCCTCGTTTTTTAAAATCACAGCTTCTAGAAGGTTTACATGATTTCTTAAAAAACACGAGTTTTTAGAAAATGTGTTTTTATTTCATAAATGGAATCTACAAAGTATGCACATTCTACGTCATAATGACTTTCTATAGTTTGCGCATGCCTCCGGAAATAAGAAAATCTTACTTCCCCCGTTTTTTAAAATCACAGCTTCTAGAAGGTTTACATGATTTCTTAAAAAACACGAGTTTTTAGAAAATTTGTTTTATTTCATAAATGGAGTCAACAAAGTATGCACATTCTACGTCATAAAGACTTTCTATAGTTTTCGCATTCGTCCGGAAATAAGAAAAGCTTACTTCCACCGTTTTTTAAAATCACAGCTTCTAGAAGGTTTACATGATTTCGTAAAAAAGACAAGTTTTTAGAAAATGTATTTTATTTAATAAATGGACTCTACAAAGTATGCACATTCTACGTCATAACGAATTTCTATAGTTTCCGCATGCGTCCGGAAAGAAGGAAAGCTTACTTCCCCCGTTTTTTAAAATCACAGCTTCTATAAGGTTTACATGATTTTTTTAAAAACACGAGTTTTTAGAAAATGTGTTTTATTTCATTAATGGAATCAACAAAGTATGCACATTCTACGTCATAACAACTTTCTATAGTTTGCGCATGCGTTTGGAAATAAGAAAAGCTTGCTTCCCCCGTTTTTTCAAATCACAGCTTCTAGAAGGTTTACATGATTTGTTAAAAAACACGAGTTTTTAGAAAATGTGTTTTATTCCTTAAATGGAATAACCAAAGTATGCACATTCTATGTCATAATTACTTTCTATAGTTTGCGCACGCGTCCGGAAATAAGAAAAGCTTACTTCCACTGTTTTTTAAAATCATATCTTCTAGAAGGTTTACATGATTTCGTAAAAAACACGAGTTTTTAGAAAATGTGTTTTATTTCATAAAAGGAATCTACAAAGTATGCACATTCTACGTCATAATGACTTTCTATAGTTTGTGCATGCGTTCGGAAATAAGAAAAGCTTACTTCCCCCATTTTTTAAAATCACAGCTTCTAGAAGGTTTACATAATTTCTTAAAAAACACAAGTTTTTAGAAAATGTGTTTTATTTCATAAATGGAATCAACAAAGTATGCACATTCTACATCATAACGACTTTCTATAGTTTGCGCATGCGTTTGGAAATAAGAAAAGATTACTTCCCCCATTTTTTAAAATCACAACTTCTAGAAGGTTTACATGATTTCGTAAAAAACGTGAGATTTTAGAAAATGCGCTTTATTTCATAAATGGAATCTACAAAGTATGCACATTCTACGTCATAATGACTTTCTATAGTTTGCGCATCCGTCCGGAAATAAGAAAAGCTTACTTGCCTGGTTTTTTAAGATCACAGCTTCTGGAAGGTTTACATGATTTCGTAAAAAACACGAGTTTTTAGAAAATGTGCTTTATTTCAGAAATGGAATCAACAAAGTATGCACATTCTATGTCATAACAACTTTCTATAGTTTGCGCATGCGTTTGGAAACAAGAAAAGCTTACTTCCCCCATTTTTTAAAATCACAGCTTCTGGAAGGTTTACATGATTTCTTAAAAAACACGAGTTTTTAGAAAATGTGTTTTATTTCATAAATGGAATCAACAAAGTATGCACATTCTATGTCATAACGACTTTTATAGTTTGCGCGTGCGTTCGGAAATAAGAAAAGCTTACTTCCCCCATTTTTTAAAATCACAGCTTCTAGAAGGTTTACATGATTTCTTAAAAAACACGAGTTTTTAGAAAATGTGTTTTATTTCGTAAATGGAATAAACAAATTATGCACATTCTATGTCATAACGAGTTTCTCTAGTTTGCACATTCGTCCGGAAATAAGAAAAGCTTACTTCCACCATTTTTTAAAATCACAGCTTCTAGAAGGTTTACATGATTTCGTAAAAAACATGAGTTTTTAGAAAATGTGTTTTATTTCATAAATGGAATCTACAAAGTATGCACATTCTACGTCATAACGACTTTCTATAGTTTGCGCATGCGTCCGGAAATAAGAAAAGCTTACTTCCCCCGTTTTTTAAAATCACAGCTTCCAGAAGGTTTACATGATTTCTTAAAAAACACGAGTTTTTAGAAAATCTGTTTTATTTAATAAATGGAATCAACAAAGTATGCACATTCTACGTCATAACGACTTTCTATAGTTTGCGCATTCGTGCGGAAATAAGAAAAGCTTACTTCCACCGTTTTTTAAAATCACAGCTTCTAGAAGGTTTACATGATTTCGTAAAAAACAGGAGTTTTTAGAAAATGTGTTTTATTTCATAAATGGAATCTACAAAGTATGCACATTCTACGTCATAACGACTTTCTATAGTTTGCGCATCCGTCCGGAAATAAGAAAAGCTTACTTCCACCGTTTTCTAAAATCACAGCTTCTAGAAAGTTTACATGATTTCGTAAAGAACACGAGTTTTTAGAAAATGTGTTTTATTTCATAAATGGAATCAACCAAGTATGCACATTCTATTCCATAACGGCTTTCTATAGTTTGCGCATTCGTCAAGAAATAAGAAAAGCTTACTTCCATCGTTTTTTAAAATCACAGCTTCTAGAAGGTTTACATGATTTCGTAAAAAACACGAGTTTTTAGAAAATGTGTTTTATTTCGTAAATGGAATAAACAAATTATGCACATTCTATGTCATAACGAGTTTCTATAGTTTGCACATTCGTCCGGAAATAAGAAAAGCTTACTTCCACCGTTTTTTAAAATCACAGCTTCTAGAAGGTTTACATGATTTCGTAAAAAACATGAGTTTTTAGAAAATGTGTTTTATTTCATAAATGGAATCTACAAAGTATGCACATTCTACGTCATAACGACTTTCTATAGTTTGCGCATGCGTCCGGAAATAAGAAAAGCTTACTTCCCCCGTTTTTTAAAATCACAGCTTCCAGAAGGTTTACATGATTTCTTAAAAAACACGAGTTTTTAGAAAATCTGTTTTATTTAATAAATGGAATCAACAAAGTATGCACATTCTACGTCATAACGACTTTCTATAGTTTGCGCATGCGTCCGGAAATAAGAAAAGCTTACTTCCACCATTTTTTAAAATCACAGCTTCTAGAAGGTTTACATGATTTCGTAAAAAACACGAGTTTTTAGAAAATGTGTTTTATTTCATAAATGGAATCTACAAAGTATGCACATTCTATGTCATAACGACTTTCTATAGTTTGCGCATGCGTCCAGAAATAAAAAAAGCTTACTTCCCCCGTTTTTTAAAATCACAGCTTCTATAAGGTTTACATGATTTTTTAAAAAACACGAGTTTTTAGAAAATGTGTTTTATTTCATTAATGGAATCAACAAAGTATGCACATTCTACGTCATAACGACTTTATATAGTTTGCGCAGGCGTTTGGAAACAAGAAAAGCTTACTTCCCCCGTTTTTTCAAATCACAGCTTCTAGAAGGTTTACATGATTTCTTAAAAAACACGAGTTTTTAGAAAATGTGTTTTATTTCATAAATGGAATCAACAAAGTATGCACATTCTATGTCGTGATTACTTTCTATAGTTTGCACACGCGTCCGGAAATAAGAAAAGCTTACTTCCACTGTTTTTTAAAATCACAGCTTCTAGAAGGTTTACATGATTTCGTAGAAAACACGAGTTTTTAGAAAATGTGTTTTATTTCATAAATGTAATCTACAAAGTATGCACATTCTACATCATAACGACTTTCTATAGTTTGTGCATGTGTCTGGAAAAAAGAAAAGCTTACTTCCACCGTTTTTTAAAATCACAGCTTCTATAAGGTTTACATGATTTCGTAAAAAACACGAGTTTTTAGAAAATGTGTTTTATTTCATAAATGGAATCTACAAAGTATGCACATTCTACGTCATAACGACTTTCTATATTTTGCGCATGCGTCCGGAAATAAGAAAAGCTTACTTCCACCATTTTTTAAAATCACAGCTTCTAGAAGGTTTACATGATTTCGTAAAAAACACGAGTTTAAGAGAAAATGTGTTTTATTTCATAAATGGAATCTACAAAGTATGCACATTCTACGTCATAACGATTTTCTATAGTTTGCGCATGCGTCCGGAAATAAAAAAAACTTACTTCCCCCGTTTTTTAAAATCACAGCTTCTAGAAGGTTTACATGATTTCTTAAAAAACACGAGTTTTTAGAAAATGTGTTTTATTTCATAAATGGAATCAACAAAGTATGCACATTCTATGCCATAACGACTTTCTATAGTTTGCGCATGCGTCCGGAAATAAGAAAAGCTTACTTCCACCGTTTTTTAAAATCACAGCTTCTAGAAGGTTTACATGATTTCTTAATAAACACGAGTCTTTAGAAAATGTGAACTTTCTATAGTTTGCGCATGCGTCCGAAAATAAGAAAAGCTTACTTCCACCGTTTTTTAAAATCACAGCTTCTAGAAGGTTTACATGATTTCTTAAAAAACACGAGTTTTTAGGAAATGTGTTTTATTTCATAAATGGAATCAACAAAGTATGCCCGTCCTACGTCATAACGACTTTCTATAGTTTCCGCATGCGTCCGGAAATAAGAAAAGCTTACTTCCACCATTTTTTAAAATCACAGCTTCTAGAAGGTTTACATGAGTTCTTAAAAAACACGAGTTTTTAGAAAATCTGTTTTATTTCATAAATGGAATCAACAAAGTATGCACATTCTACGTCATAACGACTTTCTATAGTTTGCGCATGCGTTTGGAAATAAGAAAAGCTTACTTCCCCCAGTTTTTAAAATCACAGCCTCTAGAAGGTTTACATGATTTCTTAAAAAACATGAGTTTTTAGAGAATGTGTTTTATTTCATAAATGGAATCAACAAAGTATGCACATTCTACGTCATAACGACTTTCTATAGTTTGCGCATGCGTCCGGAAATAAGAAAAGCTTACTTCCACCGTTTTTTAAAATCACAGCTTCTAGAAGGTTTACATGATTTCTTAAAAAACACGTGTTTTTAGAAAATGTGTTTTATTTCATAAATGGAATCAACAAAGTATGCACATTCTATGTCGTGATTACTTTCTATAGTTTGCACACGCGTCCGGAAATAAGAAAAGCTTACTTCCACTGTTTTTTAAAATCACAGCTTCTAGAAGGTTTACATGATTTCGTAGAAAACACGAGTTTTTAGAAAATGTGTTTTATTTCATAAATTGAATCTATAAAGAATGCACATTCTACATCATAACGACTTTCTATAGTTTGCGCATGCGTCTGGAAATAAGAAAAGCTTACTTCCACCGTTTTTTAAAATCACAGCTTCTAGAAGGTTTACATGATTTCGTAAAAAACACGAGTTTTTAGAAAATGTGTTTTATTTCATAAATGGAATCTACAAAGTATGCACATTCTATGTCATAACGACTTTCTATATTTTGCGCATGCGTTGGGAAATATGAAAAGCTTACTTCCCCCATTTTTTAAAATCACTGCTTCTAGAAGGTTTACATGATTTCTTAAAAAACACGAGTTTTTAGAAAATGTGTTTTATTTCATAAATGGAATCAACAAAGTATGCACATTCTATGCCATAACGACTTTCTATAGTTTGCGCATGCGTCCGGAAATAAGAAAAGCTTACTTCCACCGTTTTTTAAAATCACAGCTTCTAGAAGGTTTACATGATTTCTTAAAAAACACGTGTTTTTAGAAAATGTGTTTTATTTCATAAATGGAATCATCCAAGTCTGCACATTCTACACCATAACGACTTTCTGTAGTTTGCGCATTCGTCCGGAAATAAGAAAAGCTTACTTCCACCATTTTTTAAAATCACAGCTTCTAGAAGGTTTACATGATTTCGTAAAAAACACGAGTTTTTAGAAAATGTCTTTTATTTGATAAATGGAATCAACAAAGTATGCACATTCTATGCCATAACAACTTTCTATAGTTTGCGCATGCGTCTGGAAATAAGAAAAGCTTACTTCCACCGTTTTTTAAAATCACAGCTTCTAGAAGGTTTACATGATTTCGTAAAAAACACGAGTTTTTAGAAAATGTGTTTTATTTCATAAATGGAATCTACAAACTATGCACATTCTATGTCATAATGACTTTCTATATTTTGCGCATGCGTTGGGAATTATGAAAAGCTTACTTCCCCCGTTTTTTAAAATCACAGCTTCTAGAAGGTTTACATGATTTCTTAAAAAACACGAGTTTTTAGAAAATGTGTTTTATTTCATAAATGGAATCTACAAAGTATGCACATTCTATGCCATAACGACTTTCTATAGTTTGCGCATGCGTCCGGAAATAAGAAAAGCTTACTTCCACCGTTTTTTAAAATCACAGCTTCTAGAAGGTTTACATGATTTCTTAAAAAACACGAGTTTTTAGAAAATGTGTTTTATTTCACAAATGGAATCAACAAAGTTTGCACATTCTACGTCATAACGACTTTCTATAGTTTGCGCATGCGTTCGGAAATAAGAAAAGCTTACTTCCCCCGTTTTTTAAAATCACAGCTTCTTGAAGGTTTATATGATTTCTTAAAAAACACGAGTTTTTAGAAAATGTGTTTTATTTCATAAATGGAATCAACAAAGTATGCACATTCTACGTCATAACGACTATCTATAGTTTGCGCATGCGTTTGGAAATAAGAAAAGCTTACTTCCCCCATTTTTTAAAATCACAACTTCTAGAAGGTTTACATGATTTCGTAAAAAACATGAGTTTTTAGAAAATGTGCTTTATTTCATAAATGGAATCTACAAAGTATGCACATTCTACGTCATAATGACTTTCTATAGTTTGCGCATGCGTCCGGAAATAAGAAAAGCTTACTTCCCCCGTTTTTTAAAATCACCGCTTCTGGAAGGTTTACATGATTTCGTAAAAAACACGAGTTTTTAGAAAATGTGTTTTATTTGATAAATGGAATCTACAAAGTATGCACATTCTACGTCATAACGAATTTCTATAGTTTGGGAATGCGTCCGGAAATAAGAAAAGCTTACTTCCCCAATTTTTTAAAATCACAGCTTCTAGAAGCTTTACAAGATTTTTTAAAAAACACGTGTTTTTAGAAAATGTGTTTTATTTCATAAATGGAATCAACAAAGTATGCACATTCTACGTCATAATGACTTTCTATAGTTTCCACATTCGTCCGGAAATAAGAAAAGCTTACTTCCACCGTTTTTTAAAATCACAGCTTCTAGAAGGTTTACATGATTTCGTAAAAAACACGAGTTTTTAGAAAATGTGCTTTATTTGATAAATGGAATCAACAAAGTATGCACATTCCACGTCATAACGACTTTCTATAGTTTTCGAATGCGTCCGGAAATAAGAAAAGCTTACTTCCCCCGTTTTTTAAAATTACAGCTTCTAGAAGGTTTACATGATTTCTTAAAAAACACGAGTTTTTAGAAAATGTGTTTTATTTCATAAATGGAATCAACAAAGTATGCACATTCTATGACATTACGACTTTCTTTAGTTTGCGCATGCGTTCGGAAATAAGAAAAGCTTACTTCCCCCGTTTTTTAAAATCACAGCTTCTAGAAGGTTTACATGATTTCTATAAAAACAAGAGTTTTTAGAAAATGTGTTTTATTTCATAAATGGAATCAATAAAGTATGCACATTCTACGTCATAACGACTTTCTATAGTTTGCGCATTCCTACGGAAATAAGAAAAGCTTACTTCCAACGTTTTTTAAAATCACAGCTTCTAGAAGGTTTACATGATTTCGTAAAAAACATGAGTTTTTAGAAAATGTGTTTTATTTCATATATGGAATCTACAAAGTATGCACATTCTACGTCATAACGACATTCTATAGTTTGCGCATGCGTCCGGAAATAAGAAAACCTTACTTCCACCGTTTTTTAAAATCACAGCTTCCAGAATGTTTACATGATTTCATAAAAAACACGAGTTTTTAGAAAATGTGTTTTATTTCATAAATGAAATCTTTAAAGTATGCACATTCTACGTCATAACGACTTTCTATAGTTTGCGCATGCGTACAAAAATAAGAAAAGATTACTTCCACCGTTTTTTAAAATCACAGCTTCTAGAAGGTTTACATGATTTCGTAAAAAACACGAGTTTTTAGAAAATGTGTTTTATTTCATAAATGGAATCTACAAAGTATGCACATTCTACGTCATAACGACTTTCTATAGTTTGCGCATGCGTCCGGAAATAAGAAAAGCTTACTTCCCCGGTTTTTAAAATCACAGCTTCTAGAAGGTTTACAAGATTTTTTAAAAAACATGAGTTTTTAGAAAATGTGTTTTATTTCATAAATGGAATCAACAAAGTATGCACATTCTACGTCATAACGACTTTCTATAGTTTGCTCATTCGTCCGGAAATAAGAAAAGCTTACTTCCACCATTTTTTAAAATCACAACTTCTAGAAGGTTTACATGATTTCGTAAAAAACACGAGTTTTTAGAAAATGTGTTTTATTTGATAAATGGAATCTACAAAGTATGCACATTCTACGTCATAACGACTTTCTATAGTTTGCGCATGCGTCCGGAAATAAGAAAAGCTTACTTCCCCCGTTTTTTAAAATCACAGCTTCTAGAAGGTTTACATGATTTCTTAAAAAACACGAGTTTTTAGAAAATGTGTTTTATTTCATAAATGGAATCAACAAAGTATGCACATTCTACGCCATAACGACTTTCTATAGTTTGCGCATTCGTCCGGAAAGAAGAAAAGCTTACTTCCACCGTTTTTTAAAATCACAGCTTCGAGAAGGTTTACATGATTTCGTAAAAAACACGAGTTTTTAGAAAATGTGTTTTATTCCATAATTGGAATCAACAAAGTATGCACATTCTATGCCATCACAACTTTCTATATTTTGCGAATGCGTCCGGAAATAAGAAAATCTTACTTCCACCGTTTTTTAAAATCAAAGTTTCTAGAAGGTTTACATGATTTCTTAAAAAACACGTGTTTTTAGAAAATGTGTTTTATTTCATAAATGGAATCAACAAAGTCTGCACATTCTACGTCATAATGACTTTCTATAGTTTGCACATTCGTCCGGAAATAAGAAAAGCTTACTTCCACCGTTTTTTAAAATCACAGCTTCCAGAAGGTTTACATGATTTCGTAAAAAACACGAGTTTTTAGAAAATGTGTTTTATTTGATAAATGGAATCTACAAAGTATGCACATTCTACGTCATAACGAATTTCTATAGTTTGTGCATGCATACAAAAATAAGAAAAGCTTACTTCCCCCGGTTTTTAAAATCACAGCTTCTAGAAGGTTTACATGATTTCTTAAAAAAAACGAGTTTTGAGAAAATGTGTTTTATTTCATAAATGGAATCAACAAAGTATGCACATTCTACGTCATAACGACTTTCTATAGTTTGCTCATTCGTCCGGAAATAAGAAAAGATTACTTCCACCGTTTTCTAAAATCACAGCTTCTAGAAAGTTTACATGATTTCGTAAAAAACACGAGTTTTTAGAAAATATGTTTTATTTCATAAATGGAATCTACAAAGTATGCACATTCTACGTCATAACGACTTTCTATAGTTTGCGCATGCGTCCGGAAATAAGAAAAGCTTACTTCCACCGTTTTTTAAAATCACAGCTTCCAGAAGGTTTACATGATTTCGTAAAAAACACGAGTTTTTAGAAAATGTGTTTTATTTGATAAATGGAATCTACAAAGTATGCACATTCTACGTCATAACAACTTTCTATAGTTTGTGCATTCATACAAAAATAAGAAAAGCTTACTTCCCCCGGTTTTTAAAATCACAGCTTCTAGAAGGTTTACATGATTTCTTAAAAAACACGAGTTTTTAGAAAATGTGTTTTATTTCATAAATGGAATCAACAAAGTATGCACATTCTACGTCATAACGACTTTCTATAGTTTGCTCATTCGTCCGGAAATAAGAAAAGCTTACTTCCACCGTTTTTTAAAATCACAGCTTCTAGAAGGTTTACATGATTTCGTAAAAAACACGAGTTTTTAGAAAATGTGTTTTATTTGATAAATTTCATCTACAAAGTATGCACATTCTACGTCATAACGACTTTCTATAGTTTGCGCATGCGTCTGTAAATAAGAAAAGCTTACTTCCCCCGTTTTTTAAAATCACAGCTTCTAGAAGGTTTACATGATTTCTTAAAAAACATGAGTTTTTAGAAAATGTGTTTTATTTCATAAATGGAATCAACAAAGTCTGCACATCCTACGTCATAACGAATTTCTATAGTTTGCGCATTCGTCCGGAAATAAGAAAAGCTTATTTCCACCATTTTTTAAAATCACAGCTTCTAGAAGGTTTACATGATTTTGTAAAAAACACGAGCTTTTAGAAAATGTGTTTTATGTGATAAATTTCATCTACAAAGTATGCACATTCTACGTCATAACGACTTTCTATAGTTTGTGCATTCGTCCGGAAATAAGAAAAGTTTACTTCCATCGTTTTTTAAAATCACAGCTTCTAGAAAGTTTACATGATTTCGTAAACAACACGAGTTTTTAGAAAATGTGCTTTATTTCATAAATGGAATCTACAAAGTATGCACATTCTATGTCATAACGACTTTCTATAGTTTGCGCATGTGTGCTGAAATAAGAAAAGCTTACTTCCCCCATTTTTTAAAATCACAGCTTCTGGAAGGTTTGCATGATTTTTTAAAAAACACGAGTTTTTAGAAAATGTGTTTTATTTCATAAATGGAATAAAAAAAGTATGCACATTCTACGTCATCACGACTTTCTATAGTTTGCGCATGCGTCCGGAAATAAGAAAAGTATGCACATTCTATAAATGGAATCTACAAAGTATGACTTTCTATAAATGGAATCTACAAAGTATGCACATTCTACGTCATAACAAATTTCTATAGTTTGTGCATGCATACAAAAATAAGAAAAGCTTACTTCCACCGTTTTTTAAAATCAAAGCTTCTAGAAGGTTTACATGATTTCTTAAAAAACACGTGTTTTTAGAAAATGTGTTTTATTTCATAAATGGAATCAACAAAGTCTGCACATTTTACGTCATAACGACTTTCTATAGTTTGCGCATTCGTCCGGAAATAAGAAACGCTTACTTCCACCGTTTTTTAAAATCACAGCTTCAAGAAGGTTTACATGATTTCGTAAAAGACACGAGTTTTTAGAAAATGTGTTTTATTTTATAAATGGAATCTACAAAGTATGCACATTCTATGTCATAACGACTTTCTATAGTTTGTGCATGCATACAAAAATAAGAAAAGCTTACTTCCCCCGGTTTTTAAAATCACAGCTTCTAGAAGGTTTACATGATTTCTTAAAAAACACGAGTTTTTAGAAAATGTGTTTTATTTCATAAATGGAATCAACAAAGTATGCACATTCTACGTCATAATGACTTTCTATAGTTTGCTCATTCGTCCGGAAATAAGAAAAGCTTACTTCCACCGTTTTCTAAAATCACAGCTTCTAGAAAGTTTACATGACTTCGTAAAAAACACGAGTTTTTAGAAAATATGTTTTATTTCATAAATGGAATCTACAAAGTATGCACATTCTACGTCATAACGACTTTCTATAGTTTGCGCATGCGTCCGGAAATAAAAAAGCTTACTTCCACTGTTTTTTAAAATCACAGCATCCAAAAGGTTTACATGATTTCGTAAAAAACACGAGTTTTTAGAAAATGTGTTTTATTTGATAAATGGAATCTACAAAGTATGCACATTCTACGTCATAACAACTTTCTATAGTTTGTGCATACATACAAAAATAAGAAAAGCTTTCTTCCCCCGGTTTTTAAAATCACAGCTTCTAGAAGGTTTACATGATTTCTTAAAAAACACGAGTTTTTAGAAAATGTGTTTTATTTCATAAATGGAATCAACAAAGTATGCACATTCTACGTCATAACTACTTTCTATAGTTTGCTCATTCGTCCGGAAATAAGAAAAGCTTACTTCCACCATTTTTTAAAATCACAGCTTCTAGAAGGTTTACATGATTTCGTAAAAAACACGAGCTTTTAGAAAATGTGTTTTATTTGATAAATGGAATCTACAAAGTATGCCCATTCTACGTCATAACGACTTTCTATAGTTTGCGCATGCGTCCGGAAATAAGAAAAGCTTACTTCCCCCGTTTTTTAAAATCACAGCTTCTAGAAGGTTTACATGATTTCTTAAAAAACACGAGTTTTTAGAAAATGTGTTTTATTTCATAAATGGAATCAACAAAGTATGCACATTCTACGCCATAACGACTTTCTATAGTTTGCGCATTCGTCCGGAAAGAAGAAAAGCTTACTTCCACCGTTTTTTAAAATCACAGCTTCTAGAAGGTTTACATGATTTCGTAAAAAACACGTATTTTTAGAAAATGTGTTTTATTTCATAAATGGAATCAACAAAGTATGCACATTCTATGCCATAACGACTTTCTATAGTTTGCGCATGCATCCAGAAATAAGAAAAGCTTACTTCCACCGTTTTTTAAAATCAAAGCTTCTAGAAGGTTTACATGATTTCTTAAAAAACACGTGTTTTTAGAAAATGTGTTTTATTTCATAAATGGAATCAAGAAAGTCTTCACATTCTACGTCATAACGACTTTCTACAGTTTGCGAATTCGTCCGGAAATAAGAAAAGCTTACTTCCACCGTTTTTTAAAATCACAGCGTCTAGAAGGTTTACATGATTTCGTAAAAACACGAGTTTTTAGAAAATGTTTTTTATTTGATAAATGGACTCTACAAAGTATGCACATTCTACGTCATAACGAATTTCTATAGTTTCCGCATGCGTCCGGAAATAAGGAAAGCTTACTTCCCCCGTTTTTTAAAATCACAGCTTCTATAAGGTTTACATGATTTTTTAAAAAACACGAGTTTTTAGAAAATGTGTTTTATTTCATTAATGGAATCAACAAAGTATGCACATTTTACGTCATAACAACTTTCTATAGTTTGCGCATGCGTTTGGAAATAAGAAAAGCTTGCTTCCCCCGTTTTTTCAAATCACAGCTTCTAGAAGGTTTAAATGATTTCTTAAAAAACACGAGTTTTTAGAAAATGTGTTTTATTCCATAAATGGAATCAACAAAGTATGCACATTCTATGTCATAATTACTTTCTATAGTTTGCGCACGCGTCCGGAAATAAGAAAAGCTTACTTCCACTGTTTTTTAAAATCATATCTTCTAGAAGGTTTACATGATTTCGTAAAAAACACGAGTTTTTAGAAAATGTGTTTTATTTCATAAAAGGAATCTACAAAGTATGCACATTCTACGTCATAATGACTTTCTATAGTTTGCGCATGCATTCGGAAATAAGAAAAGCTTACTTCCACCGTTTTTTAAAATCACAGCTTCTATAAGGTTTACATGATTTTTTAAAAAACACGAGTTTTTAGAAAATGTGTTTTACTTCATTAATGGAATCAACAAAGTATGCACATTCTACGTCATAACGACTTTCTATAGTTTGCGTACGCCTTTGGAAATAAGAAAAGCTTACTTCCCCCGTTTTTTCAAATCACAGCTTCTAGAAGGTTTACATGATTTCTTAAAAAACACGAGTTTTTAGAAAATGTGTTTTATTTCATAAATGGAATCAACAAAGTTTGGACATTCTACGTGATAATGACTTTCTATAGTTTTCGCATGCATCCGGAAATAAAAAAAGCTTACTTCCACCGTTTTTTAAAATCACAGCTTCTAGAAAGTTTACATCATTTCGTAAAAAACACGAGGTTTTAGAAAATGTGTTTTATTTGATAAATGGAATCTACAAAGTATGCACATTCTACGTCATAACGCCTTTCTATAGTTTGCGCATGCGTCCGGAAATAAGAAAAGCTTACTTCCCCCGTTTTTTAAAATCACAGCTTCTAGAAGGTTTACATGATTTCTTAAAAAACACGAGTTTTTAGAAAATGTGTTTTATTTCATAAATGGAATCAACAAAGTATGCACATTCTATGTCATAATGACTTTCTATAGTTTGCGCATGCGTCCGGAAATAAGAAAAGCTTACTTCCCCCGTTTTTTAAAATCACAGCTTCTAGAAGTTTTACATGATTTCTTAAAAAACACGAGTTTTTAGAAAATGTGTTTTATTTCATAATTGGAATCAACAAAGTATGCACATTCTATGCCATAACGACTTTCTATAGTTTGCGCATGCGTCCGGAAATAAGAAAAGCTTACTTCCACCGTTTTTTAAAATCAAAGCTTCTAGAAGGTTTACATGATTTCTTAAAAAACACGTGTTTTTAGAAAATGTGTTTTATTTCATAAATCGAATCAACAAAGTCTGCATATTCTATGTCATAACGACTTTCTATAGTTTGCGCATTCGTCCGGAAATAAGAAAAGCTTACTTCCACCGTTTTTTAAAATCACAGCTTCTAGAAGGTTTACATGATTTCGTAAAAAACACGAGTTTTTAGAAAATGTGTTTTATTTTATAAATGGAATCTACAAAGTATGCACATTCTACGTCATAACGACTTTCTATAGTTTGTGCATGCATACAAAAATAAGAAAAGCTTACTTCCCCCGGTTTTTAAAATCACAGCTTCTAGAAGGTTTACATGATTTCTTAAAAAACACGAGTTTTTAGAATATGTGTTTTATTTCATAAATGGAATCAACAAAGTATGCACATTCTATGTCATAACGACTTTCTATAGTTTGCTCATTCGTTCGGAAATAAGAAAAGCTTACTTCCACCGTTTTCTAAAATCACAGCTTCCAGAAAGTTTACATGATTTCGTAAAAAACACGAGTTTTTAGAAAATATGTTTTATTTCATAAATGGAATCTACAAAGTATGCACATTCGACGTCATAACGAATTTATATAGTTTGCACATGCGTCCGGAAATAAGAAAAGCTTACTTCCACTGTTTTTTAAAATCACAGTTTCCAGAAGGTTTACATGATTTCGTAAAAAACACGAGTTTTTAGAAAATGTGTTTTATTTGATAAATGGAATCTACAAAGTATGCACATTCTACGTCATAACAACTTTCTATAGTTTGTGCATGCATACAAAAATAAGAAAAGCTTACTTCCCCCGGTTTTTAAAATCACAGCTTCTAGAAGGTTTACATGATTTCTTAAAAAACACGAGTTTTTAGAAAATGTGTTTTATTTCATAAATGGAATCAACAAAGTATGCACATTCTACGTCATAACGACTTTCTATAGTTTACTCATTCGTCCGGAAATAAGAAAAGCTTACTTCCACCGTTTTTTAAAATCACAGCTTCTAGAAGGTTTACATGATTTCGTAAAAAAACACGAGTTTTTAGAAAATGTGTTTTATTTGATAAATGGAATCTACAAACTATGCACATTCTACGTCATAACGACTTTCTATAGTTTGCGCATGCGTCCGGAAATAAGAAAAGCTTACTTCCCCCGTTTTTTAAAATCACAGCTTCTAGAAGGTTTACATGATTTCTTAAAAAACACGAGTTTTTAGAAAATGTGTTTTATTTCATAAATGGAATCAACAAAGTATGCACATTCTATGCCATAACGACTTTCTATAGTTTGCGCATTCGTCCGGAAAGAAGAAAAGCTTACTTCCACCGTTTTTTAAAATCACAGCTTCTAGAAGGTTTACATGATTTCGTAAAAAACACGAGTTTTTAGAAAATGTGTTTTATTTCATAAATGGAATCAACAAAGTATGCACATTCTATGCCATAACGACTTTCTATAGTTTGCGCATGCATCCGGAAATAAGAAAAGCTTACTTCCACCGTTTTTTAAAATCAAAGCTTCTAGAAGGTTTACATGATTTCTTAAAAAACGCGTGTTTTTAGAAAATGTGTTTTATTTCATAAATGGAATCAACAAAGTTTGCACATTCTACGTCATAACGACTTTCTATAGTTTGCGCATTCGTCCGGAAATAAGAAAAGCTTACTTCCACCGATTTTTAAAATCACAGCTTCTAGAAGGTTTACATGATTTCGTAAAAAACACGAGTTTTTAGAAAATGTATTTTATTTGATAAATGGACTCTAAAAAGGATGCACGTTCTACGTCATAACGAATTTCTATAGTTTCCGCATGCGTCCGGAAATAAGGAAAGCTTACTTCCCCCGTTTTTTAAAATCACAGGTTCTATAAGGTTTACATGATTTTTTAAAAAACACGAGTTTTTAGAAAATGTGTTTTATTTCATTAATGGAATCAACAAAGTATGCACATTCTACGTCATAACAACTTTCTATAGTTTGCGCATGCGTTTGGAAATAAGAAAAGCTTGCTTCGCCCGTTTTTTCAAATCACAGCTTCTAGAAGGTTTACATGATTTCTTAAAAAACACGAGTTTTTAGAAAATGTGTTTTATTCCATAAATGGAATCAACAAAGTATGCACATTCTATGTCAAAATTACTTTCTATAGTTTGCGCACGCTTCCGGAAATAAGAAAAGCTTACTTCCACTGTTTTTTAAAATCACAGCTTCTAGAAGGTTTACATGATTTCGTAGAAAACACGAGTTTTTAGAAAATGTGTTTTATTTCATAAATGGAATCAACAAAGTATGCACATTCTACATCATAACGACTTTCTTGTTAGGATATTCCTATACTCCATCCTAGTCCCACCAGTATTTTGATATTTTACATTTTCAGTCATGCATGCACCTTTTAGGGTTTGCATGCATTCTAGGGTTTGCATGCATTTTGCATGCATCCCAGTCATCAGTCCAGCACCTAGCCCTCAGTTAGCCAGCCCCCAGGAGCTTCTCACTATTCAGTTTTAGCCCTCCAGTTGCTTAGTGCGCCCTTCTTCCTTGATTTTAGGGAGCAACTCGCCCTTCTTCACCTACCAGTTCAGTTACACTCAGTTACATTGAGTTACACTCAGTTACACTCAGTTACATTCAGTTACAGTCAGTTACAGTCAGTTACACTCAGTTACATTGAGTTACACTCAGTTACACTCAGTTACATTCAGTTACATTCAGTTACACTTAGTTACATTGAGTTACACTCAGTTACACTTAGTTACACTGAGTTACACCTACCAGAGTTAGTTTGACTGATGGTTGACAGTTACTTGAGCATTGATGACTCCACTGATGATGATGAAGACTTCCAGTTGCGCTCCGATGATCATGAGGACACCTAGTTGTGCTCCGATGACACTCCAGTGATCCTTTGATCACTCCATGAAGGCTAATTGGAATTGCCACCTTAGGCATTCGAATTCCTCATGCATTGTATTATTTATATGTCCATTTGTGATTAATAACATAGTATGACCGAAGTATTATTGCTTCTATCTGAGTTCTACTGTACCATATTATTCTGTTGCTCATTATACTGCATGTATCACTCTTCTTCTATTTTCTTGCTTAATCATAATTATTCTCTTGTGAGATACATCATCTCTTAGATCTGCTGTGAGGATTTTCACATGGTATCAGAGCATGTTGAGAGTATTGTTTATCTCCATTCTTGAGAGTTTTTTGCAGGTTATTACCAAGATTTCGAGTTCAGCAGTTGCAGCAGAATCTGCATTTTTGCAGCAGTAGCAGTTGCAGTTATTCTATATTGTTTTTGCAGGTCTTCTACATCTTCAATGTATCCTGAATTAGAAGAAATCACTCCTCTTTCTCTATTCAACTATGATGAATGGAAACCAAAAATAATAGCATATTTAAAGAGCCATGATCTCTTTGATTGCTATTTTGAAAGAGAGTTCGAATCCTCTACAAAGAAGATTAAATGGTTGAATAAAGGTGACATGCACATTGGAAGAATGAAGCTTACTATGACTGATTACATATTGTACCCGACCATCTTTGAAATTGAAACTCCAAAAGAGTTATGGGCTCATCTGGATGAAAGATTCGGCAAAAAGAATGATGGTTTTGGTCCAAATCCCTTCAAAAGCAAGCAAGTTGATGCATTCGCTCCACTTGATGGTCTCTCAGATCATGATGCATTCGCTCCTCCTGATGGTCTCTCAGATCATGTTGCATTCGCTCCCCTTGATGATCTCTTAGATCATGAACCAGTATCATCTCATATTGAAGTTGTTGACAAAGAACTTGCAGATTCTCCGCTCATGCTCAAACCTTCTTCTCTTTCTGTGCCAGCTCACACTCTAGATATTGCAGAAGGTCCTAAATCCTCTCTTGCACCAGAGTTTGTTGGTTTGCATCATGATCACATGATTATTTCGGAGGTAACATCAGCTATTGGAGGTAATGCATTCGCTCCTCTTCAGCAAACATCTCTTATTTACTACAATATGATCATTAGCACATGCTTTCAGAAGGTTATTGAAGAATATGGCCATTGCCACCCGCTTGAGATAATTTCTCATGCATCATATGATAGTTTTGATCTCACCCTTGCTGGTTCAAAGGAGATCTCAAGAAACTGTTTTGAAAGTCTTAAATCTGATTTTGATTTCAAGCAAACATGTAATAGTTATTTTTGGCATAATCTCACCCATGGTGGTTCGAAGGAGAAGACAAAAGACTATATGCACTTTCACAGATTTGATCCTACCTCAGCTGATTCGAATCACAGGTTCAAGGATCATTCTTATACTGTTGGATTTGTTCTCATCACATTCGATTTGAAGAGCAAGTACAAGCACATGCTTTTTGAGCATGATCCACTTCTTCCCAAGAAGAAGATACCTCCAGACATATGACCAAGCATCACACATGCTTGAGTTTGGAGCATTTTTTTTTTTATGTGTGCCTTACAGTCTATTTTTTGAGGAGGGGGTATGTTTCCCATGAAATTTTCCCACTTCCTTGGTTTATTGATTGTTATTATTCATTGTATTGGGTGACCTTTGGTCTTAGTTACCAGGGCCCAGGATGGATTAAGGGGGGGTGTTAGGATATTCCTATACTCCATCCTAGTCCCACCAGTATTTTGATATTTTACATTTTCAGTCATGCATGCACCTTTTAGGGTTTGCATGCATTCTAGGGTTTGCATGCATTTTGCATGCATCCCAGTCATCAGTCCAGCACCTAGCCCTCAGTTAGCCAGCCCCCAGGAGCTTCTCACTATTCAGTTTTAGCCCTCCAGTTGCTTAGTGCGCCCTTCTTCCTTGATTTTAGGGAGCAACTCGCCCTTCTTCACCTACCAGTTCAGTTACACTCAGTTACATTGAGTTACACTCAGTTACACTCAGTTACATTCAGTTACAGTCAGTTACAGTCAGTTACAGTCAGTTACATTGAGTTACACTCAGTTACACTCAGTTACATTCAGTTACATTCAGTTACACTTAGTTACATTGAGTTACACTCAGTTACACTTAGTTACACTGAGTTACACCTACCAGAGTTAGTTTGACTGATGGTTGACAGTTACTTGAGCATTGATGACTCCACTGATGATGATGAAGACTTCCAGTTGCGCTCCGATGATCATGAGGACACCTAGTTGTGCTCCGATGACACTCCAGTGATCCTTTGATCACTCCATGAAGGCTAATTGGAATTGCCACCTTAGGCATTCGAATTCCTCATGCATTGTATTATTTATATGTCCATTTGTGATTAATAACATAGTATGACCGAAGTATTATTGCTTCTATCTGAGTTCTACTGTACCATATTATTCTGTTGCTCATTATACTGCATGTATCACTCTTCTTCTATTTTCTTGCTTAATCATAATTATTCTCTTGTGAGATACATCATCTCTTAGATCTGCTGTGAGGATTTTCACATTTCTATAGTTTGCGCATGCGTTTGGAAATAAGAAAAGCTTACTTCCCCCATTTTTTAAAATCACAACTTCTAGAAGGTTTACATGATTTCTTAAAAAACACGAGTTTTTAGTAAATGTGCTTTATTTCATAAATGGAATGTACAAAGTATGTACATTCTACGTCATAATGACTTTCTATAGTTTGGCATGCGTCCGGAAATAAGAAAAGCTTATTTCCCCGGTTTTTTAAAATCACAGCTTCTGGAAGGTTTACATGATTTCATAAAAAACAGGAGTTTTTAGAAAATGTGTTTTATTTGATAAATGGAATCTACGAAGTATGCACATTCTACGTCATAACGAATTTCTATAGTTTGCGAATGCGTCCGGAAATAAGAAAAGCTTACTTTCCCCGTTTTTTAAAATCACAGCTTCTAGAAGGTTTACATGATTTCTTAAAAAACACGAGTTTTTAGAAAATCTGTTTTATTTCATATGTGGAATCAACAAAGTATGCACATTCTAAGTCATAACGACTTTCTATAGTTTGCGCATTCGTGCGGAAATAAGAAAAGCTTACTTCCACCGTTTTTTAAAATCACAGCTTCTAGAAGGTTTACATGATTTCGTAAAAAACAGGAGTTTTTAGAAAATGTGTTTTATTTCATAAATCGAATCTACAAAGTATGCACATTCTACGTCATAACGACTTTCTATAGTTTGCGCATGCGTCCGGAAATAAGAAAAGCTTACTTCCACCGTTTTCTAAAATCACAGCTTCTAGAAAGTTTACATGATTTCGTAAAGAACACGAGTTTTTAGAAAATGTGCTTTATTTCATAAATGGAATCAACAAAGTATGCACATTCTACGCCATAACGGCTTTCTATATTTTGCGCATTCGTCTAGAAATAAGAAAAGCTTACTTCCACCGTTTTTTAAAATCACAGCTTCAAGAAGGTTTACATGATTTCTTAAAAAACAAGAGTTTTAGAAAATGTGTTTTGTTTCATAAATGGAATCAACAAAGTATGCACATTCTACGTCATAACGACTTTCTATAGTTTGCGCATGCGTTTGGAAATAAGAAAAGCTTACTTCTCCCGTTTTTTAAAATCATAGCTTCTAGAAGGTTTACATGATTTCGTAAAAAACACGAGTTTTTATAAATGTGTTTTATTTGATAAATGGAATCTACAAAGTATGCACATTCTACGTCATAACGACTTTCTATAGTTTGTGCATTCGTCCGGAAATAAGAAAAGTTTACTTCCATCGTTTTTTTAAATCACAGCTTCTAGAAGGTTTACATGATTTCGTAAAGAACACGAGTTTTTAGAAAATATGCTTTATTTCATAAATCGAATCTACAAAGTATGCACATTCTACGTCATAACGACTTTCTATAGTTTGCGCATGTGTGCTGAAATAAGAAAAGCTTACTTCCCCCATTTTTTAAAATTACAGCTTCTGGAAGGTTTACATGATTTCTTAAAAAACACGAGTTTTTAGAAAATGTGTTTTATTTTATAAATGGAATCAACAAAGTATGCACATTCTACGTCATCACGACCTTCTATAGTTTGCGCATGCGTCCGGAAATAAGAAAAGCTTACTTCCACCGTTTTTTAAAATCACAGCTTCTAGAAGGTTTACATCATTTCTTAAAAAACATGAGTTTTTAGAAAATGTGTTTTATTTCATAAATGGAATCAACAAAGTCTGCACATTCTTCGTCATAACTACTTTCTATAGTTTGCGCATGCGTCCGGAAATAAGAAAAGGTTACTTCCACCGTTTTTTAAAATCACAGCTTCTAGAAGGTTTACATGATTTCGTAAAAAAACACGAGTTTTTAGAAAATGTGTTTTATTTCATAAATGTAATCAATAAAGTTTGCACATTCTACGTGATAATGACTTTCTATAGTTTTCGCATGCATCCGGAAATAAAAAAAGCTTACTTCCACCTATTTTTAAAATCACAGCTTCTAGAAAGTTTACATGATTTCGTAAAAAACACGAGGTTTTAGAAAATGTGTTTTATTTGATAAATGGAATCTATAAAGTATGCACATTCTACGTCATAACGCCTTTCTATAGTTTGCGCATGCGTCCGGAAATAAGAAAAGCTTACTTCCCCCGTTTTTTAAAATCACAGCTTCTAGAAGGTTTACATGATTTCGTAAAAAACAAGAGTTTCTAGAAAATGTGTTTTATTTCATAAATGGAATCTACAAAGTATGCACATTCTACATCATAACGACTTTGTATAGTTTGCGCATGCGTCCGGAAATAAGAAAAGCTTACTTCCACCGTTTTTTAAAATCACAGCTTCCAGAAGGTTTACATGATTTCGTAAAAAACACGAGTTTTTACAAATGTGTTTTATTTGATAAATGGAATCTACAAAGTATGCACATTCTACGTCATAACGACTTTCTATAGTTTGCGCATGCGTACAAAAATAAGAAAAGCTTACTTCCCCCGATTTTTAAAATCACAGCTTCTAGAAGGTTTACATGATTTCTTAAAAAACATGAGTTTTTATAAAATGTGTTTTATTTCATAAATGGAATCAACAAAGTATGCACATTCTACATCATAACGACTTTCTATAGTTTGTACATTCGTCCGGAAATAAGAAAAGCTTACTTCCACCGTTTTTTAAAATCACAGCTTCTAGAAGGTTTACATGATTTCGTAAAAAACACGAGTTTTTAGAAAATGTGTTTTATTTGATAAATTGAATCTACAAGGTATGCACATTCTATGTCATAACGACTTTCTATAGTTTGCACATGCGTCCGAAAATAAGAAAAGCTTACTTCCACCGTTTTTTAAAATCACAGCTTCTAGAAGGTTTACATGATTTTGTAAAAAACAGGAGTTTTTAGAATATGTGTTTTATTTCATAAATGGAATATACAAAGTATGCACATTCTACGTCATAATGACTTTCTATAGTTTGCGCATGCGTTTGGAAACAAGAAAAGCTTACTTCCCCCATTTTTTAAAATCACAGCTTCTGGAAGGTTTACATGATTTCTTAAAAAACACGAGTTTTTAGAAAATGTGTTTTATTTCATAAATGGAATCAACAAAGTATGCACATTCTATGTCATAACAACTTTCTATAGTTTGCGCATGCGTGCGGAAATAAGAAAAGCTTACTTCCCCCGTTTTTTAAAATCACAGCTTCTAGAAGGTTTACATGATTTCTTAAAAAACACGAGTTTTTAGAAAATGTGTTTTATTTCATAAATGGAATCAACAAAGTATGCACATTCTACGTCATAACGACTTTCTATAGTTTGCGCATGCGTCCGGAAATAAGAAAAGCTTACTTCCACCGTTTTTTAAAATCACAGCTTCTAGAAGGTTTACATGATTTTGTCAAAAACACGAGTTTTTAGAAAATGTGTTTTATTTGATAAATGGAATCTACAAAGTATGCACATTCTACGTCATAACGACTTTCTATAGTTTGCGCATGCGTCTGTAAATAAGAAAAGCTTACTTCCACCATTTTTTAAAATCACAGCTTCTAGAAGGTTTACATGATTTCGTAAAAAACACGAGTTTTTAGAAAATGTGTTTTATTTGATAAATTTCATCTACAAACTATGCACATTCTACGTCATAACGACTTTCTATAGTTTGTGCATACGTCCGGAAATAAGAAAAGTTTACTTCCATTGTTTTTTAAAATCACAGCTTCTAGAAAGTTTACATGATTTCGTAAAGAACACGAGTTTTTAGAAAATGTGCTTTATTTCATAAATGGAATCTACAAAGTATGCACATTCTACGTCATAACGACTTTCTATAGTTTGCGCATGTGTGCTGAAATAAGAAAAGCTTACTTCCCCCATTTTTTAAAATCACAGCTTTTGGAAGGTTTGCATGATTTCTTAAAAAACACGAGTTTTTAGAAAATGTGTTTTATTTCATAAATGGAATCAAAAAAGTATGCACATTCTACGTCATCACGACTTTCTATAGTTTGCGCATGCGTCCGGAAATAAGAAAAGCTTACTTCCACCGTGTTTTAAAATCACAGTTTCTAGAAGGTTTACATGATTTCTTAAAAAACATGAGTTTTTAGAAAATGTGTTTTATTTCATAAATGGAATCAACAAAGTCTGCACATTCTATGTCATAACGACTTTCTATAGTTTGCGCATGCGTCCGTAAATAAGAAAAGGTTACTTCCCCCGTTTTTAAAAATCACAGCTTCTAGAAGTTTTACATGATTTCTTAAAAAACACGAGTTTTTAGAAAATGTGTTTTATTTCATAAATGTAATCAACAAAGTTTGCACATTCTACGTGATAATGACTTTCTATAGTTTTCGCATGCATCCGGAAATAAAAAAAACTTACTTCCACCGTTTTTTAAAATCACAGCTTCTAGAAAGTTTACATGATTTCGTAAAAAACACGAGGTTTTAGAAAATGTGTTTTATTTGATAAATGGAATCTTCAAAGTATGCACATTCTACGTCATAACGCCTTTCTATAGTTTGCGCATGCGTCCGGAAAAAAGAAAAGCTTACTTCCCCCGTTTTTTAAAATCACAGCTTCTAGAAGGTTTACATGATTTCTTAAAAAACACGAGTTTTTAGAAAATGTCTTTGATTTCATAAATGGAATCAACAAAGTATGCACATTCTATGTCATAACGACTTTCTATAGTTTGCGCATGCGTCCGGAAATAAGAAAAGCTTACTTCCCCCGTTTTTTAAAATCACAGCTTCTAGAAGTTTTACATGATTTCTTAAAAAACACGAGTTTTTCGAAAATGTGTTTTATTTCATAATTGGAATCAACAAAGTATGCACATTCTATGCCATAACGACTTTCTATATTTTGCGCATGCGTCCGGAAATAAGAAAAGCTTAGTTCCACCGTTTTTTAAAATCAAAGCTTCTAGAAGGTTTACATGATTTCTTAAAAAACACGTGTTTTTAGAAAATGTGTTTTATTTCATAAATGGAATCAACAAAGTCTGCACATTCTACGTCATAACGACTTTCTATAGTTTGCGCATACGTCCGGAAATAAGAAAAGCTTACTTCCACCGTTTTTTAAAATCACAGTTTCCAGAAGGTTTACATGATTTCGTAAAAAACACGAGTTTTTAGAAAATGTGTTTTATTTTATAAATGGAATCTACAATGTATGCACATTCTACGTCATAACGACTTTCTATAGTTTGTGCATGCATACAAAAATAAGAAAAGCTTACTTCCCCCGGTTTTTAAAATCACGGCTTCTAGAAGGTTTACATGATTTCTTAAAAAACATGAGTTTTTAGAAAATGTGTTTTATTTCATAAATGGAATCAACAAAGTATGCACATTCTACGTCATAACGACTTTCTATAGTTTGCTCATTCGTCTGGAAATAAGAAAAGCTTACTTCCACCGTTTTCTAAAATCACAGCTTCTAGAAATTTCACATGATTTCGTAAAAAACACGACTTTTTAGAAAATATGTTTTATTTCATAAATAATATCTACAAAGTATGCACATTCTACTTCATAACGACTTTCTATAGTTTGCGCATGCGTCCGGAAATAAGAAAAGCTTACTTCCACCGTTTTTTAAAATCACAGCTTCCAGAAGGTTTACATGATTTCGTAAAAAACACGAGTTTTTAGAAAATGTGTTTTATTTGATAAATGGAATCTACAAAGTATGCACATTCTACGTCATAACAAATTTCTATAGTTTGTGCATGCATACAAAAATAAGAAAAGCTTACTTCCTCCGGTTTTTAAAATCACAGCTTCTAGAAGGTTTACATGATTTCTTAAAAAACACGAGTTTTTAGAAAATGTGTTTTATTTCATAAATGGAATCAACAAAGTATGCACATTCTACGTCATAACGACTTTCTATAGTTTGCTCATTCCCCCGGAAATAAGAAAAGCTTACTTCCACCGTTTTTTAAAATCACAACTTCTAGAAGGTTTACATGATTTCGTAAAAAACACGAGTTTTTAGAAAATGTGTTTTATTTCATAAATGGAATCAACAAAGTATGCACATTCTATGCCATAACGACTTTCTATAGTTTGCGCATGCATCCGGAAATAAGAAAAGCTTACTTCCACCGTTTTTTAAATTCAAAGCTTTTAGAAGGTTTACATGATTTCTTAAAAAACACGTGTTTTTAGAAAATGTGTTTTATTTCATAAATGGAATCAACAAAGTCTGCACATTCTACGTCATAACGACTTTCTATAGTTTGCGCATTCGTCCGGAAATAAGAAAAGCTTACTTCCACCGTTTTTTAAAATCACAGCTTCCAGAAGGTTTACATGATTTCGTAAAAAACACGAGTTTTTAGAAAATGTATTTATTTTGATAAATGGACTCTACAAAGTATGCACATTCTACGTCATAACGAATTTCTATAGTTTCCGCATGCGTCCGGAAATAAGGAAAGCTTACTTCCCCCGTTTTTTAAAATCACAACTTCTATAAGGTTTACATGATTTTTTAAAAAACACGAGTTTTTAGAAAATGTGTTTTATTTCATTAATGGAATCAACAAAGTATGCACATTCTACGTCATAACAACTTTCTATAGTTTGCGCATGCGTTTGGAAATAAAAAAAGCTTGCTTCCCCCGTTTTTTCAAATCACAGCTTCTAGAAGGTTTACATGATTTTTTAAAAAACACAAGTTTTTAGAAAATGTGTTTTATTTCATAAAAGGAATCTACAAAGTATGGACATTCTACGTCATAATTACTTTCTATAGTTTGCGCATGCGTTCGGAAATAAGAAAAGCTTACTTCCCCCGTTTTTTAAAATCACAGCTTCTAGAAGGTTTACATGATTTCTTAAAAAAACACGAGTTTTTAGAAAATGTGTTTTATTTCATAAATGGAATCAACAAAGTATGCACATTCTATATCATAACGACTTTCTATAGTTTGCGCATGCGTTTGGAAATAAGAAAAGCTTACTTCCCCCATTTTTTAAAATCACAACTTCTAGAAGGTTTACATGATTTCGTAAAAAACGTGAGTTTTTAGAAAATGTGCTTTATTTCATAAATGGAATCTACAAAGTATGCACATTCTACGTCATAATGACTTTCTATAGTTTGCGCATGCGTCCGGAAAGAAGAAAAGCTTACTTCCCCGGTTTTTTAAAATCACAGCTTCTGGAAGGTTTACATGATTTCGTAAAAAACACGAGTTTTTAGAAAATGTGTTTTATTTGATAAATGGAATCTACAAAGTATGCACATTCCACGTCATAACGAATTTCTATAGTTTGCGAATGCGTCCGGAAATAAGAAAAGCTTACTTTCTCCGTTTTTTAAAATCACAGCTTCTAGAAGCTTTACATGATTTTTTAAAAAACACGAGTTTTTAGAAAATGTGTTTTATTTCATAAATAGAATCAACAAAGTATGCACATTCTACGCCATAACGACTTTCTATAGTTTGCGCATTCGTCCGGAAAGAAGAAAACCTTACTTCCACTGTTTTTTAAAATCACAGCTTCTAGAAGGTTTACATGATTTCGTAAAAAACACGAGTTTTTAGAAAATGTGCTTTATTTCATAAATAGAATCAACAAAGTATGCACATTCTATGTCATAACAACTTTCTATAGTTTGCGCTTGCGTTTGGAAACAAGAAAAGCTTACTTCCCCCATTTTTTAAAATCACAGCTTCTGGAAGGTTTACATGATTTCTTAAAAAACACGAGTTTTTAGAAAATGTCTTTTATTTCATAAATGGAATCAACAAAGTATGCACATTCTATGTCATAACGACTTTTATAGTTTGCGCGTGCGTTCGGAAATAAGAAAAGCTTACTTCCCCGGATTTTTAAAATCACAGCTTCTAGAAGGTTTACATGATTTCTTAAAAAACACGAGTTTTTAGAAAATGTATTTTATTTCGTAAATGGAATAAACAAAGTATGCACATTCTATGTCATAACGACTTTCTATAGTTTGCACATTCGTCCGGAAATAAGAAAAGCTTACTTCCACCGTTTTTTAAAATCACAGCTTCCAGAAGGTTTACATGATTTCGTAAAAAACACGAGTTTTTAGAAAATCTGCTTTATTTCATAAATGGTATCAACAAAGTATGCACATTCTACGTCATAACGGCTATCTATAGTTTGCGAATGCGACCGGAAATAGGAAAAGCTTATTTCCACCGTTTTTTAAAATCACAGCATCTGGAAGGTTTACATGATTTCTTAAAAAACACGAGTTTTTAGAAAATGTGTTTTATTTCATAAATGGAATCAACAAAGTATGCACATTCTACGTCATAATGACTTTCTATAGTTTGCGCATTCGTCCGGAAATAAGAAAAGCTTACTTCCACCATTTTTTAAAATCACAGCTTCTAGAAGTTTTACATGATTTCATAAAAAACACGAGTTTTTAGAAAATGTGTTTTATTTCATAAATGGAATCTACAAAGGATGCACATTCTACGTCATAACAACTTTCTATAGTTTGCGCATGCATCCGGAAATAAGAAAAGCTTACTTCCCCCGTTTTTTAAAATCACAGCTTCTAGAAGGTTTACATGATTTCTTAAAAAACACGAGTTTTTAGAAAATGTGTTTTATTTCATAAATGGAATCTACAAAGTATGCACATTCTACATCATAACGACTTTCTATAGTTTGCGCATGCGTCCGGAAATAAGAAAAGCTTACTTCCCCCATTTTTTAAAATCACAGCTTCTAGAAGGTTTACATGATTTCTTAAAAAACACGAGTTTTTAGAAAATGTGTTTTATTTCCTAAATGGAATCAACAAAGTATGCACATTCTACGTCATAACGAATTTCTATAGTTTGTGCATGCGTTTGGAAATAAGAAAAGCTTACTTCCCCCGTGTTTTAAAATCACAGCTTCTAGAAGGTTTACATGATTTCTTAAAAAACACGAGTTTTTAGAAAATGTGTTTTATATCCTAAATGGAATCAACAAAGTATGCACATTCTACGTCATAACCACTTTCTATAGTTTGCGCATGCGTCCGGAAATAAGAAAATCTTACTTCCACCGTTTTTTAAAATCACAACTTCTAGAAGGTTTACATGATTTCGTAAAAAACACGAGTTTTTAGAAAATGTGTTTTATTTCATAAATGGAATCTACAAAGTTTGCACATTCTACGCCATAATGACTTTCTATAGTTTGCGCATGCGTCCGGAAATAAGAAAAGCTTACTTCCACCGTTTTTTAAAATCACAGCTTCTAGAAGGTTTACATGATTTCGTAAAAAACACGAGTTTTTAGAAAGTGTGTTTTATTTCATAAATGGAATCTACAAAGTATGCACATTCTACGCCATAACAACTTTCTATAGTTTGCGCATGCGTTTGGAAATAAGAAAAGCTTAGTTCCCCCGTTTTTTAAAATCACAGCTTCTAGAAGGTTTAAATGATTTCTTAAAAAACATGAGTTTTTAGAAAATGTGTTTTACTTCATAAATGGAATATACAAAGTATGCACATTCTACGTCATAACGACTTTCTATAGTTTGCGCATGCGTCCGGAAATAAGAAAAGCTTACTTCCACCGTTTTTTAAAATCACAGCTTCTAGAAGGTTTACATGATTTCGTAAAAAACACGATTTTTTAGAAAGTGTGTTTTATTTCATCAATGGAATCTACAAAGTATGCACATTCTACGTCATAACGACTTTCTATAGTTTGCACATGCGTTTGGAAATAAGAAAAGCTTAGTTCCCCCGTTTTTTAAAATCACAGCTTCTAGAAGGTTTACATGATTTCTTAAAAAACACGAGTTTTAGAAAATGTGTTTTACTTCATAAATGGAATCAACAAAGTATGCACATTCTACGTCATAACGACTTTCTATAGTTTGCGCATGCGCTCGGAAATAAGAAAAGCTCACTTCCACCGTTTTTTGAAATCACAGCTTCTAGAAGGTTTACATGATATCTTAAAAAACACGAGTTTTTAGAAAATGTGTTTTATTTCATAAATGGAATCAACAAAGTATGCACATTCTACGTCATAATGACTTTCTATAGTTTGCGCATTCGTCCGGAAATAAGAAAAGCTTACTTCCACCATTTTTTAAAATCACAGCTTCTAGAAGTTTTACATCATTTCATAAAAAACACGAGTTTTTAGAAAATGTGTTTTATTTCATAAATGGAATCTACAAAGGATGCACTTTCTACGTCATAACAACTTTCTATAGTTTGTGCATGCGTCCGGAAATAAGAAAAGCTTACTTCCCCCGTTTTTTAAAATCACAGCTTCTAGAAGGATTACATGATCTGTTAAAAAACACGAGTTTTTAAAAAATGTGTTTTATTTCATAAATGGAATCTACAAAGTATGCACATTCTACGTCATAACGACTTTCTATAGTTTGCGCATGCGTCCGGAAATAAGAAAAGCTTACTTCCCCCGTTTTTTAAAATCACAGCTTCCAGAAGGTTTAGATGATTTCTTAAAAAACACGAGTTTTTAGAAAATGTGTTTTATTTCATAAATGGAATCAACAAAGTATGCACATTCTACGTCATAACGACTTTCTATAGTTTGCGCATTCGTCCGGAAATAAGAAAAGCTAACTTCCAGCATTTTTTAAAATCACAGCTTCTATAAGAGTTACATGATTTCGTAAAAAACACGAGTTTTTAGAAAATCTGCTTTATTTCATAAATGGAATCAACAAAGTATGCACATTCTACGTCATAACGGCTATCTATAGTTTGCGAATGCGACCGGAAATAGGAAAAGCTTACTTCCACCGTTTTTTAAAATCACAGCATCGCAAGGTTTACATGATTTCTTAAAAAACACGAGTTTTTAGAAAATGTGTTTTATTTCATAAATGGAATCAACAAAGTATGCACATTCTACATCATAATGACTTTCTATAGTTTGTGCATTCCTCCGGAAATAAGAAAAGCTTACTTCCACCATTTTTTAAAATCACAGCTTCTAGAAGTTTTACATGATTTCATAAAAAACACGAGTTTTTAGAAAATGTGATTTATTTCATAAATGGAATCTAAAAAGGATGCACATTCTACGTCATAACAACTTTCTATAGTTTGCGCATTCGTCCGGAAATAAGAAAAGCTTACTTCCCCCGTTTTTTAAAATCACAGCTTCTAGAAGGTTTACATGATTTCGTAAAAAACACGAGTTTTTAGAAAATGTGTTTTATTTCCTAAATGGAATCAACAAAGTATGCACATTCTACGTCATAACGACTTTCTATAGTTTGCGCATGCGTTTGGAAATAAGAAAAGCTTACTTCCCCCGTTTTTTAAAATCACAGCTTCTAGAAGGTTTACATGATTTCTTAAAAAACACGAGTTTTTAGAAAATGATTTTTATTTCCTAAATGGAATCAACAAAGTATGCACATTCTACGTCATAACCACTTTCTATAGTTTGCGCATGCGTCTGGAAATAAGAAAAGCTTACTTCCACCGTTTTTTAAAATCACAGCTTCTAGAAGGTTTACATGATTTCGTAAAAAACACGAGTTTCTAGAAAATGTGTTTTATTTCATAAATGGAATCAACAAAGTCTGCACATTCTACGTCATAACGACTTTCTATAGTTTTCGCATTCGTGCGGAAATAAGAAAAGCTTAATTCCACAGTTTTTTAAAATCGCAGCTTCTAGAAGGTTTACATGATTTCGTAAAAAACACGAGTTTTTAGAAAATGTGTTTTATTTGATAAATGGAATCTACAAAGTATGCACATTCTATGTCATAACGACTTTCTATAGTTTGCGCATGCATCCGGAAATAAGAAAAGCTTACTTCCACCGTTTTTTAAAATCACAGCTTCTAGAAGGTTTACATGATTTCGTAAAAAACACGAGTTTTTAGAAAATGTCTTTTATTTCATAAATGGAATCTACAAAGTATGCACATTCTACGTCATAACGACTTTCTATAGTTTGCGCATGCGTCCGGAAATAAGAAAAGCTTACTACCGCCGTTTTTTAAAATCGCAGCTTCTAGAAGGTTTACATGATTTCGTAAAAAACACGAGTTTTTAGAAAATGTCTTTTATTTCATAAATGGAATCTACAAAGTATGCACATTCTACGTCATAACGACTTTCTATAGTTTGCGCATGCGTTCGGAAATAAGAAAAGCTTAGTTCCCCCGTTTTTAAAAATCACAGTTTCTAGAAGGTTTACATGATTTCTTAAAAAACACGAGTTTATAGAAAATGTGTTTTACTTCATAAATGGAATCAACAAAGTATGCACATTCTACATCATAACGACTTTCTATAGTTTGCGCATGCGTTCGGAAATAAGAAAAGCTTACTTCCACCGTTTTTTGAAATCACAGCTTCTAGAAGGTTTACATGATTTCTTAAAAAACACGAGTTTTTAGAAAATGTGTTTTATTTCATAAATGGAATCAACAAAGTATGCACATTCTACGTCATAATGACTTTCTATAGTTTGCGCATTCGTCCGGAAATAAGAAAAGCTTACTTCCACCATTTTTTAAAATCACAGCTTCTAGAAGGTTTACATTATTTCTTAAAAAACAAGAGTTTTTAGAAAATGTGTTTTATTTCCTAAATGGAATCAACAAAGTATGCACATTCTACGTCATAACGACTTTCTATAGTTTGCGCATGCGTTTGGAAATAAGAAAAGCTTACTTCCCCCATTTTTTAAAATCACAGCTTCTAGAAGGTTTACATGATTTCTTAAAAACATGAGTTTTTAGAAAATGTGTTTTATTTCCTAAATGGAATCAACAAAGTATGCACATTCTACATCATAACCACTTTCTATAGTTTGCGCATGCATCCGGAAATAAGAAAAGCTTACTTCCACCGTTTTTTAAAATCACAGCTTGTAGAAGGTTTACATGATTTCGTAAAAAACACGATTTTTCAGAAAATATGTTTTATTTCATAAATTGAATCAACAAAGTATGCACATTCTACGTCATCACGACTTTCGATAGTTTGCGCATGCGTCTGGAAATAAGAAAAGCTTACTTCCCCCGTTTTTTTAAATCACAGCTTCTAGAAGGTTTACATGATTTCTTAAAAAACACTAGTTTTGAGAAAATGTGTTTTATTTTATAAATGGAATCAACAAAGTATGCACATTCTATGTCATAACCACTTTCTATAGTTTGCGCATGCGTCCGGAAATAAGAAAAGCTTACTTCCACCGTTTTTTCAAATCACAGCTTCTAGAAGGTTTACATGATTTCGTAAAAAACACGAGTTTTTAGAAAATGTGTTTTATTTCATAAATGGAATAAACAAAGTATGCACATTCTACGTCATCACGACTTTCTATAGTTTGCGCATGCGTCCGGAAATAAGAAAAGCTTACTTCCACCGTTTTTTTTAAATCACAGCTTCTAGAAGGTTTACATGATTTCTTAAAAAACACTAGTTTTTAGAAAATGTGTTTTATTTTATAAATGGAATCAACAAAGTCTGCACATTCTACATCATAACGACTTTCTATAGTTTGCACATTCGTCCCGAAATAAGAAAAGCTTACTTCCACCGTTTTTTAAAATCACAGCTTCTGGAAGGTTTACACGATTTCGTAAATAACACGAGTTTTTGGAAAATGTGTTTTATTTCATAAATGGAATCTACAAAGTATGCACATTCTACGTCATAACGACTTTCTATAGTTTGCGCATGCGTCCGGAAATAAGAAAAACATACTTCCCCCGTTTTTTAAAATCACAGCTTCTCGAAGGTTTACATGATTTCTTAAAAAACATGAGTTTTTAGAAAATGTGTTTTATTTCATAAATGGATTCAACAAAGTATGCACATTCTACGTCATAACGACTTTCTATAGTTTGCACATGCGTCCGGAAATAAGAAAAGCTTACTTCCACCTATTTTTAAAATCACAGCTTCTAAAAGGTTTAAATTATTTCTTAAAAAACACGAGTTTTTAGAAAATGTGTTTTATTTCATATATGGAATCAACAAAGCATGCACATTCTACGTCATAACGACTTTCTATAGTTTGCGCATGCGTCCGGAAATAAGAAAAGCTTACTTCCCCCGTTTTTTAAAATCACAGCTTCTAGAAGGTTTACATGATTTCTTAAAAAACACTAGTTTTTAGAAAATGTGTTTTATTTCATCAATGGAATCTACAAAGTATGCACATTCTACGTCATAACGACTTTATATAGTTTTCGCATGCGTCCGGAAATAAAAAAAGCTTACTTCCCCCGTTTTTTAAAATCACAGCTTCTAGAAGGTTTACATGATTTCTTAAAAAACACGAGTTTTTAGAAAATGTGTTTTATTTCCTAAATGGAATCAACAAAGTATGCACATTCTACGTCATAACGACTTTCTATAGTTTGCGCATGCCTCCGGAAATAAGAAAAGCTTACTTCCCCCGTTTTTTAAAATCACAGCTTCTAGAAGGTTTACATGATTTCGTAAAAAACACGAGTTTTTAGAAAATGTGTTTTATTTGATAAATGGAATCTACAAAGTATGCACATTCTACGTCATAACGACTTTCTATAGTTTGCGCATGCGTCCGGAAATAAGAAAAGCTTACTTCCCCCGTTTTTTAAAATCACAGCTTCTAGAAGGTTTACATGATTTCTTAAAAAACACGAGTTTTTAGAAAATGTGTTTTATTTCATAAATGGAATCAACAAAGTATGCACATTCTACGTCATAACGACTTTCTATAGTTTCCGCATGCGTCCGGAAATAAGAAAAGCTTACTTCCACCTATTTTTAAAATCACAGCTTCTAGAAGGTTTACATGATTTCTTAAAAAACACGAGTTTTTAGAAAATGTGTTTTATTTCATATATGGAATCTACAAAGTATGCACATTCTACGTCATAACGACTTTCTATAGTTTTCGCATGCGTCCGGAAATAACAAAAGCTTACTTCCCCCGGTTTTTAAAATCACAGCTTCTAGAAGGTTTACATGATTTCTTAAAAAACACGAGTTTTTAGAAAATGTGTTTTATTTCCTAAATGGAATCAACAAAGTATGCACATTCTACGTCATAACGACTTTCTATAGTTTGTGAATGCGTCCGGAAATAAGAAAAGCTTACTTCCCCCGTTTTTTAAAATCACAGCTTCTAGAAGGTTTACATGATCTCTTAAAAAACACGAGTTTTTAGAAAATGTGTTTTATTTCATAAATGGAATCAACAAAGTATGCACATTCTACGTCATAACGACTTTCTATAGTTTCCGTATGCGTCCGGAAATAAGAAAAGCTTACTTCCACCTATTTTTAAAATCACAGCTTCTAGAAGGTTTACATGATTTCTTAAAAAACACGAGTTTTTAGAAAATGTGTTTTATTTCATATATGGAATCTACAAAGTATGCACATTCTATGTCATAACGACTTTCTATAGTTTTTGCATGCATCCGGAAATAAGAAAAGCTTACTTCCCCCGTTTTTTAAAATCACAGCTTCTAGAAGGTTTACATGATTTCTTAAAAAACACGAGTTTTTAGAAAATGTGTTTTATTTCCTAAATGGAATCAACAAAGTATGCACACTCTACGTCATAACGACTTTCTATAGTTTGCGCATGCGTCCGGAAATAAGAAAACCTTACTTCCCCCGTTTTTTAAAATCACAGCTTCTAGAAGGTTTACATGATTTCTTAAAAAACACGAGTTTTTAGAAAATGTGTTTTATTTCCTAAATGGAATCAACAAAGTATGCACATTCTACGTCATAACGACTTTCTATAGTTTGCGCATGCGTCCGGAAATAAGAAAAGCTTACTTCCCCCGTTTTTTAAAATCACAGCTTCTAGAAGGTTTACATGATTTCTTAAAAAACACGAGTTTTTAGAAAATATGTTTTATTTCATATATGGAATCTACAAAGTATGCACATTCTACGTCATAACGACTTTCTATAGTTTGCGCATGCGTCCGGAAATAAGAAAAGCTTACTTCCCCCGTTTTTTAAAATCACAGCTTCTAGAAGGTTTACATGATTTCTTAAAAAACACGAGTTTTTAGAAAATGTGTTTTATTTCCTAAATGGAATCAACAAAGTATGCACATTCTACGTCATAACGACTTTCTATAGTTTGCGCATGCGTCCGAAAATAAGAAAAGCTTACTTCCACCTATTTTTAAAATCACAGCTTCTAGAAGGTTTACATGATTTCTTAAAAAACATGAGTTTTTAGAAAATGTGTTTTATTTCATATATGGAATCAACAAAGTATGCACATTCTACGTCATAACGACTTTCTATAGTTTGCGCATGCGTTTGGAAATAAGAAAAGCTTACTTCCCCCATTTTTTAAAATCACAGCTTCTAGAAGGTTTACATGATTTCTTAAAAACATGAGTTTTTAGAAAATGTGTTTTATTTCCTAAATGGAATCAACAAAGTATGCACATTCTACATCATAACCACTTTCTATAGTTTGCGCATGCATCCGGAAATAAGAAAAGCTTACTTCCACCGTTTTTTAAAATCACAGCTTGTAGAAGGTTTACATGATTTCGTAAAAAACACGATTTTTCAGAAAATATGTTTTATTTCATAAATTGAATCAACAAAGTATGCACATTCTACGTCATCACGACTTTCGATAGTTTGCGCATGCGTCTGGAAATAAGAAAAGCTTACTTCCCCCGTTTTTTTAAATCACAGCTTCTAGAAGGTTTACATGATTTCTTAAAAAACACTAGTTTTGAGAAAATGTGTTTTATTTTATAAATGGAATCAACAAAGTATGCACATTCTATGTCATAACCACTTTCTATAGTTTGCGCATGCGTCCGGAAATAAGAAAAGCTTACTTCCACCGTTTTTTCAAATCACAGCTTCTAGAAGGTTTACATGATTTCGTAAAAAACACGAGTTTTTAGAAAATGTGTTTTATTTCATAAATGGAATAAACAAAGTATGCACATTCTACGTCATCACGACTTTCTATAGTTTGCGCATGCGTCCGGAAATAAGAAAAGCTTACTTCCACCGTTTTTTTAAATCACAGCTTCTAGAAGGTTTACATGATTTCTTAAAAAACACTAGTTTTTAGAAAATGTGTTTTATTTTATAAATGGAATCAACAAAGTCTGCACATTCTACATCATAACGACTTTCTATAGTTTGCACATTCGTCCCGAAATAAGAAAAGCTTACTTCCACCGTTTTTTAAAATCACAGCTTCTGGAAGGTTTACACGATTTCGTAAATAACACGAGTTTTTGGAAAATGTGTTTTATTTCATAAATGGAATCTACAAAGTATGCACATTCTACGTCATAACGACTTTCTATAGTTTGCGCATGCATCCGGAAATAAGAAAAACATACTTCCCCCGTTTTTTAAAATCACAGCTTCTCGAAGGTTTACATGATTTCTTAAAAAACATGAGTTTTTAGAAAATGTGTTTTATTTCATAAATGGAATCAACAAAGTATGCACATTCTACGTCATAACGACTTTCTATAGTTTGCACATGCGTCCGGAAATAAGAAAAGCTTACTTCCACCTATTTTTAAAATCACAGCTTCTAAAAGGTTTAAATTATTTCTTAAAAAACACGAGTTTTTAGAAAATGTGTTTTATTTCATATATGGAATCAACAAAGCATGCACATTCTACGTCATAACGACTTTCTATAGTTTGCGCATGCGTCCGGAAATAAGAAAAGCTTACTTCCCCCGTTTTTTAAAATCACAGCTTCTAGAAGGTTTACATGATTTCTTAAAAAACACTAGTTTTTAGAAAATGTGTTTTATTTCATCAATGGAATCTACAAAGTATGCACATTCTACGTCATAACGACTTTATATAGTTTTCGCATGCGTCCGGAAATAAAAAAAGCTTACTTCCCCCATTTTTTAAAATCACAGCTTCTAGAAGGTTTACATGATTTCTTAAAAAACACGAGTTTTTAGAAAATGTGTTTTATTTCCTAAATGGAATCAACAAAGTATGCACATTCTACGTCATAACGACTTTCTATAGTTTGCGCATGCCTCCGGAAATAAGAAAAGCTTACTTCCCCCGTTTTTTAAAATCACAGCTTCTAGAAGGTTTACATGATTTCGTAAAAAACACGAGTTTTTAGAAAATGTGTTTTATTTGATAAATGGAATCTACAAAGTATGCACATTCTACGTCATAACGACTTTCTATAGTTTGCGCATGCGTCCGGAAATAAGAAAAGCTTACTTCCCTCGTTTTTTAAAATCACAGCTTCTAGAAGGTTTACATGATTTCTTAAAAAACACGAGTTTTTAGAAAATGTGTTTTATTTCATAAATGGAATCAACAAAGTATGCACATTCTACGTCATAACGACTTTCTATAGTTTCCGCATGCGTCCGGAAATAAGAAAAGCTTACTTCCACCTATTTTTAAAATCACAGCTTCTAGAAGGTTTACATGATTTCTTAAAAAACACGAGTTTTTAGAAAATGTGTTTTATTTCATATATGGAATCTACAAAGTATGCACATTCTACGTCATAACGACTTTCTATAGTTTTCGCATGCGTCCGGAAATAACAAAAGCTTACTTCCCCCGGTTTTTAAAATCACAGCTTCTAGAAGGTTTACATGATTTCTTAAAAAACACGAGTTTTTAGAAAATGTGTTTTATTTCCTAAATGGAATCAACAAAGTATGCACATTCTACGTCATAACGACTTTCTATAGTTTGTGAATGCGTCCGGAAATAAGAAAAGCTTACTTCCCCCGTTTTTTAAAATCACAGCTTCTAGAAGGTTTACATGATCTCTTAAAAAACACGAGTTTTTAGAAAATGTGTTTTATTTCATAAATGGAATCAACAAAGTATGCACATTCTACGTCATAACGACTTTCTATAGTTTCCGTATGCGTCCGGAAATAAGAAAAGCTTACTTCCACCTATTTTTAAAATCACAGCTTCTAGAAGGTTTACATGATTTCTTAAAAAACACGAGTTTTTAGAAAATGTGTTTTATTTCATATATGGAATCTACAAAGTATGCACATTCTATGTCATAACGACTTTCTATAGTTTTTGCATGCATCCGGAAATAAGAAAAGCTTACTTCCCCCGTTTTTTAAAATCACAGCTTCTAGAAGGTTTACATGATTTCTTAAAAAACACGAGTTTTTAGAAAATGTGTTTTATTTCCTAAATGGAATCAACAAAGTATGCACACTCTACGTCATAACGACTTTCTATAGTTTGCGCATGCGTCCGGAAATAAGAAAACCTTACTTCCCCCGTTTTTTAAAATCACAGCCTCTAGAAGGTTTACATGATTTCTTAAAAAACACGAGTTTTTAGAAAATGTGTTTTATTTCCTAAATGGAATCAACAAAGTATGCACATTCTACGTCATAACGACTTTCTATAGTTTGCGCATGCGTCCGGAAATAAGAAAAGCTTACTTCCCCCGTTTTTTAAAATCACAGCTTCTAGAAGGTTTACATGATTTCTTAAAAAACACGAGTTTTTAGAAAATATGTTTTATTTCATATATGGAATCTACAAAGTATGCACATTCTACGTCATAACGACTTTCTATAGTTTGCGCATGCGTCCGGAAATAAGAAAAGCTTACTTCCCCCGTTTTTTAAAATCACAGCTTCTAGAAGGTTTACATGATTTCTTAAAAAACACGAGTTTTTAGAAAATGTGTTTTATTTCCTAAATGGAATCAACAAAGTATGCACATTCTACGTCATAACGACTTTCTATAGTTTGCGCATGCGTCCGAAAATAAGAAAAGCTTACTTCCACCTATTTTTAAAATCACAGCTTCTAGAAGGTTTACATGATTTCTTAAAAAACATGAGTTTTTAGAAAATGTGTTTTATTTCATATATGGAATCAACAAAGTATGCACATTCTACGTCATAACGACTTTCTATAGTTTGCGCATGCGTCCGGAAATAAGAAAAGCTTACTTCCCCCGTTTTTTAAAATCACAGCTTCTAGAAGGTTTACATGATTTCTTAAAAAACACGAGTTTTTAGAAAATGTGTTTTATTTCCTAAATGGAATCAACAAAGTATGCACATTCTACGTCATAACGACTTTCTATAGTTTGCGCATGCATCCGGAAATAAGAAAAGCTTACTTCCCCCGTTTTTTAAAATCACAGCTTCTAGAAGGTTTACATGATTTCTTAAAAAACACGAGTTTTTAGAAAATGTGTTTTATTTCCTAAATGGAATCAACAAAGTATGCACATTCTACGTCATAACGACTTTTTATAGTTTGCGCATGCGTCCGGAAATAAGAAAAGCTTACTTCCCCCGTTTTTTAAAATCACAGCTTCTAGAAGGTTTACATGATTTCTTAAAAAACACGAGTTTTTAGAAAATGTGTTTTATTTCATAAATGGAATCAACAAAGTATGCACATTCTACGTCATAACGACTTTCTATAGTTTCCGCATGCGTCCGGAAATAAGAAAAGCTTACTTCCACCTATTTTTAAAATCACAGCTTCTAGAAGGTTTACATGATTTCTTAAAAAACACGAGTTTTTAGAAAATGTGTTTTATCTGCTAAATGGAATCAACAAAGTATGCACATTCTACGTCATAACGACTTTCTATAGTTTGCGCATGCGTCCGGAAATAAGAAAAGCTTACTTCCCCCGTTTTTTAAAATCACAGCTTCTAGAAGGTTTACATGATTTCTTAAAAAACACGAGTTTTTAGAAAATGTGTTTTATTTCCTAAATGGAATCAACAAAGTATGCACATTCTACGTCATAACGACTTTCTATAGTTTGCGCATGCGTCCGGAAATAAGAAAAGCTTACTTCCCCCGTTTTTTAAAATCACAGCTTCTAGAAGGTTTACATGATTTCTTAAAAAACACGAGTTTTTAGAAAATGTGTTTTATTTCATAAATGGAATCAACAAAGTATGCACATTCTACGTCATAACGACTTTCTATAGTTTCCGTATGCGTCCGGAAATAAGAAAAGCTTACTTCCACCTATTTTTAAAATCACAGCTTCTAGAAGGTTTACATGATTTCTTAAAAAACACGAGTTTTTAGAAAATGTGTTTTATTTCATATATGGAATCTACAAAGTATGCACATTCTATGTCATAACGACTTTCTATAGTTTTTGCATGCATCCGGAAATAAGAAAAGCTTACTTCCCCCGTTTTTTAAAATCACAGCTTCTAGAAGGTTTACATGATTTCTTAAAAAACACGAGTTTTTAGAAAATGTGTTTTATTTCCTAAATGGAATCAACAAAGTATGCACACTCTACGTCATAACGACTTTCTATAGTTTGCGCATGCGTCCGGAAATAAGAAAACCTTACTTCCCCCGTTTTTTAAAATCACAGCTTCTAGAAGGTTTACATGATTTCTTAAAAAACACGAGTTTTTAGAAAATGTGTTTTATTTCCTAAATGGAATCAACAAAGTATGCACATTCTACGTCATAACGACTTTCTATAGTTTGCGCATGCGTCCGGAAATAAGAAAAGCTTACTTCCCCCGTTTTTTAAAATCACAGCTTCTAGAAGGTTTACATGATTTCTTAAAAAACACGAGTTTTTAGAAAATATGTTTTATTTCATATATGGAATCTACAAAGTATGCACATTCTACGTCATAACGACTTTCTATAGTTTGCGCATGCGTCCGGAAATAAGAAAAGCTTACTTCCCCCGTTTTTTAAAATCACAGCTTCTAGAAGGTTTACATGATTTCTTAAAAAACACGAGTTTTTAGAAAATGTGTTTTATTTCCTAAATGGAATCAACAAAGTATGCACATTCTACGTCATAACGACTTTCTATAGTTTGCGCATACGTCCGAAAATAAGAAAAGCTTACTTCCACCTATTTTTAAAATCACAGCTTCTAGAAGGTTTACATGATTTCTTAAAAAACATGAGTTTTTAGAAAATGTGTTTTATTTCATATATGGAATCAACAAAGTATGCACATTCTACGTCATAACGACTTTCTATAGTTTGCGCATGCGTCCGGAAATAAGAAAAGCTTACTTCCCCCGTTTTTTAAAATCACAGCTTCTAGAAGGTTTACATGATTTCTTAAAAAACACGAGTTTTTAGAAAATGTGTTTTATTTCCTAAATGGAATCAACAAAGTATGCACATTCTACGTCATAACGACTTTCTATAGTTTGCGCATGCATCCGGAAATAAGAAAAGCTTACTTCCCCCGTTTTTTAAAATCACAGCTTCTAGAAGGTTTACATGATTTCTTAAAAAACACGAGTTTTTAGAAAATGTGTTTTATTTCCTAAATGGAATCAACAAAGTATGCACATTCTACGTCATAACGACTTTTTATAGTTTGCGCATGCGTCCGGAAATAAGAAAAGCTTACTTCCCCCGTTTTTTAAAATCACAGCTTCTAGAAGGTTTACATGATTTCTTAAAAAACACGAGTTTTTAGAAAATGTGTTTTATTTCATAAATGGAATCAACAAAGTATGCACATTCTACGTCATAACGACTTTCTATAGTTTCCGCATGCGTCCGGAAATAAGAAAAGCTTACTTCCACCTATTTTTAAAATCACAGCTTCTAGAAGGTTTACATGATTTCTTAAAAAACACGAGTTTTTAGAAAATGTGTTTTATTTCATATATGGAATCTACAAAGTATGCACATTCTACGTCATAACGACTTTCTATAGTTTTTGCATGCGTCGGGAAATAAGAAAAGCTTACTTCCCCCGTTTTTTAAAATCACAGCTTCTAGAAGGTTTACATGATTTCTTAAAAAACACGAGTTTTTAGAAAATGTGTTTTATTTCCTAAATGGAATCAACAAAGTATGCACATTCTACGTCATAACGACTTTCTATAGTTTGCGCATGCGTCCGGAAATAAGAAAAGCTTACTTCCCCCGTTTTTTAAAATCACAGCTTCTAGAAGGTTTACATGATTTCTTAAAAAACACGAGTTTTTAGAAAATGTGTTTTATTTCCTAAATGGAATCAACAAAGTATGCACATTCTACGTCGTAACGACTTTCTATAGTTTCCGCATGCGTCCGGAAATAAGAAAAGCTTACTTCCCCCGTTTTTTAAAATCACAGCTTCTAGAAGGTTTACATGATTTCTTAAAAAACACGAGTTTTTAGAAAATGTGTTTTATTTCCTAAATGGAATCAACAAAGTATGCACATTCTACGTCATAACGACTTTCTATAGTTTGCGCATGCGTCCGAAAATAAGAAAAGCTTACTTCCACCTATTTTTAAAATCACAGCTTCTAGAAGGTTTACATGATTTCTTAAAAAACACGAGTTTTTAGAAAATGTGTTTTATTTCATATATGGAATCAACAAAGTATGCACATTCTACATCATAACGACTTTCTATAGTTTGCGCATGCGTCCGGAAATAAGAAAAGCTTACTTCCCCCGTTTTTTAAAATCACAGCTTCTAGAAGGTTTACATGATTTCTTAAAAAACACGAGTTTTTAGAAAATGTGTTTTATTTCCTAAATGGAATCAACAAAGTATGCACATTCTACGTCATAACGACTTTCTATAGTTTGCGCATGCATCCGGAAATAAGAAAAGCTTACTTCCCCCGTTTTTTAAAATCACAGCTTCTAGAAGGTTTACATGATTTCTTAAAAAACACGAGTTTTTAGAAAATGTGTTTTATTTCCTAAATGGAATCAACAAAGTATGCACATTCTACGTCTTAACGACTTTTTATAGTTTGCGCATGCGTCCGGAAATAAGAAAAGCTTACTTCCCCCGTTTTTTAAAATCACAGCTTCTAGAAGGTTTACATGATTTCTTAAAAAACACGAGTTTTTAGAAAATGTGTTTTATTTCATAAATGGAATCAACAAAGTATGCACATTCTACGTCATAACGACTTTCTATAGTTTCCGCATGCGTCCGGAAATAAGAAAAGCTTACTTCCACCTATTTTTAAAATCACAGCTTCTAGAAGGTTTACATGATTTCTTAAAAAACACGAGTTTTTAGAAAATGTGTTTTATTTCATATATGGAATCTACAAAGTATGCACATTCTACGTCATAACGACTTTCTATAGTTTTTGCATGCGTCGGGAAATAAGAAAAGCTTACTTCCCCCGTTTTTTAAAATCACAGCTTCTAGAAGGTTTACATGATTTCTTAAAAAACACGAGTTTTTAGAAAATGTGTTTTATTTCCTAAATGGAATCAACAAAGTATGCACATTCTACGTCATAACGACTTTCTATAGTTTGCGCATGCGTCCGGAAATAAGAAAAGCTTACTTCCCCCGTTTTTTAAAATCACAGCTTCTAGAAGGTTTACATGATTTCTTAAAAAACACGAGTTTTTAGAAAATGTGTTTTATTTCATAAATGGAATCAACAAAGTATGCACATTCTACGTCATAACGACTTTCTATAGTTTGCGCATGCGTCCGGAAATAAGAAAAGCTTACTTCCCCCGTTTTTTAAAATCACAGCTTCTAGAAGGTTTACATGATTTCTTAAAAAACACGAGTTTTTAGAAAATGTGTTTTATCTGCTAAATGGAATCAACAAAGTATGCACATTCTACGTCATAACGACTTTCTATAGTTTGCGCATGCGTCCGGAAATAAGAAAAGCTTACTTCCCCCGTTTTTTAAAATCACAGCTTCTAGAAGGTTTACATGATTTCTTAAAAAACACGAGTTTTTAGAAAATGTGTTTTATTTCCTAAATGGAATCAACAAAGTATGCACATTCTACGTCATAACGACTTTCTATAGTTTGCGCATGCGTCCGAAAATAAGAAAAGCTTACTTCCCCCGTTTTTTAAAATCACAGCTTCTAGAAGGTTTACATGATTTCTTAAAAAACACGAGTTTTTAGAAAATGTGTTTTATTTCATAAATGGAATCAACAAAGTATGCACATTCTACGTCATAACGACTTTCTATAGTTTCCGTATGCGTCCGGAAATAAGAAAAGCTTACTTCCACCTATTTTTAAAATCACAGCTTCTAGAAGGTTTACATGATTTCTTAAAAAACACGAGTTTTTAGAAAATGTGTTTTATTTCATATATGGAATCTACAAAGTATGCACATTCTACGTCATAACGACTTTCTATAGTTTGCGCATGCGTCCGGAAATAAGAAAAGCTTACTTCCCCCGTTTTTTAAAATCACAGCTTCTAGAAGGTTTAGATGATTTCTTAAAAAACACGAGTTTTTAGAAAATGTGTTTTATTTCCTAAATGGAATCAACAAAGTATGCACATTCTACGTCATAACGACTTTCTATAGTTTGCGCATGCGTCCGGAAATAAGAAAAGCTTACTTCCCCCGTTTTTTAAAATCACAGCTTCTAGAAGGTTTACATGATTTCTTAAAAAACACGAGTTTTTAGAAAATGTGTTTTATTTCATAAATGGAATCAACAAAGTATGCACATTCTACGTCATAACGACTTTCTATAGTTTCCGTATGCGTCCGGAAATAAGAAAAGCTTACTTCCACCTATTTTTAAAATCACAGCTTCTAGAAGGTTTACATGATTTCTTAAAAAACACGAGTTTTTAGAAAATGTGTTTTATTTCATATATGGAATCTACAAAGTATGCACATTCTACGTCATAACGACTTTCTATAGTTTTTGCATGCATCCGGAAATAAGAAAAGCTTACTTCCCCCGTTTTTTAAAATCACAGCTTCTAGAAGGTTTACATGATTTCTTAAAAAACACGAGTTTTTAGAAAATGTGTTTTATTTCCTAAATGGAATCAACAAAGTATGCACATTCTACGTCATAACGACTTTCTATAGTTTGCGCATGCGTCCGGAAATAAGAAAACCTTACTTCCCCCGTTTTTTAAAATCACAGCTTCTAGAAGGTTTACATGATTTCTTAAAAAACACGAGTTTTTAGAAAATGTGTTTTATTTCCTAAATGGAATCAACAAAGTATGCACATTCTACGTCATAACGACTTTCTATAGTTTGCGCATGCGTCCGGAAATAAGAAAAGCTTACTTCCCCCGTTTTTTAAAATCACAGCTTCTAGAAGGTTTACATGATTTCTTAAAAAACACGAGTTTTTAGAAAATATGTTTTATTTCATATATGGAATCTACAAAGTATGCACATTCTACGTCATAACGACTTTCTATAGTTTGCGCATGCGTCCGGAAATAAGAAAAGCTTACTTCCCCCGTTTTTTAAAATCACAGCTTCTACAAGGTTTACATGATTTCTTAAAAAACACGAGTTTTTAGAAAATGTGTTTTATTTCCTAAATGGAATCAACAAAGTATGCACATTCTATGTCATAACGACTTTCTATAGTTTGCGCATGCGTCCGAAAATAAGAAAAGCTTACTTCCACCTATTTTTAAAATCACAGCTTCTAGAAGGTTTACATGATTTCTTAAAAAACACGAGTTTTTAGAAAATGTGTTTTATTTCATATATGGAATCAACAAAGTATGCACATTCTACGTCATAACGACTTTCTATAGTTTGCGCATGCGTCCGGAAATAAGAAAAGCTTACTTCCCCCGTTTTTTAAAATCACAGCTTCTAGAAGGTTTACATGATTTCTTAAAAAACACGAGTTTTTAGAAAATGTGTTTTATTTCCTAAATGGAATCAACAAAGTATGCACATTCTACGTCATAACGACTTTCTATAGTTTGCGCATGCATCCGGAAATAAGAAAAGCTTACTTCCCCCGTTTTTTAAAATCACAGCTTCTAGAAGGTTTACATGATTTCTTAAAAAACACGAGTTTTTAGAAAATGTGTTTTATTTCCTAAATGGAATCAACAAAGTATGCACATTCTACATCATAACGACTTTTTATAGTTTGCGCATGCGTCCGGAAATAAGAAAAGCTTACTTTCCCCATTTTTTAAAATCACAGCTTCTAGAAGGTTTACATGATTTCTTAAAAAACACGAGTTTTTAGAAAATGTGTTTTATTTCATAAATGGAATCAACAAAGTATGCACATTCTACGTCATAACGACTTTCTATAGTTTCCGCATGCGTCCGGAAATAAGAAAAGCTTACTTCCACCTATTTTTAAAATCACAGCTTCTAGAAGGTTTACATGATTTCTTAAAAAACACGAGTTTTTAGAAAATGTGTTTTATTTCATATATGGAATCTACAAAGTATGCACATTCTACGTCATAACGACTTTCTATAGTTTTTGCATGCGTCGGGAAATAAGAAAAGCTTACTTCCCCCGTTTTTTAAAATCACAGCTTCTAGAAGGTTTACATGATTTCTTAAAAAACACGAGTTTTTAGAAAATGTGTTTTATTTCCTAAATGGAATCAACAAAGTATGCACATTCTACGTCATAACGACTTTCTATAGTTTGCGCATGCGTCCGGAAATAAGAAAAGCTTACTTCCCCCGTTTTTTAAAATCACAGCTTCTAGAAGGTTTACATGATTTCTTAAAAAACACGAGTTTTTAGAAAATGTGTTTTATTTCCTAAATGGAATCAACAAAGTATGCACATTCTACGTCATAACGACTTTCTATAGTTTCCGCATGCGTCCGGAAATAAGAAAATCTTACTTCCCCCGTTTTTTAAAATCACAGCTTCTAGAAGGTTTACATGATTTCCTAAAAAACACGAGTTTTTAGAAAATGTGTTTTATTTCCTAAATGGAATCAACAAAGTATGCACATTCTACGTCATAACGACTTTCTATAGTTTGCGCATGCGTCCGAAAATAAGAAAAGCTTACTTCCACCTATTTTTAAAATCACAGCTTCTAGAAGGTTTACATGATTTCTTAAAAAACACGAGTTTTTAGAAAATGTGTTTTATTTCATATATGGAATCAACAAAGTATGCACATTCTACGTCATAACGACTTTCTATAGTTTGCGCATGCGTACGGAAATAAGAAAAGCTTACTTCCCCCGTTTTTTAAAATCACAGCTTCTAGAAGGTTTACATGATTTCTTAAAAAACACGAGTTTTTAGAAAATGTGTTTTATTTCCTAAATGGAATCAACAAAGTATGCACATTCTACGTCATAACGACTTTCTATAGTTTGCGCATGCATCCGGAAATAAGAAAAGCTTACTTCCCCCGTTTTTTAAAATCACAGCTTCTAGAAGGTTTACATGATTTCTTAAAAAACACGAGTTTTTAGAAAATGTGTTTTATTTCCTAAATGGAATCAACAAAGTATGCACATTCTACGTCATAACGACTTTTTATAGTTTGCGCATGCGTCCGGAAATAAGAAAAGCTTACTTCCCCCGTTTTTTAAAATCAAAGCTTCTAGAAGGTTTACATGATTTCTTAAAAAACACGAGTTTTTAGAAAATGTGTTTTATTTCATAAATGGAATCAACAAAGTATGCACATTCTACGTCATAACGACTTTCTATAGTTTCCGCATGCGTCCGGAAATAAGAAAAGCTTACTTCCACCTATTTTTAAAATCACAGCTTCTAGAAGGTTTACATGATTTCTTAAAAAACACGAGTTTTTAGAAAATGTGTTTTATTTCATATATGGAATCTACAAAGTATGCACATTCTACGTCATAACGACTTTCTATAGTTTTTGCATGCGTCGGGAAATAAGAAAAGCTTACTTCCCCCGTTTTTTAAAATCACAGCTTCTAGAAGGTTTACATGATTTCTTAAAAAACACGAGTTTTTAGAAAATGTGTTTTATTTCCTAAATGGAATCAACAAAGTATGCACATTCTACGTCATAACGACTTTCTATAGTTTGCGCATGCGTCCGGAAATAAGAAAAGCTTACTTCCCCCGTTTTTTAAAATCACAGCTTCTAGAAGGTTTACATGATTTCTTAAAAAACACGAGTTTTTAGAAAATGTGTTTTATTTCCTAAATGGAATCAACAAAGTATGCACATTCTACGTCATAACGACTTTCTATAGTTTCCGCATGCGTCCGGAAATAAGAAAAGCTTACTTCCCCCGTTTTTTAAAATCACAGCTTCTAGAAGGTTTACATGATTTCTTAAAAAACACGAGTTTTTAGAAAATGTGTTTTATTTCATAAATGGAATCAACAAAGTATGCACATTCTACGTCATAACGACTTTCTATAGTTTCCGCATGCGTCCGGAAATAAGAAAAGCTTACTTCCACCTATTTTTAAAATCACAGCTTCTAGAAGGTTTACATGATTTCTTAAAAAACACGAGTTTTTAGAAAATGTGTTTTTTTTCATATATGGAATCTACAAAGTATGCACATTCTACGTCATAACGAATTTCTATAGTTTTCGCATGCGTCCGGAAATAAGAAAAGCTTACTTCCCCCGTTTTTTAAAATCACAGCTTCTAGAAGGTTTACATGATTTCTTAAAAAACACGAGTTTTTAGAAAATGTGTTTTATTTCCTAAATGGAATCAACAAAGTATGCACATTCTACGTCATAACGTCTTTCTATAGTTTGCGCATGCGTCCGGAAATAAGAAAAGCTTACTTCCACCGTTTTTTAAAATCACAGCTTCTAGAAGGTTTACATGATTTCGTAAAAAACACGAGTTTTTAGAAAATGTGTTTTATTTCATAAATGGAATAAACAAAGTATGCACATTCTACGTCATCACGACTTTCTATAGTTTGCGCATGCGTCCGGAAATAAGAAAAGCTTACTTCCACCGTTTTTTTAAATCACAGCTTCTAGAAGGTTTACATGATTTCTTAAAAAACACTAGTTTTTAGAAAATGTGTTTTATTTTATAAATGGAATCAACAAAGTCTGCACATTCTACATCATAACGACTTTCTATAGTTTGCACATTCGTCCCGAAATAAGAAAAGCTTACTTCCACCGTTTTTTAAAATCACAGCTTCTGGAAGGTTTACACGATTTCGTAAATAACACGAGTTTTTGGAAAATGTGTTTTATTTCATAAATGGAATCTACAAAGTATGCACATTCTACGTCATAACGACTTTCTATAGTTTGCGCATGCGTCCGGAAATAAGAAAAACATACTTCCCCCGTTTTTTAAAATCACAGCTTCTCGAAGGTTTACATGATTTCTTAAAAAACACGAGTTTTTAGAAAATGTGTTTTATTTCATAAATGGAATCAACAAAGTATGCACATTCTACGTCATAACGACTTTCTATAGTTTGCACATGCGTCCGGAAATAAGAAAAGCTTACTTCCACCTATTTTTAAAATCACAGCTTCTAAAAGGTTTAAATGATTTCTTAAAAAACACGAGTTTTTAGAAAATGTGTTTTATTTCATATATGGAATCAACAAAGTATGCACATTCTACGTCATAACGACTTTCTATAGTTTGCGCATGCGTCCGGAAATAAGAAAAGCTTACTTCCCCCGTTTTTTAAAATCACAGCTTCTAGAAGGTTTACATCATTTCTTAAAAAACACTAGTTTTTAGAAAATGTGTTTTATTTCATCAATGGAATCTACAAAGTATGCACATTCTACGTCATAACGACTTTATATAGTTTTCGCATGCGTCCGGAAATAAAAAAAGCTTACTTCCCCCGTTTTTTAAAATCACAGCTTCTAGAAGGTTTACATGATTTCTTAAAAAACACGAGTTTTTAGAAAATGTGTTTTATTTCATAAATGGAATCAACAAAGTATGCACATTCTACGTCATAACGACTTTCTATAGTTTCCGCATGCGTCCGGAAATAAGAAAAGCTTACTTCCACCTATTTTTAAAATCACAGCTTCTAGAAGGTTTACATGATTTCTTAAAAAACACGAGTTCTTAGAAAATGTGTTTTATTTCATATATGGAATCTACAAAGTATGCACATTCTACGTCATAACGACTTTCTATAGTTTTCGCATGCGTCCGGAAATAACAAAAGCTTACTTCCCCCGGTTTTTAAAATCACAGCTTCTAGAAGGTTTACATGATTTCTTAAAAAACACGAGTTTTTAGAAAATGTGTTTTATTTCCTAAATGGAATCAACAAAGTATGCACATTCTACGTCATAACGACTTTCTATAGTTTGTGCATGCGTCCGGAAATAAGAAAAGCTTACTTCCCCCGTTTTTTAAAATCACAGCTTCTAGAAGGTTTACATGATCTCTTAAAAAACACGAGTTTTTAGAAAATGTGTTTTATTTCATAAATGGAATCAACAAAGTATGCACATTCTACGTCATAACGACTTTCTATAGTTTGCGCATGCGTCCGGAAATAAGAAAAGCTTACTTCCCCCGTTTTTTAAAATCACAGCTTCTAGAAGGTTTACATGATTTCTTAAAAAACACGAGTTTTTAGAAAATGTGTTTTATCTGCTAAATGGAATCAACAAAGTATGCACATTCTACGTCATAACGACTTTCTATAGTTTGCGCATGCGTCCGGAAATAAGAAAAGCTTACTTCCCCCGTTTTTTAAAATCACAGCTTCTAGAAGGTTTACATGATTTCTTAAAAAACACGAGTTTTTAGAAAATGTGTTTTATTTCCTAAATGGAATCAACAAAGTATGCACATTCTACGTCATAACGACTTTCTATAGTTTGCGCATGCGTCCGGAAATAAGAAAAGCTTACTTCCCCCGTTTTTTAAAATCACAGCTTCTAGAAGGTTTACATGATTTCTTAAAAAACACGAGTTTTTAGAAAATGTGTTTTATTTCATAAATGGAATCAACAAAGTATGCACATTCTACGTCATAACGACTTTCTATAGTTTCCGTATGCGTCCGGAAATAAGAAAAGCTTACTTCCACCTATTTTTAAAATCACAGCTTCTAGAAGGTTTACATGATTTCTTAAAAAACACGAGTTTTTAGAAAATGTGTTTTATTTCATATATGGAATCTACAAAGTATGCACATTCTACGTCATAACGACTTTCTATAGTTTTTGCATGCATCCGGAAATAAGAAAAGCTTACTTCCCCTGTTTTTTAAAATCACAGCTTCTAGAAGGTTTACATGATTTCTTAAAAAACACGAGTTTTTAGAAAATGTGTTTTATTTCCTAAATGGAATCAACAAAGTATGCACATTCTACGTCATAACGACTTTCTATAGTTTGCGCATGCGTCCGGAAATAAGAAAACCTTACTTCCCCCGTTTTTTAAAATCACAGCTTCTAGAAGGTTTACATGATTTCTTAAAAAACACGAGTTTTTAGAAAATGTGTTTTATTTCCTAAATGGAATCAACAAAGTATGCACATTCTACGTCATAACGACTTTCTATAGTTTGCGCATGCGTCCGGAAATAAGAAAAGCTTACTTCCCCCGTTTTTTAAAATCACAGCTTCTAGAAGGTTTACATGATTTCTTAAAAAACACGAGTTTTTAGAAAATATGTTTTATTTCATATATGGAATCTACAAAGTATGCACATTCTACGTCATAACGACTTTCTATAGTTTGCGCATGCGTCCGGAAATAAGAAAAGCTTACTTCCCCCGTTTTTTAAAATCACAGCTTCTAGAAGGTTTACATGATTTCCTAAAAAACACGAGTTTTTAGAAAATGTGTTTTATTTCCTAAATGGAATCAACAAAGTATGCACATTCTACGTCATAACGACTTTCTATAGTTTGCGCATGCGTCCGAAAATAAGAAAAGCTTACTTCCACCTATTTTTAAAATCACAGCTTCTAGAAGGTTTACATGATTTCTTAAAAAACACGAGTTTTTAGAAAATGTGTTTTATTTCATATATGGAATCAACAAAGTATGCACATTCTACGTCATAACGACTTTCTATAGTTTGCGCATGCGTCCGGAAATAAGAAAAGCTTACTTCCCCCGTTTTTTAAAATCACAGCTTCTAGAAGGTTTACATGATTTCTTAAAAAACACGAGTTTTTAGAAAATGTGTTTTATTTCCTAAATGGAATCAACAAAGTATGCACATTCTACGTCATAACGACTTTCTATAGTTTGCGCATGCATCCGGAAATAAGAAAAGCTTACTTCCCCCGTTTTTTAAAATCACAGCTTCTAGAAGGTTTACATGATTTCTTAAAAAACACGAGTTTTTAGAAAATGTGTTTTATTTCCTAAATGGAATCAACAAAGTATGCACATTCTACGTCATAACGACTTTTTATAGTTTGCGCATGCGTCCGGAAATAAGAAAAGCTTACTTCCCCCGTTTTTTAAAATCACAGCTTCTAGAAGGTTTACATGATTTCTTAAAAAACACGTGTTTTTAGAAAATGTGTTTTATTTCATAAATGGAATCAACAAAGTATGCACATTCTACGTCATAACGACTTTCTATAGTTTCCGCATGCGTCCGGAAATAAGAAAAGCTTACTTCCACCTATTTTTAAAATCACAGCTTCTAGAAGGTTTACATGATTTCTTAAAAAACACGAGTTTTTAGAAAATGTGTTTTATTTCATATATGGAATCTACAAAGTATGCACATTCTACGTCATAACGACTTTCTATAGTTTTTGCATGCGTCGGGAAATAAGAAAAGCTTACTTCCCCCGTTTTTTAAAATCACAGCTTCTAGAAGGTTTACATGATTTCTTAAAAAACACGAGTTTTTAGAAAATGTGTTTTATTTCCTAAATGGAATCAACAAAGTATGCACATTCTACGTCATAACGACTTTCTATAGTTTGCGCATGCGTCCGAAAATAAGAAAAGCTTACTTCCACCTATTTTTAAAATCACAGCTTCTAGAAGGTTTACATGATTTCTTAAAAAACACGAGTTTTTAGAAAATGTGTTTTATTTCCTAAATGGAATCAACAAAGTATGCACATTCTACGTCATAACGACTTTCTATAGTTTCCGCATGCGTCCGGAAATAAGAAAAGCTTACTTCCCCCGTTTTTTAAAATCACAGCTTCTAGAAGGTTTACATGATTTCTTAAAAAACACGAGTTTTTAGAAAATGTGTTTTATTTCCTAAATGGAATCAACAAAGTATGCACATTCTACGTCATAACGACTTTCTATAGTTTGCGCATGCATCCGGAAATAAGAAAAGCTTACTTCCCCCGTTTTTTAAAATCACAGCTTCTAGAAGGTTTACATGATTTCTTAAAAAACACGAGTTTTTAGAAAATGTGTTTTATTTCCTAAATGGAATCAACAAAGTATGCACATTCTACGTCATAACGACTTTTTATAGTTTGCGCATGCGTCCAGAAATAAGAAAAGCTTACTTCCCCCGTTTTTTAAAATCACAGCTTCTAGAAGGTTTACATGATTTCTTAAAAAACACGAGTTTTTAGAAAATGTGTTTTATTTCATAAATGGAATCAACAAAGTATGCACATTCTACGTCATAACGACTTTCTATAGTTTCCGCATGCGTCCGGAAATAAGAAAAGCTTACTTCCACCTATTTTTAAAATCACAGCTTCTAGAAGGTTTACATGATTTCTTAAAAAACACGAGTTTTTAGAAAATGTGTTTTATTTCATATATGGAATCTACAAAGTATGCACATTCTACGTCATAACGACTTTCTATAGTTTTTGCATGCGTCGGGAAATAAGAAAAGCTTACTTCCCCCGTTTTTTAAAATCACAGCTTCTAGAAGGTTTACATGATTTCTTAAAAAACACGAGTTTTTAGAAAATGTGTTTTATTTCCTAAATGGAATCAACAAAGTATGCACATTCTACGTCATAACGACTTTCTATAGTTTGCACATGCGTCCGGAAATAAGAAAAGCTTACTTCCCCCGTTTTTTAAAATCACAGCTTCTAGAAGGTTTACATGATTTCTTAAAAAACACGAGTTTTTAGAAAATGTGTTTTATTTCCTAAATGGAATCAACAAAGTATGCACATTCTACGTCATAACGACTTTCTATAGTTTCCGCATGCGTCCGGAAATAAGAAAAGCTTACTTCCCCCGTTTTTTAAAATCACAGCTTCTAGAAGGTTTACATGATTTCTTAAAAAACACGAGTTTTTAGAAAATGTGTTTTATTTCATAAATGGAATCAACAAAGTATGCACATTCTACGTCATAACGACTTTCTATAGTTTCCGCATGCGTCCGGAAATAAGAAAAGCTTACTTCCACCTATTTTTAAAATCACAGCTTCTAGAAGGTTTACATGATTTCTTAAAAAACACGAGTTTTTAGAAAATGTGTTTTTTTTCATATATGGAATCTACAAAGTATGCACATTCTACGTCATAACGAATTTCTATAGTTTTCGCATGCGTCCGGAAATAAGAAAAGCTTACTTCCCCCGTTTTTTAAAATCACAGCTTCTAGAAGGTTTACATGATTTCTTAAAAAACACGAGTTTTTAGAAAATGTGTTTTATTTCCTAAATGGAATCAACAAAGTATGCACATTCTACGTCATAACGACTTTCTATAGTTTGTGCATGCGTCCGGAAATAAGTAAAGCTTACTTCCCCCGTTTTTTAAAATCACAGCTTCTAGAAGGTTTACATGATCTCTTAAAAAACACGAGTTTTTAGAAAATGTGTCTTATTTCATAAATGGAATCAACAAAGTATGCACATTCTACGTCATAACGACTTTCTATAGTTTGCGCCTGCGTCCGGAAATAAGAAAAGCTTACTTCCACCTATTTTTAAAATCAAAGCTTCTAGAAGGTTTACATGATTTCTTAAAAAACACGAGTTTTTAGAAAATGTGTTTTATTTCATATATGGAATCAACAAAGTATGCACATTCTACGTCATAACGACTTTCTATAGTTTGCGCATGCGTCCGGAAATAAGAAAAGCTTACTTCCCCCGTTTTTTAAAATCACAGCTTCTAGAAGGTTTACATGATTTCTTAAAAAACACGAGTTTTTAGAAAATGTGTTTTATTTCATAAATGAAATCTACAAAGTATGCACAGTCTTCGTCATAACGACTTTCTATAGTTTTCGCATGCGTCCGGAAATAAGAAAAGCTTACTTTCCCCGTTTTTTAAAATCACAGCTTCTAGAAGGTTTACATGATCTCTTAAAAAACACGAGTTTTTAGAAAATGTGTTTTATTTCATAAATGGAATCTACAAAGTATGCACATTCTACATCATAACGACTTTCTATAGTTTTCACATGCGTCCGGAAATAAGAAAAGCTTACTTTACCCGTTTTTTAAAATCACAGCTTCTAGAATGTTTACATGATTTCTTAAAAAACACGAGTTTTTAGAAAATGTGTTTTATTTCATAAATGGAATCAGAAAGTATGCACATTCTTCGTCATAACGAATTTCTATAGTTTGCGCATTCGTCCGGAAATATGAAAAGCTTACTTCCACCGTTTTTTAAAATCACAGCTTCTAGAAGGTTTACATGATTTCGTAAAAATCACGAGTTTTTAGAAAATGTGTTTTATTTCATAAATGGAATCAACAAAGTATGCACATTCTATGTCATAACAATTTTCTATAGTTTGCGCATGCATACGGAAATAAGAAAAGCTTACTTCCCCCGTTTTTTGAAATGACAGCTTCTAGAAGGTTTACATGATTTCGTAAAAAACACGAGTTTTTAGAAAATGTGTTTTATTTCATAAATGGAATCTACAAAGTATGCACATTCTACGTAATAACGAATTTCTATAGTTTGCACATGCGTCTCGAAATAAGAAAAGCTTACTTCCCCCGTTTTTTAAAATCACAGCTTCTAGAAGGTTTACATGATTTCGTAAAAAACACGAGCTTTTAGAAAATGTGTTTTATTTCATAAATGTAATCTACAAAGTATGCACATTCTACGTCATAACGACTTTCTATCGTTTGCGCATGCGGCCGGAAATAAGAAAAGCTTACTTCCCCCGTTTTTTAAAATCACAGCTTCTAGAAGGTTTACATGATTTCTTAAAAAACACGAGTTTTTAGAAAATGTGTTTTATTTCATAAATGGAATCAACAAAGTATGCACATTCTACGTGATAACGACTTTCTATAGTTTGAGCATTCGTCCGGAAATAAGAAAAGCTTATTTCCGCCGTTTTTTAAAATCACAGCTTCTAGAAGGTTTACATGATTTCGTAAAAAACACGAGTTTTTAGAAAATGTGTTTTATTTCATAAATGGAATCTACAAAGTATGCACATTCTACGTCATAACGACTTTCTATAGTTTTCGCATGCGTCCGGAAATAAGAAAAGCTTACTTCCCCCGTTTTTTAAAATCACAGCTTCTAGAAGGTTTACATGATCTCTTAAAAAACACGAGTTTTTAGAAAATGTGTTTTATTTCATAAATGGAATCAACAAAGTATGCACATTCTACGTCATAACGACTTTCTATAGTTTGCGCATGCGTCCAGAAATAAGAAAAGCTTACTTCCCCCGTTTTTTAAAATCACAGCTTCTAGAAGGTTTACATGATTTCGTAAAAAACACGAGTTTTGAGAAAATGTGTTTTATTTCATAAATGGAATCTACAAAGAATGCACATTCTACGTCATAACGAATTTCTATAGTTTGCGCATGCCTCTGGAAATAAGAAAAGCTTACTTCCCCCGTTTTTTAAAATCACAGCTTCTAGAAGGTTTACATGATTTCTTAAAAAACACGTGTTTTTAGAAAATGTGTTTTATTTCATAAATGGAATCTACAAAGTATGCACATTCTAAGTCATAATGACTTTCTATAGTTTGCGCATGTGTTTGGAAATAAGAAAAGCTGACTTCCCCCGTTTTTTAAAATCACAGCTTCTAGAAGGTTTACATGGTTTCTTAAAAAACACAAACTTTTAGAAAATGTGTTTTATTTCATAAATGGAATCAACAAAGTATGCATATTCTACGTCACAACGGCTTTCTATAGTTTGCGCATGCGTCCGGAAATAAGAAAATCTTACTTCCACAGTTTTTTAAAATCACAGCTTCTAGAAGGTTTACATGATTTCCTAAAAAACACTGGTTTTTAGAAAATGTGTTTTATTTCATAAATGGAATCAACAAAGTATGCACATTCTACGTCATAATGACTTTCTATAGTTTGAACATTCATCCGGAAATAAGAAAAGCTTACTTCTAGCGTTTTTTAAAATCACAGCTTCTAGAAGGTTTACATGATTTCGTAAAAAACACGAGTTTTTAGAAAATGTGTTTTATTTCATAATTGGAATCTACAAAGTATGCACATTCTACGTCATAACGACTTTCTATAGATTGCGCATGCGTCCGGAAATAAGAAAAGCTTACTTCCCCCGTTTTTTTGAAATCACAGCTTCTAGAAGGTTTACATGATTTCTTAAAAAACACGAGTTTTTAGAAAATGTGTTTTATTCCATAAATGGAATCAACAAAGTATGCACATTCTACGTCATAATGACTTTCTATACTTTGCGCATGTGTTTGGAAATAAGAAAAGCTTACTTCCCCCATTTTTTAAAATCACAACTTCTAGAAGGTTTACATGGTTTCTTAAAAAACACGAGTTTTTAGAAAATTTGTTTTATTTCATAAATGGAATCAACAAAGTATGCACATTCTACGTCATAACGACTTTCTATAGTTCGCCCATGCGTCTGGAAATAGGAAAAGCTTACTTCCACCGTTTTTTAAAATCACAGCTTCTAGAAGGTTTACATGATTTCTTAAAAAACACTAGTTTTTAGAAAATGTGTTTTATTTCATAAATGAAATCAACAAACTATGCACATTCTACGTCATAACGACTTTCTATAGTTTGCGCATTCGTTCGGAAATAAGAAAAGCTTACTTCCAACGTTTTTTAAAATCACGGCTTCTAGAAGGTTTACATGATTTCTTAAAAAACACGAGTTTTTAGAAAATGTGTTTTATTTCATAAATGGAATCAACAAAGTATGCACATTCTACATCATAATGACTTTCTATAGTTTGCGCATGCGTCCGGAAATAAGAGAAGCTTACTTCCACCATTTTTTAAAATCACAACTTGTAGAAGGTTTACATGATTTCGTAAAAAACATGAGTTTTTAGAAAATGTATTTTATTTCATAAATATAATCAACAAAGTGTGCACATTCTACGTCATAACGACTTTCTATAGTTTGCGCATGCGTCTGGAAATAAGAAAAGCTTACTTCCACCGTTTTTTTAAATCACAGCTTCTAGAAGGTTTACATGATTTCTTAAAAAACATGAGTTTTTAGAAAATGTGTTTTATTTAATAAATGGAATCAACAAAGTGTGCACATTCTACGTCATAACGACTTTCTATAGTTTGCGTATTCGACCGGAAATAAGAAAAGCTTACTTCCACAGTTTTTTAAAATCACAGCTTCTAGAATGTTTACATGATTTCGTAAAAAACACGAGTTTTTAGAAAATGTGTTTTATTTCATAAATGGAATCTACAAAGTATGCACATTCTACGTCATAACGACTTTCTATAGTTTGCGCATGCGTCCGGAAATAAGAAAAGCTTACTTCCCCCGTTTTTTAAAATCACAGCTTCTAGAAGGTTTACATGATTTCTTAAAAAACACGAGTTTTTAGAAAATGTGTTTTATTTCAGAAATGGAATCAACAAAGTCTGCACATTCTACGTCATAACGACTTTCTATAGTTGGCGCATTCATCCGGAAATAAGAAAAGCTTACTTCCACCGTTTTTTAAAATCATAGCTTCTAGAAGGTTTACATGATTTCGTAAAAAACACGAGTTTCTAGAAAATGTGTTTTATTTTATAAATGGAATCAACAAGTATGCACATTCTACGTCATAACTACTTTCTATAGTTTGCACATGCGTCCGAAAATAAGAAAAGCTTACTTCCACCGTTTTTTAAAATCGCAGCTTCTAGAAGGTTTAGATGATTTCGTAAAAAACACGAGTTTTTAGAAAATGTGTTTTATTTCATAAGTGGAATCTACAAAGTATGCACATTCTACGTCATAACGACTTTCTATAGTTTGCGCATGCGTTCGGAAATAAGAAAAGCTTACTTCCACCGTTTTTTGAAATCACAGCTTCTAGAAGGTTTACATGATTTCGTAAAAAACACGAGTTTTAAGAAAATGTGTTTTATTTCATAAATGGAATCAACAAAGTATGCACATTCTACGCCATAACGACTTTCTATAGTTTGCGCATTCCTCCGAAAATAAGAAAAGCTAACTTCCACCATTTTTTAAAATCACAACTTCTATAAGGTTTACATGATTTCGTAAAAAACACAAGTTTTTAGAAAATTTGCTTTATTTCATAAATGGAATCAACAAAGTATGCACATTCTACGTCATAACGGCTATATATAGTTTGCGAATGCGACCGGAAATAGGAAAAGCTTACTTCCACAGTTTTTTAAAATCACAGCTTCTAGAAGGTCTACATGATTTCTTAAAAAACATGAGTTTTTAGAAAATGTGTTTTATTCCATAAATGGAATCAACAAAGTATGCACATTCTACGTCATAATGACTTTCTATAGTTTGCGCATTCGTCCGGAAATAAGAAAAGCTTACTTCCACCATTTTTTAAAATCACAGCTTCTAGAAGTTTTACATGATTTCATAAAAAACACGAGTTTTTAGAAAATGTGTTTTATTTCATAAATGGAATCTACAAAGGATGCACATTCTACGTCATAACAACTTTCTATAGTTTGCGCATGCGTCCGGGAATAAGAAAAACTTACTTAAGCCGTTTTTTAAAATCACAGCTTCTAGAAGGTTTACATGATTTGTTAAAAAACACGAGTTTTTAGAAAATGTGTTTTATTTCATAAATGGCATCTACAAAGTATGCACATTCTACGTCATAACGAATTTCTATAGTTTGCGCATGCGTCCGGAAATAAGAAAAGCTTACTTCCCCCGTTTTTTAAAATCACAGCTTCTAGAAGATTTACATGATTTCTTAAAAAACACGAGTTTTTAGAAAATGTGTTTGATTTCGTAAATGGAATCAACAAAGTATGCACATTCTACGTCATAACGACTTTCTATAGTTTGCAGATGCGTTTGGAAATAAGAAAAGCTTACTTCCCCCGTTTTTTAAAATCACAGCTTCTAGAAGGTTTACATGATTTCTTAAAAAACACGAGTTTTTAGAAAATGTGTTTTATTTCCTAAATGGAATCAACAAAGTATGCACATTCTACGTCATAACCACTTTCTATATTTTGCGCATGCGTCCGGAAATAAGAAAAGCTTTCTTCCACCGTTTTTTAAAATCACAGCTTCTAGAAGGTTTACATGATTTCGTAAAAAACATGAGTTTTTAGAAAATCTGTTTTATTTCATAAATGGAATCTACAAAGTATGCGCATTCTACGTCATAACGACTTTCTATAGTTTGCGCATGCGTTCGGAAATAAGAAAAGCTTACTTCCACCGTTTTTTTAAATCACAGCTTCTAGAAGGTTTACATGATTTCTTAAAAAACACGAGTTTTTAGAAAATGTGTTTTATTTCATAAATGGAATCAACAAAGTATGCACATTCTACGCCATAACGACTTTCTATAGTTTGCGTATTCGTCCGGAAATAAGAAAAGCTAACTTCCACCATTTTTTAAAATCACAGCTTCTATAAGGTTTACATGATTTCGTAAAAAACACGAGTTTTTAGAAAATGTGCTTTTTTTCATAAATGGAATCAACAAAGTATGCACATTCTACGTCATAACGGCTATCTATAGTTTTCAAATGCGACCGGAAATAGGAAAAGCTTACTTCCACCGTTTTTTAAAATCACAGCTTCTAGAAGGTTTACATGATTTCTTAAAAAACACAAGTTTTTAGAAAATGTGTTTTATTTCATAAATGGAATCAACAAAGTATGCACATTCTACGTCATAATGACTTTCTATAGTTTGCGCATTCGTCCGGAAATAAGAAAAGCTTACTTCCACCATTTTTGAGAATCACAGCTTCTAGAAGTTTTACATGATTTCATAAAAAACACGAGTTTTTAGAAAATGTGTTTTATTTCATAAATGGAATCTACAAAGGATGCACATTCTACGTCATAAAAACTTTCTATAGTTTGCGCATGCATCCGGAAATAAGAAAAGCTTACTTCCCCCATTTTCTAAAATCACAGCTTCTAGAAGTTTTACATGATTTGTTAAAAAACACGAGTTTTTAGAAAATGTGTTTTATTTCATAAATGGAATCTACAAAGTAGGCACATTCTACGTCATAACGACTTTCTATAGTTTGCGCATGCGTTCGGAAATAAGAAAAGCTTACTTCCCCCGTTTTTTAAAATCACAGCTTCTAGAAGTTTTACATGATTTCTTAAAAAACACGAGTTTTTAGAAAATGTGTTTTATTTCCTAAATGGAATCAACAAAGTATGCACATTCTACGTCATAACGACTATCTATAGTTTGCGCATGCGTTTGGAAATAAGAAAAGCTTACTTCCCCCGTTTTTTAAAATCACATCTTCTAGAAGGTTTACATGATTTGTTAAAAAACACGAGTTTTTAGAAAATGTGTTTTATTTCCTAAATGGAATCAACAAAGTATGCACATTCTACGTCCTAACCACTTTCTATAGTTTGCGCATGCGTCCGGAAATAAGAAAAGCTTACTTCCACCGTTTTTTTAAATCACAGCTTCTAGAAGGTTTACATGATTTCGTAAAACACATGAGTTTTTAGAAAATGTGTTTTATTTCATAAACGGAATCAAGAAAGTATGCACATTCTACGTCATTAGGACTTTCTATAGTTTGCGCATGCGTCCGGAAATAAGAAAAGCTTACTTCCACCGTTTTTTTAAATCACAGCTTCTAGAAGGTTTACATGATTTCTTAAAAAACACTAGTTTTTAGAAAATGTGTTTTATTTTATAAATGGAATCAACAAAGTATGCACATTCTACGTCCTAACGACTTTCTATAGTTTGCGCATGCCTTTGGAAATAAGAAAAGCTTAGTTCCCCCGTTTTTTAAAATCATAGCTTCTAGAAGGTTTACATGATTTCTTAAAAAACACGAGTTTTTAGAAAATGTGTTTTACTTCATAAATGGAATCTACCAAGTATGCACATTCTACGTCATCACGACTTTCTATAGTTTGCGCATGCGCCCGGAAATAAGAAAAGCTTACTTCCACCGTTTTTTAAAATCACAGCTTCTAGAAGGTTTACATGATTTCTTAAAAAACACGAGTTTTTAGAAAATGTGTTTTATTTCATAAATGGAATCTACAAAGTATGGACATTCTAAGTCATAACGACTTTCTATAGTTTGCGCATGCGCCCGGAAATAAGAAAAGCTTACTTCCACCGTTTTTTAAAATCACAGCTTCCAGAAGGTTTACATGATTTCGTAAAAAACACGAGTTTTTAGAAAATGTGTTTTATTTGATAAATGGAATCTACAAAGTATGCACATTCTATGTCATAACGCCTTTCTATAGTTTGTGCATGCGTACAAAAATAAGAAAAGCTTAATTCCCCCGATTTTTAAAATCACAGCTTCTAGAAGGTTTACATGATTTCTTAAAAAACACGAGTTTTTATAAAATGTGTTTTATTCCATAAATGGAATCAACAAATTATGCACATTCTACATCATAACGACTTTCTATAGTTTGCACATTCGTCCGGAAATAAGAAAAGCTTACTTCCACCGTTTTTTAAAATCACAGCTTCTAGAAGGTTTACATGATTTCGTAAAAAACACGAGTTTTTAGAAAATGTGTTTTATTTGATAAATTGAATCTACAAAGTATGCACATTCTATGTCATAACGACTTTCTATAGTTTTCGCATGCGTCCGAAAATAAGAAAAGCTTACTTTCCCCGTTTTTTAAAATCACATCTTCTAGAAGGTTTACATGATTTCGTAAAAAACAGGAGTTTTTAGAAAATGTGTTTTATTTCATAAATGGAATCAACAAAGTATGCACATTCTATGCCATAACGACTTTCTATAGTTTGCGCATTCGTCCGAAAATAAGAAAAGCTTACTTCCACCGTTTTTTAAAATCACAGCTTCTAGAAGGTTTACATGATTTTGTGAAAAACACGAGTTTTTAGAAAATGTGTTTTATTTCATAAATGGAATCAACAAAGTATGCACATTCTACGTCATAATGACTTTCTATAGTTTGCGCATGCGTTTGGAAACAAGAAAAGCTTACTTCCCCCATTTTTTAAAATCACAGCTTCTGGAAGGTTTACATGATTTCTTAAAAAACACGAGTTTTTAGAAAATGTGTTTTATTTCATAAATGGAATCAACAAAGTATGCACATTCTACGTCATAATGACTTTCTATAGTTTGCACATGCGTCCAGAAATAATAAAAGCTTACTTCCACCGTTTTTTAAAATCACAGCTTCTAGAAGGTTTACATGATTTTGTCAAAAACACGAGTTTTTAGAAAATGTGTTTTATTTGATAAATGGAATCTACAAAGTATGCACATTCTACGTCATAACGACTTTCTATAGTTTGCGCATGCGTCTGTAAATAAGAAAAGCTTACTTCCACCATTTTTTAAAATCACAGCTTCTAGAAGGTTTACATGATTTCGTAAAAAACACGAGTTTTTAGAAAATGTGTTTTATTTGATAAATTTCATATACAAAGTATGCACATTCTACGTGATAACGACTTTCTATAGTTTGTGCATACGTCCGGAAATAAGAAAAGTTTACTTCCATCGTTTTTTAAAATCACAGCTTCTAGAAAGTTTACATGATTTCGTAAAGAACACGAGTTTTTAGAAAATGTGCTTTATTTCATAAATGGAATCTACAAAGTATGCACATTCTACGTCATAACGACTTTCTATAGTTTGCGCATGTGTGTTGAAATAAGAAAAGCTTACTTCCCCCATTTTTTAAAATCACAGCTTTTGGAAGGTTTGCATGATTTCTTAAAAAACGCGAGTTTTTAGAAAATGTGTTTTATTTCATAAATGGAATCAAAAAAGTATGCACATTCTACGTCATGACGACTTTCTATAGTTTTTGCATGCGTCCGGAAATAAGAAAAGCTTACTTCCACCGTGTTTTAAAATCACAGTTTCTAGAAGGTTTACATGATTTCTTAAAAAACATGAGTTTTTAGAAAATGTGTTTTATTTTATAAATGGAATCAACAAAGTCTGCACATTCTACGTCATAACGACTTTCTATAGTTTGCGCATGCGTCCGTAAATAAGAAAAGGTTACTTCCCCCGTTTTTAAAAATCACAGCTTCTAGAAGTTTTACATGATTTCTTAAAAAACACGAGTTTTTAGAAAATGTGTTTTATTTCATAAATGTAATCAACAAAGTTTGTACATTCTACGTGATAATGACTTTCTATAGTTTTCGCATGCATCCGGAAATAAAAAAAACTTACTTCCACTGTTTTTTAAAATAACAGCTTCTAGAAAGTTTACATGATTTCGTAAAAAACACGAGGTTTTAGAAAATGTGTTTTATTTGATAAATGGAATCTACAAAGTATGCACATTCTACGTCATAACGCCTTTCTATAGTTTGCGCATGCGTCCGGAAAAAATAAAAGCTTACTTCCCCCGTTTTTTAAAATCACAGCTTCTAGAAGGTTTACATGATTTCTTAAAAAACACGAGTTTTTAGAAAATGTGTTTTATTTCATAAATGGAATCAACAAAGTATGCACATTCTATGCCATAACGACTTTCTATATTTTGCGCATGCGTCCGGAAATAAGAAAAGCTTACTTCCACCGTTTTTTAAAATCAAAGCTTCTAGAAGGTTTACATGATTTCTTAAAAAACACGTGTTTTTAGAAAATGTGTTTTATTTCATAAATGGAATCAACAAAATCTGCACATTCTAGGTCATAACGACTTTCTATAGTTTGCACATACGTCCGGAAATAAGAAAAGCTTACTTCCACCGTTTTTTAAAATCACAGCTTCTAGAAGGTTTACATGATTTCGTAAAAAACACGAGTTTTTAGAAAATGTGTTTTATTTTATAAATGGAATCTACAATGTATGCACATTCTACGTCATAACGACTTTCTATAGTTTGTGCATGCATACAAAAATAAGAAAAGCTTACTTCCCCCGGTTTTTAAAATCAGGGCTTCTAGAAGGTTTACATGATTTCTTATAAAACATGAGTTTTTAGAAAATGTGTTTTATTTCATAAATGGAATCAACAAAGTATGCACATTCTACGTCATAACGACTTTCTATAGTTTGCTCGTTCGTCCGGAAATAAGAAAAGCTTACTTCCACCGTTTTCTAAAATCACAGCTTCTAGAAAGTTCACATGATTTCGTAAAAAACACGAGTTTTTAGAAAATATGTTTTATTTCATAAATCATATCTACAAAGTATGCACATTCTACTTCATAACGACTTTCTATAGTTTGCGCATGCGTCCGGAAATAAGAAAAGCTTACTTCCACCGTTTTTTAAAATCACAGCTTCCAGGAGGTTTACATGATTTCATAAAAAACACGAGTTTTTAGAAAATGTGTTTTATTTGATAAATAGAATCTACAAAGTATGCACATTCTACGTCATAACAACTTTCTATAGTTTGTGCATGCATACAAAAATAAGAAAAGCTTACTTCCTCCGGTTTTTAAAATCACAGCTTCTAGAAGGTTCACATGATTTCTTAAAAAACACGAGTTTTTAGAAAATGTGTTTTATTTCATAAATGGAATCAACAAAGTATGCACATTCTACGTCATAACGACTTTCTATAGTTTGCGCATGCCTTTGGAAATAAGAAAAGCTTAGTTCCCCCGTTTTTTAAAATCATAGCTTCTAGAAGGTTTACATGATTTCTTAAAAAACACGAGTTTTTAGAAAATGTGTTTTACTTCATAAATGGAATCTACCAAGTATGCACATTCTACGTCATAACGACTTTCTATAGTTTGCGCATTCGTCCGGAAATAAGAAAAGTTTACTTCCACCGTTTTTTAAAATCACAGCTTCCAGAAGGTTTACATGATTTCGTAAAAAACACTAGTTTTTAGAAAATGTATTTTATTTGATAAATGGACTCTACAAAGTATGCACATTCTACGTCATAACGAATTTCTATAGTTTCCGCATGCGTCCGGAAATAAGGAAAGCTTACTTCCCCCGTTTTTTAAAATCACAGCTTCTATAAGGTTTACATGATTTTTTAAAAAACACGAGTTTTTAGAGAATGTGTTTTATTTCATTAATGGAATCAACAAAGTATGCACATTCTACGTCATAACAACTTTCTATAGTTTGCGCATGCGTTTGGAAATAAGAAAAGCTTGCTTCCCCCGTTTTTTCAAATCACAGCTTCTAGAAGGTTTACATGATTTCTTAAAAAACACGAGTTTTTAGAAAATGTGTTTTATTCCATCAATGGAATCAACAAAGTATGCACATTCTATGTCATAATTACTTTCTATAGTTTGCGCACACGTCCGGATATAAGAAAAGCTTACTTCCACTGTTTTTTAAAATCATATCTTCTAGAAGGTTTACATGATTTCGTAAAAAACACGAGTTTTTAGAAAATGTGTTTTATTTCATAAAAGGAATCTACAAAGTATGCACATTCTACGTCATAATGACTTTCTATAGTTTGCGCATGTGTTCGGAAATAAGAAAAGCTTACTTCCCCCGTTTTTTAAAATCACAGCTTCTAGAAGGTTTACATGATTTCTTAAAAAACACGAGTTTTTAGAAAATGTGTTTTATTTCATAAATGGAATCAACAAAGTATGCACATTCTACATCATAACGACTTTCTATAGTTTGCGCATGCGTTTGGAAATAAGAAAAGCTTACTTCCCCCATTTTTTAAAATCACAACTTCTAGAAGGTTTACATGATTTCGTAAAAAACGTGAGTTTTTAGAAAATGTGCTTTATTTCATAAATGGAATCTACAAAGTATGCACATTCTACGTCATAATGACTTTCTATAGTTTGCGCATGCGTCCGGAAATAAGAAAAGCTTACTTCCCCGGTTTTTTAAAATCACAGCTTCTGGAAGGTTTACATGATTAAGTAAAAAACACGAGTTTTTAGAAAATGTGTTTTATTTCATAAATGGAATCAACAAAGTATGCACATTCTATGTCATAGCGACTTTCTATAGTTTGCGCATGCGTTTGGAAATAAGAAAAGCTTACGTCCACTGTTTTTTAAAATCACGGCTTCTAGAAGGTTTGGATGATTTCTTAAAAAACACGAGTTTTTAGAAAATGTGTTTTATTTCATAAATGGAATCAACAAAGTATGCACATTCTACGCCATAACGACTTTCTATAGTTTGCGCATTCGTCCGGAAAGAAGAAAACCTTACTTCCACTGTTTTTTACAATCACAGCTTCTAGAAGGTTTACATGATTTCGTAAAAAACACGAGTTTTTAGAAAATGTGCTTTATTTCATAAATAGAATCAACAAAGTATGCACATTCTATGTCATAAAAACTTTCTATAGTTTGCGCATGCGTTTGGAAACAAGAAAAGCTTACTTCCCCCATTTTTTAAAATCACAGCTTCTGGAAGGTTTACATGATTTCTTAAAAAACACGAGTTTTTAGAAAATGTCTTTTATTTCATAAATGGAATCAACAAAGTATGCACATTCTATGTCATAACGACTTTTATAGTTTGCGCGTGCGTTCGGAAATAAGAAAAGCTTACTTCCCCCGATTTTTAAAATCACAGCTTCTAGAAGGTTTACATGATTTCTTAAAAAACACGAGTTTTTAGAAAATGTGTTTTATTTCATAAATGGAATCAACAAAGTATGCACATTCTACGTCATAATGACTTTCTATAGTTTGCGCATTCGTCCGGAAATAAGAAAAGCTTACTTCCACCATTTTTTAGAATCACGGCTTCTAGAAGTTTTACATGATTTCATAAAAAACACGAGTTTTTAGAAAATGTGTTTTATTTCATAAATGGAATCTACAAAGGATGCACATTCTACGTCATAAAAACTTTCTATAGTTTGCGCATGCGTCCGGAAATAAGAAAAGCTTACTTCCCCCATTTTCTAAAATCACAGCTTCTAGAAGTTTTACATGATTTGTTAAAAAACACGAGTTTTTAGAAAATGTGTTTTATTTCATAAATGGAATCTACAAAGTAGGCACATTCTACGTCATAACGACTTTCTATAGTTTGCGCATGCGTCCGGAAATAAGAAAAGCTTACTTCCCCCGTTTTTTAAAATCACAGCTTCTAGAAGTTTTACATGATTTCTTAAAAAACATGAGTTTTTAGAAAATGTGTTTTATTTCCTAAATGGAATCAACAAAGTATGCACATTCTACGTCATAACGACTATCTATAGTTTGCGCATGCGCTTGGAAATAAGAAAAGCTTACTTGCCCCGTTTTTTAAAATCACATCTTCTAGAAGGTTTACATGATTTGTTAAAAAACACGAGTTTTTAGAAAATGTGTTTTATTTCCTAAATGGAATCAACAAAGTATGCACATTCTACATCATAACCACTTTCTATAGTTTGCGCATGCGTCCGGAAATAAGAAAAGCTTACTTCCACCATTTTTTAAAATCACAGCTTCTAGAAGGTTTACACGATTTCGTAAAAAACAAGAGTTTTTGGAAAATGTGTTTTATTTCATAAATGGAATCTACAAAGTATGCACATTCTACGTCATAACGACTTTCTATAGTTTGCGCATGCGTCCGGAAATAAGAAAAACTTACTTCCCCAGTTTTTTAAAATCACAGCTTCTAGAAGGTTTACATGATTTCTTAAAAAACACGAGTTTTTAGAAAATGTGTTTTATTTCATAAATGGAATCAACAAAGTATGCACATTCTACGTCATAACGACTTTCTATAGTTTGCGCATGCGTCCGGAAATAAGAAAAGCTTACTTCCACCGTTTTTTTAAATCACAGCTTCTCGAAGGTTTACATGATTTCTTAAAAAACACTAGTTTTTAGAAAATGTGTTTTATTTTATAAATGGAATCAACAAAGTCTGCACATTCTACGTCATAACGACTTTCTATAGTTTGCACATTCGTCCGGAAATAAGAAAAGCTTACTTCCACCGTTTTTTAAAATCACAGCTTCTAGAAGGTTTACACGATTTCGTAAAAAACACGAGTTTTTGGAAAATGTGTTTTATTTCATAAATGGAATCTACAAAGTATGCACATTCTACGTCATAACGTCTTTCTATAGTTTGCGCATGCGTCCGGAAATAAGAAAAGCTTACTTCCACCTATTTTTAAAATCACAGCTTCTAGAAGGTTTACATGATTTCTTAAAAAACACGAGTTTTTAGAAAATGTGTTTTATTTCATATATGGAATCAACAAAGTATGCACATTCTACGTCATAACGACTTTCTATAGTTTGCGCATGCGCCTGGAAATAAGAAAAGCTTACTTCCACCGTTTTTTTAAATCACAGCTTCTCGAAGGTTTACATGATTTCTTAAAAAACACTAGTTTTTAGAAAATGTGTTTTATTTTATAAATGGAATCAACAAAGTCTGCACATTCTACGTCATAACGACTTTCTATAGTTTGCACATTCGTCCGGAAATAAGAAAAGCTTACTTCCACCGTTTTTTAAAATCACAGCTTCTAGAAGGTTTACACGATTTCGTAAAAAACACGAGTTTTTGGAAAATGTGTTTTATTTCATAAATGGAATCTACAAAGTATGCACATTCTACGTCATAACGTCTTTCTATAGTTTGCGCATGCGTCCGGAAATAAGAAAAGCTTACTTCCCCCGTTTTTTAAAATCACAGCTTCTAGAAGGTTTACATGATTTCTTAAAAAACACGAGTTTTTAGAAAATGTGTTTTATTTCATAAATGGAATCAACAAAGTATGCACATTCTACGTCATAACGACTTTCTATAGTTTGCGCATGCGTCCGGAAATAAGAAAAGCTTACTTCCCCCGTTTTTTAAAATCACAGCTTCTAGAAGGTTTACATGATTTCGTAAAAAACACGAGATTTTAGAAAATGTGTTTTATTTCATAAATGGAATCTACGAAGTATGCACATTCTACGTCATAACGACTTTCTATAGTTTGCGCATGCGTCCGGAAATAAGAAAAGCTTACTTCCCCCGTTTTTTAAAATCACAGCTTCTAGAAGGTTTACATGATTTCTTAAAAAACACGAGTTTTTAGAAAATGTGTTTTATTTCATAAATGGAATCAACAAAGTATGCACATTCTATGTCATAACGACTTTCTATAGTTTCCGCATGCGTCCGGAAATAAGAAAAGCTTACTTCCACCTATTTTTATAATCACAGCTTCTAGAAGGTTTACATGATTTTTTAAAAAACACGAGGTTTTAGAAAATGTGTTTTATTTCATATATGGAATCAACAAAGTATGCACATTCTACGTCATAACGACTTTCTATAGTTTGCGCATGCGTCCGGAAATAAGAAAAGCTTACTTCCCCCGTTTTTTAAAATCACAGCTTCTTGAAGGTTTACATGATCTCTTAAAAAACACGAGTTTTTAGAAAATGTGTTTTATTTCATAAATGGAATCTACAAAGTATGCACATTCTACGTCATAACGACTTTCTATAGTTTTCGCATGCGTCCGGAAATAAGAAAAGCTTACTGCCCCCGTTTTTTAAAATCACAGTTTCTAGAATGTTTACATGATTTCTTAAAAAACATGAGTTTTTAGAAAATGTGTTTTATTTCATTAATGGAATCAGAAAGTATGCACATTCTTCGTCATAATGACTTTCTATAGTTTGCGCATTTGTCCGGAAATAAGAAAAGCTTACTTCCACCGTTTTTTAAAATCACAGCTTCTAGAAGGTTTACATGATTTCGTAAAAAACACGAGTTGTTAGAAAATGTGTTTTATTTCATAAATGGAATCAACAAAGTATGCACATTCTATGTCATAACAAATTTCTATAGTTTGCGCATGCATTCGAAAATAAGAAAAGCTTACTTCCCCCGTTTTTTGAAATGAGAGCTTCTAGAAGGTTTACATGATTTCGTAAAAAACACGAGTTTTTAGAAAATGTGTTTTATTTCATAAATGGAATCTACAAAGTAAGCACATTCTACGTCATAACTAATTTCTATAGTTTGCGCATGCGTCCGAAAATAAGAAAAGCTTACTTCCCCCGTTTTTTAAAATCACAGCTTCTAGAAGGTTTACATGATTTCTTAAAAAACACGAGTTTTTCGAAAATGTGTTTTATTTCATAAATGGAATCAACAAAGTATGCACATTCTACGTCATAACGACTTTCTATAGTTTGCGCATGTGTCCGGAAATAAGAAAAGCTTACTTCCACCTATTTTTAAAATCACAGCTTCTAGAAGGTTTACATGATTTCGTAAAAAACACGAGTTTTTAGAAAATGTGTTTTATTTCATAAATGGAATCTACGAAGTATGGACATTCTACGTCATAACGACTTTCTATAGTTTGCACATGCGTCCGGAAATAAGAAAAGCTTACTTCCACCTATTTTTAAAATCACAGCTTCTAGAAGGTTTACATGATTTCTTAAAAAACACGAGTTTTTAGAAAATGTGTTTTATTTCATATATGGAATCAACAAAGTATGCACATTCTACGTCATAACGACTTTCTATAGTTTGCGCATGCGTCCTGAAAAAAGAAAAGCTTACTTCCCCCGTCTTTTAAAATCACAGCTTCTAGAAGGTTTACATGATTTCGTAAAAAACACGAGTTTTTAGAAAATGTGTTTTATTTCATAAATGGAATCTACGAAGTATGCACATTCTACGTCATAACGAATTTCTATAGTTTTCGCATGCGTCCAGAAATAAGAAAAGCTTACTTCCCCCGTTTTTTAAAATCACAGCTTCTAGAATGTTTACATGATTTCTTAAAAAACACGAGTTTTTAGAAAATGTGTTTTATTTCATAAATGGAATCAGAAAGTATGCACATTCTTCGTCATAACGACTTTCTATAGTTTGCCCATTCGTCCGGAAATAAGAAAAGCTTACTTCCACCGTTTTTTAAAATCACAGCTTCTAGAAGGTTTACATGATTTCGTAAAAAACACGAGTTTTTAGAAAATGTGTTTTATTTCATAAATGGAATCAACAAAGTATGCACATTCTATGTCATAACAAGTTTCTATAGTTTGTGAATGCATCCGGAAATAAGAAAAGCTTACTTCCCCCGTTTTTTGAAATGACAGCTTCTAGAAGGTTTACATGATTTCATAAAAAACACGAGTTTTTAGAAAATGTGTTTTATTTCATGAATGGAATCTACAAAGTATGCACACTCTACGTCATAACGAATTTCTAGAGTTTGCGCATGCGTCTGGAAATAAGAAAAGCTTACTTCCCCCGTTTTTTAAAATCACAGCTTCTAGAAGGTTTACATGGTTTCTTAAAAAACATCAATTTTTAGAAAATGTGTTTTATTTCATAAATGGAATCTACAAAGTATGCACATTCTACGTCATAACGAATTTCTATAGTTTGCGCATGCGTCTGGAAATAAGAAAAGCTTACTTCCCCCGTTTTTTAAAATCACAGCTTCTAGAAGGTTTACATGATTTCTTAAAAAACACGAGTTTTTAGAAAATGTGTTTTATTTCATAAATGGAATCTACAAAGTATGCACATTCTACGTCATAATGACTTTCTATAGTTTGCGCATGTGTTTGGAAATAAGAAAAGCTTACTTCCCCCGTTTTTTAAAATCACAGCTTCTAGAACGTTTACATGGTTTCTTAAAAAACACAAATTTTTAGAAAATGTGTTTTATTTCATAAATGGAATCAACAAAGTATGCACATTCTACGTCATAACGACTTTCTATAGCTTGCGCATGCGTCCGGAAATAAGAAAAGCTTACTTCCACCGTTTTCTAAAATCACAGCTTCTAGAAGGTTTACATGATTTCTTAAAAAACACTAGTTTTTAGAAAATGTGTTTTATTTCATAAATGGAATCAACAAAGTATGCACATTCTACGTCATAATGACTTTCTATAGTTTGAGCATTCATCCGGAAATAAGAAAAGCTTACTTCCAGCGTTTTTTAAAATCACAGCTTCTAGAAGGTTTACATGATTTCGTAAAAAACACGAGTTTTTAGAAAATGTGTTTTATTTCATAAATGGAATCAACAAAGTATGCACATTCTACGTCATAATGACTTTCTATACTTTGCGCATGTGTTTGGAAATAAGAAAAGCTTACTTCCCCCATTTTTTAAAATCACAGCTTCTAGAAGGTTTACATGGTTTCTTAAAAAACACGAGTTTTTAGAGAATTTGTTTTATTTCATAAATGGAATCAAAAGAGTATGCACATTCTACGTCATAACGACTTTCTATAGTTTGCGCATGCGTCTGGAAATAAGAAAAGCTTACTTCCACCGTTTTTTAAAATCACAGCTTCTAGAAGGTTTACATGATTTCTTAAAAAACACTAGTTTTTAGAAAATGTGTTTTATTTCATAAATGAAATCAACAAACTATGCACATTCTACGTCATAACGACTTTCTATAGTTTGCGCATTCGTCCGGAAATAAGAAAAGCTTACTTCCACAGTTTCTTAAAATCACAGCTTCTAGAAGGTTTAGATGATTTCTTAAAAAACACGAGTTTTTAGAAAATGTGTTTTATTTCATAAATGGAATCAACAAAGTATGCACATTCTACATCATAACGACTTTCTATAGTTTGCGCATGCGTCCGGAAATAAGAGAAGCTTACTTCCACCATTTTTTAAAATCACAGCTTGTAGAAGGTTTACATGATTTCGTAAAAAACACGAGTTTTTAGAAAATGTATTTTATTTCATAAATGGAATCAACAAAGTGTGCACATTCTACGTCATAACGACTTTCTATAGTTTGCGCATGCGTCCGGAAATAAGAAAAGCTTACTTCCACCGTTTTTTTAAATCACAGCTTCTAGAAGGTTTACATGATTTCTTAAAAAACATGAGTTTTTAGAAAATGTGTTTTATTTCATAAATGGAATCAACAAAGTGTGCACATTCTACGTCATAACGACTTTCTATAGTTTGCGTATTCGACCGGAAATAAGAAAAGTTTACTTCCACAGTTTTTTAAAATCACAGCTTCTAGAATGTTTACATGATTTCGTAAAAAACACGAGTTTTTAGAAAATGTGTTTTATTTCATAAATGGAATCTACAAAGTACGCACATTCTTTGTCATAACGACTTTATATAGCTCGCCAATTCGTCTGGAAATAAGAAAAGCTTACTTCCCCCGTTTTTTGAAAGCACAGCTTCTAGAAGGTTTACATGACTTCGTAAAAAACACGAGTTTTTAGAAAATGTGTTTTATTTCATAAATGGAATCTACAAAGTATGCACATTCTTCGTCATAACGACTTCCTATTGTTTGCGCATGAGTCCGGAAATAAGAAAAGCTTACTTCCACCGTTTTTTAAAATCACAGCTTCTGGAAGGTTTACATGATTTCCTAAAAAACACGACTTTTTAGAAAATGTGTCTTATTTCATAAATGGAATCTACAAAGTATGCACATTCTACGTCATAACGAATTTCTATAGTTTGCGCATGTGTCCGGAAATAAGAAAAGCTTACTTCCCCCGTTTTTTAAAATCACAGCTTCTAGAAGGTTTACATGGTTTCTTAAAAAACACGACTTTTTAGAAAATGTGTTTTATTTCATAAATGGAATCAACAAAGTATGCACATTCTACGTCATAACGACTTTGTATACTTTGCGCATGCGTCCGGAAATAAGAAAAGCTTACTTCCATCGTTTTTTAAAATCACAGCTTCTAGAAGGTTTACATGATTTCTTAAAAAACACTAGTTTTTAGAAAATGTGTTTTATTTCACAAATGGAATCAACAAAGTATGCACATTCTACGTCATAACGACTCTCTATAGTGTGCGCATTCGTCCGGAAATAAGAAAAGCTTACTTCCACCGTTTTTTAAAATCACAGCTTGTAGAAGGTTTACATGATTTCGTAAAAAACACGAGTTTTTAGAAAGTGTGTTTTATTTCATAAATGGAATCTACAAAGTATGCACATTCTACGCCATAACAACTTTCTATAGTTTGCGCATGCCTTTGGAAATAAGAAAAGCTTAGTTCCCCCGTTTTTTAAAATCACAGCTTCTAGAAGGTTTACATGATTTCTTAAAAAACACGAGTTTTTAGAAAATGTGTTTTACTTCTTAAATGGAATCTACAAAGTATGCACATTCTACGTCATAACGACTTTCTATAGTTTGCACAAGCGCGCGGAAATAAGAAAAGCTTACTTCCACCGTTTTTTAAAATCACAGCTTCTAGAAGGTTTACATGATTTCTTAAAAAACACGAGTTTTTAGAAAATGTGTTTTATTTCATAAATGAAATCTACAAAGTATGCACATTCTACGTCATAACGACTTTCTATAGTTTGCGCATGCGCCCGGAAATAAGAAAAGCTTACTTCCACCGTTTTTTGAAATCATAGCTTCTAGAAGGTTTACATGATTTCGTAAAAAACACAAGTTTTTAGAAAATGTGTTTTATTTGATAAATGGAATCTACAAAGTATGCACATTCTATGTCATAACGACTTTCTATAGTTTGTGCATTCGTCGGAAATAAGAAAAGTTTACTTCCATCGTTTTTTTAAATCACAGCTTCTAGAAGGTTTACATGATTTCGTAAAGAACACGAGTTTTTAGAAAATATGCTTTATTTCATAAATGGAATCTACAAAGTATGCACATTCTACATCATAACGACTTTCTATAGTTTGTGCATGTGTGTTGAAATAAGAAAAGCTTACTTCCCCCATTTTTTAAAATTACAGCTTCTGGAAGGTTTACATGATTTCTTAAAAACCACGAGTTTTTAGAAAATGTTTTTTTATTTTATAAATGGAATCAACAAAGTATGCACATTCTACGTCATAACCACTTTCTATAGTTTGCACATGCGTCCGGAAATAAGAAAAGCTTACTTCCACCGTTTTTTAAAATCACAGCTTCTAGAAGGTTTACATGATTTCGTAAAAAACACGAGTTTTTAGAAAATGTGTTTTATTTCATAAATGGAATCTACAAAGTATGCACATTCTACGTCATAACGACTTTCTATAGTTTGCGCATGTGTTCGGAAATAAGAAAAGCTTACTTCCACCGTTTTTTGAAATCACAGTTTCTAGAAGGTTTACATGATTTCGTAAAAAACACGAGTTTTAAGAAAATGTGTTTTATTTCATAAATGGAATCAACAAAGTATGCACATTCTACGCCATAACGACTTTCTATAGTTTGCGTATTCGTCCGAAAATAAGAAAAGCTAACTTCCACCATTTTTTAAAATCACAGCTTCTATAAGGTTTACATGATTTCGTAAAAAACACAAGTTTTTAGAAAATATGCTTTATTTCATAAATGGAATCAACAAAGTATGTACATTCTACGTCATAACGGCTATATATAGTTTGCGAATGCGACCGGAAATAGGAAAAGCTTACTTCCACAGTTTTTTAAAATCACAGCTTCTAGAAGGTTTACATGATTTCTTAAAAAACACTAGTTTTTAGAAAATGTGTTTTATTTCATAAATGAAATCAACAAACTATGCACATTCTACGTCATAACGACTTTCTATAGTTTGCGCATTCGTCCGGAAATAAGAAAAGCTTACTTCCACAGTTTCTTAAAATCACAGCTTCTAGAAGGTTTACATGATTTCTTAAAAAACACGAGTTTTTAGAAAATGTGTTTTATTTCATAAATGAAATCTACAAAGTATGCACATTCTACGTCATAACGACTTTCTATAGTTTGCGCATGCGCCCGGAAATAAGAAAAGCTTACTTCCACCGTTTTTTGAAATCATAGCTTCTAGAAGGTTTACATGATTTCGTAAAAAACACAAGTTTTTAGAAAATGTGTTTTATTTGATAAATGGAATCTACAAAGTATGCACATTCTACGTCATAACGACTTTCTATAGCTTGCGCATGCGTCCGGAAATAAGAAAAGCTTACTTCCACCGTTTTCTAAAATCACAGCTTCTAGAAGGTTTACATGATTTCTTAAAAAACACTAGTATTTAGAAAATGTGTTTTATTTCATAAATGGAATCAACAAAGTATGCACATTCTACGTCATAATGACTTTCTATAGTTTGAGCATTCATCCGGAAATAAGAAAAGCTTACTTCCAGCGTTTTTTAAAATCACAGCTTCTAGAAGGTTTACATGATTTCGTAAAAAACACGAGTTTTTAGAAAATGTGTTTTATTTCATAAATGGAATCAACAAAGTATGCACATTCTACGTCATAATGACTTTCTATACTTTGCGCATGTGTTTGGAAATAAGAAAAGCTTACTTCCCCCATTTTTTAAAATCACAGCTTCTAGAAGGTTTACATGGTTTCTTAAAAAACACGAGTTTTTAGAGAATTTGTTTTATTTCATAAATGGAATCAAAAGAGTATGCACATTCTACGTCATAACGACTTTCTATAGTTTGCGCATGCGTCTGGAAATAAGAAAAGCTTACTTCCACCGTTTTTTAAAATCACAGCTTCTAGAAGGTTTACATGATTTCTTAAAAAACACTAGTTTTTAGAAAATGTGTTTTATTTCATAAATGAAATCAACAAACTATGCACATTCTACGTCATAACGACTTTCTATAGTTTGCGCATTCGTCCGGAAATAAGAAAAGCTTACTTCCACAGTTTCTTAAAATCACAGCTTCTAGAAGGTTTACATGATTTCTTAAAAAACACGAGTTTTTAGAAAATGTGTTTTATTTCATAAATGGAATCAACAAAGTATGCACATTCTACATCATAACGACTTTCTATAGTTTGCGCATGCGTCCGGAAATAAGAGAAGCTTACTTCCACCATTTTTTAAAATCACAGCTTGTAGAAGGTTTACATGATTTCGTAAAAAACACGAGTTTTTAGAAAATGTATTTTATTTCATAAATGGAATCAACAAAGTGTGCACATTCTACGTCATAACGACTTTCTATAGTTTGCGCATGCGTCCGGAAATAAGAAAAGCTTACTTCCACCGTTTTTTTAAATCACAGCTTCTAGAAGGTTTACATGATTTCTTAAAAAACATGAGTTTTTAGAAAATGTGTTTTATTTCATAAATGGAATCAACAAAGTGTGCACATTCTACATCATAACGACTTTCTATAGTTTGCGTATTCGACCGGAAATAAGAAAAGTTTACTTCCACAGTTTTTTAAAATCACAGCTTCTAGAATGTTTACATGATTTCGTAAAAAACACGAGTTTTTAGAAAATGTGTTTTATTTCATAAATGGAATCTACAAAGTACGCACATTCTTTGTCATAACGACTTTATATAGCTCGCCAATTCGTCTGGAAATAAGAAAAGCTTACTTCCCCCGTTTTTTGAAAGCACAGCTTCTAGAAGGTTTACATGACTTCGTAAAAAACACGAGTTTTAAGAAAATGTGTTTTATTTCATAAATGGAATCTACAAAGTATGCACATTCTTCGTCATAACGACTTCCTATTGTTTGCGCATGAGTCCGGAAATAAGAAAAGCTTACTTCCACCGTTTTTTAAAATCACAGCTTCTGGAAGGTTTACATGATTTCCTAAAAAACACGACTTTTTAGAAAATGTGTCTTATTTCATAAATGGAATCTACAAAGTATGCACATTCTACGTCATAACGAATTTCTATAGTTTGCGCATGTGTCCGGAAATAAGAAAAGCTTACTTCCCCCGTTTTTTAAAATCACAGCTTCTAGAAGGTTTACATGGTTTCTTAAAAAACACGACTTTTTAGAAAATGTGTTTTATTTCATAAATGGAATCAACAAAGTATGCACATTCTACGTCATAACGACTTTGTATACTTTGCGCATGCGTCCGGAAATAAGAAAAGCTTACTTCCATCGTTTTTTAAAATCACAGCTTCTAGAAGGTTTACATGATTTCTTAAAAAACACTAGTTTTTAGAAAATGTGTTTTATTTCACAAATGGAATCAACAAAGTATGCACATTCTACGTCATAACGACTCTCTATAGTGTGCGCATTCGTCCGGAAATAAGAAAAGCTTACTTCCACCGTTTTTTAAAATCACAGCTTGTAGAAGGTTTACATGATTTCGTAAAAAACACGAGTTTTTAGAAAGTGTGTTTTATTTCATAAATGGAATCTACAAAGTATGCACATTCTACGCCATAACAACTTTCTATAGTTTGCGCATGCCTTTGGAAATAAGAAAAGCTTAGTTCCCCCGTTTTTTAAAATCACAGCTTCTAGAAGGTTTACATGATTTCTTAAAAAACACGAGTTTTTAGAAAATGTGTTTTACTTCTTAAATGGAATCTACAAAGTATGCACATTCTACGTCATAACGACTTTCTATAGTTTGCACAAGCGCGCGGAAATAAGAAAAGCTTACTTCCACCGTTTTTTAAAATCACAGCTTCTAGAAGGTTTACATGATTTCTTAAAAAACACGAGTTTTTAGAAAATGTGTTTTATTTCATAAATGAAATCTACAAAGTATGCACATTCTACGTCATAACGACTTTCTATAGTTTGCGCATGCGCCCGGAAATAAGAAAAGCTTACTTCCACCGTTTTTTGAAATCATAGCTTCTAGAAGGTTTACATGATTTCGTAAAAAACACAAGTTTTTAGAAAATGTGTTTTATTTGATAAATGGAATCTACAAAGTATGCACATTCTATGTCATAACGACTTTCTATAGTTTGTGCATTCGTCGGAAATAAGAAAAGTTTACTTCCATCGTTTTTTTAAATCACAGCTTCTAGAAGGTTTACATGATTTCGTAAAGAACACGAGTTTTTAGAAAATATGCTTTATTTCATAAATGGAATCTACAAAGTATGCACATTCTACATCATAACGACTTTCTATAGTTTGTGCATGTGTGTTGAAATAAGAAAAGCTTACTTCCCCCATTTTTTAAAATTACAGCTTCTGGAAGGTTTACATGATTTCTTAAAAACCACGAGTTTTTAGAAAATGTTTTTTTATTTTATAAATGGAATCAACAAAGTATGCACATTCTACGTCATAACCACTTTCTATAGTTTGCACATGCGTCCGGAAATAAGAAAAGCTTACTTCCACCGTTTTTTAAAATCACAGCTTCTAGAAGGTTTACATGATTTCGTAAAAAACACGAGTTTTTAGAAAATGTGTTTTATTTCATAAATGGAATCTACAAAGTATGCACATTCTACGTCATAACGACTTTCTATAGTTTGCGCATGTGTTCGGAAATAAGAAAAGCTTACTTCCACCGTTTTTTGAAATCACAGTTTCTAGAAGGTTTACATGATTTCGTAAAAAACACGAGTTTTAAGAAAATGTGTTTTATTTCATAAATGGAATCAACAAAGTATGCACATTCTACGCCATAACGACTTTCTATAGTTTGCGTATTCGTCCGAAAATAAGAAAAGCTAACTTCCACCATTTTTTAAAATCACAGCTTCTATAAGGTTTACATGATTTCGTAAAAAACACAAGTTTTTAGAAAATATGCTTTATTTCATAAATGGAATCAACAAAGTATGTACATTCTACGTCATAACGGCTATATATAGTTTGCGAATGCGACCGGAAATAGGAAAAGCTTACTTCCACAGTTTTTTAAAATCACAGCTTCTAGAAGGTTTACATGATTTCTTAAAAAACACTAGTTTTTAGAAAATGTGTTTTATTTCATAAATGAAATCAACAAACTATGCACATTCTACGTCATAACGACTTTCTATAGTTTGCGCATTCGTCCGGAAATAAGAAAAGCTTACTTCCACAGTTTCTTAAAATCACAGCTTCTAGAAGGTTTACATGATTTCTTAAAAAACACGAGTTTTTAGAAAATGTGTTTTATTTCATAAATGAAATCTACAAAGTATGCACATTCTACGTCATAACGACTTTCTATAGTTTGCGCATGCGCCCGGAAATAAGAAAAGCTTACTTCCACCGTTTTTTGAAATCATAGCTTCTAGAAGGTTTACATGATTTCGTAAAAAACACAAGTTTTTAGAAAATGTGTTTTATTTGATAAATGGAATCTACAAAGTATGCACATTCTACGTCATAACGACTTTCTATAGCTTGCGCATGCGTCCGGAAATAAGAAAAGCTTACTTCCACCGTTTTCTAAAATCACAGCTTCTAGAAGGTTTACATGATTTCTTAAAAAACACTAGTTTTTAGAAAATGTGTTTTATTTCATAAATGGAATCAACAAAGTATGCACATTCTACGTCATAATGACTTTCTATAGTTTGAGCATTCATCCGGAAATAAGAAAAGCTTACTTCCAGCGTTTTTTAAAATCACAGCTTCTAGAAGGTTTACATGATTTCGTAAAAAACACGAGTTTTTAGAAAATGTGTTTTATTTCATAAATGGAATCAACAAAGTATGCACATTCTACGTCATAATGACTTTCTATACTTTGCGCATGTGTTTGGAAATAAGAAAAGCTTACTTCCCCCATTTTTTAAAATCACAGCTTCTAGAAGGTTTACATGGTTTCTTAAAAAACACGAGTTTTTAGAGAATTTGTTTTATTTCATAAATGGAATCAAAAGAGTATGCACATTCTACGTCATAACGACTTTCTATAGTTTGCGCATGCGTCTGGAAATAAGAAAAGCTTACTTCCACCCGTTTTTTAAAATCACAGCTTCTAGAAGGTTTACATGATTTCTTAAAAAACACTAGTTTTTAGAAAATGTGTTTTATTTCATAAATGAAATCAACAAACTATGCACATTCTACGTCATAACGACTTTCTATAGTTTGCGCATTCGTCCGGAAATAAGAAAAGCTTACTTCCACAGTTTCTTAAAATCACAGCTTCTAGAAGGTTTACATGATTTCTTAAAAAACACGAGTTTTTAGAAAATGTGTTTTATTTCATAAATGGAATCAACAAAGTATGCACATTCTACATCATAACGACTTTCTATAGTTTGCGCATGCGTCCGGAAATAAGAGAAGCTTACTTCCACCATTTTTTAAAATCACAGCTTGTAGAAGGTTTACATGATTTCGTAAAAAACACGAGTTTTTAGAAAATGTATTTTATTTCATAAATGGAATCAACAAAGTGTGCACATTCTACGTCATAACGACTTTCTATAGTTTGCGCATGCGTCCGGAAATAAGAAAAGCTTACTTCCACCGTTTTTTTAAATCACAGCTTCTAGAAGGTTTACATGATTTCTTAAAAAACATGAGTTTTTAGAAAATGTGTTTTATTTCATAAATGGAATCAACAAAGTGTGCACATTCTACGTCATAACGACTTTCTATAGTTTGCGTATTCGACCGGAAATAAGAAAAGTTTACTTCCACAGTTTTTTAAAATCACAGCTTCTAGAATGTTTACATGATTTCGTAAAAAACACGAGTTTTTAGAAAATGTGTTTTATTTCATAAATGGAATCTACAAAGTACGCACATTCTTTGTCATAACGACTTTATATAGCTCGCCAATTCGTCTGGAAATAAGAAAAGCTTACTTCCCCCGTTTTTTGAAAGCACAGCTTCTAGAAGGTTTACATGACTTCGTAAAAAACACGAGTTTTAAGAAAATGTGTTTTATTTCATAAATGGAATCTACAAAGTATGCACATTCTTCGTCATAACGACTTCCTATTGTTTGCGCATGAGTCCGGAAATAAGAAAAGCTTACTTCCACCGTTTTTTAAAATCACAGCTTCTGGAAGGTTTACATGATTTCCTAAAAAACACGACTTTTTAGAAAATGTGTCTTATTTCATAAATGGAATCTACAAAGTATGCACATTCTACGTCATAACGAATTTCTATAGTTTGCGCATGTGTCCGGAAATAAGAAAAGCTTACTTCCCCCGTTTTTTAAAATCACAGCTTCTAGAAGGTTTACATGGTTTCTTAAAAAACACGACTTTTTAGAAAATGTGTTTTATTTCATAAATGGAATCAACAAAGTATGCACATTCTACGTCATAACGACTTTGTATACTTTGCACATGCGTCCGGAAATAAGAAAAGCTTACTTCCATCGTTTTTTAAAATCACAGCTTCTAGAAGGTTTACATGATTTCTTAAAAAACACTAGTTTTTAGAAAATGTGTTTTATTTCACAAATGGAATCAACAAAGTATGCACATTCTACGTCATAACGACTCTCTATAGTGTGCGCATTCGTCCGGAAATAAGAAAAGCTTACTTCCACCGTTTTTTAAAATCACAGCTTGTAGAAGGTTTACATGATTTCGTAAAAAACACGAGTTTTTAGAAAGTGTGTTTTATTTCATAAATGGAATCTACAAAGTATGCACATTCTACGCCATAACAACTTTCTATAGTTTGCGCATGCCTTTGGAAATAAGAAAAGCTTAGTTCCCCCGTTTTTTAAAATCACAGCTTCTAGAAGGTTTACATGATTTCTTAAAAAACACGAGTTTTTAGAAAATGTGTTTTACTTCTTAAATGGAATCTACAAAGTATGCACATTCTACGTCATAACGACTTTCTATAGTTTGCACAAGCGCGCGGAAATAAGAAAAGCTTACTTCCACCGTTTTTTAAAATCACAGCTTCTAGAAGGTTTACATGATTTCTTAAAAAACACGAGTTTTTAGAAAATGTGTTTTATTTCATAAATGAAATCTACAAAGTATGCACATTCTACGTCATAACGACTTTCTATAGTTTGCGCATGCGCCCGGAAATAAGAAAAGCTTACTTCCACCGTTTTTTGAAATCATAGCTTCTAGAAGGTTTACATGATTTCGTAAAAAACACAAGTTTTTAGAAAATGTGTTTTATTTGATAAATGGAATCTACAAAGTATGCACATTCTACGTCATAACGACTTTCTATAGTTTGTGCATTCGTCGGAAATAAGAAAAGTTTACTTCCATCGTTTTTTTAAATCACAGCTTCTAGAAGGTTTACATGATTTCGTAAAGAACACGAGTTTTTAGAAAATATGCTTTATTTCATAAATGGAATCTACAAAGTATGCACATTCTACATCATAACGACTTTCTATAGTTTGTGCATGTGTGTTGAAATAAGAAAAGCTTACTTCCCCCATTTTTTAAAATTACAGCTTCTGGAAGGTTTACATGATTTCTTAAAAACCACGAGTTTTTAGAAAATGTTTTTTTATTTTATAAATGGAATCAACAAAGTATGCACATTCTACGTCATAACCACTTTCTATAGTTTGCACATGCGTCCGGAAATAAGAAAAGCTTACTTCCACCGTTTTTTAAAATCACAGCTTCTAGAAGGTTTACATGATTTCGTAAAAAACACGAGTTTTTAGAAAATGTGTTTTATTTCATAAATGGAATCTACAAAGTATGCACATTCTATGTCATAACGACTTTCTATAGTTTGCGCATGTGTTCGGAAATAAGAAAAGCTTACTTCCACCGTTTTTTGAAATCACAGTTTCTAGAAGGTTTACATGATTTCGTAAAAAACACGAGTTTTAAGAAAATGTGTTTTATTTCATAAATGGAATCAACAAAGTATGCACATTCTACGCCATAACGACTTTCTATAGTTTGCGTATTCGTCCGAAAATAAGAAAAGCTAACTTCCACCATTTTTTAAAATCACAGCTTCTATAAGGTTTACATGATTTCGTAAAAAACACAAGTTTTTAGAAATATGCTTTATTTCATAAATGGAATCAACAAAGTATGTACATTCTACGTCATAACGGCTATATATAGTTTGCGAATGCGACCGGAAATAGGAAAAGCTTACTTCCACAGTTTTTTAAAATCACAGCTTCTAGAAGGTTTACATGATTTCTTAAAAAACACTAGTTTTTAGAAAATGTGTTTTATTTCATAAATGAAATCAACAAACTATGCACATTCTACGTCATAACGACTTTCTATAGTTTGCGCATTCGTCCGGAAATAAGAAAAGCTTACTTCCACAGTTTCTTAAAATCACAGCTTCTAGAAGGTTTACATGATTTCTTAAAAAACACGAGTTTTTAGAAAATGTGTTTTATTTCATAAATGAAATCTACAAAGTATGCACATTCTACGTCATAACGACTTTCTATAGTTTGCGCATGCGCCCGGAAATAAGAAAAGCTTACTTCCACCGTTTTTTGAAATCATAGCTTCTAGAAGGTTTACATGATTTCGTAAAAAACACAAGTTTTTAGAAAATGTGTTTTATTTGATAAATGGAATCTACAAAGTATGCACATTCTACGTCATAACGACTTTCTATAGCTTGCGCATGCGTCCGGAAATAAGAAAAGCTTACTTCCACCGTTTTCTAAAATCACAGCTTCTAGAAGGTTTACATGATTTCTTAAAAAACACTAGTTTTTAGAAAATGTGTTTTATTTCATAAATGGAATCAACAAAGTATGCACATTCTACGTCATAATGACTTTCTATAGTTTGAGCATTCATCCGGAAATAAGAAAAGCTTACTTCCAGCGTTTTTTAAAATCACAGCTTCTAGAAGGTTTACATGATTTCGTAAAAAACACGAGTTTTTAGAAAATGTGTTTTATTTCATAAATGGAATCAACAAAGTATGCACATTCTACGTCATAATGACTTTCTATACTTTGCGCATGTGTTTGGAAATAAGAAAAGCTTACTTCCCCCATTTTTTAAAATCACAGCTTCTAGAAGGTTTACATGGTTTCTTAAAAAACACGAGTTTTTAGAGAATTTGTTTTATTTCATAAATGGAATCAAAAGAGTATGCACATTCTACGTCATAACGACTTTCTATAGTTTGCGCATGCGTCTGGAAATAAGAAAAGCTTACTTCCACCGTTTTTTAAAATCACAGCTTCTAGAAGGTTTACATGATTTCTTAAAAAACACTAGTTTTTAGAAAATGTGTTTTATTTCATAAATGAAATCAACAAACTATGCACATTCTACGTCATAACGACTTTCTATAGTTTGCGCATTCGTCCGGAAATAAGAAAAGCTTACTTCCACAGTTTCTTAAAATCACAGCTTCTAGAAGGTTTACATGATTTCTTAAAAAACACGAGTTTTTAGAAAATGTGTTTTATTTCATAAATGGAATCAACAAAGTATGCACATTCTACATCATAACGACTTTCTATAGTTTGCGCATGCGTCCGGAAATAAGAGAAGCTTACTTCCACCATTTTTTAAAATCACAGCTTGTAGAAGGTTTACATGATTTCGTAAAAAACACGAGTTTTTAGAAAATGTATTTTATTTCATAAATGGAATCAACAAAGTGTGCACATTCTACGTCATAACGACTTTCTATAGTTTGCGCATGCGTCCGGAAATAAGAAAAGCTTACTTCCACCGTTTTTTTAAATCACAGCTTCTAGAAGGTTTACATGATTTCTTAAAAAACATGAGTTTTTAGAAAATGTGTTTTATTTCATAAATGGAATCAACAAAGTGTGCACATTCTACGTCATAACGACTTTCTATAGTTTGCGTATTCGACCGGAAATAAGAAAAGTTTACTTCCACAGTTTTTTAAAATCACAGCTTCTAGAATGTTTACATGATTTCGTAAAAAACACGAGTTTTTAGAAAATGTGTTTTATTTCATAAATGGAATCTACAAAGTACGCACATTCTTTGTCATAACGACTTTATATAGTTCGCCCATTCGTCTGGAAATAAGAAAAGCTTACTTCCCCCGTTTTTTGAAAGCACAGCTTCTAGAAGGTTTACATGATTTCGTAAAAAACACGAGTTTTTAGAAAATGTGTTTTATTTCATAAATGGAATCTACAAAGTATGCACATTCTACGTCATAACGACTTCCTATTGTTTGCGCATGAGTCCGGAAATAAGAAAAGCTTACTTCCACAGTTTTTTAAAATCACAGCTTCTGGAAGGTTTACATGATTTCCTAAAAAACACGACTTTTTAGAAAATGTGTTTTATTTCATAAATGGAATCTACAAAGTATGCACATTCTACGTCATAACGACTTTCTATAGTTTGCGCATGCGTCCGGAAATAAGAAAAGCTTACTTCCCCCGTTTTTTAAAATCACAGCTTCTAGAAGGTTTACATGGTTTCTTAAAAAACACGACTTTTTAGAAAATGTGTTTTATTTCATAAATGGAATCAACAAAGTATGCACATTCTACGTCATAACGACTTTGTATACTTTGCGCATGCGTCCGGAAATAAGAAAAGCTTACTTCCATCGTTTTTTACAATCACAGCTTCTAGAAGGTTTACATGATTTCTTAAAAAACACTAGTTTTTAGAAAATGTGTTTTATTTCACAAATGGAATCAACAAAGTATGCACATTCTACATCATAACGACTCTCTTTAGTGTGCGCATTCGTCCGGAAATAAGAAAAGCTTACTTCCACCGTTTTTTAAAATCACAGCTTGTAGAAGGTTTACATGATTTCGTAAAAAACATGAGTTTTTAGAAAGTGTGTTTTATTTCATAAATGGAATCTACAAAGTATGCACATTCCACGCCATAACAACTTTCTATAGTTTGCGCATGCCTTTGGAAATAAGAAAAGCTTAGTTCCCCCGTTTTTTAAAATCACAGCTTCTAGAAGGTTTACATGATTTCTTAAAAAACACAAGTTTTTACAAAATTTGTTTTATTTCATAAATGGAATCTACAAAGTATGCACATTCTACGTCATAACGACTTTCTATAGTTTGGGTATGCGTCCGGAAATAAGAAAAGCTTACTTCCCCCGTTTTTTAAAATCACAGCTTCTAGAAGGTTTACATGGTTTCTTAAAAAACACGAGTTTTTAGAAAATTTGTTTTATTTCATAAATGGACTCTACAAAGTATGCACATTCTACATCATAACGACTTTCTATAGTTTGCGGATGCGTCCGGAAATAAGAAAAGCTTACTTCCCTCGTTTTTTAAAATCACAGCTTTTAGAAGGTTGACATGATTTCTTAAAAAACACGAGTTTTTAGAAAATGTGTTTTATTTCATAATGGAATCAACAAAGTATGCACATTCTACATCATAACGACTTTCTATAGTTTGCGTATGCGTTTGGAAATAAGAAAAGCTTAGTTCCCCCTTTTTTAAAATCACAGCTTCTAGAAGGTTTACATGATTTCTTAAAAAACATGAGTTTTTAGAAAATGTGTTTTACTTCATAAATTGAATCTACAAAGTATGCACATTCTACGTCATAACGACTTGCTATAGTTTGCGCATGCGCCCGGAAATAAGAAAAGCTTACTTCCACCGTTTTTTAAAATCACAGTTTCTAGAAGGTTTACATGATTTCTTAAAAAACACGAGTTTTTAGAAAATGTGTTTTATTTCATAAATGGAATCTACAAAGTATGCACATTCTACGTCATAACGACTTTCTATAGTTTGCGCATGCGCCCGGAAATAAGAAAAGCTTACTTCCACCGTTTTTTGAAATCATAGCTTCTAGAAGGTTTACATGATTTCGTAAAAAACACAAGTTTTTAGAAAATGTGTTTTATTTGATAAATGGAATCTACAAAGTATGCACATTCTACGTCATAACGACTTTCTATAGTTTTTGCATTCGTCGGAAATAAGAAAAGTTTACTTCCATCGTTTTTTTAAATCACAGCTTCTAGAAGGTTTACATGATTTCATAAAGAACACGAGTTTTTAGAAAATATTCTTTATTTCATAAATGGAATCTACAAAGTATGCACATTCTACGTCATAACGACTTTCTATAGTTTGCGCATGTGTGCTGAAATAAGAAAAGCTTACTTCCCCCATTTTTTAAAATTACAGCTTCTCGAGGTTTACATGATTTCTTAAAAAACATGAGTTTTTAGAAAATGTTTTTTATTTTATAAATGGAATCAACAAAGTATGCACATTCTACGTCATAACCACTCTCTATAATTTGCACATGCGTCCGGAAATAAGAAAAGTTTACTTCCACCGTTTTTTAAAATCACAGCTTCTAGAAGGTTTACATGATTTCGTAAAAAACACGAGTTTTTAGAAAATGTGTTTTATTTCATAAATGGAATCTACAAAGTATGCACATTCTACGTCATAACGACTTTCTATAGTTTCTGCATGCGTTCGGAAATAAGAAAAGCTTACTTCCACCATTTTTTGAAATCACAGCTTCTAGAAGGTTTACATGATTTCGTAAAAAACACGAGTTTTAAGAAAATGTGTTTTATTTCATAAATGGAATCAAACAAAGTATGACATTCTACGCCATAACGACTTTCTATAGTTTGCGTATTCGTCCGAAAATAAGAAAAGCTAACTTCCACCATTTTTTAAAATCACAGCTTCTATAAGGTTTACATGATTTCGTAAAAAACACAAGTTTTTAGAAAATATGCTTTATTTCATAAATGGAATCAACAAAGTATGGACATTCTACGTCATAACGACTATTTATAGTTTGCGAATGCGACCGGAAATAGGAAAAGCTTACTTCCACAGTTTTTTAAAATCACAACTTCTAGAAGGTTTACATGATTTCTTAAAAAACACGAGTTTTAAGAAAATGTGTTTTATTTCATAAATGGAATGAACAAAGTATGCACATTCTACGTCATAATGACTTTCTATAGTTTGCGCATTCGTCTGGAAATAAGAAAAGCTTACTTCCACCATTTTTTAAAATCACAGCTTCTAGAAGTTTTACATGATTTCATAAAAAACACGACTTTTTAGAAAATGTGTTTTATTTCATAAATGGAATCTACAAAGGATGCACATTCTACGTCATAACAACTTCCTATAGTTTGCGCATGCGTCCGGAAATAAGAAAAGCTTAATTAAGCCGTTTTTTAAAATCACAGCTTCTAGAAGGTTTACATGATTTGTTAAAAAACACGAGTTTTTAGAAAATGTGTTTTATTTCATAAATGGAATATACAAAGTATGCACATTCTACGTCATAACGACTTTCTATAGTTTTCACATGCGTCCGGAAATAAGAAAAGCTTACTTCCCCCGTTTTTTAAAATCACAGCTTCTAGAAGGTTTACATGATTTCTTAAAAAACACGAGTTTTTAGAAAATGTGTTTTATTTCGTAAATGGAATCAACAAAGTATGCACATTCTACGTCATAACGACTTTCTATAGTTTGCGCATGCGTTTGGAAATAAGAAAAGCTTACTTCCCCCATTTTTTAAAATCACATCTTCTAGAAGGTTTACATGATTTCTTAAAAAACACGAGTTTTTAGAAAATGTGTTTTATTTCCTAAATGGAATCAACAAGTATGCACATTCTACGTCATAACCACTTTCTATAGTTTGCGCATGCGTCCGGAAATAAGAAAAGCTTACTTCCACTGTTTTTTAAAGTCACAGCTTCTAGAAATTTTACATGATTTCGTAAAAAACACGAGTTTTTAGAAAATGTGTTTTATTTCATAAATGGAATCAACAAAGTATGCACATTCTACGTCATAACGACTTTCTATAGTTTGTGCATGCGTTCGGAAATAAGAAATGCTTACTTCCCCCGTTTTTTAAAATCACAGCTTCTAGAAGGTTTACATGATTTCTCAAAAAACACGAGTTTTTAGAAAATGTGTTTTTATTTCATAAATGGAAACAACAAAGTCTGCACATTCTACGTCATAACGACTTTCTATACTTTGCGCATTCGTGCGGAAACAAGAAAAGCTTACTTCCACAGTTTTTTAAAATCGCAGCTTCTAGAAGGTTTACATGATTTCGTAAAAAACACGAGTTTTTAGAAAATGTGTTTTATTTCATAAATGGAATCTACAAAGTATGCACATTCTACGTCATAACGACTTTCTATAGTTTGCGCATGCGTCCGGAAATAAGAAAAGCTTGCTTCCACCGTTTTTTAAAATCACAGCTTGTAGAAGGTTGACATGATTTCGTAAAAAACACGAGTTTTTAGAAAGTATGTTTTATTTCATAAATGGAATCGACAAAGTATGCACATTCTACGCCATAACAACTTTCTATAGTTTGCGCATGCCTTTGGAAATAATAAAAAGCTTAGTTCCCCCGTTTTTTAAAATCACAGCTTCTAGAAGGTTTACATGATTTCTTAAAAAACACGAGTTTTTAGAAAATGTGTTTTACTTCATAAATGGAATCTATAAAGTATGCACATTCTACGTCATAACGACTTTCTATAGTTTGCGCATGCGTCCGGAAATAAGAAAAGCTTACTTCCACCGTTTTTTAAAATCACAGCTTCTAGAAGGTTTACATGATTTCATAAAAAACACGAGTTTTTAGAAAGTGTGTTTTATTTCATCAATGGAATGAACAAAGTATGCACATTCTACGTCATAACGAATTTCTATAGTTTTGCGCATGCGTTCGGAAATAAGAAAAGCTTACTTCCACCGTTTTTTGAAATCACAGCTTCTAGAAGGTTTACATGATTTCGTAAAAAACACGAGTTTTTTAGAAAACCTGCTTTATTTCATAAATGGAATCAACAAAGTATGCACATTCTACGTCATAACGGCTATCTATAGTTTGCGAATGCGACCGGAAATAGGAAAAGCTTACTTCCACCGTTTTTTAAAATCACAGCATCTGGAAGGTTTACATGATTTCTTAAAAAATACGAGTTTTTAGAAAATGTGTTTTATTTCATAAATGGAATCAACAAAGTATGCACATTCTACGTCATAATGACTTTCTAAATTTTGCGCATTCGTCCGGAAATAAGAAAAGCTTACTTCCACCATTTTTAAAATCACAGCTTCTAGAAGTTTTACATGATTTCATAAAAAACACGAGTTTTTAGAAAATGTGTTTTATTTCATAAATGGAATCCTCAAAGGATGCACATTCTACGTCATAACAACTTTCTATAGTTTGCGCATGCGTCCGGAAATAAGAAAAGCTTACTTTCCCCGTTTTTTAAAATCACAGCTTCTAGAAGGTTTACATGATTTGTTAAAAAACACGAGTTTCTAGAAAATGTGTTTTATTTCATAAATGGAATCTACAAAGTATGCACATTCTACATGATAACGAATTTCTATAGTTTGTGCATGCGTCCGGAAATAAGAAAAGCTTACTTCCCCCGTTTTTTAAAATCACAGCTTCTAGAAGGTTTACATGATTTCTTAAAAAACACGAGTTTTAGAAAATGTGTTTTATTTCCTAAATGGAATCAACAAAGTATGCACATTCTACGTCATAACCACTTTCTATAGTTTGCGCATGCTTCCGGAAATAAGAAAAGCTTACTTCCACCGTTTTTTAAAATCACAGATTCTAGAAGGTCTACATGATTTCGTAAAAAACACGAGTTTTTAGAAAGTGTGTTTTATTTCATAAATGGAATCTACAAAGTATGAACATTCTACGCCATAACAACTTTCTATAGTTTGCGCATGCGTTTGGAAATAACAAAAGCTTAGTTCCCCCGTTTTTTAAAATCACAGCTTCTAGAAGGTTTACATGATTTCTTATAAAACACGAGTTTTTAGAAAATGTGTTTTACTTCATAAATAGAATCTACAAAGTATGCACATTCTACGTCATAACGACTTTCTATAGTTTGCGCATGCGTCCGGAAATAAGATAAGCTTACTTCCACCATTTTTTAAAATCACAGCTTCTAGAAGGTTTACATGATTTCGTAAAAAACACGATTTTTTAGAAAGTGTGTTTTATTTCATCAATGGAATCTACAAAGTATGCACATTCTACGTCATAACGACTTTCTATAGTCTGCGCATGCGTTTGGAAATAAGAAAAGCTTAGTTCCCCCATTTTTTAAAATCACAGCTTCTAGAAGGTTTACATGATTTCTTAAAAAACATGAGTTTATAGAAAATGTGTTTTACTTCATAAATGGAATCAACAAAGTATGCACATTCTACGTCATAACGACTTTCTATAGTTTGCACATGCGTTCGGAAATAAGAAAAGCTTACTTCCACCGTTTTTTGAAATCACAGCGTCTATAAGGTTTACATGATTTCTTAAAAAACACGAGTTTTTAGAAAATGTGTTTTATATCATAAATGGAATAAACAAAGTATGCACATTCTACGTCATAATGACTTTCTATAGTTTGCGCATTCGTTCGGAAATAAGAAAAGCTTACTTCCACCATTTTTTAAAATCACAGCTTCTAGAAGTTTTACATCATTTCATAAAAAACACGAGTTTTTAGAAAATGTGTTTTATTTTATAAATGGAATCTACAAAGGATGCACTTTCTACGTCATAACAACTTTCTATAGTTTGCGCATGCGTCCGGAAATAAGAAAAGCTTACTTCACCCGTTTTTTAAAATCACTGCTTCTAGAAGGTTTACATGATTTCTTAAAAAAAACGAGTTTTTAGAAAATGTGTTTTATTTCCTAAATGGAATCAACAAAGTATGCACATTCTACGTCATAACGACTTTCTATAGTTTGCGCATGCGTTTGGAAATAACAAAACCTTACTTCCCCCGTCTTTTAAAATCACAGCTTCTAGAAGGTTTACATGATTTCTTAAAAAACACGAGTTTTTAGAAAATGTGTTTATTTCCTAAATGGAATCAACAAAGTATGCACATTCTACGTCATAACCACTTTCTATAGTTTGCGCATGCATCCGGAAATAAGAAAAGCTTACTTCCACCGGTTTTTAAAATCACAGCTTGTAGAAGGTTTACATGATTTCGTAAAAAACACGAGTTTTCAGAAAATGTGTTTTATTTCATAAATGGAATCAACAAAGTATGCACATTCTACGTCATAACGACTTTCTATAGTTTGCGCATCCGTTCGGAAATAAGAAAAGCTTACTTCCACCGTTTTTTGAAATCACAGCTTCTAGAAGGTTTACATGATTGCTTAAAAAAACACGAGTTTTTAGAAAATGTGTTTTATTTCATAAATGGAATCAACAAAGTCTGCACATTCTACGTCATAACGAATTTCTATAGTTTACGCATTCGTGCGGAAATAAGAAAAGCTTACTTCCACAATGTTTTAAAATCACAGCTTCTAGAAGGTTTACAAGATTTCGTAAAAAACACGAATTTTTAGAAATGTGTTTTATTTGATAAATGAAATCTACAAAGTATGCACATTCTACGTCATAACGACTTTCTATAGTTTGCGCATGTGTCCAGAAATAAGAAAAGCTTACTTCCACCGTTTTTTAAAATCACAGCTTCTATAAGGTTTACATGATTTCGTAAAAAACACGAGTTTTTAGAAAGTGTGTTTTATTTCATAAATGGAATCTACAAAGTATGCACATTCTACGCCATAACAACTTTCTATACTTTGCGCATGCGTTTGGAAATAAGAAAAGCTTAGTTCCCCCGTTTTTTAAAATCACAGCTTCTAGAAGGTTTACATGATTTCTTAAAAAACACGAGTGAAAAATAATGTGTTTTACTTCAGAAATGGAATCTACAAAGTATGCACATTCTACGTCATAACGACTTTCTATAGTGTGCGCATGCGTCCGGAAATAAGAAACGCTTACTTCCACTGTTTTTTAAAATCAGAGCTTCTAGAAGGTTTACATGATTTCGTAAAAAAACACGAGTTATTAGAAAGTGTGTTTTATTTCATCAATGGAATCTACAAAGTATGCACATTCTACATCATAACCACTTTCTATAGTTTGTGCATGCGTTTGAAAATAAGAAAAGCTTAGTTCCCCCGTTTTTTAAAATCACAGCTTCTAGAAGGTTTACATGATTTCTTAAAAAACACGAGTTTATAGAAAATGTGTTTTACTTCATAAATGGAATCACCAAAGTGTGCACATTCTACGTCATAATGACTTTATATAGTTTGCGCATGCGTCCGGAAATAAGAAAAGCTTACTTCCACCATTTATTAAAATCATAGCTTCTAGAAGGTTTACATGATTTCTTAAAAAACTCGAGTTTTTAGAACACGTGTTTTATTTCATAAATGGAATCAACAAAGTATGCACATTCTACGTCATAATGACTTTCTATAGTTTGCGGATTCATCCGGAAATAAGAAAAGCCTACTTCCATCGTTTTTTAAAATCACAGCTTCTAGAAGTTTTACATGATTTCATAAAAAACACGAGTTTTTAGAAAATGTGTTTTATTTGATAAATGGAATCTACAAAGTATGCACATTCTACGTCATAACGACTTTCTATAGTTTGCGCATGTGTTCGGAAATAAGAAAAGCTTACTTCCACCGTTTTTTTTAAATCACAGCTTCTAGAAGGTTTACATGATTTCGTAAAAAACACGAGTTTTTAGAAAATGTGTTTAATTTCATAAATGGAATCAACAAAGTATGCACATTCTACGCCATAACGACTTTCTATAGTTTGCGTATTTGTCCGGAAATAAGAAAAGCTAACTTCCACCATTTTTTAAAATCACAACTTCTATAAGGTTTACATGATTTCGTAAAAAACATGAGTTTTTTAGAAAATGTGCTTTATTTCATAAATGGAATCAACAAAGTATGCACATTCTACGTCATAATGGCTATCTATAGTTTGCGAATGCGACCGGAAATAGGAAAAGCTTACTTCCACCGTTTTTTAAAATCACAGCTTCTAGAAGGTTTACATGATTTCTTAAAAAACACGAGTTTTTAGAAAATGTGTTTTATTTCATAAATGGAATCAACAAAGTATGCACATTCTACGTCATAATGACTTTCTATAGTTTGCGCATTCGTCCGGAAATAAGAAAAGCTTACTTCCACCATTTTTTAGAATCACAGCTTCTAGAAGTTTTACATGATTTCATAAAAAACACAAGTTTTTAGAAAATGTGTTTTATTTCATAAATGGAATCTACAAAGGATGCACATTCTACGTCATAACAACTTTCTATAGTTTGCGCATGCGTCCGGAAATAAGAAAAGCTTACTTCCCCCATTTTTTAAAATCACAGCTTCTAGAAGTTTTACATGATTTGTTAAAAAACACGAGTTTTTAGAAAATGTGTTTTATTTCATAAATGGAATCTACAAAGTAGGCACATTCTACGTCATAACGACTTTCTATAGTTTGCGCATGCGTCCGGAAATAAGAAAAGCTTACTTCCCCCGTTTTTTAAAATCACAGCTTCTAGAAGTTTTACATGATTTCTTAAAAAACACGAGTTTTTAGAAAATGTGTTTTATTTCCTAAATGGAATCAACAAAGTATGCACATTCTACGTCATAACGACTTTCTATAGTTTGCGCATGCGTTTCTAAATAAGAAAAGCTTACTTCCCCCGTTTTTTAAAATCACAGCTTCTAGAAGGTTTACATGATTTCTTAAAAAACATGAGTTTTTCGAAAATGTGTTTTATTTCCTAAATGGAATCAACAAAGTATGCACATTCTACGTCATAACCACTTTCTATAGTTTGCGCATGCGTCCGGAAATAAGAAAAGCTTACGTCCACCGTTTTTTAAAATCACAGCTTCTAGAAGGTTTACACGATTTCGTAAAAAACACGAGTTTTTAGAAAATGTGTTTTATTTCATAAATGGAATCAACAAAGTATGCAAATTCTACGTCATCATGACTTTCTATAGTTTGCGCATGCGTCCGGAAATAAGAAAAGCTTACTTCCACTGTTTTTTTAAATCACAGCTTCTAGAAGGTTTACATGATTTCTTAAAAAATACTAGTTTTTAGAAAATGTGTTTTATTTTATAAATGGAATCAACAAAGTCTGCACATTCTACGTCATAACGACTTTCTATAGTTTGCACATTCGTCCGGAAATAAGAAAAGCTTACTTCCACCGTTTTTTAAAATCACAGCTTCTAGAAGGTTTACACGATTTCGTAAAAAACAAGAGTTTTTGGAAAATGTGTTTTATTTCATAAATGGAATCTACAAAGTATGCACATTCTACGTCATAACGACTTTCTATAGTTTGCGCATGCGTCCGGAAATAAGAAAAACTTACTTCCCCAGTTTTTTAAAATCACAGCTTCTAGAAGGTTTACATGATTTCTTAAAAAACACGAGTTTTTAGAAAATGTGTTTTATTTCATAAATGGAATCAACAAAGTATGCACATTCTACGTCATAACGACTTTCTATAGTTTGCGCATGCGTCCGGAAATAAGAAAAGCTTACTTCCCCCGTTTTTTAAAATCACAGCTTCTAGAAGGTTTACATGATTTCTTAAAAAACACGAGTTTTTAGAAAATGTGTTTTATTTCATAAATGGAATCAACAAAGTATGCACATTCTACGTCATAACGACTTTCTATAGTTTTCGCATGCGTCCGGAAATAAGAAAAGCTTACTTCCCCCGTTTTTTAAAATCACAGCTTCTAGAAGGTTTACATGATCTCTTAAAAAACACGAGTTTTTAGAAAATGTGTTTTATTTCATAAATGGAATCTACAAAGTATGCACATTCTACGTCATAACGACTTTCTATAGTTTTCGCACGCGTCCGGAAATAACAAAAGCTTACTTCCCCCGTTTTTTAAAATCACAGCTTCTAGAATGTTTACATGATTTCTTAAAAAACACGAGTTTTTAGAAAATGTGTTTTATTTCATAAATGGAATCAGAAAGTATGCACATTCTTCGTCATAATGACTTTCTAAAGTTTGCGCATTCGTCCGGAAATAAGAAAAGCTTACTTCCACCGTTTTTTAAAATCACAGCTTCTAGAAGGTTTACATGATTTCATAAAAAACACGAGTTTTTAGAAAATGTGTTTTATTTCATATATGGAATCAACAAAGTATGCACATTCTACGTCATAACGACTTTCTATAGTTTGCGCATGCGTCCGGAAAATAAGAAAAGCTTACTTCCCCCGTTTTTTAAAATCACAGCTTCTAGAAGGTTTACATGATTTCTTAAAAAACACGAGTTTTTAGAAAATGTGTTTTATTTCATCAATGGAATCTACAAAGTATGCACATTCTATGTCATAACGACTTTCTATAGTTTTCACATGCGTCCGGAAATAAGAAAAGCTTACTTCCCCCGTTTTTTAAAATCACAGCTTCTAGAAGGTTTACATGAGTTCTTAAAAAACACGAGTTTGTAGAAAATGTCTTTTATTTCCTAAATGGAATCAACAAAGTATGCACATTCTACGTCATAACGACTTTCTATAGTTTGCGCATGCGTCCGAAAATAAGAAAAGCTTACTTCCCCCATTTTTTAAAATCACAGCTTCTAGAAGGTTTACATGATTTCGTAAAAAACACGAGTTTTTAGAAAATGTGTTTTATTTCATAAATGGAATCTACGAAGTATGCACATTCTACGTCATAACGACTTTCTATAGTTTGCGCATGCGTCCGGAAATAAGAAAAGCTTACTTCCCCCGTTTTTTAAAATCACAGCTTCTAGAAGGTTTACATGATTTCTTAAAAAACACGAGTTTTTAGAAAATGTGTTTTATTTCATAAATTGAATCAACAAAGTATGCACATTCTACGTCATAACGACTTTCTATAGTTTCCGCATGCGTCCGGAAATAAGAAAAGCTTACTTCCGCCTATTTTTTAAATCACAACTTCTAGAAGGTTTACATGATTTCTTAAAAAAGACGAGTTTTTAGAAAATGTGTTTTATTTCATATATGGAATCAACAAAGTATGCACATTCTACGTCATAATGACTTTCTATAGTTTGCGCATGCGTCCGGAAATAAGAAAAGCTTACTTCCCCCGTTTTTTAAAATCACAGCTTCTAGAAGGTTTACATGATTTCTTAAAAAACACGAGTTTTTAGAAAATGTGTTTTATTTCATAAATGGAATCTACAAAGTATGCACATTCTACGTCATAACGACTTTCTATAGTTTTCGCATGCGTCCGGAAATAAGAAAAGCTTACTTCCCCCATTTTTTAAAATCACAGTTTCTAGAAGGTTTACATGATCTCTTAAAAAACACGAGTTTTTAGAAAATGTGTTTTATTTCATAAATGGAATCTACAAAGTATGCACATTCTACGTCATAACGACTTTCTATAGTTTTCGCATGCGTCCGGAAATAATAAAAGCTTACTTCCCCCGTTTTTTAAAATCACAGCTTCTAGAATGTTTACATGATTTCTTAAAAAACACGAGTTTTTAGAAAATGTGTTTTATTTCATAAATGGAATCAGAAAGTATGCACATTCTTCGTCATAATGACTTTCTAAAGTTTGCGCATTCGTCCGGAAATAAGAAAAGCTTACTTCCACCGTTTTTTAAAATCACAGCTTCTAGAAAGTTTACATGATTTCGTAAAAAACACGAGTTTTTAGAAAATGTGTTTTATTTCATAAATGGAATCAACAAAGTATGCACATTCTATGTCATAACAAATTTCTATAGTTTGCGCATGCATCCGGAAATAAGAAAAGCTTACTTCCCCCGTTTTTTGAAATGACAGCTTCTAGAAGGTTTACATGATTTCGTAAAAAACACGAGTTTTTAGAAAATGTGTTTTATTTCATAAATGGAATCTACAAAGTATGCACATTCTACGTCATAACGAATTTCTATAGTTTGCGCATGCGTCTGGAAATAAGAAAAGCTTACTTCCCCCGTTTTTTAAAATCACAGCTTCTAGAAGGTTTACATGATTTCGTAAAAAACACGAGTTTTTAGAAAATGTGTTTTATTTCATAAATGGAATCTACAAAGTATGCACATTCTACGTCATAACGACTTTCTATCGTTTGCGCATGCGGCCGGAAATAAGAAAAGCTTACTTCCCCCGTTTTTTAAAATCACAGCTTCTAGAAGGTTTACAGGATTTCTTAAAAAACATGAGTTTTTAGAAAATGTGTTTTATTTCATAAATGGAATCAACAAAGTATGCACATTCTACGTCATAACGACTTTCTATAGTTTGAGCATTCGTCCGGAAATAAGAAAAGCTTACTTCCACCGTTTTTTAAAATCACAGCTTCTAGAAGGTTTACATGATTTCGTAAAAAACACGAGTTTTTAGAAAATGTGTTTTATTTCATAAATGGAATCTACGAAGTATGCACATTCTACGTCATAACGACTTTCTATAGTTTGCGCATGCGTTTGGAAATAAGAAAAGCTTACTTCCCCCGTTTTTTAAAATCACAGCTTCTAGAAGGTTTACATGATTTCTTAAAAAACACGAGTTTTAAGAAAATGTGATTTATTTCATAAATGGAATCAACAAAGTATGCACATTCTACGTCATAACGACTTTCTATAGTTTGCGCATGCGTCCGGAAATAAGAAAAGCTTACTTCCACCGTTTTTTAAAATCACAGCTTCTAGAAGGTTTACATGATTTCTTAAAAAACACTAGTTTTTAGAAAATGTGTTTTATTTTATAAATGGAATCAACAAAGTCTGCACATTCTACGTCATAACGACTTTCTATAGTTTGCGCATTCGTCCGGAAATAAGAAAAGCTTACTTCCACCGTTTTTTAAAATCAGAGCTTCTACAAGTTTTACATGATTTCGTAAAAAACACGAGTTTTTAGAAAATGTGTTTTATTTGATAAATGGAATCTACAAAGTATGCACATTCTAAGTCATAACGACTTTCTATAGTTTGCGAATGCATCCGGAAATAAGAAAAGCTTACTTCCCCCGTTTTTTAAAATCACAGCTTCTAGAAGGTTTACATGATTTTTTTGAAAACACAAGTTTTTAGAAAATGTGTTTTATTTCATAAATGGAATCAACAAAGTATGCACATTCTACGTCATAACGACTTTCTATAATTTGCGCATGCGTTTGGAAATAAGAAAAGCTTACTTCCCCTGTTTTTTTAAATCACAACTTCTAGAAGGTTTACATGATTTCTTAAAAAACACGAGTTTTTAGAAAATGTGTTTTATTTCATAAATGGAATCAACAAAGTATGCACATTCTACGTCATAACGACTTTCTATAGTTTGCGCATGCGGCCGTTAATAAGAAAAGCTTGCTTCCACCGTTTTTTAAAATCACAGCTTCTAGAAGGTATACATGATTTCGTAAAAAACACGATTTTTTAGAAAATGTGTTTTATTTCATAAATGGAATCAACAAAGTATGCACATTCTACGCCATAACGACTTTCTATAGTTTGTGCATGCGTCCGGAAATAAGAAAAGCTTACTTCCACCGTTTTTTAAAATCACAACTTCTAGAAGGTTACATGATTTCATAAAAAACACGAGTTTTTCGAAAATGTGTTTTATTTCAAAAATGGAATCTACAAAGTATGCACACTCTACGTCGTAATGAGTTTCTATAGTTTGCGCATGCGTTCGGAAATTAGAAAAGCTTACTTCCCCCGTTTTTTAAATCACAGCTTCTAGAAGGTTTACATGATTTCCTAAAAAACACGAGTTTTTAGAAAATGTGTTTTATTTCATAAATAGAATCAACAAAGTATGCACATTCTATGTCATAACGACTTTCTATAGTTTGCGCATGTATCCGGAAATAAGAAAAGCTTACTTCCCCCATTTTTTAAAATCACAACTTCTAGAAGGTTTACATGATTTCTTAAAAAACACGAGTTTTTAGAAAATGTGTTTTATTTCATAAATGGAATCAACAAAGTATGCACATTCTACGTCATAACGACTTTCTATAGTTTGAGCATTCGACCGGAAATAAGAAAAGCTTACTTCCACAGTTATTTAAAATCACAGCTTCTAGAATGTTTACATGATTTCGTAAAAAACACGAGTTTTTACAAAATGTGTTTTATTTCATAAATGGAATCTACAAAGTACGCACATTCTTTGTCATAACGACTTTATATAGTTCGCCCATTCGTCTGGAACTAAGAAAAGCTTACTTCCCCCGTTTTTTGAAAGCACAGCTTCTAGAAGGTTTACATGATTTCGTAAAAAACACGAGTTTTTAGAAAATGCGTTTTATTTCATAAATGGAATCTACAAAGTATGCACATTCTACGTCATAACGACTTCCTATTGTTTGCGCATGAGTCCGGAAATAAGAAAAGCTTACTTCCACCGTTTTTTAAAATCACAGCTTCTAGAAGGTTTACATGATTTCCTAAAAAACATGAGTTTTTAGAAAATGTGTTTTATTTCATAAATGGAATCTACAAAGTATGCACATTCTACGTCATAACGACTTTCTATAGTTTGCGCATGCGTCCGGAAATAAGAAAAGCTTACTTCCCCCGTTTTTTAAAATCACAGCTTCTAGAAGGTTTACATGGTTTCTTAAAAAACACGAGTTTTTAGAAAATGTGTTTTATTTCATAAATGGAATCAACAAAGTATGCACATTCTACGTCATAACGACTTTCAATAGTTTGCGCATGCGTCCGGAAATAAGAAAAGCTTACTTCCATCGTTTTTTAAAATCACAGCTTCTAGAAGGTTTACATGGTTTCTTAAAAAACACTAGTTTTTAGAAAATGTGTTTTAGTTCATAAATGGAATCTACAAAATGTGCACATTCTACGTCATAATGACTTTCTATAGTTTTCGCATGCGTCTGGAAATAAGAAAAGCTTACCTCCCCCGTTTTTTAAAATCACGGATTCTAGAAGGTTTACATGATTTCGTAAAAAACACGAGTTTTTCGAAAATGTGTTTTATTTCAAAAATGGAATCTACAAAGTATGCGCACTCTACGTCATAACGACTTTCTATAGTTTGCGCATGCGTTCGGAAATTAGAAAAGCTTACTTCCACCGTTTTTTTAAATCACAGCTTCTAGAAGGTTTACATGATTTCTTAAAAAACATGAGTTTTTAGAAAATGTGTTTTATTTCATAAATGGAGTCAACAAAGTATGCACATTCTACGTCATAACGACTTTCTATAGTTTGCATATTCGAACGGAAATAAGAAAAGCTTACTTCCCCCGTTTTTTGAAAGCACAGCTTCTAGAAGGTTTACATGATTTCGTAAAAAACACGAGTTTTTAGAAAATGTGTTTTATTTCATCAATGGAATCTAAAAAGTATGCAGATTCTATGTCATAACGACTTCCTATTGTTTGCGCATGAGTCCGGAAATAAGAAAAACTTACTTCCACCGTTTTTAAAATCACAGCTTCTAGAAGGTTTACATGATTTCCTAAAAAACACGAGTTTTTAGAAAAAAAAAATTATTTCATAAATGGAATCTACAAAGTATGATCATTCTACGTCATAACGACTTTCTATAGATTGCGCATGCGTCCGGAAATAAGAAAAGCTTACTTCCCCCGTTTTTTAAAATCACAGCTTCTAGAAGGTTTACATGGTTTCTTAAAAAACACGAGTTTTTAGAAAGTGTGTTTTATTTCATAAATGGAATCAAAAAAGTATGCACATTCTACATCATAACGACTTTCTATAGTTTGCGCATGCGTTCGGAAATAAGAAAAGCTTACTTCCATCGTTTTTTACAATCACAGCTTCTAGAAGGTTTACATGATTTCTTAAAAAACACTAGTTTTTAGAAAATGTGTTTTATTTCATAAATGGAATCAACAAAGTATGCACATTCTACGTCATAACGACTCTCTATAGTGTGCGCATTCGTCCGGAAATAAGAAAAGCTTACTTCCACCGTTTTTTAAAATCACAGCTTCTATAAGGTTTACATGATTTCGTAAAAAACACGAGTTTTTAGAAAATGTGCTTTATTTCATCAATGGAATCAACAAAGTGTGCACATTCTACGTCATAACGACTTTCTATAGTTTGCGCATGCGTCAGGAAATAAGAAAAGCTTACTTCCCCCGTTTTTTTAAATCACAGCTTCTAGAAGGTTTACATGATTTGTTAAAAAACATGAGTTTTTAGAAAATGTGTTTTATTTCATAAATGGAATCAACAAAGTGTGCACATTCTACGTCATAACGACTTTCTATAGTTTGCGTGTTCGACCGGAAATAAGAAAAGCTTACTTCCACAGTTTTTTAAAATCACAGCTTCTAGAATGTTTACATGATTTCGTAAAAAACATGAGTTTTTAGAAAATGTGTTTTATTTCATAAATGGAATCTACAAAGTACGCACATTCTTTGTCATAACAACTTTATATAGTTCGCCCATTCGTCTGGAAATAAGAAAAGCTTACTTCCCCCGTTTATTGAAAGCACAGCTTCTAGAAGGTTTACATGATTTCGTAAAAAACACGAGTTTTAGAAAATGTGTTTTATTTCATAAATGGAATCTACAAAGTATGCACATTCTACGTCATAACGACTTCCTATTGTTTGCGCATGAGTCCGGAAATAAGAAAAGCTTACTTCCACCGTTTTTTAAAATCACAGCTTCTGGAAGGTTTACATGATTTCCTAAAAAACACGACTTTTTAGAAAATGTGTTTTATTTCATAAATGGAATCTACAAAGAATGCACATTCTACGTCATAACGACTTTCTAAACTTTGCGCATGCGTCCGGAAATAAGAAAAGCTTACTTCCCCCGTTTTTTAAAATCACAGCTTCTAGAAGGTTTACATGGTTTCTTAAAAAACACAAGTTTTTAGAAAATGTGTTTTGTTTCATAAATGGAATCAACAAAGTATGCAATTTCTACGTCATAACGACTTTCTATAGTTTGCGCATGCGTCCGGAAATAAGAAAAGCTTACTTCCATCGTTTTTTAAAATCACAGCTTCTAGAAGGTTTACATGATTTCTTAAAAAACACTAGTTTTTAGAAAATGTGTTTTATTTCATAAATGGAATCAACAAAGTATGCACATTCTACGTCATAACGACTCTCTATAGTGTGCGCATTCATCCGGAAATAAGAAAAGCTTACTTCCACCGTTTTTTAAAATCACAGCTTCTAGAAGGTTTACATGATTTTTTAAAAAACATGAGTTTTTAGAAAATGTGTTTTATTTCATAAATGGAATCTACAAAGTATGCACAGTCTACATCATAACGAATTTCTATAGTTTGCGCATGCGTCCGGAAATACGAAAAGCTTACTTCCCCCGTTTTTTAAAATCACAGCTTCTAGAAGGTTTACATGATTTCGTAAAAAACACGAGTTTTTAGAAAATGTTTTTTAGTTCATAAATGGAATCTACAAAGTGTGCACATTCTATGTCATAATGACTTTCTATAGTTTGTGCATGCGTCTGGAAATAAAAAAAGCTTACCTCCCCCGTTTTTTAAAATCACGGATTCTAGAAGGTTTACATGATTTCTTAAAAAACACGACTTTTTAGAAAATGTGTTTTATTTCACAAATGGAATCAACAAAGTATGCACATTCTACGTCATAATGACTTTCTATAGTTTGCGCATGCGTCCGGAAATAAGAAAAGCTTACTTCCACCGTTTTTTTGAATCACAGTTTTTAGAAGGTTTACATGATTTCTTAAAAAACACTAGTTTTTATAAAATGTGTTTTATTTTATAAATGGAATCAACAAAGTCTGCACATTCTACGTCATAACGACTTTCTATAGTTTGCGCATTCGTCCGGAAATAAGAAAAGCTTACTTCCACCGTTTTTTAAAATCAGAGCTTCTAGAAGTTTTACATGATTTCGTAAAAAACACGAGTTTTTAGAAAATGTGTTTTATTTGATAAATGGAATCTACAAAGTACGCACATTCTACGTCATAACGACTTTCTATAGTTTGCGAATGCATCCGGAAATAAGAAAAGCTTACTTCCCCCGTTTTTTAAAATCACAGCTTCTAGAAGGTTTACATGATTTTTTTGAAAACATAAGTTTTTAGAAAATGTGTTTTATTTCATAAATGGAATCAACAAAGTATGCACATTCTACGTCATAACGACTTTCTATAATTTGCGCATGCGTTTGGAAATAAGAAAAGCTTACTTCCCCTGTTTTTTTAAATCACAACTTCTAGAAGGTTTACATGATTTCTTAAAAAACAAGAGTTTTTAGAAAATGTGTTTTATTTCATAAATGGAATCAACAAAGTATGCACATTCTACGTCATAACGACTTTCTATAGTTTGCACATGCGTCCGGAAATAAGAAAAGCTTGCTTCCACCGTTTTTTAAAATCACAGCTTCTAGAAGGTATACATGATTTCGTAAAAAACACGATTTTTTAGAAAATGTGTTTTATTTCATAAATGGAATCAACAAAGTATGCACATTCTACGTCATAACGACTTTCTATAGTTTGCGCATTCGTCTGGAAATAAGAAAAGCTTACCTCCACCGTTTTTTAAAATCACAGCTTCTAGAAGGTTTAGATGATTTTGTAAAAAACACGAGTTTTTAGAAAATGTGTTTTAGTTCATCAATGCAATCTACAAAGTGTGCACATTCTATGTCATAATGACTTTCTATAGTTTGCGCATGCGTCTGGAAATAAGAAAAGCTTACCTCCCCCGTTTTTTAAAATCACGGATTCTAGAAGGTTTACATGATTTCTTGAAAAACACGACTTTTTAGAAATTGTGTTTTATGTCATAAATGGAATAAACAAAGTATGCACATTCTACGTCATAACGATTTCTATAGTTTGTGCATGCGTCCGGAAATAAGAAAAGCTTACTTCCCCTGTTTTTTAAAATCACAGCTTCTAGAAGGTTTACATAATTTCGTAAAAAACACGAGTTTTTAGAAAATGTGTTTTATTTCATAAATGGAATCAACAAAGTATGCACATTCTATGCCATAACGACTTTCTATATTTTGCGCATTCGTCCGGAAATAAGAAAAGCTTACTTCCACCGTTTTTTAAAATCACAACTTCTAGAAGGTTTACATGATTTCCTAAAAAACACGAGTTTTTATAAAATGTGTTTTATTTCATAAATGGAATCAACAAAGTACGCACATTCTACGTCATAACGGCTATCTATAGTTTGCGCATGCGACCGGAAATAAGAAAAGCTTACTTGCACCGTTTTTTAAAATCATAGCTTCTAGAAGGTTTACATGATTTCTTAAAAAACACGAGTTTTTAAAAATGTGTTTTATTTCATAAATGGAATCAACAAAGTATGCATATTCTACGTCATAACGGCTTTCTATAGTTTGCGCATGTGTCCGGAAATAGGAAAAGCTTACTTCCACCGTTTTTTAAAATCACAACTTCTAGAAGGTTTACATGATTTCTTAAAAAACACGAGTTTTTAGAAAATGTGTTTTATTTCATAAATGGAATCAACAACGTATGCACATTCTACGTCATAACGACTTTCTATAGTTTGCGCATGCGTCCGGAAATAAGAGAAGCTTACTTCCACCATTTTTTAAAATCACAGCTTGTAGAAGGTTTACATGATTTCGTAAAAAACACGAGTTTTTAGAAAATGTGTTTTATTTCATAAATGGAATCTACAAAGTATGCACATTCTACGTCATAATGACTTTCTATAGTTTGCGCATTCGTCCGGAAATTAGAACAGCTTACTTCCACCGTTTTTTAAAATCACAGCTTCTAGAAGTTTTACATGATTTCATAAAAGACACGAGTTTTTAGAAAATGTGTTTTATTTCATAAATGGAATCTACAAAGGATGCACATTCTACGTCATAACGACTTTCTATAGTTTGCGCATGTGTCCAGAAATAAGAAAGGCTTACTTTCACCGTTTTTTAAAATCACAGCTTCTAGAAGGTTTACATGATTTCTTAAAAAACACGAGTTTTTAGAAAATGTGTTTTATTTCATAAATCGAATCAACAAAGTATGCACATTCTATGTCATAACGACATTCTATAGTTTGCGCATGCGTCCGGAAATAAGAGAAGCTTACTTCCACCATTTTTTAAAATCACAGCTTGTAGAAGGTTTACATGATTTCGTAAAAAACAAGAGTTTTTAGAAAATGTGTTTTATTTCATAAATGGAATCTACAAAGTATGCACATTCTATGTCATAATGACTTTCTATAGTTTGCGCATTCGTCCGGAAATAAGAAAAGCTTACTTCCACCGTTTTTTAAAATCACAGCTTCTAGAAGTTTTACATGATTTCATAAAAAACACGACTTTTTAGAAAATGTGTTTTATTTCATAAATGGAATCTACAAAGGATGCACATTCTAAGTCATAACAACTTTCAATAATTTGCGCATGCGTCCGGAAATAAGAAATGCTTACTTCCACCATTTTTTAAAATCACAGCTTCTAGAAGGTTTACATGATTTCGTAAAAAACACGAGTTTTTAGAAAATGTGTTTTATTTCATAAATGGAATCAACAAAGTATGCACATTCTATGTCTTAGCGACTTTCTATAGTTTGCGCATGCGTTTGGAAATAAGAAAAGCTTACTTCCACTGTTTTTTAAAATCACGGCTTCTAGAAGGTTTAGATGATTTCTTAAAAAAAACGAATTTTTAGAAAATGTGTTTTATTTTATAAATGGAATCAACAAAGTATGCACATTCTACGTCATAACGACTTTCTATAGTTTGCGCATTCGTCCGGAAATAAGAAAATCTTACCTCCACCGTTTTTTAAAATCACAGCTTCTAGAAGGTTTACATGATTTCGTAAAAAACACGAGTTTTTAGAAAATGTGTTTTAGTTCATAAATGGAATCTACAAAGTGTGCACATTCTATGTCATAATGACTTTCTATAGTTTGCGCATGCGTCTGGAAATAAGAAAAGCTTACCTCCCCCGTTTTTTAAAATCCCGGATTCTAGAAGGTTTACATGATTTCTTAAAAAACACGACTTTTTAGAAATTGTGTTTTATTTCGTAAATGGAATCAAAAAAGTATGCACATTCTACGTCATAACGATTTCTATAGTTTGTGCATGCGTCCGGAAATAAGAAAAGCTTACTTCCCCCGTTTTTTAAAATCACAGCTTCTAGAAGGTTTACATAATTTCGTAAAAAACACGAGTTTTTAGAAAATGTGTTTTATTTCATAAATGGAATCAACAAAGTATGCACATTCTATGCCATAACGACTTTCTATATTTTTCGCATTCGTCCGGAAATAAGAAAAGCTTACTTCCACCGTTTTTTAAAATCACAACTTCTAGAAGGTTTACATGATTTCTTAAAAAACACGAGTTTTTATAAAATGTGTTTTATTTCATAAATGGAATCAAAAAATTATGCACATTCTACGTCATAACGGCTATCTATAGTTTGCGCATGCGACCGGAAATAAGAAAAGCTTACTTCCACCGTTTTTTAAAATCGTAGCTTCTAGAAGGTTTACATGATTTCTTAAAAAACACGAGTTTTTATTTCATAAATGGATTCAACAAAGTATGCACATTCTACGTCATAACGACTTTCTATAGTTTGCGCATGCGTTTGGAAATAAGAAAAGCTTACTTCCCCTGTTTTTTTAAATCACAACTTCTAGAAGGTTTACATGATTTCTTAAAAAACACGAGTTTTTAGAAAACGTGTTTTATTTCATAAATGGAATCAACAAAGTATGCACATACTACGTCATAACGACTTTCTATAGTTTGCGCATGCGTCCGGAAATAAGAAAAGCTTACTTCCACCGTTTTTTAAAATCACAGCTTCTAGAAGGTATACATGATTTCGAAAAAAACACGAGTTTTTAGAAAATGTGTTTTATTTCATAAATGGAATCAACAAAGTATGCACATTCTACGCCATAACGACTTTCTATAGTTTGTGCATGCGTCCGGAAATAAGAAAAGCTTACTTCCACCGTTTTTTAAAATCACAACTTCTAGAAGGTTTACATGATTTCGTAAAAAACACGAGTTTTTCGAAAATGTGTTTTATTTCTAAAATGGAATCTACAAAGTATGCACACTCTACGTCGTAACGACTTTCTATAGTTTGCGCATGCGTTCGGAAATTAGAAAAGCTTACTTCCCCCATTTTTTAAAATCACAGCTTCTAGAAGGTTTACATGATTTCTTAAAAAACACGAGTTTTTAGAAAATGTGTTTTATTTCATAAATAGAATCAACAAAGTATGCACATTCTATGTCATAACGACTTTCTATAGTTTGCGCATGTATCCGGAAATAAGAAAAGCTTACTTCCACCGTTTTTTAAAATTACAGCTTCTAGAAGGTTTACATGATTTTTGTAAAAAACACGAGTTTTTAGAAAATGTGTTTTATTTCATAAATGGAATCTACAAAGTATGCACATTCTACGTCATAACGACTTTCTATAGTTTGCGCATGCATCCGGAAATAAGAAAAGCTTACTTCCACCGTTTTTTAAAATCACAACTTCTAGAAGGTTTACATGATTAAGTAAAAAACACGAGTTTTTAGAAAATGTGTTTTATTTCATAAATGGAATCAACAAAGTATGCACATTCTATGTCATAGCGACTTTCTATAGTTTGCGCATGCGTTTGGAAATAAGAAAAGCTTACGTCCACTGTTTTTTAAAATCACGGCTTCTAGAAGGTTTGGATGATTTCTTAAAAAACACGAGTTTTTAGAAAATGTGTTTTATTTCATAAATGGAATCAACAAAGTATGCACATTCTATGTCATAACGACTTTCTATAGTTTGCGCATTCGTCCGGAAATAAGAAAAGCTTACCTCCACCGTTTTTTAAAATCACAGCTTCTAGAAGGTTTACATGATTTCGTAAAAAACACGAGTTTTTAGAAAATGTGTTTTAGTTCATAAATGGAATCTACAAAGTGTGCACATGCTATGTCATAATGACTTTCTATAGTTTGCGCATGCGTCTGGAAATAAGAAAAGCTTACCTCCCCCGTTTTTTAAAATCACGGATTCTAGAAGGTTTACATGATTTCTTAAAAAACACGACTTTTTAGAAATTGTGTTTTATTTCATAAATGGAATCAACAAAGTATGCACATTCTACGTCATAACGATTTCTATAGTTTGTGCATGCGTCCGGAAATAAGAAAAGCTTACTTCCCCCGTTTTTTAAAATCACAGCTTCTAGAAGGTTTACATGATTTCTTAAAAAACACGAGTTTTTAGAAAATGTGTTTTATTTCATAAATGGATTCAACAAAGTATGCACATTCTACGTCATAACGACTTTCTATAGTTTGCGCATGCGTTTGGAAATAAGAAAAGCTTACTTCCCCTGTTTTTTTAAATCACAACTTCTAGAAGGTTTACATGATTTCTTAAAAAACACGAGTTTTTAGAAAATGTGTTTTATTTCATAAATGGAATCAACAAAGTATGCACATTCTACGTCATAACGACTTTCTATAGTTTGCGCATGCGTCCGGAAATAAGAAAAGCTTACTTCCACCGTTTTTTAAAATCACAGCTTCTAGAAGGTATACATGATTTCGAAAAAAACACGAGTTTTTAGAAAATGTGTTTTATTTCATAAATGGAATCAACAAAGTATGCACATTCTACGCCATAACGACTTTCTATAGTTTGTGCATGCGTCCGGAAATAAGAAAAGCTTACTTCCACCGTTTTTTAAAATCACAACTTCTAGAAGGTTTACATGATTTCGTAAAAAACACGAGTTTTTCGAAAATGTGTTTTATTTCAAAAATGGAATCTACAAAGTATGCACACTCTACGTCGTAACGACTTTCTATAGTTTGCGCATGCGTTCGGAAATTAGAAAAGCTTACTTCCCCCGTTTTTTAAAATCACAGCTTCTAGAAGGTTTACATGATTTCTTAAAAAACACGAGTTTTCAGAAAATGTGTTTTATTTCATAAATAGAATCAACAAAGTATGCACATTCTATGTCATAACGACTTTCTATAGTTTGCGCATGTATCCGGAAATAAGAAAAGCTTACTTCCACCGTTTTTTAAAATTACAGCTTCTAGAAGGTTTACATGATTTTTGTAAAAAACACGAGTTTTTAGAAAATGTGTTTTATTTCATAAATGGAATCTACAAAGTATGCACATTCTACGTCATAACGACTTTCTATAGTTTGCGCATGCATCTGGAAATAAGAAAAGCTTACTTCCACCGTTTTTTAAAATCACAGCTTCTAGAAGGTTTACATGATTAAGTAAAAAACACGAGTTTTTAGAAAATGTGTTTTATTTCATAAATGGAATCAACAAAGTATGCACATTCTATGTCATAGCGACTTTCTATAGTTTGCGCATGCGTTTGGAAATAAGAAAAGCTTACGTCCACTGTTTTTTAAAATCACGGCTTCTAGAAGGTTTGGATGATTTCTTAAAAAACACGAGTTTTTAGAAAATGTGTTTTATTTCATAAATGGAATCAACAAAGTATGCACATACTACGTCATAACGACTTTCTATAGTTTGCGCATGCGTCCGGAAATAAGAAAAGCTTACTTCCACCGTTTTTTAAAATCACAGCTTCTAGAAGGTATACATGATTTCGAAAAAAACACGAGTTTTTAGAAAATGTGTTTTATTTCATAAATGGAATCAACAAAGTATGCACATTCTACGCCATAACGACTTTCTATAGTTTGTGCATGCGTCCGGAAATAAGAAAAGCTTACTTCCACCGTTTTTTAAAATCACAACTTCTAGAAGGTTTACATGATTTCGTAAAAAACACGAGTTTTTCGAAAATGTGTTTTATTTCTAAAATGGAATCTACAAAGTATGCACACTCTACGTCGTAACGACTTTCTATAGTTTGCGCATGCGTTCGGAAATTAGAAAAGCTTACTTCCCCCATTTTTTAAAATCACAGCTTCTAGAAGGTTTACATGATTTCTTAAAAAACACGAGTTTTTAGAAAATGTGTTTTATTTCATAAATAGAATCAACAAAGTATGCACATTCTATGTCATAACGACTTTCTATAGTTTGCGCATGTATCCGGAAATAAGAAAAGCTTACTTCCACCGTTTTTTAAAATTACAGCTTCTAGAAGGTTTACATGATTTTTGTAAAAAACACGAGTTTTTAGAAAATGTGTTTTATTTCATAAATGGAATCTACAAAGTATGCACATTCTACGTCATAACGACTTTCTATAGTTTGCGCATGCATCCGGAAATAAGAAAAGCTTACTTCCACCGTTTTTTAAAATCACAACTTCTAGAAGGTTTACATGATTAAGTAAAAAACACGAGTTTTTAGAAAATGTGTTTTATTTCATAAATGGAATCAACAAAGTATGCACATTCTATGTCATAGCGACTTTCTATAGTTTGCGCATGCGTTTGGAAATAAGAAAAGCTTACGTCCACTGTTTTTTAAAATCACGGCTTCTAGAAGGTTTGGATGATTTCTTAAAAAACACGAGTTTTTAGAAAATGTGTTTTATTTCATAAATGGAATCAACAAAGTATGCACATTCTATGTCATAACGACTTTCTATAGTTTGCGCATTCGTCCGGAAATAAGAAAAGCTTACCTCCACCGTTTTTTAAAATCACAGCTTCTAGAAGGTTTACATGATTTCGTAAAAAACACGAGTTTTTAGAAAATGTGTTTTAGTTCATAAATGGAATCTACAAAGTGTGCACATGCTATGTCATAATGACTTTCTATAGTTTGCGCATGCGTCTGGAAATAAGAAAAGCTTACCTCCCCCGTTTTTTAAAATCACGGATTCTAGAAGGTTTACATGATTTCTTAAAAAACACGACTTTTTAGAAATTGTGTTTTATTTCATAAATGGAATCAACAAAGTATGCACATTCTACGTCATAACGATTTCTATAGTTTGTGCATGCGTCCGGAAATAAGAAAAGCTTACTTCCCCCGTTTTTTAAAATCACAGCTTCTAGAAGGTTTACATGATTTCTTAAAAAACACGAGTTTTTAGAAAATGTGTTTTATTTCATAAATGGATTCAACAAAGTATGCACATTCTACGTCATAACGACTTTCTATAGTTTGCGCATGCGTTTGGAAATAAGAAAAGCTTACTTCCCCTGTTTTTTTAAATCACAACTTCTAGAAGGTTTACATGATTTCTTAAAAAACACGAGTTTTTAGAAAATGTGTTTTATTTCATAAATGGAATCAACAAAGTATGCACATTCTACGTCATAACGACTTTCTATAGTTTGCGCATGCGTCCGGAAATAAGAAAAGCTTACTTCCACCGTTTTTTAAAATCACAGCTTCTAGAAGGTATACATGATTTCGAAAAAAACACGAGTTTTTAGAAAATGTGTTTTATTTCATAAATGGAATCAACAAAGTATGCACATTCTACGCCATAACGACTTTCTATAGTTTGTGCATGCGTCCGGAAATAAGAAAAGCTTACTTCCACCGTTTTTTAAAATCACAACTTCTAGAAGGTTTACATGATTTCGTAAAAAACACGAGTTTTTCGAAAATGTGTTTTATTTCAAAAATGGAATCTACAAAGTATGCACACTCTACGTCGTAACGACTTTCTATAGTTTGCGCATGCGTTCGGAAATTAGAAAAGCTTACTTCCCCCGTTTTTTAAAATCACAGCTTCTAGAAGGTTTACATGATTTCTTAAAAAACACGAGTTTTCAGAAAATGTGTTTTATTTCATAAATAGAATCAACAAAGTATGCACATTCTATGTCATAACGACTTTCTATAGTTTGCGCATGTATCCGGAAATAAGAAAAGCTTACTTCCACCGTTTTTTAAAATTACAGCTTCTAGAAGGTTTACATGATTTTTGTAAAAAACACGAGTTTTTAGAAAATGTGTTTTATTTCATAAATGGAATCTACAAAGTATGCACATTCTACGTCATAACGACTTTCTATAGTTTGCGCATGCATCTGGAAATAAGAAAAGCTTACTTCCACCGTTTTTTAAAATCACAGCTTCTAGAAGGTTTACATGATTAAGTAAAAAACACGAGTTTTTAGAAAATGTGTTTTATTTCATAAATGGAATCAACAAAGTATGCACATTCTATGTCATAGCGACTTTCTATAGTTTGCGCATGCGTTTGGAAATAAGAAAAGCTTACGTCCACTGTTTTTTAAAATCACGGCTTCTAGAAGGTTTGGATGATTTCTTAAAAAACACGAGTTTTTAGAAAATGTGTTTTATTTCATAAATGGAATCAACAAAGTATGCACATACTACGTCATAACGACTTTCTATAGTTTGCGCATGCGTCCGGAAATAAGAAAAGCTTACTTCCACCGTTTTTTAAAATCACAGCTTCTAGAAGGTATACATGATTTCGAAAAAAACACGAGTTTTTAGAAAATGTGTTTTATTTCATAAATGGAATCAACAAAGTATGCACATTCTACGCCATAACGACTTTCTATAGTTTGTGCATGCGTCCGGAAATAAGAAAAGCTTACTTCCACCGTTTTTTAAAATCACAACTTCTAGAAGGTTTACATGATTTCGTAAAAAACACGAGTTTTTCGAAAATGTGTTTTATTTCTAAAATGGAATCTACAAAGTATGCACACTCTACGTCGTAACGACTTTCTATAGTTTGCGCATGCGTTCGGAAATTAGAAAAGCTTACTTCCCCCATTTTTTAAAATCACAGCTTCTAGAAGGTTTACATGATTTCTTAAAAAACACGAGTTTTTAGAAAATGTGTTTTATTTCATAAATAGAATCAACAAAGTATGCACATTCTATGTCATAACGACTTTCTATAGTTTGCGCATGTATCCGGAAATAAGAAAAGCTTACTTCCACCGTTTTTTAAAATTACAGCTTCTAGAAGGTTTACATGATTTTTGTAAAAAACACGAGTTTTTAGAAAATGTGTTTTATTTCATAAATGGAATCTACAAAGTATGCACATTCTACGTCATAACGACTTTCTATAGTTTGCGCATGCATCCGGAAATAAGAAAAGCTTACTTCCACCGTTTTTTAAAATCACAACTTCTAGAAGGTTTACATGATTAAGTAAAAAACACGAGTTTTTAGAAAATGTGTTTTATTTCATAAATGGAATCAACAAAGTATGCACATTCTATGTCATAGCGACTTTCTATAGTTTGCGCATGCGTTTGGAAATAAGAAAAGCTTACGTCCACTGTTTTTTAAAATCACGGCTTCTAGAAGGTTTGGATGATTTCTTAAAAAACACGAGTTTTTAGAAAATGTGTTTTATTTCATAAATGGAATCAACAAAGTATGCACATTCTATGTCATAACGACTTTCTATAGTTTGCGCATTCGTCCGGAAATAAGAAAAGCTTACCTCCACCGTTTTTTAAAATCACAGCTTCTAGAAGGTTTACATGATTTCGTAAAAAACACGAGTTTTTAGAAAATGTGTTTTAGTTCATAAATGGAATCTACAAAGTGTGCACATGCTATGTCATAATGACTTTCTATAGTTTGCGCATGCGTCTGGAAATAAGAAAAGCTTACCTCCCCCGTTTTTTAAAATCACGGATTCTAGAAGGTTTACATGATTTCTTAAAAAACACGACTTTTTAGAAATTGTGTTTTATTTCATAAATGGAATCAACAAAGTATGCACATTCTACGTCATAACGATTTCTATAGTTTGTGCATGCGTCCGGAAATAAGAAAAGCTTACTTCCCCCGTTTTTTAAAATCACAGCTTCTAGAAGGTTTACATGATTTCTTAAAAAACACGAGTTTTTAGAAAATGTGTTTTATTTCATAAATGGATTCAACAAAGTATGCACATTCTACGTCATAACGACTTTCTATAGTTTGCGCATGCGTTTGGAAATAAGAAAAGCTTACTTCCCCTGTTTTTTTAAATCACAACTTCTAGAAGGTTTACATGATTTCTTAAAAAACACGAGTTTTTAGAAAATGTGTTTTATTTCATAAATGGAATCAACAAAGTATGCACATTCTACGTCATAACGACTTTCTATAGTTTGCGCATGCGTCCGGAAATAAGAAAAGCTTACTTCCACCGTTTTTTAAAATCACAGCTTCTAGAAGGTATACATGATTTCGAAAAAAACACGAGTTTTTAGAAAATGTGTTTTATTTCATAAATGGAATCAACAAAGTATGCACATTCTACGCCATAACGACTTTCTATAGTTTGTGCATGCGTCCGGAAATAAGAAAAGCTTACTTCCACCGTTTTTTAAAATCACAACTTCTAGAAGGTTTACATGATTTCGTAAAAAACACGAGTTTTTCGAAAATGTGTTTTATTTCAAAAATGGAATCTACAAAGTATGCACACTCTACGTCGTAACGACTTTCTATAGTTTGCGCATGCGTTCGGAAATTAGAAAAGCTTACTTCCCCCGTTTTTTAAAATCACAGCTTCTAGAAGGTTTACATGATTTCTTAAAAAACACGAGTTTTCAGAAAATGTGTTTTATTTCATAAATAGAATCAACAAAGTATGCACATTCTATGTCATAACGACTTTCTATAGTTTGCGCATGTATCCGGAAATAAGAAAAGCTTACTTCCACCGTTTTTTAAAATTACAGCTTCTAGAAGGTTTACATGATTTTTGTAAAAAACACGAGTTTTTAGAAAATGTGTTTTATTTCATAAATGGAATCTACAAAGTATGCACATTCTACGTCATAACGACTTTCTATAGTTTGCGCATGCATCTGGAAATAAGAAAAGCTTACTTCCACCGTTTTTTAAAATCACAGCTTCCAGAAGGTTTACATGATTAAGTAAAAAACACGAGTTTTTAGAAAATGTGTTTTATTTCATAAATGGAATCAACAAAGTATGCACATTCTATGTCATAGCGACTTTCTATAGTTTGCGCATGCGTTTGGAAATAAGAAAAGCTTACGTCCACTGTTTTTTAAAATCACGGCTTCTAGAAGGTTTGGATGATTTCTTAAAAAACACGAGTTTTTAGAAAATGTGTTTTATTTCATAAATGGAATCAACAAAGTATGCACATTCTATGTCATAACGGCTTTCTATAGTTTGCGCATTCGTCCGGAAATAAGAAAAGCTTACCTCCACCGTTTTTTAAAATCACAGCTTCTAGAAGGTTTACATGATTTCGTAAAAAACACGAGTTTTTAGAAAATGTGTTTTAGTTCATAAATGGAATCTACAAAGTGTGCACATGCTATGTCATAATGACTTTCTATAGTTTGCGCATGCGTCTGGAAATAAGAAAAGCTTACCTCCCCCGTTTTTTAAAATCACGGATTCTAGAAGGTTTACATGATTTCTTAAAAAACACGACTTTTTAGAAATTGTGTTTTATTTCATAAATGGAATCAACAAAGTATGCACATTCTACGTCCTAACGATTTCTATAGTTTGTGCATGCGTCCGGAAATAAGAAAAGCTTACTTTCCCCGTTTTTTAAAATCACAGCTTCTAGAAGGTTTACATAATTTCGTAAAAAACACAAGTTTTTAGAAAATGTGTTTTATTTCATAAATGGAATCAACAAAGTATGCACATTCTATGCCATAACGACTTTCTATATTTTGCGCATTCGTCCGGAAATAAGAAAAGCTTACTTCCACCGTTTTTTAAAATCACAACTTCTAGAAGGTTTACATGATTTCTTAAAAAACACGAGTTTTTATAAAACGTGTTTTATTTCATAAATGGAATCAACAAAGTATGCACATTCTACGTCATAACGGCTATCTATAGTTTGCGCATGCGACCGGAAATAAGAAAAGCTTACTTCCACCATTTTTTAAAATCATAGCTTCTAGAAGGTTTACATGATTTCTTAAAAAACACGAGTTTTTCGAAAATGTGTTTTATTTCATAAATGGAATCAACAAAGTATGCACATTCTACGTCATAACGACTTTCTATAGTTTGCCCATGTGTCCGGAAATAGGAAAAGCTTACTTCTACCGTTTTTTAAAATCACAGCTTCTAGAAGGTTTACATGATTTCTTAAAAAACAAGAGTTTTTAGAAAATGTGTTTTATTTCATAAATGGAATCAACAAATTATGCACATTCTACGTCATAACGACTTTCTATAGTTTGCGCATGCGTCCGGAAATAAGAGAAGCTTACTTCCACCATTTTTTAAAATCACAGCTTGTAGAAGGTTTACATGATTTCATAAAAAACACGAGTTTTTAGAAAATGTGTTTTATTTCATAAATGGAATCTACAAACTATGCACATTCTACGTCATAATGAATTTATATAGTTTGCGCATTCGTCCGGAAATTAGAAAAGCTTACTTCCACCGTTTTTTAAAATCACAGCTTCTAGAAGTTTTACATGATTTCATAAAAAACACGACTTTTTAGAAAATGTGTTTTATTTCATAAATGGAATCTACAAAGGATGCACATTCTAAGTCATAACAACTTTCTATAATTTGCGCATGCGTCCGGAAATAAGAAAAGCTTACTTCCATCGTTTTTTAAAATCACAGCTTCTAGAAGGTTTACATGATTTCTTAAAAAACACGAGTTTTTAGAAAATGTGTTTTATCGAATAAATGGAATCAACAAAGTATGCACATTCTACGTCATAACGACTTCATATTGTTTGCGAATGAGTCCGGAAATAAGAAAAGCTTACTTCCACCGTTTTTTAAAATCACAGCTTCTGGAAGGTTTACATGATTTCCTAAAAAACATGACTTTTTAGAAAATGTGTTTTATTTCATAAATGGAATCTACAAAGTATGCACATTCTACGTCATAACGACTTTCTATACTTTGCGCATGCGTCCGGAAATAAGAAAAGCTTACTTCCCCCGTTTTTTAAAATCACAGCTTCTAGAAGGTTTACATGGTTTCTTAAAAAACACGAGTTTTTAGAAAATGTGTTTTATTTCATAAATGGAATCAACAAAGTATGCAATTTCTACGTCATAACGACTTTCTATAGTTTGCGCATGCGTCCGGAAATAAGAAAAGCTTACTTCCATCGTTTTTTAAAATCACAGCTTCTAGAAGGTTTACATGATTTCTTAAAAAACACTAGTTTTTAGAAAATGTGTTTTATTTCATAAATGGAATCAACAAAGTTTGCAAATTGTACGTCATAACGACTCTCTATAGTGTGCGCATTCATCCGGAAATAAGAAAAGCTTACTTCCGCCGTTTTTTAAAATCACAGCTTCTAGAAGGTTTACATGATTTTTTAAAAAACATGAGTTTTTAGAAAATGTGTTTTATTTCATAAATGGAATCTACAAAGTATGCACATTCTACGTCATAATGAATTTCTATAGTTTGCGCATGCGTCCGGAAATAAGAAAAGCTTACTTCCCCCGTTTTTTAAAATCACAGCTTCTAGAAGGTTTACATGATTTCGTAAAAAATATGACTTTTTAGAAAATGTGTTTTATTTCATAAATGGAATCAACAAAGTATGCACATTCTACGTCATAACGACTTTCTATAGTTTGCGCATGCGTCCGGAAATAAGAAAAGCTTACTTCCACCGTTTTTTTAAATCACAGCTTTTAGAAGGTTTACATGATTTCTTAAAAAACACTAGTTTTTAGAAAATGTGTTTTATTTTATAAATGGAATCTACAAAGTACGCACATTCTACGTCATAAAGACTTTCTATAGTTTGCGCATTCGTCCGGAAATAAGAAAAGCTTACTTCCACCGTTTTTTAAAATCCCAGCTTCTAGAAGGTTTACATAATTTCGTAAAAAACACTAGTTTTTAGAAAATGTGTTTTATTTGATAAATGGAATCTACAAAGTACGCACATTCTACGTCATAACAACTTTCTATAGTTTGCGCATGCGTCCGGAAATAAGAAAAGCTTACTTCCCCCGTTTCTTCTAGAAGGTTTACATGATTTTTTTAAAAACACGAGTTTCTAGAAAATGTGTTTTATTTCATAAATGGAATCAACAAAGTATGCACATTCTACGTCATAACGACTTTCTATAGTTTGCGCATGCGTTTGGAAATAAGAAAAGCTTACTTCCCCTTTTTTTTAAATCACAACGTCTAGAAGGTTTACATGATTTCTTAAAAAACACGAGTTTTTAGAATATGTGTTTTATATCATAAATGGAATCAACAAAGTATGCACATTCTACGTCATAACGACTTTCTATAGTTTGCGCATGCGTCCGGAAATAAGAAAAGCTTACTTGCACCGTTTTTTAAAATCACAGCTTCTAGAAGGTTTACATGATTTCGTAAAAAACACGAGTTTTTAGAAAATGTGTTTTATTTCATAAATGGAATCTACAAAGTATGCACACTCTACGTCATAACGACTTTCTATAGTTTGCGCATGCGTTCGGAAATTAGAAAAGCTTACTTCCCCCGTTTTTTAAAATCACAGCTTCTAGAAGGTTTACATGATTTCTTAAAAAACACGAGTTTTTTGAAAATGTGTTTTATTTCATAAATGGAATCAACAAAGTGTGAACATTCTACGTCATAACAACTTTCTATAGTTTGCGCATGCGTCCGGAAATAAGAAAAGCTTACTTGCACCGTTTTTTTAAATCACAGCTTCTAGAAGGTTTACATGATTTCTTAAAAAACGTGAGTTTTTGGAAAATGTGTTTTATTTCATAAATGGAATCAACAATGTATGCACATTCTACGTCATAACGAATTTCTATAGTTTGCGTATTCGACCGGAAATAAGAAAAGCTTACTTCCACAGTTTTTTAAAATCACAGCTTCTAGAATGTTTACATGATTTCGTAAAAAACACGAGTTTTTAGAAAATGTGTTTTATTTCATAATAGGAATCTACAAAGTACGCACATTCTTTGTCATAACGACTTTATATAGTTCGCCCATTCGTCTGGAAATAAGAAAAGCTTACTTCCCCCGTTTTTTGAAAGCACAGCTTCTAGAAGGTTTACATGATTTCCTAAAAAACATGAGTTTTTAGAAAATGTGTTTTATTTCATAAATGGAATCTACAAAGTATGCACATTCTACGTCATAACGACTTTCTATAGTTTGCGCATGCGTTCGGAAATAAGAAAAGCTTACTTCCCCCGTTTTTTAAAATCACAGCTTCTAGAAGGTTTACATGGTTTCTTAAAAAACACGAGTTTTTAGAAAATGTGTTTTATTTCATAAATGGAATCAACAAAGTATGCACATTCTACGTCATAACGACTCTCTATAGTTTGCGCATGCGTCCGGAAATAAGAAAAGCTTACTTCCATGGTTTTTTAAAATCACAGCTTCTATAAGGTTTACATGATTTCTTAAAAAACACTAGTTTTTTGAAAATGTGTTTTATTTCATAAATGGAATCAACAAAGTATGCACATTCTACGTCATAACGACTCTCTATAGTGTGCGCATTCGTCCAGAAATAAGAAAAGCTTACTTCCACGGTTTTTTAAAATCACAGCTTCTAAAAGGTTTACATGATTTTTTAAAAAACATGAGTTTTTAGAAAATGTGTTTTATTTCATAAATGGAATCTACAAAGTATGCAAATTCTACGTCATAACGACTTTCTATAGTTTGCGCATTCGTCCAGAAATAAGAAAAGCTTACTTCCAGCGTTTTATAAAATCACAGCTTCTGGAAGGTTTACATGATTTCGTAAAAAACACGAGTTTTTAGAAAATGTGTTTTATTTCATAAATGGAATCTACAAAGTATGCACATTCTATGTCATAACGACTTTCTATAGTTTACGCATGCGTTCGGAAATAAGAAAAGCTTACTTCCACCGTTTTTTAAAATCACAGCTTCTAGAAGGTTTACATGATTTCGTAAAAAACACGAGTTTTTAGAAAATGTGTTTTATTTCATAAATGGAATCAACAAAGTATGCATATTCTATGTCATAACAAATTTCTATAGTTTGCTCATGCATCCGGAAATAAGAAAAGCTTACTTCCCCCATTTTTTGAAATGACAGCTTCTAAAAGGTTTACATGATTTCCTAACAAACACGACTTTTTAGAAAATGTGTTTTATTTCATAAATGGAATCTACAATGTATGCACATTCTACGTCATAACGAATTTCTATAGTTTGCGCATGCGTCTGGAAATAAGAAAAGCTTACTTCCCCCGTTTTTTAAAATCACAGCTTCTAGAAGGTTTACATGATTTCGTAAAAAAATAGAGTTTTTAGAAAATGTGTTTTATTTCATAAATGGAATCTACAAAGTATGCACATTCTACGTCATAACGAGTTTCTATAGTTTTCGCATGCGGCCGGAAATAAGAAAAGCTTACTTCCCCCGTTTTTTAAAATCACGGCTTCTAGAAGGTTTACATGATTTCTTAAAAAACACGAGTTTTTAGAAAATGTGTTTTATTTCATAAATGGAATCAACAAAGTATGCACATTCTACGTCATAACGACTTTCTATAGTTTGAGCATTCGTCCGGAAATAAGAAAAGCTTACTTCCACCGTTTTTTAAAATCACAGCTTCTAGAAGGTTTACATGATTTCGGAAAAAAACACGAGTTTTTAGAAAATGGATTTTATTTCATAAATGGAATCTACAAAGTATGCACATTCTACGTCATAACGACTTTCTATATTTTTCGCATGCGTCTTGAAATAAGAAAAGCTTACTTCCACCGTTTTTTAAAATCACAACTTCTAGAAGGTTTACATGATTTCTTAAAAAACACTAGTTTTTAGAAAATGTGTTTTATTTCATAAATGGAATCAACAAAGTATGCACATTCTACATCATAACGACTCTCTATAGTGTGCGCATTCGTCCGGAAATAAGAAAAGCTTACTTCCACCGTTTTTTAAAATCACAGCTTCTATAAGGTTTACATGATTGCGTAAAAAAACACGAGTTTTTAGAAAATGTGCTTTATTTCATAAATGGAATCAACAAAGTATGCACATTCTACGTCATAACGGCTATCTATAGTTTGCGAATACGATCGGAAATAAGAAAAGCTTACTTCCACTGTTTTTTAAAATCACAGCTTCTAGAAGGTTTACATGATTTCTTAAAAAACACGAGTTTTTAGAAAATGTATTTTATTTCATAAATGGATTCAACAAAGTATGCACATTCTACGTCATAACGACTTTCTATAGTTTGCGCATTCGTCCGGAAATAAGAAAAGCTTACTTCCACCGTTTTTTAAAATCACAGCTTCTAGAAGGTTACATGATTTCGTAAAAAACATGAGTTTTTAGAAAATGTGTTTTATTTCATAAATGGAATCTACAAAGTGTGCACATTCTACGTCATAATGACTTTCTATAGTTTGCGCATGCGTCTGGAAATAAGAAAAGCTTACCTCCCCCGTTTTTTCAAATCACAGATTCTAGAATGTTTACATGATTTCTTAAAAAACACGATTTTTAGAAAATGTGTTTTATTTCATAAATGGAATCAACAAACTATGCACATTCTACGTCATAACGACTTTTTATAGTTTTTGCATGCGTCCGGAAATAAGAAAAGCTTACTTCCCCCGTTTTTTAAAATCACAGCTTCTAGAAGGTTTACATGATTTCGTAAAAAACACAAGTTTTTAGAAAATGTGTTTTATTTCATAAATGGAATCAACAAAGTATGCACATTCTACGTCATAACGACTTTCTATAGTTTGCGCATTCGTCCGGAAATAAGAAAAGCTTACTTCCACTGTTTTTTAAAATCACAGCTTCTATAAGGTTTACATGATTTCTTAAAAAACACGAGTTTTTAGAAAATGTGTTTTATTTCATAAATGGAATCAACAAAGTATGCACATTCTACGTCATAATGACATTCTATTATTTGCGCATTTGTCCGGAAATAAGAAAAGCTTACTTCCACCGTTTTTTAAAATCACAGCTTCTAGAAGTTTTACATGATTTCATAAAAAGCACGCGTTTTTAGAAAATGTGTTTTATTTCATAAATGGAATCTACAAAGGATGCACATTCTACGTCATAACAACTTTCGATAGTTTGCCCATGCGTCCGGAAATAAGAAAAGCTTACTTCCCCCGTTTTTTAAAATCACAGCTTCTAGAAAGTTTACATGATTTCTTAAAAAACACGAGCTTTTAGAAAATGTGTTTTATTTCATAAATGGAATCTACAAAGTATGGACATTCTACGTCATAACGACTTTCTATAGTTTGCGCATGCATCCGGAAATAAGAAAAGCTTACTTCCCCCGTTTTTTAAAATCACAGCTTCTAGAAGGTTTACATGATTTCTTAAAAAACAGGAGTTTTTAGAAAATGCGTTTAATTTCCTAAATGGAATCAACAAAGTATGCACATTCTACGTCATAACGACTTTCTATAGTTTGCGCATGCGTTTGGAAATAAGAAAAGCTTACTTCCCCCGTTTTTTAAAATCACAGCTTCTAGAAGGTTTACATGATTTCGTAAAAAACACGAGTTTTCAGAAAATGTGTTTTATTTCATAACTGGAATCTACAAAGTATAAACATTCTACGTCATAACGACTTTCTATAGTTTGCGCATGCGTTTGGAAATAAGAAAAGCTTACTTCCCCCGTTTTTTTAAATCACAGCTTCTAGAAGGTTTACATGATTTCTTAAAAAACACGAGTTTTTAGAAAATATGTTTCATTTCATAAATGGAATCAACAAAGTATGCACATTCTACGTCATAACAACTTTCTATAGTTTGCGCATGCATTTGGAAATAAGAAAAGCTTACTTCCCCCGTTTTTTAAAATCACAGCTTCTAGAAGGTTTACATGATTTCTTAAAAAGCACGAGGTTTTAGAAAATGTGTTTTATTTCATAAATGGAATCAACAAAGTATGCACATTCTACGTCATAACGGCTATCTATAGTTTGCGCATGCGTCCGGAAATAAGAAAAGTTTACATCCACCGTTTTTTAAAATGACAGCTTCTAGAAGGTTTACATGATTTTGTAAAAAACACGAGTTTTCAGAAAATGTGTTTTATTTCATAACTGGAATCTACAAAGTATAAACATTCTACGTCATAACGACTTTCTATAGTTTGCGCATTCGTTCAGAAATAAGAAAAGCTTACTTCCACCGTTTTTTAAAATCACAGCTTCTAGAAGGTTTACATGATTTCTTAAAAAACACTAGTTTTTAGAAAATGTGTTTTATTTCATAAATTGAATCAACAAAGTATGCACATTCTACGTCATAACGACTTTCTATAGTTTGCGCATTCGTCCGGAAATAAGAAAAGCTTACTTCCACCGTTTTTTAAAATCACAGCTTCTAGAAGGTTTACATGATTTCGTAAAAAACACGAGTTTTTAGAAAATGTGTTTTATTTGATAAATGGAATCTACAAAGTATGCACATTCCACGTCATAACGACTTTCTATAGTTTGCGCATGTGTCTGGAAATGAGAAAAGCTTACTTCCCCGTTTTTTAAAATCACAGCTTCTAGAAGGTTTACATGATTTCGTAAAAAACACGAGTTTTTAGAAAATGTGTTTTATTTCATAAATGGAATCTACAAAGTATGTACATTCTACGTCATAATGACTTTCTATAGTTTGCGCATGCGTCCGGAAATAAGAAAAGCTTACTTCCACCGTTTTTTAAAATCACAGCTTCTAGAAGGTTTACATGATTTCGTAAAAAACACGAGTTTTTAGAAAATGTGTTTTATTTCATAAATGGAATCAACAAAGTATGCACATTCTATGTCATAACAAATTTCTATAGTTTGCGCATGCATCCGGAAATAAGAAAAGCTTACTTCCCCGTTTTTTTAAATGACAGCTTCTAGAAGGTTTACATGATTTCGTAAAAAACACGAGTTTTTAGAAAATGTGTTTTATTTCATAAATGGAATCTACAAAGTATGCACATTATACGTCATAACGACTTTCTATAGTTTGCCCATGCGTCTAGAAATAAGAAAAGCTTACTTCCCCCGTTTTTTAAAATCACAGCTTCTAGAAGGTTTACATGATTTCGTAAAAAACAAGAGTTTTTAGAAAATGTGTTTTATTTCATAAATGGAATCTACAAAGTATGCACATTCTACGTCATAACGAGTTTCTATAGTTTGCGCATGCGGCCGGAAATAAGAAAAGCTTACTTCCCCCGTTTTTTAAAATCACAGCTTCTAGAAGGTTTACATGATTTCTTAAAAAACACTAGTTTTAAGAAAATGTGTTTTATTTCATAAATGGAATCAACAAAGTATGCACATTCTACGTCATAACGACTTTCTATAGTTTGAGCATTCGTCCGGAAATAAGAAAAGCTTACTTCCACCATTTTTTAAAATCACAGCTTCTAGAAGGTTTACATGATTTCGTAAAAAACATGACTTTTTAGAAAATGTGTTTTATTTCATAAATGGAATCTACAAAGTATGCACATTCTACGTCATAACGACTTTCTATAGTTTGCGCATGCGTCTGGAAATAAGAAAAGCTTACTTCCCCCGTTTTTTAAAATCACAGCTTCTAGAAGGTTTACATGGTTTCTTAAAAAACAGGAGTTTTTATAAAATGTGTTTTATTTCATAAATGGAATCAACAAAGTATGCACATTCTACGTCATAACGACTTTCTATAGTTTGCGCATGTGTCTTGAAATAAAAAAAGCTTACTTCCACCGTTTTTTAAAATCACAGCTTCTAGAAGGTTTACATGATTTCTTAAAAAACACTAGTTTTTAGAAAATGTGTTTTATTTCATAAATGAAATCAACAAACTATGCACATTCTACGTCATAACGACTTTCTATAGTTTGCGCATTCGTCCGGAAATAAGAAAAGCTTACTTACAGCGTTTTTTAAAATCACAGCTTCTAGAAGGTTTACATGATTTCTTAAAAAACACGAGTTTTTAGAAAATGTGTTTTATTTCATAAATGGAATCAACAAAGTATGCACATTCTACGTCATAACGACTTTCTATTGTTTGCGCATCAGTCCGGAAATAAGAAAAGCTTACTTCCCCCGTTTTTTGAAATCACAGCTTCTAGAAGTTTTACATGGTTTCTTAAAAAACACGAGTTTTTAGAAAATGTGTTTTATTTCATAAATGGAATCAACAAAGTATGCACATTCTACGTCATAACGACTTTCTATAGTTTGCCCATTCATCCGGAAATAAGAAAAGCTTACTTCCAGCGTTTTTTAAAATCACAGCTTCTAGAAGGTTTACATGATTTCTTAAAAAACACGAGTTTTTAGAAAATGTGTTTTATTTCATAAATGGAATCAACAAAGTATGCACATTCTATGTCATAATGACTTTATATAGTTTGCGCATGTGTTTGGAAATAAGAAAAGCTTACTTCCCCCGTTTTTTAAAATCACTGCTTCTAGAAGGTTTACATGCTTTCTTAAAGAACGTGAGTTTTTAGAAAATGTGTTTTATTTTATAAATGGAATCAAAAAAGTATGCACATTCTACGTCATAACGACTTTCTATAGTTTGCGCATTCATCCAGAAATAAGAAAAGCTTACTTCCAGCGATTTTTAAAATCACAGCTTCTAGAAGGTTTACATGATTTCTTAAAAAACACGAGTTTTTAGAAAATGTGTTTTATTTCATAAATGGAATCAACAAAGTATGCACATTCTATGTCATAATGACTTTCTATAGTTTGCGCATGTGTTTGGAAATAAGAAAAGCTTACTTCCCCCGTTTTTTAAAATCACTGCTTCTAGAAGGTTTACATGGTTTCTTAAAGAACATGAGTTTTTAGAAAATGTGTTTTATTTCATAAATGGAATCAACAAAGTATGCACATTCTATGGCATAACGACTTTCTATAGTTTGCGCATGCGTCCGGAAATAAGAAAAGCTTACTTCCACCGTTTTTTAAAATCACAGCTTCTAGAAGGTTTACATGATTTCTTAAAAAACACTAGTTTTTAGAAAATGTGTTTTATTTCATAAATGGAATCAACAAAGTATGCACATTCTACGTCATAACGAATTTCTATAGTTTGCGCATTCGTCCGGAAATAAGAAAAGCTTACTTCCAGCGTTTTTTAAAATCACAGCTTCTAGAAGGTTTACATGATTTCATAAAAAACACGAGTTTTTAAAAAATGTGTTTTAGTTCATAAATGGAATCTACAAAGTGTGCACATTCTACGTCATAATGACTTTCTATAGTTTGCGCATGCGTCTGGAAATAAGAAAAGCTTACCTCCCCCGTTTTTTAAAATCACGGATTCTAGAAGGTTTACATGATTTCTTAAAAAACACGACTTTTTAGAAAATGTGTTTTATTTCATAAATGGAATCAACAAAGTATGCACATTCTACCTCATAACGACTTTCTTTATTTTGCACATGCGTCCGGAAATAAGAAAAGCTTACTTCCCCCGTTTTTTAAAATCACAGCTTCTAGAAGGTTTACATGATTTCTTAAAAAACACTAGTTTTTAGAAAATTTGTTTTATTTCATAAATGGAATCAACAAAGTATGCACATTCTACGTCATAACGACTTTCTATAGTTTGCGCATTCGTCCGGAAATAAGAAAAGCTTACTTCCAACATTTTTTCAAAATCACAGCTTCTATAAGGTTTACATGATTTCTTAAAAAACACGAGTTTTTAGAAAATGTGTTTTATTTCATAAATGGAATCTACAAAGTATGCACATTCTACGTCATAACGACTTTCTATAGCTTGTGCATGCATCCGGAAATAAGAAAAGCTTACTTCCCCCTTTTTTCAAAATCACAGCTTCTAGAAGGTTTACATGATTTCTTAAAAAACATGATTTTTTAGAAAATGTATTTTATTTCATAAATGGAATCAACAAAGTATGCACATTCTACATTATAACGACTTTCTATAGTTTGCACATGCGTCCGGAAATAAGAAAAGCTTACTTCCACCGTTTTTTTAAATCACAGCTTCTAGATGGTTTGCATGATTTCTTAAAAAACACAAGTTTTTAGAAAATGTGTTTTATTTCATAAATGGAATCAACAAAGTATGCACATTCTACGTCATAACGACTTTCTCTAGTTTGCGCATGCGTCCGGAAATAATAAAAGCTTACTTCCACCGTTTTTTAAAATCACAGCTTCTAGAAGGTTTACATGATTTCGTAAAAAACACGAGTTTTTAAAAAATGTGTTTTAGTTCATAAATGGAATCTACAAAGTGTGCACATTCTATGTCATAATGACTTTCTATAGTTTGCGCATCCGTCTGGAAATAAGAAAAGCTTACCTCCCCCGTTTTTTAAAATCACGGATTCTAGAAGGTTTACATGATTTCTTAAAAAACACGACTTTTTAGAAAATGTGTTTTATTTCATAAATGGAATCAACAAAGTATGCACATTCTACGTCATAACGGATTTCTATAGTTTGCGCATGCGTACGGAAATAAGAAAAGATTACTTCCACCGTTTTTTAAAATCACAGCTTCTAGAAGGTTTACATGATTTCTTAAAAAACACTAGTTTTTAGAAAATTTGTTTTATTTCATAAATGGAATCAACAAAGTATGCACATTCTACGTCATAACGACTTTCTATAGTTTGCGCATTCGTCCGGAAATAAGAAAAGCTTACTTCCAGCGTTTTTTAAAATCACATCTTCTATAAGGTTTACAAGATTTCTTAAAAAACACGAGTTTTTAGAAAATGTGTTTTATTTCATAAATGGAATCAACAAAGTATGCACATTCTACGTCATAACGACTTTCTATAGTTTGCGTATTCGACAGGAAATAAGAAAAGCTTACTTCCACAGTTTTTTAAAATCACAGCTTCTAGAATGTTTACATGATTTCGTAAAAAACATGAATGTTTAGAAAATGTGTTTTATTTCATAAATGGAATCTACAAAGTACGCACATTCTTCGTCATAACGACTTTCTATAGTTTGCGCATGCGTTTGGAAATAAGAAAAGCTTACTTCCCCCGTTTTTTAAAATCACAGCTTCTAGAAGGTGTAAATGATTTCTTAAAAAACACGAGTTTTTAGAAAATGTGTTTTATTTCATAAATGGAATCAACAAAGTATGCACATTCTACGTCATAACGACTTTCTATAGTTTGCGCATGCGTCCGGAAATAAGAAAAGCTTACCTCCACCGTTTTTTAAAATCAGAGCTTCTAGAAGGTTTACATGATTTCTTAAAAAACACTAGTTTTTAGAAAATTTGTTTTATTTCATAAATGGAATCAACAAAGTATGCACATTCTACGTCATAACGACTTTCTATAGTTTGCGCATTCGTCCGGAAATAAGAAAAGCTTACTTCCAGCGTTTTTTAAAATCACAGCTTCTATAAGGTTTACATGATTTCTTAAAAAACACGAGTTTTTAGAAAATGTGTTTTATTTCATAAATGGAATCAACAAAGTATGCACATTCTACGTCATAACGACTTTCTATAGTTTGCGCATGTGTCCGGAAATAAGAAAAGCTTACTTCCACCATTTTTTAAAATCACAGCTTGTAGAAGGTTTACATGATTTCGTAAAAAACACGAATTTTTAGAAAATGTGCTTTATTTCATAAATGGAATCTACAAAGTGTTCAAATTCTACGTCATAACGACTTTCTATAGCTTGTGCATGCATCCGGAAATAAGAAAAGCTTACTTCCCCCTTTTTTCAAAATCACAGCTTCTAGAAGGTTTACATGATTTCTTAAAAAACACGAGATTTTAGAAAATGTATTTTATTTCATAAATGGAATCAACAAAGTATGCACATTCTACGTCATAACGACTTTCTATAGTTTGCGCATGCGTCAAGAAATAAGAAAAGCTAACTTCCACCGTTTTTTTAAATCATAGCTTCTAGAAGGTTTAGATGATTTCTTAAAAAACACGAGTTTTTAGAAAATGTGTTTTATTTCATAAATGGAATCAACAAAGTATGCACATTCTACGTCATAACGACTTTCTATAGTTTGCGTATTCGACCGGAAATAAGAAAAGCTTACTTCCACAGTTTTTTAAAATCACAGCTTCTAGAATGTTTACATGATTTCGTAAAAAACACGAATTTTTAGAAAATGTGTTTTATTTCATAAATGGAATCTACAAAGTACGCACATTCTTCGTCATAACGACTTTCTATAGTTTGCGCATGCGTTTGGAAATAAGAAAAGCTTACTTCCCCCATTTTTTAAAATCACAGCTTCTAGAAGGTTTACATGATTTCTTAAAAAACACGAGTTTTTAGAAAATGTGTTTTATTTCATAAATGGAATCAACAAAATCTGCACATTCTACGTCATAACGACTTTCTATAGTTTGCGCATGCGTCCGGAAATAAGAAAAGCTTACTTCCACCATTTTTTAAAATCACAGCTTCTAGAAGGTTTACATGATTTCTTAAAAAACACTAGTTTTTAGAAAATGTGTTTTATTTCATAAATGGAATCAACAAAGTATGCACATTCTACGTCATAACGACTTTCTATAGTTTGCGCATTCGTCCGGAAATAAGAAAAGCTTTCTTCCACCGTTTTTTAAAATTACAGCTTCTAGAAGGTTTACATGGTTTCGTAAAAAACACGAGTTTTTAGAAAATGTGTTTTATTTCATAAATGGAATCTACAAAGTATACACATTCTACGTCATAATGACTTTCTATAGTTTGCGCATGTGTCCGGAAATAAGAAAAGCTTACTTCCCCCGTTTTTTAAAATCACAGCTTCTAGAAGGTTTACATGATCTCTTAAAAAACACGAGTTTTTAGAAAATGTGTTTTATTTCATAAATGGAATCAACAAAGTACGCACATTCTTCGTCATAAGGACTTTCTATAGTTTGCGCATGCGTCCGGAAATAAGAAAAGCTTACTTCCACCATTTTTTAAAATCACAGCTTGTAGAAGGTTTACATGATTTCGTAAAAAAAATGAGTTTTTAGAAAATGTGTTTTATTTCATAAATGGAATCAACAAAATCTGCACATTCTACGTCATAACGACTTTCTATAGTTTGCGCATGCGTCCGCAAATAAGAAAAGCTTACTTCCACCGTTTTTTAAAATCACAGCTTCTAGAAGGTTTACATGATTTCTTAAAAAACACGAGTTTTAAGAAAATGTGTTTTATTTCATAAATGGAATCAACAAAGTATGCACATTCTACGTCATAACGACTTTCTATAGTTTGAGCATTCGTCCGGAAATAAGAAAAGCTTTCTTCCACCGTTTTTTAAAATTACAGCTTCTAGAAGGTTTACATGATTTCGTAAAAAACACGAGTTGTTAGAAAATGTGTTTTATTTCATAAATGGAATCTACAAAGTATACACATTCTACGTCATAATGACTTTCTATAGTTTGCGCATGTGTCCGGAAATAAGAAAAGCTTACTTCCCCCGTTTTTTAAAATCACAGCTTCTAGAAGGTTTACATGATCTCTTAAAAAACACGAGTTTTTAGAAAATGTGTTTTATTTCATAAATGGAATCAACAAAGTACGCACATTCTACGTCATAAGGACTTTCTATAGTTTGCGCAAACGTCCGGAAATAAGAAAAGTTTACTTCCACCATTTTTTAAAATCACAGCTTGTAGAAGGTTTACATGATTTCGTAAAAAACACGAGTTTTTAGAAAATGTGTTTTATTTCATAAATGGAATCAACAAAGTATGCACATTCTATGTCATAACAACTTTCTATACTTTCAGCATGCGTTTGGAAATAAGAAAAGCTTACTTCCCCCGTTTTTTAAAATCACAACTTCTAGAAGGTTTACATGATTTCTTAAAAAACACGAGTTTTTAGAAAATTTGTTTTATTTCATAAATGGAATCAATAAAGTATGCACATTCTACTTCATAATGACTTTCTATAGTTTGCGCATGCATTTGGAAATAAGAAAAGCTTACTTCCCCCGTTTTTTAAAATCACAGCTTCTAGAAGGTTTACATGATTTCTTAAAAAACACGAGGTTTTAGAAAATGTGTTTTATTTCATAAATGGAATCAACAAAGTATGCACATTCTACGTCATAACGGCTATCTATAGTTTGCGCATGCGTCCAGAAATAAGAAAAGCTTACTTCCACCGTTTTTTAAAATCACAGCGTCTAGAAGGTTTACATGATTTCGTAAAAAACACGAGTTTTCAGAAAATGTGTTTTATTTCATAACTGGAATCTACAAAGTATAAACATTCTACGTCATAACGAATTTCTATAGTTTGCGCATTCGTCCAGAAATAAGAAAAGCTTACTTCCACCGTTTTTTAAAATCACAGCTTCTAGAAGGTTTACATGATTTCTTAAAAAACACTAGTTTTTAGAAAATGTGTTTTATTTCATAAATGGAATCAACAAAGTATGCACATTCTACGGCATAACGACTTTCTATAGTTTGCGCATTCGTCCGGAAATAAGAAAAGCTTACTTCCAGCGTTTTATAAAGTCACAGCTTCTAGAAGGTTTACATGATTTCGTAAAAAACACGAGTTTTTAGAAAATGTGTTTTATTTCATAAATGGAATCTACAAAGTATGCACATTCTACGTCATAACTACTTTCTATAGTTTGCGCATGCGTCCGGAAATAAGAAAAGCTTACTTCCCCCGTTTTTTAAAATCACAGCTTCTAGAAGGTTTACAAGATTTCTTAAAAAACACGAGTTTTTAGAAAATGTGTTTTATTTCATAAATGGAATCAACAAAGTATCCACATTCTACGTCATAACGACTTTCTATTGTTTGTGCATGCATTTGGAAATAAGAAAAGCTTACTTCCCCCATTTTTTAAAATCACAGCTTCTAGAAGGTTTACATGATTTCTTAAAAAACACGAGGTTTTAGAAAATGTGTTTTATTTCATAAATGGAATCAACAAAGTATGCACATTCTACGTCATAACGGCTATCTATAGTTTGCGCATGCGTCCGGAAATAAGAAAAGCTTACTTCCACCGTTTTTTAAAATCACAGCATCTAGAAGGTTTACATGATTTCTTAAAAAACACGAGTTTTTAGAAAATGTGTTTTATTTCATAAATGGAAACAACAAAGTATGCACATTCTATGTCATAACGACTTTCTATAGTTCGCGCATGCATTTGGAAATAAGAAAAGCTTACTTCTCCCGTTTTTTAAAATCACAGCTTCTAGAAGGTTTACGTGATTTCTTAAAAAACACGATTTTTTAGAAAATGTGTTTTATTTCATAAATGGAATCAACAAAGTATGCACATTCTACGTCATAACGACTTTCTATAGTTTGCCCATGCGTCCGGAAATAAGAAAAGCTTACTGCCCCTGTTTTTTAAAATCACAGCTTATAGAAGGTTTACATGATTTCTTAAAAAACACGAGTTTTTAGAAAATGTGTTTTATTTCATAAATGGAATCAACAAATTATGCACATTCTACGTCATAACGACTTTCTATAGTTTGCGCATGCATATGGAAATAAGAAAAGGTTACTTCCCCAGTTTTTTAAAATCACAGCTTCTAGAAGGTTTACATGATTTCTTAAAAAACACGAGTTTTTAGAAAATGTGTTTTATTTCATAAATGGAATCAACAAAGTATGCACATTCTACGTCATAACGAATTTCTATAGTTTGCGCATGCGTCCAGAAATAAGAACAACTTACTTCCGCAATTTTTTAAAATCACAGCTTCTAGAAGGTTTACATGATTTCTTAAAAAACATGAGTTTTTAGAAAATGTGTTTTATTTCATAAATGGAATCAACAAAGTCTGCACATTCTACGTCATAACGACTTTCTATAGTTTGCGCATGCGTTTGGAAATAAGAAAAGCTTACTTCCCCCGTTTTTTAAAATCACAGCTTCTAGAAGGTTTACATGATTTCGTAAAAAACACGAGTTTTTAGAAAATGTGTTTTATTTCATAAATGGAATCAACAAAGTATGCACATTCTACGTCATAACAACTTTCTATTGTTTGCGCATGCGTCCGGAAATAAGAAAAGCTTACTTCCACCGTTTTTTTAAATCACAGCTTCTAGAAGGTTTACATGATTTCGTAAAAAACACTTGTTTTTAAAAAATGTGCTTTATTTCATAAATGGAATCAACAAAGTATGCACATTCTACGTCATAACGACTTTCTATAGTTTGCGCATGTGTTTTTGTTAGGAACCCATGTCTTTACTTTGTTAGTATGTTGTTATTGGACGCATATGCTTTGTAAGTCGTCCCGTAGTATTTGTTGATCAATAGTTGTGTTATTGTTGTTGGCGCATATGCTTTGTAAGTCGCCCGTAGTATTGTTGATCCATAGTTTGTAACGGCCCATGGTTTCGACCCATAGTATTGGCGCCTAGAATTAGTATATAAGTGTGTGTTGAGACCTATGAAGGCACCGTGAAGTTATTTGTATTGAGCTTGCTCAAAGGAGGTTACCCCCTCAAAGTGGCCTGTGATCAATACAAAAGTGATTCTGAGTTCTGTCATTTCTGCTATTTCGTGTATTATTGTTAATTAATTGTTGCAGGTGCCTCACATCTGGTATCAGAGCACTTTCTTGGGCTCGCTGGGTGAAATTTCTGCCAAATTTTTTTTTCACATCTGTTGCAGGTTCGGATTTGGGAATAATCCCTATCCGCTTAACTGTGGGAAGTACTTGGGCATAAGCCCTAAAACTCATTGTGAGGAGTACCACAGGAACCCCGAAGTAGCTGGCCCATTGAGAGGACCTGCCGGCGAAAAGGGCAACGACCCCTACCTGATTGACTAGTTCCCACCCGTGAGGTAAACCAAGAGCTGTCGTTTGTGGCAAAGCGGTTATCAGTTTTACCTGAGCCGTGGAGTGAGGGGTACTGCCCCAATACGCAAGCCGTCAGACAGCATTGTTGGCCGAGTGAAAACCCTGAACCGTTAGGAAGCCGCACATACCTGGGGTCCATATCTGCTGAACTATTGTCGATCACTGCTGCGCCGTTTCAGATCCATTTTGCAAGCCGTTCCAGATTCAGCCGGTCGGCGTTGTTCTAGATTTCTTCTGAGCCGTAGCCGCTCCAGTCTGTAAAAAAATAAAAAAAGAGCCGTAGCCGCTCCAATCTGAAAAAAAATAAAAATAAATAAAAAATAAAAAAATAAAAAATAAAAAATAAAAAAAAAAATTTCAGTTTTTTCTCCATATCTCCCTTGTTTTACCTCTGTTTCCCTTGAAATTTTCAGGGAAGCCCTGTCATTCCATTCTACATATTTCATCCCTGAGGACCCTATCCTCAGATCCCCTTCCTACAGCCCGAAATCCCACATTTGTCTATTTTTAGGGTTTGCCATAACTTCCTCAGATTTCACCCAATCACCCTCAAATTTTACCACAGATCTCATTTCTGAATTCCTCTTCTTTGTTCCCCTCTGCCCAATTTTCCCATTCTTTCACCCCACTTCTGAAATCCTCATTTTTGCCTCCCTTCCTATCCAACAGTGTCCAAAACCTAGTCAAACCCCAATTACCATTCTGATTTTTTGCCAAATCCAAATTTTCCCGTACTGAAGTAGTTCCTGTTTTTGTTTTCCTACCCAATCAGGAAAAAAAAAAAAAATCCCGGTTATGGTTGTCACCCGTGCAGGAGCAAAAACCATGGAGGAAGCACTTGCAGCCATCCAAGCCAAACTCCAGGATCTGGATGAAAAATTTCTCGGTCTCCATCTTGAACATTCAGCTATGAACAACAAACGGCAGTCCGAGTCTTCAGTAGACAATGGGTTCTCTTCTTCCAGCAATTTCCGTGGTCCGAAGCTTGATTTTCCTCGCTTCAATGGTACCGATCCAACTGGATGGATCTATCGTGCAGAACAGTATTTCAGTCTGCATAATACTTTTGATGTCAACAAAGTTCCATTGGCATCCTTTCATTTGGAACAGGAAGCTCTTCAATGGTACCGTTGGTACATCAAGGCTCATCCAGAGCCCAACTGGTCAGACTTTTGTCAGCTCCTTTTGCAACGATTTGGTCCTAGTGCTTTTGATGACTTCACAGGAGCCCTCACTAAAATTCGCCAAACTGGCACTGTGAGAGAGTATCAAACAGAATTTGAGAATCTAGCCAACCACACCGAAGGATTGACTGATGAATTTTACCGGAGTTGTTTTATCAGTGGTCTAAAGGATGCCATTCGCTCTGAGGTCAAAATGTTCTGTCCCAACACAATGATGGAAGCACTCGGGTTGGCTAAGTTGGCAGAAGACAAGATTGCAGCCCAGCAACGCTCCAAGCCCACTTTTGTTCCCTTCAAAAATATGGGTTCTCAGCGACCACCTATACCGCAGGCTCCTCGACCGACTCCTATCAAGCGTTTGTCTGAAGCAGAGATGCAAGCACGCAGAGAAAAGGGGCTTTGCTATAATTGTGATGAGAAATTCACTCGGGGACATCGATGTGTTCAGCAAAAGCTCTATCTCCTGGATGTGGAGTCTCCGCCGGCCTCTGAAATGGGTGACGAAGATCCAGAAACACTGGATGCTCCTGTCGACATTCAGGAACCGCCTATTGACCCTCCGTCTCAGGATGACCAGCTAGAGATATCTCTCCATGCTTTAGATGGAATCACCACCCCCCAAACAATGCGGGTCAGGGGTTACTTCAAGAAGCTTCCTCTTACCATCCTCATTGATTCTGGTAGCACTCATAATTTCATTGACCCTCGGATCGCCAAACAAGCTGATTGTTTTATCCATCCTTGCTCCAACTTTGAAGTCATGATTGCCAATGGGGGCACCTTACCTTGCAAAGGGAAGTGTCGAAATGTGCGTATCTCTATGGGAGATTATATCCTGCGCTCTGACATGTTTGCCTTGCCCTTAGGCGGATGTGATGTGGTTTTGGGCGCTCAATGGCTACGCACACTCGGCCCTATCTTATGGGATTTTGCCGAACTTTGGATGCAGTTTTCCCTCAATGGACACAAACACACATTGACAGGATTACAACCAGGTTCTCTCAGCATCATCAGTTCACATCACATGGAGAAACTCCTCAAGAAGAGTTCACATGGTGTCATCGCTCAGATCAGTTCCATCCAGATGCAACCATCCACGGTCTCCACTACTCCTTTGGATATACAACAAATTCTGAATCGATATACAGGTGTCTTTGCTGAACCAGTGGGATTACCACCTTCCAGGCCGAAAGACCATCGTATTCAGCTCCTTCCTGGCAGCGTTCCTTCCAACATCAGGCCCTATCGCTACCCATTTCACCAAAAAACAGAGATTGAAATGCTCGTGCGGGATTTATTGAAGCAAGGTATTATTCGCCCAAGCACTAGTTCCTTTTCTTCTCCAGTTATTCTTGTCCGCAAAAAAGATGGGTCATGGCGCCTCTGCATTGACTTCCGAGCACTTAATCACCTCACCATCAAGGATAAGTTTCCAATTCCTGTTGTTGATGAGCTTCTTGATGAGCTTCATGGGGCTCACTTTTTCTCCAAGTTGGATCTTCGTTCTGGGTATCATCAAATTCGGGTTCATGAGGAGGATATTCCTAAAACAGCTTTCCGCACACATGATGGCCATTATGAGTTTTTGGTCATGCCCTTTGGCCTCACTAATGCTCCTTCCACATTCCAGGCCCTAATGAATAAAATATTTCGACCCTACTTGCGGAAATTCATTCTGGTATTCTTTGATGATATCCTCATCTACAGTAAAACATGGGATGAACATCTCCAGCATCTGGATCTTGTCATGCAACTTTTCTCTGACCATCATCTCCATGCCAAGCAGTCTAAATGTGTTTTTGGACAAAAGGAAGTTGAGTATCTCGGGCACATTATCTCAGCACAAGGGGTTCGCGTGGATCCTGCCAAAATCGATGCCATGAACAATTGGCCACGTCCTCAGACACTCAAGAGCCTTCGTGGTTTTTTTGGGGTTGACTGGCTACTACCGCAAGTTTGTCAAGGATTATGGGAAGATTGCAGCTCCATTAACTGCCCTATTGAAAAAAGATGCTTTTACATGGACACCTGCTGCTCAGTGTGCATTTAACAAACTAAAACAAGCTATGTGTACTACACCTGTGCTAGCTATGCCCGATTTTTCCAAGCCCTTCACTATTGAGAGTGATGCTTGTGGCAATGGACTTGGTGCTGTTCTCCTTCAAGATGAACACCCCATTGCATTCACCAGCAAAGCCCTTTCAGGTAAGAATTTAGCTGCCTCTACCTATGAGAAGGAAATGATGGCTATTTTGCATGCAGTACAGAAGTGGCGTCCATACCTATTAGGGAATCATTTCTGCATCAAGACTGATCACCAGAGTTTGAAATATTTCTTGGACCAGCGTGTCTCCTCCCCGGCACAATAGAAATGGGTTAGCAAACTCATGGGTTATGACTATGAGATCACTTACAAGAAGGGTAAAGACAATATTGCGGCAGATGCTCTTTCTCGTACATTTGATGCCCAAGGTTCTCTTTCAGCTATTTCTATGCCTGTTCCAAATTGGTTGCAATCTGTTCAACAGGGTTATGTCAATGACTCTTCCTTATCTCAGATCATCCAGCGCTTGACCAACAATCCTTCTGTGGTCCCACATTACTCTTGGGATGGTGCTTCTCTGCGATACAAGGGTCGTCTGGTGCTTCCCCAGAGCATAGATCTTCAACAGGCTGTCTTCTATGAACTCCATGCTTCTCCATCAGCCGGGCACTCTGGGTTCCTCAAAACTTATGAACGAGCACGGCGTAACTTCTTTTGGCAGGGCATGAAAAGGACAATTCAACAGATGGTGGCTGAATGTGATACCTGCCAGCGCAATAAGGGTGAAACAACACTCCCTCCAGGATTGCTTGAACCCTTGCCCATACCTACACGGATTTGGACAGATATTTCTATGGATTTCATCGAAGGGCTCCCTAAATCTGGCGGAAAGACAGTGATTCTCGTTGTGGTTGACCGTCTCTCCAAATATAGTCATTTTTGTGCTCTTAGCCATCCCTATACAGCCTCCTCCGTCGCTCAAATTTTTATGGAACAGATCTTTCGTCTTCATGGCATCCCTTCTTCCATTGTCTCGGATCGTGATGCGACTTTCACTAGTCATTTTTGGACAGAACTATTTCGCCACACCGGCACCAAACTGAAGATGAGTTCAGGGTATCACCCACAAACAGATGGTCAGACTGAAATTGTTAATAAATGCTTGGAAACTTATCTTCGTTGCTTCGCCTCAGAACAACAACATCAGTGGGCAAAGTGGCTTCCTCTCGCTGAATGGTGGTACAATACCTCTTACCACACTGCCTCCAAAATGACCCCATATGAAGCAGTCTATGGTCAGGCACCTCCAGCTCTTCTTCCATACACCCCCACCAATTCACCAGTTCAGGAAGTTGACAGGGTCCTTCGAAACCGAGATCAGATTCTTCGCATTTTGCGGGACAATATTCACATGGCAAGGAATTGCATAAAGCAACAAGCTGATCAACACCGTTCAGAGCGCACCTTTCAAGTCGGCGATATGGTTTTTCTTCGTCTCCAGCTGTACAAATAATCCTCCTTGAAACTCAAAGGACGTCATAAGCTCGCTCCAAAGTTCTATGGGCCATATCGGATTCTTCAGAAGATTGGGTCCGTCACTTATAAATTGGAACTTCCTCCTTCTTCCCGCATTCATCCAGTCTTTCATGTCTCTTGTCTGAAGAAAGTTCTTGGCACCAACATCAGCGGCCAAACAATTTTACCCGAACTGGATAATGAAGGATCCATCCTTTTGGAGCCAGAGGCCATCCTCAATCGGCGCACGCGTCAGCTTCGGTCTCGCTCTATCACAGAGGTCTTAATTCAGTGGCACGGCATGCAAACAGAGGATGCTACATGGGAACCACTCCTTCAGATTCAATAACAATTTCCACATCTAAAGCTTTGAGGACAAAGCTTTTTTTCAAGGGGGAGGGGATGTTAGGAACCCATGTCTTTACTTTGTTAGTATGTTGTTATTGGACGTATATGCTTTGTAAGTCGTCCCGTAGTATTTGTTGATCAATAGTTGTGTTATTGTTGTTGGCGCATATGCTTTGTAAGTCGCCCGTAGTATTGTTGATCCATAGTTTGTAACGGCCCATGGTTTCGACCCATAGTATTGGCGCCTAGAATTAGTATATAAGTGTGTGTTGAGACCTATGAAGGCACTGTGAAGTTATTTGTATTGAGCTTGCTCAAAGGAGGTTGCCCCCTCGAAGTGGCCTGTGATCAATACAAAAGTGATTCTGAGTTCTGTCATTTCTGCTATTTCGCGTATTCTTGTTAATTAATTGTTGCAGGTGCCTCACAGTTTGGAAATAAGAAACGCTTACTTCCCCTGTTTTTTAAAATCACGGCTTCTAGAAGGTTTACATGATTTCGTAAAAAACACGAATTTTTAGAAAATGTGTTTTATTTCATAAATGGAATCAACAAAGTATGCACATTCTACGTCATAACGACTTTCTATAGTTTGCGCATGCGTCCGGAAATAAGAAAAGATTACTTCCCCCGTTTTTTAAAATCACAGCTTCTACAAGGTTTACATGATTTCGTAAAAAACATGAGTTTTTGGAAAATGTGTTTTATTTCATGAATGGAATCTACAAAGTATGCACATTCTACGTCATAAAGACTTTCTATAGTTTGCGCATGCATTTGGAAATATGAAAAGCTTACTTCCCCCGTTTTTTAAAATCACAGCGTCTAGAAGATTTACATGATTTCTTAAAAAACACGAGTTTTTAGAAAATGTGTTTTATTTCATAAATGGAATCAACAAAGTATGCACATTCTACCTCATAACGACTTTCTATAGTTTGCGCATGCGTCCGGAAATAAGAAAAGCTTACTTCCACCGTTTTTTAAAATCACAGCTTCTAGAAGGTTTACATGATTTCTTATAAAACATGAGTTTTTAGAAAATGTGTTTTATTTCATAAATGGAATCTACAAAGTATGCACATTCTACCTCATAACGACTTCCTATTGTTTGCGCATTCGTCCGAAAATAAGAAAAACTTACTTCCACCGTTTTTTAAAATCACAGCTTCTAGAAGGTTTACATGATTTCTTAAAAAACATGAGTTTTTAGAAAATGTGTTTTATTTCATAAATGGAATCTACAAAGTATGCACATTCTACGTCATAACGACTTTCTATAGTTTGAGCATGCGTCCAGAAATAAGAAAAGCTTACTTCCGCTGTTTTTTAAAATCACAGCTTCTAGAAGGTTTACATGGTTTCTTAAAAAACACGAGTTTTTAGAAAATGTGTTTTATTTCATAAATGGAATAAAAACAGTATGCACATTCTACGTCATAACGACTTTCTATAGTTTGCGCATGCGTTTGGAAATAAGAAAAGCTTACTTCCATGGTTTTTTAAAATCACAGCTTCTAGAAGGTTTACATGATTTCTTAAAAAACACGAGTTTTTAGAAAATGTGTTTTATTTCACAAATGGAATCAGAAAGTATGCACATTCTTCGTCATAACGACTTTCTATAGTTTGCGCATTTGTCCGGAAATAAAAAAAGCTTACTTCCACCGTTTTTTAAAAGCACAGCTTCTAGAAGGTTTACATGATTTCGTAAAAAACACGAGTTTTTAGAAAATGTGTTTTATTTCATAAATGGAATCAACAAAGTATGCACATTCTATGTCATAACAAATTTCTATAGTTTGCGCATGCATCCGGAAATAAGAAAAGCTTACTTCCCCCGTTTTTTGAAATGACAGCTTCTAGAAGGTTTACATTATTTCGTAAAAAACACGAGTTTTTAGAAAATGTGTTTTATTTCATAAATGGAATCTACAAAGTATGCACATTCTACGTCATAACGACTTTCTATAGTTTGCGCATGCGTCTGGAAATAAGAAAAGCTTACTTCCCCCGTTTTTTAAAATCACAGCTTCTAGAAGGTTTACATGATTTCGTAAAAAACAAGAGTTTTTAGAAAATGTGTTTTATTTCATAAATGGAATCTACAAAGTATGCACATTCTACGTCATAACGAGTTTCTATAGTTTGCGCATGCAGCCGGAAATAAGAAAAGCTTACTTCCCCCGTTTTTTAAAATCACAGCTTCTAGAAGGTTTACATGATTTCTTAAAAAACACGAGTTTTTAGAAAATGTGTTTTATTTCATAAATGGAATCAACAAAGTATGCACATTCTACGTCATAACGACTTTCTATAGTTTGAGCATTCGTCCGGAAATAAGAAAAGCTTACTTCCACCGTTTTTTAAAATCACAGCTTCTAGAAGGTTTACATGATTTCGTAAAAAACATGACTTTTTAGAAAATGTGTTTTATTTCATAAATGGAATCTACAAAGTATGCACATTCTACGTCATAACGAATTTCTATAGTTTTCGCATGCGTCCGGAAATAAGAAAAGCTTACTTCCACCGTTGTTTAAAATCACAGCTTCTAGAACGTTTACATGATTTTTTTAAAAACACGAGTTTTTTGAAAATGTGTTTTATTTCATAAACCGAATCAACAAAGTATGCACATTCTATGTCATAACGACTTTCTATAGTTTGCGCATGCGTCCAGAAATAAGAAAAGCTTACTTCCCCCGTTTTTTAAAATCACAGCTTCTATAAGGTTTACATGATTTCGTAAAAAACACGAGTTTTTAGAAAATGTATTTTATTTCATAAATGGAATCTACAAAGTATGCACATTCTACGTCATAACGACTTTCTATTGTTTGCGCATGAGTCCGGAAATAAGAAAAGCTTACTTCCCTCGTTTTTTAAAATCACAGCTTCTAGAAGGTTTACATGGTTTCTTAAAAAACATGAGTTTTTAGAAAATGTGTTTTATTTCATAAATGGAATCAACAAAGTATGCACATTCTACGTAATAACGACTTTCTATAGTTTGCGCATTCGTCCGGAAATAAGAAAAGCTTACTTCCAGCGTTTTTTAAAATCACAGCTTCTAGAAGGTTTACATGATTTCGTAAAAAACAAGAGTTTTTAGAAAATGTGTTTTATTTCATAAATGGAATCTACAAAGTATGCACATTCTACGTCATAACGACTTTCTATAGTTTGCGCATGCGGCCGGAAATAAGAAAAGCTTACTTCCCCCGTTTTTTAAAATCACAGCTTCTAGAAGGTTTACATGATTTCTTTAAAAACACGAGTTTTTAGAAAATGTGTTTTATTTCATAAATGGAATCAACAAAGTATGCACATTCTACGTCATAACGACTTTCTATAGTTTGAGCATTCGTCCGGAAATAAGAAAAGCTTACTTCCACCGTTTTTTAAAATCACAGCTTCTAGAAGGTTTACATGATTTCGTAAAAAACACGAGTTTTTAGAAAATGTGTTTTATTTCATAAATGGAATCTACAAAGTATGCACATTCTACGTCATAACGAATTTCTATAGTTTTCGCATGCGTCCGGAAATAAGAAAAGCTTACTTCCACCGTTTTTTAAAATCACAGCTTCTAGAAGGTTTACATGATTTTTTAAAAAACACGAGTTTTTAGAAAATGTGTTTTATTTCATAAACCAAATCAACAAAGTATGCACATTCTATGTCATAACGACTTTCTATAGTTTGCGCATGCGTCCGGAAATAAGAATAGCTTACTTCCCCCGTTTTTTAAAATCACAGCTTCTAGAAGGTTTACATGATTTCGTAAAAAACACGAGTTTTTAGAAAATGTGTTTTATTTCATAAATGGAATCAACAAAGTATGCACATTCTACGTAATAACGACTTTCTATAGTTTGCGCATTCGTCCGGAAATAAGAAAAGCTTACTTCCAGCGTTTTTTAAAATGACATCTTCTAGAAGGTTTACATGATTTTTTAAAAAACACGAGTTTTTAGAAAATGTGTTTTATTTCATAAATGGAATCTACAAAGTATGCACATTCTACGTCATAACAACTTTCTATAGTTTGCGCATGCGTCAGGAAATAAGAAAAGCTTAATTCCCTCGTTTTTTAAAATATCAGCTTCTAGAAGGTTTACATGATTTCTTAAAAAACACGAGTTTTTAGAAAATGTGTTTTATTTCATAAATGGAATCAACAAAGTATGCACATTCTATGTCATAATGACTTTCTATAGTTTGCGCATGTGTTTGGAAATAAGAAAAGCTTACTTCCCATGTTTTTTAAAATCACTGCTTCTAGAAGGTTTACATGGTTTCTTAAAAAACATGAGTTTTTAGAAAATGTGTTTTATTTCATAAATGCAATCAACAAAGTATGCACATTCTACGTCATAACGACTTTCTATAGTTTGCGCATGCGTCCAGAAATAAAAAAAGCTTACTTCCACCATTTTTTAAAATCACAGCTTCTAGAAGGTTTACATGATTTCTTAAAAAACACGAGTTTTTAGAAAATGTGTTTTATTTCATAAATGGAATCAACAAAGTATGCACATTCTACGTCATAACGACTTTCTATAGTTTGCGCATGCGTCCGGAAATAAGAAAAGCTTACTTCCACCGTTTTTTAAAATCACAGCTTCTAGAAGGTTTACATGATTTCGTAAAAAACACGAGTTTTTAGAAAATGTGTTTTATTTCATAAATGCAATCAACAAAGTATGCACATTCTACATCATAACGACTTTCTATAGTTTGCGTATTCGACCGGAAATAAGAAAAGCTTACTTCCACAGTTTTTTAAAATCACAGCTTCTAGAATGTTTACATGATTTCGTAAAAAACATGAGTTTTTAGAAAATGTGTTTTATTTCATAAATCGAATCTACAAAGTACGCACATTCTTTGTCATAATGACTTTCTATAGTTTGTGCATGCATCAAGAAATAAGAAAAGCTTACTTCCCCCTTTTTTCAAAATGACAGCTTCTAGAAGGTTTACATGATTTCTTAAAAAACATGAGTTTTTAGAAAATGTGTTTTCTTTCATAAATGGAATCAGCAAAGTATGCACATTCTACGTCATAACGACTTTCTATAGTTTGCGCATGCGTGCGGAAATAAGAAAAGCTTACTTCCACCGTTTTTTAAAATCACAGGTTCTAGAAGGTTTACATGATTTATTAAAAAACAGGAGTTTTTAGAAAATGTGTTTTATTTCATAAATGGAATCAACAAAGTATGCACATTCTACATCATAATGACTTTCTATAGTTTACGTATTCGACCGGAAATAAGAAAAGCGTAGTTCCACAGTTTTTTAAAATCACAGCTTCTAGAATGTTTACATGATTTCGTAAAAGACACGAGTTTTTAGAAAATGTGTTTTATTTCATAAATTGAATCTACAAAGTACGCACATTCTTCGTTATAACGACTTTCTATAGTTTGCGCATGCGTTTGGAAATAAGAAAAGCGTACTTCCCTCGTTTTTTAAAATCACAACTTCTAGAAGGTTTACATGATTTGTTAAAAAACACGAGTTTTTAGAAAATGTGTTTTATTTCATAAATGGAATCAACAAAGTATGCACATTCCACGTCATAACGACTTTCTATTGTTTGCGCATGCGTCCGGAAATAAGAAAAGCTTACTTCCACCATTTTTGAAAATCACAGCTTCTAGAAGGTTTACATGATTTCGTAAAAAACAAGAGTTTTTTGAAAATGTGTTTTATTTCATAAATGGAATCTACAAAGTATGCACATTCTACGTCATAACGACTTTCTATAGTTTGCGCATGTGTCCGGAAATAAGAAAAGCTTACTTCCACCGTTTTTTAAAATCACAGCTTCTAGAAGGTTTACATGATTTCGTAAAAAACACGAGTTTTTAGAAAATGTGTTTTATTTCATAAATGGAATCTACAAAGTATGCACATTCTACGTCATAACGAATTTCTATAGTTTTCGCATGCGTCCGGAAATAAGAAAAGCTTACTTCCACCGTTTTTTAAAATCACAGCTTCTAGAAGGTTTACATGATTTCGTAAAAAACACGAGCTTTTAGAAAATTTGTTTTATTTCATAAATGGAATCTACAAAGTATGCACATTCTACGTCATAACGAATTTCTATAGTTTTCGCATGCGTCCGGAAATAAGAAAAGCTTACTTCCACCGTTTTTTAAAATCACAGCTTCTAGAAGGTTTACATGATTTTTTAAAAAACACGAGTTTTTAGAAAATGTGTTTTATTTCATAAACCGAATCAACAAAGTATGCACATTCTATGTCATAACGACTTTCTATAGTTTGCTCATGCGTCCAGAAATAAGAAAAGCTTACTTCCCCCGTTTTTTAAAATCACAGCTTCTAGAAGGTTTACATGATTTCGTAAAAAACACGAGTTTTTAGAAAATGTGTTTTATTTCATAAATGGAATCAACAAAGTATGCACATTCTACGTAATAACGACTTTCTATAGTTTGCGCATTCGTCCGGAAATAAGAAAAGCTTACTTCCAGCGTTTTTTAAAATCACATCTTCTAGAAGGTTTACATGATTTTTTTAAAAACACGAGTTTTTAGAAAATGTGTTTTATTTCATAAATGGAATCTACAAAGTATGCACATTCTACGTCATAACAACTTTCTATAGTTTGCGCATGCGTCAGGAAATAAGAAAAGCTTAATTCCCTCGTTTTTTAAAATATCAGCTTCTAGAAGGTTTACATGATTTCTTAAAAAACACGAGTTTTTAGAAAATGTGTTTTATTTCATAAATGGAATCAACAAAGTATGCACATTCTTTGTCATAATGACTTTCTATAGTTTGCGCATGTGTTTGGAAATAAGAAAAGCTTACTTCCCATGTTTTTTAAAATCACTGCTTCTAGAAGGTTTACATGGTTTCTTAAAAAACATGAGTTTTTAGAAAATGTGTTTTATTTCATAAATGCAATCAACAAAGTATGCACATTCTACGTCATAACAACTTTCTATAGTTTGCGCATGCGTTCGGAAATAAGAAAAGCTTACTTCCACAGTTTTTTAAAATCACAGCTTCTAGAAGGTTTACATGATTTCTTAAAAAACACTAGTTTTTAGAAAATGTGTTTTATTTCATAAATGGAATCAACAAAGTTTGCACATTCTACATCATAACGAATTTATATAGTTTGCACATTCGTCCGGAAATAAGAAAAGCTTACTTCCAGCGTTTTTTAAAATCACGGCTTCTAGAAGGTTTACATGATTTCGTAAAAAACACGAGTTTTTAAAAAATGTGTTTTAGTTCATAAATGGAATCTACAAAGTGTGCACATTCTACGTGATAATGACTTTCTATAGTTTGCGCATGCGTCTGGAAATAAGAAAAGCTTACCTCCCCCGTTTTTTAAAATCACGGATTCTAGAAGGTTTACATGATTTCTTAAAAAACACTAGTTTTTAGAAAATGTGTTTTATTTCATAAATGGAATCAACAAAGTATGCACATTCTACGTCATAACGACTTTCTATAGTTTGCGCATTCGTCCAGAAATAAGAAAAGCTTACTTCCAGCGTTTTTTAAAATCACAGCTTCTATAAGGTTTACATGATTTCTTAAAAAACACGAATTTTTAGAAAATGTGTTTTATTTCATAAATGGAATCTACAAAGTATGCACATTCTACATCATAACGACTTTGTATAGCTTGTGCATGCATCTGGAACTAAGAAAACCTTACATCCCCCTTTTTTCAAAATCACAGCTTCTAGAAGGTTTACATGATTTCTTAAAAAACACGATTTTTTAGAAAATGTATTTTATTTCATAAATGGAATCAACAAAGTATGCACATTCTACATCATAACGACTTTCTATAGTTTGCGCATGCGTCCGGAAATAAGAAAAGCTTACTTCGACCGTTTTTTTAAATCACAGCTTCTAGAAGGTTTACATGATTTCTTAAAAACACGAGTTTTTAGAAAATGTGTTTTATTTCATAAATGGAATCAACAAAGTATGCACATTCTACGTCATAACGACTTTCTATAGTTTGCGCATGCGTCCGGAAATAAGAAAAGCTTACTTCCAACATTTTTTAAAATCACAGCTGTAGAAGGTTTACATGATTTCGTAAAAAACACGAATTTTTAGAAAATGTTCTTTATTTCATAAATGGAATCTACAAAGTATGCAAATTCTACGTCATAACGACTTTCTATAGCTTGTGCATGCATCCGGAAATAAGAAAAGCTTACTTCCCCCTTTTTTCAAAATCACAGCTTCTAGAAGGTTTACATGATTTCTTAAAAAACACGAGTTTTTAGAAAATGTATTTTATTTCATAAATGGAATCAACAAAGTACGCACATTCTTCGTCATAACGACTTTCTATAGTTTGCGCATGCGTTTGGAAATAAGAAAAGCTTACTTCCCCCGTTTTTTAAAATCACAGCTTCTAGAAGGTTTACATGATTTCGTAAAAAACAAGAGTTTTTAGAAAATGTGTTTTATTTCATAAATGGAATCTACAAAGTATGCACATTCTACGTCATAACGAGTTTCTATAGTTTGCGCATGCAGCCAGAAATAAGAAAAGCTTACTTCCCCCGTTTTTTAAAATCACAGCTTCTAGAAGGTTTACATGATTTCTTAAAAAACACGAGTTTTTAGAAAATGTGTTTTATTTCATAAATGGAATCAACAAAGTATGCACATTCTACGTCATAACGACTTTCTATAGTTTGAGCATTCGTCCGGAAATAAGAAAAGCTTACTTCCACCGTTTTTTAAAATCACAGCTTCTAGAAGGTTTACATGATTTCGTAAAAAACATGACTTTTTAGAAAATGTGTTTTATTTCATAAATGGAATCTACAAAGTATGCACATTCTACGTCATAACGAATTTCTATAGTTTTCGCATGCGTCCGGAAATAAGAAAAGCTTACTTCCACCGTTGTTTAAAATCACAGCTTCTAGAACGTTTACATGATTTTTTTAAAAACACGAGTTTTTTGAAAATGTGTTTTATTTCATAAACCGAATCAACAAAGTATGCACATTCTATGTCATAACGACTTTCTATAGTTTGCGCATGCGTCCAGAAATAAGAAAAGCTTACCTCCCCCGTTTTTTAAAATCACGGATTCTAGAAGGTTTACATGATTTCTTAAAAAACACTAGTTTTTAGAAAATGTGTTTTATTTCATAAATGGAATCAACAAAGTATGCACATTCTACGTCATAACGACTTTCTATTGTTTGTGCATGAGTCCGGAAATAAGAAAAGCTTACTTCCCTCGTTTTTTAAAATCACAGCTTCTAGAAGGTTTACATGGTTTCTTAAAAAACATGAGTTTTTAGAAAATGTGTTTTATTTCATAAATGGAATCAACAAAGTATGCACATTCTACGTAATAACGACTTTCTATAGTTTGCGCATTCGTCCGGAAATAAGAAAAGCTTACTTCCAGCGTTTTTTAAAATCACAGCTTCTAGAAGGTTTACATGATTTCGTAAAAAACAAGAGTTTTTAGAAAATGTGTTTTATTTCATAAATGGAATCTACAAAGTATGCACATTCTACGTCATAACGACTTTCTATAGTTTGCGCATGCGGCCGGAAATAAGAAAAGCTTACTTCCCCCGTTTTTTAAAATCACAGCTTCTAGAAGGTTTACATGATTTCTTAAAAAACACGAGTTTTTAGAAAATGTGTTTTATTTCATAAATGAAATCAACAAAGTATGCACATTCTACGTCATAACGACTTTCTATAGTTTGAGCATTCGTCCGGAAATAAGAAAAGCTTACTTCCACCGTTTTTTAAAATCACAGCTTCTAGAAGGTTTACATGATTTCGTAAAAAACACGAGTTTTTAGAAAATGTGTTTTATTTCATCAATGGAATCTACAAAGTATGCACATTCTACGTCATAACGAATTTCTATAGTTTTCGCATGCGTCCGGAAATAAGAAAAGCTTACTTCCACCGTTTTTTAAAATCACAGCTTCTAGAAGGTTTACATGATTTTTTAAAAAACACGAGTTTTTAGAAAATGTGTTTTATTTCATAAACGAAATCAACAAAGTATGCACATTCTATGTCATAACGACTTTCTATAGTTTGTGCATGCATCCGGAAATAAGAAAAGCTTACTTCCCCCTTTTTTCAAAATCACAGCTTATTGAAGGTTTACATGATTTCTTAAAAAACACGAGTTTTTAGAAAATGTGTTTTATTTCATAAATGGAATCAACAAAGTATGCACATTCTACGTCATAACGACTTTCTATAGTTTGCGCATGCGTCCGGAAATAAGAAAAGCTTACCTCCACCGTTTTTTAAAATCACAGCTTCTAGAAGGTTTACATGATTTCGTAAAAAACACGAGTTTTTAGAAAATGTGTTTTATTTCATAAATGCAATCAACAAAGTATGCACATTCTACATCATAACGACTTTCTATAGTTTGCGTATTCGACCGGAAATAAGAAAAGCTTACTTCCACAGTTTTTTAAAATCACAGCTTCTAGAATGTTTACATGATTTCGTAAAAAACATGAGTTTTTAGAAAATGTGTTTTATTTCATAAATCGAATCTACAAAGTACGCACATTCTTTGTCATAACGACTTTCTATAGTTTGTGCATGCATCAAGAAATAAGAAAAGCTTACTTCCCCCTTTTTTCAAAATGACAGCTTCTAGAAGGTTTACATGATTTCTTAAAAAACATGAGTTTTTAGAAAATGTGTTTTCTTTCATAAATGGAATCAGCAAAGTATGCACATTCTACGTCATAACGACTTTCTATAGTTTGCGCATGCGTGCGGAAATAAGAAAAGCTTACTTCCACCGTTTTTTAAAATCACAGGTTCTAGAAGGTTTACATGATTTATTAAAAAACATGAGTTTTTAGAAAATGTGTTTTATTTCATAAATGGAATCAACAAAGTATGCACATTCTATGTCATAATGACTTTCTATAGTTTGCGCATGTGTTTGGAAATAAGAAAAGCTTACTTCCCATGTTTTTTAAAATCACTGCTTCTAGAAGGTTTACATGGTTTCTTAAAAAACATGAGTTTTTAGAAAATGTGTTTTATTTCATAAATGCAATCAACAAAGTATGCACATTCTACGTCATAACGACTTTCTATAGTTTGCGCATGCGTCCAGAAATAAAAAAAGCTTACTTCCACCATTTTTTAAAATCACAGCTTCTAGAAGGTTTACATGATTTCTTAAAAAACACGAGTTTTTAGAAAATGTGTTTTATTTCATAAATGGAATCAACAAAGTATGCACATTCTACGTCATAACGACTTTCTATAGTTTGCGCATGCGTCCGGAAATAAGAAAAGCTTACTTCCACCGTTTTTTAAAATCACAGCTTCTAGAAGGTTTACATGATTTCGTAAAAAACACGAGTTTTTAGAAAATGTGTTTTATTTCATAAATGCAATCAACAAAGTATGCACATTCTACATCATAACGACTTTCTATAGTTTGCGTATTCGACCGGAAATAAGAAAAGCTTACTTCCACAGTTTTTTAAAATCACAGCTTCTAGAATGTTTACATGATTTCGTAAAAAACATGAGTTTTTAGAAAATGTGTTTTATTTCATAAATCGAATCTACAAAGTACGCACATTCTTTGTCATAACGACTTTCTATAGTTTGTGCATGCATCAAGAAATAAGAAAAGCTTACTTCCCCCTTTTTTCAAAATGACAGCTTCTAGAAGGTCTACATGATTTCTTAAAAAACATGAGTTTTTAGAAAATGTGTTTTCTTTCATAAATGGAATCAGCAAAGTATGCACATTCTACGTCATAACGACTTTCTATAGTTTGCGCATGCGTGCGGAAATAAGAAAAGCTTACTTCCACCGTTTTTTAAAATCACAGGTTCTAGAAGGTTTACATGATTTATTAAAAAACAGGAGTTTTTAGAAAATGTGTTTTATTTCATAAATGGAATCAACAAAGTATGCACATTCTACATCATAATGACTTTCTATAGTTTACGTATTCGACCGGAAATAAGAAAAGCGTAGTTCCACAGTTTTTTAAAATCACAGCTTCTAGAATGTTTACATGATTTCGTAAAAGACACGAGTTTTTAGAAAATGTGTTTTATTTCATAAATTGAATCTACAAAGTACGCACATTCTTCGTTATAACGACTTTCTATAGTTTGCGCATGCGTTTGGAAATAAGAAAAGCGTACTTCCCTCGTTTTTTAAAATCACAACTTCTAGAAGGTTTACATGATTTGTTAAAAAACACGAGTTTTTAGAAAATGTGTTTTATTTCATAAATGGAATCAACAAAGTATGCACATTCCACGTCATAACGACTTTCTATTGTTTGCGCATGCGTCCGGAAATAAGAAAAGCTTACTTCCACCATTTTTGAAAATCACAGCTTCTAGAAGGTTTACATGATTTCGTAAAAAACAAGAGTTTTTTGAAAATGTGTTTTATTTCATAAATGGAATCTACAAAGTATGCACATTCTACGTCATAACGACTTTCTATAGTTTGCGCATGTGTCCGGAAATAAGAAAAGCTTACTTCCACCGTTTTTTAAAATCACAGCTTCTAGAAGGTTTACATGATTTCGTAAAAAACACGAGTTTTTAGAAAATGTGTTTTATTTCATAAATGGAATCTACAAAGTATGCACATTCTACGTCATAACGAATTTCTATAGTTTGTGCATGCGGCCGGAAATAAGAAAAGCTTACTTCCCCCGTTTTTTAAAATCACAGCTTCTAGAAGGTTTACATGATCTCTTAAAAAACATGAGTTTTTAGAAAATGTGTTTTATTTCATAAATGGAATCAACAAAGTGCGCACATTCTATGTCATAACGACTTTCTATAGTTTGCACATGCGTCCGGAAATAAGAAAAGCTTACTTCCACCATTTTTTAAAATCACAGCTTGTAGAAGGTTTACATGATTTCGTAAAAAACACGAGTTTTTAGAAAATGTGTTTTATTTCATAAATGTAATCTACAAAGTACGCACATTCTACGTCATAACGACTTTCTATAGTTTGCGCATGCGTCCGGAAATAAGAAAACCTTACTTCCACCATTTTTTAAAATCACAGCTTGTAGAAGGTTTACATGATTTCGTAAAAAACACGAGTTTTTAGAAAATGTGTTTTATTTCATAAATGGAATCTACAAAGTATGCAAATTCTACGTCATAACGACTTTCTATAGTTTGTGCATGCATCCGGAAATAAGAAAAGCTTACTTCCCCCTTTTTTCAAAATCACAGCTTCTAGAAGGTTTAGATGATTTCTTAAAAAACACGAGTTTTTAGAAAATGTGTTTTATTTCATAAATGGAATCAACAAAGTATGCACATTATACGTCATAACGACTTTCTATAGTTTGCGCATGCATCCGGACATAAGAAAAGCTTACTTCCACCGTTTTTTAAAATCATAGCTTCTAGAAGGTTTACATGATTTCTTAAAAAACACGAGTTTTTAGAAAATGTGTTTTATTTCATAAATGGAATCAACAAAGTATGCACATTCTACGTCATAACGACTTTCTATAGTTTGCGTATTCGACCGGAAATAAGAAAAGCTTACTTCCACAGTTTTTTAAAATCACAGCTTCTAGAATGTTTACATGATTTCGTAAAAAACACGAGTTTTTAGAAAATGTGTTTTATTTCATAAATGGAATCTACAAAGTACGCACATTCTTCGTCATAAGGACTTTCTATAGTTTGTGCATGCATCCGGAAATAAGAAAAGCTTACTTCCCCCTTTTTTCAAAATCACAGCTTCTAGAAGGTTTACATGATTTCTTTTGCGTCTGCAGCAATAGTTATAAAAGAATGAAAATATAATTATATGTATATATATATTCTTTCATTTTGTAATATTATTCTCATTGTCCTTTCGCAGGTGCACCTTGGAAGCTTACTATAGCGGGAGGTCAAGTAGGTAAATTATCAAGCAGATTTTCTAGGTGAAGCGTGAATAGGCCTGTAGGTTCAAGAGTCTGAATGAAGGCTCTGATACCATCTGTAGTGCTCCGGTTTTTACAGCATAGCACTAAGTAAATTTCTAAGTTAATTTCCTATGTATTAATTCATTCAGGTATGTGTGAGTAACTGACATATCAATATTTCTATGCTTTTAAATTTCTATACTTTTAAATGATGTTTAGCATACCGATAATCATACATTCGTATTTAAAAGAATAACTAACATATCAATATTTCCCTTCAACTATTTGTGGTTTCCGCATAAGAATATGTTCACAGTAAAAAAAATCAGTAAGAAGGTCTCAAAGTACGTTTCCACATAATAATTAAATAAAATAAATAATCAAGGAAATTACCTGATGCTGATGCTAACCGTAGGTTGTAGCAGGTTGTATATCCTCTTAGTCAGCCAAAATGAAGTGTCCACCCTACCGACCAACTATTATCTTGCTGGCCCTTGGAAATCAAAGGATTTCCAAGCCCCCGAGCCCACAATCTGATAATCCCGAGAGCAGTCTTCCCTTAAGTTCTCCCAACTTTTCTGTTCTCAACCTCCTTTCTGTTCCAAAAACCTTTCTCTCCACTTCCAGCTATCCCCCCTTACCTTCAACTCTCTCCCCCTCTATATACATTTCATTCCTCGAGAAGACTTTGGGCTTACTCCACCGCCCCAAACTCCCCCTCTCGAGCCCCTCAAACATTTACTCCTCCCACTAGTTCATTCATACACGTTTCTTTATAAAAATATATTTTTCACACTCAATGTACCTAATATTTAATTACTCTCATGGTAAATTCATTTGATTTTGATTGACGGTCGTAAGAATTTATTACGGTGGGAATTATTACCCAAAGGTTATCCATTCGGGACAAGCTTCATTAATTACAAGTCTATTCGCCATCCTTGGTATTTAATGTTTTTAATGTAATTAATAAAATATTATATAATTAGTTGACCCTTTTCAACTTGGACATGATGTGTCTTAATGGTCTACCTCATCCGTCGAGATCACTTATCTTGAGATTTAAATTCCAAGATTAATATTGAATAATTAAATAACCATTTTCCATCACATCACATCCATTCAAGAATCGTTATCCTATTTTTTTGCTTAGTAATGGAAATAATCACACTTTAATCATTTATTTACCTATATTGCAATTGTTATGACATGGGTAGTAATATTGTTAAAATAACATTAATTAAGTAATAATATTAATCAAATCACCACAAGGAAATAATAAATGGTGAATTTAATAAAGATGTCTTTTAAATCATTTGTTTATCACATCAGTACCCTAACATCTACATAGTATCGTCGTTCTTCTCAACAAATCACCCTTAAGGGCTTAAACAATCTTACTAATTAATTAGACAGTACCATTATCTTATTTACAACAATTCTTAGATGATAATGTTAACTAATGACACTTGTCTCAATTGTATATCACAATGTTTACCAATGAGTAATACATAGCTTAATTGACTTGTTTTACACATCTTAAATAACTTTATATTCATTATCTGAATTCGGTCAATGCATGATTAACCTGATTACTTATGACAACTTATACATTTATTCAATATGTTAAGTGTTTGTATATCGATACTAGTGTACATGTGCAAGGTGTGCATGTGTGGCCAGCGCATGCACAGATCATAAATGTACTATAGACAAACCCCATCCCGGCTATGCATACCTGCTAACTAATAGTAGTATTTACCCCCATGTAGAAGAACAAACATAATATATATATAGTACAATTACTTCAACATTCTCAGTTATTTAACAGTTAGTTCTTTACGATTTCACATCATTATCTTTATCTTTACATTAGTTTAATCAATCATGTACAAGGAAGGGTACCTACTACCACTAACTTGGAATCAAGGAATACTAAACCCTCAACAGTACTAACTAAGACATCCTCCCATCATAACCTACATCCAGCATCCTCCCTATCCTTCCTCTGCTAGTACAAAAGTGGTTGTCGTACTCACCGATCTGACCACATAGAACTTGAGAGCGATAGCGTCGGCTGAACAGCGGACCTATCCTCCCCTAGCAGGCATCCGACCATCGTCATCACAACAACATGGGGAGCGTGTCTCAGCACGGCCCTCCCACGACCTCGGGTCTAATGGAAACATAGGGTGGGAAACACATCCATCCCTCTCAACATACTGGGCCTACGCCCTTATCAACTCATACTCTGCTGCTATCGGGATTATCAGTTTGTGTTATCGTATCATCATTTTGGCTGCTAAGGTTTACTGTATGAACATGTTTTTCCTTTCCAATATATATCAGATCAAGTAACTGGCTATCCCATATCCCTTGTGTCCTATAGGTTAGTATTTTGCAAAATACAAATTTATAGAAAGCATTTCCCATTGATCGCCAATTGATCCATGCTATCAAAAAATCATTTTATTTCATGCAACCTTTTTAGCTCATCATAGATGCGTATGACATATAACACTTCAATCATTCATATAAGAAGATGGTATCCACGTACCGAATCATATATTTCACATTTCATTAATGAAAACATATAAACATATACTGTAATCGTAAAATAACGAAATCATATGATAATCATGACATTATAACCGCATAACATAGTAACATCATAATCATGGTGAAATCATAAAACAGAGTAACATCATATAATGAGGTCCAATATAGTTTACTCAGTCGAGCTGAGTTCAACAGAATATATAAGAAATAAAGTATGGTGTGTCTAACTAATAAATATGCTGAATCAAAAATATGGGCATTACATACACCCACCCTTCGGGAAACTTCATCCCGAAGTTATGGTCAAAATAGTGAGGGAAAATCTCGATGCATGGTCTCTGCGTCCTCCCAGGTAGCAGACCCTGGGCTATACTTGTCCCATTGGACCTTAACCTAGTCCACATGGCGACTACGGAGCTATCGAACCCTACGACCAAGTATACGTAATGGTTCGACCCTGAAGGTTCCCTCGTCCGAGACCTGCAATTCCTTCCATTGAATTTTGTGAGTCTCATCAGCTATGTAATGTCGTAATACAGAAACATGAAATAAATTATGAGTTTTATGCAAGTGGGGTGGCAGCGCAAGACGATAAGCAACTGGTCCGATTTTCTCAAGAATCTCAAATGGACCTATAAAGCGAGGTGACAGCTTGGTACCCTTCCCAAACCGAATGGTACTTTTATTGGGTCTGATGCGAATAAATACACGATCCCCTACTTCATAAGTTCTATCTGATCTATGTGCATCAGCGTAACTCTTTTTCCTATCCTGTGCTTCCTTCAGCCACTGCCTAATCTGTAACACTTGCTCCTCCATTTCCTGAATCAATTCAGGCCCATTTAAAACTCGATCCTCTAACCTGTCCCAACTGAGTGGTGTCCTGCACGGCCTCCCATACAATGCCTGATATGGTGGCATACCAATGGAGCTGTGATGACTATTGTTGTATGCAAACTCCACTAAAGGAAGATATTTCTCCCACTGGGTCTGTTGATCCATAAAATACATCCTAAGCATGTCCTCCATCACTTGATTCACCCTCTCTGTCTGTCCATCTGTCTAAGGGTGATAAGCTGAGCTTAAGTTCAACTGTGTCCCTAATGCTGACTGCATGCTTGTCCAAAATCTGGAGGTGAACTTAGGGTCTCTGTCAGAGATTATCTTTTTAGGAACTCCATGAAGACGTACAATCTCATTTATGAATACCCTTGCCACATCTGTCACATCATAGGTGTCTCTGACTGGAATGAAGTGAGCACTTTTGGTCAGTCTGTCGACTACCACCAAAATAGCATTATGTCTCATAGATGTGAGTGGTAATCCTACAACGAAGTCCATGGAAATGACTTCCCATTTAGTCATAGGAATATCATGCGGTTGTAGGAGACCGGCCGGGTGATGATGATCTGCCTTAACTTGTTGACACTCAAGGAACTTCGACACAAAATCGACTACATCCATCTTCATACCTGGCCAGAAGAAGAGTTGCCTCATGTCAGTATACATCTTCTTCACCCCTGGGTGTGCACAGTAATGCGATCTATGGGCCTCTCTAAGGATTGTTTCCCTGATATCACCTTCCTTAGGAACATACATCCTTCCCTGATACCACAACAATCCATCTTCCTCAAGATGGTACCCATCATACTTCAATTCCTGTTCCTTTCCATTCTTAATAGCCGAGGTTACTTTTAGGTACCAACTATCGCCCAATAGTTGTCCTAGAGCGTCTGCCACCACATTCTCCTTTCCTTTGATGTAAGAGATACCAAAGTCATACTCACTCATGAACTCACTCCATCGCCTTTGCCTAGCATTCAAATCCCTTTGGGTAAAGATGTACTGCAAGCTCTGATGGTCTGTTTTAAGGGTGAAGCTTCTACCAACTAGGTAGTGCCTCAATAATTTTAGTGCCAACATTACTGCTTCCAATTCTAGATCATGCGTGGCATACTGCTCCTCATGAGGTTTCAACTTTCGAGATGCATAAGCTATTACCCCACCTTCCTGCATCAACACCGCTCCTAGTCCTTGCTTCGAGGCATTGGTGCATACCATGAAATCTTTATCCATGTCTGGTACCCGCAAGATCGGTGCACTTGTCAACAATCTTTTTAACTCTGTAAAAGCGGTATCGCATTCATCGGTCCATTCATACCGGATTCCCTTGCGTTGCAAGGTGGTAATAGGTTTTGCAATTTTAGAAAATCCTTCCACAAACCTCCAGTAATAGCCTGCTAACCCCATGAAGCTGCGCACCTCATGAGCATTCCTTGGAATGGGCCAATATTCAATGGCCTTTACCTTTTCTGGGTCTACAGAGATCCCTTCACCTGAGATGATGTGCCCCAAGTAGTAAATCTCTTTTTGGAAGAAGGAACACTTTGATAATTTACCATAAATTTTATGTTCCCTCAAGCATGTCAAGACTAACCGCAAGTGTTCCTCATGCTCCTTCTCATTTTTAGAATATATAAGAATATCATCTAAGAAGACCTGAACAAAGCGGTCGAATTATTTTCGGAAGACACCATTCATGAGGCTCATGAATACAGCTGGAGCATTGGTCAAACCAAATGGTACCACTACAAACTCGTAATGTTCAAATCGAGTTCGAAAGGCAGTCTTAGGAATGTCGCCTTCCTTGATCCTCAACTGGTGATACCCTGATCGTAAATCAATCTTTGAGAAGACTGACGCACCTTTCATTTGATCAAAGAGGTCATCAATTCTTGGTATGGGATACCTGTTCTTCACTGTGGCTTTGTTCAAATCTCTGTAATCTATGCATAGTCGTAGGGATCCATCCTTCTTCTTAACGAAGATCACTGGTGCTCCCCACGGCGAGATACTAGTTCTAATCAGTCCCAAATCTAGCAACTCTTTTAACTGGATCTGTAACTCAGGGAGCTCTAGAGTTTTCATTTTATATGGAGTTTTTGAGATAGGTTCTGCACCAGGTTTTAGTTCGATTGTGAAATCGAGCTCTCTTTCTGGAGGTAGTCCTGGCAATTCCTTCGGAAAGACATCCTTGAACTCGGAAAGTACTGGGTAAGAATTCAAGGAAGGTCCTTTACTATCGCTCACGGCCTCCACTACGAACAACTGGCATCCTTGTCTTAGACACCGCTTAGCTTTCACCATAGAGATGAAACGGAGGGATACCTTCCTCTTCAAGCCTTGGATTTGAATTGTCCTTCCCTTGTCATCAAGGCACAACATCTTCTTTGCATAGAAGTCTAAGAAAGCTCTATGGCCTTCTAACCAATCCATGCCAATAATGAGGTCATAAGTCCCCAAATTGGTGACATAAGCATCCAACTTAGTGGTGCACACTCCTAAGTCAACCTCACAACTCCTCACTTTAAGACCTACTGTTTGCTTAGCTCCTAAAGCCATTTCAACCAGTTTGAAATCATCGTGCTCGTAGGATACCAACCCACATTTATCTAATGCAAATGGTGAAATAAAACTATCAGTTGCTCCCGGATCAAACAAAATTTTAATTTTGACATTGTTTACTTTACCAGTGGATTCTACTACGGTAGACTGATGTTCTGCTTGGTGGTTATGAACCGCTGCATGAATCTGATGACTGTTACCCGAACTATCCATGGGTGCTTTTCCTCCTCTGTGCCTGCGGCTTGACTGACCCTTGGGACAGTCTCGCTGGAAATGAGGACCCCCACATCCCCAACAAGAGAGATTTGGAGGGGCTTGCATGTTGCTCGGAGGACTCCTCTGAGATGATTTCCTTCCCCTGGGTCCTCTAAAACCCCTTGCTCCTCTGTAGGAACTTCCCTGTGTACGTCCCTAGCTTTGGTGGGTTGCGGACGATGCCTGCGAGATTGAGTTAACTGAAGTATTACCCCTCGGTGTGAACCTGTTACTGTAAGGAGGAGGTCTAGATTGTCCTCCCCTGAAGTAAGGACATGACGCCTTCCCTGAAACATACTGATTGGTTCCTGTCAACTTACTACCCCCTTTTCCATCTGACATATCCGCTGCATAACGAGCATACTCGACTGCCACGGCAACTGAAGTTGGCTTCCACATCCGCACCACAGCTCTAATCTTGTAGTTAAGTCCATACACAAAACGCTCTACCTGACAATCATCTGCATCAAGGTAAGGAACATATTTTACCAGTTCCATAAACCGAGATTCATACTCCTCCACCGTCTTGTCTCCCTGTACAAAGGCATGGAGTGCACCTGCCTGTTCTTCCTTGTAATAATTTGGCAAATACTTCTTGTGGAACCTCTCCTCGAACAGTTCCCAAGAAGTTGTAAGAGGAGTAAGGTGCAACTGCTTCTCGAGATCTGACCACCAATTCAAAGCATCACCTTTAAGATGGAAGACGGCCATCGTAGCCTTGGAACTAGATGTGTACTCATTCAATGTGAAGCATCTCTTCATGCCTTCCAACCATGCTTCGGCATGCTTACCGGGTCGTCCTCCTGAAAACTCTAGAACCTTTATCTTTTGCAACTCCCTCGATATGTCTTGAAGCGGTTCCAGTCTTGGGCCATGTGCCCTTTCAGAGTTCTCTCGACTTACTTGAGTGGTTTCCACCTCCACGGCCCTTTCCGACTGCCTGTTCATCGTGGTCATAATAGCCTCCAAAGACCTCATTATGATCTGCATTTCAGGCATTGAGGTTGATCGCGGCGGTGTTGGCGGTGATGACGGTGGCGGAGGTGGCGGTGACGGTGGTCGACCTTGACCCCGTCCTCGACCTCTGCATGTTGTTACCATGATAGTTCCTGAGTTATTGAAATAAAATCATATCCTTAGTTGTTCAATCAAATATACGCGGAACTAAAATGTAGATATTCATACACTTATACTTATGCGTAAGAAATAACTTGCATCATGAGATAACAAATTGTCAGGATTAGCGCAGTAAAATCTATAGTCGTTTTTATCAAACAATTTTTGTCATGGTGTTCAGCTCGTCATGCTGATCTTAACGGTGTCTTGTTTTTGAGATTTCGGCTCTCTCTCATCCCTTCGACTAGGAGTTGAAATCTCGACAAAAATTTTAATATCTATATTTTAGTTAACTTTTAAATGTTACCCCTTAATCTAAATAACCTAATTTACATTAACCTTATTAACATTAATTGTTAAACCTCAACCAATCATAGTTAAGTTTACTACTAAAAATTAAAATTTCTATAAAACATATTTTTGACAACATATGTTATAACATAAAAGTAAAATAATTTTTTTATTTTTATTTTTATTATTATTATTATTATTATTATTATTATTATTATTATTATTATTATTATTATTATTATTTATTTTTTATTTTTTTATATTTTATTTTTTTATTTTTTTAGATATATAATCTAACAAAATATGAATAAATTTAAATTTCATAAAACATATATTCTATCTATATATAATACAACATTATATTCTATCTATTTAAATTTAATACAACATTATTATAACCTCCTATCTATATATTCTACAACCATATATATACTTTTACAAACTATATACAATATACGTAGATAACGATTTACCTATTCATAAGCAATTATATATATATGCGTTAATTTAGGTTTTTCTTTTATCATCGAGCTTAGTACTCGGGTTACCAATATTTCATAGTACTCAACACTACGGTCAACCGAAACTACATGTCCTCCACATGTCAAGTAGCACACCCGTTTGGAGGGCTTGGATTCCCATTTGGATTGTTAAGCTGGAGAACCCCCCCCCTCCTAATGCCTTCGGTTTAAACCTATCCCTACACCCTCCCTATGTCTGAAGGCTTGAACGCCACGCAGCCTCTCACCGCCATGCAAAGAGCGAGTACCAATGAAGGACACGCGGTCTCTCCAAGCAACCCATCGCCCTGGGAAAGTGGGGGAAACCCTAAATAGGGTCAATCCCCAAGACGCGGCCATTTTCACCCTCTCTCCTGGAGTTTTAGCTCTGCAACTCCCATCTTCGAACTCGTTTGCAAGCTTGATGTCTGGACCAGCAGTCAAAAACGTGGAAGAGATGGTTGATACGTGAATAGGTGATGTCCGGCAGTCTGGTGCGATCTCCTGAAGCTAGTTATACTACTAATCAGCAACAACTTTACCTACAATGGATTCTCCCTCCTTAAGACCTGGACATGCCCCTTTTGTGCTTATCGCCAGAATGAATGTACCACTGCATACTGGTGCATACGAGAGGGGCTAGTATCGGACCTGTGGAAGGAAATGCAGGTTGGAGGATGCTGGTTTTAGGGTGTCTGTTCATTTTTTTTTATTTTTTTTTTGTGAATGCGTGGCCCATCTTCGACTTGGCAGGCTGCTGGTAACGCTCTCGGTGCTGAGCGCATGGGTTAGGGTCAATATTTATTTAATTAAAGAATATTGGGCTCATCCCTTCCGGCTAGCAGGTTGAATGTGGCGGGAGGGCTACGCGAACACCACAGAGCGACCCAAAGTTGCATTCATTTCGTAGAAAGGAGAGTTGGACCGCCATTGGCCAGCCTCTCTCGTAGGGCTGACAGCGCAGGAGAGGTTGATTCAGCGCTTTGCTCCACGGAGCTTGAAAAGGCTCAAACTCGAGACCAGGTGAATTGGTGGTGGAGAGGTTTCGATCCCCGGGCGATCCTACAGAAGAAAGCCGGGAGGGATGGACACATTTTTTTCCAGAAAATCTCTGCGCGGAATGGAGGCACCAACGGACACGGTCTGCGAGGAGGCCAAGTGTCCTAATTTGGGAAGAGTGCTGGTCGGGCAGAGAAACGGGGACTGCCGCTGCCACTATTATGATACTTGGAGATACCTGCACACGAGGTTGCAGATTTTTGTGCAGTGAAAACATCTCGTACCCCGCCTCCACCCGATCCTAATGGCCTACTAACATGGCAGAGGCAATTGTCTCATGGGGCTTGAGTACGTTGTCTTGACAAGAGACGACTTGCCTGACCAAGGAAGTGGTCATTTTGCCGAGACTGTACAGAGATTTGAAGCATTTGAAACCTAAAATGCTCGTGGAGGCTCTTGTGCCAGATTTCCAAGGGAATTCGTAATGTGTGCAGAAAGTTGCAACTTCAGGGCTTGACGTTTTTGCCCACAACATTGAGACTGTAGAAGAGCTTCCACGCGTAGTGCGAGACCATCGGGCCAATTTCAATCAATCAATTGAAGTGTTGAAAATGGCGAAAATTTTATGCTCCTCAATTGAAGTGTTGAGAAGCAGTTGTTGATGTAATAACGTTTGGCCAATACATGCGCCCCACAAAGAGGCACATGGCCGTATCAGAGTATGTAACACCAGAGGCTTTTGAAAAGTACCAAAAGCTGGGTATGGAAATGGTAAGCCTCCAATTTATTCTTGGTTTTTGTTGAAAGTTTATGCTTGTAATTTGAGAATTTGCTTAATATTGCACATTGCTTATTATAGACGTGAGCAGGCTTTCAATGCTTTAAGATTATTTCAGGCTGTCATCAATTGGAATACAGTGTTTTGATTTGGATGTGGGTACACACTAACATAGTTAGAACATTTGGGGCTTTATAAATGTCTGCTAGATTTGTTTACCATGAAAACCATCATACTTGAATTTACTAGGACACTAATAATAATATTTTTTTTTTTTTTTTTTTTTGAGCTGATCAAACCATTGATGAGAGCTGTATATCCTGGACTTTATTTAAAATTCCATAAATTTTATTAACTGTCAGGAATAGATGATAGTTTTGGATTTTATCTTTCGGGTATATATAACAAGTCCTAGTGCACATTTAATAGAATAGGTAACACAGAGATTATATTCTATTAGACATGGAACAACATGTGAATAATTTTAGTTTATCACTTAGAAATAAATGAACTGGAAATGGTAGGGGAATTCTGTATTTGATAAGATATATAAATTTAAGTCGAATATACATGCACATTCAAATTGACTGAGTTCGCATAAGTACAGTCTATAGCTTGGATATGAATAGGGAAATTGTAAGAAGATCATAATTTAAATAATAAACTAAAATCTGTAACCCTGAAAATTTGCATATGTTTGGTAGATTAGCGTAGAAATTCCATTGTTTGGAGATCCTCATTTTTATTTTATTTTTTTCATTTTCATAATATATATATATATATATGTTTTATTTACTTTGGCCAAATCATACTAGTCTTTTGCGTCTGTAGCAACAGTTATAAAAGAATGAAAATATAATTATATGTATATATATATTCTTTCATTTTGTAATATTATTCTCATTGTCCTTTTGCAGGTGCACCTTGGAAGCTTACTATGGCGGGAGCTCAAGTAGGTAAATTATCAAGTAGATTTTCTAGGTGAAGCGTGAATAGGCTTGTAGGTTCAAGAGTCTGAATGAAGGCTCTGATACCATCTGTAGTGCTCCGGTTTTTACAGCAGAGCACTAAGTAAATTTCTAAGTTAATTTCCTATGTATTAATTCATTCAGGTATGTGTGAGTAACTGACATATCAATATTTCTATGCTTTTAAATTTCTATACTTTTAAATGATGTTTAGCATACCGATAATCATACATTCGTATTTAAAAGAATAACTAACATATCAATATTTCCCTTCAACTATTTGTGGTTTCCGCATAAGAATATGTTCACAGTAAAAAAAATCAGTAAGAAGGTCTCAAAGTACGTTTCCACATAATAATTAAATAAAATAAATAATCAAGGAAATTACCTGATGCTGATGCTAACCGTAGGTTGTAGAAGGTTGTATATCCTCTTAGTCAGCCAAAATGAAGTGTCCACCCTACCGACCAGCTATTATCTTGCTGGCCCTTGGAAATCAAAGGATTTCCAATCCCCTGAGCCCACAATCTGATAATCCCGAGAGCAGTCTTCCCTTAAGTTCTCCCAACTTTTCTGTTCTCAACCTCCTTTCTGTTCCCAAAACCTTTCTCTCCACTTCCAGCTATCCCCCCTTACCTTCAACTCTCTCCCCCTCTATATACAGTTCCTTCCTCGAGAAGACCTTGGGCTTACTCCACCGCCCCAAACTCCCCCTCTCGAGCCCCTCAAACATTTACTCCTCCCACTAGTTCATTCATACACGTTTCTTTATAAAAATATATTTTTCACACTCAATGTACCTAATAATTAATAACTCTCATGGTAAATTCATTTGATTTTGATTGACGGTCGTAAGAATTTATTACGGTGGGAATTATTACCCAAAGGTTATCCATTCGGGACAAGCTTCATTAATTACAAGTCTATTCGCCATCCTTGGTATTTAATGTTTTTAATGTAATTAATAAAATATTATATAATTAGTTGACCCTTTTCAACTTGGACATGATGTGTCTTAATGGTCTACCTCATCCGTCGAGATCACTTATCTTGAGATTTAAATTCCAAGATTAATATTGAATAATTAAATAACCATTTTCCATCACATCACATCCATTCAAGAATCGTTATCCTATTTTTTTGCTTAGTAATGGAAATAATCACACTTTAATCATTTATTTACCTATATTGCAATTGTTATGACATGGGTAGTAATATTGTTAAAATAACATTAATTAAGTAATAATATTAATCAAATCACCACAAGGAAATAATAAATGGTGAATTTAATAAAGATGTCTTTTAAATCATTTGTTTATCACATCAGTACCCTAACATCTACATAGTATCGTCGTTCTTCTAAACAAAGCACCCTTAAGGGCTTAAACAATCTTACTAATTAATTAGACAGTACCATTACCTTATTTACAGCAATTCTCAGACGATAATGTTAACTAATGACACTTGTCTCAATTGTATATCACAATGTTTACCAATGAGTAATACATAGCTTAATTGACTTGTTTTACACATCTTAAATAACTTTATATTCATTATCTGAATTCGGTCAATGCATGATTAACCTGATTACTTATGACAACTTATACATTTATTCAATATGTTAAGTGTTTGTATATCGATACTAGTGTACATGTGCAAGGTGTGCATGTGTGGCCAGCGCATGCATAGATCATAAATGTACTATAGACAAACCCCATCCCGCCTATGCATACCTGCTAACTAATAGTAGTATTTACCCCCATGTAGAAGAACAAACATAATATATATATAGTACAATTACTTCAACATTCTCAGTTATTTAACAGTTAGTTCTTTACGATTTCACATCATTATCTTTATCTTTACATTAGTTTAATCAATCATGTACAAGGAAGGGTACCTACTACCACTAACTTGGAATCAAGGAATACTAAACCCTCAACAGTACTAACTAACACATCCTCCCATCATAACCTACGTCCAACATCCTCCCTATCCTTCCTCTGATAGTACAAAAGTGGATGTCAGACTCACCGATCTGACCACATAGAACTTGAGAGCGATAGCGTCGGCTGAACAACGGACCTATCCTACCCTAGAAGGCATCCGACCATCGTCATCACAACAACATGGGGAGCGTGTCTCAGCACGGCCCTCCCACGACCTCGGGTCTCATCGAAACATAGGGTGGGAAACACATCCATCCCTCTCAACATACTGGGCCTACGCCCTTATCAACTCATACTCTGCTGCTATCGGGATTATCAGTTTGTGTTATCGTATCATCATTTTGGCTGCTAAGGTTTACTGTATGAACATGTTTTTCCTTTCCAATATATATCAGATCAAGTAACTGGCTATCCCATAGCCCTTGTGTCCTGTAGGTTAGTATTTTGCAAAATACAAATTTATAGAAAGCATTTCCCATTGATCGCCAATTGATCCATGCTATCAAAAAATCATTTTATTTCATGCAACCTTTTTAGCTCATCATAGATGCGTATGACATATAACACTTCAATCATTCATATAAGAAGATGGTATCCACGTGCCGAATCATATATTTCACATTTCATTAATGAAAACATATAAACATATACTGTAATCGTAAAATAACGAAATCATATGATAATCATGACATTATAACCGCATAACATAGTACCATCATAATCATGGTGAAATCATAAAACAGAGTAACATCATGTAATGAGGTCAAATATAGTTTACTCAGTCGAGTTGAATTCAAAAGAATATATAAGAAATAAAGTATGGTGTGTCTAACTAATAAATATGCCGAATCAAAAATATGGGCATTACATTACTTCCACCATTTTTTAAAATCACAGCTTGTAGAAGGTTTACATGATTTTGTAAAAAACACGAGTTTTTAGAAAATGTGTCTTATTTCATAAATGGAATCTACAACGTATGCAAATTCTACGTCATAACGACTTTCTATAGTTTGTGCATGGATTCGGAAATAATAAAAGCTTACTTCCCCCTTTTTTCAAAATCACAGCTTTTAGAAGGTTTACATGATTTCTTAAAAAACACGAGTTTTTATAAAATGTGTTTTATTTCATAAATGGAATCAACAAAGTATGCACATTCTACGTCATAACGAATTTCTATAGTTTGCGCATGCGTCCGGAAATAAGAAAAGCTTACTTCCACCGTTTTTTAAAATCACAGCTTCTAGAAGGTTTACATGATTTCTTAAAAAACACGAGTTTTTAGAAAATGTGTTTTATTTCATAATTGGAATCAACAAAGTATGCACATTCTACGTCATAACAACTTTCTATAGTTTGCGTATTCGACCGGAAATAAGAAAAGCTTACTTCCACAGTTTTTTAAAATCACAGCTTCTAGAATGTTTACATGATTTCGTAAAAAACACGAGTTTTTAGAAAATGTGTTTTATTTCATAAATGGAATCTACAAAGTACGCACATTCTTTGTCATAACGACTTTATATAGTTCGCCCATTCGTCTGGAAATAAGAAAAGCTTACTTCCCCCGTTTTTTGAAAGCACAGCTTCTAGAAGGTTTACATGATTCCGTAAAAAACACGATTTTTTAGAAAATGTGTTTTATTTCATAAATGGAATCTACAAAGTATGCACATTCTACGTCATAATGACTTCCTATTGTTTGCGCATGAGTCCGGAAATAAGAAAAGCTTACTTCCACCGTTTTTTAAAATCACAGCTTCTAGAAGGTTTACATGATTTCCTAAAAAACACGAGTTTTTAGAAAATGTGTTTTATTTCATAAATGGAATCTACAAAGTACGCACATTCTTCGTCATAACGACTTTCTATAGTTTGCGCATGCGTTTGGAAATAAGAAAAACTTACTTCCCCCGTTTTTTAAAATCACAGCTTCTAGAAGGTTTACATGATTTGTTAAAAAATACGAGTTCTTAGAAAATGTGTTTTATTTCATAAATGGAATCAACGAAGTATGCACATTCTACGTCATAACGAATTTCTATAGTTTGCACATGCGTCCGGAAATAAGAAAAGCTTACTTCCACCGTTTTTTAAAATCACAGCTTCTAGAAGGTTTACATGATTTCGTAAAAAACACGAGATTTTTGAAAATGTGTTTTATTTCATAAATGGAATCTACAAAGTATGCACATTCTACGTCATAACGAATTTCTATAGTTTGCGCATGTGTCCGAAAATAAGAAAAGCTTACTTCCACAGTTTTTTAAAATCACAGCTTCTAGAAGGTTTACATGATTCCGTAAAAAACACGAGTTTTTAGAAAATGTGTTTTATTTCATAAATGGAATCTACAAAGTATGCACATTCTACATCATAACGACTTTATATCGTTTGCGCATGCGTCCGGAAATAAGAAAAGCTTACTTTCCCCGTTTTTTAAAATCACAGCTTCTAGAAGGTTTACATGATTTCTTTAAAAACATGAGTTTTTAGAAAATGTGTTTTATTTCATAAATGGAATCAACAAAGTATGCACATTCTATGTCATAACGACTTTCTACAGTTTGCGCATTTGTCCGGAAATAAGAAAAGCTTACTTCCACCGTTTTTTAAAATCACGGCTTGTAGAAGGTTTACATGATTTCTTAAAAAACACGAGTTTTTAGAAAAGGTGTTTTATTTCATAAATGGAATCAACAAAGTATGCACATTCTACGTCATAACGACTTTCTATAGTTTGCGCATGCGTTTGGAAATAAGAAAAGCTTACTTCCCCCGTTTTTTAAAATCACAGCTTCTAGAAGGTTTACATGATTTGTTAAAAAACATGAGTTTTTAGAAAATGTGTTTTATTTCATAAATGGAATCAACAAAGTATGCACATTCTACGTCATAACGACTTTCTATAGTTTGCGCATGCGTCCGGAAATAAGAAAAGCTTACTTCCACCGTTTTTTAAAATCACAGCTTCTAGAAGGTTTACATGATTTCGTAAAAAACACGAGTTTTTAGAAAATGTGTTTTATTTCATAAATAGAATCTACAAAGTATGCACATTCTACGTCATAACGACTTTCTATAGTTTGCGCATGCGTCCGGAAATAAGAAAAGCTTACTTCCACTTTTTTTTAAAATCACAGCTTCTAGAAGGTTTACATGATTTCGTAAAAAAGACGAGTTTTTAGAAAATGTTTTTTATTTCATAAATGGAATCTAAAAAGTATGCACGTTCTACGTCATAACGACTTTCTAGAGTTTGCGCATGTATCCGGAAATAAGAAAAGCTTACTTCCCCCGTTTTTTAAAATCACAGCTTCCAGAAGGTTTACATGATTTCTTAAAAAACACGAGTTTTTAGAAAATGTGTTTTATTTCATAAATGGAATCAACAAAGTATGCACATTCTACGTCATAACGACTTTCTATAGTTTGCGCATGCGTTTGGAAATAAGAAAAGCTTACTTCCCCCGTTTTTTAAAATCACAGCTTCTAGAAGGTTTACATGATTTCTTAAAAAACACGAGTTTTTAGAAAATGTGTTTTATTTCATAAATGGAATCTACCAAGTATGCACATTCTACGTCATAATGACTTTCTATAGTTTGCACATTCATCCGGAAAAAGGAAAAGCTTACTTCCACCGTTTTTTAAAATCACAGCTTCTAGAAGGTTTACATGACTTTTTAAAAAACATGAGCTTTTAGAAAATGTGTTTTATTTCATAAATGGAATCAACAAAGTATGCACATTCTACGTCATAATGACTTTCTACACTTTGCGCATTCGTCCGGAAATAAGAAAAGCTTACTTCCAGCATTTTTTAAAATCTCGGATTCTACACGGTTTACATGATTTCGTAAAAAACACGAGTTTTTAGAAAATGTGTTTTATTTCATAAATGGAAGCAACAAAGTATGCACATTATACGTCATAACGACTTTCTATAGTTTGCGCATGCGTCCGGATATAAGAAAAGCTTACTTCAACAGTTTTTTAAAATCACAGCTTCTAGAAGGTTTACATGATTTCGTTAAAAACACGAGTTTTTAGAAAATGTGTTTTATTTCATAAATGGAATCTACAAAGTATGCACATTCTACGTCATAACGGCTTCCTATAGTTTGCGCATGCATTTGGAAATAAGAAAAGCTTACTTCCCCCGTTTTTTAAAATCACATCTTCTAGAAGGTTTACATGATTTCTTAAAAAACACGAGTTTTTAGAAAATGTGTTTTATTTCATAAATGGAATCAACAAAGTATGCACATTCTACGTCATAACGACTTTCTATAGTTTGCGCATGCGTTTGGAAATAAGAAAAGCTTACTTCCCCCATTTTTTAAAATCACAGCTTCTAGAAGCTTTACATGATTTGTTAAAAAACACGAGTTTTTAGAAAATGTGTTTTATTTCATAAATGGAATCAACAAAGTATGCACATTCTACGTCATAACAACTTTCTATAGTTTGCGCATGCGTCCGGAAATAAGAAAAGCTTACTTCCACCGTTTTTTTAAATCACAGCTTCTAGAAGGTTTACATGATTTCTTAAAAAACACGAGTTTTTAGAAAATGTGTTTTATTTCATAAATAGAATCTACAAAGTATGCACATTCTTCGTCATAACGACTTTCTATAGTTTGCGCATGCGTCCGGAAATAAGAAAAGCTTTCTTCCACTGTTTTTTTAAATCACAGCTTCTAGAAGGTTTACATGATTTCGTAAAAAACACGAGTTTTTAGAAAATGTGTTTTATTTCATAAATGGAATCTACAAAGTATGCAAGTTCTACGTCATAACGACTTTCTATAGTTTGCGCATGCGTCCGGAAATAAGAAAAGCTTGCTTCCCCCGTTTTTTAAAATCACGGCTTCTAGAGGTTTACATGATTTCTTAAAAAACATGAGTTTTTAGAAAATGTGTTTTATTTCATAAATGGAATCAACAAAGTATGTACATTCTACGTCATAACGACTTTCTATAGTTTGCGCATGCGTTTGGAAATAAGAAAAGCTTACGTCCCCCGTTTTTTAAAATCACAGCTTCTAGAAGGTTTACATGATTTCTTAAAAAACACGAGTTTTTAGAAAATGTGTTTTATTTCATAAATGGAATCTACAAAGTATGCACATTCTACGTCATAACGACTTTCTATAGTTTGCACATTCATCCGGAAAGAAGAAAAGCTTACTTCCACCGTCTTTTAAAATCACAGCTTCTAGAAGGTTTACATGACTTCTTAAAAAACACGAGTTTTTAGAAAATGTGTTTTATTTCATAAATGGAATCAACAAAGTATGCACATTCTACGTCATAACGACTTTTTACAGTTTGCGCATTCGTCCGGAAATAATAAAAGCTTACTTCCACCATTTTTTAAAATCACAGCTTCTAGAAGGTTTACATGATTTCGTAAAAAACACGAGTTTTTAGAAAATGTGTTATATTTCATAAATGGAATCAACAAAGTATGCACATTCTACGTCATAACGACTTTCTATAGTTTGCGCATGCGTCTGGAAATAAGAAAAGCTTACTTCCCCCGTTTTTTAAAATCACAGCTTCTAGAAGATTTAGATGATTTCTTAAAAAATACGAGTGTTTAGAAAATGTGTTTTATTTCATAAATGGAATCAAAAAAGTATGCACATTCTACGTCATAACGAATTTCTATAGGTTGCGCATGCATTTGAAAATAAAAAAAGCTTACTTCCCCCGTTTTTTAAAATCACAGCTTCTAGAAGGTTTACATGATTTCTTAAAAAACAGGAGTTTTTAGAAAATGTGTTTTATTTCATAAATAGAATCAACAAAGTATGCACATTCTACGTCATAACGAATTTCTATAGTTTGCGCATGTGTCCGGAAATAAGAAAAGCTTACTTCCACCATTTTTTAAAATCACGGATTCTAGAAGGTTTACATGATTTCTTAAAAAACACGAGTTTTTAGAAAATGTGTTTTATTTCATAAATTGAATCAACAAAGTATGCACATTCTACATCATAACGACTTTCTATAGTTTGCGCATGCGTTTGGAAATAAGAAAAGCTTACTTCCCCCGTTTGTTAAAATCACAGCTTCTAGAAGGTTTACATGATTTCTTAAAAAACACGAGTTTTTAGAAAATGTGTTTTATTTCATAAATGCAATCAACAAAGTATGCACATTATACTTCATAACGACTTTCTATAGTTTGCGCATGCGTTTGGAAATAAGAAAAGCTTACTTCCCCCGTTTTTTAAAATCACATCTTCTAGAAGGTTTACATGATTTCTTAGAAAACACGAGTTTTTAGAAAATGTGTTTTATTTCATAAATGGAATCAACAAAGTATGCACATTCTACGTCATAACAACTTTCTATAGTTTGCGCATTCGTCCGGAAATAAGAAAAGCTTACTTCCACCGATTTTTAAAATCATAGCTTCTAGAAGGTTTACATGATTTCTTAAAAAACACAAGTTTTTAGAAAATGGGTTTTATTTCATAAATGGAATCAACAAAGTATGCACATTCTAAGTCATAACGACTTTCTATAGTTTGCGCATTCGTTCGGAAATAAGAAAAGCTTACTTCCACCGTTTTTTAAAATCACAGCTTCTAGAAGGTTTACATGATTTCGTAAAAAACACGAGTTTTTAGAAAATGTGTTTTATTTCATAAATGGAATCAGCAAAGTATGCACATTCTACGTCATAATGACTTTCTATAGTTTGCGCATGCGTTTGGAAATAAGAAAAGCTTACTTCCCCCGTTTTTTAAAATCACAGCTTCTAGAAGGTTTACATGATTTCTTAAAAAACACGAGTTTTTAGAAAATGTGTTTTATTTCATAAATGGAATCAACAAAGTATGCACATTATACTTCATAACGACTTTCTATAGTTTGCGCATGCGTTTGGAAATAAGAAAAGCTTACTTCCCCCGTTTTTTAAAATCACATCTTCTAGAAGGTTTACACGATTTCTTAGAAAACACGAGTTTTTAGAAAATGTGTTTTATTTCATAAATGGAATCAACAAAGTATGCACATTCTACGTCATAACGACTTTCTATAGTTTGCGCATTCGTCCGGAAATAAGAAAAGCTTACTTCCACCGATTTTTAAAATCATAGCTTCTAGAAGGTTTACATGATTTCTTAAAAAACACAAGTTTTTAGAAAATGTGTTTTATTTCATAAATGGAATCAACAAAGTATGCACATTCTAAGTCATAACGACTTTCTATAGTTTGCGCATTCGTCCGGAAATAAGAAAAGCTTACTTCCACCGTTTTTTAAAATCACAGCTTCTAGAAGGTTTACATGATTTCGTAAAAAACACGACTTTTTAGAAAATGTGTTTTATTTCATAAATGGAATCAGCAAAGTATGCACATTCTACGTCATAATGACTTTCTATAGTTTGCGCATGCGTTTGGAAATAAGAAAAGCTTACTTCCCCCGTTTTTTAAAATCACAACTTCTAGAAGGTTTACATGATTTCTTAAAAAACACGAGTTTTTAGAAAATGTGTTTTATTTCATAAATGGAATTAACAAAGTATGCACATTCTACATCATAAATACTTTCTATAGTTTGCGCATGCGTTTGGAAATAAGAAAATCTTACTTCCCCCATTTTTTAAAGTCACGGCTTCTAGAAGGTTTAGATGATTTGTTAAAAAACATGAGTTTTTAGAAAATGTGTTTTATTTCATAAATGGAATCAACAAACTATGCACATTCTACGTCATAACGACTTTCTATAGTTTGCGCAAGCATTTGGAAATAAGAAAAGCTTACTTCCCCCGTTTTTTAAAATCACAGCTTCTAGAAGGTTTACATGATTTCTTAAAAAACACGAGTTTTTAGAAAATGTGTTTTATTTCATAAATGGAATCAACAAAGTATGCACATTCTACGTCATAACGACTTTCTATAGTTTGCGCATGCGTCCGGAAATAAGAAAAGCTTACTTCCACCATTTTTTAAAATCACGGATTCTAGAAGGTTTACATGATTTCTTAAAAAACACGAGTTTTTAGAAAATGTGTTTTATTTCATAAATGGAATCAACAAAGTATGCACATTCTACGTCATAACGACTTTCTATAGTTTGCGCATTCATCCGGAAATAAGAAAAGCTTGCTTCCACCATTTTTTAAAATCAAAGCTTCTAGAAGGTTTACATGATTTCGTAAAAAACATGAGTTTTTAGAAAATGTGTTTTATTTCATAAATGGAATCTACAAAGTATGCACATTCTACGTCATAATGACTTTCTATAGTTTGCACATGCGTTTGGAAATAAGAAAAGCTTACTTCCCCCGTTTTTTAAAATCACAGCTGTAATGCCTGCCCCGGTACTTTAACTGATTAGACTAATGAGGGTACTAGTTTTGAAATAAAACATGAACCATTTGAATTTACTTTGAGAATGCTTTAAAATGAAAATGAATAATAGTGTATATGCTCGACTGTGTAGTGCCCCTAGACTACTGTAGACATTGAGGGCACTTGCTTAGTGACCCGACTGTTTGAAACATTAATAAAATAATACTTTGATTTTATTTTGAGTATATTTATGATTATGATTGATTGTAACTCAATAAAATAATGATATACGTTTGTGAGAAGAGTGTGTAGCGACAGGTGAAACGGTTCACCGACGGACACACAAAGGAATATGAAGGGTCATAGAGTATGAGTAAATCACACACAGGGAGAGCGACGACGATGTCGACTTCCGATGGAACACCACGCTTGAGCAGATAAGCACTGATCCGCTTGCTCAAGAGGAAAGCATGAGGGCGTACGAGGTGGGCCACGACGGAGCTGGTCACGTACGAGTTGGGGGGCACACAGTGAGAACGGACTCACTTCTCAACGCCATTAGTCCCTAATAGCATGTAGATGGAGGATGGATGGTAACGATTCCTAAAATCCCTACAAGAGTTCCCGCAAGTCAAAATGGAAAGATGGTGGCAGAAGGGCCCAACGATGCGGTACCCTGTCAAGAACGGAAAGAATGGACGCAAGGACCCAACGAGGTGGTACCATGCCAAGGAATGGAAACCATGGATGATTGGACTCGACGGAGTGGTGCCATGTTAGGGGATAAAAAAAAATTAAGGAACCAGGAGCCCAACGACGCAGCACCGTGATCCTAGTGAGTTTGATTGTTAAATTAAACTGTATAAAAACTTAGGAGAATAACTCTAGATTATTACTTAGCAAATGCATAACAATAGCTTAGACATTTGCACATGAATAGTTATTTTGTTGAGCATTTAAAATAATAGAAATTATTATTTAGGAGCAAAATAGATTAGACACCTAGTCAACTAAAATCTAGGAGTTGATTAAAATATCTGGGGGACAAACTAGAGCAAACTTAGGGATGTAGGTGTACTTCCCAGAGAAACTGACACTTGGATGGGTGAGTGTTTTAATTAAATAAATAATTAAAAATATTTATTTATGCATAAAGCGACATGTGTCGTAGGAGATTTCCCTTTATAAGGAAGGCTTAAGGAATGGGTAAGGGGCCCATAATTTGGACAATTGTCGTAATTTTCGAATGCCTCAAAGACTTGCTGCTATCTAAGGGTTTGGCATAGAAATCCTGGTGGGAAGGGAAGCCCAAGCTGAATTTCTGAAATACTTGTGTGAGCTCTACGACCCAAAGCTCGGGGGAGGCCATGCGACTGAAAGCATGATCCTATGGTTGGGTGGCGAAGCTAACGGTTGCTTCACCTATGGTTAAACGAGCTTTGCTAGAGGGATCTTACGAAAGACGAAGGCGACAATGGACCAGCCGGATTGGGTTGACAGGTTAAGGTTTTGCTTATTTTTGTTAAGTTATTCATGCTTTTTATTTTATTTTTCCAATAACTATGATGGCTAATTTGTTTGTATGAAGTTGTTAAAGTTTCAGGTTCAGTTCAAGGGGACCCTAAAGGAGGGGTCCTACAACGGCTTCTAGAAGGTTTACATGATTTCTTAAAAAACACGAGTTTTTAGAAAATGTGTTTTATTTCATAAATGGAATCAACAAAGTATGCACATTCTACGTCATAACGACTTTCTATAAATTGCACATGCGTCCGGAAATAAGAAAAGCTTACTTCCACCGTTTTTTAAAATCACAGCTTCTAGAAGGTTTACATGACTTCTTAAAAAACACGAGTTTTTAGAAAATGTGTTTTATTTCATAAATGGAATCAACAAAGTATGCACATTCTACGTCATAACGACTTCCTACAGTTTGCGCATTCGTCTGGAAATAAGAAAAGCTTACTTCCACCATTTTTTAAGATCACGGATTCTAGAAGGTTTACATGATTTCTTAAAAAACACGAGTTTTTAGAAAATGTGTTTTATTTCATAAATGGAATCAACAAAGTATGCACATTCTACGTCATAACGACTTTTTATAGTTTGCGCATGCGTTTGGAAATAAGAAAAGATTACTTCCACAGTTTTTTAAAATCACAGCTTCTAGAAGGTTTACATGATTTCGTAAAAAACACGAGTTTTTAGAAAATGTGTTTTATTTCATAAATGCAATCAACAAATTATGCACATTCTACGTCACAATGACTTTCTATAGTTTGCGCATGCGTTTGGAAATAAGAAAAGCTTACTTCCCCCGTTTTTTAAAATCACAGCTTCTAGAAGGTTTACATGATTTCTTAAAAAACACGAGTTTTTAGAAAATGTGTTTTATTTCATAAATGGAATCAAGAAAGTATGCACATTCTACGTCATAACGACTTTCTATAGTTTGCGTATGCGTCCGGAAATAAGAAAAGCTTACTTGCACCGTTTTTTAAAATCACAGCTTCTAGAAGTTTTGCATGATTTCTTAAAAAACACGAGTTTTTAGAAAATGTGTTTTATCAAATAAATGGAATCAACAAAGTATGCACATTCTACGTCATAACGACTTTCTATAGTTTGCGCATGCGTTTGGAAATAAGAAAAGCTTACTTCCCCCATTTTTTAAAATCACAGCTTCTAGAAGGTTTACATGATTTCTTAAAAAACACGAGTTTTTAGAAAATGTGTTTTATTTCATAAATGGAATCAACAAAGTATGCACATTCTATGTTATAGCAACTTTCTATACTTTGCGCATGCGTTTGGAAATAAGAAAAGCTTACTTCCACCGTTTTTTAAAATCACAGCTTCTAGAAGGTTTAAATGATTTCTTAAAAAACACGAGTTTTTAGAAAATGTGTTTTATTTCATAAATGGAATCAACAGAGTATGCACATTCTACGTCATAATGACTTTCTATAGTTTGCGCATGCATCCGGAAATAAGAAAAGCTTACTTCCCCCATTTTTTAAAATCACAGCTTCTAGAAGGTTGACATGATTTCTGAAAAAATACGAGTTTTTAGAAAATGTGTTTTATTTCATAAATGGAATCAACAAAGTATGCACATTCTACGTCATAAAGACTTTCTATAGTCTGCGCATGCGTTCGGAAATAAGAAAAGCTTACTTCCCCCGTTTTTTAAAATCACAGCTTCTAGAAGGTTTACATGATTTCTTAAAAAACACGAGTTTTTAGAAAATGTGTTTTATTTCATAAATAGATTCAACAAAGTATGCACATTCTACGTCATAACGACTTTCTATAGTTTGCGCATGCGTCCGGAAGTAAGAAAAGCTTACTTCCACCATTTTTTAAAATCACAGATTCTAGAAGGTTTACATGATTTCCTAAAAAACATGTGTTTTTAGAAAATGTGTTTTATTTCATAAATGGAATCAACAAAGTATGCACATTCTACGTCATAATGTCTTTCTATAGTTTGCGCATGCGTTTGGAAATAAGAAAAGCTTACTTCCCCCGTTTTTTAAAACCACAGCTTCTGGAAGGTTTACATGATTTCTTAAAAAACACGAGTTTTTAGAAAATGTGTTTTATTTCATAAATGGAATCAACAAAGTATGCACATTCTACTTCATAACGACTTTCTATATTGTGCGCATGCGTTTGGAAATAAGAAAAGCTTACTTCCCCCGTTTTTTAAAATCACAGCTTCTAGAAGGTTTACATGATTTCTTAAAGAACACGAGTTTTTAGAAAATGTGTTTTATTTCATAAATGGAATCAACAAAGTATGCACATTCTACGTCATAACGACTTTCTATAGTTTGCGCATGTGTCCGCAAATAAGAAAAGCTTACTTCCCCAGTTTTTTAAAATCACAGCTTCTAGAAGGTTTACATGATTTCTTAAATAACACGAGTTTTTAGAAAATGTGTTTTATTTCATAAATGGAATCAACAAAGTATGCACATTCTACATCATAATGACTTTCTATAGTTTTCGCATGCGTTTGGAAATAAGAAAAGCTTATTTCCCCCGTTTTTTAAAATCACAGCTTCTAGAAGGTTTACATGATTTCTTAAAAAACACGAGTTTTTAGAAAATGTGTTTTATTTCATAAATGGAATCAACAATGTATGCACATTCTACGTCATAACGACTTTCTATAGTTTGCGCATGCATCCGGAAATAAGAAAAGCTTACTTCCACCGTTTTTTAAAATCACAGCTTCTAGAAGGTTTACATGACTTCTTAAAAAACACGAGTTTTTAGAAAATGTGTTTTATTTCATAAATGGAATCAACAAAGTATGCACATTCTACGTCATAACGACTTTCTACAGTTTGCGCATTCGTCCGGAAATAAGAAAAGCTTACTTCCACCATTTTTTAAAATCACGAATTCTAGAAGGTTTACATGATTTCTTAAAAAACACGAGTTTTTAGAAAATGTGTTTTATTTCATAAATGGAATCAACAAAGTATGCACATTCTACGTCATAACGACTTTGTATAGTTTGCGCATGCGTTTGGAAGTAAGAAAAGCTTACTTCCACCGTTTTTTAAAATCACAGCTTCTAGAAGGTTTACATGATTTCGTAAAAAAAACGAGTTTTTAGAAAATGTGTTTTATTTCATAAATGGAATCAACAAAGTATGCACATTCTTCATCATAACGACTTTCTATAGTTTGCACATGCATCCGGAAATAAGAAAAGCTTACTTACACCGTATTTTAAAATCACAACTTCTAGAAGGTTTACATTATTTCGTAAAAAACACGATTTTTAGAAAATGTGTTTTATTTCATAAATGGAATCTACAAAGTATGCACATTCTACGTCATAACGACTTTCTATAGTTTTCCCATGCGTCCGGAAATAGGAAAAGCTTACTTCCACCGTTTTTTAAAATCACAGCTTCTAGAAGGTTTACATGATTTCTTAAAAAACACGAGTTTTTAGAAAATGTGTTTTTTTTCATAAATGGAATCTACAAAGTATGCACATTCTACGTCATAACGACTTTCTATAGTTTGCGCATGCGTCCGAAAATAAGAAAATCTTACTTGCACAATTTTTTAAAATCACGGATTCTAGAAGGTTTACATGATTTCTTAAAAAACACAAGTTTTTAGAAAATGTGTTTTATTTCATAAATGGAATCAACAAAGTATGCACATTCTACGTCATAACGACATTCTATAGTTTGGGCATGCCATTGGAAATAAGAAAAGCTTACTTCCGTCGTTTTTTAAAATCACAGCTTCTAGAAGGTTTACATGATTTCTTAAAAAACACGAGTTTTTAGAAAATGTGTTTTATTTCATAAATGGAATCAACAGAGTATGCACATTCTACTTCATAATGACTTTCTATAGTTTGCGCATGCGTTTGGAAATAAGAAAAGCTTACTTCCCCCATTTTTTAAAATCACAGCTTCTAGAAGGTTTGGTTTACATGATTTCTTAAAAAACACGAGTTTTTAGAAAATGTGTTTTATTTCGTAAATGCAATCAACAAAGTATGCACATTCTACTTCATAACGAATTTCTATAGTTTGCGCATGCGTTTGGAAATAAGAAAAGCTTACTTCGCCCATTTTTTAAAATCACAGCTTCTAGAAGGTTTACATGATTTCTTAAAAAACACGAGTTTTTAGAAAATGTGTTTTATTTCATAAATGGAATCAGCAAAGTATGCACATTCTACGTCATAACGACTTTCTATAGTTTGCACATGCGTCCGGAAATAAGAAAAGATTCCTTCCACCGTTTTTTAAAATCACAGCTTCTAGAAGGTTTACATGATTTCCTAAAAAACATGAGTTTTTAGAAAATGTGTTTTATTTCATAAATGTAATCAACAAAGTATGCACATTCTAAGTCATAACGACTTTCTATAGTTTGCGCATTCTTTCGGAAATAAGAAAAGCTTGCTTCCACCGTTTTTTAAAATCAAAGCTTCTAGAAGGTTTACATGATTTCGTAAAAAACACGAGTTTTTAGAAAATGTGTTTTATTTCATAAATGGAATCTACAAAGTATGCACATTCTACGTCATAATGACTTTCTATAGTTTGCGCATGCGTTTGGAAATAAGAAAAGCTTACTTCACCCGTTTTTTAAAATCACAGCTTCTAGAAGGTTTACATGATTTGTTAAAAAACACGAGTTTTTAGAAATTGTGTTTTATTTCATAAATGGAATCATCAAAGTATGCACATTCTACATCATAACGACTTTCTATAGTTTGCGCATGCGTCCGAAAATAAGAAAAGCTTACTTCCACCGTTTTTTAAAATCACAGCTTCTAGAAGGTTTACATGATTTCTTAAAAAACATGAATTTTTAGAAAATGTGTTTTATTTCATAAATGGAATATACAAAGTATGCACATTCTATGTCATAACAACTTTCTATAGTTTGCGCATGCGTCCGGAAATAAGAAAAGTTTACTTCCACCATTTTTTAAAATCACGGATTCTAGAAGGTTTACATGATTTCTTAAAAAACACGAGTTTTTAGAAAATGTGTTTTATTTCATAAATGGAATCAACAAAGTATGCACATTCTACGTCATAACGACTTTCTATAGTTTGCACATGCGTTCGGAAGTAAGAAAAGCTTACTTCCGCCGTTTTTTAAAATCACAGCTTCTAGAAGGTTTACATGATTTCTTAAAAAACACGAGTTTTTAGAAAATGTGTTTTATTTCATAAAAGGAATCAACAAACTATGCACATTCTACTTCATAACGACTTTCTATAGTTTGCGAATGCGTTTGGAAATAAGAAAAGCTTACTTCCCCCGTTTTTTAAAATCACAGCTTCGAGAAGGTTTACATGATTTCGTAAAAAACACGAATTTTTAGAAAATGTGTTTTATTTCATAAATGGAATCTACAAAGTATGCACATTCTACGTCATAACGTCTTTCTATAGTTTGCGCATGCGTTTGGAAATAAGAAAAGCTTACTTCCCCCGTTTTTTAAAATCACAGCTTCTAGAAGGTTTACATGATTTGTTAAAAAACAAGAGTTTTTAGAAACTGTGTTTTATTTCATAAATGGAATCAACAAAGTATGCACATTCTATGTCATAACGACTTTCTATAGTTTGCGCATGCGTCCAGAAATAAGAAAAACTTACTTCCACCGTTTTTAAAAATCACAGCTTCTAAAAGGTTTACACGATTTCTTAAAAAACACGATTTCTTTCTAAAGTTTGAGCTTGCGTTTGAAAATAAGAAAAGCTTAGTTCCCCCGTTTTTAAAATCACAGCTTCTAGAAGGTTTACATGATTTCTTAAAAAACACGAGTTTTTAGAAAATGTGTTTTATTTCATAAATGGAATCAACAAAGTATGCACATTCTACGTCATAACGACTTTCTATATTTTGCGCATGCGTCCGGAAATAAGAAAAGCTTAAATCCCCCATTTTTTAAAATCACGGCTTCTAGAAGGTTTACATGATTTCTTAAAAAACACGAGTTTTTAGAAAATGTGTTTTATTTCATAAATGGAATCTACAAAGTATGCACATTCTACGTCATAACGACTTTCTATAGTTTGCGCATGCATCCGGAAATAAGAAAAGCTTACTTCCCTCATTTTTTAAAATAACAGCTTCTAGAAGGTTTACATGATTTCTTAAAAAACACGACTTTTTAGAAAATGTGTTTTATTTCATAAATGGAATCAACAAAGTATGCACATTCTACGTCATAATGACTTTCTATAGTTTGCGCATGCGTTTGGAAATAAGAAAAGCTTACTTCCCCCGTTTTTTAAAATCACAGCTTCTAAAAGGTTTACATGATTTCTTAAAAAACAAGAGTTTTTAGAAAATGTGTTTTATTTCATAAATGGAATCAACAAAGTATGCACATTCTACGTCATAACGACTTTCTATAGTTTGCGCATGCGTCCGGAAATCAGAAAAGCTTACTTCCACCGTTTTTTAAAATCACAACTTCTAGAAGGTTTACATGATTTCGTAAAAAACACAAGTTTTTAGAAAATGTGTTTTATTTCATAAATGGAATCTACAAAGTATGCACGTTCTACGTCATAACGACTTTCTATAGTTTGCGCATGCGTCCGGAAATAAGAAAAGCTTACTTCCACCGTTTTTTAAAATCACAGTTTCTAGAAGCTTTACATGATTTCGTAAAAAACATGAGTTTTTAGAAAATGTGTTTTATTTCATAAATGGAATCTACAAAGTATGCACATTCTACGTCATAACGACTTTCTATAGTTTGCGCATGCATCCGGAAATAAGAAAAGCTTACTTCCACCGTTTTTTAAAATCACAGCTTCTAGAAGGTTTACATGATTTCGTAAAAAACACGAGTTTTTAGAAAATGTGTTTTATTTCATAAATGGAATCTACAAAGTATGCACATTCTATGTCATAACGACTTTCTATAGTTTGCGCATGCGTCCGGAAATAAGAAAAGCTTATTTCCCCCGTTTTTTAAAATCACAGCTTCTAGAAGGTTTACATGATTTCTGAAAAAACACGAGTTTTTAGAAAATGTGTTTTATTTCATAAATGGAATCAACAAAGTATGCACATTCTACGTCATAACGACTTTCTATAGTTTGCGTATCCGTCCAAAAATAAGAAAAGCTTACTTCCACCGTTTTTTAAAATCAGAGCTTCTAGAAGGTTTACACGATTTCCTAAAAAAGACGAGTTTTTAGAAAATGTGTTTTATTTCATAAATGGAATCAACAAAGTATGGACATTCTATGTCATAACGACTTTCTATAGTTTGCGAATGCCTTTGGAAATAAGAAAAGCTTACTTCCCCCGTTTTTTAAAATCACACCTTCTAGAAGGTTTACATGATTTCTTAAAAAACACGAGTTTTTAGAAAATGTGTTTTATTTAATAAATGGAATCAACAAAGTATGCACATTCTACGTCATAACGACTTTCTATAGTTTGCACATGCGTCCGGAAATAAGAAAAGCTTACTTCCACCATTTTTTAAAATCACAGCTTCTAGAAGGTGTACATGATTTCGTAAAAAACACGAGTTTTTAGAAAATGTGTTTTATTTCATAAATGGAATCTACAAAGTATGCACATTCTAGGTCATAACGACTTTCTATAGTTTGCGCATGCGTCCGGAAATAAGAAAAGCTTACTTCCTCCGTTTTTTAAAATCACAGCTTCTAGAAGGTTTACAGGATTTCTTAAAAAACACGAGTTTTTAGAAAATGTGTTTTATTTCATAAATGGAATCAACAAAGTATGCACATTCTATGTCATAACGACTTTCTATAGTTTGCACATGCATCCGGAAATAAGAAAAGCTTACTTCCACCATTTTTTAAAATCACAGCTTCTAGAAGGTTTACATGATTTCGTAAAAAACACGAGTTTTTAGAAAATGTGTTTTATTTCATAAATGTAATCAACAAAGTATGCACATTCTACGTCATAACGACTTTCTATAGTTTGCGCATTCGTCCAGAAATAAGAAAAGCTTACTTCCACCGTTTTTTAAAATCACAGCTTCTAGAAGGTTTACATGATTTCGTAAAAAATGCGAGTTTTTAGAAAATGTGTTTTATTTCATAAATGGAATCTACAAAGTATGCACATTCTACGTCATAAGGACCTTCTATAGTTTGCGCATCCGTCCGGAAATAAGAAAAGCTTACTTCCCCTGTTTTTTAAAATCAGAGCTTCTAGAAGGTTTACATGATTTCTTAAAAAACACGAGTTTTTAGAAAATGTGTTTTATTTCATAAATGGAAACAACAAAGTATGCACATTCTACGTCATAACGGCTTTCTATTGTTTGCGCAAGCGTTTGGAAATAAGAAAAGTTTACTTCCCCCGTTTTTTAAAATCCCAGCTTCTAGAAGGTATACATGATTTCTTAAAAAACACGAGTTTTTAGAAAATGTGTTTTATTTCATAAATGGAATCAACAAAGTATGCACATTCTACATCATAAGGACTTTCTATATTTTGCGCATGCGTTTGGAAATAAGAAAAGCTTACTTCCCCTGTTTTTTAAAATCACAGCTTCTAGAAGGTATACATGATTTCTTAAAAAACACGAGTTTTTAGAAAATGTGTTTTATTTCATAAATAGAATCAACAAAGTATGCACATTCTACGTCATAACGACTTTCTATGGTTTGCGCATGCGTGCGGAAATAAGAAAAGCATACTTCCACCATTTTTTAAAATCACAGCTTCTAGAAGGTTTACATGATTTCGTAAAAAACACGAGTTTTTAGAAAATGTGTTTTATTTCATAAATGGAATCTACAAAGTATGCACATTCTATGTCATAACGACTTTCTATAGTTTGTGCATTCGTCCGGAATTAAGAAAAGCTTACTTCCACCGTTTTTTAAAATCACAGCTTCTAGGAGGTTTACATGATTTCTTAAAAAACATGACTTTTTAGAAAATGTGTTTTATTTCATAAATGGAATCAACAAAGTATGCACATTCTACATCATAACGACTTTCTATAGTTTCCGCATGCGTTTGGAAATAAGAAAAGCTTGCTTCCCCTGTTTTTTAAAATCACAGCTTAAAAAAGGTATACATGATTTCTTAAAAAACACGAGTTTTTAGAAAATCTGTTTTATATCATAAATAGAATCAACAAAGTATGAACATTCTATGTCATAACGACTTTGTATAGTTTGCGCATGCGTGCAGAAATAAGAAAAGCATACTTCCACCGTTTTTTAAAATCACAGCTTCTAGAAGGTGTACATGATTTCTTAAAAAACACAGGTTTTTAGAAAATGTGTTTTATTTCATAAATGGAATCTACAAAGTATGCACATTCTATGACATAACGACTTTCTATAGTTTGCGCATTCGTCCGGAAATAAGAAAATCTTACTTCCACCATTTTTTAAAATCACAGCTTCTAGAAGATTTACATGATTTCGTAAAAAACACGAGTTTTTAGAAAATGTGTTTTATTTCGTAAATGGAATCTACAAAGTATGCACATTCTACGTCATAACGACTTTCTATAGTTTGCGCATGCGTCCGGAAATAAGAAAAGCTTACTTCCCCCATTTTTTAAAATAACAGCTTCTAGAAGGTTTACATGATTTCTTAAAAAACACGAGTTTTTAGAAAATGTGTTTTATTTCATAAATGGAATCAACAAAGTATGCACATTCTACGTCATAACGACTTTTCTATAGTTTGCGCATGCGTCCGGAAATAAGAAAAGCTTACTTCCACCGTTTTTTAAAATCACAGCTTCTAGAAGGTTTACATGATTTCTTAAAAAACACGAGTTCTTAGAAAATGTGTTTTATTTCATAAATGGAATCAACAAACTATGCACATTCTACGTCATAACGACTTTCTATAGTTTGCGCATGCGTCCGGAAATAAGAAAAGCTTACTTCCACCGTTTTTCAAAATCAAAGCTTCTAGAAGGTTTACATGATTTCGTAAAAAACAAGAGTTTTTAGAAAATGTGTTTTATTTCATAAATGGAATCAACAAAGTATGCACATTCTACGTCATAACGACTTTCTATAGTTTGCGCATGCGTCCGGAAATAAGAAAAGCTTACTTCCCCCGTTTTTCTAAATCACAGCTTCTAGAAGGTTTACATGATTTCTTAAAAAACACGAGTTTTTAGAAAATGTGTTTTATTTCATCAATGGAATCAACAAAGTATGCACATTCTACGTCATAACGACTTTCTATAGTTTTCGCATGCGTTTGGAAATAAGAAAAGCTTACTTTCCCCCGTTTTTAAAATCACAGCTTCTAGAAGGTTTACATGATTTCTTAAAAAACATGAGTTTTTAGAAAATGTGTTTTATTTCATAAATGGAATCAACAAAGTATACACATTCTACGTCATAACGACTTTCTATAGTTTGCGCAGGCATCCAAAAATAAGACAAGCTTACTTCCACCGTTTTTTAAAATCACAGCTTCTACAAGGTTTACATGATTTCGTAAAAAACACGAGTTTTTAGAAAATGTGTTTTATTTCATAAATGGAATCTACAAAGTATGCACATTCTACGTCATAACGACTTTCTATAGTTTGCGCATGCCTCCGTAAATTAGAAAAGCTTACTTCCCCCGTTTTTCTAAATCACAGCTTCTAGAAGGTTTACATGATTTCTTAAAAAACACGAGTTTTTAGAAAATGTATTTTATTTCATAAATGGAATCAACAAAGTATGCACATTCTACGTCATAACGACTTTCTATAGTTTGGCCATGCGTCCGGAAATAAGAAAGGCTTACTTCCACCGTTTTTTAAAATCACAGCTTCTAGAAGGTTTACATGATTTCTTAAAAAACACGAGTTTTTAGAAAATGTGTTTTATTTCATAAATGGAATCAACAAAGTATGCACATCCTACGTCATAACGACTTTCTATAGTTTGCCCATTCGTCCGGAAATAAGAAAAGCTTACTTCCACCGTTTTTTAAAATCACAGCTTCTAGAAGGTTTACATGATTTCGTAAAAAACACGAGTTTTTAGAAAATGTGTTTTATTTCATAAATGGAATCTACAAAGTATGCACATTCTACGTCATAACGACTTTCTATAGTTTGCGCATGCGTTTAGAAATAAGAAAAGTTTACTTCCCCTGTTTTTTAAAATCACAGCTTCTAGAAGGTTTACATGATTTCTTAAAAAACACCACTTTTTAGAAAATGTGTTTTATTTCATAAATAGAATCAACAAAGTATGCACATTCTACATCATAACGACTTTCTATAGTTTGCGCATGCGTTTGGAAATAAGAAAAGCTTGCTTCCCCTGTTTTTTAAAATCACAGCTTCTAAAAGGTATACATGCTTTCTTAAAAAACATGAGTTTTTAGAAAATGTGTTTTATTTCATAAATAGAATCAACAAAGTATGCACATTCTACGTCATAACGACTTTCTATAGTTTGCGCATGCGTGCAGAAATAAGAAAAGCATACTTCCACCGTTTTTCTAAATCACAGCTTCTAGAAGGTTTACATGATTTCTTAAAAAACACGAGTTTTTAGAAAATGTATTTTATTTCATAAATGGAATCAACAAAGTATGCACATTCTACGTCATAACGACTTTCTATAGTTTGCGCATGCGTCCGGAAATAAGAAAAGCTTACTTCCACCGTTTTTTAAAATCACAGCTTCTAGAAGGTTTACATGATTTCTTAAAAAATACGAGTTTTTAGAAAATGTGTTTTATTTCATAAATCGAATCTACAAAGTATCCACATTCTACGTCATAACGACTTTCTATAGTTTTCGCATGCGTCCAGAAATAAGACAAGCTTACTTCCACCATTTTTTAAAATCACAGCTTCTAGAAGGTTTACATGATTTCGTAAAAAACACGAGTTTTTAGAAAATGTGTTTTATTTCATAAATGGAATCTACAAACTATGCACATTCTACGTCATAACGACTTTCTATAGTTTGCGTATGCGTCCGTAAATAAGAAAAGATTACTTCCCCCCTTTTTCTAAATCACAGCTTCTGGAAGGTTTACATGATTTCTTAAAAAACACGAGTATTTAGAAAATGTATTTTATTTCATAAATGGAATCAACAAAGTATGCACATTCTATGTCATAACGACTTTCTATAGTTTCCGCATGCGTCCGGAAATAAGAAAAGCTTACTTCCACCGTTTTTTAAAATCACAGCTTTTAGAAGGTTTACATGATTTCTTAAAAAACACGAGTTTTTAGAAAATGTGTTTTATTTCATAAATGGAATCAACAAAGTATGCACATCCTACGTCATAACGACTTTCTATAGTTTGCGCATTCGTCCGGAAATAAGAAAAGCTTACTTCCACCGTTTTTTAAAATCACAGCTTCTAGAAGGTTTACATGATTTCGTAAAAAACACGAGGTTTTAGAAAATGTGTTTTATTTCATAAATGGAATCTACAAAGTATGCACATTCTACGTCATAACGACTTTCTATAGTTTGCGCATGCGTCCGGGAATAAGAAAAGCTTACTTCCCCCCGTTTTTTAAAATCACAGCTTCTAGAAGGTTTACATGATTTCTTAAAAAACACGAGTTTTTAGAAAATGTGTTTTATTTCATAAATGAAACCAACAAAGTATGCACATTCTACGTCATAACGACTTTTTTATAGTTTGCGCATGCGTCCGGAAATAAGAAAAGCTTACTTCCACCGTTTTTTAAAATCACAGCTTCTAGAAGGTTTACATGATTTCTTAAAAAACACCTGTTCTTAGAAAATGTGTTTTCTTTCATAAATGGAATCAACAAAGTATGCACATTCTACGTCATAACGGCTTTCTATAGTTTGCGCATGCGTCCGGAAATAAGAAAAGCTTACTTCCACCGTTTTTTAAAATCAAAGCTTCTAGAAGGTTTACATGATTTCGTAAAAAACACGAGTTTTTAGAAAATATGTTTTATTTCATAAATGGAATCTACAAAGTATGCACATTCTACGTCATAACGACTTTCTATAGTTTGCGCATGCGTCCGGAAATAAGAAAACCTTACTTCCCTCGTTTTTTAAAATCACAGCTTCTAGAAGGTTTACATGATTTCTTAAAAAACATGAGTTTTTAGAAAATGTGTTTTATTTCATAAATGGAATCCACAAAGTATTCACATTTTACGTCATAATGACTTTCTATAGTTTGCGCATGCGTTTGGAAATAAGAAAAGTTTACTTCCCCCGTTTTTTAAAATCCCAGCTTCTAGAAGGTATACATGATTTCTTAAAAAACAGGAGTTTTTAGAAAATGTGTTTTATTTCATAAATGGAATCAACAAAGTATGCACATTCTACATCATAACGACTTTCTATAGTTTGCGCATGCGTTTGGAAATAAGAAAAGCTTACTTCCCCTGTTTTTTAAAATCACAGCTTCTAGAAGGTATACATGATTTCTTAAAAAACACGAGTTTTTAGAAAATGTGTTTTATTTCATAAATGGAATCAACAAAGTATGCACATTCTACGTCATAACGACTTTGTATAGTTTGCGCATGCGTGCAGAAATAAGAAAAGCATACTTCCACCGTTTTTTAAAATCACAGCTTCTAGAAGGTTTACATGATTTCTTAAAAAACACGAGTTTTTAGAAAATGTGTTTTATTTCATAAATGGAATATACAAAGTATGCACATTCTATGACATAACGACTTTCTATAGTTTGCGCATGCGTCCGGCAATAAGAAAAGCATACTTCCACCATTTTTTAAAATCAAAGTTTCTAGAAGGTTTATATGATTTCGTAAAAAACACGAGTTTTTAGAAAATGTGTTTTATTTCATAAATGGAATCTACAAAGTATGCACATTCTACGTCATAACGACTTTCTATAGTTTGCGCATGCGTCCGGAAATAAGAAAAGCTTACTTCCCCCGTTTTTCTAAATCACAGCTTCTAGAAGGTTTACATGATTTCTTAAAAAACACGAGTTTTTAGAAAATGTGTTTTATTTCATAAATGGAATCAACAAAGTATGCACATTCTACGTCATAACGACTTTCTATAGTTTGCGCATGCGTTTGGAAATAATAAAAGCTTACTTCCTATGTTTTTTAAAATCACAGCTTCTAGAAGGTTTACATGATTTCTTAAAAAACACGAGTTTTTAGAAAATGTGTTTTTATTTCATAAATGGAATCTACAAAGTATGCACATTCTACATCATAACGACTTTCTATAGTTTGCGCATGCGTCTGGAAATAAGAAAAGCTTACTTCCCCCGTTTTTTAAAATCAAAGCATCTGGAAGGTTTACATGATTTCTTAAAAAACACGAGTTTTTAGAAAATGTGTTTTATTTCATAAATTTAATGTACAAAGTATCCACATTCTACGTCATAACGACTTTCTATAGTTTGCGCATGCGTCCAGAAATAAGACAAGCTTACTTCCACCGTTTTTTAAAATCACAGCTTCTAGAAGGTTTACATGATTTCGTAAAAAACACGAGTTTTTAGAAAATGTGTTTTATTTCATAAATGGAATCTACAAAGTATGCACATTCTACGTCATAACGACTTTCTATAGTTTGCGCATGCGTCCAGAAATAAGACAAGCTTACTTCCACCGTTTTTTAAAATCACAGCTTCTAGAAGGTTTACATGATTTCGTAAAAAAACACGAGTTTTTAGAAAATGTGTTTTATTTCATAAATGGAATCTACAAAGTATGCACATTCTACGTCTTAACGACATTCTATAGTTTGCGTATGCGTCCATAAATAAGAAAAGCTTACTTCCCCCGTTTTTCTAAATCACAGCTTCTAGAAGGTTTACATGATTTCTTAAAAAACACGAGTTTTTAGAAAATGTGTTTTATTTCATAAATGTAATCTACAAAGTATGCACATTCTACATCATAACGAGTTTCTATAGTTTGCGCATGCGTCCGGAAATAAGAAAAGCTTACTTCCACCGTTTTTTAAAATCACAGCTTCTAGAAGGTTTACATGATTTCGTAAAAAACACGAGTTTTTAGAAAATGTGTTTTATTTAATAAATGGGATCTACAAAGTATGCACATTCTATGTCATAACGACTTTCTATAGTTTGCGCATGCGTCCGGAAATAAGAAAAGCTTACTTCCACCGTTTTTTAAAATCACAGTTTTTAGAAGGTTTACATGATTTCTTAAAAAACACGAGTTTTTAGAAAATGTGTTTTATTTCATAAATAGAATCAACAAAGTATGCACATTCTACGTCATAACGACTTTCTATAGTTTGCGCATGCGTGCGGAAATAAGAAAAGCATACTTCCACCATATTTTAAAATCACAGCTTCTAGAAGGTTTACATGATTTCGTAAAAAACACGAGTTTTTAGAAAATGTGTTTTATTTCATAAATGGAATCTACAAAGTATGCACATTCTATGTCATAACGACTTTCTATAGTTTGCGCATTCGTCCGGAATTAAGAAATTCTTACTTCCACCGTTTTTTAAAATCACAGCTTCTAGAAGGTTTACATGATTTCTTAAAAAACACGACTCTTTAGAAAATGTGTTTTATTTCATAAATGGAATCAACAAAGTATGCACATTTTACATCATAACGACTTTCTATAGTTTGTGCATGCGTTTGGAAATAAGAAAATCTTGCTTCCCCTGTTTTTTAAAATCACAGCTTCTAAAAGGTATACATGATTTCTTAAAAAACACGAGTTTTTAGAAAATGTGTTTTATTTCATAAATAGAATCAACAAAGTATGCACATTCTACGTCATAACGACTTTGTATAGTTTGCGCATGCGTGCAGAAATAAGAAAAGCATACTTCCACCGTTTTTTAAAATCACAGCTTCTAGAAGGTTTACATGATTTCTTAAAAAACACGAGTTTTTAGAAAATGTGTTTTATTTCATAAATGGAATCTACAAAGTATGCACATTCTATGACATAACGACTTTCTATAGTTTGCGCATTCGTCCGGAAATAAGAAAATCTTACTTCCACCATTTTTTAAAATCACAGCTTCTAGAAGATTTACATGATTTCGTAAAAAACACGAGTTTTTAGAAAATGTGTTTTATTTCATAAATGGAATCTACAAAGTATGCACATTCTACGTCATAACGACTTTCTATAGTTTGCGCATGCATCCGGAAATAAGAAAAGCTTACTTCCCCCGTTTTTTAAAATCACAGCTTCTAGAAGGTTTACATGATTTCTTAAAAAACACGAGTTTTTAGAAAATGTGTTTTATTTCATAAATGGAATCAACAAAGTATGCACATTCTAGGTCATAACGACTTTTCTATAGTTTGCGCATGCGTCCGGAAATAAGAAAAGCTTACTTCCCCCCGTTTTTCTAAATCACAGCTTCTAGAAGGTTTACATGATTTCTTAAAAAACACGAGTTTTTAGAAAATGTGTTTTATTTCATAAATGGAATCAACAAAGTATGCACATTCTATGTCATAACGACTTTCTATAGTTTTCGCATGCGTTTGGAAATAAGAAAAGCTTACTTCCTCCGTTTTTTAAAATCACAGCTTCTAGAAGGTTTACATGATTTCTTAAAAAACACGAGTTTTTAGAAAATGTGTTTTATTTCATAAATGGAATCTACAAAGTATGCACATTCTACATCATAACGACTTTCTATAGTTTGCGCATGCGTATGGAAATAAGAAAAGCTTACTTCCACCGTTTTTTGAAATCACAGCTTCTAGAAGGTTTACATGATTTCGTAAAAAACACGAGTTTTTAGAAAATGTGTTTTATTTCATAAATCGAATCTACAAAGTATCCACATTCTACGTCATAACGACTTGCTATAGTTTGCGCATGCGTCCAGAAATAAGACAAGCTTACTTCCACCGTTTTTTAAAATCACAGCTTCTAGAAGTTTTACATGATTTCGTAAAAAACACGAGTTTTTAGAAAATGTGTTTTATTTCATAAATGGAATCTACAAAGTATGCACATTCTACGTCATAACTACTTTCTATAGTTTGCGCATGCGTCCAGAAATAAGACAAGCTTACTTCCACCGTTTTTTAAAATCACAGCTTCTAGAAGGTTTACATGATTTCATAAAAAACACGAGTTTTTAGAAAATGTGTTTTATTTCATAAATGGAATCTACAAAGTATGCACGTTCTACGTCATAACGACTTTCTATAGTTTGCGTATGCGTCCGTAAATAAGAAAAGCTTACTTCCCCCGTTTTTCTAAATCACAGCTTCTAGAAGGTTTACATGATTTCTTAAAAAACACGAGTTTTTAGAAAATGTATTTTATTTCATAAATGGAATCAACAAAGTATGCACATTCTATGTCATAACGACTTTCTATAGTTTGCGCATGCGTCCGGAAATAAGAAAAGCTTACTTCCACCGTTTTTTAAAATCACAGCTTTTAGAAGGTTTACATGATTTCTTAAAAAACACGAGTTTTTTGAAAATGTGTTTTATTTCATAAATGGAATCAACAAAGTATGCACATCCTACGTCATAACGACTTTCTATAGTTTGCGCATTCGTCCGGAAATAAGAAAAGCTTACTTCCACCGTTTTTTAAAATCACAGCTTCTACAAGGTTTACATGATTTCGTAAAAAACACTAGTTTTTAGAAAATGTGTTTTATTTCATAAATAGAATCTACAAAGTATGCACATTCTACGTCATAACGACTTTCTATAGGTTGCGCATGCGTGCAGAAATAAGAAAAGCATACTTCCACCGTTTTTTAAAATCACAGCTTCTAGAAGGTTTACATGATTTCTTAAAAAACACGAGTTTTTAGAAAATGTGTTTTATTTCATAAATGGAATCTAGAAAGTATGCACATTCTATGACATAACGACTTTCTATAGTTTGCGCATTTGTCCGGAAATAAGAAAATCTTACTTCCACCATTTTTTAAAATCACAGCTTCTAGAAGATTTACATGATTTCGTAAAAAACACGAGTTTTTAGAAAATGTATTTTATTTCATAAATGGAATCTACAAAGTATGCACATTCTACGTCATAACGACTTTCTATAGTTTGCGCATGCATCCGGAAATAAGAAAAGCTTACTTCCCCCGTTTTTTAAAATCACAGCTTCTAGAAGGTTTACATGATTTCTTAAAAAACACGAGTTTTTAGAAAATGTGTTTTATTTCATAAATGGAATCAACAAAGTATGCACATTCTAGGTCATAACGACTTTTCTATAGTTTGCGCATGCGTCCAGAAATAAGAAGAGCTTACTTCCACCATTTTTTAAAATCACAGCTTCTAGAAGGTTTACATGATTTCTTAAAAATCACGAGTTCTTAGAAAATGTGTTTTATTTCATAAATGGAATCAACAAAGTATGTACATTCTACGTCATAACGACTTTGTATAGTTTGCGCATGCGTCCGGAAATAAGAAAAGCTTACTTCCACCATTTTTTAAAGTCAAAGTTTCTAGAAGGTTTACATGATTTCGTAAAAAACACGAGTTTTTAGAAAATGTGTTTTATTTCATAAATGGTATCAACAAAGTATGCACATTCTACGTCATAACGACTTTCTATAGTTTGCGCATGCGTCCGGAAATAAGAAAAGCTTACTTCCCCTGTTTTTCTAAATCACAGCTTCTAGAAGGTTTACATGATTTCTTAAAAAACACGAGTTTTTAGAAAATGTGTTTTATTTCATAAATGGAATCAACAAAGTATGCACATTCTACGTCATAACGACTTTCTATAGTTTTCGCATGCGTTTGGAAATAAGAAAATCTTACTTCCTCCGTTTTTTAAAATCACAGCTTCTAGAAGGTTTACATGATTTCTTAAAAAACACGAGTTTTTAGAAAATGTGTTTTATTTCATAAATGGAATCTACAAAGTATGCACATTCTACATCATAACGACTTTCTATAGTTTGCACATGCGTATGGAAATAAGAAAAGCTTACTTCCCCCGTTTTTTAAAATCACAGCTTCTAGAAGGTTTACATGATTTCGTAAAAAACACGAGTTTTTAGAAAATGTGTTTTATTTCATAAATCGAATCTACAAAGTATCCACATTCTACGTCGTAACGACTTGCTATAGTTTGCGCATGCGTCCAGAAATAAGACAAACTTACTTCCACCGTTTTTTAAAATCACAGCTTCTAGAAGGTTTACATGATTTCTTAAAAATCACGAGTTCTTAGAAAATGTGTTTTATTTCATAAATGGAATCAACAAAGTATGTACATTCTACGTCATAACGACTTTCTATAGTTTGTGCATGCGTCCAGAAATAAGACAAGCTTATTTCCACCATTTTTTAAAATCACAGCTTCTAGAAGGTTTACATGATTTCGTAAAAAACACGAGTTTTTAGAAAATGTGTTTTATTTCATAAATGGAATCTACAAAGTATGCACGTTCTACGTCATAACGACTTTCTATAGTTTGCGTATGCGTCCGTAAATAAGAAAAGCTTACTTCCCCCGTTTTTCTAAATCACAGCTTCTAGAAGGTTTACATGATTTCTTAAAAAACACGAGTTTTTAGAAAATGTATTTTATTTCATAAATGGAATCAACAAAGTATGCACATTCTATGTCATAACGACTTTCTATAGTTTGCGCATGCGTCCGGAAATAAGAAAAGCTTACTTCCACCGTTTTTTAAAATCACAGCTTTTAGAAGGTTTACATGATTTCTTAAAAAACACGAGTTTTTAGAAAATGTGTTTTATTTCATAAATGGAATCAACAAAGTATGCACATCCTACGTCATAACGACTTTCTATAGTTTGCGCATTCGTCCGAAAATAAGAAAAGCTTACTTCCACCGTTTTTTAAAATCACAGCTTCTAGAAGGTTTACATGATTTCGTAAAAAACACGAGTTTTTAGAAAATGTGTTTTATTTCATAAATGGAATCTACAAAGTATGCACATTCTACGTCATAACGACTTTCTATAGGTTGCGCATGCATCTAGAAATAAGAAAGGCTTACTTCCCCCCGTTTTTTAAAATCACAGCTTCTAGAAGGTTTACATGATTTCTTAAAAAACACGAGTTTTTAGAAAATATCTTTTATTTCATAAATGGAATCAACAAAGTATGCACATTCTACGTCATAACGACTTTCTATAGTTTGCGCATGCGTCCGGAAACAAGAAAAGCTTACTTCCATCGTTTTTTAAAATCACAGCTTCTAAAAGGTTTACATGATTTCGTAAAAAACACGAGTTTTTAGAAAATGTGTTTTATTTCATAAATGGAATCTACAAAGTATGCACATTCTACGTCATAACGACTTTCTATAGTTTGCGCATGCGTCCAGAAATAAGACAAGCTTACTTCCACCGTTTTTTAAAATCACAGCTTCTAGAAGGTTTACATGATTTCTTAAAAAACACGAGTTTTTAGAAAATGTGTTTTATTTAATAAATGGGATCTACAAAGTATGCACATTCTACGTCATAACGAATTTCTATAGTTTGCGCATGTGTTTGGAAATAAGAAAAGCTTACATCCCCCGTTTTTTAAAATCACAGCTTCTAGAAGGTTTACATGATTTCTTAAAAAACACGAGTTTTTAGAAAATGTGTTTTATTTCATAAATGGTATCAACAAAGTATGCACATTCTACGTCATAACGACTTTCTATAGTTTGCGCATGCGTCCGGAAATAAGAAAAGCTTACTTCCACCGTTTTTTAAAATCACAGCTTCTAGAAGGTTTACATGATTTCGTAAAAAACACGAGTTTTTAGAAAATGTGTTTTATTTCATAAATGGAATCTACAAAGTATGCACATTCTACGTCATAACGACTTTCTATAGTTTGCGCATGTGTCCGGAACTAAGAAAAGCTTACTTCCCCCGTTTTTTAAAATCACAGCTTCTAGAAGGTTTACATGATTTCTTAAAAAACACGAGTTTTTAGAAAATGTGTTTTATTTCATAAATGGAATCAACAAAGTATGCACATTCTATGTCATAACGACTTTCTATAGTTTGCGCATGCGTCCGGAAATAAGAAAAGCTTACTTCCACCGTTTTTTAAAATCACAGCTTCTAGAAGGTTTACATGATTTCGTAAAAAACACGAGTTTTTAGAAAATGTGTTTTATTTCATAAATGGAATCTACAAAGTATGCACATTCTACATCATAACGACTTTCTGTAGTTTGCGCATGCGTCTGGAAAGAAGAAAAGCTTACTTCCCTCGTTTTTTAAAATCACAGCTTCTAGAAGGTTTACATGATTTCTTAAAAAACACGAGTTTTTAGAAAATGTGTTTTATTTCATAAATCGAATCTACAAAGTATCCACATTCTACGTCATAACGACTTTCTATAGTTTGCGCATGCGTCCGGAAATAAGAAAAGGTTACTTCCCCCGTTTTTTAAAATCACAGCTTCTAGAAGGTTTACATGATTTCTTTAAAAACACGAGTTTTTAGAGAATGTGTTTTATTTCATAAATGGAATCAACAAAGTATGCACATTCTACGTCACAACGACTTTCTATAGTTTGCGCATGCGTTCGGAAATAAGAAAAGATTACTTCCACCGTTTTTTAAAATCACAGCTTCTAGAAGGTTTACATGATTTCGTAAAAAACACGTGTTTTTAGAAAATGTGTTTTATTTCATAAATGGAATATACAAAGTATGCACATTCTAAGTCAGAACGACTTTCTATAGTTTGCGCATACGTCCGGAAATAAGAAAAGCTTACTTCCACCGTTTTTTAAAATCACAGCTTCTAGAAGTTTTACATGATTTCGTAAAAAACACGAGTTTTTAGAAAATGTGTTTTATTTCATAAATGGAATCAACAAAGTATGCACATCCTACATCATAACGACTTTCTATAGTTTGCGCATGCGTCCGGAAATAAGAAAAGCTTACTTCCACCGTTTTTTAAAATCACAGCTTCTAGAAGGTTTACATGATTTCTTAAAAAACACGAGTTTTTAGAAAATGTGTTTTATTTAATAAATGGGATCTACAAAGTATGCACATTCTACGTCATAACAACTTTCTATAGTTTGCGCATGTGTCCGAAATAAGAAAAGCTTACTTCCCCCGTTTTTTAAAATCGCAGCTTCTAGAAGGTTTACATGATTTCTTAAAAAACACGAGTTTTTAGAAAATGTGTTTTATTTCATAAATGGAATCAACAAAGTATGCACATTCTACGTCATAACGACTTTCTATAGTTTGCGCATGCGTTTGGAAATAAGAAAAGCTTACTTCCCCCGTTTTTTAAAATCACAGTTTCTGGAAGGTTTACATGATTTCTTAAAAAACACTAGTTTTTAGAAAATATGTTTTATTTCATAAATGGAATCAACAAAGTATGCACATTCTACGTCATAACTACTTTCTATAGTTTGTGCATGCGTCCGGAAATAAGAAAAGCTTACTTCCACCGTTTTTTAAAATCACAGCTTCTAGAAGGTTTACATGATTTCGTAAAAAACACGTGTTTTTAGAAAATGTGTTTTATTTCATAAATGGAATCTACAAAGTATGCACATTCTACGTCATAACGAATTTCTATAGTTTGCGCATGCGTCCGGAATTAAGAAAACCTTATGTTATACCTCTATGTTTCACAGTGTCGCATCTCCATCACAAAACGAGTTGACGACACTTTCCCTATTGTTTTAAACCATCCAGAATAGGCAGATGATGAGTCAACCTTTAAGGTGAATCTACCCTGACAAGTTTTGACCCACCTAAGACTTTATCTACACACACTACCGCGCCTTGCTCATTTATCAAAAGGTGGTACTCTGTACTACCGCGCTATGCTATTTCCCCAAAACGCGGCAGTACCGCATTCTGCAGAGACTGCAGAACGCGGTACTCTTTTAATAGCCTTTTTTCCTTGGCTTGTGGGATTTTGGATTTTCGAAGATAATGGAAGATTGGGGTCCCTGATTTGATCTCAACTCATTTCCTTCGATTAGAAACCCTGATCCACTTATCTCTCCCTAGATCCACCCATCTCTCTTGTTGGTTAACCTCAACATTCACTATAAAAGAGAGGCATTCTATTGGAAAAGGGAGGACTCTTGAGAGTACCAAACTTATGGTCTTGCAGCATTTTGGAGATAGCTAGAGGAGAAGACACTTGGAGCTGGAGGATTGGCTTGGACATCAAGCATCTTTTGTAAGTATTCTTCAAGTTGTAATGGAATAACTTGTCTTGTTTTCCCAAATCGTTTGTGTTAACTTTGTTTTAATGATATGATTTGTATCTTTCATAGATTTAGATCTCAACTCATGCTTCAGGTTGCTAGAGAATAGTGCATTCTTGTGTCTTGGTTCCATTTTGACAGGTTCATTTGTGAGGGCTTGGAGATCGGAGCAACTACAAGAACAAGCGTCTGGATAGAAGGTTAGTTAAACTTCTTCTACTCTTTCTAGCATTTTAATCCTGAGATGTTTGTTAGATCTAGGGATTCAAGGTAGCATTTGTTTTGACTTGTTTCTTGCTTTAAGGTTAGTTTAAAGTCTGCTTTAAAGTTAAGAGAGTTTTGGCTTATCCGTAGGACAAAATTCTACATAACAAGAATGGCGACTCCGTTGGTTTTGATTACTGCTTGATTGATTCAATTCACAGTCATTTATCTTTGCATTGTGAGTTTTTGTTGCACTTCAAACCAGTTTGAATCTTGGTCCTTTTTTACCTTTATTCACCCCTCCTCGCAGTATTTATCTCCCTGTTTGATCACTGAGTCCCCTGGGTTAGCAACAACCCTGAAAACTTCATTTCATTTTCTCAAGTTGCGCTTTATCCATACCTTGCCACAGTACCGCGCCCCCTGAACTGCCTCCAGCGCGGTAGTACCGCGTTCTCTTACTTAATACCAGAGCGGTACTGTCACAGTGTCGCGCTCCAGTCAGACCATCACCCGCGGTAGTGTCTGCAAGCTTTTAAATTTTTTTTATCTTTGCTTGGTTTCCTGAGTCTCTCTCTGCCTTAAATAGTGTTTACTGTTACCTGTTAGCATCCTGGTCAATTTCCAGTCTGCATGGTGTGCTTATTACCCAGTTTGTGAGCTTGATTATTGATTGAATTAGTGGCATTTTTGACATATTGGTCATTTTTCCAGTTTGATTGCATTGACTTGACTTTTTCACCACAACCAACTCAACACCACTGTTCTCTGTTACTGAATCCTGTAGCTTTTACAGTCATATTATTATTTTTCAGTAAATTAAAAAGATCATTAGTTGAGAGCAATTTTGTTGTTTAAATTGAAAAAGTTTAGTAGTATTTTGCATAGGGAAATGAACCATTGATTTTGCCACAGAAATTCTCATTGTAGAAGCATTGTAGATTGTAGAATCAGTGCATTGAAAAGAGTGTTTACTTCAGTTTGGATTTGTTTATAAATCGAAAAGGAAAAATATTTTACTTTGGTTTTTTGATTGCTTGTGAAAAATTTCATGCATATTTGATCGAAGAACCTCTATCTTTACCCTAGCTAGATTTCATCGAAGACAAAGGCTTATTTGTGATTCATTCTCATTTGCATGGTTTGAGTCGTCATAACACCATCAAGTTTCACGTCCACTACCTGATTGAGTAAAGACAACCACTAAAATTAATCACCCTAATTAAACCAACCTTAACCTCACTTGAGGAAATCAAAAGAATTTGGTAGTTAGGTAGGACACCGGGGATAGGCATCAAAATAATTCCCCCTTGTCATTTTCATCTGAGACATAGTCGTTGTCTTTAGGGAACTAAAATCCTCTAGTACTTATTGACACAGTCACAGCTAGTTTGTGGAGGGGCCTCCTGACTGTTTCCAACTTTCAGGGGTTAAACGGCCGCGAGATTGAGAACCGGACGGACTCTGTGGAATACCGCACTCCACTTAGCCCTAAGGCAACATCGATCGCTGTCTTCTTCGGAAGGCTGAAGTGCCCAAAACCTTTTCTGACGTGTCATGAACGAGGTGGCTTAGTATCTATTCTACTAGGGCTCTTTTACCCAGGATCCCTTTCGGTAGAGGGATATCCTTCTTATATCGGTCTCTCATGTTGTATTGTTCGACTTGGATTTCATCACCTTGCGAAGGATACAGCCTGTTGAGGTCTCCAGCTCTTAGTTAGGAGTTTGCTTTCTATCTCATCTTTGTAGAGGGTTATTTTTTCTTTGTAGGGACTGCTTGTTGGCATTCTGGCCAGTTTTGTTGATCAGCTCGCTTATTGAGACACCGATCTCAGTATAGATTTTAGAGCTTGCTTTTTGGCCTGTGAGCCTTGCTTTTTCTAGCTCCTCTTCTACACACTCGGTTGCATTAGAGTTTTTGAGTTCTTTGTTTACGATACTGCCCCCGATTTTCATTTTCCTATCATCATGTCCGATCTACCACGAAGATCACGACTACAACAGGGCCAAAGCCCTCCACCACCACCACCGCCACGGACTACTGGTCCGCCTGCATCACGCATTCCTACTCCTCCTGGCCGCGATGCTGGTCGAGGGAACATTCCACCGCCGATACGTACAACGGCTTCAGTTCCACCCGTAACTGCCACTCACAGCACAGTCTCAGAATCTATTGCAGCTTCTGCAACCACTAGCATATCTGAGACCTCCACTGTCACTTCACCCACTGTCATTCCAGATTTATCTGTCACAATGGACACAGTTACCACAACTGAACCTAGTACAACCCAAAGTACTAGACCCGAGGTCATCCTTCTACCGGATGTCAGCACTTACCATCCACCAGACACTTTTCACAATGATACAGATGGATCTGTTGGCACCACAGAAGGGTCCGACCAGGACATACCTGGCTTGATTTCAGTCCCAGGCGGGTACGTTGAAATCGTTGAAGATACTTGACTTCCTGACACACCCTTTGAACCTGATTATGGTTTCATCACTTCCCAGGTAGATCTTCTGCCTGTTATCACTACGTCACCCAGTGTTCACCCGTAGGAAACGAGTTCTTCTACCAACGTACCTCGTACTATTACTCTACCCAACCTCCCTCCGGGACATGAAATCATGGCTTCCATCCAGTCTAGTATGGTTAGCCTAGCGAACTCTCCGTTAGCATCGGCACGGTTTAGACGCAGCACAGAGCAAATGCTCTCGTCAGTCTCTCGATTTCCCCCTGACACTCGTCCTTCTGAGTATAGGGATCCCAACATCCCGTCTAGCACGGAGTTTCGACACTCCTTTGTAGACGGCGCAGGACCTTCGGACATTACCATACCTAGATTCCTGTCGGATCCCCAAAACCTTTTCCAGGACATGAACTCGGACCCAGTTTTCGAGGGTCCTCCTACCATTGAACATGTCATGGACGATGCTAATACCCCTGGGATAAATTCCCCACATTTGCTGTCATCACCTATATTTGGTGCACATTCTATGAGGGATAACCCAGTTTTTTCCCCGTCCTCACCTGTTCGATATGGACGAACCCCTCCGCAAATCGGTACTTTCGGTGCCGTTGGCCAATCCACATTATCATATTTGACCAGCGGTGGGAGAACAACTAGTCATACTGCTGGATCTTCCAGTTGGACCGGAGGATCACCTTCAGCCACCATTTACACTATCTCAGGAGGTGGACGACCGACTACAGTGGTCCCTAACTCTAACTACCAATTCCCCCTGGTGGGCCATCAACCCAACCAGTTGGTGGACAACCTTTTGTTGGGAACCCTGTTCCAAGTCAACAACCCCCACCTAGCGGGGCATTAACCCAACCAGTTGGAGGACAACCTTTTGCTGGGAACCCCGTTCCCAGTCAACACCCTCCTCATATAGGGCCATCCAACCTACCTTCTGGTGGACAACCTATTGGCTCGATCCAACAAACTTCCCAACCAGCAGCGTCTACTCAGTTCGGTATGTACAATCCACTTGGCAGTGGGCAACCTTATTCCGGTGTTCCAACCGGGCCTTACTCTCAACAACCCTTGTCAGGCACACTTCCTTCTTGGGATACTCAAATCCCACAGAGTGGGGGGTACTCACTTTTTGGAAACTTGAACCAAGCTGGGGGGCAATCTCAGATTCCCCCCAACTTGAATTCTGGCTTCCCTTACCCTTCAGCTGCTACAACTCCATGGAACCCATCACTGCAATTTCCACTCGTTCCCCAAGGCGGAACGAGCCTTCCATGGACACCACCGTCGCAGCCACCCCCCAACCCTGCTATGGGAAACCCTCCACTTATACAATATAGTGGTAACACCCATGGAACACAACAATTCCAAGGAACTTTTCCCCAACAAGGAACAACAACTTTTCCTGGGTTTCAGCAACCCCAGGGTACTATACCCACTCAGCAGAACACCCACCAACCGGTTGCTTACAATCAACCGGTTAACCAGATGGCTTACCATCCACAGAATTTCCAGCAGTATCCCGCGGGAAACTCATATGGGTATAACACACAGCAGTATGCTATGCAGGGCCCTCCAGGGTTCTCGGCACCACATGGTTATTACTCATTCCCGCAGACCAACCATCAACTTCCCTTTTTGGCCACACTTGATCTACCTGATTTGTCGAGGCTTATCAACTATCCTATATGGCATGAACCTCACTGGCCACCTATTCCAGCCAAACTACCATCGGACATTCCTAAGTTCGATGCCAAGCCCGGGGAAGACCCCAAGAATCACGTGATGACCTTCCATCTTTGGTGTTCATCCAACTCCTTGATGGATGATTCCATCCGACTTCGGCTCTTCCAACGCACGCTCACCGGAATGGCAGCAAAATGGTATATCGAGCTGCCACAACACTCTTTTCGTGATTTCAACACTTTGGCTATGCAGTTTCTGACACATTTCCAGCTCCCCATCCGGTATGAGACTGGAACAGAACTGCTAACTTCACTGCGTCAAACCACTTCTACACATATTTCGGATCACATCCACGAGTGGCGAAGACGCCGTAGGCTAATAAAGGCACCTATTCTGGATCATCTACTTGCTGATTGGTTCACAAAATCCTTTTTGCCTCCCATAGCCAGAGATATCGCTATGCGCGGACCGGTTACAGAAGAACAAGCCATCTCGGCAGCACAATACATGGATTTGGTATATACTCAATCCGGTACTTTACATGAACTTCTTCCACATGCCTCCCATGTTCATACTGATCCAACAAAGCCTACTACTGAACCACCCATTGATGGTATTGTTGGTTCAGTCAAGGCTCAGCCTGCTACCAACTCGACGGGACAACAAGCTTCTGCTTCCCCCGCTTTTACCCAGGCCGCTTCAAAAGATTCCACCTCTCCTGCTGTCTCCTCCGAAGTGAATGCAGTTCAATCTACGTCACAACCATCCGGAGGAAAGAAGAAAAACAATCGTGGAAAAACCAAAAAGAACCAACAGGAGAACCCCAAGCCACAACCTACCCAAAATGACCAGAAACCACGTCGGAAAGCTAAGTTTCCCTGCTTGATTTTTCAAGATGATCATTATACGCGTGACTGTCCCTACAAGGACGAGGTCAACAAGTTCGTTAAAGGATCCTCTCGCCCAGCAGTGCTGACTGACCCTTTCCCACAACAGCAACAGCAAATGGTTGCCCAAGAATCCCCACAAGGGGGAAACCCGACCAATCCCACCCGCGGAGAGACGTCCACAAACCGCGAAATCCTAATGACAAGTAATGAGGAGATTAATATCACCACTCGTTCAAAGACTTATGACAACCCTCCAAGTTCAAACAAACAATCGGAGATAGCCAAAGGAAAATCTCCTGTTGAAGATCCGATTCCTATTCCCCCCCCTAACGGTCATCAAAATATCGAGAGACCACTCATGGACACAGTGCTACGCCCACCCAAGGGCACCATACGAAAGGCGACATTTAATCTGAATGCGCGAGCTGCCCAAAACTACAACATTGTTGAGGATTTGGCTCAAGCCCCTTGCGCCATGTCGACTCTTGAGGTTCTCCAACACTGCCCCACGCAGCGTAGAACCCTACTTTCAGCACTGGGGGAAATGGACCCGGATACTTCAAAATCCATCATGTTTAACTTGGAGCACGCTAAACCTAGGCTTTCTCACCAGTTAGCCTTCCAGGTGCATACAAAAATCCGTGGAAATATCATCCACCGCACTGTGTTAGATGAGGGTGCTTCCACGTCGATTATGTCCTTGAACTGCTGGAGAGCCTTAGGCTCACCCGAGGTCACAACTTCTCCCACTACTCTTAGGGAATTTAATGGACATGGTTTTCAACCATATGGACTCATTCCCTCAATCGGTGTTGAACTGGGGGGAAAAACAGTATCCGTACACATCGAAGTCGTAGATGCACCTTTGGATTACAATCTCCTACTTGGTCGGAACTGGTTCTATGCCATGACCGCCATAGCATCTACAGTCTTCCGGATTGTACAATTTCCTCATGAAGGGAAAATTGTCACTATTGATCAACTGGATTACTATATCCCAGACCCCCATCCGAACTCCACCAATACCGTCCCGTTATTGGATCAACCTCGGTACCGGTTCCAAGACATAGGTGTTGGTCTCATGAAGGATTCATCCCTCATTGGAGTTTTTCCAGAGCTGGGAACCCATCTTCAACCAGTCAACATGATTTCATCACATGTCACCCCTTCCGATGATTCATGGGTGATTCGGAGTCCCACTCAGATTCAAGGCTATGGCAATTCCATGCCTTTGAACAGAAACCTTGCAGCATATGACGCGATCCAATCAGCCACAGATTGGGTCGATTGTTCTTCTGATCACACCGTGGCACAGCTCTCGGCTGAAACTCATCCACACCCACCACTTTTTGATCCTCTCAACTTGATTTTTCCTACTGATGAATCAATCATGGAGGTTATGTGCGGTGATGAGCCACCATGGGGAGATTTTCATCATCGATCTTCATTCCCCACTATTCAGCCACTTGAGCCTGATACAAAATCCAGCGCTTCACTTGGGATGGTTCAAACCAATTTCCCCACGTCCCTCGACGAGGTATTTTCCGAAGGAAACTTGGCCAATCTTATGGAAACCACTCCCATCGATATTTCAGTGAAGCCTGGTATCGTGGAAAACGTACACATTGGCAAAACATGTACTCCCCTCGAAACGGAGTTCTATAGTGCCTACTTTAAAACTTTCCGCGATGTTTTTGCTTGGAGTTATGAAGAGATGCCAGGAATTGACCCCTCGATCGTGGTCCACGAAATTCCAACTTTCCCTGGCGCCCGACCTGTTCGGCAAAAGCTTCGACCCGTTCATCCTCGTAAGGTAGCCGCCATTAAAGCAGAAGTTGAAAAACTTTTGCGTGCTGGTTTTATCTATCCTGTCCCATTGACAGAATGGGTATCCAACATCGTTCCCATAGCCAAGAAACAGGGAACGATTAGAGTCTGTGTTGATTACCGTGATTTGAACAAGGCTTGTCCCAAAGACAACTACCCAACTCCGTTTATCGACCAGATCATCGATAACTGTGCCGGAAGTGTTATCTTTTCATTTATGGATGGCTTCTCTGGCTATAATCAGATCGATATCCTCCCAGCCGACCAACACATAACGGCCTTTATCTGCCCTTGGGGGATCTTTGCATATCGAAAGTTACCTTTTGGCCTGAAAAATGCCGGGGCAACTTTCCAACGGGCGATGTCCTACGCATTCCATGACATCAAAAATATTGTAGAGCCATATCTTGATGATCTTCCCGCTCATTCTCGAACGCGGGAAGACCATCCAGACCACTTGAGTGCCATTTTCGAAAGGTGCCGGCGCTAAAATATACGTTTGAACCCGCACAAGTGCATCTTTTGTGTAGAAGCCGGAAAACTGTTGGGCTTCATAGTCTCCAAAGGCGGGATACGTTTAGATCCCGCAAAGGTAGCAGCTATCTTAGCTCTGCCTTCACCTACCAATATTCCAGAACTTCAATGTTTGCAAGGGCATGCAAACTTTCTACGCCGTTTTATCTGCAATCTGTCTGAGATAACAAAAGGCTACATGCGGCTTCTCACGAAGAATGTTCCCTTCATATGGGATGATGAAGCCCAACGCTCCTTTGACAATTTAAAGGCAGCCTTAACCAAAGATCCTATGATTCAACCCCCCAATTACACACAGGACTACATCCTTTATCTCGCAGCCTCGATTTCCACCATTGGTATGGTGTTAGTCCAGGAAGACCACAACGGCATAGAACATGTGGTGTACTATCTCAGCAAGAGTCTTCTTGACTCTGAAACTCGCTACTCACATGTTGAAAAGCTGGCTCTGGCAACAGTATTTGCTGTCCAGAGATTCCGTCACTACATCTTACTCCGCCGGACCACCGTCATCGCCGATTTCAATCCAATGTACTATATCCTCACACGACAAGTGCTTGGGGGCAAGTACTCCCGTTGGATTGTCATCCTTCAAGAGTTTGACTTGGAATTTGTCAAAGCCAAGTCTAAGAAATCCCTGGTCTTCGCTGAGTTAATTTGTAACCTTCCCCGTGCTACTGAGCAATCCGAGCCCATTGATTCTCTTCCCGACGAATCATTGTTCCTCATTAGCACGTCTGATCCATGGTATGGGGATATTCTCTTATATCTCCAAACCCAACGCTTCCGTCCCGATCTCACCCGCGATGAACGGCGACGTATCAGACACCACGCAAAATACTACCTTATAGTGAACGATACTCTGTATCGCCGTGGTGTCGACACTGTCCTTCAACGTTGTTTGACCTTAGATGAGGCGGAACGCGTTCTCAACGACTGCCACGCTGGAGCATGTGGTGGTCATCTCTCTGGGATGGCTACGACCCAGAAAATATTGCGAGCAGGATACTTCTGGCCCTCAATTTTCAAAGACTGCATTGAAACAGTCAAGAAGTGTCTGCCATGCCAATTCTTTCATAGCAAAGCACGCTCGCATCCTGCTCCACTCCATCCTGTCATTGCCGTCGGCCCCTTTTCCAAATGGGGCATTGATTTTATGCACTGTAAGCCCACTTCAGCCGGGGGGCATAGCTATGTCATAGTAGCTGTCGACTATTTTACAAAATGGGTTGAAGCGATGCCTACGTATGCTGAAGATGACAAAACAGCAGCGCAGTTCATATTCAATCATATTATAGCTAGATTCGGTGTCCCACAGTCTATTGTGACCGATCATGGTTCCCATTTCAGGAACCATATGATCAAGAACTAAGTGCCAAACTGGGTTTTCGTCACGAAAAATCAACCCCGTATTACCCACAAGCTAATGGCCAAGTTGAAGCCATTAATAAAGTCCTGAAACGAATGATTCAGCGCATTGTGGGTACCCAGAAATCCAATTGGCACTCAGCTCTGTTCTCAGCACTGTGGGCATACCGAACCTCAGTGAAAAGTGCTACTGGGTTTACACCATTTCAACTGGTGTATGGCCTAGAAGCCATTCTCCCGATTGAATGTGAAATTCCATCACTCAAGATAGCCATAGAGCTACTTCCACACACTACTTCCGAAGAGGAACGGTTTCTATACCTAGCTAAGCTAGATGAAACCCGTCGCGATGCTGCTTTGGCTAATGAAGCTCACAAAAAACGCGTCAAAGCTCAATACGACAAATCCGTTCAACCTCGGATATTCAATGAGGGTGACCTCGTATTTACATATGATCAGATGCATGATAAGCTTGGAAAAGGTAAACTTGAATCTATGTGGTACGGCCCCTTCATTGTAAAACGTGTCTTAGAAAAAGGAGCCTATGAACTAATTGATTGTGATGGTACGCCATTGGCACGGCCCCGCAACGGGCTATACCTCAAACGTTTCTACGCGTGAGGTTACCCTACGCTGGTTACTTGTTGTACATAATGTAGTTAGTTTGATTTTTGCTTTCTTTTTAGTGTGCGCTTGGACCTCATGTATCCACTCTTACTTTGACTCGTGACTTTATGCGCAGATGTCTGCCTACTTTGGATTTGCCGACGGTGCAAGCCGACATACCCGGAATCTTGCTTCCGCAGCATGGGTAATCTATTCCCCCACTAGCGAGTTGATTTCTTCAGGAGCCAATTGTTTAGGTCCTGCAACCAACAATATCATAGAGTACCATGCAGTCATTGGTCTCTTGACAGAGGTTCCTTCACTCGGGATTGACTCCTTATCAGTCTTTTTAGACTCCCAACTCGTGGTTTCTCATCTAAACCGTGTTTACACAGTTCGCGATCCTACACTACTTCATTTATTTCGAAGAGTACGCCTCTTGGAACGGTCATTTAATTTTATCACATATCAACACATACTGAGAGAATTCAATTGTATTGCTGATTCATTGGCTAATTACATTTTGGATTGGCATCTTGACCATACATAAAAACATCATAAAAAATAAAATGCACAAGCCATTGTAAATATTTAGATCATAAATAGGTCCATATCACTGTATATAAGTGTGTTTTTTCAAAAATACATAAAGTTTGTGTCAAAGACAAAATTGGGGATCAAATCCCATATACAAAAATTGGCCCTCAAAGCCTACATATCATGTACATGCCGCAAAAAGATCAAAATACCATCTATGGAGATCTAGGAGACCTATCATGTCCCTCATCGGACTCCTCCCACTGCTGGTGGTAACACACTACAGCTCGAACCACCCTGCGAAGAAGTCGACTGATACGACCAGGCACACCTATAGTATGCCGCTGGAGGTGGTAAGGGACGTCATCCATCTGCATAGCAGGGATGCCATGAGTCAATCCCTGCAGGTTCCTCTCAATATCCCGAACGCCTCCTGCCTCGTCTTCATCTTCCTCTTCGTCAGGAACAGCTTGACGATCGACACCACCACGACGGAGTGGAGAGTACCCAGCTGGTCTCTGTGGTCCACGGTCTTCAACACGCATGCGATTATACATTAGACGTCTTTTACACATTCTAAAAAAGTAATAAAAATTAAATATTCAAAAAGGAAAAAATACATATCCATGAAGGTCATACCAGAGTCGTCCCAGTCATCATCCTCTGGCAATGCCAAGTCGATGTCCTCACGGAAATCTACCCCTGAGTAGGGATAGTCATCAATCATAACTATCTGCTCCTCTAGCCAGGAGAAGAAGTCCTCACCAAAGGCTAGCCACTGAGGTCCCCCGAGGCGTCCAGCATAGTCACTCCATCGAGCCATCCATGGCTCAGTAGGTGGATGAGGGCGTATAGATATCTGTGGGCGCAGTAGTGGCACCCTCGCCAAAAAGAAAGTGACCAGGATGCTCCCATAACCAAACTGGGTATTTTTCCCAGTCCTACACTTGTGCACTTGTTCTTTCAGATTGGACAACACTGCCTCACACCAGTTGAAAACTGTTCCTCCCATGCACTCTGCTGCGAGATTCACTTGTGTGCGGGATGCCTGATGTGGACTCGTGCTTCCTGCTGCACGCGTGATAGTGAATAGTACGGTTTTCATAGGAAGATTTATGACCTCCTTTATGGCCACCTTCCCACTTTTCTTACTCGAACCCGCCTGGCAATATCGAGCAATCAAGTCATCTGTGCTTGATTCTGAAGCTGAATATCCAGTAAATTTCACTCGGGCCCCTCTTTTCGAGAGACCCGTGAGGAAGTAAATATCATCGAGTTGGATCTCAAGCACATGCTCTCCCACTCGGAAAGCTCGAATGTCAGGATCCCATAATTGGATGAGGTGAGTGAGAAGCTTAGGTTGCTGACGAATCCCTTTGGTTTTGAAGAACTTTAGCAAACCACATTCTCGCAATGCGGTCACGGTGGGTAAGTCATTTTCGGCTACAAAATCATCCGCTTCATGCTCTCTTTCCTTCCAGCTTACCATTTTGCTCCGAATAAGTTGCAAATCCCTGCAAAAGGTCAAACAAAACAATTAGTAACTATTTAGCAACTTAGTTCCAATAGGAAATTGGAGAAAATTTGATTTTTTAAACTAAAAATTCGCCTGTGCCGCGTCTGAGGGATATTATACCGCGCGGCAGTCCACACTACCGCGCCTCAGTTTGAGGATCCAGCGCGGTACTGTTACACAGTACCGCGCTTTTCGATAGAGCCCCCACGCGGTAGTATGAAGGGCGATTCTTTCCCAAAAGGGCTCACTAAAAAATCAAATTTTTCCTGGTGAAAGCAAAAATTTCTTACATAAAATGAAAGAGGGGTTCAAGCACTCTTACCTGGCGCAGACGGCTGTCGAAATGGTGTCCCAGAACTCCCGGTATGGATCCTTGAAATATTGCTCCTAAATGGGTGAAAATGTCTCCTTTGGGTAAAAAACACAAATGAATAGTAATTTCTATTTTTACCATTCCTTATATAGCATTTTTTCACATTTTTTTAATTAATTAATTACTATTTTAAATACTTAAAATAAACCCTTGTTCACATTATTAATGTCCAGTTTTTGAGCATTTATTGACAGGATCCTCGGTAAAAATGCGATACATTCACGCTGGTGTTTATTCATGATTTGACCTTCATTTTGAGCGTACTTTATCTTTTTCGTGCTCTGGATTTAAAACTTGAAAAAGATTCCAAGCGCTTTTACACCCGTGTCGTGCTTGTCAAACTCGAGTAAATGGTGTCGAGTACGGTCAGCTTTACTCATGCTCGTTAAACAATGAGGAAAGTATTATCCTGGTTGTATTTTATTCTTTTTTCGGACCAGAATAATTTAAAATTACGAAAAAGACCATAGGAGTCCATAGTTAAGCTCTTTTCAGACTCCTTAAAATTGAAAAGATTGCCAAGTGATCTTGACTCTTTCAAACTTGTAAAAGTATTTGAAAGGTCGTCTATTCGGTGATAGGTTACCCCTTTTTCGGCCCGTCTAGACTATTTACGAGAAAGGTATACCTCAGTCAGTCTCGGCTGGGAGAGTTCTCTCGAGAATTGTTTTACACTTTTTCGGGATCGAGGGACTAAATTTTACGAAAAAGTACATTATGGAGCTTCCTTTAAGCTTTTTCAGGCTCTCTAAATATGAAAAACTACCGAGTTTTCCTTCCTTGGGCTCGTTAAAATGTTAACATCGAAGGACCCACTTTGGGACGAACCCCTCCTTTCTCAGGTTCGTAAAACATGTGAGATTGGACTCATCCATGATATGAGCTACACCGAGCATCTGTTATCCTCTTCGAGCTCGCAAAACAAGAAAGAGGTACTCGTCTATCATGTCGGGGAAATATGGGGGGATAATTCAAGTTTATCTATGGCAGGTTGTCAGTCGTTACCTTTGAACATGGCATGTGTCCGTCTCTTGTCTATATTGGGTATCCATTCTTCACTGAGTTATAGTCATCATCATGAGTCGTCTCCCTGGCCACGAGTCCACTCATCCAGTGTCTATCCTCTATTTATCAATAATCTCTACTACCAAGTCCTGTTACATGCCGTTATATGTTCAAAGGGTTGCATTATTTCGAGTCATTCATTGTGTCAGGCCTCCGCTGTGTCAGTACGTACTCCATTGCTTCATACTCTTATCATCTGTGTCGATTTCGTGTCGATGATGTGGGAATCATTATGGCCCACCTTCGACGAGTCTATTCTTGTCGACACCAAATCACTATCTGGGAATTAGACTTAGAGATAAACCGTTAGTACCTTGGTACCTGCATGCCTCAATGGCAGGTTTCCTCGTGTTTGACAGTAGGTTCACATCATTGACCTTTGATCAAGCGATCTCTCGGATGCTCGATATCAACTCATTCATTCGCATTTCGTTGAGATGTACTATTGATACCTTGGAATCATCATCATCATTGGTGATCTCCCTCGCATTTGTTAACGGTCCACATCATTTACCGGTAATCAAATGGTTTCTACCATGTTCGACTTCAACACCTTGTAATCACATGGTTAGATTCGTATCTTTTGCGATCGGGTAGAAGACCCTGGGCGCATCACTGTATCTCGACTATGTCCAGGCTGCGATGGAGATGTCCCTTGTATTGTCACACAGATAGACTTATTGTATTGGTCGTGGCTGTGTCATTATTGTCTCATGGATCTACGATTGTTCATAGTAGCCATGATTTGTCCACAGTCTACATCATCTCAGTACTCATGGATCTGCAATGTATTGGCCGGCAGCCATGCTTTGAGTCATCTGTTTCCGAGCATGGGAATGCCCGCCTCGGTGGTATATCTAACACTTTGTTTCTATTTCAGCTCAGTGTCACTCTCCTCGATGCTATCTCTACAGACTATATTTGTAAAGTCTTTCGGCCATCAGTCCCTTCTGACCTCACACTTTAGGGGGCATCTGTTATACCTCTATGTTTCACAGTGTCGCATCTCCATCACAAAACGAGTTGACGACACTTTCCCTATTGTTTTAAACCATCCAGAAGAGGTAGATGACGAGTCAACCTTGAAGGTGAATCTACCCTGACAAGTTTTGACCCACCTAAGACTTTATCTACACACACTACCGTGCCTTGCTCATTTATCAAAACGCGGTACTCAGTACTACCGCGCTATGCTATTTCCCCAAAATGTGGCAGTACCGCGTTCTGCAGAGACTGCAGAACGCGGTACTCTTTTAATAGCCTTTTTTCCTTGGCTTGTGGGATTTTGGATTTTCGAAGATAATGGAAGATTGGGGTCCCTGATTCGATCTCAACTCATTTCCTTCGATTAGAAACCCTGATCCACTTATCTCTCCCTAGATCCACCCATCTCTCTTGTTGGTTAACCTCACCATTCACTATAAAAGAGAGGCATTCCATTGGAAAAGGGAGGACTCTTGAGAGTACCAAACTTATGGTCTTGCAGCATTGTGGAGATAGCTAGAGGAGAAGACACTTGGAGCTGGAGGATTGGCTTGGACATCAAGCATCTTTTGTAAGTATTCTTCAAGTTGTAATGGAATAACTTGTCTTGTTTTCCCAAATCATTTGTGTTAACTTTGTTTTAATGATATGATTTGTATCTTTCATAGATTTAGATCTTAACTCATGCTTCAGGTTGCTAGAGAATAGTGCATTCTTGTGTCTTGGTTCCATTTTGACAGGTTCATTTGTGAGGGCTTGGAGATCGGAGCAACTACAAGAACAAGTGTCTGGATAGAAGGTTAGTTAAACTTCTTCTACTCTTTCTAGCATTTTAATCCTGAGATGTTTGTTAGTTCTAGGGATTCAAGGTAGCATTTGTTTTGACTTGTTTCTTGCTTTAAGGTTAGTTTAAAGTCTGCTTTAAAGTTAAGAGAGTTTTGGCTTATCCATAGGACAAAATTCTACATAACACCTTACTTCCCTCGTTTTTTAAAATCACAGCTTCTAGAAGGTTTACATGATTTCTTAAAAAACACGTGTTTTTAGAAAATGTGTTTTATTTCATAAATGGAATCAACAAAGTATGCACATTCTACGTCATAACAACTTTCTATAGTTTACGCATGCGTCCGGAAATAAGAAAAGCTTACTTCCACCGTTTTTTAAAATCACAGCTTCTAGAAGGTTTACATGATTTCGTAAAAAACATGAGTTTTTAGAAAATGTGTTTTATTTCATAAATGGAATAAACAAAGTATGCACATTCTACGTCATAACGACTTTCTATAGTTTGCGCATGTGTTTTGAAATAAGAAAAGCTTACTTCCCCTGTTTTTTAAAATCACAGCTTCTAGAAGGTTTACATAATTTCTTAAAAAACACGAGTTTTTAGAAAATGTATTTTATTTCATAAATGGAATCAACAAACTATGCACATTCTACGTCATAACGACTTTCTATAGTTTGCGCATGCGTCCGGAAATAAGAAAAGCTTACTTCCACCGTTTTTTAAAATCACAGCTTCTAGAAGGTTTACATGATTTCTTAAAAAACACGAGTTTTTAGAAAATGTGTTTTATTTCATAAATGGAATCAACAAAGTATGCACATCCTACGTCATAACGACATTCTATAGTTTGCGCATTCGTCTGGAAATAAGAAAAGCTTACTTCCACCGTTTTTTAAAATCACAGCTTCTAGAAGGTTTACATGATTTCGTAAAAAACACGAGTTTTTAGAAAATGTGTTTTATTTCATAAATGGAATCTACAAAGTATGCACATTCTACGTCATAACAACTTTCTATAGTTTGCGCATGCGTCCGGAAATAAGAAAAGCTTACTTCCACCATTTTTTAAAATCACAGCTTCTAGCTGGTTTACATGATTTCTTAAAAAACACGAGTTTTTAGAAAATGTGTTTTATTTCATAAATGGAATCTACAAAGTATGCACATTCTACGTCATAATGACTTTCTATAGTTTGCGCATGCGTCCGGAAATAAGAAAAGCTTACTTCCACCGTTTTTTAAAATCACAGCTTCTAGAAGGTTTACATGATTTCGTAAAAAACACGAGTTTTTATAAAATGTGTTTTATTTCATAAATGGAATCTACAAAGTATGCACATTCTGCGTCATAACGACTTTCTATAGTTTGCGCATGCATCCGGAAACAAGAAAAGCTTACTTCCACCGTTTTTTAAAATCACAGCTTCTAGAAGGTTTACATGATTTCTTAAAAAACACGAGTTTTTTGAAAATGTTTTTTATTTCGTATATGGAATCAACAAAGTATGCACATTCTACGTCATAACGACTTTCTATAGTTTGCGCATTCGTCCGGAAATAAGAAAAGCTTACTTCCACCGTTTTTTAAAATCACAGCTTCTAGAAGGTTTACATGATTTCATAAAAAACACGAGTTTTTAGAAAATGTGTTTTATATCATAAATGGAATCTACAAAGTATGCACATTCTATGTCACAACGACTTTCTATAGTTTGCGCATGTGTCCGGAAATAAGAAAAGCTTACTTCCCCCATTTTTTAAAATCACAGCTTCTAGAAGGTTTACAAGATTTCTTAAAACACACGAGTTTTTAGAAAATGTGTTTTATTTCATAAATGGAATCAACAAAGTATGCACATTCTACGTCATAACAACTTTCTATAATTTGTGCATGCGTCCGGAAATAAGAAAAGCTTACTTCCACCGTTTTTTAAAATCACAGCTTCTAGAAGGTTTACATGATTTCGTAAAAAACATGAGATTTTAGAAAATGTTTTTTATTTCATAAATGGAACCTACAAAGTATGCACATTCTACGTCACAACGACTTTCTATAGTTTGCGCATGCGTCCGGAAATAAGAAAAGCTTACTTCCCCCGTTTTTTAAAATCACAGCTTCTAGAAGGTTTACATTATTTCTTAAAAAACATGAGTTTTTAGAAAATGTGTTTTATTTCATAAATGGAACCTACAAAGTATGCACATTCTACGTCACAACGACTTTCTATAGTTTGCACATGTGTCCGGAAATAAGAAAAGCTTACTTCCCCCGTTTTTTAAAATCACAGCTTCTAGAAGGTTTACATGATTTCTTAAAAAACACGAGTTTTTAGAAAATGTGTTTTATTTCATAAATGGAATCAACAAACTATGCACATTCTACGTCATAACCACTTTCTATAGTTTGCGCATTCGACTGCAAATAAGAAAAGCTTACTTCCACCATTTTTTAAAATCACAGCTTCTTGAAGGTTTACATGATTTCGTAAAAAACACGAGTTTTTAGAAAATGTGTTTTATTTCATAAATGGAATCTACAATGTATGCACATTCTGCGTCATAACGACTTTCTATAGTTTGCGCATGCGTCCGGAAATAAGAAAAGCTTACTTCCCACGTTTTTTTAAATCACAGCTTCTAGAAGGTTTACATGATTTCTTAAAAAACACGAGTTTTTAGAAAATGTGTTTTATTTAATAAATGGAATCAACAAAGTATGCACATTCTACGTTATAACGACTTTCTATAGTTTGCGCATTCATCTGGAAATAAGAAAAGCTTACTTCCCCCGTTTTTCTAAATCACAGCTTCTAGAAGGTTTACATGATTTCTTAAAAAACACGAGTTTTTAGATAATGTGTTTTATTTCATAAATGGAATCTACAAAGTATCCACATTCTACGTCATAACGACTTTCTATAGTTTGCGCATGCGTCCGGAAATAAGAAAAGCTTACTTCCACCGTTTTTTAAAATCACAGCTTCTAGAAGGTTTACATGATTTCGTAAAAAACATGAGTTTTTAGAAAATGTGTTTTATTTCATAAATTGAATCAACAAAGTATGCACATTCTATGTCATAACGACTTTCTATAGTTTGCACATGCGTCCGGAAATAAGAAAAGCTTACTTCCACCGTTTTTTAAAATCACAGCTTCTAGAAGGTTTACATGATTTCGTAAAAAACATGAGTTTTTAGAAAATGTGTTTTATTTCATAAATTGAATCAACAAAGTATGCACATTCTATGTCATAACGACTTTCTATATTTTGCGCATGCGTTTGGAAATAAGAAAAGCTTACATCCCCCGTTTTTTAAAATCACGGCTTCTGGAAGGTTTACATGATTTCTTAAAAAACACGAGTTTTTAGAAAATGTGTTTTATTTCATCAATGGAATCAACAAAGTATGCACATTCTACATCATAACGACTTTCTATAGTTTGCACATGCGTCCGGAAATAAGAAAAGCTTACTTCCACCGTTTTTTAAAATTACAGCTTCTAGAAGGTTTACATGATTTCGTAAAAAACATGAGTTTTTAGAAAATGTGTTTTATTTCATAAATTGAATCAACAAAGTATGCACATTCTATGTCATAACGACTTTCTATAGTTTGCGCATGCGTTTGGAAATAAGAAAAGCTTACATCCCCCGTTTTTTAAAATCACGGCTTCTAGAAGGTTTACATGATTTCTTAAAAAACACGAGTTTTTAGAAAATGTGTTTTATTTCATAAATAGAATCAACAAAGTATGCACATTCTACGTCATAACGACTTTCTATAGTTTGCGAATGCGTTCGGAAATAAGAAAAGCTTACTTCCACTGTTTTTTAAAATCACAGCTTCTGGATGGTTTACATGATTTCGAAAAAAACACGAGTTTTTAGAAAATGTGTTTTATTTCATAAATGGAATCTACAAAGTATGCACATTCTACGTCATAACGACTTTCTATAGTTTGCGCATGCGTCCGGAAATAAGAAAAGCTTACTCCCACCGTTTTTTAAAATCACAGATTCTAGAAGGTTTACATGAGTTCTTAAGAAACACGAGTTTTTAGAAAATGTGTTTTATTTCATAAATGGAATCAACAAAGTATGCACATTCTACGTCATAACGACTTTCTATAGTTTGCGCATTCGTCCGGAAATAAGAAAAGCTTACTTCCACCGTTTTTTAAAATCACAGCTTCTAGAAGGTTTACATGATTTCTTAAAAAACACGAGTTTTTAGAAAATGTGTTTTATTTCATAAATGGAATCAACAAAGTATGCATATTTTACGTCATGACGACTTTCTATAGTTTGCGCATGCGTCCGGAAATAAGAAAAGCTTACTTCCACCGTTTTTTAAAATCACAGCTTCTAGAAGGTTTACATGATTTCTTAAAAAACACGAGTTTTTAGAAAATGTGTTTTATTTCATAAATGGAATCAACAAAGTATGCACATTCTACGTCATAACGACTTTCTATAGTTTGCGCATTCGCCCGAAAATAAGAAAAGCTTACTTCCACCATTTTTTAAAATCACAGCTTATAGAAGGTTTACACGATTTCGTAAAAAACACGTGTTTTTAGAAAATGTGTTTTATTTCACAAATGGAATCAACAAAGTATGCACATTCTACGTCATAACGACTTTCTATAGTTCGCGCATGCGTCCGGAAATAAGAAAAGCTTACTTCCCCCGTTTTTTAAAATCACAGCTTCTAGAAGGTTTACATGATTTTTTAAAAAATACGAGTTCTTAGAAAATGTGTTTTATTTCATAAATGGAATCAACAAAGTATGCACATTCTACGTCATAACGACTTTCTATAGTTTGCGCATGCGTCCGGAAATAAGAAAAGCTTACTTCCACCGTTTTTTAAAATCACAGCTTATAGAAGGTTTACACGATTTCGTAAAAAAGACGTGTTTTTAGAAAATGTGTTTTATTTCATAAATGGAATCTTCAAAGTATGCACATTCTACGTCATAACGACTTTCTATAGTTTGTGCATGCGTCCGGAAATAAGAAAAGCTTACTTCCACCGTTTTTTTAAATCACAGCTTCTAGAAGGTTTACACGATTTCGTAAAAAATACGTGTTTTTAGAAAATGTGTTTTATTTCATAAATGGAATCTACAAAGTATGCACATTCTACGTCATAACGACTTTCTATAGTTTGCGCATGTGTCCGGAAATAAGAAAAGCTTACTTCCCCCGTTTTTCTAAATCACAGCTTCTAGAAGGTTTACATGATTTCTTAAAAAACACGAGTTTTTAGAAAATGTGTTTTATTTCATAAATGGAATCAAAAAACTATGCACATTCTACGTCATAACCACTTTCTATAGTTTGCGCATTCGACTGCAAATAAGAAAAGCTTACTTCCACCATTTTGTAAAATCACAGCTTCTTGAAGGTTTACATGATTTCGTAAAAAACACGAGTTTTTAGAAAATGTGTTTTATTTCATAAATGGAATCAACAAAGTATGCACATTCTACGTCATAACGACTTTCTATAGTTTGCGCATTCGCCCGAAAATAAGAAAAGCTTACTTCCACCATTTTTTAAAATCACAGCTTATAGAAGGTTTACACGATTTCGTAAAAAACACGTGTTTTTAGAAAATGTGTTTTATTTCATAAATGGAATCTACAAAGTATGCACATTGTACGTCATAACGACTTTCTATAGTTTGCGCATGCGTCCGGAAATAAGAAAAGCTTACTTCCCCCGTTTTTTAAAATCACAGCTTCTAGAAGGTTTACATGATTTCTTAAAAAACACGAGTTTTTAGAAAATGTGTTTTATTTCATAAATGGAATCGACAAAGTATGCACATTCTATGTCATAACGACTTTCTATAGTTTGCGCATGCGTCCGGAAATAAGAAAAGCTTACTTCCACCGTTTTTTAAAATCACAGCTTCTAGAAGGTTTACATGATTTCGTAAAAAACACGAGTTTTTAGAAAATGTGTTTTATTTCATAAATGGAATCTACAAAGTATGCACATTCTACGTCATAACGACTTTCTATAGTTTGCGCATGCGTCCGGAAATAAGAAAAGCTTACTTCCACCGTTTTTTTAAATCACAGCTTCTAGAAGGTTTACACGATTTCGTAAAAAATACGTGTTTTTAGAAAATGTGTTTTATTTCATAAATGGAATCTACAAAGTATGCACATTCTACGTCATAACGACTTTCTATAGTTTGCTCATGTGTCCGGAAATAAGAAAAGCTTACTTCCCCCGTTTTTCTAAATCACAGCTTCTAGAAGGTTTACATGATTTCTTAAAAAACACGAGTTTTTAGAAAATGTGTTTTATTTCATAAATGGAATCAAAAAACTATGCACATTCTACGTCATAACCACTTTCTATAGTTTGCGCATTCGACTGCAAATAAGAAAAGCTTACTTCCACCATTTTTTAAAATCACAGTTTCTTGAAGGTTTACATGATTTCGTAAAAAACACGAGTTTTTAGAAAATGTGTTTTATTTCATAAATGGAATCTACAATGTATGCACATTCTACGTCATAACGACTTTCTATAGTTTGAGCATGCGTCCGGAAATAAGAAAAGCTTACTTCCCACGTTTTTTTAAATCACAGCTTCTAGAAGGTTTACATGATTTCTTAAAAAACACGAGTTTGTAGAAAATGCGTTTTATTTCATATATGGAATCAACAAAGTATGCACATTCTACGTTATAACGACTTTCTATAGTTTCCGCATGTGTCCGGAAATAAGAAAAGCTTACTTCCCCCGTTTTTCTAAATCACAGCTTCTAGAAGGTTTACATGATTTCTTAAAAAACACGAGTTTTTAGATAATGTGTTTTATTTCATAAATGGAATCAACAAAGTATGCACATTCTACATCATAACGACTTTCTATAGTTTGCGCATGCGTTTGGAAATAAGAAAAGCTTACATCCCCCGTTTTTTAAAATCACAGCTTCTAGAAGCTTTACACGATTTCTTAAAAAACACGAGTTTTTAGAAAATGTGTTTTATTTCATAAATGGAATCTACAAAGTATGCACATTCTACGTCATAACGACTCTCTATAGTTTGCGCATGCGTCCGGAAATAAGAAAAGCTTACTTCTACCGTTTTTTAAAATCACAGCTTCTAGATGGTTTACATGATTTCTTAAAAAACACGAGATTTTAGAAAATGTGTTTTATTTCATAAATGGAATCTACAAAGTATGCACATTCTACGTCATAACGACTTTCTATAGTTTGCGCATTCGTCCGGAAATAAGAAAAGCTTACTTCCACCGTTTTTTAAAATCACAGCTTATAAAAGGTTTACACGATTTTGTAAAAAACACGTGTTTTTAGAAAATGTGTTTTATTTCATAAATGGAATCTTCAAAGTATGCACATTCTACGTCATAACGACTTTCTATAGTTTGCGCATGCGTTTTGAAAAAAGAAAAGCTTACTTCCCCCCTTTTTTAAAATCACAGCTTCTAGAAGGTTTACATGATTTCTTAAAAAACACGAGTTTTTAGAAAATGTGTTTTATTTCATAAATGGAATCTACAAAGTATGCACATTCTACGTCATAAGGACTTTCTATAGTTTGCGCATTCGTCCGGAAATAAGAAAAGCTTCCTTCCACCGTTTTTTAAAATCACAGCTTCTAGAAGGTTTACATGATTTCTTAAAAAACACGAGTTTTTAGATAATGTGTTTTATTTCATAAATGGAATCAACAAAGTATGCACATTCTACATCATAATGACTTTCTATAGTTTGCGCATGCGTTTGGAAATAAGAAAAGCTTACATCCCCCGTTTTTTAAAATCACAGCTTCTAGAAGGTTTACGTGATTTCTTAAAAAACAGGAGTTTTTAGAAAATGTGTTTTATTTCATAATAGAATCAACAAAGTATGCACATTCTATGTCATAACGACTTTCTATAGTTTGCGGATGCGTCCGGAAATAAGAAAAGCTTACTTCTACCGTTTTTTAAAATCACAGCTTCTAGATGGTTTACATGATTTCGTAAAAAACACGAGATTTTAGAAAATGTGTTTTATTTCATAAATGGAATCTACAAAGTATGCACATTCTATGTCATAACGACTTTCTATAGTTTGCGCATTCGTCCGGAAATAAGAAAAGCTTACTTCCACCGTTTTTTAAAATCACAGCTTATAGAAGGTTTACACGATTTCGTAAAAAACACGTGTTTTTAGAAAATGTGTTTTATTTCATAAATGGAATCTTCAAAGTATGCACATTCTACGTCATAACGACTTTGTATAATTTGCGCATGCGTTTGGAAAAAAGAAAAGCTTACTTCCCCCGTTTTTTAAAATCACAGCTTCTAAAAGGTTTACATGATTTCTTAAAAAACACGAGTTTTTAGAAAATGTGTTTTATTTCATAAATGGAATCTACAAAGTATGCACATTCTACGTCATAACGACTTTCTATAGTTTTCCCATTCGTACGGAAATAAGAAAAGCTTCCTTCCACCGTTTTTTAAAATCACAGCTTCTAGAAGGTTTACATGATTTCGTAAAAAACACGAGTTTTTATAAAATGTGTTTTATTTCATATATGGAATCTACAAAGTATGCACATTCTACGTCATAACGACTTTCTATAGTTTGCGCATGCGTCCGGAAACAAGAAAAGCGTACTTCAACCATTTTTTAAAATCACAGCTTCTAGAAGGTTTACATGATTTCCTAAAAAACACGAGTTTTTTGAAAATGTGTTTTATTTGATATATGGAATCAACAAAGTATGCACATTCTATGTCATAACGACTTTCTATAGTTTGCGCATTCGTCCGGAAATATGAAAAGCTTACTTCCACCGTTTTTTAAAATCACAGCTTCTAGAAGGTTTACATGATTTCGTAAAAAACACGAGTTTTTAGAAAATTTGTTTTATTTCATAAATGGAATCTACAAAGTATCCACATTCTACATCATAACGACTTTCTATAGTTTGCGCATGCGTCCGGAAATAAGAAAAGCTTACTTCCCCCGTTTCTTAAAATCACAGCTTCTAGAAGGTTTACATGATTTCTTAAAAAGCACGAGTTTTTAGAAAATGTATTTTATTTCATAAATGGAATCAACAAAGTATACACATTCTACATCATAATGACTTTCTATAGTTTGCACATGCATCCGGAAATAAGAAAAGCTTACTTCCACCGTTTTTTAAAATCACAGCTTCTAGAAGGTTTACATGATTTTGTAGAAAACATGAGTTTTTAGAAAATGTGTTTTATTTCATAAATTGAATCAACAAAGTATGCACATTCTATGTCATAACGACTTTCTATAGTTTGCACATGCATTTCGAAATAAGGAAAGCTTACATCCCCCGTTTTTTAAAATCACAGCTTCTAGAAGGTTTACATGATTTCTTAAAAAACACGAGTTTTTAAAAATGTGTTTTATTTCATAAATAGAATCAACAAAGTATGCACATTCTACGTCATAACGACTTTCTATAGTTTGCGAATGCGTCCGGAAATAAGAAAAGCTTACTTCCACTGTTTTTTAAAATCACAGCTTCTAGATGGTTTACATGATTTCGTAAAAAACACGAGTTTTTAGAAAATGTGTTTTATTTCATAAATGGAATCTACAAAGTATGCACATTCTACGTCATAACGACTTTCTATAGTTTGCGCATGCGTCCGGAAATAAGAAAAGCTTACTTCTACCGTTTTTTAAAATCACAGATTCTAGAAGGTTTACATGAGTTCTTAAGAAACACGAGTTTTTAGAAAATGTGTTTTATTTCATAGATGGAATCAACAAAGTATGCACATTCTACGTCATAACGACTTTCTATAGTTTGCGCATTCGTCCGGAAATAAGAAAAGCTTACTTCCACCGTTTTTTAAAATCACAGCTTATAAACGGTTTACACGATTTCGTAAAAAACACGTGTTTTTAGAAAATTTGTTTTATTTCATAAATGGAATCTATAAAGTATGCACATTCTACGTCATAACGACTTTCTATAGTTTGCGCATGCGTCCGGAAATAAGAAAAGCTTACTTCCCCCGTTTTTCTAAATCACAGCTTCTAGAAGGTTTACATCATTTCTTCAAAAACATGAGTTTTTAGATAATGTGTTTTATTTCATAAATGGAATCAACAAAGTATGCACATTTTACGTCATAACGACTTTTTATAGTTTTCGCATGTGTTTGCAAATAGGAAAAGCTTACTTCCCCCGTTTTTTAAAATCACAGCTTCTAGAAGGTTTACATGATTTCTTAAAAAACACGAGTTTTTAGAAAATGTGTTTTATTTCATAAATGGAATCAACAAAGTATGCATATTTTACGTCATGACGACTTTCTATAGTTTGCGCATGCGTCCGGAAATAAGAAAAGCTTACTTCCACCGTTATTTAAAATCACAGCTTCTAGAAGGTTTACATGATTTCTTAAAAAACACGAGTTTTTAGAAAATGTGTTTTATTTCATAAATGGAATCAACAAAGTATGCACATTCTACGTCATAACGACTTTCTATAGTTTGCGCATTCGCCCGAAAATAAGAAAAGCTTACTTCCACCGTTTTTTAAAATCACAGCTTATAGAAGGTTTACACGATTTCGTAAAAAACACGTGTTTTTAGAGAATGTGTTTTATTTCATAAATGGAATCTACAAAGTATGCACATTCTTTGTCATAACGACTTTCTATAGTTCGCGCATGCGTCCGGAAATAAGAAAAGCTTACTTCCCCCGTTTTTTAAAATCACAGCTTCTAGAAGGTTTACATGATTTTTTAAAAAATACGAGTTTTTAGAAAATGTGTTGTATTACATAAATCGAATCTACAGAGTATGCACATTCTACGTCATAACGACTTTCTATAGTTTGCGCATGTGTCCGGAAATAAGAAAAGCTTACTTCCCCCGTTTTTTAAAATCACAGCTTCTAGAAGGTTTACATGATTTCTTAAAAAACAGGTGTTTTTAGAAAATGTGTGTTATTTCATAAATGGAATCAACAAAGTATGCACATTCTACGTCATGACGACTTTCTATAGTTTGCGCATGCGTCCGGAAATAAGAAAAGCTTACTTCCCCCGTTTTTTAAAATCACAGCTTCTAGAAGGTTTACATGATTTCTTAAAAAACACAAGTTTTTAGAAAATGTGTTTTATTTCATAAATGGAGTCAAAAATGTATGCACATTCTACGTCATAACGACTTTCTATAGTTTGCGCATGCGTTCGAAATAAGAAAAGATTACATCCCCGTTTCTTAAAATCACAACTTCTAGAAGGCTTACATGATTTCTTAAAAAACACGAGTTTTTAGAAAATGTGTTTTATTTCATAAATGGAATCAACAAAGTATGCACATTCTACGTCATAACGACTTTCTATAGTTTGCGAATGCCTCTGGAAATAAGAAAAGCTTACTCCCACCATTTTTTAAAATCACAGCTTCTAGAAGGTTTACATGATTTCTTAAAAAACACGAGTTTTTAGAAAATGTGTTTTATTTCATAAATGGAATCAACAAAGTATGCACATTCTACGTCATAACGACTTTCTATAGTTTGCGCATGCGTCCGGAAATAAGAAAAGCTTACTTCCAACGTTTTTTAAAATCACAGCTTCTAGAAGGTTTACATGATTTCTTAAAAAACACGAGTTTTTAGAAAATGTGTTTTATTTCATAAATGGAATCGACAAAGTATGCACATTCTATGTCATAACGACTTTCTATAGTTTTGCGCATGCGTCCGGAAATAAGAAAAGCTTACTTCCACCATTTTTTAAAATCACAGCTTCTAGAAGGTTTACATGACTTCTTAAAAAACACGAGTTTTTAGAAAATGTGTTTTATTTCATAAATGGAATCAACAAAGTATGCACATTCTACGTCATAACGACTTTCTATAGTTTGCGCATTCATCCTGAAATAAGAAAAGCTTACTTCCACCGTTTTTTAAAATCACAGCTTCTAGAAGCTTTATATGATTTCGTAAAAAACACGAGTTTTTAGAAAATGTGTTTTATTTCATAAATGGAATCTACAAAGTATGCACATTCTACGTCATAAGAACTTTCTATAGTTTTCGCATGCGTCCAGAAATAAGAAAAGCTTACTTCCCCCTTTCTTTAAAATCACAGCTTCTAGAAGGTTTACATGATTTCTTAAAAAACACGAGTTTTTAGAAAAATGTGTTTTATTTCAAAAATGGAATCAACAAAGTTTGCACATTCTACGTCATAACGACTTTCTATAGTTTGCGCATGCGTCCGGAAATAAGAAAAGCTTACTTCCACCGTTTTTTAAAATCACAGCTTCTAGATGGTTTACATGATTTCGTAAAAAACACGAGTTTTTAGAAAATTTGTTTTATTTCATAAATGGAATCTACAAAGTATGCACATTCTACGTCATAACGACTTTCTATAGTTTGCGCATGCGTCCGGAAATAAGAAAAGTTTACTTCCACCGTTTTTTAAAATCACAGCTTCTAGAAGGTTTACATGATTTCGTAAAAAACACGAGTTTTTAGAAAATGTGTTTATTTCATAAATGGAATCAACAAAGTATGCACATTCTACATCATAACGACTTTCTATAGTTTGCGCCTGCGTTTGGAAATAAGAAAAGCTTACTTCCTCTGTTTTTTAAAATCACAGCTTCTAGAAGGTTTACATGATTTCTTAAAAAACACGAGTTTTTAGAAAATGTGTTTTATTTCATAAATGGAATCAACAAAGTATGCACATTCTACATCATAACGACTTTCTATAGTTTGCGCCTGCGTTTGGAAATAAGAAAAGCTTACTTCCCCTGTTTTTTAAAATCACAGCTTCTAGAAGGTTTACATGATTTCTTAAAAAACACGAGTTTTTAGAAAATGTGTTTTATTTCATAAATGGAATCAACAAAGTATGCACATTCTACGTCATAACGCCTTTCAATAGTTTGCGCATGCGTTTGGAAATAAGAAAAGCTTACATCGCCCGTTTTTTAGAATCACAGCTTCTAGAAGGTTTACATGATTTCTTAAAAAACACGAGTTTTTAGAAAATTGTTTTATTTCATAAATGGAATCAACAAAGTATGCACATTCTACGTCATAACGACTTTCTATAGTTTGCACATGCGTACGGAAATAAGAAAAGCTTACTTCCACCATTTTTTAAAACCACAGCTTCTAGAAGGTTTACATGATTTCTTAAAAAACACAAGTTTTTAGAAAATGTGTTTTATTTCATAAGTGGAATCAACAAAGTATGCACATTCTACGTCATAACGACTTTCTATAGTTTGCAAATGCGTCCGGAAATAAGAAAAACTTACTTCCCCCGTTTTTTAAAATCACAGCTTCTAGAAGGTTTACATGATTTCTTAAAAAACACAAGTTTTTAGAAAATGTGTTTTATTTCATAAATGGAATCAACAAAGTATGCACATTCTACGTCATAACGACTTTCTATAGTTTGCGAATGCGTCCGGAAATAAGAAAAGCTTACTTCCACCATTTTTTAAAATCACAGCTTCTAGAAGGTTTACATGATTTCTTAAAAAACACGAGTTTTTTTCAAATGTGTTTTATTTCATATATGGAATCAACAAAGTATGCACATTCTACATCATAACGACTTTCTATAGTTTGCGCATGTATCCGGAAATAAGAAAAGCTTACTTCCACCGTTTTTTAAAATCACAGCTTCTAGAAGGTTTACATGATTTCGTAAAAAACACGAGTTTTTAGAAAATGTGTTTATTTCATAAATGGAATCTACAAAGTATGCACATTCTACATCATAACGACTTTCTATAGTTTGCGCATGCGTTTGGAAATAGGAAAAGCTTACTTCCCCTGTTTTTTAAAATCACAGCTTCTAGAAGGTCTACATGATTTCTTAAAAAACACGAGTTTTTAGAAAATGTGTTTTATTTCATAAATGGAATCAACAAAGTATGCACATTCTATGTCATAACGACTTTCTATAGTTTGCAAATGCGTCCGGAAATAAGAAAAGCTTACTTCCACCGTTTTTTAAAATCACAGCTTCTAGAAGGTTTACATGATTTCTTAAAAAACACGAGTTTTTAGAAAATGTGTTTTATTTCATAAATGGAATAAACAAAGTATGCACATTCTACGTCATAACGACTTTCTATAGTTTGCGCATTCGTCCGGAAATAAGAAAAGCTTACTTCCCCCGTTTTTTAAAATCACAGCTTCTAGAAGGTTTACATGATTTCTTAAAAAACACGAGTTTTTAGAAAATGTGTTTTATTTCATAAATGGAATCAACAAAGTATGCACATTCTATGTCATAACGACTTTCTATAGTTTGCAAATGCGTCCGGAAATAAGAAAAGCTTACTTCCACCGTTTTTTAAAATCACAGCTTCTAGAAGGTTTACATGATTTCGTAAAAAAGACGAGTTTTTAGAAAATGTGTTTTATTTCATAAATCGAATCAACAAAGTATGCACATTCTACATCATAACGACTTTCTATAGTTTGCGCATTCATCCGGAAATAAGAAAAGCTTACTTCAACCGTTTTTTAAAATCACAGCTAGTTCTAGAAGGTTTACATGATTTCCTAAAAAACACGAGTTTTTAAAAAATGTGTTTTATTTCATAAATGGAATCTACAAAGTATGCACATTCTACGTCATAACGACTTTCTATGGTTTGCACATGCGTCCGGAAATAAGAAAAGCTTACTTCCCCCGTTTTTTAAAATCACAGCTTCTAGAAGGTTTACATGATTTCGTAAAAAACACGAGTTTTTAAAAAATGTGTTTTATTTCATAAATGGAATCAACAAATTATGCACATTCTACGTCATAACGACTTTCTATAGTTTGCGCATGCGTTTGGAAATAAGAAAAGCTTACTTCCCCCGTTTTTTAAAATCACAGATTCTAGAAGGTTTACATGATTTCTTAAAAAACCCGAGTTTTTAGAAAATGTGTTTTATTTCATCAAGAGAATCAACAAAGTATGCACATTCTACGTAATAACGACTTTCTATAGTTTGCACATGCGTCCGGAAATAAGAAAAGCTTAATTCCCCCGTTTTTTAAAATCACAGCTTCTAGAAGGTTTACATGATTTCCTAAAAAACACGAGTTTTTAAAAAATGTGTTTTATTTCATAAATGGTATCTACAAAGTATGCACATTCTACGTCATAACGACTTTCAATAGTTTGCGCATGCGTTCGGAAATAAGAAATGTTTACTTCCAACGTTTTTTAAAATCACAGCTTCTAGAAGGTTTACATGATTTCGTAAAAAACACGAGCTTTTAGAAAATGTGTTTTATTTCTTAAATGGAATCTACAAAGTATGCACATTTTACGTCATAACGACTTTCTATAGTTTGCGCATTCGTCTGGAAATAAGAAAAGCTTACTTCCACCATTTTTTAAAATCACAGTTTCTAGAAGGTTTACATGATTTCGTAAAAAAGACGAGTTTTTAGAAAATGTGTTTTATTTCATAAATGGAATCTACAAACTATGCACATTCTATGTCATAACGACTTTCTTTGGTTTGCGCATGCGTCCGGAAATAAGAAACGCTTGCTTCCCCCGTTTTTTAAAATCACAGCTTCTAGAAGGTTTACATGATTTCGTAAAAAGAACGAGTTTTTAGAAAATGTGTTTTATTTCATAAATGGAATCTACAAAGTATGCACATTCTACGTCATAACGACTTTCTATAGTTTGCGCATACGTCCGGAAATAAGAAAAGCTTACTTCCACTGTTTTTTAAAATCACAGCTTCTAGAAGGTTTACATGATTTCTTAAAAAACCCGAGTTTTTTCAAAATGTGTTTTATTTCATAAATGGAATCAACAAAGTATGCACATTCTACGTCATAACGACTTTCTATAGTTTGCACATGCGTCCAGAAATAAGAAAAGCTTACTTCCACCGTTTTTTAAAATCACAGCTTCTAGAAGGTTTACATGATTTCGTAAAAAACATGAGTTTTTAGAAAATGTGTTAAACGTATGCACATTCTACGTCATAACGAATTTCTATAGTTTGCGCATGCGTTTGGAAATAAGAAAAGCTTACATCCCCCGTTTTTTAAAATCACAGCTTCTAGAAGGTTTACATGATTTCTTAAAAAACACGAGTTTTTAGAAAATGTGTTTTATTTCATAAATGGAATCAACAAAGTATGCACATTCTACGTCATAACGACTTTCTATAGTTTGTGGATGCGTCCGGAAATAAGAAAAGCTTACTTCCACCGTTTTTTAAAATCACAGCTTCTAGATTGTTTACATGATTTCGTAAAAAACACGAGTTTTTAGAAAATGTATTTTATTTCATAAATGGAATCTACAAAGTATGCACATTCTACGTCATAATGACTTTCTATAGTTTGCGCATGCGTCCGGAAATAAGAAAAGCTTACTACCACCGTTTTTAAAATCACAGATTCTAGAAGGTTTACATGAGTTCTTAAGAAACACGAGTTTTTAGAAAATTTGTTTTATTTCATAAATGGAATCAACAACTATGCACATTCTACATCATAACGACTTTCTATAGTTTGCGCATTCGTCCGGAAATAAGAAAAGCTTACTTCCACCGTTTTTTAAAATCACAGCTTATAAATGGTTTACACGATTTCGTAAAAAACACGTGTTTTTAGAAAATGTGTTTTATTTCATAAATGGAATCTACAAAGTATGCACATTCTACGTCATAATGACTTTCTATAGTTTGCGCATGCATCCGGAAATAAGAAAAGCTTACTTCCCCCGTTTTTTAAAATCACAGCTTCTAGAAGGTTTACATGATTTCTTAAAAAATACGAGTTTTTAGAAAATGTGTTGTATTTCATAAATCGAATCTACAAAGTATGCACATTCTACGTCATAACGACTTCCTATAGTTTGCGCATGCGTACGGAAATAAGAAAAGCTTACTTCCCCCGTTTTTTAAAATCACAGCTTCTAGAAGGTTTACATGATTTCTTAAAAAACAGGTGTTTTTAGAAAATGTGTTTTATTTCATAAATGGAATCAACAAAGTATGCACATTCTACGTCAAAACGACTTTCTATAGTTTGCGCATGCGTTTGGAAATAAGAAAAGCTTGCTTCCACCGTTTTTTAAAATCACAGCTTCTAGAAGGTTTACATGATTTCTTAAAAATCACGAGTTTTTAGAAAATGTGTTTTATTTCATTAATGGAATCAACAAAGTATGCACATTCTACGTCATAACTACTTTCTATAGTTTGCGCATTCGCCCGGAAATAAGAAAAGCTTACTTCCAAAGTTTTTTAAAATCACAGCTTCTAGAAGGTTTACATGATTTCTTAAAAAACACGAGTTTTTAGAAAATGTGTTTTATTTCATAAATGGAATCAACAAAGTATGCACATTCTACGTCATAACGATTTTCTATAGTTTGCGCATGCGTTCGAAATAAGAAAAGCTTACATCCCCGTTTCTTAAAATCACAACTTCTAGAAGGTTTACATGATTTCTTATAAAACACGAGTTTTTAGAAAATGTGTTTTATTTCATAAATGGAATCAACAAAGTATGCACATTCTACGTCATAACGACTTTCTATAGTTTGCGAATGCGTCCGGAAACAAGAAAATCTTACTTCCAACGTTTTTTAAAATCACAGCTTCTAGAAGGTTTACATGATTTCCTAAAAAACACGAGTTTTTTGAAAATGTGTTTTATTTGATATATGGAATCAACAAAGTATGCACATTCTATGTCATAATGATTTTCTATAGTTTGCGCATGCGTCCGGAAATAAGAAAAGCTTACTTCCACCGTTTTTTAAAATCACAGCTTCTAGAAGGTTTACATGATTTCGTAAAAAACATGAGTTTTTAGAAAATGTGTTTTATTTCATAAATTGAATCAACAAAGTATGCACATTCTATGTCATAACGACTTTCTATAGTTTGCACATGCGTCCGGAAATAAGAAAAGCTTACTTCCCCCATTTTTTAAAATCACAGCTTCTAGAAGGTTTGCATGATTTCTTAAAAAACACGAGTGTTTAGAAAATGTGTTTTATTTCATAAATGGAATCAACAAAGTATCCACATTCTACGTCATAATGACTTTCTATAGTTTGCGCATGCGTTTGGAAAAAAGAAAAGCTTACTTCCCCCGTTTTTTAAAATCACAGCTTCTAGAAGGTTTACATGATTTCTTAAAAAACACGAGTTTTTAGAAAATGTGTTTTATTTCATAAATGGAATCTACAAAGTATGCACATTCTACGTCATAACGACTTTCTATAGTTTGCCCATTCGTCCGAAAATAAGAAAAGCTTCCTTCCACCGTTTTTTAAAATCACAGCTTCTAGAAGGTTTACATGATTTCGTAAAAAACACGAGTTTTTATAAAATGTGTTTTATTTCATATATGGAATCTACAAAGTATGCACATTCTACGTCATATCGACTTTCTATAGTTTGCGCATGCGTCCTGAAACAAGAAAAGCGTACTTCCACCATTTTTTAAAATCACAGCTTCTAGAAGGTTTACATGATTTCCTAAAAAACACGAGTTTTTTGATAATCTGTTTTATTTGATATATGGAATCAACAAAGTATGCACATTCTATGTAATAACGACTTTCTATAGTTTGCGCATTCGTCCGGAAATATGAAAAGCTTACTTCCACCGTTTTTTAAAATCACAGCTTCTAGAAGGTTTACATGATTTCGTAAAAAACACGAGTTTTTAGAAAATTTGTTTTATTTCATAAATGGAATCTACAAAGCATCCACATTCTACGTCATAACGACTTTCTATAGTTTGCGCATGCGTCCGGAAATAAGAAAAGCTTACTTCCCCCGTTTTTTAAAATCACAGCTTCTAGAAGGTTTACATGATTTCTTAAAAAACAGGTGTTTTTAGAAAATGTGTGTTATTTCATAAATGGAATCAACAAAGTATGCACATTCTACGTCATGACGACTTTCTATAGTTTGCGCATGCGTCCGGAAATAAGAAAAGCTTACTTCCCCCGTTTTTTAAAATCACAGCTTCTACAAGGTTTACATGATTTCTTAAAAAACACGAGTTTTTAGAAAATGTGTTTTATTTCATAAATGGAGTCAAAAACGTATGCACATTCTACGTCATAACGAATTTCTATAGTTTGCGCATGCGTTCGAAATAAGAAAAGATTACATCCCCGTTTCTTAAAATCACAACTTCTAGAAGGCTTACATGATTTCTTAAAAAACACGAGTTTTTAGAAAATGTGTTTTATTTCATAAATGGAATCAACAAAGTATGCACATTCTACGTCATAACGACTTTCTATAGTTTGCGAATGCCTCCGGAAATAAGAAAAGCTTACTCCCACCATTTTTTAAAATCACAGCTTCTAGAAGGTTTACATGATTTCTTAAAAAACACGAGTTTTTAGAAAATGTGTTTTATTTCATTAATGGAATCAACAAAGTATGCACATTCTACGTCATAACGACTTTCTATAGTTTGCGCATGCGTCCGGAAATAAGAAAAGCTTACTTCCAACGTTTTTTAAAATCACAGCTTCTAGAAGGTTTACATGATTTCTCAAAAAACACGAGTTTTTAGAAAATTTGTTTTATTTCATAAATGGAATCGACAAAGTATGCACATTCTATGTCATAACGACTTTCTATAGTTTTGCGCATGCGTCCGGAAATAAGAAAAGCTTACTTCCACCATTTTTTAAAATCACAGCTTCTAGAAGGTTTATATGATTTCGTAAAAAACACGAGTTTTTAGAAAATGTGTTTTATTTCATAAATGGAATCTACAAAGTATGCACATTCTACGTCATAACAACTTTCTATAGTTTTCGCATGCGTCCAGAAATAAGAAAAGCTTACTTCCCCCTTTCTTTAAAATCACAGCTTCTAGAAGGTTTACATGATTTCTTAAAAAACACGAGTTTTTAGAAAAATGTGTTTTATTTCAAAAATGGAATCAACAAAGTTTGCACATTCTACGTCATAACGACTTTCTATAGTTTGCGCATGCGTCCGGAAATAAGAAAAGCCTACTTCCACCGTTTTTTAAAATCACAGCTTCTGGAAGGTTTACATGATTTCGTAAAAAACACGAGTTTTTAGAAAATTTGTTTTATTTCATAAATGGAATCTACAAAGTATGCACATTCTACGTCATAACGACTTTCTATAGTTTGCGCATGCGTCCGAAAATAAGAAAAGTTTACTTCCACCGTTTTTTAAAATCACAGCTTCTAGAAGGTTTACATGATTTCGTAAAAAACACGAGTTTTTAGAAAATGTGTTTATTTCATAAATGGAATCTACAAAGTATGCACATTCTACGTCATAACGACTTTCTATAGTTTTCAAATGCATCCGAAAATAAGAAAAGCTTACTTCCCCCGTTTTTTAAAATCACAGCTTCTAGAAGGTTTACATGATTTCTTAAAAAACACGAGTTTTTAGAAAATGTGTTTTATTTCATAAATGGAATCAACAAAGTATGCACATTCTACATCATAACGACTTTCTATAGTTTGCGCCTGCGTTTGGAAATAAGAAAAGCTTACTTCCCCTGTTTTTTAAAATCACAGCTTCTAGAAGGTTTACATGATTTCTTAAAAAACACGAGTTTTTAGAAAATGTGTTTTATTTCATAAATGGAATCAACAAAGTATGCACATTCTACGTCATAACGCCTTTCAATAGTTTGCGCATGCTTTTGGAAATAAGAAAAGATTACATCGCCCGTTTTTTAGAATCACAACTTCTAGAAGGTTTACATGATTTCTTAAAAAACACGAGTTTTTAGAAAATTGTTTTATTTCATAAATGGAATCAACAAAGTATGCACATTCTACGTCATAACGACTTTCTATAGTTTGCACATGCGTACGGAAATAAGAAAAGCTTACTTCCACCATTTTTTAAAATCACAGCTTCTAGAAGGTTTACATGATTTCTTAGAAAACACAAGTTTTTAGAAAATGTGTTTTATTTCATAAGTGGAATCAACAAAGTATGCACATTCTACGTCATAACGACTTTCTATAGTTTGCAAATGCGTCCAGAAATAAGAAAAACTTACTTCCCCCGTTTTTTAAAATCACAGCTTCTAGAAGGTTTACATGATTTCTTAAAAAACACAAGTTTTTAGAAAATGTGTTTTATTTCATAAATGGAATCAACAAAGTATGCACATTCTACGTCATAACGACTTTCTATAGTTTGCGAATGCGTCCGGAAATAAGAAAAGCTTACTTCCACCATTTTTTAAAATCACAGCTTCTAGAAGGTTTACATGATTTCTTAAAAAACACGAGTTTTTTTCAAATGTGTTTTATTTCATATATGGAATCAACAAAGTATGCACATTCTACATCATAACGACTTTCTATAGTTTGCGCATGTATCCGGAAATAAGAAAAGCTTACTTCCACCGTTTTTTAAAATCACAGCTTCTAGAAGGTTTACATGATTTCGTAAAAAACACGAGTTTTTAGAAAATGTGTTTATTTCATAAATGGAGTCTACAAAGTATGCACATTCTACATCATAACGACTTTCTATAGTTTGCGCATGCGTTTGGAAATAGGAAAAGCTTACTTCCCCTGTTTTTTAAAATCACAGCTTCTAGAAGGTCTACATGATTTCTTAAAAAACACGAGTTTTTAGAAAATGTGTTTTATTTCATAAATGGAATCAACAAAGTATGCACATTCTATGTCATAACGACTTTCTATAGTTTGCAAATGCGTCCGGAAATAAGAAAAGCTTACTTCCACCGTTTTTTAAAATCACAGCTTCTAGAAGGTTTACATGATTTCTTAAAAAACACGAGTTTTTAGAAAATGTGTTTTATTTCATAAATGGAATAAACAAAGTATGCACATTCTACGTCATAACGACTTTCTATAGTTTGCGCATTCGTCCGGAAATAAGAAAAGCTTACTTCCCCCGTTTTTTAAAATCACAGCTTCTAGAAGGTTTACATGATTTCTTAAAAAACACGAGTTTTTAGAAAATGTGTTTTATTTCATAAATGGAATCAACAAAGTATGCACATTCTATGTCATAACGACTTTCTATAGTTTGCAAATGCGTCCGGAAATAAGAAAAGCTTACTTCCACCGTTTTTTAAAATCACAGCTTCTAGAAGGTTTACATGATTTCGTAAAAAAGACGAGTTTTTAGAAAATGTGTTTTATTTCATAAATCGAATCAACAAAGTATGCACATTCTACATCATAACGACTTTCTATAGTTTGCGCATTCATCCGGAAATAAGAAAAGCTTACTTCCACCGTTTTTTAAAATCACAGCTAGTTCTAGAAGGTTTACATGATTTCCTAAAAAACACGAGTTTTTAAAAAATGTGTTTTATTTCATAAATGGAATCTACAAAGTATGCACATTCTACGTCATAACGACTTTCTATGGTTTGCACATGCGTCCGGAAATAAGAAAAGCTTATTTCCCCCGTTTTTTAAAATCACAGCTTCTAGAAGGTTTACATGATTTCGTAAAAAACACGAGTTTTTAAAAAATGTGTTTTATTTCATAAATGGAATCAACAAATTATGCACATTCTACGTCATAACGACTTTCTATAGTTTGCGCATGCGTTTGGAAATAAGAAAAGCTTACTTCCCCCGTTTTTTAAAATCACAGATTCTAGAAGGTTTACATGATTTCTTAAAAAACCCGAGTTTTTAGAAAATGTGTTTTATTTCATCAAGAGAATCAACAAAGTATGCACATTCTACGTAATAACGACTTTCTATAGTTTGCACATGCGTCCGGAAATAAGAAAAGCTTAATTCCCCCGTTTTTTAAAATCACAGCTTCTAGAAGGTTTACATGATTTCCTAAAAAACACGAGTTTTTAAAAAATGTGTTTTATTTCATAAATGGTATCTACAAAGTATGCACATTCTACGTCATAACGACTTTCAATAGTTTGCGCATGCGTTCGGAAATAAGAAATGTTTACTTCCAACGTTTTTTAAAATCACAGCTTCTAGAAGGTTTACATGATTTCGTAAAAAACACGAGCTTTTAGAAAATGTGTTTTATTTCTTAAATGGAATCTACAAAGTATGCACATTTTACGTCATAACGACTTTCTATAGTTTGCGCATTCGTCTGGAAATAAGAAAAGCTTACTTCCACCATTTTTTAAAATCACAGTTTCTAGAAGGTTTACATGATTTCGTAAAAAAAGACGAGTTTTTAGAAAATGTGTTTTATTTCATAAATGGAATCTACAAACTATGCACATTCTACGTCATAACGACTTTCTTTGGTTTGCGCATGCGTCCGGAAATTAGAAACGCTTGCTTCCCCCGTTTTTTAAAATCACAGCTTCTAGAAGGTTTACATGATTTCGTAAAAAGAACGAGTTTTTAGAAAATGTGTTTTATTTCATAAATGGAATCTACAAAGTATGCACATTCTACGTCATAACGACTTTCTATAGTTTGCGCATACGTCCGGAAATAAGAAAAGCTTACTTCCACCGTCTTTTAAAATCACAGCTTCTAGAAGGTTTACATGATTTCGTAAAAAACACGAGTTTTTAGAAAATGTGTTTTATTTCATAAATGGAATCAACAAAGTATGCACATTCTACGTCATAACGACTTTCTATAGTTTGCGCATGCGTTTGGAAATAAGAAAAGCTTACTTCCCCCGTTTATAAAAATCACAGCTTCTAGAATGTTTACATGATTTCTTAAAAAACACGAGTTTTTAGAAAATGTGTTTTAATTCTTAAATAGAATCAACAAAGTAGCACATTCTACGTCATAACGACTTTCTATAGTTTGCGCATGCGTTTGGAAATAAGAAAAGCTTACTTCCCCCGTTTTTTAAAATCACAGCTTCTAGAAGGTTTACATGATTTCTTAAAAAACACCAGTTTTTAGAAAATGTGTTTTATTTCATAAATGGAATCAACAAATTATGCACATTCTATGTCATAACGACTTTCTATAGTTTGCGCATGCGTTTGGATATAAGAAAAGCTTACATCCCCCGTTTTTTAAAATCACAGCTTCTAGAAGGTTTACATGATTTCTTAAAAAACACGAGTTTTTAGAAAATGTGTTTTATTTCATAAATGGAATCAACAAAGTAAGCACATTCTACATCATAACGACTTTCTATAGTTTGCGCATTCGTCCGGAAATAAGAAAAGCTTACTTCCACCGTTTTTTAAAATCACAGCTTCTAGAAGGTTTACATGATTTCGTAAAAAACACGAGTTTTTAGAAAATGTGTTTTATTTCATAAATGGAATCTACAAAGTATGCACATTCTACGTCATAACGACTTTCTATAGTTTGCGCATGCGTCCGCAAATAAGAAAAGCTTACTTCCCCCGTTTTTTAAAATCACGGCTTCTAGAAGGTTTACATGATTTCGTAAAAAACACGAGTTCTTAGAAAATGTGTTTTATTTCATAAATGGAATCAACAAAGTATGCACATTCTACGTCATAATGACTTTCTATAGTTTGCGCATGCGTCTGGAAATAAGAAAAGCTTACTTCCACCGTTTTTTAAAATCACAGCTTCTAGAAGGTTTACATGATTTCGTAAAAAACAGGAGTTTTTAGAAAATATGTTTTATTTCATAAATGGAATCTAGAAAGTATGCACATTCTACGTCATAATGACTTTGTATAGTTTGCGCATGCATCCGGAAATAACAAAAGCTCACTTCCACCGTTTTTTAAAATCACAGCTTCTAGAAGGTTTACATGATTTCGTAAAAAACACGAGTTTTTAGAAAATGTGATTTATTTCATAAATGGAATCTACAAAGTATGCACATTCTACGTCATAACGACTTTCTATAGTTTTCGCATGCGTCCGGAAATAAGAAAAGCTTACTTCCCCCGTTTTTTAAAATCACAGCTTCTAGAAGGTTTACATGATTTCTTAAAAAACACGAGTTTTTAGAAAATGTGTTTTCTTTCATAAATGGAATCAACAAAGTATGCACATTCTACGTCATAACGACTTTCTATAGTTTGCGCATGCGTTTGGAAATAAGAAAAGCTTACTTCCCCCGTTTTTTAAAATCACAGCTTCTAGAAGGTTTACATGATTTCTTAAAAAACATGAGTTTTTAGAAAATGTGTCTTATTTCATAAATGGAATCAACAAAGTATGCATATTCTACATCATAACCACTTTCTATAGTTTGCGCATGCGTCTGGAAATAAGAAAAGCTTACTTCCCCCGTTTTTTAAAATCACAGCTTCTAGAAGGTTTACATGATTTCGTAAAAAACACGAGTTTTTAGAAAATGTGTTTTATTTCATAAATGGAATCTACAAAGTATGCACATTCTACGTCATAATGAGTTTCTATAGTTTGCGCATGCGTCCGGAAATAAGAAAAGCTTACTTCCCCCGTTTTTTAAAATCACAGCTTCTAGAAGGTTTACATGATTTCGTAAAAAACATGAGTTTTTAGAAAATGTGTTTTATTTCATAAATGGAATCAACAAAGTATGCACATTCTATGTCATAACGACTTTCTATAGTTTGCTCATTTTTCCGGAAATAAGAAAAGCTTACTTCCCCTGTTTTTTAAAATCACAGCTTCTAGAAGGTTTACATGATTTCGTAAAAAAGACGAGTTTTTAGAAAATGTGTTTTATTTCATAAATGGAATCAACAAAGTATGCACATTCTACGTCATAACGACTTTCTATACTTTGCGTATGTGTTTGGAAATAAGAAAAGCTTACTTCCCCTGTTTTTTAAAATCACAGCTTCTAGAAGGTTTACATGATTTCGTAAAAAACCCGAGTTTTTAGAAGATGTGTTTTATTTCATAAAGCGAATCAACAAAGTATGCACATTCTATGTCATAACGACTTTCTATAGTTTGCTCATTTTTCCGGAAATAAGAAAAGCTTACTTCCCCTGTTTTTTAAAATCACAGCTTCTAGAAGGTTTACATGATTTCGTAAAAAACACGAGTTTTTAGAAAATGTGTTTTATTTCATAAATGGACTCTACAAAGTATGCACATTCTACATCATAACGACTTTGTATTGTTTGCGCATGCGTCCGGAAATAACAAAAGCTTACTTCCACGGTTTTTTAAAATCACAGCTTCTAGAAGGTTTACATGATTTCGTAAAAAACACGAGGTTTTAGAAAATGTGTTTTATTTCATAAATGGAATCTACAAAGTATGCACATTCTACGTCATAAGGACTTTCTATAGTTTGCGCATGCGTCCGGAAATAAGAAAATCTTACTTCCCCCGTTTTTTAAAATCACAGCTTCTAGAAGGTTTGCATGATTTCTTAAAAAACACGAGTGTTTAGAAAATGTGTTTTATTTCATAAATGGAATCAACAAAGTATCCACATTCTACGTCATAATGACTTTCTATAGTTTGCGCATGCGTTTGGAAATAAAAAAAGCTTAGTTCCCCCGTTTTTTAAAATCACAGCTTCTAGAAGGTTTACATGATTTCTTTAAAACACAATTTTTTAGAAAATGTGTTTTATTTCATAAATGGAATCTACAAAGTAAGCACATTCTACGTCATAACGACCTTCTATAGTTTGCGCATGCGTACGGAAATAAGAAACGCTTACTTCCACCATTTTTTAAAATCACAGCATCTAGAAGGTTTACATGATTTCGTAAAAAACACGGGTTTTTAGAAAATGTGTTTTATTTCATAAATAGAATCAACAAAGCATGCACATTCTACGTTATAACGATTTTCTATAGTTTGCGCATGCGTTTGGAAATAAGAAAATCTTACTTCCACCGTTTTTTAAAATCACAGCTTGTATAAGGTTTACATGATTTCTTAAAAAACACGAGTTTTTAGAAAATGTGTTTTATTTCATAAATGGAATCAACAAAGTATGCACATTCTACGTCATAACGACTTTCTATAGTTTGCGCATGCGTTTGGAAATAAGAAAAACTTACTTCCAGCATTTTTTAAAATCACAGCTTCTAGAAGGTTTACATGATTTCGTAAAAAAGACGAGTTTTTAGAAAATGTGTTTTATTTCATAAATGGAATCAACAAAGTATGCACATTCTACATCATAACGAATTTCTATAGTTTGCGCATTCATCCGGAAATAAGAAAAGCTTACTTCCACCGGTTTTTTAAATCACGGCTTCTAAAAGGTTTACATGATTTCCTAAAAAACACGAGTTTTTAAAAAATGTCTTTCATTTCATAAATGGAATCTACAAAGGATGCACATTCTACGTCATAACGACTTTCTATAGTTTGTGCATGCGTCCGGAAATAAGAAAAGCTTACTTCCCCCGTTTTTTAAAATCACATCTTCTAGAGGGTTTACATGATTTCGTAAAAAACACGAGTTTTTAAAAAATGTGTTTTATTTCATAAATGGAATCAACAAATTATGCACATTCTACGTCATAACGACTTTCTATAGTTTGCGCATGCGTTTGGAAATAAGAAAAGCTTCCCCCGTTTTTTAAAATCACAGCTTCTAGAAGGTTTACATGATTTCTTAAAAAACCCGAGTTTTTTGAAAATGTGTTTTATTTCATAAATGGAATCAACAAAGTATGCACATTCTACGTCATAACGACTTTCTATAGTTTGCACATGCGTCCAGAAATAAGAAAAGCTTACTTCCACCGTTTTTTAAAATCACAGCTTCTAGAAGGTTTACATGATTTCGTAAAAAACATGAGTTTTTAGAAAATGTGTTTTATTTCATAAATTGAATCAACAAATTATGCACATTCTACGTCATAACGAATTTCTATAGTTTGCGCATGCGTTTGGAAATAAGAAAAGCTTACATCCCCCGTTTTTTAAAATCACAGCTTCTAGAAGGTTTACATGATTTCTTAAAAAACACGAGTTTTTAGAAAATGTGTTTTATTTCATAAATTGAATCAACAAAGTATGCACATTCTACGTCATAATGACTTTCTATAGTTTGTGGATGCGTCCGGAAATAAGAAAAGCTTACTTCCACCGTTTTTTAAAATCACAGCTTCTAGATTGTTTACATGATTTCGTAAAAAACACGAGTTTTTAGAAAATGTATTTTATTTCATAAATGGAATCTACAAAGTATGCACATTCTACGTCATCACGACTTTCTATAGTTTGCGCATGCGTCCGGAAATAAGAAAAGCTTACTACCACCGTTTTTTAAAATCACAGATTCTAGAAGGTTTACATGAGTTCTTAAGAAACACGAGTTTTTAGAAAATGTGTTTTATTTCATAAATGGAATCAACAACTATGCACATTCTACATCATAACGACTTTCTATAGTTTGCGCATTCGTCCGGAAATAAGAAAAGCTTACTTCCACCATTTTTTAAAATCACAGCTTATAAATGGTTTACACGATTTCGTAAAAAACACGTGTTTTTAGAAAATTTGTTTTATTTCATAAATGGAATCTACAAAGTAAGCACATTCTACGTCATAACGACTTTCTATAGTTTGCGCATGCGTCCGGAAATAAGAAAAGCTTACTTCCCCCGTTTTTCTAAATCACAGCTTCTAGAAGGTTTACATCATTTCTTAAAAAACATGGTTTTTAGATAATGTGTTTTATTTCATAAATGGAATCAACAAAGTATGCACATTCTACGTCATAACGACTTTTTATAGTTTTCGCATGCGTTTGGAAATAAGAAAAGCTTACTTCCCCCGTTTTTTAAAATCACAGCTTCTAGAAGGTTTACATGATTTCTTAAAAAACACGAGTTTTTAGAAAATGTGTTTTATTTCATAAATGGAATCAACAAAGTATGCATATTTTAAATCATAACGACTTTCTATAGTTTGCGCATGCGTCCGGAAATAAGAAAAGCTTACTTCCACCATTTTTTAAAATCACAGCTTCTAGAAGGTTTACATGATTTCTTAAAAAACACAAGGTTTTAGAAAATGTGTTTTATTTCATAAATGGAATCAACAAAGTATGCACATTCTACGTCATAACGACTTTCTATAGTTTGCGCATTCGCCCGAAAATAAGAAAAGCTTACTTCAACCGTTTTTTAAAATCACAGCTTGTAGAAGGTTTACACGATTTCGTAAAAAACACGTGTTTTTAGAAAATGTGTTTTATTTCATAAATGGAATCTACAAAGTATGCACATTCTACGTCATAATGACTTTCTATAGTTTGCGCATGCATCCAGAAATAAGAAAAGCTTACTTCCCCCGTTTTTTAAAATCACAGCTTCTAGAAGGTTTACATGATTTCTTAAAAAATACGAGTTTTTAGAAAATGTGTTGTATTTCATAAATCGAATCTACAAAGTATGCACATTCTACGTCATAACGACTTTCTATAGTTTGCGCATGCGTCCGGAAATAAGAAAAGCTTACTTCCCCCGTTTTTTAAAATCACAGCTTCTAGAAGGTTTACATGATTTCTTAAAAAACAGGTGTTTTTAGAAAATGTGTTTTATTTCATAAATGGAATCAACAAAGTATGCACATTCTACGTCACAACGACTTTCTATAGTTTGCGCATGCGTTTGGAAATAAGAAAAGCTTGCTTCCACCGTTTTTTAAAATCACAGCTTCTACAAGGTTTACATGATTTCTTAAAAATCACGAGTTTTTAGAAAATGTGTTTTATTTCATTAATGGAATCAACAAAGTATGCACATTCTACGTCATAACTACTTTCTATAGTTTGCGCATTCGCCCGGAAATAAGAAAAGCTTACTTCCAAAGTTTTTTAAAATCACAGCTTCTAGAAGGTTTACATGATTTCTTAAAAAACACGAGTTTTTAGAAAATGTGTTTTATTTCATAAATGGAATCAACAAAGTATGCACATTCTACGTCATAACGATTTTCTATAATTTGCGCATGCGTTCGAAATAAGAAAAGCTTACATCCCCGTTTCTTAAAATCACAACTTCTAGAAGGTTTACATGATTTCTTATAAAACACGAGTTTTTAGAAAATGTGTTTTATTTCATAAATGGAATCAACAAAGTATGCACATTCTACGTCATAACGACTTTCTATAGTTTGCGAATGCGTCCGGAAACAAGAAAATCTTACTTCCAACGTTTTTTAAAATCACAGCTTCTAGAAGGTTTACATGATTTCCTAAAAAACACGAGTTTTTTGAAAATGTGTTTTATTTGATATATGGAATCAACAAAGTATGCACATTCTATGTCATAACGATTTTCTATAGTTTGCGCATTCGTCCGGAAATATGAAAAGCTTACTTCCACCGTTTTTTAAAATCACAGCTTCTAGAAGGTTTACATGATTTCGTAAAAAACACGAGTTTTTAGAAAATTTGTTTTATTTCATAAATGGAATCTACAAAGTATCCACATTCTACATCATAACGACTTTCTATAGTTTGCGCATGCGTCCGGAAATAAGAAAAGCTTACTTCCACCGTTTTTTAAAATCACAGCTTCTAGAAGGTTTACATGATTTCGTAAAAAACATGAGTTTTTAGAAAATGTGTTTTATTTCATAAATTGAATCAACAAAGTATGCACATTCTATGTCATAACGACTTTCTATAGTTTGCACATGCGTCCGGAAATAAGAAAAGCTTACTTCCCCCATTTTTTAAAATCACAGCTTCTAGAAGGTTTGCATGATTTCTTAAAAAACACGAGTGTTTAGAAAATGTGTTTTATTTCATAAATGGAATCAACAAAGTATCCACATTCTACGTCATAATGACTTTCTATAGTTTGCGCATGCGTTTGGAAAAAAGAAAAGCTTACTTCCCCCGTTTTTTAAAATCACAGCTTCTAGAAGGTTTACATGATTTCTTAAAAAACACGAGTTTTTAGAAAATGTGTTTTATTTCATAAATGGAATCTACAAAGTATGCACATTCTACGTCATAACGACTTTCTATAGTTTGCCCATTCGTCCGAAAATAAGAAAAGCTTCCTTCCACCGTTTTTTAAAATCACAGCTTCTAGAAGGTTTACATGATTTCGTAAAAAACACGAGTTTTTAGAAAATGTGTTTTATTTCATAAATGGAATCTACAAAGTATGCACATTCTACGTCATAACGACTTTCTATAGTTTGCGCATGCGTCCGGAAATAAGAAAAGCTTACTTCCCCCGTTTTTTAAAATCACGGCTTCTAGAAGGTTTACATGATTTCGTAAAAAACACGAGTTCTTAGAAAATGTGTTTTATTTCATTAATGGAATCTACAAAGTATGCACATTCTACGTCATAATGACTTTCTATAGTTTGCGCATGCGTCTGGAAATAAGAAAAGCTTACTTCCACCGTTTTTTAAAATCACAGCTTCTAGAAGGTTTACATGATTTGTTAAAAAACACGAGTCTTTAGAAAATGTGTTTTATTTCATAAATGGAATCAACAAAGTATGCACATTCTACGTCATAATGACTTTCTATAGTTTGCGCATGCGTCTGGAAATAAGAAAAGCTTACTTCCACCGTTTTTTAAAATCACAGCTTCTAGAAGGTTTACATGATTTCGTAAAAAACACGAGTTTTTAGAAAATGTGTTTTATTTCATAAATGGAATCTACAAAGTATGCACATTCTACGTCATAACGACTTGGTATTGTTTGCGCATGCGTCCGGAAATAACAAAATCTTACATCCACCGTTTTTTAAAATCACAGCTTCTAGAAGGTTTACATGATTTCGTAAAAAACACGAGTTTTTAGAAAATGTGATTTATTTCATAAATGGAATCTACAAAGTATGCACATTCTACGTCATAACGACTTTCTATAGTTTTCGCATGCGTCCGGAAATAAGAAAAGCTTACTTCCCCCGTTTTTTAAAATCACAGCTTCTAGAAGGTTTACATGATTTCTTAAAAAACACGAGTTTTTAGAAAATGTGTTTTCTTTCATAAATGGAATCAACAAAGTATGCACATTCTACGTCATAACGACTTTCTATAGTTTGCGCATGCGTTTGGAAATAAGAAAAGCTTACTTCCCCCGTTTTTTAAAATCACAGCTTCTAGAAGGTTTACATGATTTCTTAAAAAACATGAGTTTTTAGAAAATGTGTCTTATTTCATAAATGGAATCAACAAAGTATGCATATTCTACATCATAACTACTTACTATAGTTTGCGCATGCGTCTGGAAATAAGAAAAGCTTACTTCCCCCGTTTTTTAAAATCACAGCTTCTAGAAGGTTTACATCATTTCGTAAAAAACACGAGTTTTTAGAAAATGTGTTTTATTTCATAAATGGAATCTACAAAGTATGCACATTCTACGTCATAATGAGTTTCTATAGTTTGCGCATGCGTCCGGAAATAAGAAAAGCTTACTTCCCCCGTTTTTTAAAATCAAGCTTCTAGAAGGTTTACATGATTTCGTAAAAAACATGAGTTTTTAGAAAATGTGTTTTATTTCATAAGTGGAATCAACAAAGTATGCACATTCTATGTCATAACGACTTTCTATAGTTTGCTCATTTTTCCGGAAATAAGAAAAGCTTACTTCCCCTGTTTTTTAAAATCACAGCTTCTAGAAGGTTTACATGATTTCGTAAAAAACACGAGTTTTTAGAAAATGTGTTTTATTTCATAAATGGAATCAACAAAGTATGCACATTCTACGTCATAACGACTTTCTATACTTTGCGTATGTGTTTGGAAATAAGAAAAGCTTACTTCCCCTGTTTTTTAAAATCACAGCTTCTAGAAGGTTTACATGATTTCTTAAAAAACCCGAGTTTTTAGAAGATGTGTTTTATTTCATCAAGCGAATCAAAAAAGTATGCACATTCTACGTCATAACGATTTTCTATAGTTTGCACATGCGTCCGGAAATAAGAAAAGCTTACTTCCACCGTTTTTTAAAATCACAGCTTCTAGAAGGTTTACATGATTTCGTAAAAAACACGAGTTTTTAGAAAATGTGTTTTATTTCATAAATGGAATCTACAAAGTATGCACATTCTACATCATAACGACTTTGTATTGTTTGCGCATGCGTCCGGAAATAACAAAAGCTTACTTCCACGGTTTTTTAAAATCACAGCTTCTAGAAGGTTTACATGATTTCGTAAAAAACACGAGGTTTTAGAAAATGTGTTTTATTTCATAAATGGAATCTACAAAGTATGCACATTCTACGTCATAAGGACTTTCTATAGTTTGCGCATGCGTCTGGAAATAAGAAAAGCTTACTTCCCCCGTTTTTTAAAATCACAGCTTCTAGAAGGTTTGCATGATTTCTTAAAAAACACGAGTGTTTAGAAAATGTGTTTTATTTCATAAATGGAATCAACAAAGTATCCACATTCTACGTCATAATGACTTTCTATAGGTTGCTTATGCGTTCGGAAATAAAAAAAGCTTAGTTCCCCCATTTTTTAAAATCACAGCTTCTAGAAGGTTTACATGATTTCTTTAAAACACAATTTTTTAGAAAATGTGTTTTATTTCATAAATGGAATCTACAAAGTAAGCACATTCTACGTCATAACGACCTTCTATAGTTTGCGCATGCGTACGGAAATAAGAAACGCTTACTTCCACCATTTTTTAAAATCACAGCATCTAGAAGGTTTACATGATTTCGTAAAAAACACGGGTTTTTAGAAAATGTGTTTTATTTCATAAATAGAATCAACAAAGCATGCACATTCTACGTTATAACGATTTTCTATAGTTTGCGCATGCGTTTGGAAATAAGAAAATCTTACTTCCCCCGTTTTTTAAAATCACAGCTTGTATAAGGTTTACATGATTTCTTAAAAAACACGAGTTTTTAGAAAATGTGTTTTATTTCATAAATGGAATCAACAAAGTATGCACATTCTACGTCATAACGACTTTCTATAGTTTGCGCATGCGTTTGGAAATAAGAAAAACTTACTTCCAGCATTTTTTAAAATCACAGCTTCTAGAAGGTTTACATGATTTCGTAAAAAAGACGAGTTTTTAGAAAATGTGTTTTATTTCATAAATGGAATCAACAAAGTATGCACATTCTACATCATAACGACTTTCTATAGTTTGCGCATTCATCCGGAAATAAGAAAAGCTTACTTCCACCGTTTTTTAAAATCACGGCTTCTAAAAGGTTTACATGATTTCCTAAAAAACACGAGTTTTTAAAAAATGTCTTTCATTTCATAAATGGAACCTACAAAGTATGCACATTCTACGTCATAACGACTTTCTATAGTTTGTGCATGCGTCCGGAAATAAGAAAAGCTTACTTCCCCCGTTTTTTAAAATCACAGCTTCTAGAGGGTTTACATGATTTCGTAAAAAACACGAGTTTTTAAAAAATGTGTTTTATTTCATAAATGGAATCAACAAATTATGCACATTCTACGTCATAACGAGTTTCTATAGTTTGCGCATGCGTTTGGAAATAAGAAAAGCTTCCTCCGTTTTTTAAAATCACAGCTTCTAGAAGGTTTACATGATTTCTTAAAAAACCCGAGTTTTTTGAAAATATGTTTTATTTCATAAATGGAGTCAACAAAGTATGCACATTCTGCGTCATAATGACTTTCTATCGTTTGCGCATGCGTCTGGAGAGAAGAAAAGCTTACTTCCACCATTTTTTAAAATCACAGCTTCTAGAGGGTTTACATGATTTCGTAAAAAACATGGGTTTTTAGAAAATGTGTTTTATTTCATAAATGGAATCTACAAAGTATGCACATTCTACATCATAACGAATTTCTATAGTTTGCGCATGCGTCCGGAAATAAGAAACGCTTACTTCCCCCGTTTTTTAAAATCACAGCTTCTAGAAGGTTTACATGATTTCGTAAAAAACACGAGTTTTTAGAAAATGTGTTTTATTTCATAAATGCAATCTACAAAGTATGCAAATTCTACGTCATAACGACTTTCTATAGTTTGTGCATGCGTCCAGAAATAAGAAAAGCTTACTTCCCCCGTTTTTTAAAAACACAGCTTCTAGAAGGTTTACATGATTTCTTTAAAACACGAGTTTTTAGAAAATCTGTTTTATTTCATAAATGGCATCAACAAAGTATGCACATTCTATGTCATAACGACTTTCTATAGTTTGCGCATGCGTCCGGAAATAAGAAAAGCTTACATCCACCGTTTTTTAAAATCACAGCTTCTAGAAGGTTTACATGATTTCGTAAAAAACACGAGTTTTTAGAAAATTTGTTCTATTTCATAAATGGAATCTACAAAGTATGCACATTCTACGTCATAATGACTTTCTATTGTTTGCGCATGCATCCGAAAATAAGAAAAGCTTACCTCCACCGTTTTTTAAAATCACAGCTTCTAGAAGGTTTAAATGATTTCGTAAAAAACACGAGTTTTTAGAAAATGTGTTTTATTTCATAAATGGAATCAACAAAGTATGCACATTCTACGTCATAACGACTTTCTATAGTTTGCGCATGCGTCCGGAAATAAGAAAAGCTTACTTCCCCCGTTTTTTAAAATCGCAGCTTCTAGAAGGCTTGCATGATTTCGTAAAAAACACGAGTTTTTAGAAAATGTGTTTTATTTCATAAATGGAATCAACAAAGTATGTACATTCTACGTCATAACGACTTTCTATACTTTGCGCATTCGTTCGGAAATAAGAAAAGCTTACTTCCACCGATTTTTAAAATCATAGCTTCTAGAAGGTTTACATGATTTCCTAAAAAACACGAGTTTTTAGAAAATGTGTTTTATTTCATAAATGGAATCTACAAAGTATGCACATTCTACGTCATAACGACTTTCTATAGTTTGCGCATGCATCCGGAAATAAGAAAAGCTTACTTCCACCGTTTTTTAAAATCACAGCTTCTAGAAGGTTTACATGATTTTGTAAAAAACACGAGTTTTTAGAAAATGTGTTTTATTTCATAAATGGAATCTGCAAAGTATGCACATTCTATGTCATAACGACTTTCTATAGTTTGCGCATGCGTCTGGAAATAATAAAAGCTTACTTCCACCGTTTTTTAAAATCACAGCTTCTAGAAGGTTTACATGATTTTTTAAAAAACACGAGTTTTTAGAAAATGTGTTTTATTTCATAAATGGAATCAACAAAGTATGCACATTCTACGTCATAATGAATTTCTATAGTTTGCGCATTCGTCCGGAAATAAGAAAAACTTACTTCCACCGTTTTTTAAAATTACAGCTTCTAGAATGTTTACATGATTTCTTAAAAAACACGAGTTTTTAGAAAATCTGTTTTATTTCATAAATGGAATCAACAAAGTATCCACATTCTACGTCATAACGACTTTCTATAGTTTATGCATGCGTTTGGTGTTGATGTATATGTAACTTCGGAATGTATTTCACATATATGTATATTGTATTCCTATAGAGATGGTATTATTCCTCTATAAGGAAGTGTCGTCATTTATATTGTAAGTGTCGTAACTTATACTTGATGGGTTATTAGACCACCTTATTTGGTGTCGGCCTTGTATAAGTCATGTGGGTCAAAGGGTTATTAGACCACCCTATTGGGGGTCGGCCATGTGGGTCAAAGGGTTATTAGACCACCCTATTGGGGGTCGGCCTACTCAGCATTATGTTATGTGGTTAAGTTCGAGCCTACATGAGTTAGGTAAAAAGGCAAGTCAAGTCAAGTATAAACAGAGTGCGGGAGGCACTCTATTTACTCACTCACTTCTCACACATGCTCTCAAGGAGGAGAGGCGCACTTATGGAGGAGGAGGATTGCTGCTAGGTTATGGCTATCTCTATTGGTTGGTTGTATCATTGCTCTATCTATCTTTGAGGAAGTTATTGGGGTTTTTCACCTTTATGGTTTTCCCCAAGTAAATCTTTGTGTCTCTTGTGTGCTTGCATTATTGTCTCCATGATTGATATGCTGTAGATATGCTGTACATGTTGTTCTCTCAGTTAAGATCCTAGATCATATTGAAGTAAATTCTGAAAATTTAACATGGTATCAGAGCTAGCCTGAAAGAAGGCAAGATATGGCATGTATGACACTTGTTGCACTTACGATGCTAGGGATTGATATAGCAAAAACCAGTCATCGTAGCACTTTCGCTATAAATCCGTTTTGGCGAAGTTTTCGGATCTGAAATTGTTACAGGCTGAATATAATATCTCCAGGTATCTTGTGTCCAAAGTACAACCTCTAATTCGTTGTACTTTGTGATTTATGATCTGTACAATATAGGGTTTCTGCCTCTTCCAGATCTGAGTCAAAATCAGGTGACCTTGGGAAAAAGGTCATATCTTGGGCTAGGAAGCTCCAAATGAAATTTCGTAAAAAGTGACAGGTAGTACACAGTATGTACTATCTCAGAAATGTTTTTCAGAGGCCGAAGTTGAACCAGTGACACGTGGCACGCCGTACAAGTTCGCTCTCCTGTATTATCCCATAAACAGGTCACGTTGCGACATTTGGAATAACTCTCTCTCAGAGAGTCCAATTGAGGTCAGACCTGTCAGGATGGAAAGGTAACAGGCCGAGCGATCTCGGAAAACGTTTTCAGAGGCCGAAGTTAAAAAAGTGACACGTGGCACGCCGTACAAGTTCGCTCTCCTGTTTTATCCCAAAACAGGTCACGTTGCGACATTTGGCATAACTCTCTCTCAGAGAATCCAATTGAGGTCAGACCTGTCAGGATGGAAGGATAACAGGTCAGGCTATCTCAAGAAACTTTTTCAGACCCTGTGGATCAAAAATTTCGGAGTTACACCAGAAACAATCAAGTACATATTTCTGTCAAAACAGAATTATTTTTTGGTACCTTCATTCATGGCTTCCGGAATTTAGGGCTTTGGAGAAAGTTGGAATTTTTGTAATCGGAGACCACGGATGGATGCTACTCATCAAAATAGAAATTTAGAGACCAAGATCAGAATTTTTGGTTGGGCATAAGGCCGGGCTTGATTAGACCCTAGTTCGGGACTTTGATCAGAAAAGTGGAAAATTAGGGCTTCTGTAAAAATGGGAATTTTTGAAATCTGTGACCACGGCTGGAAGCTCCTCAGAAAAATAGAATCTTAGAGCTTTGGATCAAACATTTTGATGGGGAAAAAGAGTGGGCTTCATCAAACCCCAGTTCAGGGTCATGTATAGTGATTCCGGAAGTTTCAAAGGCAAAATTGAGGAGTGAAACTTTGCAGTTTTCAAATTCTGAATATACCAGTTTGATGAGCTCATCAAGGCGCATATTCCTATCCTTTCGGAAGTTTGAAATTCAAAGTTTGAATTTTTGGGGTTTCTCTGACAAACCCATATCCAGCTCCAGGTCCAGTTCTTGCAAATCAAGTGGATTGGGTTAATCCTAGAAGAAGATGGATTGATCATCTGCATGAGTGAAGAAGTTCCTGTTTCAGAGGGAGATGAGGCTAAGGCCTTATATAAGAAGATTACAAGTGATCTCGACAGGCATGACTCATCGAGGTATGTTTCGATATTTGTCCATGATTAAGTTTATGGTATGTTTGTCTTCATGTCATTACGGTTAGTACAATTTTGATTTTAGATTTGTCGTATCACCTTAACAAAATTATGAATGCATGATAGAAGATATTCATTGGTTAGGGTGTTGACACTTATGATTGTACTAATGCATTATGGTGTTGTATGAGGTTTATGTTGTCTACTAACATGAAAGGTACACCAAGAAAGACAAAGCATGTTCCAGTTCAAGAACATATGATCATGATGACATGAGGATAAAGACTCATCCATTGTCATGGATCTCATAGAAGATCCATTTACGAGGTATGTATAACTTGGTTTTATAATGGCTAACCTATGAGATATACAGGTTACTAGCACAAGTCATTGAAGAAGAACAAGAAGACATCATGTGAGTATGTTAGACATAACTAACTAGCATGCTAATCCAGGTATGTTTTTCCTATATCAAGATAGAATCCTACCTTGTGTTAGGATCTTATAATGTTGTTGATAATGATTATTCATGAAGTCATAGGTTTGAATAATCATGATTCTATGCATATTATGTTTCTTACCATAATTGATGATATGACTAACCAGAAGAATCATGATGGTATAGGTTTGAATAATCACAGGTTTTATGCATTTTATATCTCTTATCTTGTTTGATGATTCAACTAACCCGAAGAGTCATAGGTTTGAGTAATTACAGGTTTAGACATGTTATGTTTCTTATGATTTGACTAACCATAAGAATCCTACATAAACCTTGAATGCTAATGCTTATTATTTCTGTTTGAAATGATCATGACTATACATGCTTGAGATTATTGTGTTTTAATAGTATACTAATGAATGTATGATTTTATATGAGGTCACAAGGATAACACATTCATGATACTAATAAGCATGCATAGGGACCAAGGATGAATATGATATTCAAGAACAGGTAATCCAGGAAGCAAAGATCAAGAGGAAGTACACTCCAGTGGTTTATGCAAGGATGCAGATATTCAGAGGGAGTTGACCATCTCTCTACATCCCACAACATAAAGGTGTAGAAGAAGCTACTTCGGATTAGGACTCCAGCAGCTCCTGCAAGAAAGCGAAGACTCAGAGGGAGTCCACCCAACGAACAAACAAAGATAAGTATTTGAATTGTCATTTCTTAAATAATACTGTTCAATGATGTATATGCTCATGGTCTTAGACTTAGGATATGTATTGTGCATATTAGAATAATTACATTAATGAACAGTATACTACTAATATGTATGGGTAAGTAGCCTATGGCACTATACAACATTCCATTGCTACTTATCTAGAATGAAACCTCTTTACTGACATGTTGGGAGTTGTGCACACTCTGAACAATGTTCTGGTAGAGATTGGAAGGCATCTAGAAAGTTACGGAATATGGATAAATGTTGTATTGAAGCATTGGCTAAGATAATTGCATGACTGTATGGCATATTTCTTTATGTGTAAGAATTTGTTCTGAAAACTATGAGATGTTTTCTAATCATGCAATTTAACTTGTTGTGTAGGAAAGATCATATGCCATCTCCTACAAAAGAAGAACTACAACATTTTGTTCCAGCAACAAAGATATCTATTGAAGATATTGAAGATATTGAAGTTCCCAGGATCTGGGATGAAGAAATGAAATGCCATGATCCATCGATCATGAAGAATGATGTTTGGGATGTAATCCCAAGACATGAAGGGAAGTTTGCTATGACTTCCAAATGGAACTATCAGATCAAGCATGTTGCAGATGGCAGCATTAAGAAATATAAAAGTGATGAAATAGAAGATACACCAGATGGATTCAAGACAGCTTCCTTGAATGGTGTAGTTGAAGAAGACGTGTATGTAGAGCAGCCACTTGGTTCTGAGACACATGATAGGAAATCATATATGTGCAGAACTTTGTATGGTGAAGATAGATTGATTGCCGACACGCAGCGGAAGCTTACTACCGAGTTCAAGATGAAGAACTTGTGGATGATGCACTATTTGTTTTTGGCATGGAGGTGTGGCAGAGTGCAGATAGAATCTTCCTTGGACAAGGGAAGTTTGTAGTAGAGATCCCAAAGAGGTTCGGGATGATGGATTGCAAGGCCATGGCCACACCTATGGCATCGAATCTGAAGCTTCTATGTGATGCTTCATCTGAGCCGGTTGATGTCTCTTTGTATTGTCAAATGATTGGGTCCTTGATGTACCTGACGAACACGAGACCAGACATTTGCTTTGCTGTGAACACATTGAGCCAGTTCCTGACGGATCCGAGGAGTGTTCACCTGGTTGCTGTAAAGCATGTTCTGAGGTACCTGAAGGGTACAGTGGATTATGGGCTTAGGTATGAGGCGAATCAAAAGTTTAACCTGCAGGGTTATGTTGATTCAGATTGGGCTGGCAGTGCTGCAGATAGGAAGAGCACATATGGTTGTTGCTTCAGTATAGGATCAGGTGTGATCTCTTGGTTTAGCAGGAAGCAGTCCTGCGTAGCACTGAGTACAGCTGAGGCAGAGTATGTTGCAGCCTGTTCAGCTAGTTGTGAGGCAGTATGGCTATGGAAGCTACTGTCTGAGTTATTTGATCTCCTGTTGGAGGCTACTGGTATATTCTGTGATAACCAGAGTTGTGTGAAGCTGTCCGAGAACCCAGTGTTTCATGACAGGTCGAAACACATAGAGATCAAATATCACTATATCAGGGATATGGTGCAGAGAGGAGCTGTGAAGCTTCTGTATGTTGCGACGGACGAGCAGATTGCAGATGTGCTGACGAAGCCACTAGCCAGAGTGAAGTTCGAGTACTTCAGAGAGGGCTTGGCGTTCTTCAGATCAAGGACACTTCGAGGAAGAAGTGATGGACACATTTGCTGAAGCCATTCCAAGCATGTTGGAAGGAGGATCCTTCACATGGCTGTGGATGTAAGCGCTGGATAATGGGCATCAGGATGATGTTCTGGTTTCTGTTGGATATGATCAGTTGGATCATTTTTATGTATGTATGTACGCATCATGTTGGATGCTGGATATGATCAGTTGGATCATTTTTATGTATGTATGTACGCATCATGTTGGATGCGGGATATGATCAGGTGGATCATTTATGTATGGATGCATCATGTTGGATGCTTGGACCATGTATCTGTATATGTATCAGGTGGATACATTGTATGATCAGGTGGATCATGTATGGTGATATGTATCATGTATCAGGTGGATACATTGTATGATCAGGAGGATCATGTATGATGATATGTATCAGGTAGATACTTGGTATGCATCAGGTGGATGCATTGATGATCAGGTGGATCATGCAGCAGGATGTTGCAGTGATGATCAGGATGATCATGGATGGTGAGCTTCAGGATGTTGCTCCAGATGACATGCAGCAGGACGTTGCAGTGATGATGATCAGGACAATCATGAGTACATCAGGATGATGTATGGTGAGTATCAGGTTGATACTCTGTGGCCGTGGATCAGGTTGTGCAGATGAGCATGTCTGGGAGATCCTATAGGTCGGAGTTGTGTACCCGTAACAGCCTGGGATGCTCTTTCGAGACATTGCTCTGGGAGGACATGTAATTTGTGCCCTGGGAGATCTCAGGTCGGAGTTGTGTACCCGTAACATCCTGAGATGCTCTTGCAAGGTTTTGTCCTATGGCATGTAATTTGCTCCTGGGAGATCTGGACAGGATGAAAAAGGCCTCATATGCTTCAACCAGGTTTTGCCATGACCACATGTAATTTGCTCCTGGGAGATCTGGACAGGATGAAAAAGGCCTCAGATGCTTCAGCCAGGTTTTGTGGTGGACCACATGTAATGTGCTCCTGGGAGATCCGACAGGTAGAGCTGTGTGCTCGTAACAACCTGGGATGCTTCAGCCAGGTTTTGTGGTGAGATCACATGTAATGTGCTCCTGGGAGATCCGACAGGTAGAGCCGCGTGCTCATAACAGCCTGGGATGCTTCAGTCAGGTTTTGTGATGGGTCACATGTAATGTGCTCCTGGGAGATCCTACAGGTAGAGCTGTGTGCTCGTAACAGCCTGGGATGCTGCAGCCAGGTTTTGTGACGCACGTAATGAGTCCTGAGAATTCCACAGTATGGCCAGTGATGATGAAGACCTGCAGGTGGTGGGCCTACATCCAGTATGAAAAAGGACTGGCTCTGTAGAACTTCCTATGACGACTAGATTCAGAGATTGATTGAGATAGCAGCAGCAGTGACGATGATGATGACTCGATGATGATTATCCAGTGACGATGATCCAAAGAACATGACTTGTGCTAAAAGAACTGTGCTGAGAAATACTTTCCTAGTTAAGAGGGAGTGTTGATGTATATGTAACTTCGGAATGTATTTCACATATATGTATATTGTATTCCTATAGAGATGGTATTATTCCTCTATAAGGAAGTGTCGTCATTTATATTGTAAGTGTCGTAACTTATACTTGATGGGTTATTAGACCACCTTATTTGGGGTCGGCCTTGTATAAGTCATGTGGGTCAAAGGGTTATTAGACCACCCTATTGGGGGTCGGCCATGTGGGTCAAAGGGTTATTAGACCACCCTATTGGGGGTCGGCCCACTCAGCATTATGTTATGTGGTTAAGTTCGAGCCTACATGAGTTAGGTAAAAAGGCAAGTCAAGTCAAGTATAAATAGAGTGCGGGAGGCACTCTATTTACTCACTCACTTCTCACACATGCTCTCAAGGAGGAGAGGCGCACTTATGGAGGAGGAGGATTGCTGCTAGGTTATGGCTATCTCAATTGGTTGGTTGTATCATTGCTCTATCTATCTCTGAGGAAGTTATTGGGGTTTTTCACCTTTATGGTTTTCCCCAAGTAAATCTTTGTGTCTCTTGTGTGCTTGCATTATTGTCTCCATGATTGATATGCTGTAGATATGCTGTACATGTTGTTCTCTCAGTTAAGATCCTAGATCATATTGAAGTAAATTCTGAAAATTTAACATTTGGAAATAAGAAAAGCTTACTTCCACCGTTTTTTAAAATCACAGCTTCTAGAAGGTTTAGATGATTTCTTAAAAAACACGAGTTTTTAGAAAATGTGTTTTATTTCATAAATGGAATCAACAAAGTATGCACATTCTACATCATAACAACTTTCTATAGTTTATGCATGCATCCGGAAATAAGAAAAGCTTACTTCCCCCTTTTTTAAAATCACAGCTTCTAGAAGGTTTACATGATTTCTTAAAAAACACGAGTTTTTAGAAAATGTGTTTTATTTCATAAATGGAATCAACAAAGTAAGCACATTCTACATCATAACGACTTTCTATAGTTTGCTCATTCATCCGGAAATAAGAAAAGCTTACTTCCACCGTTTTTTAAAATCACAGCTTCTAGAAGGTTTACATGATTTCGTAAAAAACACGAGTTTTTAGAAAATGTGTTTTATTTCATAAATGGAATCTACAAAGTATGCACATTCTACGTCATAACGACTTTCTATAGTTTGCGCATTCGTCCGGAAATAAGAAAAGCTTACTTCCATCGTTTTTTAAAATCACAGCTTCTAGAAGGTTTACATGATTTGGTAAAAAACAAGAGTTTTTAGAAAATGTGTTTTATTTCATAGATGGAATCTACAAAGTATGCACACTCTACATCATAACGAATTTCTATAGTTTGCGCATGCGTCCGGAAATAAGAAATGCTTACTTCCCCCGTTTTTTAAAATCACAGCTTCTAGAAGGTTTACATGATTTCGTAAAAAACACGAGTTTTTAGAAAATGTGTTTTATTTCATAAATGGAATCTACAAAGTATGCACATTCTACGTCATAACAACTTTCTATAGTTTGCGCATGCGTCCAGAAATAAGAAAAGCTTACTTCCCCCATTTTTTAAAATCACAGCTTCTAGAAGGTTTACATGATTTCTTAAAAAACACGAGTTTTTAGAAAATGTGTTTTATTTCATAAATTGAATCAACAAAGTATGCACATTCTACGTCATAACGACCTTCTATAGTTTGCGCATGCGTCCGGAAATAAGAAAAGCTTACTTCCACCATTTTTTAAAATCACAGCATCTAGAAGGTTTACATGATTTCGTAAAAAACACGGGTTTTTAGAAAATGTGTTTTATTTCATAAATGGAATCTACAAAGTATGCACATTCTACGGCATATCGACTTTCTATAGTTTGCGCATGCGTTCGGAAATAAGAAAAGCTTACTTCCCCCGTTTTTTAAAATCACAGCTTCTAGAAAGTTTACATGATTTCATAAAGAACACGAGTTTTTAGAAAATGTGTTTTATTTCATAAATGGAATCAACAAAGTATGCACATTCTACGTCATAACGACTTTCTATAGTTTGCGCATGCGTTTGGAAATAAGAAAAGCTTACTTCCCCCGTTTTTTAAAATCACAACTTCTAGAAGGTTTACATGATTTCTTAAAAAACATGAGTTTTTAGAAAATGTGTTTTATTTCATAAATGGAATCAACAAAGTATGCACATTCTACGTCATAACGACTTTCTATAGTTTGCGCATGCGTTTGGAAATAAGAAAAGCTTACATCCCCCGTTTTTTAAAATCACAGCTTCTAGAAGGTTTACATGATTTATTAAAAAACACGAGTTTTTAGAAAATGTGTTTTATTTCATAAATGGAATCAACAAAATAAGCACATTCAACATCATAACGACTTTCTATAGTTTGCGCATTCGTCTGGAAATAAGAAAAGCTTACTTCCACCATTTTTTAAAATCACAGCTTCTAGAAGGTTTACATGATTTCGTAAAAAACACGAGTTTTTAGAAAATGTGTTTTATTTCATAAATGGAATCTACAAAGTATGCACATTCTACGTCATAACAACTTTCTATAGTTTGCACATGCGTTCGGAAATAAGAAAAGCTTACTTCCCCCGTTTTTTAAAATCACGGCTTCTAGAAGGTTTACATGATTTCGTAAAAAACACGAGTTTTTAGAAAATGTGTTTTATTTCATTAATGGAATCTACAAAGTATGCACATTCTACGTCATAACGACATTCTATAGTTTGCACATGCGTCCGGAAATAAGAAAAGCTTACTTCCACCGTTTTTTAAAATCATAGCTTCTAGAAGGTTTACATGATTTCGTAAAAAACACAGGTTTTTAGAAAATGTGTTTTATTTCATAAATGGAATCTACAAAGTATGCACATTCTATGTCATAACGACTTTCTATAGTTTACGCATGCGTCCAGAAATAAGAAAAGCTTACTTCCACCGTTTTTTAAAATCACAAACTTCTAGCAGGTTTACATGATTTCGTAAAAAACACGAGTTTTTAGAAAATGTGTTCTATTTCATAAATGGAATCTACAAAGTATGCACATTCTACGTCATAATGACTTTCTATTGTTTGCGCATGCATCCGGAAATAAGAAAAGCTTACCTCCACCGTTTTTTAAAATCACAGCTTCTAGAAGGTTTAAATGATTTCGTAAAAAACACGAGTTTTTAGAAAATGTGTTTTATTTCATAAATGGAATCAACAAAGTATGCACATTCTACGTCATAACGACTTTCTATAGTTTGCGCATGCGTCCAGAAATAAGAAAAGCTTACTTCCCCCGTTTTTTAAAATCGCAGCTTCTAGAAGGCTTACATGATTTCGTAAAAAACACGAGTTTTTAGAAAATGTGTTTTATTTCATAAATTGAATCAACAAAGTATGCACATTCTACGTCATAACGACTTTCTATACTTTGCGCATTCGTTCGGAAATAAGAAAAGCTTACTTCCACCGATTTTTAAAATCATAGCTTCTAGAAGGTTTACATGATTTCCTAAAAAACATGATTTTTTAGAAAATGTGTTTTATTTCATAAATGGAATCTACAAAGTATGCACATTCTACGTCATAACGACTTTCTATAGTTTGCGCATGCGTCCGTAAATAAGGAAAGCTTACTTCCACCGTTTTTTAAAATCACAGCTTCTACAAGGTTTACATGATTTTGTAAAAAACACGAGTTTTTAGAAAATGTGTTTTATTTCATAAATGGAATCTGCAAAGTATGCACATTCTATGTCATAACGACTTTCTATAGTTTGCGCATGCGTCTGGAAATAATAAAAGCTTACTTCCACCATTTTTTAAAATCACAGCTTCTAGAAGGTTTACATGATTTTTTAAAAAACACGAATTTTTAGAAAATGTGTTTTATTTCATAAATGGAATCAACAAAGTATGCACATTCTACGTCATAATGAATTTCTATAGTTTGCGCATTCGTCCGGAAATAAGAAACGCTTACTTCCACCATTTTTTAAAATTACAGCTTCTAGAATGTTTACATGATTTCTTAAAAAACACGAGTTTTTAGAAAATCTGTTTTATTTCATAAATGGAATCAACAAAGTATCCACATTCTACGTCATAACGGCTTTCTATAGTTTATGCATGTGTTTGGAAATAAGAAAAGCTTACTTCCACCGTTTTTTAAAATGACAGCTTCTAGAAGGTTTAGATGATTTCTTAAAAAACACGAGTTTTTAGAAAATGTGTTTTATTTCATAAATGGAATCAACAAAGTATGCACATTCTACATCATAACGTATTTCTATAGTTTGCGCATGCGTTCGGAAATAAGAAAAGGTTACTTCCCCCGTTTTTTAAAATCACAGCTTCTAGAAGGTTTATATGATTTCTTAAAAAACATGAGTTTTTAGAAAATGTGTTTTATTTCATAAATGGAATCAACAAATTAAGCACATTCTACATCATAAAGACTTTCTATAGTTTGCGCATTCGTCCGGAAATAAGAAAAGCTTACTTCCACCGTTTTTTAAAATCACAGCTTCTAGAAGGTTTACATGATTTCGTAAAAAACACGAGTTTTTAGAAAATGTGTTTTATTTCATATATTGAATCAACAAAGTATGCACATTCTACGTCATAACGACTTTCTATACTTTGCGCATTCGTTCGGAAATAAGAAAAGCTTACTTCCATCGATTTTTAAAATCATAGCTTCTAGAAGGTTTACATGATTTCCTAAAAAACACGAGTTTTTAGAAAATGTGTTTTATTTAATAAATGGAATCTACAAAGTATGCACATTCTACGTCATAACGACTTTCTATAGTTTGCGCATGCGTCCGGAAATAAGAAAAGCTTACTTCCACCGTTTTTTAAAATCACAGCTTCTAGAAGGTTTAGATGATTTCTTAAAAAACAAGAGTTTTTAGAAAATGTGTTTTATTTCATAAATAGAATCAACAAAGTATGCACATTCTACATCATAACATCTTTCTATAGTTTATGCATGCATCCGGAAATAAGAAAAGCTTACTTCCCCCGTTTTTTAAAATCACAGCTTCTAGAAGGTTTACATGATTTCTTAAAAAACACGAGTTTTTAGAAAATGTGTTTTATTTCATAAATGGAATCAACAAAGTATGCACATTCTACATCATAACAACTTTCTATAGTTTATGCATGCATCCGGAAATAAGAAAAGCTTACTTCGCCCGTTTTTTAAAATCACAGCTTCTAGAAGGTTTACATGATTTCTTAAAAAACACGAGTTTTTAGAAAATGTGTTTTATTTCATAAATGGAATCAACAAAGTAAGCACATTCTACATCATAACGACTTTCTATAGTTTGCGCATTCGTCCGGAAATAAGAAAAGCTTACTTCCAACCGTTTTTTAAAATCACAGCTTCTAGAAGGTTTATATGATTTCGTAAAAAACACGAGTTTTTAGAAAATGTGTTTTATTTCATAAATGGAATCTACAAAGTATGCACATTCTACGTCAAAATGAATTTCTATAGTTTGCGCATTCGTCCGGAAATAAGAAAAGCTTACTTTCACCGTTTTTTAAAATCACAGCTTCTAGAAGGTTTACATGATTTGGTAAAAAACAAGAGTTTTTAGAAAATGTGTTTTATTTCATAGATGGAATCTACAAAGTATGCACATTCTACATCATAACGAATTTCTATAGTTTGCGCATGCGTCCGGAAATAAGAAATGTTTACTTCTCCCGTTTTTTAAAATCACAGCTTCTAGAAGGTTTACATGATTTCGTAAAAAACACGAGTTTTTAGAAAATGTGTTTTATTTCATAAATGGAATCTACAAAGTATGCACATTCTACGTCATAACGACTTTCTATAGTTTGCGCATGCGTCCAGAAATAAGAAAAGCTTACTTCCCCCATTTTTTAAAATCACGGCTTCTAGAAGGTTTACATGATTTCTTAAAAAACACGAGATTTTAGAAAATGTGTTTTAGTTCATAAATTGAATCAACAAAGTATGCACATTCTACGTCATAACGACCTTCTATAGTTTGCGCATGCGTCCGGAAATAAGAAAAGCTTACTTCCACCATTTTTTAAAATCACAGCAACTAGAAGGTTTACATGATTTCGTAAAAAAACACGGGTTTTTAGAAAATGTGTTTTATTTCATAAATGGAATCTACAAAGTATGCACATTCTACGGCATATCGACTTTCTATAGTTTGCGCATGCGTTCGGAAATAAGAAAAGTTTACTTCCCCCGTTTTTTAAAATCACAGCTTCTAGAAAGTTTACATGATTTCATAAAAAACACGAGTTTTTAGAAAATGTGTTTTATTTCATAAATGGAATCAACAAAGTATGCACATTCTACGTCATAACAAATTTCTATAGTTTGCGCATGCGTTTGGAAATAAGAAAAGCTTACTTCCCCCGTTTTTTAAAATCACAGCTTCTAGAAGGTTTACATGATTTCTTAAAAAACACGAGTTTTTAGAAAATGTGTTTTAATTCTTAAATAGAATCAACAAAGTAGCACATTCTACGTGATAACGACTTTCTATAGTTTGCGCATGCGTTTGGAAATAAGAAAAACCTACTTCCCCTGTTTTTTAAAATCACAGCTTCTAGAAGGTTTACATGATTTCTTAAAAAACACGAGTTTTTAGAAAATGTGTTTTATTTCATAAATGGAATCTACAAAGTATGCACATTCTACGTCATAACAACTTTCTATAGTTTGCGCATGCGTTCGGAAATAAGAAAAGCTTACTTCCCCCGTTTTTTAAAATCACGGCTTCTAGAAGGTTTACATGATTTCGTAAAAAACACGATTTTTTAGAAAATGTGTTTTATTTCATTAATGGAATCTACAAAGTATGCACATTCTACGTCATAATGACATTCTATAGTTTGCACATGCGTCCGGAAATAAGAAAAGCTTACTTCCACCGTTTTTTAAAATCATAGCTTCTAGAAGGTTTACATGATTTCGTAAAAAACACGGGTTTTTAGAATATGTGTTTTATTTCATAAATGGAATCTACAAAGTATGCACATTCTACATCATAACGACTTTCTATAGTTTGCGCATGCATCCGGAAATAAGAAAAGCTTACTTCCACCATTTTTTAAAATCATAGCTTCTAGAAGGTTTACATGATTTCGTAAAAAACACGAGTTTTTAGAAAATGTGTTTTATTTCATAAATGGAATCAACAAAGTATGCACATTCTACGTCATAACGACTTTCTATACTTTGCACATGTGTTTGGAAATAACAAAAGCTTACTTCTCCCATTTTTTAAAATCACAGCTTCTAGAAGGTTTATATGATTTCTTAAAAAACACGAGTTTTTAGAAATGTGTTTTATTTCATAAATAGAATCAAAAACGTATGCACATTCTACGTCATAACGAATTTCTATACTTTGCGCATGCATCCGGAAATAAGAAAAACTTACTTCCCACCATTTTTTAAAATCACAACTTCTTGAAGGTTTACATGATTTCGTAAAAAAACATGAGTTTTTAGAAAATGTGTTTTATTTCATAAATAGAATCAACTAAGTATGCAAAATCTACGTCATAACGACTTTATATAGTTTTGCGCATGCATCCGGAAATAAGAAAAGCTTAATCAACCATTTTTTAAAATCACATGCTTCTAGAAGGTTTACATGATTTCGTTAAAAACACGAGTTTTTAGGAAAATGTGTTTTATTTCATAAATGGAATCTACAAAGTATGCACATTCTACGTCATAACGACATTCCATAGTTTGCGAATGCAATCCGAAATAAGAAAAGCATACTTCCCCCGTTTTTTAAAATCACAGCTTCTAGAAGGTTTACATGATTTCTTAAAAAACACGAGTTTTTAGAAAATGTGTTTTATTTCATAAGTGGAATCAACAAAGTAAGCACATTCAACATCATAACGACTTTCTATAGTTTGCGCATTCGTCCGGAAATAAGAAAAGCTTACTTCCACTCTTTTTTAAAATCACAGCTTCTAGAAGGTTTACATGATTTCGTAAAAAACAACGAGTTTAGAGAAATGTGTTTTATTTCATAAATGGAATCTTACAAAGTATGCACATTCTACGTCATAACGACTTTCTATAGTTTGCGCATGCGTTCGCAAATAAGAAAAGCTTACTTCCCCCGTTTTTAAAATCACGGCTTCTAGAAGGTTTACATGATTTCGTAAAAAACACGAGTTCTTAGAAAATGTGTTTTATTTCATTAATGGAATCTACAAAGTATGCACATCTACGTCATAACGACATTCTATAGTTTGCACATGCGTCCGGAAATTAAGAAAAGCTTACTTCCACCGTTTTTTAAAATCACAGCTTCTAGAAGGTTTACATGATTTCGTAAAAAACACAGGTTTTTAGAAAATGTGTTTTATTTCATAAATAGAATCTACAAAGTATGCGCATTCTAACGTCATAACGACTTTCTATAGTTTGCGAATGCGTCTGGAAATAAGAAAAGCTTACTTCCACACGTTCTTTAAAATCACAGCTTCTAGAAGGTTTACATGATTTCGTAAAAAAACACGGGTTTTAGAAAATGTGTTTATTTCATAAATGGAATCTACAAAGTATGCACATTCTATGTCATAATGACTTTCTATAGTTGCGCATGCGTCCGGAAATAAGAAAAGCTTACTTCCACCCATTTTTTAAAATCACAGCTTCTAGAAGGTCTACATGATTTCGTAAAAAATCACGAGTTTTTAGAAAATGTGTTTTATTTCATAAATGGAATCAACAAAGTATGCACATTCTATGTCATAACGACTTTCTATACTTTGCGCATGTGTTTGGAAATACGAAAAGCTTACTTCTCTACCCTCCCGTTTTTTAAAATCACAGCTTCTAGAAGGTTTATATGATTTCTTAAAAAACACGAGTTTTTAGAAAATGTGTTTTATTTCATTAATGGAATCAACAAAGTAAGCACATTCTACATCATAACGATTTCTATAGTTTACGTCCGGAAATAAGAAAAGCTTACTTCCACCGTTTTTTTAAAATCACAGCTTCTAGAAGGTTTACATGATTTCGTAAAAAACACGAGTTTTTAGAAAATGTGTTTTATTTCATAAATAGAATCAACAAAGTATGCACATTCTACGTCATAACGACTTTATATAGTTTGTGAATGCGTCCGGAAATAAGAAAAGCTTAATCAACCATTTTTTAAAATGACAGCTTCTAGAAGGTTTGCATGATTTCGTAAAAAACACGAGTTTTTAGAAAATGTGTTTTATTTCATTAATTGCATCTACAAAGTATGCACATTCTACGTCATAATGACATTCTATAGTTTTGCGCATGCGTCCGGAAATAAGAAAAGCTTACTTCCCCCGTTTTTTAAAATCACAGCTTCTAGAAGGTTTGCATGATTTCGTAAAAAACATGAGTTTTTAGAAAATGTGTTTTATTTCATAAATAGAATCTACAAAGTCTACACATTCTACGTCATAACGACATTCTATAGTTTGCGCAATCATCCGGAAATAAAAAAAGCTTACTTCCCCCGTTTTTTAAAATCACAGCTTCTAGAAGGTTTACATGATTTCTTAAAAAACACGAGTCTTTAGAAAATGTGTTTTATTTCATAAATGGAATCAACAAAGTATGCACATTCTACGTCATAATGAATTTCTATAGTTTGCGCATGCGTCTGGAAATAAGAAAAGCTTACTTCCACCGTTTTTTAAAATCACAGCTTCTAGAAGGTTTACATGATTTCGTAAAAACCACGGGTTTTTAGAAAATGTGTTTTATTTTATAAATGGAATCAACAAAGTATGCACATTCTACGTCATAACGACTTTCTATACTTTGCGCATGTGTTTGGAAATAAGAAAAGCTTACTTCTACCTTTTTTTAAAATCACAGCTTCTAGAAGGTTTATATGATTTCTTAAAAAACACGAGTTTTTAGAAAATGTGTTTTATTTCATAAATGGAATCAACAAAGTAAGCACATTCTACATCATAACGACTTTCTATAGTTTGCGCATTCGTCCGGAAATAAGAAAAGCTTACTTCCACCGTTTTTTAAAATCACAGCTTCTAGAAGGTTTACATGATTTCGTAAAAAACACGAGTTTTTAGAAAATGTGTTTTATTTCATAACTGGAATCTACAAAGTATGCACATTCTACGTCATAACGACATTCTATAGTTTGCACATGCGTCCGGAATTAAGAAAAGCTTACTTCCACTGTTTTTTAAAATCACAGCTTCTAGAAGGTTTACATGATTTCGTAAAAAACACGAGTTTTTAGAAAATGTGTTTTATTTCATAAATGGAATCTACAAAGTATGCACATTCTACGTCAGAATGACTTTCTATAGTTTGCGCATGCGTCCGGAATTAAGAAAAGCTTACTTCCACTGTTTTTTAAAATCACAGCTTCTAGAAGGTTTACATGATTTCGTAAAAAACACGAGTTTTTAGAAAATGTGTTTTATTTCATAAATCGAATCTACAAATTATGCACATTCTACGTTATAACAACTTTCTATAGTTTGCGCATGCGATCGGAAATAAGAAAAGCTTACTTCCCCCATTTTTTAAAATCACGGCTTCTAGAAGGTTTACATGATTTCGTAAAAAACACGAATTTTTAGAAAATGTGTTTTATTTCATTAATGGAATCTACAAAGTATGCACATTCTACGTCATAACGACATTCTATAGTTTGCACATGCGTCCGGAATTAAGAAAAGCTTACTTCCACTGTTTTTTAAAATCACAGCTTCTAGAAGGTTTACATGATTTTGTAAAAAACACGAGTTTTTAGAAAATGTGTTTTATTTCATAAATGGAATCTACAAAGTATGCACATTCTACGTCAGAATGACTTTCTATAGTTTTCGCATGCGTCCGGAAATAAAAAATGCTTACTTCCACCGTTTTTTAAAATCACAGCTTCTAGAAGGTTTACATGATTTTGTAAAAAACACGAGTTTTTAGAAAATGTGTTTTATTTTTTAAATGGAATCTACAGAGTATGCACATTCTACGTCATAACGACTTTCTATAGTTTGCGCATTTGTCTGGAAATAAGAAAAGCTTACTTCCACCATTTTTTAAAATCACAGCTTCTAGAAGGTTTAGATGATTTCGTAAAAAACACGAGTTTTTAGAAAATGTGTTTTATTTCATAAATGGAATCAACAAAGTATGCACATTCTACATCATAACGACTTTCTATAGTTTGCGCATTCATCCGGAAATAAGAAAACCTTACTTCCACCATTTTTTAAAATCACAGCTTCTAGAAGGTTTACATGATTTCCTAAAAAACACGAGTTTTTAAAAAATGTGTTTTATTTCATAAATGAAATCTACAAAGTATGCACATTCTACGTCATAACGACTTTCTATAGTTTGCGCATGCGTTTGGAAATAAGAAAAGCTTACTTCCACCGTTTTTTAAAATCACAGCTTCTAGAAGGTTTAGATGATTTCTTAAAAAACACAAGTTTTTAGCAAATGTGTTTTATTTCATAAATGGAATCAACAAAGTATGCACATTCTACATCATAACAACTTTCTATAGTTTATGCATGCATCCGGAAATAAGAAAAGCTTACTTCCCCCGTTTTTTAAAATCACAGCTTTTAGAAGGTTTACATGATTTCTTAAAAAACACGAGATTTTAGAAAATGTGTTTTATTTCATAAATGGAATCAACAAAGTAAGCACATTCTACATCATAACGACTTTCTATAGTTTGCGCATTCATCCGGAAATAAGAAAAGCTTACTTCCACCGTTTTTTAAAATCACAGCTTCTAGAAGGTTTACATGATTTCGTAAAAAACACGAGTTTTTAGAAAATGTGTTTTATTTCATAAATGGAATCTACAAAGTATGCACATTCTACGTCATAACGACTTTCTATAGTTTGCGCATTCGTCCGGAAATAAGAAAAGCTTACTTCTACAGTTTTTTAAAATCACAGCTTCTAGAAGGTTTACAGGATTTGCTAAAAAACACGAGTTTTTAGAAAATGTGTTTTATTTCATAAATGGAATCTACAAAGTATGCACATTCTACGTCATAACGAATTTCTATAGTTTGCGCATGCGTCCGGAAATAAGAAATGCTTACTTCCCCCGTTTTTTAAAATCACAGCTTCTAGAAGGTTTACATGATTTCGTAAAAAAACACGAGTTTTTAGAAAATGTGTTTTATTTCATAAATGGAATCTACAAAGTATGCACATTCTACGTCATAACGACTTTCTATAGTTTGCGCATGCGTCCAGAAATAAGAAAAGCTTACTTCCCCCATTTTTTAAAATCACAGCTTCTAGAAGGTTTACATTATTTCTTAAAAAACACGAGTTTTTAGAAAATGTGTTTTATTTCATAAATTGAATCAACAAAGTATGCACATTCTACGTCATAACGACCTTCTATAGTTTGTGCATGCGTTCGGAAATAAGAAAAGCTTACTTCCCCCGTTTTTTAAAATCACAGCTTCTAGAAGGTTTACATGATTTCATTAAAAACACGAGTTTTCAGAAAATGTGTTTTATTTCATAAATGGAATCAACAAAGTATGCACATTCTACGTCATAACGACTTTCTATAGTTTGCGCATGCGTTTGGAAATAAGAAAAACTTACTTCCCCTGTTTTTTAAAATCACAGCTTCTAGAAGGTTTACATGATTTCTCAAAAAACATGAGTTTTTAGAAAATGTGTTTTATTTCATAAATGGAATCAACAAAGTATGCACATTCTACGTCATAACGACTTTCTATAGTTTGCGCATGCGTTTGGAAATAAGAAAAGCTTACTTCCCCCGTTTTTTAAAATCACAGCAGCTTCTAGAAGGTTTACATGATTTCTTAAAAAACACGAGTTTTTAGAAAATGTGTTTTATTTCATAAATGGAATCAACAAATTATGCACATTCTACGTCATAACGACTTTCTATAGTTTGCGCATGCGTTTGGAAATAAGAAAAGCTTACTTCCACCGTTTTTTAAAATCGCAGCTTCTAGAAGGTTTACATGATTTCGTAAAAAACACGAGTTTTTAGAAAATGTGTTTTATTTCATAAATGGAATCTACAAAGTATGCACATTCTACGTCATAAAAACTTTCTATAGTTTGCGCATGCGTTCGGAAATAAGAAAAGCTTACTTCTCCCGTTTTTTAAAATCACGGCTTCTAGAAGGTTTACATGATTTCGTAAAAAACACAGGTTTTTAGAAAATGTGTTTTATTTCATAAACGGAATCTACAAAGTATGCGCATTCTACGTCATAACGACTTTCTATAGTTTGCGCATGCGTCTGGAAATAAGAAAAGCTTACTTCCACCGTTTTTTAAAATCGCAGCTTCTAGAAGGTTTACATGATTTCGTAAAAAACACGGGTTTTTAGAAAATGTGTTTTATTTCATAAATGGAATCTACAAAGTATGCACATTCTACGTCATAACGACTTTCTATAGTTTGCGCATGCATCCGGAAATAAGAAAAGCTTACTTCCACCATTTTTTAAAATCATAGCTTCTAGAAGGTTTACATGATTTCGTAAAAAACACGAGTTTTTAGAAAATGTGTTTTATTTCATAAATGGAATCAAGAAAGTATGCACATTCTACGTCATAACGACTTTCTATACTTTGCGCATGTGTTTGGAAATAAGAAAAGATACTTCTCCCGTTTTTTAAAATCACAGCTTCTAGAAGGTTTATGTGATTTCTTAAAAAACACAAGTTTTTAGAAAATGTGTTTTATTTCATAAATAGAATCAAAAAAGTATGCACATTCTACGTCCTAACGACTTTCTATACTTTGCGCATGCGTCCGGAAATAAGAAAAACTTACTTCCACCGTTTTTTAAAATCACAGCTTCTAGAAGGTTTACATGATTTCGTAAAAAACACGAGTTTTTAGAAAATGTGTTTTATTTCGTAAATAGAATCAACAAAGTATGCACATTCTACGTCATAACGACTTTATATAGTTTGCGCATGCATCCGGAAATAAGAAAAGCTTACTTCCACCGTTTTTTAAAATCAGAGCTTCTAGAAGGTTTACATGATTTCGTAAAAAACACGAGTTTTTAGAAAATGTGTTTTATTTCATAAATGTAATCTACAAAGTATGCACATTCTACGTCATAATGACATTCTATAGTTTGCGCATGCGTACGGAAATAAGAAAAGCTTACTTCCCCCGTTTTTTAAAATCACAGCTTCTAGAAGGTTTATATGATTTCTTAAAAAACACGAGTTTTTAGAAAATGTGTTTTATTTCTTAAATGGAATCAACAAAGTATGCACATTCTACGTCATAACGACTTTCTATAGTTTGCACATTCGTCTGGAAATAAGAAAAGCTTACTTCCACCATTTTTTAAAATCACAGCTTCTAGAAGGTTTACATGATTTCGTAAAAAAGACGAGTTTTTAGAAAATGTGTTTTATTTCATCAATGGAATCTACAAAGTATGCACATTCTACGTCATAACGACTTTCTTTAGTTTGCGCATGCGTCTGGAAATAAGAAAAGCTTACTTCCCCCGTTTTTTAAAATCACAGCAGCTTCTAAAAGGTTTACATGATTTCTTAAAAAACACGAGTTTTTAGAAAATGTGTTTTATTTCATAAATGGAATCAACAAATTATGCACATTCTAAGTCATATCGACTTTCTATAGTTTGCGCATGCGTTTTGAAATAAGAAAAGCTTACATCCCCCGTTTTTTAAAATCACAGCTTCTAGAAGGTTTACATGATTTCTTAAAAAACACGAGTTTTTAGAAAATGTGTTTTATTTCATAAATGGAATCAACAAAGTAAGCACATTCTACATCATAACGACTTTCTATAGTTTGCGCATTCATCCGGAAATAAGAAAAGCTTACTTCCACCGTTTTTTAAAATCACAGCTTCTAGAAGGTTTACATGATTTCGTAAAAAACACGAGTTTTTAGAAAATGTGTTTTATTTCATAAATGGAATCTACAAAGTATGCACATTCTACGTCATAACGACTTTCTATAGTTTGCGCATGCGTTCGCAAATAAGAAAAGCTTACTTCCCCGTTTTTTAAAATCACGGCTTCTAGAAGGTTTACATGATTTCGTAAAAAACATGAGTTCTTAGAAAATGTGTTTTATTTCATTAATGGAATCTACAAAGTATGCACATTCTACGTCATAACGACTTTCTATAGTTTGCGCATGCGTTTGGAAATAAGAAAAGCTTACATCCCCCGTTTTTTAAAATCACAGCTTCTAGAAGATTTACATGATTTCGTAAAAAACACAGGTTTTTAGAAAATGTGTTTTATTTCATAAATGGAATCTACAAAGTATGCGCATTCTACGTCATAACGACTTTCTATAGTTTGCGCATGCGTCTGGAAATAAGAAAAGCTTACTTCCACCGTTCTTTAAAATCACAGCTTCTAGAAGGTTTACATGATTTCGTAAAAAACACGGGTTTTTAGAAAATGTGTTTTATTTCATAAATGGAATCTACAAAGTATGCACATTCTATGTCATAACGACTTTCTATACTTTGCGCATGTGTTTGGAAATAAGAAAAGCTTACTTCTCCCGTTTTTTAAAATCACAGCTTCTAGAAGGTTTATATGATTTCTTAAAAAACACGAGTTTTTAGAAAATGTGTTTTATTTCATAAATGGAATCAACAAAGTAAGCACATTCTACATCATAACGACTTTCTATAGTTTGCGCATGCGTCCGGAAATAAGAAAAGCTTACTTCCACCGTTTTTTAAAATCACAGCTTCTAGAAGGTTTACATGATTTCGTAAAAAACACGAGTTTTTAGAAAATGTGTTTTATTTCATAAATAGAATCAACAAAGTATGCACATTCTACGTCATAACGACTTTATATAGTTTGTGAATGCGTCCGGAAATAAGAAAATCTTAATCAACCATTTTTTAAAATCACAGCTTCTAGAAGGTTTGCATGATTTTGTAAAAAACACGAGTTTTTAGAAAATGTGTTTTATTTCATAAATGGAATCTACAAAGTATGCACATTCTACGTCATAATGACATTCTATAGTATGCGCATGCGTCCGGAAATAAGAAAAGCTTACTTCCCCCGTTTTTTAAAATCACAGCTTCTAGAAGGTTTGCATGATTTCGTAAAAAACATGAGTTTTTAGAAAATGTGTTTTATTTCATAAATGGAATCTACAAAGTCTGCACATTCTACGTCATAACGACATTCTATAGTTTGCGCAATCATCCGGAAATAAAAAAAGCTTACTTCCCCCATTTTTTAAAATCACAGCTTCTAGAAGGTTTACATGATTTCTTAAAAAACACGAGTCTCTAGAAAATGTGTTTTATTTCATAAATGGAATCAACAAAGTATGCACATTCTATGTCATAATCAATTTCTATAGTTTGCACATGCGTCTGGAAATAAGAAAAGCTTACTTCCACCGTTTTTTAAAATCACAGCTTCTAGAAGGTTTACATGATTTCGTAAAAACCACGGGTTTTTAGAAAATGTGTTTTATTTCATAAATGGAATCAACAAAGTATGCACATTCTACGTCATAACGACTTTCTATACTTTGCGCATGTGTTTGGAAATACGAAAAGCTTACTTCTCCCATTTTTTAAAATCACACCTTCTAGAAGGTTTACATGATTTCTTAAAAAACACGAGTTTTTAGAAAATGTGTTTTATTTCATAAATGGAATCAACAAAGTAAGCACATTCTACATCATAACGACTTTCTATAGTTTGCGCATTCGTCCGAAAATAAGAAAAGCTTACTTCCACCGTTTTTTAAAATCACAGCTTCTAGAAGGTTTACATGATTTCGTAAAAAACACGAGTTTTTAGAAAATGTGTTTTATTTCATAAATGGAATCTACAAAGTATGCACATTCTACGTCATAACGACATTCTATAGTTTGCACATGCGTCCGGAATTAAGAAAAGCTTACTTCCACTATTTTTTAAAATCACAGCTTCTAGAAGGTTTACATGATTTCGTAAAAAACACGAGTTTTTAGAACATGTGTTTTATTTCATAAATGGAATCTACAAAGTATGCACATTCAACGTCAGAATGACTTTCTATAGTTTGCGCATGCGTCCGGAATTAAGAAAAGCTTACTTCCACTGTTTTTTAAAATCACAGCTTCTAGAAGGTTTACATGATTTCGTAAAAAACACGAGTTTTTAGAAAATGTGTTTTATTTCATAAATGGAATCTACAAAGTATGCACATTCTACGTCATAACAACTTTCTATAGTTTGCGCATGCGTTCGGAAATAAGAAAAGCTTACTTCCCCCGTTTTTTAAAATCACGGCTTCTAGAAGGTTTACATGATTTCGTAAAAAACACGAGTTTTTAGAAAATGTGTTTTATTTCATTAATGGAATCTACAAAGAATGCACATTCTACGTCATAACGACATTCTATAGTTTGCACATGCGTCCGGAATTAAGAAAAGCTTACTTCCACTGTTTTTTAAAATCACAGCTTCTAGAAGGTTTACATGATTTCGTAAAAAACACGAGTTTTTAGAAAATGTGTTTTATTTCATAAATGGAATCTACAAAGTATGCACATTCTACGTCAGAATGACTTTCTATAGTTTGCGCATTTGTCTGGAAATAAGAAAAGCTTACTTCCACCATTTTTTAAAATCACAGCTTCTAGAAGGTTTAGATGATTTCGTAAAAAACACGAGTTTTTAGAAAATGTGTTTTATTTCTTAAATGGAATCTACAAAGTATGCACATTCTACGTCATAACGACTTTCTATAGTTTGCGCATTTGTCTGGAAATAAGAAAAGCTTACTTCCACCATTTTTTAAAATCACAGCTTCTAGAAGGTTTAGATGATTTCGTAAAAAACACGAGTTTTTAGAAAATGTGTTTTATTTCATAAATGGAATCAACAAAGTATGCACATTCTACATCATAACGACTTTCTATAGTTTGCGCATTCATCCGGAAATAAGAAAACCTTACTTCCACCATTTTTTAAAATCACAGCTTCTAGAAGGTTTACATGATTTCCTAAAAAACACGAGTTTTTAAAAAATGTGTTTTATTTCATAAATGAAATCTACAAAGTATGCACATTCTACGTCATAACGACTTTCTATAGTTTGCGCATGCGTTTGGAAATAAGAAAAGCTTACTTCCCCCGTTTTTTAAAATCACAGCTTCTAGAAGGTTTACATGATTTCATTAAAAAGACGAGTTTTTAGAAAATGTGTTTTATTTCATAAATGGAATCAACAAAGTATGCACATTCTACGTCATAACGACTTTCTATAGTTTGCGCATGCGTTTGGAAATAAGAGAAACTTACTTCCCCTGTTTTTTAAAATCACAGCTTCTAGAAGGTTTACATGATTTCTTAAAAAACATGAGTTTTTAGAAAATGTGTTTTATTTCATAAATGGAATGAACAAAGTATGCACATTCTACGTCATAACGACTTTCTATAGTTTGCGCATGCGTTTGGAAATAAGAAAAGCTTACATCCCCCGTTTTTTAAAATCAAAGCTTCTAGAAGGTTTACATGATTTATTAAAAAACACGAGTTTTTAGAAAATGTGTTTTATTTCATAAATGGAATCAACAAAATAAGCACATTCTACATCATAACGACTTTCTATAGTTTGCGCATTCGTCCGGAAATAAGAAAAGCTTACTTCCACCGTCTTTTAAAATCACAGCTTCTAGAAGGTTTACATAATTTCGTAAAAAACAAGAGTTTTTAGAAAATGTGTTTTATTTCATAAATGGAATCTACAAAGTATGCACATTCTACATCATAAAAACTTTCTATAGTTTGCGCATGCGTTCGGAAATAAGAAAAGCTTACTTCCCCCGTTTTTTAAAATCACGGCTTCTAGAAGGTTTACATGATTTCGTAAAAAACACGAGTTTTTAGAAAATTTGTTTTATTTCATTAATGGAATCTACAAAGTATGCACATTCTACGTCATAACGACATTCTATAGTTTGCACATGCGTCCGGAAATAAGAAAAGCTTACTTCCACCGTTTTTTAAAATCATAGCTTCGAGAAGGTTTACATGATTTCGTAAAAAACACAGGTTTTTAGAAAATGTGTTTTATTTCATAAACGGAATCTACAAAGTATGCGCATTCTATGTCATAACGACTTTCTATAGTTTGCGCATGCGTCTGGAAATAAGAAAAGCTTACTTCCACCGTTTTTTAAAATCGCAGCTTCTAGAAGGTTTACATGATTTCGTAAAAAACACGGGTTTTTAGAAAATGTGTTTTATTTCATAAATGGAATCTACAAAGTATGCACATTCTACGTCATAACGACTTTCTATAGTTTGCGCATGCATCCGGAAATAAGAAAAGCTTACTTCCACCATTTTTTAAAATCATAGCTTCTAGAAGGTTTACATGATTTCGTAAAAAACACGAGTTTTTAGAAAATGTGTTTTATTTCATAAATGGAATCAAGAAAGTATGCACATTCTAGGTCATAACGACTTTCTATACTTTGCGCATGTGTTTGGAAATAAGAAAAGCTTACTTCTCCCGTTTTTTAAAATCACAGCTTCTAGAAGGTTTATATGATTTCTTAAAAAACACGAGTTTTTAGAAAATGTGTTTTCTTTCATAAATAGAATCAAAAAAGTATGCACATTCTACGTCTTAACGACTTTCTATACTTTGCACATGCGTCCGGAAATAAGAAAAACTTACTTCCACCGTTTTTTAAAATCACAGCTTCTACAACGTTTACATGATTTCGTAAAAAACACGAGTTTTTAGAAAATGTGTTTTATTTCATAAATAGAATCAACAAAGTAAGCACATTCTACGTCATAACGACTTTATATAGTTTGCACATGCATCCGGAAATAAGAAAAGCTTAATCAACCATTTTTTAAAATCACACCTTCTAGAAGGTTTACATGATTTCGTAAAAAACACGAGTTTTTAGAAAATGTGTTTTATTTCATAAATGGAATCTACAAAGTATGCACATTCTATGTCATAACCACATTCTATAGTTTGCGAATGCATCCGGAAATAAGAAAAGCTTACTTCCCCCGTTTTTTAAAATCACAGCTTCTAGAAGGTTTACATGATTTCTAAAAAAACACGAGTTTTTAGAAAATGTGTTTTATTTCATAAATGGAAGCTACAAAGTATGCACATTCTACGTCATAATGACATTCTATAGTTTGCGCATGCGTCCGGAAATAAGAAAAGCTTACTTCCCCCGTTTTTTAAAATCACAGCTTCTAGAAGGTTTATATGATTTCTTAAAAAACACGATTTTTTAGAAAATGTGTTTTATTTCATAAATGGAATCAACAAAGTGTGCACATTCTACGTCATAACAACTTTCTATATTTTATGCATGCGTCCGGAAATAAGAAAAGCTTACTTCCACCGTTTTTTAAAATCACAGCATCTAGAAGGTTTACATGATTTCGTAAAAAACACGAGTATTTAGAAAATGTATTTTATTTCTTAAATGGAATCAACAAAGTATGCACATTCTACGTCATAACGACTTTCTATAGTTTGCGCATTCGTCTGGAAATAAGAAAAGCTTACTTCCACCATTTTTTAAAATCACAGCTTCTAGAAGGTTTACATGATTTCGTAAAAAAGACGAGTTTTTAGAAAATGTGTTTTATTTCATCAATGGAATCTACAAAGTATGAACATTCTACGTCATAACGACTTTCTTTAGTTTGCGCATGCGTCCGGAAATAAGAAAAGCTTACTTCCCCCGTTTTTTAAAATCACAGCAGCTTCTAGAAGGTTTACATGATTTCTTAAAAAACACAAGTTTTTAGAAAATGTGTTTTATTTCATAAATGGAATCAACAAAGTATGCACATTCTACGTCATAACGTATTTCTATAGTTTGCGCATGCGTTCGGAAATAAGAAAAGGTTACTTCCCCCGTTTTTTAAAATCACAGCTTCTAGAAGGTTTACATGATTTATTAAAAAACACGAGTTTTTAGAAAATGTGTTTTATTTCATAAATGGAATCAACAAAGTATGCACATTCTACGTCATAACGACCTTCTATAGTTTGCGCATGCGTCCGGAAATAAGAAAAGCTTACTTCTCCCGTTTTTTAAAATCACAGCTTCTAGAAGGTTTACATGATTTCTTAAAAAACACGAGTTCTTAGAAAATGTGTTTTATTTCATAAATGGAATCAACAAAGTATGCACATTCTACGTCATAACGACTTTCTATAGTTTATGCATGCATCCGGAAATAAGAAAAGCTTACTTCCACTGTTTTTTAAAATCACAGCTTCTAGAAGGTTTACACGATTTCTTAAAAAATAGGAGTTTTTAGAAAATGTGTTTTATTTCATAAATGGAATCAACAAAGTATGCACATTCTACGTCATAAGGACTTTCTATAGTTTGTGCATTCATCCGGAAATAAGAAAAGCTTACTTCCATTGTTTTTTAAAATCACAGCTTCTAGAAGGTTTACACGATTTCTTAAAAAACACGACTTTTTAGAAAATGTGTTTTATTTCATAAATGGAATCAACAAAGTATGCACATTCTAGGGCATAACGACTTTCTATAGTTTGCGCATGCGTCCAGAAATAAGAAAAGCTTACTTCCCCCGTTTTTTAAAATCACAGCTTCTAGAAGGTTTACATGATTTCTTAAAAAACACGAGTTTTTAGAAAATGTGTTTTATTTCATAAATGGAATCAACAAAGTATGCACATTCTACGTCATAATGACTTTCTATAGTTTGCGCATGCGTTTGGAAATAAGAAAAGCTTACTTCCCCCGTTTTTTAAAATCACAGCTTCTAGAAGGTTTACATGATTTCTTAAAAAACACGAGTTTTTAAAAAATGTGTTTTATTTCATAAATAGAATCAACAAATTATGCACATTCTACGTCATAACGACATTCTATAGTTTGCGCATGCTTCCGGAAATAAGAAAAGCTTCCTTCCACCGTTTTTTAAAATCACAGCTTCTAGAAGGTTTACATGATTTCGTAAAAAACACGAGTTTTTAGAAAATGTGTTTTATTTCATAAATGGAATCTACAAAGTATGCACATCCTATATCATAACGATTTTCTATAGTTTGCGCATGCGTCCGGAAATAAGAAAAGCTTACTTCCACTGTTTTTTAAAATCACAGCTTCTAGAAGGTTTACATGATTTCGTAAAAAACACGAGTTTTTAGAAAATATGTTTTATTTCATAAATGGAATCTACAAAGTATGCACATTCTACGTCATAACGACTTTCTATAGTTTATGGATGTGTCCGGAAATAAGAAAAGCTTACTTCCACTGTTATTTAAAATCACAACTTCTAGAAGGTCTACATGATTTCGTAAAAAACACGAGTTTTTAGAAAATGTGTTTTATTTCATAAATGGAATCTACAAAGTATGCACATTCTACAGCATAACGACTTTCTATAGTTTGCGCATGCGTTCGGAAATAAGAAAATCTTACTTCCCCCGTTTTTTAAAATCACAGCTTCTAGAAGGTTTACATGATTTCTTAAAAAACACGAGTTTTTAGAAAATGTCTTTTATTTCATAAATGGAATCAACAAAGTATGCACATTCTATGTCATAACGACTTTCTATAGTTTGCGCATGCGTTTGGAAATAAGAAAAGCTTACTTCCCCCGTTTTTTAAAATCACAGCTTCTAGAAGGTTTACATGATTTCTTAAAAAACACGAGTTTTTAGAAAATGTGTTTTTTTTCAAATATGGAATCAACAAAGTATGCACATTCTACATCATAACGACTTTCTATAGTTTCCGCATTCGTCCCGAAATAACAAAAGCTTACTTCCACCATTTTTTAAAATCACAGCTTCTAGAAGGTTTACATGATTTCGTAAAATACACGAGTTTTTAGAAAATGTGTTTTATTTCATAAATGGAATCTACAAAGTATGCACATTCTACATCATAACGACTATCTATAGTTTGCGCATGCGTCCGGAAATAAGAAAAGCTTACTTCCCCCGATTTTTAAAATCACTACTTCTAGAAGGTTTACATGATTTCGTATAAAACACGAGTTTTTAGAAAATATGTTTTATTTCATTAATGGAATCTACAAAGTATGGACATTCTACGTCATAACGACATTCTATAGTTTGTGCATGCGTCCGGAAATAAGAAAAGCTTATTTCCCCCAATTTTAGAATCACAGCTTCTAGAAGGTTTACATGATTTCTTAAAAAACACGAGTTTTTAGAAAATGTGTTTTATTCCATAAATGGAATCAACAAAGTATGCACATTTTTCGTCATAACGACTTTCTATAGTTTGCGCATGTGTTTGAAAATAAGAAAAGCTTACTTCCCCCATTTTTTAAAATCACAGCTTCTAGAAGGTTTACATGATTTCTTAAAAAACACGAGTTTTTAGAAAATGTGTTTTATTTCATAAATGGAATCAACAAAGTATGCACATTCTACGTCATAACGAATTTCTATAGTTTGTGCATGCGTCCGGAAATAAGAAAAGCTTACTTCGCCCATTTTTTAAAATCACAGCTTCTAGAAGGTTTACATGATTTCTTAAAAAACACGAGTTTTTAGAAAACGTGTTTTATTTCATAAATGGAATCAACAAAGTATGCACATTCCACGTCATCACGACTATCTATAGTTTTCACATGTGTTTGGAAATAAGAAAAGCTTACTTCCCCCGTTTTTTAAAATCACAGCTTCTAGAAGGTTTACATGATTTCTTAAAAAACACGAGTTTTTAGAAAATGTGTTTTATTTCATAAATGGAATCTACAAAGTATGCACATTCTCCGTCATAACGACTTTATATAGTTTGCGCATGCGTCCGGAAATAAGAAAAGCTTACTTCGACCGTTTTTTAAAATCACAGCTTCTAGAAGGTTTACATGATTTCGTAAAAAACACGACTTTTTAGAAAATGTGTTTTATTTCATAAATGGAATCTACAAAGTATGAACATTCTATGTCATAACTACTTTCTATAGTTTGCGCATGCCTCCGGAAATAAGAAAAGCTTACTTCGCCCATTTTTTAAAATCACAGCTTCTAGAAGGTTTACATGATTTCTTAAAAAACACGAGTTTTTAGAAAATGTGTTTTATTTCATAAATGGAATCAACAAAGTATGCACATTCTACGTCATAACGACTTTCTATAGATTGCGCATGTGTTTGGAAAGAAGAAAAGGTTACTTCCCCCATTTTTTAAAATCACAGCTTATAGAAGGTTTACATGATTTCTTAAACAAGACGAGTTTTTAGAAAATGTGTTTTATTTCATAAATGGAATCAACAAAGTATGCACATTCTACGTCATAACGAATTTCTATATTTTGCGCATGCGTCTAGAAATAAGAAAAGCTTACTTCCACCGTTTTTTAAAATCACAGCTTTTAGAAGGTTTACATGATTTCTTAAAAAACACGAGTTTTTAGAAAATGTGTTTTATTTCATAAATGGAATCAACAAAGTATGCACATTCTACGTCATAACGAATTTCTATAGTTTTCGCATGCGTCCGGAAATAAGAAAAGCTTACTTCCCCCGTTTTTTAAAATCACAGCTTCTAGAAGGTTTACATGATTTCGTGAAAAACACGAGTTTTTAGAAAATGTGTTTTATTTCATAAATGGAATCTACAAAGTATGAACATTCTACGTCATAACGACTTTATATAGTTTGCGCATGCGTCCGAAAATAAGAAAAGCTTACTTCCCCCGTTTTTTAAAATCACAGCTTCTAGAAGGTTTACATGATTTCGTAAAAAACACGAGTTTTTAGAAAATGTGTTTTATTTCAAAAATGGAATCTACAAAGTATGCACATTCTACGTCATAACGACTTTATATAGTTTGCGCATGCGTCCGGAAATAAGAAAAGCTTACTTCCCCTCGTTTTTTAAAATCACAGCTTCTAGAAGGTTTACATGATTTCTTAAAAAACACGAGTTTTTAGAAAATGTGTTTTATTTCATAAATGGAATCTACAAAGTATGCACATTCTACCTCATAAAGAATTTCTATAGTTTGCGGATGCGTCCGGAAATAAGAAAAGCTTACTTCCACCGTTTTTTAAAATCACAGCTTCTAGAAGGTCTACATGATTTCGTAAAAAACACGAGTTTTTAGAAAATGTGTTTTATTTCATAAATGGAATCTACAAAGTATGCACATTCTACGGCATAACGACTTTCTATAGTTTGCGCATGCGTCCGGAAATAAGAAAATCTTACTTCCCCCGTTTTTTAAAATCACAGCTTCTAGAAGGTTTACATGATTTCTTAAAAAACACGAGTTTTTAGAAAATGTCTTTTATTTCATAAATGGAATCAACAAAGTATGCACATTCTATGTCATAACGACTTTCTATAGTTTGCGCATGCGTTTGGAAATAAGAAAAGCTTACTTCCCCCGTTTTTTAAAATCACAGCTTCCAGAAGGTTTACATGATTTCTTAAAAAACACGAGTTTTTAGAAAATGTGTTTATTTTCAAATATGGAATCAACAAAGTATGCACATTCTACATCATAACGACTTTCTATAGTTTCCGCATTCGTCCCGAAATAACAAAAGCTTACTTCCACCATTTTTTAAAATCACAGCTTCTAGAAGGTTTACATGATTTCGTAAAATACACGAGTTTTTAGAAAATGTGTTTTATTTCATAAATGGAATCTACAAAGTATGCACATTCTACATCATAACGACTATCTATAGTTTGCGCATGCGTCCGGAAATAAGAAAAGCTTACTTCCCCCGATTTTTAAAATCACTACTTCTAGAAGGTTTACATGATTTCGTATAAAACACGAGTTTTTAGAAAATGTGTTTTATTTCATTAATGGAATCTACAAAGTATGGACATTCTACGTCATAACGACATTCTATAGTTTGTGCATGCGTCCGGAAATAAGAAAAGCTTATTTCCCCCAATTTTAGAATCACAGCTTCTAGAAGGTTTACATGATTTCTTAAAAAACACGAGTTTTTAGAAAATGTGTTTTATTCCATAAATGGAATCAACAAAGTATGCACATTTTTCGTCATAACGACTTTCTATAGTTTGCGCATGTGTTTGAAAATAAGAAAAGCTTACTTCCCCCATTTTTTAAAATCACAGCTTCTAGAAGGTTTACATGATTTCTTAAAAAACACGAGTTTTTAGAAAATGTGTTTTATTTCATAAATGGAATCAACAAAGTATGCACATTCTACGTCATAACGAATTTCTATAGTTTGTGCATGCGTCCGGAAATAAGAAAAGCTTACTTCGCCCATTTTTTAAAATCACAGCTTCTAGAAGGTTTACATGATTTCTTAAAAAACACGAGTTTTTAGAAAACGTGTTTTATTTCATAAATGGAATCAACAAAGTATGCACATTCCACGTCATCACGACTATCTATAGATTTCACATGTGTTTGGAAATAAGAAAAGCTTACTTCCCCCGTTTTTTAAAATCACAGCTTCTAGAAGGTTTACATGATTTCTTAAAAAACACGAGTTTTTAGAAAATGTGTTTTATTTCATAAATGGAATCTACAAAGTATGCACATTCTCCGTCATAACGACTTTATATAGTTTGCGCATGCGTCCGGAAATAAGAAAAGCTTACTTCGACCGTTTTTTAAAATCACAGCTTCTAGAAGGTTTACATGATTTCGTAAAAAACACGAGTTTTTAGAAAATGTGTTTTATTTCATAAATGGAATCTACAAAGTATGAACATTCTATGTCATAACTACTTTCTATAGTTTGCGCATGCCTCCGGAAATAAGAAAAGCTTACTTCGCCCATTTTTTAAAATCACAGCTTCTAGAAGGTTTACATGATTTCTTAAAAAACACGAGTTTTTAGAAAATGTGTTTTATTTCATAAATGTAATCAACAAAGTATGCACATTCTACGTCATAACGACTTTCTATAGATTGCGCATGTGTTTGGAAAGAAGAAAAGGTTACTTCCCCCATTTTTTAAAATCACAGCTTATAGAAGGTTTACATGATTTCTTAAACAACACGAGTTTTTAGAAAATGTGTTTTATTTCATAAATGGAATCAACAAAGTATGCACATTCTACGTCATAACGAATTTCTATAGTTTGCGCATGCGTCTAGAAATAAGAAAAGCTTACTTCCACCGTTTTTTAAAATCACAGCTTTTAGAAGGTTTACATGATTTCTTAAAAAACACGAGTTTTTAGAAAATGTGTTTTATTTCATAAATGGAATCAACAAAGTATGCACATTCTACGTCATAACGAATTTCTATAGTTTGCGCATGCGTCCGGAAATAAGAAAAGCTTACTTCGCCCATTTTTTAAAATCACAGCTTCTAGAAGGTTTACATGATTTCGGAAAAAACACGAGTTTTTAAAAAATGTGTTTTATTTCACAAATGGAATCTACAAAGTATGCACATTCTACGTCATAACGACTTTATATAGTTTGCGCATGCGTCCGGAAATAAGAAACGCTTACTTCCCCCATTTTTTAAAATCACAGCTTCTAGAAGGTTTACATGATTTCTTAAAAAACACGAGTTTTTAGAAAATGTGTTTTATTTCATAAATAGAATCAACAAAGTATGCACATTCTATGTCATAACGACTTTCTATAGTTTGAGCATGCGTTTGGAAATAAGAAAAGCTTACTTCCTCCGTTTTTAAAAATCACAGCTTCTAGAAGGTTTACATGATTTCGTAAAAAACACGAATTTTTAGAAAATGTGTTTTATTTCATAAATGGAATCTACAAAGTATGCACATTCTACGTTATAACGAATTTCTATAGTTTGCGCATTCATCCGGAAATAACAAAAGCTTACTTCCCCCGTTTTTTAAAATCACTGCTTCTAGAAGGTTTACATGATTTCGTAAAAAACACGAGTTTTTAGAAAATGTGTTTTATTTCATAAATGGAATCTACAAAGTATGCATATTCTACGTCATAACGACATTCTATAGTTTGCGCATGCGTCCGGAAATAAGAAAAGCTTACTTCCTCCGTTTTTAAAAATCACAGCTTCTAGAAGGTTTACATGATTTGTTAAAAAACACGAGTTTTTAGAAAACGTGTTTTATTTCATAAATGGAATCAACAAAGTATGCACATTCTACGTCATCACGACTTTCTATAGTTTGCACATGTGTTTGGAAATAAGAAAAGCTTACTTCCCCCGTTTTTTAAAATCACAGCGTTTAGAAGGTTTACATGATTTCTTAAAAAACAAGAGTTTTTAGAAAATGTGTTTTATTTCATAAATGGAATCAACAAAGTATGCACATTCTATGTCATAACGACTTTCTATAGTTTGCGCATGTGTTTGGAAATAAGAAAAGCTTACTTCCCCCGTTTTTTAAAATCACAGCTTATAGAAGGTTTACATGATTTCTTAAAAAACACGATTTTTTAGAAAATGTGTTTTATTTCATAAATGGAATCAACAATGTATGCACATTCTATGTCATAATCAATTTCTATAGTTTGCGCATGCGTCCGGAAATAAGAAAAGCTTACTTCCACCGTTTTTTAAAATCACAGCTTCTAGAAGGTTTACATGATTTCGTAAAAAACACGAATTTTTAGAAAATGTGTTTTATTTCATAAATGGAATCTACAAAGTATGCACCTTCTACATCATAACGACATTCTATAGTTTGCGCATGCGTCCGGAAATAAGAAAAGCTTACTTCGCCCATTTTTTAAAATCACAGCTTCTAGAAGGTTTACATGATTTCTTAAAAAACACGAGTTTTTAGAAAATGTGTTTTATTTCATAAATAGAATCAACAAAGTATGCACATTCTACATCATAACGACATTCTATAGTTTGCGCATTCGTCCCGAAATAACAAAAGCTTACTTCCACCGTTTTTTAAAATCACAGCTTCTAGAAGGTTTACATGATTTCGTAAAAAACACGAGTTTTTAGAAAATGTGTTTTATTTCATAAATGGAATCTACAAAGTATGCACCTTCTACATCATAACGACATTCTATAGTTTGCGCATGCGTCCGGAAATAAGAAAAGCTTACTTCGCCCATTTTTTAAAATCACAGCTTCTAGAAGGTTTACATGATTTCTTAAAAAACACGAGTTTTTAGAAAATGTGTTTTATTTCATAAATAGAATCAACAAAGTATGCACATTCTACGTCATAACGACTTTCTATAGTTTGCACATGTGTTTGGAAATAAGAAAAGCTTACTTCCCCCGTTTTTTAAAATCATAGCTTCTAGAAGGTTTACATGATTTCTTAAAAAACACGAGTTTTTAGAAAATGTGTTTTATTTCATAAATGGAATCAACAAAGTATGCACATTCTACGTCATAACGGCTTTCTATAGTTTGCGCATGCGTTTGGAAATAAGAAAAGCTTACTTCCCCCGTTTTTTAAAATCACAGCTTATAGAAGGTTTACATGATTTCTTAAAAAACACGAGTTTTTAGAAAATGTGTTTTATTTCATAAATGGTATCAACAAAGTATGCATATTCTACGTCATAACGAATTTCTATAGTTTGCGCATGCGTCGGAAATAAGAAAAGCTTACTTCAACCGTTTTTTAAAATCACAGCTTCTGAGAAGGTTTACATGATTTCGTAAAAAACACGAGTTTTTAGAAAATGTGTTTGATTTCATAAATGGAATCTACAAAGTATGCACATTCTACGTCATAACGACTTTTTATAGTTTGCGCATGCGTCCGGAAATAAGAAAAGCTTACTTCCCCCGTTTTTTAAAATCACAGCTTCTAGAAGGTTTACATGATTTCTTAAAAAACACGAGTTTTTAGAAAATGTGTTTTATTTCATAAATGTAATCAAGAAAGTATGCACATTCTATGTCATAACGAATTTGTATAGTTTGCGCATGCGTCCGGAAATAAGAAAAGCTTACTTCCACCGTTTTTTAGGATCACAGCTTCTAGAAGGTTTACATGATTTCGTAAAAAACACGAGTTTTTAGAAAATGTGTTTTATTTCATAAATGGAATCTACAAAGTATGCACCTTCTACGTCATAACGACTTTATATAGTTTGCGCATGCGTCCGGAAATAAGAAAAGCTTACTTCCCCCGTTTTTTAAAATCACAGGTTCTAGAAGGTTTACATGATTTCTTAAAAAACACGAGTTTTTAGAAAATGTGTTTTATTTCATAAATAGAATCAACAAAGTATGCACATTCTACGTCATAACGACTTTCTATAGTTTGCGCATGCGTTTGGAAATAAGCAAAGCTTACTTCCCCCGTTTTTTTAAATCATAGCTTCTAGAAGCTTTACATGATTTCTTAAAAAACAAGAGTTTTTAGAAAATGTGTTTTATTTCATAAATGGAATTAACAAAGTATGCACATTCTATGTCATAACGACTTTCTATAGTTTGCGCATTCGTCCCGAAATAACAAAAGCTTACTTCCACCATTTTTTAAAATCACAGCTTCTAGAAGGTTTACATGATTTCGTAAAAAAAACGAGTTTTTAGAAAATGTGTTTTATTTCATAAATGGAATCTACAAAGTATGCACATTCTACATAATAACGACTCTCTATAGTTTGCGCATGCGTCTGGAAATAAGAAAAGCTTACTTCCCCCGTTTTTTAAAATCACTGCTTCTAGAAGGTTTACATGATTTCTTAAAAAACACGAGTTTTTAGAAAATGTGTTTTATTTCATAAATGGAATCAACAAAGTATGCACATTCTACGTCATAACGAATTTCTATAGTTCGCGCATGCGTCCGGAAATAAGAAAAGCTTACTTCCACCGTTTTTTAAAATCACAGCTTCTAGAAGGTTTACATGATTTCGTAAAAAACAAGAGTTTTTAGAAAATGTGTTTTATTTCATAAATGCAATCTACAAAGTATGCACATTCTACGTCATAATGAATTTATATAGCTTGCGCATGCGTCCGGAAATAATAAAAGCTTACTTCCCCCGTTTTTTAAAGTCACAGCTTCTAGAAGGTTTACATGATTTCTTAAAAAACACGAGTTTTTAGAAAACGTGTTTTATTTCATAAATGGAATCAACAAAGTATGCACATTCTACGTCATCACGACTTTCTATAGTTTGCACATGTGTTTGGAAATAAGAAAAGGTTACTTCCCCCGTTTTTTAAAATCACAGCTTCTAGAAGGTTTACATGATTTCTTAAAAAACTCGAGTTTTTAGAAAATGTGTTTTATTTCATAAATGGAATCAACAAAGTATGCACATTCTACGTCATAACGACTTTCTATAGTTTGCGCAGGTGTTTGGAAATAAGAAAAGCTTACTTCCCCCGTTTTTTAAAATCACAACTTATAGAAGGTTTAGATGATTTCTTAAAAAACACGAGTTTTTAGAAAGTGTCTTTTATTTCATAAATGGTATCAACAAAGTATGCACATTCTACGTCATAACGACTTTCTATAGTTTGCGCATGCGTTTCGAAATAAGAAAAGCTTACTACCCCCGTTTTTTAAAATCACAGCTTCTAGAAGGTTTACATGATTTCTTAAAAAACACGAGTTTTTAGAAAATGTGTACTATTTCATAAATAGAATCAACAAAGTATGCACATTCTAGGTCGTAACGACTTTCTATAGTTTGCGCATGCATTTGGAAATAAGAAAAGCTTACTTCCCCCGTTATTTAAAATCACAGCTTGTAGAAGGTTTACATGATTTCTTAAAAAACACGAGTTTTTAGAAAATGTGTTTTATTTCATAAATGGAATCAACAAAGTACGCACATTCTACATCATAACGACTTTCTATAGTTTGCGCATTCAACCGGAAATAAGAAAAGCTTACTTCCACCGTTTTTTAAAATCACAACTTCTAGAAGGTTTACATGATTTCGTAAAAAACACGAGTTTTTAAAAAATGTGTTTTATTTCATAACTGGAATCAACAAAGTATGCACATTCTACGTCATAACGACTTTCTATAGTTTGCGCGTGCGTCCGGAAATAAGAAAAGCTTACTTCCATCGTTTCTTAAAATCACAGCTTCTAGAAGGTTTACATGATTTCGCAAAAAACACGAGTTTTTGGAAAATGTGTTTTATTTCATAAATGGAATCTACAAACTATGCACATTCTATGGCATAACGACTTTCTATAGTTTGCACATGCGTCCGGAAATAAGAAAAGCTTACTTCCACCGTTTTTTAAAATCACAGCTTCTAGAAGGTTTACATGATTTCGTAAAAAACACGAGTTTTTAGAAAATGTGTTTTATTTCATAAATGGAATCTACAAAGTATGCACATTCTACGTCATAACTACTTTCTATAGTTTGTGCAGGCATCCGGAAATAAGAAAAGCTTACTTCCCCCATTTTTTAAAATCACAGCTTCTAGAAGGTTTACATGATTTTTTAAAAAACACGAGTTTTTAGAAAATGTGTTTTATTTCATAAATGGAATCAACAAAGTATGCAGATTCTACGTCATAACGACTTTCTATAGTTTGCGCATGTGTTTGGAAAGAAGAAAAGGTTACTTCCCCCGTTTTTTAAAATCACAGCTTATAGAAGGTTTACATGATATCTTACAAAACACGAGTTTTTAGAAAATGTGTTTTATTTCATAAATGGAATCAACAAAGTATGCACATTCTACATCATAACAAATTTCTAGAGTTTGCGCATGCGTCCAGAAATAAGAAAAGCTTACTTCGACCGTTTTTTAAAATCACAGCTTCTAGAAGGTTTACATGATTTCTTAAAAAACACGAGTTTTTAGGAAATGTGTTTTATTTCATAAATGGAATCAACAAAGTATGCACATTCTACATCATAACAAATTTCTAGAGTTTGCGCATGCGTCCAGAAATAAGAAAAGCTTACTTCGACCGTTTTTTAAAATCACAGCTTCTAGAAGGTTTACATGATTTCGTAAAAAACACGAGTTTTTAGAAAATGTGTTTTATTTCATAAATGGAATCTACAAAGTATGCACATTCTACATCATAATGACATTCTATAGTTTGTGCATGCATCCGGAAATAAGAAAAGCTTACTTCCCCCGTTTTTTAAAATCACAGCTTCTAGAAGGTTTACATAATTTCTTAAAAAACACGAGTTTTTAGAAAACGTGTTTTATTCCATAAATGGAATAAACAAAGTATGCACATTCTACGTCATCACCACTTTCTATAGTTTGCACATGTGTTTGGAAATAAGAAAAGCTTACTTCCCCCGTTTTTTAAAATCACAGCTTCTAGAAGGTTTGCATGATTTCTTAAAAAACTCGAGTTTTTAGAAAATGTGTTTTATTTCATAAATGGAATCAACAAAATATGCACATTCTACGTGATAACGACTTTCTATAGTTTGCGCATGTGTTTGGAAATAAGAAAAGCTTACCTCCCCCGTTTTTTAAAATCACAACTTATAGAAGGTTTAGATGATTTCTTAAAAAACACGATTTTTTAGAAAATGTGTTTTATTTCATAAATGGAATCAACAAAGTATGCACATTCTACGTCATAACGAATTTCTATAGTTTGCGCATGCGTCCGGAAATAAGAAAATCTTACTTCCACCGTTTTTTAAAATCACAGCTTCTAGAAGGTTTACATGATTTCGTAAAAAACACGAGTTTTTAGAAAATGTTTTTTATTTCATAAATGGAATCTACAAATTATGCACATTCTACATCATAACGACTTTATATAGTTTGCGCATGCGTCCGGAAATAAGAAAAGCTTACTTCCCCCGTTTTTTAAAATCACAACTTCTAGAAGGTTTACATGATTTCTTAAAAAACAAGAGTTTTTAGAAAATGTGTTTTATTTCATAAATGGAATCAACAAAGTATGCACATTCTACGTCATAACGAATTTCTAGAGTTTGCGCATGCGTCCGGAAATAAGAAAAGCTTACTTCGACCGTTTTTTAAAATCACAGCTTCTAGAAGGTTTACATGATTTCGTAAAAAACACGAGTTTTTAGAAAATGTGTTTTAGTTCATAAATGGAATCTACAAAGTATGCACATTCTACTTCATAACGACTTTATATCGTTTGCGCATGCGTCCGGAAATAAGAAAAGCTTACTTCCCCTGTTTTTTAAAATCACAACTTCTAGAAGGTTTACATGATTTCTTAAAAAACACGAGTTTTTAGAAAATGTGTTTTATTTCATAAATAGAATCAACAAAGTATGCACATTCTACGTCATAACGACTTTCTATAGTTTGCGCATGCATTTGGAAATAAGAAAAGCTTACTTCCCTCGTTTTTTAAAATCACAGCTTCTAGAAGCTTTACATGATTTCTTAAAAAACACGAGTTTTTAGAAAATGTGTTTTATTTCATAAATGGAATAAACAAAGTATGCACATTCTACATCGTAACGACTTTCTATAGTTTGCGTATTCGTCTCGAAATACCAAAAGCTTACTTCCACCGTTTTTTAAAATCACAGCTTCTAGAAGGTTTACATGATTTCGTAAAAAACACGAGTTTTTAGAAAATGTGTTTTGTTTCATAAATGGAATCTACAAAGTATGCACATTCTAAGTCATAACGACTTTCTATAGTTTGCGCATGCGTCCGGAAATAAGAAAAGCTTACTTCCCCCATTTTTTAAAATCACTGCTTCTAGAAGGTTTACATGATTTCGTAAAAAACAGGAGTTTTTAGAAAATGTGTTTTATTTCATAAATGGAATCTACAAAGTATGCACATTCTACGTCATAACGACATTCTATAGTTTGCGCATGCGTCCAGAAATAAGAAAAGCTTACTTCGCCCATTTTTTAAAATCACAGCTTCTAGAAGCTTTAGATGATTTTGTAAAAACCACGAGTTTTTAGAAAATGTGTTTTATTTCATAAATGGAATCTACAAAGTATGCACATTCTACGTCATAAAAAATTTATATAGTTTGCGCATGCGTCCGGAAATAAGAAAAGCTTACTTCCCCCGTTTTTTAAAATCACAGCTTCTAGAAGGTTTACATGATTTCGTAAAAAACACGAGATTTTAGAAAATGTGTTTTATTTAATAAATGGAATCTACAAAGTATGCACATTCTACGTCATAATGACATTCTATAGTTTGCGCATGCGTCCGGAAATAAGAAAAGCTTACTTCGCCCATTTTTTAAAATCACAGCTTCTAGAAGGTTTACATGATTTCTTAAAAAACACGAGTTTTTAGAAAACGTGTTTTATTTCATAAATGGAATCAACAAAGTATGCACATTCTACGTCATAATGACATTCTATAGTTTGCGCATGCGTCCGGAAATAAGAAAAGCTTACTTCGCCCATTTTTTAAAATCATAGCTTCTAGAAGGTTTACATCATTTCTTAAAAAACACGAGTTTTTAGAAAACGTGTTTTATTTCATAAATGGAATCTACAAAGTATGCACATTCTAACTCATAACGAATTTCTATAGTTTGCGCATGCGTCCGGAAAAAAGAAAAGCTTACTTCCACCGTTTTTTAAAATCACAGCTTCTAGAAGGTTTACATGATTTCGGAAAAATCACGAGTTTTTAGAAAATGTGTTTTATTTCACAAATGGAATCTACAAAGTATGCACATTCTACGTCATAACGACTTTATATAGTTTGCGCATGCGTCCGGAAATAAGAAAAGCTTACTTCCCCCATTTTTTAAAATCACAGCTTCTAGAAGGTTTACATGATTACTTAAAAAACACGAGTTTTTAGAAAATGTGTTTTATTTCATAAATAGAATAAGCAAAGTATGCACATTCTACGTCATAATGACTTTCTATAGTTTGCGCATGCGTTCGGAAATAACAAAAAATTACTTCCCCCGTTTTTTAAAATCACAGCTTCTAGAAGCTTTACATGATTTCTTAAAAAACACGAGTTTTTAGAAAATGTGTTTTATTTCATAAATGGAATCAACAAAGTATGCACATTCTACATCATAACGAATTTCTATAGTTTGCGCATGCGTCCGGAAATAAGAAAAGCTTACTTCCACCGTTTTTTAAAATCACAGCTTCTAGAAGGTTTACATGATTTCGTAAAAAACACGAGATTTTAGAAAATGTGTTTTATTTAATAAATGGAATCTACAAAGTATGCACATTCTACGTCATAATGACATTCTATAGTTTGCGCATGCGTCCGGAAATAAGAAAAGCTTACTTCGCCCATTTTTTAAAATCACAGCTTCTAGAAGGTTTACATGATTTCTTAAAAAACACGAGTTTTTAGAAAACGTGTTTTATTTCATAAATGGAATCTACAAAGTATGCACATTCTCCATCATAACGACTTTATATAGTTTGCGCATGCGTCCGGAAATAAGAAAAGCTTACTTCCCCCGTTTTTTAAAATCACAGCTTCTAGAAGGTTTACATGATTTCGTAAAAAATACGAGTTTTTAGAAAATGTGTTTTATTTCATAAATGGAATGAACAAAGTATGCACATTCTACGTCATAACGACTTTCTATAGTTTGCGCATGTGTTTGGAAAGAAGAAAAGGCTACTTCCCCCGTTTTTTTGAAATCACAGCTTATAGAAGGTTTACATGATTTCTTAAAAAACACGAGTTTTTAGAAAATGTGTTTTATTTCATAAATGGAATCAACAAAGTATGCACATTCTACGTCATAACGAATTTCTATAGTTTGCACATGCGTCCAAAAATAAGAAAAGCTTACTTCCACCGTTTTTTAAAATCACAGCTTCTAGAAGGTTTACATGATTTCTTAAAAAACACGAGTTTTTAGAAAATGTGTTTTATTTCATAAATGGAATCAACAAAGTATGCACATTCTACGTCATAACGACTTTCTATAGTTTGCGCATGTGCTTGGAAAGAAGAAAAGGTTACTTCCCCCGTTTTTAAAAATCACAGCTTATAGAAGGTTTACATGATTTCTTAAAAAACACGAGTTTTTAGAAAATGTGTTTTATTTCATAAATGGAATCAACAAAGTATGCACATTCTACGTCATTAAGAATTTCTATAGTTTGCGCATGCGTCCGGAAATAAGAAAAGCTTACTTCCCCCGTTTTTTAAAATCACAGCTTCTAGAAGGTTTACATGATTTCGTAAAAAGCACGAGTTTTTAGAAAATGTGTTTTATTTCATAAATAGAATCTACAAAGTATGCACATTATACGTCATAACTACTCTCTATAGTTTGCGCATGCGTCTGGAAATAAGAAAAGCTTACTTCCCCCATTTTTTAAAATCACAGCTTCTAGAAGGTTTATATGATTTCATAAAAAACACGAGTTTTTAGAAAATGTGTTTTATTTCATAAATGGAATCAACAAAGTATGCCCATTCTACGTCATAACGACTTTCTATAGTTTGCGCATGTGTTTGGAAAGAAGAAAAGGTTACTTCCCCCGTTTTTTAAAATCACAGCTTCTAGAAGGTTTACATGATTTCTTAAAAAACACGAGTTTTTAGAAAATGTGTTTTATTTCATAAATGGAATCAACAAAGTATGCACATTCTACATCATAACGACTTTCTATAGTTTGCGCATGCGTTTGGAAATAAGAAAAACTTACTTCCCCCGTTTTTTAAAATCACAGCTTCTAGAAGCTTTACATGATTTCTTAAAAAACACGAGTTTTTAGAAAATGTGTTTTATTTCATAGATGGAATCAACAAAGTATGCACATTCTACGTCATAACAAATTTCTATAGTTTGCGCATGCGTCCGGAAATAAGAAAAGCTTACTTCCACCGTTTTTTAAAATCACAGCTTCTAGAAGGTTTACATGATTTCGTAAAAAACATGAGATTTTAGAAAATGTGTTTTATTTAATAAATGGAATCTACAAAGTATGCACATTCTACGTCATAATGACATTCTATAGTTTGCGCATGCGTCCGGAAATAAGAAAAGCTTACTTCGCCCATTTTTTAAAATCACAGCTTCTAGAAGGTTTACATGATTTCTTAAAAAACACGAGTTTTTAGAAAACGTGTTTTATTTCATAAATGGAATCAACAAAGTATGCACATTCTACGTCATCACGACTATCTAGAGTTTTCACATGTGTTTGAAAATAAGAAAAGCTTACTTCACCCGTTTTTTAAAATCACAGCTTCTAGAAGGTTTACATGATTTCTTAAAAAACACGAGTTTTTAGAAAATGTGTTTTATTTCATAAATGGAATCTACAAAGTATGCACATTCTCCGTCATAACGACTTTATATAGTTTGCGCATGCGTCCGGAAATAAGAAAAGCTTACTTCCCCCGTTTTTTAAAATCACAGCTTCTAGAAGGTTTACATGATTTCGTAAAAAATACGAGTTTTTCGAAAATGTGTTTTATTTCATAAATGGAATGAACAAAGTATGCACATTCTACGTCATAACGAATTTCTATAGTTTGCGCATGTGTTTGGAAAGAAGAAAAGGTTACTTCCCTCGTTTTTTAAAATCACAGCTTATAGAAGGTTTACATGATTTCTTAAAAAACACGAGTTTTTAGAAAATGTGTTTTATTTCATAAATTGAATCAACAAAGTATGCACATTCTATGTCATAACGAATTTCTATAGTTTGCGCATGCGTCCAGAAATAAGAAAAGCTTACTTACACCGTTTTTTAAAATCACAGCTTCTAGAAGGTTTACATGATTTCTTAAAAAACACGAGTTTTTAGAAAATGTGTTTTATTTCATAAATGGAATCAACAAAGTATGCATATTCTACGTCATAACGACTTTCTATAGTTTGCGCATGTATTTGGAAAGAAGAAAAGGTTACTTCCCCCGTTTTTTAAAATCACAACTTATAGAAGGTTTACATGATTTCTTAAAAAACACGAGTTTTTAGAAAATGTGTTTTATTTCATAAATGGAATCAACAAAGTATGCACATTCTACGTCATAACGAATTTCTATAGTTTGCGCATGCGTCCGGAAATAAGAATGTTAAATTTTCTGAATTTACTTCAATATGATCTAGGATCTTATCTGAGAGAACAACATGTACAGCATATCTACAGCATATCAATCATGGAGACAATAATGCAAGCACACAAGAGACACAAAGATTTACTTGGGGAAAACCATAAAGGTGAAAAACCCCAATAACTTCCTCAGAGATAGATAGAGCAATGATACAACCAACCAAGAGAGATAGACATAACCTAGCAGCAGATCCTCCTCCTCCATAAGTGCGCCTCTCCTCCTTGAGAGCATGTGTGAGAAGTGAGTGAGTAAATAGAGTGCCTTCCGCACTCTATTTATACTTGACTTGACTTGCCTTTTTCCTAACTCATGTAGGCTCGAACTTAACCACATAATATAATGCTGACTGGGCCGACCCCCAATAGGGTGGTCTAATAACCCTTTGACCCACATGGCCGACCCCCAATAGGGTGGTCTAATAACCCTTCGACCCACATGACTTATACAGGGCCGACCCCAACAAGGTGGTCTAATAACCCATCAAGTATAAGTTACGACACTTACAATATAAATGACGACACTTCCTTATAGAGGAATAATACCATCTCTATAGGAATACAATATACATATATGTGAAATACATTCCGAAGTTACATATACATCAACACTCCCTCTTAACTAGGAAGGTATTTCTCAGCACAGTTCTTCTAGCACAAGTCATCTTCTTTGGATCATCGTCACTGGATAATCGTCATCGAGTCATCATCATCGTCACTGCTGCTGCTATCTCAATCAATCTCTGAATCTACTCGTGATAGGAAGTTCTACAGAGCTAGTCCTTTTTCATACTGGATGTAGGCCCACCACCTGCAGGTCTTCATCATCACTGGCCATACTGTGGAATCCTCAGGACTTTTACGTGCGTCACAAAACCTTGAAAGAGCATCCCAGGCTGTTACGAGCACACAGCTCTACCTATAGGATCTCCCAGGGCACCGAGTTACATGTGACCTCACCACAAAACCTCGCAAGAGCATCTGCCAGATATCCCAGGGAACCGAATTACATGCCATAGGCAAAACCTCGAAAGACTATCTGCAGATCTCCCAGGGCAACGAATTACATGTGGTCATGGCAAAACCTCGAAAGAGCATTTGCCAGATGTCCCAGGGAACCGAATTACATGCCATAGGCAAAACCTCGAAAGACCATCTGCAAATCTCCCAGGGCAGTGAATTACATGCCATAGGACAAAACCTCGAAAGAGCATCTGCCAGATATCCCAGGGAACCGAATTACATGCCATAGGCAAAACCTCAAAAGACTATCTGCAGATCTCCCAGGGCACCGAATTACATGTCCTCCCAGAGCAATGTCTCGAAAGAGCATCCCAGGCTGTTACGGGTACACAACTCCGACCTATAGGATCTCCCAGACATGCTCATCTGCACAACCTGATCCACGGCCACAGAGTATCAACCTGATACTCACCATACATCATCCTGATGTACTCATGATCGTCTTGATCATCATCACTGCAACGTCCTGCTGCATGTCATCTGGAGCAACATCCTGAAGCTCACCATCCATGATCATCCTGATCATCATCACTGCAACGTCCTGCTGCATGTCATCTGGAGCAACATCCTGAAGCTCACCATCCATGATCATCCTGATCATCACTGCAACATCCTGCTGCATGATCCACCTGATCATCAATGCATCCACCTGATGCATACCAAGTATCTACCTGATACATATCATCATACATGATCCTCCTGATCATACAATGTATCCACCTGATACATGATACATATCACCATACATGATCCACCTGATCATACAATGTATCCACCTGATACATATACAGATACATGGTCCAAGCATCCAACATGATGCATATACAAAATACATACACATGATCCAACTGATCATATCCAACATCCAACATGATGCATCCATACATAAATGATCCACCTGATCATATCTAGCATCCAACATGATGCGTACATACATACATAAAAATGATCCAACTGATCATATCCAGCATCCAACATGATGCGTACATACATACATAAAAATGATCCAACTGATCATATCCAGTAGAAACCAGAACATCATCCTGATGCCCATTATCCAGCACTTACATCCACAGCCATGTGAAGGATCCTCCTTCCAACATGCTTGGAATGGCTTCAGCAAATGTGTCCATCACTTCTTCCTCGAAGTGTCCTCGATCTGAAGAACGCCAAGCCTCTCTCTGAAGTACTCAAACTTCACCCTGGCTAATGGCTTCGTCAGCACATCTGCAATCTGCTCGTCTGTCGCAACATATAGGAGCTTCATGGCTCCTCTCTGCACCATATCCCTGATATAGTGATATTTGATCTCTATGTGTTTCGACCTGTCATGAAACACTGGATTCTCGGACAGCTTCACACAACTCTGGTTATCACAGAAGATATCAGTAGCTTCCAATGGGAGATCAAATAGCTCAGACAGTAGCTTTCGTATCCATACTGTCTCACAACTAGCTGAATAGGCTGCAACATGCTCTGCCTCAGCTGTACTCAGTGCTACGCAGGACTGCTTCCTGCTAACCAAGAGATCACACCTGATCCCATACTGAAGCAACACCCAGATGTGCTCTTCCTGTTTGCAGCACTGCCATCCCAATCTGAATCAACATAACCCTGCAGGTTAAACATTTGATTCTCCTCATACCTGAGCCCATAATCCACTGTACCCTTCAGGTACCTCAGAACATGCTTTACAGCAACCAGGTGAACACTCCTCGGATCCGTCAGGAACTGGATCAATGTGTTCACAGCAAAGCAAATGTTTGGTCTCGTGTTCATCAGGTACATCAAGGACCCAATCATCTGACGATACAAAGAGACATCAACCGGCTCAGATGAAGCATCATATAGAAGCTTCAGATTCGATGCCATAGGTGTGGCCATATCCTTGCAGTCCATCATCCCGAACCTCTTCAGGATCTCTACTACATACTTCCCTTGTCCAAGGAAGATTCCATATGCACTCTGCCACACCTCCATGCCAAAAACAAATAGTGCATCATCCCCAAGTTCTTCATCTCGAACTCGGTAGTAAGCTTCCGCTGCGTGTCGGCAATCAATCTATCTTCACCTGTAACAAATAGGTTATCTGCATACAAAAGTAGTATCACTAGATTGCATTCTTCAACCTTGTAGAAAAGGTTGGAATCTGCTTTACTCTTGGTAACGCCCAAACTGGATAGAAAGCTATCTATCCTACCATACCAAGTTCTGCACACATATATGACTACACCATGCTGTCTTGAAATCCATCTGGTGCATCTTCTATTTCATCACTTTTATATTTCTCAATGCTGCCATCTGCAACATGCTTAATCTGATAGTTCCATTTGGAAGTCATAACAAACTTCCCTTCACGTCTTGGGACTACATCCCAAACATCATTCTTCATGATCGACGGATCATGGCATTCCATTTCTTCATCCCAGATCCTGGGAACTTCAATATCTTCAATATCTTCAATAGATATCTTTGTTGCTGGAACAAAATGTTGTAGTTCTTCTTTTGTAGGAGATGGCATACGGTCTTTCCTACAAAACAGGTTAAATTGCATGATTAGAAACATCTCATAATTTTCAGAACAAATTCTTACACATAAAGAAATATGCCATACAGTCATGCAATTATCTTAGCCAATGCTTCAATACAACATTTATCCATATTCCATAACTTTCTAGATGCCTTCCAATCTCTACCAGAACATTGTTAAGAGTGTGCACAACTCCCAACATGTCAGCAAAGAGGTTTCATTCTAGATAAGTAGCAATGGAATGTTGTACAATGCCATAGGCTACTTACCCATGCATATTAGTAGTATACTGTTCATTAATGTAATTATTCTAATATGCACAATACATATCCTAAGTCTAAGAGCATGAGCATATACATCATTGAACAATTTTATTTAAACAAAAAAATATGTAAGAAATGATAATTAAAATACTTATCTTTGTTTGTTCGTTGGGTGGACTCCCTCTGAGTCTTCGCTTCCTTGCAGGAGCTGCTGGAGTCCTAATCTGAAGTAGCTTCTCCTACACCTTTCTGTTGTGGAATGTAGAGAGATGGACAACTCCCTCTGAATATCTGCATCCTTGCATAAACCACTAGAGTGTACTCCCTCTTGATCTTTGCTTCCTGGATTACCTATTCTTGAACTCATATTCATCCTTGGTCCCTATGCATGCTTATTAGTATCATGAATGTGTTATCCTTGTGATCTCATATAAAATCATACATTCATTAGTATACTATTAAAACACAATAATCTCAAGCATGTATAGTCATGATCATTTCAAACAGAAATAATAAGCATTAGCATTCAAGGTTTATGTAGGATTCTTATGGTTAGTCAAATCATAACATGTCTAAACCTGTAATTACTCAAACCTATGACTCTTCAGGTTAGTTGAATCATCAATCAAGATAAGAGATATAATATGCATAAAACCATGATTATTCAAACCTATGACTCTTCAGGAATAATCATTATCAACAACAGTATAAGATCCTAACACAAGGTAGGATTCTAGCTTGATATAGGAAAAACATACCTGGATTAGCATGCTAGCTATTTATGTCTAACATACCCGCATGATGTCTTCTTGTTCTTCTTCAATGAATTGTGCTAGTAACCTATATATCTCATAGGTTAACTATTACAAAACCAAGTTATACATACCTCGTGAATGGATCTTCTATGAGATCCATGACAATGGATGAATCTTTGTCCTCATGTTATCATGATCATATGTTCTTGGACCAGAACATGATTTGTCTTTCTTGGTGCACCTTTCATGTTAGTAGACAACATAAACCTCATACAACACCATAATGCATTAGTACAATCATAAGTGTCAACACCCTAACCAATGAATATCTTCTATCATGCATTCATAATTTTGTTAAGGTGATACGACAAATCTAAAATCAAAATTGTACTAACCGTAATAACATGAAGACAAACATACTATAAACCATAAAATTAATCATGGACAAATATCGAAACATACCTCGATGAGTCATACCTGTCGAGATCGCTTGTAATCTTCTTATGTAAGGCCTTAGCCTCATCTCCCTCTGAAACAGGAACTTCTTCACTCATGCAGATGATCAATCCATCTTCTTCTAGGATTAACCCAATCCACTTGATTTGCAAGAACTGGACCTGGAGCTTGATATGGGTTTGTCAGAGAAACCCCAAAAATTCAAACTTTGAATTTCAAACTTCCGAAAGGATAGGAATATGTGCCTTGATGAACTGATCAAACTGGTATATTCAGAATTTGAAAACTGCAAAGTTTCACTCCTCAATTTTGCCTTTGAAACTTCCAGATTCACTGGACGTGACCCTGAACTGGGGTTTGATGAAGCCCACTCTTATACCCAATCAAAATGTTTGATCCAAAGCTATAAGCTTCTATTTTTCTGAGGAGCTTCCAGCCGTGGTCACAGATTTCAAAAATTCCCATTTTTACAGAAGCCCTAATTTTCCACTTTTCTGATCAAAGTCCCGAACTAGGGTCTAATCAAGCCCGGCCTTCTGCCCAACCAAAAATTCTGATCTTGGTCTCTAAATTTCTATTTTGATGAGTAGCATTCAGCCGTGGTCTCCGATTACAAAAATTCCAACTTTCTCCAAAGCCCTAAATTCCGGAAGCCATGAATGAAGGTACCAAAAAATAATTCTGTTTTGACAGAAATATGTACCTGATTGTTTCTGGTGTAACTCCAAAATTTTTCATCCACAGGGTCTGAAAAAGTTTCCTGAGATATCCTGACCTGTTATCTTTCCATCCTGACAGGTCTGACCTCAATTGGATTCTCTGAGAGAGAATTATGCCAAATGTCACAACGTGACCTGTTTTGGGATAAAACAGGAGAGCGAACTTGTACGGCGTGCCACGTGTCACTGTTTTAACTTCGGCCTCTGAAAACGTTTTCTGAGATAGCACGGCCTGTTACCTTTCCATCCTGACAGGTCTGACCTCAATTGGACTCTCTGAGAGAGAGTTATGCCAAATGTCGCAACGTGACCTGTTTATGGGATAATACAGGAGAGCGAACTTGTACGGCGTGCCACGTGTCACTGGTTCAACTTCGGCCTCTGAAAACGTTTTCTGTGATAGTACAGACTGTGCAATACCTGTCACTTTTTACGAAATTTCCTTTGGAGCTTCCTAGCCCAAGATATGACCTTTTTCCCAAGGTCACCTGATTTTGACTCAGATCTGGAAGAGGCAGAAACCCTATATTGTACAGATCATAAATCACAAAGTACAACGAATTAGAGGTTTTCCTTTGGACACAAGATACCTGGAGATCTTAGCTTCGTCCTGTAACAATTTCAGATCCGAAAACTTTGCCAAAACGAATTTATAGCGAAAGTGCTACGATGACTGGTTTTTGCTATATCAAGCCCTAGCATTGTAAGTGCAACAAGTGTCATACATGCCATATCATGCCTTCTTTCAGGCTAGCTCTGATACCATGTTAAATTTTCTGAATTTACTTCAATATGATCTAGGATCTTATCTGAGAGAACAACATGTACAGCATATCTACAGCATATCAATCATGGAGACAATAATGCAAGCACACAAGAGACACAAAGATTTACTTGGGGAAAACCATAAAGGTGAAAAACCCCAATAACTTCCTCAGAGATAGATAGAGCAATGATACAACCAACCAAGAGAGATAGACATAACCTAGCAGCATATCCTCCTCCTCCATAAGTACGCCTCTCCTCCTTGAGAGCATGTGTGAGAAGTGAGTGAGTAAATAGAGTGCCTTCCGCACTCTATTTATACTTGACTTGACTTGCCTTTTTACCTAACTCATGTAGGCTCGAACTTAACCACATAATATAATGCTGACTGGGCCGACCCCCAATAGGGTGGTCTAATAACCCTTTGAACCACATGGCCGACCCCCAATAGGGTGGTCTAATAACCCTTCGACCCACATGACTTATACAGGGCCGACCCCAACAAGGTGGTCTAATAACCCATCAAGTATAAGTTACGACACTTACAATATAAATGACGACACTTCCTTATAGAGGAATAATACCATCTCTATAGGAATACAATATACATATATGTGAAATACATTCCGAAGTTACATATACATCAACAAAGAAAAGCTTACTTCCCCCGTTTTTTAAAATCACAGCTTCTAGAAGGTTTACATGATTTCTTAAAAAACACGAGTTTTTAAAAAATGTGTTTTATTTCATAAATGGAATCAACAAAGTATGCACATTCTACGTCATAACGAATTTCTAGAGTTTGCGCATGCGTCCAGAAATAAGAAAAGCTTACTTCGACTGATTTTAAAATCACAGCTTCTAGAAGGTTTACATGATTTCGTAAAAAACACGAGTTTTTAGAAAATGTGTTTTATTTCATAAATGGAATCTACAAAGTATGCACATTCTACGTCATAACGACTTTATATAGTTTGCGCATGCGTCCGGAAATAAGAAAAGCTTACTTCCCCGGTTTTTTAAAATCACAGCTTCTAGAAGGTTTACATGATTTCTTAAAAAACGCGAGTTTTTAGAAAATGTGTTTTATTTCATAAATAGAATCAACAAAGTATGCACATTCTACATCATAACGACTTTCTATAGTTTGCGCATGCGTTTGGAAATAAGAAAAGCTTACTTCCTCCGTTTTTTAAAATCACAGCTTCTAGAAGCTTTACATGATTTCTTAAAAAACACGAGTTTTTAGAAAATGTGTTTTATTTCATAAATGGAATAAACAAAGTATGCACATTCTACATCATAACGACTTTCTATAGTTTGCGCATTCGTCCCGAAATAACAAAAGCTTACTTCCACCGTTTTTTAAAATCACAGCTTCTAGAAGGTTTACATGATTTCGTAAAAAACACGAGTTTTTAGAAAACGTGTTTTATTTCATAAATGGAATCTACAAAGTATGCACATTCTACGTCATAACGACTTTCCATAGTTTGCGCATGCGTCCGGAAATAAGAAAAGCTTACTTCCCCCGTTTTATAAAATCACTGCTTCTAGAAGGTTTACATGATTTCGTAAAAAACACGAGTTTTTAGAAAATGTGTTTTATTCCATAAATGGAATCTACAAAGTATGCACATTCTACGTCATAACGACATTCTATAGTTTGCGCATGCGTCCGGAAATAAGAAAAGCTTACTTCGCCCATTTTTTAAAATCAGAGCTTCTAGAAGGTTTACATGATTTGTTAAAAAACACGAGTTTTAGAAAACGTGTTTTATTTCATAAATGGAATCAACAAAGTATGCACATTCTACGTCATCACGACTTTCTATAGTTTGCACATGTGTTTGGAAATAAGAAAAGCTTACTTCCCCCGTTTTTTAAAATCACAGCTTTTAGAAGGTTTACATGATTTCTTAAAAAACACGAGTTTTTAGAAAATGTGTTTTATTTCATAAATGGAATCAACAAAGTATGCACATTCTATGTCCTAACGACTTTCTATAGTTTGCGCATGTGTTTGGAAATAAGAAAAGCTTACTTCCCCCATTTTTTAAAATCACAGCTTATAGAAGGTTTACATGATTTCTTAAAAAACCCGAGTTTTTAGAAAATGTGTTTTATTTCATAAATGGAATCAACAAAGTATGCACATTCTATGTCATAATGAATTTCTATAGTTTGCGCATGCGTCCGGAAATAAGAAAAGCTTACTTCCACCGTTTTTTAAAATCACAGCTTCTAGAAGGTTTACATGATTTCGTAAAAAACACGAGTTTTTAGAAAATGTGTTTTATTTCATAAATGGAATCTTCAAAGTATGCATCTTCTACGTCATAACGACTTTATATAGTTAGCGCATGCGTCCGGAAATAAGAAAAGCTTACTTCCCCCATTTTTTAAAATCACGGCTTCTAGAAGGTTTACATGATTTCGGAAAAAACACGAGTTTTTAGAAAATGTGTTTTATTTCATAAATGGAATCTACAAAGTATGCACATTCTACGTCATAACGACTTTATATAGTTTGCGCATGCGTCCAGAAATAAGAAAAGCTTACTTCCCCCGTTTTTTAAAATCACAGCTTCTAGAAGGTTTACATGATTTCTTAAAAAACACTAGTTTTTAGAAAATTTGTTTTATTTCATAAATGGAATCAACAAAGTACGCACATTCTACGTCATAACGACTTTCTATAGTTTGCGCATGTGTTTGGAAATAAGAAAACCTTACTTCCCCCGTTTTTTAAAATCACAGCTTCTAGAAGGTTTACATGATTTCGTAAAAAACACGAGTTTTTAGAAAATGTGTTTTATTTTATAAATGGAATCTACAAAGTATGCACATTCTACGTCATAACGACTTTCTATAGTTTGCGCATGCGTTTGGAAATAAGAAAAGCTTACTTCCCTCCTTTTTTAAAATCACAGCTTCTAGAAGCTTTACATGATTTCTTAAAAAACACGAGTTTTTAGAAAATGTGTTTTGTTTCATAAATGGAATCAACAAAGTATGCACATTCTACGTCATAACGAATTTCTATAGTTTGCGCATGCGTCCGGAAATAAGAAAAGCTTACTTCCACCGTTTTTTAAAATCACAGCTTCTAGAAGGTTTACATGATTTCGGAAAAAACACGAGTTTTTAGAAAATGTGTTTTATTTCATAAATGGAATCTACAAAGTATGCACATTCTACGTCATAACGACTTTATATAGTTTGCGCATGCGTCCGGAAATAAGAAAAGCTTCCTTCCCCCGTTTTTTAAAATCACAGCTTCTAGAAGGTTTACATGATTTCGTAAAAAACACGAGTTTTTAGAAAATGTGTTTTATTTCATAAATGGAATCTACAAAGTATGCACATTTTACTTCGTAACGACTTTATATAGTTTGCGCATGCGTCCGGAAATAAGAAAAGCTTACTTCCCCCGTTTTTTAAAATCACAGCTTCTAAAAGGTTTACATGATTTCTTAAAAAACATGAGTTTTTAGAAAATGTGTTTTATTTCATAAATGGAATCAACAAAGTATGCACATTCTACATCATAACGACTTTCTATAGTTTGCGCATTCGTCCCGAAATAACAAAAGCTTACTTCCACCATTTTTTAAAATCACAGCTTCTAGAAGGTTTACATGATTTCGTAAACAACACGAGTTTTTAGAAAATGTGTTTTATTTCATAAATGGAATCTACAAAGTATCCACATTCTACGTCATAACGACATTCTATAGTTTGCGCATGCGTCCGGAAATAAGAAAAGCTCACTTTGCCCATTTTTTAAAATCACAGCTTCTAGAAGGTTTACATGATTTCTTAAAAAACACGAGTTTTTAGACAATGTGTTTTATTTCATAAATGGAATCAACAAAGTATGCACATTCTACGTCATAACAACTTTCTATAGTTTGCACATGTGTTTGGAAATAAGAAAAGCTTACTTCCCTCGCTTTTTAAAATCACAGCTTCTAGAAGGTTTACATGATTTCTTAAAAAACACGAGTTTTTAGAAAATGTATTTTATTTCATAAATGGAATCAACAAAGTATGCACATTCTACGTCATAACGACTTTCTATAGTTTGCGCATGCATCCAGAAATAAGAAAAGCTTACTTCCACCGTTTTTTAAAATCACAGCTTCTAGAAGGTTTACATGATTTCTTAAAAAACACGAGTTTTTAGAAAATGTGTTTTATTTCATAAATGGAATCAACAAAGTATGCACATTATACATCATAATGACTTTCTATAGTTTGTGCATTCGTCCGGAAATAAGAATAGCTTACTTCCACCGTTTTTTAAAATCACAGCTTCTAGAAGGTTTACATGATTTCGTAAAAAAAACGAGTTTTTAGAAAATGTGTTTTATTTCATAAATAGAATCAACAAAGTGTGCACAGTCTATGTCATAACGAATTTCTATAGTTTGCACATGTGTCCAGAAATAATAAAAGCTTACTTCCACCGTTTTTTAAAATCACAGCTTCTAGAAGGTTTACATGATTTCGTAAAAAACACGAGTTTTTAGAAAATGTGTTTTATTTCATAAATGGAATCTACAAGAATGCACATTCTACGGCATAACGACTTTCTATAGTTTGCGCATGCGTCCGAAAATAAGAAAAGCTTACTTCCACCGTTTTTTAAAATCAAAGCTTCTATAAGGTTTAGATGATTTCGTAAAAAAAACGAGTTTTTAGAAAATGTGTTTTATTTCATAAATGGAATCTACAAAGTATGCACATTCTACATCATTACGACTTTATATAGTTTGTGCATGCGTCCGTAAATAAGAAAAGCTTACTTCCCCCGTTTTTTAAAATCACAGCTTCTAGAAGGTTTACATGATTTCTTAAAAAACACGAGTTTTTAGAAAATGTGTTTTATTTCAAAAATAGAATCAACAAAGTATGCACATTCTACGTCATAACGACTTTCTATAGTTTGCGCATGCTTTTGGAAATAAGAAAAGCTTACTTCCCTCGTTTTTTAAAATCACAGCTTCTAGAAGCTTTACATGATTTCTTAAAAAACACGAGTTTTTAGAAAATGTGTTTTATTTCATAAATGGAATCAACAAAGTATGCACATTCTACATCATAACGACTTTCTATAGTTTGCGCATGCATCCGGAAATAAGAAAAGCTTACTTCCACCGTTTTTTAAAATCACAACTTCTAGAAGGTTTACATGATTTCGTAAAAAACACAAGTTTTTAGAAAATGTGTTTTATTTCATAAATGGAATCTGCAAAGTATGCACATTCTACGTCATAACCACTTTCTATAGTTTGCGCATGCGTCCGGAAATAAGAAAAGCTTACTTCCCCCATTTTTTAAAATCACAGCTTCTAGAAGGTTTACATGATTTCGTAAAAAACACGAGTTTTTAGAAAATGTGTTTTATTTCATAAATGGAATCTACAAAGTATGCACATTCTACGTCATAATGACATTCTATAGTTTGCGCATGTGTCCGGAAATAAGAAAAGCTTACTTCGCCCATTTTTTAAAATCACAGCTTCTAGAAGGTTTACATGATTTGTTAAAAAACACGAGTTTTTAGAAAACGTGTTTTATTTCATAAATGGAATCAACAAAGTATGCACATTCTACGTCATCACGACTTTCTATAGTTTGCACATGTGTTTGGAAATAATAAAAGCTTACTCCCCCCGTTTTTTAAAATCACAGCTTCTAGAAGGTTTACATGATTTCTTAAAAAACACGAGTTTTTAGAAAATGTGTTTTATTTCATAAATGGAATCAACAAAGTATGCACATTCTACGTCATAACGACTTTCTATAGTTTGCGCATGTGTTTGGAAATAAGAAAAGCTTACTTCCCCCGTTCTTTAAAATCACAGCTTATAGAAGGTTTACATGATTTCTTAAAAAACACGAGTTTTTAGAAAATGTGTTTTATTTCATAAATGGAATCAACAAAGTATGCACATTCTACGTCATAACGAATTTCTATAGTTTGCGCATGCGTCCGGAAATAAGAAAAGCTTACTTCCACCGTTTTTTAAAATCACAGCTTCTAGAAGGTTTACATGATTTCGTAAAAAACACGAGTTTTTAGAAAATGTGTTTTATTTCATAAATGGAATCTACAAAGTATGCACATTCTACGTCATAACGACTTTCTATAGTTTTCGCATGCGTCCGGAAATAAGAAATGCTTACTTCCCCCGTTTTTTAAAATCACAGATTCTACAAGGTTTACAAGATTTGTTAAAAAACACGAGTTTTTAGAAAATGTGTTTCATTTCATAAATGGAATGAACAAAGTATGCACATTCTACGTCATAACGACTTTCTATAGTTTGCGCATGCGTCCGGAAATAAGAATAGCTTACTTCCACCGTTTTTTAAAATCACAGCTTCTAGAAGGTTTACATGATTTCGTAAAAAACACGAGTTTTTAGAAAATGTGTCTTATTTCATAAATGGAATCTACAAAGTATGCACATTCTACTTCATAACGACTTTATATAGTTTGCGCATGCGTCCGGAAATAAGAAAAGCTTACTTCCCCCGTTTTTTAAAATCACAACTTCTAGAAGGTTTACATGATTTCTTAAAAAACATGAGTTTTTAGAAAATGTGTTTTATTTCATAAATAGAATCAACAAAGTATGCACATTCTACGTCATAACGACTTTCTATAGTTTGCGCATGCGTTTGGAAATAAGAAAAGCTTACTTCCCCCGTTTTTTAAAATCACAGCTTCTAGAAGCTTTACATGATTTCTTAAAAAACACGAGTTTTTAGAAAATGTGTTTTATTTCATAAATGGAATCAACAAAGTATGCACATTCTACGTCATAACGACTTTCTATAGTTTGCGCATGCGTCCGGAAATAAGAAAAGCTTACTTCCACCGTTTTTTAAAATCACAGCTTCTAGAAGGTTTACATGATTTCGTAAAAAACACGAGTTTTTAGAAAATGTGTTTTATTTCATAAATGGAATCTACAAAGTATGCACATTCTACGTCATAACGACTTTCTATAGTTTGCGCATGCGTCCGGAAATAAGAAAAGCTTACTTGCCCCGTTTTTTAAAATCACAGCTTCTAGATGGTTTACATGATTTCTTAAAAAACACGAGTTTTTATAAAATGTGTTTTATTTCATAAATGGAATCAACAAAGTATGCACATTCTACGTCATAACGACTTTCTATAGTTTGCGCATGCGTTCGGAAATAAGAAAAGCTTACTTCCCACGTTTTTTAAAATCACAGCTTCTAGAAGGTTTACATGATTTCTTAAAAAACACGAGTTTTTAGAAAATGTGTTTTATTTCATAAATTTAATCAACCATGTATGCACATTCTACATCATAACGACTTTCTATAGTTTGCGCATGCGTCAGGAAATAAGAAAAGCTTACTTCCACTGTTTTTTAAAATCACAGCTTCTAGAAGGTTTACATGATTTCGTAAAAAACACGAGTTTTTAGAAAATGTGTTTTATTTCATAAATGGAATCAACAAAGTATGCACATTCTACGTCATAACGACTTTGTATAATTTGTGCATGCGTCTAGAAATAACAAAAGCTTACTTCCACCGTTTTTTAAATCACAGCTTCTAGAAGGTTTACATGATTTCTTAAAAAACACGAGTTTTTAGAAAATGTGTTTTATTTCATAAATGGAATCAACAAAGTATGCACATTCTATGTCATAACGACATTCTATAGTTTGTGCATGCGTTCGGAAATAAGAAAAGCTTACTTCCCCCATTTTTTAAAATCAGAGCTTCTAGAAGGTTTACATGATTTCTTAAAAAACACGAGTTTTTCTAAAATGTGTTTTATTTCATAAATGGAATCTACAAAGTATGCAAATTCTACGTCATAACGACTTTATATAGTTTGCGCATGCGTCTGGAAATAAGTAAGGCTTACTTCCCCCGTTTTTTAAAATCACAGCTTCTAGAAGGTTTACATGATTTCTTAAAAAACACGAGTTTTTAGAAAATGTGTTTTATTTCATAAATGGAATCAACAAAGTATGCACATTCTATGTCATAACGAATTTCTAGAGTTTGCGCATGCGTCCGGAAATAAGAAAAGCTTACTTCGACCGTTTTTTAAAATCACAGCTTCTAGAAGGTTTACATGATTTCGTAAAAAACACGAGTTTTTAGAAAATGTGTTTTATTTCATAAATGGAATCTACAAAGTATGCACATTCTACTTCATAACGACTTTATATAGTTTGCGCATGCGTCCGGAAATAAGAAAAGCTTAATTCCCCCTGTTTTTTAAAATCACAGCTTCTAGAAGGTTTACATGATTTCTTAAAAAACACGAGTTTTTAGAAAATGTGTTTTATTTCATAAATAGAATCAACAAAGTATGCACATTCTACGTCATAACGACTTTCTATAGTTTGCGCATGCGTTTGGAAATAAGAAAAGCTTACTTCCCCCATTTTTTAAAATCACAGCTTCTAGAAGCTTTACATGATTTCTTAAAAAACACGAGTTTTTAGAAAATGTGTTTTATTTCATAAATGGAATAAACAAAGTATGCACATTCTACATCATAACGACTCTCTATAGTTTACGCATTCCTCCCGAAATAACAAAAGCTTACTTCCACCGTTTTTTAAAATCAGAGCTTCTAGAAGGTTTACATGATTTCTTAAAAAAAACGAGTTTTTAGAAAATGTGTTTTATTTCAAAAATGGAATCAACAAAGTATGCACATTCTACGTCATAACGAATTTCTATAGTTTGCGCATGCGTCCGGAAATAAGAAAAGCTTACTTCCACCATTTTTTAAAATCACAGCTTCTAAAAGGTTTACATGATTTCGTAAAAAACACGAGTTTTTAGAAAATGTGTTTTATTTCATAAATGGAATCTACAAAGTATGCGCATTCTACGTCATAACGAATTTATATAGTTTGCGCATGCATCCAGAAATAAGAAAAGCTTACTTCCCCCGTTTTTTAAAATCATAGCTTCTAGAAGGTTTACATGATTTCTTAAAAAACAGGAGTGTTTAGAAAATGTGTTTTGTTTCATAAATGGAATCAACAAAGTATGCACATTCTACGTCATAACGAATTTCTATAGTTTGCGCATGCGTCCGGAAATAAGAAAAGCTTACTTCCACCGTTTTTTAAAATCACAGCTTCTAGAAGGTTTACATGATTTCGGAAAAAACACGAGTTTTTAGAAAATGTGTTTTATTTCATAAATGGAATCTACAAAGTATGCACATTCTACGTCATAACGAATTTATATAGTTTGCGCATGCGTCCGGAAATAAGAAAAGCTTCCTTCCCCCGTTTTTTAAAATCACAGCTTCTAGAAGGTTTACATGATTTCGTAAAAAACACGAGTTTTTAGAAAATGTGTTTTATTTCATAAATGGAATCTACAAAGTATGCACATTTTACTTCGTAACGACTTTATATAGTTTGCGCATGCGTCCGGAAATAAGAAAAGCTTACTTCCCCCGTTTTTTAAAATCACAGCTTCTAAAAGGTTTACATGATTTCTTAAAAAACATGAGTTTTTAGAAAATGTGTTTTATTTCATAAATGGAATCAACAAAGTATGCACATTCTACATCATAACGACTTTCTATAGTTTGCGCATTCGTCCCGAAATAACAAAAGCTTACTTCCACCATTTTTTAAAATCACAGCTTCTAGAAGGTTTACATGATTTCGTAAACAACACGAGTTTTTAGAAAATGTGTTTTATTTCATAAATGGAATCTACAAAGTATCCACATTCTACGTCATAACGACATTCTATAGTTTGCGCATGCGTCCGGAAATAAGAAAAGCTCACTTTGCCTATTTTTTAAAATCACAGCTTCTAGAAGGTTTACATGATTTCTTAAAAAACACGAGTTTTTAGAAAATGTGTTTTATTTCATAAATGGAATCAACAAAGTATGCACATTCTACGTCATAACAACTTTCTATAGTTTGCACATGTGTTTGGAAATAAGAAAAGCTTACTTCCCTCGCTTTTTAAAATCACAGCTTCTAGAAGGTTTACATGATTTCTTAAAAAACACGAGTTTTTAGAAAATGTATTTTATTTCATAAATGGAATCAACAAAGTATGCACATTCTACGTCATAACGACTTTCTATAGTTTGCGCATGCATCCAGAAATAAGAAAAGCTTACTTCCACCGTTTTTTAAAATCACAGCTTCTAGAAGGTTTACATGATTTCTTAAAAAACACGAGTTTTTAGAAAATGTGTTTTATTTCATAAATGGAATCAACAAAGTATGCACATTCTACATCATAATGACTTTCTATAGTTTGTGCATTCGTCCGGAAATAAGAATAGCTTACTTCCACCGTTTTTTAAAATCACAGCTTCTAGAAGGTTTACATGATTTCGTAAAAAAAACGAGTTTTTAGAAAATGTGTTTTATTTCATAAATAGAATCAACAATGTGTGCACAGTCTATGTCATAACGACTTTGTATAGTTTGCACATGTGTCCAGAAATAATAAAAGCTTACTTCCACCGTTTTTTAAAATCACAGCTTCTAGAAGGTTTACATGATTTCGTAAAAAACACGAGTTTTTAGAAAATGTGTTTTATTTCATAAATGGAATCTACAAGAATGCACATTCTACGGCATAACGACTTTCTATAGTTTGCGCATGCGTCCGAAAATAAGAAAAGCTTACTTCCACCATTTTTTAAAATCAAAGCTTCTATAAGGTTTAGATGATTTCGTAAAAAACACGAGTTTTTAGAAAATGTGTTTTATTTCATAAATGGAATCTACAAAGTATGCACATTCTACATCATTACGACTTTATATAGTTTGTGCATGCGTCCGTAAATAAGAAAAGCTTACTTCCCCCGTTTTTTAAAATCACAGCTTCTAGAAGGTTTACATGATTTCTTAAAAAACACGAGTTTTTAGAAAATGTGTTTTATTTCATAAATAGAATCAACAAAGTATGCACATTTTACGTCATAACGACTTTCTATAGTTTGCGCATGCTTTTGGAAATAAGAAAAGCTTACTTCCCTCGTTTTTTAAAATCACAGCTTCTAGAAGCTTTACATGATTTCTTAAAAAACACGAGTTTTTAGAAAATGTGTTTTATTTCTTAAATGGAATCAACAAAGTATGCACATTCTACATCATAACGACTTTCTATAGTTTGCGCATGCATCCGGAAATAAGAAAAGCTTACTTCCACCGTTTTTTAAAATCACAACTTCTAGAAGGTTTACATGATTTGTTAAAAAACACGAGTTTTTAGAAAACGTGTTTTATTTCATAAATGGAATCAACAAAGTATGCACATTCTACGTCATCACGACTTTCTATTGTTTGCACATGTGTTTGGAAATAATAAAAGCTTACTCCCCCCGTTTTTTAAAATCATAGCTTCTAGAAGGTTTACATGATTTCTTAAAAAACACGAGTTTTTAGAAAATGTGTTTTATTTCATAAATGGAATCAACAAAGTATGCACATTCTACGTCATAACGACTTTCTATAGTTTGCGCATGTGTTTGGAAATAAGAAAAGCTTACTTCCCCCGTTCTTTAAAATCACAGCTTATAGAAGGTTTACATGATTTCTTAAAAAACACGAGTTTTTAGAAAACGTGTTTTATTTCATAAATGGAATCAACAAAGTATGCACATTCTACGTCATAACGAATTTCTATAGTTTGCGCATGCGTCCGGAAATAAGAAAAGCTTACTTCCACCGTTTTTTAAAATCACAGCTTCTAGAAGGTTTACATGATTTCGTAAAAAACACGAGTTTTTAGAAAATGTGTTTTATTTCATAAATGGAATCTACAAAGTATGCACATTCTACGTCATAACGACTTTCTATAGTTTTCGCATGCGTCCGGAAATAAGAAATGCTTACTTCCCCCGTTTTTTAAAATCACAGCTTCTACAAGGTTTACAAGATTTGTTAAAAAACACGAGTTTTTAGAAAATGTGTTTCATTTCATAAATGGAATGAACAAAGTATGCACATTCTACGTCATAACGACTTTCTATAGTTTGCGCATGCGTCCGGAAATAAGAATAGCTTACTTCCACCGTTTTTTAAAATCACAGCTTCTAGAAGGTTTACATGATTTCGTAAAAAACACGAGTTTTTAGAAAATGTGTTTTATTTCATAAATGGAATCTACAAAGTATGCACATTCTACTTCATAACGACTTTATATAGTTTGCGCATGCGTCCGGAAATAAGAAAATCTTACTTCCCCCGTTTTTTAAAATCACAACTTCTAGAAGGTTTACATGATTTCTTAAAAAACATGAGTTTTTAGAAAATGTGTTTTATTTCATAAATAGAATCAACAAAGTATGCACATTCTACGTCATAACGACTTTCTATAGTTTGCGCATGCGTTTGGAAATAAGAAAAGCTTACTTCCCCCGTTTTTTAAAATCACAGCTTCTAGAAGCTTTACATGATTTCTTAAAAAACACGAGTTTTTAGAAAATGTGTTTTATTTCATAAATGGAATCAACAAAGTATGCACATTCTACGTCATAACGACTTTCTATAGTTTGCGCATGCGTCCGGAAATAAGAAAAGCTTACTTCCACCGTTTTTTAAAATCACAGCTTCTAGAAGGTTTACATGATTTCGTAAAAAACACGAGTTTTTAGAAAATGTGTTTTATTTCATAAATGGAATCTACAAGAATGCACATTCTACGGCATAACGACTTTCTATAGTTTGCGCATGCGTCCGAAAATAAGAAAAGCTTACTTCCACCGTTTTTTAAAATCAAAGCTTCTATAAGGTTTAGATGATTTCGTAAAAAACACGAGTTTTTAGAAAATGTGTTTTATTTCATAAATGGAATCTACAAAGTATGCACATTCTACATCATTACGACTTTATATAGTTTGTGCATGCGTCCGTAAATAAGAAAAGCTTACTTCCCCCGTTTTTTAAAATCACAGCTTCTAGAAGGTTTACATGATTTCTTAAAAAACACGAGTTTTTAGAAAATGTGTTTTATTTCATAAATAGAATCAACAAAGTATGCACATTCTACGTCATAACGACTTTCTATAGTTTGCGCATGCTTTTGGAAATAAGAAAAGCTTACTTCCCTCGTTTTTTAAAATCACAGCTTCTAGAAGCTTTACATGATTTCTTAAAAAACACGAGTTTTTAGAAAATGTGTTTTATTACATAAATGGAATCAACAAAGTATGCACATTCTACATCATAACGACTTTCTATAGTTTGCGCATGCATCCGGAAATAAGAAAAGCTTACTTCCACCGTTTTTTAAAATCACAACTTCTAGAAGGTTTACATGATTTCGTAAAAAACACAAGTTTTTAGAAAATGTGTTTTATTTCATAAATGGAATCTACAAAGTATGCACATTCTACGTCATAACCACTTTCTATAGTTTGCGCATGCGTCCGGAAATAAGAAAAGCTTACTTCCCCCATTTTTTAAAATCACAACTTCTAGAAGGTTTACATGATTTTGTAAAAAACACGAGTTTTTAGAAAATGTGTTTTATTTCATAAATGGAATCTACAAAGTATGCACATTCTACGTCATAATGACATTCTATAGTTTGCGCATGTGTCCGGAAATAAGAAAAGCTTACTTTGCCCATTTTTTAAAATCACAGCTTCTAGAAGGTTTACATGATTTGTTAAAAAACACGAGTTTTTAGAAAACGTGTTTTATTTCATAAATGGAATCAACAAAGTATGCACATTCTACGTCATCACGACTTTCTATAGTTTGCACATGTGTTTGGAAATAATAAAAGCTTACTCCCCCCGTTTTTTAAAATCACAGCTTCTAGAAGGTTTACATGATTTCTTAAAAAACACGAGTTTTTAGAAAATGTGTTTTATTTCATAAATGGAATCAACAAAGTATGCACATTCTACGTCATAACGACTTTCTATAGTTTGCGCATGTGTTTGGAAATAAGAAAAGCTTACTTCCCCCGTTCTTTAAAATCACAGCTTATAGAAGGTTTACATGATTTCTTAAAAAACACGAGTTTTTAGAAAATGTGTTTTATTTCATAAATGGAATCAACAAAGTATGCACATTCTACGTCATAATGAATTTCTATAGTTTGCGCATGCGTCCGGAAATAAGAAAAGCTTACTTCCACCGTTTTTTAAAATCACAGCTTCTAGAAGGTTTACATGATTTCGTAAAAAACACGAGTTTTTAGAAAATGTGTTTTATTTCATAAATGGAATCTACAAAGTATGCACATTCTACGTCATAACGACTTTCTATAGTTTTCGCATGCGTCCGGAAATAAGAAATGCTTACTTCCCCCGTTTTTTAAAATCACAGCTTCTACAAGGTTTACAAGATTTGTTAAAAAACACGAGTTTTTAGAAAATGTGTTTCATTTCATAAATGGAATGAACAAAGTATGCACATTCTACGTCATAACGACTTTCTATAGTTTGCGCATGCGTCCGGAAATAAGAATAGCTTACTTCCACCGTTTTTTAAAATCACAGCTTCTAGAAGGTTTACATGATTTCGTAAAAAACACGAGTTTTTAGAAAATGTGTTTTATTTCATAAATGGAATCTACAAAGTATGCACATTCTACTTCATAACGACTTTATATAGTTTGCGCATGCGTCCGGAAATAAGAAAAGCTTACTTCCCCCGTTTTTTAAAATCACAACTTCTAGAAGGTTTACATGATTTCTTAAAAAACATGAGTTTTTAGAAAATGTGTTTTATTTCATAAATAGAATCAACAAAGTATGCACATTCTACGTCATAACGACTTTCTATAGTTTGTGCATGCGTTTGGAAATAAGAAAAGCTTACTTCCCCCGTTTTTTAAAATCACAGCTTCTAGAAGCTTTACATGATTTCTTAAAAAACACGAGTTTTTAGAAAATGTGTTTTATTTCATAAATGGAATCAACAAAGTATGCACATTCTACGTCATAACGACTTTCTATAGTTTGCGCATGCGTCCGGAAATAAGAAAAGCTTACTTCCACCGTTTTTTAAAATCACAGCTTCTAGAAGGTTTACATGATTTCGTAAAAAACACGAGTTTTTAGAAAATGTGTTTTATTTCATAAATGGAATCTACAAAGTATGCACATTCTACGTCATAACGACTTTATATAGTTTGCGCATGCGTCCGGAAATAAGAAAAGCTTACTTGCCCCGTTTTTTAAAATCACAGCTTCTAGATGGTTTACATGATTTCTTAAAAAACACGAGTTTTTATAAAATGTGTTTTATTTCATAAATGGAATCAACAAAGTATGCACATTCTACGTCATAACGACTTTCTATAGTTTGCGCATGCGTTCGGAAATAAGAAAATCTTACTTCCCACGTTTTTTAAAATCACAGCTTCTAGAAGGTTTACATGATTTCTTAAAAAACACGAGTTTTTAGAAAATGTGTTTTATTTCATAAATTTAATCAACCATGTATGCACATTCTACATCATAACGACTTTCTATAGTTTGCGCATGCGTCAGGAAATAAGAAAAGCTTACTTCCACTGTTTTTTAAAATCACAGCTTCTAGAAGGTTTACATGATTTCGTAAAAAACACGAGTTTTTAGAAAATGTGTTTTATTTCATAAATGGAATCAACAAAGTATGCACATTCTACGTCATAACGACTTTGTATAATTTGTGCATGCGTCTAGAAATAACAAAAGCTTACTTCCACCGTTTTTTAAATCACAGCTTCTAGAAGGTTTACATGATTTCTTAAAAAACACGAGTTTTTAGAAAATGTATTTTATTTCATAAATGGAATCAACAAAGTATGCACATTCTACGTCATAACGACATTCTATAGTTTGCGCATGCGTTCGGAAATAAGAAAAGCTTACTTCCCCCATTTTTTAAAATCACAGCTTCTAGAAGGTTTACATGATTTCTTAAAAAACACGAGTTTTTCTAAAATGTGTTTTATTTCATAAATGGAATCTACAAAGTATGCACGTTCTACGTCATAACGACTTTCTATAGTTTGCGCATCCGTCCGGAAATAAGAAAAGCTTACTTACCCCGTTTTTTAAAATCACAGCTTCTAGAAGGTTTACATGATTTCTTCAAAAACACGAGTTTTTAGAAAATGTGTTTTATTTCATCAATGGAATCTACAAAGTATGCACATTCTACGTCATAACGACTTTCTATAGTTTGGGCACACGTCCGAAAATAAGAAAAGCTTACTTCGACCGTTTTTTAAAATCACAGCTTCTAGAAGGTTTACATGATTTCTTAAAAAACACGAGTTTTTAGAAAATGTGTTTTATTTCATAAATTTAATCAACCATGTATGCACATTCTACATCATAACGACTTTCTATAGTTTGCGCATGCGTCAGGAAATAAGAAAAGCTCACTTCCACTGTTTTTTAAAATCACAGCTTCTAGAAGATTTACATGATTTCGTAAAAAACACGAGTTTTTAGAAAATGTGTTTTATTTCATAAATGGAATCTACAAAGTATGCACATTCTACGTCATAACGACTTTCTATAGTTTGCGCATGCGTCCGGAAATAAGAAAAGCTTACTTGCCCCGTTTTTTAAAATCACAGCTTCTAGAAGGTTTACATGATTTCTTAAAAAACACGAGTATTTAGAAAATGTGTTTTATTTCATAAATGGAATCAACAAAGTATGCACATTCTACGTCATAACGACTTTCTATAGTTTGCGCATGCATTCGGAAATAATAAAAGCTTACTTCCAACGTTTTTTAAAATCACAGCTTCTAGAAGGTTTACATGATTTCGTAAAAAACATGAGTTTTTAGAAAATGTGTTTTATTTCATAAATGGAATCTACAAAGTATGCACATTCTACGTCATAACGACTTTCTATAGTTTGTGCACGCTTTTGGAAATAAGAAAAGCTTCATTCCCACGTTTTTTAAAATCACAGCTTCTAGAAGGTTTACATGATTTCTTCAAAAACACGAGTTTTTAGAAAATGTGTTTTATTTCATCAATGGAATCTACAAAGTATGCACATTCTACGTCATAACGACTTTCTATAGTTTGCGCATGCGTCCGAAAATAAGAAAAGCTTACTTCCACCGTTTTTTAAAATCACAGCTTCTAGAAGGTTTACATGATTTCTTAAAAAACACGAGTTTTTAGAAAATGTGTTTTATTTCATAAATGGAATCTACAAAGTATGCACATTCTACGTCATAACGACTTTCTATAGTTTGCGCATGCGTCCGGAAATAAGAAAAGCTTACTTGCCCCGTTTTTTAAAATCACAGCTTTTAGATGGTTTACATGATTTCTTAAAAAACACGAGTTTTTATAAAATGTGTTTTATTTCATAAATGGAATCAACAAAGTATGCACATTCTACGTCATAACGACTTTCTATAGTTTGCGCATGCGTTCGGAAATAAGAAAATCTTACTTCCCACGTTTTTTAAAATCACAGCTTCTAGAAGGTTTACATGATTTCTTAAAAAACACGAGTTTTTAGAAAATGTGTTTTATTTCATAAATTTAATCAACCATGTATGCACATTCTACATCATAACGACTTTCTATAGTTTGCGCATGCGTCAGGAAATATGAAAAGCTTACTTCCACTGTTTTTTAAAATCACAGCTTCTAGAAGGTTTACATGATTTCGTAAAAAACACGAGTTTTTAGAAAATGTGTTTTATTTCATAAATGGAATCAACAAAGTATGCACATTCTACGTCATAACGACTTTGTATAATTTGTGCATGCGTCTAGAAATAACAAAAGCTTACTTCCACCGTTTTTTAAAATCACAGCTTCTAGAAGGTTTACATGATTTCTTAAAAAACACGAGTTTTTGGAAAATGTGTTTTATTTCATAAATGGAATCAACAAAGTATGCACATTCTACGTCATAACGACATTCTATAGTTTGCGCATGCGTTCGGAAATAAGAAAAGCTTACTTCCCCCATTTTTTAAAATCACAGCTTCTAGAAGGTTTACATGATTTCTTAAAAAACACGAGTTTTTCTAAAATGTGTTTTATTTCATAAATGGAATCTACAAAGTATGCACATTCTACGTCATAACGACTTTCTATAGTTTGCGCATCCGTCCGGAAATAAGAAAAGCTTACTTACCCCGTTTTTTAAAATCACAGCTTCTAGAAGGTTTACATGATTTGTTAAAAAACATGAGTTTTTAGAAAATGTGTTTTATTTCATCAATGGAATCTACAAAGTATGCACATTCTACGTCATAACGACTTTCTATAGTTTGCGCATGCGTCCGAAAATAAGAAAAGCTTACTTCCACCGTTTTTTAAAATCACAGCTTCTAGAAGGTTTACATGATTTCTTAAAAAACACGAGTTTTTACAAAATGTGTTTTATTTCATAAATTTAATCAACCATGTATGCACATTCTACATCATAACGACTTTCTATAGTTTGCGCATGCGTCAGGAAATAAGAAAAGCTTACTTCCACTGTTTTTTAAAATCACAGCTTCTAGAAGGTTTACATGATTTCGTAAAAAACACGAGTTTTTAGAAAATGTGTTTTATTTCATAAATGGAATCTACAAAGTATGCACATTCTACGTCATAACGACTTTCTATAGTTTGCGCATGCGTCCGGAAATAAGAAAAGCTTACTTGCCCCGTTTTTTAAAATCACAGCTTCTAGAAGGTTTACATGATTTCTTAAAAAACACGAGTTTTTAGAAAATGTGTTTTATTTCATAAATGGAATCAACAAAGTATGCACATTCTACGTCATAACGACATTCTATAGTTTGCGCATGCGTTCGGAAATAAGAAAAGCTTACTTCCCCCATTTTTTAAAATCACAGCTTCTAGAAGGTTTACATGATTTCTTAAAAAACACGAGTTTTTAGAAAATGTGTTTTATTTCATAAATGGAATCTACAATGTATGCACATTCTACGTCATAAGGACTTTCTATAGTTTGCGCATCCGTCCGGAAATAAGAAAAGCTTACTTACCCCGTTTTTTAAAATCACAGCTTCTAGAAGGTTTACATGATTTGTTAAAAAACACGAGTTTTTAGAAAATGTGTTTTATTTCATCAATGGAATCTACAAAGTATGCACATTCTACGTCATAACGACTTTCTATAGTTTGCGCATGCGTCCGAAAATAAGAAAAGCTTACTTCCACCGTTTTTTAAAATCACAGCTTCTAGAAGGTTTACATGATTTCTTAAAAAACACGAGTTTTTAGAAAATGTGTTTTATTTCATAAATTTAATCAACCATGTATGCACATTCTACATCATAACGACTTTCTATAGTTTGCGCATGCGTCAGGAAATAAGAAAAGCTTACTTTCACTGTTTTTTAAAATCACAGCTTCTAGAAGGTTTACATGATTTCGTAAAAAACACGAGTTTTTAGAAAATGTGTTTTATTTCATAAATGGAATCTACAAAGTATGCACATTCTACGTCATAACGACTTTCTATAGTTTGCGCATGCGTCCGGAAATAAGAAAAGCTTACTTGCCCCGTTTTTTAAAATCACAGCTTCTAGAAGGTTTACATGATTTCTTAAAAAACACGAGTTTTTAGAAAATGTGTTTTATTTCATAAATGGAATCAACAAAGTATGCACATTCTACGTCATAACGACTTTCTATAGTTTGCACATGCGTTCGGAAATAAGAGAAGCTTACTTCCCACGTTTTTTAAAATCACAGCTTCTAGAAGGTTTACATGATTTCTTAAAAAACACGAGTTTTTAGAAAATGTGTTTTATTTCATAAATGGAATCAACAAAGTATGCACATTCTACGTCATAACGACATTCTATAGTTTGCGCATGCGTTCGGAAATAAGAAAAGCTTACTTCCCCCATTTTTTAAAATCACAGCTTCTAGAAGGTTTACATGATTTCTTAAAAAACACGAGTTTGTAGAAAATGTGTTTTATTTCATAAATGGAATCTACAAAGTATGCACATTCTACGTCATAACGACATTCTATAGTTTGCGCATCCGTCCAGAAATAAGAAAAGCTTACTTACCCCGTTTTTTAAAATCACAGCTTCTAGAAGGTTTACATGATTTGTTAAAAAACACGAGTTTTTAGAAAATGTGTTTTATTTCATAAATGGAATCAACAAAGTATGTACATTCTACATCATAACGACTTTCTATAGCTTGCGCATGCGTCCGGAAATAAGAAAAGCTTACTTCCCCCGTTTTTTAAAATCACAACTTCTAGAAGGTTTACATGATTTCTTAAAAAACACAAGTTTTTAGAAAATGTGTTTTATTTCATAAATGCAATCAACAAAGTATGCACATTCTACGTCATAACGACTTTCTATAGTTTGCGCATGCGTCCGGAAATAAGAAAAGCTTACTTCCGCCGTTTTTTAAAATCAGAGATTGTAAAAGGTTTACATGATTTCGTAAAAAACACGAGTTTTTAGAAAATGTGTTTTATTTCATAAATGGAATCTACAAAGTATGCACATTCTACGTCATAACGACTTTCTATAGTTTGCGCATGCGTTCGGAAATAAGAAAAGCTTACTTCCCACGTTTTTTAAAATCACAGCTTCTAGAAGGTTTACATGATTTCTTAAAAAACACAAGTTTTTAGAAAATGTGTTTTATTTCATAAAAAGAATCAACAAAGTATGCACATTCTACGTCATAACGACTTTCTGTAGTTTGCGCATGCGTTCGGAAATAAGAAAAGCTTACTTCCCACGTTTTTTAAAATCACAGCTTCTAGAAGGTTTACATGATTTCTTAAAAAACACGAGTTTTTAGAAAATGTGTTTTATTTCATAAATAGAATCAACAAAGTATGCACATTCTACGTCATAATGACTTTCTATAGTTTGCGGATGCGTCCGGAAATAAGAAAAGCTTACTTCCCCCGTTTTTTAAAATCACAGCTTCTAGAAGGTTTACATGATTTCTTAAAAAACACGAGTTTTTAGAAAATTTGTTTTATTTCATAAATGGAATCAACAAAGTATGCACATTCTACGTCATAACGAATTTCTATAGTTTGCGCATGCGTCCGGAAATAAGAAAAGCTTACTTGCCCCGTTTTTTAAAATCACAGCTTCTAGAAGGTTTACATGATTTCTTAAAAAACACGAGTTTTTAGAAAATGTGTTTTATTTCATAAATGGAATCAACAAAGTATGCACATTCTACGTCATAACGACTTTCTATAGTTTGTGGATGCGTCCGGAAATAAGAAAAGCTTACTTCCACCGTTTTTTAAAATCACAGCTTCTAGAAGGTTTACATGATTTCGTAAAAAACACGAGTTTTTAGAAAAGGTGTTTTATTTCATAAATGGAATCAACAAAGTATGCACATTCTACGTCATAACGAATTTCTATAGTTTGCGCATGCGTTCGGAAATAAGAAAAGCTTACTTCCCACTTTTTTTAAAATCACAGCTTCTAGAAGGTTTACATGATTTCTTAAAAAACACGAGTTTTTAGAAAATGTGTTTTATTTCATAAATAGAATCAACAAAGTATGCACATTCTACGTCATAATGAATTTCTATAGTTTGCGGATGCGTCCGGAAATAAGAAAACCTTACTTCCACCGTTTTTTAAAATCACACCTTCTAGAAGGTTTACATGATTTCGTAAAAAACACAAGTTTTCAGAAAATGTGTTTTATTTCATAAATGGAATGAACAAAGTATGCACATTCTACTTCATAATGACTTTCTATAGTCTGCGGATGCGTCCGGAAATAAGAAAAGCTTACTTCCCCCGTTTTTTAAAATCACAGCTTCTAGAAGGTTTACATGATTTCGTAAAAAACACGAGTTTTTAGAAAATGTGTTTTATTTCATAAATGGAATCAACAAAGTATGCACATTCTACGTCATAACGACTTTCTATAGTTTGCGCATGCGTCAGGAAATAAGAAAATCTTACTTCCACCGTTTTTTAAAATCACAGCTTCTAGAAGGTTTACATGATTTCGTTAAAAACACGAGTTTTTAGAAAATGTGTTTTATTTCATAAATGGAATCTACAAAGTATGCACATTCTACGTCATAACGACTTTATATAGTTTGCGCATGCATCCGGAAATAAGAAAAGCTAACTTGACCCGTTTTTTAAAATCACAGCTTCTAGAAGATTTACATGATTTCTTAAAAAACACTAGTTTTTAGAAAATGTGTTTTATTTCATAAATGGAATCAACAAAGTATGCACATTCTACGTCATAACGACTTTCTATAGTTTGCGCATTCGTCCGGAAATAAGAAAAGCTTACTTCCACCGTTTATTAAAATCACAGCTTCTGGAAGGTTTACATGATTTCGTAAAAAACACGAGTTTTTAGAAAATGTGATTTATTTCATAAATCCAATCTACAAAGTATGCACATTCTACGTCATAACGACTTTCTATAGTTTGCGCATGCGTCCAGAAATAAGAAAAGCTTACTTCCCCTGTTTTTTAAAATCACAGCTTCTAGAAGATTTACATGATTTCTTAAAAAACACGAGTTTTTAGAAAATGTGTTTTATTTCATAAATGGAATCAACAAAGTATGCACATTCTACGTCATATCGACTTTCTATAGTTTGCGCATTCGTCTGGAAATATGAAAAGCTTACTTCCACCATTTTTTAAAATCACAGCTTCTAGAAGGTTTACATGATTTCGTAAAAAACACGATTTTTTAGAAAATGTGTTTTATTTCATAAATGGAATCTACAAAGTATGCACATTCTACGTCATAACGACTTTCTATAGTTTGCGCATGCGCCCATAAATAAGAAAAGCTTGCTTCCCCCGTTTTTTAAAATCACGGCTTCTAGAAGGTTTACATGATTTCTTAAAAAACACGAGTTTTTAGAAAATGTGTTTTATTTCATAAATGGAATCAACAAAGTATGCACATTCTACGTCATAACGACTTTCTATAGTTTGCGCATGCGTCCGGAAATAAGAAAAGCTTACTTCCACCGTTTTTTAAAATCACAGCTTCTAGAAGGTTTACATGATTTCTTAAAAAACACGAGTTTTTAGAAAATTTGTTTTATTTCATAAATGGAATCAACCATGTATGCAAATTCTACGTCATAACGACTTTCTATAGTTTGCGCATGCGTCAGGAAATAAGAAAAGCTTACTTGCACCGTTTTTTAAAATCACAACTTCTAGAAGGTTTACATGATTTCGTAAAAAACACGAGTTTTTAGAAAATGTGTTTTATTTCATAAATGGAATCTACAAAGTATGCACATTCTACGTCATAAAAACTTTCTATAGTTTGCGCATGTTTCCGGAAATAAGAAAAGCTTACTTGCCCCGTTTTTTAAAATCACAGCTTCTAGAAGGTTTACATGATTTCTTAAAAAACACAAGTTCTTAGAAAATGTGTTTTATTTCGTAAATGGAATCAACAAAGTACATTCTATGTCATAAAGAATTTCTATACCTTGCGCATGCGTCCGGAAATAAGAAAAGCTTACTTGCCCCATTTTTTAAAATCACAGCTTCGAGAAGGTTTACATGATTTCATAAAAAACACTAGTTTTTAGAAAATGTGTTTTATTTCATAAATGGAATCAACAAAGTATGCACATTCTACGTCATAACGACTTTCTATAGTTTGCGCATGCGTCCGGAAATAAGAAAAGCTTACTTCCACCGTTTTTTAAAATCACAGCTTCTAGAAGGTTTACATGAATTCGTAAAAAACATGAGTTTTTAGAAAATGTGTTTTATTTCATAAATGGAATCTACAAAGTATGCACATTCTACGTCATAACGACTTTCTATAGTTTGTGGATGCGTCCGGAAATAAGAAAAGCTTACTTCCACCGTTTTTTAAAATCACAGCTTCTAGAAGGTTTACATGATTTCGTAAAAAACACGAGTTTTTAGAAAAGGTGTTTTATTTCATAAATGGAATCAACAAAGTATGCACATTCTACGTCATAACGAATTTCTATAGTTTGCGCATGCGTTCGGAAATAAGAAAAGCTTACTTCCCACTTTTTTTAAAATCACAGCTTCTAGAAGGTTTACATGATTTCTTAAAAAACACGAGTTTTTAGAAAATGTGTTTTAGTTCATAAATAGAATCAACAAAGTATGCACATTCTACGTCATAATGAATTCCTATAGTTTGCGGATGCGTCCGGAAATAAGAAAACCTTACTTCCACCGTTTTTTAAAATCACACCTTCTAGAAGGTTTACATGATTTCGTAAAAAACACAAGTTTTCAGAAAATGTGTTTTATTTCATAAATGGAATGAACAAAGTATGCACATTCTACGTCATAATGACTTTCTATAGTCTGCGGACGCGTCCGGAAATAAGAAAAGCTTACTTCCCCCGTTTTTTAAAATCACAGCTTCTAGAAGGTTTACATGATTTCTTAAAAAACACGAGTTTTTAGAAAATGTGTTTTATTTCATAAATGGAATCAACAAAGTATGCACATTCTACGTCATAACGACTTTCTATAGTTTGCGCATGCGTCAGGAAATAAGAAAATCTTACTTCCACCGTTTTTTAAAATCACAGCTTCTAGAAGGTTTACATGATTTCGTTAAAAACACGAGTTTTTAGAAAATGTGTTTTATTTCATAAATGGAATCTACAAAGTATGCACATTCTACGTCATAACGACTTTCTATAGTTTGCACATGCATCCGGAAATAAGAAAAGCTAACTTGACCCGTTTTTTAAAATCACAGCTTCTAGAAGATTTACATGATTTCTTAAAAAACACTAGTTTTTAGAAAATGTGTTTTATTTCATAAATGGAATCAACAAAGTATGCACATTCTACGTCATAACGACTTTCTATAGTTTGCGCATTCGTCCGGAAATAAGAAAAGCTTACTTCCACCGTTTATTAAAATCACAGCTTCTAGAAGGTTTACATGATTTCGTAAAAAACACGAGTTTTTAGAAAATGTGATTTATTTCATAAATCCAATCTACAAAGTATGCACATTCTACGTCATAACGACTTTCTATAGTTTGCGCATGCGTCCGGAAATAAGAAAAGCTTACTTCCCCTGTTTTTTAAAATCACAGCTTCTAGAAGATTTACATGATTTCTTAAAAAACACGAGTTTTTAGAAAATGTGTTTTATTTCATAAATGGAATCAACAAAGTATGCACATTCTACGTCATATCGACTTTCTATAGTTTGCGCATTCGTCTGGAAATATGAAAAGCTTACTTCCACCATTTTTTAAAATCACAGCTTCTAGAAGGTTTACATGATTTCGTAAAAAACACGATTTTTTAGAAAATGTGTTTTATTTCATAAATGGAATCTACAAAGTATGCACATTCTACGTCATAACGACTTTCTATAGTTTGCGCATGCGCCCATAAATAAGAAAAGCTTGCTTCCCCCGTTTTTTAAAATCACGGCTTCTAGAACGTTTACATGATTTCTTAAAAAACACGAGTTTTTATAAAATGTGTTTTATTTCATCAATGGAATCAACAAAGTATGCACATTCTACGTCATAACGACTTTCTATAGTTTGCGCATGCGTCCGGAAATAAGAAAAGCTTACTTCCATCGTTTTTTAAAATTACAGCTTCTAGAAGGTTTACATGATTTCTTAAAAAAGACGAGTTCTTAGAAAATGTGTTTTATTTCATAAATGGAATCAACCATGTATGCAAATTCTACGTCATAACGACTTTCTATAGTTTGCGCATGCGTCAGGAAATAAGAAAAGCTTACTTGCACCGTTTTTTAAAATCACAACTTCTAGAAGGTTTACATGATTTCGTAAAAAACACGAGTTTTTAGAAAATGTGTTTTATTTCATAAATGGAATCTACAAAGTATGCACATTCTACGTCATAAAGACTTTCTATAGTTTGTGCATGTTTCCGGAAATAAGAAAAGCTTACTTGCCCCGTTTTTTAAAATCACAGCTTCTAGAAGGTTTACATGATTTCTTAAAAAACACAAGTTCTTAGAAAATGTGTTTTATTTCGTAAATGGAATCAACAAAGTACATTCTATGTCATAAAGAATTTCTATACCTTGCGCACGCGTCCGGAAATAAGAAAATCTTACTTGCCCCATTTTTTAAAATCACAGCTTCGAGAAGGTTTACATGATTTCATAAAAAACACTAGTTTTTAGAAAATGTGTTTTATTTCATAAATCGAATCAACAAAGTATGCACATTCTACGTCATAACGACTTTCTATAGTTTGCGCATGCGTCAGGAAATAAGAAAAGCTTACTTCCACTGTTTATTAAAATCACAGCTTCTAGAAGGTTTACATGATTTCGTAAAAAACACAAGTTTTTAGAAAATGTGTTTTATTTCATAAATGGAATCAACAAAGTATGCACATTCTACGTCATAATGACTTTCTATAGTTTGCGCATGCGTCCGGAAATAAGAAAAGCTTACTTCCACCGTTTTTTAAAATCACAGCTTCTAGAAGGTTTACATGATTTCTTAAAAAACACGAGTTTTTAGAAAATGTGTTTTATTTCATAAACGGAATCAACAAAGTATGCACATTCTATGTCGTAATGACTTTCTATAGTTTGCGCATTCGTCCGGAAATAAGAAAAGCTTACTTCCAGCATTTTTTAAAATCACAACTTCTAGAAGGTTTACATGATTTCGTAAAAAACACGAGTTTTTAGAAAATGTGTTTTATTTCATAAATGGAATCTACAAAGTATGCACATTCTACGTCATAACGACTTTCTATAGTTTGTGGATGCGTCCGGAAATAAGAAAATCTTACTTCCACCGTTTTTTAAAATCACAGCTTCTAGAAGGTTTACATGAATTCGTAAAAAACATGAGTTTTTAGAAAATGTGTTTTATTTCATAAATGGAATCTACAAAGTATGCACATTCTACGTCATAACGACTTTCTATAGTTTGTGCACGCTTTTGGAAATAAGAAAAGCTTCATTCCCACGTTTTTTAAAATCACAGCTTCTAGAAGGTTTACATGATTTCTTCAAAAACACGAGTTTTTAGAAAATGTGTTTTATTTCATCAATGGAATCTACAAAGTATGCACATTCTACGTCATAACGACTTTCTATAGTTTGCGCATGCGTCCGAAAATAAGAAAAGCTTACTTCCACCGTTTTTTAAAATCACAGCTTCTAGAAGGTTTACATGATTTCTTAAAAAACACGAGTTTTTAGAAAATGTGTTTTATTTCATAAATTTAATCAACCATGTATGCACATTCTACATCATAACGACTTTCTATAGTTTGCGCATTCGTCTGGAAATATGAAAAGCTTACTTCCACCATTTTTTAAAATCACAGCTTCTAGAAGGTTTACATGATTTCGTAAAAAACACGATTTTTTAGAAAATGTGTTTTATTTCATAAATGGAATCTACAAAGTATGCACATTCTACGTCATAACGACTTTCTATAGTTTGCGCATGCGCCCATAAATAAGAAAAGCTTGCTTCCCCCGTTTTTTAAAATCACGTCTTCTAGAAGGTTTACATGATTTCTTAAAAAACACGAGTTTTTAGAAAATGTGTTTTATTTCATAAATGGAATCAACAAAGTATGCACATTCTACGTCATAACGACTTTCTATAGTTTGCGCATGCGTCCGGAAATAAGAAAAGCTTACTTCCACCGTTTTTTAAAATCACAGCTTCTAGAAGGTTTACATGATTTCTTAAAAAACACGAGTTTTTAGAAAATTTGTTTTATTTCATAAATGGAATCAACCATGTATGCAAATTCTACGTCATAACGACTTTCTATAGTTTGCGCATGCGTCAGGAAATAAGAAAAGCTTACTTGCACCGTTTTTTAAAATCACAACTTCTAGAAGGTTTACATGATTTCGTAAAAAACACGAGTTTTTAGAAAATGTGTTTTATTTCATAAATGGAATCTACAAAGTATGCACATTCTACGTCATAAAAACTTTCTATAGTTTGCGCATGTTTCCGGAAATAAGAAAAGCTTACTTGCCCCGTTTTTTAAAATCACAGCTTCTAGAAGGTTTACATGATTTCTTAAAAAACACAAGTTCTTAGAAAATGTGTTTTATTTCGTAAATGGAATCAACAAAGTACATTCTATGTCATAAAGAATTTCTATACCTTGCGCATGCGTCCGGAAATAAGAAAAGCTTACTTGCCCCATTTTTTAAAATCACAGCTTCGAGAAGGTTTACATGATTTCATAAAAAACACTAGTTTTTAGAAAATGTGTTTTATTTCATAAATGGAATCAACAAAGTATGCACATTCTACGTCATAACGACTTTCTATAGTTTGCGCATGCGTCCGGAAATAAGAAAAGCTTACTTCCACCGTTTTTTAAAATCACAGCTTCTAGAAGGTTTACATGAATTCGTAAAAAACATGAGTTTTTAGAAAATGTGTTTTATTTCATAAATGGAATCTACAAAGTATGCACATTCTACGTCATAACGACTTTCTATAGTTTGTGGATGCGTCCGGAAATAAGAAAAGCTTACTTCCACCGTTTTTTAAAATCACAGCTTCTAGAAGGTTTACATGATTTCGTAAAAAACACGAGTTTTTAGAAAAGGTGTTTTATTTCATAAATGGAATCAACAAAGTATGCACATTCTACGTCATAACGAATTTCTATAGTTTGCGCATGCGTTCGGAAATAAGAAAAGCTTACTTCCCACTTTTTTTAAAATCACAGCTTCTAGAAGGTTTACATGATTTCTTAAAAAACACGAGTTTTTAGAAAATGTGTTTTATTTCATAAATAGAATCAACAAATATGCACATTCTACGTCATAATGAATTTCTATAGTTTGCGGATGCGTCCGGAAATAAGAAAACCTTACTTCCACCGTTTTTTAAAATCACACCTTCTAGAAGGTTTACATGATTTCGTAAAAAACACAAGTTTTCAGAAAATGTGTTTTATTTCATAAATGGAATGAACAAAGTATGCACATTCTACGTCATAATGACTTTCTATAGTCTGCGGATGCGTCCGGAAATAAGAAAAGCTTACTTCCCCCGTTTTTTAAAATCACAGCTTCTAGAAGGTTTACATGATTTCTTAAAAAACACGAGTTTTTAGAAAATGTGTTTTATTTCATAAATGGAATCAACAAAGTATGCACATTCTACGTCATAACGACTTTCTATAGTTTGCGCATGCGTCAGGAAATAAGAAAATCTTACTTCCACCGTTTTTTAAAATCACAGCTTCTAGAAGGTTTACATGATTTCGTTAAAAACACGAGTTTTTAGAAAATGTGTTTTATTTCATAAATGGAATCTACAAAGTATGCACATTCTACGTCATAACGACTTTCTATAGTTTGCACATGCATCCGGAAATAAGAAAAGCTAACTTGACCCGTTTTTTAAAATCACAGCTTCTAGAAGATTTACATGATTTCTTAAAAAACACTAGTTTTTAGAAAATGTGTTTTATTTCATAAATGGAATCAACAAAGTATGCACATTCTACGTCATAACGACTTTCTATAGTTTGCGCATTCGTCCGGAAATAAGAAAAGCTTACTTCCACCGTTTATTAAAATCACAGCTTCTAGAAGGTTTACATGATTTCGTAAAAAACACGAGTTTTTAGAAAATGTGATTTATTTCATAAATCCAATCTACAAAGTATGCACATTCTACGTCATAACGACTTTCTATAGTTTGCGCATGCGTCCGGAAATAAGAAAAGCTTACTTCCCCTGTTTTTTAAAATCACAGCTTCTAGAAGATTTACATGATTTCTTAAAAAACACGAGTTTTTAGAAAATGTGTTTTATTTCATAAATGGAATCAACAAAGTATGCACATTCTACGTCATATCGACTTTCTATAGTTTGCGCATTCGTCTGGAAATATGAAAAGCTTACTTCCACCATTTTTTAAAATCACAGCTTCTAGAAGGTTTACATGATTTCGTAAAAAACACGATTTTTTAGAAAATGTGTTTTATTTCATAAATGGAATCTACAAAGTATGCACATTCTACGTCATAACGACTTTCTATAGTTTGCGCATGCGCCCATAAATAAGAAAAGCTTGCTTCCCCCGTTTTTTAAAATCACGGCTTCTAGAAGGTTTACATCATTTCTTAAAAAACACGAGTTTTTAGAAAATGTGTTTTATTTCATCAATGGAATCAACAAAGTATGCACATTCTACGTCATAACGACTTTCTATAGTTTGCGCATGCGTCCGGAAATAAGAAAAGCTTACTTCCATCGTTTTTTAAAATTACAGCTTCTAGAAGGTTTACATGATTTCTTAAAAAAGACGAGTTTTTAGAAAATGTGTTTTATTTCATAAATGGAATCAACCATGTATGCAAATTCTACGTCATAACGACTTTCTATAGTTTGCGCATGCGTCAGGAAATAAGAAAAGCTTACTTGCACCGTTTTTTAAAATCACAACTTCTAGAAGGTTTACATGATTTCGTAAAAAACACGAGTTTTTAGAAAATGTGTTTTATTTCATAAATGGAATCTACAAAGTATGCACATTCTACGTCATAAAGACTTTCTATAGTTTGCGCATGTTTCCGGAAATAAGAAAAGCTTACTTGCCCCGTTTTTTAAAATCACAGCTTCTAGAAGGTTTACATGATTTCTTAAAAAACACAAGTTCTTAGAAAATGTGTTTTATTTCGTAAATGGAATCAACAAAGTACATTCTATGTCATAAAGAATTTCTATACCTTGCGCACGCGTCCGGAAATAAGAAAAGCTTACTTGCCCCATTTTTTAAAATCACAGCTTCGAGAAGGTTTACATGATTTCATAAAAAACACTAGTTTTTAGAAAATGTGTTTTATTTCATAAATCGAATCAACAAAGTATGCACATTCTACGTCATAACGACTTTCTATAGTTTGCGCATGCGTCAGGAAATAAGAAAAGCTTACTTCCACTGTTTATTAAAATCACAGCTTCTAGAAGGTTTACATGATTTCGTAAAAAACACAAGTTTTTAGAAAATGTGTTTTATTTCATAAATGGAATTAACAAAGTATGCACATTCTACGTCATAACGACTTTCTATAGTTTGCGCATGCGTCCGGAAATAAGAAAAGCTTACTTCCACCGTTTTTTAAAATCACAGCTTCTAGAAGGTTTACATGATTTCTTAAAAAACACGAGTTTTTAGAAAATGTGTTTTATTTCATAAACGGAATCAACAAAGTATGCACATTCTATGTCGTAATGACTTTCTATAGTTTGCGCATTCGTCCGGAAATAAGAAAAGCTTACTTCCAGCATTTTTTAAAATCACAACTTCTAGAAGGTTTACATGATTTCGTAAAAAACACGAGTTTTTAGAAAATGTGTTTTATTTCATAAATGGAATCTACAAAGTATGCACATTCTACGTCATAACGACTTTCTATAGTTTGTGGATGCGTCCGGAAATAAGAAAATCTTACTTCCACCGTTTTTTAAAATCACAGCTTCTAGAAGGTTTACATGAATTCGTAAAAAACATGAGTTTTTAGAAAATGTGTTTTATTTCATAAATGGAATCTACAAAGTATGCACATTCTACGTCATAACGACTTTCTATAGTTTGTGCACGCTTTTGGAAATAAGAAAAGCTTCATTCCCACGTTTTTTAAAATCACAGCTTCTAGAAGGTTTACATGATTTCTTCAAAAACACGAGTTTTTAGAAAATGTGTTTTATTTCATCAATGGAATCTACAAAGTATGCACATTCTACGTCATAACGACTTTCTATAGTTTGCGCATGCGTCCGAAAATAAGAAAAGCTTACTTCCACCGTTTTTTAAAATCACAGCTTCTAGAAGGTTTACATGATTTCTTAAAAAACACGAGTTTTTAGAAAATGTGTTTTATTTCATAAATTTAATCAACCATGTATGCACATTCTACATCATAACGACTTTCTATAGTTTGCGCATGCGTCAGGAAATAAGAAAAGCTTACTTCCACTACTTTTTAAAATCACAGCTTCTAGAAGGTTTACATGATTTCGTAAAAAACACGAGTTTTTAGAAAATGTGTTTTATTTCATAAATGGAATCTACAAAGTATGCACATTCTACGTCATAACGACTTTCTATAGTTTGCGCATGCGTCCGGAAATAAGAAAAGCTTACTTGCCCCGTTTTTTAAAATCACAGCTTCTAGAAGGTTTACATGATTTCTTAAAAAACACGAGTTTTTAGAAAATGTGTTTTATTTCATAAATGGAATCAACAAAGTATGCACATTCTACGTCATAACGACTTTCTATAGTTTGCGCATGCGTTCGGAAATAAGAAAAGCTTACTTTCCACGTTTTTTAAAATCACAGCTTCTAGAAGGTTTACATGATTTCTTAAAAAACACGAGTTTTTAGAAAATGTGTTTTATTTCATAAATAGAATCAACAAAGTATGCACATTCTACGTCATAACGACTTTCTATAGTTTGCGCATGCGTCCAGAAATAAGAAAAGCTTACTTCCACCGTTTTTTAAAATCACAGCTTCTAGAAGGTTTACATGATTTCGTAAAAAACACGAGTTTTTAGAAAATGTGTTTTATTTCATAAATTGATTATACAAAGTATGCACATTCTACGTCATAACGACTTTCTATAGTTTGCGGACGCGTTTGGAAATAAGAAAAGCTTACTTCCCACGTTTTTTAAAATCACAGCTTCTAGAAGGTTTACATGATTTCTTCAAAAACACGAGTTTTTAGAAAATGTGTTTTATTTCATCAATGGAATCTACAAAGTATGCACATTCTACGTCATAACGACTTTCTATAGTTTGCGCATGCGTCCGGAAATAATAAAAGCTTACTTCCACCGTTTTTCAAAATCACAGCTTCTAGAAGGTTTACATGATTTCATAAAAAACACGAGTTTTTAGAAAATGTGTTTTATTTCATAAATGGAATCTACAAAGTATGCACATTCTACGTCATAATGACTTTCTATAGTTTGCGCATGCGTCCGGAAATAAGAAAAGCTTACTTGCCCCATTTTTTAAAATCACAGCTTCTAGAAGGTTTACATGATTTCTTAAAAAACACGAGTTTTTAGAAAATGTGTTTTATTTCATAAATGGAATCAACAAAGTATGCACATTCTACGTCATAACGACTTTCTATAGTTTGCACATGCATTCGGAAATAAGAAAAGCTTACTTCCCACGTTTTTTAAAATCACAGCTTCTAGAAGGTTTACATGATTTCTTAAAAAACAAGAGTTTTTAGACAATGTGCTTTATTTCATAAATAGAATCAACATAGTATGCACATTCTACGTCATAATGACTTTCTATAGTTTGCGGATGCGTCCGGAAATAAGAAAAGCTTACTTCCACCGTTTTTTAAAATCACAGCTTCTAGAAGGTTTACATGATTTCTTAAAAAACACGAGTTTTTAGAAAATGTGTTTGATTTCATAAATGGAATCAATAAAGTATGCACATTCTACGTCATAACGACTTTCTATAGTTTGCGCATGCGTCAGGAAATAAGAAAAGCTTACTTCCACCGTTTTTTAAAATCACAGCTTCTAGAAGGTTTACATGATTTCGTTAAAAACACGAGTTTTTAGAAAATGTGTTTTATTTCATAAATGGAATCTACAAAGTATGCACATTCTTCGTCATAACGACTTTCTATAGTTTGCGCATGCGTCCGGAAATAAGAAAAGCTAACTTGTTCCGTTTCTTAAAATCACAGCTTCTAGAAGATTTACATGATTTCTTAAAAAACACTAGTTTTTAGAAAATGTGTTTTATTTCATAAATGGAATCAACAAAGTATGCACATTCTACGTCATAACGACTTTCTATAGTTTGCGCATTTGTCCGGAAATAAGAAAAGCTTACTTCCACCGTTTATTAAAATCACAGCTTCTAGAAGGTTTACATGATTTCGTAAAAAACACGAGTTTTTAGAAAATGTGTTTTATTTCATAAATCCAATCTACAAAGTATGCACATTCTACGTCATAACGACTTTGTATAGTTTGCGCATGCGTCCGGAAATAAGAAAAGCTTACTTCCCTCGTTTTTTAAAATCACAGCTTCTAGAAGATTTACATGATTTCTTAAAAAACACTAGTTTTTAGAAAATGTGTTTTATTTCATAAATGGAATCAACAAAGTATGCACATTCTACGTCATAACGACTTTCTATAGTTTGCGCATTCGTCCGGAAATAAGAAAATCTTACTTCCACCGTTTATTAAAATCACAGCTTCTAGAAGGTTTACATGACTTCGTAAAAAACACGAGTTTTTAGAAAATGTGTTTTGTTTCATAAATGGAATCAACAAAGTATGCACATACTACGTCATAACGACTCTCTATAGTTTGCGCATGCGTCCGGAAATAAGAAAAGCTTACTTCCCCCGTTTTTTAAAATCACAGCTTCTAGAAGGTTTACATGATTTCTTAAAAAACACGAGTTTTTAGAAAATGTGTTTTATTTCATAAATGGAATCAACAAAGTATGCACATTCTACGTCATATCGACTTTCTATAGTTTGCGCATTCGTCCGGAAATATGAAAAGCTTACTTCCACCATTTTTTAAAATCACAGCTTCTAGAAGGTTTACATGATTTCGTAAAAAACACGATTTTTTAGAAAATGTGTTTTATTTCATAAATGGAATCTACAAAGTATGCACATTCTACGTCATAACGACTTTCTATAGTTTGCGCATGCGTCCGGAAATAAGAAAAGCTTACTTCCACCGTTTTTTAAAATCACAGCTTCTAGAAGGTTTACATGATTTCTTAAAAAACACGAGTTTTTAGAAAATTTGTTTTATTTCATAAATGGAATCAACAAAGTATGCACATTCTACGTCGTAATGACTTTCTATAGTTTGCGCATTCGTCCGGAAATAAGAAAAGCTTACTTCCAGCATTTTTTAAAATCACAACTTCTAGAAGGTTTACATGATTTCGTAAAAAACACGAGTTTTTAGAAAATGTGTTTTATTTCATAAATGGAATCTACAAAGTATGCACATTCTACGTCATAATGACTTTCTATAGTTTGTGGATGCGTCCGGAAATAAGAAAATCTTACTTCCACCGGTTTTTAAAATCACAGCTTCTAGAAGGTTTACATGAATTCGTAAAAAACATGAGTTTTTAGAAAATGTGTTTTATTTCATAAATATAATCTACAAAGTATGCACATACTACGTCATAACGACTTTCTATAGTTTGTGCACGCTTTTGGAAATAAGAAAAGCTTCATTCCCACGTTTTTTAAAATCACAGCTTCTAGAAGGTTTACATGATTTCTTCAAAAACACGAGTTTTTAGAAAATGTGTTTTATTTCATCAATGGAATCTACAAAGTATGCACATTCTACGTCATAACGACTTTCTATAGTTTGCGCATGCGTCCGAAAATAAGAAAAGCTTACTTCCACCGTTTTTTAAAATCACAGCTTCTAGAAGGTTTACATGATTTCTTAAAAAAGACGAGTTTTTAGAAAATGTGTTTTATTTCATAAATTTAATCAACCATGTATGCACATTCTACATCATAACGACTTTCTATAGTTTGCGCATGCGTCAGGAAATAAGAAAAGCTTACTTCCACCACTTTTTAAAATCACAGCTTCTAGAAGGTTTACATGATTTCGTAAAAAACACGAGTTTTTAGAAAATGTGTTTTATTTCATAAATGGAATCTACAAAGTATGCACATTCTACGTCATAACGACTTTCTATAGTTTGCGCATGCGTCCGGAAATAAGAAAAGCTTACTTGCCCCGTTTTTTAAAATCACAGCTTCTAGAAGGTTTACATGATTTCATAAAAAACACGAGTTTTTAGAAAATGTGTTTTATTTCATAAATGGAATCAACAAAGTATGCACATTCTTCGTCATAACGACTTTCTATAGTTTGCGCATGCGTTCGGAAATAAGAAAAGCTTACTTCCCACGTTTTTTAAAATCACAGCTTCTAGAAGGTTTACATGATTTCTTAAAAAACACGAGTTTTTAGAAAATGTGTTTTATTTCATAAATAGAATCAACAAAGTATGCACATTCTACGTCATAACGACTTTCTATAGTTTGCGCATGCGTCCGGAAATAAGAAAAGCTTACTTCCCCCGTTTTTTAAAATCACAGCTTCTAGAAGGTTTACATGATTTCTTAAAAAACACGAGTTTTTAGAAAATGTGTTTTATTTCATAAATGGAATCTACAAAGTATGCACATTTTAGATCATAACGACTTTCTATAGTTTGCGCATGCGTCAGGAAATAAGAAAAGCTTACTTCCACCGTTTTTTAAAATCACAGCTTCTAGAAGGTTTACATGATTTCTTAAAAAACACGAGTTTTTAGAAAATGTGTTTTATTTCATAAATGGAATCAACAAAGTATGCACATTCTACGTCGTAATGACTTTCTATAGTTTGCGCATTCATTCGGAAATAAGAAAAGCTTACTTCCACCATTTTTTAAAATCACAGCTTCTAGAAGGTTTACATGATTTCGTAAAAAACACGAGTTTTTAGAAAATGTGTTTTATTTCATAAATGGAATCTACAAAGTATGCACATTCTACGTCATAACGACTTTCTATAGTTTGTGGATGCGTCCAGAAATAAGAAAAGCTTACCTCCACCGTTTTTTAAAATCACAGCTTCTAGAAGGTTTACATGATTTCATAAAAAACACGAGTTTTTAGAAAATGTGTTTTATTTCATAAATGGAATCTACAAAGTATGCACATTCTACGTCATAACGACTTTCTATAGTTTGCGGACGCGTTTGGAAATAAGAAAAGCTTACTTCCCACGTTTTTTAAAATCACAGCTTCTAGAAGGTTTACATCATTTCTTCAAAAACACGAGTTTTTAGAAAATGTGTTTTATTTCATCAATGGAATCTACAAAGTATGCACATTCTACGTCATAACGACTTTCTATAGTTTGCGCATGCGTCCGGAAATAAGAAAAGCTTACTTCCACCGTTTTTCCAAATCACAGCTTCTAGAAGGTTTACATGATTTCATAAAAAACACGAGTTTTTAGAAAATGTGTTTTATTTCATAAATGGAATCTACAAAGTATGCACATTCTACGTCATAATGACTTTCTATAGTTTGCGCATGCGTCCGGAAATAAGAAAAGCTTACTTGCCCCATTTTTTAAAATCACAGCTTCTAGAAGGTTTACATGATTTCTGAAAAAACACGAGTTTTTAGAAAATGTGTTTTGTTTCATAAATGGAATCTACAAAGTATGCACATTCTACGTCATAACGACTTTCTATAGTTTGTGGATGCGTCCGGAAATAACAAAATCTTACTTCCACCGTTTTTTAAAATCACAGCTTCTAGAAGGTTTACATGAATTCGTAAAAAACATGAGTTTTTAGAAAATGTGTTTTATTTCATAAATGGAATCTACAAAGTATGCACATTCTACGTCATAACGACTTTCTATAGTTTGTGCACGCTTTTGGAAATAAGAAAAGCTTCATTCCCATGTTTTTCAAAATCACAGCTTCTAGAAGGTTTACATGATTTCTTCAAAAACACGAGTTTTTAGAAAATGTGTTTTATTTCATCAATGGAATCTACAAAGTATGCACATTCTACGTCATAACGACTTTCTATAGTTTGCGCATGCGTCCGAAAATAAGAAAAGCTTACTTCCACCGTTTTTTAAAATCACAGCTTCTAGAAGGTTTACATGATTTCTTAAAAAACACGAGTTTTTAGAAAATGTGTTTTATTTCATAAATTTAATCAACCATGTATGCACATTCTACATCATAACGACTTTCTATAGTTTGCGCATGCGTCAGGAAATAAGAAAAGCTTACTTCCACTACTTTTTAAAATCACAGCTTCTAGAAGGTTTACATGATTTCGTAAAAAACACGATTTTTTAGAAAATGTGTTTTATTTCATAAATGGAATCAACAAAGTATGCACATTCTACGTCATAACGACTTTCTATAGTTTGCGCATGCGTCAGGAAATAAGAAAAGCTTACTTCCACCGTTTTTTAAAATCACGGCTTCTAGAAGGTTTACATGATTTCTTAAAAAACACGAGTTTTTAGAAAATGTGTTTTATTTCATAAATGGAATCAACAAAGTATGCACATTCTACGTCGTAATGACTTTCTATAGTTTGTGCATTCATTCGGAAATAAGAAAAGCTTACTTCCACCATTTTTTAAAATCACAACTTCTAGAAGGTTTACATGATTTCATAAAAAACATGAGTTTTTAGAAAATGTGTTTTATTTCATAAATGGAATCTACAAAGTATGCACATTCTACGTCATAAAGACTTTCTATAGTTTGTGGATGCGTCCAGAAATAAGAAAAGCTTACTTCCACCGTTTTTTAAAATCACAGCTTCTAGAAGGTTTACATGATTTCGTAAAAAACACGAGTTTTTAGAAAATGTGTTTTATTTCATAAATGGAATCTACAAAGTATGCACATTCTACGTCATATCGACTTTCTATAGTTTGCGGACGCGTTTGGAAATAAGAAAAGCTTACTTCCCACGTTTTTTAAAATCACAGCTTCTAGAAGGTTTACATGATTTCTTCAAAAACACGAGTTTTTAGAAAATGTGTTTTATTTCATCAATGGAATCTACAAAGTATGCACATTCTACGTCATAACGACTTTCTATAGTTTGCGCATGCGTCCGGAAATAAGAAAAGCTTACTTCCACCGTTTTTCAAAATCACAGCTTCTAGAAGGTTTACATGATTTCATAAAAAACACGAGTTTTTAGAAAATGTGTTTTATTTCATAAATGGAATCTACAAAGTATGCACATTCTACGTCATAATGACTTTCTATAGTTTGCGCATGCGTCCGGAAATAAGAAAAGCTTACTTGCCCCATTTTTTAAAATCACAGCTTCTAGAAGGTTTACATGATTTCTTAAAAAACACGAGTTTTTAGAAAATGTGTTTTATTTCATAAATGGAATCAAAAAAGTATGCACATTCTACGTCATAACGACTTTCTATAGTTTGCACATGCGTTCGGAAATAAGAAAAGCTTACTTCCCACGTTTTTTAAAATCACAGCTTCTAGAAGGTTTACATGATTTCTTAAAAAACACGAGTTTTTAGACAATGTGTTTTATTTCATAAATAGAATCAACATAGTATGCACATTCTACGTCATAATGACTTTCTATAGTTTGCGGATGCGTCCGGAAATAAGAAAAGCTTACTTCCACCGTTTTTTAAAATCACACCTTCTAGAAGGTTTACATGATTTCGTAAAAAACAGAAGTTTTTAGAAAATGTGTTTTATTTCATAAATGGAATGAACAAAGTATGCACATTCTACGTCATAATGACTTTCTATAGTTTGCGGATGCGTCCGAAAATAAGAAAAGCTTACTTCCCCCGTTTTTTAAAATCACAGCTTCTAGAAGGTTTACATGATTTCTTGAAAAACATGAGTTTTTAGAAAATGTGTTTGATTTCATAAATGGAATCAACAAAGTATGCACATTCTACGTCATAACGACTTTCTATAGTTTGCGCATGCGTCAGGAAATAAGAAAAGCTTACTTCCACCGTTTTTTAAAATCACAGCTTCTAGAAGGTTTACATGATTTCGTTAAAAACACGAGTTTTTAGAAAATGTGTTTTATTTCATAAATGGAATCTACAAAGTATGCACATTCTACGTCATAACGACTTTCTATAGTTTGCGCATGCGTCCGGAAATAAGAAAAGCTAACTTGACCCGTTTCTTAAAATCACAGCTTCTAGAAGGTTTACATGATTTCGTAAAAAACACGAGTTTTTAGAAAATGTGTTTTATTTCATAAATCCAATCTACAAAGTATGCACATTCTACGTCATAACGACTTTCTATAGTTTGCGCATGCGTCCGGAAATAAGAAAAGCTTACTTCCCCCGTTTCTTAAAATCACAGCTTCTAGAAGATTTACATGATTTCTTAAAAAACACTAGTTTTTAGAAAATGTGTTTTATTTCATAAATGGAATCAACAAAGTATGCACATTCTACGTCATAACGACTTTCTATAGTTTGCGCATTTGTCCGGAAATAAGAAAATCTTACTTCCACCGTTTATTAAAATCACAGCTTCTAGAAGGTTTACATGACTTAGTAAAAAACACGAGTTTTTAGAAAATGTGGTTTGTTTCATAGATGGAATCAACAAAGTATGCACATACTACGTCATAACGACTCTCTATAGTTTGCGCATGCGTCCGGAAATAAGAAAAGCTTACTTCCCCCGTTTTTTAAAATCACAGCTTCTAGAAGGTTTACATGATTTCTTAAAAAACACGAGTTTTTAGAAAATGTGTTTTATTTCATAAATGGAATCAACAAAGTATGCACATTCTACGTCATATTGACTTTCTATAGTTTGCGCATTCGTCCGGAAATATGAAAAGCTTACTTCCACCATTTTTTAAAATCACAGCTTCTAGAAGGTTTACATGATTTCGTAAAAAACACGATTTTTTAGAAAATGTGTTTTATTTCATAAATGGAATCTACAAAGTATGCACATTCTACGTCATAACGACTTTCTATAGTTTGCGCATGCGCCCATAAATAAGAAAAGCTTGCTTCCCCCGTTTTTTAAAATCACGGCTTCTAGAAGGTTTACATGATTTCTTAAAAAACACGAGTTTTTAGAAAATGTGTTTTATTTCATAAATGGAATCAACAAAGTATGCACATTCTACGTCATAACGACTTTCTATAGTTTGCGCATGCGTCCGGAAATAAGAAAAGCTTACTTCCACCGTTTTTTAAAATCACAGCTTCTAGAAGGTTTACATGATTTCTTAAAAAACACGAGTTTTTAGAAAATGTGTTTTATTTCATAAATGGAATCAACCATGTATGCAAATTCTACGTCATAACGACTTTCTATAGTTTGCGCATGCGTCAGGAAATAAGAAAAGCTTACTTGCACCGTTTTTTAAAATCACAGCTTCTAGAAGGTTTACATGATTTCGTAAAAAACACGAGTTTTTAGAAAATGTGTTTTATTTCATAAATGGAATCTACAAAGTATGCACATTCTACGTCATAAAGACTTTCTATAGTTTGCGCATGTTTCCGGAAATAAGAAAAGCTTACTTGCCCCGTTTTTTAAAATCACAGCTTCTAGAAGGTTTACATGATTTCTTAAAAAACACAAGTTCTTAGAAAATGTGTTTTATTTCATAAATGGAATCAACAAAGTACATTCTATGTCATAAAGACTTTCTATACCTTGCGCACGCGTCCGGAAATAAGAAAAGCTTACTTGCCCCATTTTTTAAAATCACAGCTTCGAGAAGGTTTACATGATTTCATAAAAAACACTAGTTTTTAGAAAATGTGTTTTATTTCATAAATCGAATCAACAAAGTATGTACATTCTACGTCATAACGACTTTCTATAGTTTGCGCATGCGTCCGGAAATAAGAAAAGCTTACTTCACCCGTTTTTTAAAATCACAGCTTCTAGAAGGTTTACATGATTTCTTAAAAAACACGAGTCTTTAGAAAATGTGTTTTATTTCATAAATGGAATCTACAAAGTATGCACATTCTACATCATAACGACTTTCTATAGTTTGCGCATGCATTTGGAAATAAGAAAAGCGTACTTCCCCCGTTTTTTAAAATCACAGCTTCTAGAAGGTTTACATGATTTCTTAAAAAACACGAGTTTTTAGAAAATGTGTTTTATTTCATAAATGGAATCTACAAAGTATGCACATTCTACGTCATAACGACTTGCTATACTTGGCGCATGCATTTGGAAATAAGAAAAGCTTACTTCCCCGATTTTTTAAAATCACAGCTTCTACAAGCTTTACATGATTTCTTAAAAACCACGAGTTTTTAGAAAATGTGTTTTATTTCATAAATGGAATCTTCAAAGTATGGACATTCTACGTCATAACGACTTTCTATAGTTTGCGCATGCGTTTGGAAATAAGAAAAGCTTACTTCCCCCGTTTTTTAAAATCACGGCTTCTAGAAGGTTTACATGATTTCTTAAAAAACACGAGTTTTTAGAAAATGTGTTTTATTTCATAAATGCATTCAACAAAGTATGCACATTCTACGTCATAATGACTTTCTATAGTTTGTGGATGCGTCCGGAAATAAGAAAAGCTTACTTCCATCGTTTTTTAAAATCATAGCTTCTAGAAGGTTTACATGATTTCGTAAAAAACACGATTTTTTGAAAATGTGTTTTATTTCATAAATGGAATCTACAAAGTATGCATATTCTACGTCATAACGACTTTCTATAGTTTGCGCACGCGTCTGGAAATAAGAAAAGCTTACTTCCCACGTTTTTTAAAATCACAGCTTCTAGAAGGTTTACATGATTTCTTAAAAAACACGAGTTTTTAGAAAATGTGTTTTATTTCATAAATAGCCTCAACAAAGTATGCACATTCTACGTCATAATGACTTTCTATAGTTTGCGGATGCGTCCGGAAATAAGAAAAGCTTACTTCCGCTGTTTTTTAAAATCACAGCTTCTAGAAGGTTTACATGATTTCGTCAAAAACAAGAGTTTTTAGAAAATGTGTTTTATTTCATAAATGGAATCTACAATGTATGCACATTCTACATCATAAGGACTTTCTATATATTGTGCATGCGTCCGGAAATAAGAAAAGCTTACTTCCCACGTTTTTTAAAATCACAGCTTCTAGAAGGTTTACATGATTTCTTAAAAAACACGAGTTTTTAGAAAATGTGTTTTATTTCATAAATGGAATCGGCAAAGTATGCACATTCTACGTCATAACGACTTTCTATAGTTTGCGCATGCGTTTGGAAATAAGAGAAGCTTACTTCCCCCGTTTTTTAAAATCACAGCTTCTAGAAGATTTACATGATTTCTTAAAAAACACGAGTTTTTAAAAAATGTGTTTTATTTCATAAATGGAATCAACCATGTACGCACATTCTACATCATAACGACTTTCTATAGTTTGCGCATGCATTAGGAAATAAAAAAAGCTTACTTCCACCGTTTTTTAAAATCACAGCTTCTAGAAGGTTTACATTATTTCGTAAAAAACACGAGTTTTTAGAAAATGTGTTTTATTTCATAAATGGAATCTACAAAGTACGCACATTCTATGTCACAAAGACTTTCTATAGTTTGCGCATGCGTCCGGAAATAAGAAAAGCTTACTTGCCCCATTTTTTAAAATCACAGCTTCTAAAAGGTTTACACAATTTCTTAAAAAACACTAGTTTTTACAAAATGTTTTTTATTTCATAAATCGAATCAACAAAGTATTCACATTCTACGTCATAACGACTTTCTATAGTTTGCGCATGCGTCCGGAAATAAGAAAAGCTTACTTCCCCTATTTTTTAAAATCACACCTTCTAGAAGGTTTACACGATTTCTTAAAAAACACTACTTTTTAGAAAATGTGTTTTATTTCATAAATCGAATCAACAAAGTATGCACATTCTACGTCATAATGACTTTCTATAGTTTACACATGCGTCAGGAAATAAGAAAAGCATACTTCCACCGTTTTTTAAAATCACCGCTTCTAGAAGGTTTACATGATTTCGTAAAAAACACCAGTTCTTAGAAAATGTGTTTTATTTCATAAATGGAATCTACAAAGTATGCACATTCTTCGTCATAACGACTTTCTATAGTTTGCGCATGCGTCCAGAAATAAGAAAAGCTTACTTGCCCCGTTTTTTAAAATCACAGCGTCTAGAAGGTTTACATGATTTCTTAAAAAACACGAGTTTTTGGAAAATGTGTTTTATTTCATAAATGGAATCAACAAAGTATGCACATTCTATGTCATATCGACTTTCTATAGTTTGCTCTTGCGTTTGGAAATAAGAAAAGCTTACTTCCCACGTTTTTTAAAATCACAGATTCTAGAAGGTCTACATGATTTCTTAAAAAACACGAGTTTTTGAATATGTGTTTTATTTCATAAATAGAATCAAGAAAGTATGCACATTCTACGTCATAATGACTTTCTATAGTTTGCGGATGCGTCCGGAAATAAGAAAAGCTTACTTCCACCGTTTTTTAAAATCACAGCTTCTAGAAGGTTTACATGATTTCGTAAAAAACACGAGTTTTTAGAAAATGTGTTTTATTTCATAAATGGAATCTACAAAGTATGCACATTCTACGTCATAACGACTTTCTATAGTTTGCGCATGCGTCCGGAAATAAGAAAAGCTTACTTCACCCGTTTTTTAAAATCACAGCTTCTAGAAGGTTTACATGATTTCTTAAAAAACACGAGTTTTTAGAAAATGTGTTTTATTTCATATATGGAATCAACAAAGTATGCACATTCTACGTCATAACGACTTTCTATAGTTTGTGCATGTGTTTGGAAATAAGAAAAGCTTACTTCCCACGTTTTTTAAAATCACAGCTTCTAGAAGGTTTACATGATTTCTTAAAAAACACGAGTTTTTAGAAAATGTGTTTTATTTCATAAATAGAATCTACCAAGTATGCACATTTTACGTCATAACAACTTGCTATACTTTGCGGATGCGTTTGGAAATAAGAAAAGCTTACTTCTGCTGTTTTTTAAAATCACAGCTTCTAGAAGGTTTACATGATTTCTTCAAAAACACGAGCCTTTAGAAAATGTGTTTTATTTCATAAATGGAATCTACAAAGTATGCACATTCTACGTCATAACGAATTTCTATACTTTGCGCATGCGTTTGGAAATAAGAAAAGCTTACTTCCCCCATTTTTTAAAATCACAGCTTCTAGAAGGTTTACATGATTTCGTCAAAAACACGAGTTTTTAGAAAATGTGTTTTATTTCATAAATGGAATCTACAACGTATGCACATTCTACATCATAACGACTTTCTATAGTTTGCGCATGCGTCCGGAAATAAGAAAAGCTTACTTCCCACGTTTTTTAAAATCACAGCTTCTAGAAGGTTTACATGATTTCTTAAAAAACACGAGTTTTTAGAAAATGTGTTTTATTTCATAAATGGAATCGACAAAGTATGCACATTCTACGTCATAACGACTTTCTATAGTTTGCGCATGCGTTTGGAAATAAGAAAAGCTTACTTCCCCCGTTTTTTAAAATCACAGCTTCTAGAAGGTTTACGTGATTTCTTAAAAAACACGAGTTTTTAGAAAATGTGTTTTATTTCATAAATGGAATCAACCATGTATGCACATTCTACATCACAACGACTTTCTATAGTTTGCGAATGCATCAGGAAATAAAAAAAGCTTACTTCCACCGTTTTTTAAAATCACAGCTTCTAGAAGGTTTACATGATTTCGTAAAAAACACGAGTTTTTAGAAAATGTGTTTTATTTCATAAATAGAATCTACAAAGTACGCACATTCTACGTCATAAAGACTTTCTATAGTTTGCGCATGCGTCCGGAAATAAGAAAAGCTTACTTGCCCCATTTTTTAAAATCACAGCTTCTAGAAGGTTTACACGATTTCTTAAAAAACACTACTTTTTAGAAAATGTATTTTATTTCATAAATCGAATCAATAAAGTATGCACATTCTACGTCATAACGACTTTCTATACTTTGCGCATGCGTTTGGAAATAAGAAAAGCTTACTTCCCCCGTTTTTTAAAATCATAGCTTCTAGAAGGTTTATATGATTTCTTAAAAAACACGAGTTTTCAGAAAATGTGTTTTATTTCTTAAATGGAATCAACAAAGTATGCACATTCTACGTCATAATGACTTTCTATAGTTTGCGCATGGGTCCGGAAATAAGAAAAGCTTACTTCCACCGTTTTTTAAAATCACAGCTTCTAGAAGGTTTACATGATTTCGTAAAAAACACGAGTTTTTAGAAAATGTGTTTTATTTCATAAATGGAATCTACAAAGTATGCACATTCTACGTCATAATGACTTTCTGTAGTTTGCGCATGCGTTTGGAAATAAGAAAAGCTTACTTCCCACTTTTTTTAAAATCACAGCTTCTAGAAGGTTTACATGATTTCTTAAAAAACACGAGTTTTTAGAAAATGTGTTTTATTTCATAAATAGAATCAACAAAGTATGCACATTCTACGTCATAATGACTTTCTATCGTTTGTGGATGCGTCCGGAAATAAGAAAAGCTTACTTCCCCCGTTTTTTAAAATCACAGCTTCTAGAAGGTTTACATGATTTCGTCAAAAACACGAGTTTTTAGAAAATGTGTTTTATTTCATAAATGTAATCTACAACGTACGCACATTCTACGTTATAACGACTTTCTATAGTTTGCGCATGCGTCCGGAAATAAGAAAAGCTTACTTCCCACGTTTTTTAAAATCACAGCTTCTAGAAGGTTTATATGATTTCGTAAAAAACACGAGTTTTTAGAAGATGTGTTTTATTTCATAAATGGAATCTACAAAGTATGCACATTCTACGTCATAACGACTTTCTATAGTTTGCGCACGCGTTTGGAAATAAGAAAAGCTTACTTCCCACGTTTTTTAAAATCACAGCTTCTAGAAGGTTTACATGATTTCTAAAAAAACACAAGTTTTTAGAAAATGTGTTTTATTTCATAAATAGAATCAACAAAGTATGCACAATCTACGTCATAATGACTTTCTATAGTTTGTGGATGCGTCCGGAAGTAAGAAAAGCTTACTTCCCCCGTTTTTTAAAATCATAGCTTCTAGAAGGTTTACATGATTTCGTCAAAAACACGAGTTTTTAGAAAATGTGTTTTATTTCATAAATGGAATGTACAACGTATGCACATTCTACGTCATAACGACTTTCTATAGTTTGCGCATGCATCCGGAAATAAGAAAACCTTACTTACCACGTTTTTTAAAATCACAGCTTCTAGAAGGTTTACATGATTTCTTAAAAAACACGAGTTTTTAGAAAATGTGTTTTATTTCATAAATGGAATCAACAAAGTATGCACATTCTACGTCATAACGACTTTCTATAGTTTGCGCATGCGTTTGGAAATAAGAAAATCTTACTTCCCCCGTTTTTTAAAATCACAGCTTCTAGAAGGTTTACATGATTTCTTAGAAAACACGAGTTTTTAGAAATTGTGTTTTATTTCATCAATGGAATCTACAAAGTATGCACATTCTACGTAAAAACGACTTTCTATAGTTTGCGCATGCGTTTGGAAATAAGAAAAGCTTACTTCCCCCGTTTTTTAAAATCACAGCTTCTAGAAGGCTTACATGATTTCTTAAAAAACACGAGTTTTTAGAAAATGTGTTTTATTTCATAAATGGAATCAACAAAGTATGCACATTCTACGTCATAACGACTTTCTATACTTTGCGCATGTGTTTGGAAATAAGAAAAGCTTACTTCCCCCATTTTTTAAAATCACAGCTTCTACAAGGTTTACATGATTTCTTAAAAAACACGAGTTTGTAGAAAATGTGTTTTATTTCATAAACGGAATCTACAAAGTATGCACATTCTACGTCATAACGACTTTCTATACTTTGCGCATGCGTTTGGAAATAAGAAAAGCTTACTTCCCCCGTTTTTTAAAATCACAGCTTCTAGAAGGTTTACATGATTTCTTAAAAAACACGAGTTTTTAGAAAATGTGTTTTATTCCATAAATGGAATCTACAAAGTATGCACATTCTACGTCATAACGACTTTCTATACTTTGCGAATGCGTTTGGAAATAAGAAAAGCTTACTTCCCCCATTTTTTAAAATCACAGCTTCTAGAAGGTTTACATGATTTCTTAAAAAACACGAGTTTTTAGAAAATGTGTTTTATTTCATAAATGGAATCTACAAAGTATGCACATTCTAAGTCATAACGACTTTCTATAGTTTGCGCATGCGTTTGGAAATAAGAAAAGCTTACTTCCCCCGTTTTTTAAAATCACAGCTTCTAGAAGGTTTACATGATTTCTTAAAAAACACGAGTTTTTAGAAAATGTGTTTTATTTCATAAATGGAATCTACAAAGTTTGCACATTCTACGTCATAACGACTTTAAATAGTTTGCGCACGCGTTTGGAAATAAGAAAAGCTTACTTCCCACGTTTTTTAAAATCACAGCTTCTAGAAGGTTTACATGATTTCTTAAAAAACACGAGTTTTTAGAAAATGTGTTTTATTTCATAAATAGAATCAACAAAGTGTGCACATTCTATGTCATAACGACTTTATATACTTTGCGCATGCGTTTGGAAATAAGAAAAGCTTACTTCCCACGTTTTTTAAAATCATAGCTTCTAGAAGGTTTACATGATTTCTTAAAAAACACGAGTTTTTAGAAAATGTGTTTTATTTCATAAATGCAATCAACAAAGTATGCACATTCTACGTCATAATGACTTTCTATAGTTTGTGGATGCGTCTGGAAATAAGAAAAGCTTACTTCCATCGTTTTTTAAAATCATAGCTTCTAGAAGGTTTACATGATTTCGTAAAAAACACGAGTTTTTAGAAAATGTGTTTTATTTCATAAATGGAATCTAATAAGTATGCATATTCTACGTCATAACGACTTTCTATAGTTTGTGCACGCGTTTGGAAATAAGAAAAGCTTACTTCCGCCGTTTTTTAAAATCACAGCTTCTAGAAGGTTTACATGATTTCTTAAAAAACACGAGTTTTTAGAAAATGTGTTTTATTTCATAAATGGAATCTACAAAGTACGCACATTCTTCGTCATAAAGACTTTCTATAGTTTGCGCATGCGTCCAGAAATAAGAAAAGCTTACCTGCCCCATTTTTTAAAATCACAGCTTCTAGAAGGTTTACACGATTTCTTAAAAAACACTAGTTTTTAGAAAATGTATTTTATTTCATAAATCGAATCAACAAAGTATGCACATTCTACGTCATAACGACTTTCTATACTTTGCGCATGCGTCAGGAAATAAGAAAAGCTTACTTCCACCGTTTATTAAAATCACAGCTTCTAGAAGGTTTACATGATTTCGTAAAAAACACGAGTTTTTAGAAAATGTGTTTTATTTCATAAATGGAATCAACAAAGTATGCACATTCTACATCATAACGACTTTCTATAGTTTGCGCATGCGTCCGGAAATAAGAAAAGCTTACTTCCCCTATTTTTTAAAATCACACCTTCTAGAAGGTTTACACGATTTCTTAAAAAACACTACATTTTAGAAAATGTGTTTTATTTCATAAATCGAATCAACAAAGTATGCACATTCTACGTCATAACGACTTTCTATAGTTTGCACATGCGTCAGGAAATAAGAAAAGCATACTTCCCCCGTTTTTTAAAATCACAGCGTCTAGAAGGTTTACATGATTTCTTAAAAAACACGAGTTTTTGGAAAATGTGTTTTATTTCATAAATGGAATCAACAAAGTATGCACATTCTATGTCATATCGACTTTCTATAGTTTGCTCTTGCGTTTGGAAATAAGAAAAGCTTACTTCCCACGTTTTTTAAAATCACAGATTCTAGAAGGTTTACATGATTTCTTAAAAAACACGAGTTTTTGAATATGTGTTTTATTTCATAAATAGAATCAAGAAAGTATGCACATTCTACGTCATAATGACTTTCTATAGTTTGCGGATGCGTCCGGAAATAAGAAAAGCTTACTTCCACCGTTTTTTAAAATCACAGCTTCTAGAAGGTTTACATGATTTCGTAAAAAACACGAGTTTTTAGAAAATGTGTTTTATTTCATAAATGGAATCTACAAAGTATGCACATTCTACGTCATAACGACTTTCTATAGTTTGCGCATGCGTCCGGAAATAAGAAAAGCTTACTTCACCCGTTTTTTAAAATCACAGCTTCTAGAAGGTTTACATGATTTCTTAAAAAACACGAGTTTTTAGAAAATGTGTTTTATTTCATATATGGAATCAACAAAGTATGCACATTCTACGTCATAACGACTTTCTATAGTTTGTGCATGTGTTTGGAAATAAGAAAAGCTTACTTCCCACGTTTTTTAAAATCACAGCTTCTAGAAGGTTTACATGATTTCTTAAAAAACACGAGTTTTTAGAAAATGTGTTTTATTTCATAAATAGAATCTACCAAGTATGCACATTTTACGTCATAATAACTTGCTATACTTTGCGGATGCGTTTGGAAATAAGAAAAGCTTACTTCTGCTGTTTTTTAAAATCACAGCTTCTAGAAGGTTTACATGATTTCTTCAAAAACACGAGCCTTTAGAAAATGTGTTTTATTTCATAAATGGAATCTACAAAGTATGCACATTCTACGTCATAACGAATTTCTATACTTTGCGCATGCGTTTGGAAATAAGAAAAGCTTACTTCCCCCATTTTTTAAAATCACAGCTTCTAGAAGGTTTACATGATTTCGTCAAAAACACGAGTTTTTAGAAAATGTGTTTTATTTCATAAATGGAATCTACAACGTATGCACATTCTACATCATAACGACTTTCTATAGTTTGCGCATGCGTCCGGAAATAAGAAAAGCTTACTTCCCACGTTTTTTAAAATCACAGCTTCTAGAAGGTTTACATGATTTCTTAAAAAACACGAGTTTTTAGAAAATGTGTTTTATTTCATAAATGGAATCGACAAAGTATGCACATTCTACGTCATAACGACTTTCTATAGTTTGCGCATGCGTTTGGAAATAAGAAAAGCTTACTTCCCCCGTTTTTTAAAATCACAGCTTCTAGAAGGTTTACGTGATTTCTTAAAAAACACGAGTTTTTAGAAAATGTGTTTTATTTCATAAATGGAATCAACCATGTATGCACATTCTACATCACAACGACTTTCTATAGTTTGCGCATGCATCAGGAAATAAAAAAAGCTTACTTCCACCGTTTTTTAAAATCACAGCTTCTAGAAGGTTTACATGATTTCGTAAAAAACACGAGTTTTTAGAAAATGTGTTTTATTTCATAAATAGAATCTACAAAGTACGCACATTCTACGTCATAAAGACTTTCTATAGTTTGCGCATGCGTCCGGAAATAAGAAAAGCTTACTTGCCCCATTTTTTAAAATCACAGCTTCTAGAAGGTTTACATGATTTCTTAAAAAACACTACTTTTTAGAAAATGTATTTTATTTCATAAATCGAATCAATAAAGTATGCACATTCTCCGTCATAACGACTTTCTATACTTTGCGCATGCGTTTGGAAATAAGAAAAGCTTACTTCCCCCGTTTTTTAAAATCATAGCTTCTAGAAGGTTTACATGATTTCTTAAAAAACACGAGTTTTCAGAAAATGTGTTTTATTTCTTAAATGGAATCAACAAAGTATGCACATTCTACGTCATAATGACTTTCTATAGTTTGCGCATGGGTCCGGAAATAAGAAAAGCTTACTTCCACCGTTTTTTAAAATCACAGCTTCTAGAAGGTTTACATGATTTCGTAAAAAACACGAGTTTTTAGAAAATGTGTTTTATTTCATAAATGGAATCTACAAAGTATGCACATTCTACGTCATAATGACTTTCTGTAGTTTGCGCATGCGTTTGGAAATAAGAAAAGCTTACTTCCCACTTTTTTTAAAATCACAGCTTCTAGAAGGTTTACATGATTTCTTAAAAAACACGAGTTTTTAGAAAATGTGTTTTATTTCATAAATAGAATCAACAAAGTATGCACATTCTACGTCATAACGAATTTCTATACTTTGCGCATGCGTTTGGAAATAAGAAAAGCTTACTTCCCCCGTTTTTTAAAATCACAGCTTCTAGAAGGTTTACATGATTTCGTCAAAAACACGAGTTTTTAGAAAATGTGTTTTATTTCATAAATGTAATCTACAACGTACGCACATTCTACGTTATAACGACTTTCTATAGTTTGCGCATGCGTCCGGAAATAAGAAAAGCTTACTTCCCACGTTTTTTAAAATCACAGCTTCTAGAAGGTTTATATGATTTCGTAAAAAACACGAGTTTTTAGAAGATGTGTTTTATTTCATAAATGGAATCTACAAAGTATGCACATTCTACGTCATAACGACTTTCTATAGTTTGCGCACGCGTTTGGAAATAAGAAAAGCTTACTTCCCACGTTTTTTAAAATCACAGCTTCTAGAAGGTTTACATGATTTCTAAAAAAACACGAGTTTTTAGAAAATGTGTTTTATTTCATAAATAGAATCAACAAAGTATGCACAATCTACGTCATAATGACTTTCTATAGTTTGTGGATGCGTCCGGAAGTAAGAAAAGCTTACTTCCCCCGTTTTTTAAAATCATAGCTTCTAGAAGGTTTACATGATTTCGTCAAAAACACGAGTTTTTAGAAAATGTGTTTTATTTCATAAATGGAATGTACAACGTATGCACATTCTACGTCATAACGACTTTCTATAGTTTGCGCATGCATCCGGAAATAAGAAAACCTTACTTACCACGTTTTTTAAAATCACAGCTTCTAGAAGGTTTACATGATTTCTTAAAAAACACGAGTTTTTAGAAAATGTGTTTTATTTCATAAATGGAATCAACAAAGTATGCACATTCTACGTCATAACGACTTTCTATAGTTTGCGCATGCGTTTGGAAATAAGAAAATCTTACTTCCCCCGTTTTTTAAAATCACAGCTTCTAGAAGGTTTACATGATTTCTTAGAAAACACGAGTTTTTAGAAATTGTGTTTTATTTCATCAATGGAATCTACAAAGTATGCACATTCTACGTAAAAACGACTTTCTATAGTTTGCGCATGCGTTTGGAAATAAGAAAAGCTTACTTCCCCCGTTTTTTAAAATCACAGCTTCTAGAAGGCTTACATGATTTCTTAAAAAACACGAGTTTTTAGAAAATGTGTTTTATTTCATAAATGGAATCAACAAAGTATGCACATTCTACGTCATAACGACTTTCTATACTTTGCGCATGTGTTTGGAAATAAGAAAAGCTTACTTCCCCCATTTTTTAAAATCACAGCTTCTACAAGGTTTACATGATTTCTTAAAAAACACGAGTTTGTAGAAAATGTGTTTTATTTCATAAACGGAATCTACAAAGTATGCACATTCTACGTCATAACGACTTTCTATACTTTGCGCATGCGTTTGGAAATAAGAAAAGCTTACTTCCCCCGTTTTTTAAAATCACAGCTTCTAGAAGGTTTACATGATTTCTTAAAAAACACGAGTTTTTAGAAAATGTGTTTTATTCCATAAATGGAATCTACAAAGTATGCACATTCTACGTCATAACGACTTTCTATACTTTGCGAATGCGTTTGAAAATAAGAAAAGCTTACTTCCCCCATTTTTTAAAATCACAGCTTCTAGAAGGTTTACATGATTTCTTAAAAAACACGAGTTTTTAGAAAATGTGTTTTATTTCATAAATGGAATCTACAAAGTATGCACATTCTAAGTCATAACGACTTTCTATAGTTTGCGCATGCGTTTGGAAATAAGAAAAGCTTACTTCCCCCGTTTTTTAAAATCACAGCTTCTAGAAGGTTTACATGATTTCTTAAAAAACACGAGTTTTTAGAAAATGTGTTTTATTTCATAAATGGAATCTACAAAGTTTGCACATTCTACGTCATAACGACTTTAAATAGTTTGCGCACGCGTTTGGAAATAAGAAAAGCTTACTTCCCACGTTTTTTAAAATCACAGCTTCTAGAAGGTTTACATGATTTCTTAAAAAACACGAGTTTTTAGAAAATGTGTTTTATTTCATAAATAGAATCAACAAAGTGTGCACATTCTATGTCATAACGACTTTATATACTTTGCGCATGCGTTTGGAAATAAGAAAAGCTTACTTCCCACGTTTTTTAAAATCATAGCTTCTAGAAGGTTTACATGATTTCTTAAAAAACACGAGTTTTTAGAAAATGTGTTTTATTTCATAAATGCAATCAACAAAGTATGCACATTCTACGTCATAATGACTTTCTATAGTTTGTGGATGCGTCTGGAAATAAGAAAAGCTTACTTCCATCGTTTTTTAAAATCATAGCTTCTAGAAGGTTTACATGATTTCGTAAAAAACACGAGTTTTTAGAAAATGTGTTTTATTTCATAAATGGAATCTAATAAGTATGCATATTCTACGTCATAACGACTTTCTATAGTTTGTGCACGCGTTTGGAAATAAGAAAAGCTTACTTCCGCCGTTTTTTAAAATCACAGCTTCTAGAAGGTTTACATGATTTCTTAAAAAACACGAATTTTTAGAAAATGTGTTTTATTTCATAAATGGAATCTACAAAGTACGCACATTCTTCGTCATAAAGACTTTCTATAGTTTGCGCATGCGTCCGGAAATAAGAAAAGCTTACCTGCCCCATTTTTTAAAATCACAGCTTCTAGAAGGTTTACACGATTTCTTAAAAAACACTAGTTTTTAGAAAATGTATTTTATTTCATAAATCGAATCAACAAAGTATGCACATTCTACGTCATAACGACTTTCTATACTTTGCGCATGCGTCAGGAAATAAGAAAAGCTTACTTCCACCGTTTATTAAAATCACAGCTTCTAGAAGGTTTACATGATTTCGTAAAAAACACGAGTTTTTAGAAAATGTGTTTTATTTCATAAATGGAATCAACAAAGTATGCACATTCTACATCATAACGACTTTCTATAGTTTGCGCATGCGTCCGGAAATAAGAAAAGCTTACTTCCCCTATTTTTTAAAATCACACCTTCTAGAAGGTTTACACGATTTCTTAAAAAACACTACATTTTAGAAAATGTGTTTTATTTCATAAATCGAATCAACAAAGTATGCACATTCTACGTCATAACGACTTTCTATAGTTTGCACATGCGTCAGGAAATAAGAAAAGCATACTTCCACCGTTTTTTAAAATCACCGCTTCTAGAAGGTTTACATGATTTCGTAAAAAACACCAGTTCTTAGAAAATGTGTTTTATTTCATAAATGGAATCTACAAAGTATGCACATTCTTCGTCATAACGACTTTCTATAGTTTGCGCATGCGTCCAGAAATAAGAAAAGCTTACTTGCCCCGTTTTTTAAAATCACAGCGTCTAGAAGGTTTACATGATTTCTTAAAAAACACGAGTTTTTGGAAAATGTGTTTTATTTCATAAATGGAATCAACAAAGTATGCACATTCTACGTCATATCGACTTTCTATAGTTTGCTCTTGCGTTTGGAAATAAGAAAAGCTTACTTCCCACGTTTTTTAAAATCACAGATTCTAGAAGGTTTACATGATTTCTTAAAAAACACGAGTTTTTGAATATGTGTTTTATTTCATAAATAGAATCAAGAAAGTATGCACATTCTACGTCATAATGACTTTCTATAGTTTGCGGATGCGTCCGGAAATAAGAAAAGCTTACTTCCACCGTTTTTTAAAATCACAGCTTCTAGAAGGTTTACATGATTTCGTAAAAAACACGAGTTTTTAGAAAATGTGTTTTATTTCATAAATGGAATCTACAAAGTATGCACATTCTACGTCATAACGACTTTCTATAGTTTGCGCATGCGTCCGGAAATAAGAAAAGCTTACTTCACCCGTTTTTTAAAATCACAGCTTCTAGAAGGTTTACATGATTTCTTAAAAAACACGAGTTTTTAGAAAATGTGTTTTATTTCATAAATGGAATATACAAAGTATGCACATTCTACGTCATAACGACTTTCTATAGTTTGCGCATGCATTTGGAAATAAGAAAAGCTTACTTCCCCCGTTTTTTAAAATCACAGCTTCGAGAAGGTTTACTTGATTTCTTAAAAAACACGAGTTTTTAGAAAATGTGTTTTATTTCATAAATGGAATGTACAAAGCATGCAGATTCTATGTGATAACGACTTTCTATAGTTGGCGCATGCATTTGGAAATAAGAAAAGCTTACTTCCCACGTTTTTTAAAATCACAGCTTCTAGAAGGTTTACATGATTTCTTAAAAAACACGAGTTTTTAGAAAATGTGTTTTATTTCATAAATGGAATCAACAAAGTATGCACATTCTACGTCATAACGACTTTCTATAGTTTGCGCATGTGTTTGGAAATAAGAAAAGCTTACTTCCCACGTTTTTTAAAATCACAGCTTCTAGAAGGTTTACATGATTTCTTAAAAAACACGAGTTTTTAGAAAATGTGTTTTATTTCATAAATAGAATCTACCAAGTATGCACATTTTACGTCATAACAACTTGCTATACTTTGCGGATGCGTTTGGAAATAAGAAAAGCTTACTTCTGCTGTTTTTTAAAATCACAGCTTCTAGAAGGTTTACATGATTTCTTAAAAAACACGAGTCTTTAGAAAATGTGTTTTATTTCATAAATGGAATCTACAAAGTATGCACATTCTACGTCATAACGAATTTCTATACTTTGCGCATGCGTTTGCAAATAAGAAAAGCTTACTTCCCCCATTTTTTAAAATCACAGCTTCTAGAAGGTTTACATGATTTCGTCAAAAACACGAGTTTTTAGAAAATGTGTTTTATTTCATAAATGGAATCTACAACGTATGCACATTCTACATCATAACGACTTTCTATAGTTTGCGCATGCGTCCGGAAATAAGAAAAGCTTACTTCCCACGTTTTTTAAAATCACAGCTTCTAGAAGGTTTACATGATTTCTTAAAAATAACGAGTTTTTAGAAAATGTGTTTTATTTCATAAATGGAATCGACAAAGTATGCACATTCTACGTCATAACGACTTTCTATAGTTTGCGCATGCGTTTGGAAATAAGAAAAGCTTACTTCCCCCGTTTTTTAAAATCACAGCTTCTAGAAGGTTTACATGATTTCTTAAAAAACACGAGTTTTTAGAAAATTTGTTTTATTTCATAAATGGAATCAACCATGTATGCACATTCTACATCACAACGACTTTCTATAGTTTGCGCATGCATCAGGAAATAAAAAAAGCTTACTTCCACCGTTTTTTAAAATCACAGCTTCTAGAAGGTTTACATGATTTCGTAAAAAACACGAGTTTTTAGAAAATGTGTTTTATTTCATAAATAGAATCTACAAAGTACGCACATTCTACGTCATAAAGACTTTCTATAGTTTGCGCATGCGTCCGGAAATAAGAAAAGCTTACTTGCCCCATTTTTTAAAATCACAGCTTCTAGAATGTTTACACGATTTCTTAAAAAACACTACTTTTTAGAAAATGTATTTTATTTCATAAATCGAATCAATAAAGTATGCACATTCTACGTCATAACGACTTTCTATACTTTGCGCATGCGTTTGGAAATAAGAAAAGCTTACTTCCCCCGTTTTTTAAAATCATAGCTTCTAGAAGGTTTACATGATTTCTTAAAAAACACGAGTTTTCAGAAAATGTGTTTTATTTCTTAAATGGAATCAACAAAGTATGCATATTCTACGTCATAATGACTTTCTATAGTTTGCGCATGGGTCCGGAAATAAGAAAAGCTTACTTCCACCCGTTTTTTAAAATCACAGCTTCTAGAAGGTTTACATGATTTCGTAAAAAACACGAGTTTTTAGAAAATGTGTTTTATTTCATAAATGGAATCTACAAAGTATGCACATTCTACGTCATAATGACTTTCTATAGTATGCGCACGCATTTGGAAATAAGAAAAGCTTACTTCCCACTTTTTTTAAAATCACAGCTTCTAGAAGGTTTACATGATTTCTTAAAAAACACGAGTTTTTAGAAAATGTGTTTTATTTCATAAATAGAATCAACAAAGTATGCACATTCTACGTCACAATGACTTTCTATCGTTTGTGGATGCGTCCGGAAATAAGAAAAGCTTACTTCCCCCGTTTTTTAATATCACAGCTTCTAGAAGGTTTACATGATTTCGTCAAAAACACGAGTTTTTAGAAAATGTGTTTTATTTCATAAATGTAATCTACAACGTACGCACATTCTACGTCATAACGACTTTCTATAGTTTGCGCATGCGTCCGGAAATAAGAAAAGCTTACTTCCCACGTTTTTTAAAATCACAGCTTCTAGAAGGTTTATATGATTTCGTAAAAAACACGAGTTTTTAGAAGATGTGTTTTATTTCATAAATGGAATCTACAAAGTATGCACATTCTACGTCATAACGACTTTCTATAGTTTGCGCACGCGTTTGGAAATAAGAAAAGCTTACTTCCCACGTTTTTTAAAATCACAGCTTCTAGAAGGTTTACATGATTTCTAAAAAAACACGAGTTTTTAGAAAATGTGTTTTATTTCATTATATAGAATCAACAAAGTATGCACAATCTACGTCATAATGACTTTCTATAGTTTGTGGATGCGTCCGGAAGTAAGAAAAGCTTACTTCCCCCGTTTTTTAAAATCATAGCTTCTAGAAGGTTTACATGATTTCGTCAAAAACACGAGTTTTTAGAAAATGTGTTTTATTTCATAAATGGAATGTACAACGTATGCACATTCTTCGTGATAACGACTTTCTATAGTTTGCGCATGCATCCGGAAAAAAGAAAACCTTACTTACCACGTTTTTTAAAATCACGGCTTCTAGAAGGTTTACATGATTTCTTAAAAAACACGAGTTTTTAGAAAATGTGTTTTATTTCATATATGGAATCAATAAAGTATGCACATTCTACTTCATAACGACTTTCTATAGTTTGCGCATGCGTTTGGAAATAAGAAAATCTTACTTCCCCCGTTTTTGAAAATCACAGCTTCTAGAAGGTTTACATGATTTCTTAAAAAACACGAGTTTTTAGAAATTGTGTTTTATTTCATCAATGGAATCTACAAATTATGCACATTCTACGTAAAAACGACTTTCTATAGTTTGCGCATGCGTTTGGAAATAAGAAAAGCTTACTTCCCCCGTTTTTTAAAATCACAGCTTCTAGAAGGCTTACATGATTTCTTAAAAAACATGAATTTTTTGAAAATGTGTTTTATTTCATAAATGGAATCAACAAAGTATGCACATTCTACGTCATAACGACTTTCTATACTTTGCGCATGTGTTTGGAAATAAGAAAAGCTTACTTCCCCCATTTTTTAAAATCACAGCTTCTACAAGGTTTACATGATTTCTTAAAAAACACGAGTTTGTAGAAAATGTGTTTTATTTAATAAACGGAATCTACAAAGTATGCACATTCTACGTCATAACGACTTTCTATACTTTGCGCATGCGTTTGGAAATAAGAAAAGCTTACTTCCCCCGTTTTTTAAAATCACAGCTTCTAGAAGGTTTACATGATTTCTTAAAAAACACGAGTTTTTAGAAAATGTGTTTTATTCCATAAATGGAATCTACAAAGTATGCACATTCTACGTCATAACGACTTTCTATACTTTGCGAATGCGTTTGGAAATAAGAAAAGCTTACTTCCCCCATTTTTTAAAATCACAGCTTCTAGAAGGTTTACATGATTTCTTAAAAAACACGAGTTTTTAGAAAATGTGTTTTATTTCATAAATGGAATCTACAAAGTATGCACATTCTACGTCATAACGACTTTCTATAGTTTGCGCATGCGTTTGGAAATAAGAAAAGCTTACTTCCCCCGTTTTTTAAAATCACAGCTTCTAGAAGGTTTACATGATTTCTTAAAAAACACGAGTTTTTAGAAAATGTGTTTTATTTCATAAATGGAATCTACAAAGTTTGCACATTCTACGTCATAACGACTTTAAATAGTTTGCGCACGCGTTTGGAAATCAGAAAAGCTTACTTCCCACGTTTTTTAAAATCACAGCTTCTAGAAGGTTTACATGATTTCTTAAAAAACACGAGTTTTTAGAAAATGTGTTTTATTTCATAAATAGAATCAACAAAGTATGCACATTCTATGTCATAACGACTTTCTATACTTTGCGCATGCGTTTGGAAATAAGAAAAGCTTACTTCCCACGTTTTTTAAAATCACAGCTTCTAGAAGGTTTACATGATTTCTAAAAAAACACGAGTTTTTAGAAAATGTGTTTTATTTCATTATATAGAATCAACAAAGTATGCACAATCTACGTCATAATGACTTTCTATAGTTTGTGGATGCGTCCGGAAGTAAGAAAAGCTTACTTCCCCCGTTTTTTAAAATCATAGCTTCTAGAAGGTTTACATGATTTCGTCAAAAACACGAGTTTTTAGAAAATGTGTTTTATTTCATAAATGGAATGTACAACGTATGCACATTCTTCGTCATAACGACTTTCTATAGTTTGCGCATGCATCCGGAAAAAAGAAAACCTTACTTACCACGTTTTTTAAAATCACAGCTTCTAGAAGGTTTACATGATTTCTTAAAAAACACGAGTTTTTAGAAAATGTGTTTTATTTCATATATGGAATCAACAAAGTATGCACATTCTACGTCATAACGACTTTCTATAGTTTGCGCATGCGTTTGGAAATAAGAAAATCTTACTTCCCCCGTTTTTGAAAATCACAGCTTCTAGAAGGTTTACATGATTTTTAAAAAACACGAGTTTTTAGAAATTGTGTTTTATATCATCAATGGAATCTACAAAGTATGCACATTCTACGTAAAAACGACTTTCTATAGTTTGCGCATGCGTTTGGAAATAAGAAAAGCTTACTTCCCCCGTTTTTTAAAATCACAGCTTCTAGAAGGCTTACATGATTTCTTAAAAAACACGAATTTTTTGAAAATGTGTTTTATTTCATAAATGGAATCAACAAAGTATGCACATTCTACGTCATAACGACTTTCTATACTTTGCGCATGTGTTTGGAAATAAGAAAAGCTTACTTCCCCCATTTTTTAAAATCACAGCTTCTACAAGGTTTACATGATTTCTTAAAAAACACGAGTTTGTAGAAAATGTGTTTTATTTAATAAACGGAATCTACAAAGTATGCACATTCTACGTCATAACGACTTTCTATACTTTGCGCATGCGTTTGGAAATAAGAAAAGCTTACTTCCCCCGTTTTTTAAAATCACAGCTTCTAGAAGGTTTACATGATTTCTTAAAAAACACGAGTTTTTAGAAAATGTGTTTTATTCCATAAATGGAATCTACAAAGTATGCACATTCTACGTCATAACGACTTTCTATACTTTGCGAATGCGTTTGGAAATAAGAAAAGCTTACTTCCCCCATTTTTTAAAATCACAGCTTCTAGAAGGTTTACATGATTTCTTAAAAAACACGAGTTTTTAGAAAATGTGTTTTATTTCATAAATGGAATCTACAAAGTATGCACATTCTACGTCATAACGACTTTCTATAGTTTGCGCATGCGTTTGGAAATAAGAAAAGCTTACTTCCCCCGTTTTTTAAAATCACAGCTTCTAGAAGGTTTACATGATTTCTTAAAAAACACGAGTTTTTAGAAAATGTGTTTTATTTCATAAATGGAATCTACAAAGTTTGCACATTCTACGTCATAACGACTTTAAATAGTTTGCGCACGCGTTTGGAAATCAGAAAAGCTTACTTCCCACGTTTTTTAAAATCACAGCTTCTAGAAGGTTTACATGATTTCTTAAAAAACACGAGTTTTTAGAAAATGTGTTTTATTTCATAAATAGAATCAACAAAGTATGCACATTCTATGTCATAACGACTTTCTATACTTTGCGCATGCGTTTGGAAATAAGAAAAGCTTACTTCCCACGTTTTTTAAAATCACAGCTTCTAGAAGGTTTACATGATTTCTTAAAAAACACGAGTTTTTAGAAAATGTGTTTTATTTCATAAATGCAATCAACAAAGTATGCACATTCTACGTCATAATGACTTTCTATAGTTTGTGGATGCGTCCGGAAATAAGAAAATCTTACTTCCATCGTTTTTTAAAATAATAGCTTCTAGAAGGTTTACATGATTTCGTAAAAAACACGAGTTTTTAGAAAATGTGTTTTATTTCATAAATGGAATCTACAAAGTATGCATATTCTACGTCATAACGACTTTCTATAGTTTGTGCACGCGTTTGGAAATAAGAAAAGCTTACTTCCAACGTTTTTTAAAATCACAGCTTCTAGAAGGTTTACATGATTTCTTAAAAAACATGAGTTTTTAGAAAATGTGTTTTATTTCATAAATGGAATCTACAAGGTATGCACATTCTACGTCATAACGACTTGCTATACTTTGAGCATGCGTTTGGAAATAAGAAAAGCTTACTTCCCCCATTTTTTAAAATCACAGCTTCTACAAGGTTTACCTTATTTCTTAAAAAACACGAGTTTTTAGAAAATGTGTTTTATTTCATAAATGGAATCTACAAAGTATGGACATTCTACATCATAACGACTTTCTATAGTTTGCGCATGCGTTTGGAAATAAGAAAAGCTTACTTCCCCCGTTTTTTAAAATCACGGCTTCTAGAAGGTTTACATGATTTCTTAAAAAACACGACTTTTTAGAAAATGTGTTTTATTTCATAAATGGAATCTACAAGGTATGCACATTCTACGTCATAACGACTTGCTATACTTTGAGCATGCGTTTGGAAATAAGAAAAGCTTACTTCCCCCATTTTTTAAAATCACAGCTTCTACAAGGTTTACCTTATTTCTTAAAAAACACGAGTTTTTAGAAAATGTGTTTTATTTCATAAATGGAATCTACAAAGTATGGACATTCTACATCATAACGACTTTCTATAGTTTGCGCATGCGTTTGGAAATAAGAAAAGCTTACTTCCCCCGTTTTTTAAAATCACGGCTTCTAGAAGGTTTACATGATTTCTTAAAAAACACGAGTTTTTAGAAAATGTGTTTTATTTCATAAATGCAATCAACAAAGTATGCACATTCTACGTCATAATGACTTTCTATAGTTTGTGGATGCGTCCGGAAATAAGAAAAGCTTACTTCCATCGTTTTTTAAAACCATAGCTTCTAGAAGGTTTACATGATTTCGTAAAAAACACGAGTTTTTAGAAAATGTGTTTTATTTCATAAATGGAATCTACAAAGTATGCATATTCTACGTCATAACGACTTTCTATAGTTTGCGCACGCGTTTGGAAATAAGAAAAGCTTACTTCCCACGTTTTTTAAAATCACAGCTTCTAGAAGGTTTACATGATTTCTTAAAAAACACGAGTTTTTAGAAAATGTGTTTTATTTCATAAATAGCCTCAACAAAGTATGCACATTCTACGTCATAATGACTTTCTATAGTTTGCGGATGCGTCCGGAAATAAGAAAAGCTTACTTCCCTATTTTTTAAAATCACAGCTTCTAGAATGTTTACATGATTTCGTCAAAAACATGAGTTTTTAGAAAATTTGTTTTATTTCATAAATGGAATCTACAACGTATGCACATTCTACATCATAACGACTTTCTATAGTTGGCGCATGCGTCCGGAAATAAGAGAAGCTTACTTCCCACGTTTTTTAAAATCATAGCTTCTAGAAGGTTTACATGATTTCTTAAAAAACACGAGTTTTTAGAAAATGTGTTTTATTTCATAAATGGAATCGAAAAAGTATGCACATTCTACGTCATAACGAATTTCTATAGTTTGCGCATGCGTTTGGAAATAAGAAAAGCTTACTTCCCCCATTTTTTAAAATCACAGCTTCTAGAAGGTTTACATGATTTCTTAAAAAACACGAGTTTTTAGAAAATGTGTTTTATTTCATAAATGGAATCAACCATGTATGCACATTCTACATCATAACGACTTTCTATAGTTTGCGCATGCATCAGGAAATAAAAAATGCTTACTTCCACCGTTTTTTAAAATCACAGCTTCTAGAAGGTTTACATGATTTCGTAAAAAACACTAGTTTTTAGAAAATGTGTTTTATTTCATAAATGGAATCTACAAAGTACGCACATTCTACGTCATAAAGACTTTCTATAGTTTGCGCATGCGTCCGGTAATAAGAAAAGCTTACTTGCCCCATTTTTTAAAATCATAGCTTCTAGAAGGTTTACACGATTTCTTAAAAAACACTAGTTTTTAGAAAATGTATTTTATTTCATAAATCGAATCAACAAAGTATGCACATTCCACGTCATAACGACTTTCTATACTTTGCGCATGCGTTTGGAAATAAGAAAAGCTTACTTCCCCCGTTTTTTAAAATCATAGCTTCTAGAAGGTTTACATGATTTCTTAAAAAACACGAGTTTTCAGAAAATGTGTTTTATTTCTTAAATGGAATCAACAAAGTATGCACATTCTACGTCATAATGACTTTCTATACTTTGCGCATGCGTTTGGAAATAAGAAAAGCTTACTTCCCACGTTTTTTAAAATCACAGCTTCTAGAAGGTTTACATGATTTCTTAAAAAACACGAGTTTTTAGAAAATGTGTTTTATTTCATTAATTGGAATCTACAAAGAATGCACATTCTACGTCATAAAGACTTTCTATAGTTTCCGCATGCGTCCGGAAATAAGAAAAGCTTACTTGCCCCATTTTTTAAAATCACAGCTTCTAGAAGGTTTACACGATTTTTTAAAAAACACTAGTTTTTAGAAAATGTGTTTTATTTCATAGATCGAATCAACAAAGTATGCACATTCTATGTCATAACGACTTTCTATACTTTGCGCATGTGTTTGGAAATAAGAAAAGCTTACTTCCCCCGTTTTTTAAAATCATAGCTTCTAGAAGGTTTACATGATTTCTTAAAAAACACGAGTTTTAAGAAAATGTGTTTATTTCTTAAATGGAATCAACAAAGTATGCACATTCTACGTCATAATGACTTTCTATAGTTTGCGCATGCGTCCGGAAATAAGAAAAGCTTACTTCCACTGTTTTTTAAAATCGCAGCTTCTAGAAGGTTTACATGATTTCTTAAAAAACACGAGTTTTTAGAAAATGTGTTTTATTTCATAAATGGAATCAACAAACTATGCACATTCTATGTCATAACGAATTTCTATAGTTTGCGCATTCGTCCGGAAATAAGAAAAGCTTACTTCCACCGTTTACTAAAATCACAGCTTCTAGAAGGTTTACATGATTTCGTAAAAAACACGAGTTTTTAGAAAATGTGTTTTATTTCATAAATGCAATCTACAAATTATGCACATTCTATGTCATAACGACTTTATATAGTTTGCGCATGCGTCCAGAAATAAGAATATCTTACTTCCCCTGTTTTTTAAAATCACAGCATCTAGAAGGTTTGCATGATTTCTTAAAAAACACGAGTTTTTAGAAAATGTGTTTTATTTCATAAATGGAATCTACAAAGTATGCACATTCTACGTCATAACGACTTTCTATAGTTTGCACATGCGTTTGGAAATAAGAAAAGCTTACTTCCCCCGTTTTTTAAAATCACAGATTCTAGAAGGTTTACATGATTTCTTAAAAAACACGAGTTTTTAGAAAATGTGCTTTATTTCGTAAATGGAATCTACCAAGTATGCACATTCTACGTCATAACAACTTTCTATAGTTTGCGCATTCGTCCGGAAATAAGAAAAGCTTACTTCCACCGTTTACTAAAATCACAGCTTCTAGAAGGTTTACATGATTTCGTAAAAAACACGAGTTTTTAGAAAATGTGTTTTATTTCATAAATGGAATCTACAAAGTATGCACATTCTACGTCATAATGACTTTCTATAGTTTGCGCATGCGTTTGGAAATAAGAAAAGCTTACTTCCCACGTTTTTTAAAATCACAGCTTCTAAAAGGTTTACATGATTTCTTAAAAAACATGAGTTTTTAGAAAATGTGTTTTATTTCATAAATAGAATCAACAAAGTATGCACATTCTTCGTCATAATGACTTTCTATAGTTTGCGCATGCGTCCGAAATAAGAAAAGCTCACTTCCACCGTTTTTTAAAATCAAAGCTTCTAGAAGGTTTACATGATTTCGTAAAAAACACGAGTTTTTAAAAAATGTGTTTTATTTCATAAATGGAATCTACAAAGTATGCACATTCTACGTCATAACGACTTTCTATAGTTTGCGCATGCGTCCGGAAATAAGAAAAGCTTAGTTCCCCCGTTTTTTAAAATCACAGATTCTACAAGGTTTACATGATTTCTTAAAAAACACGAGTTTTTAGAAAATGTGTTTTATTTCATAAATGGAATCAACAAAGTATGCACATTCTACGTCATAACGACTTTCTATAGTTTGCGCATGCGTTTGGAAATAAGAAAAGCTTACTTCCCCCGTTTTTTAAAATCACAGCTTCTAGAAGGTTTACATGATTTCTTAAAAAACATGAGTTTTTAGAAAATGTGTTTTATTTCATAAATGGTCTACCAAGTATGCACATTTTACGTCATAACGACTTTCTATAGTTTGCGCATGCGTCCGTAAATAAGAAAAGCTTACTTCCTCCGTTTTTTAAAATCACAGCTTCTAGAAGGTTTACATGATTTCTTAAAAAACACGAGTTTTTAGAAAATGTGTTTTATTTCATAAATGGAATCAACAAAGTATGCACATTATACGTCATAACGACTTTCTATAGTTTGCTCATGCGTTTGGAAATAAGAAAAGCTTACTTCCCCCGTTTTTTAAAATCACAGCTTCTGGAAGGTTTACATGATTTCTTAAAAAACACGAGTTTGTAGAAAATGTGTTTTATTTCTTAAATGGAATCAACAAAGTATGCACATTCTACGTCATAACGACTTTCTATAGTTTGCGCATTCGTTTGGAAATAAGAAAAGCTTACTTCCACCGTTTTTTCAAATCACAGCTTCTAGAAGGTTTACATGATTTCGTAAAAAACTCGAGTTTTTAGAAAATGTGTTTTTTTATTTAAATGGATTCAACAAAGTATGCACATTCTACGTCATAACGACTTTCTATAGTTTGCACATGCGTCCGGAAATAAGAAAAGCTTACTTCCACCGTTTTTTAAAATCACAGCTTCTAGAAGGTTTACATGATTTCTTAAAAAAACGAGTTTTTAAAAAATGTGTTTTATTTCATAAATGGAATCAACAAAGTATGCACATTCTACGTCATAACGACTTTCTATAGTTTGTGCATGGGTTTGGAAATAAGAAAAGTTTACTTCCCCCATTTTTTAAAATCACAGCTTCTAGAAGGTTTACATGATTTCTTAAAAAACACGAGTTTTTAGAAAATGTGTTTTATTTCATAAATGGAATCAACAAAGTATGCACATTTTACGTCATAACGACTTCTATAGTTTGCGCATTTGTCCGGAAATAAGAAAAGCTTACTTCCACCGTTTTTTAAAATCACAGCTTCTAGAAAGTTTACATGATTTCTTAAAAAACACGAGTTTTTAGAAAATGTGTTTTATTTCATAAATGTTATCAACAAAGTATGCACATTCTATGTCATAACGACTTTCTATAGTTTGCGCATGCGTTTGGAAATAAGAAAAGCTTACTTCCCCCGTTTTTTAAAATCACAGCTTCTAGAAGGTTTACATGATTTCTTAAAAAACACGAGTTTTTAGAAAATGTGTTTTATTTCATAAATGGAATCAATAAAGTATGCACATTCTACGTCATAACGACTTTCTATAGTTTGCGCATGCGTCCGGAAATAAGAAAAGCTTACTTCCCCCGTTTTTTAAAATCACAGCTTCTAGAAGGTTTACATGATTTCTTAAAAGACACGAGTTTTTAGAAAATGTGTTTTATTTCATAAATGGAATCCACAAAGTATGCAAATTCTACGTCATAACGACTTTCTATAGTTTGCGCATGCGTCGGGAAATAACAAAAGCTTACTTCCACCTTTTTTTAAAATCACAGCTTCTAGAAGGTTTACATGATTTCTTAAAAAAACACGAGTTTTTAGAAAATGTGTTTTATTTCATAAATGGTATCAACAAAGTATGCACATTCTACGTCATAACGACTTTCTATAGTTTGCGCATGCGTCCGGAAATAAGAAAAGCTTACTTCTCCCATTTTTTAAAATCACAGCTTCTAGAAGGTTTACATGATTTCTTAAAAAACACGAGATTTTAGAAAATGTGTTTTATTTCATAAATGGAATCAAGAAAGTATGCACATTTTACGTCATAACGACTTTTTATAGATTGCGCACGTGTCTGGAAATAATAAAAGCTTACTTCCACTGTTTTTTAAAATCACAGCTTCTAGAAGGTTTACATGATTTCTTAAAAAACACGAGTTTTTAGAAAATGTGTTTTATTTCATAAATGGAATCAACAAAGTATGCACATTCTACGTCATAACGACTTTCTATAGTTTGCGCATTCGGTTGGAAATAAGAAAAGCTTACTTCCACCGTTTTTTCAAATCACATCTTCTAGAAGGTTTACATGATTTCGTAAAAAACTCGAGTTTTTAGAAAATGTGTTTTTTTATATAAATGGAATCAACAAAGTATGCACATTCTACATCATAATGACTTTCTATAGTTTGCGCATGCGTCCGGAAATAAGAAAAGCTTACTTCCCCCGTTTTTTAAAATCACAGCTTCTAGAAGGTTTACATGATTTCTTAAAAAACACGAGTTTTTAGAAAATGTGTTTTATTTCATAAATGGAATCAACAAAGTATGCACATTCTACGTCATAACGACTTTCTATAGTTTGCGCATCCGTCCGGAAATAAGAAAAGCTTACTTCTCCCATTTTTTAAAATCACAGCTTCTAGAAGGTTTACATGATTTCTTAAAAAACACGAGTTTTTAGAAAATGTGTTTTATTTCATAAATGGAATCAACAAAGTATGCACATTCTACATCATAACGACTTTCTATAGATTGCACATGTGTCTGGATATAAGAAAAGCTTACTTCCACTGTTTCTTAAAATCACAGCTTCTAGAAGATTAACATGATTTCTTAAAAAACACAAGTTTTTAGAAAATGTGTTTTATTTCATAAATGGAATCAACAAAGTATGCACATTTTACGTCATAATGACTTTCTATAGTTTGCGCATTCGTTTGGAAATAAGAAAAGCTTACTTCCACTGTTTTTTAAAATCACAGCTTCTAGAAGGTTTACATGATTTCGTAAAAAACATGAGTTTTTAGAAAATGTGTTTTATTTCATAAATGGAATCTACAAAGTATGCACATTCTACGTCATAATGACTTTCTATAGTTTGTGCATGGGTTTGGAAATAAGAAAAGCTTACTTCCACCGTTTTTTAAAATCACCGCTTATAGAAGGTTTACATGATTTCTTAAAAAACACGAGTTTTTAGAAAATGTGTTTTAGTTCATAAATGGAATCAACAAAGTATGCACATTCTACGTCATAACGACTTTCTATAGTTTGCGCATTCGTCCGGAAATAAGAAAAGCTTTCTTCCACCGTTTTTTAAAATCACAACTTCTAGAAAGTTTACATGATTTCTTAAAAAACACGAGTTTTTAGAAAATGTGTTTTATTTCATAAATGGTATCAACAAAGTATGCACATTCTATGTCATAACGACTTTCTATAGTTTGCGCATGCGTTTGGAAATAAGAAAAGCTTACTTCCCCCGTTTTTTAAAATCACAGCTTCTAGAAGGTTTACATGATTTCTTAAAAAACACGAGTTTTTAGAAAATGTGTTTTATTTCATAAATGGAATCAACAAAGTATGCACATTCTAAGTCATAACGACTTTCTATAGTTTGCACATTCGTCTGGAAATAAGAAAAGCTTACTTCCACCGTTTTTTAAAATCACAGCTTCTAGAAGGTTTACATGATTTCGTAAAAAACACGAGCTTTTAGAAAATGTGTTTTATTTCATAAATGGAATCAACAAAGTATGCACATTCAACGTCATAACGACTTTCTATACTTTGCGCATGCGTTTGGAAATAAGAAAAGCTTACTTCCCCCGTTTTTTAAAATCACAGCTTCTAGAAGGTTTACATGATTTCTTAAAAAACACGAGTTTTTAAAAAATGTGTTTTATTTCATAAATGGAATCTACAAAGTATGCACATTCCACGTCATAACGACTTTCTATAGTTTGCGCATGCGTCCGGAAATAAGAAAAGCTTACTTCCCCCGTTTTTTAAAATCACAGCTTCTAGAAGGTTTACATGATTTCTTAAAAAACTCGAGTTTTTAGAAAATGTGTTTTATTTCATAAATGGAATCAACAAAGTATGCACATTCTACGTCATAACGACTTTCTATAGTTTGCACATGCGTCCGGAAATAAGAAAAGCTTACTTCCACCGTTTTTTAAAATCATAGCTTCTAGAAGGTTTTCATGATTTCTTTAAAAACACGAATTTTTAGAAAATGTGTTTTATTTCATAAATGGAATCAACAAAGTATGCACATTCTACGTCATAACGACTTTCTATAGTTTGCGCATGCGTTTGGAAATAAGAAAAGCTTACTTCCCCCGTTTTTTAAAATCACAGCTTCTAGAAGGTTTACATGATTTCTTAAAAAACAGGAGGTTTTAGAAAATGTGTTTTATTTCATAAATGGAATCAACAAAGTATGCACATTCTACGTCATAACGACTTTCTATAGTTTGTGCATGCGTCCGTAAATAAGAAAAGCTTACTTCCACCATTTTTTGAAATCACAGCTTCTAGAAGGTTTACATGATTTCGTAAAAAACACGAGATTTTAGAAACTCTGTTTTATTTCATAAATGGAATCAACAAAGTATGCACATTCTACGTCATAACGACTTTCTATAGTTTGCGCATGCGTCCGGAAATAAGAAAAGCTTACTTCCACCGTTTTTAAAAATCATAGCTTCTAAAAGGTTTACATGATTTCGTAAAAAACATGAGTTTTTAGAAAATTTGTTTTATTTGATAAATGGAATCTACAAAGTATGGACATTCCACGTCATAACGACTTTCTATAGTTTGCGCATGCATCCGGAAATAAGAAAAGCTTACTTCCCCCGTTTTTTAAAATCACAGCTTCTAGAAGGTTTACATGATTTCTTAAAAAACAAGAGTTTTAGAAAATGTGTTTTATTTCATAAATGCAATCAACAAAGTATGCACATTCTACGTCATAACGAATTTCTATAGTTTGCACATGCGTCCGGAAATAAGAAAAGCTTACTTCCACCGTTTTTTAAAATCATAGCTTCTAGAAGGTTTTCATGATTTCTTTAAAAACACGAATTTTTAGAAAATGTGTTTTATTTCATAAATGGAATCAACAAAGTATGCACATTCTACGTCATAACGACTTTCTATAGTTTGCGCATGCGTTTGGAAATAAGAAAAGCTTACTTCCCCCGTTTTTTAAAATCACAGCTTCTAGAAGGTTTACATGATTTCTTAAAAAACAGGAGGTTTTAGAAAATGTGTTTTATTTCATAAATGGAATCAACAAAGTATGCACATTCTACGTCATAACGACTTTCTATAGTTTGCGCATGCGTCCGTAAATAAGAAAAGCTTACTTCCACCATTTTTTGAAATCACAGCTTCTAGAAGGTTTACATGATTTCGTAAAAAACACGAGATTTTAGAAACTCTGTTTTATTTCATAAATGGAATCAACAAAGTATGCACATTCTACATCATAACGACTTTCTATAGTTTGCGCATGCGTCCGGAAATAAGAAAAGCTTACTTCCACCGTTTTTAAAAATCATAGCTTCTAAAAGGTTTACATGATTTCGTAAAAAACACGAGTTTTTAGAAAATGTGTTTTATTTGATAAATGGAATCTACAAAGTATGGACATTCCACGTCATAACGACTTTCTATAGTTTGCGCATGCATCCGGAAATAAGAAAAGCTTACTTCCCCCGTTTTTTAAAATCACAGCTTCTAGAAGGTTTACATGATTTCTTAAAAAACAAGAGTTTTAGAAAATGTGTTTTATTTCATAAATGGAATCAACAAAGTATGCACATTCTACGTCATAACGACTTTCTATAGTTTGCGCATGCGTTTGGAAATAAGAAAAGCTTACTTCTCCCGTTTTTTAAAATCACAGCTTCTAGAAGGTTTACATGATTTGTTAAAAAACACGAGTTTTTAGAAAATGTGTTTTATTTCATAAATGGAATCAACAAAGTATGCACATTCTACGTCATAGCGACTTTCTATAGTTTCCGCATGCGTCCGGAAATAAGAAAAGCTTACTTCCACCGTTTTTTAAAATCACAGCTTCTAGAAGGTTTACATGATTTCGTAAAAAACACGAGTTTTTAGAAAATGTGGTTTATTTCATAAATGGAATGTACAAAGTATGCACATTCTACGTCATAACGACTTTCTATAGTTTGCGCATGCGTCCGGAAATAAGAAAAGCTTACTTCCACCGTTTTTTAAAATCACAGCTTCTAGACGGTTTACATGATTTCGTAAAAAACACGAGTTTCTAGAAAATGTGTTTTATTTAATAAATGGAATCTACAAAGTATGCGCATTCTACGTCATAACGACTTTCTATAGTTTGCGCATGCATCCGGAAATAAGAAAAGCTTACTTCCCCCGATTTTTAAAATCACAGCTTCTAGAAGGTTTACAACATTTCTTGAAAAACATGAGTTTTTAGAAAATGTGCTTTATTTCATAAATGGAATCAACAAAGTATGCACATTCTACGTCATAACGAATTTCTATAGTTTGCGCATGCGTCCGCAAAGAAGAAAAGCTTACTTCCACCATTTTTTAAAATCACAGCTTCTAGAGGATTTACATGATTTCTTAAAAAACACGAGTTTTTAGAAAATGTGCTTTATTCAATTAATGGAATCAACAAAGTATGCACATTCTACATCATAACGTCTTTCTATAGTTTGTGCATTCATCCGGAAATAAGAAAAGCTTACTTCCACCGTTTTTTAAAATCACATCTTCTAGAAGGTTTACATGATTTCGTAAAAAACACGAGTTTTTAGAAAATGTGCTTTATTTCATAAATGGAATCTACAAAGCATGCACATTCAACGTCATAACGACTTTCTATAGTTTGCGCATGCGTCCGGAAATAAGAAAACCTTACTTCTCCCGTTTTTTAAAATCACAGCTTCTAGAAGGTGTACATCATTTCTTAAAAAACACGAGTTTTTAGAAAATGTGTTTTATTTCATATATGGAATCAACAAAGTATGCACATTCTACGTCATAACGACTTTCTATAGTTTGCGCATGCGTCCGAAAATAACAAAAGCTTACTTCCACCTTTTATTAAAATCACAGCTTCTAGAAGGTTTACATGATTTCTTAAAAAACATGAGTTTTTAGAAAATGTGTTTTATTTCATAAATGGAATCAACAAAGTATGCACATTCTACGTCATAACGACTTTCTATAATTTGCACATTCGTCTGGAAATAAGAAAAGCTAAGTTCCACCGTTTTTTAAAATCACAGCTTCTAGAAGGTTTACATGATTTCGTAAAAAACACGAGCTTTTAGAAAATGTGTTTTATTTCATAAATGGAATCAACAAAGTATGCACATTCTACGTCATAACGACTTTCTATAGTTTGCGCATGCGTTTGGAAATAAGAAAAGCTTACTTCCCCTGTTTTTTAAAATCACAGCTTCTAGAAGGTTTACATAATTTGTTAAAAAACACGAGTTTTTAGAAAATGTGTTTTATTTCATAAATGGAATCAACAAAGTATGCACATTCTACGTCATAACGACTTTCTATAGTTTGCGCATGCGTTTGGAAATAAGAAAAGCTTACTTCTCCTGTTTTTTAAAATCAGAGCTTCTAGAAGGTTTACATGATTTCTTAAAAAACACGAGTTTTTAGAAAATGTGTTTTATTTCATAAATGGAATCAACAATGTATGCACATTCTACGTCATAGCGACTTTCTATAGTTTGCGCATGCGTCCGGAAATAAGAAAAGCGTACTTCCACCATTTTTTAAAATCGCAGCTTCTAGAAGGTTTACATGATTTCGTAAAAAACACGAGTTTTTAGAAAATGTGGTTTATTTCATAAATGGAATCTACAAAGTATGCACATTCTACGTCATAACGACTCTCTATAGTTTGCGCATGCGTCCGGAAATAAGAAAAGCTTACTTCCCCCGTTTTTTAAAATCACAGCTTCTAGAAGGTTTACATGATTTCGTTAAAAACACGAGTTTTTAGAAAATGTGTTTTATTTCATAAATGGAATCTACAAAGTATGCACATTCTACGTCATAACGACTCTCTATAGTTTGCGCATGCGTCCGGAAATAAGAAAAGCTTACTTCCCCCGTTTTTTAAAATCACAACTTCTAGAAGGTTTACATGATTTCTTAAAAAACACGAGTTTTTAGAAAATGTGTTTTATTTCATAAATGGACTTAACAAAGTATGCACATTCTACGTCATAACGACTTTCTATAGATTGCACATGTGTCCGGAAATAAGAAAAGCTTACTTCCACCGTTTTTTAAAATCACAGCTTCTAGAAGGTTTACATGATTTCTTAAAAAACACGAGTTTTTAGAAAATGTGTTTTATTTCATAAATGGAATAAACAAAGTATGCACATTCTACGTCATAACGACTTTCTATAGTTTGCGCATTCGTCTGGAAATAAGAAAAGCTTACTTCCACCGTTTTTTGAAATCACAGCTTCTAGAAGGTTTAGATGATTTCGTAAAAAACTCGAGTTTTTAGAAAATGTGTTTTTTTTCATAAATGGAATCAACAAAGTATGCACATTCTACGTCATAACGACTTTCTATAGTTTCGCATGCGTCCGGAAATAAGAAAAGCTTACTTCCACCGTTTTTTAAAATCATAGCTTCTAGAAGGTTTTCATGATTTCTTAAAAAACACGAGTTTTTAGAAAATGTGTTTTATTTAATAAATGGAATCAACAAAGTATGCACATTCTACGTCATAACGACTTTCTATAGTTTGCGCATGCGTTTGGAAATAAGAAAAGCTTACTTCCCCCGTTTTTTAAAATCACAGCTTCTAGAAGGTTTACATGATTTCTTAAAAAACACGAGGTTTTAGAAAATGTGTTTTATTTCATAAATGGAATCAACAAGGTATGCAGATTGTACGTCATAACGACTTTCGATAGTTTGCGCATGCGTCCGTAAATAAGAAAAGCTTACTTCCACCGTTTTTTGAAATCACAGCTTCTAGAAGGTTTACATGATTTCGTAAAAAACACGAGATTTTAGAAAATGTGTTTTATTTCATAAATGGAATCAACAAAGTATGCAAATTCTATGTCATAACGACTTTCTATAGTTTGCGCATGCGTCCGGAAATAAGAAAAGCTTACTTCTCGCGTTTTTTAGAATCACAGCTTCTAGAAGGTTTACATGATTTCTTAAAAAACATGAGTTTTTAGAAAATGTGTTTTATTTCATAAATGGAATCAACAAAGTGTTCACATTCTACTTCATAACGACTTTCTATAGTTTGCGCATGCGTCCGGAAATAAGAAAAGCTTACTTCCACCTTTTTTTAAAATCACAGCTTCTAGAAGGTTTACATGATTTCTTAAAAAACATGAGTTTTTAGAAAATGTGTTTTATTTCATAAATGGAATCAACAAAGTATGCACATTCTACATCATAACGTCTTTCTATAGTTTGTGCATTCATCCGGAAATAAGAAAAGCTTACTTCCACCGTTTATTAAAATCACATCTTCTAGAAGGTTTACATGATTTCGTAAAAAACACAAGTTTTTAGAAAATGTGCTTTATTTCATAAATGGAATCTACAAAGCATGCACATTCAACGTCATAACGACTTTCTATAGTTTGCGCATGCGTCCGGAAATAAGAAAACCTTACTTCTCCCGTTTTTTAAAATCACAGCTTCTTGAAGGTTTACATGATTTCTTAAAAAACACGAGTTTTTAGAAAATGTGTTTTATTTCATAAATGGAATCAACAAAGTATGCACATTCTACGTCATAACGACTTTCTATAGTTTGCTCATTCGTCCGGAAATAAGAAAAGCTTACTTCCACCGTTTTTTAAAATCACAGCTTCTAGAAGGTTTACATGATTTCATAAAAAACACGAGTTTTTAGAAAATGTGTTTTATTTGATAAATGGAATCTACAAAGTATGCACATTCCACGTCATAACGACTTTCTATAGTTTGCGCATGCGTCCGGAAATAAGAAAAGCTTACTTCCCCCATTTTTTAAAATCAAAGCTTCTAGAAGGTTTATATGATTTCTTAAAAAACAAGATTTATAGAAAATGTGTTTTATTTCATAAATGGAATCAACAAAGTATCAACCTTCTACGTCATAACGACTTTCTATGGTTTGCGCATGCGTTTGGAAATAAGAAAAGCTTACTTCTCCTGTTTTTTAAAATCACAGCTTCTAGAAGGTTTACATGATTTCTTAAAAAACACGAGTTTTTAGAAAATGTGTTTTAATTCATAAATGGAATCAACAAAGTATGCACATTCTATGTCATAGCGACTTTCTATAGTTTGCGCATGCGTCCGGAAATAAGAAAAGCTTACTACCACCGTTTTTTAAAATCACAGCTTCTAGAAGGTTTACATGATTTCGTAAAAAACACGAGTTTTTAGAAAATGTGGTTTATTTCATAAATGGAATCTACAAAGTATGCACATTCTACGTCATAACGACTTTCTATAGTTTGCGCATGCGTCCGGAAATAAGAAAAGCTTACTTCCACCGTTTTTTAAAATCACAGCTTCTAGAAGGTTTACATGATTTCGTTAAAAACACGAGTTTTTAGAAAATGTGTTTTATTTCATAAATGGAATCTACAAAGTATGCACATTCTACGTCATAATGACTCTCTATATTTTGCGCATGCGTTCGGAAATAAGAAAAGCTTACTTCCCCCGTTTCTTAAAATCACAACTTCTAGAAGGTTTACATGATTTCTTAAAAAACAAGAGTTTTTAGAAAATGTGTTTTATTTCATAAATGGAATCAACAAAGTATGCACATTCTACGTCATAACGACTTTCTATAGTTTGCACATGCGTCCGGAAATAAGAAAAGCTTACTTCCACCGTTTTTTAAAATCACAGCTTCTAGAAGGTTTACATGATTTCGTAAAAAACACGAGTTTCTAGAAACTGTGTTTTATTTCATAAATGGAATCTACAAAGTATGCACATTCTACGTCATAACGACTTTCTATAGTTTGTGCATGCATCCAGAAATAAGAAAAGCTTACTTCCCCCATTTTTTAATATCACAGCTTCTAGAAGGTTTACAAGATTTCTTAAAAAACACGAGTTTTTAGAAAATGTGTTTTATTTCATAAATGGAATCAACAAAGTATGGACATTCTACGTCATAACGACTTTCTATAGTTTGCGCATGCGTCCGCAAAGAAGAAAAGCTTACTTCCACCGTTTTTTAAAATCACAGCTTCTAGAGGGTTTACATGATTTCTTAAAAAATACGAGTTTTTAGAAAATGTGTTTTATTGAATTAATGGATGTTAAATTTTCAGAATTTACTTCAATATGATCTAGGATCTTAACTGAGAGAACAACATGTACAGCATATCTACAGCATATCAATCATGGAGACAATAATGCAAGCACACAAGAGACACAAAGATTTACTTGGGGAAAACCATAAAGGTGAAAAACCCCAATAACTTCCTCAGAGATAGATAGAGCAATGATACAACCAACCAAGAGAGATAGCCATAACCTAGCAGCAGATCCTCCTCCTCCATAAGTGCGCCACTCCTCCTTGAGTGCATGTGTGAGAAGTGAGTGAGTAAATAGAGTGCCTCCCGCACTCTATTTATACTTGACTTGACTTGCCTTTTTACATAACTCATGTAGGCTCGAACTTAACCACATAATATAATACTGACTGGGCCGACCCCCAATAGGGTGGTCTAATAACCCTTTGACCCACATGGCCGACCCCCAATAGGGTGGTCTAATAACCCTTCGACCCACATGACTTATATAGAGCCGACCCCAACAAGGTGGTCTAATAACCCATCAAGTATAAGTTACGACACTTACAATATAAATGATGACACTTCCGTATAGAGGAATAATACCATCTCTATAGGAGTACATACAACATACATATATGAAATACATTCCGAAGTTACATATACATCAACACTCCCTCTTAACTAGGAAGGTATTTCTCAGCACAGTTCTTCTAGCACAAGTCATCTTCTCTGGATCATCGTCACTAGATAATCGTCATCGAGTCATCATCATCATCACTACTGCTGCTATCTCAATCAATCTCTGAATCTACTCGTCATAGGAAGTTCTACAGAGCCAGTCCTTTTTCATACTGGATGTAGGCCCACCACCTGCAGGTCTTCGTCATCACTGGCCATACTGTGGAATCCTCAGGACTTATTACGTGCGTCACAAAACCTCGAAAGAGCATCCCAGGCTGTTACGAGCACACGGCTCTACCTATAGGATCTCCCAGGGCACAAATTACATGTGACCTCACCACAAAACCTCGAAAGAGAATCCCAGGACTGATTACGAGCACAAGGCTCAACCTATCGGATCTCCCAGGGCACAAATTACATGTGGTCACCTCAAAACCTCGAAAGAGCATCCCAGGACTGATTACGAGCACACAGCTCAACCTATCGGATCTCCCAGGGCACAAATTACATGTGGTCATGGCAAAACCTCGAAAGAGCATCCCAGGACTGATTACGAGCACACAGCTCAACCTATCGGATCTCCCAGGGCACAGATTACATGCCATAGGACAAAACCTTGAAAGAGCATCTGCCAGATATCCCAGGGCACAAATTACATGCCATAGACAAAACCTCGAAAGACTATTTGCAGATCTCCCAGGGCACAAATTATATGTCCTCCCAAGCAAAACCTCGAAAGAGCATTTGCCAGATGTCCTAGGGCACAAATTACATGCCATAGGCAAAACCTCGAAAGACCATCTGCAAATCTCCCAGGGCACAAATTACATGCTTATCTGCACAACCTGATCCACGGCCACAGAGTATCAACCTGATACTCACCATACATCATCCTGATGTATCCACGATCATCCTGATCATCACTGCAACATCCTGCTGCATGTCATCTGGAGCAACATCCTGAAGCTCGTCATCTATGATCATCCTGATCATCACTGCAACATCCTGCTGCATGTCATCATACCTGATCCACCTGATCATCAATGCATCTACCTGATGCATACCAAGTATCTACCTGATACATATCATCATACATGATCTTCCTGATCATCAAAGTATCCACCTGATACAAATACAAGTACATGATACATATCACCATACATGATCCACCTGATCATACAATGTACCCATCTGATACATATACAGATACATGGTCCAAGCATCCAACATGATGCATATACAAAATACATACACATGATCCAACTAATCACATCCAGCATCTACATGATGCGTACATACATACATAAAAATGATCCAACTGATCATATCCAGCATCTACATGATGCGTACATACATACATAAAAATGATCCAACTGATCATATCCAGCATCCAACATGATGCGTACATACATACATAAAAATGATCCAACTGATCATATCCAGCATCCAACATGATGCGTACATACATAGATAACAATGATCCAACTGATCATATCCAGGCAGAAACCAGAACATCATCCTGATGCTCATCATCCAGCGCTTACATCCACAGCCATGTGAAGGATCCTCCTTCCAACATGCTTGGAATGGCTTCAGCAAATGTGTCCATCACTTCTTCCTCGAAGTGTCCTCGATCTGAAGAACGCCAAGCCTCTCTCTGAAGTACTCGAACTTCACTCTGGCTAGTGGCTTCGTCAGCACATCTGCAATCTGCTCGTCCGTCGCAATATACAGAAGCTTCACAGCTCCTCTCGGCACCATATCCCTGATATAGTGATATTTGATCTCTATCTGTTTCGACCTGTCATGAAACACTGGGTTCTCGGACAGCTTCACACAACTTTGGTTATCACAGAAGATACCAGTAGCTTCCAATGGGAGATCAAATAACTCAGACAGTAGCTTCCGTAGCCAGACTGCCTCACAACTAGCTGAACAGGCTGCAACATACTCTGCCTCAGCTGTACTTAGTGCTACACAGGACTACTTCCTGCTAAACCAAGAGATCACACCTGATCCCATACTGAAGCAACACCCAGATGTGCTCTTCCTGTCTGCAGCACTGCCAGCCCAATCTGAATCAACATAACCCTGCAGGTTAAACTTTTGATTCTCCTCATACCTGAGCCCATAATCCACTGTACCCTTCGGGTACCTCAGAACATGCTTTACAGCAACCAGGTGAACACTCCTCGGATCCGTCAGGAACTGGCTCAATGTGTTCGCAGCAAAGCAAATGTCTGGTCTCGTGTTCATCAGGTACATCAAGGACCCAATCATCTGACGATACAAAGAGACATCAACGGCTTAGATGAAGCATCACATAGAAGCTTCAGATTCGATTCCATAGGTGTGGCTATATCCTTGCAGTCCATCATCCCGAACCTCTTCAGGATCTCTACTACATACTTCCCTTGTCCAAGGAAGATTCCATATGCACTCTGCCACACCACCATGCCAAAAACAAATAGTGCATCATCCCAAGTTCTTCATCTCAAACTTAGAAGAAAGATTCCGCTGCGTGTCGACAATCAATCTATCTTTACCTGTAACAAACAGGTTATCTGCATACAAAAGTAGTATCACTGGATTTCCTTCTTCAACCTTGTAGAAAAGGTTGGAATCTGCTTTACTCTTGGTAACGCCCAAACTGGATAGAAAGCTGTCTATCCTACCATACCAAGTTCTGCACACATATATGACTACACCATGCTGTCTTGAGATCCATCTGGTGCATCTTCTATTTCATCACTTTTATATTTCTCAATGCTGCCATCTGCAACATGCTTGATCTGATAGTTCCATTTGGAAGTCATAACAAACTTCCCTTCACATCTTGGGACTACATCCCAAACATCATTCTTCATGATCGACGGATCATGGCATTCCATTTCTTCATCCCAGATCCTGGGAACTTCAATATCTTCAATAAATAAATTTGTTGCTGAACAAATGTTGTAGTTCTTCTTTTGTAGGAGATGGCATACGATCTTTCCTACACAACAAGTTAGATTGCATGATTAGAAAACATCTCATAGTTTTCAGAACAAATTCTTACACATAAATAAATATGTCATCCAGTCATGCAATTATCTTAGCCAATGCTTCAATACAACATTTATCCATATTCCGTAATTTTCTAGATGCCTTCCAATCTCTACCAGAACATTGTTCAGAGTGTGTACAGCTCCCAACATGTCAGCAAAGAGGTTTCATTCTAGATAAGTAGCAATGGAATGTTGTACAGTGCCATAGGCTACTTACCCATGCATATTAGTAGTATATTGTTCATTAATGTAATTATTCTAATATGCACAATACATATCCTAAGTCTAAGACCATGAGCATATACATCATTGAACAATTTTATTTAAACAAACAAATATGCAAGAAGTTAAAATACTTATCTTTGTTTGTTCGTTGGGTGGACTCCCTCTGAGTCTTTGCTTCCTTACAGGAGCTGCTGGAGTCCTAATCTGGAGTAGCTTCTTCTACACCTTTCTGTTGTGGAAAGATGGTCAACTCCCTCTGAATATCTGCATCCTTGCAGAAACTACTGAAGTGTGTTCCTTTGCTTTCTTGCAGGAACAACTGGAGTGTGCTCCCTCTTGATCTTTGCTTCCTGGATTACCTGTTCTTGAACTCATATTCATCCTTGGTTCCTATGCATGCTTATTAGTATCATGAATGTGTTATCCTTGTGATCTCATATAAAATCATACATTTATTAGTATACTATTAAAACACAATAATCTCAAGCATGTATAGTCATGATCATTTCAAACAGAAATAATAAGCATTATCATTCAAGGTTTATGTAGGATTCTTATGGTTAGTCAAATCATAAGAAGCATAACATGTCTAAACCTGTAATTACTCAAACCTATGACTCTTCAGGTTAGTTGAATCATCAATCAAGAAAAGAGATATAATATGCATAAAACCTGTGATTATTCAAACCTATACCTTCATGATTCTTCTGGTTAGTCATATCATCAATTATGGTAATAAATATAATATGCATACAGCCATGACTTATTCAAACCTACGACTTCATGAATAATCATTATCAAACAACACAACAGTATAAGATCCTAACACAAGGTAGGATTCTATCTTGATATAGGAAAAACATACCTGGATTAGCATGCTAGCTATTTATGTCTAACATACTCACATGATGTCTTCTTGTTCTTCTTCAATGACTTGTGCTAGTAACCTGTATATCTCATAGGTTAACTATTACAAAACCAAGTTATACATACCTCGTAAATGGATCTTCTATGAGATCCATGACAATGGATGAGTCTTTGTCCTCATGTTATCATGATCATATGTTCTTGGACCAGAACATGATTTGTCTTTCTTGGTGTACCTTTCATGTTAGTAGACAACATAAACCTCATACAACACCATAATGCATTAGTACAATCATAAGTGTCAACACCCTAACCAATAAATATCTTCTATCATGCATTCATAATTTTGTTAAGGTGATACGACAAATCTAAAATCAAAATTGTACTAACCGTAATAACATGAAGACAAACATACCATAAACTTAATCATGGACAAATATCGAAACATACCTCGATGAGTCATACCTGTTGAGATCGCTTGTAATCTTCTTATGTAAGGCCTTAGCCTCATCTCCCTCTGAAACAGGAACTTCTTTACTCATGCAGATGATCAATCCATCTTCTTCTAGGATTAACCCAATCCACTTGATTTGCAAGAACTGGACCTGGAGCTGGATATGGGTTTGTCAGAGAAACCCCAAAATTCAAACTTTGAATTTCAAACTTTCGAAAGGATAGAAATATGCGCCTTGATGAGCTGATCAAACTGGTATATTCAGAATTTGAAAACTGCAAAGTTTCATTCCTCAATTTTGCCTTTGAAACTTCCGGATTCACTGGACGTGACCCTGAACTGGGGTTTGATGAAGCCCACATTTTTTTTTTTTTTTTTTTTTTGCCCCATCAAAATGTTTGATCCAAAGCTCTAAGCTTCTATTTTTCTGAGGAGCTTCCAGCCGTGGTCACAGATTTCAAAAATTCTCATTTTTATAGAAGCCCTAATTTTCCACTTTTCTGATCAAAGTCTCGAACTAGGGTCTAATCACGCCCGGCCTTCTGCCCAACCAAAAATTCTGATCTTGGTCTCTAAATTTCTATTTTGATGAGTAGCATCCAGCCGTGGTCTCCGATTACAAAAATTCCAACTTTCTCCAAATCCCTAAATTCCGGAAGCCATGAATGAAGGTACCAAAAAATAATTCTGTTTTGACAGAAATATGTACCTGATTGTTTCTGGTGTAACACCGAAATTTTTGATCCACAGGGTCTGAAAACGTTTCCTGAGATAGCCTGACCTGTTATCTTTCCATCCTGACAGGTCTGACCTCAATTGGATTCTCTGAGAGAGAGTTATTCCAAATGTCACAACGTGACCTGTTTTGGGATAAAACAGGAGAGCGAACTTGTACGGCGTGCCACGTGTCACTGTTTTAACTTCGGCCTCTGAAAAAGTTTTCTGAGATAGTACCAACTGTGTAATACCTGTCACTTTTTACAAAATTTCATTTGGAGCTTCCTAGCCCAATATATGACCTTTTTCCCAAGGTCACCTGATTTTGACTCAGATCTGGAAGAGGCAGAAACCCTATGTTGTACAGATCATAAATCACAAAGTACAACGAATTAGAGGTTGTCCTTTGGACACAAGATACCTGGAGATCTTATCTTCGGCCTGTAACAATTTCAAATCCGAAAACTTCGCCAAAACGGATTTATAGCGAAAGTGCTACGATGACGGGTTTTTGCTATATCAAGCCCTAGCATCGTAAGTGCAACAAGTGTCATACATGCCATATCATGCCTTCTTTCAGGCTAGCTCTGATACCATGTTAAATTTTCAGAATTTACTTCAATATGATCTAGGATCTTAACTGAGAGAACAACATGTACAGCATATCTACAGCATATCAATCATGGAGACAATAATGCAAGCACACAAGAGACACAAAGATTTACTTGGGGAAAACCATAAAGGTGAAAAACCCCAATAACTTCCTCAGAGATAGATAGAGCAATGATACAACCAACCAAGAGAGATAGCCATAACCTAGCAGCAGATCCTCCTCCTCCATAAGTGCGCCACTCCTCCTTGAGTGCATGTGTGAGAAGTGAGTGAGTAAATAGAGTGCCTCCCGCACTCTATTTATACTTGACTTGACTTGCCTTTTTACCTAACTCATGTAGGCTCGAACTTAACCACATAATATAATACTGACTGGGCCGACCCCCAATAGGGTGGTCTAATAACCCTTTGACCCACATGGCCGACCCCCAATAGGGTGGTCTAATAACCCTTCGACCCACATGACTTATACAGAGCCGACCCCAACAAGGTGGTCTAATAACCCATCAAGTATAAGTTACGACACTTACAATATAAATGACGACACTTCCGTATAGAGGAATAATACCATCTCTATAGGAGTACATACAACATACATATATGAAATACATTCCAAAGTTACATATACATCAACAATGGAATCAACAAAGTGTTCACATTCTACATCATAACGTCTTTCTATAGTTTGTGCATTCGTCCGGAAATAAGAAAAGCTTACTTCCACCGTTTTTTAAAATCACATCTTCTAGAAGGTTTACATGATTTCGTAAAAAACACGAGTTTTTAGAAAATGTGCTTTATTTCATAAATGGAATCTACAAGTATGCACATTCAACGTCATAACGACTTTCTATAGTTTGCGCATGCATCCGGAAATAAGAAAAGCTTACTTCTTCTGTTTTTTAAAATCACAGCTTCTAGAAGGTTTACATGATTTCTTAAAAAACACGAGTTTTTAGAAAATGTGTTTTATTTCATAAATGGAATCAACAAAGTATGCACATTCTACGTCATAACGACTTTCTATAGTTTGCACATTCGTCTGGAAATAAGATCAGCTTACTTCCACCGTTTTTTAAAATCACAGCTTCTAGATGGTTTACGTGATTTCGTAAAAAACACGAGTTTTTAGAAAATGTGTTTTATTTCATAAATGGAATCCACAAAGTATGCACATTCTACGTCATAACGACTTTCTATAGTTTGCGCATGCGTCCGGAAATAAGAAAAGCTTACTTCCACCGTTTTTTAAAATCACAGCTTCTAAAAGGTTTACATGATTTCGTAAAAAACACGAGTTTTTAGAAAATGTGTTTTATTTGATAAATGGAATCTACGAAGTATGCACATTCCACGTCATAACGACTTTCTATAGTTTGCGCATGCATTCGGAAATAAGAAAAGCTTACTTCCCCTGTTTTTTAAAATCACAGCTTCTAGAAGGTTTACATGATTTCTTAAAAAACAAGAGTTTTAGAAAATGTGTTTTATTTCATAAATGGAATCAACAAAGTATGCACATTCTACGTCATAACGACTTTCTATAGTTTGCGCATGCGTTTGGAAATAAGAAAAGCTTACTTCTCCCGTTTTTTAAAATCACAGCTTCTAGAAGGTTTACATGATTTGTTAAAAAACACGAGTTTTTAGAAAATGTGTTTTATTTCATAAATGGTATCAACAAAGTATGCACATTCTACATCATAGCGACTTTCTATAGTTTGCGCATGCGTCCATAAATAAGAAAAGCTTACTTCCACCGTTTTTTAAAATCACAGCTTCTAGAAGGTTTACATGATTTCGTAAAAAACACGACTTTTTAGAAAATGTGGTTTATTTCATAAATGGAATCTAAAAAGTATGCACATTCTACGTCATAACGACTTTCTATAGTTTGCGGATGCGTCTGGAAATAAGAAAAGCTTACTTCCACCGTTTTTTAAAAGCACAGCTTCTAGACGGTTTACATGATTTCGTAAAAAACACGAGTTTCTAGAAAATGTGTTTTATTTCATTAATGGAATCTACAAATTATGCGCATTCTACGTCATAATGACTTTCTATAGTTTGCGCATGCATCCAGAAATAAGAAAAGCTTACTTCCCCCATTTTTTAAAATCACAGCTTCTAGAAGGTTTACAAGATTTCCTAAAAAACACGAGTTTTTAGAAAAAAGTGCTTTATTTCATAAATGGAATTAACAAAGTATGCACTTTCTACGTTATAACGACTTTCTATAGTTTGCGCATGAGTCCGGAAATAAGAAAAGCTTACTTCCACCGTTTTTTAAAATCACAGCTTCTAGAGGGTTTACATGATTTCTTAAAAAACACGAGTTTTCAGAAAATGTGTTTTATTCAATTAATGGAATCAACAAAGTATGCACATTCTACATCATAAAGTCTTTCTATAGTTTGTGCATTCATCCGGAAATAAGAAAAGCTTACTTCCACCGTTTTTTAAAATCACATCTTCTAGAAGGTTTACATGATTTCGTAAAAAACACGAGTTTTTAGAAAATGTGTTTTATTTGATAAATGGAATCTACAAAGTATGCAAATTACACGTCATAACGACTTTCTATAGTTTGCGCATGCGTCCGGAAATAAGAAAAGCTTACTTCCCCCGTTTTTTAAAATCACAGCTTCTAGAAGGTTTACATGATTTCTTAAAAAACAAGAGTTTTAGAAAATGTGTTTTATTTCATAAATGGAATCAACAAAGTATGCACATTCTACGTCATAACGACTTTCTATAGTTTGCGCATGCGTTTGGAAATAAGAAAAGCTTACTTCTCCTGTTTTTTAAAATCATAGCTTCTAGAAGGTTTACATGATTTGTTAAAAAACACGAGTTTTTAGAAAATGTGTTTTATTTCATAAATGGAATCAAGAAAGTATGCACATTCTACGTCATAGCGACTTTCTATAGTTTGCGCATGCGTCCGGAAATAAGAAAAGCTTACTTCCACCGTTTTTGAAAATCACAGCTTCTAGAAGGTTTACATGATTTCGTAAAAAACACGAGTTTTTAGAAAATGTGGTTTATTTCATAAATGGAATCTACAAAGTATGCACATTCTACGTCATAACGACTTTCTATAGTTTGCGCATGCGTCCGGAAATAAGAAAAGCTTACTTCCACCGTTTTTTAAAATCACAGCTTCTAGAAGGTTTACATGATTTCGTAAAAAACACGAGTTTTTAGAAAATATGTTTTATTTCATAAATGGAATCTACAAAGTATGCACATTCTACGTCATAATGACTCTCTATAGTTTGCGCATGCGTCCGGAAATAAGAAAAGCTTACTTCCCCCGTTTTTTAAAATCACAGCTTCTAGAAGGTTTACATGATTTCTTAAAAAACACGAGCTTTTAGAAAATGTGTTTTATTTCATAAATAGAATCAACAAAGTATGCACATTCTACGTCATAACGACTTTCTATAGTTTGCGCATGCGTCTGGAAATAAGAAAAGCTTACTTCCACCGTTGTTTAAAATCACAGCTTCTAGAAGGTTTACATGATTTCGTAAAAAACACGAGTTTCTAGAAAATGTGTTTTATTTCATAAATGGAATCTACAAAGTATGCACATTCTACGTCATAACGAATTTCTATAGTTTGCGCATGCATCCAGAAATAAGAAAAGCTTACTTCCACCGTTTTATAAAATCACAGCTTCTAGAAGGTTTACATGATTTCGTAAAAAACATGAGTTTCTAGCAAATGTGTTTTATTTCATAAATGGAATCTACAAAGTATGCACATTCTACGTCATAACGACTCTCTATAGTTTGCGCATGCGTCCGGAAATAAGAAAAGCTTACTTCCCCCATTTTTTAATATCACAGCTTCTAGAAGGTTTACAAGATTTCTTAAAAAACACGAGTTTTTAGAAAATGTGTTTTATTTCATAAATGCAATCGACAAAGTATGCACATTCTACGTCATAACGACTTTCTATAGTTTGTGCATGCATCCGCAAAGAAGAAAATCTTACATCCACCGTTTTTTAAAATCACAGCTTCTAGAGGGTTTACATGATTTCTTAAAAAACACGAGTTTTTAGAAAATGTGTTTTATTCAATTAATGGAATCAACAAAGTATGCACATTCTACATCATAACGTCTTTCTATAGTTTGTGCATTCATCCCGAAATAAGAAAAGCTTACTTCCACCGTTTTTTAAAATCACATCTTCTAGAAGGTTTACATGATTTCGTAAAAAACACGAGTTTTTAGAAAATGTGTTTTATTTCATAAATGGAATCTACAAAGTATGCAAATTCCACATCATAACGACTTTCTATAGTTTGCCCATGCGTCCGGAAATAAGAAAAGCTTACTTCCGCCGTTTTTTAAAATCACAGCTTCTAGAAGGTTTACATGATTTCTTAAAAAACAAGAGTTTTAGAAGATGTGTTTTATTTCATAAATGGAATCAACAAAGTATGCACATTCTACGTCATAACGACTTTATATAGTTTGCGCATGCGTTTGGAAATAAGAAAAGCTTACTTCTCCTGTTTTTTAAAATCACAGCTTCTAGAAGGTATACATGATTTGTTAAAAAACACGAGTTTTTAGAAAATGTGTTTTATTTCATAAATGGAATCAAGAAAGTATGCACATTCTACGTCATAGCGACTTTCTATAGTTTGCGCATGCATCCGGAAATAAGAAAAGCTTACTTCCACCGTTTTTGAAAATCACAGCTTCTAGAAGGTTTACATGATTTCGTAAAAAACACGAGTTTTTAGAAAATGTTGTTTATTTCATAAATGGAATCTACAAAGTATGCACATTCTATGTCATAACGGCTTTCTATAGTTTGCGCATGCGTCCGGAAATAAGAAAAGCTTACTTCCACCGTTTTTTAAAATCACAGCTTCTAAAAGGTTTACATGACTTCGTAAAAAACACGAGTTTTTAGAAAATGTGTTTTATTTGATAAATGGAATCTACGAAGTATGCACATTCCACGTCATAACGATTTTCTATAGTTTGCGCATGCATCCGGAAATAAGAAAAGCTTACTTCCCCCGTTTTTTAAAATCACAGCTTCTAGAAGGTTTACATGATTTCTTAAAAAACAAGAGTTTTAGAAAATGTGTTTTATTTCATAAATGGAATCAACAAAGTATGCACATTCTACGTCATAACGACTTTCTATAGTTTGCGCATGCGTTTGGAAATAAAAAAAGCTTACTTCTCCCGTTTTTTAAAATCACAGCTTCTAGAAGGTTTACATGATTTGTTAAAAAACACGAGTTTTTAGAAAATGTGTTTTATTTCATAAATGGAATCAACAAAGTATGCACATTCTACATCATAGCGACTTTCTATAGTTTGCGCATGCGTCCGGAAATAAGAAAAGCTTACTTCCACCGTTTTTTAAAATCACAACTTCTAGAAGGTTTACATGATTTCGTAAAAAACACGAGTTTTTAGAAAATGTGTTTTATTTCAAAAATGGAATCTACAAAGTATGCACATTCTACGTCATAACGACTTTCTATAGTTTGCGCATGCGTCCATAAATAAGAAAAGCTTACTTCCACCGTTTTTTAAAATCACAGCTTCTAGACGGTTTACATGATTTCGTAAAAAACACGAGTTTCTAGAAAATGTGTTTTATTTCATAAATGGAATCTACAAAGTATGCGCATTCTACGTCATAACGACTTTCTATAGTTTGCGCATGCATCCGGAAATAAGAAAAGCTTACTTCCCCCATTTTTTAAAATCACAGCTTCTAGAAGGTTTACAAGATTTCCTAAAAAACACGAGTTTTTAGAAAAAGTGCTTTATTTCATAAATGGTATCAACAAAGTATGCACATTCTACGTCATAACGAATTTCTATAGTTTGCGCATGCGTCCGGAAATAAGAAAAGCTTACTTCCACCGTTTTTTAAAATCACAGCTTCTAGAGGGTTTACATGATTTCTTAAAAAACACGAGTTTTGAAAAATGTGTTTTATTCAATTAATGGAATCAACAAAGTATGCACATTCTACATCATAACGTCTTTCTATAGTTTGTGCATTCATCCCGAAATAACAAAAGCTTACTTCCACCGTTTTTTAAAATCACATCTTCTAGAAGGTTTACATGATTTCGTAAAAAACACGAGTTTTTAGAAAATTTGTTTTATTTTGATAAATGGAATCTACAAAGTATGCAAATTCCACGTCATAACGACTTTCTATAGTTTTCCCATGCATCCGGAAATAAGAAAAGCTTACTTCCCCCGTTTTTTAAAATCACAGCTTCTAGAAGGTTTACATGATTTCTTAAAAAACAAGAGTTTTAGAAAATGTGTTTTATTTCATAAATGGAATCAACAAAGTATGCACATTCTACGTAATAACGACTTTATATAGTTTGCGAATGCGTTTGGAAATAAGAAAAGCTTACTTCTCCTGTTTTTTAAAATCACAGCTTCTAGAAGGTTTACTAGATTTGTTAAAAAACATGAGTTTTTAGAAAATGTGTTTTATTTCATAAATGGAATCTACGAAGTATGCACATTCTACGTCATAACGACTTTCTAGAAAATCACAGCTTTTTAGAAAATGTGTTTTATTTCATAAATGGAATCAAGAAAGTATGCACATTCTACGTCATAGCGACTTTCTATAGTTTGCGCATGCGTCCGGAAATAAGAAAAGCTTACTTCCACCGTTTTTGAAAATCACAGCTTCTAGAAGGTTTACATGATTTCGTAAAAAACATGAGTTTTTAGAAAATGTGGTTTATTTCATAAATGGAATCTACAAAGTATGCACATTCTACGTCATAACGACTTTCTATAGTTTGCGCATGCGTCCGGAAATAAGAAAAGCTTACTTCCACCGTTTTTTAAAATCACAGCTTCTAGAAGGTTTACATGATTTCGTAAAAAACATGAGTTTTTAGAAAATGTGTTTTATTTCATAAATGGAATCAACAAAGTATGCACATTCTACGTCATAACGACTCTCTATAGTTTGCGCATGCGTCCGGAAATAAGAAAAGCTTGCTTCCCCCGTTTTTTAAAATCACAGCTTCTAGAAGGTTTACATGATTTCTTAAAAAACACGAGTTTTTAGAAAATGTGTTTTATTTCATAAATAGAATCAACAAAGTATGCACATTCTACGTCATAACGACTTTCTATAGTTTGCGCATGCGTCCGGAAATAAGAAAAGCTTACTTCCAGCGTTTTTTAAAATCACAGCTTCTAGAAGGTTTACATGATTTCGTAAAAAACACGAGTTTTTAGAAAATGTGTTTTATTTCATAAATGGAATCTACAAAGTATGCACATTCTACGTCATAACGACTCTCTATAGTTTGCGCATGTGTCCGGAAATAAGAAAAGCTTACTTCCCCCGTTTTTTAAAATCACAGCTTCTAGAAGGTTTACTAGATTTGTTAAAAAACATGAGTTTTTAGAAAATGTGTTTTATTTCATAAATGGAATCTACGAAGTATGCACATTCTACGTCATAACGACTTTCTATAGTTTGCGCATGCGTCCGGAAATAAGAAAAGCTTACTTCCAGCGTTTTTTAAAATCACAGCTTCTAGAAGGTTTACATGATTTCGTAAAAAACATGAGTTTCTAGCAAATGTGTTTTATTTCATAAATGGAATCTACAAAGTATGCACATTCTACGTCATAACGACTCTCTATAGTTTGCGCATGCGTCCGGAAATAAGAAAAGCTTACTTCCCCCATTTTTTAATATCACAGCTTCTAGAAGGTTTACAAGATTTCTTAAAAAACATGAGTTTTTAGAAAATGTGTTTTATTTCATAAATGCAATCGACAAAGTATGCACATTCTACGTCATAACGACTTTCTATAGTTTGCGCATGCGTCCGCAAAGAAGAAAAGCTTACTTGCACCGTTTTTTAAAATCACAGCTTCTAGAGGGTTTACATGATTTCTTAAAAAACACGAGTTTTTAGAAAATGTGTTTTATTCAATTAATGGAATCAACAACGTATGCACATTCTACATCATAACGTCTTTCTATAGTTTGTGCATTCGTACGGAAATAAGAAAAGCTTACTTCCACCGTTTTTTAAAATCACATCTTCTAGAAGGTTTACATGATTTCGTAAAAAACACGAGTTTTTAGAAAATGTGCTTTATTTCATAAATGGAATCTACAAAGTATCCACATTCAACGTCATAACGACTTTCTATAGTTTGCGCATGCATCCGGAAAAAAGAAAAGCTTACTTCCCCCGTTTTTTAAAATCACAGCTTCTAGAAGGTTTACATGATTTCTTAAAAAACAAGAGTTTTAGAAAATGTGTTTTATTTCATAAATGGAATCAACAAAGTATGCACATTCTACGTCATAACGAATTTCTATAGTTTGCGCATGCGTTTGGAAATGAGAAAAGCTTACTTCTCCCGTTTTTTAAAATCACAGCTTCTAGAAGGTTTACATGATTTGTTAACAAACACGAGTTTTTACAAAATGTGTTTTATTTCATAAATGGAATCAACAAAGTATGCACATTCTACGTCATAGCGACTTTCTATAGTTTGCGCATGCGTCCGGAAATAAGAAAAGCTTACTTCCACCATTTTTTAAGATCACAGCTTCTAGAAGGTTTACATGATTTCGTAAAAAACACGAGTTTTTAGAAAATGTGGTTTATTTCATAAATGGAATCTACAAAGTATGCACATTCTACGTCATAACGACTTTCTATAGTTTGCGCATGCGTCCGGAAATAATAAAAGCTTACTTCCACCGTTTTTTAAAATCACAGCTTCTAGAAGGTTTACATGATTTCGTAAAAAACACGAGTTTTTAGAAAATGTGTTTTATTTCATAAATGGAATCTACAAAGTATGCACATTATACGTCATAACGACTTTCTATAGTTTGCGCATGCGTCCGGAAATAAGAAAAGCTTACTTCCCCCGTTTTTTAAAATCACAGCTTTTAGAAGGTTTACATGACTTCCTAAAAAACACGAGTTTTTAGAAAATGTGTTTTATTTCATAAATGGAATCAACAAAGTATGCACATTCTACGTCATAACGACTTTCTATAGTTTGCGCATGCGTCCGGAAATAAGAAAAGCTTACTTCCACCGTTTTTTAAAATCACAGCTTCTAGAAGGTTTACATGATTTCGTAAAAAACACGAGTTTCTAGAAAATGTGTTTTATTTCATAAATGGAATCAACAAAGTATGCACATTCTACATCATAACGTCTTTCTATAGTTTGTGCATTCGTCCGGAAATAAGAAAAGCTTACTTCCACCGTTTTTTAAAATCACATCTTCTAGAAGATTTACATGATTTTGTAAAAAACACGAGTTTTTAGAAAATGTGATTTATTTCATAAATGAAATCTAAAAAGTATGCACATTCAACGTCATAACGACTTTCTATAGTTTGCGCATGCATCCGGAAATAAGAAAAGCTTACTTCTCCTGTTTTTTAAAATCATAGCTTCTAGAAGGTTTACATGATTTCTTAAAAAACACGAGTTTTTAGAAAATGTGTTTTATTTGATGAATTGAATCAACAAAGTATGCACATTCTACGTCATAACGACTTTCTATAGTTTGCGAATTCGTCTGGAAATAATATCAGCTTACTTCCACCGTTTTTTAAAATCACAGCTTCTAAAAGGTTTACGTGATTTCGTAAAAAACACGAGTTTTTAGAAAATGTGTTTTATTTCATAAATGGAATCAAAAAAGTATGCACATTCTACGTCATAACGACTTTCTATAGTTTGCGCATGCGTCCGGAAATAAGAAAAGCTTACTTCCACCGTTTTTTAAAATCACAGCTTCTAAAAGGTTTACATGATTTCGTAAAAAACACGAGTTTTTAGAAAATGTGTTTTATTTGATAAATGGAATCTACGAAGTATGCACATTCCACGTCATAACGACTTTCTATAGTTTGCGCATGCATCCGGAAATAAGAAAAGCTTACTTCCACCGTTTTTTAAAATCACAGCTTCTAGAGGGTTTACATGATTTCTTAAAAAACACGAGTTTTAGAAAATGTGTTTTATTTCATAAATGGAATCTACAAAGTATGCGCATTCTACGTCATAACGACTTTCTATAGTTTGCGCATGCATCCGGAAATAAGAAAAGCTTACTTCCCCCATTTTTTAAAATCACAGCTTCTAGAAGGTTTACAAGATTTCCTAAAAAACACGAGTTTTTAGAAAAAGTGCTTTATTTCATAAATGGAATCAACAAAGTATGCACATTCTACGTCATAACGACTTTCTATAGTTTGCGCATGCGTCCGGAAATAAGAAAAGCTTACTTCCACCGTTTTTTAATATCACAGCTTCTAGAAGTTTTACAAGATTTCTTAAAAAACACGAGTTTTGAGAAAATGTGTTTTATTCAATTAATGGAATCAACAAAGTATGCACATTCTACATCATAACGAATTTCTATAGTTTGCGCATGCGTCCGCAAAGAAGAAAATCTTACTTCCACCGTTTTTTAAAATCACAGCTTCTAGAGGGTTTACATGATTTCTTAAAAAACACGAGTTTTTAGAAAATGTGTTTTATTCAAATAATGGAATCAACAAAGTATGCACATTCTACATCATAACGTCTTTCTATAGTTTGTGCATTCGTCCGGAAATAAGAAAAGCTTACTTCCACCATTTTTTAAAATCACTTCTTCTAGAAGGTTTACAAGATTTCGTAAAAAACACGAGTTTTTAGAAAATGTGCTTTATTTCATAAATGGAATCTACAAAGTATGCACATTCAACGTCATAACGACTTTCTATAGTTTGCGCATGCGTTTGGAAATAAGAAAAGCTTACTTCTCCTGTTTTTTAAAATCACAGCTTCTAGAAGGTTTACATGATTTGTTAAAAAACACGAGTTTTTAGAAAATGTGTTTTATTTCATAAATGGAATCAAGAAAGTATGCACATTCTACGTCATAGCGACTTTCTATAGTTTGCGCATACGTCCGGAAATAAGAAAAGCTTACTTCCACCGTTTTTGAAAATCACAGCTTCTAGAAGGTTTACATGATTTCGTAAAAAACACGAGTTTTTAGAAAATGTGGTTTATTTCATAAATGGAATCTACAAAGTATGCACATTCTACGTCATAACGACTTTCTATAGTTTGCGCATGCGTCCGGAAATAAGAAAAGCTTACTTCCACCGTTTTTTAAAATCACAGCTTCTAAAAGGTTTACATGACTTCGTAAAAAACACGAGTTTTTAGAAAATGTGTTTTATTTGATAAATGGAATCAAGAAAGTATGCACATTCTACGTCATAGGGACTTTCTATAGTTTGCGCATGCGTTTGGAAATAAGAAAAGCTTACTTCTCCCGTTTTTTAAAATCACAGCTTCTAGAAGGTTTACATGATTTGTTAAAAAACACGAGTTTTTAGAAAATGTGTTTTATTTCATAAATGGAATCAACAAAGTATGCACATTCTACGTCATAACGACTTTCTATAGTTTGCGCATGCGTTTGGAAATAAGAAAAGCTTACTTCTCCCGTTTTTTAAAATCACAGCTTCTAGAAGGTTTACATGATTTGTTAAAAAACATGAGTTTTTAGAAAATGTGTTTTATTTCATAAATGGAATCAACAAAGTATGCACATTCTACGTCATAGCAACTTTATATAGTTTGCGCATGCGTCCGGAAATAAGAAAAGCTTACTTCCACCGTTTTTTAAAATCACAGCTTCTAGAAGGTTTACATGATTTCGTAAAAAACACGATTTTTTAGAAAATGTGGTTTATTTCATAAATGGAATCTACAAAGTATGCACATTCTACGTCATAACGACTTTCTATAGTTTGCGCATGCGTCCGGAAATAAGAAAAGCTTACTTCCACCGCTTTTTAAAATCACAGCTTCTAGAAGGTTTACATGATTTCGTAAAAAACACGAGTTTTTAGAAAATGTGTTTTATTTCATAAATGGAATAAACAAAGTATGCACATTCTACGTCATAACGACTCTCTATAGTTTGCGAATGCATCCGGAAATAAGAAAAGCTTACTTCCCCCATTTTTTAATATCACAGCTTCTAGAAGGTTTACAAGATTTCTTAAAAAACACGAGTTTTTAGAAAATGTGCTTTATTTCATAAATGCAATCAACAAAGTATGCACATTCTACGTCATAACGACTTTCTATAGTTTGCGCATGCGTCCGCAAAGAAGAAAAGCTTACTTCCACCATTTTTTAAAATCACAGCTTCTGGAGGGTTTACATGATTTCTTAAAAAACACGAGTTTTTAGAAAATGTGTTTTATTCAATTAATGGAATCAACAAAGTATGCGGATTCTACATCATAACGTCTATCTATAGTTTGTGCATTCATCCGGAAATAAGAAAAGCTTACTTCCACCGTTTTTTAAAATCACATCTTCTAGAAGGTTTACATGATTTCGTAAAAAACACAAGTTTTTAGAAAATGTGCTTTATTTCTTAAATGGAATCTACAAAGCATGCACATTCAACGTCATAATGACTTTCTATAGTTTTCGCATGCGTCCAGAAATAAGAAAAGCTTACTTCTCCCGTTTTTTAAAATCACAGCTTCTAGAAGGTTTACATGATTTCTTAAAAAACACGAGTTTTTAGAAAATGTGTTTTATTTCATAAATGGAATCAACAAAGTATGCACATTCTACGTCATAACGACTTTATATAGTTTGCGCATGCGTCCGGAAATAACAAAAGCTTACTTCCTCCTTTTTTTAAAATCACAGCTTCTAGAAGGTTTACATGATTTCTTAAAAAACACGAGTTTTTAGAAAATGTGTTTTATTTCATAAATGGAATCAACAAAGCATGCACATTCTACGTTATAATGACTTTCTATAGTTTGCGCATGCGTCAGGTTTACATGATTTCTTAAAAAACACGAGTTTTTAAAAAATGTGTTTTATTTCATAAATGGAATCAACAAAGTATGCACATTCTACGTCATAACGACTTTCTATAGTTTGCGCATGCGTCCGGAAATAACAAAAGCTTACTTCCATCTTTTTTTAAAATGACAGCTTCTAGAAGGTTTACATGATTTCTTAAAAAACACGAGTTTTTAGAAAATGTGTTTTATTTCATAAATGGAATCAACAAAGTATGCACATTCTACGTCATAACGACTTTCTATAGTTTGCGCATTCGTCTGGAAATAAGAAAAGCTTACATCCACCGTTTTTTAAAATCACAGCTTCTAGAAGGTTTACATGATTTCGTAAAAAACACGAGCTTTTAGAAAATGTGTTTTATTTCATAAATGGAATCAACAAAGTATGCACATTCTACATCATAACGACTTTCTATAGTTTGCGCATGCGTTTGGAAATAAGAAAAGCTTACTTCCCTCGTTTTTTAAAATCACAGCTTCTAGAAGGTTTACATGATTTGTTAAAAAACACGAGTTTTTAGAAAATGTGTTTTATTTCATAAATGGAATCAACAAAGTATGCACATTCTACGTCATAACGACTTTCTATAGTTTGCACATTCGTCCGGAAATAAGAAAAGCTTACTTCCACCGTTTTTTAAAATCACAGCTTCTAGAAGGTTTACATGATTTCGTAAAAAACACGAGTTTTTAGAAAATGTGTTTTATTTGATAAATGGAATCTACAAAGTATGCACATTCCACGTCATAATGACTTTCTATAGTTTGCGCATGCGTCCGGAAATAAGAAAAGCTTACTTCCCCCGTTTTTTAAAATCACGGCTTCTAGAAGGTTTACATGATTTCTTAAAAAACAAGAGTTTTAGAAAATGTGTTTTATTTCATAAATGGAATCAACAAAGTATGCACATTCTACGTCATAACGACTTTCTATAGTTTGCGCATGCGTTTGGAAATAAGAAAAGCTTACTTCTCCTGTTTTTTAAAATCAGAGCTTCTAGAAGGTTTACATGATTTGTTAAAAAACACGAGTTTGTAGAAAATGTGTTTTATTTCATAAATGGAATCAACAAAGTATGCACATTCTACGTCATAGTGACTTTCTATAGTTTGCGCATGCGTCCGGAAATAAGAAAAGCTTACTTCCACCGTTTTTTAAAATCACAGCTTCTAGAAGGTTTACGTGATTTCGTAAAAAACACGAGCTTTTAGAAAATGTGTTTTATTTCATAAATGGAATCAAGAAAGTATGCACATTCTACGTCATAACGACTTTCTATAGTTTGCGCATGCGTTTGGAAATAAGAAAAGCTTACTTCTCCCGTTTTTTAAAATCACAGCTTCTAGAAGGTTTACATGATTTGTTAAAAAACACGAGTTTTTAGAAAATGTGTTTTATTTCATAAATGTAATCAACAAAGTATGCACATTCTATGTCATAGCGACTTTCTATAGTTTTCGCATGCGTTCGAAAATAACAAAAGCTTACTTCCACCGTTTTTTAAAATCACAGCTTCTAGAAGGTTTACATGATTTCGTAAAAAACACGAGTTTTTAGAAAATGTGGTTTATTTCATAAATGGAATCTACAAAGTATGCACATTCTACGTCATAACGACTTTCTATAGTTTGCACATGCGTCCGGAAATAAGAAAAGCTTACTTCCACCATTTTTTAAAATCACAACTTCTAGACGGTTTACATGATTTCGTAAAAAACACGAGTTTCTAGAAAATGTGTTTTATTTCATAAATGGAATCTACAAAGTATGCGCATTCTACATCATAACGACTTTCTATAGTTTGCGCATGCATCCGGAAATAAGAAAATCTTACTTCCCCCATTTTTTAAAATCACAGCTTCTAGAAGGTTTACAAGATTTCTTAAAAAACACGAGTTTTTAGAAAATGTGTTTTATTTCATAAATGCAATCGACAAAGTATGCACATTCTACGTCATAACGACTTTCTATAGTTTGCGCATGCGTCCGCAAAGAAGAAAAGCTTACTTGCACCGTTTTTTAAAATCACAGCTTCTAGAGGGTTTACATGATTTCTTAAAAAACACGAGTTTTTAGAAAATGTGTTTTATTCAATTAATGGAATCAACAACGTATGCACATTCTACATCATAACGTCTTTCTATAGTTTGTGCATTCGTACGGAAATAAGAAAAGCTTACTTCCACCGTTTTTTAAAATCACATCTTCTAGAAGGTTTACATGATTTCGTAAAAAACACGAGTTTTTAGAAAATGTGCTTTATTTCATAAATGGAATCTACAAAGTATCCACATTCAACGTCATAACGACTTTCTATAGTTTGCGCATGCATCCGGAAAAAAGAAAAGCTTACTTCCCCCGTTTTTTAAAATCACAGCTTCTAGAAGGTTTACATGATTTCTTAAAAAACAAGAGTTTTAGAAAATGTGTTTTATTTCATAAATGGAATCAACAAAGTATGCACATTCTACGTCATAACGAATTTCTATAGTTTGCGCATGCGTTTGGAAATGAGAAAAGCTTACTTCTCCCGTTTTTTAAAATCACAGCTTCTAGAAGGTTTACATGATTCGTTAACAAACACGAGTTTTTACAAAATGTGTTTTATTTCATAAATGGAATCAACAAAGTATGCACATTCTACGTCATAGCGACTTTCTATAGTTTGCGCATGCGTCTGGAAATAAGAAAAGCTTACTTCCACCGTTTTTTAAAATCACAGCTTCTAGAAGGTTTACATGATTTCGTAAAAAACACGAGTTTTTAGAAAATGTGGTTTATTTCATAAATGGAATCTACAAAGTATGCACATTCTACGTCATAACGACTTTCTATAGTTTGCGCATGCGTCCGGAAATAATAAAAGCTTACTTCCACCATTTTTTAAAATCACAGCTTCTAGAAGGTTTACATGATTTCGTATAAAACATGAGTTTTTAGAAAATGTGTTTTATTTCATAAATGGAATCTACAAAGTATGCACATTGTACGTCATAACGACTTTCTATAGTTTGCGCATGCGTCCGGAAATAAGAAAAGCTTACTTCCCCCGTTTTTTAAAATCACAGCTTTTAGAAGGTTTACATGACTTCCTAAAAAACACGAGTTTTTAGAAAATGTGTTTTATTTCATAAATGGAATCAACAAAGTATGCACATTCTACGTCATAACGACTTTCTATAGTTTGCGCATGCGTCCGGAAATAAGAAAAGCTTACTTCCACCGTTTTTTAAAATCACAGCTTCTAGAAGGTTTACATGATTTCGTAAAAAACACGAGTTTCTAGAAAATGTGTTTTATTTCATAAATGGAATCAACAAAGTATGCACATTCTACATCATAACGTCTTTCTATAGTTTGTGCATTCGTCCGGAAATAAGAAAAGCTTACTTCCACCGTTTTTTAAAATCACATCTTCTAGAAGATTTACATGATTTTGTAAAAAACACGAGTTTTTAGAAAATGTGATTTATTTCATAAATGAAATCTAAAAAGTATGCACATTCAACGTCATAACGACTTTCTATAGTTTGCGCATGCATCCGGAAATAAGAAAAGCTTACTTCTCCTGTTTTTTAAAATCATAGCTTTTAGAAGGTTTACATGATTTCTTAAAAAACACGAGTTTTTAGAAAATGTGTTTTATTTGATGAATTGAATCAACAAAGTATGCACATTCTACGTCATAACGACTTTCTATAGTTTGCGAATACGTCTGGAAATAATATCAGCTTACTTCCACCGTTTTTTAAAATCACAGCTTCTAAAAGGTTTACGTGATTTCGTAAAAAACACGAGTTTTTAGAAAATGTGTTTTATTTCATAAATGGAATCAAAAAAGTATGCACATTCTACGTCATAACGACTTTCTATAGTTTGCGCATGCGTCCGGAAATAAGAAAAGCTTACTTCCACCGTTTTTTAAAATCACAGCTTCTAAAAGGTTTACATGATTTCGTAAAAAACACGAGTTTTTAGAAAATGTGTTTTATTTGATAAATGGAATCTACGAAGTATGCACATTCCACGTCATAACGACTTTCTATAGTTTGCGCATGCATCCGGAAATAAGAAAAGCTTACTTCCACCGTTTTTTAAAATCACAGCTTCTAGAGGGTTTACATGATTTCTTAAAAAACACGAGTTTTAGAAAATGTGTTTTATTTCATAAATGGAATCTACAAAGTATGCGCATTCTACGTCATAACGACTTTCTATAGTTTGCGCATGCATCCGGAAATAAGAAAAGCTTACTTCCCCCATTTTTTAAAATCACAGCTTCTAGAAGGTTTACAAGATTTCCTAAAAAACATGAGTTTTTAGAAAAAGTGTTTTATTTCATAAATGGAATCAACAAAGTATGCACATTCTACGTCATAACGACTTTCTATAGTTTGCGCATGCGTCCGGAAATAAGAAAAGCTTACTTCCACCGTTTTTTAATATCACAGCTTCTAGAAGTTTTACAAGATTTCTTAAAAAACACGAGTTTTGAGAAAATGTGTTTTATTCAATTAATGGAATCAACAAAGTATGCACATTCTACATCATAACGAATTTCTATAGTTTGCGCATGCGTCCGCAAAGAAGAAAATCTTACTTCCACCGTTTTTTAAAATCACAGCTTCTAGAGGGTTTACATGATTTCTTAAAAAACACGAGTTTTTAGAAAATGTGTTTTATTCAAATAATGGAATCAACAAAGTATGCACATTCTACATCATAACGTCTTTCTATAGTTTGTGCATTCGTCCGGAAATAAGAAAAGCTTACTTCCACCGTTTTTTAAAATCACTTCTTCTAGAAGGTTTACAAGATTTCGTAAAAAACACGAGTTTTTAGAAAATGTGCTTTATTTCATAAATGGAATCTACAAAGTATGCACATTCAACGTCATAACGACTTTCTATAGTTTGCGCATGCGTTTGGAAATAAGAAAAGCTTACTTCTCCTGTTTTTTAAAATCACAGCTTCTAGAAGGTTTACATGATTTGTTAAAAAACACGAGTTTTTAGAAAATGTGTTTTATTTCATAAATGGAATCAAGAAAGTATGCACATTCTACGTCATAGCGACTTTCTATAGTTTGCGCATACGTCCGGAAATAAGAAAAGCTTACTTCCACCGTTTTTGAAAATCACAGCTTCTAGAAGGTTTACATGATTTCGTAAAAAACACGAGTTTTTAGAAAATGTGGTTTATTTCATAAATGGAATCTACAAAGTATGCACATTCTACGTCATAACGACTTTCTATAGTTTGCGCATGCGTCCGGAAATAAGAAAAGCTTACTTCCACCGTTTTTTAAAATCACAGCTTCTAAAAGGTTTACATGACTTCGTAAAAAACACGAGTTTTTAGAAAATGTGTTTTATTTGATAAATGGAATCAAGAAAGTATGCACATTCTACGTCATAGGGACTTTCTATAGTTTGCGCATGCGTTTGGAAATAAGAAAAGCTTACTTCTCCCGTTTTTTAAAATCACAGCTTCTAGAAGGTTTACATGATTTGTTAAAAAACACGAGTTTTTAGAAAATGTGTTTTATTTCATAAATGGAATCAACAAAGTATGCACATTCTACGTCATAACGACTTTCTATAGTTTGCGCATGCGTTTTGAAATAAGAAAAGCTTACTTCTCCCGTTTTTTAAAATCACAGCTTCTAGAAGGTTTACATGATTTGTTAAAAAACATGAGTTTTTAGAAAATGTGTTTTATTTCATAAATGGAATCAACAAAGTATGCACATTCTACGTCATAGCAACTTTATATAGTTTGCGCATGCGTCCGGAAATAAGAAAAGCTTACTTCCACCGTTTTTTAAAATCACAGCTTCTAGAAGGTTTACATGATTTCGTAAAAAACACGATTTTTTAGAAAATGTGGTTTATTTCATAAATGGAATCTACAAAGTATGCACATTCTACGTCATAACGACTTTCTATAGTTTGCGCATGCGTCCGGAAATAAGAAAAGCTTACTTCCACCGTTTTTTAAAATCACAGCTTCTAGAAGGTTTACATGATTTCGTAAAAAACACGAGTTTTTAGAAAATGTGTTTTATTTCATAAATGCAATCAGCAAAGTATGCACATTCTACGTCATAACGACTTTCTATAGTTTGCGCATGCGTCCGCAAAGAAGAAAAGCTTACTTCCACCATTTTTTAAAATCACAGCTTCTGGAGGGTTTACATGATTTCTTAAAAAACACGAGTTTTTAGAAAATGTGTTTTATTCAATTAATGGAATCAACAAAGTATGCGGATTCTACATCATAACGTCTATCTATAGTTTGTGCATTCATCCGGAAATAAGAAAAGCTTACTTCCACCGTTTTTTAAAATCACATCTTCTAGAAGGTTTACATGATTTCGTAAAAAACACAAGTTTTTAGAAAATGTGCTTTATTTCTTAAATGGAATCTACAAAGCATGCACATTCAACGTCATAATGACTTTCTATAGTTTTCGCATGCGTCCGGAAATAAGAAAAGCTTACTTCTCCCGTTTTTTAAAATCACAGCTTCTAGAAGGTTTACATGATTTCTTAAAAAACACGAGTTTTTAGAAAATGTGTTTTATTTCATAAATGGAATCAACAAAGTATGCACATTCTACGTCATAACGACTTTATATAGTTTGCGCATGCGTCCGGAAATAACAAAAGCTTACTTCCTCCTTTTTTTAAAATCACAGCTTCTAGAAGGTTTACATGATTTCTTAAAAAACACGAGTTTTTAGAAAATGTGTTTTATTTCATAAATGGAATCAACAAAGCATGCACATTCTACGTTATAATGACTTTCTATAGTTTGCGCATGCGTCAGGTTTACATGATTTCTTAAAAAACACGAGTTTTTAAAAAATGTGTTTTATTTCATAAATGGAATCAACAAAGTATGCACATTCTACGTCATAACGACTTTCTATAGTTTGCGCATGCGTCCGGAAATAACAAAAGCTTACTTCCATCTTTTTTTAAAATGACAGCTTCTAGAAGGTTTACATGATTTCTTAAAAAACACGAGTTTTTAGAAAATGTGTTTTATTTCATAAATGGAATCAACAAAGTATGCACATTCTACGTCATAACGACTTTCTATAGTTTGCGCATTCGTCTGGAAATAAGAAAAGCTTACATCCACCGTTTTTTAAAATCACAGCTTCTAGAAGGTTTACATGATTTCTTAAAAAACACGAGTTTTTAGAAAATGTGTTTTATTTCATAAATGGAATCAACAAAGTATGCACATTCTACATCATAACGACTTTCTATAGTTTGCGCATGCGTTTGGAAATAAGAAAAGCTTACTTCCCTCGTTTTTTAAAATCACAGCTTCTAGAAGGTTTACATGATTTGTTAAAAAACACGAGTTTTTAGAAAATGTGTTTTATTTCATAAATGGAATCAACAAAGTATGCACATTCTACGTCATAACGACTTTCTATAGTTTGCACATTCGTCCGGAAATAAGAAAAGCTTACTTCCACCGTTTTTTAAAATCACAGCTTCTAGAAGGTTTACATGATTTCGTAAAAAACACGAGTTTTTAGAAAATGTGTTTTATTTGATAAATGGAATCTACAAAGTATGCACATTCCACGTCATAATGACTTTCTATAGTTTGCGCATGCGTCCGGAAATAAGAAAAGCTTACTTCCCCCGTTTTTTAAAATCACAGCTTCTAGAAGGTTTACATGATTTCTTAAAAAACAAGAGTTTTAGAAAATGTGTTTTATTTCATAAATGGAATCAACAAAGTATGCACATTCTACGTCATAACGACTTTCTATAGTTTGCGCATGCGTTTGGAAATAAGAAAAGCTTACTTCTCCTGTTTTTTAAAATCAGAGCTTCTAGAAGGTTTACATGATTTGTTAAAAAACACGAGTTTGTAGAAAATGTGTTTTATTTCATAAATGGAATCAACAAAGTATGCACATTCTACGTCATAGCGACTTTCTATAGTTTGCGCATGCGTCCGGAAATAAGAAAAGCTTACTTCCACCGTTTTTTAAAATCACAGCTTCTAGAAGTTTTACGTGATTTCGTAAAAAACACGAGCTTTTAGAAAATGTGTTTTATTTCATAAATGGAATCAAGAAAGTATGCACATTCTACGTCATAACGACTTTCTATAGTTTGCGCATGCGTTTGGAAATAAGAAAAGCTTACTTCTCCCGTTTTTTAAAATCACAGCTTCTAGAAGGTTTACATGATTTGTTAAAAAACACGAGTTTTTAGAAAATGTGTTTTATTTCATAAATGTAATCAACAAAGTATGCACATTCTATGTCATAGCGACTTTCTATAGTTTTCGCATGCGTTCGGAAATAACAAAAGCTTACTTCCACCGTTTTTTAAAATCACAGCTTCTAGAAGGTTTACATGATTTCGTAAAAAACACGAGTTTTTAGAAAATGTGGTTTATTTCATAAATGGAATCTACAAAGTATGCACATTCTACGTCATAACGACTTTCTATAGTTTGCACATGCGTCCGGAAATAAGAAAAGCTTACTTCCACCATTTTTTAAAATCACAACTTCTAGACGGTTTACATGATTTCGTAAAAAACACGAGTTTCTAGAAAATGTGTTTTATTTCATAAATGGAATCTACAAAGTATGCGCATTCTACGTCATAATGACTTTCTATAGTTTGCGCATGCATCCGGAAATAAGAAAATCTTACTTCCCCCATTTTTTAAAATCACAGCTTCTAGAAGGTTTACAAGATTTCTTAAAAAACACGAGTTTTTAGAAAATATGCTTTATTTGATAAATGGAATCAACAAAGTATGCACATTCTACGTCATAACAACTTTCTATAGTTTGTGCATGCGTCTGGAAATAAGAAAAGCTTACTTCCCCCATTTTTTAATATCACAGCTTCTAGAAGGTTTACATGATTTCTTAAAAAACAAGAGTTTTAGAAAATGTGTTTTATTTCATAAATGGAATCAACAAAGTATGCACATTCTACGTCATAACGACTTTCTATAGTTTGCGCATGTGTTTGGAAATAAGAAAAGCTTACTTCTCCCGTTTTTTAAAATCACAGCTTCTAGAAGGTTTACATGATTTGTTAAAAAACACGACTTTTTAGAAAATGTGTTTTATTTCATAAATGGAATCAACAAAGTATGCACATTCTACGTCATAGCGACTTTCTATAGGTTGCGCATGCGTCCGGAAATAAGAAAAGCTTACTTCCACCATTTTTTAAAATCACAGCTTCTAGAAGGTTTACATGATTTCGTAAAAAACACGAGTTTTTAGAAAATGTGTTTTATTTCATAAATGGAATCTACAAAGTATGCACATTCTACGTCATAACGACTCTCTATAGTTTGCGCATGCGTCCGGAAATAAGAAAAGCTTACTTCACCTGTTTTTTAAAATCACAGCTTCTAGAAGGTTTACATGACTTCTTAAAAAACACGAGTTTTTAGAAAATGTGTTTTATTTCATAAATGGAATCAATAAAGTATGCACATTCTAAGTCATAACGACTTTCTATATTTTGCGCATGCGTCTGGAAATAAGAAAAGCTTACTTCCACCGTTTTTTAAAATCACAACTTCTAGAAGGTTTACATGATTTCGTAAAAAACACGAGTTTCTAGAAAATGTGTTTTATTTCATAAATGGAATCAAAAAAGTATGCACATTCTACGTCATAACGACTCTCTATAGTTTGCGCATGCGTCCGGAAATAAGAAAAGCTTACTTCCCCCGTTTTTTAAAATCACAGCTTCTAGAAGGTTTACATGATTTGTTAAAAAACATGAGTTTTTAGAAAATGTGTTTTATTTAATAAATGGAATCTACAAAGTATGCACATTCTACGTCATAACGACTTTCTATAGTTTGAGCATGCGTCCGGAAATAAGAAAATCTTACTTCCACCGTTTTTTAAAATCACAGCTTCTACAAGGTTTACATGATTTCATAAAAAACATGAGTTTCTAGAAAATGTGTTTTATTTCATAAATGGAATCAACAAAGTATGCACATTCTACGTCATAGCGACTTTCTATAGTTTGCGCATGCGTCCGGAAATAAGAAAAGCTTACTTCCACCGTTTTTTAAAATAACAACTTCTAGAAGGTTTACGTGATTTCGTAAAAAACACGAGTTTTTAGAAAATGTGGTTTATTTCATAAATGGAATCTACAAAGTATGCACATTCTACGTCATAATGACTTTCTATAGTTTGCGCATGCGTCCGGAAATAAGAAAAGCTTACTTCCACCGTTTTTTAAAATCACAGCTTCTAGACGGTTTACATGATTTCGTAAAAAACACGAGTTTCTAGAAAATGTGTTTTATTTGATAAATGGAATCTACAAAGTATGCGCATTCTACGTCATAACGGCCTTCTATAGTTTGCGCATGCATCCGGAAATAAGAAAAGCTTACTTCCCCCATTTTTTAAAATCACAGCTTCTAGAAGGTTTACAAGATTTCTTAAAAAACACGAGTTTTTAGAAAATGTGCTTTATTTCATAAATGGAATCAACAAAGTATGCACATTCTACGTCATAACGACTTTCTATAGTTTGCGCATGCATCCGCAAAGAAGAAAAGCTTACTTCCACCATTTTTTAAAATCACAGTTTCTAGAGGGTTTACATGATTTCTTAAAAAACACGAGTTTTTAGAAAATGTGTTTTATTCAATTAATGGAATCAACAAAGTATGCACATTCTACATCATAACGTCTTTCTATAGTTTGTGCATTCGTACGGAAATAAGAAAAGCTTACTTCCACCGTTTTTTAAAATCACATCTTCTAGAAGGTTTACATGATTTCGTAAAAAACACGAGTTTTTAGAAAATGTGTTTTATTTCATAAATCGAATCAACAAAGTATGCACATTCTATGTCATAACGACTTTCTATAGTTTGCACATTCGTCTGGAAATAAGAAAAGCTTACTTCCACCGTTTTTTAAAATCACATCTTCTAGAAGGTTTACGTGAATTCGTAAAAAACACGAGTTTTTAGAAAATGTGTTTTATTTCATAAATGGACTCAACAAAGTATGCACATTCTACGTCATAACGACTTTCTATAGTTTGCGCATGCGTCCGGAAATAAGAAAAGCTTACTTCCACCGTTTTTTAAAATCACAGCTTCGAAAAGGTTTACATGATTTCGTAAAAAACACGAGTTTTTAGAAAATGTGTATTATTTGATAAATGGAATCCACGAAGTATGCACATTCCACGTCATAACAACTTTCTATAGTTTGCGCATGCATCCGGAGAAAAGAAAAGCTTACTTCCCCCGTTTTTTAAAATCACAGCTTCTAGAAGGTTTACATGATTTCTTAAAAAACAAGAGTTTTAGAAAATGTGTTTTATTTCATAAATGGAATCAACAAAGTATGCACATTCTACGTCATAACGACTTTCTATAGTTTGCGCATGCGTTTGGAAATAAGAAAAGCTTACTTCTCCCGTTTTTTAAAATCACACCTTCTAGAAGGTTTACATGATTTGTTAAAAAACACGAGTTTTTAGAAAATGTGTTTTATTTCATAAATGGAATAAAAAAAGTATGCACATTCTACGTCATAACGACTTTCTATAGTTTGCGCATGCGTCCGGAAATAAGAAAAGCTTACTTCCACCATTTTTTAAAATCACAGCTTCTAGACGGTTTACATGATTTCGTAAAAAACACGAGTTTCTAGAAAATGTGTTTTATTTCATAAATGGAATCTACAAAGTATGCGCATTCTACGTCATAACGACCTTCTATAGTTTGCGCATGCATCCGGAAATAAGAAAAGCTTACTTCCCCCATTTTTTAAAATCACAGCTTCTAGAAGGTTTACAAGATTTCTTAAAAAACACGAGTTTTTAGAAAATGTGCTTTATTTCATAAATGGAATCAACAAAGTATGCACATTCTACGTCATAACGACTTTCTATAGTTTGCGCATGCGTCCGGAAATAAGAAAAGCTTACTTCCACCGTTTTTTAAAATCACAGCTTCGAAAAGGTTTACATGATTTCGTAAAAAACACGAGTTTTTAGAAAATGTGTATTATTTGATAAATGGAATCCACGAAGTATGCACATTCCACGTCATAACAACTTTCTATAGTTTGCGCATGCATCCGGAGAAAAGAAAAGCTTACTTCCCCCGTTTTTTAAAATCACAGCTTCTAGAAGGTTTACATGATTTCTTTAAAAACAAGAGTTTTAGAAAATGTGTTTTATTTCATAAATGGAATCAACAAAGTATGCACATTCTACGTCATAACGACTTTCTATAGTTTGCGCATGCGTTTGGAAATAAGAAAAGCTTACTTCTCCCGTTTTTTAAAATCACACCTTCTAGAAGGTTTACATGATTTGTTAAAAAACACGAGTTTTTAGAAAATGTGTTTTATTTCATAAATGGAATCAAAAAAGTATGCACATTCTACGTCATAACGACTGTCTATAGTTTGCGCATGCGTCCGGAAATAAGAAAAGCTTACTTCCACCATTTTTTAAAATCACAGCTTCTAGACGGTTTACATGATTTCGTAAAAAACACGAGTTTCTAGAAAATGTGTTTTATTTCATCAATGGAATCTACAAAGTATGCGCATTCTACGTCATAACGACCTTCTATAGTTTGCGCATGCATCCGGAAATAAGAAAAGCTTACTTCCCCCATTTTTTAAAATCACAGCTTCTAGAAGGTTTACAAGATTTCTTAAAAAACACGAGTTTTTAGAAAATGTGCTTTATTTCATAAATGGAATCAACAAAGTATGCACATTCTACGTCATAACGACTTTCTATAGTTTGCGCATGCGTCCGCAAAGAAGAAAAGCTTACTTCCACCATTTTTTAAAATCACAACTTCTAGAGGGTATACATGATTTCTTAAAAAACACGAGTTTTTAGAAAATGTGTTTTATTCAATTAATGGAATCAACAAAGTATGCACATTCTACATCATAACGTCTTTCTATAGTTTGTGCATTCATCCGGAAATAAGAAAAGCTTACCTCCACCATTTTTTAAAATCACATCTTCTAGAAGGTTTACATGATTTCGTAAAAAACACGAGTTTTAAGAAAATGTGCTTTATTTCTTAAATGGAATCTACAAAGCATGCATATTCAACGTCATAACGACTTTCTATAGTTTGCGCATGCGTCCGGAAATAAGAAAAGCTTACTTCTCCCGTTTTTTAAAATCACAGCTTCTAGAAGGTTTACATGATTTCTTAAAAAACACGAGTTTTTAGAAAATGTGTTTTATTTCATAAATGGAATCAACAAAGCATGCACATTCTACGTTATAATGACTTTCTATAGTTTGCGCATGCGTCAGGTTTACATGATTTCTTAAAAAACACGAGTTTTTAAAAAATGTGTTTTATTTCATAAATGGAATCAACAAAGTATGCACATTCTACGTCATAACGACTTTCTATAGTTTGCGCATGCGTCCGGAAATAACAAAAGCTTACTTCCATCTTTTTTTAAAATGACAGCTTCTAGAAGGTTTACATGATTTCTTAAAAAACACGAGTTTTTAGAAAATGTGTTTTATTTCATAAATGGAATCAACGAAGTATGCACATTCTACGTCATAACGACTTTCTATAGTTTGCGCATTCGTCTGGAAATAAGAAAAGCTTACATCCACCGTTTTTTAAAATCACAGCTTCTAGAAGGTTTACATGATTTCGTAAAAAACACGAGCTTTTAGAAAATGTGTTTTATTTCATAAATGGAATCAACAAAGTATGCACATTCTACATCATAACGACTTTCTATAGTTTGCGCATGCGTTTGGAAATAAGAAAAGCTTACTTCCCTCGTTTTTTAAAATCACAGCTTCTAGAAGGTTTACATGATTTGTTAAAAAACACGAGTTTTTAGAAAATGTGTTTTATTTCATAAATGGAATCAACAAAGTATGCACATTCTACGTCATAGCGAATTTCTATAGTTTGTGCATGCGTCCGGAAATAAGAAAAGCTTACTTCCACCGTTTTTTAAAATAACAGCTTCTAGAAGGTTTACATGATTTCGTAAAAAACACGAGTTTTTAGAAAATGTGGTTTATTTCATAAATGGAATCTACAAAGTATGCACATTCTACGTCATAACGACTTTCTATAGTTTGCGCATGCGTCCGGAAATAAGAAAAGCTTACTTCTCCCATTTTTAAAATCACAGCTTCTAGAAGGTTTACATGATTTCTTAAAAAACACGAGTTTTTAGAAAATGTGTTTTATTTCATAAATGGAATCAACAAAGTATGCACATTCTACGTCATAGCGAATTTCTATAGTTTGTGCATGCGTCCGGAAATAAGAAAAGCTTACTTCCACCGTTTTTTAAAATAACAGCTTCTAGAAGGTTTACATGATTTCGTAAAAAACACGAGTTTTTATAAAATCTGGTTTATTTCATAAATGGAATATTCAAAGTATGCACATTCTACGACATAACGACTTTCTATAGTTTGCGCATGCGTCCGGAAATAAGAAAAGCTTACTTCCACCGTTTTTTAAAATCACAGCTTCTAGACGGTTTACATGATTTCGTAAAAAACACAAGTTTCTAGAAAATGTGTTTTATTTCATAAATGGAATTTACAAAGTATGCGCATTCTACGTCATAACGACTTTCTATAGTTTGCGCATGCATCCGGAAATAATAAAAGCTTACTTCCCCCATTTTTTAAAATCACAGCTTCTAGAAGGTTTACATGATTTCTTAAAAAACATGAGTTTTTAGAAAATGTGTTTTATTTCATAAATGGAATCAACAAAGTATGCACATTCTACGTCATAACGACTTTCTATAGTTTGCGCTTGCGTTTGAAAATAAGAAAAGCTTACTTCCCCCATTTTTTAAAATCACAGCTTCTAGAAGGCTTACATGATTTCTTAAAAAACACGAGTTTTTAGAAAATGTGTTTTATTTCATAAATGGAATAAACAAAGTATGTACATTCTACGTCATAATGACTTTCTATTGTTTGCGCATGCATCCAGAAATAAGAAAAGCTTACATCCCCCATTTTTTAAAATCACAGCTTCTAGAAGGTTTATATGATTTCTTAAAAAACACGAGTTTTTAGAAAATGTGTTTTATTTCATAAATGGAATCTACAAAGTATGCACATTCTACGTCATAACGACTTTCTATAGTTAGCGCATGTGTCCGGAAATAAGAAAAGCTTACTTCCCCCGTTTTTTAAAATCACAGCTTCTAGAAGGTTTACATGATTTCTTAAAAAACACGAGTTTTTAGAGAATGTGTTTTATTTCATAAATGGAATCTACAAAGTATGCACATTCTATGTCATAACGACTTTCTATAGTTTGCGCATGCATCCGGAAATAAGAAAAGCTTACTTCTCCCGTTTTTTAAACTCACAGCTTCTAGAAGGTTTACATGATTTCTTAAAAAACACGAGTTTTTAGAAAATGTGTTTTATTTCATAAATGGAATCAACAAAGTATGCACATTCTACTTCATAACGACTTTCTATAGTTTGCGCATGCGTCCGGAAATAAGAAAAGTTTACTTCCCCTGTTTTTTAAAATCACAGCTTCTAGAAGGTTTACATGATTTCTTAAAAAACACGAGTTTTCAGAACATGTGTTTTATTTCATAAATGGAATCAACAAAGTATGCACATTCTACGTCTTAATGACTTTCTATAGTTTGCGCATTTGTTCGGAAATAAGAAAAGCTAACTTCCACCGTTTTTTAAAATCACAGCTTCTAGAAGGTTTACATGATTACGTAAAAAACACGAGTTTTTAGAAAATGCGTTTTATTTCGTAAATGGAATCAACAAAGTATGCACATTCTACGTCATAACGACTTTCTATAGTTTGCGCATTCGTCCGGAAATAAGAAATGCTTACTTCCACCGTTTTGCTAAAATCTTAGCCTCTAGAAGGTTTACATGATTTCGTAAAAGACACAAGTTTTTAGAAAATGTGTTTTATTTCATAAATGGAATCTACAAAGTATGCACATTCTACGTCATAACGACATTCTATAGTTTGCGCACGCGTTTGGAAATAAGAAAAGCTTACTTCCCTCGTTTTTTAAAATCACAGCTTCTAGAAGGTTTACATGATTTCTTAAAAAACACGAGTTTTTAGAAAATGTGTTTTATTTCATAAATGGAATCAACAAAGTATGCACATTCTACATCATAACGACTTTCTATAGTTTGCGCATGCGTCCGGAAATAAGAAAAGCTTACTTCTCCCGTTTTTTAAACTCAGCTTCTAGAAGGTTTACATGATTTCGTAAAAAACACGAGTTTTTAGAACATGTGTTTTATTTCATAAATGGAATCAACAAAGTATGCACATTCTACGTCATAACGACTTTCTATAGTTTGCGCATTTGTTCGGAAATAAGAAAAGCTAACTTCCACCGTTTTTTAAAATCACAGCTTCTAGAAGGTTTACATGATTACGTAAAAAACACGAGTTTTTAGAAAATGTGTTTTATTTCATAAATGGAATCTACAAAGTATGCACATTCTACGTCATAACGACTTTCTATTGTTTGCACATGCGTACGGAAATGAGAAAAGCTTACTTCCACCATTTTTTAAAATCAGAGCTTCTAAAAGGTTTACATGATTTCGTAAAAAACACGAGTTTTCGGAAAATGTGTTTTATTTCATAAATAGAATCTAAAAAGTATGCACATTCTACGTCATAATGACTTTTAGTAGTTTGTGCATGCGTCCGAAAATAAGAAAAGCTTACTTCCACCGATTTTTAAAATCACAGCTTCTAGAAGGTTTACATGATTTCTTAAAAAACACGAGTTTTTAGAAAATGTGTTTTATTTCATAAATGGAATCAACAAAGTATGCACATTCTTTGTCATAACGAATTTCTATAGTTTGCGCATGCGTCCGGAAATAAGAAAAGCTTACTTTTCCCGTTTTTTAAAATCACAGCTTCTAGAGGGTTTACATGATTTCTTAAAAAACATGAGTTTTTAGAAAATGTGTTTTATTTCATAAATGGAATCAACAAATTATGCATATTCTACATCATAACGACCTTCTATAGTTTGCGCATTCATCCGGAAATAAGAAAAGTTTACTTCCACGTTTTTTAAAATCACAGCTTCTAGAAGGTTTACATGATTTCGTAAAAAACAAGAGTTTTTAGAAAATGTGGAGTATTTCATAAGTGGAATCTACAAAGTATGCACATTCTACGTCATAACGACTTTCTATAGTTTGCGGATGCGTCGGGAATAAGAAAAGCTTACTTCTCCCGTTTTTTAAAATCACAGCTTCTAGAAGGTTTACATGATTTCTTAAAAAACATGAGTTTTTAGAAAATGTGTTTTATTTCATAAATGGAATCAACAAAGTATGCACATTCTACGTCATAACGACTTTCTATAGTTTCCGCATGCGTTCGGAAATAAGAAAAGCTTACTTCCACCGTTTTTTAAAATCACAGCTTCTAGAAGGTTTACATGATTTCTTAAAAAACACGAGTTTTTAGAAAATGTGTTTTGTTGCATAAATGGAATCAACAAAGTATGCACATTCTACGTCATAATGACTTTCTATAGTTTGCGCATGCGTCCGGAAATAAGAAAAGCTTACTTCAACCGTTTTTTAAAATCACAGCTTCTAGAAGGTTTACATGATTTCGTAAAAAACACGAGTTTTTAGAAAATGTATTTTATTTCATAAATGAAATCTACAAAGTATGCACATTCTACGTCATAACGACTTTCTATAGTTTGCGCATTCGTCCGAAAATAAGAAAAGCTTACTTCCACCGTTTTTTAAAATCACAGCTTCTAGAAGGTTTACATGATTTCGTAAAAAACATGAGTTTTTAGAAAATGTGCTTTATTTCATAAGTGGAATCTACAAAGTATGCACATTCTACGTCATAACGACTTTCTATAGTTTGCGGATGCGCTGGGAATAAGAAAAGCTTACTTCTCCCGTTTTTCTAAATCACAGCTTCTAGAAGGTTTACATGATTTCTTAAAAAACACGATTTTTTAGATAATGTGTTTTATTTCATAAATGGAAACTAGAAAGTATGCACATTCTACGTCATAACGACTTTCTATAGTTTGCGCATGCGTCCGGAAATAAGAAATGCTTACTTCCACCATTTTTTAAAATCACAGCTTCTAGAAGGTTTACATGATTTCGTAAAAAACACGAGTTTTTAGAAAATGTGGTTTATTTCATAAATGGAATCTACAAAGTATGCACATTCTACGTCATAACGACTTTCTATAGTTTGCGCATGCGTCCGGAAATAAGAAAAGCTTACTTCCACCGTTTTTTAAAATCACAGCTTCTAAAAGGTTTACATGACTTCGTAAAAAACACGAGTTTTTAGAAAATGTGTTTTATTTGATAAATGGAATCAAGAAAGTATGCACATTCTACGTCATAGGGACTTTCTATAGTTTGCGCATGCGTTTGGAAATAAGAAAAGCTTACTTCTCCCGTTTTTTAAAATCACAGCTTCTAGAAGGTTTACATGATTTGTTAAAAAACACGAGTTTTTAGAAAATGTGTTTTATTTCATAAATGGAATCAACAAAGTATGCACATTCTACGTCATAACGACTTTCTATAGTTTGCGCATGCGTTTTGAAATAAGAAAAGCTTACTTCTCCCGTTTTTTAAAATCACAGCTTCTAGAAGGTTTACATGATTTGTTAAAAAACATGAGTTTTTAGAAAATGTGTTTTATTTCATAAATGGAATCAACAAAGTATGCACATTCTACGTCATAGCAACTTTGTATAGTTTGCGCATGCGTCCGGAAATAAGAAAAGCTTACTTCCACCGTTTTTTAAAATCACAGCTTCTAGAAGGTTTACATGATTTCGTAAAAAACACGAGTTTTTAGAAAATGTGCTTTATTTCATAAATGGAATCTACAAAGTATGCACATTCTATGTCATAACGACTTTCAATAGTTTGTGCATGCGTCCGGAAATAAGAAAAGCTTACTTCCCCCATTTTTCTAAATCACAGCTTCTAGAAGGTTTAGATGATTTCTTAAAAAACACGAGTTTTTAGAAAATGTGTTTTATTTAATAAATGGAATCTACAAAGTATGCACATTCTACGTCATAAGGACTTTCTATAGTTTGCGCATGCGTCCGGAAATAAGAAACGCTTACTTCCCCTGTTTATTAAAATCACAGCTTCTAGATGGTTTACATGATTTCGTAAAAAACACGAGTTTTTAAAAAATGTGTTTTATTTCATAAATGTAATCAACAAAGTTTGCACATTCTACGTCAAAACGAATTTCTATAGTTTGCGCACGCGTTTGGAAATAAAAAAAGCTTACTTCAACCGTTTTTTAAAATCAGAGCCTTTAGAACGTTTACATGATTTCGTAAAAAACACGAGTTTTTAGAAAATGTGTTTTATTTCATAAATGGAATCTACAAAGTATGCACATTCTATGTCATAACGACTTTCTATAGTTTGCGCATGCGTCCGGAAATAAGAAAAGCTTACTTCTCCCGTTTTTTAAACTCACAGCTTCTAGAAGGATTACATGATTTCTTAAAAAACACGAGTTTTTAGAAAATGTGTTTTATTTCATAAATGGAATCAACAAAGTATGCACATTCTACGTCATAACAACTTTCTATAGTTTGCGCATGCGTCCGGAAATAAGAAAAGCTTACTTCCCCTGTTTTTTAAAATCACAGCTTCTAGAAGGTTTACATGATTTCTTAAAAAACACGAGTTTTTAGAAAATGTGTTTTATTTCATAAATGATATCAACAATGTATGCACATTCTACGTCATAACGACTTTCTATAGTTTGCGCATGCGTTTGGAAATAAGAAAAGCTTACTTCCCCCGTTTTTTGAAATCACAGCTTCTAGAAGGTTTACATGATTTCTTAAAAAACATGAGTTTTTAGAAAATGTGTTTTATTTCATAAATGGAATCAACAAAGTATGCACATTGTACTTCATAACGACTTTCTATAGTTTGCGCATGCGTTTGTAAATAAGAAAAGCTTACTTCCACCGTTTTTTAATATCACAGCTTCTAGAAGGTTTACATGATTTCTTAAAAAACATGAGTTTTTAGAAAATGTGTTTTATTTCATAAATTGAATCAACAAAGTATGCACATTCTACGTCATAACGAATTTCTATAGTTTGCGCATGCGTCCCGAAATAAGAAAAGCTTACTTCCACCGTTTTTTAAAATCACAGCTTCTAGAGGGTTTACATGATTTCTTAAAAAACACGAGTTTTTAAAAATGTGTTTTATTTCATAAATGGAATCAACAAATTATGCACATTCTACATCATAACGACCTTCTATAGTTTGCGCATTCGTCCGGAAATAAGAAAAGCTTACTTCCACTGTTTTTTAAAATCACTGCTTCTAAAAGGTTCAAATGATTTCGTAAAAAACACGAGTTTTTAGAAAATGTGCTTTATTTCATAAATGGAATCTACAAAGTATGCACATTCTACATCATAACGACTTTCTATAGTTTGCGGATGCGTCCGGAAATAAGAAAAGCTTACTTCTCCCGTTTTTTAAAATCACAGCTTCTAGAAGGCTTACATGATTTCTTAAAAAACATGAGTTTTTAGAAAATGTGTTTTATTTCATAAATGGAGTCAACAAAGTATGCACATTATACGTCATAATAAATTTCTATAGTTTGCGCATGCGTTTGGAAATAAGAAAAGCTTAGTTCCCCCATTTTTTAAAATCACATCTTCTAGAAGGTTTACATGATTTCTTAAAAAACACGAGTTTTTAGAAAATGTGTTTTATTTCATAAATGGAATCAACAAAGTATGCACATTCTATGTCATAACGACTTTCTATAGTTTGCGAATTCGTCTGGAAATAAGAAAAGCTTACTTCCACCGTTTTTTAAAATCACAGCTTCTAGAAGGTTTACATGATTTCGTAAAAAACACGAATTTTAGAAAATGTGTTTTATTTCATAAATGGTATCTACAAAGTATCCACATTCTACGTCATAACGACTTTATATAGTTTGCGCATGCGTTCGGAAATAAAAAAAGCTTACTTCCACCGTTTTTTAAAATCACAGCTTCTAGAAGGTTTACATGATTTCGTAAAAAACACGAGTTTTTAGAAAATGTGTTTTATTTCATAAATGGAATATACAAAGTATGCACATTCTATGCCATAACGACTTTCTATAGTTTGCGCATGTGTCCGGAAATAAGAAAATCTTACTTCTCCCGTTTTTTAAACTCACAGCTTCTAGAAGGTTTACATGATTTCTTAAAAAACACGAGTTTTTAGAAAATGTGTTTTATTTCATAAATTGAATCAACAAAGTATGCACATTCTACGTCATAAAGACTTTCTATATCTTGCGGATGCATCCTGAAATTAGAAAACATTACTTCCACCGTTTTTTAAAATCACAGCTTCTAGAAGGTTTACATGATTTCTTAAAAAAAAACGAGTTTTTAGAAAATGTGCTTTATTTCATAAATGGAATCTACAAAGTATGCACATTCTACGTCATAACGACCTTCTATAGTTTGCGCATGCGTCCGGAAATAAGAAAAGCTTAATTCTCCCGTTTTTTAAAATCACAGCTTCTAGAAGGTTTACATGATTTCTTAAAAAACACGAGTTTGTAGAAAATGTGTTTTATTTCATAAATGGAATCAACAAAGTATGCATATTCTATGTCATAACGACTTTCTATAGCTTGCGCATGCGTTTGGAAATAAGAAAAGCTTACTTCCCCGTTTTTTAAAATCACAGCTTCTAGAAGGTTTACATGATTTCTTAAAAAACATGAGTTTTTAGAAAATGTGTTTTATTTCATAAATGGAATCAACAAAGTATGCACATTCTATGTCATAACGACTTTCTATAGTTTACGCATTCGTCTGGAAATAAGAAAAGCTTACTTCCACCGATTTTTAAAATCACAGCTTCTAGAAGGTTTACATGATTTCGTAAAAAACACGAGTTTTTAGAAAATGTGTTTTATTTCATAAATGGAATCTACAAAGTATGCACATTCTATGTCATAATGACTTTCTATAGTTTGCGCATGTGTCCGGAAATAAGAAAAGCTTACTTCCACAGTTTTTTAAAATCACAGCTTCTGGAAGGTTTACATGATTTCGTAAAAAACATGAGTTTTTAGAAAATGTGTTTTATTTCTTAAATGGAATCTACAATGTATGCACATTCTACGTCATAACGACTTTCTATAGTTTGCGCATGCGTCCGGAAATAAGAAACGCTTACTTACCCCGTTTTTTAAAATCACAGCTTCTAGAAGGTTTACATGATTTCGTAAAAAACACGAGTTTTTAGAAAATGTGTTTTATTTCATAAATGGAATCTACAAAGTATGCACATTCTACGTCATAACGACTTTCTATAGTTTGCGCATGCGTCCGGAAATAAGAAAAGCTTACTTCCCCCGTTTTTTAAAATCACAGCTTCTAGAAGGTTTACATGATTTCGTAAAAAACTCGAGTTTTTAGAAAGTGTGTTTTATTTCATAAATGGAATCAACAAAGTATGCACATTCTATGTCATAACGACATTCTATAGTTTGCGCATTCGTCTGGAAATAAGAAAAGCTTACTTCCACCGTTTTTTAAAATCACAGCTTCTAGAAGGTTTACATGATTTCGTAAAAAACACGAGTTTTTAGAAAATGTGTTTTATTTCATAAATGGAATATACAAAGTATGCACATTCTATGCCATAACGACTTTCTATAGTTTGCGCATGTGTCCGGAAATAAGAAAATCTTACTTCTCCCGTTTTTTAAACTCACAGCTTCTAGAAGGTTTACATGATTTCTTAAAAAACACGAGTTTTTAGAAAATGTGTTTTATTTCATAAATTGAATCAACAAAGTATGCACATTCTACGTCATAAAGACTTTCTATATCTTGCGGATGCATCCTGAAATTAGAAAACATTACTTCCACCGTTTTTTAAAATCACAGCTTCTAGAAGGTTTACATGATTTCTTAAAAAAAAACGAGTTTTTAGAAAATGTGCTTTATTTCATAAATGGAATCTACAAAGTATGCACATTCTACGTCATAACGACCTTCTATAGTTTGCGCATGCGTCCGGAAATAAGAAAAGCTTAATTCTCCCGTTTTTTAAAATCACAGCTTCTAGAAGGTTTACATGATTTCTTAAAAAACACGAGTTTATAGAAAATGTGTTTTATTTCATAAATGGAATCAACAAAGTATGCATATTCTATGTCATAACGACTTTCTATAGCTTGCGCATGCGTTTGGAAATAAGAAAAGCTTACTTCCCCGTTTTTTAAAATCACAGCTTCTAGAAGGTTTACATGATTTCTTAAAAAACATGAGTTTTTAGAAAATGTGTTTTATTTCATAAATGGAATCAACAAAGTATGCACATTCTATGTCATAACGACTTTCTATAGTTTACGCATTCGTCTGGAAATAAGAAAAGCTTACTTCCACCGATTTTTAAAATCACAGCTTCTAGAAGGTTTACATGATTTCGTAAAAAACACGAGTTTTTAGAAAATGTGTTTTATTTCATAAATGGAATCTACAAAGTATGCACATTCTATGTCATAATGACTTTCTATAGTTTGCGCATGTGTCCGGAAATAAGAAAAGCTTACTTCCACAGTTTTTTAAAATCACAGCTTCTGGAAGGTTTACATGATTTCGTAAAAAACATGAGTTTTTAGAAAATGTGTTTTATTTCTTAAATGGAATCTACAATGTATGCACATTCTACGTCATAACGACTTTCTATAGTTTGCGCATGCGTCCGGAAATAAGAAACGCTTACTTACCCCGTTTTTTAAAATCACAGCTTCTAGAAGGTTTACATGATTTCGTAAAAAACACGAGTTTTTAGAAAATGTGTTTTATTTCATAAATGGAATCTACAAAGTATGCACATTCTACATCATAACGACTTTCTATAGTTTGCGCATGCGTCCGGAAATAAGAAAAGCTTACTTCCCCCGTTTTTTAAAATCACAGCTTCTAGAAGGTTTACATGATTTCGTAAAAAACTCGAGTTTTTAGAAAGTGTGTTTTATTTCATAAATGGAATCAACAAAGTATGCACATTCTATGTCATAACGACATTCTATAGTTTGCGCATTCGTCTGGAAATAAGAAAAGCTTACTTCCACCGTTTTTTAAAATCACAGCTTCTAGAAGGTTTACATGATTTCGTAAAAAACACGAGTTTTTAGAAAATGTGTTTTATTTCATAAATGGAATCTACAAAGTATGCACATTCTACATCATGACGACTTTCTATAGTTTGCGCATGCCTTTCGAAATAAAAAAAGCTTACTTCCACCGTTTTTTAAAATCACAGCTTCTAGAAGGTTTACATGATTTCGTAAAAAACACGAGATTTTAGAAAATGTGTTTTATTTCATAAATGGAATATACAAAGTATGCACATTCTATGTCATAACGACTTTCTATAGTTTGCGCATGCGTCCGGAAATAAGAAAAGCTTACTTCTCCCGTTTTTTAAACTCACAGCTTCTAGAAGGTTTACATGATTTCTTAAAAAACACGAGTTTTTAGAAAATGTGATTTATTTCATAAATTGAATGAACAAAGTATGCACATTCTACGAAATAACGACTTTCTATAGTTTGCGCATGCGTCCGGAAAAAAGAAAACATTACTTCCACCGTTTTTTAAAATCACAGCTTCTAGAAGGTTTACATGATTTCGTAAAAAAAAGGAGTTTTTAGAAAATGTGCTTTATTTCATAAATGGATTCTACAAAGTATGCACATTCTACGTCATAACGACTTTCTATAGTTTGCGCATGCCTTTGGAAATAAAAAAAGCTTACTTCGACCGTTTTTTAAAATCACAGCTTCTAGAAGGTTTACATGATTTCGTAAAAAACACGAGTTTTTAGAAAATGTGCTTTATTACATAAATGGAATCTACAAAGTATGCACATTCTACATCATAACGAATTTGTATAGTTTGCGCATGCGTCCAGAAATAAGAAAAGCTTACTTGCACCGTTTTTTAAAATCACAGCTTCTAAAGGGTTTACATGATTTCTTAAAAAACACGAGTTTTTAGAAAATGTGTTTTATTTCATAAATGGAATCAACAAATTATGCACATTCTACATCATAACGACCTTCTATAGTTTTTGCATTCGTCCGGAAATAAGAAAAGCTTACTTCCACCGTTTTTTAAAATCACAGCTTCTAAAAGGTTCACATGATTTCGTAAAAAACACGAGTTTTTAGAAAATGTGCTTTATTTCATAAATGGAATCTACAAAGTATGCACATTCTACATCATAACGACTTTCTATAGTTTGCGGATGCGTCCGGAAATAAGAAAAGCTTACTTCTCCCGTTTTTTAAAATCACGGCTTCTAGAAGGCTTACATGATTTCGTAAAAAACATGAGTTTTTAGAAAATGTGTTTTATTTCATAAATGGAATCAACAAAGTATGCACATTCTACATCATAACGACTTTATATAGTTTGCGCATGCGTTTGGAAATTAAAAAAGCTTAGTTCCCCCATTTTTTAAAATCACAGCTTCTAGAAGGTTTACATGACTTCTTAAAAAACACGAGTTTTTAGAAAATGTGTTTTATTTCATAAATGGAATCAACAAAGTATGCACATTCTATGTCATAACGACTTTCTATAGTTTGCGCATTCGTCTGGAAATAAGAAAAGCTTACTTTTCCCGTTTTTTAAAATCACAGTTTCTAGAGGGTTTACATGATTTCTTAAAAAACACGAGTTTTTAGAAAATGTGTTTTATTTCATAAATGGAATCAACAAATTATGCACATTCTACATCATAACGACCTTCTATAGTTTGCGCATTCGTCCGTAAATAAGAAAAGCTAACTTCCACCGTTTTTTAAAATCACAGCTTCTAGAAGGTTTACATGATTTCGTAAAAAACACAAGTTTTTAGAAAATGTGCTTTATTTCATAAATGGAATCTACAAAGTATGCACATTCTATGTCATAACGACTTTCTATAGTTTCCGGATGCGTCCGGAAATAAGAAAAGATTACTTCTCCTGTTTTTTAAAATCACAGCTTCTAGAAGGTTTACATGATTTCGTGAAAAACATGAGTTTTTAGAAAATGTGTTTTATTTCATAAATGGAATCAACAAAGTATGCACATTCTACGTCATAACGACTTTCTATAGTTTGCGCATGCGTTTGGAAATAAGAAAAGCTTACTTCCTTCGTTTTTTAAAATCACAGCTTCTAGAAGGTTTACATGATCTCTTAAAAAACACGAGTTTTTAGAAAATGTGTTTTATTTCATAAATGGAATCAACAAAGTAAGCACATTCTACGTCATAATGACTTTCTATAATTTGCGCATGCATTTGGAAATAAGAAAAGCTTACTTCCCCCGTTTTTTAAAATCATAGCTTCTAGAAGGTTTACATGATTTCTTAAAAAACACGAGTTTTTAGAAAATGTGTTTTATTTCATAAATGGAATCAACAAAGTATGCACATTCTACGTCATAACGACTTTCTATAGTTTGCGCATGCGTCCGGAAATAAGAAAAGCTAACTTCCACCGTTTTTTAAAATCACAGCTTCTAGAAGGTTTACATGATTACGTAAAAAACACGAGTTTTTAGAAAATGTGCTTTATTTCATAAATGGAATCTACAAAGTATGCACATTCTACGTCATAATGAATTTCTATAGTTTGCGCATGCGTCCGGAAATAAGAAAAGCTTACTTGCACCGTTTTTTAAAATCACAGCTTTATTTCATAAATGGAATCAACAAATTATGTACATTCTACATCATAACGACCTTCTATAGTTTGCGCATTCGTCCGGAAATAAGAAAAGCTTACTTCCACCGTTTTTTAAAATCACAGCTTCTGAAAGGATCACATGATTTCGTAAAAAACACGAGTTTTTAGAAAATGTGCTTTATTTCATAAATGGAATCTACAAAGTATGCACATTCTACATCATAACGACTTTCTATAGTTTGCGGATGCGTCCGGAAATAAGAAAAGCTTACTTCTCCCATTTTTTAAAATCACAGCTTCTAGAAGGCTTACATGATTTCGTAAAAAACATGAGTTTTTAGAAAATGTGTTTTATTTCATAAATGGAATCAACAAATTATGCACATTCTACGTGATAACGACTTTCTATAGTTTGCGCATGCGTTTGGAAATTAGAAAAGCTTAGTTCCCCCATTTTTTAAAATCACAGCTTCTAGAAGGTTTACATGACTTCTTAAAAAACACGAGTTTTTAGAAAATGTGTTTTATTTCATAAATGGAATCAACAAAGTATGCACATTCTATGTCATAACGAGTTTCTATAGTTTGCGCATTCGTCTGGAAATAAGAAAAGCTTACTTCCACCGTTTTTTAAAATCACAGCTTCTAGAAGGTTTACATGATTTCGTAAAAAACACGAGTTTTTAGAAAATGTGTTTTATTTCATAAATGGAATCTACAAAGTATGCACATTCTACGTCATAATGACTTTCTATAGTTTGCGAATGCGTTTGGAAATAAAAAAATCATACTTCCACCGTTTTTTGAAATCACAGCTCCTAGAAGGTTTACATGATTTCGTAAAAAACATGAGTTTTTAGAAAATGTGTTTTATTTCCTAAATGGAATATACAAAGTATGCACATTCTATGTCATAACGACTTTCTATAGTTTGCGCATGCGTCCGGAAATAAGAAAAGCTTAATTCTCCCGTTTTTTAAACTCACAGCTTCTAGAAGGTTTACATGATTTCTTAAAAAACACGAGTTTTTAGAAAATGTGTTTTATTTCATAAATTGAATCAACAAAGTATGCACATGCTACGTCATAATGACTTTCTATAGTTTGTGCATGCGTTTGGAAATAAGAAAAGCTTACTTCCCCCACTTTTTAAAATCACAGCTTCTAGAAGGTTTACATGATTTCGTAAAAAACACGAGTTTTTAGAAAATGTGTTTTATTTCATAAATGGAATCTACAAAGTATGCACATTCTATGTCATAACGAATTTCTATAGTTTGCGCATGCATCCGGAAATAAGAAAAGCTTACTTCCACCATTTTTTAAACTCACAGCTTCTAGAAGGATTACATGATTTCTTAAAAAACATGAGTTTTTAGAAAATGTGATTTATTTCATAAATGGAATCTACAAAGTATGCACATTCTACATCATAACGACTTTCTATAGTTTGCGGATGCGTCCGAAAATAAGAAAAGCTTACTTCTCCCGTTTTTTAAAATCACAGCTTCTAGAAGGCTTGCATGATTTCTTAAAAAACATGAGTTTTTAGAAAATGTGTTTTATTTCATAAATGGAATCTACAATGTATGCACATTCTACATCATAACGACTTTCTATAGTTTTCGCATGCGTCTGGAAATAAGAAAAGCTTACTTCCCCCGTTTTTTAAAATCACAGCTTCTAGAAGGTTTACCTGATTTCGTAAAAAACACGAGTTTTTAGAAAATGTGTTTTATTTCATAAATGGAATCAACAAAGTATGCACATTATACGTCATAATGACTTTCTATAGTTTGCGCATGTGTTTCGAAATAAGAAAAGCTTACTTCCACCGTTTTTTAAAATCACAGCTTCTAGAAGGTTTACATGATTTCGTAAAAAACACGAGATTTTAGAAAATGTGTTTTATTTCATAAATGGAATATACAAAGTATGCACATTCTATGTCATAACGACTTTCTATAGTTTGCGCATGCGTCCGGAAATAAGAAAAGCTTACTTCTCCCGTTTTTTAAACTCACAGCTTCTAGAAGGTTTACATGATTTCGTAAAAAACACGAGTTTTTAGAAAATGTGTTTTATTTCATAAATTTAATCAACAAAGTATGCACATTCTACGTCATAACGACTTTCTATAGTTTGCGCATGCGTCCGGAAATAAGAAAACATTACTTCAACCGTTTTTTAAAATCACAGCTTCTAGAAGGTTTACATGATTTAGTAAAAAAACGAGTTTTTAGAAAATGTGCTTTATTTCATAAATGGAATCTACAAAGTATGCACATTCTACGTCATAACAACTTTCTATAGTTTGCGCATGTGTCCGGAAATAAGAAAAGCTTACTTCTCCCGTTTTTTAAAATCACAGCTTCTAGAAGGTTTACATGATTTCTTAAAAAACACGAGTTTTTAGAAAATGTGTTTTATTTCATAAATGGAATCAAAAAAGTATGCACATTCTACGTCATAACGACTTTCTATATTCTGCGCATGCGTTCGGAAATAAGAAAAGCTTACTTCCCCCATTTTTTAAAATCACATCTTCTAGAAGGTTTACATGATTTCTTAAAAAACATGAGTTTTTAGAAAATGTGTTTTATTTCATAAATGGAATCAACAAAGTATGCACATTCTATGTCATAACGACTTTCTATAGTTTGCGCATTCGTCTGGAAATAAGAAAAGCTTACTTCCACCAATTTTTAAAATCACAGCTTCTAGAAGGTTTACATGATTTCGTAAAAAACACGAGTTTTTAGAAAATGTGTTTTATTTCATAAATGGAATCAACAAAGTATGCACATTCTACGTCATAATGACTTTCTATAGTTTGCGCATGCGTTTCGAAATAAGAAAAGCTTACTTCCACCGTTTTTTAAAATCACAGCTTCTAGAAGGTTTACCTGATTTCGTAAAAAACACGAGTTTTTAGAAAATGTGTTTTATTTCATAAAAGGAATCAACAAAGTATGCACATCCTATGCCATAACGACTTTCTATAGTTTGTGCATGCGTTTGGAAATAAGAAAAGCTTACTTCCCCCATTTTTTAAAATCACAGCTTCTAGAAGGTTTACATGATTTCTTAAAAAACATGCGTTTTTAGAAAATGTGTTTTATTTCATAAATGGAATCAACAAAGTATGCACATTCTACATCATAACGACTTTCTATAGTTTGCGCATGCGTTTCGAAATAAGAAAAGCTTACTTCCCCCGTTTTTTAAAATCACAGCTTCTAGAGGGTTTACATGATTTCTTAAAAAACACGAGTTTTTAGAAAATGTGTTTTATTTCATAAATGGAATCAACAAAGTATGCACATTCTACATCATAATGACTTTCTATAGTTTGCGCATGCGTCCGGAAATAAGAAAAGCTTACTTCCCCCATTTTTTAAAATCACAGCTTCTAGAAGGTTTACATGATTTCGTAAAAAACACGAGTTTTTAGAAAATGTGTTTTATTTCATAAATAGAATCTACAAAGTATGCACATTCTACGTCATAACAAATTTCTATAGTTTGCGCATGCGTCCGGAAATAAGAAAAGCTAACTTCCCCCGTTTTTTAAAATCACAGCTTCTAGAAGGTTTACATGATTTCTTAAAAAACACGAGTTTTTAGAAAATTTGTTTTATTTCATAAATGGAATCAACAAAGTATGCACATTCTACGTCATCACGACTTTCTATAGTTTGCGCATGCGTTTCGAAATAAGAAAATCTTACTTCCACCGTTTTTTAAAATCACAGCTTCTAGAAGGTTTACATGATTTCGTAAAAAACACGAGTTTTTAGAAAATGTGTTTTATTTCATAAACGGAATCTAAAAAGTGTGCACATTCTATGTCATAACGACTTTCTATAGTTTGCGCATGCGTCCTAAAATAAGAAAAGCTTACTTCTCCCGTTTTTTAAACTCACAGCTTCTAGAAGGTTTACATGATTTCGTAAAAAACACAAGTTTTTAGAAAATGTGTTTTATTTCATAAATGGAATCTACAAAGTATGCACATTCTACGTCATAACGACTTTCTATAGTTTTCGCATGCGTCCGGAAATAAGAAAAGGTTATTTCCACCGTTTTTTAAAATCACAGCTTCGAGAAGGTTTACATGACTTCTTAAAAAAATGAGTTTTTAGAAAATGTGCTTTATTTCATAAATGGAATCTACAAAGTATGCACATTCTACATCATAACGACTTTCTATAGTTTGCGGATGCGTCCGGATATAAGAAAAGCTTACTTCTCCCGTTTTTTAAAATCACAGCTTCTAGAAGGCTTACATGATTTCGTAAAAAACATGAGTTTTTAGAAAATGTGTTTTATTTCATAAATGGAATCAACAAAGTATGCACATTCTACGTCATAACGACTTTCTATAGTTTGCGCATGCGTTTGGAAATTAAAAAAGCTTAGTTCCCCCATTTTTTAAAATCACAGCTTCTAGAAGGTTTACATGACTTCTTAAAAAACACGAGTTTTTAGAAAATGTGTTTTATTTAATAAATGGAATCAACAAAGTATGCACATTCTATGTCATAACGAGTTTCTATAGTTTGCGCATTCGTCTGGAAATAAGAAAAGCTTACTTTTCCCGTTTTTTAAAATCACAGCTTCTAGAGGGTTTACATGATTTCTTAAAAAACACGAGTTTTTAGAAAATGTGTTTTATTTCATAAATGGAATCAAGAAATTATGCACATTCTACAATATAACGACCTTCTATAGCTTGCGCATTCGTCAGGAAATAAGAAAAGCTTACTTCCACCGTTTTTTAAAATCACAGCTTCTAAAAGGTTTACATGATTTCGTAAAAAACACGAGTTTTTAGAAAATGTGCTTTATTTCATAAATGGAATCTACAAAGTATGCACATTCTACGTCATAACGACTTTCTATAGTTTCCGGATGCGTCCGGAAATAAGAAAAGCTTACTTCTCCCGTTTTTTAAAATCACAGCTTCTAGAACGTTTACGTGATTTCGTAAAAAACACGAGTTTTTAGAAAATGTGTTTTATTTCATAAATGGAATCTACAAAGTATGCACATTCTACGTCATAACGACTTTCTATAGTTTGCGCATGCCTTTGGAAATAAAAAAAGCTTACTTCCACCGTTTTTTAAAATCAAAGCTCATAGAAGGTTTACATGATTTCGTAAAAAACACGAGATTTTAGAAAAGGTGTTTTATTTCATAAATGGAATCAACAAATTATGTACATTCCACATCATAACGACCTTCTATAGTTTGCGTATTCGTCCGGAAATAAGAAAAGCTTACTTCCACCGTTTTTTAAAATCACAGCTTCTAGAAGGTTTACATGATTTCGTAAAAAACACGAGTTTTTAGAAAATGTGCTTTATTTCATAAATGGAATCTACAAAGTATGCACATTCTACGTCATAACGACTTTCTATAGTTTCCGGATGCGTCCGGAAATAAAAAAAGCTTACTTCTCCCGTTTTTTAAAATCACAGCTTCTAGAAGGTTTACATGATTTCGTGAAAAACACGAGTTTTTAGAAAATGTGTTTTATTTCATAAATGGAATCAACAAAGTATGCACATTCTACGTCATAACGACTTTCTATAGTTTGCGCATGCGTTTGGAAATAATAAAAGCTTACTTCCTTCGTTTTTTAAAATCATAGCTTCTAGAAGGTTTACATGATCTCTTAAAAAACACGAGTTTTTAGAAAATGTGTTTTATTTCATAAATGGAATCAACAAAGTATGCACATTCTACGTAATAATGACTTTCTATAATTTGCGCATGCGTTTGGAAATAAGAAAAGCTTACTTCCCCCGTTTTTTAAAATCATAGCTTCTAGAAGGTTTACATGATTTCTTAAAAAACACGAGTTTTTAGAAAATGTGTTTTATTTCATAAATGGAATCAACAAAGTATGCACATTCTACGTCATAACGACTTTCTATAGTTTGCGCATGCGTCCGGAAATAAGAAAAGCTAACTTCCAACGTTTTTTAAAATCACAGCTTCTAGAAGGTTTACATGATTACGTAAAAAACACGAGTTTTTAGAAAATGTGCTTTATTTCATAAATGGAATCTACAAAGTATGCACATTCTATGTCATAACGACTTTCTATAGTTTGCGCATGCGTCCGGAAATAAGAAAAGCTTACTTGCACCGTTTTTTAAAATCACAGCTTTATTTCATAAATGGAATCAACAAATTATGCACATTCTACATCATAACGACCTTCTATAGTTTGCGCATTTGTCCGGAAATAAGAAAAGCTTACTTCCACCGTTTTTTAAAATCACAGTTTCTAAAAGGATCACATGATTTCGTAAAAAACACGAGTTTTTAGAAAATGTGGTTTATTTCATAAATGGAATCTACAATGTATGCACATTCTACATCATAACGACTTTCTATAGTTTGCGGATGCGTCCGGAAATAAGAAAAGCTTACTACTCGTGTTTTTTAAAATCACAGCTTCTAGAAGGCTTACATGATTTTGTAAAAAACATGAGTTTTTAGAAAATGTGTTTTATTTCATAAATGGAATCTACAAAGTATGCACATTCTACGTCATAATGACTTTCTATAGTTTGCGAATGCGTTTGGAAATAAAAAAAGCTTACTTCCACCGTTTTTTAAAATCACAGCTTCTAGAAGGTTTACATGATTTCGTAAAAAACATGAGTTTTTAGAAAATGTGTTTTATTTCATAAATGGAATATACAAAGTATGCACATTCTATGTCATAACGACTTTGTATAGTTTGCGCATACGTCCGGAAATAAGAAAAGCTTAATTCTCCCGTTTTTTAAACTCACAACTTCTAGAAGGTTTACATGATTTCTTAAAAAACACGAGTTTTTAGAAAATGTGTTTTATTTCATAAATTGAATCAACAAAGTATGCACATTCTACGTCATAACGACTTTCTATAGTTTGCGCATGCGTCCGGAAATAATAAAACATTACTTCCACCGTTTTTTAAAATCACAGCTTCTAGAAGGTTTACATGATTTCGTTAAAAAAACGAGTTTTTAGAAAATGTTCTTTATTTCATAAATGGAATCTACAAAGTATGCACATTCTATGTCATAACGACTTTCTATAGTTTGCGCATGCATCCGGAAATAAGAAAAGCTTACTTCTCCCGTTTTTTAAAATCACAGCTTCTAGAAGGTTTACATGATTTCTTAAAAAAGATGAGTTTTTAGAAAATGTGTTTTATTTCATAAATGGAATCAACAAAGTATGCACATTCTGCGTAATAACGACTTTCTATAGATTGCGCATGCGTTTGGAAATAAGAAAAGCTTACTTCCCCCGTTTTTTAAAATCACAGCTTCTAGAAGGTTTACATGATTTCTTAAAAAACATGAGTTTTTAGATGATGTGTTTTATTTCATAAATGGAATTAACAAAGTATGCACGTTCTATGTCTTAACGACTTTCTATAGTTTGCGCATTCGTCTGGAAATAAGAAAAGCTTACTTCCACCGATTTTTAAAATCACAGCTTCTAGAAGGTTTACATGATTTCGTAAAAAACACGAGTTTTTAGAAAATGTGTTTTATTTCATAAATGGAATCTACAAAGTATGCACATTCTACATCATAACGACTTTCTATAGTTTTCGCATGCGTCCGGAAATAAGAAAAGCTTACTTCCCCCGTTTTTTAAAATCACAGCTTCTAGAAGGTTTACATGATTTCGTGAAAAACACGGATTTTTAGAAAATGTGTTTTATTTCATAAATGGAATCAACAAAGTATGCACATTCTACGTCATAACGACTTTCTATAGTTTGCGCATGCGTTTGGAAATAAGAAAAGCTTACTTCCTTCGTTTTTTAAAATCACAGCTTCTAGAAGGTTTACATGATCTCTTAAAAAACACGAGTTTTTAGAAAATGTGTTTTATTTCATCAATCGAATCAACAAAGTATGCACATTCTACGTAATAATGACTTTCTATAATTTGCGCATGCGTTTGGAAATAAGAAAAGCTTACTTCCCCCGTTTTTTAAAATCATAGCTTCTAGAAGGTTTACATGATTTCTTAAAAAACACGAGTTTTTAGAAAATGTGTTTTATTTCATAAATGGAATCAACAAAGTATGCACATTCTACGTCATAACGACTTTCTATAGTTTGCGCATGCGTCCGGAAATAAGAAAAGCTAACTTCCAACGTTTTTTAAAATCACAGCTTCTAGAAGGTTTACATGATTACGTAAAAAACACGAGTTTTTAGAAAATGTGCTTTATTTCATAAATGGAATCTACAAAGTATGCACATTCTATGTCATAACGACTTTCTATAGTTTGCGCATGCGTCCGGAAATAAGAAAAGCTTACTTGCACCGTTTTTTAAAATCACAGCTTTATTTCATAAATGGAATCAACAAATTATGCACATTCTACATCATAACGACCTTCTATAGTTTGTGCATTTGTCCGGAAATAAGAAAAGCTTACTTCCACCGTTTTTTAAAATCACAGCTTCTAAAAGGATCACATGATTTCGTAAAAAACACGAGTTTTTAGAAAATGTGGTTTATTTCATAAATGGAATCTACAATGTATGCACATTCTACATCATAACGACTTTCTATAGTTTGCGGATGCGTCCGGAAATAAGAAAAGCTTACTACTCGTGTTTTTTAAAATCACAGCTTCTAGAAGGCTTACATGATTTTGTAAAAAACATGAGTTTTTAGAAAATGTGTTTTATTTCATAAATGGAATCTACAAAGTATGCACATTCTACGTCATAATGACTTTCTATAGTTTGCGAATGCGTTTGGAAATAAAAAAAGCTTACTTCCACCGTTTTTTAAAATCACAGCTTCTAGAAGGTTTACATGATTTCGTAAAAAACATGAGTTTTTAGAAAATGTGTTTTATTTCATAAATGGAATATACAAAGTATGCACATTCTATGTCATAACGACTTTGTATAGTTTGCGCATACGTCCGGAAATAAGAAAAGCTTACTTCTCCCGTTTTTTAAACTCACAGCTTCTAGAAGGTTTACATGATTTCTTAAAAAACACGAGTTTTTAGAAAATGTGTTTTATTTCATAAATTGAATCAACAAAGTATGCACATTCTACGTCATAACGACTTTCTATAGTTTGCGCATGCGTCCGGAAATAATAAAACATCACTTCCACCGTTTTTTAAAATCACAGCTTCTAGAAGGTTTACATGATTTCGTTAAAAAAGCGAGTTTTTAGAAAATGTGCTTTATTTCATAAATGGAATCTACAAAGTATGCACATTCTATGTCATAACGACTTTCTATAGTTTGCGCATGCATCCGGAAATAAGAAAAGCTTACTTCTCCCGTTTTTTAAAATCACAGCTTCTAGAAGGTTTACATGATTTCTTAAAAAACACGAGTTTTTAGAAAATGTGTTTTATTTCATAAATGGAATCAACAAAGTATGCACATTCTACGTAATAACGACTTTCTATAGATTGCGCATGCGTTTGGAAATAAGAAAAGCTTACTTCCCCCGTTTTTTAAAATCACAGCTTCTAGAAGGTTTACATGATTTCTTAAAAAACATGAGTTTTTAGATGATGTGTTTTATTTCATAAATGGAATGAACAAAGTATGCACATTCTATGTCTTAACGACTTTCTATAGTTTGCGCATTCGTCTGGAAATAAGAAAAGCTTACTTCCACCGATTTTTAAAATCACAGCTTCTAGAAGGTTTACATGATTTCGTAAAAAACACGAGTTTTTAGAAAATGTGTTTTATTTCATAAATGGAATCTACAAAGTATGCACATTCTACATCATAACGACTTTCTATAGTTTTCGCATGCGTCCGGAAATAAGAAAAGCTTACTTCCCCCGTTTTTTAAAATCACAGCTTCTAGAAGGTTTACCTGATTTCGTAAAAAACACGAGTTTTTAGAAAATGTGTTTTAATTCATAAATGGAATCAACAAAGTATGCACATTCTACGTCATAATGACTTTCTATAGTTTGCGCATGTGTTTCGAAATAAGAAAAGCTTACTTCCACCGTTTTTTAAAATCACAGCTTCTAGATGGTTTACATGATTTCGTTAAAAAAACGAGTTTTTAGAAAATGTTCTTTATTTCATAAATGGAATCTACAAAGTATGCACATTCTATGTCATAACGACTTTCTATAGTTTGCGCATGCATCCGGAAATAAGAAAAGCTTACTTCTCCCGTTTTTTAAAATCACAGCTTCTAGAAGGTTTACATGATTTCTTAAAAAAGATGAGTTTTTAGAAAATGTGTTTTATTTCATAAATGGAATCAACAAAGTATGCACATTCTGCGTAATAACGACTTTCTATAGATTGCGCATGCGTTTGGAAATAAGAAAAGCTTACTTCCCCCGTTTTTTAAAATCACAGCTTCTAGAAGGTTTACATGATTTCTTAAAAAACATGAGTTTTTAGATGATGTGTTTTATTTCATAAATGGAATTAACAAAGTATGCACGTTCTATGTCTTAACGACTTTCTATAGTTTGCGCATTCGTCTGGAAATAAGAAAAGCTTACTTCCACCGATTTTTAAAATCACAGCTTCTAGAAGGTTTACATGATTTCGTAAAAAACACGAGTTTTTAGAAAATGTGTTTTATTTCATAAATGGAATCTACAAAGTATGCACATTCTACATCATAACGACTTTCTATAGTTTTCGCATGCGTCCGGAAATAAGAAAAGCTTACTTCCCCCGTTTTTTAAAATCACAGCTTCTAGAAGGTTTACATGATTTCGTGAAAAACACGGATTTTTAGAAAATGTGTTTTATTTCATAAATGGAATCAACAAAGTATGCACATTCTACGTCATAACGACTTTCTATAGTTTGCGCATGCGTTTGGAAATAAGAAAAGCTTACTTCCTTCGTTTTTTAAAATCACAGCTTCTAGAAGGTTTACATGATCTCTTAAAAAACACGAGTTTTTAGAAAATGTGTTTTATTTCATAAATCGAATCAACAAAGTATGCACATTCTACGTAATAATGACTTTCTATAATTTGCGCATGCGTTTGGAAATAAGAAAAGCTTACTTCCCCCGTTTTTTAAAATCATAGCTTCTAGAAGGTTTACATGATTTCTTAAAAAACACGAGTTTTTAGAAAATGTGTTTTATTTCATAAATGGAATCAACAAAGTATGCACATTCTACGTCATAACGACTTTCTATAGTTTGCGCATGCGTCCGGAAATAAGAAAAGCTAACTTCCAACGTTTTTTAAAATCACAGCTTCTAGAAGGTTTACATGATTACGTAAAAAACACGAGTTTTTAGAAAATGTGCTTTATTTCATAAATGGAATCTACAAAGTATGCACATTCTATGTCATAACGACTTTCTATAGTTTGCGCATGCGTCCGGAAATAAGAAAAGCTTACTTGCACCGTTTTTTAAAATCACAGCTTTATTTCATAAATGGAATCAACAAATTATGCACATTCTACATCATAACGACCTTCTATAGTTTGTGCATTTGTCCGGAAATAAGAAAAGCTTACTTCCACCGTTTTTTAAAATCACAGCTTCTAAAAGGATCACATGATTTCGTAAAAAACACGAGTTTTTAGAAAATGTGGTTTATTTCATAAATGGAATCTACAATGTATGCACATTCTACATCATAACGACTTTCTATAGTTTGCGGATGCGTCCGGAAATAAGAAAAGCTTACTACTCGTGTTTTTTAAAATCACAGCTTCTAGAAGGCTTACATGATTTTGTAAAAAACATGAGTTTTTAGAAAATGTGTTTTATTTCATAAATGGAATCTACAAAGTATGCACATTCTACGTCATAATGACTTTCTATAGTTTGCGAATGCGTTTGGAAATAAAAAAAGCTTACTTCCACCGTTTTTTAAAATCACAGCTTCTAGAAGGTTTACATGATTTCGTAAAAAACATGAGTTTTTAGAAAATGTGTTTTATTTCATAAATGGAATATACAAAGTATGCACATTCTATGTCATAACGACTTTGTATAGTTTGCGCATACGTCCGGAAATAAGAAAAGCTTACTTCTCCCGTTTTTTAAACTCACAGCTTCTAGAAGGTTTACATGATTTCTTAAAAAACACGAGTTTTTAGAAAATGTGTTTTATTTCATAAATTGAATCAACAAAGTATGCACATTCTACGTCATAACGACTTTCTATAGTTTGCGCATGCGTCCGGAAATAATAAAACATCACTTCCACCGTTTTTTAAAATCACAGCTTCTAGAAGGTTTACATGATTTCGTTAAAAAAGCGAGTTTTTAGAAAATGTGCTTTATTTCATAAATGGAATCTACAAAGTATGCACATTCTATGTCATAACGACTTTCTATAGTTTGCGCATGCATCCGGAAATAAGAAAAGCTTACTTCTCCCGTTTTTTAAAATCACAGCTTCTAGAAGGTTTACATGATTTCTTACAAAACACGAGTTTTTAGAAAATGTGTTTTATTTCATAAATGGAATCAACAAAGTATGCACATTCTACGTAATAACGACTTTCTATAGATTGCGCATGCGTTTGGAAATAAGAAAAGCTTACTTCCCCCGTTTTTTAAAATCACAGCTTCTAGAAGGTTTACATGATTTCTTAAAAAACATGAGTTTTTAGATGATGTGTTTTATTTCATAAATGGAATGAACAAAGTATGCACATTCTATGTCTTAACGACTTTCTATAGTTTGCGCATTCGTCTGGAAATAAGAAAAGCTTACTTCCACCGATTTTTAAAATCACAGCTTCTAGAAGGTTTACATGATTTCGTAAAAAACACGAGTTTTTAGAAAATGTGTTTTATTTCATAAATGGAATCTACAAAGTATGCACATTCTACATCATAACGACTTTCTATAGTTTTCGCATGCGTCCGGAAATAAGAAAAGCTTACTTCCCCCGTTTTTTAAAATCACAGCTTCTAGAAGGTTTACCTGATTTCGTAAAAAACACGAGTTTTTAGAAAATGTGTTTTAATTCATAAATGGAATCAACAAAGTATGCACATTCTACGTCATAATGACTTTCTATAGTTTGCGCATGTGTTTCGAAATAAGAAAAGCTTACTTCCACCGTTTTTTAAAATCACAGCTTCTAGATGGTTTACATGATTTCGTAAAAAACACGAGTTTTTAGAAAATGTGTTTTATTTCATAAATGGAATCTACAAAGTATGCACATTCTACGTCATAACAACTTTCTATAGTTTGCGCATGCGTCCGGAAATAAGAAACGCTTACTTCCCCCGTTTTTTAAAATCACAGCTTCTAGAAGGTTTACCTGATTTCGTAACAAACACGAGTTTTTAGAAAATGTGTTTTATTTCATAAATGGAATCGACAAAGTATGCACATGCTACGTCATAACTACTTTCTAAAGTTTGTGCATGCGTTTGGAAATAAGAAAAGCTTACTTCCCCCATTTTTTAAAATCACAGCTTCTAGAAGGTTTACATGATTTCGTAAAAAACACGAGTTTTTAGAAAATGTGTTTTATTTCATAAATGGAATCTACAAAGTATGCACATTCTATGTCATAACGACTTTCTATAGTTTGCGCATGCATCCGGAAATAAGAAAAGCTTACTTCCACCGTTTTTTAAACTCACAGCTTCTAGAAGGATTACATGATTTCTTAAAAACAACGAGTTTTTAGAAAATGTGTTTTATTTCATAAATGGAATCAACAAAGTATGCACATTCTACGTCATAACGACTTTCTATAGTTTGCGCATGCGTCCGGAAATAAGAAAAGCTTACTTCCCCTGTTTTTTAAAATCACAGCTTCTAGAAGGTTTACATGATTTCTTAAAAAACATGAGTTTTTAGAAAATGTGTTTTATTTCATAAAAGGAATCAACAAAGTATGCACATTCTACATCATAATGACTTTCTATAATTTGCGCATGCGTTTTGAAATAAGAAAAGATTACTTCCCCCGTTTTTTAAAATCATAGCTTCTAGAAGGTTTACATGATTTCTTAAAAAACACGAGTTTTTAGAAAATGTGTTTTATTTCATAAATGGAATCAACAAAGTATGCACATTCTACGTCATAACGACTTTCTATAGTTTGCGCATGCGTCCGGAAATAAGAAAAGCTAACTTCCACCGTTTTTTAAAATCACAGCTTCTAGAAGGTTTACATGATTACGTAAAAAAAAAGAGTTTTAAGAAAATGTGTTTTATTTCATAAATGGAATCTACAAAGTATGCACATTCTACGTCATAACAACTTTCTATTGTTTGCACATGCGTCCGGAAATGAGAAAAACTTACTTCCACCGTTTTTTAAAATCAGAGCTTCTAGAAGGTTTACATGATTTCGTAAAAAAAACGAGTTTTTAGAAAATGTGATTTATTTCATAAATAGAATCTACAAAGCATGCACATTCTACGTCATAACGACTTTCTATAGTTTGCGCATGCGTCCGGAAATAAGAAAAGCTTACTTCCACCGTTTTTTAAAATCACAGCTTCTAGAAGGTTTACATGATTTCTTAAAAAACACGAGTTTTTAGAAAATGTGTTTTATTTCATAAATGGAGTCCACAAAGTATGCACATTCTACGTCATAACGAATTTCTATAGTTTGCGCATGCGTCCAGATATAAGAAAAGCTTACTTTTCCCGTTTTTTAAAATCACAGCTTCTAGAGGGTTTACATGATTTCTTGAAAAACACGAGTTTTTAGAAAATGTGTTTTATTTCATAAATTGAATCAACAAAGTATGCACATTCTACGTCATAACGACTTTCTATAGTTTGCGCATGCGTCCGGAAATAAGAAAACATTACTTCCACCGTTTTTTAAAATCACAGCTTCTAGAAGGTTTACATGATTTCGTAAAAAAAAACGAGTTTTTAGAAAATGTGCTTTATTTCATAAATGGAATCTACAAAGTATGCACATTCTACGTCATAACGACTTTCTATAGTTTGCGCATGCGTCCGGAAATAATAAAACATTACTTCCACCGTTTTTTAAAATCACAGCTTCTAGAAGGTTTACATGATTTCGTTAAAAAAACGAGTTTTTAGAAAATGTGCTTTATTTCATAAATGGAATCTACAAAGTATGCACATTCTATGTCATAACGACTTTCTATAGTTTGCGCATGCATCCGGAAATAAGAAAAGCTTACTTCTCCCGTTTTTTAAAATCACAGCTTCTAGAAGGTTTACATGATTTCTTAAAAAACACGAGTTTTTAGAAAATGTGTTTTATTTCATAAATGGAATCAACAAAGTATGCACATTCTACGTAATAACGACTTTCTATAGATTGCGCATGCGTTTGGAAATAAGAAAAGCTTACTTCCCCCGTTTTTTAAAATCACAGCTTCTAGAAGGTTTACATGATTTCTTAAAAAACATGAGTTTTTAGATGATGTGTTTTATTTCATAAATGGAATGAACAAAGTATGCACATTCTGTTAAATTTTCTGAAATTACTTCAATCTGATCTAGTATCTTAACTGAGAGAACAGCATGTACAGCATATCTACAGCATATCAATCATGGAGACAATAATGCAAGCACACAAGAGACACAAAGATTTACTTGGGGAAAACCATAAAGGTGAAAAACCCCAATAACTTCCTCAGAGATAGATAGAGCAATGATACAACCAACCAAGAGAGATAGCCATAACCTAGCAGCAGTCCTCCTCCTCCATAAGTGCGCCTCTCCTCCTTGAGAGCATGTGTGAGAAGTGAGTGAGCAAATAGAGTGCCTCCCGCACTCTATTTATACTTGACTTGACTTGCCTTTTTACCTAACTCATGTAGGCTCGAACTTAACCACATAATATAATGCTGATTGGGCCGACCCCCAATAGGGTGGTCTAATAACCCTTTGACCCACATGACTTATACAGGGCCGACCCCAACAAGGTGGTCTAATAACCCATCAAGTATAAGTTACGACACTTACAATATAAATGACGACACTTCCTTATAGAGGAATAAAACCATCTCTATAGGAATACAATTTACATATATGTGAAATACATTCCGAAGTTACATATACATCAACACTCCCTCTTAACTAGGAAGGTATTTCTCAACACAGTTCTTCTAGCACAAGTCATCTTCTCTGGATCATCGTCACTGGATAATCGTCATCGAGTCATCATCATCGTCACTGCTGCTGCTATCTCAATCAATCTCTGAATCTACTCGTCATAGGAAGTTCTACAGAGCCAGTCCTTTTTCATACTGGATGTAGGCCCACCACCTGCAGGTCTTCATCATCACTGGCCATACTGTGGAATCCTCAGGACTTTTACGTGCGTCACAAAACCTCGCAAGAGCATCCCAGGCTGTTACGAGCACAAAGCTCTACCTATAGGATCTCCCAGGGCAACGAATTACATGTGACCTCACCACAAAACCTCGCAAGAGCATCCCAGGCTGTTACGAGCACACAGCTCTACCTATAGGATCTCCCAGGGCAACGAATTACATGTGGTCATGGCAAAACCTCGCAAGAGCATCCCAGGACTGATTACAGGCACACAGCCCAACCTATCGTATCTCCCAGGGAAACGAATTACATGCCATAGGACAAAACCTCGCAAGAGCATCTGCCAGATATCCCAGGGCAACGAATTACATGCCATAGGCAAAACCTCGCAAGACTATCTGCAGATCTCCCAGGGCAACGAATTACATGTCCTCCCAGAGCAAAACCTCGAAAGAGCATTTGCCAGATGTCCCAGGGCAACGAATTACATGCCATAGGCAAAACCTCGCAAGACCATCTGCAAATCTCCCAGGGCAACGAATTACATGCTCATCTGCACAACCTGATCCACGGCCACAGAGTATCAACCTGATACTCACCATACATCATCCTGATGTATCCATGATCATCCTGATCATCATCACTGCAACGTCCTGCTGCATGTCATCTGGAGCAACATCCTCAAGCTCGTCATCTATGATCATCCTGATCATCACTGCAACATCCTGCTGCATGTCATCTGGAGCAACATCCTAAAGCTCGTCATCTATGATCATCCTGATCATCACTGCAACATCCTGCTGCATGTCATCTGGAGCAACATCCTGAAGCTCGTCATCTATGATCATCCTGATCATCACTGCAACATCCTGCTGCATGTCATCTGGAGCAACATCCTGAAGCTCGTCATCTATGATCATCCTGATCATCAATGCAACATCCTGCTGCATACCAAGTATCTACCTGATACATATCATCATACATGATCCTCCTGATCATCAATGCAACATCCTGCTGCATACCAAGTATCTACCTGATACATATCATCATACATGATCCTCCTGATCATCAATGCAACATCCTGCTGCATGCCAAGTATCTTCCTGATACATATCATCATACATGATCCTCCTGATCATCAATGCAACATCCTGCTGCATACCAAGTATCTACCTGATACATATCATCATACATGATCCTCCTGATCATCAATGCAACATCCTGCTGCATGCCAAGTATCTTCCTGATACATATCATTATACATGGTCCAAGCATCCAACATGATGCATATAAAATACATACACATGATCCAACTGATCATATCCAGGATCCAACATGATGCGTACATACATACATAAAATGATCCAACTGATCATATCCAGCATCCAACATGATGCGTACATACATACATAAAATGATCCAACTGATCATATCCAGCATCCAACATGATGCATACATACATACATAAAATGATCCAACTGATCATATCCAGCAGAAACTAGAACATCATCCTGATGTTCATCATCCAGCGCTTACATCCACAGCCATGTGAAGGATCCTCCTTCCAACATGCTTGGAATGGCTTCAGCAAATGTGTCCATCACTTCTTCCTCGAAGTGTCCTCGATCTGAATAACGCCAAGCCTCTCTCTGAAGTACTCGAACTTCACCCTGGCTAGTGGCTTCGTCAGCACATCTGCAATCTGCTCGTCCGTCGCAACATATAGGAGCTTCACAGCTCCTCTCTGCACCATATCCCTGATATAGTGGTATTTGATCTCTATGTGTTTCGACCTGTCATGAAACACTGGGTTCTCGGACAGCTTCACACAACTCTGGTTATCACAGAAGATACCAGTAGCTTACAACGGGAGATCAAATAACTCAGACAGTAGCTTCCGTTGCCATACTGCCTCGCAACTAGCTGAGGAGGCTGCAACATATTCTGCCTCAGCTGTACTCAGTGCTACGCAGGACTGCTTCCTGCTAAACCAAGAGATCACACCTGATCCCATACTGAAGCAACACCCAGATGTGCTCTTCCTATTTGCAGCACTGCCATCCCAATCTGAATCAACATAACCCTGCAGGTTAAACTTTTGATTCGCCTCATACCTGAGCCCATAATCCACTGTACCCTTCAGGTACCTCAGAACATGCTTTACAGCAACCAGGTGAACACTCCTCGGATCCGTCAGGAACTGGCTCAATGTGTTCACAGCCAAGCAAATGTCTGGTCTTGTGTTCGTCAGGTACATCAAGGACCCAATCATCTGACAATACAAAGAGACATCAACCAGCTCAGATGAAGCATCACATAGAAGCTTCAGATTCGATGCCATAGGTGTGGCCATATCCTTGCAGTCCATCATCCCGAACATCTTCAGGATCTCTACTACATACTTCCCTTGTCCAAGGAAGATTCCACCACTCTGCCACACCTCCATGCCAAAAACAAATAGTGCATCATCCCCAAGTTCTTCATCTCGAACTTGGTAGTAAGCTTCCGCTGCGTGTCGGCAATCAAACTATTTTCACGTGTAACAAACAGGTTATCCGCATACAACTATTCAAGAAAGCTGTCTTGAAATCCATCTAGTGTATCTTCTATTTCATCACTTTCATATTTCTCTATGCTGCCATCTGCAGTATGCTTGATCTTGATAGATCCATATGGAAGTCATAACAAACTTCCCTTCAGGTCTTGGGACTACATCCCAAACATCATTGTTCATGATCGACGGATCATGGCATTCCATTTCTTCATCTCATATCCTGGGAACTTCAATAATAAATAAATTTGTTGCTGAACAAATGTTGTAGTTCTTCTTTTGTAGGAGATGGCATACGATCTTTCCTACACAACAAGTTAAATTGCATGATTAGAAAACATCTCATAGTTTTCAGAACAAATTCTTACACATAAATAGATATGTCATACAGTCATGCAATTATCTTAGCCAATGCTTCAATACAACATTTATCCATATCACGTAACTTTCTAGATGCCTTCCAATCTCTACCAGAACATTGTTAAGAGTGTGCACAACTCCCAACATGTCAGCAAAGAGGTTTCATTCTAGATAAGTAGCAATGGAATGTTGTACAGTGCCATAGGCTACTTACCCATGCATATTAGTAGTATACTGTTCATTAATGTAATTATTCTAATATGCACAATACACAACCTAATTCTAGGAACATCAGTATATACATTATTGAATAGTATTATTTAAGAAATGACAATTCAAATACTTATCTTTGTTTGTTCGTTGGGTGGACTCCTTCTGAGTCTTCGCTTCCTTGCAGGAGCTGCTGGAGTCCTAATCTGAAGTAGATTCTTCTACACCTTTCTGTTGTGGGATGTAGAGAGATGGTCAACTCCCTCTGAATATCTGCATCCTTGCATAAACCACTGGAGTGTACTCCCTCTTGATCTTTGCTTCCTGGATTACCTGATCTTGAATCTCATATTCAACCTTGGTCCCTATGCATGCTTATTAGTATCATGAATGTGTTATCCTTGTGATCTCATATAAAATCATACATTCATTAGTATACTATTAAAACACAATAATCTTAAGCATGTATAGTCATGATCATTTCAAACAGAAATAATAAGCATTAGCATTCAAGGTTTATGTAGGATTCTTATGGTTAGTCAAATCATAAGAAACATAACATGTCTAAACCTGTAATTACTCAAACCTATGACTCTTCAGATTAGTTGAATCATCAATCAGGATAAGAGATATAAAATGCATAAAACCTGTGATTATTCAAACCTATACCATCATGATTCTTCTGGTTAGTCATATCATCAATTATGGTAAGAAACATGATATGCATACAATCATGATTATTCAAACCTATGACTTCATGAATAATCATTATCAACAACAGTATAAGATCCTAACACAAGGTTGGATTCTATCTTGATATAGGAAAAACATACCTGGATTAGCATGCTAGCTATTTATGTCTAACATACTCACATGATGTCTTCTTGTTCTTCTTCAATGACTTGTGCTAATAACCTGTATATCTCATAGGTTGACTTATTACAAAACCAAGTTATACATACCTCGTAAATGGACCTTTTATGAGATCCATGACAATGGATGAATCTTTGTCCTCATGTTATCATGATCATATGTTCTTGGAACAGAACATGATTTGTCTTTCTTCGTGTACCTTTCATGTTAGTAGACAACATAAACCTCATACAACACCATAATGCATTAGTACAATCATAAGTGTCAACACCCTAACCAATGAATATCTTCTATCATGCATTCATAATTTTGTTAAGGTGATACAACAAATCTAAAATCAAAATTGTACTAACTGTAATAACATGAAGACAAACATACCATAAACTTAATCATGGACAAATATCGAAACATACCTCGATGAGTCATACCTGTCGAGATCGCTTGTAATCTTCTTATGTAAGGCCTTAGCCTCATCTCCCTCTGAAATAGGAACTCCTTCACTTATGCAGGTGACCAATCCATCTTCTTCTAGGATTAACCCAATCCACTTGATTTGCAAGAACTGGACCTGGAGCTGGATATGGGTTTGTCAGAGAAACCCCAAAAATTCAAACTTTGAATTTCAAACTTCCGAAAGGATAGAAATATGCGCCTTGATGAGCTGATCAAACTGGTATATTCAGAATTTGAAAACTGCAAAGTTTCACTCCTCAATTTTGCCTTTGAAACTCCCGGATTCACTGGACGTGATCCTGAACTGGGGTTTGATGAAGCCCACTCTTTTGCCCCAACAAAATGTTTGATCCAAATCTCTAAGCTTCTATTTTTCTGAGGAGCTTCCAGCCGTGGTCACAGATTTAAAAAATTCCCATTTTTACACAAGCCCTAATTTTCCACTTTTCTGATCAAAGTCCCGAACTAGGGTCTATTCAAGCCCGGCCTTCTGCCCAACCAAAAATTCTGATCTTGGTCTCTAAATTTCTATTTTGATGAGTAGCATCCAGCCGTGGTCTCCGATTACAAAAATTCCAACTTTCTCCAAAGCCCTAAATTCCGGAAGCCATGAATGAAGGTACCAAAAAATAATTCTATTTTGACAGAAATATGTACCTGATTGTTTCTGGTGTAACTCCGAAATTTTTGATCCACAGGGTCTGAAAAAAGTTTCTTGAGATAGCCTGACCTGTTATCTTTCCATCCTGATAGTTCTGACCTCAATTGGATTCTCTGAGAGAGAGTTATGCCAAATGTCGCAACGTGACCTGTTTTGGGATAAAACAGGAGAGCGAATTTGTACGGCGTGCCACGTGTCACTGTTTTAACTTCGGCCTCTGAAAAAGTTTTCTGAGATAGCTCTGCCTGTTACCTTTCCATCCTGACAGGTCTGACCTCAATTGGACTCTCTGAGAGAGATTTATGCCAAATGTCGCAACATGACCTGTTTATGGGATAATACAGGAGAGCTAACTTGTACGGTGTGCCACGTGTCACGGGTTCAACTTCGGCCTCTGAAAACGTTTTCTGAGATAGTACAGACTGTGTACTACCTGTCACTTTTTACGAAATTTCATTTGGAGCTTCCTAGCCCAAGATATGACCTTTTTCCCAAGGTCACCTGATTTTGACTTAGATCTGGAAGAGGCAGAAACCCTATATTGTAGAGATCATAAATCACAAAGTACAACGAATTAGAGGTTGTCCTTTGGACACAAGATACCTGGAGATCTTATCTTCGGCCTGTAACAATTTCAGATCCGAAAACTTCGCAAAAACGGATTTATAGCGAAAGTGCTACGATGACTGGTTTTTGCTATATCAAGCCCTAGCATCGTAAGTGCAACAAGTGTCATACATGCCATATCATGCCTTCTTTCAGGCTAGCTCTGATACCATGTTAAATTTTCTGAAATTTCTTCAATCTGATCTAGGATCTTAACTGAGAGAACAGCATGTACAGCATATCTACAGCATATCAATCATGGAGACAATAATGCAAGCACACAAGAGACACAAAGATTTACTTGGGGAAAACCATAAAGGTGAAAAACCCCAATAACTTCCTCAGAGATAGATAGAGCAATGATACAACCAACCAAGAGAGATAGCCATAACCTAGCAGCAGTCCTCCTCCTCCATAAGTGCGCCTCTCCTCCTTGAGAGCATGTGTGAGAAGTGAGTGAGCAAATAGAGTGCCTCCCGCACTCTATTTATACTTGACTTGACTTGCCTTTTTACCTAACTCATGTAGGCTCGAACTTAACCACATAATATAATGCTGATTGGGCCGACCCCCAATAGGGTGGTCTAATAACCCTTTGACCCACATGACTTATACAGGGCCGACCCCAACAAGGTGGTCTAATAACCCATCAAGTATAAGTTACGACACTTACAATATAAATGACGACACTTCCTTATAGAGGAATAAAACCATCTCTATAGGAATACAATTTACATATATGTGAAATACATTCCGAAGTTACATATACATCAACACATTCTATGTCTTAACGACTTTCTATAGTTTGCGCATTCGTCTGGAAATAAGAAAAGCTTACTTCCACCGATTTTTAAAATCACAGCTTCTAGAAGGTTTACATGATTTCGTAAAAAACACGAGTTTTTAGAAAATGTGTTTTATTTCATAAATGGAATCTACAAAGTATGCACATTCTACATCATAACGAATTTCTATAGTTTTCGCATGCGTCCGGAAATAAGAAAAGCTTACTTCCCCCGTTTTTTAAAATCACAGCTTCTAGAAGGTTTACCTGATTTCGTAAAAAACACGAGTTTTTAGAAAATGTGTTTTATTTCATAAATGGAATCAACAAAGTATGCACATTCTACGTCATAATGACTTTCTATAGTTTGCGCATGTGTTTCGAAATAAGAAAAGCTTACTTCCACCGTTTTTTAAAATCACAGCTTCTAGATGGTTTACATGATTTCGTAAAAAACACGAGTTTTTAGAAAATGTGTTTTATTTCATAAATGGAATCTACAAAGTATGCACATTCTACGTCATAACAACTTTCTATAGTTTGCGCATGCGTCCGGAAATAAGAAACGCTTACTTCCCCCGTTTTTTAAAATCACAGCTTCTAGAAGGTTTACCTGATTTCGTAACAAACACGAGTTTTTAGAAAATGTGTTTTATTTCATAAATGGAATCAACAAAGTATGCACATGCTACATCATAACGACTTTCTACAGTTTGTGCATGCGTTTGGAAATAAGAAAAGCTTACTTCCCCCATTTTTTAAAATCACAGCTTCTAGAAGGTTTACATGATTTCGTAAAAAACACGAGTTTTTAGAAAATGTGTTTTATTTCATAAATGGAATCTACAAAGTATGCACATTCTATGTCATAACGACTTTCTATAGTTTGCGCATGCATCCGGAAATAAGAAAAGCTTACTTCCACCGTTTTTTAAACTCACAGCTTCTAGAAGGATTACATGATTTCTTAAAAAACACGAGTTTTTAGAAAATGTGTTTTATTTCATAAATGGAATCAACAAAGTATGCACATTCTACGTCATAACGACTTTCTATAGTTTGCGCATGCGTCCGGAAATAAGAAAAGCTTACTTCCCCTGTTTTTTAAAATCACAGCTTCTAGAAGGTTTACATGATTTCTTAAAAAACATGAGTTTTTAGAAAATGTGTTTTATTTCATAAAAGGAATCAACAAAGTATGCACATTCTACATCATAATGACTTTCTATAATTTGCGCATGCGTTTTGAAATAAGAAAAGATTACTTCCCCCGTTTTTTAAAATCATAGCTTCTAGAAGGTTTACATGATTTCTTAAAAAACACGAGTTTTTAGAAAATGTGTTTTATTTCATAAATGGAATCAACAAAGTATGCACATTCTACGTCATAACGACTTTCTATAGTTTGCGCATGCGTCCGGAAATAAGAAAAGCTAACTTCCACCGTTTTTTAAAATCACAGCTTCTAGAAGGTTTACATGATTACGTAAAAAAAAAGAGTTTTAAGAAAATGTGGTTTATTTCATAAATGGAATCTACAAAGTATGCACATTCTACGTCATAACAACTTTCTATTGTTTGCACATGCGTCCGGAAATGAGAAAAACTTACTTCCACCGTTTTTTAAAATCAGAGCTTCTAGAAGGTTTACATGATTTCGTAAAAAAAACGAGTTTTTAGAAAATGTGATTTATTTCATAAATAGAATCTACAAAGCATGCACATTCTACGTCATAACGACTTTCTATAGTTTGCGCATGCGTCCGGAAATAAGAAAAACTTACTTCTCCCGTTTTTTAAAATCACAGCTTCTAGAAGGTTTACATGATTTCGTAAAAAACACGAGTTTTTAGAAAATGTGTTTTATTTTATAAATGGAATCTACAAAGTATGCACATTCTACGTCATAACGACTTTCTATAGTTTGCGCATGCATCCGGAAAAAAGAAACGCTTACTTCCCCGGTTTTTTAAAATCACAGCTTCTAGAAGGTTTACCTGATTTCGTAACAAACACGAGTTTTTAGAAAATGTGTTTTATTTCATAAATGGAATCAACAAAGTATGCACATGCTACGTCATAACGACTTTCTATAGTTTGTGCATGCGTTTGGAAATAAGAAAAGCTTACTTCCCCCATTTTTTAAAATCACAGCTTCTAGAAGGTTTACATGATTTCGTAAAAAACACGAATTTTTAGAAAATGTGTTTTATTTCATAAATAATATCTACAAAGTATGCACATTCTACGTCATAACGACTTTCTATAGTTTGCGCATGCGTTTGGAAATAAGAAAATCTTACTTCCACCGATTTTTAAAATCACAGCTTCTAGAAGGTTTACATGATTTCGTAAAAGACACGAGTTTTTCGAAAATGTGTTTTATTTCATAAAAGGAATCTAAAAAGTGTGCACATTCTATGTCATAACGACTTTCTATAGTTTGCGCATGCGTCCGGAAATAAGAAAAGCTTACTTCTCCCGTTTTTTAAACTCGCAGCTTCTAGAAGGTTTACATGATTTCGTAAAAAACACGAGTTTTTAGAAAATGTGTTTTATTTCATAAATGGAATCTACAAAGTATGCACATTCTACGTCATAACGAATTTCTATAGTTTGCGCATGCGTTTCGAAATAAGAAACGCTTACTTCCACGGTTTTTTAAAATCAAAGCTTCTAGAAAGTTTACCTGATTTCGTAACAAACACGAGTTTTTAGAAAATGTGCTTTATTTCATAAATGGAATCTACAAAGTATGCACATTCTACGTCATAACGACTTTCTATAGTTTGCGCATGCCTTTGGAAATAAAAAAAGCTTACTTCCACCGTTTTTTAAAATCACAGCTTCTAGAAGGTTTACATGATTTCATAAAAAACACGAGATTTTAGAAAATGTGTTTTATTTCATAAATGGAATATACAAAGTATGCACATTCTATGTCATAACGACTTTCTATAGTTTGCGCATGCGTCCGGAAATAAGAAAAGCTTACTTCTCCCGTTTTTTAAACTCACGGCTTCTAGAAGGTTTACATGATTTCTTAAAAAACACGAGTTTTTAGAAAATTTGTTTTATTTCATAAATTTAATCAACAAAGTATGCACATTCTACGTCATAACGACTTTCTATAGTTTGCGCATGCGTCCGGAAATAAGAAAACATTACTTCCACCGTTTTTTAAAATCACAGCTTCTAGAAGGTTTACATGATTTAGTAAAAAAAACGAGTTTTTCGAAAATGTGCTTTATTTCATAAATGGAATCTACAAAGTATGCACATTCTACGTCATAACGACTTTCTATAGTTTGCGCATGCGTCCGGAAATAAGAAAAGCTTACTTCTCCCGTTTTTTAAACTCAGAGCTTCTAGAAGGTTTCCATGATTTCGTAAAAAACACGAGTTTTTAGAAAATGTGTTTTATTTCATAAATGGAATCTACAAAGTATGCACATTCTACGTCATAACGACTTTCTATAGTTTGCGCATGCGTCCGGAAATAAGAAAAGCTTACTTCTCCCGTTTTTTAAACTCACAGCTTCTAGAAGGTTTACATGATTTCGTAAAAAACACGAGTTTTTAGAAAATGTGTTTTATTTTATAAATGGAATCTACAAAGTATGCACATTCTACGTCATAACGACTTTCTATAGTTTGCGCATGCATCCGGAAAAAAGAAACGCTTACTTCCCCGGTTTTTTAAAATCAAAGCTTCTAGAAGGTTTACCTGATTTCGTAACAAACACGAGTTTTTAGAAAATGTGTTTTATTTCATAAATGGAATCAACAAAGTATGCACATGCTACGTCATAACGACTTTCTATAGTTTGTGCATGCGTTTGGAAATAAGAAAAGCTTACTTCCCCCATTTTTTAAAATCACAGCTTCTAGAAGGTTTACATGATTTCGTAAAAAACACGAATTTTTAGAAAATGTGTTTTATTTCATAAATAATATCTACAAAGTATGCACATTCTACGTCATAACGACTTTCTATAGTTTGCGCATGCGTTTGGAAATAAGAAAATCTTACTTCCACCGATTTTTAAAATCACAGCTTCTAGAAGGTTTACATGATTTCGTAAAAGACACGAGTTTTTCGAAAATGTGTTTTATTTCATAAAAGGAATCTAAAAAGTGTGCACATTCTATGTCATAACGACTTTCTATAGTTTGCGCATGCGTCCGGAAATAAGAAAAGCTTACTTCTCCCGTGTTTTAAACTCGCAGCTTCTAGAAGGTTTACATGATTTCGTAAAAAACACGAGTTTTTAGAAAATGTGTTTTATTTCATAAATGGAATCTACAAAGTATGCACATTCTACGTCATAACGAATTTCTATAGTTTGCGCATGCGTTTCGAAATAAGAAACGCTTACTTCCACGGTTTTTTAAAATCAAAGCTTCTAGAAAGTTTACCTGATTTCGTAACAAACACGAGTTTTTAGAAAATGTGTTTTATTTCATAAATGGAATCTACAAAGTATGCACATTCTACGTCATAATGACTTTCTATAGTTTGCGCATGCGTCCGGAAATAAGAAACGCTTACTTCCCCGGATTTTAAACTCACAGCTTCTAGAAGGTTTACATGATTTCCTAAAAAACACGAGTTTTTAGAAAATGTGTTTTATTTCATAAATGGAATCTACAAAGTATGCACATTCTACGTCATAACGACTTTCTATAGTTTGCGCATGCGTCCGGAAATAAGAAAAGCTTACTTCTCCCGTTTTTTAAACTCACAGCTTCTAGAAGGTTTACATGATTTCGTAAAAAACACGAGTTTTTAGAAAATGTGTTTTATTTTATAAATGGATTCTACAAAGTATGCACATTCTACATTATAACGACTTTCTATAGTTTGCGCATGCGTCCGGAAATAAGAAAAGCTTACTTCCCCCATTTTTTAAAATCACAGCTTCTAGAAGGTTTACATGATTTCGTAAAAAACACGAGTTTTTAGAAAATGTGTTTTATTTCATAAATGGAATCTACAAAGTATGCACATTCTACGTCATAACGAATTTCCATAGTTTGCGCATGCGTTTGGAAATAAGAAATGCTTACTTCCCCCGTTTTTTAAAATCACAGCTTCTAGAAGGTTTACCTGATTTCGTAAAAAACACGAGTTTTTAGAAAATGTGTTTTATTTCATAAAAGGAATCAACAAAGTATGCACATTCTACGCCATAACGACTTTCTATAGTTTGTGCATGCGTTTGGAAATAAGAAATGCTTACTTCCCCCATTTTTTAAAATCACAGCTTCTAGAAGGTTTACATGATTTCTTAAAAAACACGAGTTTTTAGAAAATGTGTTTTATTTCATAAAAGGAATCAACAAAGTATGCACATTCTACGCCATAACGACTTTCTATAGTTTGTGCATGCGTTTGGAAATAAGAAAAGCTTACTTCCCTCATTTTTTAAAATCACAGCTTCTAGAAGGTTTACATGATTTCTTAAAAAACACGAGTTTTTAGAAAATGTGTTTTATTTCATAAATGGAATCTACAAAGTATGCACATTCTACGTCATAACGACTTTCTATAGTTTGCGCATGCGTCCGGAAATAAGAAAAGCTTACTTCCCCCGTTTTTTAAAATCACAGCTTCTAGAAGGTTTACATGATTTCGTAAAAAACACGAGTTTTTAGAAAATGTGTTTTATTTCATAAATGGAATCAACAAAGTATGCACATTCTACGTCATAACGACTTTCTATAGTTTGCGCATGCGTTAGTAAATAAGAAAAGCTTACTTCCCCCATTTTTTAAAATCACAGCTTCTAGAGGGTTTACATGATTTCTTAAAAAACATGAGTTTTTAGAAAATGTGTTTTATTTCATAAATGGAATCAACAAAGTATGCACATTCTACATCAAAACGACTTTCTATAGTTTGCGCATGCATTTCGAAATAAGAAAAGCTTACTGTAGTGCTCTGGTTTTTACGGCAGAGCACTATGTAAAATTTCACGTTTCATTTTCTACGTTTTAAACTTTATCAGTGTCAGTTCACCGCCATGCAAGAGCGAGTGTGCATGAAGGACACGCGGTCTCTCCATGCAACCCACCGCCCTCGGAAAGTTGGGGAAACCCTAAATAGAGTCAATCCCCAAGGCGCGGCCATTTTCACCCTCTATCCTGGAGTTTTAGCTCTGCAACTCCCATCTTCGAACTCGTTTGCAAGCTTGATGTCTCGACCAGCAGTTAAAATGTGGAAGATGCATTCGGAGATGAATAGCACATGGGGGAAGGGAGTTGTATTATTAACACAACAGCCAACATTATCGGATTACTGCACTACCAAGGGGGCGATTGTGGTGTTCACAAGAGGCCTGGCGTTGCAGCTTGTGAAGAGAGAACTTTCAGAAGCAATATTTTCTCCCAGTTCTTCCTTATTCGCCACTCCCTCAAGCAACGAAAGGAAGGTGAAGCTCCCTGGTGAACTCTGTGCTAGAAAGATTGTAATTTATCAGCGGCCAAAGGTTGCAGATGCAGAAACGCTATCCGGTGGAATTTATCAGGTTACAGTGGACTCTTCGGTTGCCTCTCTCAGCCAGCTTACACCGACTGGAACGAGTATTCTAGTACAAGGAGCCCTCAGAAAAGCACCAGAATCGACAAAGGCAGATGTGCTACTGGCTGGCGTGCGTGGATTCCCATTCGATCTGGCACTAGGCCGCTGGTCGCTTGTTAAGATTTCAAATCCAAGGCTTGAAGCTTATGACCAGCGGTGTGAAGAAATATGCAAGATTTTTGCAGAATATCAGCGACGACTTCATCGATATGTTGATCAAGAAAGAGATGCACGGAGAGTAATTTTCAAGATAGCATCCGGGTAAGAATATCAAATGTTCTTAACTTGTTACTGATTTATGGAAAAATAGTTGTTTTGTCAATTCAGTGTAAATACTATTGCATATGTTATACTAGGATTTGAGGTTCCTTTGTCTTATTCATAATGAAGTGGTACAAGAACTGTAGCTTCACGCGGGCTCCATCCTTATTCATATGAGTGCTTTTATTCATTCTAGTAAACAGAAGAGTTGTTGAAAAGGCAGTGTCCTAAATAGATTTATAGACATGGAATAGGATTGGTTTCATGTTGATTTCCGTTACCGTATTGGAACTGTAAGCCTATTCTCCTGGTACTCCTCTAAAAAAAAATTTTAACAGTAAATTTTCAGTCGATGCCCAGAAATGGTATGGCGGGGTACTGTTTCTCAAGGAAATTGTGAAGGAATGGACAGCTTGGAAACACCTTTTTCTGGGTGTTTCTTTGCTCATGGTGGTATACGAAAAATGAAAAGAAGTCATAAATTAATATAAAAAATGCAAATGAAAACGATAAACAAACAAATCAACATTATGGTGTGAATGTAATTTGATTTATAACACTGATACATTACGCATGGTGGATTACTTTCGAGTGTTGGATGAATTTGGATTCACTTAATTATCTCTTATCTGCATAACATGCACAGTGGGGGGCTTTTATCCTGAAACCCTCCATCCCCCATTTCTCATCCCATCCCTGTTTCCCATTATTTTTTTTTCTTTTCTAGTTTGAAAGTTTCTCCTATAAAGGATTCATTTGTCCTCAGAGGCCATGATGTTTACATATTATACAAATCCACAGTTCCGATACTGACAGGTAATTGAAGATCAACAACATATTTTTCTGTCTTCAACTTGGAAGGCATAATCGAAGCAGTAGATATTTGGTAACACCATTTACCTTGTCGCTAACTCATTAAGACAATATTCTGTTTCCAAAGCTATAAAATGTGCAATTTCTGAGTGAAACGATTTCTTATTTTATGTTGTTTATCCTCAATAGCAATAAATCACAGTGATAAATGTGTAGTGACCTAACCTATGATGAATATAATCTTTGAAATTTGAATAGATTGATTAAGTAGGGATGAAAATAAAGTATGTGAAATGTTTTTTTTTTTACAGAAAGCTAGGCCATGTCCTAGAGTTAATTTGTTTTCCATGTGAAGAATTATTTAAATGTTTTCTGATATTATTTTGACCACATAGAGAGAGGCAAGAGGTTTTCACAGCCTTGGTAAAATCACTTTGGCAAAGTGGACGATCTTGTGAAAGATTAAGAACAGTTAAATGCAAACGCACATAGATGTCTACCTATGCAAAAATACAGAGATGTCTTCCCCATAGCTGTTGGGAGAGAGGGCAAAGTGGGGGGCACGAAGAGTCAATTTCTAAAAGATTTCAAGAGCGAAGAATTCTGGGTGCAATTTTTGTATAATATATATTTTTATATATATTCATGCATATATATAAAAAAAATAATACAAAATGGTGTATGCGAAAGTAATTTTCTTTTTCTCTGTTGCAAAAACTAGATATAAATATATATATTGTGTTAGAACTCTTTTTGTTTATATGCATTATCAAAAAAAAACTAATTATATCTTGGTTTTCTATGCGTGCAGGTAGTTAGTTTCCTGGTGCTTACAACTATTGGGAAGAAGGATCTTGTGTAACTCTCCGTGTGTGTCTTGCACGTAAATTTTTTTTTTTTTTGCTAAGTTCGGAAAGAGCTCGAATCTAGGTAACTAATTGAATTTTCTAGTGTAGATCCAATCTCTTAGACTAGTTTTTTTTTTTTGAGTAGGCCCTAAAGGTCTGAGTTTCCGAGCCTGGCGCTCTGATACCATCTGTAGTGCTCTGGTTTTTACGGCAGAGCACTATGTAAAATTTCAGGTTTCATTTTCTACGTTTTAAACTTTATCAGTTTATGGAAGTGAATTTCTAAGAATTACTATGTGCCTAAATAATATTTAGTGTGCTGTGGTGTTTTCACTAACCTTACATTCGTAATTTAAAATAAACAAACATATCGTTATTTTCTTTTCAACAATCATGTTCCAGCATAAGAATAGGTTTCACAACTTAGTAAATCAGTAAAATAGCAGTAAATCACTAAATAGTAAGTTTGCATGTTTACAGTAAGATTTAGCATAATAGTAAATAACGGAAATTACCTGATGCTGATGCTAACCGTAAGTTGTAGCAGGTTGTGTAACCCCTTAGACAGCCAAACTAAAGTGTCCACCCTACCGACCAGCTATAATCTTGCTGTCCCTTGGAAATCAAAGGATTTCCAAGCCCCCGAGCCCACAATCTGATAATCCCGAGAGCAGTCTTTCCTTCTGTTCTCAAAATCTTTCTGTTCGCCAAGCTTTTTGTTCTCCCAACTTCTGTTCTCCAAACTTCTTTTCTTCCCCAATCAAAAAAACCTCTCCCACCTTCAACCTTCTCCCCCTCTATATACATGTCCATCCTCTAGAAGACCTTGGGCTTACTCCACCGCCCCAAACTCCCCCTCTCGAGCCCCTCAAACCTTTACTCCTTTCCCTAGTTCATTCATCCACGTCTCATTATAAAAATGTATAATTAATTACTCTTATGGAAAATTCCTTTGGTTTTGGATTGACGGTCGTAATTATTTATTACGGTGGGAATTATCACCCCAAGGTTATCCATTCGGGACAAGTTTCATTAAATACAAGTCTATCCGCCATCCTTGATATTTTAATGTTATTAATGTAATTAATAAAATATTATATAATTAGTTGCCCCCTTGTCAACTTGGACATGATGTGTCTTAATGATCCACCTTATCCGTCGAGACTACTTAGCTTGAGGTTTAAATTCCAAGATTAACATTGAATAATTAAATATCCATTTTCCATCACATCACGTTTATTCCAAAAATGATTATCTTATTATGGATAACTTTTGAAATGGAATTAATCACACAATATTAATTTATAAATCAATATTTTAAATCTTACTTATATTGCATTGGTTACGATGGGGATATAAATGTTTACTGGAATATCATTTATTAATTAATAATAATAATTAAATCACCCTTTGACAATAATAAAAGGTGAATCAATCATAGTATTCTTAATTATTTGTTCATCACATGGGTACCCTATCATCAACATAGCATCCTTGTTCTTATAAACAAAGCACTTGTGAGGGCTTAAACAGTTTTACTAAATACTTAGACACTATCATTACCCTATTCACAACAGTTCTTCTATGACAATGTTAACTGACGATACTTGTCTTAGTTTATTATTACAATGTTTTCATATAATTACTAATTCACTTATTTACACATTGACAACCTAACCATTCATTACCTAAGTTGATTGATGTATCCTTAACTGAGTTATCTATGACATTTATACTACTATTCAAGCATGACAAGTATGTTATACACCAGTAATATTGTACACGTACAAGGTGTGCATGCATGGCCAGTGTATGCACATGTCGGACATGTACTATAAACAAACCCCATTCCGCCTATGCATACTTGCTAACTAACCATAGTATCTACCCCCATGCAGAAGAGCAAGCATAATCTATAGTATAATTACTTTAACATCCTCGGTTATTTAACAGTTACCCCTTTACGATTTAACATCATTGTCTTTATGTTTACATTAGTTTAATCAATCAAGTACAGGAAGGGTGCCTACTTCCACTAACTCGGAATCAAGGAATACTAAACCCCCAACAGTGCTAACTAACACATCCTCCCATTCATAACCTACGTCCAGCATCCTCCCTATCCTTCCTCTGCTAGTACAACAGTGGATGTCGGACTCACCGATCTGACCACATAGAACTTGAGAGCGATAGCGTCGGCTGAACAGCGGACCTATCCTCCCCTAGCAGGCATCCGACAATCGTCATCACAACAACATGGGGAGCGTGTCTCAGCACGGCCCTCCCACGACCTCAGGTCTCATGGAAACATAGGGTGGGAAACACATCCATCCCTCTCAACATACTGGGCCTACGCCCTTATCAACTCATACTTGCTGCTATCGGGATTATCAGTTTGTGTTATCGTATCCTCATTTTGGCTGCTAAGGTTTGCTGTATGAACATGTTTTTCCTTTCCAATACATATCAGATCAAGTAACTGGCTATCCCATAGCCCCTGTGTCCTGTAGGTTAGTGTTTTGTAAAATACAATTTATAGAAAGCATTTTCCATTGATCGCCAATTGATCCATGTTATCATTTTATTTCATGTAACCTTTTAGCTCATCATAGATGCGTATGACATATAACATTTCAGCAATTCATATAAGAAGATGGTATCCACGTACCGAATCATATATTTCACATTTCATTAAGGAAAACATATAAACATATACTGCAATCGTAAAATAAGGAAATCATATGATAATCATGACATCATAACTGCATAACATAGTAACGTCATAATCATGGTGAAATCATAAGACAGAGTAACATCATATAATGAGGTCCAATATAGTTTACTCAGTCGAGCTGAGTTCGACAAAATATATAAGAAATAAAGTATGGTGTGTCTAACTAATAAATATGGCGAATCAAAACATGGGCATTACATACACCCACCCTTCGGGAAACTTCGTCCCGAAGTTATGGTCAAAATAGTGAGGGAAAATCTCGACGCATGGTCTCTGCATCCTCCCAGGTAGCAGAACCTGGGCTATACTTGTCCCATTGGACCTTAACTTGGTCCACATGGCGACTACGGAGCTATCGAACCCTACGATCAAGTATACGTAATGGTTCGACCCTGAAGGTTCCCTCGTCCGAGACCTGCAATTCCTTCCAATGAATTTTGTGAGTCTCATCAGCTATGTAATGTCGTAATACAGAAACATGAAATACATTATGAGTTTTATGCAAGTGGGGTGGCAGCGCGAGACGATAAGCAACTGGTCCGATTTTCTCAAGAATCTCAAATGGACCTATAAAGCGAGGTGACAACTTGGTACCCTTCCCAAACCGAATGGTACTTTTATTTGGTCTGATGCGAATAAATACACGATCCCCTACTCCATAAGCTCTATCTGATCTGTGTGCATCAGCGTAACTCTTTTTCCTATCCTGTGCTTCCTTCAGCCGCTGCCTAATCTGTATCACTTGCTCCTCCATTTCCTGAATCAATTCAGGCCCAATTAAAACTCGATCCTCTAACCTGTCCCAACTGAGTGGTGTCCTGCACGGCCTCCCATACAATGCCTGATATGGCGGCATACCAATGGAGCTGTGATGACTATTGTTGTATGCAAACTCCACTAAAGGAAGATATTTCTCCCACTGTGTCTGCTGATCCATAACATACATCCTAAGCCTGTCCTCCATCACTTGATTCACCCTCTCAGTCTGTCCATCTGTCTCGGGGTGATAAGCTGAGCTTAAGTTCAACTGTGTCCCTAATGCTGACTGCATGCTTGTCCAAAATCTGGAGGTGAACTTAGGGTCTCTGTCAGAGATTATCTTTTTAGGAACTCCATGAAGATGTACAATCTCATTTATGAATACCCTTGCCACATCTGTCACATCATAGGTGTCTCTGACTGGAATGAAGTGAGCACTTTTGGTCAGTTTGTCAACTACCACCAAAATAGCATTATGTCTCAGAGATGTGAGTGGTAATCCTACAACGAAGTCCATGGAAATGACTTCCCATTTAGTCATAGGAATATCATGCGGTTGTAGGAGACCGGCCGGATGACGATGATTTGCCTTCACTTGTTGACACTCAAGGCACTTCGAAACAAAATCCACTACATCCATCTTCATACCTGGCCAAAAGAAGAGTTGCTTCATGTCAGCATACATCTTCTTCACTCCCGGGTGGGCACAGTAATGTGATCTATGGGCCTCTCTAAGGATTGTTTTCCTGATATCACCTTCCTTAGGAACATACATCCTTCCCTGATACCGCAACAATCCATCTTCCTCAAGATGGTACCCATCATACTTCAATTCCTGTTCCTTTCCATTCTGAATAGCTGAGGTTACTTTTAGATACCAACTATCGCCCAATAGTTGTCCTAGTACCCTTTCCCTCAAGTCAACCTTCAAGGGAATTAAGGAGAAAAGTCTCGGCCTTCGGCTTAGAGCGTCTGCCACCACATTCTCCTTTCCTTTGATGTAAGAGATACCAAAGTCATACTCACTCATGAACTCACTCCATCGCCTTTGCCTAGCATTCAAATCCCTTTGGGTAAATATGTACTGCAAGCTCTGATGGTCTGTTTTAAGGGTGAAGCTTCTACCAACTAGGTAGTGCCTCCATAATTTTAGCGCCAACATTACTGCTGCCAATTCTAGATCATGCGTGGCATACTGCTCCTCATGAGGTTTCAACTTTCGAGATGCATAAGCTATTACCCCACCTTCCTGCATCAACACCGCTCCTAATCCTTGCTTCGAGGCATCGGTGCATACCATGAAATCTTTATCCATGTCTGGTACCCGCAAGATCGGTGCACTTGTCAACAATCTTTTTAACTCTGTAAAAGCGGCATCGCATTCATCGGTCCATTCATACCGGATTCCCTTGCGTTGCAAGGTGGTAATAGGTTTTGCAATTTTAGAAAATCCTTCCACAAACCTCCGGTAATAGCCTGCTAACCCCATGAAGCTGCGCACCTCATGAGCATTCCTTGGAATTGGCCAATCTTCAATGGCCTTTACCTTTTCTGGGTCTACAGAGATCCCTTCACCTGAGATGATGTGCCCCAAGTAGTGAATCTCTTTTTGGAAGAAGGAACACTTTGACAATTTACCATAAAGTTTATGTTCCCTTAAGCATGTCAAGACTAACCGCAAGTGTTCCTCATGCTCCTTCTCATTCTTAGAATAGATAAGAATATCATCTAAGAAGACCTGAACAAAGTGGTCCAAGTATTTTCGGAAGACACCATTCATGAGGCTCATGAATACAGCTGGAGCATTGGTCAAACCAAATGGTACCACTACAAACTCGAATGCCCAAATCGAGTTCGAAAGGCAGTCTTAGGAATGTCGCCTTCCTTGATCCTCAACTGGTGATACCCTGATCGTAAATCAATTTTTGAGAAGACTGACGCACCTTTCATTTGATCAAAGAGGTCATCGATTCTTGGTATGGGATACCTGTTCTTCACGGTGGCCTTGTTCAAATCTCTGTAATCTATGCACAGTCGCAGAGATCCATCCTTCTTCTTAACGAAGATCACTGGTGCTCCCCACGGTGAGATACTGGGTCTAATCAGTCCCAAATCTAGCAATTCTTTTAACTGGATCTGTAACTCACGGAGCTCTGGAGTTGTCATTCTATAAGGAGTTTTTGAGATAGGTTCTGCACCAGGTTTTAGTTCGATTGTGAAATCGAGCTCTCTTTCTGGAGGTAGTCCTGGTAATTCCTTCGGAAAGACATCCTTGAACTCAGAAAGTACTGGGTAAGAATTCAAGGAAGGTCCTTTACTATCGCTCACGGCCTCCACTACGAACAACTGGCATCCTTGTCTTAGGCACCGCTTAGGTTTCACCATAGAGATGAAACGGAGGGATACCTTCCTCTTCAAGCCTTGGATTTGAATTGTCCTTCCCTCGTCATCGAGGCACAACACCTTCTTTGCATAGCAGTCTATGAAAGCTCTATGGTCTTCTAACCAATCCATGCCAATAATGAGGTCATAAGTCCCCAAATTGGTGACATAAGCATCCAACTTAGTGGTGCAAACTCCTAAGTCAACCTCACAACCTGTCACTTTAAGACCTACTAGTTGCTTAGCTCCTGAGGCCATTTCAACCAGTTTGAAATCATCGTGCTCGTAGGCTGCCAACCCACATTTATCTAATGCAAATGGTGAAATAAAACTATCGGTTGCTCCTGGATCAAACAAAATTTTAAGTTTGACATTGTTTACATTACCAGTGGATTCTACTACGGTAGACTGATGTTCTGCCTGGTGGTTATGCACCGCTGCATGAATCCGATGACTGTTACCCGAACTATCCATGGGTGCCTTTCCTTCCCTGTGCCTGCTGCTTGACTGACCCTTGGGACAGTCTCGCTGGAAATGAGGACCTCCGCATCCCCAACAAGAGAGATTGGGAGGGGCTTGCCTGTTGCTCGAAGGAATCCTCTGAGATGAGTTCCTTCCCCTGGTTCCTCTAAAACCCCTTGCTCCTCTATAGGAACTTCCCTGTGTACGTCCCTGGCTTTGGTGGGTTGCGTACGATGCCTGCGAGATTGAGTTAACTGAAGTATTACCCCTCGGTGTGAACCGGTTACCATAAGGAGGAGGTCTAGATTGTCCTCCCCTGAAGTAAGGACGTGATGCCTTCCCTGAAACATACTGATTGGTTCCTGTCAACTTACTGCCCCCTTTTCCATCTGACATATCAGCTGCATAACGAGCATACTCAACGGCCATGGCAACTGAAGTTGGCTTCCACATCCGCACAGCAGCTCTAATCTTGTAGTTAAGTCCATACACAAAACGCTCTACCTGACAATCATCTGCATCAAGGTAAGGAACATATTTTACCAGTTCCATAAACCGAGATTCATACTCCTCCACGGTCTTGTCTCCCTGTACTAAGGCATGGAGTGCACCTGCCTGTTCTTCCTTGTAATAATTTGGCAAATACTTCATGTGGAACCTCTCCTCGAACAGTTCCCAAGAAGTTGTAAGAGGAGTAAGGTGCAACTGCTTCTCGAGATCTGACCACCAATTCAAAGCATCACCTTTAAGCTGAAAGACGGCCATCCTAGCCTTGGAACTAGATGTGTACTCATTCAATGCGAAGCATCTCTTCATGCCTTCCAGCCATGCTTCGGCATGCTTACTCGGTCGTCCTCCTGAAAACTCTGGAACTTTTATCTTTTGTAACTCCCTCGATATGTCCTGAAGCGATTCCAGTCTTGGGCCATGTGCCCTTTCAGAGTTCTCTCGACTCACTTGAGTGGTTTCCACCTCGGCGGCCCTTTCCGACTGCCTGTTCATCGTGGTCATAATAGCCTCCAATGACCTCATTATGATCTGCATTTCTGGTGTTGAGGTTGGTGGTGGCGGTGTTGGCGGTGGCGGAGGTGGTGGTGACGGTGGTCGACCTTGACCCCGACCTCGACCTCTGCGTGTTGTTACCATGATAGTTCCTGAGTTTATTGAAAATAAAATCATGTCCTTAGTTGTTCAATCAAATACACGCGGAACTAAAATGTAGGTATTCATACACTTATACTTATGCATATGAAATAACTTGCATCATGAGATAACAGATTGTCAGGATTAGCGCAGTAAAATCTATAGTCGTTTTTATTAAACAATCTTGTCATGGTGTTCAACTCGTCGTGCTGGTCTTAATGGTGTCTTGTTTTTGACTTTTCGGGTCTCTTTCATCCCTTCGACTAGGAGTTGAAATCTCGGCAAAATTTTTAATATTAAATTTTAATTCTTAACAAAACTTAGGTTATACACTATATAAATGTATACCAAATTTAATTAAATTAAATAAAATGGTGCTAACACTATACAAATATATATACGAAATTAAATTTAAATAAAGCAACGCTAACACTATATAAACGTATACAAAATTTAATTAATTTTTAAATAAGTGATACTAACACTATATAAATATATATACGAAATTAAATTTAAATAAAGCAACGCTAACATTATATAAACGTATACAAAATTTAATTAATGATACTAACACTATATAAATATATATACGAAATTAAATTTAAATAAAGCAACGCTAACATTATATAAACGTATACAAAATTTAATTAATGATACTAACACTATATAAATATATATACGAAATTTGCCAAAACTTAGGTTATAACACTAAAACTAAAATTAAATAAAATAAAAATAAAAATAAATAAGGAAAATTTACTCGACCGCTTAGCCCTTTTCACTCGACTCTCGGCTAAGCAAAAGGTATGGCCACGCGGCTCTTCGTGTCAGTTCACCGCCATGCAAGAGCGAGTGTGCATGAAGGACACGCGGTCTCTCCATGCAACCCACCGCCCTCGGAAAGTGGGGGAAACCCTAAATAGAGTCAATCCCCAAGGCGCGGCCATTTTCACCCTCTATCCTGGAGTTTTAGCTCTGCAACTCCCATCTTCGAACTCGTTTGCAAGCTTGATGTCTCGACCAGCAGTTAAAATGTGGAAGATGCATTCTGAGATGAATAGCACATGGGGGAAGGGAGTTGTATTATTAACACAACAACCAAAATTATCGGATTACTGCACTACCAAGGGGGCGATTGTGGCGTTCACAAGAGGCCTGGCGTTGCAGCTTGTGAAGAGAGAACTTTCAGAAGCAATATTTTCTCCCAGTTCTTCCTTATTCGCCACTCCCTCAAGCAACGAAAGGAAGGTGAAGCTCCCTGGTGAACTCTGTGCTAGAAAGATTGTAATTTATCAGCGGCCAAAGGTTGCAGATGCAGAAACGCTATCCGGTGGAATTTATCAGGTTACAGTGGACTCTTCGGTTGCCTCTCTCAGCCAGCTTACACCGACTGGAACGAGTATTCTAGTACAAGGAGCCCTCAGAAAAGCACCAAAATCGACAAAGGAAGATGTGCTAGTGATCCTGGCTGGCGTTCGTGGATTCCCATTCGACCTGGCACTAGGCCGCTGGTCGCTTGTTAAGATTTCAAATCCAAGGCTTGAAGCTTATGACCAGCGGTGTGAAGAAATATGCAAGATTTTTGCAGAATATCAGCGACGACTTCATCGATATGTTGATCAAGAAAGAGATGCACGGAGAGTAATTTTCAAGATAGCATCCGGGTAAGAATATCAAATGTTCTTAACTTGTTACTGATTTATGGAAAAATAGTTGTTTTATCAATTCAATGTAAATACTATTGCATATGTTATACTAGGATTTGAGGTTCCTTTGTCTTATTCATAATGAAGTGGTACAAGAACTGTAGCTTCACGCGGGCTCCATCCTTATTCATATGAGTGCTTTTATTCATTCTAGTAAACAGAAGAGTTGTTGAAAAGGCAGTGTCCTAAATAGATTTATAGACATGGAATAGGATTGGTTTACTGTTGATTTCCGTTACCGTATTGGAACTGTAAGCCTATTCTCCTGGTACTCCTCTAAAAAAAAATTTTAACAGTAAATTTTCAGTCGATGCCCAGAAATGGTATGGCGGGGTACTGTTTCTCAAGGAAATTGTGAAGGAATGGACAGCTTGGAAACACCTTTTTCTGGGTGTTTCTTTGCTCATGGTGGTATACGAAAAATGAAAAGAAGTCATAAATTAATATAAAAAATGCAAATGAAAACGATAAACAAACAAATCAACATTATGGTGTGAATGTAATTTGATTTATAACACTGATACATTACGCATGGTGGATTACTTTCGAGTGTTGGATGAATTTGGATTCACTTAATTATCTCTTATCTGCATAACATGCACAGTGGGGGGCTTTTATCCTGAAACCCTCCATCCCCCATTTCTCATCCCATCCCTGTTTCCCATTATTTTTTTTTCTTTTCTAGTTTGAAAGTTTTTCCTATAAAGGATTCATTTGTCCTCAGAGGCCATGATGTTTACATATTATACAAATCCACAGTTCCGATACTGACAGGTAATTGAAGATCAGCAACATATTTTTCTGTCTTCAACTTGGAAGGCATAATCGAAGCAGTAGATATTTGGTAACACCATTTACCTTGTCGCTAACTCATTAAGACAATATTCTGTTTCCAAAGCTATAAAATGTGCAATTTCTGAGTGAAACGATTTCTTATTTTATGTTGTTTATCCTCAATAGCAATAAATCACAGTGATAAATGTGTAGTGACCTAACCTATGATGAATATAATCTTTGAAATTTGAATAGATTGATTAAGTAGGGATGAAAATAAAGTATGTGAAATGTTTTTTTTTTACAGAAAGCTAGGCCATGTCCTAGAGTTAATTTGTTTTCCATGTGAAGAATTATTTAAATGTTTTCTGATATTATTTTGACCACATAGAGAGAGGCAAGAGGTTTTCACAGCCTTGGTAAAATCACTTTGGCAAAGTGGACGATCTTGTGAAAGATTAAGAACAGTTAAATGCAAACGCACATAGATGTATACCTATGCAAAAATACAGAGATGTCTTCCCCATAGCTGTTGGGAGAGAGGGAAAAGTGGGGGGCACGAAGAGTCAATTTCTAAAAGATTTCAAGAGCGAAGAATTCTGGGTGCAATTTTTGTATAATATATATTTTTATATATATTCATGCATATATATAAAAAAAATAATACAAAATGGTGTATGCGAAAGTAATTTTCTTTTTCTCTGTTGCAAAAACTAGATATAAATATATATATTGTGTTAGAACTCTTTTTGTTTATATGCATTATCAAAAAAAAACTAATTATATCTTGGTTTTCTATGCGTGCAGGTAGTTAGTTTCCTGGTGCTTACAACTATTGGGAAGAAGGATCTTGTGTAACTCTCCGTGTGTGTCTTGCACGTAAATTTTTTTTTGTTTTTGCTAAGTTCGGCAAGAGCTCGAATCTAGGTAACTAATTGAATTTTCTAGTGTACATCCAATCTCTTAGACTAGTTTTTTTTTTTTGAGTAGGCCCTAAACGTCTGAGTTTCCGAGCCTGGCGCTCTGATACCATCTGTAGTGCTCTGGTTTTTACGGTAGAGCACTATGTAAAATTTCAGGTTTCATTTTCTACGTTTTAAACTTTATCAGTTTATGGAAGTGAATTTCTAAGAATTACTATGTGCCTAAATAATATTTAGTGTGATGTGGTGTTTTCACTAACCTTACATTCGTAATTTAAAATAAACAAACATATCGTTATTTTCTTTTCAACAATCATGTTCCAGCATAAGAATAGGTTTCACAACTTAGTAAATCAGTAAAATAGCAGTAAATCAGTAAATAGTAAGTTTGCATGTTTACAGTAAGATTTAGCATAATAGTAAATAACGGAAATTACCTGATGCTGATGCTAACCGTAAGTTGTAGCAGGTTGTGTAACCCCTTAGACAGCCAAACTGAAGTGTCCACCCTACCGACCAGCTATAATCTTGCTGGCCCTTGGAAATCAAAGGATTTCCAAGCCCCCGAGCCCACAATCTGATAATCCCGAGAGCAGTCTTTCCTTCTGTTCTCAAAATCTTTCTGTTCGCCAAGCTTTCTGTTCTCCCAACTTCTGTTCTCCAAACTTCTTTTCTTCCCCAATCAAAAAAACCTCTCCCACCTTCAACCTTCTCCCCCTCTATATACATGTCCATCCTCGAGAAGACCTTGGGCTTACTCCACCGCCCCAAACTCCCCCTCTCGAGCCCCTCAAACCTTTACTCCTTTCCCTAGTTCATTCATCCACGTCTCATTATAAAAATGTATAATTAATTACTCTTATGGAAAATTCCTTTGGTTTTGGATTGACGGTCGTAATTATTTATTACGGTGGGAATTATCACCCCAAGGTTATCCATTCGGGACAAGTTTCATTAAATACAAGTCTATCCGCCATCCTTGATATTTTAATGTTATTAATGTAATTAATAAAATATTATATAATTAGTTGCCCCCTTGTCAACTTGGACATGATGTGTCTTAATGATCCACCTTATCCGTCGAGACTACTTAGCTTGAGGTTTAAATTCCAAGATTAACATTGAATAATTAAATATCCATTTTCCATCACATCACGTTTATTCCAAAAATGATTATCTTATTATGGCTAACTTTTGAAATGGAATTAATCACACAATATTAATTTATAAATCAATATTTTAAATCTTACTTATATTGCATTGGTTACGATGGGGATATAAATGTTTACTGGAATATCATTTATTAATTAATAATAATAATTAAATCACCCTTTGACAATAATAAAAGGTGAATCAATCATAGTATTCTTAATTATTTGTTCATCACATGGGTACCCTATCATCAACATAGCATCCTTGTTCTTATAAACAAAGCACTTGTGAGGGCTTAAACAATTTTACTAAATACTTAGACACTATCATTACCCTATTCACAACAGTTCTTCTATGACAATGTTAACTGACGATACTTGTCTTAGTTTATTATTACAATGTTTTCATATAATTACTAATTCACTTATTTACACATTGACAACCTAACCATTCATTACCTAAGTTGATTGATGTATCCTTAACTGAGTTATCTATGACATTTATACTACTATTCAAGCATGACAAGTATGTTATACACCAGTAATATTGTACACGTACAAGGTGTGCATGCATGGCCAGTGTATGCACATGTCGGACATGTACTATAAACAAACCCCATTCCGCCTATGCATACTTGCTAACTAACCATAGTATCTACCCCCATGCAGAAGAGCAAGCATAATCTATAGTATAATTACTTTAACATCCTCGGTTATTTAACAGTTACCCCTTTACGATTTAACATCATTGTCTTTATGTTTACATTAGTTTAATCAATCAAGTACAGGAAGGGTGCCTACTTCCACTAACTCGGAATCAAGGAATACTAAACCCCCAACAGTGCTAACTAACACATCCTCCCATTCATAACCTACGTCCAGCATCCTCCCTATCCTTCCTCTGCTAGTACAACAGTGGATGTCGGACTCACCGATCTGACCACATAGAACTTGAGAGCGATAGCGTCGGCTGAACAGCGGACCTATCCTCCCCTAGCAGGCATCCGACAATCGTCATCACAACAACATGGGGAGCGTGTCTCAGCACGGCCCTCCCACGACCTCAGGTCTCATGGAAACATAGGGTGGGAAACACATCCATCCCTCTCAACATACTGGGCCTACGCCCTTATCAACTCATACTTGCTGCTATCGGGATTATCAGTTTGTGTTATCGTATCCTCATTTTGGCTACTAAGGTTTGCTGTATGAACATGTTTTTCCTTTCCAATACATATCAGATCAAGTAACTGGCTATCCCATAGCCCCTGTGTCCTGTAGGTTAGTGTTTTGCAAAATACAATTTATAGAAAGCATTTTCCATTGATCGCCAATTGATCCATGTTATCATTTTATTTCATGTAACCTTTTAGCTCATCATAGATGCGTATGACATATAACATTTCAGCAATTCATATAAGAAGATGGTATCCACGTACTGAATCATATATTTCACATTTCATTAAGGAAAACATATAAACATATACTGCAATCATAAAATAAGGAAATCATATGATAATCATGACATCATAACTGCATAACATAGTAACGTCATAATCATGGTGAAATCATAAGACAGAGTAACATCATATAATGAGGTCCAATATAGTTTACTCAGTCGAGCTGAGTTCGACAAAATATATATAAGAAATAAAGTATGGTGTGTCTAACTAATAAATATGCCGAATCAAAACATGGGCATTACACTTACTTCCCCCGTTTTTTAAAATCACAGCTTCTAGAGGGTTTACATGATTTCTTAAAAAACACGAGTTTTTAGAAAATGTGTTTTATTTCATAAATGGAATCAACAAAGTATGCACATTCTACAACATAACGACTTTCTATAGTTTGCGCATGCGTCCGGAAATAACAAAAGCTTACTTCCCCCGTTTTTTAAAATCACAGCTTCTAGAAGGTTTACATGATTTCGTAAAAAACACGAGTTTTTAGAAAATGTGTTTTATTTCATAAATGGAATCAACAAAGTATGCACATTCTACGTCATAACGACTTTCTATAGTTTGCGCATGCGTTCGTAAATAAGAAAAGCTTACTTCCCCCGTTTTTTAAAATCACAGCTTCTAGAGGGTTTACATGATTTCTTAAAAAACATGAGTTTTTAGAAAATGTGTTTTATTTCATAAATGGAATCAACAAAGTATGCACATTCTACGTCATAACGACTTTCTATAGTTTGCGCATGCGTCTGAAAATAAGAACCGCTTGCTTCCCCGGTTTTTTAAAATGAAAGCTTCTAGAAGGTTTACCTGATTTCGTAACAAACACGAGTTCTTAGAAAATGTGTTTTATTTCATAAAAGGAATCAACAAAGTATGCACATTCTACGCCATAACGACTTTCTATAGTTTGTGCATGCGTTTGGAAATAAGAAAAGCTTACTTCCCTCATTTTTTAAAATCACAGCTTCTAGAAGGTTTACATGATTTCTTAAAAAACACGAGTTTTTAGAAAATGTGTTTTATTTCATAAATGGAATCTACAAAGTATGCACATTCTACGTCATAACGACTTTCTATAGTTTGCGCATGCGTCCCGAAATAAGAAAAGCTTACTTCCCCCGTTTTTTAAAATCACAGCTTCTAGAAGGTTTACATGATTTCGTAAAAAACACGAGTTTTTAGAAAATGTGTTTTATTTCATAAATGGAATCAACAAAGTATGCACATTCTACGTCATAACGACTTTCTATAGTTTGCGCATGCGTTAGTAAATAAGAAAAGCTTACTTCCCCCGTTTTTTAAAATCACAGCTTCTAGAGGGTTTACATGATTTCGTAAAAAACACGAGTTTTTAGAAAATGTGTTTTATTTCATAAATGGAATCAACAAAGTATTCACATTCTATGCCATAACGACTTTCTATAGTTTGTGCATGCGTTTGGAAATAAGAAAAGCTTACTTCCCCCATTTTTTAAAATCACAGCTTCTAGAAGGTTTACATGATTTCTTAAAAAACACGAGTTTTTAGAAAATGTGTTTTATTTCATAAATGGTATCAACAAAGTATGCACATTCTACGTCATAATGACTTTCTGTAGTTTGCGCATGCGTCCGGAAATAAGAAAAGCTTACTTCCACCGTTTTTTAAAATCACAGTTTCTAGAAGGTTTACATGATTTCTTAAAAAACATTAGTTTTCAGAAAATGTGTTTTATTTCATAAATGGAATCAACAAAGTATGCACATTCTATGTCATAACGACTTTCTATAGTTTACGCATTCGTTCGGAAATACGAAAAGCTTACTTCCACCGTTTTTTAAAATCACAGCTTCTAGAAGGTTTACATGATTTCATAAAAAACACGAGTTTTTAGAAAATGTGTTTTATTTCATAAATGGAATCTACAAAGTATGCACATTCTACGACATAACGACTTTCTATAGTTTGCGCATGCGTCCGGAAATAAGAAAAGCTTACTTCCCCCGTTTTTTAAAATCACAGCTTCTAGAAGGTTTACATGATTTCGTAAAAAACACGAGTTTTTAGAAAATGTGTTTTATTTCATAAATTGAATCAACAAAGTATGCACATTCTACGTCATAACGACTTTCTATAGTTTGCGCATGCGTTCGTAAATAAGAAAAGCTTACTTCCCCCGTTTTTTAAAATCACAGCTTCTAGAGGGTTTACATGATTTCTTAAAAAACATGAGTTTTTAGAAAATGTGTTTTATTTCATAAATGGAATCAACAAAGTATGCACATTCTACATCATAACGACTTTCTATAGTTTGCGCATGCGTTTCAAAATAAGAAAAGCTTACTTCCCCCGTTTTTTAAAATCACTGTTTCTAGAGGGTTTACATGATTTCTTGAAAAACACGAGTTTTTAGAAAATGTGTTTTATTTCATCAATGGAATCAACAAAGTATGCACATTCTACATCATAACGACTTTCTATAGTTTGCGCATGCGTCCAGAAATAAGAAAAACTTACTTCCCCGGTTTTTTAAAATCACAGCTTCTAGACGGTTTACATGATTTCGTAAAAAACACGAGTTTTTAGAAAATGTGTTTTATTTCATAAATGGAATCTAAAAAGTATGCACATTCTACGTCATAACGACTTTCTATAGTTTGCGCATGCTTCCGAAAATAAGAAAAGCTAACTTCCCCCGTTTTTTAAAATCACAGCTTCTGGAAGGTTTACATGATTTCGTAAAAAACACGAGTGTTTAGAAAATGTGTTTTATTTCATAAACGGAATCTACAAAGTATGCAAATTTTATGTCATAACGACTTTCTATAGTTTTCGCATGCGTCCGGAAATAAGAAAAGCTTACTTCTCCCGTTTTTTAAACTCACAGCTTCTAGAAGGTTTACATGATTTCGTAAAAAACACAAGTTTTTAGAAAATGTGTTTTATTTCATAAATGGAATCTACAAAGTATGCACATTCTACGTCATAACGACTTTCTATAGTTTGCGCATGCGTCCGGAAATAAGAAAAGCTAACTTCCCCCGTTTTTTAAAATCAGAGCTTCTAGAAGGTTTACATGATTTATTAAAAAACACGAGTTTTTAGAAAATGTGTTTTATTTCATAAATGGAATCAACAAAGTATGCACATTCTACGTCATAACGACTTTCTATAGTTTGCGCAAGCGTCCGGAAATAAGAAAAGCTTACTTCCACCGTTTTTTTAAATCACAGCTTCTAGAGGGTTTACATGACTTCTTAAAAAACACGAGTTTTTAGAAATGTGTTTTTTTTCATAAATGGAATCAACAAAGTATGCAGATTCTACGTCATAACGACTTTGTATAGTTTGCGCATGCGTTTGGAAATAAGAAAAGCTTACTTCCCCCGTTTTTTAAAATCACAGCTTCTAGAAGGTTTACATGATTTCTTAGAAAACACGAGTTTTTAGAAAATGTGTTTTATTTCATAAATGGAATCAACAAAGTCTGCACATTCTACATCATAACGATTTCTATAGTTTGCGCATGCGTTTCGAAATAAGAAAAGCTTACTTCCCCCGTTTTTTAAAATCACAGCTTCTGGAGGGTTTACATGATTTCTTAAAAAACACGAGCTTTTAGAAAATGTGTTTTATTTCATAAATGGAATCAACAAAGTATGCACATTCTACATCATAACGACTTTCTATAGTTTGCGCATGCATCCGGAAATAAGAAAAGCTTACTTCCACCATTTTTTAAAATCACAGCTTCTAGAAGGTTTACATGATTTCGTAAAAAACACGAGTTTTTAGAAAATATCTTTTATTTCATAAACGGAATCTACAAAGTATGCACATTCTACGTCATAACGACTTTCTATAGTTTGCGCATGCGTCTGGAAATAAGAAAAGCTTACTTTCCTCGTTTTTTAAAATCACAGCTTCTAGAAGGTTTACATGATTTCGTAAAAAACACGAGTTTTTAGAAAATGTGTTTTATTTCATAAATGGAATCAACAAAGTATGCACATTCTACGTCATAATGAATTTCTATAGTTTGCGCATGTGTCCGTAAATAAGAAATGCTTACTTCCACCCTTTTGTAAAATCACAGCTTCTAGAAGGTTTACATGATTTCGTAAAAAACACGAGTTTTTAGAAAATGTGTTTTTTTTCATAAATGGAATCTACAAAGTATGCACATTCTACGTCATAACGACTTTCTATAGTTTTCACATGCGTCCGTAAATAAGAAAAGCTTACTTCCGCCGTTTTTTAAAATCACAGCTTCTAAAAGGCTTACATGATTACGAAAAAAATACGAGTTTTTAGAAAATGTGCTTTATTTCACAAATGGAATCTACAAAGTATGCACATTCTACGTCATAACGACTTTGTATAGATTGCGCTTGCGTTTGGAAATAACAAAAGCTTACTTCCACCGTTTTTTAAAATCACAGCTTCTAGAAGGTTTACATGATTTAGTAAAAAACAAGAGTTTTTAGAAAATGTGTTTTATTTCATAAATGGAATCAACAAAGTATGCACATTCTACGTCATAACGACTTTCTATAGTTTGCGCATGCATCCGGAAATAAGAAAAGCTTACTTCCCCCATTTTTTAAAATCACGGCTTCTAGAAGGTTTACATGAACTCTTAAAAAACACGAGTTTTTAGAAAATGTGTTTTATTTCATAAATGGAATTAACAAAGTATGCACATTCTATGTCATAACGACTTTCTATAGTTTGCGCATGCGTTTGGAAATAAGAAAAGCTTACTTCCCCCATTTTTTAAAATCACATCTTCTAGAAGGTTTACATGATTTCTTAAAAAACTCGAGTTTTTAGAAAATGTGTTTTATTTCATAAACGGAATCAACAAAGTATGCACATTCTACGTCTTAATGACTTTCTATAGTTTGCGCATGCATCCGGAAATAAGAAAAGCTTACTTCCACCGTTTTTAAAATCACAGATTGTAGAAGGTTTACATGATTTCGTAAAAAACACGAGTTTTAGTAAAATGTGTTTTATTTCATAAATGGAATCTACAAAGTATGCACATTCTACGTCATAACGACTTTCTATAGTTTGCGCATGTGTCCGGAAATAAGAAAAGCTTACTTCCACCGTTTTTTAAAATCACAGCTTCTAGAAGGTTTACATGATTTCGTAAAAAACACGAGTTTTTAGAAAATGTGTTTTATTTCATAAATGGAATCTACAAAGTATGCACATTCTACGTCATAACGACTTTCTATAGTTTGCGCATGCGTCCGGAAATAAGAAAAGCTTACTTCCCCCATTTTTTGAAATCACAGCTTCTAGAAGGTTTACATGATTTCTTAAAAAACACGAGTTTTTAGAAAATGTGTTTTATTTCATAAATGGAATCAACAAAGTATGCACATTCTACGTCATAACGACTTTCTATAGTTTGCGCATGCATCCAGAAATAAGAAAAGCTTACTTCCACCGTTTTTTAAAATCACAGCTTCTAGAAGGTTTACATGATTTCTTAAAAAAGACGAGTTTGTAGAAAATGTGTTTTATTTCATAAATGGAATCAACAAAGTATGCACATTCTACATCATAATGACTTTCTATAGTTTGCGGATGCGTCTGGAAATAAGAAAAGCTTACTTCCCCCGTTTTTTAAAATCACAACTTCTAAAAGGTTTACATGATTTCTTAAAAAAAACGAGTTTTTACAAAATGTGTTTTATTTCATAAATGGAATCAACAAAGTATGCACATTCTACATCATAACGACTTTCTATAGTTTGCGCAAGCGTCCGGAAATAAGAAAAGCTTACTTCCACCGTTTTTTAAAATCACAGATTGTAGAAGGTTTACATGATTTCGTAAAAAACACGAGTTTTTAGAAAATGTGTTTTATTTCATAAATGGAATCTACAAAGTATGCACATTCTACGTCATAACGACTTTCTATAGGTTGCACATGCCTTCGGAAATAAAAAAAGCTTACTTCCACCGTTTTTTAAAATCACAGCTCATAGAAGGTTTACATGATTTCGTAAAAAACACGAGATTTTAGAAAATGTGTTTTATTTCATAAATGGAATATACAAAGTATGCACATTCTATGTCATAACGACTTTCTATAGTTTGCGCATGTGTCCGGAAATAATAAAAGCTTACTTCCACCGTTTGTTAAAATCACAGCTCATAGAAGGTTTACATGATTTCGTAAAAAACACGAGCTTTTAGAAAATGTGTTTTATTTCATAAATTGAATCAACAAAGTATGCACATTCTACATCATAACGACTTTCTATAGTCTACGCATGCGTTTGGAAATAAGAAAAGCTTACTTCCCCCGTTTTTTAAAATCACAGCTTCTAGAAGGTTTACATGATTTCTTAAAAAACACGAGTTTTTAGAAAATGTGTTTTATTTCATAAATGGAATCAATAAAGTATGCACATTCTACGTCATAACGACTTTCTATAGTTTGCGCATGCGTCCGGAAATAAGAAAAGCTTACTTCCACCGTTTTTTAAAATCACAGCTTCTAGAAGGTTTACATAATTTCGGAAAAAACACGAGTTTTTAGAAAATGTGTTTTATTTCATCAATGGAATCAACAAAGTATGCACATTATACGTCATAATGACTTTCTATAGTTTGCGCATTCGTCCGGAAATAAGAAAAGCTTACTTCCACCGTTTTTTAAAATCACAGCTTCTAGAAGGTTTACATGATTTCGTAAAAAACACGAGTTTTTAGAAAATGTGTTTTATTTCATAAATGGAATCTACAAAGTATGCACATTCTACGTCATAAGGAATTTCTATAGTTTGCGCATGCGTCCGGAAATAAGAAAAGGTTACTTCCCCCGTTTTTTAAAATCACAGCTTCTAGAAGGTTTACATGATTTCTTAAAAAACACGAGTTTTTAGAAAATGTGTTTTATTTCATAAATGGAATCTAAAAAGTATGCACATTCTACGTCATAACGACTTTATATAGTTTGCGCATGCGTCCGGAAATAAGAAAAGCTTACTTCCACCGTTTTTTAAAATCACAGCTTCTAGAAGGTTTACATGATTTCGTAAAAAACACGAGTTTTTAGAAAATGTGTTTTATTTCATAAATGGAATCTACAAAGTATGCACATTCTACGTCATAACGACTTTCTATAGTTTGCGCATGCGTCCGGAAATAAGAAAAGCTTACTTCCACCGTTTTTTAAAATCAACGCTTCTAGAAGGTTTACATGATTTCTTAAAAAACACGAGTTTTTAGAAAATGTGTTTTATTTGATAAATGGAATCAACAAAGTATGCACATTCTACGTCATAACGACTTTCTATAGTTTGCGCATACGTCCGGAAATAAGAAAAGCTCACTTCCACCGTTTTTTAAAATCACAGCTTCTAGAAGGTTTACATGATTTCGTAAAAAACATGAGTTTTTAGAAGATGTGTTTTATTTCCTAAATGGAATCTAAAAAGTATGCACATTCTACGTCACAACGACTTTCTATAGTTTGCGCATGCGTCCGGAAATAAGAAATGCTTACTTCCCCCATTTTTTAAAATCACAGCTTCTAGAAGGTTTACATGATTTCGTAAAAAACACGAGTTTTTAGAAAATGTGCTTTATTTCATAAATGGAATCTACAAAGTATGCACATTCTACGTCATAACGACTTTCTATAGTTTGCGCATGCATCTGGAAATAAGAAAAGCTTACTTCCACTACTTTTCAAAATCACAGCTTCTAGAAGGTTTACATAATTTCGTAAAAAACACGAGTTTTTAGAAAATGTATTTTATTTCATCAATGGAATCAACAAAGTATGCACATTCTACGTCATAACGACTTTCAATAGTTGGCGCATGCGTCCGGAACAAAGAAGAGCTTACTTCCCCCGTTTTTTAAAATCACAGCTTCTAGAAGGTTTACATGATTTCTTAAAAAACACGAGTTTTTAGAAAATGTGTTTTATTTCATAAATGGAATCAATAAAGAATGCACATTCTACGTCATAACGACTTTCTATAGTTTGCGCATGCGTCCGGAAATAAGAAAAGCTTACTTCCACCGTTTTTTAAAATCACAGCTTCTAGAAGGTTTACATAATTACGGAAAAAACATGAGTTTTTAGAAAATGTGTTTTATTTCATCAATGGAATCAACAAAGTATGCACATTATACGTCATAATGACTTTCTATAGTTTGCGCATTCGTCCGGAAATAAGAAAAGCTTACTTCCACCGTTTTTTAAAATCACAGCTTCTAGAAGGTTTACATGATTTCGTAAAAAACACGAGTTTTTAGAAAATGTGTTTTATTTCATAAATGGAATCTACAAAGTATGCACATTCTACGTCATAACGACTTTCTATAGTTTGCGCTTGCGTCTAGAAATAAGAAACGCTTACTTCCCCGGTTTTTTAAAATCACAGCTTCTAGAAGGTTTACATGATTTCGTAAAAAACACGAGTTTTTAGAAAATGTGTTTTATTTCATAAATGGAATCTACAAGGTATGCACATTCTATGTCAGAACGACTTTCTATAGTTTGCGCATGCGTTTGGAAATAAGAAAAGCTTACTTGCCCCGTTTTTTAAAATCACAACTTCTAGAAGGTTTACATGATTTCTTAAAAAACACGAGTTTTTGAAAATGTGTTTTATTTCAAAGATAGAATCAACAAAGTATGCACATTCTATGTCATAACGACTTTCTATAGTTTGCGCATGCGTTTGGAAATAAGAAAAGCTTACTTCCCCCGTTTTTTAAAATCCCAGCTTCTAGAATGTTTACCTTATTTCTTAAAAAACACGATTTTTTAGAAAATGTGTTTTATTTCATAAATGGAATCAACAAAGTATGCACATTCTACATCATAACGACTTTCTATAGTTTGCACATTCGTCCGGAAATAAGAAAAGCTTACTTCCACCGTTTTTTAAAATCACAGCGTCTAGAAGGTTTACATGATTTCGTAAAAAACACGAGTTTTTAGAAAATGTGTTTTATTTCATAAATGGAATCTACAAAGTATGCACATTCTACGTCATAAGGAATTTCTATAGTTTGCGCATGCGTCCGGAAATAAGAAAAGGTTACTTCCCCCGTTTTTTAAAATCACAGCTTCTAGAAGGTTTACATGATTTCTTAAAAAACACGAGTTTTTAGAAAATGTGTTTTATTTCATAAATGGAATCAATAAAGTATGCACATTCTACGTCATAACGACTTTCTATAGTTTGCGCATTCGATCGGAAATAAAAAAAGTTTACTTCCACCATTTTTTAAAATCACAGCTTCTAGAAGGTTTACATGATTTCGTAAAAAACACGAGTTTTTAGAAAATGTGTTTTATTTCATAAATGGAATCTACAAAGTATGCACATTCTACGTCATAACGACTTTCTATAATTTGCGCATGCGTCCGGAAATAAGAAATGCTTACTTCCCCCGTTTTTTAAAATCACAGCTTCTAGAACGTTTACATGATTTCGTAAAAGACACGAGTTTTCAGAAAATGTGTTTTATTTCATAAATGGAATCTACAAAGTATGCACATTCTATGTCATAACGACTTTCTATAGTTTGTGCATGCAACCGGAAATAAGAAAGGCTTACTTCCCCCGTTTTTTAAAATCACAGCTTCTAGAAGGTTTACATGATTTCGTAAAAGACATGAGTTTTTAGAAAATGTGTTTTATTTCATAAATGGAATCAACAAAGTATGCACATTCTACGTCATAACGACTTTCTATGGTTTGCGCATGCGTCCGGAAATAAGAAAAGCTTACTTCCACCGTTTTTTAAAATCACCGCTTCTAGAAGGTTTACATGATTTCTTAAAAAACACGAGTTTTTAGAAAATGTGTTTTATTTGATAAATGGAATCAACAAAGCATGCACATTCTACGTCATAACGACTTTCTATAGTTTGCGCATACGTCCGGAAATAAGAAAAGCTCACTTCCACCATTTTTTAAAATCACAGCTTCTAGAAGGTTTACATGATTTCGTAAAAAACACGAGTTTTTAGAAGATGTGTTTTATTTCCTAAATGGAATCGAGAAAGTATGCACATTCTACATTATAACGACTTTCTATAGTTTGCGCATGCGTCCGGAAATAAGAAATGCTTACTTCCCTCGTTTTTTAAAATCACAGCTTCTAGAAGATTTACATGATTTCGTAAAAAACACGAGTTTTTAGAAAATGTGCTTTATTTCATAAATGGAATCTACAAAGTATGCACATTCTACGTCATAACGACTTTCTATAGTTTGCGCATGCGTCTGGAAATAAGAAAAGCTTACTTCCACCGCTTTTTAAAATCACAGCTTCTAGAAGGTTTACATAATTTCGTAAAAAACACGAGTTTTTAGAAAATGTGTTTTATTTCATCAATGGAATCAGCAAAGTATGCACATTCTACGTCATAACGACTTTCCATAGGTGGTGCATGCGTCCGGAAATAAGAAGAGCTTACTTCCCCCGTTTTTTAAAATCACAGCTTCTAGAAGGTTTACATGATTTCTTAAAAAACATGAGTTTTTAGAAAATGTGTTTTATTTTATAAATGGAATCAACAAAGTATGCACATTCTACGTCATAACGACTTTCTATAGTTTGCGCATGCGTCTGGAAATAAGAAAAGCTTACTTCCACCGTTTTTTAAAATCACAGCTTCTAGAAGGTTTACATAATTTTGTAAAAAACACGAGTTTTTAGAAAATGTGTTTTATTTCATCAATGTAATCAACAAAGTATGCACATTATACGTCATAATGACTTTCTATAGTTTGCGCATTCGTCCGGAAATTAGAAAAGCTTACTTCCACCGTGTTTTAAAATCACAGCTTCTAGAAGGTTTACATGATTTCGTAAAAAACACGAGATTTTAGAAAATGTGTTTTATTTCATAAATGGAATAAACAAAGTATGCACATTCTACGTCATAACGACTTTCTATAGTTTGCGCATGCGTCCGGAAATAAGAAAAGCTTACTTCCACCGTTTTTTAAAATCACCGCTCCTAGAAGGTTTACATGATTTCTTAAAAAACACGAGTTTTTAGAAAATGTGTTTTATTTGATTTTTAAATTTTCAGAATTTACCTCAATCTGATCTAGGATCTTAACTGAGAGAACAACATGTACATCATATATACAGCATATCAATCATGGAGACAATAATGCAAGCACACAAGAGACACAAAGATTTACTTGGGGAAAACCATAAAGGTGAAAAACCCCAATAACTTCCTCAGAGATAGATAGAGCAATGATACAACCAACCATGAGAGATAGACATAACCTAGCAGCAGATCCTCCTCCTCCATAAGTGCGCCACTCCTCCTTGAGTGCATGAGTGAGAAGTGAGTGAGTAAATAGAGTGCCTCCCGCACTCTATTTATACTTGACTTGACTTGCCTTTTTACCTAACTCATGTAGGCTCAAACGTAACCACATAACATAATGCTGACTGGACCGACCCCCAATAGGGTGGTCTAATAACCCTTTGACCCACATGGCCGACCCCCAATAGGGTGGTCTAATAACCCTTTGACCCACATGACTTATACAGGGCCGACCCCAAACAAGGTGGTCTAATAACCCATCAAGTATAAGTTACGACACTTACAATATAAATAACGACACTTCCGTATAGAGGAATAATAACATCTCTATAGGAATACAATATACATGTATGTGAAATACATTCCGAAGTTACATATACATCAACACTCCCTCTTAACTAGGAAGGTATTTCTCAGCACAGCTCCTCTAGCACAAGTCATCTTCTCTGGATCATCGTCACTGGATAATCGTCATCGAGTCATCATCATCGTCACTGCTGCTGCTATCTCAATCAATCTCTGAATCTACTCGTCATAGGAAGTTCTACAGAGCTAGTCCTTTTTCATACTGTATGTAGGCCCACCACCTGCAGGTCTTCATCATCACTGGCCATACTGTGGAATCCTCAGGACTTATTACATGCGTCACAAAACCTCGAAAGAGCATCCCAGGATGTTACGGGTACACAACTCCAACCTGTAGGATCTCCCAGGGCGCTATTACATGTGACCCCACCACAAAACCTCGAAAGAGCATCCCAGGATGTTACGGGTACACAACTCCGACCTGTAGGATCTCCCAGGGCGCTATTATATGTGGTCATGGAAAAACCTCGCAAGAGCATCTTAGGACTGCTTACGGGCACATAGCCCAACCTATCGGATCTCCCAGGGCGCTATTACATGCCATAGGACAAAACCTCGCAAGAGCATCTGCCAGATATCCCAGGGCGCTATTACATGCCATAGGCAAAACCTCGAAAGACTATCTGCAGATCTCCCAGGGCACCGAATTACATGTCCTCCCAGAGCAAAACCTCGAAAGAGCATTTGCCAGATGTCCCAGGGCACCGATATTACATGCCATAGGAAAAACCTCGAAAGACCATCTGCAAATCTCCCAGGGCACCGGATTACATGCTCATCTGCACAACCTGATCCATGGCCATAGAGTATCATCCTAATACTCACCATACATCATCCTGATGCATCCATGATCATCCTGATCATCATCACTGCAACGTCCTGTTGCATGTCATCTGGAGCAACATCTTGAAGCTCATCATCTATGATCATCCTGATCATCACTGCAACATCCTGCTGCATGTCATCTGGAGCAACATCCTGAAGCTCGTCATCTATGATCATCCTGATCATCACTACATCTACCTGATGCATACCAAGTATCTACCTGATACATATCATCATACATGATCCTCCTGATCATCAATGTATCCACTTGATACAAATACAAATACATGATACATATCACCATACATGATCCACCTGATCATACAATGTATCCACCTAATACATATACAGATACATGGTCCAAGCATCCAACATGATGCATATACAAAAATACATACACATGATCCAACTGATCATATCCAGCATCCAACATGATGCGTACATATAAATGATCCAACTGATCATATCCAACATCAACATGATGCTTACATACATACATAAAAATGATCCAACTGATCATATCCAGCATCCAACATGATGCGTACATACATACATAAAAATGATCCAACTGATCATATCCAAGCAGAAACCAGAACATCATCCTGATGCTCATCATCCAGTGCTTACATCCACAGCCATGTGAAGGATCCTCCTTCCAACATTCTTGGAATGGCTTCAGCAAATGTGTCCATCACTTCTTCCTCGAAGTGTCCTCGATCTGAAGAACGCCAAGCCTCTCTTTGAAGTACTCGAACTTCACCCTGGCTAGTGGCTTCGTCAGCACATCTGCAATATGCTCATCCGTCACAACATATAGAAGCTTCACAGCTCCTTTCTGCACCATATCCCTGATATAGTGATATTTGATCTCTATGTGTTTCAACCTGTCATGAAACACTGGGTTCTCGAATAGCTTCACACAACTCTGGTTATCACAGAAGATACCAGTAGCCTCCAACGGGAGATCAAATAACTCAGACAGTAGCTTCCATAGCCATACTGCCTCACAAATAGCTAAACAGGCTGCAACATACTCTGCCCCAGCTGTACTCAGTGCTACGTAGGACTGCTTCCTGCTAAACCAAGAGATCACACCTGATCCCATACTGAAGCAACACCCAGATGTGCTCTTCCTATCTGCAGCACTGCCAGCCCAATCTGAATCAACATAACCTTGCAGGTTAAACTTTTGATTCACCTCATACCTGAGCCCATAATCCACTGTACCCTTCAAGTACCTCAGAACATGCTTTACAGCAACCAGGTGAACACTCCTCGGATCCGTCAGGAACTGGCTCAATGTGTTCACCGCAAAGAAAATATCTGGTCTCATGTTCGTCAGGTACATCAAGGACCCAATCATCTGACGATACATAGTGATATCAATCGGCTCAGATGAAGCATCACAAAGAAGCTTCAGATTCAATGCCATAGGTGTGGCCATGGCCTTGCAATCCATCATCCCGAACCTCTTCAGGATCTCTACTGCATACTTCCCTTGTCCAAGGAAGATTCCATCACTCTGCCACACCTCCATGCCAAAAACAAATAGTGCATCATCCCCAAGTTCTTCATCTCGAACTCGGCAGTAAGCTTCCGCTGCATGTCGGCAATCAATCTATCTTCATCTGTAACAAACAGGTTATCCGCATACAAAAGTAGTATCACTGGATTGCCTTCCTCAACCTTGTAGTCAAGGTTGGAATTCGCTTTACTCTTGGTAAAGCCCAAACTGGATAGAAAGCTGTCTATCCTACCATACCAAGTTCTGCACACATATATGACTACACCATGCTATCTTGAAATCCATCTGGTGCATCTTCTATTTCATCACTTTTATATTTCTCAATGCTGCCATCTGTAACATGCTTGATCTGATAGATCTATTTGGAAGTCATAACAAACTTCCCTTCACATCTTGGGACTACATCCCAAACAATATTCTTCATGATCGACGGATCATGGCATTCCATTTCTTCATCCCAGATCCTAGGAACTTCAATATCTTCAATAGATATCTTTGTTGCTAGAACAAATGTTGTAGTCCTTTTTGTAGGTGAAGATATACGGTCTTTCCTACAAAACAGGTTAAATTGCATGATTAGAAACATCTCATAATTTTCAGAACAAATTCTTACACATAAAGAAATATGTCATACAGTCATGCAATTATCTTAGCCAATGCTTCAATACAACATTTATCCATATTCCGTAACTTTCTAGATGCCTTCCAATCTCTACCAGAACATTGTTCAGAGTGTGCACAACTCCCAACATGTCAGCAAAGAGGTTTCATTCTAGATAAGTAGCAATGGAATGGTGTACAGTGCCATAGGCCACTTACCCATGTATATTAGTAGTATACTTGTTCATTAATGCAACTATTCTACTATGCACAATACATATCCTAAGTCTAGGAACATGAGCATATACATCATTGAACAATTTTATTTAAACAAACAAATATGCAAGAAATGATAATTAAAATACTTATCTTTGTTTGTTTACTGGGTGGACTCCCTCTGAGTCTTTTCTTCCTTGTAGGAGCTGCTGAAGTAGCTTCTTCTACACCTTTCTGTTGTGGAATGTAGACAGATGTTCAACTCCCTCTGAATATCTACATCCTTGCAGAAACTACTGAAGTGTGCTCCTTTACTTTCTTGCAGGAACAACTGGAGTGTGCTCCCTCTTGATCTTTTCTTCCTGGATTACCTGTCCTTGAACTTACATTCATCCTTGGTCCCTATGCATGCTTATTAGTATCATGATTGTGTTATCCTTGTGAACTCATATAAAATCATACATTCATTAGTATACTATTAAAACACAATAATCTCAATCATGTATAGTCATGATCATTTCAAACAGAAAATAATAAGCATTAGCATTCAAGGTTTATGTAGGATTCTTATGGTTAGTCAAATCATAAGAAACATAACATGTCTAAACCTGTAATTACTCAAACCTATACCTTCATGATTCTTCTGGTTAGTCATATCATCAATTATGGTAAGAAATATAATATGCATACAGCCATGACTTATTCAAACCTATGACTTCATGAATAATCATTATCAACCAACACAACAGTATAAGATCCTAACACAAGGTAGGATTCTATCTTGATATAGGAAAAACATACCTGGATTAGCATGCTAGCTATTTATGTCTAACATACTCACATGATGTCTTCTTGTTTTTCTTCAATGACTTGTGCTAGTAACCTGTACATCTCATAGGTTAACTATTACAAAACCAAATTATACATACCTCGTAAATGGATCTTCTATGAGATCCATGACAATGGATGAATCTTTGTCCTCATGTTATCATGATCATATGTTTGTGGACCAGAAGATGATTTCTCTTTCTTGGTGTACCTTTCATGTTAGTAGACAACATAAACCTCATACAACACCATAATGCATTAGTACAATCATAAGTGTCAACACCCTAACCAATGAATATCTTCTATCATGCATTCATAATTTTGTTAAAGTGATACGACAAATCTAAAATCAAAATTGTACTAACCGTAATAATATGAAGATAAACATACCATAAACTTAATCATGAACAAATATCGAAACATACCTCGATGAGTCATACCTGTCGAGATCGCTTGTAATCTTCTTATGTAAGGCCTTAGCGTCATCTCCCTCTGAAACAGGAACTTCTTCACTCATGCAGATGATCAATCCATCTTCTTCTAGGATTAACCCAATCCACTTGATTTGCAAGAACTGGACCTGGAGCTGGATATGGGTTTGTCAGAGAAACCACAAAAATTCAAACTTTGAATTTCAAACTTTCGAAAGGATAGAAATATGCGCCTTGATGAGCTGATCAAACTGGTATATTCAGAATTTGAAAACTGCAAAGTTTCACTCCTCAATTTTGCCTTTGAAACTTTCGGATTCACTAGACGTGACCCTGAACTGTGGTTTGATGAATCCCACTCTTCTGCCCAATCAAAAGGTTTGATCCAAATCTCTAAGCTTCTATTTTTCTGAGGAGATTCCAGCCGTGGTCATAGATTTCAAAAATTCTCATTTTTACAGAAGCCCTAATTTTCCACTTTTCAGATCAAAGTCCCGAACTAGGGTCTGATCAAGCCCGGCCTTCTGCCCAACCAAAATTTTTGATTTTGGTCTCTAAATTTTTATTTTGATGAGTAGCATTCAGTCATGGTCTCTGATTACAAAAATTCCAACTTTTTCTGAAGCCCTAAATTCCGGAAGCCATGAATGAAGGTACTCAAAAATAATTCTGTTTTGACAGAAATATGTACCTGATTGTTTCTGGTGTAACTCTGAAATTTTTGATCCACAGGGTCTGAAAAGTTTCCTGAGATAGCCTGACCTATTAGCTTTCCATCCTGACAGGTCTAACCTCAATTGAATTCTCTGAGAGAGAGTTATGCCAAATGTTGCAACGTGACCTGTTTTGGGATAAAACAGGAGATCAAACTTGTACGGCGTGCCACGTGTCACTGTTTGAACTTTTGACTCTGAACAAGTTTCCTGAGATAGCTCGGCCTATTATATTTCCATCCTGACAGGTCTGACCTCAATTGGACTCTTTGAGAGAGAGTTATGCCAAGTGTCGCAACGTGACCTGTTTTGGGATAAAACAGGAGAGCGAACTTGTACGGCGTGCCACGTGTCACTGTTTGAACTTCGGCCTCTGAAAACGTTTCTTGAGATAGCTCCACCTGTTATATTTCCATCCTGATAGGTCTGACCTCAATTGGACTCTCTGAGAGAGAGTTATGCCAAGTGTCGCAACGTTACCTGTTTATGGGATAATACAGGATAGCTCACTTGTACGGCGTGCCACGTGTCACTGGTTCAACTTCGGCCTCTGAAAACGTTTTCTGAGATAGTACAGTCTGTGTAATACCTTTCACGTTTTATGAAATTTCATTTGGAGCTTCCTAGCCCAGGTTATGACCTTTTTCCCAAGGTCACCTGATTTTGACTCAGATCTGGAAGAGGCAGAAACCCTATATTGTACAGATCATAAATCACAAAGTACAATGAATTAGAGGTTTTCCTTTGGACACAAGGTACATGGGGATCGTAGCTTCGGCCTGTAACAATTTCAGATCCGAAAACTTCGCCAAAATGGATTTATAGCGAAAGTTCTATGATGACTGGTTTTTGCTATATCAATCCCTAGCATCGTAAGTGCAACAAGTGTCATACATGCCATATCATGGCTTCTTTCAGGCTAGCTCTTATACCATGTTAAATTTTCAGAATTTAACTCAATCTGATCTAGGATCTTAACTGAGAGAACAACATGTACAGCATATCTACAGCATATCAATCATGGAGACAATAATGCAAGCACACAAGAGACACAAAGATTTACTTGGGGAAAACCATAAAGGTGAAAAACCCCAATAACTTCCTCAGAGATAGATAGAGCAATGATACAACCAACCATGAGAGATAGACATAACCTAGCAGCAGATCATCCTCCTCCATAAGTGCGCCACTCCTCCTTGAGTGCATGAGTGAGAAGTGAGTGAGTAAATAGAGTGCCTCCCGCACTCTATTTATACTTGACTTGACTTGCTTTTTACCTAACTCATGTAGGCTCGAACATAACCACATAACATAATGCTGACTGGGCCGACCCCCAATAGGGTGGTCTAATAACCCTTTGACCCACATGGCCGACCCCCAATAGGGTGGCCTAATATCCCTTTGACCCACATGACTTATACAGGGCCGACCCCAAACAAGGTGGTCTAATAACCCATCAAGTATAAGTTACGACACTTACAATATAAATAACGACACTTCCATATAGAGGAATAATAACATCTCTATAGGAATACAATATACATGTATGTGAAATACATTCCGAAGTTACATATACATCAACATTGATAAATGGAATCAACAAAGTATGCACATTCTACGTCATAACGACTTTCTATAGTTTGCGGATTCATCCGGAAATAAGTGTTCGGATATCCACATCATCTTTTTCCGGATCTGCATGCAAATTAGGGTTTGCATGCACCTGCATGCACTGGCATGCATCCCAGTCACCATTTTGATTCCTCCAGCACCTTATCCACCTTCTTCTAGCACCCGAGAGCCACCTACCACAGAGTTTTAGCCCTCCTAAGCTGAAAGGCGCCCACTTCTCACCTACTGCCAGAGAAGGGTGCACTTGTTCACCTACCACTGCAGTTCCACTTCAGTTACATTCAGTTAGCTCCGATTCTCCCTGATTTGAGGCTAGTTTCACTCCCGACTGACTGTATCACTTCCGTTTGACCTCCAGTTTGATTAGGTGACTTGTTCTGACTTCAGTTAGCCTCCCATGCGCCCCCACTGAGCCTCCAGATCCTAAATCAGTGCTACACACTTCAGTTACACTTATTACACTCAGTTAGACTCAGATTGACTCCTGGATGACTGGTTGTTGTGATTGATGAGCACCACCGATGATTGATGAGGACTCCTAGATAGAGTCAAGCTACTCCATTCAGTGATTTGAATGACCTCCTTAGGTAATTCGAATTGCTCAGTCATTGTGACTGTTTGTATTGTAATTCATTCACCCTTTCTGGGATAGAGAGCACTGCTGCATGTTTTGCACAGTTTTGCACCATATTTTCTATTTTCATCTGTTGTGATTGATTTACTTGTTCATTAGATCTGCTGTGACTAATTTTACATGGTATCAGAGCCATTGCAGGGACAAGATCTCTTTTCTACAGGTGTTTATACAAGAAGATTTGACTGAATTGCTAAAAATTGCAAAAAGTTTGGCATGAGATATCTCAAGGGCATTCGCTCCTGTGCATGCAAAGCTTGAAAAATATTCCAATACCACTCCAGAAGCTTGAGTTACCACATAATTCCTGGATCTGGTACATTGGACCCATTCAACATTGCTTGAAATCCAGTCCCAGGTGTGATGCAACTCTCAAAGGGTGGATTGTTCGACCTTATTGTGGTTGTTTTGATGTGATTTGCAGGTTTATTGTCTCCTCCAATTGCACTCGCTATCTTTTGCATGCAAGCTTCCCTACAGCAATTGCATTCGCTATAGTCTGCATGCAAGCTTCCTCTTCATCAGTTGACTCGCTCCTTGCAATGGAATACTCTTCTTCAAAGCCTATCCTCACCCCATTCAATTATTTTGATTGGAAAGATGATATGGAGATCATATTACGTTCAAAAGGTTACTACCGAGTCACTCTTGGTCTTGAATTGGATCCAAACAATGTATTAGATCGAACCAAACACTACAACAAGCTTGATGAAGCTTATGGTCTTCTTTGTCTCTCCATCTCCAAAGATCTTCACTTCCATCTCAGCGGATTGAAGACTCCAAAAGCCATATGGGAGCAACTTGAAACACTATTCGGCAAGCAGGATGAGCTTAGGGCTTTTCAATTAGAGAATGAATTGATTGGCCTTAATCCTGAGAATTTTGAGACCATCAATGAATTCTTCACAAAATTCAAGAACTTGAACTTGCAATTGAAGAACAGTGGTGTTATCAAAGAGGATAAACAGTTGATCCTCTCCATTGTAAGCAATCTTGGAAAGACTATTCGGTATTTGTCTCTACTTTCAATTCCGGTCGGCTAACTACCCCGAATTGGAAGATGCCTACCTTGAATGCCTTCATTGAGTCCGTTACAAAAGAGCATGACAAGTTGATTCAAATGGGGTCCATAAGCTCCAAATATTCAGCCCTATTTGTTCAAGGACCCAAGATCTCGAATGGTAAAGGAAAGCTAAAGAAGGAGAAGCCCAAATTCGAGCCTCACAAGCAAAAAGACAAAGGCAAGCAAATAGATGCACCATCCAGTTCGAAATCCAAGCAAAAGGGCAAAGAAGGTAACCAAAAATCTAAATGTACTTATTGTAACCGTGGCTTTCATCCCGAAAGTTCATGTATGAAGAAGACTATAGATCAAATGGCCCTCCTTTTGGAAAAGAACAACATAACCCTTCCTGACGGTGCAAGGAAGAAGGATCGGAATGATGATCATGAAAGAGGACAAGCACTCATGGCAACGGTTTCGAAGCCCACTACTCTCTTGATAGATTCGGGTGCATCAAATCATATGGCTGCAAATATTGATTCTTTTTCTTCATTCGATCCAAACAGCTCCATCCCCATCCATTTGGGAGATGACTCAAAAATTTCTTCAAAGGGCAAAGGTACGATTCATGTAGAACATGGATGCTTTCAGAATGTTCTCTATGTGCCTTCCTTAGCTTCGAATCTCCTTTTTGTGTATCAAATGACACATACTGGTGAACCAAAGAAAGTCACATTCAGCCCTAATACAGTTGAAATTTCTGATATCAAAAGTGGAAGACTAGTTGTGGTTGGAAAGGCAAACCACACTGCAAAATGTTATGAGTTTTCGCACTTTATTCCGCTTGCAAAGCCCACTGCTCTTCGCACACATGGTAATGAGGTTAGTAGGCTTTGGCATGAAATATTTGGACATCTAAATTATAAGTATTTGCTGCTGCTATCAAATAAATCCATGGTAGATGGGCTTCCACAACTCCGTTCCTCGAAGGGAATATGCACTGGTTGCATTATTGGGAAGCACCCCGAGCACAGATTCGACCGCGGCAAGGCTAGCAGAGCCTCTACTATTTTGGATTGATCCATTCTGATATCAGTGGTCTGCTGCCCCATATGTCATTAAATGGTTCAAGGTATTTTTTGACATTTATTGACAATTTTTCCCGCTTTACATGGGTATTCTTTCTCAAAAACAAGTCAGAAGTGCTTGGAAAATTCAAGGATTTTAAGGCTTCTGTTGAGACCACCACTGAGAGCAAGATCAAAGCTCTTAGATCTGATAATGGTGGGGAATATATCAAGTCTGAGTTGCTGCAACTTTGTGCCCAAAGCGGAATCAAGATCCAACATACAGTTCCCTACACACCCCAGCAGAACGGTGTAGCGGAAAGGAAAAACCGGTCACTGAAAGAGATGGCTACATGCATGATTGAATCAAAAAGTTTGGCTGCAAATATTTGGGCTGAAGCAATCAATGTTGCTGCATATATACAGAACCGTGTTCCACATTCATCCGTGAAAGGTATGACTCCTTTCGAAGCATTCTTTGGTCACAAACCGGATGTGTCAAATTTGAGAGTTTTTGGCTCTACTGCATGGGCTAGAATTCCTTCTGAGAAGAGACGAGCTTTGGATCCACAAAGTATCGAGTGCATATTGATAGGATATGGGGAAGAATCAAAAGCATATAAACTCATGGATATCAGATCTAAAAAGATATTCATAGAGCACAGTGTGCAGTTTGAAGAACCGCTTCAAGAATTGCAACTAGTTGAGGAGAAAACTGCCGATTCACCGCCTTCACCAGAAGAAGATTCGAGCAACGATAATGAAGGTATGAGTTCTGATATTTCTGATATTGTAGCAGCATATGATGATCATGACATATCAGGTTCGGAATCCAACCATTATGATCCCCCTCAGTTACCAAAGTGGGCCCAAAACACTCTACAATCTGCTGGTTCGAATCTTGGAAATCCTGATGATCCGAGACGAACAAGAGGAGACTTTCAAAGAGCAGGTATGGCTCTTTCTATTGCTGATCCATTTCTTCCTGAGATTTGTTATTTGATGGCTGGTTCAGATCCTACATCATACTATTCATCCCATCGAGATCCGAGATGGAAAAGTGCCATGGATGAAGAGTACAGTTCTCTTCAAAAGAACAATACATGGGAGCTAGTTTCTCTTCCACCTGGAAGAAAATTAGTGAAGTGTAAATGGGTCTACCGTACTAAAGTTGCTGCTGATGGCACTATCAGAAAATATAAAGCAAGGTTGGTGGCAAAAGGTTTTTCCCAAGTCCAAGGAGTGGACTACACAGAGACCTTTGCACCGGTTGCAAAGATGGATTCCATCCGCCTTGTTTTAGCTATTGTCGCATCGAAGCACTGGGAAGTGCACCACATGGATGTGAAGAGTGCATTTTTACATGGAGACCTTGCTGAAGAGGTCTATATGCAGCAGACAGAGGGTTATACATCAGATCCATCATTGGTTTGTAGATTGAAGAATTCTTTGTACGGGTTAAAACAGGCCCCAAGAGCTTGGTACGCAAAGATGGACTCCTTCCTTCTTTCTCAGAATTTCCAAAGATGCAAATATGATCCGAATGTGTATCTTCAGCGAGTTAAAGGTAATTTTTTGGTTATTGTACTTTATGTTGATGATCTGCTTATTACTGGTAGCACACTTACTTCAATAAACAAGCTAAAATCTGCCTTAAATCTAGCTTTTGACATGAGCGATTTGGGCTTGCTGAGTCACTTTTTGGGATTGGAGATAGCTCAAAATTTTGATGGGATCACTATATCTCAGCAAAAATATGCTTCCGACCTGTTATTGAAGTTTAATATGGCTGAATGTAAGGCAGCCCCGTTCCCATTCCTCTCAGGAATCAGTCTTGAGGAGGGAGATTCCACACCGCTTGCAGATTGCAGTATGTATCGACAGTTGATTGGTTCACTACTTTATTTGACACATTCACGGCCTGATATCTCATATGCTGTGAGTGTCATGTCAAGATATATGCAGCAGCCACATGAGCTTCATTGGCGAGCAGCCAAGCGGATCTTGCAGTATGTGCAAGGTACGAGACAGTTTGGCATACACTATGCTGCAGATTCTGAGCTAGATTTCATTGGTTTTACTGATTCAGATTGGGCAGGTGATAGCATTGATCGGAAGTCCACTTCCGGTTATGTTTTCATGATTGGTCATGGTGCTATTTTCTGGTCCAGCAAAAAGCAAGCAGCCATTGCACTTTCTTCAGCAGAGGCAGAGTATCGAGGGGTAGTCAATGCCTGCATTCAGGCAGTTTGGTTGCAGGGTATTCTTTCCGAGTTTGGTTTTGGTGGCACTACTTCGACTGTCCTATTTTGTGACAATCAAAGTGCTATCAAGATCTCCACAGATCCAGTTCAGCGGCAGAGTACCAAACACATTGAGATTCATATGCACTACATTCGACAGTTGGTGCATGACCGCACCATCATTCTGCAATATTGCCCTACTGATGAGCAAATTGCAGACATCTTCACCAAGAGCTTCACTGAGAAGAAGTTCTCTTACCTCCGTTCACTGTTGGGGGTGAGTTCCATCATGGTGGAGACAGATTGATTCATTATTATGCTTTAGCTTGAGGGGTGGCTTTCTTCCCACTGGGTTTTCCCTCTTTCCTCACTTAGTTTATTTTCAACATTTTTTGGATTATTGTATTGGGGTGACCTTTGGTCTTAGTTACCAGGGCCCCACATTATTTTTATTGGCACATCATAGTCTAGCTTGAGGGGGGGTGTTCGGATATCCACATCATCTTTTTCCGGATCTGCATGCAAATTAGGGTTTGCATGCAGAATCTAGGGTTTGCATGCACCTGCATGCACTGGCATGCATCCCAGTCACCAGTTTGATGCCTCCAGCACCTTATCCACCTTCTTCTAGCACCCGGGAGCCACCTACCACAGAGTTTTAGCCCTCCTAAGCTGAAAGGCGCCCACTTCTCACCTACTGCCAGAGAAGGGCGCACTTGTTCACCTACCACTGCAGTTCCACTTCAGTTACATTCAGTTAGCTCCGATTCTCCCTGATTTGAGGCTAGTTTCACTCCCGACTGACTGTATCACTTCCGTTTGACCTCCAGTTTGATTAGGTGACTTGTTCTGACTTCAGTTAGCCTCCCATGCGCCCCCACTGAGCCTCCAGATCCTAAATCAGTGCTACACACTTCAGTTACACTTATTACACTCAGTTAGACTCAGATTGACACCTGGATGACTGGTTGTTGTGATTGATGAGCACCACCGATGATTAATGAGGACTCTGAGATAGAGTCAAGCTACTCCATTCAGTGATTTGAATGACCTCCTTAGGTAATTCGAATTGCTCAGTCATTGTGATTGTTTGTATTGTAATTCATTCACCCTTTCTGGGATAGAGAGCACTGCTGCATGTTTTGCACAGTTTTGCACCATATTTTCTATGTTCATCTGTTGTGATTGATTTACTTGTTCATTAGATCTGCTGTGACTAATTTTACAATAAGAAAAGCTCACTTCCACCATTTTTTAAAATCACAGCTTCTAGAAGGTTTACATGATTTTGTAAAAAACACGAGTTTTTAGAAAATGTGTTTTATTTCATAAATGGAATCTACAAAGTATGCACATTCTACGTCATCACGACTTTCTATAGTTTGCGCATGCGTCCGGAAATAAGAAAATCTTACTTCCACTGTTTTTTAAAATCACAGCTTCTAGAAGGTTTACATTATTTCTTAAAACACACGAGTTTTTAGAAAAAGTGTTTTATTTCATAAATGGAATCAACAAAGTATGCACATTCTACGTCATAACGACTTTCTATAGTTCGCGCATGCGTCTGGAAATAAAAAAATCTTACTTCCACCGTTTTTTAAAATCACAGCTTCTAGAAGGTTTACATAATTTCGTAAAAAACACGAGTTTTTAGAAAATGTGTTTTATTTCATCAATGGAATCAACAAAGTATGCACATTCTACGTCATAACGACTTTCTATAGTTTGCGCATGCGTACAGAAATAAGAAAAGCTTACATCCACCGTTTTTTAAAATCACAGCTTCTAGAAGGTTTACATGATTTCGTAAAAAACATGAGTTTTTAGAAAATGTGTTTTATTTCATAAATAGAATCTAAACACATTTTCTAAAAACTCATTTCTTAAAAAAATGAGTTTTTAGAAAATGTGTTTTATTTCATAAATGGATTCTACAAAGTATGCACATTCTACGTCATAACGACTTTCTATAGTTTGCGCATGCGTCCAGAAATAAGAAAAGCTTACATCCCCCATTTTTTAAAATCACAGCTTCTAGAAGGTTTACATGATTTCGTAAAAAGCACGAGTTTTTAGAAAATGTGTTTTGTTTCATAAATGGAATCAACAAAGTATGCACATTCTACGTCATAACAAATTTCTATAGTTTGCGCATGCGTTTGGAAACAAGAAAAGCTTACTTCCCCCGTTTTTTAAAATCACAGCTTCTAGAAGGTTTACATGATTTCTTAAAAAACACGAGTTTTTAGAAAATGTGTTTTATTTCATAAATAGAATCAACAAAGTATGCACATTCTACGTCATAATGACTTTCTATAGTTTGCACACACGTCCGGAAAGAAGAAAAGCTTACTTCCACCGTTTTTTAAAATCACAGCTTCTAGAAGGTTTACATGATTTCTTAAAAAACACGAGTTTTTAGAAAATGTGTTTTATTTCATAAATGGAATCTACAAAGTATGCACATTCTTCGTCATAACAACATTCTATAGTTTGCGCATGCGTCCGGAAATTAGAAAAGCTTACTTCCCCCGTTTTTTAAAATCACAGCTTCTAGAAGGTTTACATGATTTCTTAAAAAACACGAGTTTTTAGAAAATGTGTTTTATTTCATAAATGGAATCTACAAAGTATGCACATTCTACGTCATAACGACTTTCTATAGTTTGCGCATGCGTTTGGAAATAAGAAAAGCTTACTTCCCTCGTTTTTTAAAATCACAGCTTCTAGAAGGTTTACATGATTTCTTAAAAAACACGAGTTTTTAGAAAATGTGTTTTATTTCATAAATGGAATCAACAAAGTATGCACATTCTACGTCATAATGACTTTCTATAGTTTGCGCATGCGTTTGGAAATAAGAAAAGCTTACTTCCCCCGTTTTTTAAAATCACAGCTTCTAGAAGGTTTACATGATTTGTTAAAAAACACGAGTTTTTAGAAAATGTGTTTTATTTCATAAATGGAATTAAGAAAGTATGCACATTCTACGTCATAACGAATTTCTATAGTTTGCGCATGCGTCCGGAAATCAGAAAAGCTTACTTCCACCATTTTTTAAAATCACAGCTTCTAGAAGGTTTACATGATTTCGTAAAAAACACGAGTTTTTAGAAAATGTGTTTTATTTCATAAATGGAATCTACAAAGTATGCACATTCTACGTCATAACGACTTTCTATAGTTTTCCCATGCGTTTGGAAATAAGAAAAGCTTACTTCCCCCGTTTTTTAAAATCACAGCTTCTAGAAGGTTTGTAGTGCCCCTCTATCCGAAAGGGCACCGGAGTTCTAGAATTTGAAATCAAGTTTGTAACCAGCTCCTATGGAGTTGTTTTTCTTTCTTATTTATTTCAATAATAAATAAGTATCATTATGATTTCGTTATGCTAATTTTCTGCATAATTTTTGTGATTAGAAAATGTCTAGCAGCATACATTGCACCTACATATAGTAATTTTAACAACATACATAGATTGTAATTTCTTGCATAATACCCAGTATATTGAAATATAAATCATTTTTCTAACTACTAGTAGAATACCTGGACCGATGTAGTTTGTATATTGTTCCCTTGCTCCTGGAGCCTTTCTCGTCCAAGCTTTTTGCTCCCGCAGACTTTCTGTTCCAAGCCTTTATACCAAAATGGATGAACCACCCTGCCAACCAGCTCTTATCGTGCTGGCTCTAGGAAACCGACGGGTTTCCTAGCCCCCGAGCCCACAAACCCATAATCCCGACAGCATCCTTCCTTAGTACCTTTCCATAGTTCAAGAGTTAACCCCACCTCATTCTTTTGAGTTTCCCACCTCCTCAAAGCTTCGAGTTATCCCCCTCCTCGGCATTCCTCCTTTTCATCAAAATACTAAGTGTACTTCTCCCAAAAACCAACCCAAACCCCCTTCATCTCCGTGAAACCATTGCTTTATAGATCCATTTTCCTCCTCCACTTGTCTTCCTGTTTACTCCACCTCCTTCCAAAAAACCCTCGAGCCCCCAAAACATTGAATTGATGGCTTGCTTTACAATCCAATTCATAAATAAATATTATTTTATATTACTTATTTTCTCGAGCAGTTCAATGGTATTAAGACTAGTTAGGTTGGATTTGATGGGTTGAATGTACCTTATTTAATGATTCTCGAAATTTTCCATTTAAGACATTCATGAGGCGGTGGATACAATATTAGTCTTGTCCTCCATTTAATATGTTGATTAAAATAATACTTAAATACTATCATGTTGACCCTTGCAAATTTGAAGTGGTAGTTTGTTTTAATTATAAATATATATAAAATCAAATCTCAAATCGGTTGTCTGACATGACAATAATTTATGAATATAAATTTAATTGAGTTTTTATCTTAACCTTCCTCATTTAATAATTTAATAATACTCCTTTCTCGTTTCATAACAATAAATTAATTAATTTAATAATGCAAACACGTTCACTTACCCACTTATGATTTCTTTTATTCCAATAAGGACACATTATCATTATTATCATTAGTTTAAATAATAATAATAATAACAATATTAATTAATAATAATATTAATATTAAATAATCATAATAATAAATATTAATGGTGATTTAAGTACCTTAGCACTAATCTAACATACCTAATTAATAAATGAAGTACTCTTAAGAGTTTAATTAATCAATATTAACAATTAGATAGTACACGCTTTCAACATTAATGTTTATCTGCTATACTTCCTATTTCCGATACCTTCACTTGATGAGAATTACAATTGGTGGCAATTGTTTTAATTGCTCATTACAATGTTTACATATATGACTAATTAACTTATTTTATACATAAGCAAATCGATCATCTATTACTCATGTCGTTTACCCAAACCTTAACTGAGTTATCTATGACAACTTATAACATTGTTAAATATTGATAAGTATGTCGTAAAATGATACTATCGCACATGTACAAAATGTGCATGCGTGGCCAGCGTATGCACAGGTCTGACATGTACTATAAACATACATCCTATTTCCTATGCTTAACAGCTAACTAATACTAACAATACTTCATGCAAATAGAACAAGTATGTTACATTTATCATAACATTACTTAAAACATCATTGGTTTTTTTAAGATTTCATTTCGTTATTTTTATGATTACATCAGTTCAATCCATCAAGTACAAGGAAATGTACCTACTACCACTAACTCAAGATCAAGGAATACCCAACCCTCAACAGTACTCACTAAAATATCCTCCCATCCTAACCTGCGTCCGCATCCTCCCTATCCTTCCTCTGCTAGTACAAAAGTGGATGTCAGCTATACTAATCTAGCCACATAGAACGTGAGAGCGGTAGCGTCGACTAAATAGCGGACCTAACCTCTCCTAGCAGGCATCCGACCATCGTCATCACAACAACTTGGGGAGCGTGTCTCAGCACGGCCCTCCCACGACCTCGGGTATCATAGAAACATAGGGTGGGCAATACATCCATCCCTCTCAACATACTGGGTCTACGCCCTTATCAACTCATACTTTGTTGCTCTCAAGATTATTGGCTTGTGTCATCGTATCATAAACTTTGGTAAACAAGGCTCTCTGCAAAATAGGTACTATACCATACTTCGTATCAAGTATCCCGCTATTACATAGCCCCGGTGTCCTGCAGATTAGTACTTTGCATCCATAAATTTATAACAATATTTCCATTCTATCATCGTCTGATCCATATTGCCAACATCATTTATTTCCTCACATAAAATCATTAAATCGATCACAGCATAAATACCACATCATATATATCACATTTCATCCAGGACGATTATTAAACATATACTATCATTATGAAATAAAAGAATCTCGTGATAACTACAACATAGTAACCACATAAACCAAATAACATCATGAGGATGGTAACATAATAACATCATAACCGTAGTATCAGCATGGGCACAGTAACATCCTAAACATAGTAGCAACATATCATCATGTCTAACATTACGAAAATATAGTTCACTCTGTCTAGCTGAGTCGAACAGATAGTAAGCAAATAAAGTGAAAGGTGTCTAACTCATAAACACGCCTAGTCAAAATATGGGGCGTTACAAGGTTTACATGATTTCTTAGAAAACACGAGTTTTTAGAAAATGTGCTTTATTTCATAAATGGAATCAAGAAAGTATGCACATTCTACGTCATAACGACTTTCTATAGTTTGCGCATGCGTCCGGAAATAAGAAAAGCTTACTTCCACCGACTTTTAAAATCACAGCTTCTACAAGGTTTACATGATTTCTTAAAAAACACGAGTTTTTAGAAAATGTATTTTATTTCATAAATGGAATCAACAAAGTATGCACATTCTACGTCATAACGAATTTCTATAGTTTGCGCATGCGTCCAGAAATAAGAAAAGCTTACTTCCCCCATTTTTTAAAATCACAGCTTCTAAAAGGTTTACATGAGTTCTTAAAAAACACGAGTTTTTAGAAAATTTGTTTTATTTCATAAATGGAATCAACAAAGTATGCACATTCTACGTCATAACGACTTTCTATAGTTTGCGCATGCGTCCGGAAATAAGAAAAGCTTACTTCCCCCGTTTTTTAAAATCACAGCTTCTAGAAGGTTTACATGATTTCTTAAAAAACACGAGTTTTTAGAAAATGTGTTTTATTTCATAAATGGAATCAACAAAGTATGCACATTCTACGTCATAACGAGTTTCTATAGTTTGCGCATGCGTTTGGAAATAAGAAAAGCTTACTTCCCCCGTTTTTTAAAATCACAGCTTCTAGAAGGTTTACATGATTTCTTAAAAAACACGAGTTTTTAGAAAATCTGTTTTATTTCATAAATGGAATCAACAAAGTATGCACATTCTACATCATAACGACTTTCTATAGTTTCCCCATGCGTCCGGAAATAAGAAAAGCTTACTTCCACAGTTTTTTAAAATCACAGCTTCTAGAAGGTTTACATGATTTCTTAAAAAGCACGAGTTTTTAGAAAATGTGTTTTATTTCATAAATGGAATCAACAAAGTATGCACATTCTAAGTCATAACGACTTTCTATATTTTGCGCATTCGTCCGGAAATAAGAAAAGCTTGCTTCCACTGTTTTTTAAAATCAAAGCTTCTAGAAGGTTTACATGATTTCGTAAAAAACACGAGTTTTTAGAAAATGTGTTTTATTTCATAAATGGAATCTAAAAAGTATGCACATTCTACGTCATAAAAACTTTCTATAGTTTGCGCATGCGTCCGGAAATAAGAAAAGCTTACTTCCCCCGTTTTTTAAAATCACAGCTTCTAGAAGGTTTACATGATTTCTTAAAAAACACGAGTTTTTAGAAAATGTGTTTTATTTCATAAATGGAATCAACAAAGTATGCACATTCTACTTCATAACGACTTTCTATAGTTTGCGCATGCGTTTGGAAATAAGAAAAGCTTACTTCCACTGTTTTTTAAAATCACAGCTTCTAGAAGGTTTACATGATTTCGCAAAAAACACGAGTTTTTAGAAAATGTGTTTTATTTCATAAATGGAATCTACAAAGTATGCACATTCTTCGTCATAACGACATTCTATAGTTTGCACATGCGTCCAGAAATAAGAAAAGCTTACTTCCCCCGTTTTTTAAAATCACAGCTTCTAGAAGTTTTACATGATTTCTTAAAAAACACGAGTTTTTAGAAAATGTGTTTTATTTCATAAATGGAATCAACAAAGTATGCACATTCTACGTCATAACGACTTTCTATAGTTTGCGCATGCGTCCGGAAATAAGAAAAGCTTACTTCCACCATTTTTTAAAATCACAGCTTCTAGAAGGTTTACATGATTTCTTAAAAAACACGAGTTTTTAGAAAATGCGTTTTATTTCATAAATCTAATCAACAAAGTATGCACATTCCACGTCATAACGACTTTCTATAGTTTGTGCATGCGTCCGGAAAAAAGAAAAGCTTACTTCTCCCGTTTTTTAAAATCACAGCTTCTAGAAGGTTTACATGATTTCTTAAAAAACACGAGTTTTTAGAAAATGTGTTTTATTTCATAAATGGAATCAACAAAGTATGCACATTCTACTTCATAACGACTTTCTATAGTTTGCGCATGCGTTTGGAAATAAGAAAAGCTTACTTCCAGTGTTTTTTAAAATCACAGCTTCTAGAAGGTTTACATGATTTCGCAAAAACACGAGTTTTTAGAAAATGTGTTTTATTTCATAAATGGAATCTACAAAGTATGCACATTCTTTGTCATAACGACATTCTATAGTTTGCACATGCGTCCAGAAATAAGAAAAGCTTACTTCCCCCATTTTTTAAAATCACAGCTTCTAGAAGATTTACACGATTTCTTAAAAAACACGAGTTTTTAGAAAAAGTGTTTTATTTCATCAATGGAATCAACAAAGTATCCACATTCTATGTCATAAGGACTTTCTATAGTTTGCGCATTCGTCTGGAAATAAGAAAAGCTTACTTCCCCCGTTTTTTAAAATCACAGCTTCTAGAAGGTTTACATGATTTCTTAAAAAACACGAGTTTTTAGAAAATGTGTTTTATTTCATAAATGGAATCAACAAAGTATGCACATTCTACGTCATAACGACTTTCTATAGTTTGCGCATTCGTTTTAAAATAAGAAAAGCTTACTTCCACCGTTTTTTAAAATCACAGCTTCTAGAAGGTTTACATGATTTCGTAAAAAACACGAGTTTTTAGAAAATGTGTTTTATTTCATAAATGGAATGAACAAAGTATGCACATTCTACGTCATATCGATTTTCTATCGTTTGTGCATGCGTCCGGAAATAAGAAAAGCTTACCTCCCCCATTTTTTAAAATCACAGATTCTAGAAGTTTTGCATGATTTCTTAAAAAACACGAGTTTTTAGAAAATGTGTTTTATTAAATAATTGCAATCAACAAAGTATGCATATTCTAAGTCATAACGACTTTCTATAGTTTGCGCATGCGTTTGGAAATAAGAAAAGCTTACTTCCCCCATTTTTTAAAATCATAGCTTCTAGAAGGTTTACATGATTTCTTAAAAAACACGCGTTTTTAGAAAATGTGTTTTATTTCATAAATGGAATCAACAAAGTATGCACATTCTATGTCATAGCGACTTTCTATAGTTTGCACATGCGTTTGGAAATGAAAAAAGCTTACTTCCACCGTTTTTTAAAATCACAGCTTCTAGAAGGTTTACATGATTTCTTAAAAAACACGAGTTTTTAGAAGATGTGTTTTATTTCATAAATAGAATCAACAAAGTATGCACATTCTACGTCATAACGATTTTTTATACTTTGTGCATGCGTCCAGAAATAAGAAAAGCTTACCTCCCCCATTTTTTAAAATCACAGATTCTAGAAGTTTTGCATGATTTCTTAAAAAATACGAGTTTTTAGAAAATGTGTTTTACTAAATAAATAGAATCAACAAAGTATGGACATTCTATGTCATAACGACTTTCTATAGTTTGCGCATGCGTTTGGAAATAAGAAAAGGTTACTTCCCCCGTTTTTAGAAATCACAACTTCTAGAAGGTTTACATGATTTCTTAAAAAACACGAGTTTTTAGAAAATGTGTTTTATTTCATAAATGAAATCAACAAAGTATGCACATTCTATGTCATAGCGACTTTCTATAGTTTGCGCATGCGTTTGGAAATAAGAAAAGCTTACTTCCCCGTTTTTTAAAATCACAGCTTCTAGAAGGTTTACACGATTTCTTAAAAAACACGAGTTTTTAGAAAATGTGTTTTATTTGATAAATGGAATCAACAAAGTATGCACATTCTACGTCATAACGACTTTCTATAGTTTGCGCATGCGTCTGGAAATAATCAAAGCTTACTTCCACCATTTTTTAAGATCACAGCTTCTAAAAGGTTTACATGATTTCTTAAAAAACATGAGTTTTTAGAAAATGTGTTTTATTTCATAAATGGAATCAACAAAGTATGCACATTCTATGTCATAACGACTTTCTATAGTTTGCGCATGCGTCCGGAAATAAGAAAAGCTTACTTCCACCGTTTTTTACAATCACAGCTTCTAGAAGGTTTACACGATTTCTTAAAAAACACGAGTTTTTAGAAAATGTGTTTTATTTCATAAATGGAATCAACAAAGTATGCACATTCTATGTCATAACGACTTTCTATAGTTTGCGCATTCGTCTGGAAATAAGAAAAGCTTACTTCCACCGTTTTTTAAAATGACAGCTTCTAGAAGGTTTACACGATTTCTTCAAAAACACGAGTTTCTAGAAAATGTGTTTTATTTCATAAATGGAATCAACAACGTATGCACATTCTATGTCATAACGAATTTCTATAGTTTGCGCATGCGTTTGGAAATAACAAAAGCTTACTTCCCTCGTTTTTTAAAATCACAGCTTCTAGAAGGTTTACATGATTTCTTAAAAAACACGAGTTTTTAGAAAATGTGTTTTATATCATAAATGGAATCAACAAAGTATGCACATTCTACTTCATAACGACTTTCTAGAGTTTGCGCATGCGTTTGGGAATAAGAAAAGCTTACTTCCCCCATTTTTTAAAATCACAGCTTCTAGAAGGTTTACACGATTTCTTAAAAAACACGAGTTTTTAGAAAATGTGTTTTATTTCATAAATGGAATCAACAAAGTATGCACATTCTATGTCATAACGACTTTCTATAGTTTGCGCATGCGTCCGGAAATAAGAAAAGCTTACCTCCACCGTTTTTTAAAATCACAGCTTCTAGAAGGTTTACACGATTTCTTAAAAAACACGAGTTTTTAGAAAATGTGTTTTATTTCATAAATGGAATCAACAAAGTATGCACATTCTATGTCATAACGACTTTCTATAGTTTGCGCATGCGTTTGGAAATAAGAAAAGCTTACTTCCCCCGTTTTTTAAAATCACAGCTTCTAGAAGGTTTACATGATTTCTTAAAAAACACGAGTTTTTTGGAAAATGTGATTTATTTCATAAATGGAATCAACAAACTTTGCGCATTCTTTGTCATAACGACTTTCTATAGTTTGCGCATGCGTCCGGAAATAAGAAAAGCTTACTTCCACCATTTTTTAAAATCATCGCTTCTAAAAGGTTTACATGATTTCTTAAAAAACATGAGTTTTTTTAAAATGTGTTTTATTTCATAAATGGAATCAACTAAGTATGCACATTCTATGTCATAACGACTTTCTATAGTTTGCGCATGCGTCCAGAAATAAGAAAAGCTTACTTCCACCGTTTTTTAGAATCACAGCTTCTAGAAGGTTTACACTATTTCGTAAAAAACACGAGTTTTTAGAAAATGTGTTTTATTTCATAAATGGAATCAAAAAAGTATGCACATTCTATGTCATAGCGACTTTCTATAGTTTGCGCTTTCGTCCGGAAATAAGAAAAGCTTACTTCCACCGTTTTTTAAAATCACAGCTTCTAGAAGGTTTACATGATTTCTTAAAAAACACGAGTTTTTAGAAAATGTGTTTTATTTCATAAATGGAATCTACAAAGTATGCACATTCTACGTAATAATGACTTTATATAGTTTGCGCATGCGTCCGGAAATAAGAAAAGCTTACTTCCCCCATTTTTTAAAATCACAGCTTCTAGAAGGTTTACATGATTTCTTAAAAAACACGAGTTTTTAGAAAATGTGTTTTATTATATAAATGGAATCAACAAAGTATGCACATTCTATGTCATAACGACTTTCTATAGTTTGCGCATGCGTTTGGAAATAAGAAAAGCTTACTTCCCCCGTTTTTAAAATCACAGCTTCTAGAAGGTTTACATGATTTGTTAAAAAACACGAGTTTTTAGAAAATGTGTTTTATTTCAAAAATGGAATCAACAAGGTATGCACATTCTACGTCATAACGACTTTCTATAGTTTGTGCATGCATCCGGAAATACGAAAAGCTTACTTCCACCGTTTTTTAAAATCACAGCTTCTAGAAGGTTTACATGATTTCGCAAAAAACAAGAGTTTTTAGAAAATGTGTTTTATTTAATAAATGGAATATACAAAGTATGCACATTCTACATCATAACGACTTTCTATAGTTTGCGCATGCGTCCGGAAATAAGAAAAGGTTACTTCCACTGTTTTTTAAAATCACAGCTTCTAGAAGGTTTACATGATTTCGTAAAAAACACGAGTTTTTAGAAAATGAGTTTTATTTCTTAAATGGAATCTACAAAGTATGCACATTCTACGTCATAACGACTTTCTATAGTTTGCGCATGCGTCCAGAATTAAGAAAAGCTTACTTCCCCCTTTTTTTAAAATCACAGCTTCTAGAAGGTTTACATGATTTCGCAAAAAACACGAGTTTTTAGAAAATGTGTTTTATTTCATAAATGGAATATACAAAGTATGCACATTCTACATCATAACGACTTTCTATAGTTTGCGCATGCGTCCGAAAATAAGAAAAGCTTTCTTCCACTGTTTTTTAAAATCACAGCTTCTAGAAGGTTTACATGATTTCGTAAAAAACACGAGTTTTTAGAAACTGTGTTTTATTTCATAAATGAAATCTACAAAGTATGCACATTCTACGTCATAACAACTTTCTATAGTTTGCGCATGCGTCAAGAATTAAGAAAAGCTTACTTCCCCTTTTTTTTAAAAACACAGCTTCTAGAAGGTTTACATGATTTCTTAAAAAACACGAGTTTTTAGAAAATGTGTTTTATTTCATAAATGGAATCAACAAAGTATGCACATTCTATGTCATAACGACTTTCTATAGTTTGCGCATGCGTCCAGAAATAAGAAAAGCTTATTTCCACTGTTTTTTAAAACCACAGCTTCTAGAAGGTTTACACGATTTCTTAAAAAACACGAGTTTTTAGAAATGTGTTTTATTTCATAAATGGAATCAACAAAGTATGCACATTCTATGTCATAACGACTTTCTATAGTTTGCGCATGCGTCCAGAAATAAGAAAAGCTTACTTCCACCGTTTTTTAAAATCACAGCTTCTAGAAGGTTTACACGATTTCTTAAAAAACACGAATTTTTAGAAAATGTGTTTTATTTCATAAATGGAATCAACAAAGTATGCACATTCTATGTCATAACGACTTTCTATATTTTGCGCATTCGTCCGGAAATAAGAAAAACTTACTTCCACCGTTTTTTAAAATCACAGCTTCTAGAAGGTTTACATGATTTCTTAAAAAACACGAGTTTTTAGAAAATGTGTTTTATATCATAAATGGAATCAACAAAGTATGCACATTCTACTTCATAACGATTTCTAGAGTTTGCGCATGCGTTTGGGAATAAGAAAAGCTTACTTCCCCCGTTTTTTAAAATCATAGCTTCTAGAAGGTTTACACGATTTCTTAAAAAACACGAGTTTTTAGAAAATGTGTTTTATTTCATAAATGGAATCAACAAAGTATGCACATTCTATGTCATAACGACTTTCTATAGTTTGCGCATTCGTCCGGAAATAAGAAAAGCTTACTTCTACCATTTTTTAAAATCACGGATTCTAGAATGTTTACATGATTTCTTAAAAAACACGAGTTTTTAGAAAATGTGTTTTATTTCATAAATGGAATCAACAAAGTATGCACATTATACGTCATAACGACTTTCTATAGTTTGCGCATGCGTTTGGAAATAAGAAAAGCTTATTTCCCCCGTTTTTTAAAATCACAGCTTCTAGAAGGTTTACATGATTTCTTAAAAAACACGAGTTTTTGGAAAATGTGATTTATTTCATAAATGGAATCAACAAAGTATGCACATTCTATGTCATAACGAATTTCTATAGTTTGCGCATGCATTTGGAAATAAGAAAAGCTTACTTCCACCATTTTTTAAAATCACAGCTTCTAGAAGGTTTAAACGATTTCTTAAAAAACACGAGTTTTTAGAAAATGTGTTTTATTTCATAAATGGAATCAACAAAGTATGCACATTCTATGTCATAACGATTTTCTGTAGTTTGCGCAATCGTCCGGAAATACGAAAAGCTTACCTCCCCCGTTTTTTAAAATCATACATTCTAGAAGTTTTGCATGATTTCTTAAAAAACACGAGTTTTTAGAAAATGTGTTTTATTAAATAAATGGAATCAACAAAGTATGCACATTCTATGTCATAACGACTTTCTATAGTTTGCGCATGCGTTTGGAAATAATAAAAGTTTACTTCCCCCGTTTTTTAAAATCACAGCTTCTAGAAGGTTTACATGATTTCTTAAAAAACATGAATTTTTAGAAAATGTGTATTATTTCATAAATGGAATCAACAAAGTATGCACATTCTATGTCATAGCGACTTTCTATAGTTTGCGCATGGATTTGGAAATAAGAAAAGCTTACTTCCACCGTTTTTTAAAATCACAGCTTCTGGAAGGTTTACATGATTTCTTAAAAAACACGAGTTTTTAGAAAATGTGTTTTATTTCATAAATGGAATCAACAAAGTATGCACATTCTACGTCATAACGACTTTCTATAGTTTGCACATGCGTCCGGAAATAAGAAAACCTTACTTCCCCCCTTTTTTAAAATCACAACTTCTAGAAGGTTTACATGATTGCTGAAAAATCACGAGTTTTTAGAAAATGTGTTTTATTTCATAAATGGAATCAACAAAGTATGCACATTCTACGTCATAAGGACTTTATATAGTTTGCGCATGCGTTTGGAAATAAGAAAAGCTTACTTCCCCCTTTTTTTAAAATCACAGCTTCTAGAAGGTTTACATGATTTCTTAAAAAACACGAGTTTTTAGAAAATGTGTTTTATATCGTAAATGGAATCAACAAAGTATGCACATTCTACTTCATAACGACTTTCTAGAGTTTGCGCATGCGTTTGGGAATAAGAAAAGCTTACTTCCCCCGTTTTTTAAAATCACAGCTTCTAGAAGGTTTACACGATTTCTTAAAAAACACGAGTTTTTAGAAAATGTGTTTTATTTCATAAATGGAATCAACAAAGTATGCACATTCTATGTCATAACGACTTTCTATAGTTTGCGCATGCGTCCGGAAATAAGAAAAGCTTACTTCCACCTTTTTTTAAAATCACAGCTTCTAGAAGGTTTACACGATTTCTTAAAAAACACGAGTTTTTAGAAAATGTATTTTATTTCATAACTGGAATCAACAAAGTATGCACATTCTATGTCATAACGACTTTCTATAGTTTGCGCATTCGTCCGGAAATAAGAAAAGCTTACTTCCACCATTTTTTAAAATCACGGATTCTAGAAGGTTTACATGATTTCTTAAAAAACACGAGTTTTTAGAAAATGTGTTTTATTTCATAAATGGAATCAACAAAGTATGCACATTCTACGTCATAACGACTTTCTATAGTTTGCGCATGCGTTTGGAAATAAGAAAACCTTACTTCCCCCATTTTTTAAAATTACAGCCTCTAGAAGGTTTACATGATTTCTTAAAAAACACGAGTTTTTGGAAAATGTGATTTATTTCATAAATGGAATCAACAAAGTATGCACATTCTATGTCATAACGACTTTCTATAGTTTGCGCATGCGTCCGGAAATAAGAAAAGCTTACTTCCCCCGTTTTTTAAAATCACAGCTTCTAGAAGGTTTACATGATTTCTTAAAAAACACGAGTTTTTAGAAAATGTGTTTTATTTCATAAATGGAATCAACAAGGTATGCACATTCTACGTCATAACGAGTTTCTATAGTTTGCGCATGCGTTTGGAAATAAGAAAAGCTTACTTCCCCCGTTTTTTAAAATCACAGCTTCTAGAAGGTTTACATGATTTCTTAAAAAACACGAGTTTTTAGAAAATCTATTTTATTTCATAAATGGAATCAACAAAGTATGCACATTCTACATCATAACAACTTTCTATAGTTTCCCCATGCGTCCGGAAATAAGAAAAGCTTACTTCCACCGTTTTTTAAAATCACAGCTTCTAGAAGGTTTACATGATTTCTTAAAAAGCACGAGTTTTTAGAAAATGTGTTTTATTTCATAAATGGAATCAACAAAGTATGCACATTCTATGTCATAACGACTTTCTATAGTTTGCGCATTCGTCCGGAAATAAGAAAAGCTTGCTTCCACTGTTTTTTAAAATCAAAGCTTCTAGAAGGTTTACATGATTTCGTAAAAAACACGAGTTTTTAGAAAATGTGTTTTATTTCTTAAATGGAATCTAAAAAGTATGCACATTCTACGTCATAAAAACTTTCTATAGTTTGCGCATGCGTCCGGAAATAAGAAAAGCTTACTTCCCTCGTTTTTTAAAATCACAGCTTCTAAAAGGTTTACATGATTTCTTAAAAAACACGAGTTTTTAGAAAATGTCTTTTATTTCATAAATAGAATCAACAAAGTATGCACATTCTACTTCATAACGACTTTCTATAGTTTGCGCATGCGTTTGGAAATAAGAAGAGCTTACTTCCACTGTTTTTTAAAATCACAACTTCCAGAAGGTTTACATGATTTCGCAAAAAACACGAGTTTTTAGAAAATGTGTTTTATTTCATAAATGGAATCTACAAAGTATGCACATTCTTCGTCATAACGACATTCTATAGTTTCACATGCGTCCAGAAATAAGAAAAGCTTACTTCCCCCGTTTTTTAAAATCACAGCTTCTAGAAGTTTTACATGATTTCTTAAAAAACACGAGTTTTTAGAAAATGTGTTTTATTTCATAAATGGAATCAACAAAGTATGCACATTCTACGTCATAACGACTTTCTATAGTTTGCGCATGCGTCCGGAAATAAGAAAAGCTTACTTCCACCATTTTTTAAAATCACAGCTTCTAGAAGGTTTACATGATTTCTTAAAAAACACGAGTTTTTAGAAAATGCGTTTTATTTCATAAATGGAATCAACAAAGTATGCACATTCCACGTCATAACGACTTTCTATAGTTTGTGCATGCGTCCGGAAAAAAGAAAAGCTTACTTCTCCCGTTTTTTAAAATCACAGCTTCTAGAAGGTTTACATGATTTCTTAAAAAACACGAGTTTTTAGAAAATGTGTTTTATTTCATAAATGGAATCAACAAAGTATGCACATTCTACTTCATAATGACTTTCTATAGTTTGCGCATGCGCTTGGAAATAAGAAAAGCTTACTTCCACTGTTTTTTAAAATCACAGCTTCTAGAAGGTTTACATGATTTCGCAAAAAACACGAGTTTTTAGAAAATGTGTTTTATTTCATAAATGGAATCTACAAAGTATGCACATTCTTTGTCATAACGACATTCTATAGTTTGCACATGCGTCCAGAAATAAGAAAAGCTTACTTCCCGCATTTTTTAAAATCACAGCTTCAAGAAGGTTTACACGATTTCTTAAAAAACACGAGTTTTTAGAAAATGTGTTTTATTTCATCAATGGAATCAACAAAGTATGCACATTCTATGTCATAAGGACTTTCTATAGTTTGCGCATTCGTCTGGAAATAAGAAAAGCTTACTTCCCCCGTTTTTTAAAATCACAGCTTCTAGAAGGTTTACATGATTTCTTAAAAAACACGAGTTTTTAGAAAATGTGTTTTATTTCATAAATGGAATCAACAAAATATGCACATTCTACGTCATAACGACTTTCTATAGTTTGCGCATTCGTTTTAAAATAAGAAAAGCTTACTTCCACCGTTTTTTAAAATCACAGCTTCTAGAAGGTTTACATGATTTCGTAAAAAACACGAGTTTTTAGAAAATGTGTTTTATTTCATAAATGGAATGAACAAAGTATGCACATTCTATGTCATATCGATTTTCTATCGTTTGTGCATGCGTCCGGAAATAAGAAAAGCTTACCTCCCCTGTTTTTTAAAATCACAGATTCTAGAAGTTTTGCATGATTTCTTAAAAAACACGAGTTTTTAGAAAATGTGTTTTATTAAATAATTGCAATCAACAAAGTATGCACATTCTATGTCATAACGACTTTTTATAGTTTGCGCATGCGTTTGGAAATAAGAAAAGCTTACTTCCCCCATTTTTTAAAATCACAGCTTCTAGAAGGTTTACATGATTTCTTAAAAAACACGCGTTTTTAGAAAATGTGTTTTATTTCATAAATGGAATCAACAAAGTATGCACATTCTATGTCATAGCGACTTTCTATAGTTTGCACATGCGTTTGGAAATGAAAAAAGCTTACTTCCACTGTTTTTTAAAATCACAGCTTCTAGAAGGTTTACATGATTTCTTAAAAAACACGAGTTTTTAGAAGATGTGTTTTATTTCATAAATGGAATCAACAAAGTATGCACATTCTACGTCATAACGATTTTTTATACTTTGTGCATGCGTCCGGAAATAAGAAAAGCTTACCACCCCCGTTTTTTAAAATCACAGATTCTAGAAGTTTTGCATGATTTCTTAAAAAATACGAGTTTTTAGAAAATGTGTTTTATTAAATAAATAGAATCAACAAACTATGGACATTCTATGTCATAGCGACTTTCTATAGTTTGCGCATGCATTTGGAAATAAGGAAAGCTTACTTCCCCCGTTTTTTAAAATCACAGCTTCTAGAAGGTTTACACGATTTCTTAAAAAACACGAGTTTTTACAAAATGTGTTTTATTTGATAAATGGAATCAACAAAGTATGCACATTCTACGTTATAACAACTTTCTATAGTTTGCGCATGCGTCTGGAAATAATCAAAGCTTACTTCCACCATTTTTTAAAATCAGAGCTTCTAAAAGGTTTACACGATTTCTTAAAAAACACGAGTTTTTAGAAAATGTGTTTTATTTCACAAATGGAATCATCAAAGTATGCACATTCTATGTCATAACGAATTTCTATAGTTTGCGCATGCGTCCGGAAATAAGAAAAGCTTACTTCCACCGTTTTTTAAAATCACAGCTTCTAGAAGGCTTACACGATTTCTTAAAAAACACGAGTTTTTAGAAAATGTGTTTTATTTCATAAATGGAATCAAAAAAGTATGCACATTCTATTTCATAACGACTTTCTATAGTTTGCGCTTTCGTCCAGAAATAAGAAAAGCTTACTTCCACCGTTTTTTAAAATCACAGCTTCTAGAAGGATTACATGATTTCTTAAAAAACACGAGTTTTTAGAAAATGTGTTTTATTTCATAAATGGAATCTACAAAGTATGCACATTCTACGTCATAATGACTTTATATGGTTTGCGCATGCGTCCGGAAATAAGAAAAGCTTACTTAACCCATTTTTTAAAATCACAGCTTCTAGAAGGTTTACATGATTTCTTAAAAAACACGAGTTTTTAGAAAATGTGTTTTATTATATAAATGGAATCAACAAAGTATGCACATTCTATGTCATAACGACTTTCTATAGTTTGCGCATCCGTTTGGAAATAAGAAAAGCTTACTTCCCCCGTTTTTTAAAATCACAGCTTCTAGAAGGTTTACATGATTTGTTAAAAAACACGAGTTTTTAGAAAATGTGTTTTATTTCAAAAATGGAATCAACAAGGTATGCACATTCTACGTCATAAAGACTTTCTATAGTTTGTGCATGCGTCCGGAAATACGAAAAGCTTACTTCCACCGTTTTTTAAAATCACAGCTTCTAGAAGGTTTACATGATTTCGCAAAAAACACGAGCTTTTAGAAAATGTGTTTTATTTAATAAATGGAATATACAAAGTATGCACATTCTACATCATAACAACTTTCTATAGTTTGCGCATGCATCCGGAAATAAGAAAAGGTTACTTCCACTGTTTTTTAAAATCACAGCTTCTAGAAGGTTTACATGATTTCGTAAAAAACACGAGTTTTTGGAAAATGAGTTTTATTTCATAAATGGAATCTACAAAGTATGCACATTCTACGTCATAACGACTTTCTATAGTTTGCGCATGCGTCCAGAATTAAGAAAAGCTTACTTCCCCCTTTTTTTAAAATCACAGCTTCTAGAAGGTTTACATGATTTCGCAAAAAACACGAGTTTTTAGAAAATGTGTTTTATTTCATAAATGGAATATACAAAGTATGCACATTCTACATAATAACGACTTTCTATAGTTTGCGCATGCGTCCGGAAATAAGAAAAGCTTACTTCCATTGTTTTTTAAAATCATAGCTTCTAGAAGGTTTACATGATTTCGTAAAAAACACGAGTTTTTAGAAACTTTGTTTTATTTCATAAATGGAATCTACAAAGTATGCACATTCTACGTCATAACAACTTTCTATAGTTTGCGCATGCGTCAAGAATTAAGAAAAGCTTACTTCCCCTTTTTTTTAAAAACACAGCTTCTAGAAGGTTTACATGATTTCTTAAAAAACACGAGTTTTTAGAAAATGTGTTTTATTTCATAAAAGGAATCAACAAAGTATGCACATTCTATGTCATAACGACTTTCTATAGTTTGCGCATGCGTCCAGAAATAAGAAAACCTTATTTCCACTATTTTTTAAAATCACAGCTTCTAGAAGGTTTACACGATTTCTTAAAAAACACGAGTTTTTAGAAATGTGTTTTATTTCATAAATGGAATCAACAAAGTATGCACATTCTATGTCATAACGACTTTCTATAGTTTGCGCATGCGTCCAGAAATAAGAAAAGCTTACTTCCACCGTTTTTTAAAATCACAGCTTCTAGAAGGTTTACACGATTTCTTAAAAAACACGAATTTTTAGAAAATGTGTTTTATTTCATAAATGGAATCAACAAAGTATGCACATTCTATGTCATAACGACTTTCTATATTTTGCGCATTCGTCCGGAAATAAGAAAAACTTACTTCCACCGTTTTTTAAAATCACAGCTTCTAGAAGGTTTACATGATTTCTTAAGAAACACGAGTTTTTAGAAAATGTGTTTTATATCATAAATGGAATCAACAAAGTATGCACATTCTACTTCATAACGATTTTCTAGAGTTTGCGCATGCGTTTGGGAATAAGAAAAGCTTACTTCCCCCGTTTTTTAAAATCACAGCTTCTAGAAGGTTTACACGATTTCTTAAAAAACACGAGTTTTTAGAAAATGTGTTTTATTTCATAAATGGAATCAACAAAGTATGCACATTCTATGTCATAACGACTTTCTATAGTTTGCGCATGCGTCCGGAAATAAGAAAAGTTTACTTCCACCTTTTTTTAAAATCACAGCTTCTAGAAGGTTTACACGATTTCTTAAAAAACACGAGTTTTTAGAAAATGTGTTTTATTTCATAAATGGAATCAACAAAGTATGCACATTCTATGTCATAACGACTTTTTATAGTTTGCGCATTCGTCCGGAAATAAGAAAAGCTTACTTCCACCGTTTTTTAAAATCACAGCCTCTAGAAGGTTTACACGATTTCTTAAAAAACACGAGTTTTTAGAAAATGTGTTTTATTTCATAAATGGAATCAACAAAGTATGCACATTCTATGTCATAACGACTTTCTATAGTTTGCGCATGCGTTTGGAAATAAGAAAAGCTTACTTCCCCTGTTTTTTAAAATCACAGCTTCTAGAAGGTTTACATGATTTCTTAAAAAACACGAGTTTTTAGAAAATGTGTTTTATTTCATAAATGGAATCAACAAAGCATGCACATTCTATGTCATAACGACTTTCTATAGTTTGCGCATGCGTTTGGAAATAATAAAAGTTTACTTCCCCCGTTTTTTAAAATCACAGCTTCTAGAAGGTTTACAGGATTTCTTAAAAAACACGAATTTTTAGAAAATGTGTATTATTTCATAAATGGAATCAACAAAGTATGCACATTCTATGTCATAGCGACTTTCTATAGTTTGCGCATGCATTTGGAAATAAGAAAAGCTTACTTCCACCGTTTTTTAAAATCACCGCTTCTGGAAGGTTTACATGATTTCTTAAAAAACACGAGTTTTTAGAAAATGTGTTTTATTTCATAAATGGAACCAACAAAGTATGCACATTCTACGTCATAACGACTTTCTATAGTTTGCGCATGCGTCCGGAAATAAGAAAAGCTTACTTCCCCCGTTTTTTAAAATCACAACTTCTAGAAGGATTACATGATTTCTGAAAAAAACACGAGTTTTTAGAAAATGTGTTTTATTTCATAAATGGAATCCACAAAGTATGCACATTCTACGTCATAACGACTTTCTATAGTTTGCGCATGTGTTTGGATATAAGAAAAGCTTACTTCCCCCGTTTTTTAAAATCACAGCTTCTAGAAGGTTTACATGATTTCTTAAAAAACACGAGTTTTTAGAAAATGTGTTTTATTTCATAAATGGAATCAACAAAGTATGCATATTCTACGTCATAACGACTTTCTATAGTTTGCGCATGCATCCGGAAATTAGAAAAGCTTACTTCCACCATTTTTTAAAATCACGGATTCTAGAAGGTTTACATGATTCCTTAAAAAACATGAGTTTTTAGAAAATGTGTTTTATTTCATAAATGGAATCAAGAAAGTATGCACATTCTCGTCATAACGACTTTCTATAGTTTGCCCATGCGTTTGGAAATAAGAAAAGCTTACTTCCCCCGTTTTTTTAAATCATAGCTTCTAGAAGGTTTACATGATTTCTTAAAAAACACGAGTTTTTAGAAAATGTGTTTTATTTCATAACTGGAATCAACAAAGTATGCACATTTTACGTCATAATGACTTTCTATAGTTTGCACATGCGTCCGGAAAGAAGAAAAGCTTACTTCCCCCATTTTTTAAAATCGCAGCTTCTAGAAGGTTTACATGATTTCTTAAAAAACATGAGTTTTTAGAAAATGTGTTTTATTTCATAAATGGAATCAACAAATCATGCACATTCTATGTCATAACGACTTTCTATAGTTTGCGCATGCGTCCGGGAATAAGAAAAGCTTACTTCCACCGTTTTTTAAAATCACAGCTTCTAGAAGGTTTACACGATTTCTTAAAAAACACGAGTTTTCTGCAAAATGTGTTTTATTTCATAAATCGAATCAACAAAGTATGCACATTCTACTTCATAACGACTTTCTATAGTTTGCGCATGCGTTTCGAAATAAGAAAAGTTTACTTCCCCCGATTTTTAAAATCACAGCTTCTAGAAGGTTTACATGATTTCTTAAAAAACACGAGTTTTTAGAAAATGTGTTTCATTTAATAAATGGATTCAGTAAAGTATGCACATTCTACGTCATAACGACTTTCTATAGTTTCCGCATGCGTCCGAAAAAAAGAAAAGCTTACTTCCACCGTTTTTTAAAATCACAGCTTCTAGAAGGTTTACATGATTTCTTAAAAAACACAAGTTTTTAGAAAATGTGTTTTATTTCATAAATGGAATCAACAAAGTATGCACATTCTAAGTCATAATGACTTTCTATAGTTTGCGCATGCGTCCGGAAATAAGAAAAGCTTACTTCCCCCGTTTTTTAAAATCATAGCTTCTAGATGGTTTACATGATTTCTTAAAAAACACGAGTTTTTAGAAAATGTGTTTTATTTCATAAATGGAATCAACAAAGTATGCACATTCTATGTCATAACGAATTTCTATAGTTTGCGCATGCGTCCGGAAATAAGAAAAGCTTACTTCCACCGTTTTTAAAATCACAGCTTCTAGAAGGTTTACACGATTTCTTAAAAAACACGAGTTTTTGGAAAATGTGTTTTATTTCATAAATGGAATCAACAAAGTATGCACATTCTATGTCATAACGACTTTCATAGTTTGCGCATTCGTCCGGAAATAAGAAAAGCTTACTTCCACCGTTTTTTAAAATCGCAGCTTCTAGAAGGTTTACATGATTTCTTAAAAAACACGAGTTTTTAGAAAATGTGTTTTATTTCATAAATGGAATTTACAAAGTATGCACATTCTACATCATAACGAATTTATATAGTTTGCGCATGCGTCCGGAAATAAGGAAAGCTTACTTCCCCCATTTTTTAAAATCACAGCTTTTAGAAAATGTGTTTTATTTCATAAATGGAATCAACAAAGTATGCACATTCTATGTCATAACGACTTTCTATAGTTTGCGCATGCGTCCGGAAATAAGAAAAGCTTACTTCCACCGTTTTTTAAAATCACAGCTTCTAGAAGGTTTACATGATTTCTTAAAAAACACGAGTTTTTATAAAATGTGTTTTATTTCATAAATGGAATCAACAAAGTATGCACATTCTATGTCATAACGACTTTCTATAGTTTGTGCATTCCTCCGGAAATAAGAAAAGCTTACTTCCCCCGTTTTTTAGAATCACAGCTTCTAGGAGGTTTACATGATTTCTTAAAAAGCACGAGTTTTTAGGAAATGTGTTTTATTTCATCAATGGAATCTACAAAGTATACACATTCTACGTCATAACGAATTTCTATAGTTTGCACATGCGTTTGGAAATAAGAAAAGCTTACTTCCCCCGTTTTTTAAAATCACAGCTTCTAGAAGGTTTACATGATTTCTTAAAAAACACGAGTTTTTAGAAAATGTGTTTTATTTCATAAATGGAATCAACAAAGTATGCACATTCTACGTCATAGCGACTTTCTATAGTTTGCGCATGCATTTGGAAATAAGAAAAGCTTACTTCCATCGTTTTTTAAAATCACAGCTTCAAGAATGTTTACATGATTTCTTAAAAAACACGAGTTTTTAGAAAATGTGTTTTATTTCATAAATGGAATCAACAAAGTATGCACATTCTACGTCATAACGACTTTCTATAGTTTGCGCATGCGTCCAGAAATAAGAAAAGCTTACTTCCCCCGTTTTTTAAAATCACAACTTCTAGAAGGTTTACATGATTTCTGAAAAAACACGAGTTTTTAGAAAATGTGTTTTATTTCATAAATGGAATCAACAAAGTATGCAAATTCTACGTCATAACGACTTTCTATAGTTTGCGCATGCGTTTGGAAATAAGAAAAGCTTACTTCCCCCATTTTTTAAAATCACAGCTTCTAGAAGGTTTACATGATTTCTTAAAAAACACAAGTTTTTAGAAAATGTGTTTTATTTCATAAATGGAATCAACAAAGTATGCACATTCTACATCATAACGACTTTCTATAGTTTGCGCATGCGTCCGGAAATAAGAAAAGCTTACTTCCACCATTTTTTAAAATCACGGATTCTAGAAGGTTTACATGATTTCTTAAAAAACATGAGATTTTAGAAAATGTGTTTTATTTCATAAATAGAATCAACAAAGTATGCACATTCTAAGTCATAACGAATTTCTATAGTTTGCGCATTCGTCTGGAAATAAGAAAAGCTTACTTCCACCGTTTTTTAAAATCAAAGCTTCCAGGAGGTTTAAATGATTTCGTAAAAAACATGAATTTTTAGAAAATGTGTTTTATTTCATCAATCGAATCTAAAAAGTATGCACATTCTACGTCATAATGACTTTCTATAGTTTGCGCATGCGTTTGGAAATAAGAAAAGCTTACTTCCCCCGTTTTTTAAAATCAGAGCTTCTAGAAGGTTTACAAGATTTCTTAAAAAACACGAGTTTTTAGAAAATGTGTTTTATTTCATAAATGGAATCAACAAAGTATGCACATTCTAAGTCATAACGACTTTCTTTAGTTTGCGCATGCGTCCGGAAATAAGAAAATCTTACTTCCACCGTCTTTTAAAATCACAGCTTCTAGAAGGTTTACATGATTTCTTAAAAAACACGAGTTTTTAGAAAATGTGTTTTATTTCATAAATGGAATCAACAAAGTATGCACATTCTAAGTCATAACGACTTTCTATAGTTTGCGCATTCGTCTGGAAATAAGAAAAGCTTACTTCCACCGTTTTTTAAAATCAAAGCTTCCAGGAGGTTTAAATGATTTCGTAAAAAACACGAATTTTTAGAAAATGAACTTTATTTCATAAATGGAATCTAAAAAGTATGCACATTCTACGTCATAATGACTTTCTATAGTTTGCGCATGCGTTTGGAAATAAGAAAAGCTTACTTCCCCCGTTTTTTAAAATCACAGCTTCTAGAAGGTTTACAAGATTTCTTAAAAAACACGAGTTTTTAGAAAATGTGTTTTATTTCATAAATGGAATCAACAAAGTATGCACTTCTAAGTCATAACGACTTTCTTTAGTTTGCGCATGCGTCCGGAAATAAGAAAATCTTACTTCCACCGTGTTTTAAAATCACAGCTTCTAGAAGGTTTACATGATTTCTTAAAAAACACGAGTTTTTAGAAAATGTGTTTTATTTCATAAATGAAATCAACAAAGTATGCACATTCTAAGTCATAACGACTTTCTATAGTTTGCGCCTTCGTCTGGAAATAAGAAAAGCTTACTTCCACCGTTTTTTAAAATCAAAGCTTCCAGGAGGTTTAAATGATTTCGTAAAAAACACGAATTTTTAGAAAATGTGTTTTATTTCATAAATGGAATCTACAAAGTATATACATTCTACGTCATAATGACTTTCTATAGTTTGCGCATGGGTTTGGAAATAAGAAAAGCTTACTTCCCCCGTTTTTTAAAATCACAGCTTCTAGAAGGTCTACATAATTTTCATAAAAAACACGAGTTTTTAGAAACTGTGTTTTATTTCGTAAATGGAATCAACAAAGTATGCACATTCTACATCGTAACGAATTTCTATAGTTTGCACATTCGTCCGGAAATAAGAAAAGCTTACTTCCACCTTTTTTTAAAATCACAGCTTCCAGAAGGTTTACATGATTTCTTAAAAAACACGAGTTTTTAGAAATTGTGTTTTATTTCATAAATGGAATCAACAAAGTATGCACATTCTACGTCATAACGACTTTCTATAGTTTGCGCATGCGTCCGGAAATAAGAAAAGCTTACTTCCACTGTTTTTTAAAATCACAGCTTCTAGAAGGTTTACATGATTTCGTAAAAAACACGAGTTTTTAGAAAATGTGTTTTATTTCATAAATGGAATCAACAAAGCATGCACATTCTACGTCATAACGACTTTCTATAGTTTGCGCATGCATCCGGAAATAAGAAAAGCTTACTTCCCCCGTTTTTTAAAATCACAGTTTCTAGAAGGTTTGCATGATTTGTTAAAAAACACGAGTTTTAGAAACTGTGTTTTATTTCATAAATGGAATCAACAAAGTATGCACATTCTATGTCATAACGACTTTCTATAGTTTGCGCATTCGTCCGGAAATAAGAAAAGCTTACTTCCCCCGTTTTTTACAATCACAGCTTCTAGAAGGTTTACACGATTTCGTAAAAAACACGAGTTTTTAGAAAATGTGTTTTATTTCATAAATGGAATCTACAAAGTATGCACATTCTACGTCATAACGACTTTCTATAGTTTACGCATGCATCCGGAAATAAGAAAAGCTTACTTTCCCCATTTTTTAAAATCACAGCTTCTAGAAGGTTTACATGATTTCTCAAAAAACACGAGTTTTTAAAAAGTGTGGTTTATTTCATAAATGGAATCAACAAAGTATGCACATTCTACGTCATAACGACTTTCTATAGTTTAACCATGCGTTTTGCAATATGAAAAGCTTACTTCCCCCGTTTTTTAAAATCACAGCTTCTAGAAGGTTTACATGATTTGTTAAAAAACACGAGTTTTTAGAAAATGTGTTTTATTTCATAAATGGAATAAACAAAGTATGCACATTCTACGTCATAACGACTTTCTATAGTTTGCGCATGCGTCCGGAAATAAGAAAAGCTTACTTCCACCGTTTTTTAAAATCACAGCTTCTAGAAGGTTTACATGATTTCTTAAAAAACACGAGTTTTTAGAAAATGTGTTTTATTTCATAAATGGAATCTACAAAGTATGCACATTCTACGTCATAACGACTTTCTATAGTTTGCGCATGCGTTTGGAAATAAGAAAAGCTTACATCCCCCGTTTTTTAAAATCACAGCTTCTAGAAGGTTTACATGATTTCATAAAAAACACGAGTTTTTGAAAATGTGTTTTATTTCATAAATGGAATCAACAAAGTATGCACATTCTGCGTCATAATGACTTTCTACAGTTTGCGCATTCGTCTGGAAATAAGAAAAGCTTACTTCCGCCGTTTTTTAAAATCACAGCTTCTAGAAGGTTTACATGATTTCTTAAAAAACATGATTTTTTAGAAAATGTGTTTTATTTCATAAATGGAATCTACAAAGTATGCACATTCTACGTCATAACGATTTTCTATAGTTTGCGCATGCGTCTGAAAATAAGAAAAGCTTACCTCCCCCGTTTTTTAAAATCACAGATTCTAGAAGTTTTGCATGATTTCTTAAAAAACACGAGTTTTTAGAAAATATGTTTTATTAAATAAATGGAATCAACAAAGTATGCACATTCTACGTCATAACGACTTTCTATAGTTTGCGCATGCGTTTGGAAATAAGAAAAGCTTACTTCCCCCGTTTTTTAAAATCACAGCTTCTAGAAGGTTTACATGATTTCTTAAAAAACACGAGTTTTTAGAAAATGTGTTTTATTTCGTAAATGGAATCAACAAAGTATGCACATTCTACATCATAAATACTTTCTATAGTTTGCGCATGCATTTGGAAATAAGAAAAGCTTACTTCCCCCGTTTTTTAAAATCACAACTTCTAGAAGGTTTACATGATTTGTTAAAAAACACGAGTTTTTAGAAAATATGTTTTATTTCATAAATGGAATCAACAAAGTATGCACATTCTACGTCATAACGACTTTCTATAGTTTGCGCATGCGTATGCAAATAAGAAAAGCTTACTTCCAACGTTTTTCAAAATCACAGCTTCTAGAAGGTTTACATGATTTCGTCAAAAACACGAGTTTTTAGAAAATGTGTTTTATTTCATAAATGGAATCTACAAAGTATGCACATTCTACGTCATAACGAATTTCTATAGTTTGCCTATGCGTTTGGAAATAAGAAAATCTTACTTCCACCGTTTTTTAAAATCACAGCTTCTAGAAGGTTTACATGATTTCGGAAAAAACACGAGTTTTTAGAAAATGTGTTTTATTTCAGAAATGGAATCTACAAAGTATGCACATTCTACGTCATAACGACTTTCTATAGTTTGCGCATGCGTTTGGAAATATGAAAAGCTTACTTCCCCCGTTTTTTAAAATCACAGCTTCTAGAAGGTTTACATGATTTGTTAAAAAACACGAGTTTTTAGAAAATGTGTTTTATTTCATAAATGGAATAAACAAAGTATGCACATTCTACGTCATAAGGACTTTCTATAGTTTGCGCATGCGTTTGGAAATAACAAAAGCTTACTTCCCCCGTTTTTTAAAATCACAGCTTCTAGAAGGTTTACATGATTTCTTAAAAAACACGATTTTTTAGAAAATGTGGTTTATTTCGTAAATGGAATCAACAAAGTATGCACATTCTACATCATAAATACTTTCTATAGTTTGCGCATGCGTTTGGAAATAAGAAAAGCTTACTTCCCCCGTTTTTTAAAATCACAACTTCTAGAAGGTTTACATGATTTGTTAAAAAACACAAGTTTTTAGAAAATGTGTTTTATTTCATAAATGGAATCAACAAAGTATGCACATTCTACCGCATACCGACTTTCTATTGTTTGCACATGCGTATGGAAATAAGAAAAGCTTACTTCCAACATTTTTCAAAATCACAGCTTCTAGAAGGTTTACATGATTTCGTCAAAAACACGAGTTTTTAGAAAATTTGTTTTATTTCATAAATGGAATCTACAAAGTATGCACATTCTACGTCATAACGACTTTCTATAGTTTGCGCATGCGTTTGGAAATAAGAAAATCTTACTTCCGCCGTTTTTTAAAATCACAGCTTCTAGAAGGTTTACATGATTTCTTAAAAAACACGAGTTTTTAGAAAATGTGTTTTATTTCATAAATGGAATCAACAAAGTATCACATTCTACGTCATAACGACTTTCTATAGTTTGCACATGCATCCAGAAATAACAAAAGCTTACTTCCACCATTTTTGAAAATCGCAGCTTCTAGAAGGTTTACATGACTTCTTAAAAAACACGAGTTTTTAGAAAATGTGTTTTATTTCATAAATGGAATCAACAAAGTATCACATTCTACGTCATAACGACTTTCTACTGTTTGCGCATTCGTCAGGAAATAAGAAAAGCTTACTTCCCCCGTTTTTTAAAATCACAGCTTCTAGAAGGTTTACATGATTTCCTAACAAACACGAGTTTTTAGAAAATGTGTTTTATTTCATAAATGGAATCAACAAAGTATGCACATTTTAAGTCATAATGACTTTCTATAGTTTGCACATTCGTCTGGAAATAAGAAAAGCTTACTTCCACCGTTTTTTAAAATCAAAGCTTCTAGAAGGTTTAAATGATTTCGTAAAAAACACGAATTTTTAGAAAATGTGTTTTATTTCATAAATGGAATCTACAAAGTATGCACATTCTACGTCATAATGACTTTCTATAGTTTGCGCATGCGTTCAGAAATAAGAAAAGCTTACTTCCCCCGTTTTTTAAAATCACAGCTTCTAGAAGGTTTACATAATTTCTTAAAAAACACGAGTTTTTAGAAACTGTGTTTTATTTCGTAAATGGAATCAACAAAGTATGCAAATTCTACGTCATAACGAATTTCTATAGTTTGCACATGCGTCCGGAAATAAGAAAAGCTTACTTCCACCTTTTTTTAAAATCACAGCTTCCAGAAGGTTTACATGATTTCTTAAAAAACACGAGTTTTTAGAAACTGTGTTTTATTTCATAAATGGAATCAACAAAGTATGCACATTCTACGTCATAACGACTTTCTATAGTTTGCGCATGCATCCGGAAATAAGAAAAGCTTACTTCCACTGTTTTTTAAAAGCACAGCTTCTAGAAGGTTTACATGATTTCCTAAAAAACACAAGTTTTTAGAAAATGTGTTTTATTTCATAAATGGAATCTAAAAAGTATGCACATTCTACGTCATAACGACTTTCTATAGTTTGCGCATGCGTCCGGAAATAAGAAAAGCTTACTTCCACTGTTTTTTAAAATCACAGCTTCTAGAAAGTTTACATGATTTCGTAAGAAACACGAGTTTTTAGAAAATGTGTTTTATTTCATAAATGGAATCAACAAAGGATGCACATTCTACGTCATAACGACTTTCTATACTTTGCGCATGCGTCTGGAAATAAGAAAAGCCTACTTTCACCGTTTTTCAAAATCACAGCTTCTAGAAGGTTTACATGACTTCTTAAAAAACACGAGTTTTTAGAAAATGTGTTTTATTTCATAAATGGAATCAACAAAGTATGCATATTCTACGTCATAACGACTTTCTACAGTTTGCGCATTCGTCCGGAAACAAGAAAATCTTAATTCCACCGTTTTTTAAAATCACAGCTTCTAGAAGGTTTACATGATTTCGTAAAAAACACGAGTTTTTAGAAAATGTGTTTTATTTCATAAATGGAATCAACAAAGTATGTACATTCTACGTCATAACGACTTTCTATAGTTTGCGCATGCTTATGGAAATAAGAAAAGCTTACTTCCACCGTTTTTCAAAATCACAACTTCTAGAAGGTTTACATGATTTCGTCAAAAACACGAGTTTTTAGAAAATGTGTTTTATTTCCTAAATGGAATCTACAAAGTATGCACATTCTACGTCATAACGACTTTATATAGTTTGCGCATGCGTTTGGAAATAAGAAAATCTTACTTCCGCCGTTTTTTAAAATCACAGCTTCTAGAAGGTTTACATGATTTCGTAAAAAACACGAGTTTTTAGAAAATATGTTTTATTTCAGAAATAGAATCTACAAAGTATGCACATTCTACGTCATAACGACTTTCTATAGTTTGCACATGCGTCCGGAAATAACAAAAGCTTACTTCCACCATTTTTTAAAATCGCAGCTTCTAGAAGGTTTACATGACTTCTTAAAAAACACGAGTTTTTAGAAAATGTGTTTTATTTCATAAATGTAATCAACAAAGTATCACATTCTACGTCATAACGACTTTCTACTATTTGCGCATTCGTCAGGAAATAAGAAAAGCTTACTTCCCCCGTTTTTTAAAATCACAGCTTCTAGAAGGTTTACATGATTTCGTAAAAAACACGAGTTTTTAGAAAATGTGTTTTATTTCATTAATGGAATCTACAAAGTATGCACATTCTACGTCATAACGAATTTCTATAGTTTGCGCATGCGTTTGGAAATAAGAAAAGCTTACATCCACCATTTTTAAAATCACAACTTCTAGAAGGTTTACATGATTTCTGAAAAAACACGAGTTTTTACAAAATGTGTTTTATTTCATAAATGGAATCAACAAAGTATGCACATTCTACGTCATAACGACTTTCTATAGTTTGCGCATGCGTCTGGAAATAAGAAAAGCCTACTTTCATCGTTTTTCAAAATCACAGCTTCTAGAAGGTTTACATGACTTCTTAAAAAACACGAGTTTTTAGTAAATGTGTTTTATTTCATAAATGGAATCAGCAAAGTATGCACATTCTACGTCATAACGAATTTCTATAGTTTGCACATGCGTCCGGAAATAAGAAAAGCTTACTTCCACCTTTTTTTAAAATCACAGCTTCCAGAAGGTTTACATGATTTCTTAAAAAACACGAGTTTTTAGAAACTGTGTTTTATTTCATAAATGGAATCAACAAAGCATGCACATTCTACGTCATAATGACTTTCTATAGTTTGCGTATTCGTCCGGAAATAAGAAAATCTTACTTCCACCGTTTTTTAAAATCATAGCTTCTAGAAGGTTTACATGATTTGTTAAAAAACACGAGTTTTAGAAAACTTGTTTTATTTCATCAATGGAATCAACAAATTATGCACATTCTACGTCATAACTACTTTCTATAGTTTCCGCATTCATCCGGAAATAAGAAAAGCTTACTTCCACTGTTTTTTAAAATCACAGCTTCTAGAAAGTTTACATGATTTCGTAAGAAACACGAGTTTTTAGAAAATGTGTTTTATTTCAAAAATGGAATCTAAAAAGTATGCACATTCTACGTCATAACGACTTTCTATAGTTTGCGCATGCGTCCGGAAATAAGAAAAGCTTACTTCCACTGTTTTTTAAAATCACAGCTTCTAGAAAGTTTACATGATTTCGTAAAAAACACGATTTTTTAGAAACTGTGTTTTATTTCATAAATGGAATCAACAAAGTATGCACATTCTACGTCATAACGACTTTCTATAGTTTTCGCATTCGTCCGGAAATAAGAAAAGCTTACTTCCCCCGTTTTTTACAATCACAGCTTCTAGAAGGTTTACACGATTTCGTAAAAAACACGAGTTTTTAGAAAATGTGTTTTATTTCATAAATGGAATCTACAAAGTATGCACATTCTACCTCATAACGACTTTCTATAGTTTGCGCATGCGTTTGGAAATAAGAAAATCTTACTTCCGCCGTTTTTTAAAATCACAGCTTCTAGAAGGTTTACATAATTTCTTAAAAAACACGAGTTTTTAGAAACTGTGTTTTATTTCAGAAATGGAATCTACAAAGTATGCACATTCTACGTCATAACGACTTTCTATAGTTTGCACATTCATCCGGAAATAACAAAAGCTTACTTCCACCATTTTTTAAAATCGCAGCTTCTAGAAGGTTTACATGACTTCTTAAAAAACACAAGTTTTCAGAAAATGTGTTTTATTTCATAAATGGAATCAACAAAGTATCACATTCTACGTCATAACGACTTTCTACTGTTTGCGCATTCGTCAGGAAATAAGAAAAGCTTACTTCCCCCGTTTTTTAAAATCACAGCTTCTAGAAGGTTTACATGATTTCGTAAAAAACACGAGTTTTTAGAAGATGTGTTTTATTTCATAAATGGAATCTACAAAGTATGCACATTCTACGTCATAACGACTTTCTATAGTTTGTGCTTGCATTTGGAAATAAGAAAAGCTTACTTCCCCCGTTTTTTAAAATCACGGCTTCTAGAAGGTTTACATGATTTCTTGAAAAACACGAGTTTTTACAAAATGCGTTTTATTTCATAAATGGAATCAACAAAGTATGCACATTCTACGTCATAACGACTTTCTATAGTTTGCGCATGCGTTCGGAAATAAGAAAAGCTTACATCCCCCATTTTTTAAAATCACAGCTTCTAGAAGGTTTACATGATTTCTTAAAAAACACGAGTTTTTAGAAAATGTGTTTTATTTCATAAATGGAATCCAAAAAGTATGCACATTCTATGTCATAACGACTTTCTATAGTTTGCGCATGTGTCCGGAAAAAAGAGAAGCTTACTTCCCGCATTTTTTAAAATCACACTTTCTAGAAGATTTACATGATTTCTTAAAAAACACGAGTTTTTAGAAAATGTGTTTTATTTCATAAATGGAATCAACAAAGTATGCACATTCTACGTCATAACGACTTTCTATAGTTTGCGCATGCGTTTGGAAATAAGAAAAGCTTACTTCCCCCGTTTTTTAAAATCACATCTTCTAGAAGGTTTACATGATTTCTTAAAAAACACGAGTTTTTAGAAAATGTGTTTTATTTCATAAATGGAATCAACAAAGTATGCACATTCTATATCATAAAGAATTTCTATAGTTTGCGCATGCGTTTGAAAATAAGAAAAGCTTACATACCTCGTTTTTTAAAATCACAGCTTCTAGAAGGTTTACATTATTTTTAAAAAACACGAGTTTTTAGAAAATGTGTTTTATTTCCTAAAAGGAATCAACAAAGTATGCACATTCTACGTCATATAGACTTTCTATAATTTGCGAATTCATCCGAAAATAAGAAAAGCTTACTTCCACCATTTTTTAAAATCACAGCTTCTAGAAGGTTTACATGATTTCTTAAAAAACACGAGTTTTTAGAAAATGTGTTTTATTTCATAAATGGAATCAACAAAGTATGCACATTCTATGTCATAACGACTTTCTATAGTTTGCGGATGCGTCCGGAAATAAGAAACGCTTACTTTCCCCGTTTTTTAAAATCACAGCTTCTAGAAGGTTTACATGATTTCGTAAAAAATAAAAGTTTTTAGAAAATGTGTTTTATTTCATAAATGGAATATACAAAGTATGCACATTCTACGTCATAACGACTTTCTATAGTTTGCGCATGCGTTTGGAAATAAGAAAAGCTTACTTCCCCCGTTTTTTAAAATCACAGCTTCTAGGAGGTTTACATAATTTTGTAAAAAGCATGAGTTTTTAGAAAATCTGTTTTATTTCATAAATGTTATCTAAGAAGTATGCACATTCTACGTCATAACGACTTTCTATAGTTTGCGCTTGCATTTGGAAATAAGAAAAAGCTTACTTCCCCCGTTTTTTAAAATCACAGCTTCTAGAAGGTTTACATGATTTCTTAAAAAACACGAGTTTTTAGAAAATGTGTTTTATTTCATAAATGGAATCAACAAAGTATGCACATTCTACGTCATAACGACACTCTATAGTTGCGCTTGTGTTTGAAAATAAGAAAAGCTTACATCCCCCGTTTTTTAAAATCACAGCTTCTAGAAGGTTTACATGATTTCTTAAAAAACACGAGTTTTTAGAATATGTGTTTTATTTTATAAATAGAATCAACAAAGTATGCACATTCTACGTCATAATGACTTTCTATAGTTTGCGCATTCGTCCGGAAATAAGAAAAGCTTAATTCCACCGTTTTTTAAAATCACAGCTTCTAGAAGGTTTACAAAATTTCGTAAAAAACATGAGTTTTTAGAAAATGTGTTTTATTTCATCATTGGAATCAACAAAGTATGCACATTCTACGTCATAACTACTTTCTATAGTTTGCACATTCGTCCGGAAATAAGAAAAGCTTACTTCCCCCGTTTTTTAAAATCACAGCTTCTGAAAGGTTTACATGATTTCGTAAAAAACACGAGTTTTTAGAAAATGTTTTTTATTTCATAAATGGAATCTACAAAGTATGCACATTCTACGTCATAAAGACTTTCTATAGTTTGCGCATTCGTCCGAAAATAAGAAACGCTTACTTCCCCCGTTTTTTAAAATCACAGCTTCTAGAAGGTTTACATGATTTCGTAAAAAACACAAGTATTTAGAAAATGTGTTTTATTTCATAAATGGAATCTACAAAGTATGCACATTCTACGTCATAACGACTTTCTATAGTTTGCTCATGCGTTTGGAAATAAGAAAAGCTTACTTCCCACGTTTTTTAAAATCACAGCTTCTAGAAGGTTTACATAATATTGTAAAAAACACGAGTTTTTAGAAAATGTGTTTTATCTCATAAATGGTATCTACAAAGTATGCACATTCTACGTCATAACGACTTTATATAGTTTGCGAATGCATTTGGAAATAAGAAAAGCTTACTTCACCCGTTTTTTAAAATCACAGCTTCTAGAAGGTTTAAATGATTTCTTAAAAAACATGAGTTTTTAGAAAATGTGTTTTATTTCATAAATGGAATCAACAAAGTATGCACATTCTACGTCATAACGACTTTCTATAGTTTGCTCTTGCGTTTGAAAATAAGAAAAGCTTACTTTCCCATTTTTTAAAATCACAGCTTCTAGACGGTTTACATGATTTCTTAAAAAACATGAGTTTTTAGAAAATGTGTTTTATTTCATAAATGGAATCAACAAAGTATGCACATTCTACGTCATAACGACTTTCTATAGTTTGCGCATGCGTCCGGAAATAAGAAAAGCTTACATCCCCCATTTTTTAAAATCACAGCTTCTAGAAGGTTTACATGATTTCTTAAAAAATACGAGTTTTTAGAAAATGTGTTTTATTTCATAAATGGTATCTACAAAGTATGCACATTCTACGTCATAACGACTTTCTATAGTTTGCGCATGCGTCCGGAAATAAGAAAAGCTTGCTTCCCCCGTTTTTTAAAATCACAGCTTCTAGAAGGTTTACATGATTTCCTAAAAAACACGAGCTTTTAGAAAATGTGTTTTATTTCATAAATGGAATCAACAAAGTATGCACATTCTACGTCATAACGACTTTCTATAGTTTGCGCATGCGTCTGGAAATAAGAAAAGCTTACATCCCCTATTTTTTAAAATCACAGCTTCTAGAAGGTTTACATGATTTCTTAAAAAACACGAGTTTTTAGAAAATGTGTTTTATTTCATAAATGGAACCAACAAAGTATGCACATTCTATGTCATAACGACTTTCTATAATTTGCGCATGCGTCCGGAAATAAGAAAAGCTTACATCCCCCATTTTTTAAAATCACAGCTTCTAGAAGGTTTACATGATTTCTTAAAAAACACGAGTTTTTAGAAAATGTGTTTTATTTCATAAATGGTATCTACAAAGTATGCACATTCTACGTCATAACGAATTTCTATAGTTTGCGCATGCGTCCGGAAATAAGAAAAGATTACTTCCCCCGTTTTTTAAAATCACAGCTTCTAGAAGGTTTACATGATTTCTTAAAAAACACGAGTTATTAGAAAATGTTTTTTATTTCATAAATGGAATCAACAAAGTATGCACATTCTACGTCATAACGAATTTCTATAGTTTGCGCATGCGTTTGGAAATAAGAAAAGCTTACTTCCCCGGTTTTTTAAAATCACAGCTTCTAGAAGGTTGACATGATTTCTTAAAAAACACGAGTTTTTAGAAAATGTGTTTTATTTCATAAATGGAATCAACAAAGTATGCACATTCTACATCATAACGACTTTCTATAGTTTGCGCATGTGTTTGGAAATAAGAAAATCTTACATCCCCCGGTTTTTAAAATCACAGCTTCTAGAAGGTTTTACATGATTTCTTAAAAAACACGAGTTTTTAGAAAATGTGTTTTATTTCATAAATGGAATCAACAAAGTATGCACATTCTACATCATAATGACTTTCTATAGTTTGCACATGCGTCCGGAAATAAGAAAAGCTTACTTCCACCGTTTTTTAAAACCACAGCTTATAGAAGGTTTACATGACTTCTTAAAAAACACAAGTTTTTAGAAAATGTGTTTTATTTAGTAAATGGAATCAACAAAGTATGCACATTCTACGTCATAACAACTTTCTGTAGTTTTGGCATTCGTCCGGAAATAAGAAAAGCTTACTTCCACCATTTTTTAAAATCACAGCTTCTAAAAGGTTTACATGATTTCGTAAAAAACACGAGTTTTTAGAAAATGTGTTTTATTTCATCAATGGAATCAACAAAGTATGCACATTCTACGTCATAACGACTTTCTATAGTTTGCGCATTCGTCCAGAAATAAGAAAAGCTTACTTCCACCATTTTTCAAAATCACAGCTTCTAGAAGGTTTAAATGATTTCGTAAAAAACACGACTTTTTAGAAAATGTGTTTTATTTCATAAATGGAATCAACAAAGTATGCACATTCTACGTCATAACGACTTTCTATAGTTTGCGCTTTCGTTTGGAAATAAGAAAAGCTTACTTCGCCCGTTTTTTAAAATCACAGCTTCTAGAAGGTTTACATGATTTCTTAAAAAACACGAATTTTTAGAAAATGCATTTTATTTCATAAATGGAATCAACAAAGTATGCACATTCTACATCATAACGACTTTCTATAGTTTGCGCATGCGTTTGGAAATAAGAAAAGCTTACATCCCTCGTTTTTTAAAAGCACAGCTTCTAGAAGGTTTACATGATTTCTTAAAAAACACGAGTTTTTAGAAAATGTGTTTTATTTCATAAATGGAATCAACAAAGTATGCACATTCTACGTCATAATGACTTTCTATAGTTTGCACATGCATCCGGAAATAAGCAAAGCTTACTTCCACCGTTTTTTAAAATCACAGCTTCTAGAAGGTTTACATGATTTCGTAAAAAACACAAGTTTTTAGAAAATGTGTTTTATTTCGTAAATGGAATCAACAAAGTATGCACATTCTACATCATAACGACTTTCTATAGTTTGCGCATTCGTTCGTAAATAAGAAAAGCTTACTTCCACCGTTTTTTAAAATCACAGCTTCTAGAAGGTTTACATAATTTCGCAAAAAACATGAGTTTTTAGAAAATGTGTTTTATGTCATCAATGGAATCAACAAAGTATGCACATTCTACGTCATAACAACTTTCTATAGTTTGCGTATTCATCCGGAAATAAGAAAAGCTTACTTCCACAGTTTTTTAAAATCACAGCTTCTAAAAGGTTTACATGATTTCGTAAAAAACACGAGTTTTTAGAAAATGTGTTTTATTTCATAAATGGAATCAACAAAGTATGCACATTCTACGTCATAACGACTTTCTATAGTTTGCGCATGCGTCCGGAAATAAGAAAAGCTTACATCCCCCATTTTTTTGAAATCACAGCTTCTAGAAGGTTTACATGATTTCTTAAAAAACACGAGTTTTTAGAAAATGTGTTTTATTTCATAAATGGTATCTACAAAGTATGCACATTCTACTTCATAACGACTTTCTATAGTTTGCGCATGCGTCCGGAAATAAGAAAAGCTTGCTTCCCCCGTTTTTTAAAATCACAGCTTCTAGAAGGTTTACATGATTTCGTAAAAGACACGAGTTTTTAGAAAATGTGTTTTATTTCATAAATGGAATCTACAAAGTATGCACATTCTACGTCATAACGACTTTCTATAGTTTGAGCATGCGTTTGGAAATAAGAAAAGCTTAATTCTCCCGTTTTTGAAAATCACAGCTTCTAGAAGGTTTACATGATTTCTTAAAAAACACGAGTTTTTAGAAAATGTGTTTTATTTCATAAATAGAATCAACAAAGTATGCACATTCTACGTCATAACGACTTTCTATAGTTTGCGCATTCGTCCGGAAATAAGAAAAGCTTACTTCCACCGTTTTTCAAAATCACAGCTTCTAGAAGGTTTACATGATTTCGTAAAAAACACGAGTTTTTAGAAGATGTGTTTTATTTCATAAATGGAATCAACAAAGTATGCACATTCTGCGTCATAATGAATTTCTATAGTTTGCGGTTGCGTTTGGAAATAAGAAAAGCTTACTTCCCCCGTTTTTTAAGATCACAGCTTCTAGAAGGTTTACATGATTTCTTAAAAAACACGAGTTTTTAGAAAATGTGTTTTATTTCATAAATGGAATCAACAAAGTATGCACATTCTACGTCATAACGACTTTCTATAGTTTGCGCACGCGTCCGGAAATAAGAAAAGCTTACTTCCACCGTTTTTTAAAATCACAAATTCTAGAAGGTTTACATGATTTCTCAAAAAACACGAGTTTTTAGAAAAAGTGTTTTATTTCATAAATGGAATCAACAAAGTATGCACATTCTATGTCATAACGACTTTCTATAGTTTGGGCATGCGTCCGGAAATAATAAAAGCTTACTTACCCCGTTTTTTAAAATCACAGCTTCTAGAAGGTTTACATGATTTCTTAAAAAACACTAGTTTTTAGAAAATGCGTTTTATTTCATAAATGGAATCAACAAAGTATGCACATTCTACGTCATAACGACTTTTTAGAGTTTCCGCATGCGTTTCGAAATAAGAAAAGCTTACTTCCCCCGTTTTTTAAAATCACATCTTCTAGAAGGTTTACATGATTTCTTAAAAAACACGAGTTTTTATAAAATGTGTTTTATTCCATAAATAGAATCAACAAAGTATGCACATTCTACGTCATAACGACTTTCTATAGTTTTCGCATTCGTCCGGAAATAAGAAAAGCTTACTTCCACCGTTTTTTAAAATCACAGCTTCTAGAAGGTTTACATGATTTCGTAAAAAACACGAGTTTTTAGAAAATGTGTTTTATTTCATCAATGGAATGTACAAAGTATGCACATTCTATGTCATAACGACTTTCTATAGTTTGAGCATGCGTCCGGAAATAAGAAACGCTTACTTCCCCCGTTTTTTAAAATCACAGCTTCTATAAGGTTTACATGATTTCTTAAAAAACACGAGTTTTTCGAAAATGTGTTTTATTTCATAAATGGAATGTACAAAGTATGCACATTCTACATCATAACGACTTTCTATAGTTTACGCATGCGTCCGGAAATAAGAAAAGCTTACTTCCCCCGTTTTTTAAAATCACAGCTTCTAGAAGGTTTACATGATTTATTAAAAAACACGAGTTTTTACAAAATGTGTTTTATTTCATAAATGGAATCTACAAAGTATGTACATTCTACGTCATAACAACTTTCTATAGTTTGCGCATGCGTCCGGAAATAAGAAACGCTTACTTCCACCGTTTTTTTAAATCACAGCTTCTATAAGGTTTACATGATTTCTTAAAAAACACGAGTTTTTCAAAAATGTGTTTTATTTCATAAATGGAATGTACAAAGTATGCACATTCTACGTCATAACGACTTTCTATAGTTTGCGCATGCGTCCGGAAATAAGAAAAGCTTACTTCCCCCATTTTTTAAAATCACAGCTTCTAGAAGGTTTACATGATTTCTTAAAAAACACGAGTTTTTAGAAAATGTGTTTTATTTCATAAAAGGAATCAACAAATTATGCACATTCTACGTCATAACGAATTTCTATAGTTTGCGCATTGGAATGTACAAAATATGCACATTCTACGTCATAACGACTTTCTATAGTTTGCGCATGCGTCCGGAAATAAGAAAAGCTTACTTCCCCCATTTTTTAAAATCACAGCTTCTAGAAGGTTTATATGATTTCTTAAAAAACACGAATTTTTAGAAAATGCGTTTTATTTCATAAATGGAATCAACAAAGTATGCACATTCTACATCATATCGACTTTCTATAGTTTGCGCATGCGTTTGGAAATAAGAAAAGCTTACATCCCTCGTTTTTTAAAATCACAGCTTCTAGAAGGTTTACATGATTTCTTAAAAAACACGAGTTTTTAGAAAATGTGTTTTATTTCATAAATGGAATCAACAAAGTATGCACATTCTACGTCATAATGACTTTCTATAGTTTGCACATGCATCCGGAAATAAGCAAAGCTTACTTCCACCGTTTTTTAAAATCACATCTTCTAGAAGGTTTACATGATTTCGTAAAAAACACAAGTTTTTAGAAAATGTGTTTTATTTCGTAAATGGAATCAACAAAGTATGCACATTCTACATCATAACGACTTTCTATAGTTTGCGCATTCGTCCGTAAATAAGAAAAGCTTACTTCCACCGTTTTTTAAAATCACAGCTTCTAGAAGGTTTACATAATTTCGCAAAAAACATGAGTTTTTAGAAAATGTGTTTTATGTCATCAATCGAATCAACAAAGTATGCACATTCTACGTCATAACTACTTTCTATAGTTTGCGTATTCATCCGGAAATAAGAAAAGCTTACTTCCACAGTTTTTTAAAATCACAGCTTCTAAAAGGTTTACATGATTTCGTAAAAAACACGAGTTTTTAGAAAATGTGTTTTATTTCATAAATGGAATCAACAAAGTATGCACATTCTACGTCATAACGACTTTCTATAGTTTGCGCATGCGTCCGGAAATAAGAAAAGCTTACATCCCCCATTTTTTAAAATCACAGCTTCTAGAAGGTTTACATGATTTCTTAAAAAACACGAGTTTTTACAAAATGTGTTTTATTTCATAAATGGTATCTACAAAGTATGCACATTCTACTTCATAACGAATTTCTATAGTTTGCGCATGCATCCGGAAATAAGAAAAGCTTGCTTCCCCCGTTTTTTAAAATCACAGCTTCTAGAAGGTTTACATGATTTCTTAAAAAACACGAGTTTTTAGAAAATGTGTTTTATTTCATAAATGGAATCTACAAATTATGCACATTCTACGTCATAACGACTTTCTATAGTTTGCGCATTGGAATCTACAGAGTATGCACATTCTACGTCATAACGACTTTCTATAGTTTGCGCATGCGTCTGGAAATAAGAAACACTTACTTCCCCCATTTTTTAAAATCACAGCTTCTAGAAGGTTTACATGATTTCGTAAAAGACACGAGTTTTTAGAAAATGTGTTTTATTTCATAAATGGAATCTACAAAGTATGCACATTCTACATCATAACGACTTTCTATAGTTTGCGCATGCGTCCGGAAATAAGAAAAGCTTACTTCCCCCGTTTTTTAAAATCACAGCTTCTAGAAGGTTTACATGATTTCTTAAAAAACACGAGTTTTTAGAGAATATGTTTTATTTCATAAATAGAATCAACAAAGTATGCACATTCTACGTCATAACGACTTTCTAGAGTTTGCGCATGCGTTTGGAAATAAGAAAAGCTTACTTCCCCCGTTTTTTAAAATCACAGCTTCTAGAAGGTTTACATGATTTCTTAAAAAACACAAGTTTTTAGAAAATGTGTTTTATTCCATAAATAGAATCAACAAAGTATGCACATTCTACGTCATAATGACTTTCTATAGTTTGCGCATTCGTCCGGAAATAAGAAAAGCTTACTTCCACCGTTTTCTAAAATCACAACTTCTAGAAGGTTTACATGATTTCGTAAAAAACACGAGTTTTTAGAAAATGTGTTTTATTTCATAAATGGAATCTACAAAGTATGCACATTCTACGTCATAACGACTTTCTATAGTTTGCGCATGCGTCCGGAAATAGGAAAAGCTTACTTCCACCATTTTTTAAAATCACAGCTTCTAGAAGGTTTATATGATTTCGTGAAAAACACGTGTTTTTAGAAAATGTGTTTTATTTCATAAATGGAATCTACAAAGTATGCACATTCTACGTCATAACAAATTTCTATAGTTTGCGCATGCGTCCGGAAATAAGAAAAGCTTACTTCCACCGTTTTCTAAAATCACAGCTGCTATAAGGTTTACATGATTTCTTAAAAAACACGAGTTTTTAGAAAATGTGTTTTATTTCATAAATGGAATGTACAAAGTATGCACATTCTACGTCATAACGACTTTCTATAGTTTGCGCATGCGTCCGGAAATAAGAAAAGCTTACTTCCCCCGTTTTTTAAAATCACAGCTTCTAGAAGGTTTACATGATTTCTTAAAAAACACGAGTTTTTAGAAAATGTGTTTTATTTCACAAATAGAATCAACAAAGTATGCACATTCTACGTCATAACGACTTTCTAGAGTTTGCTCATGCGTTTGGAAATAAGAAAAGCTTACTTCCCCCGTTTTTTAAAATCAGAGCTTCTAGAAGGTTTACATGATTTCTTAAAAAACACAAGTTTTTAGAAAATGTGTTTTATTCCATAAAGAGAATCAACGAAGTATGCACATTCTACGTCATAACGACTTTCTATAGTTTGCGCATTCGTCCGGAAATAAGAAAAGCTTACTTCCACCGTTTTCTAAAATCACAGCTTCTAGAAGGTTTACATGATTTCGTAAAAAACACGAGTTTTTAGAAAATGTGTTTTATTTCATAAATGGAATCTACAAAGTATGCACATTCTACGTCATAACGACTTTCTATAGTTTGCGCATTCGTCCGGAAATAAGAAAAGCTTACTTCCACCGTTTTCTAAAATCACAGCTTCTAGAAGGTTTACATGATTTATTAGAAAACACGAATTTTTAGAAAATGTGTTTTATTTCATAAATGGAATCTACAAAGTATGAACATTCTATGTCATAACGACTTTCTATAGTTTGCGCATGCGTCTGGAAAGAAGAAAAGCTTACTTGCACCGTTTTTTAAAATCACAGGTTCTAGAAGGTTTACATAATTTCGTAAAAAACACGAGTTTTTAGAAAATGTGTTTTATATCATCAATGGAATCAACAAAGTATGCACATTCTACATCATAACGACTTTCTATAGTTTGCGCATTCGTTCGGAAAAAAGAAAAGCTTACTTCCATCGTTTTTAAAAATCACAGCTTCTAGAAAGTTTACATGATTTCGTAAAAAACACGAGTTTTTAGAAAATGTGTTTTATTTCATAAATGGAATCTAAAAAGTATGCACATTCTACATCATAACGACTTTCTACAGTTTGCGCATGCGTCCGGAAATAAGAAACGCTTACTTCACCCTTTTTTTAAAATCACAGCTTCTAGAAGGTTTACATGATTTCGTAAAAGTGACGAGTTTTTAGAAAATGTGTTTTATATCATAAATGGAATCTACAAAGTATGCACATTCTATGTCATAACGACTTTCTATAGTTTGCGCATGTGTCCGGAAATAAGAAAAGCTTACTTTCCCCGTTTTTTAAAATCACAGCTTCTAGAAGGTTTACATGATTTCGTAAAAAACACGAGTTTTTAGAAAATGTGTTTTATTTCATAAATGGAATCAACAACGTATATACATTCTACGTCATAACGAATTTTTATAGTTTGCGCATTCGTCGGGAAATAAGAAAAGCTTACTTCCCCCGTTTTTTAAAATCACAGCTTCTAGAAGGTTCACATGATTTCGTAAAAGAAACGAGTTTTTAGAAAATGTGTTTTATTTCATAAATGGAATCTACAAAGTATGCACATTCTACGTCATAACGACTTTCTATAGTTTGTGCATGCGTCCCGAAATAAGAAAAGCTTACTTCCACCGTTTTCTAAAATCACCGCTTCTAGAAGGTTAAATGATTTCGTAAAAAACACGAGTTTTTAGAAAATGTGTTTTATTTCATAAATGGAATCTACAAGGTATGCACATTCTACGTCATAAAGACTTTCTATAGTTTGCACATACGTCCGAAAATAAGAAAAGCTTACTTCCCCCATTTTTTAAAATCACCGCTTCTAGAAGGTTTACATGATTTCTTAAAAAGCACGAGTTTTTAGAAAATGTGTTTTATTTCATAAATGGAATCAACAAAGTATGCACATTCTACGTCATAACGACTTTCTATAGTTTGCGCATTCGTCCGGAAATAAGAAAAGCTCACTTCCACCGTTTTTTCAAATCACAGCTTCTAGAAGGTTTACATGATTTCGTAAAAAACACGAGTTTTTAGAAAATGTGTTTTATTTCATAAATGGAATCTACAAAGTATGCACATTCTACGTCATAACGACTTTCCATAGTTTGCGCATGCGTCGGGAAATAAGAAAAGCTTACTTCCCTCGTTTTTTAAAATCACAGCTTCTAAAAAGGTTTACATGATTTCTTAAAAAACACGAGTTTTTAGAAAATGCGTTTTATTTCATAAATGGAATCAACAAAGTATGCACCTTCTACGTCATAACGACTTTCTATAGTTTGCGCACGCGTCTGGAAAGAAGAAAAGCTTACTTCCACCGTTTTTTAAAATCACAACTTCTAGAAGGTTTACATGATTTCTTAAAAAACACGAGTTTTTGGAAAATGTGTTTTATTTCATAAATGGAATCAACAAATTATGCACATTCTACGTCATAACGACTTTCTATAGTTTGCGCATGCGTCCGGAAATAAGAAAAGCTTACTTCCACCGTTTTTTAAAATCACAGCTTCTAGAATGTTTACATGATTTCGTAAAAAACACGAGTTTTTAGAAAATGTGTTTTATTTCATAAATGGAATCTACGAAGTATGCACATTCTACGTCATAACGACTTTCTATAGTTTGCGCATGCGTCCGGAAATAAGAAAAGCTTACTTCCACCGTTTTTTAAAATCACAGCTTCTATAAGGTTTACATGATTTCTTAAAAACACGAGTTTTTAGAAAATGTGTTTTATTTCTTTAATGGAATGTACAAAGTATGCACATTCTATGTCATAACGACTTTCTATAGTTTGCGCATGCGTCCGGAAATAAGAAAAGCTTACTTCCCCCGTTTTTTAAAATCACAGCTTCTAGAAGGTTTACATCATTTATGAAAAAAAACGAGTTTTTAGAAAATGTGTTTTATTTCATAAATGGAATCCACAAAGTATGCACATTCGACGTCATAACGACTTTCTATAGTTTACGCATGCGTCTAGAAATAAGAAAAGCTTACTTCCACCGTTTTTTAAAATCACAGCTTCTAGAAGGTTTACATGATTTCTTAAAAAAAAGGAGTTTTTAGAAAATGTGTTTTATTTCATAAATGGAATCAACAAAGTATGCACATTCTACGTCATAACGAATTTCTATAGTTTGTGCATTCGTTCGGAAATATGCAAAGCTTACTTCTACCGTTTTTTAAAATCACAGCTTCTAGAAGGTTTACATGATTTTGTAAAAAAGACGAGTTTTTAGAAAATGTGTTTTATTTCATAAATGGAATCTACAAAGTATGCACATTCTACGTCATAACGACTTTCTATAGTTTGCGCATGCGTCCGGAAATAAGAAAAGCTTACTTCCACTGTTTTCTAAAATCACCGCTTCTAGAAGGTTTACATGATTTCTTAAAAAACACGAGTTTTTAGAAAATGTGTTTTATTTCATAAATGGAATCAACAAAGTATGCACATTCTACATCATAACGACTTTTTATAGTTTGCGCATTCGTCGGGAAATAAGAAAAGCTTACTTCCACCGTTTTTTAAAATCACAGCTTCTAGAAGGTTTAAATGATTTCGTAAAAAACACGAGTTTTTAGAAAATGTGTTTTATTTCATAAATGGAATCTACAAGGTATGCACATTCTACATCATAAAGACTTTCTATAGTTTGCGCATGCGTCCGAAAATAAGAAAAGCTTACTTCCCCCGTTTTTTAAAATCACCGCTTCTAGAAGTTTTACATGATTTCTTAAAAAACACGAGTTTTTAGAAAATGTGTTTTATTTCATAAATGGAATCAACAAAGTATGCACATTCTACGTCATAACGACTTTCTATAGTTTGCGCATTCGTCCGGAAATAAGAAAAGCTCACTTCCACCATTTTTTCAAATCACAGCTTCTAGAAGGTTTACATGATTTCGTAAAAAACACGAGTTTTTAGAAAATGTGTTTTATTTCATAAATGGAATCTACAAATCATGCACATTCTACGTGATAACGACTTTCCATAGTTTGCGCATGCGTCGGGAAATAAGAAAAGCTTACTTCCCTCGTTTTTTAAAATCACAGCTTCTAAAAGGTTTACATGATTTCTTAAAAAACACGAGTTTTTAGAAAATGTGTTTTATTTCATAAATGGAATCAACAAAGTATGCACCTTCTACGTCATAACGACTTTCTATAGTTTGCGCATGCGTCCGGAAATAAGAAAAGTTTACTTCCACCGTTTTTTAAAATCACAACTTCTAGAAGGTTTACATGATATCTTAAAAAACACGAGTTTTTGGAAAATGTGTTTTATTTCATAAATGGAATCAGCAAATTATGCACATTCTACGTCAGAACGACTTTCTATAGTTTGCGCATGCGTCCGGAAATAAGAAAAGCTTACTTCCCCCGTTTTTTAAAATCACAGCTTCTAGAAGGTTTACATGATTACTTAAAAAACACGAGTGTTTAGAAAATGTGTTTTATATCATGAATGGAATCAACAAAGTATGCACATTCTACGTCATAACGACTTTCTATAGTTTGCGCATGCATCCGGAAATAAGAAAAGCTTACTTCCCCCGTGTTTTACAATCACAGCTTCTAGAAGGTTTACATGATTTCTTAAAAAACACGAGTTTTAGAAAATGTGTTTTATTTCATAAATGGAATCAACAAAGTATGCACATTCTACATCATAACAACTTTCTATAGTTTGCGCATGCGTTCGGAAATAAGAAAAGTTTACTTCCCCCGTTTTTTTAAATCACAGCTTCGAGAAGGTTTATATGATTTCTTAAAAAACACGAGTTTTTAGAAAATGTGTTTTATTTCATAAATAGAATCAACAAAGTATGCACATTCTACGTCATAACGACTTTCTATAGTTTGCGCATTCGTCCGGAAATAAGAAAAGCTTACTTCCACCGTTTTTCAAAATCACAGCTTCTAGAAGGTTTACATGATTTCGTAAAAAACACGAGTTTTTAGAAGATGTGTTTTATTTCATAAATGGAATCAACAAAGTATGCACATTCTGCGTCATAATGACTTTCTATAGTTTGCGGTTGCGTTTGGAAATAAGAAAAGCTTACTTCCCCCGTTTTTTAAGATCACAGCTTCTTGAAGGTTTACATGATTTCTTAAAAAACACGAGTTTTTAGAAAATGTGTTTTATTTCATAAATGGAATCAACAAAGTATGCACATTCTACGTCATAACGAATTTCTATAGTTTGCGCACGCTTCCGGAAATAAGAAAAGCTTACTTCCACCTTTTTTTTAAAATCACAACTTCTAGAAGGTTTACATGATTTCTCAAAAAACACGAGTTTTTAGAAAAAGTGTTTTATTTCATAAATGGAATCAACAAAGTATGCACATTCTATGTCATAACGACTTTCTATAGTTTGCGCATGCGTCCGGAAATAAGAAAAGCTTACTTCCCCCGTTTTTTAAAATCACAGCTTCTAGAAGGTTTACATGAGTTCTTAAAAAACACGAGTTTTTAGAAAATGTGTTTTATTTCATAAATGGAATGAACAAAGTATGCACATTCTACGTCATAACGACTTTCTATAGTTTGCGCACGCGTCCGGAAATAAGAAAAGCTTACTTCCACCATTTTTTAAAATCACAACTTCTAGAAGGTTTAAATGATTTCTTATAAAACACGACTTTTTAGAAAATGTGTTTAATTTCATAAATGGAATCAACAAATAATGAACATTCTACGTCATAACGACTTTCTATAGTTTGCGCGTGCGTCCGGAAATAAGAAAAGCTTACTTCCACCATTTTTTAAAATCACAGCTTCTAGAAGGTTTACATGATTTCGTAAAAAACACGAGTTTTTAGAAAATGTGTTTTTTTTCATAAATGGAATCTACAAAGTATGCACATTCTACGTCATAACGACTTTCTATAGTTTTTGCATTCGTCGGGAAATAAGAAAAGCTTACTTCCACCGTTTTTTAAAATCACAACTTCTAGAAGGTTTACATGATTTCGTTAAAAACACGACTTTTTAGAAAATCTGTTTTATTTCATAAATGGAATCTACAAAGTATGCACATTCGACGTCATAACGACTTTCTATAGTTTGCGCATGCGTCCGGAAATAAGAAACGCTTACTTCCCCCGTTTTTTAAAATCATAGCTTCTAGAAGGTTTACATGATTTCGTAAAAGAGACGAGTTTTTAGAAAATGTGTTTTATATCATAAATGGAATCTACAAAGTATGCACATTCTACGTCATAACGACTTTCTATAGTTTGCGCATGTGTCCGGAAATAAGAAAAGCTTACTTTGCCTGTTTTTTAAAATCACAGCTTCTAGAAGGTTTACATGATTTCGTAAAAAACACGAGTTTTTAGAAAATGTGTTTTATTTCATAAATGGAATCAACAAAGTATACACATTCTACGTCATAACGACTTTCTATAGTTTACGCATGCGTTTGGAAATAAGAAAAGGTTACTTCCCCCATTTTTTAAAATCACAGCTTCTGGAAGGTTTACATGATTTCTTAAAAAACACGAGTTTTTAGAAAATGTGTTTTATTTCATAAATGGAATCAAAAAAGTATGCACATTCTACGTCATAACGACTTTCTATAGTTTGCGCATGCGTCCGGAAATAAGAAAAGCTTCCTTCCACCGTTTTTTAAAATCACAGCTTCTAGAAGGTTTACATGATTTCGTAAAAAACACGAGTTTTTTGAAAATGTGTTTTATTTCACAAATGGAATCTACAAAGTATGCACATTCTACGTCATAACGACTTTCTATAGTTTGTGCATGCGTCCGGAAATAAGAAAAGCTTACTTCCCCCGTTTTTTAAAATCACAGCTTCTAGAAGGTTTACATGATTTTGTAAAAAACACGAGTTTTTAGAAAATGTGTTTTATTTCATAAATGGAATCTACAAAGTATGCACATTCTACGTCATAACGACTTTCTATAGTTTGCGCATGCGTCCGGAAATAAGAAAAGCTTACTTCCACCGTTTTCTAAAATCACCGTTTCTAGAGGATTTACATGATTTCTTAAAAAACACGAGTTTTTAGAAAATGTGTTTTATTTCATAAATGGAATCAACAAAGTATGCACATTCTACGTCATAACGACTTTTTATAGTTTGCGCATTCGTCGGGAAATAAGAAAAGCTTACTTCCACCGTTTTTTAAAATCACAGCTTCTAGAAGGTTTAAATGATTTCGTAAAAAACATGAGTTTTTAGAAAATGTGTTTTATTTCATAAATGGAATCTACAAGGTATGCACATTCTACGTCATAAAGACTTTCTATAGTTTTCGCATGCGTCCGAAAATAAGAAAAGCTTACTTCCCCCGTTATTTAAAATCACAGCTTCTAGAGGGTTTACATGATTTCTTAAAAAACACGAGTTTTTAGAAAATGTGTTTTATTTCATAAATGGAATAAAAAAAGTATGCACATTCTACGTCATAACGACTTTCTATTGTTTGCGAATGCGTCCAGAAATAAGAAAAGCGTACTTCCCTCGTTTTTTAAAATCACAGCTTCTAGAAGGTTTACATGATTTCCTAAAAAACACAAGTTTTGAGAAAATGTGTTTTATTTCATAAATGGAATCAACAAAGTATGCACATTCTACGTCATAACGAATTTCTATAGATTGCGCATGCATCCGGAAATAAGAAAAGTTTACTTCCATCGTTTCTTAAAATCACAGCTTCTAGAAGGTTTACATGATTTCTTAAAAAAAACGAGTTTTTAGAAAATGTGTTTTATTTCATAAATGGAATCAACAAAGTATGCACATTCTATGTCATAACGAATTTCTATAGTTTGCGCATTCGTTCGGAAATATGAAAAGCTTACTTCCACCGTTTTTTAAAATCACGGCTTCTAGAAGGTTTACATGATTTTGTAAAAAACACGAGTTTTTAGAAAATGTGTTTTATTTCATAAATGGAATCTACAAAGTATGCACATTCTACGTCATAACGACTTTCTATAGTTTGCGCATGCGTCCGGAAATAAGAAAAGCTTACTTCCACCGTTTTCTAAAATCACAGCTTCTATAAGGTTTACATGATTTCTTAAAAAACAGGAGTTTTTAGAAAATGTGTTTTATTTCATAAATGGAATGTACAAAGTATGCACATTCTACGTCATAACGAATTTCTATTGTTTGCGAATGCGTCCGGAAATAAGAAAAGCGTACTTCCCCCGTTTTTTAAAATCACAGCTTCTAGAAGGTTTACATGATTTCCTAAAAAACACAAGTTTTTAGAAAATGTGTTTTATTTCATAAATGGAATCAACAAAGTATGCACATTCTACGTCATAACGACTTTCTATAGTTTGCGCATGCGTCTGGAAATAAGAAAAGCTTACTTCCACCGTTTTTTAAAATCACAGCTTGTAGAAGGTTTACATGATTTCGTAAAAAACACGAGTTTTTAGAAAATGTGTTTTATTTCATAAATGGAATCAACAAAGTATGCACATTCTACTTCATAACGACTTTCTATAGTTTGCGCATGCGTCCGGAAATAAGAAAAGCTTACTTCCACCGTTTTTTAAATTCACCGCTTCTAGAAGGTTTATATGATTTCTTAAAAAACACGAGTTTTTAGAAAATCTGTTTTATTTCATAAATGGAATCAACAAATTATGCATTTTTTAGGTCATAACGACTTTCTATAGTTTGCTTATTCGTCCGGAAGTAAGAAAAGCTTACTTCCCCCGTTTTTTGAAATCACATCATCTAGAAGGTTTACATGATTTCTTAAAAAACTCGAGTTTTTAGAAAATGTGTTATATTTCATAAATGGAATCAACAAAGTATGCACATTCTACGTCATAACGACTTTCTATAGCTTGCGCATGCGTCCGGAAATAAGAAAAGCTTACTTCCACCGTTTTTTAAAATCACAGCTTCTATAAGGTTTACATGATTTCTTAAAAAACATGAGTTTTTAGAAAATGTGTTTTATTTGATAAATGGAATCAACAAAGTATGCACATTCTACGTCATAACAACTTTCTATAGTTTGCGCATTCGTTCGGAAATATGAAAAGCTTACTTCCACCGTTTTTTAAAATCACAGCTTCTAGAAGGTTTACATGATTTTGTAAAAAACATGAGTTTTTAGAAAATGTGTTTTATTTCATAAATGGAATGTACAAAATATGCACATTCTACATCATAACGACTTTCTATAGTTTGCGCATGCGTCTGGAAATAAGAAAAGCTTACTTCCCCCGTTTTTTAAAATCACAGCTTCTAGAAGGTTTACATGATTTCTTAAAAAACACGAGTTTTTAGAAAATGTGTTTTATTTCATAAATGGAATCAACAAAGTATGCACATTCTACGTCATAACGAATTTCTATAGTTTGCGCATGAGTCCGTAAATAAGAAAAGCTTACTTCCCCCATTTTTTAAAATCACAGCTTCTCGAAGGTTTACATGATTTCTTAAAAAACACGAGTTTTTAGAAAATGTGTTTTATTTCATAAATGGAATCTACAAAGTATGCATATTCTATGTCATAACGACTTTCTATAGTTTGCGCATGCGTCCGGAAATAAGAAATGCTTACTTCCCCCGTTTTTTAAAATCACAGCTTCTAGAAGGTTTTTATGATTTCGTAAAAGACACGCGTTTTCAGAAAATATGTTTTATTTCATAAATGGAATCTACAAAATATGCACATTCTACGTCATAACGACTTTCTATAGTTTGCGCATGCATCCGCAAATTAGAAAAGCTTAATTCCGTCGTTTTTTAAAATCACAGCTTCTAGAAGGTTTACATGATTTCTTAAAAGACACGAGTTTTTAGAAAATGTGTTTTATTTCATAAATGGAATCTACAAAGTATGCACATTCTAAGTCATAACGACTTTCTATAGTTTGCGCATGCGTCCGGAAATAAGAAAAGCTTACTTCCACCGTTTTTTAAAATCACAACTTCTAGAAGGTTAACATGATTTCTTAAAAAACACGAGTTTTTAGAAAATGTGTTTTATTTCATAAATGGAATCTACAAAGTATGTACATTCTACGTCCTAACGACTTTCTATAGTTTGCGCTTGCATCCGGAAATAAGAAAAGCTTACTTACCCCTTTTTTTAAAATCACAGCTTCTGGAAGGTTTACATGATTTCTTAAAAAACACGAGTTTTTAGAAAATGTGTTTTATTTCATAAATGGAATCAACAAAGTATGCACATTCTACGTCATAACGACTTTCTATAGTTTGCGCATGCGTCTAGAAATAAGAAAAGCTTACTTCCACCGTTTTTTAAAATCACAGCTTGTAGAAGGTTTACATGATTTCGTAAAAAACACGAGTTTTTAGAAAATGTGTTTTATTTCATAAATGGAATCAACAAAGTATGCACATTCTACTTCATAATGACTTCCTATAGTTTGCGCATGCGTCCGGAAATAAGAAAAGCTTACTTCCACCGTTTTTTAAATTCACCGCTTCTAGAAGGTTTATATGATTTCTTAAAAAACACGAGTTTTTAGAAAATCTGTTTTATTTCATAAATGGAATCAACAAAGTATGCATTTTTTACGTCATAACGACTTTCTATAGTTTGCTTATTCGTCCGGAAATAAGAAAAGCTTACTTCCCCCGTTTTTTGAAATCACAACATCTAGAAGGTTTACATGATTTCTTAAAAAACTCGAGTTTTTAGAAAATGTGTTATATTTCATAAATGGAATCAACAAAGTATGCACATTCTACGTCATAACGACTTTCTATAGCTTGCGCATGCGTCCGGAAATAAGAAAAGCTTACTTCCACCGTTTTTTAAAATCACAGCTTCTAGAAGGTTTACATGATTTCTTAAAAAACATGAGTTTTTAGAAAATGTGTTTTATTTGATAAATGGAATCAAAAAAGTATGCACATTCTACGTCATAACGACTTTCTATTGTTTGTGCATTCGTTCGGAAATATGAAAAGCTTACTTCCACCGTTTTTTAAAATCACAGCTTCTAGAAGGTTTACATGATTTTGTAAAAAACATGAGTTTTTAGAAAATGTGTTTTATTACATAAATGGAATCTACAAAATATGCACATTCTACATCATAACGACTTTCTATAGTTTGCGCATGCGTCTGGAAATAAGAAAAGCTTACTTACCCCGTTTTTTAAAATCACAGCTTCTAGAAGGTTTACATGATTTCTTAAAAAACACGAGTTTTTAGAAAATGTGTTTTATTTCATAAATGGAATCAACAAAGTATGCACATTCTACGTCATAACGAATTTCTATAGTTTGCGCATGACTCCGTAACTAAGAAAAGCTTACTTCCCCCATTTTTTAAAATCACAGCTTCTCGAAGGTTTACATGATTTCTTAAAAAACACGAGTTTTTAGAAAATGTGTTTTATTTCATAAATGGAATCTACAAAGTATGCACATTCTATGTCATAACGACTTTCTATAGTTTGCGCATGCGTCCGGAAATAAGAAATGCTTACTCCCCCCGTTTTTTAAAATCACAGCTTCTAGAAGGTTTTTATGATTTCGTAAAAGACACGCGTTTTCAGAAAATATGTTTTATTTCATAAATGGAATCTACAAAATATGCACATTATACGTCATAACGACTTTCTATAGTTTGTGCATGCGTCCGCAAATTAGAAAAGCTTACTTCCGCCGTTTTTTAAAATCACAGCTTCTAGAAGGTTTACATGATTTCTTAAAAGACACGAGTTTTTAGAAAATGTGTTTTATTTCATAAATGGAATCTACAAAGTATGCACATTCTAAGTCATAACAACTTTCTATAGTTTGCGCATGCGTCCGGAAATAAGAAAAGCTTACTTCCACCGTTTTTTAAAATCACAACTTCTAGAAGGTTAACATGATTTCTTAAAAAACATGAGTTTTTAGAAAATGTGTTTTATTTCATAAATGGAATCAAGAAAGTATGCACATTCTACGTCATAACGACTTTCTATAGTTTTCGCATGAGTCCGGAAATAAGAAAAGCTTACTTCCCCCGTTTCTTAAAATCACAGCTTCTGGAAGGTTTACATGATTTCTTAAAAAACAAGAGTTTTTAGAAAATGTGTTTTATTTCATAAATGGAATCAACAAAGTATGCACATTCTACGTCATAACGACTTTCTATAGTTTGCGCATGCGTCCGGAAATAAGAAAAGATTACTTCCCCCGTTTTTTAAAATCACAGCTTCTAGAAGGTTTACATGATTTCGTAAAAAACACGAGTTTTTAGAAAATGTGTTTTATTTCATAAATGGAATCAACAAAGTATGCACATTCTATGTCATAACTAATTTCTATAGTTTGTGCATTCGTCCGGAAATAAGAAAAGCTTACTTCCACCGTTTTTTAAAATCACAGCTTCTAGAAGGTTTACATGATTTCGTAAAAAACACGAGTTTTAGAAAATGTGTTTTATTTCATAAATGGAATCAACAAAGTATGCACATTCTACGTCATAACGACTTTCTATTGTTTGCGCATTCGTTCGGAAATATGAAAAGCTTACTTCCACCGTTTTTTAAAATCACAGCTTCTAGAAGGTTTACATGATTTTGTAAAAAACATGAGTTTTTAGAAAATGTGTTTTATTTCATAAATGGAATCTACAAAATATGCACATTCTACATCATAACGACTTTCTATAGTTTGCGCATGCGTCTGGAAATAAGAAAAGCTTACTTACCCCGTTTTTTAAAATCACAGCTTCTAGAAGGTTTACATGATTTCTTAAAAAACATGAGTTTTTAGAAAATGTGTTTTATTTCATAAATGGAATCAACAAAGTATGCACATTCTACGTCATAACGAATTTCTATAGTTTGCGCATGACTCCGTAACAAAGAAAAGCTTACTTCCCCCATTTTTTAAAATCACAGCTTCTCGAAGGTTTACATGATTTCTTAAAAAACACGAGTTTTTAGAAAATGTGTTTTATTTCATAAATGGAATCTACAAAGTATGCACATTCTATGTCATAACGACTTTCTATAGTTTGCGCATGCGTCCGGAAATAAGAAATGCTTACTCCCCCCGTTTTTTAAAATCACAGCTTCTAGAAGGTTTTTATGATTTCGTAAAAGACACGCGTTTTCAGAAAATATGTTTTATTTCATAAATGGAATCTACAAAATATGCACATTATACGTCATAACGACTTTCTATAGTTTGTGCATGCGTCCGCAAATTAGAAAAGCTTACTTCCGCCGTTTTTTAAAATCACAGCTTCTAGAAGGTTTACATGATTTCTTAAAAGACACGAGTTTTTAGAAAATGTGTTTTATTTCATAAATGGAATCTACAAAGTATGCACATTCTAAGTCATAACAACTTTCTATAGTTTGCGCATGCGTCCGGAAATAAGAAAAGCTTACTTCCACCGTTTTTTAAAATCACAACTTCTAGAAGGTTAACATGATTTCTTAAAAAACATGAGTTTTTAGCAAATGTGTTTTATTTCATAAATGGAATCAAGAAAGTATGCACATTCTACGTCATAACGACTTTCTATAGTTTTCGCATGAGTCCGGAAATAAGAAAAGCTTACTTCCCCCGTTTTTTAAAATCACAGCTTCTGGAAGGTTTACATGATTTCTTAAAAAACAAGAGTTTTTAGAAAATGTGTTTTATTTCATAAATGGAATCAACAAAGTATGCACATTCTACGTCATAACGACTTTCTATAGTTTGCGCATGCGTCCGGAAATAAGAAAAGATTACTTCCCCCGTTTTTTAAAATCACAGCTTCTAGAAGGTTTACATGATTTCGTAAAAAACACGAGTTTTTAGAAAATGTGTTTTATTTCATAAATGGAATCAACAAAGTATGCACATTCTATGTCATAACTAATTTCTATAGTTTGTGCATTCGTCCGGAAATAAGAAAAGCTTACTTCCACCGTTTTTTAAAATCACAGCTTCTAGAAGGTTTACATGATTTCGTAAAAAACACGAGTTTTAGAAAATGTGTTTTATTTCATAAATGGAATCTACAAAGTATGCAGATTCTATGTCATAACGAATTTCTATAGTTTGCGCATGCGTCCGGAAATAAGAAAAGCTTACTTCCCCCATTTTTTAAAATCAGAGCTTCTAGATGGTTTACATGATTTCTTAAAAAACACGAGTTTTTAGAAAATGTGTTTTATTTCATAAATGGAATCAACAAAGTATGCACATTCTACGTCATAACGAATTTCTATAGTTTGCGCATGCGTCCGGAAATAAGAAAAGCTTACTTCCCCCATTTTTTAAAATCACAGCTTCTAGATGTTTTACATGATTTCTTAAGAAACACGAGTTTTTAGAAAATGTGTTTTATTTCATAAATGGAATCAACAAAGTATGCACATTCTACGTCATAACAACTTTCTATAGTTTGCGCATGCGTTTGGAAATAAGAAACGCTTACTTCCCCCGTTTTTTTAAATCACAGCTTCTAGAAGGTTTACATGATTTCGTAAAAAACACATGTTTTTAGAAAATGTGTTTTATTTCATAAATGGAATCTACAAAGTATGCACATTCTACGTCATAACAACTTTCTATAGTTTGCGCATGCGTTCGGAAATAAGAAAAGCTTACTTCCACCATTTTCTAAAATCACAGCTGCTATAAGGTTTACATGATTTCTTAAAAAACACGAGTTTTTAGAAAATGTGTTTTATTTCATAAATGGAATGTACAAAGTATGCACATTCTACGTCATAACAACTTTCTATAGTTTGCGCATGCCTCCGGAAATAAGAAAAGCTTACTTCCCCCGTTTTTTAAAATCACAGCTTCTAGAAGGTTTACATGATTTATTAAAAAACACGAGTTTTTAGAAAATATGTTTTATTTCATAAATGGAATCTACAAAGTATGAACATTCTAAGTCATAACGACTTTCTATAGTTTGCGGATGCGTCTAGAAATAAGAATAGCTTACTTCCCCCATTTTTTAAAATCACAGCTTCTAGAAGGTTTACATGATTTCTTAAAAAACACCTGTTTTTAGAAAAAGTGTTTTATTTCATAAATGGAATCAACAAAGTATGCACATTCTAAGTCATAACGACTTTCTATAGTTTGCGCATGCGTCTGGAAATAAGAAAAGCTTACTTGCACCGTTTTTTAAAATCACAGGTTCTAGAAGGTTTACATAATTTCGTAAAAAACACGAGTTTTTAGAAAATGTGTTTTATATCATCAATGGAATCAACAAAGTATGCACATTCTACTTCATAACGACTTTCTATAGTTTCCGCATGCGTCCGGAAATAAGAAAAGCTTACTTCCACCGTTTTTTAAAATCACAGCTTCTAGAAGGTTTACATGATTTCGTAAAAAACATGAGTTTTTAGAAAGTGTGTTTTATTCCATAAATGGAATCTACAAAGTATGCACATTCTACTTCATAACGACTTTCTATAGTTTGCGCATGCGTCCGGAAATAAGAAAAGCTTATTTCCACCGTTTTTAAAAATCACAGCTTCTAGAAGGTTTACATGATTTCGTAAAAAACACGAGTTTTTAGAAAATGTGTTTTATTTCATAAATGGAATCTAAAAAGTATGCACATTCTACATCATAACGACTTTCTATAGTTTGCGCATGCGTCCCGAAATAAGAAACGCTTACTTCCCCCTTTTTTTAAAATCACAGCTTTTAGAAGGTTTACATGTTTTCGTAAAAGACACGAGTTTTTAGAAAATGTGTTTTATTTCATAAATGGAATCTACAAAGTATGCACATTCTACGTCATAACGACTTTCTATAGTTTGCGCATGCATCCGGAAATAAGAAAAGCTTACTTCCCCCGTTTTTTACAATCACAGCTTCTAGAAGGTTTACATAATTTCGTAAAAAACACGAGTTTTTAGAAAATGTGTTTTATATCATCAATGGAATCAACAAAGTATGCACATTCTACTTCATAACAACTTTCTATAGTTTGCGCATTCGTCCGGAAATAAGAAAAGCTTACTTCCATCGTTTTTTAAAATCACAGCTTCTAGAAGGTTTACATGATTTCGTAAAAAACACGAGTTTTTAAAAAATGTGTTTTATTTCATAAATGGAATCTAAAAAGTATGCACATTCTACATCATAACGACTTTCTATAGTTTGTGCATGCGTCCGGAAATAAGAAACGCTTACTTCCCCCTTTTTTTAAAATCACAGCTTCTAGAAGGTTTACATGTTTTAGTAAAAGACACGAGTTTTTAGAAAATGTGTTTTATTTCATAAATAGAATCAACAAATTATGCACATTCTACGTCATAACGACTTTCTATAGTTTGCGCATTCGTACGGAAATAAGAAAAGCTTACTTCCACCGTTTTTCAAAATCACAGCTTCTAGAAGGTTTACATGATTTCGTAAAAAACACGAGTTTTTAGAAGATGTGTTTTATTTCATAAATGGAATCAACAAAGTATGCACATTCTGCGTCATAATGACTTTCTATAGTTTGCGGTTGCGTTTGAAAATAAGAAAAGCTTACTTCCCCCGTTTTTTGAGATCACAGCTTCTAGAAGGTTTACATGATTTCTTAAAAAACACGAGTTTTTAGAAAATGTGTTTTATTTCATAAATGGAATCAACAAAGTATGCACATTCTACGTCATAACGACTTTCTATAGTTTGCGCACGCGTCCGGAATTAAGAAAAGCTTACTTCCACCGTTTTTTAAAATCACAACTTCTAGAAGGTTTACATGATTTCTCAAAAAACACGAGTTTTTAGAAAAAGTGTTTTATTTCATAAATGGAATCAACAAGGTATGCACATTCTATGTCATAACGACTTTCTATAGTTTGCGCATGCGTCCGGAAATAAGAAAAGCTTACTTCCACCGTTTTTTAAAATCACAGCTTCTAGAAGGTTTACATGATTTCGTAAAAAACACGAGTTTTTAGAAAATGTGTTTTATTTCATAAATGGAATCTACAAAGTATGCACATTCTATGTCATAACGACTTTCTATAGTTTGAGCATGCGTCCGGAAATAAGAAATGCTTACTTCCCCCGTTTTTTAAAATCCCAGCTTCTAGAAGGTTTACATGATTTCGTAAAAGACACGAGTTTTTAGAAAATGTGTTTTATTTCATAAATGGAATATACAAAGTATGCACATTCTACGTCATAACGACTTTTTAGAGTTTGCGCATGAGTTTCGAAATAAGAAAAGCTTACTTCCCCCATTTTTTAAAATCACATCTTCTAGAAGGTTTACATGATTTCTTAAAAAACACGAGTTTTTAGAAAATGTGTTTTATTCCATAAATAGAATCAACAAAGTATGCACATTCTACGTCATAACGACTTTCTATAGTTTGCGCATTCGTCCGGAAATAAGAAAAGCTTACTTCCACCGTTTTTTAAAATCACAGCTTCTAGAAGGTTTACATGATTTCGTAAAAAACACGAGTTTTTAGAAAATGTGTTTTATTTCATAAATGGAATCTACAAAGTATGCACATTCTATGTCATAACGACTTTCTATAGTTTGAGCATGCGTCCGGAAATAAGAAATGCTTACTTCCCCCGTTTTTTAAAATCCCAGCTTCTAGAAGGTTTACATGATTTCGTAAAAGACACGAGTTTTTAGAAAATGTGTTTTATTTCATAAATGGAATATACAAAGTATGCACATTCTACGTCATAATGACTTTCTATAGTTTGCGCATTCCTCCGAAAATAAGAAAAGCTTACTTCCACCGTTTTTTAAAATCACAGCTTCTAGAAGGTTTACATGATTTCGTAAAAAACACGAGTTTTTAGAAAATGTGTTTTATTTCATCAATGTAATATACAAAGTATGCACATTCTATGTCATAACAACTTTCTATAGTTTTTGCATGCGTCCGGAAATAAGAAAAGCTTACTTCCACCGTTTTTTAAAATCACAGCTTCTAGAAGATTTACATGATTTCGTAAAAAACACGAGTTTTTAGAAAATGTGTTTTATTTCATAAATGGAATCCACAAAGTATGCACTTTCTACATCATAACGAATTTCTATAGTTTGTGCATGCGTCCGGAAATAAGAAAATCTTACTTCCCCCGTTTTTTAAAATCACAGCTTCTAGAAGGTTTACATGATTTCTTAAAAAGCACGAGTTTTTAGAAAATGTGTTTTATTTCATAAATGGAATCAACAAAGTATGCACATTCTACGTCATAACGACTTTCTATAGTTTGAGCATGCGTTTGGAAATAAGAAAAGCTTACTTCTCCCGTTTTTTAAAATCACAGCTTCTAGAAGGTTTACATGATTTCTTAAAAAACATGAGTTTTATAAAATGTGTTTTATTTCATAAATGGCATCTACAAAGTATGCACATTCTACGTCATAACGACTTTCTATAGTTTGCGCATGCGTACGGAAATAAGAAAAGCTTACTTCCACCGTTTTTTAAAATCACCGCTTCTAGAAGGTTTACATGATTTCTTAAGAAACACGAGTTTTTAGAAAATGTGTTTTATTTCATAAATGGAATCAACAAAGTATGCACATTCTACGTCATAACGACTTTCTATAGTTTGCGCATGCGTCCGGAAATAAGAAAAGCTTACTTCCCCCGTTTTTTAAAATGACGGCTTCTAGAAGGTTTACATGATTTATTAAAAAACACGAGTTTTTAGAAAATGTGTTTTATTTCATAAATGGAATCTACAAAGTATGCACATTCTACGTCAGAACGACTTTTTAGAGTTTGTGCATGAGTTTCGAAATAAGAAAAGCTTACTTCCCCCGTTTTTTAAAATCACATCTTCTAGAAGGTTTACATGATTTCTTAAAAAGCACGAGTTTTTAGAAAATGTGTTTTATTTCATAAATGGAATCAACAAAGTATGCACATTCTACGTCATAACGACTTTCTATAGTTTGAGCATGCGTTTGGAAATAAGAAAAGCTTACTTCTCCCGTTTTTTAAAATCACAACTTCTAGAAGGTTCACATGATTTCTTAAAACACATGAGTTTTTAGAAAATTTGTTTTATTTCATAAATGGCATCTACAAAGTATGCACATTCTACGTCATAACGACTTTCTATAGTTTGCGCATGCGTACGGAAATAAGAAAAGCTTACTTCCACCGTTTTTTAAAATCACCGCTTCTAGAAGGTTTACATGATTTCTTAAGAAACACGAGTTTTTAGAAAATGTGTTTTATTTCATAAATGGAATCAACAAAGTATGCACATTCTACGTCATAACGAATTTCTATAGTTTGCGCATGTGTCCGGAAATAAGAAAAGCTTACTTCCCCCGTTTTTTAAAATGACGACTTCTAGAAGGTTTACATGATTTATTAAAAAACACGAGTTTTTAGAAAATGTGTTTTATTTCATAAATGGAATCTACAAAGTATGTACATTCTATATCAGAACGACTTTTTAGAGTTTGTGCATGAGTTTCGAAATAAGAAAAGCTTACTTCCCCCGTTTTTTAAAATCACATCTTCTAGAAGGTTTACATGATTTCTTAAAAAACACGAGTTTTTAGAAAATGTGTTTTATTCCATAAATAGAATCAACAAAGTATGCACATTCTACGTCATAACGACTTTCTATAGTTTGAGCATTCGTCCGGAAATAAGAAAAGCTTACTTCCACCGTTTTTTAAAATCACAGCTTCTAGAAGGTTTACATGATTTCGTAAAAAACACGAGTTTTTAGAAAATGTGTTTTATTTCATAAATGGAATCTACAAAGTATGCACATTCTATGTCATAACGACTTTCTATAGTTTGAGCATGCGTCCGGAAATAAGAAATGCTTACTTCCCCCGTTTTTTAAAATCCCAGCTTCTAGAAGGTTTACATGATTTCGTAAAAGACACGAGTTTTTAGAAAATGTGTTTTATTTCATAAATGGAATATACAAAGTATGCACATTCTGTTGAGATATTGTAACTTCAAAGAATATTATATTTGTACTTTATTATTCCGGAGATGATTCATTCCTCCGTGAAGATCTTATTGTATATCCGGAGATGTTTATTCCTCCGTCGGAATGTGGTAACTTGGGTTATTAGACTTCCCTAGTGGGGGTCGGCCCTGTATGTGTTATGTGGGTCAAAGGGTTATTAGACCACCCTAGAGGGGTCGGCCCAATCAGTTATAATGGGGTATTTAACCTAATGGTTAAATACGAGCCTACATGTACTTGTGTAAAATACATATCAGAGTAGTGTATAAATAGAGGAGGTGTGTTCCTCATTATACACACTCACTCACTTGACAAAGGCGCATTTGTGGAGGAGAGGTCTGCTATGGAGGAGAAGGAGCTTATGCTCAGGGTTTGCATCTTTGTATATTGCTGGTCATCTATATTGAGGAAGCTTTGCTGGGTTTTCTACCCCATGAGGGTTTCCCAGGATAAATCTCTGTCTCTTGTGTTTATGCTGTGCTTGTTGTTTCTTCAGTGATCCTGTATATGCTATTATTGTGAAATGGAATGTAATGCTGCTATTTTCTGTCTTAGCATATTGAATTTTAACATGGTATCAGAGCTAACCTGAAGGAAGACAAGGTATGGCACTAAAGACACTTGCTTTACTTACGACAATTTGAAGGTTAGGGTTTTACATAGCAAAAACTAGTCATCGTAGCAATTTCGCTATAAATCCGTTTTGGCGAAGTTTTCGGATCTGAAATTGTTACAGGACGAAGCTAACATCTCCAGGTACCTTGTGTCCAAAGGACAACCTCTAATTCGTTGTACTTTGTGATTTATGATCAGTACAAGTTAGGGTTTCTGCCTCTTCCAGATCTCAGTCAAAATCAGGTGACCTTGGGAAAAAGGTCATAACTTGGGCTAGGAAGCTCCAAATGAAATTTCGTGAAAAGTGAAAGGTAGTACACAGACTGTACTATCTCAGAAAACTTTTTCAGAGGCCGAAGTTGAACCAGTGACACGTGGCACGTCGTACAAGTTCTCTCTCCTGTATTATCCCATAAACAGGTCACGTTGCGACACTTGGCATAACTCTCTCTCAGAGAATCCAATTGAGGTCAGACCTGTCAGGATGGAAAGATAACAGGCCGAGCTATCTCAAAAAACTTTTTCAGAGGCCGAAGGTCAAACAGTGACACGTGGCATGCCGTACAAGTTCGCTCTCCTGTATTTTCCCAAAACAGGTCACGTTGCGACATTTGGCATAACTCTCTCTCAGAGAATCCAATTGAGGTCAGACCTGTCAGGATGGAAAGATAACAGGTCAGGCTATCTCAAGAAACTTTTTCAGATCCTGTGGATCAAAAATTTCAGAGTTACACCAGAAACAATCAGGTACATATTTCTGTCAAAACAGAATTATTTTTTGGTACCTTCATTCATGGCTTCCGGAATTTAGGGCTTTGGAGAAAGTTGGAATTTCTGTAATCGGAGACCACGGCTGGATGCTACTCATCAAAATAGAAATTTAGAGACCAAGATCAGAATTCTTGGTTGGGCAGAAGGCCGGGTTTGATTAGACCCTAGTTCGGGACCTTGATCAGAAAAGTGGAAAATTAGGGCTTCTGTAAAAATGGGAATTTTTGAAATCTGTGACCACAGCTGGAAGTTCCTCAGAAAAATAGAAGTTTAGAGCTGTGGATCATACATTTTTATTGGGTAGAAGAGTGGGATTCATCAAACCCCAGTTCAGGGTCACGTCCAGTGAATCCGGAAGTTTCAAAGACAATTTTGAGGGGTCAAACTTTGGAGATTTCAAAACTGAATTATGCTAGTTTGATCAGCTCAGCAAGACACATCCTTCCATCCATTCAGAAGTGTGAAAGTCAAAGATTGAATTTTTAGGGTTTCGCTAGCAAACCCTAATCAAGCTCCAGATCAAGTTTCAGGGGGAGTTGAGGCTAAGGCCTTACATAAGAAGACTACAAAAAATCTCGACAGGTATGACTTAAGGAGGTTCAGGTATGCCTTGAAATCTGATTCTTGATTAAGTTCATAATGTGTTTGTCTTCATGTTAGTTATTAGTACAATCTTGATTAATGTTATTAATTGTCTTATCACCCTAGTACCAATATGAATGCATGTGAATGATTAAAGACATTCATTGATTAGGGCTATATGATTGTACTTATGCATTATGGTGTTGTGTGAGGTTGATGTTGTCTGCTAACAAGATACAGGTACATTACAAAAGACAAATCAAGTTCCATGACCATGACAACATGAAAACAAAGACTCACGAGGTATGTATGACTTTGTTATATTATGTTTAACCTACGAGACATGCAGGTTCTAGCTCAAGATCTCTAAATCATTGAAGAGACTGTTTAGGTATGTTGTACATAACTAAGCAGGTATACTAATCCAGGTATGTTTTTCTATGTCATGTTAGAATCTTACCTTGTGTAAGTATACTTGGTATGATTGGTTAGTAATCAAGGGTTTATGCATATTATGTCTCTTATCTTAGTTGATGATTTAACTAACTAGATCAAACAAGAATATGCATGAGTAAAAGAAGACTTCCTTGAAACCCTGAATACTAATGATCATGACTGTACATATTCAAGATTATTTAGAATTAGAATGTTTTTGAGAATATACTAATGAATGAATGTTTGTGTATGAGATCATGAGGATGACACTAGTGCACACTTGAGCATGCACAGTGGTACAGAATGAATAGAAGTTCAAAGGACATATAGAAGATCAAGCGGGAGGCAACCACACAAACATAAAAGATAAGTATTTGAGTTGTTATTTGAAATAGTAAATGATATTTCTTGTATGCATATTTGTATTCCTAGAACATATCATGCTGAGTGCAAACATTCATAGAGCATTGAACATTATACTACTAATATGCATATGATTGGTAAGTTGGACAAACATTCCATTGTTGCTTGTCTAGAATGAAACCTCTTTGCTGACATGCTGAGAGCTGTGCACACTCTCGATAGTATGTTCTGGTAGAGATGGAAGGCATCTAGATAGCCACTGTATGCATACAGGATATGGGAAAGTGTTGTGCCAAAGTATTGGTCAAGATAGTTGCATAACTATGTAAATGATATCTGTATGCATAATAGGTTATCATGATTTCATGATTATGAAGGATTACTAATCATGTACTTAATTTTGTTTTGTAGGAAAGATCATGAAGAATAATGAACACCGAACAAGTGATGGATGTTCAACAAGAATATTAAAAATCAAACAAAATATAGAAGGCTTGTGGCTAGAAGATTCTCTTAGAAAGAGGAAGAGAATCATGATGAGATGTTTGCTCCAAGTGGCTAGATAAGACCATTCTCTTAATGGTGCAATTAAAGAAGAAGTGTGAATCAGGTTCTGTATGGGTTCCCAGGATTGATAGTATATTGATGAGAATACATGTGGGGATTGTATCATCCTTGAACACATGTTCTAAAGTGAGCCGTAGACGTATGGTCTCCGAAAATGAAGTCCTTAGTGGACAGGTAGGGATTGTATCATCCCTGGACTTCGGTCCCTGAATAGATCCGTAGACGTATGGTCTCCGAAAATGAAGTCCTTAGTGGACAGGTAGGGATTGTATCATCCCTGGACTTCGGTCCCTGAATAGATCCGTAGACGTATGGTCTCCGAAAATGAAGTCCTTAGTGGACAGGTAGGGATTGTATCATCCCTGGACTTCGGTCCCTGAATAGATCCGTAGACGTATGGTCTCCGAGAATGAAGTCCTTAGTGGACAGTTGAGGGGATTGGATCATCCCTGGACTTTCAGTCCTAAAGAGAGCCGTAGACGTGAGGTCTCCGAGAATGAAGTCCTTAGTGGACAGTTGAGGGGATTGGATCATCCCTGGACTTTCAGTCCTAAAGAGAGCCGTAGACGTGAGGTCTCCGAGAATGAAGTCCTTAGTGGACAGTTGAAGGGATTGGATCATCCCTGGACTTTCAGTCCTAAAGAGAGCCGTAGACGTGAGGTCTCCGAGAATGAAGTCCTTAGTGGACAGTTGAGGGGATTGGATCATCCCTGGACTTTCAGTCCTAAAGAGAGCCGTAGACTTAAGGTCTCCGAGAAGTGGGGATTGTATCATCCCCGGACCTTGGTCCCTGAATTGATCCGTAGACGTATGGTCTTCGAGAATAAAGTGATGGGGATTGCATCATCCCGGAACCACTAGTTCAAAATGTACGTGAGGACTGCATCGTCCATGAACTGGGTTCAAAATGTACGTGAGGACTGCATCGTCCATGAACTGGGTTCAAAATGTACGTGAGGACTGCATCGTCCATGAACTGGGTTCAAAATGTACGTGAGGACTGCATCGTCCATGAACTGGGTTCAAAATGTACGTGAGGACTGCATCGTCCATGAACTGGGTTCAAAATGTACGTGAGGACTGCATCGTCCATGAACTGGGTTCAAAATGTACGTGAGGACTGCATCGTCCATGAACTGGGTTCAAAATGTACGTGAGGACTGCATCGTCCATGAACTGGGTTCAAAATGTACGTGAGGACTGCATCGTCCATGAACTGGGTTCAAAATGTACGTGAGGACTGCATCGTCCATGAACTGGGTTCAAAATGTACGTGAGGACTGCATCGTCCATGAACTGGGTTCAAAATGTACGTGAGGACTGCATCGTCCATGAACTGGGTTCAAAATGTACGTGAGGACTGCATCGTCCATGAACTGGGTTCAAAATGTACGTGATGGGATTGCATCGTCCCTAGACATGAGACTTGTCTTAAAGTGATAAGGACTAATCATCCTGTAAGTAGATTGGGATTGCATCGTCCCTAGACATGGTGAGGTGTCTTAAAGTGATAAGGACTAATCCTCCTGTAAGTAGATTGGGATTGCATCGTCCCTAGACATGGTGAAGTGTCTTAAAGTGATAAGGACTAATCATCCTGTAAGTAGATTGGGATTGCATCGTCCCTAGACATGGTGAGGTGTCTTAAAGTGATAAGGACTAATCATCTTGTAAGTATATTGGGATTGCATCGTCCCTAGACATGGTAAGGTGTCTTAAAGTGATAAGGACTAATCATCATGTAAGTTGATTCGGGATTGCATCATCCCTAGACATGGTGAGGTGTCTTAAAAGGATAAGGATTGATCATCCTGTAAGTTGATCTGGATTGCATCATCCATAGACATGAGAGATGTCTTAAATTGAGAGGGATTGATCATCCCATAAGTGGATCAGGATTGTATCATCCTTGGACCTATGTCCTAAAGTGAGAGGGATTGACCATCCCGTAATTGGATCATGTGTGTTGCAGGGTATGCTGCTGTTGTGTATACTTGTATCAGTGTGGATACTTGTATTGATAGATGTATTAGTGAGAATACATGCTTTTGATGATAGATGTATTAGTGAGAATACATGCTTTTGATGATAGATGTATTAGTGAGAATACATGCTTTTGATGATAGATGTATTAGTGAGAATACATGCTTTTGATGATAGATGTATTAGTGAGAATACATGCTTTTGATGATATATGTATTAGTAAGAATACATGTTTTGATGATAGATGTATTGGTGAGAATACATACTTTTGATGATACATGTATTGATTAATGTACTTGTATGGTTGAGGATACTTATGTTGTAGATCGAGATGATCCAGATGCTGTAGATCGAGATGATCCAGATGCTGTAGATCGAGATGATCCAGATGCTGTAGATCGTGATGATCCAGATGCTGTAGATCGAGATGATCCAGATGGTGTAGATCGAGATGATCCAGATGGTGTAGATCGAGATGATCCAGATGCTGTAGATGAGATGATCCAAATGCTGTAGATCGAGATGATCCAGATGTTATAGATCGAGATGATCTGGATGCTGTAGATCGAGATGATCCAGATGTTGTAGATCGTGATGATCCAGATGATGTAGATCGAGATGATCCAGATGCTGTAGATCGAGATGATATGACAATGCTGATGATCGTGAGATAACGATGTGGATGATCGTAAGATGACGATGCTAATGATCGTGTGATGACGATGCTGATGATCATGAGATGACGATGTTGATGATCATATGATGATGATGCTGATGATCGTGAGATGACGATGCTGATGATCGTGTGATGGCGATGCTGACAATCGTGAGGATTCAGATATTGATGTTGCTGTAGCTGTTTGAGTGTTGCAGAAGATAAAGACTCAGTACTGAAGATGTTGATGTTCCAGTATTGAAGATATTCCAGTAACTGGTTGAGTTACTGATGATGTTGAGAAAGCTTCCAATGATTTATAGATGTATCATGTATGATGTTGATGACTCCTTGCTCGTGCAGATGCTGTTATAATATCCTTCTCGTTAAGGGGGAGTGTTGAGATATTGTAACTTCAAAGAATATTATATTTGTACTTTATTATTCCGGAGATGATTCATTCCTCCGTGAAGATCTTATTGTATATCCGGAGATGTTTATTCCTCCGTCGGAATGTGGTAACTTGGGTTATTAGACTTCCCTAGTGGGGGTCGGCCCTGTATGTGTTATGTGGGTCAAAGGGTTATTAGACCACCCTAGAGGGGTCGGCCCAATCAGTTATAATGGGGTATTTAACCTAATGGTTAAATACGAGCCTACATGTACTTGTGTAAAATACATATCAGAGTAGTGTATAAATAGAGGAGGTGTGTTCCTCATTATACACACTCACTCACTTGACAAAGGCGCATTTGTGGAGGAGAGGTCTGCTATGGAGGAGAAGGAGCTTATGCTCAGGGTTTGCATCTTTGTATATTGCTGGTCATCTATATTGAGGAAGCTTTGCTGGGTTTTCTACCCCATGAGGGTTTCCCAGGATAAATCTCTGTCTCTTGTGTTTATGCTGTGCTTGTTGTTTCTTCAGTGATCCTGTATATGCTATTATTGTGAAATGGAATGTAATGCTGCTATTTTCTGTCTTAGCATATTGAATTTTAACACATTCTACGTCATAATGAGTTTCTATAGTTTGCGCATTCCTCCGGAAATAAGAAAAGCTTACTTCCACCGTTTTTTAAAATCACAGCTTCTAGAAGGTTTACATGATTTCGTAAAAAACACGAGTTTTTAGAAAATGTGTTTTATTTCATCAATGTAATATACAAAGTATGCACATTCTATGTCATAACGACTTTCTATAGTTTTTGCATGCGTCCGGAAATAAGAAAAGCTTACTTCCACCGTTTTTTAAAATCACAGCTTCTAGAAGATTTACATGATTTCGTAAAAAACACGAGTTTTTAGAAAATGTGTTTTATTTCATAAATGGAATCCACAAACTATGCACATTCTACGTCATAACGAATTTCTATAGTTTGTGCATGCGTCCGGAAATAAGAAAAGCTTACTTCCCCCGTTTTTTAAAATCACAGCTTCTAGAAGGTTTACATGATTTCTTAAAAAGCACGAGTTTTTAGAAAATGTGTTTTATTTCATAAATGGAATCAACAAAGTATGCACATTCTACGTCATAACGACTTTCTATAGTTTGAGCATGCGTTTGGAAATAAGAAAAGCTAACTTCTCCCGTTTTTTAAAATCACAGCTTCTAGAAGGTTTACATGATTTCTTAAAAAACACGAGTTTTTCGAAAATGTGTTATATTTCATAAATGGAATCAACAAAGTATGCAAATTCTATGTCATAACGACTTTCTATAGTTTGCGCATGCGTCCGGAAATAAGAAAAGCTTACTTCCACCATTTTTTAAAATCACCGCTCCTAGAAGGTTTACATGATTTCTTAAAAAACACGAGTTTTTAGAAAATGTGTTTTATTTGATAAATGGAATCAACAAAGTATGCACATTCTACGTCATAACGACTTTCTATAGTTTGCGCATTCGTCCGGAAATAAGAAAAGCTCACTTCCACCGTTTTTTAAAATCTCAGCTACTAGAAGGTTTACATGATTTCGTAAAAAACACGATTTTTAGAAAATGTGTTTTATTTCCTTAATGGAATCTACAAAGTATGCACATTCTACGTCATAACGACTTTCTATAGTTTGCGCATGCATCCGGAAATAAGAAAAGCTTACTTCCCCCGTTTTTTAAAATCACAGCGTCTAGAAGGTTTACATGATTTCGTAAAAAACACGAGTTTTTAGAAAATGATTTCTATTTCATCAATGAAATCAACAAAGTATGCACATTCTACGTCATAACGACTTTCTATAGTTTGCGCATTTGTCCGGAGATAAGAAAAGCTTACTTCCACTGTTTTTTAAAATCACAGCTTCTAGAAGGTTTACATGATTTCGTAAAAAACACGAGTTTTTAGAAAATGTGTTTTATTTCATAAATGGAATCAACAAAGTATGCACATTCTACGTCATAACGACTTTCTATAGTTTGCGCATGCGTTTGGAAATAAGAAAAGCTTACTTCCCCCGTTTTTTAAAATCAGAGCTTCTAGAAGGTTTACATGATTTCTTAAAAAACACGAGTTTTTAGAAAATGTGTTTTATTTCATAAATGGAATCAACAAAGTATGCACATTCTACGTCATAACGACTTTCTATAGTTTGCGCATGCGTCCGGAAATAAGAAAAGCTTACTTCCCCCGTTTTTTAAAATCACAGCTTCTAGAAGGTTTACATGATTTCTTAAAAAACATGAGTTTTTAGAAAATGCGTTTTGTTTCATAAATGGAATCAACAAAGTATGCACATTCTACGTCATAACGACTTTCTATAGTTTGCGCATTCGTCCGGAAATAAGAAAAGCTTACTTCCACAGTTTTTTAAAATCACAGCTTCTAGAAGGTTTACATGATTTCGTAAAAATCAAGAGTTTTTAGAAAATGTGTTTTATTTCATAAATGGAATCTACAAAGTATGCACATTCTACGTCATAACGACTTTCTATAGTTTGCGCATGCATTTGGAAATAAGAAAAGCTTACTTCCCCCATTTTTTAAAATCACAGCTTCTAGAAGGTTTACATGATTTCTTAAAAAACACGAGTTTTTAGAAAATGTGTTTTATTTCATAAATGGAATCAACAAAGTATGCACATTCTACGTCATAACGACTTTCTATAGTTTGTGCTTGTGTTTGAAAATAAGAAAAGCTTACTTCCCCCGTTTTTTAAAATCAAAGCTTCTAGAAGGTTTACATGATTTCTTAAAAAACACGAGTTTTTAGAAAATATGTTTTATTTCATAAATGGAATCAACAAAGTATGCACATTCTACGTCATAACGACTTTCTATAGTTTGCGCATGTGTCCAGAAATAAGAAAAGCTTACATCCCCCATTTTTTAAAATCAAAGCTTCTAGAAGGTTTATATGATTTCTTAAAAAACATGAGTTTTTAGAAAATGTGTTTTATTTCATAAATGGAATCTACAAAGTATGCACATTCTACATCATAACGACTTTCTATATTTAGCGCATGCGTCCGGAAATAAGAAAAGCTTACTTCCCCCGTTTTTTAAAATCACAGCTTCTAGAAGGTTTACATGATTTCTTAAAAAACACGAGTTTTTAGAAAATGTGTTTTATTTCATAAATGGAATCAACAAAGTATGCACATTCTACGTCATAACGACTTTCTATAGTTTGCTCTTGCATTTGAAAATAAGAAAAGCTTACTTCCCCCGTTTTTTAATATCACAGCTTCTAGAAGGTTTACATGATTTCTTAAAAAACACGAGTTTTTAGAAAATGTGTTTTATTTCATAAATGGAATCAACAAAGTATGCACATTCTACGTCATAACGACTTTCTATAGTTTGTGCATGCGTCTGGAAATAAGAGAAGCTTACATCCCCCATTTTTTAAAATCATAGCTTCTAGAAGGTTTACATGATTTCTTAAAAAACACGAGTTTTTAGAAAATGTGTTTTAGTTCATAAATGGAATCTACAAAGTATGCACATTCTACGTCATAACGACTTTCTATAGTTTGCGCATGCGTCCGGAAATAAGAAAAGCTTACTTCCCCCATTTTTTAAAATCACAGCTTCTAGAAGGTTTACATGATTTCTTAAAAAACACGAGTTTTTAGAAAATGTGTTTTATTTCATAAATGGAATCAACAAAGTATGCACATTCTACGTCATAACGACTTTCTATAGTTTGCGCATGCGTCCGGAAATAAGAAAAGCTTACTTCCCCCGTTTTTTAAAATCACAGCTTCTAGAAGGTTTACCTGATTTCTTAAAAAACACGAGTTTTTAGAAAATGCGTTTTGTTTTGTAAATGGAATCAACAAAGTATGCACATTCTACGTCATAACGACTTTCTATAGTTTGTCCATGCGTCTGGAAATAAGAGAAGCTTACATCCCCCATTTTTTAAAATCATAGCTTCTAGAAGGTTTACATGATTTCTTAAAAAACACGAGTTTTTAGAAAATGTGTTTTAGTTCATAAATGGAATCTACAAAGTATGCACATTCTACGTCATAACGACTTTCTATAGTTTGCGCATGCGTCCGGAAATAAGAAAAGCTTACTTCCCCCATTTTTTAAAATCACAGCTTCTAGAAGGTTTACATGATTTCTTAAAAAACACGAGTTTTTAGAAAATGTGTTTTATTTCATAAATGGAATCAACAAAGTATGCACATTCTACGTCATAACGACTTTCTATAGTTTGCGCATGCGTCCGGAAATAAGAAAAGCTTACTTCCCCCGTTTTTTAAAATCACAGCTTCTAGAAGGTTTACATGATTTCTTAAAAAACACGAGTTTTTAGAAAATGCATTTTGTTTTGTAAATGGAATCAACAAAGTATGCACATTCTACGTCATAACGACTTTCTATAGTTTGCGCATTCATCCGGAAATAAGAAAAGCTTACTTCCACAGTTTTTTAAAATCACAACTTCTAAAAGGTTTACATGATTTCGTAAAAAACACAAGTTTTTAGAAAATGTATTTCATAAATGGAATCTACAAAGTATGCACATTCTACGTCATAACGACTTTCTATAGTTTGCGCATGCATTTGGAAATAAGAAAACCTTACTTCCCCCGTTTTTTAAAATCACAGCTTCTAGAAGGTTTACATGATTTCTTAAAAAACACGAGTTTTTAGAAAATGTGTTTTATTTCATAAATGGAATCAACAAAGTATGCACATTCTACGTCATAACGACTTTCTATAGTTTGCGCATGCATTTGGAAATAAGAAAAGCTTACTTCCCCCGTTTTTTAAAATCACAGCTTCTAGAAGGTTTACATGATTTCTTAAAAAACACGAGTTTTTAGAAAATGTGTTTTATTTCATAAATGGAATCAACAAAGTATGCACATTCTACATCATAACGACTTTCTATAGTTTGCGCATGCGTTTGGAAATAAGAATAGCTTACATCCCCCGGTTTTTAAAATCACAGCTTCTAGAAGGTTTACATAATTTCTTAAAAAATACGAGTTTTTAGAAAATGTGTTTTATTTCATAAATGGAATCAACAAAGTATGCACATTCTACGTCATAACGACTTTCTATAGTTTGCACATGCGTCCGGAAATAAGAAAAGCTTACTTCCACCATTTTTTAAAACCACAACTTATAGAAGGTTTACAAGACTTCTTAAAAAACACGAGTTTTTAGAAAATGTGTTTTATTTCATAAATGGAATCAACAAAGTATGCACATTCTACGTCATAACGACTTTCTATAGTTTGCGCATGCGTTTGGAAATAAGAAAAGCTTACTTCCCCCGTTTTTTAAAATCACAGCTTCTAGAAGGTTTACATGATTTCTTAAAAAACACGAGTTTTTAGAAAATGTGTTTTATTTCTAAATGGAATCAACAAAGTATGCACATTCTATATCATAATGACTTTCTATAGTTTGCACATGCGTCCTGAAATAAGAAAAGCTTACGTCCACCGTTTTTTATAATCACAGCTTCTAGAAGGTTTAAATGATTTCGTAAAAAACACAAGTTTTTAGAAAATGTGTTTTATTTCATAAATGGAATATACAAAGTATGCACATTCTACGTCATAACGACTTTCTATAGTTTGCGCATGCGTTTGGAAATAAGAAAAGCTTACTTCCCCCGTTTTTTAAAATCACAGCTTCTAGGAGGTTTACATAATTTTGTAAAAAACACGAGTTTTTAGAAAATCTGTTTTATTTCATAAATGGTATCTAAGAAGTATGCACATTCTACGTCATAACGACTTTCTATAGTTTGCGCTTGCATTTGGAAATAAGAAAAAGCTTACTTCCCCCGTTTTTTAAAATCACAGCTTCTAGAAGGTTTACATGATTTCTTAAAAAACACGAGTTTTTAGAAAATGTGTTTTATTTCATAAATGGAATCAACAAAGTATGCACATTCTACATCATAACGACACTCTATAGTTGCGCTTGTGTTTGAAAATAAGAAAAGCTTACTTCCCCCGTTTTTTAAAATCACAGCTTCTAGAAGGTTTACATGATTTCTTAAAAAACACGAGTTTTTAGAAAATGTGTTTTATTTCTTAAATGGAATCAACAAAGTATGCACATTCTACGTCATAACGACTTTCTATAGTTTGCGCATGCGTCCGGAAATAAGAAAAGCTTACATCCCCCAATTTTTAAAATAATAGCTTCTAGAAGGTTTATATGATTTGTTAAAAAACATGAGTTTTGGAAAATGTGTTTTATTTCATAAATGGAATCTACAAAGTATGCACATTCTACGTCATAACAACTTTCTATATTTAGCGCATGCGTCCGGAAATAAGAAAAGCTTACTTCCCCCGTTTTTCAAAATCACACCTTCTAGAAGGTTTACATGTTTTCTTAAAAAACACGAGTTTTTAGAAAATGTGTTTTATTTCATAAATGGAATCAACTAAGTATGCACATTCTACGTCATAACGACTTTCTATAGTTTGGCTTGCGTTTGAAAATAAGAAAAGCTTACTTCCCCCGTTTTTTAAAATCACGGCTACTAGAAGGTTTACATGATTTCTTAAAAAACATGAGTTTTTAGAAAATGTGTTTTATTTCATCAATGGAATCAACAAAGTATGCACATTCTACGTCATAACGACTTTCTATAGTTTGCGCATGCGTTTGGAAATAAGAAAAGCTTACATCCCCCGTTTTTTAAAATCACAGCTTCTAGAAGGTTTACATGATTTCTTAAAAAACGCGAGTTTTTAGAATATGTGTTTTATTTTATAAATAGAATCAACAAAGTATGCACATTCTACGTCATAATGACTTTCTATAGTTTGCGCATTCGTCCGGATATAAGAAAAGCTTAATTCCAACGTTTTTCAAAATCACAGCTTCTAGAAGGTTTACAAAATTTCGTAAAAAACATGAGTTTTTAGAAAATGTGTTTTATTTCATCATTGGAATCAACAAAGTATGCACATTCTACGTCATAACTACTTTCTATAGTTTGCACATTCGTCCGGAAATAAGAAAAGCTTACTTCCCCCGTTTTTTAAAATCACAGCTTCTGAAAGGTTTACATGATTTCGTAAAAAACACGAGTTTTTAGAAAATGTTTTTTATTTCATAAATGGAATCTACAAAGTATGCACATTCTACGTCATAAAGACTTTCTATAGTTTGCGCATTCGTCCGAAAATAAGAAACGCTTACTTCCCCCGTTTTTTAAAATCACAGCTTCTAGAAGGTTTACATGATTTCGTAAAAAACACAAGTATTTAGAAAATGTGTTTTATTTCATAAATGGAATCTACAAAGTATGCACATTCTACGTCATAACGACTTTCTATAGTTTGCTCATGCGTTTGGAAATAAAAAAGCTTACTTCCCACGTTTTTTAAAATCACAGCTTCTAGAAGGTTTACATAATATTGTAAAAAACACGAGTTTTTAGAAAATGTGTTTTATCTCATAAATGGTATCTACAAAGTATGCACATTCTACGTCATAACGACTTTATATAGTTTGCGAATGCATTTGGAAATAAGAAAAGCTTACTTCACCCGTTTTTTAAAATCACAGCTTCTAGAAGGTTTAAATGATTTCTTAAAAAACACGAGTTTTTAGAAAATGTGTTTTATTTCATAAATGGAATCAACAAAGTATGCACATTCTACGTCATAACGAGTTTCTATAGTTTGCTCTTGCGTTTGAAAATAAGAAAAGCTTACTTTCCCCATTTTTTAAAATCACAGCTTCTAGACGGTTTACATGATTTCTTAAAAAACACGAGTTTTTAGAAAATGTGTTTTATTTCATAAATGGAATCAACAAAGTATGCACATTCTACGTCATAACGACTTTCTATAGTTTGCGCATGCGTCCGGAAAAAAGAAAAGCTTACATCCCCCATTTTTTAAAATCACAGCTTCTAGAAGGTTTACATGATTTCTTAAAAAATACGAGTTTTTAGAAAATGTGTTTTATTTCATAAATGGTATCTACAAAGTATGCACATTCTACGTCATAACGACTTTCTATAGTTTGCGCATGCGTCCGGAAATAAGAAAAGCTTGCTTCCCCCGTTTTTTAAAATCATGGCTTCTAGAAGGTTTACATGATTTCCTAAAAAACACGAGCTTTTAGAAAATGTGTTTTATTTCATAAATGGAATCAACAAAGTATGCACATTCTACGTCATAACGACTTTCTATAGTTTGCGCATGCGTCTGGAAATAAGAAAAGCTTACATCCCCTATTTTTTAAAATCACAGCTTCTAGAAGGTTTACATGATTTCTTAAAAAACACGAGTTTTTAGAAAATGTGTTTTATTTCATAAATGGAATCAACAAAGTATGCACATTCTACATCATAACGACTTTCTATAATTTGCGCATGCGTCCGGAAATAAGAAAAGCTTACATCCCCCATTTTTTAAAATCACAGCTTCTAGAAGGTTTACATGATTTCTTAAAAAACACGAGTTTTTAGAAAATGTGTTTTATTTCATAAATGGTATCTACAAAGTATGCACATTCTACGTCATACCGAATTTCTATAGTTTGCGCATGCGTCCGGAAATAAGAAAAGATTACTTCCCCCGTTTTTTAAAATCACAGCTTCTAGAAGGTTTACATGATTTCTTAAAAAACACGAGTTTTTAGAAAATGTGTTTTATTTCATAAATGGAATCAACAAAGTATGCACATTCTACGTCATAACGAATTTCTATAGTTTGCGCATGCGTTTGGAAATAAGAAAAGCTTACTTCCCCGGTTTTTTAAAATCACAGCTTCTAGAAGGTTGACATGATTTCTTAAAAAACACGAGTTTTTAGAAAATGTGTTTTATTTCATAAATGGAATCAACAAAGTATGCACATTCTACATCATAACGACTTTCTATAGTTTGCGCATGTGTTTGGAAATAAGAAAAGCTTACATCCCCCGGTTTTTAAAATCACAGCTTCTAGAAGGTTTTACATGATTTCTTAAAAAACACGAGTTTTTAGAAAATGTGTTTTATTTCATAAATGGAATCAACAAAGTATGCACATTCTACATCATAATGACTTTCTATAGTTTGCACATGCGTCCGGAAATAAGAAAAGCTTACTTCCACCGTTTTTTAAAACCACAGCTTATAGAAGGTTTACATGACTTCTTAAAAAACACAAGTTTTTAGAAAATGTGTTTTATTTAATAAATGGAATCAACAAAGTATGCACATTCTACGTCATAACAACTTTCTGCAGTTTTGGCATTCGTCCGGAAATAAGAAAAGCTTACTTCCACCATTTTTTAAAATCACAGCTTCTAAAAGGTTTACATGATTTCGTAAAAAACACGAGTTTTTAGAAAATGTGTTTTATTTCATCAATGGAATCAACAAAGTATGCACATTCTACGTCATAACGAATTTCTATAGTTTTCGCATTCGTCCAGAAATAAGAAAAGCTTACTTCCACCATTTTTCAAAATCACAGCTTCTAGAATGTTTAAATGATTTCGTAAAAAACACGAGTTTTTAGAAAATGTGTTTTATTTCATAAATGGAATCAACAAAGTATGCACATTCTACGTCATAACGACTTTCTATAGTTTGCGCTTTCGTTTGGAAATAAGAAAAGCTTACTTCGCCCGTTTTTTAAAATCACAGCTTCTAGAAGGTTTACATGATTTCTTAAAAAACACGAATTTTTAGAAAATGCGTTTTATTTCATAAATGGAATCAACAAAGTATGCACATTCTACATCATAACGACTTTCTATAGTTTGCGCATGCGTTTGGAAATAAGAAAAGCTTACATCCCTCGTTTTTTAAAATCACAGCTTCTAGAAGGTTTACATGATTTCTTAAAAAACACGAGTTTTTAGAAAATGTGTTTTATTTCATAAATGGAATCAACAAAGTATGCACATTCTACGTCATAATGACTTTCTATAGTTTGCACATGCGTCCGGAAATAAGCAAAGCTTACTTCCACCGTTTTTTAAAATCACAGCTTCTAGAAGGTTTACATGATTTCGTAAAAGACACAAGTTTTTAGAAAATGTGTTTTATTTCGTAAATGGAATCAACAAAGTATGCACATTCTACATCATAACGACTTTCTATAGTTTGCGCATTCGTCCGTAAATAAGAAAAGCTTACTTCCACCGTTTTTTAAAATCACAGCTTCTAGAAGGTTTATATAATTTCGCAAAAAACATGAGTTTTTAGAAAATGTGTTTTATGTCATCAATGGAATCAACAAAGTATGCACATTCTACGTCATAACTACTTTCTATAGTTTGCGTATTCATCCGGAAATAAGAAAAGCTTACTTCCACAGTTTTTTAAAATCACAGCTTCTAAAAGGTTTACATGATTTCGTAAAAAACACGAGTTTTTAGAAAATGTGTTTTATTTCATAAATGGAATCAACAAAGTATGCACGTTCTACGTCATAACGACTTTCTATAGTTTGCGCATGCGTCCGGAAATAAGAAAAGCTTACATCCCCCATTTTTTAAAATCACAGCTTCTAGAAGGTTTACATGATTTCTTAAAAAACACGAGTTTTTAGAAAATGTGTTTTATTTCATAAATGGTATCTACAAAGTATGCACATTCTACTTCATAACGACTTTCTATAGTTTGCGCATGCGTCCGGAAATAAGAAAAGCTTGCTTCCCCCGTTTTTTAAAATCACAGCTTCTAGAAGGTTTACATGATTTCGTAAAAGACACGAGTTTTTAGAAAATGTGTTTTATTTCATAAATGGAATCTACAAAGTATGCAAATTCTACGTCATAACGACTTTCTATAGTTTGAGCATGCGTTTGGAAATAAGAAAAGCTTAATTCTCCCGTTTTTGAAAATCACAGCTTCTAGAAGGTTTACATGATTTCTTAAAAAACACGAGTTTTTAGAAAATGTGTTTTATTTCATAAATAGAATCAACAAAGTATGCACATTCTACGTCATAACGACTTTCTATAGTTTGCGCATTCGTCCGGAAATAAGAAAAGCTTACTTCCACCGTTTTTCAAAATCACAGCTTCTAGAAGGTTTACATGATTTCGTAAAAAACACGAGTTTTTAGAAGATGTGTTTTATTTCATAAATGGAATCAACAAAGTATGCACATTCTGCGTCATAATGAATTTCTATAGTTTGCTGTTGCGTTTGGAAATAAGAAAAGCTTACTTCCCCCGTTTTTTAATATCACAGCTTCTAGAAGGTTTACATGATTTCTTAAAAAACACGAGTTTTTAGAAAATGTGTTTTATTTCATAAATGGAATCAACAAAGTATGCACATTCTACATCATAACGACTTTCTATAGTTTGCGCACGCGTCCGGAAATAAGAAAAGCTTACTTCCCCGTTTTTTAAAATCACAACTTCTAGAAGGTTTACATGATTTCTCAAAAAACACGAGTTTTTAGAAAAAGTGTTTTATTTCATAAATGGAATCAACAAAGTATGCACATTCTATGTCATAACGACTTTCTATAGTTTGGGCATGCGTCCGGAAATAATAAAAGCTTACTTACCCCGTTTTTTAAAATCACAGCTTCTAGAAGGTTTACATGATTTCTTAAAAAACACTAGTTTTTAGAAAATGCGTTTTATTTCATAAATGGAATCAACAAAGTATGCACATTCTACGTCATAATGACTTTTTAGAGTTTCCGCATGCGTTTCGAAATAAGAAAAGCTTACTTCCCCCGTTTTTTAGAATCACATCTTCTAGAAGGTTTACATGATTTCTTAAAAAACACGAGTTTTTATAAAATGTGTTTTATTCCATAAATAGAATCAACAAAGTATGCACATTCTACGTCATAACGACTTTCTATAGTTTGCGCATTCGTCCGGAAATAAGAAAAGCTTACTTCCACCGTTTTTTAAAATCACAGCTTCTAGAAGGTTTACATGATTTCGTAAAAAACACGAGTTTTTAGAAAATGTGTTTTATTTCATCAATGGAATGTACAAAGTATGCACATTCTATGTCATAACGACTTTCTATAGTTTGAGCATGCGTCCGGAAATAAGAAACGCTTACTTCCCCCGTTTTTTAAAATCACAGCTTCTATAAGGTTTACATGATTTCTTAAAAAACACGACTTTTTCGAAAATGTGTTTTATTTCATAAATGGAATGTACAAAGTATGCACATTCTACATCATAACGACTTTCTATAGTTTACGCATGCGTCCGGAAATAAGAAAATCTTACTTCCCCCGTTTTTTAAAATCACAGCTTCTAGAAGGTTTACATGATTTATTAAAAAACACGAGTTTTTACAAAATGTGTTTTATTTCATAAATGGAATCTACAAAGTATGTACATTCTACGTCATAACAACTTTCTATAGTTTGCGCATGCGTCCGGAAATAAGAAACGCTTACTTCCACCGTTTTTTAAAATCACAGCTTCTATAAGGTTTACATGATTTCTTAAAAAACACGAGTTTTTCAAAAATGTGTTTTATTTCATAAATGGAATGTACAAAATATGCACATTCTACGTCATAACGACTTTCTATAGTTTGCGCATGCGTCCGGAAATAAGAAAAGCTTACTTCCCCCATTTTTTAAAGTCACAGCTTCTAGAAGGTTTACATGATTTCTTAAAAAACACGAGTTTTTAGAAAATGTGTTTTATTTCATAAATGGAATCAACAAAGTATGCACATTCTATGTCATAACGAATTTCTATAGTTTGCGCATGCATCTGGAAATAAGAAAAGCTTACTTCCACCGTTTTTTAAAATCACAGCTTCTAGAAGGTTTACATAATTTCGTAAAAAACACGAGTTTTTAGAAAAGATGTTTTATTTCATAAAAGGAATCAACAAATTATGCACATTCTACGTCATAACGACTTTCTATAGTTTGCGCATTGGAATGTACAAAATATGCACATTCTACGTCATAACGACTTTCTATAGTTTGCCCATGCGTCCGGAAATATGAAACGCTTACTTCCCTTGTTTTTTAATGTCACAGCTTCTAGAAGGTTTACATGATTTCGTAAAAGACACGAGTTTTTAGAAAATGTGTTTTATTTCATAAATGGAATCTACAAAGTATGCACATTTTACATCAAAACGACTTTCTATAGTTTGCGCATGCGTCCGGAAATAAGAAAAGCTTACTTCCCCCGTTTTTTAAAATCACAGCTTCTAGAAGGTTTACATGATTTATTAAAAAACACGAGTTTTTACAAAATGTTTTTTATTTCATAAATGGAATATACAAAGTATGCACATTCTACGTCATAACAACTTTCTATAGTTTGCGCATGCGTCCGGAAATAAGAAAAGCTTACTTCCACCGTTTTTTAAAATCACAGCTTCTAGAAGGTTTACATAATTTCGTAAAAAACACGAGTTTTTAGAAAATGTGTTTTATTTCATAAATGGAATCAACAAAGTATGCACATTCTATGTCATAACGAATTTCTATAGTTTGCGCATGCATCTGGAAATAAGAAAAGCTTACTTCCACCGTTTTTTAAAATCACAGCTTCTAGAAGGTTTACATAATTTCGTAAAAAACACGAGTTTTTAGAAAAGGTGTTTTATTTCATAAAAGGAATCAACAAATTATGCACATTCTACGTCATAACGACTTTCTATAGTTTGCGCATTGGAATGTACAAAATATGCACATTCTACATCATAACGACTTTCTATAGTTTGCCCATGCGTCCGGAAATATGAAACGCTTACTTCCCCCGTTTTTTAAAGTCACAGCTTCTAGAAGGTTTACATGATTTCGTAAAAGACACGAGTTTTTAGAAAATGTGTTTTATTTCATAAATGGAATCTACAAAGTATGCACATTCTACATCAAAACGACTTTCTATAGTTTGCGCATGCGTCCGGAAATAAGAAAAGCTTACTTCCCCCGTTTTTTAAAATCACAGCTTCTAGAAGGTTTACATGATTTATTAAAAAACACGAGTTTTTACAAAATGTTTTTTATTTCATAAATGGAATATACAAAGTATGCACATTCTACGTCATAACAACTTTCTATAGTTTGCGCATGCGTCCGGAAATAAGAAACGCTTACTTCCAACGTTTCTAAAATCACAGCTTCTAGAAGGTTTACATGATTTCTTAAAAAACACGAGTTTTTAGAAAATGTGTTTTATTTCATAAATAGAATCAACAAAGTATGCAAATTCTACGTCATAACTACTTTCTATAGTTTGTGCATGCGTCCGGAAATAAGAAACGCTTACTTCCACCGTTTTTTAAAATCACAGCTTCTAGAAGATTTACATGATTTCATAAAAAACATGAGTTTTTAGAAAATGTGTTTTATTTCATAAATGGAATCTACAAAGTGTGCACATTCCACATCATAACGACTTGCTATAGTTTGGGCATGCGTCCGGAAATAAGAAAAGCTTACATCCCCCGTTTTTTAAAATCACAGCTTCTAGAAGGTTTACATGATTTATTAAAAAACACGAGTTTTTACAAAATGTGTTTTATTTCATAAATGGAATCTACAAAGTATGCACATTCTACGTCATAACAAATTTCTATAGTTTGCGCATGCGTCCGGAAATAAGAAACGCTTACTTCCACCGTTTTTTAAAATCACAGCTTCTACAAGGTTTTCATGATTTCTTAAAAAACACGAGTTTTTCGAAAATGTGTTTTATTTCATAAATGGAATGTACAAAGTATGCACATTCTACGTCATAACAACTTTCTATAGTTTGCGCATGCGTCCGGAAATAAGAAAAGGTTACTTCCCCCATTTTTTAAAATCACGGCTTCTAGAAGGTTTACATGATTTCTTAAAAAACACGAGTTTTTAGAAAATGTGTTTTATTTCATAAATGGAATCAACAAAGTATGCACATTCTATGTCATAGCGACTTTCTATAGTTTGCGCATGCGTCTGGAAATAAGAAAAGCTTACTTCCACCATTTTTTAAAATCAAAGCTTCTAGAAGGTTTACATAATTTCGTAAAAAACACGAGTTTTTAGAAAATGTGTTTTATTTCATAAAAGGAATCAACAAATTATGCACATTCTACGTCATAACGACTTTCTATAGTTTGCGCATTGGAATCTACAAAGTATGCACATTCTACGTCATAACGACTTTCTATAGTTTGCGCATGCGTCTGGAAATAAGAAACACTTACTTCCCCCGTTTTTTAAAATCACAGCTTCTAGAAGGTTTACATGATTTCGTAAAAGACACGAGTTTTTAGAAAATGTGTTTTATTTCATAAATGGAATCTACAAAGTATGCACATTCTACATCATAACGAATTTCTATAGTTTGCGCATGCGTCCGGAAATAAGAAAAGCTTACTTCCCCCATTTTTTAAAATCACAGCTTCTAGAAGGTTTACATGATTTCTTAAAAAACACGAGTTTTTAGAAAATGTGTTTTATTTCATAAATAGAATCAACAAAGTATGCACATTCTACGTCATAACGACTTTCTAGAGTTTGCTCATGCGTTTGGAAATAAGAAAAGCTTACTTCCCCCGTTTTTTAAAACAGAGCTTCTAGAAGGTTTACATGATTTCTTAAAAAACACAAGTTTTTAGAAAATGTGTTTTATTCCATAAATAGAATCAACAAAGTATGCACATTCTACGTCATAACGACTTTCTATAGTTTGCGCATTCGTCCGGAAATAAGAAAAGCTTACTTCCACCGTTTTCTAAAATCACAGCTTCTAGAAGGTTTACATGATTTCGTAAAAAACACGAGTTTTTAGAAAATGTGTTTTATTTCATAAATGGAATCTACAAAGTATGCACATTCTACGTCATAACGACTTTCTATAGTTTTCGCATGCGTCCGGAAATAGGAAAAGCTTACTTCCACCATTTTTTAAAATCACAGCTTCTAGAAGGTTTACATGATTTCGTAAAAAACACGTGTTTTTAGAAAATGTGTTTTATTTCATAAATGGAATCTACAAAGTATGCACATTCTACGTCATAACAAATTTCTATAGTTTGCGCATGCGTCCGGAAATAAGAAAAGCTTACTTCCACCGTTTTCTAAAATCAGAGTTGCTATAAGGTTTACATGATTTCTTAAAAAACACGAGTTTTTAGAAAATGTGTTTTATTTCATAAATGGAATGTACAAAGTATGCAGATTCTACGTCATAACGACTTTCTATAGTTTGCGCATGCATCCGGAAATAAGAAAAGCTTACTTCCCCCGTTTTTTAAAATCACAGCTTCTAGAAGGTTTACATGATTTATTAAAAAACACGAGTTTTTAGAAAATGTGTTTTATTTCATAAATGGAATCTACAAAGTATGAACATTCTACGTCATAACGACTTTCTATAGTTTGCGGATGCGTCCAGAAATAAGAATAGCTTACTTCCCCCATTTTTTAAAATCACAGCTTCTAGAAGGTTTACATGATTTCTTAAAAAACACCTGTTTTTAGAAAAAGTGTTTTATTTCATAAACGGAATCAACAAAGTATGCACATTCTAAGTCATAACGACTTTCTATAGTTTGCGCATGCGTCTGGAAATAAGAAAAGCTTACTTGCACCGTTTTTTAAAATCACAGGTTCTAGAAGGTTTACATAATTTCGTAAAAAACACGAGTTTTTAGAAAATGTGTTTTATATCATCAATGGAATCAACAAAGTATGCACATTCTACATCATAACCACTTTCTATAGTTTGCGCATTCGTCCAGAAATAAGAAAAGCTTACTTCCATCGTTTTTTAAAATCACAGCTTCTAGAAGGTTTACATGATTTCGTAAAAAACACGAGTTTTTAGAAAATGTGTTTTATTTCATAAATGGAATCTAAAAAGTATGCACATTCTACATCATAACGAGTTTCTATAGTTTGCGCATGCGTCCGGAAATAAGAAACGCTTACTTCCCCCTTTTTTTAAAATCACAGCTTCTAGAAGGTTTACATGATTTCGTAAAAGACACGAGTTTTTAGAAAATGTGTTTTATTTCATAAATCGAATCTACAAAGTATGCACATTCTACGTCATAACGACTTTCTATAGTTTGCGCATGCATCCAGAAATAAGAAAAGCTTACTTCCCCCGTTTTTTACAATCACAGCTTCTAGAAGGTTTACATGATTTCTTAAAAAACACGAGTTTTTAGAAAATGTGTTTTATTTCATAAATGGAATCAACAAAGTATGCACATTCTACGTCATAACAACTTTCTATAGTTTGCGCATGCGTTCGGAAATTAGAAAAGCTTACTTCCCCCGTTTTTTAAAATCACAGCTTCTAGAAGGTTTACATGATTTCTTAAAAAACATGAGTTTTTAGAAAATGTGTTTTATTTCATAAATAGAATCAACAAAGTATGCACATTCTACGTCATAACGACTTTCTATAGTTTGCGCATTCGTCCGGAAATAAGAAAAGCTTACTTCCACCGTTTTTCAAAATCACAGCTTCTAGAAGGTTTACATGATTTCGTAAAAAACACGAGTTTTTAGAAGATGTGTTTTAATTTATAAATGGAATCAACAAAGTATGCACATTCTGCGTCATAATGACTCTCTATAGTTTGCGGTTGCGTTTGGAAATAAGAAAAGCTTACTTCCCTCGTTTTTTAAGAACACAGCTTCTAGAAGGTTTACATGATTTCTTAAAAAACACGAGTTTTTAGAAAATGTGTTTTATTTCATAAATGGAATCAACAAAGTATGCACATTCTACGTCATAACGACTTTCTATAGTTTGCGCACGCGTCCGGAAATAAGAAAAGCTTACTTCCACCGTTTTTTAAAATCACAACTTCTTGAAGGTTTACATGATTTCTCAAAAAACACGAGTTTTTAGAAAAAGTGTTTTATTTCATAAATGGAATCAACAAAGTATGCACATTCTATGTCATAACGACTTTCTATAGTTTGCGCATGCGTCCGGAAATAAGAAAAGCTTACTTTCCCCGTTTTTTAAAATCACAGCTTCTAGAAGGTTTACATGATTTCTTAAAAAACACCTGTTTTTAGAAAAAGTGTTTTATTTCATAAACGGAATCAACAAAGTATGCACATTCTAAGTCATAACGGCTTTCTATAGTTTGCGCATGCGTCTGGAAATAAGAAAAGCTTACTTGCACCATTTTTTAAAATCACAGGTTCTAGAAGGTTTACATAATTTCGTAAAAAACACGAGTTTTTAGAAAATGTGTTTTATATCATCAATGGAATCAACAAAGTATGCACATTCTACATCATAACCACTTTCTATAGTTTGCGCATTCGTCCAGAAATAAGAAAAGCTTACTTCCATCGTTTTTTAAAATCACAGCTTCTAGAAGGTTTACATGATTTCGTAAAAAACACGAGTTTTTAGAAAATGTGTTTTATTTCATAAATGGAATCTAAAAAGTATGCACATTCTACATCATAACGACTTTCTATAGTTTGCGCATGCGTCCGGAAATAAGAAACGCTTACTTCCCCCTTTTTTTAAAATCACAGCTTCTAGAAGGTTTACATGATTTCGTAAAAGACACGAGTTTTTAGAAAATGTGTTTTATTTCATAAATCGAATCTACAAAGTATGCACATTCTACGTCATAACGACTTTCTATAGTTTGCGCATGCATCCAGAAATAAGAAAAGCTTACTTCCCCCGTTTTTTACAATCACAGCTTCTAGAAGGTTTACATGATTTCTTAAAAAACACGAGTTTTTAGAAAATGTGTTTTATTTCATAAATGGAATCAACAAAGTATGCACATTCTACGTCATAACAACTTTCTATAGTTTGCGCATGCGTTCGGAAATTAGAAAAGCTTACTTCCCCCGTTTTTTAAAATCACAGCTTCTAGAAGGTTTACATGATTTCTTAAAAAACATGAGTTTTTAGAAAATGTGTTTTATTTCATAAATAGAATCAACAAAGTATGCACATTCTACGTCATAACGACTTTCTATAGTTTGCGCATTCGTCCGGAAATAAGAAAAGCTTACTTCCACCGTTTTTCAAAATCACAGCTTCTAGAAGGTTTACATGATTTCGTAAAAAACACGAGTTTTTAGAAGATGTGTTTTAATTTATAAATGGAATCAACAAAGTATGCACATTCTGCGTCATAATGACTTTCTATAGTTTGCGGTTGCGTTTGGAAATAAGAAAAGCTTACTTCCCCCGTTTTTTAAGAACACAGCTTCTAGAAGGTTTACATGATTTCTTAAAAAACACGAGTTTTTAGAAAATGTGTTTTATTTCATAAATGGAATCAACAAAGTATGCACATTCTACGTCATAACGACTTTCTATAGTTTGCGCACGCGTCCGGAAATAAGAAAAGCTTACTTCCACCGTTTTTTAAAATCACAACTTCTTGAAGGTTTACATGATTTCTCAAAAAACACGAGTTTTTAGAAAAAGTGTTTTATTTCATAAATGGAATCAACAAAGTATGCACATTCTATGTCATAACGACTTTCTACAGTTTGCGCATGCGTCCGGAAATAAGAAAAGCTTACTTTCCCCGTTTTTTAAAATCACAGCTTCTAGAAGGTTTACATGATTTCTTAAAAAACACGAGTTTTTAGAAAATGTGTTTTATTTCATAAATGGAATCAACAAAGTATGCACATTCTACGTCATAACGACTTTTTAGAGTTTGCGCATGCGTTTCGAAATAAGAAAAGCTTACTTCCCCCGTTTTTTAAAATCACATCTTCTAGAAGGTTTACATGATTTCTTAAAAAACACGAGTTTTTAGAAAATGTGTTTTATTCCATAAATAGAATCAACAAAGTATGCACATTCTACGTCATAACGACTTTCTATAGTTTGCGCATTCGTACGGAAATAAGAAAAGCTTACTTCCACCGTTTTTTAAAATCACAGCTTCTAGAAGGTTTACATGATTTCGTAAAAAACACGAGTTTTTAGAAAATGTGTTTTATTTCATAAATGGAATCTACAAAGTATGCACATTCTATGTCATAACGATTTTCTATAGTTTCAGCATGCGTCCGGAAATAAGAAAAGCTTACTTGCACCGTTTTTTAAAATCACAGGTTCTAGAAGGTTTACATAATTTCGTAAAAAACACGAGTTTTTAGAAAATGTGTTTTATATCATCAATGGAATCAACAAAGTATGCACATTCTACATCATAACCACTTTCTATAGTTTGCGCATTCGTCCAGAAATAAGAAAAGCTTACTTCCATCGTTTTTTAAAATCACAGCTTCTAGAAGGTTTACATGATTTCGTAAAAAACACGAGTTTTTAGAAAATGTGTTTTATTTCATAAATGGAATCTAAAAAGTATGCACATTCTACATCATAACGACTTTCTATAGTTTGCGCATGCGTCCGGAAATAAGAAACGCTTACTTCCCCCGTTTTTTAAAATCACAGCTTCTAGAAGGTTTACATGATTTCTTAAAAAACACGAGTTTTTCGAAAATGTGTTTTATTTCATAAATGGAATCAACAAAGTATGCACATTCTATTTCATAACGACTTTCTATAGTTTGCGCATGCGTCCGGAAATAAGAAAAGCTAACTTCCACCGTTTTTTAAAATCATCGCTTCTAGAAGGTTTACATGATTTCGTAAAAAACACGAGTTTTTAGAAGATGTGTTTTATTTCATAAATGGAATCAACAAAGTATGCACATTCTACGTCATAACGACTTTCTATAGTTTGCGGTTGCGTTTGGAAATAAGAAAAGCTTACTTCCCCCGTTTTTTAAGATCACAGCTTCTAGAAGGTTTACATGATTTCTTAAAAAACACGAGTTTTTAGAAAAAAAAAATTATTTCATAAATGGAATCAACAAAGTATGCACATTCTACGTCATAACGACTTTCTATAGTTTGCGCACGCGTCCGGAAATAAGAAAAGCTTACTTCCACCGTTTTTTAAAATCACAACTTCTAGAAGGTTTACATGATTTCTCAAAGAACACGAGTTTTTAGAAAAAGTGTTTTATTTCATAAATGGAATCAACAAAGTATGCACATTCTATGTCATAACGACTTTCTATAGTTTGCGCATGCGTCCGGAAATAAGAAAAGCTTACTTCCCCCGTTTTTTAAAATCACAGCTTCTAGAAGGTTTACATGATTTCTTAAAAAACACGAGTTTTTAGAAAATGTGTTTTATTTCATAAATGGAATCAACAAAGTATGCACATTCTACGTCAGAACGACTTTTTAGAGTTTGCGCATGCGTTTCGAAATAAGAAAAGCTTACTTCCCCCGTTTTTTAAAATCACATCTTCTAGAAGGTTTACATGATTTCTTAAAAAACACGAGTTTTTTGAAAATGTGTTTTATTCCATAAATAGAATCAAAAAAGTATGCACATTCTACATCATAACGACTTTCTATAGTTTGCGCATTTGTCCGGAAGTAAGAAAAGCTTACTTCCCCCGTTTTTTATAATGACGGCTTCTAGAAGATTTACATGATTTCTTAAAAAACACGAGTTTTTAGAAAATGTGTTTTATTTCATAAATGGAATCAACAAAGTATGCACATTCTATGTCATAACGACTTTCTATAGTTTGCGCATGCGTCTGGAAATAAGAAAAGCTTACTTCCACTGTTTTTTAATATCAGAGCTTCAAGGAGGTTTACATAATTTCGTAAAAAACACGAGTTTTTAGAAAATGTGTTTTATTTCATCAATGGAATCAACAAAGTATGCACATTCTATGTCATAACGACTTTCTATAGTTTGCGCATTCGTCCGGAAATAAGAAAAGCTTACTTCCACCGTTTTTTAAAATCACAGCTTCTAGAAGGTTAACATGATTTCGTTAAAAACACGAGTTTTTAGAAAATGTGATTTATTTCATAAATGTAATCTACAAAGTATGCACATTCTACGTCATAACGACTTTCTATAGTTTGCGCATGCGTCCAGAAATAAGAAATGCTTACTTCCCCCGTTTTTTAAAACCACAGCTTCTAGAAGGTTTACATGATTTCGTAAAAGACACGAGTTTTCAGAAAATGTTTTTTATTTCATAAATGGAATCTACAAAGTATGCACATTCTATGTCATAACGACTTTCTATAGTTTGCGGATGCGTCCGCAAATAAGAAAAGCTTACTTCCCCCGTTTTTTAAAATCACAGCTTCTAGAAGGTTTACATGATTTCTTAAAAAACACGAGTTTTTAGAAAATGTGTTTTATTTCATAAATGGTATCTACAAAGTATGCACATTCTAAGTCATAACGACTTTCTATAGTTTTCTCATGCGTCCGGAAATAAGAAAAGCTTACTTCCACCGTTTTTTAAAATCAAAACTTCTAGAAGGTTTACATGATTTCTTAAAAAACACGTGTTTTTAGAAAATGTGTTTTATTTCATAAATGGAATCTACAAAGTATGCACATTCTACGTCATAATGACTTTCTATAGTTTGCGCACGCGTCCGGTAATAAGAAAAGCTTATTTCCATCGTTTTTTAAAATCACAACTTCTTGAAGGTTTACATGATTTCTTAAAAAAAACGAGTTTTTAGAAAATTTGTTTTATTTCATAAACGGAATCTACAAAGTATGCACATTCTACGTCATAACGACTTTCTATAGTTTGCGCATGCATCCGGAAATAACAAAAGCTTACTTCCCCCGTTTTTTAAAATCACAGCTTCTAGAAGGTTTACATGATTTATTAAAAAACACGAGTTTTTAGAAAATGTGTTTTATTTCATAAATGGAATCTACAAAGTATGAACATTCTACGTCATAACGACTTTCTATAGTTTGCGGATGCGTCCAGAAATAAGAATAGCTTACTTCCCCCATTTTTTAAAATCACAGCTTCTAGAAGGTTTACATGATTTCTTAAAAAACACCTGTTTTTAGAAAAAGTGTTTTATTTCATAAATGGAATCAACAAAGTATGCACATTCTAAGTCATAACGACTTTCTATAGTTTGCGCATGCGTCTGGAAATAAGAAAAGCTTACTTGCACCGTTTTTTAAAATCACAGGTTCTAGAAGGTTTACATAATTTCGTAAAAAACACGAGTTTTTAGAAAATGTGTTTTATATCATCAATGGAATCAACAAAGTATGCACATTCTACATCATAACCACTTTCTATAGTTTGCGCATTCGTCCAGAAATAAGAAAAGCTTACTTCCATCGTTTTTTAAAATCACAGCTTCTAGAAGGTTTACATGATTTCGTAAAAAACACGAGTTTTTAGAAAATGTGTTTTATTTAATAAATGGAATCTAAAAAGTATGCACATTCTACATCATAACGACTTTCTATAGTTTGCGCATGCGTCCGGAAATAAGAAACGCTTACTTCCCCCTTATTTTTAAATCACAGCTTCTAGAAGGTTTACATGATTTCGTAAAAGACACGAGTTTTTAGAAAATGTGTTTTATTTCATAAATCGAATCTACAAAGTATGCACATTCTACGTCATAACGACTTTCTATAGTTTGCGCATGCATCCAGAAATAAGAAAAGCTTACTTCCCCCGTTTTTTACAATCACAGCTTCTAGAAGGTTTACATGATTTCTTAAAAAACACGAGTTTTTAGAAAATGTGTTTTATTTCATAAATGGAATCAACAAAGTATGCACATTCTACGTCATAACAACTTTCTATAGTTTGCGCATGCGTTCGGAAATAAGAAAAGCTTACTTCCCCCGTTTTTTAAAATCACAGCTTCTAGAAGGTTTACATGATTTCTTAAAAAACATGAGTTTTTAGAAAATGTGTTTTATTTCATAAATAGAATCAACAAAGTATGCACATTCTACGTCATAACGACTTTCTATAGTTTGCGCATTCGTCCGGAAATAAGAAAAGCTTACTTCCACCGTTTTTCAAAATCACAGCTTCTAGAAGGTTTACATGATTTCGTAAAAAACACGAGTTTTTAGAAGATGTGTTTTAATTCATAAATGGAATCAACAAAGTATGCCCATTCTGCGTCATAATGACTTTCTATAGTTTGCGGTTGCGTTTGGAAATAAGAAAAGATTACTTCCCCCGTTTTTTAAAAACACAGCTTCTAGAAGGTTTACATGATTTCTTAAAAAACACGAGTTTTTAGAAAATGTGTTTTATTTCATAAATGGAATCAACAAAGTATGCACATTCTACGTCATAACGACTTTCTATAGTTTGCGCACGCGTCCGGAAATAAGAAAAGCTTACTTCCACCGTTTTTTAAAATCACAACTTCTTGAAGGTTTACATGATTTCTCAAAAAACACGAGTTTTTAGAAAAAGTGTTTTATTTCATAAATGGAATCAACAAAGTATGCACATTCTATGTCATAACGACTTTCTATAGTTTGCGCATGCGTCCGGAAATAAGAAAAGCTTACTTTCCCCGTTTTTTAAAATCACAGCTTCTAGAAGGATTACATGATTTCTTAAAAAACACGAGTTTTTAGAAAATGTGTTTTATTTCATAAATGGAATCAACAAAGTATGCACATTCTACGTCATAACGACTTTTTAGAGTTTGCGCATGCGTTTCGAAATAAGAAAAGCTTACTTCCCCCGTTTTTTAAAATCACATCTTCTAGAAGGTTTACAGGATTTCTTAAAAAACATGAGTTTTTAGAAAATGTGTTTTATTCCATAAATAGAATCAACAAAGTATGCACATTCTACGTCATAACGACTTTCTATAGTTTGCGCATTCGTACGGAAATAAGAAAAGCTTACTTCCACCGTTTTTTAAAATCACAGCTTCTAGAAGGTTTACATGATTTCGTAAAAAACACGAGTTTTTAGAAAATGTGTTTTATTTCATAAATGGAATCTACAAAGTATGCACATTCTATGTCATAACGATTTTCTATAGTTTCAGCATGCGTCCGGAAATAAGAAACGCTTACTTCCCCCGTTTTTTAAAATCCCAGCTTCTAGAAGGTTTACATGATTTCGTAAAAGACGGGAGTTTTTAGAAAATGTGTTTTATTTCATAAATGGAATCTACAAATTATGCACATTCTACGTCATAACGACTTTCTATAGTTTGCGCATTCCTCCGGAAATAAGAAAAGCTTACTTCCACCGTTTTTTAAAATCACAGCTTCTAGAAGGTTTACATGATTTCGTAAAAAACACGAGTTTTTAGAAAATGTGTTTTATTTCATAAATGGAATCCACAAAGTATGCACATTCTACGTCATAACGAATTACTATAGTTTGTGCATGCGATCGGATATAAGAAAAGCTTACTTCCCCCGTTTTTTAAAATCACAGCTTCTAGAATGTTTACATGATTTCTTAAAAAGCACGCGTTTTTAGAAAATGTGTTTTATTTCATAAATGGAATCATCAAAGTATGCACATTCTACATCATAACGACTTTATATAGTTTGAGCATGCGTTTGGAAATAAGAAAAGCTTACTTCTCCCGTTTTTTAAAATCACAGCTTCTAAAAAGGTTTACATGATTTCTTAAAAAACACGAGTTTTTAGAAAATGCGTTTTATTTCATAAATGGAATCAACAAAGTATGCACCTTCTACGTCATAACGACTTTCTATAGTTTGCGCACGCGTCTGGAAAGAAGAAAAGCTTACTTCCACCGTTTTTTAAAATCACAACTTCTAGAAGGTTTACATGATTTCTTAAAAAACACGAGTTTTTGGAAAATGTGTTTTATTTCATAAATGGAATCAACAAATTATGCACATTCTACGTCATAACGACTTTCTATAGTTTGCGCATGCGTCCGGAAATAAGAAAAGCTTACTTCCACCGTTTTTTAAAATCACAGCTTCTAGAATGTTTACATGATTTCGTAAAAAACACGAGTTTTTAGAAAATGTGTTTTATTTCATAAATGGAATCTACGAAGTATGCACATTCTACGTCATAACGACTTTCTATAGTTTGCGCATGCGTCCGGAAATAAGAAAAGCTTACTTCCACCGTTTTTTAAAATCACAGCTTCTATAAGGTTTACATGATTTCTTAAAAAACACGAGTTTTTAGAAAATGTGTTTTATTTCATTAATGGAATGTACAAAGTATGCACATTCTATGTCATAACGACTTTCTATAGTTTGCGCATGCGTCCGGAAATAAGAAAACCTTACTTCCCCCGTTTTTTAAAATCACAGCTTCTAGAAGGTTTACATCATTTATTAAAAAACACGAGTTTTTAGAAAATGTGTTTTATATCATCAATGGAATCAACAAAGTATGCACATTCTACATCATAACCACTTTCTATAGTTTGCGCATTCGTCCAGAAATAAGAAAAGCTTACTTCCATCGTTTTTTAAAATCACAACTTCTAGAAGGTTTACATGATTTCGTAAAAAACACGAGTTTTTAGAAAATGTGTTTTATTTCATAAATGGAATCTAAAAAGTATGCACATTCTACATCATAACGACTTTCTATAGTTTGCGCATGCGTCCGGAAATAAGAAACGCTTACTTCCCCCGTTTTTTAAAATCACAGCTTCTAGAAGATTTACATGATTTCTTAAAAAACACGAGTTTTTCGAAAATGTGTTTTATTTCATAAATGGAATCAACAAAGTATGCACATTCTATGTCATAACGACTTTCTATAGTTTGCGCATGCGTCCGGAAATAAGAAAAGCTAACTTCCACCGTTTTTTAAAATCACCGCTTCTAGAAGGTTTACATGATTTCGTAAAAAACACGAGTTTTTAGAAGATGTGTTTTATTTCATAAATGGAATCAACCAAGTATGCACATTCTACGTCATAATGACTTTCTATAGTTTGCGTTTGCGTTTGGAAATAAGAAAAGCTTACTTCCCCCGTTTTTTAAGATCACAGCTTCTAGAAGGTTTACATGATTTCTTAAAAAACACGAGTTTTTAGAAAATGTGTTTTATTTCATAAATGGAATCAACAAAGTATGCACATTCTACGTCATAACGACTTTCTATAGTTTGCGCACGCGTCCGGAAATAAGAAAAGCTTACTTCCACCGTTTTTTAAAATCACAACTTCTAGAAGGTTTACATGATTTCTCAAAAAACACGAGTTTTTAGAAAAAGTGTTTTATTTCATAAATGGAATCAACAAAGTATGCACATTCTATGTCATAACGACTTTCTATAGTTTGCGCATGCGTCCGGAAATAAGAAAAGCTTACTTCCCCCGTTTTTTAAAATCACAGCTTCTAGAAGGTTTACATGATTTCTTAAAAAACACGAGTTTTTAGAAAATGTGTTTTATTTCATAAATGGAATCAACAAAGTATGCACATTCTACGTCATAACGACTTTTTAGAGTTTGCGCATGCGTTTCGAAATAAGAAAAGCTTACTTCCCCCGTTTTTTAAAATCACATCTTCTAGAAGGTTTACATGATTTCTTAAAAAACACGAGTTTTTTGAAAATGTGTTTTATTCCATAAATAGAATCAAAAAAGTATGCACATTCTACGTCATAACGACTTTCTATAGTTTGCGCATTTGTCCGGAAATAAGAAAAGCTTACTTCCACCGTTTTTTAAAATCACAGCTTCTAGAAGGTTTACATGATTTCGTAAAAAACACGAGTTTTTAGAAAATGTGTTTTATTTCATAAATGGAATCTACAAAGTATGCACATTCTATGTCATAACGACTTTCTATAGTTTGAGCATGCGTCTGGAAATAAGAAACGCTTACTTCCCCCATTTTTTAAAATCACAGCTTCTATAAGCTTTACATGATTTCTTAAAAAACACGAGTTTTTACAAAATGTGTTTTATTTCATAAATGGAATCTACAAAGTATGCACATTCTACGTCATAACAACTTTCTATAGTTTGCGCATGCGTCCGGAAATAAGAAACGCTTACTTCCACCGTTTTTTAAAATCACAGCTTCTATAAGGTTTACATGATTTCTTAAAAAACACGAGTTTTTCGAAAATGTGTTTTATTTCATAAATGGAAGGTACAAAGTATGCACATTCTACGTCATAACGACTTTCTATAGTTTGCGCATGCGTCCGGAAATAAGAAAAGCTTACTTCCCCCATTTTTTAAAATCACAGCTTTTAGAAGGTTTACATGATTTCTTAAAAAACACGAGTTTTTAGAAAATGTGTTTTATTTCATAAATGGAATCGACAAAGTATGCACATTCTACGTCATAACGACTTTCTATAGTTTGCGCATGCGTCCGGAAATAAGAAAAGCTTACTTCCCCCGTTTTTTAAAATCACAGCTTCTAGAAGGTGTACATGATTTATTAAAAAACACGAGTTTTTACAAAATGTGTTTTATTTCATAAATGGAATCTACAAAGTATGCACATTCTACGTCATAACAACTTTCTATAGTTTGCGCATGCGTCCGAAAATAAGAAACGCTTACTTCCACCGTTTTTTAAAATCACAGCTTCTATAAGGTTTACATGATTTCTTAAAAAACACGAGTTTTTCGAAAATGTGTTTTATTTCATAAATGGAAGGTACAAAGTATGCACATTCTACGTCATAACGACTTTCTATAGTTTGCGCATGCGTCCGGAAATAAGAAAAGCTTACTTCCCCCATTTTTTAAAATCACAGCTTTTATAAGGTTTACATGATTTCTTAAAAAACACGAGTTTTTAGAAAATGTGTTTTATTTCATAAATGGAATCGACAAAGTATGCACATTCTACGTCATAACGACTTTCTATAGTTTGCGCATGCGTCTGGAAATAAGAAAATCTTACTTCCACCGTTTTTTAAAATCACAGCTTCTACAAGGTTTACATAATTTCGTAAAAAACATGAGTTTTTAGAAAATGTGTTTTATTTCATAAAAGGAATCAACAAATTATGCACATTCTACATCATAACGACTTTCTATAGTTTGCGCATGCGTCCGGAAATAAGAAAAGCTTACTTCCACCGTTTTTTAAAATCACAGCTTCTAGAAGGTTTACATGATTTCGTAAAAAACATGAGTTTTTAGAAAATGTGTTTTATTTCATAAATGGAATCTACAAAGTATGCACATTCTACGTCATAACGACTTTCTATAGTTTGCGCATGCGTCCGGAAATAAGAAACGCTTACTTCCCCCGTTTTTTAAAATCACAACTTCTAGAAGGTTTACATGATTTCGTAAAAGACACGAGTTTATAGAAAATGTGTTTTATTTCATAAATGGAATCTACAAAGTATGCACATTCTACGTCATAACGACTTTCTATAGTTTGCGCATGCGTACGGAAATAAGAAAAGCTTACTTCCCCCGTTTTTTAAAATCACAGCTTCTAGAAGGTTTACATGATTTCTTAAAAAACACGAGTTTTTAGAAAATGTGTTTTATTTGATAAATAGAATCAACAAAGTATGCACATTCTACGTCATAACGACTTTCTAGAGTTTGCGCATGCGTTTGGAAATAAGAAAAGCTTACTTCCCCCGTTTTTTAAAATCACAGCTTCTAGAAGGTTTACATGATTTCTTAAAAAACACAAGTTTTTAGAAAATGTGTTTTATTCCATAAATAGAATCAACAAAGTATGCACATTCTACGTCATAACGACTTTCTATAGTTTGCGCATTCGTCCGGAAATAAGAAAAGCTTACTTCCACCGTTTTTTAAAATCACAGCTTCTAGAAGGTTTACATGATTTCGTAAAAAACTTGAGTTTTTAGAAAATGTGTTTTATTTCATAAATGGAATCTACAAAGTATGCACATTCTACGTCATAACGACTTTCTATAGTTTGCGCATGCGTCCGGAAATAGGAAAAGCTTACTTCCACCGTTTTTTAAAATCACAGCTTCTAGAAGGTTTACATGATTTCGTAAAAAACACGTGTTTTTAGAAAATGTGTTTTATTTCATAAATGGAATCTACAAAGTATGCACATTCTACGTCATAACAACTTTCTATAGTTTGCGCATGCGTCCGGAAATAAGAAAAGCTTACTTCCACAATTTTCTAAAATCACAACTGCTATAAGGTTTACATGATTTCTTAAAAAACACGAGTTTTTAGAAAATGTGTTTTATTTCATAAATGGAATGTACAAAGTATGCAATGTACAAAGTATGCACATTCTACGTCATAACGACTTTCTATAGTTTGCGCATGCATCCGGAAATAAGAAAAGCTTACTTCCCCCGTTTTTTAAAATCACAGCTTCTAGAAGGTTTACATGATTTATTAGAAAACACGAATTTTTAGAAAATGTGTTTTATTTCGTAAATGGAATCTACAAAGTATGAACATTCTATGTCATAACGACTTTCTATAGTTTGCGCATGCGTCTGGAAAGAAGAAAAGCTTACTTGCACCGTTTTTTAAAATCACAGGTTCTAGAAGGTTTACATAATTTCGTAAAAAACACGAGTTTTTAGAAAATGTGTTTTATAACATGAATGGAATCAACAAAGTATGCACATTCTACATCATAAAGACTTTCTATAGTTTGCGCATTCGTTCGGAAAAAAGAAAAGCTTACTTCCATCGTTTTTAAAAATCACAGCTTCTAGAAAGTTTACATGATTTCGTAAAAAACACGAGTTTTTAGAAAATGTGTTTTATTTCATAAATGGAATCTAAAAAGTATGCACATTCTACATCATAACGACTTTCTACAGTTTGCGCATGCGTCCGGAAATAAGAAACGCTTACTTCCCCCTTTTTTTAAAATCACAGCTTCTAGAAGGTTTACATGATTTCGTAAAAGTGACGAGTTTTTAGAAAATGTGTTTTATATCATAAATGGAATCTACAAAGTATGCACATTCTATGTCATAACGACTTTCTATAGTTTGCGCATGTGTCCGGAAATAAGAAAAGCTTACTTTCCCCGTTTTTTAAAATCACAGCTTCTAGAAGGTTTACATGATTTCGTAAAAAACACGAGTTTTTAGAAAATGTGTTTTATTTCATAAATGGAATCAACAACGTATATACATTCTACGTCATAACGACTTTTTATAGTTTGCGCATTCGTCGGGAAATAAGAAAAGCTTACTTCCCCCGTTTTTTAAAATCACAGCTTCTAGAAGGTTCACATGATTTCGTAAAAGAAACGAGTTTTTAGAAAATGTGTTTTATTTCATAAATGGAATCTACAAAGTATGCACATTCTACGTCATAACGACTTTCTATAGTTTGCGGATGCGTCCACAAATAAGAAAAGCTTACTTCCCCCGTTTTTTAAAATCACAGCTTCTACAAGGTTTACATGATTTCTTAAAAAACACGAGTTTTTAGAAAATGTGTTTTATATCATCAATGGAATCAACAAAGTATGCACATTCTATGTCATAACGACTTTCTATAGTTTGCGCATGCATCGGGAAATAAGAAAAGCTTACTTCCCCCGTGTTTTACAATCACAGCTTCTAGAAGGTTTACATGATTTCTTAAAAAACACGAGTTTTTAGAAAATGTGTTTTATTTCATAAATGGAATCAACAAAGTATGCACATTCTACATCATAACAACTTTCTATAGTTTGCGCATGCGTTCGGAAATAAGAAAAGTTTACTTCCCCCGTTTTTTTAAATCACAGCTTCGAGAAGGTTTATATGATTTCTTAAAAAACACGAGTTTTTAGAAAATGTGTTTTATTTCATAAATAGAATCAACAAAGTATGCACATTCTACGTCATAACGACTTTCTATAGTTTGCGCATTCGCCCGGAAATAAGAAAAGCTTACTTCCACCGTTTTTCAAAATCACAGCTTCTAGAAGGTTTACATGATTTTGTAAAAAACACGAGTTTTTAGAAGATGTGTTTTATTTCATAAATGGAATCAACAAAGTATGCACATTCTGCGTCATAATGACTTTCTATAGTTTGCGGTTGCGTTTGGAAATAAGAAAAGCTTACTTCCCCCGTTTTTTAAGATCACAGCTTCTTGAAGGTTTACATGATTTCTTAAAAAACACGAGTTTTTAGAAAATGTGTTTTATTTCATAAATGGAATCAACAAAGTATGCACATTCTACGTCATAACGAATTTCTATAGTTTGCGCACGCTTCCGGAAATAAGAAAACCTTACTTCCACCTTTTTTTTAAAATCACAACTTCTAGAAGGTTTACATGATTTCTCAAAAAACACGAGTTTTTAGAAAAAGTGTTTTATTTCATAAATGGAATCAACAAAGTATGCACATTCTATGTCATAACGACTTTCTATAGTTTGCGCATGCGTCGGGAAATAAGAAAAGCTTACTTCCCCCGTTTTTTAAAATCACAGCTTCTAGAAGGTTTACATGAGTTCTTAAAAAACACGAGTTTTTAGAAAATGTGTTTTATTTCATAAATGGAATCAACAAAGTATGCACATTCTACATCATAACGACTTTCTATAGTTTGCGCACGCGTCCGGAAATAAGAAAAGCTTACTTCCACCGTATTTTAAAATCACAACTTCTAGAAGGTTTAAATGATTTCTTAAAAAACACGACTTTTTAGAAAATGTGTTTAATTTCATAAATGGAATCAACAAATAATGCACATTCTACGTCATAACGACTTTCTATAGTTTGCGCGTGCGTCCGGAAATAAGAAAAGCTTACTTCCACCATTTTTTAAAATCACAACTTCTAATAGGTTTACATGATTTCTTAAAAAACACGAGTTTTTAGAAAATGTGTTTTATTTCATAAATGGAATGTACAAAGTATGCACATTCTACGTCATAACGACTTTCTATAGTTTGCGCATGCGTCCGGAAATAAGAAAAGCTTACTTCCCCCGTTTTTTATAATGACGGCTTCTAGAAGGTTTACATGATTTCTTAAAAAACACGAGTTTTTAGAAAATGTGTTTTATTTCATAAATGGAATCAACAAAGTATGCACATTCTATGTCATAACGACTTTCTATAGTTTGCGCATGCGTCTGGAAATAAGAAAAGCTTACTTCCACTGTTTTTTAATATCAGAGCTTCAAGGAGGTTTACATAATTTCGTAAAAAACACGAGTTTTTAGAAAATGTGTTTTATTTCATCAATGGAATCAACAAAGTATGCACATTCTATGTCATAACGACTTTCTATAGTTTGCGCATTCGTCTGGAAATAAGAAAAGCTTACTTCCACCGTTTTTTAATATCACAGCTTCTAGAAGGTTAACATGATTTGGTTAAAAACACGAGTTTTTAGAAAATGTGATTTATTTCATAAATGTAATCTACAAAGTATGCACATTCTACGTCATAACGACTTTCTATAGTTTGCGCATGCGTCCAGAAATAAGAAATGCTTACTTCCCCCGTTTTTTAAAATCACAGCTTCTACAAGGTTTACATGATTTCGTAAAAGACACGAGTTTTCAGAAAAATGTTTTTTATTTCATAAATGGAATCTACAAATTATGCACATTCTATGTCATAACGACTTTCTATAGTTTGCGGATGCGTCCGCAAATAAGAAAAGCTTACTGCCCCCGTTTTTTAAAATCACAGCTTCTAGAAGGTTTACATGATTTCTTAAAAAACACGAGTTTTTAGAAAATGTGTTTTATTTCATAAATGGAATCTACAAAGTATGCACATTCTAAGTCATAACGAATTTCTATAGTTTTCTCATGAGTCCGGAAATAAGAAAAGCTTACTTCCACCGTTTTTTAAAATCAAAACTTCTAGAAGGTTTACATGATTTCTTAAAAAACACGAGTTTTTAGAAAATGTGTTTTATTTCATAAATGGAATCTACAAAGTATGCACATTCTACGTCATAATGACTTTCTATAGTTTGCGCACGCGTCCGGTAATAAGAAAAGCTTATTTCCGCCGTTTTTTAAAATCACAACTTCTTGAAGGTTTACATGATTTCTTAAAAAAAACGAGTTTTTAGAAAATTTGTTTTATTTCATAAACGGAATCTACAAAGTATGCACATTCTACATCATAACGACTTTCTATAGTTTGCGCATGTGTCCGGAAATAAGAAAAGCTCACTTCCACCGTTTTTAAAAATCACAGCTTCTAGAAGGTTTACATGATTTCTTAAAAAACACGAGTTTTCGGAAAATGTGTTTTATTTCATAAATCGAATCAACAAATTCTGCACATTCTACGTCATAACGACTTTCTATAGTTTGCGCATGCGTCCGGAAATAAGAAAAGCTTACTTCCACCGTTTTTTAAAATCACAGCTTCTAGAATGTTTACATGATTTCGTAAAAAACATGAGTTTTTAGAAAAATGTGTTTTATTTCATAAATGGATTCAACAAAGTATGCACATTCTACGTCATAACGACTTTCTATAGTTTGCGCATTCGTCCGGAAATAAGAAAAGCTCACTTCCACCGTTTTTTAAAATCACAGCTTCTAGAAGGTTTACATGATTTCGTAAAAAACATGAGTTTTTAGAAAATGTGTTTTATTTCATAAATGGAATCTACAAAGTATGCACATTCTACGTCAGAATGACTTTGTATAGTTTGCGCATGCGTCCGGAAATAAGAAAAGCCTACTTCCCCCGTTTTCTAAAATCACAGCTTCTAGAAGGTTTACATGATTTCTTAAAAAACATAAGTTTTTAGAAAATATGTTTTATTTCATAAATGGAATCAACAAAGTATGCACATTCTACGTCATAATGACTTTCTATAGTTTGCGCATTCGTCCGGAAATAAGAAAAGCTTACTTCCACCGTTTTTTAAAATCACAGCTTCTAGAAGGTTTACATGATTTCGTAAAAAACATGAGTTTTTAGAAAGTGTGTTTTATTCCATAAATGGAATCTACAAAGTATGCACATTCTACTTCATAACGACTTTCTATAGTTTGCGCATGCGTCCGGAAATAAGAAAAGCTTATTTCCACCGTTTTTAAAAATCACAGCTTCTAGAAGGTTTACATGATTTCTTAAAAAACACGAGTTTTTAGAAAATGTGTTTTATTTCATAAATGGAATCAACAAAGTATGCACATTCCACGACATAACGACTTTCTATAGCTTGCGCATCCGTCCGGAAATAAGAAAAGTTTACTTCCACCGTTTTTTAAAATCACAGCTTCTAGAAGGTTTACATGATTTCTTAAAAAAACGAGTTTTTAGAAAATGTGTTTTATTTCATAAATGGAATCAACAAAGTATGCACATTCTACGTCATAACGAATTTCTATAGTTTGCGCATTCGTTCGGAAATATGAAAAGCTTACTTCCACCGTTTTTTAAAATCACAGCTTCTAGAAGGTTTAAATGATTTCGTAAAAAACACGAGTTTTTAGAAAATGTGTTTTATTTCATAAATGGAATCTACAAGGTATGCACATTCTACGTCATAAAGACTTTCTATAGTTTGCGCATGCGTCCAAAAATAAGAAAAGCTTACTTCCCCCGTTTTTTAAAATCACCGCTTCTAGAAGGTTTACATGATTTCTTAAAAAACACGAGTTTTTAGAAAATGTGTTTTATTTCATAAATGGAATCAACAAAGTATGCACATTCTACGTCATAACGACTTTCTATAGTTTGCGCATTCGTCCGGAAATAAGAAAAGCTCACTTCCACCGTTTTTTCAAATCACAGCTTCTAGAAGGTTTACATGATTTCGTAAAAAACACGAGTTTTTAGAAAATGTGTTTTATTTCATAAATGGAATCTACAAAGTATGCACATTCTACGTCATAACGACTTTCCATAGTTTGCGCATGCGTCGGGAAATAAGAAAAGCTTACTTCCCTCGTTTTTTAAAATCACAGCTTCTAAAAAGGTTTACATGATTTCTTAAAAAACACGAGTTTTTAGAAAATGCGTTTTATTTCATAAATGGAATCAACAAAGTATGCACCTTCTATGTCATAACGACTTTCTATAGTTTGCGCACGCGTCTGGAAAGAAGAAAAGCTTACTTCCACCGTTTTTTAAAATCACAACTTCTAGAAGGTTTACATGATTTCTTAAAAAACACGAGTTTTTGGAAAATGTGTTTTATTTCATAAATGGAATCAACAAATTATGCACATTCTACGTCATAACGACTTTCTATAGTTTGCGCATGCGTCCGGAAATAAGAAAAGCTTACTTCCACCGTTTTTTAAAATCACAGCTTCTAGAATGTTTACATGATTTCGTAAAAAACACGAGTTTTTAGAAAATGTGTTTTATTTCATAAATGGAATCTACGAAGTATGCACATTCTACGTCATAACGACTTTCTATAGTTTGCGCATGCGTCCGGAAATAAGAAAAGCTTACTTCCACCGTTTTTTAAAATCACAGCTTCTATAAGGTTTACATGATTTCTTAAAAAACACGAGTTTTTAGAAAATGTGTTTTATTTCATTAATGGAATGTACAAAGTATGCACATTCTATGTCATAACGACTTTCTATAGTTTGCGCATGCGTCCGGAAATAAGAAAACCTTACTTTCCCCGTTTTTTAAAATCACAGCTTCTAGAAGGTTTACATCATTTATTAAAAAACACGAGTTTTTAGAAAATGTGTTTTATTTCATAAATGGAATCCACAAAGTATGCACATTCGATGTCATAACGACTTTCTATAGTTTACGCATGCGTCTAGAAATAAGAAAAGCTTACTTCCACCGTTTTTTAAAATCACAGCTTCTAGAAGGTTTACATGATTTCTTAAAAAAAAGGAGTTTTTTGAAAATGTGTTTTATTTCATAAATGGAATCAACAAAGTATGCACATTCTACGTCATAACGAATTTCTATAGTTTGTGCATTCGTTCGGAAATATGAAAAGCTTACTTCTACCGTTTTTTAAAATCACAGCTTCTAGAAGGTTTACATTATTTTGTAAAAAACACGAGTTTTTAGAAAATGTGTTTTATTTCATAAATGGAATCTACAAAGTATGCACATTCTACGCCATAACGACTTTCTATAGTTTGCGCATGCGTCCGGAAATAAGAAAAGCTTACTTCCACCGTTTTCTAAAATCACCGCTTCTAGAAGGTTTACATGATTTCTTAAAAAACATGAGCTTTTAGAAAATGTGTTTTATTTCATAAATGGAATCAACAAAGTATGCACATTCTACATCATAACGACTTTTTATAGTTTGCGCATTCGTCGGGAAATAAGAAAAGCTTACTTCCACCGTTTTTTAAAATCACAGCTTCTAGAAGGTTTAAATGATTTCGTAAAAAACACGAGTTTTTAGAAAATTTGTTTTATTTCATAAATGGAATCTACAAGGTATGCACATTCTACATCATAAAGACTTTCTATAGTTTGCGCATGCGTCCGAAAATAAGAAAAGCTTACTTCCCCCGTTTTTTAAAATCACCGCTTCTAGAAGGTTTACATGATTTCTTAAAAAACACGAGTTTTTAGAAAATGTGTTTTATTTCATAAATGGAATCAACAAAGTATGCACATTCTACGTCATAACGACTTTCTATAGTTTGCGCATGCGTCCGGAAATAAGAAAAGCTCATTTCCACCATTTTTTCAAATCACAGCTTCTAGAAGGTTTACATGATTTCTTAAAAAACACGAGTTTTTAGAAAATGTGTTTTATTTCATAAATGGAATCTACAAAGTATGCACATTCTACGTGATAACGACTTTCCATAGTTTGCGCATGCGTCGGGAAATAAGAAAAGCTTACTTCCCTCGTTTTTTAAAATCACAGCTTGTAAAAGGTTTACATGATTTCTTAAAAAACACGAGTTTTTAGAAAATGTGTTTTATTTCATAAATGGAATCAACAAAGTATGCACCTTCTACGTCATAACGACTTTCTATAGTTTGCGCATGCGTCCGGAAATAAGAAAAGTTTACTTCCACCGTTTTTTAAAATCACAACTTCTAGAAGGTTTACATGATTTCTTAAAAAACACGAGTTTTTGGAAAATGTGTTTTATTTCATAAATGGAATCAACAAATTATGCACATTCTACGTCAGAACGACTTTCTATAGTTTGCGCATGCATCCGGAAATAAGAAAAGTATACTTCCACCGTTTTTTAAAATCACAGCTTCTAGAAGGTTTACATGATTTCGTAAAAAACATGAGTTTTTAGAAAATGTGTTTTATTTCATAAATGGAATCTACAAAGTATGCACATTCTACGTCATAACGACTTTCTATAGTTTGCGCATTCGTCCGGAAATAAGAAAAGCTTACTTCCACCGTTTTTTAAAATCACAGCTTCTAGAAGGTTTACATGATTTCGTAAAAAACACGAGTTTTTAGAAAATGTGTTTTATTTCATAAATGGAATCTACAAAGTATGCACATTCTACGTCATAACGACTTTCTATAGTTTGCGCATGCGTCCGGAAATAAGAAACGCTTACTTCCCCCGTTTTTTAAAATCACAGCTTCTAGAAGGTTTACATGATTTCGTAAAAGTGACGAGTTTTTAGAAAATGTGTTTTATATCATAAATGGAATCTACAAAGTATGCACATTCTAGGTCATAACGACTTTCTATAGTTTGCGCATGTGTCCGGAAATAAGAAAAGCTTACTTTCCCCGTTTTTTAAAATCACAGCTTCTAGAAGGTTTACATGATTTCGTAAAAAACACGAGTTTTTAGAAAATGTGTTTTATTTCATAAATGGAATCAAAAAAGTATATACATTCTACGTCATAACGACTTTTTATAGTTTGCGCATTCGTCGGGAAATAAGAAAAGCTTACTTCCCCCGTTTTTTAAAATCACAGCTTCTAGAAGGTTCACATGATTTCGTAAAAGAAACGAGTTTTTAGAAAATGTGTTTTATTTCATAAATGGAATCTACAAAGTATGCACATTCTAACTCATAACGACTTTCTATAGTTTGCGCATGCGTCCGGAAATAAGAAAAGTATACTTCCACCGTTTTTTAAAATCACAGCTTCTAGAAGGTTTACATGATTCCGTAAAAAACACGAGTTTTTAGAAAATGTGTTTTATTTCATAAATGGAATCTACAATGTATGCACATTCTACGTCATAACGACTTTCTATAGTTTGTGCATTCGTCGGGAAATAAGAAAAGCTTACTTCCACCGTTTTTTAAAATCACAACTTCTAGAAGGTTTACATGATTTCGTTAAAAACACGAGTTTTTAGAAAATGCGTTTTATTTCATAAATGGAATCTACAAAGTATGCACCTTCTACGTCATAACGACTTTCTATAGTTTGCCCACGCGTCGGGAAAGAAGAAAAGCTTACTTCCACCGTTTTTTAAAATCACAACTTCTAGAAGGTTTACATGATTTCTTAAAAAACACGAGTTTTTGGAAAATGTGTTCTATTTCATAAATGGAATCAACAAATTATGCACATTCTACGTCATAACGACTTTCTATAGTTTGCGCATGCGTCCGGAAATAAGAAAAGCTTACTTCCACCGTTTTTTAAAATCACAGCTTCTAGAAAGTTTACATGATTTCGTAAAAAACACGAGTTTTTAGAAAATGTGTTTTATTTCATAAATGGAATCTACGAAGTATGCACATTCTACGTCATAACGACTTTCTATAGTTTGCGCATGCGTCCGGAAATAAGAAAAGCTTACTTCCCCCGTTTTTTAAAATCACAGCTTCTAGAAGGTTTACATCATTTATTAAAAAACACGAGTTTTTAGAAAATGTGTTTTATTTCATAAATGGAATCCACAAAGTATGCACATTCGATGTCATAACGACTTTCTATAGTTTACGCATGCGTCTAGAAATAAGAAAAGCTTACTTCCACCGTTTTTTAAAATCACAGCTTCTAGAAGGTTTACATGATTTCTTAAAAAAAAGGAATTTTTAGAAAATGTGTTTTATTTCATAAATGGAATCAACAAAGTATGCACATTCTACGTCATAACGAATTTCTATAGTTTGTGCATTCGTTCGGAAATATGAAAAGCTTACTTCCACCGTTTTTTAAAATCACAGCTTCTAGAAGGTTTACATGATTTTGTAAAAAACACGAGTTTTTAGAAAATGTGTTTTATTTCATAAATGGAATCTACAAAGTATGCACATTCTACGTCATAACGACTTTCTATAGTTTGCGCATGCGTCCAAAAATAAGAAAAGCTTACTTCCACCGTTTTCTAAAATCACCGCTTCTAGAAGGTTTACATGATTTCTTAAAAAACACGAGCTTTTAGAAAATGTGTTTTATTTCATAAATGGAATCAACAAAGTATGCACATTCTACATCATAACGACTTTTTATAGTTTGCGCATTCGTCGGGAAATAAGAAAAGCTTACTTCCACCGTTTTTTAAAATCACAGCTTCTAGAAGGTTTAAATGATTTCGTAAAAAACACGAGTTTTTAGAAAATGTGTTTTATTTCATAAATGGAATCTACAAGGTATGCACATTCTACATCATAAAGACTTTCTATAGTTTGCGCATGCGTCCGAAAATAAGAAAAGCTTACTTCCCCCGTTTTTTAAAATCACCGCTTCTAGAAGGTTTACATGATTTCTTAAAAAACACGAGTTTTTAGAAAATGTGTTTTATTTCATAAATGGAATCAACAAAGTATGCACATTCTACGTCATAACGACTTTCTATAGTTTGCGCATGCGTCCGGAAATAAGAAAAGCTCACTTCCACCATTTTTTCAAATCACAGCTTCTAGAAGGTTTACATGATTTCGTAAAAAACACGAGTTTTTAGAAAATGTGTTTTATTTCATAAATGGAATCTACAAAGTATGCACATTCTACGTGATAACGACTTTCCTTAGTTTGCGCATGCGTCGGGAAATAAGAAAAGCTTACTTCCCTCGTTTTTTAAAATCACAGCTTCTAAAAGGTTTACATGATTTCTTAAAAAACACGAGTTTTTAGAAAATGTGTTTTATTTCATAAATGGAATCAACAAAGTATGCACCTTCTACGTCATAACGACTTTCTATAGTTTGCGCATGCGTCCGGAAATAAGAAAAGTTTACTTCCACCGTTTTTTAAAATCACAACTTCTAGAAGGTTTACATGATTTCTTAAAAAACACGAGTTTTTGGAAAATGTGTTTTATTTCATAAATGGAATCAACAAATTATGCACATTCTACGTCAGAACGACTTTCTATAGTTTGCGCATGCGTCCGGAAATAAGAAAAGTATACTTCCACCGTTTTTTAAAATCACAGCTTCTAGAAGGTTTACATGATTTCGTAAAAAACATGAGTTTTTAGAAAATGTGTTTTATTTCATAAATGGAATCTACAAAGTATGCACATTCTACGTCATAACGACTTTCTATAGTTTGCGCATTCGTCCGGAAATAAGAAAAGCTTACTTCCACCGTTTTTTAAAATCACAGCTTCTAGAAGGTTTACATGATTTCGTAAAAAACACGAGTTTTTAGAAAATGAGTTTTATTTCATAAATGGAATCTACAAAGTATGCACATTCTACGTCATAATGACTTTCTATAGTTTGCGCATGCGTCCGGAAATAAGAAACGCTTACTTCCCCCGTTTTTTAAAATCACAGCTTCTAGAAGGTTTACATGATTTTTAAAAAGACACGAGTTTTTAGAAAATGTGTTTATTTCATAAATGGAATCTACAAAGTATGCACATTCTACGTCATAACGACTTTCTATAGTTTGCGCATGCGTCCGGAATAAGAAAAGCATACTTCCACGGTTTTTTAAAATAACAGCTTCTAGAAGGTTTACATGATTTCGTAAAAAACATGAGTTTTTAGAAAATGTGTTTTATTTCATAAATGGAATCTACAAAGTATGCACATTCTACGTCATAACGAATTTCTATAGTTTGCGCATTCGTCCGGAAATAAGAAAAGCTTACTTCCACCGTTTTTTAAAATCACAACTTCTAGAAGGTTTACATGATTTCGTAAAAAACACGAGTTTTTAGAAAATGTGTTTTATTTCATAAATGGAATCTACAAAGTATGCACATTCTACGTCATAACGACTTTCTATAGTTTGCGCATGCGTCCGGAAATAAGAAACGCTTACTTCCCCCGTTTTTTAAAATCACAGCTTCTAGAAGGTTTACATGATTTCGTAAAAGTGACGAGTTTTTAGAAAATGTGTTTTATATCATAAATGGAATCTACAAAGTATGCACATTCTATGTCATAACGACTTTCTGTAGTTTGCGCATGTGTCCGGAAATAAGAAAAGCTTACTTTCCCCGTTTTTTAAAATCACAGCTTCTAGAAGGTTTACATGATTTCGTAAAAAACACGAGTTTTTAGAAAATGTGTTTTATTTCATAAATGGAATCAAAAACGTATATACATTCTACGTCATAACGACTTTTTATAGTTTGCGCATTCGTCGGGAAATAAGAAAAGCTTACTTCCCCCGTTTTTTAAAATCACAGCTTCTAGAAGGTTCACATGATTTCGTAAAAGAAACGAGTTTTTAGAAAATGTGTTTTATTTCATAAATGGAATCTACAAAGTATTCACATTCTAACTCATAACGACTTTCTATAGTTTGCGCATGCGTCCGGAAATAAGAAAAGTATACTTCCACCGTTTTTTAAAATCACAGCTTCTAGAAGGTTTACATGATTCCGTAAAAAACACGAGTTTTTAGAAAATGTGTTTTATTTCATAAATGGAATCTACAATGTATGCACATTCTACGTCATAACGACTTTCTATAGTTTGTGCATTCGTCGGGAAATAAGAAAAGCTTACTTCCACCGTTTTTTAAAATCACAACTTCTAGAAGGTTTACATGATTTCGTTAAAAACATGAGTTTTTAGAAAATGTGTTTTATTTCATAAATGGAATCTACAAAGTATGCACATTCGACGTCATAACGAATTTCTATAGTTTGCGCATGCGTCCGGAAATAAGAAACGCTTACTTCCCCCGTTTTTTAAAATCATAGCTTCTAGAAGGTTTACATGATTTCGTAAAAGAGACGAGTTTTTAGAAAATGTGTTTTATATCATAAATGGAATCTACAAAGTATGCACATTCTACGTCATAACGACTTTCTATAGTTTGCGCATGTGTCCGGAAATAAGAAAAGCTTACTTTGCCTGTTTTTTAAAATCACATCTTCTAGAAGGTTTACATGATTTCGTAAAAAACACGAGTTTTTAGAAAATGTGTTTTATTTCATAAATGGAATCAACAAAGTATACACATTCTACGTCATAACGATTTTCTATAGTTTACGCATGCGTTTGGAAATAAGAAAAGGTTACTTCCCCCATTTTTTAAAATCACAGCTTCTAGAAGGTTTACATGATTTCTTAAAAAACACGACTTTTTAGAAAATGTGTTTTATATCATAAATGGAATCTACAAAGTATGCACATTCTACGTCATAACGACTTTCTATAGTTTGCGCATGCGTCCGTAAATAAGAAAAGCTTACTTCCACCGTTTTCTAAAATCACAGCTTCTATAAGGTTTACATGATTTCTTAAAAAACAGGAGTTTTTAGAAAATGTGTTTTATTTCATAAATGGAATGTACAAAGTATGCACATTCTACGTCATAAAGAATTTCTATTGTTTGCGAATGCGTCCGGAAATAAGAAAAGCGTACTTCCCCCGTTTTTTAAAATCACAGCTTCTAGAAGGTTTACATGATTTCCTAAAAAACACAAGTTTTTAGAAAATGTGTTTTATTTCATCAATGGAATCAACAAAGTATGCACATTCTACGTCATAACGACTTTCTATAGTTTGCGCATGCGTCTGGAAATAAGAAAAGCTTACTTCCACCGTTTTTTAAAATCACAGATTGTAGAAGGTTTACATGATTTCGTAAAAAACACGAGTTTTTAGAAAATGTGTTTTATTTCATAAATGGAATCAACAAAGTATGCACATTCTACTTCATAACGACTTTCTATAGTTTGCGCATGCGTCCGGAAATAAGAAAAGCTTACTTCCACCGTTTTTTAAATTCACCGCTTCTAGAAGGTTTATATGATTTCTTAAAAAACACAAGTTTTTAGAAAATCTGTTTTATTTCATAAATGGAATCAACAAATTATGCATTTTTTACGTCATAATGACTTTCTATAGTTTGCTTATTCGTCCGGAAATAAGAAAAGCTTACTTCCCCCGTTTTTTGAAATCACAGCATCTAGAAGGTTTACATGATTTCTTAAAAAACTCGAGTTTTTAGAAAATGTGTTATATTTCATAAATGGAATCAACAAAGTATGCACATTCTACGTCATAACGACTTTCTATAGCTTGCGCATGCGTCCGGAAATAAGAAAAGCTTACTTCCACCGTTTTTTAAAATCACAGCTTCTAGAAGGTTTACATGATTTCTTAAAAAACATGAGTTTTTAGAAAATGTGTTTTATTTGATAAATGGAATCAACAAAGTATGCACATTCTACGTCATAACGACTTTCTATAGTTTGCGTATTCGTTCGGAAATATGAAAAGCTTACTTCCACCGTTTTTTAAAATCACGGCTTCTAGAAGGTTTACATGATTTTGTAAAAAACATGAGTTTTTAGAAAATGTGTTTTATTTCATAAATGGAATCTACAAAATATGCACATTCTACATCATAACGACTTTCTATAGTTTGCGCATGCGTCTGGAAATAAGCAAAGCTTACTTCCCCCGTTTTTTAAAATCACAGCTTCTAGAAGGTTTACATGATTTCTTAAAAAACACGAGTTTTTAGAAAATGTGTTTTATTTCATAAATGGAATCAACAAAGTATGCACATTCTACGTCATAACGAATTTCTATAGTTTGCGCATGAGTCCGTAAATAAGAAAAGCTTACTTCCACCATTTTTTAAAATCACAGCTTCTCGAAGGTTTACATGATTTCTTAAAAAACACGAGTTTTTAGAAAATGTGTTTTATTTCATAAATGGAATCTACAAAGTATGCATATTCTATGTCATAACGACTTTCTATAGTTTGCGCATGCGTCCGGAAATAAGAAATGCTTACTTCCCCCGTTTTTTAAAATCACAGCTTCTAGAAGGTTTTTATGATTTCGTAAAAGACACGCGTTTTCAGAAAATATGTTTTATTTCATAAATGGAATCTACAAAATATGCACATTCTACGTCATAACGACTTTCTATAGTTTGCGCATGCATCCGCAAATTAGAAAATCTTAATTCCGTCGTTTTTTAAAATCACAGCTTCTAGAAGGTTTACATGATTTCTTAAAAGACACGAGTTTTTAGAAAATGTGTTTTATTTCATAAATGGAATCTACAAAGTATGCACATTCTAAGTCATAACGACTTTCTATAGTTTGCGCATGCGTCCGGAAATAAGAAAAGCTTACTTCCACCGTTTTTTAAAATCACAACTTCTAGAAGGTTAACATGATTTCTTAAAAAACACGAGTTTTTAGAAAATGTGTTTTATTTCATAAATGGAATCTACAAAGTATGCACATTCTACGTCATAACGACTTTCTATAGTTTGCGCTTGCATCCGGAAATAAGAAAAGCTTACTTCCACCGTTTTTTAAAATCACAGCTTCTAGAAGGTTTACATGATTTCGTAAAAAACACGAGTTTTTAGAAAATGTGTTTTATTTCATAAATGGAATCTAAAAAGTATGCACATTCTACATAATAACGACTTTCTATAGTTTGCGCATGCGTCCGGAAATAAGAAACGCTTACTTCCACCGTTTTTTAAAATCACAGCTTGTAGAAGGTTTACATGATTTCGTAAAAAACACGAGTTTTTAGAAAATGTGTTTTATTTCATAAATGGAATCAACAAAGTATGCACATTCTACTTCATAACGACTTTCTATAGTTTGCGCATGCGTCCGGAAATAAGAAAAGCTTACTTCCACCGTTTTTTAAATTCACCGCTTCTAGAAGGTTTATATGATTTCTTAAAAAACACGAGTTTTTAGAAAATCTGTTTTATTTCATAAATGGAATCAACAAAGTATGCATTTTTTACGTCATAACGACTTTCTATAGTTTGCTTATTCGTCCGGAAATAAGAAAAGCTTACTTCCCCCGTTTTTTGAAATCACAACATCTAGAAGGTTTACATGATTTCTTAAAAAACTCGAGTTTTTAGAAAATGTGTTATATTTCATAAATGGAATCAACAAAGTATGCATATTCTACGTCATAACGACTTTCTATAGCTTGCGCATGCGTCCGGAAATAAGAAAAGCTTACTTCCACCGTTTTTTAAAATCACAGCTTCTAGAAGGTTTACATGATTTCTTAAAAAACATGAGTTTTTAGAAAATGTGTTTTATTTGATAAATGGAATCAACAAAGTATGCACATTCTACGTCATAACGACTTTCTATTGTTTGCGCATTCGTTCGGAAATATGAAAAGCTTACTTCCACCGTTTTTTAAAATCACAGCTTCTAGAAGGTTTACATGATTTTGTAAAAAACATGAGTTTTTAGAAAATGTGTTTTATTTCATAAATGGATTCTACAAAATATGCACATTCTACATCAAAACGACTTTCTATAGTTTGCGCATGCGTTTGGAAATAAGAAAAGCTTACTTACCCCGTTTTTTAAAATCACAGCTTCTAGAAGGTTTACATGATTTCTTAAAAAACACGAGTTTTTAGAAAATGTGTTTTATTTTATAAATGGAATCAACAAAGTATGCACATTCTACGTCATAACGAATTTCTATAGTTTGCGCATGACTCCGTAAATAAGAAAAGCTTACTTCCCCCATTTTTTAAAATCACAGCTTCTCGAAGGTTTACATGATTTCTTAAAAAACACGAGTTTATAGAAAATGTGTTTTATTTCATAAATGGAATCTACAAAGTATGCACATTCTATGTCATAACGACTTTCTATAGTTTGCGCATGCGTCCGGAAATAAGAAATGCTTACTCCCCCCGTTTTTTTAAAATCACAGCTTCTAGAAGGTTTTTATGATTTCGTAAAAGACACGCGTTTTCAGAAAATATGTTTTATTTCATAAATAGAATCTACAAAATATGCACATTCTACGTCATAACGACTTTCTATAGTTTGTGCATGCGTCCGCAAATTAGAAAAGCTTACTTCCGTCGTTTTTTAAAATCACAGCTTCTAGAAGGTTTACATGATTTCTTAAAAGACACGAGTTTTTAGAAAATGTGTTTTATTTCATAAATGGAATCTACAAAGTATGCACATTCTAAGTCATAACAACTTTCTATAGTTTGCGCATGCGTCCGGAAATAAGAAAAGCTTACTTCCACCATTTTCTAAAATCACAGCTGCTATAAGGTTTACATGATTTCTTAAAAAACATGAGTTTTTAGAAAATGTGTTTTATTTCATAAATGGAATGTACAAAGTATGCACATTCTACGTCATAACGACTTTCTATAGTTTGCGCATGCCTCCGGAAATAAGAAAAGCTTACTTCCCCCGTTTTTTAAAATCACAGCTTCTAGAAGGTTTACATGATTTATTAAAAAACACGAGTTTTTAGAAAATGTGTTTTATTTCATAAATGGAATCTACAAAGTATGAACATTCTAAGTCATAACGACTTTCTATAGTTTACGGATGTGCTAGAAATAAGAATAGCTTACTTCCCCCATTTTTTAAAATCACAGCTTCTAGAAGGTTTACATGATTTCTTAAAAAACACCTGTTTTTAGAAAAAGTGTTTTATTTCATAAATGGAATCAACAAAGTATGCACATTCTAAGTCATAACGACTTTCTATAGTTTGCGCATGCGTCTGGAAATAAGAAAAGCTTACTTGCACCGTTTTTTAAAATCACAGGTTCTAGAAGGTTTACATAATTTCGTAAAAAACACGAGTTTTTAGAAAATGTGTTTTATATCATCAATGGAATCAACAAAGTATGCACATTCTACTTCATAACGACTTTCTATAGTTTTCCGCATGCGTCCGGAAATAAGAAAAGCTTACTTCCACCGTTTTTTAAAATCACAGCTTCTAGAAGGTTTACATGATTTCGTAAAAAACACGAGTTTTTAGAAAATGTGTTTTATTTCATAAATGGAATCTAAAAAGTATGCACATTCTACATCATAACGACTTTCTATAGTTTGCGCATGCGTCCGGAAATAAGAAACGCTTACTTCCCCCTTTTTTTAAAATCACAGCTTTTAGAAGGTTTACATGTTTTCGTAAAAGACACGAGTTTTTAGAAAATGTGTTTTATTTCATAAATGGAATCTACAAAGTATGCACATTCTACGTCATAACGACTTTCTATAGTTTGCGCATGCATCCGGAAATAAGAAAAGCTTATTTCCCCCGTTTTTTACAATCACAGCTTCTAGAAGGTTTACATAATTTCGTAAAAAACACGAGTTTTTAGAAAATGTGTTTTATATCATCAATGGAATCAACAAAGTATGCACATTCTACTTCATAACAACTTTCTATAGTTTGCGCATTCGTCCGGAAATAAGAAAAGCTTACTTCCATCGTTTTTTGAAATCACAGCTTCTAAAAGGTTTACATGATTTCGTAAAAAACACGAGTTTTTTAAAAAATGTGTTTTATTTCATAAATGGAATCTAAAAAGTATGCACATTCTACATCATAACGACTTTCTATAGTTTGCGCATGCGTCCGGAAATAAGAAACGCTTACTTCCCCCTTTTTTTAAAATCACAGCTTCTAGAAGGTTTACATGTTTTCGTAAAAGACACGAGTTTTTAGAAAATGTGTTTTATTTCATAAATAGAATCAACAAATTATGCACATTCTACGTCATAACGACTTTCTATAGTTTGCGCATTCGTCCGGAAATAAGAAAAGCTTACTTCCACCGTTTTTCAAAATCACAGCTTCTAGAAGGTTTACATGATTTCGTAAAAAACACGAGTTTTTAGAAGATGTGTTTTATTTCATAAATGGAATCAACAAAGTATGCACATTCTGCGTCATAATGACTTTCTATAGTTTGCGGTTGTGTTTGAAAATAAGAAAAGCTTACTTCCCCCGTTTTTTGAGATCACAGCTTCTAGAAGGTTTACATGATTTCTTAAAAAACACGAGTTTTTAGAAAATGTGTTTTATTTCATAAATGGAATCAACAATGTATGCACATTCTACGTCATAACGACTTTCTATAGTTTGCGCACGCGTCCGGAAATAAGAAAAGCTTACTTCCACCGTTTTTTAAAATCACAACTTCTAGAAGGTTTACATGATTTCTCAAAAAACACGAGTTTTTAGAAAAAGTGTTTTATTTCATAAATGGAATCAACAAGGTATGCACATTCTATGTCATAACGACTTTCTATAGTTTGCGCATGCGTCCGGAAATAAGAAAAGCTTACTTCCACCGTTTTTTAAAATCACAGCTTCTAGAAGGTTTACATGATTTCGTAAAAAACACGAGTTTTTAGAAAATGTGTTTTATTTCATAAATGGAATCTACAAAGTATGCACATTCTATGTCATAACGACTTTCTATAGTTTGAGCATGCGTCCGGAAATAAGAAATGCTTACTTCGCCCGTTTTTTAAAATCCCAGCTTCTAGAAGGTTTACATGATTTCGTAAAAGACACGAGTTTTTAGAAAATGTGTTTTATTTCATAAATGGAATATACAAAGTATGCACATTCTACGTCATAACGACTTTTTAGAGTTTGCGCATGAGTTTCGAAATAAGAAAAGCTTACTTCCCCCGTTTTTTAAAATCACATCTTCTAGAAGGTTTACATGATTTCTTAAAAAACACGAGTTTTTAGAAAATGTGTTTTATTCCATAAATAGAATCAACAAAGTATGCACATTCTACGTCATAACGACTTTCTATAGTTTGGGCATTCGTCTGGAAATAAGAAAAGCTTACTTCCACCGTTTTTTAAAATCACAGCTTCTAGAAGGTTTACATGATTTCCTAAAAAACACGAGTTTTTAGAAAATGTGTTTTATTTCATAAATGGAATCTACAAAGTATGCACATTCTATGTCATAACGACTTTCTATAGTTTGAGCATGCGTCCGGAAATAAGAAATGCTTACTTCCCCCGTTTTTTAAAATCCCAGCTTCTAGAAGGTTTACATGATTTCGTAAAAGACACGAGTTTTTAGAAAATGTGTTTTATTTCATAAATGGAATATACAAAGTATGCACATACTACGTCATAATGACTTTCTATAGTTTGCGCATTCCTCCGGAAATAAGAAAAGCTTACTTCCACCGTTTTTTTAAAATCACAGCTTCTAGAAGGTTTACATGATTTCGTAAAAAACACGAGTTTTTAGAAAATGTGTTTTATTTCATCAAAGTAATATACAAAGTATGCACATTCTATGTCATAACGACTTTCTATAGTTTTTGCATGCGTCCGGAAATAAGAAAAGCTTACTTCCACCGTTTTTTAAAATCACAGCTTCTAGAAGATTTACATGATTTCGTAAAAAACACGAGTTTTTAGAAAATGTGTTTTATTTCATAAATGGAATCCACAAAGTATGCACTTTCTACGTCATAACGAATTTCTATAGTTTGTGCATGCGTCCGGAAATAAGAAAATCTTACTTCCCCCGTTTTTTAAAATCACAGCTTCTAGAAGGTTTACATGATTTCTTAAAAAGCACGAGTTTTTAGAAAATGTGTTTTATTTCATAAATGGAATCAACAAAGTATGCACATTCTACGTCATAACGACTTTCTATAGTTTGAGCATGCGTTTGGAAATAAGAAAATCTTACTTCTCCCATTTTTTAAAATCACAGCTTCTAGAAGGTTTACATGATTTCTTAAAAAACACGAGTTTTTAGAAAATGTGTTTTATTTCATAAATGGAATCTACAAAGTATGCACATTCTACGTCATAAGGACTTTCTATAGTTTGCGCATGCGTACGGAAATAAGAAAAGCTTACTTCCACCGTTTTTTAAAATCACCGCTTCTAGAAGGTTTACATGATTTCTTAAGAAACACGAGTTTTTAGAAAATGTGTTTTATTTCATAAATGGAATCAACAAAGTATGCACATTCTACGTCATAACGACTTTCTATAGTTTGCGCATGCGTCCGGAAATAAGAAAAGCTTACTTCCCCCGTTTTTTAAAATGACGGCTTCTAGAAGGTTTACATGATTTATTAAAAAACACGAGTTTTTAGAAAATGTGTTTTATTTCATAAATGGAATCTACAAAGTATACGTCAGAACGACTTTTTAGAGTTTGCGCATGAGTTTCGAAATAAGAAAAGCTTACTTCCCCCGTTTTTTAAAATCACATCTTCTAGAAGGTTTACATGATTTCTTAAAAAACACGAGTTTTTAGAAAATGTGTTTTATTCCATAAATAGAATCAACAAAGTATGCACATTCTACGTCATAACGTCTTTCTATAGTTTGCGCATTCGTCCGGAAATAATAAAAGCTCACTTCCACCGTTTTTTAAAATCACAGCTTCTAGAAGGTTTACATGATTTCGTAAAAAACACGAGTTTTTAGAAAATGTGTTTTATTTCATAAATGGAATCTACAAAGTATGCACATTCTATGTCATAACGACTTTCTATAGTTTGAGCATGCGTCCGGAAATAAGAAATGCTTACTTCCCCCGTTTTTTAAAATCCCAGCTTCTAGAAGGTTTACATGATTTCGTAAAAGACACGAGTTTTTAGAAAATGTGTTTTATTTCATAAATGGAATATACAAAGTATGCACATTCTACGTCATAATGACTTTCTATAGTTTGTGCATTCCTCCGGAAATAAGAAAAGCTTACTTCCACCGTTTTTTAAAAGCACAGCTTCTAGAAGGTTTACATGATTTCGTAAAAAACACGATTTTTTAGAAAATGTGTTTTATTTCATCAATGTTATTACAAAGTATGCACATTCTATGTCATAACGACTTTCTATAGTTTTTGCATGCGTCCGGAAATAAGAAAAGCTTACTTCCACCGTTTTTTAAAATCACAGCTTCTAGAAGATTTACATGATTTCGTAAAAAACATGAGTTTTTAGAAAATGTGTTTTATTTCATAAATGGAATCCACAAAGTATGCACATTCTACGTCATAACGAATTTCTATAGTTTGTGCATGCGTCCGGAAATAAGAAAAGCTTACTTCCCCCGTTTTTTAAAATCACAGCTTCTAGAAGGTTTACATGATTTCTTAAAAAGCACGAGTTTTTAGAAAATGTGTTTTATTTCATAAATGGAATCAACAAAGTATGCACATTCTACGTCATAACGACTTTCTATAGTTTGAGCATGCGTTTGGAAATAAGAAAAGCTTACTTCCCCCGTTTTTTAAAATCACAGCGTCTAGAAGGTTTACATGATTTCTTAAAAAACCCGAGTTTTTAAAAAATGTGTTTTATTTCATAAATGGAATCCACAAAGTATGCACATTCTACGTCATAACGAATTTCTATAGTTTGTGCATGCGTCTGGAAATAAGAAAAGCTTACTTCCCCCGTTTTTTAAAATCACAGCTTCTAGAAGGTTTACATGATTTCTTAAAAAGCACGAGTTTTTAGAAAATGTGTTTTATTTCATAAATGGAATCAACAAAGTATGCACATTCTACGTCATAACGACTTTCTATAGTTTGAGCATGCGTTTGGAAATAAGAAAAGCTTACTTCCCCCGTTTTTTTAAAATCACAGCTTCTAGAAGGTTTACATGATTTCTTAAAAAACACGAGTTTTTCGAAAATGTGTTATATTTCATAAATGGAATCAAAAAAGTATGCAAATTCTATGCCATAACGACTTTCTATAGTTTGCGCATGCGTCCGGAAATAAGAAAAGCTTACTTCCACCATTTTTTAAAATCACCGCTCCTAGAAGGTTTACATGATTTCTTAAAAAACACGAGTTTTTAGAAAATGTGTTTTATTTGATAAATGGAATCAACAAAGTATGCACATTCTATGTCATAACGACTTTCTATAGTTTGCGCATTCGTCCGGAAATAAGAAAAGCTCACTTCCACCGTTTTTTAAAATCTCAGCTACTAGAAGGTTTACATGATTTCGTAAAAAACACGATTTTTAGAAAATGTGTTTTATTTCCTTAATGGAATCTACAAAGTATGGACATTCTACGTCATAACGACTTTCTATAGTTTGCGCATGCATCCGGAAATAAGAAAAGCTTACTTCCCCCGTTTTTTAAAATCACAGCGTCTAGAAGGTTTACATGATTTCTTAAAAAACCCGAGTTTTTAAAAAATGTATTTTATTTCATAAATGGAATCAACAAAGTATGCACATTCTACGTCATAATGACTTTCTATACTTTGCGCACACGTCCGGAAATAAGAAAAGCTTAATTCCACCGTTTTTTAAAATCACAACTTCTAGAAGGTTTACATGATTTCTTAAAAAACACGACTTTTTAGAAAATGTGTTTAATTTCATAAATGGAATCATCAAATTATGCACATTCTACGTAATAACGACTTTCTATAGTTTGCGCGTGCGTCCGGAAATAAGAAAAGCTTACTTCCACCGTTTTTTAAAATCACAGCTTCTAGAAGGTTTACATGATTTTGTAAAAAACACGAGTTTCTAGAAAATGTGTTTTATTTCATAAATGGAATCTACAAAGTATGCACATTCTACGTCATAACGACTTTCTATAGTTTGCGCATGCGTCCGGAAATAAGAAAATCTTACTTCCACCATTTTTTAAAATCACAGCTTCTATAAGGATTACATGATTTCTTAAAAAACACGAGTTTTTAGAAAATGTGTTTTATTTCATAAATGGAATGTACAAAGTATGCACATTCTACGTCATAACGACTTTCTATAGTTTGTGCATGCGTTCGGAAATAAGAAAAGCTTACTTCCCCCGTTTTTTAAAATCACGGCTTCTAGAAGGTTTACATGATTTGTTAAAAAACACGAGTTTTTAGAAAATGTGTTTTATTTCATAAATGGAATCTACAAAGTATGCACATTCTATGTCATAACGACTTTCTATAGTTTGCGCATGCGTCCGGAAATAAGAAAATATTACTTCCCCCATTTTTTAAAATCACAGCTTCTAGAAGGATTACATGATTTCTTAAAAAACACGAGTTTTTAGAAAATGTGTTTTATTTCATAAATGGAATGTACAAAGTATGCACATTCTACGTCATAACGACTTTCTATAGTTTGTGCATGCGTTCGGAAATAAGAAAAGCTTACTTCCCCCGTTTTTTAAAATCACGGCTTCTAGAAGGTTTACATGATTTGTTAAAAAACACGAGTTTTTAGAAAATGTGTTTTATTTCATAAATGGAATCAACAAAGTATGCACATTCTACGTCATAACGACTTTCTATAGTTTGCGCATGCGTCTGGAAATAAGAAAAGCTTACTTCCACCGTTTTTTAAAATCACAGCTTCTAGGAGGTTTACATAATTTCGTAAAAAACACGAGTTTTTAGAAAATGTGTTTTGTTTCATCAATGGAATCAACAAAGTATTCACATTCTACGTCATAACGACTTTATATAGTTTGCGCATTCGTCCGGAAATAAGAAAAGCTTACTTCCACCGTTTTTTAAAATCACAGCTTCTAGAAGGTTTACATGATTTCGTAAAAAACACGAGTTTTTAGAAAATGTGTTTTATTTCATAAATGGAATCTACAAAGTATGCACATTCTAAGTCATAACGACTTTCTATAGTTTGCGGCTGCGTCCGGAAATAAGAAAAGCTTACTTCCACCGTTTTTTTAAAATCAAAACTTCTAGAAGGTTTACATGATTTCTTAAAAAACACGAGTTTTTAGAAAATGTGTTTTATTTCATAAATGGAATCTACAAAGTATGCACATTCTAAGTCATAACGACTTTCTATAGTTTGCTCATGCGTCCGGAAATAAGAAAAGCTTACTTCCACCGTTTTTTAAAATCAAAACTTCTAGAAGGTTTACATGATTTCTTAAAAAACACGAGTTTTTAGAAAATGTGTTTTATTTCATAAATGGAATCTACAAAGTATGCACATTGTACGTCATAACGACTTTCTATAGTTTGCGCACGCGTCCGGTAATAAGAAAAGCTTATTTCCACCTTTTTTTAAAATCACAACTTCTTGAAGGTTTACATGATTTCTTAAAAAAAACGAGTTTTTAGAAAATTTGTTTTATTTCATAAACGGAATCTACAAAGTATGCACATTCTATGTCATAACGACTTTCTATAGTTTGCGCATTCGTCTGGAAATAAGAAAAGCTCACTTCCACCGTTTTTTAAAATCACAGCTTCTAGAAGGTTTACATGATTTCTTAAAAAACAAGAGTTTTTAGAAAATGTGTTTTATTTCATAAATGGAATCAACAAATTATGCACATTCTACGTCATAACGACTTTCTATAGTTTGCACATGCGTCCGGAAATAAGAAAAGCTTACTTCCACCGTTTTTTAAAATCACAGCTTCTAGAATGTTTACATGATTTCGTAAAAAACACGAGTTTTTAGAAAAATGTGTTTTATTTGATAAATGGATTCAACAAAGTATGCACATTCTACGTCATAACGACTTTCTATAGTTTACGCATTCGTCCGGAAATAAGAAAAGCTCACTTCCACCGTTTCTTAAAATCACAGCTTCTAGAAGGTTTACATGACTTCGTAAAAAACATGAGTTTTTAGAAAATGTGTTTTATTTCATAAATGGAATCTACAAAGTATGCACATTCTACGTCAGAACGACTTTCTATAGTTTGCGCATGTGTCCGGAAATAAGAAAAGCTTACTTCCCCCGTTTTCTAAAATCACAGCTTCTAGAAGGTTTACATGATTTCTTAAAAAACACGACTTTTTAGAAAATGTGTTTTATTTCATAAATGGAAACAACAAAGTATGCACCTTCTACGTCATAACGACTTTCTATAGTTTGCGCACGCGTCGGGAAATAAGAAAAGCTTACTTCCACCGTTTTTTAAAATCACAACTTCTAAAAGGTTTTCATGATTTCTTAAAAAACACGAGTTTTTAGAAAATGTGTTTTATTTCATAAATGGAATCAACAAAGTATGCACATTCCACGACATAACGACTTTCTATAGCTTGCGCATCCGTCCGGAAATAAGAAAAGTTTACTTCCACCGTTTTTTAAAATCACAGCTTCTAGAAGGTTTACATGATTTCTTAAAAAAATTGAGTTTTTAGAAAATGTGTTTTATTTCATAAATGGAATCAACAAAGTACGCACTTTCTACGTCATAACGAATTTCTATAGTTTGCGCATTCGTTCGGGAATATGAAAAGCTTACTTCCACCGTTTTTTAAAATCACAGCTTCTAGAAGGTTTACATGATTTTGTAAAAAACACGAGTTTTTAGAAAATGTGTTTTATTTCATAAATGGAATCTACAAAGTATGAACATTCTACGTCATAACGACTTTTTATAGTTTGCGCATTCGTCGGGAAATAAGAAAAGCTTACTTCCACCGTTTTTTAAAATCACAGCTTCTAGAAGGTTTAAATGATTTCGTAAAAAACACGAGTTTTTAGAAAATGTGTTTTATTTCATAAATGGAATATACAAGGTATGTACATTCTACGTCATAATGACTTTCTATAGTTTACGCATGCGTTCGAAAATAAGAAAAGCTTACTTCCCCCGTTTTTTAAAATCACCGCTTCTAGAAGGTTTACATGATTTCTTAAAAAACACGAGTTTTTAGAAAATGTGTTTTATTTCATAAATGGAATCAACAAAGTATGCACATTCTACATCATAACGACTTTCTATAGTTGCACATGCGTCTGGAAATAAGAAAAGCTTACTTCCACCGTTTTTTAAAATCACAGCTTCTAGGAGGTTTACATAATTTCGTAAAAAACACGAGTTTTTAGAAAGTGTGTTTTGTTTCATCAATGGAATCAACAAAGTATTCACATTCTACATCATAATGACTTTCTATAGTTTGAGCATTCGTTCGGAAATATGAAAAGCTTACTTCCACCGTTTTTTAAAATCACATCTTCTAGAAGGTTTACATGATTTCGTAAAAAACACGAGTTTTTAGAAAATGTGTTTTATTTCATAAATGGAATCTACAAAGTATGCACATTCTACGTCATAACGACTTTCTATAGTTTGCGCATGCGTCCGGAAATAAGAAAAGCTTATTTCCACCGTTTTTTAAAATCACAGCTTCTAGAAGGTTTACATGATTTCTTAAAAAACACGAGTTTTTAGAAAATGTGTTTTATTTCATAAATGGAATCTACAAAGTATGCACATTCTACGTCATAACGACTTTCTATAGTTTGCGCATGCGTCCGGAAATAAGAAAAGCTTACTTCACCGTTTTTTAAAATCACAGCTTCTAGGAGGTTTACATAATTTCGTAAAAAACACGAGTTTTTAGAAAATGTGTTTTGTTTCATCAATGGAATCAACAAAGTATGCACATTCTACGTCATAACAACTTTCTATAGTTTGCGCATGCGTCCGGAAATAAGAAAAGCTTACTTCCACCGTTTTTTAAAATCGCAGCTTCTAGAAGGTTTACATGATTTCGTAAAAAACACGAGTTTTTAGAAAATGTGTTTTATTTCATAAATGGAATCAACAAAGTATGCACATTCTACGTCATAACGAATTTCTATAGTTTGTGCATTCGTCCGGAAATAAGAAAAGCTTACTTCCACCGTTTTTTAAAATCACAGCTTCTAGAAGGTTTACATGATTTCGTAAAAAACACGAGTTTTTAGAAAATGTGTTTTATTTCATAAATGGAATCAACAAAGTATGCACATTCTACGTCATAACGAATTTATATAGTTTGTGCATTCATCCGGAAATAAGAAAAGCTTACTTCCACCGTTTTTTAAAATCACAGCTTCTAGAAGGTTTACATGATTTCGTAAAAAAGACGAGTTTTTAGAAAATGTGTTTTATTTCATAAATGGAATCTACAAAGTATGCACATTCTACGTCATAACGAGTTTCTATAGTTTGCGCATGCGTCCAGAAATAAGAAAAGCTTACTTCCCCCGTTTTTTAAAATCACATCTTCTAGAAGGTTTACATGATTTCTTAAAAAACACGAGTTTTTAGAAAATTTGTTTTATTTCATAAATGGAATAAACAAAGTATGCACATTCTACGTCATAACGACTTTCTATAGTTTGCGCATGCGTTTGGAAATAGGAAACGCTTACTTCCCCCGTTTTTTAAAATCACAGCTTCTAGAAGGTTTACATGATTTCGTAAAAAAAACGAGTTTTTAGAAAATGTGTTTTATTTCATAAATGGAATAAACAAAGTATGCACATTCTACGTCATAACGACTTTCTATAGTTTGCGCATGCGTCCGGAAATAAGAAAAGCTTACTTCGACCGTTTTTTAAAATCACAGCTTCTAGAAGGTTTACATGATTTCGTAAAAAACACGAGTTTTTAGAAAATGTGTTTTATTTCATAAATGGAATCAACAAAGTATGCACATTCTACTTCATAACGACTTTCTATAGTTTGCGCATGCGTCCGGAAATAAGAAAAGCTTACTTCCACCGTTTTTTAAAATCACAGCTTCTAGAAGGTTTACATGATTTCTTAAAAAACACGAGTTTTTAGAAAATGTGTTTTATTTGATCAATGGAATCAACAAAGTATGTACATTCTACCTCATAATGACTTTCTATAGTTTGCGCATGCGTTTGGAAATAAGAAAAGCTTACTTCTCCCGTTTTTTAAAATCACAGATTCTAGAAGGTTTACATGATTTCTTAAAAAACACAAGTTTTTAGAAAATGTGTTTTATTTCATAAATAGAATCAACAAAGTATGCACATTCTACGTCATAACGACTTTCTATAGTTTCCGCATGCGTCCGGAAATAAGAAAAGCTTACCTCCACCGTTTTTTAAAATCACAGCTTCTAGAAGGTTTACATGATTTCGTAAAAAACACGAGTTTTTAGAAAATGTCTTTTATTTCATAAATGGAATCTACAAAGTATGCACATTCTACGTCATAACGACTTTCTATAGTTTGCGCATGCGTCCGGAAATAAGAAAATCTTACTTCCCCCGTTTTTTAAAATCACAGCTTCTAGAAGGTTTACATGATTTCTTAAAAAACACGAGTTTTTAGAAAATGTGTTTTATTTCATAAATGGAATCTACAAAGTATGCACATTCTATGTCATAACGACTTTCTATAGTTTGCGCATGCGTTTGGAAATAAGAAAAGGTTACTTACCCCTTTTTTTAAAATCACAGCTTCTAGAAGGTTGACATGATTTCTTGAAAACACGAGTTTTTAAAAAATGTGTTTTATTTCATAAATGGAATCAACAAAGTATGCACATTCTACGTCATAATGACTTTCTATAGTTTGCGCATGCGTCCAGAAATAAGAAAAGCTTACTTCCACCATTTTTTAAAATCACAGCTTCTAGAAGGTTTACATGATTTCTTAAAAAGCACGATTTTTTAGAAAATGTGTTTTATTTCATAAATGGAATCAACGAACTATGCACATTCTACGTCATAACGACTTTCTATAGTTTGCGCATTCGTCCGGAAATAAGAAAAGCTTACTTCCACTGTTTTTTAAAATCACAGTTTCTAGAAGGTTTGCATGCTTTCGTAAAAAACATGAGTTTTTAGAAAATGTGTTTTATTTCATAAATGGAATCTACAAAGTATGCACATTCTACTTCATAACGACTTTCTATAGTTTGCGCATGCGTCCGGAAATAAGAAAAACTTACTTCCCCCGTTTTTTAAAATCACAGCTTATAGAAGGTTTACATGATTTCTTAAAAAACACAAGTTTTTAGAAAATGTGTTTTATTTCATAAATGGAATCAAGAAAGTAAGCACCTTCTACCAAATAACGACTTTCTATAGTTTGCGCATGCATTTGGAAATAAGAAAAGCTTACTTCTCCCGTTTTTTAAAATCACAGCTTCTAGAAGGTTTACATGATTTCTTAAAAAACACGAGTTTTTAGAAAATGTGTTTTATTTCATAAATAGAATCAACAAAGTATGCACATTCTACGTCATAACGACTTTCTATAGCTTGGGCATGCGTCCGGAAATAAGAAAAGCTTACTTCCACCGTTTTTTAAAATCACAGCTTCTAGAAGGTTTACATGATTTCGTAAAAAACACGAGTTTTTAGAAAATGTGTTTTATTTCATAAATGGAATCAACAAAGTATGCACATTCTATGTCATAACGAATTTATATAGTTTGTGCATTCATCCGGAAATAAGAAAAGCTTACTTCCACCGTTTTTTAAAATCACAGCTTCTAGAAGGTTTACATGATTTCGTAAAAAACACGAGTTTTAGAAAATGTGTTTTATTTCATAAATGGAATCTACAAAGTATGCACATTCTACGTGATAACGAATTTCTATAGTTTGCGCATGCGTCCGTAAATAAGAAAAGCTTACTTCCCCCGGTTTTTAAAATCACAGCTTCTAGAAGGTTTACTTGATTTCTTAAAAAACACGAGTTTTTAGAAAATGTGTTTTATTTCATAAATGGAATCAACAAAGTATGCACATTCTACGTCATAACAACTTTCTATAGTTTGCGCATGCGTTTGGAAATAAGAAACGCTTACTTCCCCCGTTTTTTAAAATCACAGCTTCTAGAAGGTTTACATGATTTCTTAAAAAACACGAGTTTTTAGAAAATGTGTTTTATTTCATAAATGGAATCAACAAAGTATGCACATTCTACGTCATAACAACTTTCTATAGTTTGCCCATGCGTCCGGAAATTAGAAAAGCTTACTTCCCCCGTTTTTTAAAATCACAGCTTCTAGAAAGTTTACATGATTTCGTAAAAAACACGAGTTTTTAGAAAATGTGTTTTATTTCATAAATGGAATCAACAAAGTATGCACATTCTACATCATAACGAATTTCTATAGGTTGTGCCTTCGTCCGGAAATAAAAAAATCTTACTTCCACCGTTTTTTACAATCACAGCTTCTAGAAGGTTTACATGATTTCGTAAAAAACACGAGTTTTTAGAAAATGTAATTTATTTCATAAATGGAATCAACAAAGTATGCACATTCTACATCATAACGAATTTATATAGTTTGTGCATTCATCCGGAAATAAGAAAAGCTTACTTCCACCGTTTTTTAAAATCACAGCTTCTAGAAGGTTTACATGATTTCGTAAAAAACACGAGTTTTAGAAAATGTGTTTTATTTCATAAATGGAATTTACAAAGTATGCACATTCTACGTGATAACGAATTTCTATAGTTTGCGCATGCGTCCGTAAATAAGAAAAGCTTACTTCCCCCGTTTTTTAAAATCACAGCTTCTAGAAGGTTTACATGATTTCTTAAAAAACACAAGTTTTTAGAAAATGTGTTTTATTTCATAAATGGAATTAACAAAGTATGCACATTCTACGTCATAACAACTTTCTATAGTTTGCGCATGCGTTTGGAAATAAGAAACGCTTACTTCCCCCGTTTTTTTAAATCACAGCTTCTAGAAGGTTTACATGATTTCTTAAAAAACACGAGTTTTTAGAAAATGTGTTTTATTTCATAAATGGAATGAACAAAGTATGCACATTCTACGTCATAACGACTTTCTATAGTATGCGCATGCGTCCGGAAATTAGAAAAGCTTACTTCCCCCGTTTTTTAAAATCACAGCTTCTAGAAGGTTTACATGATTTCGTAAAAAACACGAGTTTTTAGAAAATGTGTTTTATTTCATAAATGGAATCAACAAAGTATGCACATTCTACATCATAACGAATTTCTATAGGTTGTGCCTTCATCCGGAAATAAGAAAAGCTTACTTCCACCGTTTTTTAAAATCACAGCTTCTAGAAGGTTTACATGATTTCGTAAAAAACACGAGTTTTTAGAAAATGTGTTTTATTTCATAAATGGAATCTACAAAGTATGCACATTCTACGTCATAACAAATTTCTATAGTTTGCGCATGCGTACGGAAATAAGAAAATCTTACTTCCCCCATTTTTTAAAATCACATCTTCTAGAAGGTTTACATGATTTCTTAAAAAGCACGAGTTTTTAGAAAATTTGTTTTATTTCATAAATGGAATAAACAAAGTATGCACATTCTACGTCATAACGACTTTCTATAGTTTGCGCATGCGTTTGGAAATAAGAAACGCTTACTTCCCCCGTTTTTTAAAATCACAGCTTCTAGGAGGTTTACATGATTTCGTAAAAAACACTAGATTTTAGAAAATGTGTTTTATTTCATAAATGGAATCAACAAAGTATTCACATTCTACGTCATAACGACTTTCTATAGTTTGCGCACGCGTCCGGAAATAAGAAAAGCTTATTTCCGCCGTTTTTTAAAATCACAGCTTCTAGAAGGTTTACATGATTTCTTAAAAAACACGAGTTTTCAGAAAATGTGTTTTATTTCATAAATGGAATCTACAAAGTATGCACATTCTACGTCATAACGACTTTCTATAGTTTGCGCATGCGTCCGGAAATAAGAAAAGCTTACTTCCACCGTTTTTTAAAATCACAGCTTCTAGAAGGTTTACATGATTTCGTAGAAAAACACGAGTTTTAAGAAAATGTGTTTTATTTCATAAATGGAATCTACAAAGTATGAACATTCTACGTCATAACGAATTTCTATAGTTTGCGCATGCGTCCGGAAATAAGAAAAGCTTACTTCCCCCGTTTTTTAAAATCACAGCTTCTAGAAGGTTTACATGATTTCGTAAAAAACATGAGTTTTTAGAAAATGTGTTTTATTTCATAAATGGAATCAACAAAGTATGCACATTCTACTTCATAACGACTTTCTATAGTTTGCGCATGCGTCCGGAAATAAGAAAAGCTTACTTCCCCCGTTTTTTAAAATCACAGCTTCTAGAAGGTTTACATGATTTCTTAAAAAACACGAGTTTTCAGAAAATGTGTTTTATTTCATAAATGGAATCAACAAAGTATGCACATTCTACCTCATAAGGAATTTCTATAGTTTGCTCATGCGTTTGGAAATAAGAAAAGCTTACTTCTCCCGTTTTTTAAAATCACAGATTCTAGAAGGTTTACATGATTTCTTAAAAAACACGAGTTTTTAAAAATGTGTTTTATTTCATAAATAGAATCAACAAAGTATGCACATTCTACGTCATAACGACTTTCTATAGTTTGTGCATGCGTCCGGAAATAAGAAAAGCTTACTTCAATCGTTTTTTAAAATCACAGTTTCTAGAAGGTTTACATGATTTCGTAAAAAACACGAGTTTTTAGAAAATGTCTTTTATTTCATAAATGGAATCTACAAAGTATGCACATTCTACATTATAACGACTTTCTATAGTTTGCGCATGCGTCCGGAAATAAGAAAAGCTTACTTACACCGTTTTTTAAAATCACAGCTTCTAGAAGGTTTACATGATTTCTTAAAAAACACGAGTTTTTAGAAAATGTGTTTTATTTCATAAATGGAATCTACAAAGTATGCACTTTCTATGTCATAATGACTTTCTATAGTTTGCGCATGCGTTTGGAAATAAGAAAAGCTTACTTACCCCGTTTTTTAAAATCACAGCTTCTAGAAGGTTTATATGATTTCTTGAAAACACGAGTTTTTAGAAAATGTGTTTTATTTCATAAATGGAATCAACAAAGTATGCACATTCTACGTCATAACGACTTTCTATAGTTTGCGCATGCGTCCGGAAATAAGAAAATCTTACTTCCACCATTTTTTAAAATCACAGCTTCTAGAAGGTTTACATGATTTCTTAAAAAGCACGATTTTTTAGAAAATGTGTTTCATTTCATAAATGGAATCAACAAAGTATGCACATTCTAAGTCATAATGACTTTCTATAGTTTGCGCATTCGTCCGGAAATAAGAAAAGCTTACTTACACCGTTTTTTAAAATCACAGTTTCTAGAAGGTTTACATGCTTTCGTAAAAAACATGAGTTTTTACAAAATGTGTTTTATTTCATAAATGGAATCTACAAAGTATGCACATTCTACTTCATAACGACTTTCTATAGTTTGCGCATGCGTCCGGAAATAAGAAAAACTTACTTCCCCCGTTTTTTAAAATCACAGCTTATAGAAGGTTTACATGATTTCTTAAAAAACAGAAGTTTTTAGAAAATGTGTTTTATTTCATAAATGGAATCAACAAAGTATGCGCATTCTACCTCATAATTACTTTCTATAGTTTGCGCATGCATTTGGAAATAAGAAAAGCTTACTTCTCCCGTTTTTTAAAATCACAGCTTCTAGAAGGTTTACATGATTTCTTAAAAAACACAAGTTTTTAGAAAATGTGTTTTATTTCATAAATAGGATCGTCAAAGTATGCACATTCTACGTCATAACGACTTTCTATAGTTTGCGCATGCGTCCAGAAATAAGAAAAGCTTACTTCCACCGTTTTTTAAAATCACAGCTTCTAGAAGGTTTACATGATTTCGTAAAAAACACGAGTTTTTAGAAAATGTGTTTTATTTCATAAATGCAATCTACAAAGTATGCACATTCTACGTCATAATGACTTTCTATAGTTTGCGCATGCGTCCGGAAATAAGAAAAGCTTACTTACCCCGTTTTTTAAAATCACAGCTTCTAGAAGGTTTCCATGATTTCTTAAAAAACACGAGTTCTTAGAAAATGTGTTTTATTTCATAAATGGAATCAACAAAGTATGCACATTCTACGTCATAACGAATTTCTATAGTTTGCGCATGCGTCCGGAAATAAGAAAAACTTACTTACACCGTTTTTTAAAATCACAGCTTCTAGAAGGTTTACATGATTTCTTAAAAAACACGAGTTTTTAGAAAATGTGTTTTATTTCATAAATGGAATCTACAATGTATGCACTTTCTATGTCATAACGACTTTCTATAGTTTGCGCATGCGTTTGGAAATAAGAAAAGCTTACTTACCCCGTTTTTTAAAATCACAGCTTCTAGAAGGTTTACATGATTTCTTGAAAACACGAGTTTTTAGAAAATGTGTTTTATTTCATAAATGGAATCAACAAAGTATGCACATTCTACATCATAACGAATTTCTATTGTTTGCGCATGCGTCCGGAAATAAGAAAAGCTTACTTCCACCATTTTTTAAAATCACAGCTTCTAGAAGGTTTACATGATTTCTTAAAAAGCACGATTTTTTAGAAAATGTGCTTTATTTCATAAATGGAATCAACAAAGTATGCACATTCTACGTCATAACGACTTTCTATAGTTTGCGCATTCGTCCGGAAATAAGAAAAGCTTACTTCCACCGTTTTTTAAAATCACAGTTTCTAGAAGCTTTACATGCTTTCGTAAAAAACATGAATTTTTAGAAAATGTGTTTTATTTCATAAATGGAATCTACAAATTATGCACATTCTACTTCATAACGACTTTCTATAGTTTGCGCATGCGTCGGAAATAAGAAAAACTTACTTCCCCCGTTTTTTAGAATCACAGCTTATAGAAGGTTTACATGATTTCTTAAAAAACAGAAGTTTTTAGAAAATGTGTTTTATTTCATAAATGGAATCAACAAAGTATGCGCATTCTACCTCATAATGACTTTCTATAGTTTGCGCATGCATTTGGAAATAAGAAAAGCTTACTTCTCCCGTTTTTTAAAATCACAGCTTCTAGAAGGTTTACATGATTTCTTAAAAAACACAAGTTTTTAGAAAATGTGTTTTATTTCATAAATAGAATCATCAAAGTATGCACATTCTACGTCATAACGACTTTCTATAGTTTGCGCATGCGTCCAGAAATAAGAAAAGCTTACTTCCACCGTTTTTTAAAATCACAGCTTCTAGAAGGTTTACATGATTTCGTAAAAAACACGAGTTTTTAGAAAATGTGTTTTATTTCATAAATGGAATCAACAAAGTATGCACATTCTACGTCATAATGACTTTCTATAGTTTGCGCATGCGTCCGGAAATAAGAAAAGCTTACTTCCACCGTTTTTTAAAATCACAGCTTCTAGAAGGTTTAAATGATTTCTTAAATAACACGAGTTTTTAGAAAATGTGTTTTATTTGATAAATGGAATCAACAAAGTATGCACATTCTACATCATAACGACTTTCTATAGTTTGCGCATTCGTCCGGAAATAAGAAAAGCTTACTTCCACCGTTTCTTAAAATCACAGCTTCTAGAAGGTTTACATGATTTCGTAAAAAACATGAGTTTTTAGAAAATGTGTTTTATTTCATAAATGGAATCTACAAAGTATGCACATTCTACTTCATAACGACTTTCTATAGTTTGCGCATGCGTCCGGAAATAAGAAAAGCTTACTTCCCCCGTTTTTTAAAATCACAGCTTCTAGAAGGTTTACATGATTTCTTAAAAAACACAAGTTTTTAGAAAATGTGTTTTATTTCATAAATGGTAGCAACAAAGTATGCACATTCTACCTCATAACGACTTTCTATAGTTTGGGCATGCGTTTGGAAATAAGAAAAGCTTACTTCCCCTGTTTTTTAAAATCACAGCTTCTAGAAGGTTTACATGATTTCTTAAAAAACACGAGTTTTTAGAAAATGTGTTTTATTTCATAAATGGAATCAACAAAGTATGCACATTCTACGTCATAATGACTTTCTATAGTTTGCGCATGCATCCGGAAATAAGAAAAGCTTACTTCCACCGTTTTTTAAAATCATAGCTTCTAGAAGGTTTACATGATTTCGTAAAAAACACGAGTTTTTAGAAAATGTGTTTTATTTCATAAATGGAATCTACAAAGTATGCACATTCTACGTCATAACGACTTTCTATAGTTTGCGCATGCGTCCGGAAATAAGAAAAGCGTACTTCCCTCGTTTTTTAAAATCACAGCTTCTAGAAGGTTTACATGATTTCTTAAAAAACACGAGTTTTTAGAAAATGTGTTTTATTTCATAAATGGAATCTACAAAGTATGCACATTCTATGTCATAACGAATTTCTATAGTTTGTGTTAGAATTCAATATACTAAGACAAAAAATAGCAGCATTACATTCCATTTCACAATAATAGCATATACAGGATCACTGAAGAAACAACAAGCACAGCATAGACACAAGAGACAGAGATTTATCTTGGGAAACCCTCATGGGGTAGAAAACCCAGCAAAGCTTCCTCAATATAGATGCCAGCAATATACAAAGATGAAACCCTAAGACATGATCTCCTCCTCCACAATAGCAGACCTCTCCTCCACAAGTGCGCTATCCTTAAGTGAGTGAGTGTGTGTATAATGAGGAACACACCTCCTCTATTTATACACTTCTTTGATATGTATTTTACACAAGTACATGTAGGCTCGTATTTAACCATTAGGTTAAATACCCCATTATAACTGACTGGGCCGACCCCTCTAGGGTGGTCTAATAACCTTTTGACCCACATAACACATTTAGGGCCGACCCCCACTAGGGAAGTCTAATAACCCGAGTTACCACATTCCGACGGAGGAATAAACATCTCCGGATATACAATAAGATCTTCACGGAGGAATGAATCATCTCCGGAATAATAAAGTACAAATATAATATTCTTTGAAGTTACAATATCTCAACACTCCCCCTTAAAGAGAAGGATATTATAACAGCATCTGCCCGAGCAAGGAGTCATCAACATCATACATGATACATCTATAAATCATTGGAAGCTTTCTCAACATCATTAGTAACTCAAGTAGTTACTGGAACATCTTCAATACTGGAACATCGACATCTTCAGTATTGAGTCTTTATCTTCTGTAGCACTTGAACAGCTACAACAATATCATCATCTGGATCCTCACGATACACGATCATCAGCATCATCATCTCACGATCATCAGCATCGTCATCACACGATCATCAGCATCGTCATCTCACGATCATCAACATCGTCATCACACGATCATCAGCATCGTCATCACACGATCATCAGCATCGTCATCACACGATCATCAGCATCGTCATCACACGATCATCAGCATCGTCATCACACGATCATCAGCATCGTCATCACATGATCATCAACATCGTCATCTCACGATCATCAGCATCGTCATCACACGATCATCAGCATCGTCATCACATGATCATCAGTACAAGTATTCATGCCAATACAAGTAACCACATCATCAATACAAGTATCCATACCGATACAAGTAATCACATCATCAATACAAGTATCCTACCGATACAAGTAACCACATCATCAATACAAGTATCCTACCGATACAAGTAACCACATCATCAATACAAGTATCCTACCGATACAAGTAACCACATCATCAATACAAGTATCCTACCGATACAAGTAACCACATCATCAATAAAATCACTTTCTCGGAGACCATTCGTCTACGGATCAATTCAGGGACCGAAGTCCGGGGATGATACAATCCCCATCACGTACATTTTGAACTAGCAGTTCCGGGATGATGCAATCCCCATCACGTACATTTTGAACTAGCAGTTCTGGGATGATGCAATCCCCATCACGTACATTTTGAACTAGCAGTTTCGGGATGATGCAATCCCCATCACGTACATTTTGAACTTAGCAGTTCCGGGATGATGCAATCCCCATCACGTACATTTTGAACTAGTAGTTCCGGGATGATGCAATCCCCATCACGTACATTTTTGGACTTAGCAGTTCCGGGATGATGCAATCCCCATCACGTACATTTTGAACTTAGCAGTTCCGGGATGATGCAATCCCCATCACTTTATTCTCGGAGACCTCACGTCTACGGCTCTCTTTAGGACTGAAAGTCCAAGGATGATCCAATCCCCTCAATTGTCCACCAAGGACTTCATTCTCGGAGACCTCACGTCTACGGCTCTCTTTAGGACTGAAAGTCCAGGGATGATCCAATCCCCTCAACTGTCCACTAAGGACTTCATTTTCGGAGACCTCACGTCTACGGCTCTCTTTAGGACTGAAAGTCCAGGGATGATCCAATCCCCTCAACTGTCCACCAAGGACTTCATTCTCGGAGACCTCACGTCTACGGCTCTCTTTAGGATTGAAAGTCCAGGGATGATCCAATCCCCTCAATTGTCCACCAAGGACTTAATTCTCGGAGACCTCACGTCTACGGCTCTCTTTAGGACTGAAAGTCCAGGGATGATCCAATCCCTCTTCTTTCTCGGAGACACCTATCTACGGCTCACTTTATAACAAGTGTTCAAGGATGATACAATCCTCACATGTATTCTCATCAATACAAGTACAAGTATCCTCAACCATACAAGTACATTAATCAATACATGTATCATCAAAAGTATGTATTCTTACCAATACATCTTATCATCAAAAGCATGTATAAGTAAAACTAAGTATTCTAAGTATACGAGTCCTAAATCTAAATATTTCTAAGTATCTAGGTGTGGAGAACAGGTTACCTCATCATCGACCTTGTTGTTCGATGAGACAAACTCATCGTCAGTGACTATACTACTCCCCCTTTCGAGGAGGGTCCTTTTGAACTACACCAAGCTTGTCTCGGAAGTATTCAAATTTCACTCGAGACAGAGGTTTGGTTAGTATAATGGTAACCTGTTACAAATTCAAACTTTATAGTTCCTTTCCGCGTCATATCTTGTTTGTTCCCTATGTTCTTTGACTTATCATGGAACACTAGATTCTATGTCATTTTGATACAACTCTAATTATCACATAGGATCTCAGTTGGTTCTATCTCTAAGTCAAACAATCCTGACGCCAAACTTCTTCACAATTAGTGGAGCAAGCAGCCATATATTCCGCTTGTGCTGAGAGCCACACTAGACTGCTTCCAGCTAAACCACGAGATCATGGCTAATCCCAGACAATAACATCCTCTCGATGTGTTCTTCCTGTCTGATACACTTCCTTCCCAAACAGAATCTGAATAACCATCTGAAGTCATGATCTTCAAGATAGCATTCTATCGTGTCCTTTATGTGCCTCATCACATGCTTTGCAACTATCAGGTGAACACATCTAGTTTCCACTAGATACTAACTCAAGGTGTTCACAACAAAGCATATATCTAATCTAGTATATGTTACATACATCAATGACCCAATAATTTGACTGTACAGAGTTATATCCACTAACTCTGATGAGTCATCCCCTAACAGCTTCAAGTTGGAATCCATAAGAGTGGCCATTCCAACACCTCAAGTTCTTTTAATATTTCTCAGCATACTTTCCTTGGTTGAGAAATATTCCTTCTGAGCCTTGCCATACTTCCAGACCTAGGAAGTAAAGCATCAATTTGAGATCTTTCATTTTCATTTCTGCAATGAATGATCTTCTGCATATCTATCTGTGCCATCTCTCGTTAGATGGGTCTACTGATATGAGCCTCAATATCATTCGAACTCTGTGGTGAGTTCCTTCTTGCATCCATGTCATCTGTGTATAGAAATCATATTCAACCTTGTAGCAAAGGTTGAGATCCACATCACCCATGGTGATCATTAAGCTTATCAATTTATTATCGATCCTGGGAACCCATACAAAACCTGATTCACATTTCTTCTTTAATTACACCATTAAGAGAATGGTCTTATCTAGCCACTTGGAGCAAACATTTCATCATGATTCTCTTCCTCTTTCTAGGAGAATCTTCTAGCCACAAGCCTTCTATAGTGTGTTTGATTTGTAAATCTTTTGTTGATCATCCATCGCTTGTTCAGTGTTCATCATTCATCATGATCTTTCCTACAAATCAAAATTAAGTACATGATTAGTAATACTTCATAATCATCAAATCATATTGACATGATAACCTATTATGCATACAGATATCATTTACATAGTGATGCAACTATTTTGACCAATACTTTGGCACAACACTTTCCCATATCCTGTATGCATACAGTGGCTATCTAGATGCCTTCCATCTCTACCAGAACATACTATCGAGAGTGTGCACAACTCTCAGCATGTCATCAAAGAGGTTTCATTCTAGACAAGCAACAATGGAATGTTTGTCCAACTTACCAATCATATGCATATTAGTAGTATACTGTTCAATGTTCTATGAATATTTACACTCAGCATGATATATTATAGGAATACAAATATGCATACAACCTATTACAAGCAATATCATTTACTATTTCAAATAACAACTCAAATACTTATCTTTTATGTTTGTGTGGTTGCCTCCCGCTTGATCTTCTGTATGTCTTTTGAACTTCTATTCATTCTGTACCACTGTGCATGTTCAAGTGTCATCCTCATGATCTCATACACAAACATACACCCATTAGTATGTTCTAAATGTTATCAAAACATTATAGTTCTAAATAATCTTGAAAATGTATAGTCATGATTATAGTTAATAAACATTAGTATTCAAGATTTCAGGGAAGTCTTATTTTACTCATGCATATCATCAATCAAGATAAAAGACATAATATGCATAATCCCTTGATTACTAACTTTATGAATAAGCATAACCAATCATACCAAGTATACTTATATAAGGGATCCCAATACAAGGTAAGATTCTTAACATGACATAGGAAAACATACCTGGATTAGTATACCTGCTTAGTTATGTACAACATACCTAAACAATCTCTTCAATGATTTAGAGATCCTGAGCTAGAACCTGCATGTCTCATAGGTTAAGCATAATATAATAAAGTCATACATACCTTGTAAGTAGAACAAGATTATGGATGAGTCTTTGTCTTCATGATGTCATGGTCATGGAACTTGATTTGTCTTTTGTGATGTACCTATATCTTGTTAGCAGACAGCATCAACCTCACACAACACCATAATGCATTAGTACAATCATATAGCCCTAATCAATGAATGTCTTTGATCATTCACATGCATTCATATTGTTACTAGGGTGATAACACAATTCTAACATTAATCAAGATTGTACTAGTTAATAATATGAAGACAAACACATCATGAACTTAATCAAGAATTAGATTTCAAGACATACCTGAACCTCCTTAATTCATACCTGTCGAGACTTCTTGTAGTCTTCTTATGTAAGGCCTTAGCCTCAACTCCCCCTGAAACTTGATTTGGAGCTTGATTAGGGTTTTCTAGAGAAACCCTAAAGATTCAAACTTTGACTATCACACTTCTGAATGGATGAAAGAATATGTCTTGCTGAGCTGATCAAACTGGCATACTTCAATTTTGGAATCTCCAAAATTTGACCCCTCAAAATTGCCTTTGAAACTTCTGGATCTTCTGGACATGATCCCGAACTAGGGTTTGATGAAGCCCACCCTTCTTCCCAAACAAAAGGTTCGATCCAAGGCTCTAAACTCTTATTTTTCTTAGGATCTTCCAGCCGTGGTTACAGACTTCAAAAATTCCAACTTTTGCTGAAGCCCTAATTTTCCATCTTTCCGATCAAAATCCCGAACTGGGGTTTGATCAAGCCCGGTCTTCCACCCAACCAAAAAATTCGATATTGGTCTCTAAATTTTGATTTTCCTGAGTAGCATTCAGCCGTGGACTCCGATTCCAAAAATTCTAACTTTCTTCGAAACCCTAAATTCCAGAAGCCATGAATAAAGGTGCTCCAAAAATAATTCTGTTTTGACAGAAATATGCACCTGATTGTTTCTGCTATAAATCTTAAATTTTTGCTCCACAGGGTCTAAAACCCTTTTTCTGCAGTAGCCTGACCTTTCATCTTTCCATCCTGATAGGTCTTACCTCAATTGGGTTTTCTGAGAGAAAGTTATGCCAAGTGTCGCAACGTGACCTGTTTATGGGATAAAACAGGAGAGCGAACTTGTACAGCATGCCACGTGTCACTGTTTGAGCTTCGGCCTCTGAAAAATTTTCTTGAGATAGCTCGACCTGTTATCTTTCCATCCTAACAGGTATGACCTCAATTGGACTCTCTTAGAGAGAGTTATGCCAAGTGTCGTAACGTGACCTGTTTATGGGATAAAACAGGAGAGCACACTTGTATGGCGTTCCACGTGTCACTGGTTCACCTTCGGCCTCTAAAAACGTTTTCTGAGATAGTACAGTCTGTGTACTACCTGTCACATTTTACGAAATTTCATTTGGAGCTTTCTAGCCCAAGTTATGACCTTTTTTCCAAGGTCACCTGATTTTGACTGAGATCTGGAAGAGGCAGAAACCCTAACTTGTACTGATCATAACTCATAAAGTACAACGAATATGAGGGTTCCCTTTGGACACAAGGTACCTGGGGATGTTATCTTCGACTTGTAAACTTTTCAGATCCGAAAACTTCGCCAAAACGGATTTATAGCGAAAGTACTACGATGACTGGTTTTTGCTATGTAAAACCCTAACCTTCAAATTGTCGTAAGTAAAGCAAGTGTCGTTAGTGCCATACCTTGTATTCCTTCAGGTTAGCTCTGATACCATGTTAGAATTCAATATGCTAAGACAGAAAATAGCAGCATTACATTCCATTTCACAATAATAGCATATACAGGATCACTGAAGAAACAACAAGCACAGCATAAACACAAGAGACAGAGATTTATCCTGGGAAACCCTCATGGGGTAGAAAACCCAGCAAAGCTTCCTCAATATAGATGACCAAAAATATACAAAGATGAAACCCTAAGACATGATCTCCTTCTCCACAATAGCAGACCTCTCCTCCACAAGTGCGTTATCCTCAAGTGAGTGAATGTGTGTATAATGAGGAACACACCTCCTCTATTTATACACTTCTCTGATATGTATTTTACACAAGTACATGTAGGCTCGTATTTAACCATTAGGTTAAATACCCCATTATAACTGACTGGGCCGACCCCTCTAGGGTGGTCTAATAACCCTTTGACCCACATAACACATTTAGGGCCGACCCCCACTAGGGAAGTCTAATAACCCGAGTTACCACATTCCGACGGAGGAATAAACATCTCCGGATATAGAATAAGATCTTCACGGAGGAATGAATCATCTCCGGAATAATAAAGTACAAATATAATATTCTTTGAAGTTACAATATCTCAACAGTTTGCGCATGCGCTTGGAAATAAGAAAAGCTTACTTACCCCGTTTTTTCAAATCACAGCTTCTAGAGGTTTACATGATTTCTTAAAAATCACGAGTTTTTAGAAAATGTGTTTTATTTCATAAATGGAATCAACAAAGTATGCGCATTCTACGTCATAACGAGTTTCTATAGTTTGCGCTTGCGTTTGGAAATAAGAAAAGCTTACTTCCCCCGTTTTTTAAAATCACAGCTTCTAGAAGGTTTACATGATTTCTTAAAAAAGACGAGTTTTTAGAAAATGTGTTTTATTTCATGAATGGAATCAACAAAGTATGCACATTCTACGTCATAACGACTTTCTATAGTTTGCGCATGCGTCCGGAAATAATAAAAGCTTACTTCCACCGTTTTTTAAAATCACAGCTTCTAGAAGGTTTACATAATTTCGTAAAAAACACGAGTATTTAGAAAATGTGTTTTATTTCATAAATGAAATCTACAAAGTATGCACATTCTACGTCATAACGAGTTTCTATAGTTTGCGCTTGCGTTTGGAAATAAGAAAAGCTTACTTCCCCCGTTTTTTAAAATCACAGCTTCTAGAAGGTTTACATGATTTCTTAAAAAACACGAGTTTTTAGAAAATGTGTTTTATTTCATAAATGGAATCAACAAAGTATGCACATTCTACGTCATAACGACTTTCTATAGTTTGCTCATGCATCCGGAAATAAGAAAAGCTTACTTCCACAGTTTTTTAAAATCACAGCTTCTAGAAGGTTTACATGATTTCGTAAAAAACACGAGTTTTTGAAAATGTGTTTTATTTCATAAATGGTGTAATGCCCCATATTTTGACTAGGCGTGTTTGTGAGTTAGACACCTTTCACTTTCTTTTCTTATTATCTGTTCGACTTAGCTAGACAGAGTGAACTATATTCTCATCATGTTAGACATGATGATATATTGCTACTATGTTTAGGATGTTACTGTTCCCATGCTGATACTATGGTTATGATGTTATGATGTTACCATCCTCATGATGTTATTTGGTTTATGTGGTTACTATGTTGTAGTTATCACGAGATTCTTTTATTTCATAATGACAGTATATGTTTAATAATCGTCCTGGATGAAATGTGATATATATGATGTGGTATTTATGCTGTGATCGATTTAATGATTTTATGTGAAGAAATAAATGATGTTGACAATATGGATAAGACGATGATAGAATGGAAATATTGTTATAAATGTATGGCTGCAAAGTACTAATCCGCAGGACACCGGGGCTATGTAATAGTCGGATACCTGATACGAAGTATGGTATAGTACCTATTTTGCAGAGAGCCTTGTTTACCAATGTTGATGATACGATGACACAAACCAATAATCTCGAGAGCAACAAAGTATGAGTCGATAAGGGCGTAGACCTAGTATGTTGAGAGGGATGGATGTATTGCCCACCCTATGTTTCTATGATAACCGAGGTCGTGCGAGGGCCGTGCTGAGACACGCTCCCCAAGTTGTTGTGATGATGATGGTCAGATGCCTGCTAGGAGAGGTTAGGTCTGCTAGTTAGCCGACGCTACCGCTCTCACGTTCTATGTGGCTAGGTTAGTAAAGCTGACATCCACTTTTGTACTAGCAGAGGAAGGATAGGGAGGATGCGGACGTAGTTTAGGATGGGAGGATATTTAGTTAGTACTGTTGAAGGTTGGGTATTCGTTGATCTCGAGTTAGTGGTAGTAGGTAGATTTCCTTGTACTTGATTGATTGAACCAATGTAATCATAAAGATAATGAAATGAAATATTAAAGGTTAACTGATATAATGACCGATGATGTTTTAGTAATGTTATGATAAATATATATACTTGTTCTGTTTGCATGAGGTATTATTAGTATTAGTTAGTTGTTAAGCATAGGAAACATGATGTATGTTTATAGTACTTGTCAGACCTGTGCATACGCTGGCCACGCATGCACATTTTTTACATGTGCAATAGTATTTGTTTACGACATACTTATCAGTATTTAACAATGTTATAAGTTGTCATAGATAACTCAGTTAAGGTTTGGGTAAACGACATGAGTAATAGATGATCGATTGGTTTATGTATAAAATAAGTTAATTAATCTTATATGTAAACATTGTACTGGACAATTAAAATAATTGCCGCCAATTGTAATTCTCGTCAAGTGAAAGTATCGAAATATGAAGTATAGCAGATAAACATTAATGCTGGAAGCGTGTATTATCTAATTGTTAATATTGCTTAATTAAACCCTTAAGAGTACTTCATTTATCAATGAAAGTATGTTAGATTAGTGCTAAGGTACTTAAATCACCATTAATATTTATCATTATTATTATTATGATTATTTAATATTATTATTATTATTATTTAACTAATGTTAATAATGATAATGCGTCCTTATTGGAATGAAAGAAATCATAAGTGGGTAAGTGAACATGTTTGAATTAATAAATTAATTAATTTATTGTTATGAAATGAGAAAGGAGTATTATTAAATTATTAAGTGAGGAAGGTTAAGATAAAACTCAATAAATTTATATTCATAAATTGGTGTCATGTTACAAAACCGAGATTGGATTTATATATATATATTTATAATTAAAACAAACTACCACTTCAAATTTGAAAGGGTCAACGTGATAGTATTTAATTATTATTTATTCAACCTATTAAATGGAGGATAAGACTAATATTGAATCCACCGCCGTCGTGAATGACTTAAAATGAATATTTCAAGAATCATTAAATAATGTACCTTTAACCCATCAAATCCAACCTAACTAGTCTTAATACAATTGAACTGCTCGAGAAAAGTACTGTAAAATAATATTTATTTATGAATTGGATTGTAAAACAAGCAATCAATTTAATTTTTTGGGGGCTCGAGGGTTCTTATGGAGGGAAGTGGAGTAAACAAGAAGGCAAGTGGAGGAGGAAAATGGATCTATAAAGCAATGGTCTCACAGAGATAGGGGGGGGGGGGTTGGTTTTTGGGATAAGTACACTTAGTATTTTGATGAAAAGGAAGAATGCCGAGGAGGGGGATAACTCGAAGCTTTGAGGAGGTGGGAAACTCAAAATAATGATGTGGGGTTAACTCTTGAACTATGGAAAGGTACTAAGGAAGGATGCTGTCGGAATTATTGGTTTGTGGGCTCAGGGGCTAGGAAACCCGTCGGTTTCCTAGGGCCAGCATGATAAGAGCTGGTTGGCAGGGTGGATCATCTATTTTTGGTTACTAAGGCTTGGACCAAAGGAGCTACGAAGTGGATAGGGGCAATCTACAACCTACATTGGTCCAGGTATTCTACTGGTAGTTAGAAAAATTACAATTATGCAAGAAATTACAATTATATGTATGTTGTTAAAATTACTATATGTAGGTGCACTTTATGTTGTTAGACATTTTTCTAATCACTAAAATTATGCAGAAAATTAGCATAACGAAAGCATAATGATACTCATTTATTATTGAAATAAAAAGAAGGAAAAACAACTGCTAGGAGCTGGTTACAAAACTTGATTTCAAAATCTAGAACTTCAGTGGCCTTCCAGTTAGGGGGGCACTGCATTTGGTATAAGAGCCTAAGGCTCGGACACTTAGACCTTTAGGGCCTGCACACACCTAAACTACCTTGACTTTTCACCATGTTAAAGCCTACAATAACTTAGAACCACTTAGAACATGAACCTTGATAGAAATACCTGCACAAACACAAACACCATTAAAAGTTGGATAGGTTAGAAAAACTGCATATATGTAAATATATGTGTGTTTGTATTTCAAAATAGATACATATTGCAAATATATTTAAAGAATTAAAAACATTTTGTCATCAAAATCTATTACTCATTAAGAATGAAATTTAACCTCTAGCAATGTTCTTGGGATAAAAATATTTACATAATATAACAAAGTGAATCCAATCACACCCTAGTTTTAATGGAAAAAAAATACAATTATTTGCAGGTTGAAGCAAGATAACAAGTACAAATTGTATACGTAAAGTTTTAGTGTTATTTTCTAGCGTGAGCTATGTTAATGTAATTTAACTGGAATGCATATCTATATTTAATTCACCACAACATAATGCACATATTATATCAACATTTCCAGCTGCCATAAAGTGACCAATATATAATTATAGTTGTACACTAGTTTAATAGGGGAGGATGCAATCAATCTCTAAACTATGTCTAAAAGCTCTGTAGTTTTATATGTTGACTGGTATAAGATAACAAGGCGACATGCACAAAATATATTAACTTCCAAAGATGGCTGAAACTGATTGACATAGAGTAAGGGGTTTTAAATAACACGGGAGGGAGCAACATAGACAATTCTGATCAACGTTCCATTTGCTATTGAACACAAAAAATAGAATTCCTCGCTATATATATTAAAAAAATTGATTATTATGTAAAATGCAAGATTTCTTCTGTTAAGAAGAGTTGGTGCTGGTACAATGTGACTGGTACAAGTGATCGATATCGTTTGATCTCAAACTATGCATCTCAGTCATTCTCGCTACTGGTTTATATCATACATATAGGTCTGCTAATTAAGGTTTGCTAATTAATCTTCAAGAGAAGCTCTGAATTTAATTATCCATATAATTATTGCTTTAGGCATACAATTATGAAATTGTTGGTTTCATAGAGTTATTGAGAATGTTGGATTATATGTAGCTACTTGCATCATATTTTGAGATGAATTTTGGCATGTTGGATTTTAAGTCGCTACCTATAAGATTTTGACCAGAAATTTTAGTTGTACATATACACCTTACAATCATTTTCGTGGGTCAATGAAAAACATGTTTGCAACAATAGCCAACTAGAAAAATGCCCGCCATTTAACACTACAATTTAGTAATGTTACATCTGCTCTTAGGGTTTATGCTAGGAAGCATATAAATGCCAGCCCCACGTTAATATTTCGGAATCCTGAATGAGTAAATGTTGGTTGGAATATTAGATTTAGACCCTATTTGCATAGCTGAAGATCCCACAGGTTGCCTCTGTTAGCAGCAGATTTACACTGGAGACATATCTTAGTGGGCATTGAGGGACTTTTCAAGAGATCTCTAGTAATTATGTGTTCCAATGTTTGTGTAGAGTTGGCTACTCATCTACAATACTAAGAATTTAAACAAGACTCGAAAGATTTTCGACAAATTTTTCTGCGCTCATATAAATCTATCACATTAACACACATGTCAACACTTTCTCACAAAAAAAAAATATTATAACCAGATTTATTTGTAAAGTTTTATTGAAAGAACATCCAAGGATCAACTCCCTGCAACCGACTCTATGAAACTGTAAGGCACAACGCCACCCCAGATTATGGCTAATTTTAAATAGTAATTTTCTGTCCAGAAATATTTGCAAAACATTTATCGAAACAATCTCAAATACCTGCAAAAAGTGCATCATGGAGAACACCAAATATAATCATAAATAACAAACAAACAAAAAACCCAGCCCAGCCCAACTTGGAGAGGGCGCAGATAGGGTAGAAACAGAATATAAAGAAATTATTGGGTTTTCACCCAACTTTTGTCACCATGGACATTAGGAACCCACCACAGTCAAACTGCACAAAAATATTTGTTGAACACAGAAGGTTGGCTGTATGATTGAATTTGAAGTCTCTTTTTGAGAATTTATTTTGGTCTGTTAACAGAGATTTAGAGAAAAGTATTTTTGGGTTTTTCCTGTATCGAACTCACCAAATCCCTAGCGAACATTAAGATGCCACCAAACATCACTTGAAATGCTCAACGTCATCCAAGTATCATGTATAAATCCTACCCAGCAAGCTCGTGGTCAAACCCTTGTGCGCTAGAGACAGTATCCGAAGATTGATTTACTTACCAAGTCCGCAATGATGCGAGAAGGATTTAAATCGATATGAAAATATTAAAAGGTGAAGGGTTCGATCGATCTCCAATTGTTTGCCAAGGTTTTCTTCGATAGAGAGATATTTGACGCAGGGCCTTTTTGTTCTGAACTCAGTCAGTCTCTACTGGATGATCCAGCTAAAATTCATAGAAGCACTGGTATGGATCAAACTCTATGCTCTTCCAATGGAATTCTGGCCTGAAAATATTCTAAAAGCAATTGGGAATTCGTGGGAGAGTTTTGTTAAAGTTTTAGATTTTTGTCCTCTTTGGTTGTGGAATCGGTCGAAAATGGTGTCTCGAGGACGTCCTAGCCATGTCTATAAGAGAGATGAAGAGGGTTGCAATATTGGTAGATGCTGAGCAATGCAAAACTAGGGGCATATTTTTCTTTCCCATCCCCAAATATTCTTTCTCATTCTTGGATTGTAAAAGGATTGAATGCCCCTGACAAGAGTAGAATATTCAAGCATAGCATTAGATAATCTCGATATTGTTTGCCTTCAACAGACTAAATGTGGTACCGATAAGATGAATCCCTTTGTTCAATGATTTCGAAATTGCCAACAGCCCCGGAGGCTTCTTGGGCGGGATTGCTATTCTGTGGGATCAAAAAAATGTGAAAATTTCAGATCCCAGTAGCAACAGAGCTTTGATATGAACTTTTTTGGAATATACTTCTGATATCCCAAGTAAACTAACTCATGTATACATCAAGATATACCAGCTTGCGTGTCTTTCTTAGAAAATTTCTATTTTCTTAGCGTCTGGGAACGATCGATAATCGCCGGTGATTTTAATACTACTCTTCATGTCGATGAAAAGAAAGGCATTAGAAAACATGAGATAGTAGGGCAGCATCTACAGAAACTCATTGGTCCCCTAAATTTAGTCGACCTACCACCGCAAAATGGTTTATTTACCTGGAATAAGAAAAGAGAAGGCCTATTTCGTAATGGAAAAGGTCGGACCATTTCTTACTTTTACACCAGTTCCTCTCCAACACAAATGTATCAACAAAAAGTTTCAACTTTACCAGGAGCTGGGTCAGATCATTCGCCCATTCTACTTCACACCCAAAGGTAATACTCACCTCGGAACATCCCCTTTATGTTTGAGTTGGTGTGGTCTACTCATCGGAGTTTTAAACAAATATTCGAACTGGAGGGATTCTTATCGTGAACTTCTAAGTTTTAAGATGTACAACCTTAAAACTCGGATGAGCACTCTTTGAGTGCGCCCTCTTTGAGCGGAGCTGCGCTCCCTCTGGGTTGAGCTGCACCCTCTCTGACTGAGTTGGGGATGAGCACTCTCAAAAATATATATATATATATATATATATATATATAAAGATAAAAAGGGAATACCACTCAGTTTGTAAATCAGAAACCATCGCTGTTAAGTTTAATGCAAAAGCCAGAAAATGAATATCACTAAAGCTGGAAACAAAAGACAAATCCAAATTTCAAAAGGGTAATTAGTTGGCTGAGCGAGGTAGCCATAACCATCTACGGCTAATAGCTAGAATAGAAGCCTCTATGCAAGTAGTTGCAGAATAATTGTAACTATCTTTGTAGGAAACATCTTTTTGACCAGCAAACTACTCGTACCTAGCTTAATGCCAGATAAATTACATTATTAAATTGGACACAAAACAAAAACAAACAGAAACGCAACTCAGTGTTAGGTCATTGTTGTGATTATGAAATATATGTAGATAAAAAAAAATGTATATATATATAAAAAAATAAAAAAATAAAATAGATCTACACACCAGAGCGCCAAGAGGAGAAGATTTTGCAAGTGGGCATCTCCAAAAATGAGAATTTGGTGGAGAGTCATGAATCAGAAGAGCCAGTAGGGTCTGGCCTTTGAGCTTAATGAATAGTGAGGATTGCAGTCATCTTTCCGATTTAAATTTAGCTACTTGAACCCAACAAAGACACGGAGCTGAGCTCGCCATGACTGTTGTCAAAAGGCAGAGAACTACGGACCTCATGGAACAAAAAAAAAAAAAACTCCTTCGCGCGCGGGGATGAGGAGGGCTGATTAAAAGAGGTAGACTGCCCTCCACCCAGGCTCCAGGCTCCAGAGGACAAACACCTGGTGGCATGCGAGTCGACGCATGGTAGACATGCAGGTCGCCTCTTTGTGGGATCCCTTAGGTGAATGGAGGGAAGGCGAGGTGAGTAGCAGGGTTGTCACGTGGAGGGGAAGCGGGGGATGGATGGCGGTGGTAGCTGGATACGTGTGGGGAGAAGGGGAGAGATAGGTGGAGAGTCCATAAAATAAAATATAATATAATAATAATTTACAAATTGTGATAAAGGCGTGGATTGTGACATAGATTTTCATAATATCATTATTTTTTTTTAAATTACTTTGATTTCATTTAAATTAGATTTTAAATTATATATATATTTTGATAATCCATATAAACTACATAGGTTGATTATATATATATCATTTTATAAATCATATAAAACTTGTATAAAAATAAAATAAAATGATATCAATTCTATTTTGTTGTTTTTTTTTTAAATTAAAATTAAAATTTTAATACAATTAACTATAAAACTTTTATGAATTGACACTAAAGAACGGGTGTTCCTAGAACATAAAAGTTAACATTAAGGGTTGACACTTAATGTTCATAAGGTCAATATAGATTAGATTAATTAGGTTAAGGGTTGGCATTAAAAGTGAACTAAAATGTAAGTATTCATGTTTAAACATAACTTTAAGTATTAAGACCCCAAAATGCCTTCTGTCGAGACTTCGAACTATAGTCGAAAGGGCGAGACGAATACAGAATCTTGCAAGCAAGACACTGGTGAGACCAACACGACGAGATGAACACTAGGACACTGAAAAGTTTACATGACGAAAGAAATTAATAAAAACGACCATAGAGTTAACACGACAATCCTAACAAGCTATTCCTTACACATAAGTATAAACAAATGCATAGCTAAATTTCATGTTTGTTTATGTTCGAGTGTTGCAACGATACAATGCGGTAAGGAATGGATATGCTATAACCCATAACTTATGTATAATGAATGAGTTACATTACGCCTTAAAATACCTTCATGTATGAGGAGATGTTAAATAGTCTAGTTGGATTGGCAAAACACCATAGTATGAGCTAACATAGTTGAATCTAGGCATCAAATTGGTAAATAAATATATGTGCACAAGTGTTGGGGATTGATGCTTGATAGTGCTAATTAATTAGTATGATGCATTCTTCCACATTGTGTGCAATTAGTCGTGTTTCAATATAGTAAGTGGAAAGAGATTGAAGGAACTAAGTATGTGCGAGAAAAGGGTAGCAGTTATATGTCGCTGGTCTTGCTTATGTTAAATTATCATGATTTGAGGGAAAATATTGTTGGGAAACAACTACGATTTAATAATTACAAAGTGAACAAGCAATAAAATATAAAAAGTATGAAAATTGATGGGGAACTAATAAGTTAGCTTGAGTAAGCATATACGAGATTAAGAGAAGTAGTGATAATAAATAGAATAATAAATGAATACAAATAGGGAACCAATGTGCATTGAGATGAATAAGTTATGATGTTCAAACCCCTAATATATGATGGAAGAAATCAATCATCATGTGAGAGGTAAAAATTGTTGTTAACTGAGAAAAAAAAACAAAATGAGAAGTATAATGTTATGAAGAAAGGATTATATGTCTCCGTTGACATCAACATCTCACAAAATAAGAACAAAGCTTGATGCCACGTAAGTGCATAATGTGTGTAGGTATCCATAAGATCCATGGAGATTAATGAGCGTATGTATAGAAAACTTAGATTTACGACAACAAATACAAGTTTATAGTATGGTAGATGCTAGTAAAAGCCTTTACGTTGTGCGAACAAGAACAAATTAGCTATAAATTTATTAGAAGTAATGGTTCCCCTTCTAATTATATCACATGGAAAATGAGAGATCAATGGTTAAAATTGATAACAGTTGCATTCTAATATGGTATAGTCCCAAAAGCCTTGTAACAATAATAGTTGTCCTAGTTTAGTGAATGTTACAATACTTTGGTTATTGCTAATTATCAATAAGGGAATAATATTGTAGGACCTTAGGATTTAAAGTACATGAACCTTCTCCCCTAAGAGAGGTATGCCGACCTTAAGGTTCCTTGGTAGTTGCATGTTGAGCGAATACAAATTACGAGTTCTAAAGACCTCCATTTTAAATCGTTGATTATTTCATGCTAAGTTGGATCAATATAAGCTTTTGTGATGAGTAAACCCCTCTAGATGTTATAACTTAAAGGATATTGCTAAACGGTAAGAAGTAGGATACTAAGGTGGGTAGCACTTGATTATAACCTTAGGCATTCTAGATATAATATTGAGATTCGATAGAAGGATTAATCTAAATGTTTTTTTTCAATTATTAGAATACATATCATGGGATAAAATAAGTAAAACAGTAAGGTGCCATCAATGTGTTTGGTCAATTTTAGGTCCAGTGGGACAAGTATAGCCACGATCTGCTACCTGGGAGGGCACATAGATTATGCGTCGAGATTTTTCCCTCACTACTTTGACCATAACTTCGGGACGAAGTTTCTTGAAGGGTGGGTGTATGTAATGCTCCATATTTTGACTAGGCGTGTTTGTGAGTTAGACACCTTTCACTTTCTTTGCTTATTATCTGTTCGACTTAGCTAGACAGAGTGAACTATATTCTTAGCATGTTAGACATGATGATATATTGCTACTATGTTTAGGATGTTACTGTTCCCATGCTGATACTATGGTTATGATGTTATGATTTTTACCATCCTCATGATGTTATTTGGTTTATGTGGTTACTATGTTGTAGTTATCACGAGATTCTTTTATTTCATAATGACAATATATGTTTAATAATCGTCCTGGATGAAATGTGATATATATGATGTGGTATTTATGCTGTGATCGATTTAATGATTTTATGTGAAGAAATAAATGATGTTGACAATATGGATCAGACGATGATAGAATGGAAATATTGTTATAAATGTATGGCTGCAAAGTACTAATCCGCAGGACACCGGGGCTATGTAATAGTCGGATACCTGATACGAAGTATGGTATAGTACCTATTTTGCAGAGAGCCTTGTTTACCAATGTTGATGATACGATGACACAAACCAATAATCTCGAGAGCAACAAAGTATGAGTCGATAAGGGCGTAGACCCAGTATGTTGAGAGGGATGGATGTATTGCCCACCCTATGTTTCTATGATACCTGAGGTCGTGGGAGGGCCGTGCTGAGACACGCTCCCCAAGTTGTTGTGATGACGATGGTCGGATTGCTTCTAGGAGAGGTTAGGTCCGCTAGTTAGCCGACGCTACCGCTCTCACGTTCTATGTGGCTAGGTTAGTAAAGCTGACATCCACTTTTGTACTAGCAGAGGAAGGATAGGGAGGATGCGGACGTAGGTTAGGATGGGAGGATATTTAGTTAGTACTGTTGAAGGTTGGGTATGCGTTGATCTCGAGTTAGTGGTAGTAGGTAGATTTCCTTGTACTTGATTGATTGAACCAATGTAATCATAAAGATAATGAAATGAAATATTAAAGGTTAACTGATATAATGATCGATGATGTTTTAGTAATGTTATGATAAATATATATACTTGTTCTGTTTGCATGAGGTATTATTAGTATTAGTTAGTTGTTAAGCATAGGAAACATGATGTATGTTTATAGTACTTGTCAGACCTGTGCATACGCTAGCCACGCATGCACATTTTGTACATGTGCAATAGTATTTGTTTACGACATACTTATCAGTATTTAACAATGTTATAAGTTGTCATAGATAACTCAGTTAAGGTTTGGGTAAACGACATGAGTAATAGATGATCGATTGGTTTATGTATAAAATAAGTTAATTAATCTTATATGTAAACATTGTATTGAACAATTAAAATAATTGCCGCCAATTGTAATTCTCGTCAAGTGAAAGTATCGAAATATGAAGTATAGCAGATAAACATTAATGCTGGAAGCATGTATTATCTAATTGTTAATATTGATTAATTAAACCCGTAAGAGTACTTCGTTTATCAATGAAAGTATGTTAGATTAGTGCTAAGGTACTTATTATTAATTAAGTATGTTAGATTAGTGCTAAGTTACTGAAATCACCATTAATATTTATCATTATTATTATTATGATTATTTAATATTATTATTATTATTATTTAACTAATGTTAATAATGATAATGCGTCCTTATTGGAATGAAAGAAATCATAAGTGGGTAAGTGAACATGTTTGAATTATTAAATTAATTAATTTATTGTTATGAAACGAGAAAGGAGTATTATTAAATTATTAAGTGAGGAAGGTTAAGATAAAAATCAATTAAATTTATATTCATAAATTGGTGTCATGTCACAAAACCGAGATTGGATTTATATATATATATTTATAATTAAAACAAACTACCACTTCAAATTTGAAAGGGTCAACGTGATGGTATTTAATTATTATTTATTCAACCTATTAAATGGAGGATAAGACTAATATTGAATCCACCGCCTTCGTGAATGACTTAAAATGAATATTTCAAGAATCATTAAATAATGTACCTTTAACCCATCAAATCCAACCTAACTAGTCTTAATACAATTGAACTGCTCGAGAAAAGTACTATAAAATAATATTTATTTATGAATTGGATTGTAAAACAAGCAATCAATTTAATGTTTTGGGGGCTCGAGGGTTCTTATGGAGGGTGGTGGAGTAAACAAGAAGGCAAGTGGAGGAGGAAAATGGATCTATAAAGCAATGGTCTCACGGAGATAGGGGGGGGGGTTGGTTTTTGGGATAAGTACACTTAGTATTTTGATGAAAAGGAGGAATGCCGAGGAGGGGGATAACTCGAAGCTTTGAGGAGGTGGGAAACTCAAAAGAATGAGGTGGGGTTAACTCTTGAACTATGGAAAGGTACTAAGGAAGGATGCTGTCGGAATTATTGGTTTGTGGGCTCGGGGGCTAGGAAACCCGTCTGTTTCCTAGGGCCAGCATGATAAGAGCTGGTCGGCAGGGTGGATCATCTATTTTTGGTTACTAAGGCTTGGACCAAAGGAGCTACGAAGTGGATAGGGGCAATCTACAACCTACATCGGTCCAGGTATTCTACTGGTAGTTAGAAAAATTACAATTATGCAAGAAATTACAATTATATGTATGTTGTTAAAATTACTATATGTAGGTGCACTTTATGCTGTTAGACATTTTTCTAATCAATAAAATTATGCAGAAAATTAGCATAATGAAAGCATAATGATACTCATTTATTATTGAAATAAAAAGAAGGAAAAACAACTGCTAGGAGCTGGTTACAAAACTTGATTTCAAAATCTAGAACTTCAGTGGCCTTCCAGTTAGGGGGGCACTGCAAATGGAATCTACAAAGTATGGACATTCTACGTCATAACGACTTTCTATAGTTTGCGCATGCGTCCGGAAATAAGAAAAGCTTACTTCCCCTTTTTTTAAAATCACGGCTTCTAGAAGGTTTACATAATTTCGTAAAAAACACGAGTTTTTAGAAAATGTGTTTTATTTCATAAATGGAATCAACAAAGTATGCACATTCTACGTCATAACGACTTTCTATAGTTTGCTGATGCATCCGGAAATAAGAAAAGCTTACTTCCACAGTTTTTTAAAATCACAGCTTCTAGAAGGTTTACATGATTTCGTAAAAAACACGAGTTTTTAGAAAATGTCTTTTATTTCATAAATGGAATCTACAAAGTATGGACATTCTACGTCATAACGACTTTCTATAGTTTGCGCATGCGTCCGGAAATAAGAAAAGACTACTTCCCCCGTTTTTTAAAATCACAGCTTCTAGAAGGTTTACATGATTTCGTAAAAAACACGAGTTTTTAGAAAATGGGTTTTATTTCATAAATGGAATTAACAAAGTATCCACATTCTACATCATAACGACTTTCTATAGTTTGCGCATGCGTTTGGAAATAAGAAAAGCTTACTTCCCCCATTTTTTAAAATCACAACTTCTAGAAGATTTACATGATTTCCTAAAAAACATGAGTTTTTAGAAAATGTGTTTTATTTCATAAATAGAATCAACAAAGTATGCACATTCTACGTCATAACGACTTTCTATAGTTTGCGGATGCGTCCGGAAATAAGAAAAGCTTACTTCCACCGTTTTTTAAAATCACAGCTTCTAGAAGGTTTACATGATTTCGTAAAAAACATGAGTTTTTAGAAAATGTGTTTTATTTCATAAATGGAATCTACAAAGTATGCACATTCTATGTCATAATGGATTTCTATATTTTGTGCATGCGTCCGGAAACAAGAAAAGCTTACTTCCACCGTTTTTTAAAATCACAGCTTCTAGAACATTTACATGATTTCGTAAAAAACACGAGTTTTTAGAAAATGTGTTTTATTTCATAAATGGAATCTACAAAGTATGCACATTCTATGTCATAACGAATTTCTATAGTTTGCACATGCGTCCGGAAATAAGAAACGCTTACTTCCCTCGTTTTTAAAAATCACAGCTTCTAGAAGGTTTACATGATTTCGTAAAAGACACGAGATTTTAGAAAATGTGTTTTATTTCATAAATGGAATCTACAAAGTATGCACATTCTACGTCATAACGACTTTCTATAGTTTGCGCATGCGTCCGAAAATAAGAAAAGCTTACTTCCCTCGTTTTCTAAAATCACAGCTTCTAGAAGGTTTACATGATTTCTTAAAAAACACAAGTTTTTAGAGAATGTGTTTTAATTCATAAATGGAATCTACAAAGTATGCACATTCTATGTCATAACGACTTTCTATAGTTTGCGCATGCATTTGGAAATAAGAAAAGCTTACTTACCCCGTTTTTTAAAATCAAAGCTTCTAGAAGGTTTACATGATTTCTTAAAAAACACGAGTTTTTAGAAAATGTGTTTTATTTCATAAATGGAATCTACAAAGTATGCACATTCTACATCATAACGACTTTCTATAGTTTGCGCATTTGTCCGGAAATAAGAAAAGCTTACTTCCACCGTTTTTTAAAATCACAGCTTCTAGAAGGTTTACATGATTTCGTAACAAACACAAGTTTTTAGAAAATGTGCTTTATTTCATAAATGGAATCTGGAAAGTATGCACATTCTACGTCATAACGACTTTCTATAGTTTGTGCATGCGTTTGGAAATAAGAAAAGCTTACTTCCCCCGTTTTTTAAAATCACAGCTTCTAGATGGTTTACATGATTTCTTAAAAAACACGGGTTTTTAGAAAATGTGTTTTATTTCATAAATGGAATCAACAAAGTATGCACATTCCACGTCATAACGACTTTCTATAGTTTGCGCTTGCGTTTGGAAATAAGAAAAGATTCCTTCCCCTGTTTTTTAAAATCACAGCTTCTAGAAGGTTTACATGATTTCTTAAAAAATACGAGTTTTTAGAAAATGTGTTTTATTTCATAAATGGAATCTACAAAGTATGCACATTCTACGTCATAACGACTTTCTATAGTTTGCGCATTTGTCCGGAAATAAGAAAAGCTTACTTCCATCGTTTTTTAAAATCACAGCTTCTAGAAGGTTTACATGATTTCGTAACAAACACAAGTTTTTAGAAAATGTGCTTTATTTCATAAATGGAATCTACAAAGTATGCACATTCTACGTCATAACGATTTTCTATAGTTTGTGCATGCGTTTGGAAATAAGAAAAGCTTACTTCCCCCATTTTTTAAAATCACAGCTTCTAGAAGGTTTACATTATTTCTTAAAAAACACGAGTTTTTAGAAAATGTGTTTTATTTCATAAATGGAATCAACAAAGTATGCACATTCTACGTCATAACGAGTTTCTATAGTTTGCGCTTGCGTTTGGAAATAAGAAAATCTTACTTCCCCCGTTTTTTAAAATCACAGCTTCTAGAAGGTTTACATGATTTCTTAAAAAACACGAGTTTTTAGAAAATGTGTTTTATTTCATAAATGGAATCAACAAAGTATGCACATTCTACGTCATAACGACTTTCTATAGTTTGCGCATCCGTCCGGAAATAAGAAAAGCTTACTTCCACCGTTTTTTAAAATCACAGCTTCTAGAAGGTTTACATGATTTCGTAAAAAAAACGAGTTTTTAGAAAATGTGTTTTATTTCATCAATGGAATCAACAAAGTATGCACATTCTATGTCATAACGACTTTCTATAGTTTGCGCATTCGTCCGGAAATAAGAAAAACTTACTTCCACCGTTTTTTTAAATCACAACTTCTAGAAGGTTTACATGATTTCGTAAAAAACACGAGTTTTTAGAAAATGTGTTTTATTTCATAAATGGAATCTACAAAGTATGCACATTCTACGTCGTAACGACTTTCTATAGTTTGCTCATGCGTCGGGAAATAAGAAAAGCTTACTTCCACAGTTTTTTAAAATCACAGCTTCTAGAAGGTTTACATGATTTCGTAAAAAACACGAGTTTTTAGAAAATGTGTTTTATTTCATAAATGGAATCTACAAAGTATGGACATTCTACGTCATAAAGAATTTCTATAGTTTGCGCATGCGTCCGGAAATAAGAAAAGCTTACTTCCCCCGTTTTTTAAAATCACAGCTTCTAGAAGGTTTACATGATTTCGTAAAAAACACGAGTTTTTAGAAAATGTGTTTTATTTCATAAATGGAATGAACAAAGTATCCACATTCTACATCATAACGACTTTCTATAGTTTGCGCATGCGTTTGGAAATAAGAAAAGCTTACTTCCCCCGTTTTTTAAAATCACAGCTTCTAGAAGCTTTACATGATTTCTTAAAAAATACGAGTTTTTAGAAAATGTGTTTTATTTCATAAATAGAATAACCAAAGTATGCACATTCTATGTCATAACGACTTTCTATAGTTTGCAGATGCATCCGGAAATAAGAAAAGCTTGCTTCCACCGTTTTTTAAAATCACAGCTTCTAGAAGGTTTACATGATTTCGTAAAAAACACGAGTTTTTAGAAAATGTGTTTTATTTCATAAATAGAATCTACAAAGTATGCACATTCTATGTCATAACGACTTTCTATAGTTTGTGCATGCGTCCGGAAAGAAGAAAATCTTACTTCCACCGTTTTTTAAAATCACAGCTTCTAGAAGATTTACATGATTTCGTAAAAAACATGAGTTTTTAGAAAATGTGTTTTATTTCATAAATGGAATCTACAAAGTATGCACATTCTACATCATAACAACTTTCTAAAGTTTGCGCATGCGTTTGGAAATAAGAAAAGCTTACTTCCCCCGTTTTTTAAAATCACAGCTTCTAGAAGCTTTACATGATTTCTTAAAAAACATGAGTTTTTAGAAAATGTGTTTTATTTGATAAATGGAATCTACAAAGTATGCACATTCTATGTCATAACGACTTTCTATAGTTTGCGGATGCGTCCGGAAAGAAGAAAAGATTACTTCCACCGTTTTTTAAAATCACAGCTTCTAGAAGGTTTACATGATTTCGTAAAAAACACGAGTTTTTAGAAAATGTGTTTTATTTCATAAATGGAATCTACAAAGTTTGCACATTCTACGTCATAATGACTTTCTATAGTTTGCTCATGCGTCCGGAAATAAGAAAAGCTTACTTCCACAGTTTTTCAAAATCACAGCTTCTAGAAGGTTTACATGATTTCGTAAAAAACACGAGTTTTTAGAAAATATGTTTTATTTGTTAAATGGAATCTACAAAGTATGGACATTCTACGTCATAACGACTTTCTATAGTTTGTGCATCCGTCCGGAAATAAGAAAAGCTTACTTCCCCCGTTTTTTAAAATCACAGCTTCTAGAAGGTTTACATGATTTCATAAAAAACACGAGTTTTTAGAAAATGTGTTTTATTTCATAAATGGAATCAACAAAGTATCCACATTCTACATAGTAACGACTTTCTATAGTTTACACATGCGTTTGGAAATAAGAAAAGCTTACTTCCCCCGTTTTTTAAAATCACACCTTCTAGAAGCTTTACATGATTTCTTAAAAAACAAGAGTTTTTAGAAAATGTGTTTTATTTCATAAATGGAATCTACAAAGTATGCACATTCTACGTCATAACGACTTTCTATAGTTTGCGGATGCGTCCGGAAATAAGAAAAGCTTACTTCCACCGTTTTTTAAAAGCACAGCTTCTAGAAGGTTTACATGATTTCGTAAAAAACACGAGTTTTTAGAAAATGTGTTTTATTTCATAAATGGAATCAACAAAGAATGCACATTCTATGTCATAACGACTTTCTATAGTTTGTGCATGCGTCCGGAAATAAGAAAATCTTACTTCCACCGTTTTTTAAAATCACAGCTTCTAAAATATTTACATGATTTCGTAAAAAACATGAGTTTTTAGAAAATGTGTTTTATTTCATAAATGAAATCTACAAAGTATGCACATTCTACATCATAACGACTTTCTATAGTTTGCGCATGCGTTTGGAAATAAAAAAAGCTTACTTCCCCCTTTTTTAAAATCACAGCTTCTAGAAGCTTTACATGATTTCTTAAAAAACACGAGTTTTTAGAAAATGTGTTTTATTTCATAAATGGAATCTACAAAGTATGCACATTCTACGTCATAACGACTTTCTATAGTTTGCGGATGCGTCCGGAAAGAAGAGGAAAGAAGAAAAGATTACTTCAACTGTTTTTTAAAATCACAGTTTCTAGAAGGTTTACATGATTTCGTAAAAAAGACGAGTTTTTAGAAAATGTGTTTCATTTCATAAATGGAATCTACAAAGTATGCACATTCTACGTCATAACGACTTTCTATAGTTTGCGCATGCATCCGGAAATAAGAAACGCTTACTTCCCTCGTTATTTAAAATCACAGCTTCTAGAAGGTTTACATGATTTCGTAAAAGACACGAGATTTTAGAAAATGTGTTTTATTTCATAAATGGAATCAACAAAGTATGCACATTCTACCTCAGAACGACTTTCTATAGTTTGCGCATGCATTTGGAAATAAGAAAAGCTTACTTCCCCCGTTTTTTAAAATCACAGCTTCTAGAAGGTTTCCATGATTTCTTAAAAAACACGAATTTTTAGAAAATGTGTTTTATTTCATAAATAGAATCAACAAATTATGCACATTCTACGTCATAACGACTTTCTATAGTTTGCGCATGCATCCGGAAATAAGAAAAGCTTACTTCCACCGTTTTTTAAAATCACAGCTTCTAGAATGTTTACATGATTTCGTAAAAAACACGAGTTTTTAGAAAATGTGTTTTATTTCATTAATGGAATCTACAAAGTATGCACATTCTACGTCATAACGAATTTCTATAGTTTGCGCATGCGTCCGGAAATAAGAAAAGCTTACTTACCCCGTTTTTTAGAATCACAGCTTCTAGAAGGTTTACATGATTTCATAAAAAACACGAGTTTTTAGAAAATGTGTTTTATTTCATAAATGGAATCTACAAAGTATGCACATTCTACGTCATAACGACTTTCTATAGTTTGCGCATGTGTCCGGAAATAAGAAAAGCTTACTTCCACCGTTTTTTAAAATCACAGCTTCTAGAAGGTTTACATCATTTCGTAAAAAAAACGAGTTTTTAGAAAATGTGTTTTATTTCATAAATGGAATCTACAAAGTATGGACAATCTACGTCATAACGACTTTCTATAGTTTGCGCATGCGTCCGGAAATAAGAAATGCTTACTTCCCCCATTTTTTAAAATCACAGCTTCTAGAAGGTTTACATGATTTCTTAAAAAACACGAGTTTTTAGAAAATGTGTTTTATTTCATAAATGGAATCTACAAAGTATGCACATTCTATGTCATAACGACTTTCTGTAGTTTTTGCATGCGTTCGGAAATAACAAAAGCTTACTTACCCCGGTTTTTAAAATCACAGCTCTAGAAGGTTTACATGATTTCTTAAAAAACACGAGTTTTTAGAAAATGTGTTTTATTTCATAAATGGAATCAACAAAGTATGCACATTCTACGTCATAACGAGTTTCTATAGTTTGCTCATTCATCCGTAAATAAGAAAAGCTTACTTCCACCGTTTTTTAAAATCACAGCTTCTAGAAGGTTTACATGATTTCGTAAAAAACATGAGTTTTTAGAAAATGTGTTTTATTTCATAAATGGAATCTACAAAGTATGCACATTCTACTTCATAACGACTTTCTATATTTTGCGCATACGTCCGGAAATAAGAAACGCTTACTTTCCCCGTTTTTTAAAATCACAGCTTCTAGAAGGTTTACATGATTTCGTAAAAGACACGAGTTTTTAGAAAATGTGTTTTATTTCATAAATGGAATCTACAAAGTATGCACATTCTACATCATAACGACTTTCTATAGTTTGCGCATGCATCCGGAAGTAAGAAAAGCTTACTTCCCCCGTTTTTTAAAATCACAGCTTCTAGAAGGTTTACATGATTTCTTAAAAAAAACGAGTTTTTAGAGAATGTGTTTTATTTCATAAATGGAATCTACAAAGTATGCACATTCTATGTCATAACGAATTTCTATAGTTTGCGCATGCATCCGGAAATAAGAAAAGCTTACTTCCCCCGTTTTTTAAAATCACAGCTTCTAGAAGGTTTACATGATTTGTTAAAAAACATGAGTTTTTAGAAAATATGTTTTATTTCATAAATGGAATCTACAAAGTATGGACATTCTACGTCATAACGAATCTCTATAGTTTGCTCATGCATCCGGAAATAAGAAAAGCTTACTTCGACAGTTTTTTAAAATCACAGCTTCTAGAAGGTTTAAATGAATTCGTAAAAAACATGAGATTTTAGAAAATGTGTTTTATTTCTTAAATGGAATCTACAAAGTATGGACATTCTACATCATAATGACTTTCCATAGTTTGCGCATGCGTCCGGAAATAAGAAAAGCTTACTTCCCCCGTTTTTTAATATCACAGCTTCTAGAAGGTTTACATGATTTCTTAAAAAACACGAGTTTTTAGAAAATGTGTTTTATTTCATAAATGGAATCAACAAAGTATGCACACTCTACATCATAACGACTTTCTATAGTTTGCGCATGCGTTTGGAAATAAGAAAAGCTTACTTCCCCCATTTTTTAAAATCATAGCTTCTAGAAGGTTTACATGATTTCTTAAAAAATATGAGTTTTTAGAAAATGTGTTTTATTTCATAAATGGAATCAGCAAAGTATGCACGTTCTACGTCATAACGAGTTTCTATAGTCTGCGCTTGCGTTTCGAAATAAGAAAAGCTTACTTCCCCCGTTTTTTAAAATCACAGCTTCTAGAAGGTTTACAAGATTTCTTAAAAAACACAAGTTTTTAGAAAATGTTTTTTATTTCATAAATGGAATCAACAAAGTATGCACATTCTACATCACAACGACTTTCTATAGTTTGTGCATGCGTCCGGAAATAAGAAAAGCTTACTTCCACAGTTTTTTAAAATCACAGCTTCTAGAAGGTTTACATGATTTCGTAAAAAACATGAGTTTTTAGAAAATGTGTTTTTCTTCATAAATGGAATCAACAAAGTATGCACATTCTACATCATAACGACTTTCTATAGTTTGCTCATGCATCCGGAAATAAGAAAACCTTACTTCCACAGTTTTTTAAAATCACAGGTTCTAGAAGGTTTACATGATTTCGTAAAAAACACGAGTTTTTAGAAAATGTGTTTTATTTCATAAATGGAATCTGCAAAGTATGCATATTCTATGTCATAACGACTTTCTATAGTTTGTGCATGCGTTTGGACATAAGAAAAGCTTACTTACCCCGTTTTTTAAAATCACAGCTTCTAGAAGGTTTACATGATTTCTTAAAAAACACGAGTTTTTAGAAAATGTGTTTTATTTCATAAATGGAATCAATAAAGTATGCACATTCTACGTCATAATGACTTTCTATAGTTTGCGCATGCGTTTGGAAATAATAAAAGCTTACTTACCACGTTTTTTAGAATCATAGCTTCTAGAAGGTTTACATGACTTCTTAAAAAACACGAGTTTTTAGAAAATGTGTTTTATTTCATAAATGGAATCAACAAAGTATGCACATTCTACGTCATAACGAGTTTCTATAGTTTGCGCTTGCGTTTGGAAATAAGAAAATCTTACTTCCCCTGTTTTTTAAAATCACAGCTTCTAGAAGGTTTACATGATTTCTTAAAAAACACGAGTTTTTAGAAAATGTGTTTTATTTCATAAATGGAATCAACAAAGTATGCACACTCTACCTCATAACGAATTTCTATAGTTTGCGCATGCGTTTGGAAATAAGAAAAGCTTACTTCCCCCGTTTTTTAAAATCACAGCTTCTAGAAGGTTTACATGATTTCGTAAAAAACACGAGTTTTTAGAAAATGTGTTTTATTTCATAAATGGAATCAACAAAGTATGCACATTCTACGTCATAACGAGTTTCTATAGTTTGCGCATGCGTCCGGAAATAAGAAAAGCTTACTTGCCCCGTTTTTTAAAATCACAGCTTCTAGAAGGTTTACATGATTTCTTAAAAAACACGAGTTTTTAGAAAATGTGTTTATTTCATAAATGGAATCAACAAAGTATGCACACTCTAAGTCATAACGAATTTCTATAGTTTGCGCATGCATTTGGAAATAAGAAAAGCTTACTTGCCCCGTTTTTTAAAATCACAGCTTCTAGAAGGTTTACATGATTTCTTAAAAAACACGAGTTTTTAGAAAATGTGTTTATTTCATAAATGGAATCAACAAAGTATGCACATTCTACGTCATAACGAGTTTCTATAGTTTGCGCTTGCGTTTGGAAATAAGAAAATCTTACTTCCCCCGTTTTTTAAAATCACAGCTTCTAGAAGGTTTACATGATTTCTTAAAAAACACGAGTTTTTAGAAAATGTGTTTTATTTCATAAATGGAATCAACAAAGTATGCACACTCTACCTCATAACGAATTTCTATAGTTTGCGCATGCGTTTGGAAATAAGAAAAGCTTACTTCCCCCGTTTTTTAAAATCACAGCTTCTAGAAGGTTTACATGATTTCTTAAAAAACACGAGTTTTTAGAAAATGTGTTTTATTTCATCAATGGAATCAACAAAGTATGCACATTCTACGTCATAACAACTTTCTATAGTTTGCGCAAGCGTTTGGAAATAAGAAAAGCTTACTTCCCCCGTTTTTTAAAATCACAGCTTCTAGAAGGTTTACATGATTTCTTAGAAAACATGAGTTTTTAGAAAATGTGTTTTATTTCATAAATGAAATCAACAAAGTATGCACATTCTACATCATAATGAATTTCTATAGTTTGCGCATGCGTTTGGAAATAAGAAAAGCTTACTTACCCCATTTTTTAAAATCACAGCTTCTAGAAGGTTTACATGATTTCTTAAAAAACACGAGTTTTTAGAAAATGTGTTTTATTTCATAAATGGAATCAACAAAGTATGCACATTCTGCGTCATAACGACTTTCTATAGTTTGCACATGCGTCCGGAAATAAAAAAAGCTTACTTCCACCGTTTTTTAAAATCACAGCTTCTAGAAGGTTTACATGACTTCTTAAAAAACACGAGTTTTTAGAAAATGTGTTTTATTTCATAAATGGAATCAACTAAGTATGCACATTCTACGTCATAACGACTTTCTACGGTTTGGGCATTCGTCCAGAAATAAGAAAAGCTTACTTCCACCCTTTTTTAAAATCACGGCTTCTAGAAGGTTTACATGATTTCGTAAAAAACACGAGTTTTTAGAAAATGTGTTTTATTTCGTAAATGGAATCTACAAAGTATGAACATTCTACGTCATAACGATTTTCTATAGTTTGCGCATGCGTCCGGAAATAAGAAAAGCTTACCTCCCCCGTTTTTTAAAATCACAGATTCTAGAAGTTTTGCATGATTTCTTAAAAAACACGAGTTTTTAGAAAATGTGTTTTATTAAATAAATGGAATCAACAAAGTATGCACATTCTACGTCATAACGACTTTCTATAATTTGCGCATGCGTTTGGAAATAAGAAAAGCTTACTTCCCCCGTTTTTTAAAATCACAGCTTCTAGAGGGTTTACATGATTACTTAAAAAACACGAATTTTTAGAAAATGTGTTTTATTTCATAAATGGAATCAAAAAAGTATCCACATTCTATGTCATAGCGACTTTCTATAGTTTGCGCATCCGTTTGGAAATAAGAAAAGCTTACTTCCACCGTTTTTTAAAATCACAGCTTCTAGAAGGTTTACATGATTTCTTAAAAAACACGAGTTTTTAGAAAATGTGTTTTATTTCATAAATGGAATCAACAAAGTATGCACATTCTACGTCATAACGACTTTCTATAGTTTGCGCATTCGTCCGGAAATAAGAAAAGATTACTTCTCCCGTTTTATAAAATCATAGCTTGTAGAAGGTTTACATGATTTCTTAAAAAACACGAGTTGTTAGAAAATGTGTTTTATTTCATAAATGGAATAAACAGAGTATGCACATTCTACGTCATAACGACTTTCTATAGTTGGCGCATGCGTCCGGAAATAAGAAAAGCTTACTTCCACTGTTTTTTAAAATCAAAGCTTCTAGAAGGTTTACATGATTTCTTAAAAAACACGAGTTTTTAGAAAATGTGTTTTATTTCATAAATGGAATCAACAAAGTATGCACATTCTACGTCATAACGACTTTCTATAGTTTGCGCATTCGTCCGGAAATAAGAAAGGCTTACTTCCACCGTTTTTTAAAATCACAGCTTCTAGAAGGTTTACATGATTTCGTAAAAAACACGAGTTTTTAGAAAATGTGTTTTATTTCATAAATGGACTCTACAAAGTATGCACATTCTACATCATAACGACTTTCTATGGTTTGCGCATGCGTCCGGAAATAAGAAAAGCTTACTTCCCCCGTTTTTTAAAATCACAGCTTCTAGAAGGTTTACATGATTTCTTAAAAAACACGAGTTTTTAGAAAATGTTTTTTATTTCATCAATAGAATCTACAAAGTATGCACATTCTACATCATAACGACTTTCTATAGTTTGCGCATGCGTTTGTAAATAAGAAAAGCTTACTTCCCCCGTTTTTTAAAATCACAGCTTCTAGAAGGTTTACATGATTTCTTAAAAAACACGGGTTTTTAGAAAATGTGTTTTATTTCATAAATGGAATCAACAAAGTATGCACATTCTACGTCATACCGAATTTCTATAGTTTGCGCATTCGTCCGGAAATAAGAAAGGCTTACTTCCACCGTTTTTTAAAATCACAGCTTCTAGAAGGTTTAGATGATTTCGTAAAAAACACGAGTTTTTAGAAAATGTGTTTTATTTCATAAATGGAATCTACAAAGTATGCACATTCTACGTCATAACGACTTTCCATAGTTTTTGCATGCGTCCGGAAATAAGAAACGCTTACTTCCCCCGTTTTTTTAAAATCACAGCTTCTAGAAGGTTTACATGATTTATTAAAAAACACGAGTTTTTAGAAATTGTGTTTTATTTCATCAATGGAATCAACAAACTATGGACATTCTACGTCATAACGACTTTCTATAATTTGCGCATGCCTCCGGAAATAAGAAAAGCTTACTTCTCCCGTTTTTTAAAATCACAGCTTCTAGAAGGTTTACCTGATTTCTTAAGAAACACGAGTTTTTAGAAAATGTGTTTTATTTTAAAAATGGAATCAACAAAGTATGCACATTCTACGGCATAACGACTTTCTATAGTTTGCGCATGCGTTCTGAAATAAGAAAAGCTTACTTCCCCCTTTTTTAAAATCACAGCTTCTAGAAGGTTTACATGATTTCTTAAAAAACACGAGTTTTTAGAACATGTGTTTTATTTCATAAATGGAATCAACAAAGTATGCACATTCTACGTCATAACGACTTTCTATAGTTTGCGCATGCATTTGGAAATAAGAAAAGCTTACTTCCCCCGTTTTTTAAAATCACAGCTTCTAGAAGGTTTACATGATTTCTTAAGAAACACGAGTTTTTAGAAAATGTGTTTTATTTCATAAATGGAATCAACAAAGTATGCACATTCTACGGCATAACGACTTTCTATAGTTTGCGCATGCGTTGTGAAATAAGAAAAGCTTACTTCCCCCTTTTTTAAAATCACAGCTTCTAGAAGGTTTACATGATTTCTTAAAAAACACGAGTTTTTAGAAAATGTGTTTTATTTGATAAATCGAATCAACAAAGTATGCACATTCTACGTCATAACGACTTTCTATAGTTTGCTCATGCATTTGGGAATAAGAAAAGCTTACTTCCCCCATTTTTTAAAATCACAGCTTCTAGAAGGTTTACATGATTTCTTAAAAAACACGAGTTTTTAGAAAATGTGTTTTATTTCATAAATGGAACCTACAAAGTATGCACATTCTACATCATAACGACTTTCTATAGTTTGCGCATGCGTCCGGAAATAAGAAAACCTTACTTCCACCATTTTTTAAAATCACAGCTTCTAGAAGGTTTACATGATTTCATAAAAAGACGAGTTTTTAGAAAATGTGTTTTATTTCATAAATGGAATCTACAAAGTATGCACATTCTAAATCATAACAACTTTCTATAATTTGCGCATGCGTTTGGAAATAAGAAAAGCTTACTTCCCCCGTTTTTTAAAATCACAGCTTCTAGAAGGTTTACATGATTTCTTAAAAAACACGAGTTTTTAGAAAATGTGTTTTATTTCGTAAATGGAATCAACAAAGTATCCACATTCTATGTCATAGCGACTTTCTATAGTTTGCGCATCTGTTTGGAAATAAGAAAAGCTTACTTCCACCGTTTTTTAAAATCACAGCTTCTAGAAGGTTTACATGATTTCTTAAAAAACTCGAGTTTTTAGAAAATGTGTTTTATTTCATAAATGGAATCAACAAAGTATGCACATTCTACATCATAACGACGTTCTATAGTTTGTGCATGCATCCGGAAATAAGAAAAGGTGACTTCAACCGTTTTTTAAAATCACAGCTTCTAGAAGGCTTACATGATTTCTTAAAAAACACGAGTTTTTAGAAAATGTGTTTTATTTCATAAATGGAATCACCAAAGTATGCACATTCTACGTCATAACGACTTTTTATAGTTTTCCCATGCGTTTGGAAATAAGAAAAGCTTACTTCTCCCGTTTTTTAAAATCACAGCTTCTAGAAGGTTTACATGATTTCCTAAAAAACACGAGTTGTTAGAAAATGTGTTTTATTTCATAAATGGAATCTACAAAGTATGCAGATTCTACATCATAACGACTTTCTATAGTTTACGCATGCGTCCGGAAATAAGAAAAAATTACTTCCCCCTGTTTTTTAAAATCACAGCTTCTAGAAGGTTTACGTGATTTCTTAAAAAACACGAGTTTTTAGAAAATGTGTTTTATTTCATCAATGGAATCAACAAAGTATGCACATTCTACATCATAACGACTTTCTATATTTTGCGCATTCGTCCGGAAATAAGAAAAGCTTACTTCCCCCGTTTTTTAAAATCACAGCTTCTAGAAGGTTTACATGATTTCTTAAAAAACACGAGTTTTTAGAAAATGTGTTTTATTTCATAAATGGAATCAACAAAGTATGCACATTCTACGTCATAACGACTTTCTATAGTTTGCGCATTCCTCCGGAAATAAGAAAAGATTACTTCTCCGGTTTTTTAAAATCATAGCTTGTAGAAGGTTTACATGATTCCTTAAAAAACACTAGTTGTTAGAAAATGTGTTTTATTTCATAAATGGAATAAACAGAGTATGCATATTCTACGTCATAACGACTTTCTATAGTTTGCGCATGCGTCTGGAAATAAGAAAAGCTTACTTCCACTGTTTTTTAAAATCAAAGCTTCTAGAAGGTTTACATGATTTCTTAAAAACCGCGAGTTTTTAGAAAATGTGTTTTATTTCATAAATTGAATCAACAAAGTATGCACATTCTACGTCATAACGACTTTCTATAGTTTGCACATTCGTCCCGAAATAAAAAAGGCTTACTTCCACCGTTTTTTAAAATCACAGCTTCTAGAAGGTTTACATGATTTCGTAAAAAACATGAGTTTTTAGAAAATGTGTTTTATTTCATAAATGGAATCTACAAAGTATGCACATTCTACATCATAACGACTTTCTATGGTTTGCGCATGCGTCCGGAAATAAGAAAAGCTTACTTCCCCCGTTTTTTAAAATCACAGCTTCTAGAAGGTTTACATGATTTCTTAAAAAACACGAGTTTTTAGAAAATGTTTTTTATTTCATAAATGGAATCTACAAAGTATGCACATTCTACATCCTAACGACTTTGTATAGTTTGCGCATGCGTTTGTAAATAAGAAAAGCTTACTTCCCCCGTTTTTTAAAATCACAGCTTCTAGAAGGTTTACATGATTTCTTAAAAAACACGAGTTTTTAGAAAATGTGTTTTATTTCATAAATGGAATCAACAAAGTATGCACATTCTACGTCATACCGACTTTCTATACTTTGCGCACGCGTTTGGAAATAAGAAAAGCTTACTTCCCCCGTTTTTTAAAATCACAGCTTCTAGAAGGTTTACATGATTTCTTAAAAAACACAAGTTTTTAGAAAATGTGTTTTGTTTCATAAATGGAATCTACAAAGTATGCACATTCTACGTCATAACGACCTTCTATAGTTTGCGCATGCGTCTGGAAATAAGAAAAGCTTACTTCCCACATTTTTTAAAATCACAAATTTTAGAAGGTTTACATGATTTCGTAAAAAACACGAGTTTTTAGAAAATGTGTTTTATTTCATAAATGGAATCTACAAAGTATGCACATTCTACGTCATAACGACTTTCTATAGTTTGCGCATCCGTCCGGAAATAAGAAAAGCTTACTTCCGTTGTTTTTTAAAATCACAGCTTCTAGAAGGTTTACATGATTTCTTAAAAAACACGAGTTTTTAGAAAATGTGTTTTATTTCATAAATGGAATCAACAGAGTATGTACATTGTACGTCATAATGACTTTCTATAGTTTGCGCATGCGTCTGGAAATAAGAAAAGCTTACTTCCCACGTTTTTTAAAATCACAGCATCTAGAAGGTTTACATGATTTCGTAAAAAACACGAGTTTTTAGAAAATGTGTTCTATTTCATAAATGGAATCTACAAAGTATACACATTCTACGTCATAACGAATTTATATAGTTTGCGCATGCATCCGGAAATAAGAAAAGCTTACTTCCCCCGTTTTTTAAAATCACAGCTTCTAGAAGGTTTACATGATTTCTTAAAAAAAATGAGTTTTTAGAAAATGTGTTTTATTTCATAAATGGAATCTACAAAGTATGCACTTTCTACGTCATAACGACTTTCTATAGTTTGCGCATACGTTAGTAAATAAGAAAAGCTTACTTCCCCCATTTTTTAAAATCACAGCTTCTAGAAGGTTTACATGATTTCTTAAAAAACACGAGTTTTTAGAAAATGTGTTTTATTTCATAAATGGTATCAGCAAAGTATGCACATTCTACGTCATAACGACTTTCTATACTTTGCGCATGCGTTTGGAAATAAGAAAGGCTTACTTCCCCCATTTTTTAAAATCAAAGCTTCCAGAAGGTTTACATGATTTCTTAAAAAACACGAGTTTTTAGAAAATGTGTTTTGTTTCATAAGTGGAATCTACAAAGTATGCACATTCTACGTCATAACGACTTTCTATAGTTTGCGCATGCATCCAGAAATAAGAAAAGCTTACTTCCCACGTTTTTTAAAATCACAGCTCCTAGAAGGTTTACATGATTTCGTAAAAAACACGAGTTTTTAGAAAATGTGTTTTATTTCATAATGGAATCTACAAAGTATGCACATTCTACGTCATAACGACTTTCTATAGTTTGCGCATGCGTCTGGAAATAAGCAAAGCTTACTTCCCCCGTTTTTTAAAATCACAGCTTCTAGAAGGTTTACATGATTTCGTAAAAAACACGAGTTTTTAGAAAATGTGTTTTATTTCATAAATGGAATCTACAAAGTATGCAAATTCTACGTCATAACGACTTTCTATAGTTTGCGCATGCGTCCGGAAATAAGAAAAGCTTACTTCCACCATTTTTTAAAATCACAACTTCTAGAAGGTTTACATGATTTCTTAAAAAACACGAGTTTTTAGAAAATGTGTTTTATTTCATAAATGGAATCAACCATGTATGCACATTCTATGTCATAATGACTTTCTATAGTTTGTGCATGCGTCAGGAAATAAGAAAATCTTACTTCCACCGTTTTTGAAAATCGCAGTTTCTAGAAGGTTTACATGATTTCGTAAAAAACACGAGTTTTTAGAAAATGTGTTTTAGTTCATAAATGGAATCTACAAAGTATGCACATTCTACATCATAAAGAATTTCTATAGTTTGTGCATGCGTCCGGAAATAAGAAAATCTTACTTGCCCCGTTTTTTAAAATCACAGCTTCTAGAAGATTTACATGATTTCTTAAAAAACACTAGTTTTTAGAAAATGTGTTTTATTTCATAAATGGAATCAACAAAGTATGCACATTCTACGTCATAACGACTTTCTATAGTTTGCGCATTCGTCCGGAAATAAGAAAAGCGTACTTCCACCGTTTATTAAAATCACAACTTCTAGAAGGTTTACATGATTTCGTAAAAAACAAGAGTTTTTAGAAAATGTGTTTTATTTCATAAATCCAATCTACAAAGTATGCACATTCTACGTCATAACGACTTTCTATAGTTTGCGCATGCGTCCGGAAATAAGAAAAGCTTACTTCCCCCGTTTTTTAAAATCATAGTTTCTAGAAGGTTTACATGATTTCTTAAAAAACACGAGTTTTTAGAAAATTTGTTTTATTTCATAAATGGAATCAACAAAGTATGCACATTCTACGTCATAACGACTTTCTATAGTTTGCGCATTCGTCCGGAAATATGAAAAGCGTACTTCCACCATTTTTTAAAATCACAGCTTCTAGAAGGTTTACATGATTACGTAAAAAACACAAGTTTTTAGAAAATGTGTTTTATTTCATAAATGGAATCTACAAAGTATGCACATTCTACGTCATAACCACTTTCTATAGTTTGCGCATGCGTCCATAAATAAGAAAAGCTTGCTTCCCCCGTTTTTTAAAATCACGGCTTCTAGAAGGTTTACATGATTTCTTAAAAAACACGAGTTTTTAGAAAATGTGTTTTATTTCATAAATGGAATCAACAAAGTATGCACATTCTACGTCATAACAACTTTCTATAGTTTGCGCATGCGTCCGGAAATAAGAAAAGCTTACTTCCACCGTTTTTTAAAATCACGGCTTCTAGAAGGTTTACATGATTTCTTAAAAAACACGAGTTTTTAGAAAATGTGTTTTATTTCATAAATGGAATCAACCATTTATGCACATTCTACGTCATAACGACTTTCTGTAGTTTGCGCATGCGTCAGGAAATAAGAAAAGCTTACTTCCACTGTTTTTTAAAATCACAGCTTCTAGAAGGTTTACATGATTTCGTAAAAAACACGAGTTTTTAGAAAATGTGTTTTATTTCATAAATGGAATCTACAAAGTATGCACATTCTACGTCATAAAGACTTTCTATAGTTTGCGCATGTGTCCAGAAATAAGAAAAGCTTACTTGCCCCGTTTTTTAAAATCACAGCTTCTAGAAGGTTTACTTGATTCCTTAAAAAACACTAGTTTTTAGAAAATGTGTTTTATTTCATAAATGGAATCAACAAAGTACATTCTACGTCATAAAGACTTTCTATACTTTGCGTATGCGTCCGGAAATAAGAAAAGCTTACTTGCCCCATTTTTTAAAATCACAGCTTCTAGAAGGTTTACATGATTTCATAAAAAACACTAGTTTTCAGAAAATGTGTTTTATTTCATAAAACGAATCAACAAAGTATGTACATTCTACGTCATAACGAGTTTCTATAGTTTGCGCATTCGTCAGGAAATAAGAAAAGCTTACTTCCACCATTTATTAAAATCACAGCTTTTAGAAGGGTTACATGATTTCGTAAAAAACACAAGTTTTTAGAAAATGTGTTTTATTTCATAAATGGAATCTACAAAGTATGCACATTCTACGTCATAACGACTTTCTATAGTATGCGCATGCGTCTTGAAATAAGAAAAGCTTACTTCCACCGTTTTTTAAAATCACATCTTCTAGAAGGTTTACATGATTTCTTCAAAAACATGAGTTTTTAGAAAATGTGTTTTATTTCATAAATGGAATCAACCATGTATGCACATTCTATGTCATAACGACTTTCTATAGTTTACGCATGCTTCAGGAAATAAGAAAAGCTTACTTGCCCCGTTTTTTAAAATCACAGCTTCTAGAAGGTTTACATGATTTCGTAAAAAACACTAGTTTTTAAAAAATGTGTTTTATTTCATAAATCGAATCTACAAAGTATGCACATTCTACGTCATAAAGACTTTCTATAGTTTGCGCATGCGTCCGGAAATAAGAAAAGCTTACTTGCCCCGTTTTTTAAAATCATACCTTCTAGAAGGTTTACATGATTTCTTAAAAAACACTAGTTTTTAGAAAATGGTTTTTTATTTCATAAATCGAATATACAAAGTATGTACATTCTACGTCATAACGACTTTCTATAGTTTGCGTATGCGTCTGGAAATAAGAAAAGCTTACTTCCCCCGTTTTTTAAAATCATAGCTTCTAGAAGGTTTACATGATTTCTTAAAAAATAGGAGTTTTTAGAAAATGTGTTTTATTTCATCAATGGAATCAACAAAGTATGCACATTCTACGTCATAACGACTTTCTATAGTTTGCGCATGCGTCCGGAAATAAGAAAGGCTTACTTCCACCGTTTTTTAAAATCACAGCTTCTAGAAGGTTTACATGATTTCGTAAAAAACACGAGTTTTTAGAAAATGTGTTTTATTTCATAAATGGAATCTACAAAGTATGCACATTCTACATCATAACGACTTTCTATGGTTTGCGCATGCGTCCTGAAATAAGAAAAGCTTACTTCCCCAGTTTTTTAAAATCGTAGCTTCTAGAAGGTTTACATGATTTCGTCAAAAACACGAGTTTTTAGAAAATGTGTTTTATTTCTTAAATGGAATCAACAAAGTATGCACATTCTACGTCATAATGAATTTCTATAGTTTGAGCATGCATCCGGAAATAAGAAAAGCTTACTTCCACCGTTTTTTAAAATCACAGCTTGTAGAAGGTTTACATGATTTCGTAAAAAACACGGGTTTGTAGAAAATGTGTTTTATTTCATAAATGGAATCAACAAAGTATGCACATTCTACGTCATAACGACTTTCTATAGTTTGCGCATTCGTCCGGAAATAAGAAAAGCTTACTTCCACCGTTTATTAAAATCACAGCTTCTAGAAGGTTTACATGATTTCGTAAAAAACACGAGTTTTTAGAAAATGTGTTTTATTTCATAAATCCAATCTACAAAGTATGCACATTCTACGTCATAACGACTTTCTATAGTTTGCGCATGCGTCCGGAAATAAGAAAAGCTTACTTCCCCCGTTTTTAAAAATCACAGCTTCTAGAAGGTTTACATGATTTCTTAAAAAACACGAGTTTTTAGAAAATGTGTTTTATTTCATAAATGGAATCAACAAAGTATGCACATTCTACGTCATAACGACTTTCTATAGTTTGCGCATTCGTCCGGAAATATGAAAACCTTACTTCCACCTTTTTTTAAAATCAGAGCTTCTAGAAGGTTTACATGATTTCGTAAAAAACACGAGTTTTTAGAAAATGTGTTTTATTTCATAAATGGAATCTACAAAGTATGCACATTCTCGTCATAACGACTTTTTATAGTTTGCGCATGCGTCCGGAAATAAGAAAAGCTTACTTCCACCGTAATTTAAAATCACAGCTTCTAGAAGGTTTACATGATTTCTTAAAAAACACGAGTTTTTAGAAAATGTGTTTTATTTTATAAATGGAATCAACCATGTATGCACATTCTACGTCATAACGACTTTCTATAGTTTGCGCATGCGTCAGGAAATAAGAAAAGCTTACTTCCACCGTTTTTTAAAATCACAGCTTCTAGAAGGTTTACATGATTTCGTAAAAAACACGAGCTTTTAGAAAATGTGTTTTATTTCCTAAATGGAATCTACAAAGTATGCACATTCTACGTCATAACCACTTTCTATAGTTTGCGCATGCGTCCGGAAATAAGAAAAGCTTGCTTCCCCCGTTTTTTAAATTCACGGCTTCTAGAAGGTTTACATGATTTCTTAAAAAACACGAGTTTTTAGAAAATGTGTTTTATTTCATAGATGGAATCAACAAAGTATGCACATTCTACGTCATAACGACTTTCTATAGTTTTCGCATGCGTCTGGAAATAAGAAAAGCTTACTTCCACCGTTTTTTAAAATCACAGCTTTTAGAAGGTTTACATGATTTCGTAAAAAACACGAGTTTTAAGAAAATGTGTTTTATTTCATAAATGGAATCAACAAAGTATGCACATTCTACGTCATAACGACTTTCTATAGTTTGTGCATTCGTCCGGAAATAAGAAAGGCTTACTTCCACAGTTTTTTAAAATCACAGCTTCTAGAAGGTTTACATGATTTCGTAAAAAACACGAGTTTTTAGAAAATGTGTTTTATTTCATAAATGGAATCTACAAAGTATGCACATTCTACATCATAACGACTTTCTATGGTTTGCGCATGCGTCCGGAAATAAGAAAAGCTTACTTCCCCCGTTTTTTAAAATCACAGCTTCTAGAAGGTTTACATGATTTCTTAAAAAACAGGAGTTTTTAGAAAATGTGTTTTATTTCATCAATGGAATTAACAAAGTATGCACATTCTACGTCATAACGACTTTCTATAGTTTGCGCATGCGTGCGGAAATAAGAAAAGCTTACTTCCCCCGTTTTTTAAAATCACAGCTTCTAGAAGGTTTACATGATTTCTTAAAAAACACGAGTTTTTAGAAAATGTGTTTTATTTCATAAATGGAATCAACAAAGTATGCACATTCTACGTCATAACGACTTTCTATAGTTTGTGCATTCGTCCGGAAATAAGAAAGGCTTACTTCCACCGTTTTTTAAAATCACAGCTTCTAGAAGGTTTACATGATTTCGTAAAAAACACGAGTTTTTAGAAACTGTGTTTTATTTCATAAATGGAATCTACAAAGTATGCACATTCTACATCATAACGACTTTCTATGGTTTGCGCATGCGTCCGGAAATAAGAAAAGCTTACTTCCCCCGTTTTTTAAAATCACAGCTTCTAGAAGGTTTACATGATTTCTTAAAAAACAGGATTTTTTAGAAAATGTGTTTTATTTCATCAATGGAATCAACAAAGTATGCACATTCTACATCCTAACGACTTTCTATAGTTTGCGCATGCGTCCGGAAATAAGAAAAGCTTACTTCCCGCGTTTTTTAAAATCACAGCTTCTAGAAGGTTTACATGATTTCATAAAAAACACGAGTTTTTAGAAAATGTGTTTTATTTCATAAATGGAATCAACAAAGTATGCACATTCTACGTCATAACGACTTTCTATGGTTTGCGCATGTGTCCGGAAATAAGAAAAGCTTACTTCCCCCGTTTTTTAAAATCACAGCTTCTAGAAGGTTTACATGATTTCTTAAAAAACAGGAGTTTTTAGAAAATGTGTTTTATTTCATCAATGGAATCAACAAAGTATGCACATTCTACGTCATAACGACTTTCTATAGTTTGCGCATGCGTCCGGAAATAAGAAAGGCTTACTTCCACCGTTTTTTAAAATCACAGCTTCTAGAAGGTTTACATGATTTCGTAAAAAACACGAGTTTTTAGAAAATGTGTTTTATTTCATAAATGGAATCTACAAAGTATGCACATTCTACGTCATAACGACTTTTTATAGTTTGCGCATGCGTCCGGAAATAAGAAAAGCTTACTTCCACCGTAATTTAAAATCACAGCTTCTAGAAGGTTTACATGATTTCTTAAAAAACACGAGTTTTTAGAAAATGTGTTTTATTTTATAAATGGAATCAACCATGTATGCACATTCTACGTCATAACGACTTTCTATAGTTTGCGCATGCGTCAGGAAATAAGAAAAGCTTACTTCCACCGTTTTTTAAAATCACAGCTTCTAGAAGGTTTACATGATTTCGTAAAAAACACGAGCTTTTAGAAAATGTGTTTTATTTCCTAAATGGAATCTACAAAGTATGCACATTCTACGTCATAACCACTTTCTATAGTTTGCGCATGCGTCCGGAAATAAGAAAAGCTTGCTTCCCCCGTTTTTTAAATTCACGGCTTCTAGAAGGTTTACATGATTTCTTAAAAAACACGAGTTTTTAGAAAATGTGTTTTATTTCATAGATGGAATCAACAAAGTATGCACATTCTACGTCATAACGACTTTCTATAGTTTTCGCATGCGTCTGGAAATAAGAAAAGCTTACTTCCACCGTTTTTTAAAATCACAGCTTTTAGAAGGTTTACATGATTTCGTAAAAAACACGAGTTTTAAGAAAATGTGTTTTATTTCATAAATGGAATCAACAAAGTATGCACATTCTACGTCATAACGACTTTCTATAGTTTGTGCATTCGTCCGGAAATAAGAAAGGCTTACTTCCACAGTTTTTTAAAATCACAGCTTCTAGAAGGTTTACATGATTTCGTAAAAAACACGAGTTTTTAGAAAATGTGTTTTATTTCATAAATGGAATCTACAAAGTATGCACATTCTACATCATAACGACTTTCTATGGTTTGCGCATGCGTCCGGAAATAAGAAAAGCTTACTTCCCCCGTTTTTTAAAATCACAGCTTCTAGAAGGTTTACATGATTTCTTAAAAAACAGGAGTTTTTAGAAAATGTGTTTTATTTCATCAATGGAATTAACAAAGTATGCACATTCTACGTCATAACGACTTTCTATAGTTTGCGCATGCGTGCGGAAATAAGAAAAGCTTACTTCCCCCGTTTTTTAAAATCACAGCTTCTAGAAGGTTTACATGATTTCTTAAAAAACACGAGTTTTTAGAAAATGTGTTTTATTTCATAAATGGAATCAACAAAGTATGCACATTCTACGTCATAACGACTTTCTATAGTTTGTGCATTCGTCCGGAAATAAGAAAGGCTTACTTCCACCGTTTTTTAAAATCACAGCTTCTAGAAGGTTTACATGATTTCGTAAAAAACACGAGTTTTTAGAAACTGTGTTTTATTTCATAAATGGAATCTACAAAGTATGCACATTCTACATCATAACGACTTTCTATGGTTTGCGCATGCGTCCGGAAATAAGAAAAGCTTACTTCCCCCGTTTTTTAAAATCACAGCTTCTAGAAGGTTTACATGATTTCTTAAAAAACAGGATTTTTTAGAAAATGTGTTTTATTTCATCAATGGAATCAACAAAGTATGCACATTCTACATCCTAACGACTTTCTATAGTTTGCGCATGCGTCCGGAAATAAGAAAAGCTTACTTCCCGCGTTTTTTAAAATCACAGCTTCTAGAAGGTTTACATGATTTCATAAAAAACACGAGTTTTTAGAAAATGTGTTTTATTTCATAAATGGAATCAACAAAGTATGCACATTCTACGTCATAACGACTTTCTATGGTTTGCGCATGTGTCCGGAAATAAGAAAAGCTTACTTCCCCCGTTTTTTAAAATCACAGCTTCTAGAAGGTTTACATGATTTCTTAAAAAACAAGAGTTTTTAGAAAATGTGTTTTATTTCATCAATGGAATCAACAAAGTATGCACATTCTACGTCATAACGACTTTCTATAGTTTGCGCATGCGTCCGGAAATAAGAAAGGCTTACTTCCACCGTTTTTTAAAATCACAGCTTCTAGAAGGTTTACATGATTTCGTAAAAAACACGAGTTTTTAGAAAATGTGTTTTATTTCATAAATGGAATCTACAAAGTATGCACATTCTACATCATAACGACTTTCTATGGTTTGCGCATGCGTCCGGAAATAAGAAAAGCTTACTTCCCCATTTTTTTAAAATCACAGCTTCTTGAAGGTTTACATGATTTCGTAAAAAACACGAGTTTTTAGAAAATGTGTTTTATTTCATAAATGGACTCTACAAAGTATGCACATTCTACATTATAACGACTTTCTATGGTTTGCGCATGCGTCCGGAAATAAGAAAAGCTTACTTCCCCCGTTTTTTAAAATCACAGCTTCTAGAAGGTTTACATGATTTCTTAAAAAACGGGAGTTTTTAGAAAATGTGTTTTATTTCATCAATAGAATCAACAAAGTATGCACATTCTACTTCATAACGACTTTCTATAGTTTGCGCATGCGTCCGGAAATAAGAAAAGCTTACTTCCCCCATTTTTTAAAATCACAGCTTCTAGAAGGTTTACATGATTTCTTAAAAAACACGAGTTTTTGGAAAATGTGTTTTATTTCATAAATGGAATCAACAAAGTATGCACATTCTACGCCATACCAACTTTCTATAGTTTGTGCATTCGTCCGGAAATAAGAAAGGCTTACTTCCACCGTTTTTTAAAATCACAGCTTCTAGAAAGTTTACACGATTTCTTAAAAAACACGAGTTTTTAGAAAATGTGTTTTATTTCATAAATGGAATCTACAAAGTATGCACATTCTATGTCATAACGACTTTCTATAGTTTGCGCATGCGTCCGGAAATAAGAAAAGCTTACTTCTCCCGTTTTTTAAAATCAAAGCTTCTAGAAGGTTTACATGATTTCTTAAAAAACACGAGTTGTTAGAAAATGTGCTTTATTTCATAAATGGAATCAACAAAGTATGCACATTCTACATCATAACCACTTTCTATAGTTTGCGCATGCGTCCGGAAATAAGAAAAGCTTACTTCCACCGTTTTTTAAAATCACAGCTTCTAGAAGGTTTACATGATTTCTTAAAAAACACGAGTTTTTAGAAAATGTGTTTTATTTCATAAATTGAATCAACCATGTATGCACATTCTACGTCATAACGACTTTCTATAGTTTGCGCATGCTTCAGTAAATAAGAAAAGCTTACTTGCCCCGTTTTTTAAAATCACAGCTTCTAGAAGGTTTACATGATTTCGTAAAAAACACTAGTTTTTAGAAAATGTGTTTTATTTCATAAATCGAATCTACAAAGTATGCACATTCTACGTCATAAAGACTTTCTACAGTTTACGCATGCGTCCGGAAATAAGAAAAGCTTACTTGCCCCGTTTTTTAAAATCACAGCTTCTAGAAGGTTTACATGATTTCTTAAAAAACACTAGTTTTTAGAAAATTTGTTTTATTTCATAAATCGAATCTACAAAGTATGCACATTCTACGTCATAACGAATTTCTATAGATTGCGCATGCGTCCGGAAATAACAAAATCTTACTTCCCCCGTTTTTTAAAATTATAGCTTCTAGAAGGTTTCCATGATTTCTTAAAAAACACGAGTTTTTAGAAAATATGTTTTATTTCTTAAATGGAATCAAGAAAGTATGCACATTCTACGTCATAATGACTTTCTATAGTTTTCGCATGCGTCAGGAAATAAGAAAAGCTTACTTCCACCGTTTTTTAAAATCACCGCTTCTAGAAGGTTTACATGATTTCGTAAAAAACACGAGTTTTTAGAAAATGTGTTTTATTTCATAAATGGAATCTACAAAGTATGCACATTCTATGTCATAAAAACTTTCTATCGCTTTCGCATGCGTCCGGAAATAACAAAAGCTTACTTCCACCGTTTATTAAAATCACAGCTTCTAGAAGATTTACATGATTTCGTAAAAAACACTAGTTTTTAGAAAATGTGTTTTAGTTCATAAATCGAATCAACAAAGTATGCACATTCTACGTCATAACGACTTTCTATACTTTGCGCATGCGTTTGGAAATAAGAAAAGTTTACTTCCCCCGTTTTTTAAAATCACAGCTTCTACAAGATTTGCATGATTTCTTAAAAAACACGAGTTTTTAGAAAATGTGTTTTATTTCATAAATGGAATCAACAAAGTATGCACATTCTACATCAAATTGACTTTCTATAGTTTCAGCATGCGTCCGGAAATAAGAAAAGCTTACTTCCACCGTTTTTTAAAATCACAGCTTCCAGAAGGTTTACATGATTTCCTAAAAAACACGAGTTTTTAGAAAATGTGTTTTATTTCATAAATCCAATCTAAAAAGTATGCACATTCTACGTCATAACGACTTTCTATAGTTTGCGCATGCGTCCGGAAGTAAGAAAAGCTTACTTCCCCCATTTTTTAAAATCACAGCTTCTAGAAGGTTTACATGATTTCGTAAAAAACACGAGTTTTTGGAAAATGTGTTTTATTTCATAAATCCAATCAACAAAGTATGCACATTCTACGTCGTAACGACTTTCTATAGTTTGCGCATGCATCCGGAAATAACAAAAGCTTACTTCCATCGTTTTTTAAAATCACAGCTTCTAGAAGGTTTACATGATTTCTTAAAAAACACGAGTTTTTAGAAAATGTGTTTTATTTCATAAATGGAATCAACCATGTATGCACATTCTACGTCATAACGAATTTCTATAGTTTGCGCATGCGTCAGGAAATAAGAAAAGCTTACTTCCACCGTTTTTTAAAATCACAGCTTCTAGAAGGTTTACATGATTTCGTAAAAAACATGAGTTTTTAGAAAATGTGTTTAATTTCATAAATGGAATCTACAAAGTATGCACATTATACGTCATAAAGAATTTCTATAGTTTGCGCATGCATCCGGAAATAAGAAAAGCTTACTTGCCCCGTTTTTCAAAATCACAGCTTCTAGAAGGTTTACATGATTTCTTAGAAAACGCTAGTTTTTAGAAAATGTGTTTTATTTCATAAATCGAATAAACAAAGTATGCACATTCTACGTCATAAAGACTTTCTATACCTTCCGAATGCGTCCAGAAATAAGAAAAGATTACTTGCCCCATTTTTTAAAATCACAGCTTCTAAAGGTTTACATGATTTCATAAAAAACACTAGTTTTTAGAAAATGTGTTTTATTTCAAAAATAGAATCAACAAAGTATGCACATTCTACGTCATAACGACTTTCTATAGTTTGCGCATTCGTCCGGAAATAAGAAAAGCTTACTTCCATTGTTTATTAAAATCACAGTTTCTAGAAGGTTTACATGATTTCGTAAAAAACACGAGTTTTTAGAAAATGTGTTTTATTTCATAAATGGAATCTACAAAGTATGCACATTCTACGTCATAACGACTTTCTATAGTTTGTGCATGCGTCTGGAAATAAGAAAAGCTTACGTCCACTGTTTTTTAAAATCATAGCTTCTAGAAGGTTTACATGATTTCTTAAAAAACACGAGTTTTTAGAAAATGTGTTTTATTTCATAAATGGAATCAACCATGTATGCACATTCTATGTCATAACGACTTTCTATAGTTTGCACATGCTTCAGGAAATAAGAAAAACTTACTTCCACCGTTTTTTAAAATCACAGCTTCTAGAAGGTTTACATGATTTCGTAGAAAACACGAGTTTTTAGAAAATGTGTTTTATTTCATAAATGGAATCTACAAAGTATGCACATTCTACGTCATAAATACTTTCTATAGTTTGCGCATGTGTCCGGAAATAAGAAAAGCTTACTTGCCCCGTTTTTTAAAATCACAGCTTCTAGAAGGTCTACACGATTTCTTAAAAAACACTAGTTTTTAGAAAATGTGTTATATTTCATAAATCGAATCAACAAAGTATGCACATTCTACGTCATAACGACTTTCTATACTTTCAGCATGCGTTTGGAAATAAGAAAAGCTTACTTCCCCCGTTTTTTAAAATCATAGCTTCTAGAAATGTTTACATGATTTCTTAAAAAACACGAGTTTTTAGAAAATGTGTTTTATTTCATAAATGGAATCAACAAAGTATGCACAATCTATGTCATAACGACTTTCTATAGTTCTAGCATTCGTCCGGAAATAAGAAAAGCTTACTTCCACCGTTTATTAAAATCACATCTTCTAGAAGGTTTACATGATTTCGTAAAGAACACGAGTTTTTAGAAAATGTGTTTTATTTCATAAATCCAATCTACAAAGTATGCACATTCTATGTCATAACGACTTTCTATAGTTTGCGCATGCGTCCGGAAATAAGAAAAGCTTACTTCCCCCATTTTTTAAAATCACGGCTTCTAGAAGGTTTACATGATTTCTTAAAAAACACGAGTTTTTAGCAAATGTGTTTTATTTCATAAATGGAATCAACAAAGTATGCACATTCTACGTCATAATGACTTTCTATAGTTTGCGCATGCGTCGGAAATAAGAAAAGCTTACTTCCCCCGTTTTTTAAAATCATGGCTTCTAGAAGGTTTACATGATTTTCTTAAAAAACACGAGTTTTTAGAAAATGTGTTTTATTTCATAAATGGAATCAACCATGTATGCATATTCTACGTCATAACGAATTTCTATAGTTTTCGCATGCGTCTGGAAATAAGAAAAGCTTACTTCCACCGTTTTTTAAAATCACAGCTTTTAGAAGGTTTACATGATTTCGTAAAAAACACGAGTTTTCAGAAAATGTGTTTTATTTCATAAATGGAATCAACAAAGTATGCACATTCTACGTCATAACGACTTTCTATAGTTTGTGCATTCGTCCGGAAATAAGAAAGGCTTACTTCCACAGTTTTTTAAAATCACAGCTTCTAGAAGGTTTACATGATTTCGTAAAAAACACGAGTTTTTAGAAAATGTGTTTTATTTCATAAATGGAATCTACAAAGTATGCACATTCTACATCATAACGACTTTCTATGGTTTGCGCATGCGTCCGGAAATAAGAAAAGCTTACTTCCCCCGTTTTTTAAAATCACAGCTTCTAGAAGGTTTACATGATTTCTTAAAAAACAGGAGTTTTTAGAAAATGTGTTTTATTTCATCAATGGAATCAACAAAGTGTGCACATTCTACGTCATAACGACTTTCTATAGTTTGCGCATAAGTCCGGAAATAAGAAAAGCTTACTTCCCCCGTTTTTTAAAATCACAGCTTCTAGAAGGTTTACATGATTTCTTAAAAAACACGAGTTTTTAGAAAATGTGTTTTATTTCATAAATGGAATCAACAAAGTATGCACATTCTACGTCATAACGACTTTCTATAGTTTGTGCATTCGTCCGGAAATAAGAAAGGCTTACTTCCACCGTTTTTTAAAATCACAGCTTCTAGAAGGTTTACATGATTTCGTAAAAAACACGAGCTTTTAGAAAATGTGTTTTATTTCATAAATGGAATCTACAAAGTATGCACATTCTACATCATAACGACTTTCTATGGTTTGCGCATGCGTCGGGAAATAAGAAAAGCTTACTTCCCCCGTTTTTTAAAATCACAGCTACTAGAAGGTTTACATGATTTCTTAAAAAACAGGATTTTTTGGAAAATGTGTTTTATTTCATCAATGGAATCAACAAAGTATGCACATTCTACATCATAACGACTTTCTATAGTTTGCGCATGCGTCCGGAAATAAGAAAAGCTTACTTCCCCCGTTTTTTAAAATCACAGCTTCTAGGAGGTTTACATGATTTCTTAAAAAACACGAGTTTTTAGAAAATGTGTTTTATTTCATAAATGGAATCAACAAAGTATGCACATTCTACGTCATAACGACTTTCTATGGTTTGCGCATGCGTCCGGAAATAAGAAAAGCTTAGTTCCCCCGTTTTTTAAAATCACAGCTTCTAGAAGGTTTACATGATTTCTTAAAAAACATGAGTTTTTAGAAAATGTGTTTTATTTCATCAATGGAATCAACAAAGTATGCACATTCTACGTCATAACGACTTTCTATAGTTTGCGCATGCGTCCAGAAATAAGAAAGGCTTACTTCCACCATTTTTTAAAATCACAGCTTCTAGAAGGTTTACATGATTTCGTAAAAAACACGAGTTTTTAGAAAATGTGTTTTATTTCATAAATGGAATCAACAAAGTATGCACATTCTACGTCATAACGACTTTCTATGGTTTGTGCATGCGTCCGGAAATAAGAAAAGCTTACTTCCCCCGTTTTTTAAAATCACAGCTTCTAGAAGGTTTACATGATTTCTTAAAAAACAGGAGTTTTTAGAAAATGTGTTTTATTTCATCAATGGAATCAACAAAGTATGCACATTCTACGTCATAACGACTTTCTATAGTTTGCGCATGCGTCCGGAAATAATAAAGGCTTACTTCCACCGTTTTTTAAAATCACAGCTTCTAGAAGGTTTACATGATTTCGTAAAAAACACGAGTTTTTAGAAAATGTGTTTTATTTCATAAATGGAATCTACAAAGTATGCACATTCTACATCATAACGACTTTCTATGGTTTGCGCATGCGTCCGGAAATAAGAAAAGCTTACTTCCCCCGTTTTTTAAAATCACAGCTTCTAGAAGGTTTACATGATTTCTTAAAAAATAGGAGTTTTTAGAAAATGTGTTTTATTTCATCAATAGAATCAACAAAGTATGCACATTCTACTTCATAACGACTTTCTATAGTTTGCGCATGCGTCCGGAAATAAGAAAAGCTTACTTCCCCCGTTTTTTAAAATCACAGCTTCTAGAAGGTTTACATGATTTCTTAAAAAACACGAGTTTTTGGAAAATGTGTTTTATTTCATAAATGGAATCAATAAAGTATGCACGTTCTACGCCATACCAACTTTCTATAGTTTGCGCATGCGTCCGGAAATAAGAAAAGCTTACTTCCCCCGTTTTTTAAAATCACAGCTTCTAGAAGGCTTACATGATTTTCTTAAAAAACACGAGTTTTTAGAAAATGTGTTTTATTTCATAAATGGAATCAACCATGTATGCATATTCTACGTCATAACGACTTTCTATAGTTTTCGCATGCGTCTGGAAATAAGAAAAGCTTACTTCCACCGTTTTTTAAAATCACAGCTTTTAGAAGGTTTACATGATTTCGTAAAAAACACGAGTTTTCAGAAAATGTGTTTTATTTCATAAATGGAATCAACAAAGTATGCACATTCTACGTCATAACGACTTTCTATAGTTTGTGCATTCGTCCGGAAATAAGAAAGGCTTACTTCCACAGTTTTTTAAAATCACAGCTTCTAGAAGGTTTACATGATTTCGTAAAAAACACGAGTTTTTAGAAAATGTGTTTTATTTCATAAATGGAATCTACAAAGTTTGGACATTCTACATCATAACAACTTTCTATGGTTTGCGCATGCGTCCGGAAATAAGAAAAGCTTACTTCCCCCGTTTTTTAAAATCACAGCTTCTAGAAGGTTTACATGATTTCTTAAAAAACAGGAGTTTTTAGAAAATGTGTTTTATTTCATCAATGGAATCAACAAAGTATGCACATTCTACGTCATAACGACTTTCTATAGTTTGCGCATGCGTCCGGAAATAAGCAAAGCTTACTTCCCCCGTTTTTTAAAATCACAGCTTCTAGAAGGTTTACATGATTTCTTAAAAAACACGAGTTTTTAGAAAATGTGTTTTATTTCATAAATGGAATCAACAAAGTATGCACATTCTACGTCATAACGACTTTCTATAGTTTGTGCATTCGTCCGGAAATAAGAAAGGCTTACTTCCACCGTTTTTTAAAATCACAGCGTCTAGAAGGTTTACATGATTTCGTAAAAAACACGAGTTTTTAGAAAATGTGTTTTATTTCATAAATGGAATCTACAAAGTATGCACATTCTACATCATAACGACTTTCTATGGTTTGCGCATGCGTCCGGAAATAAAAAAAGCTTACTTGCCCCGTTTTTTAAAATCACAGCTTCTAGAAGGTTTACATGATTTCTTAAAAAACAGGATTTTTTAGAAAATGTGTTTTATTTCATCAATGGAAACAACAAAGTATGCACATTCTACGTCATAACGACTTTCTATAGTTTGCGCATGCGTCCGGAAATAAGAAAAGCTTACTTCCCCCGTTTTTTAAAATCACAGCTTCTAGAAGGTTTACATGATTTCTTAAAAAACACGAGTTTTTAGAAAATGTGTTTTATTTCATAAATGGAATCAACAAAGTATGCACATTCTACGTCATAATGACTTTCTATGGTTTGCGCATGCGTCTGGAAATAAGAAAAGCTTACTTCCCCCGTTTTTTAAAATCACAGCTTCTAGAAGTTTTACATGATTTCTTAAAAAACAGGAGTTTTTAGAAAATGTGTTTTATTTCATCAATGGAATCAACAAAGTATGCACATTCTACGTCATAACGACTTTCTATAGTTTGCGCATGCGTCCGGAAATAAGAAAGGCTTACTTCCACCGTTTTTTAAAATCACAGCTTCTAGAAGGTTTACATGATTTCGTAAAAAACACGAGTTTTTAGAAAATGTGTTTTATTTCATAAATGGAATCTACAAAGTATGCACATTCTACATCATAACGACTTTCTATGGTTTGCGCATGCGTCCGGAAATAAGAAAAGCTTACTTCCCCCGTTTTTTAAAATCACAGCTTCTAGAAGGTTTACATGATTTCTTAAAAAACAGGAGTTTTTAGAAAATGTGTTTTATTTCATCAATAGAATCAACAAAGTATGCACATTCTACTTCATAACGACTTTCTATAGTTTGTGCATGCGTCCGGAAATAAGAAAAGCTTACTTCCCCCATTTTTTAAAATCACAGCTTCTAGAAGGTTTACATGATTTCTTAAAAAACACGAGTTTTTGGAAAATGTGTTTTATTTCATAAATGGAATTAACAAAGTATGCACGTTCTACGCCATACCAACTTTCTATAGTTTGTGCATTCGTCGGGAAATAAGAAAGGCTTACTTCCACCGTTTTTTAAAATCACAGCTTCTAGAAGGTTTACATGATTTCTTAAAAAACACGAGTTTTTAGAAAATGTGTTTTATTTCATAAATGGAATCTACAAAGTATGCACATTCTATGTCATAACGACTTTCTATAGTTTGCGCATGCGTCCGGAAATAAGAAAAGCTTACTTCTCCCGTTTTTTAAAATCACAGCTTCTAGAAGGTTTACATGATTTCTTAAAAAACAATAGTTGTTAGAAAATGTGCTTTATTTCATAAATGGAATCAACAAAGTATGCACATTCTACATCATAACGACTTTCTATAGTTTGCGCATGCGTCCGGAAATAAGAAAAGCTTACTTCCCCCGTTTTTTAAAATCACAGCTTCTAGAAGGTTTACATGATTTCTTAAAAAACACGAGTTTTTAGAAAATGTGTTTTATTTCATAAATGGAATCAACAAAGTATGCACATTCTACGTCATAACGACTTTCTATGGTTTGCGCATGCGTCCGGAAATAAGAAAAGCTTACTTCCCCCGTTTTTTAAAATCACAGCTTCTAGAAGGTTTACATGATTTCTTAAAAAACAGGAGTTTTTAGAAAATGTGTTTTATTTCATCAATGGAATCAACAAAGTATGCACATTCTACGTCATAACGACTTTCTATAGTTTGCGCATGCGTCCGGAAATAAGAAAGGCTTACTTCCACCGTTTTTTAAAATCACAGCTTCTAGAAGGTTTACATGATTTCGTAAAAAACACGAGTTTTTAGAAAATGTGTTTTATTTCATAAATGGAATCTACAAAGTATGCACATTCTACATCATAACGACTTTCTATGGTTTGCGCATGCGTCCGGAAATAAGAAAAGCTTACTTCCCCCGTTTTTTAAAATCACAGCTTCTAGAAGGTTTACATGATTTCTTAAAAAACAGGAGTTTTTAGAAAATGTGTTTTATTTCATCAATAGAATCAACAAAGTATGCACATTCTACTTCATAACGACTTTCTATAGTTTGCGCATGCGTCCGGAAATAAGAAAAGCTTACTTCCCCCGTTTTTTAAAATCACAGCTTCTAGAAGGTTTACATGATTTCTTAAAAAACACGAGTTTTTGGAAAATGTGTTTTATTTCATAAATGGAATCAAGAAAGTATGCACGTTCTACGCCATACCAACTTTCTATAGTTTGCGCATGCGTCCGGAAATAAGAAAACCTTACTTCCCCCGTTTTTTAAAATCACAGCTTCTAGAAGGCTTACATGATTTTCTTAAAAAACACGAGTTTTTAGAAAATGTGTTTTATTTCATAAATGGAATCAACCATGTATGCATATTCTACGTCATAACGACTTTCTATAGTTTTCGCATGCGTCTGGAAATAAGAAAAGCTTACTTCCACCGTTTTTTAAAATCACAGCTTTTAGAAGGTTTACATGATTTCGTAAAAAACACGAGTTTTCAGAAAATGTGTTTTATTTCATAAATGGAATCAACAAAGTATGCACATTCTACGTCATAACGACTTTCTATAGTTTGTGCATTCGTCCGGAAATAAGAAAGGCTTACTTCCACCGTTTTTTAAAATCACAGCTTCTAGAAGGTTTACATGATTTCGTAAAAAACACGAGTTTTTAGAAAATGTGTTTTATTTCATAAATGGAATCTACAAAGTATGCACATTCTACATCGTAACGACTTTCTATGGTTTGCGCATGCGTCCGGAAATAAGAAAAGCTTACTTCCCCCATTTTTTAAAATCACAGCTTCTAGAAGGTTTACATGATTTCTTAAAAAACAGGAGTTTTTAGAAAATGTGTTTTATTTCATCAATGGAATCAACAAAGTATGCACATTCTACGTCATAACGACTTTCTATAGTTTGCGCATACGTCCGGAAATAAGAAAAGCTTACTTCCCCCGTTTTTTAAAATCACAGCTTCTAGAAGGTTTACATGATTTCTTAAAAAACACGAGTTTTTAGAAAATGTGTTTTATTTCATAAATGGAATCAACAAAGTATGCACATTCTACGTCATAACGACTTTCTATAGTTTGCGCATGCGTCTGGAAATAAGAAAGGCTTACTTCCACCGTTTTTTAAAATCACAGCTTCTAGAAGTTTTACATGATTTCTTAAAAAACAGGAGTTTTTAGAAAATGTGTTTTATTTCATCAATGGAATCAACAAAGTATGCACATTCTACGTCATAACGACTTTCTATAGTTTGCGCATGCGTCCGGAAATAAGAAAGGCTTACTTCCACCGTTTTTTAAAATCACAGCTTCTAGAAGGTTTACATGATTTCGTAAAAAACACGAGTTTTTAGAAAATGTGTTTTATTTCATAAATGGAATCTACAAAGTATGCACATTCTACATCATAACGACTTTCTATGGTTTGCGCATGCGTCCAGAAATAAGAAAAGCTTACTTCCCCCGTTTTTTAAAATCACAGCTTCTAGAAGGTTTACATGATTTCTTAAAAAACACGAGTTTTTAGAAAATGTGTTTTATTTCATCAATAGAATCAACAAAGTATGCACATTCTACTTCATAACGACTTTCTATAGTTTGTGCATGCGTCCGGAAATAAGAAAAGCTTACTTCCCCCATTTTTTAAAATCACAGCTTCTAGAAGGTTTACATGATTTCTTAAAAAACACGAGTTTTTGGAAAATGTGTTTTATTTCATAAATGGAATCAACAAAGTATGCACGTTCTACGCCATACCAACTTTCTATAGTTTGTGCATTCGTCGGGAAATAAGAAAGGCTTACTTCCACCGTTTTTTAAAATCACAGCTTCTAGAAGGTTTACATGATTTCTTAAAAAACACGAGTTTTTAGAAAATGTGTTTTATTTCATAAATGGAATCTACAAAGTATGCACATTCTATGTCATAACGACTTTCTATAGTTTGCGCATGCGTCCGGAAATAAGAAAAGCTTACTTCTCCCGTTTTTTAAAATCACAGCTTCTAGAAGGTTTACATGATTTCTTAAAAAACAATAGTTGTTAGAAAATGTGCTTTATTTCATAAATGGAATCAACAAAGTATGCACATTCTACATCATAACGACTTTCTATAGTTTGCGCATGCGTCCGGAAATAAGAAAATCTTACTTCCCCCGTTTTTTAAAATCACAGCTTCTAGAAGGTTTACATGATTTCTTAAAAAACACGAGTTTTTAGAAAATGTGTTTTATTTCATAAATGGAATCAACAAAGTATGCACATTCTACGTCATAACGACTTTCTATGGTTTGCGCATGCGTCCGAAAATAAGAAAAGCTTACTTCCCCCGTTTTTTAAAATCACAGCTTCTAGAAGGTTTACATGATTTCTTAAAAAACAGGAGTTTTTAGAAAATGTGTTTTATTTCATCAATGGAATCAACAAAGTATGCACATTCTACGTCATAACGACTTTCTATAGTTTGCGCATGCGTCCGGAAATAAGAAAGGCTTACTTCCACCATTTTTTAAAATCACAGCTTCTAGAAGGTTTACATGATTTCGTAAAAAACACGAGTTTTTAGAAAATGTGTTTTATTTCATAAATGGAATCTACAAAGTATGCACATTCTACATCATAACGACTTTCTATGGTTTGCGCATGCGTCCGGAAATAAGAAAAGCTTACTTCCCCCGTTTTTTAAAATCACAGCTTCTAGAAGGTTTACATGATTTCTTAAAAAACAGGAGTTTTTAGAAAATGTGTTTTATTTCATCAATAGAATCAACAAAGTATGCACATTCTACTTCATAACGACTTTCTATAGTTTGCGCATGCGTCCGGAAATAAGAAAAGCTTACTTCCCCCGTTTTTTAAAATCACAGCTTCTAGAAGGTTTACATGATTTCTTAAAAAACACGAGTTTTCGGAAAATGTGTTTTATTTCATAAATGGAATCAACAAAGTATGCACGTTCTACGCCATACCAACTTTCTATAGTTTGCGCATGCGTCCGGAAATAAGAAAACCTTACTTCCCCCGTTTTTTAAAATCACAGCTTCTAGAAGGCTTACATGATTTTCTTAAAAAACACGAGTTTTTAGAAAATGTGTTTTATTTCATAAATGGAATCAACCATGTATGCATATTCTACGTCATAACGACTTTCTATAGTTTTCGCATGCGTCTGGAAATAAGAAAAGCTTACTTCCACTGTTTTTTAAAATCACAGCTTTTAGAAGGTTTACATGATTTCGTAAAAAACACGAGTTTTCAGAAAATGTGTTTTATTTCATAAATGGAATCAACAAAGTATGCACATTCTACGTCATAACGACTTTCTATAGTTTGTGCATTCGTCCGGAAATAAGAAAGGCTTACTTCCACAGTTTTTTAAAATCACAGCTTCTAGAAGGTTTACATGATTTCGTAAAAAACACGAGTTTTTAGAAAATGTGTTTTATTTCATAAATGGAATCTACAAAGTATGCACATTCTACATCGTAACAACTTTCTATGGTTTGCGCATGCGTCCGGAAATAAGAAAAGCTTACTTCCCCCGTTTTTTAAAATCACAGCTTCTAGAAGGTTTACATGATTTCTTAAAAAACAGGAGTTTTTAGAAAATGTGTTTTATTTCATCAATGGAATCAACAAAGTATGCACATTCTACGTCATAACGACTTTCTATAGTTTGCGCATACGTCCGGAAATAAGAAAAGCTTACTTCCCCCGTTTTTTAAAATCACAGCTTCTAGAAGGTTTACATGATTTCTTAAAAAACACGAGTTTTTAGAAAATGTGTTTTATTTCATAAATGGAATCAACAAAGTATGCACATTCTACGTCATAACGACTTTCTATAGTTTGTGCATTCGTCCGGAAATAAGAAAGGCTTACTTCCACCGTTTTTTAAAATCACAGCTTCTAGAAGGTTTACATGATTTCTTAAAAAACACGAGTTTTTAGAAAATGTGTTTTATTTCATAAATTGAATCTACAAAGTATGCACATTCTACATCATAACGACTTTCTATGGTTTGCGCATGCGTCCGGAAATAAGAAAAGCTTACTTCCTCCGTTTTTTAAAATCACAGCTTCTAGAAGGTTTACATGATTTCTTAAAAAACAGGATTTTTTAGAAAATGTGTTTTATTTCATCAATGGAATCAACAAAGTATGCACATTCTACGTCATAACGACTTTCTATAGTTTGCGCATGCGTCCGGAAATAAGAAAAGCTTACTTCCCCCGTTTTTTAAAATCACAGCTTCTAGAAGGTTTACATGATTTCTTAAAAAACACGAGTTTTTAGAAAATGTGTTTTATTTCATAAATGGAATCAACAAAGTATGCACATTCTACGTCATAACGACTTTCTATGGTTTGCGCATGCGTCCGGAAATAAGAAAAGCTTAGTTCCCCCGTTTTTTAAAATCACAGCTTCTAGAAGGTTTACATGATTTCTTAAAAAACATGAGTTTTTAGAAAATGTGTTTTATTTCATCAATGGAATCAACAAAGTATGCACATTCTACGTCATAACGACTTTCTATAGTTTGCGCATGCGTCCGGAAATAAGAAAGGCTTACTTCCACCGTTTTTTAAAATCACAGCTTCTAGAAGGTTTACATGATTTCGTAAAAAACACGAGTTTTTAGAAAATGTGTTTTATTTCATAAATGGAATCAACAAAGTATGCACATTCTACGTCATAACGACTTTCTATGGTTTGCGCATGCGTCCGGAAATAAGAAAAGCTTACTTCCCCCGTTTTTTAAAATCACAGCTTCTAGAAGGTTTACATGATTTCTTAAAAAACAGGAGTTTTTAGAAAATGTGTTTTATTTCATCAATGGAATCAACAAAGTATGCACATTCTACGTCATAACGACTTTCTATAGTTTGCGCATGCGTCCGGAAATAAGAAAGGCTTACTTCCCCCGTTTTTTAAAATCACAGCTTCTAGAAGGTTTACATGATTTCGTAAAAAACACGAGTTTTTGGAAAATGTGTTTTATTTCATAAATGGAATCTACAAAGTATGCACGTTCTACATCATAACGACTTTCTATAGTTTGCGCATGCGTCCGGAAATAAGAAAAGCTTACTTCCCCCGTTTTTTAAAATCACAGCTTCTAGAAGGCTTACATGATTTCTTAAAAAATAGGAGTTTTTAGAAAATGTGTTTTATTTCATCAATAGAATCAACAAAGTATGCACATTCTACTTCATAACGACTTTCTATAGTTTGCGCATGCGTCTGGAAATAAGAAAAGCTTACTTCCACCATTTTTTAAAATCACAGCTTTTAGAAGGTTTACATGATTTCGTTAAAAACACGAGTTTTCAGAAAATGTGTTTTATTTCATAAATGGAATCAACAAAGTATGCACATTCTACGTCATAACGACTTTCTATAGTTTGTGCATTCGTCCGGAAATAAGAAAGGCTTACTTCCACAGTTTTTTAAAATCACAGCTTCTAGAAGGTTTACATGATTTCGTAAAAAACACGAGTTTTTAGAAAATGTGTTTTATTTCATAAATGGAATCTACAAAGTATGCACATTCTACATCATAACAACTTTCTATGGTTTGCGCATGCGTCTGGAAATAAGAAAAGCTTACTTCCCCCGTTTTTTAAAATCACAGCTTCTAGAAGGTTTACATGATTTCTTAAAAAACAGGAGTTTTTATAAAATGTGTTTTATTTCATCAATGGAATCAACAAAGTATGCACATTCTCTCTCATAACGACTTTCTATAGTTTGCGCATGCGTCCGGAAATAAGAAAAGCTTACTTCCCCCATTTTTTAAAATCACAGCTTCTAGAAGGTTTACATGATTTCTTAAAAAACACGAGTTTTTAGAAAATGTGGTTTATTTCATAAATGGAATCAACAAAGTATGCACATTCTACGTCATAACGACTTTCTATAGTTTGTGCATTCGTCCGGAAATAAGAAAGGCTTACTTCCACCGTTTTTTAAAATCACAGCTTCTAGAAGGTTTACATGATTTCGTAAAAAACACGAGTTTTTAGAAAATGTGTTTTATTTCATAAATGGAATATACAAAGTATGCACATTCTACATCATAACGACTTTCTATGGTTTGCGCATGCGTCCGGAAATAAGAAAAGCTTACTTCCTCCGTTTTTTAAAATCACAGCTTCTAGAAGGTTTACATGATTTCTTAAAAAACAGTATTTTTTAGAAAATGTGTTTTATTTCATCAATGGAATCAACAAAGTATGCACATTCTACGTCATAACGGCTTTCTATAGTTTGCGCATGCGTCCGGAAATAAGAAAAGCTTACTTCCCCCGTTTTTTAAAATCACAGCTTCTAGAAGGTTTACATGATTTCTTAAAAAACACGAGTTTTTAGAAAATGTGTTTTATTTTCCTAAATGGAATCAACAAAGTATGCACATTCTACGTCATAACGACTTTCTATGGTTTGCGCATGCGTCTGGAAATAAGAAAAGCTTACTTCCCCCGTTTTTTTAAATCACAGCTTCTAGAAGATTTACATGATTTCTTAAAAAACAGGAGTTTTTAGAAAATGTGTTTTATTTCATCAATAGAATCAACAAAGTATGCACATTCTACTTCATAACGACTTTCTATAGTTTGTGCATTCGTCCGGAAATAAGAAAGGCTTACTTCCACCGTTTTTTAAAATCACAGCTTCTAGAAGGTTTACATGATTTCGTAAAAAACACGAGTTTTTAGAAAATGTGTTTTATTTCATAAATGGAATCAACAAAGTATGCACATTCTACGTCATAACGACTTTCTATGGTTTGCGCATGCGTCTGGAAATAAGAAAAGCTTACTTCCCCCGTTTTTTAAAATCACAGCTTCTAGAAGATTTACATGATTTCTTAAAAAACAGGAGTTTTTAGAAAATGTGTTTTATTTCATCAATGGAATCAACAAAGTATGCACATTCTACGTCATAACGACTTTCTATAGTTTGCGCATGCGTCCGGAAATAAGAAAGGCTTACTTCCACCGTTTTTTAAAATCACAGCTTCTAGAAGGTTTACATGATTTCGTAAAAAACACGAGTTTTTAGAAAATGTGTTTTATTTCATAAATGGAATCTACAAAGTATGCACATTCTACATCATAACGACTTTCAATGGTTTGCGCATGCGTCCGGAAATAAGAAAAGCTTACTTCCCCCGTTTTTTAAAATCACAGCTTCTAGAAGGTTTACATGATTTCTTAAAAAACAGGAGTTTTTAGAAAATGTGTTTTATTTCATCAATAGAATCAACAAAGTATGCACATTCTACTTCATAACGACTTTCTATAGTTTGTGCATGCGTCCGGAAATAAGAAAAGCTTACTTCTCCCGTTTTTTAAAATCACAGCTTCTAGAAGGTTTACATGATTTCTTAAAAAACACGAGTTGTTAGAAAATGTGCTTTATTTCATAAATGGAATCAACAAAGTATGCACATTCTACATCATAACGAATTTCTATAGTTTGCGCATGCGTCCGGAAATAAGAAAAGCTTACTTCCCCCGTTTTTTAAAATCACAGCTTCTAGAAGGTTTACATGATTTCTTAAAAAACACGAGTTTTTAGAAAATGTGTTTTATTTCATAAATGGAATCAACAAAGTATGCACATTCTACGTCATAACGACTTTCTATGGTTTGCGCATGCGTCCAGAAATAAGAAAAGCTTACTTCCCCCGTTTTTTAAAATCACAGCTTCTAGAAGGTTTACATGATTTCTTAAAAAACAGGAGTTTTTAGAAAATGTGTTTTATTTCATCAATGGAATCAACAAAGTATGCACATTCTACGTCATAACGACTTTCTATAGTTTGCGCATGCGTCCGGAAATAAGAAAGTCTTACTTCCACCGTTTTTTAAAATCACAGCTTCTAGAAGGCTTACATGATTTCGTAAAAAACACGAGTTTTTAGAAAATGTGTTTTATTTCATAAATGGAATCTACAAAGTATGCACATTCTACATCATAACGACTTTCTATGGTTTGCGCATGCGTCCGGAAATAAGAAAAGCTTACTTCCCCCGTTTTTTAAAATCACAGCTTCTAGAAGGTTTACATGATTTCTTAAAAAACAGGAGTTTTTAGAAAATGTGTTTTATTTCATCAATGGAATCAACAAAGTATGCACATTCTACGTCATAACGACTTTCTATAGTTTGCGCATGCGTCCGGAAATAAGAAAGGCTTACTTCCCCCGTTTTTTAAAATCACAGCTTCTAGAAGGTTTACATGATTTCTTAATAAACACGAGTTTTTGGAAAATGTGTTTTATTTCATAAATGGAATCAACAAAGTATGCACGTTCTACGCCATACCAACTTTCTATAGTTTGCGCATGCGTCCGGAAATAAGAAAAGCTTACTTCCCCCGTTTTTTAAAATCACAGCTTCTAGAAGGCTTACATGATTTCTTAAAAAACACGAGTTTTTAGAAAATGTGTTTTATTTCATCAATGGAATCAACAAAATATGCACATTCTATGTCATAACGACTTTCTATAGTTTGCGCATGCGTTTGGAAATAAGAAAAGCTTACTTCTCCCGTTTCTTAAAATCACAGCTTCTAGAAGGTTTACATGATTTCTTAAAAAACACGAGTTGTTAGAAAATGTGCTTTATTTCATAAATGGAATCAACAAACTACACATTCTACGTCATAACGACTTTCTATAGTTTGCGCATGTGTCCAGAAATAAGAAAAGCTTACTTCCACCATTTTTTAAAATCAAAGCTTCTAGAAGGTTTACATGATTTCTTAAAAAACACGAGTTTTTAGAAAATGTGTTTTATTTCATAAATGGAATCAACAAAGTATGCACATTCTACGTCATAATGACTTTCTATAGTTTGCGCATGCGTCGGAAATAAGAAAAGCTTACTTACCTTGTTTTTTAAAATCACAGCTTCTAGAAGGTTTACATGATTTCTTAAAAATAACGAGTTTTTAGAAAATGTGTTTTATTTCATAAATGGAATCAACAAAGTGTGCACATTCTACATCATAACGACTTTCTATAGTTTGCGCAATCGTCCCGAAATAAGAAAAGCTTACTTCCACCGTTTTTTAAAATCACAGCTTCTAGAAGGTTTACATGATTTCGTAAAAAACACGAGTTTTTAGAAAATGTGTTTTATTTCATAAATGGAATCTACAAAGTATGCACATTCTACGTCATAACGACTTTCTATAGTTTGCGCATGCGTCCGGAAATAAGAAAAGCTTACTCCCGCCGTTTTTTAAAATCACGGCTTCTAGAAGGTTTACATGATTTCGTAAAAAACACGAGTTTTTAGAAAATGTGTTTTATTTCATAAATGGAATCTACAAAGTATGAACATTCTACGTCATAACGATTTTCTATAGTTTGCGCATGCGTCCGGAAATAAGAAAAGCTTACCTCCCCCGTTTTTTAAAATCACAGATTCTAGAAGTTTTGCATGATTTCTTAAAAAACACGAGTTTTTAGAAAATGTTTTTATTAAATAAATGGAATCAACAAAGTATGCACATTCTACGTCATAACGACTTTCTATAATTTGCGCATGCGTTTGGAAATAAGAAAAGTTCACTTCCCCCGTTTTTTAAAATCACAGCTTCTAGAAGGTTTACATAATTTCTTAAAAAACACGAGTTTTTAGAAAATGTGTTTTATTTCGTAAATGGAATCAACAAAGTATCCACATTGTATGTCATAGCGACTTTCTATAGTTTGCGCATCCGTTTGGAAATAAGAAAAGCTTACTTCCACCGTTTTTTCAAATCACAGCTTCTAGAAGGTTTACATGATTTCTTAAAAAACACGAGTTTTTAGAAAATGTGTTTTATTTCATAAATGGAATCAACAAAGTATGCACATTCTACGTCATAACGACTTTCTATAGTTTGCGCATTCGTCCGGAAATAAGAAAAGATTACTTCTCCCGTTTTTTAAAATCATAGCTTGTAGAAGGTTTACATGATTTCTTAAAAAACACGAGTTGATAGAAAATGTGTTTTATTTCATAAATGGAATAAACAGAGTATGCACATTCTACGTCATAACGACTTTCTATAGTTTGCGCATGCGTCCGGAAATAAGAAAAGCTTACTTCCACTGTTTTTTAAAATCAAAGCTTCTAGAAGGTTTACATGATTTCTTAAAAAACACGAGTTTTTAGAAAATGTGTTTTATTTCATAAATGGAATCAACAAAGTATGCACATTCTACGTCATAACGACTTTCTATAGTTTGTGCATTCGTCCGGAAATAAGAAAGGCTTACTTCCACCGTTTTTTAAAATCACAGCTTCTAGAAGGTTTACATGATTTCGTAAAAAACACGAGTTTTTAGAAAATGTGTTTTATTTCATAAATGGAATCTACAAAGTATGCAGATTCTACATCATAACGACTTTCTATGGTTTCCGCATGCGTCCGGAAATAAGAAAAGCTTACTTCCCCCGTTTTTTAAAATCACAGCTTCTAGAAGGTTTACATGATTTCTTAAAAAACATGAGTTTTTAGAAAATGTGTTTTATTTCATCAATGGAATCAACAAAGTATCCACATTCTACGTCATAACGACTTTTTATAGTTTGCGCATGCGTCCGGAAATAAGAAAAGCTTACTTCCCCCGTTTTTTAAAATCACAGCTTCTAGAATGTTTACATGATTTCTTAAAAAACACGAGTTTTTAGAACTCGTGTTTTATTTCATAAATGGAATCTACAAAGTATCCACATTCTACCTCATAACGACTTTCTATAGTTTGCGCATTCGTCCGGAAATAAGAGAAGCTTACTTCCACCATTTATTAAAATCACAGCTTCTAGAAGGTTTACATGATTTCGTAAAGAACACGAGTTTTTAGAAAATGTGTTTTATTTCATAAATCCAATCTACAAAGTATGCACATTCTATGTCATAACGATTTTCTATAGTTTGCACATGCGTCCGGAAATAAGAAAAGCTTACTACCCCCATTTTTTAAAATCACGGCTTCTAGAAGGTTTACATGATTTCTTAAAAAACACGAGTTTTTAGAAAATGTGTTTTATTTCATAAATGGAATCAAGAAAGTATGCACATTCTACGTCGTAATGACTTTCTATAGTTTGCGGATGCGTCGGAAATAAGAAAAGCTTACTTCCCCCGTTTTTTAAAATCACAGCTTCTAGAAGGTTTACATGATTTCTTAAAAAACACGAGTTTTTAGAAAATGTGTTTTATTTCATAAATGGAATCAACCATATATGCATATTCTACGTCATAACGACTTTCTATAGTTTGCGCATGCGTCCGGAAATAAGAAAAGCTTACTACCCCCATTTTTTAAAATCACGGCTTCTAGAAGGTTTACATGATTTCTTAAAAAACACGAGTTTTTAGAAAATGTGTTTTATTTCATAAATGGAATCAACAAAGTATGCACATTCTACGTCATAATGACTTTCTATAGTTTGCGCATGCATCGGAAATAAGTAAAGCTTACTTCCCCCGTTTTTTAAAATCACAGCTTCTAGAAGGTTTACATGATTTCTTAAAAAACACGAGTTTTTAGAAAATATGTTTTATTTCATAAGTGGAATCAACAAAGTGTGCACATTCTACATCATAACGACTTTCTATAGTTTGCGCAATCGTCCCGAAATAAGAAAAGCTTACTTCCACCGTTTTTTAAAATCACAGCTTCTAGAAGGTTTACATGATTTCGTAAAAAACACGAGTTTTTAGAAAATGTGTTTTATTTCATAAATGGAATCTACAAAGTATGCACATTCTACGTCATAACGACTTTCTATAGTTTGCGCATGCGTCCGGAAATAAGAAAAGCTTACTTCTCCCGTCTTTTAAAATCACAGCTTCTAGAAGGTTTACATGATTTCTTAAAAAACACGAGTTTTTGGAAAATGTGTTTTATTTCATAAATGGAATCAACAAAGTATGCACATTCTACATCATAACGACTTTCTATAGTTTCCGCATGCGTTTGGAAATAAGAAAAGCTTACTTACCCCGTTTTTTAAAATCACAGCTTCTAGAAGGTTTACATGATTTCTTAAAAAACACGAGTTTTTAGAAAATGTGTTTTATTTCATAAATGGAATCAACAAAGTATGCACATTCTACGTCATAACGACTTTCTATAGTTTACGCATGTGTTTGGAAATAAGAAAAGCTTACTTCCCCCGTTTTTGAAAATCACAGCTTCTAGAAGGTTTACATGATTTCTTAAAAAACACGAGTTTTTAGAAAATGTGTTTTATTTCATGAATGGAACCTACAAGGTATGCACATTCTACGTCATAACGACTTTCTATAGTTTGCGCATGCGTTTGGAAATAAGAAAAGCTTACTTCCACCATTTTTTAAAATCACAGCTTCTAGAAGGTTTACATGATTTCGTAAAAAACACGAGTTTTTAGAAAATATGTTTTATTTCATAAATGGAATCAACAAAGTATGCACATTCTACGTCATAACGAATTTCTATAGTTTGCGCATTCGTCCGGAAATAAGAAAAGCTTACTTCTCCCGTTTTTTAAAATCTCAGCTTGTAGAAGGTTTACATGATTTCTTAAAAAACACGAGTTGTTAGAAAATGCGTTTTATTTCATAAATGGAATAAACAGAGTATGCACATTCTACGTCATAACGTCTTTCTATAGTTTGCGCATGCGTCCGGAAATAAGAAAAGCTTACTTCCACTGTTTTTTAAAATCAAAGCTTCTAGAAGGTTTACATGATTTCTTAAAAAACACGAGTTTTTAGAAAATGTGTTTTATTTCATAAATGGAATCAACAAAGTATGCACATTCTACGTCATAACGACTTTCTATAGTTTGCGCATTCGTCCGGAAATAAGAAAGGCTTACTTCCACCGTTTTATAAAATCACAGCTTCTAGAAGGTTTACATGATTTCGTAAAAAACACGAGTTTTTAGAAAATGTGTTTTATTTCATAAATGGAATCTACAAAGTATGCACATTCTACATCATAACGAATTTCTATGGTTTGCGCATGCGTCCGGAAATAAGAAAAGCTTACTTCCCCCGTTTTTTAAAATCAAAGCTTCTAGAAGGTTTACATGATTTCTTAAAAAACACGAGTTTTTAGAAAATGTGTTTTATTTCATCAATGGAATCAACAAAGTATGCACATTCTACGTCATAACAACTTTCTATAGTTTGCGCAAGCTTTTGGAAATAAGAAAAGCTTACTTCCCCCGTTTTTTAAAATCACAGCTTCTAGAAGGTTTACATGATTTCTTAAAAAACACGAGTTTTTATAAAATGTGTTTTATTTCATAAATGGAATCAACAAAGTATGCACATTCTAGATCATAACGACTTTCTATAGTTTGCGCATGCGTCCGGAAATAAGAAAAGCTTACTTCCACCATTTTTTAAAATCACAGTTTCTAGAAGGTTTACATCATTTCGTAAAAAACACGAGTTTTTAAAAAATTCATTTTATTTCATAAATGGAATCTACAAAGTATGCACATTCTACGTCATAACGACTTTCTATAGTTTGCGCATGCGTCCGGAAATAAGAAAAGCTTACTCCCGCCGTTTTTTAAAATCACAGCTTCTAGAAGGTTTACATGATTTCGTAAAAAACACGAGTTTTTAGAAAATGTGTTTTATTTCATAAATGGAATCTACAAAGTATGCACATTCTACGTCATAACGACTTTCTATAGTTTGCGCATTCCTCCGGAAATAAGAAAAGATTACTTCTCCCGTTTTTTAAAATCACAGCTTCTAGAAGGTTTACATGATTTCTTAAGAAACACGAGTTTTAAGAAAATGTGTTTTATTTCATAAATGGAATCAACAAAGTATGCACATTCTACGGCATAATGACTTTCTATAGTTTATGCATGCGTTTGGAAATAAGAAAAGCTTACTTCCCCCATTTTTTAAAATCACAGCTTCTAGAAGGTTTACATGATTTCTTAAAAAACACGAGTTTTTAAAAATGTGTTTTATTTCATAAATGGAATCAACAAAGTATGCACATTCTACGTCATAACGACTTTCTATAGTTTGTGCATGCGTTTGGAAATAAGAAAAGCTTACTTCCCCCGTTTTTAAAAATCACAACTTCTAGAAGGTTTACATGATTTCGTAAAAAACACGAGTTTTTAGAAAATGTGTTTTATTTCATAAATGGAATCTACAAAGTATGCACATTCTACGTCATAACGACTTTCCTTAGTTTTTGCATGCGTCCAGATATAAGAAACGCTTACTTCCCACGTTTTTTTTAAAATCACAGCTTCTAGAAGGTTGATATGATTTATTAAAAAACACGAGTTTTTAGAAATTGTGTTTTATTTCATCAATGGAATCAACAAAGTATGGAAATTCTACGTCATAACGACATTCTATAGTTTGCGCATGCGTCCGGAAATAAGAAAAGCTTACTTCTCCCATTTTTTAAAATCACAGCTTCTAGAAGGTTTACATGATTTCTTAAGAAACAGGAGTTTTTAGAAAATGTGTTTTATTTCATAAATGGAATCAACAAAGTATGCACATTCTACGGCATAACGACTTTCTATAGTTTACGCATGCGTTTGGAAATAAGAAAAGCTTACTTCCCCCATTTTTTAAAATCACAGCTTCTAGAAGCTTTACATGATTTCTTAAAAAACACGAGTTTTTAAAAATGTGTTTTATTTCATAAATGGAATCAACAAAGTATGCACATTCTACGTCATAACGACTTTCTATGGTTTGCGCATGCGTCCGGAAATAAGAAAAGCTTACTTCCCCCGTTTTTTAAAATCACAGCTTCTAGAAGGTTTACATGATTTCTTAAAAAACAGGAGTTTTTAGAAAATGTGTTTTATTTCATCAATGGAATCAACAAAGTATGCACATTCTACGTCATAACGACTTTCTATAGTTTGCGCATGCGTCCGGAAATAAGAAAGGCTTACTTCCACCGTTTTTTAAAATCACAGCTTCTAGAAGGTTTACATGATTTCGTAAAAAACACGAGTTTTTAGAAAATGTGTTTTATTTCCTAAATGGAATCTACAAAGTATGCACATTCTACATCATAACGACTTTCTATGGTTTGCGCATGCGTCCGGAAATAAGAAAAGCTTACTTCCCCCGTTTTTTAAAATCACAGCTTCTAGAAGGTTTACATGATTTCTTAAAAAACAGGAGTTTTTAGAAAATGTGTTTTATTTCATCAATAGAATCAACAAAGTATGCACATTCTACTTCATAACGACTTTCTATAGTTTGCGCATGCGTCCGGAAATAAGAAAAGCTTACTTCCCCCGTTTTTTAAAATCACAGCTTCTAGAAGGTTTACATGATTTCTTAAAAAACACGAGTTTTTGGAAAATGTGTTTTATTTCATAAATGGAATCAACAAAGTATGCACGTTCTACGCCATACCAACTTTCTATAGTTTGCGCATGCGTCCGGAAATAAGAAAACCTTACTTCCCCCGTTTTTTAAAATCACAGCTTCTAGAAGGCTTACATGATTTTCTTAAAAAACACGAGTTTTTAGAAAATGTGTTTTATTTCATAAATGGAATCAACCATGTATGCATATTCTACGTCATAACGACTTTCTATAGTTTTCGCATGCGTCTGGAAATAAGAAAAGCTTACTTCCACCGTTTTTTAAAATCACAGCTTTTAGAAAGTTTACATGATTTCGTAAAAAACACGAGTTTTCAGAAAATGTGTTTTATTTCATAAATGGAATCAACAAAGTATGCACATTCTACGTCATAACGACTTTCTATAGTTTGTGCATTCGTCCGGAAATAAGAAAGGCTTACTTCCACAGTTTTTTAAAATCACAGCTTCTAGAAGGTTTACATGATTTCGTAAAAAACACGAGTTTTTAGAAAATGTGTTTTATTTCATAAATGGAATCTACAAAGTATGCACATTCTACATCATAACGACTTTCTATGGTTTGCGCATGCGTCCGGAAATAAGAAAAGCTTACTTCCCCCGTTTTTTAAAATCACAGCTTCTAGAAGGTTTACATGATTTCGTAAAAAACACGAGTTTTTAGAAAATGTGTTTTATTTCATAAATGGAATCTACAAAGTATGCACATTCTACATCATAACGACTTTCTATGGTTTGTGCATTCGTCTTGAAATAAGAAAAGCTTACTTCCCCCGTTTTTTGAAATCACAGCTTCTAGAAGATTTACATGATTTCTTAAAAAACAGGAGTTTTTAGAAAATGTGTTTTATTTCATCAATGGAATCAACAAAGTATGCACATTCTACGTCATAACGACTTTCTATAGTTTGCGCATGCGTCCGGAAATAAGAAAGGCTTACTTCCACCGTTTTTTAAAATCACAGCTTCTAGAAGGTTTACATGATTTCGTAAAAAACACGAGTTTTTAGAAAATGTGTTTTATTTCATAAATGGAATCTACAAAGTATGCAGATTCTACATCATAACGACTTTCTATGGTTTGCGCATGCGTCCGGAAATAAGAAGAGCTTACTTCCCCCGTTTTTTAAAATCACAGCTTCTAGAAGGTTTACATGATTTCTTAAAAAACAGGAGTTTTTAGAAAATGTGTTTTATTTCATCAATAGAATCAACAAAGTATGCACATTCTACTTCATAACGACTTTCTATAGTTTGCGCATGCGTCCGGAAATAAGAAAAGCTTACTTCCCCCATTTTTTAAAATCACAGCTTCTAGAAGGTTTACATGATTTCTTAAAAAACACGAGTTTTTGGAAAATTTGTTTTATTTCATAAATGGAATCAACAAAGTAGGCACGTTCTACGCAATACCAACTTTCTATAGTTTGTGCATTCGTCCGGAAATAAGAAAGGCTTACTTCCACCGTTTTTTAAAATCACAGCTTCTAGAAGGTTTACATGATTTCTTAAAAAACACGAGTTTTTAGAAAATGTGTTTTATTTCATAAATGGAATCTACAAAGTATGCACATTCTATGTCATAACGACTTTCTATAGTTTGCGCATGCGTCCGGAAATAAGAAAAGCTTACTTCTCCCGTTTTTTAAAATCACAGCTTCTAGAAGGTTTACATGATTTCTTAAAAAACACGAGTTGTTAGAAAATGTGCTTTATTTCATAAATGGAATCAACAAAGTATGCACATTCTACATCATAACGACTTTCTATAGTTTGCGCATGCGTCCGGAAATAAGAAAAGCTTACTTCCCCCGTTTTTTAAAATCACAGCTTCTAGAAGGTTTACATGATTTCTTAAAAAACAGGAGTTTTTAGAAAATGTGTTTTATTTCATCAATGGAATCAACAAAGTATGCACATTCTACGTCATAACGACTTTCTATAGTTTGCGCATGCGTCCGGAAATAAGAAAGGCTTACTTCCACCGTTTTTTAAAATCACAGCTTCTAGAAGGTTTACATGATTTCGTAAAAAACACGAGTTTTTAGAAAATGTGTTTTATTTCATAAATGGAATCTACAAAGTATGCACACTACATCATAACGACTTTCTATGGTTTGCGCATGCGTCCGGAAATAAGAAAAGCTTACTTCCCCCGTTTTTTAAAATCACAGCTTCTAGAAGGTTTACATGATTTCTTAAAAAACAGGAGTTTTTAGAAAATGTGTTTTATTTCATCAATAGAATCAACAAAGTATGCACATTCTACTTCATAACGACTTTCTATAGTTTGCGCATGCGTCCGGAAATAAGAAAAGCTTACTTCCCCCGTTTTTTAAAATCACAGCTTCTAGAAGGTTTACATGATTTCTTTAAAAAATCGAGTTTTTGGAAAATGTGTTTTATTTCATAAATGGAATCAACAAAGTATGCACGTTCTACGCCATACCAACTTTCTATAGTTTGCGCATGCGTCCGGAAATAAGAAAAGCTTACTTCCCCCGTTTTTTAAAATCACAGCTTCTAGAAGGCTTACATGATTTTCTTAAAAAACACGAGTTTTTAGAAAATGTGTTTTATTTCATAAATGGAATAAACCATGTATGCATATTCTACGTCATAACGACTTTCTATAGTTTTCACATGCGTCTGGAAATAAGAAAACCTTACTTCCACCGTTTTTTAAAATCACAGCTTTTAGAAGGTTTACATGATTTCGTAAAAAACACGAGTTTTCAGAAAATGTGTTTTATTTCATAAATGGAATCAACAAAGTATACACATTCTACGTCATAACGACTTTCTATAGTTTGTGCATTCGTCCGGAAATAAGAAAGGCTTACTTCCACAGTTTTTTAAAATCACAGCTTCTAGAAGGTTTACATGATTTCGTAAAAAACACGAGTTTTTAGAAAATGTGTTTTATTTCATAAATGGAATCTTCAAAGTATGCACATTCTACATCATAAGGAATTTCTATGGTTTGCGCATGCGTCAAGAAATAAGAAAAGCTTACTTCCCCCGTTTTTTAAAATCACAGCTTCTAGAAGGTTTACATGATTTCTTAAAAAACAGGAGTTTTTAGAAAATGTGTTTTATTTCATCAATGGAATCAACAAAGTATGCACATTATACGTCATAACGACTTTCTATAGTTTGCGCATGCGTCCGGAAATAAGAAAAGCTTACTTCCCCCGTTTTTTAAAATCACAGCTTCTAGAAGGTTTACATGATTTCTTAAAAAACACGAGTTTTTAGAAAATGTGTTTTATTTCATAAATGGAATCACCAAAGTATGCACATTCTACGTCATAACGACTTTCTATAGTTTGTGCATTCGTCCGGAAATAAGAAAGGCTTACTTCCACCGTTTTTTAAAATCACAGCTTCTAGAAGGTTTACATGATTTCGTAAAAAACACGAGTTTTTAGAAAATGTGTTTTATTTCATAAATGGAATCTACAAAGTATGCACATTCTACATCATAACGACTTTCTATAGTTTGCGCATGCGTTTGGAAATAAGAAAAGCTTACTTCTCCCGTTTTTTAAAATCACAGCTTCTAGAAGGTTTACATGATTTCTTAAAAAACACGAGTTGTTAGAAAATTTGCTTTATTTCATAAATGGAATCAACAAACTACACATTCTACGTCATAACGACTTTCTATAGTTTGCGCATGTGTCCGGAAATAAGAAAAGCTTACTTCCACCATTTTTTAAAATCAAAGCTTCTAGAAGGTTTACATGATTTCTTAAAAAACACGAGTTTTTAGAAAATGTGTTTTATTTCATAAATGGAATCAACAAAGTATGCACATTCTACATCATAATGACTTTCTATAGTTTGCGCATGCGTCGGAAATAAGAAAAGCTTACTTCCCCCGTTTTTTAAAATCACAGCTTCTAGAAGGTTTACATGATTTCTTAAAAAACACGAGTTTTTAGAAAATGTGTTTTATTTCATAAATGGAATCAACAAAGTGTGCACATTCTACATCATAACGACTTTCTATAGTTTGCGCAATCGTCCCGAAATAAGAAAAGCTTACTTCCACCGTTTTTTAAAATCACAGCTTCTAGAAGGTTTACATAATTTCTTAAAAAACACGAGTTTTTAGAAAATGTGTTTTATTTCATCAATGGAATCAACAAAGTATCCACATTGTATGTCATAGCGACTTTCTATAGTTTGCGCATCCGTTTGGAAATAAGAAAAGCTTACTTCCACCGTTTTTTAAAATCACAGCTTCTAGAAGGTTTACATGATTTCTTAAAAAACACGAGTTTTTAGAAAATGTGTTTTATTTCATAAATGGAATCAACAAAGTATGCACATTCTACGTCATAACGACTTTTATAGTTTGCGCTTTCGTCCGGAAATAAGAAAAGATTACTTCTCCCGTTTTTTAAAATCATAGCTTGTAGAAGGTTTACATGATTTCTTAAAAAACACGAGTTGTTAGAAAATGTGTTTTATTTCATAAATGGAATAAACAGAGTATGCACATTCTACGTCATAACGAGTTTCTATAGTTTGCGCATGCGTCCGGAAATAAGAAAAGCTTACTTCCACTGTTTTTTAAAATCAAAGCTTCTAGAAGGTTTACATGATTTCTTAAAAAACACGAGTTTTTAGAAAATGTGTTTTATTTCATAAATGGAATCAACAAAGTATGCACATTCTACGTCATAACGACTTTCTATAGTTTGTGCACTCGTCCGGAAATAAGAAAGGCTTACTTCCACCGTTTTTTAAAATCACAACTTCTAGAAGGTTTACATGATTTCGTAAAAAACACGAGTTTTTAGAAAATGTGTTTTATTTCATAAATGGAATCTACAAAGTATGCAGATTCTACATCGTAACGACTTTCTATGGTTTCCGCATGCGTCCGGAAATAAGAAAAGCTTACTTCCCCCGTTTTTTAAAATCACAGCTTCTAGAAGGTTTACATGATTTCTTAAAAAACATGAGTTTTTAGAAAATGTGTTTTATTTCATCAATGGAATCAACAAAGTATGCACATTCTACGTCATAACGACTTTTTATAGTTTGCGCATGCGTCCGGAAATAAGAAAAGCTTACTTCCCCCGTTTTTTAAAATCACAGCTTCTAGAAGGTTTACATGATTTCTTAAAAAACACGAGTTTTTAGAACTCGTGTTTTATTTCATAAATGGAATCTACAAAGTATCCACATTCTACGTCATAACGACTTTTATAGTTTGCGCTTTCGTCCGGAAATAAGAAAAGATTACTTCTCCCGTTTTTTAAAATCATAGCTTGTAGAAGGTTTACATGATTTCTTAAAAAACACGAGTTGTTAGAAAATGTGTTTTATTTCATAAATGGAATAAACAGAGTATGCACATTCTATGTCATAACGACTTTCTATAGTTTGCGCATGCGTCCGGAAATAAGAAAAGCTTACTTCCACTGTTTTTTAAAATCAAAGCTTCTAGAAGGTTTACATGATTTCTTAAAAAACACGAGTTTTTAGAAAATGTGTTTTATTTCATAAATGGAATCAACAAAGTATGCACATTCTACGTCATAACGACTTTCTATAGTTTGTGCATTCGTCCGGAAATAAGAAAGGCTTACTTCCACCGTTTTTTAAAATCACAACTTCTAGAAGGTTTACATGATTTCGTAAAAAACACGAGTTTTTAGAAAATGTGTTTTATTTCATAAATGGAATCTACAAAGTATGCAGATTCTACATCGTAACGACTTTCTATGTTTTCCGCATGCGTCCGGAAATAAGAAAAGCTTACTTCCCCCGTTTTTTAAAATCACAGCTTCTAGAAGGTTTACATGATTTCTTAAAAAACATGAGTTTTTAGAAAATGTGTTTTATTTCATCAATGGAATCAACAAAGTATGCACATTCTACGTCATAACGACTTTTTATAGTTTGCGCATTCGTCCGGAAATAAGAAAAGCTTACTTCCACCATTTATTAAAATCACAGCTTCTAGAAGGTTTACATGATTTCGTAAAGAACACGAGTTTTTAGAAAATGTGTTTTATTTCATAAATCCAATCTACAAAGTATGCACATTCTATGTCATAACGACTTTCTATAGTTTGCACATGCGTCCGGAAATAAGAAAAGCTTACTACCCCCATTTTTTAAAATCACGGCTTCTAGAAGGTTTACATGATTTCTTAAAAAACACGAGTTTTTAGAAAATGTTTTTTATTTCATAAATGGAATCAAGAAAGTATGCACATTCTACGTCGTAATGACTTTCTATAGTTTGCGGATGCGTCGGAAATAAGAAAAGCTTACTTCCCCCGTTTTTTAAAATCACAGCTTCTAGAAGGTTTACATGATTTCTTAAAAAACACGAGTTTTTAGAAAATGTGTTTTATTTCATAAATGGAATCAACCATGTATGCATATTCTACGTTATAACGACTTTCTATAGTTTGCGCATGCGTCCGGAAATAAGAAAAGCTTACTACCCCCATTTTTTAAAATCACGGCTTCTAGAAGGTTTACATGATTTCTTAAAAAACACGAGTTTTTAGAAAATGTGTTTTATTTCATAAATGGAATCTACAAAGTATGCACATTCTACGTCATAACGACTTTCTATAGTTTGCGCATGCGTCCAGAAATAAGAAAAGCTTACTTCCCCCGTTTTTTAAAATCACAGCTTCTAGAAGGTTTACATGATTTCTTAAAAAACACTAGTTTTTAGAAAATATGTTTTATTTCATAAATGGAATCAACAAAGTATGCACATTCTACGTCATAACGACTTTCTATAGTTTGCGCATGCGTCCGGAAATAAGAAAAGCTTACTTCCACCGTTTTTTAAAATCACAGCTTCTAGAAGGTTTACATGATTTCGTAAAAAACACGAGTTTTTAGAAAATGTGTTTTATTTCATCAATGGAATCTACAAAGTATGCACATTCTACGTCATAACGACTTTCTATAGTTTGCGCATGCGTCCGGAAATAAGAAAAGCTTACTTCCACCGTTTTTTAAATCACAGCTTCTAGAAGGTTTACATGATTTCGTAAAAAACACGAGTTTTTAGAAAATGTGTTTTATTTCATCAATGGAATCTACAAAGTATGCACATTCTACGTCATAACAACTTTCTATAGTTTTTGCATGCGTTCGGAAATAAGAAAAGCCTACTTCCACCGTTTTTTAAAATCACATCTTCTAGAAGATTTACATGATTTCGTAAAAAACATGAGTCGTTAGAAAATGTGTTTTATTTCATAAATGGAATCTACAAAGTATTCACATTCTACGTCATAACGACTTTCTATAGTTTGGGCATGCGTTCGGAAATAAGAAAAGCTTACTTCCCCTTTTTTTAAAATCACAGCTTCTAGAAGGCTTACATGATTTGTTAAAAAACACGAGTTTTTAGAAAATGTGTTTTATTTCATAAATGGAATCAACAAAGTATGCACATTCTATGTCATAACGACTTTCTATAGTTTACGCATGCGTTCGGAAATAAGAAAAGCTTACTTCCACAGTTTTTTAAAATCACATCTTCTAGAAGATTCACATGATTTCGTAAAAAACACGAGTTTTTAGAAAATGTGTTTTATTTCATAAATGGAATCTACAAAGTATGCACATTCTACGTCATAACGACTTTCTATAGTTTGCGCATGCGTTCGGATATAAGAAAAGCTTACTTCCCCCGTTTTTTAAAATCACAGCTTCTAGAAGGCTTACATGATTTGTTAAAAAACACGAGTTTTTAGAAAATGTGTTTTATTTCATAAATGGAATCAACAAAGTATGCACATTCTACGTCATAACGACTTTCTATAGTTTGCGCATGCATTTGGAAATAAGAAAAGCTTACTTCTCCCGTTTTTTAAAATAACAGCTTCTAGAAGGTTTACATGATTTCTTAAAAAACACGTGTTGTTAGAAAATGTGTTTTATTTCATCAATGGAATCAAAAAAGTATGCACATTCTACGTCATAACGACTTTATATAGTTTGCGCATGCGTCCGGAAATAAGAAAAGCTTACTTCCACCATTTTTTAAAATCAAAGCTTCTAGAAGGTTTACATGATTTCGTAAAAAAACACGAGTTTTTAGAAAATGTGTTTTATTTCATAAATGGAATCTACAAATCATGCACATTCTATGTCATAACGACTTTCTATAGATTGCGCATGCGTCCGAAAATAAGAAAAGCTTACTTCCACCGTTTTTTAAAATCACAGCTTCTAGAAGGTTGACATGATTTCGTAAAAAACACGAGTTTTTAGAAAATGTGTTTTATTTCATCAATGGAATCTACAAAGTATGCACATTCTACGTCATAACAACTTTCTATACTTTGTGCATGCGTTCGGAAATAAGAAAAGCTTACTTCCACCGTTTTTTAAAATCACATCTTCTAGAAGATTTACATGATTTTGTAAAAAACACGAGTTGTTAGAAAATGTGTTTTATTTCCTAAATGGAATCTACAAAGTATGCACATTCTACGTCATAACGACTTTCTATAGTTTGCGCATGCGTTCGGAAATAAGAAAAGCTTGCTTCCCCCGTTTTTTAAAATCACAGCTTCTAGAAGGTTTACATGATTTCTTAAAAAACACGAGTTTTTAGAAAATGTGTTTTATTTCATAAATGGAATCTACAAAGAATGCACATTCTAGGTCATAACGACTTTCTATAGTTTGCGCATGCGTCCGGAAATAAGAAAATCTTACTTCCACGGTTTTTTAAAATCACAGCTTCTAGAAGGTTTACATGATTTCTTAAAAACACGAGTTTTTAGAAAATGTGTTTTATTTCATAAATGGAATCAACAAAGTATGCACATTCTACATCATAACGACTATCTATAGTTTGCGCATGCATCCGGAAATAAGAAAAGCTTAATTCCACCGTTTTTTAAAATCATAGCTTCTAGAAGGTTTACATCATTTCTTAAAAAACACGAGTTTTTTTAAAATGTGTTTTATTTCATAAATAGAATCAACAAAATATGCACATTCTACATCATAATGACTTTCTATAGTTTGCGCATTCGTCCGAAAATAAGAAAAGCTTACTTCCACCGTTTTTTAAAATCACAGCTTCTAGAAGATTTACATGATTTCTTAAAAAACACGTGTTTTTAGAAAATGTGTTTTATTTCATAAATGGAATCAACAAAGTATGCACATTCTACGTCATAACGACTTTCTCTAGTTTGCGCATGCGTCTGGAAATAAGAAAAGCTTACTTCCCCCGTTTTTTAAAATCACAGCTTCTAGAAGGTTTACATGATTTCTTAAAAAACACGTGTTTTTAGAAAATGTGTTTTATTTCATAAATGGAATCAACAAAGTATGCACATTCTACGTCATAACGACTTTCTATAGTTTGCGCATGCGTTTGGAAGTAAGAAAAGCTTACTTCCCCCGTTTTTTAAAATGACAGCTTCTAGAAGGTTTACATGATTTCTTAAAAAACACTAGTTTTTAGAAAATATGTTTTATTCCATAAATGGAATCAACAAAGTATGCACATTCTACGTCATAACGACTTTCTATAGTTTGCGCATGCATCCGGAAATAAGAAAAGCTTACTTCCACCGTTTTTTAAAATCACAGCTTCTAGAAGGTTTACATGATTTCCTAAAAAACACGAGTTTTTAGAAAATGTGTTTTATTTCATAAATGGAATCAACAAAGTGTGCACATTCTACGTCATAACGACTTTCTATAGTTTGCGCATGCGTTTGGAAATAAGAAAAGCTTACTTCTCCCGTATTTTAAAATAACAACTTCTAGAAGGTTTACATGATTTCTTAAAAAACACGAGTTTTTTTAAAATGTGTTTTATTTCATAAATGGAATCAACAAAGTATGCACATTCTACGTCATAACGAATTTCTATAGTTTGCGCATTCGTCCGGAAATAAGAAAAGCTTACTTCCACCGTTTTTTAAAATTACAGCTTCTAGAAGGTTTACATGATTTCGTAAAAAACTAGAGTTTTTAGAAAATGTGTTTTATTTCATAAATGGAATCTACAAAGAATGCACATTCTACGTCATAACGACTTTCTATAGTTTGCGCATGCGTCCGGAAATAAGAAAATCTTACTTCCACCGTTTTTTAAAATTACAACTTCTAGAAGATTTACATGATTTCTTAAAAAACACGAGTTTTTAGAAAATGTGTTTTATTTCATCAATGGAATGAACAAAGTATGCACATTCTACGTCATAACGACTTTCTATAGTTTGCGCATGCGTCCGGATATAAGAAAAGCTTACTTCCCCCGTTTTTTAGAATCACAGCTTCTAGAAGGTTTACATGATTTCGTAAAAAACACGAGTTTTTGCAAAATGTGTTTTATTTCACAAATGGAATCTACAAAGTATGCACATTCTACGTCATAACGAATTTCTATAGTTTGCGCATGTGTCCGGAAATAAGAAAAGCTTACTTCCCCCGTTTTTAAAAATCACAGCTTCTAGAATGTTTACATGATTTCGTAAAAAACATGAGTTTTTAGAAAATGTGTTTTATTTCATAAATGGAATCTACAAAGTATGCACATTCTACGTCATAACGACTTTCTATAGTTTGCGCATGCGTCCGGAAATAAGAAAAGCTTACTTGCCCCGTTTTTTAAAATCACAGCTTCTAGAAGGTTTACATGATTTCTTAAAAAACACGAGTTTTTAGAAAATGTGTTTTATTTCATCAATGGAATCAACAAAGTATGCACATTCTACGTCATAACGACTTTCTATAGTTTGCACATGCATTTGGAAATAAGAAAAGTTTACATCCACTGTTTTTTAAAATCACAGCTTCTAGAAGGTTTACATGATTTCGTAAAAAACACGAGTTTTTAGAAATGTGTTTTATTTCATAAATGGAATCTACAAAGTATGCACATTCTATGACATAAAGACTTTCTATAGTTTGTGCATGCGTCCGGAAATAAGAAAAGCTTACTTCCACCCTTTTTTAAAATCACAGCTTCCAGAAGGTTTACATGATTTCGTAAAAAACACGAGTTTTTAGAAAATGTGTTTTATTTCATAAATGGAATCTACAAAGTATGCACATTCTACGTCATAACGACTTTCTATAGTTTGCGCATGCGTCCGGAAATAACAAAAGCTTACTTCCCCCATTTTTTAAAATCACCGCTTCTAGAAGGTTTACATGATTTCGTAAAAAACACGAGTTTTTAGAAAATGTGTTTTATTTCATAAATTGATATCTAAAAATTATGCACATTCTATGTCATAACGACTTTCTATAGTTTGCGCATGCGTCCGGAAATAAGAAAAGCTTACTTCCACCGGGTTTTAAAATCAAAGCTTCTAGAAGGTTTACATGATTTCTTAAAAAACACGAGTTTTTACAAAATGTGTTTTATTTTATCAATGGAATCAACAAAGTATGCACATTCTACGTCATAACGACTTTCTATAGTTTGCGCATGCGTCCGGAAATAACAAAAGCTTACTTCCCCCGTTTTTTAAAATCACAACTTCTAGAAGGTTTACATGATTTCTTAAAAAACACTAGTTTTTAGAAAATATGTTTTATTTCATAAATGGAATCAACAAAGTATGCACATTCTACGTCATAACGACTTTCTATAGTTTGCGCAATTGTCCGGAAATAAGAAAAGCTTACTTCCACCATTTTTTAAAATCACAGCTTCTAGAAGGTTTATATGATTTCTTAAAAAACACGAGTTTTTAGAAAATGTGTTTTATTTCATAAATGGAATCTACAAAGTATGCAAATTCTTCGTCATAATGACTTTCTATAGTTTGCGCATTCGTCCGGAAATAAGAAAATCTTAAATCCACCATCTTTTAAAATCACAGCTTCTATAAGGTTTACATGATTTCGTAAAAAACACGACTTTTTAGAAAATGCGTTTTATTTCATAAATGGAATCAACAAAGTATACACATTCTACGTCATAACGACTTTCTATAGTTTGCGCATGCATTTGGAAATAAGAAAAGCTTACTTCCCCCGTTTTTTAAAATCACAGCTTCTAGAAGGTTTACATGATTTCTTAAAAAAAACGAGTTTTTAGAAAATGTGTTTTATTTCATCAATGTAATCAACAAAGTATGCACATTCTACGTCATAATGACTTTCTATAGTTTGCGCATGCGTTTGGAAATAAGAAAAGCTTACTTCCCCCGTTTTTTAAAATCACAGCTTCTAGAAGGTTTACATGATTTCTTAAAAAACACTAGTTTTTAGAAAATATGTTTTATTTCATAAATGGAATCAACAAAGTATGCACATTCTACGTCATAACGACTTTCTATAGTTTGCGCAATTGTCCGGAAATAAGAAAAGCTTACTTCCACCATTTTTTAAAATCACAGCTTCTAGAAGGTTTATATGATTTCTTAAAAAACACGAGTTTTTAGAAAATGTGTTTTATTTCATAAATGGAATCTACAAAGTATGCAAATTCTTCGTCATAACGAATTTCTATAGTTTGCGCATTCGTCCGGAAATAAGAAAATCTTACATCCACCATCTTTTAAAATCACAGCTTCTATAAGGTTTACATGATTTCGTAAAAAACACGAGTTTTTAGAAAATGCGTTTTATTTCATAAATGGAATCAACAAAGTATACACATTCTACGTCATAACGACTTTCTATAGTTTGCGCATGCATTTGGAAATAAGAAAAGCTTACTTCCCCCGTTTTTTAAAATCACAGCTTCTAGAAGGTTTACATGATTTCTTAAAAAACACGAGTTTTTAGAAAATGTGTTTTATTTCATCAATGTAATCAACAAAGTATGCACATTCTACGTCATAATGACTTTCTATAGTTTGCGCATGCGTTTGGAAATAAGAAAATCTTACTTCCCCCGTTTTTTAAAATCACAGCTTCTAGAAGGTTTACATGATTTCTTAAAAAACACTAGTTTTTAGAAAATATGTTTTATTTCATAAATGGAATCAACAAAGTATGCACATTCTATGTCATAACAACTTTCTATAGTTTGCGCATTCGTCCGGAAATAAGAAAAGCTTACATCCACCGTTTTTTAAAATCACAGCTTCTAGAAGGTTTACATGATTTTGTAAAAAACACGAGTTTTTAGAAAATGTGTTTTATTTCATAAATGGAATCTACAAAGTAAGCACATTCTACCTCATAACGACTTTCTATAGTTTGCGCATGCGTCTGGAAATAAGAAAAGCTTACTTCCACCATTTTTTAAAATCAAAGCTTCTAGAAGGTTTACATGATTTCTTAAAAAACACGAGTTTTTAGAAAATGTGTTTTATTTCATAAATGAAATCAACAAAGTATACACATTCTACGTCATAACGACTTTCTATAGTTTGCGCATGCATTTGGAAATAAGAAAAGCTTACTTCCCCCGTTTTTTAAAATCACAGCTTCTAGAAGGTTTACATGATTTCTTAAAAAACACGAGTTTTTAGAAAATGTGTTTTATTTCATCAATGTAATCAACAAAGTATGCACATTCTACGTCATAATGACTTTCTATAGTTTGCGCATGCGTTTGGAAATAAGAAAAGCTTACTTCCCCCGTTTTTTAAAATCACAGCTTCTAGAACGTTTACATGATTTCTTAAAAAACACTAGTTTTTAGAAAATATGTTTTATTTCATAAATGGAATCAACAAAGTATGCACATTCTACGTCATAACAACTTTCTATAGTTTGCGCATGCATCCGGAAATAAGAAAAGCTTACTTCCACCGTTTTTCAAAATCACAGCTTCTAGAAGATTTACATGATTTCTTAAAAAACACGAGTTTTTAGAAAATGTGTTTTATTTCATCAATGGAATCAACAAAGTATGCACATTCTACGTCATAACGACTTTCTATAGTTTGCGCATGCGTTTGGAAATAAGAAAAGCTTACTTCCCCCGTTTTTTAGAATCACAGCTTCTAGAAGGTTTACATGATTTCTTAAAGAACACTAGTTTTTAGAAAATATGTTTTATTTCATAAATGGAATCAACAAAGTATGCACATTCTACGTTATAACGACTTTGTATAGTTTGCACATGCGTCCGGAAATAAGAAAAGCTTACTTCCACCGTTTTTTAAAATCATAGCTTCTAGAAGGTTTACATGATTTAGTAAAAAACAAGAGTTTTTAGAAAATGTGTTTTATTTCATAAATGGAATCTACAAAGTATGCGCATTCTACGTCATAACGAATTTCTATAGTTTGCGCATGCGTCCGGAAATAACAAAAGCTTACTTCCCCCATTTTTTAAAATCACAGCTTCTAGAAGGTTTACATGATTTCGTAAAAAACACGAGTTTTTAGAAAATGTGTTTTATTTCATAAATTGATATCTAAAAATTATGCACATTCTATGTCATAACGACTTTCTATAGTTTGCGCATGCGTCCGGAAATAAGAAAAGCTTACTTCCACCGTTTTTTAAAATCAAAGCTTCTAGAAGGTTTACATGATTTCGTAAAAAACACGAGTTTTTAGAAAATGTGGTTTATTTCATAAATTGATATCTAAAAATTATGCACATTCTACGTCATAACGACTTTCTATAGTTTGCGCATTCGTCCGGAAATAAGAAAATCTTACATCCACCATCTTTTAAAATCACAGCTTCTAGAAGGTTTACATGATTTCGTAAAAAACACGAGTTTTTAGAAAATGCGTTTTATTTCATAAATGGAATCTACAAAGTATGCACATTCTACGTCATAACGACTTTCTATAGTTTGCGCATGCGTCCGGAAATAAGAAAAGCTTACTTCCAACGTTTTTTAAAATCACAGCTTCTAGAAGGTTTACATGATTTCTTAAAAAACACTAGTTTTTAGAAAATATGTTTTATTTCATAAATGGAATAAAAAAAGTATGCACATTCTACGTCATAACGACTTTCTATAGTTTACGCATGCGTCTGGAAATAAGAAAAGCTTACTTCCCCCATTTTTTAAAATCACAGCCTCTATAAGGTTTACTTGATTTCCTAAAAAACACAAGTTGTTAGAAAATGTGTTTTATTTCATAAATGTTAACAACAAAGTATGCACATTCTACGTCATAACAACTTTCTATAGTTTGCGCATGCGTCCGGAAATAAGAAAAGCTTACTTCCACCATTTTTTAAAATCACAGCTTCTAGAAGATTTACATGATTTCTTAAAAAACACGAGTTTTTAGAAAATGTGTTTTATTTCATAAATGGAATCAACAAAGTATGCACATTCTACATCATAATGACTTTCTATAGTTTGCGCATGCGTTTGGAAATAAGAAAATCTTACTTCCCCCGTTTTTTAAAATCACAGCTTATAGAAGGTTTACATGATTTCTTAAAAAACACGAGTTTTTAAAAAATGTGTTTTTTTTCATAAATGGAATCTACAAAGTATGCAAATTCTACATCATAACGACTTTCTATAGTTTTCGCATGCGTTCCAAAATAAGAAAAGCTTACTTCCACCGTTTTTTAAAATCACAGCTTCTAGAAGGTTTACATGATTTCTTAAAAAACACCAGTTTTTTTAAAATGTGTTTTATTTCATAAATGCAATCAACAAAGTATGCACATTCTACGTCATAATGACTTTCTATAGTTTGCGCATTCTTCCGGAAATAAGAAAAGCTTACATCCACCATCTTTTAAAATCACAGCTTCTAGAAGGTTTACATGATTTCGTAAAAAACACGAGTTTTTAGAAAATGTGTTTTATTTCATAAATGGAATCTACAAAGTATGCACATTCTACGTCATAACGACTTTCTATAGTTTGCGCATGCGTCCGGAAATAAGAAAAGCTTACTTCCACCGTTTTTTAAAATCACAGCTTCTAGAAGGTTTACATGATTTCTAAAAGAACACTAGTTTTTAGAAAATATGTTTTATTTCATAAATGGAATCAAAAAAGTATGCACATTCTACGTCATAACGAATTTCTATAGTTTGCCCATGCGTCCGGAAATAATAAAAGCTTACTTCCACCGTTTTTTAAAATCAAAGCTTCTAGAAGGTTTACATGATTTCTTAAAAACACGAGTTTTTAGAAAATGTGTTTTATTTCATAAATGGAATCTACAAAGTATGCACATTCTACGTCATAACGACTTTCTGTAGTTTGCGCATTCGTCCGGAAATAAGAAAAGCTTACTTCTCTCGTTTTTTAAAATCACAGCTTCTAGAAGCTTTACATGATTTCGTAAAAAACACGAGTTTTTAGAAAATGTGTTTTATTTCATAAATGGAATCTACAAAGTAAGCACATTCTACGTCATAACGACTTTCTATAGTTTGCGCATGCGTCTGGAAATAAGAAAAGCTTACTTCCACCATTTTTTAAAATCAAAGCTTCTAGAAGGTTTACATGATTTCTTAAAAAACACGAGTTTTTAGAAAATGTGTTTTATTTCATAAATGGAATCAACAAAGTATACACATTCTACGTCATAAAGAATTTCTATAGTTTGCGCATGCATTTGGAAATAAGAAAAGCTTACTTCCCCCGTTTTTTAAAATCACAGCTTCTAGAAGGTTTACATGATTTCTTAAAAAACACGAGTTTTTAGAAAATGTGTTTTATTTCATCAATGTAATCAACAAAGTATGCACATTCTACGTCATAATGACTTTCTATAGTTTGCGCATGCGTTTGGAAATAAGAAAAGCTTACTTCCCCCGTTTTTTAAAATCACAGCTTCTAGAAGGTTTACATGATTTCTTAAAAAACACTAGTTTTTAGAAAATATGTTTTATTTCATAAATGGAATCAACAAAGTATGCACATTCTACGTCATAACGACTTTCTATAGTTTGCGCATGCATCCGGAAATAAGAAAAGCTTACTTCCACCGTTTTTCAAAATCACAGCTTCTAGAAGGTTTACATGATTTCTTAAAAAACACGAGTTTTTTTAAAATTTGTTTTATTTCATAAATGGAATCAACAAAGTATGCACATTCTACGTCATAACGACTTTCTATAGTTTGCGCATTCGTCCGGAAATAAGAAAAGCTTACATCCAGCGTCTTTTAAAATCACAGCTTCTAGAAGGTTTACATGATTTCGTAAAAAACACGAGTTTTTAGAAAATGTGTTTTATTTCATAAATGGAATCAACAAAGTATGCACATTCTACGTCATAACGACTTTCTATAGTTTGCACATGCGTCCGGAAATAAGAAAAGCTTACTTCCACCGTTTTTTAAAATCATAGCTTCTAGAAGGTTTACATGATTTCGTAAAAAACACGAGTTTTTAGAAAATGTGTTTTATTTCATAAATGGAATCTACAAAGTATGCACATTCTACGTCATAACGACTTTCTATAGTTTGCGCATGCGTCCGGAAATAAGAAAAGCTTACTTCCACCGTTTTTTAAAATCACAGCTTCTAGAAGGTTTACATGATTTCGTAAAAAACACGAGTTTTTAGAAAATGTGTTTTATTTCATAAATGGAATCTACAAAGTATGCACATTCTACGTCATAACGACTTTCTATAGTTTGCGCATGCGTCCGGAAATAAGAAAATCTTACTTCCACCGTTTTTTAAAATCACAGCTTCTAGAAGATTTACATGATTTCTTAAAAAACACGAGTTTTCAGAAAATGTGTTTTATTTCATAAATGGAATCATAAAAAGTATGCACATTCTACGTCATAACGACTTTCTATAGTTTGCGCATGCGTCCGGAAATAAGAAAAGCTTACTTCCCCCGTTTTTTCAAATCACAGCTTCTAGAAGGTTTACATGATTTCTTAAAAAACACGAGTTTTTGGAAAATGTGTTTTATTTCATCAATGGAATCAACAAAGTATGCACATTCTACGTCATAACGACTTTCTATAGTTTGCGCATGCGTTCGGAAATAAGAAAAGCTTACTTCCGCCGTTTTTTAAAATCACAGCTTCTAGAAGGTTTACATGATTTCTTAAAAAACACGAGTTTTTAGAAAATGTGTTTTATTTCATAAATGGAATCAACAAAGTATGCACATTCTACGTCATAACGACTTTCTATAGTTTGCGCATGCGTTTGGAAATAAGAAAAGCTTACTTCCCCCGTTTTTTAGAATCACAGCTTCTAGAAGGTTTACATGATTTCTTAAAAAACACTAGTTTTTAGAAAATATATTTTATTTCATAAATGGAATCAACAAAGTATGCACATTCTACGTCATAACGACTTTCTATAGTTTGCACATGCGTCCGGAAATAAGAAAAGCTTACTTCCACCGTTTTTTAAAATCACAGCTTCTAGAAGGTTTACATGATTTCGTAAAAAACACGAGTTTTTAGAAAATGTGTTTTATTTCATAAATGGAATCTACAAAGTATGCAGATTCTATGTCATAACGACTTTCTATAGTTTACGAATGCGTCCGGAAATAAGAAAAGCTTACTTCCACCGTTTTTTAAAATCCTAGCTTCTAGAAGATTTACATGATTTCATAAAAAACATGAGTTTTTAGAAAATGTGTTTTATTTCTTAAATGGAATCAACAAAGTATGCACATTCTACGTCATAACGACTTCCTATAGTTTGCGCATGCGTTTGGAAATAAGAAAAGCTTACTTCCCCCGTTTTTTAAAATCACGGCTTCTAGAAGGTTTACATGATTTATCCAAAAACAGTAGTTTTTAGAAAATATGTTTTATTTCATAAATGGAATCAACAAAGTATGCACATTCTACGTCATAATAACTTTCTATAGTTTGTGCATGCGTCCGGAAATAAGAAAGGCTTACTTCCACCGTTTTTTAAAATCACAGCTTCTAGAAGGTTTACATGATTTCGTAAAAAACACGAGTTTTTAGAAAATGTGTTTTATTTCATAAATGGAATCTACAAAGAATGCACATTCTACGTCATAACGACTTTCTATAGTTTGCGCATGCGTCCGGAAATAAGAAAATCTTACTTCCTCCGTTTTTTAAAATCACAGCTTCTAGAAGGTTTACATGATTTCTTAAAAACACGAGTTTTTAGAAAATGTGTTTTATTTCATAAATGGAATCAACAAAGTATGCACATTCTACATCATAACGACTTTCTATAGTTTGTGCATGCATCCGGAAATATGAAAAGCTTACTTCCCCCTTTTTTTAAAATCACAGCTTCTAGAAGGATTACATGATTTCTTAAAAAACACGAGTTTTTTTAAAATGTGTTTTATTTCATAAATGGAATCAACAAAGTATGCACATTCTACGTCATAACGACTTTCTATAGTTTGCGAATGCGTTTGGAAATAAGAAAAGCTTACTTCTCCCGTTTTTTAAAATCACAGCTTCTAGAAGGTTTACATGATTTCTTAAAAAACACGAGTTGTTCGAAAATGTGTTTTATTTCATAAATGGAATCAGCAAAGTATGCAAATTCTATGTCATAACGACATTCTATAGTTTTCCCATGTGTCCAGAAATAAGAAAAGCTTACTTCCACCATTTTTTAAAATCAAAGTTTCTAGAAGGTTTACATGATTTCCTAAAAAGCACGAGTTTTTAGAAAATGTGTTTTATTTCATAAATGGAATCAACAAAGTATGCACTTTCTACGTCATAACGACTTTCTATAGTTTGTGCATGCGTTAGGAAATAAGAAAAGCTTACTTCCCCCGTTTTTTAAAATCACAGCTTCTAGAAGGTTTACATGATTTCTTAAAAAACACTAGTGTTTAGAAAATATGTTTTATTTCATAAATGGAATCAACAAAGTATGCACATTCTACGTCATAACGACTTTCTATTGTTTGCGCATGCGTCCGGAAATAAGAAAAGCTTACTTCCACCGTTTTTTAAAATCACACCTTCTAGAAGGTTTACATGATTTCTTAAAAAACACGAGTTGTTAGAAAATGTGTTTTATTTCATAAAAGGAATCAACAAAGTATGCACATTCTATGTCATAACGACTTTCTATAGTTAGCGCATGCGTCCGCAAATAAGAAAAGATTACTTCCACCATTTTTTAAAATCAAAGCTTCTAGAAGGTTTACATGATTTCTTAAAAAACACGAGTTTTTAGAAAATGTGTTTTATTTCATAAATGGAATCAACAAAGTATGCACATTCTATGTCATAATGACTTTCTATAGTTTGCGCATGTGTTTGGAAATAAGAAAAGCTTACTTCGCCAGTTTTTTAAAATCACAGCTTCTAGAAGGTTTACATGATTTCTTAAAAAACACGAGTTTTTAGAAAATGTGTTTTATTTCATAAATGGAATCAACAAAGTATGCAAATTCTACGTCATAACGACTTTCTATAGTTTGCGCATGCGTCCGGAAAAAAGAAAAGCTTATTTCCACCGTTTTTTAAAATCACGGCTTCTAGAAGGTTTACATGATTTCGTAAAAAACACAAGTTTTTAGAAAATGTGTTTTATTTCATAAATGGAATCTACAAAGTATGCACATTCTATGTCATAAGGACTTTCTATAGTTTGCGCATGCGTTTGGAAATAAGAAAAGCTTACTTCCCCCGTTTTTCTAAATGGAATCTACAAAGTGTTTTATTTAATAAGAAATGAAATAAGAAATGTGTTTTATTTAATAAATGGAATCTACAAAGTATGCACATTCTACGTCATAACGACTTTCTATAGTTTGCGCATGCGTCCGGAAATAAGAAAAGCTTACTTCCCCCGTTTTTTAAAATCACAGCTTCTGGAAGGTTTACATGATTTCTTAAAAAACATGAGTTTTTATAAAATGTGTTTTATTTCATAAATGGAATCAACAAAGTATGCACATTGTAAGTCATAACGACTTTCTATAGTTTGCGCATGCGTTTGGAAATAAGAAAAGATTACTTCCCCCGTTTTTTAAAATCAGAGCTTCTAGAAGGTTTACATGATTTCTTAAAAAACCCGAATTTTTGGAAAATATGTTTTATTTCATAAATGGAATCAACAAAGTATGCACATTCTACGTCATAACAACTTTCTATAGTTTGCGCATGCATCCGGAAATAAGAAAAGCTTACTTCCAGCGTTTTTGAAAATCACAGCTTCTAGAAGGTTTACATGATTTCGTAAAAAAAAACGAGTTTTTTAAAAATGTGTTTTATTTCATAAATGGAATCTACAAAGTATGCACATTCTACGTCATAATGACTTTCTATAGTTTGCGCATGCGTCCGGAAATAAGAAAATCTTACTTCCTCCGTTTTTTAAAATCACAGCTTCTAGAAGGTTTACATGATTTCTTAAAAACACGAGTTTTTAGAAAATATGTTTTATTTCATAAATGGAATCAACAAAGTATGCACATTCTACGTCATAACGACTTTCTATAGTTTGTGCATACATCCGGAAATAAGAAAAGCTTACTTCCCCTTTTTTTAAAATCACAGCTTCTAGAAGGTTTACATGATTTCTTAAAAAACACGAGTTTTTTTAAAATGTGTTTTATTTCATAAATGGAATCAACAAAGTATGCACATTCTACGTCATAACGACTTTCTATAGTTTGCGAATGCGTTTGGAAATAAGAAAAGCTTACTTCTCCCGTTTTTTAAAATCACAGCTTCTAGAAGGTTTACATGATTTCTTAAAAAACACGAGTTGTTCGAAAATGTGTTTTATTTCATAAATGGAATCAGCAAAGTATGCAAATTCTACGTCATAACGACATTCTATAGTTTTCCCATGCGTCCGGAAATAAGAAAAGCTTACTTCCACCATTTTTTAAAATCAAAGTTTCTAGAAGGTTTACATGATTTCCTAAAAAGCACGAGTTTTTAGAAAATGTGTTTTATTTCATAAATGGAATCAACAAAGTATGCACTTTCTACGTCATAACGACTTTCTATAGTTTGTGCATGGGTTAGGAAATAAGAAAACTTACTTCCCCCGTTTTTTAAAATCACAGCTTCTAGAAGGTTTACATGATTTCTTAAAAAACACTAGTGTTTAGAAAATATGTTTTATTTTATAAATGGAATCAACAAAGTATGCACATTCTACGTCATAACGACTTTCTATTGTTTGCGCATGCGTCCGGAAATAAGAAAAGCTTACTTCCACCGTTTTTTAAAATCACACCTTCTAGAAGGTTTACATGATTTCTTAAAAAACACGAGTTGTTAGAAAATGTGTTTTAGTTCATAAATGGAATCAACAAAGTATGCACATTCTACGTCATAACGACTTTCTATAGTTAGCGCATGCGTCCGCAAATAAGAAAAGCTTACTTCCACCATTTTTTCAAATCAAAGCTTCTAGAAGGTTTACATGATTTCTTAAAACACACGAGTTTTTAGAAAATTTGTTTTATTTCATAAATGGAATCAACAAAGTATGCACATTCTATGTCATAATGACTTTCTATAGTTTGCGCATGTGTTTGGAAATAAGAAAAGCTTACTTCGCCCGTTTTTTAAAATCACAGCTTCTAGAAGGTTTACATGATTTCTTAAAAAACACGAGTTTTTAGAAAATGTGTTTTATTTCATAAATGGAATCAACAAAGTATGCAAATTCTATGTCATAACGACTTTCTATAGTTTGCGCATGCGTCCGGAAAAAAGAAAAGCTTATTTCCACCGTTTTTTAAAATCACGGCTTCTAGAAGGTTTACATTATTTCGTAAAAAACACGAGTTTTTAAAAAATGTATTTTATTTCATAAATGGAATCTACAAAGTATGCACATTCTACGTCATAACGACTTTCTATAGTTTGCGCATGCGTCCGGAAATAAGACCATCTTACTTCCACCGTTTTTTAAAATCACAGCTTCTAAAAGGTTTACATGATTTCGTAAAAAACACGAGTTTTTAGAAAATGTGTTTTATTTCATCAATGGAATCTACAAAGTATGCACATTCTACGTCATAAGGACTTTCTATAGTTTGCGCATGCGTTTGGAAATAAGAAAAGCTTACTTCCCCCGTTTTTATAAATCGCAGCTTCTAGAAGGTTTACATGATTTCTTTAAAAACACGAGTTTTTAGAAAATGTGTTTTATTGTATAAATGGAATCAACAATGTATGCACATTCTACGTCATAAGGACTTTCTATATTTTTCGCATGCGTTGGGAAATAAAAAAAGCTTACTTCCCCCATTTATTAAAATCACAGCTTCTAGAAGGTTTACATGATTTCTTAAAAAACACAAGTGTTTAGAAAATGTGTTTTATTTCATAAATGGAATCAACAAAGTATGCACATTCTACATCATAACGACTTTCTATAGTTTGCGCATGCGTCCGGAAAAAAGAAAAGCTTACTTCCACAGTTTTTTAAAATCACAGCTTCTAGAAGGTTTACATGATTTCGTAAAAAACACGAGTTCTTAGAAAATGTGTTTTATTTCATAAATGGAATAAACAAAGTATGCACATTCCATGTCATAACGACTTTCTATAGTTTGAGCATGCATCCGGAAATAAGAAAAGCTTACTTCCACCGTTTTTTAAAATCACAGCTTCTAGAAGGTTTACATGATTCCGTAAAAAACACGAGTTTTTAGAAAATGTGTTTTATTTCATAAATGGAATCTACAAAGTATGCACATTCTACGTCATAATGACTTTCTATAGTTTGCGCATGCGTCCGGAAATTAGAAAAGCTTACTTCCCCCATTTTTTAAAATCACAGCTTCTAGAAGGTTTACATGATTTCTTAAAAAACACGATTTTTTAGAAAATGTGTTTTATTTCATAAATCGAATCTACAAAGTATGCACATTCTACGTCATAACGACTTTCTATAGTTTGCGCATGTGTCCGGAAATAAGAAAAGCTTACTTCCCCCGTTTTTTAAAATCACAGCTTCTAGAAGGTTTACATGATTTCTTAAAAAACACGAGTTTTTAGAAAATGTGTTTTATTTCATGAATGGAATCAACAAAGTACGCACATTCTACGTCACAACGACTTTCTATAGTTTGCGCATGCGTTTGGAAATAAGAAAAGCTTACTTCCACCGCTTTTTAAAATCACAGCTTCTAGAAGGTTTACATGATTTCGTAAAAAACACGTGTTTTTAGAAAATGTGTTTTATTTCATAAATGGAATCTACAAAGTATGCACATTCTAAGTCAGAACGACTTTCTATAGTTTCCGCATGCGTCCGGAAATAAGAAAAGCTTACTTCCACCGTTTTTTAAAATCACAGCTTCTAGAAGGTTTACATGATTTCGTAAAAAACACGAGTTTTTAGAAAATGTGGTTTATTTCATAAATGGAATCTACAAAGTATGCACATTCTACGTCATAACGACTTTCTATAGTTTGCACATGCGTCCAGAAATAAGAAAAGCTTAGTTCCACAGTTTTTTAAAATCACAGCTTCAAGAAGGTTTACATGATTTCTTAAAAAACACGAGTTTTTAGAAAATGTGTTTTATTTAATAAATGGAATCTACAAAGTATGCACATTCTACGTCATAACGACTTTCTATAGTTTGCGCATGCGTCCGGAAATAAGAAACGCTTAGTTCCCCCGTTTTTTAAAATCACAGCTTCTGGAAGGTTTACATGATTTGTTAAAAAACACGAGTTTTTAGAAAATGTGTTTTATTTCATAAATGGAATCAACAAAGTATGCACATTCTACGTCATAACGACTTTCTATAGTTTGCGCATGCGTTTGGAAATAAGAAAAGATTACTTCCCCCGTTTTTTAAAATCAGAGCTTCTAGAAGGTTTACATGATTTCTTAAAAAACAGGAGTTTTTGGAAAATATGTTTTATTTCATAAATGGAATCAACAAAGTATGCACATTCTACGTCATAACGACTTTCTATAGTTTGCGCATGCGTCCGGAAATAAGAAAAGCTTACTTCCAGCGTTTTTGAAAATCACAGCTTCTAGAAGGTTTACATGATTTCGTAAAAAAAACGATTTTTTTAAAAATGTGTTTTATTTCATAAATGGAATCTACAAAGAATGCACATTCTACGTCATAACGACTTTCTATAGTTTGCGCATGCGTCCGAAAATAAGAAAAGCTTATTTCCACCGTTTTTTTAAATCACGGCTTCTAGAAGGTTTACATGATTTCATAAAAAACACGAGTTTTTAGAAAATGTATTTTATTTCATAAATGGTATCAACAAAGTATGCACATTCTACGTCATAACGACTTTCTATAGTTTTCGCATGCGTCCGGAAATAAGAAAAGCTTACTTCCACCGTTTTTTAAAATCACAGCTTCTAGAAGGTTTACATGATTTCGTAAAAAACACGAGTTTTTAGAAAATGTGTTTTATTTCATAAATGGAATCTACAAAGTATGCACATTCTACATCATAACGACTTTCTATAGTTTGCGCATGCGTCCGGAAATAAGAAAAGCTTACTTCCCCCGTTTTTCTAAATCGCAGCTTCTAGAAGGTTTACATGATTTCTGAAAAAACACGAGTTTTTAGAAAATCTGTTTTATTTCATAAATGGAATCAACAAAGTATGCACATTCTACGTCATAACGAATTTCTATAGTTTTCGCATGCGTTGGGAAATAAGAAAAGCTTACTTCCCCCGTTTATCTTCCAGAAGGTTTACATGATTTCTTAAAAAACAAGAGTTTTTAAAAAATGTGTTTTATTTCATAAATTGAATCAACAAAGTATGCACATTCTACGTCATAACGACTTTCTATAGTTTGCGCATGCGTCCGGAAATAACAAAAGCTTACTTCCACCATTTTTTAAAATCACAGCTTCTAGAAGGTTTACATGATTTCTTAAAAAACACGAGTTTTTAGAAAATGTGTTTTATTTCATAAATGGAATAAACAAAGTATGTACATTCTACATCATAACGACTTTCTATAGTTTGCGCATTCGTCCGGAAATAAGAAAAGCTTACTTCCAACGTTTTTTAAAATCACTGCTTTTAGAAGGTTTACACGATTTCGTAAAAAACACGTGTTTTTAGAAAATGTGTTTTATTTCATAAATGGAATCTACAAAGTATGCACATTCTATGTCATAATGACTTTCTATAGTTTGCGCATGCGTCCAGAAATAAGAAAAGCTTACTTCCCCCGTTTTTTAAAATCACAGCTTCTAGAAGGTTTACATGATTTCTTAAAAAACACGAGTTTTTAGAAAATGTGTTTTATTTCATAAATCGAATCTACAAAGTATGCACATTCTACGTCATAACGACTTTCTATAGTTTGCGCATGCGTCCGGAAATAAGAAAAGCTTACTTCCCCCGTTTTTTAAAATCACAGCTTCTAGAAGGTTTACATGATTTCGTAAAAAACACGAGTTTTTAGAAAATGTGTTTCATTTCATAAATGGAATCTACAAAGTATGCACATTCTACGTCATAAGGACTTTCTATAGTTTGCGCATGCGTTTGGAAATAAGAAAAGCTTACTTCCCCCGTTTTTCTAAATCGCAGCTTCTAGAAGGTTTACATGATTTCTTAAAATACACGAGTTTTTAGAAAATGTGTTTTATTTCATAAATGGAATCTACAAAGTATGCACATTCTACGTCATAACGACTTTCTATAGTTTGAGCATGCGTCTGGAAATAAGAAAAGCTTACTTCCCCCGTTTTTTAAAATCACAGCTTCTAGAAGGTTTACATGATTTCTTAAAAAACACGAGTTTTTAGAAAATGTGATTTATTTCATAAATGGAATCAACAAAGTATGCACATTCTACGTCACAACGACTTTCTATAGTTTGCGCATGTGTTTGGAAATAAGAAAAGCTTACTTCCACCGTTTTTTAAAATCACAGCTTTAGAAGGTTTACATGATTTCGTAAAAAACACGTGTTTTTGGAAAATGTGTTTTATTTCATAAATTGAATCTACAAAGTATGCACATTCTAAGTCAGAACGACTTTCTATAGTTTGAGCATGCGTCCGGAAATAAGAAAAGCTTACTTCCACCATTTTTTAAAATCATAGCTTCTAGAAGGTTTACATGATTTCTTAAAAAACATGAGTTTTTAGAAAATGTGTTTTATTTCATAAATGGAATAAACAAAGTATGCACATTCTACATCATAACGACTTTCTATAGTTTGCGCATTCGTCCGGAAATAAGAAAAGCTTACTTCCAACGTTTTTTAAAATCACAGCTTCTAGAAGGTTTACATGATTTCGTAAAAAACACGAGTTTTTAGAAAATGCGGTTTATTTCATAAATGGAATCTACAAAGTATGCACATTCTATGTCATAACGACTTTCTATAGTTTGTGTTAAGTTTAAACCAAATAGACTAGCAGGATCACTGAAAGAAGCATAATCACAAGATAGACACAATATTTACCCTGGAAAACCCTCATGGGGTAGAAAACCCAGCAAAGCTTTCCTCAATAAGATGATTAACCAAAATACAAGATGTGCTCCCTTCTTCTAATCCTCCTTAGCAGATCTCCCAAACAAGTGCGCCACTTTTCACAAGTGAGTGAGTGATGTAATGAGGAGTTCACCTCCTCTATTTATACACACTCCTGACCACCAAAAATACCTAATGGGGCTGACCTCTCCTGGAGAAGTCTAATAACCCCTAAAACCCAACTTTAGGGCCGACCCCCACATGGTGGGTCTAACAACCCTAGTTACCACAATTCTTCGGAGGAATAAACATCTCCGGATACATAATAAAATCACATCGGAGGGATGGAACATCTCCGGAATAAATAATGTACAAATATAATATTCTTAGAAGTTACAATATTCAACACTCCCCCTTAACTAGAAGGATATTATAATAACATCTGCAGGAGCAAGGAGTCATTTACTACATCATCTATATATCATCGAAAGCTTTCTTCAATTCATCATCATCAGTAACTTGACCAGTTACTGGAACATCAGCATCATCAGAGTTGATAGTACTCAATCATCAGCATCGTCATAATACACGATCAACGACATTGCCATCACACGATCATCAACATCGTCATCACACGATCAACAGCATCGTCATCGTCATCGTACGATCATCAGCATCATCATCGCACGATCATCAGCATCGTCATCGTCATCGTATGATCATCAGCATCATCATCGCACAATCATCAGCATCATCATCATCATCGTACGATCATCAGCATCGTCATCGTCATCGTACGATCATCAGCATCATCATCGTCATCGTATGATCATCAGCATCATCATCGCACGATCATCAGCATCGTCATCGTCATCGTACGATCATCAACATCGTCATTGCACGATCATCAGCAGTTCTCTATGTCCAGTCATGTACCTTTTGAACCGAAGTCCAGGGACGATCCAGTCCTATCATATTCTCGGAGACCACATGTCTACGACTCAGTTTACAGGACCAAAGTCCAAGGATGATCCAATCCTTACCGTACATTTAGGACAGCGTCCAAGGATGACTTAATCCTCAACCATGCATTTAGGACCACGTCCAAGGATGACTTAATCCTCCACCGTGCATTTAGGACCACGTCCAAGGATGACTTAATCCTCCACCGTACATTTAGGACCACGTCCAAGGATGACTTAATCCTCCACCGTGCATTTAGGACCACGTCCAAGGATGACTTAATCCTCCACCGTGCATTTAGGACCACGTCCAAGGATGACTTAATCCTCCACCGTGCATTTAGGACCACGTCCAAGGATGACTTAATCCTCCACCGTGCATTTAGGACCACGTCCAAGGATGACTTAATCCTTCAACGTGCATTTAGGACCACGTCCAAGGATGACTTAATCCTTCAACCGTGCATTTAGGACCTACGTCCAAGGATGACTTAATCCTTCAACCGTGCATTTAGGACCTACGTCCAAGGATGACTTAATCCTTCAACCGTGCATTTAGGACCTACGTCCAAGGATGACTTAATCCTTCAACCGTGCATTTAGGACCTATGTCCAAGGATGACTTAATCCTCCATCGTCCATCTAGGACTTCATTCTCAAAGACTTACGTCTACGGCTCTTCTTTCGGACTGAAGTCCAGGAATGATCCAATCCCTTCACATGTTCATCAAGAACTTCATTTTCGAAGACATATGTCTACGGCTCTTCTTTTGGACTGAAGTCCAGGAATGATCCAATCCCTTCACATGTTCACCAAGAACTTCATTTTCGAAGACATACGTCAAAAAACATGTATCCTCATCATCAAAACATGTATAACCACGACATGTATCATCATCATCAAAACATGTATAACCACAACATGTATCATCATCATCAAAACATGTATAACCACAACATGTATCATCATCATCAAAACATGTATAACCATAACATGTATCATCATCATCAAAACATGTATAACCACAACATGTATCATCATCATCAAAACATGTATAACCATAACATGTATCATCATCATCAAAACATGTATAACCACAACATGTATCATCATCATCAAAACATGTATAACCAGAACATGTATCATCATCAACAAAACATGTATAACCACAACATGTATCATCATCATCAACACATGTATACATCTACCATCAAAATCATCAAAAGTATGTATACATCTATCATCAAAACTAATCATCAAAAGCATGTATACATCTATCATCAAAACTAACATCAAAAGCATGTATACATCTATCATCAAAACTAACATCAAAAGCATGTATACATCTATCATCAAAACTAACATCAAAAGCATGTATACATCTATCATCAAAACTAACATCAAAAGCATGTATACATCTATCATCAAAACTAACATCAAAAGAAAGAATATAAGAGTCCTAAATCTAAATAATTCTAGGTAACTAAGTGCAGTAAATAGGTAACCTCATCATTGATGAGATAGACTTGATGTCGGATACTGTGGTACTCCCCCTTTCGAGGAAGGTCCTTCTGAACTACACCAAGCTTGTCTCGGAAGTGTTCAAACTTTACTCGAGATAGAGGTTTCGTCAGGATATCAGCAATTTGATCCTCCGTGCTTATATACTCGAGCTTGATAGCTCCTCTCTGCACCATATCTCGTATGTAAAAGTAACGGATCTCGATGTGTTTTGACTTATCGTGAAATACAGGATTTTCAGTCATCTTGATGCAGCTTTGATTATCACACATGATCATAGTGGGGTCCATTTCTAAGTCAAACACTCCAAATAAAAGTTTTCGAAGCCATACTGCTTCACAACTTGCAGAGCAGGCAGCTATATATTCTGCTTCAGCAGTACTGAGGGCCACACTAGATTGTTTCTTGCTGAACCATGAGATCATGGCAGATCCAAGACCATAACATCCCCCTGAAGTACTTTTTCTATCTGAGACATTACCTGCCCAATCAGAATCTGAGTAACCATGTAGTTTGAGTTCATGACCTCCAAGATAAAATAGGCCAAAATCTAATGTACCTTTTAGGTACCTCATGATATGCTTTGTGGCTATTAGGTGAACCTTTCTGGGTTCTACTAGAAATTGACTTAGGGTATTTACAGCAAAGCATATATCAGGCCTAGTATTGGTTAAGTACATTAATGATCCAATGATCTGTCTATATAGAGTTATGTCCACTAATTCTGATGAATCATTAACTAATAACTTTAAGTTGGAGTCCATGGGAGTGGCCTTGGCTTTGCACTCCAACATATCAAATCTTTTGAGAATCTCCACAGTATACTTACCTTGATTTAGAAAGATTCCTTTTGGTTCTTGCCATACTTCTAAGCCTAAGAAGTAATGCATTAATCCGAGATCTTTCATCTCGAATTCTGAAGAAAGCTTCTTCTTGCTTTCAATAATTTGTTTCTCATTTCCAGTTAGAAATAGATCATCTACGTATAACAGCAATATAACTGGTTCATCATCCATCACTTTGAGATAAAGATTTGGGTCAGCTTTACTTTTGGTAAAGCCCATGCTAGTTAGGAAATTGTCAATCCTTCCGTACCAAGCTCTGGGAGCTTGTTTCAACCCATATAATGCCTTCTTCAATTTGCATACATGAGTTCTTCCATCATTAACCTCAAACCCTTGAGGTTGCTCTATGTATACTTCTTCTTCAATTACACCATTCAGAAAAGCTGTCTTAACATCCGTTTGGTGTAATTTCCACTTCATCATGGATGCAAGTGCCATGATAGTTCTGATTGAAGTATACCTAGCAACTGGTGCAAATGTTTCTTCATAGTCAATTCCCTCTTTCTGAGAGAATCCTCTGGCTACAAATCTTGCTTTATATTTTTCGATGCTTCCATCCGCGGCATGTTTTATTTTGAAAATCCATTTGGAAGAAACCACACTCTTATCTTTCGGTTTGGGAACTATATCCGAAACATCATTTTTCATTATTGACTGATATTCTTCTGTCATTGCTTCTACCCATTATTTCTTCTGAGATGCCTCTTCATAGCTAGTGGGTAGTTGATCCACAAGATCACACATCAAGGCCATATAGTTGGACACTAGCTTTGGTTTCTTTCTTTCTCTAGTGGAGCCTTCAGGAGCTCCATATCTTTCAGCCCCTTGAATAATATCTCTAGCCCATGCTGGCTTTCTTTTCTTGGATAAGTCTGTAATAGGAGGCTCTTGTGGTTCCAACATGTCATGATCCTCTGGAGAATCATCTTCAGGCATGGGAATAGCCTCTGTGATTCTGGGAGAAGTATCTTCTTCATAGATTTCATCAAGTTGGCACTTCTTGGATTTCTTGAGAGCTGCTTCTTCATCAAAAGTTACATCTCTACTTATTTCTATGTGATGAAAGCCTGGAATGTAAATTCTGAAGGCTTTGGATGATTCACAATAGCCAACAAATATTCCCTTCTTACCAGAAGGGTCCAACTTGGTTCTCTTTTCTTTTGGAATGTGGATGTACACAGGACACCCAAATATTTTAAGATGACTTACCTCCGGCTTCTTACCTGTAAACACTTCTTCTGGAGTTTTGAACTCAAGAGCACTATGAGATAATCTATTTTGCACATATACTGCTGTCTTGGCTGCCTCAGCCCATAGATACATGGGAAGATCTTGATCATGTATCATGGTCTTCACAGCTTCCATGATTGTTCTATTTTTCCTTTCAGCCACCCCATTTTGTTGGGGATTATAAGGAGTAGTTAGTTCCCTTTTGATTCCAGCTTCTTTGCAAAAGTCCTCAAATTCCTTTGAGGTAAATCCTCTGCCATTATCTGTTCTGAGAATCTTGATTCTCTTTTCTGATAGATTTTCTATTAGAGCCTTGAACTCTTTAAATTTTCCAAAGACTTCATTCTTACCTTTCAGGAAGTATATCCAAGTTTTCCTTGAATAATCATCAATGAATGAAAGATAGTATTCAAACCCACTTAGAGAAGTGGTGGGCATTGGTCCACATACATCCGAGTGTATTAGTTCTAAAATGTTCTTAGTCTTTGTTTCACTCTTTGGAAAGGGGTTTTTGATATTTTTCCCTTTCTTACACCCTTTACATGAGCCATCATGATCAGCTTTCAAATCTGGTAATCCTATGACTACCTTGCTTACATAGGGTAAGGCTTTAAAGTTGATGTGAGCTAATCTTCTATGCCATAGCTCACTGAGACTAGAGATCTCATGTGCAAGGGCAGCTTCTGGATGGCCCTTGAGTTTATAGAGACCTCCTTCTTCTTCACCAATAACAACTGCATCTTTAATTGTCTTTCCTTTGGACCACATGAGTACTTGTCCATCTATGAAGGCTAGTCTAAAGCCTTTCTTATCTAGTGCTGAAATAGAGAGAAGGTTTTTCTTTAATCCTGGTACATATAAGATGTCTTTCATCTTCAAGGGTGTTCCAGAATCTAGCTTATAGCTAGCTTCACCAATTCCTTTGATGGGATATTGGTAGTCATCTCCTAGAGATACTTTCTGGGAAGAAGTCTTTTCTTCAAGATTTGAGAATGTCTTCCTTTGACCTGTCATGTGCTTGGAAGCACCACTGTCAATGAGCCATGTATCTTCTCCAGGAGATACAGATCCAGAGAGTGCAGAGAATAGAACATATTCTTCTGGATCTTCTTTCTTCACCTTACTTCTTTTCCTTTTAGGCTTTACCTCTACCTCTTCTTCTTCTTCATCTTCTTCCTCTTCTTCTTCTTCACTATCATTTTCTGCCATATGTGCATGATGTCTTTTGTGGAAAGATTTCTTCTTTTGAGAAGGACAGAATCTGGAGATGTGTCCTAATTTATGACAATTGTAGCATTCTATTTTGGAAAGATCTCTTGCTGAATTGGGTCCTCTTCTCTTGTTAGATCTAGAGAAGTGTTGAGATCCTTTGTGGTCAACTCTCTTGAGATGACTCATTCTTCTTCTTTTGGTATGGGTGGCCAAAGCTTGGTCATCCTCTTTGAGAAGAGCTTCTCTGTTTGCAACCCTAGCTTCTTCTTGAACACAATCCTCCCATACTATGTCAAACTTCATGCTTTCTTTCCTGGCACACATGGTTTGTATAAATGACTCCCAAGATCTAGTGAGACCATTGAGAGCAGTCATCACAAGTTCATCCTCATCAAGGGTATCACCAATTGCATCTAGTTGTTCCTTGATTTGTGAAACCCTTGAGAAGTAGTCTTGAATGGATTCTCCTTTGTGCATCTTGGTACTCTTCAATTGAGTCCTCAGGTTCATCTTTCTATTAATGTTCTTTCCTCCATACATTCTTCCTAGGGCATCATACATTTCCTTTGGAGTCTTCTTGGAGGCCACTTGGGGAATCAAGTGGTCTTTAATGGAATCAGCTATGATTCTCTTTGCCCTAATCAAATCCTTCCTATGCTTTTCTTTGGCTTCATCTCCTTCTGGTTCTGCAACTTCTTCCTTGATATACTGAGCAAGATCATTCTCCTCAAGAATGAGACCAATTCTGTATTTCCATGCCCGGAAATTTTCTATACCTTCTAGCTTGTCTTCAAGCTTAGTGTTTGGAGCCATCTTCTCTTGGGGGAGTCCAAGAGACAGAGTAGACTTACCTGAAAAGTTACTTTTCACTTTTCCGGAATCTGGAACAGAATTTTATCGCACTTTTGGTAGAATTAGGGTTTGACTTTCCCGGAGTTCTACTCCACCAAAAAGTTCGATCTATAGCTCAAAAGAATGCTCTTGAGAAGGGCGATCCAGCCATGTAATCAGAATTCAAAAATTCCAACTTTTTTTTGAAACCAAAATCTGACGTATCGCACTTTTGGTAGAATTAGGGTTTGGATTTCCCGGAGTTCTACCTAACCAAAAAGTTCGATCTAGGGCTTAAAAGAAAGGTATTGAAGAGGGCTATCCAGCCATGCAACCAAAAGTCAAAAATACCAACTTTGGGGTGAAACCCTAACTTCACTTGGAGAGAGAGAGAGGTATTCTTACCTTGTGAAAGATGTCCTATTCAGTATGGCTCTGATACCATGTTAAGTTTAAACCAAATAGACTAGCAGGATCACTGAAAGAAGCATAATCACAAGATAGACACAATATTTACCCTAGGAAACCCTCATGGGGTAGAAAATCCAGCAAAGCTTTCCTCAATAAGATGATTAACCAAAATACAAGATGTGCTCCCTCCTTCTAATCCTCCTTAGCAGATCTCCCAGACAAGTGCGCCACTTTTCACAAGTGAGTGAGTGATGTAATGAGGAGTTCACCTCCTCTATTTATACACACTCCTGACCACCAAAAATACCTAATGGGGCCGACCTCTCCTGGAGAAGTCTAATAACCCCTAAAACCCAACTTTAGGGCCGACCCCCACATGGTGGGTCTAACAACCCTAGTTACCACAATTCTTCAGAGGAATAAACATCTCCGGATACATAATAAAATCACATCGAAGGGATGGAACATCTCCAGAATAAATAATGTACAAATATAATATTCTTAGAAGTTACAATATTCAACAGTTTGCGCATGCGTTTGGAAATAAGAAAAGCTTACTTCCCCCGTTTTTCTAAATCGCAGCTTCTAGAAGCTTTACATGATTTCTTAAAAAACATGAGTTTTTAGAAAATGTGTTTTATTGTATAAATGGAATCAACAAAGTATGCACATTCTACGTCATAAGGACTTTCTATAGTTTCCGCATGCGTTGGGAAATAAGAAAAGCTTACTTCCCCCGTTTATTAAAATCGAAGCTTCTAGAAGGTTTACATGATTTCTTAAAAAACACGATCTTTTAGAAAATGTGTTTTATTTCATAAATGGAATCAACAAAGTATGCACATTGTACGTCATAACGACTTTCTATAGTTTGCGTATGCGTCCGGAAATAAGAAAAGCTTACTTCCACCGTTTTTTAAAATCACAGCTTCTAGAAGGTTTACATGATATCTTAAAAAACACGAGTTTTTAGAAAATGTGTTTTATTTCATAAATGGAATAAACAAAGTATGCACATTCTACGTCATAACGACTTTCTATAATTTGAGCATGCATCCGGAAATAAGAAAAGCTTACTTCCACCATTTTTTAAAATCACAGCTTCTAGAAGGTTTACATGATTTCGTAAAAAACACGAGTTTTTAGAAAATGTGTTTTATTTCATAAATGGAATCTACAAAGTATGCACATTCTACGTCATAACAACTTTCTATAGTTTGCGCATGCGTCCGGAAATAAGAAAAGCTTACTTCCCCCGTTTTTTAAAATCACAGCTTCTAGAAGGTTTACATGATTTCTTAAAAAACACGAGTTTTTAGAAAATGTGTTTTATTTCATAAATCGAATCTACAAAGTATGCACATTCTACGTCATAACGACTTTCTATAGTTTGCGCATGCGTCCGGAAATAAGAAAAGCTTACTTCCCCCGTTTTTTAAAATCATAGCTTCTAGAAGGTTTACATGATTTCTTAAAAAACACAAGTTTTTAGAAAATGTGTTTTATTTCATAAATGGAATCAACAAAGTATGCACATTCTACGTCACAACGACTTTCTATAGTTTGCGCATGCGTTTGGAAATAAGAAAAGCTTACTTCCACCGCTTTTTAAAATCACAGCTTCTAGAAGGTTTACATGATTTCGTAAAAAACACGTGTTTTTAGAAAATGTGTTTTATTTCATAAATGGAATCTACAAAGTATGCACATTCTAAGTCAGAACGACTTTCTATAGTTTGCGCATGCGTCCGGAGATAAGAAAAGCTTACTTCCACCGTTTTTTAAAATCACAGCTTCTAGAAGGTTTACATGATTTCGTAAAAAACACGAGTTTTTAGAAAATGTGTTTTATTTCATAAATGGAATCTACAAAGTATGCACATTCTACGTCATAACGACTTTCTATAGTTTGCACATGCGTCCGGAAATAAGAAAAGCTTACTTCCACCGTTTTTTAAAATCACAGCTTCTAGAAGGTTTACATGATTTCTTAACAAACACAAGTTTTTAGAAAATTTGTTTTATTTAATAAATGGAATCTACAAAGTATGCACATTCTACGTCATAACGACTTTCTATAGTTTGAGCATGCGTCGGGAAATAAGAAAAGCTTACTTCCCTCGTTTTTTAAAATCACAGCTTTTGGAAGGTTTACATGATTTCTTAAAAAACATGAGTTTTTAGAAAATGTGTTTTATTTCATAAATGGAATCAACAAAGTATGCACATTCTACGTCATAACGACTTTCTATAGTTTGGGCATGCGTTTGGAAATAAGAAAAGATTACTTCCACCGTTTTTTAAAATCACAGCTTCTAGAAGGTTTACATGATTTCGTAAAAAACACGAGTTTTTAGAAATTGTGTTTTATTTCATAAATGGAATCTACAAAGTATGCACATTCTACGTCATAACGACTTTCTATAGTTTGCGCATGCGTCCGGAAATAAGACAAGCTTACTTCCACCGTTTTTTAAAATAACAGCTTCTAGAAGGTTTACATGATTTCGTAAAAAACACGAGTTTTTAGAAAATGTTTTTTATTTCATAAATGGAATCTACAAATTATGCACATTCTACGTCATAACGACTTTCTATAGTTTGCGCATGCGTCCGGAAATAAGAAAAGCTTATTTCCACCGTTTTTTAAAATCACGGCTACTAGAAGGTTTTCATGATTTCGTAAAAAACACGAGTTTTTAGAAAATGTATTTTATTTCATAAGTGGAATCAACAAAGTATGCACATTCTACGTCATAACCACTTTCTATAGTTTTCGCATGCGTCCGAAAATAAGAAAAGCTTACTTCCACCGTTTTTTAAAATCACAGCTTCTAGAAGGTTTACATGATTTCGTAAAATACACGAGTTTTTAGAAAATGTGTTTTATTTCATAAATGGAATCTACAAAGTATGCACATTCTAAGTCATAACGACTTTCTATAGTTTTCCCATGCGTCCGGAAATAAGAAAAGCTTACTTCCCCCGTTTTTCTAAATCGCAGCTTCTAGAAGGTTTACATGATTTCTTAAAAAACACGAGTTTTTAGAAAATCTGTTTTATTTCATGAATGGAATCAAGAAAGTATGCAATTTCTACGTCATAACGACTTTCAATAGCTTGCGCATGCGTCCGGAAATAAGAAAAGCTTACTTCCCCCGTTTTTTAAAATCACAGCTTCTAGAAGGTTTACATGATTTCTTAAAAAACACGAGTTTTTAGAAAATGTGTTTTATTTCATAAATGGAATCTACAAAGTATGCACATTCTACGTCATAACGACTTTCTATAGTTTGCGCATGCGTCTGGAAATAAGAAAAGCTTACTTCCCCCGTTTTTTAAAATCACAGCTTCTAGAAGGTTTACATGATTTCTTAAAATACACGAGTTTTTAGAAAATCTGTTTTATTTCATAAATGGAATCAACAAACTATGCACATTCTACGTCACAACGACTTTCTATAGTTTTCGCATGCGTTGGGAAATAAGAAAAGCTTACTTCCCCCGTTTATTAAAATCACAGCTTCTAGAAGGTTTACATGATTTCTTAAAAAACAAGAGTTTTTAGAAAATGTGTTTTATTTCATAAATTGAATCAACAAAGTATGCACATTCTACGTCATAACGACTTTCTATAGCTTGCGCATGCATCCGGAAATAAGAAAAGCTTACTTCCACCATTTTTTAAAATCACAGCTTCTAGAAGGTTTACATGATTTCTTAAAAAACAAGAGTTTTTAGAAAATGTGTTTTATTTCATAAATTAAATAAACAAAGTATGTACATTCTACATCATAACGACTTTCTATAGTTTGCGCATTCGTCTGGAAATAAGAAAAGCTTACTTCCAACGTTTTTTAAAATCACTGCTTCTAGAAGGTTTACACGATTTCGTAAAAAACACGTGTTTTTAGAAAATGTGTTTTATTTCATAAATGGAATCTACAAAGTATGCACATTCTATGTCATAATGACTTTCTATAGTTTGCGCATGCGTCCGGAAATACGAAAAGCTTACTTCCCCCATTTTTTAAAATCACAACTTCTAGAAGGTTTACATGATTTCTTAAAAAACACGAGTTTTTAAAAAATGTGTTTTATTTCATAAATGGAATAAACAAAGTATGCACATTCTACGTCATAACGTCTTTCTATAGTTTGCGCATGCGTGCGGAAATAAGAAAAGCTTACTTCCACCGTTTTTTAAAATCACAGCTTCTAAAAGGTTTACATGATTTCGTAAAAAACACGAGTTTTTAGAAAAAGAGTTTTATTTCATAAATGGAATCTACAAAGTATGCACATTCTACGTCATAACGACTTTCTATAGTTTGCGCATGCGTCCGCAAATAAGAAAAGCTTACTTCCCCCGTTTTTTAAAATCACAGCTTCTAGAAGGTTTACATGATTTCTTAAAAAACACGAGTTTTTAGAAAATGTGTTTTATTTCATAAATCGAATCTACAAAGTATGCACATTCTACGTCATAACGACTTTCTATAGTTTGCACATGCGTCTGGAAATAAGAAAAGCTTACTTCCCCCGTTTTTTAAAATCACAGCTTCTAGAAGGTTTACATGATTTCTTAAAAAACACGAGTTTTTAGAAAATGTGTTTTATTTCATAAATGGAATCAACAAAGTATGCACATTCTACGTCACAACGACTTTCTATAGTTTGCGCATGCGTTTGGAAATAAGAAAAGCTTACTTCCACCGTTTTTTAAAATCACAGCTTCTAGAAGGTTTACATGATTTCGTAAAAAACACGTGTTTTTAGAAAATGTGTTTTATTTCATAAATTGAATCTACAAAGTATGCACATTCTAAGTCAGAACAACTTTCTATAGTTTGCGCATGCGTCCGGAAATAAGAAAAGCTTACTTCCACCATTTTTTAAAATCACAGCTTCTAGAAGGTTTACATGATTTCGTAAAAAACATGAGTTTTTAGAAAATGTGTTTTATTTCATAAATGGAATCTACAAAGTATGCACATTCTACGTCATAACGACTTTCTATAGTTTGCGCATGCGTCCGGAAATAAGAAAAGCTTACTTCCACCGTTTTTTAAAATCACAGCTTCTAGAAGGTTTACATGATTTCTTAAAAAACACGAGTTTTTAGAAAATGTGTTTTATTTAATAAATGGAATCTACAAAGTATGCACATTCTACGTCATAACGACTTTCTATAGTTTGCGCATGCGTTTGGAAATAAGAAAAGCTTACTTCCCCCGTTTTTTAAAATAACAGCTTCTGGAAGGTTTACATGATTTCTTAAAAGACACGAGTTTTTAGAAAATGTGTTTTATTTCATAAATGGAATCAACAAAGTATGCACATTCTACGTCATAACGACTTTCTATAGTTTGCGCATGCGTTTGGAAATAAGAAAAGCTTACTTCACCCGTTTTTTAAAATCACAGCTTCCAGAAGGTTTACATGATTTCTTAAAAAACATGAGTTTTTGGAAAATATGTTTTATTTCATTAATGGAATCAACAAAGTATGCAAATTCTACGTCATAACGAATTTCTATAGTTTGCGCATGCGTCCGGAAATAAGGAAAGCTTACTTCCACCGTTTTTTAAAATCACAGCTTCTAGAAGGTTTACATGATTTCGTAAAAAACACGAGTTTTTTGAAAATGTGTTTTATTTCATAAATGGAATCTACAACTTATGCACATTCTACTTCAAAACGACTTTCTATTGTTTGCGCATGCGTCCGGAAATAAGACAAGCTTACTTCCACCATTTTTTAAAATCACAGCTTCTAGAAGGTTTCCAAGATTTCGTAAAAGACATGAGTTTTTAGAAAATGTGTTTTATTTCATCAATGGAATCTACAAAGTATGCACATTCTACGTCATAACGACTTTCTATAGTTTGCGCATGCGTTTGAAAATAAGAAAAGCTTACTTCCCCCGTTTTTCTAAATCACAGCTTCTAGAAAGTTTACATGATTTCTTAAAAAACACGAGTTTTTAGAAAATGTATTTTATTTAATATATGGAATCAACAAAGTATGCACACTCTACGTCATAACGACTTTCTATAGTTTCCGCATCCGTCCGGAAATAAGAAAAGCTTACTTCCACCGTTTTTTAAAATCACAGCTTCTAGAAGGTTTACATGATTTCGTAAAAAACACGAGTTTTTAAAAAATGTGTTTTATTTTATAAATGGAATCTACAAAGTATGCACATTCTACGTCATAACGACTTTCTATAGTTTGCGCATGCGTCCGGAAATAAGAAAAGCTTACTTCCCCCATTTTTTAAAATCACAGCTTCTAGAAGGTTTACATGATTTCTTAAAAAACACGAGTTTTTAGAAAATATGTTTTATTTCATAAATGGAATATACAAAGTATGCACATTCTATGTCATAACGACTTTCTATAGTTTTCGCATGCGTCCGGAAATAAGAAAAGCTTACTTCCCCCGTTTTTTAAAATCACAGCTTCTAGAAGGTTTACATGATTTCTTAAAAAACACGAGTTTTTAGAAAACGTGTTTTATTTCATAAATGGAATCAACAAAGTATGCACATTCTACGTCACAACGACTTTCTATAGTTTATGCATGCGTTTGGAAATAAGAAAAGCTTACTTCCACCGTTTTTTAAAATCACAGCTTCTTGAAGGTTTACATGATTTTGTAAAAAACACGTGTTTTTAGAAAATGTGTTTTATTTCATAAATGGAATCTACAAAGTATGCACATTCTAAATCAGAATGACTTTCTATAGTTTGCGCATGGGTCCGGAAATAAGAAAAGCTTACTTCCACCGTTTTTTAAAATCACAACTTCTAGAAGGTTTACATGATTTCGTAAAAAACACGAGTTTTTAGAAAATGTGTTTTATTTCATAAATGGAATCTACAAAGTATGCACATTCTACGTCATAACGACTTTCTATAGTTTGCGCATGCGTCCGGAAATAAGAAAAGCTTACTTCCACCGTTTTTTAAAATCACAGCTTCTAGAAGGTTTACATGATTTCTTAAAAAACACGAGTTTTTAGAAAATGTGTTTTATTTCATACATGGAATCAACAAAGTATGCACATTCTACGTCATAACGACTTTCTATAGTTTGCGCATTCGTCCGGAAATGAGAAAAGCTTACTTCCCCCATTTTTTAAAATCACAGCTTCTAGAAGGTTTACATGATTTCTTAAAAAACATGAGTTTTTAGAAAATATGTTTTATTTCATAAATGGAATCAACAAAGTATGCATATTCTACGTCATAACGACTTTCTATAGTTTGCGCATGCGTCCGGAAATAGAAAAAGCTTACTTCCCCCATTTTTTAAAATCACAGCTTCTAGAAGGTTTACATGATTTCTTAAAAAACACTAGTTTGAAAATATGTTTTATTTCATAAATGGAATCAACAAAGTATGCACATTCTACGTCATAATGACTTTCTATAGTTTGCGCATGCGTCCGGAAATAAGAAAAGCTTACTTCCACCGTTTTTTAAAATCACAGCTTCTAGAAGGTTTACAAGATTTCGTAAAAAACATGATTTTTTAGAAAATGTGTTTTATTTCGTAAATGGAATCAACAAAGTATGCACATCCTACGTCATAACGACTTTCTATAGTTTGCGCATTCGTTCGGAAATAAGAAAAGCTTACTTCCCCCGTTTTTTAAAATCACAGCTTCTAGAAGGTTTGCATGATTCCTTAAAAAACACGAGTTTTTAGAAAATGTGTTTTATTTCATAAATGGAATCTACAAAGTATGCAAATTCTACGTCATAACGACTTTCTATAGTTTGCGCATGCGTCAGGAAATAAGAAAAGCTTACTTCCAGCGTTTTTTAAAATCACAGCTTCTAGAAGGTTTACATGATTTCGTTAAAAACACGAGTTTTTAGAAAATGTGTTTTATTTCATAAAGGGAATCAACAAAGTATGCACATCCTACGTCATAACGACTTTCTATAGTTTGCGCATGCGTCCGGAAATAAGAAAAGCTTGCTTCCACCGTTTTTTTAAATCAGAGCTTCTAGAAGGTTTACATGATTTCGTTAAAAACACGAGTTTTTAGAAAATGTGTTTTATTTCATAAATGGAATCAACAAAGTATGAAAATTCTACGTCATAACGACTTTATATAGTTTGCGCATTAATCCGGAAATAAGAAAAGCTTAATTCCACCGTTTTTTAAAATCACAGCTTCTAGAAGGTTTACATGATTTCTTAAAAAACACGAGTTTTTAGAAAATGTGTTTTATTTCATAAATGGAATCAAAAAAGTATGCACATCCTACATCATAACGACTTTCTATAGTTTGCGCATTCGTCCGGAAATAAGAAAAGCTTACTTCCACCATTTTTTAAAATCACAACTTCTAGAAGGTTTACATGATTTCGTAAAAAACACGAGTTTTTAGAAAATGTGTTTTATTTCATAAATGGAATCTACAAACTATGCACATTATACGTCATAACGACTTTCTATAGTTTGCGCATGCGTCCGGAAATAAGACAAGCTTACTTCCACCGTTTTTTAAAATCACAGCTTCTAGAAGGTTTACAAGATTTCGTAAAAGACATGAGTTTTTAGAAAATGTGTTTTATTTCATAAATGGAATCTACAAAGTATGCACATTCTACGTCATAACGACTTTCTATAGTTTGCGCATGCGTTTGAAAATAAGAAAAGCTTACTTCCCCCGTTTTTCTAAATCACAGCTTCTAGAAGGTTTACATGATTTCTTAAAAAACACGAGTTTTTAGAAAATGTATTTTATTTAATATATGGAATCAACAAAGTATGCACATTCTACGTCATAACGACTTTCTATAGTTTTCGCAAGCGTCCGGAAATAAGAAAAGCTTACTTCCACCGTTTTTTAAAATCACAGCTTCTAGAAGGTTTACATGATTTCGTAAAAAACACGAGTTTTTAAAAAATGTGTTTTATTTCATAAATGGAATCTACAAAGTATGCACATTCTACGTCATAACGACTTTCTATAGTTTGCGCATGCGTCCGGAAATAAGAAAAGCTTACTTCCCCCGTTTTTTAAAATCACAGCTTCTAGAAGGTTTACATGATTTCTTTTAAAACACGAGTTTTTAGAAAATGTGTTTTATTTCATAAATGGAATATACAAAGTATGCACATTCTACGTCATAACGACTTTCTATAGTTTGCGCATGCGTCCGGAAATAAGAAAAGCTTACTTCCACCGTTTTTTAAAATCACAGCTTCTAGAAGGTTTACATGATTTCTTAAAAAACACGAGTTTTTACACAATGTGTTTTATTTCTTAAATGGAATCAACAAAGTATGCACATTCTACGTCATAACGACTTTCTATAGTTTGCGCATTCGTCCGGAACTAAGAAAAGCTTACTTCCCCCGTTCTTTAAAATCACAGCTTCTAGAAGGTTTACATGATTTCTTAAAAAACACGAGTTTTTAGAAAAAGTGTTTTATTTCATAAATAGAATCAACAAAGTATGCACATTCTACGTCATAACGACTTTCTATAGTTTGCGCATGCATCCGGAAATACGAAAAGCTTACTTCCCCCATTTTTTAAAATCACAGCTTCTAGAAGGTTTACATGATTTCTTAAAAAACATGAGTTGTTAGAAAATGTGTTTTATTTCATAAATGGAATAAACAAAGTATGCACATTCTACGTCATAACGTCTTTCTATAGTTTGCGCATGCGTGCGGAAATAAGAAAAGCTTACTTCCACCATTTTTTAAAATCACAGCTTCTAAAAGGTTTACATGATTTCGTAAAAAACACGAGTTTTAGAAAATGTGTTTTATTTCATAAATGGAATCTACAAAGTATGCACATTCTACGTCATAACGACTTTCTATAGTTTGCGCATGCGTCCGCAAATAAGAAAAGCTTACTTCCCCCGTTTTTTAAAATCACAGCTTCTAGAAAGTTTACATGATTTCTTAAAAAACACGAGTTTTTAGAAAATGTGTTTTATTTCATAAATGGAATCTACAAAGTATGCACATTCTACGTCATAACGACTTTCTATAGTTTGCGCATGCGTCTGGAAATAAGAAAAGCTTACTTCCCCCATTTTTTGAAATCACAGCTTCTAGAAGGTTTACATGATTTCTTAAAAAACACGAGTTTTTAGAAAATGTGTTTTATTTCATAAATGGAATCAACAATGTATGCACATTCTACGTCACAACGAATTTCTATAGTTTGCGCATGCGTTTGGAAATAAGAAAAGCTTACTTCCACCGTTTTTTAAAATCACAGCTTCTAGAAGGTTTACATGATTTCGTAAAAAACACGTGTTTTTAGAAAATGTGTTTTATTTCATAAATTGAATCTACAAAGTATGCACATTCTAATTCAGAACGACTTTCTATAGTTTGCGCATGCGTCCTGAAATAAGAAAAGCTTACTTCCACCGTTTTTTAAAATCACAGCTTCTAGAAGGTTTACATGATTTCGTAAAAAACATGAGTTTTTAGAAAATGTGTTTTATTTATGGAATGGAATCTACAGAGTATGCACATTCTACGTCATAACGACTTTCTATAGTTTGCGCATGCGTCTGGAAATAAGAAAATCTTACTTCCACCGTTTTTTAAAATCACAGCTTCTAGAAGGTTTACATGATTTCTTAAAAAACATGAGTTTTTAGAAAATGTGTTTTATTTAATAAATGGAATCTACAAAGTATGCACATTCTACGTCATAACGACTTTCTATAGTTTGCGCATGCGTTTGGAAATAAGAAAAGCTTACTTCCCCCGTTTTTTAAAATAACAGCTTCTGGAAGGTTTACATGATTTCTTAAAAAACACGAGTTTTTAGAAAATGTGTTTTATTTCATAAATGGAATCAACAAAGTATGCACATTCTACGTCATAACAACTTTCTATAGTTTGCGCATGCGTTTGGAAATAAGAAAAGCTTACTTCACCCGTTTTTTAAAATCACAACTTCTAGAAGGTTTACATGATTTCTTAAAAAACACGAGTTTTTGGAAAATATGTTTTATTTCATTAATGGAATCAACAAAGTATGCAAATTCTACGTCATAACTAATTTCTATAGTTTGCGCATGCGTCCGGAAATAAGAAAAGCTTACTTCCACCGTTTTTTAAAATCACATCTTCTAGAAGGTTTACATGATTTCGTTAAAAACACGAGTTTTTTGAAAATGTGTTTTATTTCATAAATGGAATCTACAAAGTATGCACATTCTACGTCATAACGACTTTCTATAGTTTGCGCATGCGTCCGGAAATAAGACAAGCTTACTTCCACCGTTTTTTAAAATCACAGCTTCTAGAAGGTTTACATGATTTCTTTTAAAACACGAGTTTTTAGAAAATGTGTTTTATTTCATAAATGGAATATACAAAGTATGCACATTCTACGTCATAATGACTTTCTATAGTTTGGGCATGCGTCCGGAAATAAGAAAAGCTTACTTCCCCCGTTTTTTAAAATCACAGCTTCTAGAAGGTTTACATGATTTCTTAAAAAACACGAGTTTTTAGAAAACGTGTTTTATTTCATAAATGGAATCAACAAAGTATCCACATTCTACGTCACAACGACTTTCTATAGTTTGTGCATGCGTTATGAAATAAGAAAAGCTTACTTCCACCGTTTTTTAAAATCACAGCTTCTAGAAGGTTTACATGATTTTGTAAAAAACACGTGTTTTTAGAAAATGTGTTTTATTTCATAAATGGAATCTACATAGTATGCACATTCTAAATCAGAACGACTTTCTATAGTTTGCGTATGCGTCCGGAAATAAGAAAAGATTACTCCCACCGTTTTTTAAAATCACAACTTCTAGAAGGTTTACATGATTTCGTAAAAAACACGAGTTTTTAGAAAATGTGTTTTATTTCATAAATGGAATCTACAAAGTATGCACATTCTATGTCATAACGACTTTCTATAGTTTGCGCATGCGTCCGGAAATAAGAAAAGCTTACTTCCACCGTTTTTTAAAATCACAGCTTCTAGAAGGTTTACATGATTTCTTAAAAAACATGAGTTTTTGGAGAATGTGTTTTATTTCATACATGGAATCAACAAAGTATGCACATTCTACGTCATAACGACTTTCTATAGTTTGCGCATGCGTCCGGAAATAAGAAAAGCTTACTTCCCCCATTTTTTAAAATCACAGCTTCTAGAAGGTTTACATGATTTCTTAAAAAACATGAGTTTTTAGAAAATGTGTTTTATTTCATAAATGGAATCAACAAAGTATGCACATTCTACGTCATAACGACTTTGTATAGTTTGCGCATGCGTCCGGAAATAACAAAAGCTTACTTCCACCATTTTTTAAAATCACAGCTTCTAGAAGGTTTACATGATTTCGTAAAAAACACGAGTTTTTAGAAAATGTGTTTTATTTCGTAAATGGAATCTATAAACTATGCACATTCTACGTCATAACGACTTTCTATAGTTTGCGCATGCGTCTGGAAATAAGAAAAGCTTACTTCCCCCGTTTTTTAAAATCACAGCTTCTAGAAGGTTTACATGATTTGTTAAAAAACACGAGTTTTTAGAAAATATCTTTTATTTCTTAAATGGAATCAACAAAGTATGCACATTCTACGTCATAATGACTTTCTATAGTTTGCGCATGCGTCCGGAAATAAGAAAAGCTTACTTCCACCGTTTTTTAAAATCACAGCTTCTAGAAGGTTTACATGATTTCTTAAAAAACACGAGTTTTTACAAAATGTGTTTTATTTCATAAATGGAATCAACAAAGTATGCACATTCTACGTCATAACGACTTTCTATAGTTTTCGCATGCGTCCGGAACTAAGAAGATCTTACTTCCCCCGTTCTTTAAAATTACAGCTTCTAGAAGGTTTACATGATTTCGTAAAAAACACGAGTTTTTAGAAAAATTGTTTTATTTCATAAATAGAATCAACAAAGTATGCAGATTCTACGTCATAACGACTTTCTATAGTTTGCGCATGCGTCCGGAAATAAGAAAAGCTTACTTCCCCTATTTTTTAAAATCACAGCTTCTAGAAGGTTTACATGATTTCTTAAAAAACACGAGTTTTTAGAAAATGTGTTTTATTTCATAAATCGAATCTACAAAGTATCCACATTCTACGTCATAACGACTTTCTATAGTTTGCGCATGCGTCCGGAAATAAGAAAAGTTTACTTCCCCCGTTTTTTAAAATGACAGCTTCTAGAAGGTTTACATGATTTCTTAAAAAACTCGATTTTTTAGAAAATGTGTTTTATTTCGTAAATGGAATCAACAAAGTATGCACATCCTACGTCATAACGACTTTCTATAGTTTGCGCATGCGTCCGGAAATAAGAAAAGCTTACTTCCCCTGTTTTTTAAAATCACAGCTTCTAGAAGGTTTACATGATTTCTTTAAAAACAAGAGTTTTTAGAAAATGTGTTTTATTTCATAAATGGAATCAACAAAGTATGCACATTCTACGTCATAATGACTTTCTATAGTTTGCGCATGCGTCCGGAAATAAGAAAAGCTTACTTCCACCATTTTTTAAAATCACGGCTTCTAGAAGATTTACATGATTTCGTAAAAAACACGAGTTTTTAGAAAATGTGTTTTATTTCATAAATGGAATCTACAAAGTATGCACATTCTACGTCATAACTTCTTTCTATAGTTTGCGCATGCGTCTGGAAATAAGAAAAGCTTACTTCCCCCGTTTTTTAAAATCACAGCTTCTAGAAAATTTACATGATTTCTTAAAAAACACGAGTTTTTGGAAAATATCTTTTATTTCATCAATGGAATCAACAAAGTATGCACATTCTATCTCATAACGACTTTCTATAGTTTGCGCATGCGTCCGGAAATGAGAAAAGCTTACTTCCACCGTTTTTTAAAATCACAGCTTCTAGAAGGTTTACATGATTTCGTAAAAAACACGAGTTTTTAGAAAATGTGTTTTATTTCATAAATGGAATCTACAAATTATGCACATTCTACGTCATAATGACTTTCTATAGTTTGCGCATGCGTCCGGAAATAAGAAAAGCTTACTTCCCCCGTTTTTTTAAATCATAGCTTCTAGAAGGTTTACATGATTTCTTAAAAAACACGAGTTTTTAGAAAATATCGCTTATTTCATAAATGGAATCAACAAAGTATGCACATTCTACGTCATAACGACTTTCTATAGTTTGCGCATGCGTCATGAAATAAGAAAAGCTTACTTCCCCCGTTTTTTAAAATCACAGCTTCTAGAAGGTTTACATGATTTCTTAAAAAACACGAGTTTTTAGAAAATGTGTTTTATTTCATAAATGGAACCAACAAAGTATGCACATTCTACGTCATAACGACTTTCTATAGTTTGCGCATGCATCCGGAAATAAGAAAAGCTTACTTCCACCGTTTTTTAAAATCACAGCTTCTAGAAAGTTTACATGATTTCGTAAAAAACTATAGTTTTTAGAAAATGTGTTTTATTTCATAAATGGAATCTACAAAGTATGCACATTGTACGTCATAATGACTTTCTATAGTTTGCGCATGCGTTTGGAAATAAGATAAGCTTGCTTCCCCCGTTTTTTTAAATCACAGCTTTTAGAAGGTTTACATTATGTTTTAAAAAACACGAGTTTTTAGAAAATTTGTTTTATTATATAAATGGAATCAACAAAGTATGCAAATCCTTCGTCATAACGACTTTCTATAGTTTGCGCATTCGTCCGGAAATAAGAAAAGCTTACTTCCACCGTTTTTTAAAATCACAGCTTCTAGAAGGTTTACATGATTTCGTAAAAAACACGAGTTTTTAGAAAATGCGTTTTATTTCATAAATGGAATCAACAAAGTATGCACATTCTACGTCATAACATATTTCTATAGTTTGCGCATGCGTCTGGAAATAAGAAAAACTTACTTTCCACGTTTTTTAAAATCACAGCTTCTAGAAGGTTTACATGATTTCTTAAAAAACACGAGTTTTTAGAAAATGTGTTTTATTTCATAAATGGAATCAACAAAGTATGCACATTCTACGTCATAACGACTTTCTATAGTTTGCGCATGCGTTTGGAAATAAGAAAAGCTTACTTCCCCCGTTTTTTAAAATCACAGCTTTTGGAAGGTTTACATGATTTCTTAAAAAACACTACTTTTTAGAAAATATGTTCTATTTCATAAATGGAATCAACAAAGTATGCACATTCTACATCATAACGACTTTCTATAGTTTGCGCATGCGTCCGGAAATAAGAAAAGCTTACTTCCACCGTTTTTTAAAATCACAGCTTCTAGAAGGTTTACATGATTTCGTAAAAAACACAAGTTTTTAGAAAATGTATTTTATTTCATAAATGGAATCTACAAAGTATGCACATTCTACGTCATAACGAATTTCTATAGTTTGCGCATGCGTTTGGAAATAAGATAAGCTTACTTACCCCGTTTTTTAAAATCACAACTTCTAGAAGGTTTACATTATGTCTTAAAAAACACGAGTTTTTAGAAAATGTTGTTTTATTATATAAATGGAATAAAAAAAGTATGCACATTCTACATCATAACAATTTTCTATAGTTTGTGCATGCGTCCGGAAATAAGAAAAGCTTACTTCCACCGTTTTTTAAAATCACAGCTTCTAGATGGTTTACATGATTTCTTAAAAAACATGAGTTTTTAGAAAATGTGTTTTATTTCATAAATGGAATCAACAAAGTATGCACATTCTACGTCATAATGACTTTGTATAGTTTGCGCATTCGTCCGGAAATAAGAAAAGCTTACTTCCACCGTTTTCTAAAATCACAGCTTCTAGAAGGTTTACATAATTTCGTAAAAAACACGAGTTTTTAGAAAATGTGTTTTATTTCATAAATGGAATCTACAAAGTATGCACATTCTACGTTATAACGACTTTCTATAGTTTGCGCATGCGTCTGGAAATAAGAAAAGCTTACTTCCCCCGTTTTTAAAAATCACAGCTTCTAGAAGGTTTAAATGATTTCTTAAAAAACACGAGTTTTTAGAAAATATGTTTTATTTCATAAATGGAATCAACAAAGTATGCACATTCTACGTCATAACAACTTTCTATAGTTTGCGCATGCGTCCGGAAATGAGAAAAGCTTACTTCCACCGTTTTTTAAAATCACAGCTTCTAGAAGGTTTACATGATTTCGTAAAAAACACGAGTTTTTAGAAAATGTGTTTTATTTCATAAATGGAATCAACAAAGTATGCACATTCTACGTCATAACGAATTTCTATAGTTTACGCATGCGTCCGGAAATAAGAAAAGCTTACTTCCACCGTTTTTTAAAATCACAGCTTTTAGAAGGTTTACATGATTTCGTAAAAAACATGATTTTTTAGAAAATGTGTTTTATTTCATAATTGGAATCTACAAACTATGCGCATTCTACGTCATAACGACTTTCTATAGTTTGCGCAGGCGTCCGGAAATAAGAAAAGCTTACTTCCCCCGTTTTTTAAAATCACAGCTTCTAGAAGGTTTACATGATTTCTTAAAAAACACGAGTTTTTAGAAAATATCTTTTATTTCATAAATGGAATCAACATAGTATGCACATTCTACGTCATAACAACTTTCTATAGTTTGCGCATGCGTCCGGAAATAACAAAAGCTTACTTCCCCCGTTTTTTAAAATCACAGCTTCTAGAAGGTTTACATGATTTCTTAAAAAACACGAGTTTTTAGAAAATGTGTTTTATTTCATAAATGGAATCAACAAAGTATGCACATTCTACGTCACAACGACTTTCTATAGTTTGCGCATGCGTTTGGAAATAAGAAAAGCTTACTTCCACCGTTTTTTAAAATCACAGCTTCTAGAAGGTTTACATGATTTCGTAAAAAACACGTGTTTTTAGAAAATGTGTTTTATTTCATAAATGGAATATACAAAGTATGCACATTCTAAGTCAGAACGCCTTTCTATAGTTTGCGCATGCGTCCGGAAATAAGAAAAGCTTACTTCCACCGTTTTTTAATATCACAGCTTCTAGAAGGTTTACATGATTTCGTAAAAAACACGAGCTTTTAGAAAATCTGTTTTATTCCATAAATGTAATCTACAAAGTATGCACATTCTACGTCATAACGACTTTCTATAGTTTGCGCATGCGTCCGGAAATAAGAAAAGCTTACTTCCACCGTTTTTTAAAATCACAGCTTCTAGAAGGTTTACATGATTTCTTAAAAAACACGAGTTTTTAGAAAATGTGTTTTATTTCATAAATGGAATCAACAAAGTATGCACATTCTACGTCATAACAACTTTCTATAGTTTGCGCATGCGTCCGGAACTAAGAAAAGCTTACTTCCCCCGTTTTTAAAAATCACAGCTTCTAGAAGGTTTACATGATTTCTTAAAAAACACGAGTTTTTAGAAAATATCTTTTATTTCATAAATGGAATCAACAAAGTATGCACATTTTACGTCATAACAACTTTCTATAGTTTGCGCATGGGTCCGGAAATGAGAAAAGCTTACTTCCACCGTTTTTTAAAATCACAGCTTCTAGAAGGTTTACATGATTTCGTAAAAAACACTAGTTTTTAGAAAATGTGTTTTATTTCATAAATGGAATCTACAAAGTATGCACATTCTACGTCATAACGATTTTCTATAGTTTGCGCATGCGTCCGGAAATAAGAAAAGCTTACTTCCACCGTTTTTTAAAATCACAACTTCTAGAAGGTTTACATGATTTCGTAAAAAACACGAGTTTTTAGAAAATGTGTTTTATTTCATAATTGGAATCTACAAACTATGCACATTCTACGTCATAACGACTTTCTATAATTTGCGTAGGCATTCGGAAATAAGAAAATCTTACTTCCCCCGTTTTTTAAAATCACAGCTTTTAGAAGGTTTACATCATTCTTAAAAAACACGAGTTTTTAGAAAATATCTTTTATTTCATAAATGGAATCAACAAAGTATGCACATTCTACGTCATAACGACTTTCTATAGTTTGCGCATGCGTCCGGAAATAAGAAAAGCTTACTTCCACCGTTTTTTAAAATCACAGCTTCTAGAAGGTTTACATTATTTCTTAAAAAACACGAGTTTTTAGAAAATGTGTTTTATTTCATAAATGGAATCAACAAAGTATGCACATTCTACGTCATAACAACTTTCTATAGTTTGCGCATGCGTCCGGAAATAAGAAAAGCTTACTTCCACCGTTTTTTAAAATCACAGCTTCTAGAAGGTTTACATGATTTTGTAAAAAACACGAGTTTTTAGAAAATGTGTTTTATTTCATCAATGGAATCAACAAAGTATGCACATTCTACGTCATAACGACTTTCTATAGTTTGCGCATTCGTCCGGAAATAAGAAAAGCTTACTTCCACCGTTTTTTAAAATCACAGCTTCTAGAAGGTTTACATGATTTCTTAAAAAACACGAGTTTTTAGAAAATGTGTTTTATTTCATAAATGGAATCAACAAAGTATGCACAGTCTACGTCATAACGACTTTCTATAGTTTGCGCATGTGTTCGGAAATAAGAAAAGCTTAATTCCCCCGTTTTTTAAAATCACAGCTTCTAGAAGGTTTACATGATTTCTTAAAAAACACGAGTTTTTAGAAAATGTGTTTTATTTCATAAATAGAATCTACAAAGTATGCACATTCTACGTCATAACGACTTTCTATAGTTTGCGCATGCGTCCGGAAATAAGAAAAGCTTACTTCCACCGTTTTTTAAAATCACAGCTTCTAGAAGGTTTACATGATTTCTTAAAAAACACGAGTTTTTAGAAAATGTGTTTTATTTCATAAATGGAATCAACAAAGTATGCACAGTCTACGTCATAACGACTTTCTATAGTTTGCGCATGTGTTCGGAAATAAGAAAAGCTTAATTCCCCCGTTTTTTAAAATCACAGCTTCTAGAAGGTTTACATGATTTCTTAAAAAACACGAGTTTTTAGAAAATGTGTTTTATTTCATAAATGGAATCAACAAAGTATGCACATTCTACGTCATAACGACTTTCTATAGTTTACGCATGCGTCCGGAAATAAGAAAAGCTTACTTCCCCCGTTTTTTAAAATCACAACTTCTAGAAGGTTTACATGATTTCTTAAAAAACACGAGTTTTTAGAAAATGTGTTTTATTTCGTAAATGGAATCAACAAAGTATGCACATTCTATGTCATAAGGAATTTCTATAGTTTGCGCATGCGTCCGGAAATAAGAAAAGCTTACTTCCCCCGTTTTTTAAAATCACAGCTTCTAGAAGGTTTACATTATTTCTTAAAAAACACGAGTTTTTAGAAAATGTGTTTTATTTCATAAATGAAATCAACAAAGTATGCACATTCTACGTCAGAACGACTTTCTATAGTTTGCGCATGCGTTTGGAAATAAGAAAAGCTTACTTCCCCCGTTTTTTAAAATCACAGCTTCTAGAAGGTTTACATGATTTCGTAAAAAACATGAGTTTTTAGCAAATGTGTTTTATTTCATAAATGGAATCTACAAAGTATGCACATTTTACGTCATAACGACTTTCTATAGTTTTCGCATGCGTCTGGAAATAAGAAGAGCTTACATCCCCCGTTTTTTAAAATCACAGCTTCTAGAAGGTTTACATGATTTCTTATAAAACACGAGTTTTTAGAAAATATGTTTTATTTCATAAATGGAATCAACAAAGTATGCACATTCTACGTCATAACGACTTTCTATAGTTTGCGCATGCGTCTGGAAATAAGAAAAGCTTACTTCCACCGTTTTTTAAAATCAAAGCTTCTAGAAGGTTTACATGATTTCGTAAAAAACACGAGTTTTTAGCAAATGTGTTTTATTTCATAAATGGAATCTAAAAAAGTATGCACATTCTACGTCATAACGACTTTCTATAGTTTCCGCATGCGTCCGGAAATAGGAAAAGCTTACTTCCACCATTTTTTAAAATCACAGCTTCTAGAAGGTTTACATGATTTCGTAAAAAACACGAGTTTTTAGCAAATGTGTTTTATTTCATAAATGGAATCTACAAAGTATCCACATTCTACGTCATAACGACTTTCTATAGTTTGCGCATGCGTTTGGAAATAAGAAAAGCTTAGATCCCCCGTTTTTTAAAATCACAGCTTCTAGAAGGTTTACATGATTTCTTAAAAAACACGAGTTTTTAGAAAATGTGTTTTATTTCATAAATGGAATCAACAAAGTATGCACATTCTACGTCATAACGAATTTCTATAGTTTGCGCATGCGTGCGGAAATAAGAAAAGCTTACTTCCACCGTTTTTTAAAATTACAGCTTCTAGAAGGTTTACATGATTTCGTAAAAAACACGAGTTTTTAGCAAATGTGTTTTATTTCATAAATGGAATCTACAAAGTATCCACATTCTACGTCATAACGACTTTCTATAGTTTGCGCATGCGTTGGGAAATAAGAAAAGCTTACATCCCCCGTTTTTTAAAATCACAGCTTCTAGAAGGTTTACATGATTTCTTAAAAAACACGAGTTTTTAGAAAATGTGTTTTATTTCATAAATGGAATCAACAAAGTATGCACATTCTACGTCATAACGAATTTCTATAGTTTGCGCATGCGTGCGGAAATAAGAAAAGCTTACTTCCACCGTTTTTTAAAATCACAGCTTCTAGAAGGTTTACATGATTTCGTAAAAAACACGAGTGTTTAGAAAATGGGTTTTATTTCATAAATGGAATCAACAAAGTATGCACATTCTACGTCATAACGACTTTCTATAGTTTCCGCATTCGTCCGGAAATAAGAAAAGCTTACTTCCCCGTTTTTTAAAATCACAGCTTCTAGAAGGTTTACATGATTTATTAAAAAAAACGAGTTTTTAGAAAATGTGTTTTATTTCACAAATGGAATCTACAAAGTATGCACATTCTATGTCATAACGACTTTCTATAGTTTGCGCATGCGTCGGGAAATAAGAAAAGCTTACTTCCCCCGTTTTTTAAAATCACAGCTTCTAGAAGGTTTACATGATTTCGTAAAAAACTCAAGTTTTTAGAAAATGTGTTTTTTTTCATAAATGGAATCAACAAAGTATGCAAATTTTACATCATAACGACCATCTATAGTTTGCGCATGCGTTTGGAAATAAGAATAGCTTACTTCCCTCGTTTTTTAAAATCACAGCTTCTAGAAGGTTTACATGATTTCTTAAAAAACACGAGTTTTAAGAAAATGTGTTTTATTTCATGAATGGAATCAGCAAAGTATGGACATTCTACGTCATAACGACTTTCTATAGTTTGCGCATGCGTCCGGAAATAAGAAAAGCTTCCTTCCACCGTTTTTTAAAATCACAGCTTCTAGAAGGTTTACATAATTTCGTAAAAAACACGAGCTTTTAGAAAATGTGTTTTATTTCATAAATGGAATCTACAAAGTATGCACATTCTACGTCACAACGACTTTCTATAGTTTGCGCATGCATCCGGAAATAAGAAAAGCTTACTTCCCTCGTTTTTTAAAATCACAGCTTCTAGAAAGTTTACATGATTTCTTAAAAAACACGAGTTCTTAGAAAATGTGTTTTATTTCATAAATGGAATCGACAAAGTATGCACATTCTACGTCATAACAACTTTCTATAGTTTGCACATTCGTCCGGAAATAAGAAAAGCTTATTTCCTCCGTTTTTTAAAATCACAGCTTCTAGAAGGTTTACATGATTTATTAAAAAACACGAGTTTTTAGAAAATATGTTTTATTTCATAAATGGAATCTACAAAGTATGCACATTCTATGTCATAACGACTTTCTATAGTTTGCGCATGCGTCCGGAAATAAGAAAAGCTTACTTCCCCCGTTTTTTAAAATCACAGCTTCTAGAAGGTTTACATGATTTATTAAAAAACACGAGTTTTTAGAAAATGTGTTTTATTTCAAAAATGGAATCAACAAAGTATGTACATTCTACGTCATAACGACTTTCTATAGTATGCGCATGCGTCCGGAAATAAGAAAAGCTTACTTCCACCGTTTTTTAAAATCACAGCTTCTAGAAGGTTTACATGATTTCGTAAAAAACATGAGTTTTTAGAAAATGTGTTTTATTTCATAAATGGAATCTACAAAGTATGCACATTCTACGTCATAACAACTTTCTATAGTTTGCGCATGCGTTTGGAAATAAGATAAGCTTACTTCCCCCGTTTTTTAAAATCACAGCTTCTAGAAGGTTTACATTATGTCTTAAAAAACACGAGTTTTTAGAAAATGTGTTTTATTATATAAATGGAATCAACAAAGTATGCACATTCTACTTCATAACAATTTTCTATAGTTTGCGCATGCGTCCGGAAATAAGAAAAGCTTACTTCCACCGTTTTTTAACATCACAGCTTCTAGAAGGTTTACATGATTTCTTTAAAAACACGAGTTTTTAGAAAATGTGTTTTATTTCATAAATGGAATCAACAAAGTATGCACATTCTACGTCATAACGACTTCTATAGTTTGCGCGTGCGTTTGGAAATAAGAAAAGCTTACATCCCCCGTTTTTTAAAATCACAGCTTCTAGAAGGTTTACATGATTTCTTAAAAAACACGAGTTTTTAGAAAATGTGTTTTATTTCATAAATAGAATCTACAAAGTATGCACATTCTACGTCATAACAACTTTCTATAGTTTACGCATGCGTCCGGAAATAAGAAAAGCTTACTTCCCCCGTTTTTTAAAATCACAGCTTCTAGAAGGTTTACATGATTTCTTAAAAAACATAAGTTTTTAGAAAATGTGTTTTATTTCATAAATGGAATCAACAAAGTGTGCACAGTCTACTTCATAACGACTTTCTATCGTTTGCGCATGCGTTCGGAAATAAGAAAAGCTTAATTCCCCCATTTTTTAAAATCACAGCTTCTAGAAGGTTTAAATGATTTCTTAAAAAACACGAGTTTTTAAGAAATGTGTTTTATTTCATAAATGGAATCAAGAAAGTATGCACATTCTACGTCATAACGACTTTCTATAGTTTACGCATGCGTCCGGAAATAAGAAAAGCTTACTTCCCCCGTTTTTTAAAATCACAGCTTCTAGAAGGTTTAAATGATTTCTTAAAAAACACGAGTTTTTAGAAAATGTGTTTTATTTCATAAATGGAATCAACAAAGTATGCACATTCTACGTCATAACGACTTTCTATAGTTTGCGCATGCGTCCGGAAATAAGAAAAGCTTACTTCCACCGTTTTTTAAAATCACAGCTTCTAGAAGGTTTACATGATTTCCTAAAAAACACGAGTTTTTAGAAAATGTGTTTTATTTCATAAATGGAATCTACAAAGTATGCACATTCTATGTCATAACGACTTTCTATAGCTTGCGTATGCATCCGGAAATAAGAAAAGTTTACTTCCACCGTTTTTTAAAATCACAGCTTCTAGAAGGTTTACATGATTTCTTAAAAAACACGAGTTTTTAGAAAATGTGTTTTATTTCATAAATGGAATCAACAAAGTATGCACATTCTACGTCATAACGACTTTCTATAGTTTGCGCATGCGTCCGGAAATAAGAAAAGCTTACTTCCCCCGTTTTTTAAAATCACAGCTTCTAGAAGGTTTACATGATTTATTAAAAAACACGAGTTTTTAGAAAATGTGTTTTATTTCAAAAATGGAATCAACAAAGTATGCACATTCTATGTCATAACGACTTTCTATAGTTTGCGCATGCGTCCGGAAATAAGAAAATCTTACTTCCACCATTTTTTAAAATCACAGCTTCTAGAAGGTTTACATGATTTCTTAAAAAACACGAGTTTTTAGAAAATGTGTTTTATTTCAACAATGGAATCAACAAAGTATGCACATTCTACGTCATAACGACTTTCTACAGTTTGCGCATTCGTCCGGAAATAAGAAAAGCTTACTTCCACCGTTTTTTAAAATCACAGCTTATAGAAGGTTTACATGATTTCGTAAAAAACTCAAGTTTTTAGAAAATGTGTTTTATTACATAAATGGAATCTACAAAGTATGCACATTCTACGTCATAACGACTTTCTATACTTTGCGCATGCGTCCGGAACTAAGAAAAGCTTACTTCCCTCGTTTTTTAAAATCACAGCTTCTAGAAGGTTTACATGATTTCTTAAAAAACACGAGTTTTTAGAAAATGTGTTTTATTTCATAAATGGAATCAACAAAGTATGCACATTCTACGTCATAACGACTTTCTATAGTTTGCGCATGCATCCGGAAATAAGAAAGGCTTACTTCCACCTTTTTTTAAAATCACAACTTCTAGAAGGTTTACATGATTTCGTAAAAAACACGAGTTTTTAGAAAATGTGTTTTATTTCATAAATGGAATCTACAAAGTATGCAAATTCTACGTCATAACGACTTTCTATAGTTTGCGCATGCGTCCGGAAATAAGAAAAGCTTACTTCCACCGTTTTTTAAAATCACAGCTTCTAGAAGGTTTACATGATTTTTCTTAAAAAACACGAGTTTTTAGAAAATGTGTTTTATTTCATAAATTGAATCTACAAAGTATCCACATTCTACATCATAACGACTTTCTATAGTTTGCGCATGCGTCTGGAAATAAGAAAAGCTTACTTCCCCAGTTTTTTAAAATCACAGCTTCTACAAGGTTTACATGATTTCTTAAAAAACACGAGTTTTTAGAAAATGTGTTTTATTTCATAAATGGAATCAACAAAGTATGCACATTCTACGTCACAACGACTTTCTATAGTTTGCGCATGCGTTTGGAAATAAGAAAAGCTTACTTCCACCGTTTTTTAAAATCACAGCTTCTACAAGGTTTACATGATTTCGTAAAAAACACGTGTTTTTAGAAAATGTATTTTATTTCATAAATGGAATATACAAAGTATGCACATTTTAAGTCAGAAGGACTTTCTATAGTTTGCGCATACGTCCGGAAATAAGAAAAGCTTACTTCCACCGTTTTTTAAAATCACAGCTTCTAGAAGGTTTACATGATTTCGTAAAAAACACGAGTTTTTAGAAAATGTGTTTTATTTAATAAATGGAATCTACAAAGTATGCACATTCTACGTCATAACGACTTTCTATAGTTTGCGCATGCATCGGGAAATAAGAAAAGCTTACTTCTACCATTTTTTAAAATCACAGCTTCTAGAAGGTTTACATGATTTCTTAAAAAACATGAGTTTTTAGAAAATGTGTTTTATTTCATAAATGGGATCTACAAAGTATCCACATTCTACGTCATAACGACTTTCTATAGTTTGCGCATGCGTCCGGAAATAAGAAAAGCTTACTTCCGCCGTTTTTTAAAATCACTGCTTCTAGAAGGTTTACATGATTTCTTAAAAAACACGAATTTTTAGAAACTGTGTTTTATTTCATAAATGGAATCAACAAAGTATGCACATTCTACGTTATAATGACTTTCTATTGTTTGCGCATGCATTTGGAAATAAGAAAAACTTACTTCCCCCCGTTTTTTAAAATCACAGCTTCTAGAAGGTTTACATGATTTCTTAAAAAACACGAGTTTTTAGAAAATGTGTTTTAGTTCATAAATGGAATCAACAAAGTATGCACATTCTACGTCATAACGACTTCTATAGTTTGCGCGTGCGTTTGCAAATAAGAAAAGCTTACATCCCCCGTTTTTTTAAATCACAGCTTCTAGAAGGTTTACATGATTTCTTAAAAAACACGAGTTTTTAGAAAATGTGTTTTATTTCATAAATGGAATCAACAAAGTATGCACATTCTACGTCATAACGACTTCTATAGTTTGCGCGTGCGTTTGCAAATAAGAAAAGCTTACATCCCCCATTTTTTAAAATCACAGCTTCTAGAAGGTTTACATGAGTTCTTAAAAAACACGAGTTTTTAAAAAATGTGTTTTATTTCATAAATGGAATCAACAAAGTATGCACATTCTACGTCATAATGACTTTCTATAGTTTGCGCATGCGTTTGGAAATAAGAAAAACTTACTTCCCCCTTTTTTAAAATCACAGATTCTAGAAGGTTTACATGATTTCTTAAAAAACACGAGTTTTTAGAAAATGTGTTTTATTTCATAAATTTAATCAACAAAGTATGCACATTCTACGTCATAACGACTTTCTATAGTTTGTGCATGCGATCGGAAATAAGAAAAGCTTACTTCCCCCGTTTTTTAAAATCACAGCTTCTAGAAGGCTTACATGATTTCTTAAAAACAACGAGTTTTTAGAAAATGTGTTTCATTTCATAAATGAAATCTACAAAGTATGCACATTCTACGTCATAAGGACTTTCTATAGTTTTTGCATGCGTCCGGAAATAAGAAAAGCTTAATTCCCCCGTTTTTTAAAATCACAGCTTCTAGAAGGTTTACATGATTTCTTAAAACCCACGAGTTTTTAGAAAATGCGTTCTATTTCATAAATGGAATCAACAAAGTATGCACATTCTACGTCATAACGACTTTCTATAGTTTGCGCATGCGTCCGGAAATAAGAAAAGCTTACTTCGCCCGTTTTTTAAAATCACAGCTTCTAGAAGGTTTACATGATTTCTTAAAAAACACGAGTTTTTAGAAAATGTGTTTTATTTCATAAATGGAATCAGCAAAGTATGCACATTCTACGTCATAACGACTTTCTATAGTTTGTGGATGCGTCCGGAAATAAGAAAACCTTACTTCCACCGTTTTTTAAAATCACAACTTCTAGAAGGTTTACATGATTTCGTAAAAAACATGAGTTTTTAGAAAATGTGTTTTATTTCATAAATGGAATCTACAAAGTATGCACATTCTACGTCATAACGACTTTCTATAGTTTGCGCATGCGTCCGGAAATAAGAAAAGTTTACTTCCACCGTTTTTTAAAATCACAGCTTCTAGAAGGTTTACATGATTTCGTAAAAAACACGAGTTTTTAGAAAATGTGTTTTATTTCATAAATGGAATCTACAAAGTATGCACATTCTACGTCATAACGACTTTCTATAGTTTGCGCATGCGTCCGGAAATAAGAAAAGCTTACTTCCCCCGTTTTTTAAAATCACAGCTTCTAGAAGGTTTACATGATTTCTTAAAAAACACGAGTTTTTAGAAAATGTGTTTTATTTCATAAATGGAATCAACAAAGTATGCACATTCTATGTCATTAGGACTTTCTATAGTTTGTGCATGCGTCTGGAAATAAGAAAAGCTTACTTCCCCTGTTTTTTAAAATCACAGCTTCTAGAAAGTTTACATGATTTCGTAAAAAACACGAGTTTTTAGAAAATGTGTTTTATTTCATAAATGGAATCAACAAAGTATGCACATTCTACGTCATAACGAATTTCTATAGTTTGCGCATGCGTCCGGAAATAAGAAAATCTTACTTCCACCGTTTTTTAAAATCACAGCTTCTAGAAGGTTTACATGATTTCGTAAAAAACACGAGTTTTTAGAAAATGTGTTTTATTTCATAAATGGAATCTACAAACTATGCACATTCTATGTCATAACGACTTTCTATAGCTTGCGCATGCGTACGGAAATAAGAAAAGTTTACTTCCACCGTTTTTTAAAATCACAGCTTCTAGAAGGCTTACATGATTTCGTAAAAAACACGAGTTTTTAGAAAATGTGTTTTATTTCATAAATGGAATCTACAAAGTATGCACATTCTATGTCATAATGACTTTCTATAGTTTGCGCATGCGTCCGGAAATAAGAAAAGCTTACTTCCACCGTTTTTTAAAATCACAGCTTCTAGAAGGTTTACATGAGTTCTTAAAAAACACGAGTTTTTAGAAAATGTGCTTTATTTCATAAATGGAATCAACAAAGTATGCACATTCTACGTCATAATGACTTTATATAGTTTGCGCATGCGTTTGGAAATAAGAAAAGCTTACTTCCCCCGTTTTTTAAAATCACAGCTTCTAGAAGGCTTACATGATTTCTTAAAAAACATGAGTTTTTAGAAAATGTGTTTTATTTCATCAATGGAATCTACAAAGTATGCACATTCTACGTCATAAGGACTTTCTATAGTTTGTGCATGCGTCCGGAAATAAGAAAAGCTTAATTCCCCCGTTTTTTAAAATCACAGCTTCTAGAAGGTTTACATGATTTCTTAAAAAACACGAGTTTTGAGAAAATGTGTTTTATTTCATAAATGGAATCAACAAAGTATGCACATTCTACGTCATAACGACTTTCTATAGTTTGCGCATGCGTCCGGAAATAAAAAAAGCTTACTTCCACCGTTTTTTAAAATCATAGCTTCTAGAAGGTTTACATGATTTCGTAAAAAACACGAGTTTTCAGAAAATGTGTTTTATTTCATAAAAGGAATCTACAAAGTATGCACATTCTACGTCATAACTACCTTCTATAGTTTGCGCATGCGTTCGGAAATAAGAAAAGCTTACTTCCACCGTTTTTTAAAATCACAGCTTCTAGAAGGTTTACATGATTTCGTAAAAAACATGAGTTTTCAGAAAATGTGTTTTATTTCATAAATGGAATCTACAAAGTATGCACATTCTACGTCATAACGACCTTCTATAGTTTGCGCATGCGTCCGGAAATAAGAAAAGCTTACTTCCACCGTTTTTTAAAATCACAGCTTCTAGAAGGTTTACATGATTTCTTAAAAAACACGAGTTTTTAGAAAATGTGTTTTATTTCATAAATGGAATCAACAAAGTATGCACATTCTACGTCATAACAACTTTCTATAGTTTGCGCATTCGTCCGTAAATAAGAAAAGCTTACTTCCACCGTTTTTTAAAACCACAGCTTCTAGAAGGTTTACATGATTTCGTAAAAGACACGAGATTTTAGAAAATTTGTTTTATTTCATAAATGGAATCTACAAAGTATGCACATTCTACGTCATAACGACCTTCTATAGTTTGCGCAAGCTTCCGGAAATAAGAAAAGCTTACTTCCACCGTTTTTTAAAATCACAGCTTCTAGAAGTTTTACATGATTTCGTAAAAAACATGAGTTTTGAGAAAATGTGTTTTATTTTATAAATGGAATCAACAAAGTATGCAGATTGTACGTCATAACGACTTTCTATAGTTTGCGCATGCGTTTGGAAATAAGAAAAGCTTACTTCCCCCGTTTTTTAAAATCACAGCTTCTAGAAGGTTTACATGATTTCTTAAAAAACACGAGTTTTTAGAAAATGTGTTTTATTTCATAAATGGAATCTACAAAGTATGCACATTCTATGTCATAACGACTTTCTATAGTTTGCGCATGCGTCCGGAAATAAGAAAAGCTTACTTCCGCCGTTTTTAAAAATCACAGCTTCTCTAAGGTTTACATGCTTTCTAAAAAACATGAGTTTTGAGAAAATGTGTTTTATTTTATAAATGGAATCAACAAATTATGCAAATTCTATGTCATAACGACTTTCTATAGTTTTCGCATTCGTCCGGAAATAAGAAAAGCTTACTTCCACTGTTTTTTAAAATCACAGCTTCTAGAAGGTTTACATAATTTCGTAAAAAACACGAGTTTTTAGAAAATGTGCTTTATTTCATAAATGGAATATACAAAGTATGCACATTCTACATCATAACGACTTTCTATAGTTTGCGCATGCGTTTGGAAATAAGAAAAGCTTACTTCCCCCGTTTTTTAAAATCACAGCTTCTAGAAGGTTTACATGATTTCTTAAAAAACACGAGTTTTTAGAAAATGTGCTTTATTTCATAAATGGAATCTACAAAGTATGCACATTCTACGTCATAACGAGTTTCTATAGTTTGCGCATGCGTCCGGAAATAAAAAAAGCTTACTTCCACCATTTTTTAAAATCATAGCTTCTAGAAGGTTTACATGATTTCGTAAAAAACACGAGTTTTCAGAAAATGTGTTTTATTTCATAAATGGAATCTACAAAGTATGCACATTCTACGTCATAACTACCTTCTATAGTTTGCGCATGCATCCGGAAATAAGAAAAGCTTACTTCCACCGTTTTTTAAAATCACAGCTTCTAGAAGGTTTACATGATTTCGTAAAAAACATGAGTTTTCAGAAAATGTGTTTTATTTCATAAATGGAATCTACAAAGTATGCACATTCTATGTCATAACGACCTTCTATAGTTTGCGCATGCGTCCGGAAATAAGAAAAGCTTACTTCCACCGTTTTTTAAAATCACAGCTTCTAGAAGGTTTACATGATTTCTTAAAAAACACGAGTTTTTAGAAAATGTGTTTTATTTCATAAATGGAATCAACAAAGTATGCACATTCTACGTCATAAAAACTTTCTATAGTTTGCGCATTCATCCGGAAATAAGAAAAGCTTACTTCCACCGTTTTTCAAAATGACGGCTTCTAGAAGGTTTACATGATTTCTTAAAAAACACAAGTTTTTATAAAATGTGTTTTATTTCATCAATGGAATCAACGAAGTATGCACATTCTACATCATAACGATTTTCTATAGTTTGCGCATGCATCCGGAAATAAGAAAAGTTTACTTCCATAGTTTTTTAAAATCACATCTTCTAGAAGGTTTACATGATTTCTTAAAAAACACGAGTTTTTAGAAAATGTGTTTTATTTCATAAATGGAATCAACAAAGTATGCACATTCTACGTCATAACGACTTTCTATAGTTTGCGCATGCGTCCGGAAATAAGAAAAGCTTACTTCCACTATTTTTTAAAATCACAGCTTCTAGAAGGTTTACATGATTTCGTAAAAAACATGAGTTATTAAAAAATGTGTTTTATTTCATAAATGGAATCAACAAAGTATACACATTCTACGTCATAAGGACTTTCTATAGTTTACGCATTCGTCCAGAAATAAGAAAAGCTTACTTCCACCGTTTTTTAAAATCACAGCTTCTAGAAGGTTTACATGATTTCTTAAAAAACACGAGTTTTTAGAAAATGTGTTTTATTTCATAAATGGAATCTACAAAGTATGCACATTCTACGTCATAACGACTTTCTATAGTTTGCGCATGCGTTTGGAAATAATAAAAGCTTACTTCCACCGTTTTTTATAATCACAGCTTCTAGAAGGTTTACATGACTTCTTAAAAAACACGAGTTTCTAGAAAATGTGTTTTATTTCGTAAATGGAATCAACAAAGTATGCACTTTCTACGTCATAACGACTTTCTATAGTTTTGCGCATGTGTTTGGAAATAAGAAAAGCTTACTTCCCCCCGTTTTTTAAAATCACAGCTTCTAGAAGGTTTACATGGTTTCTTAAAAAACACGAGTTTTTAGAAAATTTGTTTTATTTCATAAATGGAATCTACAAAGTATGCACATTCTACGTCATAACGACTTTCTATAGTTTGCGCATGCGTCCGGAAATAAGAAAAGCTTACTTCCACCGTTTTTTAAAATCACAGCTTCTAGAAGGTTTACATGACTTCTTAAAAAACACGAGTTTCTAGAAAATGTGTTTTATTTCATAAATGGAATCAACAAAGTATGCACTTTCTACGTCATAACGACTTTCTATAGTTTGCGCATGTGTTTGGAAATAAGAAAAGCTTACTTCCCCCGTTTTTTAAAATCACAGCTTCTAGAAGGTTTACATGGTTTCTTAAAAAACACGAGTTTTTAGAAAATTTGTTTTATTTCATAAATGGAATCTACAAAGTATGCAAATTCTACGTCATAACGAATTTCAATAGTTTGCGCATTCGTCCGGAAATAAGAAAAGCTTACTTCCATCGTTTTTTAAAATCACAGCTTCTAGAAGGTTTACATGATTTCTTAAAAAACACGAGTTTTTAGAAAATGTATTTTATTTCATAAATGGAATCAACAAAGTATGCATATTCTACGTCATAACGACTTTCTATAGTTTGGGCATTCGTCCGGAAATAAGAAAATCTTACTTCCACCGTTTTTTAAAACCATAGCTTGTTGAAGGTTTACATGATTTCGTAAAAAACACGAGTTTTTAGAAAATGTGTTTTATTTCATAAATGGAATCTACAAAGTATGCACATTCTACGTCATAACGACTTTCTATAGTTTGCGCATGCATCCGGAAATAAGAAAAGCTTACTTTCCCCGTTTTTTAAAATCACAGCTTCTAGAAGGTTTACATGATTTGTTAAAAAACACGAGTTTTTAGAAAATGTGTTTTATTTCATAAATCAAATCTACAATTTATGCACATTCTACGTCATAACGACTTTCTATAGTTTGCGCATGCGGCCAGAAATAAGAAAAGCTTACTTCCCCCGTTTTTTAAAATCACAGCTTCTAGAAGGTTTACATGATTTCGTAAAAAACACAAGTTTTTAGAAAATGTGTTTTATTTTATAAATGGAATCTACAAAGTATGCACATTCTACGTCATAACGACTTTCTATTCTTTGCGCATGCGTCCGGAAAAAATAAAAGCTTACTTCCCTCGTTTTTTAAAATCACAGCTTCTAGAAGGTTTACATGATTTCTTAAAAAACACGAGTTTTTAGAAAATGTGTTTTATTTCATAAATGGAATCAACAAAGTATGCAAATTCTACGTCATAACGACTTTCTATAGTTTGCTCATTCGTCCGGAAATAAGAAAAGCTTACTTCCACCGTTTTTTAAAACCACAGCTTGTTGAAGGTTTACATGATTTCGTAAAAAACACGAGTTTTTAGAAAATGTGTCTTATTTCATAAATGCAATCTACAAAGTATGCACATTCTACGTCACAACGACTTTCTATTGTTTGCGCATGCATCCGGAAAAGAAAAAAAGCTTACTTCCCCCGTTTTTTAAAATCACATCTTCTAGAAGGTTTACATGATTTCTTAAAAAACAAGAGTTTTTAGAAAATGTGTTTTATTTCATAAATGGAATCAACAAAGTATGCACATACTACATCATAACGACTTTGTATAGTTTGCGCTTGCGTTTGGAAATAAGAAAAGATTACTTCCCCCGTTTTTTAAAATCACAGCTTCTAGAAGGTTTAAATGATTTCTTAAAAAACACGAGTTTTTAGAAAATGTGTTTTATTTCATCAATGGAATCAACAAAGTATGCACATTCTACATCATAACGACTTTCTATAGTTTGCGCATGCATCCGGAAATAAGAAAAGCTTAATTTCACCATTTTTTAAAATCAAAGATTCTAGAAGGTTTACATGATTTCATAAAAAACACGAGTTTTTAGAAAATGTGCTTTATTTCATAAATGGAATCTAGAAAGTATGCACATTCTATGTCATAAGGACTTTCTATAGTTTGCGCATGCGTTCGGAAATAAGAAAAGCTTACTTCCACTGTTTTTAAAAATCACAGCTTCTATAAGGTTTACATGCTTTCTAAAAAACATGAGTTTTGAGAAAATGTGTTTTATTTTATAAATGGAATCAACAAAGTATGCAAATTCTATATCATAACGACTTTCTATAGTTTTCGCATTCGTCCGGAAATAAGAAAAGCTTACTTCCACTGTTTTTTAAAATCACAGCTTCTAGAAGGTTTACAAAATTTCGTAAAAAACACGAGTTTTTAGAAAATGTGCTTTATTTCATAAATGGAATCTACAAAGTATGCACATTCTACGTCATAACGACTTTCTATAGTTTGCGCATGCGTTTGGAAATAAGAAAAGCTTACTTCCCCCGTTTTTTAAAATCACAGCTTCTAGAAGGTTTACATGATTTCTTAAAAAACACGAGTTTTTAGAAAATGTGCTTTATTTCATAAATGGAATCTACAAAGTATGCACATTCTACGTCATAACGAGTTTCTATAGTTTGCACATGCGTCCGGAAATAAAAAAAGCTTACTTCCACCGTTTTTTAAAATCATAGCTTCTAGAAGGTTTACATGATTTCGTAAAAAACACAAGTTTTCAGAAAATGTGTTTTATTTCATAAATGGAATCTACAAAGTATGCACATTCTACGTAATAACTACCTTCTATAGTTTGCGCATGCGTCCGGAAATAAGAAAAGCTTACTTCCACCGTTTTTTAAAATCACAGCTTCTAGAAGGTTTACATGATTTCGTAAAAAACATGAGTTTTCAGAAAATGTGTTTTATTTCATAAATGGAATCTACAAAGTATGCACATTCTACGTCATAACGACCTTCTATAGTTTGCGCATGCGTCCGGAAATAAGAAAAGCTTACTTCCACCGTTTTTTAAAATCACAGCTTCTAGAAGGTTTACATGATTTCTTAAAAAACACGAGTTTTTAGAAAATGTGTTTTATTTCATAAATGGAATCAACAAAGTATGCACATTCTACATCATGACAACTTTCTATAGTTTGCGCATTCGTCCGGAAATAAGAAAAGCTTACTTCCACCGTTTTTCAAAATGACGGCTTCTAGAAGGTTTACATGATTTCTTAAAAAACACATTTTTTATAAAATATGTTTTATTTCATCAATGCAATCAACGAAGTATGCACATTCTACATCATAACGACTTTCTATAGTTTGCGAATGCATCCGGAAATAAGAAAAGCTTACTTCCACAGTTTTTTAAAATCACATCTTCTAGAAGGTTTGCATGATTTCTTAAAAAACACGAGTTTTTAGAAAATGTGTTTTATTTCATAAATGGAATCAACAAAGTATGCACATTCTACGTCATAACGACTTTCTATAGTTTGCGCATGCGTCCGGAAATAAGAAAAGCTTACTTCCACTATTTTTTAAAATCACAGCTTCTAGAAGGTTTACATGATTTTGTAAAAAACAAGAGTTATTAGAAAATGTGTTTTATTTCATAAATGGAATCAACAAAGTATGCACATTCTACTTCATAAGGACTTTCTATAGTTTACGCATTCGTCCAGAAATAAGAAAAGCTTACTTCCACCGTTTTTTAAAACCACAACTTCTAGAAGGTTTACATGATTTCGTAAAAAACACGAGTTTTTAGAAAATGTGTTTTATTTCATAAATGGAATCTACAAAGTATGCACATTCTACATCATAACGACTTTCTATAGTTTGCGCAAGCGTCCGGAAATAAGAAAAGCTTACTTCCACCGTTTTTTAAAATCACAGCTTCTAGAAGGTTTACATGATTTCATAAAAAACATGAGTTTTGAGAAAATGTGTTTTATTTTATAAATGGAATCAACAAAGTATGCACATTCTACGTCATAACGACTTTCTATAGTTTGCGCATGCATTTGGAAATATGAAAAGATTACTTCCCCCGTTTTTTAAAATCACAGCTTCTAGAAGGTTTACATGATTTCGTAAAAAACACGAGTTTTTAGAAAATGTGTTTTATTTCATAAATGGAATCGACAAAGTATGCACATTCTACGTCATAAGGACTTTCTATAGTTTGCGCGTGCGTCGGGAAATAAAAAAAGCTTACTTCCACCGTTTTTTAAAATCATAGCTTCTAGAAGGTTTACATGATTTCGTAAAAAACACAAGTTTTCAGAAAATGTGTTTTATTTCATAAATGGAATCTACAAAGTATGCACATTCTACGTCATAACAACCTTCTATAGTTTGCGCAAGCTTCCGGAAATAAGAAAAGCTTACTTCCACCGTTTTTTAAAATCACAGCTTCTAGAAGTTTTACATGATTTCGTAAAAAACATGAGTTTTGAGAAAATGTGTTTTATTTTATAAATGGAATCAACAAAGTATGCACATTGTACGTCATAACGACTTTCTATAGTTTGCGCATGCGTTTGGAAATAAGAAAAGCTTACTTCCCCCGTTTTTTAAAATCACAGCTTCTAGAAGGTTTACATGATTTCTTAAAAAACACGAGTTTTTAGAAAATGTGCTTTATTTCATAACTGGAATCTACAAAGTATGCACATTCTATGTCATAACGACTTTCTATAGTTTGCGCATGCGTCCGGAAATAAGAAAAGCTTACTTCCACCGTTTTTAAAAATCACAGCTTCTATAAGGTTTACATGCTTTCTAAAAAACATGAGTTTTGGGAAAATGTGTTTTATTTTATAAATGGAATCAACAAAGTATAAAAATTCTATGTCATAACGACTTTCTATAGTTTTCGGATTTGTCCGGAAATAAGAAAAGCTTACTTCCACTGTTTTTTAAAATCACAGCTTCTAGAAGGTTTACATAATTTCGTAAAAAACACGAGTTTTTAGAAAATGTGCTTTACTTCATAAATGGAATCTACAAAGTATGCACATTCTACGTCATAACGACTTTCTATAGTTTGCGCATGCGTTTGGAAATAAGAAAAGCTTACTTCCCCCATTTTTTAAAATCACAGCTTCTAGAAGGTTTACATGATTTCTTAAAAAACACGAGTTTTTAGAAAATGTGCTTTATTTCATAAATGGAATCTACAAAGTATGCACATTCTATGTCATAACGAGTTTCTATAGTTTGCGCATGCGTCCGGAAATAAAAAAAGCTTACTTCCACCGTTTTTTAAAATCATAGCTTCTAGAAGGTTTACATGATTTCGTAAAAAACACGAGTTTTCAGAAAATGTGTTTTATTTGATAAATGGAATCTACAAAGTATGCACATTCTACGTCATAACTACCTTCTATAGTTTGCGCATGCGTCCGGAAATAAGAAAAGCTTACTTCCACCGTTTTTTAAAATCACAGCTTCTAGAAGGTTTACATGATTTCGTAAAAAACATGAGTTTTCAGAAAATGTGTTTTATTTCATAAATGGAATCTACAAAGTATGCACATTCTACGTCATAACGACCTTCTATAGTTTGTGCATTCGTCCGGAAATAAGAAAAGCTTGCTTCCACCGTTTTTTGAAATCACAGCTTCTAGAAGGTTTACATGATTTCGTAAAAAACACGAGTTTTTAGAAAATGTGTTTTATTTCATAAATGGAATCAACAAAGTATGCACATTCTACGTCATAACAACTTTCTATAGTTTGCGCATTCGTCCGGAAATAAGAAAAGCTTACTTCCACCGTTTTTCAAAATGACGGCTTCTAGAAGGTTTACATGATTTCTTAAAAAACACAAGTTTTTATAAAATGTGTTTTATTTCATCAATGGAATCAACGTAGTATGCACATTCTACATCATAACGACTTTCTATAGTTTGCGCATACATCCGGAAATAAGAAAAGCTTACTTCCACAGTTTTTTAAAATCACATCTTCTAGAAGGTTTACATGATTTCTTAAAAAACACGAGTTTTTAGAAAATGTGTTTTATTTCCTAAATGGAATCAACAAAGTATGCACATTCTACGTCATAATGACTTTCTATAGTTTGCGCATGCGTTCGGAAATAAGAAAAGCTTACTTCCACTATTTTTTAAAATCACAGCTTCTAGAAGGATTACATGATTTCGTAAAAAACATGAGTTATTAGAAAATGTGTTTTATTTCATAAATGGAATCAAGAAAGTATGCACATTCTACGTCATAAGGACTTTCTATAGTTTACGCATTCGTCCAGAAATAAGAAAAGCTTACTTCCACCGTTTTTTAAAACCACAGCTTCTAGAAGGTTTACATGATTTCGTAAAAAACACGAGTTTTTAGAAAATGTGTTTTATTTCATAAATGGAATCTACAAAGTATGCACATTCTACGTCATAACGACTTTCTATAGTTTGCACAAGCGTCCGGAAATAAGAAAAGCTTACTTCCACCGTTTTTTAAAATCACAGCTTCTAGAAGTTTTACATGATTTCGTAAAAAACAGGAGTTTTGAGAAAATGTGTTTTATTTTATAAATGGAATCAACAAAGTATGCACATTCTATGTCATAACGACTTTCTATAGTTTGCGCATGCATTTGGAAATATGAAAAGATTACTTCCTCCATTTTTTAAAATCACAGCTTCTAGAAGGTTTACATGATTTCGTAAAAAACACGAGTTTTTAGAAAATGTGTTTTATTTCATAAATGGAATCGACAAAGTATGCACATTCTACGTCATAAGGACTTTCTATAGTTTGCGCGTGCGTCGGGAAATAAGAAAAGCTTACTTCCACCGTTTTTTAAAATCACAGCTTCTAGAAGGTTTACATCATTTCTTAAAAAACACGAGTTTTTAGCAAATGTGTTTTATTTCATAAATGGAATCACCAAAGTATGCACATTCTACGTCATAACGACTTTCTATAGTTTGCGCATTCGTCCGGAAATAAGAAAAGCTTACTTCCACCGTTTTTTAAAATCACAACTTCTAGAAGGTTTACATGATTTCGTAAAAAACACGAGTTTTTAGAAAATCTGTTTTATTTCATAAATGGAATCTACAAAGTATGCACATTCTACATCATAACGACTTTCTATAGTTTTCGCATGCGTCCGGAAATAAGAAAATCTTACTTCCCCCGTTTTTTAAAATCACAGCTTCTAGAAGGTTTACATGATTTCGTAAAAAACATGAGTTTTGAGAAAATGTGTTATATTTTATAAATGGAATCAACAAAGTATGCACATTCTATGTCATAATGACTTTCTATAGTTTGCGCATGCGTTTGGAAATAAGAAAAGCTTACTTCCACCGTTTTTTAAAATCACAGCTTCTAGAAGGTTTACATGATTTCGTAAAAAACACGAGTTTTTAGAAAATGTGTTTTATTTCATAAATGGAATCAACAAAGTATACAAATTCTACGTCATAACGACTTTCTATAGTTTGCGCATTCGTCCGAAAATAAGAAAAGCTTACTTCCCCAGTTTTTTAAAATCACAGCTTCTAGAAGGTTTACATGATTTCTTAAAAAACACGAGTTTTTAGAAAATGTGTTTTATTTCATAAATGGAATCAACAAAGTATGCACATTCTATGTCATAACGACTTTCTATAGTTTGCGCATGCGTTTGGAAATAAGAAAAGCTTACTTCCCCCGTTTTTTAAAATTACAGCTTCTAGAAGGTTTACATGATTTCTTAAAAAACACGAGTTTTTAGAAAATGTGTTTTATTTCATAAATGGAATCAACAAAGTATGCACATTCTACGTCATAACGACTTTCTCTAGTTTGCGCATGCGTCTGGAAATAAAAAAATATTACTTCCACCGTTTTTTAAAATCACAGCTTCTAGAAGGTTTACATGATTTCGTAAAAAACATGAGTTTTTAGAAACAGTGTTTTATTTCATAAATGGAATCTACAAAGTATGCACATTCTACGTCATAACGACTTTCTATAGTTTGCGCATGCATCCGGAAATAAGAAAAGCTTACTTCCACCGTTTTTTAAAATCACAGCTTCTAGAAGGTTTACATGATTTCTTAAAAAACACGAGTTTTTAGAAAATGTGTTTTATTTCATAAATGGAATCAACAAAGTATGCACATTCTACGTCATAACGAATTTCTATAGTTTGGGCATTCGTCCGGAAATAAGAAAAGCTTACTTCCACCGTTTTTTAAAACCACAGCTTTTTGAAGGTTTACATGATTTCGTAAAAAACACGAGTTTTTAGAAAATGTGTTTTATTTCATAAATGGAATCTACAAAGTATGCACATTCTACGTCATAACGACTTTCTATAGTTTGCGCATGCGTCTGGAAATAAGAAAATATTACTTCCACCGTTTTTTAAAATCACAGCTTCTAGAAGGTTTACATGATTTCTTAAAAAACACGAGTTTTTAGAAAATGTGTTTTATTTCATAAATGGAATCAACAAAGTATGCACATTCTACGTCATAACGACTTTCTATAGTTTGGGAATTCGTCCGGAAATAAGAAAAGCTTACTTCCACCGTTTTTTAAAACCACAGCTTGTTGAAGGTTTACATGACTTCGTAAAAAACACGAGTTTTTAGAAAATGTGTTTTATTTCATAAATGGAATCTACAAAGTATGCACATTCTACGTCATAACGACTTTCTATAGTTTGGGCATTCGTCCGGAAATAAGAAAAATTTACTTCCACCATTTTTTAAAACCACAGCTTGTTGAAGGTTTACATGATTTCGTAAAAAACACGAGTTTTTAGAAAATGTGTTTTATTTCATAAATGGAATCTACAAAGTATGCACATTCTACGTCATAACGACTTTCTATAGTTTGCGCATGCGTCTGGAAATAAGAAAATATTACTTCCACCGTTTTTTAAAATCACAGCTTCTAGAAGGTTTACATGATTTCGTAAAAAACACGAGTTTTTAGAAACAATGTTTTATTTCATAAATGGAATCTACAAAGTATGCACATTCTACGTCATAACCACTTTCTATAGTTTGCGCATGCGTCTGGAAATAAGAAAAGCTTACTTCCACCGTTTTTTAAAATCACAGCTTCTAGAAGGTTTACATGATTTCTTAAAAAACACGAGTTTTTAGAAAATGTGTTTTATTTCATAAATGGAATCAACAAAGTATGCACATTCTACGTCATAACGACTTTCTATAGTTTGGGCATTCGTCCGGAAATAAGAAAAGCTTACTTCCACCGTTTTTTAAAACCACAGCTTGTTGAAGGTTTACATGATTTCGTAAAAAACACGAGTTTTTAGAAAATGTGTTTTATTTCATAAATGGAATCTACAAAGTATGCACATTCTACGTCATAACGACTTTCTATAGTTTGGGCATTCGTCCGGAAATAAGAAAAGCTTACTTCCACCGTTTTTTAAAACCACAGCTTGTTGAAGGTTTACATGATTTCATAAAAAACACGAGTTTTTAGAAAATGTGTTTTATTTCATAAATGGAATCTACAAAGTATTCACATTCTACGTCATAATGACTTTCTATAGTTTGCGCATGCATCCGGAAATAAGAAAAGCTTACTTCCCCCGTTTTTTAAAATCACAGCTTCTAGAAGGTTTACATGATTTCTTAAAAAACACGGGTTTTTAGAAAATATGTTTTATTTCACAAATGGAATCAACAAAGTATGCACATTCTACGTCATAACGACTTTCTATAGTTTGCGCTTGCGTTTGGAAATAAGAAAAGCTTACTTCCCCCGTTTTTTAAAATCACAGCTTCTAGAAGGTTTACATGATTTCTTAAAAAACAAGATTTTTTAGAAACAGTGTTTTATTTCATAAATGGAATCAACAAAGTATGCACATTCTACGTCATAACGACTTTCTATAGTTTACGCATTCGTCCAGAAATAAGAAAAGCTTACTTCCACCGTTTTTTAAAATCACAGCTTCTAGAAGGTTTACATGATTTCGTAAAAAACACGAGTTTTTAGAAAATGTGTTTTATTTTATAAATGGAATATACAAAGTATGCACATTCTACGTCATAACGACTTTCTATTCTTTGCGCATGCGTCCGGAAAAAATAAAAGCTTACTTCCCCCGTTTTTTATAATCACAGCTTCTAGAAGGTTTACATGATTTCTTAAAAAACACGAGTTTTTAGAAAATGTGTTTTATTTCATAAATGGAATCAACAAAGTATGCAAATTCTACGTCATAACGACTTTCTATAGTTTGCGCATTCGTCCAGAAATAAGAAAAGCTTACTTCCACCGTTTTTTAAAACCACAGCTTGTTGAAGGTTTACATGATTTCGTAAAAAAAACGAGTTTTTAGAAAATGTGTTTTATTTCATAAATGGAATCTACAAAGTATGCACATTCTACGTCATAACGACTTTCTATTGTTTGCGCATGCATCCGGAAAAAAGAAAAGCTTACTTCCCCCGTTTTTTAAAATCACAGCTTCTAGAAGGTTTACATGATTTCTTAAAAAACACGAGTTTTTAGAAAATGTGTTTTATTTCATAAATGGAATCAACAAAGTATGCACATTATACGTCATAACGAATTTCTATAGTTTGCGCATGCATCCGGAAATAAGAAAAGCTTACTTCCCCCGTTTTTTAAAATCACAGCTTCTAGAAGGTTTACATGATTTCTTAAAAAACAAGATTTTTTAGAAACAGTGTTTTATTTCATAAATGGAATCAACAAAGTATGCACATTCTACGTCATAACGACTTTCTATAGTTTACGCATTCGTCCAGAAATAAGAAAAGCTTACTTCCACTGTTTTTTAAAATCACAGCTTCTAGAAGGTTTACATGATTTCGTAAAAAACACGAGTTTTTAGAAAATGTGTTTTATTTTATAAATGGAATATACAAAGTATGCACATTCTACGTCATAACGACTTTCTATTCTTTGCGCATGCGTCCGGAAAAAATAAAAGCTTACTTCCCCCGTTTTTTATAATCACAGCTTCTAGAAGGTTTACATGATTTCTTAAAAAACACGAGTTTTTAGAAAATGTGTTTTATTTCATAAATGGAATCAACAAAGTATGCAAATTCTACGTCATAACGACTTTCTATAGTTTGCGCATTCGTCCAGAAATAAGAAAAGCTTACTTCCACCGTTTTTTAAAACCACAGCTTGTTGAAGGTTTACATGATTTCGTAAAAAAAACGAGTTTTTAGAAAATGTGTTTTATTTCATAAATGGAATCTACAAAGTATGCACATTCTACGTCATAACGACTTTCTATTGTTTGCGCATGCATCCGGAAATAAGAAAAGCTTACTTCCACCGTTTTTTTAAAGCACAGCTTCTAGAAGGTTTACATGATTTCGTAAAAAACACGAGTTTTTAGAAAATATGTTTTATTTCATAAATGCAATCTACAAAGTATGCACATTATACGTCATAACGAATTTCTATAGTTTGCGCATGCGTCCGGAAATAAGAAAAGCTTACTTCCCCCGATTTTTAAATTCACAGCTTCTAGAAGGTTTACATGATTTCTTAAAAAACACGAGTTTTTAGAAAATGTGTTTTATTTCATAAATGGAATCAACAAAGTATGCACATTCTACGTCTTAACGACTTTCTATAGTTTGCGCATCCATTTGGAAATAAGAAAAGCTTTCTTCCCCTGTTTTTTCAAATCACAGCTTCTAAAAGGTTTACATGGTTTCTTAAAAAACACGAGTTTTTAGAAAATCTATTTTATTTCATAAATGGAATCAAAAAAGTATGCACATTGTACGTCATAACGACTTTCTATAGTTTGCGCATGTGTCCGGAAATAAGAAAAGCTTACTTCCATCGTTTTTTAAAAGCACAGCTTCTAGAAGGTTTACATGATTTCTTAAAAAACACGAGTTTTTAGAAAATGTGTTTTATTTCATAAATGGAATCAACAAAGTATGCACATTCTACGTCATAACGACTTTCTATAGTTTGTGCATTCGTCCGGAAATAAGAAAAGCTTACTTCCACCGTTTTTTAAAATCACAGCTTCTAGAAGGTTTACATGATTTTGTAAAAAACACGAGTTTTTAAAAAATGTGTTTTATTTCATAAATGGAATCTACAAAGTATGCACATTCTACGTCATAACGACTTTCTATAGTTTGCGCATGCGTACGGAAATAAGAAAAGCTTACTTCCCCGTTTTTCTAAATCGCAGCTTCTAGAAGGTTTACATGATTTCTTAAAAAACACGAGTTTTTAGAAAATGTGTTTTATTTCATAAATGGAATCAACAAAGTACGCACATTCTACGTCATAACGACTTTCTATAGTTTTCGCACGCGTTGGGAAATAAGAAAAGCTTATTTCCCCCGTTTATTAAAATCACAGCTTCTAGAAGGTTTACATGATTTCTTAAAAAACACTAGTTTTTAGAAAATGTGTTTTATTCCATAAATGGAATCAACAAAGTATGCACATTCTCCGTCATTACGACTTTCTATAGTTTGCGCTTGCGTTTGGAAATAAGAAAAGCTTACTTCCCCCATTTATTAAAATCACATCTTCTATAAGGTTTACATGATTTCTTAAAAACCACTAGTTTTTAGAAAATGTGTTTTATTTCATAAATGGAATAAAAAAAGTATGCACATTCTACGTCATAACGACTTCTATAGTTTGCGCATGCGTTTGGAAATAAGAAAAGCTTACTTCTCCCGTATTTTAAAATCACAGCTTCTAGAAGGTTTAAATGATTTCTTAAAAAACACGAGTTGTTAGAAAATGTGTTTTATTTCATAAATGGAATCAACAAAGTATGCACATTCTACGTCATAACGACTTTCTATAGTTTGCGCATGCGTCCGGAAATAAGAAAAGCTTACTACCACCATTTTTTAAAATCACAGCTTCTAGAAGGTTTACATGATTTCTTAAAAAACACGAGTTTTTAGAAAATGTGTTTTATTTCATAAATGGAATCTACAAAGGATGCACATTCTATGTCATAAAGACTTTCTATAGTTTTCACATGCGTCCGGAAATAAGAAACGCTTACGTCCACCGTTTTTTAAAATCACAGCTTCTAGAAGGTTTACATGATTTCGTAAAAAACACGAGTTTTCAGAAAATGTGTTTTATTTCATAAATGGAATCTACAAAGTATGCACATTCTACCTCATAACGAATTTCTATAGTTTGCGAATGCATCCGGAAATAAGAAAATCTTACTTCCACCGTTTTTTAAAATCACAGCTTCTAGAAGGTTTACATGATTTCGTAAAAAACACGAGTTTTTAGAAAATGTGTTTTATTTCATAAATGGAATCTACAAAGTATGCACATTCTACGTCATAACGACTTTCTATAGTTTGTGCATGCGTCCGGAAATAAGAAAAGCTTACTTCCCCCGTTTTTTCAAATCACAGCTTCTAGAAGGTTTACATAATTTCTTTAAAAACACGAGTTTTTAGAAAATGTGTTTTATTTCATCAATGGAATCAACAAAGTATGCACATTCTACGTAATAACGACTTTCCATAGTTTGCGCATGCATTTGGAAATAAGAAAAGCTTACTTCCCCTGTTTTTTAAAATCACAGCTTCTAGAAGGTTTACATGATTTCTTAAAAAACATGAGTTTTTAGAAAATGTGTTTTATTTCATAAATGGAATCAACAAAGTATGCACATTCTATGTCATAACGACTTTCTATAGTTTGCGCATGCGTCCGGAAATAAGAAAAGCTTACTTCCACCGTTTTTTAAAATCACAGCTTCTAGAAGGTTTACATGATTTCGTAAAAAACACGAGTTTTTAGAAAATGTGTTATATTTCATAAATGGAATCTACAAAGTATGCAGATTCTACGTCATAACGAATTTCTATAGTTTGCGCATGCGTCCGGAAATAAGAAAAGCTTACTTCCACCGTTTTTTAAAATCACAGCTTCTAGAAAGTTTACATGATTTCTTAAAAAACACGAGTTTTTAGAAAATGTGTTTTATTTCATAAATGGAATCAACAAAGTATGCACATTCTACGTCATAACGACTTTCTATAGTTTGCGCATGCGTTTGGAAATAAGAAAAGCTTACTTCCCCCGTTTTTTAAAATCACGGCTTCTAGAAGGTTTACATGATTTTTTAAAAAACACCAGTTTTTAGAAAATATGTTTTATTTCATAAATGGAATCAACAAAGTATGCATATTCTACGTCATAATGACTTTCTATAGTTTGCGCATGCGTCCGGAAATAAGAAAAGCTTACTTCCACCGTTTTTTAAAATCACAGCTTCTAGAAGGTTTACATGATTTCGTAAAAAAAATGACTTTTTAGAAAATGTGTTATATTTCATAAATGGAATCTACAAAGTATGCACATTCTACGTCATAACGACTTTCTATAGTTTGCGCATGCGTCCGGAAATAAGAAAAGCTTACTTCCACCGTTTTTTAAAATCACAGCTTCTAGAAGGTTTTCATGATTTCGTAAAAAACCCGAGTTTTTAGAAAATGTGTTATATTTCATAAATGGAATCTACAAAGTATGCACATTCTACGTCATAACGACTTTCTATAGTTTGCGCATGCGTCCGGAAATAAGAAAAGCTTACTTCCCCCGTTTTTTAAAATCACAGCTTCTAGAAGGTTTACATCATTTCTTAAAAAACACGAGTTTTTAGAAAATGTGTTTTATTTCAAAAAGGGAATCATCAAAGTATGCAAATTCTACGTCATAACGACTTTCTATAGTATGCGCATGCGTCCGAAAATAAGAAAAGCTTACATCCACCGTTTTTTAAATCACATCTTCTAGAAGGTTTACATGATTTCGTAAAAAACACGAGTTTTTAGAAAATGTGTTTTATTTCATAAATGGAATCTACAAAGTATGTACATTCTACGTCATAACGACTTTCTATAGTTTGCGCGTGCGTACGGAAATAAGAAAAGCTTACTTCCCCCGTTTTTCTAAATCGCAGCTTCTAGAAGGTTTACATGATTTCTTAAAAAACATGAGTTTTAGAAAATGTGTTTTACTTCATATATGGAATCAACAAAGTATGCACATTCTACGTCATAACGACTTTCTATAGTTTTCGCATGCGTTGGGAAATAAGAAAAACTTACTTCCCCCGTTTATTAAAATCACAGATTCTAGAAGGTTGACATGATTTCTTAAAAACCACTAGTTTTTAGAAAATATGTTTTATTTCATAAATGGAATCAAAAAAGTATGCACATTCTACGTCATAACGACTTCTATAGTTTGCGCATGCGTTTGGAAATAAGAAAAGCTTACTTCTCCCGTATTTTAAAATCACAGCTTCTAGAAGGTTTAAATGATTTCTTAAAAAACACGAGTTGTTAGAAAATGTGTTTTATTTCATAAATGGAATCCACGAAGTATGCACATTCTACGTCATAACGAATTTCTATAGTTTGCGCATGCGTCCGGAAATAAGAAAAGCTTACTTCTACCATTTTTTAAAATCACAGCTTCTAGAAGGTTTACATGATTTCTTAAAAAACACGAGTTTTTAGAAAATGTGTTTTATTTCATAAATGGAATCTACAAAGTATGCACATTCTATGTCATAACGACTTTCTATAGTTTTCACATGCGTCCGGAAATAAGAAACGCTTACATCCACCGTTTTTTAAAATCACAGCTTCTAGAAGGTTTACATGATTTCGTAAAAAACACGAGTTTTTAGAAAATGTGTTTTATTTCATAAATTGAATCTACAAAGTATGCACATTCTACCTCATAACGAATTTCTATAGTTTGCGAATGCATCCGGAAATAAGAAAATCTTACTTCCACCGTTTTTTAAAATCACAGATTCTAGAAGGTTTACATGATTTCGTAAAAAACACGAGTTTTTAGAAAATGTGTTTTATTTCATAAATGGAATCTACAAAGTATGCACATTCTACATCATAACGACTTTCTATAGTTTGTGCATGCGTCCGGAAATAAGAAAAGCTTACTTCCCCCGTTTTTTCAAATCACAGCTTCTAGAAGGTTTACATAATTTCTTAAAAAACACGAGTTTTTAGAAAATGTGTTTTATTTCATCAATGGAATAAAAAAAGTATGCACATTCTACGTAATAACGACTTTCCATAGTTTGCGCATGCATTTGGAAATAAGAAAAGCTTACTTCCCCCGTTTTTTAAAATCACAGCTTCTAGAAGGTTTACATGATTTCTTAAAAAACATGAGTTTTTAGAAAATGTGTTTTATTTCATAAATGGAATCAACAAAGTATGCACATTCTATGTCATAACGACTTTCTATAGTTTGCGCATGCGTCCGGAAATAAGAAAAGCTTACTTCCACCGTTTTTTAAAATCACAGCTTCTAGAAGGTTTACATGATTTCGTATAAAACACGAGTTTTTAGAAAATGTGTTATATTTCATAAATGGAATCTACAAAGTATGCACATTCTACGTCATAACGACTTTCTATAGTTTGCGCATGCGTCCGGAAATAAGAAAAGCTTACTTCCACCGTTTTTTAAAATCACAGCTTCTAGAAAGTTTACATGATTTCTTAAAAAACACGAGTTTTTAGAAAATGTGTTTTATTTCATAAATGGAATCAACAAAGTATGCACATTCTACGTCATAACGACTTTCTATAGTTTGCGCATGCATCCGGAAATAAGAAAAGCTTACTTCCACCGTTTTTTAAAATCACATCTTCTAGAAGGTTTACATGATTTCTTAAAAAACACGAGTTTTTAGAAAATATGTTTTATTTCATAAATGGAATCAACAAAGTATGCACATTCTACGTCATAACGACTTTCTATAGTTTGCGCATGCGTCCGGAAATAAGAAAAACTTACTTCCACTATTTTTTAAAATCACAGCTTCTAGAAGGTTTACATGATTTCGTAAAAAACACGAGTTATTAGAAAATATGTTTTATTTCATCAATGGAATCAACAAAGTATCCACATTCTACATCATAACGACATTATATAGTTTGCGCCTTCATTCGGAAATAAGAAAAGCTTACTTCCACCGTTTTTTAAAATCACCGCTTCTAGAAGGTTTACATGATTTCTTAAAAAACACGAGTTTTTAGAAAATGTGTTTTATTTCATAAATGGAATCAACAAAGTATGCACATTCTACGTCATAAGGACTTTCTATAGTTTACGCATTCGTCCAGAAATAAGAAAAGCTTACTTCCATTGTTTTTTAAAACCACAGCTTCTAGAAGGTTTACATGATTTCGTAAAAAACACGAGTTTTTAGAAAATGTGTTTTATTTCATAAATGGAATCTACAAAGCATGCACATTCTACGTCATAATGACTTTCTATAGTTTGCGCATGCGTCCGGAAATAAGAAAAACTTACTTCCACCGTTTTTTAAAATCACAGCTTCTAAAACGTTTACATGATTTCTTAAAAAACACGAGTTTTTAGAAAATGTGTTTTATTTCATAAATGGAATCAACAAAGTATGCACATTCTACGTCATAACGACTTTCTATAGTTTGCGCATGCATCCGGAAATAAGAAAAGCTTACTTCCGCCGTTTTTTAAAATCACATCTTCTAGAAGGTTTACATGATTTCTTAAAAAACACGAGTTTTTAGAAAATATGTTTTATTTCATAAATGGAATCAACAAAGTATGCACATTCTACGTCATAGGGACTTTCTATAGTTTGCGCGTGCGTCCGGAAATAAGAAAAGCTTACTTCCACCATTTTTTACAATCACAGCTTCTAGAAGGTTTACATGATTTCTTAAAAAACACGAGTTTTTAGAAAATGTGTTTTATTTCATAAATGGAATCAAAAAAGTATGCACATTCCACGTCATAAAGACTTTCTACAGTTTGCACATGCGTTTGGAAATAAGAAAAGCTTACTTCCCCCGTTTTTTAAAATTACAGATTCTAGAAGGTTTACATGATTTGTTAAAAAACACGAGTTTTAGAAAATGTGTTTTATTTCATAAATGGAATCAACAAAGTATGCACATTGTATGTCATAACAACTTTCTCTAGTTTGCGCATGCGTCCGGAAATAAGAAAAGCTTACTTCCACCGTTTTTTAAAATCACAGCTTCTAGAAGGTTTACATGATTTCGTAAAAAAACACGAGTTTTTAGAAAATGTGTTTTATTTCATAAATGGAATCAACAAAGTATGCACATTCTACGTCATAACAACTTTCTATAGTTTGAGAATGCGTCCGGAAATAAGACATGCTTACTTCCCCCGTTTTTTAAAATTACATCTTCTAGAAGGTTTACATGATTTCTTAAAAAACACGAGTTTTTAGAAATTGTGTTTTATTTGATAAATGGAATCGACAAAGTATGCGAGTTTTTAGAAAATGTTTTTTATTTGATAAATGCAATCAACAAAGTATGCACATTCTACGTCATAATGACTTTCTATAGTTTGTGCATTCCTCCGGAAATAAGAAAAGCTTACTTCCCCAGTTTTTTAAAATCACAGCTTCTAGAAGGTTTACATGATTTCTTAAAAAACACGAGTTTTTAGAAAATGTGTTTTATTTCATAAATGGAATCAACAAAGAATGCACATTCTACGTCATAACGACTTTCTTTACTTTGCACATCCGTTTGGAAATTAGAAAAGCTTACTTCCCCCGTTTTTAAAATCACAGCTTCTAGAAGGTTTACATGATTTCTTAAAAAACACGAGTTTTTAGAAAATGTGTTTTATTTCATCAATGGAATCAACAAAGTATGCACATTCTACGTCATAACGACTTTCTATAGTTTGCGCATGCGTCCGGAAATGGAATCAACAATGTATGCACATTCTGCGTCATAACGACTTTCTATAGTTTGCGCATGCGTCCGGAAATAAGAAAAGCTTATTTCCACCGTTTTTTAAAATCACGGCTTCTAGAAGGTTTACATGATTTCGTAAAAAACACAAGTTTTTAGAAAATGTGTTTTATTTCATAAATGGAATCTACAAAGTATGCACATTCTACGTCATAACGACTTTCTATAGTTTGCGCATGCGTCCGGAAATAAGACAAGCTTACTTCCACCGTTTTTTAAAATCACATCTTCTAGAAGGTTTACATGATTTCATAAAAAACACGAGTTTTTAGAAAATGTGTTTTATTTCATAAATGGAATCTAGAAAGTATGCACATTCTACGTCATAACGACTTTCTATAGTTTGCGCATGCGTACGGAAATAAGAAAGGCTTACTTCCCCCGTTTTTCTAAATCGCAGCTTCTAGAAGGTTTACATGATTTCTTAAAAAACACGAGTTTTTAGAAAATGTGTTTTATTTCATAAATGGAATCAACAAAGTACCCACATTCTACGTCATAATGACTTTCTATAGTTTTCGCATGCGTTGGGAAATAAGAAAAGCTTACTTCCCCCGTTTATTAAAATCACAGCTTCTAGAACGTTTACATGATTTCTTAAAAAACACTAGTTTTTAGAAAATGTGTTTTATTTCATAAATGGAATCAACAAAGTATGCACATTCTCCGTCATTACGACTTTCTATAGTTTGCGCTTCCGTTTGGAAATAAGAAAAGCTTACTTCCCCCGTTTATTAAAATCACAGCTTCTAGAAGGTTTACATGATTTCTTAAAAACCACTAGTTTTTAGAAAATGTGTTTTATTTCATAAATGGAATAAAAAAAGTATCCACATTCTACGTCATAACGACTTCTATAGTTTGCGCATGCGTTGGGAAATAAGAAAAGCTTACTTCTCCGGTATTTTAAAATCACAGCTTCTAGAAGGTTTAAATGATTTCTTAAAAAACACGAGTTGTTAGAAAATGTGTTTTATTTCATAAATGGAATCAACAAAGTATGCACATTCTACGTCATAACGACTTTCTATAGTTTGCGCATGCGTCCGGAAATAAGAAAAGCTTACTTCCACCATTTTTTAAAATCACAGCTTCTAGAAGGTTTACATGATTTCCTAAAAAAGACGAGTTTTTAGATAATGTGTTTTATTTCATAAATGGAATCTACAAAGTATGCACATTCTATGTCATAACAACTTTCTATAGTTTGCGCATGCGTACGGAAATAAGAAAAGCTTACTTCCCCCGTTTTTTAAAATCACAGCTTCTAGAAGGTTTACATGATTTATTAAAAAACACGAGTTTTTAGAAAATGTGTTTTATTTCAAAAATGGAATCAACAAAGTATGTACATTCTACGTCATAACGACTTTTTATAGTATGCGCATGCGTCCGGAAATAAGAAAAGCTTACTTCCACCGTTTTTTAAAATCACAGCTTCTAGAAGGTTTACATGATTTCGTAAAAAACACGAGTTTTTAGAAAATGTGTTTTATTTCATAAATGGAATCTACAAAGTATGCACATTCTACGTCATAACGACTTTCTATAGTTTGCGCATGCGTTTGGAAATAAGATAAGCTTACTTCCCCCGTTTTTTAAAATCACAGCTTCTAGAAGGTTTACATTATGTCTTAAAAAACACGAGTTTTTAGAAAATGTGTTTTATTATATAAATGGAATCAACAAACTATGCACATTCTACGTCATAACAATTTTCTATAGTTTGCGCATGCGTCCGGAAATAAGAAAAGCTTACTTCCACCGTTTTTTAAAATCACAGCTTCTAGAAGGTTTACATGATTTCTTAAAAAACACGAGTTTTTAGAAAATGTGTTTTATTTCATAAATGGAATCAACAAAGTATGCACATTCTACATCATAACGACTTCTATAGTTTACGCGTGCGTTTGGAAATAAGAAAAGCTTACATCCCCCGTTTTTTAAAATCACAGCTTCTAGAAGGTTTACATGATTTCTTAAAAAACACGAGTTTTTAGAAAATGTGTTTTATTTCATAAATAGAATCTACAAAGTATGCACATTCTACGTCATAACGACTTTCTATAGTTTGCGCATGCGTCCGGAAATAAGAAAAGCTTACTTCCACCGTTTTTTAAAATCACAGCTTCTAGAAGGTTTACAAGATTTCTTAAAAAACACGAGTTTTTAGAAAATGGGTTTTATTTCATAAATAGAATTAACAAAGTATGCACATTCTACGTCATAACGACTTTCTATAGTTTGTGCATTCTTCCGGAAATAAGAAAAGCTTACTTCCCCCGTTTTTTAAAATCACAACTTCTAGAAGGTTTACATGATTTATTAAAAAAAACGAGTTTTTAGAAAATGTGTTTTATTTCACAAATGGAATCTCCAAAGTATGCACCTTCTATGTCATAACGACTTTCTATAGTTTGCGCATGCGTCCGGAAATAAGAAAAGCTTACTTCCCCCGTTTTTTAAAATCACAGCTTCTAGAAGGTTTACATGATTTCTTAAAAAACACGAGTTTTTAGAAAATGTGTTTTATTTCATAAATGGAATCAACAAAGTATGCACAGTCTACGTCATAACGACTTTCTATAGTTTGCGCATGTGTTCGGAAATAAGAAAAGCTTAATTCCCCCGTTTTTTAAAATCACATCTTCTAGAAGGTTTACATGATTTCTTAAAAAACACGAGTTTTAAGAAAATGTGTTTTATTTCATAAATGGAATCAACAAAGTATGCACATTCTACGTCATAACGACTTTCTACAGTTTACGCATGCGTCCGGAAATAAGAAAAGCTTACTTCCCCCGTTTTTTAAAATCACAACTTCTAGAAGGTTTACATGATTTCTTAAAAAACACGAGTTTTTAGAAAATGTGTTTTATTTCATAAATGGAATCAACAAAGTATGCACATTCTATGTCATAAGGACTTTCTATAGTTTGCGCATGCGTCCGGAAATAAGAAAAGCTTACTTCCCCCGTTTTTTAAAATCACAGCTTCTAGAAGGTTTACATGATTTCTTAAAAAACATGAGTTTTTAGAAAATGTGTTTTATTTCATAAATGAAATCAACAAAGTATGCACATTCTACGTTAGAACGACTTTCTATAGTTTGCGCATGCGTTTGGAAATAAGAAAAGCTTACTTCCCCCGTTTTTTAAAATCACAGCTTCTAGAAGGTTTACATGATTTCGTAAAAAACATGATTTTTTAGCAAATGTGTTTTATTTCATAAATGGAATCTACAAAGTATGCACATTTTACGTCATAACGAATTTCTATAGTTTGCGCATGCGTCTGGAAATAAGAAGAGCTTACATCCCCCGTTTTTTAAAATCACAGCTTCTAGAAGGTTTACATGATTTCTTAAAAAACACGACTTTTTAGAAAATATGTTTTATTTCATAAATGGAATCAACAAAGTATGCACATTCTACGTCATAACGACTTTCTATAGTTTGCGCATGCGTCTGGAAATAAGAAAAGCTTACTTCCACCGTTTTTTAAAATCAAAGCTTCTAGAAGGTTTACATGATTTCGTAAAAAACACGAATTTTTAGCAAATGTGTTTTATTTCATAAATGGAATCTACAAAGTAGGCACATTCTACGTCATAACAACTTTCTATAGTTTGCGCATGCGTCCGGAAATAAGAAAAGCTTACTTCCACCATTTTTTAAAATCACAGCTTCTAGAAGGTTTACATGATTTCGTAAAAAACACGAGTTTTTAGCAAATGTGTTTTATTTCATAAATGGAATCTACAAAGTATCCACATTCTACGTCATAACGACTTTCTATAGTTTGCGCATGCGTTTGGAAATAAGAAAAGCTTACATCCCCCGTTTTTTAAAATCACAGCTTCTAGAAGGTTTACATGATTTCTTAAAAAACACGAGTTTTTAGAAAATGTGTTTTATTTCATAAATGGAATCAACAAAGTATGCACATTCTACGTCATAACGAATTTCTATAGTTTGGGCATGCGTGCGGAAATAAGAAAAGCTTACTTCCACCGTTTTTTAAAATCACAGCTTCTCGAAGGTTTACATGATTTCGTAAAAAACACGAGTTTTTAGAAAATGGGTTTTATTTCATAAATGGAATCAACAAAGTATGCACATTCTACGTCATAACAACTTTCTATAGTTTGCACATTCGTCCGGAAATAAGAAAAGCTTATTTCCTCCGTTTTTTAAAATCACAGCTTGTAGAAGGTTTACATGATTTATTAAAAAACACGAGTTTTTAGAAAATATCTTTTATTTCATAAATGGAATCTACAAAGTATGCACATTCTATGTTATAACGACTTTCTATAGTTTGCGCATGCGTCCGGAAATAAGAAAAGCTTACTTCCCCCGTTTTTTAAAATCACAGCTTCTAGAAGGTTTACATGATTTATTAAAAGACACGAGTTTTTAGAAAATGTGTTTTATTTCAAAAATGGAATCAACAAAGTATGTACATTCTACGTCATAACGACTTTCTATAGTATGCGCATGCGTCCGGAAATAAGAAAAGCTTACTTCCACCGTTTTTTAAAATCACAGCTTCTAGAAGGTTTACATGATTTCTTAAAAAACATGAGTTTTTAGAAAATGTATTTTATTTCAACAATGGAATCAACAAAGTATGCACATTCTACGTCATAACGACTTTCTATAGTTTGCGCATTCGTCCGGAAATAAGAAAAGCTTACTTCCACCGTTTTTTAAAATCACAGCTTATAGAAGGTTTACATGATTTTGTAAAAAACTCAAGTTTTTAGAAAATGTGTTTTATTTCATAAATGGAATCTACAAAGTATGCACATTCTACGTCATAACGACTTTCTATAGTTTGCGCATGCGTCCGGAACTAAGAAAAGCTTACTTCCCTCGTTTTTTAAAATCACAGCTTCTAGAAGGTTTACATGATTTCTTAAAAAACACGAGTTTTCAGAAAATGTGTTTTATTTCATAAATGGAATCAACAAAGTATGCACATTCTACGTCATAACGAATTTCTATAGTTTGCGCATGCATCCGGAAATAAGAAAGGCTTACTTCCACCTTTTTTTAAAATCACAACTTCTAGAAGGTTTACATGATTTCGTAAAAAACACGAGTTTTTAGAAAATGTGTTTTATTTCATAAATGGAATCTACAAAGTATGCAAATTCTACGTCATAACGACTTTCTATAGTTTGTGCATGCGTCCGGAAATAAGAAAAGCTTACTTCCACCGTTTTTTAAAATCACAGCTTCTAGAAGGTTTACATGATTTTTCTTAAAAAGCACGAGTTTTTAGAAAATGTGTTTTATTTCATAAATTGAATCTACAAAGTATCCACATTCTACATCATAACGACTTTCTATAGTTTGCGCATGCGTCTGGAAATAAGAAAAGCTTACTTCCCCCGTTTTTTAAAATCACAGCTTCTACAAGGTTTACATGATTTCTTAAAAAACACGAGTTTTTAGAAAATGTGTTTTATTTCATAAATGGAATCAACAAAGTATGCACATTCTACGTCACAACGACTTTCTATAGTTTGCGCATGCGTTTGGAAATAAGAAAAGCTTACTTCCACCGTTTTTTAAAATCACAGCTTCTACAAGGTTTACATGATTTCGTAAAAAACACGTGTTTTTAGAAAATGTGTTTTATTTCATAAATGGAATATACAAAGTATGCACATTTTAAGCCAGAACGACTTTCTATAGTTTGCGCATACGTCCGGAAATAAGAAAAGCTTACTTCCACCGTTTTTTAAAATCACAGCTTCTAGAAGGTTTACATGATTTCGTAAATAACACGAGTTTTTAGAAAATGTGTTTTATTTCATAAATGGAATCTACAAAGTATGCACATTCTACTTCATAACGACTTTCTATAGTTTGCGCATGCATCGGGAAATAAGAAAAGCTTACTTCTACCATTTTTTAAAATCACAGCTTCTAGAAGGTTTACATGATTTCTTAAAAAACATGAGTTTTTAGAAAATGTGTTTTATTTTATAAATGGGATCTACAAAGTATGCACATTCTATGTCATAACGACTTTCTATAGTTTGCGCATGTGTCCGGAAATAAGAAAAGCTTACTTCCCCCGTTTTTTAAAATCACTGCTTCTAGAAGGTTTACATGATTTCTTAAAAAACACGAGTTTTTAGAAACTGTGTTTTATTTCATAAATGGCATCAACAAAGTATGCACATTCTACGTCATAATGACTTTCTATTGTTTGCGCATGGGTTTGGAAATAAGAAAAACTTACTTCCCCCGTTTTTTAAAATCACAGCTTCTAGAAGGTTTACATGATTTCTTAAAAAACACGAGTTTTTAGAAAATGTGTTTTATTTCATAAATGGAATCAACAAAGTATGCACATTCTACGTCATAACGACTTCTATAGTTTGCGCGTGCGTTTGCAAATAAGAAAACCTTACATCCCCCGTTTTTTAAAATCACAGCTTCTAGAAGGTTTACATGATTTCTTAAAAAACACGAGTTTTTAGAAAATTTGTTTTATTTCATAAATGGACCAACAAAGTATGCACATTCTACGTCATAACGACTTCTATAGTTTGCGCGTGCGTTTGCAAATAAGAAAAGCTTACATCCCCCATTTTTTAAAATCACAGCTTCTAGAATGTTTACATGAGTTCTTAAAAAACACGAGTTTTTAGAAAATGTGTTTTATTTCATAAATGGAATCAACAAAGTATGCACATTCTACGTCATAATGACTTTCTATAGTTTGCGCATGCGTTTGGAAATAAGAAAAACTTACTTCCCCCTTTTTTAAAATCACAGATTCTAGAAGGTTTACATGATTTCTTAAAAAACACGAGTTTTTAGAAAATGTGTTTTATTTCATAAATGGAATCAACAAAGTATGCACATTCTACGTCATAACGACTTTCTATAGTTTGTGCATGCGATCGAAAATAAGAAAAGCTTACTTCCCCCATTTTTTAAAATCACAGCTTCTAGAAGGCTTACATGATTTCTTAAAAACAACGAGTTTTTAGAAAATGTGTTTCATTTCATAAATGAAATCTACAAAGTATGCACATTCTACATCATAAGGACTTTCTATAGTTTGTGCATGCGTCCGGAAATAAGAAAAGCTTAATTCCCCCGTTTTTTAAAATCACAGCTTCTAGAAGGTTTACATGATTTCTTAAAAAACACGAGTTTTTATAAAATGCGTTCTATTTCATAAATGGAATCAACAAAGTATGCACATTCTACGTCATAACGACTTTCTATAGTTTGCGCATGCGTCCGGAAATAAGAAAAGCTTACTTCGCCCGTTTTTTAAAATCACAGCTTCTAGAAGGTTTACATGATTTCTTAAAAAACACGAGTTTTTAGAAAATGTGTTTTATTTCATAAATGGAATCAGCAAAGTATGCACATTCTATGTCATAACGACTTTCTATAGTTTGCGGATGCGTCCGGAAATAAGAAAAGCTTACTTCCACCGTTTTTTAAAATCACAGCTTCTAGAAGGTTTACATGATTTCGTAAAAAACATGAGTTTTTAGAAAATGTGTTTTATTTCATAAATGGAATCTACAAAGTATGCACATTCTAAGTCATAACGACTTTCTATAGTTTGCGCATGCGTCCGGAAATAAGAAAAGTTTACTTCCACCGTTTTTTAAAATCACAGCTTCTAGAAGGTTTACATGATTTCGTAAAAAACACGAGTTTTTAGAAAATGTGTTTTATTTCATAAATGGAATCTACAAAGTATGCACATTCTACCGCATAACGACTTTCTATAGTTTGCGCATGCGTCCGGAAATAAGAAAATCTTACTTCCACCGTTTTTTAAAATCACAGCTTCTAGAAGGTTTACATGATTTCGTAAAAAACACGAGTTTTTAGAAAATGTGTTTTATTTCATAAATGGAATCTACAAACTATGCACATTCTATGTCATAACGACTTTCTATAGCTTGCGCATGCGTCCGGAAATAAGAAAAGTTTACTTCCACCGTTTTTTAAAATCACAGCTTCTAGAAGGCTTACATGATTTCGTAAAAAACACGAGTTTTTAGAAAATGTGTTTTATTTCATAAATGGAATCTACAAAGTATGCACATTCTATGTCATAATGACTTTCTACAGTTTGCGCATGCGTCCGGAAATAAGAAAAGCTTACTTCCACCGTTTTTTAAAATCACAGCTTCTAGAAGGTTTACATGAGTTCTTAAAAAACACGAGTTTTTAGAAAATGTGTTTTATTTCATCAATGGAATCAACAAAGTATGCACATTCTACGTCATAATGACTTTCTATAGTTTGCGCATGCGTTTGGAAATAAGAAAAGCTTACTTCCCCCGTTTTTTAAAATCACAGCTTCTAGAAGGTTTACATGATTTCTTAAAAAACATGAGTTTTTAGAAAATGTGTTTTATTTCATAAATGGAATCAACAAAGTATGCACATTCTACGTCATAACGACTTTCTATAGTTTGTGCATGCGATCGGAAATAAGAAAATCTTACTTCCCCCGTTTTTTAAAATCACAGCTTCTAGAAGGCTTACATGATTTCTTAAAAAACATGAGTTTTTAGAAAATGTGTTTTATTTCATCAATGGAATCTACAAAGTATGCACATTCTACGTCATAAGGACTTTCTATAGTTTGTGCATGCGTCCGGAAATAAGAAAAGCTTAATTCCCCCGTTTTTTAAAATCACAGCTTCTAGAAGGTTTACATGATTTCTTAAAAAACACGAGTTTTGAGAAAATGTGTTTTATTTCATAAATGGAATCAACAAAGTATGCACATTCTACCTCATAACGACTTTCTATAGTTTGCGCATGCGTCCGGAAATAAAAAAAGCTTACTTCCATCGTTTTTTAAAATCATAGCTTCTAGAAGGTTTACATGATTTCGTAAAAAACACGAGTTTTAAGAAAATGTGTTTTATTTCATAAATGGAATCTACAAAGTATGCACATTCTACGTCATAACTACCTTCTATAGTTTGCGCATGCGTCCGGAAATAAGAAAAGCTTACTTCCACCGTTTTTTAAAATCACAGCTTCTAGAAGGTTTACATGATTTCGTAAAAAACATGAGTTTTCAGAAAATGTGTTTTATTTCATAAATGGAATCTACAAAGTATGCACATTCTACGTCATAACGACCTTCTATAGTTTGCGCATGCGTCCGAAAATAAGAAAAGCTTACTTCCACCGTTTTTTAAAATGACAGCTTCTAGAAGGTTTACATGATTTCTTAAAAAACACGAGTTTTTAGAAAATGTGTTTTATTTCATAAATGGAATCAACAAAGTATGCACATTCTACGTCATAACGACTTTCTATAGTTTGCGCATTCGTCCGGAAATAAGAAAAGCTTACTTCCACCGTTTTTTAAAACCACAGCTTCTAGAAGGTTTACATGATTTCGTAAAAAACACGAGATTTTAGAAAATTTGTTTTATTTCATAAATGGAATCTACAAAGTATGCACATTCTACGTCATAACGACCTTCTATAGTTTGCGCAAGCTTCCGGAAATAAGAAAAGCTTACTTCAACCGTTTTTTAAAATCACAGCTTCTAGAAGTTTTACATGATTTCGTAAAAAACATGAGTTATTTAAAAATGTGTTTTATTTCATAAATGGAATCTACAAAGAATGCACATTCTACGTCATAACGACTTTCTATAGTTTGCGCAAGCGTCCGGAAATAAGAAAAGCTTACTTCCACCGTTTTTTAAAATCACAGCTTCTAGAAGTTTTACATGATTTCGTAAAAAACCTGAGTTTTGAGAAAATGTGTTTTATTTTATAAAAGGAATCAACAAAGTATGCACATTCTACGTCATAACGACTTTCTATAGTTTGCGCATGCATTTGTAAATATGAAAAGATTACTTCCCCCGTTATTTAAAATCACAACTTCTAGAAGGTTTACATGATTTCGTAAAAAACACGAGTTTTTAGAAAATGTGTTTTATTTCATAAATGGAATCGACAAAGTATGCACATTCTACGTCATAAGGACCTTCTATAGTTTGCGCGTGCGTCGGGAAATAAGAAAAGCTTACTTCCACCGTTTTTTAAAATCACAGCTTCTAGAAGGTTTACATGATTTCTTAAAAAACACGAGTTTTTAGAAAATGTGTTTTATTTCATAAATGGAATCAACAAAGTATGCACATTCTACGTCATAACGACTTTCTATAGTTTGCGCATTCGTCCGGAAATAAGAAAAGCTTACTTCCACCGTTTTTTAAAATCACAACTTCTAGAAGGTTTACATGTTTTCGTAAAAAACACGAGTTTTTAGAAAATGTGTTTTATTTCATAAATGGAATCTACAAAGTATGCACATTCTACGTCATAACGACTTTCTATACTTTTCGCATGCGTCCGGAAATAAGAAAAGCTTACTTCCCCCGTTTTTTAAAATCACAACTTCTAGAAGGTTTACATGATTTCCTAAAAAACATGAGTTTTGAGAAAATGTGTTATATTTTATAAATGGAATGAACAAAGTATGCACATTCTATGTCATAATGACTTTCTATAGTTTGCGCATGCGTTTGGAAATAAGAAAAGCTTACTTCCACCGTTTTTTAAAATCACAGCTTCTAGAAGGTTTACATGATTTCGTAAAAAACACGAGTTTTTAGAAAATGTGTTTTATTTCATAAATGGAATCAACAAAGTATACACATTCTATGTCATAACGACTTTCTATAGTTTGCGCATTCATCCGGAAATAAGAAAAGCTTACTTCCCCCGTTTTTTAAAATCACAGCTTCTAGAAGGTTTACATGATTTCTTAAAAAACACGAGTTTTTAGAAAATGTGTTTTATTTCATAAATGGAATCAACAAAGTATGCACATTCTATGTCATAACGACTTTCTATAGTTTGCGCATGCGTTTGGAAATAAGAAAAGCTTACTTCCCCCGTTTTTTAAAATTACAACTTCTAGAAGGTTTACATGATTTGTTAAAAAACACGAGTTTTTAGAAAATGTGTTTTATTTCATAAATGGAATCAACAAAGTATGCACATTCTACGTCATAACGACTTTCTCTAGTTTGCGCATGCGTCTGGAAATAAGAAAATATTACTTCCACCGTTTTTTAAAATCACAGCTTCTAGAAGGTTTACATGATTTCGTAAAAAACACGAGTTTTTAGAAATAGTGTTTTATTTCATAAATGGAATCTACAAAGTATGCACATTCTACGTCATAACGACTTTCTATAGTTTGCGCATGCGTCCGGAAATAAGGAAAGCTTACTTCCACCGTTTTTTAAAATCACAGCTTCTAGAAGGTTTACATGACTTCTTAAAAAACATGAGTTTCTAGAAAATGTGTTTTATTTCATAAATGGAATCAACAAAGTATGCACTTTCTACGTCATAACGACTTTCTATAGTTTGCGCATGTGTTTGGAAATAAGAAAAGCTTACTTCCCCCGTTTTTTAAAATCACAGCGTCTAGAAGGTTTACATGGTTTCTTAAAAAACACGAGTTTTTAGAAAATGTGTTTTATTTCATAAATGGAATCTACAAAGTATGCAAATTCTACGTCATAACGAATTTCTAAAGTTTGCGCATTCGTCCGGAAATAAGAAAAGCTTACTTCCACCGTTTTTTAAAATCACAACTTCTAGAAGGTTTACATGATTTCGTAAAAAACACGAGTTTTTAGAAAATGTGTTTTATTTCATAAATGGAATCAACAAAGTATGCATATTCTACGTCATAACGACTTTCTATAGTTTGGGCATTCGTCCGGAAATAAGAAAAGCTTACTTCCACCGTTTTTTAAAACCACAGCTTGTTGAAGGTTTACATGATTTCGTAAAAAACACGAGTTTTTAGAAAATGTGTTTTATTTCATAAATGGAATCTACAAAGTATGCACATTCTACGTCATAACGACTTTCTATAGTTTGCGCATGCATCCGGAAATAAGAAAAGCTTACTTCCCCCGTTTTTTAAAATCACAGCTTCTAGAAGGTTTACATGATTTGTTAAAAAACACGAGGTTTTAGAAAATGTGTTTTATTTCATAAATGGAATCAACAAAGTATGCACATTCTACATCATAACGACTTTCTATAGTTTGCGCATGCGGCCGGAAATAAGAAAAGCTTACTTCCCCCGTTTTTTAAAATCACAGCTTCTAGAAGGTTTACATGATTTCCTAAAAAACACGAGTTTTTAGAAAATATGTTTTATTTCAGAAATGGAATCAACAAAGTATGCACATTCTACGTCATAACGACTTTCTATAGTTTGCGCTTGCGTTTGGAAATAAGAAAAGCTTACTTCCCCCGTTTTTTAAAATCACAGCTTCTAGAAGGTTTACATTATTTCTTAAAAAACAAGATTTTTTAGAAAATGTGCTTTATTTCATAAATGGAATCAACAAAGTATGCACATTCTACGTCATAACGACTTTCTATAGTTTACGCATTCGTCCAGAAATAAGAAAAGCTTACTTCCACCGTTTTTTAAAATCACAGCTTCTAGAAGGTTTACATGATTTCGTAAAAAACACAAGTTTTTAGAAAATGTGTTTTATTTTATAAATGGAATTTACAAAGTATGCACATTATACGTCATAACGACTTTCTATTCTTTGCGCATGCGTCCGGAAAAAATAAAAGCTTACTTCCCCCGTTTTTTAAAATCACAGCTTCTAGAAGGTTTACATGATTTCTTAAAAAACACGAGTTTTTAGAAAATGTGTTTTATTTCATAAATGGAATCAACAAAGTATGCAAATTCTACGTCATAACGACTTTCTATAGTTTGCGCATTCGTCCGGAAATAAGAAAAGCTTACTTCCACCGTTTTTTAAAACCACAGCTTGTTGAAGGTTTACATGATTTCGTAAAAAAAACGAGTTTTTAGAAAATGTGTCTTATTTCATAAATGCAATCTACAAAGTATGCAGATTCTACGTCATAACGACTTTCTATTGTTTGCGCATGCATCCGGAAAAAAAAAAAAGCTTACTTCCCCCGTTTTTTAAAATCACAGCTTCTAGAAGGTTTACATGATTTCTTAAAAAACAAGAGTTTTTAGAAAATGTGTTTTATTTCATCAATGGAATCAACAAAGTATGCACATACTACATCATAACAACTTTGTATAGTTTGCGCTTGCGTTTGGAAATAAGAAAAGCTTACTTCCCCCGTTTTTTAAAATCACAGCTTCTATAAGGTTTACATGATTTCTTAAAAAACACGAGATTTTAAAAAATGTGTTTTATTTCCTAAATGGAATCAACAAAGTATGCACATTCTACGTCATAACGACTTTCTATAGTTTGCGCATGCGTTCGGAAATAAGAAAAGCTTACTTCCACTATTTTTTAAAATCACAGCTTCTAGAAGGTTTACATGATTTCGTAAAAAACATGAGTTATTAGAAAATGTGTTTTATTTCATAAATGGAATCAACAAAGTATGCACATTCTACGCCATAAGGACTTTCTATAGTTTACGCATTCGTCCATAAATAAGAAAATCTTACTTCCACCGTTTTTTAAAACAACTGCTTCTAGAAGGTTTACATGATTTCGTAAAAAACACGAATTTTTAGAAAATGTGTTTTATTTCATAAATGGAATCTACAAAGTATGCAGATTCTACGTCATAACGACTTTCTATAGTTTGCGCAAGCGTCCGGAAATAAGAAAAGCTTACTTCCACCGTTTTTTAAAATCACAGCTTCTAGAAGTTTTACATGATTTCGTAAAAAACATGAGTTTTGAGAAAATGTGTTTTATTTTATAAATGGAATCAACAAAGTATGCACATTCTATGTCATAACGACTTTCTATAGTTTGCGCATGCATTTGGAAATATGAAAAGATTACTTCCTCCGTTTTTTAAAATCACAGCTTCTAGAAGGTTTACATGATTTCGTAAAAAACACGAGTTTTTAGAAAATGTGTTTTATTTCATAAATGGAATCGACAAAGTATGCACATTCTACGTCATAAGGACTTTCTATAGTTTGCACGTGCGTCGGGAAATAAGAAAAGCTTACTTCCACCGTTTTTTAAAATCACAGCTTCTAGAAGGTTTACATGATTTCTTAAAAAACACGACTTTTTAGAAAATGTGTTTTATTTCATAAATGGAATCAACAAAGTATGCACATTCTACGTCATAACGACTTTCTATAGTTTGCGCATTCGTCCGGAAATAAGAAAAGCATACTTCCACCGTTTTTTAAAATCACAACTTCTAGAAGGTTTACATGATTTCGTAAAAAACACGAGTTTTTAGAAAATGTGTTTTATTTCATAAATGGAATCTACAAAGTATGCACATTCTACGTCATAACGACTTTCTATAGTTTTCGCATGCGTCCGGAAATAAGAAAAGCTTACTTCCCCCGTTTTTTAAAATCACAGCTTCTAGAAGGTTTACATGATTTCGTAAAAAACATGAGTTTTGAGAAAATGTGTTATATTTTATAAATGGAATCAACAAAGTATGCACATTCTATGTCATAATGACTTTCTATAGTTTGCGCATGCGTTTGGAAATAAGAAAAGCTTACTTCCACCGTTTTTTAAAATCACAGCTTCTAGAAGGTTTACATGATTTCGTAAAAAACACGAGTTTTTAGAAAATTTGTTTTATTTCATAAATGGAATCAACAAAGTATACAAATTCTACGTCATAATGACTTTCTATAGTTTGCGCATTCGTTCGGAAATAAGAAAAGCTTACTTCCCCCGTTTTTTAAAATCACAGCTTCTAGAAGGTTTACATGATTTCTTAAAAAACACGAGTTTTTAGAAAATGTGTTTTATTTCATAAATGGAATCAACAAAGTATGCACATTCTATGTCATAACGACTTTCTATAGTTTGCGCATGCGTTTGGAAATAAGAAAAGCTTACTTCCCCCGTTTTTTAAAATTACAGCTTCTAGAAGGTTTACATGATTTCTTAAAAAACACGAGTTTTTAGAAAATGTGTTTTATTTCATAAATGGAATCAACAAAGTATGCACATTCTACGTCATAACGGCTTTCTCTAGTTTGCGCATGCGTCTGGAAATAAGAAAATATTACTTCCACCGTTTTTTAAAATCACAGCTTCTAGAAGGTTTACATGATTTCGTAAAAAACACGAGTTTTTAGAAACAGTGTTTTATTTCATAAATGGAATCTACAAAGTATGCACATTCTACGTCATAACGACTTTCTATAGTTTGCGCATGCGTCCGGAAATAAGAAAAGCTTACTTCCACCATTTTTTAAAATCACAGCTTCTAGAAGGTTTACATGACTTCTTAAAAAACACGAGTTTCTAGAAAATGTGTTTTATTTCATAAATGGAATCAACAAAGTATGCACTTTCTACGTCATAACGACTTTCTATAGTTTGCGCATGTGTTTGGAAATAAGAAAAGCTTACTTCCCCCGTTTTTTAAAATGACAGCTTCTAGAAGGTTTACATGGTTTCTTAAAAAACACGAGTTTTTAGAAAATGTGTTTTATTTCATAAATGGAATCAACAAAGTATGCAAATTCTACGTCATAACGAATTTCTATAGTTTGCGCATTCGTCCGGAAATAAGAAAAGCTTACTTCCACCGTTTTTTAAAATCACAGCTTCTAGAAGGTTTACATGATTTCTTAAAAAACACGAGTTTTTAGAAAATGTGTTTTATTTCATAAATGGAATCAACAAAGTATGCATATTCTACGTCATAACGTCTTTCTATAGTTTGGGCATTCGTCCGGAAATAAGAAAAGCTTACTTCCACCGTTTTTTAAAACCACAGCTTGTTGAAGGTTTACATGATTTCGTAAAAAACACGAGTTTTTAGAAAATGTGTTTTATTTCATAAATGGAATCTACAAAGTATGCACATTCTACGTCATAACGACTTTCTATAGTTTGCGCATGCGTCTGGAAATAAGAAAATATTACTTCCACCGTTTTTTAAAATCACAGCTTCTAGAAGGTTTACATGATTTCGTAAAAAACACGAGTTTTTAGAAACAGTGTTTTATTTCATAAATGGAATCTACAAAGTATGCACATTCTACGTCATAACGACTTTCTATAGTTTGCGCATGCGTCCGGAAATAAGAAAAGCTTACTTCCACCGTTTTTTAAAATCACAGCTTCTAGAAGGTTTACATGGTTTCTTAAAAAACACGAGTTTTTAGAAAATGTGTTTTATTTCATAAATGGAATCAACAAAGTATGCAAATTCTATGTCATAACGACTTTCTATAGTTTGCGCATGCATCCGGAAATAAGAAAAGCTTACTTCCCCCGTTTTTTAAAATCACAGCTTCTAGAAGGTTTACATGATTTCTTAAAAAACAAGATTTTTTAGAAAATGTGTTTTATTTCATAAATGGAATCAACAAAGTATGCACATTCTACGTCATAACGACTTTCTATAGTTTACGCATTCGTCCAGAAATAAGAAAAGCTTACTTCCACCGTTTTTTAAAATCACAGCTTCTAGAAGGTTTACATGATTTCGTAAAAACCACGAGTTTTTAGAAAATGTGTTTTATTTTATAAATGGAATCTACAAAGTATGCACATTCTACGTCATAACGACTTTCTATTCTTTGCGCATGCGTCCGGAAAAAATAAAAGCTTACTTCCCCCGTTTTTTAAAATCACAGCTTCTAGAAGGTTTACATGATTTCTTAAAAAACACGAGTTTTTAGAAAATGTTTTTTATTTCATAAATGGAATCAACAAAGTATGCAAATTCTACGTCATAACGACTTTCTATAGTTTGCGCATTCGTCCAGAAATAAGAAAAGCTTACTTCCACCGTTTTTTAAAACCACAGCTTGTTGAAGGTTTACATGATTTCGTAAAAAACACGAGTTTTTAGAAAATGTGTTTTATTTCATAAATGGAATCTACAAAGTATGCACATTCTACGTCATAACGACTTTCTATAGTTTGCGGATGCGTCCGCAAATAAGAAAAGTTTACTTCCCCCGTTTTTTAAAATCACAGCTTCTAGAAGGTTTACATGATTTCTTGAAAAACACGAGTTTTTAGAAAATGTGTTTTATTTCATAAATGGAATCAACAAAGTATGCACATTCTACATCATAACGACTTTCTATAGTTTGCGCATGCATCCGGAAATAAGAAAAGCTTACTTCCACCATTTTTTAAAATCACAGATTCTAGAAGGTTTACATGATTTCATAAAAAAACGAGTTTTTAGAAAATGTGTTTTATTTCATAAATGGAATCTACAAAGTATGCACATTCTACGTCATAATGACTTTCTATAGTTTGCGCATCCGTCCGGAAATAAGAAAAGCTTACTTCCACCGTTTTTTTAAATCATAGCTTCTAGAAGGTTTACATGATTTCGTAAAAAACACGAGTTTTTAGAAAATATGTTTTATTTCATAAATGCAATCTACAAAGTATGCACATTCTACGTCATAACGAATTTCTATAGTTTGCGCATGCGTCCGGAAATAAGAAAAGCTTACTTCCCCCGATTTTTAAATTCACAGCTTCTAGAAGGTTTACATGATTTCTTAAAAAACACGAGTTTTTAGAAAATGTGTTTTATTTCATAAATGGAATCAACAAAGTATGCACATTCTACGTCTTAACGACTTTCTATAGTTTGCGCATCCATTTGGAAATAAGAAAAGCTTACTTCCCCTGTTTTTTCAAATCACAGCTTCTAAAAGGTTTACATGGTTTCTTAAAAAACAAGAGTTTTTAGAAAATCTATTTTATTTCATAAATGGAATCAAAAAAGTATGCACATTGTACGTCATAACGACTTTCTATAGTTTGTGCATGCGTCCGGAAATAAGAAAAGCTTACTTCCATCATTTTTTAAAAGCACAGCTTCTAGAAGGTTTACATGATTTCTTAAAAAACACGAGTTTTTAGAAAATGTGTTTTATTTCATAAATGGAATCAACAAAGTATGCACATTCTACGTCATAACGACTTTCTATAGTTTGTGCATTCGTCCGGAAATAAGAAAAGCTTACTTCCACCGTTTTTTAAAATCACAGCTTCTAGAAGGTTTACATGATTTTGTAAAAAACACGAGTTTTTAAAAAATGTGTTTTATTTCATAAATGGAATCTACAAAGTATGCACATTCTACATCATAACGACTTTCTATAGTTTGTGCATGCGTCCAGAAATAAGAAAAGCTTACTTCCACCGTTTTTTGAAATCACAGCTTCTAGAAGGTTTACATGATTTCGTAAAAAACATGAGTTTTTAGAAAATGTGTTTTATTTCATAAATGTAATCTACAAAGTCTGGACATTCTACGTCATAACGACTTTCTATAGTTTGCGCATGCGTCCGGAAATAAGAAAAGCTTAATTCCCCCATTTTTAAAAATCACAGCTTCTAGGAGGTTTACATGTTTTCTTAAAAAACCCGAGTTTTAGAAAATGTGTTTTATTTCATAAATGGAATCAACAAAGTATGCACATTCTACGTCATAACGACTTTCTATAGTTTGTGCATTCATCCGGAAATAAGAAAAGCCTACTTCCACCGTTTTTTAAAATCACAGCTTCTAGAAGGTTTACATGATTTCGTAAAAAACACGAGTTTTTAGAAAATGTGTTTTATTTCATAAATGGAATCAACAAAGTACGCACATTCTACGTAATAATGACTTTATATAGTTTGCGCATGCGTCCGGAAATAAGAAAAGCTTAATTCCACCGTTTTTTGAAATCACAGCTTCTAGAAGGTTTACATGATTTCGTAAAAAACACGAGTTTTTAGAAAATGTGTTTTATTTCATAAATCGAATCAACAAAGTATGCACATTCTACGTCATAATGACTTTCTATAGTTTACGCATTCGTCCGGAAATAAGAAAAGCTTACTTCCGCCGTTTTTTAAAACCACAGCTTCTAGAAGGTTTACATGATTTCGTAAAAAACACGAGTTTTTAGAAAATGTGTTTTATTTCATAAATGGAATCTACAAAGTATGTACATTCTACGTCATAACGACTTTCTATAGTTTGCGCAAGCGTCCGGAAATAAGAAAAGCTTACTGCCACCGTTTTTTAAAATCACAGCTTCTAGAAGTTTTACATGATTTCGTAAAAAACATGAGTTTTGAGAAAATGTGTTTTATTTTATAAATGGAATCAACAAAGTATGCACATTCTACGTCATAACGACTTTCTGTAGTTTGCGCATGCATTTGGAAATATGAAAAGCTTACTTCCCCCGTTTTTTAAAATCACAGCTTCTAGAAGGTTTACATGATTTCTTAAAAAACACGAGTTTTTAGAAAATGTGTTTTATTTCATAAATGGAATGTTCAAAGTATGCACATTCTACATCATAACGACTTTGTATTGTTTGTGCATGCGTCCGGAAATAACAAAAGCTTACTTCCACCGTTTTTTAAAATCACAGCTTCTAGAAGGTTTACATGATTTCGTAAAAAACACGAGTTTTTAGAAAATGTGTTTTATTTTATAAATGGAATCTACAATGTATGCACATTCTACGTCATAACGACTTTCTATAGTTTGCGCATGCATCTGGTAATAAGAAAAGCTTACTTCCCCCGTCTTTTTAAAGTCACAGCTTCTAAAAGGTTTACATGATTTCGTAAAAACGCGAGTTTTTTAGAAAATGTGTTTTATTTCATAAATGGAATCTACAAAGTATGCAAATTCTACGTCATAACGACTATCTATAGTTTGCACATCCGTTTGGAAATTAGAAAAGCTTACTTCCCCCGTTTTTTAAAATCACAGCTTCTAGAAGGTTTACATGATTTCTTAAAAAACACGAGTTTTTAGAAAATGTGTTTTATTTCATAAATGGAATCAACAAAGTATGCACATTCTACGTCATAACGACTTTCTATAGTTTGCGCATGCGTCCGGAAATGGAATCAACAAAGTATGCACATTCTGCGTCATAACGACTTTCTATAGTTTGCGCATGCGTCCGGAAATAAGAAAAGCTTACTTCCACCGTTTTTTGAAATCACAGCTTCTAGAAGGTTTTCATGATTTCGTAAAAAACAAGAGTTTTTAGAAAATGTGTTTTATTTGATAAATGTAATCTACAAAGTATGGACATTCTACTTCATAACGACTTTCTATAGTTTGCGCATGCGTACGGAAATAAGAAAAGCTTACTTCCCCCGTTTTTAATAATCACAGCTTCTAGGAGGTTTACATGATTTCTTAAAAAACCCGAGTTTTAGAAAATGTGTTTTATTTCATAAATGGAATAAACAAAGTATGCACATTCTACGTCATAACGACTTTCGATGTTTGCGCATTCATCCGGAAATAAGAAAAGCTTACTTCCACAGTTTTTTAAAATCACAGCTTCTAGAAGGTTTACATGATTTCTTAAAAAACACGAGTTTTTAGAAAATGTGTTTTATTTCATAAATGGAATCAACAAAGTACGCACATTCTACGTAATAACGACTTTCTATAGTTTGCGCATTCGTCCGGAAATAAGAAAAGCTTGCTTCCACCGTTTTTTGAAATCACAGCTTCTAGAAGGTTTACATGATTTCGTAAAAAACACGAGTTTTTAGAAAATGTGTTTTATTTCATAAATGGAATCAACAAAGTATGCACATTCTACGTCATAATGACTTTCTATAGTTTACGCATTCGTCCGGAAATAAGAAAAGCTTACTTCCACCGTTTTTTAAAACCACAGCTTCTAGAAGGTTTACATGATTTCGTAAAAAACACGAGTTTTTATAAAATGTGTTTTATTTCATAAATGGAATCAACAAAGTATGCACATTCTACGTCATAACGACTTTCTATAGTTTGCGCATTCGTCCGGAAATAAGAAAAGCTTACTTCCACCATGTTTTAAAATCACAACTTCTAGAAGGTTTACATGATTTCGTAAAAAACACGAGTTTTTAGAAAATGTGTTTTATTTCATAAATGGAATCAACAAAGTATACACATTCTACGTCATAACGACTTTCTATAGTTTGCGCATTCGTCCGGAAATAAGAAAAGCTTACTTTCCACGTTTTTTAAAATCACAGCTTCTAGAAGGTTTACATGATTTCTTAAAAAACACGAGTTTTTAGAAAATGTGTTTTATTTCATAAATGGAATTAACAAAGTTTGCACATTCTATGTCATAACGACTTTCTATAGTTTGTGCATGCGTTTGGAAATAAGAAAAGCTTACTTTCCCCGTTTTTTAAAATTACAGCTTCTAGAAGGTTTACATGATTTGTTAAAAAACACGAGTTTTTAGAAAATGTGTTTAATTTCATAAATGGAATCAACAAAGTATGCACATTCTACGTCATAACGACTTTCTCTAGTTTGCGCATGCGTCTAGAAATAAGAAAAGCTTACTTCCCCCGTTTTTTAAAATCACAGCTTCTTGAAGGTTTACATGATTTCTTAAAAAACACGAGTTTCTAGAAAATGTGTTTTATTTCATAAATGGAATCAACAAAGTATGCACATTCTACGTCATAACGACTTTCTATAGTTTGCGCATGTGTTTGGAAATAAGAAAAGCTTACTTCCCCCGTTTTTTAAAATCACAGCTTCTAGAAGGTTTACATGGTTTCTTAAAAGACACGAGTTTTTAGAAAATGTGTTTTATTTCATAAATGCAATCAACAAAGTATGCAAATTCTACATCATAACGAATTTCTATAGTTTGCGCATTCGTCCGGAAATAAGAAAAGCTTACTTCCACAGTTTTTTAAAATCACAGCTTCTAGAAGGTTTACATGATTTCTTAAAAAACACGAGTTTTTAGAAAATGTGTTTTATTTCATAAATGGAATCAACAAAGTATGCACATTCTACGTCATAACGACTTTCTATAGTTTACGCATTTGTCCGAAAATAAGAAAAGCTTACTTCCACAGTTTTTTAAAACCACAGCTTCTAGAAGGTTTACATGATTTCGTAAAAAACACGAGTTTTTAGAAAATGTGTTTTATTTCATACATGGAATCTACAAAGTATGCACATTCTATGTCATAACGACTTTCTATAGTTTGCGCATGCGTCCGGAAATAAGAAAAGCTTACTTCCACCGTTTTTAAAAATCACAGCTTCTATAAGGTTTACATGCTTTCTAAAAAACATGAGTTTTGAGAAAATGTGTTTTATTTTATAAATGGAATCAACAAAGTATGCAAATTCTATGTCATAACGACTTTCTATAGTTTGCGCATTCGTCCGGAAATAAGAAAAGCTTACTTCCACTGTTTTTTAAAATCACAGCTTCTAGAAGGTTTACATAATTTCGTAAAAAACACGAGTTTTTAGAAAATGTGCTTTATTTCATAAATGGAATCTACAAAGTATGCACATTCTATGTCATAACGACTTTCTATAGTTTGCGCATGCGTTTGGAAATAAGAAAAGCTTACTTCCCCCGTTTTTTAAAATCACAGCTTGTAGAAGGTTTACATGATTTCTTAAAAAACACGAGTTTTTAGAAAATGTGCTTTATTTCATAAATGGAATCTACAAATTATGCACATTCTACGTCATAACGAGTTTTTATAGTTTGCGCATGCATCCGGAAATAAAAAAAGCTTACTTCCACCGTTTTTTAAAATCATAGCTTCTAGAAGGTTTACATGATTTCGTAAAAAACACGAGTTTTCAGAAAATGTGTTTTATTTCATAAATGGAATCTACAAAGTATGCACATTCTACGTCATAACGACCTTCTATAGTTTGCGCATGCGTCCGGAAATAAGAAAAGCTTACTTCCACCGTTTTTTAAAATCACAGCTTCTAGAAGGTTTATATGATTTCTTAAAAAACACGAGTTAGAAAATGTGTTTGATTTCATAAATGGAATCAACAATGTATGCACATTCTACGTCATAACGACTTTCTATAGTTTGCGCATTCGTCCGGAAATAAGAAAAGCCTACTTCCACCGTTTTTCAAAATGACAGCTTCTAGAAGGTTTACATGATTTCTTAAAAAACACAAGTTTTTAGAAAATGTGTTTTATTTCATCAATGGAATCAACGAAGTATGCACATTCTACGTCATAACGACTTTCTATAGTTTGCGCATGCATCTGGAAATAAGAAAAGCTTACTTCCACCGTTTTTTAAAATCACATCTTCTAGAAGGTTTACATGATTTCTTAAAAAACACGAGTTTTTAGAAAATATGTTTTATTTCATAAATGGAATCAACAAAGTATGCACATTCTACGTCATAACGACTTTCTATAGTTTGCGCATGCGTCTGGAAATAAGAAAAGCTTACTTCCACTATTTTTTAAAATCACAGCTTCTAGAAGGTTTACATGATTTCGTAAAAAACACGAGTTATTAGAAAATGTGTTTTATTTCATAAATGGAATCAACAAAGTATCCACATTCTACATCATAACGACATTCTATAGTTTGCGCCTTCATTTGGAAATAAGAAAAGCTTACTTCCACCGTTTTTTAAAATCACCGCTTCTAGAAGGTTTACATGATTTCTTAAAAAACACGAGTTTTTAGAAAATGTGTTTTATTTCATAAATGGAATCAACAAAGTATGCACATTCTACGTCATAAGGACTTTCTATAGTTTACGCATTCATCCAGAAATAAGAAAAGCTTACTTCCACCGTTTTTTAAAACCACATCTTCTAGAAGGTTTACATGATTTCGTAAAAAACACGAGTTTTTAGAAAATGTGTTTTATTTCATAAATGGAATCTACAAAGCATGCACATTCTACGTCATAACGACTTTCTATAGTTTGCGCATGCGTCCGGAAATAAGAAAACCTTACTTCCACCGTTTTTTAAAATCACAGCTTCTAGAAGTTTTACATGATTTCGTAAAAAACATGAGTTTTGAGAAAATGTGTTTTATTTTATAAATGGAATCAACAAAGTATGCACATTCTATGTTATAACGACTTTCTATAGTTTGCGCATGCGTTTGGAAATAATAGAAGCTCACTTCCCCCATTTTTTAAAATCACAGCTTCTAGAAGGTTTACATGATTTCTTAAAAAACACGAGTTTTTAGAAAATGTGTTTTATTTCATAAATGGAATCAACAAAGTATGCACATTCTACGTCATAAGGACTTTCTATAGTTTGCGCGTGCGTCCGGAAATAAGAAAAGCTTACTTCCACCGTTTTTTAAAATCACAGCTTCTAGAAGGTTTACATGATTTCTTAAAAAACACGAGTTTTTAGAAAATGTGTTTTATTTCATAAATGGAATCAAAAAAGTATGCACATTCTACGTCATAAAGACTTTCTACAGTTTGCACATGCGTTTGGAAATAAGAAATGCTTACTTCCCCCGTTTTTTAAAATTACAGATTCTAGAAGGTTTACATGATTTGTTAAAAAATACGAGTTTTTAGAAAATGTGTTTTATTTCATAAATAGAATAAACAAAGTATGCACATTCTACGTCATAACGACTTTCTCTAGTTTGCGCATGCGTTTGGAAATAAGAAAAGCTTACTTCCCCCGTTTTTTAAAATCACAGCTTCTAGAAGGTTTACATGATTTCTTAAAAAACATGAGTTTTTAGAAAATGTGTTTTATTTCATAAATGGAATCAACAAAGTATGCACATTCTACGTCATAACGACTTTCTATAGTTTGTGCATGTGATCGGAAATAAGAAAAGCTTACTTCCCCCGTTTTTTAAAATCACAGCTTCTAGAAGGTTTACATGATTTCTTAAAAAACACGAGTTTTTAGAAAATGTGTTTTATTTCATAAATGGAATCAACAAAGTATGCAAATTCTACGTCATAACGACTTTCTATAGTTTGCGCATTCGTCCGGAAATAAGAAAAGCTTACTTCCACCGTTTTTTAAAACCACAGCTTGTTGAAGGTTTACATGATTTCGTAAAAAACACGAGTTTTTAGAAAATGTGTCTTATTTCATAAATGCAATCTACAAAGTATGCACATTCTACGTCATAACGACTTTCTATTGTTTGCGCATGCATCCGGAAAAAAAAAAAAGCTTACTTCCCCCGTTTTTTAAAATCACAGCTTCTAGAAGGTTTACATGATTTCTTAAAAAACACGAGTTTTTAGAAAATGTGTTTTATTTCATCAATGGAATCAACAAAGTATGCACATACTACATCATAACGACTTTGTATAGTTTGCGCTTGCGTTTGGAAATAAGAAAAGCTTACTTCCCCCGTTTTTTAAAATCACAGCTTCTATAAGGTTTACATGATTTCTTAAAAAACACGAGTTTTTAGAAAATGTGTTTTATTTCCTAAATGGAATCAACAAAGTATGCACATTCTACGTCATAACGACTTTCTATAGTTTACGCATGCGTTCGGAAATAAGAAAAGCTTACTTCCACTATTTTTTAAAATCACAGCTTCTAGAAGGTTTACATGATTTCGTAAAAAACATGAGTTATTAGAAAATGTGTTTTATTTCATAAATGGAATCAACAAAGTATGCACATTCTACGCCATAAGGACTTTCTATAGTTTACGCATTCGTCCATAAATAAGAAAATCTTACTTCCACCGTTTTTTAAAACCACTGCTTCTAGAAGGTTTACATGATTTCGTAAAAAACACGAATTTTTAGAAAATGTGTTTTATTTCATAAATGGAATCTACAAAGTATGCAGATTCTACGTCATAACGACTTTCTATAGTTTGCGCAAGCGTCCGGAAAAAAGAAAAGCTTACTTCCACCGTTTTTTAAAATCACAGCTTCTAGAAGTTTTACATGATTTCGTAAAAAACATGAGTTATTAGAAAATGTGTTTTATTTCATAAATGGAATCTACAAAGAATGCACATTCTACGTCATAACGACTTTCTATAGTTTGCGCAACTGTCCGGAAATAAGAAAAGCTTACTTCCACCGTTTTTTAAAATCACAGCTTCTAGAAGTTTTACATGATTTCGTAAAAAACCTGAGTTTTGAGAAAATGTGTTTTATTTTATAAAAGGAATCAACAAAGTATGCACATTCTACGTCATAACGACTTTCTATAGTTTGCGCATGCATTTGTAAATATGAAAAGATTACTTCCCCCGTTATTTAAAATCACAACTTCTAGAAGGTTTACATGATTTCGTAAAAAACACGAGTTTTTAGAAAATGTGTTTTATTTCATAAATGGAATCGACAAAGTATGCACATTCTACGTCATAACGACCTTCTATAGTTTGCGCGTGCGTCGGGAAATAAGAAAAGCTTACTTCCACCGTTTTTTAAAATCACAGCTTCTAGAAGGTTTACATGATTTCCTAAAAAACACGAGTTTTTAGAAAATGTGTTTTATTTCATAAATGGAATCAACAAAGTATGCACATTCTACGTCATAACGACTTTCTATAGTTTGCGCATTCGTCCGGAAATAAGAAAAGCTTACTTCCACCGTTTTTTAAAATCACAACTTCTAGAAGGTTTACATGATTTCGTAAAAAACACGAGTTTTTAGAAAATGTGTTTTATTTCATAAAAGGAATCTACAAAGTATGCACATTCTACGTCATAACGACTTTCTATACTTTTCGCATGCGTCCGGAAATAAGAAAAGCTTACTTCCCCCGTTTTTTAAAATCACAACTTCTAGAAGGTTTACATGATTTCCTAAAAAACATGAGTTTTGAGAAAATGTGTTATATTTTATAAATGGAATCAACAAAGTATGCACATTCTATGTCATAATGACTTTCTATAGTTTGCGCATGCGTTTGGAAATAAGAAAAGCTTACTTCCACCGTTTTTTAAAATCACAGCTTCTAGAAGGTTTACATGATTTCGTAAAAAACACGAGTTTTTAGAAAATTTGTTTTATTTCATAAATGGAATCAACAAAGTATACACATTCTACGTCATAACGACTTTCTATAGTTTGCGCATTCATCCGGAAATAAGAAAAGCTTACTTCCCCCGTTTTTTAAAATCACAGCTTCTAGAAGGTTTACATGATTTCTTAAAAAACACGACTTTTTAGAAAATGTGTTTTATTTCATAAATGGAATCAACAAAGTATGCACATTCTATGTCATAACGACTTTCTATAGTTTGCGCATGCGTTTGGAAATAAGAAAAGCTTACTTCCCCCGTTTTTTAAAATTACAACTTCTAGAAGGTTTACATGATTTGTTAAAAAACACGAGTTTTTAGAAAATGTGTTTTATTTCATAAATGGAATCAACAAAGTATGCACATTCTACGTCATAACGACTTTCTCTAGTTTGCGCATGCGTCTGGAAATAAGAAAATATTACTTCCACCGTTTTTTAAAATCACAGCTTCTAGAAGGTTTACATGATTTCTTAAAAAACACGAGTTTTTAGAAAATGTGTTTTATTTCATAAATGGAATCAACAAAGTATGCACATTCTACGTCATAATGACTTTCTATAGTTTGCGCATGCGTCCGGAAATGGAATCAACAAAGTATGCACATTCTGGGTCATAACGACTTTCTATAGTTTGCGCATGCGTCCGGAAATAAGAAAAGCTTACTTCCACCGTTTTTTGAAATCACAGCTTCTAGAAGGTTTTCATGATTTCGTAAAAAACAAGAGTTTTTAGAAAATGTGTTTTATTTGATAAATGTAATCTACAAAGTATGGACATTCTACTTCATAACGACTTTCTATAGTTTGCGCATGCGTATGGAAATAAGAAAAGCTTACTTCCCCCGTTTTTAATAATCACAGCTTCTAGGAGGTTTACATGATTTCTTAAAAAACCCGAGTTTTAGAAAATGTGTTTTATTTCATAAATGGAATAAACAAAGTATGCACATTCTACGTCATAACGACTTTCTATGTTTGCGCACTCATCCGGAAATAAGAAAAGCTTACTTCCACAGTTTTTTAAAATCACAGCTTCTAGAAGGTTTACATGATTTCTTAAAAAACACGAGTTTTTAGAAAATGTGTTTTATTTCATAAATGGAATCAACAAAGTACGCACATTCTACGTAATAACGACTTTCTATAGTTTGCGCATGCGTCCGGAAATAAGAAAAGCTTGCTTCCACCGTTTTTTGAAATCACAGCTTCTAGAAGGTTTACATGATTTCGTAAAAAACACGAGTTTTTAGAAAATGTGTTTTATTTCATAAATGGAATCAACAAAGTATGCACATTCTACGTCATAATGACTTTCTATAGTTTACGCATTCGTCCGGAAATAAGAAAAGCTTACTTCCACCGTTTTTTAAAACCACAGCTTCTAGAAGGTTTACATGATTTCGTAAAAAACACGAGTTTTTATAAAATGTGTTTTATTTCATAAATGGAATCAACAAAGTATGCACATTCTACGTCATAACGACTTTCTATAGTTTGCGCATTCGTCCGGAAATAAGAAAAGCTTACTTCCACCATGTTTTAAAATCACAACTTCTAGAAGGTTTACATGATTTCGTAAAAAACACGAGTTTTTAGAAAATGTGTTTTATTTCATAAATGGAATCTACAAAGTATGCACATTCTACGTCATAACGACTTTCTATAGTTTGCGCATGCATCTGGAAATAATAAAAGCTTACTTCCACCGTTTTTTAAAATCACATCTTCTAGAAGGTTTACATGATTTCTTAAAAAACACGAGTTTTTAGAAAATATGTTTTATTTCATAAATGGAATCAACAAAGTATGCACATTCTACGTCATAACGACTTTCTATAGTTTGCGCATGCGTCCGGAAATAAGAAAAGCTTACTTCCACTATTTTTTAAAATCACAGCTTCTAGAAGGTTTACATGATTTCGTAAAAAACACGAGTTATTAGAAAATGTGTTTTATTTCATAAATGGAATCAACAAAGTATCCACATTCTACATCATAACGGCATTCTATAGTTTGCGCCTTCATTTGGAAATAAGAAAAGCTTACTTCCACCGTTTTTTAAAATCACCGCTTCTAGAAGGTTTACATGATTTCTTAAAAAACACGAGTTTTTAGAAAATGTGTTTTATTTCATAAATGGAATCAACAAAGTATGCACATTCTACGTCATAAGGACTTTCTATAGTTTACGCATTCATCCAGAAATAAGAAAAGCTTACTTCCACCGTTTTTTAAAACCACATCTTCTAGAAGGTTTACATGATTTCGTAAAAAACACGAGTTTTTAGAAAATGTGTTTTATTTCATAAATGGAATCTACAAAGCATGCACATTCTACATCATAACGACTTTCTATAGTTTGCGCATGCGTCCGGAAATAAGAAAACCTTACTTCCACCGTTTTTTAAAATCACAGCTTCTAGAAGTTTTACATGATTTCGTAAAAAACATGAGTTTTGAGAAAATGTGTTTTATTTTATAAATGGAATCAACAAAGTATGCACATTCTACGTTATAACGACTTTCTATAGTTTGCGCATGCGTTTGGAAATAATAGAAGCTCACTTCCCCCATTTTTTAAAATCACAGCTTCTAGAAGGTTTACATGATTTCTTAAAAAACACGAGTTTTTAGAAAATGTGTTTTATTTCATAAATGGAATCAACAAAGTATGCACATTCTACGTCATAAGGACTTTCTATAGTTTGCGCGTGCGTCCGGAAATAAGAAAAGCTTACTTCCACCGTTTTTTAAAATCACAGCTTCTAGAAGGTTTACATGATTTCTTAAAAAACACGAGTTTTTAGAAAATGTGTTTTATTTCATAAATGGAATCAAAAAAGTATGCACATTCTACGTCATAAAGACTTTCTACAGTTTGCACATGCGTTTGGAAATAAGAAATGCTTACTTCCCCCATTTTTTAAAATTACAGATTCTAGAAGGTTTACATGATTTGTTAAAAAACACGAGTTTTTAGAAAATGTGTTTTATTTCATAAATGGAATAAACAAAGTATGCACATTCTACGTCATAACGACTTTCTCTAGTTTGCGCATGCGTCCGGAAATAAGAAAAGCTTACTTCCACCGTTTTTTAAAATCACAGCTTCTAGAAGGTTTACATGATTTCGTAAAAAACATGAGTTTTTAGAAACAGTGTTTTATTTCATAAATGGAATCTACAAAGTATGCACATTCTACGTCATAACAACATTCTATAGTTTGCGCATGCGTCCGGAAATAAGAAAAGCTTACTTCCCCCGTTTTCTAAAATCACAGCTTCTAGAAGGTTTTTATGATTTCTTAAAAAACATGACTTTTTAGAAAATGTGTTTTATTTCATAAATGGAATCAACAAAGTATGCACATTCTACGTCATAACGACTTTCTATAGTTTGCGCATTCGTCCGGAAATAAGAAAAGCTTACTTCCACCGTTTTTTAAAATCACAGCTTCTAGTAGGTTTACATGATTTCTTAGAAAACACGAGTTTTTAGAAAATGTGTTTTATTTCATAAATGGAATCAACAAAGTATGCACATTCTACGTCATAATGACTTTCTATTGGTTACGCATTCGTCCGGAAATAAGAAAAGCTTACTTCCACCGTTTTTTAAAACCACAGCTTCTAGAAGGTTTACATGATTTCGTAAAAAACACGAGTTTTTAGAAAATGTGTTTTATTTCATAAATGGAATCAACAAAATATGCACATTCTACGTCATAACGACTTTCTATAGTTTGTGCATTCGTCCGGAAATAAGAAAAGCTTACTTCCACCATTTTTTAAAATCACAGCTTCCAGAAGGTTTACATGATTTCTTAAAAAACACGAGTTTTTAGAAAATGTGTTTTATTTCATAAATGGAATCAACAAAGTATGCACATTCTACGTCATAACGACTTTCTATAGTTTGGGCATGCATTTGGAAATAAGAAAAGCTTACTTCCCCCATTTTTTAAAATCACAGCTTCTAGAAGGTTTACATGATTTCTTAAAAAACACGAGTTTTTAGAAAATGTGTTTTATTTCATCAATGGAATCAACATAGTATGCACATTCTACATCATAACGACTTTCTATAGTTTGCGCATGCGTTTGGAAATAAGAAAAGCTTACTTCCCCCGTTTTTTAAAATCGCAGCTTCTAGAAGGTTTACATGATTTCTTAAAAAACACGAGTTTTTAGAAAATGTGTTTTATTTCATAAATAAAATCAGCAAAGTATGCACATTCTACGTCATAACGACTTTCTATAGTTTGCGCATGCGTCCGGAAATAAGAAAAGCTTATTTCCACCGTTTTTTAAAATCACGGCTTATAGAAGGTTTACATGATTTCGTAAAAAACATGAGTTTTTAGAAAATGTGTTTTATTTCATAAATGGAATCTACAAGGTATGCACATTCTACGTCATAACGACTTTCTATAGTTTGCGCATGCATCCGGAAATAAGAAAAGCTTACTTCCCCCGTTTTTTAAAATCACAGCTTCTAGAAGGTTTACATGATTTCCGAAAAAACACGAGTTTTTAGAAAATGTTTTTTATTTCATAAATGGAATCTACAAAGTATGCACAACCTACATCATAACGACTTTCTATAGTTTGTCCATGCGGCCGGAAATAAGAAAAGCTTACTTCCCCTGTTTTTTAAAATCACAGCTTCTAGAAGGTTTACATGATTTCTTAAAAAACACGAGTTTTTAGAAAATGTGTTTTATTTCATAAATGGAATCAACAAAGTATGCACATTCTACGTCATAACGACTTTCTATAGTTTGCGCATGCGTCCAGAAATAAGAAAAGCTTACTTCCACCGATTTTTAAAATCACAGCTTCTAGAAGGTTTACATGATTTCGTAAAAAACACGAGTTTTTAGAAAATGTGTTTTATTTCATAAATGGAATGTTCAAAGTATGCACATTCTACATCATAACGACTTTGTATTGTTTGTGCATGCGTTCGGAAATAACAAAAGCTTACTTCCACCGTTTTTTAAAATCACAGCTTCTAGAAGGTTTACATGATTTCGTAAAAAACACGAGTTTTTAGAAAATGTGTTTTATTTCATAAATGGAATCTACAAAGTATGCACATTCTCCGTCATAACGACTTTCTATAGTTTGCGCATGCATCTGGTAATAAGAAAAGCTTACTTCCCCCGTCTTTTTAAAATCACAGCTTCTAGAAGGTTTACATGATTTCGTAAAAAACGCGAGTTTGTTAGAAAATGTGTTTTATTTCATAAATGGAATGTACAAAGTATGCAAGTTCTACGTCATAACGACTTTCTATGGTTTGCGCATGCGTCCGGAAATAACAAAAGCTTACATCCACCGTTTTTTAAAATCACAGCTTCTAGAAGGTTTACATGATTTCGTAAAAAACACGAGTTTTTAGAAAATGTGTTTTATTTCATAAATGGAATCAACAAAGTATGCACATTCTACGTCATAACAACTTTCTATAGTTTGAGAATGCGTCCGGTAATAAGAAATGCTTACTTCCCCCGTTTTTTAAAATCACATCTTTTAGAAGGTTTACATGATTTCTTAAAAAACACGAGTTTTTAGAAATTGTGTTTTATTTGATAAATGGAATCAACAAAGTATGCGAGTTTTTAGAAAATGTGTTTTATTTGATAAATGGAATCAACAAAGTATGCACATTCTACGTCATAATGACTTTCTATAGTTTGTGCATTCCTCCGGAAATAAGAAAAGCTTACTTCCCCAGTTTTTTAAAATCACAGCTTCTAGAAGGTTTACATGATTTCTTAAAAAACACGAGTTTTTAGAAAATGTGTTTTATTTCATAAATGGAATCAACAAAGAATGCACATTCTACGTCATAACGAATTTCTATAGTTTGCACATCCGTTTGGAAATTAGAAAAGCTTACTTCCCCCGTTTTTTAAAATCACAGCTTCTAGAAGGTTTACATGATTTCTTAAAAAACACGAGTTTTTAGAAAATGTGTTTTATTTCATAAATGGAATCAACAAAGTATGCACATTCTACGTCATAACGACTTTCTATAGTTTGCGCATGCGTCCGGAAATGGAATCAACAAAGTATGCACATTCTGCGTCATAACGACTTTCTATAGTTTGCGCATGCGTCCGGAAATAAGAAAAGCTTATTTCCACCGTTTTTTAAAATCACGGCTTCTAGAAAGTTTACATGATTTCGTAAAAAACAGGAGTTTTTAGAAAATGTGTTTTATTTCATAAATGGAATCTACAAAGTATGCACATTCTACGTCATAACGACTTTCTATAGTTTTCGCATGCGTTGGGAAATAAGAAAAGCTTACTTCCCCCGTTTATTAAAATCACAGCTTCTAGAAGGTTTACATGATTTCTTAAAAAACACTAGTTTTTAGAAAATGTGTTTTATTTCATAAATGGAATCAACAAAGTATGCACATTCTCCGTCATTACGACTTTCTATAGTTTGCGCTTGCGTTTGGAAAAAAGAAAAGCCTACTTCCCCAATTTATTAAAATCACAGCTTCTAGAAGGTTTACATGATTTCTTAAAAACCACTAGTTTTTAGAAAATGTGTTTTATTTCATAAATGGAATAAAAAAAGTATGCACATTCTACGTCATAACGACTTCTATAGTTTGCGCATGCGTTTGGAAATAAGAAAAGCTTACTTCTCCCGTATTTTAAAATCACAGCTTCTAGAAGGTTTAAATGATTTCTTAAAAAACACGAGTTTTTAGAAAATGTGTTTTATTTCATAAATGGAATCAACAAAGTATGCACATTCTACGTCATAACGACTTTCTATAGTTTGCGCATGCGTCCGGAAATAAGAAAAGCTTACTTCCACCATTTTTTAAAATCACAGCTTCTAGAAGGTTTACATGATTTCTTAAAAAACACGAGTTTTTAGAAAATGTGTTTTATTTCATAAATCGAATCTACAAAGTATGCACATTCTATGTCATAACGACTTTCTATAGTTTTCACATGCGTCCGGAAATAAGAAACGCTTACATCCACCGTTTTTTAAAATCACAGCTTCTAGAAGGTTTACATGATTTCGTAAAAAACACGAGTTTTTAGAAAATGTGTTTTATTTCATAAATGGAATCTACAAAGTATGCACATTCTACCTCATAACGAATTTCTATAGTTTGCGAATGCATCCGGAAATAAGAAAATCTTACTTCCACCGTTTTTTAAAATCACAGCTTCTAGAAGGTTTACATGATTTCGTAAAAAACACGAGTTTTTAGAAAATGTGTTTTATTTCATAAATGGAATCTACAAAGTATGCACATTCTACGTCATAACGACTTTCTATAGTTTGTGCATGCGTCCGGAAATAAGAAAAGCTTACTTCCCCCGTTTTTTCAAATCACAGCTTCTAGAAGGTTTACATAATTTCTTAAAAAACACGAGTTTTTAGAAAATGTGTTTTATTTCATCAATGGAATCAACAAAGTATGCACATTCTACGTAATAACGACTTTCCATAGTTTGCGCATGCATTTGGAAATAAGAAAAGCTTACTTCCCCCGTTTTTTAAAATCACAGCTTCTAGAAGGTTTACATGATTTCTTAAAAAACACGAGTTTTTAGAAAATGTGTTTTATTTCATAAATGCAATCAACAAAGTATGCACATTCTATGTCATAACGACTTTCTATAGTTTGCGCATGCGTCCGGAAATAAGAAAAGCTTACTTCCACCGTTTTTTAAAATCACAGCTTCTAGAAGGTTTACATGATTTCGTAAAAAACACGAGTTTTTAGAAAATGTGTTATATTTCATAAATGGAATCTACAAAGTATGCAGATTCTACGTCATAACGACATTCTATAGTTTGCGCATGCGTCCGGAAATAAGAAAAGCTTACTTCCACCGTTTTTTAAAATCACAGCTTCTAGAAAGTTTACATGATTTCTTAAAAAACACGAGTTTTTAGAAAATGTGTTTTATTTCATAAATGGAATCAACAAAGTATGCACATTCTACGTCATAACGACTTTCTATAGTTTGTGCATGCGTTTGGAAATAAGAAAAGCTTACTTCCCCCGTTTTTTAAAATCACGGCTTCTAGAAGGTTTACATGATTTTTTAAAAAACACCAGTTTTTAGAAAATATGTTTTATTTCATAAATGGAATCAACAAAGTATGCATATTCTATGTCATAACGAATTTCTATAGTTTGCGCATGCGTCCGGAAATAAGAAAAGCTTACTTCCACCGTTTTTTAAAATCACAGCTTCTAGAAGGTTTACATGATTTCCTAAAAAACATGACTTTTTAGAAAATGTGTTATATTTCATAAATGGAATCTACAAATTATGCACATTCTACTTCAAAACAACTTTCAATAGTTTGTGCATGCATCCGGAAATAAGAAAAGCTTACTTCCACCGTTTTTTAAAATCACAGCTTCTAGAAGGTTTTCATGATTTCGTAAAAAACACGAGTTTTTAGAAAATGTGTTATATTTCATAAAGGGAATCTACAAAGTATGCACATTCTACGTCATAATGACTTTCTATAGTTTGCGCATGCGTCCGGAAATAAGAAAAGCTTACTTCCACCGTTTTTTAAATTCACAGCTTCTAGAAGGTTTACATCAGTTCTTAAAAAACACGAGTTTCTTTAAAATGTGTTTTATTTCATAAATGGAATCAACAAAGTATGCACATTCTACGTCATAACGACTTTCTATAGTTTGCACATGCGTTTGGAAATAAGAAAAGCTTACTTCCCCCGTTTTTTAAAATCACAGCTTCTAGAAGGTTTACATGATTTCTTAAAAAACACGAGTTTTTAGAAAATGTGTTTTATTTCATAAAGGGAATCATCAAAGTATGCACATTCTACGTCATAATGACTTTCTATAGTTTGCGCATGCGTCCGAAAATAAGAAAAGCTTACATCCACCATTTTTTAAAATCACATCTTCTAGAAGGTTTACATGATTTCGTAAAAAACACGAGTTTTTAGAAAATGTGTTTTATTTCATAAATGGAATCTACAAAGTATGTACATTCTACGTCATAACGACTTTCTATAGTTTGCGCGTGCGTACGGAAATAAGAAAAGCTTACTTCCCCCGTTTTTCTAAATCGCAGCTTCTAGAAGGTTTACATGATTTCTTAAAAAACATGAGTTTTTAGAAAATGTGTTTTACTTCATAAATGGAATCAACAAAGTATGCACATTCTACGTCATAACGACTTTCTATAGTTTTCGCATGCGTTGGGAAATAAGAAAAGCTTACTTCCCCCGTTTATTAAAATCACAGATTCTAGAAGGTTGACATGATTTCTTAAAAACCACTAGTTTTTAGAAAATATGTTTTATTTCATAAATGGAATCAAAAAAGTATGCACATTTTACGTCATAACGACTTCTATAGTTTGCGCATGCGTTTGGAAATAAGAAAAGCTTACTTCTCCCGTATTTTAAAATCACAGCTTCTAGAAGGTTTAAATGATTTCTTAAAAAACACGAGTTGTTAGAAAATGTGTTTTATTTCATAAATGGAATCAACAAAGTATACACATTCTATGTCATAACGACTTTCTATAGTTTGCGCATGCGTCCGGAAATAAGAAAAGCTTACTTCCACCATTTTTTAAAATCACAGCTTCTAGAAGGTTTACATGATTTCTTAAAAAACACGAGTTTTTAGAAAATGTGTTTTATTTCATAAATGGAATCTACAAAGTATGCACATTCTATGGCATAACGACTTTCTATAGTTTTCACATGCGTCCGGAAATAAGAAACGCTTACATCCACCGTTTTTTAAAATCACAGCTTCTAGAAGGTTTACATGATTTCGTAAAAAACACGAGTTTTTAGAAAATGTGTTTTATTTCATAAATGGAATCTACAAAGTATGCACATTCTACCTCATAACGAATTTCTATAGTTTGCGAATGCATACGGATATAAGAAAATCTTACTTCCACCGTTTTTTAAAATCACAGATTCTAGAAGGTTTACATGATTTCGTAAAAAACACGAGTTTTTAGAAAATGTGTTTTATTTCATCAATGGAATCTACAAAGTATGCACATTCTACGTCATAACGACTTTCTATAGTTTGTGCATGCGTACCGAAATAAGAAAAGCTTACTTCCCCCGTTTTTTCAAATCACAGCTTTTAGAAGGTTTACATAATTTCTTAAAAAACACGAGTTTTTAGAAAATGTGTTTTATTTCATCAATGGAATCAACAAAGTATGCACATTCTACGTAATAACGACTTTCCATAGTTTGCGCATGCATTTGGAAATAAGAAAAGCTTACTTCCCCCGTTTTTTAAAATCACAGCTTCTAGAAGGTTTACATGATTTCTTAAAAAACACGAGTTTTTAGAAAATGTGTTTTATTTCATAAATGGAATCAACAAGGTATGCACATTCAATGTCATAACGACTTTCTATAGTTTGCGCATGCGTCCGGAAATAAGAAAAGCTTACTTCCACCGTTTTTTAAAATCACAGCTTCTAGAAGGTTTACATGATTTCGTAAAAAACACGAGTTTTTAGAAAATGTGTTATATTTCATAAATGGAATCTACAAAGTATGCACATTCTACGTCATAACGACTTTCTTTAGTTTGCGCATGCGTCCGGAAATAAGAAAAGCTTACTTCCACCGTTTTTTTAAATCACAGCTTCTAGAAAGTTTACATGATTTCTTAAAAAACACGAGTTTTTAGAAAATGTGTTTTATTTCATAAATGGAATCAACAAAGTATGCACATTCTACGTCATAACGACTTTCTATAGTTTGCGCATGCATCCGGAAATAAGAAAAGCTTACTTCCACCGTTTTTTAAAATCACATCTTCTAGAAGGTTTACATGATTTCTTAAAAAACACGAGTTTTTAGAAAATATGTTTTATTTAATAAATGGAATCAACAAAGTATGCACATTCTACGTCATAACGACTTTCTATAGTTTGCGCATGCGTCCGGAAATAAGAAAAGCTTACTTCCACTATTTTTTAAAATCACAGCTTCTAGAAGGTTTACATGATTTCGTAAAAAACACGAGTTATTAGAAAATGTGTTTTATTTCATAAATGGAATCAACAAAGTATCCACATTCTACATCATAACGACATTCTATAGTTTGCGCCTTCATTCGGAAATAAGAAAAGCTTACTTCCACCGTTTTTTAAAATCACCGCTTCTAGAAGGTTTACATGATTTCCTAAAAAACACGAGTTTTTAGAAAATGTGTTTTATTTCATAAATGGAATCAACAAAGTATGGACATTCTACGTCATAAGGACTTTCTATAGTTTACGCATTCGTCCAGAAATAAGAAAAGCTTACTTCCATTGTTTTTTAAAACCACCGCTTCTAGAAGGTTTACATGATTTCGTAAAAAACACGAGTTTTTAGAAAATGTGTTTTATTTCATAAATGGAATCTACAAAGCATGCACATTCTACGTCATAACGACTTTCTATAGTTTGCGCATGCGTCCGGAAATAAGAAAAGCTTACTTCCACCGTTTTTTAAAATCACAGCTTCTAGAAGTTTTACATGATTTCGTAAAAAACATGAGTTTTGAGAAAATGTGTTTTATTTTATAAATGGAATCAACAAAGTATGCACATTCTACGTTATAACGACTTTCTATAGTTTGCGCATGCGTTTGGAAATAATAGAAGCTCACTTCCCCCATTTTTTAAAATCACAGCTTCGAGAAGGTTTACATGATTTCTTAAAAAACACGAGTTTTTAGAAAATGTGTTTTATTTCATAAATGGAATCAACAAAGTATGCACATTCTACGTCATAACGACTTTCTATAGTTTCGCGTGCGTCCGGAAATAAGAAAAGCTTACTTCCACCGTTTTTTAAAATCACAGCTTCTAGAAGGTTTACATGATTTCGTAAAAAACACGAGTTTTTAGAAAATGTGTTTTATTTCATAAATGGAATCAACAAAGTATGCACATTCTACGTCATAACGACTTTCTATAGTTTGGGCATGCATTTGGAAATAAGAAAAGCTTACTTCCCCCATTTTTTAAAATCACAGCTTCTAGAAGGTTTACATGATTTCTTAAAAAACACGAGTTTTTAGAAAATGTGTTTTATTTCATCAATGGAATCAACAAAGTATGCACACTCTATGTCATAACGACTTTCTATAGTTTGCGCATGCGTCCGGAAATAAGAAAAGCTTACTTCTCTCGTTTTTTAAAATCACAGCTTCTAGAAGGTTTACATGATTTCTTAAAAAACACAAGTTTTTAGAAAATGTGTTTTATTTCATAAATCGAATCTACAAAGTATGCACATTCTACGTCATAGTGACTTTCTTTAGTTTGCGCATGCGTCCGGAAATAAGAAAAGCTTACTTCCACCGTTTTTTTAAAATCACAGCTTCTAGAAGGTTTACATGATTTCGTAAAAAACACGAGTTTTTAGAAAATGTGTTTTATTTCATAAATGGAATCTACAAAGTATGCACATTCTACGTCATAACGACTTTCTATAGTTTGCGCATGCGTCCGAAAATAAGAAAAGCTTACTTCCACCGTTTTTTAAAATCACAGCTTCTAGAAGGTTTACATGATTTCGTAAAAAACATGATTTTTTAGAAAATGTGTTTTATTTCATAAATGGAATCTACAAATTATGCACATTCTATGTCATAACGACTTTCTATAGTTTGCGCATGCGTCCGGAAATAAGAAAAGCTTACTTCTCTCGTTTTTTAAAATCACAGCTTCTAGAAGGTTTACATGATTCCTTAAAAAACACGAGTTTTTAGAAAATGTGTTTTATTTCATAAATCGAATCTACAAAGTATGCACATTCTACGTCATAACGAATTTCTATAGTTTGCGCATGCGTCCGGAAATATGAAAAGCTTACTTCCACCGTTTTTTAAAATCATAGCTTCTAGAAGGTTTACATGATTTCGTAAAAAACACGAGTTTTTAGAAAATGTGTTTTATTTCATAAATGGAATCTACAAAGTATGCACATTCTATGTCATAACGACTTTCTATAGTTTGCGCATGCGTCCTAAAATAAGAAAAGCTTACTTCCATCGTTTTTTAAAATCACAGTTTCTAGAATGTTTACATGATTTCGTAAAAAACACGAGTTTTTAGAAAATGTGTTTTATTTGATAAATTGAATCTACAAAGTATGCACATTCTATGTCATAACGACTTTCTATAGTTTGCGCATGCATCTGGTAATAAGAAAAGCTTACTTCCCCCGTCTTTTTAAAATCACAGCTTCTAGAAGGTTTACATGATTTCGTAAAAAACGCGAGTTTTTTAGAAAATGTGTTTTATTTCGTAAATGAAATCTACAAAGTATGCAAATTCTACGTCATAACGACTTTCTATAGTTTGCGCATGCATCCGGAAATAAGAAAAAGCTTACATCCACCGTTTTTTAAAATCACAGCTTCTAGAAGGTTTACATGATTTCGTAAAAAACACGAGTTTTTAGAAAATGTGTTTTATTTTGATAAATGGAATCAACAAAGTATGCACATTCTACGTCATAACAACTTTCTATAGTTTGATAATGCGTCCGGAAATAAGAAATGCTTACTTCCCCCGTTTTTTAAAATCACATCTTCTAGAAGGTTTACATGATTTCTTAAAAAACACGATTTTTTAGAAATATTGTTTTATTTGATAAATGGAATCGACAAAGTATGCGAGTTTTTAGAAAATGTGTTTTATTTGATAAATGGAATCAACAAAGTATGCACATTCTACGTCATAATGACTTTCTATAGTTTGTGCATTCCTCCGGAAATAAGAAAAGCTTACTTCCCCAGTTTTTTAAAATCACAGCTTCTAGAAGGTTTACATGATTTCCTAAAAAACACGAGTTTTTAGAAAATGTGTTTTATTTCATAAATGGAATCAACAAAGAATGCACATTCTACGTCATAACGACTTTCTTTACTTTGCACATCCGTTTGGAAATTAGAAAAGCTTACTTCCCCCGTTTTTTAAAATCACAGCTTCTAGAAGGTTTACATGATTTCTTAAAAAACACGAGTTTTTAGAAAATGTGTTTTATTTCATAAATGGAATCAACAAAGTATGCACATTCTACGTCATAACGACTTTCTATAGTTTGCGCAAGTGTCCGGAAATGGAATCAACAAAGTATGCACATTCTGCGTCATAATGACTTTCTATAGTTTGCGCATGCTTCCGGAAATAACAAAAGCTTATTTCCACCGTTTTTTAAAATCACGGCTTCTAGAAGGTTTACATGATTTCGTAAAAAACACGAGTTTTTAGAAAATGTGTTTTATTTCATAAATGGAATCTACAAAGTATGCACATTCTACGTCATAACGACTTTCTATAGTTTGCGCATGCGTCCGGAAATAAGACAAGCTTACTTCCACCGTTTTTTAAAATCACATCTTCTAGAAGGTTTACATGATTTCGTAAAAAACACGAGTTTTTAGAAAATGTGTTTTATTTCATAAATGGAATCTACAAAGTATGTACATTCTACATCATAACGACTTTCTATAGTTTGCGCGTGCGTACGGAAATAAGAAAAGCTTACTTCCCCCATTTTTCTAAATCGCAGCTTCTAGAAGGTTTACATGATTTCTTAAAAAACACGAGTTTTCAGAAAATGTGTTTTATTTCATAAATGGAATCAACAAAGTATGCATATTCTACGTCATAACGACTTTCTATAGTTTGCGCATGCGATTGGAAATAAGAAAAGCTTACTTCCCTCGTTTTTTAGAATCACAGCTTCTAGAAGGTTTACATGATTTCTTAAAAAACACTAGTATTTAGAAAATATGTTTTATTTCATAAATGGAATCAACAAAGTATGCACATTCTACGTCATAACGACTTTCTATAGTTTGTGCATGCGTCCGGAAATAAGAAAAGCTTACTTCCCCCGTTTTTTCAAATCACAGCTTCTAGAAGGTTTACATGATTTCTTAAAAAACACGAGTTTTTAGAAAATGTGTTTTATTTAATCAATGGAATCAACAAAGTATGCACATTCTACGTAATAACGACTTTCCATAGTTTGCGCATGCGTTTGGAAATAAGAAAAGCTTACTTCCCCCGTTTTTTAAAATCACAGCTTCTAGAAGGTTTAAATGATTTCTTAAAAAACACGAGTTTTTAGAAAATGTGTTTTATTTCATAAATGGAATCAACAAAGTATGCACATTCTATGTCATAACGACTTTCTATAGTTTGCGCATGCGTTCGGAAATAAGAAAAGCTTACTTCCACCGTTTTTTAAAATCACAGCTTCTAGAAGGTTTACATGATTTCGTAAAAAACACGAGTTTTTAGAAAATGTGTTTTATTTCATAAATGGAATCTACAAAGTATGGACATTCTATGTCATAATGACTTTTTATTGTTTGCGGATGCGTCCGGAAATAAGAAAAGCTTACTTCAACCGTTTTTTAAAATCACAGCTTCTAGAAGGTTTACATGATTTCGTAAAAAACATGACTTTTTAGAAAATGTGTTATATTTCATAAATGGAATCTACAAAGTATGCACATTCTATGTCATAACGACTTTCTATAGTTTGCGCATGCGTCCGGAAATAAGAAAAGCTTACGTCCACCGTTTTTTAAATTCACAGCTTCTAGAAGGTTTACATCATTTCTTAAAAAACACGAGTTTCTTTAAAATGTGTTTTATTTCATAAATGGAATCAACAAAGTATGCACATTCTACGTCATAAGGACTTTCTATAGTTTGCACATGCGTTTGGAAATAAGAAAAGCTTACTTCCCCCGTTTTTTAAAATCACAGCTTCTAGAAGGTTTACATGATTTCTTAAAAAACACGAGTTTTTAGAAAATGTGTTTTATTTCATAAATGGAATCAACAATGTATGCACATTCTACATCATAACGACTTTCTATAGTTTGCCCATGCGTTTGGAAATAAGAAAAGCTTACTTCCCCCGTTTTTTAAAATCACAGCTTCTAAAAGGTTTACATGATTTCTTAAAAAACACGAGTTTTTAGAAAATGTGTTTTATTTCATAAATGGAATCAACAAAGTATGCACATTCTACGTCATAACGACTTTCTATAGTTTGCGCATGCGTCCGGAAATAAGAAAAGCTTACTTCCACCGTTTTTTAAAATCACAAGCTTCTAGAAGGTTTACATGATTTCGTAAAAAACACGAGTTTTTAGAAAATGTGTTTTATTTCATAAATGGAATCTACAACGTATGCACATTCTACGTCATAACGACTTTCTATAGTTTGCGCATGCGTCCGGAAATAAGAAAAGCTTACTTCCACCGTTTTTTAAAATCACAGCTTCTAGAAGGTTTACATGATTTCGTATAAAACACGAGTTTTTAGAAAATATGTTTTATTTCATAAATGGAATCAACAAAGTATGCACATTCTATGTCATAACGACTTTCTATAGTTTGCGCATGCGTCCGGAAATAAGAAAAGCTTACTTCTCTCGTTTTTTAAAATCACAGCTTCTAGAAGGTTTACATGATTTCGTAAAAAACATGACTTTTTAGAAAATGTGTTATATTTCATAAATGGAATCTACAAAGTATGCACATTCTACGTCATAACGACTTTCTATAGTTTGCGCATGCGTCCGGAAATAAGAACAGCTTACTTCCACCGTTTTTTAAAATCACATCTTCTAGAAGGTTTACATGATTTCTTAAAAAACACGAGTTTTTAGAAAATGTGTTTTATTTCATAAATGGAATCTACAAAGTATGCACATTCTACGTCATAACGACTTTCTATAGTTTGTGCATGCGTCCGGAAATAAGAAAAGCTTACTTCCCCCGTTTTTTCAAATCACAGCTTCTAGAAGGTTTACATAATTTCTTAAAAAACACGAGTTTTTAGAAAATGTGTTTTATTTCATCAATGTAATCAACAAAGTATGCACATTCTACGTAATAACGACTTTCCATAGTTTGCGCATGCATTTGGAAATAAGAAAAGCTTACTTCCCCCGTTTTTTAAAATCACGGCTTCTAGAAGGTTTACATGATTTCTTAAAAAACACGAGTTTTTAGAAAATGTGTTTTATTTCATAAATGGAATCAACAAAGTATGCACATTCTATGTCATAACGACTTTCTATAGTTTGCGCATGCGTCCGGAAATAAGAAAAGCTTACTTCCACCGTTTTTTAAAATCACAGCTTCTAGAAGGTTTACATGATTTCGTAAAAAACACGAGTTTTTAGAAAATGTGTTATATTTCATAAATGGAATCTACAAAGTATGCACATTCTACGTCATAACGACTTTCTATAGTTTGCGCATGCGTCCGGAAATAAGAAAAGCTTACTTCCACCGTTTTTTAAAATCACAGCTTCTAGAAAGTTTACATGATTTCTTAAAAAACACGAGTTTTTAGAAAATGTGTTTTATTTCATAAATGGAATCAACAAAGTATGCACATTCTACGTCATAACGACTTTCTATAGTTTGCGCATGCGTTTGGAAATAAGAAAAGCTTACTTCCCCCATTTTTTAAAATCACGGCTTCTAGAAGGTTTACATGATTTTTTAAAAAACACCAGTTTTTAGAAAATATGTTTTATTTCATAAATGGAATCAACAAAGTATGCATATTCTACGTCATAACGACTTTCTATAGTTTGCGCATGCGTCCGGAAATAAGAAAAGCTTACTTCCACCGTTTTTTAAAATCACAGCTTCTAGAAGGTTTACATGATTTCGTAAAAAAAATCACTTTTTAGAAAATGTGTTATATTTCATAAATGGAATCTACAAAGTATGCACATTCTACGTCATAACGACTTTCTATAGTTTCCGCATGCGTCCGGAAATAAGAAAAGCTTACTTCCACCGTTTTTTAAAATCACAGCTTCTAGAAGGTTTTCATGATTTCGTAAAAAACACGAGTTTTTAGAAAATGTGTTATATTTCATAAATGGAATCTACAAAGTATGCACATTCTACGTCATAACGACTTTCTATAGTTTGCGCATGCGTCCGGAAATAAGAAAAACTTACTTCCACCTTTTTTTAAATTCACAGCTTCTAGAAGGTTTACATCATTTCTTAAAAAACACGAGTTTCTTTAAAATGTGTTTTATTTCATAAATGGAATCAACAAAGTATGCACATTCTACGTCATAACGACTTTCTATAGTTTGCACTTGCGTTTGGAAATAAGAAAAGCTTACTTCCCCCGTTTTTTAAAATCACAGCTTCTAGAAGGTTTACATGATTTCTTAAAAAACACGAGTTTTTAGAAAATGTGTTTTATTTCATAAAGGGAATCATCAAAGTATGCACATTCTACGTCATAATGACTTTCTATAGTTTGCGCATGCGTCCGAAAATAAGAAAAGCTTACATCCACCGTTTTTTAAAATCACATCTTCTAGAAGGTTTACATGATTTCGTAAAAAACACGAGTTTTTAGAAAATGTGTTTTATTTCATAAATGGAATCTACAAAGTATGGACATTCTATGTCATAATGACTTTTTATTGTTTGCGGATGCGTCCGGAAATAAGAAAAGCTTACTTCAACCGTTTTTTAAAATCACAGCTTCTAGAAGGTTTACATGATTTCGTAAAAAACATGACTTTTTAGAAAATGTGTTATATTTCATAAATGGAATCTACAAAGTATGCACATTCTATGTCATAACGACTTTCTATAGTTTGCGCATGCGTCCGGAAATAAGAAAAGCTTACGTCCACCGTTTTTTAAATTCACAGCTTCTAGAAGGTTTACATCATTTCTTAAAAAACACGAGTTTCTTTAAAATGTGTTTTATTTCATAAATGGAATCAACAAAGTATGCACATTCTACGTCATAAGGACTTTCTATAGTTTGCACATGCGTTTGGAAATAAGAAAAGCTTACTTCCCCCGTTTTTTAAAATCACAGCTTCTAGAAGGTTTACATGATTTCTTAAAAAACACGAGTTTTTAGAAAATGTGTTTTATTTCATAAATGGAATCAACAATGTATGCACATTCTACATCATAACGACTTTCTATAGTTTGCCCATGCGTTTGGAAATAAGAAAAGCTTACTTCCCCCGTTTTTTAAAATCACAGCTTCTAAAAGGTTTACATGATTTCTTAAAAAACACGAGTTTTTAGAAAATGTGTTTTATTTCATAAATGGAATCAACAAAGTATGCACATTCTACGTCATAACGACTTTCTATATTTTGCGCATGCGTCCGGAAATAAGAAAAGCTTACTTCCCCCGTTTTTCTAAATCGCAGCTTCTAGAAGGTTTACATGATTTCTTAAAAAACACGAGTTTTTAGAAAATGTGTTTTACTTCTTAAATGGAATCAACAAAGTATGCACATTCTACGTCATAATGACTTTCTATAGTTTTCGCATGCGTTGGGAAATAAGAAAAGCTTACTTCCCCCGTTTATTAAAATCACAGATTCTAGAAGGTTGACATGATTTCTTAAAAAACACTAGATTTTAGAAAATGTGTTTTATTTCATAAATGGAATCAACAAAGTATGCATATTCTACCTCATAACAACTTTCTATAGTTTGCGCATGCGTCCAGAAATAAGAAAATCCTACTTCCACCGTTTTTTAAAATCACAGCTTCTAGAAGGTTTACATGATTTCGTAAAAAACATGAGTTTTTAGAAAATGTGTTTTATTTCATAAATGGAATCTACGAAGTATGCACATTCTACTTCATAACGACTTTCTATAGTTTGCGCATGCGTCCGGAAATAAGTAAAGCTTACTTCCAAAGTTTTTTAAAATCACATCTTTTAGAAGATTTACATGATTTCTTAAAAAACACGAGTTTTCAGAAAATGTGTTTTATTTCATAAATGGAATCAACAAAGTATGCATATTCTACGTCATAACGACTTTCTATAGTTTGCGCATGCGTTTGGAAATAAGAAAAGCTTACTTCCCTCGTTTTTTTAGAATCACAGCTTCTAGAAGGTTTACATGATTTCTTAAAAAACACTAGTATTTAGAAAATATGTTTTATTTCATAAATGGAATCAACAAAGTATGCACATTCTACGTCATAACGACTTTCTATAGTTTGTGCATGCGTCCGGAAATAAGAAAAGCTTACTTCCCCCGTTTTTTCAAATCACATCTTCTAGAAGGTTTACATGATTTCTTAAAAAACACGAGTTTTTAGAAAATGTGTTTTATTTCATCAATGGAATCAACAAAGTATGCACATTCTACGTAATAACGACTTTCCATAGTTTGCGCATGCGTTTGGAAATAAGAAAAGCTTACTTCCCCCGTTTTTTAAAATCACAGCTTCTAGAAGGTTTACATGATTTCTTAAAAAACACGAGTTTTTAGAAAATGTGTTTTATTTCATAAATGGAATCAACAAAGTATGCACATTCTATGTCATAACGACTTTCTATAGTTTGCGCATGCGTTCGGAAATAAGAAAAGCTTACTTCCACCGTTTTTTAAAATCACAGCTTCTAGAAGGTTTACATGATTTCGTAAAAAACACGAGTTTTTAGAAAATGTGTTTTATTTCATAAATGGAATCTACAAAGTATGGACATTCTATGTCATAATGACTTTTTATTGTTTGCGGATGCGTCCGGAAATAAGAAAAGCTTACTTCCACCGTTTTTTAAAATCACAGCTTCTAGAAGGTTTACATGATTTCGTAAAAAATACGAGTTTTTAGAAAATGTGTTTTATTTCATAAATGGAATCTACAAAGTATGCACATTCTACGTCATAACGACTTTCTATAGTTTGCGCATGCGTCCGGAAATAAGAAAAGCTTACTTCCACCGTTTTTTAAAATCACAGCTTCTAGAAGGTTTACATGATTTCGTAAAAAACACGAGTTTTTAGAAAATGTGTTATATTTCATAAATGGAATCTACAAAGTATACACATTCTACGTCATAACGACTTTCTATAGTTTGCGCATGCGTCCAAAATAAGAAAAGATTACTTCCACCGTTTTTTAAAATCACAGCTTCTAGAAGGTTTACATGATTTCTTAAAAAACACGAGTTTTTAGAAAATGTGTTTTATTTCATAAAAGGAATCAACAAAGTATGCACATTCTACGTCATAACGACTTTCTATAGTTTGCGCATGCGTTTGGAAATAAGAAAAGCTTACTTCCCCCGTTTTTTAAAATCACGGCTTCTAGAAGGTTTACATGATTTTTTAAAAAAAACCAGCTTTTAGAAAATATGTTTTATTTCATAAATGGAATCAACAAAGTATGCACATTCTACGTCATAGCGACTTTCTATAGTTTGCGCATGCGTCCGGAAATAAGAAAAGCTTACTTCCACCGTTTTTTAAAATCACAGCTTCTAGAAGGTTTACATGATTTCGTAAAAAACATGACTTTTTAGAAAATGTGTTATTTTTCATAAATGGAATCTACACAGTATGCACATTCTACGTCATAACGACTTTCTATAGTTTGCGCATGCGTCCGGAAATAAGAAAAGCTTACTTCCACCATTTTTTAAAATCACAGCTTCTAGAAGGTTTTCATGATTTCGTAAAAAACACGAGTTTTTAGAAAATGTGTTATATTTCATAAATGGAATCTACAAAGTATGCACATTCTACGTCATAACGACTTTCTATAGTTTGCGCATGCGTCCGGAAATAACAAAAGCTTACTTCCACCGTTTTTTAAATTCACAGCTTCTAGAAGGTTTACATCATTTCTTAAAAAACACGAGTTTCTTTAAAATGTGTTTTATTTCATAAATGGAATCAACAAAGTATGCACATTCTACGTCATAACGACTTTCTATAGTTTGCACATGCGTTTGGAAATAAGAAAAGCTTACTTCCCCCGTTTTTTAAAATCACAGCTTCTAGAAGGTTTACATGATTTCTTAAAAAACACGAGTTTTTAGAAAATGTGTTTTATTTCATAAATGGAATCAAAAAAGTATGCACATTCTACATCATAACGACTTTCTATAGTTTGCGCATGCGTTTGGAAATAAGAAAAGCTTACTTCCCCCGTTTTTTAAAATCACAGCTTCTAAAAGGTTTACATGATTTCTTAAAAAACACGAGTTTTTAGAAAATGTGTTTTATTTCATAAATGGAATCAACAAAGTATGCACATTCTACGTCATAACGACTTTCTATATTTTGCGCATGCGTCCGGAAATAAGAAAAGCTTACTTCCCCCGTTTTTTAAAATCACAGCTTCTAGAAGGTTTACATGATTTGGTAAAAAACACGAGTTTTTAGAAAATGTGTTTTATTTCATAAATGGAATCTACAAAGTATGGACATTCTATGTCATAATGACTTTTTATAGTTTGCGGATGCGTCCGGAAATAAGAAAAGCTTACTTCCACCGTTTTTTAAAATCACAGCTTCTAGAAGGTTTACATGATTTCTTAAAAAACACGAGTTTTTAGAAAATGTGTTTTATTTCATAAATGGAATCAACAAAGTATGCACATTCTACATCATAACGAATTTCTATAGTTTGCGCATGCGTTTGGAAATAAGAAAAGCTTACTTCCCCCGTTTTTTTAAATCACAGCTTCTAGAAGGTTTACATGATTTCTTAAAAAATACGAGTTTTTAGAAAATGTGTTTTATTTCATAAATGGAATCTACAAAGTATGCACATTCTACGTCATAACGACTTTCTATAGTTTGCGCATGCGTCCGGAAATAAGAAAATCTTACTTCCACAGTTTTTTAAAATCACAGCTTTTAGAAGATTTACATGATTTCTTAAAAAACACGAGTTTTTAGAAAATGTGTTTATTTCATAAATGGAATCAACAAAGTATGCACATTCTACGTCATAACGACTTTCTATAGTTTACGCATGCGTTTGGAAAAAACAAAAGCTTACTTCCCCCGTTTTTTAAAATCACAGCTTCTAGAAGGTTTACATGATTTCTTAAAAAACACGAGTTTTTAGAAAATGTGTTTTATTTCATAAATGGAATCAACAAAGTATGCACATTCTACGTCATAACGACTTTGTATAGTTTGCGCATGCGTCCGGAAATGGAATCAACAAAGTATGCACATTCTACGTCATAACGACTTTCTATAGTTTGCGCATGCGTCCGGAAATAAGAAAAGCTTGTTTCCACCCTTTTTTAAAATCACGGCTTCTAGAAGGTTTACATGATTTCTTAAAAAACACGAGTTTTTAGAAAATGTGTTTTATTTCATAAAGGGAATCATCAAAGTATGCACATTCTACGTCATAATGACTTTCTATAGTTTGCGCATGCGTCCGAAAATAAGAAAAGCTTACTTCCACCGTTTTTTAAAATCACATCTTCTAGAAGGTTTACATGATTTCGTAAAAAACACGAGTTTTTAGAAAATGTGTTTTATTTCATAAATGGAATCTACAAAGTATGCACATTCTACGTCATAACGACTCTCTATAGTTTGCGCATGCGTATGGAAATAAGAAAAGCTTACTTCCCCCGTTTTTCTAAATCGCAGCTTCTAGAAGGTTTACATGATTTCTTAAAAAACACGAGTTTTTAGAAAATGTGTTCTATTTCATAAATGGAATCAACAAAGTATGCACATTCTACGTCATAACGACTTTCTATAGTTTTCGCATGCGTTGGGAAATAAGAAAAGCTTACTTCCCCCGTTTATTAAAATCACAGATTCTAGAAGGTTGACATGATTTCTTAAAAAACACTAGATTTTAGAAAATGTGTTTTATTTCATAAATGGAATCAACAATGTATGCACATTCTACCTCATAACGACTTTCTATAGTTTGCGCATGCGTCCAGAAATAAGAAAATCCTACTTCCACCGTTTTTTAAAATCACAGCTTCTAGAAGGTTTACATGATTTCGTAAAAAACATGAGTTTTTAGAAAATGTGTTTTATTTCATAAATGGAATCTACGAAGTATGCACATTCTACTTCATAACGACTTTCTATAGTTTGCGCATGCGTCCGGAAATAAGTAAAGCTTACTTCCAAATTTTTTTAAAATCACATCTTCCAGAAGATTTACATGATTTCTTAAAAAACACGAGTTTTCAGAAAATGTGTTTTATTTCATAAATGGAATCAACAAAGTATGCATATGCTACGTCATAACGACTTTCTATAGTTTGCACATCCGTTTGGAGATAAGAAAAGCTTACTTCCCCCGTTTTTTAGAATCACAGCTTCTAGAAGGTTTACATGATTTCTTAAAAAACACTAGTATTTAGAAAATATGTTTTATTTCATAAATGGAATCAAGAAAGTATGCACATTCTACGTCATAACGACTTTCTATAGTTTGCGCATGCGTCCGGAAATAAGAAACGCTTACTTCCACAGTTTTTTAAAATCACAGCTTCTAGAAGGTTTACATCATTTCTTAAAAAACACGAGTTTTTTTAAAATGTGTTTTATTTAATAAATGGAATCAACAAAGTATGCACATTCTACGTCATAAGGACTTTCTATAGTTTGCTCATTCGTCCGGAAATAAGAAAAGCTTACTTCCACCGTTTTTTAAAATCACACCTTCTAGAAGGTTTACATGATTTCGTAAAAAACACGAGTTTTTAGAAAATGTGTTTTATTTCATAAATGGAATCTACAAAGTATGCACATTCTACGTCATAACGACTTCCTATAGTTTGCGCATGCGTCCGGAAATAAGAAAAGCTTACTTCCACCGTTTTTTAAAATCACAAGCTTCTAGAAGGTTTACATGATTTCGTAAAAAACACGAGTTTTTAGAAAATGTGTTTTATTTCATAAATGGAATCTACAAAGTATGCACATTCTAAGTCAGAACGACTTTCTATAGTTTGCGCATGCGTCCGGAAATAAGAAAAGCTTACTTCCACCGTTTTTTAAAATCACAGCTTCTAGAAGGTTTACATGATTTCGTATAAAACACGAGTTTTTAGAAAATATGTTTTATTTCATAAATGGAATCTACAAAGTATGCACATTCTATGTCATAACGACTTTCTATAGTTTGCGCATGCGTCCGAAAATAAGAAAAGCTTACTTCCCCCGTTTTTTAAAATCACAGCTTCTAGAAGGTTTACACGATTTCGTAAAAAACACGTGTTTTTAGAAAATGTGTTTTATTTCATAAATGGAATCTACAAAGTATGCACATTCTACGTCATAACGACTTTCTATAGTTTGGGCATGCGTCCAGAAATAAGAAAAGCTTACTTCCCCCGTTCTTAAAAATCACAGCTTCTAGAAGGTTTACGTGATTTCTTAAAAAACACGAGTTTTTAGAAAATGTGTTTTATTTCATAAATGAAATCAACAAAGTATGCACATTCTACGTCATAATGACTTTCTATAGTTTGCGCATTCGTCCGGAAATAAGAAAAGCTTACTTCCACAGTTTTTTAAAATCACGGCTTCTAGAAGGTTTACATGATTTCGTAAAAAACACGAATTTTTAGAAAATGTGTTTTATTTCATAAATGGAATCTACAAAGTATGCACATTCTACGTCATAACGACTTTCTATAGTTTGCGCATGCGTCCGGAAATAAGACAAGCTTACTTCCACCGTTTTTTAAAATCACATCTTCTAGAAGGTTTACATGATTTCTTAAAAAACACGAGTTTTTAGAAAATGTGTTTTATTTCATAATTGAAATCAACAAAGTATGCACATTCTACGTCATAATGACTTTCTATAGTTTGCGCATTCGTCCGGAAATAAGAAAAGCTTACTTCCACAATTTTTTAAAATCACAGCTTCTAGAAGGTTTACACGATTTCGTAAAAAACACGTGTTTTTAGAAAATGTGTTTTATTTCATAAATGGAATCTACAAAGTATGCACATTCTACGTCATAACGACTTTCTATAGTTTGGGCATGCGTCCAGAAATAAGAAAAGCTTACTTCCCCCGTTTTTTAAAATCACAGCTTCTAGAAGGTTTACATGATTTCTTAAAAAACACGAGTTTTTAGAAAATGTGTTTTATTTCATAAATGGAATCAACAAAGTATGAACATTCTATGTCATAACGACTTTCTATAGTTTGTGCATGCGTCCGGAAATAAGAAAAGCTTAATTCCACCGTTTTTTAAAATCACAGCTTCTAGAAGGTTTGCATGATTTCTTAAAAAACACGAGTTTTTAGAAAATGTGTTTTATTTCATAAATGGAATCTACAAAGCATGCACATTCTACGCCATAACGAATTTCTATAGTTTGCTCATGCGTCTGGAAATAAGAAAAGCTTACTTCCCCCGTTTTTTAAAATCACAGCTTCTAGAAGGTTTACATGATTTCGTAAAAAATACGAGTTTTTAGAAAATGTGTTTTATTTCATAAATGGAATCTACAAAGTATGCACATTCTACGTCATAACAACTTTCTATAGTTTTCCCATGCGTCCGGAAATAAGAAAAGCTTACTTACCCCGTTTTTTAAAATCACAGCTTCTAGAAGGTTTACATGATTTCTTAAAAAACATGAGTTTTTAGAAAATGTGTTTTATTTCATAAATGGAACCAACAAAGTATGCACATTCTACGTCACAACGACTTTCTATAGTTTGCGCATGTGTCCGGAAATAAGAAAAGCTTACTTCCCCCATTTTTTAAAATCACAGCTTCTAGAAGCTTTACATGATTTCTTAAAAACACGACTTTTTAGAAAATGTGTTTTATTTCATAAATGGAATCAACAAAGTATGCACATTCTACGTCACAACGACTTTCTATAGTTTGCGCATGCGTCTGGAAATAAGAAAAGCTTACTTCCACCGTTTTTTAAAATCACAGCTTCTAGAAGGTTTACACGATTTCGTAAAAAACACGTGTTTTTAGAAAATGTGTTTTATTTCATAAATGGAATCTACAAAGTATGCACATTCTACGTCATAATGACTTTGCATAGTTTGCGCATGCGTCCGGAAATAAGAAAAGCTTACTTCCCCCATTTTTTAAAATCACAGCTTCTAGAAGGTTTACATGATTTCTTAAAAAACACGAGTTTTTAGAAAATGTGTTTTATTTCATAAATGGAATCAACAAAGTATGCACATTCTACGTCATAACGACTTTCTATAGTTTGTGCATTCGACCGGAAATAAGAAAAGCTTACTTCCACCATTTTTTAAAATCACAGCTTCTTGAAGGTTTACATGATTTCGTAAAAAACAGGAGTTTTTAGAAAATGTGTTTTATTTCATAAATGGAATCTACAAAGTATGCACATTCTACGTCATAACGACTTTCTATAGTTTGCGCATGCGTCCGGAAATAAGAAAAGTTTACTTCCCCCATTTTTTTAAATCACAGCTTCTAGAAGGTTTACATGATTTCTTAAAAAACACGAGTTTTTAGAAAATGTGTTTTATTTCATAAATGGAATCTACAAAGTATGCACATTCTACGTCATAACGACTTTCTATAGTTTGCGCATGCGTCCGGAAATAAGAAAAGCTCACTTCCCCCATTTTTCTAAATCACAGCTTCTAGAAGGTTTACATGATTTCTTAAAAAACACGAGTTTTTAGAAAATGTGTTTTATTTCATAAATACAATCAACAAAGTATGCACATTCTACGTCATAACGACTTTCTATAGTTTTCACATGCGTCCCGATATAAGAAAAGCTTACTTCCCCCGTTTTTTTAAATCACAGCTTCTAGAAGGTTTACATGATTTCGTAAAAAACACGAGTTTTTAGAAAATGTGTTTTATTTCATAAATGGAATCTACAAAGTATCCACATTCTACGTCATAACGACTTTCTATAGTTTTCGCATGCGTCCGGAAATAAGAAAAGCTTACTTCCACCATTTTTTAAAATCACAGCTTCTAGAAGGTTTACGTGATTTCATAAAAAACACGAGTTTTTAGAAAATGTGTTTTATTTCATAAATGGAATCTACAAAGTATGCACATTCTACGTCATAACAACTTTCTATAGTTTGCACATGTGTCCGGAAATAAGACAAGCTTACTTCCCCCGTTTTTTAAAATCACGGCTTCTAGAAGGTTTACATGATTTCTTAAAAAACACGAGTTTTTAGAAAATGTGTTTTATTTCATAAATGGAATCAACAAAGTATGCACATTCTACATCATAACGACTTTCTATAGTTTGCGCATGCGTTTGGAAATAAGAAAAGCTTAGTTCCCCTGTTTTTTAAAATCACAGCTTCTAGAAGGTTTAGATGATTTCTTAAAAAACACGAGTTTTAAGAAAATGTGTTTTATTTCATAAATGGAATCAACAAAGTATGCACATTCTACGTCATAACGACTTTCTATCGTTTGCGCATGCGTTCGGAAATAAGAAAAGCTTACATCCCCCGTTTTTTAAAATCACAGCTTCTAGAAGGTTTACATGATTTCTTAAAAAACAGGAGTTTTTAGAAAATGTGTTTTATTTCATAAATGGAATCAACAAAGTATGGACATTCTACGTCATAACGACTTTCTATATTTTGCCCATGCGTCCGGAAATAAGAAAAGCTTACTTCCACCATTTTTTAAAATCACAGCTTCTAGAAGGTTTACATGACTTCTTAAAAAACACGAGTTTGTAGAAAATGTTTTTTATTTCATAAATGGAATCTACAAAGTATGCACATTCTACGTCATAACGACTTTCTATAGTTTGCGCATGCGTTTGGAAATAAGAAAAGCTTACTTCCCCCGTTTTTTAAAATCACAGCTTCTAGAAGGTTTACATGATTTCTTAAAAAACACGAGTTTTTAGAAAATGTGTTTTATTTCATAAATCGAATTAACAAAGTATGCACATTCTAAGTCATAACGACTTTCTATAGTTTGCGAATGCTTCCGGAAATAAGAAAAGCTTACTTCCACCGATTTTTAAAATCACAGCTTCTAGAAGGTTTCCATGATTTGTTAAAAAACACGAGTTTTTAGAAAATGTGTTTTATTTCATAAATGGAATCAACAAAGTATGCACATTCTACGTCATAACGACTTTCTATAGTTTGCGCATGCGTCCGGAAATAAGAAAAGCTTACTTCCACCGTTTTTTAAAATCACAGCTTCTAGAAGGTTTACACGATTTCTTAAAAAACACGAGTTTTTAGAAAATGTGTGTTATTTCATAAATGGAATCAACAAAGTATGCACATTCTACGTCATAACGACTTTCTATAGTTTGCGCATCCGACCGGAAATAAGAAAAGCTTACTTCCACTGTTTTTTAAAATCACAGCTTCTTGAAGGTTTACATGATTTCGTAAAAAACACGAGTTTTTAGAAAATGTGTTTTATTTCATAAATGGAATCTACAAAGTATGCACATTCTACGTCGTAACGACTTTCTATAGTTTGCGCACGTGTCCGAAAATAAGAAAAGCTTACTTCCCCCGTTTTTTAAAATCACAGCTTCTAGAAGGTCCACATGATTTCGTAAAAAACATGAGTTTTTGGAAAATGAGTTTTATTTCATAAATGGAATCAACAAAGTATGCACATTCTACATCATAACGACTTTCTACAGTTTGCGCATGCGTCCGGAAATAAGAAAAGTTTACTTCCACCATTTTTTAACATCACAGCTTCTAGAAGGTTTACATGATTTCGTAAAAAACACGAGTTTTTAGAAAATGTGTTTTATTTCGTAAATGGAATCTACAAAGTATGCACATTCTACGTCATAACGACTTTCTATAGTTTGCGCATGCGTCCGGAAATAAGAAAAGCTTACTTCCCCCGTTTTTTAAAATCACAGCTTCTAGAAGGTTAACATGATTTCTTAAAAAACACGAGTTTTTAGAAAATGTGTTTTATTTCATAAATGGAATCAACAAAGTATGCACATTCTACGTCATAATGACTTTCGATAGTTTGTGAATGCGTCCGGACATAAGAAATGCTTACTTCCACCGTTTTTTTAAATCACAGCTTCTAGAAGCTTTACATGATTTCGTAAAAACACGAGTTTTTAGAAAATGTGTTTTATTTCATAAATGGAATCAACAAAGTATGCACATTCTACGTCAAAACGACTTTCTATAGTTTGCGCATGGGTCCGGAAATAAGAAAAGCTTACTTCCCCCGTTTTTTAAAATCACAGCTTCTAGAAGGTTTACATGATTTCTTAAAAAACACGAGTTTTTAAAAAATGTGTTTTATTTCATAAATGGAATCAACAAAGTATGCACATTCTATGTCACAACGATTTTTATAGTTTGCGCATGCGTCCGGAAATAAGAAAAGCTTACTTCCACCGTTTTTTAAAATCACAGCTTCTAGAAGGTTTACACGATTTCGTAAAAAACACGTGTTTTTAGAAAATGTGTTTTATTTCATAAATTGAATCTACAAAGTATGCACATTCTACATCATAACGACTTTCTATAGTTTGCGCATGCGTCCGGAAATAAGAAAAGTTTACTTCGCCCGTTTTTTAAAATCACAGCTTCTAGAAGGTTTACATGATTTCGTAAAAAACACGAGTTTTTAGTAAATGTGTTTTTTTTCATAAATGGAATCTACAAAGTATGCACATTCTACGTCATAACGACTTTTTATAGTTTGCGCATGCGTCCGGAAATAAGAAAAGCTTACTTCCACCATTTTTTTCAATCACAGCTTCTAGAAGGTTTACATGATTTCTTAAAAAACACGAGTTTTTAGAAAATGTGTTTTATTTCATAAATGGAATCAACAAAGTATGCACATTCTACGTCATAACGACTTTCTATAGTTTGCGCATGCGTCCGGAAATAAGAAAAGCTTACTTCCCCCGTTTTTCTAAATCACATTTCCTAGAAGGTTTACATGATTTCTTAAAAAACACGAGTTTTTAGAAAATGTGTTTTATTTCATAAATGAAATCAACAAAGTATGCACATTCTACGTCATAACGACGTTATATAGTTTGCGCATTCGACCGGAAATAAGAAAAGCTTACTTCCACCGTTTTTTAAAATCACAGCTTCTTGAAGGTTTACATGATTTCGTAAAAAACACGAGTTTTTAGAAAATGCGTTTTATTTCATAAATGGAATCTACAAAGTATGCACATTCCACGTCATAACGACTTTCTATAGTTTGCGCATGCGTCCGGAAATAAGAAAAGCTTACTTCCCCCGTTTTTTTAAATCACAGCTTCTAGAAGGTTTACATGATTTCTTAAAAAACACGAGTTTTTAGAAAATGTGTTTTATTTCATAAATGGAATCAACAAAGTATGCACATTCTACTTCATAACGACTTTCTATAGTTTGCAAATGCGTCCGGAAATAAGAAAAGCTTACTTCCCCCGTTTTTCTAAATCACAGCTTCTAGAAGGTTTACATGATTTCTTAAAAAACACGAGTTTTTAGATAATGTGTTTTATTTCATAAATGGAATCTACAAAGTATGCACATTCTACGTCATAACAACTTTCTATAGTTTGCGCATGCGTCCGGAAATAAGAAAAGCTTACTTACCCCGTTTTTTAAAATCACAGCTTCTAGAAGGTTTACATGATTTCTTAAAAAACATGAGTTTTTAGAAAATGTGTTTTATTTCATAAATGGAACCAACAAAGTATGCACATTCTACGTCACAACGACTTTCTATAGTTTGCGCATGTGTCCGGAAATAAGAAAAGCTTACTTCCCCCATTTTTTAAAATCACAGCTTCTAGAAGCTTTACATGATTTCTTAAAAACACGACTTTTTAGAAAATGTGTTTTATTTCATAAATGGAATCAACAAAGTATGCACATTCTACGTCATAACGACTTTCTATAGTTTGCGCATGCGTCTGGAAATAAGAAAAGCTTACTTCCACCGTTTTTTAAAATCACAGCTTCTAGAAGGTTTACACGATTTCGTAAAAAACACATGTTTTTAGAAAATGTGTTTTATTTCATAAATGGAATCTACAAAATATGCACATTCTACGTCATAACGACTTTGCATAGTTTGCGCATGCGTCCGGAAATAAGAAAAGCTTACTTCCCCCATTTTTTAAAATCACAGCTTCTAGAAGGTTTACATGATTTCTTAAAAAACACGAGTTTTTAGAAAATGTGTTTTATTTCATAAATGGAATCAACAAAGTATGCACATTCTACGTCATAACGACTTTCTATAGTTTGTGCATTCGACCGGAAATAAGAAAAGCTTACTTCCACCATTTTTTAAAATCACAGCTTCTTGAAGGTTTACATGATTTCGTAAAAAACAGGAGTTTTTAGAAAATGTGTTTTATTTCATAAATGGAATCTACAAAGTATGCACATTCTACGTCATAACGACTTTCTATAGTTTGCGCATGCGTCCGGAAATAAGAAAAGTTTACTTCCCCCGTTTTTTTAAATCACAGCTTCTAGAAGGTTTACATGATTTCTTAAAAAACACGAGTTTTTAGAAAATGTGTTTTATTTCATAAATGGAATCTACAAAGTATGCACATTCTACGTCATAACGACTTTCTATAGTTTGCGCATGCGTCCGGAAATAAGAAAAGCTCACTTCCCCCATTTTTCTAAATCACAGCTTCTAGAAGGTTTACATGATTTCTTAAAAAACACGAGTTTTTAGAAAATGTGTTTTATTTCATAAATACAATCAACAAAGTATGCACATTCTACGTCATAACGACTTTCTATAGTTTTCACATGCGTCCCGATATAAGAAAAGCTTACTTCCCCCGTTTTTTTAAATCACAGTTTCTAGAAGGTTTACATGATTTCGTAAAAAACACGAGTTTTTAGAAAATGTGTTTTATTTCATAAATGGAATCTACAAAGTATCCACATTCTACGTCATAACGACTTTCTATAGTTTTCGCATGCGTCCGGAAATAAGAAAAGCTTACTTCCACCATTTTTTAAAATCACAGCTTCTAGAAGGTTTACGTGATTTCATAAAAAACACGAGTTTTTAGAAAATGTGTTTTATTTCATAAATGGAATCTACAAAGTATGCACATTCTACGTCATAACAACTTTCTATAGTTTGCACATGTGTCCGGAAATAAGACAAGCTTACTTCCCCCGTTTTTTAAAATCACGGCTTCTAGAAGGTTTACATGATTTCTTAAAAAACACGAGTTTTTAGAAAATGTGTTTTATTTCATAAATGGAATCAACAAAGTATGCACATTCTACATCATAACGACTTTCTATAGTTTGCGCATGCGTTTGGAAATAAGAAAAGCTTAGTTCCCCTGTTTTTTAAAATCACAGCTTCTAGAAGGTTTAGATGATTTCTTAAAAAACACGAGTTTTAAGAAAATGTGTTTTATTTCATAAATGGAATCAACAAAGTATGCACATTCTACGTCATAACGACTTTCTATCGTTTGCGCATGCGTTCGGAAATAAGAAAAGCTTACATCCCCCATTTTTTAAAATCACAGCTTCTAGAAGGTTTACATGATTTCTTAAAAAACAGGAGTTTTTAGAAAATGTGTTTTATTTCATAAATGGAATCAACAAAGTATGGACATTCTACGTCATAACGACTTTCTATATTTTGCCCATGCGTCCGGAAATAAGAAAAGCTTACTTCCACCATTTTTTAAAATCACAGCTTCTAGAAGGTTTACATGACTTCTTAAAAAACACGAGTTTGTAGAAAATGTTTTTTATTTCATAAATGGAATCTACAAAGTATGCACATTCTACGTCATAACGACTTTCTATAGTTTGCGCATGCGTTTGGAAATAAGAAAAGCTTACTTCCCCCGTTTTTTAAAATCACAGCTTCTAGAAGGTTTACATGATTTCTTAAAAAACACGAGTTTTTAGAAAATGTGTTTTATTTCATAAATCGAATCAACAAAGTATGCACATTCTAAGTCATAACGACTTTCTATAGTTTGCGAATGCTTCCGGAAATAAGAAAAGCTTACTTCCACCGATTTTTAAAATCACAGCTTCTAGAAGGTTTCCATGATTTGTTAAAAAACACGAGTTTTTAGAAAATGTGTTTTATTTCATAAATGGAATCAACAAAGTATGCACATTCTACGTCATAACGACTTTCTATAGTTTGCGCATGCGTCCGGAAATAAGAAAAGCTTACTTCCACCGTTTTTTAAAATCACAGCTTCTAGAAGGTTTACACGATTTCTTAAAAAACACGAGTTTTTAGAAAATGTGTGTTATTTCATAAATGGAATCAACAAAGTATGCACATTCTACGTCATAACGACTTTCTATAGTTTGCGCATCCGACCGGAAATAAGAAAAGCTTACTTCCACTGTTTTTTAAAATCACAGCTTCTTGAAGGTTTACATGATTTCGTAAAAAACACGAGTTTTTAGAAAATGTGTTTTATTTCATAAATGGAATGTACAAAGTATGCACATTCTACGTCGTAACGACTTTCTATAGTTTGCGCACGTGTCCGAAAATAAGAAAAGCTTACTTCCCCCGTTTTTTAAAATCACAGCTTCTAGAAGGTCCACATGATTTCGTAAAAAACATGAGTTTTTGGAAAATGAGTTTTATTTCATAAATGGAATCAACAAAGTATGCACATTCTACATCATAACGACTTTCTACAGTTTGCGCATGCGTCCGGAAATAAGAAAAGTTTACTTCCACCATTTTTTAACATCACAGCTTCTAGAAGGTTTACATGATTTCGTAAAAAACACGAGTTTTTAGAAAATGTGTTTTATTTCGTAAATGGAATCTACAAAGTATGCACATTCTACGTCATAACGACTTTCTATAGTTTGCGCATGCGTCCGGAAATAAGAAAAGCTTACTTCCCCCGTTTTTTAAAATCACAGCTTCTAGAAGGTTAACATGATTTCTTAAAAAACACGAGTTTTTAGAAAATGTGTTTTATTTCATAAATGGAATCAACAAAGTATGCACATTCTACGTCATAATGACTTTCGATAGTTTGTGAATGCGTCCGGACATAAGAAATGCTTACTTCCACCGTTTTTTTAAATCACAGCTTCTAGAAGCTTTACATGATTTCGTAAAAACACGAGTTTTTAGAAAATGTGTTTTATTTCATAAATGGAATCAACAAAGTATGCACATTCTACGTCAAAACGACTTTCTATAGTTTGCGCATGGGTCCGGAAATAAGAAAAGCTTACTTCCCCCGTTTTTTAAAATCACAGCTTCTAGAAGGTTTACATGATTTCTTAAAAAACACGAGTTTTTAAAAAATGTGTTTTATTTCATAAATGGAATCAACAAAGTATGCACATTCTATGTCACAACGATTTTTATAGTTTGCGCATGCGTCCGGAAATAAGAAAAGCTTACTTCCACCGTTTTTTAAAATCACAGCTTCTAGAAGGTTTACACGATTTCGTAAAAAACACGTGTTTTTAGAAAATGTGTTTTATTTCATAAATTGAATCTACAAAGTATGCACATTCTACATCATAATGACTTTCTATAGTTTGCGCATGCGTCCGGAAATAAGAAAAGTTTACTTCGCCCGTTTTTTAAAATCACAGCTTCTAGAAGGTTTACATGATTTCGTAAAAAACATGAGTTTTTAGTAAATGTGTTTTTTTTCATAAATGGAATCTACAAAGTATGCACATTCTACGTCATAACGACTTTTTATAGTTTGCGCATGCGTCCGGAAATAAGAAAAGCTTACTTCCACCGTTTTTTTCAATCACAGCTTCTAGAAGGTTTACATGATTTCTTAAAAAACACGAGTTTTTAGAAAATGTCTTTTATTTCATAAATGGAATCAACAAAGTATGCACATTCTACGTCATAACGACTTTCTATAGTTTGCGCATGCGTCCGGAAATAAGAAAAGCTTACTTCCCCCGTTTTTCTAAATCACATTTCCTAGAAGGTTTACATGATTTCTTAAAAAACACGAGTTTTTAGAAAATGTGTTTTATTTCATAAATGAAATCAACAAAGTATGCACATTCTACGTCATAACGACGTTATATAGTTTGCGCATTCGACCGGAAATAAGAAAAGCTTACTTCCACCGTTTTTTAAAATCACAGCTTCTTGAAGGTTTACATGATTTCGTAAAAAACACGAGTTTTTAGAAAATGTGTTTTATTTCATAAATGGAATCTACAAAGTATGCACATTCCACGTCATAACGACTTTCTATAGTTTGCGCATGCGTCCGGAAATAAGAAAAGCTTACTTCCCCCGTTTTTTTAAATCACAGCTTCTAGAAGGTTTACATGATTTCTTAAAAAACACGAGTTTTTAGAAAATGTGTTTTATTTCATAAATGGAATCAACAAAGTATGCACATTCTACTTCATAACGACTTTCTATAGTTTGCAAATGCGTCCAGAAATAAGAAAAGCTTACTTCCCCCGTTTTTCTAAATCACAGCTTCTAGAAGGTTTACATGATTTCTTAAAAAACACGAGTTTTTAGATAATGTGTTTTATTTCATAAATGGAATCTACAAAGTATGCACATTCTACGTCATAACAACTTTCTATAGTTTGCGCATGCGTCCGGAAATAAGAAAAGCTTACTTACCCCGTTTTTTAAAATCACAGCTTCTAGAAGGTTTACATGATTTCTTAAAAAACATGAGTTTTTAGAAAATGTGTTTTATTTCATAAATGGAACCAACAAAGTATGCACATTCCACGTCATAACGACTTTCTATAGTTTGCGCATGCGTCCGGAAATAAGAAAAGCTTACTTCCCCCGTTTTTTTAAATCACAGCTTCTAGAAGGTTTACATGATTTCTTAAAAAACACGAGTTTTTAGAAAATGTGTTTTATTTCATAAATGGAATCAACAAAGTATGCACATTCTACTTCATAACGACTTTCTATAGTTTGCAAATGCGTCCGGAAATAAGAAAAGCTTACTTCCCCCGTTTTTCTAAATCACAGCTTCTAGAAGGTTTACATGATTTCTTAAAAAACACGAGTTTTTAGAAAATGTGTTTTATTTCATAAATGGAACCAACAAAGTATGCACATTCTACGTCATAACGAGTTTCTATAGTTTGCGCATGCGTCCGGAAATAAGAAAAGCTTACTTCCACTGTTTTTTAAAATCACAGCTTCTAGAAGGTTTACATGATTTCCTAAAAAACACGAGTTTTTAGAAAATGTGTTTTATTTCATAAATGGAATCAACAAAGTATGCACATTCTACGTCATAACGATTTTCTATAGTTTGCGCATTCGTCCGGAAATAAGAAAATCTTACTTCCACCGTTTTATAAAATCACGGCTTATAGAAGGTTTACACGATTTCGTAAAAAACACGTGTTTTTAGAAAATGTGTTTTATTTCATAAATGGAATCAACAAAGTATGCACATTCTACGTCATAACGACTTTCTATAGTTTGCGCATTTGTCCGGAAATAAGAAAAGCTTACTTCCACCATTTTTTAAAATCACAGCTTCCAGAAGGTTTACACGATTTCGTAAAAAACACGTGTTTTTAGAAAATGTGTTTTATTTCATAAATGGAATCTACAAAGTATGCACATTCTACGTCATAACGACTTTCTATAGTTTGCGCATGCGTCCGGAAATAAGAAAAGCTTACTTCCCCCGTTTTTTGAAATCACAGCTTCTAGAAGGTTTACATGATTTCTTAAAAAACACGTGTTTTTAGAAAATGTGTTTTATTTCATAAATGGAATCAACAAAGTATGCACATTCTACGTCATAACGACTTTCTATAGTTTGTGCATGCGTCCGGAAATAAGAAAAGCTTACTTCCACCGTTTTTTAAAATCACAGCTTCTAGAAGGTTTACATGATTTCGTAAAAAACACGAGTTTTTAGAAAATGTGTTTTATTTCATAAATGGAATCTACAAAGTATTCACATTCTACGTCAGAACGACTTTCTATAGTTTGCGCATGCGTCCGGAAATAAGAAAAGCTTACTTCCCCCGTTTTATAAAATCGCAGCTTATAGAAGGTTTACATGATTTCGTAAAAAACACGAGTTTTTAGAAAATGTGTTTTATTTCATAAATCGAATCTTCAAAGTATGCACATTCTACATCATAAAGACTTTCTATAGCTTGCGCATGCGTCCGGAAATAAGAAAAGCTTATTTCCCCCGTTTTTTAAAATCACAGCTTCTAGAAGGTTTACATGATTTCTAAAAAAACACGAGTTTTTAGAAAATGTGTTTTATTTCATAAATGGAATCAACAAAGTATGCACATTCTACGTCATAATGACTTTCTATAGTTTGCGCATGCGTCCGGAAATAAGAAAAGCTTACTTCCACCGTTTTTTAAAATCACAGCTTCTAGAAGGTTTACATGATTTCGTAAAAAACACGAGTTTGTAGAAAATGTGTTTTATTTCATAAATGGAATCAACAAAGTATGCACATTCTATGTCATAACGACTTTCTATAGTTTGCGCATTCGACCGGAAATAATAAAAGATTACTTCCCCCGTTTTTTAAAATCACAGCTTCTTGAAGGTTTACATGATTTCATAAAAAACACGAGTTTTTAGAAAATGTGTTTTATTTCATAATTGGAATCTATAAAGTATGCACATTCTACTTCATAACGACTTTCTATAGTTTGCAAATGCGTCCAGAAATAAGAAAAGCTTACTTCCCCCGTTTTTCTAAATCACAGCTTCTAGAAGGTTTACATGATTTCTTAAAAAACACGAGTTTTTAGATAATGTGTTTTATTTCATAAATGGAATCTACAAAGTATGCACATTCTACGTCATAACAACTTTCTATAGTTTGCGCATGCGTCCGGAAATAAGAAAAGCTTACTTACCCCGTTTTTTAAAATCACAGCTTCTAGAAGGTTTACATGATTTCTTAAAAAACAAGAGTTTTTAGAAAATGTGTTTTATTTCATAAATGGAACCAACAAAGTATGCACATTCCACGTCATAACGACTTTCTATAGTTTGCGCATGCGTCCGGAAATAAGAAAAGCTTACTTCCCCCGTTTTTTTAAATCACAGCTTCTAGAAGGTTTACATGATTTCTTAAAAAACACGAGTTTTTAGAAAATGTGTTTTATTTCATAAATGGAATCAACAAAGTATGCACATTCTACTTCATAACGACTTTCTATAGTTTGCAAATGCGTCCGGAAATAAGAAAAGCTTACTTCCCCCGTTTTTCTAAATCACAGCTTCTAGAAGGTTTACATGATTTCTTAAAAAACACGAGTTTTTAGAAAATGTGTTTTATTTCATAAATGGAACCAACAAAGTATGCACATTCTACGTCATAACGAGTTTCTATAGTTTGCGCATGCGTCCGGAAATAAGAAAAGCTTACTTCCACTGTTTTTTAAAATCACAGCTTCTAGAAGGTTTACATGATTTCCTAAAAAACACGAGTTTTTAGAAAATGTGTTTTATTTCATAAATGGAATCAACAAAGTATGCACATTCTACGTCATAACGATTTTCTATAGTTTGCGCATTCGTCCGGAAATAAGAAAATCTTACTTCCACCGTTTTATAAAATCACGGCTTATAGAAGGTTTACATGATTTCGTAAAAAACACGTGTTTTTAGAAAATGTGTTTTATTTCATAAATGGAATCAACAAAGTATGCACATTCTACGTCATAACGACTTTCTATAGTTTGCGCATTTGTCCGGAAATAAGAAAAGCTTACTTCCACCATTTTTTAAAATCACAGCTTCCAGAAGGTTTACACGATTTCGTAAAAAACACGTGTTTTTAGAAAATGTGTTTTATTTCATAAATGGAATCTACAAAGTATGCACATTCTACGTCATAACGACTTTCTATAGTTTGCGCATGCGTCCGGAAATAAGAAAAGCTTACTTCCCCCGTTTTTTGAAATCACAGCTTCTAGAAGGTTTACATGATTTCTTAAAAAACACGTGTTTTTAGAAAATGTGTTTTATTTCATAAATGGAATCAACAAAGTATGCACATTCTACGTCATAACGACTTTCTATAGTTTGTGCATGCGTCCGGAAATAAGAAAAGCTTACTTCCACCGTTTTTTAAAATCACAGCTTCTAGAAGGTTTACATGATTTCGTAAAAAACACGAGTTTTTAGAAAATGTGTTTTATTTCATAAATGGAATCTACAAAGTATTCACATTCTACGTCAGAACGACTTTCTATAGTTTGCGCATGCGTCCGGAAATAAGAAAAGCTTACTTCCCCCGTTTTATAAAATCGCAGCTTCTAGAAGGTTTACATGATTTCGTAAAAAACACGAGTTTTTAGAAAATGTGTTTTATTTCATAAATCGAATCTTCAAAGTATGCACATTCTACATCATAAAGACTTTCTATAGCTTGCGCATGCGTCCGGAAATAAGAAAAGCTTATTTCCCCCGTTTTTTAAAATCACAGCTTCTAGAAGGTTTACATGATTTCTAAAAAAACACGAGTTTTTAGAAAATGTGTTTTATTTCATAAATGGAATCAACAAAGTATGCACATTCTACGTCATAATGACTTTCTATAGTTTGCGCATGCATCCGGAAATAAGAAAAGCTTACTTCCACCGTTTTTTAAAATCACAGCTTCTAGAAGGTTTACATGATTTCGTAAAAAACACGAGTTTGTAGAAAATGTGTTTTATTTCATAAATGGAATCAACAAAGTATGCACATTCTATGTCATAACGACTTTCTATAGTTTGCGCATTCGACCGGAAATAAGAAAAGATTACTTCCCCCGTTTTTTAAAATCACAGCTTCTTGAAGGTTTACATGATTTCATAAAAAACACGAGTTTTTAGAAAATGTGTTTTATTTCATAACTGGAATCTACAAAGTATGCACATTCTACGTCATAACGACTTTCTATAGTTTGCGCATGCGTCCGGAAATAAGAAAAGCTTACTTCCCCCATTTTTTTAAATCACAGCTTTTAGAAGGTTTACATGATTTCTTAAAAAACACGAGTTTTTAGAAAATGTGTTTTATTTCATAAATGGAATCAACAAAGTATGCACATTCTACGTCAGAGCGACTTTCTATAGTTTGCGCATGCGTCCGGAAATAAGAAAAGCTTACTTCCCCCATTTTTCTAAATCGCAGCTTCTAGAAGGTTTACATGATTTCTTAAAAAACACGAGTTTTTAGAAAATGTGTTTTATTTCATAAATCGAATCTTCAAAGTATGCACATTCTACATCATAACGACTTTCTATAGCTTGCGCATGCGTCCGGAAATAAGAAAAGCTTATTTCCCCCGTTTTTTAAAATCACAGCTTCTAGAAGGTTTACATGATTTCTAAAAAAACACGAGTTTTTAGAAAATGTGTTTTATTTCATAAATGGAATCAACAAAGTATGCACATTCTACGTCATAATGACTTTCTATAGTTTGCGCATGCGTCCGGAAATAAGAAAAGCTTACTTCCACCGTTTTTTAAAATCACAGCTTCTAGAAGGTTTACATGATTTCGTAAAAAACACGAGTTTGTAGAAAATGTGTTTTATTTCATAAATGGAATCAACAAAGTATGCACATTCTATGTCATAACGACTTTCTATAGTTTGCGCATTCGACCGGAAATAAGAAAAGATTACTTCCCCCGTTTTTTAAAATCACAGCTTCTTGAAGGTTTACATGATTTCATAAAAAACACGAGTTTTTAGAAAATGTGTTTTATTTCATAACTGGAATCTACAAAGTATGCACATTCTACGTCATAACGACTTTCTATAGTTTGCGCATGCGTCCGGAAATAAGAAAAGCTTACTTCCCCTGTTTTTTTAAATCATAGCTTCTAGAAGGTTTACATGATTTCTTAAAAAACACGAGTTTTTAGAAAATGTGTTTTATTTCATAAATGGAATCAACAAAGTATGCACATTCTACATCATAAGGACTTTCTATAGTTTGCGCATGCGTTTGGAAATAAGAAAAGCTTACTTCCCCTGTTTTTTAAAATCACAGCTTCTAGAAGGTTTACATGATTTCTTAAAAAACACGAGTTTTTAGAAAATGTGTTTTATTTCATAGATGGAATCAACAAAGTATGCACATTCTACTTCATAACGACTTTCTATAGTTTGCGCATGCGTTCGGAAATAAGAAAAGCTTACATCCCCCGTTTTTTAAAATCACAGCTTCTAGAAGGTTTACATGATTTCTTAAAAAACACGAGTTTTTAGAAAATGTGTTTTATTTCATAAATGGAATCAACAAAGTATGCACATTCTATGTCATAGCGACTTTCTATAGTTTGCACATGCGTCCGGAAATAAGAAAAGCTTACATCCACCATTTTTTAAAATCACGGCTTCTAGAAGGTTTACATGACTTCTTAAAAAACACGAGTTTTTAGAAAATGTGTTTTATTTCATAAATGGAATCAACAAAGTATGCACATTCTACGTCATAACGACTTTCTATAGTTTGCGCATGCGTTTGGAAATAAGAAAAGCTTACTTCCCTCGTTTTTTAAAATCATAGCTTCTAGAAGGTTTACATGATTTCTTAAAAAACACGAGTTTTTAGAAAATGTGTTTTATTTCATAAATGGAATCAACAAATTATGCGATTCAAACAAAGTGCTTATAGGCTATAAGCCTCAGAAAAATGGATGGCGATTCTTGGAGCGATTTCTTGGAGCGACGGAGGTTTTTACTGGGCATGGCGGAACCCTAGGAGCTGGGGATGTGCGCAGGTCGGCCTGCGGCTGTCAGTGATGCGGTTTTATCCTCAATCACTTTCCTTTCACGGTTGGTGGCGGATATCTAGGAACCCCGTCCGGTTTGTATACAAAACCCTGTTCACATTTTACCCTGGTCTGTGTTTTTACCTGGGTTACGGTGGGCTGGTGGTAGCTAGTAACCATGGCTACGTATGACGACCGTGTAGATTATTCCTTTGACCCATCTGATGATGCGGCCATATGGACTCAACCTTCGGGCGCCGGGTGGCAGGTAGGGTTATATCCTGGGGAAGGAGGGGTGGAGGTTACATCTGCTGCGGAAAGTGCCGCTCTGGGCTTCTCACCATCTGGTTTTCTTAATATTTCTCCGGGCTTGGGACCGATATCTGCTCCCTCCCCCGATATCCCACCTATAACGCCTTTAAAGGATGCGGTGGCTCTTTGGTCTTCGGAACAGGTCTTAACTGCACTGGAGGGCTCGGAGGACAGGCATAAGGGTCCTGATTTTGCATCTGAGGGACATCTTGGAACTGTTGGCGGGGTTGATTCTACTGCGGCTCCACTTCCTGTTTTATGTGCTGCGGAGGGTGGGGTTTGCACGTGGTCGGGACAATTAGAACCTCACGAACACCGGGGTTTTGCCAGCCCCTGTTTGGGTTCCGGTACTAGCTCGGATGAATGGGGAGGACCTTCTTCCGGGGATAATGCACAGCAGGGGAAACGGGGTAAAAAGCGTTGGCTGAAGCTTAGCAGGACAAAATACAACTACGCCCTGGGGGAAGATATCGAGTGGAATCGATTGGTCAAGATGACCGGTATCACCTTGGTTGGCAAAGCATTAGGCAGATCCTTTTCTCTCAGCACCATCGAAGCTTGGGTGGGGGAGCATTGGGCTGGTACCTTGGGCTATACTCCGGAGGTTGTGGAGCTAACACGCAACTGGTTTGCTTTCAATTTCCATGAGGAGGAACATACCAGATGGGTTCTGAATTCAAACTGGAGTTGGGACCACTGTCCGGTGATGATCAAACCTTGGCATCCGATGTTTGATGCTAGTCGGGAAAGACTGGATATTGTTCCGCTGTGGGTTCGGCTCCCAGGTTTACCCCTTCATTACTGGTCGGAGCGCCATTTCAGGGGGATTGGCAACATGATTGGTACATATTTAGATGGGGACTATAGTTTTCTTCATACCCGCCAGAGGAAGGTTGCCCGTATCCTAGTCAATCTGAATATCATAGATGGACTCGTACCGGATGTTACCCTCAGCTGGCGACCCTATGTGTATACGCAGAAATTGGATTATGAAAATGTTCCTTTTAGATGCCACCGCTGTCATGCTTATGGTCATCCGATCGCTGAATGTGAACTTCCTTTTCGTCAGAAAAATATTGGTTCGCACAAAGCCCCTATTGCTGAGGTTGTTTCTCCTCCCTTGGAGGACCCTGTGGCTGTACCCCTTCCTAATGTGGTTTTGGACAAGGGTCATGGTTCTCCTCGGGACTCGGCGGACGCTCGACCTGCTTGCACTTCTACACCGGTTTCGGGTGCTTTGGTGGCTGGGGCTGATGTCTTACAACAGGAGATGGGAGTGGAGGCGCCACTCACTGGGGAAGCGTTTCCTGGTACTACTGCTTTGGAGCCCTCTCGTCAGACAACTATTACGGAACCTGGGTCTTCGTTCGCGGGTATACCTCATTCCATTACTCCTCTGTCCTTACATTTTGTTTTAAAGAATTTTTCTTTTGATAATCCTGACTGGATAGAGGCTTTGAAAAATTTGAATATCTCTACAGAAATGGAGTTGGATTTACCCAACTGCTTAGACCCTACTCTCCCTTCCTGCTCCTCTACTCTGTCAAACTCTGGGGTGCTGCTGATTGACCATCCCTCTGTGGCTGAACCTGGGCCTACTGAAGATCTCTCCCCCTCCTCCCCCTCCACATCATCCGACTCCGGTTATTTCCTACGTTCCCTTTTGAAGATCTCCCTGGGTGGGTTGGGTACTGGGGTCAACACTATTGTCAAACCTGGAAAGGGCAGAGGAAGAAAATCCCATCTATCTAAGGCACAAACCAAGGCTAAGATGGACCTCATGGACGGCAAACAAGTGACTATTGATCGGGCGCTTAGAGTGGTGCGAGCCCAAAAGCGGGGTCATTGATGAAGGTGATGTCTTTTAACTGCCGGGGTCTAGCTGGTCCCCATAAAAGATCAGCATTGCGCAGAGTGGTATCTCTTGAACACCCAGATATCATTCTGCTTCAGGAAACTATGGGTGTGGGGGAGACTATTAAATCTTTACTTGAAGTATGGTTTGGTGGCTGGAATTTTGCCACCTTGGATGCTCGGGGTCGGTCTGGTGGGCAGGCTATCGGCTGGAATACCCGCTCGGTTCAGTGTCATAATCTTTGGGGGATGGAAGGGACTTTGGGGATGAAATGCACATCTTTGGACTTCAGTGAGATATTCACGGTGGTTAATATTTATGGACCATACTTGAACCGGGTTCCTTTTTGGGAATCCCTTTTCTCTCACCCCTTGTTACATGAGGGGAACCTATTAATCGGAGGGGATTTGAATTTCTCACTTGGGCCGGCAGAAGTGTGGGGCAGCAAAGCTCGGCCTGATCCATTGACTAATTTCTTCACTCATCAGTTGGTCACTCGAAATCTGCTTGATATCGAGCCGACACTACTTAAACCTACTTGGAGAAATAACAGAACTGGAGATTACAGAGTAGAAAAACGTTTAGATCGTTTTCTGGTGTTTGAACTTTTTGTAGATAGGAACTATCTACTAAGGCAGTGGGTTGGCTCGAGGGGCTCATCAGATCACTTTCCTATTTTCATGGAGATGCGGGATGGTTCGTCGAAACCCGCTGGGCCACTAAAGTTTAATAAGATCTGGCTTAATGATGAGACCTTTACTGAACTTATTGGATCCACTTGGGTAATCTACAACCCTGGGATGGGCCTCTCTGCCTCACAACAGTTCTCAGACAATATCAAAAGGATTAAAGGGCCGGTGAAGACTTGGGCTTATGATAAGAATCATAGGGATGATAGGGAACTTAAGACTATTGAACTGGAGCTGCAATCCATTTATGAGTCTGGATCTGGGGGTCTTGGAACACCGGATGAGAAAGTCCATTTGGTCTCACTGGAGGGTCGAAGAAATAATCTTTTATTGGTAAAGAGGAAACTTGGAGATTAAAGAGCAGGGCTCTATGGCTATCGGCTGGGGATGAGAACACAAAATTCTTTCATGCCTATGCAAAGGGAAGAAAGGCGGCCAATACCATTTGGAGTCTGGAAGACAATTTGGGAAATTCCCAGAAGTCCTTTGATAGTATGGCTGGGGTTGGGGTAAATCATTTCAAAACTCTCTTCAAAGCCCCTACACAGGCTAACATTTTGGAGGTGGTCAGGATGGCTCAAATGTTTCCTCGGTTTGTGGAAGAGGCAGACAATCTTTCCCTGATGGCTACTGTTACTGAAGCTGAATTAAAAGGGGTTTTACAGAGTCTTCAAAAAGACAAAAGCCTGGGACCGGATGGATGAACGGTGGAATTTATTCTTGCACTCTTTGATCTTATCGGAAATGATCTTCTGCAGATGGTTGATGACACTCGTAGATCGGGAAAAATTCCTGCTGCCATGAACTCCACTTTTATTGCCCTTATTCCAAAAACAGATAACTCTTCCTCTTTAGGTGACTTCAGACCCATCTCTTTGTGCAACTGTGTATATAAAGTGGTGTCAAAGATCATTGCTGGGTGGCTAAAGGGTATACTGTCCACTCATATTTCGGAGGAACAATTTTGATTTCAGGAAGGACGCCAAATTCATGAGGCAATTGGTGTAGCTCAGGAAGGCATACATAGTATGAAAGCTCGGAAAATCAAAGGAGCCATTATCAAGATTGATTTGTCTAAAGCATATGATAAGGTGAGTTGGTTGTATATTCATTTACTCCTCACTCATCTGGGTTTTGCTGTGGATTTTATCAGGTGGATTATGAGTTGTATAACTACCGTATCCTTTGCGGTGCTCATCAATGGTGCTGCCTCTCCTTTTTTCTGGTCTGAGAGAGGCCTTCGTCAGGGATGTCCACTATCCCCTTTACGTTTCCTCCTGGTTGCTGAGGGGCTTAGTAAAGCACTGAAAAAATCTTGCAGGGATGGCACCCTTCATGGTATCCAAGTGGCTCCTGATTTTTTTATTACACATCTGCTGTTCGTGGATGATATCCTTATCTTCTGCACTGGTTCGGTTAGGGACATGGAAACCCTACAGGAAATTTTTCAACTTTTTTCAGCTGCTACGGGAATGGAGATCAATGAGCGGAAATCCAGCCTATCAACTCACCTGCTCAGGGATTTTGAGATTGTGGCTATAGGTAGGATTTTCCCATATACCTCCCTACCTCTTGATGATGGCTTCTGTTATCTTGGGTTTCATTTAAAACCAAATGCCTATACAAAACAGGACTGGCAATGGCTTATTGAAAAAATTCACAAGAGGTTGAAGGTCTGGAGCCACAGGTGGTTATCGCGGGCAAGTCGGCTGGTTCTGGTGAAATCGGTATTGGAGGCCATTCTGGTCTATTGGATGTCCCTCTCGTGGATTCCAAAAGGAACACTGGAGAAAGCACGTCAATTATGCTTTCGTTTCTTATGGAGCGGTAAAGGTGACTATGTATCCCCATGGGTTCGCTGGCAGAAGATCGCCATCCCGAAAGCATTAGGGGGATGGGGTCTTAAAAATATACATCTTTTCGCCAGGGCTTTGGCAGCTAAAGGAGTGTGGAGACTGTTAAAATCGGAGAGCCTTTGGACTAAAGTTGTTTTTCGGAAATATATTGCCCCTGTATCAACTTTGGATTGGGTGCGAACGGTGGATAAGTCACATTTGGGATGCTCCATTATTTGGAAAGCTGTCATCTATTCATTCCCTGTGGTAGGAGATCTGCTTGCGTGGAATGTTGGAAATGGGCAGGCACTCTGTGTAGGGGAGGATCCGTGGTTTGGAAGCGCTGGTCATCACATTTTAAATGGTACTCTGATCTCTTCTCTACGGGACTTGGGTATCACACATCTATCTCATTTGGCTGCTCCGGATAGGATACATCCGTGGACACAGTCATGGGTGGATGTGGATTCATTGGCACTTTCTATGGCCGATCGGGTGGATTTGCGGGCTTATTTAGGTGCCTTAACTCGATCACATATACATATACGGGATAGGGACGACTGCTTGGTATGGGAAGGCACCCCAACTGGCTTGTACACACCCAAGGAGGGATACATCAGCCTGAGTCATTTCCTGAATCCTCGTGAGCTGGTAGGGTGGTGGAAAATGATCTGGAAGATATACTGTCCATTGAAACATCGTCTTTTTATGTGGAATGTTCTCGAAAAGACTGTACCTACCTGGTACTTTTTATAGAGGAAGAATCGGGTTGGGCCGAGCTGGTGCATCTTATGCAAAGCCAGCGAGAAAACCTGTTGTCACTTATTCCTTCAGTGTCCTTTTACGGTGCAAGTTTGGGCGGAATGTTCCAGAATTGTTAATGCTTCTCTGGATTGGGCAGGGTTTACTGTACTGGAGGCCTGGACTCAGTGGGTTTCGGAACCTATTGGAAAAATTTTCTTAAACCTTCCGTTATTGGTTGCGTGGGGAATTTGGATGGCTCGGAATATGATGATATTCAATGAGAAACAATGCACTCCAGTGGTAACTGCTGTTCAGATATGTGGTTTCCGAGAGGCTTTCCCTCATCACATCAAAGTGGCAAAATAGAGAGTGGTCCTTCCTTTGGACATTGATGAGACTATGCCTTGGGGATTTTATGACGGATCTGCTTTGGGTTTAAACTGCGGGGGTGGGGCAACACTACATCTCTCTATAAACCATACATTCAACCTTTCTTGGGGACTGGGGGAGGGAGGAAATAATTATGCTGAAATTATGAGTTTAAAACTTCTTCTCATCTTTGCATAGGAAAAGGGATGTCACAGGTTAAATGTATATGGTGATTCTATGAATGTCACAAATTGGACAAATGGAACACAACAATGCAGGGATATTAGACTCGATAATATTCTTCAGGACATTCTACAACTGAAACTTTCTTTTTTACATTTTTCTTGCAGACATGTATATAGGGAGAACAACAAGGAGGCGTATGAGGCTTCTAAGGTTGGCAGGGACTTGGCAGTGGGGTTGTGGAAAGTGAAGGAATACAACAATGGAACTCTCTATGAGTACTATCATAGACCCTTTATGGACGACATGCTTGGTATAGGATCGGTTCAGGCACAGGCCTAGGACAGGTCTTTTTTTTGGAATATGAACAGTTATTGATACTTGATGGCAGGAAGGTTTTTTGTTAAAACAAAATTGCTACAGTTATATCAGTGGACACTTGCAAGAGACTCGGGGAGTCATCTTGGTTTTTTCTTAAATTATGCTTACTAGTTCTTTTAAACTTGGTAACTTTCTACCATGGGTAGTTACTATGAACAGATCAGATGGTTGTAAATGAACCGTTATGGTTTTATGACTTGTTTTATTGCTCCTTAAGTGGACAACTGGATGTTTCTACACATCTCTGTGAACTTACTTTTTTGCTCCTTAAGTGGACAACTGTATGCTTACTCTGCATATTCAGAATGTAATTTCTTCACCAGGTGAAATGAAATTACGCTTTTTTCCATGGAAAAAAAACAAAACAAAGTATGCACATTCTACGTCATAACGACTTTCTATAGTTTGCGAATGCGTCCGGAAATAAGAAAAGCTTACTTCCACCGTTTTTTAAAATCACAGCTTCTAGAAGGTTTACATGATTTCTTAAAAAACACGAGTTTTTAGAAAATGTGTTTTATTTCATAAATGGAATCAACAAAGTATGCAAATTCTACATCATAACGACTTTCTATAGTTTGCACATTCGTCCGGAAATAAGAAAAGCTTACTTCCACCGTTTTTTAAAATCACAGCTTCTAGAAGGTTTACACGATTTCGTAAAAAACACGTGTTTTTAGAAAATATTTTTTATTTCATAAATGGAATCTACAAAGTATGCACATTCTACGTCATAACGACTTTCTATAGTTTGCGCATGCGTCCGGAAATAAGAAAAGCTTACTTCCCCCATTTTTTAAAATCACAGCTTCTAGAAGGTTTACATGATTTCTTAAAAAACACGAGTTTTTAGAAAATGTGTTTTATTTCATAAATGGAATCAACAAAGTATGCACATTCTATGTCATAACGACTTTCTATAGTTTGTGCATGCGTCCGGAAATAAGAAAAGCTTACTTCCACCGTTTTTTAAAATCACAGCTTCTAGAAGGTTTACATGATTTCGTAAAAAACAGGAGTTTTTAGAAAATGTGTTTTATTTCATAAATGGAATCTACAAAGTATGCACATTCTACGTCATAACGACTTTCTATAGTTTGCGCATGCGTCCGGAAATAAGAAAAGCTTACTTCCCCCGTTTTTTAAAATCACAGCTTCTAGAAGGTTTACATGATTTCGTAAAAAGCACGAGTTTTTAGAAAATGTGTTTTATTTCATAAATGGAATCTACAAAGTATGCACATTCTACGTCATAACGACTTTCTATAGTTTGCGCATGTGTCCGGAAATAAGAAAAGCTTACTTCCCCCGTTTTTTAAAATCACAGCTTCTAGAAGGTTTACATGATTTCTTAAAAAACACGAGTTTTTAGAAAATGTGTTTTATTTCATAAATGGAATCAACAAAGTATGCACATTCTACGTCACAACGACTTTCTATAGTTTTCCCATGCATCCAGAAATAAGAAAAGCTTACTTCCACCGTTTTTTAAAATCACAGCTTCTAGAAGGTTTACACGATTTCGTAAAAAACACGTGTTTTTAGAAAATGTGTTTTATTTCATAAATGGAATCTATAAAGTATACACATTCTATGTCATAACGACTTTCTATAGTTTGCACATGCGTCCGGAAATAAGAAAAGCTTACTTCCACCGTTTTTTAAAATCACAGCTTCTAGAAGGTTTACATGATTTCTTAAAAAACACGAGTTTTTAGAAAATGTGTTTTATTTCATAAATGGAATCAACAAAGTATGCACAATCTACGTCATAACGCCTTTCTATAGTTTGCGCATTCGTCCGGAAATAAGAAAAGCTTACTTCCACTGTTTTTTAAAATCACAGCTTCTAGAAGGTTTACATGATTTCGTAAAAAACACGACTTTTTAGAAAATGTGTTTTATTTGATAAATGGAATCTACAAAGTATGCACATTCTAGGTCATAACTACTTTCTATATTTTGCGCATGCGTTTGGAAATAAGAAAAGCTTACTTCCCCCGTTTTTTAAAATCACAGCTTCTAGAAGGTTTACATGATTTCTTAAAAAACACGAGTTTTTAGAAAATGTGTTTTATTTCATAAATGGAATCAACAAAGTATGCACATTCTACGTCATAACGAATTTCTATAGTTTGCGCACGCGTTTGGAAATAAGAAAAGCTTACTTCCCCCGTTTTTTAAAATCACAGCTTCTAGAAGTTTTACATGATTTGTTAAAAAACACGAGTTTTTAGAAAATGTGTTTTATTTGATAAATGGAATCAACAAAGTATGCACATTCTACGTCATAACGACTTTCTATAGTTTGCGCATTCGTCCGGAAATAAGAAAAGCTTATTTCCAGCATTTTTTAAAATCACAGCTTCTAGAAGGTTTACATGATTTCGTAAAAAACACGAGTTTTTAGAAAATGTGTTTTATTTCATAAATGGAATCAACAAAGTATGCACATTCTACGTCATAACGACTTTCTATAGTTTTCGCATGCGTCCAGAAATAAGAAAAGCTTACTTTACCCGTTTTTTAAAATCATAGCTTCTAGAAGGTTTACATGATTTCTTAAAAAACACGAGTTTTTAGAAAATGTGTTTTATTTCATAAATGGAATCAACAAAGTATGTGTTGAATATTGTAACTTCAAAGAATATTATATATGTACTTTATTATTCCGGAGATGTTTCATCCCTCCGAGGTAACCCTATTATATATCCGGAGATGTTTATTCCTCCGAGAGTTTGTATTAACTAGGGTTATTAGACCCACTGTGTGGGGGTCGGCCCTGTGGTCATATTTTTGGGGTTATTAGACTTCTCCAGGAGAGTTCGGCCCCATTAGGTCTTTTAGTCAGTGAGGAGTCAGTATAAATAAGAGAGGCGAACTCCTCATTAGATCACTCACTCACTTGTGGAAGAGTGCGCACTTGTCTGGGAGATCTGCTAAGGAGACAAAGAAGGAAGGAGCACATCTTGTATTTTGGTTGATCATCTTATTGAGAAAAGCTTTGCTGGGTTTTCTACCCCATGAGGGTTTCCCAGGGTATATTGTGTGTCTATCTTGTGATTGTGTTTCTTTCAGTGATCTTGCTTGTCTATTTGGTTTAAACTTAACATGGTATCAGACCTAGACTGAATAGGACATCTTTCACAAGGTAAGAATACCTCTTTCTCTCTCTTGGGTGAAGTTAGGGTTTCAGCCCAAAGTTGGTATTATTGATTTTTGGTTGCATGTCTGGATAGCGCTTTTCAATACCTTTCTTTTGAGCTATATATCGAACTTTTTGGTTGGGTAGAACTCCGGGAAATCCAAACCCTAATTCTACCAAAAGTGCGATACGTCAGATTTTGGTTTCAGAAAAAAGTTGTAATTTTTGAATTCTGATTACATGGCTGGATAGCCCTTCTCAAGAGCATTCTTTTGAGCTATAGATCAAACTTTTTGGTTGGGTAGAACTCCGGGAAAGTCAAACCCTAATTCTACCAAAAGTGCGATAAAATTCTGTTCCAGATTCCGAAAAAGTGAAAAGTAACTTCCCAGGTAAGTCTACTCTGTCTCTTGGACTCCCCCAAGAGAAGATGGCTCCAAATACTAAGCTTGAAGACAAGCTAGAAGGCATAGAGAATTTCCGGGCATGGAAATACAGAATTGGTCTCATTCTTGAGGAGAATGATCTTGCTCATTATATCAAGGAGGAAGTTGCAGAACCAGAAGAAGATGAATCCAAAGAAAAACACAGGAAGGATCTGATTAGGGCAAAGAGAATCATAGCTGATTCTATTAAAGACCACTTGATTCCCCAAGTGGCTTCCAAGAAGACTCCAAAGGAAATGTATGATGCCCTAGGAAGAATGTATGAAGGAAAGAACATCAATAGGAAGATGAATCTAAGGACTCAGTTGAAGAGTACCAAGATGCACAAAGGAGAATCCATTCAAGACTACTTCTCAAGAGTCTATCTAATCAAATAGCAACTAGATGCCATTGGTGATACTCTTGATGAAGATGAACTTGTGATGACAGCTCTAAATGGTCTCACTAGACCTTGGGAGTCATTCATTCAAACTATGTGTGCCAGAAAAGAAAGTATGAAGTTTGATATAGTTTGGGAGGATTGTGTACAAGAGGAGGCTAGGGTTGCAAATAGAGAAGCCTTGCTCAAAGAAGATGACCAAGCTTTGGCTACCCACACCAAAAGAAGAAGGAGTCAATCCTACTCCAAGAAGGGTAGTCACAAGGAGTCTCATCCTCCTCACAGATTTCATAAGAAAAGAGGATCTACTCAAAGAAGGGATTACTCTTCTTTCCAGTGCTATTCTTGCCACAAATTAGGACACATTGCTAAAGATTGCCCTCTACAGAAGAAAAAGGGTACACACTACAAAAGACACCAAGCACATCTTGCCGAAGATGATAGTGAAGAAGAAGAAGTAGAGGAAGAAAGGTCTCACAATAAAAGGCCTAGAGATGAAGAGGAAGAAGAAGAAAGGACCTTCTCCAAAAGAAGGTCAAGAAGAAATACAGAAGAAGATGCAGAAGAATATGTTCTCTTCTCCGCACTCTCTGGATCCATAACCCCTGGAGAAGGTACATGGCTTATTGACAGTGGTGCTTCAAAGCACATGACAGGACAGAAAAGGACTCTCTCAAATCTTGAAGAAAAGAATTCTCCCCAAAAGGTATCTCTAGGAGATGACTATCAATATCCCATTAAGGGAATTGGTGAAGCAAACTACAAACTCGATTCTGGAACTCCCATGAAGATGAAGGAAGTTCTATATGTTCTAGGATTGAAGAAGAATTTGCTTTCAATCTCAGCTTTAGACAAGAAAGGCTAAAGAGTTGCATTCATTGATGGACAAGTGTTAATGTGGTCCAAAGGCAAATCCATTAAGGATGCAATTGTTATTGGTGAAGAAGAAGGAGGTTTATATAAACTCAAGGGTCATCCGGAAGCTGCTCTTGTTCATGAAACCTCTAGCCCCAGTGAGCTATGGCATAGAAGACTAGCTCACATTAACTACAAAGCCTTACCTTATGTAAGCAAGGTGGTCATAGGACTACCAGATTTAAAGGTTGATCATGATGGCTCATGTAAAGGGTGTAAGAAAGGCAAGAATGTCAAGAACCCCTTTCCAAAGAGTGAAACAAAGACTAAGGGTATCTTGGAGTTAATACACTCAGATGTATGTGGTCCAATGCCCACCACCTCTCTAAGTGGATTTGAATACTATCTTTCATTCATTGATGATCATTCAAGGAAAACTTGGATTTACTTTCTAAAGGGTAAGAATGAAGTTCTTGGAAAGTTCAAAGAGTTCAAGGCTCTAATAGAAAATCTCTCATAAAAAGAAAATCAAGATTCTCAGAACAGACAATGGTGGAGAATATACTTCAAAAGAGTTTGAAGAATTCTGTAAAGAAGCTGGAATCAAGAGAGAACTAACCACTCCTTACAATCCCCAACAAAATGGGGTTGCAGAAAGGAAAAATAGAACCATCATGGAAGCTGTGAAGACTATGATACATGACCAAGATCTTCCCATGTATCTGTGGGCTGAAGCTGCCAGAACAGCAGTATATGTTCAAAACAGATTATCTCATAGTGCTCTTGATTTCAAAACTCCAGAAGAAGTGTTTTCTGGAAAGAAGCCCGAGGTAAGCCATCTTAAAATATTTGGGTGTCCTGTGTACATCCACATTCCAAAAAAAAAGAGAACCAAGTTGGATCCTTCTGGTAAGAAAGGAATATTTGTTGGCTACTGTGAATCATCCAAAGCTTTCAGAATTTACATACCAGGCTTTCATCATATAGAAATCATTAGAGATGTAACTTTTGATGAAGAAGCAGCTCTCAAGAAATCAAGAAAATGCCAACTTGAAGAAATCTATGAAGAAGATCCTTCTTCTAGAAACTCAGAGGCTGTTCACATTCCTGAAGATAATCCACCAGAGGATCATGACATGTTGGAACCACAAGAACCTCCTATCTCAGATTTATCAAAGAAAAGAAGGCCAGCATGGGCTAGAGATATTATCCAAGGGGCTGAAAAATATGGTGCTCCTGAAGGCCCCATTAGGTCTTTTAGTCAGTCAGGAGTTAGTATAAATAAGAGAGGTGAACTCCTCATTATATCACTCACTCACTTGTGGAAGAGTGCGCACTTGTCTGGGAGATCTACTAAGGAGACAAAGAAGGAAGTAGCACATCTTTTATTTTGGTTGATCATCTTATTGAGGAAAGCTTTGCTGGGTTTTCTACCCCATGAGGGTTTCCCAGGGTATATTGTGTGTCTATCTTGTGATTGTGTTTCTTTCAGTGATCTTGCTTGTCTATTTGGTTTAAACTTAACATGGTATCGGTTTGGGGACTATATCCCAAACATCATTTTTCATTATCGACTGATATTCTTCTGTCATTGCTTCTACCCATTCTTTCTTTTGAGTTGCTTCTTCATAGCTAGTAGGCAGTTGATCCACAAGATCACACATCAAGGCCATATAGTTGGACACTAGCTTTGGTTTCTTTCTTTCTCTAATGGATTTTCAAAATAAAACATGCTGCAGATGGTAGCATTGAAAAATACAAGGCAAGGTTTGTAGCCATAGGATTCTCTCAAAAGGAGGGAATTGACTATGAAGAAACATTTGCACCTGTTGCTAGGTATACTTCAATTAGAACTATCATGGCACTTGCATCCATGATGAAATGGAAATTACATCAAATGGATGTTAAGACAGCTTTTCTGAATGGTGTAATTGAGGAAGAAGTATACATAGAACAACCTCAAGGTTTTGAGGTCAAAGACGGAAGGACCCATGTATGCAAATTGAAAAAGGCATTATATGGATTGAAGTAAGCTCCCAAGGCTTGGTACGGAAGGATTGACAGTTTCTTAACAAGCATGGGCTTTACCAAAAGTAAAGCTGACCCCAATCTTTATCTTAAAGTAATGGATGATGAACCTGTTATATTGTTGTTATATGTAGATGATCTATTTCTAACCGGAAATGAGAATCAAATCATTGAAAGCAAGAAGAAGCTTTCTTCAGAATTCGAAATGAAAGATCTCGGATTAATGCACTACTTCTTAGGCCTAGAAGTGTGGCAAGGGCCAAGAGGAATCTTTCTAAATCAAGGTAAGTATACTGTGGATATTCTCAAAAGATTTGATATGTTGGAGTGTAAAGCCATGGCCACTCCCATGGACTCCAACCTGAAACTATTAGTTAATGATTCATCAGAACTAGTGGACATAACCCTATATAGACAAATCATTGGATCATTGATGTATTTGACAAATACTAGGCCGGATATATGCTTTGCTGTAAATACCCCAAGTCAGTATTTAGTAGAACCTCGAAAGGTTCACCTTATAGCTGCAAAGCATATAATGAGGTACCTAAAAGGTACAGTGGATTTTGGCCTATACTATATTGGAGGTAATGAACTCAAGTTACATGGCTACTCGGATTCTGATTGGGCAGGAAGTGTCTCAGACAGGAAAAGTACTTCAGGCGGATGTTATGGCCTTGGATCTGCCATGATCTCTTGGTTCAGCAAGAAACAATCTAGTGTGGCCCTCAGTACTGTTGAAGCAAAATATATAGCTGCTTGCTCTGCCAGCTGTGAAGCAGTGTGGCTTCGGAAACTCTTATCTGGAATCTTTGACTTAGAAATGGATCCCACGGTGATTATGTGTGATAATCAAAGCTGCATTAAGATGACTGAAAATCCTGTGTTCCATGATAAGTCAAAACACATTGAGATCCGTTACTTCTATATACGAGACATGGTGCAGAAGGGAGCCATCAAGCTCGAGTACATAAGCACTAAGGATCAGATTGCCGATATCCTGACTAAACCTTTGTCTCGAGTAAAGTTTGAACACTTCCGAGACATGCTTGGTTTAGTCCAGAAGGACCCTCCTCGAAAGGGGGAGTAGTATAGTATTTGATAGCATTTTTGTTTTGTTGCACCTAGCTACTTACAAATTATTTAGATTTAGAACTCTTATATATCTTTTATTTTTTACGGATAAATGTTTTGATGCTAGATGTATACATGTTTTGGTGTGATGTATACATGTTTTGATATTATATGTATTAGTGAGAATACATGCTAGTTGAGATGTATACATGTTTTGGTGTGATGTATACATGTTTTGATATTATATGTATCAGTGACAATACATGCTAGATGTATATGTAGTGTTCTGGTTTTTACGGCAGAGCACTATGTAAAATTTCAGGTTTCATTTTCTACGTTTTAAACTTTATCAGTTTATGGAAGTGAATTTCTAAGAATTACTATGTGCCTAAATAATATTTAGTGTGCTGTGGTGTTTTCACTAACCTTACATTCGTAATTTAAAATAAACAAACATATCGTTATTTTCTTTTCAACAATCATGTTCCAGCATAAGAATAGGTTTCACAACTTAGTAAATCAGTAAAATAGCAGTAAATCAGTAAATAGTAAGTTTGCATGTTTACAGTAAGATTTAGCATAATAGTAAATAACGGAAATTACCTGATGCTGATGCTAACCGTAAGTTGTAGTAGGTTGTGTAACCCCTTAGACAGCCAAACTGAAGTGTCCACCCTACCGACCAGCTATAATCTTGCTGGCCCTTGGAAATCAAAGGATTTCCAAGCCCCCGAGCCCACAATCTGATAATCCCGAGAGCAGTCTTTCCTTCTGTTCTCAAAATCTTTCTGTTCGCCAAGCTTTCTGTTCTCCCAACTTCTGTTCTCCAAACTTCTTTTCTTCCCCAATCAAAAAAACCTCTCCCACCTTCAACCTTCTCCCCCTCTATATACATGTCCATCCTCGAGAAGACCTTGGGCTTACTCCACCGCCCCAAACTCCCCCTCTCGAGCCCCTCAAACCTTTACTCCTTTCCCTAGTTCATTCATCCACGTCTCATTATAAAAATGTAATATTAATTACTCTTATGGAAAATTCCTTTGGTTTTGGATTGACGGTCGTAATTATTTATTACGGTGGGAATTATCACCCCAAGGTTATCCATTCGGGACAAGTTTCATTAAATACAAGTCTATCCGCCATCCTTGATATTTTAATGTTATTAATGTAATTAATAAAATATTATATAATTAGTTGCCCCCTTGTCAACTTGGACATGATGTGTCTTAATGATCCACCTTATCCGTCGAGACTACTTAGCTTGAGGTTTAAATTCCAAGATTAACATTGAATAATTAAATATCCATTTTCCATCACATCACGTTTATTCCAAAAATGATTATCTTATTATGGCTAACTTTTGAAATGGAATTAATCACACAATATTAATTTATAAATCAATATTTTAAATCTTACTTATATTGCATTGGTTACGATGGGGATATAAATGTTTACTGGAATATCATTTATTAATTAATAATAATAATTAAATCACCCTTTGACAATAATAAAAGGTGAATCAATCATAGTATTCTTAATTATTTGTTCATCACATGGGTACCCTATCATCAACATAGCATCCTTGTTCTTATAAACAAAGCACTTGTGAGGGCTTAAACAATTTTACTAAATACTTAGACACTATCATTACCCTATTCACAACAGTTCTTCTATGACAATGTTAACTGACGATACTTGTCTTAGTTTATTATTACAATGTTTTCATATAATTACTAATTCACTTATTTACACATTGACAACCTAACCATTCATTACCTAAGTTGATTGATGTATCCTTAACTGAGTTATCTATGACATTTATACTACTATTCAAGCATGACAAGTATGTTATACACCAGTAATATTGTACACGTACAAGGTGTGCATGCATGGCCAGTGTATGCACATGTCGGACATGTACTATAAACAAACCCCATTCCGCCTATGCATACTTGCTAACTAACCATAGTATCTACCCCCATGCAGAAGAGCAAGCATAATCTATAGTATAATTACTTTAACATCCTCGGTTATTTAACAGTTACCCCTTTACGATTTAACATCATTGTCTTTATGTTTACATTAGTTTAATCAATCAAGTACAGGAAGGGTGCCTACTTCCACTAACTCGGAATCAAGGAATACTAAACCCCCAACAGTGCTAACTAACACATCATCCCATTCATAACCTACGTCCATCATCCTCCCTATCGTTCCTCTGCTAGTACAACAGTGGATGTCGGACTCACCGATCTGACCACATAGAACTTGAGAGCGATAGCGTCGGCTGAACAGCGGACCTATCCTCCCCTAGCAGGCATCCGACAATCGTCATCACAACAACATGGGGAGCGTGTCTCAGCACGGCCCTCCCACGACCTCAGGTCTCATGGAAACATAGGGTGGGAAACACATCCATCCCTCTCAACATACTGGGCCTACGCCCTTATCAACTCATACTTGCTGCTATCGGGATTATCAGTTTGTGTTATCATATCCTCATTTTGGCTGCTAAGGTTTGCTGTATGAACATGTTTTTCCTTTCCAATACATATCAGATCAAGTAACTGGCTATCCCATAGCCCCTGTGTCCTGTAGGTTAGTGTTTTGCAAAATACAATTTATAGAAAGCATTTTCCATTGATCGCCAATTGATCCATGTTATCATTTTATTTCATGTAACCTTTTAGCTCATCATAGATGCGTATGACATATAACATTTCAGCAATTCATATAAGAAGATGGTATCCACGTACCGAATCATATATTTCACATTTCATTAAGGAAAACATATAAACATATACTGCAATCGTAAAATAAGGAAATCATATGATAATCATGACATCATAACTGCATAACATAGTAACGTCATAATCATGGTGAAATCATAAGACAGAGTAACATCATATAATGAGGTCCAATATAGTTTACTCAGTCGAGCTGAGTTCGACAAAATATATATAAGAAATAAAGTATGGTGTGTCTAACTAATAAATATGCCGAATCAAAACATGGGCATTACAGTATACATGTTTTGGTGTGATGTATACATGTTTTGATGTTAGATGTATTAGTAAGAATACATGCTAGTTGTGATGTATACATGTTTTGATATTATATGTATCAGTGACAATACATGCTAGATGTATACATGTTTTGGTGTGATGTATACATGTTTTGATGTTAGATGTATTAGTAAGAATACATGCTATTTGAGATGTATACATGTTTTGGTGTGATGTATACATGTTTTGATATTATATGTATCAGTGACAATACACGCTAGATGTATACATGTTTTGGTGTGATGTATACATGTTTTGATGTTAGATGTATTAGTAAGAATACATGCTAGTTGTGATGTATACATGTTTTGATATTATATGTATCAGTGACAATACATGCTAGATGTATACATGTTTTGGTGTGATGTATACATGTTCTGATGTTAGATGTATTAGTAAGAATACATGCTAGTTGTGATGTATACATATCTTGATGATTAGATGTATTAGTGAGAATACATGCTAAATGTGATACATGCTCTTGGATATTTGTACCTGTATAGATGAGAATACAGAAGGGGATTGGATCATCCTTGGAATTTCAGTCCTAACGAGAGCCGTAGACGTGAGGTCTCCAAGAATGAAGTCCTTAGTGGACAGTTGAGGGGATTGGATCATCCTTGGAATTTCAGTCCTAAAGAGAGCCGTAGACGTGAGGTCTCCGAGAATGAAGTCCTTAGTGGACAGTTGAGGGGATTGGATCATCCCTGGACTTTCAGTCCTAAAGAGAACCGTAGACGTGAGGTCTCCGAGAATGAAGTCCTTAGAGGACAGTTGTGGGGATTGCATCATCCCGGAACTGCTAGTTCAAAATGTACGTGATGGGGATTGCATCATCCCGGAACTGCTAGTTCAAAATGTACGTGATGGGGATTGCATTATCCCAGAACTGCTAGTTCAAAATGTACGTGATGGGGATTGCATCATCCCGGAACTGCAAGTTCAAAATGTACGTGATGGGGATTGCATCATCCTGGAACTGCTAGTTCAAAATGTACGTGATGGGGATTGCATCATCCCGGAACTGCTAGTTCAAAATGTACGTGATGGGGATTGCATCATCCCGGAACTGCTAGTTCAAAATGTACGTGATGGGGATTGCATCATCCTGGAACTGCTAGTTCAAAATGTACGTGATGGGGATTGTATCATCCCCGGACTTCGGTCCCTGAATTGATCCGTAGACGAATGGTCTCCGAGAAAGTGATTGTATGGTTACTTGTATCGGTAGGATACTTGTATTGATGATGTGGTTACTTGTATCGGTAGGATACTTGTATTGATGATGTGGTTACTTGTATCAATAGGATACTTGTATTGATGATGTGGTTAATTGTATCGGTAGGATACTTGCATTTGATGATGTGGTTACTTGTATCAGTAGGTTACTTATATTGCTGATCATGTGATGACGATGCTGGTGATCGTGTGATGACGATGCCGCTGATTGTGTGATGACGATGCCACTGATCGTGTGATGATGATGCTGCTGATCGTGTGATGACGATGCTGCTGATCATATGATGACGATGCTGCTGATCATGTGATGACGATGCCGGTGATCGTGTGATGATGATGCCGCTGATCGTGTGATGACGACGCTGCTGATCGTGTGATGACGATGCTGCTGATCGTATGATGACGATACTGCTGATCGTGTGATGACGATGCTGCTGATCGTGTGATGACGATGCTGTTGATCGTGTAATGACGATGATGCTGATCATGTGATGACGATGCTGTTGATCGTGTGATGACGATGCTGCTGATCATGTGATGACGATGCTGAAGATAGTGATGTTGACATTGATATACCAGTAACTGTTTGAGTTACTGATGAAGACAAATTGAAGAAAGCTTCCGATGATTTATAGATGTATCATGTATAGTGACTCCTTGCTCCTGCATATGCTGTTATAATATCCTTCTCGTTAAGGGGGAGTGTTGAATATTGTAACTTCAAAGAATATTATATATGTACTTTATTATTCTGGAGATGTTTCATCTCTCCGAGGTAACCCTATTATATATCCGGAGATGTTTATTCCTCTGAGAGTTTGTATTAACTAGGGTTATTAGACCCACCATGTGGGGGTCGGCCCTGTGGTCATATTTTTGGGGTTATTAGACTTCTCTAGGAGAGGTCGGCCCCATTAGGTCTTTTAGTCAGTCAGGAGTCAGTATAAATAGGAGAGGTGAACTCCTCATTAGATCACTCACTCACTTGTGGAAGAGTGCGCACTTGTCTGGGAGATCTGCTAAGGAGACAAAGAAGAAAGGAGCACATCTTGTATTTTGGTTGATCATCTTATTGAGGAAAGCTTTGCTGGGTTTTCTACCCCATGAGGGTTTCCCAGGGTATATTGTGTGTCTATCTTGTGATTGTGTTTCTTTCAGTGATCTTGATTGTCTATTTGGTTTAAACTTAACTGTATGCACATTCTACGTCATAACGACTTTCTATAGTTTGCGCATGCGTTCGGAAATAAGAAAAGCTTACTTCCCCCGTTTTTTAAAATCACAGCTTCTAGAAGGTTTACATGATTTCTTAAAAAACATGAGTTTTTAGAAAATATGTTTTATTTCATAAATGGAATCAACAAAGTATGCACATTCTACATCATAACGACTTTCTATAGTTTGCGCATGCGTCCGGAAATAAGAAAAGCTTACTTCCCCCGTTTTTTAAAATCACAGCTTCTAGAAGGTTTACATGATTTCGTAAAAAACACGAGTTTTTAGAAAATGTGTTTTATTTCATAAATGGAATCAACAAAGTATGCACATTCTACGTCATAACGAGTTTCTATAGTTTGCCCATTCGTCTGGAAATAAGAAAAGCTTACTTTACCCGTTTTTTAAAATCACAGCTTCTAGAAGGTTTACATGATTTCTTAAAAAACACGAGTTTTTAGAAAATGTGTTTTATTTCATAAATGGAATCAAAAAAGTATGCACATTCTACGTCATAATTAATTTCTATAGTTTGCGCATGCGTTTGGAAATAAGAAAAGCTTACTTCCCCCGTTTTTTAAAATCACAGCTTCTAGAAGGTTTACATAATTTCTTAAAAAACACGAGTTTTTAGAAAATGTGTTTTATTTCATAAATAGAATCAACAAAGTATGCACATTCTACGTCATAACGACTTTCTATAGTTTGCACATGCGTCCGGAAATGAGAAAAGCTTACTTCCACCATTTTTTAAAATCACAGCTTCAAGAAGGTTTATATGATTTCGTAAAAAACACGAGTTTTTAGAAAATGTGTTTTATTTCATAAATGGAATCAACAAAGTATGCACATTCTACGTCATAACGACTTTCTATAGTTTGCGCATGAGTCTGGAAATAAGAAAAGCTTACTTCCACTGATTTTTAAAATCACAGCATCTAGAAGGTTTACATGATTTCGTAAAAAACATGAGTTTTTAGAAAATGTGTTTTATTTCATAAATGGAATATACAAAGTATGCACATTCTACGTCATAACGACTTTGTATTGTTTGCGCATGCGTCCGGAAATAACAAAAGCTTACTTCCATTGTTTCTTAAAATCACAGCTTCTAGAAGGTTTACATGATTTCGTAAAAAACACGGGTTTTTAAAAAATGTGTTTTATTTCATCAATGGAATCTACAAAGTATGCACATTCTACGTCATAACGACTTTCTATAGTTTGGGCATGCGTCCGGAAATAAGAAAAGCTTACTTCCCCCGTTTTTTAAAATCACAGCTTCTAGAAGGTTTACATGATTTTGTAAAAAACACGAGTTTTTAGAAAATGTGTTTTATTTCATAAATGGAATCTACAAAGTATGCACGTTCTACTTCATAACGACTTTCTATAGTTTTCGCATGCGCCCGGAAATTAGAAAAGCTTACTTCCACCGTTTTTTAAAATCACAGCTTCTAGAAGGTTTACATGATTTCGTAAAAAACACGAGTTTTTAGAAAATGTGTTTTATTTCATAAATGGAATCAACAAAGTATGCACATTCTACATCATAACAACTTTCTATAGTTTGCGCATTCATCTGGAAATAAGAAAAGCTTACTTCCCCCGTTCTTTAAAATCACAGCTTCTAGAAGGTTTACATGATTTCTTAAAAAACACGAGTTTTTAGAAAATGTGTTTTATTTCATAAATGGAATCAACAAAGTATGCACATTCTACATCATAACGACTTTCTATAAATTGCGCATGCGTTTGGAAATAAGAAAAGCTTACTTCCCCCGTTTTTTAAAATCACAGCTTCTAGAAGGTTTAAATGATTTCTTAAAAAACACGAGTTTTTAGAAAATGTGTTTTATTTCATAAATGGAATCAACAAAGTATGCAAGTTCTACGTCATAACGACTTTCTATAGTTTGCGCATGCATTTGGAAATAAGAAAAGCTTACTTCCCCCATTTTTTAAAATCACAGCTTCTAGAAGGTTTACATGATTTCTTAAAAAACACGAGTTTTTAGAAAATGTGTTTTATTTCATAAATGGAATCAACAAAGTATGCATATTCTACATCATAACGACTTTCTATAGTTTGCGCATCCATTTGGAAATAAGAAAAGCTTACTTCCCCAGTTTTTTAAAATCACAGCTTCTAGAAGGTTTACATGATTTCTTAAAAAACACGAGTTTTTAGAAAATGTGTTTTATTTCATAAATGGAATCAACAAAGAATGCACATTCTACGTCATAACGACTTTCTATAGTTTGCGCATGCATCCGGAAATAAGAAAAGCTTACTTCCACCGTTTTTTAAAATCACAGCTTCTAGAAGGTTTACATGATTTCTTAAAAAACACGAGTTTTTAGAAAATGTGTTTTATTTCATAAACGGAATCTACAAAGTATGCACATTCTACATCATAACGACTTTCTATTGTTTGCGCATGCGTCCGGAAATAAGAAAAGCTCACTTCCACCGTTTTTTAAAATCACAGCTTCTAGAAGGTTTACATGATTTCGTAAAAAACACGAGTTTTTAGAACATGTGTTTTATTTCATAAATTGAATCAACAAAGTATGCACATTCTAGTTCATAACGACTTTATATAATTTGCGCATGCGTTTGGAAATAAGAAAAGCTTACTTCCCCCGGTTTTTAAAATCACAGCTTCTAGAAGGTTTACATGATTTCTTAAAAAACACCAGTTTTTAGAAAATGTGTTTTATTTCATAAATAGAATCAACAAAGAATGAAAATTCTACGTCATAACGACTTTCTATAGTTTACACATGCGTCCGGAAATAAGAAAAGCTTACTTCCACCGTTTTTTAAAATCACAATTTCTAGAAGGTTTACATGATTTCGTAAAAAACACGAGTTCTTAGAAAATGTGTTTTATTTCATAAATGGAATCAACAAAGTATGCACATTCTACATCATAACGACTTTCTATAGTTTGCGCATGCGTCCAGAAATAAGAAAAGCTTACTTCCACCGATTTTTAAAATTACAGCTTCTAGAAGGTTTACATGATTTCGTAAAAAACACGAGTTTTTAGAAAATGTGTTTTATTTCATAAATGGAATCTTCAAAGTATGCACATTCTACATCATAACGACTTTGTATTGTTTGTGCATGCGTCCGGAAATAACAAAAGCTTACTTCCACCGTTTTTTAAAATCACAGCTTCTAGAAGGTTTACATGATTTCGTAAAAAACACGAGTTTTTAGAAAATGTGTTTTATTTCATAAATGGAATCTACAAAGTATGCACATTCTACGTCATAACAACTTTCTATAGTTTGCGCATGCATATGGAAATAAGAAAAGATTACTTCCCCCGTCTTTTTAAAATCACAGCTTCTAGAAGGTTTACATGATTTCGTAAAAAACGCGAGTTTTTAGAAAATGTGTTTTATTTCATAAATGGAATCTACAAAGTATGCAAATTCTACGTCATAACGACTTTCTATAGTTTGCGCATGCGTCCGGAAATAAGAAAAGCTTACATCCACCGTTTTTTAAAATCACAGCTTCTAGAAGGTTTACATGATTTCGTAAAAAACACGAGTTTTTAGAAAATGTGTTTTATTTCATAAATGGAATCAACAAAGTATGCACATTCTACGTCATAACAACTTTCTATAGTTTGAGAATGCGTCCGGAAATAAGAAATGCTTACTTCCCCCGTTTTTTAAAATCACATCTTCTAGAAGGTTTACATGATTTCTTAAAAAACACGAGTTTTTAGAAAATGTGTTTTATTTGATAAATGGAATCAACAAAGTATGCACATTCTACCTCATAATAACTTTCTATAGTTTGCGCATGCGTTTGGAAATAAGAAAAGCTTACTTCCCCCGTTTTTTAAAATCACAGCTTCTAGAAGGTTTACATGATTTCTTAAAAAAATCGAGTTTTTAGAAAATGTATTTTATTTCATAAATAGAATCAACAAAGTATGCACATTCTACGTCATAACGACTTTCTATAGCTTGCGCATGCGTCCGGAAATAAGAAAAGCTTACTTCCACCGTTTTTTAAAATCACAGCTCCTAGAAGGTTTAAATGATTTCGTAAAAAACAAGAGTTTTTAGAAAATGTGTTTTATTTCATAAATGGAATCAACAAAGTATGCACATTCTACATCATAAAGACTTTCTATAGTTTGCGCAAGCGTCCGGAAATAAGAAAAGCTTACTTCCACCGATTTTTAAAATCACAGCCTCTAGAAGGTTTACATGATTTCGTGAAAAACATGAGTTTTTAGAAAATGTGTTTTATTTCATAAATGGAATATACAAAGTATGCACATTCTACGTCATAATGACTTTGTATTGTTTGCGCATGCGTCCGGAAATAGCAAAAGCTTACTTCCACCGTTTTTTAAAATCACAGCTTCTAGAAGGTTTACATGATTTCGTAAAAAACACGAGTTTTTAAAAATTGTGTTTTATTTCATCAATGAAATCTACAAAGTATGCACATTCTACGTCATAACGACTTTCTATAGTTTGCGCATGCGTTCGGAAATAAGAAAAGCTTACTTCCCTCGTTTTTTAAAATCACAGCTTCTAGAAGGTTTACATGATTTTGTAAAAAACACGAGTTTTTGGAAAATGTGTTTTATTTCATAAATGGAATCTACAAAGTATGGACATTCTACGTCATAACGACTTTCTATAGTTTGCGCATGCGTCCGGAAATAAGAAAAGCTTACTTCCACCGTTTTTTAAAATCACAGCTTCTAGAAGGTTTACATGATTTCGTAAAAAACACGAGTTTTTAGAAAATGTGTTTTATTTCATAAATGGAATCAACAAAGTATGCACATTCTACGTCATAACGACTTTCTATAGTTTGCGCATTCGTCCGGAAATAAGAAAAGCTTACTTCCCCCGTTTTTTAAAATCACAGCTTCTAGAAGGTTTACATGATTTCTTAAAAAACACGAGTTTTTAGAAAATGTGTTTTATTTCATAAATGGAATCAACAAAGTATGCACATTCTACATCATAACGAATTTCTATAGTTTGCGCATGTGTTTAGAAATAAGAAAAGCTTACTTCCCCCGTTTTTTAAAATCACAGCTTCTAGAAGGTTTACATGATTTCTTAAAAAAATAGGAGTTTTTAGAAAATGTGTTTTATTTCATAAATGGAATCAGCAAAGTATGCACATTCTACATCATAACGACTTTCTATAGTTTGCGCATGCGTTTGGAAATAAGAAAAACTTCCTTCCCCCGTTTTTTAAAATCACAGCTTCTGGAAGGTTTACATGATTTCGTAAAAAACACGAGTTTTTAGAAAATGTGTTTTATTTCATAAACGGAATCTAGAAAGTATGCACATTCTACGTCATAGAGACTTTCTATAGTTTGCGTATGCGTCTGGAAATAAGAAAAGCTTACTTCCACCATTTTATAAAAGCACAGCTTCTAGAAGGTTTACATGATTTCGTAAAAAACACGAGTTTTTAGAAAATGTGTGTTATTTCTTGAATGGAATCAACAAAGTATGCACATTCTACGTCATAACTATCTTTTATAGTTTGCGCATTCGTCCGGAAATAAGAAAAGCTTACTTCCCCGGTTTTTTAAAATCACAGCTTCTAGAAGGTTTACATGATTTCTTAAAAAAGACGAGTTTTTAGAAAATGTGTTTTATTTCATAAATGGAATCAACAAAGTATGCACATTCTACATCATAACGACTTTCTATAGTTTGCGCATGCGTTTGGAAATAAGAAAAGCTTACTTCCCCCATTTTTTCAAATCACAGCTTCTAGAAGGTTTACATGATTTCTTAAAAAACACGAGTTTTTAGAAAATGTGTTTTATTTCATAAATGGAATCAACAAAGTATGCACATTCTACGTCATAACGACTTCCTATAGTTTGCGCATGCGTTTGGAAATAAGAAAAGCTTACTTCCCCCGTTTTTTAAAATCACAGCTTCTAGAAGGTTTACATGATTTCTTAAAAACAACGAGTTTTTAGAAAATATGTTTTATTTCATAAATGGAATCAACAAAGTATGCACATTCTACGTCATAACTATCTTCTATAGTTTGCGCATTCGTCCGGAAATAAGAAAAGCTTGCTTCCACCGTTTTTTAAAATCACAGCTTCTAGAAGGTTTACATGATTTCGTAAAAAACATGAGTTTTTAGAAAATGTGTTTTATTTCATAAACGGAATCTACAAAGTATGCACATTCTACGTCATAGCGACTTTCTATAGTTTGCGTATGCGTCTGGAAATAAGAAAAGCTTACTTCCACCATTTTATAAAATCACAGCTTCTAGAAGGTTTACATGATTTCGTAAAAAACACGAGTTTTTAGAAAATGTGTTTTATTTCATCAATGGAATCTACAAAGTATGCACATTCTACGTCATAACGACTTTCTATAGTTTGCGCATGCGTTCGGAAATAAGAAAAGCTTACTTCCCCGGTTTTTTAAAATCACAGCTTCGAGAAGGTTTACATGATTTCGTAAAAAACACGAGTTTTTAAAAAATGTGTTTTATTTCATCAATGGAATCTACAAAGTATGCACATTCTACGTCATAACGACTTTCTATAGTTTGCGCATGCGTTCGGAAATAAGAAAAGCTTACATCCCTCGTTTTTTAAAATCACAGCTTCTAGAAGGTTTACATGATTTTGTAAAAAACACGAGTTTTTAGAAAATCTGTTTTATTTCATAAATGGAATCAACAAAGTATGCACATTCTACGTCATAACGACTTTCTATAGTTTGCGCATGCGTTTGGAAATAAGAAAAGCTTACTTCCCCCGTTTTTAAAATCACAGCTTCTAGAAGATTTACATGATATTGTAAAAAACATTAGTTTTTAGAAAATGTGTTTTATTTCATAAATGGAATCTACAAAGAATGCACATTCTACATCATAACGACTTTCTATAGTTTGCGCATGCGTCCGGAAATAAGAAAAGCTTACTTCCCCCGTTTTTTAAAATCACAGCTTCTAGAAGGTTTACATGATTTCTTAAAAAACACGAGTTTTTAGAAAATGTGTTTTATTTCGTAAATGGAATCAACAAAGCATGCACATTGTACATCATAACGACTTTCTATAGTTTGCGCATGCGTTTGGAAAAAAGCAAATCTTACTTCCCCCGTTTTTTAAAATCACAGCTTCTAGAAGGTTTACACGATTTCTTAAAAAAAACGAGTTTTTAGAAAATGTATTTTATGTCATAAATGGAATCAACAAAGTATGCACATTCTAAGTCATAACGACTTTCTATAGTTTGCGTATGCGTCCGGAAATAAGAAAAGCTTACTTCCCCCATTTTTTAAAATCACAGCTTCTAGAACGTTTACATGATTTCGTAAAAAACACGAGTTTTTAGAAAATGTGTTTTATTTCATAAACGGAATCTACAAAGTATGCACATTCTACTTCATAACGACTTTCTATTGTTTGCGCATGCGTCCGGAAATAAGAAAAGCTTACTTCCACCATTTTTTAAAATCACAGCTTCTAGAAGGTTTACATGATTTCGTATAAAACATGAGTTTTTAGAAAATGAGTTTTATTTCATAAATGGAATCAACAAAGTATGCACATTCTAGTTCATAACGAATTTCTATAGTTTGCGCATGCGTTTGGAAATAAGAAAAGCTTACTTCACCGTTTTTTAAAATCACAACTTCTAGAAGGTTTACATGATTTCTTAAAAAACACCAGTTTTTAGAAAATGTGTTTTATTTCATAAATAGAATCAACAAAGTATGCAAATTCTACATCATAACGACTTTCTATAGTTTGCACATGCGTCCGGAAATAAGAAAAGCTTACTTCCACCGTTTTTTAAAATCACAGCTTCTAAAAGGTTTACATGATTTCGTAAAAAACACGAGTTTTTAGAATATGTATTTTATTTCATAAATGGAATCAACAAAGTATGCACATTCTACGTCATAACGACTTTCTATAGTTTGCGCATGCGTCTGGAAATAAGAAAAGCTTACTTCCACCGATTTTTAATATCACAGCTTCTAGATGGTTTACATGATTTCGTAAAAAACACGAGTTTTTAGAAAATGTGTTTTATTTCATAAATGGAATCAACAAAGTATGCACATTCTACGTCATAACGACTTTCTATATTTTGCACATGCGTTTGGAAATAAGAAAAGCTTACTTCCCCCGTTTTTTAAAATCACAGCTTCTAGAAGGTTTACATGATTTCTTAAAAAACACGAGTTTTTAGAAAATGTGTTTTATTTCATAAATGGAATAAACAAAGTATGCACATGCTACGTCATAAAGTCTTTTTATAGTTTGCGCATGCGTCCGGAAATAAGAAAATCTTACTTCCCCCGTTTTGTTAAAATCACAGCTTCTAGAAGGTTTACATGATTTCGTAAAAAACACGAGTTTTTAGAAAATTAGTTTTATTTCATAAATGGAATCTACAAAGTATGCACATTGTACGTCATAACGACTTTCTATTGTTTTCGCATGCGTCCGGAAATAAGAAAAGCTTAGTTCCACCGTTTTTTAAAATCACAGCTTCTATAAGGTTTACATGATTTCGTAAAAAACACAAGTTTTTAGAAAATGTGTTTTATTTCATCAATGGAATCAACAAAGTATGCACATTCTACGTCATAACGACTTTCTATAGTTTGCGCATGCGTTTTGAAATAAGAAAAGCTTACTTCCCCCATTTTTTAAAATCACGGCTTCTAGAAGGTTTACATGATTTCTTAAAAAACACGAGTTTTTTGAAAATGTATTTTATTTCATAAATAGAATCAACAAAGTATGCACATTCTAAGTCATAATGACTTTCTATAGTTTGCGCATGCATCCGGAAATAAGAAAAGCTTACTTCCCCCGTTTTTTAAAATCAGAGCTTCTAGAAGGTTTACATGATTTCTTAAAAAACATGAGTTTTTAGAAAATGTGTTTTATTTCATAAATGGAATCAACAAAGTATGCACATTCTACGTCATAACGACTTCCTATAGTTTGCGCATGCGTTTGGAAATAAGAAAAACTTACTTCCCCCGTTTTTTAAAATCACAACTTCTAGAAGGTTTACATGATTTCTTTAAAAACACGAGTTTTTAGAAAATGTGTTTTATTTCATAAATGGAATCAACAAAGTATGCACATTCTACGTCATAACGACTTTCTATAGTTTGCGCTTGCGTCCAGAAATAAGAAAAGCTTACTTCCACCGATTTTTAAAATCACAGCTTCTAGAAGGTTTACATGATTTCGTAAAAAACACGAGTTTTTAGAAAATGTGTTTTATTTCATAAATGGAATCTACAAAGTATGCAAATTCTACATCATAACAACTTTGTATTGTTTGCGCATGCGTCCGGAAATAACATAAGCTTAATTCCACCGTTTTTTAAAATGACAGCTTCGATAGGGTTTACATGATTTCGTAAAAAACACGAGTTTTTAGAAAATGTTTTTTATTTCATAAATGGAATCTACAAAGTATGCACATTCTACGTCATAACTACTTTCTATAGTTTGCGCATGCGTCTGGAAATAAGAAAAGCTTACTTCCCCCGTTTTTTAAAATCACAGCTTCTAGAAGGTTTACATGATTTCGTAAAAAACACGAGTTTTTAGAAAATGTGTTTCATTTCATAAATGGAATCTACAAAGTATGCACATTCTATGTCATAACGACTTTCTATAGTTTGTGCATGCGTCCGGAAATAAGAAAAGCTTACTTCCACCGTTTTTTAAAATCACAGCTTCTAGAAGGTTTACATGATTTCGTAAAAAACACGAGTTTTTAGAAAATGTGTTTTATTTCATAAATGGAATCAACAAAGTATGCACATTCTACGTCATAACGACTTTCTATAGTTTGCGCATTCGTCCGGAAATAAGAAAAGCTTACTTCCCCCGTTTTTTAAAATCACAACTTCTAGAAGGTTTAAATGATTTCTTAAAAAACACGAGTTTTTAGAAAATGTGTTTTATTTCATAAATGGAATCAACAAAGTCTGCACATTCTACATCATAACGACTTTCTATAGTTTGCGCATGCGTTTGGAAATAAGAAAATCTTACTTCCCCCATTTTTTAAAATCACAGCTTCTAGAAGGTTTACATGATTTCGTAAAAAACACGAGTTTTTAGAAAATGTGTTTTTTTTCATAAATGGAATCAACAAAGTATGCACATTCTACGTCATAACGAATTTCTATAGTTTGCACATGCGTCCGGAAATAAGAAAAGCTTACTTCCCCCGTTTTTTAAAATCACAGCTTCTAGAAGGTTTACATGATTTCGTAAAAAACACGAGTTTTTAGAAAATGTGTTTTATTTCATAAACGGAATCTACAAAGTATGCACATTCTACCTCATAACGACTTTCTATTGTTTGCGCATGCGTCCGGAAATAAGAAAAGCTTACTTCCACCGTTTTTTAAAATCACAGCTTCTAGAAGGTTTACATGATTTTGTAAAAAACACGAGTCTTTAGAAAATGTGTTTTATTTCATAAATGGAATCAACAAAGTATGCACACTCTCGTTCATAACGACTTTCTATAGTTTGCGCATGCGTCTGGAAATAAGAAAAGCTTACTTCCCCCGTTTTTTAAATTCACAATTCTAGAAGGTTTAAATGATTTCTTAAAAAACACGAGTTTTTAGAAAATGTGTTTTATTTCATAAATGGAATCAACAAAGTCTGCACATTCTACATCATAACGACTTTCTATAGTTTGCGCATGCGTTTGGAAATAAGAAAAGCTTACTTCCCCCGTTTTTTAAAATCACAGCTTCTAGAAGGTTTACATGATTTCGTAAAAAACACGAGTTTTTAGAAAATGTGTTTTATTTCATAAATGGAATCAACAAAGTATGCACATTCTACGTCATAACGAATTTCTATAGTTTGCGCATTCGTCCGGAAATAAGAAAAGCTTACTTCCCCCGTTTTTTAAAATCACAGCTTCTAGAAGGTTTACATGATTTCGTAAAAAACACGAGTTTTTAAAAAATGTGTTTTATTTCGTAAATGGAATCAACAAAGTATACACATTCTACGTCATAACGACTTTCTATAGTTTGCGCATTCGTCTGGAAATAAGAAAAGCTTACTTCCCCCGTTTTTTAAAATCACAGCTTCTAGAAGGTTTACATGATTTCGTAAAAAGAATGAGTTGTTAGAAAATTTGTTTTATTTCATAAATGGAATCTACAAAGTATGCACATTCTACGTAATAACGACTTTCTATAGTTTGAGCATGCGTCCGGAAATAAGAAACGCTTACTTACCCCGTTTTTTAAAATCACATCTTCTAGAAGGTTTACATGATTTCTTAAAAAACACGAGTTTTTAGAAAATGTGTTTTATTTGATAAACGGAATCAACAAAGTATGCACATTCTCCGTCATAATGACTTTCTATAGTTTGCGCATGCGTTTGGAAATAAGAAAAGCTTACTTCCCCCGTTTTTTAAAATCACAGCTTCTAGAAGGTTTACATGTTTTCGTAAAAAACACGAGTTTTTAGAAAATGTGTTTTATTTCATAAATGGAATCAACAAAGTATGCACATTCTACATCATAAAAAATTTCTATAGTTTGCGCATGCGTCCGGAAATAAGAAAAGCTTACTTCCACCGATTTTTAAAATCACAGCTTCTAAAAGGTTTACGTGATTTCGTAAAAAACACGAGTTTTTAGAAAATGTGTTTTATTTCATAAATGGAATCTACAAAGTATGCACATTCTACGTCATCACAACTTTCTATTGTTTGCGCATGCGTCCGGAAATATGAAAAGCTTACTTCCACCGTTTTTGAAAATCACAGCTTCTAGAAGGTTTACATGATTTCGTAAAAAACACGAGTTTTTAGAAAATCTGTTTTAATTCATAAAAGGAATCTACAAAGTATGCACATTCTACGTCATAACGACTTTCTATAGTTTGCGCATGCGTCCGGAAATAAGAAAAGCTTACTTCCGCCGTTTTTTAAAATCACAGTTTCTAGAAGGATTACATGATTTCGTAAAAAACACGAGTTTTTAGAAAATGTGTTTTATTTCATAAATAGAATCTACAAAGTATGCGCATTCTAAGTCATAATGACTTTCTATAGTTTGCGCATGCATCCGGAAATAAGAAAAGCTTACTTCCCCCGTTTTTTAAAATCACAGCTACTAGAAGGTTTACATGATTTCTTAAAAAACATGAGTTTTTAGAAAATATGTTTTATTTCATAAATGGATTCAACAAAGTATGCACATTCTACGTCATAACGACTTCCTATAGTTTGCGCATGCGTTTGGAAATAAGAAAAGCTTACTTCCCCCGTTTTTAAAAATCATAGCTTCTAGAAGGTTTACATGATTTCTTAAAAAACACGAGTTCTTAGAAAATGTGTTTTATTTCATAAATGGAATCTACAAAGTATGCACATTCTACGTCATAACGACTTTCTATAGTTTGCGCATTCGTCCGGAAATAAGAAACGCTTACTTCCCCCGTTTTTTAAAATCACAGCTTCTAGAAGTATTACATGATTTCTTAAAAAACACGAGTTTTTAGAAAATGTGTTTTATTTCATAAATGGAATCAACAAAGTATGCACATTCTACGTCATAAGGACTTTCTATAGTTTGCGCATGCGTTTGGAATAAGAAAAGCTTACTTCCCCCGTTTTTTAAAATCACAGCTTCTAGAAGGTTTACATGATTTCTTAAAAAACACGAGTTTTTAGAAAATGTGTTTTATTTCATAAATAGAATGAACAAAGTATGCACATTCTACGTCATAAAGACTTTCTATAGCTTGCGCATGCGTCCGGAAATAAGAAAAGCTTACTTCCACCGTTTTTTAAAATCACAGCTTCTTGAAGGTTTACATGATTTCGTAAAAAACACGAGTTTTTAGAAAATGCGTTTTATTTCATAAATGGAATCAACAAAGTATGCACATTCTACGTCATAAAGACTTTCTATAGTTTGCGCATGCGTTTGGAAATAAGAAAAGCTTACTTCCACCGATTTTTAAAATCACAGCTTCTAGAAGGTTTACATGATTTCGTAAAAAACACGAGTTTTTAGAAAATGTGTTTTATTTCATAAATGGAATCTACAAAGTATGCACATTCTACGTCATAATGACTTTCTATAGTTTGCGCATGCGTCCGGAAATAGGAAAAGCTTACTTCCCCCAGTTTTTAAAATCAAAGCTTCTAGAAGGTTTACATGATTTCTTAAAAAACACGAGTTTTTAGAAAATGTGTTTTATTTCGTAAGTGGAATCAACAAAGTATGCACATTCTACGTCATAACGACTTTCTATAGTTTGCGCATGCGTCCGGAAATAAGAAAAGCTTACTTCCACCGATTTTTAAAATCACAGCTTCTAGAAGGTTTACATGATTTCGTAAAAAACACGAGCTTTTAGAAAATGTGTTTTATTTCATAAATGGAATCAACAAAGTATGCACATTCTACGTCATAACGACTTTCTATAGTTTGCGCATGCGTTTGGAAATAAGAAAAGCTTACTTCCCCTGTTTTTTAAAATCACAGCTTCTAGAAGGTTTACATGATTTCTTAAAAAACACGAGTTTTTAGAAAATGTGTTTTATTTCATAAATGTAATCAACAAAGTATGCACATTCTACGTCATAACGACTTTCTATAGTTTGCGCATGCGTCCGGAAATAAGAAAAGCTTACTTCCACCATTTTATAAAATCACAGCTTCTAGAAGGTTTACATGATTTCGTAAAAAACACGAGTTTTTAGAAAATGTGTTTTATTTCATAAATGGAATGAACAAAGTATGCACATTCTACATCATAATGACTTTCTATAGTTTGCGCATGCGTTTGGAAATAAAAAAGCTTACTTCCCCCGTTTTCTAAAATCACAGCTTCTAGAAGGTTTACATGATTTCTTAAAAAACACGAGTTTTTAGAAAATGTGTTTTATTTCATAAATAGAATCAACAAAGTATGCACATTGTACGTCATAAAGACTTTCTATAGTTTGCGCATGCGTCTGGAACTAAGAAAAGCTTACTTCCACCGATTTTTAAAATCACAGCATCTAGAAGGTTTAAATGATTTCGTAAAAAACACGAGTTTTTAGAAAATGTGTTTTATTTCATAAAGGGAATCTACAAAGTGTGCACATTCTACGTCATAACGACTTCCTTTAGTTTGCGCATGCGTTTGGAAATAAGAAAAGCTTACTTCCCCCGTTTTTTAAAATCACAGCTTCTAGAAGGTTTACATGATTTCTTAAAAAACACGAGTTTTTAGAAAATGTGTTTTGTTTCATAAATGGAATCAACAAAGTATGCACATTCTACGTCATAACGACTTTCTATAGTTTGCGCATGCGTCCGGAACTAAGAAAAGCTTACTTCCCGCGTTTTTTAAAATCACAGGTTCTAGAAGGTTTACATGATTTCATAAAAAACACGAGTTTTTAGAAAATGTGTTTTATTTCATAAATGGAATCAACAAAGTATGCACATTCTATGTCATAACGACTTTCTATAGTTTGCGCATGCGTTTGGAAATAAGAAAAGCTTACTTCCCCCGTTTTTTAAAATCACAGCTTCTAGAAGGTTTAGATGATTTCTTAAAAAACATGAGTTTTTAGAAAATGTGTTTTATTTCATCAATAGAATCAACAAAGTATGCACATTCTATGTCATAACGACTTTCTATAGTTTGCACATGCGTCCGGAAATAAGAAAATCTTACTTCCACCGTTTTTTAAAATAACAGCTTCTAGAAGGTTTACATGATTTCGTAAAAAACACGAGTTTTTTGAAAATGTGTTTTATTTCATAAATGGAATCAACAAAGTATGCACATTCTATGTCATAACGACTTTCTATAGTTTGCGCATGCGTTTCGAAATAAGAAAAGCTTACTTCCCCCGTTTTTTAAAATCACAGCTTCTAGAAGGTTTACATGATTTCTTAAAAAACACGAGTTTTTAGAAAATGTGTTTTATTTCATCAATAGAATCAACAAAGTATGCACATTCTACGTCATAACGACTTTCTATAGTTTGCACATGCCTCCGGAATTAAGAAAAGCTTACTTCCACCGTTTTTTAAAATCACAGCTTCTAGAAGGTTTACATGATTTCATAAAAAACATGAGTTTTTAGAAAATGTGTTTTATTTCATAAATGGAATCAACAAAGTATGCACATTATACGTCATAACGACTTTCTATAGTTTGCGCATGCGTCCGGAAATAAGAAAAGCTTACTTCCATCGTTTTTTAAAATCACAGCTCCTAGAAGGTTTACATGATTTCGTAAAAAACACGAGTTTTGAGAAAATGTGTTTTATTTCATAAATGGAATGAACAAAGTATGCACATTCTACATCATAAAGACTTTCTATAGTTTGCGCATGTGTCTGGAAATAAGAAAAGCTTACTTCCACCGATTTTTAAAATCACAGCTTCTAGAAGGTTTCCATGATTTCGTAAAAAACACGAGTTTTTAGAAAATGTGTTTTATTTCATAAATAGAATCTACAAAGTATGCACATTCTACGTCATAACAACTTTCTATTGTTTGTGCATGCGTCCAAAAATAAGAAAAGCTTACTTCCACCGTTTTTTAAAATCACAGCTTCTAGAATGTTTACATGATTTCGTAAAAAACACGAGTTTTTAGAAAATGTGTTTTATTTCATAAATGGAATCTACAAAGTATGCACATTCTACATCATAACGAATTTCTATAGTTTGCGCATGCGTTTGGAAATAAGAAAAGCTTACTTCCCCCGTTTTTTAAAATCACAGCTTCTAGAAGGTTTACATGATTTCTTAAAAAACACGAGTTTTTAGAAAATGTGTTTTATTTCATAAATGGAATCAACAAAGTATGCACATTCTACGTCGTAATGACTTTCTATAGTTTGCGCATGCGTTTGGAAATAAGAAAAGCTTAGTTCCCCCGTTTTTTAAAATCAGAGCTTCTAGAAGGTTTACATGATTTCTTAAAAAACACGAGTTTTTAGAAAATGTGTTTTATTTCATAAATGGAATCAACAAAGTATGCACATTCTACGTTATAACGACTTTCTAGAGTTTGCGCATGCGTCCGGAAATAAGAAAAGCTTACTTCCCCCGTTTTTTAAAATCACAGCTTCTAGAAGGTTTACATGATTTCTTAAAAAACACGAGTTTTTAGAAAATGTGTTTTATTTCATAAACGGAATTTACAAAGTATGCACATTCTACATCATAACGACTTTCTATTGTTTGCGCATGCGTCCGGAAATAAGAAAAGCTTACTTCCACTGTTTTTTAAAATCACAGCTTCTAGAAGGTTTACATGATTTCGTAAAAAACACGAGTTTTTAGAAAATGTGTTTTATTTCATAAATGGAATCTACAAAGTATGCACATTCTACGTCATAATGAGTTTCTATTTTTTGCGCATGCGTCCGGAAATAAGAAAAGCTTACTTCCACCGTTTTTTAAAATCACAGCTTCTAGAAGGTTTACATGATTTCGTAAAAAACACGAGTTTTTAGAAAATGTGTTTTATTTCATAAATGGAATCAACAAAGTATGCACATTCTACGTCATAACGACTTTCTATAGTTTGCGCATTCGTCCGGAAATAAGAAAAGCTTACTTCCACCATTTTTTAAAATCACAGCTTCTAGAAGGTTTACATGATTTCTTAAAAAACACGAGTTTTTAGAAAATGTGTTTTATTTCATAAACGGAATCTACAAAGTAATCACATTCTACATCATAACGACTTTCTATTGTTTGCGCATGCGTCCGGAAATAAGAAAAGCTTACTTCCACTGTTTTTTAAAATCACAGCTTCTAGAAGGTTTACATGATTTCGTAAAAAACACGAGTTTTTAGAAAATGTGTTTTATTTCATAAATGGAATCTACAAAGTATGCACATTCTACGTCATAACGACTTTCTATTGTTTGCGCATGCGTCCGGAAATAAGGAAAGCTTACTTCCACCGTTTTTTAAAATCACAGCTTCTAGAAGGTTTACATGATTTCGTAAAAAACACGAGTTTTTTGAAAATGTGTTTTATTTCATAAATGGAATCAATAAAGTATGCATATTCTACGTCATAACGACCTTCTATAGTCTGCGCATTCGTCCGGAAATAAGAAAAGCTTACTTTCCCCGTTTTTTAAAATGACAGCTTCTAGAAGGTTTACATGATTTCTTAAAAAACACGAGTTTTTAGAAAATGTGTTTTATTTCATCAATGGAATCAACAAAGTATGCACATTCTACATCATAACGAATTTCTATAGTTTGCGCATGCGTTTGGAAATAAGAAAAGCTTACTTTCCCCGTTTTTTCAAAATCACAGCTTCTAGAAGGTTTACATGATTTCTTAAAAAACACGAGTTTTTAGAAAATGTGTTTTATTTCATAAATGGAATCAACAAAGTATGAAAATTCTACGTCATAATGACTTTCTATAGTTTGCGCATGCGTTTGGAAATAAGAAAAGCTTACTTCCCCCGTTTTTTAAAATCACAGCTTCTAGAAGGTTTACATGATTTCGTAAAAAACACGAGTTTTTAGAAAATGTGTTTTATTTCATAAATAGAATCAACAAAGTATGCATATTCTACGTCATAACGACTTTCTATAGTTTGCGCATGCGTCCGGAAATAAGAAAAGCTTACTTCCCCCGTTTTTTAAAATCACATCTTCTAGAAGGTTTACATGATTTCTTAAAAAACAAGAGTTTTTAGAAAATGTGTTTTATTTCATAAACGGAATCTGCAAAGTATGCACATTCTACATCATAACGACTTTCTATTGTTTGTGCATGCGTCCGGAAATAAGAAAAGCTTACTTCCACCATTTTTTAAAATCACAGCTTCTAGAAGGTTTACATGATTTCGTAAGAAACACGAGTTTTTAGAAAATGTGTTTTATTTCATAAATGGAATCTACAAAGTATGCACATTCTACGTCATAACGACTTTCTATTGTTTGCGCATGCGTCCGGAAATAAGAAAAGCTTACTTCCACCGTTTTTTAAAATCACAGCTTCTAGAAGGTTTACCTGATTTCGTAAAAAACACGAGTTTTTTAAAATGTGTTTTAATTCATAAATGGAATCTACAAAGTATGCACATTCTACGTCATAATGACTTTCTATAGTTTGCGCATGCGTCCGGAAATAAGAAAAGCTTACTTCAGCCGTTTTTTAAAATAACAGCTTCTAGAAGGTTTACATGATTTCGTAAAAAACACGAGTTTTTAGAAAATGTTTTTTATTTCATAAATGGAATCTACAAAGTATGCACATTCTTAGTCATAACGACTTTCTATAGTTTGCGCATGCGTTTGGAAATAAGAAATGCTTACTTCCCCCGTTTTTTAAAATCACAGCTTCTAGAAGGTTTACATGATTTCGTAAAAAACACGAGTTTTTAGTAAATGTGTTTTATTTCATAATCGGAATCTACAAAGTATGCACATTCTAAATCATAACGACTTTCTATTGTTTGCGCATGCGTCGGGAAATAAGAAAAGCTTACTTCCACCGAATTTTAAAATCACAGCTTCTAGAAGGTTTACATGATTTCGTAAAAAACAAGAGTTTTTAGAAAATGTGTTTTATTTCATAAATGGAATCAACAAAGTTTGCACATTCTAGTTCATAACAACTTTCTATAGTTTGCGCATGCATTTGGAAATAAGAAAAGCTTACTTCCCCCGTTTTTTAAAATCACAGCTTCTAGAAGGTTTACATGATTTCTTAAAAAACACCAGTTTTTAGAAAATGTGTTTTATTTCATAAATAGAATAACCAAAGTATGGAAATTCTACGTCATAACAACTTTCTATAGTTTACACATGCGTCCGGAAATAAGAAAAACTTACTTCCACCGTTTTTTAAAATCACAGCTTCTAGAAGGTTTACATGATTTCGTAAAAAACACGAGTTTTTAGAAAATGTGTTTTATTTCATAAATGGAATCAACAAAGTATGAACATTCTACGTCATAACGACTTTCTATAGTTTGCGCTTGCGTCCAGAAATAAGAAAAGCTTACTTCCACCGATTTTTAAAATCACAGCTTCTAGAAGGTTTACATGATTTCGTAAAAAACACGAGTTTTTAGAAAATGTGTTTTATTTCATAAATGGAATCTACAAAGTATGCACATTCTACATCATAACGACTTTGTATTGTTTTCGCATGCGTACGGAAATAACAAAAGCTTAATTCTACCGTTTTTTAAAATCACAGCTTCTATAAGGTTTACATGATTTCGTAAAAAACATGAGTTTTTAGAAAATGTGTTTTATTTCATAAATGGAATCTACAAAGTATGCACATTCTACGTCATAATGACTTTCTATAGTTTGCGCATGCGTCTGGAAATAAGAAAAGCTTACTTCCCCCGTTTTTTAAAATCACAGCTTCTAGAAGGTTTACATGATTTCGTAAAAAACACGAGTTTTTAGAAAATGTGTTTTATTTCATAAATGGAATCTACAAAGTATGCACATTCTACGTCATAACGACTTTGTATAGTTTGTGCATGCGTCCGAAAATAAGAAAAGCTTACTTCCACCGTTTTTAAAATCACAGCTTCTAGAAGGTTTACATGATTTCGTAAAAAACACGAGTTTTGAGAAAATGTGTTTTATTTCATAAATGGAATCAACAAAGTATGCACATTCTACGTCATAACGACTTTCTATAATTTGCGCATTCGTCCGGAAATAAGAAAAGCTTACTTCCCCCGTTTTTTAAAATCACAGCTTCTAGAAGGTTTACATGATTTCGTAAAAAACACGAGTTTTTAGAAAATGTGTTTTATTTCATAAATGGAAACTACAAAGTATCCACATTCTACGTCATAACGACTTTCTATAGTTTGAGCATGCGTCCGCAAATAAGAAACGCTTACTTCCCCCGTTTTTTAAAATCACATCTTCTAGAAGGTTTACATGATTTCTTGAAAAACACGAGTTTTTAGAAAATGTGTTTTATTTGATAAATGGAATCAACAAAGTATGCACATTCTACGTCATAATGAATTTCTATAGTTTGCGCATGCGTTTGGAAATAAGAAAAGCTTACTTCCCCCGTTTTTTAAAATCACAGCTTCTAGAAGGTTTACATGATTTCTTAAAAAACACGAGTTTTTAGAAAATGTGTTTTATTTCCTAAATAGAAACAACAAAGTATGCACATTCGACGTCATAACGACTTTCTATAGCTTGCGCATGCGTCCGGAAATAAGAAAAGCTTACTTCCACCGTTTTTTAAAATCACAGCTCCTAGAAGGTTTACATGATTTCGAAAAAAACACGAGTTTTGAGAAAATGTGTTTTATTTCATAAATGGAATCAACAAAGTATGCACATTCTACATTATAAAGACTTTCTATAGTTTGCGCATGCGTCCGGAAATAAGAAAAGCTTACTTCCACCGATTTTTAAAATCACAGCTTCTAGAAGGTTTACATGATTTCGTAAAAAACACGAGTTTTTAGAAAATGTGTTTTATTTCATAAATGGAATCTAAAAAGTATGCACATTCTACGTCATAACAACTTTCTATTGTTTGCGCATGCGTCCGGAAATAAGAAAAGCTTACTTCCACCGTTTTTTAAAATCACAGCTTCTAGAATGTTTACATGATTTCGTAAAAAACACGAGTTTTTAGAAAATGTGTTTTAATGCCTAAAAGGAATCTAAAAAAGTATGCACATTATACGTCATAACGACTTTCTATAGTTTGCGCATGCGTCCGGAAATAAGAAAAGCTTACTTCCACCGTTTTTTAAAATCACAGTTTCTAGAAGGTTTATATGATTTCGTAAAAAACATGAGTTTTTTGAAAATGTGTTTTATTTCATAAATGGAATCTACAAAATATGCACATTGTAAGTCATAATGACTTTCTATAGTTTGCGCATGCGTCTGGAAATAAGAAAAGCTTACTTCCCCTGTTTTTTAAAATCACAGCTTCTAGAAGGTTTACATGATTTCTTAAAAAACACGAGTTTTTAGAAAATGTGTTTTATTTCATAAATGGAATCAACAAAGTATGCACATTCTACGTCATAACGACTTCCTATAGTTTGCGCATGCGTTTGGAAATAAGAAAATCTTACTTCCCCCGTTTTTTAAAATCACAGCTTCTAGAAGGTTAACATGATTTCTTAAAAAACATGAGTTTTTAGAAAATGTGTTTTATTTCATAAATAGAATCTACAAAGTATGCACATTGTAAGTCATAATGACTTTCTATAGTTTGCGCATGCGTCTGGAAATAAGAAAAGCTTACTTCCCCTGTTTTTTAAAATCACAGCTTCTAGAAGGTTTACATGATTTCATAAAAAACACGAGTTTTTAGAAAATGTGTTTTATTTCATAAATGGAATCAACAAAGTATGCACATTCTACGTCATAACGACTTTCTATAGTTTGCGCATGCATTTGGAAATAAGAAAAGCTTACTTCCCCCGTTTTTTTAAATCACAGCTTCTAGAAGGTTTACATGATTTCATAAAAAACACGAGTTTTTAAAAAATGTGTTTTATTAAATAAACGGAATCTACAAAGTATGCACATTCTACGTCATAACGACTTTCTATAGTTTGCGCATGCGTCCGGAAATAAGAAAAGCTTACTTCCACCGTTTTTTAAAATCACAGCTTCTAGAATGTTTACATGATTTTGTAAAAAACACGAGTTTTCAGAAAATGTGTTTTATTTCATATATGGAATCTACAAAGTATGCACATTCTACGTCATAACGACTTTCTATGGTTTGCGCATGCGGACGGAAATAAGAAAAGCTTACTTCCCCCGTTTTTTAAAATCACGGCTTCTAGAAGGTTTACATGATTTGTTAAAAAACATGAGTATTTAGAAAATGTGTTTTATTTCATAAATGGAATCAACAAAGTATGCACATTCGACGTCATAACGACTTTCTATAGTTTGCGCATGCGTTTGAAAATAAGAAAAGCTTACTTCCCCCGTTTTTTAAAATCACAGCTTCTAGAAGGTTTACATGATTTCTTAAAAAACACCAGTTTTTAGAAAATGTGTTTTATTTCATAAATGGAATCAACAAAGTATGCACATTCTACGTCATAACCACTTTCTATAGTTTGCGCATGCCTCCGGAAATAAGAAAAGCTTACTTCTACTGTTTTTTAAAATCACAGCTTCTAGAAGGTTTACATGATTTCATATAAAACACGAGTTTTTAGAAAATGTGTTTTATTTCATAAATGGAATCAACAAAGTATGCACATTCTACGTCATAACGACTTTATATAGTTTTCGCATGCGTCCGGAAATAAGAAAAGCTTACTTCCACCGTTTTTTAAAATCACATCTTCTAGAAGGTTTACATGATTTCTTAAAAAACATGAGTTTTTAGAAAATGTGTTTTATTTCATAAATGGAATCAACAAAGTATGCACATTCTACGTCATAACGACTTTGTATAGTTTGCTCATGCGTCCGGAAATAAGAAAAGCTTACTTCCACCGTTTTTTAAAATCACAGCTTCTAGAAGGTTTACATGATTTCGTAAAAAACACGAGTTATTAGAAAATGTGTCTTATTTCATAAATGGAATCAACAAAGTATGCACATTCTACGTCATAACGACATTCTATAGTTTGCGCATTCATCTGGAAATAAGAAAAGCTTACTTCCACCGTTTTTTAAAATCACAGCTTCTAGAAGGTTTACATGATTTCTTAAAAAACACGAGTTTTTAGAAAATGTGTTTTATTTCATAAATGGAATCAACAAAGTATGCACATTCTATGTCATAACGACTTTCTATAGTTTGCGCATGTGTTTGGAAATAAGAAAAGCTTACTTCCCCCGTTTTTTAAAATCACAGATTCTAGAAGGTTTACATGGTTTCTTAGAAAACACGAGTTTTTAGAAAATGTGTTTTATTTCATAAATGGAATCAACAAAGTATGCAAATTCTACGTCATAACGACTTTCCATAGTTTGCGCATTCGTCCGGAAATAAGAAAAGCTTACTTCCACCGTTTTTTAAAATCACAGCTTCTACAAGGTTTACATGATTTCGTAAAAAACACGAGTTTTTAGAAAATGTGTTTTATTTCATAAATGGAATCTACAATGTATGCACATTCTACGTCATAACGACTTTCTATAGTTTGCGCATGCGTCCGGAACTAAGAAAAGCTTACTTCCCGCGTTTTTTAAAATCACAACTTCTAGAAGGTTTACATGATTTCGTAAAAAACACGAGTTTTTAGAAAATCTATTTTATTTCATAAATTAAATCTACAAAGTATGCACAATCTACGTCATAACGACTTTCTATAGTTTGCGCATGCGGCCGGAAATAAGAAAAGCTTACTTCCCCCGTTTTTTAAAATCACAGCTTCTAGACGGTTTACATGATTTGTTAAAAAACATGAGTTTTTAGAAAATGTGTTTTATTTCATAAATGGAATCAACAAAGTATGCACATTCTACATCATAACGACTTTCTATAGTTTGCGCATGAGTTTGGAAATAAGAAAAGCTTACTTCCCCCGTTTTTTAAAATCACAGCTTCTAGAAGGTTTACATGATTTCTTAAAAAACACAAGTTTTTAGAAAATGTGTTTTATTTCATAAATGGAATCAACAAAGTATGCACATTCTACGTCATAACGACTTTCTATAGTTTGCGCATGCGTCCGGAAATAAGAAATGCTTACTTCCACCGTTTTTTTAAATCACAGCTTCTAGAAGGTTTACATGATTTCACAAAAAACACGAGTTTTTAGAAAATGTGTTTTATTTCATAAATGGAATCTACAAAGTATGCACATTCTACGTCATTATGACTTTCTATAGTTTGCGCATGCGTCCGGAAATAATAAAAGCTTACTTCCACCATTTTTTTAAATCACAGCTTCTAGAAGGTTTACATGATTTCGTAAAAAACACGAGTTTTAAGAAAATGTGTTTTATTTAATAAATGGAATCTACAAAGTATGCACATTCTACGTCATAACGACTTTCTATAGTTTGCGCATGCGTCCAGAAATAAAACATATTCCACGTCAATAAAACACATTCTACGTCATAACGACTTTCTATAGTTTGCACAGCTTCTAGAAGGTTTACATGATTTCTTAAAAAACACAAGTGTTTAGAAAATGTGTTTTATTTCATAAATGGAATAAAAAAAGTATGCACATTCTACGTCATTATGACTTTCTATAGTTTGCGCATGCGTCCGGAAATAAGAAAAGCTTACTTCCACCGTTTTTTTAAATCACAGCTTCTAGAAGGTTTATATGATTTCGTAAAAAACACGAGTTTTTAGAAAATGTGTTTTATTTAATAAATGGAATCAACAAAGTATGCACATTCTACATCATAACGACTTTCTATAGTTTGCGCATGCGTCCGGAAATAAGAAAAGCTTACTTCCCCCGTTTTTTAAATTCACAGCTTCTAGAAGGTTTACATGATTTCTTAAAAAACACGAGTTTTTAGAAAATGTGTTTTATTTCATAAATGGAATCTACAAAGTATGCACATTCTACGTCATTATGACTTTCTATAGTTTGCGCATGCGTCCGGAAATAAGAAAAGCTTACTTCCACCGTTTTTTAAATCACAGCTTCTAGAAGGTTTACATGATTTCGTAAAAAACACGAGTTTTTAGAAAATGTGTTTTATTTCATAAATGGAATCAACAAAGTATGCACATTCTACGTCATAACGACATTCTATAGTTTGCGCATTCATCTGGAAATAAGAAAAGCTTACTTCCACCGTTTTTTAAAATCACAGCTTCTAGAAGGTTTACATGATTTCTTAAAAAACACGAGTTTTTAGAAAATGTGTTTTATTTCATAAATGGAATCAACAAAGTATGCACATTCTATGTCATAACGACTTTCTATAGTTTGCGCATGTGTTTGGAAATAAGAAAAGCTTACTTCCCCCGTTTTTTAAAATCACAGATTCTAGAAGGTTTACATGGTTTCTTAGAAAACACGAGTTTTTAGAAAATGTGTTTTATTTCATAAATGGAATCAACAAAGTATGCAAATTCTACGTCATAACGACTTTCCATAGTTTGCGCATTCGTCCGGAAATAAGAAAAGCTTACTTCCACCGTTTTTTAAAATCACAGCTTCTACAAGGTTTACATGATTTCGTAAAAAACACGAGTTTTTAGAAAATGTGTTTTATTTCATAAATGGAATCTACAATGTATGCACATTCTACGTCATAACGACTTTCTATAGTTTGCGCATGCGTCCGGAACTAAGAAAAGCTTACTTCCCGCGTTTTTTAAAATCACAACTTCTAGAAGGTTTACATGATTTCGTAAAAAACACGAGTTTTTAGAAAATCTATTTTATTTCATAAATTAAATCTACAAAGTATGCACAATCTACGTCATAACGACTTTCTATAGTTTGCGCATGCGGCCGGAAATAAGAAAAGCTTACTTCCCCCGTTTTTTAAAATCACAGCTTCTAGACGGTTTACATGATTTGTTAAAAAACATGAGTTTTTAGAAAATGTGTTTTATTTCATAAATGGAATCAACAAAGTATGCACATTCTACATCATAATGACTTTCTATAGTTTGCGCATGAGTTTGGAAATAAGAAAAGCTTACTTCCCCCGTTTTTTAAAATCACAGCTTCTAGAAGGTTTACATGATTTCTTAAAAAACACAAGTTTTTAGAAAATGTGTTTTATTTCATAAATGGAATCAACAAAGTATGCACATTCTACGTCATAACGACTTTCTATAGTTTGCGCATGCGTCCGGAAATAAGAAATGCTTACTTCCACCGTTTTTTTAAATCACAGCTTCTAGAAGGTTTACATGATTTCACAAAAAACACGAGTTTTTAGAAAATGTGTTTTATTTCATAAATGGAATCTACAAAGTATGCACATTCTACGTCATTATGACTTTCTATAGTTTGCGCATGCGTCCGGAAATAATAAAAGCTTACTTCCACCATTTTTTTAAATCACAGCTTCTAGAAGGTTTACATGATTTCGTAAAAAACACGAGTTTTAAGAAAATGTGTTTTATTTAATAAATGGAATCTACAAAGTATGCACATTCTACGTCATAACGACTTTCTATAGTTTGCGCATGCGTCCAGAAATAAAACATATTCCACGTCAATAAAACACATTCTACGTCATAACGACTTTCTATAGTTTGCACAGCTTCTAGAAGGTTTACATGATTTCTTAAAAAACACAAGTGTTTAGAAAATGTGTTTTATTTCATAAATGGAATAAAAAAAGTATGCACATTCTACGTCATTATGACTTTCTATAGTTTGCGCATGCGTCCGGAAATAAGAAAAGCTTACTTCCACCGTTTTTTTAAATCACAGCTTCTAGAAGGTTTATATGATTTCGTAAAAAACACGAGTTTTTAGAAAATGTGTTTTATTTAATAAATGGAATCAACAAAGTATGCACATTCTACATCATAACGACTTTCTATAGTTTGCGCATGCGTCCGGAAATAAGAAAAGCTTACTTCCCCCGTTTTTTAAATTCACAGCTTCTAGAAGGTTTACATGATTTCTTAAAAAACACGAGTTTTTAGAAAATGTGTTTTATTTCATAAATGGAATCTACAAAGTATGCACATTCTACGTCATTATGACTTTCTATAGTTTGCGCATGCGTCCGGAAATAAGAAAAGCTTACTTCCACCGTTTTTTAAATCACAGCTTCTAGAAGGTTTACATGATTTCGTAAAAAACACGAGTTTTTAGAAAATGTGTTTTATTTCATAAATGGAATCTACAATGTATGCACATTCTACGTCATAACGACTTTCTATAGTTTGCGCACGCGTCCGGAACTAAGAAAAGCTTACTTCCCGCGTTTTTTAAAATCACAGCTTCTAGAAGGTTTACATGATTTCGTAAAAAACACGAGTTTTTAGAAAATCTGTTTTATTTCATAAATGGAATCAACAAAGTATGCACATTCGACGTCATAACGACTTTCTATAGTTTGCGCATGCGTTTGGAAATAAGAAAAGCTTACTTCCCCGATTTTTTAAAATCACAGCTTCTAGAAGGTTTACATGATTTCTTAAAAAACACGAGTTTTCAGAAAATGTGTTTTATTTCATAAATGGAATCAACAAAGTATGCACATTCTACGTCATAACGACTTTCTATAGTTTGCGCGTGCGTCCGGAAATAAGAAAAGCTTACTTCCACCATTTTATAAAATCACAGCTTCTAGAAGGTTTACATGATTTCGTAAAAAACACGAGTTTTTAGAAAATGGTTTTTATTTCATAAATGGAATCAACAAAGTATGCACATTCTACATCATAACGACTTTCTATAGTTTGCGCATGCGTTTGGAAATAAAAAAAGCTTACTTCCCCCGTTTTTTAAAATCACAGCTTCTAGAAGGTTTACATGATTTCTTAAAAAACACGAGTTTTTAGAAAATGTGTTTTATTTCATAAATAGAATCAACAAAGTATGAACATTCTACGTCATAAAGACTTTCTATAGTTTGCACATGCATCTGGAAATAAGAAAAGCTTACTTCCACCGATTTTTAAAATCACAGCTTCTAGAAGGTTTAAATGATTTCGTAAAAAACACGAGTTTTTAGAAAATGTGTTTTATTTCATAAACGGAATCTACAAAGTATGCACATTCTACGTCATAACGACTTCCTATAGTTTGCGCATGCGTTTGGAAATAAGAAAAGCTTACTTCCCCCGTTTTTTAAAATCACAGCTTCTGGAAGGTTTACATGATTTCTTAAAAAACACCAGTTTTTAGAAAATGTGTTTTGTTTCATAAATGGAATCAACATAGTATACATATTCTACGTCATAACGACTTTCTATAGTTTGCGCATTCGTCCGGAAATAAGAAAAGCTTACTTCCACCGTTTTTTAAAATCACAGCTTCTAGAAGGTTTACATGATTTCATAAAAAACACAAGTTTTTAGAAAATGTGTTTTATTTCATAAATGGAATGAACAAAGTATGCACATTCTATGTCATAACGACTTTCTATAGTTTGCGCATGCGTTTGGAAATAAGAAAAGCTTACTTCCCCCGTTTTTTAAAATCACAGCTTCTAGAAGGTTTACATGATTTCTTAAAAAACACGAGTTTTTAGAAAATGTGTTTTATTTCATCAATAGAATCAACAAAGTATGCACATTCTATGTCATAACGACTTTCTATAGTTTGCACATGCGTCCGGAAATAAGAAAAGCTTACTTCCACCGTTTTTTAAAATCACAGCTTCTACAAGGTTTACATGATTTCGTAAAAAACACGAGTTTTTAGAAAATGTGTTTTATTTCATAAATGGAATCTACAAAGTATGCACATTCTACGTCATAACGAATTTCTATGGTTTGCGCATGCGGCCGGAAATAAGAAAAGCTTACTTCCCCCGTTTTTTAAAATCACAGCTTCTAGAAGGTTTACATGATTTGTTAAAAAACATGAGTTTTTAGAAAATGTGTTTTATTTCATAAATGGAATCAACAAAGTATGCACATTCGACGTCATAACGACTTTCTATAATTTGCGCATGCGTTTGGAAATAAGAAAAGCTTACTTCCCCCGTTTTTTAAAAGCACAGCTTCTAGAAGGTTTGCATGATTTCTTAAAAAACACGAGTTTTTAGAAAATGTGTTTTATCTCATAAATGGAATCAACAAAGTATGCACATTCTATGTCATAACAACTTTCTATAGTTTGCGCATGCGTCCGGAAATAAGAAAAGCTTACTTCCACCATTTTATAAAATCACAGCTTCTAGAAGGTTTACATGATTTCGTAAAAAACACGAGTTTTTAGAAAATGGTTTTTATTTCATAAATGGAATCAACAAAGTATGCACATTCTACATCATAACGACTTTCTATAGTTTGCGCATGCGTTTGGAAATAAAAAAAGCTTACTTCCCCCGTTTTTTAAAATCACAGCTTCTAGAAGGTTTACATGATTTCTTAAAAAACACGAGTTTTTAGAAAATGTGTTTTATTTCATAAATAGAATCAACAAAGTATGAACATTCTATGTCATAAAGAGTTTCTATAGTTTGCGCATGCATCCGGAAATAAGAAAAGCTTACTTCCACCGATTTTTAAAATCACAGCTTCTAGAAGGTTTAAATGATTTCGTAAAAAACACGAGTTTTTAGAAAATGTGTTTTATTTCATAAACGGAATCTACAAAGTATGCACATTCTACGTCATAACGACTTCCTATAGTTTGCGCATGCGTTTGGAAATAAGAAAAGCTTACTTCCCCCGTTTTTTAAAATCACAGCTTCTAGAAGGTTTACATGATTTCTTAAAAAACATGAGTTTTTAGAAAATGTGTTTTGTTTCATAAATGGAATCAACATAGTATACATATTCTACGTCATAACGACTTTCTATAGTTTGCGCATTCGTCCGGAAATAAGAAAAGCTTACTTCCACCGTTTTTTAAAATCACAGCTTCTAGAAGGTTTACATGATTTCATAAAAAACACGAGTTTTTAGAAAATGTGTTTTATTTCATAAATGGAATGAACAAAGTATGCACATTCTATGTCATAACGACTTTCTATAGTTTGCGCATGCGTTTGGAAATAAGAAAAGCTTACTTCCCCCGTTTTTTAAAATCACAGCTTCTAGAAGGTTTACATGATTTCTTAAAAAACACGAGTTTTTAGAAAATGTGTTTTATTTCATCAATAGAATCAACAAAGTATGCACATTCTACGTCATAACGACTTTCTATAGTTTGCACATGCGTCCGGAAATAAGAAAAGCTTACTTCCACCGTTTTTTAAAATCACAGCTTCTACAAGGTTTACATGATTTCGTAAAAAACACGAGTTTTTAGAAAATGTGTTTTATTTCATAAATGGAATCTACAAAGTATGCACATTCTACGTCATAACGAATTTCTATGGTTTGCGCATGCGGCCGGAAATAAGAAAAGCTTACTTCCCCCGTTTTTTAAAATCACAGCTTCTAGAAGGTTTACATGATTTGTTAAAAAACATGAGTTTTTAGAAAATGTGTTTTATTTCATAAATGGAATCAACAAAGTATGCACATTCGACGTCCTAACGACTTTCTATAGTTTGCGCATGCGTTTGGAAATAAGAAAAGCTTACTTCCCCCGTTTTTTAAAATCACAGCTTCTAGAAGGTTTACATGATTTCTTAAAAACACGAGTTTTTAGAAAATGTGTTTTATTTCATAAATGGAATCAACAAAGTATGCACATTCTACGTCATAACAACTTTCTATAGTTTGCGCATGCGTCCGGAAATAAGAAAAGCTTACTTCCACCATTTTATAAAATCACAGCTTCTAGAAGGTTTACATGATTTCGTAAAAAACACGAGTTTTTAGAAAATGGTTTTTATTTCATAAATGGAATCAACAAAGTATGCACATTCTACATCATAACGACTTTCTATAGTTTGCGCATGCGTTTGGAAATAAAAAAAGCTTACTTCCCCCGTTTTTTAAAATCACAGCTTCTAGAAGGTTTACATGATTTCTTAAAAAACACGAGTTTTTAGAAAATGTGTTTTATTTCATAAATAGAATCAACAAAGTATGAACATTCTACGTCATAAAGACTTTCTATAGTTTGTGCATGCATCCGGAAATAAGAAAAGCTTACTTCCACCGATTTTTAAAATCACAGCTTCTAGAAGGTTTAAATGATTTCGTAAAAAACACGAGTTTTTAGAAAATGTGATTTATTTCATAAACGGAATCTACAAAGTATGCACATTCTACGTCATAACGAGTTCCTATTGTTTGCGCATGCGTTTGGAAATAAGAAAAGCTTACTTCCCCCGTTTTTTAAAATCACAACTTCTAGAAGGTTTACATGATTTCTTAAAAAACACGAGTTTTTAGAAAATGTGTTTTGTTTCATAAATGGAATCAACAAAGTATGCATATTCTACGTCATAACGACTTTCTATAGTTTGCGCATGCGTCCGGAAATAAGAAAAGCTTACTTCCACCGTTTTTTAAAATCACAGTTTCTAGAAGGTTTATATGATTTCGTAAAAAACATGAGTTTTTTGAAAATGTGTTTTATTTCATAAATGGAATCTACAAAATATGCACATTGTAAGTCATAATGACTTTCTATAGTTTGCGCATGCGTCTGGAAATAAGAAAAGCTTACTTCCCCTGTTTTTTAAAATCACAGCTTCTAGAAGGTTTACATGATTTCTTAAAAAACACGAGTTTTTAGAAAATGTGTTTTATTTCATAAATGGAATCAACAAAGTATGCACATTCTACCTCATAACGACTTCCTATAGTTTGCGCATGCGTTTGGAAATAAGAAAATCTTACTTCCCCCGTTTTTTAAAATCACAGCTTCTAGAAGGTTAACATGATTTCTTAAAAAACATGAGTTTTTAGAAAATGTGTTTTATTTCATAAATAGAATCTACAAAGTATGCACATTGTAAGTCATAATGACTTTCTATAGTTTGCGCATGCGTCTGGAAATAAGAAAAGCTTACTTCCCCTGTTTTTTAAAATCACAGCTTCTAGAAGGTTTACATGATTTCATAAAAAACACGAGTTTTGAGAAAATGTGTTTTATTTCATAAATGGAATCAACAAAGTATGCACATTCTACGTCATAACGACTTTCTATAGTTTGCGCATGCGTTTGGAAATAAGAAAAGCTTACTTCCCCCGTTTTTTTAAATCACAGCTTCTAGAAGGTTTACATGATTTCATAAAAAACACGAGTTTTTAAAAAATGTGTTTTATTAAATAAACGGAATCTACAAAGTATGCACATTCTACGTCATAATGACTTTCTATAGTTTGCGCATGCGTCCGGAAATAAGAAAAGCTTACTTCCACCGTTTTTTAAAATCACAGCTTCTAGAATGTTTACATGATTTTGTAAAAAACACGAGTTTTCAGAAAATGTGTTTTATTTCATATATGGAATCTACAAAGTATGCACATTCTACGTCATAACGACTTTCTATGGTTTGCGCATGCGGACGGAAATAAGAAAAGCTTACTTCCCCCGTTTTTTAAAATCACGGCTTCTAGAAGGTTTACATGATTTGTTAAAAAACATGAGTATTTAGAAAATGTGTTTTATTTCATAAATGGAATCAACAAAGTATGCACATTCGACGTCATAACGACTTTCTATAGTTTGCGCATGCGTTTGAAAATAAGAAAAGCTTACTTCCCCCGTTTTTTAAAATCACAGCTTCTAGAAGGTTTACATGATTTCTTAAAAAACACCAGTTTTTAGAAAATGTGTTTTATTTCATAAATGGAATCAACAAAGTATGCACATTCTACGTCATAACCACTTTCTATAGTTTGCGCATGCCTCCGGAAATAAGAAAAGCTTACTTCTACTGTTTTTTAAAATCACAGCTTCTAGAAGGTTTACATGATTTCATATAAAACACGAGTTTTTAGAAAATGTGTTTTATTTCATAAATGGAATCAACAAAGTATGCACATTCTACGTCATAACGACTTTATATAGTTTTCGCATGCGTCCGGAAATAAGAAAAGCTTACTTCCACCGTTTTTTAAAATCACATCTTCTAGAAGGTTTACATGATTTCTTAAAAAACACGAGTTTTTAGAAAATGTGTTTTATTTCATAAATGGAATCAACAAAGTATGCACATTCTACGTCATAACGACTTTGTATAGTTTGCTCATGCGTCCGGAAATAAGAAAAGCTTACTTCCACCGTTTTTTAAAATCACAGCTTCTAGAAGGTTTACATGATTTCGTAAAAAACACGAGTTATTAGAAAATGTGTCTTATTTCATAAATGGAATCAACAAAGTATGCACATTCTACGTCATAACGACATTCTATAGTTTGCGCATTCATCTGGAAATAAGAAAAGCTTACTTCCACCGTTTTTTAAAATCACAGCTTCTAGAAGGTTTACATGATTTCTTAAAAAACACGAGTTTTTAGAAAATGTGTTTTATTTCATAAATGGAATCAACAAAGTATGCACATTCTATGTCATAACGACTTTCTATAGTTTGCGCATGTGTTTGGAAATAAGAAAAGCTTACTTCCCCCGTTTTTTAAAATCACAGATTCTAGAAGGTTTACATGGTTTCTTAGAAAACACGAGTTTTTAGAAAATGTGTTTTATTTCATAAATGGAATCAACAAAGTATGCAAATTCTACGTCATAACGACTTTCCATAGTTTGCGCATTCGTCCGGAAATAAGAAAAGCTTACTTCCACCGTTTTTTAAAATCACAGCTTCTACAAGGTTTACATGATTTCGTAAAAAACACGAGTTTTTAGAAAATGTGTTTTATTTCATAAATGGAATCTACAATGTATGCACATTCTACGTCATAACGACTTTCTATAGTTTGCGCATGCGTCCGGAACTAAGAAAAGCTTACTTCCCGCGTTTTTTAAAATCACAACTTCTAGAAGGTTTACATGATTTCGTAAAAAACACGAGTTTTTAGAAAATCTATTTTATTTCATAAATTAAATCTACAAAGTATGCACAATCTACGTCATAATGACTTTCTATAGTTTGCGCATGCGGCCGGAAATAAGAAAAGCTTACTTCCCCCGTTTTTTAAAATCACAGCTTCTAGACGGTTTACATGATTTGTTAAAAAACATGAGTTTTTAGAAAATGTGTTTTATTTCATAAATGGAATCAACAAAGTATGCACATTCTACATCATAACGACTTTCTATAGTTTGCGCATGAGTTTGGAAATAAGAAAAGCTTACTTCCCCCGTTTTTTAAAATCACAGCTTCTAGAAGGTTTACATGATTTCTTAAAAAACACAAGTTTTTAGAAAATGTGTTTTATTTCATAAATGGAATCAACAAAGTATGCACATTCTACGTCATAACGACTTTCTATAGTTTGCGCATGCGTCCGGAAATAAGAAATGCTTACTTCCACCGTTTTTTTAAATCACAGCTTCTAGAAGGTTTACATGATTTCACAAAAAACACGAGTTTTTAGAAAATGTGTTTTATTTCATAAATGGAATCTACAAAGTATGCACATTCTACGTCATTATGACTTTCTATAGTTTGCGCATGCGTCCGGAAATAAGAAAAGCTTACTTCCACCATTTTTTTAAATCACAGCTTCTAGAAGGTTTACATGATTTCGTAAAAAACACGAGTTTTAAGAAAATGTGTTTTATTTAATAAATGGAATCTACAAAGTATGCACATTCTACGTCATAACGACTTTCTATAGTTTGCGCATGCGTCCAGAAATAAGAAAAACTTACTTCCCCCGTTTTTTAAATTCACAGCTTCTAGAAGGTTTACATGATTTCTTAAAAAACACAAGTGTTTAGAAAATGTGTTTTATTTCATAAATGGAATAAAAAAAGTATGCACATTCTACGTCATTATGACTTTCTATAGTTTGCGCATGCGTCCGGAAATAAGAAAAGCTTACTTCCACCGTTTTTTTAAATCACAGCTTCTAGAAGGTTTATATGATTTCGTAAAAAACACGAGTTTTTAGAAAATGTGTTTTATTTAATAAATGGAATCAACAAAGTATGCACATTCTACATCATAACGACTTTCTATAGTTTGCGCATGCGTCCGGAAATAAGAAAAGCTTACTTCCCCCGTTTTTTAAATTCACAGCTTCTAGAAGGTTTACATGATTTCTTAAAAAACACGAGTTTTTAGAAAATGTGTTTTATTTCATAAATGGAATCTACAAAGTATGCACATTCTACGTCATTATGACTTTCTATAGTTTGCGCATGCGTCCGGAAATAAGAAAAGCTTACTTCCACCGTTTTTTTAAATCACAGCTTCTAGAAGGTTTACATGATTTCGTAAAAAACACGAGTTTTTAGAAAATGTGTTTTATTTCATAAATGGAATATACAATGTATGCACATTCTACGTCATAACGAATTTCTATAGTTTGCCCACGCGTCCGGAACTAAGAAAAGCTTACTTCCCGCGTTTTTTAAAATCACAGCTTCTAGAAGGTTTACATGATTTCGTAAAAAACACGAGTTTTTAGAAAATCTATTTTATTTCATAAATGGAATCAACAAAGTATGCACATTCGACGTCATAACGACTTTCTATAGTTTGCGCATGCGTTTGGAAATAAGAAAAGCTTACTTCCCCGATTTTTTAAAATCACAGCTTCTAGAAGGTTTACATGATTTCTTAAAAAACACGAGTTTTCAGAAAATGTGTTTTATTTCATAAATGGAATCAACAAAGTATGCACATTCTACGTCATAACGACTTTCTATAGTTTGCGCGTGCGTCCGGAAATAAGAAAAGCTTACTTCCACCATTTTATAAAATCACAGCTTCTAGAAGGTTTACATGATTTCGTAAAAAACACGAGTTTTTAGAAAATGGTTTTTATTTCATAAATGGAATCAACAAAGTTTGCACATTCTACATCATAACGACTTTCTATAGTTTGCGCATGCGTTTGGAAATAAAAAAAGCTTACTTCCCCCGTTTTTTAAAATCACAGCTTCTAGAAGGTTTACATGATTTCTTAAAAAACACGAGTTTTTAGAAAATGTGTTTTATTTCATAAATAGAATCAACAAAGTATGAACATTCTACGTCATAAAGACTTTATATAGTTTGCGCATGCATCTGGAAATAAGAAAAGCTTACTTCCACCGATTTTTAAAATCACAGCTTCTAGAAGGTTTAAATGATTTCGTAAAAAACACGAGTTTTTAGAAAATGTGTTTTATTTCATAAACGGAATCTACAAAGTATGCACATTCTACGTCATAACGACTTCCTATAGTTTGCGCATGCGTTTGGAAATAAGAAAAGCTTACTTCCCCGGTTTTTTAAAATCACAGCTTCTGGAAGGTTTACATGATTTCTTAAAAAACACCAGTTTTTAGAAAATGTGTTTTGTTTCATAAATGGAATCAACATAGTATACATATTCTACGTCATAACGACTTTCTATAGTTTGCGCATTCGTCCGGAAATAAGAAAAGCTTACTTCCACCGTTTTTTAAAATCACAGCTTCTAGAAGGTTTACATGATTTCATAAAAAACACGAGTTTTTAGAAAATGTGTTTTATTTCATAAATGGAATGAACAAAGTATGCACATTCTATGTCATAACGACTTTCTATAGTTTGCGCATGCGTTTGGAAATAAGAAAAGCTTACTTCCCCCGTTTTTTAAAATCACAGCTTCTAGAAGGTTTACATGATTTCTTAAAAAACACGAGTTTTTAGAAAATGTGTTTTATTTCATCAATAGAATCAACAAAGTATGCACATTCTATGTCATAACGACTTTCTATAGTTTGCACATGCGTCCGGAAATAAGAAAAGCTTACTTCCACCGTTTTTTAAAATCACAGCTTCTACAAGGTTTACATGATTTCGTAAAAAACACGAGTTTTTAGAAAATGTGTTTTATTTCATAAATGGAATCTACAAAGTATGCACATTCTACGTCATAACGAATTTCTATGGTTTGCGCATGCGGCCGGAAATAAGAAAAGCTTACTTCCCCCGTTTTTTAAAATCACAGCTTCTAGAAGGTTTACATGATTTGTTAAAAAACATGAGTTTTTAGAAAATGTGTTTTATTTCATAAATGGAATCAACAAAGTATGCACATTCGACGTCATAACGACTTTCTATAATTTGCGCATGCGTTTGGAAATAAGAAAAGCTTACTTCCCCCGTTTTTTAAAAGCACAGCTTCTAGAAGGTTTACATGATTTCTTAAAAAACACGAGTTTTTAGAAAATGTGTTTTATCTCATAAATGGAATCTACAAAGTATGCACATTCTATGTCATAACAACTTTCTATAGTTTGCGCATGCGTCCGGAAATAAGAAAAGCTTACTTCCACCATTTTATAAAATCACAGCTTCTAGAAGGTTTACATGATTTCGTAAAAAACACGAGTTTTTAGAAAATGGTTTTTATTTCATAAATGGAATCAACAAAGTATGCACATTCTACATCATAACGACTTTCTATAGTTTGCGCATGCGTTTGGAAATAAAAAAAGCTTACTTCCCCCGTTTTTTAAAATCACAGCTTCTAGAAGGTTTACATGATTTCTTAAAAAACACGAGTTTTTAGAAAATGTGTTTTATTTCATAAATAGAATCAACAAAGTATGAACATTCTATGTCATAAAGAGTTTCTATAGTTTGCGCATGCATCCGGAAATAAGAAAAGCTTACTTCCACCGATTTTTAAAATCACAGCTTCTAGAAGGTTTAAATGATTTCGTAAAAAACACGAGTTTTTAGAAAATGTGTTTTATTTCATAAACGGAATCTACAAAGTATGCACATTCTACGTCATAACGACTTCCTATAGTTTGCGCATGCGTTTGGAAATAAGAAAAGCTTACTTCCCCCGTTTTTTAAAATCACAGCTTCTAGAAGGTTTACATGATTTCTTAAAAAACACGAGTTTTTAGAAAATGTGTTTTGTTTCATAAATGGAATCAACATAGTATACATATTCTACGTCATAACGACTTTCTATAGTTTGCGCATTCGTCCGGAAATAAGAAAAGCTTACTTCCACCGTTTTTTAAAATCACAGCTTCTAGAAGGTTTACATGATTTCATAAAAAACACGAGTTTTTAGAAAATGTGTTTTATTTCATAAATGGAATGAGCAAAGTATGCACATTCTATGTCATAACAACTTTCTATAGTTTGCGCATGCGTTTGGAAATAAGAAAAGCTTACTTCCCCCGTTTTTTAAAATCACAGCTTCTAGAAGGTTTACATGATTTCTTAAAAAACACGAGTTTTTAGAAAATGTGTTTTATTTCATCAATAGAATCAACAAAGTATGCACATTCTACGTCATAACGACTTTCTATAGTTTGCACATGCGTCCGGATATAAGAAAAGCTTACTTCCACCGTTTTTTAAAATCACAGCTTCTACAAGGTTTACATGATTTCGTAAAAAACACGAGTTTTTAGAAAATGTGTTTTATTTCATAAATGGAATCTACAAAGTATGCACATTCTACGTCATAACGAATTTCTATGGTTTGCGCATGCGGCCGGAAATAAGAAAAGCTTACTTCCCCCGTTTTTTAAAATCACAGCTTCTAGAAGGTTTACATGATTTGTTAAAAAACATGAGTTTTTAGAAAATGTGTTTTATTTCATAAATGGAATCAACAAAGTATGCACATTCGACGTCCTAACGACTTTCTATAGTTTGCGCATGCGTTTGGAAATAAGAAAAGCTTACTTCCCCCGTTTTTTAAAATCACAGCTTCTAGAAGGTTTACATGATTTCTTAAAAACACGAGTTTTTAGAAAATGTGTTTTATTTCATAAATGGAATCAACAAAGTATGCACATTCTACGTCATAACAACTTTCTATAGTTTGCGCATGCGTCCGGAAATAAGAAAAGCTTACTTCCACCATTTTATAAAATCACAGCTTCTAGAAGGTTTACATGATTTCGTAAAAAACACGAGTTTTTAGAAAATGGTTTTTATTTCATAAATGGAATCAACAAAGTATGCACATTCTACATCATAACGACTTTCTATAGTTTGCGCATGCGTTTGGAAATAAAAAAAGCTTACTTCCCCCGTTTTTTAAAATCACAGCTTCTAGAAGGTTTACATGATTTCTTAAAAAACACGAGTTTTTAGAAAATGTGTTTTATTTCATAAATAGAATCAACAAAGTATGAACATTCTACGTCATAAAGACTTTCTATAGTTTGTGCATGGATCCGGAAATAAGAAAAGCTTACTTCCACCGATTTTTAAAATCACAGCTTCTAGAAGGTTTAAATGATTTCGTAAAAAACACGAGTTTTTAGAAAATGTGTTTTATTTCATAAACGGAATCTACAAAGTATGCACATTCTACGTCATAACGACTTCCTATTGTTTGCGCATGCGTTTGGAAATAAGAAAAGCTTACTTCCCCCGTTTTTTAAAATCACAACTTCTAGAAGGTTTACATGATTTCTTAAAAAACACGAGTTTTTAGAAAATGTGTTTTGTTTCATAAATGGAATCAACAAAGTATGCATATTCTACGTCATAACGACTTTCTATAGTTTGCGCATGCGTCCGGAAATAAGAAAAGCTTACTTCCACCGTTTTTTAAAATCACAGTTTCTAGAAGGTTTATATGATTTCGTAAAAAACATGAGTTTTTTGAAAATGTGTTTTATTTCATAAATGGAATCTACAAAATATGCACATTGTAAGTCATAATGACTTTCTATAGTTTGCGCATGCGTCTGGAAATAAGAAAAGCTTACTTCCCCTGTTTTTTAAAATCACAGCTTCTAGAAGGTTTACATGATTTCTTAAAAAACACGAGTTTTTAGAAAATGTGTTTTATTTCATAAATGGAATCAACAAAGTATGCACATTCTACGTCATAACGACTTCCTATAGTTTGCGCATGCGTTTGGAAATAAGAAAATCTTACTTCCCCCGTTTTTTAAAATCACAGCTTCTAGAAGGTTAACATGATTTCTTAAAAAACATGAGTTTTTAGAAAATGTGTTTTATTTCATAAATAGAATCTACAAAGTATGCACATTGTAAGTCATAATGACTTTCTATAGTTTGCGCATGCGTCTGGAAATAAGAAAAGATTACTTCCCCTGTTTTTTAAAATCACAGCTTCTAGAAGGTTTACATGATTTCATAAAAAACACGAGTTTTTAGAAAATGTGTTTTATTTCATAAATGGAATCAACAAAGTATGCACATTCTACGTCATAACGACTTTCTATAGTTTGCGCATGCGTTTGGAAATAAGAAAAGCTTACTTCCCCCGTTTTTTTAAATCACAGCTTCTAGAAGGTTTACATGATTTCATAAAAAACACGAGTTTTTAAAAAATGTGTTTTATTAAATAAACGGAATCTACAAAGTATGCACATTCTACGTCATAACGACTTTCTATAGTTTGCGCATGCGTCCGGAAATAAGAAAAGCTTACTTCCACCGTTTTTTAAAATCACAGCTTCTAGAATGTTTACATGATTTTGTAAAAAACACGAGTTTTCAGAAAATGTGTTTTATTTCATATATGGAATCTACAAAGTATGCACATTCTACGTCATAACGACTTTCTATGGTTTGCGCATGCGGACGGAAATAAGAAAAGCTTACTTCCCCCGTTTTTTAAAATCACGGCTTCTAGAAGGTTTACATGATTTGTTAAAAAACATGAGTATTTAGAAAATGTGTTTTATTTCATAAATGGAATCAACAAAGTATGCACATTCGACGTCATAACGACTTTCTATAGTTTGCGCATGCGTTTGAAAATAAGAAAAGCTTACTTCCCCCGTTTTTTAAAATCACAGCTTCTAGAAGGTTTACATGATTTCTTAAAAAACACCAGTTTTTAGAAAATGTGTTTTATTTCATAAATGGAATCAACAAAGTATGCACATTCTACGTCATAACCACTTTCTATAGTTTGCGCATGCCTCCGGAAATAAGAAAAGCTTACTTCTACTGTTTTTTAAAATCACAGCTTCTAGAAGGTTTACATGATTTCATATAAAACACGAGTTTTTAGAAAATGTGTTTTATTTCATAAATGGAATCAACAAAGTATGCACATTCTACGTCATAACGACTTTATATAGTTTTCGCATGCGTCCGGAAATAAGAAAAGCTTACTTCCACCGTTTTTTAAAATCACATCTTCTAGAAGGTTTACATGATTTCTTAAAAAACACGAGTTTTTAGAAAATGTGTTTTATTTCATAAATGGAATCAACAAAGTATGCACATTCTACGTCATAACGACTTTGTATAGTTTGCTCATGCGTCCGGAAATAAGAAAAGCTTACTTCCACCGTTTTTTAAAATCACAGCTTCTAGAAGGTTTACATGATTTCGTAAAAAACACGAGTTATTAGAAAATGTGTCTTATTTCATAAATGGAATCAACAAAGTATGCACATTCTACGTCATAACGACATTCTATAGTTTGCGCATTCATCTGGAAATAAGAAAAGCTTACTTCCACCGTTTTTTAAAATCACAGCTTCTAGAAGGTTTACATGATTTCTTAAAAAACACGAGTTTTTAGAAAATGTGTTTTATTTCATAAATGGAATCAACAAAGTATGCACATTCTATGTCATAACGACTTTCTATAGTTTGCGCATGTGTTTGGAAATAAGAAAAGCTTACTTCCCCCGTTTTTTAAAATCACAGATTCTAGAAGGTTTACATGGTTTCTTAGAAAACACGAGTTTTTAGAAAATGTGTTTTATTTCATAAATGGAATCAACAAAGTATGCAAATTCTACGTCATAACGACTTTCCATAGTTTGCGCATTCATCCGGAAATAAGAAAAGCTTACTTCCACCGTTTTTTAAAATCACAGCTTCTACAAGGTTTACATGATTTCGTAAAAAACACGAGTTTTTAGAAAATGTGTTTTATTTCATAAATGGAATCTACAATGTATGCACATTCTACGTCATAACGACTTTCTATAGTTTGCGCATGCGTCCGGAACTAAGAAAAGCTTACTTCCCGCGTTTTTTAAAATCACAACTTCTAGAAGGTTTACATGATTTCGTAAAAAACACGAGTTTTTAGAAAATCTATTTTATTTCATAAATTAAATCTACAAAGTATGCACAATCTACGTCATAACGACTTTCTATAGTTTGCGCATGCGGCCGGAAATAAGAAAAGCTTACTTCCCCCGTTTTTTAAAATCACAGCTTCTAGACGGTTTACATGATTTGTTAAAAAACATGAGTTTTTAGAAAATGTGTTTTATTTCATAAATGGAATCAACAAAGTATGCACATTCTACATCATAACGACTTTCTATAGTTTGCGCATGAGTTTGGAAATAAGAAAAGCTTACTTCCCCCGTTTTTTAAAATTACAGCTTCTAGAAGGTTTACATGATTTCTTAAAAAACACAAGTTTTTAGAAAATGTGTTTTATTTCATAAATGGAATCAACAAAGTATGCACATTCTACGTCATAACGACTTTCTATAGTTTGCGCATGCGTCCGGAAATAAGAAATGCTTACTTCCACCGTTTTTTTAAATCACAGCTTCTAGAAGGTTTACATGATTTCACAAAAAACACGAGTTTTTAGAAAATGTGTTTTATTTCATAAATGGAATCTACAAAGTATGCACATTCTACGTCATTATGACTTTCTATAGTTTGCGCATGCGTCCGGAAATAAGAAAAGCTTACTTCCACCATTTTTTAAAATCACAGCTTCTAGAAGGTTTACATGATTTCGTAAAAAACACGAGTTTTAAGAAAATGTGTTTTATTTAATAAATGGAATCTACAAAGTATGCACATTCTACGTCATAACGACTTTCTATAGTTTGCGCATGCGTCCAGAAATAAGAAAAACTTACTTCCCCCGTTTTTTAAATTCACAGCTTCTAGAAGGTTTACATGATTTCTTAAAAAACACAAGTGTTTAGAAAATGTGTTTTATTTCATAAATGGAATAAAAAAAGTATGCACATTCTACGTCATTATGACTTTCTATAGTTTGCGCATGCGTCCGGAAATAAGAAAAGCTTACTTCCATCGTTTTTTTAAATCACAGCTTCTAGAAGGTTTATATGATTTCGTAAAAAACACGAGTTTTTAGAAAATGTGTTTTATTTAATAAATGGAATCAACAAAGTATGCACATTCTACATCATAACGACTTTCTATAGTTTGCGCATGCGTCCGGAAATAAGAAAAGCTTACTTCCCCCGTTTTTTAAATTCACAGCTTCTAGAAGGTTTACATGATTTCTTAAAAAACACGAGTTTTTAGAAAATGTGTTTTATTTCATAAATGGAATCTACAAAGTATGCACATTCTACGTCATTATGACTTTCTATAGTTTGCGCATGCGTCCGGAAATAAGAAAAGCTTACTTCCACCGTTTTTTTAAATCACAGCTTCTAGAAGGTTTACATGATTTCGTAAAAAACACGAGTTTTTAGAAAATGTGTTTTATTTCATAAATGGAATCTACAATGTATGCACATTCTACGTCATAACGACTTTCTATAGTTTGCGCACACGTCCGGAACTAAGAAAAGCTTACTTCCCGCGTTTTTTAAAATCACAGCTTCTAGAAGGTTTACATGATTTCGTAAAAAACACGAGTTTTTAGAAAATCTGTTTTATTTCATAAATGGAATCAACAAAGTATGCACATTCGACGTCATAACGACTTTCTATAGTTTGCGCATGCGTTTGGAAATAAGAAAAGCTTACTTCCCCGATTTTTTAAAATCACAGCTTCTAGAAGGTTTACATGATTTCTTAAAAAACACGAGTTTTCAGAAAATGTGTTTTATTTCATAAATGGAATCAACAAAGTATGCACATTCTACGTCATAACGACTTTCTATAGTTTGCGCGTGCGTCCGGAAATAAGAAAAGCTTACTTCCACCATTTTATAAAATCACAGCTTCTAGAAGGTTTACATGATTTCGTAAAAAACACGAGTTTTTAGAAAATGGTTTTTATTTCATAAATGGAATCAACAAAGTATGCACATTCTACATCATAACGACTTTCTATAGTTTGCGCATGCGTTTGGAAATAAAAAAAGCTTACTTCCCCCGTTTTTTAAAATCACAGCTTCTAGAAGGTTTACATGATTTCTTAAAAAACACGAGTTTTTAGAAAATGTGTTTTATTTCATAAATAGAATCAACAAAGTATGAACATTCTACGTCATAAAGACTTTCTATAGTTTGCGCATGCATCTGGAAATAAGAAAAGCTTACTTCCACCGATTTTTAAAATCACAGCTTCTAGAAGGTTTAAATGATTTCGTAAAAAACACGAGTTTTTAGAAAATGTGTTTTATTTCATAAACGGAATCTACAAAGTATGCACATTCTACGTCATAACGACTTCCTATAGTTTGCGCATGCGTTTGGAAATAAGAAAAGCTTACTTCCCCGGTTTTTTAAAATCACAGCTTCTGGAAGGTTTACATGATTTCTTAAAAAACACCAGTTTTTAGAAAATGTGTTTTGTTTCATAAATGGAATCAACATAGTATACATATTCTACGTCATAACGACTTTCTATAGTTTGCGCATTCGTCCGGAAATAAGAAAAGCTTACTTCCACCGTTTTTTAAAATCACAGCTTCTAGAAGGTTTACATGATTTCATAAAAAACACAAGTTTTTAGAAAATGTGTTTTATTTCATAAATGGAATGAACAAAGTATGCACATTCTATGTCATAACGACTTTCTATAGTTTGCGCATGCGTTTGGAAATAAGAAAAGCTTACTTCCCCCGTTTTTTAAAATCACAGCTTCTAGAAGGTTTACATGATTTCTTAAAAAACACGAGTTTTTAGAAAATGTGTTTTATTTCATCAATAGAATCAACAAAGTATGCACATTCTATGTCATAACGACTTTCTATAGTTTGCACATGCGTCCGGAAATAAGAAAAGCTTACTTCCACCGTTTTTTAAAATCACAGCTTCTACAAGGTTTACATGATTTCGTAAAAAACACGAGTTTTTAGAAAATGTGTTTTATTTCATAAATGGAATCTACAAAGTATGCACATTCTACGTCATAACGAATTTCTATGGTTTGCGCATGCGGCCGGAAATAAGAAAAGCTTACTTCCCCCGTTTTTTAAAATCACAGCTTCTAGAAGGTTTACATGATTTGTTAAAAAACATGAGTTTTTAGAAAATGTGTTTTATTTCATAAATGGAATCAACAAAGTATGCACATTCGACGTCATAACGACTTTCTATAATTTGCGCATGCGTTTGGAAATAAGAAAAGCTTACTTCCCCCGTTTTTTAAAAGCACAGCTTCTAGAAGGTTTACATGATTTCGTAAAAAACACGAGTTTTAAGAAAATGTGTTTTATTTAATAAATGGAATCTACAAAGTATGCACATTCTACGTCATAACGACTTTCTATAGTTTGCGCATGCGTCCAGAAATAAGAAAAACTTACTTCCCCCGTTTTTTAAATTCACAGCTTCTAGAAGGTTTACATGATTTCTTAAAAAACACAAGTGTTTAGAAAATGTGTTTTATTTCATAAATGGAATAAAAAAAGTATGCACATTCTACGTCATTATGACTTTCTATAGTTTGCGCATGCGTCCGGAAATAAGAAAAGCTTACTTCCATCGTTTTTTTAAATCACAGCTTCTAGAAGGTTTATATGATTTCGTAAAAAACACGAGTTTTTAGAAAATGTGTTTTATTTAATAAATGGAATCAACAAAGTATGCACATTCTACATCATAACGACTTTCTATAGTTTGCGCATGCGTCCGGAAATAAGAAAAGCTTACTTCCCCCGTTTTTTAAATTCACAGCTTCTAGAAGGTTTACATGATTTCTTAAAAAACACGAGTTTTTAGAAAATGTGTTTTATTTCATAAATGGAATCTACAAAGTATGCACATTCTACGTCATTATGACTTTCTATAGTTTGCGCATGCGTCCGGAAATAAGAAAAGCTTACTTCCACCGTTTTTTTTAAATCACAGCTTCTAGAAGGTTTACATGATTTCGTAAAAAACACGAGTTTTTAGAAAATGTGTTTTATTTCATAAATGGAATCTACAATGTATGCACATTCTACGTCATAACGACTTTCTATAGTTTGCGCACACGTCCGGAACTAAGAAAAGCTTACTTCCCGCGTTTTTTAAAATCACAGCTTCTAGAAGGTTTACATGATTTCGTAAAAAACACGAGTTTTTAGAAAATCTGTTTTATTTCATAAATGGAATCAACAAAGTATGCACATTCGACGTCATAACGACTTTCTATAGTTTGCGCATGCGTTTGGAAATAAGAAAAGCTTACTTCCCCGATTTTTTAAAATCACAGCTTCTAGAAGGTTTACATGATTTCTTAAAAAACACGAGTTTTCAGAAAATGTGTTTTATTTCATAAATGGAATCAACAAAGTATGCACATTCTACGTCATAACGACTTTCTATAGTTTGCGCGTGCGTCCGGAAATAAGAAAAGCTTACTTCCACCATTTTATAAAATCACAGCTTCTAGAAGGTTTACATGATTTCGTAAAAAACACGAGTTTTTAGAAAATGGTTTTTATTTCATAAATGGAATCAACAAAGTATGCACATTCTACATCATAACGACTTTCTATAGTTTGCGCATGCGTTTGGAAATAAAAAAAGCTTACTTCCCCCGTTTTTTAAAATCACAGCTTCTAGAAGGTTTACATGATTTCTTAAAAAACACGAGTTTTTAGAAAATGTGTTTTATTTCATAAATAGAATCAACAAAGTATGAACATTCTACGTCATAAAGACTTTCTATAGTTTGTGCATGCATCTGGAAATAAGAAAAGCTTACTTCCACCGATTTTTTAAAATCACAGCTTCTAGAAGGTTTAAATGATTTCGTAAAAAACACGAGTTTTTAGAAAATGTGTTTTATTTCATAAACGGAATCTACAAAGTATGCACATTCTACGTCATAACGACTTCCTATAGTTTGCGCATGCGTTTGGAAATAAGAAAAGCTTACTTCCCCGGTTTTTTAAAATCACAGCTTCTGGAAGGTTTACATGATTTCTTAAAAAACACCAGTTTTTAGAAAATGTGTTTTGTTTCATAAATGGAATCAACATAGTATACATATTCTACGTCATAACGACTTTCTATAGTTTGCGCATTCGTCCGGAAATAAGAAAAGCTTACTTCCACCGTTTTTTAAAATCACAGCTTCTAGAAGGTTTACATGATTTCATAAAAAACACAAGTTTTTAGAAAATGTGTTTTATTTCATAAATGGAATGAACAAAGTATGCACATTCTATGTCATAACGACTTTCTATAGTTTGCGCATGCGTTTGGAAATAAGAAAAGCTTACTTCCCCCGTTTTTTAAAATCACAGCTTCTAGAAGGTTTACATGATTTCTTAAAAAACACGAGTTTTTAGAAAATGTGTTTTATTTCATCAATAGAATCAACAAAGTATGCACATTCTATGTCATAACGACTTTCTATAGTTTGCACATGCGTCCGGAAATAAGAAAAGCTTACTTCCACCGTTTTTTAAAATCACAGCTTCTACAAGGTTTACATGATTTCGTAAAAAACACGAGTTTTTAGAAAATGTGTTTTATTTCATAAATGGAATCTACAAAGTATGCACATTCTACGTCATAACGAATTTCTATGGTTTGCGCATGCGGCCGGAAATAAGAAAAGCTTACTTCCCCCTTTTTTTAAAATCACAGCTTCTAGAAGGTTTACATGATTTGTTAAAAAACATGAGTTTTTAGAAAATGTGTTTTATTTCATAAATGGAATCAACAAAGTATGCACATTCGACGTCATAACGACTTTCTATAATTTGCGCATGCGTTTGGAAATAAGAAAAGCTTACTTCCCCCGTTTTTTAAAAGCACAGCTTCTAGAAGGTTTACATGATTTCTTAAAAAACACGAGTTTTTAGAAAATGTGTTTTATCTCATAAATGGAATCAACAAAGTATGCACATTCTATGTCATAACAACTTTCTATAGTTTGCGCATGCGTCCGGAAATAAGAAAAGCTTACTTCCACCATTTTATAAAATCACAGCTTCTAGAAGGTTTACATGATTTCGTAAAAAACACGAGTTTTTAGAAAATGGTTTTTATTTCATAAATGGAATCAACAAAGTATGCACATTCTACATCATAACGACTTTCTATAGTTTGCGCATGCGTTTGGAAATAAAAAAAGCTTACTTCCCCCGTTTTTTAAAATCACAGCTTCTAGAAGGTTTACATGATTTCTTAAAAAACACGAGTTTTTAGAAAATGTGTTTTATTTCATAAATAGAATCAACAAAGTATGAACATTCTATGTCATAAAGAGTTTCTATAGTTTGCGCATGCATCCGGAAATAAGAAAAGCTTACTTCCACCGATTTTTAAAATCACAGCTTCTAGAAGGTTTAAATGATTTCGTAAAAAACACGAGTTTTTAGAAAATGTGTTTTATTTCATAAACGGAATCTACAAAGTGTGCACATTCTACGTCATAACGACTTCCTATAGTTTGCGCATGCGTTTGGAAATAAGAAAAGCTTACTTCCCCCCGTTTTTTAAAATCACAGCTTCTAGAAGGTTTACATGATTTCTTAAAAAACACGAGTTTTTAGAAAATGTGTTTTGTTTCATAAATGGAATCAACATAGTATACATATTCTACGTCATAACGACTTTCTATAGTTTGCGCATTCGTCCGGAAATAAGAAAAGCTTACTTCCACCGTTTTTTAAAATCACAGCTTCTAGAAGGTTTACATGATTTCATAAAAAACACGAGTTTTTAGAAAATGTGTTTTATTTCATAAATGGAATGAACAAAGTATGCACATTCTATGTCATAACGACTTTCTATAGTTTGCGCATGCGTTTGGAAATAAGAAAAGCTTACTTCCCCCGTTTTTTAAAATCACAGCTTCTAGAAGGTTTACATGATTTCTTAAAAAACACGAGTTTTTAGAAAATGTGTTTTATTTCATCAATAGAATCAACAAAGTATGCACATTCTACGTCATAACGACTTTCTATAGTTTGCACATGCGTCCGGATATAAGAAAAGCTTACTTCCACCGTTTTTTAAAATCACAGCTTCTACAAGGTTTACATGATTTCGTAAAAAACACGAGTTTTTAGAAAAAGTGTTTTATTTCATAAATGGAATCTACAAAGTATGCACATTCTACGTCATAACGAATTTCTATGGTTTGCGCATGCGGCCGGAAATAAGAAAAGCTTACTTCCCCTGTTTTTTAAAATCACAGCTTCTAGAAGGTTTACATGATTTGTTAAAAAACATGAGTTTTTAGAAAATGTGTTTTATTTCATAAATGGAATCAACAAAGTATGCACATTCGACGTCCTAACGACTTTCTATAGTTTGCGCATGCGTTTGGAAATAAGAAAAGCTTACTTCCCCCGTTTTTTAAAATCACAGCTTCTAGAAGGTTTACATGATTTCTTAAAAACACGAGTTTTTAGAAAATGTGTTTTATTTCATAAATGGAATCAACAAAGTATGCACATTCTACGTCATAACAACTTTCTATAGTTTGCGCATGCGTCCGGAAATAAGAAAAGCTCACTTCCACCATTTTATAAAATCACAGCTTCTAGAAGGTTTACATGATTTCGTAAAAAACACGAGTTTTTAGAAAATGGTTTTTATTTCATAAATGGAATCAACAAAGTATGCACATTCTACATCATAACGACTTTCTATAGTTTGCGCATGCGTTTGGAAATAAAAAAAGCTTACTTCCCCCGTTTTTTAAAATCACAGCTTCTAGAAGGTTTACATGATTTCTTAAAAAACACGAGTTTTTAGAAAATGTGTTTTATTTCATAAATAGAATCAACAAAGTATGAACATTCTACGTCATAAAGACTTTCTATAGTTTGTGCATGCATCCGGAAATAAGAAAAGCTTACTTCCACCGATTTTTAAAATCACAGCTTCTAGAAGGTTTAAATGATTTCGTAAAAAACACGAGTTTTTAGAAAATGTGTTTTATTTCATAAACGGAATCTACAAAGTATGCACATTCTACGTCATAACGACTTCCTATTGTTTGCGCATGCGTTTGGAAATAAGAAAAGCTTACTTCCCCCGTTTTTTAAAATCACAACTTCTAGAAGGTTTACATGATTTCTTAAAAAACACGAGTTTTTAGAAAATGTGTTTTGTTTCATAAATGGAATCAACAAAGTATGCATATTCTACGTCATAACGACTTTCTATAGTTTGCGCATGCGTCCGGAAATAAGAAAAGCTTACTTCCACCGTTTTTTAAAATCACAGTTTCTAGAAGGTTTATATGATTTCGTAAAAAACATGAGTTTTTTGAAAATGTGTTTTATTTCATAAATGGAATCTACAAAATATGCACATTGTAAGTCATAATGACTTTCTATAGTTTGCGCATGCGTCTGGAAATAAGAAAAGCTTACTTCCCCTGTTTTTTAAAATCACAGCTTCTAGAAGGTTTACATGATTTCTTAAAAAACACGAGTTTTTAGAAAATGTGTTTTATTTCATAAATGGAATCAACAAAGTATGCACATTCTACGTCATAACGACTTCCTATAGTTTGCGCATGCGTTTGGAAATAAGAAAATCTTACTTCCCCGTTTTTAAAAATCACAGCTTCTAGAAGGTTAACATGATTTCTTAAAAAACATGAGTTTTTAGAAAATGTGTTTTATTTCATAAATAGAATCTACAAAGTATGCACATTGTAAGTCATAATGACTTTCTATAGTTTGCGCATGCGTCTGGAAATAAGAAAAGCTTACTTCCCCTGTTTTTTAAAATCACAGCTTCTAGAAGGTTTACATGATTTCATAAAAAACACGAGTTTTTAGAAAATGTGTTTTATTTCATAAATGGAATCAACAAAGTATGCACATTCTACGTCATAACGACTTTCTATAGTTTGCGCATGCGTTTGGAAATAAGAAAAGCTTACTTCCCCCGTTTTTTTAAATCACAGCTTCTAGAAGGTTTACATGATTTCATAAAAAACACGAGTTTTTAAAAAATGTGTTTTATTAAATAAACGGAATCTACAAAGTATGCACATTCTACGTCATAACGACTTTCTATAGTTTGCGCATGCGTCCGGAAATAAGAAAAGCTTACTTCCACCATTTTTTAAAATCACAGCTTCTAGAATGTTTACATGATTTTGTAAAAAACACGAGTTTTCAGAAAATGTGTTTTATTTCATATATGGAATCTACAAAGTATGCACATTCTACGTCATAACGACTTTCTATGGTTTGCGCATGCGGACGGAAATAAGAAAAGCTTACTTCCCCCGTTTTTTAAAATCACGGCTTCTAAAAGGTTTACATGATTTGTTAAAAAACATGAGTATTTAGAAAATGTGTTTTATTTCATAAATGGAATCAACAAAGTATGCACATTCGACGTCATAACGACTTTCTATAGTTTGCGCATGCGTTTGAAAATAAGAAAAGCTTACTTCCCCCGTTTTTTAAAATCACAGCTTCTAGAAGGTTTACATGATTTCTTAAAAAACACCAGTTTTTAGAAAATGTGTTTTATTTCATAAATGGAATCAACAAAGTATGCACATTCTACGTCATAACCACTTTCTATAGTTTGCGCATGCCTCCGGAAATAAGAAAAGCTTACTTCTACTGTTTTTTAAAATCACAGCTTCTAGAAGGTTTACATGATTTCATATAAAACACGAGTTTTTAGAAAATGTGTTTTATTTCATAAATGGAATCAACAAAGTATGCACATTCTACGTCATAACGACTTTATATAGTTTTCGCATGCGTCCGGAAATAAGAAAAGCTTACTTCCACCGTTTTTTAAAATCACATCTTCTAGAAGGTTTACATGATTTCTTAAAAAACACGAGTTTTTAGAAAATGTGTTTTATTTCATAAATGGAATCAACAAAGTATGCACATTCTACGTCATAACGACTTTGTATAGTTTGCTCATGCGTCCGGAAATAAGAAAAGCTTACTTCCACCGTTTTTTAAAATCACAGCTTCTAGAAGGTCTAAATGATTTCGTAAAAAACACGAGTTATTAGAAAATGTGTCTTATTTCATAAATGGAATCAACAAAGTATGCACATTCTACGTCATAACGACATTCTATAGTTTGCGCATTCATCTGGAAATAAGAAAAGCTTACTTCCACCGTTTTTTAAAATCACAGCTTCTAGAAGGTTTACATGATTTCTTAAAAAACACGAGTTTTTAGAAAATGTGTTTTATTTCATAAATGGAATCAACAAAGTATGCACATTCTATGTCATAACGACTTTCTATAGTTTGCGCATGTGTTTGGAAATAAGAAAAGCTTACTTCCCCCGTTTTTTAAAATCACAGATTCTAGAAGGTTTACATGGTTTCTTAGAAAACACGAGTTTTTAGAAAATGTGTTTTATTTCATAAATGGAATCAACAAAGTATGCAAATTCTACGTCATAACGACTTTCCATAGTTTGCGCATTCGTCCGGAAATAAGAAAAGCTTACTTCCACCGTTTTTTAAAATCACAGCTTCTACAAGGTTTACATGATTTCGTAAAAAACACGAGTTTTTAGAAAATGTGTTTTATTTCATAAATGGAATCTACAATGTATGCACATTCTACGTCATAACGACTTTCTATAGTTTGCGCATGCGTCCGGAACTAAGAAAAGCTTACTTCCCGCGTTTTTTAAAATCACAACTTCTAGAAGGTTTACATGATTTCGTAAAAAACACGAGTTTTTAGAAAATCTATTTTATTTCATAAATTAAATCTACAAAGTATGCACAATCTACGTCATAACGACTTTCTATAGTTTGCGCATGCGGCCGGAAATAAGAAAAGCTTACTTCCCCCGTTTTTTAAAATCACAGCTTCTAGACGGTTTACATGATTTGTTAAAAAACATGAGTTTTTAGAAAATGTGTTTTATTTCACAAATGGAATCAACAAAGTATGCACATTCTACATCATAACGACTTTCTATAGTTTGCGCATGAGTTTGGAAATAAGAAAAGCTTACTTCCCCCGTTTTTTAAAATCACAGCTTCTAGAAGGTTTACATGATTTCTTAAAAAACACAAGTTTTTAGAAAATGTGTTTTATTTCATAAATGGAATCAACAAAGTATGCACATTCTACGTCATAACGACTTTCTATAGTTTGCGCATGCGTCCGGAAATAAGAAATGCTTACTTCCACCGTTTTTTTAAATCACAGCTTCTAGAAGGTTTACATGATTTCACAAAAAACACGAGTTTTTAGAAAATGTGTTTTATTTCATAAATGGAATCTACAAAGTATGCACATTCTACGTCATTATGACTTTCTATAGTTTGCGCATGCGTCCGGAAATAAGAAAAGCTTACTTCCACCATTTTTTTAAATCACAGCTTCTAGAAGGTTTACATGATTTCGTAAAAAACACGAGTTTTAAGAAAATGTGTTTTATTTAATAAATGGAATCTACAAAGTATGCACATTCTACGTCATAACGACTTTCTATAGTTTGCGCATGCGTCCAGAAATAAGAAAAACTTACTTCCCCCGTTTTTTAAATTCACAGCTTCTAGAAGGTTTACATGATTTCTTAAAAAACACAAGTGTTTAGAAAATGTGTTTTATTTCATAAATGGAATAAAAAAAGTATGCACATTCTACGTCATTATGACTTTCTATAGTTTGCGCATGCGTCCGGAAATAAGAAAAGCTTACTTCCACCGTTTTTTTTAAATCACAGCTTCTAGAAGGTTTATATGATTTCGTAAAAAACACGAGTTTTTAGAAAATGTGTTTTATTTAATAAATGGAATCAACAAAGTATGCACATTCTACATCATAACGACTTTCTATAGTTTGCGCATGCGTCCGGAAATAAGAAAAGCTTACTTCCCCCGTTTTTTAAATTCACAGCTTCTAGAAGGTTTACATGATTTCTTAAAAAACACGAGTTTTTAGAAAATGTGTTTTATTTCATAAATGGAATCTACAAAGTATGCACATTCTACGTCATTATGACTTTCTATAGTTTGCGCATGCGTCCGGAAATAAGAAAAGCTTACTTCCACCGTTTTTTTAAATCACAGCTTCTAGAAGGTTTACATGATTTCGTAAAAAACACGAGTTTTTAGAAAATGTGTTTTATTTCATAAATGGAATCTACAATGTATGCACATTCTACGTCATAACGACTTTCTATAGTTTGCGCACGCGTCCGGAACTAAGAAAAGCTTACTTCCCGCGTTTTTTAAAATCACAGCTTCTAGAAGGTTTACATGATTTCGTAAAAAACACGAGTTTTTAGAAAATCTGTTTTATTTCATAAATGGAATCAACAAAGTATGCACATTCGACGTCATAACGACTTTCTATAGTTTGCGCATGCGTTTGGAAATAAGAAAAGCTTACTTCCCCGATTTTTTAAAATCACAGCTTCTAGAAGGTTTACATGATTTCTTAAAAAACACGAGTTTTCAGAAAATGTGTTTTATTTCATAAATGGAATCAACAAAGTATGCACATTCTACGTCATAACGACTTTCTATAGTTTGCGCGTGCGTCCGGAAATAAGAAAAGCTTACTTCCACCATTTTATAAAATCACAGCTTCTAGAAGGTTTACATGATTTCGTAAAAAACACGAGTTTTTAGAAAATGGTTTTTATTTCATAAATGGAATCAACAAAGTATGCACATTCTACATCATAACGACTTTCTATAGTTTGCGCATGCGTTTGGAAATAAAAAAAGCTTACTTCCCCCGTTTTTTAAAATCACAGCTTCTAGAAGGTTTACATGATTTCTTAAAAAACACGAGTTTTTAGAAAATGTGTTTTATTTCATAAATAGAATCAACAAAGTATGAACATTCTACGTCATAAAGACTTTCTATAGTTTGCGCATGCATCTGGAAATAAGAAAAGCTTACTTCCACCGATTTTTAAAATCACAGCTTCTAGAAGGTTTAAATGATTTCGTAAAAAACACGAGTTTTTAGAAAATGTGTTTTATTTCATAAACGGAATCTACAAAGTATGCACATTCTACGTCATAACGACTTCCTATAGTTTGCGCATGCGTTTGGAAATAAGAAAAGCTTACTTCCCCGGTTTTTTAAAATCACAGCTTCTGGAAGGTTTACATGATTTCTTAAAAAACACCAGTTTTTAGAAAATGTGTTTTGTTTCATAAATGGAATCAACATAGTATACATATTCTACGTCATAACGACTTTCTATAGTTTGCGCATTCGTCCGGAAATAAGAAAAGCTTACTTCCACCGTTTTTTAAAATCACAGCTTCTAGAAGGTTTACATGATTTCATAAAAAACACAAGTTTTTAGAAAATGTGTTTTATTTCATAAATGGAATGAACAAAGTATGCACATTCTATGTCATAACGACTTTCTATAGTTTGCGCATGCGTTTGGAAATAAGAAAAGCTTACTTCCCCCGTTTTTTAAAATCACAGCTTCTAGAAGGTTTACATGATTTCTTAAAAAACACGAGTTTTTAGAAAATGTGTTTTATTTCATCAATAGAATCAACAAAGTATGCACATTCTATGTCATCACGACTTTCTATAGTTTGCACATGCGTCCGGAAATAAGAAAAGCTTACTTCCACCGTTTTTTAAAATCACAGCTTCTACAAGGTTTACATGATTTCGTAAAAAACACGAGTTTTTAGAAAATGTGTTTTATTTCATAAATGGAATCTACAAAGTATGCACATTCTACGTCATAACGAATTTCTATGGTTTGCGCATGCGGCCGGAAATAAGAAAAGCTTACTTCCCCCGTTTTTTAAAATCACAGCTTCTAGAAGGTTTACATGATTTGTTAAAAAACATGAGTTTTTAGAAAATGTGTTTTATTTCATAAATGGAATCAACAAAGTATGCACATTCGACATCATAACGACTTTCTATAATTTGCGCATGCGTTTGGAAATAAGAAAAGCTTACTTCCCCCGTTTTTTAAAAGCACAGCTTCTAGAAGGTTTACATGATTTCTTAAAAAACACGAGTTTTTAGAAAATGTGTTTTATCTCATAAATGGAATCAACAAAGTATGCACATTCTATGTCATAACAACTTTCTATAGTTTGCGCATGCGTCCGGAAATAAGAAAAGCTTACTTCAACCATTTTATAAAATCACAGCTTCTAGAAGGTTTACATGATTTCGTAAAAAACACGAGTTTTTAGAAAATGGTTTTTATTTCATAAATGGAATCAACAAAGTATGCACATTCTACATCATAACGACTTTCTATAGTTTGCGCATGCGTTTGGAAATAAAAAAAGCTTACTTCCCCCGTTTTTTAAAATCACAGCTTCTAGAAGGTTTACATGATTTCTTAAAAAACACGAGCTTTTAGAAAATGTGTTTTATTTCATAAATAGAATCAACAAAGTATGAACATTATATGTCATAAAGAGTTTCTATAGTTTGCGCATGCATCCGGAAATAAGAAAAGCTTACTTCCACCGATTTTTAAAATCACAGCTTCTAGAAGGTTTAAATGATTTCGTAAAAAACACGAGTTTTTAGAAAATGTGTTTTATTTCATAAACGGAATCTACAAAGTATGCACATTCTACGTCATAACGACTTCCTATAGTTTGCGCATGCGTTTGGAAATAAGAAAAGCTTACTTCCCCCGTTTTTTAAAATCACAGCTTCTGGAAGGTTTACATGATTTCTTAAAAAACACCAGTTTTTAGAAAATGTGTTTTGTTTCATAAATGGAATCAACATAGTATACATATTCTACGTCATAACGACTTTCTATAGTTTGCGCATTCGTCCGGAAATAAGAAAAGCTTACTTCCACCGTTTTTTAAAATCACAGCTTCTAGAAGGTTTACATGATTTCATAAAAAACACAAGTTTTTAGAAAATGTGTTTTATTTCATAAATGGAATGAACAAAGTATGCACATTCTATGTCATAACGACTTTCTATAGTTTGCGCATGCGTTTGGAAATAAGAAAAGCTTACTTACCCCGTTTTTTAAAATCACAGCTTCTAGAAGGTTTACATGATTTCTTAAAAAACACGAGTTTTTAGAAAATGTGTTTTATTTCATAAACGGAATCTACAAAGTATGCACATTCTACGTCATAACGACTTCCTATTGTTTGCGCATGCGTTTGGAAATAAGAAAAGCTTACTTCCCCCGTTTTTTAAAATCACAACTTCTAGAAGGTTTACATGATTTCTTAAAAAACACGAGTTTTTATAAAATGTGTTTTGTTTCATAAATGGAATCAACAAAGTATGCATATTCTACGTCATAACGACTTTCTATAGTTTGCGCATTCGTCCGGAAATAAGAAAAGCTTACTTCCACCGTTTTTTAAAATCACAGCTTCTAGAAGGTTTACATGATTTCATAAAAAACACGAGTTTTTAGAAAATGTGTTTTATTTCATAAATGGAATGAACAAAGTATGCAAATTCTATGTCATAACGACTTTCTATACTTTGCGCATGCGTTTGGAAATAAGAAAAGCTTACTTCCCCCGTTTTTTAAAATCACAGCTTCTAGAAGGTTTACATGATTTCGTAAAAAACACGAGTTTTCAGAAAATGTGTTTTATTTCATAAATGGAATCTACAAAGTATGCACATTCTACGTCATAACGACTTTCTATTGTTTGCGCATGCGTCCGGAAATAAGAAAAGCTTACTTCCACCGTTTTTTAAAATCACAGCTTCTAGAGGGTTTACATGATTTCGTAAAAAACACGAGTTTTTTTAAAATGTGTTTTATTTCATAAATGGAATCAACAAAGTATGCACATTCTACGTCATAACAACTTTCTATAGTTTGCGCATTCGTCCGGAAATAAGAAAAGCTTACTTCCCCCTTTTTTTGAAATGACAGCTTCTAGAAGGTTTACATGATTTCTTAAAAAAAATGAGTTTTTTGAAAATGTGTTTTGTTTCATAAATGGAATCAACAAAGTATGCACATTCTACGTCATAACGACTTTCTATAGTTTGCGCATTCGTCCGGAAATAAGAAAAGCTTACTTCCACCGTTTTTTAAAATCACAGCTTCTAGAAGGTTTACATGATTTCATAAAAAACATGAGTTTTTAGAAAATGTGTTTTATTTCATAAATGCAATGAACAAAGTATGCACATTCTATGTCATAACGACTTTCTATAGTTTGCGCATGCGTTTGGAAATAAGAAAAGCTTACTTCCCCCGTTTTTTAAAATCACAGCTTCTAGAAGGTTTACATGATTTCTTAAAAAACACGAGTTTTTAGAAAATGTGTTTTATTTCATCAATAGAATCAACAAAGTATGCACATTCTACGTCATAACGACTTTCTATAGTTTGCACATGCGTCCGGAAATAAGAAAAGCTTACTTCCACCGTTTTTTAAAATCACAGCTTCTACAAGGTTTACATGATTTCGTAAAAAACACGAGTTTTTAGAAAATGTGTTTTATTTCATAAATGGAATCTACAAAGTATGCACATTCTACGTCATAACGAATTTCTATGGTTTGCGCATGCGGCCGGAAATAAGAAAAGCTTACTTCCCCCGTTTTTTAGAATCACAGCTTCTAGAAGGTTTACATGATTTGTTAAAAAACATGAGTTTTTAGAAAATGTGTTTTATTTCATAAATGGAATCAACAAAGTATGCACATTCGACGTCATAACGACTTTCTATAGTTTGCGCATGCGTTTGGAAATAAGAAAAGCTTACTTCCCCCGTTTTTTAAAATCACAGCTTCTAGAAGGTTTACATGATTTCTTAAAAAACACGAGTTTTTAGAAAATGTGTTTTATTTCATAAATGGAATCAACAAAGTATGCACATTCTACGTCATAACAACTTTCTATAGTTTGCGCATGCGTCCGGAAATAAGAAAAGCTTACTTCCACCATTTTATAAAATCACAGCTTCTAGAAGGTTTACATGATTTCGTAAAAAACACGAGTTTTTAGAAAATGGTTTTTATTTCATAAATGGAACCAACAAAGTATGCACATTCTACATCATAACGACTTTCTATAGTTTGCGCATGCGTTTGGAAATAAAAAAAGCTTACTTCCCCCGTTTTTTAAAATCAAAGCTTCTAGAAGGTTTACATGATTTCTTAAAAAACACAAGTTTTTAGAAAATGTGTTTTATTTCATAAATAGAATCAACAAAGTATGAACATTCTACGTCATAAAGACTTTCTATAGTTTGCGCATGCATCCGGAAATAAGAAAAGCTTACTTCCACCGATTTTTAAAATCACAGCTTCTAGAAGATTTAAATGATTTCGTAAAAAACACGAGTTTTTAGAAAATGTGTTTTATTTCATAAACGGAATCTACAAAGTATGCACATTCTACGTCATAACGACTTCCTATAGTTTGCGCATGCGTTTGGAAATAAGAAAAGCTTACTTCCACCGTTTTTTAAAATCACAGCTTCTAGAAGGTTTACATGATTTCATAAAAAACACGAGTTTTTAGAAAATGTGTTTTATTTCATAAATGGAATGAACAAAGTATGCACATTCTATGTCATAACGACTTTCTATAGTTTGCGCATGCGTTTGGAAATAAGAAAAGCTTACTTCACTCGTTTTTTAAAATCACAGCTTCTAGAAGGTTTACATGATTTCTTAAAAAACACGAGTTTTTAGAAAATGTGTTTTATTTCATCAATAGAATCAACAAAGTATGCACATTCTACGTCATAACGACTTTCTATAGTTTGCACATGCGTCCGGAAATAAGAAAATCTTACTTCCACCGTTTTTTAAAATCACAGCTTCTAGAAGGTTTACATGATTTCGTAAAAAACACGAGTTTTTTGAAAATGTGTTTTATTTCATAAATGGAATCAACAAAGTATGCACATTCTATGTCATAACGACTTTCTATAGTTTGCGCATGCGTTTGGAAATAAGAAAAGCTTACTTCCCCCGTTTTTTAAAATCACAGCTTCTAGAAGGTTTACATGATTTCTTAAATAACACGAGTTCTTAGAAAATGTGTTTGATTTCATCAATAGAATCAAGAAAGTATGCACATTCTACATCATAACGACTTTCTATAGTTTGCGCATTCGTCCGGAAATAAGAAAAGCTTACTTCCCCCGTTTTTTGAAATGACAGCTTCTAGAAGGTTTACATGATTTCTTAAAAAAAACGAGTTTTTTGAAAATGTGTTTTGTTTCATAAATGGAATCAACAAAGTATGCACATTCTACGTCATAACGACTTTCTATAGTTTGCGCATTCGTCCGGAAATAAGAAAAGCTTACTTCCACCGTTTTTTAAAATCACAGCTTCTAGAAGGTTTACATGATTTCATAAAAAACATGAGTTTTTAGAAAATGTGTTTTATTTCATAAATGGAATGAACAAAGTATGCACATTCTATGTCATAACGACTTTCTATAGTTTGCGCATGCGTTTGGAAATAAGAAAAGCTTACTTCCCCCGTTTTTTAAAATCACAGCTTCTAGAAGGTTTACATGATTTCTTAAAAAACATGAGTTTTTAGAAAATGTGTTTTATTTCATCAATAGAATCAACAAAGTATGCACATTCTACGTCATAACGACTTTCTATAGTTTGCACATGCGTCCGGAAATAAGAAAAGCTTACTTCCTCTGTTTTTTAAAATCACAGCTTCTACAAGGTTTACATGATTTCGTAAAAAACACGAGTTTTTAGAAAATGTGTTTTATTTCATAAATGGAATCTACAAAGTATGCACATTCTATGTCATAACGAATTTCTATGGTTTGCGCATGCGGCCGGAAATAAGAAAAGCTTACTTCCCCCGTTTTTTAAAATCACAGCTTCTAGAAGGTTTACATGATTTCTTAAAAAACACGAGTTTTTAGAAAATGTGTTTTATTTCATAAATGGAATCAACAAAGTATGCACATTCTACGTCATAACAACTTTCTATAGTTTGCGCATGCGTCCGGAAATAAGAAAAGCTTACTTTCACCATTTTATAAAATCACAGCTTCTAGAAGGTTTACATGATTTCGTAAAAAACATGAGTTTTTAGAAAATGGTTTTTATTTCATAAATGGAATCAACAAAGTATGCACATTCTACATCATAACGACTTTCTATAGTTTGCGCATGCGTTTGGAAATAAAAAAAGCTTACTTCCCCCGTTTTTTAAAATCACAGCTTCTAGAAGGTTTACGTGATTTCTTAAAAAACACGAGTTTTTAGAAAATGTGTTTTATTTCATAAATAGAATCAACAAAGTATGAACATTCTACGTCATAAAGACTTTCTATAGTTTGCGCATGCATCCGGAAATAAGAAAAGCTTACTTCCACCGATTTTTAAAATCACAGCTTCTAGAAGGTTTAAATGATTTCGTAAAAAACACGAGTTTTTAGAAAATGTGTTTTATTTCATAAACGGAATCTACAAAGTATGCACATTCTACGTCATAACGAATTCCTATAGTTTGCGCATGCGTTTGGAAATAAGAAAAGCTTACTTCCCCCGTTTTTTAAAATCACAGCTTCTAGAAGGTTTACATGATTTGTTAAAAAACATGAGTTTTTAGAAAATGTGTTTTATTTCATAAATGGAATCAACAAAGTATGCACATTCGACGTCATAACGACTTTCTATATTTTGCGCATGCGTTTGGAAATAAGAAAAGCTTACTTCCCCCGTTTTTTAAAATCACAGCTTCTAGAAGGTTTACATGATTTCTTAAAAAACACGAGTTTTTAGAAAATGTGTTTTATTTCATAAATGGAATCAACAAAGTATGCACATTCTACGTCATAACAACTTTCAATAGTTTGCGCATGCGTCCGGAAATAAGAAAAGCTTACTTCCACCATTTTATAAAATCACAGCTTCTAGAAGGTTTACATGATTTCGTAAAAAACACGAGTTTTTAGAAAATGGTTTTTATTTCATAAATGGAATCAACAAAGTATGCACATTCTACATCATAACGACTTTCTATAGTTTGCGCATGCGTTCGGAAATAAAAAAAGCTTACTTCCCCCGTTTTTTAAAATCACAGCTTCTAGAAGGTTTACATGATTTCTTAAAAAACACGAGTTTTTAGAAAATGTGTTTTATTTCATCAATAGAATCAACAAAGTATGCACATTCTACCTCATAACGACTTCCTATAGTTTGCGCATGCGTTTGGAAATAAGAAAAGCTTACTTCCACCGTTTTTTAAAATCACAGCTTCTAGAAGGTTTACATGATTTCTTAAAAAACACGAGCTTTTAGAAAATGCGTTTTATTTCATAAATGGAATCAACAAAGTATGCACATTCTACGTCATAACGACTTTCTATAGTTTGCGCATTCGTCCGGAAATAAGAAAAGCTTACTTCCCCCGTTTTTTAAAATCACAGCTTCTAGAAGGTTTACATGATTTCTTAAAAAACACGAGTTTTTAGAAAATGTGTTTTATTTCATAAATGGAATCAACAAAGTATGCACATTCTACCTCATAACGAATTTCTATAGTTTGCGCATGCGTTTGGAAATAAGAAAAGCTTACTTCCCCCGCTTTTTAAAATCACAGCTTCTAGAAGGTTTACATGATTTCTTAAAAAACACGAGTTTTTAGAAAATGTGTTTTATTTCATAAATGGAATCAACAAAGTATGCACATTCTACGTCATAATCACTTTCTATAGTTTGCGCATGCGTTTGGAAATAAGAAAAGCTTACTTGCCCCGTTTTTTAAAATCACAGCTTCTAGAAGGTTTACATGATTTCTTAAAAAACACGAGTTTTTAGAAAATGTGTTTTATTTCATAAATGGAATCAACAAAGTATGCACATTCTACGTCATAACGACTTTCTATAGTTTGCGCATGCGTCCGAAAATAAAAAAGCTTACTTCCCCCGTTTTTTAAAATCACAGCTTCTAGAAGGTTTACATGATTTCTTAAAAAACACGAGTTTTTAGAAAATGTGTTTTATTTCATAAACGGAATCTACAAAGTATGCACATTCTACATCATAACGACTTTCTATTGTTTGCACATGCGTCCGGAAATAAGAAAAGCTTACTTCCACCGTTTTTTAAAATCACAGCTTCTAGAAGGTTTACATGATTTCGTAAAAAACACGAGTTTTTAGAAAATGTGTCTTATTTCATAAATGGAATCTACAAAGTATGCACATTCTACGTCATAACGACTTTCTATTGTTTGCGCATGCGTCCGGAAATAAGAAAAGCTTACTTCCACCGTTTTTTAAAATCACAGCTTCTAGAGGGTTTACATGATTTCGTAAAAAACACGAGTTTTTTGAAAATGTGTTTTATTTCATAAATGGAATCAACAAAGTATGCACATTCTACGTCATAACCACTTTCTATAGTTTGTGCATTCGTCCAGAAATAAGAAAAGCTTACTTTCCCCGTTTTTTGAAATGACAGCTTCTAGAAGGTTTACATGATTTCCTAAAAAAACGAGTTTTTAGAAAATGTGTTTTATTTCATAAATGGAATCAACAAAGTATGCACATTCTACATCATAACGAATTTCTATAGTTTGCGCATGCGTTTGGAAATAAGAAAAGCTTACTTCCCTCGTTTTTTAAAATCACATCTTCTAGAAGGTTTACATGATTTCTTAAAAAACACGAGTTTCTAGAAAATGTGTTTTATTTCATCAATAGAATCAACAAAGTATGCACATTCTACGTCATAACGACTTTCTATAGTTTGCGCATGCGTCCGGAAATAAGAAAAGCTTACTTCCACCGTTTTTTAAAATCACAGCTTCTAGAAGGTTTACATGATTTCTTAAAAAATACGAGTTTTTAGAAAATGTGTTTTATTTCATAAATGGAATCAACAAAGTATGCACATTCTACGTCATAACGACTTTCTATAGTTTGCGCATTCGTCCGGAAATAAGAAAAGCTTACTTCCCCCGTTTTTTAAAATCACAGCTTCTAGAAGGTTTACATGATTTCTTAAAAAACACGAGTTTTTAGAAAATGTGTTTTATTTCATAAACGGAATCTACAAAGTATGCACATTCTACATCATAACGACTTTCTATAGTTTGCGCATGCGTTTGGAAATAAGAAAAGCTTACTTCCCCCGTTTTTTAAAATCACAGCTTCTAGAAGGTTTACATGATTTCTTAAAAAACACGAGTTTTTAGAAAATGTGTTTCATTTCATAAATGGAATCAACAAAGTATGCACATTCTACATCATAACGAATTTCTATAGTTTGCGCATGCGTTTGGAAATAAGAAAAGCTTACTTCCCCCGTTTTTTAAAATCACAACTTCTAGAAGGTTTACATGATTTCTTAAAAAACACGAGTTTTTAGAAAATGTGTTTTATTTCATAAATGGAATCAACAAAGTATGCACATTCTACGTCATAATGGCTTTCTATAGTTTGCGCATGCGTTTGGAAATAAGAAAAGCTTACTTCCCCCGTTTTTTAAAATCACAGCTTCTAGAAGGTTTACATGATTTCTTAAAAAACACGAGTTTTTAGAAAATGTGTTTTATTTCATAAATGGAATCAACAAAGTATGCACATTCTACGTCATAACGACTTTCTATAGTTTGCACATGCGTCCGGAAATTAAAAAGCTTACTTCCCCCGTTTTTTAAAATCACAGCTTCTAGAAGGTTTACATGATTTCTTAAAAAACACGAGTTTTTAGAAAATGTGTTTTATTTCATAAACGGAATCTACAAAGTATGCACATTCTACATCATAACGACTTTCTATTGTTTGCGCATGCGTCCGGAAATAAGAAAAGCTTACTTCCACTGTTTTTTAAAATCACAGCTTCTACAAGGTTTACATGATTTCGTAAAAAACACGAGTTTTTAGTAAATGTGTTTTATTTCATAAATGTAATCGACATAGTATGCACATTCTACGTCATAACGACTTTCTATAGTTTGCGCATTCGTCCGGAAATAAGAAACGCTTACATCCCCCGTTTTTTAATATCACAGCTTCTAGAAGGTTTACATGATTTTGTAAAAAACACGAGTTTTTAGAAAATATGTTTTATTTCATAAATGGAATCTACAAAGTATGCACATTCTACGTCATAACGACTTTCTATAGTTTGCGCATGCGTTTGGAAATAAGAAATGCTTACTTCCCCCGTTTTTTAAAATCACAGCTTCTAGAAGGTTTACATAATTTCTTAAAAAACACGAGTTTTTAGAAAATGTGTTTTATTTCATAAATAGAATCAACAAAGTATGCACATTCTACGTCATAATGAATTTCTATAGTTTGCGCATGCGTTTGGAAATAAGAAAAGCTTACTTCCCTCGTTTTTTAAAATCACAGCTTCTAGAAGGTTTACATGATTTCTTAAAAAACACGAGTTTTTAGAAAATGTGTTTTATTTCATAAATGGAATCAACAAAGTATGCACATTCTACATCATAACAACTTTATATAGTTTGCGCATTCGTCCGGAAATAAGAAAAGCTTACTTCCGTCATTTTTTAAAATCACAGCTTCTAGAAGGCTTACATGATTTCGTAAAAAACACGAGTTTTTAGAAAATGTGTTTTATTTCATCAATGGAATCTACAAAGTATGCACATTCTACGTCATAACGACTTTGTATAGTTTGCGCATGCGTCCGGAAATAAGAAAAGCTTACTTCCCCGTTTTTTAAAATCACAGCTTCTAGAAGGTTTACATGCTTTCGTAAAAAACACGAGTTTTTAGAAAATGTGTTTTATTTCATAAATGGAATCTACAAAGTATGCACATTCTACGTCATATCGACTTTCTATAGTTTGCGCATGCGTCCGGAAATAAGAAAAGCTTACTTCCACTGTTTTTTAAAATCACAGCTTCTAGAAGGTTTACATGATTTCGTAAAAAACACGAGTTTTTAGAAAATGTGTTTTATTTCATAAATGGAATCTACAAAGTATGCACATTCTACGTCATAAGGACTTTCTATAGTTTGCGCATGCGTTCGGAAATAACAAAAGCTTACTTCCACCGTTTTTTAAAATCACAGCTTCTAGAAGGTTTACATGATTTCTTAAAAAAAATGAGTTTTTAGAAAATGTGTTTTATTTCATAAATGGAATCAACAAAGTATGCACATTCTACATCATAACGACTTTCTATAGTTTGTGCATGCGTCCGGAAATAACAAAAGCTTACTTCCACCGTTTTTTAAAATCACAGCTTCTAGAAGGTTTACATGATTTCGTAAAAAACACAAGTTTTTAGAAAATGTGTTTTATTTCAAAAATTGAATCCACAAAGTATGCACATTCTACGTCATAACGACTTTCTATAGTTTGCGCATACGTCCGGAAATAAGAAAAGCTTACTTCCACCGTTTTTTAAAATCACAGCTTCTACAAGGTTTACATGATTTCTTAAAAAGCACGAGTTTTTAGAAAATGTGTTTTATTTCATAAATGGAATCAACAAAGTATGCACATTCTACGTCATAACGACTTTCTATAGTTTGCGCATGCGTCCGGAAATAAAAAAGCTTACTTCCCCCATCTTTTAAAATAACAGCTTCTAGAAGGTTTACATGATTTCTTAAAAAGCACGAGTTTTTAGAAAATGTCTTTTATTTCATAAATGGAATCAACAAAGTATGCACATTCTACGTCATAACGACTTTCTATAGTTTGCGCATGTGTTTGGAAATAAGAAAAGCTTACTTCCACCGTTTTTTAAAATCACAGCTTCTAGAAGGTTTACATGATTTCGTAAAAAACACGAGTTTTTAGAAAATGTGTTTTATTTGATAAATGGAATCTACAAAGTATGCACATTCTACGTCATAACGACTTTATATAGTTTGCGCATGCGTCCGGAAATAAGAAAAGCTTACTTCCCCCGTCTTTTAAAATCACAGCTTCTAGAAGGTTTACATGATTTTATAAAAAACACGAGTTTTTAGAAAATGTGTTTTATTTCATAAATGGAATCAACAAAGTATGCACATTCTACGTCATAACGGCTTTCTATAGTTTGCGCATGCGTTTGGAAATAAGAAAAGCTTACTTCCCCCGTTTTTTAAAATCACAGCTTCTAGAAGGTTTATATGATTTCTTAAAAAACACGAGTTTTTAGAAAATGTGTTTTATTTCATAAATAGAATCAACAAAGTATGCACATTCTACGTCTTAACGACTTTCTATAGTTTGCGCATGCGTCCGGAAATAAGAAAAGCTTACTTCCAACATTTTTTAAAATCACAACATCTAGAAGGTTTACATGATTTCGTAAAAAACACTAGTTTTTAGAAAATGTGTTTAATTTCATAAGTAGAATCTACAAAGTATGCACATTCTACGTCATAACGACTTTCTATAGTTTGCGCATGCGTCCGGAAATAAGAAACGCTTACTTCTCCTGTTTTTTAAAATCACAGCATCTAGAAGGTTTACATGATTTCGTAAAAAACACGATTTTTTAGAAAATGTGTTTTATTTCATAAATAGAATCAATAAAGTATGCACATTCTACGTCATAACGACATTCTATACTTTGCGCATGCGTCCGGAAATAAGAAAATCTTACTTCGACCGTTTTTTAAAATCCCAGCTTCTAGAAGGTTTACATGATTTCGTAAAAAACACAAGTTTTCAGAAAATGTGTTTTATTTCATAAATGGAATCTACAAAGTCTGCACATTCTACGTCATAACGACTTTATATAGTTTGCGCATGCATCCGGAAATAAGAAAAGCTTACTTCCCCCGTTTTTTAAAATCACAGCTTCTAGAAGGTTTACATGATTTTGTAAAAAACACGAGTTTTTAGAAAATGTGTTTTATTTCATAAATGGAATCTAAAAAGTATGCACATTCTACATCACAACTAAATTCTATAGTTTGCAAATGCGTCCGGAAATAAGAAAAGCTTACTTCGACCGTTTTTTAAAATCACGGCTTCTAGAAGGTTTACATAATTTCGTAAAAAACACGAGTTTTTAGAAAATGTGTTTTATTTCATAAATGGAATCTTCAAAGTATGCACATTCTACGTCATAACGACTTTCTATAGTTTGCGCATGCGTCCGGAAATAAGAAAAGCTTACTTCCACCGTTTTTTAAAATCACAGCATCTAGAAGGTTTACATGATTTTGTAAAAAACACGAGTTTTTAGAAAATGTGTTTTATTTCATAAATGGAATCTACAAAGTATGCACATTCTACGTCATAACGACTTTCCATAGTTTGCGCATGCGTCCGGAAATAAGAAAAGCTTACTTCCACCGTTTTTTAAAATCAAAGCTTCTAGAAGGTTTACATGATTTCGTAAAAAACACGAGTTTTTAGAAAATGTGTTTTATTTCATAAATGGAATCAACAAAGTATGCACATTCTACGTCATAACGACTTTCTATAATTTGCGCATGCGTTTGGAAATAAGAAAAGCTTACTTCCCCCGTTTTTTAAAATCACAGCTTCTAGAAGGTTTACATGATTTCTTAAAAAACACGAGTTTTTAGAAAATGTGTTTTATTTCATAAATGGAATCAACAAAGTATGCACATTCTACGTCATAACGACTTTCTATAGTTTGCGCATTCATCCGGAAATAATAAAAGCTTACTTCCACCGTTTTTTAAAATCATAGCTTCTAGAAGGTTTAAATGATTTCTTAAAAAACATGAGTTTTTAGAAAATGTGTTTTATTTCGTAAATGGAATCTACAAAGTATGCACATTCTACATCATAACGAATTTCTATAGTTTGCGCATGCATCCGCAAATAAGAAACGGTTACTTCCCCTGTTTTTTAAAATCACAGCTTCTAGAAGGTTTACATGATTTCGTAAAAAACACGAGTTTTTAGAAAATGTGTTTTATTTCATAAATGGAATCTACAAAGTATGCACATTCTACGTCATAACGATTTTCTATAGTTTGCGCATGCGTCCGGAAATAAAAAAGCTTACTTCCCCCATTTTTTAAAATAACAGCTTCTAGAAGGTTTACATGATTTCTTAAAAAGCACGAGTTTTTAGAAAATGTGTTTTATTTCATAAATGCAATCAACAAAGTATGCACCTTCTACTACATAACGACTTTCTATAGTTTGCGCATGCGTTTGGAAATAAGAAAAGCTTACTTCCACCGTTTTTTAAAATCACAGTTTCTAGAAGGTTTACATGATTTCGTAAAAAACACGAGTTTTTAGAAAATGTGTTTTATTTAATAAATGGAATCTACAAAGTATGCACATTCTACCTCATAACGACTTTATATAGTTTGCGCATGCGTCCGGAAATAATAAAATCTTACTTCCCCCGTTTTTTAAAATCACAGCTTCTAGAAGGTTTACATGATTTCTTAAAAAAAACGAGTTTTTAGAAAATGTGTTTTATTTCATAAATGGAATCAACAAAGTATGCACATTCTACGTCATAACGACTTTCTATAGTTTGCGCATGCGTTTGGAAATAAGAAAAGCTTACTTCCCCCGTTTTTTAAAATCACAGCTTCTAGAAGGTGTTGAGATATTGTAACTTCAAAGAATATTATATTTGTACTTTATTATTCCGGAGATGATTCATTCCTCCGTGAAGATCTTATTGTATATCCGGAGATGTTTATTCCTCCGTCGGAATGTGGTAACTTGGGTTATTAGACTTCCCTAGTGGGGGTCGGCCCTGTATGTGTTATGTGGGTCAAAGGGTTATTAGACCACCCTATAGGGGTTGGCCCAGTCAGTTATAATGGGGTATTTAACCTAATGGTTAAATACGAGCCTACATGTACTTGTGTAAAATACATATCAGAGTAGTGTATAAATAGAGGAGGTGTGTTCCTCATTATACACATTCACTCACTTGAGGAAAGCGCACTTGTGGAGGAGAGGTCTGCTATTGTGGAGGAGGAGATCATGTATCAGGGTTTCATCTTTGTATATTGCTGGTCATCTATATTGAGGAAGCTTTGCTGGGTTTTCTACCCCATGAGGGTTTCCCAGGATAAATCTCTGTCTCTTGTGTTTATGCTGTGCTTGTTGTTTCTTCAGTGATCCTGTATATGCTATTATTGTGAAATGGAATGTAATGCTGCTATTTTCTGTCTTAGCATATTGAATTTTAACATGGTATCAGAGCTAACCTTAAGGAAGACAAGGTATGGCACTAAAGACACTTGCTTTACTTACGACAATTTGAAGGTTAGGGTTTTACATAGCAAAAACCAGTCATCGTAGCACTTTCGCTATAAATCCGTTTTGGCGAAGTTTTCGGATCTGAAATTGTTACAGGACAAATATTAAATCTCCAGGTACCTTGTGTCCAAAGGACAACCTCTAATTCGTTGTACTTTGTGATTTATGATCTGTACAATATAGGGTTTCTGCCTCTTCCAGATCTGAGTCAAAGTCAGGTGACCTTGGGAAAAAGGTCATATCTTGGGATAGGAAGCTCCAAATGACATTTAGTAAAACGTGACAGGTAGTACACAGTCTGTACTATATCAGAAAACGTTTTTAGAGGCCGAAGTTAAAATAGTGACACGTGGCACGCCGTACAAGTTCGATCTCCTGTTTTATCCCAAAAACAGGTCACGTTGCGACATTTGGCATAACTCTCTCTCAGAGAATCCAATTGAGGTCAGAACTGTCAGGATGGAAAGGTAACAGACCGAGCTATCTCAGAAAACTTTTTCAGAGGCCGAAGTTAAAACAGTGACACATGGCACGCCGTACAAGTTTGCTCTCCTGTTTTAACCCAAAACAGGTCATGTTGCGACATTTGGCATAACTCTCTCTCAGAGAATCCAATTGAGGTCAGACCTGTCAGGATGGAAAGATAACAAGTCAGACTATCTCAGGAAACCTTTTCAGACCCTGTGGATCAAAAATTTCGGATTTACACCAGAAACAATCAGGTACATATTTCTGTCAAAACAGAATTATTTTTTGGTACCTTCATTCATGGCTTCCGGAATTTAGGGCTTTGGAGAAAGTTGGAATTTTTGTAATCGGAGACCACGGCTGGATGCTACTCATCAAAATAGAAATTTAGAGACCAAGATCAGAATTTTTGGTTGGGCAGAAGTCCGGGTTTGATTAGACCCTAGTTCGGGACTTTGATCAGAAAAGTGGAAAATTAGGGCTTCTGTAAAAATGGGAATTTTTGAAATCTGTGACCATGGCTGGAAGCTCCTCAGAAAAATAGAAGCTTAGAGCTTTGGATCAAACATTTTGATTGGGCAGAAGAGTGGGATTCATCAAACCCCAGTTCAGGGTCACGTCCAGTGAATCCGAAAGTTTCAAAGGCAAAATTGAGGAGTGAAACTTTGCAGTTTTCAAATTCTAAATATATCAGTTTGATCAGCTCATCAAGGCGCATATTTCTATCCTTTCGGAAGTTTGAAATTCAAAGTTTTAATTTTTGGGGTTTCTCTGACAAACCCATATCCAGCTCCAGGTCCAGTTCTTGCAAATCAAGTGGATAGGATTAATCCTAGAAGAAGATGGATTGGTCACCTGCATAAGTGAAGGAGTTCCTATTTCAGAGGGAGATGCGGCTAAGGCTTTACATAAGGAGATTACAAGCGATCTCGACAGGTATGACTCATCGAGGTATGTTTTGATATTTGTTCATGATTAAGTTTATGGTATGTTGTCTTCATATTATTTACTAGTACAATCTTGATTAATGTTAGAATTGTGTTATCACCCTAGTAACAATATGAATGCATGTGAATGATCAAAGACATTCATTGATTAGGGCTATATGATTGTACTAATGCATTATTGTGTTGTGTGAGGTTGATGCTGTCTGCTAACAAGATATAGGTACATCACAAAAGACAAATCAAGTTCCATGACCATGACATAATGAAGACAAAGACTCATCCATAATCTTTGTTCTACTTACAAGGTATGTATGACTTTATTATATTATATGAGACATGCAGGTTCTAGCTCAGGATCTCTAAATCATTGAAGAGATTGTTTAGGTATGTTGTACATAACTAAGCAGGTATACTAATCCAGGTATGTTTTCCTATGTCATGTTAAGAATCTTACCTTGTATTGGGATCCCTTATATAAGTATACTTGGTATGATTGGTTATGCTTATTCATAAAGTTAGTAATCAAGGGATTATGCATATTATGTCTTTTATCTTGATTGATGATATGCATGAGTAAAATAAGACTTCCCTGAAATCTTGAATACTAATGTTTATTAACTATAATCATGACTATACATTTTCAAGATTATTTAGAAATATAATGTTTTGATAACATTTAGAACATACTAATGGGTGTATGTTTGTGTATGAGATCATGAGGATGACACTTGAACATGCACAGTGGTACAGAATGAATAGAAGTTCAAAAGACATACAGAAGATCAAGCGGGAGGCAACCACACAAACATAAAAGATAAGTATTTGAGTTGTTATTTGAAATAGTAAATGATATTGCCTGTAATAGGTTGTATGCATATTTGTATTCGTATAATGTATCATGCTGAGTGTAAATATTCACAGAACATTGAACAGTATACTACTAATATGCATATGATTGGTAAGTTGGACAAACATTCCATTGTTGCTTGTCTAGAATGAAACCTCTTTGCTGACATGCTGAGAGTTGTGCACACTCTCGATAGTATGTTCTGGTGGAGATGGAAGGCATCTAGATAGCCACTGTATGCATACAGGATATGGGAAAGTGTTGTGCCAAAGTATTGGTCAAGATAGTTGCATAACTATGTAAATGATATCTGTATGCATAATAGGTTATCATGATTTCATGATTATGAAGGATTACTAATCATGTACTTAATTTTGTTTTGTAGGAAAGATCATGACGAATAATGAACACCGAACAAGTGATGGATGTTCAACAAGAAGATTTACAAATCAAACAAAATATAGAAGGCTTGTGGCTAGAAGATTCTCTTAGAAAGAGGAAGAGAATCATGATGAGATGCTTGCTCCAAGTGGCTAGATAAGACCATTCTCTTAATGGTGCAATTAAAGAAGAAGTGTGAATCAGGTTCTGTATGGGTTCCCAGGATCGATAGTATATTGATGAGAATACATGTGGGGATTGTATCATCCTTGAACACTTGTTCTAAAGTGAGCCGTAGACAGGTGTCTCCGAGAAAGAAAAGGGATTGGATCATCCCTGGACTTTCAGTCCTAAAGAGAGCCGTAGACGTGAGGTCTCCGAGAATGAAGTCCTTACTGGACAGTTGAGGGGATTGGATCATCCCTGGACTTTCAGTCCTAAAGAGATCCGTAGACATAAGGTCTCCGAGAATGAAGTCCTTAGTGGACAGTTAAGGGGATTGGATCATCCCTGGACTTTCAGTCCTAAAGAGAGCCGTAGACGTGAGGTCTCCGAGAATGAAGTCCTTAGTGGACAGTTGAAGGGATTGGATCATCCCTGGACTTTCAGTCCTAAAGAGAGCCGTAGACGTGAGGTCTCCGAGAATGAAGTCCTTAGTGGACAGTTGAGGGGATTGGATCATCCCTGGACTTTCAGTCCTAAAGAGAGCCGTAGACGTAAGGTCTCCGAGAAGTGGGGATTGTATCATCCCCGGACCTTGGTCCCTGAATTGATCCGTAGACGTATGGTCTTCGAGAATAAAGTGATGGGGATTGCATCATCCCGGAACCACTAGTTCAAAATGTACGTGAGGACTGCATCGTCCATGAACTGGGTTAAAAATGTACGTGAGGACTGCATCGTCCATGAACTGGGTTCAAAATGTACGTGAGGACTGTATCGTCCATGAACTGGGTTCAAAATGTACGTGAGGACTGCATCGTCCATGAACTGGGTTCAAAATGTACGTGAGGACTGCATCGTCCATTAACTGGGTTCAAAATGTATGTGAGGACTGCATCGTCCATGAACTGGGTTCAAAATGTACGTGAGGACTGCATCGTCCATGAACTGGGTTCAAAATGTACGTGAGGACTGCATCGTCCATGAACTGGGTTCAAAATGTACGTGAGGACTGCATCGTCCATGAACTGGGTTCAAAATGTACGTGAGGACTGCATCGTCCATGAACTGGGTTCAAAATGTACGTGAGGACTGCATCGTCCATGAACTGGGTTCAAAATGTACGTGAGGACTGCATCGTCCATGAACTGGGTTCAAAATGTACGTGAGGACTGCATCGTCCATGAACTGGGTTCAAAATGTACGTGAGGACTGCATCGTCCATGAACTGGGTTCAAAATGTACGTGAGGACTGCATCGTCCATGAACTGGGTTCAAAATGTACGTGAGGACTGCATCGTCCATGAACTGGGTTCAAAATGTACGTGATGAGATTGCATCGTCCCTAGACATGAGACTTGTCTTAAAGTGATAAGGACTAATCATCCTGTAAGTAGATTGGGATTGCATCGTCCCTAGACATGGTGAGGTGTCTTAAAGTGATAAGGACTAATCATCCTGTAAGTAGATTGGGATTGCATCGTCCCTAGACATGGTGAGGTGTCTTAAAGTGATAAGGACTAATCATCCTGTAAGTAGATTGGGATTGCATCGTCCCTAGACATGGTGAGGTGTCTTAAAGTGATAAGGACTAATCATCCTGTAAGTAGATTGGGATTGCATCATCCCTAGACATGGTGAGGTGTCTTAAAGTGATAAGGACTAATCATCCTGTAAGTAGATTGGGATTGCATCGTCCCTAGACATGGTAAGGTGTCTTAAAGTGATAAGGACTAATCATCCTGTAAGTTGATTCGGGATTGCATCATCCTTAGACATGGTGAGGTGTCTTAAAAGGATAAGGATTGATCATCCTGTAAGTTGATCTGGATTGCATCATCCATAGACATTAGAGATGTCTTAAATCGAGAGGGATTGATCATCCCATAAGTGGATCAGGATTGTATCATCCTTGGACCTATGTCCTAAAGTGAGAGGGATTGACCATCCCGTAATTGGATCATGTGTGTTGCAGGGTATGCTGCTGTTGTGTATACTTGTATCAGTGTGGATACTTGTATTGATAGATGTATTAGTGAGAATACATGCTTTTGATGATAGATGTATTAGTGAGAATACATGCTTTTGATGATATATGTATTAGTAAGAATACATGTTTTGATGATAGATGTATTGGTGAGAATACATACTTTTGATGATACATGTATTGATTAATGTACTTGTATGGTTGAGGATACTTATGTTGTAGATCGAGATGATCCAGATGCTGTAGATCGAGATGATCCAGATGCTGTAGATCGAGATGATCCAGATGTTGTAGATCGAGATGATCCAGATGCTGTAGATCGTGATGATCCAGATGCTGTAGATCGAGATGATCCAGATGGTGTAGATCGAGATGATCCAGATGGTGTAGATCGAGATGATCCAGATGCTGTAGATCGAGATGATCCAGATGCTGTAGATGAGATGATCCAGATGTTATAGATCGAGATGATCCAGATGCTGTAGATCGAGATGATCCAGATGTTGTAGATCGTGATGATCCAGATGCTGTAGATCGAGATGATCCAGATGCCGATGATCGTGTGATGGCGATGCTGACAATCGTGAGGATTCAGATATTGATGTTGCTGTAGTTGTTTGAGTGCTGCAGAAGATAAAGACTCAGTACTGAAGATGTTGATGTTCCAGTATTGAAGATATTCCAGTAACTGGTTGAGTTACTGATGATGTTGAGAAAGCTTCCAATGATTTATAGATGTATCATGTATGATGTTGATGAATCCTTGCTCGTGCAGATGCTGTTATAATATCCTTCTCGTTAAGGGGGAGTGTTGAGATATTGTAACTTCAAAGAATATTATATTTGTACTTTATTATTCCGGAGATGATTCATTCCTCCGTGAAGATCTTATTGTATATCCGGAGATGTTTATTCCTCCGTCGGAATGTGGTAACTTGGGTTATTAGACTTCCCTAGTGGGGGTCAGCCCTGTATGTGTTATGTGGGTCAAAGGGTTATTAGACCACCCTAGAGGGGTTGGCCCAGTCAGTTATAATGGGGTATTTAACCTAATGGTTAAATACGAGCCTACATGTACTTTTGTAAAATACATATCAGAGTAGTGTATAAATAGAGGAGGTGTGTTCCTCATTATACACATTCACTCACTTGAGGAAAGCGCACTTGTGGAGGAGAGGTCTGCTATTGTGGAGGAGGAGATCATGTATCAGGGTTTCATCTTTGTATATTGCTGGTCATCTATATTGAGGAAGCTTTGCTGGGTTTTCTACCCCATGAGGGTTTCCCAGGATAAATCTCTGTCTCTTGTGTTTATGTTGTGCTTGTTGTTTCTTCAGTGATCCTGTATATGCTATTATTGTGAAATGGAATGTAATGCTGCTATTTTCTGTCTTAGCATATTGAATTTTAACAGAAGGTTTACATGATTTCTTAAAAAACACGACTTTTTAGAACATGTGTTTTATTTCATAAATAGAATCAACAAAGTATGCACATTCTACGTCATAACGATTTTCTATAGTTTGTGCATGCGTCCGGAAATAAGAAAAGCTTACTTCCACAATTTTTTAAAATCACAACATCTAGAAGGTTTACATGATTTCGTAAAAAACACGAGTTTTTAGAAAATGTGTTTTATTTCATAAATGGAATCTACAAAGTATGCACATTCTACATCATAACGACATTCTATAGTTTGCGCATGCGTACGGAAATAAGAAAAGCTTACTTCCAAGGTTTTTTAAAATCACAGCTTCTAGAAGGTTTACATGATTTCGTAAAAAACACGAGTTTTTAGAAAATGTGTTTTATTTCATAAATGGAATCTACAAAGTATGCACATTCTACATCATAACGACTTTCTATACTTTGCGCATGCGTCCGAAAATAAGAAAAGCTTACTTCTCCCGTTTTTTAAAATCAAAACATCTAGAAGGTTTACATGATTTCGTAAAAAACACGAGTTTTTAGAAAATGTGTTTTATTTCATAAATGGAATCTACAAAGTATGCACATTCTACGTCATAACGATTTTCTATAGTTTGCGCATGCGTCCGGAAATAAAAAAATCTTACTTCCCCCATTTTTTAAAATAACAGCTTCTAGAAGGTTTACATGATTTCTTAAAAAGCACGAGTTTTTAGAAAATGTGTTTTATTTCATAAATGCAATTAACAAAGTAAGCACCTTCTACTACATAACGAATTTCTATAGTTTGCGCATGCGTTTGGAAATAAGAAAAGCTTACTTCCACCGTTTTTTAAAATCACAGTTTCTAGAAGGTTTACATGATTTCGTAAAAAACACGAGTTTTTAGAAAATGTGTTTTATTTCATAAATGGAATCTACAAAGTATGCACATTCTACCTCATAACGATTTTATATAGTTTGCGCATGCGTCCGGAAATAATAAAATCTTACTTCCCCCGTTTTTTAAAATCACAGCTTCTAGAAGGTTTACATGATTTCTTAAAAAACACGAGTTTTTAGAAAATGTGTTTTATTTCATAAATGGAATCAACAAAGTATGCACATTCTACGTCATAACGACTTTCTATAGTTTGCGCATGCGTTTGGAAATAAGAAAAGCTTACTTCCCCTGTTTTTTAAAATCACAGCTTCTAGAAGGTTTACATGATTTCTTAAAAAACACGACTTTTTAGAACATGTGTTTTATTTCATAAATAGAATCAACAAAGTATGCACATTCTACGTCATAACGATTTTCTATAGTTTGTGCATGCGTCCGGAAATAAGAAAAGCTTACTTCCACAATTTTTTAAAATCACAACATCTAGAAGGTTTACATGATTTCGTAAAAAACACGAGTTTTTAGAAAATGTGTTTTATTTCATAAATGGAATCTACAAAGTATGCACATTCTGCATCATAACGAAATTCTATAGTTTGTGCATGCGTCCAGAAATAAGAAAAGCTTACTTCCACCGTTTTTTAAAATCACAGCTTCTAGAAGGTTTACATGATTTCGTAAAAAACACGAGTTTTTAGAAAATGTGTTTTATTTCATAATTGGAATCTACAAAGTATGCACATTCTACATCATAACGACTTTCTATACTTTGCGCATGCGTCCGAAAATAAGAAAAGCTTACTTCTCCCGTTTTTTAAAATCACAACATCTAGAAGGTTTACATGATTTCGTAAAAAACACGATTTTTTAGAAAATGTGTTTTATTTCATAAATAGAATCAACAAAGTATGCACATTCTACGTCATAACGACATTCTATACTTTGCGCATGCGTCCGGAAATAAGAAAAGCTTACTTCGACCGTTTTTTAAAATCCCAGCTTCTAGAAGGTTTACATGATTTCGTAAAAAACAAGAGTTTTTAGAAAATGTGTTTTATTTCATAAATGGAATCTACAAAGTATGCACATTCTACGTCATAACGACTTTATATAGTTTGCGCATGCGTCCGGAAATAAGAAAACCTTAATCAACCGTTTTTTAGAATCACAGCTTCTAGAAGGTTTACATGATTTTGTAAAAAACACGAGTTTTTAGAAAATGTGTTTTATTTCATAAATGGAATCTATAAAGTATGCACATTCTACGTCACAACTAAATTCTATAGTTTGCGAATGCGTCCGGAAATAAGAAAAGCTTACTTCCACCGTTTTTTAAAATCACAGCTTCTAGAAGGTTTACATGATTTCGTAAAAAACACGAGTTTTTAGAAAATGTGTTTTATTTCATAAATGGAATCTACAAAGTATGCATATTCTACGTCATAACGAATTTCTATAGTTTGCGCATGAGTCCGGAAATAAGAAAAGCTTACTTCCCCCGTTTTTTAAAATCACAGCTTCTAGAAGGTTTACATGATTTCTTAAAAAACACGAGTTTTTAGGTGTTTTATTTCATAAATGGAATCAACAAAGTATGCACATTCTACGTCATAACGAATTTCTATAGTTTAAGCATGCGTTTGGAAAAAAGAAAAGCTTACTTCCCCCATTTTTTAAAATCACAGCTTCTAGAAGTTTTATATGATTTCTTAAAAAACACGAGTTTTTAGAAAATGTGTTTTATTTCATAAATGGAATCAACAAAGTAAGCACATTCTACGTCATAAGAACTTTCTATAGTTTATGCATGCGTCCGGAAATAAGAAAAGCTTACTTCCACCGTTTTTTAAAATCACAGCTTCTAAAAGGTTTACATGATTTCGTAAAAAACACGAGTTTTTAGAAAATGTGTTTTATTTCATAAATGGAATCTACAAAGTATGCACATTCTACGTCATAACGAATTTCTATAGTTTGCGCATGCGTCCGGAAATAAGAAAAGCTTACTTCCACCATTTTTTAAAATCACAGCTTCTAGAAGGTTTACATGATTTCGTAAAAAACACGAGTTTTTAGAAAATGTCTTTTATTTCATAAATGGAATCTACAAAGTATGCACATTCTACATCATAACGACTTTCTATAGTTTGCGCATGCGTCCGGAAATAAAAAAGCTTACTTCCCCCGTTTTTTAAAATAACATCTTCTAGAAGGTTTACATGATTTCTTAAAAAGCACGAGTTTTTAGAAAATGTGTTTTATTTCATAAATGGAATCAACAAAGTATGCACATTCTACGTCATAACGACTTTCTATAGTTTGCGCATGCGTCCGGAAATAAGAAAAGCTTACTTCCCCCATTTTTTAAAATAACAGCTTCTAGAAGGTTTACATGATTTCTTAAAAAGCACGAGTTTTTAGAAAATGTGTTTTATTTCATAAATGGAATCAACAAAGTATGCACATTCTACGTCATAACTACTTTCTATAGTTTGCGCATGCGTCCGGAAATAAGAAAAGCTTACTTCCACCGTTTTTTAAAATCACAGCTTCTAGAAGGTTTACATGATTTCGTAAAAAAAAAGAGTTTTTAGAAAATGTGTTTTATTTCATAAATGGAATCTACAAAGCATGCACATTCTGCATCATAACGACATTCTATAGTTTGCGCATGCGTCCGGAAATAATAAAAGCTTACTTCCACCATTTTTTAAAATCACGGCTTCTAGAAGGTTTACATGATTTCGTAAAAAACACGAGTTTTTAGAAAATGTGTTTTATTTCATAAATGGAATCTACAAAGTATGCACATTCTACATCATAACGACTTTCTATACTTTGCGCATGCGTCCGAAAATAAGAAAAGCTTACTTCTCCCGTTTTTTAAAATCACAACATCTAGAAGGTTTACATGATTTCGTAAAAAACACGATTTTTTAGAAAATGTGTTTTATTTCATCAATAGAATCAACAAAGTATGCACATTCTACGTCATAACGACATTCTATACTTTGCGCATGCGTCCGGAAATAAGAAAAGCTTACTTCGACCGTTTTTTAAAATCCCAGCTTCTAGAAGGTTTACATGATTTCGTAAAAAACAAGAGTTTTTAGAAAATGTGTTTTATATCATAAATGGAATCTACAAAGTATGCGCATTCTACGTCATAACGAATTTATATAGTTTGCGCATGCGTCCGGAAATAAGAAAACCTTAATCAACCGTTTTTTAAAATCACAGCTTCTAGAAGGTTTACATGATTTTGTAAAAAACACGAGTTTTTAGAAAATGTGTTTTATTTCATAAATGGAATCTATAAAGTATGCACATTCTACGTCACAACTAAATTCTATAGTTTGCGAATGCGTCCGGAAATAAGAAAAGCTTACTTCCACCGTTTTTTCAAATCACAGCTTTTAGAAGGTTTACATGATTTCGTAAAAAACACGAGTTTTTAGAAAATGTGTTTTATTTCATCAATGGAATCTACAAAGTATGCACGTTCTACGTCATAACGACTTTCTATAGTTTGCGCATGCGTCCGGAAATAAGAAAAGCTTATTTCCCCCGTTTTTTAAAATCATAGCTTCTAGAAGGTTTACATGATTTCTTAAAAAACACGAGTTTTATGTGTTTTATTTCATAAATGGAATCAACAAAGTATGCACATTCTACGTCATAACGAATTTCTATAGTTTATGCATGCATTTGGAAATAAGAAAAGCTTACTTCCCCCGTTTTTTAAAATCACAGCTTCTAGAAGTTTTATATGATTTCTTAAAAAACACGAGTTTTTAGAAAATGTGTTTTATTTCATAAATGGAATCAACAAAGTATGCACATTCTACGTCATAAGAATTTTCTATAGTTTATCCATGCGTCCGGAAATAAGAAAATCTTACTTCCACCGTTTTTTAAAATCACAGCTTCTAAAAGGTTTACATGATTTCGTAAAAAACACGAGTTTTTAGAAAATGTGTTTTATTTCAAAAATGTAATCTACAAAGTATGCACATTCTACGTCATAACGAATTTCTATAGTTTGCGCATGCGTCCAGAAATAAGAAAAGCTTACTTCCACCGTTTTTTAAAATCACAGCTTCTAGAAGGTTTACATGATTTCGTAAAAAACACGAGTTTTTAGAAAATGTGTTTTATTTCTTAAATGGAATCAACAAAGTATCCACATTCTATGTCATAACGACTTTCTATAGTTTGCGCATTCGTCCGGAAATAAGAAAATCTTACTTCCACCGTTTTTTAAAATCACAGCTTCTAGAGGTTTACATGATTTCGTAAAAAACACGAGTTTTTAGAACATGTCTTTTATTTGATAAATGGAATCTACAAAGTATGCACATTCTACGTCATAACGAATTTCTATAGTTTGCGCATGCGTCCGCAAATAAGAAACGCTTACTTCCCCCGTTTTTTAAAATCACAGCTTCTAGAAGGTTTACATGATTTCGTAAAAGACACGAGTTTTTAGAAAATGTCTTTTATTTCATAAATGGAATCTACAAAGTATGCACATTCTACATCATAACGACTTTCTATAATTTGCGCATGCGTCCGGAAATAAAAAAGCTTACTTCCCCCATTTTTTAAAATAACAGCTTCTAGAAGGTTTACATGATTTCTTAAAAAGCACGAGTTTTTAGAAAATGTGTTTTATTTCATAAATGGAATCAACAAAGTATGCACATTCTACGTCATAACGAATTTCTATAGTTTGTGCATGCATCCGGAAATAAGAAAAGCTTACTTCCACCGTTTTTTAAAATCACAGCTTCTAGTAGGTTTACATGATTTCGTAAAAAACACGAGTTTTTAGAAAATGTGTTTTATTTAATAAATGGAATCTACAAAGTATGCACATTCTACGTCATAACGACTTTATATAGTTTGCGCATGCGTCCGGAAATAATAAAAGCTCACTTCCCCCGTTTTTTAAAATCACAGCTTCTAGAAGGTTTACATGATTTCTTAAAAAACACGAGTTTTATATGTTTTATTTCATAAATGGAATCAACAAAGTATGCACATTCTACGTCATAACGACTTTCTATAGTTTGCGCATGCGTTTAGAAATAAGAAAAGCTTACTTCCCCCGTTTTTTAAAATCACAGCATCTATAAGGTTTACATGATTTCGTAAAAAACACGAGTTTTTAGAAAATGTGTTTTATTTCATAAATGGAATCTAGAAAGTATGCACATTCTACGTCATAACGACATTCTATAGTTTGCGCATGCGTCCAGAAATAAGAAAAGCTTACTTCCCCCGTTTTTTAAAATCACAGCTTCTAGAAGGTTTACATGATTTCGTAAAAAACACGAGTTTTTAGAAAATGTGTTTTATTTCATAAATGGAATCTACAAAGTATGCACATTCTAAGGCATAACGACTTTCTATAGTGTGCGCATGCGTTCAGAAATAAGAAAAGCTTACTTCCCCCGTTTTTTAAAATCATAACTTCTAGAAGGTTTACATGATTTCTTAAAAAAGATGAGTTTTTAGTAAATGTGTTTTATTTCATAAATAGAATCAACAAAGCAAGCACATTCTACGTCATAACGACTTTATATAGTTTGCGCATGCGTCCGGAAATAAGAAAAGCTTAATCAACCGTTTTTTAAAATCACAGCTTCTAGAAGGTTTACATGATTTTGTAAAAAACACGAGTTTTTAGAAAATGTGTTTTATTTCATAAATGGAATCTACAAAGTATACACATTCTACGTCACAACTAAATTCTATAGTTTGCGAATGCGTCCGGAAATAAGAAAAGCTTACTTCCACCGTTTTTTAAAATCACAGCTTCTAGAAGGTTTACATGATTTCGTAAAATACACGAGTTTTTAGAAAATGTGTTTTATTTCATAAATGGAATCTACAAAGTATGCACATTCTACGTCATAACGACTTTATATAGTTTGCGCATTCGTCCGGAAATAAGAAAAGCTTACTTCCCCCGTTTTTTAAAATCACAGCTTCTAGAAGGTTTACATGATTTCGTAAAAAACACAAGTTTTTAGAAAATGTGTTTTATTTCATAAATGGAATCAACAAAGTATGCACATTCTACGTCATAACGACGTTCTATATTTTGCGCATGCGTCCGGAAATAAGAAAAGCTTACTTCCACCGTTTTTTAAAATCACAGCTTCTAGAAGGTTTACATGATTTCGTAAAAAACACGAGTTTTTAGAAAATTTGTTTTATTTCATAAATGTTATCAACAAAGTATGCACATTCTACGTCATAACGACTTTCTATAGTTTGCGCATGCGTCCGGAAATAAGAAAAGCTTACTTCCCCCGTTTTTTAAAATCACAGCTTCTAGAAGGTTTACATGATTTCGTAAAAAACACGAGTTTTTAGAAAATGTGTTTTATTTCATAAATGGAATCTACAAAGTATGCACACTCTATGTCATAACGACATTCTATATTTTGCGCATGCGTCCGGAAATAAGAAAAGCTTACTTCCACCGTTTTTTAAAATCACAGCTTCTAGAAGGTTTACATGATTTCGTAAAAAACTGAGTTTTTAGAAAATTTGTTTTATTTCATAAATGGAATCGAAAAAGTATACACATTCTATGTCATAAGGAGTTTCTATAGTTTGCGCATGCGTCAAGAAATAAGAAAATCTGACTTCCCCCGTTTTTTAAAATCACAGCTTCTAGAAGGTTTACATGATTTCTTAAAAAACACGAGTTTTTAGGAAATGTGTTTTATTTCATAAATGGAATCAACAAAGTATGCACATTCTACATCATAACGACATTCTATAGTTTGCGCATGCGTCCGGAAATAAGAAACACTTACTTCCACCATTTTTTAAAATCACAGCTTCTAGAAGGTTTACATGATTTCGTAAAAAACACAAGTTTTTAGAAAATATGTTTTATTTCATAAATGGAATCTACAAAGTATGCACATTCTACGTCATAACGACTTTCTATAGTTTGTGCATGCGTCCGGAAATAAGAAAATATTACTTCCCCCGTTTTTTAAAATCACAGCTTCTAGAAGGTTTACATGATTTCATAAAAAACACGAGTTTTTAGAAAATGTGTTTTATTTCATAAATGGAATCTACAAAGTATGCACATTCTACGTCATAACGACTTTCTATAGTTTGCGCATCCGTCTGCAAATAAGAAAAGCTTACTTCCCCCGTTTTTTAAAATCACAGCTTCTAGAAGGTTTACATGATTTGTTAGAAAACACGAGTTTTTAGAAAATGTGTTTGATTTCATAAATGAAATCTACAAAGTATGCACATTCTACGTCATAACGACTTTTATAGTTTGTGCATGCGTCCGGAAATAAGAAAAGCTTACTTCCTCCGATTTTTAAAATCACAGCTTCTAGAAGGTTTACATGATTTCTTAAAAAACACGAGTTTTTAGAAAATGTGTTTTATTTCATAAATGGAATCAACAAAGTATGCACATTCTACGTCATAAGAACTTTCTATAGTTTGCGCATGCGTTTGGAAATAAGAAAAGCTTACTTCCCACATTTTTTAAAATCACAGCTTCTAGAAGGCTTACATGATTTCTTAAAAAACACGAGTTTTTAGAAAATGTGTTTTATTTCATAAATTTAATCTACAAAGTATGCACATTCTACGTCATAACGACTTTCTATAGTTTGCGCATGCGTCTGGAAATAAGAAAAGCTTACTTCCACCGTTTTTTAAAATCACAGCCTCTAGAAGGTTTACATGATTTCGTAAAAAACACGAGTTTTTAGAAAATGTGTTTTATTTCATAAATGGAATCTACAAAGTATGCACATTCTACGTCATAACGACATTCTATAGTTTGCGCATGCATCCGGAAATAAGAAAAGCTTACTTCCCCCCATTTTTTAAAATCACAGCTTCTAGAAGGTTTACATGATTTCTTAAAAAACATGAGTTTTTAGAAAATGTGTTTTATTTCATAAATGGAATCAAAAAAGTATGCACATTCTACGTCATAACGACTTTCTATAGTTTGTGCATGCGTCTGGAAATAAGAAAAGCTTACTTCCCCCATTTTTTAAAATCACAACTTCAAGAAGGTTTACATGATTTCGTAAAAAACACGAGTTTTTAGAAAATTGATTTTATTTCATAAATGTAATCTACAAAGTATGCACATTCTACGTCATAACGACTTTCTATAGTTTGCGCATGCGTTTGGAAATAAGAAAAGCTTACTTCCCCCGTTTTTTAAAATCACAGCATCTAGAAGGTTTACATAATTTGTTAAATAACAAGAGTTTTGAGAAAATGTCTTTTATTTCATAAATGGAATCAACAAAGTATGCAAATTCTACGTCATCACGACTTTCTATAGTTTGCGCATGCGTCCGGAAATAAGAAAAGCTTACTTCCACCGTTTTTTAAAATCACAGCTTCTAGAAGGTTTACATGATTTCGTAAAAAACACGAGTTTTTAGAAAATGTGTTTTATTTCATAAATGGAATCAACAAAGTATGCACATTCTACGTCATAATGACTTTGTATAGTTTGCGCATGCGTCCGGAAATAACAAAAGCTTACTTCCACTGTTTTTTAAAATCACAACTTCTAGAAGGTTTACATGATTTCGTAAAAAACACGAGTTTTTAGAAAATGAGTTTTATTTCATCAATGGAATCCACAAAGTATGCACCTACTACGTCATAACGACTTTCTATAGTTTGCGCATGCGTCCGGAAATAAGAAAATCTTACTTCCACCGTTTTTTAAAATCACAGCTTCTAGAAGGTTTACATGATTTCGTAAAAAACACGAGTTTTTAGAAAATGTGTTTTATTTCATAAATGGAATTTACAAAGTATGCACATTCTACGTCATAACGACTTTCTATAGTTTGCGCATGCGTCCGGAAATAAGAAAAGCTTACTTCCCCCATTTTTTAAAATCACGGCTTCTAGAAGGTTTACATGATTTCTTAAAAAACACGAGTTTTTAGAAAATGTGTTTTATTTCATAAATGGAATCTACAAAGTATGCACATTCTACGTCATAACGACATTCTATAGTTTGCGCATGCGTCCGGAAATAAGAAAATCTTACTTCCACCGTTTTTTAAAATGACAGCTTCTAGAAGGTTTACATGATTTCGTAAAAAACACGAGTTTTTAGAAAATGTGTATTATTTCATAAATGGAATCTACAAAGTATGCACATTCTACGTCATAACGACTTTCTATAGTTTGCGCATGCGTCCGGAAATAAGAGATGCTTACTTCCCCCGTTTTTTAAAATCACAGCTTCTAGAAGGTTTACATGATTTCGTAAAAAACATGAGTTTTTAGAAAATGTGTTTTATTTCATAAATGGAATCTACAAAGTATGCACATTCTACGTCATAACGACATTCTATAGTTTGCGCATGCGTCTGGAAATAAGAAAAGCTTACTTCCACCGTTTTTTAAAATCACAACTTCTAGAAGGTTTACATGATTTCGTAAAAAAGACGAGTTTTTAGAATATGTGTTTTATTTCATAAATGGAATCTACAAACTATGCACATTCTACGTCATAACGACTTTCTATAGTTTGCGCATGCATCCGGAAATAAGACACGCTTACTTCCCCCGTTTTTTAAAATCACAGCTTCTAGAAGGTTTACATGATTTCGTACAAAAAAAGAGTTTTTAGAAAATGTGTTTTATTTCATAAATGGAATCTACAAAGTATGCACATTCTACGTCATAATGACTTTCTATAGATTGCGCATGCGTCCGGAAATAAGAAATGCTTACTTCCCCGGTTTTTTAAAATCACAGCTTCTAGAAGGTTTACATGATTTCGTAAAAAACACGAGTTTTTGGAAAATGTGTTTTATTTCATAAATGGAGTCAACAAAGTATGCACATTCTACGTCATAACGACTTTCTATAGTTTGCGCATGCGTCCGGAAATAAGAAAAGCTTACTTCCACCGTTTTTTAAAATCATAGCTTCTAGAAGGTTTACATGATTTTGTAAAAAACACGAGTTTTTAGAAAATGTGTTTTATTTCATAAATGGAATCTACAAAGTATGCACATTCTATGTCATAATGACTTTCTATAGTTTGCGCATTCGTCCGGAAATAAGAAAAGCTTACTTCCACCGTTTTTTAAAATCACAGCTTCTAGAAGGTTTACATGCTTTCGTAAAAAACACGAGTTTTTAGAAAATGTGTTTGATTTCATAAATGGAATCTACAATTATGAACATTCTACGTCATAACGATTTTCTATAGTTTGCGCATGCGTCCGGATATAAGAAAAGCTTACTTCCCCCGTTTTTTAAAATCACAGCTTCTAGAAGGTTTACGTGATTTCTTAAAAAACACGAGTTTTTAGAAAATGTGTTTTATTTCATAAATGGAATCCACAAAGTATGCACATTCTACGTCATAACGACTTTGTATTGTTTGCGCATGCATCCGGAAATAAAAAAAGCTTACTTCCACCGTTTTTTAAAATCACAGCTTCTAGAAGGTTTACATGATTTCATAAAAAACACGAGTTTTTAGAAAATGTGTTTTATTTCATAAATGGAATCTACAAAGTATACACATTCTACGTCATAACGACTTTCTATAGTTTGCGCATTCGTCCGGAAATAAGAAAAGCTTACTTCCCCCGTTTTTTAAAATCACAGCTTCTAGAAGGTTTACATGATTTATTAAAAAACACGAGTTTTTAGAAAATGTGTTTTATTTCATCAATGGAATCAACAAAGTATGCACATTCTACGTCATAACGACTTTCTATAGTTTGCGCATGCATCCGGAAAGAAGAAAAGCTTGCTTCTCTCGTTTTTTTAAATCACAGCTTCTAGAAGGTTTACATGATTTCGTAAAAAACACGAGTTTTTAGAAAATGTGTTTTATTTCATAAATGGAATCAACAAACTATGCACATTCTACCTCATAACGACTTTCTATAGTTTGCGGATTCGTCCGGAAATAAGAAAAGCTTACTTCCACCGTTTTTTAAAATCACAGCTTCTAGAAGGTTTACATGATTTCGTAAAAAACACGAGTTTTTGGAAAATGTGTTTTATTTCATAAATGGTATCAACAAAGTATGCACATTCTACATCATAACGACTTTCTATAGTTTGCGCATGCGTCCGGAAACAAGAAAAGCTTACTTCCACCGTTTTTTAAAATCATAGCTTCTAGAAGGTTTACATGATTTCGTAAAAAACACGAGTTTTTAGAAAATGTGTTTTATTTGATAAATGGAATCTACAAAGTATGCACATTCTACGTCATAACGACTTTCTATAGTTTGCGCATTCGTCTGGAAATAAGAAAAGCTTACTTCCACCGTTTTTTAAAATCACAGCTTCTAGAAGGTTTACATGATTTCGTAAAAAACACGAGTTTTTAGAAAATGTGTTTTATTTCATAAATGGAATCTACAAAGTATGCACATTCTACGTCATAACGACTTTCTATAGTTTGCGCATGCGTTTGGAAATAAGAAAAGCTTACTTCCCCCAGTTTTTAAAATCACAGCTTCTAGAAGGTTTACATGATTTCGTAAAAAACACGAGTTTTTAGAAAATGTGTTTTATTTCATAAATGGAATCTACAAAGTATGCACATTCTACGTCATAACCCCTTTCTATAGTTTGCGCATGCGTCCGGAAATAAGAAAAGCTTACTTCCCCCGTTTTTTAAAATCACAGCTTCTAGAAGGTTTACATGATTTCGTAAAAAACACGAGTTTTTAGAAAATGTGTTTTATTTCATAAATGGAATCTACAAAGTATGCACACTCTATGTCATAACGACATTCTATATTTTGCGCATGCGTCCGGAAATAAGAAAAGCTTACTTCCACCGTTTTTTAAAATCACAGCTTCTAGAAGGTTTACATGATTTCGTAAAAAACATGAGTTTTTAGAAAATGTGTTTTATTTCATAAATGGAATCTACAAAGTATACACATTCTATGTCATAAGGAGTTTCTATAGTTTGCGCATGCGTCCGGAAATAAGAAAATCTGACTTCCCCCGTTTTTTAAAATCACAGCTTCTAGAAGGTTTACATGATTTCTTAAAAAACACGAGTTTTTAGGAAATGTGTTTTATTTCATAAATGGAATCAACAAAGTATGCACATTCTACATCATAACGACATTCTATAGTTTGCGCATGCGTCCGGAAATAAGAAACACTTACTTCCACCATTTTTTAAAATCACAGCTTCTAGAAGGTTTACATGATTTCGTAAAAAACACAAGTTTTTAGAAAATATGTTTTATTTCATAAATGGAATCTACAAAGTATGCACATTCTACGTCATAACGACTTTCTATAGTTTGTGCATGCGTCCGGAAATAAGAAAATATTACTTCCCCCCGTTTTTTAAAATCACAGCTTCTAGAAGGTTTACATGATTTCATAAAAAACACGAGTTTTTAGAAAATGTGTTTTATTTCATAAATGGAATCTACAAAGTATGCACATTCTACGTCATAACGACTTTCTATAGTTTGCGCATCCTTCCGGAAATAAGAAAAGATTACTTCCCCCGTTTTTTAAAATCACAGCTTCTAGAAGGTTTACATGATTTGTTAAAAAACACGAGTTTTTAGAAAATGTGTTTGATTTCATAAATGTAATCTACAAAGTATGCACATTCTACGTCATAACGACTTTTATAGTTTGTGCATGCGTCCGGAAATAAGAAAAGCTTACTTCCTCCGATTTTTAAAATCACAGCTTCTAGAAGGTTTACATGATTTCTTAAAAAACACGAGTTTTTAGAAAATGTGTTTTATTTCATAAATGGAATCAACAAAGTATGCACATTCTACGTCATAAGAACTTTCTATAGTTTGCGCATGCGTTTGGAAATAAGAAAAGCTTACTGCCCACATTTTTTAAAATCACAGCTTCTAGAAGGCTTACATGATTTCTTAAAAAACACGAGTTTTTAGAAAATGTGTTTTATTTCATAAATTTAATCTACAAAGTATGCACATTCTACGTCATAACGACTTTCTATAGTTTGCGCATGCGTCTGGAAATAAGAAAAGCTTACTTCCACCGTTTTTTAATATCACAGCCTCTAGAAGGTTTACATGATTTCGTAAAAAACACGAGTTTTTAGAAAATGTGTTTTATTTCATAAATGGAATCTACAAAGTATGCACATTCTACGTCATAACGACATTCTATAGTTTGCGCATGCGTCTGGAAATAAGAAAAGCTTACTTCCACCGTTTTTTAAAATCACAACTTCTAGAAGGTTTACATGATTTCGTAAAAAAGACGAGTTTTTAGAAAATGTGTTTTATTTCATAAATGGAATCTACAAACTATGCACATTCTACGTCATAACGACTTTCTATAGTTTGCGCATGCATCCGGAAATAAGACACGCTTACTTCCCCCGTTTTTTAAAATCACAGCTTCTAGAAGGTTTACATGATTTCGTACAAAAAACGAGTTTTTAGAAAATGTGTTTTATTTCATAAATGGAATCTACAAAGTATGCACATTCTACCTCATAATGACTTTCTATAGTTTGCGCATGCGTCCGGAAATAAGAAATGCTTACTTCCCCGGTTTTTTAAAATCACAGCTTCTAGAAGGTTTACATGATTTCGTAAAAAACACGAGTTTTTGGAAAATGTGTTTTATTTCATAAATGGAATCAACAAAGTATGCACATTCTACGTCATAACGACTTTCTATAGTTTGCGCATGCGTCCGGAAATAAGAAAAGCTTACTTCCACCGTTTTTTAAAATCATAGCTTCTAGAAGGTTTACATGATTTCGTAAAAAACACGAGTTTTTAGAAAATGTGTATTATTTCATAAATGGAATCTACAAAGTATGCACATTCTACGTCATAACGACTTTCTATAGTTTGCGCATGCGTCCGGAAATAAGAGATGCTTACTTCCCCCGTTTTTTAAAATCACAGCTTCTAGAAGGTTTACATGATTTCGTAAAAAACATGAGTTTTTAGAAAATGTGTTTTATTTCATAAATGGAATCTACAAAGTATGCACATTCTACGTCATAACGACATTCTATAGTTTGCGCATGCGTCCGGAAATAAGAAAAGCTTACTTCCACCGTTTTTTAAAATCATAGCTTCTAGAAGGTTTACATGATTTCGTAAAAAACACGAGTTTTTAGAAAATGTGTTTTATTTCATAAATGGAATCAACAAACTATGCACATTCTACCTCATAACGACTTTCTATAGTTTGCGGATTCGTCCGGAAATAAGAAAAGCTTACTTCCACCGTTTTTTAAAATCACAGCTTCTAGAAGGTTTACATGATTTCGTAAAAAACACGAGTTTTTAGAAAATGTGTATTATTTCATAAATGGAATCTACAAAGTATGCACATTCTACGTCATAACGACTTTCTATAGTTTGCGCATGCGTCCGGAAATAAGAGATGCTTACTTCCCCCGTTTTTTAAAATCACAGCTTCTAGAAGGTTTACATGATTTCGTAAAAAACATGAGTTTTTAGAAAATGTGTTTTATTTCATAAATGGAATCTACAAAGTATGCACATTCTACGTCATAACGACATTCTATAGTTTGCGCATGCGTCTGGAAATAAGAAAAGCTTACTTCCACCGTTTTTTAAAATCACAACTTCTAGAAGGTTTACATGATTTCGTAAAAAAGACGAGTTTTTAGAAAATGTGTTTTATTTCATAAATGGAATCTACAAACTATGCACATTCTACGTCATAACGACTTTCTATAGTTTGCGCATGCATCCGGAAATAAGACACGCTTACTTCCCCCGTTTTTTAAAATCACAGCTTCTAGAAGGTTTACATGATTTCGTACAAAAAACGAGTTTTTAGAAAATGTGTTTTATTTCATAAATGGAATCTACAAAGTATGCACATTCTACCTCATAATGACTTTCTATAGTTTGCGCATGCGTCCGGAAATAAGAAATGCTTACTTCCCCGGTTTTTTAAAATCACAGCTTCTAGAAGGTTTACATGATTTCGTAAAAAACATGAGTTTTTAGAAAATGTGTTTTATTTCATAAATGGAATCTACAAAGTATGCACATTCTACGTCATAACGACATTCTATAGTTTGCGCATGCGTCTGGAAATAAGAAAAGCTTACTTCCACCGTTTTTTAAAATCACAACTTCTAGAAGGTTTACATGATTTCGTAAAAAAGACGAGTTTTTAGAAAATGTGTTTTATTTCATAAATGGAATCTACAAACTATGCACATTCTACGTCATAACGACTTTCTATAGTTTGCGCATGCATCCGGAAATAAGACACGCTTACTTCCCCCGTTTTTTAAAATCACAGCTTCTAGAAGGTTTACATGATTTCGTACAAAAAACGAGTTTTTAGAAAATGTGTTTTATTTCATAAATGGAATCTACAAAGTATGCACATTCTACCTCATAATGACTTTCTATAGTTTGCGCATGCGTCCGGAAATAAGAAATGCTTACTTCCCCGATTTTTTAAAATCACAGCTTCTAGAAGGTTTACATGATTTCGTAAAAAACACGAGTTTTTGGAAAATGTGTTTTATTTCATAAATGGAATCAACAAAGTATGTACATTCTACGTCATAACGACTTTCTATAGTTTGCGCATGCGTCCGGAAATAAGAAAAGCTTACTTCCACCGTTTTTTAAAATCATAGCTTCTAGAAGGTTTACATGATTTCGTAAAAAACACGAGTTTTTAGAAAATGTGTATTATTTCATAAATGGAATCTACAAAGTATGCACATTCTACGTCATAACGACTTTCTATAGTTTGCGCATGCGTCCGGAAATAAGAGATGCTTACTTCCCCCGTTTTTTAAAATCACAGCTTCTAGAAGGTTTACATGATTTCGTAAAAAACATGAGTTTTTAGAAAATGTGTTTTATTTCATAAATGGAATCTACAAAGTATGCACATTCTACATCATAACGACATTCTATAGTTTGCGCATGCGTCCGGAAATAAGAAAAGCTTACTTCCACCGTTTTTTAAAATCATAGCTTCTAGAAGGTTTACATGATTTCGTAAAAAACACGAGTTTTTAGAAAATGTGTTTTATTTCATAAATGGAATCAACAAACTATGCACATTCTACCTCATAACGACTTTCTATAGTTTGCGGATTCGTCCGGAAATAAGAAAAGCTTACTTCCACCGTTTTTTAAAATCACAGCTTCTAGAAGGTTTACATGATTTCGTAAAAAACACGAGTTTTTAGAAAATGTGTATTATTTCATAAATGGAATCTACAAAGTATGCACATTCTACGTCATAACGACTTTCTATAGTTTGCGCATGCGTCCGGAAATAAGAGATGCTTACTTCCCCCGTTTTTTAAAATCACAGCTTCTAGAAGGTTTACATGATTTCGTAAAAAACATGAGTTTTTAGAAAATGTGTTTTATTTCATAAATGGAATCTACAAAGTATGCACATTCTACGTCATAACGACATTCTATAGTTTGCGCATGCGTCTGGAAATAAGAAAAGCTTACTTCCACCGTTTTTTAAAATCACAACTTCTAGAAGGTTTACATGATTTCGTAAAAAAGACGAGTTTTTAGAAAATGTGTTTTATTTCATAAATGGAATCTACAAACTATGCACATTCTACGTCATAACGACTTTCTATAGTTTGCGCATGCATCCGGAAATAAGACACGCTTACTTCCCCCGTTTTTTAAAATCACAGCTTCTAGAAGGTTTACATGATTTCGTACAAAAAACGAGTTTTTAGAAAATGTGTTTTATTTCATAAATGGAATCTACAAAGTATGCACATTCTACCTCATAATGACTTTCTATAGTTTGCGCATGCGTCCGGAAATAAGAAATGCTTACTTCCCCGGTTTTTTAAAATCACAGCTTCTAGAAGGTTTACATGATTTCGTAAAAAACACGAGTTTTTGGAAAATGTGTTTTATTTCATAAATGGAATCAACAAAGTATGCACATTCTACGTCATAACGACTTTCTATAGTTTGCGCATGCGTCCGGAAATAAGAAAAGCTTACTTCCACCGTTTTTTAAAATCATAGCTTCTAGAAGGTTTACATGATTTCGTAAAAAACACGAGTTTTTAGAAAATGTGTATTATTTCATAAATGGAATCTACAAAGTATGCACATTCTACGTCATAACGACTTTCTATAGTTTGCGCATGCGTCCGGAAATAAGAGATGCTTACTTCCCCCGTTTTTTAAAATCACAGCTTCTAGAAGGTTTACATGATTTCGTAAAAAACATGAGTTTTTAGAAAATGTGTTTTATTTCATAAATGGAATCTACAAAGTATGCACATTCTACGTCATAACGACATTCTATAGTTTGCGCATGCGTCTGGAAATAAGAAAAGCTTACTTCCACCGTTTTTTAAAATCACAACTTCTAGAAGGTTTACATGATTTCGTAAAAAAGACGAGTTTTTAGAAAATGTGTTTTATTTCATAAATGGAATCTACAAACTATGCACATTCTACTTCATAACGACTTTCTATAGTTTGCGCATGCATCCGGAAATAAGACACGCTTACTTCCCCCGTTTTTTAAAATCACAGCTTCTAGAAGGTTTACATGATTTCGTACAAAAAACGAGTTTTTAGAAAATGTGTTTTATTTCATAAATGGAATCTACAAAGTATGCACATTCTACGTCATAATGACTTTCTATAGTTTGCGCATGCGTCCGGAAATAAGAAATGCTTACTTCCCTGGTTTTTTAAAATCACAGCTTCTAGAAGGTTTACATGATTTCGTAAAAAACACGAGTTTTTGGAAAATGTGTTTTATTTCATAAATGGAATCAACAAAGTATGCATTTTCTACGTCATAACGACTTTCTATAGTTTGCGCATGCGTCCGGAAATAAGAAAAGCTTACTTCCACCGTTTTTTAAAATCATAGCTTCTAGAAGGTTTACATGATTTCGTAAAAAACACGAGTTTTGAGAAAATGTCTTTTATTTCATAAATGGAATCAACAAAGTATGCAAATTCTACGTCATCACGACTTTCTATAGTTTGCGCATGCGTCCGGAAATAAGAAAAGCTTACTTCCACCGTTTTTTAAAATCACAGCTTCTAGAAGGTTTACATGATTTCGTAAAAAACACGAGTTTTTAGAAAATGTGTTTTATTTCATAAATGGAATCAACAAAGTATGCACATTCTACGTCATAATGACTTTGTATAGTTTGCGCATGCGTCCGGAAATAACAAAAGCTTACTTCCACTGTTTTTTAAAATCACAACTTCTAGAAGGTTTACATGATTTCGTAAAAAACACGAGTTTTTAGAAAATGTGTTTTATTTGATAAATGGAATCTACAAAGTATGCACATTCTACGTCATAACGACTTTCTATAGTTTGCGCATTCGTCTGGAAATAAGAAAAGCTTACTTCCACCGTTTTTTAAAATCACAGCTTCTAGAAGGTTTACATGATTTCGTAAAAAACACGAGTTTTTAGAAAATGTGTTTGATTTCATAAATGGAATCTACAATTATGAACATTCTACGTCATAACGATTTTCTATAGTTTGCGCATGCGTCCGGATATAAGAAAAGCTTACTTCCCCCGTTTTTTAAAATCACAGCTTCTAGAAGGTTTACGTGATTTCTTAAAAAACACGAGTTTTTAGAAAATGTGTTTTATTTCATAAATGGAATCCACAAAGTATGCACATTCTACGTCATAACGACTTTGTATTGTTTGCGCATGCATCCGCAAATAAAAAAAGCTTACTTCCACCGTTTTTTAAAATCACAGCTTCTAGAAGGTTTACATGATTTCATAAAAAACACGAGTTTTTAGAAAATGTGTTTTATTTCATAAATGGAATCTACAAAGTATGCACATTCTACGTCATAACGACTTTCTATAGTTTGCGCATTCGTCCGGAAATAAGAAAAGCTTACTTCCCCCGTTTTTTAAAATCACAGCTTCTAGAAGGTTTACATGATTTATTAAAAAACACGAGTTTTTAGAAAATGTGTTTTATTTCATCAATGGAATCAACAAAGTATGCACATTCTACGTCATAACGACTTTCTATAGTTTGCGCATGCATCCGGAAATAAGAAAAGCTTGCTTCTCTCGTTTTTTTAAATCACAGCTTCTAGAAGGTTTACATGATTTCGTAAAAAACACGAGTTTTTAGAAAATGTGTTTTATTTCATAAATGGAATCAACAAACTATGCACATTCTACCTCATAACGACTTTCTATAGTTTGCGGATTCGTCCGGAAATAAGAAAAACTTACCTCCACCGTTTTTTAAAATCACAGCTTCTAGAAGGTTTACATGATTTCGTAAAAAACACGAGTTTTTGGAAAATGTGTTTTATTTCATAAATGGAATCAACAAAGTATGCACATTCTACGTCATAACGACTTTCTATAGTTTGCGCATGCGTCCGGAAATAAGAAAAGCTTACTTCCACCGTTTTTTAAAATCATAGCTTCTAGAAGGTTTACATGATTTCGTAAAAAACACGAGTTTTTAGAAAATGTGTTTTATTTGATAAATGGAATCTACAAAGTATGCACATTCTACGTCATAACGACTTTCTATAGTTTGCGCATTCGTCTGGAAATAAGAAAAGCTTACTTCCACCGTTTTTTAAAATCACAGCTTCTAGAAGGTTTACATGATTTCGTAAAAAACACGAGTTTTTAGAAAATGTGTTTTATTTCATAAATGGAATCTACAAAGTATGCACATTCTACGTCATAACGACTTTCTATAGTTTGCGCATGCGTTTGGAAATAAGAAAAGCTTACTTCCCCCAGTTTTTTAAAATCACAGCTTCTAGAAGGTTTACATGATTTCTTAAAAAACACGAGATTTTAGAAAATGTGTTTTATTTCATAAATGGAATCTACAAAGTATGCACATTCTACGTCATAATGACTTTCTATAGTTTGCGCATGCGTTCGGAAATAAGAAAAGCTTACTTCCCCCGTTTTTTAAAATCACAGCTTCTAGAAGGTTTACATGATTTATTAAAAAACACGAGTTTTTAGAAAAAGTGTTTTATTTCAAAAATGGAATCTACAAAGTATGCACATTCTACGTCATAACAACTTTCTCTAGTTTGTGCATGCGTCCGGAAATAAGAAAAGCTTACTTCTCCCGTTTTTTAAAATCACAGCTTCTAGAAGGTTTACATGATTTCTTAAAAAACATGAGTTTTTAGCAAAAGTGTTTTATTTCATAAATGGAATCAACAATGTATGCACATTCTACGTCATAATGACTTTCTATAGTTTGCGCATGCGTCCGGAAATAAGAAAAGCTTACTTCCACCGTTTTTTAAAATCACTGCTTCTAGAAGGTTTACATGATTTCGTAAAAAACACGAGTTTTTAGAAAATGTGTTTTATTTCATAAATGAAATCTACAAAGTATGCACATTCTACGTCATAATGAATTTCAATAGTTTGCGGATGCGCCCGGAAATAAGAAAAGCTTACTTCCCCCGTTTTTTAAAATCACAGCTTCTAGAAGGTTTACATGATTTCTTAAAAAACACGAGTTTTTAGAAAATGTGTTTTATTTCATCAATGGAATCTACAAAGTATACACATTCTACGTCATAACGACTTTCTATAGTTTGCGCATGCGTCTGGAAATAAGAAAAGCTTACTTTCCTAGTTTTTTAAAATCACAGCTTCTAGAAGGTTTACATGATTTCTTAAAAAACACGAGTGTTTAGAAAATGTGTTTTATTTCATAAATGGAATCAACAAAGTATGCACATTCTACATCATAACGACTTTCTATAGTTTGCGCATTCGTCCGGAAATAAGAAAAGCTTACTTCCACCGTTTTTTAAAATCACAGCTTCTAGAAGGTTTACATGATTTCCTAAAAAACACGAGTTTTTAGAAAATGTGTTTTATTTCATAAATGGAATCTACAAAGTATGCACATTCTACGTCATAACGACTTTCTATAGTTTGCGCATTCGTCCGGAAATAAGAAAAGCTTACTTCCCCCGTTTTTTAAAATCACAGCTTCTAGAAGGTTTACATGATTTCTTAAAAAACATGAGTTTTTAGAAAATGTGTTTTATATCATAAATGGAATCAACAAAGTATCCACATTCTACATCATAACGACTTTCTATAGTTTACGCATTCGTCTGGAAATAAGAAAAGCTTACTTCCACCGTTTTTTAAAATCACAGCTTCTAGAATGTTTACATGATTTCCTAAAAAACATGAGTTTTTAGAAAACGTGTTTTATTTCATAAATGGAATCTACAAAGTATGCACATTCTACGTCATAACTACTTTCTATAGTTTGCGCATGCGTCCGGAAATAAGAAAAGCTTACTTCCCCCGTTTTTTAAAATCACAGCTTCTAGAAGGTTTACATGATTTCGTAAAAAACAAGATTTTTTAGAAAATGTGTTTTATTTCATAAATGGAATCTACAAAGTATGCACATTCTACGAAATAAAAACATTCTATAGTTTGCGCATGCGTCCAGAAATAAGAAAAGCTTACTTCCCCAGTTTTTTAAAATCACAGCTTCTAGAAGGTTTACATGATTTCTTAAAAAACAGGAATTTTTAGAAAATGTGTTTTATTTCATAAATGGAATCGACAAAGTATGCACATTCTATGCCATAACGTCTTTCTATAGTTTGCGCACGCGTCCGGAAATAAGAAAAGCTTACTTCCCCCGTTTTTTAAAATCACAGCTTCTAGAAGGTTTACATGATTTCTTAAAAAACACGAGTTTTTAGAAAATGTGTTTTATTTCATAAATGGAATCTACAAAGTATGCACATTCTATATCATAACGACTTTCTATAGTTTGCGCATGCGTCCGAAAATTAGAAAAGCTTACTTCCCCTATTTTTTAAAATCACAGCTTCTAAAAGGTTTACATTATTTCGTAAAAAACACGAGTTTGTAGAAAATTTGTTTTATTTCATAAATGGAATCTACAAAGTATGCACATTCTATGTCATAACGACTTTCTATAGTTTCCCATGCGTCCAGAAATAAGAAACGCTTACATCCATCATTTTTTAAAATCACAGCTTCTAGAAATAAGAAAAGCTTACTTCCACCGTTTTTTAAAATCACAGCTTCTAGAAGGTTTACATGATTTCATAAAAAACACGAGTTTTTAGAAAATGTGTTTTATTTCATAAATGGAATCTACAAAGTATGCACATTCTACGTCATAACGACATTCTATAGTTTGCGCATGTGTCCGGAAAAAAGAGAAGCTTACTTCCACCGTTTTTTAAAATCACAGCTTCTAGAAGGTTTACATGATTTCGTAAAAAACACAAGTTTTTAGAAAATGTGTTTTACTTCATAAATGGAATCTTCAAAGTATGCACCTTCTACGTCATAACGACTTTCTATAGTTTGCGCATGCGTCCGGAAATAAGAAAAGCTTACTTCCCCCGTTTTTTGAAATCACAGCTTCTGGAAGTTTTAAATGATTTCTTAAAAAACACGAGTTTTTAGAAAATGTGTTTTATTTCATCAATGGAATTTACAAAGTATGCACATTCTACGTCATAACGACTTTCGATAGTTTGCGCATGCGTCCGGAAATAAGAAATTCTTACTTCCCCAGTTTTTTAAAATCACAACTTCTAGAAGGTTTACATGATTTCTTAAAAAACACGAGTTTTTAGAAAATGTGTTTTATTTCATAAATGGAATCAACAAAGTATGCTCATTCTACGTCATAACGACTTTCTATAGTTTGCGCATGCGTCCGGAAATAAGAAAAGCTTACTTCCACCGTTTTTTAAAATCACAGCTTCTAGAAGGTTTACATGATTTCTTAAAAAACACGAGTTTTTAGAAAATGTGTTTTATTTCATCAATGGAATCTACAAAGTATGCACATTCTACGTCATAACGACTTTCTATAGTTTCCGCATGCGTCCAGAAATAAGAAAAGCTTACTTCCCCAGTTTTTTAAAATCACAGCTTCTAGAAGGTTTACATGATTTCTTAAAAAACAGGAATTTTTAGAAAATGTGTTTTATTTCATAAATGGAATCGACAAAGTATGCACATTCTATGCCATTACGTCTTTCTATAGTTTGCGCATGCGTTCGGAAATAAGAAAAACTTACTTCCCCCGTTTTTTAAAATCACAGCTTCTAGAAGGTTTACATGATTTCTTAAAAAACACGAGTTTTTAGAAAATGTGTTTTATTTCATAAATGGAATCAACAAAGTATGCACATTCTACGCCATAACGTCTTTCTATAGTTTGCGCATGCGTTCGGAAATAAGAAAAACTTACTTCCCCCGTTTTTTAAAATCACAGCTTCTAGAAGGTTTACATGATTTATTAAAAAACACGAGTTTTTAGAAAATGTGTTTTATTTCATCAATGGAATCAACAAAGTATGCACATTCTACGTCATAAGGACTTTCTATAGTTTGCGCATGCGTTTGGAAATAAGAAAAGCTTACTTCTCTCGTTTTTTAAATTCACAGCTTCTAGAAGGTTTACATGATTTCGTAAAAAACACGAGTTTTTAGAAAATGTGTTTTATTTCAAAAATGGAATCTACAAAGTATGCACATTCTACGTCATAACCCCTTTCTATAGTTTGCGCATGCGTCCGGAAATAAGAAAAGCTTACTTCTCCCGTTTTTTAAAATCACAGCTTCTGAAAGGTTTACATGATTTCTTAAAAAACACGAGTTTTTAGCAAATGTGTTTTATTTCATAAATGGAATCAACAATGTATGCACATTCTACGTCATAACGACTTTCTATAGTTTGCGCATGCGTCCGGAAATAAGAAAAGCTTACTTCCACCGTTTTTTAAAATCACAGCTTCTAGAAGGTTTATATGATTTCGTAAAAAACACAAGTTTTTAGAAAATGTGTTTTACTTCATAAATGGAATCTACGAAGTATGCACATTCTACGTCATAACGACTTTCTTTAGTTTGCGCATGCGTCCGGAAATAAGAAAAGCTTACTTCCCCCGTTTTTTAAAATCACAGCTTCTAGAAGGTTTACATGATTTCTTAAAAAACACGAGTTTTTAGAAAATGTGTTTTATTTAATCAATGGAATCTACAAAGTATGAACATTCTACGTCATAACGACTTTCTATAGTTTGCGCGTGCGTCCGGAAATAAGAAAAGCTTACTTCCCCGGTTTTTTAAAATCACAGCTTCTAGAAGGTTTACATGATTTCTTAAAAAACACGAGTTTTTAGAAAATGTGTTTTCTTTCATAAATGGAATCAAAAAAGTATGCACATTCTACGTCATAACGACTTTCTATAGTTTGCGCATACGTTCGGAAATAAAAAAAGCTTACTTCCCCAGTTTTTTAAAATCACAGCTTCTAGAAGGTTTACATGATTTCTTAAAAAACACGAGTTTTTAGAAAATGTGTTTTATTTCATAAATGGAATCAAAAAAGTATGCACATTCTACATCATAACGACTTTCTATAGTTTGCGCATTCGTCCGGAAATAAGAAAAGCTTACTTCCACCGTTTTTTAAAATCACATGTTCAAGAAGGTTTACATGATTTCCTAAAAAACATGAGTTTTTAGAAAATGTGTTTTATTTCATAAATGGAATCTACAAAGTGTGCACATTCTATGTCATAACGACTTTCTATAGTTTGCGCACGCGTCCGGAAATAAGAAAAGCTTACTTCCCCCGTTTTTTAAAATCACAGCTTCTAGAAGGTTTACATGAATTCTTAAAAAACACGAGTTTTTAGAAAATGTGTTTTATTTCGTAAATGGAATCTACAAAGTATGCAGATTCTACGTCATACCGACTTTCTATAGTTTGCACATGCGTCTTGAAATAAGAAAAGCCTACTTCCCCTATTTTTTAAAATCACAGCTTCTAAAAGGTTTACATGATTTCGTAAAAAACACGAGTTTGTAGAAAATTTGTTTTATTTCATAAATGGAATCTACAAAGTATGCACATTCTATGTCATAACGACTTTCTATAGTTTGCCCATGCGTCCAGAAATAAGAAACGCTTACATCCATCATTTTTTAAAATCACAACTTCTAGAAGGTTTACATTATTTCGTAAAAAACACGAGTTTTAAGAAAATGTGTTTTATTTCATAAATGGAATCAACAAAGTATGCACATTCTACGTCATAACGACTTTGTATAGTTTGCGCATGCGTCTGGAAATAAGAAAAGCTTACTTCCACCGTTTTTTAAAATCACAGCTTCTAGAAGGTTTACATCATTTCATAAAAAACACGAGTTTTTAGAAAATGTGTTTTATTTCATAAATGGAATCTACAAAGTATGCACATTCTACGTCATAAGGACATTCTATAGTTTGCGCATGCGTCCGGAAAAAAGAGAAGCTTACTTCCACCGTTTTTTAAAATCACAGCTTCTAGAAGGTTTACATGATTTCGTAAAAAACACAAGTTTTTAGAAAATGTGTTTTACTTCATAAATGGAATCTTCAAAGTATGCACATTCTACGTCATAACGACTTTCTATAGTTTGTGCATGCGTCCGGAAATAAGAAAAGCTTACTTCCCCCGTTTTTTAAAATCACAGCTTCTAGAAGTTTTACATGATTTCTTAAAAAACACGAGTTTTTAGAAAATGTGTTTTATTTCATCAATGGAATTTACAAAGTATGCACATTCTACGTCATAACGACTTTCTATAGTTTGCGCATACGTTCGGAAATAAAAAAAGCTTACTTCCCCAGTTTTTTAAAATCACAGCTTCTAGAAGGTTTACATGATTTCTTAAAAAACACGAGTTTTTAGAAAATGTGTTTTCTTTCATAAATGGAATCAAAAAAGTATGCACATTCTACGTCATAACGACTTTCTATAGTTTGCGCATACGTTCGGAAATAAAAAAAGCTTACTTCCCCAGTTTTTTAAAATCACAGCTTCTAGAAGGTTTACATGATTTCGTAAAAAACACGAGTTTTTAGAAAATGTGTTTTATTTCATCAATGCAATCTACATAGTATGCACATTCTACGTCATAATGACTTTCTATAGTTTGTGCATGCGTCCGGAAATAAGAAAAGCTTACTTCCCTAGTTTTTTAAAATCACCGTTTCTAGAAGGTTTACATGATTTCTTAAAAAACACAAGTTTTTAGAAAATGTGTTTTCTTTCATAAATGGAATCAACAAAGTATGCACATTCTACGTCATAACGACTTTCTATAGTTTGCGCATGCGTTTGGAAACAAGAAAAGCTTACTTCCCCCGTATTTTAAAATCACAGCTTCTAGAAGGTTTACATGATTTCTTAAAAAACAAGAGTTTTTAGAAAATGTGTTTTATTTTATAAATGGAATCAACAAAGTATGCACATTCTACATCAGAACGACTTTCTATAGTTTGCGTATGCGTCCGGAAATAAGAAAAGCTTACTTCCCCCGTTTTTTAAAATCACAGCTTCTAGAAGGTTTACATGATTTCGTAAAAAACACGAGTTTTTAGAAAATGTGTTTTATTTCATAAATGGAATCAACAAAGTATGCACATTCTACGTCAGAACGACTTTCTATAGTTTGCGCATGTGTCTGGAAATAAGAAAAGCTTACTTCCACCGTTTTTTAAAATCACACCTTCTAGAAGGTTTACATGATTTCATAAAAAACATGAGTTTTTAGAAAATGTGTTTTATTTCATAAATGGAATCTACAAAGTCTGCACATTCTATGTCATAACGAGTTTCTGTAGTTTGCGCATGCATCCCGAAATAAGAAAAGCTTACTTCCCCCATTTTTTAAAATCACAGCTTCTAGAAGGTTTACATGATTTCGTAAAAAACACGAGTTTTTAGAAAATGTGTTTTATTTCATAAATGGAATCAACAAAGTATGCACATTCCACGTCATAACGAATTTCTACAGTTTGCTTATTCGTCCGAAAATAAGAAAAGCTTACTGCCCCTATTTTTTAAAATCACAGCTTCTAGAAGGTTTACATGATTTCGTAAAAAACACGAGTTTTTAGAAAATGTGTTTTATTTCATAAATGGTATCTACAAAGTATGCACATTCTACGTCATAACGACTTTCTATAGTTTGCGCATGCATCCGGAAATAAGAAAAGCTTACTTCCCCTGTTTTTTAAAATCACAGCTTCTAGAAGGTTTACATGATTTCTTAAAAAACACGAGTTTTTAGAAAATATGTTTTATTTCATAAATGGAATCAACAAAGTATGCACATTCTACGTCATAACAACTTTCTATAGTTTGCGCATGCGTCCGGAAATAAGAAAAGCTTACTTCCCCCGTTTTTTAAAATCACAACTTCTAGAAGGTTTACATGATTTCTTAAAAAACACGAGTTTTTAGAAAATGTGTTTTATTTCATAAATAGAATCAACAAAGTATGCACATTCTACGTCATAACGACTTTCTATAGTTTGCACATGCGTCCGGAAATAAGAAAAGCTTACTTCCCCGGTTTTTTAAAATCACAGCTTCTAGAAGGTTTACATGATTTCTTAAAAAACACGAGTTTTTAGAAAATGTGTTTTCTTTCATAAATGGAATCAAAAAAGTATGCACATTCTACGTCATAACGACTTTCTATAGTTTGCGCATACGTTCGGAAATAAAAAAAGCTTACTTCCCCAGTTTTTTAAAATCACAGCTTCTAGAAGGTTTACATGATTTCGTAAAAAACACGAGTTTTTAGAAAATGTGTTTTATTTCATCAATGCAATCTACATAGTATGCACATTCTACGTCATAATGACTTTCTATAGTTTGTGCATGCGTCCGGAAATAAGAAAAGCTTACTTCCCTAGTTTTTTAAAATCACCGTTTCTAGAAGGTTTACATGATTTCTTAAAAAACACAAGTTTTTAGAAAATGTGTTTTCTTTCATAAATGGAATCAACAAAGTATGCACATTCTACGTCATAACGACTTTCTATAGTTTGCGCATGCGTTTGGAAACAAGAAAAGCTTACTTCCCCCGTATTTTAAAATCACAGCTTCTAGAAGGTTTACATGATTTCTTAAAAAACAAGAGTTTTTAGAAAATGTGTTTTATTTTATAAATGGAATCAACAAAGTATGCACATTCTACATCAGAACGACTTTCTATAGTTTGCGTATGCGTCCGGAAATAAGAAAAGCTTACTTCCCCCGTTTTTTAAAATCACAGCTTCTAGAAGGTTTACATGATTTCGTAAAAAACACGAGTTTTTAGAAAATGTGTTTTATTTCATAAATGGAATCAACAAAGTATGCACATTCTACGTCAGAACGACTTTCTATAGTTTGCGCATGTGTCTGGAAATAAGAAAAGCTTACTTCCACCGTTTTTTAAAATCACACCTTCTAGAAGGTTTACATGATTTCATAAAAAACATGAGTTTTTAGAAAATGTGTTTTATTTCATAAATGGAATCTACAAAGTCTGCACATTCTATGTCATAACGAGTTTCTGTAGTTTGCGCATGCATCCCGAAATAAGAAAAGCTTACTTCCCCCATTTTTTAAAATCACAGCTTCTAGAAGGTTTACATGATTTCGTAAAAAACACGAGTTTTTAGAAAATGTGTTTTATTTCATAAATGGAATCAACAAAGTATGCACATTCCACGTCATAACGAATTTCTACAGTTTGCTTATTCGTCCGAAAATAAGAAAAGCTTACTGCCCCTATTTTTTAAAATCACAGCTTCTAGAAGGTTTACATGATTTCGTAAAAAACACGAGTTTTTAGAAAATGTGTTTTATTTCATAAATGGTATCTACAAAGTATGCACATTCTACGTCATAACGACTTTCTATAGTTTGCGCATGCATCCGGAAATAAGAAAAGCTTACTTCCCCTGTTTTTTAAAATCACAGCTTCTAGAAGGTTTACATGATTTCTTAAAAAACACGAGTTTTTAGAAAATATGTTTTATTTCATAAATGGAATCAACAAAGTATGCACATTCTACGTCATAACAACTTTCTATAGTTTGCGCATGCGTCCGGAAATAAGAAAAGCTTACTTCCCCCGTTTTTTAAAATCACAACTTCTAGAAGGTTTACATGATTTCTTAAAAAACACGAGTTTTTAGAAAATGTGTTTTATTTCATAAATAGAATCAACAAAGTATGCACATTCTACGTCATAACGACTTTCTATAGTTTGCACATGCGTCCGGAAATAAGAAAAGCTTACTTCCACCGTTTTTCAAAATCACAGCTTCTAGAAGGTTTACATGATTTCGTAAAAAACACGAGTTTTTAGAAAATGTGTTTTATTTCATAAATGGAATGAACAAAGTATGCACATTCTACGTCATAATGACTTTCTATAGATTATGCATGCGTTTGGAAATAAGAAAAGCTTACTTCCCCCATTTTTTAAAATCACAGCTTCTAGAAGGTTTACATGATTTCTTAAAAAACACGAGTTTTTAGAAAATGTGTTTTATTTCATAAATGGAATCAGCAAAGTATGCACATTCTACGTCATAATGACTTTCTATAGTTTGCGCATGCGTCCGGAAATAAGAAAAGCTTACATCCCCCGTTTTTTAAAATCACAGCTTCTAGAAGGTTTACATGATTTTGTAAAAAACACGAGTTTTTAGAAAATGTGTTTTATTTCATAAATGGAATCAACAAAGTATGCACATTCTACGTCATAACGACTTTCTATAGTTTGCGCATGCATTTGGAAATAAGAAAAGCTTACTTCCCCCGTTTTTTAAAATCACAGTTTCTAGAAGGTTTACATGATTTCTTAAAAAACACGAGTTTTTAGAAAATGTGTTTTATTTCATCAATAGAATCAACAAAGTATGCACATTCTACGTCATAACGACTTTCTATAGTTTGCGCATTCGTCCTGAAATAAGAAAAGCTTACCTCCAAGGTTTTTTAAAATCACAGCTTCTAAAAGGTTTACATGATTTCGTAAAAAACACGAGTTTTTAGAAAATGTTTTTTATTTCATAAATGGTATCTACAAAGTATGCACATTCTACGTCATAACGACTTTCTATAGTTTGCGCATGCATCCGGAAATAAGAAACGCTTACTTCCCCCGTTTTTTAAAATCACAGCTTCTAGAAGGTTTACATGATTTCGTAAAAGACACGAGTTTTTAGAAAATGTGTTTTATTTCATAAATGGAATCTACAAAGTATGCACATTCTACGTCATAACGAATTTCTATAGTTTTCGCATGCGTTTGGAAATAAGAAAAGCTTACTTCCCCCGTTTTTTAAAATCACAGCTTCTAGAAGGTTTACATGATTTCTTAAAAAACACGAGTTTTTAGAAAATGTGTTTTATTTCATAAATAGAATCAACAAAGTATGCACATTCTACGTCATAACGGCTTTCTATAGTTTGCGCATGCATCCGGAAATAAGAGAAGCTTACTTCCACCGTTTTTGAAAATCTCAGCTTCTAGAAGGTTAACATGATTTCGTTAAAAACACAAGTTTTTAGAAAATGTGTTTTATTTCATAAATGGAATCTACAAAGTATGCACATTCTACGTCATAACGAATTTCTATAGTTTTCGCATGCGTTTGGAAATAAGAAAAGCTTACTTCCCCCGTTTTTTAAAATCACAGCTTCTAGAAGGTTTACATGATTTCTTAAAAAACACGAGTTTTTAGAAAATGTGTTTTATTTCATAAATAGAATCAACAAAGTATGCACATTCTACGTCATAACGGCTTTCTATAGTTTGCGCATGCGTCCGGAAATAAGAGAAGCTTACTTCCACCGTTTTTGAAAATCTCAGCTTCTAGAAGGTTAACATGATTTCGTTAAAAACACGAGTTTTTAGAAAATGTGTTTTATTTCATAAATGGAATCTACAAAGTATGCACATTCTATGTCATAACAAATTTCTATAGTTTGTGCATGCGTCCGGAAATAAGAAAAGCTTACTTCCACCGTTTTTTAAAATCACGGCTTCTAAAAGATTTACATGATTTCGTAAAAAACACGAGTTTTTAGAAAACGTGTTTTGTTTCATAAATGGAATCTACAAAGTATGCAAATTCTACGTCATAACGTATTTCTATAGTTTGCGCATGCTTCCGAAAATAAGAAAATCTTACTTCCCCCGTTTTTTAAAATCACAGCTTCTAGAAGGTTTACACGATTTCATAAAAAACACGAGTTTTTAGAAAATGTGTTTTATTTCATAAATGGAATCTACAAAGTATGCACATTCTATGTCATAACGACTTTCTATAGTTTGCGCATGCGTCCGGAAATAAGAAAAGCTTTCTTCCCCCGTTTTTTAAAATCACAGCTTCTGGAAGATTTACATGATTTCGTAAAAAACACGAGTTTTTAGAAAATTTGTTTTATTTCATAAATGGAATCTACAAAGTATGCACATTCTATGTCATAACGACTTTCTATAGTTTGCGCATGCATCCGGAAATAAGAAACGCTTACATCCACCGTTTTTTAAAATCACAGCTTCTAGAAGGTTTACATGATTTCGTAAAAAACACGAGTTTTTAGAAAATGTGTTTTATTTCATCAATGGAATCTACAAAGTATGCACATTCTACGTCATAACGACTTTCTATAGTTTGCGCACGCGTACGGAAATAAGAAAAGCTTCCTTCCCCCGTTTTTTAAAATCACAGCTTTTAGAAGGTTTACATGATTTTGTAAAAAACACGAGTTTTTAGAAAATTTGTTTTATTTCATAAATGGAATCTACAAAGTATGCACATTCTACGTCATAACGACTTTCTATAGTTTGCGCACGCGTCTGGAAATAAAAAAAGCTTCCTTCCCCCGTTTTTTAAAATCACAGCTTCTAGAAGGTTTACATGATTTCGTAAAAAACACGAGTTTTTAGAAAATGTATTTTATTTCATAAATGGAATCTACAAAGTATGCACATTCTACGTCATAACGACTTTCAATAGTTTGCGCATGCGTCCGGAAATAAGAAAAGCTTACTTCCCCCGTTTTTTAAAATCACAGCTTCTAGAAGCTTTACATGATTTCTTAAAAAACACAAGTTTTTAGAAAATGTGTTTTATCTCATCAATGGAATCTACAAAGTATGCACATTCTACGTCATAACGACCTTCTATACTTTGCGCATGCGTCCGGAAATAAGAAAAGCTTCCTTCCCCCGTTTTTTAAAATCACAGCTTCTAGAAGGTTTACATGATTTCGTAAAAAACACGAGTTTTTAGAAAATGTGTTTTATTTCTTAAATGGAATGAACAAAGTATGCACATTGTACGTCATAACGACTTTCTATAGTTTGCGCATGCGTTTGGAAATAAGAAAAGCTTACTCCCCCCGTTTTTTAAAATCACAGCTTCTAGAAGGTTTACATGATTTCTTAAAAAACACGAGTTTTTAGAAAATGTGTTTTATTTCATAAATGGAATCAAGAAAGTATGCACATTCTACGTCATAACAACTTTCTATAGTTTGCGCATGCGTTTGGAAATAAGAAAAGCTTACTTCCCCCGTTTTTTAAAATCACAGCTTCTAGAAGGTTTACATGATTTCTTAAAAAAAACGAGTTTTTAGAAAATGTGTTTTATTTCATAAATGGAATCAACAAAGTATGCACATTCTACGTCATAACGAATTTCTATAGATTATGCATGCGTTTGGAAGTAAGAAAAGCTTACTTCCCCCATTTTTTAAAATCACAGCTTCTAGAACATTTACATGATTTCTTAAAAAACACGAGTTTTTAGAAAATGTGTTTTATATCATAAATGGAATCAACAAAGTATGCACATTCTACGTCATAACGACTTTCTATAGTTTGCGCATGCGTCCGGAAATAAGAAATGCTTACTTCCACCGTTTTTTAAAATCATAGCTTCTAGAAGGTTTACATGATTTCTTAAAAAACACGAGTATTTAGAAAATGTGTTTTATTTCATAAATGGAATCAACAAAGTATGCACATTCTACGTCATAACGACTTTCTATAGTTTGCGCATTCGTCCACAAATAAGAAAAGCTTACTTCCACCGTTTTTTAAAACCACAGCTTCTAGAAGGTTTACATTATTTCGTAAAAAACACGCATTTTTAGAAAATGTGTTTTATTTGATAAATGGAATCTACAAAGTATGCACATTCTACGTCATAACGACCTTCTATACTTTGCGCATGCGTCCGGAAATAAGAAAAGCTTCCTTCCCCCGTTTTTTAAAATCACAGCTTCTAGAAGGTTTACATGATTTCGTAAAAAACACGACTTTTTAGAAAATGTGTTTTATTTGATAAATGGAATCTACAAAGTATGCACATTCTACGTCATAACGACTTTCTATTGTTTGCGCATGCGTCCGGAAATAAGAAAAGCTTACTTCCCCCGTTTTTTAAAATCACAGCTTCTAGAAGGTTTACCTGATTTCTTAAAAAACACGAGTTTTTAGAAAATGTGTTTTATTTCATAAATGGAATCAACAAAGTATGCACATTCTATGTCATAACTACTTTCTATAGTTTGCGCATGCGTTTGGAAATAAGAAAAGCTTACTTCCCCCGTTTTTTAAAATCACAGCTTCTAGAAGGTTTCCATGATTTCTTAAAAAACACGAGTTTTTAGAAAATGTGTTTTATTTCATAAATGGAATCAACAAAGTATGCACATTCTACGTCATAACTAATTTCTATAGTTTGCCTATGCGTTTGGAAATAAGAAAAGCTTACTTCCCCCGTTTTTTAAAATCACAGCTTCTAGAAGGTTTACATGATTTCTTAAAAAACACGAGTTTTAAGAAAATGTGTTTTATTTGATAAATGGAATCAACAAAGTATGCACATTCTACGTCATAACGACTTTCTATAGTTTGCGCATGCGTCCAGAAATAAGAAAAGCTTACTTCCACTGCTTTTTTAAAATCACAGCTTCTAGAAGGTTTACATGATTTCGTAAAAAACACGAGTTTTTAGAAAATGTGTTTTATTTCATAAATGGAATCTAAAAAGTATGCAAATTCTACGTCATAACGTATTTCTATAGTTTGCGCATGCTTCCGAAAATAAGAAAAGCTTACTTCCCCCGTTTTTTAAAATCACAGCTTCTAGAAGGTTTACACTATTTCGTAAAAAACACGAGTTTTTAGAAAATGTGTTTTATTTCATAAATGGAATCTACAAAGTATGCACATTCTACGTCATAACGACTTTCTATAGTTTGCGCATGCGTCCGGAAATAAGAAAAGCTTTCTTCCCCCGTTTTTTAAAATCACAGCTTCTAGAAGGGTTACATGATTTCGTAAAAAACACGAGTTTTTAGAAAATTTGTTTTATTTCATAAATGGAATCTACAAAGTATGCACATTCTATGTCATAACGAATTTCTATAGTTTGCGCATGCGTCCGGAAATTAGAAACGCTTACATCCACCGTTTTTTAAAATCACAGCTTCTAGAAGGTTTACATGATTTCGTAAAAAACACGAGTTTTTAGAAAATGTGTTTTATTTCATCAATGGAATCTACAAAGTATGCACATTCTACGTCATAACGACTTTCTATAGTTTGCGCACGCGTCCGGAAATAATAAAAGCTTACTTCCCCCGTTTTTTAAAATCACAGCTTCTAGAAGGTTTACACGATTTCGTAAAAAACACGAGTTTTTAGAAAATGTGTTTTATTTCATAAATGGAATCTACAAAGTATGCACATTCTACGTCATAACGACTTCCTATAGTTTGCGCATGCGTCTGTAAATAAGAAAAGCTTTCTTCCCCCGTTTTTTAAAATCACAGCTTCTAGAAGGTTTACATGATTTCGTAAAAAACACGAGTTTTTAGAAAATTTATTTTATTTCATAAATTGAATCTACAAAGTATGCAGATTCTACGTCATAACGACTTTCTATACTTTGCGCATGCGTCCGGAAATAAGAAACGCTTACATCCACCGTTTTTTAAAATCACAGCTTCTAGAAGGTTTACATGATTTCGTAAAAAACACGAGTTTTTAGAAAATGTGTTTTATTTCATAAATGGAATCAACAAAGTATGCACATTCTATGTCATAACCATTTTGTATAGATTGCGCATGCGTCTGGAATTGAGAAAAGCTTCCTTCCACCGTTTTTTAAAATCAAAGCTTCTAGAAGGTTTACATGATTTCGTAAAAAACACGAGTTTTTAGAAAACGTGTTTTATTTCATAAATGGAATCAACAAAGTATGCACATTCTACGTCATAACGATTTTCTATAGTTTGCGCATTCGTCCAGAAATAAGAAAAGCTTACTTCCACCGTTTTTTAAAATCACTGCTTCTAGAAGGTTTACATGATTTCGTAAAAAACACGATTTTTTAAAAATGTGTTTTATTTCATAAATGGAATCAACAAAGTATGCACCTTCTACGTCATAACGACTTTCTATAGTTTGCGCATGCGTTTGGAAATAAGAAAAGCTTACTTCCCCCGTTTTTTAAAATCACAGCTTCTAGAAGGTTTACATGATTTCTTAAAAAACACGAGTTTTTAGAAAATGTGTTTTATTTCATAAATAGAATCAACAAAGTATGCACATTCTACGTCATAACGACTTTCTATAGTTTGCACATGCGTCCGGAAATAAGAAAAGCTTACTTCCACCGTTTTTAAAAATCACAGCTTCTAGAAGCTTTACATGATTTCGTAAAAAACACGAGTTTTTAGAAAATGTGTTTTATTTCATAAATGGAATCAACAAAGTATGCACATTCTACGTCATAACGAATTTCTATAGATTATGCATGCGTTTGGAAATAAGAAAAGCTTACTTCCCCCATTTTTTAAAATCACAGCTTCTAGAAGGTTTACATGATTTCTTAAAAAACACGAGTTTTTAGAAAATGTGTTTTATTTCATAAATGGAATCAACAAAGTATGCACATTCTACGTCATAACGACTATCTATAGTTTGCGCATGCGTCCGGAAATAAGAAATGCTTACTTCCACCGTTTTTTAAAATCACAGCTTCTAGAAGGTTTACATGATTTCTTAAAAAACACGAGTTTTTAGAAAATATGTTTTATTTCATAAATGGAATCAACAAAGTATGCACATTCTACGTCATAACGACTTTCTATAGTTTGCGCATTCGTCCGCAAATAAGAAAAGCTTACTTCCACCGTTTTTTAAAATCACAGCTTCTAGAAGGTTTACATGATTTCGTAAAAAACACGACTTTTGAGAAAATGTGTTTTATTTGATAAATGGAATCTACAAAGTATGCACATTCTACGTCATAACGACTTTCTATAGTTTGCCCATGCGTCCGGAAATAAGAAAAGCTTACTTCCCCCGTTTTTTAAAATCACAGCTTCTAGAAGGTTTACATGATTTCTTAAAAAACAAGAGTTTTTAGAAAAAGTGTTTTATTTCATAAATGGAATCAACAAAGTATGCACATTCTATGTCATAACTACTTTCTATAGTTTGTGCATGCGTTTGGAAATAATAAAAGCTTACTTCCCCCGTTTTTTAAAATCACAGCTTCTAGAAGGTTTACATGATTTCTTAAAAAACACGAGTTTTTAGAAAATGTGTTTTATTTCATAAATGGAATCAACAAAGTATGCACATTCTACGTCATAACTACTTTCTATACTTTGCGCATGCGTTTGGAAATAAGAAAATCTTACTTCCCCCGTTTTTTAAAATCACAGCTTCTAGAAGGTTTACATGATTTCTTAAAAAACACGAGTTTTAGGAAAATTTGTTTTATTCCATAAATGGAATCAACAAAGTATGCACATTCTACGTCATAACGACTTTCTATAGTTTGTGCATGCGTCCAGAAATAAGAAAAGCTTACTTCCACTGTTTTTTAAAATCACAGCTTCTAGAAGGTTTACATGATTTCGTAAAAAACACGAGTTTTTAGAAAATGTGTTTTATTCCATAAATGGAATCTACAAAGTATGCCCATTCTACGTCATAACGTATTTCTATAGTTTGCGCATGCTTCCGAAAATAAGAAAGCTTACTTCCCCCGTTTTTTAAAATCACAGCTTCTAGAAGGTTTACACGATTTCGTAAAAAACAGGAGTTTTTAGAAAATGTGTTTTATTTCATAAATGGAATCTACAAAGTATGCACATTCTACGTCATAACGACTTCCTATAGTTTGCGCATGCGTCTGTAAATAAGAAAAGCTTTCTTCCCCCGTTTTTTAAAATCACAGCTTCTAGAAGGTTTACATGATTTCGTAAAAAACACGAGTTTTTAGAAAATTTGTTTTATTTCATAAATGGAATCTACAAAGTATGTAGATTCTACGTCATAACGACTTTCTATGCTTTGCGCATGCGTCCGGAAATAAGAAACGCTTACATCCACCGTTTTTTAAAATCACAGCTTCTAGAAGGTTTACATGATTTCGTAAAAAACACGAGTTTTTAGAAAATGTGTTTTATTTCATAAATGGAATCAACAAAGTATGCACATTCTACGTCATAACCACTTTGTATAGATTGCGCATGCGTCTGGAATTGAGAAAAGCTTCCTTCCACCGTTTTTTAAAATCACAGCGTCTAGAAGGTTTACATGATTTCGCAAAAAACACGAGTTTTTAGAAAATGTGTTTTATTTCATAAATGGAATCTACAAAGTATGCACATTCTACGTCATAACGACTTTCAATAGTTTGCGCATGCGTCCGGAAATAAGAAAAGCTTACTTCCCCCATTTTTTAAAATCACAGCTTCTAGAAGCTTTACATGATTTCTTAAAAAACACAAGTTTTTAGAAAATGTGTTTTATTTCATCAATGGAATCTACAAAGTATGCACATTCTACGTCATAACGACTTTCTATAGTTTGCACATACATCCGGAATAAGAAAAGCTTACTTCCCCAGTTTTTTAAAATCACAGCTTCTAGAAGGTTTACATGATTTCTTAAAAAACACGAGTTTTTAGAAAATGTGTTTTCTTTCATAAATGGAATCAAGAAATTATGCACATTCTACGTCATAACGACTTTCTATAGTTTGCGCATGCGTTTGGAAATAAGAAAAGCTTACTTCCCCCGTTTTTTAAAATCACAGCTTCTAGAAGGTTTACATGATTTCTTAAAAAAATACGAGTTTTTAGAAAATGTGTTTTCTTTCATAAATGGAATCAACAAAGTATGCACATTCTACGTCATAATGACTTTCTATAGTTTGCGCATGCGTTTGGAAATAAGAAAATCTTACTTCCCCCGTTTTTTAAAATCACAGCTTCTAGAAGGTTTAGATGATTTCTAAAAAAACACGAGTTTTTATAAAATGTGTTTTATTTAATAAATGGAATCTACAAAGTATGCACATTCTATGACATAATGACTTTCTATAGTTTGCGCACGCGTCCGGAAATAAGAAAAGCTTACTTCCCCCGTTTTTTAAAATCACAGCTTCTAGAAGGTTTACATGATTTCTTAAAAAACATGAGTTTTTAGAAAATGTGTTTTATTTCATAAATGGAATCATCAAAGTATGCACATTCTACATCATAACAACTTTCTATAGTTTGCGCATTCGTCCGGAAATAAGAAAAGCTTACTTTCCCCGTTTTTTAAAATCACAGCTTCTAGAAGGTTTACATGATTTCTTAAAAAACACGAGTTTTTAGAAAATGTGTTTTATTTCATAAATGGAATCAACAAAGTATGCACATTCTACGTCATAACTACTTTCTATACTTTGCGCATGCGTTTGGAAATAAGAAAATCTTACTTCCCCCGTTTTTTAAAATCACAGCTTCTAGAAGGTTTACATGATTTCATAAAAAACACGAGCTTTTGGAAAATGTGTTTTCTTTCATAAATGGAATCAACAGAGTATGCACATTCTACGTCATAACGACTTTCTATAGTTTGCGCATGCGTTTGGAAATAAGAAAATCTTACTTCCCCCGTTTTTTAAAATCACAGCTTCTAGAAGGTTTACATGATTTCTTAAAAAACACGAGTTTTTAGAAAATCTGTTTTATTTCATAAATGGAATCATCAAAGTATGCACATTCTACCTCATAACAACTTTCTATAGTTTGCGCATTCGTCCGGAAATAAGAAAAGCTTACTTCCACTGTTTTTTAAAATCACAGCTTCTAGAAGGTTTATATGATTTCGTAAAAAACACAAGTTTTTAGAAAATGTGTTTTACTTCATAAATGGAATCTACAAAGTATGCACATTCTACGTCATAACGACTTTCTATAGTTTGCGCACGTGTCCGGAAATAAGAAAAGCTTACTTCCCCCGTTTTTTAAAATCACAGCTTTTAGAAGGTTTACATGATTTCTTAAAAAACGCGAGTTTTTAGAAAATGTGTTTTATTTCTTAAATGGAATCATCAAAGTATGCACATTCTACATCATAACAACTTTCTATAGTTTGCGCATTCGTCCGGAAATAAGAAAAGCTTACTTCCACCGTTTTTTAAAATCACAGCTTCTAGAAGGTTTACATGATTTCCTAAAAAACATGAGTTTTTAGAAAATGTGTTTTATTTCATAAATGGAATCTACAAAGTATGCACATTCTACGTCCTAACGAATTTCTATCGTTTGCGCACGCGTCCGGAAATAAGAAAAGCTTACTTCCCCCGTTTTTTAAAATCACAGCTTCTAGAAGGTTTACATAATTTCGTGAAAAACATGAGTTTTTAGAAAATGTGTTTTATTTCATAAATGGAATCAACAAACTATGCACATTCTACATCATAACGACTTTCTATAGTTTGCGCATTCGTCCGGAAATAAGAAAAGCTTACTTCCACCGTTTTTTAAAATCACAGCTTCTAGAAGGTTTACATGATTTCCTAAAAAACATGAGTTTTTAGAAAATGTGTTTTATTTAATAAATGGAATCTACAAAGTATGCACATTCTACGTCGTAACGACTTTCTATAGTTTGCGCACGCGTACGGAAATAAGAAAAGCTTACTTCCCCCGTTTTTTAAAATCACAGCTTCTAGAAGGTTGACATGATTTCGTAAAAAACATGATTTTTTAGAAAAAGTGTTTTATTTCATAAATGGAATCTACAAAGTATGCACATTCTACGTCATAACGACATTCTATAGTTCGCGCATGCCTCCGGAAATAAGAAAAGCTTACTTCCACCGTTTTTTAAAATCACAGCTTCTAGAAGGTTTACATGATTTCGTAAAAAACACGATTTTTTAGAAAATGTGTTTTATTTCATAAATGGAATCTACAAATTATGCACATTCTACGTCATAACGACTTTCTATAGTTTGCGCATGCGTCCGGAAATAAGAAAAGCTTACTTCCACCGTTTTTTAAAATCACAGCTTCTCGAAGGTTTACATGATTTCGTAAAAAACACGGGTTTTTAGAAAATTTGTTTTATTTCATAAATGGAATCTACAAAGTATGCACATTCTACGTCGTAACGACTTTCTATAGTTTGCGGATGCATCTGGAAATAAGAAAAGCTTACTTCCACCGTTTTTTAAAATCACAGCTTCTAGAAGGTTTACATGATTTTGTAAAAAACATGAGTTTTTGGAAAATGTATTTTATTTCATAAATGGAATCTATAGAGTATGCTCATTCTACGTCATAACGACTTTCTATAGTTTGTGCATGCATCCGGAAATAAGAAACGCTTACTTCCCCCGTTTTTTAATATCACAGCTTCTAGAAGGTTTACATGATTTCGTAAAAAACACGAGTTTTTGGAAAATGTGTTTTATTTCATAAATGGAATCTACAAAGTATGCACATTCTACATCATATCGACATTCTATAGTTTGCGCATGCGTCCGGAAATAAGAAAAGCTTACTTCCACCGTTTTTTAAAATCACAGCTTCTAGAAGGTTTACATGATTTCGTAAAAAACACGAGTTTTTAGAAAATGTGTTTTATTTCATAAATGGAATCTACAAAGTATGCACATTCTACGTCATAATGACTTTCTATAGTTTGCGCATGCGTCCGGATATAAGAAAAGCTTACTTCCCCAGTTTTTTAAAATCACAGCTTCTAGAAGGTTTACATGATTTCTTAAAAAACAAAAGTTTTTAGAAAATGTGTTTTCTTTCATAAATGGAATCAACAAAGTATGCACATTCTACATCATAACGACTTTCTATAGTTTGCGCATGCGTTTGGAAATAAGAAAAGCTTACTTCCCCCGTTTTTTAAAATCACAGCTTCTAGAAGGTTTACATGATTTCGTAAAAAACACGAGTTTTTAGAAAATGTGTTTTATTTCATAAATGGAATCTACAAAGTATGCACATTCTACGTCATCACGACTTTCTATAGTTTGCGCATGCGTCCGGAAATAAGAAATGCTTACTTCCCCCGTTTTTTAAAATCACAGCTTCTAGAAGGTTTACATGATTTCGTAAAAAACACGAGTTTTTAGAAAATGTGTTTTATTTCATAAATGGAATCAACAAAGTATGCACATTCTACGTCATAACGAATTTCTATAGTTTGCGCATTCGTCCGGAAATAAGAAAAGCTTAATCAACCGTTTTTTAAAATCACAGCTTCTAGAAGGTTTACATGATTTCGTAAAAAACACGAGTTTTTAGAAAATGTGTTTTATTTCATAAATGGAATCTACAAAGTATGCACATTCTACATCATATCGACATTCTATAGTTTGCGCATGCGTCGGGAAATAAGAAAAGCTTACTTCCACCGTTTTTTAAAATCACAGCTTCTAGAAGGTTTACATGATTTCGTAAAAAACACGAGTTTTTAGAAAATGTGTTTTATTTCATAAATGGAATCTACAAAGTATGCACATTCTACGTCATAATGACTTTCTATAGTTTGCGCATGCGTCCGGATATAAGAAAAGCTTACTTCCCCCGTTTTTTAAAATCACATCTTCTAGAAGGTTTACATGATTTCTTAAAAAACATGAGTTTTTAGAAAATGTGTTTTATTTCATAAATGGAATCTACAAAGTATGCACATTCTACGTCATAACGACTTTGTATTGTTTGCGCATGCATCCGGAAATAAAAAAAGCTTACTTCCACCGTTTTTTTAAATCACAGCTTCTAGAAGGTTTACATGATTTCATAAAAAACACGAGTTTTTAGAAAATGTGTTTTATTTCATAAATGGAATCTACAAAGTATGCACATTCTACGTCATAACGACTTTCTATAGTTTGCGCATGCGTTTGGAAATAAGAAAAGCTTACTTCCCTCGTTTTTTAAAATCACAGCTTCTAGAAGGTTTACATGATTTCTTAAAAAACACGAGTTTTTAGAAAATGTGTTTTCTTTCATAAATGGAATCAACAAAGTATGCAAATTCTACGTCATAACGACTTTCTATAGTTTGCGCATGCGTTTGGAAATAAGAAAAGCTTACTTCCCCCGTTTTTTAAAATCACAGCTTCTAGAAGGTTTACATGATTTCTTAAAAAACACGAGTTTTTAGAAAATGTGTTTTATTTCATAAATGGAATCTACAAAGTATGCACATTCTACGTCATAACGACTTTCTATAGTTTGCGCACGCATCCGGAAATAAGAAAAGCTTACTTCCCTCGTTTTTTAAAATCACAGCTTCTAGAAGGTTTACATGATTTTGTAAAAAACACGAGTTTTTAGAAAATGTGTTTTATTTCATAAATGGAATCTACAAAGTATGCACATTCTACGTCATAACGACTTTCTATAGTTTGCGCATGCGTCCGGAAATAAGAAAAGCTTACTTCCACCGTTTTTTAAAATCACAGCTTCTCGAAGGTTTACATGATTTCGTAAAAAACACGGGTTTTTAGAAAATTTGTTTTCTTTCTTAAATGGAATCTACAAAGTATGCACATTCTACGTCGTAACGACTTTCTATAGTTTGCGCATGCATCTGGAAATAAGAAAAGCTTACTTCCACCGTTTTTTAAAATCACAGCTTCTAGAAGGTTTACATGATTTCGTAAAAAACACGAGTTTTTAGAAAATGTGTTTTATTTCATAAATGGAATCAACAAAGTATGCAAATTCTACGTCATAACGACTTTCTATAGTTTGCGAATGCGTCCGGAAATAAGAAACGCTTACTTCCACCGTTTTTTCAAATCACAGCTTCTAGAAGGTTTACATGATTTCGTAAAAAACACGAGTTTTTAGAAAATGTGTTTTATTTCATAAATGGAATCAACAAAGTATGCACATTCTACGTCATAACGACTTTCTATAGTTTGCGCATTCATCCGGAAATAAGAAAAGCTTACTTCCACCGTTTTTTAAAATCACAGCTTCTAGAAGGTTTACATGATTTCGTAAAAAACACGAGTTTTTAGAAAATGTGTTTTATTTCATAAATGGAATCAACAAAGTATGCACATTCTATGTCATAACCATTTTGTATAGATTGCGCATGCGTCTGGAATTGAGAAAAGCTTCCTTCCACCGTTTTTTAAAATCAAAGCTTCTAGAAGGTTTACATGATTTCGTAAAAAACACGAGTTTTTAGAAAACGTGTTTTATTTCATAAATGGAATCAACAAAGTATGCACATTCTACGTCATAACGATTTTCTATAGTTTGCGCATTCGTCCAGAAATAAGAAAAGCTTACTTCCACCGTTTTTTAAAATCACTGCTTCTAGAAGGTTTACATGATTTCGTAAAAAACACGATTTTTTAAAAATGTGTTTTATTTCATAAATGGAATCAACAAAGTATGCACCTTCTACGTCATAACGACTTTCTATAGTTTGCGCATGCGTTTGGAAATAAGAAAAGCTTACTTCCCCCGTTTTTTAAAATCACAGCTTCTAGAAGGTTTACATGATTTCTTAAAAAACACGAGTTTTTAGAAAATGTGTTTTATTTCATAAATAGAATCAACAAAGTATGCACATTCTACGTCATAACGACTTTCTATAGTTTGCACATGCGTCCGGAAATAAGAAAAGCTTACTTCCACCGTTTTTAAAAATCACAGCTTCTAGAAGCTTTACATGATTTCGTAAAAAACACGAGTTTTTAGAAAATGTGTTTTATTTCATAAATGGAATCAACAAAGTATGCACATTCTACGTCATAACGAATTTCTATAGATTATGCATGCGTTTGGAAATAAGAAAAGCTTACTTCCCCCATTTTTTAAAATCACAGCTTCTAGAAGGTTTACATGATTTCTTAAAAAACACGAGTTTTTAGAAAATGTGTTTTATTTCATAAATGGAATCAACAAAGTATGCACATTCTACGTCATAACGACTATCTATAGTTTGCGCATGCGTCCGGAAATAAGAAATGCTTACTTCCACCGTTTTTTAAAATCACAGCTTCTAGAAGGTTTACATGATTTCTTAAAAAACACGAGTTTTTAGAAAATATGTTTTATTTCATAAATGGAATCAACAAAGTATGCACATTCTACGTCATAACGACTTTCTATAGTTTGCGCATTCGTCCGCAAATAAGAAAAGCTTACTTCCACCGTTTTTTAAAATCACAGCTTCTAGAAGGTTTACATGATTTCGTAAAAAACACGACTTTTGAGAAAATGTGTTTTATTTGATAAATGGAATCTACAAAGTATGCACATTCTACGTCATAACGACTTTCTATAGTTTGCCCATGCGTCCGGAAATAAGAAAAGCTTACTTCCCCCGTTTTTTAAAATCACAGCTTCTAGAAGGTTTACATGATTTCTTAAAAAACAAGAGTTTTTAGAAAAAGTGTTTTATTTCATAAATGGAATCAACAAAGTATGCACATTCTATGTCATAACTACTTTCTATAGTTTGTGCATGCGTTTGGAAATAATAAAAGCTTACTTCCCCCGTTTTTTAAAATCACAGCTTCTAGAAGGTTTACATGATTTCTTAAAAAACACGAGTTTTTAGAAAATGTGTTTTATTTCATAAATGGAATCAACAAAGTATGCACATTCTACGTCATAACTACTTTCTATACTTTGCGCATGCGTTTGGAAATAAGAAAATCTTACTTCCCCCGTTTTTTAAAATCACAGCTTCTAGAAGGTTTACATGATTTCTTAAAAAACACGAGTTTTAGGAAAATTTGTTTTATTCCATAAATGGAATCAACAAAGTATGCACATTCTACGTCATAACGACTTTCTATAGTTTGTGCATGCGTCCAGAAATAAGAAAAGCTTACTTCCACTGTTTTTTAAAATCACAGCTTCTAGAAGGTTTACATGATTTCGTAAAAAACACGAGTTTTTAGAAAATGTGTTTTATTCCATAAATGGAATCTACAAAGTATGCCCATTCTACGTCATAACGTATTTCTATAGTTTGCGCATGCTTCCGAAAATAAGAAAGCTTACTTCCCCCGTTTTTTAAAATCACAGCTTCTAGAAGGTTTACACGATTTCGTAAAAAACAGGAGTTTTTAGAAAATGTGTTTTATTTCATAAATGGAATCTACAAAGTATGCACATTCTACGTCATAACGACTTCCTATAGTTTGCGCATGCGTCTGTAAATAAGAAAAGCTTTCTTCCCCCGTTTTTTAAAATCACAGCTTCTAGAAGGTTTACATGATTTCGTAAAAAACACGAGTTTTTAGAAAATTTGTTTTATTTCATAAATGGAATCTACAAAGTATGTAGATTCTACGTCATAACGACTTTCTATGCTTTGCGCATGCGTCCGGAAATAAGAAACGCTTACATCCACCGTTTTTTAAAATCACAGCTTCTAGAAGGTTTACATGATTTCGTAAAAAACACGAGTTTTTAGAAAATGTGTTTTATTTCATAAATGGAATCAACAAAGTATGCACATTCTACGTCATAACCACTTTGTATAGATTGCGCATGCGTCTGGAATTGAGAAAAGCTTCCTTCCACCGTTTTTTAAAATCACAGCGTCTAGAAGGTTTACATGATTTCGCAAAAAACACGAGTTTTTAGAAAATGTGTTTTATTTCATAAATGGAATCTACAAAGTATGCACATTCTACGTCATAACGACTTTCAATAGTTTGCGCATGCGTCCGGAAATAAGAAAAGCTTACTTCCCCCATTTTTTAAAATCACAGCTTCTAGAAGCTTTACATGATTTCTTAAAAAACACAAGTTTTTAGAAAATGTGTTTTATTTCATCAATGGAATCTACAAAGTATGCACATTCTACGTCATAACGACTTTCTATAGTTTGCACATACATCCGGAATAAGAAAAGCTTACTTCCCCAGTTTTTTAAAATCACAGCTTCTAGAAGGTTTACATGATTTCTTAAAAAACACGAGTTTTTAGAAAATGTGTTTTCTTTCATAAATGGAATCAAGAAATTATGCACATTCTACGTCATAACGACTTTCTATAGTTTGCGCATGCGTTTGGAAATAAGAAAAGCTTACTTCCCCCGTTTTTTAAAATCACAGCTTCTAGAAGGTTTACATGATTTCTTAAAAAAATACGAGTTTTTAGAAAATGTGTTTTCTTTCATAAATGGAATCAACAAAGTATGCACATTCTACGTCATAATGACTTTCTATAGTTTGCGCATGCGTTTGGAAATAAGAAAATCTTACTTCCCCCGTTTTTTAAAATCACAGCTTCTAGAAGGTTTAGATGATTTCTAAAAAAACACGAGTTTTTATAAAATGTGTTTTATTTAATAAATGGAATCTACAAAGTATGCACATTCTATGACATAATGACTTTCTATAGTTTGCGCACGCGTCCGGAAATAAGAAAAGCTTACTTCCCCCGTTTTTTAAAATCACAGCTTCTAGAAGGTTTACATGATTTCTTAAAAAACATGAGTTTTTAGAAAATGTGTTTTATTTCATAAATGGAATCATCAAAGTATGCACATTCTACATCATAACAACTTTCTATAGTTTGCGCATTCGTCCGGAAATAAGAAAAGCTTACTTTCCCCATTTTTTAAAATCACAGCTTCTAGAAGGTTTACATGATTTCTTAAAAAACACGAGTTTTTAGAAAATGTGTTTTATTTCATAAATGGAATCAACAAAGTATGCACATTCTACGTCATAACTACTTTCTATACTTTGCGCATGCGTTTGGAAATAAGAAAATCTTACTTCCCCCGTTTTTTAAAATCACAGCTTCTAGAAGGTTTACATGATTTCATAAAAAACACGAGCTTTTGGAAAATGTGTTTTCTTTCATAAATGGAATCAACAGAGTATGCACATTCTACGTCATAACGACTTTCTATAGTTTGCGCATGCGTTTGGAAATAAGAAAATCTTACTTCCCCCGTTTTTTAAAATCACAGCTTCTAGAAGGTTTACATGATTTCTTAAAAAACACGAGTTTTTAGAAAATGTGTTTTATTTCATAAATGGAATCATCAAAGTATGCACATTCTACCTCATAACAACTTTCTATAGTTTGCGCATTCGTCCGGAAATAAGAAAAGCTTACTTCCACTGTTTTTTAAAATCACAGCTTCTAGAAGGTTTATATGATTTCGTAAAAAACACAAGTTTTTAGAAAATGTGTTTTACTTCATAAATGGAATCTACAAAGTATGCACATTCTACGTCATAACGACTTTCTATAGTTTGCGCACGTGTCCGGAAATAAGAAAAGCTTACTTCCCCCGTTTTTTAAAATCACAGCTTTTAGAAGGTTTACATGATTTCTTAAAAAACGCGAGTTTTTAGAAAATGTGTTTTATTTCTTAAATGGAATCATCAAAGTATGCACATTCTACATCATAACAACTTTCTATAGTTTGCGCATTCGTCCGGAAATAAGAAAAGCTTACTTCCACCGTTTTTTAAAATCACAGCTTCTAGAAGGTTTACATGATTTCCTAAAAAACATGAGTTTTTAGAAAATGTGTTTTATTTCATAAATGGAATCTACAAAGTATGCACATTCTACGTCCTAACGAATTTCTATCGTTTGCGCACGCGTCCGGAAATAAGAAAAGCTTACTTCCCCCGTTTTTTAAAATCACAGCTTCTAGAAGGTTTACATAATTTCGTGAAAAACATGAGTTTTTAGAAAATGTGTTTTATTTCATAAATGGAATCAACAAACTATGCACATTCTACATCATAACGACTTTCTATAGTTTGCGCATTCGTCCGGAAATAAGAAAAGCTTACTTCCACCGTTTTTTAAAATCACAGCTTCTAGAAGGTTTACATGATTTCCTAAAAAACATGAGTTTTTAGAAAATGTGTTTTATTTAATAAATGGAATCTACAAAGTATGCACATTCTACGTCGTAACGACTTTCTATAGTTTGCGCACGCGTACGGAAATAAGAAAAGCTTACTTCCCCCGTTTTTTAAAATCACAGCTTCTAGAAGGTTGACATGATTTCGTAAAAAACATGATTTTTTAGAAAAAGTGTTTTATTTCATAAATGGAATCTACAAAGTATGCACATTCTACGTCATAACGACATTCTATAGTTCGCGCATGCCTCCGGAAATAAGAAAAGCTTACTTCCACCGTTTTTTAAAATCACAGCTTCTAGAAGGTTTACATGATTTCGTAAAAAACACGATTTTTTAGAAAATGTGTTTTATTTCATAAATGGAATCTACAAATTATGCACATTCTACGTCATAACGACTTTCTATAGTTTGCGCATGCGTCCGGAAATAAGAAAAGCTTACTTCCACCGTTTTTTAAAATCACAGCTTCTCGAAGGTTTACATGATTTCGTAAAAAACACGGGTTTTTAGAAAATTTGTTTTATTTCATAAATGGAATCTACAAAGTATGCACATTCTACGTCGTAACGACTTTCTATAGTTTGCGGATGCATCTGGAAATAAGAAAAGCTTACTTCCACCGTTTTTTAAAATCACAGCTTCTAGAAGGTTTACATGATTTTGTAAAAAACATGAGTTTTTGGAAAATGTATTTTATTTCATAAATGGAATCTATAGAGTATGCTCATTCTACGTCATAACGACTTTCTATAGTTTGTGCATGCATCCGGAAATAAGAAACGCTTACTTCCCCCGTTTTTTAATATCACAGCTTCTAGAAGGTTTACATGATTTCGTAAAAAACACGAGTTTTTGGAAAATGTGTTTTATTTCATAAATGGAATCTACAAAGTATGCACATTCTACATCATATCGACATTCTATAGTTTGCGCATGCGTCCGGAAATAAGAAAAGCTTACTTCCACCGTTTTTTAAAATCACAGCTTCTAGAAGGTTTACATGATTTCGTAAAAAACACGAGTTTTTAGAAAATGTGTTTTATTTCATAAATGGAATCTACAAAGTATGCACATTCTACGTCATAATGACTTTCTATAGTTTGCGCATGCGTCCGGATATAAGAAAAGCTTACTTCCCCAGTTTTTTAAAATCACAGCTTCTAGAAGGTTTACATGATTTCTTAAAAAACAAAAGCTTTTAGAAAATGTGTTTTCTTTCATAAATGGAATCAACAAAGTATGCACATTCTACATCATAACGACTTTCTATAGTTTGCGCATGCGTTTGGAAATAAGAAAAGCTTACTTCCCCCGTTTTTTAAAATCACAGCTTCTAGAAGGTTTACATGATTTCGTAAAAAACACGAGTTTTTAGAAAATGTGTTTTATTTCATAAATGGAATCTACAAAGTATGCACATTCTACGTCATCACGACTTTCTATAGTTTGCGCATGCGTCCGGAAATAAGAAATGCTTACTTCCCCCGTTTTTTAAAATCACAGCTTCTAGAAGGTTTACATGATTTCGTAAAAAACACGAGTTTTTAGAAAATGTGTTTTATTTCATAAATGGAATCAACAAAGTATGCACATTCTACGTCATAACGAATTTCTATAGTTTGCGCATTCGTCCAGAAATAAGAAAAGCTTAATCAACCGTTTTTTAAAATCACAGCTTCTAGAAGGTTTACATGATTTCGTAAAAAACACGAGTTTTTAGAAAATGTGTTTTATTTCATAAATGGAATCTACAAAGTATGCACATTCTACATCATATCGACATTCTATAGTTTGCGCATGCGTCGGGAAATAAGAAAAGCTTACTTCCACCGTTTTTTAAAATCACAGCTTCTAGAAGGTTTACATGATTTCGTAAAAAACACGAGTTTTTAGAAAATGTGTTTTATTTCATAAATGGAATCTACAAAGTATGCACATTCTACGTCATAATGACTTTCTATAGTTTGCGCATGCGTCCGGATATAAGAAAAGCTTACTTCCCCCGTTTTTTAAAATCACATCTTCTAGAAGGTTTACATGATTTCTTAAAAAACATGAGTTTTTAGAAAATGTGTTTTATTTCATAAATGGAATCTACAAAGTATGCACATTCTACGTCATAACGACTTTGTATTGTTTGCGCATGCATCCGGAAATAAAAAAAGCTTACTTCCACCGTTTTTTTAAATCACAGCTTCTAGAAGGTTTACATGATTTCATAAAAAACACGAGTTTTTAGAAAATGTGTTTTATTTCATAAATGGAATCTACAAAGTATGCACATTCTACGTCATAACGACTTTCTATAGTTTGCGCATGCGTTTGGAAATAAGAAAAGCTTACTTCCCTCGTTTTTTAAAATCACAGCTTCTAGAAGGTTTACATGATTTCTTAAAAAACACGAGTTTTTAGAAAATGTGTTTTCTTTCATAAATGGAATCAACAAAGTATGCAAATTCTACGTCATAACGACTTTCTATAGTTTGCGCATGCGTTTGGAAATAAGAAAAGCTTACTTCCCCCGTTTTTTAAAATCACAGCTTCTAGAAGGTTTACATGATTTCTTAAAAAACACGAGTTTTTAGAAAATTTGTTTTATTTCATAAATGGAATCTACAAAGTATGCACATTCTACGTCATAACGACTTTCTATAGTTTGCGCACGCATCCGGAAATAAGAAAAGCTTACTTCCCTCGTTTTTTAAAATCACAGCTTCTAGAAGGTTTACATGATTTTGTAAAAAACACGAGTTTTTAGAAAATGTGTTTTATTTCATAAATGGAATCTACAAAGTATGCACATTCTACGTCATAACGACTTTCTATAGTTTGCGCATGCGTCCGGAAATAAGAAAAGCTTACTTCCACCGTTTTTTAAAATCACAGCTTCTCGAAGGTTTACATGATTTCGTAAAAAACACGGGTTTTTAGAAAATTTGTTTTCTTTCTTAAATGGAATCTACAAAGTATACACATTCTACGTCGTAACGACTTTCTATAGTTTGCGCATGCATCTGGAAATAAGAAAAGCTTACTTCCACCGTTTTTTAAAATCACAGCTTCTAGAAGGTTTACATGATTTCGTAAAAAACACGAGTTTTTAGAAAATGTGTTTTATTTCATAAATGGAATCAACAAAGTATGCAAATTCTACGTCATAACGACTTTCTATAGTTTGCGAATGCGTCCGGAAATAAGAAACGCTTACTTCCACCGTTTTTTCAAATCACAGCTTCTAGAAGGTTTACATGATTTCGTAAAAAACACGAGTTTTTAGAAAATGTGTTTTATTTCATAAATGGAATCAACAAAGTATGCACATTCTACGTCATAACGACTTTCTATAGTTTGCGCATTCATCCGGAAATAAGAAAAGCTTACTTCCACCGTTTTTTAAAATCACAGCTTCTAGAAGGTTTACATGATTTCGTAAAAAACATGAGTTTTTAGAAAATGTATTTTATTTCATAAATGGAATCTATAGAGTATGCTCATTCTACGTCATAACGACTTTCTATAGTTTGTGCATGCATCCGGAAATAAGAAACGCTTACTTCCCCCGTTTTTTAATATCACAGCTTCTAGAAGGTTTACATGATTTCGTAAAAAACACGAGTTTTTAGAAAATGTGTTTTATTTCATAAATGGAATCTACAAAGTATGCACATTCTACGTCATAATGACTTTCTATAGTTTGTGCATGCGTCCGGAAATAAGAAAAGCTTACTTCCCCAGTTTTTTAAAATCACAGCTTCTAGAAGGTTTACATGATTTCTTAAAAAACAAAAGTTTTTAGAAAATGTGTTTTCTTTCATAAATGGAATCAACAAAGTATGCACATTCTACATCATAACGTCTTTCTATAGTTTGCGCATGCGTTTGGAAATAAGAAAAGCTTACTTCCCCCGTTTTTTAAAATCACAGCTTCTAGAAGGTTTACATGATTTCGTAAAAAACACGAGTTTTTAGAAAATGTGTTTTATTTCATAAATGGAATCTACAAAGTATGCACATTCTACGTCATCACGACTTTCTATAGTTTGCGCATGCGTCCGGAAATAAGAAATGCTTACTTCCCCCGTTTTTTAAAATCACAGCTTCTAGAAGGTTTACATGATTTCGTAAAAAACACGAGTTTTTAGAAAATGTGTTTTATTTCATAAATGGAATCAACAAAGTATGCACATTCTACGTCATAACGAATTTCTATAGTTTGCGCATTCGTCCGGAAATAAGAAAAGCTTAATCAACCGTTTTTTAAAATCACAGCTTCTAGAAGGTTTACATGATTTCGTAAAAAGCACGAGTTTTTAGAAAATGTGTTTTATTTCATAAATGGAATCTACAAAGTATGCACATTCTACATCATATCGACATTCTATAGTTTGCGCATGCGTCGGGAAATAAGAAAAGCTTACTTCCACCGTTTTTTAAAATCACAGCTTCTAGAAGGTTTACATGATTTCGTAAAAAACACGAGTTTTTAGAAAATGTGTTTTATTTCATAAATGGAATCTACAAAGTATGCACATTCTACGTCATAATGACTTTCTATAGTTTGCGCATGCGTCCGGATATAAGAAAAGCTTACTTCCCCCGTTTTTTAAAATCACATCTTCTAGAAGGTTTACATGATTTCTTAAAAAACATGAGTTTTTAGAAAATGTGTTTTATTTCATAAATGGAATCTACAAAGTATGCACATTCTACGTCATAACGACTTTGTATTGTTTGCGCATGCATCCGGAAATAAAAAAAGCTTACTTCCACCGTTTTTTTAAATCACAGCTTCTAGAAGGTTTACATGATTTCATAAAAAACACGAGTTTTTAGAAAATGTGTTTTATTTCATAAATGGAATCTACAAAGTATGCACATTCTACGTCATAACGACTTTCTATAGTTTGCGCATGCGTTTGGAAATAAGAAAAGCTTACTTCCCTCGTTTTTTAAAATCACAGCTTGTAGAAGGTTTACATGATTTCTTAAAAAACACGAGTTTTTAGAAAATCTGTTTTCTTTCATAAATGGAATCAACAAAGTATGCAAATTCTACGTCATAACGACTTTCTATAGTTTGCGCATGCGTTTGGAAATAAGAAAAGCTTACTTCCCCCGTTTTTTAAAATCACAGCTTCTAGAAGGTTTACATGATTTCTTAAAAAACATGAGTTTTTAGAAAATGTGTTTTATTTCATAAATGGAATCTACAAAGTATGCACATTCTACGTCATAACGACTTTCTATAGTTTGCGCATGCATCTGGAAATAAGAAAAGCTTACTTCCACCGTTTTTTAAAATCACAGCTTCTAGAAGGTTTACATGATTTCGTAAAAAACACGAGTTTTTAGAAAATGTGTTTTATTTCATAAATGGAATCAACAAAGTATGCAAATTCTACGTCATAACGACTTTCTAAAGTTTGCGAATGCGTCCGGAAATAAGAAACGCTTACTTCCACCGTTTTTTCAAATCACAGCTTCTAGAAGGTTTACATGATTTCGTAAAAAACACGAGTTTTTAGAAAATGTGTTTTATTTCATAAATGGAATCAACAAAGTATGCACATTCTACGTCATAACGACTTTCTATAGTTTGCGCATTCATCCGGAAATAAGGAAAGCTTACTTCCACCGTTTTTTAAAATCACAGCTTCTAGAAGGTTTACATGATTTCGTAAAAAACATGAGTTTTTAGAAAATGTATTTTATTTCATAAATGGAATCTATAGAGTATGCTCATTCTACGTCATAACGACTTTCTATAGTTTGTGCATGCATCCGGAAATAAGAAACGCTTACTTCCCCCGTTTTTTAATATCACAGCTTCTAGAAGGTTTACATGATTTCGTAAAAAACACGAGTTTTTAGAAAATGTGTTTTATTTCATAAATGGAATCTACAAAGTATGCACATTCTACGTCATAATGACTTTCTATAGTTTGTGCATGCGTCCGGAAATAAGAAAAGCTTACTTCCCCAGTTTTTTAAAATCACAGCTTCTAGAAGGTTTACATGATTTCTTAAAAAACAAAAGTTTTTAGAAAATGTGTTTTCTTTCATAAATGGAATCAACAAAGTATGCACATTCTACATCATAACGACTTTCTATAGTTTGCGCATGCGTTTGGAAATAAGAAAAGCTTACTTCCCCCGTTTTTTAAAATCACAGCTTCTAGAAGGTTTACATGATTTCGTAAAAAACACGAGTTTTTAGAAAATGTGTTTTATTTCATTAATGGAATCTACAAAGTATGCACATTCTACGTCATCACGACTTTCTATAGTTTGCGCATGCGTCCGGAAATAAGAAATGCTTACTTCCCCCGTTTTTTAAAATCACAGCTTCTAGAAGGTTTACATGATTTCGTAAAAAACACGAGTTTTTAGAAAATGTGTTTTATTTCATAAATGGAATCAACAAAGTATGCACATTCTACGTCATAACGAATTTCTATAGTTTGCGCATTCGTCCGGAAATAAGAAAAGCTTAATCAACCGTTTTTTAAAATCACAGCTTCTAGAAGGTTTACATGATTTCGTAAAAAACACGAGTTTTTAGAAAATGTGTTTTATTTCATAAATGGAATCTACAAAGTATGCACATTCTACATCATATCGACATTCTATAGTTTGCGCATGCGTCGGGAAATAAGAAAAGCTTACTTCCACCGTTTTTTAAAATCACAGCTTCTAGAAGGTTTACATGATTTCGTAAAAAACACGAGTTTTTAGAAAATGTGTTTTATTTCATAAATGGAATCTACAAAGTATGCACATTCTACGTCATAATGACTTTCTATAGTTTGCGCATGCGTCCGGATATAAGAAAAGCTTACTTCCCCCGTTTTTTAAAATCACATCTTCTAGAAGGTTTACATGATTTCTTAAAAAACATGAGTTTTTAGAAAATGTGTTTTATTTCATAAATGGAATCTACAAAGTATGCACATTCTACGTCATAACGACTTTGTATTGTTTGCGCATGCATCCGGAAATAAAAAAAGCTTACTTCCACCGTTTTTTTAAATCACAGCTTCTAGAAGGTTTACATGATTTCATAAAAAACACGAGTTTTTAGAAAATGTGTTTTATTTCATAAATGTAATCTACAAAGTATGCACATTCTACGTCATAACGACTTTCTATAGTTTGCGCATGCGTTTGGAAATAAGAAAAGCTTACTTCCCTCGTTTTTTAAAATCACAGCTTGTAGAAGGTTTACATGATTTCTTAAAAAACACGAGTTTTTAGAAAATGTGTTTTCTTTCATAAATGGAATCAACAAAGTATGCAAATTCTACGTCATAACGACTTTCTATAGTTTGCGCATGCGTTTGGAAATAAGAAAAGCTTACTTCCCCCGTTTTTTAAAATCACAGCTTCTAGAAGGTTTACATGATTTCTTAAAAAACACGAGTTTTTAGAAAATGTGTTTTATTTCATAAATGGAATCTACAAAGTATGCACATTCTACGTCATAACGACTTTCTATAGTTTGCGCACGCATCCGGAAATAAGAAAAGCTTACTTCCCCCGTTTTTTAAAATCACAGCTTTTAGAAGGTTTACATGATTTCTTAAAAAACACGAGTTTTTAGAAAATGTGTTTTATTTCATAAATGGAATCATCAAAGTATGCACATTCTACATCATAACAACTTTCTATAGTTTGCGCATTCGTCCGGAAATAAGAAAAGCTTACTTCCACAGTTTTTTAAAATCACAGCTTCTAGAAGGTTTACATGATTTCCTAAAAAACATGAGTTTTTAGAAAATGTGTTTTATTTCATAAATGGAATCTACAAAGTATGCACATTTTACGTCATAACGAATTTCTATAGTTTGTGCACGCGTCCGGAAATAAGAAAGGCTTACTTCCCCCGTTTATTAAAATCACAGCTTCTAGAATGTTTACATGATTTCATGAAAAACACGAGTTTTTAAAAATGTGTATTATTTCATAAATGGAATCAACAAACTATGCACATTCTACATCATAACGACTTTCTATAGTTTGCGCATTCGTCCGGAAATAACAAAAGCTTACTTCCACCGTTTTTTAAAATCACAGCTTCTAGATGGTTTACATGATTTCCTAAAAAACATGAGTTTTTAGAAAATGTGTTTTATTCCATAAATGGAATCTACAAAGTATGCACATTCTACGTCATAACGACTTTCTATAGTTTGCGCACGCGTGCGGAAATAAGAAAACCTTACTTCCCCCGTTTTTTAAAATCACAACTTCTAGAAGGTTTACATGATTTCGTAAAAAACATGATTTTTTAGAAAATGTGTTTTATTTCATAAATGGAATCAACAAACTATGCACATTCTACATCATAACGACTTTCTATATTTTGTGCATTCGTCCGGAAATAAGAAAAGCTTACTTCCACCGTTTTTTAAAATCACAGCTTCTAGAAGGTTTACATGATTTCCTAAAAAACATGAGTTTTTAGAAAATGTGTTTTATTTAATAAATGGAATCTACAAAGTATGCACATTCTACGTCATAACGACTTTCTATAGTTTGCGCACGCGTACGGAAATAAGAAAAGCTTACTTCCCCCGTTTTTTAAAATCACAGCTTCTAGAAGGTTTACATGATTTCGTAAAAAACATGATTTTTTAGAAAATGTGTTTTATTTCATAAATGGAATCTACAAAGTATGCACATTCTACGTCATAACGACATTCTATAGTTTGCGCATGCCTCCGGAAATAAGAAAAGCTTACTTCCACCGTTTTTTAAAATCACAGCTTCTAGAAGGTTTACATGATTTCGTAAAAAACACGAGTTTTTAGAAAATGTGTTTTATTTCATAAATGGAATCTACAAAGTATGCACATTCTACGTCATAACGACATTCTATAGTTTGCGCATGCATCCGGAAATAAGAAAAGCTTACTTCCACCGTTTTTTAAAATCACAGCTTCTAGAAGGTTTACATGATTTCTTAAAAAACACGAGTTTTTACAAAATGTGTTTTATTTCATAAATGGAATCTATAAAGTATGCACATTCTACGTCATAACGACTTTCTATAGTTTGCGCATGCTTCCGGAAATAAGAAAAGCTTAATTCCCCCGTTTTTTAAAATCACAGCTTCAAGAAGGTTTACATGATTTCTTAAAAAACACGAGTTTTTATAAAATGTGTTTTATTTCATAAATATAATCAACAAAGTATGCACATTCTACGTCATAACGATTTTCTATACTTTGCACATGCGTCCGGAAATAAGAAAAGCTTACTTCCCCCGTTTTTAAAAATCACAGCTTCTAGAAGGTTTACATGATTTCGTAAAAAACATGAGTTTTTAGAAAATGTGTTTTATTTCATAAATGGAATCTACAAAGTATACAAATTCTACGTCATAACGACTTTCTATAGTTTGCGAATGCGTCCGGAAATAAGAAACGCTTACTTCCACCGTTTTTTAAAATCACAGCTTCTAGAAGGTTTACATGATTTCGTAAAAAACACGAGTTTTAGGAAAATGTGTTTTATTTCATAAATGGAATCAACAAAGTATGCACATTCTACGTCATAACGTCTTTCTATAGTTTGCGCATTCGTCCGGAAATAAGAAAAGCTTACTTCCACCGTTTTTTAAAATCACAGCTTCTAGAAGGTTTACATGATTTCGTAAAAAACATGAGTTTTTAGAAAATGTATTTTATTTCATAAATGGAATCTACAGAGTATGCTCATTCTACGTCATAACGACTTTCTATAGTTTGTGCATGCATCCGGAAATAAGAAACGCTTACTTCCCCCGTTTTTTAATATCACAGCTTCTAGAAGGTTTACATGTTTTCGTAAAAAACACGAGTTTTTAGAAAATGTGTTTTATTTCATAAATGGAATCTACAAAGTATGCACATTCTACGTCATAATAACTTTCTATAGTTTGTGCATGCGTCCGGAAATAAGAAAAGCTTACTTCCCCAGTTTTTTAAAATCACAGCTTCTAGAAGGTTTACATGATTTCTTAAAAAACAAAAGTTTTTAGAAAATGTGTTTTCTTTCATAAATGGAATCAACAAAGTATGCACATTCTACATCATAACGACTTTCTATAGTTTGCGCATGCGTTTGGAAATAAGAAAAGCTTACTTCCCCCGTTTTTTAAAATCACAGCTTCTGGAAGGTTTAAATGATTTCGTAAAAAACACGAGTTTTTAGAAAATGTGTTTTATTTCATAAATGGAATCTACAAAGTATGCACATTCTACGTCATAACGACTTTCTATAGTTTGCGCATGCGTCCGGAAATAAGAAATGCTTACTTCCCCCGTTTTTTAAAATCACAGCTTCTAGAAGGTTTACATGATTTCGTAAAAAACACGAGTTTTTAGAAAATGTGTTTTATTTCATAAATGGAATCAACAAAGTATGCACATTCTACGTCATAACGACTTTCTATAGTTTGCGCATTCGTCCGGAAATAAGAAAAGCTTAATCAACCGTTTTTTAAAATCATAGCTTCTAGAAGGTTTACATGATTTCGTAAAAAACACGAGTTTTTAGAAAATGTGTTTTATTTCATAAATGGAATCTACAACGTATGCACATTCTACGTCATAACGACATTCTATAGTTTGCGCATGCGTCCGGAAATAAGAAAAGCTTACTTCCACCGTTTTTTAAAATCACAGCTTCTAGAAGGTTTACATGATTTCGTAAAAAACACGAGTTTTTAGAAAATGTGTTTTATTTCATAAATGGAATCTACAAAGTATGCACATTCTACGTCATCACGACTTTCTATAGTTTGCGCATGCGTCCGGATATAAGAAAAGCTTACTTCCCCCGTTTTTTAAAATCACAGCTTCTAGAAGGTTTACATGATTTCTTAAAAAACACGAGTTTTTAGAAAATGTGTTTTATTTCATAAATGGAATCTACAAAGTATGCACATTCTACATCATAACGACTTTGTATTGTTTGCGCATGCATCCGGAAATAAAAAAAGCTTACTTCCACCGTTTTTTTAAATCACAGCTTCTAGAAGGTTTACATGATTTCATAAAAAACACGAGTTTTTAGAAAATGTGTTTTATTTCATAAATGTAATCTACAAAGTATGCACATTCTATGTCATAACGACTTTCTATAGTTTGCGCATGCGTCCGGAAATAAGAAATGCTTACATCCAACGTTTTTTAAAATCACAGCTTCTAGAAGGTTTACATGATTTCATAAAAAACATGAGCTTTTGGAAAATGTGTTTTCTTTCATAAATGGAATCAACAAAGTATGCACATTCTACGTCATAACGACTTTGTATAGTTTGCGCATGCGTCTGGAAATAAGAAAAGCTTACTTCCACCGTTTTTTAAAATCACAGCTTCTAAAAGGTTTACATGATTTCGTAAAAAACACGAGTTTTTGGAAAATGTGTTTTATTTCATAAATACAATCTACAAAGTATGCACATTCTACGTCATAACGACTTTCTATAGTTTGCGCATGCGTCCGGAAAAAAGAGAAGCTTACTTCCACCGTTTTTTAAAATCACAGCTTCTAGAAGGTTTACATGATTTCGTAAAAAACACAAGTTTTTATAAAATGTGTTTTATTTCATAAATGGAATCTACAAAGTATGCACATTCTACGTCATAACGACATTCTATAGTTTGCGCATGCGTCCGGAAATAAGAAAAGCTTACTTCCACCGCTTTTTAAAATCACAACTTCTAGAAGGTTCACATGATTTCTTAAAAAACACGAGTTTTTAGAAAATGTGTTTTATTTCATCAATGGAATCTACAAAGTATGCACATTCTACGTCATAACGACTTTATATAGTTTGCGCATGCGTCCGGAAATAAGAAAAGCTTACTTCCCCAGTTTTTGAAAATCAAGGCTTCTAGAAGGTTTACATGATTTCTTAAAAAACACGAGTTTTTAGAAAATGTGTTTTCTTACATAAATGGAATAAACAAAGTATTCACATTCTACATCATAACGACTTTCTATAGCTTGCGCATGCGTTTGGAAATAAGAAAAGTTTACTTCCCCCGTTTTTTAAAATCACAGCTTCTAGAAGGTTTACATGATTTCTTAAAAAACACGAGTTTTTAGAAAATGTGTTTTATTTCATAAATTGAATCAACAAAGTATGCACATTCTACATCATAACGACTTTCTATAGTTTGCGCATGCGTTTGGAAATAAGAAAAGCTTACTTCCCCCGTTTTTTAAAATCACAGTTTCTAGAAGGTTTACATGGTTTCTTTAAAAACACGAGTTTTTAGAAAATGTGTTTTATTTCATAAATGGAATCTACAAAGTATGCACATTCTACGTCATAACGACATTCTATAGTTTGCGCATGCGTCCGGAAATAAGAAAAGCTTACTTCCACCGCTTTTTAAAATCACAGCTTCTAGAAGGTTCACATGATTTCTTAAAAAACACGAGTTTTTAGAAAATGTGTTTTATTTCATCAATGGAATCTACAAAGTATGCACATTCTACGTCATAACGACTTTATATAGTTTGCGCATGCGTCCGGAAATAAGAAAAGCTTACTTCCCCAGTTTTTGAAAATCACGGCTTCTAGAAGGTTTACATGATTTCTTAAAAAACACGAGTTTTTAGAAAATGTGTTTTCTTACATAAATGGAATCAACAAAGTATTCACATTCTACGTCATAACGACTTTCTATAGCTTGCGCATGCGTTTGGAAATAAGAAAAGTTTACCTCCCCCGTTTTTTAAAATCACAGCTTCTAGAAGGTTTACATGATTTCTGAAAAAACAAAAGTTTTTAGAAAATGTGTTTTCTTTCATAAATGGAATCAACAAAGTATGCACATTCTACATCATAACGACTTTCTATAGTTTGCGCATGCGTTTGGAAATAAGAAAAGCTTACTTCCCCCGTTTTTTAAAATCACAGCTTCTAGAAGGTTTACATGATTTCGTAAAAAACACGAGTTTTTAGAAAATGTTTTTTCTTTCATAAATGGAATCAACAAAGTATGCACATTCTACGTCATAACGAATTTCTATAGTTTGCGCATGCGTTTGTAAATAAGAAAAGCTTACTTCCCCCGTTTTTTAAAATCACAGCTTCTAGAAGGTTTACATGATTTCTTAAAAAACCTGAGTTTTTAAAAAATGTGTTTTATTTCATAAATGGAATCAACAAAGTATGCACATTCTACATCATAACGACTTTCTATAGTTTGCGCATTCGTCCGGAAATAAGAAAAGCTTACTTCCACCGTTTTTTAAAATCACAGCTTCTAGAAGGTTTACATGATTTCCTAAAAAACACGAGTTTTTTTAAAATGTGTTTTATTTCATAAATGGAATCTACAAAGTATGCACATTCTACGTCATAACGACTTTCTATAGTTTGCGCACGCGTCCGGAAATAAGAAAAGCTTACTTCCCCCGTTTTTTAAAATCACAGCTTCTAGAAGGTTTACATGATTTCTTAAAAAACACGAGTTTTTAGAAAATGTGTTTTATTTCATAAATGGAATCAACAAAGTATCCACATTCTACATCATAACGACTTTCTATAGTTTGCGCATTCGTCCGGAAATAAGAAAAGCTTACTTCCACCGTTTTTTAAAATCACAGCTTCTAGAAGGTTTACATGATTTCCTAAAAAACATGAGTTTTTAGAAAATGTGTTTTATTTCATAAATGGAATCTACAAAGTATGCACATTCTACGTCATAACGACTTTCTATAGTTTGCGCATGCATCCGGAAATAAGAAAAGTTGACTTCCCCCGTTTTTTAAAATCACAGCTTCTAGAAGGTTTACATGATTTCGTAAAAAACATGATTTTTTAGAAAATGTGTTTTATTTCATAAATCGAATCTACAAAGTATGCACATTCTACATCATAACGACATTCTATAGTTTGCGCATGCGTCAGGAAATAAGAAAAGATTACTTCCACCGTTTTTTAAAATCACAGCTTCTCGAAGGTTTACATGATTTCGTAAAAAACACGGGTTTTTAGAAAATGTGTTTTATTTCATAAATGGAATCTACAAAGTATGCACATTCTACGTCATAACGACTTTCTATAGTTTGCGTATGCATCCGGAAATAAGAAAAGCTTACTTCCACCGTTTTTTAAAATCACAGCTTCTAGAAGGTTTACATGATTTCGTAAAAAACACGAGTTTTTAGAAAATGTGTTTTATTTCATAAATGGAATTTACAAAGTATGCACATTCTACATCATAACGACATTCTATAGTTTGCGCATGCGTCCGGAAATAAGAAAAGTTGACTTCCCCCGTTTTTTATAATCACAGCTTCTAGAAGGTTTACATGATTTCGTAAAAAACATGATTTTTTAGAAAATGTGTTTTATTTCATAAATCGAATCTACAAAGTATGCACATTCTACATCATAACGACATTCTATAGTTTGCGCATGCGTCAGGAAATAAGAAAAGATTACTTCCACCGTTTTTTAAAATCACAGCTTCTCGAAGGTTTACATGATTTCGTAAAAAACACGAGTTTTTAGAAAATGTGTTTTATTTCATAAATGGAATCTACAAAGTATGCACATTCTACGTCATAACGACTTTCTATAATTTGCGCATGCATCCAGAAATAAGAAAAGCTTACTTCCCCCGTTTTTTAAAATCACATCTTCTAGAAGGTTTACATGATTTCTTAAAAAACACGAGTTTTTAGCAAATGTGTTTTATTTCATAAATGGAATCTACAAAGTATGCACATTCTACGTCATAACGAATTTCTATAGTTTGCGCATGCATCCGGAAATAAGAAAAGCTTTCTTCCCCCGTTTTTTTAAATCACAGCTTCTAAAAGGTTTACATGATTTCGTAAAAAACACGAGTTTTTAGAAAATGTGTTTTATTTCATAAATAGAATCAACAAAGTATGCAAATTCTACGTCATAACGACTTTCTATAGTTTGCACATGCGTCCGGAAATAAGAAAAGCTTACTTCCACCGTTTTTTAAAATCACAGCTTCTAGAAGGTTTACATGATTTCGTAAAAAACACGAGTTTTTAGAAAATGTGTTTTATTTCATAAATGGAATCAACAAAGTATGCACATTCTACGTCATAACGACTTTCTATAGTTTGCGCATGCGTCCGGAAATAAGAAAAGCTTACTTCCACCGTTTTTTAAAATCACAGCTTCTAGAAGGTTTACATGATTTCCTAAAAAACAATTGTTTTTAGAAAATGTGTTTTATTTAATAAATGGAATCTACAAAGTATCCACATTCTACGTCATAACGACTTTCTATAGTTTGCGCACGCGTACGGAAATAAGAAAAGCTTACTTCCCCCGTTTTTTAAAATCACAGCTTCTAGAAGGTTTACATGATTTCGTAAAAAACGTGATTTTTTAGAAAATGTGTTTTATTTCATAAATGGAATCTACAAAGTATGCACATTCTACATCATAACGACATTCTATAGTTTGCGCATGCCTCCGGAAATAAGAAAAGCTTACTTCCACCGTTTTTTAAAATCACAGCTTCTAGAAGATTTACATGATTTCGTAAAAAACACGAGTTTTTAGAAAATGTGTTTTATTTCATAAATGGAATCTACAAATTATGCACATTCCACGTCATAACGACTTTCTATAGTTTGCGCATGCGTCCGGAAATAAGAAAAGCTTACTCCCACCGTTTTTTAAAATCACAGCTTCTAGAAGGTTTACATGATTTCCTAAAAAACATGAGTTCTTAGAAAATGTGTTTTATTTCATAAATGGAATCTACAAAGTATGCACATTGTACGTCATAACGACATTCTATAGTTTGCGCACTCGTCCGGAAATAAGAAAAGCTTACTTCCCCCGTTTTTTAAAATCACAGCTTCAAGAAGGTTTACATGATTTCGTAAAAAACATGATTTTTTAGAAAATGTCTTTTATTTCATAAATGGAATCTACAAAGTATGCACATTCTACATCATAACGACATTCTATAGTTTGCGCATACCTCAAGAAATAAGAAAAGCTTACTTCCACCGTTTTTTAAAATCACAGTTTCTAGAAGGTTTACATGATTTCATAAAAAACACGAGTTTTTAGAAAATGTGTTTTATTTCATAAATGGAATCTACAAAGTATGCACATTCTACGTCATAACGACTTTCTATAGTTTGCGCATGCGTCCGGAAATATGAAAAGCTTACTTCCACCGTTTTTTAAAATCACAGCTTCTCAAAGGTTTACATGATTTCTTAAAAAACACGGGTTTTTAGAAAATGTGCTTTATTTCATAAATGGAATCTACAAAGTATGCACATTCTACGTCATAACGAGTTTCTATAGTTTGCGCATGTATCCGGAAATAAGAAAAGCTTACTTCCACCGTTTTTTAAAATCACAGCTTCTAGAAGCTTTACATGATTTCGTAAAAAACATGAGTTTTTAGAAAATGTATTTTATTTCATCAATGGAATCTACAAAGTATGCACATTCTACGTCATAATGACTTTCTATAGTTTGCGCATGCTTCAAGAAATAAGAAAAGCTTACTTCCACCGTTTTTTAAAATTACAGCTTCTAGAAGGTTTACATGATTTCGTAAAAAACGGGAGTTTTTAGAAAATGTGTTTTATTTCATAAATGGAATCTACAAAGTATGCAAATTCTACGTCATAACGACTTTCTATAGTTTGCGAATGCGTCCGGAAATAAGAAACGCTTACTTCCCCCGTTTTTTAATATCACAGCTTCTAGAAGGTTTACATGATTTCGTAAAAAACATGATTTTTTAGAAAATGTGTTTTATTTCATAAATGGAATCTACAAAGTATGCACATTCTACGTCATAACGACATTCTATAGTTTGCGCATGCCTCCGGAAATAAGAAAAGCTTACTTCCACCGTTTTTTAAAATCACAGCTTCTAGAAGGTTTACATGATTTCGTAAAAAACACGAGTTTTTAGAAAATGTGTTTTATTTCATAAATGGAATCAACAAAGTATGCACATTCTACGTCATAACGACTTTCTATAGTTTGCGCATGCGTCCGGAAATAAGAAAAGCTTACTTCCACCGTTTTTTAAAATCACAGCTTCTAGAAGGTTTACATGATTTCGTAAAAAACACGAGTTTTTAGAAAATGTGTTTTATTTCATAAATGGAATCTACAAAGTATGCACATTCTACGTCATAACGACTTTCTATAATTTGCACATGCATCCAGAAATAAGAAAAGCTTACTTCCCCCGTTTTTTAAAATCACATCTTCTAGAAGGTTTACATGATTTCTTAAAAAACACGAGTTTTTAGCAAATGTGTTTTATTTCATAAATGGAATCTACAAAGTATGCACATTCTACGTCATAACGAATTTCTATAGTTTGCGCATGCATCCGAAAATAAGAAAAGCTTTCTTCCCCCGTTTTTTTAAATCACAGCTTCTAAAAGGTTTACATGATTTCGTAAAAAACACGAGTTTTTAGAAAATGTGTTTTATTTCATAAATAGAATCAACAAAGTATGCAAATTCTACGTCATAACGACTTTCTATAGTTTGCACATGCGTCCGGAAATAAGAAAAGCTTACTTCCACCATTTTTTAAAATCACAGCTTCTAGAAGGTTTACATGATTTCGTAAAAAACACGAGTTTTTAGAAAATGTGTTTTATTTCATAAATGGAATCAACAAAGTATGCACATTCTACGTCATAACGACTTTCTATAGTTTGCGCATGCGTCCGGAAATAAGAAAAGCTTACTTCCACCGTTTTTTAAAATCACAGCTTCTAGAAGGTTTACATGATTTCCTAAAAAACAATTGTTTTTAGAAAATGTTTTTTATTTAATAAATGGAATCTATAAAGTATCCACATTCTACGTCATAACGACTTTCTATAGTTTGCGCACGCGTACGGAAATAAGAAAAGCTTACTTCCCCCGTTTTTTAAAATCACAGCTTCTAGAAGGTTTACATGATTTCGTAAAAAACGTGATTTTTTAGAAAATGTGTTTTATTTCATAAATGGAATCTACAAAGTATGCACATTCTACATCATAACGACATTCTATAGTTTGCGCATGCCTCCGGAAATAAGAAAAGCTTACTTCCACCGTTTTTTAAAATCACAGCTTCTAGAAGGTTTACATGATTTCGTAAAAAACACGAGTTTTTAGAAAATGTGTTTTATTTCAAAAATGGAATCTACAAATTATGCACATTCCACGTCATAACGACTTTCTATAGTTTGCGCATGCGTCCGGAAATAAGAAAAGCTTACTTCCACCGTTTTTTAAAATCACAGCTTCTAGAAGGTTTATATGATTTCCTAAAAAACATGAGTTCTTAGAAAATGTGTTTTATTTCATAAATGGAATCTACAAAGTATGCACATTGTACGTCATAACGACATTCTATAGTTTGCGCACTCGTCCGGAAATAAGAAAAGCTTACTTCCCCCGTTTTTTAAAATCACAGCTTCAAGAAGGTTTACATGATTTCGTAAAAAACATGATTTTTTAGAAAATGTCTTTTATTTCATAAATGGAATCTACAAAGTATGCACATTCTACGTCATAACGACATTCTATAGTTTGCGCATACCTCAAGAAATAAGAAAAGCTTACTTCCACCGTTTTTTAAAATCACAGTTTCTAGAAGGTTTACATGATTTCGTAAAAAACACGAGTTTTTAGAAAATGTGTTTTATTTCATAAATGGAATCTACAAAGTATGCACATTCTACGTCATAACGACTTTCTATAGTTTGCGCATGCGTCCGGAAATATGAAAAGCTTACTTCCACCGTTTTTTAAAATCACAGCTTCTCAAAGGTTTACATGATTTCGTAAAAAACACGGGTTTTTAGAAAATGTGTTTTATTTCATAAATGGAATCTATAAAGTATGCACATTCTACGTCATAACGAGTTTCTATAGTTTGCGCATGTATCCAGAAATAAGAAAAGCTTACTTCCACCGTTTTTTAAAATCACAGCTTCTAGAAGCTTTACATGATTTCGTAAAAAACATGAGTTTTTAGAAAATGTATTTTATTTCATCAATGGAATCTACAAAGTATGCACATTCTACGTCATAAAGACTTTCTATAGTTTGCGCATGCTTCAAGAAATAAGAAAAGCTTACTTCCACCGTTTTTTAAAATTACAGCTTCTAGAAGGTTTACATGATTTCGTAAAAAACGGGAGTTTTTAGAAAATGTGTTTTATTTCATAAATGGAATCTACAAAGTATGCAAATTCTACGTCATAACGACTTTCTATAGTTTGCGAATGCGTCCGGAAATAAGAAACGCTTACTTCCCCCGTTTTTTAATATCACAGCTTCTAGAAGGTTTACATGATTTCGTAAAAAACATGATTTTTTAGAAAATGTGTTTTATTTCATAAATGGAATCTACAAAGTATGCACATTCTACGTCATAACGACATTCTATAGTTTGCGCATGCCTCCGGAAATAAGAAAAGCTTACTTCCACCGTTTTTTAAAATCACAGCTTCTAGAAGGTTTACATGATTTCGTAAAAAACACGAGTTTTTAGAAAATGTGTTTTATTTCATAAATGGAATCTACAAAGTATGCACATTCCACGTCATAACGACTTTCTATAGTTTGCGCATGCGTCCGGAAATAAGAAAAGCTTACTTCCACCCTTTTTTAAAATCACAGCTTCTCGAAGGTTTACATGATTTCGTAAAATACACGGGTTTTTAGAAAATGTGTTTTATTTCATAAATGGAATCTACAAAGTATGCACATTCTACGTCGTAACGACTTTCTATAGTTTGCGCATGCATCCGGAAATAAGAAAAGCTTACTTCCACCGTTTTTTAAAATCACAGCTTCTAGAAGGTTTACATGATTTCGTAAAAAACACGAGTTTTTAGAAAATGTGTTTTATTTCATAAATGGAATCTATAAAGTATGCACATTCTACGTCATAACGACTTTCTATAGTTTGCGCATGCTTCCGGAAATAAGAAAAGCTTAATTCCCCCGTTTTTTAAAATCACAGCTTCAAGAAGGTTTACATGATTTCTTAAAAAACACGAGTTTTTATAAAATGTGTTTTATTTCATAAATATAATCAACAAAGTATGCACATTCTACGTCATAACGATTTTCTATACTTTGCACATGCGTCCGGAAATAAGAAAAGCTTACTTCCCCCGTTTTTAAAAATCACAGCTTCTAGAAGGTTTACATGATTTCGTAAAAAACATGAGTTTTTAGAAAATGTGTTTTATTTCATAAATGGAATCTACAAAGTATACAAATTCTACGTCATAACGACTTTCTATAGTTTGCGAATGCGTCCGGAAATAAGAAACGCTTACTTCCACCGTTTTTTAAAATCACAGCTTCTAGAAGGTTTACATGATTTCGTAAAAAACACGAGTTTTTAGAAAATATGTTTTTTTTCATAAATGGAATCAACAAAGTATGCACATTCTACGTCATAACGTCTTTCTATAGTTTGCGCATTCGTCCGGAAATAAGAAAAGCTTACTTCCACCGTTTTTTAAAATCACAGCTTCTAGAAGGTTTACATGATTTCGTAAAAAACATGAGTTTTTAGAAAATGTATTTTATTTCATAAATGGAATCTACAGAGTATGCTCATTCTACGTCATAACGACTTTCTATAGTTTGTGCATGCATCCGGAAATAAGAAACGCTTACTTCCCCCGTTTTTTAATATCACAGCTTCTAGAAGGTTTACATGTTTTCGTAAAAAACACGAGTTTTTAGAAAATGTGTTTTATTTCATACATGGAATCTACAAAGTATGCACATTCTACGTCATAATAACTTTCTATAGTTTGTGCATGCGTCCGGAAATAAGAAAAGCTTACTTCCCCAGTTTTTTAAAATCACAGCTTCTAGAAGGTTTACATGATTTCTTAAAAAACAAAAGTTTTTAGAAAATGTGTTTTCTTTCATAAATGGAATCAACAAAGTATGCACATTCTACATCATAACGACTTTCTATAGTTTGCGCATGCGTTTGGAAATAAGAAAAGCTTACTTCCCCCCGTTTTTTAAAATCACAGCTTCTAGAAGGTTTAAATGATTTCGTAAAATACACGAGTTTTTAGAAAATGTGTTTTATTTCATAAATGGAATCTACAAAGTATGCACATTCTACGTCATAACGACTTTCTATAGTTTGCGCATGCGTCCGGAAATAAGAAATGCTTACTTCCCCCGTTTTTTAAAATCACAGCTTCTAGAAGGTTTACATGATTTCGTAAAAAACACGAGTTTTTAGAAAATGTGTTTTATTTCATAAATGGAATCAACAAAGTATGCACATTCTACGTCATAACGACTTTCTATAGTTTGTGCATTCGTCCGGAAATAAGAAAAGCTTAATCAACCGTTTTTTAAAATCATAGCTTCTAGAAGGTTTACATGATTTCGTAAAAAACACGAGTTTTTAGAAAATGTGTTTTATTTCATAAATGGAATCTACAAAGTATGCACATTCTACGTCATAACGACATTCTATAGTTTGCGCATGCGTCCGGAAATAAGAAAAGCTTACTTCCACCGTTTTTTAAAATCACAGCTTCTAGAAGGTTTACATGATTTCGTAAAAAACACGAGTTTTTAGAAAATGTGTTTTATTTCATAAATGGAATCTACAAAGTATGCACATTCTACGTCATCACGACTTTCTATAGTTTGCGCATGCGTCCGGATATAAGAAAAGCTTACTTCCCCCGTTTTTTAAAATCACAGCTTCTAGAAGGTTTACATGATTTCTTAAAAAACACGAGTTTTTAGAAAATGTGTTTTATTTCATAAATGGAATCTACAAAGTATGCACATTCTACGTCATAACGACTTTGTATTGTTTGCGCATGCATCCGGAAATAAAAAAAGCTTACTTCCACCGTTTTTTTAAATCACAGCTTCTAGAAGGTTTACATGATTTCATAAAAAACACGAGTTTTTAGAAAATGTGTTTTATTTCATAAATGGAATCTACAAAGTATGCACATTCTATGTCATAACGACTTTCTATAGTTTGCGCATGCGTCCGGAAATAAGAAACGCTTACATCCACCGTTTTTTAAAATCACAGCTTCTAGAAGGTTTACATGATTTCATAAAAAACACGAGCTTTTGGAAAATGTGTTTTCTTTCATAAATGGAATCAACAAAGTATGCACATTCTACGTCATAACGACTTTGTATAGTTTGCGCATGCGTCTGGAAATAAGAAAAGCTTACTTCCACCGTTTTTTAAAATCACAGCTTCTAAAAGGTTTACATTATTTCGTAAAAAACACGAGTTTTTGGAAAATGTGTTTTATTTCATAAATACAATCTACAAAGTATGCACATTCTACGTCATAACGACTTTCTATAGTTTGCGCATGCGTCCGGAAAAAAGAGAAGCTTACTTCCACCGTTTTTTAAAATCACAGCTTCTAGAAGGTTTACATGATTTCGTAAAAAACACAAGTTTTTAAAAAATGTGTTTTATTTCATAAATGGAATCTACAAAGTATGCACATTCTACGTCATAACGACATTCTATAGTTTGCGCATGCGTCCGGAAATAAGAAAAGCTTACTTCCACCGCTTTTTAAAATCACAGCTTCTAGAAGGTTCACATGATTTCTTAAAAAACACGAGTTTTTAGAAAATGTGTTTTATTTCATCAATGGAATATACAAAGTATGCACATTCTACGTCATAACGACTTTATATAGTTTGCGCATGTGTCCGGAAATAAGAAAAGCTTACTTCCCCAGTTTTTGAAAATCACGGCTTCTAGAAGGTTTACATGATTTCTTAAAAAACACGAGTTTTTAGAAAATGTGTTTTCTTACATAAATGGAATCAACAAAGTATTCACATTCTACGTCATAACGACTTTCTATAGCTTGCGCATGCGTTTGGAAATAAGAAAAGTTTACTTCCCCCGTTTTTTAAAATCACAGCTTCTAGAAGGTTTACATGATTTCTTAAAAAGCACGAGTTTTTAGAAAATGTGTTTTATTTCATAAATTGAATCAACAAAGTATGCACATTCTACATCATAACGACTTTCTATAGTTTGCGCATGCGTTTGGAAATAAGAAAAGCTTACTTCCCCCGTTTTTTAAAAGCACAGCTTCTAGAAGGTTTACATGGTTTCTTTAAAAACACGAGTTTTTAGAAAATGTGTTTTATTTCATAAATGGAATCAACAAAGTAAGCACATTCTACGTCATAACTACTTTCTATAGTTTGCGCATACGTTTGGAAATAAGAAAAGCTTACTTCCCCCGTTTTTTAAAATCACAGCTTCTAGAAGGTTTACATGATTTCTTAAAAAATACGAGTTTTTAGAAAATGTGTTTTATTTCATCAATGGAATCTACAAAGTATGCACATTCTACGTCATAACGACTTTCAATAGTTTGCGCATGCGTTCGGAAATAAGAAAAGCTTACTTCCGCCGTTTTTTAAAATCACAGCTTCTAGAAGGTTTACATGATTTCTTAAAAAACACGAGTTTTTAGAAAATGTGTTTTATTTCATCAATGGAATCTACAAAATATGCACGTTCTACGTCATAACGACTTTCTATAGTTTGCGCAAGCGTATGGAAATAAGAAAAGCTTACTTCCCCAGTTTTTTAAAATCACAGCTTCTAGAAGGTTTACATGATTTCTTAAAAAACACGAGTTTTTAGAAAATGTGTTTTCTTTCATAAATGGAATCAACAAAGTATGCACATTCTACGTCATAACGAATTTCTATAGTTTGCGCATGCGTTTGTAAATAAGAAAAGCTTACTTCCCCCGTTTTTTAAAATCACAGCTTCTAGAAGGTTTACATGATTTCTTAAAAAACCTGAGTTTTTAAAAAATGTGTTTTATTTCATAAATGGAATCAACAAAGTATGCACATTCTACATCATAACGACTTTCTATAGTTTGCGCATTCGTCCGGAAATAAGAAAAGCTTACTTCCACCGTTTTTTAAAATCACAGCTTCTAGAAGGTTTACATGATTTCCTAAAAAACACGAGTTTTTTTAAAATGTGTTTTATTTCATAAATGGAATCTACAAAGTATGCGCATTCTACGTCATAACGACTTTCTATAGTTTGCGCACGCGTCCGGAAATAAGAAAAGCTTACTTCCCCCTTTTTTTAAAATCACAGCTTCTAGAAGGTTTACATGATTTCTTAAAAAACACGAGTTTTTAGAAAATGTGTTTTATTTCATAAATGGAATCAACAAAGTATCCACATTCTACATCATAACGACTTTCTATAGTTTGCGCATTCATCCGGAAATAAGAAAAGCTTACTTCCACCGTTTTTTAAAATCACAGCTTCTAGAAGGTTTACATGATTTCCTAAAAAACATGAGTTTTTAGAAAATGTGTTTTATTTCATAAATGGAATCTACAAAGTATGCACATTCTACGTCATAACGACTTTCTATAGTTTGCGCATGCATCCGGAAATAAGAAAAGTTGACTTCCCCCGTTTTTTAAAATCACAGCTTCTAGAAGGTTTACATGATTTCGTAAAAAACATGATTTTTTAGAAAATGTGTTTTATTTCATAAATCGAATCTACAAAGTATGCACATTCTACATCATAACGACATTCTATAGTTTGCGCATGCGTCAGGAAATAAGAAAAGATTACTTCCACCGTTTTTTAAAATCACAGCTTCTCGAAGGTTTACATGATTTCGTAAAAAACACGGGTTTTTAGAAAATGTGTTTTATTTCATAAATGGAATCTACAAAGTATGCACATTCTACGTCATAACGACTTTCTATAGTTTGCGTATGCATCCGGAAATAAGAAAAGCTTACTTCCACCGTTTTTTAAAATCACAGCTTCTAGAGAGTTACATGATTTCGTAAAAAACACGAGTTTTTAGAAAATGTGTTTTATTTCATAAATGGAATCTACAAAGTATGCACATTCTACGTCATAACGACTTCCTATAGTTTGCGCATGCTTCCGGAAATAAGAAAAGCTTACTTCCCCCATTTTTTAAAATCACAGCTTCAAGAAGGTTTACATGATTTCTTAAAAAACACGAGTTTTTAGAAAATGTGTTTTATTTCATAAATGGAATCTACAAAGTATGCGCATTCTACGTCATAACGACATTCTATAGTTTGCGCATGCGTCCGGAAAAAAGAGAAGCTTACTTCCCCCGTTTTTTAAAATCACAGCTTCTAGAAGGTTTACATGATTCCGTAAAAAACACAAGTTTTTAGAAAATGTGTTTTATTTCATAAATGGAATCTACAAAGTATGCACATTCTACGTCATAACGACTTTCTATAGTTTGCGCATGCGTCCGGAAATAAGAAAAGTTTACTTCCCCCGTTTTTTAAAATCACAGCTTCTACAAGGTTTACATGATTTCTTAAAAAACACGAGTTTTTAGAAAATGTGTTTTATTTCATTAATGGAATCTACAAAGTATGCACATTCTACATCATAACGACTTTCTATAGTTTGCGCATGCGTCCGGAAATAAGAAAAGCTTACTTCCCCAGTTTTTTAAAATCACAGCTTCTAGAAGGTTTACATGATTTCTTAAAAAACACGAGTTTTTAGAAAATGTGTTTTCTTTCATAAATGGAATCAACAAAGTATGCACATTCTACGTCATAACGACTTTCTATAGTTTGCGCATGCGTTTGGAAATAAGAAAAGCTTACTTCCCCAGTTTTTTAAAATCACAGCTTCTAGAAGGTTTACATGATTTCTTAAAAAACACGAGTTTTTAGAAAATGTGTTTTATTTCAAAAATGGAATCAACAAAGTATGCACATTCTACGTCATAACGACTTTCAATAGTTTGCGCATGCGTCCGGAAATAAGAAAAGCTTACTTCCACCGTTTTTTAAAATCACAGCTTTTAGAAGGTTTACATGATTTCTTAAAAAAACTGAGTTTTTAAAAAATGTGTTTTATTTCATAAATGGAATCAACAAAGTATGCACATTCTACATCATAACGACTTTCTATAGTTTGCGCATTTGTCCGGAAATAAGAAAAGCTTACTTCCACCGTTTTTTAAAATCACAGCTTCTAGAAGGTTTACATGATTTCCTAAAAAACACGAGTTTTTTTAAAATGTGTTTTATTTCATAAATGGAATCTACAAAGTATGCACATTCTACGTCATAACGACTTTCAATAGTTTGCGCATGCGTCCGGAAATAAGAAAAGCTTACTTCCACCGTTTTTTAAAATCACAGCTTCTAGAAGGTTTACATGATTTTGTAAGAAAACACGAGTTTTTAGAAAATGTGTTTTATTTCATAAATGGAATCTACAAAGTATGCACATTCTACGACATAACGACTTTCCATAGTTTGCGCATGCGTCCGGAAATAAGAAAAGCTTTCTTCCCCCGTTTTTTTAAATCACAGCTTCTAAAAGGTTTACATGATTTCGTAAAAAACACGAGTTTTTAGAAAATGTGTTTTATTTGATAAATAGAATCAACAAAGTATGCAAATTCTACGTCATAATGACTTTCTATAGTTTGCACATGCGTCCGGAAATAAGAAAAGCTTACTTCCACCGTTTTTTAAAATCACAGCTTCTATAAGGTTTACACGATTTCGTAAAAAACATGAGTTTTTAGAAAATGTGTTTTATTTCATAAATGGAATCAACAAAGTATGCACATTCTACGTCATAACGACTTTCTATAGTTTGCGCATGCGTCCGGAAATAAGAAAAGCTTACTTCCACCGTTTTTTAAAATCACAGCTTCTAGAAGGTTTACATGATTTCCTAAAAAACATGAGTTTTTAGAAAATGTGTTTTATTTAATAAATGGAATCTACAAAGTATGCACATTCTACGTCATAACGACTTTCTATAGTTTGCGCACGCGTACGGAAATAAGAAAAGCTTACTTCCCCCGTTTTTTAAAATCACAGCTTCTAGAAGGTTTACATGATTTCATAAAAAACATGATTTTTTAGAAAATGTGTTTTATTTCATAAATGCAATCTACAAAGTATGCACATTCTACGTCATAACGACATTCTATAGTTTGCGCATGCCTCCGGAAATAAGAAAAGCTTACTTCCACCGTTTTTTAAAATCACAGCTTCTAGAAGGTTTACATGATTTCGTAAAAAACACGAGTTTTTAGAAAATGTGTTTTATTTCATAAATGGAATCTACAAAGTATGCACATTCCACGTCATAACGACTTTCTATAGTTTGCGCATGCGTCCGGAAATAAGAAAAGCTTACTTCCACCGTTTTTTAAAATCACAGCTTCTAGAAGGTTTACATGATTTCCTAAAAAACATGAGTTCTTAGAAAATGTGTTTTATTTCATAAATGGAATCTACAAAGTATGCACATTGTACGTCATAACGACATTCTATAGTTTGCGCACGCGTCCGGAAATAAGAAAAGCTTACTTCCACCGTTTTTTAAAATCACAGCTTCTAGAAGGTTTACATGATTTCCTAAAAAACACGAGTTTTTAGAAAATGTGTTTTATTTCATAAATGGAATCTACAAAGTATGCACATTCTACGTCATAACGACTTTCTATAGTTTGCGCATGCGTCCGGAAATATGAAAAGCTTACTTCCACCGTTTTTTAAAATCACAGCTTCTCAAAGGTTTACATGATTTCGTAAAAAACACGGGTTTTTAGAAAATGTGTTTTATTTCATAAATGGAATCTACAAAGTATGCACATTCTACGTCATAACGAGTTTCTATAGTTTGCGCATGTATCCGGAAATAAGAAAAGCTTACTTCCACCGTTTTTTAAAATCACAGCTTCTAGAAGCTTTACATGATTTCGTAAAAAACATGAGTTTTTAGAAAATGTATTTTATTTCATCAATGGAATCTACAAAGTATGCACATTCTACGTCATAACGACTTTCTATAGTTTGCGCATGCTTCAAGAAATAAGAAAAGCTTACTTCCACCGTTTTTTAAAATTACAGCTTCTAGAAGGTTTACATGATTTCGTAAAAAACGGGAGTTTTTAGAAAATGTGTTTTATTTCATAAATGGAATCTACAAAGTATGCAAATTCTACGTCATAACGACTTTCTATAGTTTGCGAATGCGTCCGGAAATAAGAAACGCTTACTTCCCCCCGTTTTTTAATATCACAGCTTCTAGAAGGTTTACATGATTTCGTAAAAAACATGATTTATTAGAAAATGTGTTTTATTTCATAAATGGAATCTACAAAGTATGCACATTCTACGTCATAACGACATTCTATAGTTTGCGCATTCCTCCGGAAATAAGAAAAGCTTACTTCCACCGTTTTTTAAAATCACAGCTTCTAGAAGGTTTACATGATTTCGTAAAAAACATGAGTTTTTAGAAAATGTGTTTTATTTCATAAATGGAATCTACAAAGTATGCACATTCCACGTCATAACGACTTTCTATAGTTTGCGCATGCGTCCGGAAATAAGAAAAGCTTACTTCCACCGTTTTTTAAAATCACAGCTTCTCGAAGGTTTAAATGATTTCGTAAAATACACGGGTTTTAAGAAAATGTGTTTTATTTCATAAATATTATCTACAAAGTATGCACATTCTACGTCGTAACGACTTTATATAGTTTGCGCATGCGTCCGGAAATAAGAAATGCTTACTTCCCCCCGTTTTTTAAAATCACAGCTTCTAGAAGGTTTACATGATTTCGTAAAAAACACGAGTTTTTAGAAAATGTGTTTTATTTCATAAATGGAATCAACAAAGTATGCACATTCTACGTCATAACGACTTTCTATAGTTTGCGCATGCTTCCGGAAATAAGAAAAGCTTAATTCCCCCCGTTTTTTAAAATCACAGCTTCTAGAAGGTTTACATGATTTCGTAAAAAACATGAGTTTTTAGAAAATGTATTTTATTTCATAAATGGAATCTACAAAGTATGCACATTGTACGTCATAAGGACATTCTATAGTTTGCGCATGCGTCCGGAAATAAGAAAAGCTTACTTCCACCATTTTTTTAAATCACAGCTTCTAGAAGGTTTACACGATTTCGTAAAAAACACGAGTTTTTAGAAAATGTGTTTTATTTCATAAATGGAATCAACGAAGTATGCACATTCTACGTCATAACGACTTTCAATAGTTTGCGCATGCGTCCGGAAATAAGAAAAGCTTACTTCCACCGTTTTTTAAAATCACAGTTTCTAGAAGGTTTACATGATTTTGTAAGAAAACACGAGTTTTTAGAAAATGTGTTTTATTTCATAAATGGAATCTACAAGGTATGCACATTCTACGTCATAAAGACTTTCCATAGTTTGCGCATGCGTCCGGAAATAAGAAAAGCTTACTTCCACTGTTTTTTAAAATCACAGCTTCTAGAAGGTTTACATGATTTCGTAAAAAACACGAGTTTTTAGAAAATGTGTTTTATTTCATAAATGGAATCAACAAAGTATGCACATTCTACGTCATAACGATTTTCTATAGTTTGCGCATTCGTCCGGAAATAAGAAAAGCTTACTTCCACCGTTTTTTAAAATCACTGCTTCTAGAAGGTTTACATGATTTCGTAAAAAACACGAGTTTTTAGAAAATGTGTTTTATTTCATAAATGGAATCAACAAAGTATGCACATTCTACGTCATAACGACTTTCTATAGTTTGCGCATGCGTTTGGAAATAAGAAAAGCTTACTCCCCCCGTTTTTTAAAATCACAGCTTCTAGAAGGTTTACATGATTTCTTGAAAAACACGAGTTTTTAGAAAATGTGTTTTATTTCATAAATGGAATCAACAAAGTATGCACATTCTACTTCATAACCACTTTCTATAGTTTGCGCATGCGTTTGGAAATAAGAAAAGCTTACTTCCTCCGTTTTTTTAAAACCACAGCTTCTAAAAGGTTTACATGATTTCTTAAAAAACACAAGTTTTTAGAAAATGTGTTTTATTTCATAAATAGTATCAACAAAGTATGCACATTCTACGTCATAACGACTTTCTATAGTTTGCGCATGCGTCCGAAAATAAGAAAAGCTTACTTCCAACCGTTTTTTAAAATCACAGCTTCTAGAAGGTTTACATGATTTCGTAAAAAACATGAGTTTTTAGAAAATGTGTTTTATTTCATAAATGGAATCAACAAAGTATGCACATTCTACGTCATAACGATTTTCTATAGTTTGCGCACTCGTCCGGAAATAAGAAAAGCTTACTTCCACCATTTTTTAAAATCACTGCTTCTAGAAGGTTTACATGATTTCGTAAAAAACACGAGTTTTTAGAAAATGTGTTTTATTTCATAAATGGAATCAACAAAGTATGCACATTCTATGTCATAACGACTTTCTATAGTTTGCGCATGCGTTTGGAAATAAGAAAAGCTTACTCCCCCCCGTTTTTTAAAATCACAGCTTCTTGAAGGTTTACATGATTTCTTAAAAAACACGAGTTTTTAGAAAATGTGTTTTATTTCATAAATGGAATCAACAAAGTATGCACATTCTACGTCATAACAACTTTCTATAGTTTGCCCATGCGTTTGGAAATAAGAAAAGCTTACTTCCTCCGTTTTTTAAAATCACAGCTTCTAGAAGGTTTACATGATTTCTTAAAAAACACAAGTTTTTAGAAAATGTGTTTTATTTCATAAATAGTATCAACAAAGTATGCACATTCTACGTCATAACGACTTTCTATAGTTTGCACATGCGTCAAGAAATAAGAAAAGCTTACTTCCACCGTTTTATAAAATCATAGCTTCTAGAAGGTTTACATGATTTCGTAAAAAACACGAGTTTTTAGAAAATGTGTTTTATTTCATAAATGGAATCTACAAAGTATGCACATTCTACGTCATAACGACATTCTATAGTTTGCGCATGCGTCTTGAAAAAAGAGAAGCTTACTTCCACCGTTTTTTAAAATCACAGCTTCTACAAGGTTTACATGATTTCGTAAAAAACACAAGTTTTTAGAAAATGTGTTTTATTTCATAAATGGAATCTAAAAAGTATGCACATTCTACATCATAACGACTTTCTATAGTTTGCGCGTGCGTCCGGAAATAAGAAAAGCTTACTTCCCCCCATTTTTTAAAATCACAGCTTCTAGAAGGTTTACATGATTTCTTAAAAAACACGAGTTTTTAGAAAATGTGTTTTATTTCATCAATGGAATCTACAAAGTATGCACATTCTACGTCATAACGACTTTCTATAGTTTGCGCATGCGTCCGGAAATAAGAAAAGCCTACTTCCCCAGTTTTTTAAAATCACAGCTTCTAGAAGGTTTACATGATTTCGTAAAAAACACGAGTTTTTAGAAAATGTGTTTTATTTCATAAATGGAATCTACAAGGTATGCACATTGTACATCATAACGACTTTCTATTGTTTGCGCATGCGTCCGTAAATAAGAAAAGCTTACTTCCGCCATTTTTTAAAATCACAGCTTCTAGAAGGTTTACATGATTTCGTAAAAAACACGAGTTTTTAGAAAATGTGTTTTATTTCATAAATGGAATCAACAAAGTATGCACATTCTATGTCATAACGAATTTCTATAGTTTGCGTATGCGTTTGGAAATAAGAAAAGCTTACTTCCCCCGTTTTTTAAAATCACAGCTTGTAGAAGGTTTACATGATTTCTTAAAAAACACGAGTTTTTAGAAAATGTGTTTTATTTCATAAAGAGAATCAACAAATTATGCACATTCTACGTCATAACGATTTTCTATAGTTTGCACATGCGTCCGGAAATTAGAAAAGCTTACTTCCACCGTTTTTTAAAATCAGAGCTTCTAGAAGGTTTACATGATTTCGTAAAAAACACGAGTTTTTAGAAAATGTGTTTTATTTCATAAATGTAATCAACAAAGTATGCACATTCTACGTCATAACGACTTTCTATAGTTTGCGCATGCGTCCGGAAATAAGAAAAGCTTACTTCTCCCGTTTTTTAAAATCGTAGCTTCTAAAAGGTTTACATGATTTCTTAAAAAACACGAGTTTTTAGAAAATGTGTTTTATTTCATTAATGGAATCAACAAAGTATGCACATTCTACGTCATAACGACTTTCGATAGTTTGCGAATGCGTTTGGAAATATGAAAAGCTTACTTCCCCCGTTTTTTAAAATCACAGCTTCTATAAGGTTTACATGATTTCATAAAAAACACGAGTTTTTAGAAAATGTGTTTTATTTCATAAATGGAATCTACAAAGTATGCACATTCTACGTCATAACGACTTTCTATAGTTTGCGCATGCGTCCGGAAATAAGAAAAGCTTACTTCCCCCGTTTTTTAAAATCACAGCTTCTAGAAGGTTTACATGATTTCTTAAAAAACAAGAGTTTTTAGAAGATGTGTTTTATTTCATAAATGGAATCAACAAAGTATGCACATACTACGTCATAACGACTTTCTATAGTTTGCGCATGCGTTTGGAAATAAGAAAAGCTTACTTCTCTCGTTTTTTAAAATCACGGTTTCTAGAAGGTTTACATGATTTCTTAAAAAACACGAGTTTTTAGAAAATGTGTTTTATTTCATAAATGGAATATACAAAGTATGCACATTCTACGTCATAACGACTTTCTATTGTTTGCGCATGCGTCCGGAAATAAGAAAAGCTTACTTCCACCGTTTTTTAAAATCAAAGCTTCTGGAAGGTTTTCATGATTTCGTAAAAAACACGAGTTTTTAGAAAATGTGTTTTATTTCATAAACGGAATCAACAAAGTATGCACATTCTATGTCATAACGACTTTCTATAGTTTGCGCATGCGTTTGGAAATAAGAAAATCTTACTTCCCCCATTTTTTAAAATCACAGATTGTAGAAGGTTTACATGATTTCTTAAAAAACACGAGTTTTTACAAATTTTTTTTTATTTCATAAATAGAATCAACAAAGTATGCACATTCTACGTCATAACGACTTTCTATAGTTTGCGCATGCGTCCGGAAATATGAAAAGCTTACTTCCACCGTTTTTTAAAATCACAGCTTCTCAAAGGTTTACATGATTTCGTAAAAAACACGGGTTTTTAGAAAATGTGTTTTATTTCATAAATGGAATCTACAAAGTATGCACATTCTACGTCATAACGAGTTTCTATAGTTTGCACATGTATCTGGAAATAAGAAAATCTTACTTCCACCGTTTTTTAAAATCACAGCTTCTAGAAGCTTTACATGATTTCGTAAAAAACATGAGTTTTTAGAAAATGTATTTTATTTCATCAATGGAATCTACAAAGTATGCACATTCTACGTCATAACGACTTTCTATAGTTTGCGCATCCTTCCAGAAATAAGAAAAGCTTACTTCCACCGTTTTTTAAAATCACAGCTTCTAGAAGGTTTACATGATTTCGTAAAAAACACGAGTTTTTAGAAAATGTGTTTTATTTCATAAATGGAATCTACAAAGTATGCAAATTCTACGTCATAACGACTTTCTATAGTTTGCGAATGCGTCCGGAAATAAGAAACGCTTACTTCCACCATTTTTTAAAATCACAGCTTCTAGAAGGTTTACATGATTTCGAAAAAAACACGAGTTTTTAGAAAATGTGTTTTATTTCATAAATGGAATCAACAAAGTATGCACATTCTACGTCATAACGACTTTCTATAGTTTGCGCATTCGTCCGGAAATAAGAAAAGCTTACTTCCACCGTTTTTTAAAATCACAGCTTCTAGAAGGTTTACATGATTTCGTAAAAAACATGAGTTTGTAGAAAATATGTTTTATTTCATAAATGGAATCTACAGAGTATGCTCATTCTACGTCATAACGACTTTCTATAGTTTGTGCATGCATCCGGAAATAAGAAACGCTTACTTTCCCCGTTTTTTAATATCACAGCTTCTAGAAGGTTTACATGATTTCTTAAAAAACACGAGTTTTTAGAAAATGTGTTTTATTTCATAAATGGAATCTACAAAGTATGCAAATTCCACGTCATAACGACTTTCTATAGTTTGCGCATGCGTCCGGAAATAAGAAAAGCTTACTTCCACCGTTTTTTAAAATCACAGCTTCTCGAAGGTTTAAATGATTTCGTAAAATACACGGGTTTTAAGAAAATGTGTTTTATTTCATAAATGGAATCTACAAAGTATGCACATTCTACGTCGTAAAGACTTTATATAGTTTGCGCATGCGTCCGGAAATAAGAAATGCTTACTTCCCCCGTTTTTTAAAATCACAGCTTCTAGAAGGTTTACATGATTTCGTAAAAAAAAACGAGTTTTTACAAAATTTGTTTTATTTCATAAATGGAATCAACAAAGTATGCACATTCTACGTCATAACAACTTTCTATAGTTTGCGCATGCGTCTGGAAATAAGAAAAGCTTACTTCCACCGTTTTTTAAAATCACAGCTTCTAGAAGGTTTACATGATTTCATAAAAAACACGAGTTTTTAGAAAATGTGTTTTATTTCATAAATGGAATCTACAAAGTATGCACATTCTACGTCATAACGACATTCTATAGTTTGCGCATGCATCCGGAAAAAAGAGAAGCTTACTTCCACCGTTTTTTAAAATCACAACTTCTAGAAGGTTTACATGATTTCGTAAAAAACACAAGTTTTTAGAAAATGTGTTTTATTTCATAAATGGAATCTAAAAAGTATGCACATTCTACATAATAACGACTTTCTATAGTTTGCGCATGCGTCCGTAAATAAGAAAAGCCTACTTCCCCAGTTTTTTAAAATCACAGCTTCTAGAAGGTTTACATGATTTTGTAAAAAACACGAGTTTTTAGAAAATGTGTTTTATTTCATAAATGGAATCTACAAGGTATGCACATTGTACATCATAACGACTTTCTATTGTTTGCGCATGCGTCCAGAAATAAGAAAAGCGTACTTCCGCCGTTTTTTAAAATCACAGCTTCTAGAAGGTTTACATGATTTCGTAAAAAACACGAGTTTTTAGAAAATGTGTTTTATTTCATAAATGGAATCAACAAAGTATGCACATTCTATGTCATAACGAATTTCTATAGTTAGCGTATGCATTTGGAAATAAGAAAAGCTTACTTCCCCCGTTTTTTAAAATCACAGCTTGTAGAAGGTTTACATGATTTCTTAAAAAACACGAGTTTTTAGAAAATGTGTTTTATTTCATAAAGAGAATCAACAAATTATGCACATTCTACGTCATAACGATTTTCTATAGTTTGCACATGCGTCCGGAAATTAGAAAAGCTTACTTCCACCGTTTTTTAAAATCAGAGCTTCTAGAAGGTTTACATGATTTCGTAAAAAACACGAGTTTTTAGAAAATGTGTTTTATTTCATAAATGTAATCAACAAAGTATGCACATTCTACGTCATAACGACTTTCTATAGTTTGCGCATGCGTCCGGAAATAAGAAAAGCTTACTTCCCCCGTTTTTTAAAATCGTAGCTTCTAAAAGGTTTACATGATTTCTTAAAAAACACGAGTTTTTAGAAAATGTGTTTTATTTCATTAATGGAATCAACAAAGTATGCACATTCTACGTCATAACGACTTTCGATAGTTTGCGAATGCGTTTGGAAATATGAAAAGCTTACTTCCCCCGTTTTTTAAAATCACAGCTTCTAGAAGGTTTACATGATTTCATAAAAAACACGAGTTTTTAGAAAATGTGTTTTATTTCATAAATGGAATCTACAAAGTATGCACATTCTACGTCATAACGACTTTCTATAGTTTGCGCATGCGTCCGGAAATAAGAAAAGCTTACTTCCCCCGTTTTTTAAAATCATAGCTTCTAGAAGGTTTACATGATTTCTTAAAAAACAAGAGTTTTTAGAAGATGTGTTTTATTTCATAAATGGAATCAACAAAGTATGCACATACTACGTCATAACGACTTTCTATAGTTTGCGCATGCGTCCGGAAATAAGAAAAGCTTACTTCCCCCGTTTTTTAAAATCACAGCTTCTAGAAGGTTTACATGATTTCTTAAGAAACACGAGTTTTTAGAAAATGTGTTTTATTTCATCAATGGAATCTACAAAGTATGCACATTCTACGTCATAACGACTTTCTATAGTTTGCGCATGCGTCCGGAAATAAGAAAATCCTACTTCCCCAGTTTTTTAAAATCACAGCTTCTAGAAGGTTTACATGATTTCGTAAAAAACACGAGTTTTTGGAAAATGTGTTTTATTTCATAAATGGAATCTACAAGGTATGCACATTCTACATCATAACGACTTTCTATTGTTTGCGCATGCGTCCGGAAATAAGAAAAGCTTACTTCCGCCGTTTTTTAAAATCACAGCTTCTAGAAGGTTTACATGATTTCGTAAAAAACACGAGTTTTTAGAAAATGTGTTTTATTTCATAAATGGAATCAACAAAGTATGCACATTCTATGTCATAACGAATTTCTATAGTTTGCGTATGGGTTTGGAAATAAGAAAAGCTTACTTCCCCCGTTTTTTAAAATCACAGCTTGTAGAAGGTTTACATGATTTCTTAAAAAACACGAGTTTTTAGAAAATGTGTTTTATTTCATAAAGAGAATCAACAAATTATGCACATTCTACGTCATAACGATTTTCTATAGTTTGCACATGCGTCCGGAAATAAGAAAAGCTTACTTCCACCGTTTTTTAAAATCACAGCTTCTAGAAGGTTTACATGATTTCGTAAAAAACACGAGTTTTTAGAAAATGTGTTTTATTTCATAAATGTAATCAACAAAGTATGCACATTCTACGTCATAACGACTTTCTATAGTTTGCGCATGCGTCCGGAAATAAGAAAAGTTTACTTCCCCCGTTTTTTAAAATCGTAGCTTCTAAAAGGTTTACATGATTTCTTAAAAAACACGAGTTTTTAGAAAATGTGTTTTATTTCATTAATGGAATCAACAAAGTATGCACATTCTACGTCATAACGAATTTCGATAGTTTGCGAATGCGTTTGGAAATATGAAAAGCTTACTTCCCCCGTTTTTTAAAATCACAGCTTCTAGAAGGTTTACATGATTTCATAAAAAACACGAGTTTTTAGAAAATGTGTTTTATTTCATAAATGGAATCTACAAAGTATGCACATTCTACGTCATAACGACTTTCTATAGTTTGCGCATGCTTCCGGAAATAAGAAAAGCTTACTTCCCCCGTTTTTTAAAATCACAGCTTCTAGAAGGTTTCCATGATTTCTTAAAAAACAAGAGTTTTTAGAAGATGTGTTTTATTTCATAAATGGAATCAACAAAGTATGCACATACTACGTCATAACGACTTTCTATAGTTTGCGCATGCGTTTGGAAATAAGAAAAGCTTACTTCTCTCGTTTTTTAAAATCACAGTTTCTAGAAGGTTTACATGATTTCTTAAAAAACACGAGTTTTTAGAGAATGTGTTTTATTTCATAAATGGAATCTACAAAGTATGCACATTCTACGTCATAACGACTTTCTATTGTTTGCGCATGCGTCCGGAAATAAGAAAAGCTTACTTCCGCCGTTTTTTAAAATCAAAGCTTCTAGAATGTTTACATGATTTCGTAAAAAACACGAGTTTTTAGAAAATGTGTTTTATTTCATAAACGGAATCAACAAAGTATGCACATTCTATGTCATAACGACTTTCTATAGTTTGCGCATGCGTTTGGAAATAAGAAAAGCTTACTTCCCCCGTTTTTTAAAATCACAGCTTGTAGAAGGTTTACATGATTTCTTAAAAAACACGAGTTTTTAGAAAATGTGTTTTATTTCATAAATAGAATCAACAAAGTATGCACATTCTACGTCATAACGATTTTCTATAGTTTGCACATGCGTCCGGAAATAAGAAAAGCTTACTTCGACTGTTTTTTAAAATCACAGCTTCTAGAAGGTTTACATGATTTCGTAAAAAACACGAGTTTTTAGAAAATGTGTTTTATTTCATAAATGGAATCAACAAAGTATGCACATTCTATGTCATAACGACTTTCTATAGTTTGCACATGCATCCGGAAATAAGAAAAGCTTACTTCCCCCGTTTTTTAAAATCATAGCTTCTAGAAGGTTTACATGATTTCTTAAAAACACGAGTTTTTAGAAAATGTGTTTTATTTCATAAAAATAATCAACAACGTATGCACATTCTTCGTCATAACGACTTTCAATACTTTGTGCATGCGTCCGGAAATAAGAAAAGCTTACTTCCCCCGTTTTTTAAAATCACAGCTTCTAGAAGGTTTACATGACTTCGTAAAAAACACGAGTTTTTAGAAAATGTTTTTTATTTCATAAATGGAATCTACAAAGTATGCACATTCTACGTCATAACGACTTTCTATTGTTTGCGCATGCGTCTGGAAATAAGAAAAGCTTACTTCCACGGTTTTTTAAAATCACATCTTTTAGAAGGTTTACATGATTTCGTAAAAAACACGAGTTTTTAGAAAATGTGTTTTATTTCATAAATGGAATCTACAAAGTATGCACATTCTACGTCATAACGACATTCTATAGTTTGCGCATGCATCCGGAAAAAAGAGAAGCTTACTTCCACCGTTTTTTAAAATCACAGCTTCTAGAAGGTTTACATGATTTCGTAAAAAACACAAGTTTTTAGAAAATGTGTTTTATTTCATAAATGGAATCTAAAAAGTATGCACATTCTACGTCATAACGACTTTCTATAGTTTGCGCATGCGTCCAGAAATAAGAAAAGCTTACTTCCACCGTTTTTTAAAATCACATCTTCTAGAAGGTTTACATGATTTCGTAAAAAACACGAGTTTTTAGAAAATGTGTTTTATTTCATAAATGGAATCTACAAAGTATGCACATTCTATGTCATAACGACTTTCTATAGTTTGCGCATGCGTCCGGAAATAAGAAAAGCTTACTTCCACCGTTTTTTAAAATCACAGCTTCTAGAAGGTTTACATGATTTCGTAAAAAACACGAGTTTTTAGAAAATGTGTTTTATTTCATAAATGGAATCTACAAAGTATGCACATTCTACGGCATAACGACTTTCTATAGTTTGCGCATGCTTCCGGAAATAAGAAAATCTTACTTCCCCCGTTTTTTAAAATCACAGCTTCAAGAAGGTTTACATGATTTCTTAAAAAACACGAGTTTTTAGAAAATGTGTTTTATTTCATAAAAATAATCAACAACGTATGCACATTCTACGTCATAACGACTTTCTATACTTTGCGCATGCGTCCGGAAATAAGAAAAGCTTACTTCCCCCGTTTTTTAAAATCACAGCTTCTAGAAGGTTTACATGATTTCGTAAAAAACACGAGTTTTTAGAAAATGTGTTTTATTTCATAAATGGATTCTACAAAGTATGCGCATTCTACGACATAACGACTTTCTATTGTTTGCGCATGCGTCCGGAAATAAGAAAAGCTTACTTCCACCGTTTTTTAAAATCACATCTTCTAGATGGTTTACATGATTTCGTAAAAAACACGAGTTTTTAGAAAATGTGTTTTATTTCATAAATGGAATCAACAAAGTATGCACATTCTAAGTCATAACGACTTTCTATAGTTTGCGCATGCATTTGGAAATAAGAAAAGCTTACTTCCCTCGTTTTTTAAAATCACAGATTCTAGAAGGTTTACATGATTTCTTAAAAAACACGAGTTTTTAGAAAATGTGTTTTATTTAATAAATAGAATCAACAAAGTATGCACATTCTACGCCATAAAGACTTTCTATAGTTTAAACATGCGTTCGGAAATAAGAAAAGCTTACATCCACTATTTTTTAAAATCACAGCTTCTAGAAGGTTTACATGATTTCGTAAAAAACACGAATTTTTAGAAAATGTGTTTTATTTCATAAATGGAATCAACAAAGTATGCACATTCTACGTTATAACGACTTTCTATAGTTTGTGCATGCGTCCGGAAATAAGAAAAGCTTACTTCCACCGTTTTTAAAAATCACAGCTTCTAGAAGGTTTAGATGATTTCGTAAAAAACACGAGTTTTTAGGAAATGTGTTTTATTTCATAAATGGAATCTACAAGGTATGCACATTCTACGTCATAACGACTTTCTATTGTTTGCGCATGCGTCCGGAAATAAGAAAAGCTTACTTCCGCCGTTTTTTAAAACCACAGCTTCTAGAAGGTTTACATGATTTCGTAAAAAACACGAGTTTTTAGAAAATGTGTTTTATTTCATAAATGGAATCTACAAATAATGCACATTCTACGTCATAACGACTTTCTATAGTTTGCGCATGCATTTGGAAATAAGAAAAGCTTACTTCCCCCGCTTTTTAAAATCACAACTTGTAGAAGGTTATATGATTTCGTAAAAAACACGAGTTTTTAGAAAATGTGTTTTATTTCATAAACGGAATCAACAAAGTATGCACATTCTATGTCATAACGACTTTCTATAGTTTGCGCATGCGTTTGGAAATAAGAAAAGCTTACTTCCCCCGTTTTTTAAAATCACAGCTTGTAGAAGGTTTACATGATTTCTTAAAAAACACGAGTTTTTAGAAAATGTGTTTTATTTCATAAATAGAATCAACAAAGTATGCACATTCTACGTCATAACGATTTTCTATAGTTTGCACATGCGTCCGGAAATAAGAAAAGCTTACTTCGACCGTTTTTTAAAATCACAGCTTCTAGAAGGTTTACATGATTTCGTAAAAAACACGAGTTTTTAGAAAATGTGTTTTATTTCATAAATGGAATCAACAAAGTATGCACATTCTATGTCATAACGACTTTCTATAGTTTGCGCATGCATCCGGAAATAAGAAAAGCTTACTTCCCCCGTTTTTTAAAATCATAGCTTCTAGAAGGTTTACATGATTTCTTAAAAAACACGAGTTTTTAGAAAATGTGTTTTATTTCATAAAAATAATCAACAACGTATGCACATTCTACGTCATAACGACTTTCAATACTTTGTGCATGCGTCCGGAAATAAGAAAAGCTTACTTCCCCCCGTTTTTTAAAATCACAGCTTCTAGAAGGTTTACATGACTTCGAAAAAAACACGAGTTTTTAGAAAATGTGTTTTATTTCATAAATGGAATCAACAAAGTATTCACATTCTACGTCATAACGACTTTCTATAGTGTGCGCATTCGTCCGGAAATAAGAAAAGCTTACTTCCACCGTTTTTTAAAATCACAGCTTCTAGAAGGTTTACATGATTTCGTAAAAAATATGAGTTTGTAGAAAATATGTTTTATTTCATAAATGGAATCTACAGAGTATGCTCATTCTACGTCATAACGACTTTCTATAGTTTGTGCATGCATCCGGAAATAAGAAACGCTTACTTCCCCCGTTTTTTAATATCACAGCTTCTAGAAGGTTTACATGATTTCTTAAAAAACACGAGTTTTTAGAAAATGTGTTTTATTTCATAAATGGAATCTACAAAGTATGCAAATTCCACGTCATAACGACTTTCTATAGTTTGCGCATGCGTCCGGAAATAAGAAAAGCTTACTTCCACCGTTTTTTAAAATCACAGCTTCTCGAAGGTTTAAATGATTTCGTAAAATACACGGGTTTTAAGAAAATGTGTTTTATTTCATAAATGGAATCTACAAAGTATGCACATTCTACGTCGTAACGACTTTATATAGTTTGCGCATGCGTCCGGAAATAAGAAATGCTTACTTCCCCCGTTTTTTAAAATCACAGCTTCTAGAAGGTTTACATGATTTCGTAAAAAAAACGAGTTTTTACAAAATTTGTTTTATTTCATAAATGGAATCAACAAAGTATGCACATTCTACGTCATAACAACTTTCTATAGTTTGCGCATGCGTTTGGAAATAAGAAAAGCTTACTTCCTCCGTTTTTTAAAATCACAGCTTCTAGAAGGTTTACATGATTTCTTAAAAAACACAAGTTTTTAGAAAATGTGTTTTATTTCATAAATAGTATCAACAAAGTATGCACATTCTACGTCATAACGACTTTCTATAGTTTGCACATGCGTCCGGAAATAAGAAAAGCTTACTTCCACGGTTTTTTAAAATCACATCTTTTAGAAGGTTTACATGATTTCGTAAAAAACACGAGTTTTTAGAAAATGTGTTTTATTTCATAAATGGAATCTACAAAGTATGCACATTCTACGTCATAACGATATTCTATAGTTTGCGCATGCATCCGGAAAAAAGAGAAGCTTACTTCCACCGTTTTTTAAAATCACAACTTCTAGAAGGTTTACATGATTTCGTAAAAAACACAAGTTTTTAGAAAATGTGTTTTATTTCATAAATGGAATCTAAAAAGTATGCACATTCTACGTCATAACGACTTTCTATAGTTTGCGCATGCGTCCGGAAATAAGAAAAGCTTACTTCCACCGTTTTTTAAAATCACATCTTCTAGAAGGTTTACATGATTTCGTAAAAAACACGAGTTTTTAGAAAATGTGTTTTATTTCATAAATGGAATCTACAAAGTATGCACATTCTATGTCATAACGACTTTCTATAGTTTGCGCATGCGTCCGGAAATAAGAAAAGCTTACTTCCACCGTTTTTTAAAATCACAGCTTCTAGAAGGTTTACATGATTTCGTAAAAAACACGAGTTTTTAGAAAATGTGTTTTATTTCATAAATGGAATCTACAAAGTATGCACATTCTACGTCATAACGACTTTCTATAGTTTGCGCATGCGTCCGGAAATAAGAAAAGCTTACTTCCCCCGTTTTTTAAAATCACAGCTTCTAGAAGGTTTACATGATTTCTTAAAAAACAAGAGTTTTTAGAAAATGTGTTTTATTTCATAAATGGAATCAACAAAGTATGCACATACTACGTCATAACGACTTTCTATAGTTTGCGCATGCGTTTGGAAATAAGAAAAGCTTACTTCCCCCGTTTTTTAAAATCACGGTTTCTAGAAGGTTTACATGATTTCTTAAAAAACACGAGTTTTTCGAAAATGTGTTTTATTTCATAAATGGAATCTACAAAGTATGCACATTCTACGTCATAATGACTTTCTATTGTTTGCGCATCCGTCCGGAAATAAGAAAAGCTTACTTCCACCGGTTTTTAAAATCACATCTTCTAGAAGGTTTACATGATTTCTTAAAAAACAAGAGTTTTTAGAAAATGTTTTTTATTTCATAAATGGAATCAACAAAGTATGCACATACTACGTCATAACGACTTTCTATAGTTTGCGCATGCATTTGGAAATAATAAAAGCTTACTTCTCCCGTTTTTTAAAATCACGGTTTCTAGAAGGTTTACATGATTTCTTAAAAAACACGAGTTTTTAGAAAATGTGTTTTATTTCATAAATGGAATCTACAAAGTATGCACATTCTACGTCATAACGACTTTCTATTGTTTGCGCAAGCGTCCGAAAATAAGAAAAGCTTACTTCCGCCGTTTTTTAAAATCAAAGCTTCTAAAAGGTTTACATGATTTCGTAAAAAACACGAGTTTTTAGAAAATGTGTTTTATTTCATAAATGGAATCAACAAAGTATGCACATTCTATATCATAACGACTTTCTATAGTTTGCGCATGCGTTTGGAAATAAGAAAAGCTTACTTCCCGCGTTTTTTAAAATCACAGCTTCTAGAAGGTTTACATGATTTCGTAAAAAACACGAGTTTTTAGAAAATGTGTTTTATTTCATAAATGGAATCAACAAAGTATGCACATTCTATGTCATAATGACTTTCTATAGTTTGCGCATGCGTCCGGAAATAAGAAAAGCTTACTTCCCCCGTTTTTTAAAATCATAGCTTCTAGAAGGTTTACATGATTTCTGAAAAAACACGAGTTTTTAGAAAATGTGTTTTATTTCATTAATGGAATAAACAAAGTATGCACATTCTACGTAATAACGACTTTCGATAGTTTGCGAATGCGTTTGGAAATAAGAAAAGCTTACTTCCCGCGTTTTTTAAAATCACAGCTTCTAGAAGGTTTACATGATTTCATAAAAAACACGAGTTTTTAGAAAATGTGTTTTATCTCATAAATGGAATCTACAAAGTATGCACATTCTACGTCATAACGACTTTCTATAGTTTGCGCATGCGTCCGGAAATAAGAAAAGCTTACTTCCCCCGTTTTTTAAAATCACAGCTTCTAGAAGGTTTACATGATTTCTTAAAAAACAAGAGTTTTTAGAAAATGTGTTTTATTTCATAAATGGAATCAACAAAGTATGCACATACTACGTCATAACGACTTTCTATAGTTTGCGCATGCGTTTGGAAATAAGAAAAGCTTACGTCTCCCGTTTTTTAAAATCACGGTTTCTAGAAGGTTTACATGATTTCTTAAAAAACACGAGTTTTTCGAAAATGTGTTTTATTTCATAAATGGAATCTACAAAGTATGCACATTCTACGTCATAACGACTTTCTATTGTTTGCGCATGCGTCCGGAAATAAGAAAAGCTTACTTCCACCGGTTTTTAAAATCACATCTTCTAGAAGGTTTACATGATTTCGTAAAAAACACGAGCTTTTAGAAAATGTGTTTTATTTCATAAAAAGAATCAAAAAAGTATGCACATTCTACGTCATAACGACTTTCTATAGTTTGCACATGCGTCCGGACATAAGAAAAGCTTACTTCCACCGGTTTCTAAAATCACATCTTCTAGAAGGTTTACATGATTTCGTAAAAAACACGAGCTTTTAGAAAATGTGTTTTATTTCATAAAAAGAATCAAAAAAGTATGCACATTCTACGTCATAACGACTTTCTATAGTTTGCCCATGCGTCCGGAAATAAGAAAAGCTTACTTCCACCGTTTTTTAAAATCACATCTTCTAGAAGGTTTACATGATTTCGTAAAAAACATGAGTTTTTAGAAAATGTGTTTTATTTCATAAATGGAATCTACAAAGTATGCACATTCTACGTCATAACGACTTTCTATTGTTTGCGCATGCGTCCGGAAATAAGAAAAGCTTACTTCCACCGATTTTTAAAATCACATATTCTAGAAGGTTTACATGATTTCGTAAAAAACATGAGTTTTTAGAAAATGTGTTTTATTTCATAAATGGAATCTATAAAGTATGCACATTCTATGTCATAACGACTTTCTATAGTTTGCGCATGCGTCCGGAAATAAGAAAAGCTTACTTCCACCGTTTTTTAAAATCACAGCTTCTCGAAGGTTTACATGATTTCGTAAAAAACACGGGTTTTTAGAAAATGTGTTTTATTTCTTAAATGGAATCTACAAAGTATGCAAATTCTACGTCATAACGACTTTCTATAGTTTGCCAATGCGTCCGGAAATAAGAAACGCTTACTTCCCCCGTTTTTTAAAATCACAGCTTCTAGAAGATTTTTATGATTTCTTAAAAAACACGAGTTTTTAGAAAATGTGTTTTATTTCATAAATGGAATAAACAAAGTATGCACATTCTACGTCATAACGACTTTCTATAGTTTGCGCATGCGTCCGAAAATAAGAAAAGCTTACTTCTCCCGTTTTTTAAAATCACAGCTTTTAGAAGGTTTACATGATTTCTTAAAAAACAGGAGTTTTTAGCAAATGTGTTTTATTTCATAAATGGAATCAACAAAGCATGCACATTCTACGTCGTAACGACTTTCTATAGTTTTCGCATTCGTCTGGAAATAAGAAAAGCTTACTTCCACCGTTATTTAAAATCACAGCTTCTAGAAGGTTTACATGATTTCTTAAAAAACACGAGTTTTTAGAAAATGTGTTTTATTTCATAAATGGAATCTACAAAGTATGCACATTCTCCGTCATAACGACTTTCTATAGTTTGCGCATGCGTCCAGAAATAAGAAAAGCTTACTTCCCCCATTTTTTAAAATCACAGCTTCTAGAAGGTTTACATGATTTCTTAAAAAACACAACTTTTTAGAAAATGTGTTTTATTTCATAAATGGAATCAACAAAGTATGCACATTCTATGTCATAATGACTTTCCATAGTTTGCACATTCGTCCGGAAATAAGAAAAGCTTACTTCCACCATTTTTTAAAATCACAGCTTCTAGAAGGTTTACATGATTTCGTAAAAAACACGAGTTTTTAGAAAATGTGTTTTATTTCATAAATGGAATCTACAAAGTATGCACATTCTACGTCATAACGACTTTCTATAGTTTGCGCATTCGTCCGGAAATAAGAAAAGCTTACTTCCCCCGTTTTTTAAAATCACAGCTTCTAGAAGGTTTACATGATTTCTTAAAAAACACGAGTTTTTAGAAAATGTGTTTTATTTCATCAATGGAATCAACAAAGTATGCACATTCTACGTCATAACGACTTCCTATAGTTTGCGCATGTGTTTGGAAATAAGAAAAGCTTACTTCCCCCGTTTTTTAAAATCACAGCTTCTAGAAGGTTTACATGATTTCTTAAAAAACACGAGTTTTTAGAAAATGTGTTTTATTTCATAAATGGAATCAACAAAGTATGCACATTCTACGTCATAACGACTTTCTATAGTTTGCGCATGTGCCCGGAAATAAGAAAAGCTTACTTCCACTGTTTTTTTAAATCACAGCTTCTAGAAGGTTTACATGATTTCTTAAAAAACACGAGTTTTTAGAAAATGTGTTTTATTTCATAAATGGAATCAACAAAGTATGCACATTCTATGTCATAACGACTTTCTATAGTTTGCGCATTCGTCCGAAAATAAGAAAAGCTTACTTCCACCATTTTTTAAAATCACAGCTTCTAGAAGGTTTACATGATTTCGTAAAAAATACGAGTTTTTAGAAAATGTGCTTTATTTCATAAATGGAATCTACAAAGTATGCACATTCTACGTCATAATGACTTTTTATAGTTTCCGCATGCGTCCGGAAATAAGAAAAGCTTACTTCCCCCGTTTTTTAAAATCACAGCTTCTAGAAGGTTTACATGATTTCTTAAAAAACACGAGTTTTTAGAAAATGTGTTTTATTTCATAAATGGAATCAACAAAGTATGTACATTCTACGTCATAACGAATTTTTAAAGTTTGCGCATGCGTCTTGAAATAAGAAAAGCTTACTTCCACAGTTTTTTAAAATCACAGCTTCTGGAAGGTTTACATGATTTCTTAAAAAACACGAGTTTTTAGAAAATGTGTTTTATTTCATAAATGGAATCAACAAAGTATGCACATTCTATGTCATAAAGACTTTCTATAGTTAGCGCATGCGTTTGGAAATAGGAAAAGCTTACTTCCCCCATTTTTTAAAATCAAAGCTTCTAGAAGGTTTACATGATTTCTTAAAAAACACGAGTTTTTAGAAAATGTGTTTTATTTCATAAATGGAATCAACAAAGTATGCACATTCTACGTCATAACGACTTTCTATAGTTTGCGGATGCGTTCGGAACAAAGAGAAGCTTAGTTCCCCTGTGTTTTAAAATCACAGCTTCTAGAAGGTTTACATGATTTCTTAACAAACACGAGTTTTTAGAAAATGTGTTTTATTTCATAAATGGAATCTACAAAGTATGCACATTCTACGTCATAACGACTTTATATAGTTTGCGCATGCGTCCAGAAATAAGAAAATTTTACTTCCACCGTTTTTTAAAATCACAGCTTCTAGAAGGTTTACATGATTTCGTAAAAAACACGAGTTTTTAGAAAATGTGTTTTATTTCAGAAATAAAATCTACAAAGTACGCACATTCTACGTCATAACGACTTTCTACAGTTTGCGGATGCGTCCGGAAATAAGAAAAGCTTACTTCCCCCATTTTATAAAATCACAGCTTCTAGAAGGTTTACTTGATTTCTTAAAAAACACGAGTTTTTAGAAAATGCGTTTTATTTCATAAATGGAATCAACAAAGTATGCATATTCTAGGCCATAACGACTTTCTATAGTTTGCGCATGCGTTTGGAAATAAGAAAATCTTACTTCCCCCGTTTTTTAAAATCACAGCTTCTAGAAGGTTTGCATGATTTCTTAAAAAACACGAGTTTTTACAAAATGTGTTTTATTCTATAAATGGAATCAACAAAGTATGAACATTCTACGTCATAACAACTTTCTATAGTTTGCGCATGCATCCGGAAATAAGAAAAGCTTACTTCCCCCATTTTTTAAAATCACAACTTCTAGAAGCTTTACATGATTTCTTAGAAAAGACGAGTTTTTAGAAAATGTGTTTTATTTCATAAATGGAATCCACAAAGTATGCACATTCTACGTTATAACAACTTTCTATAGTTTGCGCATTCGTCCGGAAATAAGAAAAGCTTACTTCCACCGTTTTTTAAAATCACAGCTTCTAGAAGGTTTACATGATTTCGTAAAAAACACGAGTTTTTAGAAAATGTGTTTTATTTCATAAATGGAATCTACAAAGTATGCACATTCTACGTCATAACGACCTTCTATAGTTTGCGCATGCGTCCGGAAATAAGAAAAGCTTACTTCCCCCATTTTTTAAAATCACAACTTCTAGAAGCTTTACATGATTTCTTAAAAAACACGAGTTTTTAGAAAATGTGTTTTATTTCATCAATGGAATCAAAAAAGTATGCACATTCTATGTCATAATGACTTTCTATAGTTTGCGCATTCGTCCGGAAATAAGAAAAGCTTAGTTCCCCCGTTTTTTAAAATCACAGCTTCTAGAAGGTTTACATGATTTCGTAAAACCCGAGTTTTTAGAAAATGTGTTTTATTTGATAAATGGAATCTACAAAGTATGCACATTCTACATCATAATGACTTTCTATAGTTTGCACATTCGTCCGGAAATAAGAAAAGCTTACTTCCACCGATTTTTAAAATCACAGCTTTTAGAAGGTTTACATGATTTCGTAAAAAACACGAGTTTTTAGAAAATGTGTTTTATTTCATAAATTGAATCTACAAAGTATGAACATTCTACGTCATAATGACTTTCTATAGTTTGTGCATGCGTCCGGAAACAAGAAAAGCTTACTTCCCTCGTTTTTTAAAATCATAGCTTCTCGAAGGTTTACATGATTTCATAAAAACCACGAGTTTTTAGAAAATGTGTTTTATTTCATAAATGGAATCAACAAAGTATGCACATTCTACGTCATAACGACTTTCTATAGTTTGCGCATGCGTTTGGAAATAAGAAAAGCTTACTTCCCCCGTTTTTTAAAATTACAGCTTCTAGAAGGTTTACATGATTTCTTACAAAACATGAGTTTTTAGAAAATGTGTTTTATTTCATCAATGGAATCAACAAAGTATGAACATTCTACGTCATAACGACTTTCTATAGTTTGCGCATGCGTCCGGAAATAAGAAAAGCTTACTTCCACCATTTTTTAAAATCACAGCTTCTAGAAGGTTTACATGATTTCTTAAAAAACACGAGTTTTTAGAAAATGTGTTTTATTTCATAAATGGAATCAACAAAGTATGCACATTCTACGTCATAACGACTTTCTATAGTTTGCGCATTCGTCCGGAAATAAGAAAAGCTTACTTCCACCCTTTTTTAAAATCACAGCTTCTAGAAGGTTTACATCATTTCGTAAAAAACACGAGTTTTTAGAAAATGTTTTTTATTTCATAAATGGAATCTACAAAGTATGCACATTCTACGTCATAACGACTTTCTACAGTTTGCGCATTCGTCCGGAAATAAGAAAAGCTTACTTCCCCCGTTTTTTAAAACCACAGCTTCTAGAAGGTTTACATGATTTCTTAAAAAACACGAGTTTTTAGAAAATGTGTTTTATTTCATAAATGGAATCAACAAAGTATGCACATTCTACGTCATAACGACTTCCTATAGTTTGCGCATGTGTTTGGAAATAAGAAAAACTTACTTCCCCCGTTTTTTAAAATCACAGCTTCTAGAAGGTTTACATGATTTCTTAAAAAACACGAGTTTTTAGAAAATGTGTTTTATTTCATAAATGGAATCAACAAAGTATGCACATTCTACGTCATAAGGACTTTCTATAGTTTGCGCATGTGCCCGGAAATAAGAAAAGCTTACTTCCACCGTTTTTTAAAATCACAGCTTCTAGAAGGTTTACATGATTTCGTAAAAAACACGAGTTTTTAGAAAATGTGTTTTATTTCATAAATGGAATCTACAAAGTATGCACATTCTACGTCATAACGACCTTCTATAGTTTGCGCATGCGTCCGGAAAAAAGAAAAGCTTACTTCCCCCATTTTTTAAAATCACAACTTCTAGAAGCTTTACATGATTTCTTAAAAAACAAGAGTTTTTAGAAAATGTGTTTTATTTCATAAATGGAATCAACAAAGTATGCACATTCTACGTCATAACAACTTTCTATATTTTGCGCATGCGTTTGGAAATAAGAAAAGCTTACTTCCCCCGTTTTTTAAAATCACAGCTTCCAGAAGGTTTACATGATTTCTTAAAAAACAGGAGTTTTTAGAAAATGTGTTTTATTTCATAAACGGAATCAACAAAGTATGCACATTCTACGTCATAACCAATTTCTATAGCTTGCGCATGCGTCTGGAAATAAGAAAAGCTTACTTCCACCGTTTTTTAAAATCACAGCTTCTAGAAGGTTTACATGATTTCATAAAAAACACGAGTTTTTAGAAAATGTGTTTTATTTCATCAATGGAATCAACAAAGTATGCACATTCTACGTCATAACGACTTTCTATAGTTTGCGCATGCATCCGGAAATAAGAAAAGCTTACTTCCACCATTTTTTAAAATCACAGCTTCTAGAAGGTTTACATGATTTCTTAAAAAACACGAGTTTTTAGAAAATGTGTTTTATTTCATAAATGGAATCAACAAAGTATGCACATTCTACGTCATAACGACCTTCTATAGTTTGCGCATTCATCCGGAAATAAGAAAAGCTTACTTCCACCGTTTTTTAAAATCACAGCTTCTAGAAGGTTTACATGATTTTGTAAAAAACAAGAGTTTTTAGAAAATGTGTTTTATTTCATAAATGGAATCTACATAGTATGCACATTCTACGTCATAACGACTTTCTATATTTGCGCATGCATCCGGAAATAAGAAAAGCTTACTTCCACCGTTTTTTAAAATCACAGCTTGTAGAAGGTTTACATGATTTCGTAAAAAACACAAGTTTTTAGAAAATGTGTTTTATTTCATAAATGGAATCTACAAAGTATGCACATTCTACGTCATAACGAATTTCTATAGTTTCCGCATGCGTCCGGAAATAAGAAAAGATTACTTCCCCCGTTTTTTAAAATCACAGCTTCTAGAAGGTTTACATGATTTCTTAAAAAACACGAGTTTTTAGAAAATGTGTTTTATTTCATAAATGGAATCAACAAAGTATACACATTCTACGTCATAATGACTTTCTATTGTTTGTGCATGCGTTTGGAAATAAGAAAAGCTTACTTCCCCAGTTTTTTAAAATCACGGCTTCTAGAAGGTTTACATGATTTCTTTAAAAACACGAGTTTTTAGAAAATGTGTTTTATTTCATAAATAAAATCAACAAAGTATGCACATTCTACGTCATAACGACGATCTATAGTTTGCGCATGCGTCCGGAAATAAGAAATGCTTACTTCCACCGTTTTTTAAAATCACAGCTTCTAGAAGGTTTACATGATTTCATAAAAAACACGAGTTTTTCAAAAATGTGTTTTATTTCATAAACGGAATCAACAAAGTATGCACATTCTACGTCATAACCAGTTTCTATAGTTTGCGTATGCGTCCGGAAATAAGAAAAGCTTACTTCCACCGTTTTTTAAAATCACAGCTTCTAGAAGGTTTACATGATTTCTTAAAAAACACGAGTTTTTAGAAAATGTGTTTTATTTCATAAATGGAATCTACAAAGTATGCACATTCTACGTTATAACGACTTTCTATAGTTTGAGCATGCGTCCGGAAATAAGAAAAGCTTACTTCCCCTGTTTTTTAAAATCACAGCTTCCAGAAGGTTTACATAGTTTCTTAAAAAACACGAGTTTTTAGAAAATGTGTTTTATTTCATAAATGGAATCAAAAAATTATCCACATTCTACGTCATAACAACTTTCTATAGTTTGCGCATGCGTTTGGAAATAAGAAAAGCTTACTTCCACCGTTTTTTAAAATCACAGCGTCTAGAAGGTTTACATGATTTCTTAAAAAACACGAGTTTTTAGAAAATGTGTTTTATTTCATAAATGGAATCAGAAAGTATGCACATTCTTCGTCATAACGACTTTCTATAGTTTGCGCATTCGTCCGGAAATAAGAAAAGTTTACTTCCACCGTTTTTCAAAATCACAGCTTCTAGAAGGTTTACATGATTTCGTAAAAAACACGAGTTTTTAGAAAATGTGTTTTATTTCATAAATGGAATCTACAAAGTATGCACATTCTACGTCATAACGACTTTCTATAGTTTGCGCATGCGTCCGGAAATAAGAAAAGCTTACTTCCCCCGTTTTTTAAAATCACAGCTTCTAGAAGGTTTACATGATTTCTTAAAAAACACGAGTTTTTAGAAAATGTGTTTTAGTTCATAAATGGAATCAACAAAGTATGCACATTCTACGTCACAACGACTTTCTATAGTTTGCGCATGCGTTTGGAAATAAGAAAAGCTTACTTCCCCCGTTCTTTAAAATCACAGTTTCTAGAAGGTTTACATGATTTCTTAAAAAACACGAGTTTTTAGAAAATGTGTTTTATTTCATAAATGGAATCAACAAAGTATGCACATTCTACGTAATAACGACTTTCTATAGTTTGCGCATTCGACCGGAAATAAGAAAAGCTTACTTCCACCGTTTTTTAAAATCACAGCTTCTAGAAGGTTTACATGATTTCGTAAAAAACACGAGTTTTTAGAAAATGTGTTTTATTTCATAGATTGAATCAACAAAGTATGCACATTCTACGTCATAACAACTTTGTATAGTTTGCACATCCATCCGGAAATAAGAAAAGCTTACTTCCCCCGTTTTTTAAAATCACAGCTTCTAGAAGGTTTACATGATTTCTTAAAAAACACGAGTTTTTAGAAAATGTGTTTTATTTCATCAATTGAATCTACAAAGTATGCACATTCTACATCATAACGACTTTCTATAGTTTGAGCATGCGTCCGGAAATAAGAAAAGCTTACTTCCCCCGTTTTTTAAAATCACAGCTTCTAGAAGGTTTACACGATTTCTTAAAAAATACGAGTTTTTAGAAAATTTGCTTTATTTCAGAAATTGAATCAACAAAGTATGCACACTCTACGTCATAACGACTTTCTATAGTTTGCGCATGCGTCCGGAAATAAGAAAAGCTTACTTCCACCTTTTTTTAAAATCACAGCTTCTTGAAGGTTTACATGATTTCGTAAAAAACACGGGTTTTTAGAAAATGTGTTTTATTTCATAAATGGAATCTACAAAGTATGGACATTCTGCGTCATAACGACTTTCTATAGTTTAAGCATGTGTCCGGAAATAAGAAAAGCTTACTTCCCTCGTTTTTTAAAATCACAGCTTCTAGAAGGTTTACACGATTTCTTAAAAAATATGAGTTTTTAGAAAATGTGCTTTATTTCAGAAATGGAATCAACAAAGTATGCACATTCTACGTCATAACGACTTTCTATAGTTTGCGCATGCGTTTGGAAATAAGAAAAGCTTACTTCCCCCGTTTTTTAAAATCACAGCTTCTAGCCGGTTTACATGTTTTCTTAAAAAACACGAGTTTTTAGAAATGTGTTTTATTTCATAAATGGAATCAACAAAGTATGCACATTCTACGACTTTCTTTAGTTTGCGCATGCGTTTGGAAATAAGAAAAGCTTATTTCCCCCATTTTTTAAAATCACATCTTCTAGAAGGTTTGCATGATTTCGTAAAAAACACGAGTTTTTAGAAAATGTGTTTTATTTCGTGAATGGAATCAACAAAGTATGCACATTCTACGTCATAACGAATTTCTATAGTTTGCCCAATTGTCCGGAAATAAGAAAAGCTTACTTCCCCCGTTTTTTAAACTCACAGTTTCTAGAAGGTTTACATGATTTCGTAAAAAACACGAGTTTTTAGAAAATGTGTTTTATTTCATAAATAGAATCAACAAAGTATGCACATTCTACGTCATAACGGCTTTCTATAGCTTGCGCATGCGTCCGGAAATAAGAAAAGCTTACTTCCCCCCGTTTTTTATAGTCACAGCTTCTAGAAGGTTTACATGATTTCTTAAAAAACACGAGTTTTTTGAAAATGTGTTTTATTTCTTAACTGGAATCAATAAAGTATGCACATTCTACGTCATAACGACTTTCTATAGTTTGCGCATGCGTTTGGAAATAAGAAAAGCTTACTTCCCCCGTTTTTAAAAATCACAGCGTCTAGAAGATTTACATGATTTCTTAAAAAACACGAGTTTTTTGAAAATTTCTTTTATTTCATAAATGGAATCAACAAAGTATGGACATTCTACATCATAAGGAATTTCTATAGTTTGTGCATGCGTCCGGAAATAAGAAAAGCTTATTTCCACCGTTTTTTAAAATCATAGCTTCTAGAAGGTTTACATGATTTCTTAAAAAACACGAGTTTTTAGAAAATGTTTTTTATTTCATAAATTGAATCAACAAAGTATGTACATTCTACGACATAACGACTTTCTATAGTTTGCGCATTCGTCCGGAAATAAGAAAAGCTTACTTCCACCGTTTTTTAAAATCACAGCTTCTAGAAGGTTTACATGATTTCGTACAAAACACAAGTTTTTAGAAAATGTGTTTTATTTCATAAATGGAATCAACAAAGTATGCACATTCTACATCATAACGACTTTCTATAGTTTGAGCGTGCGTCCGGAAAAAAGAAAAGCTTACTTCCCCCGTTTTTTAGAATCACAGCTTCTAGAAGGTTTACACGATTTCTTAAAAAATACGAGTTTTTAGAAAATGTGCTTTATTTTAGAAATGGAATCAACAAAGTATGCACATTCTACGTCATAACGACTTTCTATAGTTTTCGCGTGTGTTTGGAAATAAGAAAATCTTACTTCCCCCGTTTTTTAAAATCACAGCTTCTGGAAGGTTTACATGATTTCTTAAAAAACACAAGTTTTTAGAAAATGTATTTTATTTCATAAATGGAATCAACAAAGTATGCACATTCTACGTCATAATGACTTTCTATAGTTTGCGCATGCGTTCGGAAATAAGAAAAGCTTACCTCCCCCGTTTTTTAAAATCACAGCTTTTAGAAGGTTTATATGATTTCGCAAAAAACCCGAGTTTTTACAAAATGTGTTTTATTTCATGAATGGAATCAACAAAGTATCCACATTCTACGTCATAACGACTTTATATAGTTTTGCGCATGCGTCCGGAAATAAGAAAAGCTTACTTCCCCCGTTTTTTAAAATCACAGCTTCTAGAAGGTTTACATGATTTCTTAAAAAACACGAGTTTTTAGAAAATGTGTTTTATTTCATAAATAGAATCAACAACGTATGCACATTCTACGTCATAATGACTTTCTATAATTTGTGCATTCGTCCGGAAACAAGAAGGCTTACTTCCCCCGTTTTTTAAAATCACAGCTTCTAGAAGGTTTGCATGATTTCTTAAAAAACACGAGTTTTTAGAAAATGTGTTTTATTTCATAAATGGAATCAAGAAATTATGCACATTCTACGTCATAATGAATTTCTATAGTTTGCGCATGCGTCCGGAAATAAGAAAAGCTTACTTCCACCATTTTTTTAAATCACAGCTTCTGGAAGGTTTACATGATTTCGTAAAAAACACTTGTTTTCAGAAATGTGCTTTATTTCATAAATGGAATCAACAAAGTATGCACATTCTACTTCATAACGACTTTCTATAGTTTGCGCATGCATTTGGAAATAAGAAAATATTACTTCCCCCGTTTTTTAAAATCATAGCTTCTAGAAGGTTTGCATGATTTCTTAAAAAACACGAGTTTTTAGAAAATGTGTTTTATTTCATAAATGGAATCAACAAAGTATGCACATTCTACATCATAACGACTTTATATAGTTTTGCGCATGTGTACGGAAATAAGAAAAGCTTACTTCCCGCGTTTTTTAAAATCACAGCTTCCAGAAGGTTTACATGATTTCTTAAAAAACACGAGTTTTTAGAAAATGTGTTTTATTTCATAAATAGAATCAACAAAGTATGCACATTCTACGTCATAACGACTTTCTATAGTTTGCGCATTCGTTCGGAAATAAGAAAAGATTACTTCCCCCGTTTTTTAAAATCACAGGTTCTATAAGGTTTGCATGATTTCTTAAAAAACACGAGTTTTTAGAAAATGTGTTTTATTTCATAAATGGAATCAAAAAAGTATGCACATTCTACGTCATAACGACTTTCTATAGTTTGCGGATGCGTCCGGAAATAAGAAAAGCTTACTTCCACCATTTGTTTAAATCACAGCTTCTAGAAGGTTTACATGATTTCGTAAAAAACACTTGTTTTTAGAAAATGTGCTTTATTTCATAAATGGAATCAACAAAGTATGCACACTCTATGTCATAACGACTTTCTTTACTTTGCGCATGCGTTTGGAAATAAGAAAAGCTTACTTCCCCCGTTTTTTAAAATCACAGCTTCTAGAAGGTTTACATGATTTCGTAAAAAACACGAGTTTTTAGAAAATGTGTTTTATTTCATAAATGGAATCTACAAAGTATGCACATTCTACGTCATAACAACTTTCTATAGTTTGCGCATTCGTTTGGAAATAAGAAAAGCTTACTCCCCCCGTTTTTTAAAATCACAGCGTCTAGAAGGTTTACATGATTTCTTAAAAAACACGAGTTTTTAGAAAATGTGTTTTATTTCATAAATGGAATTAGCAAAGTATGCACATTCTACGTCATAAGGACTTTCTATAGTTTGCGCATGCGTCCGGAAATAAGAAAAACTTACTTCCACCGTTTTTTAAAATCACAGCTTCTAGAAGGTTTACATGATTTCTTAAAAAACACGAGTTTTTAGAAAATGTGTTTTATTTCATAAATGGAATCTACAAAGTATGCACATTCTACGTCATAACGACTTTCTATAGTTTGCGCATTCATCCGGAAATAAGAAAAGCTTACTCCCCCCGTTTTTTAAAATCACAGCGTCTAGAAGGTTTACATGATTTCTTAAAAAACAAGAGTTTTTAGAAAATGTGTTTTATTTCATAAATGGAATCTACAAAGTATGCACATTCTACGTCATAACGACTTTCTATAGTTTGCGCATTCGTCCGGAAATAAGAAAAGCTTACTTCCACCATTTTTTAAAATCACAGCTTCTAGAAGGTTTACATGATTTCTTAAAAAACACGAGTTTTTAGAAAATGTGTTTTATTTCATAAATGGAATCTACAAAGTATGCACATTCTACGTCATAACGACTTTCTATAGTTTGAGCATGCGTCCGGAAATAAGAAAAGCTTACTTCCCCCGTTTTTTAAAATCACAGAGTCTAGAAGGTTTACATGATTTCTTAAAAAACACGAGTTTTTAGAAAATGTGTTTTATTTCATAAATGGAATCAGAAAGTATGCACATTCTTCGTCATAACGACTTTCTACAGTTTGCGCATTCGTCCGGAAAAAAGAAAAGCTTACTTCCACCGTTTTTTAAAATCACAGCTTCTAGAAGGTTTACATGATTTCGTAAAAAACACGAGTTTTTAGAAAATGTGTTTGATTTCATAATTGGAATCAACAAAGTATGCACATTCTACATAATAACGACTTTCTATAGTTTGCCCAATTGTCCCGAAATAAGAAAAGCTTACTTCCCCCGTTTTTTAAAATCACAGCTTCTAGCCGGTTTACATGATTTCTTAAAAAACACGAGTTTTTAGAAAATGTGATTTATTTCAAAAATGGAATCAACAAAGTATGCACATTCTACGACTTTCTTTAGTTTGCGCATGCGTTTGGAAATAAGAAAAGCTTACTTCCCCCGTTTTTTAAAATCACAGCTTCTAGAAGGTTTACATGATTTCGTAAAAAACACGAGTTTTTAGAAAATATGTTTTATTTCATAAATAGAATCAACAAAGTATGCACATTCTACGTCATAACGGCTTTCTATAGTTTGCGCATGCGTCCGGAAATTAGAAAAGCTTACTTCCCCCGTTTTTTAAAGTCACAGCTTCTAGAAGGTTTACATGATTTCTTAAAAAACACGAGTTTTTACAAAATGTGTTTTATTTCATAAATGGAATAAACAAAGTATGCACATTCTACGTCATAACGACTTTCTATAGTTTGCGCATGCGTCCGGAAATAAGAAAAGCTTACTTCCACCGTTTTTTTAAATCACAGCTTCTAGAAGGTTTACATGATTTCGTAAAAAACACTTTTTTTAGAAAATGTGCTTTATTTCATAAATGGAATCAACAAAGTATGCACATTCTACGTCATAACGACTTTCTATAGTTTGCGCATGCGTTTGGAAATAAGAAAAGCTTACTTCCCCCGTTTTTTAAAATCACAGCTTCTGGAAGGTTTACATGATTTCGTAAAAAATACGAGTTTTTAGAAAATGTGTTTTATTTCAAAAATGGAATCAACAAAGTATGCACATTCTACGTCATAACGAATTTCTATAGTTTGCGCATGCGTCCGGAAATAAGAAAAGCTTACTTCCCCCGTTTTTTAAAATCACAGCTTCTAGAAGGTTTACATGATTTCGTAAAAAACACGAGTTTTTGGAAAATGTGTTTTATTTCATAAATGGAATCTACAAAGTATGCACATTCTATGTCATAACGAATTTCTATAGTTTGTGCATGCGTTTGGAAATAAGAAAAGCTTACTTCCCCCGTTTTTTAAAATCACAGTGTCTAGAAGGTTTACATGATTTCTTAAAAAACACGAGTTCTTAGAAAATGTGTTTTATTTCATAAATGGAATCAACAAAGTATGCACATTCTACATCATAAGGAATTTCTATAGTTTGTGCATGCGTCCGGAAATAAGAAAAGCTTACTTCCACCGTTTTTTAAAATCATAGCTTCTAGAAGGTTTACATGATTTCTTAAAAAACACGAGTTTTTAGAAAATGTTTTTTATTTCATAAATTGAATCAACAAAGTATGTACATTCTACGACATAACGACTTTCTATAGTTTGCGCATTCGTCCGGAGATAAGAAAATCTTACTTCCACCGTTTTTTAAAATCACAGCTTCTAGAAGGTTTACATGATTTCGTACAAAACACGAGTTTTTAGAAAATGTGTTTTATTTCATAAATGGAATCAACAAAGTATGCACATTCTACGTCATAACGACTTTCTATAGTTTGAGCGTGCGTCCGGAAATAAGAAAATCTTACTTCCCCCGTTTTTTAAAATCACAGCTTCTAGAAGGTTTACACGATTTCTTAAAAAATACGAGTTTTTAGAAAATGTGCTTTATTTTAGAAATGGAATCAACAAAGTATGCACATTCTACGTCATAACGACTTTCTATAGTTTTCGCGTGTGTTTGGAAATAAGAAAATCTTACTTCCCCCGTTTTTTAAAATCACAGCTTCTGGAAGGTTTACATGATTTCTTAAAAAACACAAGTTTTTAGAGAATGTATTTTATTTCATAAATGGAATCAACAAAGTATGCACATTCTACGTCATAATGACTTTCTATAGTTTGCGCATGCGTCCGGAAATAAGAAAAGCTTACTTCCACCGTTTTTTAAAATCACAGCTTCTAAAAGGTTTACATGAGTTCTTAAAAAACACGAGTTTTTAGAAAATGTGTTTTATTTCATAAATGGAATCAACAAAGTATGCACATTCTACGTCATAACGACTTTCTATATTTTGCGCATGCGTTTGGAAATAAGAAAAGCTTACTTCCCCCGTTTTTTAAAATCACAGCTTCTGGAAGGTTTACATGGTTTCGTAAAAAATACGAGTTTTTAGAAAATGTGTTTTATTTCATAAATAGAATCAACAAAGTATGCACATTCTACGTCATAATGAATTTCTATAGTTTGCGCATGCGTCCGGAAATAAGAAAAGCTTACTTCCCCCGTTTTTTAAAATCATAGCTTCTAGAAGGTTTACATGATTTCTTAAAAAACACGAGTTTTTGGAAAATATGTTTTATTTCATAAATGCAATCTACAAAGTATGCACATTCTATGTCATAACGACTTTCTATAGTTTGCGCATGAGTTTGGAAATAAGAAAAGCTTACTTCCCCCGTTTTTTAAAATCACAACGTCTAAAAGGTTTACATGCTTTCTTAAAAAACACGAGTTTTTAGAAAATGTGTTTTATTTCATAAATGGAATCAACAAAGTATGCACATTCTACGTCATAAGGACTTTCTATAGTTTGTGCATGCGTCTGGAAATAAGAAAAGCTTACTTCCACCATTTTTTAAAATCACAGCTTCTAAAAGGTTTACATGATTTCTTAAAACACACGAGTTTTTAGAAAATGTGTTTTATTTCATAAATGGAATCTACAAAGAATGCACATTCTATGTCATAACGACTTTCTATAGTTTGCGCATTCGTACGGAAATAAGAAAAGCTTACTTCCACCGTTTTTTAAAATCACAGCTTCTAGAAGGTTTACATGATTTCTTAAAAAACACGAGTTTTTAGAAAATGTGTTTTATTTCATAAATGGAATCTACAAAGTATGCACATTCTACGTCTTAACGAATTTCTATAGTTTGAGCATGTGTCCGGAAATAAGAAAAGCTTACTTCCCCTGTTTTTTAAAATCACAGCGTCTAGAAGGTTTACATGGTTTCTTAAAAAACACGAGTTTTTAGAAAATGTGTTTTATTTCATAAATGGAATAAAAAAAGTATGCCCATTCTACGTCATAACGACTTTCTATAGTTTGCGCATGCGTTTGGAAATAAGAAAAGCTTACTTCCACCGTTTTTTAAAATTACAGCTTCTAGGAGGTTTACATGATTTCTTAAAAAACACGAGTTTTCAGAAAATGTGTTTTATTTCATAAATTGAATCAGAAAGTATGCACGTTCTTCATCATAACGACTTTCTATAGTTTGCGCATTCGTCCGGAAATAAGAAAAGCTTACTTCCACCGTTTTTTAAAATCACAGCTTATAGAAGGTTTACATGATTTCGTAAAAAACACGAGTTTTTAGAAAATGTGTTTTATTTCATAAATGGAATCTACAAAGTATGCACATTCTATGTCATAACAACTTTCTATAGTTTGCGCATGCGTCCGGAAATAAGAAAAGCTTACTTCCCCCGTTTTTTGAAATCACAGCTTCTAGAAGGTTTACATGATTTCGTAAAAAACACGAGTTTTTAGAAAATGCATTTTATTTCATAAATGGAATCTACAAAGTATGCACATTCTACGTCATAACGACTTTCTATAGTTTGCGCATGAGTCCGGAAATAAGAAAAGCTTAGTTCCACCGTTTTTTAAAATCACAGCTTCTAGAAGGTTTACATGATTTCCTAAAAAACACGAGTTTTTAGAAAATGTGTTTTATTTCATAAATGGAATCTACAAATTATGCACTTTCTACGTCATAACGACTTTCTATAGTTTGCGCATGCGTCCGGAAATAAGAAAAGCTTACTTGCCCCGTTTTTTAAACTAAAAACTTCTAGAAGGTTTACACGATTTCGTAAAAAACACGAGTTTTTAGAAAATGTGTTTTGTTTCATAAATGGAATCTACAAAGTATGCACATTCTACGTCATAACAACTTTCTATAGTTTGCGCATGCGTCCGGAAATAAGAAAAGCTTACTTCCCCCGTTTTTTAAAATCACAGCTTCTAGAAGGTTTACATGATTTCGTAAAAAACGCGAGTTTTTAGAAAATGTGTTTTATTTCATAAATGGAATCTACAAAGTATGCACATTCTACGTCATAACGACTTTCTATAGTTTGCGCATGCGGCCGGAAATAAGAAAAGCTTACTTCGCCCGTTTTTTAAAATCACAGCTTCTAGAAGGTTTACATGATTTCTTAAAAAACACAAGTTTTTAGAAAATGTGTTTTATTTCATAAATGGAATCTACAAAGTATGCACATTCTACGTCATAACGACTTTCTATAGTTGGCGCATGCGTCCAAAAATAAGAAAAGCTTACTTCCCCCGTTTTTTAAAATCACAGTTTCTAGAAGGTTTACATGATTTCGTAAAATCACGAGTTTTTAGAAAATGTGTTTTATTTCATAAATGGAATCTACAAAGTATGCACATTCTACGTCATAACGACTTTCTATAGTTTGCGCATGCGTCTGGAAATAAGAAAAGCTTACATCCCCCGTTTTTTAAAATCACAGCTTCTAGAAGGTTTACATGATTTTTTAAAAAACACGAGTTTTTAGAAAATGTGTTTTATTTCATAAATGGAATCAACAAAGTATGCACATTCTATGTCATAATGACTTTCTATAGTTTGCGCATGTGTTTGGAAATAAGAAAAGCTTACTTCCCCCATTTTTTAAAATCACATCTTCTAGAAGGTTTACATGGTTTCTTAAAAAACACGAGTTTTTAGAAAATGTGTTCTATTTCATAAATGGAATCAACAAAGTATGCACATTCTACGTCATAACGACTTTCTATAGTTTGCGCATTCGTCCGCAAATAAGAAAAGCTTACTTCCACCGTTTTTTAAAATCACAGCTTCTAGAAGGTTTACATGATTTCTTAAAAAACACTAGTTTTTAGAAAATGTGTTTTATTTCATAAATGGAATCAACAAAGTATGCACATTCTACGTCATAACGACTTTCTATAGTTTGCGCATTCGTCCGGAAATAAGAAAAGCTTACTTCCAGCGTTTTTTTGTTAAGATTTAATATGCTATGACAGAAAATAGTAGCATTACATTCCATTTCACAATAATAGCATATACAGGATCGCTGAAGAAACAACAAGCACAACATAAACACAAGAGACAGAGATTTATCCTGGGAAACCCTCATGGGGTAGAAAACCCAGTAAAGCTTCCTCAATATAGATGACTAGCAATATACAAAGATGAAACCCCGAGACATGATCTCCTCCTCCATAATAGCAGACCTCTCCTCCACAAGTGCGCTATCCTCAAGTGTGTGAGTGTGTCAAATGAGGAACACACCTCCTCTATTTATACACTACACTGACATGTATTTTACAGAGGTACACATAGGCTCGTATTTAACCAATGGGTTAAATACCCCACTACAACTGACTGGGCCGACCCCTCTAGGGTGGTCTAATAACCCTTTGACCCACATAACACATACAGGGCCGACCCCCACTAAGGAAGTCTAATAACCCGAGTTACCACATTCCGACGGAGGAATAAACATCTCCAGATATACAATAAGATCTTCATGGAGGAATGAAACATCTCCGGAATAATAAAGTACAAATATAATATTCTTTGAAGTTACAATATCTCAACACTCCCCCTTAACGAGAAGGATATTATAACAACATCTGCACGAGCAAGGAGTCATCAACATCATACATGATACATCTATAAATCATTGGAAGCTTTCTCAACATCATCAGTAACTCAAGCAGTTACTGGAACATCTTCAATACTGGAACATCGACATCTTCAGTATTGAGTCTTTATCTTCTGTAGCACTTGAACAGCTACAACAATATCATCATCTGGATCCTCACAATTATCGTCATCACACGATCATCAGCATCGTCATCGCATGATCATCAGCATCGTCATCGCACGATCATCAGCATCGTCATCACACGATCATCAGCATCGTCATCGCACGATCCTCAGCATCGTCATCCCACAATCATCAGCATCGTCATTCCATGATCATCAGCATCGTCATCTCACGATCATCACCATCGTCATTCCACGATCATCACCATCGTCATCTCACGATCATCAGCATCGTCATAATACAAGTATCCATACCAATGCAAATATCCATATCATTAATACAAGTATCCATACCGATACAAGTAACCACATCAAGTATCCTACCGATACAAGTAACTACATCATCAATACAAGTATCCTACCGATACAAGTAACCACATCATCAATACAAGTATCCTACCGATACAGGTAAACACATCATCAATACAAGTATCCTACCGATACAAGTAACCACATCATCAATACAAGTATCCTACCGATACAAGTAACCACATCATCAATACAAGTATCCTACCGATACAAGTAGCCACATCATCATAAAAAAAATCACTTTCTCGGAGACCAATCGTCTACGGATCAATTCAGGGACCAAAGTCTGGGGATGATACAATCCCCACTTCTCGGAGACCACACGTCTACGGATCAATTCAGGGACCGAAGTCCGGGGATGATACAATCCCCACTTCTCGGAGACCACACGTCTACGGATCAATTCAGGGACCGAAGTCCGGGAATGATACAATCCCCACTTTTCGAAGACCACACGTCTACGGATCAATTCAGGGACCGAAGTCCAGGGATGATACAATCCCCACTTCTCGGAGACCACACGTCTACGGATCAATTCAGGGACCGAAGTCCGGGGATGATACAATCCCCACTTCTCGGAGACCACACGTCTGCGGATCAATTCAGGGACCGAAGTCTGGGGATGATACAATCCCCACTTCTCGGAGACCACACATCTACGGATCAATTCAGGGACCGAAGTCCGGGGATGATACAATCCCCACTTCTCGGAGACCATACGTCTACAGCTCTCTTTAGGACTGAAAGTCCAGGGATGATCCAATCCCCTCAACTGTCCACTAAGGACTTCATTCTCGGAGACCTCATGTCTACGGCTCTCTTTAGGACTGAAAGTCCAGGGATGATCCAATCCCCTCAACTGTCCACTAAGGACTTCATTCTCGGAGACCTCACTTCTACGACTCTCTTTAGGACTGAAAGTCGACGGATGATCCAATCCCCTCAACTGTCCACTAAGGAATTCATTCTCGGAGACCTCACGTCTACGGCTCTCTTTAGGACTGAAAGTCCAGGGATGATCCAATCCCCTCAACTGTCCACTAAGGACTTCATTCTCGGAGACCTCACGTCTACGGCTCTCTTTAGGACTGAAATTCCAGGGATGATCCAATCCCCTCATTCTCGGAGACCTCACGTCTACGGCTCTCTTTAGGACTGAAAGTCTAGGGATGATCCAATCCCCTCATTCTCGGAGACCTCACGTCTACGGCTCTCTTTAGGACTGAAAGTCCAGGGATGATCCAATCCCCTCATTCTCGGAGACCTCACATTTACGGCTCTCTTTAGAACATGTGTTCAAGGATGATACAATCCCCACATGTATTCTTACCAATACATCTTATCATCAAAAGCATGTATTCTCACCAATACATCTATCATCAAAAGCATGTATTCTCACCAATACATCTATCATCAAAAGCATGTATTCTTACTAATACATCTAACATCAAAAGCATGTATAAGTAAAACTAAGTATTCTAAGTATAAGAGTCCTAAATCTAAATATTTCTAAGTATCTAGGTGTAGAGAACAGTTTACCTCATCATCGACCTTGTTGTTCGATGAGACAATCTCATCATCAGTGACTATACTACTACCCCTTTCGAGGAGGGTCCTTTTGAACTACACCAAGCTTGTCTCGGAAGTATTCAAATTTCACTCGAGACAGAGGTTTGGTTGGTAACTTCTTCACTTGAGGTAGAGGTTTGGTTAGTACAACGGTAACCTGTTACAAATTCAAACTTTATAGTTCCTTTCTGCGTCATATCTTGTTAGTTCCCTATGATATTTGACTTATCATGGAACACTAGATTCTATGTCATCTTGATACAACTCTATTTATCACATAGGATCACAGTTGGTTCTATCTCTAAGTCAAACAATCCTGAAGTCAAACTTCTTCACAACTAGTAGAGCAAGCAGCCATATATTCCGCTTGTGCTGAGAGCCACACTAGACTGCTTCCAGCTAAACCACGAGATCATGGCTAATCCCAGACAATAACATCCTCTCGATGTGTTCTTCCTGTCTGATACACTTTCTTCCCAATCAGCATATGAGTAGCCATCTGAAGTCATGATCTCCAAGATAGAATAGATCAAAGTCTATCGTATCCTTTATGTGCCTCATCACATGCTCTGCAACTCTCGGGTGAACACATCTAGTTTCCACTAGATACTGACTCAAGGTGTTCACAACAAAGCATATATCTAACCTAATATATGTTAGATACATCAATGACCCAATAATTTGACTGTACAGAGTTATATCCACTAACTCTGATGAGTCATCTCCTAACAGTTTCAAGTTGGAATCCATAAGAGTGGCCATTCCATCATATCAAGTCTTCTCAAGATTTATCAGCATACTTTCTCTGGTTGAGAAAGATTCCTACTGAACCTTTCCATACTTCCAGACCTAGGAAGTAATACATTAATCTAAGATCTTTCATTTTCTTTTCTACAGTCATCTATCTGTGCCATCTCTCATCAGATGGGTCTACTGATATGAGCCTCAACATCATTCCAACTCTGTGGTGAGTTCCTTCTTGCATCCATGTCATATGTGCATAGAAGCCATATTCAACCTTGTAGCAAAGGTTGAGATCCACATCACCCATGGTGATCATTAAGCTCATCAATTGATTATCGATCCTGGGAACCCATACAGAACCTGATTCACACTTCTTCTTTAATTACACCATTAAGAGAATGGTCTTATCTAGCCACTTGGAGCAAAACATCTCATCATGATTCTCTTCCTCTTTCTAAGAGAATCTTCTAGCCACAAGCCTTCTATCATTTGATTTGTAAATCTTTTGTTGAACATCCATTGCTTGTTCAGTGTTCATCATTCATCATGATCTTTTCTACAAATCAAAATTAAGTACAGGATTAGTAATACTTCATAATCATCAAATCATATTGACATGATAACCTATTATGCATACAGATATCATTTACATAGTTATGCAACTATCTTGACCAATACTTTGGCACAACACTTTCCCATATCCTGTATGCATACAGTGGATATCTAGATGCCTTCCATCTCCACCAGAACATACTATCGAGAGTGTGCACAACTCTCAGCATGTCAGTAAAGAGGTTTCATTCTAGACAAGCAACAATGGAATGTTTGTCCAACTTACCAATCATATGCATATTAGTAGTATACTGTTCAATGTTCTATGAATATTTACACTCAGCCTGATAGATTATAGGAATACAAATATGCATACAACCTATTACAGGCAATATCATTTACTATTTCAAATAACAACTCAAATACTTATCTTTTATGTTTGTGTGGTTGCCTCCCGCTTGATCTTCAGTATGTCTTTTGAACTTCTATTCATTATGTACCACTGTGTATGTTCAAGTGTCATCCTCATGATCTCATACACAAACATACACCCATTAGTATGTTCTAAATGTTATCAAAACATTATAGTTCTAAATAATCTTGAAAATGTATAGTCATGATTATAGTTAATAAACATTAGTATTCAAGATTTCAGGGAAGTCTTCTTTTACTCATGCATATCATCAATCAAGATAAAAGACATAATATGCATAATCCCTTGATTACTAACTTTATGAATAATCATAACCAATCATACCAAGTATACTTATATAAGAGATCCTAACACAAGGTAAGATTCATGGGAAACATACCTGGATTAGTATACCTACTTAGTTATGTACAACATACCTAAACAATCTCTTCAATGATTTAGAGATCCTGAGCTAGAACCTGCATATCTCACAGGTTAAGCATAATGTAACAAAGTCATACATACCTCGTAAGTAGAACAAAAATTATGGATGAGTCTTTGTCTTCATGTTTTCATGGTCATGGAACCTGATTTGTCTTTTGTGATGTACCTGTATCTTGTTAGCAGACAACATCAACGTCACACAACATCATAATGCATTAGTACAATCATATATCCCTAATCAATGAATGTCTTTGATCATTCACATGCATTCATACTGTTACTAGGGTGATAAGACAATTCTAACATTAATCAAGATTGTACTAATAAATAATATGAAGACAAACACATCATGAACTTAATCAAGAATTAGATTTCAAGACATACCTAAGCCTCCTTAAGTCATACCTGTCGAGACTTCTTGTAGTCTTCTTATGTAAGGCCTTAGCCTCAACTCCCCCTGAAACTTGATTTGGAGCTTGATTAGGGTTTGCTAGAGAAACCCTAAAAATTCAATCTTTGACTTTCACACTTCTGAAGGGATGAAAGAATATGTCTTGTTGAGCTGAACAAACTAGCATACTTCAATTTTGGAATTTCCAAAATTTGACCCCTCAAAATTGCCTTTGAAACTTCTGGATCTTCTGGACAGGATCCCGGACTAAGGTTTGATGAAGCCCACCCTTCTTCCCAAACAAAAGGTTTGATCGAAGGCTCTAAACTCTTATTTTTCTAAGGAGCTTCCAACCGTGGTTACAGACTTCAAAAATTCCAACTTTTGCTGAAGCCCTAATTTTCCATCTTTCCGATCAAAATCCTGAACTGGGGTTTGATCAAGCCCGGTATTCCACCCAACCAAAAAATTCGATCTTGTTTTCTACATTTCTATTTTCCTGAGTAGCATTCATCCGTGGACTCCGTTTCAAAAAATTCCAACTTTCTTCGAAACCCTAAATTCTGGAAGCCATGAATAAAGGTGCTCCAAAAATAATTATGTTTTGACAGAAATATGTACCTGATTGTTTCTGCTATAACTCTGAAATTTTTGCTCCACAGGGTCTGAAAAAGTTTTATGCAGTAGCCTGACCTGTCATCTTTCCATCCTGACAGGTCTGACCTCAATTGGATTTTCTGAGAGAGAGTTATGCCAAGTGTCGCAACATGACCTGTTTATGGGATAAAACAGGAGAGCGAACTTGTACGGCATGCCACGTGTCACTATTTGAGCTTCGGCCTCTGAAAACTTTTCCTGAGATATCTCACCCTGTTATCTTTCCATCTTGATAGGTCTGACCTCAATTGGACTCTCTTAGAGAGAGTTATGCCAAGTGTCGCAACGTGACCTGTTTATAAGATAAAACAGGATAGCGAACTTGTAAAGTGTGCCACGTGTCATTGGTTCACCTTCGGCCTCTAAAAATGTTTTCGGAGATAGTAGAGTCTGTGTACTACCTGTCACTTTTTACGAAATTTCATTTGGAGCTTCCTAGCCCAAGTTATGACCTTTTTGCCAAGGTCACCTGATTTTGACTGAGATCTGGAAGAGGCAGAAACCCTAACTTGTACTGATCATAACTCATAAAGTGCAACGAATCTGAGGGTGCCCTTTGGACACAAGGTACCTGGGGATGTTATATTCGACCTGTAAACTTTTCAGACCCTGAACCTTCGCAGAAATGGATTTATAGGGAAAGTTCCACGATGACTGGTTTTTGCTATGTAAAACCCTAACCTTCAAATTGTCGTAAGTAAAGCAAGTGTCGTAAGTGCCATACCTTGTCTTCCTTCAGGTTAGCTCTGATACCATGTTAAGATTTAATATGCTATGACAGAAAATAGCAGCATTACATTCCATTTCACAATAATAGCATATACAGGATCGCTGAAGAAACAAAAAGCACAACATAAACACAAGAGACAGAGATTTATCCTGGGAAACCCTCATGGGGTTGAAAACCCAGTAAAGCTTCCTCAATATAGATGACCAGCAATATACAAAGATGAAACCCTGAGACATGATCTCCTCCTCCATAATAGCAGACCTCTCCTCCACAAGTGCGCTATCCTCAAGTGTGTGAGTGTGTCAAATGAGGAACACACCTCCTCTATTTATACACTACACTGACATGTATTTTACAGAGGTACACGTAGGCTCGTATTTAACCAATGGGTTAAATACCCCACTACAACTGACTAGGCCGACCCCTCTAGGGTGGTCTAATAACCCTTTGAACCACATAACACATACAGGGCCGACCCCCACTAAGGAAGTCTAATAACCCGAGTTACCACATTCCGACGGAGGAATAAACATCTCCGGATATACAATAAGATCTTCATGGAGGAATGAAACATCTCCGGAATAATAAAGTACAAATATAATATTCTTTGAAGTTACAATATCTCAACATTTTTAAAATCACGGCTTCTAGAAGGTTTACATGATTTCGTAAAAAACACGAGTTTTTAGAAAATGTGTTTTATTTCATAAATGGAATCTACAAAGTATGCACATTCTACGTCATAACGACTTTCCATAGTTTGCGCATGCGTCCGGAAATAAGAAAAGCTTACTTCCCCCGTTTTTTAAAATCACAGCTTCTAGAAGGTTTACATGATTTCTGAAAAAACACAAGTTTTTAGAAAATGTGTTTTATTTCATAAATGGAATCAACAAAGTATGCACATTCTACGTCATAATGACTTTCTATAGTTTGCGAATGTGTTTGGAAATAAGAAAATCTTACTTCCCCCGTTTTTTAAAATCACAGCTTCTAGAAGGTTTACATGGTTTCTTAAAAAACATGAGTTTTTAGAAAATGTGTTTTATTTCATAAATGGAATCAACAAAGTATGCACATTCTACATCATAACGACTTTCTATAGTTTGCGCATGCGTCCGGAAATAAGAAAAGCTTACTTCCACCATTTTTTAAAATCACAGCTTCTAGAAGGTTTACATGATTTCTTAAAAAACACTAGTTTTTAGAAAATGTGTTTTATTTAATAAATTTAATCAACAAAGTATGCACATTCTATGTCATAACGACTTTCTATAGTTTGCGCATTCGTTCGGAAATAAGAAAAGCTTACTTCCAGCGTTTTTTAAAATCACAGCTTCTAGAAGGTTTAAATGATTTCGTAAAAAACACGAATTTTTAGAAAATGTGTTTTATTTCATAAATGGAATCTACAAAGTATGCACATTCTGCGTCATAACGACTTTCTATAGTTTGCGCATGCATCCGGAAATAAGAAAAGCTTAATTCCCCCATTTTTTAAAATCACAGCTTTTAGAAGGTTTACATGATTTCTTAAAAAACACTAGTTTTTAGAAAATGTGTTTTATTTCATAAATGGAATCAACAAACTATGCACATTCTACGTCATAACGACTTTCTATAGTTTGCGCATGCGTCCGAAAATAAGAAAAGCTTACTTCCACCATTTTTTAAAATCACAGCTTGTAGAAGGTTTACATGATTTCGTAAAAAACACGAGTTTTTAGAAAATGTGTTTTATTTCATAAGTGGAATCTAAAAAGTATGCAAATTCTACGACATAACGACTTTCTATAGTTTGTGCATGCATCCGGAAATAAGAAAAGCTTACTTACCCCTTTTTTAAAAATCACAGCTTCCAGAAGGTTTACATGATTTCTTAAAACACACGAGTTTTTAGAAAAATATGTTTTATTTCGTAAAGGGAATCAAAAAAGTATGCACATTCTACGCCATAACGACTTTCTATAGTTTGCGCATGCGTCCGAAAATAAGAAAAGCTTACTTCCACCGTTTTTTAAAATCACAGCTTCTAGAAGGTTTACATGATTTCTTAAAAAACACGAGTTTTTAGAAAATGTGTTTTATTTCATAAATGGAATCAACAAAGTATGCACATTCTACGTCATAACGACTTTCTATAGTTTGCGTATTCGACCGGAAATAAGAAAAGCTTACTTCCACAGTTTTTTAAAATCACAGCTTCTAGAATGTTTACATGATTTCGTAAAAAACACGAGTTTTTAGAAAATGTGTTTTATTTCATAAATGGAATCTACAAAGTACGCACATTCTTCGTCATAACGACTTTCTATAGTTTGCGCATGTGTTTGGAAATAAGAAAAGCTTACTTCCCCCGTTTTTTAAAATCACAGCTTCTACAAGGTTTACATGATTTCTTAAAAAACACGAGTTTTTAGAAAATGTGTTTTATTTCATAAATGGAATCAAAAAAGTATGCACATTCTACATCATAACGAATTTCTATAGTTTGCGCATGCGTCCGGAAATAAAAAAAGCTTACTTCCACCATTTTTTAAAATCACGGATTCTAGAAGGTTTACATGATTTCGTAAAAAACACGAGTTTTTAGAAAATGTGTTTTATTTCTTAAATTGAATCTACAAAGTATGCACATTCTACGTCATAACGACTTTCTATAGTTTGCGCATGCGTCCGGAAATAATAAAAGCTTACTTCCCCCGTTTTTTAAAATCACAGCTTCTAGAAGGTTTACATGATTTCTTAAAAAACACGAGTTTTTAAAAATGTGTTTTATTTCATAAATGGAATCAACAAAGTATGCACATTCTACTTCATAACGACTTTCTATAGTTTGCGCATGCCTTTGGAAATCAGAAAAGCTTACTTCCCCCGTTTTTTAAAATCACAGCTTCTAGAAGGTTTACATGATTTATTAAAAAACACGAGTTTTTAGAAAATGTGTTTTATTTCATAAATGGAATCAACAAAGTATGCACATTCTACGTCATAATGATTTTCTATAGTTTGCGCATGCGTCGAGAAATAAGAAAAGCTTACTTCCACCATTTTTTAAAATCACAGCTTCTAGAAGGTTTACATGATTTCGTAAAAAACACGAGTTTTTAGAAAATGTGTTTTATGTCATAAATGGAATCTACAAAGTATGCACATTCTAGGTCATAACGACTTTCTATTGTTTGCGCATGCGTCCGGAAATAAGAAAAGCTTACTTCCACTGTTTTTTAAAATCACAGCTTCTAGAAGGTTTACATGATTTCGTAAAAAACACGAGTTTTTAGAAAATGTGTTTTATTTCATAAATGGAATTTGTAAAGTATGCACATTCTACGTCATAACGAATTTCTATAGTTTGCGCATGCGTCCGGAAATAAGAAAAGCTTATTTCCCCCGTTTTTTAAAATCACAGCTTCTAGAAGGTTTACATGATTTCTTAAAAAACACGAGTTTTTAGAAAATGTGTTTTATTTCATAAATGGAATCAACAAAGTATGCACATTCTACGTCATAACGACTTTCTATAGTTTTCGCATGCGTGTGGAAATAAGAAAAGCTTACTTCCCCCGTTTTTTAAAATCACAGCTTCTAGAAGGTTTACATGATTTCCTAAAAAACACGAGTTTTTAGAAAATGTGTTTTATTTCATAAATGGAATCAACAAAGTATGCACATTCTACGTCATAACGACTTTCTATAGTTTGCGCATGCATTTGGAAATAAGAAAAGCTTACTTCCCCCGTTTCTTAAAATCACAGCTTCTAGAAGGTTTACATGATTTCTTAAAAAACACGAGTTTTTAGAAAATGTGTTTTATTTCATAAATGGAATCAACAAAGTATGCACATTCTACGTCATAACGACTTTCTATAGTTTGCGCATGCGTCCGGAAATAAGAAAAGCTTACTTCCACCGTTTTTTAAAATCACAGTTTCTAGAAGGTTTACATGATTTCGTAAAAAACACGAGTTTTTAGAAAATGTGTTTTAGGTCATAAATGGAATCTACAAAGTATGCACATTCTACGTCATAACGACTTTCTATAGTTTGCGCATGCGTCCGGAAATAAGAAAAGCTTACTTCCCCCGTTTTTTAAAATCACAGCTTCTAGAACGTTTACATGATTTGTTAAAAAACATGAGTTTTTAGAAAATGTGTTTTATTTCATAAATGGAATCAATAAAGTATGCACATTCTAAGTTATAACGACTTTCTATAGTTTGCGCATTCGTCCGGAAATAAGAAAAGCTTACTTCCACCGTTTTTTAAAATCACAGCTTCTAGAAGGTTTACATGATTTCGTAAAAAACACGAGTTTTTAGAAAATGTGTTTTATTTCATAAATGGAATCAACAAAGTATGCACATTCTACGTTAGAACGACTTTATATAGTTTGCGCATGCGTTTAGAAATAAGAAAAGCTTACCTCCCCCGTTTTTTAAAATCACAGCTTCTAGAAGGTTTACATGATTTGTTAAAAAACACGAGTTTTTAGAAAATGTGTTTTATTTCATAAATCGAATCAACAAAGTATGCGCATTCTACGTCATAACGACTTTCTATAGTTTGCGCATGCGTCCGGAAATAAGAAAAGCTTACTTCCACCATTTTTTAAAATCACAGCTTCTAGAAGGTTTACATGATTTCGTAAAAAACACGAGTTTTTAGAAAATGTGTTTCATTTCATCAATGGAATCTACAAAGTATGCACATTCTACGTCATAACGACTTTCTATAGTTTGCGCATGCGTCCGGAAATAAGAAAAGCTTACTTCCCCCGTTTTTTAAAATCACAGCTTCTAGAAGGTTTACATGATTTCGTAAAAAACACGAGTTTTTAGAAACTGTGTTTTATTTCATAAATGGAATCAACAAAGTATGCACATTCTACGTCATAACGACTTTCTATAGTTTGCGCATGCGTCTGGAAATAAGAAAAGCTTACTTCCACTGTTTTTTAAAATCACAGCTTCTAGAAGGTTTACATGATTTTGTAAAAAACACGAGTTTTTAGAAAATATGTTTTATTTCATCAATGGAATCTACAAAGTATGCACATTCTACGTCATAATGACTTTCTATAGTTTACGCATGCGTCCCGATATAAGAAAAGCTTACTTCCCACGTTTTTTAAAATCACAGCTTCTAGAAGGTTTACATGATTTGTTAAAAAACACGAGTTTTTAGAAACTGTGTTTTATTTCATAAATGGAATCAACAAAGTATGCACATTCTACGTCATAATGAATTTATATAGTTTGCGCATGCGTCTGGAAATAAGAAAAGCTTACTTCCATCGTTTTTTAAAATCACGGCTTCTAGAAGGTTTACACGATTTCTGAAAAAAAATGAGTTTTTCGAAAATGTGTTTTATTTCATAAATGGAATCAACAAAGTATGGACATTCTACATTATAACGACTTTCTATAGTTTGCACATTCGTCCGGAAATAAGAAAAGCTTACTTCCACCGTTTTTTAAAATCACAGCTTCTAGAAGGTTTACATGATTTCGTAAAAAACACGAGTTTTTAGAAAATGTGTTTTATTTCATAAATGGAATCAACAAAGTATGCACATTCTACGTCATAACGACTTTCTATAGTTTGCGCATGCGTCCGGAAATAAGAAAAGTTTACTTCCACCGTTTTTCAAAATCACAGCTTCTAGAAGGTTTACATGATTTCGTAAAAAACACGAGTTTTTAGAAAATATGTTTTATTTCATAAATGGAATCTACAAAGTATGCACATTCTACGTCATAACAACTTTCTATAGTTTGCGCGTGCGTTTGGAAATAAGAAAAGCTTACTTCCGCCGTTTTTTAAAATCACAGCTTCTAGAAGGTTTACATGATTTCGTAAAAAACACGAGTTTTTAGAAAATGTGATTTATTTCAAAAATGGAATCTACAAAGTATGCACATTCTACGTCATAACGACTTTCTATAGTTTGCGCATGCGTCTGGAAATAAGAAAAGCTTACTTCCACCATTTTTTAAAATCACAGCTTCTAGAAGGTTTACATGACTTCTTAAAAAACACGAGTTTTTAGAAAATGTGTTTTATTTCATAAATGGAATCAACAAAGTATGCACATTCTACGTCATAACGACTTTCTAATATTTGCGCATTCATCCGGAAATAAGAAAAGCTTACTTCCCCCATTTTTTAAAATCACAGCTTCTAGAAGGTTTACATGATTTCGTAAAAAACACGAGTTTTTAGAAAATGTGTTTTATTTCATAAATGGAATCTACAAAGTATGCACATTCTCCGTCATAACGATTTTCTATAGTTTGCGCATGCGTCCGGAAATAAGAAAAGATTACTTCCCCCGTTTTTTAAAATCATAGCTTCTAGAAGGTTTACATGATTTCTGAAAAAACACGAGCTTTTACAAAATGTGTTTTATTTCATAAATGGAATCAACAAAGTATGCACATTCTACGTCATAACGGCTTTCTATAGTTTGTGCATGCGTCTGGAAATAAGAAAAGCTTACTTCCCCCGTTTTTTAAAATCACAGCATCTAGAATGTTTACATGATTTCTTAAAAAACATGAGTTTTTAGAAAATGTGTTTTATTTCATAAATGGAATCAACAAAGTATGCACATTCTACGTTATAACGACTTTCTATAGTTTGCGCATGCGTTTGGAAATAAGAAAAGCTTACTTCCCCCATTTTTTAAACTCACAGCTTCTAGAAGGTTTACATGATTTCTTAGAAAACACGAGTTTTTAGAAAATGTGTTTTATTTCATAAATGGAATCAACAAAGTATGCACATTCTACGTCATAACGAATTTCTATAGTTTGTGCATGCGTATTGAAATAAGAAAAGCTTACTTCCCCCGTTTTTTAAAATTACAGCTTCTAGAAGGTTTACATGATTTCGTAAAAAACACGAGTTTTTAGAAAATGTGTTTTATTTCATAAATGGAATCTACAAAGGATGCACATTCTACGTCATAACGACTTTCTATAGTTTGCGCATGCGTTTGGAAATAAGAAAAGCTTACATCAACCGTTTTTTAAAATCATAGCTTCTAGAAGGTTTACATGATTTCTGAAAAAACACAAGTTTTTACAAAATGTATTTTATTTCATAAATGGAATCAACAAAGTATGCACATTCTACATCATAACGACTTTCTATAGTTTGTGCATGCGTCTGGAAATAAGAAAAGCTTACTTCCACCATTTTTCAAAATCATAGCTTCTAGAAGGTTTACATGACTTCTTAAAAAACACGAGTTTTTAAAAAATGTGTTTTATTTAAGAAATGGAATCTACAAAGTATCTCATTCTACGTCATAACGACTTTCTATAGTTTTCACATGCGTCCGAAAATAAGAAAAGCTTACTTCCACCATTTTTTAAAATCACAGCTTCTAGAAGGTTTACATGACTTCTTAAAAAACACGAGTTTTTAGAAAATGTGTTTTATTTCATAAATGGAATCAACAAAGTATGCACATTCTAGGTCATAACGACTTTCTCCAGTTTGCGCATTCGTCCGGAAATAAGAAAAGCTTACTTCCCCCGTTTTTTAAAATCACAGCTTCTAGAAGGTTTACATGATTTCTGAAAAAACACGAGTTTTTACAAAATGTGTTTTATTTCATTAATGGAATCAACAAAGTATGCACATTCTACATCATAACGACTTTCTATAGTTTGTGCATTCATCAGGAACTAAGAAAAGCTTACTTCCACCGTTTTTTAAAATCACAGTTTCTAGAAGGTTTACACGATTTCGTAAAAAACACGAGTTTTTAGAAAATGTGTTTTATTTCATAAATGGAATCTACAAAGTATGCACATTCTACATCATAACGACTTTATATAGTTTGCACATTCGTCCGGAAATAAGAAAAGCTTACTTCCCCCGTTTTTTAAAATCACAGCGTCTAGAAGGTTTACATGATTTCGTAAAAAACACGAGTTTTTAGAAAATGTGTTTTATTTCATAAATGGAATCAACAAAGTATGCACATTCTACGTCATAACGACTTTCTATAGTTTGCGCATGCGTCCGGAAATAAGAAAAGCTTACTTCCCCCGTTTTTTAAAATCACAGCTTCTAGAAGGTTTACACGATTTCTTAAAAAACATGAGTTTTTAGAAAATGTGTTTTATTTCATAAATGGAATCAACAAAGTATGCACATTGTACATCATAACGACTTTCTATAGTGTGCACATTCGTCTGGAAATAAGAAAAGCTTACTTCCCCCGTTTTTTAAAATCATAGCTTCTAGAAGGTTTACATGATTTCGTAAAAAACATGAGTTTTTAGAAAATGTGTTTTATTTCATAAATGGAATCAACAAATTATGCACATTCTACCTCGTAACGACTTTATATAGTTTGCGGATGCGTTCGGAAATAAGAAAAGCTTACTTCCTCCGTTTTTTAAAATCACAGCTTCTAGAAGGTTTACATGATTTCTTAAAAAACACGAGTTTTTAGAAAATGTGTTTTATTTCATAAATGGAATCAACAAAGTATGCACATTCTATGTTATAACGACTTTCTATAGTTTGCGCATGCGTCCGGAAATAAAAAAAGCTTACTTCCCACGTTTTTTAAAATCATAGCTTCTAGAAGGTTTACATGATTTCTTAAAAAACACGAGTTTTTAGAAACTGTGTTTTATTTCATAAGTTGAATCAACAAAGTATGCACATTCTACGTCATAACGACTTTCTATAGTTTGCGCATGCATCCGGAAATAAGAAAAGCTTACTTCCACTGTTTTTTAAAATCACAGCTTCTAGAAGGTTTACATGATTTCGTAAAAAAACACGAGTTTTTAGAAAATGTGTTTTATCTCATAAATGGAATCTACAAAGTATGCACATTCTACGCCATAACGACTTTCTATAGTTTGCGCATGCGTCCGGAAATAAAAAAAGCTTACTTCCCCCATTTTTTAAAATCACAGCTTCTAGAAGGTTTACATGAGTTGTTAAAAAACACGAGATTTTAGAAAATGTGTTTTATTTCATAAAGGGAATCAACAAAGTATGCACATTCTACGTCATAATGACTTTCTATAGTTTGCGCATGCGTCCGGAAATAAGAAAAGGTTACTTCCCCCGTTTTATAAAATCACAGCTTCGAGAAGGTTTACATGATTTCTCAAAAAACACGAGTTTTTAGAAAATATGTTATATTTCATAAATGGAATCAACAAAGTATGCACATTCTACGTCATAATGACTTTCTATAGTTTGCGCATGCGTTTAGAAATAACAAAAGCTTACTTCCCCCGTTTTTTAAAATCACAGCTTCTAGAAGGTTTACATGATTTGTTAAAAAGCACGAGTTTTTAGAAAATGTGTTTTATTTCATAAATGGAATCAACAAAGTATGCACTTTCTACGTCATAACGACTTTCTATAGTTTGTGCATGCATCCGGAAATAAGAAAAGCTTACTTCCACTGTTTTTTAAAATCACAGCTTCTAGAAGGTTTACATGATTTCGTAAAAAACACGAGTTTTTAGAAAATGTGTTTTATTTCATAAATGGAATCTACAAAGTATGCACATTCTACGTCATAACGACTTTCTATAGTTTCCGCATGCGTTCGGAAATAAGAAAAGCTTACTTCCACTGTTTTTTAAAATCACAGCTTCTAGAAGGTTTACATGATTTCGTAAGAAACACGAGTTTTTAGAAAATGTGTTTTATTTCATAATTGGAATCTACAAAGTATGCACAATCTACGTCATAACGACTTTCTATAGTTTGCGCATGCGTCCGGATATAGGAAAAGCTTACTTCCCCCGTTTTTTAAAATCACAGCTTCTAGAAGGTTTACATGATTTCTTAAAAAACACGAGTTTTTAGAAAATGTGTTTTATTTCATAAATTGAATCAACAAAGTATGCACATTCTACGTCATAACGACCTTCTATAGTTTGCGCATGCATCTGGAAATAAGAAAAGCTTACTTCCACCATTTTTTAAAATCACAGCATGTAGAAGGTTTACATGATTTCGTAAAAAACACGGGTTTTTAGAAAATGTGTTTTATTTCATAAATGGAATCAACAAAGTATGCATATTCTACATCATAACGACTTTCTATAGTTTGCACATTCGTCCGGAAATAAGAAAAGCTTACTTCCACCGTTTTTTAAAATCATAGCTTCTAGAAGGTTTACATGATTTCGTAAAAAACACAAGTTTTTAGAAAATGTGTTTTATTTAATAAATGGAATCTACAAAGTATGCACATTCTACGTCATAACGACTTTATATAGTTTGCGCATGCATCCGGAAATAAGAAAAGCTTACTTCCACTGTTTTTTAAAATCACAGCTTCTAGAAGGTTTACATGATTTCGTAAAAAACACGAGTTTTTAGAAAATGTGTTTTATTTCATAAATGGAATCTACAAAGTATGCACATTCTACGTCATAACGACTTTCTATAGTTTCCGCATGCGTTCGGAAATAAGAAAAGCTTACTTCCACTGTTTTTTAAAATCACAGCTTCTAGAAGGTTTACATGATTTCGTAAGAAACACGAGTTTTTAGAAAATGTGTTTTATTTCATAATTGGAATCTACAAAGTATGCACATTCTACGTCATAACGACTTTCTATAGTTTGCGCATGCGTCCGGAAATAGGAAAAGCTTACTTCCCCCGTTTTTTAAAATCACAGCTTCTAGAAGGTTTACATGATTTCTTAAAAAACACGAGTTTTTAGAAAATGTGTTTTATTTCATAAATTGAATCAACAAAGTATGCACATTCTACGTCATAACGACCTTCTATAGTTTGCGCATGCATCTGGAAATAAGAAAAGCTTACTTCCACCATTTTTTAAAATCACAGCATGTAGAAGGTTTACATGATTTCGTAAAAAACACGGGTTTTTAGAAAATGTGTTTTATTTCATAAATGGAATCAACAAAGTATGCATATTCTACATCATAACGACTTTCTATAGTTTGCACATTCGTCCGGAAATAAGAAAAGCTTACTTCCACCGTTTTTTAAAATCATAGCTTCTAGAAGGTTTACATGATTTCGTAAAAAACACAAGTTTTTAGAAAATGTGTTTTATTTAATAAATCGAATCTACAAAGTATGCACATTCTACGTCATAACGACTTTATATAGTTTGCGCATGCGTCCGGAAATAAGAAAAGCTTACTTCAACCGTTTTTTAAAATCACAGCTTCTAGAAGGTTTACATGATTTCTCAAGAAACACGAGTTTTTAGAAAATGTGTTTTATTTCATAAATGGAATCGACAAATTATGCACATTCTACGTCATAACGACTTTCTATAGTTTGCGCATGCGTCTGGAAATAAGGAAAGCTTACTTCCACTGTTTTTTAAAATCACAGCTTCTAGAAGGTTTACATGATTTCGTAAAAAACACGAGTTTTTAGAAAATGTGTTTTATTTTATAAATGGAATCTACAAAGTATGCACATTCTACGTCATAACGACTTTCTATAGTTTGCGCATGCCTCCGGAAATAAGAAAAGCTTACTTCCCCCATTTTTTAAAATCACAGCTTCTAGAAGGTTTACATGATTTGTTAAAAAACACGAGTTTTTAGAAACTGTGTTTTATTTCATAAATCGAATCAACAAAGTATGCACGTTCTACGTCATAACGACTTTCTATAGTTTGCGCATGCGTCCGGAAATAAGGATAGTTTGCTTCCAACATTTTTTAAAATCACAGCTTCTAGAAGGTTTACACGATTTCTTAAAAAACACGAGTTTTTAGAAAATGTGTTTTATTTCATAAATGGAATCTAGAAAGTATGCACATTCTACATCATAACGACTTTATATAGTTTGCGCATGCGTCCAGAAATAAGAAAAGCTTACTTCCCCCGTTTTTTAAAATCACAGCTTCTAGAAGGTTTACATGATTTCTCAAAAAACACGAGTTTTTAGAAAATGTGTTTTATTTCATAAATGGAATCAACAAAGTATGCACATTCTACATCATAACGACTTTCTATAGTTTGCGCATGCGTCCGGAAATAAGAAAAGCTTACTTCCACTGTTTTTTAAAATCACAACTTCTAGAAGGTTTACATGATTTCGTAAAAAACACGAGTTTTTAGAAAATGTGTTTTATTTCATAAATAGAATCTACAAAGTATGCACATTCTACGTCATAACGACTTTCTATAGTTTGTGCATGCGTCCAGAAATAAGAAAAGCTTACTTCCCCCATTTTTTAGAATCACAGCTTCTAGAACGTTTACATGATTTGTTAAAAAACACGAGTTTTTCGAAACTGTGTTTTATTTCATAAATGGAATCAACAAAGTATGCACATTCTACATCATAACGAATTTCTATAGTTTGTGCATGTGTCCGGAAATAAGAAAAGCTTACTTCCACTGTTTTTTAAAATCACAGCTTCTAGAAGGTTTACACGATTTCTTAAAAAACACGAGTTTTTAGAAAATGTGTTTTATTTCAAAAATGGAATCAACAAAGTATGCACATTCTAAGTCATAACGACTTTCTATAGTTTGCGCATTCGTCCGGAAATAAGAAAAGCTTACTTCCACCGTTTTTTAAAATCACAGCTTCTAGAAGGTTTACATGATTTCGTAAAAAACATGAGTTTTTAGAAAATGTGTTTTATTTCATAAATGGAATCTACAAAGTATGCACATTATACGTCATAATGACTTTCTACAGTTTGTGCATTTGTCCAGAAATAAGAAAAGCTTACTTCCACCATTTTTTAAAATCACGGATTCTAGAAGGTTTACGTGATTTCGTAAAAAACACGAGTTTTTAGAAAATGTGTTTTATTTCATAAATGGAATCAACAAAGCATCCACATTCTACGTCATAACGACTTTCTATAGTTTGCGCATCCGTTTGGAAATAAGAAAAGCTTACTTCGACCGTTTTTGAAAATCACAACTTCTAGAAGGTTTAAACGATTTCTTAAAAAACATGAGTTTTTAGAAAATGTGTTTTATTTAATAAATGGAATCAACAAAGTATGCACATTCGACGTCATAAGGAATTTCTATAGTTTGCGCATGCGTTTGGAAATAAGAAAAGCTTACTTCCCCCGTTTTTTAAAATCACAGCTTCTAGAAGGTTTACATGATTTCTTAAAAAACACGAGTTTTAAGAAAATGTGTTTTATTTCATAAATGGAATCAACAAAGTATACACATTCTACATCATAAATACTTTCTATAGTTTGCGCATTCGTCCGGAAATAAGAAAAGCTTACTTCCACCGTTTTTTAAAATCAAAGCTTCTAGAAACTTTACATGATTTCTTAAAAAAGACGAGTTTTTAGAAAATGTGTTTTATTTCATAAATGGAATCAACAAAGTATGCACATTCTACGTCATAATGACTTTCTATAGTTTGCGCATCCGTCCGGAAATAAGAAAAGCTTACTTCCACCGTTTTTTAAAATCAAAGCTTCTAGAAGGTTTACATGATTTCTTAAAAAAGACGAGTTTTTAGAAAATGTGTTTTATTTCATAAATGGAATCAACAAAGTATGCACATTCTAAGTCATAATGACTTTCTATAGTTTGTGCATGCGTTTGGAAATAAGAAAGCTTACTTCCCCCGTTTTTTAAAATCACAGCTTCTAGAAGGTTTACATGATTTCTTAAAAAACACGAGTTTTTAGAAAATGTGTTTTATTTAATAAATGGAATCAACAAAGTATGCACATTCTACGTCATAACGAATTTCTATTGTTTGCGCATGCGTTTGGAAATAAAAAAAAGCTTACTTCCACCGTTTTTTAAAATCACAGCTTCTAGAAGGTTTACACGATTTCTTAAAAAACACGAGTTTTTAGAAAATGTGTTTTATTTCATAAATGGAATCAACAAAGCATGCACATTCTATGTCATAACGACTTTCTATAGTTTGCGCATTCGTCCGGAAATAAGAAAAGCTTACTTCCACCGTTTTTTAAAATCACAGCTTCTAGAAGGTTTATATGATTTCGTAAAAAACACGAGTTTTTAGAAAATGTGTTTTATTTCATAAATGGAATCTACAAAGTATGCACATTCTATGTCAAAACGACTTTATATAGTTTGCGCATGCGTCCGGAAATAAGAAAAGCTTACTTCCCTCGTTTTTCAAAATCACAGCTTCTAGAAGGTTTACATGATTTCTTAAAAAACACGAGTGTTTAGAAAATGTGTTTTATTTCATAAATGGAATCAACAAAGTATGCACATTCAACGTCATAACGACTTTCTATAGTATGCGCAGGCGTTTGGAAATGAGAAAAGCTTACTTCCCCCGTTTTTTAAAATCACAGCTTCTAGAAGGTTTACATGATTTGTTAAAAAACATGAGTTTTTAGAAAATGTGTTTTATTTCATAAATGGAATCAACAAAGTATGCATATTCTACGTCATAACGACTTTCTATAGTTTGCGCATGCGTCCGGAATAAGAAAAGCTTACTTCCACCGTTTTTTAAAATCACAGCTTCTAAAAGGTTTACATGATTTCGTAAAAAACACGAGTTTTTAGAAAATGTGTTTTATTTCATAAATGGAATCTACAAAGTATGCACATTCTATGTCATAATGACTTTCTATAGTTTTGCATGCGTCCGGAAAAATGAAAAGCTTACTTCCACTGTTTTTTAAAATCACAGCTTCTAGAAGGTTTACATGATTTCGTAAAAAACACGAATTTTTAGAAAATGTGTTTTATTTCGTAAATGGAATCTACAAAGTATGCACATTCTACGTCATAACGACTTTCTATAGTTTGCGCATGCGTCCGGAAATAAGAAAATCTTACTTCCCCCGTTTTTTAAAATCACAGCTTCTAGAAGGTTTACATGACTTCGTAAAAAACATGACTTTTTAGAAAATGTGTTTTATTTCATAAATGGAATCAACAAAGTATGCACATTCTACATCATAACGACTTTCTATAGTTTGCATATGCGTCCGGAAATAAGAAAAGCTTACTTCCACCGTTTTTTAAAATCACAGCTTCTAGAAGGTTTACATGACTTCTTATAAAACACGAGTTTTTAGAAAATGTGTTTTATTACATAAATGGAATCGACAAAGTATGCACATTCAACATCCTAAAGACTTTCTACTGTTTGCGCATTTGTCCGGAAATAAGAAAAGCTTACTTCCCCCGTTTTTTAAAATCACAGCTTCTAGAAGGTTTACATGACTTCTTAAAAAACACGAGTTTTTAGAAAATGTGTTTTATTTCATAAATGGAATCAACAAAGTATGCACATTCAACGTCATAACGACTTTCTATAGTTTGTGCATGCGTTTGGAAATGAGAAAAGCTTACTTCCCCCGTTTTTTAAAATCACAGCTTCTAGAAGGTTTACATGATTTGTAAAAAAACATGAGTTTTTAGAAAATGTGTTTTATTTCATAAATGGAATCAACAAAGTATGCACATTCTACGTCATAGCGATTTTCTATAGTTTGCGCATGCGTCTAGAAATAAGAAAAGCTTACCTCCCCCCTTTTTTAAAATCACAGATTCTAGACGTTTTGCATCATTTCTTAAAAAACATGAGTTTTTAGAAAATGTGTTTTATTAAATAAATGGAATCAACAAAGTATGCACATTCTACGTCATTACGAATTTCTATAGTTTGCGCATGCGTTTGGAAATAAGAAAAGCTTACTTCCCCCGTTTTTTAAAATCACAGCTTCTAGAAGGTTTACATGATTTCTTAAAAAACACGAGTTTTAAGAAAATGTGTTTTATTTCATAAATGGAATCAACAAAGTATACACATTCTACATCATAAATACTTTCTATAGTTTGCGCATGCGTTTGGAAATAAGAAAAACTTACTTCCCCTGTTTTTTAAAATCACAGCTTCTAGAAGGTTTACATGATTTGTTAAAAAATACGAGTTTTTAGAAAATGTGTTTTATTTCATAAATGGAATCAACAAAGTATGCACATTCTACGTCATAACGACTTTCTATAGTTTGCGCATGTGTCCAGAAATAAGAAAAGCTTACTTGCACCGTTTTTCAAAATCACAGCTTCTAGAAGGTTTACATGATTTCGTAAAAAACACGAGTTTTTAGAAAATGTGTTTTATTTCATAAATGGAATCTACAAAGTATGCACATTCTACCTCATAACGACTTTCTATAGTTTGCGCATGCGTTTGGAAATAAGAAAAGCTTACTTCCGCCATTTTTTGAAATCACAACTTCTAGAAGGTTTACATGATTTCGTAAAAAACACGAGTTTTTAGAAAATGTGTTTTATTTCAGAAATGGAATCTACAAAGTATGCACATTCTACGTCATAACAACTTTCTATAGTTTGCACATGCGTCTGAAAATAAGAAAAGCTTACTTCCACCGTTTTTTAAAATTACAGCTTCTAGAAGGTTTACCTGACTTCTTAAAAAACACGAGTTTTTAGAAAATGTGTTTTATTTCATAAATGGAATGAACAAAGTATGCACATTCTACGTCATAACGACTTTCTACTGTTTGCGCATTCGTCCGGAAATAAGAAAAGCTTACTTCCCCCGTTTTTAAAATCACAGCTTCTAGAAGGTTTACATGATTTCGTAAAAAACACGAGTTTTTAGAAAATGTGTTGTATTTCATAAATGGAATCTACAACGTATGCACATTCTACGTCATAACGATTTTCTATAGTTTCCGCATGCGTCCGGAAATAAGAAAAGATTACTTCCCCCGTTTTTTAAAATCACAGCTTCTAGAAGGTTTACATGATTTCTGAAAAAACAAGAGTTTTTACAAAATGTGTTTTATTTCATAAATGGAATCAACAAAGTATGCACATTCTACGTCATAATGACTTTATATAGTTTGCGCATGTGTCCGGAAATAAGATAAGCTTACTTCCCCCGTTTTTTAAAATCAAAGCTTCTAGAAGGTTTACATGATTTCTTAAAAAACACGAGTTTTTAGAAAATGTGTTTTATTTGATAAATGGAATCAACAAAGTATGCATATTCTAAGTCATAACGACCTTCTATAGTTTGCGCATGCGTTTGGAAATAAGAAAAGCTTACTTCCCCCGTTTTTTAAAATCACAGCTTCTAGAAGGTTTACATGATTTCTTAAAAAACACGAGTTTTTAGAAAATGTGTTTTATTTGATAAATGGAATCAACAAAGTATGCACATTCTAAGTCATAACGATTTTCTATAGTTTGCGCATGCGTTTGGAAATAAGAAAAGCTTACTTCCCCCGTTTTTCAAAATCACAGCTTCTAGAAGGTTTACATTATTTCTTAAAAAAGATGAGTTTTTAGAAAATGTCTTTTATTTCGTAAATGGAATCAACAAAGTATGCACATTCTACGTCATAACGACTTTGTATAGTTTGCGCATGCTTCCGGAAATAAGAAAAGCTTACTTCCACCGTTTTTTAAAATCACAGCTTCTAGAAGGTTTACACGATTTCTTAAAAAACACGAGTTTTTAGAAAATGTGTTTTATTTCATAAATGGAATCAACAAAGTATGCACATTCTACGTCATAACGACTTTCTACAGTTTTCGTATTCGTCCGGAAATAAGAAAAGCTTACTTCCACCATTTTTTAAAATCATGGATTCTAGAAGGTTTACATGATTTCTTAAAAAACACGAGTTTTTAGAAAATGTGCTCTATTTCATAAATGGAATCAACAAAGTATGCACATTCTACGTCATAACGACTTTCTTTAGTTTGCGCATGCGTTTGGAAATAAGAAAAGCTTACTTCCCCCGTTTTTTAAAATCATAGCTTCTGGAAGGTTTACATGATTTCTTAAAAAACACGAGTTTTTAGAAAATGTGTTTTATTTCATAAATGGAATCAACAAAGTATGCACATTCTACTTCATAATTACTTTCTATAGTTTGCGCATGCGTTTGGAAATAAAAAAAGCTTACTTCCCCCGTTTTTTAAAATTACAGCTTCTAGAAGGTTTACATGATTTCTTAAAAAACATGAGTTTTTAGAAATTGTGTTTTATTTCATAAATGGAATCAACAAAGTATGCACATTCTACGTCATAACGACTTTCTATAGTTTGCGCATGCGTTTGGAAATAAGAAAAGCTTACTTCCACCGTTTTTGAAAATCACAGCTTCTAGAAGGTTTACACGATTTCTTAAAAAACACGAGTTTTTAGAAAATGTGTTTTATTTCATAAATGGAATCTACAAAGTATGCACATTCTACGTCATAACGACTTTATATAGTTTGCGCATGCGTCCGGAAATAAGAAAAGCTTAATTCCCCCGTTTTTTAAAATCAAAGCTTCTAGAAGGTTTACATGATTTCTTAAAAAACATGAATTTTTAGAAAATGTGTTTTATTTCATAAATGGAATCAACAAAGTATGCACATTCTAAGTCATAACGACTTTCTATAGTTTGCGCATGCGTTTGGAAATAAGAAAAGCTTAATTCCCCCGTTTTTTAAAATCACAGCTTCTAGAAGGTTTAATTGATTTCTTAAAAAACACGAGTTTTTAGAAAATGTGTTTTATTTCATAAATGGAATCAACAAAGTATTCACATTCTAAGTCATAACGATTTTCTATAGTTTGCGCATGCGTTTGGAAATAAGAAAAGCTTACTTCCCCCATTTTTTAAAATCACAGCTTCTAGAAGGTTTACATGATTTCTTAAAAAAGACGAGTTTTTAGAAAATGTCTTTTATTTCATAAATGGAATCAACAAAGTATTCACATTCTACGTCATAACGACTTTGTATAGTTTGCGCATGCTTCCGGAAATAAGAAAAGGTTACTTCCACCGTTTTTTAAAATCACAGCTTCTAGAAGGTTTGCACGATTTCTTAAAAAACACGAGTTTTTAGAAAATGTGTTTTATTTCATAAATGGAATCTACAAAGTATGCACATTCTACGTCATAATGACTTTCTACAGTTTTCGTATTCGTCCGGAAATAAGAAAAGCTTACTTCCACCATTTTTTAAAATCACAGATTCTAGAAGCTTTACATGATTTCTTAAAAAACATGAGTTTTTAGAAAATGTGTTTTATTTCATAAATGGAATCTACAAAGTATGCACATTCTACGTCATAACGACTTTATATAGTTTGCGCATGCGTCCGGAAATAAGAAAAGCTTACTTCCCCCGTTTTTCAAAATCACAGCTTCTAGAAGGTTTACATGATTTCGTAAAAAACACGAGTTTTTAGAAAATGTGTTTTATTTCATAAATGGAATCTACAAAGTATGCACATTCTACGTCATAACGAATTTCTATAGTTTTGCATGCGTCCGGAAAAAAGAAAAGCTTACTTCCACTGTTTTTTAAAATCACAGCTTCTAGAAGGTTTACATGATTTCTTAAAATACACGAGTTTTTAGAAAATGTGTTTTATTTCATAAATGGAATCTAGAAAGTATGGACATTCTACGTCATAACGACTTTCTATAGTTTGCGCATGCGTTTGGAAATAAGAAAAGCTTACTTCCACCGTTTTTTAAAATCACAGCTTCTAGAAAGTTTACATGATTTCTTAAAAAACACAAGTTTTTAGAAAATGTGTTTTATTTCATTATTGGAATCAACAAAGTATGCACATTCTACGTCATAACGACTTTCTATAGTTTGCACATGCATCCGGATATAAGAAAAGCTTACTTCCACCGTTTTTTAAAATCACAGCTTCTAGAAGGTTTACATGACTTCTTAAAAACACGAGTTTTTAGAAAATGTGTTTTATTTCATCAATGGAATCAACAAAGTATGCACATTCTACATCATAACGACTTTCTACTGTTTGCGCATTTGTCCGGAAATAATAAAATCTTACTTCCCCCGTTTTTTAAAATCATAGCTTCTAGAAGGTTTACATGACTTCTTAAAAAACACGAGTTTTTAGAAAATGTGTTTTATTTCATAAATGGAATCAACAAAGTATGCACATTCTACGTCATAATGACTTTCTACAGTTTGCGCATTCGTCCGGAAATAAGAAAAGCTTAATTCCACCGTTTTTTAAAATCACAGCTTCTAGAAGGTTTACATGATTTCTTAAAAAACACGAGTTTTTAGAAAATGTGTTTTATTTCATAAATGGAATCTAAAAAGTATGCACATTCTACGTCATAACGATTTTCTATAGTTTGCGCATGCGTCCGGAAATAAGAAAAGCTTACCTCCCCCCTTTTTTAAAATCACAGATTCTAGACGTTTTGCATGATTTCTTAAAAAACACGAGTTTTTAGAAAATGTGTTTTATTAAATAAATGGAATCAACAAAGTATGCACATTCTACGTCATAACGACCTTCTATAGTTTGCGCATGCGTTTCGAAATAAGAAAAGCTTACTTCCCCCATTTTTTAAAATCACAGATTCTAGACGGTTTACATGATTTCTTAAAAAACACGAGTTTTAAGATAATGTGTTTTATTTCGTAAATGGAATCAACAAAGTATGCACATTCTACATCATAAATACTTTCTATAGTTTGCGCATGCGTTTGGAAATAAGAAAAGCTTACTTCCACCGTTTTTCAAAATCACAGCTTCTAAAAGGTTTACATGATTTCGTAAAAAACACGAGTTTTTAGAAAATGTGTTTTATTTCAGAAATGGAATCTACAAAGTATGCACATTCTACGTCATAACGACTTTCTATAGTTTGCGCATGCGTCCGAAAATAAGAAAAGCTTACTTCCACCGTTTTTTAAAATCACAGCTTCTAGAAGGTTTACATGACTTATTAAAAAACACGAGCTTTTAGAAAATGTGTTTTATTTCATAAATGGAATCAACAAAGTATGCACATTCTACGTCATAACGACTTTCTACTGTTTGCGCATTCGTCCGGAAATAAGAAAAGCTTACTTCCCCCGTTTTTTAAAATCACAGCTTCTAGAAGGTTTACATGATTTCGTAAAAAACACGAATTTTTAGAAAATGTGTTTTATTTCATAAATGGAATCTACAAAGTATGCACATTCTACGTCATAACGATTTTCTATAGTTTCCGCATGCGTCTGGAAATAAGAAAAGATTGCTTCCCCCGTTTTTTAAAATCACAGCTTCTAGAAGGTTTACATGATTTATGAAAAACACGAGTTTTTACAAAATGTGGTTATTTCATAAAAGGAATCAACAAAGTATGCACATTCTACGTCATAACGACTTTCTATAGTTTGCACATGCGTCCAGAAATAAGAAAAGCTTACTTCCACCATTTTTTAAAATCACAGCTTCTAGAAGGTTTACATGACTTCTTAAAAAACATGAGTTTTTAGAAAATGTTTTTTATTTCATCAATGGAATCAACAAAGTATGCACATTCTATGTCATAATGACTTTCTACTGTTTGCGCATTTGTCCAGAAATAAGAAAAGCTTACTTCCCCCATTTTTTAAAATCACAGCTTCTAGAAGGTTTACATGATTTCGTAAAAAACACGAGTTTTTAGAAAACGTGTTTTATTTCAAAAATGAAATCTACAAAGTATGTACATTCTACGTCATAACAATTTTCCATAGTTTGCGCATGCGTCCGGAAATAAGAAAAGCTTACTTCCACCGTTTTTTAAAATCACAGCTTCTAGAAAGTTTACATGATTTCGTAAAAGACACGAGTTTTTAGAAAATGTGTTTTATTTCATAAATGGAATCCACAAAGTATGCACATTCTACGTCATAACGACTTTCTATAGTTTGCGCATGCGTTTGGAAATAAGAAAAGCTTACTTCCGCCGTTTTTTAAAATCACAGCTTCTAGAAGGTTTACATGATTTCATAAAAAACACTAGTTTTTAGAAAATGTGTTTTATTTCATAAAAGGAATCTACAAAGTATGCACATTCTACGTCATAATGACTTTCTACTGTTTGGGCATTTGTCCGGAAGTAAGAAAAGCTTACTTCCACCGTTTTTTAAAATCACAGCTTCTAGAAGGTTTACATGATCTCGTAAAAAACACGAGTTTTTAGAAAATGTGTTTTATTTCATAAATGGAATCAACAAAGTATGCACATTCTACGTCATAACGACTTTCTATAGTTTGCGCATGCGTCCGGAAATAAGAAAAGCTTACTTCCCCCGTTTTTTAAAATCACAGCCTCTAGAAGGTTTACATGATTTCTTAAAAAACAAGAGTTTTTAGAAAATGTGTTTTATTTCATAAATGGAATCAACAAAGTATGCACATTCTACATCATAACGACTTTCTATAGTTTGCTCATTTGTCCAGAAATAAGAATAACTTACTTCCACCGTTTTTTAAAATCACAGCTTCTTGAAGGTTTACATGATTTCGTAAAAAACACGAGTTTTTAGAAAATGTGTTTTATTTCATAAAGGGAATCTACAAAGTATGCACATTCTTCGTCATAACGACTTTCTATAGTTTGCGCATTCGTCCGGAAATAAGAAAAGCTTACTTCCGCCGTTTTTTAAAATCAAAGCTTCTAGAAGGTTTACATGATTTCTTAAAAAACAAGAGTTTTTGGAAAATCTGTTTTATTTCATAAATGGAATCAACAAAGTATGCACATTCCACGTCATAACGACTTTCTATAGTTTGCGGATGCGTTTGGAAATAAGAAAAGCTTACTTCCCCCGTTTTTTAAAATCACAGCTTCTAGAAGGTTTACATGATTTCTTAAAAAACACGAGTTTTTAGAAAATGTGTTTTATTTCATAAATGGAATCAACAAAGTATGCACATTCTACGTCATAAAGACTTTCTATAGTTTACGCATGCGTCCGGAAATAAGAAAAGCTTACTTCTCCCATTTTTTAAAATCACAGCTTCTAGAAGGTTTACATGATTTCTTAATAAACACGAGTTTTTAGAAAATGTGTTTTATTTAATAAATGGAATCAACAAACTATGCACATTCTACGTCATAATGACTTTCTATAGTTTGCGCATTCGTCCGGAAATAAGAAAAGCTTACTTTCACCGTTATTTAAAATCACAGCTTCTAGAATGTTTACATGATTTCGTAAAAAACACAAGTTTTTAGAAAATGTGTTTTATTTGATAAATGGAATCTACAAAGTATGCACATTCTACGTCATAACGACTTTCTATAGTTTGCGGATGCGTCCGGAAATAAGAAAAGCTTACTTCCCCCGTTTTTTAAAATCACAGCTTCTAGAAGGTTTACATGATTTCTTAAAAAACACGAGTTTTTAGAAAATGTGTTTTATTTCAAAAATGGAATCAACAAAGTATGCACATTCTACGTCATTACGACTTTCTATAGTTTATGCATGCGTTCGGAAATAAGAAAAGCTTACTTCCCCCGTTTTTTAAAATCACAGCTTCTAAAAGGTTTACATGATTTCTTAAAAAACACGAGTTTTTAGAAAATGTGTTTTATTTCATAAATGAAATCAACAAAGTATGCACATTCTACGTCATAACGACTTTCTATAGTTTGCGCATGCGTTTGGAAATAAGAAAAGCTTACTTCCCCCGTTTTTTAAAATCACACCTTCTAGAAGGTTTACATGATTTCTTAAAAAACACTAGTTTTTAGAAAATGTGTTTTATTTAAAAAATGAAATCTACAAAGTATGCACATTCTACGTCATTACGACTTTCTATAGTTTATGCATTTGTTCGGAAATAAGAAAAGCTTACTTGCACCGTTTTTTAAAATCACGGCTTCTAAAAGGTTTACATGATTTCGTAAAAAACACGAGTTTTTAGAAAATGTGTTTTATTTCATAAATGGAATCTACAAAGTATGCACATTCTACGTCATAATGACTTTCTATAGTTTGCGCATGCGTCCGGAAAAAAGAAATGCTTACTTCCCCCGTTTTTTAAAATCACTGCTTCTAGAAGGTTTACATGATTTCTTAAAAAACACGAGTTTTTAGAAAATGTGTTTTATTTGATAAATGGAATCTACAAAGTATGCACATTCTAGGTCATAACGACTTTCTATAGTTTGCGCAAGCGTCCAGAAATAAGAAAAGCTTACTTCCCCCGTTTTTTAAAATCACAGCTTCTAGAAGGTTTACATGATTTCTTAAAAAACACGAGTTTTTAGAAAATGTGTTTTATTTCATAAATGGAATCATCAAAGTATGCACATTCTACGTCATAACGACTTTGTATAGTTTGCGCATGTGTTCCGAAATAAGAAAAGCTTACTTCCCCCATTTTTTAAAATCACAGCTTCTAGAAGGTTTACACGATTTGTTAAAAAACAAGAGTTTTTAGAAAATGTGTTTTATTTCATAAATGGAATCAAAAAAGTATTCACATTCTACGTCATAACGACTTTCTATAGTTTGCGCATGCGTCCGGAAATAAGAAAAGCTTACTTCCACCGTTTTTTCAAATCACAGCTTCTAAAAGGTTTACATGATTTCGTAAAAAACACGAGTTTTTAGAAAATGTGTTTTATTTCATAAATGGAATCGACAACGTATGCACATTCTACGTCATAACGACTTTCTATAGTTTGCGCATGCGTCCGGAAATAAGAAAAGCTTACTTCCACCGTTTTTTAAAATCACAGTTCTAGAAGGTTTACATGATTTCGTAAAAAACACGAGTTTTTAGAAAATGTGTTTTATTTCATAAATGGAATCAACAAAGTATGCACATTCTATGTCATAACGACTTTCTAAAGTTTGCGCATTCGTCCGGAAATAAGAAAAGCTTACTTCCACCTTTTTTTAAAATCACAGCTTCTAGAAGGTTTACATGATTTCTTAAAAAACACGAGTTTTTAGAAAATGTGTTTTATTTCATAAATGGAATCAACAAAGTATGCACATTCTACGTCATAACGACTTTCTATAGTTTGCGCATTCGTCCGGAAATAAGAAAAGCTTACTTCCACCTTTTTTTAAAATCACAGCTTCTAGAAGGTTTACATGATTTCTTAAAAAACACGAGTTTTTAGAAAATGTGTTTTATTTCATAAATGGAATAAACAAAGTATGCACATTCTACGTCATAACGACTTTCTATAGTTTGCGCATGCGTCTGGAAATAAGAAAAGCTTACTTCCACCGTTTTTTAAAATCACAGCTTCTAGAAGGTTTACATGATTTCGTAAAAAAACACGAGTTTTTAGAAAATGTGTTTTATTTCATAAATGGAATCTACAAAGTATGCACATTCTACGTCATAATCACATTCTATAGTTTGCGCATGCGTCTGGAAATAAGAAAAGCTTACTTCCACCGTTTTTTAAAATCACAGCTTCTAGAAGGTTTACATGATTTCGTAAAAAACACGAGTTTTTAGAAAATGTGTTTTATTTCATAAATGGAATCTACAAACTATGCACATTCTACGTCATAACGACTTTCTATAGTTTGCGCATGCGTCCAGATATAAGAAAAGCTTACTTCCACCGTTTTTTAAAATCACAGCTTCTAGAAGGTTTACATGATTTCGTAAAAAACAAGAGTTTTTAGAAAATGTGTTTTATTTCATAAATGGAATCATCAAAGTATGCACATTCTACGTCATAACGACTTTCTATAGTTTGCGCATGTGTTCCGAAATAAGAAAAGCTTACTTCCCCCATTTTTTAAAATCACAGCTTCTAGAAGGTTTACACGATTTGTTAAAAAACACGAGTTTTTAGAAAATGTGTTTTATTTCATAAATGGAATCAAAAAAGTATGCACATTCTACGTCATAACGCTTTTCTATAGTTTGCGCATGCGTCCGGAAATAAGAAAAGCTTACTTCCACCGTTTTTTCAAATCACAGCTTCTAAAAGGTTTACATGATTTCGTAAAAAACACGAGTTTTTAGAAAATGTGTTTTATTTCATAAATGGAATCTACAACGTATGCACATTCTACGTCATAACGACTTTCTATAGTTTGCGCATGCGTCCGGAAATAAGAAAAGCTTACTTCCACCGTTTTTTAAAATCACAGTTCTAGAAGGTTTACATGATTTCGTAAAAAACACGAGTTTTTAGAAAATGTGTTTTATTTCATAAATGGAATCAACAAAGTATGCACATTCTACATCATAACGACTTTCTATAGTTTGCACATGCGTCCGGAAATAAGAAAAGCTTACTTCCCCCGTTTTTAAAATCACAGCTTCTAGAAGGTTTACATGATTTCTTGAAAAACACGAGTTTTTAGAAAATGGATTTTATTTCATAAATTGAATCAACAAAGTATGCACATTCTACGTCGTAACGAATTTCTATAGTTTGCGCATGCGTCCAGAAATAAGAAAAGCTTACTTCCACCGTTTTTTAAAATCACAGCTTCTAGAAGGTTTACATGATTTCGTAAAAAACATGAGTTTTTAGAAAATGTGTTTTATTTCATAAATTGAATCTACAAAGTATGCACATTCTACATCATAACGACTTTCTATAGTTTGCGCATGCGTCCGGAAATAAGAAAAGCTTACTTCCACCGTTTTTTAAAATCACAGCTTCTAGAAGGTTTACATGATTTCGTAAAAAACACGAGTTTTTAGAAAATGTGTTTTATTTCAGAAATGGAATCAACAAAGTATGCACATTCTACGTCATAACGACTTTCTATAGTTTGTGCCTTCGTCCGGAAATAAGAAAAGCTTACTTCCACCGTTTTTTAAAATCACAGCTTTTAGAAGGTTTACATGATTTCGTAAAAAACACGAGTTTTTAGAAAATGTGTTTTATTTCATAAATGGAATCAACAAAGTATGCACATTCTACGTCATAACGAATTTCTATACTTTGCGCATGCGTTTGGAAATAAGAAAAGCTTACTTCCACCGTTTTTTAAAATCACAGCTTCTAGAAGGTTTACATGATTTCATAAAAAACTAGAGTTTTTAGAAAATGTGTTTTATTTCATAAATGGAATCTACAAAGTATGCACATTCTACGTCATAACGACTTTCTATAGTTTGCGCATGCGTCCGGAAATAAGAAAAGCTTACTTCCACCGTTTTTTAAAATCACAGCTTCTAGAAGGTTTACATGATTTCTTAAAAAACACGATTTTTTAGAAAATATTTTTTATTTCATAAATGGAATCAACAAAGTATGCACCTTCTACATCATAACGACTTTCTATAGTTTGAGCATGCGTTTGGAAATAAGAAAAGCTTACTTCACCCGTTTTTTAAAATCACAGCTTCTAGAAGGTTTACATGATTTCGTAAAAAACACAAGTTTTTAGAAAATGTGTTTTATTTCATAAATGGAATCTACAAAGTATGCACATTCTACGTCATAACGACTTTCTATAGTTTGCGCATGCTTCCGGAAATGAGAAAAGCTTACTTCCACCGTTTTTTAAAATCATAGCTTCTAGAAGGTTTACATGATTTCGTAAAAAACACGGGTTTTTAGAAAATGTGTTTTATTTCATAAATGCAATCTACAAAGTATGCACATTCTACGTCATAACATCTTTCTATAGTTTGCGCATGCGTCCGGAAATAAGAAAAGCTTACTTCCACCGTTTTTTAAAATCATAGCTTCTAGAAGGTTTACATGATTTCGTAAAAAACACGGGTTTTTAGAAAATGTGTTTTATTTCATAAATGGAATCAACAAAGTATGCACATTCTACGTCATAACGAATTTCTATACTTTGCGCATGCGTTTGGAAATAAGAAAAGCTTACTTCTACCGTTTTTAAAAATCACAGCTTCTAGAAGGTTTACATGATTTCATAAAAAACACGAGTTTTTAGAAAATGTGTTTTATTTCATAAATGGAATCTACAAAGTATGCACATTCTACGTCATAACGACTTTCTATAGTTTATGCATGCGTCCGGAAATAAGAAAAGCTTACTTCCACCGTATTTTAAAATCACAGCTTCTAAAAGGTTTACATGATTTCGTAAAAAACACGAGTTTTTGGAAAATGTGTTTTATTTCATAAATGGAATCTACAAAGTATGCACATTCTACGTCATAACGACTTTCTATAGTTTGCGCATGCGTCCAGAAATAAGAAAATCTTACTTCCCCCGTTTTTTAAAATCACAGCTTCCAGAAGGTTTACATGATTTCTTAAAAAACACGAGTTTTTAGAAAATTTGTTTTATTTAATAAATGGAATCAACAAAGTATGCACATTCTACATCGTAATGACTTTCTATAGTTTGCGCATGCGTCCGGAAATAAGAAAAGCTTACTTCCACCGTTTTTTAAAATCACAGCTTCTAGTAGGTTTACATGATTTCGTAAAAAACACAAGTTTTTAGAAAATGTGTTTTATTTCCTAAATGGAATCTACAAAGTATGCACATTCTACGTCATAACGACTTTATATAGTTTGCGCATGCGTCCAGAAATAAGAAAAGCTTAATCAATCGTTTTTTAAAATCACAGCTTCTAGAAGGTTTACATGATTTCGTAAAAAACACGAGTTCTTAGAAAATGTGTTTTATTTCGTAAATGGAATCTACAAAGTATGCACATTCTACGTCATAATGACTTTCTATAGTTTGCGCATTCGTCCAGAAATAAGAAAAGCTTACTTCCACCGTTTTTTAAAATCACAGCTTCTAGAAGGTTTACATGATTTCGTAAAAAACACGAGTTTTTAGAAAATGTGTTTTATTTCATAAATGGAATCAACAAAGTATGCACATTCTACGTCATAACGTCTTTCTATACTTTTCGCATGCGTTTGGAAATAAGAAAAGCTTAGTTCTCCCGTTTTTTAAAATCACAACTTCTAGAAGGTTTACATGATTTCTTAAAAAACACGAGTTTTTAGAAAATGTGTTTTATTTCATACATAGAATAAACAAAGTATGCACATTCTACGTCATAACGACATTCTATAGTTTATACATGCGTCTGGAAATAAGAAAAGCTTACTTCCACAGTTTTTTAAAATCACAGCTTCTAGAAGGTTTACATGATTTGTTAAAAAACACGAGTTTTTAGAAAATGTGTTTTATTTCATAAATAGAATCAACAAAGTATGCACATTCTACGTCATAACGACTTTCTATAGTTTGCGCATGCATCCGGAAATAAGAAAAGCTTACTTCCACCGTTTTTTAAAATCACAGCTTCTAGAAGGTTTACATGATTTCGTAAAAAAAATGAGTTTTTAGAAAATGTGTTTTATTTCATAAATGGAATCTACAAAGTATGCACATTCTACGTCATAACGACTTTCTATAGTTTGCGCATGCGTCCGGAAATAAGAAAAGCTTACTTCCACCGTTTTTTAAAATCACAGCTTCTAGAAGGTTTACATGATTTCGTAAAAAACACGGGTTTGTAGAAAATGTGTTTTATTTCATAAATGGAATCTGCAAAGTATGCACATTCTACGTCATAACGACTTTCTATAGTTTATGCATGCGTCCGGAAATAAGAAAAGCTTACTTCCACCGTATTTTAAAATCACAGCTTCTAAAAGGTTTACATGATTTCGTAAAAAACACGAGTTTTTGGAAAATGTGTTTTATTTCATAAATGGAATCTACAAAGTATGCACATTCTATGTCATAACGACTTTCTATAGTTTGCGCATGCGTCCGGAAATAAGAAAATCTTACTTCCCCCGTTTTTTAAAATCACAGCTTCTAGAAGGTTTACATGATTTCTTAAAAAACACGAGTTTTTAGAAAATTTGTTTTATTTAATAAATGTAATCAACAAAGTATGCACATTCTACATCGTAATGAGTTTCTATAGTTTGCGCATGCGTCCGGAAATAAGAAAAGCTTACTTCCACCGTTTTTTAAAATCACAGCTTCTAGAAGGTTTACATGATTTCGTAAAAAACACAAGTTTTTAGAAAATGTGTTTTATTTCCTAAATGGAATCTACAAAGTATGCACATTCTACGTCATAACGACTTTATATAGTTTGCGCATGCGTCTGGAAATAAGAAAAGCTTAATCAACCGTTTTTTAAAATCACAGCTTCTAGAAGGTTTACATGATTTCGTAAAAAACACGAGTTCTTAGAAAATGTGTTTTATTTCATAAATGGAATCTACAAAGTATGCACATTCTACGTCATAACGATATTCTATAGTTTGCGCATACGTCCGGAAATAAGAAAAGCTTACTTCCACCGTTTTTTAAAATCACAGCTTCTAGAAGGTTTACATGATTTCGTAAAAAACACGAGTTTTTAGAAAATGTGTTTTATTTCATAAATGGAATCTACAAAGTATGCACATTCTACGTCATAACGACTTTCTATAGTTTGCGCATGCGTCCGGATATATGAAAAGCTTACTTCCACCGTTTTTTAAAATCACAGCTTCTAGAAGGTTTACATGATTTCGTAAAAAACACGAGTTTTTAGAAAATGTGTTTTATTTCATAAATGGAATCAACAAAGTATGCAAATTCTACGTCATAAAGACTTTCTATAGTTTGCGCATTCGTCCGGAAATAAGAAAAGCTTACTTCCACCGTTTTTTAAAATCACAGCTTCTAGAAGGTTTACATGATTTCGTAAAAAACACGAGTTTTTAGAAAATGTGTTTTATTTCATAAATGGAATCTACAAAGTATGCACATTCTACGTCATAACGAGTTTCTATAGTTTGCGCATGCGTCCGGATATAAGAAAAGCTTACTTCCACCGTTTTTTAAAATCACAGCTTCTAGAAGGTTTACATGATTTCGTAAAAAACTCGAGTTTTTAGAAAATGTGTTTTATTTCATAAATCGAATCTACAAAGTATGCACATTCTACGTCATAACGACATTCCATAGTTTGCGCATGCGTCCGGAAATAAGAAAAGCTTACTTCCACCGTTTTTTAAAATCACAATTCTAGATCGTTTACATGATTTCGTAAAAAACACGAGTTTTTAGAAAATGTGTTTTATTTCATAAATGGAATCAACAAAGTATGCACATTCTACGTCATAACGACTTTCTATAGTTTGCGCATTCGTCCGGAAATAAGAAAAGCTTACTTCCACCTTTTTTTAAAATCACAGCTTCTAGAAGGTTTACATGATTTCTTAAAAAACACGAGTTTTTAGAAAATGTGTTTTATTTCATAAATGGAATAAACAAAGTATGCACATTCTACGTCATAACGACTTTCTATAGTTTGCGCATGCGTCCGGAAATAAGAAAACCTTACTTCCCCTGTTTTTTAAAATCACAGCTTCTAGAAGGTTTACATGATTTCTTAAAAAACACGAGTTTTTAGAAAATGTGTTTTATTTCATAAATTGAATCAACAAAGTATGCACATTCTACATCGTAATGACTTTCTATAGTTTGCTCATGCGTCGGGAAATAAGAAAAGCTTACTTCCACCGTTTTTTAAAATCACAGCTTCTAGAAGGTTTACATGATTTCGTAAAAAACACGAGTTTTTAGAAAGTGTGTTTTATTTCATAAATGGAATCTACAAATTATGCACATTCTACCTCATAACGACTTTCTATAGTTTGCGCATGCGTCCGGAAATAAGAAAAGCTTACTTCCACCGTTTTTTAAAATCACAGCTTCTAGAAGGTTTACATGATTTCGTAAAAAACACAAGTTTTTAGAAAATGTGTTTTATTTCATAAATGGAATCTACAAAGTATTCAAATTCTACGTCATAACGAATTTATATAGTTTGCGCATGCATCCGGAAATAAGAAAAGCTTAATCAACCATTTTTTAAAATCACAGCTTCTAGAAGGTTTACATGATTTCGTAAAAAACACGATGTTAACACCTAAAAAGTGCTCACTAGCTCATTCCCTTACTCACATGACCCATTTGTCCACTTTTCCATCATCTGAGCCTCTGAAACCAACAAAAGGTCACCAAAATACCTTAGTACACCCCTTTTTCCATTAAAAAAGATTATTTTTCCAAGAAAATCATAAAAAACCCTCAAAAAGGGTCCAAATTCCCAAAAATATTAAAAAGGGAATTAAAATATTATTTTTATTCAAAAAAGGAAAAAGGAGGGAAAAGTACCTAAACCATGTTGGTCAATACCATTTGGTTTCCACAAAACCACAAATGGTATTCCTCACCACCAAAACCTATAAAAAGGTGGTAGGGGCTCCTCATTTCACATCCATCCATTATCTCATCCTTATGCTGCTGAAATCTCCCCTGAGCACTTTTAGCCATTGAAGCAACCTTGGAGAAGGAGACCTCTTGGAGTTTGGAGCTACTCATCTTGGGAGTTGCTCAACATCAACCTTCACCATTGAAGGTAATATCGCAAGCACTTGCTTGCCCCCCATTTTTCAATACAAAAAATTATTTATTATGTTTCTTGTTCTTGATTTTGAAATGTTTACATTATTTGCTTAGATTCTTGCTTAGATCCATGAATAGTATTGTTTATTTAGTTTATTGTTTTTATTTCTATTGAAACTGCTGCTACTAGTTATCAGGTGCCCATAGCACTAAGCCTGGTTGCAAAACCGGGCCAACAGTTTTTGGCGACTCCGCTTTGGTTTGAACTTTAGATCTCTAGTTTTGCCTTTAAATCTTAGTTTTTTTTGAGTTTTTAACCTTTAGATCCATAGATCTGCCATCTTAGACAGCAGATCCATTGCTGTTCTGAGATTTGGCCCCATAAACAGCTCGAAGTTTTCAATTTTCGGGTTTGTTTCTCGGTTTCCGTGCACGGCTTCCGCCTCGCGGCTTTTTGCCAGACAGTCGCGCGGTCCATCGCGACTTTTCTGCCTTTTTCCGCGCGGTCCATCGCGGATTTTTTCCAGACAGTCGCGCGGTCCATCGCGACTTTTCTTCATTTTTCCGCGCTGCTCATCGCGAGTGTGCGGCCAAAACCCGCGCGGTCCATCGCGACTGTGCGGCCAAAACCTGCATGGTCCATCGCGACTGTGCGGCCAAAACCCGCGCGGCCCATCGCGGCTGTTCGTCCAAAACCCGCGCGGCTGAATTTTTCATTCGGCCATCCCGATTTTGAAAAATATTTTTTACTGTACTTTCTGCCCATAGCACATTTTTTTTACAGTATTAAATTCTGCATATTTTACAGCTTTGAAAATTTTTTTTACTATTTAAAAGTGCATATCTAGAAATCTTTTTAAAAATTTTCAAGAAAGTGAAAGAAAGACTCATTTTGCATTTTCATCTAGATTCAAATTTTTTCTTGTTTACTTCTTTAGAATCTTGCCCTTAGCAATTTTTCTTGAAACGAAGAAATCCATTTATTTCTTTTAAAAAGGAGTTTATTATTTGCTTTCATAAATCCAAGAAATCCTTTATTTTTTGAGTTATTTTTTGAAAAGCATATTAATTCCTTTTTAGTGAAAAAAAAAGTCTTAAATATTTGCTTTTTATTTTCGAAAAATCCTTTATTTTTTGAAAATTTCCCTTAAAGCATTTAATTTTTTCAAGTTCAGTTTACAACACCTCACGTGCACTCACACGATCACTTAATTGAACTAAGCCTTAAAACGTACCTTAATTTGAACACACTTTTAACCCCACTTGGGGAACACTAAAAGAATTCTTGTAGCTAGGTAGTATTGGGGGGATAGGTGTTCCAATAACACCCCTCAGTTCATACATCTGAGACATAGAAGTTGTCCAATTAGGGAGCTAAAATCTCTTAGTACTTTTTGGCACGGTCACAACCGGTTTGTGGGAAGGCCTCTCCCCTAGGAGGGTTGAAGTCGCGAGGATGGTTCCGGAAGCCTGAGTGGGATACCGAAACCCATTCAGTAACTGAAGGGATACCATTCGCAGTTCTCGGGATATCCCTGTATTGGGATATTGCGATCAAAGGACCAAACGGCAGATTTACCTTTTCTCGACGCGTCATGAACAGAGTATCCTAGTAGCCTGTCTTTTTAGGATTGATTACCCGATGTCCCTCCCGGTAGGGGGATATCTAGCCGTTGTCTCAACATTCATATTGTCTGACTTGGATTTCATCACCTTGCAGAGGATATCGTCTGTTTGAGTCACAATACTTTTAGATTAGGTGTTTGCATGATCTTTACCACCTTTTGAGTCTAGTTACACCTATTTTTTCTAGGAGCCACTTGCATGTTGGTATTCTGACCAGTTGTTGCATTCCTCCACTTATTGTAGCACAGCTGCTAGAATAAGTGCATTTTTGAGGATTGATTTTTTGGCCTGTGAGCCTTCTTTTTTCACTCCCCTTCTTGCACCCTTGGTTGCATTAGGGTTTTGAGTCTTTTACATATATATCACCACCTGATACTTAAAACAAATTTTTACATAAAAAACATATTCTCACCATTGAGAATTCTAGACGTTCTCGTCGTCTACAGGGCGAACTCCCAGAGTTTAGTCCACTTGGCTCTCCACGTCACGGACGCAGAGCATTATCCCTTGATTCGACACATCGTCAATCAATTAGACGGTCATCCGATTCTGACATACCCCACTTCACCTTTGATTTGGAGGTAGAATCCGAAAACCCCACCGAGTTACCACCAACCACAAGTATGTCTGGAACACCATTTGATCCACTATTTACATCTACCATAGGTCAGACATCCGCAGACCCTTCTGCGGTAGTACCATCCACGGAAACAACCACCCCCTTGGGTATTCCCAATATGGGTAACACTCCACATTCAGGAATGCCTAGCACAGGACCACCACCTGTCATGGGCATGCCCAGCATGGGGGTCATACCCCCTTCGGTTTCCACAAACCCTATCCCAGGAATCCCTAGTGCGATTCCTAACCCAAGTGTAACCCCTGTTGCACTTGGGAGTGCTATCCCAGGAATCCCTAGTGCGATTCCTAACTTAAGTGTAACTCATGTTGCACTTGGCAGTGCTATACCAGGAATCCCTAGTGCGATTCCCAACCCAAGTGAAACCCAAGTTGCACTTGGGAGCGCTAACCCATATCAGGCCACACCTTTTGGAGGGCACATACCCTCCATACCTAGCATACCTATAGGCGCTATTGGACCCCTACACCATACCACAATGGCTAGGCAGGTCCCGGTTCCGGTCACTACATCTGCTAGTCTACCATACATGGCAAGTCTCAACCTGCCAGATTTAGCTAGGCTCACAAATGACCCCATCAGACATGATCCTGCTTGGCCCCATATGCCCACTAAGCTTCCCTCTGACATCCCTAAGTTTGAGGGAAAGGCTGGAGAAGACCCCCAAAATCACATCATGTCCTTCCATTTATGGTGTTCCTCCAACTCCATAGTGGATGACTAAATCCGCCTACGGCTTTTACAACGCACTTTCACTGGCTCCGCAGCCAAATGGTATATCGAGCAGCCCCATGGGACGCATGCCACATTTACCTCCCTTGCCTCGACTTTCCTACAATTCTTCCAGCTACATGTCCGCTACGATGCGGGCGTCGAGATCCTACTGTCTTGCAGACAGAACACGACCACGCATATCACTGACCATATTCATGATTGGCGTCAGCGCCGAAGCCTATGCAAGATCAAATTAGACGACCGAATCTTTTTAGACTGGTTCCTTAAATCCCTCCTTCCTCTCATTGCGAAGGATGTAGCATCTGAAAGACCCCAGTCTAAGGAAGAGGCCATCCTTAAGGCCCAACAGTTTGATCTTATCTATGCCCAGTCAGGTTACCTATACACGATCATACCTGACGCCCCACGAGGTGACTCTGCACGCGGTGACACACCCGGGGCATCACATGCCGCTGATGGAATTATTGGCCAAATTACACCGCAAACAAAACCTTTTAGTATGGTGAGCACCATGCCCGCCCCAGACCTTTCTAGGGCTACATCTAGTTCCGGAGCGACAACCTCTTATGCTCCAACAAACCAGACCCATCACGTTCATGGACCCTCTTGTCCACAACATTGTTATGGCCAAGCGCCATCAGCATATGTACCTCCTACATACTATGCTCAACCTACGGTACAAAACCCCATGCAGTTCCCACAACAGCCCATGCATTACCCACAACCGGTTGCACCAGCTAACCTCACACCTCCACCATCTCAGGGGTACCAACAACCCCAGCAGGCAACTGGACCACCTCCAGCTCCACCTGCATACTATCCACCGCAACCTCCTCCCGCACCTGCGGCTCCTCAGAATCCCCCCAATGCTCAAGGGCATGTGTACGCACAACAACATCAGCCCCAATACAAAAATAACCAACGCAACCAGGGTGGGCAACCAAACCGCGGAAGGGGACGAAACCGTGGAAACAATCAAAACCGTAACCAAGCTCCACAACCTACACATCCTCCGCAAGACAATAACGCGGCGCCCGCTCATCAGAATCCTGATTGGCCACCTAAGCAGCCCAAAAATGCTAATTTACGAACAAACCATCCTTGTTCCATTTGCGGTGTCTATGGTCACTATACCCACGCTTGCCCACATCTGGAGCGAGCTCGACAACTATGGACAAATGACGCCCATCGTCAAGGGCAGGCGGCTCCTCAGCCACCACCCAACCCCCCACCACCTCCACAACAACCTCTGGTCCTCCAAAACCCTTTTCCAACACAGGGAGTGGTAAACACTCAGCCGTTAGCCCCCCAACAGGGCAACGTGCAACCACAACAAATAACTTACGCAGCTCCTGACCAACCCATGTTTGATTCAGGCACCCACCACTTATTGATGATGTCCACCGCCGACGTCAATATCCAAACCCGTCGGAATCAATACGGACCGACTTCTGAAGCCCCCCCCGCCGAAAAGGACACTAATGCTAATCCCACTGATCAGACATTGCGTATACCTCAGGTTCCACTCGATGGCGCTTCTAAAGCACCTCGCTTCCCCCTTCGCCAAATCAACAACAACCCCAATGCACGGGCTGCGTCCAATTACAACATCGTAGATGACCTAGCTCAATCTCCCGCAGCCATGTCTGCGTTAGAAGTCTTGAAGAACTGTCCTACGCAGCGCAAGACTTTACTTTCCGCCATTGGGGCGATTGACCCAAATGATTCGAAATTGATGACCTTTGATTTAGACCAATCTGAACCACGGCTTCCTTCTACCATAGCAGTCCAAGTTTCCGTGTCTATTCGGAATCTTGTCATCCATCGATGTATCATCGACGAGGGTGCCTCCACATGCGTCATGTCCACTTTTGTTTGGCAGAAGTTGGGATCCCCTGCTCTCCAGCAATCCACCACTGCATTGCGGGCCTACGACGGCCGGTCAGCTCAACCTCAAGGTTTATTACCCAAGGTACCCGTCCAATTAGGTGGGAAAACTGTGCTCATCGACATAGAGGTCATTAACGCCCAGCTCGACTATAACCTTTTACTTGGCCGTAGTTACATGTACGCCATGAAAGCGGTCGCCTCCTCCGTCTTCCGCACCATGATGTTCCCCCACGAGGGACGCGTGGTCAAAATTGACCAACTCACCTACTATGATCCCAACGCCCCTGCAGCACCCGAGAATGTTCTTCCCATGATTGAACAACCTGCTTCTAGTGCAGTTACCTCCTTTGTGTCTTCTGTGGCACTCGGGCTTTATTCGGATACACTAATGACCTCTACATTCCAGGCCATTCCACCACCGTCACCGGAGACCCAAGTCGCAAACCTCTGTACTCTTTCGCAGAATACGCAAACGTCCGGTGGTCAACCACCATTGATCCCCAGTCACATTGGTGTTACACCCATCCACACCATCCCCTTCCTATTTCCTCCTTCGGGTGTAGTAAGCGCCCCGGTTATGGCTACCCTTAGCCTACCCGGGCTAACATTGGGATTACCCGTGTGGTATATTCCGCCTCCCGTTCGACCGCCGACACCAAACTTCATCCTCCAACCGGTACAACCTATTGTTACCACAAATCAGCCTCCTCCTGGTGTCGCAATCCCTTCGTCGTCAACGACACCTCCTCCTAACCTCAATATCCCTTCGTCGTCAATGAAACCTCCTCCTGGTCTCACGATTGCTTCGACGTCAAAGGATCCCCCTCTTCTTGCTAAGCCCACTAGGGGCAGAGGTCCACAACCATACACTGCTATACCACCTCCTAAGGCAGTTAAACCCCCACCAGTGTTTCGAGCTCCCCCCAAATGCTCATTATGCGATGAGATAGGCCATCCAACTCATCAATGCCCACACTTACCGGCACTCCAAGAGCATATGAATATGTTGGACGATGACATCACCATCCCAGTAGTCAGATTAGAGCCACCTCTACAGCCTCGAGACAAATCACTGCGCACTAACCATCCTTGTGCTATATGCAGTGTTTACGGCCACTACTCTCACCATTGTCCTGATCTACCTGACTATAGAGCAGCGTTGTATGAGTTAAACAACGTCGACTTAGAGATATCTCCTCCCCTCATCGAGGAGATCCACCCCCCACCATCATCCTCGTCGAAAGAAGTCAATACGATATATATGATTTCAACAACTTTCAAACCAGAACCCCTTGATTTATGGTCTGACTACTTCAATACTGATGAGCAAATTTTGGAGACACTCACTGCACCCGACTACCCTTGGGATGATATGCATCATCGCTCGTACTTCCTCCCGGAAGCATCTACCTCCACCGCATCCAACCAGCTATCGATCGAGTCGAAAGACTTCATACCCACCAAAGTCGATTGGTTAAAGGACCCCATCCCAGCACCGGATGCCTTTGAAGAAGGGAACATGTCAAACATTTCCCCCACTATACAGATAGACATTTCCACAACACCAGGGAAACCTGAGCTCATCTCGCTGGGCGCATCTTGCACTCAAGCAGAAACTCAGGCGTACAAAAAGCTCTTTCAAGAGTTCCGTGATGTCTTTGCCTGGTCCTATACCGAGATGCCTGGTCTCGACCCCGCCATTATTGAACACCACATCGATACATGGCCGGAAGTACCCCCTGTTCGTCAGAAACAGCGACCTATTCACCCTGCCAAGCTCCCCGCTGTTAAGGCTGAAGTCGAGAAACTTCGAAAAGCAGGGTTCATCTACCCTATTCCGTACACCACCTGGGTGTCGAACCCCGTTCCTGTCAACAAAAAGCAAGGCACCCTTAGAGTATGCACTGACTTCCGCGATCTAAACCACGCTTGTCCAAAAGACAATTTCCCCACGCCATTCATTGACCAACTCATTGATGAGTGTGCGGGCCATGAGGTCCTATCCTTCATGGACGGGTTTTCTGGATATAACCAGATTCACATCCGCAAGGAGGATCAGTACAAGACTTCCTTTACCACCCCATGGGGCACCTTTGCCTATCGCGTCATGCCATTTGGCCTTAAAAATGCTGGTGCCACTTTCCAGCGAGCCATGACTTATTGCTTTCACGACTTGGTCCATATCCTGCGAGTCTATCTTGACGACCTCACAGCTCGTTCCCGAAAACGATCAGACCACCTTAACTACCTCCGGCAAGTTTTCCTGCGTTGTCGCAAATATAAAATCCGCTTGAACCCACACAAGTGTGTCTTTTGCGTCCCGGCGGGCCGGTTGTTGGGTTTCATTGTTTCCCAAGATGGAATCACTGTCGATCCCCTGAAATTCAAAGCCATCTTAGAACTTCCCCCTCCTCGCACGCTTCGGCAGCTTCAGAGCTTGCAAGGGCGGTCCAATTTTCTTAGGCGCTTTGTTCCTGATTATGCCACCAAATTCCACGGGTTCTTACGCTTACTTCGTACCCACATACCCTTTGTTTGGGATGAGCAAGCAGACACGGCATTCGAAGCCCTCAAGAAAGCTCTCACACAAGCCCCCTTGATATCCCCACCGGATTTCTCCCAAGACTTCACCCTTTATGTCTCGGCATCTGAACATGCTGTGTCCGGAGTTTTGGTCCAAGAAGATGCCTCCCACAAAGAGCATGTGATTTATTACGTCAGCCAGACCTTGTCTGGCCCACCTCTACGTTACCCATACGAGGAAAGATTAGCCCTAGCTGTAGTCTTTTCCGTACAAAAACTACGACACTACATTTTGCTTAGTCATACCACGGTCGTGGCCGACTCCAACCCCATGGTCTACCTCCTCACCCGGCGGCTCCTTCAGGGTCGTGTCGCTAAATGGGTCATTATCCTCCAGGAATATGACCTTACTTTCAAGACTCCCAAAAGCACCAAATCCCTCGTGCTTGCTCACCTCATTACAGATCTCCCATCCTCTTCAACATCACCCGTCATCCAAACGGACCTGATTGACGAGCAGATCTTCGTCATTTCGTCTGACGACCCTTGGTACGGAGACATTTTGACTTACCTTCGTACGCAAAAATTCCGACCACACATCGATCGTGATGGACGCCGTCACATATGACACCACGCCCCCCGATACCTACTTATTGGGGATGTACTTTACCGACACGGCATTGATACTATCTTACGCTGCTGCCTATCCCATAGTGAGGCAGAACAAGTCCTCAATGATTGTCATAGCGGTGCCTGTGGAGGCCATTTCTCCGGCATGGCTACCGCCCAGAAAATCATTCGAGCCGGTTATTTTTGGCCATCATTGTTTACTGATTGCATCACCGCAGTCAAGCATTGCCAGAACTGCCAGCTATTTGCCCCCAAAGCAAGAACCCCCCCTGCCCCCCTTCATCCAGTCATCACTGTTGGACCATTCTGCAAATGGGCCATAGACTTCCTCGACTGCAACCCCCCGTCAGCCGGCGGTCACAAACACATCATTGTGGCCGTATATTATTTCACCAAGTGGGCAGAAGCCATGCCGACCTATAATTGCAAAGCCGACACTGCGGCACGGTTTTTCTTCAACCATGTTATCGCTCGTTTCGGAGTACCACAGCAGTTAGTCTCTGACCACGGCTCTCACTTCGAAGATGCCGTCTGGAAGGAGTTATCAACCATGTTGAAATTTGAACACCATTTCTCTTCCGCTTACTATCCCCAAGGAAACGGCCAAGTCGAAGCGATCAATAAAATCTTGAAGACCATTCTCCAACGCACTGTAGACAATCACAAATCAAATTGGCATCACATGCTTTTCCCGGCACTCTGGGCCTACCGCACATCAACCAAAACCGCCACCGGTTTTACCCCTTTCCATTTAGTTCACGGTGTTGAATTTGTCCTCCCTATTGAGTACCAGATCCCAGCTTTACACATCGATGTTGAACTCCTACCGGACACTTCCCCGATCAAGCAACGTTTACTACTCCTAGAGAAGGCCGATGAGGATCAGCGCACAGCCATTCAAAACATGGAAGTAGCTAAACAACGATCGAAACTAAGTTACGACAAACGCGTCCACCCAAGAACCTTTTCTGAAGGAGACCTTGTCCTTGCTTACGATCAAGCTCATGATAAAACCGGAAAGGGAAAATTCGTCTCCATGTGGCAAGGCCCTTACATCATACACACCTGCCTCGGGCAGGGGGCATACATTCTAACCGATTCAGAAGGCAACACCCTGCGCAACCCACGCAACGGGTTGTACCTTAAAAGATTTTACCCATAGAAAATCTCATGGACACCATCGTCCATTTTAGTATAGGCATACATTTTTCGTTCACAAAAAATTTTCAAAAAACCTAAATATTTGTTTTCTCTGCATGACCACAGATGGAGCCTCTTCCACTCTGCCATGTCGGTTTCGCTGATGGTGCAAGCCGTTGGTCTCCCAATCTCGCCTCCGCAGCTTGGGTAATATACTCCCCTTCACATGAGTTAATTCACATTGATGGAGTATGTTTAGGTGCCACCACCAATAATCAAGCTGAATACGATGCTATGACCGGTCTCATGGCCGCTGCTCTCCAGATGAGCATACGTCACCTCAACGTTTTCTTGGACTCACAGCTCCTAGTTTCCCAGCTCAACAATGATTACCAGGTACGCGATCCCTGTCTGTTCAGAAAATTCCTGCGCACTAAACAAATGGTTAGACAGTTTGAATCCATTACATTCACACATGTCCCAAGACACCTCAATAGTGTAGCAGATAATATGGCCAACAGTGTCCTCGACTGGCACACCAATCACATCATGTCATATCCATAAACAAAAAATGCATCCATGTGCAAAACATGTGCCTCCACGGGCATATAATAAATCCAGTATTGCATCCACGTGCATAACATATGCCTCCACGGGCATAAAAAAAACAAACCAAATATTGCATCCACGTGCATAACATGTGCCTCCACGGGCATATACAAAACACAAATGTGCATCCACGTGCATACATGACAATATATCTAAAATATATATCCACATATATATATAAATCAAATGGTGAACATGTCATAAGTGCCCTCAGCACCCGATATACAAAAAATACTATCTGTCATACAGAAATGCTTCCCCATATGCTCATGAGCATTTGGGGGCAAGTACAATATCATCTACTCATCTGGATCCTGAGGATCCTCAGGCTCCTCCTCCGGCTCCTCCTCCGGCTCCTCCTCCGCCGGCCCCGCCGGGTCATGACGACCCCGAACTCGCCGCTCTGCTGGCCCCGCTGGAGCGTCCCTCAGATGTATCCTCCCCTGAGCCGGCCCTGCCGGAGCATCTCCTCTACCACCACCGTGTCTCGCAACAAACACCGCTGCCCTCAACAGAAGTGACTGCCACTCATGCGGCGCACCAAGACATCCATGCAAAATGTCCCGATCAAGGTCCCTCCAGCCATCCTCGGGGAGCCCAGCTACGATCCGGGCTAAAGTCCGTCGGACACCATCTATAGCGTCGTCGTGAGGGCCAACCCCTCGCCCACGGGCTGCATATCCTCCACCGCGAGGAGGAGGTACAGGTACAGGGGGACGAGCGACCACCATCGCCCGCCCCTGCCGAGCCACATAGTCAGGTGGTTGTACTGGACCCATATCTGCACAAAGCAAGTAAAACCATCAGATACTATACAACAGATATCATCATGATAAATCATACTCAATATGATATAATATCACATAATACACAAAAACATACCGTCTAAGCTCCAGGCCTGTCCTGGGGCACGTGGCATCTCTGGGTCACCCCGGTAGTCCATGCCGGCGTACGGATAGTCCTCGATCACCAGGGGCATCTGTTCCCACTGCTGATAGAAATCCTCTGTGAAGTAGCCGCGAACACCACCCCCGGCACGGGGCATCATCTGCCCCCACCTCATCATACGAGGCTCACTAGGAATACCAGCACGAACGGGCACATGTGGCCGCAAGGTCGGCACCCGCTCGAAGAAAAACCAGCATAAAAAAGAGGCGTAACAAAACTCGCCTCCCTCTCTCACGGCCTTGTCCAGATCTCTCCGGACACCGGCCAAGAACATCTGCGCCCAGGCGTAATAAGTACCCCGTAGAACAGAATCCACCATCATCGTCTGCCCCCCAGACATACGATGTGGTGCAGCAGCACCCAAAACCCTCAGAACACAGGCACCAACAGCCCGCATATCCCACTCACGTAGGAACTTCAGACTAATAGAGTTGTTTACCAAAACAACGTCATCCACACAGAAGGTCTGTAAGAGGTCCTCCATATCCACACCCGGAGGCAACCTCGGAGAAATGTCGCCCACCTCACCCAAGCGAGGCAAACCAGTCAAAAAATATACATCAGTGAGAGTAATCTCTAACCTCTCACCACCAATAATGAAGGCACCCTCTGCCGACACCCACCACTGCACGAGCTTGTTCAGGAGTCGCCTCACTGAACGTATAGGAGGAATCTGAGCGAACTTCAAGAGTCCGCTCATGGCTAGGGTCTGTCTCACCCCTCCATCAGTCTCAATCCTCAACATAAGCTCACCATCAATCTCTCTCTCCCGCCACACGGACTGAGCTCTCCGCAACATCCTGCCAAGAAAACACAGGAAATTTTTTAGACCCAAAAAAAATTTAGAAAAATCCCATCACGGCTTTTACACAAAAATCCGCGCTGCCCATCGCGGCTTTTCCACAAAAAGTCGCGATGACCATCGCGGGATCCATGCAAAAACCCGCGATGAACATCGCGGATTTTGGCCGGACAGTCGCGATGAACATCGCGACTATCCCCCATGAACACGCGATGAACATCGCGGGTTACGACCTCACAGTCGCGATGAACATCGCGACTGTGAGCCTAAAACCCGCGCGGTTCCACGTTGGAGAGTCAACGTGGAGTTTCGCGGCCTTCGGGGGCCCACCGCCAAACAAAAAAGACATAATTGACAAGGTTAAGGCAAATAGAGTTACCTGCAACTCGCTAAATCGAAAACCAACGATGAAATCTCCCGAAAATCGAGAAATAGCTCTGACAGCTCTATCAAACTCGCACGTAACAATGACAAGTCATATTGGGCCCCACGTCCTATTTATAGAAATTCCACAAATTTCAAACAACCATTGCGGTAGCATACGAAGTCCATTTCCCAAACCGTTGGTACCGTTGGGATCAGCACAGCGAGAACTTCCTAGAGGTTCCTTCCGTTTCCCGTTTTCACGGGGTCCATTTTTTGACCACTTTTTAGCCCCTCTCGTCGCCTCGGTTTGCGTGCCACATCGGCCGTTCTCCGTTTTCGATGTGTCTTATATAGCCGGATTCAGTTTTTCGCGCTCGTGATGATGCTTGAGACCATTTCTCGCTCTCACCTTTAGATTTTTCGGGCATTTTTTCCACGCCCCCTCGTCGCCTCGGTTTGCGTGCCACATCGGCCGTTCTCCGTTTTCGATGTGTCTTATATCGCCGGATTCAATTTTCCGCGCTCGTGATGATGCTTGAGACCATTTCTCGCTCTCACCTTTAGATTTTTCGGGCATTTTTTCCACCCCCCTCGTCGCCTCGGTTTGCGTGCCACATCGGCCGTTCTTCGTTTTCGATGTGTCTTATATCGCCGGATTCAGTTTTCCGCGCTCGTGATGATGCTTGAGATCATTTCTCGCTCTCACCTTTAAATTTTTCGGGCATTTTTTCCACGCCCCCTCGTCACCTCGGTTTGCGTGCCACATCGGCCGTTCTCCGTTTTTGGCAATCCTTATGTCACCGGATCCAGTTTTCCGCACAGATGACGATGCTTGAGACCTTTTCTCGCCCTCATCAATCCATTTTTGTTCGGTATAATTTTATCCCTTTTTCAGGCCGAGCAACCCCTTTTTACAAAAAAGGCACTTAGGGAGTTTCTGTTAAGCTCTTTTCTGACTCCTAAAACAATGAAAAGATCGCCGAGCAATCTTGCTTCCTTTCATGCTCGATAAACGTATTTGAAAGGGCGTCTACCTGGTATAAGTTTACCCCTTTTCCGGACCTCGTAGACTAATTACGAAAAAGGTATACTCTAGTCACATCGGCTAGAAGAGTTCTCCATCCGCATCATTTTATGCTTTTTCGGGCCTTGGAGACTAAACTTACGAAAAAGAAACACCAACAGAGTCCACTTACCGTTTTCAGACTCTCTAAACATGAAAGCAACCATGAGCATGCGCCGTCCTGGGCTCACAAAATCCACAGGACCGTACCATTTCAGAGCACACTTTTATCCCTTCTTGGAGCTCATTAAAACTACGAAGAAGGAAGAATGGTGCCTCTTGGCGCCACGATAGATCATGTCTACTCACATAGCAACTTCCCCATTCTGGTCGCCTTTGTTCAGAGTATTCTGCAGTATGTCACCCGGAAACTCCCTCGACAGCTACCATCAGCTTCACCCCCCCAGAGTCAGTACATACCCTTCAGTCCCTAAAAGATGATCCCCACACCTACAAGTCAGTTCCCTACGCTGACAGGTCAACCACGTCATCATGCTCTGAACAAAGGAAGTTTGAGTCTACCCATTTTTGACCCAGTTATTTCCCATCCCCACAAGTATGTCAGTCCTACCAACAGTACTACATCACTTCAGTTCTACACCTCGTGCTCTTGTCAAGGAAACATCATTGCCTTGTTAGTTGCTGGTCTCCCTCTGTCGACGACAACCACATTAATTCCAGAGGATAGACCTAGAGGTCCCTGTGTCTTGGTGTAGTGCTCTGGTTTTTACAGCAGAGCACTGTGTAAAATTTCAGGTTTAATTTTCTACGTTTTAACTTTACCAGTTTATGGAAGTAAATTTCTAAGAATTACTATGTGCCTAAATAATATTTAGTGTACTGTCATGTTTTCTTTTATCACCTTACATTCGTAATTTAAAATAGACTAACATACCAATATTTTCTTTCCAACAATCTAGCATAAGAATATGTTTCACAACTCAGTAAATCAGTAAATAGCAGTAAATCAGTAAATTGCAGTAAATCAGTAAATAGCAAGTGATGCATGTTTATAGTAAGTTTAAGCATAATAGTAAATAACGGAAATTACCTGATGCTAATGCTAACCGTAAGTTGTAGCAGGTTTTATAACCCCTTAGACAGCCAAACTGAAGTGTCCACCCTACCGACCAGCTATAATCTTGCTGGCCCTTGGAAATCAAAGGATTTCCAAGCCCCCGAGCCCACAATCTGATAATCCCGAGAGCAGTCTTTCCTTCTGTTCTCAAAATCTTTCTGTTCGCCAAACTTTCTGTTCTCCCAACTTTTGTTCTCCAAACTTCTTTTCTTCCCCCAATCAAAAAAACCTCCCCACCTTCAACCTTCTCCCCCTCTATATACATGTCCATCCTCGAGAAGACCTTGGGCTTACTCCACCGCCCCAAACTCCCCCTCTCGAGCCCCTCAAACCTTTACTCCTTTCCCTAGTTCATTCATCCACGTCTCATTATAAAAATGTATAATTAATTACTCTTATGGAAAATTCATTTGGTTTTGGATTGACGGTCGTAATTATTTATTACGGTGGGAATTATCACCCCAAGGTTATCCATTCGGGACAAGTTTCATTAAATACAAGTCTATCCGCCGTCCTTGATATTTTAATGTTATTAATGTAATTAATAAAAAATTATATAATTAGTTGCCCCCTTGTCAACTTGGACATGATGTGTCTTAATGATCCACCTTATCCGTCGAGACTACTTAGCTTGAGGTTTAAATTCCAAGATTAACATTGAATAATTAAATATCCATTTTCCATCACATCACGTTTATTCCAAAAATGATTATCTTATTATGGCTAACTTTTGAAATGGAATTAATCACACAATTTTAATTTATAAATCAACATTTTAAATCTTGCTTATATTGCATTTGTTACGATAGGGATATAAATGTTGCTGGAATATCATTTATTAATTAATAATAATAATTAAATCACCCTTTGACAATAATAAAAGGTGAATCAATCATAGTATTCTTAATTATTTGTTTATCACATGGGTACCCTATCATCAACATAGCATCCTTGTTATTATAAACAAAGCACTTGTGAGGGCTTAAACAATTCTACTAATTAATTAGACACTATCATTACCCTATTCACAACAGTTCTTCTATGACAATGTTAACTGACGATACTTGTCTTAGTTTATTATTACAATGTTTTCATATAATTACTAATTCACTTATTTACACATTGACAACCTAACCATTCATTACCTAAGTTGATTGATGTATCCTTAACTGAGTTATCTATGACATTTATACTACTATTCAAGCATGACAAGTATGTTATACACCAGTAATATTGTACACGTACAAGGTGTGCATGCATGGCCAGTGTATGCACATGTCGGACATGTACTATAAACAAACCCCATTCCGCCTATGCATACTTGCTAACTAACAATAGTATCTACCCCCATGCAGAAGAGCAAGCATAATCTATAGTATAATTACTTTAACATCCTCGGTTATTTAACAGTTAACCCTTTACGATTTAACATCATTGTCTTTATGTTTACATTAGTTTAATCAATCAAGTACAGGAAGGGTGCCTACTTCCACTAACTCGGAATCAAGGAATACTAAACCCCCAACAGTGCTAACTAACACATCCTCCCTTCATAACCTACGTCCAGCATCCTCCCTATCCTTCCTCTGCTAGTACAACAGTGGATGTCGGACTCACCGATCTGACCACATAGAACTTGAGAGCGATAGCGTCGGCTGAACAGCGGACCTATCCTCCCCTAGCAGGCATCCGACAATCGTCATCACAACAACATGGGGAGCGTGTCTCAGCACGGCCCTCCCACGACCTCGGGTCTCATGGAAACATAGGGTGGGAAACACATCCATCCCTCTCAACATACTGGGCCTACGCCCTTATCAACTCATACTTGCTGCTATCGGGATTATCAGTTTGTGTTATCGTATCCTCATTTTGGCTGCTAAGGTTTGCTGTATGAACATGTTTTTCCTTTCCAATGTATATCAGATCAAGTAACTGGCTATCCCATAGCCCTTGTGTCCTGTAGGTTAGTGTTTTGCAAAATACAATTTATAGAAAGCATTTTCCATTGATCGCCAATTGATCCATTTTATCATTTCATTTCATGTAACCTTTTAGCTCATCATAGATACATATAACATTTCAATAATTCATATAAGAAGATGGTATCCACGTACCGAATCATATATTTCACATTTCATTAAGGAAAACATATAAACATATACTGCAATCGTAAAATAAGGAAATCATATGATAATCATGACATCATAACTGCATAACATACTAACATCATAATCATGGCGAAATCATAAGACAGAGTAACATCATATAATGAGGTCCAATATAGTTTACTCAGTCGAGCTGAGTTCGACAAAATATATAAGAAATAAAGTATGGTGTGTCTAACTAATAAATATGCCGAATCAAAATATGGGCATTACACTTGGACTCATTACCATCTATGATGAGTGCCTACGAATCATTTCGAGAGGAATCTTTACTGCCTCTCCCAATGGTTGTTTCTCACATGCTCGACTTCAACACCTTGATCGCATCGTTGAGACTCGCACAGGGTATTGGTCCGTTCAGTTATTAGTCGAAGACCCCGGATACCTCCTGACTCCTCCACAGTTGAGAGTCTTCCTATGGATCACACCAGTTACACTTTTTCTATGGATATCCGGGTTGCGCATGGCGACAGTATTCAGATTTACCCCTGTTTCATACTCCCTTGAGTATACAGTTACATTATTTCTCAGAGATGACTCATAGTCTTTGAATCCCTACAGATGTTGGACACCTTCAGTTTCAGCAGTTCCACAGTTATTCCAGTGTATCAGTTATTGAGATCATTCATGATCATGAGTATATCCCACAATCATGTCCCCTCTGGACCATTATGATGTACCAGTATATTTCTTTACGTATTAGATCCCCCTTCTTGGGACTAATTGTTTTGTATATGTCTTGATACGAGCATGGGAATGCCCGCCTCGTCCTTTATCAGAGATTATACCTCATTCATATTGAGGCCATGTAATATTTTTTGTTTTTGCAGCTTCCAAGGGTCGTGGCTCCAGTCTCCAACCGGTCTCTTCTCTCCCCTAAATTCCAGAAAAAAGGACAAAATAACTATGATGTCTATCGGCCATACGATGAGCTCCTGCCCTCACACATTAGGGGGCAATCTGTTAACACCTAAAAAGTGCTCACTAGCTCATTCCCTTACTCACATGACCCATTTGTCCACTTTTCCATCATCTGAGCCTCTGAAACCAACAAAAGGTCACCAAAAGACCTTAGTACACCCCTTTTTCCATTAAAAAAGATTATTTTTCCAAGAAAATCATAAAAAACCCTCAAAAAGGGTCCAAATTCCCAAAAATATTAAAAAGGGAATTAAAATATTATTTTTATTCAAAAAAGGAAAAAGGAGGGAAAAGTACCTAAACCATGTTGGTCAATACCATTTGGTTTCCACAAAACCACAAATGGTATTCCTCACCACCAAAACCTATAAAAAGGTGGTAGGGGCTCCTCATTTCACATCCATCCATTATCTCATCCTTGTGCTGCTGAAATCTCCCCTGAGAACTTTTAGCCATTGAAGCAACCTTGGAGAAGGAGACCTCTTGGAGTTTGGAGCTACTCATCTTGGGAGTTGCTCAACATCAACCTTCACCATTGAAGGTAATATCGCAAGCACTTGCTTGCCCCCCATTTTTCAATACAAAAAATTATTTCTTATGTTTCTTGTTCTTGATTTTGAAATGTTTACATTATTTGCTTAGATTCTTGCTTAGATCCATGAATAGTATTGTTTATTTAGTTTATTGTTTTTATTTCTATTGAAACTGCTGCTACTAGTTAGCAGGTGCCCATAGCACTAAGCCTGGTTGCAAAACCGGGCCAACACACGAGTTCTTAGAAAATGTGTTTTATTTCATAAATGGAATCTACAAAGTATGCACATTCTACGTCATAATGACTTTCTATAGTTTGCGCATTCGTCCGGAAATAAGAAAAGCTTACTTCCACCGTATTTTAAAATCACAGCTTCTAGAAGGTTTACATGATTTCGTAAAAAACACGAGTTTTTAGAAAATGTGTTTTATTTCATAAATGGAATCAACAAAGTATGCACATTCTACGTCATAACGACTTTCTATACTTTGCGCATGCGTTTGGAAATAAGAAAAGCTTACTTCTCCCGTTTTTTAAAATCATAGCTTCTAGAAGGTTTACATGATTTCTTAAAAAACACGAGTTTTTAGAAAATGTGTTTTATTTCATACATAGAATAAACAAAGTATGCACATTCTACGTCATAACGACATTCTATAGTTTATGCATGCGTCCGGAAATAAGAAAAGCTTACTTCCACCGTTTTTTAAAATCACAGCTTCTAGAAGGTTTACATGATTTGTTAAAAAACACGAGTTTTTAGAAAATGTGTTTTATTTCATAAATAGAATCAACAAAGTATGCACATTCTACGTCATAACGACTTTCTATAGTTTGCGCATGCATCCGGAAATAAGAAAAGCTTACTTCCACCGTTTTTAAAAATCACAGCTTCTAGAAGGTTTACATGATTTCGTAAAAAACATGAGTTTTTAGAAAATGTGTTTTATTTCATAAATGGAATCTACAAAGTATGCACATTCTACGTCATAACGACTTTCTATAGTTTGCGCATGCGTCCGGAAATAAGAAAAGCTTACTTCCACCGTTTTTTAAAATCACAGCTTCTAGAAGGTTTACATGATTTCGTAAAAAACACGGGTTTTTAGAAAATGTGTTTTATTTCATAAATGGAATCTACAAAGTATGCACATTCTACGTCATAACGACTTTCTATATTTTATCCATGCATCCGGAAATAAGAAAAGCTTACTTCCACCGTTTTTTAAAATCACAGTTCTAGAAAGTTTACATGATTTCGTAAAAAACACGAGTTTTTAGAAAATGTGTTTTATTTCATAAATGGAATCAACAAAGTATGCACATTCTACGTCATAACGACTTTCTATATTTTGTTCATTCGTCCGGAAATAAGAAAAGCTTACTTCCACCTTTTTTTAAAATCACAGCTTCTAGAAGGTTTACATGATTTGTTCAAAAACACGAGTTTTTAGAAAATGTGTTTTATTTCATAAATGGAATAAACAAAGTATGCACATTCTACGTCATAACCACTTTCTATAGTTTGCGCATGCGTCCGGAAATAAGAAAAACTTACTTCGCCCGTTTTTTAAAATCACAGCATCTAGAAGGTTTACATGATTTCTTAAAAAACACGAGTTTTTAGAAAATGTGTTTTATTTCATAAATAGAATCAACAAAGTATGCACATTCTATGTCATAACGACTTTCTATACTTTGTGCATGCGTCCGGAAATAAGAAAATCTTACTTCTCCCATTTTTTGAAATCACAGCTTCTAGAAGGTTTACATGATTTCGTAAAAAACACGAGTTTTTAGAAAATTTGTTTTATTTCATAAATGGAATCTACAAAGTATACACATTCTACCTCATAATGACTTTATATAGTTTGCGCATGCGTCCGGAAATAAGAAAAGCTTACTTCCCCCGTTTTTTAAAATCACAGCTTCTAGAAGGTTTACACGATTTCTTAAAAAACATGAGTTTTTAGAAAATGTTTTTTATTTCATAAATGGAATCAACAAAGTATGCACATTCTACATCATAACGAATTTCTATAGTTTGCACATTCGTCCGGAAATAGGAAAAGCTTACTTCCACCGTTTTTTAAAATCACAGCTTCTAGAAGGCTTACATGATTTCTTAAAAAACACGAGTTTTTAGAAAATGTGTTTTATTTCATAAATGGAATCTACAAAGTATGCACATTCTACATCATAACGACTTTCTATAGTTTGCGCATGCGTCCAGAAATAAGAAAAGCTTACTTCCCCCGTTTTTTAAAATCACAGCTTCTAGAAGGTTTACATGATTTGTTAAAAAACACGAGTTTTTAGAAACTATGTTTTATTTCATAAATGGAATCAACAAGGTATGCACATTCTACATCATAACGAATTTCTATAGTTTGTGCATGCGTCCGGAAATAAGAAAAGCTTACTTCCCCCGTTTTTTAAAATCACAGCTTCTAGAAGGTCTACCTGATTTGTTAAAAAACACGAGTTTTTAGAAACTGTGTTTTATTTCATAAATGGAATCAACAAAGTATGCACATTCTATGTCATAACGACTTTCTATAGTTTGCGCATTCGTCCGGAAATAAGAAAAGCTTGCTTCCACCATTTTTTAAAATCAAAGCTTCTAGAAGGTTTACATGATTTCGTAAAAAACACGAGTTTTTAGAAAATTTGTTTTATTTCATAAATGGAATCTACAAAGTATGCACATTCTACCTCATAATGACTTTATATAGTTTGCGCATGCGTCCGGAAATAAGAAAAGCTTACTTCCACCGTTTTTTAAAATCATAGCTTCTAGAAGGTTTACATGATTTCTCAAAAAACACGAGTTTTTAGAAAATGTGTTTTATTTCATAAATGGAATCAACAAAGTATGCACATTCTACATCATAATGACTTTCTATAGTTTGCGCATTCATCAGGAAATAAGAAAAGCTTACTTCCACCGTTTTTTAAAATCACAGCTTCTAGAAGGTTTACACGATTTCATAAAAAACACGAGTTTTTAGAAAATTTGTTTTATTTCATAAATGGAATCTACAAAGTATGCACATTCTACGTCATAACGACTTTATATAGTTTGCGCATGCGTCCGGAAATAAGAAAAGCTTACTTCCCCCGTTTTTTAAAATCACAGCTTCTAGAAGGTTTACACGATTTCTTAAAAAACACGAGTTTTTAGAAAATGTATTTTATTTAATAAATGGACTCAACAAAGTATGCACATTCTACATCATAACGACTTTCTATAGTTTGCACATTCGTCCGGAAATAAGAAAAGCTTACTTGCCCCGTTTTTTAAAATCATAGCTTCTAGAAGGGTTACATGATTTCGTAAAAAACAAGAGTTTTTAGAAAATGTGTTTTATTTCATAAATGGAATCTACAAAGTATGCACATTCTACGTCATAACGACTTTATATAGTTTGCGCATGCGTCCGGAAATAAGAAAAGCTTACTTCCCCCGTTTTTTAAAATCACAGCTTCTAGAAGGTTTACATGATTTGTTAAAAAACACGAGTTTTTAGAAAATGTGTTTTATTTCATAAATGGAATCAACAAAGTATGCACATTCTACGTCATAACGAATTTCTATAGTTTGCGCATGCGTCCGGAAATAAGAAAAGCTTACTTCCACCGTTTTTTTAAATCACAGCTTCTAGAAGATTTACATGATTTCGTAAAAAACACGAGTTTTTAGAAAATGTGTTTTATTTCATAAATGGAATCAACAAAGTATGCACATTCTACGTCATAACGACTTTCTATTGTTTGCGCATGCGTCCAGAAATAAGAAACGCTTACTTCCAACGTTTTTTAAAAGCACAGCTTCTAGAGGGTTTACACGATTTCCTAAAAAACACGAGTTTTTAGAAAATGTGTTTTATTTCATAAATGGAATCAACAAAGTATGCACAGTCTACATCATAATGACTTTCTATAGTTTGCGCATTCATCAGGAAATAAGAAAAGCTTACTTCCACCGTTTTTTAAAATCACAGCTTCTAGAAGGTTTACACGATTTCGTAAAAAACACGAGTTTTTAGAAAATGTGTTTTATTTCATCAATGGAATCTACAAAGTATGCACATTCTACATCATAACGACTTTCTATAGTTTGCGCATGCGTCCGGAAATAAGAAAAGCTTACTTCCCCCGTTTTTTAAAATCACAGCTTCTAGAATGTTTACACGATTTCTTAAAAAACACAAGTTTTTAGAAAATGTATTTTATTTCATAAATGGAATCAACAAAGTATGCACATTCTACATCATAACGACTTTCTATAGTTTGCACATTCGTCCGGAAATAAGAAAAGCTTACTTCCCCCGTTTTTTAAAATCACAGCTTCTAGAAGGTTTACATGATTTCGTAAAAAACAAGAGTTTTTAGAAAATGTGTTTTATTTCATAAATGGAATCTACAAAGTATGCACATTCTACGTCATAATGACTTTATATAGTTTGCGCATGCGTCCGGAAATAAGAAAAGCTTACTTCCCCCGTTTTTTAAAATCACAGCTTCTAGAAGGTTTACATGATTTGTTAAAAAACACGAGTTTTTAGAAAATGTGTTTTATTTCATAAATGGAATCAACAAAGTATGCACATTCTACGTCATAACGACTTTCTATAGTATGCACATGCGTCTGGAAATAAGAAAAGCTTACTTCCCTCGTTTTTTAAAATCACAGCTTCTAGAAGGTTTACATGATTTCTTAAAAAACACGAGTTTTTAGAAACTGTGTTTTATTTCATAAATGGAATGAACAAAGTATGCACATTCTACGTCATAACGACTTTCTATAGTTTGCGCATGCGACCGGAAATAAGAAAAGCTTACTTCCATAGTTTTTTAAAATCACAGCTTCTAGAAGGTTTACATGATTTGTTAAAAAACGCGAGTTTTTAGAAACTGTGTTTTATTTCATAAATGGAATCAACAAAGTATGCACATTCTACTTCATAACGACTTTCTATAGTTTGCGCATGCGTCCGGAAATAAGAAAAGCTTACTTCCAACGTTTTTTAAAATCACAGCTTCTAGAAGGTTTACACGATTTCTTAAAAAGCACGAGTTTTTAGAAAATGTATTTTATTTCATAAATGGAATCAACAAAGTATGAACATTCTACATCATAACGACTTTCTATTGTTTGCGCGTTCGTCAGGAAATAAGAAAAGATTAGTTCCAGCGTTTTTTAAATTCACAGCTTCTAGAATGTTTACATGATTTCGTAAAAAACACGAGTTTTTAGAAAATGTGTTTTATTTCATAAATGGAATCTACAAAGTATGCACATTCTACGTCATAACAACTTTATATTGTTTGCGCATGCGTCCGGAAATAAGAAAAGCTTACTTCCCAAGTTTTTTAAAATCACAGCTTCTAGAAGGTTTACATGATTTCTCAAAAAACACGAGTTTCTAGAAAATGTGTTTTATTTCATAAATGGAATAACCAAAGTATGCACATTCTAAGTCATAACGACTTTCTATAGTTTGCACATGCGTCCGGAAATAGGAAAAGCTTACTTCCACTGTTTTTTAAAATCACAGCTTCTAGAAGGTTTACATGATTTCTTAAAAAACACGAGTTTTTAGAAAATGTGTTTTATTTCATAAATGGAATCTACAAAGTATTCACATTCTACATCATAACGACTTTCTATAGTTTGCACATGCGTCCGGAAATAAGAAAAGCTTACTTCCCCCGTTTTTTAAAATCACAGCTTCTAGAAGGTTTACATGATTTGTTAAAAAACACGAGTTTTAAGAAACTATGTTTTATTTCATAAATGGAATCAACAAAGTATGCACATTCTACATCATAATGACTTTCTATAGTTTGTGCATGCGTCCGGAAATAAGAAAAGCTTACTTCCCCCGTTTTTTAAAATCACAGCTTCTAGAAGGTTTACATGATTTGTTAAAAAACACGAGTTTTTAGAAACTGTGTTTTATTTCATAAATGGAATCAACAAAGTATGCACATTCTAAGTCATAACGACTTTCGATAGTTTGCGAATTCGTCCGGAAATAAGAAAAGCTTGCTTCCACCGTTTTTTAAAATCAAAGCTTCTAGAAGGTTTACATGATTTCGTAAAAAACACGAGTTTTTAGAAAATTTGTTTTATTTCATAAATGGAATCTACAAAGTATACACATTCTACCTCATAATGACTTTATATAGTTTGCGCATGCGTCCGGAAATAAGAAAAGCTTACTTCCCCCGTTTTTTAAAATCACAGCTTCTAGAAGGTTTACATGATTTCTCAAAAAACACGAGTTTTTCGAAAATGTGTTTTATTTCATAAATGGAATCAACAAAGTATGCACATTCTACGTTATAACTACTTTCTATAGTTTGCGCATGCGTTTGGAAATAAGAAAAGCTTACTTCCCCCGTTTTTTAAAATCACAGCTTCTAGAAGGCTTACATGATTTGTTAAAAAATACGAGTTTTTAGAAAATCTGTTTTATTTCATAAATGGAATCAACAAAGTATGCACATTTTACGTCATAACTACTTTCTATAGTTTGCGCATGCGTCCGGAAATAAGAAAAGCTTACTTCCACCGTTTTTTTAAATCACAGCTTCTAGAAGGTTTACATGATTTCGTAAAAAACATGAGTTTTTAGAAAATGTGTTTTATTTCATAAATGGAATCAACAAAGTATGCACATTCTACATCATAATGACTTTCTATAGTTTGCGCATTCATCAGGAAATAAGAAAAGCTTACTTCAACCGTTTTTTAAAATCACAGCTTCTAGAAGGTTTACACGATTTCGTAAAAAACACGAGTTTTCAGAAAATGTGTTTTATTTCATAAATGGAATCTACAAAGTATGCACATTCTACGTCATAAGGACTTTCTATAGTTTGCGCATGCGTCTGGAAATAAAAAAAGCTTACTTCCACTGTTTTTTAAAATCACAGCTTCTAGAAGGTTTACATGATTTTGTAAAAAACATGAGTTTTTAGAAAATGTGTTTTATTTCATCAATGGAATATACAAAGTATGCACATTCTAAGTCATAACGACTTTCTATAGTTTGCGCATGCGTCCGGAAATAAGAAAAGCTTACTTCCACTGTTTTTTAAAATCACAGCTTCTAGAAGGTTTACATGATTTCGTAAAAAACATGAGTTTTTAGAAAATGTGTTTTATTTCATAAATGGAATCTACAAAGTATGCACATTCTACGTCATAATGACTTTCTATAGTTTGCGCATGCGTCCGGAAATAAGAAAAGCTTACTTCCCCCGTTTTTTAAAATCACAGCTTCTAGAAGGTTTATATGATTTGTTAAAAAACACTAGTTTTTAGAAACTGTGTTTTATTTTATAACTGGAATCAACAAAGTATGCACATTCTACGTCATAACGACTTTCTATAGTTTGCGCATGCGTCTGGAAATAAGAAAAGCTTACTTCGACCGTTTTTTAAAATCACAGCTTCTAGAAGGTTTACATGATTTCTTAAAAAACACGAGTTTTTAGAAACTGTGTTTTATTTCATAAATGGAATCAACAAAGTATGCACATTCTATGTCATAACGAATTTCTATAGTTTGCGCATGCGTCCGGAAATAAGAAAAGCTTACTTCCCCCGTTTTTTAAAATCACAGCTTCTAGAAGGTTTACATGATTTGTTAAAAAATACGAGTTTTTAGAAAATGTGTTTTATTTCATAAATGGAATCAACAAAGTATGCACATTCTACGTCATAACGAATTTCTATAGTTTGCGCATGCGTTTGGACATAAGAAAAGCTTACTTCCCCCGTTCTTTAAAATCACAGCTTCTAGAAGGTTTACATGATTTCTTAAAAAACACGAGTTTTTAGAAAATCTGTTTTATTTCATAAACGGAATCAACAAAGTATGCACATTCTACGTCATAACGACTTTCTATAGTTTGCGCATGCGTTTGGAAATAAGAAAAGCTTACTTCCCCCATTTTTTGAAATCACAGCTTCTAGAAGGTTTACATGATTTCTTAAAAAACATTAGTTTTTAGAAACTGTGTTTTATTTCATAAATGGAATCAACAAAGTATGCACATTCTATGTCATAACGAATTTCTATAGTTTGTGCATGCGTCCGGAAATAAGAAAAGCTTACTTCCCCCGTTTTTTAAAATCACAGCTTCTAGAAGGTTTATATGATTTGTTAAAAAACACGAGTTTTTAGAAACTGTGTTTTATTTTATAAATGGAATCAACAAAGTATGCACATTCTACGTCATAACGACTTTCTATAGTTTGCGCATGCGTCTGGAAATAAGAAAAGCTTACTTCCACCGTTTTTTAAAATCACAGCTTCTAGAAGGTTTACATGATTTCGTAAAAAACACGAGTTTTTAAAAATGTGTTTTATTTCATAAATGGAATCTACAAAGTATGCACATTCTACGTCATAACGACTTTCTATAGTTTGCGCATGCGGCCGGAAATAAGAAAAGCTTACTTCCCCCGTTTTTTAAAATCACAGCTTCTAGAAGGTTTATATGATTTGTTAAAAAACACTAGTTTTTAGAAACTGTGTTTTATTTTATAAATGGAATCAACAAAGTATGCACATTCTACGTCATAACGACTTTCTATAGTTTGCGCATGCGTCTGGAAATAAGAAAAGCTTACTTCCACCGTTTTTTAAAATCACAGCTTCTAGAAGGTTTACATGATTTCTTAAAAAACACGAGTTTTTAGAAACTGTGTTTTATTTCATAAATGGAATCAACAAAGTATGCACATTCTATGTCATAACGAATTTCTATAGTTTGCGCATGCGTCCGGAAATAAGAAAAGCTTACTTCCCCCGTTTTTTAAAATCACAGCTTCTAGAAGGTTTACATGATTTGTTAAAAAATACGAGTTTTTAGAAAATGTGTTTTATTTCATAAATGGAATCAACAAAGTATGCACATTCTACGTCATAACGAATTTCTATAGTTTGCGCATGCGTTTGGACATAAGAAAAGCTTACTTCCCCCGTTCTTTAAAATCACAGCTTCTAGAAGGTTTACATGATTTCTTAAAAAACACGAGTTTTTAGAAAATCTGTTTTATTTCATAAACGGAATCAACAAAGTATGCACATTCTACGTCATAACGACTTTCTATAGTTTGCGCATGCGTTTGGAAATAAGAAAAGCTTACTTCCCCCATTTTTTGAAATCACAGCTTCTAGAAGGTTTACATGATTTCTTAAAAAACATTAGTTTTTAGAAACTGTGTTTTATTTCATAAATGGAATCAACAAAGTATACACATTCTATGTCATAACGACTTTCTATAGTTTGCGCATGCGTCCGGAAATAAGAAAAGCTTACTTCCCCCGTTTTTTAAAATCACAGCTTCTAGAAGGTTTATATGATTTGTTAAAAAACACGAGTTTTTAGAAACTGTGTTTTATTTTATAAATGGAATCAACAAAGTATGCATATTCTACGTCATAACGACTTTCTATAGTTTGCGCATGCGTCTGGAAATAAGAAAAGCTTACTTCCACCGTTTTTTAAAATCACAGCTTCTAGAAGGTTTACATGATTTCTTAAAAAACACGACTTTTTAGAAACTGTGTTTTATTTCATAAATGGAATCAACAAAGTATGCACATTCTATGTCATAACGAATTTCTATAGTTTGCGCATGCGTCCGGAAATAAGAAAAGCTTACTTCCCCCGTTTTTTAAAATCACAGCTTCTAGAAGGTTTACATGATTTGTTAAAAAATAAGAGTTTTTAGAAAATGTGTTTTATTTCATAAATGGAATCAACAAAGTATGCACATTCTACGTCATAACGACTTTCTATTGTTTGCGCGTTCGTCAGGAAATAAGAAAAGCTTAGTTCCACCGTTTTTTAAATTCACAGCTTCTAGAAGGTTTACATGATTTCGTAAAAAACACGAGTTTTTAGAAAATGTGTTTTATTTCATAAATGGAATCTACAAAGTATGCACATTCTATGTCATAACGACTTTCTATAGTTTGCGCATGCGTCCGGAAATAAGAAAAGCTTACTTCCCCCGTTTTTTAAAATCACAGCTTCTAGAAGGTTTACATGATTTCTTAAAAAACACAAGTTTTTAGAAAATGTGTTTTATTTCATAAATGGAATCAACAAGGTATGCACATTCTACGTCATAACGACTTTCTATAGTTTGCGCATGCGTCCGGAAATACGAAAAGCTTACTTCCACCGTTTTTTAAAATCACAGCTTCTAGAAGGTTTACATGATTTCGTAAAAAACACGAGTTTTTAAAAATGTGTTTTATTTCATAAATGGAATCTACAAAGTATACACATTCTACGTCATAACGACTTTCTATAGTTTGCGCATGCGGCCGGAAATAAGAAAAGCTTACTTCCCCCGTTTTTTAAAATCACAGCTTCTAGAAGGTTTATATGATTTGTTAAAAAACACTAGTTTTTAGAAAGTGTGTTTTATTTTATAAATGGAATCAACAAAGTATGCAAATTCTACGTCATAACGACTTTCTATAGTTTGCGCATGCGTCTGGAAATAAGAAAAGCTTACTTCCACCGTTTTTTAAAATCACAGCTTCTAGAAGGTTTACATGATTTCTTAAAAAACACGAGTTTTTAGAAACTGTGTTTTATTTCATAAATGGAATCAACAAAGTATGCACATTCTATGTCATAACGAATTTCTATAGTTTGCGCATGCATCCGGAAATAAGAAAAGCTTACTTCCCCCGTTTTTTAAAATCACAGCTTCTAGAAGGTTTACATGATTTGTTAAAAAATACGAGTTTTTAGAAAATGTGTTTTATTTCATAAATGGAATCAACAAAGTATGCACATTCTACGTCATAACGAATTTCTATAGTTTGAGCATGCGTTTCGACATAAGAAAAGCTTACTTCCCCCGTTCTTTAAAATCACAACTTCTAGAAGGTTTACATGATTTCTTAAAAAACACGAGTTTTTAGAAAATGTGTTTTATTTCATAAACGGAATCAACAAAGTATGCACATTCTACGTCATAACGACTTTCTATTGTTTGCGCGTTCGTCAGGAAATAAGAAAAGCTTAGTTCCACCATTTTTTAAATTCACAGCTTCTAGAAGGTTTACATGATTTCGTAAAAAACACGAGTTTATAGAAAATGTGTTTTATTTCATAAATGGAATCTACAAAGTATGCACATTCTATGTCATAACGACTTTCTATAGTTTGCGCATGCGTCCGGAAATAAGAAAAGCTTACTTCCCCCGTTTTTTAAAATCACAGCTTCTAGAAGGTTTACATGATTTCTTAAAAAACACAAGTTTTTAGAAAATGTGTTTTATTTCATAAATGGAATCAACAAGGTATGCACATTCTACGTCATAACGACTTTCTATAGTTTGCGCATGCGTCCGGAAATACGAAAAGCTTACTTCCACCGTTTTTTAAAATCACAGCTTCTAGAAGGTTTACATGATTTCGTAAAAGACACGAGTTTTTAAAAATGTGTTTTATTTCATAAATGGAATCTACAAAGTATGCACATTCTACGTCATAACGACTTTCTATAGTTTGTGCATGCGGCCGGAAATAAGAAAAGCTTACTTCCCCCGTTTTTTAAAATCACAGCTTCTAGAAGGTTTATATGACTTGTTAAAAAACACTAGTTTTTAGAAACTGTGTTTTATTTTATAAATGGAATCAACAAAGTATACACATTCTACGTCATAACGACTTTCTATAGTTTGCGCATGCGTCTGGAAATAAGAAAAGCTTACTTCCACCGTTTTTTAAAATCACAGCTTCTAGAAGGTTTACATGATTTCTTAAAAAACACGAGTTTTTAGAAACTGTGTTTTATTTCATAAATGGAATCAACAAAGTATGCACATTCTATGTCATAACGAATTTCTATAGTTTGCGCATGCGTCCGGAAATAAGAAAAGCTTACTTCCCCCGTTTTTTAAAATCACAGCTTCTAGAAGGTTTACATGATTTGTTAAAAAATACGAGTTTTTAGAAAATGTGTTTTATTTCATAAATGGAATCAACAAAGTATGCACATTCTACGTCATAACGAATTTCTATAGTTTGCGCATGCGTTTGGACATAAGAAAAGCTTACTTCCCCCGTTCTTTAAAATCACAGCTTCTAGAAGGTTTACATGATTTCTTAAAAAACACGAGTTTTTAGAAAATCTGTTTTATTTCATAAACGGAATCAACAAAGTATGCACATTCTACGTCATAACGACTTTCTATAGTTTGCGCATGCGTTTGGAAATAAGAAAAGCTTACTTCCCCCATTTTTTGAAATCACAGCTTCTAGAAGGTTTACATGATTTCTTAAAAAACATTAGTTTTTAGAAACTGTGTTTTATTTCATAAATGGAATCAACAAAGTATGCACATTCTATGTCATAACGACTTTCTATAGTTTGCGCATGCGTCCGGAAATAAGAAAAGCTTACTTCCCCCGTTTGTTAAAATCACAGCTTCTAGAAGGTTTATATGATTTGTTAAAAAACACGAGTTTTTAGAAACTGTGTTTTATTTTATAAATGGAATCAACAAAGTATGCACATTCTACGTCATAACGACTTTCTATAGTTTGCGCATGCGTGTGGAAATAAGAAAAGCTTACTTCCACCGTTTTTTAAAATCACAGCTTCTAGAAGGTTTACATGATTTCTTAAAAAACACGAGTTTTTAGAAACTGTGTTTTATTTCATAAATGGAATCAACAAAGTATGCACATTCTACATCATAACGACTTTCTATAGTTTTCGCATGCGTCGGGAAATAAGAAAAGCTTACTTCCCCCGTTTTTTAAAATCACAGCTTCTAGAAGGTCTACATGATTTGTTAAAAAACATGAGTTTTTACAAACTGTGTTTTATTTCATAAATGGAATCAACAAAGTATGCACATTCTATGTCATAACGACTTTCTATAGTTTGCGCATTCGTCCGGAAATAAGAAAAGCTTGCTTCCATCGTTTTTTAAAATCAAAGCTTCTAGAAGGTTTACATGATTTCGTAAAAAACACGAATTTTTAGAAAATTTGTTTTATTTCATAAATGGAATCTACAAAGTATGCCCATTCTACCTCATAATGACTTTATATAGTTTGCGCATGCGTCCGGAAATAAGAAAAGCTTACTTCCCCCGTTTTTTAAAATCATAGCTTCTAGAAGGTTTACATGATTTCTCAAAAAACACGAGTTTTTAGAAAATGTGTTTTATTTCATAAATGGAATCAACAAAGTATGCACATTCTACATCATAATGACTTTCTATAGTTTGAGCATTCATCAGGAAATAAGAAAAGCTTACTTCCACCGTTTTTTAAAATCACAGCTTCTAGAAGGTTTACACGATTTCGTAAAAAACACGAGTTTTTAGAAAAATTTGTTTTATTTCATAAATGGAATCTACAAAGTATGCACATTCTACGTCATAACGACTTTCTATAGTTTGCGCATGCGTCCGGAAATAAGAAAAGCTTACTTCCCCCGTTTTTTAAAATCACAGCTTCTAGAAGGTTTACATGATTTCTTAAAAAACACGAGTTTTTAGAAAATGTATTTTATTTCATAAATGGAATCAACAAAGTATGCACATTCTACATCATAACGACTTTCTATAGTTTGCACATTCGTCCGGAAATAAGAAAAGCTTACTTCCCCCGTTTTTTAAAATCACAGCTTCTAGAAGGGTTACATGATTTCGTAAAAAACAAGAGTTTTTAGAAAATGTGTTTTATTTCATAAATGGAATCTACAAAGTATGCACATTCTACGTCATAACGACTTTATATAGTTTGCGCATGCGTCCGGAAATAAGAAAAGCTTACTTCCCCCGTTTTTTAAAATCACAGCTTCTAGAAGGTTTACATGATTTGTTAAAAAACACGAGTTTTTAGAAAATGTGTTTTATTTCATAAATGGAATCAACAAAGTATGCACATTCTACGTCATAACGACTTTCTATAGTTTGCGCATGCGTCCGGAAATAAGAAAAGCTTACTTCCACCGTTTTTTTAAATCACAGCTTCTAGAAGGTTTACATGATTTCGTAAAAAACATGAGTTTTTAGAAAATGTGTTTTATTTCATAAATGGAATCAACAAAGTATGCACATTCTACGTCATAACGACTTTCTATTGTTTGCGCATGCGTCCAGAAATAAGAAACACTTACTTCCAACGTTTTTTAAAAGCACAGCTTCTAGAGGGTTTACACGATTTCCTAAAAAACACGAGTTTTTAGAAAATGTGTTTTATTTAATAAATGGAATCAACAAAGTATGCACATTCTACATCATAATGACTTTCTATAGTTTGCGCATTCATCAGGAAATAAGAAAAGCTTACTTCCACCGTTTTTTAAAATCACAGCTTCTAGAAGGTTTACACGATTTCGTAAAAAACACGAGTTTTTAGAAAATGTGTTTTATTTCATAAATGGAATCTACAAAGTATGCACATTCTACGTCATAACGACTTTCTATAGTTTGCGCATGCGTCCGGAAATAAGAAAAGCTTACTTCCCCTGTTTTTTAAAATCACAGCTTCTAGAAGGTTTACACGATTTCTTAAAAAATACGAGTTTTTAGAAAATGTATTTTATTTCATAAATGGAATCAACAAAGTATGCACATTCTACATCATAACGACTTTCTATAGTTTGCACATTCGTCCGGAAATAAGAAAAGCTTACTTCCCCCGTTTTTTAAAATCACAGCTTCTAGAAGGTTTACACGATTTCGTAAAAAACACGAGTTTTCAGAAAATGTGTTTTATTTCATAAATGGAATCTACAAAGTATGCACATTCTACGTCATAAGGACTTTCTATAGTTTGCGCATGCGTCTGGAAATAAGAAAAGCTTACTTCCACTGTTTTTTAAAATCACAGCTTCTAGAAGGTTTACATGATTTTGTAACAAACATGAGTTTTTAGAAAATGTGTTTTATTTCATCAATGGAATATACAAAGTATGCACATTCTAAGTCATAACGACTTTCTATAGTTTGCGCATGCGTCCGGAAATAAGAAAAGCTTACTTCCACTGTTTTTTAAAATCACAGCTTCTAGAAGGTTTACATGATTTCGTAAAAAACATGAGTTTTTAGAAAATGTGTTTTATTTCATAAATGGAATCTACAAAGTATGCACATTCTACGTCATAATGACTTTCTATAGTTTGCGCATGCGTCCGGAAATAAGAAAAGCTTACTTCCCCCGTTTTTTAAAATCACAGGATCTAGAAGGTTTATATGATTTGTTAAAAAACACTAGTTTTTAGAAACTGTGTTTTATTTTATAAATGGAATCAACAAAGTATGCACATTCTACATCATAATGACTTTCTATAGTTTGCGCATGCGTCAGGAAATAAGAAAAGCTTACTTCCACCGTTTTTTAAAATCACAGCTTCTAGAAGGTTTACACGTTTTCGTAAAAAACACGAGTTTTTAGAAAAAATTGTTTTATTTCATAAATGGAATCTACAAAGTATGCATATTCTATGTCATAACGACTTTCTATAGTTTGCGCATGCGTCCGGAAATAAGAAAAGTTTACTTCCCCCGTTTTTTAAAATCACAGCTTCTAGAAGGTTTACACGATTTCTTAAAAAACACGAGTTTTTAGAAAATGTATTTTATTTCATAAATGGAATCAACAAAGTATGCACATTCTACATCATAACGACTTTCTATAGTTTGCACATTCGTCCGGAAATAAGAAAAGCTTACTTCCCCCGTTTTTTAAATCACAGCTTCTAGAAGGGTTACATGATTTCGTAAAAAACAAGAGTTTTTAGAAAATGTGTTTTATTTCATAAATGGAATCTACAAAGTATGCACATTCTACGTCATAACGACTTTATATAGTTTGCGCATGCGTCCGGAAATAAGAAAAGCTTACTTCCCCCGTTTTTTAAAATCACAGCTTCTAGAAGGTTTACATGATTTGTTAAAAAACACGAGTTTTTAGAAAATGTGTTTTATTTCATAAATGGAATCAACAAAGTATGCACATTCTACGTCATAATGACTTTCTATAGTTTGCGCATGCGTCCGGAAATAAGAAAAGCTTACTTCCACCGTTTTTTTAAATCACAGCTTCTAGAAGGTTTACATGATTTCGTAAAAAACATGAGTTTTTAGAAAATGTGTTTTATTTCATAAATGGAATCAACAAAGTATGCACATTCTACGTCATAACGACTTTCTATTGTTTGCGCATGCGTCAAGAAATAAGAAACACTTACTTCCAACGTTTTTTAAAAGCACAGCTTCTAGAGGGTTTACACGATTTTCTTAAAAAACACGAGTTTTTAGAAAATGTGTTTTATTTCATAAATGGAATCAACAAAGTATGCACATTCTACATCATAATGACTTTCTATAGTTTGCGCATTCATCAGGAAATAAGAAAAGCTTACTTCCACCGTTTTTTAAAATCACAGCTTCTAGAAGGTTTACACGATTTCGTAAAAAACACGAGTTTTTAGAAAATGTGTTTAATTTCATAAATGGAATCTACAAAGTATGCACATTCTACGTCATAACGACTTTCTATAGTTTGCGCATGCGTCCGGAAATAAGAAAAGCTTACTTCCCCTGTTTTTTAAAATCACAGCTTCTAGAAGGTTTACACGATTTCTTAAAAAACATGAGTTTTTAGAAAATGTATTTTATTTCATAAATGGAATCAACAAAGTATGCACATTCTACATCATAACGACTTTCTATAGTTTGCACATTCGTCCGGAAATAAGAAAAGCTTACTTCCCCCGTTTTTTAAAATCACAGCTTCTAGAAGGTTTACATGATTTCGTAAAAAACAAGAGTTTTTAGAAAATGTGTTTTATTTCATAAATGGAATCTACAAAGTATGCACATTCTACGTCATAACGACTTTATATAGTTTGCGCATGCGTCCGGAAATAAGAAAAGCTTACTTCCCCCGGTTTTTAAAATCACAGCTTCTAGAAGGTTTACATGATTTCTCAAAAAACACGAGTTTTTAGAAAATGTGTTTTATTTCATAAATGGAATCAACAAAGTATGCACATTCTACGTCATAACGACTTTCTATAGTATGCGCATGCGTCTGGAAATAAGAAAAGCTTACTTCCCTCGTTTTTTAAAATCACAGGTTCTAGAAGGTTTACATGATTTCTTAAAAAACACGAGTTTTTAGAAACTGTGTTTTATTTCATAAATGGAATCAACAAAGTATGCACATTCTACGTCATAACAACTTTCTATAGTTTGCGCATGCGACCGGAAATAAGAAAAGCTTACTTCCATTGTTTTTTAAAATCACAGCTTCTAGAAGGTTTACATGATTTGTTAAAAAACACGAGTTTTTAGAAACTCGGTTTTATTTCATAAATGGAATCAACAGAGTATGCACATTCTACTTCATAACGACTTTCTATAGTTTGCGCATGCGTCCGGAAATAAGAAAAGCTTACTTCCCCCGTTTTTTAAAATCACAGCTTCTAGAAGGTTTACATGATTTCTTAAAAAACACGAGTTTTTAGAAAATGTGTTTTATTTCATAAACGGAATCAACAAAGTATGCACATTCTACGTCATAACGACTTTCTATAGTTTGCGCATGCGTGTGGAAATAAGAAAAGCTTACTTCCCCCGTTTTTTAAAATCACAGCTTCTAGAAGGTTTACATGATTACTTAAAAAACACGAGTTTTTAGAAAATGTGTTTTATTTCATAAATGGAATCAACAAAGTATGCACATTCTACGTCATAATGACTTTCTATAGTTTGTGCATGCGTTTGGAAATAAGAAAAGCTTACTTCCACAGTTTTTTTAAATCACAGCTCCTTGAAGGTTTACATGATTTCTTAAAAAATACGAGTTTTTAGAAAATGTGTTTTATTTCATAAATGGAATCAACAAAGTATTCACATTCTACTTCATAACGACTTTCTATAGTTTGCGCATTCGTTTGGAAATAAGAAAAGCTTACTTCCAACGTTTTTTAAAATCACAGCTTCTAGAAGGTTTACATGATTTCGTAAAAAAAACGAGTTTTTAGAAAATGTGTTTTCTTTCATCAATGGAATTAACAAAGTATGCACATTCTAAGTCATAATGACTTTCTATAGTTTGCACATGCGTCCGGAAATAGGAAAAGCTTACTTCCACCGTTTTTTAAAATCACAGCTTCTAGAAGGCTTACATGATTTCTTAAAAAACACGAGTTTTTAGAAAATGTGTTTTATTTCATAAATGGAATATACAAAGTATGCACATTCTACATCATAACGACTTTCTATAGTTTGCGCATTCGTCCGGAATTAAAAAAAGCTTACTTCCCCCGTTTTTTAAAATCACTGCTTCTAGAAGGTTTACATGATTTGTTAAAAAACACGAGTTTTTAGAAACTATGTTTTATTTCATAAATGGAATCAACAAAGTATGCACATTCTACATCATAACGACTTTCTATAGTTTGTGCATGCGTCCGGAAATAAGAAAAGCTTACTTCCCCCGTTTTTTAAAATCACAGCTTCTAGAAGGTTTACATGATTTCTCAAAAAACACGAGTTTTTAGAAAATGTGTTTTATTTCATAAATGGAATCAACAAAATATGCACATTCTACGTCATAACGACTTTCTATAGTTTGCGCATGCGTCTGGAAATAAGAAAAGCTTACTTCCCTCGTTTTTTAAAATCACAGCTTCTAGAAGGTTTACATGATTTCTTAAAAAACACGAGTTTTTAGAAACTGTGTTTTATTTCATAAATGGAATCAACAAAGTATGCACATTCCATGTCATAACGACTTTCTATAGATTGCGCATGCGTCCGGAAATAAGAAAATCTTACTTCCACTGTTTTTTAAAATCACAGCTTCTAGAAAGTTTACATGATTTGTTTAAAAACAGGAGTTTTTAGAAACTGTGTTTTATTTCATAAATGGAATCAACAAAGTATGCACATTCTACTTCATAACGACTTTCTATAGTTTGCGCATGCGTCCGGAAATAAGAAAAGCTTACTTCCACCGTTTTTTAAAATCACAGCTTCTAGAAGGTTTACATGATTTCATAAAAAACACGAGTTTTTTAGAAAATGTGTTTTATTTCATAAATGGAATCTACAAAGTATGCACATTCTACGTCATAACGACTTTATATAGTTTGCGCATGCGTCCGGAAATAAGAAAAGCTTACTTCCCAAGTTTTTTAAAATCACAGCTTCTAGAAGGTTTACATGATTTCTCAAAAAACACGAGTTTCTAGAAAATGTGTTTTATTTCATAAATGGAATCAACAAAGTATGCACATTCTACGTCATAACGACTTTCTATAGTTTGCGCATGCGTCGGGAAATAAGAAAAGCTTACTTCCACTGTTTTTTAAAATCACAGCTTCTAGAAGGTTTACATGATTTCTTAAAAAACACGAGTTTTTAGAAAATGTGTTTTATTTCATAAATGGAATCAACAAAGTATGCACATTCTATGTCATAACGACTTTCTATAGTTTGCGCATTCGTCCGGAAATAAGAAAAGCTTGCTTCCACCATTTTTTAAAATCAAAGCTTCTAGAAGGTTTACATGATTTCGTAAAAAACACGAGTTTTTAGAAAATGTGTTTCATTTCATAAATGGAATCTACAAAGTATGCACATTCTACGTCATAACGACTTTCTATAGTTTGCGCATGCGTTTGGAAATAAGAAAAGCTTACTTCCCCCATTTTTTAAAATCACAGCTTCTAGAAGGTTTACATGATTTGTTAAAAAACATGAGTTTTTAGAAACTATGTTTTATTTCATAAATGGAATCAACAAAGTATGCACATTCTACATCATAACGACTTTCTATAGTTTGTGCATGCGTCGGGAAATAAGAAAAGCTTACTTCCCCCGTTTTTTAAAATCACAGCTTCTAGACGGTCTACATGATTTGTTAAAAAACACGAGTTTTTACAAACTGTGTTTTATTTCATAAATGGAATCAACAAAGTATGCACATTCTATGTCATAACGACTTTCTATAGTTTGCGCATTCGTCCGGAAATAAGAAAAGCTTGCTTCCACCGTTTTTTAAAATCAAAGCTTCTAGAAGGTTTACATGATTTCTTAAAAAACACGAGTTTTTAGAAAATTTGTATTATTTCATAAATGGAATCTACAAAGTATGCACATTCTACCTCATAATGACTTTATATAGTTTGCGCATGCGTCCGGAAATAAGAAAAGCTTACTTCCCCCGTTTTTTAAAATCACAGCTTCTAGAAGGTTTACATGATTTCTCAGAAAACACGAGTTTTTAGAAAATGTGTTTTATTTCATAAATGGAATCAACAAAGTATGCACATTCTACGTCATAACGACTTTCTATAGTTTGCGCATGCGTTTGGAAATAAGAAAAGCTTACTTCCCCCGTTTTTTAAAATCACAGCTTCTAGAAGCTTTACATGATTTGTTAAAAAACACGAGTTTTTAGAAAATGTGTTTTATTTCATAAATGGAATCAACAAAGTATGCACATTCTACGTCATAAAGACTTTCTATAGTTTGCGCATGCGTCCGGAAATAAGAAAAGCTTACTTCCACCGTTTTTTTAAATCACAGCTTCTAGAAGGTTTACATGATTTCGTAAAAAACACGAGTTTTTAGAAAACGTGTTTTATTTCATAAATGGAATCAAAAAAGTATGCACATTCTACGTCATAACGACTTTATATTGTTTGCGCATGCGTCCATAAATAAGAAAAAGCTTACTTCCAACGTTTTTTAAAAGCACAGCTTCTAGAGGGTTTACACGATTTCCTAAAAAACACGAGTTTTTAGAAAATGTGTTTTATTTCATAAATGGAATCAACAAAGTATGCACATTCTACATCATAATGACTTTCTATAGTTTGCGCATTCATCAGGAAATAAAAAAAGCTTACTTCCACCGTTTTTTAAAATCACAGCTTCTAGAAGGTTTACACGATTTCGTAAAAAACACGAGTTTTTAGAAAATGTGTTTTATTTCATAAATGGAATCTACAAAGTATGCACATTCTACGTCATAACGACTTTCTATAGTTTGCGCATGCGTCCGCAAATAAGAAAAGCTCACTTTCCCCGTTTTTTAAAATCACAGCTTCTAGAAGGTTTACACGATTTCTTAAAAAACACGAGTTTTTAGAAAATGTATTTTATTTCATAAATGGAATCAACAAAGTATGCACATTCTACATCATAACGACTTTCTATAGTTTGCACATTCGTCCGGAAATAAGAAAAGCTTACTTCCCCCGTTTTTTAAAATCACAGCTTCTAGAAGGTTTACATGATTTCGTAAAAAACAAGAGTTTTTAGAAAATGTGTTTTATTTCATAAATGGAATCTACAAAGTATGCACATTCTACGTCATAACGACTTTATATAGTTTGCGCATGCGTCCGGAAATAAGAAAAGCTTACTTCCCCCGTTTTTTAAAATCACAGCTTCTAGAAGGTTTACATGATTTCTCAAAAAACACGAGTTTTTAGAAAATGTGTTTTATTTCATAAATGGAATCAACAAAGTATGCACATTCTACGTCATAACGACTTTCTATAGTTTGCGCATGCGTCTGGAAATAAGAAAAGCTTACTTCCCTCGTTTTTTAAAATCACAGCTTCTAGAAGGTTTACATGATTTCTTAAAAAACACGAGTTTTTAGAAACTGTGTTTTATTTCATAAATGGAATCAACAAAGTATGCACATTCTACGTCATAACGACTTTCTATAGATTGCGCATGCGTCCGGAAATAAGAAAATCTTACTTCCACTGTTTTTTAAAATCACAGCTTCTAGAAGGTTTACATGATTTGTTAAAAAACACGAGGTTTTAGAAACTGTGTTTTATTTCATAAATGGAATCAACAAAGTATGCACATTCTACTTCATAACGACTTTCTATAGTTTGCGCATGCGTCCAGAAATAAGAAAAGCTTACTTCCACCGTTTTTTAAAATCACAGCTTCTAGAAGGTTTACATGATTTCGTAAAAAACACGAGTTTTTTAGAAAATGTGTTTTATTTCATAAATGGAATCTACAAAGTATGCACATTCTACGTCATAACGACTTTATATAGTTTGCGCATGCGTCCGGAAATAAGAAAAGCTTACTTCCCAAGTTTTTTAAAATCACAGCTTCTAGAAGGTTTACATGATTTCTCAAAAAACACGAGTTTCTAGAAAATGTGTTTTATTTCATAAATGGAATCAACAAAGTATGCACATTCTACGTCATAACGACTTTCTATAGTTTGCGCATGCGTCGGGAAATAAGAAAAGCTTACTTCCACTGTTTTTTAAAATCACAGCTTCTAGAAGGTTTACATGATTTCGTAAAAAACACGAGTTTTTAAAAAATGTGTTTTATTTCATAAATAGAATCTACAAAGTATGCAGATTATACGTCATAACGACTTTCTATAGTTTGTGCATGTGTCCGGAAATAAGAAAAGCTTACTTCCACCGTTTTTTAAAATCACAGCTTCTAGAAGGTTTACACGATTTCTTAAAAAACACGAGTTTTTAGAAAATGTGTTTTATTTCATAAATGGAATCAACAAAGTATGCACATTCTATGTCATAACGACTTTCTATAGTTTGCGCATTCGTCCGGAAATAAGAAAAGCTTACTTCCACCGTTTTTTAAAATCACAGCTTCTAGAAGGTTTACATGATTTCGTAAAAAACACGAGTTTTTAGAAAATGTGTTTCATTTCATAAATGGAATCTACAAAGTATGCACATTCTACGTCATAACGACTTTCTATAGTTTGCGCATTCGTCCGGAAATAAGAAAAGCTTGCTTCCACCATTTTTTAAAATCAAAGCTTCTAGAAGGTTTACATGATTTCGTAAAAAACACGAGTTTTTAGAAAATGTGTTTCATTTCATAAATGGAATCTACAAAGTATGCACATTCTACGTCATAACGACTTTCTATAGTTTGCGCATGCGTTTGGAAATAAGAAAAGCTTACTTCCCCCGTTTTTTAAAATCACAGCTTCTAGAAGGTTTACATGATTTGTTAAAAAACATGAGTTTTTAGAAAATGTGTTTTATTTCATAAATGGAATCAACAAAGTATGCACATTCTACATCATAACGACTTTCTATAGTTTGCGCATACGTTTGGAAATAAGAAAAGCTTACTTCCCCCGTTTTTTAAAATCACAGCTTCTAGAAGGTTTACATGACTTCTTAAAAAACACGAGTTTTTAGAAAATGTGTTTTATTTCATAAATGGAATCAACAAAGTATGCACATTCTACATCATAACAACTTTCTATAGTTTGCGCATTCGTCCGGAAATAAGAAAAGCTTACTTCCACCGTTTTTTAAAATCAAAGATTCTAGAAGGTTTGCACGATTTCGTAAAAAACACGAGTTTTTAGAAAATGTGTTTTATTTCATAAATGGAATCAACAAAGTATGCACATTCTACGTCATAACGAATTTCTATAGTTTGCGCATGCGTCTGGAAATAAGAAAAGCTTACTTCCACCATTTTTTAAAATCACGGCTTCTAGAAGGTTTACACGATTTCTTAAAAAAAACGAGTTTTTAGAAAATGTGTTTTATTTTATAAATGGAATCAACAAGGTATGCACATTCTACATCATAACGACTTTCTATAGTTTGCACATTCGTTTGGAAATAAGAAAAGCTTACTTCCACAGTTTTTTAAAATCACAGCTTCTAGAAGGTTTACATGATTTCGTAAAAAACACGAGTTTTTAGAAAATGTGTTTTATTTCATAGATGGTATCTACAAAGTATGCACATTCTACGTCATAACGACTTTCTATAGTTTGCGCATGCGTTTGGAAATAAGAAAAGCTTACTTCCGCCGTTTTTTGAAATCACAGCTTCTAGAAGGTTTACATGATTTCGTAAAAAACACGAGTTTTTAGAAAATGTAATTTATTTCAGAAATGGAATCTACAAAGTATGCACATTCTACGTCATAACGACTTTCTATAGTTTGCGCATGCGTCCGGAAATAGGAAAAGCTTACTTCCCCTGTTTTTTAAAATCACAGCTTCCAGAAGGTTTACATGATTTGTTAAAAAACACGAGTTTTTAGAAACTGTGTTTTATTTCATAAATGGAATCAACAAAGTATGCACATTCTACTTCATAACGACTTTCTATAGTTTGCGCATGCGTCCGGAAATAAGAAAAGCTTACTTCCAACGTTTTTTAAAATAACAGCTTCTAGAAGGTTTACACGATTTCTTAAAAAACATGAGTTTTTAGAAAATGTGTTTTATTTCATAAATGGAATCAACAAAGTATGAACATTCTACATCATAACGACTTTCTATAGTTTGCGCATTCGTCGGGAAATAAGAAAAGCTTACTTCCACCGTTTTTTAAAATCACAGCTTCTAGAAGGTTTACATGACTTCTTAAAAAACACGAGTTTTTAGAAAATGTGTTTTATTTCAGAAATGGAATCTACAAAGTATGCACATTCTATGTTAATTTTCAGTATTAAATCACAATACTATAGGATCTTTGCTGAGAGAATAACATCTACACTATATCAATGCATGACAATCATAATATGACAAGCATCACAAGCATCACAAGAATCAAAAGCATAGAGACAAGAGACACAGAGTTTCCGTGGGGAAAACCCTAAGGTGAAAAACCCCACAAACTTCCTCAGAGATAGAGAGAGCAATGGCTCAACCAAAATACAACCAAATAATGCAGAGATAGTCTCCTAGCAGATGATCCTCCTCCTCCTCACTAGTGCGCCAATTTCCAGAGAGAGAGATAGATGCTTTTCCGAATGAGTAAAATAGAGATCTCCTATCTCTATTTATACTCACCTTTTTGCCCAGTGACCTACTGGGGCCGACTTGTCTACTTTAGTACATCCACATTATATTATATATTAATTAGGGCCGACCCCATAAGGTGGTCTAATAACCCATTGGCAAGTACACACACTTGCGACACTTGTCAATCCACATGACGACACTTCCTTATAGAGGAATAACACATCTCTTATAAGGGTACAATAAATATACGTATAATATACTGATGAAATACATTCCGAAGTTACATATACATCAACACTCCCTCTTAACTAGGAAGGTATTTCTCGACACAGATCTGCTAGACAAGTCTTCTTCTCTGGATCATCATCATCGATGCATCGTCATCATCATCGTCACTGCTGCTGCTATCTCATTCAATCTCTGTCTCTACTCATCATAGGAAGTTCTACAGAGCCAGCTCTTTTTCATACTGGATGTAGGCCCACCACCTGTAGGTCTTCGTCATCACTGGCCATACTGTGGAATTCTCAGGACTTTTACGTGTGTCACAAAACCTCGCAAGAGCATCCCAGGCTGTTACGAGCATACTGCTCTACCTATAGGATCTCCCAGGGCAACGAATTACATGTGACCTCACCACAAAACCTCGCAAGAGCATCCCAGGCTGTTACGAGCATACTGCTCTACCTATAGGATCTCCCAGGGCAACGAATTACATGTGGTCATGGCAAAACCTCGCAAGAGCATCCCAGGACTTATTACGGGCACACAGCCCAACCTATCGGATCTCCCAGGGAAACGGATTACATGCCATAGGACAAAACCTCGCAAGAGCATCTGCCAGATATCCCAGGGCAACGAATTACATGCCATAGGCAAAACCTCGCAAGACTATCTGCAGATCTCCCAGGGCAACGAATTACATGTCCTCCCAGAGAAAAACCTCGAAAGAGCATTTGCCAGATGTTCTAGGGCAACGAATTACATGCCATAGGCAAAACCTCGCAAGACCATCTGCAAATCTCCCAGGGCAACGAATTACATGCTCATCTGCACAACCTGATCCACGGCCACAGAGTATCAACCTGATACTCACCATACATCATCCTGATGTAACCATGATCATCCTGATCATCATCACTGCAACGTCCTGCTGCATGTCATCTGGAGCAACATCCTGAAGCTCGTCATCTATGATCATCCTGATCATCACTGCAACATCCTGCTGCATGTCATCTGGAGCAACATCCTGAAGCTCGTCATCTATGATCATCCTGATCATCACTGCAACATCCTGCTGCATACCAAGTATCTACCTGATACATATCATCATACATGATCCTCCTGATCATCAATGCAACATCCTGCTGCATACCAAGTATCTACCTGATACATATCATCATATATGATCCTCCTGATCATCAATGCAACATCCTGCTGCATACCAAGTATCTACCTGATACATATCATCATATATGATCCTCCTGATCATCAATGTATCCACCTGATACAAATACAAAACACATGATATATATCACCATACATGATCCACCTGATCATACAATGTATCCACCTGATACATATACAGATACATGGTCCAAGCATCCAACATGATGCATATATAAGATACATACACATGATCCAACTGATCATATCCAGCATCCAACATGATGCGTACATACATACATAAAATGATCCAACTGATCATATCCAGCATCCAACATGATGCGTACATACATACATAAAATGATCCAACTGATCATATCCAGCATCCAACATGATGCGTACATACATACAAAAATGATCCAACTGATCATATCAAGCAGAAACTAGAACATCATCCTGATGCTCATCATCCAGCGCTTACATCCACAGCCATGTGAAGAATCCTCCTTCCAACATGCTTGGAATGGCTTCAGCAAATGTATCCATCACTTCTTCCTCGAAGTGTCCTCGATCTGAAGAACGCCAAGCCTCTCTCTGAAGTACTCGAACTTCACCCTGGCTAGTGGCTTCGTCAGCACATCTGCAATCTGCTCGTCCGTCGCAACATACGGGAGCTTCACAGCTCCTCTCTGCACCATATCCCTGATATAGTGGTATTTGATCTCTATGTGTTTCGACCTGTCATGAAACACTGGGTTCTCGGACAGCTTCACACAACTCTTGTTATCACAGAAGATACCAGTAGCCTCCAACGGGAGATCAAATAACTCAGACAGTAGCTTCCGTAGCCATACTGCCTCACAACAAGCTGAACAGGCTGCAACATACTCTGCCTCAGCTGTACTCAGTGCTACGGAGGACTGCTTCCTGCTAAACCAAGAAATCACACCCGATCCCATACTGAAGCAACACCCAGATGTGCTCTTCCTATCTGCAGCACTGCCATCCCAATCTGAATCAACATAACCCTGCAGGTTAAACTTTTGATTCGCCTCATACCTGAGCCCATAATCCACTGTACCCTTCAGGTACCTCAGAACATGCTTTACAGCAACCAGGTGAACACTCCTCGAATCCGTCAGGAACTGGCTTAATGTGTTCACAGCAAAGCAAATGTCTGGTCTAGTGTTCGTCAGGTACATCAAGGACCCAATCATCTGACGATAAATAGAGACATCAATCGGCTCAGATGAAGCATCACATAGAAGCTTCAGATTCGATGCCATAGGTGTGGCCATGGCCTTGCAATCCATCATCCCGAATCTCTTCAGGATATCTACTGTGTACTTCCCTTGTCCAAGGAAGATTCCTTCTGCACTCTGCCACACCTCCATGCCAAAAACAAATAGTGCATCATCCCCAAGTTCTTCATCTCGAACTCGGTAGTAAGCTTCCGCTGCGTGTCGGCAATCAATCTATCTTCACCATACCAAGTTCTGCACATATATGATTTCCTATCATGTGTCTCAGAACCAAGTGGCTACTTCTTCTTCAACTACACCATTCAAGAAAGCTGTCTTGAATCCATCTGGTGTATCTTCTATTTCATCACTTTTATATTTCTCTATGCTGCCATCTGCAACATGATTGATCTGAAGTTTCTATTTGGAAGTCACAACAGACTTCCCTTTAGCTCTTGGGATCGCATCCCAAACATCATTCTTCATGATCGACGGATCATGGCATTCCATTTCGTCATCCCAGATCCTGGGAACTTCAATATATTCAATAGATATCTTTATTGCTGGAACAAATGTTGTAGTCCTTTTGTAGGTGAAGATATACGGTCTTTCCTACAAAACAGGTTAAATTGCATGATTAGAAACATCTCATAATTTTCAGAACAAATTCTTACACATGAAGAAATATGTCATACAGTCATGCAGTCATGCAGTCATGCAATTATCTTAGCCAATGCTTCAATACAACATTTATCCATATCCCGTAACTTTCTAGATGCCTTCCAATCTCTACCAGAACATTGTTAAGAGTGTGCACAACTCCCAACATGTCAGCAAAGAGGTTTCATTCTAGATAAGTAGCAATGGAATGTTGTACAGTGCCATAGGCCACTTACCCAACACATGCATATTAGTAGTATAATGTTCATTAATTCAATCATTCTAATATGCACAATATACATCATTGAACAATTTTATTTAAGCAAACACATATGCAAGATAATTAAAATACTTATCTTTGTTTGTTTGTTGGGTGGACTCCCTCTGAGTCTTTTCTTCCTTGCATGAGCTACTGGAGTCCTTCTACACCTTCTTGTTGTGGAATGTAGAGATATGGACAACTCCCTCTGAATATCTGCACCCTTGCAGAAACCCCTGGAGTGTGCTCCCTTTTTATCTTTGCTTCCTGGATTACCTGTCCTTATATTCATCTTTGCTGACATCAATATTCTTGCACCCAGAAAAGACCTCTTCTGGTGTCTTGTTGTCCAATATCTTGTGGGGAGTTCTGTTCTGCACGTATACAGCTATTCTGGCTGCTTCTGCCCATAGATGCATAGGAAGATCTTGATCATGCAACATTGCCCTTGCTGCTTCCATGATAGTTCTGTTCTTCCTTTCTGCAACTCCATTCTGTTGAGGATTATAAGGAGCAGTCAACTCCCTCTTAATCCCTGAATCACTGCAAAGTTTCTTGAAGTCATTTGAGGTGAATTCTCCACCATTGTCGGATCTAAATGTTTTGATCTTCTTGTCAGTTTGATTCTCCATCAAGTTTTTGAATTCCTTGAATTTGTCAAGCACCTCATCTTTGCCTTTCAAGAAGTATACCCAAGTCTTCCTGGAGAAGTCATCAATAAATGATACATAGTAAACATACCCACTTAGGGAACTGGATGACATGGGGCCACATACATCTGAGTGGATAATTTCCAGAATGTCTTTTGCCTTGCTTTCACTGCTTGGGAAAGCCTTCTTAGTGTTCTTTCCTTTTGCACATCCTTTGCAGACACCTTCATGCTTGGTCTTGATTTCAGGAAGACCCTCTACTGCCTTGCTTGCAATTGGAAGTGCCCTATAGTGCATATGAGCAAGTCTTCTATGCCAAAGTTCACTTGGCTCCATGGATTCATGTACCATGGCATGTTCAGGTTGTCCCTTCAATTTATACAAGCCTCCCTCTTGCTCTCCAATCACTACTGCATCATCTATGTTCTTTCCCTTTGGCCACATTAGGACTTGGCCATCCACAAATGCAACCCTCATGCCTTTTGCATCCAATGCAGATATGGAGAGTAAGTTCTTCTTGAGTCCAGGTACATACAGTACTTCTTTCATCTTCAATGATTTTCCAGAATCTAGGTTGTAGGAGGCTTCACCACTTCCTTTGATTGGATATTGATAATCATCCCCAAGTTTCACCTTATGGGGTGATTCATGTTCAGAAAGGTTCACAAAAGATTCCTTGAATCCTGTCATATGTTTGGAAGCCCCACTATCGATCAACCAATCATTACAACCATGGGAGATGGTACCAGTGAGTGCAGAGATCAGAACATACTCTTCTTCACTTGATGAATCATCATCACTACTACTTTCTGCCTTAGCTTTCTTCTTTGGAGGTTCATCATCTTCAGCAGCATGAGCATGAAACCTTCTTTTGCTGCCCTTCTTCTTCTTACTAGAGTTGTTGTTATTATCCCTTTTGTTCTTAGGACAATCTGAAGCAAAGTGACCCTTCTCATTGCATGTGAAGCATCTTAGGTCTTTCCTGTTCTTCTTTTGATAGGACCTATTGAGTCGAGAGGGATCCTTCTTGATTTTGCTTCTTTTGGTGTGAGCTGCAAGAGCTTGATCTTCTCCTCCCATCTTTTCCTCACGAGCTATAAGTCTAGCTTCTTCTTGAGAGCATTCTTCTCGAAGTCTACTGAAGGAGATCAACTTCTTCCTTGCACAAATTCCTTGAATAAAGGAATCCCATGACCTTGGTAGGCCATTTAGAGTGGTCATCACCACTTCACCATTCTCCACCATTTCATCTACTGCTTCTAATTGTTCCTTGATCTGAGAGACCCTTGAAAAGTAGGATTGAATGGTTTCTCCATTCTGAAACTTTACTGCTTTCAATTGGTTCCGCAGGGTCATCTTCCGATTTATGTTCTTTCCTTCAAATAGCTTGGTCAAAGATTCAAACATCTCTTTGGGTGTCTTGAGAGAAGACACATGGGGTATGAGATGATATTTGATAGAATCAGCAATGATTCTCTTTGCCTTGACCAAGTTCTTCTTGTGCAATACCTTGGCCTCTTCATCCTCTGGGATAGGGATGTCTTCTTTCACATATGAGTCCAACTCATTCTCTTCCAGGATTAGCCCAATCCTATACTTCCAGGCTCGGAAGTTATCAGCCCCTTCAAGCTTATCCTCAAGCTTGGTGTGAAGAGACATCTTTAAGAGTACTTCAAAATTGGATCTGGTCCCGGATTAGGGTTTGTTAGAGAAACCCTAAAAATTCAAAATGTGAATTTCAACATTCCGAAAGGATAGAAAGATGCGCCTTGGAGAGCTGATCAGCCTAGTACATTCAGAATTTGAGATCAGCAAAGTCTTGTCCTTCAAAATTGCCTTTTTGTCCTCCCGGGTTCACTAGGGAGAGCCCTGAATTAGGGTTTGAGTTTCCCGGAGATCTACCCAGCCAAAAATCTCGATCCAAAGCTCAAACCTTCGATTTTTGCAAGGAGCTTCCAGCTGTACCTTCAGTTTCCAGAAATTCCTATTTTTGTGGAAACCCTAATTTTTAGGGCCAAAACTGAAAATGCTCGGAACTGAAATCTGATTGGACAGAAAGATGCGCCTTGATGAGTAGATCCAATCTACTATACTGAATTTCAAAAATCTGTGGAGAGAAACCCAATAAACAAGCAATACAAGCTTCCGTCACTGCAAAATGTCTTCTTCTCAGTTAAGCTCTGATACCATGTTAATTTTCAGTATTAAATCACAATACTATAGGATCTTTGCTGAGAGAATAACATCTACAGTATATCAATGCATGACAATCATAATATGACAAGCATCACAAGCATCACAAGAATCAAAAGCATAGAGACAAGAGACACAGAGTTTCCGTGGGGAAAACCCTAAGGTGAAAAACCCCACAAACTTCCTCAGAGATAGAGAGAGCAATGGCTCAACCAAAATACAACCAAATAATGCAGAGATAGTCTCCTAGCAGATGATCCTCCTCCTCCTCACTAGTGCGCCAATTTCCAGAGAGAGAGATAGATGCTTTTCCGAATGAGTAAAATAGAGATCTCCTATCTCTATTTATACTCACCTTTTTGCCCAGTGACCTACTGGGGCCGACTTGTCTACTTTAGTACATCCACATTATATTATATATTAATTAGGGCCGACCCCATAAGGTGGTCTAATAACCCATTGGAAAGTACACACACTTGCGACACTTGTCAATCCACATGACGACACTTCCTTATAGAGGAATAACACATCTCTTATAAGGGTACAATAAATATACGTATAATATACTGATGAAATACATTCCGAAGTTACATATACATCAACATTCTACGTCCTAACGACTTTCTATAGTTTGCACATGTGTCCGGAAATAAGAAAAGCTTACTTCCACCATTTTTTAAAATCACAGCTTCTAGAAGGTTTACATGACTTCTTAAAAAACACGATTTTTTAGAAAATGTGTTTTATTTCATAAATGGAATCAACAAAGTATGCAAATTCTACATCATAACGACTTTCTATAGTTTGCGCATGCGTCCGGAAATAAGAAAAGATTACTTCGCCCCTTTTTTAAAATCACAGCTTCTAGAAGGTTTACATGACTTCTTAAAAAACACGAGTTTTTAGAAAATGTGTTTTATTTCATAAATGGAATCAACAAAGTATGCACATTCTACGTCATAACGACTTTCTATAGTTTGCACATGCGTCCGGAAATAAGAAAAGCTTACTTCCACCATTTTTTAAAATCACAGCTTCTAGAAGGTTTACGTGACTTCTTAAAAAACACGAGTTTTTAGAAAATGTGTTTTATTTCAGAAATGGAATCTACAAAGTATGCACATTCTATGTCATAACGACTTTCTATAGTTTGCACATGCGTCCGGAAATAAGAAAAGCTTACTTCCACCATTTTTTAAAATCACAGCTTCTAGAAGGTTTACATGACTTCTTAAAAAACACGAGTTTTTAGAAAATGTGTTTTATTTCATAAATGGAATCAACAAAGTATGCACATTCTACGTCATAACAACTTTCTATTGTTTGCGCATTCGTCCGGAAATAAGAAAAGCTTACTTCCCCCGTTTTTTAAAATCACAACTTCTAGAAGGTTTACATGATTTCACAAAAAACACGAGTTTTTAGAAAATGTGTTTTATTTCATAAATGGAATCAACAAAGTATGCACATTCTACGTCATAACGACTTTCTATAGTTTGCGCATACGTTTGGAAATAAGAAAAGCTTACTTCCCCCGTTTTTTAAAATCACAGCTTCTAGAAGGTTTACATGACTTCTTAAAAAACACGAGTTTTTAGAAAATGTGTTTTATTTCATAAATGGAATCAACAAAGTATGCATATTCTACGTCATAATGACTTTCTACAGTTTGAGCATTCGTCCGGAAATAAGAAAAGCATACTTCCACCATTTTTTAAAATCGCAGCTTCTAGAAGGTTTGCATGATTTCTTAAAAAACACGTGTTTTTAGAAAATGTGTTTTATTTCATAAATGGAATCTACAAAGTATGCACATTCTACATCAGAACGACTTTCTATAGTTTTCGGATGCGTCCGAAAATAAGAAAAGCTTACATCCACTATTTTTTAAAATCACAGCTTCTAGAAGGTTTACATGATTTCTTAAAAAACACTAGCTTTTAGAAAATATGTTTTATTTCATAAATGGAATCAACAAAGTATGCACATTCTACGTCATAACGACTTTCTATAGTTTGCGCATGCGTCCGGAAATAAGAAAAGGTTTCTTCCACCGTTTTTTAAAATCACATCTTCTAGAAGGTTTACATGATTTCTTAAAAAACATGAGTTTTTTGAAAATATGTTTTATTTCATATATGGAATCAACAAAGTATGCACATTCTACATCATAACGACTTTCAATAGTTTGCGCATGCGTCGGGAAATAAGAAAAGCTTACTTCCACCGTTTTTTAAAATCACAGCTTCTAGAAGGTTTACATGATTTCGTAAAAACCATGAGTTTTTAGAAAATGTGTTTTATTTCATAAATGGAATCTACAAAGTTTGCACATTCTACGTCATAATGACTTTCTATAGTTGGCGCATCCGTCCGAAAATAAGAAAAGCTTACTTCAACCGTTTTTTAAAATCACAGCTTCTAGAAGGTTTACATGATTTCTAAAAAAACACGAGTTTTTAGAAAATGTGTTTTATTTCATAAATGGAATCAACAAAGTATGCACATTCTACGTCATAATGACTTTCTATAGTTTGTGCATGCGTCCAGAAATAAGAAAAGCTTACTTCCAGCGTTTTTTAAAATCACAGCTTCTAGAAGGTTTACATGATTTCTTAAAAAACACGAGTTTTTAGAAAATGTGTGTAATTTCATAAATGGAATCAGCAAAGTATGCACATTCTACGTCATAACGACTTTCTATAGTTTGCGCATTCGACCGGAAATAAGAAAAGCTTACTTCCACTGTTTTTTAAAATCACAGCTTCTTGAAGGTTTACATGATTTCGTAAAAAAAATGAGTTTTTAGAAAATGTGTTTTATTTCATAAATGGAATCTACAAAGTATGCACATTCTACGTCGTAACGACTCTCTATAGTTTGCACATGCGTCCGGAAATAAGAAAAGTTTACTTCCACCGTTTTTTAAAATCACAGCTTCTAGAAGGTTTACATGATTTCGTAAAAAACACGAGTTTTTAGAAAATGTGTTTTATTTCATAAATGGAATCTACAAAGTATGCACATTCTACGTCATAACGACTTTCTATAGCTTGCACATGCGTCCGGAAATAAGAAAAGCTTACTTCCCCCGTTTTTTAAAATCACAGCTTCTAGAAGGTTTACATGATTTCTTAAAAAACACGAGTTTTTAGAAAATGTGTTTTATTTCATAAATGGAATCAACAAAGTATGCGCATTCTACATCATAACGACTTTCTATAGTTTGCGCATGCGTTTGGAAATAAGAAAAGCTTACTTCCCCGGTTTTTTAAAATCACAGCTTCTAGAAGGTTTACATGATTTCTTAAAAAACACGAGTTTTTAGAAAATGTGTTTTATTTCATAAATGGAATCAACAAAGTATGCACATTCTACGTCATAACGACTTTCTATAGTTTGCGCATGCGTTCGGAAATAAGAAAAGCTTACATCCCCGTTTCTTAAAATCACAGCTTCTAGAAGGTTTACATGATTTCTTAAAAAACACGAGTTTTTAGAAAATGTGTTTTATTTCATAAATGGAATCAACAAAGTATGCACATTCTATGTCATAACGACTTTCTATAGTTTGCACATGCGTCCGGAAATAAGAAAAGCTTACTTCCACCATTTTTTAAAATCACAGCTTCTAGAAGGTTTACATGACTTCTTAAAAAACACGAGTTTTTAGAAAATGTGTTTTATTTCGTAAATGGAATCAACAATGTATGCACATTCTACGTCATAACGACTTTCTATAGTTTGCGCATGCGTTTGGAAATAAGAAAAGCTTACTTCCTCCGTTTTTTAAAATCATAGCTTCTAGAAGGTTTACATGATTTCTTAAAAAACACGAGTTTTTAGAAAATGTATTTTACTTCATAAATGGAATCAACAAAGTATGCAGATTCTACGTCATAACGACTTTCTATAGTTTGCGAATGCGACCAGAAATAAGAAAAGATTACTTCCACCGTTTTTTAAAATCACAGCTTCTAGAAGGTTTACATGATTTCTTAAAAAACACGAGTTTTTAGAAAATGTGTTTTATTTCATAAATGGAATCAACAAAGTATGCACATTCTACGTCATAATGACTTTCTATAGTTTGCGCATTCGTCCGGAAATAAGAAAAGCTTACTTCCACCGTTTTTTAAAATCACAGCTTCTAGAAGGTTTACACGATTTTGTAAAAAACACGTGTTTTTAGAAAATGTGTTTTATTTCATAAATGGAATCTACAAAGTATGCACATTCTACGTCATAACGACTTTCTATAGTTTGCGCATGCGTCCGAAAATAAGAAAAGCTTACTTCCCCCATTTTTTAAAATCACAGCTTCTAGAAGGTTTACAAGATTTCTTAAAAAACACGAGTTTTTAGAAAATGTGTTTTATTTCATAAATGGAATCAACAAAGTATGCACATTCTAGGTCATAACGACTTTCTATAGTTTGTGTATGCGTCCGGAAATAAGAAAAGCTTACTTCCACCGTTTTTTAAAATCACAGCTTCTAGAAGGTTTGCATGATTTCGTAAAAAACATGAGTTTTTAGAAAATGTGTTTTATTTCATAAATGGAATCTACAAAGTATGCACATTCTACGGCATAACGACTTTCTATAGTTTGCGTATGCGTGCGGAAATAAGAAAAGCTTACTTCCCCCGTTTTTAAAATCACAGCTTCTAGAAGGTTTACATGATTTCGTAAAAAACACGTGTTTTTAGAAAATGTGTTTTATTTCATAAATGGAATTTACAAAGTATGCACATTCTACGTCATGACAACTTTCTATAGTTTTCCCATGCGTCCGGAAATAAGAGAAGCTTTCTTCCCCCGTTTTTTAAAATCACAGCTTCTAGAAGGTTTACATGATTTCTTAAAAAACAAGAGTTTTTAGAAAATGTGTTTTATTTCATAAATGGAACCAAGAAAGTATTCACATTCTACGTCACAACGACTTTCTATAGTTTGCGCATGTGTCCGGAAATAAGAAAAGCTTACTTCCACCGTTTTTTAAAATCACAGCTTCTAGAAGGTTTACACGATTTCGTAAAAAACACGTGTTTTTAGAAAATGTGTTTTATTTCATAAATGGAATCTACAAAGTATGCACATTCTACGTCATAACGACTTTCCATAGTTTGCGCATGCGTCCGGAAATAAGAAAAGCTTACTTCCCCCATTTTTTAAAATCACAGCTTCTAGAAGTTTTACATGATTTCTTAAAAAACACGAGTTTTTAGAAAATGTGTTTTATTTCATAAATGGAATCAACAAAGTATGCACATTCTACATCATAACGAGTTTCTATAGTTTGTGCATTCGTTTGGAAATAAGAAAAGCTTACTTCCCCTGTTTTTTAATACCACAGCTTCTAGAAGGTTTACATGATTTCTTAGAAAACAAGAGTTTTTAGAAAATGTGTTTTATTTCATAAATGGAATCTACAAAGTATGCACATTCTACGTCATAACGACTTTCTATAGTTTGCGCATGCGTTTGGAAATAAGAAAAGCTTAGTTCCCCAGTTTTTTAAAATGACAGCTTCTAGAAGGTTTACATGATTTCTTAAAAAACACGAGTTTTAAGAAAATGTGTTTTATTTCATAAATGGAATCAACAAAGTATGCACATTCTACATCATAACGACTTTCTATAGTTTGCGCATGCGTTCGGAAATAAGAAAAGCTTACATCCCCCGTTTTTTAAAATCACAGCTTCTAGAAGGTTTACATGATTTCTTAAAAAACACGAGTTTTTAGAGAATGTGTTTTATTTCATAAATGGAATCAACAAAGTATGCACATTCTACGTCATAACGACTTTCTATAGTTTGCACATGCGTCCGGAAATAAGAAAAGCTTACTTCCACCATTTTTTAAAATCACAGCTTCTAGAAGGTTTACATGACTTCTTAAAAAACACGAGTTTTTAGAAAATGTGTTTTATTTCATAAATGGAATCTACAAAGTATGCACATTCTACGTCATAATGACTTTCTATAGTTTGCGCATGCGTTTGGAAATAAGAAAAGCTTACTTCCCCCGTTTTTTAAAATCACAGCTTCTAGAAGGTTTACATGATTTGTTAAAAAACACGAGTTTTTAGAAAATGTGTTTTATTTCATCAATGGAATCAACAAAGTCTGCACATTCTACGTCATAACGACTTTCTATAGTTTGCGCATTCGTCCGGAAATAAGAAAAGCTTACTTCCACCGTTTTTTAAAATCACAGCTTCTAGAAGGTTTACACGATTTCGTAAAAAACACGTGTTTTTAGAAATTTTTTTTTATTTCATAAATGGAATCTATAAAGTATGCACATTCTACGTCATAACAACTTTCTATAGTTTGCGCATACGTCCGGAAATAAGAAAAGCTTACTTCCCCCGTTTTTTAAAATCACAGCTTCTAGAAGGTTTACATGATTTCTTAAAAAACACGAGTTTTTAGAAAATGTGTTTTATTTCATAAATGGAATCAACAAAGTATGCACATTCTATGTCATAACGACTTTCTATAGTTTGTGCATGCGTCCGGAAATAAGAAAAGCTTACTTCCACCGTTTTTTAAAATCACAGCTTCTAGAAGGTTTACATGATTTCGTAAAAAACACGAGTTTTTAGAAAATGTGTTTTATTTCATAAATGGAATCTAGAAAGTATGGACATTCTACGTCATAACGACTTTCTATAGTTTGCGCACGTGTCCGGAAATAAGAAAAGCTTACTTCCCCCGTTTTTTAAAATCACAGCTTCTAGAAGGTTTACATGATTTCGTAAAAAACACGAGTTTTTAGATAATGTGTTTTATTTCATAAATGGAATCTACAAAGAATGCACATTCTACGTCATAAGGACTTTTTATAGTTTGCGCATGCATCCGGAAATAAGAAAAGTTTACTTCCACCATTTTTTAACATAACAACGTCTAGAAGGTTTACATGATTTCGTAAAAAACATGAGTTTTTAGAAAATGTGTTTTATTTCATAAATGGAATCTAGAAAGTATGCACATTCTACGTCATAACGACTTTCTATAGTTTGCACATGCATCCGGAAATAAGAAAAGCTTACTTCCCCCGTTTTTTAAAATCACAGCTTCTAGAAAGTTTACATGATTTCTTAAAAAACACGAGTTTTTAGAAAATGTGTTTTATTTCATAAAAGGAATCAACAAAGTATGCACATTCTACATCATAACGACTTTCTATAGTTTGTGCATGCTTTTGGAAATAAGAAAAGCTTACTTCCCCTGTTTTTTAAAACCACGGCTTCTAGAAGGTTTACATGATTTCTTAAAAAACACGAGTTTTTAGAAAATGTGTTTTATTTCATAAATGGAATCAATAAAGTATGCTCATTCTACGTCATAACGACTTTCTATAGTTTGCGCATGCGTTCGGAAATAAGAAAAGCTTACATGCCCCCTTTTTTAAAATCACAGCTTCTAGAAGGTTTACATGATTTCTTAAAAAACACGAGTTTTTAGAAAATGTGTTTTATTTCATAAATGGAATCTACAAAGTATGCACATTCTACATCATAACAACTTTCTATAGTTTGCGCATGCCTCCGGAAATAAGAAAAGCTTACTTCCCCCGTTTTTTAAAATCACAGCTTCTAGAAGGTTTACATGATTTCTTAAAAAACAAGAGTTTTTAGAAAATGTGTTTTATTTCATAGATGGAATCAACAAAGTGTGCACATTCTACGTCATACCGACTTTCTATAGTTTGCGCATTCGTCCGGAAATAAGAAAAGCTTACTTCCACCATTTTTTAAAATCACAGCTTCTAGAAGGTTTACATGATTTCGTAAAAAACACGTGTTTTTAGAAAATTTGTTTTATTTCATAAATGGAATCTACAAAGTATGCACATTCTACGTCATAATGACTTTCTATAGTTTGCTTATGCGTCCGGAAATAAGAAAAGCTTACTTCCCCCGTTTTTTAAAATCACAGCTTCTAGAAGGTTTACATGATTTCTTAAAAAACACGAGTTTTTAGAAAATGTGTTTTATTTCATAAATGGAATCAACAAAGTATGCACATTCTACATCATAGCAACTTTCTATAGTTTGTGCACTCATTTGGAAATAAGAAAAGCTTACTTCCCCTGTTTTTTAAAATCACAGCTTCTAGAAGGTTACATGATTTCTTAAAAGACACCAGTTTTTAGAAAACGTGTTTTATTTCATAAATGGAATCAACAAAGTATGCACATTCTACGTCATAACGACTTTCTATAGTTTGCACATTCGACCGGAAATAAGAAAAGCTTACTTCCACCGTTTTTTTAAATCACAACTTCTTGAAGGTTTACATGACTTCGTAAAAAACACGAGTTTTTAGAAAATGTGTTTTATTTCATAAATGGAATCTACAGAGTATGCACATTCTAAGTCATAACGACTTTCTATAGTTTGCGCATGCGTCCGGAAATAAGAAAAGCTTACTTCCCCCGTTTTTTAAAATCACAGCTTCTAGAAGGTTTACATGATTTCTTAAAAAACACGAGTTTTTAGAAAATGTGTTTTATTTCATAAATGGAATCAACAAAGTATGCACATTCTATGTCACAACGACTTTCTATAGTTTGCGCATGCGTCCGGAAATAAGAAAAGCTTACTTCCACCGTTTTTTAAAATCACAGCTTCTAGAAGGTTTACACGATTTCGTAAAAAACACGTGTTTTTAGAAAATGTGTTTTATTTCATAAATTCTATCTAGAAAGTATGCACATTCTCTGTCATAACGACTTTCTATAGTTTGCGCATGCGTCCGAAAATAAGAAAAGCTTACTTCCACTGTTTTTTAAAATCTCAGCTTCTAAAAGGTTTACATGATTTCTTAAAAAACATGAGTTTTTAGAAAATGTGTTTTATTTCATAAATGGAATCAACAAAGTATGCACATTCTACGTCATAACGACTTTCTATAGTTTGCGCATTCGACAGGAAATAAGAAAAGCTTACTTCCACCGTTTTTTAAAATCACAGCTTCTTGAAGGTTTACCTGATTTCGTAGAAAACACGAGTTTTTAGAAAATGTGTTTTATTTCATAAATGGAATCTACAAAGTATGCACATTCTACGTCATAACGACTTTCTATAGTTTGCGCATGCGTCCGGAAATAAGAAAAGCTTACTTCTCCCGTTTTTTTAAATCACAGCTTCTAGAAGGTTTACATGATATCTTAAAAAACACGAGTTTTTAGAAAATGTCTTTTATTTCATAAATGGAATCAATAAAGTATGCACATTCTATGTCGTAACGACTTTCTATAGTTTGCGCATGCGTCCGGAATTAAGAAAAGCTTACTTCCCCCGTTTTCTAAAATCACAGCTTCTAGAAGGTTTACATGATTTCTTAAAAAACACGAGTTTTTAGAAAATGTGTTTTATTTCATAAATGGAATCTACAAAGTATGCACATTCTACATCATAAAGACTTTCTATAGCTTGTGCATGCGTTTGGAAATAAGAAAAGCTTACTTCCCCTGTTTTTTAAAATCACAGCTTCTAGAAGGTTTACATGATTTCTTAAAAGACACGAGTTTTTAGAAAATTTGTTTTATTTCATAAATGGAATCAACAAAGTATGCACATTCTAAGTCATAACGACTTTCTATAGTTTGCGCATGCGTTCGGAAATAAGAAAAGCTTACATCCCCAGTTTTTTAAAATCACAGCTTCTAGAAGGTTTACATGATTTCTTAAAAAACACGAGTTTTTAGAAAAGTGTGTTTTATTTCATAAATGGAATCAACAAAGTATGCACATTCTACGTCACAACGGCTTTCTATAGTTTTCGCATGCGTTTGGAAATAAGAAAAGCTTACTTCCCCCGTTTTTTAAAATCACATCTTCTAGAAGGTTTACATGATTTCTTAAAAAACACGAGTTTTTAGAAAATGTGTTTTATTTCATAAATGGAATCAACAAAGTATGCACATTCTACGTCATAACAAATTTCTATAGTTTGCGCATACATCCAGAAATAACAAAAGCTTACTTCCACCATTTTTTAAAATCACAGCTTCTAGAAGGTTTACATGATTTATTAAAAAAGACGAGTTTTTAGAGAATGTGTTTTATTTCATAAATGGAATCAACAAAATATGCACATTCTACGTCATAACGATTTTCTATAGTTTGCGCGTTCATCCGGAAATAAGAAAAGCTTACTTCCAACGTTTTTTAAAATCACAGCTTATAGAAGGTTTACACAATTTCGTAAAAAACACGTGTTTTTAGAAAATGTGTTTTATTTCATAAATGGAATCAACAAAGTATGCACATTCTATGTCATAACGAATTTCTATAGTTTGCGCATTCGACAGGAAATAAGAAAAGCTTACTTCCACCGTTTTTTAAAATCACAGCTTCTTGAAGGTTTACCTGATTTCGTAGAAAACACGAGTTTTTAGAAAATGTGTTTTATTTCATAAATGGAATCTACAAAGTATGCACATTCTACGTCATAACGACTTTCTATAGTTTGCGCATGCGTCCGGAAATAAGAAAAGCTTACGTCTCCCGTTTATTTAAATCACAGCTTCTAGAAGGTTTACATGATATCTTAAAAAACACGAGTTTTTAGAAAATGTCTTTTATTTCATAAATGGAATCAACAAAGTATGCACATTCTACGTCGTAACGACTTTCTATAGTTTGCGCATGCATCCGGAATTAAAAAAAGCTTACTTCCCCCGTTTTCTAAAATCACAGCTTCTAGAAGGTTTACATGATTTCTTAAAAAACACGAGTTTTTAGAAAATGTGTTTTATTTCATAAATAGAATCAACAAAGTATGCACATTCTAGGTCACAAGGACTTTCTATAGTTTGTGCATGCGTCCGGAAATAAGAAAAGCTTACTTCCCCGTTTTTTAAAATCACAGCTTCTAGAAGGTTTACATGATTTCTTAAAAAACAGGAGTTTTTAGAAAATGTGTCTTATGTCATAAATGGAATCAACAAAGTATGCACATTCTACATCATAACGACTTTCTATAGTTTGTGCATGCGTCCGGAAATAAGAAAAGCTTACTTCCACCGTTTTTTAAAATCACAGCTTCTAGAAGGTTTACATGATTTCGTAAAAAACACAAGTTTTTAGAAAATGTGTTTTATTTCATAAATGGAATCTACAAAGTATGCACATTCTATGTCATAACGACTTTCTATAGTTTGCGCATGCGTCCGGAAATAAGAAAAGCTTACTTCCACCGTTTTTTAAAATCACAGCTTCTAGAAGGTTTACATGATTTCTAAAAAAACATGAGTTTTTAGAAAATGTGTTTTATTTCATAAATGGAATCAACAAAGTATGCACATTCTATATCATAACGACTTTCTATAGTTTGCGCATGCGTCCGGAAATAAGAAAAGCTTACTTCCCCTGTTTTCTAAAATCACAGCTTCTAGAAGGTTTACATGATTTCTTAAAAAACATGAATTTTTAGAAAATGTGTTTTATTTCATAAATGGAATCAACAAAGTATGCACACTCTACATCATAACGACTTTCTATAGTTTGTGCATGCGTTTGGAAATAAGAAAAGCTTACTTCCCCTGTTTTTTAAAATCACAGCTTCTAGAAGGTTTACATGATTTCTTAAAAAACACGAGTTTTTAGAAAATGTGTTTTATTTCATAAATGGAATCAACAATGTATGCACATTCTACGTCATAACGACTTTCTATAGTTTGCGCATGCGTTCGGAAATAAGAAAAGCTTACATCCCCCGTTTTTTAAAATCACAGCTTCTAGAAGGTTTACATGATTTCTTAAAAAACACGAGTTTTTAGAAAATGTGTTTTATTTCATAAATGGAATCAACAAAGTATGCACATTCTACGTCACAACGACTTTCTATAGTTTGCGCATGGAAATAAGAAAAGCTTACATCCCCCGTTTTTTAAAATCACAGCTTCTAGAAGGTTTACATGATTTCTTAAAAAACACGAGTTTTTAGAAAATGTGTTTTATTTCATAAATGGAATCTACAAAGTATGCACATTCTACGTCACAACGAATTTCTATAGTTTGTGAATGCGTCCCGAAATAAGAAAAGCTTACTTCCCCCGTTTTTTAAAATCACAGCTTCTAGAAGGTTTACATGATTTCTTAAAAAACACGAGTTTTTAGAAAATGTGTTTTATTTCATAAATGGAATCAACAAAGTATGCACATTCTACGTCATAACGACTTTCTATAGTTTGCGCATGCGTCCGGAAATAAGAAAAGCTTACTTCCACCGTTTTTTAAAATCACAGCTTCTAGGAGGTTTACATGATTTCGTAAAAAACACGAGTTTTTAGAAAATGTGTTTCATTTCATCAATGGAATCTACAAAGTATGCACATTCTACGTCATAACGACTTTCTATAGTTTGCGCATGTCTCCGGAAATAAGAAAAGCTTACTTCCACTGTTTTTTAAAATCACAGCTTCTAGAAGGTTTACAAGATTTCGTAAAAAACAAGAGTTTTTAGAAAATGTGTTTTATTTCATAAATGGAATCTAAAAAGTATGCACATTCTACGTCATAACGACTTTCTATAGTTTGCGCATGCGTCGGGAAATAAGAAAAGCTTACCTCCCCTGTTTTTTAAAATCACAGCTTCCAGAAGGTTTACATGATTTCTTAAAAAACACGAGTTTTTAGAAAATGTGTTTTATTTCATAAATGGAATCAAAAAAGTATGCACATTCTACGTCATAACAACTTTCTATAGATTGTGCATGCGTTTGGAAATAAGAAAAGCTTACTTCCCCCGTTTTTTAAAATCACAGCTTCTAGAAGGTTTACATGATTTCTTAAAAAACACGAGTTTTTAGAAAATGTGTTTTATTTCATAAATGGAAGCTAAAAAGTATGCACATTCTACGTCATAACGACTTTCTATAGTTTGCGCATGCGTCCGGAAATAAGAAAAGCTTACTTCCCCCGTTTTTTAAAATCACAGCTTCTAGAAGGTTTACATTATTTCTTAAAAAACACGAGTGTTTAGAAACTGTGTTTTATTTCATAAATGGAATCAACAAAGTATGCACATTCTACGTCATAACGAGTTTCTATAGTTTGCGCATGCGTCTGGAAATAAGAAAAGCTTACTTCCACTGTTTTCTAAAATCACAGCTTTTAGAAGGTTTACATGATTTCGTAAAAAACACGAGTTTTTAGAAAATGTGTTTTATTTCATCAATTGAATCTACAAAGTATGCACATTCTAAGTCATAACGACTTTCTATAGTTTGCGCATGCGTCCGGATATAAGAAAAGCTTACTACCCACGTCTTTTAAAATCACAGCTTCTAGAAGGTTTACATGATTTGTTAAAAAACACGAGTTTTTAGAAACCTTGTTTTATTTCATAAATGGAATCAACAAAGTATGCACATTCTACGTCATAACGAATTTCTATAGTTTGCGCATGCGTCTGGAAATAAGAAAAGCTTACTTCCATCGTTTTTTAAAATCACGGCTTGTAGAAGGTTTACACGATTTCTTAAAAAAACAAGTTTTTAGAAAATGTGTTTTATTTTATAAATGGAATCAACAAAGTATGCACATTCTACATCATAACGACTTTCTATAGTTTGCACATTCGTCTGGAAATAAGAAAAGCTTACTTCGACAGTTTTTTAAAATCACAGCTTCTAGAAGGTTTACATGATTTCGTAAAAAACACGAGTTTTTAGAAAATGTGTTTTATTTCATAAATGGTATCTACAAAGTATGCACATTCTATGTCATAACAACTTTCTATAGTTTCCGCATGGGTCCGGAAATAAGAAAAGCTTATTTCCACCGTTTTTCAAAATCACAGCTTCTAGAAGGTTTACATGATTTCGTAAAAAACACGAGTTTTTAGAAAATATGTTTTATTTCATAAATGGAATCTACAAAGTATGCACATTCTACGTCATAACAACTTTCTATAGTTTGCGCATGCGTTTGGAAATAAGAAAAGCTTACTTCCGCCGTTTTTTAAAATCACAGCTTCTAGAAGGTTTACATGATTTCGTAAAAAACACGAGTTTTTAGAAAATGTAATTTATTTCAGAAATGGAATCTACAAAGTATGCACATTCTACGTCATAAAAACTTTCTATAGTTTGCACATGCGTCCGGAAATAAGAAAAGCTTACTTCCACCATTTTTTAAAATCACAGCTTCTAGAAGGTTTACATGACTTCTTAAAAAACACGATTTTTTAGAAAATGTGTTTTATTTCATAAATGGAATCAACAAAGTACGCACATTCTACGTAATAACGACTTTCTATAGTTTGCGCATGCGTCCGGAAATAAGAAAAGATTACTTCGCCCGTTTTTTAAAATCACAGCTTCTAGAAGGTTTACATGACTTCTTAAAAAACACGAGTTTTTAGAAAATGTGTTTTATTTCATAAATGGAATCAACAAAGTATGCACATTCTACATCATAACGACTTTCTAAAGTTTGCACATGCGTCCGGAAATAAGAAAAGCTTACTACCGCCATTTTTTAAAATCACAGCTTCTAGAAGGTTTACAGGACTTCTTAAAAAACACGAGTTTTTAGAAAATGTGTTTTATTTCAGAAATGGAATCTACAAAGTATGCACATTCTACGTCATAACGACTTTCTATAGTTTGCACATGCGTCCGGAAATAAGAAAAGCTTACTTCCACCATATTTTAAAATCACAGCTTCTAGAAGGTTTACATGACTTCTTAAAAAACACGAGTTTTTAGAAAATGTGTTTTATTTCATAAATGGAATCAACAAAGTATGCACATTCTACATCATAACAACTTTCTACTGTTTGCGCATTCGTCCGGAAATAAGAAAAGCTTACTTCCCCCGTTTTTTAAAATCACATCTTCTAGAAGGTTTACATGATTTCGTAAAAAGCACGAGTTTTTAGAAAATATGTTTTATTTCATAAATGGAATCAACAAACTATGCACATTCTACGTCATAACGACTTTCTATAGTTTGCGCATGCGTTTGGAAATAAGAAAAGCTTACTTCCCCCGTTTTTTAAAATCATAGCTTCTAGAAGGTTTACATGATTTCTGAAAAAACACGAGTTTTTACAAAATGTGTTTTATTTCATAAATGGAATCAACAAAGTATGCACATTCTACGTCATAACGACTTTCTATAGTTTGCGCATGCGTCTGGAAATAAAAAAAGCTTACTTCCCTCGTTTTTTAAAATCACAGCTTCTAGAAGGTTTACATGATTTCTTAAAAAACACGAGTGTTTAGAAACTGTGTTTTATTTCATAAATGGAATCAACAAAGTATGCACATTCTACGTCATAACGACTTTCTATAGTTTGCGCATGCGTCCGGAAATAAGAAAAGCTTACTTCCACCATTTTTTAAAATCACAGCTTCTAGAAGGTTTACATGACTTCTTAAAAAACACGAGTTTTTAGAAAATGTGTTTTATTTCAGAAATGGAATCTACAAAGTATGCACATTCTACGTCATAACGACTTTCTATAGTTTGCACATGCGTCCGGAAATAAGAAAAGCTTACTTCCACCATTTTTTAAAATCACAGCTTCTAGAAGGTTTACATGACTTCTTAAAAAACACGAGTTTTTAGAAAATGTGTTTTATTTCATAAATGGAATCAACAAAAAATGCACGTTCTACGTCATAACAACTTTCTACTGTTTGCGCATTCGTCCGGAAATAAGAAAAGCTTACTTCCCCCGTTTTTTAAAATCACAACTTCTAGAAGTTTTACATGATTTCGTAAAAAACACGAGTTTTTAGAAAATGTGTTTTATTTCATAAATGAAATCAACAAAGTATGCACATTCTACGTCATAACGACTTTCTATAGTTTGCGCGGGTTTTTGGAAATAAGAAAAGCTTACTTCCATTGTTTTTTAAAATCACAGCTTCTAGAAGGTTTACATGATTTCCGAAAAAACACGAGTTTTCACAAAATGTGTTTTATTTCATAAATGGAATCAACAAAGTATGCACATTCTACGTCATAACGACTTTCTATAGTTTGCGCATGCGTCTGGAAATAAAAAAAGCTTACTTCCCCCGTTTTTTAAAATCACAGCTTCTAAAAGGTTTACATGATTTCTTAAAAAACACGAGTTTTTAGAAAATGTGTTTTATTTCATAAATGGAATCAACAAAGTATGCACATTCTACATCATAACGACTTTCTATAGTTTGCGCACACGTTTGGAAATAAGAAAAGCTTACTTCCCCCGTTTTTTAAAATCACAGCTTCTAGAAGGTTTACATGACTTCTTAAAAAACACGAGTTTTTAGAAAATGTGTTTTATTTCATAAATGGAATCAACAAAGTAGCACATTCTACGTCATAATGACTTTCTACAGTTTGCGCATTCGTCCGGAAATAAGAAAAGCTTACTTCCACCATTTTTTAAAATCACAGCTTCTAGAAGGTTTGCATGATTTCTTAAAAAACACAAGTTTTTAGAAAATGTGTTTTATTTCATCAATGGAATCAACAAAGTATGCACATTCTACGTCATAACGACTTTCTATTGTTTGCGGATTCGTCCGGAAATAGGAAAAGCTTACTTCCCCCGTTTTTTAAAATCACAGCTTCTAGAAGGTTTACATGATTTCGTAAAAAAAAGGAGTTTTTAGAAAATGTGTTTTATTTCATAAATGGAAGTTAAAAAGTATGCACATTCTACGTCATAACGACTTTCTATAGTTTGCGCATGCGTCCGGAAATGGAATCACACCTTCTGAAAAAACGCGAGTTTCTACATAAGAAGGTTTACATGATTTCTGAAAAAACGCGAGTTTCTACATAATGTGTTTTATTTCATAAATGGAATCAACAAAGTATGCACATTCTACGTCATAACGACTTTCTATAGTTTGCGCATGCGTCTGGAAATAAAAAAAGCTTACTTCCCCCGTTTTTTAAAATCACAGCTTCTAGAAGGTTTACATGATTTCTTAAAAAACACGAGTTTTTAGAAAATGTGTTTTATTTCATAAATGGAATGAACAAAGTATGCACATTCTACATCATAACGACTTTCTATAGTTTGCGCATACGTTTGGAAATAAGAAAAACTTACTTCCCCCGTTTTTTAAAATCACAGCTTCTAGAAGGTTTACATGACTTCTTAAAAAACACGAGTTTTTAGAAAATGTGTTTTATTTCATAAATGGAATCAACAAAGTATGCACATTCTACGTCATCATGACTTTCTACAGTTTGCGCATTCGTCCGGAAATAAGAAAAGCTTACTTCCACCATTTTTTAAAATCACAGCTTCTTGAAGGTTTGCATGATTTCTTAAAAAACACGTGTTTTTAGAAAATGTGTTTTATTTCATAAATGGAATCTACAAAGTATGCACATTCTACATCAGAACGACTTTCTATAGTTTTCGGATGCGTCCGAAAATAAGAAAAGCTTACATCCACTGTTTTTTAAAATCACAGCTTCTAGAAGGTTTACATGATTTCTTAAAAAACACTAGCTTTTAGAAAATATGTTTTATTTCATAAATGGAATCAACAAAGTATGCACATTCTACGTCATAACGACTTTCTATAGTTTGCGCATGCGTCCGGAAATAAGAAAAGCTTACTTCCACTGTTTTTTAAAATCATATCTTCTAGAAGGTTTACATGATTTCTTAAAAAACACGAGTTTTTTGAAAATGTGTTTTATTTCATATATGGAATCAACAAAGTATGCACATTCTACATCATAACGACTTTCAATGGTTTGCGCATGCGTCCGGAAATAAGAAAAGCTTACTTCCACCGTTTTTTAAAATCACAGCTTCTAGAAGGTTTACATGATTTTGTAAAAAACATGAGTTTTTAGAAAATGTGTTTTATTTCATAAATGGAATCTGCAAAGTTTGCACATTCTACGTCATAACAACTTTCTATAGTTGGCACATGCGTCCGAAAATAAGAAAAGCTTACTTCCCCCGTTTTTTAAAATCACAGCTTCTAGAAGGTTTACATGTTTTCTAAAAAAACACGAGTTTTTAGAAAATGTGTTTTATTTCATAAATGGAATCAACAAAGTATGCACATTCTACGTCATAATGACTTTCTATAGTTTGTGCATGCGTCCAGAAATAAGAAAAGCTTACTTCCAGCGTTTTTTAAAATCACAGCTTCTAGAAGGTTTACATGATTTCTTAAAAAACATGAGTTTTTAGAAAATGTGTGTTATTTCATAAATGGAATCAACAAAGTATGCACATTCTACGTCATAACGACTTTCTATAGTTTTGCGCATTCAACCGGAAATAAGAAAAGCTTACTTCCATTGTTTTTTAAAATCGCAGCTTCTTGAAGGTTTACATGATTTCGTAAAAAACACGAGTTTTTAGAAAATGTGTTTTATTTCATAAATGGAATCTACAAAGTATGCACATTCTACGTCGTAACGACTTTCTATAGTTTGCGCATGCGTCCGGAAATAAGAAAAGCTTACTTCCACCGTTTTTTAAAATCACAGCTTCTAGAAGGTTTACATGATTTCTTACAAAACACGAGTTTTTAGAAAATGTGTTTTATTTCATAAATGGAATCAACAAAGTATGCACATTCTACGTCATAACGACTTTCTGTATATTGCGCATGCGTCCGGAAATAAGAAAAGATTACTTCCACCGTTTTTTAAAATCACAGCTTCTAGAAGGTTTACATGATTTCTTAAAAAACACGAGTTTTTAGAAAATGTGTTTTATTTCATAAATGGAATCAACAAAGTGTGCACATTCTACGTCATAACTACTTTCTATAGTTTGCGCATGCGTCCGGAAATAAGAAAACCTTACTTCCACCATTTTTTAAAATCACAGCTTCTAGAAGGTTTACATGATTTCGTAAAAAACACGAGTTTTAGAAAATGTGTGAAAATCCTCACAGCAGATCTAAGAGATGATGTATCTCACAAGAGAATAATTATGATTAAGCAAAAAAATAGAAGAAGAGTGATACATGCAGTATAATGAGCAACAAAATAATATGGTACAGTAGAACTCAGATAGAAGCAATAATACTTCGGTCATACTATGTTATTAATCACAAATGGACATATAAATAATACAATGCATGAGGAATTCGAATGCCTAAGGTGGCAATTCGAATTAGCCTTCATGGAGTGATCAAAGGATCACTGGAGTGTCATCGGAGCACAACTAGGTGTCCTCATGATCATCGGAGCGCAACTGGAAGTCTTCATCATCATCAGTGGAGTCATCAATGCTCAAGTAACTGTCAACCATCAGTCAAACTAACTCTGGTAGGTGTAACTCAGTGTAACTAAGTGTAACTAAGTGTAACTGAGTGTAACTGAGTGTAACTCAATGTAACTAAGTGCAACTCAATGTAACTAAGAGTAACTGAATGTAACTGAGTGTAACTCAATGTAACTGAGTGTAACTGACTGTAACTGACTGTAACTGAATGTAACTGAGTGTAACTGAGTGTAACTCAATGTAACTGACTGTAACTGACTGTAACTGACTGTAACTGAGTGTAACTGAACTGGTAGGTGAAGAAGGGCGAGTTGCTCCCTAAAATCAAGGAAGAAGGGCGCACTAAGCAACTAGAGGGCTAAAACTGAATAGTGAGAAGCTCCTCGGGGCTGGCTAACTGAGGGCTAGGTGCTGGACTGATGACTGGGATGCATGCAAAATGCATGCAAACCCTAGAATGCATGAAAACCCTAAAAGGTGCATGCATGACTGAAAATGTAAATGATCAAAATACTGGTGGGACTAGGATGGAGTATAGGAATATCCTAACACCCCCCCTTAATCCATCCTGGGCCCTGGTAACTAAGACCAAAGGTCACCCAATACAATGAATAATAACAATCAATAAACCAAGGAGGTGGGAAAATTTCATGGGAAACATACCCCCTCCTCAAAAAATAGACTGTAAGGCACACATAAAAAATAAAAGCTCCAAACTCAAGCAGGTGTGATGCTTGGTCATATGTCTGGAGGTATCTTCTTCTTGGGAAGAAGTGGATCATGCTCAAAAAGCATGTGCTTGTACTTGCTCTTCAGATCGAATGTGATGAGAACAAATCCAATAGTATGAGAATGATCCTTGAACCTGTGATTCGAATCAGCTGAGGTAGGATCAAATTTGTGAAAGTGCATATAGTCTTTTGTCTTCTCCTTTGAACCAACATGGGTGAGATTGTGCCAAAAATAACTATTACATGTTTGCTTGAAATCAAAATCAGATTTAAGACTTTCAAAACAGTTTCTTGAGATCTCCTTTGAACCAACAGGGGTGAGATCAAAACTATCATATGCATGAGAAATTTTCCCAAGCAGTAATTGCTTAGAACCCAAATTAGATACAAGACTTGAATCATGGCTTCTTGAGATCTCCTTTGAACCATGAGAGGTGAGATCAAAACCAGTAGATGCATGAGAAATTATCCCAAGCGAATGGCAATGGCCATATTCTTCAATGACTTTCTGAAAGCATGGAATTATGATCATATAGTAGTATAAAAGAGGAGATAGCTGGAGAGGAGCGAATGCATTACCTTCAAAAGTTGTTTTGACCTCCAAAATAATCATGTGATCATGATGCAAACCAACAAACTCTGGTGCAAGAGAGGATTTAGGACCTTCTGCAATATCTAGAGTGTGAGTTGGCACAGAAAGAGAAGAAGGTTTGAGCATGAGCGGAGAATCTGCAAGTTCTTTGTCAACAACTTCAATATGAGATAATACTGGTTCATGATCTGAGAGATCATCAAGGGGAGCGAATGCAACATGATCTGAGAGACCATCAGGAGGAGCGAATGCATCATGATCTGAGAGACCATCAAGTGGAGCGAATGCATCAACTTGCTTGCTTTTGAAGGGATTTGGACCAAAACCATCATTCTTTTTGCCGAATCTTTCATCTAGATGAGCCCATAACTCTTTTGGAGTTTCAATATCAATGATGGTCGGGTACAATATGTAATCGGTCATAGCAAGCATCATTCTTCCAATGTGCATGTCACCTTTATTCAACCATTTAATCTTCTTTGTAGAGGATTCGAACTCTCTTTCAAAATAGCAATCAAAGAGATCATGGCTCTTCAAATATGCTATCATTCTTGGTTTCCATTCATCATAGTTGAATGGAGAAAGAGGAGTAATTTCTTCTAAATTCATTGAAGTTGTAGAAGACCTGCAAAAACAATATAGAATAAGTGCAACTGCCACTGCTGCAAAAATGTAGATTCTGCTACAACTGCTGCACTCGAAATCTTGGTAATAACCTGCAAAAAACTCTCAAGAATGGAGATAAACAATACTCTCAACATGCTCTGATACCATGTGAAAATCCTCACAGCAGATCTAAGAGATGATGTATCTCACAAGAGAATAATTATGATTAAGCAAGAAAATAGAAGAAGAGTGATACATGCAGTATAATGAGCAACAGAATAATATGGTACAGTAGAACTCAGATAGAAGCAATAATACTTCGGTCATACTATGTTATTAATCACAAATGGACATATAAATAATACAATGCATGAGGAATTCGAATGCCTAAGGTGGCAATTCGAATTAGCCTTCATGGAGTGATAAAAGGATCACTGGAGTGTCATCGGAGCACAACTAGGTGTCCTCATGATCATCGGAGCGCAACTGGAAGTCTTCATCATCATCAGTGGATTCATCAATGCTCAAGTAACTGTCAACCATCAGTCAAACTAACTCTGGTAGGTGTAACTCAGTGTAACTAAGTGTAACTCAGTGTAACTAAGTGTAACTGAGTGTAACTGAGTGTAACTCAATGTAACTAAGTGTAACTCAATGTAACTAAGAGTAACTGAATGTAACTGAGTGTAACTCAATGTAACTGAGTGTAACTGAGTGTAACTCACTGTAACTGAATGTAACTGAGTGTAACTGAGTGTAACTCAATGTAACTGAGTGTAACTGACTGTAACTGAGTGTAACTGAACTGGTAGGTGAAGAAGGGCGAGTTGCTCCCTAAAATCAAGGAAGAAGGGCGCACTAAGCAACTGGAGGGCTAAATCTGAATGGTGAGAAGCTTCTGGGGGCTGGCTAACTGAGGGCTAGGTGCTGGACTGATGACTGGGATGCATGCAAAATACATGCAAACCCTAGAATGCATGCAAACCCTAAAAGGTGCATGCATGACTGAAAATGTAAATGATCAAAATACTGGTGGGACTAGGATGGAGTATAGGAATATCCTAACAAAATGTGTTTTATTTGATAAATGGAATCTACAAAGTATGCACATTCTACGTCATAACGACTTTCTATAGTTTGCGCATGCGTCCAGAAATAAGAAAAGTTTACTTCCACCGTTTTTTAAAATCACAGCTTCTAGAAGGTTTACATGATTTCGTAAAAAACACGAGTTTTTAGAAAATGTGTTTTATTTCATAAATGGAATCTACAAAGTATGCACATTCTACGTCATAACGACTTTCTATAGTTTGCACATGCGTCCGGAAATAAGAAAAGCTTACTTCCCCCGTTTTTTAAAATCACAGCTTCTAGAAGGTTTACATGATTTCTTAAAAAACACGAGTTTTTAGAAAATGTGTTTTATTTCATAAATGGAATCAACAAAGTATGCACATTCTACATCATAACGACTTTCTATAGTTTGCGCATGCGTTTGGAAATAAGAAAAGCTTACTTCCCCGGTTTTTTAAAATCACAGCTTCTAGAAGGTTTACATGATTTCTTAAAAAACACGAGTTTTTAGAAAATGTGCTTTATTTCATAAATGGAATCAACAAAGTATGCACATTCTACGTCATAACGACTTTCTATAGTTTGCGCATGCGTTCGGAAATAAGAAAAGCTTACATCCCCGTTTCTTAAAATCACAGCTTCTAGAAGGTTTACATGATTTCTTAAAAAACACGAGTTTTTAGAAAATGTGTTTTATTTCATAAATGGAATCAACAAAGTATGCACATTCTATGTCATAACGACTTTCTATAGTTTGCACATGCATCCGGAAATAAGAAAAGCTTACTTCCACCATTTTTTAAAATCACAGCTTCTATAAGGTTTACATGACTTCTTAAAAAACACGAGTTTTTAGAAAATGTGTTTTATTTCATAAATGGAATCAACAATGTATGCAAATTCTACGTCATAACGACTTTCTATAGTTTGCGCATGCGTTTGGAAATAAGAAAAGCTTACTTCCTCCGTTTTTTAAAATCATAGCTTCTAGAAGGTTTACATGATTTCTTAAAAAACACGAGTTTTTAGAAAATGTGTTTTATTTCATAAATGGAATCAACAAAGTATGCACATTCTACGTCATAACGACTTTCTATAGTTTGCGAATGCGTCCGGAAATAAGAAAAGCTTACTTCCACCGTTTTTTAAAATCACAGCTTCTAGAAGGTTTACATGATTTCTTAAAAAACACGAGTTTTTAGAAAATGTGTTTTATTTCATAAATGGAATCAACAAAGTATGCACATTCTACGTAATAATGACTTTCTATAGTTTGCGCATTCGTCCGGAAATAAGAAAAGCTTACATCCACCGTTTTTTAAAATCACAGCTTCTAGAAGGTTTACACGATTTCGTAAAAAACACGTGTTTTTAGAAAATGTGTTTTATTTCATAAATGGAATCTACAAAGTATGCACATTCTACGTCATAACGACTTTCTATAGTTTGCGCATGCGTCCGAAAATAAGAAAAGCTTACTTCCCCCATTTTTTAAAATCACAGCTTCTAGAAGGTTTACATGATTTCTTAAAAATCACGAGTTTTTAGAAAATGTGTTTTATTTCATAAATGGAATCAACAAAGTATGCACATTCTAGGTCATAATGAATTTCTATAGTTTGTGCATGCGTCCGGAAATAAGAAAAGCTTACTTCCACCGTTTTTTAAAATCACAGCTTCTAGAAGGTTTGCATGATTTCGTAAAAAACACGAGTTTTTAGAAAATGTGTTTTATTTCATAAATGGAATCTACAAAGTATGCACATTCTACGGAATAACGACTTTCTATAGTTTTCGTATGCGTGCGGAAATAAGAAAAGCTTACTTCCCCCGTTTTTAAAATCACAGCTTCTAGAAGGTTTACATGATTTCGTAAAAAACACGTGTTTTTAGAAAATGTGTTTTATTTCATAAATGGAATCTACAAAGTATGCACATTCTACGTCATAACAACTTTCTATAGTTTTTCCATGCGTCCGGAAATAAGAAAAGCTTACTTCCCCCGTTTTTTAAAATCACAGCTTCTAGAAGGTTTACATGATTTCTTAAAAAACACGAGTTTTTAGAAAATGTGTTTTATTTCATAAATGGAACCAACAAAGTATGCACATTCTACGTCACGACGACCTTCTATAGTTTGCGCATGTGTCCGGAAATAAGAAAAGCTTACTTCCACCGTTTTTTAAAATCACAGCTTCTAGAAGGTTTACACGATTTCGTAAAAAACACGTGTTTTTAGAAAATGTGTTTTATTTCATAAATGGAATCTACAAAGTATGCACATTCTACGTCATAACGACTTTCCATAGTTTGCGCATGCGTCCGGAAATAAGAAAAGCGTACTTCCCTCGATTTTTAAAATCACAGCTTCTAGAAGGTTTACATGATTTCTTAAAAAACACGAGTTTTTAGAAAATGTGTTTTATTTCATAAATGGAATCAACAAGGTATGCACATTCTACGTCATAACGACTTTCTATAGTTTGCGCATGTGTCCAGAAATAAGAAAAGCTTACTTCCCCCGTTTTTTAAAATCACAGCTTCTAGAAGGTTTACATGATTTCTTAAAAAACACGAGTTTTTAGAAGATGTGTTTTATTTCATAAATGGAATCAAAAAAGTATGCACATTCTACCTCACAACTACTTTCTATAGTTTGCGCATGCGTCCGGAAATAAGAAAAGCTTACTTCCACCGTTTTTTAAAATCACAGCTTCTAGAAGGTTTACACGATTTCGTAAAAAACACGTGTTTTTAGCAAATGTGTTTTATTTCATAAATGGCATCTATAAAGTATGCACATTCTACGTCATAACGACTTTCTATAGTTTGCGCATGCGTCCGGAAATAAGAAAAGCTTACTTCCCCCGTTTTTTAAAATCACAGCTTCTAGAAGGTTTACATGATTTCTTAAAAAACACGAGTTTTTAGAAAATATGTTTTATTTCATAAATGGAATCAACAAAGTATGCACATTCTACGTCATAACGACTTTATATAGTTTGCGCATTCGACCGGAAATAAGAAAAGCTTACTTCCACCGTTTTTTAAAATCATAGCTTCTTGAAGGTTTACATGATTTCGTAAAAAACACGAGTTTTTAGAAAATGTGTTTTATTTCATAAATGTAATCTACAAAGTATGCACATTCTACGTCATAACGACTTTCTATAGTTTGCGCATGCGTCCGGAAATAAGAAAAGCTTACTTCCCCCGTTTTTTTAAATCACAGCTTCTAGAAGGTTTACATGATTTCTTAAAAAACACGAGTTTTTAGAAAATATGTTTTATTTCATAAATGGAATCAACAAAGTATGCACATTCTACGTCATAACGACTTTCTATAGTTTGTGCATGCGTCCGGAAATAAGAAAAGCTTACTTCCCCCGTTTTTCTAAATCACAGCTTCTAGATGGTTTACATGATTTCTTAAAAAACACGAGTTTTTAGATAATGTGTTTTATTTCATAAATGGAATCTACAAAGTATGCACATTCTATGTCATAACAACTTTCTATAGTTTGCGCATACGTCCGAAAATAAGAAAAGCTTACTTCCACCATTTTTTAAAATCACAGCTTCTAGAAGGTTTACATGATTTCGTAAAAAACAAGAGTTTTTAGAAAATGTGTTTTATTTCATAAATGGAATCTACAAAGTATGCACATTCTACATCATAACGACTTTCTATAGTTTGCGCATGCGTCAGGAAATAAGAAAAGCTTACTTCCCCCGTTTTTCTAAATCACAGCTTCTAGAAGGTTTACATGATTTCGTAAAAAACAAGAGTTTTTAGAAAATGTGTTTTATTTCATAAATGGAATCTACAAAGTATGCACATTCTACATCATAACGACTTTCTATAGTTTGCGCATGCGTCAGGAAATAAGAAAAGCTTACTTCCCCCGTTTTTCTAAATCACAGCTTCTAGAAGGTTTACATGATTTCTTAAAAAACACGAGTTTTTAGCAAATGTGTTTTATTTCATAAATGGAATCAACAAAGTATGCACATTCTATGTCATAACGACTTTCTATAGTTTGCGCATGCGTCCGGAAATAAGAAAAGCTTACTTCCCCCGTTTTTCTAAATCACAGCTTCTAGAAGGTTTACATGATTTCTTAAAAAACATGAGTTTTTAGCAAATGTGTTTTATTTCATAAATGGAATCAACAAAGTATGCAAATTCTACGTCATAACGATTTTCTATTGTTTGCGCGTTCGTCCGTAAATAAGAAAAGCTTACTTCCACCGTTTTTGAAAATCACAGCTTATAGAAGGTTTACACAATTTCGTAAAAAACACGTGTTTTTAGAAAATGTGTTTTATTTCATAAATGGAATCTACAAAGTATGCACATTCTACGTCATAACGACTATCTATAGTTTGTGCATGCGACCGGAAATAAGAAAAGCTTACTTCCCCCGTATTTTAAAATCACAACTTCTAGAAGGTTTACATGATTTCTTAAAAAACACGAGTTTTTAGAAAATGTGTTTTATTTCATAAATGGAATCAACAAAGTATGCACATTCTACGTCATAACGACTTTATATAGTTTGCGCATTCGACCGGAAATAAGAAAAGCTTACTTCCACCGTTTTTTAAAATCACAGCTTCTTGAAGGTTTACATGATTTCGTAAAAAACATGAGTCTTTAGAAAATGCGTTTTAGTTCATAAATGGAATCTACAAAGTATGCACATTCTACGTCATAACGACTTTCTATAGTTTGCGCATGCGTCCGGAAACAAGAAAAGCTTAGTTCCCCCGTTTTTTTAAATCACAGCTTCTAGAAGGTTTACATGATTTCTTAAAAAACACGAGTTTTTAGAAAATGTGTTTTATTTCATAAATGGAATCAACAAAGTATGCACATTCTATGTCATAGCGACTTTCTATAGTTTGCGCATGCGTCCGGAAATAAGAAAAGCTTACTTCCCCCGTTTTTCTAAATCACAGCTTCTAGAAGGTTTACATGATTTCTTAAAAAACACGAGTTTTTAGAAAATGTGTTTTATTTGATAAATGGAATCAACAAAGTATGCACATTCTATGTCATAACGACTTTCTATAGTTTGTGCACGCGTCCGGAAATAAGAAAAGCTTACTTCCCCCATTTTTTAAAATCACAGCTTCTAGAAGGTTTACATGATTTCTTAAAAATCACGAGTTTTTAGAAAATGTGTTTTATTTCATAAATGGAATCAACAAAGTATGCACATTCTAGGTCATAATGAATTTCTATAGTTTGTGCATGCGTCCGGAAATAAGAAAAGCTTACTTCCACCGTTTTTTAAAATCACAGCTTCTAGAAGGTTTGCATGATTTCGTAAAAAACACGAGTTTTTAGAAAATGTGTTTTATTTCATAAATGGAATCTACAAAGTATGCACATTCTACGGCATAACGACTTTCTATAGTTTGCGTATGCGTGCGGAAATAAGAAAAGCTTACTTCCCCCGTTTTTAAAATCACAGCTTCTAGAAGGTTTACATGATTTCGTAAAAAACACGTGTTTTTAGAAAATGTGTTTTATTTCATAAATGGAATCTACAAAGTATGCACATTCTACGTCATAACAACTTTCTATAGTTTTTCCATGCGTCCGGAAATAAGAAAAGCTTACTTCCCCCGTTTTTTAAAATCACAGCTTCTAGAAGGTTTACATGATTTCTTAAAAAACACGAGTTTTTAGAAAATGTGTTTTATTTCATAAATGGAACCAACAAAGTATGCACATTCTACGTCACGACGACCTTCTATAGTTTGCGCATGTGTCCGGAAATAAGAAAAGCTTACTTCCACCGTTTTTTAAAATCACAGCTTCTAGAAGGTTTACACGATTTCGTAAAAAACACGTGTTTTTAGAAAATGTGTTTTATTTCATAAATGGAATCTACAAAGTATGCACATTCTACGTCATAACGACTTTCCATAGTTTGCGCATGCGTCCGGAAATAAGAAAAGCGTACTTCCCTCGATTTTTAAAATCACAGCTTCTAGAAGGTTTACATGATTTCTTAAAAAACACGAGTTTTTAGAAAATGTGTTTTATTTCATAAATGGAATCAACAAGGTATGCACATTCTACGTCATAACGACTTTCTATAGTTTGCGCATGTGTCCAGAAATAAGAAAAGCTTACTTCCCCCGTTTTTTAAAATCACAGCTTCTAGAAGGTTTACATGATTTCTTAAAAAACACGAGTTTTTAGAAGATGTGTTTTATTTCATAAATGGAATCAAAAAAGTATGCACATTCTACCTCACAACTACTTTCTATAGTTTGCGCATGCGTCCGGAAATAAGAAAAGCTTACTTCCACCGTTTTTTAAAATCACAGCTTCTAGAAGGTTTACACGATTTCGTAAAAAACACGTGTTTTTAGCAAATGTGTTTTATTTCATAAATGGCATCTATAAAGTATGCACATTCTACGTCATAACGACTTTCTATAGTTTGCGCATGCGTCCGGAAATAAGAAAAGCTTACTTCCCCCGTTTTTTAAAATCACAGCTTCTAGAAGGTTTACATGATTTCTTAAAAAACACGAGTTTTTAGAAAATATGTTTTATTTCATAAATGGAATCAACAAAGTATGCACATTCTACGTCATAACGACTTTATATAGTTTGCGCATTCGACCGGAAATAAGAAAAGCTTACTTCCACCGTTTTTTAAAATCATAGCTTCTTGAAGGTTTACATGATTTCGTAAAAAACACGAGTTTTTAGAAAATGTGTTTTATTTCATAAACGTAATCTACAAAGTATGCACATTCTACGTCATAACGACTTTCTATAGTTTGCGCATGCGTCCGGAAATAAGAAAAGCTTACTTCCCCCGTTTTTTTAAATCACAGCTTCTAGAAGGTTTACATGATTTCTTAAAAAACACGAGTTTTTAGAAAATATGTTTTATTTCATAAATGGAATCAACAAAGTATGCACATTCTACGTCATAACGACTTTCTATAGTTTGTGCATGCGTCCGGAAATAAGAAAAGCTTACTTCCCCCGTTTTTCTAAATCACAGCTTCTAGATGGTTTACATGATTTCTTAAAAAACACGAGTTTTTAGATAATGTGTTTTATTTCATAAATGGAATCTACAAAGTATGCACATTCTATGTCATAACAACTTTCTATAGTTTGCGCATACGTCCGAAAATAAGAAAAGCTTACTTCCACCATTTTTTAAAATCACAGCTTCTAGAAGGTTTACATGATTTCGTAAAAAACAAGAGTTTTTAGAAAATGTGTTTTATTTCATAAATGGAATCTACAAAGTATGCACATTCTACATCATAACGACTTTCTATAGTTTGCGCATGCGTCAGGAAATAAGAAAAGCTTACTTCCCTCGTTTTTCTAAATCACAGCTTCTAGAAGGTTTACATGATTTCGTAAAAAACAAGAGTTTTTAGAAAATGTGTTTTATTTCATAAATGGAATCTACAAAGTATGCACATTCTACATCATAACGACTTTCTATAGTTTGCGCATGCGTCAGGAAATAAGAAAAGCTTACTTCCCCCGTTTTTCTAAATCACAGCTTCTAGAAGGTTTACATGATTTCTTAAAAAACACGAGTTTTTAGCAAATGTGTTTTATTTCATAAATGGAATCAACAAAGTATGCACATTCTATGTCATAACGACTTTCTATAGTTTGCGCATGCGTCCGGAAATAAGAAAAGCTTACTTCCCCCGTTTTTCTAAATCACAGCTTCTAGAAGGTTTACATGATTTCTTAAAAAACATGAGTTTTTAGCAAATGTGTTTTATTTCATAAATGGAATCAACAAAGTATGCAAATTCTACGTCATAACGATTTTCTATTGTTTGCGCGTTCGTCCGTAAATAAGAAAAGCTTACTTTAACCGTTTTTGAAAATCACAGCTTATAGAAGGTTTACACAATTTCGTAAAAAACACGTGTTTTTAGAAAATGTGTTTTATTTCATAAATGGAATCTACAAAGTATGCACATTCTACGTCATAACGACTATCTATAGTTTGTGCATGCGTCGAGAAATAAGAAAAGCTTACTTCCCCCGTATTTTAAAATCACAACTTCTAGAAGGTTTACATGATTTCTTAAAAAACACGAGGTTTTAGAAAATGTGTTTTATTTCATAAATGGAATCAACAAAGTATGCACATTCTACGTCATAACGACTTTATATAGTTTGCGCATTCGACCGGAAATAAGAAAAGCTTACTTCCACCGTTTTTTAAAATCACAGCTTCTTGAAGGTTTACATGATTTCGTAAAAAACATGAGTCTTTAGAAAATGCGTTTTAGTTCATAAATGGAATCTACAAAGTATGCACATTCTACGTCATAACGACTTTCTATAGTTTGGCATGCGTCCGGAAACAAGAAAAGCTTAGTTCCCCCGTTTTTTTAAATCACAGCTTGTAGAAGGTTTACATGATTTCTTAAAAAACACGAGTTTTTAGAAAATGTGTTTTATTTCATAAATGGAATCAACAAAGTATGCACATTCTATGTCATAGCGACTTTCTATAGTTTGCGCATGCGTCCGGAAATAAGAAAAGCTTACTTCCCCCGTTTTTCTAAATCACAGCTTCTAGAAGGTTTACATGATTTCTTAAAAAACACGAGTTTTTATATAATGTGTTTTATTTCATAAATGGAATCTACAAAGTATGCACATTCTACGTCATAACAACTTTCTATAGTTTGCGCATGCGTCCGAAAATAAGAAAAGCTAACTTCCACCATTTTTTAAAATCACAGCTTGTAGAAGGTTTACATGATTTCATAAAAAACAAGAGTTTTTAGAAAATTTGTTTTATTTCATAAATGGAATCTACAAAGTATGCACATTCTACATCATAATGAATTTCTATAGTTTGCGCATGCGTCCGGAAATAAGAAAAGCTTACTTCCCCCGTTTTTCTAAATCACAGCTTCTAGAAGGTTTACATGATTTCTTAAAAAACACGAGTTTTTAGATTATATGTTTTATTTCATAAATGGAATCAACAAAGTATGCACATTCTACGTCATAACGACTTTCTATAGTTTTCGCATGCGTTTGGAAATAAGAAAAGCTTACTTCCCCCGTTTTTTAAAATCACAGCTTCTAGAAGGTTTACATGATTTCTTAAAAAACACGAGTTTTTAGAAAATGTGTTTTATTTCATAAATGGAATCAACAAAGAATGCACATTCTATGTCATAACGACTTTCTATAGTTTGCGCATGCGTCTGGAAATAAGAAAATCATACTTCCCCCGTTTTCTAAAATCACAGTTTCTTAAAGGTTTACATGATTTCTTAAAAAACACGAGTTTTTAGAAAATGTGTTTTATTTCATAAATGGAATCAACAAAGTATGCACACTCTACATCATAACGACTTTCTATAGTTTGTGCATGCGTTTGGAAAAAAGAAAAGCTTACTTCCCCTGTTTTTTAAAATCACATCTTCTAGAAGGTTTACATGATTTCTTAAAAAGCACGAGTTTTTAGAAAATGTGTTTTATTTCATAAATGGAATCAACAAAGTATGCACATTCTACGTCATAACGACTTTCTATAGTTTGCGCATGCGTTCGTAAATAAGAAAAGCTTACATCCCCCGTTTTTTAAAATCACAGCTTCTAGAAGGTTTACATGATTTCTTAAAAAACACGAGTTTTTAGAAAATGTGTTTTATTTCATAAATGGAATCAACAAAGTATGCACATTCTACGTCACAATGACTTTCTATAGTTTTCGCATGAGTTTGGAAATAAGAAAAGCTTACTTCCCCCGTTTTTTAAAATCACAGCTTCTAGAAGGTTTACATGATTTCTTAAAAAACACGAGTTTTTAGAAAATGTGTTTTATTTCATAAATGGAATCAACAAAGTATGCACATTCTAGGTCATAACGAATTTCTATAGTTTGCGCATGCGTCCAGAAATAACAAAAGCTTACTTCGACCATTTTTTAAAATCACAGCTTCTAGAAGGTTTACATGATTTCTTAAAAAACACGAGTTTTTAGCAAATGTGTTTTATTTCATAAATGGAATCAACAAAGTATGCACATTCTACGTCATAACGATTTTCTATAGTTTGCGCGTTCGTCCGGAAATAAGAAAAGCTTACTTCCACCGTTTTTTAAAATCACAGCTTATAGAAGGTTTACACAATTTCGTAAAAAACACGTGTTTTTAGAAAATATGTTTTATTTCATAAATGGAATCTACAAAGTATGCACATTCTACGTCATAACGACTATCTATAGTTTGCGCATGCGTCCGGAAATAAGAAAAGCTTACTTCACCCGTTTTTTAAAATCACAACTTCTAGAAGGTTTACATCATTTCTTAAAAAACACGAGTTTTTAGAAAATGTGTTTTATTTCATAAATGGAATCAACAAAGTATGCACATTCTACGTCATAACGACTTTCTATAGTTTTCGCATGCGTTTGGAAATAAGAAAAGCTTACTTACCCCGTTTTTTAAAATCACAGTTCTAGAAGGTTTACATGATTTCTTAAAAAACACGAGTTTTTAGAAAATGTGCTTTATTTCATAAATGGAATCAACAAAGTATGCAAATTCTATGTCATAACGAATTTCTATAGTTTTTGCATGCATCCGGAAATAACAAAAGCTTAATTCCACCGTTTTTTAAAATCACAGCTTCTAGAAGGTTTACATGATTTCTTAAAAAACACGAGTTTTTAGAAAATGTGTTTTATTTCATAAATGGAATCAACAAAGTATGCACATTCTACGTCATAACGATTTTCTATAGTTTGCGCATTCGTCTGGAAATAACAAAAGCTTACTTCCACCGTTTTTTAAAATCACAGCTTATAGAAGGTTTACACGATTTCGTAAAAAACACGTGTTTTTAGAAAATGTGTTTTATTTCATAAAGGTAATCTACAAAGTATGTACATTCTACGTCATAACGACTTTCTATAGTTTGCGCATGCGTCCGGAAATAAGAAAAGCTTACTTCCCCCGTTTTTTAAAATCACAGCTTCTAGAAGGTTTACATGATTTCTTAAAAAACATGAGTTTTTAGAAAATGTGTTTTATGTCATAAATGGAATCAACAAAGTATGCACATTCTAAGTCATAACGACTTTCTATAGTTTGCGCATGCGTCCTGAAATAAGAAAAGCTTACTTCCACCGTTTTTTAAAATCACAGCTTATAGTAGGTTTACATGATTTCTTAAAAAACACGAGTTTTTAGAAAATGTGTTTTATTTCATAAATGGAATCTACAAAGTATGCACATTCTACGTCATAACGACTTTCTATAGTTTGTGCATGCGTCCGGAAATAAGAAAAGCTTACTTCCCCCGTTTTTTAAAATCACAGCTTCTAGAAGGTTTACATGATTTCTTAAAAAACACGAGTTTTTAGAAAATGTGTTTTATTTCATAAATGGAATCAACAAAGTATGCACATTCTACATCATAACGACTTTCTATAGTTTGTGCATGCGTCCGGAAATAAGAAAAGCTTACTTCCCCCATTTTTTAAAATCACAGCTTCTAGAAGGTTTACATGATTTCTTAAAAAACACGAGTTTTTAGAAAATGTGTTTTATTTCATAAATGGAATCAGAAAAGTATGCACATTCTACATCATAACAACTTTCTATAGTTTGCGCATGCGTTTGGAAATAAGAAAAGCTTACTTCCCCCGTTTTTTAAAATCACAGGTTCTAGAAGGTTTACATGATTTCTTAAAAAACAGTAGTTCTTAGAAAATATGTTTTATTTCATAAATGGAATCAACAAATTATGCACATTCTACGTCATAACGACTTACTATAGTTTGCGCATGCGTCCGGAAATAAGAAAATCTCACTTCCACCATTTTTTAAAATCACAGCTTCTAGAAGGTTTACATGATTTCTTAAAAAACATGAGTTTTTTTAAAATGTGTTTTATTTCATATATGGAATCAACAAAGTGTGCACATTCTACATCATAACGACTTTCTATAGTTTGCGCATGCGTCCGGAAATAAGAAAAGCTTACTTCCACCGTTTTTTAAAATCACAGCTTCTAGAAGGTTTACATGATTTCGTAAAAAACACGAGTTTTTAGAAAATGTGTTTTATTTCATAAATGGAATCTACAAAGTATGCACATTCTATGTCATAACGACTTTCTATAGTTTGCGCATGCGTCCGGAAATAAGAAAAGCTTACTTCCCCCGTTTTTTAAAATCACAGCTTCCAGAAGGTTTACATGATTTATAAAAAAACACGAGTTTTTAGAAAATGTGTTTTATTTCATAAATGGAATCAACAAAGTATGCACATTCTACGTCATAACGACTTTCTATAGTTTGTGCATGCGTCCGGAAATAAGAAAAGCTTACTTCCACCGTTTTCTAAAATCATAGCTTCTAAAAGGTTTACATGATTACATAAAAAACACGAGTTTTTAGAAAATGTGTTTTATTTCATAAATGGAATCAACAAAGTATGCACATTCTACGTCATAATGACTTTCTATAGTTTGCGCATTCGACCGGAAATAAGAAAAGCTTACTTCCACCGTTTTTTAAAATCACAGCTTTTTGAAGGTTTACATGATTTCGTAAAAAACATGAGTTTTTAGAAAATGTGTTTTATTTCATAAATGGAATCTACAAAGTATGCACATTCTACGTCATAACGACTTTCTATAGTTTGCGCATGCGTCCGGAAATAAGAAAAGTTTACTTCCACCGTTTTTTAAAATCACAGCTTCTAGAAGGTTTACATGATTTCGTAAAAAACACGAGTTTTTAGAAAATGTGTTTTATTTCATAAATGAAATCTACAAAGTATGCACATTCTACATCATAACAAATTTCTATAGTTTGCAAATGCGTCCGGAAATAAGAAAAGCTTACTTCCACCGTTTTTTAAAATCACAGCTTCTAGAAGGTTTACATGATTTCTTAAAAAAAACGAGTTTTTAGAAAATGTGTTTTATTTCATAAATGGAATCAACAAAGTATGCACATTCTACATCATAACGACTTTCTATAGTTTGGGCATGCGTTTGGAAATAAGAAAGGCTTACTTCCCCTGTTTTTTAAAATCACAGCCTCTAGAAGGTTTACATGATTTCTTAAAAAACATGAGTTTTTAGAAAATGTGTTTTATTTCATAAATGGAATCAACAAAGTATGCACATTCTACGTCATAACGTCTTTCTATAGTTTGCGCATGCTTTTGGAAATAAGAAAAGCTTACATCCCCCGTTTTTTAAAATCACAGCTTCTAGAAGGTTTACATGATTTCTTAAAAAACACGAGTTTTTAGAAAATTGTTTTATTTCATAAATGGAATCAACAAAGTATGCACATTCTACGTCATAACGACTTTCTATAGTTTGCACATGCGTCCGGAAATAAGAAAATCTTACTTCCACCATTTTTTAAAATCACAGCTTCTAGAAGGTTTACATGACTTCTTAAAAAAGACGAGTTTTTAGAAAATGTGTTTTATTTCATAAATGGAATCAACAAAGTATGCACATTCTACGTCATAATGATTTCAATAGTTTGCCCATGCGTTTGAAAATAAGAAAAGCCTACTTCCCCCGTTTTTTAAAATCACAGCTTCTAGAAGCTTTACATGATTTCTTAAAAAACACGAGTTTTTAGAAAATGTGTTTTATTTCATAAATGGAATCAACAAAGTATGCACATTCTACGTCATAACGAATTTCTATAGTTTGCGAATGCGTCCGGAAATAAGAAAAGCTTACTTCCACCGTTTTTTAAAATCACAGCTTCTAGAAGGTTTACATGATTTCTTAAAAAACACGAGTTTTTAGAAAATGTGTTTTATTTCATAAATGGAATAAATAAAGTATGCACATTCTACGTCATAACGACTTTCTATAGTTTGTGCATTCGTCCGGAAATAAGAAAAGCTTACTTCCCCCGTTTTTTAAAATCACAGCTTCTAGAAGGTTTACACGATTTCGTAAAAAACACGAGTTTTTAGAAAATGTGTTTTATTTCATAAATGGAATCTACAAACTATGCACATTCTACGTCATAATGACTTTCTATAGTTTGTGCAGGCGTCCGGAAATAAGAAAAGCTTACTTCCCCCGATTTTTAAAATCATAGCTTCTAGAAGGTTTACATGATTTCTTAAAAAACACGAGTTTTTAGAAAATGTGTTTTATTTCATATATGGAATCAACAAGGTATGCACATTCTACGTCATAACGACTTTCTATAGTTTGCGCATTTGTCCGGAAATAAGAAGAGCTTACTTCCCCCATTTTTTAAAATCACAGCTTCTAGAAGGTTTACATGATTTCTTAAAAAACACGAGTTTTTAGAAAATGTGTTTTATTTCATAAATGGAATCAACAAAGTATGCACATTCTACGTCACAACGACTTTCTATAGTTTGCGCATGCGTCCGGAAATAAGAAAAGCTTACTTCCACCGTTTTTTAAAATCACAGCTTTCTAGAAGGTTTACACGATTTTGTAAAAAACACGTGTTTTTAGCAAATGTGTTTTATTTCATAAATGGCATCTATAAAGTATGCACATTCTACGTCATAAAGACTTTCTATAGTTTGTGCATGCGTCCGGAAATAAGAAAAGCTTACTTCCCCCGTTTTTTAAAATCACAGCTTCTAGAAGGTTTATATGATTTCTTAAAAAACACGATTTTTGAGAAAATGTGTTTTATTTCATAAATGGAATCAACAAAGTATGCACATTCTACGTCATAACGACTTTATATATTTTGCGAATTCGACCGGAAATAAGAAAAGCTTACTTCCACCGTTTTTTAAAATCACAGCTTCTTGAAGGTTTACATGATTTCGTAAAAATCGCGAGTTTTTAGAAAATGCATTTTATTTCATAAATGGAATCTACAAAGTATGCACATTCTACGTCATAACGACTTTATATAGTTTGCGCATGCGTCCGGAAATAAGAAAAGCTTACTTCCCCCATTTTTTTAAATCACAGCTTCTAGAAGGTTTACATGATTTCTTAAAAAACACGAGTTTTTAGAAAATGTGTTTTATTTCATAAATGGAATCAACAAAGTATGCACATTCTACGTCATAATGACTTTCTATAGTTTGCGCATGCGTCCGGAAATAAGAAAAGCTTACTTCCCCCGTTTTTCTAAATCACAGAATCTAGAAGGTTTACTTGATTTCTTAAAAAACACGAGTTTCTAGATAATGTGTTTTATTTCATAAATGGAATCTACAAAGTATGCACATTCTACGTCATAAAAACTTTCTATAGTTTGCGCATGCATCCGAAAATAAGAAAAGCTTACTTCCACCATTTTTTAAAATCACAGCTTCTAGAAGGTTTACATGATTTCGTAAAAAACAAGAGTATTTAGAAAATGTGTTTTATTTCATAAATGGAATCTACAAAGTATGCACATTCTACATCATAACGACTTTCTATAGTTTGCGCATGCGTCCGGAAATAAGAAAAGCTTACTTCCCCCGTTTTTCTAAATCACAGCTTCTAGAAGGTTTACATGATTTCTTAAAAAACACGAGTTTTTAGATAATATGTTTTATTTCATAAATGGAATCAACAAAGTATGCACATTCTACGTCATAACGACTTTCTATAGTTTTCAATGCGTTTGGAAATAATAAAAGCTTACTTCCCCCGTTTTTTAAAATCACAGCTTCTAGAATGTTTACATGATTTCTTAAAAAACACGAGTTTTTAGAAAATGTGTTTTATTAAATAAATGGAATCAACAAAGTATGCACATTCTATGTCATAACGACTTTCTATAGTTTGCGCATGCGTCCGGAAATAAGAAAAGCTTACTTCCCCCGTTTTCTAAAATCACAGCTTCTAGAAGGTTTACATGATTTCTTAAAAAATACGAGTTTTTAGAAAATGTGTTTTATTTCATAAATGGAATCAACAAAGTATGCAAATTCTATGTCATAACGAATTTCTATAGTTTGCGTATGCGTCCAGAAATAACAAAAGCTTACTTCCACCATTTTTTAAAATCACAGCTTCTAGAAGGTTTACATGATTTCTTAAAAAACACGAGTTTTTCGAAAATGTGTTTTATTTCATAAATGGAATCAATAAAGTATGCACATTCTACATCATAACGACTTTCTATAGTTTGTGCATGCGTCCGGAAATAAGAAAAGCTTACTTCCCCGTTTTTTAAAATCACAGCTTCTAGAAGGTTTACATGATTTCTTAAAAAACACGAGTTTTTAGAAAAAGTGTTTTATTTCATAAATGGAATCAACAAAGTATGCACATTCTACATCATAATGACTTTCTATAGTTTGCGCATGCATTTGGAAATAAGAAAAGCTTACTTCCCCCGTTTTTTAAAATCACAGCTTCTAGAAGGTTTACATGATTTCTTAAAAAACAGTAGTTCTTAGAAAATATGTTTTATTTCATAAATGGAAACAACAATGTATGCACATTCTACGTCATAACGACTTTCTATAGTTTGCGCATGCGTCCAGAAATAAGAAAAGCTTACCTCCACCATTTTTTAAAATCACAGCTTCTAGAAGGTTTACATGATTTCTTAAAAAACATGAGTTTTTTTAGAATGTGTTTTATTTCATATATGGGATCGACAAAGTGTGCACATTCTACATCATAACGACTTTCTATAGTTTGCGCATGCGTCCGGAAATAAGAAAAGCTTACTTCCACCGTTTTTTAAAATCACAGCTTCTAGAAGGTTTACATTATTTCGTAAAAAACACGAGTTTTTAGAAAATGTGTTTTATTTCATAAATGGAATCTACAAAGTATGCACATTCTATGTCATAACGACTTTCTGTAGTTTGCGCATGCGTCCGGAAATAAGAAAAGCTTACTTCCCCCGTTTTTTAAAATCACAGCTTCTAGAAGGTTTACATGATTTCTAAAAAAACACGAGTTTTTAGAAAATGTGTTTTATTTCATAAACGGAATCAACAAAGTATCCACATTCTACGTCATAACGACTTTCTATAGTTTGCGCATGCGTCCGGAAATAAGAAAAGATTACTTCCACCGTTTTTTAAAATCATAGATTCTAAAAGGTTTACATGATTACATAAAAAACACGAGTTTTTAGAAAATGTTTTTTATTTCATAAATGGAATCAACAAAGTATGCACATTCTACGTCATAACGACTTTCTATAGTTTGCGCATTCGACCGGAAATAAGAAAAGCATACTTCCACCGTTTTGTAAAATCACAGCTTCTTGAAGGTTTACATGATTTCGTAAAAAACACGAGTTTTTAGAAAATGTGTTTTATTTCATAAATGGAATCTACAAAGTATGCACATTCTATGTCATAACGACTTTCTATAGTTTGCGCATGCGTCCGGAAATAAGAAAAGTTTACTTCCACCGTTTTTTAAAATCACAGCTTCTAGAAGGTTTACATGATTTCGTAAAAAACACGAGTTTTTAGAAAATGTGTTTTATTTCATAAATGGAATAAAAAAGGAATCACATTCTACATCATAACGAATTTCTATAGTTTGGAAATGCGTCCGGAAATAAGAAAAGCTTACTTCCCCCGTTTTTTAAAATCACAGCTTCGAGTAGGTTTACATGATTTCTTAAAAAACACGAGTTTTTAGAAAATGTGTTTTATTTCATAAATGGATTCAACAAAGTATGCACATTCTACGTCATAACGTCTTTCTATAGTTTGCGCATGCTTTTGGAAATAAGAAAAGCTTACATCCCCCGTTTTTTAAAATCACAGCTTCTAGAAGGTTTACATGATTTCTTAAAAAACATGAGTTTTTAGAAAATTGTTTTATTTCATAAATGGAATCAACAAAGTATGCACATTCTACGTCATAACGACTTTATATAGTTTGCGCATTCGACCGGAAATAAGAAAAGCTTACTTCCAGCGTTTTTTAAAATCACAGCTTCTTGAAGGTTTACATGATTTCGTAAAAAACACGAGTTTTTAGAAAATGCGTTTTATTTCATAAATGGAATCTACAAAGTATGCACATTCTACGTCATAACGACTTTCTATAGTTTGCGCATGCGTCCGGAAATAAGAAAAGCTTACTTCCCCCATTTTTTTAAATCACAGCTTCTAGAAGGTTTACATGATTTCTTAAAAAACACGAGTTTTTAGAAAATGTGTTTTATTTCATAAATGGAATCAACAAAGTATGCACATTCTACGTCATAACGACTTTCTATAGTTTGCGCATGCGTCCGGAAATAAGAAAAGCTTACTTCCCCCGTTTTTCTAAATCACAGCTTCTAGAAGGTTTACATGATTTCTTAAAAAACAGGAGTTTTTAGATAATGTGTTTTATTTCATAAATGGAATCTACAAAGTATGCACATTCTACGTCATAACAACTTTCTATAGTTAGCGCATGCGTCCGAAAATAAGAAAAGCTTACTTCCACCATTTTTTAAAATCACAGCTTCTAGAAGGTTTACATGATTTCGTAAAAAACAAGAGTTTTTAGAAAATGTGTTTTATTTCATAAATGGAATCTACAAAGTATGCACATTCTACATCGTAACGACTTTCTATAGTTTGCGCATGCATTTGGAAATAAGAAAAGCTTACTTCCCCTGTTTTTTAAAATCACAGCTTCTAGAAGGTTTACATGATTTCTTAAAAAACACGAGTTTTTAGAAAATGTGTTTATTTCATAAATGGAATCAACAAAGTATGCACATTCTACGTCATAACGTCTTTCTATAGTTTGCGCATGCTTTTGGAAATAAGAAAAGCTTACATCCCCCGTTTTTTAAAATCACAGCTTCTAGAAGGTTTACATGATTTCTTAAAAAACATGAGTTCTTAGAAAATTGTTTTATTTCATAAATGGAATCAACAAAGTATGCACATTCTACGTCACAATGACTTTCTATAGTTTGCGCATGCGTCCGGAAATAAGAAAAGCTTACTTCCACCATTTTTTAAAATCACAGCTTTCTAGAAGGTTTACACGATTTCGTAAAAAACACGTGTTTTTAGCAAATGTGTTTTATTTCATAAATGGCATCTATAAAGTATGCACATTCTACGTCATAATGACTTTCTATAGTTTGCGCATGCGTCCGGAAATAAGAAAAGCTTACTTCCCCCGTTTTTTAAAATCACAGCTTCTAGAAGGTTTACATGATTTCTTAAAAAACATGAGTTTTTAGAAAATGTGTTTTATTTCATAAATGGAATCAACAAAGTATGCACATTCTACGTCATAACGACTTTATATAGTTTGCGAATTCGACCGGAAATAAGAAAAGCTTACTTCCACCATTTTTTAAAATCACAGCTTCTTGAAGGTTTACATGATTTCGTAAAAAACACGAGTTTTTAGAAAATGCGTTTTATTTCATAAATGGAATCTACAAAGTATGCACATTCTACGTCATAACGACTTTCTATAGTTTGCGCATGCGTCCGGAAATAAGAAAAGCTTACTTCCCCCGTTTTTCTAAATCAAAGGTTCTAGAAGGTTCACTTGATTTCTTAAAAAACACGAGTTTTTAGATAATGTGTTTTATTTCATAAATGGAATCTACAAAGTATGCACATTCTACGTCATAAAGACTTTCTATAGTTTGCGCATGCGTACCGAAATAAGAAAAGCTTACTTCCCCCGTTTTTTAAAATCACAGCTTCTAGAAGGTTTACATGATTTCTTAAAAAACATGAGTTTTTAGAAAATGTGTTTTATTTCATAAATGGAATCAACAAAGTATGCACATTCTAAGACATAACGAATTTCTATAGTTTGCGCATGCGTCCGGAAATAAGAAAAGCTTACTTCCACCGTTTTTTAAAATCACAGCTTCTAGAAGGTTTACATGATTTCGTAAAAAACACGAGTTTTTAGAAAATGTGTTTTATTTCATAAATCGAATCTACAAAGTATGCACGTTCTACGTCATAACGACTTTCTATAGTTTGCGCATGCGTCCGGAAATAAGAAAAGCATACTTCCCCCGTTTTTTAAAATCATAGCTTCTAGAAGGTTTACATGATTTCTTAAAAAACAAGAGTTTTTAGAAAATGTGTTTTATTTCATAAATGGAATCAACAAAGTATGCACATTCTACGTCACAACGACTTTCTATAGTTTGCGCATGCGTTTGGAAATAAGAAAAGCTTACTTCCACCGTTTTTTAAAATCACAGCTTCTAGAAGGTTTACATGATTTTGTAAAAAACAAGTGTTTTTAGAAAATGTGTTTTATTTCAAAAATGGAATCTACAAATTATGCACATTCTACGTCAGAACGACTTTCTATAGTTTTCGCATGCCTCCGGAAATAAGAAAAGCTTACATCCACCGTTTTTTAAAATCACAGCTTCTAGAAGGTTTAGATGATTTCGTAAAAAAAACGAGTTTTTAGAGAATGTGTTTTATTTCATAAATGGAATCTATAAATTCTGCACATTCTACGTCATAACGACTTTCTATAGTTTGCGCATGCGTCTGGAAATAAGATAAGCTTACTTCCACCGTTTTTTTAAATCACAGCTTCCAGAAGGTTTACATGATTTCTTAAAAAACACGAGTTTTTAGAAAATGTGTTTTATTTCATAAATGGAATCTACAAAGTATGCACATTCTACGTCATAACGACTTTCTATAGTTTGCGCATGCGTCTGGAAATAAGAAAAGCTTACTTCCCCCGTTTTTGAAAATCACAGCTTCTAGAAGGTTTACATGATTTCTTAAAAAACACGAGTTTTTAGAAAATGTGTTTTATTTCATAAATGGAATCAACAAAGTATGCACATTCTACGTCATAACGACTTTCTATAGTTTGCGCATGCGTTTGGAAATAAGAAAAGCTTACTTCCCCGTTTTTTAAAATCACAGCTTCTAGAAGGTTTACATGATTTCTTAAAAAACACTAATTTTTAGAAAATATGTTTTATTTCATAAATGGAATCAACAAAGTATGCACATTCTACATCATAACGGCTTTTTATAGTTTGCGCATGCGTACGGAAATAAGAAAAACTTACTTCCACCGTTTTTTAAAATCACAGCTTCTAGAAGGTTTACATGATTTCGTAAAAAACACGAGTTTTTAGAAAATGTGTTTTATTTCATAAATGCAATCTACAAAGTATGCACATTCTACGTCATAACGACTTTCTATAGTTTGCGCATGCCTCCGGAAATAAGAAAAGCTTACTTCCCCCGTTTTTTAAAATCATAGCTTCTAGAAGGTTTACATGATTTCTTAAAAAACACGAGTTTTTAGAAAATGTGTTTTATTTCATAAATGGAATCCACAAAGTATGCACATTCTACGTCATAAGGACTTTCTATAGTTTGCGCATGCGTCTGGAAATAAGAAAAGTTACTTCCACCGTTTTTTAAAATCACAGCTTCTAGAAGGTTTACATGATTTCATAAAAAACACGAGTTTTTAGAAAATGTGTTTGTTTCATAAATAGAATCAACAAAGTATGCACATTCTACGTCATAACGACTTTCCATAGTTTGTGCATTCGACCGGAAAGAAGAAAAGCTTACTTCCACCGTTTTTTAAAATCACAGCTTCTTGAAGGTTTACATGATTTCGTAAAAAACACGAGTTTTTAGAAAATGTGTTTTATTTCATAAATGGAATATACAAAGTATGCACATTCTACGTCATAACGATTTTCTATAGTTTGCGCATGCGTCCGGAAATAAGAAAAGCTTACTTCCCCCGTTTTTTTAAATCACAGCTTCTAGAAGGTTTACATGATTTCTTAAAAAACACGAGTTTTTAGAAAATGTGTTTTATTTCATAAATGGAATCAACAAAGTATGCACATTCTATGTCATAATGACTTTCTACAGTTTGCGCATGCGTCCGGAAATAAGAAAAGCTTACTTCCCCCGTTTTTTTAAATCACAACTTCTAGAAGGTTTACATGATTTCTTAAAAAACACGAGTTTTTAGAAAATGTGTTTTATTTCATAAATGGAATCAACAAAGTATGCACATTCTATGTCATAATGACTTTCTACAGTTTGCGCATGCGTCCGGAAATAAGAAAAGCTTACTTCCCCCGTTTTTTAAAATCACAGCTTCTAGAAGGTTTACATGATTTCTAAAAAAACATGAGTTTTTAGAAAATGTGTTTTATTTCATAAATGGAATCTACAAAGTATGCACATTCTACATCATAACGACTTTCTATAGTTTACGCATGCGTCCGGAAATAAGAAAAGTTTACTTCCACCGTTTTTTAAAATCACAGCTTCTAGAATGTTTACATGATTTCGTAAAAAACATGAGTTTTTAGAAAATGTGTTTTATTTCATAAATGGAATCTACAAAGTATGCACATTCTACGTCATAATGACTTTCTATAGTTTGCACATGCGTCCGGAAATAAGAAAAGCTTACTTCCCCCGTTTTTTAAAATCACAGCTTCTAGAACGTTTACATGATTTCTTAAAAAACACGAGTTTTTAGAAAATGTGTTTTATTTCGTAAATGGAATCAACAAAGTATGCACATTCTACATCATAACGACTTTCTATAGTTTGCGCATGCGTTTGGAAATAAGAAAAGCTTACTTCCCCTGTTTTTTAAAATCACAGCTTCTAGAAGGTTTACATGATTTCTTAAAAAACACGAGTTTTTAGAAAATGTGTTTTATTTCATAAATGGAATCAACAAAGTATGCACATTATACGTCATAACGTCTTTCTATAGTTTGCGCATGCTTTTGGAAATAAGAAAAGCTTACATCCCCCGTTTTTTAAAATCACATCTTCTAGAAGGTTTACATGATTTCTTAAAAAACATGAGTTTTTAGAAAATTGTTTTATTTCATAAATGGAATCAACAAAGTATGCACATTCTATGTCATAACGTCTTTCTATAGTTTGCACATGCGTCCGGAAATAAGAAATGCTTACTTCCACCATTTTTTAAAATCACAGCTTCTAGAAGGTTTACATGACTTCTTAAAAAACACGAGTTTTTAGAAAATGTGTTTTATTTCATAAATGGAATCAACAAAGTATGCACATTCTACGTCATAACGATTTCTATAGTTTTAGCATGCGTTCGGAAATAAGAAAAGCTTACTTCCCCCGTTTTTTAAAATCATAGCTTCTAGAAGGTTTACATGATTTCTTAAAAAACAAGAGTTTTTAGAAAATGTGTTTTATTTCATAAATGGAATCAACAAAGTATGCACACTCTACGTCATAATGACTTTCTATAGTTTGCGAATGCGTCCGGAAATAAGAAAAGCTTACTTCCACCGTTTTTTAAAATCACGGCTTCTAGAAGGTTTACATGATTTCATAAAAAACATGAGTTTTTAGAAAATGTGTTTTATTTGATAAATGGAATCAACAAAGTATGCACATTCTATGTCATAACGACTTTCTATAGTTTGCGCATTCGTCCGGAAATAAGAAAAGCTTACTTCCACTGTTTTTTAAAATCACAGCTCTAGAAGGTTTACACGATTTCGTAAAAAACACGTGCTTTTAGAAAATGTGTTTTATTTCATAAATGGAATCTACAAATTATGCACATTCTACGTCATAACGACTTTCTATAGTTTGCGCATGCGTCCGGAAATAAGAAATGCTTACTTCCCCCGTTTTTTGAAATCACAGCTTCTAGAAGGTTTACATGATTTCTTAAAAAACACGAGTTTTTAGAAAATGTGTTTTATTTCATAAATGGAATCAACAAAGTATGCACATTCTACGTCATAACGACTTTCTATAGTTTGTGCATGCGTCCGGAAATAAGAAAAGCTTACTTCCACCGTTTTTTAAAATCACAGCTTCTAGAAGGTTTACATGATTTCGTAAAAAACATGAGTTTTTAGAAAATGTGTTTTATTTCATAAATGGAATCTACAAAGTATTCACATTCTACGTCATAACGACTTTCTATAGTTTGCGCATGCGTCCGGAAATAAGAAAAGCTTACTTTCCCCGTTTTTTAAAATCACAGCTTCTAGAAGGTTTACATGATTTCGTAAAAAACACGAGTTTTTAGAAAATGTGTTTTATTTCATAAATGGAATCTTCAAAGTATGCACATTCTACATCATAACGATTTTCTATAGCTTGCGCATGCGTCCGGAAATAAGAAAAGCTTACTTCCCCCGTTTTTTAAAATCACAGCTTCTAGAAGGTTTACATGATTTCTAAAAAAACACGAGTTTTTAGAAAATGTGTTTTATTTCATAAATGGAATCAACAAAGTATGCACATTCTACGTCATAACGACTTTCTATAGTTTGCGCATGCGTCCGGAAATAAGAAAAGCTTACTTCCACCGTTTTTTAAAATCACAGCTTCTAGAAGGTTTACATGATTTCATAAAAAACACGAGTTTTTAGAAAATGTGTTTTATTTCATAAATGGAATCAACAAAGTATGCACATTCTATGTCATAATGACTTTCTATAGTTTGCGCGTTCGACCGGAAATAAAAAAAGATTACTTCCCCCGTTTTTTAAAATCACAGCTTCTTGAAGGTTTACATGATTTCGTAAAAAACATGAGTTTTTAGAAAATGTGTTTTATTTCATAAATGGAATCTACAAAGTATGCACATTCTACGTCATAACGACTTTCTATAGTTTGCGCATGCGTCCGGAAATAAGAAAAGCTTACTTCCCCCGTTTTTTTAAATCACAGCTTCTAGAAGGTTTACATGATTTCTTAAAAAACACGAGTTTTTAGAAAATGTGTTTTATTTCATAAATGGAATCTACAAAGTATGCACATTCTACGTCATAACGAGTTTCTATAGTTTGCGCATGCGTCCGGAAATAAGAAAAGCTTACTTCCCCCATTTTTCTAAATCACAGCTTCTAGAAGGTTTACATGTTTTCTTAAAAAACACAAGTTTTTAGATAATGTGTTTTATTTCATAAATGGAATATACAAAGTATGCACATTCTATGTCATAACGACTTTCTATAGTTTGTGCATGCGTCCGGAAATAAGAAAAGCTTACTTCCACCATTTTTTAAAATCACAGTTTCTAGAAGCTTTACATGATTTCGTAAAAAACACGAGTTTTTAGAAAATGTGTTTTATTTCATAAATGGAATCTACAAAGTATGCACATTCTACGTCATAACGACTTTCTATAGTTTGCACATGCGTCCGGAAATAAGAAAAGCTTACTTTCCCCGTTTTTTAAAATCACAGCTTCTAGAAGGTTTACATGATTTCTTAAAAAACACGAGTTTTTAGAAAATGTGTTTTATTTCATAAATGGGATCAACAAAGTATGCGATTTAAACAAAGTTCTTATAGGCTGTAAGCCTCAGACAAATGGATGGCGATTCTTGGAGCGATTTCTTGGAGCGACGGAGGTTTTTACTGGGCATGGCGGAACCCTAGGAGCTGGGGATGAGCGCAGGTCGGCCTGCGGCTGTCAGTGACGCGGTTTTATCCACAATCACTTTCCTTGCACGGTTGGTGGCGGATATCTAGGAACCCCGTCCGGTTTGTATACAAAACCCTGTTCACATTTTACCCTGGTCTATGTTTTTACCTGGGTTACGGTGGGCTAGTGGTAGCTAGTAACCATGGCTACGTATGACGACCGCATAGATTATTCCTTTGACCCATCTGATGATGCGGCCATATGGACTCAACCTTCGGGCGCCGGGTGGCAGGTAGGGTTATATCCTGGGGAAGGAGGGGTGGAGGTTACATCTGCTGTGGAAAGTGCCGCTCTGGTCTTCTCACCATCTGGTTTTCTTAATATTTCTCTGGGCTTGGGACCGATATCTACTCCCTCCCCCGATATCCCACCTATAACGCCTTTAAAGGATGCGGGGGCTCTTTGGTCTTCGGAACAGGTCTTAACTGCACTAGAGGGCTCGAAGGACAGGCATAAGGGTCCTGATTTTGCATCTGAGGGACATCTTGGAACTGTTGGCGGGGTTGATTCTACTGCGGCTCCACTTCCTGTTTTATGTGCTGTGGAGGGTGGGAATTTGCACGTGGTCGGGACAATTAGAACCTCACGAACACCGGGGTTTTGCCAGCCCCTGTTTGGGTTCCGGTACTAGCTCGGATGAATGGGGAGGACCTTCTTCCGGGGATAATGCACAGCAGGGGAAACGGGGTAAAAAGCGTTGGCTGAAGCTTAGCAGGACAAAATACAACTACGCCCTGGGGGAAGATATCGAGTGGAATCGATTGGTCAAGATGACCGGTATCACCTTGGTTGGCAAAGCATTAGGCAGATCCTTTTCTCTCAGCACCATCGAAGCTTGGGTGGGGGAGCATTGGGCTGGTACCTTGGGCTATACTCCGGAGGTTGTGGAGCTAACACGCAACTGGTTTGCTTTCAATTTCCATGAGGAGGAACATACCAGATGGGTTCTGAATTCAAACTGGAGTTGGGACCACTGTCCGGTGATGATCAAACCTTGGCATCCGATGTTTGATGCTAGTCGGGAAAGACTGGATATTGTTCCACTGTGGGTTCGGCTCCCAGGTTTACCCCTTCATTACTGGTCGGAGCGCCATTTCAGGGGGATTGGCAACATGATTGGTACATATTTAGATGGGGACTATAGTTTTCTTCATACCCGCCAGAGGAAGGTTGCCCGTATCCTGGTCAATCTGAATATCAGAGATGGAGTCGTACCGGATGTTACCCTCAGCTGGGGACCCTATGTGTATACGCAGAAATTGGATTATGAAAATGTTCCTTTCAGATGCCACCGCTGTCATGCTTATGGTCATCCGATCGCTGAATGTAAACTTCCTTTTCGTCGGAAAAATATTGGTTCGCACAAAGCCCCTATTGCTGAGGTTGTTTCTCCTCCCTTGGAGGACCCTGTGGCTGTACCCCTTCCTAATGTGGTTTTGGACAAGGGTCATGGTTCTCCTCGGGACTCGGCGGACGCTCGACCTGCTTGCACTTCTACACCGGTTTCGGGTGCTTTGGGGGCTGGGGCTGATGTCTTACCAAAGGAGATGGGAGTGGAGGCGCCACTCACTGGGGAAGCGTTTCCTGGTACTACTGCTTTGGAGCCCTCTCGTCAGACAACTATTACGGAACCTGGGTCTTCGTTCGTGGGTATACCTCATTCCATTACTCCTCTGTCCTTACATTTTGTTTTAAAGAATTTGTCTTTTGATAATCCTGACTGGATAGAGGCTTTGAAAAATTTGAATATCTCTACGGCAATGGAGTTGGATTTACCCAACTGCTTAGACCCTACTCTCCCTTCCTGCTCCTCTACTCTGTCAAACTCTGGGGTGCTGCTGATTGACCATCCCTCTGTGGCTGAACCTGGGCCTACTAAAGACCTCTCCCCCTCCTCCTCCACCACATCATCCGACTCCGGTTATTTCCTACGTTCCCTTTTGAAGATCTCCCCGGGTGGGTTGGGTACTGGGGTCAACACTATTGTCAAACCTGGAAAGGGCAGAGGCAGAAAATCCCATCTATCTAAGGCACAAACCAAGGCTAAGATGGACCTCATGGACGGCAAACAAGTGACTATTGATCGGGCGCTTAGAGCGGTGCGAGCCCAAAAGCGGGGTCATTGATGAAGGTGATGTCTTTTAACTGCCGGGGTCTAGCTGGTCCCCATAAAAGATCAGCATTGCGTAGAGTGGTATCTCTTGAACACCCAGATATCATTCTGCTTCAAGAAACTATGGGTCTGGGGGAGACTATTAAATCTTTACTTGAAGTATGGTTTGGTGGCTGGAATTTTGCCACCTTGGATGCTCGGGGCCGGTCTGGTGGGCAGGCTATCGGCTGGAATACCCACTCGGTTCAGTGTCATAATCTTTGGGGGATGGAAGGGGCTTTGGGGATGAAATGCACATCTTTGGACTTCAGTGAGATATTCACGGTGGTTAATATTTATGGACCATACTTGAACCGGGTTCCTTTTTGGGAATCCCTTTTCTCTCACCCCTTGTTACATGAGGGGAACCTATTAATCGGAGGGGATTTGAATTTCTCACTTGGGCCGGCAGAAGTGTGGGGCAACAGAGCTCGGCCTGATCCATTGACTGATTTCTTCACTCATCAGTTGGTCACTCGAAATCTGCTTGATATCGAGCCGACACTACTTAAACCTACTTGGAGAAATAACAGAACTGGAGATTACAGAGTAGAAAAACGTTTAGATCGTTTTCTGGTGTCTGAACTTTTTGTAGATAGGAACTATCTACTGAGGCAGTGGGTTGGCTCGAGGGGCTCATCAGATCACTTTCCTATTTTCATGGAGATGCGGGATGGTTCGTCGAAACCCGCTGGGCCACTAAAGTTTAATAAGATCTAGCTTAATGATGAGACCTTTACTGAACTTATTGGATCCACTTGGGTACTCTACAACCCTGGGATGGGCCTCTCTGCCTCACAACAGTTCTCAGACAATATCAAAAGGATTAAAGGGCCGGTGAAGACTTGGGCTTATGATAAGAATCATAGGGATGATAGGGAACTTAAGACTATTGAACTGGAGCTGCAATCCATTTATGAGTCTGGATCTAGGGGTCTTGGAACACCGGATGAGAAAGTCCATTTGGTCTCACTGGAGGGTCGAAAAAATAAGCTTTTATTGGTAAAGAGGAAACTTGGAGATTAAAGAGCAGGGCTCTATGGCTATCGGCTGGGGATGAGAACACAAAATTCTTTCATGCCTATGCAAAGGGAAGAAAGGCGGCCAATACCATTTGGAGTCTGGAAGACAATTTGGGAAATTCCCAGAAGTCCTTTGATAGTATGGCTAGGGTTGGGGTAAATCATTTCAAAAATCTCTTCAAAGCCCCTACACAGGCTAACATTTTGGAGGTGGTCAGGATGGCTCAAATGTTTCCTCGGTTTGTGGAAGAGGCAGACAATCTTTCCCTGATGGCTACTGTTACTGAAGATGAATTAAAAGGGGTTTTACAGAGTCTTCAAAAAGACAAAATCCTGGGACCGGATGGATGGACGGTGGAATTTATTCTTGCACTCTTTGATCTTATCGGAAATGATCTTCTGCAGATGGTTGATGACACTCGTAGATCGGGAAAAATTCCTGCTGCCATGAACTCCACTTTTATTGCCCTTATTCCAAAAACGGATAACTCTTCCTCTTTAGGTGACTTCAGACCCATCTCTTTGTGCAACTATGTATATAAAGTGGTGTCAAAGATCATTGCTAGGCGGCTAAAGGGTATACTGTCCACTCATATTTCGGAGGAACAATTTTGATTTCTGGAAGGACGACAAATTCATGAGGCAATTGGTGTAGCTCAGGAAGGCATACATAGTATGAAAGCTCGGAAAATCAAAGGAGCCATTATCAAGATTGATTTATCTAAAGCATATGATAAGGTGAGTTGGTTGTATATTCATTTACTCCTCACTCATCTGGGTTTTGCTGTGGATTTTATCAGGTGGATTATGAGTTGTATAACTACCGTATCCTTTGTGGTGCTCATCAATGGTGCTGCCTCTCCTTTTTTCCAGTCTGAGAGAGGCCTTCGTCAGGGATGTCCACTATCCCCTTTACTTTTCCTGCTGGTTGCTGAGGGGCTTAGTAAAGCACTGAAAAAAGCTTGCAGGGATGGCACCCTTCATGGTATCCAAGTGGCTCCTAATTTTTTTATCACACATCTGCTGTTCGTGGATGATATCCTTATCTTCTGCACTGGTTCGGTTAGGGACATGGAAACCCTACAGGACATTTTTCAACTTTTTTCAGCTGCTACGGGAATGGAGATCAATGAGCGAAAATCCACCCTATCAACTCACCTGCTCAGGGATTTTGGGATTGTGGATATAGGTAGGATTTTCCCATATACCTCCCTACCTCTTGATGATGGCTTCTGTTATCTTGGGTTTCATTTAAAACAAAATGCCTATACAAAACAGGACTGGCAATGGCTTATTGAAAAAATTCACAAGAGGTTGAAGGTCTGGAGCCACAGGCGGTTATCGCGGGCAGGTCGGCTGGTTCTGGTGAAATCGGTATTGGAGGCCATTCCGGTCTATTGGATGTCCCTCTCGTGGATTCCAAAAGGAACACTGGAGAAAGCACGTCAATTATGATTTCGTTTCTTATGGAGCGGTAAAGGTGACTATGTATCCCCATGGGTTCGCTGGCAGAAGATCGCCATCCCGAAAGCATTAGGGGGATGGGGTCTTAAAAATATACATCTTTTCGCCAGGGCTTTGGCAGCTAAAGGAGTGTGGAGACTGTTAAAATCGGAGAGCCTTTGGACTAAAGTTGTTTTTCGGAAATATATTGCCCCTGTATCAACTTTGGATTGGGTGCGGACGGTGGATAAGTCACATTTGGGATGCTCCATTATTTGGAAAGCTATCATCTATTCATTCCCGGTGGTAGGAGATCTGCTTGCGTGGAATGTTGGAAATGGGCAGGCACTCTGTGTAGGGGAGGATCCGTGGTTTGGAAGTGCTAGTCATCACATTTTAAATGGTACTCTGATCTCTTATCTACGGGACTTGGGTATCACACATCTATCTCATTTGGCTGCTCCGGATAGGATACATCCGTGGACACAGTCATGGGTGGATGTGGATTCATTGGCACTTTCTGTGGCCGATCGGGTGGATTTGCGGGCTTATTTAGGTGCCTTAACTCGATCACATATACATATACGGGACAGGGACGACTGCTTGGTATGGGAAGGCGCCCCAACTGGCTTGTACACACCCAAGGAGGGATACATCATCCTGATTCATTTCCTGAATCCTCGTGAGCTGGTAGGGTGGTGGAAAATGATCTGGAAGATATACTGTCCATTGAAACATCGTCTTTTTATGTGGAATGTTCTCGAAAACACTGTACCTACCTGGGAATTTTTACAGAGGAAGAATCGGGTTGGGCCGGGCTGGTGCATCTTATGCAAAGCCAGCGAGAAAACCTGTTGTCACTTATTCCTTCAGTGTCCTTTTACGGTGCAAGTTTGGGCGGAATGTTCCAGAATTGTTAATGCTTCTCTGGATTGGGCAGGGTTTACTGTACTGGAGGCCTGGACTCAGTGGGTTTCGGAACCTATTGGAAAAATTTTCTTAAACCTTCCGTTATTGGTTGCGTGGGGCATTTGGATGGCTCGGAATATGATGATATTCAATGAGAAACAATGCACTCCAGTGGTAACTGCTGTTCAGATATGTGGTTTCCGAGAGGCTTTCCCTCATCACATCAAAGTGGCAAAACAGAGAGTGGTCCTTCCTTTGGACATTGATGAGACTATGCCTTGGGGATTTTATGACGGATCTGCTTTGGGTTTAAACTGCGGGGGTGGGGCAACACTACATCTCTCTATAAACCATACATTCAACCTGTCTTGGGGACTGGGGGAGGGAGGAAATAATTATGCTGAAATTATGAGTTTAAAACTTCTTCTCATCTTTGCACAGGAAAAGGGATGTCACAGGTTAAATGTATATGGTGATTCTATGAATGTCACAAATTGGACAAATGGCACACAACAATGCAGGGATATTAGACTCGATAATATTCTTCAGGACATTCTGCAACAGAAACTTTCTTTTTTACATTTTTCTTGCAGACATGTATATAGGGAGAACAACAAGGAGGCGGATGAGGCTTCTAAGGTTGGCAGGGACTTGGCAGTGGGGTTGTGGAAAGTGAAGGAATACAACAATGGAACTCTCTATGAGTACTATCATAGACCCTTTATGGACGACATGCTTGGTATAGGATCGGTTCAGGCACAGGCCTAGGACAGGTCTTTTTTTTGGAATATGAACAGTTATTGATACTTGATGGCAGGGAGGTTTTTTGTTAAAACAAAATTGCTACAGTTATATCAGTGGACACTTGCAAGAGACTCGAGGAGTCATCTTGGTTTTTTCTTAAATTATGCTTACTAGTTCTTTTAAACTTGGTAACTTTCTACCGTGGGTAGTTACTATGAACAGATCGGATGGTTGTAAATGAACCGTTATGGTTTTATGACTTGTTTTATTGCTCCTTAAGTGGACAACTGGATGTTTCTACACATCTCTGTGAACTTACTTTTTTGCTCCTTAAGTGGACAACTGTATGCTTACTCTGCATATTCAGAATGTAATTTCTTCACCAGCTGAAATGAAATTACGCTTTTTTCCATGGAAAAAAAAAAAACAAAGTATGCACATTCTACATCATAACGACTTTCTATAGTTTGCGAATGCGTCCGGAAATAAGAAAAGCTTACTTCCACCGTTTTTTAAAATCACAGCTTCTAGAAGGTTTACATGATTTCTTAAAAAACACGAGTTTTTAGAAAATGTGTTTTATTTCATAAATGGAATCAACAAAGTATGCAAATTCTACGTCATAACGACTTTCTATAGTTTGCGCATTCGTCCGGAAATAAGAAAAGCTTACTTCCAACGTTTTTTAAAATCACAGCTTCTAGAAGGTTTACACGATTTCGTAAAAAACACGTGTTTTTAGAAAATGTGTTTTATTTCATAAATGGAATCTACAAAGTATGCACATTCTACGTCATAACGACTTTCTATAGTTTGCGCATGCGTCCGGAAATAAGAAAAGCTTACTTCCCCCGTTTTTTAAAATCACAGCTTCTAGAAGGTTTACATGATTTCTTAAAAGACACGAGTTTTTAGAAAATGTGTTTTATTTCATAAATGGAATCAACAAAGTATGCACATTCTATGTCATAATGACTTTCTATAGTTTTTGCATGCGTCCGGAAATAAGAAAAGCTTACTTCCACCGTTTTTTAAAATAACAGCTTCTAGAAGGTTTACATGATTTCGTAAAAAACACGAGTTTTTAGAAAATGTGTTTTATTTCATAAATGGAATCTACAAAGTATGCACATTCTACGTCATAATGACTTTCTATAGTTTGCGCATGCGTCCGGAAATAAGAAAAGCTTACTTCCCCCGTTTCTTAAAATCACAGCTTCTAGAAGGTTTACATGATTTCGTAAAAAACACGAGTTTTTAGAAAATGTGTTTTATTTCATAAATGGAATCTACAAAGTATGCACATTCTACGTCATAACGACTTTCTATAGTTTGCGCATGCGTCCGGAAATAAGAAAAGCTTACTTCCCCCGTTTTTTAAAATCACAGCTTCTAGAAGGTTTACATGATTTCGTAAAAAACACGAGTTTTTAGAAAATGTGTTTTATTTCATAAATGGAATCTACAAAGTATACACATTCTACGTCATAACGACTTTCTATAGTTTGCGCATGTGTCCGGAAATAAGAAAAGCTTACTTCCCCCGTTTTTTAAAATCACAGCTTCTAGAAGGTTTACATGATTTCTTAAAAAACACGAGTTTTTAGAAAATGTGTTTTATTTCATAAATGGAATCAACAAAGTATGCACATTCTAGGTCACAACGACTTTCTATAGTTTGCCCATGCGTCCGGAAATAAGAAAAGCTTACTTCCAACGTTTTTTAAAATCACAGCTTCTAGAAGGTTTACACGATTTCGTAAAAAACACGTGTTTTTAGAAAATGTGTTTTATTTCATAAATGGAATCTACAAAGTATGCACATTCTACGTCATAACGACTTTCTATAGTTTGCGCATGCGTCCGGAAATAAGAAAAGCTTACTTCCCCCGTTTTTTAAAATCACAGCTTCTAGAAGGTTTACATGATTTCTTAAAAAACACGAGTTTTTAGAAAATGTGTTTTATTTGATAAATGGAATCAACAAAGTATGCACATTCTATGTCATAACGACTTTCTATAGTTTGTGCACGCGTCCGGAAATAAGAAAAGCTTACTTCCACCGTTTTTTAAAATCACAGCTTCTAGAAGGTTTACACGATTTTGTAAAAAACACGTGGTTTTAGAAAATGTGTTTTATTACATAAATGGAATCTATAAAGTATGCACATTCTACGTCATAACGACTTTCTATAGTTTGCGCATGCGTCCGGAAATAAGAAAAGCTTACTTCCCCCGTTTTTTAAAATCACAGCTTCTAGATTTCCTAAAAAACACGAGTTTTTAGAAAATGTGTTTTATTTCATAAATGGAATCAACAAAGTATGCACATTATACGTCATAACGACTTTCTATAGTTTGCGCATTCAACCGGAAATAAGAAAACCTTACTTCCCCCGTTTTTTAAAATCACAGCTTCTAGATTTCTTAAAAAACACGAGTTTTTAGAAAATGTGTTTTATTTCATAAATGGAATCAACAAAGTATGCACATTCTACGTCATAACGACATTCTATAGTTTGCGCATTCAACCGGAAATAAGAAAAGCTTACTTCCACTGTTTTTTAAATCACAGCTTCTTGAAGGTTTACATGATTTTGTAAAAAACACGAGTTTTTAGAAAATATGTTTTATTTCATAAATGGAATCTACAAAGTATGCACATTCTACGTCATAACGACTTTCTATAGTTTGCGCATGCGTCTGGAAATAAGAAAAGCTTACTTCCACCGTTTTTTAAAATCACAGCTTCTAGAAGGTTTACATGATTTCTTAAAAAACACGAGTTTTTAGAAAATGTGTTTTATTTCATAAATGGAATCAACAAAGTATGCACATTCTATGTCATAACAACTTTCTATAGATTGCGCATGCGTCCGGAAATAAGAAAAGATTACTTCCACCGTTTTTTAAAAACACAGCTTCTAGAAGGTTGACGTAATTTCGTAAAAAACACGAGTTTTTAGAAAATGTGTTTTATTTCATAAATGGAATCAACAAAGTATGCACATTCTACGTCACAACGACTTTCTATAGTTTGCGCATGCGTCCGGAAATAAGAAAAGCTTACTTCCCCCGTTTTTTAAAATCACAGCTTCTAGAATGTTTACATGATTTCCTAAATAACACGAGTTTTTAGAAAATGTGTTTTATTTCATAAATGGAATCAACAAAGTATGCACATTCTACGTCACAATGACTTTCTATAGTTTGCGCATGCATCCGGAAATAATAAAAGTTTACTTCCACCGTTTTTTAAAATCTCAGCTTCTAGAAGGTGTACATGATTTCGTAAAAAACACGAATTTTTAGAAAATGTGTTTTATTTTATAAATGGAATCTACAAAGTATGCACATTCTACGTCATAACGACTTTCTATAGTTTGCGCATGCGTCCGGAAATAAGAAAAGCTTACTTCCCCCGTTTTTTAAAATCATAGCTTCTAGAAGGTTTACATGATTTCGTAAAAAACACGAGTTTTTAGAAAATGTGTTTTATTTCATAAATGGAATATACAAAGTATGCAAATTCTACGTCATAACGAATTTCTATAGTTTGCGCATGTGTCCGGAAATAAGAAAAACTTACTTCCCCCGTTTTTTAAAATCACAGCTTCTAGAAGGTTTACATGATTTCTTAAAAAACACGAGTTTCTAGAAAATGTGTTTTATTTCATAAATGGAATCAACAAAGTATGCACATTCTAGGTCACAATGACTTTCTATAGTTTTCCCATGCGTCCGGAAATAAGAAAAGCTTACTTCCACCATTTTTTAAAATCACAGCTTCTAGAAGGTTTACACGATTTCGTAAAAGACACGTGGTTTTAGAAAATGTGTTTTATTACATAAATGGAATCTATAAAGTATGCACATTCTACGTCATAACGACTTTCTATAGTTTGCGCATGCGTCCGGAAATAAGAAAAGCTTACTTCCCCCGTTTTTTAAAATCACAGCTTCTAGATTTCTTAAAAAACACGAGTTTTTAGAAAATGTGTTTTATTTCATAAATGGAATCAACAAAGTATGCACATTCTACGTCATAACGACTTTCTATAGTTTGCGCATTCAACCGGAAATAAGAAAAGATTACTTCCACCGTTTTTTAAAATCACAGCTTCTTGAAGGTTTACATGATTTCGTAAAAAACACGAGTTTTTAGAAAATATGTTTTATTTCATAAATGGAATCTACAAAGTATGCACATTCTACGTCATAACGACTTTCTATAGTTTGCGCATGCGTTTGGAAATAAGAAAAGCTTACTTCCACCGTTTTTTAAAATCACAGCTTCTAGAAGGTTTACATGGTTTCATAAAAAACACGAGTTTTTAGAAAATGTGTTTTATTTCATAAATGGAATCAACAAAGTATGCACATTCTACGTCATAACGACTTTCTATAGATTGCGCATGCGTCCGGAAATAAGAAAAGATTACTTCCACCGTTTTTTAAAAACACAGCTTCTAGAAGGTTGACATAATTTCGTAAAAAACACGAGTTTTTAGAAAATGTGTTTTATTTCATAAATGGAATCTACAAAGTATGCACATTCTATGTCATAACGACTTTCTATAGTCTGTGCATGCGTCCGGAAATAAGAAAAGCTTACTTCCACCGTTTTTTAAAATCACGGCTTCTAGAAGGTTTACATGATTTCGTAAAAAACACGAGTTTTTAGAAAATGTGTTTTATTTCATAAATGGAATCTACAAAGTATGCACATTCTACGTCATAACGACTTTCTATAGTTTGCGGATGCGTCCGGAAATAAGAAAAGCTTACTTCCCCCGTTTTTTAAAATCACAGCTTCTAGAAGGTTTACATGATTTCATAAAAAACACGAGTTTTTAGAAAATGTGTATTATTTTATTAATGGAATCTACAAAGTATGCACATTATACGTCATAACGACTTTCTATAGTTTGCGCATGTGTCCGGAAATAAGAAAAGCTTACTTCCCCCGTTTTTTAAAATCACAGCTTCTAGAAGGTTTACATGATTTCTTATAAAACACGAGTTTCTAGAAAATGTTTTTTATTTCATAAATGGAATCAACAAAGTATGCACATTCTAGGTCACAACAACTTTCTATAGTTTGCCCATGCGTCCGGAAATAAGAAAAACTTACTTCTACCGTTTTTTAAAATCACAGCTTCTAGAAGGTTTACACGATTTCGTAAAAAACACGTGTTTTTAGAAAATGTGTTTTATTACATAAATGGAATCTATAAAGTATGCACATTCTACGTCATAACGACTTTCTATAGTTTGCGCACGCGTCCGGAAATAAGAAAAGCTTACTTCCCCCGTTTTTTAAAATCACAGCTTCTAGATTTCTTAAAAAACACGAGTTTTTAGAAAATGTGTTTTATTTCATAAATGGAATCAACAAAGTATGCACATTCTACATCATAACGACTTTCTATAGTTTGCGCATTCAATCGGAAATAAGAAAAGCTTACTTCCACCGTTTTTTAAAATCACAGCTTCTTGAAGGTTTACATGATTTTGTAAAAAACACGAGTTTTTAGAAAATATGTTTTATTTCATAAATGGAATCTACAAAGTATGCACATTCTACGTCATAACGACTTTCTATAGTTTGCAAATGCGTTTGGAAACAAGAAAAGCTTACTTCCACCGTTTTTTAAAATCACAGTTTCTAGAGGGTTTACATGATTTCTTAAAACACACGAGTTTTTAGAAAATGTGTTTTATTTCATAAATGGAATCAACAAAATATGCACATTCTACATCGTAACGACTTTCTATAGTTTGCGCATTCGTCCGGAAATAAGAAAAGCTTACTTCCACCGTTTTTTAAAATCAGAGCTTCTGGAAGGTTTACATGATTTCGTAAAAAACACGAGTTTTTAGAAAATGTGCTTTATTTCATAAATGGAATCTACAAAGTATTCACATTCTACGTCATAACGACTTTCTATAGTTTGCGGATGCGTCCGGAAATAAGAAAAGCTTACTTCCCCCGTTTTTTAAAATCACAGCTTCTAGAAGGTTTACATGATTTTTTATAAAACACGAGTTTTTAGAAAATTTGTTTTATTTCATAAATGAAATCAACAAAGGATGCACATTCTACGTCATAACGACTTTCTATAGTATGCGCATGCGTCCGGAAATAAGAAAAGCTTACTTCCACCGTTTTTTAAAATCACAGCTTCTAGAAGGTTTACATGATTTCTTAAAAAACACGAGTTTTTAGAAAATGTGTTTTATTTGATAAATGGAATCTACAAAGTATGCACATTCTAAGTCATAATGACTTTCTATAGTTTCCGCATGCGTCCGGAAATAAGAAAAGCTTACTTCCACCATTTTTTAAAATCACAGCTTCTAGAAGGTTTACATGATTTCGTAAAAAACACAAGTTTTTAGAAAATGTGCTTTATTTCATAAATGGAATCTACAAAGTATTCACATTCTACGTCATAACGACTTTCTATAGTTTGCGGATGCGTCCGGAAATAAGAAAAGCTTACTTCAACCGTTTTTTAAAATCACAGCTTCTAGAAGGTTTACATGATTTCGTAAAAAACACGAGTTTTTAGAAAATGTGTTTTATTTCATAAATGGAATGAAAAAAGTATGCACATTCTACGTCATAACGACTTTCTATGGTTTGTGCATGGGTTTGGAAATAACAAAAGCTTACTTCCCCCATTTTTTAAAATCACAGCTTCTAGAAGGTTTACATGATTTCTTAAAAAGCACGAGCTTTTAGAAAATATGTTTTATTTGATAAATGGAATCTACAAAGTATGCACATTCTAAGTCATAACGAATTTCTATAGTTTGCGCATGCGTTTGGAAATAAGAAAAGCGTACTTCCACCGTCTTTTAAAATCACACCTTCTAGAAGGTTTACATGATTTCGTAAAAAACACGAGTTTTTAGAAAATGTGTTTTATTTGATAAATGGAATCTACAAAGTATGCACATTCTACGTCATAACGACTTTCTATAGTTTGTGCATGCGTCCGGAAATAAGAAAAGCTTACTTCTACCGTTTTTTAAAATCACAGCATCTAGAAGGTTTACATGATTTCGTAAAAAACACGAGTTTTAAGAAAATGTGTTTTATTTCATAAATGGAATCAACAAAGTATGCACATTCTACGTCATAACGACTTTCTATAGTTTGCGCATGCGTTTGGAAATAAGAAAAGCTTACTTCCCCCGTTTTTTAAAATCACAGCTTCTAGAAGGTTTACATCATTTCTTAAAAATCAAGAGTTTTTAGAAAATGTGTTTTATTTCATAAATGGAATCAACAAAGTATGCACATTCTACATCATAACTACTTCCTATAGTTTGCGCATGCGTCCGGAAATAAGAAAAGCTTACTTCCCCCATTTTTTAAAATCACAGCTTCTAGAAGGTTTACATGATTTCTTAGAAAACAGGAGTTTTTAGAAAATGTGTTTTATTTCACAAATGGAATCAACAAAGTATGCACATTCTACGTCATAACGACTTTCTATAGTTTGGGCATTCGTCCGAAAATAAGAAAAGCTTACTTCCACCATTTTTTAAAATCACAGCTTCTAGAAGGTTTACATGATTTCGTAAAAAACACGAGTTTTTAGAAAAAGTGTTTTATTTGATAAATGGAATCTACAAAGTATGCACATTCTGCGTCATAATGACTTTCTATAGTTTGCGCATGCGTCCGAAAGTAAAAAAAGCTTACTTCCCCCGTTTTTTAAAATCACAGCTTCTAGAAGGTTTACATGATTTCTTAAAAAACACGAGTTTTTAGAAAATGTGTTTTATTTCATCAATGGATTCAACAAAGTATGCACATTCTACGTCATAACGACTTTCTATAGTTTGCGCATGCGTCCGGAAATAAGTAAAGCTTACTTCCCCCGTTTTTTAAAATCACATCTTCTAGAAGGTTTACATGATTTATTAAAAAACACGAGTTTTTAGAAAATGTGTTTTATTTCATAAATGGAATCAACAAAGTATGCACATTCTACGTCATAACGACTTTCTATAGTTTCCGCATGCGTCCGGAAATAAGAAAAGCTTACTTCTCCCGTTTTTTAAAATCACAGCTTCTAGAAGGTTTACATGATTTCTTAAAAAACACGAGTTTTTAGAAAATGTGTTTTATTTCATAAATGGAATCAACAAAGTATGCACATTGTACGTCATAACGACTTTCTATAGTTTGCGCATTCGTCCGGAAATAAGAAAAGCTTACTTCCACCGTTTTTTAAAATCACAGCTTCTAGAAGGTTTACATGATTTCGTAAAAAACACGAGTTTTTAGAAAATGTGTTTTATTTCATAAATGGAATCAACAAAGTATGCAAATTCTACGTCATAACGACTTTTTATAGTTTGCGCATGCGTTTGGATATAAGAAAAGCTTACTTCCCCCATTTTTTAAAATCACAGCTTCTAGAAGGTTTACATGATTTCTTAAAAAACATTTGTTTTTAGAAAATGTGTTTTATTTCATAAATGGAATCAACAAAGTATGCACATTCTACATCATAATGATTTTCTATAGTTTGCGCATGCGTTTGGAAATAAGAAAAGCTTACTTGCCCCGTTTTTTAAAATCACAGCTTCTAGAAGGTTTACATGATTTGCGCATGCGTTTGGAAATAAGAAAAGCTTACTTGCCCCGTTTTTTAAAATCACAGCTTCTAGAAGGTTTACATGATTTCTTAAAAAACACGAGTTTTTAGAAAATGTGTTTTATCTCATCAATGGAATCAACAAAGTATGCACATTCTACGTCATAACGACTTTCTATAGTTTGCGCATGTGTCCGGAAATAAGTAAAGCTTACTTCCCCTGTTTTTTAAAATCACAGCTTCTAGAAGGTTTACATGATTTATTAAAAAACACGAGTTTTTAGAAAATGTGTTTTATTTCATAAATGGAATCAACAAAGTATGCACATTCTACGTCATAACGACTTTCTATAATTTCCGCATGCGTCGGGAAATAAGAAAAGCTTACTTCTCCCGTTTTTTAAAATCACAGCTTCTAGAAGGTTTACATGATTTCTTAAAAAACACGAGTTTTTAGAAAATGTGTTTTATTTCATCATTGGAATCAACAAAGTATGCACATTCTACTTCATAACGACTTTCTATAGTTTGCGCATTCGTCCGGAAATAAGAAAAGCTTACCTCCACCGTTATTTAAAATCACAGCTTCTAGAAGGTTTACATGATTTCGTAAAAAACACGAGTTTTTAGAAAATGTGTTTTATTTCATAAATGGAATCTACAAAGTATGCACATTCTATGTCATAACGACTGTTTGCGCATGCATCCGGAAATAAGAAACGCTTACTTCCCCCGTTTTTTAAAATCACAGCTTCTAGAAGGTTTACATCATTTCTTAAAAAACACGAGTTTTTAGAAAATGTGTTTTATTTCATAAATGGAATCAACAAAGTATGCACATTCTACATCATAACAACTCCCTATAGTTTGCGAATGCGTCCGGAAATAAGAAAAGCTTACTTCCCCCATTTTTTAAAATCACAGCTTCTAGAAGGTTTACATGATTTCTTAGAAAACACGAGTTTCTAGAAAATGTGTTTTATTTCATAAATGGAATCAACAAAGTATGCACATTCTATGTCATAACGACTTTCTATAGTTTGCGCATTCATCCGGAAATAAGAAAAGCTTACTTCCACCGATTTTTAAAATCACAGCTTCCAGAAGGTTTACATGATTTCGTAAAAAACACGAGTTTTTAGAAAATGTGTTTTATTTCATAAATGGAATCTACAAAGTATGCACATTCAACGTCATAACGACTTTCTATTGTTTGCGCATGCGTCCGTAAATAAGAAAACCTTACTTCCACCATTTTTTAAAATCACAGCTTCTAGAAGGTTTACATGATTTCGTAAAAAACACGAGTTTTTAGAAAATGTGTTTTATTTCATCAATGGAATCTACAAAGTATGCACATTGTACGTCATAACGACTTTCTATAGTTTGCGCATGCATCCGGAAATAAGAAAAGCTTACTTCCACCATTTTTTAAAATCACATATTCTAGAAGGTTTACATGATTTCTTAAAAAACACGAGTTTTTAGAAAATGTGTTTTATTTGATAAATGGAATCAACAAAGTATGCACATTCTACGTCATAATGACTTTCTATAGGTTGCGCATGCGTTTGGAAATAATAAAAGCTTACTTCCCCCGTTTTTTAAAATCACAGCTTCTAGAAGGTTTACATGATTTCTTAAAAAACACGAGTTTTTAGAAAATGTGTTTTATTTCATAAATAGAATCAACAAAGTATGCACATTCTACGTCATAACGACTTTCTATAGTTTGCGCATTCGTCCGGATATAAGAAAAGCTTACTTCCCCCGTTTTTTAAAATCACAGCTTCTAGAAGGTTTACATGATTTCGTAAAAAACACGAGTTTTTAGAAAATGTGTTTTATTTCATAAATGGAATCTACAAAGTATGCACATTCTACGTCATAACAACTTTCTATAGTTTGAGCATGCGTCCGGAAATAAGAAACGCTTACTTCCCCCGTTTTTTAAAATCACATCTTCTAGAAGGTTTACATGATTTCTTAAAAAACACGAGTTTTTAGAAAATGTGTTTTATTTGATAAATGGAATCAACAAAGTATGCACATTCTACGTCATAATGAATTTCTATAGTTTGCGCATGCGTTTGGAAATAAGAAAATCTTACTTCCCCCGTTTTTTAAAATCACAGCTTCTAGAAGGTTTACATGATTTCTTAAAAAACACGAGTTTTTAGAAAATGTGTTTTATTTCATAAATAGAATCAACAATGTATGCACATTCTACGTCATAACGACTTTATATATCTTGCGCATGCGTCCGGAAATAAGAAAAGCTTACTTCCACCGTTTTTTAAAATCACAGCTCCTAGAAGGTTTACATGATTTCGTAAAAAAAACGAGTTTTTAGAAAATGTGTTTTAATTCATAAAAGGAATCTACAAAGAATGCACATTCTACGTCATAACGACTTTCTATAGTTTGCGCATGCGTCCGGAAATAAGAAAAGCTTACTTCCACCGTTTTTTAAAATCACAGTTTCTAGAAGGTTTACATGATTTCGTAAAAAACACGAGTTTTTAGAAAATGTGTTTTATTTCATAAATAGAATCTACAAAGTATGCACATTGTAAGTCATAATGACTTTCTATAGTTTGCGCATGCGTCCGGAAATAAGAAAAGCTTACTTCCCCCGTTTTTTAAAATTACAGCTTCTAGAAGGTTTACATGATTTCGTAAAAAACACGAGTTTTTAGAAAATGTGTTTTATTACATAAACGGAATCTACAAAGTATGCAAATTCTACATCATAACGACTTTCTATTGTTTGCGCATGCGTCTGGAAATAAGAAAAGCTTACTTCCCCCGTTTTTTAAAATCACAGCTTCTAGAAGGTTTACATGATTTCGTAAAAAACACGAGTTTTTAGAAAATGTGTTTTATTTCATAAATGGAATCAACAAAGTATGCACATTCTACGTCATCACGACTTTCTATAGTTTGCGCATGCGTTTGGAAATAAGAAAAGCTTACTTCCCCCGTTTTTTAAAATCACAGCTTCTAGAAGGTCTACATGATTTCTTAAAAAACATGAGTTTTTTGAAAATGTGTTTTATTTCTTAAATGGAATCAACAAAGTATGCACATTCTACGTCATAACGACTTTCTATAGTTTGCGCATTCGTCCGGAAAAACGAAAAGCTTACTTCCCCTATTTTTTAAAATCACAGCTTCTAGAAGGTTTACATGATTTCTTAAAAAACACGAGTTTTTAGAAAATGTGTTTTATTTCATAAATGGAATCAATAAAGTATGCACATTCTACGTCATAACGAATTTCTATAGTTTGCGCATGCATCCGGAAATAGGAAAAGCTTACTTCCACCGATTTTTAAAATCACAGCTTCTAGAAGGTTTACATGATTTCTTAAAAAACACGAGTTTTTAGAAAATGTGTTTTATTTCATAAATGGAATCAACAAAGTATGCACATTCTACATCATAACGACTTTCTATAGTTTGTGCATGCGTCGGGAAATAATTAAAGGTTACTTCCACCGTTTTTTAAAATCATAGCTTCTAGAAGGTTTACATGATTTCGTAAAAAACACGAGTTTTTAGAAAATATGTTTTATTTCATAAATGGAATCAACAGAGTATGCACATTCTACGTCATAACGACTTTCTATAGTTTGCGCATGCGTCCGGAAATAAGAAAAGCTTACTTCCCCCGTTTTTTAGAATAACAACTTGTAGAAGGTTTACATGATTTCGTAAAAAACACGAGTTTTTAGAAAATGTGTTTTATTTCATAAACGGAATCTACAAAGTATGCACATTCTACGTCATAACGACTTTCTATAGTTTTCGCATCCGTCCGGAAATAAGAAAAGCTTACTTCCACCATTTTATAAAATCACAGCTTCTAGAAGGTTTACATGATTTCGTAAAAAACACGAGTTTTTAGAAAATGTGTTTTATTTCTTAAATGGAATCAACAAAGTATGCACATTCTACGTCATAACGACTTTCTATAGTTTGGGCATTCGTCCGGAAATAAGAAAAGCTTACTTTCCCCGTTTTTTAAAATCACAGCTTCTAGAAGGTTTACATGATTTCTTAAAAAACACGAGTTTTTAGAAAATGTGTTTGATTTCATAAATGGAATCAACAAAGTATGCACATTCTACATCATAACGACTTTCTATAGTTTGCGCATGCGTTTGGAAATAAGGAAAGCTTACTTCCCCCGTTTTTTAAAATCACAGCTTCTAGAAGGTTTACATGATTTCTTAAAAAACACGAGTTTTTAGAAAATGTGTTTTATTTCATAAATGGAATCAACAAAGTATGCACATTCTACGTCATAACGACTTTCTATAGTTTGCGCATGTGTTTGGAAATAAGAAAAGCTTACTTCCCCCGTTTTTTAAAATCACAGCTACTAGAAGGTTTACATGATTTCTTAAAAAACACGAGTTTTTAGAAAATGTGTTTTATTTCATAAATAGAATCAACAAAGTATGCACATTCTACATCATAACGACTTTCTATAGTTTGCGCATGCGTTTGGAAATAAGAAAAGCTTACTTCCCCCGTTTTTTAAAATCACAGCTTCTAGAAGGTTTACATGATTTCCTAAAATACACGAGTTTTTAGAAAATGTGTTTTATTTCATAAATGGAATCAACAAAGTATGCACATTCTATGTCATAACGACTTTCTATTGTTTGCGCATTCATCTGGAAATAAGAAAAGCTTACTTCCATCGTTTTTTAAAATCACAGCTTCTAGAAGGTTTACATGATTTCTTAAAAAACACGAGTTTTTAGAAAATCTATTTATTTCATAAATGGAATCAACAAAGTGTGCAAATTCTAAATTATAACGAATTTCTATAGTTTACGCATTCGTCCGAAAATAAGAAAAGCTTACTTCCACCGTTTTTTAAAATCACAGCTTCTAGAAGTTTTACATGATTTCGTAAAAAACATGAGTTTTTAGAAAATGTGTTTTATTTCATAAATGGAATCAACAAAGTATGCACATTCTCGTTCATAACGACTTTCTATAGTTTGCGCATGCGTCCGGAAATAAGAAAAGCTTACTTCCACCGTTTTTTAAAATCACAGCTTCTAGAAGGTTTACATGATTTCGTAAAAAACACGAGTTTTTAGAAAATGTGTTTTATTTCATAAATGGAATCAACAAGGTATGCACATTCTACGTCATAACGACTTTCTATAGTTTGCGCATGTGTCCCGAAATAAGAAAAGCTTACTTCCACCGATTTTTAAAATCACAGCTTCTAGAAGGTTTACATGATTTCGTAAAAAACACGAGTTTTTAGAAAATGTGTTTTATTTCATAAATGGAATCTACAAAGTATGCACATTCTACATCATAACGAATTTGTATTGTTTGCGCATGCGTCCGGAAATAACAAAAGCTTACTTCCACCGTTTTTTAAAATCACAGCTTCTAGAAGGTTTACATGATTTCTTAAAAAACACGAGTTTTTAGAAAATGTGTTTTATTTCATAAATGGAATCAACAAAGTATGCACATTCTACATCATAACGACTTTCTATAGTTTGCGCATGCGTTTGGAAATAAGAAAAGCTTACTTCCCCCGTTTTTTAAAATCACAGCTTCTAGAGGGTTTTCATGATTTCTTAAAAACCACGAGTTTTTAGAAAATGTGTTTTATTTCATAAATGGAATCAACAAAGTATGCACATTCTACGTCATAACGACTTTCTATAGTTTGCGCATGCGTCCGGAAATAAGAAAAGATTACCTCTCCCGTTTTTTAAAATCACAGCTTCTAGAAGGTTTACATGATTTCGTAAAAAAGACGAGTTTTTAGAAAATGTGTTTTATTTCATAAACGGAATCTACAAAGTATGCACATTCTACGTCATAACGAATTTCTATAGTTTGCGCATGCGTCCGGAAATAAGAAAAGCTTACTTCCACCATTTCATAAAATCACAGCTTCTAGAAGGTTTACATGATTTCGTAAAAAACACGAGTTTTTAGAAAATGTGTTTTATTTCATAAATGGAATCAACAAAGTATGCACATTCTACGTCATAACGACTTTCTATAGTTTGCGCATGCGTCCGGAAATAAGAAAAGCTTACTTCCCCCGTTTTTTAAAATTACAGCTTCTAGAAGGTTTACATGATTTCGTAAAAAACACGAGTTTTTAGAAAATGTGTTTTATTACATAAACGGAATCTACAAAGTATGCAAATTCTACATCATAACGACTTTCTATTGTTTGCGCATGCGTCTGGAAATAAGAAAAGCTTACTTCCCCCGTTTTTTAAAATCACAGCTTCTAGAAGGTTTACATGATTTCGTAAAAAACACGAGTTTTTAGAAAATGTGTTTTATTTCATAAATGGAATCAAGAAAGTATGCACATTCTACGTCATCACGACTTTCTATAGTTTGCGCATGCGTTTGGAAATAAGAAAAGCTTACTTCCCCCGTCTTTTAAAATCACAGCTTCTAGAAGGTTTACATGATTTCTTAAAAAGCACGAGTTTTTAGAAAATGTGTTTTATTTCATAAATGGAATCAACAAAGTATGCACATTCTACGTCATAACGACTTTCTATAGTTTGCGCATGCGTTTGGAAATAAGAAAAGCTTACTTCCCCCGTTTTTTAAAATCACAGCTTCTAGAAGGTTTACATGATTTCTTAAAAAACACGAGTTTTTAGAAAATGTGTTTTATTTCATAAATAGAATCAACAAAGTATGCACATTCTACATCATAACGACTTTCTATAGTTTGCGCATGCATTTGGAAATAAGAAAAGCTTACTTCCCCCGTTTTTTAAAATCACAGCTTCTAGAAGGTTTACATGATTCCCTAAAAAACACGAGTTTTTAGAAAATGTGTTTTATTTCATAAATGGAATCAACAAAGTATGCACATTCTACGTCATAACGACTTTCTATAGTTTGCGCATGCGTCCGGAAATAAGAAAAGCTTACTTCCACCGATTTTTAAAATCACAGCTTCTAGAAGGTTTACATGATTTCGTAAAAAACACGAGTTTTTAGAAAATGTGTTTTATTTCATAAATGGAATCAACAAGGTATGCACATTCTACGTCATAACTTCTTTCTATAGTTTGCGCATGCGTCCGGAAATAAGAAAAGCTTACTTCCACAATTTTTTAAAATCACAGCTTCTAGAAGGCTTACATGATTTCTTTAAAAACACGAGTTATTAGAAAATGTGTTTTATTTCATAAATGGAATCAACAAACTATGCACATTCTACGTCATAACGACTTTCTATAGTTTCCGCATGCGTCCGGAAATAAGAAAAGCTTACTTCTCCCGTTTTTTAAAATCACAGCTTCTAGAAGGTTTACATGATTTCTTAAAAAACACGAGTTTTTAGAAAATGTGTTTTATTTCATAAATGGAATCAACAAAGTATGCACATTGTACGTCATAACGACTTTCTATAGTTTGCGCATTCGTCCGGAAATAAGAAAAACTTACTTCCACCGTTTTTTAAAATCACAGCTTCTAGAAGGTTTACATGATTTCGTTAAAAACACGAGTTTTTAGAAAATGTGTTTTATTTCATAAATGGAATCAACAAAGTATGCAAATTCTACGTCATAACGACTTTTTATAGTTTGCGCATGCGTTTGGATATAAGAAAAGCTTACTTCCCCCATTTTTTAAAATCACAGCTTCTAGAAGGTTTACATGATTTCTTAAAAAACATGAGTTTTTAGAAAATGTGTTTTATTTCATAAATGGAATCAACAAAGTATGCACATTCTACATCATAATGATTTTCTATAGTTTGCGCATGCGTTTGGAAATAAAAAAAGCTTACTTGCCCCGTTTTTTAAAATCACAGCTTCTAGAAGGTTTACATGATTTCTTAAAAAACACGAGTTTTTAGAAAATGTGTTTTATCTCATCAATGGAATCAACAAAGTATGCACATTCTACGTCATAACGACTTTCTATAGTTTGCGCATGTGTCCGGAAATAAGTAAAGCTTACTTCCCCTGTTTTTTAAAATCACAGCTTCTAGAAGGTTTACATGATTTATTAAAAAACACGAGTTTTTAGAAAATGTGTTTTATTTCATAAATGGAATCAACAAAGTATGCACATTCTACGTCATAACGACTTTCTATAGTTTCCGCATGCGTCGGGAAATAAGAAAAGCTTACTTCTCCCGTTTTTTAAAATCACAGCTTCTACAAGGTTTACATGATTTCTTAAAAAACACGAGTTTTTAGAAAATGTGTTTTATTTCATCAATGGAATCAACAAAGTATGCACATTCTACTTCATAACGACTTTCTATAGTTTGCGCATTCGTCCGGAAATAAGAAAAGCTTACCTCCACCGTTATTTAAAATCACAGCTTCTAGAAGGTTTACATGATTTCGTAAAAAACACGAGTTTTTAGAAAATGTGTTTTATTTCCTAAATGGAATCTACAAAGTATGCACATTCTATGTCATAACGACTGTTTGCGCATGCATCCGGAAATAAGAAACGCTTACTTCCCCCGTTTTTTAAAATCACAGCTTCTAGAAGGTTTACATCATTTCTTAAAAAACACGAGTTTTTAGAAAATGTGTTTTATTTCATAAATGGAATCAACAAAGTATGCACATTCTACATCATAACAACTTCCTATAGTTTGCGAATGCGTCCGGAAATAAGAAAAGCTTACTTCCCCCATTTTTTAAAATCACAACTTCTAGAAGGTTTACATGATTTCTTAGAAAACACGAGTTTCTAGAAAATGTGTTTTATTTCATAAATGGAATCAACAAAGTATGCACATTCTATGTCATAACGACTTTCTATAGTTTGCGCATTCATCCGGAAATAAGAAAAGCTTACTTCCACCGATTATTAAAATCACAGCTTCTAGAAGGTTTACATGATTTCGTAAAAAACACGAGTTTTTAGAAAATGTGTTTTATTTCATAAATGGAATCTACAAAGTATGCACATTCAACGTCATAACGACTTTCTATTGTTTGCGCATGCATCCGGAAATAAGAAAACCTTACTTCCACCATTTTTTAAAATCACAGCTTCTAGAAGGTTTACATGGTTTCGTAAAAAACACGAGTTTTTAGAAAATGTGTTTTATTTCATCAATGGAATCTACAAAGTATGCACATTGTACGTCATAACGACTTTCTATAGTTTGCGCATGCATCCGGAAATAAGAAAAGCTTACTTCCACCATTTTTTAAAATCACATCTTCTAGAAGGTTTACATGATTTCTTAAAAAACACGAGTTTTTAGAAAATGTGTTTTATTTGATAAATGGAATCAACAAAGTATGCACATTCTACGTCATAATGACTTTCTATAGTTTGCGCATGCGTTTGGAAATAAGAAAAGCTTACTTCCCCCGTTTTTTAAAATCACAGCTTCTAGAAGGTTTACATGATTTCTTAAAAAACACGAGTTTTTAGAAAATGTGTTTTATTTCATAAATAGAATCAACAAAGTATGCACATTCTACGTCATAACGACTTTCTATAGTTTGCGCATTATTCCGGAAATAAGAAAAGCTTACTTCCACCGTTTTTTAAAATCACAGCTTCTAGAAGGTTTAAATGATTTCGTAAAAAACACGAGTTTTTAGAAAATGTGTTTTATTTCAAAAATGGAATCAATAAAGTATGCACATTCTACGTCATCATGACTTTCTATAGTTTGCGCATTCGTCCGGAAATAAGAAAAGCTTACTTCCCCCATTTTTTAAAATCACAGCTTCTAGAAGGTTTACATGATTTCATAAAAAACACGATTTTTTAGAAAATGTGTTTTATTTCATAAATGGAATCAACAAAGTATGCACATTCTACATCATAACGACTTTCTATAGTTTGCGCATGCGTTTGGAAATAAGAAAAGCTTACTTCCACCGTTCTTTAACATCATAGCTTCTAGAAGGTTGACATGATTTCGTAAAAAACACGAGTTTTTAGAAAATGTGTTTTATTTCATAAATGGAATCTACAAAGTATGCACATTCTGGGTCATAACGACTTTCTATAGTTTGTGCATGCGTTTGGAAATAAGAAAAGCTTACTTCCACCGTTTTTTAAAATCACAGCTTCTAGAAGGTTTAAATGATTTCGTAAAAAACACGAGTTTTTAGAAAATGTGTTTTAATTCATAAAAGGAATCTACAAAGTATGCACATTCTACGTCATAACGACTTTCTATAGTTTGCGCATCCGTCCGGAAATAAGAAAAGCTTACTTCCCCCGTTTTTTAAAATCACAGCTTCTAGAAGGTTTACATGATTTGTTAAAAAACACGAGTTTTTAGAAAATGTGTTTTATTTCATAAATGGAATCAACAAAGTATGCACATTCTACGTCATAATGACCTTCTATAGTTTGCGCATGCGTTTGGAAATAAGAAAATCCTACTTCCCCCATTTTTTAAAATCACAGCTTCTAGAAGGTTTACATGATTTCTGAAAAAACACGAGTTTTTAGAAAATGTGTTTTATTTCATAAATAGAATCAACAAAATATGCACATTCTGGGTCATAACGACTTTCTATAGTTTGTGCATGCGTTTGGAAATAAGAAAAGCTTACTTCCCGCTTTTTTTAAAATCACAGCTTTTAGAAGGTTTACATGATTTCTTAAAAAACACGAGATTTTAGAAAATGTGTTTTATTTCATAAATGGAATCAACAAAGTATGCACATTCTACATCATAACGAGTTTCTATAGTTTGCGCATGCTTTTGGAAATAAGAAAAGCTTACTTCCCCCGTTTTTTAAAATCACAGCTTCTAGAAGGTTTACATGATTTCTTAAAAAACACGAGTTTTTAGAAAATCTGTTTTATTTCATAAATAGAATCAACAAAATATGCACATTCTAGGTCATAACGACTTTCTATAGTTTGCGCATGCGTTTGGAAATAAGAAAAGCTTACTTCCCCCTTTTTTTAAAATCCCAGCTTTTAGAAGGTTTACACGATTCCTTAAAAAACACGAGTTTTTAGAAAATGTCTTTTATTTCATAAATGGAATCAATAAAGTATGCACATTCTACATAAAAACGACTTTCTATAGTTTGCGCATTCGTCCGGAAATAAGAAAAGCTTACTTCCATCCGTTTTTTAAAATCACAGCTTCTAGAAGGTTTACATGATTTCGTAAAAAAAAAGAGTTTTTAGAAAATGTGTTTTATTTCATAAATGGAATCTACAAAGTATGCACATTCTCCGTCATAACAAATTTCTACAGTTTGCGCATACGTCGGGAAATAAGAAAATCTTACTTCCACCGTTTTTTAACATCACAGCTTCTAGAAGGTTTACATGATTTCGTAAAAAACACGAGTTTTTAGAAAATGTGTTTTATTTCATAAATGGAATCTACAAAGTATGCACATTCTATGGCATAACGACTTTCTATAGTTTGCGCATGCGTCCGGAAATAAGAAAAGCTTACTTCGACCGTTTTTTAAAATCACAGCTTCTAGAAGGTTTACATGATTTCGTAAAAAACACGAGTTTTTAGAAAATGTGTTTTATTTCATAAATGGAATCTACAAAGTATGCACATTCTACGTGATAACGACTTTATATAGTTTGCGAATGCGTCCGGAAATAAGAAAAGCTTACTTCCACCATTTTTTAAAATCACAGCATCTAGAATGTTTAGATGATTTCGTAAAAAACACGAGTTTTTCAGAAAATGTGTTTTATTTCATAATTTGAATCAACAAAGTATGCACATTCTACGTCATAACGACTTTCTATAGTTTGCGCATCCGTCCGGAAATAAGAAAAGCTTACTTCCCCCGTTTTTTAAAATCACAGCTTCTAGAAGGTTTACATGATTTGTTAAAAAACACGAGTTTTTAGAAAATGTGTTTTATTTCATAAATGGAATCAACAAATTATGCACATTCTACGTCATAACGACTTTCTATAGTTTGCGCATGCGTTCGGAAATAAGAAAAGCTTACTTCCACCATTTTTTAAAATCACAGCTTCTAGAAGGTTTACATGATTTCTTAAAAAACACGAGTTTTTAGAAAATGTGTTTTATTAAATAAATGGAATCAACAAAGTATGCACATTCTACGTCACAACGACTTTCTATAGTTTGAGCATGCGTCCGGAAATAAGAAAAGCTTACTTCCACCGTTTTTTAAAATCACAGCTTCTAGAAGGTTTACATGATTTCGCAAAAAACACTAGTTTTTAGAAAATGTGTTTTATTTCGAAAAATGGAATCTACAAAGTATGCACATTCTACGTGATAACGACTTTCTATAGTTTGCGCATGCGTCCGGAAATAAGAAAAGCTTACTTCCCCCGTTTTTTAAAATCACAGCTTCTAGAAGGTTTACATGATTTCTTAAAAAACACGAGTTTTTAGAAAATGTGTTTTAGTTCATAAATGGAATCTACAAAGTATGCACATTCTACGTCATAACGACTTTCTATAGTTTGCGCATGCATTTGGAAATAAGAAAAGCTTACTTCCCCCGTTTTTTAAAATCACAGCTTCTAGAAGGTTTACATGATTTCTTAAAAAACAAGAGTTTTTAGAAAATGTGTTTTATTTCATAAATAGAATAAAAAAAGTATGCACATTCTACGTCATAACGACTTTCTATAGTTTACGCATGCGTCCGGAAAAAAGAAAAGCTTACTTCCACCATTTTTTAAAATCACAGCATCTAGAAGGTTTACATGATTTCGTAAAAAACACGAGTTTTTAGAAAATGAGTTTTATTTCATAAATGGAATCTACAAAGTATGCACATTCTACGTCATAACGACATTCTATAGTTTGCGCATGCATCCGAAAATAAGAAAAGCTTAATTCCACCGTTTTTTAAAATCACAGCTTCTAGAAGGTTTACATGATTTCGTAAAAAACACGAGTTTTTAGAAAATGTGTTTTATTTCATAAATGGAATCTACAAAGTTTGCACATTCTACATCATAACGACTTTCTATAGTTGGCGCATGCGTCTGGAAATAAGAAAAGCTTACTTCCACCGTTTTTTAAAATCACAGCTTCTAGAAGGTTTACATGATTTCGTAAAAAAAAAGAGTTTTTAGAAAATGTGTTTTAATTCATAAATGGAATCTAAAAAGTATGCACATTCTACGTCATAACGACTTTCTATAGTTCGCGCATACGTCCGGAAATAAGAAAAGCTTACTTCCACCATTTTTTAAAATCACAGCTTCTAGAAGGTTTACATGATTTCGTAAAAAACACGAGTTTTTAGAAAATGTGTTTTATTTCATAAATGGAATCTACAAAGTATGCACATTCTATGGCATAACCACTTTCTATAGTTTGCGGATGCGTCCGGAAATAAGAAAAGCTTACTTCCACCGTTTTTTAAAATCACAGCTTCTAGAAGTTTTACATGATTTCGTAAAAAACACGAGTTTTTAGAAAATGTGTTTTATTTCATAAATGGAATCTACAAAGTATGCACATTCTACGTCATAACTACTTTCTATAGTTTCCGCATGCGTCCGGAAATAAGAAAAGCTTACTTCCCCCATTTTTTAAAATCACAGCTTCTAGAAGGTTTACATGATTTCTTAAAAAACACCAGTTTTTAGAAAATGTGTTTTATTTCATAAATGGAATCAACAAAGTATGCACATTCTACGTCATAACGACTTTCTATAGTTTGCGCATGTGTTTGGAAATAAGAAAAGCTTACTTCCCCCGTTTTTTAAAATCACAACTTCTAGAAGGTTTACATGATTTCTTAAAAAACACGAGTTTTTAGAAAAATGTGTTTTATTTCATAAATGGAATCAACAAAGTATGCACATTCTACGTCATAACGAATTTCTATAGTTTGCGCATGCGTCCGGAAATAAGAAAAGCTTACTTCCACCGTTTTTTAAAATCACAGCTTCTAGAAGTTTTACATGATTTCGTAAAAAACACGAGTTTTTAGAAAATGTGTTTTATTTCATAAATGGAATCTACAAAGTATGCACATTCTAAGTCATAACGACTTTCTATAGTTTGCGCATGTGTTTGGAAATAAGAAAAACTTACTTCCCCCGTTTTTTAAAATCACAACTTCTAGAAGGTTTACATGATTTCTTAAAAAACACGAGTTTTTAGAAAAATGTGTTTTATTTCATAAATGGAATCAACAAAGTATGCACATTCAACATCATAACGACTTTCTATAGTTTGTGCATGCGTCCAGAAATAAGAAAAGCTTACTTCCACCGTTTTTTAAAATCACAGCTTCTAGAAGGTTTACATGATTTCGTAAAAAACACAAGTTTTTAGAAAATGTGTTTTATTTCATAAATGGAATCTACAAAGTATGCACATTCTATGTCATAACGACTTTCTATAGTTTGCGCATGCGTCCGGAAATAAGAAAAGCTTACTTCCAACGTTTTTTAAAATCACAGCTTCTAGAAGGTTTACATGATTTCTTAAAAAACACGTGTTTTTAGAAAATGTGTTTTATTTCATAAATGGAATCTACAAAGTATTCACATTCTACGTCATAACGACTTTCTATAGTTTGCGCATACGTCCGGAAATAAGAAAAGCTTACTTCCCCCGTTTTTTAAAATCACTGCTTCTAGAAGGTTTACATGATTTCTTAAAAAACATGAGTTTTTAGAAAATGTGTTTTATTTCAAAAATGGAATCTACAAAGTATGCACATTCTACTTCATAACGACTTTCTATAGTTTGCGCATTCGTCCGGAAATAAGAAAAGCTTACTTCCACCATTTTTTAAAATCACAGCTTCTAGAAGGTTTACATGATTTCGTAAAAAACACGAGTTTTTAGAAAATGTGTTTTATTTCTTAAATGGAATCTACAAAGTATGCACATTCTACGTCATAACGACTTTCTATAGTTTGCGCATCCGTCCGTAAATAAGAAAAGCTTAATTCCCCCGTTTTTTAAAATCACAGCTTCTAGAAGGTTTACATGATTTGTTAAAAAACACGAGTTTTTAGAAAATGTGTTTTATTTCATAAATGGAATCAACAAAGTATGCACATTCTACGTCATAACGACTTTCGATAGTTAGCGCATGCGTCCGGAAATAAGAAAATCTTACTTCCCCCATTTTTTAAAATCACAGCTTCTAGAAGGATTACATGATTTGTTAAAAAACATGAGTTTTTAGAAAATGTGTTTTATTTCATAAATTGAATCAACAAAGTATGCACATTCTAAGTCATAACGACTTTCTATAGTTTGCGCATGCGTCCGAAAATAAGAAAAGCTTACTTCCACCATTTTTTAAAATCACAGCATCTAGAAGGTTTACATGATTTCGTAAAAAACACGAGTTTTTAGAAAATGTGTTTTATTTCATAAATGGAATCAACAAAGTATGCACATTCTACATCATAACGAATTTCTATAGTTTGCGCATGCGTCCGGAAATAAGAAAAGCTTACTTCCACCGTTTTTTAAAATCACAGCTTCTAGAAGGTTTACATGATTTCGTAAAAAACACGAGTTTTTAGAAAATGTGTTTTTTTTCATAAATGGAATCAACAAAGTATGCACATTCTACGTCATAACGACTTTCTATAGTTTGCGCATGCGTTTAGAAATAAGAAAAGCTTACTTCCCCCGTTTTTTAAAATCACAGCTTCGAGAAGGTTTACATGATTTGTTAAAAAACACGAGTTTTTAGAAAATGTGTTTTATTTCATAAATGGAATCAACAAAGTATGCACATTCTACGTCATAACGACGTTCTATAGTTTGCGCATCCGTTCGGAAATAAGAAAAGCTTACTTCCACCATTTTTTAAAATCACAGCTTCTAGAAGGTTTACATGATTTCTTAAAAAACACGAGTTTTTAGAAAATGTGTTTTATTAAATAAATGGAATCAACAAAGTATGCACATTCTAAGTCACAATGACTTTCTATAGTTTGAGCATGCGTCCGGAAATAAGAAAAGCTTACTTCCACCATTTTTTAAAATCACAGCTTCTAGAAGGTTTACATGATTTCGCAAAAAACACTAGTTTTTAGAAAATGTGTTTTATTTCAAAAAATGGAATCTACAAAGTATGCACATTCTACGTCATAATGACTTTCTATAGTTTGCGCATGCGTTTGGAAATAAGAAAAGCTTACTTCCCCCGTTTTTTAAAATCACAGCTTCTAGAAGGTTTACATGATTTCTTAAAAAACACGAGTTTTTAGAAAATGTGTTTTATTTCATAAATGGAATCTACAAAGTATGCACATTCTACGTCATAACGACTTTCTATAGTTTGCGCATGCGTTTGGAAATAAGAAAATCTTACTTCCCCCGTTTTTTAAAATCACAGCTTCTAGAAGGTTTACATGATTTCTTAAAAAACACGAGTTTTTAGAAAATGTGTTTTATTTCATAAATAGAATAAACAAAGTATGCACATTCTACGTCATAACGACTTTCTATAGTTTACGCATGCGTCCGGAAATAAGAAAAGCTTACTTCCACCATTTTTTAAAATCACAGCATCTAGAAGGTTTACATGATTTCGTAAAAAACACGAGTTTTTAGAAAATGAGTTTTATTTCATAAATGGAATCTACAAAGTATGCACACTCTACGTCATAACGACATTCTATAGTTTGCGCATGCATCTGAAAATAAGAAAAGCTTACTTCCACCGTTTTTTAAAATCACGGCTTCTAGAAGGTTTACATGATTTCGTAAAAAACACGAGTTTTTAGAAAATGTGTTTTATTTCATAAATGGAATCTACAAAGTTTGCACATTCTACATCATAACGACTTTCTATAGTTTGCGCATGCGTCCGGAAATAAGAAAAGCTTACTTCCACCGTTTTTTAAAATCACAGCTTCTAGAAGGTTTACATGATTTCGTAAAAAAAAAGAGTTTTTAGAAAATGTGTTTTAATTCATAAATGGAATCTACAAAGTATGCACATTCTACGTCATAACGACTTTCTATAGTTCGCGCATACATTCGGAAATAAGAAAAGCTTACTTCCACCATTTTTTAAAATCACAGCTTCTAGAAGGTTTACATGATTTCTTAAAAAACACGAGTTTTTGAAAATGTGTTTTATTTCATAAATGGAATCTACAAAGTATGCACATTCTATGGCATAACAACTTTCTATAGTTTGCGCATGCGTCCGGAAATAAGAAAAGCTTACTTCGACCGTTTTTTAAAATCACAGCTTCTAGAAGTTTTACATGATTTCGTAAAAAACACGAGTTTTTAGAAAATGTGTTTTATTTCATAAATGGAATCTACAAAGTATGCACATTCTACGTCATAACTACTTTCTATAGTTTGCGCATGCGTCCGGAAATAAGAAAAGCTTACTTCCACCATTTTTTAAAATCACAACTTCTAGAAGGTTTACATGATTTCTTAAAAAACACCAGTTTTTAGAAAATGTGTTTTATTTCATAAATGGAATCAACAAAGTATGCACATTCTACGTCATAACGAATTTCTATAGTTTGCGCATGCGTCCGGAAATAAGAAAAGCTTACTTCCAACGTTTTTTAAAATCACAGCTTCTAGAAGTTTTACATGATTTCGTAAAAAACACGAGTTTTTAGAAAATGTGTTTTATTTCATAAATGGAATCTACAAAGTATGCACATTCTACATCATAACGACTTTCTATAGTTTGAGCATACGTCTGGAAATAAGAAAAGCTTACTTCCACCGTTTTTTAAAATCACAGCTTCTAGAAGGTTTACATGATTTCTTAAAAAACGGGAGTTTTTAGAAAATGTGTTTTATTTCATAAATGGAATCTACACAGTATGCACATTCTACGTCATAACGACTTTCTATAGTTTGCGCATGCGTTTGGAAATAAGAAAAGCTTACTTCCCCCGTTTTTTAAAATCACAGCTTCTAGAAGGTTTACATGATTTCTTAAAAAACACGAGTTTTTAGAAAATGTGCTTTATTTCATAAATGGTATCAACAAAGTATGCACATTCTACGTCATAACGACTTTCTATAGTTTGCGCATGCGTCCGGAAATAAGAAAAGCTTACTTTCCCCGTTTTTTAAAATCACAGCTTCTAGAAGGTTTACACGATTTCTCAAAAAACACGAGTTTTTAGAAAATGTGTTTTATTTCATAAATGGAATCAACAAAGTATGAACATTCTACATCATAACGACTTTCTATAGTTTGCGCATGCGTTTAGAAATAAGAAAAGCTTACTTCCCCCTTTTTTTAAAATCACAGCTTCTAGAAGGTTTACATGATTTCTTAAAAAACACGAGTTTTTAGAAAATGTGTTTTATTTCATAAATAGAATCAACAAAGTATGCACATTCTACGTCATAACGACTTTCTATAGTTTGCGCATGCGTCCGGAAATAAGAAAAGCTTACTTCCACCATTTTTTAAAATCACAACATCTAGAAGGTTTACATGATTTCGTAAAACACACGAGTTTTTAGAAAATGTGTTTTATTTCATAAATGGAATCTACAAAGTATGCACATTCTACGTCATAACGACTTTCTATAGTTTGCGCATATGTCCGGAAATAAGAAAAGCTTACTTCCACCATTTTTTAAAATCACAGCTTCTGGAAGGTTTACATGATTTCGTAAAAAACACGAGTTTTTAGAAAATGTGTTTTATTTCATAAATGGAATCTACAAAGTATGCACATTCTACGGCATAACGAATTTATATAGTTTGCGCATGCGTTCGGAAATAAGAAAAGCTTACTTCCCCCGTTTTTTAAAATCACAGCTTCTAGAAGGTTTACATGAGTTCTTAAAAAACACGAGTTTTTAGAAAATGTGTTTTATTTCATAAATGGAATCAACAAAGTATGCACATTCTACGTCATAACAACTTTCTATAGTTTGCGCATGCGTTTGGAAATAAGAAAAGCTTGCTTCCCCCGTTTTTTAAAATCACGGCTTCTAGAAGGTTTACATGATTTCTTAAAAAACACGACGTTTTAGAAAATGTGTTTTATTTCATAAATAGAATCAACAAAGTATGCACATTCTACGTCATAACGACTTTCTATAGTTTGCGCATGCGTTTGGAAATAAGAAAAGCTTACTTCCCCCATTTTTTAAAATCACAGCTTCTAGAAGGTTTACATGATTTCTTAAAAAACACGAGTTTTTAGAAAATGTGTTTTATTTCATAAATGGAATCTTCAAAGTATGCACATTCTACGTCATAACGGCTTTATATAGTTTGCGCATGCGTCCGGAAATAAGAAAATCTTACTTCCCCCGTTTTTTAAAATCACAGCTTCTAGAAGGTTTACATGATTTCTTAAAAAACACGAGTTTTTAGAAAATGTGTTTTAATTCATAAATGGAATCTACAAAGTATGCACATTCTACGTCATAACGACTTTCTATAGTTCGCGCATACGTCCGGAAATAAGAAAAGCTTACTTCCACCATTTTTTAAAATCACAGCTTCTAGAAGGTTTACATGATTTCGTAAAAAACACGAGTTTTTGAAAATGTGTTTTATTTCATAAATGGAATCTACAAAGTATGCACATTCTATGGCATAACGACTTTCTATAGTTTGCGCATGCGTCCGGAAATAAGAAAAGCTTACTTCCACCGTTTTTTAAAATCACAGCTTCTAGAAGGTTTACATGATTTCGTAAAAAACACGAGTTTTTAGAAAATGTGTTTTATTTCATAAATGGAATCTACAAAGTCTGCACATTCTACGGCATAACGACTTTATATAGTTTGCGCATGCGTTCGGAAATAAGAAAAGCTTACTTCCCCCGTTTTTTAAAATCACAGCTTCTAGAAGGTTTACATGATTTCTTAAAAAACACGAGTTTTTAGAAAATGTGTTTTATTTCATAAATGGAATCAACAAAGTATGCACATTTTACATCATAACGACTTTCTATAGTTTGCGCATGCGTCCGGAAATAAGAAAAGCTTACTTCCCCCGTTTTTTAAAATCACAGCTTCTAGAAGGTTTACATGATTTCGTAAAAAACACGAGTTTTTAGAAAATGAGTTTTATTTCATAAATGAAATCTACAAAGTATGCACATTCTACGTCATAACGACATTCTATAGTTTGCGCATGCGTCCGGAAATAACAAAAGCTTACTTCCACCGTTTTTTAAAATCACAGCTTCTACAAGGTTTACATGATTTTGTAAAAAACACGAGTTTTTAGAAAATGTGTTTTATTTCATAAATGGATTCTTCAAAGTATGCACATTCTACGTCATAACGGCTTTATATAGTTTGCGCATGCATCCGGAAATAAGAAAATCTTACTTCCCCCGTTTTTTAAAATCACAGCTTCTAGAAGGTTTACATGATTTCTTAAAAAACACGAGTTTTTAGAAAATGTGTTTTATTTCATAAATGGAATCTACAAAGTATGCACATTCTACGTCATAACGAGTTTCTATAGTTTGCGCATGCGTCCGGAAATAAGAAAAGCTTACTTCCCCCATTTTTTAAAATCATAGCTTCTAGAAGGTTTACATGATTTCTTAAAAAACACGAGTTTTTAGAAAATGTGTTTTATTCCATAAATGGAATCAACAAAGTATGCACATTCTACGTCATAAGGACTTTATATAGTTTGCGCATGCGTTTGGATATAAGAAAAGCTTACTTCCCCCATTTTTAAAAAACACAGCTTCTACAAGGTTTACATGATTTCTTAAAAAACACGAGTTTTTAGAAAATGTGTTTTATTTCATAAATGGAATCAACAAAGTATGCACATTCTACGTCATAACGACTTTCTATAGTTTGCGCATGCGTCTGGAAATAAGAAAAGCTTACTTCCACCGTTTTTTAAAATCACAGCTTCTAGAAGGTTTACATGATTTCGCAAAAAACACGAGTTTTTAGAAAATGTGTTTTATTTCATAAATGGAATCTACAAAGTATGCACATTCTACGTCATAACGACTTTCTATAGTTTGCGCATGCGTCCGGAAATAAGAAAAGCTTACTTCCCCCGTTTTTTAAAATCACAGCTTCTAGAAGGTTTACATGTTTTCTTAAAAAACATGAGTTTTTAGAAAATGTCTTTTATTTCATAAATGGAATCTACAAAGTATGCACATTCTACGTCATAATGACTTTCTATAGTTTGCGCATGCCTTTGGAAATAAGAAAAGCTTACTTCCCCCGTTTTTTAAAATCACAGCTTCTAGAAGGTTTACATGATTTCTTAAAAAACACGAGTTTTTAGAAAATGTGTTTTATTTCATAAATAGAATCAACAAAGTATGCACATTCTACGTCATAACGACTTTCTATAGTTTGCGCATGCGTCCGGAAATAAGAAAAGCTTACTTCCACCATTTTTTAAAATCACAGCATCTAGAAGGTTTACATGATTTCGTAAAAAACACGAGTTTTTAGAAAATGATTTTTATTTCATAAATGGAATCTACAAAGTATGCACATTCTACGTCATAACGACATTCTATAGTTTGCGCATGCGTCCGGAAATAAGAAAAGCTTACTTCCACCGTTTTTTAAAATCACAGCTTCTAGAAGGTTTACATGATTTCGTAAAAAACATGAGTTTTTAGAAAATGTGTTTTATTTCATAAATGGAATCTACAAAGTTTGCACATTCTACGTCATAACGACTTTCTATAGTTTGCGCATCCGTCCGGAAATTAGAAAAGCTTACTTCCCCCGTTTTTTAAAATCACAGCTTCTAGAAGGTTTACATGATTTCGTAAAAAACACGAGTTTTTAGAAAATGTGTTTTATTTCATAAATGGAATCTACAAAGTGTGCACATTCTACGTCATAACGACTTTCTATAGTTTGCGCATACGTCCAGAAATAAGAAAAGCTTACTTCCACCGTTTTTTAAAATCACAGCTTCTAGAAGGTTTACATGATTTCGCAAAAAACACAAGTTTTTAGAAAATGTGTTTTATTTCATAAATGGAATCTACAAAGTATGCACATTCTACGTCATAACGACTTTCTATAGTTTGCGCATGCGTCCAGAAATAAGAAAAGCTTACTTCCCCCGTTTTTTAAAATCACGGCTTCTAGAAGGTTTACTTGATTTCGTAAAAAACACGAGTTTTTAGAAAATGTGTTTTATTTCATAAATGGAATCTACAAAGTATGCACATTCTACGTCATAACGACTTTCTATAGTTTGCGCATATGTCCGGAAATAAGAAAAGCTTACTTCCACCGTTTTTTAAAATCACAGCTTCTAGAAGGTTTACATGATTACGTAAAAAAAAATAGTTTTTAGAAAATGTGTTTTATTTCATAAATGGAATCTACAAAGTATGCACATTCTACGTCATAACGACTTTCTATAGTTTGCGCATGCGTTTGGAAATAAGAAAAGCTTGCTTCCCCCGTTTTTTAAAATCACGGCTTCTAGAAGGTTTACATGATTTCTTAAAAAACACGAGGTTTTTGAAAATGTGTTTTATTTCTTAAATGGAATCAACAAAGTATGCACATTCTACGTCATAACGACTTTCTATAGTTTGCGCATTCGTCTGGAAAAACGAAAAGCTTACTTCCCCTATTTTTTAAAATCACAGCTTCTAGAAGGTTTACATGATTTCTTAAAAAACACGAGTTTTTAGAAAATGTGTTTTATTTCATAAATGGAATCAATAAAGTATGCACATTCTACGTCATAACGAATTTCTATAGTTTGCGCATGCATCCGGAAATAGGAAAAGCTTACTTCCACCGATTTTTAAAATCACAGCTTCTAGAAGGTTTACATGATTTCTTAAAAAACACGAGTTTTTAGAAAATGTGTTTTATTTCATAAATGGAATCAACAAAGTATGCACATTCTACGTCATAACGACTTTCTATAGTTTGCGCATGCGTTTGGAAATAAGAAAAGCTTACTTCCCCGTTTTTTAAAATCACAGCTTCTAGAAGGTTTACATGATTTCTTAAAAAACACTAATTTTTAGAAAATATGTTTTATTTCATAAATGGAATCAACAAAGTATGCACATTCTACATCATAACGGCTTTTTATAGTTTACGCATGCGTACGGAAATAAGAAAAACTTACTTCCACCGTTTTTTAAAATCACAACTTCTAGAAGGTTTACATGATTTCGTAAAAAACACGAGTTTTTAGAAAATGTGTTTTATTTCATAAATGGAATCTACAAAGTATGCACATTCTACGTCATAACGACTTTCTATAGTTTGCGCATGCCTCCGGAAATAAGAAAAGCTTACTTCCCCCGTTTTTTAAAATCATAGCTTCTAGAAGGTTTACATGATTTCTTAAAAAACACGAGTTTTTAGAAAATGTGTTGTATTTCATAAATGGAATCCACAAAGTATGCACATTCTACGTCATAAGGACTTTCTATAGTTTGCGCATGCGTCTGGAAATAAGAAAAGTTACTTCCACCGTTTTTTAAAATCACAGCTTCTAGAAGGTTTACATGATTTCATAAAAAACACGAGTTTTTAGAAAATGTGTTTATTTCATAAATAGAATCAACAAAGTATGCACATTCTACGTCATAACGACTTTCTATAGTTTGTGCATTCGACCGGAAAGAAGAAAAGCTTACTTCCACCGTTTTTTAAAATCACAGCTTCTTGAAGGTTTACATGATTTCGTAAAAAACACGAGTTTTTAGAAAATGTGTTTTATTTCATAAATGGAATCTACAAAGTATGCACATTCTACGTCATAACGATTTTCTATAGTTTGCGCATGCGTCCGGAAATAAGAAAAGCTTACTTCCCCCGTTTTTTTAAATCACAGCTTCTAGAAGGTTTACATGATTTCTTAAAAAACACGAGTTTTTAGAAAATGTGTTTTATTTCATAAATGGAATCAACAAAGTATGCACATTCTATGTCATAATGACTTTCTACAGTTTGCGCATGCGTCCGGAAATAAGAAAAGCTTACTTCCCCCGTTTTTTTAAATCACAGCTTCTAGAAGGTTTACATGATTTCTTAAAAAACACGAGTTTTTAGAAAATGTGTTTTATTTCATAAATGGAATCAACAAAGTATGCACATTCTATGTCATAATGACTTTCTACAGTTTGCGCATGCGTCCGGAAATAAGAAAAGCTTACTTCCCCCGTTTTTTAAAATCACAGCTTCTAGAAGGTTTACATGATTTCTAAAAAAACATGAGTTTTTAGAAAATGTGTTTTATTTCATAAATGGAATCTACAAAGTATGCACATTCTACATCATAACGACTTTCTATAGTTTACGCATGCGTCCGGAAATAAGAAAAGTTTACTTCCACCGTTTTTTAAAATCACAGCTTTTAGAATGTTTACATGATTTCGTAAAAAACATGAGTTTTTAGAAAATGTGTTTTATTTCATAAATGGAATCTACAAAGTATGCACATTCTACGTCATAATGACTTTCTATAGTTTGCACATGCGTCCGGAAATAAGAAAAGCTTACTTCCCCCGTTTTTTAAAATCACAGCTTCTAGAACGTTTACATGATTTCTTAAAAAACACGAGTTTTTAGAAAATGTGTTTTATTTCGTAAATGGAATCAACAAAGTATGCACATTCTACATCATAACGACTTTCTATAGTTTGCGCATGCGTTTGGAAATAAGAAAAGCTTACTTCCCCTGTTTTTTAAAATCACAGCTTCTAGAAGGTTTACATGATTTCTTAAAAAACACGAGTTTTTAGAAAATGTGTTTTATTTCATAAATGGAATCAACAAAGTATGCACATTATACGTCATAACGTCTTTCTATAGTTTGCGCATGCTTTTGGAAATAAGAAAAGCTTACATCCCCCGTTTTTTAAAATCACATCTTCTAGAAGGTTTACATGATTTCTTAAAAAACATGAGTTTTTAGAAAATTGTTTTATTTCATAAATGGAATCAACAAAGTATGCACATTCTATGTCATAACGTCTTTCTATAGTTTGCACATGCGTCCGGAAATAAGAAATGCTTACTTCCACCATTTTTTAAAATCACAGCTTCTAGAAGGTTTACATGACTTCTTAAAAAACACGAGTTTTTAGAAAATGTGTTTTATTTCATAAATGGAATCAACAAAGTATGCACATTCTACGTCATAACGATTTCTATAGTTTTAGCATGCGTTCGGAAATAAGAAAAGCTTACTTCCCCCGTTTTTTAAAATCATAGCTTCTAGAAGGTTTACATGATTTCTTAAAAAACAAGAGTTTTTAGAAAATGTGTTTTATTTCATAAATGGAATCAACAAAGTATGCACACTCTACGTCATAATGACTTTCTATAGTTTGCGAATGCGTCCGGAAATAAGAAAAGCTTACTTCCACCGTTTTTTAAAATCACGGCTTCTAGAAGGTTTACATGATTTCATAAAAAACATGAGTTTTTAGAAAATGTGTTTTATTTCATAAATGGAATCAACAAAGTATGCACATTCTATGTCATAACGACTTTCTATAGTTTGCGCATTCGTCCGGAAATAAGAAAAGCTTACTTCCACTGTTTTTTAAAATCACAGCTCTAGAAGGTTTACACGATTTCGTAAAAAACACGTGTTTTTAGAAAATGTGTTTTATTTCATAAATGGAATCTACAAAGTATGCACATTCTACGTCATAACGACTTTCTATAGTTTGCGCATGCGTCCGGAAATAAGAAATGCTTACTTCCCCCGTTTTTTGAAATCACAGCTTCTAGAAGGTTTACATGATTTCTTAAAAAACACGAGTTTTTAGAAAATGTGTTTTATTTCATAAATGGAATCAACAAAGTATGCACATTCTACGTCATAACGACTTTCTATAGTTTGTGCATGCGTCCGGAAATAAGAAAAGCTTACTTCCACCGTTTTTTAAAATCACAGCTTCTAGAAGGTTTACATGATTTCGTAAAAAACATGAGTTTTTAGAAAATGTGTTTTATTTCATAAATGGAATCTACAAAGTATTCACATTCTACGTCATAACGACTTTCTATAGTTTGCGCATGCGTCCGGAAATAAGAAAAGCTTACTTTCCCCGTTTTTTAAAATCACAGCTTCTAGAAGGTTTACATGATTTCGTAAAAAACACGAGTTTTTAGAAAATGTGTTTTATTTCATAAATGGAATCTTCAAAGTATGCACATTCTACATCATAACGATTTTCTATAGCTTGCGCATTTGTCCGGAAATAAGAAAAGCTTACTTCCCCCGTTTTTTAAAATCACAGCTTCTAGAAGGTTTACATGATTTCTAAAAAAACACGAGTTTTTAGAAAATGTGTTTTATTTCATAAACGGAATCAACAAAGTATGCACATTCTACGTCATAACGACTTTCTATAGTTTGCGCATGCGTCCGGAAATAAGAAAAGCTTACTTCCACCGTTTTTTAAAATCACAGCTTCTAGAAGGTTTACATGATTTCATAAAAAACACGAGTTTTTAGAAAATGTGTTTTATTTCATAAATGGAATCAACAAAGTATGCACATTCTATGTCATAATGACTTTCTATAGTTTGCGCATTCGACCGGAAATAAGAAAAGATTACTTCCCCCGTTTTTTAAAATCACAGCTTCTTGAAGGTTTACATGATTTCGTAAAAAACATCAGTTTTTAGAAAATGTGTTTTATTTCATAAATGGAATCTACAAAGTATGCACATTCTACATCATAACGACTTTCTATAGTTTGCGCATGCGTCCGGAAATAAGAAAAGCTTACTTCCCCCGTTTTTTTAAATCACAGCTTCTAGAAGGTTTACATGATTTCTTAAAAAACACGAGTTTTTAGAAAATGTGTTTTATTTCATAAATGGAATCTACAAAGTATGCACATTCTACGTCATAACGACTTTCTATAGTTTGCGCATGCGTCCGGAAATAAGAAAAGCTTACTTCCCCCATTTTTCTAAATCACAGCTTCTAGAAGGTTTACATGTTTTCTTAAAAAACACAAGTTTTTAGATAATGTGTTTTATTTCATAAATGGAATATACAAAGTATGCACATTCTATGTCATAACGACTTTCTATAGTTTGTGCATGCGTCCGGAAATAAGAAAAGCTTACTTCCACCATTTTTTAAAATCACAGTTTCTAGAAGCTTTACATGATTTCGTAAAAAACACGAGTTTTTAGAAAATGTGTTTTATTTCATAAATGGAATCTACAAAGTATGCACATTCTACGTCATAACGACTTTCTATAGTTTGCACATGCGTCCGGAAATAAGAAAAGCTTACTTTCCCCGTTTTTTAAAATCACAACTTCTAGAAGGTTTACATGATTTCTTAAAAAACACGAGTTTTTAGAAAATGTGTTTTATTTCATAAATGGAATCAACAAAGTATGCGATTTAAACAAAGTTCTTATAGGCTGTAAGCCTCAGACAAATGGATGGCGATTCTTGGAGCGATTTCTTGGAGCGACGGAGGTTTTTACTGGGCATGGCGGAACCCTAGGAGCTGGGGATGAGCGCAGGTCGGCCTGCGGCTGTCAGTGACGCGGTTTTATCCACAATCACTTTCCTTGCACGGTTGGTGGCGGATATCTAGGAACCCCGTCCGGTTTGTATACAAAACCCTGTTCACATTTTACCCTGGTCTATGTTTTTACCTGGGTTACGGTGGGCTAGTGGTAGCTAGTAACCATGGCTACGTATGACGACCGCATAGATTATTCCTTTGACCCATCTGATGATGCGGCCATATGGACTCAACCTTCGGGCGCCGGGTGGCAGGTAGGGTTATATCCTGGGGAAGGAGGGGTGGAGGTTACATCTGCTGTGGAAAGTGCCGCTCTGGCCTTCTCACCATCTGGTTTTCTTAATATTTCTCTGGGCTTGGGACCGATATCTACTCCCTCCCCCGATATCCCACCTATAACGCCTTTAAAGGATGTGGGGGCTCTTTGGTCTTCGGAACAGGTCTTAACTGCACTAGAGGGCTCGAAGGACAGGCATAAGGGTCCTGATTTTGCATCTGAGGGACATCTTGGAACTGTTGGCGGGGTTGATTCTACTGCGGCTCCACTTCCTGTTTTATGTGCTGCAGAGGGTGGGAATTTGCACGTGGTCGGGACAATTAGAACCTCACGAACACCGGGGTTTTGCCAGCCCCTGTTTGGGTTCCGGTACTAGCTCGGATGAATGGGGAGGACCTTCTTCCGGGGATAATGCACAGCAGGGGAAACGGGGTAAAAAGCGTTGGCTGAAGCTTAGCAGGACAAAATACAACTACGCCCTGGGGGAAGATATCGAGTGGAATCGATTGGTCAAGATGACCGGTATCACCTTGGTTGGCAAAGCATTAGGCAGATCCTTTTCTCTCAGCACCATCGAAGCTTGGGTGGGGGAGCATTGGGCTGGTACCTTGGGCTATACTCCGGAGGTTGTGGAGCTAACACGCAACTGGTTTGCTTTCAATTTCCATGAGGAGGAACATACCAGATGGGTTCTGAATTCAAACTGGAGTTGGGACCACTGTCCGGTGATGATCAAACCTTGGCATCCGATGTTTGATGCTAGTCGGGAAAGACTGGATATTGTTCCACTGTGGGTTCGGCTCCCAGGTTTACCCCTTCATTACTGGTCGGAGCGCCATTTCAGGGGGATTGGCAACATGATTGGTACATATTTAGATGGGGACTATAGTTTTCTTCATACCCGCCAGAGGAAGGTTTCCCGTATCCTGGTCAATCTGAATATCAGAGATGGAGTCGTACCGGATGTTACCCTCAGCTGGGGACCCGATGTGTATACGCAGAAATTGGATTATGAAAATGTTCCTTTCAGATGCCACCGCTGTCATGCTTATGGTCATCCGATCGCTGAATGTAAACTTCCTTTTCGTCGGAAAAATATTGGTTCGCACAAAGCCCCTATTGCTGAGGTTGTTTCTCCTCCCTTGGAGGACCCTGTGGCTGTACCCCTTCCTAATGTGGTTTTGGACAAGGGTCATGGTTCTCCTCGGGACTCGGCGGACGCTCGACCTGCTTGCACTTCTACACCGGTTTCGGGTGCTTTGGGGGCTGGGGCTGATGTCTTACCAAAGGAGATGGGAGTGGAGGCGCCACTCACTGGGGAAGCGTTTCCTGGTACTACTGCTTTGGATCCCTCTCGTCAGACAACTATTACGGAACCTGGGTCTTCGTTCGCGGGTATACCTCATTCCATTACTCCTCTGTCCTTACATTTTGTTTTAAAGAATTTGTCTTTTGATAATCCTGACTGGATAGAGGCTTTGAAAAATTTGAATATCTCTACGGCAATGGAGTTGGATTTACCCAACTGCTTAGACCCTACTCTCCCTTCCTGCTCCTCTACTCTGTCAAACTCTGGGGTGCTGCTGATTGACCATCCCTCTGTGGCTGAACCTGGGCCTACTGAAGACCTCTCCCCCTCCTCCTCCACCACATCATCCGACTCCGGTTATTTCCTACGTTCCCTTTTGAAGATCTCCCCGGGTGGGTTGGGTACTGGGGTCAACACTATTGTCAAACCTGGAAAGGGTAGAGGCAGAAAATCCCATCTATCTAAGGCACAAACCAAGGCTAAGATGGACCTCATGGACGGCAAACAAGTGACTATTGATCGGGCGCTTAGAGCGGTGCGAGCCCAAAAGCGGGGTCATTGATGAAGGTGATGTCTTTTAACTGCCGGGGTCTAACTGGTCCCCATAAAAGATCAGCATTGCGTAGAGTGGTATCTCTTGAACACCCAGATATCATTCTGCTTCAAGAAACTATGGGTCTGGGGGAGACTATTAAATCTTTACTTGAAGTATGGTTTGGTGGCTGGAATTTTGCCACCTTGGATGCTCGGGGCCGGTCTGGTGGGCAGGCTATCGGCTGGAATACCCGCTCGGTTCAGTGTCATAATCTTTGGGGGATGGAAGGGGATTTGGGGATGAAATGCACATCTTTGGACTTCAGTGAGATATTCACGGTGGTTAATATTTATGGACCATACTTGAACCGGGTTCCTTTTTGGGAATCCCTTTTCTCTCACCCCTTGTTACATGAGGGGAACCTATTAATCGGAGGGGATTTGAATTTCTCACTTGGGCCGGCAGAAGTGTGGGGCAACAGAGCTCGGCCTGATCCATTGACTGATTTCTTCACTCATCAGTTGGTCACTCGAAATCTGCTTGATATCGAGCCGACACTACTTAAACCTACTTGGAGAAATAACAGAACTGGAGATTACAGAGTAGAAAAACGTTTAGATCGTTTTCTGGTGTCTGAACTTTTTGTAGATAGGAACTATCTACTGAGGCAGTGGGTTGGCTCGAGGGGCTCATCAGATCACTTTCCTATTTTCATGGAGATGCGGGATGGTTCGTGGAAACCCGCTGGGCCACTAAAGTTTAATAAGATCTAGCTTAATGATGAGACCTTTACTGAACTTATTGGATCCACTTGGGTACTCTACAACCCTGGGATGGGCCTCTCTGCCTCACAACAGTTCTCAGACAATATCAAAAGGATTAAAGGGCCGGTGAAGACTTGGGCTTATGATAAGAATCATAGGGATGATAGGGAACTTAAGACTATTGAACTGGAGCTGCAATCCATTTATGAGTCTGGATCTAGGGGTCTTGGAACACCGGATGAGAAAGTCCATTTGGTCTCACTGGAGGGTCGAAAAAATAAGCTTTTATTGGTAAAGAGGAAACTTGGAGATTAAAGAGCAGGGCTCTATGGCTATCGGCTGGGGATGAGAACACAAAATTCTTTCATGCCTATGCAAAGGGAAGAAAGGCGGCCAATACCATTTGGAGTCTGGAAGACAATTTGGGAAATTCCCAGAAGTCCTTTGATAGTATGGCTGGGGTTGGGGTAAATCATTTCAAAAATCTCTTCAAAGCCCCTACACAGGCTAACATTTTGGAGGTGGTCAGGATGGCTCAAATGTTTCCTCGGTTTGTGGAAGAGGCAGACAATCTTTCCCTGATGGCTACTGTTACTGAAGATGAATTAAAAGGGGTTTTACAGAGTCTTCAAAAAGACAAAATCCTGGGACCGGATGGATGGACGGTGGAATTTATTCTTGCACTCTTTGATCTTATCGGAAATGATCTTCTGCAGATGGTTGATGACACTCGTAGATCGGGAAAAATTCCTGCTGCCATGAACTCCACTTTTATTGCCCTTATTCCAAAAACGGATAACTCTTCCTCTTTAGGTGACTTCAGACCCATCTCTTTGTGCAACTATGTATATAAAGTGGTGTCAAAGATCATTGCTAGGCGGCTAAAGGGTATACTGTCCACTCATATTTCGGAGGAACAATTTTGATTTCTGGAAGGACGACAAATTCATGAGGCAATTGGTGTAGCTCAGGAAGGCATACATAGTATGAAAGCTCGGAAAATCAAAGGAGCCATTATCAAGATTGATTTATCTAAAGCATATGATAAGGTGAGTTGGTTGTATATTCATTTACTCCTCACTCATCTGGGTTTTGCTGTGGATTTTATCAGGTGGATTATGAGTTGTATAACTACCGTATCCTTTGCGGTGCTCATCAATGGTGCTGCCTCTCCTTTTTTCCAGTCTGAGAGAGGCCTTCGTCAGGGATGTCCACTATCCCCTTTACTTTTCCTGCTGGTTGCTGAGGGGCTTAGTAAAGCACTGAAAAAAGCTTGCAGGGATGGCACCCTTCATGGTATCCAAGTGGCTCCTAATTTTTTTATCACACATCTGCTGTTCGTGGATGATATCCTTATCTTCTGCACTGGTTCGGTTAGGGACATGGAAACCCTACAGGACATTTTTCAACTTTTTTCAGCTGCTACGGGAATGGAGATCAATCAGCGGAAATCCACCCTATCAACTCACCTGCTCAGGGATTTTGGGATTGTGGCTATAGGTAGGATTTTCCCATATACCTCCCTACCTCTTGATGATGGCTTCTGTTATCTTGGGTTTCATTTAAAACAAAATGCCTATACAAAACAGGACTGGCAATGGCTTATTGAAAAAATTCACAAGAGGTTGAAGGTCTGGAGCCACAGGCGGTTATCGCGGGCAGGTCGGCTGGTTCTGGTGAAATCGGTATTGGAGGCCATTCCGGTCTATTGGATGTCCCTCTCGTGGATTCCAAAAGGAACACTGGAGAAAGCACGTCAATTATGCTTTCGTTTCTTATGGAGCGGTAAAGGTGACTATGTATCCCCATGGGTTCGCTGGCAGAAGATCGCCATCCCGAAAGCATTAGGGGGATGGGGTCTTAAAAATATACATCTTTTCGCCAGGGCTTTGGCAGCTAAAGGAGTGTGGAGACTTTTAAAATCGGAGAGCCTTTGGACTAAAGTTGTTTTTCGGAAATATATTGCCCCTGTATCAACTTTGGATTGGGTGCGGACGGTGGATAAGTCACATTTGGGATGCTCCATTATTTGGAAAGCTATCATCTATTCATTCCCGGTGGTAGGAGATCTGCTTGCGTGGAATGTTGGAAATGGGCAGGCACTCTGTGTAGGGGAGGATCTGTGGTTTGGAAGTGCTAGTCATCACATTTTAAATGGTACTCTGATCTCTTATCTACGGGACTTGGGTATCACACATCTATCTCATTTGGCTGCTCCGGATAGGATACATCCGTGGAAACAGTCATGGGTGGATGTGGATTCATTGGCACTTTCTGTGGCCGATCGGGTGGATTTGCGGGCTTATTTAGGTGCCTTAACTCGATCACATATACATATACGGGACAGGGACGACTGCTTGGTATGGGAAGGCGCCCCAACTGGCTTGTACACACCCAAGGAGGGATACATCATCCTGATTCATTTCCTGAATCCTCGTGAGCTGGTAGGGTGGTGGAAAATGATCTGGAAGATATACTGTCCATTGAAACATCGTCTTTTTATGTGGAATGTTCTCGAAAACACTGTACCTACCTGGGACTTTTTACAGAGGAAGAATCGGGTTGGGCCGGGCTGGTGCATCTTATGCAAAGCCAACGAGAAAACCTGTTGTCACTTATTCCTTCAGTGTCCTTTTACGGTGCAAGTTTGGGCGGAATGTTCCAGAATTGTTAATGCTTCTCTGGATTGGGCAGGGTTTACTGTACTGGAGGCCTGGACTCGGTGGGTTTCGGAACCTATTGGAAAAATTTTCTTAAACCTTCCGTTATTGGTTGCGTGGGGCATTTGGATGGCTCGGAATATGATGATATTCAATGAGAAACAATGCACTCCAGTGGTAACTGTTGTTCAGATATGTGGTTTCCGAGAGGCTTTCCCTCATCACATCAAAGTGGCAAAACAGAGAGTGGTCCTTCCTTTGGACATTGATGAGACTATGCCTTGGGGATTTTATGACGGATCTGCTTTGGGTTTAAACTGCGGGGGTGGGGCAACACTACATCTCTCTATAAACCATACATTCAACCTGTCTTGGGGACTGGGGGAGGGAGGAAATAATTATGCTGAAATTATGAGTTTAAAACTTCTTCTCATCTTTGCACAGGAAAAGGGATGTCACAGGTTAAATGTATATGGTGATTCTATGAATGTCACAAATTGGACAAATGGCACACAACAATGCAGGGATATTAGACTCGATAATATTCTTCAGGACATTCTGCAACAGAAACTTTCTTTTTTACATTTTTCTTGCAGACATGTATATAGGGAGAACAACAAGGAGGCGGATGAGGCTTCTAAGGTTGGCAGGGACTTGGCAGTGGGTTTGTGGAAAGTGAAGGAATACAACAATGGAACTCTCTATGAGTACTATCATAGACCCTTTATGGACGACATGCTTGGTATAGGATCGGTTCAGGCACAGGCCTAGGACAGGTCTTTTTTTTGGAATATGAACAGTTATTGATACTTGATGGCAGGGAGGTTTTTTGTTAAAACAAAATTGCTACAGTTATATCAGTGGACACTTGCAAGAGACTCGGGGAGTCATCTTGGTTTTTTCATAAATTATGCTTACTAGTTCTTTTAAACTTGGAAACTTTCTACCGTGGGTAGTTACTATGAACAGATCGGATGGTTGTAAATGAACCGTTATGGTTTTATGACTTGTTTTATTGCTCCTTAAGTGGACAACTGGATGTTTCTACACATCTCTGTGAACTTACTTTTTTGCTCCTTAAGTGGACAACTGTATGCTTACTCTGCATATTCAGAATGTAATTTCTTCACCAGCTGAAATGAAATTACGCTTTTTTCCATGGAAAAAAAAAAAACAAAGTATGCACATTCTACATCATAACGACTTTCTATAGTTTGCGAATGCGTCCGGAAATAAGAAAAGCTTACTTCCACCGTTTTTTAAAATCACAGCTTCTAGAAGGTTTACATGATTTCTTAAAAAACACGAGTTTTTAGAAAATGTGTTTTATTTCATAAATGGAATCAACAAAGTATGCAAATTCTACGTCATAACGACTTTCTATAGTTTGCGCATTCGTCCGGAAATAAGAAAAGCTTACTTCCAACGTTTTTTAAAATCACAGCTTCTAGAAGGTTTACACGATTTCGTAAAAAACACGTGTTTTTAGAAAATGTGTTTTATTTCATAAATGGAATCTACAAAGTATGCACATTCTACGTCATAATGACTTTCTATAGTTTGCGCATGCGTCCGGAAATAAGAAAAGCTTACTTCCCCCGTTTTTTAAAATCACAGCTTCTAGAAGGTTTACATGATTTCGTAAAAAACAGGAGTTTTTAGAAAATGTGTTTTATTTCATAAATGGAATCTACAAAGTATGCACATTCTACGTCATAACGACTTTCTATAGTTTGCGCATGCGTCCGGAAATAAGAAAAGCTTACTTCCCCCGTTTTTTAAAATCACAGCTTCTAGAAGGTTTACATGATTTCTTAAAAGACACGAGTTTTTAGAAAATGTGTTTTATTTCATAAATGGAATCAACAAAGTATGCACATTCTATGTCATAATGACTTTCTATAGTTTTTGCATGCGTCCGGAAATAAGAAAAGCTTACTTCCACCGTTTTTTAAAATCACAGCTTCTAGAAGGTTTACATGATTTCGTAAAAAACACGAGTTTTTAGAAAATGTGTTTTATTTCATAAATGGAATCTACAAAGTATGCACATTCTACGTCATAATGACTTTCTATAGTTTGCGCATGCGTCCGGAAATAAGAAAAGCTTACTTCCCCCGTTTTTTAAAATCACAGCTTCTAGAAGGTTTACATGATTTCGTAAAAAACACGAGTTTTTAGAAAATGTGTTTTATTTCATAAATGGAATCTACAAAGTATGCACATTCTACGTCATAACGACTTTCTATAGTTTGCGCATGCGTCCGGAAATAAGAAAAGCTTACTTCCCCCGTTTTTTAAAATCACAGCTTCTAGAAGGTTTACATGATTTCGTAAAAAACACGAGTTTTTAGAAAATGTGTTTTATTTCATAAATGGAATCTACAAAGTATGCACATTCAACGTCATAATGACTTTCTATTGTTTGCGCATGCGTCCGTAAATAAGAAAACCTTACTTCCACCATTTTTTAAAATCACAGCTTCTAGAAGGTTTACATGATTTCGTAAAAAACACGAGTTTTTAGAAAATGTGTTTTATTTCATCAATGGAATCTACAAAGTATGCACATTGTACGTCATAACGACTTTCTATAGTTTGCGCATGCATCCGGAAATAAGAAAAGCTTACTTCCACCATTTTTTAAAATCACATCTTCTAGAAGGTTTACATGATTTCTTAAAAAACACGAGTTTTTAGAAAATGTGTTTTATTTGATAAATGGAATCAACAAAGTATGCACATTCTACGTCATAATGACTTTGTATAGTTTGCGCATGCGTTTGGAAATAATAAAAGCTTACTTCCCCCGTTTTTTAAAATCACAGCTTCTAGAAGGTTTACATGATTTCTTAAAAAACACGAGTTTTAAGAAAATGTGTTTTATTTCATAAATAGAATCAACAAAGTATGCACATTCTACGTCATAACGACTTTCTATAGTTTGCGCATTCGTCCGGATATAAGAAAAGCTTACTTCCCCCGTTTTTTAAAATCACAGCTTCTAGAAGGTTTACATGATTTCGTAAAAAACACGAGTTTTTAGAAAATGTGTTTTATTTCATAAATGGAATCTACAAAGTATGCACATTCTACGTCATAACGACTTTCTATAGTTTGAGCATGCGTCCGGAAATAAGAAACGCTTACTTCCCCCGTTTTTTAAAATCACAGCTTCTAGATTTCCTAAAAAACACGAGTTTTTAGAAAATGTGTTTTATTTCATAAATGGAATCAACAAAGTATGCACATTATACGTCATAACGACTTTCTATAGTTTGCGCATTCAACCGGAAATAAGAAAAGCTTACTTCCACTGTTTTATAAATCACAGCTTCTTGAAGGTTTACATGATTTTGTAAAAATCACGAGTTTTTAGAAAATATGTTTTATTTCATAAATGGAATCTACAAAGTATGCACATTCTACGTCATAACGACTTTCTATAGTTTGCGCATGCGTCTGGAAATAAGAAAAGCTTACTTCCACCGTTTTTTAAAATCACAGCTTCTAGAAGGTTTACATGATTTCTTAAAAAACACGAGTTTTTAGAAAATGTGTTTTATTTCATAAATGGAATCAACAAAGTATGCACATTCTACGTCATAACAACTTTCTATAGATTGCGCATGCGTCCGGAAATAAGAAAAGATTACTTCCACCGTTTTTTAAAAACACAGCTTCTAGAAGGTTGACATAATTTCGTAAAAAACACGAGTTTTTAGAAAATGTGTTTTATTTCATAAATGGAATCTACAAAGTATGCACATTCTATGTCACAATGACTTTCTATAGTTTGCGCATGCATCCGGAAATAAGAAAAGCTTACTTCCCCCGTTTTTTAAAATCACAGCTTCTAGAAGGTTTACATGATTTCTTAAAAAACACGATTTTTTAGAAAATGTGTTTTATTTCATAAATGGAATCAACAAAGTATGCACATTCTACGTCACAACGACTTTCTATAGTTTGCGCATGCGTCCGGAAATAAGAAAAGCTTACTTCCCCCGTTTTTTAAAATCACAGCTTCTAGAATGTTTACATGATTTCCTAAATAACACGAGTTTTTAGAAAATGTGTTTTATTTCATAAATGGAATCAACAAAGTATGCACATTCTACGTCACAACGACTTTCTATAGTTTGCGCATGCATCCGGAAATAATAAAAGTTTACTTCCACCGTTTTTTAAAATCTCAGCTTCTAGAAGGTGTACATGATTTCGTAAAAAACACGAATTTTTAGAAAATGTGTTTTATTTTATAAATGGAATCGACAAAGTATGCACATTCTACGTCATAACGACTTTCTATAGTTTGCGCATGCGTCCGGAAATAAGAAAAGCTTACTTCCCCCATTTTTTAAAATCATAGCTTCTAGAAGGTTTACATGATTTCGTAAAAAACACGAGTTTTTAGAAAATGTGTTTTATTTCATAAATGGAATATACAAAGTATGCACATTCTACGTCATAACGACTTTCTATAGTTTGCGCATGTGTCCGGAAATAAGAAAAGCTTACTTCCCCCGTTTTTTAAAATCACAGCTTCTAGAAGGTTTACATGATTTCTTAAAAAACACGAGTTTCTAGAAAATGTGTTTTATTTCATAAATGGAATCAACAAAGTATGCACATTCTAGGTCACAATGACTTTCTATAGTTTTCCCATGCGTCCGGAAATAAGAAAAGCTTACTTCCACCATTTTTTAAAATCACAGCTTCTAGAAGGTTTACACGATTTCGTAAAAGACACGTGGTTTTAGAAAATGTGTTTTATTACATAAATGGAATCTATAAAGTATGCACATTCTACGTCATAACGACTTTCTATAGTTTGCGCATGCGTCCGGAAATAAGAAAAGCTTACTTCCCCCGTTTTTTAAAATCACAGCTTCTAGATTTCTTAAAAAACACGAGTTTTTAGAAAATGTGTTTTATTTCATAAATGGAATCAACAAAGTATGCACATTCTACGTCATAACGACTTTCTATAGTTTGCGCATTCAACCGGAAATAAGAAAAGATTACTTCCACCGTTTTTTAAAATCACAGCTTCTTGAAGGTTTACATGATTTCGTAAAAAACACGAGTTTTTAGAAAATATGTTTTATTTCATAAATGGAATCTACAAAGTATGCACATTCTACGTCATAACGACTTTCTATAGTTTGCGCATGCGTCTGGAAATAAGAAAAGCTTACTTCCACCGTTTTTTAAAATCACAGCTTCTAGAAGGTTTACATGGTTTCTTAAAAAACACGAGTTTTTAGAAAATGTGTTTTATTTCATAAATGGAATCAACAAAGTATGCACATTCTACGTCATAACGACTTTCTATAGATTGCGCATGCGTCCGGAAATAAGAAAAGATTACTTCCCCCGTTTTTTAAAAACACAGCTTCTAGAAGGTTGACATAATTTCGTAAAAAACACGAGTTTTTAGAAAATGTGTTTTATTTCATAAATGGAATCTACAAAGTATGCACATTCTATGTCATAACGACTTTCTATAGTCTGTGCATGCGTCCGGAAATAAGAAAAGCTTACTTCCACCGTTTTTTAAAATCACGGCTTCTAGAAGGTTTACATGATTTCGTAAAAAACACGAGTTTTTAGAAAATGTGTTTTATTTCATAAATGGAATCTACAAAGTATGCACATTCTACGTCATAACGACTTTCTATAGTTTGCGCATGCGTCCGGAAATAAGAAAAGCTTACTTCCCCCGTTTTTTAAAATCACAGCTTCTAGAAGGTTTACATGATTTCGTAAAAAACACGAGTTTTTAGAAAATGTGTTTTATTTCATAAATGGAATCTACAAAGTATGCACATTCTACGTCATAACGACTTTCTATAGTTTGCGCATGTGTCCGGAAATAAGAAAAGCTTACTTCCCCCGTTTTTTAAAATCACAGCTTCTAGAAGGTTTACATGATTTCGTAAAAAACACGGGTTTTTAGAAAATGTGTATTATTTTATTAATGGAATCTACAAAGTATGCACATTATACGTCATAACGACTTTCTATAGTTTGCGCATGTGTCCGGAAATAAGAAAAGCTTACTTCCCCCGTTTTTTAAAATCACAGCTTCTAGAAGGTTTACATGATTTCTTATAAAACACGAGTTTCTAGAAAATGTTTTTTATTTCATAAATGGAATCAACAAAGTATGCACATTCTAGGTCACAACGACTTTCTATAGTTTGCCCATGCGTCCGGAAATAAGAAAAACTTACTTCTACCGTTTTTTAAAATCACAGCTTCTAGAAGGTTTACACGATTTCGTAAAAAACACGTGTTTTTAGAAAATGTGTTTTATTACATAAATGGAATCTATAAAGTATGCACATTCTACGTCATAACGACTTTCTATAGTTTGCGCACGCGTCCGGAAATAAGAAAAGCTTACTTCCCCCGTTTTTTAAAATCACAGCTTCTAGATTTCTTAAAAAACACGAGTTTTTAGAAAATGTGTTTTATTTCATAAATGGAATCAACAAAGTATGCACATTCTACATCATAACGACTTTCTATAGTTTGCGCATTCAATCGGAAATAAGAAAAGCTTACTTCCACCGTTTTTTAAAATCACAGCTTCTTGAAGGTTTAAATGATTTTGTAAAAAACACGAGTTTTTAGAAAATATGTTTTATTTCATAAATGGAATCTACAAAGTATGCACATTCTACGTCATAACGACTTTCTATAGTTTGCAAATGCGTTTGGAAACAAGAAAAGCTTACTTCCACCGTTTTTTAAAATCACAGTTTCTAGAGGGTTTACATGATTTCTTAAAACACACGAGTTTTTAGAAAATGTGTTTTATTTCATAAATGGAATCAACAAAATATGCACATTCTACATCGTAACGACTTTCTATAGTTTGCGCATTCGTCCGGAAATAAGAAAAGCTTACTTCCACCGTTTTTTAAAATCACAGCTTCTGGAAGGTTTACATGATTTCGTAAAAAACACGAGTTTTTAGAAAATGTGCTTTATTTCATAAATGGAATCTACAAAGTATTCACATTCTACGTCATAACGACTTTCTATAGTTTGCGGATGCGTCCGGAAATAAGAAAAGCTTACTTCCCCCGTTTTTTAAAATCACAGCTTCTAGAAGGTTTACATGATTTTTTATAAAACACGAGTTTTTAGAAAATTTGTTTTATTTCATAAATGAAATCAACAAAGGATGCACATTCTACGTCATAACGACTTTCTATAGTATGCGCATGCGTCCGGAAATAAGAAAAGCTTACTTCCACCGTTTTTTAAAATCACAGCTTCTAGAAGGTTTACATGATTTCTTAAAAAACACGAGTTTTTAGAAAATGTGTTTTATTTCATAAATGGAATCTACAAAGTATGCACATTCTAAGTCATAACGACTTTCTATAGTTTCCGCATGCGTCCGGAAATAAGAAAAGCTTACTTCCACCATTTTTTAAAATCACAGCTTCTAGAAGGTTTACATGATTTCGTAAAAAACACAAGTTTTTAGAAAATGTGCTTTATTTCATAAATGGAATCTACAAAGTATTCACATTCTACGTCATAACGACTTTCTATAGTTTGCGGATGCGTCCGGAAATAACAAAAGCTTACTTCCCCCATTTTTTAAAATCACAGCTTCTAGAAGGTTTACATGATTTCTTAAAAAACACGAGCTTTTAGAAAATGTGTTTTATTTGATAAATGGAATCTACAAAGTATGCACATTCTAAGTCATAACGAATTTCTATAGTTTGCGCATGCGTTTGGAAATAAGAAAAGCGTACTTCCACCGTCTTTTAAAATCACACCTTCTAGAAGGTTTACATGATTTCGTAAAAAACACGAGTTTTTAGAAAATGTGTTTTATTTGATAAATGGAATCTACAAAGTATGCACATTCTACGTCATAACGACTTTCTATAGTTTGTGCATGCGTCCGGAAATAAGAAAAGCTTACTTCTACCGTTTTTTAAAATCACAACATCTAGAAGGTTTACATGATTTCGTAAAAAACACGAGTTTTTAGAAAATGTGTTTTATTTCATAAATGGAATCAACAAAGTATGCACATTCTACGTCATAACGACTTTCTATAGTTTGCGCATGCGTTTGGAAATAAGAAAAGCTTACTTCCCCCGTTTTTTAAAATCACAGCTTCTAGAAGGTTTACACCATTTCTTAAAAATCAAGAGTTTTTAGAAAATGTGTTTTATTTCATAAATGGAATCAACAAAGTATGCACATTCTACATCATAACTACTTCCTATAGTTTGCGCATGCGTCCGGAAATAAGAAAAGCTTACTTCCCCCATTTTTTAAAATCACAGCTTCTAGAAGGTTTACATGATTTCTTAGAAAACAAGAGTTTTTAGAAAATGTGTTTTATTTCACAAATGGAATCAACAAAGTATGCACATTCTATGTCATAACGAATTTCTATAGTTTGGGCATTCGTCCGAAAATAAGAAAAGCTTACTTCCACCATTTTTTAAAATCACAGCTTCTAGAAGGTTTACATGATTTCGTAAAAAACACGAGTTTTTAGAAAAAGTGTTTTATTTGATAAATGGAATCTACAAAGTATGCACATTCTGCGTCATAATGACTTTCTATAGTTTGCGCATGCGTCCGAAAGTAAAAAAAGCTTACTTCCCCCGTTTTTTAAAATCACAGCTTCTAGAAGGTTTACATGATTTCTTAAAAAACACGAGTTTTTAGAAAATGTGTTTTATTTCATCAATGGATTCAACAAAGTATGCACATTCTACGTCATAACGACTTTCTATAGTTTGCGCATGCGTCCGGAAATAAGTAAAGCTTACTTCCCCCGTTTTTTAAAATCACATCTTCTAGAAGGTTTACATGATTTATTAAAAAACACGAGTTTTTAGAAAATGTGTTTTATTTCATAAATGGAATCAACAAAGTATGCACATTCTACGTCATAACGACTTTCTATAGTTTCCGCATGCGTCCGGAAATAAGAAAAGCTTACTTCTCCCGTTTTTTAAAATCACAGCTTCTAGAAGGTTTACATGATTTCTTAAAAAACACGAGTTTTTAGAAAATGTGTTTTATTTCATAAATGGAATCAACAAAGTATGCACATTGTACGTCATAACGACTTTCTATAGTTTGCGCATTCGTCCGGAAATAAGAAAAGCTTACTTCCACCGTTTTTTAAAATCACAGCTTCTAGAAGGTTTACATGATTTCGTAAAAAACACGAGTTTTTAGAAAATGTGTTTTATTTCATAAATGGAATCAACAAAGTATGCAAATTCTACGTCATAACGACTTTTTATAGTTTGCGCATGCGTTTGGATATAAGAAAAGCTTACTTCCCCCATTTTTTAAAATCACAGCTTCTAGAAGGTTTACATGATTTCTTAAAAAACATGAGTTTTTAGAAAATGTGTTTTATTTCATAAATGGAATCAACAAAGTATGCACATTCTACATCATAATGATTTTCTATAGTTTGCGCATGCGTTTGGAAATAAGAAAAGCTTACTTGCCCCGTTTTTTAAAATCACAGCTTCTAGAAGGTTTATATGATTTCTTAAAAAACACGAGTTTTTAGAAAATGTGTTTTATCTCATCAATGGAATCAACAAAGTATGCACATTCTACGTCATAACGACTTTCTATAGTTTGCGCATGTGTCCGGAAATAAGTAAAGCTTACTTCCCCTGTTTTTTAAAATCACAGCTTCTAGAAGGTTTACATGATTTATTAAAAAACACGAGTTTTTAGAAAATGTGTTTTATTTCATAAATGGAATCAACAAAGTATGCACATTCTACGTCATAACGACTTTCTATAGTTTCCGCATGCGTTGGGAAATAAGAAAAGCTTACTTCTCCCGTTTTTGAAAATCACAGCTTCTAGAAGGTTTACATGATTTCTTAAAAAACACGAGTTTTTAGAAAATGTGTTTTATTTCATCATTGGAATCAACAAAGTATGCACATTCTACTTCATAACGACTTTCTATAGTTTGCGCATTCGTCCGGAAATAAGAAAAGCTTACCTCCACCGTTATTTAAAATCACAGCTTCTAGAAGGTTTACATGATTTCGTAAAAAACACGAGTTTTTAGAAAATGTGTTTTATTTCATAAATGGAATCTACAAAGTATGCACATTCTATGTCATAACGACTGTTTGCGCATGCATCCGGAAATAAGAAACGCTTACTTCCCCCGTTTTTTAAAATCACAGCTTCTAGAAGGTTTACATCATTTCTTAAAAAACACGAGTTTTTAGAAAATGTGTTTTATTTCATAAATGGAATCAACAAAGTATGCACATTCTACATCATAACAACTTCCTATAGTTTGCGAATGCGTCCGGAAATAAGAAAAGCTTACTTCCCCCATTTTTTAAAATCACAGCTTCTAGAAGGTTTACATGATTTCTTAGAAAACACGAGTTTCTAGAAAATGTGTTTTATTTCATAAATGGAATCAACAAAGTATGCACATTCTATGTCATAACGACTTTCTATAGTTTGCGCATTCATCCGGAAATAAGAAAAGCTTACTTTCACCGATTTTTAAAATCACAGCTTCTAGAAGGTTTACATGATTTCGTAAAAAACACGAGTTTTTAGAAAATGTGTTTTATTTCATAAATGGAATCTACAAAGTATGCACATTCAACGTCATAACGACTTTCTATTGTTTGCGCATGCGTCCGTAAATAAGAAAACCTTACTTCCACCATTTTTTAAAATCACAGCTTCTAGAAGGTTTACATGATTTCGTAAAAAACACGAGTTTTTAGAAAATGTGTTTTATTTCATCAATGGAATCTACAAAGTATGCACATTGTACGTCATAACGACTTTCTATAGTTTGCGCATGCATCCGGAAATAAGAAAAGCTTACTTCCACCATTTTTTAAAATCACATCTTCTAGAAGGTTTACATGATTTCTTAAAAAACACGAGTTTTTAGAAAATGTGTTTTATTTGATAAATGGAATCAACAAAGTATGCACATTCTACGTCATAATGACTTTGTATAGTTTGCGCATGCGTTTGGAAATAATAAAAGCTTACTTCCCCCGTTTTTTAAAATCACAGCTTCTAGAAGGTTTACATGATTTCTTAAAAAACACGAGTTTTTAGAAAATGTGTTTTATTTCATAAATAGAATCAACAAAGTATGCACATTCTACGTCATAACGACTTTCTATAGTTTGCGCATTCGTCCGGATATAAGAAAAGCTTACTTCCCCCGTTTTTTAAAATCACAGCTTCTAGAAGGTTTACATGATTTCGTAAAAAACACGAGTTTTTAGAAAATGTGTTTTATTTCATAAATGGAATCTACAAAGTATGCGAATTCTACGTCATAACGACTTTCTATAGTTTGAGCATGCGTCCGGAAATAAGAAACGCTTACTTCCCCCGTTTTTTAAAATCACATCTTCTAGAAGGTTTACATGATTTCTTAAAAAACACGAGTTTTTAGAAAATGTGTTTTATTTGATAAATGGAATCAACAAAGTATGCACATTCTATGTCATAATGAATTTCTATAGTTTGCGCATGCGTTTGGAAATAAGAAAATCTTACTTCCCCCGTTTTTTAAAATCACAGCTTCTAGAAGGTTTACATGATTTCTTAAAAAACACGAGTTTTTAGAAAATGTGTTTTATTTCATAAATAGAATCAACAATGTATGCACATTCTACGTCATAACGACTTTATATAGCTTGCGCATGCGTCCGGAAATAAGAAAAGCTTACTTCCACCGTTTTTTAAAATCACAGCTCCTAGAAGGCTTACATGATTTCGTAAAAAAAACGAGTTTTTAGAAAATGTGTTTTAATTCATAAAAGGAATCTACAAAGTATGCACATTCTACGTCATAACGACTTTCTATAGTTTGCGCATGCGTCCGGAAATAAGAAAAGCTTACTTCCACCGTTTTTTAAAATCACAGCTTCTAGAAGGTTTACATGATTTCGTAAAAAACACGAGTTTTTAGAAAAAGTGTTTTATTTGATAAATGGAATCTACAAAGTATGCACATTCTGTGTCATAATGACTTTCTATAGTTTGCGCATGCGTCCGAAAGTAAAAAAAGCTTACTTCCCCCGTTTTTTAAAATCACAGCTTCTAGAAGGTTTACATGATTTCTTAAAAAACACGAGTTTTTAGAAAATGTGTTTTATTTCATAAATGGAATCAACAAAGTATGCACATTCTACATCATAACGACTTTCTATAGTTTGCGCATGCGTCCGGAAATAATTAAAGGTTACTTCCACCGTTTTTTAAAATCATAGCTTCTAGAAGGTTTACATGATTTCGTAAAAAACACGAGTTTTTAGAAAATGTGTTTTATTTCATAAATGGAATCAACAGAGTATGCACATTCTACGTCATAACGACTTTCTATAGTTTGCGCATGCGTCCGGAAATAAGAAAAGCTTACTTCCCCCGTTTTTTAGAATCACAACTTGTAGAAGGTTTACATGATTTCGTAAAAAACACGAGTTTTTAGAAAATGTGTTTTATTTCATAAACGGAATCTACAAAGTATGCACATTCTACGTCATAACGACTTTCTATAGTTTTCGCATCCGTCCGGAAATAAGAAAAGCTTACTTCCACCATTTTATAAAATCACAGCTTCTAGAAGGTTTACATGATTTCGTAAAAAACACGAGTTTTTAGAAAATGTGTTTTATTTCTTAAATGGAATCAACAAAGTATGCACATTCTACGTCATAACGACTTTCTATAGTTTGGGCATTCGTCCGGAAATAAGAAAAGCTTACTTTCCCCGTTTTTTAAAATCACAGCTTCTAGAAGGTTTACATGATTTCTTAAAAAACACGAGTTTTTAGAAAATGTGTTTGATTTCATAAATGGAATCAACAAAGTATGCACATTCTACATCATAACGACTTTCTATAGTTTGCGCATGCGTTTGGAAATAAGAAAAGCTTACTTCCCCCGTTTTTTAAAATCACAGCTTCTAGAAGGTTTACATGATTTCTTAAAAAACATGAGTTTTTAGAAAATGTGTTTTATTTCATAAATGGAATCAACAAAGTATGCACATTCTACGTCATAACGACTTTCTATAGTTTGCGCATGTGTTTGGAAATAAGAAAAGCTTACTTCCCCCGTTTTTTAAAATCACAGCTTCTAGAAGGTTTACATGATTTCTTAAAAAACACGAGTTTTTAGAAAATGTGTTTTATTTCATAAATAGAATCAACAAAGTATGCACATTCTACATCATAACGACTTTCTATAGTTTGCGCATGCGTTTGGAAATAAGAAAAGCTTACTTCCCCCGTTTTTTAAAATCACAGCTTCTAGAAGGTTTACATGATTTCCTAAAAAACACGAGTTTTTAGAAAATGTGTTTTATTTCATAAATGGAATCAACAAAGTATGCACATTCTATGTCATAACGACTTTCTATTGTTTGCGCATTCATCTGGAAATAAGAAAAGCTTACTTCAACCGTTTTTTAAAATCACAGCTTCTAGAAGGTTTACATGATTTCGTAAAAAACACGAGTTTTTAGAAAATGTGTTTTATTTCATAAATGGAATGAACAAAGTATGCACATTCTACGTCATAACGACTTTCTATGGTTTGTGCATGGGTTTGGAAATAACAAAAGCTTACTTCCCCCATTTTTTAAAATCACAGCTTCTAGAAGGTTTACATGATTTCTTAAAAAACACGAGCTTTTAGAAAATGTGTTTTATTTGATAAATGGAATCTACAAAGTATGCACATTCTAAGTCATAACGAATTTCTATAGTTTGCGCATGCGTTTGGAAATAAGAAAAGCGTACTTCCACCGTCTTTTAAAATCACACCTTCTAGAAGGTTTACATGATTTCGTAAAAAACACGAGTTTTTAGAAAATGTGTTTTATTTGATAAATGGAATCTACAAAGTATGCACATTCTACGTCATAACGACTTTCTATAGTTTGTGCATGCGTCCGGAAATAAGAAAAGCTTACTTCTACCGTTTTTTAAAATCACAACATCTAGAAGGTTTACATGATTTCGTAAAAAACACGAGTTTTTAGAAAATGTGTTTTATTTCATAAATGGAATCAACAAAGTATGCACATTCTACGTCATAACGACTTTCTATAGTTTGCGCATGCGTTTGGAAATAAGAAAAGCTTACTTCCCCCGTTTTTTAAAATCACAGCTTCTAGAAGGTTTACACCATTTCTTAAAAATCAAGAGTTTTTAGAAAATGTGTTTTATTTCATAAATGGAATCAACAAAGTATGCACATTCTACATCATAACTACTTCCTATAGTTTGCGCATGCGTCCGGAAATAAGAAAAGCTTACTTCCCCCATTTTTTAAAATCACAGCTTCTAGAAGGTTTACATGATTTCTTAGAAAACAAGAGTTTTTAGAAAATGTGTTTTATTTCACAAATGGAATCAACAAAGTATGCACATTCTATGTCATAACGAATTTCTATAGTTTGGGCATTCGTCCGAAAATAAGAAAAGCTTACTTCCACCATTTTTTAAAATCACAGCTTCTAGAAGGTTTACATGATTTCGTAAAAAACACGAGTTTTTAGAAAAAGTGTTTTATTTGATAAATGGAATCTACAAAGTATGCACATTCTGCGTCATAATGACTTTCTATAGTTTGCGCATGCGTCCGAAAGTAAAAAAAGCTTACTTCCCCCGTTTTTTAAAATCACAGCTTCTAGAAGGTTTACATGATTTCTTAAAAAACACGAGTTTTTAGAAAATGTGTTTTATTTCATCAATGGATTCAACAAAGTATGCACATTCTACGTCATAACGACTTTCTATAGTTTGCGCATGCGTCCGGAAATAAGTAAAGCTTACTTCCCCCGTTTTTTAAAATCACATCTTCTAGAAGGTTTACATGATTTATTAAAAAACACGAGTTTTTAGAAAATGTGTTTTATTTCATAAATGGAATCAACAAAGTATGCACATTCTACGTCATAACGACTTTCTATAGTTTGCGCATGCGTCCGGAAATAAGAAAAGCTTACTTCTCCCGTTTTTTAAAATCACAGCTTCTAGAAGGTTTACATGATTTCTTAAAAAACATGAGTTTTTAGAAAATGTGTTTTATTTCATAAATGGAATCAACAAAGTATGCACATTCTACATCATAATGATTTTCTATAGTTTGCGCATGCGTTTGGAAATAAGAAAAGCTTACTTGCCCCGTTTTTTAAAATCACAGCTTCTAGAAGGTTTATATGATTTCTTAAAAAACACGAGTTTTTAGAAAATGTGTTTTATCTCATCAATGGAATCAACAAAGTATGCACATTCTACGTCATAACGACTTTCTATAGTTTGCGCATGTGTCCGGAAATAAGTAAAGCTTACTTCCCCTGTTTTTTAAAATCACAGCTTCTAGAAGGTTTACATGATTTATTAAAAAACACGAGTTTTTAGAAAATGTGTTTTATTTCATAAATGGAATCAACAAAGTATGCACATTCTACGTCATAACGACTTTCTATAGTTTCCGCATGCGTTGGGAAATAAGAAAAGCTTACTTCTCCCGTTTTTTAAAATCACAGCTTCTAGAAGGTTTACATGATTTCTTAAAAAACACGAGTTTTTAGAAAATGTGTTTTATTTCATCATTGGAATCAACAAAGTATGCACATTCTACTTCATAACGACTTTCTATAGTTTGCGCATTCGTCCGGAAATAAGAAAAGCTTACCTCCACCGTTATTTAAAATCACAGCTTCTAGAAGGTTTACATGATTTCGTAAAAAACACGAGTTTTTAGAAAATGTGTTTTATTTCATAAATGGAATCTACAAAGTATGCACATTCTATGTCATAACGACTGTTTGCGCATGCATCCGGAAATAAGAAACGCTTACTTCCCCCGTTTTTTAAAATCACAGCTTCTAGAAGGTTTACATCATTTCTTAAAAAACACGAGTTTTTAGAAAATGTGTTTTATTTCATAAATGGAATCAACAAAGTATGCACATTCTACATCATAACAACTTCCTATAGTTTGCGAATGCGTCCGGAAATAAGAAAAGCTTACTTCCCCCATTTTTTAAAATCACAGCTTCTAGAAGGTTTACATGATTTCTTAGAAAACACGAGTTTCTAGAAAATGTGTTTTATTTCATAAATGGAATCAACAAAGTATGCACATTCTATGTCATAACGACTTTCTATAGTTTGCGCATTCATCCGGAAATAAGAAAAGCTTACTTTCACCGATTTTTAAAATCACAGCTTCTAGAAGGTTTACATGATTTCGTAAAAAACACGAGTTTTTAGAAAATGTGTTTTATTTCATAAATGGAATCTACAAAGTATGCACATTCAACGTCATAACGACTTTCTATTGTTTGCGCATGCGTCCGTAAATAAGAAAACCTTACTTCCACCATTTTTTAAAATCACAGCTTCTAGAAGGTTTACATGATTTCGTAAAAAACACGAGTTTTTAGAAAATGTGTTTTATTTCATCAATGGAATCTACAAAGTATGCACATTGTACGTCATAACGACTTTCTATAGTTTGCGCATGCATCCGGAAATAAGAAAAGCTTACTTCCACCATTTTTTAAAATCACATCTTCTAGAAGGTTTACATGATTTCTTAAAAAACACGAGTTTTTAGAAAATGTGTTTTATTTGATAAATGGAATCAACAAAGTATGCACATTCTACGTCATAATGACTTTGTATAGTTTGCGCATGCGTTTGGAAATAATAAAAGCTTACTTCCCCCGTTTTTTAAAATCACAGCTTCTAGAAGGTTTACATGATTTCTTAAAAAACACGAGTTTTTAGAAAATGTGTTTTATTTCATAAATAGAATCAACAAAGTATGCACATTCTACGTCATAACGAATTTCTATAGTTTGCGCATTCGTCCGGATATAAGAAAAGCTTACTTCCCCCGTTTTTTAAAATCACAGCTTCTAGAAGGTTTACATGATTTCGTAAAAAACACGAGTTTTTAGAAAATGTGTTTTATTTCATAAATGGAATCTACAAAGTATGCACATTCTACGTCATAACGACTTTCTATAGTTTGAGCATGCGTCCGGAAATAAGAAACGCTTACTTCCCCCGTTTTTTAAAATCACATCTTCTAGAAGGTTTACATGATTTCTTAAAAAACACGAGTTTTTAGAAAATGTGTTTTATTTGATAAATGGAATCAACAAAGTATGCACATTCTACGTCATAATGAATTTCTATAGTTTGCGCATGCGTTTGGAAATAAGAAAATCTTACTTCCCCCGTTTTTTAAAATCACAGCTTCTAGAAGGTTTACATGATTTCTTAAAAAACACGAGTTTTTAGAAAATGTGTTTTATTTCATAAATAGAATCAACAATGTATGCACATTCTACGTCATAACGACTTTATATAGCTTGCGCATGCGTCCGGAAATAAGAAAAGCTTACTTCCACCGTTTTTTAAAATCACAGCTCCTAGAAGGCTTACATGATTTCGTAAAAAAAACGAGTTTTTAGAAAATGTGTTTTAATTCATAAAAGGAATCTACAAAGTATGCACATTCTACGTCATAACGACTTTCTATAGTTTGCGCATGCGTCCGGAAATAAGAAAAGCTTACTTCCACCGTTTTTTAAAATCACAGCTTCTAGAAGGTTTACATGATTTCGTAAAAAACACGAGTTTTTAGAAAAAGTGTTTTATTTGATAAATGGAATCTACAAAGTATGCACATTCTGCGTCATAATGACTTTCTATAGTTTGCGCATGCGTCCGAAAGTAAAAAAAGCTTACTTCCCCCGTTTTTTAAAATCACAGCTTCTAGAAGGTTTACATGATTTTTTAAAAAACACGAGTTTTTAGAAAATGTGTTTTATTTCATAAATGGAATCAACAAAGTATGCACATTCTACATCATAACGACTTTCTATAGTTTGCGCATGCGTCCGGAAATAATTAAAGGTTACTTCCACCGTTTTTTAAAATCATAGCTTCTAGAAGGTTTACATGATTTCGTAAAAAACACGAGTTTTTAGAAAATGTGTTTTATTTCATAAATGGAATCAACAGAGTATGCACATTCTACGTCATAACGACTTTCTATAGTTTGCGCATGCGTCCGGAAATAAGAAAAGCTTACTTCCCCCGTTTTTTAGAATCACAACTTGTAGAAGGTTTACATGATTTCGTAAAAAACACGAGTTTTTAGAAAATGTGTTTTATTTCATAAACGGAATCTACAAAGTATGCACATTCTACGTCATAACGACTTTCTATAGTTTTCGCATCCGTCCGGAAATAAGAAAAGCTTACTTCCACCATTTTATAAAATCACAGCTTCTAGAAGGTTTACATGATTTCGTAAAAAACACGAGTTTTTAGAAAATGTGTTTTATTTCTTAAATGGAATCAACAAAGTATGCACATTCTACGTCATAACGACTTTCTATAGTTTGGGCATTCGTCCGGAAATAAGAAAAGCTTACTTTCCCCGTTTTTTAAAATCACAGCTTCTAGAAGGTTTACATGATTTCTTAAAAAACACGAGTTTTTAGAAAATGTGTTTGATTTCATAAATGGAATCAACAAAGTATGCACATTCTACATCATAACGACTTTCTATAGTTTGCGCATGCGTTTGGAAATAAGAAAAGCTTACTTCCCCCCGTTTTTTAAAATCACAGCTTCTAGAAGGTTTACATGATTTCTTAAAAAACACGAGTTTTTAGAAAATGTGTTTTATTTCATAAATGGAATCAACAAAGTATGCACATTCTACGTCATAACGACTTTCTATAGTTTGCGCATGTGTTTGGAAATAAGAAAAGCTTACTTCCCCCGTTTTTTAAAATCACAGCTTCTAGAAGGTTTACATGATTTCTTAAAAAACACGAGTTTTTAGAAAATGTGTTTTATTTCATAAATAGAATCAACAAAGTATGCACATTCTACATCATAACGACTTTCTATAGTTTGCGCATGCGTTTGGAAATAAGAAAAGCTTACTTCCCCCGTTTTTTAAAATCACAGCTTCTAGAAGGTTTACATGATTTCCTAAAAAACACGAGTTTTTAGAAAATGTGTTTTATTTCATAAATGGAATCAACAAAGTATGCACATTCTATGTCATAACGACTTTCTATTGTTTGCGCATTCATCTGGAAAAAAGAAAAGCTTACTTCCATCGTTTTTTAAAATCACAGCTTCTAGAAGGTTTACATGATTTCTTAAAAAACACGAGTTTTTAGAAAATCTGTTTATTTCATAAATGGAATCAACAAAGTATGCAAATTCTAAATCATAACGAATTTCTATAGTTTACGCATTCGTCCGAAAATAAGAAAAGCTTAGTTCCACCGTTTTTTAAAATCACAGCTTCTAGAAGTTTTACATGATTTCGTAAAAAACATGAGTTTTTAGAAAATGTGTTTTATTTCTTAAATGGAATCAACAAAGTATGCACATTCTCGTTCATAACGACTTTCTATAGTTTGCGCATGCGTCCGGAAATAAGAAAAGCTTACTTCCACCGTTTTTTAAAATCACAGCTTCTAGAAGGTTTACATGATTTCGTAAAAAACACGAGTTTTTAGAAAATGTGTTTTATTTCATAAATGGAATCAACAAGGTATGCACATTCTACGTCATAACGACTTTCTATAGTTTGCGCATGTGTCCCGAAATAAGAAAAGCTTACTTCCACCGATTTTTAAAATCACAGCTTCTAGAAGGTTTACATGATTTCGTAAAAAACACGAGTTTTTAGAAAATGTGTTTTATTTCATAAATGGAATCTACAAAGTATGCACATTCTACATCATAACGAATTTGTATTGTTTGCGCATGCGTCCGGAAATAACAAAAGCTTACTTCCACCGTTTTTTAAAATCACAGCTTCTAGAAGGTTTACATGATTTCTTAAAAAACACGAGTTTTTAGAAAATGTGTTTTATTTCATAAATGGAATCAACAAAGTATGCACATTCTACATCATAACGACTTTCTATAGTTTGCGCATGCGTTTGGAAATAAGAAAAGCTTACTTCCCCCGTTTTTTAAAATCACAGCTTCTAGAGGGTTTTCATGATTTCTTAAAAACCACGAGTTTTTAGAAAATGTGTTTTATTTCATAAATGGAATCAACAAAGTATGCACATTCTACGTCATAACGACTTTCTATAGTTTGCGCATGCGTCCGGAAATAAGAAAAGATTACCTCCCCCGTTTTTTAAAATCACAGCTTCTAGAAGGTTTACATGATTTCGTAAAAAAGACGAGTTTTTAGAAAATGTGTTTTATTTCATAAACGGAATCTACAAAGTATGCACATTCTACGTCATAACGAATTTCTATAGTTTGCGCATGCGTCCGGAAATAAGAAAAGCTTACTTCCACCATTTCATAAAATCACAGCTTCTAGAAGGTTTACATGATTTCGTAAAAAACACGAGTTTTTAGAAAATGTGTTTTATTTCATAAATGGAATCAACAAAGTATGCACATTCTACGTCATAACGACTTTCTATAGTTTGCGCATGCGTCCGGAAATAAGAAAAGCTTACTTCCCCCGTTTTTTAAAATTACAGCTTCTAGAAGGTTTACATGATTTCGTAAAAAACACGAGTTTTTAGAAACTGTGTTTTATTACATAAACGGAATCTACAAAGTATGCAAATTCTACATCATAACGACTTTCTATTGTTTGCGCATGCGTCTGGAAATAAGAAAAGCTTACTTCCCCCGTTTTTTAAAATCACAGCTTCTAGAAGGTTTACATGATTTCGTAAAAAACACGAGTTTTTAGAAAATGTGTTTTATTTCATAAATGGAATCTACAAAGTATGCACATTCAACGTCATAACGACTTTCTATTGTTTGCGCATGCGTCCGTAAATAAGAAAACCTTACTTCCACCATTTTTTAAAATCACAGCTTCTAGAAGGTTTACATGATTTCGTAAAAAACACGAGTTTTTAGAAAATGTGTTTTATTTCATCAATGGAATCTACAAAGTATGCACATTGTACGTCATAACGACTTTCTATAGTTTGCGCATGCATCCGGAAATAAGAAAAGCTTACTTCCACCATTTTTTAAAATCACATCTTCTAGAAGGTTTACATGATTTCTTAAAAAACACGAGTTTTTAGAAAATGTGTTTTATTTGATAAATGGAATCAACAAAGTATGCACATTCTACGTCATAATGACTTTGTATAGTTTGCGCATGCGTTTGGAAATAATAAAAGCTTACTTCCCCCGTTTTTTAAAATCACAGCTTCTAGAAGGTTTACATGATTTCTTAAAAAACACGAGTTTTTAGAAAATGTGTTTTATTTCATAAATAGAATCAACAAAGTATGCACATTCTACGTCATAACGACTTTCTATAGTTTGCGCATTCGTCCGGATATAAGAAAAGCTTACTTCCCCCGTTTTTTAAAATCACAGCTTCTAGAAGGTTTACATGATTTCGTAAAAAACACGAGTTTTTAGAAAATGTGTTTTATTTCATAAATGGAATCTACAAAGTATGCACATTCTACGTCATAACGACTTTCTATAGTTTGAGCATGCGTCCGGAAATAAGAAACGCTTACTTCCCCCGTTTTTTAAAATCACAGCTTCTAGATTTCCTAAAAAACACGAGTTTTTAGAAAATGTGTTTTATTTCATAAATGGAATCAACAAAGTATGCACATTATACGTCATAACGACTTTCTATAGTTTGCGCATTCAACCGGAAATAAGAAAAGCTTACTTCCACTGTTTTATAAATCACAGCTTCTTGAAGGTTTACATGATTTTGTAAAAATCACGAGTTTTTAGAAAATATGTTTTATTTCATAAATGGAATCTACAAAGTATGCACATTCTACGTCATAACGACTTTCTATAGTTTGCGCATGCGTCTGGAAATAAGAAAAGCTTACTTCCACCGTTTTTTAAAATCACAGCTTCTAGAAGGTTTACATGATTTCTTAAAAAACACGAGTTTTTAGAAAATGTGTTTTATTTCATAAATGGAATCAACAAAGTATGCACATTCTACGTCATAACAACTTTCTATAGATTGCGCATGCGTCCGGAAATAAGAAAAGATTACTTCCACCGTTTTTTAAAAACACAGCTTCTAGAAGGTTGACATAATTTCGTAAAAAACACGAGTTTTTAGAAAATGTGTTTTATTTCATAAATGGAATCTACAAAGTATGCACATTCTATGTCACAATGACTTTCTATAGTTTGCGCATGCATCCGGAAATAAGAAAAGCTTACTTCCCCCGTTTTTTAAAATCACAGCTTCTAGAAGGTTTACATGATTTCTTAAAAAACACGAGTTTTTAGAAAATGTGTTTTATTTCATAAATGGAATCAACAAAGTATGCACATTCTACGTCACAACGACTTTCTATAGTTTGCGCATGCGTCCGGAAATAAGAAAAGCTTACTTCCCCCGTTTTTTAAAATCACAGCTTCTAGAATGTTTACATGATTTCCTAAATAACACGAGTTTTTAGAAAATGTGTTTTATTTCATAAATGGAATCAACAAAGTATGCACATTCTACGTCACAACGACTTTCTATAGTTTGCGCATGCATCCGGAAATAATAAAAGTTTACTTCCACCGTTTTTTAAAATCTCAGCTTCTAGAAGGTGTACATGATTTCGTAAAAAACACGAATTTTTAGAAAATGTGTTTTATTTTATAAATGGAATCGACAAAGTATGCACATTCTACGTCATAACGACTTTCTATAGTTTGCGCATGCGTCCGGAAATAAGAAAAGCTTACTTCCCCCGTTTTTTAAAATCATAGCTTCTAGAAGGTTTACATGATTTCGTAAAAAACACGAGTTTTTAGAAAATGTGTTTTATTTCATAAATGGAATATACAAAGTATGCACATTCTACGTCATAACGACTTTCTATAGTTTGCGCATGTGTCCGGAAATAAGAAAAGCTTACTTCCCCCGTTTTTTAAAATCACAGCTTCTAGAAGGTTTACATGATTTCTTAAAAAACACGAGTTTCTAGAAAATGTGTTTTATTTCATAAATGGAATCAACAAAGTATGCACATTCTAGGTCACAATGACTTTCTATAGTTTTCCCATGCGTCCGGAAATAAGAAAAGCTTACTTCCACCATTTTTTAAAATCACAGCTTCTAGAAGGTTTACACGATTTCGTAAAAGACACGTGGTTTTAGAAAATGTGTTTTATTACATAAATGGAATCTATAAAGTATGCACATTCTACGTCATAACGACTTTCTATAGTTTGCGCATGCGTCCGGAAATAAGAAAAGCTTACTTCCCCCGTTTTTTAAAATCACAGCTTCTAGATTTCTTAAAAAACACGAGTTTTTAGAAAATGTGTTTTATTTCATAAATGGAATCAACAAAGTATGCACATTCTACGTCATAACGACTTTCTATAGTTTGCGCATTCAACCGGAAATAAGAAAAGATTACTTCCACCGTTTTTTAAAATCACAGCTTCTTGAAGGTTTACATGATTTCGTAAAAAACACGAGTTTTTAGAAAATATGTTTTATTTCATAAATGGAATCTACAAAGTATGCACATTCTACGTCATAACGACTTTCTATAGTTTGCGCATGCGTCTGGAAATAAGAAAAGCTTACTTCCACCGTTTTTTAAAATCACAGCTTCTAGAAGGTTTACATGGTTTCTTAAAAAACACGAGTTTTTAGAAAATGTGTTTTATTTCATAAATGGAATCAACAAAGTATGCACATTCTACGTCATAACGACTTTCTATAGATTGCGCATGCGTCCGGAAATAAGAAAAGATTACTTCCCCCATTTTTTAAAAACACAGCTTCTAGAAGGTTGACATAATTTCGTAAAAAACACGAGTTTTTAGAAAATGTGTTTTATTTCATAAATGGAATCTACAAAGTATGCACATTCTATGTCATAACGACTTTCTATAGTCTGTGCATGCGTCCGGAAATAAGAAAAGCTTACTTCCACCGTTTTTTAAAATCACGGCTTCTAGAAGGTTTACATGATTTCGTAAAAAACACGAGTTTTTAGAAAATGTGTTTTATTTCATAAATGGAATCTACAAAGTATGCACATTCTACGTCATAACGACTTTCTATAGTTTGCGCATGCGTCCGGAAATAAGAAAAGCTTACTTCCCCCGTTTTTTAAAATCACAGCTTCTAGAAGGTTTACATGATTTCGTAAAAAACACGAGTTTTTAGAAAATGTGTTTTATTTCATAAATGGAATCTACAAAGTATGCACATTCTACGTCATAACGACTTTCTATAGTTTGCGCATGTGTCCGGAAATAAGAAAAGCTTACTTCCCCCGTTTTTTAAAATCACAGCTTCTAGAAGGTTTACATGATTTCGTAAAAAACACGGGTTTTTAGAAAATGTGTATTATTTTATTAATGGAATCTACAAAGTATGCACATTATACGTCATAACGACTTTCTATAGTTTGCGCATGTGTCCGGAAATAAGAAAAGCTTACTTCCCCCGTTTTTTAAAATCACAGCTTCTAGAAGGTTTACATGATTTCTTATAAAACACGAGTTTCTAGAAAATGTTTTTTATTTCATAAATGGAATCAACAAAGTATGCACATTCTAGGTCACAACGACTTTCTATAGTTTGCCCATGCGTCCGGAAATAAGAAAAACTTACTTCTACCGTTTTTTAAAATCACAGCTTCTAGAAGGTTTACACGATTTCGTAAAAAACACGTGTTTTTAGAAAATGTGTTTTATTACATAAATGGAATCTATAAAGTATGCACATTCTACGTCATAACGACTTTCTATAGTTTGCGCACGCGTCCAGAAATAAGAAAAGCTTACTTCCCCCGTTTTTTAAAATCACAGCTTCTAGATTTCTTAAAAAACACGAGTTTTTAGAAAATGTGTTTTATTTCATAAATGGAATCAACAAAGTATGCACATTCTACATCATAACGACTTTCTATAGTTTGCGCATTCAATCGGAAATAAGAAAAGCTTACTTCCACCGTTTTTTAAAATCACAGCTTCTTGAAGGTTTAAATGATTTTGTAAAAAACACGAGTTTTTAGAAAATATGTTTTATTTCATAAATGGAATCTACAAAGTATGCACATTCTACGTCATAACGACTTTCTATAGTTTGCAAATGCGTTTGGAAACAAGAAAAGCTTACTTCCACCGTTTTTTAAAATCACAGTTTCTAGAGGGTTTACATGATTTCTTAAAACACACGAGTTTTTAGAAAATGTGTTTTATTTCATAAATGGAATCAACAAAATATGCACATTCTACATCGTAACGACTTTCTATAGTTTGCGCATTCGTCCGGAAATAAGAAAAGCTTACTTCCACCGTTTTTTAAAATCACAGCTTCTGGAAGGTTTACATGATTTCGTAAAAAACACGAGTTTTTAGAAAATGTGCTTTATTTCATAAATGGAATCTACAAAGTATTCACATTCTACGTCATAACGACTTTCTATAGTTTGCGGATGCGTCCGGAAATAAGAAAAGCTTACTTCCCCCGTTTTTTAAAATCACAGCTTCTAGAAGGTTTACATGATTTTTTATAAAACACGAGTTTTTAGAAAATTTGTTTTATTTCATAAATGAAATCAACAAAGGATGCACATTCTACGTCATAACGACTTTCTATAGTATGCGCATGCGTCCGGAAATAAGAAAAGCTTACTTCCACCGTTTTTTAAAATCACAGCTTCTAGAAGGTTTACATGATTTCTTAAAAAACACGAGTTTTTAGAAAATGTGTTTTATTTCATAAATGGAATCTACAAAGTATGCACATTCTAAGTCATAACGACTTTCTATAGTTTCCGCATGCGTCCGGAAATAAGAAAAGCTTACTTCCACCATTTTTTAAAATCACAGCTTCTAGAAGGTTTACATGATTTCGTAAAAAACACAAGTTTTTAGAAAATGTGCTTTATTTCATAAATGGAATCTACAAAGTATTCACATTCTACGTCATAACGACTTTCTATAGTTTGCGGATGCGTCCGGAAATAACAAAAGCTTACTTCCCCCATTTTTTAAAATCACAGCTTCTAGAAGGTTTACATGATTTCTTAAAAAACACGAGCTTTTAGAAAATGTGTTTTATTTGATAAATGGAATCTACAAAGTATGCACATTCTAAGTCATAACGAATTTCTATAGTTTGCGCATGCGTTTGGAAATAAGAAAAGCGTACTTCCACCGTCTTTTAAAATCACACCTTCTAGAAGGTTTACATGATTTCGTAAAAAACACGAGTTTTTAGAAAATGTGTTTTATTTGATAAATGGAATCTACAAAGTATGCACATTCTACGTCATAACGACTTTCTATAGTTTGTGCATGCGTCCGGAAATAAGAAAAGCTTACTTCTACCGTTTTTTAAAATCACAACATCTAGAAGGTTTACATGATTTCGTAAAAAACACGAGTTTTTAGAAAATGTGTTTTATTTCATAAATGGAATCAACAAAGTATGCACATTCTACGTCATAACGACTTTCTATAGTTTGCGCATGCGTTTGGAAATAAGAAAAGCTTACTTCCCCCGTTTTTTAAAATCACAGCTTCTAGAAGGTTTACACCATTTCTTAAAAATCAAGAGTTTTTAGAAAATGTGTTTTATTTCATAAATGGAATCAACAAAGTATGCACATTCTACATCATAACTACTTCCTATAGTTTGCGCATGCGTCCGGAAATAAGAAAAGCTTACTTCCCCCATTTTTTAAAATCACAGCTTCTAGAAGGTTTACATGATTTCTTAGAAAACAAGAGTTTTTAGAAAATGTGTTTTATTTCACAAATGGAATCAACAAAGTATGCACATTCTATGTCATAACGAATTTCTATAGTTTGGGCATTCGTCCGAAAATAAGAAAAGCTTACTTCCACCATTTTTTAAAATCACAGCTTCTAGAAGGTTTACATGATTTCGTAAAAAACACGAGTTTTTAGAAAAAGTGTTTTATTTGATAAATGGAATCTACAAAGTATGCACATTCTGCGTCATAATGACTTTCTATAGTTTGCGCATGCGTCCGAAAGTAAAAAAAGCTTACTTCCCCCGTTTTTTAAAATCACAGCTTCTAGAAGGTTTACATGATTTCTTAAAAAACACGAGTTTTTAGAAAATGTGTTTTATTTCATCAATGGATTCAACAAAGTATGCACATTCTACGTCATAACGACTTTCTATAGTTTGCGCATGCGTCCGGAAATAAGTAAAGCTTACTTCCCCCGTTTTTTAAAATCACATCTTCTAGAAGGTTTACATGATTTATTAAAAAACACGAGTTTTTAGAAAATGTGTTTTATTTCATAAATGGAATCAACAAAGTATGCACATTCTACGTCATAACGACTTTCTATAGTTTCCGCATGCGTCCGGAAATAAGAAAAGCTTACTTCTCCCGTTTTTTAAAATCACAGCTTCTAGAAGGTTTACATGATTTCTTAAAAAACACGAGTTTTTAGAAAATGTGTTTTATTTCATAAATGGAATCAACAAAGTATGCACATTGTACGTCATAACGACTTTCTATAGTTTGCGCATTCGTCCGGAAATAAGAAAAGCTTACTTCCACCGTTTTTTAAAATCACAGCTTCTAGAAGGTTTACATGATTTCGTAAAAAACACGAGTTTTTAGAAAATGTGTTTTATTTCATAAATGGAATCAACAAAGTATGCAAATTCTACGTCATAACGACTTTTTATAGTTTGCGCATGCGTTTGGATATAAGAAAAGCTTACTTCCCCCATTTTTTAAAATCACAGCTTCTAGAAGGTTTACATGATTTCTTAAAAAACATGAGTTTTTAGAAAATGTGTTTTATTTCATAAATGGAATCAACAAAGTATGCACATTCTACATCATAATGATTTTCTATAGTTTGCGCATGCGTTTGGAAATAAGAAAAGCTTACTTGCCCCGTTTTTTAAAATCACAGCTTCTAGAAGGTTTATATGATTTCTTAAAAAACACGAGTTTTTAGAAAATGTGTTTTATCTCATCAATGAAAATCAACAAAGTATGCACATTCTACGTCATAACGACTTTCTATAGTTTGCGCATGTGTCCGGAAATAAGTAAAGCTTACTTCCCCTGTTTTTTAAAATCACAGCTTCTAGAAGGTTTACATGATTTATTAAAAAACACGAGTTTTTAGAAAATGTGTTTTATTTCATAAATGGAATCAACAAAGTATGCACATTCTACGTCATAACGACTTTCTATAGTTTCCGCATGCGTTGGGAAATAAGAAAAGCTTACTTCTCCCGTTTTTGAAAATCACAGCTTCTAGAAGGTTTACATGATTTCTTAAAAAACACGAGTTTTTAGAAAATGTGTTTTATTTCATCATTGGAATCAACAAAGTATGCACATTCTACTTCATAACGACTTTCTATAGTTTGCGCATTCGTCCGGAAATAAGAAAAGCTTACCTCCACCGTTATTTAAAATCACAGCTTCTAGAAGGTTTACATGATTTCGTAAAAAACACGAGTTTTTAGAAAATGTGTTTTATTTCATAAATGGAATCTACAAAGTATGCACATTCTATGTCATAACGACTGTTTGCGCATGCATCCGGAAATAAGAAACGCTTACTTCCCCCGTTTTTTAAAATCACAGCTTCTAGAAGGTTTACATCATTTCTTAAAAAACACGAGTTTTTAGAAAATGTGTTTTATTTCATAAATGGAATCAACAAAGTATGCACATTCTACATCATAACAACTTCCTATAGTTTGCGAATGCGTCCGGAAATAAGAAAAGCTTACTTCCCCCATTTTTTAAAATCACAGCTTCTAGAAGGTTTACATGATTTCTTAGAAAACACGAGTTTCTAGAAAATGTGTTTTATTTCATAAATGGAATCAACAAAGTATGCACATTCTATGTCATAACGACTTTCTATAGTTTGCGCATTCATCCGGAAATAAGAAAAGCTTACTTTCACCGATTTTTAAAATCACAGCTTCTAGAAGGTTTACATGATTTCGTAAAAAACACGAGTTTTTAGAAAATGTGTTTTATTTCATAAATGGAATCTACAAAGTATGCACATTCAACGTCATAACGACTTTCTATTGTTTGCGCATGCGTCCGTAAATAAGAAAACCTTACTTCCACCATTTTTTAAAATCACAGCTTCTAGAAGGTTTACATGATTTCGTAAAAAACACGAGTTTTTAGAAAATGTGTTTTATTTCATCAATGGAATCTACAAAGTATGCACATTGTACGTCATAACGACTTTCTATAGTTTGCGCATGCATCCGGAAATAAGAAAAGCTTACTTCCACCATTTTTTAAAATCACATCTTCTAGAAGGTTTACATGATTTCTTAAAAAACACGAGTTTTTAGAAAATGTGTTTTATTTGATAAATGGAATCAACAAAGTATGCACATTCTACGTCATAATGACTTTGTATAGTTTGCGCATGCGTTTGGAAATAATAAAAGCTTACTTCCCCCGTTTTTTAAAATCACAGCTTCTAGAAGGTTTACATGATTTCTTAAAAAACACGAGTTTTTAGAAAATGTGTTTTATTTCATAAATAGAATCAACAAAGTATGCACATTCTACGTCATAACGACTTTCTATAGTTTGCGCATTCGTCCGGATATAAGAAAAGCTTACTTCCCCCGTTTTTTAAAATCACAGCTTCTAGAAGGTTTACATGATTTCGTAAAAAACACGAGTTTTTAGAAAATGTGTTTTATTTCATAAATGGAATCTACAAAGTATGCGAATTCTACGTCATAACGACTTTCTATAGTTTGAGCATGCGTCCGGAAATAAGAAACGCTTACTTCCCCCGTTTTTTAAAATCACATCTTCTAGAAGGTTTACATGATTTCTTAAAAAACACGAGTTTTTAGAAAATGTGTTTTATTTGATAAATGGAATCAACAAAGTATGCACATTCTATGTCATAATGAATTTCTATAGTTTGCGCATGCGTTTGGAAATAAGAAAATCTTACTTCCCCCGTTTTTTAAAATCACAGCTTCTAGAAGGTTTACATGATTTCTTAAAAAACACGAGTTTTTAGAAAATGTGTTTTATTTCATAAATAGAATCAACAATGTATGCACATTCTACGTCATAACGACTTTATATAGCTTGCGCATGCGTCCGGAAATAAGAAAAGCTTACTTCCACCGTTTTTTAAAATCACAGCTCCTAGAAGGCTTACATGATTTCGTAAAAAAAACGAGTTTTTAGAAAATGTGTTTTAATTCATAAAAGGAATCTACAAAGTATGCACATTCTACGTCATAACGACTTTCTATAGTTTGCGCATGCGTCCGGAAATAAGAAAAGCTTACTTCCACCGTTTTTTAAAATCACAGCTTCTAGAAGGTTTACATGATTTCGTAAAAAACACGAGTTTTTAGAAAAAGTGTTTTATTTGATAAATGGAATCTACAAAGTATGCACATTCTGCGTCATAATGACTTTCTATAGTTTGCGCATGCGTCCGAAAGTAAAAAAAGCTTACTTCCCCCGTTTTTTAAAATCACAGCTTCTAGAAGGTTTACATGATTTCTTAAAAAACACGAGTTTTTAGAAAATGTGTTTTATTTCATAAATGGAATCAACAAAGTATGCACATTCTACATCATAACGACTTTCTATAGTTTGCGCATGCGTCCGGAAATAATTAAAGGTTACTTCCACCGTTTTTTAAAATCATAGCTTCTAGAAGGTTTACATGATTTCGTAAAAAACACGAGTTTTTAGAAAATGTGTTTTATTTCATAAATGGAATCAACAGAGTATGCACATTCTACGTCATAACGACTTTCTATAGTTTGCGCATGCGTCCGGAAATAAGAAAAGCTTACTTCCCCCGTTTTTTAGAATCACAACTTGTAGAAGGTTTACATGATTTCGTAAAAAACACGAGTTTTTAGAAAATGTGTTTTATTTCATAAACGGAATCTACAAAGTATGCACATTCTACGTCATAACGACTTTCTATAGTTTTCGCATCCGTCCGGAAATAAGAAAAGCTTACTTCCACCATTTTATAAAATCACAGCTTCTAGAAGGTTTACATGATTTCGTAAAAAACACGAGTTTTTAGAAAATGTGTTTTATTTCTTAAATGGAATCAACAAAGTATGCACATTCTACGTCATAACGACTTTCTATAGTTTGGGCATTCGTCCGGAAATAAGAAAAGCTTACTTTCCCCGTTTTTTAAAATCACAGCTTCTAGAAGGTTTACATGATTTCTTAAAAAACACGAGTTTTTAGAAAATGTGTTTGATTTCATAAATGGAATCAACAAAGTATGCACATTCTACATCATAACGACTTTCTATAGTTTGCGCATGCGTTTGGAAATAAGAAAAGCTTACTTCCCCCGTTTTTTAAAATCACAGCTTCTAGAAGGTTTACATGATTTCTTAAAAAACATGAGTTTTTAGAAAATGTGTTTTATTTCATAAATGGAATCAACAAAGTATGCACATTCTACGTCATAACGACTTTCTATAGTTTGCGCATGTGTTTGGAAATAAGAAAAGCTTACTTCCCCCGTTTTTTAAAATCACAGCTTCTAGAAGGTTTACATGATTTCTTAAAAAACACGAGTTTTTAGAAAATGTGTTTTATTTCATAAATAGAATCAACAAAGTATGCACATTCTACATCATAACGACTTTCTATAGTTTGCGCATGCGTTTGGAAATAAGAAAAGCTTACTTCCCCCGTTTTTTAAAATCACAGCTTCTAGAAGGTTTACATGATTTCCTAAAAAACACGAGTTTTTAGAAAATGTGTTTTATTTCATAAATGGAATCAACAAAGTATGCACATTCTATGTCATAACGACTTTCTATTTTTTGCGCATTCATCTGGAAATAAGAAAAGCTTACTTCAACCGTTTTTTAAAATCACAGCTTCTAGAAGGTTTACATGATTTCGTAAAAAACACGAGTTTTTAGAAAATGTGTTTTATTTCATAAATGGAATGAACAAAGTATGCACATTCTACGTCATAACGACTTTCTATGGTTTGTGCATGGGTTTGGAAATAACAAAAGCTTACTTCCCCCATTTTTTAAAATCACAGCTTCTAGAAGGTTTACATGATTTCTTAAAAAACACGAGCTTTTAGAAAATGTGTTTTATTTGATAAATGGAATCTACAAAGTATGCACATTCTAAGTCATAACGAATTTCTATAGTTTGCGCATGCGTTTGGAAATAAGAAAAGCGTACTTCCACCGTCTTTTAAAATCACACCTTCTAGAAGGTTTACATGATTTCGTAAAAAACACAAGTTTTTAGAAAATGTGTTTTATTTGATAAATGGAATCTACAAAGTATGCACATTCTACGTCATAACGACTTTCTATAGTTTGTGCATGCGTCCGGAAATAAGAAAAGCTTACTTCTACCGTTTTTTAAAATCACAACATCTAGAAGGTTTACATGATTTCGTAAAAAACACGAGTTTTTAGAAAATGTGTTTTATTTCATAAATGGAATCAACAAAGTATGCACATTCTACGTCATAACGACTTTCTATAGTTTGCGCATGCGTTTGGAAATAAGAAAAGCTTACTTCCCCCGTTTTTTAAAATCACAGCTTCTAGAAGGTTTACACCATTTCTTAAAAATCAAGAGTTTTTAGAAAATGTGTTTTATTTCATAAATGGAATCAACAAAGTATGCACATTCTACATCATAACTACTTCCTATAGTTTGCGCATGCGTCCGGAAATAAGAAAAGCTTACTTCCCCCATTTTTTAAAATCACAGCTTCTAGAAGGTTTACATGATTTCTTAGAAAACAAGAGTTTTTAGAAAATGTGTTTTATTTCACAAATGGAATCAACAAAGTATGCACATTCTATGTCATAACGAATTTCTATAGTTTGGGCATTCGTCCGAAAATAAGAAAAGCTTACTTCCACCATTTTTTAAAATCACAGCTTCTAGAAGGTTTACATGATTTCGTAAAAAACACGAGTTTTTAGAAAAAGTGTTTTATTTGATAAATGGAATCTACAAAGTATGCACATTCTGCGTCATAATGACTTTCTATAGTTTGCGCATGCGTCCGAAAGTAAAAAAAGCTTACTTCCCCCGTTTTTTAAAATCACAGCTTCTAGAAGGTTTACATGATTTCTTAAAAAACACGAGTTTTTAGAAAATGTGTTTTATTTCATCAATGGATTCAACAAAGTATGCACATTCTACGTCATAACGACTTTCTATAGTTTGCGCATGCGTCCGGAAATAAGTAAAGCTTACTTCCCCCGTTTTTTAAAATCACATCTTCTAGAAGGTTTACATGATTTATTAAAAAACACGAGTTTTTAGAAAATGTGTTTTATTTCATAAATGGAATCAACAAAGTATGCACATTCTACGTCATAACGACTTTCTATAGTTTCCGCATGCGTCCGGAAATAAGAAAAGCTTACTTCTCCCGTTTTTTAAAATCACAGCTTCTAGAAGGTTTACATGATTTCTTAAAAAACACGAGTTTTTAGAAAATGTGTTTTATTTCATAAATGGAATCAACAAAGTATGCACATTGTACGTCATAACGACTTTCTATAGTTTGCGCATTCGTCCGGAAATAAGAAAAGCTTACTTCCACCGTTTTTTAAAATCACAGCTTCTAGAAGGTTTACATGATTTCGTAAAAAACACGAGTTTTTAGAAAATGTGTTTTATTTCATAAATGGAATCAACAAAGTATGCAAATTCTACGTCATAACGACTTTTTATAGTTTGCGCATGCGTTTGGATATAAGAAAAGCTTACTTCCCCCATTTTTTAAAATCACAGCTTCTAGAAGGTTTACATGATTTCTTAAAAAACATGAGTTTTTAGAAAATGTGTTTTATTTCATAAATGGAATCAACAAAGTATGCACATTCTACATCATAATGATTTTCTATAGTTTGCGCATGCGTTTGGAAATAAGAAAAGCTTACTTGCCCCGTTTTTTAAAATCACAGCTTCTAGAAGGTTTATATGATTTCTTAAAAAACACGAGTTTTTAGAAAATGTGTTTTATCTCATCAATGAAAATCAACAAAGTATGCACATTCTACGTCATAACGACTTTCTATAGTTTGCGCATGTGTCCGGAAATAAGTAAAGCTTACTTCCCCTGTTTTTTAAAATCACAGCTTCTAGAAGGTTTACATGATTTATTAAAAAACACGAGTTTTTAGAAAATGTGTTTTATTTCATAAATGGAATCAACAAAGTATGCACATTCTACGTCATAACGACTTTCTATAGTTTCCGCATGCGTTGGGAAATAAGAAAAGCTTACTTCTCCCGTTTTTGAAAATCACAGCTTCTAGAAGGTTTACATGATTTCTTAAAAAACACGAGTTTTTAGAAAATGTGTTTTATTTCATCATTGGAATCAACAAAGTATGCACATTCTACTTCATAACGACTTTCTATAGTTTGCGCATTCGTCCGGAAATAAGAAAAGCTTACCTCCACCGTTATTTAAAATCACAGCTTCTAGAAGGTTTACATGATTTCGTAAAAAACACGAGTTTTTAGAAAATGTGTTTTATTTCATAAATGGAATCTACAAAGTATGCACATTCTATGTCATAACGACTGTTTGCGCATGCATCCGGAAATAAGAAACGCTTACTTCCCCCGTTTTTTAAAATCACAGCTTCTAGAAGGTTTACATCATTTCTTAAAAAACACGAGTTTTTAGAAAATGTGTTTTATTTCATAAATGGAATCAACAAAGTATGCACATTCTACATCATAACAACTTCCTATAGTTTGCGAATGCGTCCGGAAATAAGAAAAGCTTACTTCCCCCATTTTTTAAAATCACAGCTTCTAGAAGGTTTACATGATTTCTTAGAAAACACGAGTTTCTAGAAAATGTGTTTTATTTCATAAATGGAATCAACAAAGTATGCACATTCTATGTCATAACGACTTTCTATAGTTTGCGCATTCATCCGGAAATAAGAAAAGCTTACTTTCACCGATTTTTAAAATCACAGCTTCTAGAAGGTTTACATGATTTCGTAAAAAACACGAGTTTTTAGAAAATGTGTTTTATTTCATAAATGGAATCTACAAAGTATGCACATTCAACGTCATAACGACTTTCTATTGTTTGCGCATGCGTCCGTAAATAAGAAAACCTTACTTCCACCATTTTTTAAAATCACAGCTTCTAGAAGGTTTACATGATTTCGTAAAAAACACGAGTTTTTAGAAAATGTGTTTTATTTCATCAATGGAATCTACAAAGTATGCACATTGTACGTCATAACGACTTTCTATAGTTTGCGCATGCATCCGGAAATAAGAAAAGCTTACTTCCACCATTTTTTAAAATCACATCTTCTAGAAGGTTTACATGATTTCTTAAAAAACACGAGTTTTTAGAAAATGTGTTTTATTTGATAAATGGAATCAACAAAGTATGCACATTCTACGTCATAATGACTTTGTATAGTTTGCGCATGCGTTTGGAAATAATAAAAGCTTACTTCCCCCGTTTTTTAAAATCACAGCTTCTAGAAGGTTTACATGATTTCTTAAAAAACACGAGTTTTTAGAAAATGTGTTTTATTTCATAAATAGAATCAACAAAGTATGCACATTCTACGTCATAACGAATTTCTATAGTTTGCGCATTCGTCCGGATATAAGAAAAGCTTACTTCCCCCGTTTTTTAAAATCACAGCTTCTAGAAGGTTTACATGATTTCGTAAAAAACACAAGTTTTTAGAAAATGTGTTTTATTTCATAAATGGAATCTACAAAGTATGCACATTCTACGTCATAACGACTTTCTATAGTTTGAGCATGCGTCCGGAAATAAGAAACGCTTACTTCCCCCGTTTTTTAAAATCACATCTTCTAGAAGGTTTACATGATTTCTTAAAAAACACGAGTTTTTAGAAAATGTGTTTTATTTGATAAATGGAATCAACAAAGTATGCACATTCTACGTCATAATGAATTTCTATAGTTTGCGCATGCGTTTGGAAATAAGAAAATCTTACTTCCCCCGTTTTTTAAAATCACAGCTTCTAGAAGGTTTACATGATTTCTTAAAAAACACGAGTTTTTAGAAAATGTGTTTTATTTCATAAATAGAATCAACAATGTATGCACATTCTACGTCATAACGACTTTATATAGCTTGCGCATGCGTCCGGAAATAAGAAAAGCTTACTTCCACCGTTTTTTAAAATCACAGCTCCTAGAAGGCTTACATGATTTCGTAAAAAAAACGAGTTTTTAGAAAATGTGTTTTAATTCATAAAAGGAATCTACAAAGTATGCACATTCTACGTCATAACGACTTTCTATAGTTTGCGCATGCGTCCGGAAATAAGAAAAGCTTACTTCCACCGTTTTTTAAAATCACAGCTTCTAGAAGGTTTACATGATTTCGTAAAAAACACGAGTTTTTAGAAAAAGTGTTTTATTTGATAAATGGAATCTACAAAGTATGCACATTCTGCGTCATAATGACTTTCTATAGTTTGCGCATGCGTCCGAAAGTAAAAAAAGCTTACTTCCCCCGTTTTTTAAAATCACAGCTTCTAGAAGGTTTACATGATTTCTTAAAAAACAGGAGTTTTTAGAAAATGTGTTTTATTTCATAAATGGAATCAACAAAGTATGCACATTCTACATCATAACGACTTTCTATAGTTTGCGCATGCGTCCGGAAATAATTAAAGGTTACTTCCACCGTTTTTTAAAATCATAGCTTCTAGAAGGTTTACATGATTTCGTAAAAAACACGAGTTTTTAGAAAATGTGTTTTATTTCATAAATGGAATCAACAGAGTATGCACATTCTACGTCATAACGACTTTCTATAGTTTGCGCATGCGTCCGGAAATAAGAAAAGCTTACTTCCCCCGTTTTTTAGAATCACAACTTGTAGAAGGTTTACATGATTTCGTAAAAAACACGAGTTTTTAGAAAATGTGTTTTATTTCATAAACGGAATCTACAAAGTATGCACATTCTACGTCATAACGACTTTCTATAGTTTTCGCATCCGTCCGGAAATAAGAAAAGCTTACTTCCACCATTTTATAAAATCACAGCTTCTAGAAGGTTTACATGATTTCGTAAAAAACACGAGTTTTTAGAAAATGTGTTTTATTTCTTAAATGGAATCAACAAAGTATGCACATTCTACGTCATAACGACTTTCTATAGTTTGGGCATTCGTCCGGAAATAAGAAAAGCTTACTTTCCCCGTTTTTTAAAATCACAGCTTCTAGAAGGTTTACATGATTTCTTAAAAAACACGAGTTTTTAGAAAATGTGTTTGATTTCATAAATGGAATCAACAAAGTATGCACATTCTACATCATAACGACTTTCTATAGTTTGCGCATGCGTTTGGAAATAAGAAAAGCTTACTTCCCCCGTTTTTTAAAATCACAGCTTCTAGAAGGTTTACATGATTTCTTAAAAAACACGAGTTTTTAGAAAATGTGTTTTATTTCATAAATGGAATCAACAAAGTATGCACATTCTACGTCATAACGACTTTCTATAGTTTGCGCATGTGTTTGGAAATAAGAAAAGCTTACTTCCCCCATTTTTTAAAATCACAGCTTCTAGAAGGTTTACATGATTTCTTAAAAAACACGAGTTTTTAGAAAATGTGTTTTATTTCATAAATAGAATCAACAAAGTATGCACATTCTACATCATAACGACTTTCTATAGTTTGCGCATGCGTTTGGAAATAAGAAAAGCTTACTTCCCCCGTTTTTTAAAATCACAGCTTCTAGAAGGTTTACATGATTTCCTAAAAAACACGAGTTTTTAGAAAATGTGTTTTATTTCATAAATGGAATCAACAAAGTATGCACATTCTATGTCATAACGACTTTCTATTGTTTGCGCATTCATCTGGAAAAAAGAAAAGCTTACTTCCATCGTTTTTTAAAATCACAGCTTCTAGAAGGTTTACATGATTTCTTAAAAAACACGAGTTTTTAGAAAATCTGTTTATTTCATAAATGGAATCAACAAAGTATGCAAATTCTAAATCATAACGAATTTCTATAGTTTACGCATTCGTCCGAAAATAAGAAAAGCTTAGTTCCACCGTTTTTTAAAATCACAGCTTCTAGAAGTTTTACATGATTTCGTAAAAAACATGAGTTTTTAGAAAATGTGTTTTATTTCTTAAATGGAATCAACAAAGTATGCACATTCTCGTTCATAACGACTTTCTATAGTTTGCGCATGCGTCCGGAAATAAGAAAAGCTTACTTCCACCGTTTTTTAAAATCACAGCTTCTAGAAGGTTTACATGATTTCGTAAAAAACACGAGTTTTTAGAAAATGTGTTTTATTTCATAAATGGAATCAACAAGGTATGCACATTCTACGTCATAACGACTTTCTATAGTTTGCGCATGTGTCCCGAAATAAGAAAAGCTTACTTCCACCGATTTTTAAAATCACAGCTTCTAGAAGGTTTACATGATTTCGTAAAAAACACGAGTTTTTAGAAAATGTGTTTTATTTCATAAATGGAATCTACAAAGTATGCACATTCTACATCATAACGAATTTGTATTGTTTGCGCATGCGTCCGGAAATAACAAAAGCTTACTTCCACCGTTTTTTAAAATCACAGCTTCTAGAAGGTTTACATGATTTCTTAAAAAACACGAGTTTTTAGAAAATGTGTTTTATTTCATAAATGGAATCAACAAAGTATGCACATTCTACATCATAACGACTTTCTATAGTTTGCGCATGCGTTTGGAAATAAGAAAAGCTTACTTCCCCCGTTTTTTAAAATCACAGCTTCTAGAGGGTTTTCATGATTTCTTAAAAACCACGAGTTTTTAGAAAATGTGTTTTATTTCATAAATGGAATCAACAAAGTATGCACATTCTACGTCATAACGACTTTCTATAGTTTGCGCATGCGTCCGGAAATAAGAAAAGATTACCTCCCCCGTTTTTTAAAATCACAGCTTCTAGAAGGTTTACATGATTTCGTAAAAAAGACGAGTTTTTAGAAAATGTGTTTTATTTCATAAACGGAATCTACAAAGTATGCACATTCTACGTCATAACGAATTTCTATAGTTTGCGCATGCGTCCGGAAATAAGAAAAGCTTACTTCCACCATTTCATAAAATCACAGCTTCTAGAAGGTTTACATGATTTCGTAAAAAACACGAGTTTTTAGAAAATGTGTTTTATTTCATAAATGGAATCAACAAAGTATGCACATTCTACGTCATAACGACTTTCTATAGTTTGCGCATGCGTCCGGAAATAAGAAAAGCTTACTTCCCCCGTTTTTTAAAATTACAGCTTCTAGAAGGTTTACATGATTTCGTAAAAAACACGAGTTTTTAGAAACTGTGTTTTATTACATAAACGGAATCTACAAAGTATGCAAATTCTACATCATAACGACTTTCTATTGTTTGCGCATGCGTCTGGAAATAAGAAAAGCTTACTTCCCCCGTTTTTTAAAATCACAGCTTCTAGAAGGTTTACATGATTTCGTAAAAAACACGAGTTTTTAGAAAATGTGTTTTATTTCATAAATGGAATCAACAAAGTATGAACATTCTACGTCATCACGACTTTCTATAGTTTGCGCATGCGTTTGGAAATAAGAAAAGCTTACTTCCCCCGTCTTTTAAAATCACAGCTTCTAGAAGGTTTACATGATTTCTTAAAAAGCACGAGTTTTTAGAAAATGTGTTTTATTTCATAAATGGAATCAACAAAGTATGCACATTCTACGTCATAACGACTTTCTATAGTTTGCGCATGCGTTTGGAAATAAGAAAAGCTTACTTCCCCCGTTTTTTAAAATCACAGCTTCTAGAAGGTTTACATGATTTCTTAAAAAACACGATTTTTTAGAAAATGTGTTTTATTTCATAAATAGAATCAACAAAGTATGCACATTCTACATCATAACGACTTTCTATAGTTTGCGCATGCATTTGGAAATAAGAAAAGCTTACTTCCCCCGTTTTTTAAAATCACAGCTTCTAGAAGGTTTACATGATTCCCTAAAAAACACGAGTTTTTAGAAAATGTGTTTTATTTCATAAATGGAATCAACAAAGTATGCACATTCTACGTCATAAAGACTTTCTATAGTTTGCGCATGCGTCCGGAAATAAGAAAAGCTTACTTCCACCGATTTTTAAAATCACAGCTTCTAGAAGGTTTACATGATTTCGTAAAAAACACGAGTTTTTTGAAAATGTGTTTTATTTCATAAATGGAATCAACAAGGTATGCACATTCTACGTCATAACGACTTTCTATAGTTTGCGCATGCGTCCGGAAATAAGAAAAGCTTACTTCCACAGTTTTTTAAAATCACAGCTTCTAGAAGGTTTACATGATTTCGTAAAAAACACGAGTTTTTAGAAAATGTGTTTTATTTCATAAATGGAATCTACAAAGTATGCACATTCTACGTCATAACGACTTTCTATAGTTTGCGCATGCGTCTGGAAATAAGAAAAGCTTACTTCCCCCGTTTTTTAAAATCACAGCTTCTAGAAGGTTTACATGATTTCGTAAAAAACATGAGTTTTTAGAGAATGTGTTTTATTTCATAAATGGAATCAACAAAGTATGCACAATCTAGGTCATAACGACTTTCTATAGTTTGCGCATGCGTTTGGAAATAAGAAAAGCTTACTTCCCCCGTTTTTTAAAATCACAGCTTCTAGAAGGTTTACATGATTTCTTAAAAAACACCAGTGTTTAGAAAATGTGTTTTATTTCATAAATAGAATCAACAAAGTATGCACATTCTACGTCATAACGACTTTCTAGAGTTTGCACAAGCGTTTGGAAATAAGAAAAGCTTACTTCCCCCGTTTTTTAAAATCACAGCTTCTAGAAGGTTTACATGATTTCCTAAAAAACACGAGTTTTTAGAAAATGTGTTTTATTTCATAAATGGAATCAACATAGTATTCACATTCTACGTCATAACGACTTTCGATGTTTGCGCATGCGTCCGGAAATAAGAAAAGCTTACTTCCCCCGTTTTTTAAAATCACAGCTTCTAGAAGGTTTACATGATTTCGTAAAAAACACGAGTTTTTAGAAAATGTGTTTTATTTCATAAACGGCATCTACAAAGTATGCACATTCTACGTCATAACATCTTTCTATAGTTTGCGCATGCGTCCGGAAATAAGAAAAGCTTACTTCCACCGATTTTTAAAATCACAGCTTCTAGAAGGTTTACATGATTTCGTAAAAAACACGAGTTTTTAGAAAATGTGTTTTATTTCATAAATGGAATCTACAAAGTATGCACATTCTACGTCATAACGACTTTCTATAGTTTGCGCATGCGTCTGGAAATAATTAAAGCTTACTTCCCCCGTTTTTTAAAATCACAGCTTCTAGAAGGTTTACATGATTTTGTAAAAAACACGAGTTTTTAGAGAATGTGTTTTATTTCATAAATGGAATCAACAAAGTATGCACAATCTAGGTCATAACGACTTTCTATAGTTTGCGCATGCGTTTGGAAATAAGAAAAGCTTACTTCCCCCGTTTTTTAAAATCACAGCTTCTAGAAGGTTTACATGAGTTCTTAAAAAACAACAGGTTTTAGAAAATGTGTTTTATTTCATAAATAGAATCAACAAAGTATGCACATTCTACGTCATAACGACTTTCTAGAGTTTGCACAAGCGTTTGGAAATAAGAAAAGCTTACTTCCCCCGTTTTTTAAAATCACAACTTCTAGAAGGTTTACATGATTTCTTAAAAAACACGAGTTTTTGGAAAATGTGTTTTATTTCATAAATGGAATCAACATAGTATTCACATTCTACGTCATAACGACTTTCGATGTTTGCGCATGCGTCCGGAAATAAGAAAAGCTTACTTCCCCCGTTTTTTAAAATCACAGCTTCTAGAAGGTTTACATGATTTGGTAAAAAACACGAGTTTTTAGAAAATGTGTTTTATTTCATAAACGGAATCTACAAAGTATGCACATTCTACTTCATAACGTCTTTCTATAGTTTGCGCATGCGTCCGGAAATAAGAAAAGCTTACTTCCACCGTTTTCTAAAATCAGAGCTCCTAGAGGGTTTACATGATTTCTTAAAAAACATGACTTTTTAAAAAATGTGCTTTATTTCATTAATGAAATCAACAAAGTATGCACATTCTACGTCATAACGACTTTCTATAGTTTGCGCATGCGTCCGGAAATAAGAAAAGCTTACTTCCACCATTTTTTAAAATCACAGGTTCTAGAAGGTTTACATGATTTCGTAAAAAACACGAGTTTTCAGAAAATGTGTTTTATTTCATAAATGGAATCCACAAAGTATGCACATTCTACGTCATAACTTCTTTCTATAGTTTGCGCATGCGTCCGGAAATAAGAAAAGCTTACTTCCACAATTTTTTAAAATCACAGCTTCTAGAAGGCTTACATGATTTCTTTAAAAACACGAGTTATTAGAAAATGTGTTTTATTTCATAAATGGAATCAACAAACTATGCACATTCTACGTCATAACGACTTTCTATAGTTTCCGCATGCGTCCGGAAATAAGAAAAGCTTACTTCTCCCGTTTTTTAAAATCACAGCTTCTAGAAGGTTTACATGATTTCTTAAAAAACACGAGTTTTTAGAAAATGTGTTTTATTTCATAAATGGAATCAACAAAGTATGCACATTGTACGTCATAACGACTTTCTATAGTTTGCGCATTCGTCCGGAAATAAGAAAAACTTACTTCCACCGTTTTTTAAAATCACAGCTTCTAGAAGGTTTACATGATTTCATAAAAAACACGAGTTTTTAGAAAATGTGTTTTATTTCATAAATGGAATCAACAAAGTATGCAAATTCTACGTCATAACGACTTTTTATAGTTTGCGCATGCGTTTGGATATAAGAAAAGCTTACTTCCCCCATTTTTTAAAATCACAGCTTCTAGAAGGTTTACATGATTTCTTAAAAAACATGAGTTTTTAGAAAATGTGTTTTATTTCATAAATGGAATCAACAAAGTATGCACATTCTACATCATAATGATTTTCTATAGTTTGCGCATGCGTTTGGAAATAAAAAAAGCTTACTTGCCCCGTTTTTTAAAATCACAGCTTCTAGAAGGTTTACATGATTTCTTAAAAAACACGAGTTTTTAGAAAATGTGTTTTATCTCATCAATGGAATCAACAAAGTATGCACATTCTACGTCATAACGACTTTCTATAGTTTGCGCATGTGTCCGGAAATAAGTAAAGCTTACTTCCCCTGTTTTTTAAAATCACAGCTTCTAGAAGGTTTACATGATTTATTAAAAAACACGAGTTTTTAGAAAATGTGTTTTATTTCATAAATGGAATCAACAAAGTATGCACATTCTACGTCATAACGACTTTCTATAGTTTCCGCATGCGTCGGGAAATAAGAAAAGCTTACTTCTCCCGTTTTTTAAAATCACAGCTTCTACAAGGCTTACATGATTTCTTAAAAAACACGTGTTTTTAGAAAATGTGTTTTATTTCATAAATGGAATCTACAAAGTATTCACATTCTACGTCATAACGACTTTCTATAGTTTGCGCATACGTCCGGAAATAAGAAAAGCTTACTTCCCCCGTTTTTTAAAATCACTGCTTCTAGAAGGTTTACATGATTTCTTAAAAAACATGAGTTTTTAGAAAATGTGTTTTATTTCATCAATGGAATCTACAAAGTATGCACATTCTATGTCATAACGACTGTTTGCGCATGCATCCGGAAATAAGAAACGCTTACTTCCCCCGTTTTTTAAAATCACAGCTTCTAGAAGGTTTACATCATTTCTTAAAAAACACGAGTTTTTAGAAAATGTGTTTTATTTCATAAATGGAATCAACAAAGTATGCACATTCTACATCATAACAACTTCCTATAGTTTGCGAATGCGTCCGGAAATAAGAAAAGCTTACTTCCCCCATTTTTTAAAATCACAGTTTCTAGAAGGTTTACATGATTTCTTAGAAAACACGAGTTTCTAGAAAATGTGTTTTATTTCATAAATGGAATCAACAAAGTATGCACATTCTATGTCATAACGACTTTCTATAGTTTGCGCATTCATCCGGAAATAAGAAAAGCTTACTTCCACCGATTATTAAAATCACAGCTTCTAGAAGGTTTACATGATTTCGTAAAAAACACGAGTTTTTAGAAAATGTGTTTTATTTCATAAATGGAATCTACAAAGTATGCACATTCAACGTCATAACGACTTTCTATTGTTTGCGCATGCGTCCGGAAATAAGAAAACCTTACTTCCACCATTTTTTAAAATCACAGCTTCTAGAAGGTTTACATGATTTCGTAAAAAACACGAGTTCTTAGAAAATGTGTTTTATTTCATCAATGGAATCTACAAAGTATGCACATTGTACGTCATAACGACTTTCTATAGTTTGCGCATGCATCCGGAAATAAGAAAAGCTTACTTCCACCATTTTTTAAAATCACATCTTCTAGAAGGTTTACATGATTTCTTAAAAAACACGAGTTTTTAGAAAATGTGTTTTATTTGATAAATGGAATCAACAAAGTATGCACATTCTACGTCATAATGACTTTCTATAGTTTGCGCATCCGTTTGGAAATAAGAAAAGCTTACTTCCCCCGTTTTTTAAAATCACAGCTTCTAGAAGGTTTACATGATTTCTTAAAAAACACGAGTTTTTAGAAAATGTGTTTTATTTCATCAATAGAATCAACAAAGTATGCACATTCTACGTCATAACGATTTTCTATAGTTTGCGCATTATTCCGGAAATAAGAAAAGCTTACTTCCACCGTTTTTTAAAATCACAGCTTCTAGAAGGTTTAAATGATTTCGTAAAAAACACGAGTTTTTAGAAAATGTGTTTTATTTCAAAAATGGAATCAATAAAGTATGCACATTCTACGTCATCATGACTTTCTATAGTTTGCGCATTCGTCCGAAAATAAGAAAAGCTTACTTCCCCCATTTTTTAAAATCACAGCTTCTAGAAGGTTTACATGATTTCTTAAAAAACACGATTTTTTAGAAAATGTGTTTTATTTCATAAATGGAATCAACAAAGTATGCACATTCTACATCATAACGACTTTCTATAGTTTGCGCATGCGTTTGGAAATAAGAAAAGCTTACTTCCACCGTTCTTTAACATCATAGCTTCTAGAAGGTTGACATGATTTCGTAAAAAACACGAGTTTTTAGAAAATGTGTTTTATTTCATAAATGGAATCTACAAAGTATGCACATTCTACGGCATACCGACTTTCTATAGTTTGCGCATGCGTCCCGAATTAAGAAAAGCTTACTTCCACCGTTTTTTAAAATCACAGCTTCTAGAAGGTTTACATGATTTCGTAAGAAACACGAGTTTTTAGAAAATGTGTTTTATTTCATAAATGGAATCTACAAAGTATGCACATTCTACGTCATAACGACTTTATATAGTTTGCGCATGCGTCCGGAAATAAGAAAAGCTTACTTCCACAGTTTTTTAAAATCACAGCTTCTAGAAGGTTTACATGATTTCGTAAAAAACACGAGTTTTTAGAAAATGTGTTTTATTTAATAAATGGAATCTACAAAGTATGCACATTCTACGTCATAACGATTTTCTATAGTTTGCGCATGCGTCCGGAAATAAGAAACGCATACTTCCCCCGTTTTTTAAAATCACAGCTTTTAGAAGGTTTACATGATTTCGTAAAAAACACGAGTTTTTAGAAAATGTGTTTTATTTCATAAATGGAATCTACAAAGTATGCACATTCTACGTCATAACGACTTTCTATAGTTTGCGCATGCGTCCGGAAATAAGAAAAGCTTACTTCCCCCATTTTTTAAAATCACAGCTTCTAGAAGGTTTACATGATTTCTTAAAAAACACGAGTTTTTAGAAAATGTGTTTTATTTCATAAATGGAATCAACAAAGTATGCACATTCTACGTCATAATGACCTTCTATAGTTTGCGCATGCGTTTGGAAATAAGAAAATCCTACTTCCCCCATTTTTTAAAATCACAGCTTCTAGAAGGTTTACATGATTTCTTAAAAAACACGAGTTTTTAGAAAATGTGTTTTATTTCATAAATAGAATCAACAAAATATGCACATTCTGGGTCATAACGACTTTCTATAGTTTGTGCATGCGTTTGGAAATAAGAAAAGCTTACTTCCCGCTTTTTTTAAAATCACAGCTTTTAGAAGGTTTACATGATTTCTTAAAAAACACGAGATTTTAGAAAATGTGTTTTATTTCATAAATGGAATCAACAAAGTATGCACATTCTACATCATAACGAGTTTCTATAGTTTGCGCATGCTTTTGGAAATAAGAAAAGCTTACTTCCCCCGTTTTTTAAAATCACAGCTTCTAGAAGGTTTACATGATTTCTTAAAAAACACGAGTTTTTAGAAAATCTGTTTTATTTCATAAATAGAATCAACAAAATATGCACATTCTAGGTCATAACGACTTTCTATAGTTTGCGCATGCGTTTGGAAATAAGAAAAGCTTACTTCCCCCTTTTTTTAAAATCCCAGCTTTTAGAAGGTTTACACGATTCCTTAAAAAACACGAGTTTTTAGAAAATGTCTTTTATTTCATAAATGGAATCAATAAAGTATGCACATTCTACATCATAACGACTTTCTATAGTTTGCGCATTCGTCCGGAAATAAGAAAAGCTTACTTCCATCCTTTTTTTAAAATCACAGCTTCTAGAAGGTTTACATGATTTCGTAAAAAACATGAGTTTTTAGAAAATGTGTTTTAGTTCATAAATGGAATCTACAAAGTATGCACATTCTACGTCATAACGACTTTCTATAGTTTGCGCATTCGTCCGGAAATAAGAAAAGCTTACTTCCACCGTTTTTTATAATCACAGCTTCTAGAAGGTTTGCATGATTTCGTAAAAAACACGAGTTTTTAGAAAATGTGTTTTATTTCATCAATAGAATCTACAAAGTATGCACATTCTACGTCATAACTGCTTTCTATAGTTTGCGCATGCGTCTAGAAATAAGAAAAGCTTACTTCCTCCATTTTTTAAAGTCAGAGCTTCTAGAAGGTTTACATGATTTGTTAAAAAACATGAGTTTTTAGAAAATGTGTTTTATTTCATAAATGGAATCAACAAAGTATGCACATTCTCCATCATAAATACTTTCTATATTTTGCACATGCGTCCGGAAATAAGAAAAGCTTACTTCCACTGTTTTTTAAAATCACAGCTTCTAGAAGGTTTACATGATTTCTTAAAAAACACGAGTTTTTAGAAAATGTGTTTTATTTCGTAAATGGAATCAACAAAGTATGCTCATTCTACATCATAATGACTTTCTATAGTTTGCGCATACGTTCGGAAATAAGAAAAGCTTACATCCACCGTTTTTTAAAATCACAGCTTCTAGAAGGTTTACATGATTTCGTAAAAAAAAAGAGTTTTTAGAAAATGTGTTTTATTTCATAAATGGAATCTACAAAGTATGCACATTCTCCGTCATAACAAATTTCTACAGTTTGCGCATACGTCGGGAAATAAGAAAATCTTACTTCCACCGTTTTTTAACATCACAGCTTCTAGAAGGTTTACATGATTTCGTAAAAAACACGAGTTTTTAGAAAATGTGTTTTATTTCATAAATGGAATCTACAAAGTATGCACATTCTATGGCATAACGACTTTCTATAGTTTGCGCATGCGTCCGGAAATAAGAAAAGCTTACTTCCACCGTTTTTTAAAATCACAGCTTCTAGAAGGTTTACATGATTTCGTAAAAAACACGAGTTTTTAGAAAATGTGTTTTATTTCATAAATGGAATCTACAAAGTATGCACATTCTACGTCATAACGACTTTATATAGTTTGCGAATGCGTCCGGAAATAAGAAAAGCTTACTTCCACCATTTTTTAAAATCACAGCATCTAGAATGTTTAGATGATTTCGTAAAAAACACGAGTTTTTCAGAAAATGTGTTTTATTTCATAATTTGAATCAACAAAGTATGCACATTCTACGTCATAACGACTTTCTATAGTTTGCGCATCCGTCCGGAAATAAGAAAAGCTTACTTCCCCCGTTTTTTAAAATCACAGCTTCTAGAAGGTTTACATGATTTGTTAAAAAACACGAGTTTTTAGAAAATGTGTTTTATTTCATAAATGGAATCAACAAATTATGCACATTCTACGTCATAACGACTTTCTATAGTTTGCGCATGCGTTCGGAAATAAGAAAAGCTTACTTCCACCATTTTTTAAAATCACAGCTTCTAGAATGTTTACATGATTTCTTAAAAAACACGAGTTTTTAGAAAATGTGTTTTATTAAATAAATGGAATCAACAAAGTATGCACATTCTACGTCACAACGACTTTCTATAGTTTGAGCATGCGTCCGGAAATAAGAAAAGCTTACTTCCACCGTTTTTTAAAATCACAGCTTCTAGAAGGTTTACATGATTTCGCAAAAAACACTAGTTTTTAGAAAATGTGTTTTATTTCGAAAAATGGAATCTACAAAGTATGCACATTCTACGTGATAACGACTTTCTATAGTTTGCGCATGCGTCCGGAAATAAGAAAAGCTTACTTCCCCCGTTTTTTAAAATCACAGCTTCTAGAAGGTTTACATGATTTCTTAAAAAACACGAGTTTTTAGAAAATGTGTTTTAGTTCATAAATGGAATCTACAAAGTATGCACATTCTACGTCATAACGACTTTCTATAGTTTGCGCATGCATTTGGAAATAAGAAAAGCTTACTTCCCCCGTTTTTTAAAATCACAGCTTTTAGAAGGTTTACATGATTTCTTAAAAAACAAGAGTTTTTAGAAAATGTGTTTTATTTCATAAATAGAATAAAAAAAGTATGCACATTCTACGTCATAACGACTTTCTATAGTTTACGCATGCGTCCGGAAAAAAGAAAAGCTTACTTCCACCATTTTTTAAAATCACAGCATCTAGAAGGTTTACATGATTTCGTAAAAAACACGAGTTTTTAGAAAATGAGTTTTATTTCATAAATGGAATCTACAAAGTATGCACATTCTACGTCATAACGACATTCTATAGTTTGCGCATGCATCCGAAAATAAGAAAAGCTTAATTCCACCGTTTTTTAAAATCACAGCTTCTAGAAGGTTTACATGATTTCGTAAAAAACACGAGTTTTTAGAAAATGTGTTTTATTTCATAAATGGAATCTACAAAGTTTGCACATTCTACATCATAACGACTTTCTATAGTTGGCGCATGCGTCCGGAAATAAGAAAAGCTTACTTCCACCGTTTTTTAAAATCACAGCTTCTAGAAGGTTTACATGATTTCGTAAAAAAAAAGAGTTTTTAGAAAATGTGTTTTAATTCATAAATGGAATCTAAAAAGTATGCACATTCTACGTCATAACGACTTTCTATAGTTCGCGCATACGTCCGGAAATAAGAAAAGCTTACTTCCACCATTTTTTAAAATCACAGCTTCTAGAAGGTTTACATGATTTCGTAAAAAACACGAGTTTTTAGAAAATGTGTTTTATTTCATAAATGGAATCTACAAAGTATGCACATTCTATGGCATAACGACTTTCTATAGTTTGCGGATGCGTCCGGAAATAAGAAAAGCTTACTTCCACCGTTTTTTAAAATCACAGCTTCTAGAAGTTTTACATGATTTCGTAAAAAACACGAGTTTTTAGAAAATGTGTTTTATTTCATAAATGGAATCTACAAAGTATGCACATTCTACGTCATAACTACTTTCTATAGTTTCCGCATGCGTCCGGAAATAAGAAAAGCTTACTTCCCCCATTTTTTAAAATCACAGCTTCTAGAAGGTTTACATGATTTCTTAAAAAACACCAGTTTTTAGAAAATGTGTTTTATTTCATCATTGGAATCAACAAAGTATGCACATTCTACGTCATAACGACTTTCTATAGTTTGCGCATGTGTTTGGAAATAAGAAAAGCTTACTTCCCCCGTTTTTTAAAATCACAACTTCTAGAAGGTTTACATGATTTCTTAAAAAACACGAGTTTTTAGAAAAATGTGTTTTATTTCATAAATGGAATCAACAAAGTATGCACATTCTACGTCATAACGACTTTCTATAGTTTGCGCATGCGTTTAGAAATAAGAAAAGCTTACTTCCCCCGTTTTTTAAAATCACAGCTTCGAGAAGGTTTACATGATTTGTTAAAAAACACGAGTTTTTAGAAAATGTGTTTTATTTCATAAATGGAATCAACAAAGTATGCACATTCTACGTCATAACGACTTTCTATAGTTTGCGCATCCGTTCGGAAATAAGAAAAGCTTACTTCCACCATTTTTTAAAATCACAGCTTCTAGAAGGTTTACATGATTTCTTAAAAAACACGAGTTTTTAGAAAATGTGTTTTATTAAATAAATGGAATCAACAAAGTATGCACATTCTAAGTCACAATGACTTTCTATAGTTTGAGCATGCGTCCGGAAATAAGAAAAGCTTACTTCCACCGTTTTTTAAAATCACAGCTTCTAGAAGGTTTACATGATTTCGCAAAAAACACTAGTTTTTAGAAAATGTGTTTTATTTAAAAAAATGGAATCTACAAAGTATGCACATTCTACGTCATAACGACTTTCTATAGTTTGCGCATGCGTTTGGAAATAAGAAAAGCTTACTTCCCCCGTTTTTTAAAATCACAGCTTCTAGAAGGTTTACATGATTTCTTAAAAAACACGAGTTTTTAGAAAATGTGTTTTATTTCATAAATGGAATCTACAAAGTATGCACATTCTACGTCATAACGACTTTCTATAGTTTGCGCATGCGTTTGGAAATAAGAAAATCTTACTTCCCCCGTTTTTTAAAATCACAGCTTCTAGAAGGTTTACATGATTTCTTAAAAAACACGAGTTTTTAGAAAATGTGTTTTATTTCATAAATAGAATAAACAAAGTATGCACATTCTACGTCATAACGACTTTCTATAGTTTACGCATGCGTCCGGAAATAAGAAAAGCTTACTTCCACCATTTTTTAAAATCACAGCATCTAGAAGGTTTACATGATTTCGTAAAAAACACGAGTTTTTAGAAAATGAGTTTTATTTCATAAATGGAATCTACAAAGTATGCACACTCTACGTCATAACGACATTCTATAGTTTGCGCATGCATCTGAAAATAAGAAAAGCTTACTTCCACCGTTTTTTAAAATCACAGCTTCTAGAAGGTTTACATGATTTCGTAAAAAACACGAGTTTTTAGAAAATGTGTTTTATTTCATAAATGGAATCTACAAAGTTTGCACATTCTACATCATAACGACTTTCTATAGTTTGCGCATGCGTCCGGAAATAAGAAAAGCTTACTTCCACCGTTTTTTAAAATCATAGCTTCTAGAAGGTTTACATGATTTCGTAAAAAAAAAGAGTTTTTAGAAAATGTGTTTTAATTCATAAATGGAATCTACAAAGTATGCACATTCTACGTCATAACGACTTTCTATAGTTCGCGCATACATCCGGAAATAAGAAAAGCTTACTTCCACCATTTTTTAAAATCACAGCTTCTAGAAGGTTTACATGATTTCGTAAAAAACACGAGTTTTTGAAAATGTGTTTTATTTCATAAATGGAATCTACAAAGTATGCACATTCTATGGCATAACAACTTTCTATAGTTTGCGCATGCGTCCGGAAATAAGAAAAGCTTACTTCGACCGTTTTTTAAAATCACAGCTTCTAGAAGTTTTACATGATTTCGTAAAAAACACGAGTTTTTAGAAAATGTGTTTTATTTCATAAATGGAATCTACAAAGTATGCACATTCTACGTCATAACTACTTTCTATAGTTTGCGCATGCGTCCGGAAATAAGAAAAGCTTACTTCCACCATTTTTTAAAATCACAGCTTCTAGAAGGTTTACATGATTTCTTAAAAAACACCAGTTTTTAGAAAATGTGTTTTATTTCATAAATGGAATCAACAAAGTATGCACATTCTACGTCATAACGAATTTCTATAGTTTGCGCATGCGTCCGGAAATAAGAAAAGCTTACTTCCAACGTTTTTTAAAATCACAGCTTCTAGAAGTTTTACATGATTTCGTAAAAAACACGAGTTTTTAGAAAATGTGTTTTATTTCATAAATGGAATCTACAAAGTATGCACATTCTACGTCATAACGACTTTCTATAGTTTGAGCATACGTCTGGAAATAAGAAAAGCTTACTTCCACCGTTTTTTAAAATCACAGCTTCTAGAAGGTTTACATGATTTCTAAAAAAAACACGAGTTTTTAGAAAATGTGTTTTATTTCATAAATGGAATCTACAAAGTATGCACATTCTACGTCATAACGACTTTCTATAGTTTGCGCATACGTCCGGAAATAAGAAAAGCTTACTTCCCCCATTTTTTAAAATCACAGCTTCTAGAAGGTTTACATGATTTCTTAAAAAACATGAGTTTTTAGAAAATGTGTTTTATTTCAAAAATGGAATCTACAAAGTATGCACATTCTACCTCATAACGACTTTCTATAGTTTGCGCATTCGTCCGGAAATAAGAAAAGCTTACTTCCACCGTTTTTTAAAATCACAGCTTCTAGAAGGTTTACATGATTTCGTAAAAAACACGAGTTTTTAGAAAATGTGTTTTATTTCATAAATGGAATCAACAAAGTATACACATTCTACGTCATAACGACTTTTGATAGTTTGCGCATGCGTCTTGAAGTAAGAAAAGCTTACTTCCCCCATTTTTTAAAATCACAGCTTCTAGAAGGATTACATGATTTGTTAAAAAACATGAGTTTTTAGAAAATGTGTTTTATTTCATAAATGGAATCAACAAAGTATGCACATTCTAAGTCATAACCACTTTCTATAGTTTGCGCATGCGTCCGGAAATAAGAAAAGCTTACTTCCCCCATTTTTTAAAATCACAGCTTCTAGAAGGTTTACATGATTTCTTAAAAAACACGAGTTTTTAGAAAATGTCTTTTATTTCATAAATGGAATCTACAAAGTATGCACATTCTACGTCATAACGACTTTCTATAATTTGCGCATGCGTTTGAAAATAAGAAAAGCTTACTTCCCCCGTTTTTTAAAATCACAGCTTCTAGAAGGTTTACATGATTTCTTAAAAAACATGAGTTTTTAGAAAATGTGTTTTATTTCATAAATAGAATCAACAAAGTATGCACATTCTACGTCATAACGACTTTCTATAGTTTGCGCATGCGTCCGGAAATAAGAAAAGCTTACTTCCACCATTTTTTAAAATCACAACATCTAGAAGGTTTACATGATTTCGTAAAACACACGAGTTTTTAGAAAATGTGTTTTATTTCATAAATGGAATCTACAAAGTATGCACATTCTACGTCATAACGACTTTCTATAGTTTGCGCATATGTCCGGAAATAAGAAAAGCTTACTTCCACCATTTTTTAAAATCACAGCTTCTGGAAGGTTTACATGATTTCGTAAAAAACACGAGTTTTTAGAAAATGTGTTTTATTTCATAAATGGAATCTACAAAGTATGCACATTCTACGGCATAACGACTTTATATAGTTTGCGCATGCGTTCGGAAATAAGAAAAGCTTACTTCCCCCGTTTTTTAAAATCACAGCTTCTAGAAGGTTTACATGATTTCGTAAAAAACACGAGTTTTTAGAGAATGTGTTTTATTTCATAAATGGAATCAACAAAGTATGCACAATCTAGGTCATAACGACTTTCTATAGTTTGCGCATGCGTTTGGAAATAAGAAAAGCTTACTTCCCCCGTTTTTTAAAATCACAGCTTCTAGAAGGTTTACATGATTTCTTAAAAAACACCAGTGTTTAGAAAATGTGTTTTATTTCATAAATAGAATCAACAAAGTATGCACATTCTACGTCATAACGACTTTCTAGAGTTTGCACAAGCGTTTGGAAATAAGAAAAGCTTACTTCCCCCGTTTTTTAAAATCACAGCTTCTAGAAGGTTTACATGATTTCTTAAAAAACACGAGTTTTTAGAAAATGTGTTTTATTTCATAAATGGAATCAACATAGTATTCACATTCTACGTCATAACGACTTTCGATGTTTGCGCATGCGTCCGGAAATAATAAAAGCTTACTTCCCCCGTTTTTTAAAATCACAGCTTCTAGAAGGTTTACAGTATTTCGTAAAAAACACGAGTTTTTAGAAAATGTGTTTTATTTCATAAACGGCATCTACAAAGTATGCACATTCTACGTCATAACATCTTTCTATAGTTTGCGCATGCGTCCGGAAATAAGAAAAGCTTACTTCCACCGATTTTTAAAATCACAGCTTCTAGAAGGTTTACATGATTTCGTAAAAAACACGAGTTTTTAGAAAATGTGTTTTATTTCATAAATGGAATCTACAAAGTATGCACATTCTACGTCATAACGACTTTCTATAGTTTGCGCATGCGTCTGGAAATAAGAAAAGCTTACTTCCCCCGTTTTTTAAAATCACAGCTTCTAGAAGGTTTACATGATTTTGTAAAAAACACGAGTTTTTAGAGAATGTGTTTTATTTCATAAATGGAATCAACAAAGTATGCACAATCTAGGTCATAACGACTTTCTATAGTTTGCGCATGCGTTTGGAAATAAGAAAAGCTTACTTCCCCCGTTTTTTAAAATCACAGCTTCTAGAAGGTTTACATGAGTTCTTAAAAAACACCAGGGTTTAGAAAATGTGTTTTATTTCATAAATAGAATCAACAAAGTATGCACATTCTACGTCATAACGACTTTCTAGAGTTTGCACAAGCGTTTGGAAATAAGAAAAGCTTACTTCCCCCGTTTTTTAAAATCACAACTTCTAGAAGGTTTACATGATTTCTTAAAAAACACGAGTTTTTGGAAAATGTGTTTTATTTCATAAATGGAATCAACATAGTATTCACATTCTACATCATAACGACTTTCGATGTTTGCGCATGCGTCCGGAAATAATAAAAGCTTACTTCCCCCGTTTTTTAAAATCACAGCTTCTAGAAGGTTTACATGATTTGGTAAAAAACACGAGTTTTTAGAAAATGTGTTTTATTTCATAAACGGAATCTACAAAGTATGCACATTCTACGTCATAACGTCTTTCTATAGTTTGCGCATGCGTCCGGAAATAAGAAAAGCTTACTTCCACCGTTTTCTAAAATCAGAGCTCCTAGAGGGTTTACATGATTTCTTAAAAAACATGACTTTTTAAAAAATGTGCTTTATTTCATTAATGAAATCAACAAAGTATGCACATTCTACGTCATAACGACTTTCTATAGTTTGCGCATGCGTCCGGAAATAAGAAAAGCTTACTTCCACCATTTTTTAAAATCACAGGTTCTAGAAGGTTTACATGATTTCGTAAAAAACACGAGTTTTCAGAAAATGTGTTTTATTTCATAAATGGAATCCACAAAGTATGCACATTCTACGTCATAACTTCTTTCTATAGTTTGCGCATGCGTCCGGAAATAAGAAAAGCTTACTTCCACAATTTTTTAAAATCACAGCTTCTAGAAGGCTTACATGATTTCTTTAAAAACACGAGTTATTAGAAAATGTGTTTTATTTCATAAATGGAATCAACAAACTATGCACATTCTACGTCATAACGACTTTCTATAGTTTCCGCATGCGTCCGGAAATAAGAAAAGCTTACTTCTCCCGTTTTTTAAAATCACAGCTTCTAGAAGGTTTACATGATTTCTTAAAAAACACGAGTTTTTAGAAAATGTGTTTTATTTCATAAATGGAATCAACAAAGTATGCACATTGTACGTCATAACGACTTTCTATAGTTTGCGCATTCGTCCGGAAATAAGAAAAACTTACTTCCACCGTTTTTTAAAATCACAGCTTCTAGAAGGTTTACATGATTTCTTAAAAAACATGAGTTTTTAGAAAATGTGTTTTATTTCATAAATGGAATCAACAAAGTATGCACATTCTACATCATAATGATTTTCTATAGTTTGCGCATGCGTTTGGAAAGAAAAAAAGCTTACTTGCCCCGTTTTTTAAAATCACAGCTTCTAGAAGGTTTACATGATTTCTTAAAAAACACGAGTTTTTAGAAAATGTGTTTTATCTCATCAATGGAATCAACAAAGTATGCACATTCTACGTCATAACGACTTTCTATAGTTTGCGCATGTGTCCGGAAATAAGTAAAGCTTACTTCCCCTGTTTTTTAAAATCACAGCTTCTAGAAGGTTTACATGATTTATTAAAAAACACGAGTTTTTAGAAAATGTGTTTTATTTCATAAATGGAATCAACAAAGTATGCACATTCTACGTCATAACGACTTTCTATAGTTTCCGCATGCGTCGGGAAATAAGAAAAGCTTACTTCTCCCGTTTTTTAAAATCACAGCTTCTACAAGGTTTACATGATTTCTTAAAAAACACGTGTTTTTAGAAAATGTGTTTTATTTCATAAGTGGAATCTACAAAGTATTCACATTCTACGTCATAACGACTTTCTATAGTTTGCGCATACGTCCGGAAATAAGAAAAGCTTACTTCCCCCGTTTTTTAAAATCACTGCTTCTAGAAGGTTTACATGATTTCTTAAAAAACATGAGTTTTTAGAAAATGTGTTTTATTTCATCAATGGAATCTACAAAGTATGCACATTCTATGTCATAACGACTGTTTGCGCATGCATCCGGAAATAAGAAACGCTTACTTCCCCCGTTTTTTAAAATCACAGCTTCTAGAAGGTTTACATCATTTCTTAAAAAACACGAGTTTTTAGAAAATGTGTTTTATTTCATAAATGGAATCAACAAAGTATGCACATTCTACATCATAACAACTTCCTATAGTTTGCGAATGCGTCCGGAAATAAGAAAAGCTTACTTCCCCCATTTTTTAAAATCACAGTTTCTAGAAGGTTTACATGATTTCTTAGAAAACACGAGTTTCTAGAAAATGTGTTTTATTTCATAAATGGAATCAACAAAGTATGCACATTCTATGTCATAACGACTTTCTATAGTTTGGGCATTCATCCGGAAATAAGAAAAGCTTACTTCCACCGATTATTAAAATCACAGCTTCTAGAAGGTTTACATGATTTCGTAAAAAACACGAGTTTTTAGAAAATGTGTTTTATTTCATAAATGGAATCTACAAAGTATGCACATTCAACGTCATAACGACTTTCTATTGTTTGCGCATGCGTCCGGAAATAAGAAAACCTTACTTCCACCATTTTTTAAAATCACAGCTTCTAGAAGGTTTACATGATTTCGTAAAAAACACGAGTTTTTAGAAAATGTGTTTTATTTCATCAATGGAATCTACAAAGTATGCACATTGTACGTCATAACGACTTTCTATAGTTTGCGCATGCATCCGGAAATAAGAAAAGCTTACTTCCACCATTTTTTAAAATCACATCTTCTAGAAGGTTTACATGATTTCTTAAAAAACACGAGTTTTTAGAAAATGTGTTTTATTTGATAAATGGAATCAACAAAGTATGCACATTCTACGTCATAATGACTTTCTATAGTTTGCGCATGCGTTTGGAAATAAGAAAAGCTTACTTCCCCCGTTTTTTAAAATCACAGCTTCTAGAAGGTTTACATGATTTCTTAAAAAACACGAGTTTTTAGAAAATGTGTTTTATTTCATCAATAGAATCAACAAAGTATGCACATTCTACGTCATAACGACTTTCTATAGTTTGCGCATTATTCCGGAAATAAGAAAAGCTTACTTCCACCGTTTTTTAAAATCACAGCTTCTAGAAGGTTTAAATGATTTCGTAAAAAACACGAGTTTTTAGAAAATGTGTTTTATTTCAAAAATGGAATCAATAAAGTATGCACATTCTACGTCATCATGACTTTCTATAGTTTGCGCATTCGTCCGAAAATAAGAAAAGCTTACTTCCCCCATTTTTTAAAATCACAGCTTCTAGAAGGTTTACATGATTTCTTAAAAAACACGATTTTTTAGAAAATGTGTTTTATTTCATAAATGGAATCAACAAAGTATGCACATTCTACATCATAACGACTTTCTATAGTTTGCGCATGCGTTTGGAAATAAGAAAAGCTTACTTCCACCGTTCTTTAACATCATAGCTTCTAGAAGGTTGACATGATTTCGTAAAAAACACGAGTTTTTAGAAAATGTGTTTTATTTCATAAATGGAATCTACAAAGTATGCACATTCTACGGCATACTGACTTTCTATAGTTTGCGCATGCGTCCCGAATTAAGAAAAGCTTACTTCCACCGTTTTTTAAAATCACAGCTTCTAGAAGGTTTACATGATTTCGTAAAAAACACGAGTTTTTAGAAAATGTGTTTTATTTCATAAATGGAATCTACAAAGTATGCACATTCTACGTCATAACGACTTTATATAGTTTGCGCATGCGTCCGGAAATAAGAAAAGCTTACTTCCACAGTTTTTTAAAATCACAGCTTCTAGAAGGTTTACATGATTTCGTAAAAAACACGAGTTTTTAGAAAATGTGTTTTATTTAATAAATGGAATCTACAAAGTATGCACATTCTACGTCATAACGATTTTCTATAGTTTGCGCATGCGTCCGGAAATAAGAAACGCATACTTCCCCCGTTTTTTAAAATCACAGCTTTTAGAAGGTTTACATGATTTCGTAAAAAACACGAGTTTTTAGAAAATGTGTTTTATTTCATAAATGGAATCTACAAAGTATGCACATTCTACGTCATAACGACTTTCTATAGTTTGCGCATGCGTCCGGAAATAAGAAAAGCTTACTTCCCCCATTTTTTAAAATCACAGCTTCTAGAAGGTTTACATGATTTCTTAAAAAACACGAGTTTTTAGAAAATGTGTTTTATTTCATAAATGGAATCAACAAAGTATGCACATTCTACGTCATAATGACTTTCTATAGTTTGCGCATGCGTTTGGAAATAAGAAAATCCTACTTCCCCCATTTTTTAAAATCACAGCTTCTAGAAGGTTTACATGATTTCTTAAAAAACACGAGTTTTTAGAAAATGTGTTTTATTTCATAAATAGAATCAACAAAATATGCACATTCTGGGTCATAACGACTTTCTATAGTTTGTGCATGCGTTTGGAAATAAGAAAAGCTTACTTCCCGCTTTTTTTAAAATCACAGCTTTTAGAAGGTTTACATGATTTCTTAAAAAACACGAGATTTTAGAAAATGTGTTTTATTTCATAAATGGAATCAACAAAGTATGCACATTCTACATCATAACGAGTTTCTATAGTTTGCGCATGCTTTTGGAAATAAGAAAAGCTTACTTCCCCCGTTTTTTAAAATCACAGCTTCTAGAAGGTTTACATGATTTCTTAAAAAACACGAGTTTTTAGAAAATCTGTTTTATTTCATAAATAGAATCAACAAAATATGCACATTCTAGGTCATAACGACTTTCTATAGTTTGCGCATGCGTTTGGAAATAAGAAAAGCTTACTTCCCCCTTTTTTTAAAATCCCAGCTTTTAGAAGGTTTACACGATTCCTTAAAAAACACGAGTTTTTAGAAAATGTCTTTTATTTCATAAATGGAATCAATAAAGTATGCACATTCTACATCATAACGACTTTCTATAGTTTGCGCATTCGTCCGGAAATAAGAAAAGCTTACTTCCATCCTTTTTTTAAAATCACAGCTTCTAGAAGGTTTACATGATTTCGTAAAAAACATGAGTTTTTAGAAAATGTGTTTTAGTTCATAAATGGAATCTACAAAGTATGCACATTCTACGTCATAACGACTTTCTATAGTTTGCGCATTCGTCCGGAAATAAGAAAAGCTTACTTCCACCGTTTTTTATAATCACAGCTTCTAGAAGGTTTACATGATTTCGTAAAAAACACGAGTTTTTAGAAAATGTGTTTTATTTCATCAATAGAATCTACAAAGTATGCACATTCTACGTCATAACTGCTTTCTATAGTTTGCGCATGCGTCTAGAAATAAGAAAAGCTTACATCCTCCATTTTTTAAAGTCAGAGCTTCTAGAAGGTTTACATGATTTGTTAAAAAACACGAGTTTTTAGAAAATGTGTTTTATTTCATAAATGGAATCAACAAAGTATGCACATTCTCCGTCATAAATACTTTCTATATTTTGCACATGCGTCCGGAAATAAGAAAAGCTTACTTCCACTGTTTTTTAAAATCACAGCTTCTAGAAGGTTTACATGATTTCTTAAAAAACACGAGTTTTTAGAAAATGTGTTTTATTTCGTAAATGGAATCAACAAAGTATGCTCATTCTACATCATAATGACTTTCTATAGTTTGCGCATACGTTCGGAAATAAGAAAAGCTTACATCCACCGTTTTTTAAAATCACAGCTTCTAGAAGGTTTACATGATTTCGTAAAAAAAAAGAGTTTTTAGAAAATGTGTTTTATTTCATAAATGGAATCTACAAAGTATGCACATTCTCCGTCATAACAAATTTCTACAGTTTGCGCATACGTCGGGAAATAAGAAAATCTTACTTCCACCGTTTTTTAACATCACAGCTTCTAGAAGGTTTACATGATTTCGTAAAAAACACGAGTTTTTAGAAAATGTGTTTTATTTCATAAATGGAATCTACAAAGTATGCACATTCTATGGCATAACGACTTTCTATAGTTTGCGCATGCGTCCGGAAATAAGAAAAGCTTACTTCCACCGTTTTTTAAAATCACAGCTTCTAGAAGGTTTACATGATTTCGTAAAAAACACGAGTTTTTAGAAAATGTGTTTTATTTCATAAATGGAATCTACAAAGTATGCACATTCTACGTCATAACGACTTTATATAGTTTGCGAATGCGTCCGGAAATAAGAAAAGCTTACTTCCACCATTTTTTAAAATCACAGCATCTAGAATGTTTAGATGATTTCGTAAAAAACACGAGTTTTTCAGAAAATGTGTTTTATTTCATAAATGGAATGTACAAAGTATGCACATTCTACGTCATAACGACTTTCTATAGTTTGCGCATCCGTCCAGAAATAAGAAAAGCTTACTTCCCCCGTTTTTTAAAATCACAGCTTCTAGAAGGTTTACATGATTTGTTAAAAAACACGAGTTTTTAGAAAATGTGTTTTATTTCATAAATGGAATCAACAAATTATGCACATTCTACGTCATAACGACTTTCTATAGTTTGCGCATGCGTTCGGAAATAAGAAAAGCTTACTTCCACCATTTTTTAAAATCACAGCTTCTAGAATGTTTACATGATTTCTTAAAAAACACGAGTTTTTAGAAAATGTGTTTTATTAAATAAATGGAATCAACAAAGTATGCACATTCTACGTCACAACGACTTTCTATAGTTTGAGCATGCGTCCGGAAATAAGAAAAGCTTACTTCCACCGTTTTTTAAAATCACAGCTTCTAGAAGGTTTACATGATTTCGCAAAAAACACTAGTTTTTAGAAAATGTGTTTTATTTCGAAAAATGGAATCTACAAAGTATGCACATTCTACGTGATAACGACTTTCTATAGTTTGCGCATGCGTCCGGAAATAAGAAAAGCTTACTTCCCCCGTTTTTTAAAATCACAGCTTCTAGAAGGTTTACATGATTTCTTAAAAAACACGAGTTTTTAGAAAATGTGTTTTAGTTCATAAATGGAATCTACAAAGTATGCACATTCTACGTCATAACGACTTTCTATAGTTTGCGCATGCATTTGGAAATAAGAAAAGCTTACTTCCCCCGTTTTTTAAAATCACAGCTTTTAGAAGGTTTACATGATTTCTTAAAAAACAAGAGTTTTTAGAAAATGTGTTTTATTTCATAAATAGAATAAAAAAAGTATGCACATTCTACGTCATAACGACTTTCTATAGTTTACGCATGCGTCCGGAAAAAAGAAAAGCTTACTTCCACCATTTTTTAAAATCACAGCATCTAGAAGGTTTACATGATTTCGTAAAAAACATGAGTTTTTAGAAAATGAGTTTTATTTCATAAATGGAATCTACAAAGTATGCACATTCTACGTCATAACGACATTCTATAGTTTGCGCATGCATCCGAAAATAAGAAAAGCTTAATTCCACCGTTTTTTAAAATCACAGCTTCTAGAAGGTTTACATGATTTCGTAAAAAACACGAGTTTTTAGAAAATGTGTTTTATTTCATAAATGGAATCTACAAAGTTTGCACATTCTACATCATAACGACTTTCTATAGTTGGCGCATGCGTCCGGAAATAAGAAAAGCTTACTTCCACCGTTTTTTAAAATCACAGCTTCTAGAAGGTTTACATGATTTCGTAAAAAAAAAGAGTTTTTAGAAAATGTGTTTTAATTCATAAATGGAATCTAAAAAGTATGCACATTCTACGTCATAACGACTTTCTATAGTTCGCGCATACGTCCGGAAATAAGAAAAGCTTACTTCCACCATTTTTTAAAATCACAGCTTCTAGAAGGTTTACATGATTTCGTAAAAAACACGAGTTTTTAGAAAATGTGTTTTATTTCATAAATGGAATCTACAAAGTATGCACATTCTATGGCATAACGACTTTCTATAGTTTGCGGATGCGTCCGGAAATAAGAAAAGCTTACTTCCACCGTTTATTAAAATCACAGCTTCTAGAAGTTTTACATGATTTCGTAAAAAACACGAGTTTTTAGAAAATGTGTTTTATTTCATAAATGGAATGTACAAAGTATGCACATTCTACGTCATAACTACTTTCTATAGTTTCCGCATGCGTCCGGAAATAAGAAAAGCTTACTTCCCCCATTTTTTAAAATCACAGCTTCTAGAAGGTTTACATGATTTCTTAAAAAACACCAGTTTTTAGAAAATGTGTTTTATTTCATAAATGGAATCAACAAAGTATGCACATTCTACGTCATAACGACTTTCTATAGTTTGCGCATGTGTTTGGAAATAAGAAAAGCTTACTTCCCCCGTTTTTTAAAATCACAACTTCTAGAAGGTTTACATGATTTCTTAAAAAACACGAGTTTTTAGAAAAATGTGTTTTATTTCATAAATGGAATCAACAAAGTATGCACATTCTACGTCATAACGAATTTCTATAGTTTGCGCATGCGTCCGGAAATAAGAAAAGCTTACTTCCACCGTTTTTTAAAATCACAGCTTCTAGAAGTTTTACAGGATTTCGTAAAAAACACGAGTTTTTAGAAAATGTGTTTTATTTCATAAATGGAATCTACAAAGTATGCACATTCTACGTCATAACGACTTTCTATAGTTTGCGCATGTGTTTGGAAATAAGAAAATCTTACTTCCCCCGTTTTTTAAAATCACAACTTCTAGAAGGTTTACATGATTTCTTAAAAAACACGAGTTTTTAGAAAAATGTGTTTTATTTCATAAATGGAATCAACAAAGTATGCACATTCAACATCATAACGACTTTCTATAGTTTGTGCATGCGTCCAGAAATAAGAAAAGCTTACTTCCACCGTTTTTTAAAATCACAGCTTCTAGAAGGTTTACATGATTTCGTAAAAAACACAAGTTTTTAGAAAATGTTTTTTATTTCATAAATGGAATCTAAAAAGTATGCACATTCTATGTCATAACGACTTTCTATAGTTTGCGCATGCGTCCGGAAATAAGAAAAGCTTACTTCCAACGTTTTTTAAAATCACAGCTTCTAGAAGGTTTACATGATTTCTTAAAAAACACGTGTTTTTAGAAAATGTGTTTTATTTCATAAATGGAATCTACAAAGTATTCACATTCTACGTCATAACGACTTTCTATAGTTTGCGCATACGTCCGGAAATAAGAAAAGCTTACTTCCCCCGTTTTTTAAAATCACTGCTTCTAGAAGGTTTACATGATTTCTTAAAAAACATGAGTTTTTAGAAAATGTGTTTTATTTCAAAAATGGAATCTACAAAGTATGCACATTCTACTTCATAACGACTTTCTATAGTTTGCGCATTCGTCCGGAAATAAGAAAAGCTTACTTCCACCATTTTTTAAAATCACAGCTTCTAGAAGGTTTACATGATTTCGTAAAAAACACGAGTTTTTAGAAAATGTGTTTTATTTCTTAAATGGAATCTACAAAGTATGCACATTCTACGTCATAACGACTTTCTATAGTTTGCGCATCCGTCCGTAAATAAGAAAAGCTTAATTCCCCCGTTTTTTAAAATCACAGCTTCTAGAAGGTTTACATGATTTGTTAAAAAACACGAGTTTTTAGAAAATGTGTTTTATTTCATAAATGGAATCAACAAAGTATGCACATTCTACGTCATAACGACTTTCGATAGTTTGCGCATGCGTCCGGAAATAAAAAAATCTTACTTCCCCCATTTTTTAAAATCACAGCTTCTAGAAGGATTACATGATTTGTTAAAAAACATGAGTTTTTAGAAAATGTGTTTTATTTCATAAATGGAATCAACAAAGTATGCACATTCTAAGTCATAACGACTTTCTATAGTTTGCGCATGCGTCCGAAAATAAGAAAAGCTTACTTCCACCATTTTTTAAAATCACAGCATCTAGAAGGTTTACATGATTTCGTAAAAAACACGAGTTTTTATAAAATGTGTTTTATTTCATAAATGGAATCAACAAAGTATGCACATTCTACATCATAACGAATTTCTATAGTTTGCGCATGCGTCCGGAAATAAGAAAAGCTTACTTCCACCGTTTTTTAAAATCACAGCTTCTAGAAGGTTTACATGATTTCGTAAAAAACACGAGTTTTTAGAAAATGTGTTTTATTTCATAAATGGAATCAACAAAGTATGCACATTCTACGTCATAACGACTTTCTATAGTTTGCGCATGCGTTTAGAAATAAGAAAAGCTTACTTCCCCCGTTTTTTAAAATCACAGCTTCGAGAAGGTTTACATGATTTGTTAAAAAACACGAGTTTTTAGAAAATGTGTTTTATTTCATAAATGGAATCAACAAAGTATGCACATTCTACGTCATAACGACTTTCTATAGTTTGCGCATCCGTTCGGAAATAAGAAAAGCTTACTTCCACCATTTTTTAAAATCACAGCTTCTAGAAGGTTTACATGATTTCTTAAAAAACACGAGTTTTTAGAAAATGTGTTTTATTAAATAAATGGAATCAACAAAGTATGCACATTCTAAGTCACAATGACTTTCTATAGTTTGAGCATGCGTCCGGAAATAAGAAAAGCTTACTTCCACCGTTTTTTAAAATCACAGCTTCTAGAAGGTTTACATGATTTCGCAAAAAACACTAGTTTTTAGAAAATGTGTTTTATTTCAAAAAATGGAATCTACAAAGTATGCACATTCTACGTCATAACGACTTTCTATAGTTTGCGCATGCGTTTGGAAATAAGAAAAGCTTACTTCCCCCGTTTTTTAAAATCACAGCTTCTAGAAGGTTTACATGATTTCTTAAAAAACACGAGTTTTTAGAAAATGTGTTTTATTTCATAAATGGAATCTACAAAGTATGCACATTCTACGTCATAACGACTTTCTATAGTTTGCGCATGCGTTTGGAAATAAGAAAATCTTACTTCCCCCGTTTTTTAAAATCACAGCTTCTAGAAGGTTTACATGATTTCTTAAAAAACACGAGTTTTTAGAAAATGTGTTTTATTTCATAAATAGAATAAACAAAGTATGCACATTCTACGTCATAACGACTTTCTATAGTTTACGCATGCGTCCGGAAATAAGAAAAGCTTACTTCCACCATTTTTTAAAATCACAGCATCTAGAAGGTTTACATGATTTCGTAAAAAACACGAGTTTTTAGAAAATGAGTTTTATTTCATAAATGGAATCTACAAAGTATGCACACTCTACGTCATAACGACATTCTATAGTTTGCGCATGCATCTGAAAATAAGAAAAGCTTACTTCCACCGTTTTTTAAAATCACAGCTTCTAGAAGGTTTACATGATTTCGTAAAAAACACGAGTTTTTAGAAAATGTGTTTTATTTCATAAATGGAATCTACAAAGTTTGCACATTCTACATCATAACGACTTTCTATAGTTTGCGCATGCGTCCGGAAATAAGAAAAGCTTACTTCCACCGTTTTTTAAAATCACAGCTTCTAGAAGGTTTACATGATTTCGTAAAAAAAAAGAGTTTTTAGAAAATGTGTTTTAATTCATAAATGGAATCTACAAAGTATGCACATTCTACGTCATAACGACTTTCTATAGTTCGCGCATACATCCGGAAATAAGAAAAGCTTACTTCCACCATTTTTTAAAATCACAGCTTCTAGAAGGTTTACATGATTTCCTAAAAAACACGAGTTTTTGAAAATGTGTTTTATTTCATAAATGGAATCTACAAAGTATGCACATTCTATGGCATAACAACTTTCTATAGTTTGCGCATGCGTCCGGAAATAAGAAAAGCTTACTTCGACCGTTTTTTAAAATCACAGCTTCTAGAAGTTTTACATGATTTCGTAAAAAACACGAGTTTTTAGAAAATGTGTTTTATTTCATAAATGGAATCTACAAAGTATGCACATTCTACATCATAACTACTTTCTATAGTTTGCGCATGCGTCCGGAAATAAGAAAAGCTTACTTCCACCATTTTTTAAAATCACAGCTTCTAGAAGGTTTACATGATTTCTTAAAAAACACCAGTTTTTAGAAAATGTGTTTTATTTCATAAATGGAATCAACAAAGTATGCACATTCTACGTCATAACGAATTTCTATAGTTTGCGCATGCGTCCGGAAATAAGAAAAGCTTACTTCCAACGTTTTTTAAAATCACAGCTTCTAGAAGTTTTACATGATTTCGTAAAAAACACGAGTTTTTAGAAAATGTGTTTTATTTCATAAATGGAATCTACAAAGTATGCACATTCTACGTCATAACGACTTTCTATAGTTTGAGCATACGTCTGGAAATAAGAAAAGCTTACTTCCACCGTTTTTTAAAATCACAGCTTCTAGAAGGTTTACATGATTTCTAAAAAAAACACGAGTTTTTAGAAAATGTGTTTTATTTCATAAATGGAATCTACAAAGTATGCACATTCTACCTCATAACGACTTTCTATAGTTTGCGCATTCGTCCGGAAATAAGAAAAGCTTACTTCCACCGTTTTTTAAAATCACAGCTTCTAGAAGGTTTACATGATTTCGTAAAAAACACGAGTTTTTAGAAAATGTGTTTTATTTCATAAATGGAATCAACAAAGTATACACATTCTACGTCATAACGACTTTTGATAGTTTGCGCATGCGTCTTGAAGTAAGAAAAGCTTACTTCCCCCATTTTTTAAAATCACAGCTTCTAGAAGGATTACATGATTTGTTAAAAAACATGAGTTTTTAGAAAATGTGTTTTATTTCATAAATGGAATCAACAAAGTATGCACACTCTAAGTCATAACGACTTTCTATAGTTTGCGCATGCGTCCGGAAATAAGAAAACCTTACTTCCACCGTTTTTTAAAATCACAGCTTCTAGAAGGTTTACATGATTTCGTAAAAAAAACGAGTTTTTAGAAAATGTGTTTTATTTGATATGTGGAATCTACAAAGTATGGAGATTCTACGTCATAACGACTTTCTATAGTTTGCGCACACGTCCGGAAATAAGAAAAGTTTACTTCCACCATTTTTTAAAATCACAGCTTCTAGAAGGTTTACATCATTTCGTAAAGAACACGAGTTTTTAGAAAATGTGTTTTATTTCATAAATGGAATCTACAAAGTATGCACATTCTACGTCATAACGAAATTCTATAGTTTGCGAATGCGTCCAGAAATAAGAAAAGCTTACTTCCACCGTTTTTTTCAAATCACAGCTTCTAAAAGGTTTACATGATTTCGTAAAAAACACGAGTTTTTAGAAAATGTGTTTTATTTCATAAATGGAATCAACAAAGTATGCACATTCTACGTCATAACGAATTTCTATAGTTTGCGCATGCGTCCGGAAATAAGAAAAGCTTACTTCCACCATTTTTTAAAATCACTGCTTCTAGAAGTTTTACATGATTTCGTAAAAAACACGAGTTTTTAGAAAATGTGTTTTATTTCATAAATGGAATCTACAAAGTATGCACATTCTACGTCATAACGACTTTCTATAGTTTGAGCATACGTCCGGAAATAAGAAAAGCTTACTGCCACCGTTTTTTAAGATCATTGCTTCTAGAAGTTTTACATGATTTCGTAAAAAACACGAGTTTTTAGAAAATGTGTTTTATTTCATAAATGGAATCTACAAAGTATGCACATTCTACGTCATAACGACTTTCTATAGTTTGAGCATACGTCCGGAAATGTGTTTTATTTCATAGATGGAATCTACAAAGTATGCACATTCTACGTCATAACTACTTTCTATAGTTTGCGCATGCATCCGGAAATAAGAAAAGCTTACTTCCCCCATTTTTTAAAATCACAGCTTCTAGAAGGTTTACATGATTTCTTAAAAAACATGAGTTTTTAGAAAATGTCTTTTATTTCATAAATGGAATCTACAAAGTATGCACATTCTACGTCATAACGACTTTCTATAATTTGCGCATGCGTTTGAAAATAAGAAAAGCTTACTTCCCCCGTTTTTTAAAATCACAGCTTCTAGAAGGTTTACATGATTTCTTAAAAAACACGAGTTTTTAGAAAATGTGTTTTATTTCATAAATAGAATCAACAAAGTATGCACATTCTACGTCATAACGACTTTCTATAGTTTGCGCATGCGTCCGGAAATAAGAAAAGCTTACTTCCACCATTTTTTAAAATCACAGCATCTAGAAGGTTTACATGATTTCGTAAAAAACACGAGTTTTTAGAAAATGATTTTTATTTCATAAATGGAATCTACAAAGTATGCACATTCTACGTCATAACGACATTCTATAGTTTGCGCATGCGTCCGGAAATAAGAAAAGCTTACTTCCACCGTTTTTTAAAATCACAGCTTCTAGAAGGTTTACATGATTTCGTAAAAAACATGAGTTTTTAGAAAATGTGTTTTATTTCATAAATGGAATCTACAAAGTTTGCACATTCTACGTCATAACGACTTTCTATAGTTTGCGCATCCGTCCGGAAATTAGAAAAGCTTACTTCCCCCGTTTTTTAAAATCACAGCTTCTAGAAGGTTTCATGATTTCGTAAAAAACACGTGTTTTTAGAAAATGTGTTTTATTTCATAAATGGAATCTACAAAGTGTGCACATTCTACATCATAACGACTTTCTATAGTTGGCGCATGCGTCCGGAAATAAGAAAAGCTTACTTCCACCGTTTTTTTAAATCACAGCTTCTAGAAGGTTTACATGATTTCGTAAAAAAAAAGAGTTTTTAGAAAATGTGTTTTAATTCATAAATGGAATCTAAAAAGTATGCACATTCTACATCATAACGACTTTCTATAGTTTGCGCATACGTCCGGAAATAAGAAAAGCTTACTTCCACCGTTTTTTAAAATCACAGCTTCTAGAAGGTTTACATGATTTCTTAAAAAACGGGAGTTTTTAGAAAATGTGTTTTATTTCATAAATGGAATCTACACAGTATGCACATTCTACGTCATAACGACTTTCTATAGTTTGCGCATGCGTTTGGAAATAAGAAAAGCTTACTTCCCCCGTTTTTTAAAATCACAGCTTCTAGAAGTTTTACATGATTTCTTAAAAAACACGAGTTTTTAGAAAATGTGCTTTATTTCATAAATGGTATCAACAAAGTATGCACATTCTACGTCATAACGACTTTCTATAGTTTGCGCATGCATCCGGAAATAAGAAAAGCTTACTTCCCCCATTTTTTAAAATCACAGCTTCTAGAAGGTTTACATGATTTCTTAAAAAACACGAGTTTTTAGAAAATGTCTTTTATTTCATAAATGGAATCTACAAAGTATGCACATTCTACGTCATAACGACTTTCTATAATTTGCGCATGCGTTTGAAAATAAGAAAAGCTTACTTCCCCCGTTTTTTAAAATCATAGCTTCTAGAAGGTTTACATGATTTCTTAAAAAACACGAGTTTTTAGAAAATGTGTTTTATTTCATAAATAGAATCAACAAAGTATGCACATTCTACGTCATAACGACTTTCTATAGTTTGCGCATGCGTCCGGAAATAAGAAAAGCTTACTTCCACCATTTTTTAAAATCACAACATCTAGAAGGTTTACATGATTTCGTAAAACACACGAGTTTTTAGAAAATGTGTTTTATTTCATAAATGGAATCTACAAAGTATGCACATTCTACGTCATAACGACTTTCTATAGTTTGCGCATATGTCCGGAAATAAGAAAAGCTTACTTCCACCATTTTTTAAAATCACAGCTTCTGGAAGGTTTACATGATTTCGTAAAAAACACGAGTTTTTAGAAAATGTGTTTTATTTCATAAATGGAATCTACAAAGTATGCACATTCTACGGCATAACGACTTTATATAGTTTGCGCATGCGTTCGGAAATAAGAAAAGCTTACTTCCCCCGTTTTTTAAAATCACAGCTTCTAGAAGGTTTACATGATTTTTTAAAAAACACGAGTTTTTAGAAAATGTGTTTTATTTCATAAATGGAATCAACAAAGTATGCACATTCTACGTCATAACAACTTTCTATAGTTTGCGCATGCGTTTGGAAATAAGAAAAGCTTGCTTCCCCCGTTTTTTAAAATCACGGCTTCTAGAAGGTTTACATGATTTCTTAAAAAACACGACGTTTTAGAAAATGTGTTTTATTTCATAAATGGAATCAACAAAGTATGCACATTCTACGTCATAACGAATTTCTATAGTTTGCGCATGCGTCCGGAAATAAGAAAAGCTTACTTCCACCGTTTTTTAAAATCACAGCTTCTAGAAGTTTTACAGGATTTCGTAAAAAACACGAGTTTTTAGAAAATGTGTTTTATTTCATAAATGGAATCTACAAAGTATGCACATTCTACGTCATAACGACTTTCTATAGTTTGCGCATGTGTTTGGAAATAAGAAAATCTTACTTCCCCCGTTTTTTAAAATCACAACTTCTAGAAGGTTTACATGATTTCTTAAAAAACACGAGTTTTTAGAAAAATGTGTTTTATTTCATAAATGGAATCAACAAAGTATGCACATTCAACATCATAACGACTTTCTATAGTTTGTGCATGCGTCCAGAAATAAGAAAAGCTTACTTCCACCGTTTTTTAAAATCACAGCTTCTAGAAGGTTTACATGATTTCGTAAAAAACACAAGTTTTTAGAAAATGTTTTTTATTTCATAAATGGAATCTAAAAAGTATGCACATTCTATGTCATAACGACTTTCTATAGTTTGCGCATGCGTCCGGAAATAAGAAAAGCTTACTTCCAACGTTTTTTAAAATCACAGCTTCTAGAAGGTTTACATGATTTCTTAAAAAACACGTGTTTTTAGAAAATGTGTTTTATTTCATAAATGGAATCTACAAAGTATTCACATTCTACGTCATAACGACTTTCTATAGTTTGCGCATACGTCCGGAAATAAGAAAAGCTTACTTCCCCCGTTTTTTAAAATCACTGCTTCTAGAAGGTTTACATGATTTCTTAAAAAACATGAGTTTTTAGAAAATGTGTTTTATTTCAAAAATGGAATCTACAAAGTATGCACATTCTACTTCATAACGACTTTCTATAGTTTGCGCATTCGTCCGGAAATAAGAAAAGCTTACTTCCACCATTTTTTAAAATCACAGCTTCTAGAAGGTTTACATGATTTCGTAAAAAACACGAGTTTTTAGAAAATGTGTTTTATTTCTTAAATGGAATCTACAAAGTATGCACATTCTACGTCATAACGACTTTCTATAGTTTGCGCATCCGTCCGTAAATAAGAAAAGCTTAATTCCCCCGTTTTTTAAAATCACAGCTTCTAGAAGGTTTACATGATTTGTTAAAAAACACGAGTTTTTAGAAAATGTGTTTTATTTCATAAATGGAATCAACAAAGTATGCACATTCTACGTCATAACGACTTTCGATAGTTTGCGCATGCGTCCGGAAATAAAAAAATCTTACTTCCCCCATTTTTTAAAATCACAGCTTCTAGAAGGATTACATGATTTGTTAAAAAACATGAGTTTTTAGAAAATGTGTTTTATTTCATAAATGGAATCAACAAAGTATGCACATTCTAAGTCATAACGACTTTCTATAGTTTGCGCATGCGTCCGAAAATAAGAAAAGCTTACTTCCACCATTTTTTAAAATCACAGCATCTAGAAGGTTTACATGATTTCGTAAAAAACACGAGTTTTTATAAAATGTGTTTTATTTCATAAATGGAATCAACAAAGTATGCACATTCTACATCATAACGAATTTCTATAGTTTGCGCATGCGTCCGGAAATAAGAAAAGCTTACTTCCACCGTTTTTTAAAATCACAGCTTCTAGAAGGTTTACATGATTTCGTAAAAAACACGAGTTTTTAGAAAATGTGTTTTATTTCATAAATGGAATCAACAAAGTATGCACATTCTACGTCATAACGACTTTCTATAGTTTGCGCATGCGTTTAGAAATAAGAAAAGCTTACTTCCCCCGTTTTTTAAAATCACAGCTTCGAGAAGGTTTACATGATTTGTTAAAAAACACGAGTTTTTAGAAAATGTGTTTTATTTCATAAATGGAATCAACAAAGTATGCACATTCTACGTCATAACGACTTTCTATAGTTTGCGCATCCGTTCGGAAATAAGAAAAGCTTACTTCCACCATTTTTTAAAATCACAGCTTCTAGAAGGTTTACATGATTTCTTAAAAAACACGAGTTTTTAGAAAATGTGTTTTATTAAATAAATGGAATCAACAAAGTATGCACATTCTAAGTCACAATGACTTTCTATAGTTTGAGCATGCGTCCGGAAATAAGAAAAGCTTACTTCCACCGTTTTTTAAAATCACAGCTTCTAGAAGGTTTACATGATTTCGCAAAAAACACTAGTTTTTAGAAAATGTGTTTTATTTCAAAAAATGGAATCTACAAAGTATGCACATTCTACGTCATAACGACTTTCTATAGTTTGCGCATGCGTTTGGAAATAAGAAAAGCTTACTTCCCCCGTTTTTTAAAATCACAGCTTCTAGAAGGTTTACATGATTTCTTAAAAAACACGAGTTTTTAGAAAATGTGTTTTATTTCATAAATGGAATCTACAAAGTATGCACATTCTACGTCATAACGACTTTCTATAGTTTGCGCATGCGTTTGGAAATAAGAAAATCTTACTTCCCCCGTTTTTTAAAATCACAGCTTCTAGAAGGTTTACATGATTTCTTAAAAAACACGAGTTTTTAGAAAATGTGTTTTATTTCATAAATAGAATAAACAAAGTATGCACATTCTACGTCATAACGACTTTCTATAGTTTACGCATGCGTCCGGAAATAAGAAAAGCTTACTTCCACCATTTTTTAAAATCACAGCATCTAGAAGGTTTACATGATTTCGTAAAAAACACGAGTTTTTAGAAAATGAGTTTTATTTCATAAATGGAATCTACAAAGTATGCACACTCTACGTCATAACGACATTCTATAGTTTGCGCATGCATCTGAAAATAAGAAAAGCTTACTTCCACCGTTTTTTAAAATCACAGCTTCTAGAAGGTTTACATGATTTCGTAAAAAACACGAGTTTTTAGAAAATGTGTTTTATTTCATAAATGGAATCTACAAAGTTTGCACATTCTACATCATAACGACTTTCTATAGTTTGCGCATGCGTCCGGAAATAAGAAAAGCTTACTTCCACCGTTTTTTAAAATCACAGCTTCTAGAAGGTTTACATGATTTCGTAAAAAAAAAGAGTTTTTAGAAAATGTGTTTTAATTCATAAATGGAATCTACAAAGTATGCACATTCTACGTCATAACGACTTTCTATAGTTCGCGCATACATCCGGAAATAAGAAAAGCTTACTTCCACCATTTTTTAAAATCACAGCTTCTAGAAGGTTTACATGATTTCCTAAAAAACACGAGTTTTTGAAAATGTGTTTTATTTCATAAATGGAATCTACAAAGTATGCACATTCTATGGCATAACAACTTTCTATAGTTTGCGCATGCGTCCGGAAATAAGAAAAGCTTACTTCGACCGTTTTTTAAAATCACAGCTTCTAGAAGTTTTACATGATTTCGTAAAAAACACGAGTTTTTAGAAAATGTGTTTTATTTCATAAATGGAATCTACAAAGTATGCACATTCTACATCATAACTACTTTCTATAGTTTGCGCATGCGTCCGGAAATAAGAAAAGCTTACTTCCACCATTTTTTAAAATCACAGCTTCTAGAAGGTTTACATGATTTCTTAAAAAACACCAGTTTTTAGAAAATGTGTTTTATTTCATAAATGGAATCAACAAAGTATGCACATTCTACGTCATAACGAATTTCTATAGTTTGCGCATGCGTCCGGAAATAAGAAAAGCTTACTTCCAACGTTTTTTAAAATCACAGCTTCTAGAAGTTTTACATGATTTCGTAAAAAACACGAGTTTTTAGAAAATGTGTTTTATTTCATAAATGGAATCTACAAAGTATGCACATTCTACGTCATAACGACTTTCTATAGTTTGAGCATACGTCTGGAAATAAGAAAAGCTTACTTCCACCGTTTTTTAAAATCACAGCTTCTAGAAGGTTTACATGATTTCTAAAAAAAACACGAGTTTTTAGAAAATGTGTTTTATTTCATAAATGGAATCTACAAAGTATGCACATTCTACCTCATAACGACTTTCTATAGTTTGCGCATTCGTCCGGAAATAAGAAAAGCTTACTTCCACCGTTTTTTAAAATCACAGCTTCTAGAAGGTTTACATGATTTCGTAAAAAACACGAGTTTTTAGAAAATGTGTTTTATTTCATAAATGGAATCAACAAAGTATACACATTCTACGTCATAACGACTTTTGATAGTTTGCGCATGCGTCTTGAAGTAAGAAAAGCTTACTTCCCCCATTTTTTAAAATCACAGCTTCTAGAAGGATTACATGATTTGTTAAAAAACATGAGTTTTTAGAAAATGTGTTTTATTTCATAAATGGAATCAACAAAGTATGCACACTCTAAGTCATAACGACTTTCTATAGTTTGCGCATGCGTCCGGAAATAAGAAAAGCTTACTTCCACCGTTTTTTAAAATCACAGCTTCTAGAAGGTTTACATGATTTCGTAAAAAAAACGAGTTTTTAGAAAATGTGTTTTATTTGATATGTGGAATCTACAAAGTATGGAGATTCTACGTCATAACGACTTTCTATAGTTTGCGCACACGTCCGGAAATAAGAAAAGTTTACTTCCACCATTTTTTAAAATCACAGCTTCTAGAAGGTTTACATCATTTCGTAAAGAACACGAGTTTTTAGAAAATGTGTTTTATTTCATAAATGGAATCTACAAAGTATGCACATTCTACGTCATAACGAAATTCTATAGTTTGCGAATGCGTCCAGAAATAAGAAAAGCTTACTTCCACCGTTTTTTTCAAATCACAGCTTCTAAAAGGTTTACATGATTTCGTAAAAAACACGAGTTTTTAGAAAATGTGTTTTATTTCATAAATGGAATCAACAAAGTATGCACATTCTACGTCATAACGAATTTCTATAGTTTGCGCATGCGTCCGGAAATAAGAAAAGCTTACTTCCACCATTTTTTAAAATCACTGCTTCTAGAAGTTTTACATGATTTCGTAAAAAACACGAGTTTTTAGAAAATGTGTTTTATTTCATAAATGGAATCTACAAAGTATGCACATTCTACGTCATAACGACTTTCTATAGTTTGAGCATACGTCCGGAAATAAGAAAAGCTTACTGCCACCGTTTTTTAAGATCATTGCTTCTAGAAGTTTTACATGATTTCGTAAAAAACACGAGTTTTTAGAAAATGTGTTTTATTTCATAAATGGAATCTACAAAGTATGCACATTCTACGTCATAACGACTTTCTATAGTTTGAGCATACGTCCGGAAATGTGTTTTATTTCATAGATGGAATCTACAAAGTATGCACATTCTACGTCATAACTACTTTCTATAGTTTGCGCATGCATCCGGAAATAAGAAAAGCTTACTTCCCCCATTTTTTAAAATCACAGCTTCTAGAAGGTTTACATGATTTCTTAAAAAACATGAGTTTTTAGAAAATGTCTTTTATTTCATAAATGGAATCTACAAAGTATGCACATTCTACGTCATAACGACTTTCTATAATTTGCGCATGCGTTTGAAAATAAGAAAAGCTTACTTCCCCCGTTTTTTAAAATCACAGCTTCTAGAAGGTTTACATGATTTCTTAAAAAACACGAGTTTTTAGAAAATGTGTTTTATTTCATAAATAGAATCAACAAAGTATGCACATTCTACGTCATAACGACTTTCTATAGTTTGCGCATGCGTCCGGAAATAAGAAAAGCTTACTTCCACCATTTTTTAAAATCACAGCATCTAGAAGGTTTACATGATTTCGTAAAAAACACGAGTTTTTAGAAAATGATTTTTATTTCATAAATGGAATCTACAAAGTATGCACATTCTACGTCATAACGACATTCTATAGTTTGCGCATGCGTCCGGAAATAAGAAAAGCTTACTTCCACCGTTTTTTAAAATCACAGCTTCTAGAAGGTTTACATGATTTCGTAAAAAACATGAGTTTTTAGAAAATGTGTTTTATTTCATAAATGGAATCTACAAAGTTTGCACATTCTACGTCATAACGACTTTCTATAGTTTGCGCATCCGTCCGGAAATTAGAAAAGCTTAGTTCCCCCGTTTTTTAAAATCACAGCTTCTAGAAGGTTTCATGATTTCGTAAAAAACACGTGTTTTTAGAAAATGTGTTTTATTTCATAAATGGAATCTACAAAGTGTGCACATTCTACATCATAACGACTTTCTATAGTTGGCGCATGCGTCCGGAAATAAGAAAAGCTTACTTCCACCGTTTTTTTAAATCACAGCTTCTAGAAGGTTTACATGATTTCGTAAAAAAAAAGAGTTTTTAGAAAATGTGTTTTAATTCATAAATGGAATCTAAAAAGTATGCACATTCTACATCATAACGACTTTCTATAGTTTGCGCATACGTCCGGAAATAAGAAAAGCTTACTTCCACCGTTTTTTAAAATCACAGCTTCTAGAAGGTTTACATGATTTCTTAAAAAACGGGAGTTTTTAGAAAATGTGTTTTATTTCATAAATGGAATCTACACAGTATGCACATTCTACGTCATAACGACTTTCTATAGTTTGCGCATGCGTTTGGAAATAAGAAAAGCTTACTTCCCCCGTTTTTTAAAATCACAGCTTCTAGAAGTTTTACATGATTTCTTAAAAAACACGAGTTTTTAGAAAATGTGCTTTATTTCATAAATGGTATCAACAAAGTATGCACATTCTACGTCATAACGACTTTCTATAGTTTGCGCATGCATCCGGAAATAAGAAAAGCTTACTTCCCCCATTTTTTAAAATCACAGCTTCTAGAAGGTTTACATGATTTCTTAAAAAACACGAGTTTTTAGAAAATGTCTTTTATTTCATAAATGGAATCTACAAAGTATGCACATTCTACGTCATAACGACTTTCTATAATTTGCGCATGCGTTTGAAAATAAGAAAAGCTTACTTCCCCCGTTTTTTAAAATCATAGCTTCTAGAAGGTTTACATGATTTCTTAAAAAACACGAGTTTTTAGAAAATGTGTTTTATTTCATAAATAGAATCAACAAAGTATGCACATTCTACGTCATAACGACTTTCTATAGTTTGCGCATGCGTCCGGAAATAAGAAAAGCTTACTTCCACCATTTTTTAAAATCACAACATCTAGAAGGTTTACATGATTTCGTAAAACACACGAGTTTTTAGAAAATGTGTTTTATTTCATAAATGGAATCTACAAAGTATGCACATTCTACGTCATAACGACTTTCTATAGTTTGCGCATATGTCCGGAAATAAGAAAAGCTTACTTCCACCATTTTTTAAAATCACAGCTTCTGGAAGGTTTACATGATTTCGTAAAAAACACGAGTTTTTAGAAAATGTGTTTTATTTCATAAATGGAATCTACAAAGTATGCACATTCTACGGCATAACGACTTTATATAGTTTGCGCATGCGTTCGGAAATAAGAAAAGCTTACTTCCCCCGTTTTTTAAAATCACAGCTTCTAGAAGGTTTACATGATTTCTTAAAAAACACGAGTTTTTAGAAAATGTGTTTTATTTCATAAATGGAATCAACAAAGTATGCACATTCTACGTCATAACAACTTTCTATAGTTTGCGCATGCGTTTGGAAATAAGAAAAGCTTGCTTCCCCCGTTTTTTAAAATCACGGCTTCTAGAAGGTTTACATGATTTCTTAAAAAACACGACGTTTTAGAAAATGTGTTTTATTTCATAAATAGAATCAACAAAGTATGCACATTCTACGTCATAACGACTTTCTATAGTTTGCGCATGCGTTTGGAAATAAGAAAAGCTTACTTCCCCCATTTTTTAAAATCACAGCTTCTAGAAGGTTTACATGATTTCTTAAAAAACACGAGTTTTTAGAAAATGTGTTTTATTTCATAAATGGAATCTTCAAAGTATGCACATTCTACGTCATAACGGCTTTATATAGTTTGCGCATGCGTCCGGAAATAAGAAAATCTTACTTCCCCCGTTTTTTAAAATCACAGCTTCTAGAAGGTTTACATGATTTCTTAAAAAACACGAGTTTTTAGAAAATGTGTTTTAATTCATAAATGGAATCTACAAAGTATGCACATTCTACGTCATAACGACTTTCTATAGTTCGCGCATACGTCCGGAAATAAGAAAAGCTTACTTCCACCATTTTTTAAAATCACAGCTTCTAGAAGGTTTACATGATTTCGAATAAACACGAGTTTTTGAAAATGTGTTTTATTTCATAAATGGAATCTACAAAGTATGCACATTCTATGGCATAACGACTTTCTATAGTTTGCGCATGCGTCCGGAAATAAGAAAAGCTTACTTCCACCGTTTTTTAAAATCACAGCTTCTAGAAGGTTTACATGATTTCGTAAAAAACACGAGTTTTTAGAAAATGTGTTTTATTTCATAAATGGAATCTACAAAGTATGCACATTCTACGGCATAACGACTTTATATAGTTTGCGCATGCGTTCGGAAATAAGAAAAGCTTACTTCCCCCGTTTTTTAAAATCACAGCTTCTAGAAGGTTTACATGATTTCTTAAAAAACACGAGTTTTTAGAAAATGTGTTTTATTTCATAAATGGAATCAACAAAGTATGCACATTTTACATCATAACGACTTTCTATAGTTTGCGCATGCGTCCGGAAATAAGAAAAGCTTACTTCCCCCGTTTTTTAAAATCACAGCTTCTAGAAGGTTTACATGATTTCGTAAAAAACACGAGTTTTTAGAAAATGAGTTTTATTTCATAAATGAAATCTACAAAGTATGCACATTCTACGTCATAACGACATTCTATAGTTTGCGCATGCGTCCGGAAATAAGAAAAGCTTACTTCCACCGTTTTTTAAAATCACAGCTTCTACAAGGTTTACATGATTTTGTAAAAAACACGAGTTTTTAGAAAATGTGTTTTATTTCATAAATGGATTCTTCAAAGTATGCACATTCTATGTCATAACGGCTTTATATAGTTTGCGCATGCATCCGGAAATAAGAAAATCTTACTTCCCCCGTTTTTTAAAATCACAGCTTCTAGAAGGTTTACATGATTTCTTAAAAAACACGAGTTTTTAGAAAATGTGTTTTATTTCATAAATGGAATCTACAAAGTATGCACATTCTACGTCATAACGAGTTTCTATAGTTTCCGCATGCGTCCGGAAATAAGAAAAGCTTACTTCCCCCATTTTTTAAAATCATAGCTTCTAGAAGGTTTACATGATTTCTTAAAAAACACGAGTTTTTAGAAAATGTGTTTTATTCCATAAATGGAATCAACAAAGTATGCACATTCTACGTCATAAGGACTTTATATAGTTTGCGCATGCGTTTGGATATAAGAAAAGCTTACTTCCCCCATTTTTAAAAAACACAGCTTCTACAAGGTTTACATGATTTCTTAAAAAACACGAGTTTTTAGAAAATGTGTTTTATTTCATAAATGGAATCAACAAAGTATGCACATTCTACGTCATAACGACTTTCTATAGTTTGCGCATGCGTCCGGAAATAAGAAAAGCTTACTTCCACCGTTTTTTAAAATCACAGCTTCTAGAAGGTTTACATGATTTCGCAAAAAACACGAGTTTTTAGAAAATGTGTTTTATTTCATAAATGGAATCTACAAAGTATGCACATTCTACGTCATAACGACTTTCTATAGTTTGCGCATGCGTCCGGAAATAAGAAAAGCTTACTTCCCCCGTTTTTTAAAATCACAGCTTCTAGAAGGTTTACATGTTTTCTTAAAAAACATGAGTTTTTAGAAAATGTCTTTTATTTCATAAATGGAATCTACAAAGTATGCACATTCTACGTCATAATGACTTTCTATAGTTTGCGCATGCCTTTGGAAATAAGAAAAGCTTACTTCCCCCGTTTTTTAAAATCACAGCTTCTAGAAGGTTTACATGATTTCTTAAAAAACACGAGTTTTTAGAAAATGTGTTTTATTTCATAAATAGAATCAACAAAGTATGCACATTCTACGTCATAACGACTTTCTATAGTTTGCGCATGCGTCCGGAAATAAGAAAAGCTTACTTCCACCATTTTTTAAAATCACAGCATCTAGAAGGTTTACATGATTTCGTAAAAAACACGAGTTTTTAGAAAATGATTTTTATTTCATAAATGGAATCTACAAAGTATGCACATTCTACGTCATAACGACATTCTATAGTTTGCGCATGCATCCGGAAATAAGAAAAGCTTACTTCCACCGTTTTTTAAAATCACAGCTTCTAGAAGGTTTACATGATTTCGTAAAAAACATGAGTTTTTAGAACATGTGTTTTATTTCATAAATGGAATCTACAAAGTTTGCACATTCTACGTCATAACGACTTTCTATAGTTTGCGCATCCGTCCGGAAATTAGAAAAGCTTACTTCCCCCGTTTTTTAAAATCACAGCTTCTAGAAGGTTTACATGATTTCGTAAAAAACACGAGTTTTTAGAAAATGTGTTTTATTTCATAAATGGAATCTACAAAGTGTGCACATTCTACGTCATAACGACTTTCTATAGTTTGCGCATACGTCCAGAAATAAGAAAAGCTTACTTCCACCGTTTTTTAAAATCACAGCTTCTAGAAGGTTTACATGATTTCGCAAAAAACACGAGTTTTTAGAAAATGTGTTTTATTTCATAAATGGAATCTACAAAGTATGCACATTCTACGTCATAACGACTTTCTATAGTTTGCGCATGCGTCCGGAAATAAGAAAAGCTTACTTCCCCCGTTTTTTAAAATCACGGCTTCTAGAAGGTTTACTTGATTTCGTAAAAAACACGAGTTTTTAGAAAATGTGTTTTATTTCATAAATGGAATCTACAAAGTATGCACATTCTACGTCATAACGACTTTCTATAGTTTGCGCATATGTCCGGAAATAAGAAAAGCTTACTTCCACCGTTTTTTAAAATCACAGCTTCTAGAAGGTTTACATGATTACGTAAAAAAAAATAGTTTTTAGAAAATGTGTTTTATTTCATAAATGGAATCTACAAAGTATGCACATTCTACGTCATAACGACTTTCTATAGTTTGCGCATGCGTTTGGAAATAAGAAAAGCTTGCTTCCCCCGTTTTTTAAAATCACGGCTTCTAGAAGGTTTACATGATTTCTTAAAAAACACGAGGTTTTAGAAAATGTGTTTTATTTCATAAATGGAATCTACAAAGTTTGCACATTCTAGGTCATAACGACTTTCTATAGTTTGCGCATCCGTCCAGAAATTAGAAAAGCTTACTTCCCCCGTTTTTTAAAATCACAGCTTCTAGAAGGTTTACATGATTTCGTAAAAAACACGAGTTTTTAGAAAATGTGTTTTATTTCTTAAATGGAATCTACAAAGTGTGCACATTCTACGTCATAACTACTTTATATAGTTTGCGCATACGTCCAGAAATAAGAAAAGCTTACTTCCACCGTTTTTTAAAATCACAGCTTCTAGAAGGTTTACATGATTTCGCAAAAAACACGAGTTTTTAGAAAATGTGTTTTATTTCATAAATCGAATCAACAAAGTATGCACATTTTACATCATAACGACTTTCTATAGTTTGCGCATGCGTCCGGAAATAAGAAAAGCTTACTTCCCCCGTTTTTTAAAATCACAGCTTCTAGAAGGTTTACATGATTTCGTAAAAAACACGAGTTTTTTGAAAATGTGTTTTATTTCATAAATGGAATCTACAAAGTATGCACATTCTACGTCATAACGACTTTCTATAGTTTGCGCATATGTCCGGAAATAAGAAAAGCTTACTTCCACCGTTTTTTAAAATCACAGCTTCTAGAAGGTTTACATGATTACGTAAAAAAAAATAGTTTTTAGAAAATGTGTTTTATTTCATAAATGGAATCTACAAAGTATGCACATTCTACGTCATAACGACTTTCTAAAGTTTGCGCATGCGTTTGGAAATAAGAAAAGCTTGCTTCCCCCGTTTTTTAAAATCACGGCTTCTAGAAGGTTTACATGATTTCTTAAAAAACATGACTTTTTACAAAATGTGTTTTATTTCGTAAATGGAATCAACAAAGTATGCACATTCTACGTCATAACGACTTTCTATAGTTTTCGCATGCGTCCGGAAATAAGAAAAGCTTACTTCCACCGTTTTTTAAAATCACAGCTTCTAGAAGGTTTACATTATTTCGTAAAAAACACGAGTTTTTAGAAAATGTGTTTTATTTCATAAATGGAATCTACAAAGTATGCACATTCTACGTCATAACGACTTTATACAGTTTAAGCATTCGTCCGGAAATAAGAAAAGCTTACTTCCCCCGTTTTTTAAAATCACACCTTCTAGAAGGTTTACATGATTTCTTAAAAATCACGAGTTTTTAGAAAATGTGTTTTATTTCATAAATGGAATCTACAAAGTATGCACATTCTACGTCATAACGACTTTCTATAGTTTGCGCATGCGTTTGGAAATAAGAAAAGCTTGCTTCCCCCTTTTTTAAAATCACGGCTTCTAGAAGGTTTACATGATTTCTTAAAAAACACGAGGTTTTAGAAAATGTGTTTTATTTCATAAATGGAATCTACAAAGTTTGCACATTCTACGTCATAACGACTTTCTATAGTTTGCGCATGTGTCCGGAAATTAGAAAAGCTTACTTCCCCCGTTTTTTAAAATCACAGCTTCTAGAAGGTTTACATGATTTCGCAAAAAACACAAGTTTTTAGAAAATGTGTTTTATTTCATAAATGGAATAAACAAAGTATGCACATTCTACATCATAACGACTTTCTATAGTTTGCGCATGCGTCCGGAAATAAGAAAAGCTTACTTCCCCCGTTTTTTAAAATCACAGCTTCTAGAAAGTTTACATGATTTCTTAAAAAACACGAGTTTTTAGAAAATGTGTTTTATTTCATAAATGGAATCTACAAAGTATGTACATTCTACGTCGTAACGACTTTCTATAGTTTGCGCATGTGTCCGGAAATAAGAAAAGCTTACTTCCACCGTTTTTTAAAATCACAGCTTCTAGAAGGTTTACATGATTTCGTAAAAAACACGAGTTTTTAGAAAATGTGTTTTATTTCATAAATGGAATCTACAAAGTATGCACATTCTAAGTCATAACGACTTTATACAGTTTAAGCATTCGTCCGGAAATAAGAAAAGCTTACTTCCCCCGTTTTTTAAAATCACACCTTCTAGAAGGTTTACATGATTTCTTAAAAATCACGAGTTTTTAGAAAATGTGTTTTATTTCATCAATGGAATCAACAAAGTATGCACATTCTACGTCATAACGACTTTCTATAGTTTGCGCATGCGTTCAGAAATAAGAAAAGATTACTTCCCGCGTTTTTTAAAATCACAGCTTCTAGAAGGTTTACATAATTTCTTAAAAAACACGAGTTTCTAGAAAATGTGTTTTATTTCATAAATAGAATCAACAAAGTATGCAAATTCTACGTCATAACGACTTTCTATAGTTTATGCATGCGTCCAGAAATAAGAAAAGCTTACTTCCACCATTTTTTAAAATCACAGCATCTAGAAGGTTTACATGATTTCGCAAAAAACACAAGTTTTTAGAAAATGTGTTTTATTTCATAAATGGAATAAACAAAGTATGCACATTCTACATCATAACGACTTTCTATAGTTTGCGCATGCGTCCGGAAATAAGAAAAGCTTACTTCCCCCGTTTTTTAAAATCACAGCTTCTAGAAGGTTTACATGATTTCGTAAAAAACACGAGTTTTTTGAAAATGTGTTTTATTTCATAAATGGAATCTAGAAAGTATGCACATTCTACGTCATAACGACTTTCTATAGTTTGCGCATATGTCCGGAAATAAGAAAAGCTTACTTCCACCGTTTTTTAAAATCACAGCTTCTAGAAGGTTTACATGATTACGTAAAAAAAAATAGTTTTTAGAAAATGTGTTTTATTTCATAAATGGAATCTACAAAGTATGCACATTCTACGTCATAACGACTTTCTATAGTTTGCGCATGCGTTTGGAAATAAGAAAAGCTTGCTTCCCCCGTTTTTTAAAATCACGGCTTCTAGAAGGTTTACATGATTTCTTAAAAAACACGACTTTTTAGAAAATGTGTTTTATTTCGTAAATGGAATCAACAAAGTATGCACATTCTACGTCATAACGACTTTCTATAGTTTTCGCATGCGTCCGGAAATAAGAAAATCTTACTTCCACCGTTTTTTAAAATCACAGCTTCTAGAAGGTTTACATTATTTCGTAAAAAACACGAGTTTTTAGAAAATGTGTTTTATTTCATAAATGGAATCTACAAAGTATGCACATTCTACGTCATAACGACTTTATACAGTTTAAGCATTCGTCCGGAAATAAGAAAAGCTTACTTCCCCCGTTTTTTAAAATCACACCTTCTAGAAGGTTTACATGATTTCTTAAAAATCACGAGTTTTTAGAAAATGTGTTTTATTTCATAAATGGAATCAACAAAGTATGCACATTCTACGTCATAACGACTTTCTATAGTTTGCGCATGCGTCCGGAAATAAGAAAAGCTTACTTCCCCCGTTTTTTAAAATCACAGCTTCTAGAAGGTTTACATGATTTCGTAAAAAACACGAGTTTTTTGAAAATGTGTTTTATTTCATAAATGGAATCTACAAAGTATGCACATTCTACGTCATAACGACTTTCTATAGTTTGCGCATATGTCCGGAAATAAGAAAAGCTTACTTCACCCGTTTTTTAAAATCACAGCTTCCAGAAGGTTTACATGATTACGTAAAAAAAAATAGTTTTTAGAAAATGTGTTTTATTTCATAAATGGAATCTACAAAGTATGCACATTCTACGTCATAACGACTTTCTACAGTTTGCGCATACGTCCGGAAATAAGAAAAGCTTACTTCCACCGTTTTTTAAAATCACAGCTCCTAGAAGGTTTACATGATTTCTTAAAAAACACAACTTTTTAGAAAATGTGTTTTATTTCGTAAATGGAATCAACAAAGTATGCACATTCTACGTCATAACGACTTTCTATAGTTTTCGCATGCGTCCGGAAATAAGAAAAGCTTACTTCCACCGTTTTTTAAAACCACAACATCTAGAACGTTTACATGATTTCGTAAAAAAAAAGAGTTTTTAGAAAATGTGTTTTATTTCATAAACGGAATCTACAAAGTATGCACATTCTACGTCATAACGACTTTCTATAGTTTGCGCATACGTCCGGAAATAAGAAAAGCTTACTTCCCCCGTTTTTTAAAATCACAGCTTCTAGAAGGTTTACATTATTTCGTAAAAAACACGAGTTTTTAGAAAATGTGTTTTATTTCATAAATGGAATCTACAAAGTATGCACATTCTAAGGCATAACGACTTTCTATAGTTTGCGCATGTGTCCGGAAATAATAAAAGCTTACTTCCACCGTTTTTTAAAATCACAGCTTCTAGAAGGTTTACAAGATTTCGTAAAAAACACGAGTTTTTAGAAAATGTGTTTTATTTCATAAATGGAATCTACAAAGTATGCACATTCTACGTCATAACGACTTTATACAGTTTAAGCATTCGTCCGGAAATAAGAAAAGCTTACTTCCCCGGTTTTTTAAAATCACACCTTTTAGAAGGTTTACATGATTTCTTAAAAATCACGAGATTTTAGAAAATGTGTTTTATTTCATAAATGGAATCAACAAAGTATGCACATTCTACGTCATAACGAATTTCTATAGTTTGCGCATGCGTTTGGAAATAAGAAAAGCTTACTTCCCGCGTTTTTTAAAATCACAGCTTCTAGAAGGTTTACATGATTTCTTAAAAAACATGAGTTTTTAGAAAATGTGTTTTATTTAATAAATAGAATCAACAAAGTATGCACATTCTACGTCATAACGACTTTCTATAGTTTGTGCATGCGTCCGGAAATAAGAAAAGCTTACTTCTACCATTTTTTAAAATCATAGCATCTAGAAGGTTTACATGATTTCGTAAAAAACACGAGATTTTAGAAAATGTGTTTTATTTCATAAATGGAATCTACAAAGTATGCACATTCTACATCATAATGACATTCTATAGTTTGCGCATTCGTCCGGAAATAAGAAAAGCTTACTTCACCTGTTTTTTAAAATCACAGCTTCTAGAAGGTTTACATGATTTTGTAAAAAACACGAGTTTTTAAAAAATGTGTTTTATTTCATAAATGGATTCTACAAATTATGCACATTCTACGTCATAACGACTTTCTATAGTTTGCGCATCCGTCCGGAAATAAGAAAAGCTTACTTCCACCGTTTTTTAAAATCACAGCTTCTAGAAGGTTTACATGATTTGTTAAAAAACACGAGTTTTTAGAAAATGTGTTTTATTTCATAAATGGAATCTACAAAGTATGCACATTCTACGTCATAACGACTTTCTATAGTTTGCGCATGCGTCCGGAAATAAGAAAAGCTTACTTCCACCGTTTTTTAAAATCACAGCTTCTAAAGGTTTACATGATTTCTTAAAAAACACGAGCTTTTAGAAAATGTGTTTTATTTCATAAATGGAATCAGCAAAGTATGCACATTCTACGTCATAACGACTTTCTATAGTTTGCGCATGCGTCCGGAAATAAGAAAAGCTTACTTCCCCTGTTTTTTAAAATCACAGCTTCTAGAAGGTTTACATGATTTCTTAAAAAACACGAGTTTTTAGAAAATGTGTTTTATTTCATAAATGGAATCAACAAAGTATGCACATTCTACATCATAAGAAATTTCTATAGTTTGCGCAAGCGTCCGGAAATAAGAAAAGCTTACTTCCACCGTTTTTTAAAATCACAGCTTCTAGAAGGTTTACAAGATTTCTTAAAAAACACCAGTTTTTAGAAAATGTGTTTTATTTCATAAATGGAATCTACAAAGTATGTACATTCTACGTCGTAACGACTTTCTATAGTTTGCGCATGTGTCCGGAAATAAGAAAAGCTTACTTCCACCGTTTTTTAAAATCACAGCTTCTAGAAGGTTTACATGATTTCGTAAAAAACACGAGTTTTTAGAAAATGTGTTTTATTTCATAAATGGAATCTACAAAGTATGCACATTCTAAGTCATAACGACTTTATACAGTTTAAGCATTCGTCCGGAAATAAGAAAAGCTTACTTCCCCCGTTTTTTAAAATCACACCTTCTAGAAGGTTTACATGATTTCTTAAAAATCACGAGTTTTTAGAAAATGTGTTTTATTTCATCAATGGAATCAACAAAGTATGCACATTCTACGTCATAACGACTTTCTATAGTTTGCGCATGCGTTCAGAAATAAGAAAAGATTACTTCCCGCGTTTTTTAAAATCACAGCTTCTAGAAGGTTTACATAATTTCTTAAAAAACACGAGTTTCTAGAAAATGTGTTTTATTTCATAAATAGAATCAACAAAGTATGCAAATTCTACGTCATAACGACTTTCTATAGTTTATGCATGCGTCCAGAAATAAGAAAAGCTTACTTCCACCATTTTTTAAAATCACAGCATCTAGAAGGTTTACATGATTTCGTAAAAAACACGAGTTTTTAGAAAATGCGTTTTATTTCATACATCGAATCTACAAAGTATGCACATTCTACGTCATAATGACATTCTATAGTTTGCACATTCGTCCGGAAATAAGAAAAGCTTACCTCCACCGTTTTTTAAAATCACAGCTTCTAGAAGGTTTACATGATTTCGTAAAAAACATGAGTTTTTAGAAAATGTGTTTTATTTCATAAATGGATTCTACAAAGTATGCGCATTCTACGTCATAACAACTTTCTATAGTTTGCGCATCCGTCCGGAAATAAGAAAAGCTTACTTCCCCCGTTTTTTAAAATCACAGCTTCTAGAAGGTTTACATGATTTCTTAAAAAACACGAGTTTTTAGAAAATCTGTTTTATTTCATAAATGGAATCTACAAAGTATGCACATTCTACGTCATAACGACTTTCTATAGTTTGCGCATGCATCCAGAAATAAGAAAAGCTTACTTCCCCCGTTTTTTAAAATCACAGCTTCTAGAAAGTTTACATGATTTCTTAAAAAACACGAGTTTCTAGAAAATGTGTTTTATTTCATAAATGGAATCTACAAAGTATGCACATTCTACGTCATAACGACTTTCTATAGTTTGCGCATGCGTCCGGAAATAAGAAAAGCTTACTTCCACCGTTTTTTAAAATCACAGCTTCTAGAAGGTTTACATGATTTCTTAAAAAACACGACTTTTTAGAAAATGTGTTTTATTTCATAAATGGAATCAACAAAGTATGCACATTCTACGTCATAACGAATTTCTATAGTTTGCGCATGCGTTCAGAAATAAGAAAAGCTTACTTCCCGCGTTTTTTAAAATCACAGCTTCTAGAAGGTTTACATGATTTCTTAAAAAACATGACTTTTTAGAAAATGTGTTTTATTTCGTAAATGGAATCAACAAAGTATGCACATTCTACGTCATAATGACTTTCTATAGTTTGCGTATGCGTCCGGAAATAAGAAAAGCTTACTTCCACCGTTTTTTAAAATCACAGCTTCTAGAAGGTTTACATGATTTCTTAAAAAACATGAGTTTTTAGAAAATGTGTTTTATTTAATAAATAGAATCAACAAAGTATGCACATTCTACGTCATAACGACTTTCTATAGTTTGCGCATGCGTCCGGAAATAAGAAAAGCTTCCTTCCCCCGTTTTTTAAAATCACAACTTCTAGAAGGTTTACATGATTTCTTAAAAAACATGACTTTTTAGAAAATGTGTTTTATTTCGTAAATGGAATCAACAAAGTATGCACATTCTACGTCATAATGACTTTCTATAGTTTGCGTATGCGTCCGGAAATAAGAAAAGCTTACTTCCACCGTTTTTTAAAATCACAGCTTCTAGAAGGTTTACATGATTTCGTAAAAAAAAAGAGTTTTTAGAAAATGTGTTTTATTTCATAAATGGAATGTACAAAGTATGCACATTCTACGTCATAACGACTTTCCAGAGTTTGCGCATGCGTTTGGAAATAAGAAAAGCTTACTTCCCCCGTTTTTTAAAATCACAGCTTCTAGAAGGTTTACATGATTTCGTAAAAAACACGAGTTTTTAGAAAATGTGTTTTATTTCATAAATGGAATCTACAAAGTATGCACATTCTAAGGCATAACGACTTTCTATAGTTTGCGCATGCGTCCGGGAATAAGAAAAGCTTACTTCCACCGTTTTTTAAAAGCACACCTTCTAGAAGGTTTACATGATTTCGTAAAAAACACGAGTTTTTAGAAAATGTGTTTTATTTCATAAATGGAATCTACAAAGTATGCACATTCTACGTCATAACGACTTTATACAGTTTAAGCATTCGTCCGGAAATAAGAAAAGCTTACTTCCCCCGTTTTTTAAAATCACACCTTCTAGAAGGTTTACATGATTTCTTAAAAATCACGAGTTTTTAGAAAATGTGTTTTATTTCATAAATGGAATCAACAAAGTATGCACATTCTACGTCATAACGACTTTCTATAGTTTGCGCATGCGTTCAGAAATAAGAAAAGCTTACTTCCCGCGTTTTTTAAAATCACAGCTTCTAGAAGGTTTACATGATTTCTTAAAAAACACGAGCTTTTAGAAAATGTGTTTTATTTCATAAATAGAATCAACAAAGTATGCACATTCTACGTCATAACGACTTTCTATAGTTTGTGCATGCGTCCGGAAATAAGAAAAGCTTACTTCCACCATTTTTTAAAATCACAGCATCTAGAAGGTTTACATGATTTCGTAAAAAACACGAGTTTTTAGAAAATGTGTTTTATTTCATAAATGGAATCTACAAAGTATGCACATTCTACGTCATAATGACATTCTATAGTTTGCGCATTCGTCCGGAAATAAGAAAAGCTTACCTCCACCGTTTTTTTAAATCACAGCTTCTAGAAGGTTTACATGATTTCGTAAAAAACACGAGTTTTTAGAAAATGTGTTTTATTTCATAAATGGATTCTACAAAGTATGCGCATTCTACGTCATAACGACTTTCTATAGTTTGCGCATGTGTCCGGAAATAAGAAAAGCTTACTTCCACCATTTTTTAAAATCACAGCATCTAGAAGGTTTACATGATTTCGTAAAAAACACGAGTTTTTAGAAAATGAGTTTTATTACATAAATGGAATCTACAAAGTATGCACATTCTACGTCATAACTACATTCTATAGTTTGTACATACGTCCGGAAATAAGAAAAGCTTACTTCCACCATTTTTTAAAATCACAGCTTCTAGAAGGTTTACATGATTTCGTAAAAAACACGAGTTTTTAGAAAATGTTTTTTATTTCATAAATGGAATCTACAAAGTTTGCACATTCTACGTCATAACGACTTTCTATAGTTTGCGCATCCGTCCGGAAATAAGAAAAGCTTACTTCCCCCGTTTTTTAAAATCACAGCTTCTAGCAGGTTTACATGATTTGTTAAAAAACAGGAGTTTTTAGAAAATGTGTTTTATTTCATAAATGAAATCAACAAAGTATGCACATTCTACGTCATAACGACTTTCTATAGTTTGCGCATGCGTCCGGAAATAAGAAAAGCTTACTTCCACAGTTCTTTAAAATCACAGCTTCTAGAAGGTTTACATGATTTCGTAAAAAAAAAGAGTTTTTAGAAAATGTGTTTTATTTCATAAATGGAATCTACAAAGTATGCACATTCTACGTCATAACGACTTTCTATAGTTTGCGCATACGTCCGGAAATAAGAAAAGCTTACTTCCCCCGTTTTTTAAAATCACAGCTTCTAGAAGGTTTACATGATTTCGTAAAAAACACGAGTTTTTAGAAAATGTGTTTTATTTCATAAATGGAATCTACAAAGTATGCACATTCTATGGCATAACGACTTTCTATAGTTTGCGCATGTGTCCGGAAATAAGAAAAACTTACTTCCACCGTTTTTTAAAATCACAGCTTCTAGAAGTTTTACATGATTTCGTAAAAAAAAAGAGTTTTTAGAAAATGTGTTTTATTTCATAAATGGAATCTACAAAGTATGCACATTCTACGTCATAACGACTTTCCAGAGTTTGCGCATGCGTTTGGAAATAAGAAAAGCTTACTTCCCCCGTTTTTAAAATCACAGCTTCTAGAAGGTTTACATGATTTCGCAAAAAACACGAGTTTTTAGAAAATGTGTTTTATTTCATAAATAGAATCTACAAAGTATGTACATTCTACGTCATAACGACTTTCTATAGTTTGCGCATGTGTCCGGAAATAAGAAAAGCTTACTTCCCCCATTTTTTAAAATCACAGCTTCTAGAAGGTTAACATGATTTCTTAAAAACACGAGTTTTTAGAAAATTTGTTTTATTTCATAAATGGAATCAACAAAGTATGCACATTCTACGTCATAACGATATTCTATAGTTTGCGCATGCGTTTGGAAATAAGAAAAGATTACTTTCCCCCTTTTTTAAAATCACAGCTTCTAGAAGGATTACATGATTTCTTAAAAAACACGAGTTTTTAGAAAATGTGTTTTATTTCATAAATGGAATCTACAAAGTATGCACATTCTACGTCATAACGACTTTCTATAGTTTGCGCATGCGTCCGGAAATAAGAAAAGCTTACTTCCACCATTTTTTAAAATCACAGCTTCTAGAAGGTTTACATGATTTCGTAAAAAACACGAGTTTTTAGAAAATGTGTTTTATTTCATAAATGGAATCTACAAAGTATGCACATTCTACGTCATAACAACTTTCTATAGTTTGCGCATGCGTCCGGAAATAAGAGAAGCTTACTTCCACCGTTTTTTAAAATCACATCTTCTAGAAGGTTTACATGATTTCGTAAAAAACACGAGTTTTTAGAAAATGTGTTTTATTTCATAAATGGAAGCAACAAAGTATGCACATTCTACGTCATAACGACTTTCTATAGTTTGCGCATGCGTCCGGAAATAAGAAACTCTTACTTCCCCCGTTTTTTAAAATCACAGCTTCTAGAAGGTTTACATGATTTCGTAAAAAACACGAGTTTTTAGAAAATGTGTTTTATTTCATAAATAGAATCTACAAAGTATGCACATTCTACGTCATAACGACTTTCTATAGTTTGCGCATGCATCCGGAAATAAGAAAAGCTTACTTCCCCCGTTTTTTAAAATCACAGCTTCTAGAAGGTTTACATGATTTCGTAAAAACCACGAGTTTTTAGATTATGTGTTTTATTTCATAATTGGAATCTACAAACTATGCACATTCTACGTCATAACGAATTTCTATAGTTTGCGCATGCGTCCGGAAATAAGAAAAGCCTACTTCCATCGTTTTTTAAAATCACATCTTCTAGAAGGTTTACATGATTTCGTAAAAAACACGAGTTTTTAGAAAATGTGTTTTATTTCATAAATGGAATCAACAAAGTATGCACATTCTACGTCATAACGATATTCTATAGTTTGCGCATGCGTTTGGAAATAAGAAAAGCTTACTTTCCCCCTTTTTTAAAATCACAGCTTCTAGAAGGATTACATGATTTCTTAAAAAACACGAGTTTTTAGAAAATGTGTTTTATTTCATAAATGGAATCTACAAAGTATGCACATTCTACGTCATAACGACTTTCTATAGTTTGCGCATGCGTCCGGAAATAAGAAAAGCTTACTTCCACCATTTTTTAAAATCACAGCTTCTAGAAGGTTTACATGATTTCGTAAAAAACACGAGTTTTTAGAAAATGTGTTTTATTTCATAAATGGAATCTACAAAGTATGCACATTCTACGTCATAACAACTTTCTATAGTTTGCGCATGCGTCCGGAAATAAGAGAAGCTTACTTCCAGCGTTTTTTAAAATCACATCTTCTAGAAGGTTTACATGATTTCGTAAAAAACACGAGTTTTTAGAAAATGTGTTTTATTTCATAAATGGAATCAACAAAGTATGCACATTCTACGTCATAACAACTTTCTATAGTTTGCGCATGCGTCCGGAAATAAGAAACTCTTACTTCCCCCGTTTTTTAAAATCACAGCTTCTAGAAGGTTTACTTGATTTCGTAAAAAACACGAGTTTTTAGAAAATGTGTTTTATTTCATAAATGGAATCTACAAAGTATGCACATTCTACGTCATAATGACTTTCTATAGTTTGCGCATGCATCCGGAAATAAGAAAAGCTTACTTCCCCCGTTTTTTAAAATCACAGCTTCTAGAAGGTTTACATGATTTCGTAAAAACCACGAGTTTTTAGATTATGTGTTTTATTTCATAAATGGAATCTACAAAGTATGGACATTCTACGTCATAACAACTTTCTATAGTTTGCGCATGCGTCCGGAAATAAGAGAAGCTTACTTCCACCGTTTTTTAAAATCACATCTTCTAGAAGGTTTACATGATTTCATAAAAAACACGAGTTTTTAGAAAATGTGTTTTATTTCATAAATGGAATCAACAAAGTATGCACATTCTACGTCATAATGAATTTCTATAGTTTGCGCATGCGTCTGGAAGTAAGAAACTCTTACTTCCCCCGTTTTTTAAAATCACAGCTTCTAGAAGGTTTACATGATTTCTTAAAAAACACGAGTTTTTAGAAAATGTGTTTTATTTCATAAATAGAATCAACAAAGTATGCACATTCTACGTCATAACGACTTTCTATAGTTTGTGCATGCGTCCGGAAATAAGAAAAGCTTACTTCCACCATTTTTTAAAATCACAGCATCTAGAAGGTTTACATGATTTCGTAAAAAACACGAGTTTTTAGAAAATGTGTTTTATTTCATAAATGGAATCTACAAAGTATGCACATTCTACGTCATAATGACATTCTATAGTTTGCGCATTCATCCGGAAATAAGGAAAGCTTACCTCCACCGTTTTTTAAAATCACAGCTTCTAGAAGGTTTACATGATTTCGTAAAAAACACGAGTTATTAGAAAATGTGTTTTATTTCATAAATGGATTCTACAAAGTATGCGCATTCTACGTCATAACGACTTTCTATAGTTTGCGCATGTGTCCGGAAATAAGAAAAGCTTACTTCCACCATTTTTTAAAATCACAGCATCTAGAAGCTTTACATGATTTCGTAAAAAACACGAGTTTTTAGAAAATGAGTTTTATTTCATAAATGGAATCTACAAAGTATGCACATTCTACGTCATAACTACATTCTATAGTTTGTGCATGCGTCCGGAAATAAGAAAAGCTTACTTCCACCGTTTTTTAAAATCACAGCTTCTAGAAGGTTTACATGATTTCGTAAAAAACACGAGTTTTTAGAAAATGTTTTTTATTTCATAAATGGAATCTACAAAGTTTGCACATTCTACGTCATAACGACTTTCTATAGTTTGCGCATCCGTCCGGAAATAAGAAAAGCTTACTTCCCCCGTTTTTTAAAATCACAGCTTCTAGAAGGTTTACATGATTTGTTAAAAACAGGAGTTTTTAGAAAATGTGTTTTATTTCATAAATGAAATCAACAAAGTATGCACATTCTACGTCATAACGACTATCTATAGTTTGCGCATGCGTCCAGAAATAAGAAAAGCTTAATTCCACAGTTCTTTAAAATCACAGCTTCTAGAAGGTTTACATGATTTCGTAAAAAAAAAGAGTTTTTAGAAAATGTGTTTTATTTCATAAATGGAATCTACAAAGTATGCACATTCTACGTCATAACGACTTTCTATAGTTTGCGCATGCGTCCGGAAATAAGAAAAGCTTACTTCCCCCGTTTTTTAAAATCACAGCTTCTAGAAGGTTTACATGTTTTCTTAAAAAACATGAGTTTTTAGAAAATGTCTTTTATTTCATAAATGGAATCTACAAAGTATGCACATTCTACGTCATAATGACTTTCTATAGTTTGCGCATGCCTTTGGAAATAAGAAAAGCTTACTTCCCCCGTTTTTTAAAATCACAGCTTCTAGAAGGTTTACATGATTTCTTAAAAAACACGAGTTTTTAGAAAATGTGTTTTATTTCATAAATAGAATCAACAAAGTATGCACATTCTACGTCATAACGACTTTCTATAGTTTGCGCATGCGTCCGGAAATAAGAAAAGCTTACTTCCACCATTTTTTAAAATCACAGCATCTAGAAGGTTTACATGATTTCGTAAAAAACACGAGTTTTTAGAAAATGATTTTTATTTCATCAATGGAATCTACAAAGTATGCACATTCTACGTCATAACGACATTCTATAGTTTGCGCATGCATCCGGAAATAAGAAAAGCTTACTTCCACCGTTTTTTAAAATCACAGCTTCTAGAAGGTTTACATGATTTCGTAAAAAACATGAGTTTTTAGAACATGTGTTTTATTTCATAAATGGAATCTACAAAGTTTGCACATTCTACGTCATAACGACTTTCTATAGTTTGCGCATCCGTCCGGAAATTAGAAAAGCTTACTTCCCCCGTTTTTTAAAATCACAGCTTCTAGAAGGTTTACATGATTTCGTAAAAAACACGAGTTTTTAGAAAATGTGTTTTATTTCATAAATGGAATCTACAAAGTGTGCACATTCTACGTCATAACGACTTTCTATAGTTTGTGCATACGTCCAGAAATAAGAAAAGCTTACTTCCACCGTTTTTTAAAATCACAGCTTCTAGAAGGTTTACATGATTTCGCAAAAAACACGAGTTTTTAGAAAATGTGTTTTATTTCATAAATGGAATCTACAAAGTATGCACATTCTACGTCATAACGACTTTCTATAGTTTGCGCATGCGTCCGGAAATAAGAAAAGCTTACTTCCCCCGTTTTTTAAAATCACGGCTTCTAGAAGGTTTACTTGATTTCGTAAAAAACACGAGTTTTTAGAAAATGTGTTTTATTTCATAAATGGAATCTACAAAGTATGCACATTCTACGTCATAACGACTTTCTATAGTTTGCGCATATGTCCGGAAATAAGAAAAGCTTACTTCCACCGTTTTTTAAAATCACAGCTTCTAGAAGGTTTACATGATTACGTAAAAAAAAATAGTTTTTAGAAAATGTGTTTTATTTCATAAATGGAATCTACAAAGTATGCACATTCTACGTCATAACGACTTTCTATAGTTTGCGCATGCGTTTGGAAATAAGAAAAGCTTGCTTCCCCCGTTTTTGAAAATCACGGCTTCTAGAAGGTTTACATGATTTCTTAAAAAACACGAGGTTTTAGAAAATGTGTTTTATTTCATAAATGGAATCTACAAAGTTTGCACATTCTAGGTCATAACGACTTTCTATAGTTTGCGCATCCGTCCAGAAATTAGAAAAGCTTACTTCCCCCGTTTTTTAAAATCACAGCTTCTAGAAGGTTTACATGATTTCGTAAAAAACACGAGTTTTTAGAAAATGTGTTTTATTTCTTAAATGGAATCTACAAAGTGTGCACATTCTACGTCATAACTACTTTATATAGTTTGCGCATACGTCCAGAAATAAGAAAAGCTTACTTCCACCGTTTTTTAAAATCACAGCTTCTAGAAGGTTTACATGATTTCGCAAAAAACACGAGTTTTTAGAAAATGTTTTTTATTTCATAAATGGAATCAACAAAGTATGCACATTTTACATCATAACGACTTTCTATAGTTTGCGCATGCGTCCGGAAATAAGAAAAGCTTACTTCCCCCGTTTTTTAAAATCACAGCTTCTAGAAGGTTTACATGATTTCGTAAAAAACACGAGTTTTTTGAAAATGTGTTTTATTTCATAAATGGAATCTACAAAGTATGCACATTCTACGTCATAACGACTTTCTAAAGTTTGCGCATGCGTTTGGAAATAAGAAAAGCTTGCTTCCCCCGTTTTTTAAAATCACGGCTTCTAGAAGGTTTACATGATTTCTTAAAAAACATGACTTTTTACAAAATGTGTTTTATTTCATAAATGGAATCAACAAAGTATGCACATTCTACGTCATAACGACTTTCTATAGTTTTCGCATGCGTCCGGAAATAAGAAAAGCTTACTTCCACCGTTTTTTAAAATCACAGCTTCTAGAAGGTTTACATTATTTCGTAAAAAACACGAGTTTTTAGAAAATGTGTTTTATTTCATAAATGGAATCTACAAAGTATGCACATTCTACGTCATAACGACTTTATACAGTTTAAGCATTCGTCCGGAAATAAGAAAAGCTTACTTCCCCCGTTTTTTAAAATCGCACCTTCTAGAAGGTTTACATGATTTCTTAAAAATCACGAGTTTTTAGAAAATGTGTTTTATTTCATAAATGGAATCTACAAAGTATGCACATTCTACGTCATAACGACTTTCTATAGTTTGCGCATGCGTTTGGAAATAAGAAAAGCTTGCTTCCCCCGTTTTTTAAAATCACGGCTTCTAGAAGGTTTACATGATTTCTTAAAAAACACGAGGTTTTAGAAAATGTGTTTTATTTCATAAATGGAATCTACAAAGTTTGCACATTCTACGTCATAACGACTTTCTATAGTTTGCGCATGCGTCCGGAAATTAGAAAAGCTTACTTCCCCCGTTTTTTAAAATCACAGCTTCTAGAAGGTTTACATGATTTCGCAAAAAACACAAGTTTTTAGAAAATGTGTTTTATTTCATAAATGGAATAAACAAAGTATGCACATTCTACATCATAACGACTTTCTATAGTTTGCGCATGCGTCCGGAAATAAGAAAAGCTTACTTCCCCCGTTTTTTAAAATCACAGCTTCTAGAAGGTTTACATGATTTCGTAAAAAACACGAGTTTTTTGAAAATGTGTTTTATTTCATAAATGGAATCTAGAAAGTATGCACATTCTACGTCATAACGACTTTCTATAGTTTGCGCATATGTCCGGAAATAAGAAAAGCTTACTTCCACCGTTTTTTAAAATCACAGCTTCTAGAAGGTTTACATGATTACGTAAAAAAAAATAGTTTTTAGAAAATGTGTTTTATTTCATAAATGGAATCTACAAAGTATGCACATTCTACGTCATAACGACTTTCTATAGTTTGCGCATGCGTTTGGAAATAAGAAAAGCTTGCTTCCCCCGTTTTTTAAAATCACGGCTTCTAGAAGGTTTACATGATTTCTTAAAAAACACGACTTTTTAGAAAATGTGTTTTATTTCGTAAATGGAATCAACAAAGTATGCACATTCTACGTCATAACGACTTTCTATAGTTTTCGCATGCGTCCGGAAATAAGAAAATCTTACTTCCACCGTTTTTTAAAATCACAGCTTCTAGAAGGTTTACATTATTTCGTAAAAAACACGAGTTTTTAGAAAATGTGTTTTATTTCATAAATGGAATCTACAAAGTATGCACATTCTACGTCATAACGACTTTATACTGTTTAAGCATTCGTCCTGAAATAAGAAAAGCTTACTTCCCCCGTTTTTTAAAATCACACCTTCTAGAAGGTTTACATGATTTCTTAAAAATCACGAGTTTTTAGAAAATGTGTTTTATTTCATAAATGGAATCAACAAAGTATGCACATTCTACGTCATAACGACTTTCTATAGTTTGCGCATGCGTCCGGAAATAAGAAAAGCTTACTTCCCCCGTTTTTTAAAATCACAGCTTCTAGAAGGTTTACATGATTTCGTAAAAAACACGAGTTTTTTGAAAATGTGTTTTATTTCATAAATGGAATCTACAAAGTATGCACATTCTACGTCATAACGACTTTCTATAGTTTGCGCATATGTCCGGAAATAAGAAAAGCTTACTTCACCCGTTTTTTAAAATCACAGCTTCCAGAAGGTTTACATGATTACGTAAAAAAAAATAGTTTTTAGAAAATGTGTTTTATTTCATAAATGGAATCTACAAAGTATGCACATTCTACGTCATAACGACTTTCTACAGTTTGCGCATACGTCCGGAAATAAGAAAAGCTTACTTCCACCGTTTTTTAAAATCACAGCTCCTAGAAGGTTTACATGATTTCTTAAAAAACACAACTTTTTAGAAAATGTGTTTTATTTCGTAAATGGAATCAACAAAGTATGCACATTCTACGTCATAACGACTTTCTATAGTTTTCGCATGCGTCCGGAAATAAGAAAAGCTTACTTCCACCGTTTTTTAAAACCACAACATCTAGAACGTTTACATGATTTCGTAAAAAAAAAGAGTTTTTAGAAAATGTGTTTTATTTCATAAACGGAATCTACAAAGTATGCACATTCTACGTCATAACGACTTTCTATAGTTTGCGCATACGTCCGGAAATAAGAAAAGCTTACTTCCCCCGTTTTTTAAAATCACAGCTTCTAGAAGGTTTACATTATTTCGTAAAAAACACGAGTTTTTAGAAAATGTGTTTTATTTCATAAATGGAATCTACAAAGTATGCACATTCTAAGGCATAACGACTTTCTATAGTTTGCGCATGTGTCCGGAAATAATAAAAGCTTACTTCCACCGTTTTTTAAAATCACAGCTTCTAGAAGGTTTACAAGATTTCGTAAAAAACACGAGTTTTTAGAAAATGTGTTTTATTTCATAAATGGAATCTACAAAGTATGCACATTCTACGTCATAACGACTTTATACAGTTTAAGCATTCGTCCGGAAATAAGAAAAGCTTACTTCCCCGGTTTTTTAAAATCACACCTTTTAGAAGGTTTACATGATTTCTTAAAAATCACGAGTTTTTAGAAAATGTGTTTTATTTCATAAATGGAATCAACAAAGTATGCACATTCTACGTCATAACGAATTTCTATAGTTTGCGCATGCGTTTGGAAATAAGAAAAGCTTACTTCCCGCGTTTTTTAAAATCACAGCTTCTAGAAGGTTTACATGATTTCTTAAAAAACATGAGTTTTTAGAAAATGTGTTTTATTTAATAAATAGAATCAACAAAGTATGCACATTCTACGTCATAACGACTTTCTATAGTTTGTGCATGCGTCCGGAAATAAGAAAAGCTTACTTCTACCATTTTTTAAAATCACAGCATCTAGAAGGTTTACATGATTTCGTAAAAAACACGAGATTTTAGAAAATGTGTTTTATTTCATAAATGGAATCTACAAAGTATGCACATTCTACATCATAATGACATTCTATAGTTTGCGCATTCGTCCGGAAATAAGAAAAGCTTACTTCACCTGTTTTTTAAAATCACAGCTTCTAGAAGGTTTACATGATTTTGTAAAAAACACGAGTTTTTAAAAAATGTGTTTTATTTCATAAATGGATTCTACAAATTATGCACATTCTAAGTCATAACGACTTTCTATAGTTTGCGCATCCGTCCGGAAATAAGAAAAGCTTACTTCCACCGTTTTTTAAAATCACAGCTTCTAGAAGGTTTACATGATTTGTTAAAAAACACGAGTTTTTAGAAAATGTGTTTTATTTCATAAATGGAATCTACAAAGTATGCACATTCTACGTCATAACGACTTTCTATAGTTTGCGCATGCGTCCGGAAATAAGAAAAGCTTACTTCCACCGTTTTTTAAAATCACAGCTTCTAAAGGTTTACATGATTTCTTAAAAAACACGAGCTTTTAGAAAATGTGTTTTATTTCATAAATGGAATCAGCAAAGTATGCACAATCTACGTCATAACGACTTTCTATAGTTTGCGCATGCGTCCGGAAATAAGAAAAGCTTACTTCCCCTGTTTTTTAAAATCACAGCTTCTAGAAGGTTTACATGATTTCTTAAAAAACACGAGTTTTTAGAAAATGTGTTTTATTTCATAAATGGAATCAACAAAGTATGCACATTCTACATCATAAGAAATTTCTATAGTTTGCGCAAGCGTCCGGAAATAAGAAAAGCTTACTTCCACCGTTTTTTAAAATCACAGCTTCTAGAAGGTTTACAAGATTTCTTAAAAAACACCAGTTTTTAGAAAATGTGTTTTATTTCATAAATGGAATCTACAAAGTATGCACATTCTACATCATAACGACTTTCTATAGTTTGCGCATGCGTCCGGAAATAAGAAAAGCTTACTTCCCCCGTTTTTTAAAATCACAGCTTCTAGAAAGTTTACATGATTTCTTAAAAAACACGAGTTTTTAGAAAATGTGTTTTATTTCATAAATGGAATCTACAAAGTATGTACATTCTACGTCGTAACGACTTTCTATAGTTTGCGCATGTGTCCGGAAATAAGAAAAGCTTACTTCCACCGTTTTTTAAAATCACAGCTTCTAGAAGGTTTACATGATTTCGTAAAAAACACGAGTTTTTATAAAATGTGTTTTATTTCATAAATGTAATCTACAAAGTATGCACATTCTAAGTCATAACGACTTTATACAGTTTAAGCATTCGTCCGGAAATAAGAAAAGCTTACTTCCCCCGTTTTTTAAAATCACACCTTCTAGAAGGTTTACATGATTTCTTAAAAATCACGAGTTTTTAGAAAATGTGTTTTATTTCATCAATGGAATCAACAAAGTATGCACATTCTACGTCATAACGACTTTCTATAGTTTGCGCATGCGTTCAGAAATAAGAAAAGATTACTTCCCGCGTTTTTTAAAATCACAGCTTCTAGAAGGTTTACATAATTTCTTAAAAAACACGAGTTTCTAGAAAATGTGTTTTATTTCATAAATAGAATCAACAAAGTATGCAAATTCTACGTCATAACGACTTTCTATAGTTTATGCATGCGTCCAGAAATAAGAAAAGCTTACTTCCACCATTTTTTAAAATCACAGCATCTAGAAGGTTTACATGATTTCGTAAAAAACACGAGTTTTTAGAAAATGCGTTTTATTTCATACATCGAATCTACAAAGTATGCACATTCTACGTCATAATGACATTCTATAGTTTGCACATTCGTCCGGAAATAAGAAAAGCTTACCTCCACCATTTTTTAAAATCACAGCTTCTAGAAGGTTTACATGATTTCGTAAAAAACATGAGTTTTTAGAAAATGTGTTTTATTTCATAAATGGATTCTACAAAGTATGCGCATTCTACGTCATAACAACTTTCTATAGTTTGCGCATCCGTCCGGAAATAAGAAAAGCTTACTTCCCCCGTTTTTTAAAATCACAGCTTCTAGAAGGTTTACATGATTTCTTAAAAAACACGAGTTTTTAGAAAATCTGTTTTATTTCATAAATGGAATCTACAAAGTATGCACATTCTACGTCATAACGACTTTCTATAGTTTGCGCATGCATCCAGAAATAAGAAAAGCTTACTTCCCCCGTTTTTTAAAATCACAGCTTCTAGAAAGTTTACATGATTTCTTAAAAAACACGAGTTTCTAGAAAATGTGTTTTATTTCATAAATGGAATCTACAAAGTATGCACATTCTACGTCATAACGACTTTCTATAGTTTGCGCATGCGTCCGGAAATAAGAAAAGCTTACTTCCACCGTTTTTTAAAATCACAGCTTCTAGAAGGTTTACATGATTTCTTAAAAAACACGACTTTTTAGAAAATGTGTTTTATTTCATAAATGGAATCAACAAAGTATGCACATTCTACGTCATAACGAATTTCTATAGTTTGCGCATGCGTTCAGAAATAAGAAAAGCTTACTTCCCGCGTTTTTTAAAATCACAGCTTCTAGAAGGTTTACATGATTTCTTAAAAAACATGAGTTTTTAGAAAATGTGTTTTATTTAATAAATAGAATCAACAAAGTATGCACATTCTACGTCATAACGACTTTCTATAGTTTGTGCATGCGTCCGGAAATAAGAAAAGCTTACTTCTACCATTTTTTAAAATCACAGCATCTAGAAGGTTTACATGATTTCGTAAAAAACACGAGATTTTAGAAAATGTGTTTTATTTCATAAATGGAATCTACAAAGTATGCACATTCTACGTCATAACGACTTTCTATAGTTTGCGCATGCGTCCGGAAATAAGAAAAGCTTCCTTCCCCCGTTTTTTAAAATCACAACTTCTAGAAGGTTTACATGATTTCTTAAAAAACATGACTTTTTAGAAAATGTGTTTTATTTCATAAATGGAATCAACAAAGTATGCACATTCTACGTCATAATGACTTTCTATAGTTTGCGTATGCGTCCGGAAATAAGAAAAGCTTACTTCCACCGTTTTTTAAAATCACAGCTTCTAGAAGGTTTACATGATTTCGTAAAAAAAAAGAGTTTTTAGAAAATGTGTTTTATTTCATAAATGGAATGTACAAAGTATGCACATTCTACGTCATAACGACTTTCCAGAGTTTGCGCATGCGTTTGGAAATAAGAAAAGCTTACTTCCCCCGTTTTTTAAAATCACAGCTTCTAGAAGGTTTACATGATTTCGTAAAAAACACGAGTTTTTAGAAAATGTGTTTTATTTCATAAATGGAATCTACAAAGTATGCACATTCTAAGGCATAACGACTTTCTATAGTTTGCGCATGCGTCCGGGAATAAGAAAAGCTTACTTCCACCGTTTTTTAAAAGCACACCTTCTAGAAGGTTTACATGATTTCGTAAAAAACACGAGTTTTTAGAAAATGTGTTTTATTTCATAAATGGAATCTACAAAGTATGCACATTCTACGTCATAACGACTTTATACAGTTTAAGCATTCGTCCGGAAATAAGAAAAGCTTACTTCCCCCGTTTTTTAAAATCACACCTTCTAGAAGGTTTACATGATTTCTTAAAAATCACGAGTTTTTAGAAAATGTGTTTTATTTCATAAATGGAATCAACAAAGTATGCACATTCTACGTCATAACGACTTTCTATAGTTTGCGCATGCGTTCAGAAATAAGAAAAGCTTACTTCCCGCGTTTTTTAAAATCACAGCTTCTAGAAGGTTTACATGATTTCTTAAAAAACACGAGCTTTTAGAAAATGTGTTTTATTTCATAAATAGAATCAACAAAGTATGCACATTCTACGTCATAACGACTTTCTATAGTTTGTGCATGCGTCCGGAAATAAGAAAAGCTTACTTCCACCATTTTTTAAAATCACAGCATCTAGAAGGTTTACATGATTTCGTAAAAAACACGAGTTTTTAGAAAATGTGTTTTATTTCATAAATGGAATCTACAAAGTATGCACATTCTACGTCATAATGACATTCTATAGTTTGCGCATTCGTCCGGAAATAAGAAAAGCTTACCTCCACCGTTTTTTTAAATCACAGCTTCTAGAAGGTTTACATGATTTCGTAAAAAACACGAGTTTTTAGAAAATGTGTTTTATTTCATAAATGGATTCTACAAAGTATGCGCATTCTACGTCATAACGACTTTCTATAGTTTGCGCATGTGTCCGGAAATAAGAAAAGCTTACTTCCACCATTTTTTAAAATCACAGCATCTAGAAGGTTTACATGATTTCGTAAAAAACACGAGTTTTTAGAAAATGAGTTTTATTACATAAATGGAATCTACAAAGTATGCACATTCTACGTCATAACTACATTCTATAGTTTGTACATACGTCCGGAAATAAGAAAAGCTTACTTCCACCATTTTTTAAAATCACAGCTTCTAGAAGGTTTACATGATTTCGTAAAAAACACGAGTTTTTAGAAAATGTTTTTTATTTCATAAATGGAATCTACAAAGTTTGCACATTCTACGTCATAACGACTTTCTATAGTTTGCGCATCCGTCCGGAAATAAGAAAAGCTTACTTCCCCCGTTTTTTAAAATCACAGCTTCTAGCAGGTTTACATGATTTGTTAAAAAACAGGAGTTTTTAGAAAATGTGTTTTATTTCATAAATGAAATCAACAAAGTATGCACATTCTACGTCATAACGACTTTCTATAGTTTGCGCATGCGTCCGGAAATAAGAAAAGCTTACTTCCACAGTTCTTTAAAATCACAGCTTCTAGAAGGTTTACATGATTTCGTAAAAAAAAAGAGTTTTTAGAAAATGTGTTTTATTTCATAAATGGAATCTACAAAGTATGCACATTCTACGTCATAACGACTTTCTATAGTTTGCGCATACGTCCGGAAATAAGAAAAGCTTACTTCCCCCGTTTTTTAAAATCACAGCTTCTAGAAGGTTTACATGATTTCGTAAAAAACACGAGTTTTTAGAAAATGTGTTTTATTTCATAAATGGAATCTACAAAGTATGCACATTCTATGGCATAACGACTTTCTATAGTTTGCGCATGTGTCCGGAAATAAGAAAAACTTACTTCCACCGTTTTTTAAAATCACAGCTTCTAGAAGTTTTACATGATTTCGTAAAAAAAAAGAGTTTTTAGAAAATGTGTTTTATTTCATAAATGGAATCTACAAAGTATGCACATTCTACGTCATAACGACTTTCCAGAGTTTGCGCATGCGTTTGGAAATAAGAAAAGCTTACTTCCCCCGTTTTTAAAATCACAGCTTCTAGAAGGTTTACATGATTTCGCAAAAAACACGAGTTTTTAGAAAATGTGTTTTATTTCATAAATAGAATCTACAAAGTATGTACATTCTACGTCATAACGACTTTCTATAGTTTGCGCATGTGTCCGGAAATAAGAAAAGCTTACTTCCCCCATTTTTTAAAATCACAGCTTCTAGAAGGTTAACATGATTTCTTAAAAACACGAGTTTTTAGAAAATTTGTTTTATTTCATAAATGGAATCTACAAAGTATGCACATTCTACGTCATAACGACTTTCTATAGTTTGCGCATGCGTCCGGAAATAAGAAAAGCTTACTTCCACCATTTTTTAAAATCACAGCTTCTAGAAGGTTTACATGATTTCGTAAAAAACACGAGTTTTTAGAAAATGTGTTTTATTTCATAAATGGAATCTACAAAGTATGCACATTCTACGTCATAACAACTTTCTATAGTTTGCGCATGCGTCCGGAAATAAGAGAAGCTTACTTCCACCGTTTTTTAAAATCACATCTTCTAGAAGGTTTACATGATTTCGTAAAAAACACGAGTTTTTAGAAAATGTGTTTTATTTCATAAATGGAAGCAACAAAGTATGCACATTCTACGTCATAACGACTTTCTATAGTTTGCGCATGCGTCCGGAAATAAGAAACTCTTACTTCCCCCGTTTTTTAAAATCACAGCTTCTAGAAGGTTTACATGATTTCGTAAAAAACACGAGTTTTTAGAAAATGTGTTTTATTTCATAAATAGAATCTACAAAGTATGCACATTCTACGTCATAACGACTTTCTATAGTTTGCGCATGCATCCGGAAATAAGAAAAGCTTACTTCCCCCGTTTTTTAAAATCACAGCTTCTAGAAGGTTTACATGATTTCGTAAAAACCACGAGTTTTTAGATTATGTGTTTTATTTCATAAATGGAATCTACAAACTATGCACATTCTACGTCATAACGAATTTCTATAGTTTGCGCATGCGTCCGGAAATAAGAAAAGCCTACTTCCATCGTTTTTTAAAATCACATCTTCTAGAAGGTTTACATGATTTCGTAAAAAACACGAGTTTTTAGAAAATGTGTTTTATTTCATAAATGGAATCAACAAAGTATGCACATTCTACGTCATAACGATATTCTATAGTTTGCGCATGCGTTTGGAAATAAGAAAAGCTTACTTTCCCCCTTTTTTAAAATCACATCTTCTAGAAGGATTACATGATTTCTTAAAAAACACGAGTTTTTAGAAAATGTGTTTTATTTCATAAATGGAATCTACAAAGTATGCACATTCTACGTCATAACGACTTTCTATAGTTTGCGCATGCGTCCGGAAATAAGAAAAGCTTACTTCCACCATTTTTTAAAATCACAGCTTCTAGAAGGTTTACATGATTTCGTAAAAAACACGAGTTTTTAGAAAATGTGTTTTATTTCATAAATGGAATCTACAAAGTATGCACATTCTACGTCATAACAACTTTCTATAGTTTGCGCATGCGTCCGGAAATAAGAGAAGCTTACTTCCAGCGTTTTTTAAAATCACATCTTCTAGAAGGTTTACATGATTTCGTAAAAAACACGAGTTTTTAGAAAATGTGTTTTATTTCATAAATGGAATCAACAAAGTATGCACATTCTACGTCATAACAACTTTCTATAGTTTGCGCATGCGTCCGGAAATAAGAAACTCTTACTTCCCCCGTTTTTTAAAATCACAGCTTCTAGAAGGTTTACTTGATTTCGTAAAAAACACGAGTTTTTAGAAAATGTGTTTTATTTCATAAATGGAATCTACAAAGTATGCACATTCTACGTCATAATGACTTTCTATAGTTTGCGCATGCATCCGGAAATAAGAAAAGCTTACTTCCCCCGTTTTTTAAAATCACAGCTTCTAGAAGGTTTACATGATTTCGTAAAAACCACGAGTTTTTAGATTATGTGTTTTATTTCATAAATGGAATCTACAAAGTATGGACATTCTACGTCATAACAACTTTCTATAGTTTGCGCATGCGTCCGGAAATAAGAGAAGCTTACTTCCACCGTTTTTTAAAATCACATCTTCTAGAAGGTTTACATGATTTCATAAAAAACACGAGTTTTTAGAAAATGTGTTTTATTTCATAAATGGAATCAACAAAGTATGCACATTCTACGTCATAATGAATTTCTATAGTTTGCGCATGCGTCTGGAAGTAAGAAACTCTTACTTCCCCCGTTTTTTAAAATCACAGCTTCTAGAAGGTTTACATGATTTCTTAAAAAACACGAGTTTTTAGAAAATGTGTTTTATTTCATAAATAGAATCAACAAAGTATGCACATTCTACGTCATAACGACTTTCTATAGTTTGTGCATGCGTCCGGAAATAAGAAAAGCTTACTTCCACCATTTTTTAAAATCACAGCATCTAGAAGGTTTACATGATTTCGTAAAAAACACGAGTTTTTAGAAAATGTGTTTTATTTCATAAATGGAATCTACAAAGTATGCACATTCTACGTCATAACGACTTTCTATAGTTTGCGCATTCGTCCGGAAATAAGGAAAGCTTACCTCCACCGTTTTTTAAAATCACAGCTTCTAGAAGGTTTACATGATTTCGTAAAAAACACGAGTTATTAGAAAATGTGTTTTATTTCATAAATGGATTCTACAAAGTATGCGCATTCTACGTCATAACGACTTTCTATAGTTTGCGCATGTGTCCGGAAATAAGAAAAGCTTACTTCCACCATTTTTTAAAATCACAGCATCTAGAAGGTTTACATGATTTCGTAAAAAACACGAGTTTTTAGAAAATGAGTTTTATTTCATAAATGGAATCTACAAAGTATGCACATTCTACGTCATAACTACATTCTATAGTTTGTGCATGCGTCCGGAAATAAGAAAAGCTTACTTCCACCGTTTTTTAAAATCACAGCTTCTAGAAGGTTTACATGATTTCGTAAAAAACACGAGTTTTTAGAAAATGTTTTTTATTTCATAAATGGAATCTACAAAGTTTGCACATTCTACGTCATAACGACTTTCTATAGTTTGCGCATCCGTCCGGAAATAAGAAAAGCTTACTTCCCCCGTTTTTTAAAATCACAGCTTCTAGAAGGTTTACATGATTTGTTAAAAACAGGAGTTTTTAGAAAATGTGTTTTATTTCATAAATGAAATCAACAAAGTATGCACATTCTACGTCATAACGACTATCTATAGTTTGCGCATGCGTCCAGAAATAAGAAAAGCTTAATTCCACAGTTCTTTAAAATCACAGCTTCTAGAAGGTTTACATGATTTCGTAAAAAAAAAGAGTTTTTAGAAAATGTGTTTTATTTCATAAATGGAATCTACAAAGTATGCACATTCTACGTCATAACGACTTTCCAGAGTTTGCGCATGCATTTGGAAATAAGAAAAGCTTACTTCCCCCGTTTTTAAAATCACAGCTTCTAGAAGGTTTACATGATTTCGCAAAAAACACGAGTTTTTAGAAAATGTGTTTTATTTCATAAATAGAATCTACAAAGTATGTACATTCTACGTCATAATGACTTTCTATAGTTTGCGCATGTGTCCGGAAATAAGAAAAGCTTACTTCCCCCATTTTTTAAATCACAGCTTCTAGAAGGTTTACATGATTTCGTAAAAAACACGAGTTTTTAGAAAATGTGTTTTATTTCATAAATGGAATCTACAAAGTATGCACATTCTACGTCATAACAACTTTCTATAGTTTGCGCATGCGTCCGGAAATAAGAGAAGCTTACTTCCACCGTTTTTTAAAATCACATCTTCTAGAAGGTTTACATGATTTCGTAAAAAACACGAGTTTTTAGAAAATGTGTTTTATTTCATAAATGGAAGCAACAAAGTATGCACATTCTACGTCATAACGACTTTCTATAGTTTGCGCATGCGTCCGGAAATAAGAAACTCTTACTTCCCCCGTTTTTTAAAATCAGAGCTTCTAGAAGGTTTACATGATTTCGTAAAAAACACGAGTTTTTAGAAAATGTGTTTTATTTCATAAATGGAATCTACAAAGTATGCACATTCTACGTCATAACGACTTTCTATAGTTTGCGCATGCATCCGGAAATAAGAAAAGCTTACTTCCCCCGTTTTTTAAAATCACGGCTTCTAGAAGGTTTACATGATTTCGTAAAAACCACGAGTTTTTAGATTATGTGTTTTATTTCATAAATGGAATCTACAAACTATGCACATTCTACGTCATAACGAATTTCTATAGTTTGCGCATGCGTCCGGAAATAAGAAAAGCCTACTTCCATCGTTTTTTAAAATCACCGCTTCTAGAAGGTTTACATGATTTCGTAAAAAACACGAGTTTTTAGAAAATGTGTTTTATTTCATAAATGGAATCAACAAAGTATGCACATTCTACGTCATAACGATATTCTATAGTTTGCGCATGCGTTTGGAAATAAGAAAAGCTGACTTCCCCCGTTTTTAAAATCACAGCTTCTAGAAGGTTTGCATGATTTCGCAAAAAACACGAGTTTTTAGAAAATGTGTTTTATTTCATCAATAGAATCTACAAAGTATGTACATTCTACGTCATAACGACTTTCTATAGTTTGCGCATGTGTCCGGAAATAAGAAAAGCTTACTACCCCCATTTTTTAAAATCACAGCTTCTAGAAGGTTTACATGATTTCTTAAAAACACGAGTTTTTAGAAAATTTGTTTTATTTCATAAATGGAATCAACAAAGTATGCACATTCTACGTCATAACGATATTCTATAGTTTGCGCATGCGTTTGGAAATAAGAAAAGCTTACTTTCCCCCTTTTTTAAAATCACAGCTTCTAGAAGGATTACATGATTTCTTAAAAAACACGAGTTTTTAGAAAATGTGTTTTATTTCATAAATGGAATCTACAAAGTATGCACATTCTACGTCATAACGACTTTCTATAGTTTGCGCATGCGTCCGGAAATAAGAAAAGCTTACTTCCACCATTTTTTAAAATCACAGCTTCTAGAAGGTTTACATGATTTCGTAAAAAACACGAGTTTTTAGAAAATGTGTTTTATTTCATAAATGGAATCTACAAAGTATGCACATTCTACGTCATAACAACTTTCTATAGTTTGCGCATGCGTCCGGAAATAAGAGAAGCTTACTTCCACCGTTTTTTAAAATCACATCTTCTAGAAGGTTTACATGATTTCGTAAAAAACACGAGTTTTTAGAAAATGTGTTTTATTTCATAAATGGAAGCAACAAAGTATGCACATTCTACATCATAACGACTTTCTATAGTTTGCGCATGCGTCCGGAAATAAGAAACTCTTACTTCCCCCGTTTTTTAAAATCACAGCTTCTAGAAGGTTTACATGATTTCGTAAAAAACACGAGTTTTTAGAAAATGTGTTTTATTTGATAAATGGAATCTACAAAGTATGCACATTCTACGTCATAACGACTTTCTATAGTTTGCGCATGCATCCGGAAATAAGAAAAGCTTACTTCCCCCATTTTTTAAAATCACAGCTTCTAGAAGGTTTACATGATTTCGTAAAAACCACGAGTTTTTAGATTATGTGTTTTATTTCATAAATGGAATCTACAAACTATGCACATTCTACGTCATAACGAATTTCTATAGTTTGCGCATGCGTCCGGAAATAAGAAAAGCCTACTTCCATCGTTTTTTAAAATCACAGCTTCTAGAAGGTTTACATGATTTCGTAAAAAATACGAGTTTTTAGAAAATGTGTTTTATTTAATAAATGGAATCAACAAAGTATGCACATTCTACGTCATAACGATATTCTATAGTTTGCGCATGCGTTTGGAAATAAGAAAAGCTTACTTTCCCCCTTTTTTAAAATCACAGCTTCTAGAAGGTTTACATGATTTCTTAAAAAACACGAGTTTTTGGAAAATGTGTTTTATTTCATAAATGGAATCTACAAAGTATGCACATTCTACGTCATAACGACTTTCTATAGTTTGCGCATGCGTCCGGAAATAAGAAAAGCTTACTTCCACCATTTTTTAAAATCACAGCTTCTAGAAGGTTTACATGATTTCGTAAAAAACATGAGTTTTTAGAAAATGTGTTTTATTTCATAAATGGAATCTACAAAGTATGCACATTCTACGTCATAACAACTTTCTATAGTTTGCGCATGCGTCCGGAAATAAGAGAAGCTTACTTCCAGCGTTTTTTAAAATCACATCTTCTAGAAGGTTTACATGATTTCGTAAAAAACACGAGTTTTTAAAAAATGTGTTTTATTTCATAAATGGAATCAACAAAGTATGCACATTCTACGTCATAACGACTTTCTATAGTTTGCGCATGCGTCCGGAAATAAGAAACTCTTACTTCCCCCGTTTTTTAAAATCACAGCTTCTAGAAGGTTTACATGATTTCGTAAAAAACACGAGTTTTTAGAAAATGTGTTTTATTTCATAAATGGAATCTACAAAGTATGCACATTCTACGTCATAATGACTTTCTATAGTTTACGCATGCATCCGGAAATAAGAAAAGCTTACTTCCCCCGTTTTTTAAAATCACAGCTTCTAGAAGGTTTACATGATTTCGTAAAAACCACGAGTTTTTAGATTATGTGTTTTATTTCATAAATGGAATCTACAAAGTATGGACATTCTACGTCATAACAACTTTATATAGTTTGCGCATGCGTCCGGAAATAAGAGAAGCTTACTTCCACCATTTTTTAAAATCACATCTTCTACAAGGTTTACATGATTTCGTAAAAAACACGAGTTTTTAGAAAATGTGTTTTATTTCATAAATGGAATCAACAAAGTATGCACATTCTACGTCATAATGACTTTCTATAGTTTGCGCATGCGTCTGGAAGTAAGAAACTCTTACTTCCCCCGTTTTTTAAAATCACAACTTCTAGAAGGTTTACATGATTTCTTAAAAACACGAGTTTTTAGAAAATGTGTTTTATTTCATAAATAGAATCAACAAAGTATGCACATTCTATGTCATAACGACTTTCTATAGTTTGTGCATGCGTCCGGAAATAAGAAAAGCTTACTTCCACCATTTTTTAAAATCACAGCATCTAGAAGGTTTACATGATTTCGTAAAAAACACGAGTTTTTAGAAAATGTGTTTTATTTCATAAATGGAATCTACAAAGTATGCACATTCTACGTCATAATGACATTCTATAGTTTGCGCATTCGTCCGGAAATAAGGAAAGCTTACCTCCACCGTTTTTTAAAATCACAGCTTCTAGAAGGTTTACATGATTTCGTAAAAAACACGAGTTATTAGAAAATGTGTTTTATTTCATAAATGGATTCTACAAAGTATGCGCATTCTACGTCATAACGACTTTCTATAGTTTGCGCATGTGTCCGGAAATAAGAAAAGCTTACTTCCACCATTTTTTAAAATCACAGCATCTAGAAGGTTTACATGATTTCGTAAAAAACACGAGTTTTTAGAAAATGAGTTTTATTTCATAAATGGAATCTACAAAGTATGCACATTCTACGTCATAACTACATTCTATAGTTTGTGCATGCGTCCAGAAATAAGAAAAGCTTACTTGTCCCGTTTTTTAAAATCACAGCTTCTAGAGGGTTTACATGATTTCGTAAAAAACACGAGTTTTTAGAAAATGTTTTTTATTTCATAAATGGAATCTACAAAGTTTGCACATTCTACGTCATAACGACTTTCTATAGTTTGCGCATCCGTCCGGAAATAAGAAAAGCTTACTTCCCCCGTTTTTTAAAATCACAGCTTCTAGAAGGTTTACATGATTTGTTAAAAAACAGGAGTTTTTAGAAAATGTGTTTTATTTCATAAATGAAATCAACAAAGTATGCACATTCTACGTCATAACGACTTTCTATAGTTTGCGCATGCGTCCGGAAATAAGAAAAGCTTAATTCCACAGTTCTTTAAAATCACAGCTTCTAGAAGTTTTACATGATTTCGTAAAAAAAAAGAGTTTTTAGAAAATGTGTTTTATTTCATAAATGGAATCTACAAAGTATGCACATTCTACGTCATAACGACTTTCTATAGTTTCCGCATACGTCCGGAAATAAGAAAAGCTTACTTCCACCGTTTTTTAAAATCACAGCTTCTAGAAGGTTTACATGATTTCGTAAAAAACACGAGTTTTTAGAAAATGTGTTTTATTTCATAAATGGAATCTACAAAGTATGCACATTCTATGGCATAACGACTTTCTATAGTTTGCGCATGTGTCCGGAAATAAGAAAAACTTACTTCCACCGTTTTTTAAAATCACAGCTTCTAGAAGTTTTACATGATTTCGTAAAAAACACGAGTTTTTAGGAAATGTGTTTTATTTCATAAATGGAATCTACAAAGTATGCACATTCTACGTCATAACTACTTTCTATAGTTTGCGCATGCGTCCGGAAATAAGAAAAGCTTACTTCCCCCATTTTTTAAAATCATAGCTTCTAGAAGGTTTACATGATTTCTTAAAAAACACGAGTTTTTAGAAAATGTGTTTTATTTCATAAATGGAATCAACAAAGTATGCACATTCTACGTCATAACGACTTTCTATAGTTTGCGCATGTGTTTGGAAATAAGAAAAGCTTACTTCCCTCGTTTTTTAAAATCAGAGCTTCTAGAAGGTTTACATGATTTCTTAAAAAACACGAGTTTTTAGAAAATGTGTTTTATTTCATAAATGGAATGAACAAAGTATGCACATTCTACGTCCTAACGAATTTCTATAGTCTGCGCATGCGTCCGGAAATAAGAAAAGCTTACTTCCCCCGTTTTTTAAAATCACAGCTTCTAGAAGGTTTACATGATTTCTTAAAAAACACGAGTTTTTAGAAAATGTGCTTTATTTCATAAATGGAATCAACAAAGTATGCACATTCTACGTCATAACGACGTTCTATAGTTTGCGAATGCGTTTAGAAATAAGAAAAGGTTACTTCCCCCGTATTTTAAAATCACAGCTTCTAGAAGGTTTACATGATTTCTTAAAAAACACGAGTTTTTAGAAAATGTGTTTTATTTCATAAATAGAATCAACAAAGTATGCACATTCTATGTCATAACGACTTTCTATAGTTTGCGCATGCGTCTGGAAATAAGAAAAGCTTACTTCCACCATTTTTTAAAATCACAGCATCTAGAAGGTTTACATGATTTCGTGAAAAACACGAGTTTTTAGAAAATGTGTTTTATTTCATAAATGGAATCTACAAAGTATGCACATTCTACGTCATAACGACATTCTATAGTTTGTGCATGCGTCCGAAAATAAGAAAAGCATACTTCCATTGTTTTTTAAAATCACAGCTTCTAGAAGGTTTACATGATTTCGTAAAAAACATGAGTTTTTAGAAAATGTGTTTTATTTCATAAATGGAATATACAAAGTATGCACATTCTACGTCATAACGACTTTCTATAGTTTGCGCATCCTTCCGGAATAAGAAAGGCTTACTTCCCCCATTTTTTAAAATCACAGCTTCTAGAAGGTTTACATGATTTCGTAAAAAACACGAGTTTTTAGAAATTGTGTTTTATTTCATAAATGGAATCTACAAAGTATGCACATTCTACGTCATAACTACTTTCTATAGTTTGCGCATGCGTCCGGAAATAAGCAAAGCTTACTTCCCCCATTTTTTAAAATCACAGCTTCTAGAAGGTTTACATGATTTCTTAAAAAACACGAGTTTTTAGAAAATTTGTTTTATTTCATAAATGGAATCAACAAGGTATGCACATTCTACGTCATAACGACTTTCTATAGTTTGCGCATGTGTTTGGAAATAAGAAAAGCTTACCTCCCCCGTTTTTTAAAATCAGAGCTTCTAGAAGGTTTACATGATTTCTTAAAAAACACGAGTTTTTAGAAAATGTGTTTTATTTCATAAATGGAATCAACAAAGTATGCACATTCTACGTCATAACGAATTTCTATAGTTTGCGCATGCGTCCGGAAATAAGAAAAGCTTAATTCCACAGTTCTTTAAAATCACAGCTTCTAGAAGGTTTACATGATTTCGTAAAAAAAAAGAGTTTTTAGAAAATGTGTTTTATTTCATAAATGGAATCTACAAAGTATGCACATTCTACGTCATAACGACTTTCTATAGTTTCCGCATACGTCCGGAAATAAAAAAGCTTACTTCTACCGTTTTTTAAAATCACAGCTTCTAGAAGGTTTACATGATTTCGTAAAAAACACGAGTTTTTAGAAAATGTGTTTTATTTCATAAATGGAATCTACAAAGTATGCACATTCTATGGCATAACTACTTTCTATAGTTTGCGCATGCGTCCGGAAATAAGAAAAGCTTACTTCCCCCATTTTTTAAAATCACAGCTTCTAGAAGGTTTACATGATTTCTTAAAAAACACGAGTTTTTAGAAAATGTGTTTTATTTCATAAATGGAATCAACAAAGTATGCACATTCTACGTCATAACGACTTTCTATAGTTTGCGCATGTGTTTGGAAATAAGAAAAGCTTACTTCCCTCGTTTTTTAAAATCAGAGCTTCTAGAAGGTTTACATGATTTCTTAAAAAACACGAGTTTTTAGAAAATGTGTTTTATTTCATAAATGGAATCGACAAAGTATGCACATTCTACGTCATAACGAATTTCTATAGTTTGCGCATGCGTCCGGAAATAAGAAAAGCTTACTTCCCCCGTATTTTAAAATCACAGCTTCTAGAAGGTTTACATGATTTCTTAAAAAACACGAGTTTTTAGAAAATGTGCTTTATTTCATAAATGGAATCAACAAAGTATGCACATTCTACGTCATAACGACTTTCTATAGTTTGCGAATGCGTTTAGAAATAAGAAAAGGTTACTTCCCCCGTATTTTAAAATCACAGCTTCTAGAAGGTTTACATGATTTCTTAAAAAACACGAGTTTTTAGAAAATGTGTTTTATTTCATAAATAGAATCAACAAAGTATGCACATTCTATGTCATAACGACTTTCTATAGTTTGCGCATGCGTCTGGAAATAAGAAAAGCTTACTTCCACCATTTTTTAAAATCACAGCATCTAGAAGGTTTACATGATTTCGTGAAAAACACGAGTTTTTAGAAAATGTGTTTTATTTCATAAATGGAATCTACAAAGTATGCACATTCTACGTCATAACGACATTCTATAGTTTGCGCATGCGTCCGAAAATAAGAAAAGCATACTTCCATCGTTTTTTAAAATCACAGCTTCTAGAAGGTTTACATGATTTCGTAAAAAACAAGAGTTTTTAGAAAATGTGTTTTATTTCATAAATGGAATCTACAAAGTATGCACATTCTACGTCATAACGACTTTCTATAGTTTGCGCATCCGTCCGGAATAAGAAAGGCTTACTTCCCCCATTTTTTAAAATCACATCTTCTAGAAGGTTTACATGATTTCTTAAAAAACACGAGTTTTTAGAAAATGTGTTTTATTTCATCAATGAAATCAACAAAGTATGCACATTCTACGTCATAACGACTTTCTATAGTTTGCGCATGCGTCCGGAAATAAGAAAAGCTTACTTCCACAGTTCTTTAAAATCACAGCTTCTAGAAGGTTTACATGATTTCGTAAAAAAAAAGAGTTTTTAGAAAATGTGTTTTATTTCATAAATGGAATCTACAAACTATGCACATTCTACGTCATAACGACTTTCTATAGTTTGCGCATACGTCCGGAAATAAGAAAAGCTTACTTCCACCGTTTTTTAAAATCACAGCTTCTAGAAGGTTTACATGATTTCGTAAAAAACACGAGTTTTTAGAAATTGTGTTTTATTTCATAAATGGAATTTACAAAGTATGCACATTCTATGGCATAACGACTTTCTATAGTTTGCGCATGTGTCCGGAAATAAGAAAAGCTTACTTCCACCGTTTTTTAAAATCACAGCTTCTAGAAGTTTTACATGATTTCGTAAAAAACATGAGTTTTTAGAAAATGTGTTTTATTTCATAAATGGAATCTACAAAGTATGCACATTCTACGTCATAACGACATTCTATAGATTGCGCATGCGTCCGAAAATAAGAAAAGCATACTTCCATCGTTTTTTAAAATCACAGCTTCTAGAAGGTTTACATGATTTCGTAAAAAACAAGAGTTTTTAGAAAATGTGTTTTATTTCATAAATGGAATCTACAAAGTATGCACATTCTACGTCATAACGACTTTCTATAGTTTGCGCATCCGTCCGGAATAAGAAAGGCTTACTTCCCCCATTTTTTAAAATCACATCTTCTAGAAGGTTTACATGATTTCTTAAAAAACACGAGTTTTTAGAAAATGTGTTTTATTTCATCAATGAAATCAACAAAGTATGCACATTCTACGTCATAACGACTTTCTATAGTTTGCGCATGCGTCCGGAAATAAGAAAAGCTTACTTCCACAGTTCTTTAAAATCACAGCTTCTAGAAGGTTTACATGATTTCGTAAAAAAAAAGAGTTTTTAGAAAATGTGTTTTATTTCATAAATGGAATCTACAAACTATGCACATTCTACGTCATAACGACTTTCTATAGTTTGCGCATACGTCCGGAAATAAGAAAAGCTTACTTCCACCGTTTTTTAAAATCACAGCTTCTAGAAGGTTTACATGATTTCGTAAAAAACACGAGTTTTTAGAAATTGTGTTTTATTTCATAAATGGAATTTACAAAGTATGCAAATTCTATGGCATAACGACTTTCTATAGTTTGCGCATGTGTCCGGAAATAAGAAAAGCTTACTTCCACCGTTTTTTAAAATCACAGCTTCTAGAAGTTTTACATGATTTCGTAAAAAACATGAGTTTTTAGAAAATGTGTTTTATTTCATAAATGGAATCTACAAAGTATGCACATTCTACGTCATAACTACTTTCTATAGTTTGCGCATGCGTCCGGAAATAAGAAAAGCTTACTTCCCCCATTTTTTAAAATCACAGCTTCTAGAAGGTTTACATGATTTCTTAAAAAACACGAGTTTTTAGAAAATGTGTTTTATTTCATAAATGGAATCAACAAAGTATGCACATTCTACGTCATCACGAATTTCTATAGTTTGCGCATGCGTCCGGAAATAAGAAAAGCCTACTTCCACCATTTTTTAAAATCACAGCTTCTAGAAGGTTTACATGATTTCTTAAAAAACACGAGTTTTTAGAAAATGTGCTTTATTTCATAAATGGAATCAAGAAAGTATGCACATTCTACATCATAACGACTTTCTATAGTTTGCGAATGCGTTTAGAAATAAGAAAAGGTTACTTCCCCCGTATTTAGAAATCACAGCTTCTAGAAGGTTTACATGATTTCTTAAAAAACACGAGTTTTTAGAAAATGTGTTTTATTTCATAAATAGAATCAACAAAGTATGCACATTCTATGTCATAACGACTTTCTATAGTTTGTGCATGCGTCCGGAAATAAGAAAAGATTACTTCCACCATTTTTTAAAATCACAGCATCTAGAAGGTTTACATGATTTCGTAAAAAACACGAGTTTTTAGAAAATGTGTTTTATTTCATAAATGGAATCTACAAAGTATGCACATTCTACGTCATAACGACATTCTATAGTTTGGGCATGCGTCCGAAAATAACAAAAGCATACTTCCACCGTTTTTTAAAATCACGGCTTCTAGAAGGTTTACATGATTTCGTAAAAAACATGAGTTTTTAGAAAATGTGTTTTATTTCAACAATGGAATTAACAAAGTATGCACATTCTACGTCATAAGGACTTTCTATAGTTTGCGCATGCGTTTGGAAATAGGAAAAGCTTACTTCCCCCGTTTTTTTAAAATCACAACTTCTAGAAGGTTTACATGATTTCTTAAAAAACACGAGTTTTTAGAAAATGTGTTTTATTTCATAAATGGAATCAACAAAGTATGCACATTCTACGTCATAACGACTTTCTATAGTTTACGGATGCGTCCAGAAATAAGAAAAGCTTACTTCCACCGTTTTTTAAAATCACAGCTTTTAGAAGGTTTACATGATTTCGCAAAAAACACGAGTTTTTAGAAAATGTGTTTTATTTCATAAATGGAATCTACAAAGTATGCACATTCTATGTCATAACGACTTTCTATAGTTTGCGCATGCGTCCGGAAATAAGAAAAGCTTACTTCCCCCGTTTTTTAAAATCACAGCTTCTAGAGGGTTTACATGATTTCTTAAAAAACACGTGTTTTTAGAAAATGTGTTTTATTTCATAAATGGAATCAACAAAGTATGCACATTCTACGTCATAACGACTTTCTATAGTTTGCGCATCCGTATGGAAATAAGAAAAGCTTACTTCCCCCGTTTTTTAAAATCACAGCTTCTAGAAGGTTTACACGATTTGTTAAAAAACACGAGTTTTTAGAAAATGTGTTTTATTTCATAAATGGAATCAACAAAGTATGCACATTCTACGTCATAACGACTTTCTATAGTTTGCGCATGCGTCCGGAAATAAGAAAAGCTTACTTCCACTGTTTTTTAAAATCACAGCTTCTAGAAGGTTTACATGATTTCGTAAAAAAAAAGAATTTTTAGAAAATGTGTTTTATTTCATAAATGGAATCTACAAAGTATGCACATTCTACGTCATAACGACTTTCTATATTTTGCGCATACGTCCGGAAATAAGAAAAGCTTACTTCCACCGTTTTTTAAAATCACAGCTTCTAGAAGGTTTACATGATTTCGTAAAAAACACGAGTTTTTAGAAAATGTGTTTTATTTCATAAAGGGAATCTACAAAGTATGCTGATTCTACGGCATAACGAATTTCTATAGTTTGCGCATGCGTCCGGAAATAAGAAAAGCTTACTTCCCCCGTTTTTTAAAATCGCAGCTTCTAGAAGGTTTACATGATTTCGTAAAAAACACGAGTTTTTAGAAAATGTGTTTTATTTCATAAATGGAATCTACAAAGTAGGCACATTCTACGTCATAACAACTTTCTATAGTTTGCGCATGCGTCCGGAAATAAAAGAAGCTTACTTCCACCGTTTTTTAAAATCACATCTTCTAGAAGGTTTACATGATTTCGTAAAAAACACGAGTTTTTAGAAAATGTGTTTTATTTCATAAATGGAATCAACAAAGTATGCACATTCTACGTCATAACGACTTTCTATAGTTTGCGCATGCGTCCGGAAATAAGAAAAGCTTACTTCCATCGTTTTTTAAAATCACAGCTTCTAGGAGGTTTACATGATTTCGTAAAAAACACGAGTTTTTAGAAAATGTGTTTTATTTCATAAATGGAATCAACAAAGTATGCACATTCTACCTCATAACGACTTTCTATAGTTTGCGCATGCGTCCGGAAATAAGAAAATCTTACTTCCACCGATTTTTAAAATCACAGCTTCTAGAAGGTTTACATGATTTCGTAAAAAACAGGAGTTCTTTGAAAATGTGTTTTATTTCATAAATGGAATCTACAAAGTATGCACATTCTACGTCATAACGACATTCTATAGTTTGCGCATGCATCCGGAAAAAAGAGAAGCTTACTTCCACCGTTTTTTAAAATCACAGCTTCTAGAAGGTTTACATGATTTCGTAAAAAACACAAGTTTTTAGAAAATGTGTTTTATTTCATAAATGGAATCTACAAACTATGCACATTATACGTCATAACGACTTTCTATAGTTTGCGCATGCGTCCGGAAATAAGAAAAGCTTACTTCCACCGTTATTTAAAATCACAGCTTCTAGAAGGTTTACATGATTTCTTAAAAAACACGAGTTTTTAGAAAATGTGTTTTATTTGATAAATGGAATCAACAAAGTATGCACATTCTACATCATAACAACTTTCTATAGTTTGCGCATGCGTTTGGAAATAAGAAAAGCTTACTTCCCCCGTTTTTTAAAATCACAGCTTCTAGAAGATTTACATGATTTCTTAAAAAACACAAGTTTTTATAAAATGTGTTTTATTTCATAAATAGAATCAACAAAGTATGCACATTCTACGTCATAACGACTTTCTATAGTTTGCACATGCGTCCGGAAATAAGAAAAGCTTACTTCCACCGTTTTTTAAAATCACAGCTTCTAGAAGGTTTACATGATTTCTTAAAAAACACGAGTTTTTAGAAAATGTGTTTTATTTCATAAATGGAATCAACAAAGTATGCACATTCTACATCATAACGACTTTCTATAGTTTGCGCATTCGTCAGGAAATAAGAAAAGCTTACTTCCACCGTTTTTTAAAATCACAGCTTCTAGAAGGATTAAATGATTTCGTAAAAAACACGACTTTTTAGAAAATGTGTTTTATTTGATAAATGGAATCTACAAAGTATGCACATTCTACATCATAACGACTTTCTATAGTTTGCGCATGCGTCCGGAAATAAGAAAAGCTTACTTCCCCCGTTTTTTAAAATCACAGCTTCTAAAAGGTTTACATGATTTCTTAAAAAACACGAGTTTTTAGAAAATGTGTTTTATTTCATAAATGGAATCAACAAAGTATGCACATTCTACGTCATAACGACTTTCTATAGTTTGCGCATGCGTCCGGGAATAAGAAAAGCTTACTTCCACCGTTTTTTAAAATCACGGCTTCTAGAAGGTTTACCTGATTTCGTAAAAAACACGAGTTTTGAGAAAATGTGTTTTATTTGATAAATGGAATCTACAAAGTATGCACATTCTACGTCATAACGACTTTCTATAGTTTGCGCATGCGTCCGGAAATAAGAAAAGCTTACTTGTCCCGTTTTTTAAAATCACAGCTTCTAGAAGGTTTACATGATTTTGTAAAAAACACGAGTTTTTAGAAAATGTGTTTTATTTCATAAATGGAATCAACAAAGTATGCACATTCTACGTCATAACGACTTTGTATTGTTTGCGCAAGCGTCCGGAAATAACAAAAGCTTACTTCCACCGTTTTTTAAAATCACAACTTCTAGAAGGTTTACATGATTTCGTAAAAAACACGAGTTGTTAGAAAATGTGTTTTATTTCATAAATGGAATCTACAAAGTATGCACATTCTAGATCATATCGGCTTTCTATTGTTTGCGCATGCGTCCGGAAATAAGAAAAGCTGACTTCCACCGTTTTTTAAAATCACATCTTCTAGAAGGTTTACATGATTTCGTAAAAAGCACGAGTTTTTAGAAAATGTGGTTTATTTCATAAATAGAATCAACAAAGTATGCACATTCTAGGTCATAACGACTTTCTATAGTTTGCAAATGCGTCCGGAAATAAGAAAAGCTTACTTCCATCGTTTTTTAAAATCACAGCTTCTAGAAGGTTTACATGATTTCGTAAAAAACACGATTTTTTAGAAAATATGTTTTATTTCATAAATGGAATCAACAAAGTATCCACATTCTACCTCATAACGACTTTCTATAGTTTGCGCATGCGTCCGGAAATAAGAAAAGCTTACTTCCACCGATTTCTAAAATCACAGCTTCTAGAAGGTTTACATGATTTCGTAAAATACACGAGTTTTTAGAAAATGTATTTTATTTCATAAATGGAATCTACAAAGTATGCACATTCTACGTCATAATGACTTTGTATAGTTTGCGCATGCGTCCGGAAATAACAAAAGCTTACTTCCACCGTTTTTTTAAATCACAGCTTCTAGAAGGTTTACATGATTTCGTAAAAAACACGAGTTTTTAGAAAATGTGTTTTATTTCATAAATGGAATATACATAGTATGCACATTCTACGTCATAACGACTTTGTATTGTTTGTGCATGCATCCGGAAATAACAAAAGCTTACTTCCACCGTTTTTTAAAATCACAGCTTCTAGAAGGTTTACATGATTTCGTAAAAAACACGAGTTTTTAGAAAATGTGTTTTATTTCATAAATGGAATCTACAAAGTATGCACATTCTACGTCATAACGACTTTCTATAGTTTGCGCATGCATCCGGAAATAAGAAAAGCTTACTTCCCCCGTTTTTTAAAATCACAGCTTCTAGAAGGTTTACATGATTTTTTAAAAAACACGAGTTTTTAGAAAATTTGTTTTATTTTATAAATGGAATCTACAAAGTATGCACATTCTATGTCATAACGACTTTTTATAGTTTGTGCATGCGTCCGGAAATAAGAAACGCTTACATCCACCGTTTTTTAAAATCATAGCTTCTAGAAGGTTTACATGATTTCGTAAAAAACACGAGTTTCTAGAAAATGTGTTTTATTTCATAAATGGAATCAACAAAGTATGCACATTCTACGTCATAACGACTTTGTATTGTTTGCGCATGCGTGTGGAAATAAGAAAAGCTTACTTCCACCGTTTTTTAAAATCACAACTTCTAGAAGGTTTACATGATTTCGTAAAAAACATGAGTTCTTAGAAAATATGTTTTATTTCAGAAATGGAATCTAACAAAGTATGCACATTCTACGTCATAACGACATTCTATAGTTTGCGCATGCGTCCGGAAAAAAGAGTAGCTTACTTCCACCGTTTTTTAAAATCACAGCTTCTAGAAGGTTTACATGATTTCGTAAAAAACACAAGATTTTCGAAAATGTGTTTTATTTCATAAATGGAATCTACAAAGTATGCACATTATACGTCATAACGACTTTCTATAGTTTGCGCATGCGTCCGGAAATAAGAAAAGCTTACTTCCACCGTTATTTAAAATCACAGCTTCTAGAAGGTTTACATGATTTCTTAAAAAACACGAGTTTTTAGAAAATGTGTTTTATTTCATAAATGGAATCAACAAAGTATGCACATTCTACGTCATAAAAAAATTCTATAGTTTGCGCATGCGTTTGGAAATAAGAAAAGCTTACTTCCCCCGTTTTTTAAAATCACAGCTTCTAGAAGGCTTACATGATTTCTTAAAAAACACAAGTTTTTATAAAATGTGTTTTATTTCATAAATAGAATCAACAAAGTATGCACATTCTACGTCATAACGACTTTCTATAGTTTGCACATGCGTCCGGAAATAAGAAAAGCTTACTTCCACCGTTTTTCAAAATCACAGCTTCTAGAAGGTTTACATGATTTCGTAAAAAACACGAGTTTTTAGAAAATGTGTTTTATTTCATAAATGGAATCAAAAAAGTATGCACATTCTACGTCATAACGACTTTCTATAGATTATGCATGCGTTTGGAAAGCAGAAAAGATTACTTCCCCCATTTTTCAAAATCACAGCTTCTAGAAGGTTTACATGATTTCTTAAAAAACACGAGTTTTTAGAAAATGTGTTTTATTTCATAAATAGAATCAACAAAGTATGCACATTCTACATCATAACGACTTTCTATAGTTTGTGCATTCGTCCGTAAATAAGAAAAGCTTACTTCCACCGTTTTTTAAAATCACAGCTTCTAGAAGGATTACATGATTTCGTAAAAAACACGACTTTTTAGAAAATGTGTTTTATTTGATAAATGGAATCTACAAAGTATGCACATTCTACGTCATAACGACTTTCTATAGTTTGCGCATGCGTCCGGAAATAAGAAAAGCTTACCTCCCCCGTTTTTTAAAATCACAGCTTCTAGAAGGTTTACATGATTTTTTAAAAAACACGAGTTTTTAGAAAGTGTATTTTATTTCATACATGGAATCCACAAAGTATGCACATTCTACGTCATAACGACTTTGTATAGTTTGCGCGTGCATCCGGAAATAACAAAAGCTTACTTCCAACGTTTTTTAAAATCACAGCTTCTAGAAGGTTTACATGATTTCGTAAAAAACACGAGTTTTTAGAAAATGTGTTTTATTTCATAAATGGAATCTACAAAGTATGCAGATTCTACGTCATAACGACTTTGTATTGTTTGTGCATGGATCCAGAAATAACAAAAGCTTACTTCCACCGTTTTTTAAAATCACAGCTTCTAGAAGGTTTACATGATTTCATAAAAAGCACGAGTTTTTAGAAAATGTGTTTTATTTCATAAATGGAATCTACAAAGTATGCACATTCTACGTCATAACGACTTTCTATAGTTTGCACATGCGTCCGGAAATAAGAAAAGCTTACTTCCATCGTTTTTTAAAATCACATCTTCTAGAAGGTTTACATGATTTCGTAAAAAGCACGAGTTTTTACAAAATGTGTTTTATTTCATAAATAGAATCAACAAAGTATGCACATTCTACGTCATAACGACTTTCTATAGTTTGCACATGCGTCCGGAAATAAGAAAAGCTTACTTCCATCGTTTTGGAAAATCACAGCTTCTAGAAGGTTTACATGATTTCGTAAAAAACACGAGTTTTTAGAAAATGTTTTTTATTTCATAAATGGAATCAACAAAGTATGCACATTCTACCTCATAACGACTTTCTATAGTTTGCGCATGCGTCCGGAAATTAGAAAATCTTACTTCCACCGATTTTTAAAATCACAGCTTCTAGAAGGTTTACATGATTTCGTAAAATACACGAGTTTTTAGAAAATGTATTTTATTTCATAAATGGAATCTACAAAGTATGCACATTCTACGTCATAACGACTTTGTATAGTTTGCGCATGCGACCGGAAATAACAAAAGCTTACTTCCAACGTTTTTTAAAATCACAGCTTCTAGAAGGTTTACATGATTTCGTAAAAAACACGAGTTTTTAGAAAATGTGTTTTATTTCATAAATGGAATCTACAAAGTATGCACATTCTATGTCATAACGACTTTGTATTGTTTGTGCATGCATCCGGAAATAACAAAAGCTTACTTCCACCGTTTTTTAAAATCACAGCTTCTAGAAGTTTTACATGATTTCATAAAAAACACGAGTTTTTAGAAAATGTGTTTTATTTCATAAATGGAATCTACAAAGTATGCACATTCTACGTCATAACGACTTTCTATAGTTTGCGCATGCGTCCGGAAATAAGAAAAGCTTACTTCCCCCGTTTTTTAAAATCACAGCTTCTAGAAGGTTTACATGATTTTTTAAAAAACACGAGTTTTTAGAAAATTTGTTTTATTTCATAAATGGAATCTACAAAGTATATACATTCTATGTCATAACGACTTTTTATAGTTTGTGCATGCGTCCGGAAATAAGAAACGCTTACATCCACCTTTTTTTAAAATCACAGCTTCTAGAAGGTTTACATGATTTCGTAAAAAACACGAGTTTTTAGAAAATGTGTTTTATTTCATAAATGGAATCAACAAAGTATGCACATTCTACGTCATAACGACTTTCTATAGATTATGCATGCGTTTGGAAATAAGAAAAGATTACTTCCCCCATTTTTCAAAATCACAGCTTCTAGAAGGTTTACATGATTTCTTAAAAAACACGAGTTTTTAGAAAATGTGTTTTATTTCATAAATGGAATCAACAAAGTATGCACATTCTACGTCATAACGACTTTCTATAGTTTGCGCATTCGTCCGGAAATAAGAAAAGCTTACTTCCACCCTTTTTTAAAATCACAGCTTCTAGTAGGATTACATGATTTCGTAAAAAACACGACTTTTTAGAAAATGTGTTTTATTTGATAAATGGAATCTACAAAGTATGCACATTCTACATCATAATGACTTTCTATAGTTTGCGCATGCGTCCGGAGATAAGAAAAGCTTACTTCCCCCGTTTTTTAAAATCACAGCTTCTAGAAGGTTTACATGATTTCTTAAAAAACACGAGTTTTTAGAAAATGAGTTTTATTTCATAAATGGAATCAATAAAGTATGCACATTCTATGTCATAACTAGTTTCTATAGTTTGTGCATGCGTTTGGAAATAAGAAAAGCTGACTTCCCCCGTTTTTTAAAATCACAGCTTCTAGAAGGTTTACATGATTTCTTAAAAAACACGAGTTTTTAGAAAATGTGTTTTATTTCATAAATGGAATCAACAAAGTATGCACATTCTATGTCGTAACTACTTTCTATAGTTTGCGCACGCTTTCGAAAATAAGAAAAGCTTACTTCCCCCGTTTTTTAAAATCACAGCTTCTAGAAGGTTTACATGATTTCGTAAAAAACATGAGTTTTTAGAAAATGTGTTTTATTTCAAAAATGGAATCTACAAAGTATGCACATTCTACGTCATAACGACTTTGTATTGTTTGCGCAAGCGTCCGGAAATAACAAAAGCTTACTTCCACCGTTTTTTAAAATCACAGCTTCTAGAAGGTTTACATGATTTCGTAAAAAACACGAGTTTTTAGAAAATGTGTTTTATTTCATAAATGGAATCTACAAAGTATGCACATTCTACGTCATAACGGCGTTCTATTGTTTGCGCATGCGTCCGGAAATAAGAAAAGCTTACTTCCACCGTTTTTTAAAATCACATCTTCTAGAAGGTTTACATGATTTCGTAAAAAGAACGAGTTTTTACAAAATGTGTTTTATTTCATAAATAGAATCAACAAAGTATGCACATTCTACGTGATAACGACTTTCTATAGTTTGCACATGCGTCCGGAAATAAGAAAAGCTTACTTCCATCGTTTTTTAAAATCACAGCTTCTAGAAGGTTTACATGATTTCGTAAAAAACACGAGTTTTTAGAAAATGTGTTTTATTTCATAAATGGAATCAACAAAGTATGCACATTCTACCTCATAACGACTTTCTATAGTTTGCGCATGTGTCCGGAAATAAGAAAATCTTACTTCCACCGATTTTTAAAATCACAGCTTCTAGAAGGTTTACATGATTTCGTAAAATACACGAGTTCTTAGAAAATGTATTTTATTTCATAAATGGAATCTACAAAGTATGCACATTCTACGTGATAACGACTTTGTATAGTTTGCGCATGCGACCGGAAATAACAAAAGCTTACTTCCAACGTTTTTTAAAATCACAGCTTCTAGAAGGTTTACATGATTTCGTAAAAAACACGAGTTTTTAGAAAATGTGTTTTATTTGATAAATGGAATCGACAAAGTATGCACATTCTACGTCATAACGACTTTCTATAGTTTGCGCATACGTCCGGAAATAAGAAAAGCTTACTTCCCCCGTTTTTTAAAATCACAGCTTCTAGAAGGTTTACATGATTTCTTAAAAAACACGAGTTTTTAGAAAATGTGTTTTCTTTCATAAATGGAATCAACAAATTATGCACATTCTATGTCATAACTACTTTCTATAGTTTGCGCATGCGTTTGGAAATAAGAAAAGCTTACTTCCCCCGTTTTTTAAAATCACAGCTTCTAGAAGGTTTACATGATTTCTTAAAAAACACGAGTTTTTAGAAAATGTTTTTTATTTCATAAATGGAATCAACAAAGTATGCACATTCTACGTCATAACTACTTTCTATAGTTTGCGCACGCTTCCGATAATTAGAAAAGCTTACTTCCCCCGTTTTTTAAAATCACAGCTTCTAGAAGGTTTACACGATTTCGTAAAAAACACGACTTTTTAGAAAATGTGTTTTATTTCATAAATGGAATCTACAAAGTATGCACATTCTACGTCATAACGACTTTCTATAGTTTGCACATGCGTCCGGAAATAAGAAAAGCTTACTTCCCCCGTTTTTTAAAATCACATCTTCTAGAAGTTTTACATGATTTTTTAAAAAACACGAGTTTTTAGAAAATTTGTTTTATTTCATAAATGGAATCTACAAAGTATGCACATTCTATGTCATAACGACTTTTTATAGTTTGTGCATGCGTCCGGAAATAAGAAACGCTTACATCCACCGTTTTTTAAAATCACAGCTTCTAGAAGGTTTACATGATTTCGTAAAAAACACTAGTTTTTAGAAAATGTGTTTTATTTCATAAATGGAATCAACAAAGTATGCACATTCTACGTCATAACGACTTTGTATTGTTTGCGCATGCGTGTGGAAATAAGAAACGCTTACTTCCACCGTTTTTTAAAATCACAACTTCTAGAAGGTTTACATGATTTCGTAAAAAACACGAGTTCTTAGAAAATGTGTTTTATTTCATAAATGGAATCTACAAAGTATGCACATTCTACGTCATAACGACATTCTATAGTTTGCGCATGCATCCGGAAAAAAGAGAAGCTTACTTCCACCGTTTTTTAAAATCACAGCTTCTAGAAGGTTTACATGATTTCGTAAAAAACACAAGTTTTTAGAAAATGTGTTTTATTTCATAAATGGAATCTACAAAGTATGCACATTCTACGTCATAACGACTTTCTATAGTTTGCGCATCCGTCCGGAAATAAGAAAAGCTTACTTCCACCGTTATTTAAAATCACAGCTTCTAGAAGGTTTACATGATTTCTTAAAAAACACGAGTTTTTAGAAAATGTGTTTTATTTCATAAAAGGAATCAACAAAGTATGCACATTCTACATCATAACAACTTTCTATAGTTTGCGCATGCGTTTGGAAATAAGAAAAGCTTACTTCCCCCGTTTTTTAAAATCACAGCTTCTAGAAGATTTACATGATTTCTTAAAAAACACAAGTTTTTATAAAATGTGTTTTATTTAATAAATAGAATCAACAAAGTATGCACATTCTACGTCATAACGACTTTCTATAATTTGCACATGCGTCCGGAAATAAGAAAAGCTTACTTCCACCGTTTTTCAAAATCACAGCTTCTAGAAGGTTTACATGATTTTGTAAAAAACACGAGTTTTTAGAAAATGTGTTTTATTTCATAAATGGAATCAACAAAGCATGCACATTCTACGTCATAAGAACTTTCTATAGATTATGCATGCGTTTGGAAATAAGAAAAGATTACTTCCCCCATTTTTCAAAATCACAGCTTCTAGAAGGTTTACATGATTTCTTAAAAAACACGAGTTTTTAGAAAATGTGTTTTATTTCATAAATGGAATCAACAAAGTATGCACATTCTACATCATAACAACTTTCTATAGTTTGCGCATTCGTCCGGAAATAAGAAAAGCTTACTTCCACCGTTTTTTAAAATCACAGCTTCTAGAAGGATTACATGATTTCGTAAAAAACACGACTTTTTAGAAAATGTGTTTTATTTGATAAATGGAATCTACAAAGTATGCACATTCTACGTCATAACGACTTTCTATAGTTTGTGCATGCATCCGGAAAAAAGAGAAGCTTACTTCCACCGTTTTTTAAAATCACAGCTTCTAGAAGGTTTACATGATTTCGTAAAAAACACAAGTTTTTAGAAAATGTGTTTTATTTCATAAATTGAATCTACAAAGTATGCACATTCTACGTCATAACGACTTTCTATAGTTTGCGCATGCGTCCGGAAATAAGAAAAGCTTACTTCCAACGTTTTTTAAAATCACGGCTTCTAGAAGGTTTACATGATTTCGTAAAAAACACGAGTTTTTAGAAAATGTGTTTTATTTGATAAATGGAATCTACAAAGTATGCACATTCTACGTGATAACGACTTTCTATAGTTTGCGCATGCGTCCGGAAATAAGAAAAGCTTACTCGTCCCGTTTTTTAAAATCACAGCTTCTAGAAGGTTTACATGATTTCGTAAAAAACATGAGTTTTTAGAAAACGTGTTTTATTTCATAAATGGAATCAACAAAGTATTCACATTCTACGTCATAACGACTTTGTATTGTTTGCGCAAGCGTCCGGAAATAACAAAAGCTTACTTCCACCGTTTTTTAAAATCACAGCTTCTAGAAGGTTTACATGATTTCGTAAAAAACACGAGTTTTTAGAAAATGTGTTTTATTTCATAAATGGAATCTACAAAGTATGCACATTCTACGTCATAACGGCTTTCTATTGTTTGCGCATGCGTCCGGAAATAAGAAAAGCTTACTTCCACCGTTTTTTAAAATCACATCTTCTAGAAGGTTTACATGATTTCGTAAAAAGCACGAGTTTTTCGAAAATGTGTTTTATTTCATAAATAGAATCAACAAAGTATGCACATTCTAGGTCATAACGAGTTTCTATAGTTTGCAAATGCGTCCGGAAATAAGAAAAGCTTACTTCCATCGTTTTTTAAAATCACAGCTTCTAGAAGGTTTACATGATTTCGTAAAAAACACGAGTTTTTAGAAAATGTGTTTTATTTCATAAATGGAATCAACAAAGTATGCACATTCTACCTCATAACGACTTTCTATAGTTTGCGCATGCGTCCGGAAATAAGAAAAGCTTACTTCCACCGATTTTCAAAATCACAGCTTCTAGAAGGTTTACATGATTTCGTAAAATACACGAGTTTTTAGAAAATGTATTTTATTTCATAAATGGAATCTACAAAGTATGCACATTCTACGTCATAACGACTTTGTATAGTTTGTGCATGCGTCCGGAAATAACAAAAGCTTACTTCCACCGTTTTTTAAAATCACAGCTTCTAGAAGGTTTACATGATTTCGTAAAAAACACGAGTTTTTAGAAAATGTGTTTTATTTCATAAATGGAATATACAAAGTATGCACATTCTACGTCATAACTACTTTGTATTGTTTGTGCATGCATCCGGAAATAACAAAAGCTTACTTCCACCGTTTTTTAAAATAACAGCTTCTAGAAGGTTTACATGATTTCGTAAAAAACACGAGTTTTTAGAAAATGTGTTTTATTTCATAAATGAAATCTACAAAGTATGCACATTCTATGTCATAACGACTTTCTATAGTTTGCGCATGCGTCCGGAAATAAGAAAAGCTTACTTCCACCGTTTTTTAAAATCACAGCTTCTAGAAGGTTTACATGATTTTTTAAAAAACACGAGTTTTTAGAAAATTTGTTTTATTTCATAAATGGAATCTACAAAGTATGCACATTCTATGTCATAACGACTTTTTATAGTTTGTGCATGCGTCCGGAAATAAGAAACGCTTACATCCACCGTTTTTTAAAATCACAGCTTCTAGAAGGTTTACATGATTTCGTAAAAAACACGAGTTTTTAGAAAATGTGTTTTATTTCATAAATGGAATCAACAAAGTATGCACATTCTACGTCATAACGACTTTGTATTGTTTGCGCATGCGTGTGGAAATAAGAAAAGCTTACTTCCACCGTTTTTTAAAATCACAGCTTCTAGAAGGTTTACATGATTTCGTAAAAAACACGAGTTCTTAGAAAATGTGTTTTATTTCAAAAATGGAATCTACAAAGTATGCACATTGTACGTCATAACGACATTCTATAGTTTGCGCATGCGTCCGGAAAAAAGAGAAGCTTACTTCTACCGTTTCTTAAAATCACAGCTTCTAGAAGGTTTACATGATTTCGTAAAAAACACAAGTTTTTAGAAAATGTGTTTTATTTCATAAATGGAATCTACAAAGTATGCACATTCTACGTCATAACAACTTTCTATAGTTTGCGCATGCGTCCGGAAATAAGAAAAGCTTACTTCCACCGTTATTTAAAATCACAGCTTCTAGAAGGTTTACATGATTTCTTAAAAAACACGAGTTTTTAGAAAATGTGTTTTATTTCATAAATGGAATCAACAAAGTATGCACATTCTACGTCATAACTAATTTCTATAGTTTGCGCACGCTTCCGAAAATAAGAAAAGCTTACTTCCCCCGTTTTTTAAAATCACAGCTTCTAGAAGGTTTACACGATTTCGTAAAAAACACGAGTTTTTAGAAAATGTGTTTTATTTCATAAATGGAATCTACAAAGTATGCACATTCTACGTAATAACGACTTTCTATAGTTTGCGCATGCGTCCGGAAATAAGAAAAGCTTACTTCCACCGTTTTTTAAAATCACAGCTTCTAGAAGGTTTACATGATTTCGTAAAAAACACGAGTTTTTAGAAAATGTGTTTTATTTGATAAATGGAATCTACAAAGTATGCACATTCTACGTCATAACAACTTTCTATAGTTTGCGCATGCGTCCGGAAATAAGAAAAGCTTACTTGTCCCGTTTTTTAAAATCACAGCTTCTAGAAGGTTTACATGATTTCGTAAAAAACACGAGTTTTTAGAAAATGTGTTTTATTTCATAAATGGAATCTACAAAGTATGCACATTCTACGTCATAACGACTTTGTATTGTTTGCGCAAGCGTCCGGTAATAACAAAAGCTTACTTCCACCGTTTTTTAAAATCATAGCTTCTAGAAGGTTTACATGATTTCGTAAAAAACACGAGTTTTTAGAAAATGTGTTTTATTTCATAAATGGAATCTACAAAGTATGCACATTCTACGTCATAACGGCTTTCTATTGTTTGCGCATCCGTCCGGAAATAAGAAAAGCTTACTTCCACCGTTTTTTAAAATCACATCTTCTAGAAGGTTTACATGATTTCGTAAAAAGCACGAGTTTTTAGAAAATGTGTTTTATTTCATAAATAGAATCAACAAAAGTATGCACATTCTACGTCATAACGACTTTCTATAGTTTGCACATGCGTCCCGAAATAAGAAAAGCTTACTTCCATCATTTTTTTAAATCACAACTTCTAGAAGGTTTACATGATTTCGTAAAAACCACAAGTTTTTAGAAAATCTGTTTTATTTCATAAATGGAATCAACAAAGTATGCACATTCTACCTCATAACGACTTTCTATAGTTTGCGCATGCGTCCGGAAATAAGAAAAGCTTACTTCCACCGATTTTTAAAATCACAGCTTCTAGAAGGTTTACATGATTTCGTAAAATACACGAGTTTTTAGAAAATGTATTTTATTTCATAAATGGAATCTACAAAGTATGCACATTCTACGTCATAACGACTTTGTATAGTTTGCGCATGCGTCCGGAAATAACAAAAGCTTACTTCCAACGTTTTTTAAAATCACAACTTCTAGAAGGTTTACATGATTTCGTAAAAAACACGAGTTTTTAGAAAATGTGTTTTATTTCATAAATGGAATCTACAAAGTATGCACATTCTACGTCATAACGACTTTGTATTGTTTGTGCATGCATCCGGAAATAACAAAAGCTTACTTCCACCGTTTTTTAAAATCACAGCTTCTACAAGGTTTACATGATTTCATAAAAAACACGAGTTTTTAGAAAATGTGTTTTATTTCATAAATGGAATCTACAAAGTATGCACATTCTACGTCATAACGACTTTCTATAGTTTGCGCATGCGTCCGGAAATAAGAAAAGCTTACTTCCACCGTTTTTTAAAATCACATCTTCTAGAAGGTTTACATGATTTCTTAAAAAGCATGAGTTCTTAGAAAATGTGTTTTATTTCATAAATGGAATCAACAAAGTATGCACATTCTACGTCATAACGACTTTCTATAGTTTGCGCATGCGTCCGGAAATAACAAAAGCTTACTTCCACCGTTTTTTAAAATCACAGCTTCTATAAGGTTTGCATGATTTCATAAAAAACACGAGTTTTTAGAAAATGTGTTTTATTTCATAAATGGAATCTACAAAGTATGCACATTCTACGTCATAACGACTTTGTATTGTTTGCGCAAGCGTCCGGAAATAAGAAAAGCTTACTTCCACCGTTTTTTAAAATCACAACTTCTAGAAGGTTTACACGATTTCGTAAAAAACACGAGTTTTTAGATAATGTGTTTTATTTCATAAATGGAATCTACAAAGTATGCATATTCTACTTCATAACGACTTTCTATAGTTTGCGCATGCGTCCGGAAATAAGAAAAGCTTACTTCCACCATTTTTTAAAATCACGGCTTCTAGAAGGTTTACATGATTTCGTAAAAAATACGAGTTTTTAGAAAATGTGTTTTATTTGATAAATGGAATCTACAAAGTATGCACATTCTACGTCATAACGACTTTCTATAGTTTGCGCATGCGTCCGGAAATAAGAAAACCTTACTCGTCCCGTTTTTTGAAATCATAGCTTCTAGAAGGTTTACATGATTTCGTAAAAAACACGAGTTTTTAGAAAATGTGTTTTATTTCATAAATGGAATCTACAAAGTATGCACATTCTACGTCATAACGGCTTTCTATTGTTTGCGCATCCGTCCGGAAATAAGAAAAGCTTACTTCCACCGTTTTTTAAAATCACATCTTCTAGAAGGTTTACATGATTTCGTAAAAAGCACGAGTTTTTAGAAAATGTGTTTTATTTCATAAATAGAATCAACAAAAGTATGCACATTCTACGTCATAACGACTTTCTATAGTTTGCACATGCGTCCCGAAATAAGAAAAGCTTACTTCCATCGTTTTTTTAAATCACAACTTCTAGAAGGTTTACATGATTTCGTAAAAAACACAAGTTTTTAGAAAATGTGTTTTATTTCATAAATGGAATCAACAAAGTATGCACATTCTACCTCATAACGACTTTCTATAGTTTGCGCATGCGTCCGGAAATAAGAAAAGCTTACTTCCACCGATTTTTAAAATCACAGCTTCTAGAAGGTTTACATGATTTCGTAAAATACACGAGTTTTTAGAAAATGTATTTTATTTCATAAATGGAATCTACAAAGTATGCACATTCTACGTCATAACGACTTTGTATAGTTTGCGCATGCGTCCGGAAATAACAAAAGCTTACTTCCAACGTTTTTTAAAATCACAACTTCTAGAAGGTTTACATGATTTCGTAAAAAACACGAGTTTTTAGAAAATGTGTTTTATTTCATAAATGGAATCTACAAAGTATGCACATTCTACGTCATAACGACTTTGTATTGTTTGTGCATGCATCCGGAAATAACAAAAGCTTACTTCCACCGTTTTTTAAAATCACAGCTTCTATAAGGTTTACATGATTTCATAAAAAACACGAGTTTTTAGAAAATGTGTTTTATTTCATAAATGGAATCTACAAAGTATGCACATTCTACGTCATAACGACTTTCTATAGTTTGCTCATGCGTCCGGAAATAAGAAAAGCTTACTTCCACCGTTTTTTAAAATCGCATCTTCTAGAAGGTTTACATGATTTCTTAAAAAGCATGAGTTCTTAGAAAATGTGTTTTATTTCATAAATGGAATCAACAAAGTATGCACATTCTACGTCATAACGACTTTCTATAGTTTGCGCATGCGTCCGGAAATAACAAAAGCTTACTTCCACCGTTTTTTAAAATCACAGCTTCTATAAGGTTTGCATGATTTCATAAAAAACACGAGTTTTTAGAAAATGTATTTTATTTCATAAATGGAATCTACAAAGTATGCACATTCTACGTCATAACGACTTTGTATTGTTTGCGCAAGCGTCCGGAAATAAGAAAAGCTTACTTCCACCGTTTTTTAAAATCACAACTTCTAGAAGGTTTACACGATTTCGTAAAAAACACGAGTTTTTAGATAATGTGTTTTATTTCATAAATGGAATCTACAAAGTATGCATATTCTACTTCATAACGACTTTCTATAGTTTGCGCATGCGTCCGGAAATCAGAAAAGCTTACTTCCACCATTTTTTAAAATCACGGCTTCTAGAAGGTTTACATGATTTCGTAAAAAATACGAGTTTTTAGAAAATGTGTTTTATTTGATAAATGGAATCTACAAAGTATGCACATTCTACGTCATAACGACTTTCTATAGTTTGCGCATGCGTCTGGAAATAAGAAAAGCTTACTCGTCCCGTTTTTTAAAATCACGGCTTCTAGAAGGTTTACATGATTTCGTAAAAAACAAGAGTTTTTAGAAAATGTGTTTTATTTCATAAATGGAATCTACAAAGTATGCACATTCTACGTCATAACGACTTTGTATTGTTTGCGCAAGCGTCTGGAAATAACAAAAGCTTACTTCCCCCGTTTTTTAAAATCACAGCTTCTAGAAGGTTTACATGATTTCGTAAAAAACACGTGTTTTTAGAAAATGTGTTTTATTTATTAAATGAAATCTACAAAGTATGCACATTCTACGTCATAACGGCTTTCTATTGTTTGCGCATGCGTCCGGAAATAAGAAAAGCTTACTTCCACCGTTTTTTAAAATCACATCTTCTAGAAGGTTTACATGATTTCGTAAAAAACACGAATTTTTAGAAAATGTGTTTTATTTCATAAATAGAATCAACAAAGTATGCACATTCTACGTCATAACGACTTTCTATAGTTTGCACATGCGTCCGGAAATAAGAAAAGCTTACTTCCCTCGTTTTTTAAAATCGCAGCTTCTAGAAGGTTTACATGATTTCGTAAAAAACACGAGTTTTTAGAAAATGTGTTTTATTTATTAAATGAAATCTACAAAGTATGCACATTCTACGTCATAACGGCTTTCTATTGTTTGCGCATGCGTCCGGAAATAAGAAAAGCTTACTTCCACCGTTTTTTAAAATCACATCTTCTAGAAGGTTTACATGATTTCGTAAAAAACACGAGTTTTTAGAAATTTTGTTTTATTTCATAAATGGAATCAACAAAGTATGCACATTCTACCTCATAACGACTTTCTATAGTTTGCGCATGCGTCCGGAAATAAGAAAAGCTTACTTCCACCGATTTTTAAAATCACAGCTTCTAGAAGGTTTACATGATTTCGTAAAATACACGAGTTTTTAGAAAATGTATTTTATTTCATAAATGGAATCTACAAAGTATGCACATTCTACGTCATAACAACTTTGTATAGTTTGCGCATGCGTCCGGAAATAACAAAAGCTTACTTCCAACGTTTTTTCAAAACACAGCTTGTAGAAGGTTTACATGCTTTCGTAAAAAACACGAGTTTTTAGAAAATGTGTTTTATTTCATAAATGGAATCTACAATGTATGCACATTCTACGTCATAACGACTTTGTATTGTTTGCGCATGCATCCGGAAATAACAAAAGCTTACTTCCACCGTTTTTTAAAATCACAGCTTCTAGAAGGTTTACATGATTTCATAAATAACACGAGTTTTTAGAAAATGTGTTTTATTTGATAAATGGAATCTACAAAGTATGCACATTCTACGTCATAACGACTTTCTATAGTTTGCGCATGCGTCCGGAAATAAGAAAAGCTTACTCGTCCCGTTTTTTAAAATCACGGCTTCTAGAAGGTTTACATGATTTCGTAAAAAACAAGAGTTTTTAGAAAATGTGTTTTATTTCATAAATGGAATCTACAAAGTATGCACATTCTACGTCATAACGACTTTGTATTGTTTGCGCAAGCGTCTGGAAATAACAAAAGCTTACTTCCCCCGTTTTTTAAAATCACAGCTTCTAGAAGGTTTACATGATTTCGTAAAAAACACGTGTTTTTAGAAAATGTGTTTTATTTATTAAATGAAATCTACAAAGTATGCACATTCTACGTCATAACGGCTTTCTATTGTTTGCGCATGCGTCCGGAAATAAGAAAAGCTTACTTCCACCGTTTTTTAAAATCACATCTTCTAGAAGGTTTACATGATTTCGTAAAAAACACGAGTTTTTAGAAAATGTGTTTTATTTCATAAATAGAATCAACAAAGTATGCACATTCTACGTCATAACGACTTTCTATAGTTTGCACATGCGTCCGGAAATAAGAAAAGCTTACTTCCCTCGTTTTTTAAAATCGCAGCTTCTAGAAGGTTTACATGATTTCGTAAAAAACACGCGTTTTTAGAAAATGTGTTTTATTTATTAAATGAAATCTACAAAGTATGCACATTCTACGTCATAACGGCTTTCTATTGTTTGCGCATGCGTCCGGAAATAAGAAAAGCTTACTTCCACCGATTTTTAAAATCACATCTTCTAGAAGGTTTACATGATTTCGTAAAAAACAAGAGTTTTTAGAAATTGTGTTTTATTTCATAAATGGAATCAACAAAGTATGCACATTCTACCTCATAACGACTTTCTATAGTTTGCGCATGCGTCCGGAAATAAGAAAAGCTTACTTCCACCGATTTTTAAAATCATAGCTTCTAGAAGGTTTACATGATTTCGTAAAATACACGAGTTTTTAGAAAATGTATTTTATTTCATAAATGGAATCTACAAAGTATGCACATTCTACGTCATAACAACTTTGTATAGTTTGCGCATGCGTCCGGAAATAACAAAAGCTTACTTCCAACGTTTTTTCAAAACACAGCTTCTAGAAGGTTTACATGATTTCGTAAAAAACACGAGTTTTTAGAAAATGTGTTTTATTTCATAAATGGAATCTACAATGTATGCACATTCTACGTCATAACGACTTTGTATTGTTTGCGCATGCATCCGGAAATAACAAAAGCTTACTTCCACCGTTTTTTAAAATCACAGCTTCTAGAAGGTTTACATGATTTCATAAATAACACGAGTTTTTAGAAAATGTGTTTTATTTCATAAATGGAATCTACAAAGTATGCACATTCTACATCATAACGACTTTCTATAGTTTGCGCATGCATCCGGAAATAAGAAAAGCTTACTTCCAACGTTTTTTAAAATCACAACTTCTAGAAGGTTTACATGATTTCGTAAAAAACACGAGTTTTTAGAAAATGTGTTTTATTTCATAAATGGAATCTACAAAGTATGCACATTCTACGTCATAACGACTTTGTATTGTTTGTGCATGCATCCGGAAATAACAAAAGCTTACTTCCACCGTTTTTTAAAATCACAGCTTCTATAAGGTTTACATGATTTCATAAAAAACACGAGTTTTTAGAAAATGTGTTTTATTTCATAAATGGAATCTACAAAGTATGCACATTCTACGTCATAACGACTTTCTATAGTTTGCTCATGCGTCCGGAAATAAGAAAAGCTTACTTCCACCGTTTTTTAAAATCGCATCTTCTAGAAGGTTTACATGATTTCTTAAAAAGCATGAGTTCTTAGAAAATGTGTTTTATTTCATAAATGGAATCAACAAAGTATGCACATTCTACGTCATAACGACTTTCTATAGTTTGCGCATGCGTCCGGAAATAACAAAAGCTTACTTCCACCGTTTTTTAAAATCACAGCTTCTATAAGGTTTGGATGATTTCATAAAAAACACGAGTTTTTAGAAAATGTGTTTTATTTCATAAATGGAATCTACAAAGTATGCACATTCTACGTCATAACGACTTTGTATTGTTTGCGCAAGCGTCCGGAAATAAGAAAAGCTTACTTCCACCGTTTTTTAAAATCACAACTTCTAGAAGGTTTACACGATTTCGTAAAAAACACGAGTTTTTAGATAATGTGTTTTATTTCATAAATGGAATCTACAAAGTATGCATATTCTACTTCATAACGACTTTCTATAGTTTGCGCATGCGTCCGGAAATCAGAAAAGCTTACTTCCACCATTTTTTAAAATCACGGCTTCTAGAAGGTTTACATGATTTCGTAAAAAATACGAGTTTTTAGAAAATGTGTTTTATTTGATAAATGGAATCTACAAAGTATGCACATTCTACGTCATAACGACTTTCTATAGTTTGCGCATGCGTCTGGAAATAAGAAAAGCTTACTCGTCCCGTTTTTTAAAATCACGGCTTCTAGAAGGTTTACATGATTTCGTAAAAAACAAGAGTTTTTAGAAAATGTGTTTTATTTCATAAATGGAATCAACAAAGTATGCACATTCTACGTCATAACGACTTTGTATTGTTTGCGCAAGCATCTGGAAATAACAAAAGCTTACTTCCCCCGTTTTTTAAAATCACAGCTTCTAGAAGGTTTACATGATTTCGTAAAAAACACGTGTTTTTAGAAAATGTGTTTTATTTATTAAATGAAATCTACAAAGTATGCACATTCTACGTCATAACGGCTTTCTATTGTTTGCGCATGCGTCCGGAAATAAGAAAAGCTTACTTCCACCGTTTTTTAAAATCACATCTTCTAGAAGGTTTACATGATTTCGTAAAAAACACGAGTTTTTAGAAAATGTGTTTTATTTCATAAATAGAATCAACAAAGTATGCACATTCTACGTCATAACGACTTTCTATAGTTTGCACATGCGTCCGGAAATAAGAAAAGCTTACTTCCCTCGTTTTTTAAAATCGCAGCTTCTAGAAGGTTTACATGATTTCGTAAAAAACACGAGTTTTTAGAAAATGTGTTTTATTTATTAAATGAAATCTACAAAGTATGCACATTCTACGTCATAACGGCTTTCTATAGTTTGCGCATGCGTCCGGAAATAAGAAAAGCTTACTTCCACCGTTTTTTAAAATCACAGCTTCTAGAAGGTTTACATGATTTCGTAAAATACACGAGTTCTTAGAAAATGTATTTTATTTCATAAATGGAATCTACAAAGTATGCACATTCTACGTGATAACGACTTTGTATAGTTTGCGCATGCGACCGGAAATAACAAAAGCTTACTTCCAACGTTTTTTAAAATCACAGCTTCTAGAAGGTTTACATGATTTCGTAAAAAACACGAGTTTTTAGAAAATGTGTTTTATTTGATAAATGGAATCGACAAAGTATGCACATTCTACGTCATAACGACTTTCTATAGTTTGCGCATGCGTCCGGAAATAAGAAAAGCTTACTTCCCCCGTTTTTTAAAATCACAGCTTCTAGAAGGTTTACATGATTTCTTAAAAAACACGAGTTTTTAGAAAATGTGTTTTCTTTCATAAATGGAATCAACAAATTATGCACATTCTATGTCATAACTACTTTCTATAGTTTGCGCATGCGTTTGGAAATAAGAAAAGCTTACTTCCCCCGTTTTTTAAAATCACAGCTTCTAGAAGGTTTACATGATTTCTTAAAAAACACGAGTTTTTAGAAAATGTGTTTTATTTCATAAATGGAATCAACAAAGTATGCACATTCTACGTCATAACTACTTTCTATAGTTTGCGCACGCTTCCGATAATTAGAAAAGCTTACTTCCCCCGTTTTTTAAAATCACAGCTTCTAGAAGGTTTACACGATTTCGTAAAAAACACGACTTTTTAGAAAATGTGTTTTATTTCATAAATGGAATCTACAAAGTATGCACATTCTACGTCATAATGACTTTCTATAGTTTGCGCATGCGTCCGGAAATAAGAAAAGCTTACTTCCCCCGTTTTTTAAAATCACATCTTCTAGAAGTTTTACATGATTTTTTAAAAAACACGAGTTTTTAGAAAATTTGTTTTATTTCATAAATGGAATCTACAAAGTATGCACATTCTATGTCATAACGACTTTTTATAGTTTGTGCATGCGTCCGGAAATAAGAAACGCTTACATCCACCGTTTTTTAAAATCACAGCTTCTAGAAGGTTTACATGATTTCGTAAAAAACACTAGTTTTTAGAAAATGTGTTTTATTTCATAAATGGAATCAACAAAGTATGCACATTCTACGTCATAACGACTTTGTATTGTTTGCGCATGCGTGTGGAAATAAGAAACGCTTACTTCCACCGTTTTTTAAAATCACAACTTCTAGAAGGTTTACATGATTTCGTAAAAAACACGAGTTCTTAGAAAATGTGTTTTATTTCATAAATGGAATCTACAAAGTATGCACATTCTACGTCATAACGACATTCTATAGTTTGCGCATGCATCCGGAAAAAAGAGAAGCTTACTTCCACCGTTTTTTAAAATCACAGCTTCTAGAAGGTTTACATGATTTCGTAAAAAACACAAGTTTTTAGAAAATGTGTTTTATTTCATAAATGGAATCTACAAAGTATGCACATTCTACGTCATAACGACTTTCTATAGTTTGCGCATGCGTCCGGAAATAAGAAAAGCTTACTTCCACCGTTATTTAAAATCACAGCTTCTAGAAGGTTTACATGATTTCTTAAAAAACACGAGTTTTTAGAAAATGTGTTTTATTTCATAAAAGGAATCAACAAAGTATGCACATTCTACATCATAACAACTTTCTATAGTTTGCGCATGCGTTTGGAAATAAGAAAAGCTTACTTCCCCCGTTTTTTAAAATCACAGCTTCTAGAAGATTTACATGATTTCTTAAAAAACACAAGTTTTTATAAAATGTGTTTTATTTAATAAATAGAATCAACAAAGTATGCACATTCTACGTCATAACGACTTTATATAATTTGCACATGCGTCCGGAAATAAGAAAAGCTTACTTCCACCGTTTTTCAAAATCACAGCTTCTAGAAGGTTTACATGATTTTGTAAAAAACACGAGTTTTTAGAAAATGTGTTTTATTTCATAAATGGAATCAACAAAGCATGCACATTCTACGTCATAAGAACTTTCTATAGATTATGCATGCGTTTGGAAATAAGAAAATATTACTTCCCCCATTTTTCAAAATCACAGCTTCTAGAAGGTTTACATGATTTCTTAAAAAACACGAGTTTTTAGAAAATGTGTTTTATTTCATAAATGGAATCAACAAAGTATGCACATTCTACATCATAACAACTTTCTATAGTTTGCGCATTCGTCCGGAAATAAGAAAAGCTTACTTCCACCGTTTTTTAAAATCACAGCTTCTAGAAGGATTACATGATTTCGTAAAAAACACGACTTTTTAGAAAATGTGTTTTATTTGATAAATGGAATCTACAAAGTATGCACATTCTACGTCATAACGACTTTCTATAGTTTGCGCATGCATCCGGAAAAAAGAGAAGCTTACTTCCACCGTTTTTTAAAATCACAGCTTCTAGAAGGTTTACATGATTTCGTAAAAAACACAAGTTTTTAGAAAATGTGTTTTATTTCATAAATGGAATCTACAAAGTATGCACATTCTACGTCATAACGACTTTCTATAGTTTGCGCATGCGTCCGGAAATAAGAGAAGCTTACTTCCACCGTTTTTTAAAATCACGGCTTCTAGAAGGTTTACATGATTTCGTAAAAAACACGAGTTTTTAGAAAATGTGTTTTATTTGATAAATGGAATCTACAAAGTATGCACATTCTACGTGATAACGACTTTCTATAGTTTGCGCATGCGTCCGGAAATAAGAAAAGCTTACTCGTCCCGTTTTTTAAAATCACAGCTTCTAGAAGGTTTACATTATTTCGTAAAAAACATGAGTTTTTAGAAAACGTGTTTTATTTCATAAATGGAATCAACAAAGTATTCACATTCTACGTCATAACGACTTTGTATTGTTTGCGCAAGCGTCCGGAAATAACAAAAGCTTACTTCCACCGTTTTTTAAAATCACAGCTTCTAGAAGGTTTACATGATTTCGTAAAAAACACGAGTTTTTAGAAAATGAGTTTTATTTCATAAATGGAATCTACAAAGTATGCACATTCTACGTCATAACGGCTTTCTATTGTTTGCGCATGCGTCCGGAAATAAGAAAAGCTTACTTCCACCGTTTTTTAAAATCACATCTTCTAGAAGGTTTACATGATTTCTTAAAAAGCATGAGTTCTTAGAAAATGTGTTTTATTTCATAAATGGAATCAACAAAGTATGCACATTCTACGTCATAACGACTTTCTATAGTTTGCGCATGCGTCCGGAAATAACAAAAGCTTACTTCCACCGTTTTTTAAAATCACAGCTTCTATAAGGTTTGCATGATTTCATAAAAAACACGAGTTTTTAGAAAATGTGTTTTATTTCATAAATGGAATCTACAAAGTATGCACATTCTACGTCATAACGACTTTGTATTGTTTGCGCAAGCGTCCGGAAATAAGAAAAGCTTACTTCCACCGTTTTTTAAAATCACAACTTCTAGAAGGTTTACACGATTTCGTAAAAAACACGAGTTTTTAGATAATGTGTTTTATTTCATAAATGGAATCTACAAAGTATGCATATTCTACTTCATAACGACTTTCTATAGTTTGCGCATGCGTCCGGAAATAAGAAAAGCTTACTTCCACCATTTTTTAAAATCACGGCTTCTAGAAGGTTTACATGATTTCGTAAAAAACACAAGTTTTTAGAAAATGTGTTTTATTTCATAAATGGAATCAACAAAGTATGCACATTCTACCTCATAACGACTTTCTATAGTTTGCGCATGCGTCCGGAAATAAGAAAAGCTTACTTCCACCGATTTTTAAAATCACAGCTTCTAGAAGGTTTACATGATTTCGTAAAATACACGAGTTTTTAGAAAATGTATTTTATTTCATAAATGGAATCTACAAAGTATGCACATTCTACGTCATAACGACTTTGTATAGTTTGCGCATGCGTCCGGAAATAACAAAAGCTTACTTCCAACGTTTTTTAAAATCACAACTTCTAGAAGGTTTACATGATTTCGTAAAAAACACGAGTTTTTAGAAAATGTGTTTTATTTCATAAATGGAATCTACAAAGTATGCACATTCTACGTCATAACGACTTTGTATTGTTTGTGCATGCATCCGGAAATAACAAAAGCTTACTTCCACCGTTTTTTAAAATCACAGCTTCTACAAGGTTTACATGATTTCATAAAAAACACGAGTTTTTAGAAAATGTGTTTTATTTCATAAATGGAATCTACAAAGTATGCACATTCTACGTCATAACGACTTTCTATAGTTTGCGCATGCGTCCGGAAATAAGAAAAGCTTACTTCCACCGTTTTTTAAAATCACATCTTCTAGAAGGTTTACATGATTTCTTAAAAAGCATGAGTTCTTAGAAAATGTGTTTTATTTCATAAATGGAATCAACAAAGTATGCACATTCTACGTCATAACGACTTTCTATAGTTTGCGCATGCGTCCGGAAATAACAAAAGCTTACTTCCACCGTTTTTTAAAATCACAGCTTCTATAAGGTTTGCATGATTTCATAAAAAACACGAGTTTTTAGAAAATGTGTTTTATTTCATAAATTGAATCTACAAAGTATGCACATTCTACGTCATAACGACTTTGTATTGTTTCCGCAAGCGTCCGGAAATAAGAAAAGCTTACTTCCACCGTTTTTTAAAATCACAACTTCTAGAAGGTTTACACGATTTCGTAAAAAACACGAGTTTTTAGATAATGTGTTTTATTTCATAAATGGAATCTACAAAGTATGCATATTCTACTTCATAACGACTTTCTATAGTTTGCGCATGCGTCCGGAAATAAGAAAAGCTTACTTCCACCATTTTTTAAAATCACGGCTTCTAGAAGGTTTACATGATTTCGTAAAAAATACGAGTTTTTAGAAAATGTGTTTTATTTGATAAATGGAATCTACAAAGTATGCACATTCTACGTCATAACGACTTTCTATAGTTTGCGCATGCGTCCGGAAATAAGAAAACCTTACTCGTCCCGTTTTTTGAAATCATAGCTTCTAGAAGGTTTACATGATTTCGTAAAAAACACGAGTTTTTAGAAAATGTGTTTTATTTCATAAATGGAATCTACAAAGTATGCACATTCTACGTCATAACGGCTTTCTATTGTTTGCGCATCCGTCCGGAAATAAGAAAAGCTTACTTCCACCGTTTTTTAAAATCACATCTTCTAGAAGGTTTACATGATTTCGTAAAAAGCACGAGTTTTTAGAAAATGTGTTTTATTTCATAAATAGAATCAACAAAAGTATGCACATTCTACGTCATAACGACTTTCTATAGTTTGCACATGCGTCCCGAAATAAGAAAAGCTTACTTCCATCGTTTTTTTAAATCACAACTTCTAGAAGGTTTACATGATTTCGTAAAAAAACACAAGTTTTTAGAAAATGTGTTTTATTTCATAAATGGAATCAACAAAGTATGCACATTCTACCTCATAACGACTTTCTATAGTTTGCGCATGCGTCCGGAAATAAGAAAAGCTTACTTCCACCGATTTTTAAAATCACAGCTTCTAGAAGGTTTACATGATTTCGTAAAATACACGAGTTTTTAGAAAATGTATTTTATTTCATAAATGGAATCTACAAAGTATGCACATTCTACGTCATAACGACTTTGTATAGTTTGCGCATGCGTCCGGAAATAACAAAAGCTTACTTCCAACGTTTTTTAAAATCACAACTTCTAGAAGGTTTACATGATTTCGTAAAAAACACGAGTTTTTAGAAAATGTGTTTTATTTCATAAATGGAATCTACAAAGTATGCACATTCTACGTCATAACGACTTTGTATTGTTTGTGCATGCATCCGGAAATAACAAAAGCTTACTTCCACCGTTTTTTAAAATCACAGCTTCTATAAGGTTTACATGATTTCATAAAAAACACGAGTTTTTAGAAAATGTGTTTTATTTCATAAATGGAATCTACAAAGTATGCACATTCTACGTCATAACGACTTTCTATAGTTTGCTCATGCGTCCGGAAATAAGAAAAGCTTACTTCCACCGTTTTTTAAAATCGCATCTTCTAGAAGGTTTACATGATTTCTTAAAAAGCATGAGTTCTTAGAAAATGTGTTTTATTTCATAAATGGAATCAACAAAGTATGCACATTCTACGTCATAACGACTTTCTATAGTTTGCGCATGCGTCCGGAAATAACAAAAGCTTACTTCCACCGTTTTTTAAAATCACAGCTTCTATAAGGTTTGCATGATTTCATAAAAAACACGAGTTTTTAGAAAATGTGTTTTATTTCATAAATGGAATCTACAAAGTATGCACATTCTACGTCATAACGACTTTGTATTGTTTGCGCAAGCGTCCGGAAATAAGAAAAGCTTACTTCCACCGTTTTTTAAAATCACAACTTCTAGAAGGTTTACACGATTTCGTAAAAAACACGAGTTTTTAGATAATGTGTTTTATTTCATAAATGGAATCTACAAAGTATGCATATTCTACTTCATAACGACTTTCTATAGTTTGCGCATGCGTCCGGAAATCAGAAAAGCTTACTTCCACCATTTTTTAAAATCACGGCTTCTAGAAGGTTTACATGATTTCGTAAAAAATACGAGTTTTTAGAAAATGTGTTTTATTTGATAAATGGAATCTACAAAGTATGCACATTCTACGTCATAACGACTTTCTATAGTTTGCGCATGCGTCTGGAAATAAGAAAAGCTTACTCGTCCCGTTTTTTAAAATCACGGCTTCTAGAAGGTTTACATGATTTCGTAAAAAACAAGAGTTTTTAGAAAATGTGTTTTATTTCATAAATGGAATCTACAAAGTATGCACATTCTACGTCATAACGACTTTGTATTGTTTGCGCAAGCGTCTGGAAATAACAAAAGCTTACTTCCCCCGTTTTTTAAAATCACAGCTTCTAGAAGGTTTACATGATTTCGTAAAAAACACGTGTTTTTAGAAAATGTGTTTTATTTATTAAATGAAATCTACAAAGTATGCACATTCTACGTCATAACGGCTTTCTATTGTTTGCGCATGCGTCCGGAAATAAGAAAAGCTTACTTCCACCGTTTTTTAAAATCACATCTTCTAGAAGGTTTACATGATTTCGTAAAAAACACGAGTTTTTAGAAAATGTGTTTTATTTCATAAATAGAATCAACAAAGTATGCACATTCTACGTCATAACGACTTTCTATAGTTTGCACATGCGTCCGGAAATAAGAAAAGCTTACTTCCCTCGTTTTTTAAAATCGCAGCTTCTAGAAGGTTTACATGATTTCGTAAAAAACACGAGTTTTTAGAAAATGTGTTTTATTTATTAAATGAAATCTACAAAGTATGCACATTCTACGTCATAACGGCTTTCTATTGTTTGCGCATGCGTCCGGAAATAAGAAAAGCTTACTTCCACCGTTTTTTAAAATCACATCTTCTAGAAGGTTTACATGATTTCGTAAAAAACACGAGTTTTTAGAAATTTTGTTTTATTTCATAAATGGAATCAACAAAGTATGCACATTCTACCTCATAACGACTTTCTATAGTTTGCGCATGCGTCCGGAAATAAGAAAAGCTTACTTCCACCGATTTTTAAAATCACAGCTTCTAGAAGGTTTACATGATTTCGTAAAATACACGAGTTTTTAGAAAATGTATTTTATTTCATAAATGGAATCTACAAAGTATGCACATTCTACGTCATAACAACTTTGTATAGTTTGCGCATTCGTCCGGAAATAACAAAAGCTTACTTCCAACGTTTTTTCAAAACACAGCTTCTAGAAGGTTTACATGCTTTCGTAAAAAACACGAGTTTTTAGAAAATGTGTTTTATTTCATAAATGGAATCTACAATGTATGCACATTCTACGTCATAACGACTTTGTATTGTTTGCGCATGCATCCGGAAATAACAAAAGCTTACTTCCACCGTTTTTTAAAATCACAGCTTCTAGAAGGTTTACATGATTTCATAAATAACACGAGTTTTTAGAAAATGTGTTTTATTTGATAAATGGAATCTACAAAGTATGCACATTCTACGTCATAACGACTTTCTATAGTTTGCGCATGCGTCCGGAAATAAGAAAAGCTTACTCGTCCCATTTTTTAAAATCACGGCTTCTAGAAGGTTTACATGATTTCGTAAAAAACAAGAGTTTTTAGAAAATGTGTTTTATTTCATAAATGGAATCTACAAAGTATGCACATTCTACGTCATAACGACTTTGTATTGTTTGCGCAAGCGTCTGGAAATAACAAAAGCTTACTTCCCCCGTTTTTTAAAATCACAGCTTCTAGAAGGTTTACATGATTTCGTAAAAAACACGTGTTTTTAGAAAATGTGTTTTATTTATTAAATGAAATCTACAAAGTATGCACATTCTACGTCATAACGGCTTTCTATTGTTTGCGCATGCGTCCGGAAATAAGAAAAGCTTACTTCCACCGTTTTTTAAAATCACATCTTCTAGAAGGTTTACATGATTTCGTAAAAAACACGAGTTTTTAGAAAATGTGTTTTATTTCATAAATAGAATCAACAAAGTATGCACATTCTACGTCATAACGACTTTCTATAGTTTGCACATGCGTCCGGAAATAAGAAAAGCTTACTTCCCTCGTTTTTTAAAATCGCAGCTTCTAGAAGGTTTACATGATTTCGTAAAAAACACGCGTTTTTAGAAAATGTGTTTTATTTATTAAATGAAATCTACAAAGTATGCACATTCTACGTCATAACGGCTTTCTATTGTTTGCGCATGCGTCCGGAAATAAGAAAAGCTTACTTCCACCGATTTTTAAAATCACATCTTCTAGAAGGTTTACATGATTTCGTAAAAAACACGAGTTTTTAGAAATTGTGTTTTATTTCATAAATGGAATCAACAAAGTATGCACATTCTACCTCATAACGACTTTCTATAGTTTGCGCATGCGTCCGGAAATAAGAAAAGCTTACTTCCACCGATTTTTAAAATCATAGCTTCTAGAAGGTTTACATGATTTCGTAAAATACACGAGTTTTTAGAAAATGTATTTTATTTCATAAATGGAATCTACAAAGTATGCACATTCTACGTCATAACAACTTTGTATAGTTTGCGCATGCGTCCGGAAATAACAAAAGCTTACTTCCAACGTTTTTTCAAAACACAGCTTCTAGAAGGTTTACATGATTTCGTAAAAAACACGAGTTTTTAGAAAATGTGTTTTATTTCATAAATGGAATCTACAATGTATGCACATTCTACGTCATAACGACTTTGTATTGTTTGCGCATGCATCCGGAAATAACAAAAGCTTACTTCCACCGTTTTTTAAAATCACAGCTTCTAGAAGGTTTACATGATTTCATAAATAACACGAGTTTTTAGAAAATGTGTTTTATTTCATAAATGGAATCTACAAAGTATGCACATTCTACATCATAACGACTTTCTATAGTTTGCGCATGCATCCGGAAATAAGAAAAGCTTACTTCCAACGTTTTTTAAAATCACAACTTCTAGAAGGTTTACATGATTTCGTAAAAAACACGAGTTTTTAGAAAATGTGTTTTATTTCATAAATGGAATCTACAAAGTATGCACATTCTACGTCATAACGACTTTGTATTGTTTGTGCATGCATCCGGAAATAACAAAAGCTTACTTCCACCGTTTTTTAAAATCACAGCTTCTATAAGGTTTACATGATTTCATAAAAAACACGAGTTTTTAGAAAATGTGTTTTATTTCATAAATGGAATCTACAAAGTATGCACATTCTACGTCATAACGACTTTCTATAGTTTGCTCATGCGTCCGGAAATAAGAAAAGCTTACTTCCACCGTTTTTTAAAATCGCATCTTCTAGAAGGTTTACATGATTTCTTAAAAAGCATGAGTTCTTAGAAAATGTGTTTTATTTCATAAATGGAATCAACAAAGTATGCACATTCTACGTCATAACGACTTTCTATAGTTTGCGCATGCGTCCGGAAATAACAAAAGCTTACTTCCACCGTTTTTTAAAATCACAGCTTCTATAAGGTTTGGATGATTTCATAAAAAACACGAGTTTTTAGAAAATGTGTTTTATTTCATAAATGGAATCTACAAAGTATGCACATTCTACGTCATAACGACTTTGTATTGTTTGCGCAAGCGTCCGGAAATAAGAAAAGCTTACTTCCACCGTTTTTTAAAATCACAACTTCTAGAAGGTTTACACGATTTCGTAAAAAACACGAGTTTTTAGATAATGTGTTTTATTTCATAAATGGAATCTACAAAGTATGCATATTCTACTTCATAACGACTTTCTATAGTTTGCGCATGCGTCCGGAAATCAGAAAAGCTTACTTCCACCATTTTTTAAAATCACGGCTTCTAGAAGGTTTACATGATTTCGTAAAAAATACGAGTTTTTAGAAAATGTGTTTTATTTGATAAATGGAATCTACAAAGTATGCACATTCTACGTCATAACGACTTTCTATAGTTTGCGCATGCGTCTGGAAATAAGAAAAGCTTACTCGTCCCGTTTTTTACAATCACTGCTTCTAGAAGGTTTACATGATTTCGTAAAAAACAAGAGTTTTTAGAGAATGTGTTTTATTTCATAAATGGAATCAACAAAGTATGCACATTCTACGTCATAACGACTTTGTATTGTTTGCGCAAGCATCTGGAAATAACAAAAGCTTACTTCCCCCGTTTTTTAAAATCACAGCTTCTAGAAGGTTTACATGATTTCGTAAAAAACACGTGTTTTTAGAAAATGTGTTTTATTTATTAAATGAAATCTACAAAGTATGCACATTCTACGTCATAACGGCTTTCTATTGTTTGCGCATGCGTCCGGAAATAAGAAAAGCTTACTTCCACCGTTTTTTAAAATCACATCTTCTAGAAGGTTTACATGATTTCGTAAAAAACACGAGTTTTTAGAAAATGTGTTTTATTTCATAAATAGAATCAACAAAGTATGCACATTCTACGTCATAACGACTTTCTATAGTTTGCACATGCGTCCGGAAATAAGAAAAGCTTACTTCCCTCGTTTTTTAAAATCGCAGCTTCTAGAAGGTTTACATGATTTCGTAAAAAACACGAGTTTTTAGAAAATGTGTTTTATTTATTAAATGAAATCTACAAAGTATGCACATTCTACGTCATAACGGCTTTCTATAGTTTGCGCATGCGTCCGGAAATAAGAAAAGCTTACTTCCACCGTTTTTTAAAATCACAGCTTCTAGAAGGTTTACATGATTTCGTAAAATACACGAGTTCTTAGAAAATGTATTTTATTTCATAAATGGAATCTACAAAGTATGCACATTCTACGTGATAACGACTTTGTATAGTTTGCGCATGCGACCGGAAATAACAAAAGCTTACTTCCAACGTTTTTTAAAATCACAGCTTCTAGAAGGTTTACATGATTTCGTAAAAAACACGAGTTTTTAGAAAATGTGTTTTATTTGATAAATGGAATCGACAAAGTATGCACATTCTACGTCATAACGACTTTCTATAGTTTGCGCATGCGTCCGGAAATAAGAAAAGCTTACTTCCCCCGTTTTTTAAAATCACAGCTTCTAGAAGGTTTACATGATTTCTTAAAAAACACGAGTTTTTAGAAAATGTGTTTTCTTTCATAAATGGAATCAACAAATTATGCACATTCTATGTCATAACTACTTTCTATAGTTTGCGCATGCGTTTGGAAATAAGAAAAGCTTACTTCCCCCGTTTTTTAAAATCACAGCTTCTAGAAGGTTTACATGATTTCTTAAAAAACACGAGTTTTTAGAAAATGTGTTTTATTTCATAAATGGAATCAACAAAGTATGCACATTCTACGTCATAACTACTTTCTATAGTTTGCGCACGCTTCCGATAATTAGAAAAGCTTACTTCCCCCGTTTTTTAAAATCACAGCTTCTAGAAGGTTTACACGATTTCGTAAAAAACACGACTTTTTAGAAAATGTGTTTTATTTCATAAATGGAATCTACAAAGTATGCACATTCTACGTCATAATGACTTTCTATAGTTTGCGCATGCGTCCGGAAATAAGAAAAGCTTACTTCCCCCGTTTTTTAAAATCACATCTTCTAGAAGTTTTACATGATTTTTTAAAAAACACGAGTTTTTAGAAAATTTGTTTTATTTCATAAATGGAATCTACAAAGTATGCACATTCTATGTCATAACGACTTTTTATAGTTTGTGCATGCGTCCGGAAATAAGAAACGCTTACATCCACCGTTTTTTAAAATCACAGCTTCTAGAAGGTTTACATGATTTCGTAAAAAACACTAGTTTTTAGAAAATGTGTTTTATTTCATAAATGGAATCAACAAAGTATGCACATTCTACGTCATAACGACTTTGTATTGTTTGCGCATGCGTGTGGAAATAAGAAACGCTTACTTCCACCGTTTTTTAAAATCACAACTTCTAGAAGGTTTACATGATTTCGTAAAAAACACGAGTTCTTAGAAAATGTGTTTTATTTCATAAATGGAATCTACAAAGTATGCACATTCTACGTCATAACGACATTCTATAGTTTGCGCATGCATCCGGAAAAAAGAGAAGCTTACTTCCACCGTTTTTTAAAATCACAGCTTCTAGAAGGTTTACATGATTTCGTAAAAAACACAAGTTTTTAGAAAATGTGTTTTATTTCATAAATGGAATCTACAAAGTATGCACATTCTACGTCATAACGACTTTCTATAGTTTGCGCATGCGTCCGGAAATAAGAAAAGCTTACTTCCACCGTTATTTAAAATCACAGCTTCTAGAAGGTTTACATGATTTCTTAAAAAACACGAGTTTTTAGAAAATGTGTTTTATTTCATAAAAGGAATCAACAAAGTATGCACATTCTACATCATAACAACTTTCTATAGTTTGCGCATGCGTTTGGAAATAAGAAAAGCTTACTTCCCCCGTTTTTTAAAATCACAGCTTCTAGAAGATTTACATGATTTCTTAAAAAACACAAGTTTTTATAAAATGTGTTTTATTTAATAAATAGAATCAACAAAGTATGCACATTCTACGTCATAACGACTTTATATAATTTGCACATGCGTCCGGAAATAAGAAAAGCTTACTTCCACCGTTTTTCAAAATCACAGCTTCTAGAAGGTTTACATGATTTTGTAAAAAACACGAGTTTTTAGAAAATGTGTTTTATTTCATAAATGGAATCAACAAAGCATGCACATTCTACGTCATAAGAACTTTTTATAGATTATGCATGCGTTTGGAAATAAGAAAATATTACTTCCCCCATTTTTCAAAATCACAGCTTCTAGAAGGTTTACATGATTTCTTAAAAAACACGAGTTTTTAGAAAATGTGTTTTATTTCATAAATGGAATCAACAAAGTATGCACATTCTACATCATAACAACTTTCTATAGTTTGCGCATTCGTCCGGAAATAAGAAAAGCTTACTTCCACCGTTTTTTAAAATCACAGCTTCTAGAAGGATTACATGATTTCGTAAAAAACACGACTTTTTAGAAAATGTGTTTTATTTGATAAATGGAATCTACAAAGTATGCACATTCTACGTCATAACGACTTTCTATAGTTTGCGCATGCATCCGGAAAAAAGAGAAGCTTACTTCCACCGTTTTTTAAAATCACAGCTTCTAGAAGGTTTACATGATTTCGTAAAAAACACAAGTTTTTAGAAAATGTGTTTTATTTCATAAATGGAATCTACAAAGTATGCACATTCTACGTCATAACGACTTTCTATAGTTTGCGCATGCGTCCGGAAATAAGAGAAGCTTACTTCCACCGTTTTTTAAAATCACGGCTTCTAGAAGGTTTACATGATTTCGTAAAAAACACGAGTTTTTAGAAAATGTGTTTTATTTGATAAATGGAATCTACAAAGTATGCACATTCTACGTGATAACGACTTTCTATAGTTTGCGCATGCGTCCGGAAATAAGAAAAGCTTACTCGTCCCGTTTTTTAAAATCACAGCTTCTAGAAGGTTTACATTATTTCGTAAAAAACATGAGTTTTTAGAAAACGTGTTTTATTTCATAAATGGAATCAACAAAGTATTCACATTCTACGTCATAACGACTTTGTATTGTTTGCGCAAGCGTCCGGAAATAACAAAAGCTTACTTCCACCGTTTTTTAAAATCACAGCTTCTAGAAGGTTTACATGATTTCGTAAAAAACACGAGTTTTTAGAAAATGAGTTTTATTTCATAAATGGAATCTACAAAGTATGCACATTCTACGTCATAACGGCTTTCTATTGTTTGCGCATGCGTCCGGAAATAAGAAAAGCTTACTTCCACCGTTTTTTAAAATCACATCTTCTAGAAGGTTTACATGATTTCTTAAAAAGCATGAGTTCTTAGAAAATGTGTTTTATTTCATAAATGGAATCAACAAAGTATGCACATTCTACGTCATAACGACTTTCTATAGTTTGCGCATGCGTCCGGAAATAACAAAAGCTTACTTCCACCGTTTTTTAAAATCACAGCTTCTATAAGGTTTGCATGATTTCATAAAAAACACGAGTTTTTAGAAAATGTGTTTTATTTCATAAATGGAATCTACAAAGTATGCACATTCTACGTCATAACGACTTTGTATTGTTTGCGCAAGCGTCCGGAAATAAGAAAAGCTTACTTCCACCGTTTTTTAAAATCACAACTTCTAGAAGGTTTACACGATTTCGTAAAAAACACGAGTTTTTAGATAATGTGTTTTATTTCATAAATGGAATCTACAAAGTATGCATATTCTACTTCATAACGACTTTCTATAGTTTGCGCATGCGTCCGGAAATAAGAAAAGCTTACTTCCACCATTTTTTAAAATCACGGCTTCTAGAAGGTTTACATGATTTCGTAAAAAACACAAGTTTTTAGAAAATGTGTTTTATTTCATAAATGGAATCAACAAAGTATGCACATTCTACCTCATAACGACTTTCTATAGTTTGCGCATGCGTCCGGAAATAAGAAAAGCTTACTTCCACCGATTTTTAAAATCACAGCTTCTAGAAGGTTTACATGATTTCGTAAAATACACGAGTTTTTAGAAAATGTATTTTATTTCATAAATGGAATCTACAAAGTATGCACATTCTACGTCATAACGACTTTGTATAGTTTGCGCATGCGTCCGGAAATAACAAAAGCTTACTTCCAACGTTTTTTAAAATCACAACTTCTAGAAGGTTTACATGATTTCGTAAAAAACACGAGTTTTTAGAAAATGTGTTTTATTTCATAAATGGAATCTACAAAGTATGCACATTCTACGTCATAACGACTTTGTATTGTTTGTGCATGCATCCGGAAATAACAAAAGCTTACTTCCACCGTTTTTTAAAATCACAGCTTCTACAAGGTTTACATGATTTCATAAAAAACACGAGTTTTTAGAAAATGTGTTTTATTTCATAAATGGAATCTACAAAGTTGCACATTCTACGTCATAACGACTTTCTATAGTTTGCGCATGCGTCCGGAAATAAGAAAAGCTTACTTCCACCGTTTTTTAAAATCACATCTTCTAGAAGGTTTACATGATTTCTTAAAAAGCATGAGTTCTTAGAAAATGTGTTTTATTTCATAAATGGAATCAACAAAGTATGCACATTCTACGTCATAACGACTTTCTATAGTTTGCGCATGCGTCCGGAAATAACAAAAGCTTACTTCCACCGTTTTTTAAAATCACAGCTTCTATAAGGTTTGCATGATTTCATAAAAAACACGAGTTTTTAGAAAATGTGTTTTATTTCATAAATGGAATCTACAAAGTATGCACATTCTACGTCATAACGACTTTGTATTGTTTCCGCAAGCGTCCGGAAATAAGAAAAGCTTACTTCCACCGTTTTTTAAAATCACAACTTCTAGAAGGTTTACACGATTTCGTAAAAAACACGAGTTTTTAGATAATGTGTTTTATTTCATAAATGGAATCTACAAAGTATGCATATTCTACTTCATAACGACTTTCTATAGTTTGCGCATGCGTCCGGAAATAAGAAAAGCTTACTTCCACCATTTTTTAAAATCACGGCTTCTAGAAGGTTTACATGATTTCGTAAAAAATACGAGTTTTTAGAAAATGTGTTTTATTTGATAAATGGAATCTACAAAGTATGCACATTCTACGTCATAACGACTTTCTATAGTTTGCGCATGCGTCCGGAAATAAGAAAACCTTACTCGTCCCGTTTTTTGAAATCATAGCTTCTAGAAGGTTTACATGATTTCGTAAAAAACACGAGTTTTTAGAAAATGTGTTTTATTTCATAAATGGAATCTACAAAGTATGCACATTCTACGTCATAACGGCTTTCTATTGTTTGCGCATCCGTCCGGAAATAAGAAAAGCTTACTTCCACCGTTTTTTAAAATCACATCTTCTAGAAGGTTTACATGATTTCGTAAAAAGCACGAGTTTTTAGAAAATGTGTTTTATTTCATAAATAGAATCTACAAAAGTATGCACATTCTACGTCATAACGACTTTCTATAGTTTGCACATGCGTCCCGAAATAAGAAAAGCTTACTTCCATCGTTTTTTTAAATCACAACTTCTAGAAGGTTTACATGATTTCGTAAAAAACACAAGTTTTTAGAAAATGTGTTTTATTTCATAAATGGAATCAACAAAGTATGCACATTCTACCTCATAACGACTTTCTATAGTTTGCGCATGCGTCCGGAAATAAGAAAAGCTTACTTCCACCGATTTTTAAAATCACAGCTTCTAGAAGGTTTACATGATTTCGTAAAATACACGAGTTTTTAGAAAATGTATTTTATTTCATAAATGGAATCTACAAAGTATGCACATTCTACGTCATAACGACTTTGTATAGTTTGCGCATGCGTCCGGAAATAACAAAAGCTTACTTCCAACGTTTTTTAAAATCACAACTTCTAGAAGGTTTACATGATTTCGTAAAAAACACGAGTTTTTAGAAAATGTGTTTTATTTCATAAATGGAATCTACAAAGTATGCACATTCTACGTCATAACGACTTTGTATTGTTTGTGCATGCATCCGGAAATAAGAAAAGCTTACTTCCACCGTTTTTTAAAATCACAGCTTCTATAAGGTTTACATGATTTCATAAAAAACACGAGTTTTTAGAAAATGTGTTTTATTTCATAAATGGAATCTACAAAGTATGCACATTCTACGTCATAACGACTTTCTATAGTTTGCTCATGCGTCCGGAAATAAGAAAAGCTTACTTCCACCGTTTTTTAAAATCGCATCTTCTAGAAGGTTTACATGATTTCTTAAAAAGCATGAGTTCTTAGAAAATGTGTTTTATTTCATAAATGGAATCAACAAAGTATGCACATTCTACGTCATAACGACTTTCTATAGTTTGCGCATGCGTCCGGAAATAACAAAAGCTTACTTCCACCGTTTTTTAAAATCACAGCTTCTATAAGGTTTGCATGATTTCATAAAAAACACGAGTTTTTAGAAAATGTGTTTTATTTCATAAATGGAATCTACAAAGTATGCACATTCTACGTCATAACGACTTTGTATTGTTTGCGCAAGCGTCCGGAAATAAGAAAAGCTTACTTCCACCGTTTTTTAAAATCACAACTTCTAGAAGGTTTACACGATTTCGTAAAAAACACGAGTTTTTAGATAATGTGTTTTATTTCATAAATGGAATCTACAAAGTATGCATATTCTACTTCATAACGACTTTCTATAGTTTGCGCATGCGTCCGGAAATCAGAAAAGCTTACTTCCACCATTTTTTAAAATCACGGCTTCTAGAAGGTTTACATGATTTCGTAAAAAATACGAGTTTTTAGAAAATGTGTTTTATTTGATAAATGGAATCTACAAAGTATGCACATTCTACGTCATAACGACTTTCTATAGTTTGCGCATGCGTCTGGAAATAAGAAAAGCTTACTCGTCCCGTTTTTTAAAATCACGGCTTCTAGAAGGTTTACATGATTTCGTAAAAAACAAGAGTTTTTAGAAAATGTGTTTTATTTCATAAATGGAATCTACAAAGTATGCACATTCTACGTCATAACGACTTTGTATTGTTTGCGCAAGCGTCTGGAAATAACAAAAGCTTACTTCCCCCATTTTTTAAAATCACAGCTTCTAGAAGGTTTACATGATTTCGTAAAAAACACGTGTTTTTAGAAAATGTGTTTTATTTATTAAATGAAATCTACAAAGTATGCACATTCTACGTCATAACGGCTTTCTATTGTTTGCGCATGCGTCCGGAAATAAGAAAAGCTTACTTCCACCGTTTTTTAAAATCACATCTTCTAGAAGGTTTACATGATTTCGTAAAAAACACGAGTTTTTAGAAAATGTGTTTTATTTCATAAATAGAATCAACAAAGTATGCACATTCTACGTCATAACGACTTTCTATAGTTTGCACATGCGTCCGGAAATAAGAAAAGCTTACTTCCCTCGTTTTTTAAAATCGCAGCTTCTAGAAGGTTTACATGATTTCGTAAAAAACACGAGTTTTTAGAAAATGTGTTTTATTTATTAAATGAAATCTACAAAGTATGCACATTCTACGTCATAACGGCTTTCTATTGTTTGCGCATGCGTCCGGAAATAAGAAAAGCTTACTTCCACCGTTTTTTAAAATCACATCTTCTAGAAGGTTTACATGATTTCGTAAAAAACACGAGTTTTTAGAAATTTTGTTTTATTTCATAAATGGAATCAACAAAGTATGCACATTCTACCTCATAACGACTTTCTATAGTTTGCGCATGCGTCCGGAAATAAGAAAAGCTTACTTCCACCGATTTTTAAAATCACAGCTTCTAGAAGGTTTACATGATTTCGTAAAATACACGAGTTTTTAGAAAATGTATTTTATTTCATAAATGGAATCTACAAAGTATGCACATTCTACGTCATAACAACTTTGTATAGTTTGCGCATGCGTCCGGAAATAACAAAAGCTTACTTCCAACGTTTTTTCAAAACACAGCTTCTAGAAGGTTTACATGCTTTCGTAAAAAACACGAGTTTTTAGAAAATGTGTTTTATTTCATAAATGGAATCTACAATGTATGCACATTCTACGTCATAACGACTTTGTATTGTTTGCGCATGCATCCGGAAATAACAAAAGCTTACTTCCACCGTTTTTTAAAATCACAGCTTCTAGAAGGTTTACATGATTTCATAAATAACACGAGTTTTTAGAAAATGTGTTTTATTTGATAAATGGAATCTACAAAGTATGCACATTCTACGTCATAACGACTTTCTATAGTTTGCGCATGCGTCCGGAAATAAGAAAAGCTTACTCGTCCCGTTTTTTAAAATCACGGCTTCTAGAAGGTTTACATGATTTCGTAAAAAACAAGAGTTTTTAGAAAATGTGTTTTATTTCATAAATGGAATCTACAAAGTATGCACATTCTACGTCATAACGACTTTGTATTGTTTGCGCAAGCGTCTGGAAATAACAAAAGCTTACTTCCCCCGTTTTTTAAAATCACAGCTTCTAGAAGGTTTACATGATTTCGTAAAAAACACGTGTTTTTAGAAAATGTGTTTTATTTATTAAATGAAATCTACAAAGTATGCACATTCTACGTCATAACGGCTTTCTATTGTTTGCGCATGCGTCCGGAAATAAGAAAAGCTTACTTCCACCGTTTTTTAAAATCACATCTTCTAGAAGGTTTACATGATTTCGTAAAAAACACGAGTTTTTAGAAAATGTGTTTTATTTCATAAATAGAATCAACAAAGTATGCACATTCTACGTCATAACGACTTTCTATAGTTTGCACATGCGTCCGGAAATAAGAAAAGCTTACTTCCCTCGTTTTTTAAAATCGCAGCTTCTAGAAGGTTTACATGATTTCGTAAAAAACACGCGTTTTTAGAAAATGTGTTTTATTTATTAAATGAAATCTACAAAGTATGCACATTCTACGTCATAACGGCTTTCTATTGTTTGCGCATGCGTCCGGAAATAAGAAAAGCTTACTTCCACCGATTTTTAAAATCACATCTTCTAGAAGGTTTACATGATTTCGTAAAAAACACGAGTTTTTAGAAATTGTGTTTTATTTCATAAATGGAATCAACAAAGTATGCACATTCTACCTCATAACGACTTTCTATAGTTTGCGCATGCGTCCGGAAATAAGAAAAGCTTACTTCCACCGATTTTTAAAATCATAGCTTCTAGAAGGTTTACATGATTTCGTAAAATACACGAGTTTTTAGAAAATGTATTTTATTTCATAAATGGAATCTACAAAGTATGCACATTCTACGTCATAACAACTTTGTATAGTTTGCGCATGCGTCCGGAAATAACAAAAGCTTACTTCCAACGTTTTTTCAAAACACAGCTTCTAGAAGGTTTACATGATTTCGTAAAAAACACGAGTTTTTAGAAAATGTGTTTTATTTCATAAATGGAATCTACAATGTATGCACATTCTACGTCATAACGACTTTGTATTGTTTGCGCATGCATCCGGAAATAACAAAAGCTTACTTCCACCGTTTTTTAAAATCACAGCTTCTAGAAGGTTTACATGATTTCATAAATAACACGAGTTTTTAGAAAATGTGTTTTATTTCATAAATGGAATCTACAAAGTATGCACATTCTACATCATAACGACTTTCTATAGTTTGCGCATGCATCCGGAAATAAGAAAAGCTTACTTCCAACGTTTTTTAAAATCACAACTTCTAGAAGGTTTACATGATTTCGTAAAAAACACGAGTTTTTAGAAAATGTGTTTTATTTCATAAATGGAATCTACAAAGTATGCACATTCTACGTCATAACGACTTTGTATTGTTTGTGCATGCATCCGGAAATAACAAAAGCTTACTTCCACCGTTTTTTAAAATCACAGCTTCTATAAGGTTTGGATGATTTCATAAAAAACACGAGTTTTTAGAAAATGTGTTTTATTTCATAAATGGAATCTACAAAGTATGCACATTCTACGTCATAACGACTTTGTATTGTTTGCGCAAGCGTCCGGAAATAAGAAAAGCTTACTTCCACCGTTTTTTAAAATCACAACTTCTAGAAGGTTTACACGATTTCGTAAAAAACACGAGTTTTTAGATAATGTGTTTTATTTCATAAATGGAATCTACAAAGTATGCATATTCTACTTCATAACGACTTTCTATAGTTTGCGCATGCGTCCGGAAATCAGAAAAGCTTACTTCCACCATTTTTTAAAATCACGGCTTCTAGAAGGTTTACATGATTTCGTAAAAAATACGAGTTTTTAGAAAATGTGTTTTATTTGATAAATGGAATCTACAAAGTATGCACATTCTACGTCATAACGACTTTCTATAGTTTGCGCATGCGTCTGGAAATAAGAAAAGCTTACTCGTCCCGTTTTTTAAAATCACGGCTTCTAGAAGGTTTACATGATTTCGTAAAAAACAAGAGTTTTTAGAAAATGTGTTTTATTTCATAAATGGAATCAACAAAGTATGCACATTCTACGTCATAACGACTTTGTATTGTTTGCGCAAGCATCTGGAAATAACAAAAGCTTACTTCCCCCGTTTTTTAAAATCACAGCTTCTAGAAGGTTTACATGATTTCGTAAAAAACACGTGTTTTTAGAAAATGTGTTTTATTTATTAAATGAAATCTACAAAGTATGCACATTCTACGTCATAACGGCTTTCTATTGTTTGCGCATGCGTCCGGAAATAAGAAAAGCTTACTTCCACCGTTTTTTAAAATCACATCTTCTAGAAGGTTTACATGATTTCGTAAAAAACACGAGTTTTTAGAAAATGTGTTTTATTTCATAAATAGAATCAACAAAGTATGCACATTCTACGTCATAACGACTTTCTATAGTTTGCACATGCGTCCGGAAATAAGAAAAGCTTACTTCCCTCGTTTTTTAAAATCGCAGCTTCTAGAAGGTTTACATGATTTCGTAAAAAACACGAGTTTTTAGAAAATGTGTTTTATTTATTAAATGAAATCTACAAAGTATGCACATTCTACGTCATAACGGCTTTCTATAGTTTGCGCATGCGTCCGGAAATAAGAAAAGCTTACTTCCACCGTTTTTTAAAATCACAGCTTCTAGAAGGTTTACATGATTTCGTAAAATACACGAGTTCTTAGAAAATGTATTTTATTTCATAAATGGAATCTACAAAGTATGCACATTCTACGTGATAACGACTTTGTATAGTTTGCGCATGCGACCGGAAATAACAAAAGCTTACTTCCAACGTTTTTTAAAATCACAGCTTCTAGAAGGTTTACATGATTTCGTAAAAAACACGAGTTTTTAGAAAATGTGTTTTATTTGATAAATGGAATCGACAAAGTATGCACATTCTACGTCATAACGACTTTCTATAGTTTGCGCATGCGTCCGGAAATAAGAAAAGCTTACTTCCCCCGTTTTTTAAAATCACAGCTTCTAGAAGGTTTACATGATTTCTTAAAAAACACGAGTTTTTAGAAAATGTGTTTTCTTTCATAAATGGAATCAACAAATTATGCACATTCTATGTCATAACTACTTTCTATAGTTTGCGCATGCGTTTGGAAATAAGAAAAGCTTACTTCCCCCGTTTTTTAAAATCACAGCTTCTAGAAGGTTTACATGATTTCTTAAAAAACACGAGTTTTTAGAAAATGTGTTTTATTTCATAAATGGAATCAACAAAGTATGCACATTCTACGTCATAACTACTTTCTATAGTTTGCGCACGCTTCCGATAATTAGAAAAGCTTACTTCCCCCGTTTTTTAAAATCACAGCTTCTAGAAGGTTTACACGATTTCGTAAAAAACACGACTTTTTAGAAAATGTGTTTTATTTCATAAATGGAATCTACAAAGTATGCACATTCTACGTCATAACGACTTTCTATAGTTTGCGCATGCGTCCGGAAATAAGAAAAGCTTACTTCCCCCGTTTTTTAAAATCACATCTTCTAGAAGTTTTACATGATTTTTTAAAAAACACGAGTTTTTAGAAAATTTGTTTTATTTCATAAATGGAATCTACAAAGTATGCACATTCTATGTCATAACGACTTTTTATAGTTTGTGCATGCGTCCGGAAATAAGAAACGCTTACATCCACCGTTTTTTAAAATCACAGCTTCTAGAAGGTTTACATGATTTCGTAAAAAACACTAGTTTTTAGAAAATGTGTTTTATTTCATAAATGGAATCAACAAAGTATGCACATTCTACGTCATAACGACTTTGTATTGTTTGCGCATGCGTGTGGAAATAAGAAACGCTTACTTCCACCGTTTTTTAAAATCACAACTTCTAGAAGGTTTACATGATTTCGTAAAAAACACGAGTTCTTAGAAAATGTGTTTTATTTCATAAATGGAATCTACAAAGTATGCACATTCTACGTCATAACGACATTCTATAGTTTGCGCATGCATCCGGAAAAAAGAGAAGCTTACTGCCACCGTTTTTTAAAATCACAGCTTCTAGAAGGTTTACATGATTTCGTAAAAAACACAAGTTTTTAGAAAATGTGTTTTATTTCATAAATGGAATCTACAAAGTATGCACATTCTACGTCATAACGACTTTCTATAGTTTGCGCATGCGTCCGGAAATAAGAAAAGCTTACTTCCACCGTTATTTAAAATCACAGCTTCTAGAAGGTTTACATGATTTCTTAAAAAACACGAGTTTTTAGAAAATGTGTTTTATTTCATAAAAGGAATCAACAAAGTATGCACATTCTACATCATAATAACTTTCTATAGTTTGCGCATGCGTTTGGAAATAAGAAAAGCTTACTTCCCCCGTTTTTTAAAATCACAGCTTCTAGAAGATTTACATGATTTCTTAAAAAACACAAGTTTTTATAAAATGTGTTTTATTTAATAAATAGAATCAACAAAGTATGCACATTCTACGTCATAACGACTTTATATAATTTGCACATGCGTCCGGAAATAAGAAAAGCTTACTTCCACCGTTTTTCAAAATCACAGCTTCTAGAAGGTTTACATGATTTTGTAAAAAACACGAGTTTTTAGAAAATGTGTTTTATTTCATAAATGGAATCAACAAAGCATGCACATTCTACGTCATAAGAACTTTCTATAGATTATGCATGCGTTTGGAAATAAGAAAATATTACTTCCCCCATTTTTCAAAATCACAGCTTCTAGAAGGTTTACATGATTTCTTAAAAAACACGAGTTTTTAGAAAATGTGTTTTATTTCATAAATGGAATCAACAAAGTATGCACATTCTACATCATAACAACTTTCTATAGTTTGCGCATTCGTCCGGAAATAAGAAAACCTTACTTCCACCGTTTTTTAAAATCACAGCTTCTAGAAGGATTACATGATTTCGTAAAAAACACGACTTTTTAGAAAATGTGTTTTATTTGATAAATGGAATCTACAAAGTATGCACATTCTACGTCATAACGACTTTCTATAGTTTGCGCATGCATCCGGAAAAAAGAGAAGCTTACTTCCACCGTTTTTTAAAATCACAGCTTCTAGAAGGTTTACATGATTTCGTAAAAAACACAAGTTTTTAGAAAATGTGTTTTATTTCATAAATGGAATCTACAAAGTATGCACATTCTACGTCATAACGACTTTCTATAGTTTGCGCATGCGTCCGGAAATAAGAGAAGCTTACTTCCACCGTTTTTTAAAATCACGGCTTCTAGAAGGTTTACATGATTTCGTAAAAAACACGAGTTTTTAGAAAATGTGTTTTATTTGATAAATGGAATCTACAAAGTATGCACATTCTACGTGATAACGACTTTCTATAGTTTGCGCATGCGTCCGGAAATAAGAAAAGCTTACTCGTCCCGTTTTTTAAAATCACAGCTTCTAGAAGGTTTACATTATTTCGTAAAAAACATGAGTTTTTAGAAAACGTGTTTTATTTCATAAATGGAATCAACAAAGTATTCACATTCTACATCATAACGACTTTGTATTGTTTGCGCAAGCGTCCGGAAATAACAAAAGCTTACTTCCACCGTTTTTTAAAATCACAGCTTCTAGAAGGTTTACATGATTTCGTAAAAAACACGAGTTTTTAGAAAATGAGTTTTATTTCATAAATGGAATCTACAAAGTATGCACATTCTACGTCATAACGGCTTTCTATTGTTTGCGCATGCGTCCGGAAATAAGAAAAGCTTACTTCCACCGTTTTTTAAAATCACATCTTCTAGAAGGTTTACATGATTTCGTAAAAAGCACGAGTTTTTCGAAAATGTGTTTTATTTCATAAATAGAATCAACAAAGTATGCACATTCTAGGTCATAACGAGTTTCTATAGTTTGCAAATGCGTCCGGAAATAAGAAAAGCTTACTTCCATCGTTTTTTAAAATCACAGCTTCTAGAAGGTTTACATGATTTCGTAAAAAACACGAGTTTTTAGAAAATGTGTTTTATTTCATAAATGGAATCAACAAAGTATGCACATTCTACCTCATAACGACTTTCTATAGTTTGCGCATGCGTCCGGAAATAAGAAAAGCTTACTTGTCCCGTTTTTTAAAATCACAGCTTCTAGAAGGTTTACATGATTTCGTAAAAAACACGAGTTTTTAGAAAATGTGTTTTATTTCATAAATGGAATCAACAAAGTATGCACATTCTATGTCATAACTAGTTTCTATAGTTTGTGCATGCGTTTGGGAATAAGAAAAGCTGACTTCCCCCGTTATTTAAAATCACAGCTTCTAGAAGGTTTACATGATTTCTTAAAAAACACGAGTTTTTAGAAAATGTGTTTTATTTCATAAATGGAATCAACAAAGTATGCACATTCTACGTCATAACTACTTTCTATAGTTTGCGCACGCTTCCGAAAATAAGAAAAGCTTACTTCCCCCGTTTTTTAAAATCACAGCTTCTAGAAGGTTTACACGATTTCGTAAAAAACACGAGTTTTTAGAAAATGTGTTTTATTTCATAAATGGAATCTACAAAGTATGCACATTCTACGTAATAACGACTTTCTATAGTTTGCGCATGCGTCCGGAAATAAGAAAAGCTTACTTCCACCGTTTTTTAAAATCACAGCTTCTAGAAGGTTTACATGATTTCGTAAAAAACACGAGTTTTTAGAAAATGTGTTTTATTTGATAAATGGAATCTACAAAGTATGCACATTCTACGTCATAACAACTTTCTATAGTTTGCGCATGCGTCCGGAAATAAGAAAAGCTTACTTGTCCCGTTTTTTAAAATCACAGCTTCTAGAAGGTTTACATGATTTCGTAAAAAACACGAGTTTTTAGAAAATGTGTTTTATTTCATAAATGGAATCTACAAAGTATGCACATTCTACGTCATAACGAATTTGTATTGTTTGCGCAAGCATCCGGTAATAACAAAAGCTTACTTCCACCGTTTTTTAAAATCATAGCTTCTAGAAGGTTTACATGATTTCGTAAAAAACTCGAGTTTTTAGAAAATGTGTTTTATTTCATAAATGGAATCTACAAAGTATGCACATTCTACGTCATAACGGCTTTCTATTGTTTGCGCATCCGTCCGGAAATAAGAAAAGCTTACTTCCACCGTTTTTTAAAATCACATCTTCTAGAAGGTTTACATGATTTCGTAAAAAGCACGAGTTTTTAGAAAATGTGTTTTATTTCATAAATAGAATCAACAAAAGTATGCACATTCTACGTCATAACGACTTTCTATAGTTTGCACATGCGTCCCGAAATAAGAAAAGCTTACTTCCATCGTTTTTTTAAATCACAACTTCTAGAAGGTTTACATGATTTCGTAAAAAACACAAGTTTTTAGAAAATGTGTTTTATTTCATAAATGGAATCAACAAAGTATGCACATTCTACCTCATAACGACTTTCTATAGTTTGCGCATGCGTCCGGAAATAAGAAAAGCTTACTTCCACCGATTTTTAAAATCACAGCTTCTAGAAGGTTTACATGATTTCGTAAAATACACGAGTTTTTAGAAAATGTATTTTATTTCATAAATGGAATCTACAAAGTATGCACATTCTACGTCATAACGACTTTGTATAGTTTGCGCATGCGTCCGGAAATAACAAAAGCTTACTTCCAACGTTTTTTAAAATCACAACTTCTAGAAGGTTTACATGATTTCGTAAAAAACACGAGTTTTTACAAAATGTGTTTTATTTCATAAATGGAATCTACAAAGTATGCACATTCTACGTCATAACGACTTTGTATTGTTTGTGCATGCATCCGGAAATAACAAAAGCTTACTTCCACCGTTTTTTAAAATCACAGCTTCTACAAGGTTTACATGATTTCATAAAAAACACGAGTTTTTAGAAAATGTGTTTTATTTCATAAATGGAATCTACAAAGTATGCACATTCTACGTCATAACGACTTTCTATAGTTTGCGCATGCGTCCGGAAATAAGAAAAGCTTACTTCCACCGTTTTTTAAAATCACATCTTCTAGAAGGTTTACATGATTTCTTAAAAAGCATGAGTTCTTAGAAAATGTGTTTTATTTCATAAATGGAATCAACAAAGTATGCACATTCTACGTCATAACGACTTTCTATAGTTTGCGCATGCGTCCGGAAATAACAAAAGCTTACTTCCACCGTTTTTTAAAATCACAGCTTCTATAAGGTTTGCATGATTTCATAAAAAACACGAGTTTTTAGAAAATGTGTTTTATTTCATAAATGGAATCTACAAAGTATGCACATTCTACGTCATAACGACTTTGTATTGTTTGCGCAAGCGTCCGGAAATAAGAAAAGCTTACTTCCACCGTTTTTTAAAATCACAACTTCTAGAAGGTTTACACGATTTCGTAAAAAACACGAGTTTTTAGATAATGTGTTTTATTTCATAAATGAAATCTACAAAGTATGCATATTCTACTTCATAACGACTTTCTATAGTTTGCGCATGCGTCCGGAAATCAGAAAAGCTTACTTCCACCATTTTTTAAAATCACGGCTTCTAGAAGGTTTACATGATTTCGTAAAAAATACGAGTTTTTAGAAAATGTGTTTTATTTGATAAATGGAATCTACAAAGTATGCACATTCTACGTCATAACGACTTTCTATAGTTTGCGCATGCGTCCGGAAATAAGAAAAGCTTACTCGTCCCGTTTTTTAAAATCATAGCTTCTAGAAGGTTTACATGATTTCGTAAAAAACACGAGTTTTTAGAAAATGTGTTTTATTTCATAAATGGAATCTACAAAGTATGCACATTCTACGTCATAACGGATTTCTATTGTTTGCGCATCCGTCCGGAAATAAGAAAAGCTTACTTCCACCGTTTTTTAAAATCACATCTTCTAGAAGGTTTACATGATTTCGTAAAAAGCACGAGTTTTTAGAAAATGTGTTTTATTTCATAAATAGAATCAACAAAAGTATGCACATTCTACGTCATAACGACTTTCTATAGTTTGCACATGCGTCCCGAAATAAGAAAAGCTTACTTCCATCGTTTTTTTAAATCACAACTTCTAGAAGGTTTACATGATTTCGTAAAAAACACAAGTTTTTAGAAAATGTGTTTTATTTCATAAATGGAATCAACAAAGTATGCACATTCTACCTCATAACGACTTTCTATAGTTTGCGCATGCGTCCGGAAATAAGAAAAGCTTACTTCCACCGATTTTTAAAATCACAGCTTCTAGAAGGTTTACATGATTTCGTAAAATACACGAGTTTTTAGAAAATGTATTTTATTTCATAAATGGAATCTACAAAGTATGCACATTCTACGTCATAACGACTTTGTATAGTTTGCGCATGCGTCCGGAAATAACAAAAGCTTACTTCCAACGTTTTTTAAAATCACAACTTCTAGAAGGTTTACATGATTTCGTAAAAAACACGAGTTTTTAGAAAATGTGTTTTATTTCATAAATGGAATCTACACAGTATGCACATTCTACGTCATAACGACTTTGTATTGTTTGTGCATGCATCCGGAAATAACAAAAGCTTACTTCCACCGTTTTTTAAAATCACAGCTTCTATAAGGTTTACATGATTTCATAAAAAACACGAGTTTTTAGAAAATGTGTTTTATTTCATAAATGGAATCTACAAAGTATGCACATTCTACGTCATAACGACTTTCTATAGTTTGCTCATGCGTCCGGAAATAAGAAAAGCTTACTTCCACCGTTTTTTAAAATCGCATCTTCTAGAAGGTTTACATGATTTCTTAAAAAGCATGAGTTCTTAGAAAATGTGTTTTATTTCATAAATGGAATCAACAAAGTATGCACATTCTACGTCATAACGACTTTCTATAGTTTGCGCATGCGTCCGGAAATAACAAAAGCTTACTTCCACCGTTTTTTAAAATCACAGCTTCTATAAGGTTTGCATGATTTCATAAAAAACACGAGTTTTTAGAAAATGTGTTTTATTTCATAAATGGAATCTACAAAGTATGCACATTCTACGTCATAACGACTTTGTATTGTTTGCGCAAGCGTCCGGAAATAAGAAAAGCTTACTTCCACCGTTTTTTAAAATCACAACTTCTAGAAGGTTTACACGATTTCGTAAAAAACACGAGTTTTTAGATAATGTGTTTTATTTCATAAATGGAATCTACAAAGTATGCATATTCTACTTCATAACGACTTTCTATAGTTTGCGCATGCGTCCGGAAATCAGAAAAGCTTACTTCCACCATTTTTTAAAATCACGGCTTCTAGAAGGTTTACATGATTTCGTAAAAAATACGAGTTTTTAGAAAATGTGTTTTATTTGATAAATGGAATCTACAAAGTATGCACATTCTACGTCATAACGACTTTCTATAGTTTGCGCATGCGTCTGGAAATAAGAAAAGCTTACTCGTCCCGTTTTTTAAAATCACGGCTTCTAGAAGGTTTACATGATTTCGTAAAAAACAAGAGTTTTTAGAAAATGTGTTTTATTTCATAAATGGAATCTACAAAGTATGCACATTCTACGTCATAACGACTTTGTATTGTTTGCGCAAGCGTCTGGAAATAACAAAAGCTTACTTCCCCCGTTTTTTAAAATCACAGCTTCTAGAAGGTTTACATGATTTCGTAAAAAACACGTGTTTTTAGAAAATGTGTTTTATTTATTAAATGAAATCTACAAAGTATGCACATTCTACGTCATAACGGCTTTCTATTGTTTGCGCATGCGTCCGGAAATAAGAAAAGCTTACTTCCACCGTTTTTTAAAATCACATCTTCTAGAAGGTTTACATGATTTCGTAAAAAACACGAGTTTTTAGAAAATGTGTTTTATTTCATAAATAGAATCAACAAAGTATGCACATTCTACGTCATAACGACTTTCTATAGTTTGCACATGCGTCCGGAAATAAGAAAAGCTTACTTCCCTCGTTTTTTAAAATCGCAGCTTCTAGAAGGTTTACATGATTTCGTAAAAAACACGAGTTTTTAGAAAATGTGTTTTATTTATTAAATGAAATCTACAAAGTATGCACATTCTACGTCATAACGGCTTTCTATTGTTTGCGCATGCGTCCGGAAATAAGAAAAGCTTACTTCCACCGTTTTTTAAAATCACATCTTCTAGAAGGTTTACATGATTTCGTAAAAAACACGAGTTTTTAGAAATTGTGTTTTATTTCATAAATGGAATCAACAAAGTATGCACATTCTACCTCATAACGACTTTCTATAGTTTGCGCATGCGTCCGGAAATAAGAAAAGCTTACTTCCACCGATTTTTAAAATCACAGCTTCTAGAAGGTTTACATGATTTCGTAAAATACACGAGTTTTTAGAAAATGTATTTTATTTCATAAATGGAATCTACAAAGTATGCACATTCTACGTCATAACAACTTTGTATAGTTTGCGCATGCGTCCGGAAATAACAAAAGCTTACTTCCAACGTTTTTTCAAAACACAGCTTCTAGAAGGTTTACATGATTTCGTAAAAAACATGAGTTTTTAGAAAATGTGTTTTATTTCATAAATGGAATCTACAATGTATGCACATTCTACGTCATAACGACTTTGTATTGTTTGCGCATGCATCCGGAAATAACAAAAGCTTACTTCCACCGTTTTTTAAAATCACAGCTTCTAGAAGGTTTACATGATTTCATAAATAACACGAGTTTTTAGAAAATGTGTTTTATTTCATAAATGGAATCTACAAAGTATGCACATTCTACATCATAACGACTTTCTATAGTTTGCGCATGCATCCGGAAATAAGAAAAGCTTACTTCCCCCGTTTTTTAAAATCACAGCTTCTAGAAGGTTTACATGATTTCTTAAAAAACACGAGTTTTTAGAAAATTTGTTTTATTTCATAAATGGAATCTACAAAGTATGCACATTCTATGTCATAACGACTTTTTATAGTTTGTGCATGCGTCCGGAAATAAGAAACGCTTACATCCACCGTTTTTTAAAATCACAGCTTCTAGAAGGTTTACATGATTTTGTAAAAAACACGAGTTTTTAGAAAATGTGTTTTATTTCATAAATGGAATCAACAAAGTATGCACATTCTACGTCATAACGAATTTGTATTGTTTGCGCATGCGTGTGGAAATAAGAAAAGCTTACTTCCACCGTTTTTTAAAATCACAGCTTCTAGAAGGTTTACATGATTTCGTAAAAAAAACGAGTTCTTAGAAAATGTGTTTTATTTCATAAATGGAATCTACAAAGTATGCACAGTCTACGTCATAACGACATTCTATAGTTTGCGCATGTGTCCGGAAAAAAGAGAAGCTTACTTCCACCGTTTTTTAAAATCACAGCTTCTAGAAGGTTTACATGATTTCGTAAAAAACACAAGTTTTTAGAAAATGTGTTTTATTTCATAAATGGAATCTACAAAGTATGCACATTCTACGTCATAACAACTTTCTATAGTTTGCGCATGCGTCCGGAAATAAGAAAAGCTTACTTCCACCGTTATTTAAAATCACAGCTTCTAGAAGGTTTACATGATTTCTTAAAAAACACGAGTTTTTAGAAAATGTGTTTTATTTCATAAATGGAATCAACAAAGTATGCACATTCTACGTCATAACAACTTTCTATAGTTTGCGCATGCGTTTGGAAATAAGAAAAGCTTACTTCCCTCGTTTTTTAAAATCACAGCTTCTAGAAGGTTTACATGATTTCTTAAAAACACAAGTTTTTATAAAATGTGTTTTATTTCATAAATAGAATCAACAAAGTATGCACATTCTACGTCATAAAGACTTTCTATAGTTTGCACATGCGTCCGGAAATAAGAAAAGCTTACTTCCACCGTTTTTCAAAATCACAGTTTCTAGAAGGTTTACATGATTTCGTAAAAAACACGAGTTTTTAGAAAATGTGTTTTATTTCATAAATGGAATCAACAAAGTATGCACATTCTACGTCATAACGACTTTCTATAGATTATGCATGCGTTTGGAAATAAGAAAAGATTACTTCCCCCATTTTTCAAAATCACAGCTTCTAGAAGGTTTACATGATTTCTTAAAAACACGAGTTTTTAGAAAATGTGTTTTATTTCATAAATGGAATCAACAAAGTATGCACATTCCACGTCATAATGACTTTCTATAGTTTGCGCATTCGTCCGGAAATAAGAAAAGCTTACTTCCACCGTTTTTTAAAATTACAGCTTCTAGAAGGATTACATGATTTCGTAAAAAATACGACTTTTTAGAAAATGTGTTTTATTTGATAAATGGAATCTACAAAGTATGCACATTCTACGTCATAACGACTTTCTATAGTTTGCCCATGCGTCCGAAAATAAGAAAAGCTTACTTCCCCCGTTTTTTAAAATCACAGCTTCTAGAAGGTTTACATGATTTCTTAAAAAACACGAGTTTTTAGAAAATGTGTTTTATTTCATAAATGGAATCAACAAAGTATGCACATTCTATGTCATAACTACTTTCTATAGTTTGCACATGCGTTTGGAAATAAGAAAAGCTTACTTCCCCCGTTTTTTAAAATCACAGCTTCTAGAAGGTTTACATGATTTCTTAAAAAACACGAGTTTTTAGAAAATGTGTTTTATTTCATAAATGGAATCAACAAACTATGCACATTCTACGTCATAACTACTTTCTATAGTTTGCCCACGCTTCCGAAAATAAGAAAAGCTTACTTCCCCCGTTTTTTAAAATCACAGCTTCTAGAAGGTTTACACGATTTCGTAAAAAACACGATTTTTTAGAAAATGTGTTTTATTTCATAAATGGAATCTACAAAGTATGCACATTCTACGTCATAATGACTTTCTATAGTTTGCGCATGCGTCCGGAAATAAGAAAAGCTTACTTCCACCGTTTTTTAAAATCACGTCTTCTAGAAGGTTTACATGATTTCGTAAAAAACACGAGTTTTTAGAAAATGTGTTTTATTTGATAAATGGAATCTACAAAGTATGCACATTCTACGTCATAACGAATTTCTATAGTTTGCCCACGCTTCCGAAAATAAGAAAAGCTTACTTCCACCGTTTTTTAAAATCACAGCTTCTAGAAGGTTTACATGATTTCTTAAAAAACACGAGTTTTTAGAAAATGTGTTTTATTACATAAATGGAATCAACAAAGTATGCACATTCTACGTCATAACAACTTTCTATAGTTTGCGCATGCGTTTGGAAATAAGAAATGCTTACTTCCCCCGTTTTTTAAAATCACAGCTTCTAGAAGGTTTACATGATTTCTTAAAAAACACAAGTTTTTATAAAATGTGTTTTATTTCATAAATAGAATCAACAAAGTATGCACATTCTACGTCATAACGACTTTCTATAGTTTGCACATGCGTCCGGAAATAAGAAAAGCTTACTTCCACCGTTTTTTAAAATCACAGCTTCTAGAAGGTTTACATGATCTCGTAAAAAACACAAGTTTTTAGAAAATGTGTTTTATTTCATAAATCGAATCAACAAAGTATGCACATTCTACGTCATAACGACTTTCTATAGATTATGCATGCGTTTGGAAATAAGAAAAGATTACTTCCCCCATTTTTCAAAATCACAGCTTCTAGAAGGTTTACATGATTTCTTAAAAAACACGAGTTTTTAGAAAATGTGTTTTATTTCATAAATGGAATCAACAAAGTATGCACATTCTACATCATAACGACTTTCTATAGTTTGCGCATTCGTCCGGAAATAAGAAAAGCTTACTTCCACCATTTTTTAAAATCACAGCTTCTAGAAGGATTACATGATTTCGTAAAAAACACGACTTTTGAGAAAATGTGTTTTATTTGATAAATGGAATCTACAAAGTATGCACATTCTACGTCATAACAACTTTCTATAGTTTGCGCATGCATCCGGAAATAAGAAAAGCTTACTTCCCCCTTTTTTTAAAATCACAGCTTCTAGAAGGTTTACATGATTTCTTAAAAAACACGAGTTTTTAGAAAATGTGTTTTATTTCATAAATGGAATCAACAAAGTATGCACATTCTACGTCATAACGAGTTTCCAGAGTTTGCGCATGCGTTTGGAAATAAGAAAAGCTTACTTCCCCCGTTTTTAAAATCACAGCTTCTAGAAGGTTTACATGATTTCGCAAAAAACACGAGTTTTTAGAAAATGTGTTTTATTTCATAAATAGAATCTACAAAGTATGTACATTCTACGTCATAATGACTTTCTATAGTTTGCGCATGTGTCCGGAAATAAGAAAAGCTTACTTCCCCCATTTTTTAAAATCACAGCTTCTAGAAGGTTTACATGATTTCTTAAAAACACGAGTTTTTAGAAAATTTGTTTTATTTCATAAATGGAATCAACAAAGTATGCACATTCTACGTCATAACGATATTCTATAGTTTGCGCATGCGTTTGGAAATAAGAAAAGCTTAGTTTCCCCCTTTTTTAAAATCACAGCTTCTAGAAGGATTACATGATTTCTTAAAAAACACGAGTTTTTAGAAAATGTGTTTTATTTCATAAATGGAATCTACAAAGTATGCACATTCTACGTCATAACGACTTTCTATAGTTTGCGCATGCGTCCGGAAATAAGAAAAGCTTACTTCCACCTTTTTTTAAAATCACAGCTTCTAGAAGGTTTACATGATTTCGTAAAAAACACGAGTTTTTAGAAAATGTGTTTTATTTCATAAATGGAATCTACAAAGTATGCACATTCTACGTCATAACAACTTTCTATAGTTTGCGCATGCGTCCGGAAATAAGAGAAGCTTACTTCCACCGTTTTTTAAAATCACATCTTCTAGAAGGTTTACATGATTTCGTAAAAAACACGAGTTTTTAGAAAATGTGTTTTATTTCATAAATGGAAGCAACAAAGTATGCAAATTCTACGTCATAACGACTTACTATAGTTTGCGCATGCGTCCGGAAATAAGAAACTCTTACTTCCCCCGTTTTTTAAAATCAGAGCTTCTAGAAGGTTTACATGATTTCGTAAAAAACACGAGTTTTTAGAAAATGTGTTTTATTTCATAAATGGAATCTACAAAGTATGCACATTCTACGTCATAACGACTTTCTATAGTTTGCGCATGCATCCGGAAATAAGAAAAGCTTACTTCCCCCGTTTTTTAAAATCACGGCTTCTAGAAGGTTTACATGATTTCGTAAAAACCACGAGTTTTTAGATTATGTGTTTTATTTCATAAATGGAATCTACAAACTATGCACATTCTACGTCATAACGAATTTCTATAGTTTGCGCATGCGTCCGCAAATAAGAAAAGCCTACTTCCATCGTTTTTTAAAATCACAGCTTCTAGAAGGTTTACATGATTTCGTAAAAAACACGAGTTTTTAGAAAATGTGTTTTATTTCATAAATGGAATCAACAAAGTATGCACATTCTACGTCATAACGATATTCTATAGTTTGCGCATGCGTTTGGAAATAAGAAAAGCTTACTTCCCCCGTTTTTAAAATCACAGCTTCTAGAAGGTTTGCATGATTTCGCAAAAAACACGAGTTTTTAGAAAATGTGTTTTATTTCATAAATAGAATCTACAAAGTATGTACATTCTACGTCATAACGACTTTCTATAGTTTTCGCATGTGTCCGGAAATAAGAAAAGCTTACTACCCCCATTTTTTAAAATCACAGCTTCTAGAAGGTTTACATGATTTCTTAAAAACACGAGTTTTTAGAAAATTTGTTTTATTTCATAAATGGAATCAACAAAGTATGCACATTCTACGTCATAACGATATTCTATAGTTTGCGCATGCGTTTGGAAATAAGAAAAGCTTACTTTCCCCCTTTTTTAAAATCATAGCTTCTAGAAGGATTACATGATTTCTTAAAAAACACGAGTTTTTAGAAAATGTGTTTTATTTCATAAATGGAATCTACAAAGCATGCACATTCTACGTCATAACGACTTTCTATAGTTTGCGCACGCGTCCGGAAATAAGAAAAGCTTACTTCCACCATTTTTTAAAATCACAGTTTCTAGAAGGTTTACATGATTTCGTAAAAAACACGAGTTTTTAGAAAATGTGTTTTATTTCATAAATGGAATCTACAAAGTATGCACATTCTACGTCATAACAACTTTCTATAGTTTGCGCATGCGTCCGGAAATAAGAGAAGCTTACTTCCACCGTTTTTTAAAATCACATCTTCTAGAAGGTTTGCATGATTTCGTAAAAAACACGAGTTTTTAGAAAATGTGTTTTATTTCATAAATGGAAGGAACAAAGTATGCACATTCTACATCATAACGACTTTCTATAGTTTGCGCATGCGTCCGGAAATAAGAAACTCTTACTTCCCCCGTTTTTTAAAATCACAGCTTCTAGAAGGTTTACATGATTTCGTAAAAAACACGAGTTTTTAGAAAATGTGTTTTATTTCATAAATGGAATCTACAAAGTATGCACATTCTACGTCATAACGACTTTCTATAGTTTGCGCATGCATCCGGAAATAAGAAAAGCTTACTTCCCCCATTTTTTAAAATCACAGCTTCTAGAAGGTTTACATGATTTCGTAAAAACCACGAGTTTTTAGATTATGTGTTTTATTTCATAAATGGAATCTACAAACTATGCACATTCTACGTCATAACGAATTTCTATAGTTTGCGCATGCGTCCGGAAATAAGAAAAGCCTACTTCCATCGTTTTTTAAAATCACAGCTTCTAGAAGGTTTACATGATTTCGTAAAAAACACGAGTTTTTAGAAAATGTGTTTTATTTCATCAATGGAATCAACAAAGTATGCACATTCTACGTCATAACGATATTCTATAGTTTGCGCATGCGTTTGGAAATAAGAAAAGCTTACTTTCCCCCTTTTTTAAAATCACAGCTTCTAGAAGGTTTACATGATTTCTTAAAAAACACGAGTTTTTAGAAAATGTGTTTTATTTCATAAATGGAATCTACAAAGTATGCACATTCTACGTCATAACGACTTTCTATAGTTTGCGCATGCGTCCGGAAATAAGAAAAGCTTACTTCCACCATTTTTTAAAATCACAGCTTCTAGAAGGTTTACATGATTTCGTAAAAAACACGAGTTTTTAGAAAATGTGTTTTATTTCATAAATGGAATCTACAAAGTATGCACATTCTACGTCATAACAACTTTCTATAGTTTGCGCATGCGTCCGGAAATAAGAGAAGCTTACTTCCAGCGTTTTTTAAAATCACATCTTCTAGAAGGTTTACATGATTTCGTAAAAAACACGAGTTTTTAGAAAATGTGTTTTATTTCATCAATGGAATCAACAAAGTATGCACATTCTACGTCATAACGACTTTCTATAGTTTGCGCATGCGTCCGGAAATAAGAAACTCTTACTTCCCCCATTTTTTAAAATCACAGCTTCTAGAAGGTTTACATGATTTCGTAAAAAACACGAGTTTTTAGAAAATGTGTTTTATTTCATAAATGGAATCTACAAAGTATGCACATTCTACGTCATAATGACTTTCTATAGTTTACGCATGCATCCGAAAATAAGAAAAGCTTACTTCCCCCGTTTTTTAAAATCACAGCTTCTAGAAGGTTTACATGATTTCGTAAAAACCACGAGTTTTTAGATTATGTGTTTTATTTCATAAATGGAATCTACAAAGTATGGCCATTCTACGTCATAACAACTTTCTATAGTTTGCGCATGCGTCCGGAAATAAGAGAAGCTTACTTCCACCGTTTTTTAAAATCACATCTTCTAGAAGGTTTACATGATTTCGTAAAAAACACGAGTTTTTAGAAAATGTGTTTTATTTCATAAATGGAATCAACAAAGTATGCACATTCTACGTCATAATGACTTTCTATAGTTTGCGCATGCGTCTGGAAGTAAGAAACTCTTACTTCCCCCGTTTTTTAAAATCACAGCTTCTAGAAGGTTTACATGATTTCTTAAAAAACACGAGTTTTTAGAAAATGTGTTTTATTTCATAAATAGAATCAACAAAGTATGCACATTCTACGTCATAACGACTTTCTATAGTTTGTGCATGCGTCCGGAAATAAGAAAAGCTTACTTCCACCATTTTTTAAAATCACAGCATCTAGAAGGTTTACATGATTTCGTAAAAAACACGAGTTTTTAGAAAATGTGTTTTATTTCATAAATGGAATCTACAAAGTATGCACATTCTACGTCATAATGACATTCTATAGTTTGCGCATTCGTCCGGAAATAAGGAAAGCTTACCTCCACCGTTTTTTAAAATCACAGCTTCTAGAAGGTTTACATGATTTCGTAGAAAACACGAGTTATTAGAAAATGTGTTTTATTTCATAAATGGATTCTACAAAGTATGCGCATTCTACGTCATAACGACTTTCTATAGTTTGCGCATGTGTCCGGAAATAAGAAAAGCTTACTTCCACCATTTTTTAAAATCACAGCATCTAGAAGGTTTACATGATTTCGTAAAAAACACGAGTTTTTAGAAAATGAGTTTTATTTCATAAATGGAATCTACAAAGTATGCACATTCTACGTCATAACTACATTCTATAGTTTGTGCATGCGTCCGGAAATAAGAAAAGCTTACTTCCACCGTTTTTTAAAATCACAGCTTCTAGAAGGTTTACATGATTTCGTAAAAAACACGGGTTTTTAGAAAATGTTTTTTATTTCATAAATGGAATCTACAAAGTTTGCACATTCTACGTCATAACGACTTTCTATAGTTTGCGCATCCGTCCGGAAATAAGAAAAGCTTACTTCCCCCGTTTTTTAAAATCACAGCTTCTAGAAGGTTTACATGATTTGTTAAAAAACAGGAGTTTTTAGAAAATGTGTTTTATTTCATAAATGAAATCAACAAAGTATGCACATTCTACGTCATAACGACTTTCTATAGTTTGCGCATGCGTCCGGAAATAAGAAAAGCTTAATTCCACAGTTCTTTAAAATCACAGCTTCTAGAAGTTTTACATGATTTCGTAAAAAAAAAGAGTTTTTAGAAAATGTGTTTTATTTCATAAATGGAATCTACAAAGTATGCACATTCTACGTCATAACGACTTTCTATAGTTTCCGCATACGTCCGGAAATAAGAAAAGCTTACTTCCACCGTTTTTTAAAATCACAGCTTCTAGAAGGTTTACATGATTTCGTAAAAAACACGATTTTTTAGAAAATGTGTTTTATTTCATAAATGGAATCTACAAAGTATGCACATTCTATGGCATAACGACTTTCTATAGTTTGCGCATGTGTCCGGAAATAAGAAAAACTTACTTCCACCGTTTTTTAAAATCACAGCTTCTAGAAGTTTTACATGATTTCGTAAAAAACACGAGTTTTTAGAAAATGTGTTTTATTTCATAAATGGAATCTACAAAGTATGCACATTCTACGTCATAACTACTTTCTATAGTTTGCGCATGCGTCCGGAAATAAGAAAAGCTTACTTCCCCCATTTTTTAAAATCACAGCTTCTAGAAGGTTTACATGATTTCTTAAAAAACACAAGTTTTTAGAAAATGTGTTTTATTTCATAAATTTTATCAACAAAGTATGCACATTCTACGTCATAACGACTTTCTATAGTTTGCGCATGTGTTCGGAAATAAGAAAAGCTTACTTCCCTCGTTTTTTAAAATCAGAGCTTCTAGAAGGTTTACATGATTTCTTAAAAAACACGAGTTTTTAGAAAATGTGTTTTATTTCATAAATGGAATCTACAAAGTATGCACATTCTACGTCCTAACGAATTTCTATAGTTTGCGCATGCGTCCGGAAATAAGAAAAGCTTACTTCCCCCGTTTTTTAAAATCACAGCTTCTAGAAGGTTTACATGATTTCTTAAAAAACACGAGTTTTTAGAAAATGTGCTTTATTTCATAAATGGAATCAACAAAGTATGCACATTCTACGTCATAACGACTTTCCATAGTTTGCGAATGCGTTTAGAAATAAGAAAAGGTTACTTCCCCCGTATTTTAAAATCACAGCTTCTAGAAGGTTTACATGATTTCTTAAAAAACACGAGTTTTTAGAAAATGTGTTTTATTTCATAAATAGAATCAACAAAGTATGCACATTCTATGTCATAACGACTTTCTATAGTTTGCGCATGCGTCTGGAAATAAGAAAAGCTTACTTCCACCATTTTTTAAAATCACAGCATCTAGAAGGTTTACATGATTTCGTGAAAAACACGAGTTTTTAGAAAATGTGTTTTATTTCATAAATGGAATCTACAAAGTATGCACATTCTACGTCATAACGACATTCTATAGTTTGTGCATGCGTCCGAAAATAAGAAAAGCATACTTCCATCGTTTTTTAAAATCACAGCTTCTAGAAGGTTTACATGATTTCGTAAAAAACATGAGTTTTTAGAAAATGTGTTTTATTTCATAAATGGAATCTACAAAGTATGCACATTCTACGTTATAACGACTTTCTATAGTTTGCGCATCCGTCCGGAATAAGAAAGGCTTACTTCCCCCATTTTTTAAAATCACAGCTTCTAGAAGGTTTACATGATTTCTTAAAAAACACGAGTTTTTAGAAAATGTGTTTTATTTCATAAATGAAATCAACAAAGTATTCACATTCTACGTCATAACGACTTTCTATAGTTTGCGCATGCGTCCGGAAATAAGAAAAGCTTACTTCCACAGTTCTTTAAAATCACAGCTTCTAGAAGGTTTACATGATTTCGTAAAAAAAAAGAGTTTTTAGAAAATGTGTTTTATTTCATAAATGGAATCTACAAAGTATGCACATTCTACGTCATAACGACTTTCTATAGTTTGCGCATACGTCCGGAAATAAGAAAAGCTTACTTCCACCGTTTTTTAAAATCACAGCTTCTAGAAGGTTTACATGATTTCGTAAAAAAACACGAGTTTTTAGAAATTGTGTTTTATTTCATAAATGGAATCTACAAAGTATGCACATTCTATGGCATAACGACTTTCTATAGTTTGCGCATGTGTCCGGAAATAAGAAAAGCTTACTTCCACCGTTTTTTAAAATCACAGCTTCTAGAAGTTTTACATGATTTCGTAAAAAACACGAGTTTTTAGAAAATGTGTTTTATTTCATAAATGGAATCTACAAAGTATGCACATTCTACGTCATAACTACTTTCTATAGTTTGCGCATGCGTCCGGAAATAAGCAAAGCTTACTTCCCCCATTTTTTAAAATCACAGCTTCTAGAAGGTTTACATGATTTCTTAAAAAACACGAGTTTTTAGAAAATGTGTTTTATTTCATAAATGGAATCAACAAAGTATGCACATTCTACGTCATAACGACTTTCTATAGTTTGCGCATGTGTTTGGAAATAAGAAAAGCTTACTTCCCCCGTTTTTTAAAATCAGAGCTTCTAGAAGGTTTACATGATTTCTTAAAAAACACGAGTTTTTAGAAAATGTGTTTTATTTCATAAATGGAATCTACAAAGTATGCACATTCTACGTCCTAACGAATTTCTATAGTTTGCGCATGCGTCCGGAAATAAGAAAAGCTTACTTCCCCCGTTTTTTAAAATCACAGCTTCTAGAAGGTTTACATGATTTCTTAAAAAACACGAGTTTTTAGAAAATGTGCTTTATTTCATAAATGGAATCAACAAAGTATGCACATTCTACGTCATAACGACTTTCTATAGTTTGCGAATGCGTTTAGAAATAAGAAAAGGTTACTTCCCCCGTATTTTAAAATCACAGCTTCTAGAAGGTTTACATGATTTCTTAAAAAACACGAGTTTTTAGAAAATGTGTTTTATTTCATAAATAGAATCAACAAAGTATGCACATTCTATGTCATAACGACTTTCTATAGTTTGCACATGCGTCTGGAAATAAGAAAAGCTTACTTCCACCATTTTTTAAAATCACAGCATCTAGAAGGTTTACATGATTTCGTGAAAAACACGAGTTTTTAGAAAATGTGTTTTATTTCATAAATGGAATCTACAAAGTATGCACATTCTACGTCATAACGACATTCTATAGTTTGTGCATGCGTCCGAAAATAAGAAAAGCATACTTCCATCGTTTTTTAAAATCACAGCTTCTAGAAGGTTTACATGATTTCGTAAAAAACATGAGTTTTTAGAAAATGTGTTTTATTTCATAAATGGAATCTACAAAGTATGCACATTCTACGTTATAACGACTTTCTATAGTTTGCGCATCCGTCCGGAATAAGAAAGGCTTACTTCCCCCATTTTTTAAAATCACAGCTTCTAGAAGGTTTACATGATTTCTTAAAAAACACGAGTTTTTAGAAAATGTGTTTTATTTCATCAATGAAATCAACAAAGTATTCACATTCTACGTCATAACGACTTTCTATATTTTGCGCATGCGTCCGGAAATAAGAAAAGCTTACTTCCACAGTTCTTTAAAATCACAGCTTCTAGAAGGTTTACATGATTTCGTAAAAAAAAAGAGTTTTTAGAAAATGTGTTTTATTTCATAAATGGAATCTACAAACTATGCACATTCTACGTCATAACGACTTTCTATAGTTTGCGCATACGTCCGGAAATAAGAAAAGCTTACTTCCACCGTTTTTTAAAATCACAGCTTCTAGAAGGTTTACATGATTTCGTAAAAAACACGAGTTTTTAGAAATTGTGTTTTATTTCATAAATGGAATCTACAAAGTATGCACATTCTATGGCATAACGACTTTCTATAGTTTGCGCATGTGTCCGGAAATAAGAAAAGCTTACTTCCACCATTTTTTAAAATCACAGCTTCTAGAAGTTTTCCATGATTTCGTAAAAAACACGAGTTTTTAGAAAATGTGTTTTATTTCATAAATGGAATCTACAAAGTATGCACATTCTACGTCATAACTACTTTCTATAGTTTGCGCATGCGTCCGGAAATAAGCAAAGCTTACTTCCCCCATTTTTTAAAATCACAGCTTCTAGAAGGTTTACATGATTTCTTAAAAAACACGAGTTTTTAGAAAATGTGTTTTATTTCATAAATGGAATCAACAAAGTATGCACATTCTACGTCATAACGACTTTCTATAGTTTGCGCATGTGTTTGGAAATAAGAAAAGCTTACTTCCCCCGTTTTTTAAAATCAGAGCTTCTAGAAGGTTTACATGATTTCTTAAAAAACACGAGTTTTTAGAAAATGTGTTTTATTTCATAAATGGAATCTACAAAGTATGCACATTCTACGTCCTAACGAATTTCTATAGTTTGCGCATGCGTCCGGAAATAAGAAAAGCTTACTTCCCCCGTTTTTTAAAATCACAGCTTCTAGAAGGTTTACATGATTTCTTAAAAAACACGAGTTTTTAGAAAATGTGCTTTATTTCATAAATGGAATCAACAAAGTATGCACATTCTACGTCATAACGACTTTCTATAGTTTGCGAATGCGTTTAGAAATAAGAAAAGGTTACTTCCCCCGTATTTTAAAATCACAGCTTCTAGAAGGTTTACATGATTTCTTAAAAAACACGAGTTTTTAGAAAATGTGTTTTATTTCATAAATAGAATCAACAAAGTATGCACATTCTATGTCATAACGACTTTCTATAGTTTGCGCATGCGTCTGGAAATAAGAAAAGCTTACTTCCACCATTTTTTAAAATCACAGCATCTAGAAGGTTTACATGATTTCGTGAAAAACACGAGTTTTTAGAAAATGTGTTTTATTTCATAAATGGAATCTACAAAGTATGCACATTCTACGTCATAACGACATTCTATAGTTTGTGCATGCGTCCGAAAATAAGAAAAGCATACTTCCATCGTTTTTTAAAATCACAGCTTCTAGAAGGTTTACATGATTTCGTAAAAAACATGAGTTTTTAGAAAATGTGTTTTATTTCATAAATGGAATCTACAAAGTATGCACATTCTACGTTATAACGACTTTCTATAGTTTGCGCATCCGTCCGGAATAAGAAAGGCTTACTTCCCCCATTTTTTAAAATCACAGCTTCTAGAAGGTTTACATGATTTCTTAAAAAACACGAGTTTTTAGAAAATGTGTTTTATTTCATCAATGAAATCAACAAAGTATTCACATTCTACGTCATAACGACTTTCTATAGTTTGCGCATGCGTCCGGAAATAAGAAAAGCTTACTTCCACAGTTCTTTAAAATCACAGCTTCTAGAAGGTTTACATGATTTCGTAAAAAAAAAGAGTTTTTAGAAAATGTGTTTTATTTCATAAATGGAATCTACAAACTATGCACATTCTACGTCATAACGACTTTCTATAGTTTGCGCATACGTCCGGAAATAAGAAAAGCTTACTTCCACCGTTTTTTAAAATCACAGCTTCTAGAAGGTTTACATGATTTCGTAAAAAACACGAGTTTTTAGAAATTGTGTTTTATTTCATAAATGGAATCTACAAAGTATGCACATTCTATGGCATAACGACTTTCTATAGTTTGCGCATGTGTCCGGAAATAAGAAAAGCTTACTTCCACCGTTTTTTAAAATCACAGCTTCTAGAAGTTTTACATGATTTCGTAAAAAACACGAGTTTTTAGAAAATGTGTTTTATTTCATAAATGGAATCTACAAAGTATGCACATTCTACGTCATAACTACTTTCTATAGTTTGCGCATGCGTCCGGAAATAAGCAAAGCTTACTTCCCCCATTTTTTAAAATCACAACTTCTAGAAGGTTTACATGATTTCTTAAAAAACACGAGTTTTTAGAAAATGTGTTTTATTTCATAAATGGAATCAACAAAGTATGCACATTCTACGTCATAACGACTTTCTATAGTTTGCGCATGTGTTTGGAAATAAGAAAAGCTTACTTCCCCCGTTTTTTAAAATCAGAGCTTCTAGAAGGTTTACATGATTTCGTAAAAAACACGAGTTTTTAGAAAATGTGTTTTATTTCATAAATGGAATATACAAAGTATGCACATTCTACGTCATAACTACTTTATATTGTTTGTGCATGCATCCGGAAATAACAAAAGCTTACTTCCACCGTTTTTTAAAATAACAGCTTCTAGAAGGTTTACATGATTTCGTAAAAAACACGAGTTTTTAGAAAATGTGTTTTATTTCATAAATGGAATCTACAAAGTATGCACATTCTACGTCATAACGACTTTCTATAGTTTGCGCATGCGTCCGGAAATAAGAAAAGCTTACTTCCACCGTTTTTTAAAATCACAGCTTCTAGAAGGTTTACATGATTTTTTAAAAAACACGAGTTTTTAGAAAATTTGTTTTATTTCATAAATGGAATCTACAAAGTATGCACATTCTATGTCATAACGACTTTTTATAGTTTGTGCATGCGTCCGGAAATAAGAAACGCTTATATCCACCGTTTTTTAAAATCACAGCTTCTAGAAGGTTTACATGATTTCGTAAAAAACACGAGTTTTTAGAAAATGTGTTTTATTTCATAAATGGAATCAACAAAGTATGCACATTCTACGTCATAACGACTTTGTATTGTTTGCGCATGCGTGTGGAAATAAGAAAAGCTTACTTCCACCGTTTTTTAAAATCACAGCTTCTAGAAGGTTTACATGATTTCGTAAAAAACACGAGTTCTTAGAAAATGTGTTTTATTTCAAAAATGGAATCTACAAAGTATGCACATTGTACGTCATAACGACATTCTATAGTTTGCGCATGCGTCCGGAAAAAAGAGAAGCTTACTTCTACCGTTTCTTAAAATCACAGCTTCTAGAAGGTTTACATGATTTCGTAAAAAACACAAGTTTTTAGAAAATGTGTTTTATTTCATAAATGGAATCTACAAAGTATGCACATTCTACGTCATAACAACTTTCTATAGTTTGCGCATGCGTCCGGAAATAAGACAAGCTTACTTCCACCGTTATTTAAAATCACAGCTTCTAGAAGGTTTACATGATTTCTTAAAAAACACGAGTTTTTAGAAAATGTGTTTTATTTCATAAATGGAAGCAACAAAGTATGCACATTCTACATCATAACGACTTTCTATAGTTTGCGCATGCGTCCGGAAATAAGAAACTCTTACTTCCCCCGTTTTTTAAAATCACAGCTTCTAGAAGGTTTACATGATTTCGTAAAAAACACGAGTTTTTAGAAAATGTGTTTTATTTCATAAATGGAATCTACAAAGTATGCACATTCTACGTCATAACGACTTTCTATAGTTTGCGCATGCATCCGGAAATAAGAAAAGCTTACTTCCCCCATTTTTTAAAATCACAGCTTCTAGAAGGTTTACATGATTTCGTAAAAACCACGAGTTTTTAGATTATGTGTTTTATTTCATAAATGGAATCTACAAACTATGCACATTCTACGTCATAACGAATTTCTATAGTTTGCGCATGCGTCCGGAAATAAGAAAAGCCTACTTCCATCGTTTTTTAAAATCACAGCTTCTAGAAGGTTTACATGATTTCGTAAAAAACACGAGTTTTTAGAAAATGTGTTTTATTTCATCAATGGAATCAACAAAGTATGCACATTCTACGTCATAACGATATTCTATAGTTTGCGCATGCGTTTGGAAATAAGAAAAGCTTACTTTCCCCCTTTTTTAAAATCACAGCTTCTAGAAGGTTTACATGATTTCCTAAAAAACACGAGTTTTTAGAAAATGTTTTTTATTTCATAAATGGAATCAACAAAGTATGCACATTCTACGTCATAACGACTTCCTATAGTTTGCGCATGTGTTTGGAAATAAGAAAAGCTTACTTCCCCCGTTTTTTAAAATCAGAGCTTCTAGAAGGTTTACATGATTTCTTAAAAAACACGAGTTTTTAGAAAATGTGTTTTATTTCATAAATGGAATCAACAAAGTATGCACATTCTACATCATAACGAATTTCTATAGTTTGCGCATGCGTCCGGAAATAAGAAAAGCTTAATTCCACAGTTCTTTAAAATCACAGCTTCTAGAAGGTTTACATGATTTCGTAAAAAAAAAGAGTTTTTAGAAAATGTGTTTTATTTCATAAATGGAATCTACAAAGTATGCACATTCTACGTCATAACGACTTTCTATAGTTTCCGCATACGTCCGGAAATAAAAAAGCTTACTTCCACCGTTTTTTAAAATCACAGCTTCTAGAAGGTTTACATGATTTCGTAAAAAACACGAGTTTTTAGAAAATGTGTTTTATTTCATAAATGGAATCTACAAAGTATGCACATTCTACGTCATAACGACTTTCTATAGTTTGCGCATACGTCCGGAAATAAGAAAAGCTTACTTCCACCGTTTTTTAAAATCACAGCTTCTAGAAGGTTTACATGATTTCGTAAAAAACACGAGTTTTTAGAAATTGTGTTTTATTTCATAAATGGAATTTACAAAGTATGCACATTCTACGTCATAACGACAATCTATAGTTTGGGCATGCGTCCGAAAATAAGAAAAGCATACTTCCATCGTTTTTTAAAATCACAGCTTCTAGAAGGTTTACATGATTTCATAAAAAACATGAGTTTTTAGAAAATGTGTTTTATTTCATAAATGAAATCAACAAAGTATGCACATTCTACGTCATAACGACTTTCTATAGTTTGCGCATGCGTCCGGAAATAAGAAAAGCTTACTTCCACAGTTCTTTAAAATCACAGCTTCTAGAAGGTTTACATGATTTCGTAAAAAAAAAAGAGTTTTTAGAAAATGTGTTTTATTTCATAAATGGAATCTACAAACTATGCACATTCTACGTCATAACGACTTTCTATAGTTTGCGCATACGTCCGGAAATAAGAAAAGCTTACTTCCACCGTTTTTTAAAATCACAGCTTCTAGAAGGTTTACATGATTTCGTAAAAAACACGAGTTTTTAGAAATTGTGTTTTATTTCATAAATGGAATTTACAAAGTATGCACATTCTATGGCATAACAACTTTCTATAGTTTGCGCATGTGTCCGGAAATAAGAAAAGCTTACTTCCACCGTTTTTTAAAATCACAGCTTCTAGAAGTTTTACATGATTTCGTAAAAAACATGAGTTTTTAGAAAATGTGTTTTATTTCATAAATGGAAACAACAAAGTATGCACATTCTACGTCATAACGACTTTCTATAGTTTGCGCATGTGTTTGGAAATAAGAAAAGCTTACTTCCCCCGTTTTTTAAAATCAGAGCTTCTAGAAGGTTTACATGATTTCTTAAAAAACACGAGTTTTTAGAAAATGTGTTTTATTTCATAAATGGAATCAACAAAGTATGCACATTCTACGTCATAACGAATTTCTATAGTTTGCGCATGCGTCCGGAAATAAGAAAAGCCTACTTCCACCATTTTTTAAAATCACAGCTTCTAGAAGGTTTACATGATTTCGTAAAAAACACGAGTTTTTAGAAAATGTGTTTTATTTCATAAATGGAATCTACAAAGTATGCACATTCTATGTCATAATGACTTTATATAGTTTGCGCATGCGTCCGGAAATAAGAAAAGCTTACTTCCCCCGTTTTTTAAAATCACAGCTTCTAGAAGGTTTACATGATTTCTTAAAAAACACGAATTTTTAGAAAATGTGCTTTATTTCATAAATGGAATCAAGAAAGTATGCACATTCTACATCATAACGACTTTCTATAGTTTGCGAATGCGTTTAGAAATAAGAAAAGATTACTTCCCCCGTATTTAAAAATCACAGCTTCTAGAAGGTTTACATGATTTCTTAAAAAACACGAGTTTTTAGAAAATGTGTTTTATTTCATAAATAGAATCAACAAAGTATGCACATTCTATGTCATAACGACTTTCTATAGTTTGTGCATGCGTCCGGAAATAAGAAAACATTACTTCCACCATTTTTTAAAATCACAGCATCTAGAAGGTTTACATGATTTCGTAAAAAACACGAGTTTTTAGAAAATGTGTTTTATTTCATAAATGGAATCTACAAAGTATGCACATTCTACGTCATAACGACATTCTATAGTTTGGGCATGCGTCCGAAAATAACAAAAGCATACTTCCACTGTTTTTTAAAATCACAGCTTCTAGAAGGTTTACATGATTTCGTAAAAAAAAAGAATTTTTAGAAAATGTGTTTTATTTCATAAATGGAATCTACAAAGTATGCACATTCTACGTCATAACGACTTTCTATATTTTGCGCATACGTCCGGAAATAAGAAAAGCTTACTTCCACCGTTTTTTAAAATCACAGCTTCTAGAAGGTTTACATGATTTCGTAAAAAACACGAGTTTTTAGAAAATGTGTTTTATTTCATAAATGGAATCTACAAAGTATGCACATTCTACGTCATAACGACTTTCTATATTTTGCGCATACGTCCGGAAATAAGAAAAGCTTACTTCCACCGTTTTTTAAAATCACAGCTTCTAGAAGGTTTACATGATTTCGTAAAAAACACGAGTTTTTAGAAAATGTGTTTTATTTCATAAATGGAATCTACAAAGTATGCACATTCTACGTCATAACGACTTTCTATAGTTTGCGCATGCGTCCGGAAATAAGAAAAGCTTACTTCCACCATTTTTTAAAATCACAGCTTCTAGAAGGTCTACATGATTTCGTAAAAAACACGAGTTTTTAGAAAATGTGTTTTATTTCATAAATGGAATCTACAAAGTATGAACATTCTACGTCATAACAACTTTCTATAGTTTGCGCATGCGTCCGGAAATAAAAGAAGCTTACTTCCACCGTTTTTTAAAATCACATCTTCTAGAAGGTTTACATGATTTCGTAAAAAACACGAGTTTTTAGAAAATGTGTTTTATTTCATAAATGGAATCAACAAAGTATGCACATTCTACGTCATAACGACTTTCTATAGTTTGTTCATGCGTCCGGAAATAAGAAGCTCTTACTTCCCCCGTTTTTTAAAATCGCAGCTTCTAGAAGGTTTACATGATTTCGTAAAAAACACGAGTTTTTAGAAAATGTATTTTATTTCATAAATGGAATCAACAAAGTATGCACATTCTACCTCATAACGACTTTCTATAGTTTGCGCATGCGTCCGGAAATAAGAAAAGCTGACTTCCACCGTTTTTTAAAATCACATCTTCTAGAAGGTTTACATGATTTCGTAAAAAGCACGAGTTTTTAGAAAATGTGTTTTATTTCATAAATAGAATCAACAAAGTATGCACATTCTAGGTCATAACGACTTTCTATAGTTTGCAAATGCGTCCGGAAATAAGAAAAGCTTACTTCCATCGTTTTTTAAAATCACAGCTTCTAGAAGGTTTACATGATTTCGTAAAAAACACGATTTTTTAGAAAATATGTTTTATTTCATAAATGGAATCAACAAAGTATCCACATTCTACCTCATAACGACTTTCTATAGTTTGCGCATGCGTCCGGAAATAAGAAAAGCTTACTTCCACCGATTTCTAAAATCACAGCTTCTAGAAGGTTTACATGATTTCGTAAAATACACGAGTTTTTAGAAAATGTATTTTATTTCATAAATGGAATCTACAAAGTATGCACATTCTACGTCATAACGACTTTGTATAGTTTGCGCATGCGTCCGGAAATAACAAAAGCTTACTTCCACTGTTTTTTTAAATCACAGCTTCTAGAAGGTTTACATGATTTCGTAAAAAACACGAGTTTTTAGAAAATGTGTTTTATTTCATAAATGGAATATACATAGTATGCACATTCTACGTCATAACGACTTTGTATTGTTTGTGCATGCATCCGGAAATAACAAAAGCTTACTTCCACCGTTTTTTAAAATCACAGCATCTAGAAGGTTTACATGATTTCGTAAAAAACACGAGTATTTAGAAAATGTGTTTTATTTCATAAATGGAATCTACAAAGTATGCACATTCTACGTCATAACGACTTTCTATAGTTTGCGCATGCGTCCGGAAATAAGAAAAGCTTACTTCCCCCGTTTTTTAAAATCACAGCTTCTAGAAGGTTTACATGATTTTTTAAAAAACACGAGTTTTTAGAAAATTTGTTTTATTTTATAAATGGAATCTACAAAGTATGCACATTCTATGTCATAACGACTTTTTATAGTTTGTGCATGCGTCCGGAAATAAGAAACGCTTACATCCACCGTTTTTTAAAATCACAGCTTCTAGAAGGTTTACATGATTTCGTTAAAAACACGAGTTTCTAGAAAATGTGTTTTATTTCATAAATGGAATCAACAAAGTATGCACATTCTACGTCATAACGACTTTGTATTGTTTGCGCATGCGTGTGGAAATAAGAAAAGCTTACTTCCACCGTTTTTTAAAATCACAACTTCTAGAAGGTTTACATGATTTTGTAAAAAACACGAGTTCTTAGAAAATGTGTTTTATTTCAGAAATGGAATCTAACAAAGTATGCACATTCTACGTCATAACGACATTCTATAGTTTGCGCATGCGTCCGGAAAAAAGAGAAGCTTACTTCCACCGTTTTTTAAAATCACAGCTTCTAGAAGGTTTACATGATTTCGTAAAAAACACAAGATTTTCGAAAATGTGTTTTATTTCATAAATGGAATCTACAAAGTATGCACATATACGTCATAACGACTTTCTATAGTTTGCGCATGCGTCCGGAAATAAGAAAAGCTTACTTCCACCGTTATTTAAAATCACAGCTTCTAGAAGGTTTACATGATTTCTTAAAAAACACGAGTTTTTAGAAAATGTGTTTTATTTCATAAATGGAATCAACAAAGTATGCACATTCTATGTCATAAAAAAATTCTATAGTTTGCGCATGCGTTTGGAAATAAGAAAAGCTTACTTCCCCCGTTTTTTAAAATCACAGCTTCTAGAAGGCTTACATGATTTCTTAAAAAACACAAGTTTTTATAAAATGTGTTTTATTTCATAAATAGAATCAACAAAGTATGCACATTCTACGTCATAACGACTTTCTATAGTTTGCACATGCGTCCGGAAATAAGAAAAGCTTACTTCCACCGTTTTTCAAAATCACAGCTTCTAGAAGGTTTACATGATTTCGTAAAAAACACGAGTTTTTAGAAAATGTGTTTTATTTCATAAATGGAATCAAAAAAGTATGCACATTCTACGTCATAACGACTTTCTATAGATTATGCATGCGTTTGGAAAGCAGAAAAGATTACTTCCCCCATTTTTCAAAATCACAGCTTCTAGAAGGTTTACATGATTTCTTAAAAAACACGAGTTTTTAGAAAATGTGTTTTATTTCATAAATAGAATCAACAAAGTATGCACATTCTACATCATAACGACTTTCTATAGTTTGTGCATTCGTCCGGAAATAAGAAAAGCTTACTTCCACCGTTTTTTAAAATCACAGCTTCTAGAAGGATTACATGATTTCGTAAAAAACACGACTTTTTAGAAAATGTGTTTTATTTGATAAATGGAATCTACAAGTATGCACATTCTACGTCATAACGACTTTCTATAGTTTGCGCATGCGTCCGGAAATAAGAAAAGCTTACCTCCCCCGTTTTTTAAAATCACAGCTTCTAGAAGGTTTACATAATTTCGTAAAATACACGAGTTTTTAGAAAGTGTATTTTATTTCATACATGGAATCCACAAAGTATGCACATTCTACGTCATAACGACTTTGTATAGTTTGCGCGTGCATCCGGAAATAACAAAATCTTACTTCCAACGTTTTTTAAAATCACAGCTTCTAGAAGGTTTACATGATTTCGTAAAAAACACGAGTTTTTAGAAAATGTGTTTTATTTCATAAATGGAATCTACAAAGTATGCAGATTCTACGTCATAACGACTTTGTATTGTTTGTGCATGGATCCAGAAATAACAAAAGCTTACTTCCACCGTTTTTTAAAATCACAGCTTCTAGAAGGTTTACATGATTTCATAAAAAACACGAGTTTTTAGAAAATGTGTTTTATTTCATAAATGGAATCTACAAAGTATGCACATTCTACGTCATAACGACTTTCTATAGTTTGCACATGCGTCCGGAAATAAGAAAAGCTTACTTCCATCGTTTTTTAAAATCACATCTTCTAGAAGGTTTACATGATTTCGTAAAAAGCACGAGTTTTTACAAAATGTGTTTTATTTCATAAATAGAATCAACAAAGTATGCACATTCTACGTCATAACGACTTTCTATAGTTTGCACATGCGTCCGGAAATAAGAAAAGCTTACTTCCATCGTTTTGGAAAATCACAGCTTCTAGAAGGTTTACATGATTTCGTAAAAAACACGAGTTTTTAGAAAATGTTTTTTATTTCATAAATGGAATCAACAAAGTATGCACATTCTACCTCATAACGACTTTCTATAGTTTGCGCATGCGTCCGGAAATAAGAAAATCTTACTTCCACCGATTTTTAAAATCACAGCTTCTAGAAGGTTTACATGATTTCGTAAAATACACGAGTTTTTAGAAAATGTATTTTATTTCATAAATGGAATCTACAAAGTATGCACATTCTACGTCATAACGACTTTGTATAGTTTGCGCATGCGACCGGAAATAACAAAAGCTTACTTCCAACGTTTTTTAAAATCACAGCTTCTAGAAGGTTTACATGATTTCGTAAAAAACACGAGTTTTTAGAAAATGTGTTTTATTTCATAAATGGAATCTACAAAGTATGCACATTCTATGTCATAACGATTTTGTATTGTTTGTGCATGCATCCGGAAATAACAAAAGCTTACTTCCACCGTTTTTTAAAATCACAGCTTCTAGAAGTTTTACATGATTTCATAAAAAACACAAGTTTTTAGAAAATGTGTTTTATTTCATAAATGGAATCTACAAAGTATGCACATTCTACGTCATAACGACTTTCTATAGTTTGCGCATGCGTCCGGAAATAAGAAAAGCTTACTTCCCCCGTTTTTTAAAATCACAGCTTCTAGAAGGTTTACATGATTTTTTAAAAAACACGAGTTTTTAGAAAATTTGTTTTATTTCATAAATGGAATCTACAAAGTATATACATTCTATGTCATAACGACTTTTTATAGTTTGTGCATGCGTCCGGAAATAAGAAACGCTTACATCCACCTTTTTTTAAAATCACAGCTTCTAGAAGGTTTACATGATTTCGTAAAAAACACGAGTTTTTAGAAAATGTGTTTTATTTCATAAATGGAATCAACAAAGTATGCACATTCTACGTCATAACGACTTTCTATAGATTATGCATGCGTTTGGAAATAAGAAAAGATTACTTCCCCCATTTTTCAAAATCACAGCTTCTAGAAGGTTTACATAATTTCTTAAAAAACACGAGTTTTTAGAAAATGTGTTTTATTTCATAAATGGAATCAACAAAGTATGCACATTCTACGTCATAACGACTTTCTATAGTTTGTGCATTCGTCCGGAAATAAGAAAAGCTTACTTCCACTGTTTTTTAAAATCACAGCTTCTAGTAGGATTACATGATTTCGTAAAAAACACGACTTTTTAGAAAATGTGTTTTATTTGATAAATGGAATCTACAAAGTATGCACATTCTACGTCATAACGACTTTCTATAGTTTGCGCATGCGTCCGGAGATAAGAAAAGCTTACTTCCCCCGTTTTTTAAAATCACAGCTTCTAGAAGGTTTACATGATTTCTTAAAAAACACGAGTTTTTAGAAAATGTGTTTTATTTCATAAATGGAATCAACAAAGTATGCAAATTCTATGTCATAACTAGTTTCTATAGTTTGTGCATGCGTTTGGAAATAAGAAAAGCTGACTTCCCCCGTTTTTTAAAATCACAGCTTCTAGAAGGTTTACATGATTTCTTAAAAAACACGAGTTTTTAGAAAATGTGTTTTATTTCATAAATGGAATCAACAAAGTATGCACATTCTATGTCGTAACTACTTTCTATAGTTTGCGCACGCTTTCGAAAATAAGAAAAGCTTACTTCCCCCGTTTTTTAAAATCACAGCTTCTAGAAGGTTTACATGATTTCGTAAAAAACATGAGTTTTTAGAAAATGTGTTTTATTTCATAAATGGAATCTACAAAGTATGCACATTCTACGTCATAACGACTTTGTATTGTTTGCGCAAGCGTCCGGAAATAACAAAAGCTTACTTCCACCGTTTTTTAAAATCACAGCTTCTAGAAGGTTTACATGATTTCGTAAAAAACACGAGTTTTTAGAAAATGTGTTTTATTTCATAAATGGAATCTACAAAGTATGCACATTCTACGTCATAACGGCTTTCTATTGTTTGCGCATGCGTCCGGAAATAAGAAAAGCTTACTTCCACCGTTTTTTAAAATCACATCTTCTAGAAGGTTTACATGATTTCGTAAAAAGAACGAGTTTTTACGAAATGTGTTTTATTTCATAAATAGAATCAACAAAGTATGCACATTCTACGTGATAACAACTTTCTATAGTTTGCACATGCGTCCGGAAATAAGAAAAGCTTACTTCCATCGTTTTTTAAAATCACAGCTTCTAGAAGGTTTACATGATTTCGTAAAAAACACGAGTTTTTAGAAAATGTGTTTTATTTCATAAATGGAATCAACAAAGTATGCACATTCTACCTCATAACGACTTTCTATAGTTTGCGCATGTGTCCGGAAATAAGAAAATCTTACTTCCACCGATTTTTAAAATCACAGCTTCTAGAAGGTTTACATGATTTCGTAAAATACACGAGTTCTTAGAAAATGTATTTTATTTCATAAATGGAATCTACAAAGTATGCACATTCTACGTGATAACGACTTTGTATAGTTTGCGCATGCGACCGGAAATAACAAAAGCTTACTTCCAACGTTTTTTAAAATCACAGCTTCTAGAAGGTTTACATGATTTCGTAAAAAACACGAGTTTTTAGAAAATGTGTTTTATTTGATAAATGGAATCGACAAAGTATGCACATTCTACGTCATAACGACTTTCTATAGTTTGCGCATGCGTCCGGAAATAAGAAAAGCTTACTTCCCCCGTTTTTTAAAATCACAGCTTCTAGAAGGTTTACATGATTTCTTAAAAAACACGAGTTTTTAGAAAATGTGTTTTCTTTCATAAATGGAATCAACAAATTATGCACATTCTATGTCAAAACTACTTTCTATAGTTTGTGCATGCGTTTGGAAATAAGAAAAGCTTACTTCCCCCGTTTTTTAAAATCACAGCTTCTAGAAGGTTTACATGATTTCTTAAAAAACACGAGTTTTTAGAAAATGTGTTTTATTTCATAAATGGAATCAACAAAGTATGCACATTCTACGTCATAACTACTTTCTATAGTTTGCGCACGCTTCCGATAATAAGAAAAGCTTACTTCCCCCGTTTTTTAAAATCACAGCTTCTAGAAGGTTTACACGATTTCGTAAAAAACACGAGTTTTTAGAAAATGTGTTTTATTTCATAAATGGAATCTACAAAGTATGCACATTCTACGTCATAACGACTTTCTATAGTTTGCGCATGCGTCCGGAAATAATAAAAGCTTACTTCCCCCGTTTTTTAAAATCACATCTTCTAGAAGTTTTACATGATTTTTTAAAAAACACGAGTTTTTAGAAAATTTGTTTTATTTCATAAAAGGAATCTACAAAGTATGCACATTCTATGTCATAACGACTTTTTATAGTTTGTGCATGCGTCCGGAAATAAGAAACGCTTACATCCACCGTTTTTTAAAATCACAGCTTCTAGAAGGTTTACATGATTTCGTAAAAAACACTAGTTTTTAGAAAATGTGTTTTATTTCATAAATGGAATCAACAAAGTATGCACATTCTACGTCATAACGACTTTGTATTGTTTGCGCATGCGTGTGGAAATTAGAAACGCTTACTTCCACCGTTTTTTAAAATCACAACTTCTAGAAGGTTTACATGATTTCGTAAAAAACACGAGTTCTTAGAAAATGTGTTTTATTTCATAAATGGAATCTACAAAGTATGCACATTCTACGTCATAACGACATTCTATAGTTTGCGCATGCATCCGGAAAAAAGAGAAGCTTACTTCCACCGTTTTTTAAAATCACAGCTTCTAGAAGGTTTACATGATTTCGTAAAAAACACAAGTTTTTAGAAAATGTGTTTTATTTCATAAATGGAATCTACAAAGTATGCACATTCTACGTCATAACGACTTTCTATAGTTTGCGCATGCGTCCGGAAATAAGAAAAGCTTACTTCCACCGTTATTTAAAACCACAGCTTCTAGAAGGTTTACATGATTTCTTAAAAAACACGAGTTTTTAGAAAATGTGTTTTATTTCATAAAAGGAATCAACAAAGTATGCACATTCTACATCATAACAACTTTCTATAGTTTGCGCATGCGTTTGGAAATAAGAAAAGCTTACTTCCCCCGTTTTTTAAAATCACAGCTTCTAGAAGATTTACATGATTTCTTAAAAAACACAAGTTTTTATAAAATGTGTTTTATTTAATAAATAGAATCAACAAAGTATGCACATTCTACGTCATAACGACTTTCTATAGTTTGCACATGCGTCCGGAAATAAGAAAAGCTTACTTCCACCGTTTTTCAAAATCACAGCTTCTAGAAGGTTTACATGATTTTGTAAAAAACACGAGTTTTTAGAAAATGTGTTTTATTTCATAAATGGAATCAACAAAGCATGCACATTCTACGTCATAACAACTTTCTATAGATTATGCATGCGTTTGGAAATAAGAAAAGATTACTTCCCCCATTTTTCAAAATCACAGCTTCTAGAAGGTTTACATGATTTCTTAAAAAACACGAGTTTTTAGAAAATGTGTTTTATTTCATAAATGGAATCAACAAAGTATGCACATTCTACATCATAACAACTTTCTATAGTTTGCGCATTCGTCCGGAAATAAGAAAAGCTTACTTCCACCGTTTTTTAAAATCACAGCTTCTAGAAGGATTACATGATTTCGTAAAAAACAAGACTTTTTAGAAAATGTGTTTTATTTGATAAATGGAATCTACAAAGTATGCACATTCTACGTCATAACGACTTTCTATAGTTTGCGCATGCATCCGGAAAAAAGAGAAGCTTACTTCAACCGTTTTTTAAAATCACAGCTTCTAGAAGGTTTACATGATTTCATAAAAAACACAAGTTTTTAGAAAATGTGTTTTATTTCATAAATGGAATCTACAAAGTATGCACATTCTACGTCATAACGACTTTCTATAGTTTGCGCATGCGTCCGGAAATAAGAAAAGCTTACTTCCACCGTTTTTTAAAATCACGGCTTCTAGAAGGTTTACATGATTTCGTAAAAAACACGAGTTTTTAGAAAATGTGTTTTATTTGATAAATGGAATCTACAAAGTATGCACATTCTACGTGATAACGACTTTCTATAGTTTGCGCATGCGTCCGGAAATAAGAAAAGCTTACTTGTCCCGTTTTTTAAAATCACAGCTTGTAGAAGGTTTACATGATTTCGTAAAAAACATGAGTTTTTAGAAAACGTGTTTTATTTCATAAATGGAATCAACAAAGTATTCACATTCTACGTCATAACGACTTTGGATTGTTTGCGCAAGCGTCCGGAAATAACAAAAGCTTACTTCCACCGTTTTTTAAAATCACAGCTTCTAGAAGGTTTACATGATTTCGTAAAAAACACGAGTTTTTAGAAAATGTGTTTTATTTCATAAATGGAATCTACAAAGTATGCACATTCTACGTCATAACGGCTTTCTATTGTTTGCGCATGCGTCCGGAAATAAGAAAAGCTGACTTCCACCGTTTTTTAAAATCACATCTTCTAGAAGGTTTACATGATTTCGTAAAAAGCACGAGTTTTTCGAAAATGTGTTTTATTTCATACATAGAATCAACAAAGTATGCACATTCTAGGTCATAACGAGTTTCTATAGTTTGCAAATGCGTCCGAAAATAAGAAAAGCTTACTTCCATCGTTTTTTAAAATCACAGCTTCTAGAAGGTTTACATGATTTCGTAAAAAACACGAGTTTTTAGAAAATGTGTTTTATTTCATAAATGGAATCAACAAAGTATGCACATTCTTCCTCATAACGACTTTCTATAGTTTGCGCATGCGTCCGGAAATAAGAAAAGCTTACTTCCACCGATTTTCAAAATCACAGCTTCTAGAAGGTTTACATGATTTCGTAAAATACACGAGTTTTTAGAAAATGTATTTTATTTCATAAATGGAATCTACAGAGTATGCACATTCTACGTCATAACGACTTTGTATAGTTTGTGCATGCGTCCGGAAATAACAAAAGCTTACTTCCACCGTTTTTTAAAATCACAGCTTCTAGAAGGTTTACATGATTTCGTAAAAAACACGAGTTTTTAGAAAATGTGTTTTATTTCATAAATGGAATATACAAAGTATGCACATTCTACGTCATAACTACTTTGTATTGTTTGTGCATGCATCCGGAAATAACAAAAGCTTACTTCCACCGTTTTTTAAAATAACAGCTTCTAGAAGGTTTACATGATTTCGTAAAAAACACGAGTTTTTAGAAAATGTGTTTTATTTCATAAATGGAATCTACAAAGTATGCACATTCTACGTCATAACGACTTTCTATAGTTTGCGCATGCGTCCGGAAATAAGAAAAGCTTACTTCCACCGTTTTTTAAAATCACAGCTTCTAGAAGGTTTACATGATTTTTTAAAAAACACGAGTTTTTAGAAAATTTGTTTTATTTCATAAATGGAATCTACAAAGTATGCACATTCTATGTCATAACGACTTTTTATAGTTTGTGCATGCGTCCGGAAATAAGAAACGCTTACATCCACCGTTTTTTAAAATCACAGCTTCTAGAAGGTTTACATGATTTCGTAAAAAACACGAGTTTTTAGAAAATGTGTTTTATTTCATAAATGGAATCAACAAAGTATGCACATTCTACGTCATAACGACTTTGTATTGTTTGCGCATGCGTGTGGAAATAAGAAAAGCTTACTTCCACAGTTTTTTAAAATCACAGCTTCTAGAAGGTTTACATGATTTCGTAAAAAACACGAGTTCTTAGAAAATGTGTTTTATTTCATAAATGGAATCTACAAAGTATGCACATTGTACGTCATAACGACATTCTATAGTTTGCGCATGCGTCCGGAAAAAAGAGAAGCTTACTTCTACCGTTTCTTAAAATCACAGCTTCTAGAAGGTTTACATGATTTCGTAAAAAAGACAAGTTTTTAGAAAATGTGTTTTATTTCATAAATGGAATCTACAAAGTATGCACATTCTACGTCATAACAACTTTATATAGTTTGCGCATGCGTCCGGAAATAAGAAAAGCTTACTTCCACCGTTATTTAAAATCACAGCTTCTAGAAGGTTTACATGATTTCTTAAAAAACACGAGTTTTTAGAAAATGTGTTTTATTTCATAAATGGAATCAACAAAGTATGCACATTCTACGTCATAACTACTTTCTATAGTTTGCGCACGCTTCCGAAAATAGGAAAAGCTTACTTCCCCCGTTTTTTAAAATCACAGCTTCTAGAAGGTTTACACGATTTCGTAAAAAACACGAGTTTTTAGAAAATGTGTTTTATTTCATAAATGGAATCTACAAAGTATGCACATTCTACGTAATAACGACTTTCTATAGTTTGCGCATGCGTCCGGAAATAAGAAAAGCTTACTTCCACCGTTTTTTAAAATCACAGCTTCTAGAAGGTTTACATGATTTCGTAAAAAACACGAGTTTTTAGAAAATGTGTTTTATTTGATAAATGGAATCTACAAAGTATGCACATTCTACGTCATAACAACTTTCTATAGTTTGCGCATGCGTCCGGAAATAAGAAAAGCTTACTTGTCCCGTTTTTTAAAATCACAGCTTCTAGAAGGTTTACATGATTTCGTAAAAAACACGAGTTTTTAGAAAATGTGTTTTATTTCATAAATGGAATCTACAAAGTATGCACATTCTACGTCATAACGACTTTGTATTGTTTGCGCAAGCGTCTGGTAATAACAAAAGCTTACTTCCACCGTTTTTTAAAATCATAGCTTCTAGAAGGTTTACATGATTTCGTAAAAAACACGAGTTTTTAGAAAATGTGTTTTATTTCATAAATGGAATCTACAAAGTATGCACATTCTACGTCATAACGGCTTTCAATTGTTTGCGCATGCGTCCGGAAATAAGAAAAGCTTACTTCCACCGTTTTTTAAAATCACATCTTCTAGAAGGTTTACATGATTTCGTAAAAAACACGAGTTTTTAGAAAATGTGTTTTATTTCATAAATAGAATCAACAAAAGTATGCACATTCTACGTCATAACGACTTTCTATAGTTTGCACATGCGTCCCGAAATAAGAAAAGCTTACTTCCATCGTTTTTTTAAATCACAACTTCTAGAAGGTTTACATGATTTCGTAAAAAACACAAGTTTTTAAAAAATGTGTTTTATTTCATAAATGGAATCAACAAAGTATGCACATTCTACCTCATAATGACTTTCTATAGTTTGCGCATGCGTCCGGAAATAAGAAAAGCTTACTTCCACCGATTTTTAAAATCACAGCTTCTAGAAGGTTTACATGATTTCGTAAAATACACGAGTTTTTAGAAAATGTATTTTATTTCATAAATGGAATCTACAAAGTATGCACATTCTACGTCATAACGACTTTGTATAGTTTGCGCATGCGTCCGGAAATAACAAAAGCTTACTTCCAACATTTTTTAAAATCACAACTTCTAGAAGGTTTACATGATTTCGTAAAAAACACGAGTTTTTAGAAAATGTGTTTTATTTCATAAATGGAATCTACAAAGTATGCACATTCTACGTCATAACGACTTTGTATTGTTTGTGCATGCATCCGGAAATAACAAAAGCTTACTTCCACCGTTTTTTAAAATCACAGCTTCTATAAGGTTTACATGATTTCATAAAAAACACGAGTTTTTAGAAAATGTGTTTTATTTCATAAATGGAATCTACAAAGTATGCACATTCTACGTCATAACGACTTTCTATAGTTTGCGCATGCGTCCGGAAATAAGAAAAGCTTACTTCCACCGTTTTTTAAAATCACATCTTCTAGAAGGTTTACATGATTTCTTAAAAAGCATGAGTTCTTAGAAAATGTGTTTTATTTCATAAATGGAATCAACAAAGTATGCACATTCTACGTCATAACGACTTTCTATAGTTTGCGCATGCGTCCGGAAATAACAAAAGCTTACTTCCACCGTTTTTTAAAATCACAGCTTCTATAAGGTTTGCATGATTTCATAAAAAACACGAGTTTTTAGAAAATGTGTTTTATTTCATAAATGGAATCTACAAAGTATGCACATTCTACGTCATAACGACTTTGTATTGTTTGTGCAAGCGTCCGGAAATAAGAAAAGCTTACTTCCACCGTTTTTTAAAATCACAACTTCTAGAAGGTTTACACGATTTCGTAAAAAACACGAGTTTTTAGATAATGTGTTTTATTTCATAAATGGAATCTACAAAGTATGCATATTCTACTTCATAACGACTTTCTATAGTTTGCGCATGCGTCCGGAAATCAGAAAAGCTTACTTCCACCATTTTTTAAAATCACGGCTTTTAGAAGGTTTACATGATTTCGTAAAAAATACGAGTTTTTAGAAAATGTGTTTTATTTGATAAATGGAATCTACAAAGTATGCACATTCTACGTCATAACGACTTTCTATAGTTTGCGCATGCGTCCGGAAATAAGAAAAGCTTACTCGTCCCGTTTTTTAAAATCACGGCTTCTAGAAGGTTTACATGATTTCGTAAAAAACAAGAGTTTTTAGAAAATGTGTTTTATTTCATAAATGGAATCTACAAAGTATGCACATTCTACGTCATAACGACTTTGTATTGTTTGCGCAAGCGTCTGGAAATAACAAAAGCTTACTTCCCCCGTTTTTTAAAATCACAGCTTCTAGAAGGTTTACATGATTTCGTAAAAAACACGTGTTTTTAGAAAATGTGTTTTATTTATTAAATGAAATCTACAAAGTATGCACATTCTACGTCATAACGGCTTTCTATTGTTTGCGCATGCGTCCGGAAATAAGAAAAGCTTACTTCCACCGTTTTTTAAAATCACATCTTCTAGAAGGTTTACATGATTTCTTAAAAAGCATGAGTTCTTAGAAAATGTGTTTTATTTCATAAATGGAATCAACAAAGTATGCACATTCTACGTCATAACGACTTTCTATAGTTTGCGCATGCGTCCGGAAATAACAAAAGCTTGCTTCCACCGTTTTTTAAAATCACAGCTTCTATAAGGTTTGCATGATTTCATAAAAAACACGAGTTTTTAGAAAATGTGTTTTATTTCATAAATGGAATCTACAAAGTATGCACATTCTACGTCATAACGACTTTGTATTGTTTGCGCAAGCGTCCGGAAATAAGAAAAGCTTACTTCCACCGTTTTTTAAAATCACAACTTCTAGAAGGTTTACACGATTTCGTAAAAAACACGAGTTTTTAGATAATGTGTTTTATTTCATAAATGGAATCTACAAAGTATGCATATTCTACTTCATAACGACTTTCTATAGTTTGCGCATGCGTCCGGAAATCAGAAAAGCTTACTTCCACCATTTTTTAAAATCACGGCTTCTAGAAGGTTTACATGATTTCGTAAAAAATACGAGTTTTTAGAAAATGTGTTTTATTTGATAAATGGAATCTACAAAGTATGCACATTCTATGTCATAACGACTTTCTATAGTTTGCGCATGCGTCCGGAAATAAGAAAAGCTTACTCGTCCCGTTTTTTAAAATCACGGCTTCTAGAAGGTTTACATGATTTCGTAAAAAACAAGAGTTTTTAGAAAATGTGTTTTATTTCATAAATGGAATCTACAAAGTATGCACATTCTACGTCATAACGACTTTGTATTGTTTGCGCAAGCGTCTGGAAATAACAAAAGCTTACTTCCCCCGTTTTTTAAAATCACAGCTTCTAGAAGGTTTACATGATTTCGTAAAAAACACGTGTTTTTAGAAAATGTGTTTTATTTATTAAATGAAATCTACAAAGTATGCACATTCTACGTCATAACGGCTTTCTATTGTTTGCGCATGCGTCCGGAAATAAGAAAAGCTTACTTCCACCGTTTTTTAAAATCACATCTTCTAGAAGGTTTACATGATTTCGTAAAAAACACGAGTTTTTAGAAAATGTGTTTTATTTCATAAATAGAATCAACAAAGTATGCACATTCTACGTCATAACGACTTTCTATAGTTTGCACATGCGTCCGGAAATAAGAAAAGCTTACTTCCCTCGTTTTTTAAAATCGCAGCTTCTAGAAGGTTTACATGATTTCGTAAAAAACACGAGTTTTTAGAAAACGTGTTTTATTTCATAAATGGAATCTACAAAGTATGCACATTCTACGTCATAACGACTTTGTATTTTTTGCGCAAGCGTCTGGAAATAACAAAAGCTTACTTCCCCCGTTTTTTAAAATCACAACTTCTAGAAGGTTTACATGATTTCGTAAAAAACACAAGTTTTTAGAAAATGTGTTTTATTTCATAAATGGAATCTACAAAGTATGCACATTCTACCTCATAACGACTTTCTATAGTTTGCGCATGCGTCCGGAAATAAGAAAAGCTTACTTCCACCGATTTTTAAAATCACAGCTTCTAGAAGGTTTACATGATTTCGTAAAATACACGAGTTTTTAGAAAATGTATTTTGTTTCATAAATGGAATCTACAAAGTATGCACATTCTACGTCATAACGACTTTCTATAGTTTGCGCATGCGTCCGGAAATAAGAAAAGCTTACTTCCACCGTTTTTTAAAATCACATCTTCTAGAAGGTTTACATGATTTCTTAAAAAGCATGAGTTCTTAGAAAATGTGTTTTATTTCATAAATGGAATCAACAAAGTATGCACATTCTACGTCATAACGACTTTCTATAGTTTGCGCATGCGTCCGGAAATAACAAAAGCTTACTTCCACCGTTTTTTAAAATCACAGCTTCTATAAGGTTTGCATGATTTCATAAAAAACACGAGTTTTTAGAAAATGTGTTTTATTTCATAAATGGAATCTACAAAGTATGCACATTCTACGTCATAACGACTTTGTATTGTTTGCGCAAGCATCCGGAAATAAGAAAAGCTTACTTCCACCGTTTTTTAAAATCACAACTTCTAGAAGGTTTACACGATTTCGTAAAAAACACGAGTTTTTAGATAATGTGTTTTATTTCATAAATGGAATCTACAAAGTATGCATATTCTACTTCATAACGACTTTCTATAGTTTGCGCATGCGTCCGGAAATCAGAAAAGCTTACTTCCACCATTTTTTAAAATCACGGCTTCTAGAAGGTTTACATGATTTCGTAAAAAATACGAGTTTTTAGAAAATGTGTTTTATTTGATAAATGGAATCTACAAAGTATGCACATTCTACGTCATAACGACTTTCTATAGTTTGCGCATGCGTCCGGAAATAAGAAAAGCTTACTCGTCCCGTTTTTTAAAATCACGGCTTCTAGAAGGTTTACATGATTTCGTAAAAAACAAGAGTTTTTAGAAAATGTGTTTTATTTCATAAATGGAATCTACAAAGTATGCACATTCTACGTCATAACGACTTTGTATTGTTTGCGCAAGCGTCTGGAAATAACAAAAGCTTACTTCCCCCGTTTTTTAAAATCACAGCTTCTAGAAGGTTTACATGATTTCGTAAAAAACACGTGTTTTTAGAAAATGTGTTTTATTTATTAAATGAAATCTACAAAGTATGCACATTCTACGTCATAACGGCTTTCTATTGTTTGCGCATGCGTCCGGAAATAAGAAAAGCTTACTTCCACCGTTTTTTAAAATCACATCTTCTAGAAGGTTTACATGATTTCGTAAAAAACACGAGTTTTTAGAAAATGTGTTTTATTTCATAAATAGAATCAACAAAGTATGCACATTCTACGTCATAACGACTTTCTATAGTTTGCACATGCGTCCGGAAATAAGAAAAGCTTACTTCCCTCGTTTTTTAAAATCGCAGCTTCTAGAAGGTTTACATGATTTCGTAAAAAACATGAGTTTTTAGAAAACGTGTTTTATTTCATAAATGGAATCTACAAAGTATGCACATTCTACGTCATAACGACTTTGTATTGTTTGCGCAAGCGTCTGGAAATAACAAAAGCTTACTTCCCCCGTTTTTTAAAATCACAACTTCTAGAAGGTTTACATGATTTCGTAAAAAACACAAGTTTTTAGAAAATGTGTTTTATTTCATAAATGGAATCTACAAAGTATGCACATTCTACCTCATAACGACATTCTATAGTTTGCGCATGCGTCCGGAAATAAGAAAAGCTTACTTCCACCGATTTTTAAAATCACAGCTTCTAGAAGGTTTACATGATTTCGTAAAATACACGAGTTTTTAGAAAATGTATTTTATTTCATAAATGGAATCTACAAAGTATGCACATTCTACGTCATAACGACTTTCTATAGTTTGCACATGCGTCCGGAAATAAGAAAAGCTTACTTCCACCGTTTTTTAAAATCACATCTTCTAGAAGGTTTACATGATTTCGTAAAAAACACGAGTTTTTAGAAATTTTGTTTTATTTCATAAATGGAATCAACAAAGTATGCACATTCTACCTCATAACGACTTTCTATAGTTTGCGCATGCGTCCGGAAATAAGAAAAGCTTACTTCCACCGATTTTTAAAATCACAGCTTCTAGAAGGTTTACATGATTTCGTAAAATACACGAGTTTTTAGAAAATGTATTTTATTTCATAAATGGAATCTACAAAGTATGCACATTCTACGTCATAACAACTTTGTATAGTTTGCGCATGCGTCCGGAAATAACAAAAGCTTACTTCCAACGTTTTTTCAAAACACAGCTTCTAGAAGGTTTACATGATTTCGTAAAAAACACGAGTTTTTAGAAAATGTGTTTTATTTCATAAATGGAATCTACAATGTATGCACATTCTACGTCATAACGACTTTGTATTGTTTGCGCATGCATCCGGAAATAACAAAAGCTTACTTCCACCGTTTTTTAAAATCACAGCTTCTAGAAGGTTTACATGATTTCATAAATAACACGAGTTTTTAGAAAATGTGTTTTATTTCATAAATGGAATCTACAAAGTATGCACATTCTACATCATAACGACTTTCTATAGTTTGCGCATGCATCCGGAAATAAGAAAAGCTTACTTCCCCCGTTTTTTAAAATCACAGCTTCTAGAAGGTTTACATGATTTCTTAAAAAACACGAGTTTTTAGAAAATTTGTTTTATTTCATAAATGGAATCTACAAAGTATGCACATTCTATGTCATAACGACTTTTTATAGTTTGTGCATGCGTCCGGAAATAAGAAACGCTTACATCCACCGTTTTTTAAAATCACAGCTTCTAGAAGGTTTACATGATTTTGTAAAAAACACGAGTTTTTAGAAAATGTGTTTTATTTCATAAATGGAATCAACAAAGTATGCACATTCTACGTCATAACGAATTTGTATTGTTTGCGCATGCGTGTGGAAATAAGAAAAGCTTACTTCCACCGTTTTTTAAAATCACAGCTTCTAGAAGGTTTACATGATTTCGTAAAAAACACGAGTTCTTAGAAAATGTGTTTTATTTCATAAATGGAATCTACAAAGTATGCACAGTCTACGTCATAACGACATTCTATAGTTTGTGCATGCGTCCGGAAATAAGAAACGCTTACATCCACCGTTTTTTAAAATCACAGCTTCTAGAAGGTTTACATGATTTTGTAAAAAACACGAGTTTTTAGAAAATGTGTTTTATTTCATAAATGGAATCAACAAAGTATGCACATTCTACGTCATAACGAATTTGTATTGTTTGCGCATGCGTGTTGAAATAAGAAAAGCTTACTTCCACCGTTTTTTAAAATCACAGCTTCTAGAAGGTTTACATGATTTCGTAAAAAACACGAGTTCTTAGAAAATGTGTTTTATTTCATAAATGGAATCTACAAAGTATGCACAGTCTACATCATAACGACATTCTATAGTTTGCGCATGCGTCCGGAAAAAAGAGAAGCTTACTTCCACCGTTTTTTAAAATCACAGCTTCTAGAAGGTTTACATGATTTCGTAAAAAACACAAGTTTTTAGAAAATGTGTTTTATTTCATAAATGGAATCTACAAAGTATGCACATTCTACGTCATAACAACTTTCTATAGTTTGCGCATGCGTCCGGAAATAAGAAAAGCTTACTTCCACCGTTATTTAAAATCACAACTTCTAGAAGGTTTACATGATTTCTTAAAAAACACGAGTTTTTAGAAAATGTGTTTTATTTCATAAATGGAATCAACAAAGTATGCACATTCTACGTCATAACAACTTTCTATAGTTTGCGCATGCGTTTGGAAATAAGAAAAGCTTACTTCCCTCGTTTTTTAAAATCACAGCTTCTAGAAGGTTTACATGATTTCTTAAAAACACAAGTTTTTATAAAATGTGTTTTATTTCATAAATAGAATCAACAAAGTATGCACATTCTACGTCATAAAGACTTTCTATAGTTTGCACATGCGTCCGGAAATAAGAAAAGCTTACTTCCACCGTTTTTCAAAATCACAGTTTCTAGAAGGTTTACATGATTTTGTAAAAAACACGAGTTTTTAGAAAATGTGTTTTATTTCATAAATGGAATCAACAAAGTATGCACATTCTACATCATAACGACTTTCTATAGATTATGCATGCGTTTGGAAATAAGAAAATATTACTTCCCCCATTTTTCAAAATCACAGCTTCTAGAAGGTTTACACGATTTCTTAAAAACACGAGTTTTTAGAAAATGTGTTTTATTTCATAAATGGAATCAACAAAGTATGCACATTCCACGTCATAATGACTTTCTATAGTTTGCGCATTCGTCCGGAAATAAGAAAAGCTTACTTCCACCATTTTTTAAAATTACAGCTTCTAGAAGGATTACATGATTTCGTAAAAAATACGACTTTTTAGAAAATGTGTTTTATTTGATAAATGGAATCTACAAAGTATGCACATTCTACGTCATAACGACTTTCTATAGTTTGCCCATGCGTCCGAAAATAAGAAAAGCTTACTTCCCCCGTTTTTTAAAATCACAGCTTCTAGAAGGTTTACATGATTTCTTAAAAAACACGAGTTTTTAGAAAATGTGTTTTATTTCATAAATGGAATCAACAAAGTATGCACATTCTATGTCATAACTACTTTCTATAGTTTGCGCATGCGTTTGGAAATAAGAAAAGCTTACTTCCCCCGTTTTTTAAAATCACAGCTTCTAGAAGGTTTACATGATTTCTTAAAAAACACGAGTTTTTAGAAAATGTGTTTTATTTCATAAATGGAATCAACAAAGTATGCACATTCTACGTCATAACTACTTTCTATAGTTTGCCCACGCTTCCGAAAATAAGAAAAGCTTACTTCCCCCGTTTTTTAAAATCACAGCTTCTAGAAGGTTTACACGATTTCGTAAAAAACACGAGTTTTTAGAAAATGTGTTTTATTTCATAAATGGAATCTACAAAGTATGCACATTCTACGTCATAATGACTTTCTATAGTTTGCGCATGCGTCCGGAAATAAGAAAAGCTTACTTCCACCGTTTTTTAAAATCACGGCTTCTAGAAGGTTTACATGATTTCGTAAAAAACACGAGTTTTTAGAAAATGTGTTTTATTTGATAAATGGAATCTACAAAGTATGCACATTCTACGTCATAACGACTTTCTATAGTTTGCCCACGCTTCCGAAAATAAGAAAAGCTTACTTCCACCGTTTTTTAAAATCACAGCTTCTAGAAGGTTTACATGATTTCTTAAAAAACACGAGTTTTTAGAAAATGTGTTTTATTACATAAATGGAATCAACAAAGTATGCACATTCTACGTCATAACAACTTTCTATAGTTTGCGCATGCGTTTGGAAATAAGAAATGCTTACTTCCCCCGTTTTTTAAAATCACAGCTTCTAGAAGGTTTACATGATTTCTTAAAAAACACAAGTTTTTATAAAATGTGTTTTATTTCATAAATAGAATCAACAAAGTATGCACATTCTACGTCATAACGACTTTCTATAGTTTGCACATGCGTCCGGAAATAAGAAAAGCTTACTTCCACCGTTTTTTAAAATCACAGCTTCTAGAAGGTTTACATGATTTCGTAAAAAACACAAGTTTTTAGAAAATGTGTTTTATTTCATAAATCGAATCAACAAAGTATGCACATTCTACGTCATAACGACTTTCTATAGATTATGCATGCGTTTTGAAATAAGAAAAGATTACTTCCCCCATTTTTTAAAATCACAGCTTCTAGAAGGTTTACATGATTTCTTAAAAAACACGAGTTTTTAGAAAATGTGTTTTATTTCATAAATGGAATCAACAAAGTATGCACATTCTACATCATAACGACTTTCTATAGTTTGCGCATTCGTCCGGAAATAAGAAAAGCTTACTTCCACCATTTTTTAAAATCACAGCTTCTAGAAAGATTACATGATTTCGTAAAAAACACGACTTTTTAGAAAATGTGTTTTATTTGATAAATGGAATCTACAAAGTATGCACATTCTACGTCATAACAACTTTCTATAGTTTGCGCATGCATCCGGAAATAAGAAAAGCTTACTTCCCCCTTTTTTTAAAATCACAGCTTCTAGAAGGTTTACATGATTTCTTAAAAAACACGAGTTTTTAGAAAATATGTTTTATTTCATAAATGGAATCAACAAAGTATGCACATTCTATGTCATAACTACTTCCTATAGTTTGCGCATTCGTTTGGAAATAAGAAAAGCTTACTTCCCCCGTTTTTTAAAATCACAGCTTCTAGAAGGTTTACATGATTTCTTAAAAAACACGAGTTTTTAGAAAATGTGTTTTATTTCATAAATGGAATCAACAAAGTATGCACATTCTACGTCATAACTACTTTCTATAGTTTGCGCATGCTTCCGAAAATAAGAAAAGCTTACTTCCCCCGTTTTTTAAAATCACAGCTTCTAGAAGGTTTACACGATTTCGTAAAAAACACGAGTTTTTAGATAATGTGTTTTATTTCATAAATGGAATCTACAAAGTATGCATATTCTACTTCATAACGACTTTCTATAGTTTGCGCATGCGTCCGGAAATCAGAAAAGCTTACTTCCACCGTTTTTTAAAATCACGGCTTCTAGAAGGTTTACATGATTTCGTAAAAAACACGAGTTTTTAGAAAATGTGTTTTATTTCATAAATGGAATCTACAAAGTATGCACATTCTACGTCATAACAACTTTTTATAGTTTGCGCATGCATCCGGAAATAACAAAAGCTTACTTCCAACGTTTTTTAAAATCACAGCTTCTAGAAGGTTTACATGATTTCCTAAAAAACACGAGTTTTTAGAAAATGTGTTTTATTTCATAAATGGAATCTACAATGTATGCACATTCTACGTCATAACGACTTTGTATTGTTTGCGCATGCATCCGGAAATAACAAAAGCTTACTTCCACCATTTTTTAAAATCAAAGCTTCTAGAAGGTTTACATGATTTCATAAATAACACGAGTTTTTAGAAAATGTGTTTTATTTCATAAATGGAATCTACAAAGTATGCACATTCTACGTCATAACGACTTTCTATAGTTTGCGCATGCATCCGGAAATAAGAAAAGCTTACTTCCCCCGTTTTTAAAATCAAAGCTTCTAGAAGGTTTACATGATTTCTTAAAAAACACGAGTTTTTAGAAAATTTGTTTTATTTCATAAATGGAATCTACAAAGTATGCACATTCTATGTCATAACGACTTTTTATAGTTTGTGCATGCATCTGGAAATAAGAAACTCTTACATCCACCGTTTTTTAAAATCACAGCTTCTAGAATGTTTACATGATTTCGTAAAAAACACGAGTTTTTAGAAAATGTGTTTTATTTCATAAATGGAATCAACAAAGTATGCACATTCTACGTCATAACGACTTTGTATTGTTTGCGCATGCGTGTGGAAATAAGAAAAGCTTACTTCCACCGTTTTTTAAAATCACAGCTTCTAGAAGGTTTACATGATTTCGTAAAAAACACGAGTTCTTAGAAAATGTGTTTTATTACATAAATGGAATCAACAAAGTATGCACATTCTACGTCATAACAACTTTCTATATTTTGCGCATGCGTTTGGAAATAAGAAATGCTTACTTCCCCCGTTTTTTAAAATCACAGCTTCTAGAAGGTTTACATGATTTCTTAAAAAACACAAGTTTTTATAAAATGTGTTTTATTTCATAAATAGAATCAACAAAGTATGCACATTCTACGTCATAACGACTTTCTATAGTTTGCACATGCGTCCGGAAATAAGAAAAGCTTACTTCCACCGTTTTTTAAAATCACAGCTTCTAGAAGGTTTACATGATTTCGTAAAAAACACAAGTTTTTAGAAAATGTGTTTTATTTCATAAATCGAATCAACAAAGTATGCACATTCTACGTCATAACGACTTTCTATAGATTATGCATGCGTTTGGAAATAAGAAAAGATTACTTCCCCCATTTTTCAAAATCACAGCTTCTAGAAGGTTTACATGATTTCTTAAAAAACACGAGTTTTTAGAAAATGTGTTTTATTTCATAAATGGAATCAACAAAGTATGCACATTCTACATCATAACGACTTTCTATAATTTGCGCATTCGTCCGGAAATAAGAAAAGCTTACTTCCACCATTTTTTAAAATCACAGCTTCTAGAAGGATTACATGATTTCGTAAAAAACACGACTTTTTAGAAAATGTGTTTTATTTGATAAATGGAATCTACAAAGTATGCACATTCTACGTCATAACAACTTTCTATAGTTTGCGCATGCATCCGGAAATAAGAAAAGCTTACTTCCCCCTTTTTTTAAAATCACAGCTTCTAGAAGGTTTACATGATTTCTTAAAAAACACGAGTTTTTAGAAAATATGTTTTATTTCATAAATGGAATCAACAAAGTATGCACATTCTATGTCATAACTACTTCCTATAGTTTGCGCATGCGTTTGGAAATAAGAAAAGCTTACTTCCCTCGTTTTTTAAAATCACAGCTTCTAGAAGGTTTACATGATTTTTTAAAAAACACGAGTTTTTAGAAAATGTGTTTTATTTCATAAATGGAATCAACAAAGTATGCACATTCTACGTCATAACTACTTTCTATAGTTTGCGCATGCTTCCGAAAATAAGAAAAGCTTACTTCCCCCGTTTTTTAAAATCACAGCTTCTAGAAGGTTTACACGATTTCGTAAAAAACACGAGTTTTTAGATAATGTGTTTTATTTCATAAATGGAATCTACAAAGTATGCATATTCTACTTCATAACGACTTTCTATAGTTTGCGCATGCGTCCGGAAATCAGAAAAGCTTACTTCCACCGTTTTTTAAAATCACGGCTTCTAGAAGGTTTACATGATTTCGTAAAAAACACGAGTTTTTAGAAAATGTGTTTTATTTCATAAATGGAATCTACAAAGTATGCACATTCTATGTCATAACGACTTCGTATTGTTTGCACAAGCGTCCGGAAATAACAAAAGCTTACTTCCACCGTTTTTTAAAATCACAGCTTCTAGACGGTTTACATGATTTCGTAAAAAACACGAGTTTTTAGAAAATGTGTTTTATTTCATAAATGGAATCTACAAAGTATGCACATTCTACGTCATAACGGCTTTCTATTGTTTGCGCATGCGTCCGGAAATAAGAAAAGCTTACTTCCACCGTTTTTTAAAATCACATCTTCTAGAAGGTTTACATGATTTCGTAAAAAACACGAGTTTTTAGAAAATGTGTTTTATTTCATAAATAGAATCAACAAAGTATGCACATTCTACGTCATAACGACTTTCTATAGTTTGCACATGCGTCCGGAAATAAGAAAAGCTTACTTCCATCGTTTTTTAAAATCACAGCTTCTAGAAGGTTTACATGATTTCGTAAAAAACATGAGTTTTTAGAAAATGTGTTTTATTTCATAAATGGAATCAACAAAGTATGCACATTCTACCTCATAATGTCTTTCTATAGTTTGCGCATGCGTCCAGAAATAAGAAAAGCTTACTTCCACCGATTTTTAAAATCACAGCTTCTAGAAGGTTTACATGATTTCGTAAAATACACGAGTTTTTAGAAAATGTATTTTATTTCATAAATGGAATCTACAAAGTATGCACATTCTACGTCATAACAACTTTGTATAGTTTGCGCATGCATCCGGAAATAACAAAAGCTTACTTCCAACGTTTTTTAAAATCACAGCTTCTAGAAGGTTTACATGATTTCGTAAAAAACACGAGTTTTTAGAAAATGTGTTTTATTTCATAAATGGAATCTACAATGTATGCACATTCTACGTCATAACGACTTTGTATTGTTTGCGCATGCATCCGGAAATAACAAAAGCTTACTTCCACCGTTTTTTAAAATCAAAGCTTCTAGAAGGTTTACATGATTTCATAAATAACACGAGTTTTTAGAAAATGTGTTTTATTTCATAAATGGAATCTACAAAGTATGCACATTCTACGTCATAACGACTTTCTATAGTTTGCGCATGCATCCGGAAATAAGAAAAGCTTACTTCCCCCGTTTTTTAAAATCACAGCTTCTAGAAGGTTTACATGATTTCTTAAAAAACACGAGTTTTTAGAAAATTTGTTTTATTTCATAAATGGAATCTACAAAGTATGCACATTCTATGTCATAACGACTTTTTATAGTTTGTGCATGCGTCCGGAAATAAGAAACTCTTACATCCACCGTTTTTTAAAATCACAGCTTCTAGAATGTTTACATGATTTCGTAAAAAACACGAGTTTTTAGAAAATGTGTTTTATTTCATAAATGGAATCAACAAAGTATGCACATTCTACGTCATAACGACTTTGTATTGTTTGCGCATGCGTGTGGAAATAAGAAAAGCTTACTTCCACCGTTTTTTAAAATCACAGCTTCTAGAAGGTTTACATGATTTCGTAAAAAACACGAGTTCTTAGAAAATGTGTTTTATTTCATAAATGGAATCTACAAAGTATGCACATTGTACGTCATAACGACATTCTATAGTTTGCGCATGCGTCCGGAAAAAAGAGAAGCTTACTTCTACCGTTTCTTAAAATCACAGCTTCTAGAAGGTTTACATGATTTCGTAAAAAACACAAGTTTTTAGAAAATGTGTTTTATTTCATAAATGGAATCTACAAAGTATGCACATTCTATGTCATAACAACTTTCTATAGTTTGCGCATGCGTCCGGAAATAAGAAAAGCTTACTTCCACCGTTATTTAAAATCACAGCTTCTAGAAGGTTTACATGATTTCTTAAAAAACACGAGTTTTTAGAAAATGTGTTTTATTTCATAAATGGAATCAACAAAGTATGCACATTCTACGTCATAACAACTTTCTATAGTTCGCGCATGCGTTTGGAAATAAGAAAAGCTTACTTCCCCCGTTTTTTAAAATCACAGCTTCTAGTAGGTTTACATGATTTCTTAAAAAACACAAGTTTTTATAAAATGTGTTTTATTTCATAAATAGAATCAACAAAGTATGCACATTCTACGTCATAACGACTTTCTATAGTTTGCACATGCGTCCGGAAATAAGAAAAGCTTACTTCCACCGTTTTTCAAAATCACAGCTTCTAGAAGGTTTACATGATTTCGTAAAAAACACGAGTTTTTAGAAAATGTGTTTTATTTCATAAATGGAATCAACAAAGTATGCACATTCTACGTCATAACGACTTTCTATAGATTATGCATGCGTTTGGAAATAAGAAAAGATTACTTCCCCCATTTTTGAAAATCACAGCTTCTAGAAGGTTTACATGATTTCTTAAAAAACACGAGTTTTTAGAAAATGTGTTTTATTTCATAAATGGAATCAACAAAGTATGCACATTCTACGTCATAATGACTTTCTATAGTTTGCGCATTCGTCCGGAAATAAGAAAAGCTTACTTCCACCGTTTTTTAAAATTACAGCTTCTAGAAGGATTACATGATTTCGTAAAAAACACGACTTTTTAGAAAATGTGTTTTATTTGATAAATGGAATCTACAAAGTATGCACATTCTACGTCATAACGACTTTCTATAGTTTGCGCATGCGTCCGGATATAAGAAAAGCTTACTTCCCCCGTTTTTTAAAATCACAGCCTCTAGAAGGTTTACATGATTTCTTAAAAAACACGAGTTTTTAGAAAATGTGTTTTATTTCATAAATGGAATCAACAAAGTATGCACATTCTACGTCATAAGAACTTTCTATAGTTTGCGCATGCGTTTGGAAATAAGAAAAGCTTACTTCCCCCGTTTTTTAAAATCACAGCTTCTAGAAGGTTTACATGATTTCTTAAAAAACACGAGTTTTTAGAAAATGTGTTTTATTTCATAGATGGAATCAACAAAGTATGCACATTCTACGTCATAACTACTTTCTATACTTTGCGCATGCGTTTGGAAATAAGAAAAGCTTACTTCCCCCGTTTTTTAAAATCACACCTTCCAGAAGGTTTACATGATTTCTTAAAAAACACGAGTTTTTAGAAAATGTGTTTTATTTCATAAATGGAATCAACAAAGTATGCACATTCTACGTCATAACGAATTTCTATAGTTTGCGCATGCATCCAGAAATAAGAAAAGCTTACTTCCCCCGTTTTTTAAAATCACAGCTTCTAGAAGGTTTACATGATTTCTTAAAAACACAAGTTTTTAGAAAATGTGTTTTATTTCATAAATGGAATCAACAAAGTATGCACATTCTACATCATAACGACGTTCTATAGTTTGCGCATGCATCCGGAAATAAGAAAAAAGCTTACTTCCACCATTTTTTAAAATCACAGCTTCTAGAAGGTTTACATGATTTCGTAAAAAACACGACTTTTTAGAAAATGTGATTTATTTCATAAATGGAACTAACAAAGTATGCACATTATACGTCATAACGAATTTCTATAGTTTGCGCATGCGTCTGGAAATAAGAAAAGCTTACTTCCCCCGTTTTTTAAAATCACAGCTTCTTGAAGGTTTACATGATTTCTTAAAAAACACGACTTTTTAGAAAATGTGTTTTATTTCATAAATGAAATCTACAAAGTATGCACATTCTACGTCATAACGACTTTCTATAGTTTGCGCATGCGTCCGGAAATAAGAAAAGCTTACTTCCCCCGTTTTTTAAAATCACTGCTTCTAGAAGGTTTACATGATTTCTTAAAAAACACGAGTTTTTAGAAAATGTATTTTATTTCATAAATGGAATCTAAAAGGTATGCACATTCTACGTCATAACGACATTCTATAGTTTGCGCATGCGTCCGGAAATAAGAAAAGCTTACTTCCCCCGTTTTTTAAAATCACAGCTTCTAGAAGATTTACATGATTTCTTAAAAAACATGAGTCTTTGGAAAATGTGTTTTATTTCATAAATGGAATCAACAAAGTATGCACATTCTACGTCATAACGACTTTCTATAGTTTGCGCATGCGTTTCGAAATAAGAAAAGCTTACTTCCCCCATTTTTTAAAATCACGGCTTCTAGAAGGTTTACATGATTTCGTAACAAACACGAGTTTTTAGAAAATGTGTTTTATTTCATAAATGGAATCAACAACGTATGCACATTCTACGTCATAATGACTTTCTATAGTTTGCGCATGCGTCCGGAAATAAGAAAAGCTTACTTCCACCATTTTTTAAAATCACAGCTTCTAGAACGTTTACATGATTTCGTAAAAAACACGAGTTTTTAGAAAATGTGTTTTATTTCATAAATGGAATCAACAAAGTATGCACATTCTACGTCATAACAACTTTCTATAGTTCGCGCATGCGTTTGGAAATAAGAAAAGCTTACTTCCCCCGTTTTTTAAAATCACAGCTTCTAGTAGGTTTACATGATTTCTTAAAAAACACAAGTTTTTATAAAATGTGTTTTATTTCATAAATAGAATCAACAAAGTATGCACATTCTACGTCATAACGACTTTCTATAGTTTGCACATGCGTCCGGAAATAAGAAAAGCTTACTTCCACCGTTTTTCAAAATCACAGCTTCTAGAAGGTTTACATGATTTCGTAAAAAACACGAGTTTTTAGAAAATGTGTTTTATTTCATAAATGGAATCAACAAAGTATGCACATTCTACGTCATAACAACTTTCTATAGATTATGCATGCGTTTGGAAATAAGAAAAGATTACTTCCCCCATTTTTGAAAATCACAGCTTCTAGAAGGTTTACATGATTTCTTAAAAAACACGAGTTTTTAGAAAATGTGTTTTATTTCATAAATGGAATCAACAAAGTATGCACATTCTACGTCATAATGACTTTCTATAGTTTGCGCATTCGTCCGGAAATAAGAAAAGCTTACTTCCACCGTTTTTTAAAATTACAGCTTCTAGAAGGATTACATGATTTCGTAAAAAACACGACTTTTTAGAAAATGTGTTTTATTTGATAAATGGAATCTACAAAGTATGCACATTCTACGTCATAACGACTTTCTATAGTTTGCGCATGCGTCCGGATATAAGAAAAGCTTACTTCCCCCGTTTTTTAAAATCACAGCCTCTAGAAGGTTTACATGATTTCTTAAAAAACACGAGTTTTTAGAAAATGTGTTTTATTTCATAAATGGAATCAACAAAGTATGCACATTCTACGTCATAAGAACTTTCTATAGTTTGCGCATGCGTTTGGAAATAAGAAAAGCTTACTTCCCCCGTTTTTTAAAATCACAGCTTCTAGAAGGTTTACATGATTTCTTAAAAAACACGAGTTTTTAGAAAATGTGTTTTATTTCATAGATGGAATCAACAAAGTATGCACATTCTACGTCATAACTACTTTCTATACTTTGCGCATGCGTTTGGAAATAAGAAAAGCTTACTTCCCCCGTTTTTTAAAATCACACCTTCCAGAAGGTTTACATGATTTCTTAAAAAACACGAGTTTTTAGAAAATGTGTTTTATTTCATAAATGGAATCAACAAAGTATGCACATTCTACGTCATAACGAATTTCTATAGTTTGCGCATGCATCCAGAAATAAGAAAAGCTTACTTCCCCCGTTTTTTAAAATCACAGCTTCTAGAAGGTTTACATGATTTCTTAAAAACACAAGTTTTTAGAAAATGTGTTTTATTTCATAAATGGAATCAACAAAGTATGCACATTCTACATCATAACGACGTTCTATAGTTTGCGCATGCATCCGGAAATAAGAAAAAAGCTTACTTCCACCATTTTTTAAAATCACAGCTTCTAGAAGGTTTACATGATTTCGTAAAAAACACGACTTTTTAGAAAATGTGTTTTATTTCATAAATGGAACTAACAAAGTATGCACATTATACGTCATAACGAATTTCTATAGTTTGCGCATGCGTCTGGAAATAAGAAAAGCTTACTTCCCCCGTTTTTTAAAATCACAGCTTCTTGAAGGTTTACATGATTTCTTAAAAAACACGACTTTTTAGAAAATGTGTTTTATTTCATAAATGAAATCTACAAAGTATGCACATTCTACGTCATAACGACTTTCTATAGTTTGCGCATGCGTCCGGAAATAAGAAAAGCTTACTTCCCCCGTTTTTTAAAATCACTGCTTCTAGAAGGTTTACATGATTTCTTAAAAAACACGAGTTTTTAGAAAATGTATTTTATTTCATAAATGGAATCTAAAAGGTATGCACATTCTACGTCATAACGACATTCTATAGTTTGCGCATGCGTCCGGAAATAAGAAAAGCTTACTTCCCCCGTTTTTTAAAATCACAGCTTCTAGAAGATTTACATGATTTCTTAAAAAACATGAGTCTTTGGAAAATGTGTTTTATTTCATAAATGGAATCAACAAAGTATGCACATTCTACGTCATAACGACTTTCTATAGTTTGCGCATGCGTTTCGAAATAAGAAAAGCTTACTTCCCCCATTTTTTAAAATCACGGCTTCTAGAAGGTTTACATGATTTCGTAACAAACACGAGTTTTTAGAAAATGTGTTTTATTTCATAAATGGAATCAACAACGTATGCACATTCTACGTCATAATGACTTTCTATAGTTTGCGCATGCGTCCGGAAATAAGAAAAGCTTACTTCCACCATTTTTTAAAATCACAGCTTCTAGAACGTTTACATGATTTCGTAAAAAACACGAGTTTTTAAAAAATGTGTTTTATTTCATAAATGGAATCTACAGAGTATGCACATTCTACGTTATAATGACATTCTATACTTTGCGCATGCGTTTGGAAATAAGAAAAGCTTACTTCCCCCGTTTTTTAAAATCACAGCTTCTAGAAGATTAACATGATTTCTTAAAAAACACGAGTTTTTAGAAAATGTGTTTTATTTCATAAAGGGAATCAACAAAGTATGCACATTCTACGTCATAACGACTTTCTATAATTTGCGCATGCGTTTGGAAATAAGACAAGCTTACTTCCCCCGTTTTTTAAAATCACAGCTTCTAGAAGGTTTACATGATTTCGTAGAAAACCCGAGTTTTTAGAAAATGTGTTTTATTTCATAAATGGAATCTACAAAGTATGCACATTCTATGTCAGAATGACTTTCTATAGTTTGCGCATGCGTTCGGAAATAAAAAATCTTACTTCCCCCGTTTTTTAAAATCACTGCTTCTAGAAGGTTTACATGATTTCTTAAAAAACACGAGTTTTTAGAAAATGTATTTTATTTCATAAATGGAATCTAAAAGGTATGCACATTCTACGTCATAACGACATTTTATAGTTTGCGCATGCGTCCGGAAATAAGAAAAGCTTACTTCCCCCGTTTTTTAAAATCACAGCTTCTAGAAGATTTACATGATTTCTTAAAAAACATGAGTCTTTGGAAAATGTGTTTTATTTCATAAATGGAATCAACAAAGTATGCACATTCTACGTCATAACGACTTTCTATAGTTTGCGCATGCGTTTCGAAATAAGAAAAGCTTACTTCCCCCATTTTTTAAAATCACGGCTTCTAGAAGGTTTACATGATTTCGTAACAAACACGAGTTTTTAGAAAATGTGTTTTATTTCATAAATGGAATCAACAACGTATGCACATTCTACGTCATAATGACTTTCTAAAGTTTGCGCATGCGTCCGGAAATAAGAAAAGCTTACTTCCACCATTTTTTAAAATCACAGCTTCTAGAACGTTTACATGATTTCGTAAAAAACACGAGTTTTTAAAAAATGTGTTTTATTTCATAAATGGAATCTACAGAGTATGCACATTCTACGTTATAATGACATTCTATACTTTGCGCATGCGTTTGGAAATAAGAAAAGCTTACTTCCCCCGTTTTTTAAAATCACAACTTCTAGAAGATTAACATGATTTCTTAAAAAACACGAGTTTTTAGAAAATGTGTTTTATTTCATAAATGGAATCAACAAAGTATGCACATTCTACGTCATAACGACTTTCTATAGTTTGCGCATGCGTCCGGAAATAAGAAATCTTACTTCCCCCGTTTTTTAAAATCACAGCTTCTAGAAGGTCTACATCATTTCGTAAAAAACACGAGTTTTTAGAAAATATGTTTTATTTCATAAATGGAATCTACAAAGTATGCACATTCTACGTCATAATGACTTTCTATAGTTTGCGCATGCGTCCGGTAATAAGAAAAGCTTACTTCCACCATTTTTTAAAATCACAGTTTCTAGAACGTTTACATGATTTCGTAAAAAACACGAGTTTTTAAAAAATGTGTTTTATTTCATAAATGGAATCTACAGAGTATGCACATTCTACGTTATAACGACATTCTATACTTTGCGCATGCGTTTGGAAATAAGAAAAACTTACTTCCCCCGATTTTTAAAATCACAGCTTCTAGAAGATTAACATGATTTCTTAAAAAACACGAGTTTTTAGAAAATGTGTTTTATTTCATAAATGGAATCAACAAAGTATGCACATTCTACGTCATAACGACTTTCTATAGTTTGCGCATGCGTCCGGAAATAAGAAATCTTACTTCCCCCGTTTTTTAAAATCACAGCTTCTAGAAGGTTTACATGATTTCGTAAAAAACACGAGTTTTTAGAAAATATGTTTTATTTCATAAATGGAATCTACAAAGTATGCACATTCTAGGTCATAATGACTTTCTATAGATTGCGCATGCGTCTGGAAATAAGAAAAGCTTACTTCCACCGTTTTTTAAAATCACAGCTTCTAGAAGGTTTACATGATTTCGTAAAAAACACGAGTTTTTAGAAAATGTGTTTTATTTCATAAATGGAATCAACAAAGTATGCACATTCTACGTCATAACGACTTTCTATAGTTTGCGCATGCGTTTCGAAATAAGAAAAGCTTACTTCCCCCATTTTTTAAAATCACGGCTTCTAGAAGGTTTACATGATTTCGTAACAAACACGAGTTTTTAGAAAATGTGTTTTATTTCATAAATGGAATCAACAACGTATGCACATTCTACGTCATAATGACTTTCTATAGTTTGCGCATGCGTCCGGAAATAAGAAAAGCTTACTTCCACCATTTTTTAAAATCACAGCTTCTAGAACGTTTACATGATTTCGTAAAAAACACGAGTTTTTAAAAAATGTGTTTTATTTCATAAATGGAATCTACAGAGTATGCACATTCTACGTTATAATGACATTCTATACTTTGCGCATGCGTTTGGAAATAAGAAAAGCTTACTTCCCCCGTTTTTTAAAATCACAGCTTCTAGAAGATTAACATGATTTCTTAAAAAACACGAGTTTTTAGAAAATGTGTTTTATTTCATAAATGGAATCAACAAAGTATGCACATTCTACGTCATAACGACTTTCTATAATTTGCGCATGCGTTTGGAAATAAGACAAGCTTACTTCCCCCGTTTTTTAAAATCACAGCTTCTAGAAGGTTTACATGATTTCGTAGAAAACCCGAGTTTTTAGAAAATGTGTTTTATTTCATAAATGGAATCTACAAAGTATGCACATTCTATGTCAGAATGACTTTCTATAGTTTGCGCGTGCGTTCGGAAATAAAAAATCTTACTTCCCCCGTTTTTTAAAATCACTGCTTCTAGAAGGTTTACATGATTTCTTAAAAAACACGAGTTTTTAGAAAATGTATTTTATTTCATAAATGGAATCTAAAAGGTATGCACATTCTACGTCATAACGACATTTTATAGTTTGCGCATGCGTCCGGAAATAAGAAAAGCTTACTTCCCCCGTTTTTTAAAATCACAGCTTCTAGAAGATTTACATGATTTCTTAAAAAACATGAGTCTTTGGAAAATGTGTTTTATTTCATAAATGGAATCAACAAAGTATGCACATTCTACGTCATAACGACTTTCTATAGTTTGCGCATGCGTTTCGAAATAAGAAAAGCTTACTTCCCCCATTTTTTAAAATCACGGCTTCTAGAAGGTTTACATGATTTCGTAACAAACACGAGTTTTTAGAAAATGTGTTTTATTTCATAAATGGAATCAACAACGTATGCACATTCTACGTCATAATGACTTTCTAAAGTTTGCGCATGCGTCCGGAAATAAGAAAAGCTTACTTCCACCATTTTTTAAAATCACAGCTTCTAGAACGTTTACATGATTTCGTAAAAAACACGAGTTTTTAAAAAATGTGTTTTATTTCATAAATGGAATCTACAGAGTATGCACATTCTACGTTATAATGACATTCTATACTTTGCGCATGCGTTTGGAAATAAGAAAAGCTTACTTCCCCCGTTTTTTAAAATCACAGCTTCTAGAAGATTAACATGATTTCTTAAAAAACACGAGTTTTTAGAAAATGTGTTTTATTTAATAAATGGAATCAACAAAGTATGCACATTCTACGTCATAACGACTTTCTATAGTTTGCGCATGCGTCCGGAAATAAGAAATCTTACTTCCCCCGTTTTTTAAAATCACAGCTTCTAGAAGGTCTACATGATTTCGTAAAAAACACGAGTTTTTAGAAAATATGTTTTATTTCATAAATGGAATCTACAAAGTATGCACATTCTACGTCATAATGACTTTCTATAGTTTGCGCATGCGTCCGGTAATAAGAAAAGCTTACTTCCACCATTTTTTAAAATCACAGCTTCTAGAACGTTTACATGATTTCGTAAAAAACACGAGTTTTTAAAAAATGTGTTTTATTTCATAAATGGAATCTACAGAGTATGCACATTCTACGTTATAACGACATTCAATACTTTGCGCATGCGTTTGGAAATAAGAAAATCTTACTTCCCCCGTTTTTTAAAATCACAGCTTCTAGAAGATTAACATGATTTCTTAAAAAACACGAGTTTTTAGAAAATGTGTTTTATTTCATAAATGGAATCAACAAAGTATGCACATTCTACGTCATAACGACTTTCTATAGTTTGCGCATGCGTCCGGAAATAAGAAATCTTACTTCCCCCGTTTTTTAAAATCACAGCTTCTAGAAGGTTTACATGATTTCGTAAAAAACACGAGTTTTTAGAAAATATGTTTTATTTCATAAATGGAATCTACAAAGTATGCACATTCTAGGTCATAATGACTTTCTATAGATTGCGCATGCGTCTGGAAATAAGAAAAGCTTACTTCCACCGTTTTTTAAAATCACAGCTTCTAGAAGGTTTACATGATTTCGTAAAAAACACGAGTTTCTAGAAAATGTGTTTTATTTCATAAATGGAATCTACAACGTATGCACATTCTACGTCATAACGACTTTCTATAGTTTGTGCATGCGTCTGGAAATAAGAAAAGCTTACTTCCCCCGTTTTTCAAAATCATAGCTTCTAGAAGGTTTACATGATTTCTTAAAAAACACGAGTTTTTAGAAAATGTGTTTCCTTTCATAAATGGAATCAACAAAGTATGCACATTCTACATCATAACGAATTTCCATAGTTTGCGCATGCGTCCGGAAATAAGAAAAGCTTACTTCCACCATTTTTTAAAATCACAGCTTCTAGAAGGTTTACATGATTTCGTAAAAAACAAGAGTTTTTAGAAAATGTGTTTTATTTCATAAATGGAACCAACAAAGTATGCACATTATACGTCATAACGAATTTCTATATTTTGCGCATGCGTCTCGAAATAAGAAAAGCTTACTTCCCCCGTTTTTTAAAATCACAGCTTCTTGAAGGTTTACATGATTTCTTAAAAAACACGAGTTTTTAGAAAATGTGTTTTATTTCATAAATGAAATCTACAAAGTATGCACATTCTACGTCATAACGACTTTCTATAGTTTGCGCATGCGTCCGGAAATAAAAAAATCTTACTTCCACAGTTTTTTAAAATCACAGCTTTTAGAAGGTTTACATGATTTCGTAAAAAACATGAGTTTTTAGAAAATGTGTTTTATTTCATAAATGGAATCTACAAAGTATGCACATTCTACGTCATAACGACTTTCTATAGTTTGTGCATGCGTCTGGAAATAAGAAAAGCTTACTTCCCTCGTTTTTCAAAATCGCAGATTCTAGAAGGTTTACATGATTTCTTAAAAAACACGAGTTTTTAGAAAATGTGTTTTATTTCATAAATGGAATCAACAAAGTATGCACATTCTACGTCATAACAACTTTCTATAGTTTGCGCATGCGTTTGGAAATAAGAAAAGCTTACTTCCCCATTTTTTTAAAATCACAGCTTCTAAAAGGTTTACATGATTTCTTATAAAACAAAAGTTTTTAGAAAATTTGTTTTATTTCATAAATGGAATGAACAAAGTATGCACATTATACATCGTAACGACTTTCTATAGTTTGCGCATGCGTTTGGAAATAAGAAAAGCTTACTTCCCCCGTTTTTTAAAATCACAGCTTCTAGAAGGTTTACATGATTTCGTAAAAAAACACGAGTTTTTAGAAAATGTGTTTTATTTCATAAATGGAATCTGAAAAGTATGCACATTCTACGTCAGAACGACTTTCTATAGTTTGCGCATGCGTCCGGAAATAAGAAATCTTACTTCCCCCGTTTTTTAAAATCACAGCTTCTAGAAGCTTTACATCATTTCTTAAGAAACATGAGTTTTTAGAAAATGTGCTTTATTTCATAAATGGAATTACAAAGTATGCACATTCTACGTCATAACGACATTCTATTGTTTGCGCATGCGTCCGGAAATAAGAAAAGCTTACTTCCCCCGTTTTTTAAAATCACAGCTTCTAGAAGGTTTACATGATTTCTTAAAAAACACGAGTCTTTGGAAAATGTGTTTTATTTCATAAATGGAATCAACAAAGTATGCACATTCTACGTCATAAGAACTTTCTATAGTTTGCGCATGCGTTTGGAAATAAGAAAAGCTTACTTCCCCCGTTTTTTAAAATCACAGCTTCTAGAAGGTTTACATAATTTCGTAAAAAACATGAGTTTTTAGAAAATGTGTTTTATTTCATAAATGGAATCAAGAAAGTATGCACATTCTACGTCATAACGACTTTCTATAATTTGCGCATGCGTTTGGAAATAAGAAAAGCTTACTTCCCCCGTTTTTTAAAATCACAGCTTCTAGAAGATTTACATGATTTCTTAAAAAACACGAGTTTTTAGAAAATGTGTTTTCTTTCATAAATGGAATCAACAAAGTATGCACATTCTACGTCATAACGAATTTCTATAGTTTGCGCATGCGTCCGGAAATAAGAAAAGCTTACTTCCACCGTTTTTCAAAATCACAGCTTCTAGAAGGTTTACATGATTTCTTAAAAAACACGAGTTTTTAGAAAATGTGTTTTATTTCATAAATGGAATCAAAAAAGTATGCACATTATACATAATAACGAATTTCTATAGTTTGTGCATTCGTCCGGAAATAAGAAAAGCTTACTTCCACAGTTTTTTAAAATCACAGCTTTTAGAAGGTTTACATGATTTCGTAAAAAACTTGAGTTTTTAGAAAATGTGTTTTATTTCATAAATGGAATCTACAAAGTATGCACATTCTACGTCATAACGACTTTCTATAGTTTGCGCATGCGCCCGGAAATAAGAAAAGCTTACTTCCACTATTTTTTAAAATCACAGCTTCTAGAAGGTTTACATGATTTCTTAAAAAACACGAGTTTTTAGAAAATGTGTTTTTATTTCATAAATGGAATCTACAAAGTATGCACATTCTACGGCATAACGATTTTCTATAGTTTGCGCATGCGTCCGGAAATAAGAAAAGCTTACTTCCCCCATTTTTTAAAATCACAGCTTCTAGAAGGTTTACATGATTACTTAAAAAACATGAGTTTTTAGAAAATGTATTTTGTTTCATCAATGGAATCTACAAAGTATGCACATTCTACGTCATAACGACTTTCTATAGTTTGCGCATGCATCCGGAAATAAGAAAATCTTACTTCCCTCGTTTTTCAAAATCACAGCTTCTAGAAGGTTTACATGTTTTCTCAAAAAACTAGAGTTTTTAGAAAATGTGTTTTATTTCATAAATGGAATCAACAAAGTATGCACATTCTACGTCATAACGACTTTCTATAGTTTGCGCATGCGTTTGGAAATAAGAAAAGCTTACTTCCCCATTTTTTTAAAATCACAGCTTCTAGAAGGTTTACATGATTTCTTAAAAAACACGAGTTTTTAGAAAATGTGTTTTATTTCATAAATAGAATCAACAAAGTATGCACATTCTACGTCATAACGACTTTCTATAGTTTGCGCATGTGTCCGGAAATAAGAAAAGCTTACTTCCACCATTTTTTAAAATCCTAGCTTCTAGAAGATTTACATGATTTCTTAAAAAACACGAGTTTTTAGAAAATGTGTTTTATTTCATAAATGGAATCTACAAAGTATGCACATTCTACGTCATAACAACATTCTATAGTTTGTGCATGCGTCTGGAAATAAGAAAAGCTTACTTCCACCGTTTTTTAAAATCACAGCTTCTAGAAGGTTTACAAGAATTCGTAAAAAACACGAGTTTTTAGAAAATGTGTTTTATTTCATAAATGGAATCTACAAAGTATGCACATTCTATGTCAGAATGACTTTCTATAGTTTGCGCATGCGTCCGGAAATAAGAAATCTTACTTCCCCCGTTTTTTAAAATCACAGCTTCTAGAAGGTTTACATGATTTCTTAAAAAACACGAGTTTTTAGAAAATGTATTTTATTTCATAAATGGAATCTACAAAGTATGCACATTCTACGTCATAACGACATTCTATAGTTTGTGCATGCGTCCGGAAATAAGAAAAGCTTACTTCCCCCGTTTTTTAAAATCACAGCTTCTAGAAGATTTACATGATTTCTTAAAAAACATGAGTCTTTGGAAAATGTGTTTTATTTCATAAATTGAATCAACAAAGTATGCACTTTCTACGTCATATGAACTTTCTATAGTTTGCGCATGCGTTTCGAAATAAGAAAAGCTTACTTCCCCCATTTTTTAAAATCACGGCTTCTAGAAGGTTTACATGATTTCTTAAAAAACACGAGTTTTTAGAAAATGTGTTTTATTTCATAAATGGAATCAACAAAGTATGCACATTCTACGTCATAACGGCTTTCTATAGTTTGCGCATGCGTTTGGAAATAAGAAAAGCTTACTTCCCCCGTTTTTTAAAATCACAACTTCTAGAAGGTTTACATGATTTCTTAAAAAACACGACTTTTTAGAAAATGTGTTTTATTTCATAAATGGAATCTACAAAGTATGCACATTCTACGTCATAACGACTTTCTATAGTTTGCGGATGCGTTTGGAAATAAGAGAAGCTTACTTCCCCTGTTTTTTAAAATCACAGCTTCTAGAAGGTTTACATGTTTTCTTAACAAACACGAGTTTTTAGAAAATGTGTTTTATTTCATAAATGGAATCTACAAAGTATGCACATTCTACGTCATAATGACTTTATATAGTTTGCGCATGCGTCCGGAAATAAGAAAATTTTACTTCCACCGTTTTTTAAAATCACAGCTTCTAGAAGGTTTACATGATTTCCTTAAAAACACGAGTTTTTAGAAAATGTGTTTTATTTCAGAAATAGAATCTACAAAGTACGCACATTCTACGTCATAACGAGTTTCTATAGTTTGCGCATGCGTCCGGAAATAAGAAAAGCTTACTTCCCCCTTTTTATAAAATCACAGCTTCTAGAAGCTTTACTTGATTTCTTAAAAAACACGAGTTTTTAGAAAATGCGTTTTATTTCATAAATGGAATCAACAAAGTATGAATATTCTAGGTCATAACGACTTTGTATAGTTTGCGCATGCGTTTGGAAATAAGAAAAGCTTACTTCCCCCGTTTTTTAAAATCACAGCTTCTAGAAGGTTTGCATGATTTCTTAAAAAACAAGAGTTTTTAGAAAATGTGTTTTATTTCATGAATGGAATCAACAAAGTATGAACATTCTACGTCATAACAACTTTCTATAGTTTGCGCATGCGTCCGGAAATAAGAAAAGCTTACTTCCCCCATTTTTTAAAATCACAACTTCTAGAAGCTTTACATGATTTCTTAAAAAACATGAGTTTTTAGAAAATGTGTTTTATTTCATAAATGGAATCAACAAAGTATACACATTCTACGTCATAACGACTTTCTATAGTTTGCGCATTCGTCCGGAAATAAGAAAAGCTTACTTCCACCGTTTTTTAAAATCACAGCTTCTAGAAGGTTTACATGATTTCGTAAAAAACATGAGTTTGTAGAAAATGTGTTTTATTTCATAAATGGAATCTACAAAGTATGCACATTCTACGTCATAACGACCTTCTATAGTTTGCGCATGCGTCCGGAAATAAGAAAAGCTTACTTCCCCCATTTTTTAAAATCACAGCTTCTAGAAGGTCTACATGATTTCGTAAAAAACACGAGTTTTTAGAAAATGTGTTTTATTTCATCAATGGAATCAACAAAGTATGCACATTCTACGTCATAACGACTTTCCATAGTTTGCGCATGCGTCCGGAAATAAGAAAAGCTTACTTCCCCCGTTTTTGAAAATCACCACTTCTAGAAGGTTTACATGATTTCGTAAAAAACACGAGTTTTTGGAAAATGTGTTTTATTTCATAAATGGAATCTACAAAGTATGCACATTCTACGTCATAATGACTTTCTATAGTTTGCGCATACGTTTGGAAATAAGAAAAGCTTACTCCCCCCGTTTTTTAAAATGACTGCGTCTAGAAGGTGTACATGATTTCTTAAAAAACACGAGTTTTTAGAAAATGTGTTTTATTTCATAAATCGAATCAGCAAAGTATGCACATTCTACGTCATAAGGAATTTCTATAGTTTGCGCATGCGTCCGGAAATAAGAAAAGCTTACTTCCACTGTTTTTTAAAATCACAGCTTCTAGAAGGTTTACATGATTTCTTAAAAAACACGAGTTTTAAGAAAATGTGTTTTATTTCATAAATGGAGTCTACAAAGTATGCACATTCTATGTCATAACGACTTTCTATAGTTTGCGCATGCGTCCGGAAATAAGAAAAGCTTATTTCCACCATTTTTTTAAATCACAGCTTCTGGAAGGTTTACATGATTTCGTAAAAAACACTTGTTTTTAGAAAATGTGCTTTATTTCATAAATGGAATCAACAAAGTATGCACATTCTACGTCATAACGAATTTCTATAGTTTGCGCATGCGTTTGGAAATAAGAAAAGCTTACTTTCCCCGTTTTTTAAAATGACAACTTCTAGAAGGTTTACATGATTTCGTAAAAAACACGAGTTTTTAGAAAATGTGTTTTCTTTCATAAATGGAATCAACAAAGTATGCACATTCTACGTCATAACGACTTTATATAGTTTGCGCATGCGTCCGAAAATAAGAAAAGCTTACTTCCCCCATTTTTTAAAATCACCGCTTCTAGAAGGTTTACATGATTTCGTAAAAAACATGAGTTTTTGGAAAATGTGTTTTATTTCATAAATGGAATCTACAAAGTATGCACATTCTACGTCATAACGACTTTCTATAGTTTGCGCATACGTTTGGAAATAAGAAAAGATTACTCCCCCCGTTTTTTAAAATCACAGCGTCTAGAAGGTTTACATGATTTCTTAAAAAACACGAGTTTTTAGAAAATGTGTTTTATTTCATAAATGGAATCAGCAAAGTATGCACATTCTACGTCATAGGACTTTCTATAGTTTGCGCATGCGTCTGGAAATAAGAAAAGCTTACTTCCCCTGTTTTTTAAAATCACAGCTTCTAGAAGGTTTACATGGTTTCTTAAAAAACATGAATTTTTAGAAAATGTGTTTTATTTCATAAATGGAATCAACAAAGTATGCACATTCTACGTCATAACGACTTTCTATAGCTTGCGAATGCGTCCGGAAAAAAGAAAAGCTTACTTCCAGCCTTTTTTAAAATCACAGCTTCTAGAAGGTTTACATGATTTCTTAAAAAACACGAGTTTTTAGAAAATGTGTTTTATTTCATAAATGGAATCAACAAAGTATGCGCATTCTACGTCATAACGACTTTCTATAGTTTGAGCATGCGTCCGGAAATAAGAAAAGCTTACTTCCCCCGTTTTTTAAAATCACGGCTTCTAGAAGGTTTACATGATTTCTTAAAAAACTCAAGTTTTTAGAAAATGTGTTTTATTTAATAAATGGAATCAATAAAGTGTGCACATTCTACGTCATAATGACTTTCTATAGTTTGCGCATGCATTTGGAAATAAGAAAAGCTTACCTCCCCTGTTTTTTAAAATCACAGCTTCTAGAAGGTTTACATGATTTCTTAACAAACACGAGTTTTTAGAAAATGTGTTTTATTTCATAAATGGAATCTACAAAGTATGCACATTCTACGTCATAATGACTTTATATAGTTTGCGCATGCGTCCGGAAATAAGAAAATTTTACTTCCACCGTTTTTTAAAATCACAACTTCTAGAAGGTTTACATGATTTCCTTAAAAACACGAGTTTTTAGAAAATGTGTTTTATTTCAGAAATAGAATCTAAAAAGTACGCACATTCTACGTCATAACGACTTTCTATAGTTTTGCGCATGCGTCCAGAAATAAGAAAAGCTTACTTCCCCCGTTTTTTAAAATCACAGCTTCTAGGAGGTTTACATGATTTCTTAAAAAACATGAGTTTTTAGAAAATGTGTTTTATTTCATAAATAGAATCAACAAAGTATGCACATTCTACGTCATAACGACTTTCTATAGTTTGCGCATTCGTCCGGAAATAAGAAAAGCTTACTTCCCCCGTTTTTTAAAATCACAGCTTCTAGAAGGTTTACATGATTTCGTAAAAAACACGAGTTTTTAGAAAATGTGTTTTATTTAATCAATGGAATCAACAAAGTATGCACATTCTACGTCATAACGACTTTCTATAGTTTGTGCATGCGTTTGGAAATAAGAAAAGCTTACTTCCCCCGTTTTTTAAAATCACAGCTTCTACAAGGTTTACATGATTTCTTAAAAAAATGAGTTTTTAGAAAATGTGTTTTATTTCATAAATGGAATCAACAAAGTATGCACATTCTACATCATAACGACTTTCTATAGTTTGCGCATGTGTCCGGAAATAAGAAAAGCTTACTTCCACCATTTTTTAAAATCACGAATTCTAGAAGGTTTACATGATTTCGTAAAAAACACGAGTTTTTAGAAAATGTGTTTTATTTCTTAAATGGAATCTACAAAGTGTGCACATTCTACGTCATAACGAATTTCTATAGTTTGCGCATGCGTTTGGAAATAAGAAAAGATTACATCCCCGTTTTTTAAAATCACAGCTTCTAGAAGGTTTACATCATTTCTTAAAAAACACGAGTTTTTAGAAAATGTGTTTTATTTCATAAATGGAATCAACAAAGTATGCACATTCTACGTCATAACGACTTTCTATAGTTTGCGCATGCGTTTGGAAATAAGAAAAGCTTACTTCCACCGTTTTTTAAAATCACAGCTTCTAGAAGGTTTACATGATTTCGTAAAAAACACGAGTTTTTAGAAAATGTGTTTTATGTCATAAATGGAATCTACAGAGTATGCACATTCTACGTCATAACGACTTTCTATAGTTTGTGCATGCGTCCGGAAATAAGAAAAGCTTACTTCCACTGTTTTTTAAAATCACAGCTTCTAGAAGGTTTACATGATTTCGTAAAAAACACGAGTTTTTAGAAAATGTGTTTTATTTCATAAATGGAATTTACAAAGTATGCACATTCTACGTCATAACGAATTCCTATAGTTTGCGCATGCGTCCGGAAATAAGAAAAGCTTACTTCCCCCGTTTTTTAAAATCACAGCTTCTAGAAGGTTTACATGATTTCTTAAAAAACACGAGTTTTTAGAAAATGTGTTTTATTTCATAAATGGAATCAACAAAGTATGCACATTCTACGTCATAAAGACTTTCTATAGTTTGCGCATGCGTCCGGAAATAAGAAATGCTTACTTCTACCGTTTTTTAAAATCACAGCTTCTAGAAGGTTTACATGATTTCGTAAAAACATGAGTTTTTTGAAAATGTGTTTTATTTCATAAATGGAATTTACAAAGTATGCACATTCGACGTCATAACGAATTCCTATAGTTTGCGCATGCGTCCGGAAATAAGAAAAGCTTACTTCCCCCGTTTTTTAAAATCACAGCTTCTAGAATGTTTACATGATTTCGTAAAAAACACGAGTTTTTAGAGAATGTCTTTTATTTCATAAATGGAATTTACAAAGTACGCACATTCTTCGTCATAACGAATTTCTATAGTTTGCGCATGCGTTTGGAAACAAGAAAAGCTTACTTCCCCCGTTTTTTAAAATCACGGATTCTAGAAGGTTTACATGATTTCTTAAAAAACATGAGTTTTTAGAAAATGTGTTTTATTTCATAAATGGAATCAACAAAGTATGCACATTCTACGTCATAACGAATTTCTATAGTTTGCACATGCGTCCGGAAATAAGAAAAGCTTACTTCCACCGTTTTTCAAAATCAGAGCTTCTAGAAGGTTTACATGTTTTTGTAAAAAACATGAGTTTTTTGAAAATATGTTTTATTTCATAAATGGAATCTACAAAGTATGCACATTCTACGTCATAACGAATTTCTATAGTTTGCGCATGCGTCCGGAAATAAGAAAAGCTTACTTCCACCGTTTTTTAAAATCACAGCTTCTAGAAGGTTCACATGATTTCGTAAAAAACACGAGTTTTTAGAAAATGTGTTTTATTTCATAAATGGAATCTACAAAGTATGCACATTCTACGTCATAACGACTTTTTATAGTTTGCGCATGTGGCTGGAAATAAGAAAAGCTTACATCCCCCGTTTTTTAAAATCACAGCTTCTAGAAGGTTTACATGATTTCGTAAAAAACACGAGTTTTTAGAAAATGTGTTTTATTTCATAAATGGAATCAACAAAGTATGCACATTCTACGTCATAACGACTTTCTATAGTTTGCGCATGCGTCCGGAAATAAGAAAAGCTTACTTCCACAGTTTTTTAAAATCACAGCTTCTAGAAGGTTTACATGATTTCTTAAAAAACACGAGTTTTTAGAAAATGTGTTTTATTTCATAAATGGAATCAACAAAGTATGCACATTCTACTTCATAATGACTTTCTATAGTTTGCGCATGCGTTTGGAAATAAGAAAAGCCTTCTTCCCCCGTTTTTTAAAATCACAGCTTCTAGAAGGTTTACATGATTTCTTAAAAAACACGAGTTTTTAGAAAATTTGTTTTATTTCATAAATGGAATCAACAAAGTACGCACATTCTACGTCATAACGAATTTCTATAGTTTGCGCATGCGTCCGGAAATAAGAAAAGCTTACTTCGATCGTTTTTTAAAATCACAGCTTCTAGAAGGTTTACATGATTTCGTAAAAACATGAGTTTTTTGAAAATGTGTTTTATTTCATAAATGGAATCTACAAAGTATGCACATTCTACGTCATAACGACTTTCTATAGATTGCGCATGCGTACGGAAATAAGAAAAGCTTACTTCCCCCATTTTTTAAAATCACAGCTTCTAGAAGGTTTACATGATTTCGTAAAAAACACGAGTTTTTAGAAAATGTCTTTTATTTAATCAATGGAATCAACAAAGTATGCACATTCTACGTCATAACGACTTTCTATAGTTTGTGCATGCGTTTGGAAATAAGAAAAGCTTACTTCCCCCGTTTTTTAAAATCACAGCTTCTACAAGGTTTACATGATTTCTTAAAAAAACGAGTTTTTAGAAAATGTGTTTTATTTCATAAATGGAATCAACAAAGTATGCACATTCTACATCATAACGACTTTCTATAGTTTGCGCATGTGTCCGGAAATAAGAAAAGCTTACTTCCACCATTTTTTAAAATCACGAATTCTAGAAGGTTTACATGATTTCGTAAAAAACACGAGTTTTTAGAAAATGTGTTTTATTTCTTAAATGGAATCTACAAAGTGTGCACATTCTACGTCATAACGAATTTCTATAGTTTGCGCATGCGTTTGGAAATAAGAAAAGATTACATCCCCGTTTTTTAAAATCACAGCTTCTAGAAGGTTTACATCATTTCTTAAAAAACACGAGTTTTTAGAAAATGTGTTTTATTTCATAAATGGAATCAACAAAGTATGCACATTCTACGTCATAACGACTTTCTATAGTTTGCGCATGCGTTTGGAAATAAGAAAAGCTTACTTCCACCGTTTTTTAAAATCACAGCTTCTAGAAGGTTTACATGATTTCGTAAAAAACACGAGTTTTTAGAAAATGTGTTTTATGTCATAAATGGAATCTACAGAGTATGCACATTCTACGTCATAACGACTTTCTATAGTTTGTGCATGCGTCCGGAAATAAGAAAAGCTTACTTCCACTGTTTTTTAAAATCACAGCTTCTAGAAGGTTTACATGATTTCGTAAAAAACACGAGTTTTTAGAAAATGTGTTTTATTTCATAAATGGAATTTACAAAGTATGCACATTCTACGTCATAACGAATTCCTATAGTTTGCGCATGCGTCCGGAAATAAGAAAAGCTTACTTCCCCCGTTTTTTAAAATCACAGCTTCTAGAAGGTTTACATGATTTCTTAAAAAACATGAGTTTTTAGAAAATGTGTTTTATTTCATAAATGGAATCAACAAAGTATGCACATTCTACGTCATAAAGACTTTCTATAGTTTGCGCATGCGTCCGGAAATAAGAAATGCTTACTTCTACCGTTTTTTAAAATCACAGCTTCTAGAAGGTTTACATGATTTCGTAAAAACATGAGTTTTTTGAAAATGTGTTTTATTTCATAAATGGAATCTACAAAGTATGCAAATTCTACGTCATAACGAATTTCTATAGTTTGCGCATGCGTACGGAAATAAGAAAAGCTTACTTCCACCGTTTTTTAAAATCATAGCTTCTAGAAGGTTTACATGATTTCGTAAAAAACATGAGTTTTTAGAAAATGTGTTTTATTTCATAAATGGAATCTGCAAAGTATGCACATTCTACGTCATAACGACATTCTATAGTTTGTGTATTCGACCGGAAATAAGAAAAGCTTACTTCCAAAGTTTTTTAAAATCACAGCTTCTAGAATGTTTACATGATTTCGTAAAAAACACGAGTTTTTAGAGAATGTGTTTTATTTCATAAATGGAATCTACAAAGTACGCACATTCTTCGTCATAACGACTTTCTATAGTTTGCGCATGCGTTTGGAAACAAGAAAAGCTTACTTCCCCCGTTTTTTAAAATCACGGATTCTAGAAGGTTTACATGATTTCTTAAAAAACATGAGTTTTTAGAAACTGTGTATTATTTCATAAATGGAATCTACAAAGTATGCACATTCTACGTCATAACGAATTTGTATAGTTTGCACATGCGTCCGGAAATAAGAAAAGCTTACTTCCACCGTTTTTTAAAATCACAGCTTCTAGAAGGTTTACATGATTTCGTAAAAAACATGAGTTTTTTGAAAATGTGTTTTATTTCATAAATGGAATCTACAAAGTATGCACATTCTATGTCATAACGAATTTCTATAGTTTGCGCATGCGTCCGGAAATAAGAAAAGCCTACTTCCACCGTTTTTTAAAATCACAGCTTCTAGAAGGTTTACATGATTTCGTAAAAAACACGAGTTTTTAGAAAATGTGTTTTATTTCATAAATGGAATCAACAAAGTATTCACATTCTACTTCATAACGAATTTCTATAGTTTGCGCATGCGTTTGGAAATAAGAAAAGCCTTCTTCCCCCGTTTTTTAAAATCACAGCTTCTAGAAGGTTTACATGATTTGTTAAAAAACACGAGTTTTTAGAAAATGTGTTTTATTTCATAAATGGAATCAACAAAGTATGCACATTCTATGTCATAACGACTTTCTATAGTTTGCGCATGCGTCCGGAAATAAGAAAAGCTTAGTTCCACTGTTTTTTAAAATCACAGCTTCTAGAAGGTTTACATGATTTCGTAAAAAACACGAGTTTTTAGAAAATGTGTTTTATGTAATAAATGGAATCTACAGAGTATGCACATTCTACGTCATAACGACTTTCTATAGTTTGCGCATGCGTACGGAAATAAGAAAAGCTTACTTCCACTGTTTTTTAAAATCACAGCTTCTAGAAGGTTTACATGATTTCGTAAAAAACACGAGTTTTTAGAAAATGTGTTTTATTTCATAAATGGAATTTACAAAGTATGCACATTCTACGTCATAACAAATTTCTATAGTTTGCGCATGCGTCCGGAAATAAGAAAAGCTTACTTCCCCCGTTTTTTAAAATCCCTGCTTCTACAAGGTTTACATGATTTCTTAAAAAACACGAGTTTTTAGAAAATGTGCTTTATTTCATAAATGGAATCAACAAAGTATGCACATTCTACGTCATAACGACTTTCTATAGTTTGCGCATGCGTCCGAAAATAAGAAAAGCTTACTTCCCCCGTTTTTTAAAATTACAGCTTCTAGAAGGTTTACATGATTTCTTAAAAAACACGAGTTTTTAGAAAATGTGTTTTATTTCATAAATGGAATCAACAAAGTATGCACATTCTACATCATAACGACTTTCTATAGTTTGCGCATGCGTCCGGAAATAAGAAAAGCTTACTTCCACCGTTTTTTAAAATCACAGCTTCTAGAAGGTTTACATGATTTCGTAAAAACATGAGTTTTTTGAAAATGTGTTTTATTTCATAAATGGAATCTACAAAGTATGCACATTCTACGTCATAACGAATTTCTATAGTTTGCGCATGCGTCCGGAAATAAGAAAAGTTTACTTCCACCGTTTTTTAAAATCACAGCTTCTAGAAGGTTTACATGATTTCGTAAAAAACACGAGTTTTTAGAAAATGTGTTTTATTTCATAAATGGAATCTACAAAGTATGCACATTCTACTTCATAACGACTTTCTATAGTTTGCGCATGCGGCCGGAAATAAGAAAAGCTTACTTCACCCATTTTTTAAAATCACAGCTTCTAGAAGGTTTACATGATTTCGTAAAAATCACGAGTTTTTAGAAAATGTGTTTTATTTCATAAATGGAATCTACAAAGTATGCACATTCTTCGTCATAACGACTTTCTATAGTTTGCGCATGCGTCCGGAAATAAGAAAAGCTTACTTCCACCATTTTTTAAAATCACCGCTTCTAGAAGGTTTGCATGATTTCGTAAAAACATGAGTTTTTTGAAAATGTGTTTTATTTCATAAATAGAATCTACAAAGTATGCACATTCTACGTCATAACGAATTTCTATAGTTTGCGCATGCGTCCGGAAATAAGAAAAGCTTACTTCCAGCATTTTTTAAAATCGCAGCTTCTAGAAGGTTTATATGATTTCGTAAAAAACACGAGTTTTTAGAAAATGTTTTTATTTCATAAATGGAATCTACAAAGTATGCACATTCTACGTCATAACGAATTTCTATAGTTTGTGTATTTGACCGGAAATAAGAAAAGCTTACTTCCAGAGTTTTTTAAAATCACAGCTTCTAGAATGTTTACATGATTTCTTAAAAAACACGAGTTTTTAGAAAATGTGTTTTATTTCATAAATGGAATCTACAAAGTACGCACATTCTTCGTCATAACGACTTTATATAGTTTGCGCATGCGTTTGGAAAAAAGAAAAGCTTACTTCCCCCGTTTTTTAAAATCACGGATTCTAGAAGGTTTACATGATTTCTTAAAAAACATGAGTTTTTAGAAAATGTGTTCTATTTCATAAATGGAATCAACAAAGTATGCACATTCTACGTCATAAATTATTTCTATAGTTTGCACATGCGTCCGGAAATAAGAAAAGCTTACTTGCACCGTTTTTTAAAATCACAGCTTCTAGAAGGTTGACATGATTTCGTAAAAAACACGAGTTTTCAGAAAATGTGTTTTATTTCATAAATGGAATCTACAAAGTATGCACATTCTACGTCATAATGACTTTCTATAGTTTGCGCATGCGTCCGGAAATAAGAAAAGCTTACTTCCACTGTTTTTTAAAATCACAGCTTCTAGAAGGTTTACATGATTTCGTAAAAAACACGAGTTTTTAGAAAATGTGTTTTATTTCATAAATGGAATTTACAAAGTATGCACATTCTACGTCATAACGAATTTCTATAGTTTGCGCATGCGTCCGGAAATAAGAAAAGCTTACTTCCCCCGTTTTTTAAAATCACAGCTTCCTGAAGGTTTACATTATTTCTTAAAAAACACGAGTTTTTAGAAAATATGTTTTATTTCATAAATGGAATCAACAAAGTATGCACATTCTACATCATAACGACTTTCTATAGTTTGCGCATGCGTCCGGAAATAAGAAAAGCTTACTTCTACCGTTTTTTAAAATCACAGCTTCTAGAAGGTTTACATGATTTCGTAAAAACATGAGTTTTTTGAAAATGTGTTTTATTTCATAAATGGAATATACAAAGTATGCACATTCTACGTCATAACGAATTTCTATAGTTTGCGCATGCGTACGGAAATAAGAAAAGCTTACTTCCACCGTTTTTTAAAATCACAGCTTCTAGAAGGTTTACATGATTTCGTAAAAAACACGACTTTTTAGAAAATGTGTTTTATTTCATAAATGGAATCTACAAAGTATGCACATTCTACGTCATAACGACTTTCTATAGTTTGTGTATTCGACCGGAAATAAGAAAAGCTTACTTCCACAGTTTTTTAAAATCACAGCTTCTAGAATGTTTACATGATTTCGTAAAAAACACGAGTTTTTAGAGAATGTGTTTTATTTCATAAATGGAATCTACAAAGTACGCACATTCTTCGTCATAACGACTTTATATAGTTTGCGCATGCGTTTGAAAACAAGAAAAGCTTACTTCCCCCGTTTTTTAAAATCACGGATTCTAGAAGGTTTACATGATTTCTTAAAAAACATGAGTTTTTAGAAAATGTGTTTTATTTCATAAATGGAATCAACAAAGTATGCACATTCTATGTCATAACGAATTTCTATAGTTTGCGCATGCGTCCGGAAATAAGAAAAGCTTACTTGCACCATTTTTTAAAATCACAGCTTCTAGAAGGTTTACATGATTTCGTAAAAAACATCAGTTTTTTGAAAATGTGTTTTATTTCATAAATGGAATCTGCAAAGTATGCACATTCTACGTCATAACGAATTTCTATAGTTTGCGCATGCGTCTGGAAATAAGAAAAGCTTACTTCCACCGTTTTTTAAAATCACAGCTTCTAGAAGGTTTACATGATTTCGTAAAAAACACGAGTTTTCAGAAAATGTGTTTTATTTCATAAATGGAATCTACAAAGTATGCACATTCTACGTCATAACGACTTTCTATAGTTTGCGCATGCAGCCGGAAATAAGAAAAGCTTACTTCCCCCGTTTTTTAAAATCACAGCTTCTAGAAGGTTTACATGATTTCGTAAAAAACACGAGTTTTTAGAAAATGTGTTTTATTTCATAAATGGAATCTACAAAGTATGCACATTCTTCGTCATAACGACTTTCTATAGTTTGCGCATGCGTCCGGAAATAAGAAAAGCTTACTTCCACCATTTTTTAAAATCACCGCTTCTAGAAGGTTTGCATGATTTCGTAAAAACATGAGTTTTTTGAAAATGTGTTTTATTTCATAAATGGAATCTACAAAGTATGCACATTCTACGTCATAACGAATTTCTATAGTTTGCGCATGCGTCCGGAAATAAGAAAAGCTTACTTCCAGCGTTTTTTAAAATCGCAGCTTCTAGAAGGCTTATATGATTTCGTAAAAAACACGAGTTTTTAGAAAATGTGTTTTAGTTCATAAATGGAATCTACAAAGTATGCAAATTCTATGTCATAACGAATTTCTATAGTTTGCGCATGCGTCCGGAAATAAGAAAAGCTTACTTCCACCGTTTTTTAAAATCACAGCTTCTAGAAGGTTTACATGATTTCGTAAAAAACACGAGTTTTTAGAAAATGTGTTTTATTTCATAAATGGAATCTGCAAAGTATGCACATTCTACGTCATAACGACTTTCTATAGTTTGCGCATGCGGCCGGAAATAAGAAAAGCTTACTTCCCCCGTTTTTTAAAATCACAGCTTCTAGAAGGTTTACATGATTTCGTAAAAAACACGAGTTTTTAGAAAATGTGTTTTATTTCATAAATGGAATCAACAAAGTATGCACATTCTACGTCATAACGACTTTCTATAGTTTGCGCATCCGTTTGGAAATAAGAAAAGCTTATTTCCCCCGTTTTTTAAAATCACAGCTTCTAGAAGGTTTACATGATTTCTTAAAAAACACGAGTTTTTAGAAAATGTGTTTTCTTTCATAAATGGAATCAACAAAGTATGCACATTCTACGTCATAACGACTTTCTATAGTTTGTGCATGCATTTGGAAATAAGAAAAGCTTACTTCCCCTGTTTTTTAAAATCACAGCTTCTAGAATGTTTACATGATTTCTTAAAAAACACGAGTTTTTAGAAAATGTGTTTTATTTCATAAATGGAATCAACAAAGTATGCACATTCTACGTCATAACGACTTTCTATAGTTTGCGCATGCGTCCGGAAATAATAAAAGCTTACTTCCCCCATTTTTTAAAATCACAGCTTCTAGAAGGTTTACATGATTTCTTAAAAAACACGAGTTTTTAGAAAATGTGTTTTATTTCATAATTGGAATCAAAAAAGTATGCACATTCTACTTCATAACGACTTTCTATAGTTTGCGCATGCATTTGGAAATAAGAAAAGCTTACTTCCGCCGTTTTTTAAAATCACGGCTTCTAGAAGGTTTACATGATTTGTTAAAAAACACGAGTTTTTAGAAAATGTGTTTTATTTCATAAATGGAATCAACAAAGTATGCACATTCTACGTCATAACGAATTTCTATAGTTTGCGCATGCGTCCAGAAATAAGAAAAGCTTACTTCCCCCGTTTTTTAAAATCACAGCTTCTACAAGGTTTACATGATTTCTTAAAAAACACGAGTTTTTAGAAAATGTGTTTTATTTCATAAATGGAATCAACAAAGTATGCACATTCTACGTCATAACGACTTTCTATAGTTTGCGCATGCGTTTGGAAATAAGAAAAGCTTAGTTCCGCCGTTTTTTAAAATCACAGCTTCTACAAGGTTTACATGATTTCTTAAAAAACACGAGTTTTTAGAAAATGTGTTTTATTTCATAAATGGAATCAACAAAGTATGCACATTCTACATCATAACGACTTTCTATAGTTTGCGCATGCGTCCGGAAATAAGAAAAGCTTACTTCCACCATTTTTTAAAATCACGGATTCTAGAAGGTTTACATGATTTCGTAAAAAACACGAGTTTTTAGAAAATGTGTTTTATTTCTTAAATGGAATCTACAAAGTATGCACATTCTACGTCATAACGACTTTCTATAGTTTGCGCATGCGTCCGGAAATAATAAAAGCTTACTTCCCCCATTTTTTAAAATCACAGCTTCTAGACGGTTTACATGATTTCTTAAAAAACACGAGTTTTTAGAACATGTGTTTTATTTCATAAATGGAATCAAAAAAGTATGCACATTCTACTTCATAACGACTTTCTATAGTTTGCGCATGCATTTGGAAATAAGAAAAGCTTACTTCCGCCGTTTTTTAAAATCACAGCTTCTAGAAGTTTTACATGATTTGTTAAAAAACACGAGTTTTTAGAAAATGTGTTTTATTTCATAAATGGAATCAACAAAGTATGCACATTCTACGTCATAACGACTTTCTATAGTTTGCGCATGCGTCCGGAAATAAGAAAAGCTTACTTCCACCGTTTTTTAAAATCACAGCTTCTAGAAGGTTTACATGATTTCGTAAAAAACACGAGTTTTTAGTAAATGTGTTTTATGTCATAAATGGAATCTACAGAGTATGCACATTCTACGTCATAACGACTTTCTATAGTTTGCGCATGCGTCCGGAAATAAGAAAAGCTTACTTCCACTGTTTTTTAAAATCACAGCTTCTAGAAGGTTTACATGATTTCGTAAAAAACACGAGTTTTCAGAAAATGTGTTTTATTTCATAAATGGAATCTACAAAGTATGCACATTCTACGTCATAACGAATTTCTATAGTTTGCGCATGCGTCCAGAAATAAGAAAAGCTTACTTCCCCCGTTTTTTAAAATCACAGCTTCTACAAGGTTTACATGATTTCTTAAAAAACACGAGTTTTTAGAAAATGTGTTTTATTTCATAAATGGAATCAACAAAGTATGCACATTCTACGTCATAACGACTTTCTATAGTTTGCGCATGCGTTGGGAAATAAGAAAAGCTTACTTCCCCCGTTTTTTAAAATCACAGCTTCTACAAGGTTTACATGATTTCTTAAAAAACACGAGTTTTTAGAAAATGTGTTTTATTTCACAAATGGAATCAACAAAGTATGCACATTCTACATCATAACGACTTTCTATAGTTTGCGCATGCGTCCGGAAATAAGAAAAGCTTACTTCCACCATTTCTTAAAATCACGGATTCTAGAAGGTTTACATGATTTCGTAAAAAACACGAGTTTTTAGAAAATGTGTTTTATTTCATAAATGGAATCTACAAAGTATGCACATTCTACTTCATAACGACTTTCTATAGTTTGCGCATGCGGCCGGAAATAAGAAAAGCTTACTTCACCCATTTTTTAAAATCACAGCTTCTAGAAGGTTTACATGATTTCGTAAAAATCACGAGTTTTTAGAAAATGTGTTTTATTTCATAAATGGAATCTACAAAGTATGCACATTCTTCGTCATAACGACTTTCTATAGTTTGCGCATGCGTCCGGAAATAAGAAAAGCTTACTTCCACCATTTTTTAAAATCACCGCTTCTAGAAGGTTTGCATGATTTCGTAAAAACATGAGTTTTTTGAAAATGTGTTTTATTTCATAAATAGAATCTACAAAGTATGCACATTCTACGTCATAACGAATTTCTATAGTTTGCGCATGCGTCCGGAAATAAGAAAAGCTTACTTCCAGCATTTTTTAAAATCGCAGCTTCTAGAAGGTTTATATGATTTCGTAAAAAACACGAGTTTTTAGAAAATGTTTTTATTTCATAAATGGAATCTACAAAGTATGCACATTCTACGTCATAACGAATTTCTATAGTTTGTGTATTTGACCGGAAATAAGAAAAGCTTACTTCCAGAGTTTTTTAAAATCACAGCTTCTAGAATGTTTACATGATTTCTTAAAAAACACGAGTTTTTAGAAAATGTGTTTTATTTCATAAATGGAATCTACAAAGTACGCACATTCTTCGTCATAACGACTTTATATAGTTTGCGCATGCGTTTGGAAAAAAGAAAAGCTTACTTCCCCCGTTTTTTAAAATCACGGATTCTAGAAGGTTTACATGATTTCTTAAAAAACATGAGTTTTTAGAAAATGTGTTCTATTTCATAAATGGAATCAACAAAGTATGCACATTCTACGTCATAAATTATTTCTATAGTTTGCACATGCGTCCGGAAATAAGAAAAGCTTACTTGCACCGTTTTTTAAAATCACAGCTTCTAGAAGGTTGACATGATTTCGTAAAAAACACGAGTTTTCAGAAAATGTGTTTTATTTCATAAATGGAATCTACAAAGTATGCACATTCTACGTCATAATGACTTTCTATAGTTTGCGCATGCGTCCGGAAATAAGAAAAGCTTACTTCCACTGTTTTTTAAAATCACAGCTTCTAGAAGGTTTACATGATTTCGTAAAAAACACGAGTTTTTAGAAAATGTGTTTTATTTCATAAATGGAATTTACAAAGTATGCACATTCTACGTCATAACGAATTTCTATAGTTTGCGCATGCGTCCGGAAATAAGAAAAGCTTACTTCCCCCGTTTTTTAAAATCACAGCTTCCTGAAGGTTTACATTATTTCTTAAAAAACACGAGTTTTTAGAAAATATGTTTTATTTCATAAATGGAATCAACAAAGTATGCACATTCTACATCATAACGACTTTCTATAGTTTGCGCATGCGTCCGGAAATAAGAAAAGCTTACTTCTACCGTTTTTTAAAATCACAGCTTCTAGAAGGTTTACATGATTTCGTAAAAACATGAGTTTTTTGAAAATGTGTTTTATTTCATAAATGGAATATACAAAGTATGCACATTCTACGTCATAACGAATTTCTATAGTTTGCGCATGCGTACGGAAATAAGAAAAGCTTACTTCCACCGTTTTTTAAAATCACAGCTTCTAGAAGGTTTACATGATTTCGTAAAAAACACGACTTTTTAGAAAATGTGTTTTATTTCATAAATGGAATCTACAAAGTATGCACATTCTACGTCATAACGACTTTCTATAGTTTGTGTATTCGACCGGAAATAAGAAAAGCTTACTTCCACAGTTTTTTAAAATCACAGCTTCTAGAATGTTTACATGATTTCGTAAAAAACACGAGTTTTTAGAGAATGTGTTTTATTTCATAAATGGAATCTACAAAGTACGCACATTCTTCGTCATAACGACTTTATATAGTTTGCGCATGCGTTTGAAAACAAGAAAAGCTTACTTCCCCCGTTTTTTAAAATCACGGATTCTAGAAGGTTTACATGATTTCTTAAAAAACATGAGTTTTTAGAAAATGTGTTTTATTTCATAAATGGAATCAACAAAGTATGCACATTCTATGTCATAACGAATTTCTATAGTTTGCGCATGCGTCCGGAAATAAGAAAAGCTTACTTGCACCATTTTTTAAAATCACAGCTTCTAGAAGGTTTACATGATTTCGTAAAAAACATCAGTTTTTTGAAAATGTGTTTTATTTCATAAATGGAATCTGCAAAGTATGCACATTCTACGTCATAACGAATTTCTATAGTTTGCGCATGCGTCTGGAAATAAGAAAAGCTTACTTCCACCGTTTTTTAAAATCACAGCTTCTAGAAGGTTTACATGATTTCGTAAAAAACACGAGTTTTCAGAAAATGTGTTTTATTTCATAAATGGAATCTACAAAGTATGCACATTCTACGTCATAACGACTTTCTATAGTTTGCGCATGCAGCCGGAAATAAGAAAAGCTTACTTCCCCCGTTTTTTAAAATCACAGCTTCTAGAAGGTTTACATGATTTCGTAAAAAACACGAGTTTTTAGAAAATGTGTTTTATTTCATAAATGGAATCTACAAAGTATGCACATTCTTCGTCATAACGACTTTCTATAGTTTGCGCATGCGTCCGGAAATAAGAAAAGCTTACTTCCACCATTTTTTAAAATCACCGCTTCTAGAAGGTTTGCATGATTTCGTAAAAACATGAGTTTTTTGAAAATGTGTTTTATTTCATAAATGGAATCTACAAAGTATGCACATTCTACGTCATAACGAATTTCTATAGTTTGCGCATGCGTCCGGAAATAAGAAAAGCTTACTTCCAGCGTTTTTTAAAATCGCAGCTTCTAGAAGGCTTATATGATTTCGTAAAAAACACGAGTTTTTAGAAAATGTGTTTTAGTTCATAAATGGAATCTACAAAGTATGCAAATTCTATGTCATAACGAATTTCTATAGTTTGCGCATGCGTCCGGAAATAAGAAAAGCTTACTTCCACCGTTTTTTAAAATCACAGCTTCTAGAAGGTTTACATGATTTCGTAAAAAACACGAGTTTTTAGAAAATGTGTTTTATTTCATAAATGGAATCTGCAAAGTATGCACATTCTACGTCATAACGACTTTCTATAGTTTGCGCATGCGGCCGGAAATAAGAAAAGCTTACTTCCCCCGTTTTTTAAAATCACAGCTTCTAGAAGGTTTACATGATTTCGTAAAAAACACGAGTTTTTAGAAAATGTGTTTTATTTCATAAATGGAATCAACAAAGTATGCACATTCTACGTCATAACGACTTTCTATAGTTTGCGCATCCGTTTGGAAATAAGAAAAGCTTATTTCCCCCGTTTTTTAAAATCACAGCTTCTAGAAGGTTTACATGATTTCTTAAAAAACACGAGTTTTTAGAAAATGTGTTTTCTTTCATAAATGGAATCAACAAAGTATGCACATTCTACGTCATAACGACTTTCTATAGTTTGTGCATGCATTTGGAAATAAGAAAAGCTTACTTCCCCTGTTTTTTAAAATCACAGCTTCTAGAATGTTTACATGATTTCTTAAAAAACACGAGTTTTTAGAAAATGTGTTTTATTTCATAAATGGAATCAACAAAGTATGCACATTCTACGTCATAACGACTTTCTATAGTTTGCGCATGCGTCCGGAAATAATAAAAGCTTACTTCCCCCATTTTTTAAAATCACAGCTTCTAGAAGGTTTACATGATTTCTTAAAAAACACGAGTTTTTAGAAAATGTGTTTTATTTCATAATTGGAATCAAAAAAGTATGCACATTCTACTTCATAACGACTTTCTATAGTTTGCGCATGCATTTGGAAATAAGAAAAGCTTACTTCCGCCGTTTTTTAAAATCACGGCTTCTAGAAGGTTTACATGATTTGTTAAAAAACACGAGTTTTTAGAAAATGTGTTTTATTTCATAAATGGAATCAACAAAGTATGCACATTCTACGTCATAACGAATTTCTATAGTTTGCGCATGCGTCCAGAAATAAGAAAAGCTTACTTCCCCCGTTTTTTAAAATCACAGCTTCTACAAGGTTTACATGATTTCTTAAAAAACACGAGTTTTTAGAAAATGTGTTTTATTTCATAAATGGAATCAACAAAGTATGCACATTCTACGTCATAACGACTTTCTATAGTTTGCGCATGCGTTTGGAAATAAGAAAAGCTTAGTTCCGCCGTTTTTTAAAATCACAGCTTCTACAAGGTTTACATGATTTCTTAAAAAACACGAGTTTTTAGAAAATGTGTTTTATTTCATAAATGGAATCAACAAAGTATGCACATTCTACATCATAACGACTTTCTATAGTTTGCGCATGCGTCCGGAAATAAGAAAAGCTTACTTCCACCATTTTTTAAAATCACGGATTCTAGAAGGTTTACATGATTTCGTAAAAAACACGAGTTTTTAGAAAATGTGTTTTATTTCTTAAATGGAATCTACAAAGTATGCACATTCTACGTCATAACGACTTTCTATAGTTTGCGCATGCGTCCGGAAATAATAAAAGCTTACTTCCCCCATTTTTTAAAATCACAGCTTCTAGACGGTTTACATGATTTCTTAAAAAACACGAGTTTTTAGAACATGTGTTTTATTTCATAAATGGAATCAAAAAAGTATGCACATTCTACTTCATAACGACTTTCTATAGTTTGCGCATGCATTTGGAAATAAGAAAAGCTTACTTCCGCCGTTTTTTAAAATCACAGCTTCTAGAAGTTTTACATGATTTGTTAAAAAAAACGAGTTTTTAGAAAATGTGTTTTATTTCATAAATGGAATCAACAAAGTATGCACATTCTACGTCATAACGACTTTCTATAGTTTGCGCATGCGTCCGGAAATAAGAAAAGCTTACTTCCACCGTTTTTTAAAATCACAGCTTCTAGAAGGTTTACATGATTTCGTAAAAAACACGAGTTTTTAGTAAATGTGTTTTATGTCATAAATGGAATCTACAGAGTATGCACATTCTACGTCATAACGACTTTCTATAGTTTGCGCATGCGTCCGGAAATAAGAAAAGCTTACTTCCACTGTTTTTTAAAATCACAGCTTCTAGAAGGTTTACATGATTTCGTAAAAAACACGAGTTTTCAGAAAATGTGTTTTATTTCATAAATGGAATCTACAAAGTATGCACATTCTACGTCATAACGAATTTCTATAGTTTGCGCATGCGTCCAGAAATAAGAAAAGCTTACTTCCCCCGTTTTTTAAAATCACAGCTTCTACAAGGTTTACATGATTTCTTAAAAAACACGAGTTTTTAGAAAATGTGTTTTATTTCATAAATGGAATCAACAAAGTATGCACATTCTACGTCATAACGACTTTCTATAGTTTGCGCATGCGTTGGGAAATAAGAAAAGCTTACTTCCCCCGTTTTTTAAAATCACAGCTTCTACAAGGTTTACATGATTTCTTAAAAAACACGAGTTTTTAGAAAATGTGTTTTATTTCACAAATGGAATCAACAAAGTATGCACATTCTACATCATAACGACTTTCTATAGTTTGCGCATGCGTCCGGAAATAAGAAAAGCTTACTTCCACCATTTCTTAAAATCACGGATTCTAGAAGGTTTACATGATTTCGTAAAAAACACGAGTTTTTAGAAAATGTGTTTTATTTCATAAATGGAATCTACAAAGTATGCACATTCTACTTCATAACGACTTTCTATAGTTTGCGCATGCGGCCGGAAATAAGAAAAGCTTACTTCACCCATTTTTTAAAATCACAGCTTCTAGAAGGTTTACATGATTTCGTAAAAATCACGAGTTTTTAGAAAATGTGTTTTATTTCATAAATGGAATCTACAAAGTATGCACATTCTTCGTCATAACGACTTTCTATAGTTTGCGCATGCGTCCGGAAATAAGAAAAGCTTACTTCCACCATTTTTTAAAATCACCGCTTCTAGAAGGTTTGCATGATTTCGTAAAAACATGAGTTTTTTGAAAATGTGTTTTATTTCATAAATAGAATCTACAAAGTATGCACATTCTACGTCATAACGAATTTCTATAGTTTGCGCATGCGTCCGGAAATAAGAAAAGCTTACTTCCAGCATTTTTTAAAATCGCAGCTTCTAGAAGGTTTATATGATTTCGTAAAAAACACGAGTTTTTAGAAAATGTTTTTATTTCATAAATGGAATCTACAAAGTATGCACATTCTACGTCATAACGAATTTCTATAGTTTGTGTATTTGACCGGAAATAAGAAAAGCTTACTTCCAGAGTTTTTTAAAATCACAGCTTCTAGAATGTTTACATGATTTCTTAAAAAACACGAGTTTTTAGAAAATGTGTTTTATTTCATAAATGGAATCTACAAAGTACGCACATTCTTCGTCATAACGACTTTATATAGTTTGCGCATGCGTTTGGAAAAAAGAAAAGCTTACTTCCCCCGTTTTTTAAAATCACGGATTCTAGAAGGTTTACATGATTTCTTAAAAAACATGAGTTTTTAGAAAATGTGTTCTATTTCATAAATGGAATCAACAAAGTATGCACATTCTACGTCATAAATTATTTCTATAGTTTGCACATGCGTCCGGAAATAAGAAAAGCTTACTTGCACCGTTTTTTAAAATCACAGCTTCTAGAAGGTTGACATGATTTCGTAAAAAACACGAGTTTTCAGAAAATGTGTTTTATTTCATAAATGGAATCTACAAAGTATGCACATTCTACGTCATAATGACTTTCTATAGTTTGCGCATGCGTTGGGAAATAAGAAAAGCTTACTTCCCCCGTTTTTTAAAATCACAGCTTCTACAAGGTTTACATGATTTCTTAAAAAACACGAGTTTTTAGAAAATGTGTTTTATTTCACAAATGGAATCAACAAAGTATGCACATTCTACATCATAACGACTTTCTATAGTTTGCGCATGCGTCCGGAAATAAGAAAAGCTTACTTCCACCATTTCTTAAAATCACGGATTCTAGAAGGTTTACATGATTTCGTAAAAAACACGAGTTTTTAGAAAATGTGTTTTATTTCTTAAATGGAATCTACAAAGTATGCACATTCTACGTCATAACGACTTTCTATAGTTTGCGCATGCGTCCGGAAATAATAAAAGCTTACTTCCCCCATTTTTTAAAATCACAGCTTCTAGAAGGTTTACATGATTTCTTAAAAAACACGAGTTTTTAGAAAATGTGTTTTATTTCATAATTGGAATCAAAAAAGTATGCACATTCTACTTCATAACGACTTTCTATAGTTTGCGCATGCATTTGGAAATAAGAAAAGCTTACTTCCGCCGTTTTTTAAAATCACGGCTTCTAGAAGGTTTACATGATTTGTTAAAAAACACGAGTTTTTAGAAAATGTGTTTTATTTCATAAATGGAATCAACAAAGTATGCACATTCTACGTCATAACGAATTTCTATAGTTTGCGCATGCGTCCAGAAATAAGAAAAGCTTACTTCCCCCATTTTTTAAAATCACAGCTTCTACAAGGTTTACATGATTTCTTAAAAAACACGAGTTTTTAGAAAATGTGTTTTATTTCATAAATGGAATCAACAAAGTATGCACATTCTACGTCATAACGACTTTCTATAGTTTGCGCATGCGTTGGGAAATAAGAAAAGCTTACTTCCCCCGTTTTTTAAAATCACAGTTTCTACAAGGTTTACATGATTTCTTAAAAAACACGAGTTTTTAGAAAATGTGTTTTATTTCATAAATGGAATCAACAAAGTATGCACATTCTACATCATAACGACTTTCTATAGTTTGCGCATGCGTCCGGAAATAAGAAAAGCTTACTTCCACCATTTCTTAAAATCACGGATTCTAGAAGGTTTACATGATTTCGTAAAAAACACGAGTTTTTAGAAAATGTGTTTTATTTCTTAAATGGAATCTACAAAGTATGCACATTCTACGTCATAACGACTTTCTATAGTTTGCGCATGCGTCCGGAAATAATAAAAGCTTACTTCCCCCATTTTTTAAAATCACAGCTTCTAGAAGGTTTACATGATTTCTTAAAAAACACGAGTTTTTAGAAAATGTGTTTTATTTCATAAATGGAATCAACAAAGTATGCACATTCTACGTCATAACGAATTTCTATAGTTTGCGCATGCGTCCAGAAATAAGAAAAGCTTACTTCCCCCGTTTTTTAAAATCACAGCTTCTACAAGGTTTACATGATTTGTTAAAAAACACGAGTTTTTAGAAAATGTGTTTTATTTCATAAATGGAATCAACAAAGTATGCACATTCTACGTCATAACGACTTTCTATAGTTTGCGCATGCGTTTGGAAATAAGAAAAGCTTACTTCCACCGTTTTTTAAAATCACAGCTTCTAGAAGGTTTACATGATTTCTTAAAAAACACGAGTTTTTAGAAAATGTGTTTTATTTCATAAATGGAATCAACAAAGTATGCACATTCTACATCATAACGACTTTCTATAGTTTGCGCATGCGTCCGGAAATAAGAAAAGCTTACTTCCACTGTTTTTTAAAATCACAGCTTCTAGAAGGTTTACATGATTTCGTAAAAAACACGAGTTTTTAGAAAATGTGTTTTATTCCATAAATGGAATCTACAAAGTATGCACATTCTACGTCATAACGACTTTCTATAGTTTGCGCATGCGTCCGGAAATAAGAAAAGCTTACTTCCCCCGTTTTTTAAAATCACAGCTTCTAGACGGTTTACATGATTTCTTAAAAAACACGAGTTTTTAGAACATGTGTTTTATTTCATAAATGGAATCAACAAAGTATGCACATTCTACATCATAACGACTTTCTATAGTTTGCGCATGTGTCCGGAAATAAGAAAAGTTTACTTCCACCATTTTTTAAAATCACGAATTCTAGAAGGTTTACATGATTTGTTAAAAAACAGGAGTTTTTAGAAAATGTGTTTTATTTCATAAATGGAATCAACAAAGTATGCACATTCTACGTCATAACGACTTTCTATAGTTTGCGCATGCGTCCGGAAATAAGAAAAGCTTACTTCCACCGTTTTTTAAAATCACAGCTTCTAGAAGGTTTACATCATTTCTTAAAAAACAAGAGTTTTTAGAAAATGTGTTTTATTTCATAAATGGAATCAACAAAGTATGCACATTCTACGTCATAACGACTTTCTATAGTTTGCGCATGCGTTTGGAAATAAGAAAAGCTTACTTCCACTGTTTTTTAAAATCACAGCTTCTAGAAGGTTTACATGATTTCGTAAAAAACACGAGTTTTTAGAAAATGTGTTTTATGTCATAAATGGAATCTACAGAGTATGCACATTCTACGTCATAACGACTTTCTATAGTTTGTGCATGCGTCCGGAAATAAGAAAAGCTTACTTCCACTGTTTTTTAAAATCACAGCTTCTAGAAGGTTTACATGATTTCGTAAAAAACACGAGTTTTTAGAAAATGTGTTTTATTTCATAAATGGAATTTACAAAGTATGCACATTCTACGTCATAACGAATTCCTATAGTTTGCGCATGCGTCCGGAAATAAGAAAAGCTTACTTCCCCCGTTTTTTAAAATCACAGCTTCTAGAAGGTTTACATGATTTCTTAAAAAACACGAGTTTTTAGAAAATGTGTTTTATTTCATAAATGGAATCAACAAAGTATGCACATTCTACGTCATAAAGACTTTCTATAGTTTGCGCATGCGTCCGGAAATAAGAAATGCTTACTTCTACCGTTTTTTAAAATCACAGCTTCTAGAAGGTTTACATGATTTCGTAAAAACATGAGTTTTTTGAAAATGTGTTTTATTTCATAAATGGAATCTACAAAGTATGCACATTCTACGTCATAACGAATTTCTATAGTTTGCGCATGCGTACGGAAATAAGAAAAGCTTACTTCCACCGTTTTTTAAAATCATAGCTTCTAGAAGGTTTACATGATTTCGTAAAAAACATGAGTTTTTAGAAAATGTGTTTTATTTCATAAATGGAATCTGCAAAGTATGCACATTCTACGTCATAACGACTTTCTATAGTTTGTGTATTCGACCGGAAATAAGAAAAGCTTACTTCCAAAGTTTTTTAAAATCACAGCTTCTAGAATGTTTACATGATTTCGTAAAAAACACGAGTTTTTAGAGAATGTGTTTTATTTCATAAATGGAATCTACAAAGTACGCACATTCTTCGTCATAACGACTTTCTATAGTTTGCGCATGCTTTTGGAAACAAGAAAAGCTTACTTCCCCCGTTTTTTAAAATCACGGATTCTAGAAGGTTTACATGATTTCTTAAAAAACATGAGTTTTTAGAAACTGTGTATTATTTCATAAATGGAATCTACAAAGTATGCACATTCTACGTCATAACGAATTTATATAGTTTGCAAATGCATCCGGAAATAAGAAAAGCTTACTTCCACCGTTTTTTAAAATCACAGCTTCTAGAAGGTTTACATGATTTCGTAAAAAACATGAGTTTTTTGAAAATGTGTTTTATTTCATAAATGGAATCTACAAAGTATGCACATTCTACGTCATAACGAATTTCTATAGTTTGCGCATGCGTCCGGAAATAAGAAAAGCTTACTTCCACCGTTTTTTAAAATCACAGCTTCTAGAAGGTTTACATGATTTCGTAAAAAACACGAGTTTTTAGAAAATGTGTTTTATTTCATAAATGGAATCAACAAAGTATTCACATTCTACTTCATAACGAATTTCTATAGTTTGCGCATGCGTTTGGAAATAAGAAAAGCCTTCTTCCCCCGTTTTTTAAAATCACAGCTTCTAGAAGGTTTACATGATTTGTTAAAAAACACGAGTTTTTAGAAAAGGTGTTTTATTTCATAAATGGAATCAACAAAGTATGCACATTCTACGTCATAACGACTTTCTATAGTTTGCGCATGCGTCCGGAAATAAGAAAAGCTTAGTTCCACTGTTTTTTAAAATCACAGCTTCTAGAAGGTCTACATGATTTCGTAAAAAACACGAGTTTTTAGAAAATGTGTTTTATGTAATAAATGGAATCTACAGAGTATGCACATTCTACGTCATAACGACTTTCTATAGTTTGCGCATGCGTCCGGAAATAAGAAAAGCTTACTTCCACTGTTTTTTAAAATCACAGCTTCTAGAAGGTTTACATGATTTCGTAAAAAACACGAGTTTTTAGAAAATGTGTTTTATTTCATAAATGGAATTTACAAAGTATGCACATTCTACGTCATAACGAATTTCTATAGTTTGCGCATGCGTCCGGAAATAAGAAAAGCTTACTTCCCCCGTTTTTTAAAATCACAGCTTCTACAAGGTTTACATGATTTCTTAAAAAACACGAGTTTTCAGAAAATGTGCTTTATTTCATAAATGGAATCAACAAAGTATGCACATTCTACGTCATAACGACTTTCTATAGTTTGTGCATGCATGTGGAAATAAGAAAAGCTTACTTCCCCCGTTTTTTAAAATCACAGCTTCTACAAGGTTTACATGATTTCTTAAAAAACGCGAGTTTTTAGAAAATGTGTTTTATTTCATAAATGGAATCAACAAAGTATGCACATTCTACGTCATAACGACTTTCTATAGTTTGCGCATGTGTCCGGAAATAAGAAAAGCTTACTTCCACCATTTTTTAAAATCACAGCTTCTAGAAGGTTTACATGATTTCTTAAAAAACACGAGTTTTTAGAAAATGTGTTTTATTTCTTAAATGGAATCTACAAAGTATGCACATTCTACATCATAACGACTTTCTATAGTTTGCGCATGCGTCCGGAAATAAGAAAAGCTTACATCCCCGTTTTTTAAAATCACAGCTTCTAGAAGGTTTACATCATTTCTTAAAAAACAAGAGTTTTTTGAAAATGTGTTTTATTTCATAAATGGAATCAACAAAGTATGCACATTCTACGTCATAACGAATTTCTATAGTTTGCGCATGCGTTTGGAAATAAGAAAAGCTTACTTCCACCGTTTTTTAAAATCACAGCTTCTAGAAGGTTTACATGATTTCGTAAAAAACACGAGTTTTTAGAAAATGTGTTTTATGTCATAAATGGAATCTACAGAGTATGCACATTCTACGTCATAACGACTTTCTATAGTTTGCGCATGCGTCCGGAAATAAGAAAAGCTTACTTCACCCATTTTTTAAAATCACAGCTTCTAGAAGGTTTACATGATTTCGTAAAAAACACGAGTTTTTAGAAAATGTGTTTTATTTCATAAATGGAATTTACAAAGTATGCACATTCTACGTCATAACGAATTCCTATAGTTTGCGCATGCGTCCGGAAATAAGAAAAGCTTACTTCCCCCGTTTTTTAAAATCACCGCTTCTAGAAGGTTTACATGATTTCTTAAAAAACATGAGTTTTTTGAAAATGTGTTTTATTTCATAAATGGAATCAACAAAGTATGCACATTCTACGTCATAAAGACTTTCTATAGTTTGCGCATGCGTCCGGAAATAAGAAATGCTTACTTCTACCGTTTTTTAAAATCGCAGCTTCTAGAAGGTTTACATGATTTCGTAAAAACATGAGTTTTTTGAAAATGTGTTTTATTTCATAAATGGAATCTACAAAGTATGCACATTCTACGTCATAACGAATTTCTATAGTTTGTGTATTTGACCGGAAATAAGAAAAGCTTACTTCCACCGTTTTTTAAAATCATAGCTTCTAGAAGGTTTACATGATTTCGTAAAAAACATGAGTTTTTAGAAAATGTGTTTTATTTCATAAATGGAATCTGCAAAGTATGCACATTCTACGTCATAACGACTTTCTATAGTTTGTGTATTCGACCGGAAATAAGAAAAGCTTACTTCCAAAGTTTTTTAAAATCACAGCTTCTAGAATGTTTACATGATTTCGTAAAAAACACGAGTTTTTAGAGAATGTGTTTTATTTCATAAATGGAATCTACAAAGTACGCACATTCTTCGTCATAACGACTTTCTATAGTTTGCGCATGCTTTTGGAAACAAGAAAAGCTTACTTCCCCCGTTTTTTAAAATCACGGATTCTAGAAGGTTTACATGATTTCTTAAAAAACATGAGTTTTTAGAAACTGTGTATTATTTCATAAATGGAATCTACAAAGTATGCACATTCTACGTCATAACGAATTTATATAGTTTGCAAATGCATCCGGAAATAAGAAAAGCTTACTTCCACCGTTTTCTAAAATCACAGCTTCTAGAAGGTTTACATGATTTCGTAAAAAACATGAGTTTTTTGAAAATGTGTTTTATTTCATAAATGGAATCTACAAAGTATGCACATTCTACGTCATAACGAATTTCTATAGTTTGCGCATGCGTCCGGAAATAAGAAAAGCTTACTTCCACCGTTTTTTAAAATCACAGCTTCTAGAAGGTTTACATGATTTCGTAAAAAACACGAGTTTTTAGAAAATGTGTTTTATTTCATAAATGGAATCAACAAAGTATTCACATTCTACTTCATAACGAATTTCTATAGTTTGCGCATGCGTTTGGAAATAAGAAAAGCCTTCTTCCCCCGTTTTTTAAAATCACAGCTTCTAGAAGGTTTACATGATTTGTTAAAAAACACGAGTTTTTAGAAAAGGTGTTTTATTTCATAAATGGAATCAACAAAGTATGCACATTCTACGTCATAACGACTTTCTATAGTTTGCGCATGCGTCCGGAAATAAGAAAAGCTTAGTTCCACTGTTTTTTAAAATCACAGCTTCTAGAAGGTCTACATGATTTCGTAAAAAACACGAGTTTTTAGAAAATGTGTTTTATGTAATAAATGGAATCTACAGAGTATGCACATTCTACGTCATAACGACTTTCTATAGTTTGCGCATGCGTCCGGAAATAAGAAAAGCTTACTTCCACTGTTTTTTAAAATCACAGCTTCTAGAAGGTTTACATGATTTCGTAAAAAACACGAGTTTTTAGAAAATGTGTTTTATTTCATAAATGGAATTTACAAAGTATGCACATTCTACGTCATAACGAATTTCTATAGTTTGCGCATGCGTCCGGAAATAAGAAAAGCTTACTTCCCCCGTTTTTTAAAATCACAGCTTCTACAAGGTTTACATGATTTCTTAAAAAACACGAGTTTTCAGAAAATGTGCTTTATTTCATAAATGGAATCAACAAAGTATGCACATTCTACGTCATAACGACTTTCTATAGTTTGTGCATGCGTGTGGAAATAAGAAAAGCTTACTTCCCCCGTTTTTTAAAATCACAGCTTCTACAAGGTTTACATGATTTCTTAAAAAACGCGAGTTTTTAGAAAATGTGTTTTATTTCATAAATGGAATCAACAAAGTATGCACATTCTACGTCATAACGACTTTCTATAGTTTGCGCATGTGTCCGGAAATAAGAAAAGCTTACTTCCACCATTTTTTAAAATCACAGCTTCTAGAAGGTTTACATGATTTCTTAAAAAACACGAGTTTTTAGAAAATGTGTTTTATTTCTTAAATGGAATCTACAAAGTATGCACATTCTACATCATAACGACTTTCTATAGTTTGCGCATGCGTCCGGAAATAAGAAAAGCTTACATCCCCGTTTTTTAAAATCACAGCTTCTAGAAGGTTTACATCATTTCTTAAAAAACAAGAGTTTTTTGAAAATGTGTTTTATTTCATAAATGGAATCAACAAAGTATGCACATTCTACGTCATAACGAATTTCTATAGTTTGCGCATGCGTTTGGAAATAAGAAAAGCTTACTTCCACCGTTTTTTAAAATCACAGCTTCTAGAAGGTTTACATGATTTCGTAAAAAACACGAGTTTTTAGAAAATGTGTTTTATGTCATAAATGGAATCTACAGAGTATGCACATTCTACGTCATAACGACTTTCTATAGTTTGCGCATGCGTCCGAAAATAAGAAAAGCTTACTTCACCCATTTTTTAAAATCACAGCTTCTAGAAGGTTTACATGATTTCGTAAAAAACACGAGTTTTTAGAAAATGTGTTTTATTTCATAAATGGAATTTACAAAGTATGCACATTCTACGTCATAACGAATTCCTATAGTTTGCGCATGCGTCCGGAAATAAGAAAAGCTTACTTCCCCCGTTTTTTAAAATCACCGCTTCTAGAAGGTTTACATGATTTCTTAAAAAACATGAGTTTTTTGAAAATGTGTTTTATTTCATAAATGGAATCAACAAAGTATGCACATTCTACGTCATAAAGACTTTCTATAGTTTGCGCATGCGTCCGGAAATAAGAGATGCTTACTTCTACCGTTTTTTAAAATCGCAGCTTCTAGAAGGTTTACATGATTTCGTAAAAACATGAGTTTTTTGAAAATGTGTTTTATTTCATAAATGGAATCTACAAAGTATGCACATTCTACGTCATAACGAATTTCTATAGTTTGTGTATTTGACCGGAAATAAGAAAAGCTTACTTCCACCGTTTTTTAAAATCATAGCTTCTAGAAGGTTTACATGATTTCGTAAAAAACATGAGTTTTTAGAAAATGTGTTTTATTTCATAAATGGAATCTGCAAAGTATGCACATTCTACGTCATAACGACTTTCTATAGTTTGTGTATTCGACCGGAAATAAGAAAAGCTTACTTCCAAAGTTTTTTAAAATCACAGCTTCTAGAATGTTTACATGATTTCGTAAAAAACACGAGTTTTTAGAGAATGTTTTTTATTTCATAAATGGAATCTACAAAGTACGCACATTCTTCGTCATAACGACTTTCTATAGTTTGCGCATGCTTTTGGATACAAGAAAAGCTTACTTCCCCCGTTTTTTAAAATCACGGATTCTAGAAGGTTTACATGATTTCTTAAAAAACATGAGTTTTTAGAAACTGTGTATTATTTCATAAATGGAATCTACAAAGTATGCACATTCTACGTCATAACGAATTTATATAGTTTGCAAATGCATCCGGAAATAAGAAAAGCTTACTTCCACCGTTTTTTAAAATCACAGCTTCTAGAAGGTTTACATGATTTCGTAAAAAACATGAGTTTTTTGAAAATGTGTTTTATTTCATAAATGGAATCTACAAAGTATGCACATTCTACGTCATAACGAATTTCTATAGTTTGCGCATGCGTCCGGAAATAAGAAAAGTTTACTTCCACCGTTTTTTAAAATCACAGCTTCTAGAAGGTTTACATGATTTCGTAAAAAACACGAGTTTTTAGAAAATGTGTTTTATTTCATAAATGGAATCAACAAAGTATTCACATTCTACTTCATAACGAATTTCTATAGTTTGCGCATGCGTTTGGAAATAAGAAAAGCCTTCTTCCCCCGTTTTTTAAAATCACAGCTTCTAGAAGGTTTACATGATTTGTTAAAAAACACGAGTTTTTAGAAAAGGTGTTTTATTTCATAAATGGAATCAACAAAGTATGCACATTCTACGTCATAACGACTTTCTATAGTTTGCGCATGCGTCCGGAAATAAGAAAAGCTTAGTTCCACTGTTTTTTAAAATCACAGCTTCTAGAAGGTTTACATGATTTCGTAAAAAACACGAGTTTTTAGAAAATGTGTTTTATGTAATAAATGGAATCTACAGAGTATGCACATTCTACGTCATAACGACTTTCTATAGTTTGCGCATGCGTCCGGAAATAAGAAAAGCTTACTTCCACTGTTTTTTAAAATCACAGCTTCTAGAAGGTTTACATGATTTCGTAAAAAACACGAGTTTTTAGAAAATGTGTTTTATTTCATAAATGGAATTTACAAAGTATGCACATTCTACGTCATAACGAATTTCTATAGTTTGCGCATGCGTCCGGAAATAAGAAAAGCTTACTTCCCCCGTTTTTTAAAATCACAGCTTCTACAAGGTTTACATGATTTCTTAAAAAACACGAGTTTTTAGAAAATGTGCTTTATTTCATAAATGGAATCAACAAAGTATGCACATTCTACGTCATAACGACTTTCTATAGTTTTCGCATGCGTGTGGAAATAAGAAAAGCTTACTTCCCCCGTTTTTTAAAATCACAGCTTCTAAAAGGTTTACATGATTTCTTAAAAAACGCGAGTTTTTAGAAAATGTGTTTTATTTCATAAATGGAATCAACAAAGTATGCACATTCTACGTCATAACGACTTTCTATAGTTTGCGCATGCGTCCGGAAATAAGAAAAGCTTACTTCCCCCGTTTTTTAAAATCACAGCTTCTAGAAGGTTTACATGATTTCTTAAAAAACACGAGTTTTTAGAAAATGTGTTTTATTTCATAAATGGAATCAACAAAGTATGCACATTCTACATCATAACGACTTTCTATAGTTTGCGCATGCGTCCGGAAATAAGAAAAGCTTACTTCCACCGTTTTTTAAAATCACAGCTTCTAGAAGGTTTACATGATTTCGTAAAAACATGAGTTTTTTGAAAATGTGTTTTATTTCATAAATGGAATCTACAAAGTATGCACATTCTAAGTCATAACGAATTTCTATAGTTTGCGCATGCGTCCGGAAATAAGAAAAGCTTACTTCCACCGTTTTTTAAAATCACAGCTTCTAGAAGGTTTACATGATTTCGTAAAAAACACGAGTTTTTAGAAAATGTGTTTTATTTCATAAATGGAATCTACAAAGTATGCACATTCTACTTCATAACGACTTTCTATAGTTTGCGCATGCGGCCGGAAATAAGAAAAGCTTACTTCACCCATTTTTTAAAATCACAGCTTCTAGAAGGTTTACATGATTTCGTAAAAAACACGAGTTTTTAGAAAATGTGTTTTATTTCATAAATGGAATCTACAAAGTATGCACATTCTTCGTCATAACGACTTTCTATAGTTTGCGCATGCGTCCGGAAATAAGAAAAGCTTACTTCCACCATTTTTTAAAATCACCGCTTCTAGAAGGTTTGCATGATTTCGTAAAAACATGAGTTTTTTGAAAATGTGTTTTATTTCATAAATAGAATCTACAAAGTATGCACATTCTACGTCATAACGAATTTCTATAGTTTGCGCATGCGTCCGGAAATAAGAAAAGCTTACTTCCAGCGTTTTTTAAAATCGCAGCTTCTAGAAGGTTTATATGATTTCGTAAAAAACACGAGTTTTTAGAAAATGTTTTTATTTCATAAATGGAATCTACAAAGTATGCACATTCTACGTCATAACGAATTTCTATAGTTTGTGTATTTGACCGGAAATAAGAAAAGCTTACTTCCAGAGTTTTTTAAAATCACAGCTTCTAGAATGTTTACATGATTTCTTAAAAAACACGAGTTTTTAGAAAATGTGTTTTATTTCATAAATGGAATCTACAAAGTACGCACATTCTTCGTCATAACGACTTTATATAGTTTGCGCATGCGTTTGGAAAAAAGAAAAGCTTACTTCCCCCGTTTTTTAAAATCACGGATTCTAGAAGGTTTACATGATTTCTTAAAAAACATGAGTTTTTAGAAAATGTGTTCTATTTCATAAATGGAATCAACAAAGTATGCACATTCTACGTCATAAATTATTTCTATAGTTTGCACATGCGTCCGGAAATAAGAAAAGCTTACTTGCACCGTTTTTTAAAATCACAGCTTCTAGAAGGTTGACATGATTTCGTAAAAAACACGAGTTTTCAGAAAATGTGTTTTATTTCATAAATGGAATCTACAAAGTATGCACATTCTACGTCATAACGAATTTCTATAGTTTGCGCATGCGTCCGGAAATAAGAAAAGCTTACTTCCACTGTTTTTTAAAATCACAGCTTCTAGAAGGTTTACATGATTTCGTAAAAAACACGAGTTTTTAGAAAATGTGTTTTATTTCATAAATGGAATCTGCAAAGTATGCACATTCTACGTGATAACGACTTTCTATAGTTTGCGCATGTGGCCGGAAATAAGAAAAGCTTACTTCCCCCGTTTTTTAAAATCACAGGTTCTAGAAGGTTTACATGATTTCGTAAAAAACACGAGTTTTCAGAAAATGTGTTTTATTTCATAATTGGAATCAACAAAGTATGCACATTCTACGTCATAACGACTTTCTATAGTTTGCGCATCCGTTTGGACATAAGAAAAGCTTACTTCCCCCGTTTTTTAAAATCACAGCTTCTAGAAGGTTTACATGATTTCTTAAAAAACACGAGTTTTTAGAAAATGTGTTTTCTTTCATAAATGGAATCAACAAAGTATGCACATTCTACGTCATAACGACTTTCTATAGTTTGTGCATGCATTTGGAAATATGAAAAGCTTACATCCCCTGTTTTTTAAAATCACAGCTTCTAGAATGTTTACATGATTTCTTAAAAAACACGAGTTTTTAGAAAATGTGTTTTATTTCATAAATGGAATCAACAAAGTATGCACATTCTACGTCATAACGACTTTCTATAGTTTGCGCATGCGCCCGGAAATAAGAAAAGCTTACTTCTATCGTTTTTTAAAATCACAGCTTCTAGAAGGTTTACATGATTTCGTAAAAACATGAGTTTTTTTAAAATGTGTTTTATTTCATAAATGGAATCTACAAAGTATGCACATTCTACGTCATAACGAATTTCTATAGTTTGCGCATGCGTACGAAAATAAGAAAAGCTTACTTCGACCGTTTTTTAAAATCACAACTTCTAGAAGGTTTACATGATTTCGTAAAAAACACGACTTTTTAGAAAATGTGTTTTATTTCATAAATGGAATCTACAAAGTATGCACATTCTATGTCATAACGAATTTCTATAGTTTGCGCATGCGTCCGGAAATAAGAAAAGCTTACTTGCACCATTTTTTAAAATCACAGCTTCTAGAAGGTATACATGATTTCGTAAAAAACATCAGTTTTTTGAAAATGTGTTTTATTTCATAAATGGAATCTGCAAAGTATGCACATTCTACGTCATAACGAATTTCTATAGTTTGCGCATGCGTCCGGAAATAAGAAAAGCTTACTTCCACCGTTTTTTAAAATCACAGCTTCTAGAAGGTTTACATGATTTCGTAAAAAACACGAGTTTTCAGAAAATGTGTTTTATTTCATAAATGGAATCTACAAAGTATGCACATTCTACGTCATAACGACTTTCTATAGTTTGCGCATGCAGCCGGAAATAAGAAAAGCTTACTTCCCCCGTTTTTTAAAATCACAGCTTCTAGAAGGTTTACATGATTTCGTAAAAAACACGAGTTTTTAGAAAATGTGTTTTATTTCATAAATGGAATCTACAAAGTATGCACATTCTTCGTCATAACGACTTTCTATAGTTTGCGCATGCGTCCGGAAATAAGAAAAGCTTACTTCCACCATTTTTTAAAATCACCGCTTCTAGAAGGTTTGCATGATTTCGTAAAAACATGAGTTTTTTGAAAATGTGTTTTATTTCATAAATGGAATCTACAAAGTATGCACATTCTACGTCATAACGAATTTCTATAGTTTGCGCATGCGTCCGGAAATAAGAAAAGCTTACTTCCAGCGTTTTTTAAAATCGCAGCTTCTAGAAGGCTTATATGATTTCGTAAAAAACACGAGTTTTTAGAAAATGTGTTTTAGTTCATAAATGGAATCTACAAAGTATGCAAATTCTATGTCACAACGAATTTCTATAGTTTGCGCATGCGTCCGGAAATAAGAAAAGCTTACTTCCACCGTTTTTTAAAATCACAGCTTCTAGAAGGTTTACATGATTTCGTAAAAAACACGAGTTTTTAGAAAATGTGTTTTATTTCATAAATGGAATGTTTACATGATTCCATTTATGAAATAAAACACATTTTCTAAAAACTCATGTTTTTTAACAAATCATGTAAACCTTCTAGAATCCGTGATTTTAAAAAACGGGGGAAGTTAACTTTTCTTGTTTCCAAACGCATGCGCAAACTATAGAAAGTCGTTATGACGAAGAATCTGCGTACTTTGTAGATTCCATTTATGAAATAAAACACATTCTCTAAAAACTCGTGTTTTTTACGAAATCATGTAAACATTCTAGAAGCTGTGATTTTAAAAAACTGTGGAAGTAAGCTTTTCTTATTTCCGGTCGAATACACAAACTATAGAAAGTCATTATGACGTAGAATGTGCATACTTTGTAGATTCCATTTATGAAATAAAACACATTTTCTAAAAAGTCGTGTTTTTTACGAAATCATGTAAACCTTCTAGAAGCTGTGATTTTAAAAAACGGGGGAAGTAAGCTTTTCTTATTTCCAAATGCATGCGCAAACTATAGAAAGTCGTTATGAAGTAGAATGTGCATACTTTTTTGATTCCAATTATGAAATAAAACACATTTTCTAAAAACTCGTGTTTTTTAAGAAATCATGTAAACCTTCTAGAAGCTCTGATTTTAAAAAATGGGGGAAGTAAGCTTTTATTATTTCCGGACGCATGCGCAAACTATAGAAAGTCGTTATGACGTAGAATGTGCATACTTTGTAGATTCCATTTAAGAAATAAAACACATTTTCTAAAAACTCGTGTTTTTTACGAAATCATGTAAACCTTCTAGAATCCGTGATTTTAAGAAATGGTGGAAGTAAGCTTTTCTTATTTCCGGACGCATGCGCAAACTATAGAAAGTCGTTATGATGTAGAATGTGCATACTTTGTAGATTCCATTTATGAAATAAAACACATTTTCTAAAAACTCATGTTTTTTAAGAAATCATGTAAACCTTGTAGAAGCTGTGATTTTAAAAAACGGTGGAAGTAAGCTTTTCTTATTTCCCAACGCATGCGCAAACTATAGAAAGTCGTTATGACGTAGAATGTGCATACTTTGTTGATTCCTTTTATGAAATAAAACACATTTTCTAAAAACTCGTGTTTTTTAAGAAATCATGTAAACCTTGTAGAAGCTGTGATTTTAAAAAACGGGGGAAGTAAGCTTTTCTTATTTCTGGACGCATGCGCAAACTATTGAAATTCGTTATGACGTAGAATGTGCATACTTTGTAGATTCCATTTATGAAATAAAACACATTTTCTGAAAACTCGTGTTTTTTACGAAATCATGTAAACCTTCTAGAAGCTGTGATTTTAAAAAACAGTGGAAGTAAGCTTTTCTTATTTCCGGACGCATGCGCAAACTATAGAAAGTCGTTATGACGTAGAATGTGCATACTCTGTAGATTCCATTTATGACATAAAACACATTTTCTGAAAACTCGTGTTTTTTACGAAATCATGTCAACCTTCTAGAAGCTGTGATTTTAAAAAACGGTGCAAGTAAGCTTTTCTTATTTCCGGACGCCTGTGCAAACTATAGAAATTCGTTATGACATAGAATGTGCATACTTTGTTGATTCCATTTATGAAATAAAACACATTTTCTAAAAACTCATGTTTTTTAACAAATCATGTAAACCTTCTAGAATCCGTGATTTTAAAAAACGGGGGAAGTTAACTTTTCTTGTTTCCAAACGCATGCGCAAACTATAGAAAGTCGTTATGACGAAGAATCTGCGTACTTTGTAGATTCCATTTATGAAATAAAACACATTCTCTAAAAACTCGTGTTTTTTACGAAATCATGTAAACATTCTAGAAGCTGTGATTTTAAAAAACTGTGGAAGTAAGCTTTTCTTATTTCCGGTCGAATACACAAACTATAGAAAGTCGTTATGACGTAGAATGTGCATACTTTGTAGATTCCATTTATGAAATAAAACACATTTTCTAAAAAGTCGTGTTTTTTACGAAATCATGTAAACCTTCTAGAAGCTGTGATTTTAAAAAACGGTGGAAGTAAGCTTTTCTTATTTCCGTACGCATGCGCAAACTATAGAAATTCGTTATGACATAGAATGTGCATACTTTGTTGATTCCATTTATGAAATAAAACACATTTTCTAAAAACTCATGTTTTTTAAGAAATCATGTAAACCTTCTAGAAGCTGTGATTTTAAAAAACGGGGGAATTAAGCTTTTCTTATTTCCAAATGCATGCGCAAACTATAGAAAGTCGTTATGACGTAGAATGTGCATACTTTGTAGATTCCATTTATGGAATAAAACACATTTTCTGAAAACTCGTGTTTTTTACGAAATCATGTAAACCTTCTAGAAGCTGTGATTTTAAAAAACAGTGGAAGTAAGCTTTTCTTATTTCCGGACGCATGCGCAAACTATAGAAAGTCGTTATGACGTAGAATGTGCATACTCTGTAGATTCCATTTATGACATAAAACACATTTTCTAAAAACTCGTGTTTTTTACGAAATCATGTAAACCTTCTAGAAGCTGTGATTTTAAAAAACGGTGGAAGTAAGCTTTTCTTATTTCCGGACGCATCCGCAAACTATAGAAAGTCGTTATGACGTAGAATGTGCATACTTTGTTGATTCCATTTATGAAATAAAACACATTTTCTAAAAACTCGTGTTTTTTAACAAATCATGTAAACCTTCTAGAAGCTGTGATTTTAAAAAACGGCAGAAGTAAGCTTTTCTTATTTCCGGATGCATGCGCAAACTATAGAAAGTCGTTATGAAGTAGAATGTGCATACTTTTTTGATTCCAATTATGAAATAAAACACATTTTCTAAAAACTCGTGTTTTTTAAGAAATCATGTAAACCTTCTAGAAGCTGTGATTTTAAAAAATGGGGGAAGTAAGCTTTTATTATTTCCGGACGCATGCGCAAACTATAGAAAGTCGTTATGACGTAGAATGTGCATACTTTGTAGATTCCATTTAAGAAATAAAACACATTTTCTAAAAACTCGTGTTTTTTACGAAATCATGTAAACCTTCTAGAATCCGTGATTTTAAGAAATGGTGGAAGTAAGCTTTTCTTATTTCCGGACGCATGCGCAAACTATAGAAAGTCGTTATGATGTAGAATGTGCATACTTTGTTGATTCCATTTATGAAATAAAACTATAGAAAGTATGCACATTCTACGTCATAAATTAACAAAGTATGCACATTCTACGTCATAGTTTGATTCCATTTTTGAAATGGAATCAACAAAGTATGCACATTCTACGTCATAAATTATTTCTATAGTTTGCACATGCGTCCAGAAATAAGAAAAGCTTACTTGCACCGTTTTTTAAAATCACAGCTTCTAGAAGGTTTACATGATTTCGTAAAAAACATGAGTTTTTTGAAAATGTGTTTTATTTCATAAATGGAATCTACAAAGTATGCACATTCTACGTCATAACGAATTTCTATAGTTTGCGCATGCGTCCAGGAAATAAGAAAAGCTTACTTCCACCGTTTTTTAAAATCACAGCTTCTAGAAGGTTTACATGATTTCGTAAAAAACACGAGTTTTTAGAAAATGTGTTTTATTTCATAAATGGAATCTGCAAAGTATGCACATTCTACGTGATAACGACTTTCTATAGTTTGCGCATGCGGCCGGAAATAAGAAAAGCTTACTTCCCCCGTTTTTTAAAATCACAGCTTCTAGAAGGTTTACATGATTTCGTAAAAAACACGAGTTTTTAGAAAATGTGTTTTATTTCATAAATGGAATCAACAAAGTATGCACATTCTACGTCATAACGACTTTCTATAGTTTGCGCATCCGTTTGGAAATAAGAAAAGCTTACTTCCCCCGTTTTTTAAAATCACAGCTTCTAGAAGGTTTACATGATTTCTTAAAAAACACGAGTTTTTAGAAAATGTGTTTTCTTTCATAAATGGAATCAACAAAGTATGCACATTCTACGTCATAACGACTTTCTATAGTTTGTGCATGCATTTGGAAATAAGAAAAGCTTACTTCCCCTGTTTTTTAAAATCACAGCTTCTAGAATGTTTACATGATTTCTTAAAAAACACGAGTTTTTAGAAAATGTGTTTTATTTCATAAATGGAATCAACAAAGTATGCACATTCTATGTCATAACGACTTTCTATAGTTTGCGCATGCGCCCGGAAATAAGAAAAGCTTACTTCTATCGTTTTTTAAAATCACAGCTTCTAGAAGGTTTACATGATTTCGTAAAAACATGAGTTTTTTTAAAATGTGTTTTATTTCATAAATGGAATCTACAAAGTATGCACATTCTACGTCATAACGAATTTCTATAGTTTGCGCATGCGTACGGAAATAAGAAAAGCTTACTTCCACCGTTTTTTAAAATCACAGCTTCTAGAAGGTTTACATGATTTCGTAAAAAACACGACTTTTTAGAAAATGTGTTTTATTTCATAAATGGAATCTACAAAGTATGCACATTCTACGTCATAACGACTTTCTATAGTTTGTGTATTCGACCGGAAACAAGAAAAGCTTACTTCCACAGTTTTTTAAAATCACAGCTTCTAGAATGTTTACATGATTTCGTAAAAAACACGAATTTTTAGAGAATGTGTTTTATTTCATAAATGGAATCTACAAAGTACGTAGATTCTTCGTCATAACGACTTTCTATAGTTTGCGCATGCGTTTGGAAACAAGAAAAGTTAACTTCCCCCGTTTTTTAAAATCACGGATTCTAGAAGGTTTACATGATTTGTTAAAAAACATGAGTTTTTAGAAAATGTGTTTTATTTCATAAATGGAATCAACAAAGTATGCACATTCTATGTCATAACGAATTTCTATAGTTTGCACATGCGTCCGGAAATAAGAAAAGCTTACTTGCACCGTTTTTTAAAATCACAGCTTCTAGAAGGTTGACATGATTTCGTAAAAAACACGAGTTTTCAGAAAATGTGTTTTATTTCATAAATGGAATCTACAAAGTATGCACATTCTACGTCATAATGACTTTCTATAGTTTGCGCATGCGTCCGGAAATAAGAAAAGCTTACTTCCACTGTTTTTTAAAATCACAGCTTCTAGAAGGTTTACATGATTTCGTAAAAAACACGAATTTTTAGAAAATGTGTTTTATTTCATAAATGGAATTTACAAAGTATGCACATTCTATGTCATAACGAATTTCTATAGTTTGCGCATGCGTCCGGAAATAAGAAAAGCTTACTTCCACCGTTTTTTAAAATCACAGCTTCCTGAAGGTTTACATTATTTCTTAAAAAACACGAGTTTTTAGAAAATATGTTTTATTTCATAAATGGAATCAACAAAGTATGCACATTCTACGTCATAACGACTTTCTATAGTTTGCGCATGCATCCGGAAATAAGAAAAGCTTACTTCTACCGTTTTTTAAAATCACAGCTTCTAGAAGGTTTACATGATTTCGTAAAAACATGAGTTTTTTGAAAATGTGTTTTATTTCATAAATGGAATCTACAAAGTATGCACATTCTACGTCATAACGAATTTCTATAGTTTGCGCATGCGTACGGAAATAAGAAAAGCTTACTTCCACCGTTTTTTAAAATCACAGCTTCTAGAAGGTTTACATGATTTCGTAAAAAACATGACTTTTTAGAAAATGTGTTTTATTTCATAAATGGAATCTACAAAGTATGCACATTCTACGTCATAACGACTTTCTATAGTTTGTGTATTCGACTGGAAATAAGAAAAGCTTACTTCCACAGTTTTTTAAAATCACAGCTTCTAGAATGTTTACATGATTTCGTAAAAAACACGAGTTTTTAGAGAATGTGTTTTATTTCATAAATGGAATCTACAAAGTACGCACATTCTTCGTCATAACGACTTTCTATAGTTTGCGCATGCGTTTGAAAACAAGAAAAGCTTACTTCCCCCGTTTTTTAAAATCACGGATTCTAGAAGGTTTACATGATTTCTTAAAAAACATGAGTTTTTAAAAAATGTGTTTTATTTCATAAATGGAATCAACAAAGTATGCACATTCTATGTCATAACGAATTTCTATAGTTTGCGCATGCGTCCGGAAATAAGAAAAGCTTACTTGCACCATTTTTTAAAATCACAGCTTCTAGAAGGTTTACATGATTTCGTAAAAAACATCAGTTTTTTGAAAATGTGTTTTATTTCATAAATGGAATCTGCAGAGTATGCACATTCTACGTCATAACGAATTTCTATAGTTTGCGCATGCGTCCGGAAATAAGAAAAGCTTACTTCCACCGTTTTTTAAAATCACAGCTTCTAGAAGGTTTACATGATTTCGTAAAAAACACGAGTTTTCAGAAAATGTGTTTTATTTCATAAATGGAAACTACAAAGTATGCACATTCTACGTCATAACGACTTTCTATAGTTTGCGCATGCAGCCGGAAATAAGAAAAGCTTACTTCCCCCGTTTTTTAAAATCACAGCTTCTAGAAGGTTTACATGATTTCGTAAAAAACACGAGTTTTTAGAAAATGTGTTTTATTTCATAAATGGAATCTACAAAGTATGCACATTCTTCGTCATAACGACTTTCTATAGTTTGTGCATGCGTCCGGAAATAAGAAAAGCTTACTTCCACCATTTTTTAAAATCACCGCTTCTAGAAGGTTTGCATGATTTCGTAAAAACATGAGTTTTTTGAAATGTGTTTTATTTCATAAATGGAATCTACAAAGTATGCACATTCTACGTCATAACGAATTTCTATAGTTTGCGCATGCGTCCGGAAATAAGAAAAGCTTACTTCCAGCGTTTTTTAAAATCGCAGCTTCTAGAAGGCTTATATGATTTCGTAAAAAACACGAGTTTTTAGAAAATGTGTTTTAGTTCATAAATGGAATCTACAAAGTATGCAAATTCTACGTCATAACGAATTTCTATAGTTTGCGCATGCGTCCGGAAATAAGAAAAGCTTACTTCCACCGTTTTTTAAAATCACAGCTTCTAGAAGGTTTACATGATTTCGTATAAAACACGAGTTTTTAGAAAATGTGTTTTATTTCATAAATGGAATCTGCAAAGTATGCACATTCTACGTCATAACGACTTTCTATAGTTTGCGCATGCGGCCGGAAATAAGAAAAGCTTACTTCCCCCGTTTTTTAAAATCACAGCTTCTAGAAGGTTTACAAGATTTCGTAAAAAACATGAGTTTTTAGAAAATGTGTTTTATTTCATAAATGGAATCAACAAAGTATGCACATTCTACGTCATAACGACTTTCTATAGTTTGCTTATGCATTTGGAAATAAGAAAAGCTTACTTCCCCTGTTTTTTAAAATCACAGCTTCTACAAGGTTTACATGATTTCTTAAAAAACACGAGTTTTTAGAAAATGTATTTTATTTCATAAATGGAATCAACAAAGTATGCACATTCTACATCATAACGACTTTCTATAGTTTGCGCATGCGTCCGTAAATAAGAAAAGCTTACTTCCACCATTTTTTAAAATCACGGATTCTAGAAGGTTTACATGATTTCGTAAAAAACATGAGTTTTTAGAAAATGTGTTTTATTTCTTAAATGGAATCTACAAAGTATGCACATTCTACGTCATAACGACTTTCTATAGTTTGCGCATGCATTTGGAAATAAGAAAAGCTTACTTCCCCCGTTTTTTAAAATCACAGCTTCTAGAAGGTTTACATGATTTGTTAAAAAACACGAGTTTTTAGAAAATGTGTTTTATTTCATAATTGGAATCAAAAAAGTATGCACATTCTACTTCATAACGACTTTCTATAGTTTGCGCATGCATTTGGAAATAAGAAAAGCTTACTTCCGCCGTTTTTTAAAATCACAGCTTCTAGAAGGTTTACATGATTTGTTAAAAAACACGAGTTTTTAGAAAATGTGTTTTATTTCATAAATGGAATCAACAAAGTATGCACATTCTACGTCATAACGAATTTCTATAGTTTGCGCATGCGTCCAGAAATAAGAAAATCTTACTTCCCCCGTTTTTTAAAATCACAGCTTCTACAAGGTTTACATGATTTCTTAAAAAACACGAGTTTTTAGAAAATGTGTTTTATTTCATAAATGGAATCAACAAAGTATGCACATTCTACGTCATAACGACTTTCTATAGTTTGCGCATGCGTTTGGAAATAAGAAAAGCTTAGTTCCGCCGTTTTTTAAAATCACAGCTTCTACAAGGTTTACATGATTTCTTAAAAAACACGAGTTTTTAGAAAATGTGTTTTATTTCATAAATGGAATCAACAAAGTATGCACATTCTACATCATAACGACTTTCTATAGTTTGCGCATGCGTCCGGAAATAAGAAAAGCTTACTTCCACCATTTTTTAAAATCACGGATTCTAGAAGGTTTACATGATTTCGTAAAAAACACGAGTTTTTAGAAAATGTGTTTTATTTCTTAAATGGAATCTACAAAGTATGCACATTCTACGTCATAACGACTTTCTATAGTTTGCGCATGCGTCCGGAAATAATAAAAGCTTACTTCCCCCATTTTTTAAAATCACAGCTTCTAGACGGTTTACATGATTTCTTAAAAAACACGAGTTTTTAGAACATGTGTTTTATTTCACAAATGGAATCAAAAAAGTATGCACATTCTACTTCATAACGACTTTCTATAGTTTGCGCATGCATTTGGAAATAAGAAAAGCTTACTTCCGCCGTTTTTTAAAATCACAGCTTCTAGAAGTTTTACATGATTTGTTAAAAAACACGAGTTTTTAGAAAATGTGTTTTATTTCATAAATGGAATCAACAAAGTATGCACATTCTACGTCATAACGACTTTTTATAGTTTGCGCATGCGTCCGGAAATAAGAAAAGCTTACTTCCACCGTTTTTTAAAATCACAGCTTCTAGAAGGTTTACATGATTTCGTAAAAAACACGAGTTTTTAGAAAATGTGTTTTATGTCATAAATGGAATCTACAGAGTATGCACATTCTACGTCATAACGACTTTCTATAGTTTGCGCATGCGTCCGGAAATAAGAAAAGCTTACTTCCACTGTTTTTTAAAATCACAGCTTCTAGAAGGTTTACATGATTTCGTAAAAAACACGAGTTTTCAGAAAATGTGTTTTATTTCATAAATGGAATCTACAAAGTATGCACATTCTACGTCATAACGAATTTCTATAGTTTGCGCATGCGTCCAGAAATAAGAAAAGCTTACTTCCCCCGTTTTTTAAAATCACAGCTTCTACAAGGTTTACATGATTTCTTAAAAAACACGAGTTTTTAGAAAATGTGTTTTATTTCATAAATGGAATCAACAAAGTATGCACATTCTACGTCATAACGACTTTCTATAGTTTGCGCATGCGTTGGGAAATAAGAAAAGCTTACTTCCCCCGTTTTTTAAAATCACAGCTTCTACAAGGTTTACATGATTTCTTAAAAAACACGAGTTTTTAGAAAATGTGTTTTATTTCATAAATGGAATCAACAAAGTATGCACATTCTACATCATAACGACTTTCTATAGTTTGCGCATGCGTCCGGAAATAAGAAAAGCTTACTTCCACCATTTCTTAAAATCACGGATTCTAGAAGGTTTACATGATTTCGTAAAAAACACGAGTTTTTAGAAAATGTGTTTTATTTCTTAAATGGAATTTACAAAGTATGCACATTCTACGTCATAACGACTTTCTATAGTTTGCGCATGCGTCCGGAAATAATAAAAGCTTACTTCCCCCATTTTTTAAAATCACAGCTTCTAGAAGGTTTACATGATTTCTTAAAAAACACGACTTTTTAGAAAATGTGTTTTATTTCATAATTGGAATCAAAAAAGTATGCACATTCTACTTCATAACGACTTTCTATAGTTTGCGCATGCATTTGGAAATAAGAAAAGCTTACTTCCGCCGTTTTTTAAAATCACAGCTTCTAGAAGGTTTACATGATTTGTTAAAAAACACCAGTTTTTAGAAAATGTGTTTTATTTCATAAATGGAATCAACAAAGTATGCACATTCTACGTCATAACGACTTTCTATAGTTTGCGCATGCGTCCGGAAATAAGAAAAGCTTACTTCCACCGTTTTTTAAAATCACAGCTTCTAGAAGGTTTACATGATTTCGTAAAAAACACGAGTTTTTAGAAAATGTGTTTTATGTCATAAATGGAATCTACAGAGTATGCACATTCTACGTCATAACGACTTTCTATAGTTTGCGCATGCGTCCGGAAATAAGAAAAGCTTACTTCCACTGTTTTTTAAAATCACAGCTTCTAGAAGGTTTACATGATTTCGTAAAAAACACGAGTTTTCAGAAAATGTGTTTTATTCCATAAATGGAATCTACAAAGTATGCACATTCTACGTCATAACGACTTTCTATAGTTTGTGCATGCGTTTGGAAATAAGAAAAGCTTACTTCCCCCGTTTTTTAAAATCACAGCTTCTACAAGGTTTACATGATTTCTTAAAAAAACGAGTTTTTCGAAAATGTGTTTTATTTCATAAATGGAATCAACAAAGTATGCACATTCTACATCATAACGACTTTCTATAGTTTGCGCATGTGTCCGGAAATAAGAAAAGCTTACTTCCACCATTTTTTAAAATCACGAATTCTAGAAGGTTTACATGATTTCGTAAAAAACACGAGTTTTTAGAAAATGTGTTTTATTTCTTAAATGGAATCTACAAAGTGTGCACATTCTACGTCATAACAAATTTCTATAGTTTGCGCATGCGTTTGGAAATAAGAAAAGATTACATCCCCGTTTTTTAAAATCACAGCTTCTAGAAGGTTTACATCATTTCTTAAAAAACACGAGTTTTTAGAAAATGTGTTTTATTTCATAAATGGAATCAACAAAGTATGCACATTCTACGTCATAACGACTTTCTATAGTTTGCGCATGCGTTTGGAAATAAGAAAAGCTTACTTCCACCGTTTTTTAAAATCACAGCTTCTAGAAGGTTTACATGATTTCGTAAAAAACACGAGTTTTTAGAAAATGTGTTTTATGTCATAAATGGAATCTACAGAGTATGCACATTCTACGTCATAACGACTTTCTATAGTTTGTGCATGCGTCCGGAAATAAGAAAAGCTTACTTCCACTGTTTTTTAAAATCACAGCTTCTAGAAGGTTTACATGATTTCGTAAAAAACACGAGTTTTTAGAAAATGTGTTTTATTTCATAAATGGAATTTACAAAGTATGCACATTCTACGTCATAACGAATTCCTATAGTTTGCGCATGCGTCCGGATATAAGAAAAGCTTACTTCCCCCGTTTTTTAAAATCACAGCTTCTAGAAGGTTTACATGATTTCTTAAAAAACACGAGTTTTTAGAAAATGTGTTTTATTTCATAAATGGAATCAACAAAGTATGCACATTCTACGTCATAAAGACTTTCTATAGTTTGCGCATGCGTCCGGAAATAAGAAATGCTTACTTCTACTGTTTTTTAAAATCACAGCTTCTAGAAGGTTTACATGATTTCGTAAAAACATGAGTTTTTTGAAAATGTGTTTTATTTCATAAATGGAATCTACAAAGTATGCACATTCTACGTCATAACGAATTTCTATAGTTTGCGCATGCGTACGGAAATAAGAAAAGCTTACTTCCACCGTTTTTTAAAATCATAGCTTCTAGAAGGTTTACATGATTTCGTAAAAAACATGAGTTTTTAGAAAATGTGTTTTATTTCATAAATGGAATCTGCAAAGTATGCACATTCTACGTCATAACAACTTTCTATAGTTTGTGTATTCGACCGGAAATAAGAAAAGCTTACTTCCAAAGTTTTTTAAAATCACAGCTTCTAGAATGTTTACATGATTTCGTAAAAAACACGAGTTTTTAGAGAATGTGTTTTATTTCATAAATGGAATCTACAAAGTACGCACATTCTTCGTCATAACGACTTTCTATAGTTTGCGGATGCGTTTGGAAACAAGAAAAGCTTACTTCCCCCGTTTTTTAAAATCACGGATTCTAGAAGGTTTACATGATTTCTTAAAAAACATGAGTTTTTAGAAACTGTGTATTATTTCATAAATGGAATCTAAAAAGTATGCACATTCTACGTCATAACGAATTTATATAGTTTGCACATCCATCCGGAAATAAGAAAAGCTTACTTCCACCGTTTTTTAAAATCACAGCTTCTAGAAGTTTTACATGATTTCGTAAAAAACATGAGTTTTTTGAAAATGTGTTTTATTTCATAAATGGAATCTACAAAGTATGCACATTCTACGTCATAACGAATTTCTATAGTTTGCGCATGCGTCCGGAAATAAGAAAAGCTTACTTCCACCGTTTTTTAAAATCACAGCTTCTAGAAGGTTTACATGATTTCGTAAAAAACACGAGTTTTTAGAAAATGTGTTTTATTTCATAAATGGAATCAACAAAGTATTCACATTCTACTTCATAACGAATTTCTATAGTTTGCGCATGCGTTTGGAAATAAGAAAAGCCTTCTTCCCCCGTTTTTTAAAATCACAGCTTCTAGAAGGTTTACATGATTTGTTAAAAAACACGAGTTTTTAGAAAATGTGTTTTATTTCATAAATGGAATCAACAAAGTATGCACATTCTACGTCATAACGACTTTCTATAGTTTGCGCATGCGTCCGGAAATAAGAAAAGCTTAGTTCCACTGTTTTTTAAAATCACAGCTTCTAGAAGGTTTACATGATTTCGTAAAAAACACGAGTTTTTAGAAAATGTGTTTTATGTAATAAATGGAATCTACAGAGTATGCACATTCTACGTCATAACGACTTTCTATAGTTTGCGCATGCGTCCGGAAATAAGAAAAGCTTACTTCCACTGTTTTTTAAAATCACAGCTTCTAGAAGGTTTACATGATTTCGTAAAAAACACGAGTTTTTAGAAAATGTGTTTTATTTCATAAATGGAATTTACAAAGTATGCACATTCTACGTCATAACGAATTTCTATAGTTTGCGCATGCATCCGGAAATAAGAAAAGCTTACTTCCCCCGTTTTTTAAAATCACAGCTTCTACAAGGTTTACATGATTTCTTAAAAAACACGAGTTTTTAGAAAATGTGCTTTATTTCATAAATGGAATCAACAAAGTATGCACATTCTACGTCATAACGACTTTCTATAGTTTTCGCATGCGTGTGGAAATAAGAAAAGCTTACTTCCCCCGTTTTTTAAAATCACAGCTTCTAAAAGGTTTACATGATTTCTTAAAAAACGCGAGTTTTTAGAAAATGTGTTTTATTTCATAAATGGAATCAACAAAGTATGCACATTCTACGTCATAACGACTTTCTATAATTTGCGCATGCGTCCGGAAATAAGAAAAGCTTACTTCCCCCGTTTTTTAAAATCACAGCTTCTAGAAGGTTTACATGATTTCTTAAAAAACACGAGTTTTTAGAAAATGTGTTTTATTTCATAAATGGAATCAACAAAGTATGCACATTCTACATCATAACGACTTTCTATAGTTTGCGCATGCGTCCGGAAATAAGAAAAGCTTACTTCCACCGTTTTTGAAAATCACAGCTTCTAGAAGGTTTACATGATTTCGTAAAAACATGAGTTTTTTGAAAATGTGTTTTATTTCATAAATGGAATCTACAAAGTATGCACATTCTACGTCATAACGAATTTCTATAGTTTGCGCATGCGTCCGGAAATAAGAAAAGCTTACTTCCACCGTTTTTTAAAATCACAGCTTCTAGAAGGTTTACATGATTTCGTAAAAAACACGAGTTTTTAGAAAATGTGTTTTATTTCATAAATGGAATCTACAAAGTATGCACATTCTACTTCATAACGACTTTCTATAGTTTGCGCATGCGGCCGGAAATAAGAAAAGCTTACTTCACCCATTTTTTAAAATCACAGCTTCTAGAAGGTTTACATGATTTCGTAAAAAACACGAGTTTTTAGAAAATGTGTTTTATTTCATAAATGGAATCTACAAAGTATGCACATTCTTCGTCATAATGACTTTCTATAGTTTGCGCATGCGTCCGGAAATAAGAAAAGCTTACTTCCACCATTTTTTAAAATCACCGCTTCTAGAAGGTTTGCATGATTTCGTAAAAACATGAGTTTTTTGAAAATGTGTTTTATTTCATAAATAGAATCTACAAAGTATGCACATTCTACGTCATAACGAATTTCTATAGTTTGCGCATGCGTCCGGAAATAAGAAAAGCTTACTTCCAGCGTTTTTTAAAATCGCAGCTTCTAGAAGGTTTATATGATTTCGTAAAAAACACGAGTTTTTAGAAAATGTTTTTATTTCATAAATGGAATCTACAAAGTATGCACATTCTACGTCATAACGAATTTCTATAGTTTGTGTATTTGACCAGAAATAAGAAAAGCCTACTTCCAGAGTTTTTTAAAATCACAGCTTCTAGAATGTTTACATGATTTCTTAAAAAACACGAGTTTTTAGAAAATGTGTTTTATTTCATAAATGGAATCAACAAAGTATGCACATTCTATGTCATAACGAATTTCTATAGTTTGCGCATGCGTCCGGAAATAAGAAAAGCTTACTTGCACCATTTTTTAAAATCACAGCTTCTAGAAGGTTTACATGATTTCGTAAAAAACATCAGTTTTTTGAAAATGTGTTTTATTTCATAAATGGAATCTGCAGAGTATGCACATTCTACGTCATAACGAATTTCTATAGTTTGCGCATGCGTCCGAAAATAAGAAAAGCTTACTTCCACCGTTTTTTAAAATCACAGCTTCTAGAAGGTTTACATGATTTCGTAAAAAACACGAGTTTTCAGAAAATGTGTTTTATTTCATAAATGGAAACTACAAAGTATGCACATTCTACGTCATAATGACTTTCTATAGTTTGCGCATGCAGCCGGAAATAAGAAAAGCTTACTTCCCCCGTTTTTTAAAATCACAGCTTCTAGAAGGTTTACATGATTTCGTAAAAAACACGAGTTTTTAGAAAATGTGTTTTATTTCATAAATGGAATCTACAAAGTATGCACATTCTTCGTCATAACGACTTTCTATAGTTTGTGCATGCGTCCGGAAATAAGAAAAGCTTACTTCCACCATTTTTTAAAATCACCGCTTCTAGAAGGTTTGCATGATTTCGTAAAAACATGAGTTTTTTGAAATGTGTTTTATTTCATAAATGGAATCTACAAAGTATGCACATTCTACGTCATAACGAATTTCTATAGTTTGCGCATGCGTCCGGAAATAAGAAAAGCTTACTTCCAGCGTTTTTTAAAATCGCAGCTTCTAGAAGGCTTATATGATTTCGTAAAAAACACGAGTTTTTAGAAAATGTGTTTTAGTTCATAAATGGAATCTACAAAGTATGCAAATTCTACGTCATAACGAATTTCTATAGTTTGCGCATGCGTCCGGAAATAAGAAAAGCTTACTTCCACCGTTTTTTAAAATCACAGCTTCTAGAAGGTTTACATGATTTCGTAAAAAACACGAGTTTTTAGAAAATGTGTTTTATTTCATAAATGGAATCTGCAAAGTATGCACATTCTACGTCATAACGACTTTCTATAGTTTGCGCATGCGGCCGGAAATAAGAAAAGCTTACTTCCCCCGTTTTTTAAAATCACAGCTTCTAGAAGGTTTACATGATTTCGTAAAAAACACGAGTTTTTAGAAAATGTGTTTTATTTCATAAATGGAATCAACAAAGTATGCACATTCTACGTAATAACGACTTTCTATAGTTTGCTTATGCATTTGGAAATAAGAAAAGCTTACTTCCCCTGTTTTTTAAAATCACAGCTTCTACAAGTTTTACATGATTTCTTAAAAAACACGAGTTTTTAGAAAATGTATTTTATTTCATAAATGGAATCAACAAAGTATGCACATTCTACATCATAACGACTTTCTATAGTTTGCGCATGCGTCCGTAAATAAGAAAAGCTTACTTCCACCATTTTTTAAAATCACGGATTCTAGAAGGTTTACATGATTTCGTAAAAAACACGAGTTTTTAGAAAATGTGTTTTATTTCTTAAATGGAATCTACAAAGTATGCACATTCTACGTCATAACGACTTTCTATAGTTTGCGCATGCATTTGGAAAGAAGAAAAGCTTACTTCCCCCGTTTTTTAAAATCACAGCTTCTAGAAGGTTTACATGATTTGTTAAAAAACACGAGTTTTTAGAAAATGTGTTTTATTTCATAATTGGAATCAAAAAAGTATGCACATTCTACTTCATAACGACTTTCTATAGTTTGCGCATGCATTTGGAAATAAGAAAAGCTTACTTCCGCCGTTTTTTAAAATCACGGCTTCTAGAAGGTTTACATGATTTGTTAAAAAACACGAGTTTTTAGAAAATGTGTTTTATTTCATAAATGGAATCAACAAAGTATGCACATTCTACGTCATAACGAATTTCTATAGTTTGCGCATGCGTCCAGAAATAAGAAAATCTTACTTCCCCCGTTTTTTAAAATCACAGCTTCTACAAGGTTTACATGATTTCTTAAAAAACACGAGTTTTTAGAAAATGTGTTTTATTTCATAAATGGAATCAACAAAGTATGCACATTCTACGTCATAACGACTTTCTATAGTTTGCGCATGCGTTTGGAAATAAGAAAAGCTTAGTTCCGCCGTTTTTTAAAATCACAGCTTCTACAAGGTTTACATGATTTCTTAAAAAACACGAGTTTTTAGAAAATGTGTTTTATTTCATAAATGGAATCAACAAAGTATGCACATTCTACATCATAACGACTTTCTATAGTTTGCGCATGCGTCCGGAAATAAGAAAAGCTTACTTCCACCATTTTTTAAAATCACGGATTCTAGAAGGTTTACATGATTTCGTAAAAAACACGAGTTTTTAGAAAATGTTTTTTATTTCTTAAATGGAATCTACAAAGTATGCACATTCTACGTCATAACGACTTTCTATAGTTTGCGCATGCGTCCGGAAATAATAAAAGCTTACTTCCCCCATTTTTTAAAATCACAGCTTCTAGACGGTTTACATGATTTCTTAAAAAACACGAGTTTTTAGAACATGTGTTTTATTTCATAAATGGAATCAAAAAAGTATGCACATTCTACTTCATAACGACTTTCTATAGTTTGCGCATGCATTTGGAAATAAGAAAAGCTTACTTCCGCCGTTTTTTAAAATCACAGCTTCTAGAAGTTTTACATGATTTGTTAAAAAACACGAGTTTTTAGAAAATGTGTTTTATTTCATAAATGGAATCAACAAAGTATGCACATTCTACGTCATAACGACTTTCTATAGTTTGCGCATGCGTCCGGAAATAAGAAAAGCTTACTTCCACCGTTTTTTAAAATCACAGCTTCTAGAAGGTTTACATGATTTCGTAAAAAACACGAGTTTTTAGAAAATGTGTTTTATGTCATAAATGGAATCTACAGAGTATGCACATTCTACGTCATAACGACTTTCTATAGTTTGCGCATGCGTCCGGAAATAAGAAAAGCTTACTTCCACTGTTTTTTAAAATCACAGCTTCTAGAAGGTTTACATGATTTCGTAAAAAACACGAGTTTTCAGAAAATGTGTTTTATTTCATAAATGGAATCTACAAAGTATGCACATTCTACGTCATAACGAATTTCTATAGTTTGCGCATGCGTCCAGAAATAAGAAAAGCGTACTTCCCCCATTTTTTAAAATCACAGCTTCTACAAGGTTTACATGATTTCTTAAAAAACACGAGTTTTTAGAAAATGTGTTTTATTTCATAAATGGAATCAACAAAGTATGCACATTCTACGTCATAACGACTTTCTATAGTTTGCGCATGCGTTGGGAAATAAGAAAAGCTTACTTCCCCCGTTTTTTAAAATCACAGCTTCTACAAGGTTTACATGATTTCTTAAAAAACACGAGTTTTTAGAAAATGTGTTTTATTTCATAAATGGAATCAACAAAGTATGCACATTCTACATCATAACGACTTTCTATAGTTTGCGCATGCGTCCGGAAATAAGAAAAGCTTACTTCCACTGTTTTTTAAAATCACAGCTTCTAGAAGGTTTACATGATTTCGTAAAAAACACGAGTTTTCAGAAAATGTGTTTTATTTCATAAATGGAATCTACAAAGTATGCACATTCTACGTCATAACGAATTTCTATAGTTTGCGCATGCGTCCGGAAATAAGAAAAGCTTATTTCCACTGTTTTTTAAAATCACAGCTTCTAGAAGGTTTACATGATTTCGTAAAAAACACGAGTTTTCAGAAAATGTGTTTTATTTCATAAATGGAATCTACAAAGTATGCACATTCTACGTCATAACGAATTTCTATAGTTTGCGCATGCGTCCAGAAATAAGAAAAGCTTACTTCCCCCGTTTTTTAAAATCACAGCTTCTACAAGGTTTACATGATTTCTTAAAAAACACGAGTTTTTAGAAAATGTGTTTTATTTCATAAATGGAATCAACAAAGTATGCACATTCTACGTCATAACGACTTTCTATAGTTTGCGCATGCGGCCGGAAATAAGAAAAGCTTACTTCCCCCGTTTTTTAAAATCACAGCTTCTAGAAGGTTTACATGATTTCGTAAAAAACACGAGTTTTTAGAAAATGTGTTTTATTTCATAAATGGAATCAACAAAGTATGCACATTCTACGTAATAACGACTTTCTATAGTTTGCTTATGCATTTGGAAATAAGAAAAGCTTACTTCCCATGTTTTTTAAAATCACAGCTTCTACAAGGTTTACATGATTTCTTAAAAAACACGAGTTTTTAGAAAATGTATTTTATTTCATAAATGGAATCAACAAAGTATGCACATTCTACATCATAACGACTTTCTATAGTTTGCGCATGCGTCCGTAAATAAGAAAAGCTTACTTCCACCATTTTTTAAAATCACGGATTCTAGAAGGTTTACATGATTTCGTAAAAAACACGAGTTTTTAGAAAATGTGTTTTATTTCTTAAATGGAATCTACAAAGTATGCACATTCTACGTCATAACGACTTTCTATAGTTTGCGCATGCATTTGGAAAGAAGAAAAGCTTACTTCCCCCGTTTTTTAAAATCACAGCTTCTAGAAGGTTTACATGATTTGTTAAAAAACACGAGTTTTTAGAAAATGTGTTTTATTTCATAATTGGAATAAAAAAAGTATGCACATTCTACTTCATAACGACTTTCTATAGTTTGCGCATGCATTTGGAAATAAGAAAAGCTTACTTCCGCCGTTTTTTAAAATCACGGCTTCTAGAAGGTTTACATGATTTGTTAAAAAACACGAGTTTTTAGAAAATGTGTTTTATTTCATAAATGGAATCAACAAAGTATGCACATTCTACGTCATAACGAATTTCTATAGTTTGCGCATGCGTTTAGAAATAAGAAAATCTTACTTCCACCGTTTTTTAAAATCACAGCTTCTACAAGGTTTACATGATTTCTTAAAAAACACGAGTTTTTAGAAAATGTGTTTTATTTCATAAATGGAATCAACAAAGTATGCACATTCTACGTCATAACGACTTTCTATAGTTTGCGCATGCGTTTGGAAATAAGAAAAGCTTAGTTCCGCCGTTTTTTAAAATCACAGCTTCTACAAGGTTTACATGATTTCTTAAAAAACACGAGTTTTTAGAAAATGTGTTTTATTTCATAAATGGAATCAACAAAGTATGCACATTCTACATCATAACGACTTTCTATAGTTTGCGCATGCGTCCAGAAATAAGAAAAGCTTACTTCCACCATTTTTTAAAATCACGGATTCTAGAAGGTTTACATGATTTCGTAAAAAACACGAGTTTTTAGAAAATGTGTTTTATTTCTTAAATGGAATCTACAAAGTATGCACATTCTACGTCATAACGACTTTCTATAGTTTGCGCATGCGTCCGGAAATAATAAAAGCTTACTTCCCCCATTTTTTAAAATCACAGCTTCTAGACGGTTTACATGATTTCTTAAAAAACACGAGTTTTTAGAACATGTGTTTTATTTCATAAATGGAATCAAAAAAGTATGCACATTCTACTTCATAACGACTTTCTATAGTTTGCGCATGCGTCCGGAAATAATAAAAGCTTACTTCCCCCATTTTTTAAAATCACAGCTTCTAGACGGTTTACATGATTTCTTAAAAAACACGAGTTTTTAGAACATGTGTTTTATTTCATAAATGGAATCAAAAAAGTATGCACATTCTACTTCATAACGACTTTCTATAGTTTGCGCATGCATTTGGAAATAAGAAAAGCTTACTTCCGCCGTTTTTTAAAATCACAGCTTCTAGAAGGTTTACATGATTTCGTAAAAAACATGAGTTTTTAGAAAATGTGTTTTATGTCATAAATGGAATCTACAGAGTATGCACATTCTACGTCATAACGACTTTCTATAGTTTGCGCATGCGTCCGGAAATAAGAAAAGCTTACTTCCACTGTTTTTTAAAATCACAGCTTCTAGAAGGTTTACATGATTTCGTAAAAAACACGAGTTTTCAGAAAATGTGTTTTATTTCATAAATGGAATCTACAAAGTATGCACATTCTACGTCATAACGAATTTCTATAGTTTGCGCATGCGTCCAGAAATAAGAAAAGCTTACTTCCCCCGTTTTTTAAAATCACAGCTTCTACAAGGTTTACATGATTTCTTAAAAAACACGAGTTTTTAGAAAATGTGTTTTATTTCATAAATGGAATCAACAAAGTATGCACATTCTACGTCATAACGACTTTCTATAGTTTGCGCATGCGTTGGGAAATAAGAAAAGCTTACTTCCCCCGTTTTTTAAAATCACAGCTTCTACAAGGTTTACATGATTTCTTAAAAAACACGAGTTTTTAGAAAATGTGTTTTATTTCATAAATGGAATCAACAAAGTATGCACATTCTACATCATAACGACTTTCTATAGTTTTCGCATGCGTCCGGAAATAAGAAAAGCTTACTTCCACCATTTCTTAAAATCACGGATTCTAGAAGGTTTACATGATTTCGTAAAAAACACGAGTTTTTAGAAAATGTGTTTTATTTCTTAAATGGAATCTACAAAGTATGCACATTCTACGTCATAACGACTTTCTATAGTTTGCGCATGCGTCCGGAAATAATAAAAGCTTACTTCCCCCATTTTTTAAAATCACAGCTTCTAGAAGGTTTACATGATTTCTTAAAAAACACGACTTTTTAGAAAATGTGTTTTATTTCATAATTGGAATCAAAAAAGTATGCACATTCTACTTCATAACGACTTTCTATAGTTTGCGCATGCATTTGGAAATAAGAAAAGCTTACTTCCGCCGTTTTTTAAAATCACAGCTTCTAGAAGGTTTACATGATTTGTTAAAAAACACGAGTTTTTAGAAAATGTGTTTTATTTCATAAATGGAATCAACAAAGTATGCACATTCTACGTCATAACGACTTTCTATAGTTTGCGCATGCGTCCGGAAATAAGAAAAGCTTACTTCCACCGTTTTTTAAAATCACAGCTTCTAGAAGGTTTACATGATTTCGTAAAAAACACGAGTTTTTAGAAAATGTGTTTTATGTCATAAATGGAATCTACAGAGTATGCACATTCTACGTCATAATGACTTTCTATAGTTTGCGCATGCGTCTGGAAATAAGAAAAGCTTACTTCCACTGTTTTTTAAAATCACAGCTTCTAGAAGGTTTACATGATTTCGTAAAAAACACGAGTTTTCAGAAAATGTGTTTTATGTCATAAATGGAATCTACAGAGTAAGCACATTCTACGTCATAATGACTTTCTATAGTTTGCGCATGCGTCCGGAAATAAGAAAAGCTTACTTCTACCGTTTTTTAAAATCACAGCTTCTAGAAGGTTTACATGATTTCGTAAAAACATGAGTTTTTTGAAAATGTGTTTTATTTCATAAATGGAATCAACAAAGTATGCACATTCTACGTCATAACGACTTTCTATAGTTTGCGCATGCGTCCGGAAATAAGAAAAGCTTACTTCCACCGTTTTTTAAAATCACAGCTTCTAGAAGGTTTACATGATTTCGTAAAAAACACGAGTTTTTAGAAAATGTGTTTTATGTCATAAATGGAATCTACAGAGTATGCACATTCTACGTCATAATGACTTTCTATAGTTTGCGCATGCGTCCGGAAATAAGAAAAGCTTACTTCCACTGTTTTTTAAAATCACAGCTTCTAGAAGGTTTACATGATTTCGTAAAAAACACGAGTTTTCAGAAAATGTGTTTTATGTCATAAATGGAATCTACAAAGTATGCACATTCTACGTCATAACGAATTTCTATAGTTTGCGCATGCGTCCAGAAATAAGAAAAGCTTACTTCCCCCGTTTTTTAAAATCACAGCTTCTACAAGGTTTACATGATTTCTTAAAAAACACGAGTTTTTAGAAAATGTGTTTTATTTCATAAATGGAATCAACAAAGTATGCACATTCTACGTCATAACGACTTTCTATAGTTTGCGCATGCGTTGGGAAATAAGAAAAGCTTACTTCCCCCGTTTTTTAAAATCACAGCTTCTACAAGGTTTACATGATTTCTTAAAAAACACGAGTTTTTAGAAAATGTGTTTTATTTCATAAATGGAATCAACAAAGTATGCACATTCTACGTCATAACGACTTTCTATAGTTTGCGCATGCGTCCGGAAATAAGAAAAGCTTACTTCCACCGTTTTTTAAAATCACAGCTTCTAGAAGGTTTACATGATTTCGTAAAAAACACGAGTTTTTAGAAAATGTGTTTTATGTCATAAATGGAATCTACAGAGTATGCACATTCTACGTCATAATGACTTTCTATAGTTTGCGCATGCGTCCGGAAATAAGAAAAGCTTACTTCTACCGTTTTTTAAAATCACAGCTTCTAGAAGGTTTACATGATTTCGTAAAAACATGAGTTTTTTGAAAATGTGTTTTATTTCATAAATGGAATCTACAAAGTATGCACATTCTACGTCATAACGACTTTCTATAGTTTGTGCATGCGTTTGGAAAAAAGAAAAGCTTACTTCCCCCGTTTTTTAAAATCACAGCTTCTACAAGGTTTACATGATTTCTTAAAAAAACGAGTTTTTAGAAAATGTGTTTTATTTCATAAATGGAATCAACAAAGTATGCACATTCTACATCATAACGACTTTCTATAGTTTGCGCATGTGTCCGGAAATAAGAAAAGCTTACTTCCACCATTTTTTAAAATCACGAATTCTAGAAGGTTTACATGATTTCGTAAAAAACACGAGTTTTTAGAAAATGTGTTTTATTTCTTAAATGGAATCTACAAAGTGTGCACATTCTACGTCATAACGAATTTCTATAGTTTGCGCATGCGTTTGGAAATAAGAAAAGATTACATCCCCGTTTTTTAAAATCACAGCTTCTAGAAGGTTTACATCATTTCTTAAAAAACACGAGTTTTTAGAAAATGTGTTTTATTTCATAAATGGAATCAACAAAGTATGCACATTCTACGTCATAACGACTTTCTATAGTTTGCGCATGCGTTTGGAAATAAGAAAAGCTTACTTCCACCGTTTTTTAAAATCACAGCTTCTAGAAGGTTTACATGATTTCGTAAAAAACACGAGTTCTTAGAAAATGTGTTTTATGTCATAAATGGAATCTATAGAGTATGCACATTCTACGTCATAACGACTTTCTATAGCTTGTGCATGCGTCCGGAAATAAGAAAAGCTTACTTCCACTGTTTTTTAAAATCACAGCTTCTAGAAGGTTTACATGATTTCGTAAAAAACACGAGTTTTTAGAAAATGTGTTTTATTTCATAAATGGAATTTACACAGTATGCACATTCTACGTCATAACGAATTCCTATAGTTTGCGCATGCGTCCGGAAATAAGAAAAGCTTACTTCCCCCGTTTTTTAAAATCACAGCTTCTAGAAGGTTTACATGATTTCTTAAAAAACACGAGTTTTTAGAAAATGTGTTTTATTTCATAAATGGAATCAACAAAGTATGCACATTCTACGTCATAAAGACTTTCTATAGTTTGCGCATGCGTCCGGAAATAAGAAATGCTTACTTCTACTGTTTTTTAAAATCACAGCTTCTAGAAGGTTTACATGATTTCGTAAAAACATGAGTTTTTTGAAAATGTGTTTTATTTCATAAATGGAATCTACAAAGTATGCACATTCTACGTCATAACGAATTTCTATAGTTTGCGCATGCGTACGGAAATAAGAAAAGCTTACTTCCACCGTTTTTTAAAATCATAGCTTCTAGAAGGTTTACATGATTTCGTAAAAAACATGAGTTTTTAGAAAATGTGTTTTATTTCATAAATGGAATCTGCAAAGTATGCACATTCTACGTCATAACGACTTTCTATAGTTTGTGTATTCGACCGGAAATAAGAAAAGCTTACTTCCAAAGTTTTTTAAAATCACAGCTTCTAGAATGTTTACATGATTTCGTAAAAAACACGAGTTTTTAGAGAATGTGTTTTATTTCATAAATGGAATCTACAAAGTACGCACATTCTTCGTCATAACGACTTTCTATAGTTTGCGGATGCGTTTGGAAACAAGAAAAGCCTTCTTCCCCCGTTTTTTAAAATCACGGATTCTAGAAGGTTTACATGATTTCTTAAAAAACATGAGTTTTTAGAAACTGTGTATTATTTCATAAATGGAATCTAAAAAGTATGCACATTCTACGTCATAACGAATTTATATAGTTTGCACATGCATCCGGAAATAAGAAAAGCTTACTTCCACCGTTTTTTAAAATCACAGCTTCTAGAAGTTTTACATGATTTCGTAAAAAACATGAGTTTTTTGAAAATGTGTTTTATTTCATAAATGGAATCTACAAAGTATGCACATTCTACGTCATAACGAATTTCTATAGTTTGCGCATGCGTCTGGAAATAAGAAAAGCTTACTTCCACCGTTTTTTAAAATCACAGCTTCTAGAAGGTTTACATGATTTCGTAAAAAACACGAGTTTTTAGAAAATGTGTTTTATTTCATAAATGGAATCTACAAAGTATGCACATTCTACTTCATAACGACTTTCTATAGTTTGCGCATGCGGCCGGAAATAAGAAAAGCTTACTTCACCCATTTTTTAAAATCACAGCTTCTAGAAGGTTTACATGATTTCGTAAAAAACACGAGTTTTTAGAAAATGTGTTTTATTTCATAAATGGAATCTACAAAGTATGCACATTCTTCGTCATAACGACTTTCTATAGTTTGCGCATGCGTCCGGAAATAAGAAAAGCTTACTTCCACCATTTTTTAAAATCACCGCTTCTAGAAGGTTTGCATGATTTCGTAAAAACATGAGTTTTTTGAAAATGTGTTTTATTTCATAAATAGAATCTACAAAGTATGCACATTCTACGTCATAACGAATTTCTATAGTTTGCGCATGCGTCCGGAAATAAGAAAAGCTTACTTCCAGCGTTTTTTAAAATCGCAGCTTCTAGAAGGTTTATATGATTTCGTAAAAAACACGAGTTTTTAGAAAATGTTTTTATTTCATAAATGGAATCTACAAAGTATGCACATTCTACGTCATAACGAATTTCTATAGTTTGTGTATTTGACCGGAAATAAGAAAAGCCTACTTCCAGAGTTTTTTAAAATCACAGCTTCTAGAATGTTTACATGATTTCTTAAAAAACACGAGTTTTTAGAAAATGTGTTTTATTTCATAAATGGAATCAACAAAGTATGCACATTCTATGTCATAACGAATTTCTATAGTTTGCGCATGCGTCCGGAAATAAGAAAAGCTTACTTGCACCATTTTTTAAAATCACAGCTTCTAGAAGGTTTACATGATTTCGTAAAAAACATCAGTTTTTTGAAAATGTGTTTTATTTCATAAATGGAATCTGCAAAGTATGCACATTCTACGTCATAACGAATTTCTATAGTTTGCGCATGCGTCCGGAAATAAGAAAAGCTTACTTCCACCGTTTTTTAAAATCACAGCTTCTAGAAGGTTTACATGATTTCGTAAAAAACACGAGTTTTCAGAAAATGTGTTTTATTTCATAAATGGAAACTACAAAGTATGCACATTCTACGTCATAACGACTTTCTATAGTTTGCGCATGCAGCCGGAAATAAGAAAAGCTTACTTCCCCCGTTTTTTAAAATCACAGCTTCTAGAAGGTTTACATGATTTCGTAAAAAACACGAGTTTTTAGAAAATGTGTTTTATTTCATAAATGGAATCTACAAAGTATGCACATTCTTCGTCATAACGACTTTCTATAGTTTGTGCATGCGTCCGGAAATAAGAAAAGCTTACTTCCACCTTTTTTTAAAATCACCGCTTCTAGAAGGTTTGCATGATTTCGTAAAAACATGAGTTTTTTGAAATGTGTTTTATTTCATAAATGGAATCTACAAAGTATGCACATTCTACGTCATAACGAATTTCTATAGTTTGCGCATGCGTCCGGAAATAAGAAAAGCTTACTTCCAGCGTTTTTTAAAATCGCAGCTTCTAGAAGGCTTATATGATTTCGTAAAAAACACGAGTTTTTAGAAAATGTGTTTTAGTTCATAAATGGAATCTACAAAGTATGCAAATTCTACGTCATAACGAATTTCTATAGTTTGCGCATGCGTCCGGAAATAAGAAAAGCTTACTTCCACCGTTTTTTAAAATCACAGCTTCTAGAAGGTTTACATGATTTCGTAAAAAACACGAGTTTTTAGAAAATGTGTTTTATTTCATAAATGGAATCTGCAAAGTATGCACATTCTACGTCATAACGACTTTCTATAGTTTGCGCATGCGGCCGGAAATAAGAAAAGCTTACTTCCCCCGTTTTTTAAAATCACAGCTTCTAGAAGGTTTACATGATTTCGTAAAAAACACGAGTTTTTAGAAAATGTGTTTTATTTCATAAATGGAATCAACAAAGTATGCACATTCTACGTCATAACGACTTTCTATAGTTTGCTTATGCATTTGGAAATAAGAAAAGCTTACTTCCCCTGTTTTTTAAAATCACAGCTTCTACAAGGTTTACATGATTTCTTAAAAAACACGAGTTTTTAGAAAATGTATTTTATTTCATAAATGGAATCAACAAAGTATGCACATTCTACATCATAACGACTTTCTATAGTTTGCGCATGCGTCCGTAAATAAGAAAAGCTTACTTCCACCATTTTTTAAAATCACGGATTCTAGAAGGTTTACATGATTTCGTAAAAAACACGAGTTTTTAGAAAATGTGTTTTATTTCTTAAATGGAATCTACAAAGTATGCACATTCTACGTCATAACGACTTTCTATAGTTTGCGCATGCATTTGGAAATAAGAAAAGCTTACTTCCCCCGTTTTTTAAAATCACAGCTTCTAGAAGGTTTACATGATTTGTTAAAAAACACGAGTTTTTAGAAAATGTGTTTTATTTCATAATTGGAATCAAAAAAGTATGCACATTCTACTTCATAACGACTTTCTATAGTTTGCGCATGCATTTGGAAATAAGAAAAGCTTACTTCCGCCGTTTTTTAAAATCACGGCTTCTAGAAGGTTTACATGATTTGTTAAAAAACACGAGTTTTTAGAAAATGTGTTTTATTTCATAAATGGAATCAACAAAGTATGCACATTCTACGTCATAACGAATTTCTATAGTTTGCGCATGCGTCCAGAAATAAGAAAATCTTACTTCCCCCGTTTTTTAAAATCACAGCTTCTACAAGGTTTACATGATTTCTTAAAAAACACGAGTTTTTAGAAAATGTGTTTTATTTCATAAATGGAATCAACAAAGTATGCACATTCTACGTCATAATGACTTTCTATAGTTTGCGCATGCGTTTGGAAATAAGAAAAGCTTAGTTCCGCCGTTTTTTAAAATCACAGCTTCTACAAGGTTTACATGATTTCTTAAAAAACACGAGTTTTTAGAAAATGTGTTTTATTTCATAAATGGAATCAACAAAGTATGCACATTCTACATCATAACGACTTTCTATAGTTTGCGCATGCGTCCGGAAATAAGAAAAGCTTACTTCCACCATTTTTTAAAATCACGGATTCTAGAAGGTTTACATGATTTCGTAAAAAACACGAGTTTTTAGAAAATGTGTTTTATTTCTTAAATGGAATCTACAAAGTATGCACATTCTACGTCATAACGACTTTCTATAGTTTGCGCATGCGTCCGGAAATAATAAAAGCTTACTTCCCCGATTTTTTAAAATCACAGCTTCTAGACGGTTTACATGATTTCTTAAAAAACACGAGTTTTTAGAACATGTGTTTTATTTCATAAATGGAATCAAAAAAGTATGCACATTCTACTTCTTAACGACTTTCTATAGTTTGCGCATGCATTTGGAAATAAGAAAAGCTTACTTCCGCCGTTTTTTAAAATCACAGCTTCTAGAAGTTTTACATGATTTGTTAAAAAACACGAGTTTTTAGAAAATGTGTTTTATTTCATAAATGGAATCAACAAAGTATGCACATTCTACGTCATAACGACTTTCTATAGTTTGCGCATGCGTCCGGAAATAAGAAAAGCTTACTTCCACCGTTTTTTAAAATCACAGCTTCTAGAAGGTTTACATGATTTCGTAAAAAACACGAGTTTTTAGAAAATGTGTTTTATGTCATAAATGGAATCTACAGAGTATGCACATTCTACGTCATAACGACTTTCTATAGTTTGCGCATGCATCCGGAAATAAGAAAAGCTTACTTCCACTGTTTTTTAAAATCACAGCTTCTAGAAGGTTTACATGATTTCGTAAAAAACACGAGTTTTCAGAAAATGTGTTTTATTTCATAAATGGAATCTACAAAGTATGCACATTCTACGTCATAACGAATTTCTATAGTTTGCGCATGCCTCCAGAAATAAGAAAAGCTTACTTCCCCCGTTTTTTAAAATCACAGCTTCTACAAGGTTTACATGATTTCTTAAAAAACACGAGTTTTTAGAAAATGTGTTTTATTTCATAAATGGAATCAACAAAGTATGCACATTCTACGTCATAACGACTTTCTATAGTTTGCGCATGCGTTGGGAAATAAGAAAAGCTTACTTCCCCCGTTTTTTAAAATCACAGCTTCTACAAGGTTTACATGATTTCTTAAAAAACACGAGTTTTTAGAAAATGTGTTTTATTTCATAAATGGAATCAACAAAGTATGCACATTCTACATCATAACGACTTTCTATAGTTTGCGCATGCGTCCGGAAATAAGAAAAGCTTACTTCCACCATTTCTTAAAATCACGGATTCTAGAAGGTTTACATGATTTCGTAAAAAACACGAGTTTTTAGAAAATGTGTTTTATTTCTTAAATGGAATCTACAAAGTATGCACATTCTACGTCATAACGACTTTCTATAGTTTGCGCATGCGTCCGGAAATAATAAAAGCTTACTTCCCCCATTTTTTAAAATCACAGCTTCTAGAAGGTTTACATGATTTCTTAAAAAACACGAGTTTTTAGAAAATGTGTTTTATTTCATAATTGGAATCAAAAAAGTATGCACATTCTACTTCATAACGACTTTCTATAGTTTGCGCATGCATTTGGAAATAAGAAAAGCTTAGTTCCGCCGTTTTTTAAAATCACAGCTTCTAGAAGGTTTACATGATTTGTTAAAAAACACGAGTTTTTAGAAAATGTGTTTTATTTCATAAATGGAATCAACAAAGTATGCACATTCTACGTCATAACGACTTTCTATAGTTTGCGCATGCGTCCGGAAATAAGAAAAGCTTACTTCCACCGTTTTTTAAAATCACAGCTTCTAGAAGGTTTACATGATTTCGTAAAAAACACGAGTTTTTAGAAAATGTGTTTTAAGTCATAAATGGAATCTACAGAGTATGCACATTCTACGTCATAACGACTTTCTATAGTTTGCTCATGCGTCCGGAAATAAGAAAAGCTTACTTCCACTGTTTTTTAAAATCACAGCTTCTAGAAGGTTTACATGATTTCGTAAAAAACACGAGTTTTCAGAAAATGTGTTTTATTCCATAAATGGAATCTACAAAGTATGCACATTCTACGTCATAACGAATTTCTATAGTTTGCGCATGCGTCCAGAAATAAGAAAAGCTTACTTCCCCCGTTTTTTAAAATCACAGCTTCTACAAGGTTTACATGATTTTTTAAAAAACACGAGTTTTTAGAAAATGTGTTTTATTTCATAAATGGAAGCAACAAAGTATGCACATTATACGTCATAATGACTTTCTATAGTTTGTGCATGCGTTTGGAAATAAGAAAAGCTTACTTCCCCCGTTTTTTAAAATCACAGCTTCTACAAGGTTTACATGATTTCTTAAAAAACACGAGTTTTTAGAAAATGTGTTTTATTTCATAAATGGAATCAACAAAGTATGCACATTCTACATCATAACGACTTTCTATAGTTTGCGCATGAGTCCGGAAATAAAAAAAAGCTTACTTCCACCATTTTTTAAAATCACGGATTCTAGAAGGTTTACATGATTTCTTAAAAAACACGAGTTTTTAGAAAATGTGTTTTATTTCTTAAATGGAATCTACAAAGTATGCACATTCTACGTCATAACGACTTTCTATAGTTTGCGCATGCGTCCGGAAATAATAAGAGCTTACTTCCCCCATTTTTTAAAATCACAGCTTCTAGAAGGTTTACATGATTTCTTAAAAAACACGAGTTTTTAGAAAATGTGTTTTATTTCATAAATGGAATCAACAAAGTCTGCACATTCTACTTCATAACGACTTTCTATAGTTTGCGCATGCGTTTGGAAATAAGAAAAGCTTACTTCCCCCGTTTTTTAAAATCACAGCTTCTAGAAGGTTTACATGATTTGTTAAAAAACACGAGTTTTTAGAAAATGTGTTTTATTTCATAAATGGAATCAACAAAGTATGCACATTCTACGTCATAACGACTTTCTATAGTTTGCGCATGCGTTTGGAAATAAGAAAAGCTTACTTCCACCGTTTTTTAAAATCACAGCTTCTAGAAGGTTTACATGATTTCGTAAAAAACACGAGTTTTTAGAAAATGTGTTTTATGTCATAAATGGAATCTACAGAGTATGCACATTCTACGTCATAACGACTTTCTATAGTTTGCGTATGCGTCCGGAAATAAGAAAAGCTTACTTCCACTGTTTTTTAAAATCACAGCTTCTAGAAGGTTTACATGATTTCGTAAAAAACACGAGTTTTCAGAAAATGTGTTTTATTTCATAAATGGAATCTACAGAGTATGCACATTCTACGTCATAACGAATTTCTATAGTTTGCGTATGCGTCCGGAAATAAGAAAAGCTTACTTCCACTGTTTTTTAAAATCACAGCTTCTAGAAGGTTTACATGATTTCGTAAAAAACACGAGTTTTTAGAAAATGTGTTTTATTTCATAAATGGAATCAACAAAGTATTCACATTCTACTTCATAACGAATTTCTATAGTTTGCGCATGCGTTTGGAAATAAGAAAAGCCTTCTTCCCCCGTTTTTTAAAATCACAGCTTCTAGAAGGTTTACATGATTTGTTAAAAAACACGAGTTTTTAGAAAATGTGTTTTATTTCATAAATGGAATCAACAAAGTATGCACATTCTACGTCATAACGACTTTCTATACTTTGCGCATGCGTCCGGAAATAAGAAAAGCTTAGTTCCACTGTTTTTTAAAATCACAGCTTCTAGAAGGTTTACATGATTTCGTAAAAAACACGAGTTTTTAGAAAATGTGTTTTATGTAATAAATGGAATCTACAGAGTATGCACATTCTACGTCATAACGACTTTCTATAGTTTGCGCATGCGTCCGGAAATAAGAAAAGCTTACTTCCACTGTTTTTTAAAATCACAGCTTCTAGAAGGTTTACATGATTTCGTAAAAAACACGAGTTTTTAGAAAATGTGTTTTATTTCATAAATGGAATTTACAAAGTATGCACATTCTACGTCATAACGAATTTCTATAGTTTGCGCATGCGTCCAGAAATAAGAAAAGCTTACTTCCCCCGTTTTTTAAAATCACAGCTTCTACAAGGTTTACATGATTTCTTAAAAAACACGAGTTTTTAGAAAATGTACTTTATTTCATAAATGGAATCAACAAAGTATGCACATTCTACGTCATAACGACTTTCTATAGTTTTCGCATGCGTGTGGAAATAAGAAAAGCTTACTTCCCCCGTTTTTTAAAATCACAGCTTCTAAAAGGTTTACATGATTTCTTAAAAAACGCGAGTTTTTAGAAAATGTGTTTTATTTCATAAATGGAATCAACAAAGTATGCACATTCTACGTCATAACGAATTTCTATAGTTTGCGCATGCGTCCGGAAATAAGAAAAGCTTACTTCCCCCGTTTTTTAAAATCACAGCTTCTAGAAGGTTTACATGATTTCTTAAAAAACACGAGTTTTTAGAAAATGTGTTTTATTTCATAAATGGAATCAACAAAGTATGCACATTCTACATCATAACGACTTTCTATAGTTTGCGCATGCGTCCGGAAATAAGAAAAGCTTACTTCCACCGTTTTTTAAAATCACAGCTTCTAGAAGGTTTACATGATTTCGTAAAAACATGAGTTTTTTGAAAATGTGTTTTATTTCATAAATGGAATCTACAAAGTATGCACATTCTACGTCATAACGAATTTCTATAGTTTGCGCATGCGTCCGGAAATAAGAAAAGCTTACTTCCACCGTTTTTTAAAATCACAGCTTCTAGAAGGTTTACATGATTTCGTAAAAAACACGAGTTTTTAGAAAATGTGTTTTATTTCATAAATGGAATCTACAAAGTATGCACATTCTACTTCATAACGACTTTCTATAGTTTGTGCATGCGGCCGGAAATAAGAAAAGCTTACTTCACCGATTTTTTAAAATCACAGCTTCTAGAAGGTTTACATGATTTCGTAAAAAACACGAGTTTTTAGAAAATGTCTTTTATTTCATAAATAGAATCTACAAAGTATGCACATTCTACGTCATAACGAATTTCTATAGTTTGCGCATGCGTCCGGAAATAAGAAAAGCTTACTTCCAGCGTTTTTTAAAATCGCAGCTTCTAGAAGGTTTATATGATTTCGTAAAAAACACGAGTTTTTAGAAAATGTTTTTATTTCATAAATGGAATCTACAAAGTATGCACATTCTACGTCATAACGAATTTCTATAGTTTGTGTATTTGACCGGAAATAAGAAAAGCTTACTTCCAGAGTTTTTTAAAATCACAGCTTCTAGAATGTTTACATGATTTCTTAAAAAACACGAGTTTTTAGAAAATGTGTTTTATTTCATAAATGGAATCTACAAAGTACGCACATTCTTCGTCATAACGACTTTATATAGTTTGCGCATGCGTTTGGAAAAAAGAAAAGCTTACTTCCCCCGTTTTTTAAAATCACGGATTCTAGAAGGTTTACATGATTTCTTAAAAAACATGAGTTTTTAGAAAATGTGTTCTATTTCATAAATGGAATCAACAAAGTATGCACATTCTACGTCATAAATTATTTCTATAGTTTGCACATGCGTCCGGAAATAAGAAAAGCTTACTTGCACCGTTTTTTAAAATCACAGCTTCTAGAAGGTTTACATGATTTCGTAAAAAACATGAGTTTTTTGAAAATGTGTTTTATTTCATAAATGGAATCTACAAAGTATGCACATTCTACGTCATAACGAATTTCTATAGTTTGCGCATGCGTCCGGAAATAAGAAAAGCTTACTTCCACCGTTTTTTAAAATCACAGCTTCTAGAAGGTTTACATGATTTCGTAAAAAACACGAGTTTTTAGAAAATGTGTTTTATTTCATAAATGGAATCTGCAAAGTATGCACATTCTACGTGATAACGACTTTCTATAGTTTGCGCATGCGGCCGGAAATAAGAAAAGCTTACTTCCCCCGTTTTTTAAAATCACAGCTTCTAGAAGGTTTACATGATTTCGTAAAAAACACGAGTTTTTAGAAAATGTGTTTTATTTCATAAATGGAATCAACACAGTATGCACATTCTACGTCATAACGACTTTCTATAGTTTGCGCATCCGTTTGGAAATAAGAAAAGCTTACTTCCCCCGTTTTTTAAAATCACAGCTTCTAGAAGGTTTACATGATTTCTTAAAAAACACGAGTTTTTAGAAAATGTGTTTTCTTTCATAAATGGAATCAACAAAGTATGCACATTCTACGTCATAACGACTTTCTATAGTTTGTGCATGCATTTGGAAATAAGAAAAGCTTACTTCCCCTGTTTTTTAAAATCACAGCTTCTAGAATGTTTACATGATTTCTTAAAAAACACGAGTTTTTAGAAAATGTGTTTTATTTCATAAATGGAATCAACAAAGTATGCACATTCTACGTCATAACGACTTTCTATAGTTTGCGCATGCGCCCGGAAATAAGAAAAGCTTACTTCTATCGTTTTTTAAAATCACAGCTTCTAGAAGGTTTACATGATTTCGTAAAAACATGAGTTTTTTTAAAATGTGTTTTATTTCATAAATGGAATCTACAAAGTATGCACATTCTATGTCATAACGAATTTCTATAGTTTTCGCATGCGTACGGAAATAAGAAAAGCTTACTTCCACCGTTTTTTAAAATCACAGCTTCTAGAAGGTTTACATGATTTCGTAAAAAACACGACTTTTTAGAAAATGTGTTTTATTTCATAAATGGAATCTACAAAGTATGCACATTCTACGTCATAACGACTTTCTATAGTTTGTGTATTCGACCGGAAATAAGAAAAGCTTACTTCCACAGTTTTTTAAAATCACAGCTTCTAGAATGTTTACATGATTTCGTAAAAAACACGAGTTTTTAGAGAATGTGTTTTATTTCATAAATGGAATCTACAAAGTACGCAGATTCTTCGTCATAACGACTTTCTATAGTTTGCGCATGCGTTTGGAAACAAGAAAAGTTAACTTCCCCCGTTTTTTAAAATCACGGATTCTAGAAGGTTTACATGATTTGTTAAAAAACATGAGTTTTTAGAAAATGTGTTTTATTTCATAAATGGAATCAACAAAGTATGCACATTCTATGTCATAACGAATTTCTATAGTTTGCACATGCGTCCGGAAATAAGAAAAGCTTACTTGCACCGTTTTTTAAAATCACAGCTTCTAGAAGGTTGACATGATTTCGTAAAAAACACGAGTTTTCAGAAAATGTGTTTTATTTCATAAATGGAATCTACAAAGTATGCACATTCTACGTCATAATGACTTTCTATAGTTTGCGCATGCGTCCGGAAATAAGAAAAGCTTACTTCCACTGTTTTTTAAAATCACAGCTTCTAGAAGGTTTACATGATTTCGTAAAAAACACGAGTTTTTAGAAAATGTGTTTTATTTCATAAATGGAATTTACAAAGTATGCACATTCTACGTCATAACGAATTTCTATAGTTTGCGCATGCGTCCGGAAATAAGAAAAGCTTACTTCCCCCGTTTTTTAAAATCACAACTTCCTGAAGGTTTACATTATTTCTTAAAAAACACGAGTTTTTAGAAAATATGTTTTATTTCATAAATGGAATCAACAAAGTATGCACATTCTACGTCATAACGACTTTCTATAGTTTGCGCATGCGTCCGGAAATAACAAAAGCTTACTTCTACCGTTTTTTAAAATCACAGCTTCTAGAAGGTTTACATGATTTCGTAAAAACATGAGTTTTTTGAAAATGTGTTTTATTTCATAAATGGAATCTACAAAGTATGCACATTCTACGTCATAACGAATTTCTATAGTTTGCGCATGCGTACGGAAATAAGAAAAGCTTACTTCCACCGTTTTTTAAAATCACAGCTTCTAGAAGGTTTACATGATTTCGTAAAAAACACGACTTTTTAGAAAATGTGTTTTATTTCATAAATGGAATCTACAAAGTATGCACATTCTACGTCATAACGACTTTCTATAGTTTGTGTATTCGACCGGAAATAAGAAAAGCTTACTTCCACAGTTTTTTAAAATCACAGCTTCTAGAATGTTTACATGATTTCGTAAAAAACACGAGTTTTTAGAGAATGTGTTTTATTTCATAAATGGAATCTACAAAGTACGCACATTCTTCGTCATAACGACTTTCTATAGTTTGCGCATGCGTTTGAAAACAAGAAAAGCTTACTTCCCCCGTTTTTTAAAATCACGGATTCTAGAAGGTTTACATGATTTCTTAAAAAACATGAGTTTTTAGAAAATGTGTTTTATTTCATAAATGGAATCAACAAAGTATGCACATTCTATGTCATAACGAATTTCTATAGTTTGCGCATGCGTCCGGAAATAAGAAAAGCTTACTTGCACCATTTTTTAAAATCACAGCTTCTAGAAGGTTTACATGATTTCGTAAAAAACATCAGTTTTTTGAAAATGTGTTTTATTTCATAAATGGAATCTGCAAAGTATGCACATTCTACGTCATAACGAATTTCTATAGTTTGCGCATGCTTCCGGAAATAAGAAAAGCTTACTTCCACCGTTTTTTAAAATCACAGCTTCTAGAAGGTTTACATGATTTCGTAAAAAACACGAGTTTTCAGAAAATGTGTTTTATTTCATAAATGGAATCTACAAAGTATGCACATTCTACGTCATAACGACTTTCTATAGTTTGCGCATGCAGCCGGAAATAAGAAAAGCTTACTTCCCCCGTTTTTTAAAATTACAGCTTCTAGAAGGTTTACATGATTTCGTAAAAAACACGAGTTTTTAGAAAATGTGTTTTATTTCATAAATGGAATCTACAAAGTATGCAAATTCTACGTCATAACGAATTTCTATAGTTTGCGCATGCGTCCGGAAATAAGAAAAGCTTACTTCCACCGTTTTTAAAATCACAGCTTCTAGAAGGTTTACATGATTTCGTAAAAAACACGAGTTTTTAGAAAATGTGTTTTATTTCATAAATGGAATCTGCAAAGTATGCACATTCTACGTCATAACGACTTTCTATAGTTTGCGCATGCGGCCGGAAATAAGAAAAGCTTACTTCCCCCGTTTTTTAAAATCACAGCTTCTAGAAGGTTTACATGATTTCGTAAAAAACACGAGTTTTTAGAAAATGTGTTTTATTTCATAAATGGAATCAACAAAGTATGCACATTCTACGTCATAACGACTTTCTATAGTTTGCTTATGCATTTGGAAATAAGAAAAGCTTACTTCCCCTGTTTTTTAAAATCACAGCTTCTACAAGGTTTACATGATTTCTTAAAAAACACGAGTTTTTAGAAAATGTATTTTATTTCATAAATGGAATCAACAAAGTATGCACATTCTACATCATAACGACTTTCTATAGTTTGCGCATGCGTCCGTAAATAAGAAAAGCTTACTTCCACCATTTTTTAAAATCACGGATTCTAGAAGGTTTACATGATTTCGTAAAAAACACGAGTTTTTAGAAAATGTGTTTTATTTCTTAAATGGAATCTACAAAGTATGCACATTCTACGTCATAACGACTTTCTATAGTTTGCGCATGCATTTGGAAATAAGAAAAGCTTACTTCCCCCGTTTTTTAAAATCACAGCTTCTAGAAGGTTTACATGATTTGTTAAAAAACACGAGTTTTTAGAAAATGTGTTTTATTTCATAAATGGAATCAACAAAGTATGCACATTCTACGTCATAACGACTTTCTATAGTTTGCGCATGCGTTTGGAAATAAGAAAAGCTTACTTCCACCGTTTTTTAAAATCACAGCTTCTAGAAGGTTTACATGATTTCGTAAAAAACACGAGTTTTTAGAAAATGTGTTTTATGTCATAAATGGAATCTACAGAGTATGCACATTCTACGTCATAACGACTTTCTATAGTTTGCGCATGCGTCCGAAAATAAGAAAAGCTTACTTCCACTATTTTTTAAAATCACAGCTTCTAGAAGGTTTACATGATTTCGTAAAAAACACGAGTTTTTAGAAAATGTGTTTTATTTCATAAATGTAATTTACAAAGTATGCACATTCTACGTCATAACGAATTTCTATAGTTCGCGCATGCGTCCGGAAATAAGAAAAGCTTACTTCCCCCTTTTTTTAAAATCACAGCTTCATGAAGGTTTACAGGATTTCTTAAAAAACACGAGTTTTTAGAAAATGTGTTTTATTTCATAAATGGAATCAACAAAGTATGCACATTCTACGTCATAACGACTTTCTATAGTTTGCGCATGCGTCCAGAAATAAGAAAAGCTTACTTCTACCGTTTTTTAAAATCACAGCTTCTAGAAGGTTTATATGATTTCGTAAAAACATGAGTTTTTTGAAAATGTGTTTTATTTCATAAATGGAATCTACAAAGTATGCACATTCTACGTCATAACGAATTTCTATAGTTTGCGCATGCGTACGGAAATAAGAAAAGCTTACTTCCACCGTTTTTTAAAATCACAGCTTCTAGAAGGTTTACATGATTTCGTAAAAAACACGAGTTTTTAGAAAATGTGTTTTATTTCTTAAATGGAATCTACAAAGTATGCACATTCTACATCATATAGACTTTCTATAGTTTGCGCATGCGTCCGGAAATAATAAAAGCTTACTTCCACCGTTTTTTAAAATCACAGCTTCTAGAAGGTTTACATGATTTCGTAAAAAACACGACTTTTTAGAAAATGTGTTTTATTTCATAAATGGAATCTACAAAGTATGCACATTCTACGTCATAACGACTTTCTATAGTTCGTGTGTTCGACCGGAAATAAGAAAAGCTTACTTCCACAGTTTTTTAAAATCACAGCTTCTAGAATGTTTACATGATTTCGTAAAAAACACGTGTTTTTAGAGAATGTGTTTTATTTCATAAATGGAATCTACAAAGTACGCACATTCTTCGTCATAACGACTTTCTATAGTTTGCGCATGCGTTTGAAAACAAGAAAAGCTTACTTCCCCCGTTTTTTAAAATCACGGATTCTAGAAGGTTTACATGATTTCTTAAAAAACATGAGTTTTTAGAAAATGTGTTTTATTTCATAAATGGAATCAACAAAGTATGCACATTCTATGTCATAACGAATTTCTATAGTTTGCGCATGTGTCCAGAAATAAGAAAAGCTTACTTGCACCATTTTTTAAAATCACAGCTTCTAGAAGGTTTACATGATTTCGTAAAAAACATGAGTTTTTTGAAAATGTGTTTTATTTCATAAATGGAATCTTCAAAGTATGCACATTCTACGTCATAACGAATTTCTATAGTTTGCGCATGCGTCCAGAAATAAAAAAAGCTTACTTCCACCGTTTTTTAAAATCACAGCTTCTAGAAGGTTTACATGATTTCGTAAAAAACACGAGTTTTCAGAAAATGTGTTTTATTTCATAAATGGAATCTACAAAGTATGCACATTCTACGTCATAACGATTTCTATAGTTTGCGCATGCGTCCGGAAATAAGAAAAGCTTACTTCCACCATTTTTTAAAATCACCGCTTCTAGAAGGTTTGCATGATTTCGTAAAAACATGAGTTTTTTGAAAATGTGTTTTATTTCATAAATGGAATCTACAAAGTATGCACATTCTACGTCATAACGAATTTCTATAGTTTGCGCATGCGTCCGGAAATAAGAAAAGCTTACTTCCAGCTTTTTTTAAAATCGCAGCTTCTAGAAGGTTTATATGATTTCGTAAAAAACACGAGTTTTTAGAAAATGTGTTTTATTTCATAAATGGAATCTACAAAGTATGCACATTCTACGTCATAACGAATTTCTATACTTTGTATATTTGACCGGAAATAAGAAAAGCTTACTTCCAGAGTTTTTTAAAATCACAGCTTCTAGAATGTTTACATGATTTCTTAAAAAACACAAGTTTTTAGAAAATGTGTTTTATTTCATAAATGGAATCTACAAAGTATGCACATTCTTCGTCATAACGACTTTATATAGTTTGCGCAAGCGTTTGGAAATAAGAAAAGCTTACTTCCCCCGTTTTTTAAAATCACAGATTCTAGAAGGTTTACATGATTTCTTAAAAAACATGAGTTTTTAGAAAATGTGTTTTATTTCATAAATGAAATCAACAAAGTATGCACATTCTACGTCCTAACGAATTTCTATAGTTTGCACATGCGTCCGGAAATAAGAAAAGCTTACTTCCACCGTTTTTTAAAATCAGAGCTTCTAGAAGGTTTACATGATTTCGTAAAAACATGAGTTTTTTGAAAATGTGTTTTATTTCATAAATGGAATCTACAAAGTATGCACATTCTATGTCATAACGAATTTCTATAGTTTGCGCATGCGTCCGGAAATAAGAAAAGCTTACTTCCACCGTTTTTTAAAATCACAGCTTCTAGAAGGTTTACATGATTTCGTAAAAAACACGAGTTTTTAGAAAATGTGTTTTATTTCATAAATGGAATCTACAAAGTATGCACATTCTACGTCATAACGACTTTCTATAGTTTGCGCATGCGGGCGGAAATAAGAAAAGCTTACTTCCCCCGTTTTTTAAAATCACAGCTTCTAGAAGGTTTACATGATTTCGTAAAAAACATGAGTTTTTAGAAAATGTGTTTTATTTCATAAATGGAATCAACAAAGTATGCACATTCTACGTCATAACGACTTTCTATAGTTTGCGCATGCGTTTGGAAATAAGAAAAGCTTAGTTCCGCCGTTTTTTAAAATCACAGCTTCTACAAGGTTTACATGATTTCTTAAAAAACACGAGTTTTTAGAAAATGTGTTTTATTTCATAAATGGAATCAACAAAGTATGCACATTCTACATCATAACGACTTTCTATAGTTTGCGCATGCGTCCGGAAATAAGAAAAGCTTACTTCCACTATTTTTTAAAATCACGGATTCTAGAAGGTTTACATGATTTCGTAAAAAACATGAGTTTTTAGAAAATGTGTTTTATTTCTTAAATGGAATCTACAAAGTATGCACATTCTACATCATAACGACTTTCTATAGTTTGCGCATGCGTCCGGAAATAATAAAAGCTTACTTCCCCCGTTTTTTAAAATCACAGCTTCTAGAAGGTTTACATGATTTCTTAAAAAACACGAGTTTTTAGAAAATGTGTTTTATTTCATAAATGGAATCAACAAAGTATGCACATTCTACTTCATAACGACTTTCTATAGTTTGCGCATGCGTTTTGAAATAAGAAAAGCCTTCTTCCCCCGTTTTTTAAAATCACAGCTTCTAGAAGGTTTACATGATTTGTTAAAAAACACGAGTTTTTACAAAATGTGTTTTATTTCATAAATGGAATCAACAAAGTATGCACATTCTACGTCATAACGACTTTCTATAGTTTGCGCATGCGGCCGGAAATAAGAAAAGCTTACTTCCACCGTTTTTTAAAATCATAGCTTCTAGAAGGTTTACATGATTTCGTAAAAAACACGAGTTTTTAGAAAATGTGTTTTATGTCATAAATGGAATCTACAGAGTATGCACATTCTACGTCATAACGACTTTCTATAGTTTGCGCATGCGTCCGGAAATAAGAAAAGCTTACTTCCACTGTTTTTTAAAATCACAGCTTCTAGAAGGTTTACATGATTTCGTAAAAAACACGAGTTTTCAGAAAATGTGTTTTATTTCATAAATGGAATCCACAAAGTATGCACATTCTACGTCATAACGAATTTCTATAGTTTGCGCATGCGTCCAGAAATAAGAAAAGCTTACTTCCCCCGTTTTTTAAAATCACAGCTTCTACAAGGTTTACATGATTTCTTAAAAAACACGAGTTTTTAGAAAATGTGTTTTATTTCATAAATGGAATCAACAAAGTATGCACATTCTACGTCATAACGACTTTCTATAGTTTGCGCATGCGTTGGGAAATAAGAAAAGCTTACTTCCCCCGTTTTTTAAAATCACAGCTTCTACAAGGTTTACATGATTTCTTAAAAAACACGAGTTTTTAGAAAATGTGTTTTATTTCATAAATGGAATCAACAAAGTATGCACATTCTACATCATAACGACTTTCTATAGTTTGCGCATGCGTCCGGAAATAAGAAAAGCTTACTTCCACCATTTCTTAAAATCACGGATTCTAGAAGGTTTACATGATTTCGTAAAAAACACGAGTTTTTAGAAAATGTGTTTTATTTCTTAAATGGAATCTACAAAGTATGCACATTCTACGTCATAACGACTTTCTATAGTTTGCGCATGCGTCCGGAAATAATAAAAGCTTACTTCCCCCATTTTTTAAAATCACAGCTTCTAGGAGGTTTACATGATTTCTTAAAAAACACGAGTTTTTAGAAAATGTGTTTTATTTCATAATTGGAATCAAAAAAGTATGCACATTCTACTTCATAACGACTTTCTATAGTTTGCGCATGCATTTGGAAATAAGAAAAGCTTACTTCCGCCGTTTTTTAAAATCACAGCTTCTAGAAGGTTTACATGATTTGTTAAAAAACACGAGTTTTTAGAAAATGTGTTTTATTTCATAAATGGAATCAACAAAGTATGCACATTCTACGTCATAACGAATTTCTATAGTTTGCGCATGCGTCCAGAAATAAGAAAAGATTACTTCCCCCGTTTTTTAAAATCACAGCTTCTACAAGGTTTACATGATTTCTTAAAAAACACGAGTTTTTAGAAAATGTGTTTTATTTCATAAATGGAATCAACAAAGTATGCACATTCTACGTCATAACGACTTTCTATAGTTTGCGCATGCGTTTGGAAATAAGAAAAGCTTAGTTCCGCCGTTTTTTAAAATCACAGCTTCTACAAGGTTTACATGATTTCTTAAAAAACACGAGTTTTTAGAAAATGTGTTTTATTTCATAAATGGAATCAACAAAGTATGCACATTCTACATCATAACGACTTTCTATAGTTTGCGCATGCGTCCGGAAATAAGAAAAGCTTACTTCCACCATTTTTTAAAATCACGGATTCTAGAAGGTTTACATGATTTCGTAAAAAACACGAGTTTTTAGAAAATGTGTTTTATTTCTTAAATGGAATCTACAAAGTATGCACATTCTACGTCATAACGACTTTCTATAGTTTGCGCATGCGTCCGGAAATAATAAAAGCTTACTTCCCCCATTTTTTAAAATCACAGCTTCTAGAAGGTTTACATGATTTCTTAAAAAACACGAGTTTTTAGAAAATGTGTTTTATTTCATAAATGGAATCAAAAAAGTATGCACATTCTACTTCATAACGACTTTCTATAGTTTGCGCATGCATTTGGAAATAAGAAAAGCTTACTTCCGCCGTTTTTTAAAATCACAGCTTCTAGAAGTTTTACATGATTTGTTAAAAAACATGAGTTTTTAGAAAATGTGTTTTATTTCATAAATGGAATCAACAAAGTATGCACATTCTACGTCATAACGACTTTCTATAGTTTGCGCATGCGTCCGGAAATAAGAAAAGCTTACTTCCACCGTTTTTTAAAATCACAGCTTCTAGAAGGTTTACATGATTTCGTAAAAAACACGAGTTTTTAGAAAATGTGTTTTATGTCATAAATGGAATCTACAGAGTATGCACATTCTACGTCATAACGACTTTCTATAGTTTGCGCATGCGTCCGGAAATAAGAAAAGCTTACTTCCACTGTTTTTTAAAATCACAGCTTCTAGAAGGTTTACATGATTTCGTAAAAAACACGAGTTTTCAGAAAATGTGTTTTATTTCATAAATGGAATCTACAAAGTATGCACATTCTACGTCATAACGAATTTCTATAGTTTGCGCATGCGTCCAGAAATAAGAAAAGCTTACTTCCCCCGTTTTTTAAAATCACAGCTTCTACAAGGTTTACATGATTTCTTAAAAAACACGAGTTTTTAGAAAATGTGTTTTATTTCATAAATGGAATCAACAAAGTATGCACATTCTACGTCATAACGACTTTCTATAGTTTGTGCATGCGTTGGGAAATAAGAAAAGCTTACTTCCCCCGTTTTTTAAAATCACAGCTTCTACAAGGTTTACATGATTTCTTAAAAAACACGAGTTTTTAGAAAATGTGTTTTATTTCATAAATGGAATCAACAAAGTATGCACATTCTACATCATAACGACTTTCTATAGTTTGCGCATGCGTCCGGAAATAAGAAAAGCTTACTTCCACCATTTCTTAAAAGCACGGATTCTAGAAGGTTTATATGATTTCGTAAAAAACACGAGTTTTTAGAAAATGTGTTTTATTTCTTAAATGGAATCTACAAAGTATGCACATTCTACGTCATAACGACTTTCTATAGTTTGCGCATGCGTCCGGAAATAATAAAAGCTTACTTCCCCCATTTTTTAAAATCACAGCTTCTAGAAGGTTTACATGATTTCTTAAAAAACACGAGTTTTTAGAAAATGTGTATTATTTCATAATTGGAATCAAAAAAGTATGCACATTCTACTTCATAACGACTTTCTATAGTTTGCGCATGCATTTGGAAATAAGAAAAGCTTACTTCCGCCGTTTTTTAAAATCACAGCTTCTAGAAGGTTTACATGATTTGTTAAAAAACACGAGTTTTTAGAAAATGTGTTTTATTTCATAAATGGAATCAACAAAGTATGCACATTCTACGTCATAACGACTTTCTATAGTTTGCGCATGCGTCCGGAAATAAGAAAAGCTTACTTCCACCGTTTTTTAAAATCACAGCTTCTAGAAGGTTTACATCATTTCGTAAAAAACACGAGTTTTTAGAAAATGTGTTTTATGTCATAAATGGAATCTACAGAGTATGCACATTCTACGTCATAACGACTTTCTATAGTTTGCGCATGCGTCCGGAAATAAGAAAAGCTTACTTCCACTGTTTTTTAAAATCACAGCTTCTAGAAGGTTTACATGATTTCGTAAAAAACACGAGTTTTCAGAAAATGTGTTTTATTCCATAAATGGAATCTACAAAGTATGCACATTCTACGTCATAATGAATTTCTATAGTTTGCGCATGCGTCCAGAAATAAGAAAAGCTTACTTCCCCCGTTTTTTAAAATCACAGCTTCTACAAGGTTTACATGATTTTTCAAAAAACACGAGTTTTTAGAAAATGTGTTTTATTTCATAAATGGAATCAACAAAGTATGCACATTCTACGTCATAACGACTTTCTATAGTTTGTGCATGCGTTTGGAAATAAGAAAAGCTTACTTCCCCCGTTTTTTAAAATCACAGCTTCTACAAGGTTTACATGATTTCTTAAAAAACACGAGTTTTTAGAAAATGTGTTTTATTTCATAAATGGAATCAACAAAGTATGCACATTCTACATCATAACGACTTTCTATAGTTTGCGCATGAGTCCGGAAATAAAAAAAAGCTTACTTCCACCATTTTTTAAAATCACGGATTCTAGAAGGTTTACATGATTTCGTAAAAAAACACGAGTTTTTAGAAAATGTGTTTTATTTCTTAAATGGAATCTACAAAGTATGCACATTCTACGTCATAACGACTTTCTATAGTTTGCGCATGCGTCCGGAAATAATAAGAGCTTACTTCCCCCATTTTTTAAAATCACAGCTTCTAGAAGGTTTACATGATTTCTTAAAAAACACGAGTTTTTAGAAAATGTGTTTTATTTCATAAATGGAATCAACAAAGTATGCACATTCTACTTCATAACGACTTTCTATAGTTTGCGCATGCGTTTGGAAATAAGAAAAGCTTACTTCCCCCGTTTTTTAAAATCACAGCTTCTAGAAGGTTTACATGATTTGTTAAAAAACACGAGTTTTTAGAAAATGTGTTTTATTTCATAAATGGAATCAACAAAGTATGCACATTCTACGTCATAACGACTTTCTATAGTTTGCGCATGCGTTTGGAAATAAGAAAAGCTTACTTCCACCGTTTTTTAAAATCACAGCTTCTAGAAGGTTTACATGATTTCGTAAAAAACACGAGTTTTTAGAAAATGTGTTTTATGTCATAAATGGAATCTACAGAGTATGCACATTCTACGTCATAACGACTTTCTATAGTTTGCGTATGCGTCCGGAAATAAGAAAAGCTTACTTCCACTGTTTTTTAAAATCACAGCTTCTAGAAGGTTTACATGATTTCGTAAAAAACACGAGTTTTCAGAAAATGTGTTTTATTTCATAAATGGAATCTACAAAGTATGCACATTCTACGTCATAACGAATTTCTATAGTTTGCGCATGCGTCCAGAAATAAGAAAAGCTTACTTCCCCCGTTTTTTAAAATCACAGCTTCTACAAGGTTTACATGATTTCTTAAAAAACACGAGTTTTTAGAAAATGTGTTTTATTTCATAAATGGAATCAACAAAGTATGCACATTCTACGTCATAACGACTTTCTATAGTTTGCGCATGCGTTGGGAAATAAGAAAAGCTTACTTCCCCCGTTTTTTAAAATCACAGCTTCTACAAGGTTTACATGATTTCTTAAAAAACACGAGTTTTTAGAAAATGTGTTTTATTTCATAAATGGAATCAACAAAGTATGCACATTCTACATCATAACGACTTTCTATAGTTTGCGCATGCGTCCGGAAATAAGAAAAGCTTACTTCCACCATTTCTTAAAATCACGGATTCTAGAAGGTTTACATGATTTCGTAAAAAACACGAGTTTTTAGAAAATGTGTTTTATTTCTTAAATGGAATCTACAAAGTATGCACATTCTACGTCATAACGACTTTCTATAGTTTGCGCATGCGTCCGGAAATAATAAAAGCTTACTTCCCCCATTTTTTAAAATCACAGCTTCTAGAAGGTTTACATGATTTCTTAAAAAACACGAGTTTTTAGAAAATGTGTTTTATTTCATAATTCGAATAAAAAAAGTATGCACATTCTACTTCATAACGACTTTCTATAGTTTGCGCATGCATTTGGAAATAAGAAAAGCTTACTTCCGCCGTTTTTTAAAATCACAGCTTCTAGAAGGTTTACATGATTTGTTAAAAAACACGAGTTTTTAGAAAATGTGTTTTATTTCATAAATGGAATCAACAAAGTATGCACATTCTACGTCATAACGAATTTCTATAGTTTGCGCATGCGTCCAGAAATAAGAAAAGCTTACTTCCCCCGTTTTTTAAAATCACAGCTTCTACAAGGTTTACATGATTTCTTAAAAAACACGAGTTTTTAGAAAATGTGTTTTATTTCATAAATGGAATCAACAAAGTATGCACATTCTACGTCATAACGACTTTCTATAGTTTGCGCATGCGTTTGGAAATAAGAAAAGCTTAGTTCCGCCGTTTTTTAAAATCACAGCTTCTACAAGGTTTACATGATTTCTTAAAAAACACGAGTTTTTAGAAAATGTGTTTTATTTCCTAAATGGAATCAACAAAGTATGCACATTCTACATCATAACGACTTTCTATAGTTTGCGCATGCGTCCGGAAATAAGAAAAGCTTACTTCCACCATTTTTTAAAATCACGGATTCTAGAAGGTTTACATGATTTCGTAAAAAACACGAGTTTTTAGAAAATGTGTTTTATTTCTTAAATGGAATCTACAAAGTATGCACATTCTACGTCATAACGACTTTCTATAGTTTGCGCATGCGTCCGGAAATAATAAAAGCTTACTTCCCCCATTTTTTAAAATCACAGCTTCTAGAAGGTTTACATGATTTCTTAAAAAACACGAGTTTTTAGAAAATGTGTTTTATTTCATAAATGGAATCAAAAAAGTATGCACATTCTACTTCATAACGACTTTCTATAGTTTGCGCATGCATTTGGAAATAAGAAAAGCTTACTTCCGCCGTTTTTTAAAATCACAGCTTCTAGAAGTTTTACATGATTTGTTAAAAAACACGAGTTTTTAGAAAATGTGTTTTATTTCATAAATGGAGACAACAAAGTATGCACATTCTACGTCATAACGACTTTCTATAGTTTGCGCATGCGTCCGGAAATAAGAAAAGCTTACTTCCACCGTTTTTTAAAATCACAGCTTCTAGAAGGTTTACATGATTTCGTAAAAAACACGAGTTTTTAGAAAATGTTTTTTATGTCATAAATGGAATCTACAGAGTATGCACATTCTACGTCATAACGACTTTCTATAGTTTGCGCATGCGTCCGGAAATAAGAAAAGCTTACTTCCACTGTTTTTTAAAATCACAGCTTCTAGAAGGTTTACATGATTTCGTAAAAAACACGAGTTTTCAGAAAATGTGTTTTATTTCATAAATGGAATCTACAAAGTATGCACATTCTACGTCATAACGAATTTCTATAGTTTGCGCATGCGTCCAGAAATAAGAAAAGCTTACTTCCCCCGTTTTTTAAAATCACAGCTTCTACAAGGTTTACATGATTTCTTAAAAAACACGAGTTTTTAGAAAATGTGTTTTATTTCATAAATGGAATCAACAAAGTATGCACATTCTACGTCATAATGACTTTCTATAGTTTGCGCATGCGTTGGGAAATAAGAAAAGCTTACTTCCCCCGTTTTTTAAAATCACAGCTTCTACAAGGTTTACATGATTTCTTAAAAAACACGAGTTTTTAGAAAATGTGTTTTATTTCATAAATGGAATCAACAAAGTATGCACATTCTACATCATAACGACTTTCTATAGTTTGCGCATGCGTCCGGAAATAAGAAAAGCTTACTTCCACCATTTCTTAAAATCACGGATTCTAGAAGGTTTACATGATTTCGTAAAAAACACGAGTTTTTAGAAAATGTGTTTTATTTCTTAAATGGAATCTACAAAGTATGCACATTCTACGTCATAACGACTTTCTATAGTTTGCGCATGCGTCCGGAAATAATAAAAGCTTACTTCCCCCATTTTTTAAAATCACAGCTTCTAGAAGGTTTACATGATTTCTTAAAAAACACGAGTTTTTAGAAAATGTGTTTTATTTCATAATTGGAATCAAAAAAGTATGCACATTCTACTTCATAACGACTTTCTATAGTTTGCGCATGCATTTGGAAATAAGAAAAGCTTACTTCCGTCGTTTTTTAAAATCACAGCTTCTAGAAGGTTTACATGATTTGTTAAAAAACACGAGTTTTTAGAAAATGTGTTTTATTTCATAAATGGAATCAACAAAGTATGCACATTCTACGTCATAACGACTTTCTATAGTTTGCGCATGCGTCCGGAAATAAGAAAAGCTTACTTCCACCGTTTTTTAAAATCACAGCTTCTAGAAGGTTTACATGATTTCGTAAAAAACACGAGTTTTTAGAAAATGTGTTTTATGTCATAAATGGAATCTACAGAGTATGCACATTCTACGTCATAACGACTTTCTATAGTTTGCGCATGCGTCCGGAAATAAGAAAAGCTTACTTCCACTGTTTTTTAAAATCACAGCTTCTAGAAGGTTTACATGATTTCGTAAAAAACACGAGTTTTCAGAAAATGTGTTTTATTCCATAAATGGAATCTACAAAGTATGCACATTCTACGTCATAACGAATTTCTATAGTTTGCGCATGCGTCCAGAAATAAGAAAACCTTACTTCCCCCGTTTTTTAAAATCACAGCTTCTACAAGGTTTACATGATTTTTTAAAAAACACGAGTTTTTAGAAAATGTGTTTTATTTCATAAATGGAATCAACAAAGTATGCACATTCTACATCATAACGACTTTCTATAGTTTGTGCATGCGTTTGGAAATAAGAAAAGCTTACTTCCCCCGTTTTTTAAAATCACAGCTTCTACAAGGTTTACATGATTTCTTAAAAAACACGAGTCTTTAGAAAATGTGTTTTATTTCATAAATGGAATCAACAAAGTATGCACATTCTACATCATAACGACTTTCTATAGTTTGCGCATGAGTCCGGAAATAAAAAAAAGCTTACTTCCACCATTTTTTAAAATCACGGATTCTAGAAGGTTTACATGATTTCGTAAAAAAACACGAGTTTTTAGAAAATGTGTTTTATTTCTTAAATGGAATCTACAAAGTATGCACATTCTACGTCATAACGACTTTCTATAGTTTGCGCATGCGTCCGGAAATAATAAGAGCTTACTTCCCCCATTTTTTAAAATCACAGCTTCTAGAAGTTTTACATGATTTCTTAAAAAACACGAGTTTTTAGAAAATGTGTTTTATTTCATAAATGGAATCAACAAAGTATGCACATTCTACTTCATAACGACTTTCTATAGTTTGCGCATGCGTTTGGAAATAAGAAAAGCTTACTTCCCCCGTTTTTTAAAATCACAGCTTCTAGAAGGTTTACATGATTTGTTAAAAAACACGAGTTTTTAGAAAATGTGTTTTATTTCATAAATGGAATGAACAAAGTATGCACATTCTACGTCATAACGACTTTCTATAGTTTGCGCATGCGTTTGGAAATAAGAAAAGCTTACTTCCACCGTTTTTTAAAATCACAGCTTCTAGAAGGTTTACATGATTTCGTAAAAAACACGAGTTTTTAGAAAATGTGTTTTATGTCATAAATGGAATCTACAGAGTATGCACAATCTACGTCATAACGACTTTCTATAGTTTGCGCATGCGTCCGGAAATAAGAAAAGCTTACTTCCACTGTTTTTTAAAATCACAGCTTCTAGAAGGTTTACATGCTTTCGTAAAAAACACGAGTTTTTAGAAAATGTGTTTTATTTCATAAATGGAATTTACAAAGTATACTCATTCTACGTCATAACGAATTTCTATAGTTTACGCATGCGTCCGGAAATAAGAAACGCTTATTTCCCCCGTTTTTTAAAATCAGAGCTTCCTGAAGGTTTACATGATTTCTTAAAAAACACGAGTTTTTAGAAAATGTGTTTTATTTCATAAATGCAATCAACAAAGTATGCACATTCTACGTCATAACGACTTTGTATATTTTTTGCATGCGTGTGGAAATAAGAAAAGCTTACTTCGACCGTTTTTTAAAATCACAGCTTCTAGAAGGTTTACATGATTTCGTAAAAAACATGAGTTTTTTGAAAATGTGTTTTATTTCATAAATGGAATCTACAAAGTATGCACATTCTACGTCATAACGAATTTCTATAGTTTGCGCATGCGTCCGGAAATAAGAAAAGCTTACTTCCACCGTTTTTTAAAATCACAGCTTCTAGAAGGTTTACATGATTTCGTAAAAAATACGAGTTTTTAGAAAATGTGTTTTATTTCATCAATGGAATCTACAAAGTATACACATTCTACGTCATAACAACTTTCTATAGTTTGTGTATTTGACCGGAAATAAGAAAAGCTTACTTCCACAGTTTTTTAAAATCACAGCTTTTAGAATGTTTACATGATTTGGTAAAAAACATGAGTTTTTTGAAAATGTGTTTTATTTCATAAATGGAATTTAAAAAGTATGCACATTCTACTTCATAACGAATTTCTATAGTATGTGCATGCGTCCGGAAATAAGAAAAGCTTACTTCCACCGTTTTTTAAAATCACAGCTTCTAGAAGGTTTACATGATTTCGTAAAAAACACGAGTTTTTAAAAATGTGTTTTATTTCATAAATGGAATCTACAAAGTATGCACATTCTACGTCATAACGACTTTCTATAGTTTGCGCATGCAGCCGGAAATAAGAAAAGCTTACTTCCCCCGTTTTTTAAAATCACAGCTTCTAGAAGGTTTACATGATTTCGTAAAAAACACGAGTTTTTTGAAAATGTATTTTATTTCATAAATGGAATCAACAAAGTATGCAAATTCTACGTCATAACGACTTTCTATAGTTTTCGCATGCGTTTGAAAATAAGAAAATCTTACTTCCCCCGTTTTTTAAAATCACAGCTTCTAGAAGGTTTACATGATTTCTTAAAAAACACGAGTTTTTAGAAAATGTGTTTTATTTCATAAATGGAATCAACAAAGTATGCACATTCTACATCATAACGGCTTTCTATAGTTTGCGCATGCGTCCGGAAATAAGAAAAGCTTACTTCCACCATTTTTAAAATCGCAGCTTCTAGAAGGTTTATATGATTTGTTAAAAAACACGAGTTTTTAGAAAATGTGTTTTATTTCATAAATGGAATCTACAAAGTATGCACATTCTACGTCATAACGACTTTCTATAGCTTGTGTATTCGACCAGAAATAAGAAAAGCTTACTTCCAGAGTTTTTTAAAATCACAGCTTCTAGAATGTTTACATGATTTCGTAAAAAACTCGATTTTTTAGAAAATGTGTTTTATTTCATAAATGGAATCAACAAAGTATCCACATTCTACGTCCTAACGAATTTCTATAGTTTGCACATGCGTCTGGAAATAAGAAAAGCTTACTTCCACCGTTTTTTAAAATCACAGCTTCTAGAAGGTTTACATGATTTCGTAAAAACATGAGTTTTTTGAAAATGTGTTTTATTTCATAAATGGAATCTACAAAGTATGCACATTCTATGTCATAACGAATTTCTATAGTTTGCGCATGCGCCCGGAAATAAGAAAAGCTTACTTCCACCGTTTTTTAAAATCACAGCTTCTAGAAGGTTTACATGATTTCATAAAAAACACGAGTTTTTAGAAAATGTGTTTTATTTCAGAAATGGAATGTACAAAGTATGCACATTCTACGTCATAACGACTTTCTATAGTTTCCGCATGCGGGCGGAAATAAGAAAAGCTTATTTCCCCCGTTTTTTAAAATCACAGCTTCTAGAAGGTTTACATGATTTCGTAAAAAACACAGTTTTTAGAAAATGTGTTTTATTTCATAAATGGAATCTACAAAGTATGCACATTCTACGTCATAACGACTTTCTATAGTTTGCGCATGCGCGTGGAAATAAGAAAAGCTTACTTCCCCCGTTTTTTAAAATCACAGCTTCTAGAAGGTTTACATGATTTCGTAAAAAACACGAGTTTTTAGAAAATGTGTTTTACTTCATAAATGGAATCAACAAAGTATGCACATTCTACGTCATAACGACTTTCTATAGTTTGCGCATGCGTTTGGAAATAAGAAAAGCTTAGTTCCGCCGTTTTTTAAAATCACAGCTTCTACAAGGTTTACATGATTTCTTAAAAAACACGAGTTTTTAGAAAATGTGTTTTATTTCATAAATGGAATCAACAAAGTATGCACATTCTACATCATAACGAATTTCTATAGTTTGCGCATGCGTCCGGAAATAAGAAAAGCTTACTTCCACCATTTTTTAAAATCACGGATTCTAGAAGGTTTACATGATTTCGTAAAAAACACGAGTTTTTAGAAAATGTGTTTTATTTCTTAAATGGAATCTACAAAGTGTGCACATTCTACATCATAACGACTTTCTATAGTTTGCGCATGCGTCCGGAAATAATAAAAGCTTACTTCCCCCGTTTTTTAAAATCACAGCTTCTAGAAGGTTTACATGATTTCTTAAAAAACACGAGTTTTTAGAAAATGTGTTTTATTTCATAAATGGAATCAACAAAGTATGCACATTCTACTTCATAACGACTTTCTATAGTTTGCGCATGCGTTTGGAAATAAGAAAAGCCTGCTTCCCCCGTTTTTTAAAATCACAGCTTCTAGAAGGTTTACATGATTTGTTAAAAAACACGAGTTTTCTCAAAATGTGTTTTATTTCATAAATGGAATCTACAAAGTATGCACATTCTACGTCATAACGAATTTCTATAGTTTGCGCATGCGGCTGGAAATAAGAAAAGCTTACTTCCCCCGTTTTTTAAAATCACAGCTTCTAGAAGGTTTACATGATTTCGTAAAAAACACGAGTTTTTAGAAAATGTGTTTTATTTCATAAATGGAATCTACAAAGTATGCACATTCTTCGTCATAACGACTTTCTATAGTTTGCGCATGCGTCCGGAAATAAGAAAAGCTTACTTCCACCATTTTTTAAAATCACCGCTTCTAGAAGGTTTGCATGATTTCGTAAAAACATGAGTTTTTTGAAAATGTGTTTTATTTCATAAATGGAATCTACAAAGTATGCACATTCTACGTCATAGCAAATTTCTATAGTTTGCGCATGCGTCTGGAAATAAGAAAAGCTTACTTCCAGCGTTTTTTAAAATCGCAGCTTCTAGAAGGTTTATATGATTTCGTAAAAAACACGAGTTTTTAGAAAATGTGTTTTATTTCATAAATGGAATCTACAAAGTATGCACATTCTACGTCATAACGACTTTCTATAGTTTGCGCATGCGTTTGGAAATAAGAAAAGCTTAGTTCCGCCGTTTTTAAAAATCACAGCTTCTACAAGGTTTACATGATTTCTTAAAAAACACGAGTTTTTAGAAAATGTGTTTTATTTCATAAATGGAATCAACAAAGTATGCACATTCTACGTCATAAAGAATTTCTATAGTTTGCACATGCGTCCGGAAATAAGAAAAGCTTACTTGCACCGTTTTTTAAAATCACAGCTTCTAGAAGGTTTACATGATTTCGTAAAAAACATGAGTTTTTTGAAAATGTGTTTTATTTCATAAATGGAATCTACAAAGTATGCACATTCTACGTCATAACAAATTTCTATAGTTTGCGCATGCGTCCGGAAATAAGAAAAGCTTACTTCCACCGTTTTTTAAAATCACAGCTTCTAGAAGGTTTACATGATTTCGTAAAAAACACGAGTTTTTTGAAAATGTGTTTTATTTCATAAATGGAATCTGCAAAGTATGCACATTCTACGTCATAACGACTTTCAATAGTTTGCGCATGCGGCCGGAAATAAGAAAAGCTTACTTCCCCCGTTTTTTAAAATCACAGCTTCTAGAAGGTTTACATGATTTCTTAAAAAACACGAGTTTTTAGAAATGTGTTTTATTTCATAAATGGAATCAACAAAGTATGCAAAATTCTACGTCATAACGACTTTCTATAGTTTGCGCATGCGTTTGGAAATAAGAAAATCTTACTTCCCTTGTTTTTTAAAATCACAGCTTCTAGAAGGTTTACATGATTTCTTAAAAAACACGAGTTTTTAGAAAATGTGTTTTATTTCATAAATCGAATCAACAAAGTATGCACATTCTATGTCATAACAAGTTTCTATAGTTTGCGCATGCGTTTGGAAATAAGAAAAGCTTACTTCCCCCGTTTTTAAAAATCACAGCTTCTAGAAGGTTTACATGATTTCTTAAAAAACACGAGTTTTTAGAAAATGTGTTTTATTTCATAAATGGAATCTACAAAGTATGCACATTCTACGTCATAACAACTTTCTATAGTTTGCGCATGCGTTTGGAAATAAGAAAAGCTTACTTCCCCCGTTTTTTAAAATCACAGCTTCTAGAAGGTTTACATGATTTGTTAAAAAACACGAGTTTTTAGAAAATATGTTTTATTTCATAAATGGAATCAACAAAGTATGCACATTCTACGTCATAACGACTTTCTATAGTTTGCGCATGCGTCCGGAAATAAGAAAAGCTTACTTCCACTGTTTTTTAAAATCACAGCTTCTAGAAGGTTTACATGATTTCGTAAAAAACACGAGTTTTTAGAAAATGTGTTTTATTTCATAAATGGAATTTACAAAGTATGCACATTCTACGTCATAACGAATTTCTATAGTTTGCGCATGCGTCCGGAAATAAGAAAAGCTTACTTCCCCCGTTTTTTAAAATCACAGCTTCCTGAAGGTATACATGATTTCTTAAAAAACACGAGTTTTTAGAAAATGTGTTTTATTTCATAAATGGAATCAACAAAGTATGCACATTCTACGTCATAACGACTTTCTATAGTTTGCGCATGCGTCCGGAAATAAGAGAAGCTTACTTCTACCGTCTTTTAAAATAACAGCTTCTAGAAGGTTTACATGATTTCGTAAAAACATGAGTTTTTTGAAAATGTGTTTTATTTCATAAATGGAATCTACAAAGTATGCACATTCTACGTCATAACGACTTTCTATAGTTTGCGCATGCGTCCGGAAATAAGAGAAGCTTACTTCTACCGTCTTTTAAAATCACAGCTTCTAGAAGGTTTACATGATTTCGTAAAAAACACGACTTTTTAGAAAATGTGTTTTATTTCATAAATGGAATCTACAAAGTATGCACATTCTACGTCATAACGACTTTCTATAGTTTGTGTATTCGACCGGAAATAAGAAAAGGTTACTTCCACAGTTTTTTAAAATCACAGCTTCTAGAATGTTTACATGATTTCGTTAAAAACACGAGTTTTTAGAGAATGTGTTTTATTTCATAAATGGAATCTACAAAGTACGCACATTCTTCGTCATAACGACTTTCTATAGTTTGCGCATGCGTTTGAAAACAAGAAAAGCTTACTTCCCCCGTTTTTTAAAATCACGGATTCTGGAAGGTTTACATGATTTCTTAAAAAACATGAGTTTTTAGAAAATGTGTTTTATTTCATAAATGGAATCAACAAAGTATGCACATTCTATGTCATAACGAATTTCTATAGTTTGCGCATGCGTCCGGAAATAAGAAAAGCTTACTTGCACCATTTTTTAAAATCACAGCTTCTAGAAGGTTTACATGATTTCGTAAAAAACATGAGTTTTTTGAAAATGTGTTTTATTTCATAAATGGAATCTGCAAAGTATGCACATTCTACGTCATAACGAATTTCTATAGTTTGCGCATGCGTCCGGAAATAAAAAAAGCTTATTTCCACCGTTTTTTAAAATCACAGCTTCTAGAAGGTTTACATGATTTCGTAAAAAACACGAGTTTTCAGAAAATGTGTTTTATTTCATCATTGGAATCTACAAAGTATGCACATTCTACGTCATAAAGACTTTCTATAGTTTGCGCATGCGGCTGGAAATAAGAAAAGCTTACTTCCAGCGTTTTTTAAAATCGCAGCTTCTAGAAGGTTTATATGATTTCGTAAAAAACACTAGTTTTTAGAAAATGTGTTTTATTTCATAAATGGAATCTACACAGTATGCACATTCTACGTCATAACGAATTTCTATAGTTTGTGTATTTGACCGGAAATAAGAAAAGCTTACTTCCAGAGTTTTTTAAAATCACAGCTTCTAGAATGTTTACATGATTTCTTAAAAAACACGAGTTTTTAGAAAATGTGTTTTATTTCATAAATGGAATCTACAAAGTACGCATATTCTTCGTCATAACGACTTTATATAGTTTGCGCATGCGTTTGGAAATAAGAAAAGCTTACTTCCCCCGTTTTTTAAAATCACAGATTCTAGAAGGTTTACATGATTTCTTAAAAAACATGAGTTTTTGGAAAAGGTGTTTTATTTCATAAATGAAATCAACAAAGTATGCACATTCTACGTCCTAACGAATTTCTATAGTTTGCACATGCGTCCGGAAATAAGAAAAGCTTACTTCCACCGTTTTTTAAAATCACAGCTTCTAGAAGGTTTACATGATTTCGTAAAAACATGAGTTTTTTGAAAATGTGTTTTATTTCATAAATGGAATCTAAAAAATATGCACATTCTATGTCATAACGAATTTCTATAGTTTGCGGATGCGTCCGGAAATAAGAAAAGCTTACTTCCACCGTTTTTTAAAATCACAGCTTCTAGAAGGTTTACATGATTTCGTAAAAAACACGAGTTTTTAGAAAATGTGTTTTATTTCATAAATGGAATCTACAAAGTATGCACATTCTACGTCATAACGAATTTCTATAGTTTGCGCATGCGGGCGGAAATAAGAAAAGCTTACTTCCCCCGTTTTTTAAAATCACAGCTTCTAGAAGGTTTACATGATTTCGTAAAAAACACGAGTTTTTAGAAAATGTGTTTTATTTCATAAATGGAATCAACAAAGTATACACATTCTACGTCATAAAGACTTTCTATAGTTTGCGCATGCGTTTGGAAATAAGAAAAGCTTAGTTCCGTCGTTTTTTAAAATCACAGCTTCTACAAGGTTTACATGATTTCTTAAAAAACACGAGTTTTTAGAAAATGTGTTTTATTTCATAAATGGAATCAACAAAGTATGCACATTCTACATCATAACGACTTTCTATAGTTTGCGCATGCGTCCGGAAATAAGAAAAGCTTACTTCCACCATTTTTTAAAATCACGGATTCTAGAAGGTTTACATGATTTCGTAAAAAACACGAGTTTTTAGAAAATGTGTTTTATTTCTTAAATGGAATCTACAAAGTATGCACATTCTACATCATAACGACTTTCTATAGTTTGCGCATGCGTCCGGAAATAATAAAAGCTTACTTCCCCCGTTTTTTAAAATCACAGCTTCTAGAAGGTTTACATGATTTCTTAAAAAACACGAGTTTTTAGAAAATGTGTTTTACTTCATAAATGGAATCAACAAAGTATGCACATTCTACTTCATAACGACTTTCTATCGTTTGCGCATGCGTTTGGAAATAAGAAAAGCCTTCTTCCCCCGTTTTTTAAAATCACAGCTTCTAGAAGGTTTACATGATTTGTTAAAAAACATGAGTTTTTAGAAAATGTGTTTTATTTCATAAATGGAATCAACAAAGTATGCACATTCTACGTCATAACGACTTTCTATAGTTTGCGCATGCGTCCGGAAATAAGAAAAGCTTACTTCCACCGTTTTTTAAAATCACAGCTTCTAGAAGGTTTACATGATTTCGTAAAAAACACGAGTTTTTAGAAAATGTGTTTTATGTCATAAATGGAATCTACAGAGTATGCACATTCTACGTCATAACGACTTTCTATAGTTTGCGCATGCGTCCGGAAATAAGAAAAGCTTACTTCCACTGTTTTTTAAAATCACAGCTTCTAGAAGGTTTACATGATTTCGTAAAAAACACGAGTTTTCAGAAAATGTGTTTTATTTCATAAATGAAATCTACAAAGTATGCACATTCTGCGTCATAACGAATTTCTATAGTTTGCGCATGCGTCCAGAAATAAGAAAAGCTTACTTCCCCCATTTTTTAAAATCACAGCTTCTACAAGGTTTACATGATTTCTTAAAAAACACGAGTTTTTAGAAAATGTGTTTTATTTCATAAATGGAATCAACAAAGTATGCACATTCTACGTCATAACGACTTTCTATAGTTTGCGCATGCGTTTGGAAATAAGAAAAGCTTACTTCCCCCGTTTTTTAAAATCACAGCTTCTACAAGGTTTACATGATTTCTTAAAAAACACGAGTTTTTAGAAAATGTGTTTTATTTCATAAATGGAATCAACAAAGTATGCACATTCTACATCATAACGACTTTCTATAGTTTGCGCATGCGTCCGGAAATAAAAAAAGCTTACTTCCACCATTTTTTAAAATCACGGATTCTAGAAAGTTTACATGATTTCGTAAAAAACACGAGTTTTTAGAAAATGTGTTTTATTTCTTAAATGGAATCTACAAAGTATGCACATTCTACGTCATAATGACTTTCTATAGTTTGCGCATGCGTCCGGAAATAATAAAAGCTTACTTCCCCCATTTTTTAAAATCACAGCTTCTAGAAGGTTTACATGATTTCTTAAAAAACACGAGTTTTTAGAAAATGTGTTTTATTTCATAAATGGAGTCAACAAAGTATGCACATTCTACTTCATAACGACTTTCTATAGTTTGCGCATGCGTTTGGAAATAAGAAAAGCTTACTTCCACCGTTTTTTTAAATCACAGCTTCTAGAAGGTTTACATGATTTTGTAAAAAACACGAGTTTTTAGAAAATGTGTTTTATGTCATAAATGGAATCTACAGAGTATGCACATTCTACGTCATAACGACTTTCTATAGTTTGCGCATGCTTCCGGAAATAAGAAAAGCTTACTTCCACTGTTTTTTAAAATCACAGCTTCTAGAAGGTTTACATGATTTCGTAAAAAACATGAGTTTTTAGAAAATGTGTTTTATTTCATAAATGGAATCAACAAAGTATGCACATTCTACGTCATAACAACTTTCTATAGTTTTCGCATGCGTGTGGAAATAAGAAAAGCTTACTTCGACTGTTTTTTAAAATCACAGCTTCTAGAAGGTTTACATGAGTTTTTTGAAAATGTGTTTTATTTCATAAATGGAATCTACAAAGTATGCACATTCTACGTCATAACAAATTTCTATAGTTTGCGCATGCGTCCGGAAATAAGAAAAGCTTACTTCCACCGTTTTTTAAAATCACAGCTTCTAGAAGGTTTACATGATTTCGTAAAAAATACAAGTTTTTAGAAAATGTGTTTTATTTCATAAATGGAATCTACAAAGTATGCACATTCTACGTCATAACAACTTTCTATAGTTTGTGTATTTGACCGGAAATAAGAAAAGCTTACTTCCACAGTTTTTTAAAATCACAGCTTTTAGAATGTTTACATGATTTCGTAAAAAACATGAGTTTTTTGAAAATGTGTTTTATTTCATAAATGGAATCTACAAAGTATGCACATTCTACTTCATAACGAATTTCTATAGTTTGTGCATGCGTCCGGAAATAAGAAAAGCTTACTTCCACCGTTTTTTAAAATCACAGCTTCTAGAAGGTTTACATGATTTCGTAAAAAACACGAGTTTTTAAAAATGTGTTTTATTTCATAAATGGAATCTACAAAGTATGCACATTCTACGTCATAACGACTTTCTATAGTTTGCGCATGCGGCCGGAAATAAGAAAAGCTTACTTCCCCCGTTTTTTAAAATCACAGCTTCTAGAAGGTTTACATGATTTCGTAAAAAACACGAGTTTTTTGAAAATGTATTTTATTTCATAAATGGAATCAACAAAGTATGCAAATTCTACGTCATAACGACTTTCTATAGTTTTCGCATGCGTTTGGAAATAAGAAAATCTTACTTCCCCATTTTTTAAAATCACAGCTTCTAGAAGGTTTACATGATTTCTTAAAAAACACGAGTTTTTAGAAAATGTGTTTTATTTCATAAATGGAATCAACAAAGTATGCACATTCTACATCATAACGACTTTCTATAGTTTGCGCATGCGTCCGGAAATAAGAAAAGCTTACTTCCACCATTTTTAAAATCGCAGCTTCTAGAAGGTTTATATGATTTCGTAAAAAACACGAGTTTTTAGAAAATGTGTTTTATTTCATAAATGGAATCTACAAAGTATGCACATTCTACGTCATAACGACTTTCTATAGTTTGTGTATTCGACCGGAAATAAGAAAAGCTTACTTCCAGAGTTTTTTAAAATCACAGCTTCTAGAATGTTTACATGATTTCGTAAAAAACATGAGTTTTTAGAAAATTTGTTTTATTTCATAAATGGAATCTACAAAGCACGCACATTCTTCGTCATAACGACTTTCTATAGTTTGCGCATGCGTTTGGAAATAAGAAAAGCTTACTTCCCCCGTTTTTTAAAATCACGGATTCTAGAAGGTTTACATGATTTCTTAAAAAACATGAGTTTTTAGAAAATGTGTTTTATTTCATAAATGAAATCAACAAAGTATGCACATTCTACGTCATGACGAATTTCTATAGTTTGCACATGCGTCTGGAAATAAGAAAAGCTTACTTCCACCGTTTTTTAAAATCACAGCTTCTAGAAGGTTTACATGATTTCGTAAAAAACATGAGTTTTTTGAAAATGTGTTTTATTTCATAAATGGAATCTACAAAGTATGCACATTCTATGTCATAACGAATTTCTATAGTTTGCGCATGCGTCCGGAAATAAGAAAAGCTTACTTCCACCGTTTTTTAAAATCACAGCTTCTAGAAGGTTTACATGATTTCGTAAAAAACACGAGTTTTTAGAAAATGTGTTTTATTTCATAAATGGAATTTACAAAGTATGCACATTCTACGTCATAACGACTTTCTATAGTTTGCGCATGCGGCCGGAAATAAGAAAAGCTTACTTCCCCCGTTTTTTAAAATCACAGCTTCTAGAAGGTTTACATGATTTCGTAAAAAACACGAGTTTTTAGAAAATGTGTTTTATTTCATAAATGGAATCAACAAAGTATGCACATTCTATGTCATAACGACTTTCTATAGTTTGCGCATGTGTTTGGAAATAAGAAAAGCTTACTTCCCCTGTTTTTTAAAATCACAGCTTCTAGAAGGTTTACATGATTTGTTAAAAAACATGAGTTTTTAGAAAATGTGTTTTATTTCATAAATGGAATCAACAAAGTATGCACATTCTACGTCATAACGACTTTCTATAGTTTGCTCATGCGTCCGGAAATAAGAAAAGCTTACTTCCACCGTTTTTTAAAATCACAGCTTCTAGAAGGTTTACATGATTTCGTAAAAAACACGAGTTTTTAGAAAATGTGTTTTATGTCATAAATGGAATCTACAAAGTATGCACATTCTACGTCATAACAACTTTCTATAGTTTGCGCATGCGTACGGAAATAAGAAAAGCTTACTTCCACTGTTTTTTAAAATCACAGCTTCTAAAAGGTTTACATGATTTCGTAAAAAACACGAGTTTTTAGAAAATGTGTTTTATTTCATAAATGGAATTTACAAAGTATGCACATTCTACATCATAACGAATTTCTATAGTTTGCGCATGCGTCCGGAAATAAGAAAAGCTTACTTCCCCCGTTTTTTAAAAACACAGCTTCTAGAAGGTTTACATGATTTCTTAAAAAACACGAGTTTTTAGAAAATGTGTTTTATTTCATAAATGGAATCAACAAAGTATGCACATTCTACGTCATAACGACTTTCTATAGTTTTCGCATGCGTGTGGAAATAAGAAAAGCTTACTTCCCCCGTTTTTTAAAATCACAGCTTCTATAAGGTTTACATGATTTCTTAAAAAACACGAGTTTTTAGAAAATGTGTTTTATTTCATAAATGGAATCAACAAAGTATGCACATTCTACGTCATAACGACTTTCTATGGTTTGCGCATGCATTTGGAAATAAGAAAAGCTTACTTCCCCCATTTTTTAAAATCACAGCTTCTAGAAGGTTTACATGATTTCTTAAAAAACACGAGTTTTTAGAAAATGTGTTTTACTTCATAAATGGAATTTACAAAGTATGCACATTCTACATCATAACGAATTTCTATAGTTTGCGCATGCGTCCGGAAATAAGAAAAGCTTACTTCCCCCGTTTTTTAAAAACACAGCTTCTAGAAGGTTTACATGATTTCTTAAAAAACACGAGTTTTTAGAAAATGTGTTTTATTTCATAAATGGAATCAACAAAGTATGCACATTCTACGTCATAACGAATTTCTATAGTTTGCGCATGCGTCCGGAAATAAGAAAAGCTTACTTCCCCCGTTTTTTAAAAACACAGCTTCTAGAAGATTTACATGATTTCTTAAAAAACACGAGTTTTTAGAAAATGTGTTTTATTTCATAAATGGAATCAACAAAGTATGCACATTCTACGTCATAACGACTTTCTATAGTTTTCGCATGCGTGTGGAAATAAGAAAAGCTTACTTCCCCCGTTTTTTAAAATCACAGCTTCTATAAGGTTTACATGATTTCTTAAAAAACACGAGTTTTTAGAAAATGTGTTTTATTTCATAAATGGAATCAACAAAGTATGCACATTCTACGTCATAACGACTTTCTATAGTTTGCGCATGCGTCCGGAAATAAGAAAAGCTTACTTCCACCGTTTTTTAAAATCACAGCTTCTAGAAGGTTTACATGATTTCGTAAAAAACATGAGTTTTTTGGAAATGTGTTTTATTTCATAAATGGAATCTACAAAGTATGCACATTCTTCGTCATAACGAATTTCTATAGTTTGCGCATGCGTCTGGAAATAAGGAAAGCTTACTTCCACCATTTTTTAAAATCACAGCTTCTAGAAGGTTTACATGATTTCGTAAAAAACACGAGTTTTTAGAAAATGTGTTTTATTTCATAAATGGAATCTACAAAGTATGCAAATTCTACGTCATAACGACTTTCTATAGTTTGTGTATTCGACCGGAAATAAGAAAAGCTTACTTCCACGGTTTTTTAAAATCACAGCTTCTAGAATGTTTACATGATTTCGTAAAAAACACGAGTTTTTAGAAAATGTGTTTTATTTCATAAATGGAATCTACAAAGTACGCACATTCTTCGTCAGAACGACTTTCTATAGTTTGCGCATGCGTTTGGAAATAAGAAAAGCTTACTTCCCCCGTTATTTAAAATCACGGATTCTAGAAGCTTTACATGACTTCTTAAAAAACATGAGTTTTTAGAAAATGTGTTTTATTTCATAAATGGAATCAACAAAGTATGCACATTCTACGTCATAACGAATTTCTATAGTTTGCACATGCGTCCGGAAATAAGAAAAGCTTACTTCCACCGTTTTTTAAAATCACAGCTTCTAGAAGGTTTACATGATTTCGTAAAAAACATGAGTTTTTTGAAAATGTGTTTTATTTCATAAATGGAATCTACAAAGTATGCACATTCTACGTCATTAGGAATTTCTATAGTTTGCGCATGCGTCCGGAAATAAGAAAAGCTTACTTCCACCGTTGTTTAAAATCACAGCTTCTAGAAGGTTTACATGATTTCGTAAAAAACACGAGTTTTTAGAAAATGTGTTTTATTTCATAAATGGAATCTACAAAGTATGCAAATTCTACGTCATAACGACTTTCTATAGTTTGCGCATGCGTCCGGAAATAAAAAAAGCTTACTTCCCCTGTTTTTTAAAATCACAGCTTCTAGAAGGTTTACATGATTTCATAAAAAACACAAGTTTTTAGAAAATGTGTTTTATTTTGATAAATGGAATCTACAAAGTATGCACATTCTACGTCATAACGACTTTCTATAGTTTGCGCATGCGTCCGGAAATAATAAAAGCTTACTTCCCCCATTTTTTAAAATCACAGCTTCTAGAAGGTTTACATGATTTCTTAAAAAACATGAGTTTTTAGAAAATGTGTTTTATTTCATAAATTGAGTCAACAAAGTATGCACATTCTACTTCATAACGACTTTCTATAGTTTGCGCATGTATTTGGAAATAAGAAAAGCTTACTTCCCCCGTTTTTTAAAATCACAGCTTCTAGAAGGTTTACATGATTTGTTAAAAAACACGAGTTTTTAGAAAATGTGTTTTATTTCATAAATGGAATCTACAAAGTATGCACATTCTATGTCATAACGAATTTCTATAGTTTGCGCATGCGTTTGGAAATAAGAAAAGCTTACTTCCACCGTTTTTTAAAATCACAGCTTCTAGAAGGTTTACATGATTTCGTAAAAAACACGAGTTTTTAGAAAATGTGTTTTATGTCATAAATGGAATCTACAGAGTATGCACATTCTACGTCATAACGACTTTCTATAGTTTGCGCATGCGTCCGGAAATAAGAAAAGCTTACTTCCACTGTTTTTTAAAATCACAGCTTCTAGAAGGTTTAAATGATTTCGTAAAAAACACGAGTTTTTAGAAAATGTGTTTTATTTCATAAATGGAATTTACAAAGTATGCTCATTCTACGTCATAACGAATTTCTATAGTTTACGCATGCGTCCGGAAATAAGAAAAGCTTATTTCCCCCGTTTTTTAAAATCACAGCTTCCTGAAGGTTTACATGATTTCTTAAAAAACACGAGTTTTTAGAAAATGTGTTTTATTTCATAAATGGAATCAACAAAGTATGCACATTCTACGTCATAACAACTTTCTATAGTTTTCGCATGCGTGTGGAAATAAGAAAAGCTTACTTCGACCGTTTTTTAAAATCACAGCTTCTAGAAGGTTTACATGATTTCGTAAAAAACATGAGTTTTTTGAAAATGTGTTTTATTTCATAAATGGAATCTACAAAGTATGCACATTCTATGTCATAACGAATTTCTATAGTTTGCGCATGCGTCCGGAAATAAGAAAAGCTTACTTCCACCGTTTTTTAAAATCACAGCTTCTAGAAGGTTTACATGATTTCGTAAAAAATACGAGTTTTTAGAAAATGTGTTTTATTTCATAAATGGAATCTACAAAGTATGCACATTCTACGTCATAACAAATTTCTATAGTTTGTGTATTTCACCGGAAATAAGAAAAGCTTACTTCCACAGTTTTTTAAAATCACAGCTTTTAGAATGTTTACATGATTTCGTAAAAAACATGAGTTTTTTGAAAATGTGTTTTATTTCATAAATGGAATCTACAAAGTATGCACATTCTACTTCATAACGAATTTCTATAGTTTGTGCATGCGTCCGGAAATACGAAAAGCTTACTTCCACCGTTTTTTAAAATCACAGCTTCTAGAAGGTTTACATGATTTCTGAAAAAACATGAGTTTTTACAAAATGTGTTTTATTTCATAAATGGAATCAACAAAGTATGCACATTCTACGTCATAACGACTTTCTATAGTTTGCGCATGCGTTTGGAAATAAGAAAATCTTACTTCCCCCGTTTTTTAAAATCACAGCTTCTAGAAGGTTTACATGATTTCTTAAAAAACACGAGTTTTTAGAAAATGTGTTTTATTTCATAAATGGAATCAACAAAGTATGCACATTCTACATCATAACGACTTTCTATAGTTTGCGCATGCGTCCGGAAATAAGAAAAGCTTACTTCCACCATTTTTAAAATCGCAGCTTCTAGAAGGTTTATATGATTTCGTAAAAAACACGAGTTTTTAGAAAATGTGTTTTATTTCATAAATGGAATCTACAAAGTATGCACATTCTACGTCATAACGACTTTCTATAGTTTGTGTATTCGACCGGAAATAAGAAAAGCTTACTTCCAGAGTTTTTTAAAATCACAGCTTCTAGAATGTTTACATGTTTTCGTAAAAAACATGAGTTTTTAGAAAATTTGTTTTATTTCATAAATGGAATCTACAAAGCACGCACATTCTTCGTCATAACGACTTTCTATAGTTTGCGCATGCGTTTGGAAATAAGAAAAGCTTACTTCCCCCGTTTTTTAAAATCACGGATTCTAGAAGGTTTACATGATTTCTTAAAAAACATGAGTTTTTAGAAAATGTGTTTTATTTCATAAATGAAATCAACAAAGTATGCACATTCTACGTCATAACGAATTTCTATAGTTTGCACATGCGTCTGGAAATAAGAAAAGCTTACTTCCACCGTTTTTTAAAATCACAGCTTCTAGAAGGTTTACATGATTTCGTAAAAAACATGAGTTTTTTGAAAATGTGTTTTATTTCATAAATGGAATCTACAAAGTATGCACACTCTATGTCATAACGAATTTCTATAGTTTGCGCATGCGTCCGGAAATAAGAAAAGCTTACTTCCACCGTTTTTTAAAATCACAGCTTCTAGAAGGTTTACATGATTTCGTAAAAAACACGAGTTTTTAGAAAATGTGTTTTATTTCATAAATGGAATTTACAAAGTATGCACATTCTACGTCATAACGACTTTCTATAGTTTGCGCATGCGGCTGGAAATAAGAAAAGCTTACTTCCCCCGTTTTTTAAAATCACAGCTTCTAGAAGGTTTACATGATTTCGTAAAAAACACGAGTTTTTAGAAAATGTGTTTTATTTCATAAATGGAATCAACAAAGTATGCACATTCTATGTCATAACGACTTTCTATAGTTTGCGCATGCGTTTGGAAATAAGAAAAGCTTACTTCCCCTGTTTTTTAAAATCACAGCTTCTAGAAGGTTTACATGATTTGTTAAAAAACACGAGTTTTTAGAAAATGTGTTTTATTTCATAAATGGAATCAACAAAGTATGCACATTCTACGTCATAACAACTTTCTATAGTTTGCGCATGCGTACGGAAATAAGAAAAGCTTACTTCCACTGTTTTTTAAAATCACAGCTTCTAAAAGGTTTACATGATTTCGTAAAAAACACGAGTTTTTAGAAAATGTGTTTTATTTCATAAATGGAATTTACAAAGTATGCACATTCTACATCATAACGAATTTCTATAGTTTGCGCATGCGTCCGGAAATAAGAAAAGCTTACTTCCCCCGTTTTTTAAAAACACAGCTTCTAGAAGGTTTACATGATTTCTTAAAAAACACGAGTTTTTAGAAAATGTGTTTTATTTCATAAATGGAATCAACAAAGTATGCACATTCTACGTCATAACGACTTTCTATAGTTTTTGCATGCGTGTGGAAATAAGAAAAGCTTACTTCCCCCGTTTTTTAAAATCACAGCTTCTAGAAGGTTTACATGATTTCTTAAAAAACACGAGTTTTTAGAAAATGTGTTTTATTTCATAAATGGAATCAACAAAGTATGCACATTCTACGTCATAACGACTTTCTATGGTTTGCGCATGCATTTGGAAATAAGAAAAGCTTACTTCCCCCGTTTTTTAAAATCACAGCTTCTAGAAGGTTTACATGATTTCTTAAAAAACACGAGTTTTTAGAAAATGTGTTTTATTTCATAAATGGAATCAACAAAGTATGCACATTCTACGTCATAACGACTTTCTATAGTTTGCGCATACGTCCGGAAATAAGAAAAGCTTACTTCCACCGTTTTTTAAAATCACAGCTTCTATAAGGTTTACATGATTTCGTAAAAAACATGAGTTTTTTGGAAATGTGTTTTATTTCATAAATGGAATCTACAAAGTATGCACATTCTTCGTCATAACGAATTTCTATAGTTTGCGCATGCGTCCGGAAATGAGAAAAGCTTACTTCCAACGTTTTTTAAAATCACAGCTTCTAGAAGGTTTACATGATTTCGTAAAAAACACGAGTTTTTAGAAAATGTGTTTTATTTCATAAATGGAATCTACAAAGTATGCAAATTCTACGTCATAACGACTTTCTATTGTTTGTGTATTCGACCGGAAATAAGAAAAGCTTACTTCCACAGTTTTTTAAAATCACAGCTTCTAGAATGTTTACATGATTTCGTAAAAAACACGAGTTTTTAGAAAATGTGTTTTATTTCATAAATGGAATCTACAAAGTACGCACATTCTTCGTCATAACGACTTTCTATAGTTTGCGCATGCGTTTGGAAATAAGAAAAGCTTACTTCCCCCGTTATTTAAAATCACGGATTCTAGAAGCTTTACATGACTTCTTAAAAAACATGAGTTTTTAGAAAATGTGTTTTATTTCATAAATGGAATCAACAAAGTATGCACATTCTACGTCATAACGAATTTCTATAGTTTGCACATACGTCCGGAAATAAGAAAAGCTTACTTCCACCGTTTTTTAAAATCACAGCTTCTAGAAGGTTTACATGATTTCGTAAAAAACATGAGTTTTTTGAAAATGTGTTTTATTTCATAAATGGAATCTACAAAGTATGCACATTCTACGTCATTACGAATTTCTATAGTTTGCGCATGCGTCCGGAAATAAAAAAGCTTACTTCCACCGTTTTTTAAAATCACAGCTTCTAGAAGGTTTACATGATTTCGTAAAAAACACGAGTTTTTAGAAAATGTGTTTTATTTCATAAATGGAATCTACAAAGTATGCAAATTCTACGTCATAACGACTTTCTATAGTTTGCGCATGCGTCCGGAAATAAGAAAAGCTTACTTCCCCTGTTTTTTAAAATCACAGCTTCTAGAAGGTTTACATGATTTCATAAAAAACACAAGTTTTTAGAAAATGTGTTTTATTTTGATAAATGGAATCTACAAAGTATGCACATTCTACGTCATAACGACTTTCTATAGTTTGCGCATGCGTCCGGAAATAATAAAAGCTTACTTCCCCCATTTTTTAAAATCACAGGTTCTAGAAGGTTTACATGATTTCTTAAAAAACATGAGTTTTTAGAAAATGTGTTTTATTTCATAAATTGAGTCAACAAAGTATGCACATTCTACTTCATAACGACTTTCTATAGTTTGCGCATGCGTTTGGAAATAAGAAAAGCTTACTTCCCCCGTTTTTTAAAATCACAGCTTCTAGAAGGTTTACATGATTTGTTAAAAAACACGAGTTTTTAGAAAATGTGTTTTATTTCATAAATGGAATCAACAAAGTATGCACATTCTATGTCATAACGAATTTCTATAGTTTGCGCATGCGTTTGGAAATAAGAAAAGCTTACTTCCACCGTTTTTAAAAATCACAGCTTCTAGAAGGTTTACATGATTTCGTAAAAAACACGAGTTTTTAGAAAATGTGTTTTATGTCATAAATGGAATCTACAGAGTATGCACATTCTACGTCATAACGACTTTCTATAGTTTGCGCATGCGTCCGGAAATAAGAAAAGCTTACTTCCACTGTTTTTTAAAATCACAGCTTCTAGAAGGTTTAAATGATTTCGTAAAAAACACGAGTTTTTAGAAAATGTGTTTTATTTCATAAATGGAATTTACAAAGTATGCTCATTCTACGTCATAACGAATTTCTATAGTTTACGCATGCGTCCAGAAATAAGAAAAGCTTATTTCCCCCGTTTTTTAAAATCACAGCTTCCTGAAGGTTTACATGATTTCTTAAAAAACACGAGTTTTTAGAAAATGTGTTTTATTTCATAAATGGAATCAACAAAGTATGCACATTCTACGTCATAACAACTTTCTATAGTTTTTGCATGCGTGTGGAAATAAGAAAAGCTTACTTCGACCGTTTTTTAAAATCACAGCTTCTAGAAGGTTTACATGATTTCGTAAAAAACATGAGTTTTTTTAAAATGTGTTTTATTTCATAAATGGAATCTACAAAGTATGCACATTCTATGTCATAACGAATTTCTATAGTTTGCGCATGCGTCCGGAAATAAGAAAAGCTTACTTCCACCGTTTTTTAAAATCACAGCTTCTAGAAGGTTTACATGATTTCGTAAAAAATACGAGTTTTTAGAAAATGTGTTTTATTTCATAAATGGAATCTACAAAGTATGCACATTCTACGTCATAACAACTTTCTATAGTTTGTGTATTTCACCGGAAATAAGAAAAGCTTACTTCCACAGTTTTTTAAAATCACAGCTTTTAGAATGTTTACATGATTTCGTAAAAAACATGAGTTTTTTGAAAATGTGTTTTATTTCATAAATGGAATCTACAAAGTATGCACATTCTACTTCATAACGAATTTCTATAGTTTGTGCATGCGTCCGGAAATAAGAAAAGCTTACTTCCACCGTTTTTTAAAATCACAGCTTCTAGAAGGTTTACATGATTTCGTAAAAAACACGAGTTTTTAAAAATGTGTTTTATTTCATAAATGGAATCTACAAAGTATGCACATTCTACGTCATAACGACTTTCTATAGTTTGCGCATGCGGCCGGAAATAAGAAAAGCTTACTTCCCCCGTTTTTTAAAATCACAGCTTCTAGAAGGTTTACATGATTTCGTAAAAAACACGAGTTTTTTGAAAATGTATTTTATTTCATAAATGGAATCAACAAAGTATGCAAATTCTACGTCATAAGGACTTTCTATAGTTTTCGCATGCGTTTGGAAATAAGAAAATCTTACTTCCCCCGTTTTTTAAAATCACAGCTTCTAGAAGGTTTACATGATTTCTTAAAAAACACGAGTTTTTAGAAAATGTGTTTTATTTCATAAATGGAATCAACAAAGTATGCACATTCTACATCATAACGACTTTCTATAGTTTGCGCATGCGTCCGGAAATAAGAAAAGCTTACTTCCACCATTTTTAAAATCGCAGCTTCTAGAAGGTTTATATGATTTCGTAAAAAACACGAGTTTTTAGAAAATGTGTTTTATTTCATAAATGGAATCTACAAAGTATGCACATTCTACGTCATAACGACTTTCTATAGTTTGTGTATTCGACCGGAAATAAGAAAAGCTTACTTCCAGAGTTTTTTAAAATCACAGCTTCTAGAATGTTTACATGATTTCGTAAAAAACATGAGTTTTTAGAAAATTTGTTTTATTTCATAAATGGAATCTACAAAGCACGCACATTCTTCGTCATATAGACTTTCTATAGTTTGCGCATGCGTTTGGAAATAAGAAAAGCTTACTTCCCCCGTTTTTTAAAATCACGGATTCTAGAAGGTTTACATGATTTCTTAAAAAACATGAGTTTTTAGAAAATGTGTTTTATTTCATAAATGAAATCAACAAAGTATGCACATTCTACGTCATAACGAATTTCTATAGTTTGCACATGCGTCTGGAAATAAGAAAAGCTTACTTCCACCGTTTTTTAAAATCACAGCTTCTAGAAGGTTTACATGATTTCGTAAAAAACATGAGTTTTTTGAAAATGTGTTTTATTTCATAAATGGAATCTACAAAGTATGCACATTCTATGTCATAACAAATTTCTATAGTTTGCGCATGCGTCCGGAAATAAGAAAAGCTTACTTCCACCGTTTTTTAAAATCACAGCTTCTAGAAGGTTTACATGATTTCGTAAAAAACACGAGTTTTTAGAAAATGTGTTTTATTTCATAAATGGAATTTACAAAGTATGCACATTCTACGTCATAACGACTTTCTATAGTTTGCGCATGCGGCTGGAAATAAGAAAAGCTTACTTCCCCCGTTTTTTAAAATCACAGCTTCTAGAAGGTTTACATGATTTCGTAAAAAACACGAGTTTTTAGAAAATGTGTTTTATTTCATAAATGGAATCAACAAAGTATGCACATTCTATGTCATAACGACTTTCTATAGTTTGCGCATGCGTTTGGAAATAAGAAAAGCTTACTTCCCCTGTTTTTTAAAATCACAGCTTCTAGAAGGTTTACATGATTTGTTAAAAAACACGAGTTTTTAGAAAATGTGTTTTATTTCATAAATGGAATCAACAAAGTATGCACATTCTACGTCATAACGACTTTCTATAGTTTGCGCATGCGTCCGGAAATAAGAAAAGCTTACTTCCACCGTTTTTTAAAATCACAGCTTCTAGAAGGTTTACATGATTTCGTAAAAAACACGAGTTTTTAGAAAATGTGTTTTATGTCATAAATGGAATCTACAAAGTATGCACATTCTACGTCATAACAACTTTCTATAGTTTGCGCATGCGTACGGAAATAAGAAAAGCTTACTTCCACTGTTTTTTAAAAACACAGCTTCTAAAAGGTTTACATGATTTCGTAAAAAACACGAGTTTTTAGAAAATGTGTTTTATTTCATAAATGGAATTTACAAAGTATGCACATTCTACATCATAACGAATTTCTATAGTTTGCGCATGCGTCCGGAAATAAGAAAAGCTTACTTCCCCCGTTTTTTAAAAACACAGCTTCTAGAAGGTTTACATGATTTCTTAAAAAACACGAGTTTTTAGAAAATGTGTTTTATTTCATAAATGGAATCAACAAAGTATGCACATTCTACGTCATAACGACTTTCTATAGTTTTCGCATGCGTGTGGAAATAAGAAAAGCTTACTTCCCCCGTTTTTTAAAATCACAGCTTCTAGAAGGTTTACATGATTTCTTAAAAAACACGAGTTTTTAGAAAATGTGTTTTATTTCATAAATGGAATCAACAAAGTATGCACATTCTACGTCATAACAACTTTCTATGGTTTGCGCATGCATTTGGAAATAAGAAAAGCTTACTTCCCCCGTTTTTTAAAATCACAGCTTCTAGAAGGTTTACATGATTTCTTAAAAAACACGAGTTTTTAGAAAATGTGTTTTATTTAATAAATGGAATCAACAAAGTATGCACATTCTACGTCATAACGACTTTCTATAGTTTGCGCATGCATCCGTTAATAAGAAAAGCTTACTTCCACCGTTTTTTAAAATCACAGCTTCTAGAAGGTTTACATGATTTCGTAAAAAACATGAGTTTTTTGGAAATGTGTTTTATTTCATAAATGGAATCTACAAAGTATGCACATTATTCGTCATAACGAATTTCTATAGTTTGCGCATGCGTTCGGAAATAAGAAAAGCTTACTTCCACCGTTTTTTAAAATCACAGCTTCTAGAAGGTTTACATGATTTCGTAAAAAACACGAGTTTTTAGAAAATGTGTTTTATTTCATAAATGGAATCTACAAAGTATGCAAATTCTACATCATAACGACTTTCTATAGTTTGTGTATTCGACCGGAAATAAGAAAAGCTTACTTCCACAGTTTTTTAAAATCACAGCTTCTAGAATGTTTACATGATTTCGTAAAAAACACGAGTTTTTAGAAAATGTGTTTTATTTCATAAATGGAATCTACAAAGTACGCACATTCTTCGTCATAACGACTTTCTATAGTTTGCGCATGCGTTTGGAAATAAGAAAAGCTTACTTCCCCTGTTTTTTAAAATCACGGATTCTAGAAGCTTTACATGACTTCTTAAAAAACATGAGTTTTTAGAAAATGTGTTTTATTTCATAAATGGAATCAACAAAGTATGCACATTCTACTTCATAACGAATTTCTATAGTTTGCACATGCGTCCGGAAATAAGAAAAGCTTACTTCCACCGTTTTTTAAAATCACAGCTTCTAGAAGGTTTACATGATTTCGTAAAAAACATGAGTTTTTTGAAAATGTGTTTTATTTCATAAATGGAATCTACAAAGTATGCACATTCTACGTCATTACGAATTTCTATAGTTTGCGCATGCGTCCGGAAATAAGAAAAGCTTACTTCCACCGTTTTTTAAAATCACAGCTTCTAGAAGGTTTACATGATTTCGTAAAAAACACGAGTTTTTAGAAAATGTGTTTTATGTCATAAATGGAATCTACAAAGTATGCAAATTCTACGTCATAACGACTTTCTATAGTTTGCGCATGCGTCCGTAAAATAAGAAAAGCTTACTTCCCCCGTTTTTTAAAATCACAGCTTCTAGAAGGTTTACATGATTTCATAAAAAACACAAGTTTTTAGAAAATGTGTTTTATTTTGATAAATGGAATCAACAAAGTATGCACATTCTACGTCATAACGACTTTCTATAGTTTGCGCATGCGTTTGGAAATAAGAAAAGCTTACTTCCCCCGTTTTTTAAAATCACAGCTTCTACAAGGTTTACATGATTTCCTAAAAAACACGAGTTTTTAGAAAATGTGTTTTATTTCATAAATGGAATCAACAAAGTATGCACATTCTACATCATAACGACTTTCTATAGTTTGTGCATGCGTCCGGAAATATGAAAAGCTTACTTCCACCATTTTTTAAAATCACGGATTCTAGAAGGTTTACATGATTTCGTAAAAAACACGAGTTTTTAGAAAATGTGTTTTATTTCTTAAATGGAATCTACAAAGTATGCACATTCTACGTCATAACGACTTTCTATAGTTTGCGCATGCGTCCAGAAATAATAATAGCTTACTTCCCCCGTTTTTTAAAATCACATCTTCTAGAAGGTTTACATGATTTCTTAAAAAACACGAGTTTTTAGAAAATGTGTTTTATTTCATAAATGGACTCAACAAAGTATGCACATTCTACTTCATAACGACTTTCTATAGTTTGCGCATGCGTTTGGAAATAAGAAAAGCTTACTTCCCCCGTTTTTTAAAATCACAGCTTCTACAATGTTTACATGATTTCTTAAAAAACACGAGTTTTTAGAAAATGTGTTTTATTTCATAAATGGAATCTACAAAGTATGCACATTCTACGTCATAACGACTTTCTATAGTTTGCGCATGCGTCCGGAAATAATAAAAGCTTACTTCCCCCATTTTTTAAAATCACAACTTCTAGAAGGTTTACATGATTTCTTAAAAAACACGAGTTTTTTGAAAATGTGTTTTATTTCATAAATGGAATCAACAAAGTATGCACATTCTACTTCATAACGACTTTCTATAGTTTGCGCATGCGTTTGGAAATAAGAAAAGCTTACTTCCCCCGTTTTTTAAAATCACAGCTTCTAGAAGGTTTTACATGATTTGTTAAAAAACATGAGTTTTTAGAAAATGTGTTTTATTTCATAAATGGAATCAACAAAGTATGCACATTCTACGTCATAACGAATTTCTATAGTTTGCACATGCGTCCGGAAATAAGAAAAGCTTACTTCCACAGTTTTTTAAAATCACAGCTTCTAGAAGGTTTACATGATTTCGTAAAAAACATGATTTTATTGAAAATGTGTTTTATTTCATAAATGGAATCTACAAAGTATGCACATTCTACGTCATAACGAATTTCTATAGTTTGCGCATGCGTCCGGAAATAAGAAAAGCTTACTTCCACCATTTTTTAAAATCACAACTTCTAAAAGGTTTACATGATTTCGTAAAAAACACGAGTTTTTAGAAAATGTGTTTTATTTCATAAATGGAATCTACAAAGTATGCACATTCTACGTCATAACGACATTCTATAGTTTGCGCATGCGGCCGGAAATAAGAAAAGCTTACTTCCCCCGTTTTTTAAAATCACAGCTTCTAGAAGGTTTACATGAATTCGTAAAAAACACGAGTTTTTAGAAAATGTGTTTTATTTCATAAATGGAATCAACAAAGTATGCACATTCTACGTCATAACGACTTTCTATAGTTTGCGCATGCGTTTGGAAATAAGAAAAGCTTACTTCCCCCGTTTTTTAAAATCACAGCTTCTACAAGGTTTACATGATTTCTTAAAAAACACGAGTTTTTAGAAAATGTGTTTTATTTCATAAATGGAATCAACAAAGTATGCACATTCCACCATTTTTTAAAATCACGGATTCTAGAAGGTTTACATGATTTCTTAAAAAGCACGAGTTTTTAGAAAATGTGTTTTATTTCATAAATGAAATCAACAAAGTATGCAGATTCTACGTCATAACGACTTTCTATAGTTTGCGCATCCGTTTGGAAATAAGAAAAGCTTACTTCCCCCGTTTTTTAAAATCACAGCTTCTAGAAGATTTACATGATTTCGTAAAAAACACGAGTTTTTAGAAAATGTGTTTTATTTCTTAAATGGAATCTACAAAGTATGCACATTCTACGTCATAACGACTTTCTATAGTCTGCGCATGCGTCCGGAAATAATAAAAGCTTACTTCCCCCGTTTTTTAAAATCACAGCTTCTAGAAGATTTACATGATTTCTTAAAAAACACGAGTTTTTAGAAAATGTGTTTTATTTCGTAAATGGAATCAACAAAGTATGCACATTTTACTTCATAACGACTTTCTATAGTTTGCGCATGCGTTTGGAAATAAGAAAAGCTTACTTCCCCCGTTTTTTAAAATCACAGCTTCTAGAAGGTTTACATGATTTGTTAAAAAACATGAGTTTTTAGAAAATGTGTTTTATTTCATAAATGGAATCAACAAAGTATGCACATTCTACGTCATAACGAATTTCTATAGTTTGCACATGCGTCCGGAAATAAGAAAAGCTTACTTCCACAGTTTTTTAAAATCACAGCTTCTAGAAGGTTTACATGATTTCGTAAAAAACATGAGTTTTTCGAAAGTGTGTTTTATTTCATAAATGGAATCTACAAAGTATGCACATTCTACGTCATAACGAATTTCTATAGTTTGCGTATGTGTCCGAAAATAAGAAAAGCTTACTTCCACCGTTTTTTAAAATCACAGCTTCTAGAAGGTTTACATGATTTCGTAAGAAACACGAGTTTTTAGAAAATGTGTTTTATTTCATAAATGGAATCTACAAAGTATGCACATTCTACGTCATAACGACTTTCTATAGTTTGCGCATGCGGCCGTAAATAAGAAAAGCTTACTTCCCCCATTTTTTAAAATCACAGCTTCTAGAAGGTTTACATGATTTCGTAAAAAACACGAGTTTTTAGAAAATGTGTTTTATTTCATAAATGGAATCAGCAAAGTATGCACATTCTACGTCATAACGACTTTCTATACTTTGCGCATCCGTTTGGAAATAAGAAAAGCTTACTTCCCCCGTTTTTTAAAATCACAGCTTCTAGAAGATTTACATGATTTCTTAAAAAACATGAGTTTTTAGAAAATGTGTTTTATTTCATAAATGGAATCAACAAAGTATGCACATTCGACGTCATAACAACTTTCTATAGTTTGCGCATTCGTTTGGAAATAAGAAAAGCTTACTTCCCCCGTTTTTTAAAATCACAGCTTCTAGAAGGTTTACATGATTTCGTAAAAAATAGGAGTTTTTAAAAAATGTGTTTTATTTCATAAATGGAATCAACAAAGTATGCACATTCTACGTCATAACGACTTTCTATAGTTTGCACATGCATCCAGAAATAAGAAAAGCTTACTTCCATCATTTTTTAAAATCACAGCTTCTAGAAGGTTTACATGATTTCTTAAAAAACACGAGTTTTAGAAACTGTGTTTTATTTCATAAATGGTATCAACAAAGTATGCACATTCTACGTCATAACGACTTTCTATAGTTTGCGCATGCATCCGGAAATAAGAAAAGCTTAATTCCACCGTTTTTTTAAATCACAGCTTCTAGAAGGTTTACACGATTTCTTAAAAAACACGAGTTTTTAGAAAATGTGTTTTATTTCATAAATGGAATCAACAAAGTATGCACATTCTACGTCATAACGAATTTCTATAGTTTCCGCATGCGTTCGGAAATAAGAAAAGATTACTTCCCCCGTTTTTTAAAATCACAGCTTCTAGAAGGTTTACATGATTTCTGAAAAAACATGAGTTTTTACAAAATGTGTTTTATTTCATAAATGGAATCAACAAAGTATGCACATTCTACGTCATAGCGACTTTCTATAGTTTGCGCATGCGTCTGGAAATAAGAAAAGCTTACTTTCCCCGTTTTGTAAAATCACAGCTTCTAGAAGGTTTACATGATTTGTTAAAAAACACGAGTTTTTAGAAAATGTGTTTTATTTCATAAATGGAATCAAAAAAGTATGCACATTCTACGCCATAATGACTTTCTATAGTTTGCGCATGCGTCCGGAAATAAGAAAAGCTTACTTCCCCCATTTTTTAAAATCATAGATTCTAGAAGGTTTACATGATATCGTAAAAAACACAAGTTTTTAGAAAATGTGTTTTATTTCATAAATGGAATCTACAAACTATGCAAATTCTACGTCATAACGATTTTCTATAGTTTGCGCATGCGTCCGGAAATAAGAAAAGCTTACCTCCCCCCTTTTTTAAAATCACAGAGTCTAGACGTTTTGCATGATTTCTTAAAAAACACGAGTTTTTAGAAAATGTGTTTTATTAAATAAATGGAATCAACAAAGTATGTACATTCTACGTCATAACGAATTTCTATAGTTTGCGCATGCGTTTTGAAATAAGAAAAGCTTACTTCCGACGTTTTTTAAAATCACAGCTTCTAGAAGGTTTACATGATTTCATAAAAAACACGAGTTTTTAGAAAATGTGTTTTATTTCAGAAATGGAATCTACAAAGTATGCACATTCTACGTCATAACGACTTTCTATAGTTTGCACATGCGTCCGGAAATAAGAAAAGCTTAATTCCACCGTTTTTTCAAATCACAGCTTCTAGAAGGTTTACATGACTTCTTAAAAAAAACGAGTTTTTAGAAAATGTTTTTTATTTCATAAATGGAATCAACAAAGTATGCACATTCTACGTCATAACGACTTTCTACTGTTTGCGCATTCATCCAGAAATAAGAAAATCTTACTTCCCCCGTTTTTTAAAATCACAGCTTCTAGAAGGTTTACATGATTTCGTAAAAAACACGAGTTTTTAGAAAATGTGTTTTATTTCATAAATGGAATCTACAAAGTATGCACATTCTACGTCATAACGATTTTCTATAGTTTTCGCATGCGTCCGGAAATAAGAAAAGATTACTTCCCCCGTTTTTTAAAATCACAGCTTCTAGAAGGTTTACATGATTTATGAAAAAACACGAGTTTTTAGAAAATGTGTTTTATTTCATAAATGGAATCAACAAAATTTGCACGTTCTACGTCATAACGACTTTCTACTGTTTGCGCATTCGTCCGGAAATAAGAAAAGCTTACTTCCCCCGTTTTTTAAAATCATAGATTCTAGAAGGTTTACATGATATCGTAAAAAACACGAGTTTTTAGAAAATGTGTTTTATTTCATAAATGGAATCTACAAACTATGCAAATTCTACGTCATAACGATTTTCTATAGTTTGCGCATGCGTCCGGAAATAAGAAAAGCTTACCTCCCCCCTTTTTTAAAATCACAGAGTCTAGACGTTTTGCATGATTTCTTAAAAAACACGAGTTTTTAGAAAATGTGTTTTATTAAATAAATGGAATCAACAAAGTATGTACATTCTACGTCATAGCGAATTTCTATAGTTTGCGCATGCGTTTCGAAATAAGAAAAGCTTACTTCCGACGTTTTTTAAAATCACAGCTTCTAGAAGGTTTACATGATTTCATAAAAAACACGAGTTTTTAGAAAATGTGTTTTATTTCAGAAATGGAATCTACAAAGTATGCACATTCTACGTCATAACGACTTTCTATAGTTTGCACATACGTCCGGAAATAAGAAAAGCTTACTTCCACCGTTTTTTAAAATCACTGCTTCTAGAAGGTTTACATGACTTCTTAAAAAAAACGAGTTTTTAGAAAATGTTTTTTATTTCATAAATGGAATCAACAAAGTATGCATATTCTACGTCATAACGACTTTCTACTGTTTGCGCATTCATCCAGAAATAAGAAAAGCTTACTTCCCCCGTTTTTTAAAATCACAGCTTCTAGAAGGTTTACATGATTTCGTAAAAAACACGAGTTTTTAGAAAATGTGTTTTATTTCATAAATGCAATCTACAAAGTATGCACATTCTACGTCATAACGATTTTCTATAGTTTTCGCATGCGTCCGGAAATAAGAAAAGATTACTTCCCCCGTTTTTTAAACTCACAGCTTCTAGAAGGTTTACATGATTTATGAAAAAACACGAGTTTTTACAAAATGTGTTTTATTTCATAAATGGAATCAACAAAGTATGCACATTCTACGTCATAACGACTTTCTATAGTTTGCGCATGCGTCTGGAAATAAGAAAAGCTTACTTCCCCCGTTTTTTAAAATCACAGCTTCTAGAAGGTTTACATGATTTCTTAAAAAACACGAGTTTTTAGAAAATGTGTTTTATTTCATAAATGGAATCAACAAAGTATGCACATTCTACGCCATAACAACTTTCTATAGCTTGCGCATGCGTTTGGAAATAAGAAAAGCTTACTTCCCCCGTTTTTTAAAATCAAAGCTTCTAGAAGGTTTACATGATTTCTTAAAAAACACGAGTTTTTAGAAAATGTGTTTTATTTCATAAATGGAATCAACAAACTATGCACATTCTTCGTCATAACCACTTTGTATAGATTGCGCATGGGTCTGGAAATAAGAAAAGCTTCCTTCCACCGTTTTTTAAAATCACAGCTTCTAGAAGGTTTACATGATTTCTTAAAAAACACGAGTTTTTAGAAAATGTGTTTTATTTCATAAATGGAATCAACAAAGTATGCACATTCTATGTCATAACGACTTTCTATACTTTGTGCATGCGTTTGGAAATAAGAAAAGCTTACTTCCACCGTTTTTGAAAATCACAGCTTCTAGAAGGTTTACATGATTTCTTAAAAAACACGAGTTTTTAGAAAATGTGTTTTATTTCATAAATGGAATCTACAAAGTATGCACATTCTACGTCATAACAACTTTATATAATTTGCGCATGCGTCCGGAAATAAGAAAAGCTTACTTCCCCCGTTTTTTAAAATCAAAGCTTCTAGAAGGTTTACATGATTTCTTAAAAAACACGAGTTTTTAGAAAATGTGTTTTATTTCATAAATAGAATCAACAAAGTATGCACATTATACGTCATAATGGCTTTCTACAGTTTTTGCATTTGTCCGGAAATAAGAAAAACTTACTTCCACCATTTTTTAAAATCACGAATTCTAGAAGGTTTACATGATTTCGTAAAAAACACGAGTTTTTAGAAAATGTGTTTTATTTCATAAATGGAATCAACAAAGCATGCACATTCTACGTCATAACGACTTTCTATAGTTTGCGTATCCGTTTGAAAAAAAGAAAAGCTTACTTCGACCGTTTTTTAAAATCACAGCTTCTAGAAGATTTACACGATTTCTTAAAAAACATGAGTTTTTAGAAAATGTGTTTTATTTCATAAATGGAATCAACCAAGTATGCACATTCGACGTCATAACGACTTTCTATAGTTTGCGCATTCGTCCGGAAATAAGAAAAGCTTACTTCCACCGTTTTTTAAAATCAAAGCTTCTAAAAGGTTTACATGATTTCGTAAAAAACACGAGTTTTTAGAAAATGTGTTTTATTTCATAAATGGAATCAACAAAGTATGCACATTCTACGTCATAACGACTTTCTATAGTTCGCACATGCGTCCGGAAATAAGAAAAGCTTACTTCCACCGTTTTTTAAAATCACAGCTTCTAGAAGGTGTACATGACTTCTTAAAAAAAATGAGTGTTTAGAAAATGTGTTTTATTTCATAAATGGAACCAACAAAGTATGCACATTCTACGTCATAACGACTTTCAACAGTGTTCGCATTCGTCCGGAAATAAGAAAAGCTTACTTCCCCCGTTTTTTAAAATCACAGCTTCTAGAAGGTTTACATGATTTGTTAAAAAACACGAGTTTTTAGAAAATGTGGTTTATTAAATAAATGGAATCAACAAAGTATGCACATTCTACGTCATAACGACTTTCTAAAGTTTGCGCATGCGTTTGGAAATAAGAAAAGCTTACTTCCCCCGTTTTTTAAAATCACAGCTTCTAGAAGGTTTACATGATTTCTTAAAAAACACGGGTTTTTAGAAAATGTGTTTTATTTCATAAATGGAATCAACAAAGTATGCACATTCTACATCATAATGACTTTCTATAGTTCGCGCATTCGTCCGGAAATAAGAACAGCTTACTTCCCCCGTTTTTTAAAATCAAAGCTTCTAGAAGGTTTACATGATTTCTTTAAAAAGATGAGATTTTAGAAAATGTGTTTTATTTCATAAATGGAATCAACAAAGTATGCACATTCTAAGTCATAATGACTTTTTATAGTTTGTGCATGCGTTTGGAAATAAGAAAAGCTTACTTCCCCCGTTTTTTAAAATCACAGCTTCTAGAAGGTTTACATGATTTCTTAAAAAACACGAGTTTTTAGAAAATGTGTTTTATTTAATAAATGGAATCAACAAAGTATGCACATTCTACGTCATAATGATTTTCTATAGTTTGCGTTTGCGTTTGGAAATAAGAAAAGCTTACTTCCACCGTTTTTTAAAATCACAGCTTCTAGAAGGTTTACATGATTTCGTAAAAAACACGAGTTTTTAGAAAATGTGTTTTATTTCATAAATGGAATCAACAAAGTATGCACATTCAACGTCATAACGACTTTCTATAGTTTGCGCATGCGTTTGGAAATAAGAAAAGCTTACTTCCCCCGTTTTTTAAAATCACAGCTTCTAGAAGGTTTACATGATTTGTTAAAAAACATGAGTTTTTAGAAAATGTGTTTTATTTCATAAATGGAATCAACAAAGTATGCATATTCTACGTCATAACGACTTTCTATAGTTTGCGCATGTGTCCGGAATAAGAAAAGCTTACTTCCACCGTTTTTTAAAATCACAGCTTCTAGAAGATTTACATGATTTCGTAAAAAACACGAGTTTTTAGAAAATGTGTTTTATTTCATAAATCGAATCAACAAAGTATGCACATTCTAAGTCATAACGACTTTCTATAGTTTGCGCATGCGTTTGGAAATAAGAAAAGTTAACTTCCCCCGTTTTTTAAAATCACAGCTTCTAGAAGGTTTACATGATTTCTTAAAAAAGACGAGTTTTTAGAAAATATCTTTCATTTCATAAATGGAATCAACAAAGTATGCACATTCTACGTCATAACGACTTTCTATAGTTTGCGGATGCGTCCGGAAATAAGAAAAGCTTACTTCCACCATTTTTTAAAATCACGGATTCTAGAAGGTTTACATGAGTTCTTAAAAAACATGAGTTTTTAGAAAATGTGTTTTATTTCATAAATGGAATCAACAAAGTATGCAGATTCTAAGTCATAACGACGTTCTATAGTTTGCGCATTCGTCCGGAAATAAGAAAAGCTTACTTCCCCCGTTTTTTAAAATCAAAGCTTCTAGAAAGTTTACATGATTTCTTAAAAAACACGAGTTTTTATAAAATGTGTTTTATTTCATAAATGGAATCAACAAAGTATGCACATTTTAAGTCATAACGACTTTCTATAGTTTGCGCATGCGTTTGGAAATAAGAAAAGCTTACTTCCACCGTTTTTTAAAATCACAGCTTCTAGAAGGTTTACATGATTTCGTAAAAAACACGAGTTTTTAGAAAATGTGTTTTACTTCATAAATGGAATCTACAAAGTATGCACATTCTACGTCATAACGACTTTCTATAGTTTGCGCATGCGTCCGGAAATAAGAAACGCTTACTTCCCCCGTTTTTTAAAATCACAGCTTCGAGAAGGTTTACATCATTTCTTAAAAAACACGAGTTTTTAGAAAATGTGTTTTATTTCATAAATGGAATCAACAAACTATGCACATTCTACGTCATAACGACTTTCTACAGTTTTCGTATTTGTCCGGAAATAAGAAAAGCTTACTTCCACCATTTTTTAAAATCACGGATTCTAGAAGGTTTACATGATTTCTTAAAAAACACGAGTTTTTAGAAAATGTGTTTTATTTCATAAATGGAATCAACAAAGTATGCACATTCTACGTCATAACGACTTTCTTTAGTTTGCGCATGCGTTTGGAAATAAGAAAAGCTTACTTCCCCCGTTTTTTAAAATCACAGCTTCTAAAGGTTTACATGATTTCTTAAAAAACACGAGTTTTTAGAAAATGTGTTTTATTTCATAAATGGAATCAACAAAGTATGCACATTCTACTTCATAATGACTTTCTATAGTTTTCGCATGCGTTTGGAAATAAGAAAAGCTTACTTCCCCCGTTTTTTAAAATCACAGCTTCTAGAAGGTTTACATGATTTCTTAAAAAACACGAGTTTTTAGAAAATGTGTTTTATTTCATAAATGGAATCAACAAAGTATGCACATTCTAAGTCATAACGACTTTCTATAGTTTGCGCATGCGTTTGGAAATAAGAAAAGTTAACTTCCCCAGTTTTTTAAAATCACAGCTTCTAGAATGTTTACATGATTTCTTAAAAAAGAAGAGCTTTTAGAAAATGTCTTTCATTTCATAAATGGAATCAACAAAGTATGCACATTCTACGTCATAACGAATTTCTATAGTTTGCGCATGCGTCCGGAAATAAGAAAAGCTTACTTCCACCATTTTTTAAAATCACGGATTCTAGAAGGTTTACATGAGTTCTTAAAAAACACGAGTTTTTAGAAAATGTGTTTTATTTCATAAATGGAATCAACAAAGTATGCACATTCTAAGTCATAACGACGTTCTATAGTTTGCGCATTCGTCTGGAAATAAGAAAAGCTTACTTCCCCCGTTTTTTAAAATCAAAGCTTCTAGAAGGTTTACATGATTTCTTAAAAAACACGAGTTTTTAGAAAATGTGTTTTATTTCATAAAAGGAATCAACAAAGTATGCACATTTTAAGTCATAACGACTTTCTATAGTTTGCGCATGCGTTTGGAAATAACAAAATCTTACTTCCGTTGTTTTTTAAAATCACAGCTTCTAGAAGGTTTACATGATTTCTTAAAAAACACGAGTTTTTAGAAAATGTGTTTTATTTCATAAATCGAATCAACAAAGTATGCACATTCTACGTCATAACAACTTTCTATAGTTTGCGCATGCGTTTGGAAATAAGAAAAGCTTACTTCCCCCGTTTTTAAAAATCACAGCTTGTAGAAGGTTTACATGATTTCTTAAAAAACACGAGTTTTTAGAAAATGTGTTTTATTTCATAAATGGAATCTACAAAGTATGCACATTCTACGTCATAACAACTTTCTATAGTTTGCGCATGCGTTTGGAAATAAGAAAAGCTTACTTCCCCTGTTTTTTAAAATCACAGCTTCTAGAAGGTTTACATGATTTCTTAAAAAACACGAGTTTTTAGAAAATGTGTTTTATTCCATAAATGGAATCAACAAAGTATGCACATTTTAAGTCATAACGACTTTCTATAGTTTGCGCATGCGTTTGGAAATAAGAAAATCTTACTTCCCCTGTTTTTTAAAATCACAGCTTCTAGAAGGTTTACATGATTTCTTAAAAAACACGAGTTTTTAGAAAATGTGTTTTATTTCATAAATCGAATCAACAAAGTATGCACATTCTACGTCATAACAACTTTCTATAGTTTGCGCATGCGTTTGGAAATAAGAAAAGCTTACTTCCACCGTTTTTTAAAATCACAGCTTCTAGAAGGTTTACATGATTTCGTAAAAAACACGAGTTTTTAGAAAATGTGTTTTATTTCATCAATGGAATCTACAAAGTATGCACATTCTACGTCATAACGACTTTCTATAGTTTGCGCATGCGTCCGGAAATAAGAAAAGCTTACTTCCCCCGTTTTTTAAAATCAAAGCTTCGAGAAGGTTTACATGATTTCTTAAAAAACACGAGTTTTTAGAAAATGTGTTTTATTTCATAAATAGAATCAATAAAGTATGCACATTATACGTCATAATGGCTTTCTACAGTTTTTGCATTTGTCCGGAAATAAGAAAAACTTACTTCCACCATTTTTTAAAATCACGAATTCTAGAAGTTTTACATGATTTCGTAAAAAACACGAGTTTTTAGAAAATGTGTTTTATTTCATAAATGGAATCAACAAAGCATGCACATTCTACGTCATAACGACTTTCTATAGTTTGCGCATCCGTTTGGAAAAAAGAAAAGCTTACTTCGACCGTTTTTGAAGATCACAGCTTCTAGAAGATTTACACGATTTCTTAAAAAACATGAGTTTATAGAAAATGTGTTTTATTTCATAAATGGAATCAACAAAGTATGCACATTCGACGTCATAACGACTTTCTATAGTTTGCGCATTCGTCCGGAAATAAGAAAAGCTTACTTCCACCGTTTTTTAAAATCAAAGCTTCTAAAAGGTTTACATGATTTCGTAAAAAACACGAGTTTTTAGAAAATGTGTTTTATTTCATAAATGGAATCAACAAAGTATGCACATTCTACGTCATAATGAATTTCTATAGTTTGCGCTTGCGTTTGGAAATTAGAAAAGCTTACTTCCACCGTTTTTTAAAATCACAGCTTCTAGAAGGTTTACATGATTTCGTAAAAAACATGAGTTTTTAGAAAATGTGTTTTATTTCATAAATGGAATCAACAAAGTATGCACATTCTAAGTCATAATGACTTTCTATAGTTTGTGCATGCGTTTGGAAATAAGAAAAGCTTACTTCCCCCGTTTTTTAAAATCACAGCTTCTAGAAGGTTTACATGATTTCTTAAAAAACACGAGTTTTTAGAAAATGTATTTTATTTAATAAATGGAATCAACAAAGTATGCACATTCTACGTCATAATGAATTTCTATAGTTTGCGCTTGCGTTTGGAAATGAGAAAAGCTTACTTCCACCGTTTTTTAAAATCACAGCTTCTAGAAGGTTTACATGATTTCGTAAAAAACACGAGTTTTTAGAAAATGTGTTTTATTTCATAAATGGAATCAACAAAGTATGCACATTCTAAGTCATAACGACTTTCTATAGTTTGCGCATGCGTTTGGAAATAAGAAAAGTTAACTTCCCCCGTTTTTTAAAATCACAGCTTCTAGAAGGTTTACATGATTTCTTAAAAAAGATGACTTTTTATAAAATGTCTTTCATTTCATAAATGGAATCAACAAAGTATGCACATTCTACGTCATAACGACTTTCTATAGTTTGCGCATGCGTCCGGAAATAAGAAAAGCTTACTTCCACCATTTTTTAAAATCACGGATTCTAGAAGGTTTACATGAGTTCTTAAAAAACACGAGTTTTTAGAAAATGTGTTTGATTTCATAAATGGAATCAACAAAGTATGCACATTCTAAGTCATAACGACGTTCTATAGTTTGCGCATTCGTCTGGAAATAAGAAAAGCTTACTTCCCCCGTTTTTTAAAATCAAAGCTTCTAGAAAGTTTACATGATTTCTTAAAAAACACGAGTTTTTAGAAAATGTGTTTTATTTCATAAATGGAATCTACAAAGTATGCACATTTTAAGTCATAACGACTTTCTATAGTTTGCGCATGCGTTTGGAAATAAGAAAAGCTTACTTCCACCATTTTTTAAAATCACAGCTTCTAGAAGGTTTACATGATTTCGTAAAAAACACGAGTTTTTAGAAAACGTGTTTTACTTCATAAATGGAATCTACAAAGTATGCACATTCTACGTCATAACGACTTTCTATATTTTGCGCATGCGTCCGGAAATAAGAAAAGCTTACTTCCCCCGTTTTTTAAAATCACAGCTTCGAGAAGGTTTACATGATTTCTTAAAAAACACGAGTTTTTAGAAAATGTGTTTTATTTCATAAATAGAATCTACAAAGTATGCACATTCTACGTCATAACAACTTTATATAATTTGCGCATGCGTTTGGAAATAAGAAAAGCTTACTTCCCCCGTTTTTTAAAATCACAGCTTCTAGAAGGTATACATGACTTCTTAAAAAACACGAGTTTTTAGAAAATGTGTTTTATTTCATAAATCGAATAAACAAAGTATGCACATTCTACGTCATAACAACTTTCTATAGTTTGCGCATGCGTTTGGAAATAAGAAAAGCTTACTTCCCCCGTTTTTTAAAATCACAACTTCTAGAAGGTTTACACGATTTCTTAAAAAACACGAGTTTTTAGAAAATGTGTTTTATTTCATAAATGGAATCAACAAAGTATGCACATTCTACGTCATAACAACTTTCTATAGTTTGCGCATGCGTCCGGAAATAAGAAAAGCTTACTTCCACCATTTTTTAAAATCACAGCTTCTAGAAGGTTTACATGATTTCGTAAAAAACACGAGTTTTTAGAAAATGTGTTTTATTTCATAAATGGAATCAACAAAGTATGCATATTCTACGTCATAACGACTTTCTATAGTTTGCGCATTCGTCCGGAAATAAGAAAAGCTTACTTCCACCGTTTTTTAAAATCACAGCTTCTAGAAGGTTTACATGATTTCGTAAAAAACACGAGTTTTTAGAAAATGTGTTTTATTTCATAAATGGAATCTACAAAGTATGCACATTCTACGTCATAACGACTTTCTATAGTTTTCACATGCGTCCGGAAATAAGAAAAGCTTACTTCCCCCGTTTTTTAAAATCACAACTTCGAGAAGGTTTACATGATTTCTTAAAAAACACGAGTTTTTAGAAAATGTGTTTTATTTCATAAATAGAATCAACAAAGTATGCACATTATACGTCATAATGACTTTCTACAATTTGTGCATTTGTCCGGAAATAAGAAAAGCTTACTTCCACCATTTTTTAAAATCACGGATTCTAGAAGGTTTACATGATTTCGTAAAAAACACGAGTTTTTAGAAAATGTGTTTTATATCATAAATGGAATCAACAAAGTATGCACATTCTACGTCATAACGACTTTCTATAGTTCGCACATGCGTCCGGAAATAAGAAAAGCTTACTTCCACCGTTTTTTAAAATCACAGCTTCCAGAAGGTTTACATGACTTCTTAAAAAAAATGAGTGCTTAGAAAATGTGTTTTATTTCATAAATGGAATCAACAAATTATGCACATTCTACGTCATAACGACTTTCAACATTTTTCGCATTCGTCCGGAAATAAGAAAAGCTTACTTCCCCCGTTTTTTAAAATCACAGCTTCTAGAAGGTTTACATGATTTGTTAAAAAACACGAGTTTTTAGAAAATGTGTTTTATTAAATAAATGGAATCAACAAAGTATGCACATTCTACGTCATAACGACTTTCTATAGTTTGCGCATGCGTTTGGAAATAAGAAAAGCTTACTTCCCCCGTTTTTTAAAATCACAGCTTCTAGAAGGTTTACATGATTTGTTAAAAAACACGAGTTTTTAGAAAATGTGTTTTATTTCATAAATGGAATCAACAAAGTATGCACATTCTAAGTCATAATGAATTTCTATAGTTTGTGCATGCGTTTGGAAATAAGAAAAGCTTACTTCCCCCGTTTTTTAAAATCACAGCTTCTAGAAGGTTTACATGATTTCGTAAAAAACACGAGTTTTTCGAAAATGTGTTTTATTTCATAAATGGAATCAACAAAGTATGCACATTCTAAGTCATAATGACTTTCTATAGTTTGTGCATGCGTTTGGAAATAAGAAAAGCTTACTTCCCCCGTTTTTTAAAATCACAGCTTCTAGAAGGTTTACATGATTTCGTAAAAAACACGAGTTTTTAGAAAATGTGTTTTATTTCATAATTGGAATCAACAAAGTATGCACATTCAACGTCATAACGACTTTCTATAGTTTGCGCATGCGTTTGGAAATAAGAAAAGCTTACTTACCCCGTTTTTTAAAATCATAGCTTCTAGAAGGTTTACATGATTTGTTAAAAAACATGAGTTTTTAGAAAATGTGTTTTATTTCATAAATGGAATCAACAAAGTATGCATATTCTACGTCATAACGACTTTCTATAGTTTGCGCATGTGTCCGGAATGAGAAAAGCTTACTTCCACCGTTTTTTAAAATCACAGCTTCTAGAAGGTTTACATGATTTCGTAAAAAACACGAGTTTTTAGAAAATGTGTTTTATTTCATAAATGGAATCAACAAAGTATGCACATTCAACGTCATAACGACTTTCTATAGTTTGCGCATGCGTTTGGAAATAAGAAAAGCTTACTTCCCCCGTTTTTTAAAGTCACAGCTTCTAGAAGGTTTACATGATTTGTTAAAAAACATGAGTTTTTAGAAAATGTGTTTTATTTCATCAATGGAATCAACAAAGTATGCATATTCTACATCATAACGACTTTCTATAGTTTGCGCATGTGTCCGGAATAAGAAAAGCTTACTTCCACCGTTTTTTAAAATCACAGCTTCTAGAAGGTTTACATGATTTCGTAAAAAACACGAGTTTTTAGAAAATGTGTTTTATTTCATAAATGGAATCAACAAAGTATGCACATTCTAAGTCATAACGACTTTCTACAGTTTGCGCATGCGTTTGGAAATAAGAAAAGTTAACTTCCCCCGTTTTTTAAAATCACAGCTTTTAGAAGGTTTACATGATTTCTTAAATAAGACGAGTTTTTAGAAAATATCTTTCATTTCATAAATGGAATCAACAAAGTATGCACATTCTACGTCATAACGACTTTCTATAGTTTGCGCATGCGTCCGGAAATAAGAAAAGCTTACTTCCACCATTTTTTAAAATCACGGATTCTAGAAGGTTTACATGAGTTCTTAAAAAACACGAGTTTTTAGAAAATGTGTTTTATTTCATAAATGGAATCAACAAAGTATGCACATTTTAAGTCATAACGACTTTCTATAGTTTGCGCATGCGTTTGGAAATAAAAAAGGATTACTTCCCCCATTTTTTAAAATCACAGCTTCTAGAAGGTTTACATGATTTCTTAAAAAACACGAGTTTTTAGAAAATGTGTTTTATTTCATAAATCGAATCAACAAAGTATGCACATTCTACGTCATAACAACTTTCTATAGTTTGCGCATGCGTTTGGAAATAAGAAAAGCTTACTTCCCCCGTTTTTTAAAATCACAGCTTCTAGAAGGTTTACATGATTTCTTAAAAAACACGAGTTTTTAGAAAATGTGTTTTATTTCATAAATGGAATCAACAAAGTATGCACATTCTACGTCATAACGACTTTCTATAGTTTGCGCATGCGTCCGGAAATAAGAAAAGCTTACTTCCACCATTTTTTAAAATCACAGCTTCTAGAAGGTTTACATGATTTCATAAAAAACACGAGTTTTTAGAAAATGTGTTTTATTTCATAAATGGAATCTACAAAGTATGCACATTCTACGTCATAACGACTTTCTATAGTTTGCGCATTCGTTCGGAAATAAGAAAAGATTACTTCCCCCGTTTTTTAAAATCACAGCTTCTAGAAGGTTTACATGATTTCTGAAAAAACATGAGTTTTTACAAAATGTGTTTTATTTCATAAATGGAATCAACAAAGTATGCACATTCTACGTCATAACGACTTTCTATAGTTTGCGCATGCGTCTGGAAATAATAAAAGCTTACTTCCCCCGTTTTGTAAAATCACAGCTTCTAGAAGGTTTACATGATTTGTTAAAAAACACGAGTTTTTAGAAAATGTGTTTTATTTCATAAATGGAATCTACAAAGTATGCACATTCTACGTCATAACGACCTTCTATAGTTTTCGCATGCGTCCGGAAATAAGAAAAGCTTACTTCCCCCATTTTTTAAAATCACAGCTTCGAGAAGGTTTACATGATTTCTTAAAAAACACGAGTTTTTAGAAAATGTTTTTTATTTCATAAATAGAATCAAAAAACTATGCACATTATATGTCATAATGACTTTCTCCAGTTTGTGCATTTGTCCGGAAATAAGAAAAGCTTACTTCCACCATTTTTTAAAATCACGGATTCTAGAAGGTTTACATGATTTCGTAAAAAACACGAGTTTTTAGAAAATGTGTTTTATTTCATAAATGGAATCAACAAAGCATGCACATTCTACGTCATAACAACTTTCTATAGTTTGCGCATCCGTTTGGAAAAAAGAAAAGCTTACTTCGACCGTTTTTGAAAATCACAGCTTCTAGAAGATTTACACGATTTCTTAAAAAACATGAGTTTTTAGAAAATGTGTTTTATTTCATAAATGGAATCAACAAAGTATGCACATTCGACGTCATAACGACTTTCTATAGTTTGCGCATTCGTCCGGAAATAAGAAAAGCTTACTTCCATCGTTTTTTAAAATCAAAGCTTCTAGAAGGTTTACATGATTTCGTAAAAAACACGAGTGTTTAGAAAATGTGTTTTATTTCATAAATGGAATCAACAAAGTATGCACAATCTACGTCATAACGACTTTCAACAGTTTTCGCATTCGTCCGGAAATAAGAAAAGCTTACTTCCCCCGTTTTTTAAAATCACAGCTTCTAGAAGGTTTACATGATTTGTTAAAAAACAAGAGTTTTTAGAAAATGTGTTTTATTAAATAAATGGAATCAACAAAGTATGCACATTCTACGTCATAACGACTTTCTATAGTTTGCGCATGCGTTTGGAAATAAGAAAAGCTTACTTCCCCAGTTTTTTAAAATCACAGCTTCTAGAAAGTTTACATGATTTCTTAAAAAACACGAGTTTTTAGAAAATGTGTTTTATTTCATAAATGGAATCTACAAAGTATGCACATTCTACGTCATAACGACTTTCTATAGTTTTGCATGCATCCGGAAAAAAGAAAAGCTTACTTCCACTGTTTTTTAAAATCACAGCATCTAGAAGGTTTACATGATTTCGTAAAAAACACGAATTTTTAGAAAATGTGTTTTATTTCATAAATGGAATCTACAAAGTATGTACATTCAACGTCATAACGACTTTCTATAGTTTGCGCATGCGTCCGGAAATAAGAAAAGCTTACTTCCCCCGTTTTTTAAAGTCACAGCTTCTAGAAGGTTTACATGATTTGTTAAAAAAACACGAGTTTTTAGAAAATGTGTTTTATTTCATAAATGGAATCAACAAAGTATGCACATTCTACGTCATAACGACTTTCTATAGTTTGCACATGTGTCCGGAAATAAGAAAAGCTTACTTCCACCGTTTTTTAAAATCACAGCTTCTAGAAGGTTTACATAACTTCTTAAAAAACACGAGTTTTTAGAAAATCTGTTTTATTTCATAAATGTAATCAACAAAGTATGCACATTCTAAGTCATAATGACTTTCTATAGTTTTTGCATGCGTTTGGAAATAAGAAAAGCTTACTTCCACCGTTTTTTAAAATCACAGCTTCTAGAAGGTTTACATGATTTTGTAAAAAAAAACGAGTTTTTAGAAAATGTGTTTTATTTCATAAATGGAATCAACAAAGTATGCACATTCAACGTCATAACGACTTTCTATAGTTTGCGCATGCGTTTGGAAATAAGAAAAGCTTACTTCCCCCGTTTTTTAAAGTCACAGCTTCTAGAAGGTTTACATGATTTGTTAAAAAACACGAGTTTTTAGAAAATGTGTTTTATTTCATAAATGGAATCAACAAAGTATGCATAATCTACATCATAACGACTTTCTATAGTTTGCGCATGTGTCCGGAATAAGTAAAGCTTACTTCCACCGTTTTTTAAAATCACAGCTTCTAGAAGGTTTACATGATTTCGTAAAAAACACGAGTTTTTAGAAAATGTGTTTTATTTCATAAATGGAATCAACAAAGTATGCACATTCTAAGTCATAACGACTTTCTACAGTTTGCGCATGCGTTTGGAAATAAGAAAAGTTAACTTCCCCTGTTTTTTAAAATCACAGCTTCTAGAAGGTTTACATGATTTCTTAAAAAAGACGAGTTTTTAGAAAATGTCTTTCATTTCATAAATGGAATCAACAAAGTATGCACATTCTACGTCATAACGACTTTCTATAGTTTGCGCATGCGTCCAGAAATAAGAAAAGCTTACTTCCACCATTTTTTAAAATCACGGATTCTAGAAGGTTTACATGAGTTCTTAAAAAACATGAGTTTTTAGAAAATGTGTTTTATTTCATAAATGGAATCAACAAAGTATGCACATTCTAAGTCATAACGACGTTCTATAGTTTGCGCATTCGTCCGGAAATAAGAAAAGCTTACTTCCCCCGTTTTTTAAAATCAAAGCTTCTAAAAGGTTTACATGATTTCTTAAAAAACACGAGTTTTTAGAAAATGTGTTTTATTTCATAAATGGAATCAACAAAGTATGCACATTTTAAGTCATAACGACTTTCTATAGTTTGCGCATGCGTTTGGAAATAAAAAAAGATTACTTCCCCCGTTTTTTAAAATCACAGCTTCTAGAAGGTTTACATGATTTCTTAAAAAACACGAGTTTTCAGAAAATGTGTTTTATTTCATAAATCGAATCAACAAAGTATGCACATTCTACGTCATAACAACTTTCTATAGTTTGCGCATGCGTTTGGAAATAAGAAAAGCTTACTTCCCCCGTTTTTTAAAATCACAGCTTCTAGAAGGTTTACATGATTTCTTAAAAAACACGAGTTTTTAGAAAATGTGTTTTATTTCATAAATGGAATCAACAAAGTATGCACATTCTACGTCATAACGACTTTCTATAGTTTGCGCATGCGTCCGGAAATAAGAAAAGCTTACTTCCACCATTTTTTAAAATCACAGCTTCTAGAAGGTTTACATTATTTCATAAAAAACACGAGTTTTTAGAAAATGTGTTTTATTTCATCAATGGAATCTACAAAGTATGCACATTCTACGTCATAACGACTTTCTATAGTTTGCGCATTCGTCCAGAAATAAGAAAAGCTTACTTCCACCGTTTTTTAAAATCACAGCTTCTAGAAGGTTTACATGATTTCGTAAAAAACATGAGTTTTTAGAAAATGTGTTTTATTTCATAAATGGAATCTACAAAGTATGCACATTCTACGTCATAACGACTTTCTATAGTTTTCGCATGCGTCCGGAAATAAGAAAAGCTTACTTCCCCTGTTTTTTAAAATCACAGCTTTGAGAAGGTTTACATGATTTCTTAAAAAACACGAGTTTTTAGAAAATGTTTTTTATTTCATAAATAGAATCAAAAAACTATGCACATTATACGTCATAATGACTTTGTACAGTTTGTGCATTTGTCCGGAAATAAGAAAACCTTACTTCCACCATTTTTTAAAATAACGGATTCTAGAAGGTTTACATGATTTCGTAAAAAACACGAGTTTTTAGAAAATGTGTTTTATTTCATAAATGGAATCAACAAAGCATGCACATTCTACGTCATAACGACTTTCTATATTTTGCGCATCCGTTTGGAAAAAAGAAAAGCTTACTTCGACCGTTTTTTAAAATCACAGCTTCTAGAAGATTTACACGATTTCTTAAAAAACATGGGTTTTTAGAAAATGTGTTTTATTTCATAAATGGAATCAACAAAGTATGCACATTCGACGTCATAACGACTTTCTATAGTTTGCGCATTCGTCCGGAAATAAGAAAAGCTTACTTCCATCGTTTTTTAAAATCAAAGCTTCTAGAAGATTTACATGATTTCGTAAAAAACACGAGCTTTTAGAAAATGTGTTTTATTTCATAAATGGAATCAACAAAGTATGCACATTCTACGTCATAATGACTTTCTATAGTTCGCACATGCGTCCGGAAATAAGAAAAGCTTACTTCCACCGTTTTTTAACATCACAGCTTCTAGAAGGTTTACATGACTTCTTAAAAAAAATGAGTGTTTTGAAAATGTGTTTTATTTATAAAATGGAATCAACAAAGTGTGCACATTCTACGTCATAACGACTTTCAACAGTTTTCGCATTCGTCCGGAAATAAGAAAAGCTTACTTCCCCCGTTTTTTAAAATCACAGCTTCTAGAAGGTTTACATCATTTGTTAAAAAACAAGAGTTTTTAGAAAATGTATTTTATTAAATAAATGGAATCAACAAAGTATGCACATTCTACGTCATAACGACTTTCTATAGTTTGCGCATGCGTTTGGAAATAAGAAAAGCTTACTTCCCCCGTTTTTTAAAATCACATCTTCTAGAAGGTTTACATGATTTCTTAAAAAACACGAGTTTTTAGAAAATGTGTTTTATTTCATAAATGGAATCTACAAAGTATGCACATTCTACGTCATAACGACTTTCTATAGTTTTGCATGCATCCGGAAAAAAGAAAAGCTTACTTCCACTGTTTTTTAAAATCACAGCTTCTAGAAGGTTTACATGATTTCGTAAAAAACACAATTTTTAGAAAATGTGTTTTATTTCATAAATGGAATCTACAAAGTATGCACATTCTACGTCATAACGAATTTCTATAGTTTGCGCATGCGTCCGGAAATAAGAAAAGCTTACTTCCGCCGTTTTTTAAAATCACAGCTTCTAGAAGGTTTACATGATTTGTTAAAAAACACGAGTTTTTAGAAAATGTGTTTTATTTCATAAATGGAATCAACAAAGTATGCACATTCTACGTCATAACGACTTTCTATAGTTTGCACATGTGTCCTGAAATAAGAAAAGCTTACTTCCACCGTTTTTTAAAATCACAGCTTCTAGAAGGTTTACATGACTTCTTAAAAAACACGAGTTTTTAGAAAATCTGTTTTATTTCATAAATGTAATCAACAAAGTATGCACATTCTAAGTCATAATGACTTTCTATAGTTTGTGCATGCGTTTGGAAATAAGAAAAGCTTACTTCCCCCGTTTTTTAAAATCACAGCTTCTAGAAGGTTTACATGATTTCGTAAAAAACACGAGTTTTTAGAAAATGTGTTTTATTTCATAATTGGAATCAACAAAGTATGCACATTCAACGTCATAACGACTTTCTATAGTTTGCGCATGCGTTTGGAAATAAGAAAAGCTAACTTCCCCCGTTTTTTAAAATCATAGCTTCTAGAAGGTTTACATGATTTGTTAAAAAACATGAGTTTTTAGAAAATGTCTTTTATTTCATAAATGGAATCAACAAAGTATGCATATTCTACGTCATAACGACTTTCTATAGTTTGCGCATGTGTCCGTAATAAGAAAAGCTTACTTCCACCGTTTTTTAAAATCACAGCTTCTAGAAGGTTTACATGATTTCGTAAAAAACAATAGTTTTTAGAAAATGTGTTTTATTTCATAAATGGAATCAACAAAGTATGCACATTCAACGTCATAACGACTTTCTATAGTTTGCGCATGCGTTTGGAAATAAGAAAAGCTTACTTCCCACGTTTTTTAAAGTCACAGCTTCTAGAAGGTTTACATGATTTGTTAAAAAACATGAGTTTTTAGAAAATGTGTTTTATTTCATAAATGGAATCAACAAAGTATGCATAATCTACATCATAACGACTTTCTATAGTTTGCGCATGTGTCCGGAATAAGAAAAGCTTACTTCCACCGTTTTTTAAAATCACAGCTTCTAGAAGGTTTACATGATTTCGTAAAAAACACGAGTTTTTAGAAAATGTCTTTCATTTCATAAATGGAATCAACAAAGTATGCACATTCTACGTCATAACGACTTTCTATAGTTTGCGCATGCGTCCGGAAATAAGAAAAGCTTACTTCCACCATTTTTTAAAATCACGGATTCTAGAAGGTTTACATGAGTTCTTAAAAAACACGAGTTTTTAGAAAATGTGTTTTATTTCATAAATGGAATCAACAAAGTATGCACATTCTAAGTCATAACGACGTTCTATAGTTTGCGCATTCGTCCGGAAATAAGAAAAGCTTACTTCCCCCATTTTTTAAAATCAAAGCTTCTAGAAGGTTTACATGTTTTCTTAAAAAACACGAGTTTTTAGAAAATGTGTTTTATTTCATAAATGGAATCAACAAAGTATGCACATTTTAAGTCATAACGACTTTCTATAGTTTGCGCATGCGTTTGGAAATAAAAAAAGATTACTTCCCCCGTTTTTTAAAATCACAGCTTCTAGAAGGTTTACATGATTTCTTAAAAAACACGAGTTTTCAGAAAATGTGTTTTATTTCATAAATCGAATCAACAAAGTATGCACATTCTACGTCATAACAACTTTCTATAGTTTGCGCATGCATTTGGAAATAAGAAAATCTTACTTCCCCCGTTTTTTAAAATCACAACTTCTAGAAGGTTTACATGATTTCTTAAAAAACACGAGTTTTTAGAAAATGTGTTTTATTTCATAAATGGAATCAACAAACTATGCACATTCTACGTCATAACCACTTTGCATAGATTGCGCATGGGTCTGGAAATAAGAAAAGCTTCCTTCCACCGTTTTTTAAAATCACAGCTTCTAGAAGGTTTACATGATTTCTTAAAAAACACGAGTTTTTAGAAAATGTGTTTTATTTCATAAATGGAATCAACAAAGTATGCACATTCTACGTCATAACGATTTTCTATGCTTTGCGCATGCATTTGGAAATAAGAAAAGCTTACTTCCACCGTTTTTGAAAATCACAGCTTCTAGAAGGTTTAAATGATTTCTTAAAAAACACGAGTTTTTAGAAAATGTGTTTTATTTCATAAATGGAATCTACAAAGTATGCACATTCTACGTCATAACAACTTTATATAATTTGCGCATGCGTCCGGAAATAAGAAAAGCTTACTTCCCCCGTTTTTTAAAATCAAAGCTTCTAGAAGGTTTACATGATTTCTTAAAAAACACGAGTTTTTAGAAAATGTGTTTTATTTCATAAATAGAATCAACAAAGTATGCACATTATACGTCATAATGGCTTTCTACAATTTTTGCATTTGTCCGGAAATAAGAAAAACTTACTTCCACCATTTTTTAAAATCACGAATTCTAGAAGGTTTACATGATTTCGTAAAAAACACGAGTTTTTAGAAAATGTGTTTTATTTCATAAATGGAATCAACAAAGCATGCACATTCTACGTCATAACGACTTTCTATAGTTTGCGCATCCATTTGGAAAAAAGAAAAGCTTACTTCGACCGTTTTTTAAAATCACAGCTTCTAGAAGATTTACACGATTTCTTAAAAAACATGAGTTTTTAGAAAATGTGTTTTATTTCATAAATGGAATCAACCAAGTATGCACATTCGACGTCATAACGACTTTCTATAGTTTGCGCATTCGTCCGGAAATAAGAAAAGCTTACTTCCACCGTTTTTTAAAATCAAAGCTTCTAAAAGGTTTACATGATTTCGTAAAAAACACGAGTTTTTAGAAAATGTGTTTTATTTCATAAATGGAATCAACAAAGTATGCACATTCTACGTCATAACGACTTTCTATAGTTCGCACATGCATCCGGAAATAAGAAAAGCTTACTTCCACCGTTTTTTAAAATCACAGCTTCTAGAAGGTGTACATGACTTCTTAAAAAAATGAGTGTTTAGAAAATGTGTTTTATTTCATAAATGGAACCAACAAAGTATGCACATTCTACGTCATAACGACTTTCAACAGTGTTCGCATTCGTCCCGAAATAAGAAAAGCTTACTTCCCCCGTTTTTTAAAATCACAGCTTCTAGAAGGTTTACATGATTTGTTAAAAAACACGAGTTTTTAGAAAATGTGGTTTATTAAATAAATGGAATAACCAAAGTATGCACATTCTACGTCATAACGACTTTCTAAAGTTTGCGCATGCGTTTGGAAATAAGAAAAGCTTACTTCCCCCGTTTTTTAAAATCACAGCTTCTAGAAGGTTTACATGATTTCTTAAAAAACACGGGTTTTTAGAAAATGTGTTTTATTTCATAAATGGAATCAACAAAGTATGCACATTCTACGTCATAATGACTTTCTATAGTTCGCGCATTCGTCCGGAAATAAGAAAAGCTTACTTCCCCCGTTTTTTAAAATCAAAGCTTCTAGAAGGTTTACATGATTTCTTAAAAAAGATGAGTTTTTAGAAAATGTGTTTTATTTTATAAATGGAATCAACAAAGTATGCACATTCTAAGTCATAATGACTTTTTATAGTTTGTGCATGCGTTTGGAAATAAGAAAAGCTTACTTCCCCCGTTTTTTAAAATCACAGCTTCTAGAAGGTTTACATGATTTCTTAAAAAACACGAGTTTTTAGAAAATGTGTTTTATTTAATAAATGGAATCAACAAAGTATGCACATTCTACGTCATAATGATTTTCTATAGTTTGCGCTTGCGTTTGGAAATGAGAAAAGCTTACTTCCACCGTTTTTTAAAATCACAGCTTCTAGAAGGTTTACATGATTTCGTAAAAAACACGAGTTTTTAGAAAATGTGTTTTATTTCATAAATGGAATCAACAAAGTATGCACATTCAACGTCATAACGACTTTCTATAGTTTGCGCATGCATTTGGAAATAAGAAAAGCTTACTTCCCCCGTTTTTTAAAATCACAGCTTCTAGAAGGTTTACATGATTTGTTAAAAAACATGAGTTTTTAGAAAATGTGTTTTATTTCATAAATGGAATCAACAAAGTATGCATATTCTACGTCATAACGACTTTCTATAGTTTGCGCATGTGTCCGGAATAAGAAAAGCTTACTTCCACCGTTTTTTAAAATCACAGCTTCTATAAGGTTTACATGATTTCGTAAAAAACACGAGTTTTTAGAAAATGTGTTTTATTTCATAAATGGAATCAACAAAGTATGCACATTCTAAGTCATAACGACTTTCTATAGTTTGCGCATGCGTTTGGAAATAAGAAAAGTTAACTTCCCCCGTTTTTTAAAATCACAGCTTCTAGAAGGTTTACATGATTTCTTAAAAAAGACGAGTTTTTAGAAAATATCTTTCATTTCATAAATGGAATCAACAAAGTATGCACATTCTACGTCATAACGACTTTCTATAGTTTGCGGATGCGTCCGGAAATAAGAAAAGCTTACTTCCACCATTTTTTAAAATCACGGATTCTAGAAGGTTTACATGAGTTCTTAAAAAACACGAGTTTTTAGCAAATGTGTTTTATTTCATAAATGGAATCAACAAAGTATGCACATTCTAAGTCATAACGACGTTCTATAGTTTGCGCATTCGTCCGGAAATAAGAAAAGCTTACTTCCCCCGTTTTTTAAAATCAAAGCTTCTAGAAAGTTTACATGATTTCTTAAAAAACACGAGTTTTTATAAAATGTGTTTTATTTCATAAATGGAATCAACAAAGTATGCACATTTTAAGTCATAACGACATTCTATAGTTTGCGCATGCGTTTGGAAATAAGAAAAGCTTACTTCCACCGTTTTTTAAAATCACAGCTTCTAGAAGGTTTACATGATTTCGTAAAAAACACGAGTTTTTAGAAAACGTGTTTTACTTCATAAATGGAATCTACAAAGTATGCACATTCTACGTCATAACGACTTTCTATAGTTTGCGCATGCGTCCGGAAATAAGAAAAGCTTACTTCCCCCGTTTTTTAAAATCACAGCTTCGAGAAGGTTTACATCATTTCTTAAAAAACACGAGTTTTTAGAAAATGTGTTTTATTTCATAAATGGAATCAACAAACTATGCACATTCTACGTCATAACGACTTTCTACAGTTTTCGTATTTGTCCGGAAATAAGAAAAGCTTACTTCCACCATTTTTTAAAATCACGGATTCTAGAAGGTTTACATGATTTCTTAAAAAACACGAGTTTTTAGAAAATGTGTTTTATTTCATAAATGGAATCAACAAAGTATGCACATTCTACGTCATAACGACTTTCTTTAGTTTGCGCATGCGTTTGGAAATAAGAAAAGCTTACTTCCCCCCATTTTTAAAATCACAGCTTCTAGAAGGTTTACATGATTTCTTAAAAAACACGAGTTTTTAGAAAATGTGTTTTATTTCATAAATGGAATCAACAAAGTATGCACATTCTACTTCATAATGACTTTCTATAGTTTGCGCATGCGTTTGGAAATAAGAAAAGCTTACTTCCCCCGTTTTTTAAAATCACAGCTTCTAGAAGGTTTACATGATTTCTTAAAAAACACGAGTTTTTAGAAAAATGTGTTTTATTTCATAAATGGAATCAACAAAGTATGCACATTCTAAGTCATAACGGCTTTCTATAGTTTGCGCATGCGTTTGGAAATAAGAAAAGTTAACTTCCCCCGTTTTTTAAAATCACAGCTTCTAGAATGTTTACATGATTTCTTAAAAAAGAAGAGCTTTTAGAAAATGTCTTTCATTTCATAAATGGAATCAACAAAGTATGCACATTCTACGTCATAACGACTTTCTATAGTTTGCGCATGCGTCCGGAAATAAGAAAAGCTTACTTCCACCATTTTTTAAAATCACGGATTCTAGAAGGTTTACATGAGTTCTTAAAAAACACGAGTTTTTAGAAAATGTGTTTTATTTCATAAATGGAATCAACAAAGTATGCACATTCTAAGTCATAACGACGTTCTATAGTTTGCGCATTCGTCTGGAAATAAGAAAAGCTTACTTCCCCCGTTTTTTAAAATCAAAGCTTCTAGAAGGTTTACATGATTTCTTAAAAAACACGAGTTTTTAGAAAATGTGTTTTATTTCATAAAAGGAATCAACAAAGTATGCACATTTTAAGTCATAACGACTTTCTATAGTTTGCGCATGCGTTTGGAAATAAGAAAATCTTACTTCCCCTGTTTTTTAAAATCACAGCTTCTAGAAGGTTTACATGATTTCTTAAAAAACACGAGTTTTTAGAAAATGTGTTTTTTTTCATAAATCGAATCAACAAAGTATGCACATTCTACGTCATAACAACTTTCTATAGTTTGCGCATGCGTTTGGAAATAAGAAAAGCTTACTTCCCCCGTTTTTAAAAATCACAGCTTCTAGAAGGTTTACATGATTTCTTAAAAAACACGAGTTTTTAGAAAATGTGTTTTATTTCATAAATGGAATCTACAAAGTATGCACATTCTACGTCATAACAACTTTCTATAGTTTGCGCATGCGTTTGGAAATAAGAAAAGCTTACTTCCCCTGTTTTTTAAAATCACAGCTTCTAGAAGGTTTACATGATTTCTTAAAAAACACGAGTTTTTAGAAAATGTGTTTTATTTCATAAATGGAATCAACAAAGTATGCACATTTTAAGTCATAACGACTTTCTATAGTTTGCGCATGCGTTTGGAAATAAGAAAATCTTACTTCCCCTGTTTTTTAAAAACACAGCTTCTAGAAGGTTTACATGATTTCTTAAAAAACACGAGTTTTTAGAAAATGTGTTTTATTTCATAAATCGAATCAACAAAGTATGCACATTCTACGTCATAACAACTTTCTATAGTTTGCGCATGCGTTTGGAAATAAGAAAAGCTTACTTCCACCGTTTTTTAAAATCACAGCTTCTAGAAGGTTTACATGATTTCGTAAAAAACACGAGTTTTTAGAAAATGTGTTTTATTTCATCAATGGAATCTACAAAGTATGCACATTCTACGTCATAACGACTTTCTATAGTTTGCGCATGCGTCCGGAAATAAGAAAAGCTTACTTCCCCCGTTTTTTAAAATCACAGCTTCGAGAAGGTTTACATGATTTCTTAAAAAACACAAGTTTTTAGAAAATGTGTTTTATTTCATAAATAGAATCAATAAAGTATGCACATTATACGTCATAATGGCTTTCTACAGTTTTTGCATTTGTCCGGAAATAAGAAAAACTTACTTCCACCATTTTTTAAAATCACGAATTCTAGAAGTTTTACATGATTTCGTAAAAAACACGAGTTTTTAGAAAATGTGTTTTATTTCATAAATGGAATCAACAAAGCATGCACATTCTACATCATAACGACTTTCTATAGTTTGCGCATCCGTTTGGAAAAAAGAAAAGCTTACTTCGACCGTTTTTGAAAATCACAGCTTCTAGAAGATTTACACGATTTCTTAAAAAACATGAGTTTTTAGAAAATGTGTTTTATTTCATCAATGGAATCAACAAAGTATGCACATTCGACGTCATAACGACTTTCTATAGTTTGCGCATTCGTCCGGAAATAAGAAAAGCTTACTTCCACCGTTTTTTAAAATCAAAGCTTCTAAAAGGTTTACATGATTTCGTAAAAAACACGAGTTTTTAGAAAATGTGTTTTATTTCATAAATGGAATCAACAAAGTATGCACATTCTACGTCATAATGACTTTCTATAGTTCGCGCATTCGTACGGAAATAAGAAAAGCTTACTTCCCCCGTTTTTTAAAATCAAAGCTTCTAGAAGGTTTACATGATTTCTTAAAAAAGATGAGTTTTTAGAAAATGTGTTTTATTTCATAAATGGAATCAACAAAGTATGCACATTCTAAGTCATAATGACTTTCTATATTTTGTGCATGCGTTTGGAAATAAGAAAAGCTTACTTCCCCCGTTTTTTAAAATCACAGCTTCTAGAAGGTTTACATGATTTCTTAAAAAACACGAGTTTTTAGAAAATGTATTTTATTTAATAAATAGAATCAACAAAGTATGCACATTCTACGTCATAATGAATTTCTATAGTTTGCGCTTGCGTTTGGAAATGAGAAAAGCTTACTTCCACCGTTTTTTAAAATCACAGCTTCTAGAAGGTTTACATGATTTCGTAAAAAACATGAGTTTTTAGAAAATGTGTTTTATTTCATAAATGGAATCAACAAAGTATGCACATTCAACGTCATAACGACTTTCTATAGTTTGCTAATGCGTTTGGAAATAAGAAAAGCTTACTTCCCCCGTTTTTTAAAATCACAGCTTCTAGAAGGTTTACATGATTTGTTAAAAAACATAAGTTTTTAGAAAATGTGTTTTATTTCATAAATGGAATCAACAAAGTATGCATATTCTACGTCATAACGACTTTCTATAGTTTGCGCATGTGTCCGGAATAAGAAAAGCTTACTTCCACCGTTTTTTAAAATCACAGCTTCTAGAAGGTTTACATGATTTCGTAAAAAACACGAGTTTTTAGAAAATGTGTTTTATTTCATAAATGGAATCAACAAAGTATGCACATTCTAAGTCATAACGACTTTCTATAGTTTGCGCATGCGTTTGGAAATAAGAAAAGTTAACTTCCCCCGTTTTTTAAAATCACAGCTTCTAGAAGGTTTACATGATTTCTTAAAAAAGACGAGTTTTTAGAAAATGTCTTTCATTTCATAAATGGAATCAACAAAGTATGCACATTCTACGTCATAACGACTTTCTATAGTTTGCGCATGCGTCCGGAAATAAGAAAAGCTTACTTCCACCATTTTTTAAAATCACGGATTCTAGAAGGTTTACATGAGTTCTTAAAAAACACGAGTTTTTAGAAAATGTGTTTTATTTCATAAATGGAATCAACAAAGTATGCACATTCTAAGTCATAACGACGTTCTATAGTTTGCGCATTCGTCTGGAAATAAGAAAAGCTTACTTCCCCCGTTTTTTAAAATCAAAGCTTCTAGAAAGTTTACATGATTTCTTAAAAAACACGAGTTTTTAGAAAATGTGTTTTATTTCATAAATGGAATCAACAAAGTATGCACATTTTAAGTCATAACGACTTTCTATAGTTTGCGCATGCGTTTGGAAATAAGAAAAGCTTACTTCCACCGTTTTTTAAAATCACAGCTTCTAGAAGGTTTACATGATTTCGTAAAAAACACGAGTTTTTAGAAAACGTGTTTTACTTCATAAATGGAATCTACAAAGTATGCACATTCTACGTCATAACGACTTTCTATAGTTTGCGCATGCGTCCGGAAATAAGAAAAGCTTACTTCCCCCGTTTTTTTAAATCACAGCTTCGAGAAGGTTTACATGATTTCTTAAAAAACACGAGTTTTTAGAAAATGTGTTTTATTTCATAAATGGAATCTACAAAGTATGCACATTCTACGTCATAAAAACTTTATATAATTTGCGCATGTGTTTGGAAATAAGAAAAGCTTACTTCCCCCGTTTTTTAAAATCACAGCTTCTAGAAGGTTTACATGACTTCTTAAAAAACACGAGTTTTTAGAAAATGTGTTTTATTTCATAAATCGAATCAACAAAGTATGCACATTCTACGTCATAACAACTTTCTATAGTTTGCGCATGCGTTTGGAAATAAGAAAAGCTTACTTCCCCCGTTTTTTAAAATCACAACTTCTAGAAGGTTTACACGATTTCTTAAAAAACACGAGTTTTTAGAAAATGTGTTTTATTTCATAAATGGAATCAACAAAGTATGCACATTCTACGTCATAACAACTTTCTATAGTTTGCGCATGCGTCCGGAAATAAGAAAAGCTTACTTCCACCATTTTTTAAAATCACAGCTTCTAGAAGGTTTACATGATTTCGTAAAAGACACGAGTTTTTAGAAAATGTGTTTTATTTCATAAATGGAATCGACAAAGTATGCACATTCTACGTCATAACGACTTTCTATAGTTTGCGCATTCGTCCGGAAATAAGAAAAGCTTACTTCCACCGTTTTTTAAAATCACAGCTTCTAGAAGGTTTACATGATTTCGTAAAAAACACGAGTTTTTAGAAAATGTGTTTTATTTCATAAATGGAATCTACAAAGTATGCACATTCTACGTCATAACGACTTTCTATAGTTTTCGCATGCGTCCGGAAATAAGAAAAGCTTACTTCCCCCGTTTTTTAAAATCACAGCTTCGAGAAGGTTTACATGATTTCTTAAAAAACACGAGTTTTTAGAAAATGTGTTTTATTTCATAAATAGAATCAACAAAGTATGCACATTATACGTCATAATGACTTTCTACAATTTGTGCATTTGTCCGGAAATAAGAAAAGCTTACTTCCACCATTTTTTAAAATCACGGATTCTAGAAGGTTTACATGATTTCGTAAAAAACACGAGTTTTTAGAAAATGTGTTTTATTTCATAAATGGAATCAACAAAGCATGCACATTCTACGTCATAACAACTTTCTATAGTTTGCGCATCCGTTTGGAAAAAAGAAAAGCTTACTTCGACCGTTTTTGAAAATCACAGCTTCTAGAAGATTTACACGATTTCTTAAAAAACATGAATTTTTAGAAAATGTGTTTTATTTCATAAATGGAATCAACAAAGTATGCACATTCGACGTCATAACGACTTTCTATAGTTTGCGGATTCGTCCGGAAATAAGAAAAGCTTACTTCCACCGTTTTTTAAAATCAAAGCTTCTAGAAGGTTTACATGATTTCGTAAAAAACACGAGTTTTTAGAAAATGTATTTTATATCATAAATGGAATCAACAAAGTATGCACATTCAACGTCATAACGACTTTCTATAGTTTGCGCATGCGTTTGGAAATAAGAAAAGCTTACTTACCCCGTTTTTTAAAATCATAGCTTCTAGAAGGTTTACATGATTTGTTAAAAAACATGAGTTTTTACAAAATGTGTTTTATTTCATAAATGGAATCAACAAAGTATGCATATTCTACGTCATAACGACTTTCTATAGTTTGCGCATGTGTCCGGAATGAGAAAAGCTTACTTCCACCGTTTTTTAAAATCACAGCTTCTAGAAGGTTTACATGATTTCGTAAAAAACACGAGTTTTTAGAAAATGTGTTTTATTTCATAAATGGAATCAACAAAGTATGCACATTCAACGTCATAACGACTTTCTATAGTTTGCGCATGCGTTTGGAAATAAGAAAAGCTTACTTCCCCCGTTTTTTAAAGTCACAGCTTCTAGAAGGTTTACATGATTTGTTAAAAAACATGAGTTTTTAGAAAATGTGTTTTATTTCATAAATGGAATCAACAAAGTATGCATATTCTACATCATAACGACTTTCTATAGTTTGCGCATGCATTAGGAAATAAGAAAAGCTTACTTCCCCCGTTTTTTAAAATCAAGCTTCTAGAAGGTTTACACGATTTGTTAAAAAACACGAGTTTTTAGAAAATGTGTTTTATTTCATAAATGGAATCAACAAAGTATGCACATTCTACGTCATAACGACTTTCTATAGTTTGCGCATGCGTCCGGAAATAAGAAAAGCTTACTTCCACCGTTTTTTAAAATCACAGCTTCTAGAAGGTTTACATGATTTTTTAAAAAACACGAGTTTTTAGAAAATGTGTTTTATTTCATAAATGGAATCAACAAAGTATGCACATTCTACGTCATAATGACTTTCTATAGTTTGCACATGTGTCCGGAAATAAGAAAAGCTTACTTCCACCGTTTTTTAAAATCACAGCTTCTCGAAGGTTTACATGACTTCTTAAAAAACACGAGTTTTTAGAAAATGTGTTTTATTTCATAAATGGAATCAACAAAGTATGCACATTCTAAGTCATAATGACTTTCTATAGTTTGTGCATGCGTTTGGAAATAAGAAAAGCTTACTTCCCCCGTTTTTTAAAATCACAGCCTCTAGAAGGTTTACATGATTTCGTAAAAAACACGAGTTTTTAGAAAATGTGTTTTATTTCATAATTGGAATCAACAAAGTATGCACATTCAACGTCATAACGACTTTCTATAGTTTGCGCATGCGTTTGGAAATAAGAAAAGCTTACTTCCCCCGTTTTTTAAAATCATAGCTTCTAGAAGATTTACATGATTTGTTAAAAAACATGAGTTTTTAGAAAATGTGTTTTATTTCATAAATGGTATCAACAAAGTATGCATATTCTACGTCATAACGACTTTCTATAGTTTGCGCATGTGTCCGGAATAAGAAAAGCTTACTTCCACCGTTTTTTAAAATCACAGCTTCTAGAAGGTTTACATGATTTCGTAAAAAACACGAGTTTTTAGAAAATGTGTTTTATTTCATAAATGGAATCAACAAAGTATGCACATTCAACGTCATAACGACTTTCTATAGTTTGCGCATGCGTTTGGAAATAAGAAAAGCTTACTTCCCCCGTTTTTTAAAGTCACAGCTTCTAGAAGGTTTACATGATTTGTTAAAAAACATGACTTTTTAGAAAATGTGTTTTATTTCATAAATGGAATCAACAAAGTATGCATATTCTACATCATAACGACTTTCTATAGTTTGCGCATGTGTCCGGAATAAGAAAAGCTTACTTCCACCGTTTTTTAAAATCACAGCTTCTAGAAGGTTTACATGATTTCGTAAAAAACACGAGTTTTTAGAAAATGTGTTTTATTTCATAAACGGAATCAACAAAGTATGCACATTCTAAGTCATAACGACTTTCTACAGTTTGCGCATGCGTTTGGAAATAAGAAAAGTTAACTTCCCTCGTTTTTTAAAATCACAGCTTCTAGAAGGTTTACATGAGTTCTTAAAAAAGACGAGTTTTTAGAAAATGTCTTTCATTTCATAAATGGAATCAAAAAAGTATGCACATTCTACGTCATAACGACTTTCTATAGTTTGCGCATGCGTCCGGAAATAAGAAAAGCTTACTTCCCCCGTTTTTTAAAATCACAGCTTCTAGAAGGTTTACATGATTTCTTAAAAAACACGAGTTTTCAGAAAATGTGTTTTATTTCATAAATCGAATCAACAAAGTATGCACATTCTACGTCATAACAACTTTCTATAGTTTGCGCATGCGTTTGGAAATAAGAAAAGCTTACTTCCCCCGTTTTTTAAAATCACAGCTTCTAGAAGGTTTACATGATATCTTAAAAAACACGAGTTTTTAGAAAATGTGTTTTACTTCATAAATGGAATCAACAAAGTATGCACATTCTACATCATAACGACTTTCTATAGTTTGCGGATGCGTCCGGAAATAAGAAAAGCTTACTTCCACCATTTTTTAAAATCACGGATTCTAGAAGGTTTACATGATTTCGTAAAAAACACGAGTTTTTAGAAAATGTGTTTTCTTTCATAAATGGAGTCAACAAAGCATGCACATTCTACGTCATAACGACTTTCTATAGTTTGCGCATCCGTTTGGAAAAAAGAAAAGCTTACTTCGACCGTTTTTGAAAATCACAGCTTCTAGAAGATTTACACGATTTCTTAAAAAACATGAGTTTTTAGAAAATGTGTTTTATTTCATAAATGGAATCAACAAAGTATGCACATTCTACATCATAACGACTTTCTATAGTTTGCGCATCCGTCCGGAAATAAGAAAAGCTTACTTCCACCGTTTTTTAAAATCAAAGCTTCAAGAAGGTTTACATGATTTCGTAAAAAACACGAGTTTTTAGAAAATGTGTTTTATTTCATAAATGGAATCAACAAAGTATGCACATTCTACGTCATAACGACTTTCTATAGTTCGCACATGCGTCCGAAAATAAGAAAAGCTTACTTCCACCGTTTTTTAACATCACAGCTTCTAGAAGGTTTACATGACTTCTTAAAAAAAATGAGTGTTTTGAAAATGTGTTTTATTTCATAAATGGAATCAACAAAGTATGCACATTCTACGTCATAACGACTTTCAACAGTTTTCGCATTTTTCCGGAAATAAGAAAAGCTTACTTCCCCCGTTTTTTAAAATCACAGCTTCTAGAAGGTTTACATGATTTGTTAAAAAACAAGAATTTTTAGAAAATGTGTTTTATTAAATAAATGGAATCAACAAAGTATGCACATTCTACGTCATAACGACTTTCTATAGTTTGCGCATGCGTTTGGAAATAAGAAAAGCTTACTTCCCCCGTTTTTTAAAATCACAGCTTCTAGAAGGTTTACATGATTTCTTAAAAAACACGAGTTTTTAGAAAATGTGTTTTATTTCATAAATGGAATCAACAAAGTATGCACATTCTACGTCATAACGACTTTCTATAGTTTGCGCATGCATTTGGAAATAAGAAAAGCTTACTTCCCCCGTTTTTTAAAATCACAGCTTCTAGAAGGTTTACATGATTTCTTAAAAAACACGAGTTTTTAGAAAATGTGTTTTATTTCATAAATGGAATCAACAAAGTATGCACATTCTACGTCATAACGACTTTCTATAGTTTGCGCATGCGTCCGGAAATAAGAAAAGCTTACTTCCACCATTTTTTAAAATCACAGCTTCTAGAAGGTTTACATGATTTGTTAAAAAACACGAGTTTTTAGAAAATGTGTTTTATTTCATAAATGGAATCAACAAAGTATGCACATTCTACGTCATAACAACTTTCTATAGTTTGCGCATGCATTTGGAAATAAGAAAATCTTACTTCCCCCGTTTTTTAAAATCACAACTTCTAGAAGGTTTACATGATTTCTTAAAAAACACGAGTTTTTAGAAAATGTGTTTTATTTCATAAATGGAATCAACAAACTATGCACATTCTACGTCATAACCACTTTGCATAGATTGCGCATGGGTCTGGAAATAAGAAAAGCTTCCTTCCACCGTTTTTTAAAATCACAGCTTCTAGAAGGTTTACATGATTTCTTAAAAAACACGAGTTTTTAGAAAATGTGTTTTATTTCATAAATGGAATCAACAAAGTATGCACATTCTACGTCATAACGATTTTCTATGCTTTGCGCATGCATTTGGAAATAAGAAAAGCTTACTTCCACCGTTTTTGAAAATCACAGCTTCTAGAAGGTTTAAATGATTTCTTAAAAAACACGAGTTTTTAGAAAATGTGTTTTATTTCATAAATGGAATCTACAAAGTATGCACATTCTACGTCATAACAACTTTATATAATTTGCGCATGCGTCCGGAAATAAGAAAAGCTTACTTCCCCCGTTTTTTAAAATCAAAGCTTCTAGAAGGTTTACATGATTTCTTAAAAAACACGAGTTTTTAGAAAATGTGTTTTATTTCATAAATAGAATCAACAAAGTATGCACATTATACGTCATAATGGCTTTCTACAATTTTTGCATTTGTCCGGAAATAAGAAAAACTTACTTCCACCATTTTTTAAAATCACGAATTCTAGAAGGTTTACATGATTTCGTAAAAAACACGAGTTTTTAGAAAATGTGTTTTATTTCATAAATGGAATCAACAAAGCATGCACATTCTACGTCATAACGACTTTCTATAGTTTGCGCATCCATTTGGAAAAAAGAAAAGCTTACTTCGACCGTTTTTTAAAATCACAGCTTCTAGAAGATTTACACGATTTCTTAAAAAACATGAGTTTTTAGAAAATGTGTTTTATTTCATAAATGGAATCAACCAAGTATGCACATTCGACGTCATAACGACTTTCTATAGTTTGCGCATTCGTCCGGAAATAAGAAAAGCTTACTTCCACCGTTTTTTAAAATCAAAGCTTCTAAAAGGTTTACATGATTTCGTAAAAAACACGAGTTTTTAGAAAATGTGTTTTATTTCATAAATGGAATCAACAAAGTATGCACATTCTACGTCATAACGACTTTCTATAGTTCGCACATGCATCCGGAAATAAGAAAAGCTTACTTCCACCGTTTTTTAAAATCACAGCTTCTAGAAGGTGTACATGACTTCTTAAAAAAATGAGTGTTTAGAAAATGTGTTTTATTTCATAAATGGAACCAACAAAGTATGCACATTCTACGTCATAACGACTTTCAACAGTGTTCGCATTCGTCCCGAAATAAGAAAAGCTTACTTCCCCCGTTTTTTAAAATCACAGCTTCTAGAAGGTTTACATGATTTGTTAAAAAACACGAGTTTTTAGAAAATGTGGTTTATTAAATAAATGGAATAACCAAAGTATGCACATTCTACGTCATAACGACTTTCTAAAGTTTGCGCATGCGTTTGGAAATAAGAAAAGCTTACTTCCCCCGTTTTTTAAAATCACAGCTTCTAGAAGGTTTACATGATTTCTTAAAAAACACGGGTTTTTAGAAAATGTGTTTTATTTCATAAATGGAATCAACAAAGTATGCACATTCTACGTCATAATGACTTTCTATAGTTCGCGCATTCGTCCGGAAATAAGAAAAGCTTACTTCCCCCGTTTTTTAAAATCAAAGCTTCTAGAAGGTTTACATGATTTCTTAAAAAAGATGAGTTTTTAGAAAATGTGTTTTATTTTATAAATGGAATCAACAAAGTATGCACATTCTAAGTCATAATGACTTTTTATAGTTTGTGCATGCGTTTGGAAATAAGAAAAGCTTACTTCCCCCGTTTTTTAAAATCACAGCTTCTAGAAGGTTTACATGATTTCTTAAAAAACACGAGTTTTTAGAAAATGTGTTTTATTTAATAAATGGAATCAACAAAGTATGCACATTCTACGTCATAATGATTTTCTATAGTTTGCGCTTGCGTTTGGAAATGAGAAAAGCTTACTTCCACCGTTTTTTAAAATCACAGCTTCTAGAAGGTTTACATGATTTCGTAAAAAACACGAGTTTTTAGAAAATGTGTTTTATTTCATAAATGGAATCAACAAAGTATGCACATTCAACGTCATAACGACTTTCTATAGTTTGCGCATGCATTTGGAAATAAGAAAAGCTTACTTCCCCCGTTTTTTAAAATCACAGCTTCTAGAAGGTTTACATGATTTGTTAAAAAACATGAGTTTTTAGAAAATGTGTTTTATTTCATAAATGGAATCAACAAAGTATGCATATTCTACGTCATAACGACTTTCTATAGTTTGCGCATGTGTCCGGAATAAGAAAAGCTTACTTCCACCGTTTTTTAAAATCACAGCTTCTATAAGGTTTACATGATTTCGTAAAAAACACGAGTTTTTAGAAAATGTGTTTTATTTCATAAATGGAATCAACAAAGTATGCACATTCTAAGTCATAACGACTTTCTATAGTTTGCGCATGCGTTTGGAAATAAGAAAAGTTAACTTCCCCCGTTTTTTAAAATCACAGCTTCTAGAAGGTTTACATGATTTCTTAAAAAAGACGAGTTTTTAGAAAATATCTTTCATTTCATAAATGGAATCAACAAAGTATGCACATTCTACGTCATAACGACTTTCTATAGTTTGCGGATGCGTCCGGAAATAAGAAAAGCTTACTTCCACCATTTTTTAAAATCACGGATTCTAGAAGGTTTACATGAGTTCTTAAAAAACACGAGTTTTTAGCAAATGTGTTTTATTTCATAAATGGAATCAACAAAGTATGCACATTCTAAGTCATAACGACGTTCTATAGTTTGCGCATTCGTCCGGAAATAAGAAAAGCTTACTTCCCCCGTTTTTTAAAATCAAAGCTTCTAGAAAGTTTACATGATTTCTTAAAAAACACGAGTTTTTATAAAATGTGTTTTATTTCATAAATGGAATCAACAAAGTATGCACATTTTAAGTCATAACGACATTCTATAGTTTGCGCATGCGTTTGGAAATAAGAAAAGCTTACTTCCACCGTTTTTTAAAATCACAGCTTCTAGAAGGTTTACATGATTTCGTAAAAAAACACGAGTTTTTAGAAAACGTGTTTTACTTCATAAATGGAATCTACAAAGTATGCACATTCTACGTCATAACGACTTTCTATAGTTTGCGCATGCGTCGGAAATAAGAAAAGCTTACTTCCCCCGTTTTTTAAAATCACAGCTTCGAGAAGGTTTACATCATTTCTTAAAAAACACGAGTTTTTAGAAAATGTGTTTTATTTCATAAATGGAATCAACAAACTATGCACATTCTACGTCATAACGACTTTCTACAGTTTTCGTATTTGTCCGGAAATAAGAAAAGCTTACTTCCACCATTTTTTAAAATCACGGATTCTAGAAGGTTTACATGATTTCTTAAAAAACACGAGTTTTTAGAAAATGTGTTTTATTTCATAAATGGAATCAACAAAGTATGCACATTCTACGTCATAACGACTTTCTTTAGTTTGCGCATGCGTTTGGAAATAAGAAAAGCTTACTTCCCCCATTTTTAAAATCACAGCTTCTAGAAGGTTTACATGATTTCTTAAAAAACACGAGTTTTTAGAAAATGTGTTTTATTTCATAAATGGAATCAACAAAGTATGCACATTCTACTTCATAATGACTTTCTATAGTTTGCGCATGCGTTTGGAAATAAGAAAAGCTTACTTCCCCCGTTTTTTAAAATCACAGCTTCTAGAAGGTTTACATGATTTCTTAAAAAACACGAGTTTTTAGAAAAATGTGTTTTATTTCATAAATGGAATCAACAAAGTATGCACATTCTAAGTCATAACGGCTTTCTATAGTTTGCGCATGCGTTTGGAAATAAGAAAAGTTAACTTCCCCCGTTTTTTAAAATCACAGCTTCTAGAATGTTTACATGATTTCTTAAAAAAGAAGAGCTTTTAGAAAATGTCTTTCATTTCATAAATGGAATCAACAAAGTATGCACATTCTACGTCATAACGACTTTCTATAGTTTGCGCATGCGTCCGGAAATAAGAAAAGCTACTTCCACCATTTTTTAAAATCACGGATTCTAGAAGGTTTACATGAGTTCTTAAAAAACACGAGTTTTTAGAAAATGTGTTTTATTTCATAAATGGAATCAACAAAGTATGCACATTCTAAGTCATAACGACGTTCTAATAGTTTGCGCATTCGTCTGGAAATAAGAAAAGCTTACTTCCCCCGTTTTTTAAAATCAAAGCTTCTAGAAGGTTTACATGGATTTCTTAAAAAACACGAGTTTTTAGAAAATGTGTTTTATTTCATAAAAGGAATCAACAAAGTATGCCACATTTTAAGTCATAACGACTTTCTAGTTTGCGCATGCGTTTGGAAATAAGAAAATCTTACTTCCCCTGTTTTTTAAAATCACAGCTTCTAGAAGGTTTACATGATTTCTTAAAAAACACGAGTTTTTAGAAAATGTGTTTTTTTTCATAAATCGAATCAACAAAGTATGCACATTCTACGTCATAACAACTTTCTATAGTTTGCGCATGCGTTTGGAAATAAGAAAAGCTTACTTCCCCCGTTTTTAAAAATCACAGCTTCTAGAAGGTTTACATGATTTCTTAAAAAACACGAGTTTTTAGAAAATGTGTTTTATTTCATAAATGGAATCTACAAAGTATGCACATTCTACGTCATAACAACTTTCTATAGTTTGCGCATGCGTTTGGAAATAAGAAAAGCTTACTTCCCCTGTTTTTTAAAATCACAGCTTCTAGAAGGTTTACATGATTTCTTAAAAAACACGAGTTTTTAGAAAATGTGTTTTATTTCATAAATGGAATCAACAAAGTATGCACATTTTAAGTCATAACGACTTTCTATAGTTTGCGCATGCGTTTGGAAATAAGAAAATCTTACTTCCCCTGTTTTTTAAAAACACAGCTTCTAGAAGGTTTACATGATTTCTTAAAAAACACGAGTTTTTAGAAAATGTGTTTTATTTCATAAATCGAATCAACAAAGTATGCACATTCTACGTCATAACAACTTTCTATAGTTTGCGCATGCGTTTGGAAATAAGAAAAGCTTACTTCCACCGTTTTTTAAAATCACAGCTTCTAGAAGGTTTACATGATTTCGTAAAAAACACGAGTTTTTAGAAAATGTGTTTTATTTCATCAATGGAATCTACAAAGTATGCACATTCTACGTCATAACGACTTTCTATAGTTTGCGCATGCGTCCGGAAATAAGAAAAGCTTACTTCCCCCGTTTTTTAAAATCACAGCTTCGAGAAGGTTTACATGATTTCTTAAAAAACACAAGTTTTTAGAAAATGTGTTTTATTTCATAAATAGAATCAATAAAGTATGCACATTATACGTCATAATGGCTTTCTACAGTTTTTGCATTTGTCCGGAAATAAGAAAAACTTACTTCCACCATTTTTTAAAATCACGAATTCTAGAAGTTTTACATGATTTCGTAAAAAACACGAGTTTTTAGAAAATGTGTTTTATTTCATAAATGGAATCAACAAAGCATGCACATTCTACATCATAACGACTTTCTATAGTTTGCGCATCCGTTTGGAAAAAAGAAAAGCTTACTTCGACCGTTTTTGAAAATCACAGCTTCTAGAAGATTTACACGATTTCTTAAAAAACATGAGTTTTTAGAAAATGTGTTTTATTTCATCAATGGAATCAACAAAGTATGCACATTCGACGTCATAACGACTTTCTATAGTTTGCGCATTCGTCCGGAAATAAGAAAAGCTTACTTCCACCGTTTTTTAAAATCAAAGCTTCTAAAAGGTTTACATGATTTCGTAAAAAACACGAGTTTTTAGAAAATGTGTTTTATTTCATAAATGGAATCAACAAAGTATGCACATTCTACGTCATAATGACTTTCTATAGTTCGCGCATTCGTACGGAAATAAGAAAAGCTTACTTCCCCCGTTTTTTAAAATCAAAGCTTCTAGAAGGTTTACATGATTTCTTAAAAAAGATGAGTTTTTAGAAAATGTGTTTTATTTCATAAATGGAATCAACAAAGTATGCACATTCTAAGTCATAATGACTTTCTATATTTTGTGCATGCGTTTGGAAATAAGAAAAGCTTACTTCCCCCGTTTTTTAAAATCACAGCTTCTAGAAGGTTTACATGATTTCTTAAAAAACACGAGTTTTTAGAAAATGTATTTTATTTAATAAATAGAATCAACAAAGTATGCACATTCTACGTCATAATGAATTTCTATAGTTTGCGCTTGCGTTTGGAAATGAGAAAAGCTTACTTCCACCGTTTTTTAAAATCACAGCTTCTAGAAGGTTTACATGATTTCGTAAAAAACATGAGTTTTTAGAAAATGTGTTTTATTTCATAAATGGAATCAACAAAGTATGCACATTCAACGTCATAACGACTTTCTATAGTTTGCTAATGCGTTTGGAAATAAGAAAAGCTTACTTCCCCCGTTTTTTAAAATCACAGCTTCTAGAAGGTTTACATGATTTGTTAAAAAACATAAGTTTTTAGAAAATGTGTTTTATTTCATAAATGGAATCAACAAAGTATGCATATTCTACGTCATAACGACTTTCTATAGTTTGCGCATGTGTCCGGAATAAGAAAAGCTTACTTCCACCGTTTTTTAAAATCACAGCTTCTAGAAGGTTTACATGATTTCGTAAAAAACACGAGTTTTTAGAAAATGTGTTTTATTTCATAAATGGAATCAACAAAGTATGCACATTCTAAGTCATAACGACTTTCTATAGTTTGCGCATGCGTTTGGAAATAAGAAAAGTTAACTTCCCCCGTTTTTTAAAATCACAGCTTCTAGAAGGTTTACATGATTTCTTAAAAAAGACGAGTTTTTAGAAAATGTCTTTCATTTCATAAATGGAATCAACAAAGTATGCACATTCTACGTCATAACGACTTTCTATAGTTTGCGCATGCGTCCGGAAATAAGAAAAGCTTACTTCCACCATTTTTTAAAATCACGGATTCTAGAAGGTTTACATGAGTTCTTAAAAAACACGAGTTTTTAGAAAATGTGTTTTATTTCATAAATGGAATCAACAAAGTATGCACATTCTAAGTCATAACGACGTTCTATAGTTTGCGCATTCGTCTGGAAATAAGAAAAGCTTACTTCCCCCGTTTTTTAAAATCAAAGCTTCTAGAAAGTTTACATGATTTCTTAAAAAACACGAGTTTTTAGAAAATGTGTTTTATTTCATAAATGGAATCAACAAAGTATGCACATTTTAAGTCATAACGACTTTCTATAGTTTGCGCATGCGTTTGGAAATAAGAAAAGCTTACTTCCACCGTTTTTTAAAATCACAGCTTCTAGAAGGTTTACATGATTTCGTAAAAAACACGAGTTTTTAGAAAACGTGTTTTACTTCATAAATGGAATCTACAAAGTATGCACATTCTACGTCATAACGACTTTCTATAGTTTGCGCATGCGTCCGGAAATAAGAAAAGCTTACTTCCCCCGTTTTTTTAAATCACAGCTTCGAGAAGGTTTACATGATTTCTTAAAAAACACGAGTTTTTAGAAAATGTGTTTTATTTCATAAATGGAATCTACAAAGTATGCACATTCTACGTCATAAAAACTTTATATAATTTGCGCATGTGTTTGGAAATAAGAAAAGCTTACTTCCCCCGTTTTTTAAAATCACAGCTTCTAGAAGGTTTACATGACTTCTTAAAAAACACGAGTTTTTAGAAAATGTGTTTTATTTCATAAATCGAATCAACAAAGTATGCACATTCTACGTCATAACAACTTTCTATAGTTTGCGCATGCGTTTGGAAATAAGAAAAGCTTACTTCCCCCGTTTTTTAAAATCACAACTTCTAGAAGGTTTACACGATTTCTTAAAAAACACGAGTTTTTAGAAAATGTGTTTTATTTCATAAATGGAATCAACAAAGTATGCACATTCTACGTCATAACAACTTTCTATAGTTTGCGCATGCGTCCGGAAATAAGAAAAGCTTACTTCCACCATTTTTTAAAATCACAGCTTCTAGAAGGTTTACATGATTTCGTAAAAGACACGAGTTTTTAGAAAATGTGTTTTATTTCATAAATGGAATCGACAAAGTATGCACATTCTACGTCATAACGACTTTCTATAGTTTGCGCATTCGTCCGGAAATAAGAAAAGCTTACTTCCACCGTTTTTTAAAATCACAGCTTCTAGAAGGTTTACATGATTTCGTAAAAAACACGAGTTTTTAGAAAATGTGTTTTATTTCATAAATGGAATCTACAAAGTATGCACATTCTACGTCATAACGACTTTCTATAGTTTTCGCATGCGTCCGGAAATAAGAAAAGCTTACTTCCCCCGTTTTTTAAAATCACAGCTTCGAGAAGGTTTACATGATTTCTTAAAAAACACGAGTTTTTAGAAAATGTGTTTTATTTCATAAATAGAATCAACAAAGTATGCACATTATACGTCATAATGACTTTCTACAATTTGTGCATTTGTCCGGAAATAAGAAAAGCTTACTTCCACCATTTTTTAAAATCACGGATTCTAGAAGGTTTACATGATTTCGTAAAAAACACGAGTTTTTAGAAAATGTGTTTTATTTCATAAATGGAATCAACAAAGCATGCACATTCTACGTCATAACAACTTTCTATAGTTTGCGCATCCGTTTGGAAAAAAGAAAAGCTTACTTCGACCGTTTTTGAAAATCACAGCTTCTAGAAGATTTACACGATTTCTTAAAAAACATGAATTTTTAGAAAATGTGTTTTATTTCATAAATGGAATCAACAAAGTATGCACATTCGACGTCATAACGACTTTCTATAGTTTGCGGATTCGTCCGGAAATAAGAAAAGCTTACTTCCACCGTTTTTTAAAATCAAAGCTTCTAGAAGGTTTACATGATTTCGTAAAAAACACGAGTTTTTAGAAAATGTATTTTATATCATAAATGGAATCAACAAAGTATGCACATTCAACGTCATAACGACTTTCTATAGTTTGCGCATGCGTTTGGAAATAAGAAAAGCTTACTTACCCCGTTTTTTAAAATCATAGCTTCTAGAAGGTTTACATGATTTGTTAAAAAACATGAGTTTTTACAAAATGTGTTTTATTTCATAAATGGAATCAACAAAGTATGCATATTCTACGTCATAACGACTTTCTATAGTTTGCGCATGTGTCCGGAATGAGAAAAGCTTACTTCCACCGTTTTTTAAAATCACAGCTTCTAGAAGGTTTACATGATTTCGTAAAAAACACGAGTTTTTAGAAAATGTGTTTTATTTCATAAATGGAATCAACAAAGTATGCACATTCAACGTCATAACGACTTTCTATAGTTTGCGCATGCGTTTGGAAATAAGAAAAGCTTACTTCCCCCGTTTTTTAAAGTCACAGCTTCTAGAAGGTTTACATGATTTGTTAAAAAACATGAGTTTTTAGAAAATGTGTTTTATTTCATAAATGGAATCAACAAAGTATGCATATTCTACATCATAACGACTTTCTATAGTTTGCGCATGCATTAGGAAATAAGAAAAGCTTACTTCCCCCGTTTTTTAAAATCAAGCTTCTAGAAGGTTTACACGATTTGTTAAAAAACACGAGTTTTTAGAAAATGTGTTTTATTTCATAAATGGAATCAACAAAGTATGCACATTCTACGTCATAACGACTTTCTATAGTTTGCGCATGCGTCCGGAAATAAGAAAAGCTTACTTCCACCGTTTTTTAAAATCACAGCTTCTAGAAGGTTTACATGATTTTTTAAAAAACACGAGTTTTTAGAAAATGTGTTTTATTTCATAAATGGAATCAACAAAGTATGCACATTCTACGTCATAATGACTTTCTATAGTTTGCACATGTGTCCGGAAATAAGAAAAGCTTACTTCCACCGTTTTTTAAAATCACAGCTTCTCGAAGGTTTACATGACTTCTTAAAAAACACGAGTTTTTAGAAAATGTGTTTTATTTCATAAATGGAATCAACAAAGTATGCACATTCTAAGTCATAATGACTTTCTATAGTTTGTGCATGCGTTTGGAAATAAGAAAAGCTTACTTCCCCCGTTTTTTAAAATCACAGCCTCTAGAAGGTTTACATGATTTCGTAAAAAACACGAGTTTTTAGAAAATGTGTTTTATTTCATAATTGGAATCAACAAAGTATGCACATTCAACGTCATAACGACTTTCTATAGTTTGCGCATGCGTTTGGAAATAAGAAAAGCTTACTTCCCCCGTTTTTTAAAATCATAGCTTCTAGAAGATTTACATGATTTGTTAAAAAACATGAGTTTTTAGAAAATGTGTTTTATTTCATAAATGGTATCAACAAAGTATGCATATTCTACGTCATAACGACTTTCTATAGTTTGCGCATGTGTCCGGAATAAGAAAAGCTTACTTCCACCGTTTTTTAAAATCACAGCTTCTAGAAGGTTTACATGATTTCGTAAAAAACACGAGTTTTTAGAAAATGTGTTTTATTTCATAAATGGAATCAACAAAGTATGCACATTCAACGTCATAACGACTTTCTATAGTTTGCGCATGCGTTTGGAAATAAGAAAAGCTTACTTCCCCCGTTTTTTAAAGTCACAGCTTCTAGAAGGTTTACATGATTTGTTAAAAAACATGACTTTTTAGAAAATGTGTTTTATTTCATAAATGGAATCAACAAAGTATGCATATTCTACATCATAACGACTTTCTATAGTTTGCGCATGTGTCCGGAATAAGAAAAGCTTACTTCCACCGTTTTTTAAAATCACAGCTTCTAGAAGGTTTACATGATTTCGTAAAAAACACGAGTTTTTAGAAAATGTGTTTTATTTCATAAACGGAATCAACAAAGTATGCACATTCTAAGTCATAACGACTTTCTACAGTTTGCGCATGCGTTTGGAAATAAGAAAAGTTAACTTCCCTCGTTTTTTAAAATCACAGCTTCTAGAAGGTTTACATGAGTTCTTAAAAAAGACGAGTTTTTAGAAAATGTCTTTCATTTCATAAATGGAATCAAAAAAGTATGCACATTCTACGTCATAACGACTTTCTATAGTTTGCGCATGCGTCCGGAAATAAGAAAAGCTTACTTCCCCCGTTTTTTAAAATCACAGCTTCTAGAAGGTTTACATGATTTCTTAAAAAACACGAGTTTTCAGAAAATGTGTTTTATTTCATAAATCGAATCAACAAAGTATGCACATTCTACGTCATAACAACTTTCTATAGTTTGCGCATGCGTTTGGAAATAAGAAAAGCTTACTTCCCCCGTTTTTTAAAATCACAGCTTCTAGAAGGTTTACATGATATCTTAAAAAACACGAGTTTTTAGAAAATGTGTTTTACTTCATAAATGGAATCAACAAAGTATGCACATTCTACATCATAACGACTTTCTATAGTTTGCGGATGCGTCCGGAAATAAGAAAAGCTTACTTCCACCATTTTTTAAAATCACGGATTCTAGAAGGTTTACATGATTTCGTAAAAAACACGAGTTTTTAGAAAATGTGTTTTCTTTCATAAATGGAGTCAACAAAGCATGCACATTCTACGTCATAACGACTTTCTATAGTTTGCGCATCCGTTTGGAAAAAAGAAAAGCTTACTTCGACCGTTTTTGAAAATCACAGCTTCTAGAAGATTTACACGATTTCTTAAAAAACATGAGTTTTTAGAAAATGTGTTTTATTTCATAAATGGAATCAACAAAGTATGCACATTCTACATCATAACGACTTTCTATAGTTTGCGCATCCGTCCGGAAATAAGAAAAGCTTACTTCCACCGTTTTTTAAAATCAAAGCTTCAAGAAGGTTTACATGATTTCGTAAAAAACACGAGTTTTTAGAAAATGTGTTTTATTTCATAAATGGAATCAACAAAGTATGCACATTCTACGTCATAACGACTTTCTATAGTTCGCACATGCGTCCGAAAATAAGAAAAGCTTACTTCCACCGTTTTTTAACATCACAGCTTCTAGAAGGTTTACATGACTTCTTAAAAAAAATGAGTGTTTTGAAAATGTGTTTTATTTCATAAATGGAATCAACAAACTATGCACATTCTACGTCATAACGACTTTCAACAGTTTTCGCATTTTTCCGGAAATAAGAAAAGCTTACTTCCCCCGTTTTTTAAAATCACAGCTTCTAGAAGGTTTACATGATTTGTTAAAAAACAAGAATTTTTAGAAAATGTGTTTTATTAAATAAATGGAATCAACAAAGTATGCACATTCTACGTCATAACGACTTTCTATAGTTTGCGCATGCGTTTGGAAATAAGAAAAGCTTACTTCCCCCGTTTTTTAAAATCACAGCTTCTAGAAGGTTTACATGATTTCTTAAAAAACACGAGTTTTTAGAAAATGTGTTTTATTTCATAAATGGAATCAACAAAGTATGCACATTCTACGTCATAACGACTTTCTATAGTTTGCGCATGCATTTGGAAATAAGAAAAGCTTACTTCCCCCGTTTTTTAAAATCACAGCTTCTAGAAGGTTTACATGATTTCTTAAAAAACACGAGTTTTTAGAAAATGTGTTTTATTTCATAAATGGAATCAACAAAGTATGCACATTCTACGTCATAACGACTTTCTATAGTTTGCGCATGCGTCCGGAAATAAGAAAAGCTTACTTCCACCATTTTTTAAAATCACAGCTTCTAGAAGGTTTACATGATTTGTTAAAAAACACGAGTTTTTAGAAAATGTGTTTTATTTCATAAATGGAATCAACAAAGTATGCACATTCTACGTCATAACGACTTTCTATAGCTTGCACATGTGTCCGGAAATAAGAAAAGCTTACTTCCACCGTTTTTTAAAATCACAGCTTCTAGAAGGTTTACATGACTTCTTAAAAAACACGAGTTTTTAGAAAATGTGTTTTATTTCATAAATGGAATCAACAAAGTATGCACATTCTAAGTCATAATGACTTTCTATAGTTTGTGCATGCGTTTGGAAATAAGAAAAGCTTACTTCCCCCGTTTTTTAAAATCACAGCTTCTAGAAGGTTTACATGATTTCGTAAAAAACACGAGTTTTTAGAAAATGTGTTTTATTTCATAATTGGAATCAACAAAGTATGCACATTCAACGTCATAACGACTTTCTATAGTTTGCGCATGCGTTTGGAAATAAGAAAAGCTTACTTCCCCCGTTTTTTAAAATCATAGCTTCTAGAAGGTTTACATGATTTGTTAAAAAACATGAGTTTTTAGAAAATGTGTTTTATTTCATAAATGGAATCAACAAAGTATGCATATTCTAAGTCATAACGACTTTCTATAGTTTGCGCATGTGTCCGGAATAAGAAAAGCTTACTTCCACCGTTTTTTAAAATCACAGCTTCTAGAAGGTTTACATGATTTCATAAAAAACACGAGTTTTTAGAAAATGTGTTTTATTTCATAAATGGAATCAACAAAGTATGCACATTCAACGTCATAATGACTTTCTATAGTTTGCGCATGCGTTTGGAAATAAGAAAAGCTTACTTCCCCCGTTTTTTAAAGTCACAGCTTCTAGAAGGTTTACATGATTTGTTAAAAAACATGAGTTTTTAGAAAATGTGTTTTATTTCATAAATGGACTCAACAAAGTATGCATATTCTACATCATAACGACTTTCTATAGTTTGCGCATGTGTCCGGAATAAGAAAAGCTTACTTCCACAGTTTTTTAAAATCACAGCTTCTAGAAGGTTTACATGATTTCGTAAAAAACACGAGTTTTTAGAAAATGTGTTTTATTTCATAAATGGAATCAACAAAGTATGCACATTCTAAGTCATAACGACTTTCTACAGTTTGCGCATGCGTTTGGAAATAAGAAAAGTTAACTTCCCCCGTTTTTTAAAATAAAAGCTTCTAGAAGGTTTACATGATTTCTTAAAAAAGACGAGTTTTTAGAAAATGTCTTTCATTTCATAAATGGAATCAACAAAGTATGCACATTCTACGTCATAACAACTTTCTATAGTTTGCGCATGCGTCCGGAAATAAGAAAAGCTTACTTCCACCATTTTTTAAAATCACGGATTCTAGAAGGTTTACATGAGTTCTTAAAAAACACAAGTTTTTAGAAAATGTGTTTTATTTCATAAATGGAATCAACAAAGTATGCACATTCTAATTCATCACGACGTTCTATAGTTTGCGCATTCGTCCGGAAATAAGAAAAGCTTACTTCCCCTGTTTTTTAAAATCAAAGCTTCTAGAAGGTTTACATGATTTCTTAAAAAACACGAGTTTTTAGAAAATGTGTTTTATTTCATAAATGGAATCAACAAAGTATGCACATTTTAAGTCATAACGACTTTCTATAGTTTGCGCATGCGTTTGGAAATAAAAAAAGATTACTTCCCCCATTTTTTAAAATCACATCTTCTAGAAGGTTTACATGATTTCTTAAAAAACATGAGTTTTTAGAAAATGTGTTTTATTTCATAAATCGAATCAACAAAGTATGCACATTCTACGTCATAACAACTTTCTATCGTTTGCGCATGCGTTTGGAAATAAGAAAAGCTTACTTCCCCTGTTTTTTAAAATCACAGCTTCTAGAAGGTTTACATGATTTCTTAAAAAACATGAGTTTTTAGAAAATGTGTTTTATTTCATAAATGGAATCAACAAAGTATGCACATTCTACGTCATAACGACTTTCTATAGTTTGCGCATGCGTCCGGAAATAAGAAAAGCTTACTTCCACCATTTTTTAAAATCACAGCTTCTAGAAGGTTTACATGATTTCATAAAAAACACGAGTTTTTAGAAAATGTGTTTTATTTCATAAATGGAATCTACAAAGTATGCACATTCTACGTCATAACGACTTTCTATAGTTTGCGCATTCGTCTGGAAATAAGAAAAGCTTACTTCCACCGTTTTTTAAAATCACAGCTTCTTGAAGGTTTACATGATTTCGTAAAAAACACGATTTTTTAGAAAATGTGTTTTATTTCATAAATGGAATCTACAAAGTATGCACATTCTACGTCATAACGAATTTCTAAAGTTTTCGCATGCGTCCGGAAATAAGAAAAGCTTACTTCCCCCGTTTTTTAAAATCACAGCTTCGAGAAGGTTTACATGATTTCTTAAAAAACACGAGTTTTTAGAAAATGTTTTTTATTTCATAAATAGAATCAAAAAAGTATGCACATTATACACCATAATGACTTTCTACAGTTAGTGCATTTGTACGGAAATAAGAAAAGCTTACTTCCACCATTTTTTAAAATCACGGATTCTAGAAGGTTTACATGATTTCGTAAAAAACACGAGTTTTTAGAAAAATGTGTTTTATTTCATAAATGGAATCAACAAAGCATGCACATTCTACGTCATAACGACTTTCTATAGTTTGCGCATCCGTTTGGAAAAAAGAAAAGCTTACTTCGACCGTTTTTGAAAATCACAGCTTCTAGAAGATTTACACGATTTCTTAAAAAACATGAGTTTTTAGAAAATGTGTTTTATTTCATAAATGGAATCAACAAAGTATGCACATTCGACGTCATAACGACTTTCTATAGTTTGCGCATTCGTCCGGAAATAAGAAAAGCTTACTTCCACCGTTTTTTAAAATCAAAGCTTCTAGAAGGTTTACATGATTTCGTAAAAAACACGAGTTTTTAGAAAATGTGTTTTATTTCATAAATGGAATCAACAAAGTATGCACATTCTACGTCATAACGACTTTCTATAGTTCGCACATGCGTCCGGAAATAAAAAAAGCTTACTTCCACCGTTTTTTAAAATCACAGCTTCTAGAAGGTTTACATGACTTCTTAAAAAAAATGAGTGTTTAGAAAATGTGTTTTATTTCATAAATGGAATCAACAAAGTATGCACATTCTACGTCATAACGACTTTCAACAGTTTTCGCATTCGTCCGGAAATAAGAAAAGCTTACTTCCCCCGTTTTTTAAAATCACAGCTTCTAGAAGGTTTACATGATTTGTTAAAAAACAAGAGTTTTTAGAAAATGTGTTTTATTAAATAAATGGAATCAACAAAGTATGCACATTCTACGTCATAACGACTTTCTATAGTTTGCGCATGCGTTTGGAAATAAGAAAAGCTTACTTCCCCCGTTTTTTAAAATCACAGCTTCTAGAAGGTTTACATGATTTCTTAAAAAACACGAGTTTTTAGAAAATGTGTTTTATTTCATAAATGGAATCTACAAAGTATGCACATTCTACGTCATAACGACTTTCTATAGTTTGCGCATGCGTCCGGAAATAAGAAAAGCTTACTTCCCCCGTTTTTTAAAATCACAGCTTCTAGAAGGTTTACATGATTTGTTAAAAAACACGAGTTTTTAGAAAATGTGTTTTATTTCATAAATGGAATCAACAAAGTATGCACATTCTACGTCATAACGACTTTCTATAGTTTGCACATGTGTTCGGAAATAAGAAAAGCTTACTTCCACCGTTTTTTAAAATCACAGCTTCTAGAAGGTTTACATGACTTCTTAAAAAACACGAGTTTTTAGAAAATGTGTTTTATTTCATAAATGGAATCAACAAAGTATGCACATTCTAAGTCATAATGACTTTCTATAGTTTGTGCATGCGTTCGGAAATAAGAAAAGCTTACTTCCCCCGTTTTTTAAAATCACAGCTTCTAGAAGGTTTACATGATTTCGTAAAAAACACGAGTTTTTAGAAAATGTGTTTTATTTCATAAATGGAATCAACAAAGTATGCATATTCTACGTCATAACGACTTTCTATAGTTTGCGCATGTGTCCGGAATAAGAAAAGCTTACTTCCACCGTTTTTTAAAATCACAGCTTCTAGAAGGTTTACATGATTTCGTAAAAAACACGAGTTTTTAGAAAATGTGTTTTATGTCATAAATGGAATCTACAGAGTATGCACATTCTACGTCATAACGACTTTCTATAGTTTGCGCATGCGTCCGGAAATAAGAAAAGCTTACTTCCACTCTTTTTTAAAATCACAGCTTCTAGAAGGTTTACATGATTTCGTAAAAAACACGAATTTTTAGAAAATGTGTTTTATTTCATAAATGGAATCTACAAAGTATGCACATTCTACGTCATAACGACTTTCTATAGTTTGCGCATGCGTCCGGAAATAAGAAAAGCTTACTTCCACCGTTTTTTAAAACCACAGCTTCTAGAAGGTTTACATGACTTCTTAAAAAAAATGAGTGTTTAGAAAATGTGTTTTATTTCATAAATGGAATCAACAAAGTATGCACATTCAACGTCATAACAACTTTCTATAGTTTGCGCATGCGTTTGGAAATAAGAAAAGCTTACTTCCCCCGTTTTTTAATGTCACAGCTTCTAGAAGGTTTACATGATTTCCTAAAAAACATGAGTTTTTAGAAAATGTGTTTTATTTCATAAATGGAATCAACAAAGTATGCATATTATACATCATAACGACTTTCTATAGTTTGCGCATGTGTCCGGAATAAGAAAAGATTACTTCCACCGTTTTTTAAAATCACAGCTTCTAGAAGGTTTACATGATTTCGTAAAAAAAACGGGTTTTTAGAAAATGTGTTTTATTTCATAAATGGAATCAACAAAGTATGCACATTCTAAGTCATAACGACTTTCTACAGTTTGCGCATACGTTTGGAAATAAGAAAAGTTAACTTCCCCCGTTTTTTAAAATCACAGCTTCTAGAAGGTTTACATGATTTCTTAAAAAAGACGAGTTTTTAGAAAATGTCTTTCATTTCATAAATGGAATCAACAAAGTATGCACATTCTGCGTCATAACGACTTTCTATAGTTTGCGCATGCGTCCGGAAATAAGAAAAGCTTACTTCCACAATTTTTTAAAATCACGGATTCTAGAAGGTTTACATGAGTTCTTAAAAAACACGAGTTTTTAGAAAATGTGTTTTATTTCATAAATGGAATCAACAAAGTATGCACATTCTAATTCATAACGACGTTCTATAGTTTGCGCATTCGTCCGGAAATAAGAAAAGCTTACTTCCCCCGTTTTTTAAAATCAAAGCTTCTAGAAGGTTTACATGATTTCTTAAAAAACACGAGTTTTTAGAAAATGTGTTTTATTTCATAAATGGAATCAACAAAGTATGCACATTTTAAGTCATAACGACTTTCTATAGTTTGCGCATGCATTTGGAAATAAAAAAAGATTACTTCCCCCGTTTTTTAAAATCACAGCTTCTAGAAGGTTTACATGATTTCTTAAAAAACACGAGTTTTTAGAAAATGTGTTTTATTTCATAAATCGAATCAACAAAGTATGCACATTCTACGTCATAACAACTTTCTATAGTTTGCGCATGCGTTCGGAAATAAGAAAAGCTTACCTCCCCCGTTTTTTAAAATCACAGCTTCTAGAAGGTTTACATGATTTCTTAAAAAACATGAGTTTTTAGAAAATGTGTTTTATTTCATAAATGGAATCAACAAAGTATGCACATTCTACGTCATAACGACTTTCTATAGTTTGCGCATGCGTCCGGAAATAAGAAAAGCTTACTTCCCCCGTTTTTTAAAATCACAGCTTCGAGAAGGTTTACATAAATGGAATCTACAAAGTATGCACATTCTACGTCATAACGACTTTCTATAGTTTGCGCATTCGAGAAGGTTTGTAGATTTCATAAATGAAATCTACAAAGTATGCACATTCTACGTCATAACGACTTTCTATAGTTTGCGCATTCGTCCGGAAATAAGAAAAGCTTACTTCCACCGTTTTTTAAAATCACAGCTTCTAGAAGGTTTACATGATTTCGTAAAAAACACGAGTTTTTAGAAAATGTGTTTTATTTCATAAATGGAATCTACAAAGTATGCACATTCTACGTCATAACGACTTTCTATAGTTTGGCATGCGTCCGGAAAAAAGAAAAGCTTACTTCCACTATTTTTTAAAATCACAGCTTCTAGAAGGTTTACATGATTTCGTAAAAAACACGAATTTTTAGAAAATGTGTTTTATTTCATAAATGGAATCTACAAAGTATGCACATTTTACGTCATAATGACTTTCTATAGATTGCGCATGCGTCCGGAAATAAGAAAAGCTTACTTCCCCCGTTTTTTAAAATCACAGCTTCTAGAAGGTTTACATGATTTCTTAAAAAACACGAGTTTTTAGAAAATTTGTTTTATTTCATAAATGGAATCAACAAAGTATGCACATTCTACGTCATAACGACTTTCTATAGTTTTCACATGTGTCCGGAAATAAGAAAAGCTTACTTCCACCGTTTTTTAAAACCACAGCTTCTGGAAGGTTTACATGACTTCTTAAAAAACACGAGTTTTTAGAAAATGTGTTTTCTTTCATAAATGGAATCAACAAAGTATGCACATTCTACATCATAACGACTTTGTACTGTTTGAGCATTTGTCCGGAAATAAGAAAAGCTTACTTCCCCCGTTTTTTAAAATCACAGCTTCTAGAAGGTTTACATGACTTCTTAAAAAACACGAGTTTTTAGAAAATGTGTTTTATTTCATAAATGGAATCAACAAAGTATGCACATTCTACATCATAATGACTTTCTACAGTTTGCGCATTCGTCCGGAAATAAGAAAAGCTTACTTCCACCGTTTTTTAAAATCACAACTTTTAGAACGTTTACATGATTTCTTAAAAAACACGATTTTTCAGAAAATGTGTTTTATTTCATAAATGGAATCTACAAAGTATGCACATTCTACGTCATAACGATTTTCTATAGTTTGCGCATGCGTCCGGAAATAAGAAAAGCTTACCTCCCCCCTTTTTTAAAATCACAGATTCTAGACGTTATGCATGATTTCTTAAAAAACACGAGTTTTTAGAAAATGTGTTTTATTAAATAAATGGAATCAACAAAGTATGCACATTCTACGTCATAACGAATTTCTATAGTTTGCGCATGCGTTTGGAAATAAGAAACGCTTATTTCCCCCGTTTTTTAAAATCAAAGCTTCTAGAAGGTTTACATGATTTCTTAAAAAACACGAGTTTTAAGAAAATGTGTTTTATTTCATAAATGGAATCAACAAAGTATGCACATTCTACATCATAAATACTTTCTATAGTTTGCGCATGTGTTTGGAAATAAGAAAAGCTTACTTCCCCTGTTTTTTAAAATCACAGCTTCTAGAAGGTCTACATGATTTCGTAAAAAACACGAGTTTTTAGAAAATGTGTTTTATTTCATCAATGGAATATACAAAGTATGCACATTCTACATCATAACGACTTTCTATATTTTGCGCATGCGTTTGGAAATAAGAAAAGCTTACTTCCGCCATTTTTTAAAATCATAGCTTCTAGAAGGTTTACATGATTTCGTAAAAAAAACAAGTTTTTAGAAAATGTGTTTTATTTCATAAATGGAATCAACAAAGCATGCACATTCTACGTCATAACGACTTTCTATAGTTTGCGCATCCGTTTGGAAAAAAGAAAAGCTTACTTCGACCGTTTTTGAAAATCACAGCTTCTAGAAGATTTACACGATTTCTTAAAAAACATGAGTTTTTAGAAAATGTGTTTTATTTCATAAATGGAATCAACAAAGTATGCACATTCGACGTCATAACGACTTTCTATAGTTTGCGCATTCATCCGGAAATAAGAAAAGCTTACTTCCACCGTTTTTTAAAATCAAAGCTTCTAGAAGGTTTACATGATTTCGTAAAAAACACGAGTTTTTAGAAAATGTGTTTTATTTCATAAATGGAATCAACAAAGTATGCACATTCTACGTCATAACGACTTTCTATAGTTCGCACATGCGTCCGGAAATAAGAAAAGCTTACTTCCACCGTTTTTTAAAATCACAGCTTCAAGAAGGTTTACATGACTTCTTAAAAAAAATGAGTGTTTAGAAAATGTGTTTTATTTCATAAATGGAATCAACAAAGTATGCACATTCTACGTCATAACGACTTTCAACAGTTTTCGCATTCGTCCGGAAATAAGAAAAGATTACTTCCCCCGTTTTTTAAAATCACAGCTTCTAGAAGGTTTACATGATTTGTTAAAAAACACGAGTTTTTAGAAAATGTGTTTTATTAAATAAATGGAATCAACAAAGTATGCACATTCTACGTCATAACGACTTTCTATAGTTTGCGCATGCGTTTGGAAATAAGAAAAGCTTACTTCCCCCGTTTTTTAAAATCACAGCTTCTAGAAGGTTTACATGATTTCTTAAAAAACACGGGTTTTTAGAAAATGTGTTTTATTTCATAAATGGAATCAACAAAGTATGCACATTCTACGTCATAATGACTTTCTATAGTTTGCGCATTCGTCCGGAAATAAGAAAAGCTTACTTCCCCCGTTTTTTAAAATCAAAGCTTCTAGAAGGTTTACATGATTTCTTAAAAAAGACGAGTTTTTAGAAAATGTGTTTTATTTCATAAATGGAATCAACAAAGTATGCACATTCTAAGTGATAATGACTTTCTATAGTTTGTGCATGCGTTTGGAAATAAGAAAAGCTTACTTCTCCCGTTTTTTAAAATCACAGCTTCTAGAAGGTTTACATGATTTCTTAAAAAACACGAGTTTTTAGAAAATGTGTTTTATTTAATAAATGGAATCAACAAAGTATGCACATTCTACGTCATAACGAATTTCTATAGTTTGCGCTTGCGTTTGGAAATAAGAAAAGCTTACTTCCACCGTTTTTTAAAATCACAGCTTCTAGAAGGTTTACATGATTTCGTAAAAAACACGAGTTTTTAGAAAATGTGTTTTATTTCATAAATGGAATCAACAAAGTATGCACATTCAACATCATAACGACTTTCTATAGTTTGCGCATGCGTTTGGAAATAAGAAAAGCTTACTTCCCCCGTTTTTTAAAATCACAGCTTCTAGAAGGTTTACATGATTTCTTAAAAAACACGAGTTTTAAGAAAATGTGTTTTATTTCATAAATGGAATCAACAAAGTATGAACATTCTACATCATAAATACTTTCTATAGTTTGCGCATGCGTTTGGAAATAAGAAAAGCTTACTTCCCCCGTTTTTTAAAATCACAGCTTCTAGAAGGTTTACATGATTTGTTAAAAAACACGAGTTTTTAGAAAATGTGTTTTATTTCATAAATGGAATCTACAAAGTATGCACATTCTACGTCATAACGACTTTCTATAGTTTTGCATACGTCTGGAAAAAAGAAAAGCTTACTTCCACTGTTTTTTAAAATCACAGCTTCTAGAAGGTTTACATGATTTCGTAAAAAAACATGAATTTTTAGAAAATGTGTTTTATTTCATAAATGGAATCTACAAAGTATGCACATTCTACGTCATAATGACTTTCTATAGTTTGCGCATGCGTCCGGAAATAAGAAAAGCTTACTTCCCCCGTTTTTTAAAATCACAGCTTCTAGAAGGTTTACATGATTTCTTAAAAAACACGAGTTTTTAGAAAATATGTTTTATTTCATAAATGGAATCAACAAAGTATGCACATTCTACGTCATAACGACTTTCTATAGTTTGCACATGCGTCCGGAAATAAGAAAATCTTACTTCCACGGTTTTTTAAAATCACAGCTTCTAGAAGGTTTACATGACTTCTTAAAAAATACGAGTTTTCAGAAAATGTGTTTTATTTCATAAATGGAATCAACAAAGTATGCACATTCTACATCATAACGACTTTCTACTGTTTGCGCATTTTTCCCGAAATAAGAAAAGCTTACTTCCCCCGTTTTTTAAAATCACAGCTTCTAGAAGGTTTACATGACTTCTTAAAAAAAACGAGTTTTTAGAAAATGTGTTTTATTTCATAAATGGAATCAACAAAGTATGCACATTCTACATCATAATGACTTTCTACAGTTTGCGCATTTGTCCGGAAATAAGAAAAGCTTACTTCCACCGTTTTTTAAAATCACAGCTTCTAGAAGGTTTACATGATTTCTTAAAAAACACGAGTTTTCAGAAAATGTGTTTTATTTCATAAATGGAATCTACAAAGTATGCACATTCTACGTCATAACGATTTTCTATAGTTTACGCATGCGTCCGGAAAAAAGAAAAGCTTACCTCCCCCGTTTTTTAAAATCACAGATTCTAGACGTTATGCATGATTTCTTAAAAAACACGAGTTTTTAGAAAATGTGTTTTATTAAATAAATGGTATCAACAAAGTATGCACATTCTACGTCATAACGAATTTCTATAGTTTGCGCATGCGTTTGGAAATAAGAAAAGCTTACTTCCCCCGTTTTTTAAAATCACAGCTTCTAGAAGGTTTACATGATTTCTTAAAAAATACGAGTTTTAAGAAAATGTGTTTTATTTCATAAATGGCATCAACAAAGTATGCACATTCTACATCATAAATACTTTCTATAGTTTGCGCATGCGTTTGGAAATAAGAAAAGCTTACTTCCCCCGTTTTTTAAAATCACAGCTTCTAGAAGGTTTACATGATTTCGTAAAAAACATGAGTTTTTAGAAAATGTGTTTTATTTCATCAATGGAATCTACAAAGTATGCACATTCTACATCATAACGACTTTCTATATTTTGCGCATGCGTTTGGAAATAAGAAAAGCTTACTTCCGCCATTTTTTAAAATCACAGCTTCTAAAAGGTTTACATGATTTCGTAAAAAACACGAGTTTTTAGAAAATGTGTTTTATTTCAGAAATGGAATCTACAAAGTATGCACATTCTACGTCATAACGACTTTCTATAGTTTGCACATGCGTCCGAGAATAAGAAATGCTTACTTCCACCGTTTTATAAAATCACAGCTTCTAGAAGGTTTACATGACTTCTTAAAAAACACGATTTTTTAGAAAATGTGTTTTATTTCTTAAATGGAATCAACAAAGTATGCACATTCTACGTCATAACGACTTTCTACTGTTTGCGTATTCGTCCGGAAATAAGAAAAGCTTACTTCCCCCGTTTTTTAAAATCACAGCTTCTAGAAGGTTTACATGATTTCGTAAAAAACACGAGTTTTTAGAAAATGTGTTTTATTTTATAAATGGAATCTACAACGTATGCACATTCTACGTCATAACGATTTTCTATAGTTTCCGCATTCGTCCGGAAATAAGAAAAGATTACTTCCCCCGTTTTTTAAAATCACAGCTTCTAGAAGGTTTACATGATTTCTTAAAAAACACGAGTTTTTATGTAATATCCCTTTTTCAAATTTTATTAAAATGCCCAATTTTCCACTTTTTTTCCCAATTTCGACCTTTGACTAGTTTTACTGTTTTGACCTCCAAATCAACCCAAATGCTCCCAAATATTCTGTAGGAGTGTATGAATGGTATTTGGACTTGAATATAAGGTTCAGGGATGTTTTATGGCCCTCCAAATACTGCTGCAAACTTGATTTGTATTCTGATCAATATATGTAATTTTGACTATTAATTTGTGCATCAAATCCCCCTCGGGTAACACTGCAAATGGCCTTCCAAATGCCTCCAAACTCCCACAAATTTATGAACAAAGGTATATAATGTGTTAAGTATGTGATTAAGGTCTCATATGCACCATTAATTGATTTTTAATACTATTCTAACTCTCTCACATTCAACAGCAAAAACCCCCAATTCGACCCTTGGGGAAATGGCACTATTTCACCTCCCAATACAACTAAACTGAGTAAAAATACTTCAAATTCTCAAGTACAGTACATGAAACTTGTATAAGACATCCATGGAAATATATTTATCACAAATATATCAGAGAATCATCCATACATTCGAAATCATCATCAATACATTGGCTCAAAACAAGGTAGTGGGGAAATGGCATTGTTCTTCCATTAAAAATGAGATTTATACATTTCTACTTGGAATTTCGACCTGAAACTTTTTGGAGATGAAGAACAGAGCATTTACTTCATATTACAAAAGAAATGGGGCATTAGAAGCTCCCCCAAAGAGTACAATAGCTCACCAAAAACGCCCTCCCTAAAGGAGCACGAATATGCCTTCAAAACTGGAAACGGTGGAGAGAAAGTGCTGCACTAAACCAAACCATGAAACTTCCTGTAGATGCTACCTACAAATACAAACTCCATTAAAGCACCATGAAAGACCTGAGTGGCCTCTCCAAACACCAACTTGGATGGGAATCTTTCACCCTCGAAATTGGCTAAGGCAAGAAACTAGTCATCCACTAGCTCTCTCTTCACAAATGCAATTTTTCTCAAATCATCAAAAGCCATTCTCATACTTGATTTCTACATTTTATAACCAACATTAGCCTTCAAGGGGTCGAAATCCTCTCAATAGATTGAATAATTTTCCATTTAGAAAATATTCCTCATTTGCCACTTGTCTCCTAGTTCCAACCTTCCATCTTCTCCCAAATTCGAATTTGAGTCTCTTTAGATTCCTCCAACTCCATGAGCGCCTTCTTGAGCCTATTTTTGGGGCTGACATGTCATAATGGTCAGGTGTAAGAAGTCAGGTCTGAATTTTGTCATAAAATGTCATAGATGCTTCATTATTGTTGTCATAAAACTAGGGAATCTAGCCCATGTGTCCACTAGTCTCCAATTTGACTCTTCCTCTCCCATGGAGGTTACTATTCCTTCCCATTTTGACCTAATATGCTCAATGCCATGTGTTATGACTTACCAACTCACCCAACAGTGTTCACCTTCCCATGAATTCGAATTGGCAAGAGAGAGCTGCCATGTGTCATTGAAAAATCAAGCTAGTGTGGATCCCACCACCTCCATATGTCTCCAAAACCACTTGCCACCTAGAATTTCTCTTGAATTTATTTATTCATCATATTTATTAAATTCTTGAACCCTTCTAATGTCTAAATATCATTTATTAGTTTCCTTATTACCATCCCACATGTGCCCATCCAACCTAGGAAACTAGTAGGATTGATGGGATTGTCTTACTATGCACTTATTTGAATGGGGACATTACAGTCCTCCCCACCCAAGATTGCTTGTCCTCAAGCAATTTCAAATTTGGATGCTGCAAAATCTTCTCCTCTTCCCATGTGGCATCTTCATTTGGTAAGTCCTTCCATTGCACTAAATATTCTTTGATGATTCTACTCCTCAACCTTCTTTCCCGTGTCTTCAAAATCTTTTCCGGAACAAGTGTGAGCTGACCTTCATCATCCAAAGGAGGAAGTATTTCTGAAGTGATGATTTTCTTACCAAGAGCTTTCTTAAGACAAGAAACATGAAATACATTGTGGATTTTACTCCCTTCCGGAAGTTCTAGTTCATATGCTACTTCTCCAACCTTCCGCACTACCTTGTATGGCCCATAATACCTTGGTTTTAATTTTTCTGCTCCATTCTTTTTGAGAGATGTTTGTTTATAAGGCTGCAACCTTAAATATACTAAATCATTGACTTGAAAGGTTCTCTCTTCTCTATGTCTATCAGCATATTTTTTTTGTTGATTTTGAGCAACCTGCAAATTGTCTTTCAAGAGCTTTAAAATTTCTTGGCTCTCTTCTACCCAATCTTTAGCCTTTGGGGCTCTACTATCACCAAATATAATGTCAGCAAATGTAAGTGCATCATAACCATATAATGCTTTGAAAGGAGACATTCCTATTGACATATGATAAGTGGTGTTGTAGCAAAACTCACCCAAGTGTAGCCATTTTCCCATGCTTTTTGCTGCCCTCCCACATAGTTTCTTAGGTATCCTTCCAACCATTGGTTTACCCTCTCTGTTTGTCCATCAGTTTGTGGATGATAGCTGGTACTTGGAGTCAATTGAGTGCCTACCAATCTAAAAAGTTCTTGCCAAAAAGCACCCATGAATCTGCTATCTCTATCACTGACAATGCTCTTGGGGAGCCCATGCAATCTGAAGATTTCTTTGAAAAAAATATCAGCCACTTGTGCAGCACTAAAAGATGATGTAACAGCAAAGAAATGAGCAAATTTTGTCAACCTATCAACTACCACATAGATGCAATCCTTACCTAAGGATTTAGGCAATCCGGTGATGAAATCCATGGAAATACTGTCCCATTTTTGCTCTGGAATGGGCAATGGTTGTAATAGGCCAGCTGGACATGTAAGTTCTGATTTGTTTTGTTGACATGCTTTACATTCATTCACATACTTCTGAACATCTTCCTTCATCCCCTTCCAAAAAAATCTTTGCCTCAACTGTCTATAAGTTTTGAAGATCCCTGGATGGCCCGCTAGTGGGGAATCATGTGCTTCTTGCAAAATTCGGTACTTGAGCTTGGAGTTATGAACTAAATAAATTCTTCCCTTATAATATATCAGCCCATTCAAAATCTTATAATTATCATCCCCTTTGATTCCATCCAACACATCACAAGCAAATTTGTCTTTGGCATATTCAACTAGTAGCATGTTTTTCCAATCCTTGGCAATATCCATGAGAGAAAAGGAAGGCCTTTTTGACAAAGCATCTGCTACTATATTATTCTTTCCTTTGACATATTCAATATCAAAATCATAAGCTTGAATCTTGCTTACCCACTTTTGTTGCCTTTCATTTAGATCCTTTTGGGTGAGAAAGTGTCTTAGACTATTATGGTCAGTTTTCACCACAAACTTGCTGCCCACCAAGTATTGTCTGAATTTGGCCAATGCATGCATAATGGCCATCATTTCTTTATCATAGATGGAGTAAAGTTTTTCATGAGGATGCAACTTTCTGCTCTCAAAGGCTATGGGGTGTTGGCCTTGCTTTAGGACAGCCCCTATTCCTCCACCTGAAGCATCACATTCCACAACAAAAGGTTTAGTAAAATCAGGAAGTGCAAGTATGGGACAACTACTCATTACCTCTTTCATTTTTTGGAATGCTTTTTCAGCCTCTTCATCCCACTTGAAAGCATCCTTCTTAGTCAAATCAGTGAGTGGAGAAGTCAACTTGGAGAACCCTTTCACAAATTTTTTGTAGTAGGTGCATATGCCAATAAAGCCTCTCAATTCGGTAATATTTTTTGGTGATGGCCATTCCAAGATAGCCCTGATTTTTTCCATGTGTACCTTCACTCCTTCTTGCCCAATAATGTGCCCAAGATACAGTAGTTCTTTCATCCCAAACTCACATTTTGATAATTTAGCAAATAATGACTCTTCTTGCAAGATTTTCAACACAATCTCTAACTGTTGCAAATGCTCTTCCCATGTTTTACTGTAAATGAGAATATCATCAAAGAAAACCAAAACAAACCTTCTTAGTTGCTTGCAAAATATCCTATTCATACATTCTTGAAAGGTGGCTGGAGCATTAGTTAACCCAAAAGCCATGACAAGAAATTCAAAGTGGCCAAAATGACATCGAAAAGCGGTCTTTTGCACATCTTCATCTTTCATTCGAATTTGGTGATACCCTGATCTAAGGTCAATTTTTGAGAAGTATTTGGCCCCATGTAGCTCATCCATGAGCTCATCAATCCTAGGAATAGGATACCTATTCTTGATAGTCTTTTTGTTCAAGGCTCTGAAATCTATGCACATTTTCAATGTTCCATCTTTTTTCTTCACTAGCACTACTGAAGAAGCATAAGGGCTAGAGCTTGGTCTAATGAGACCCAACTCTAGGAGTTCTTGGATAGCTTTTTCAATCTCATCTCTAAACCTTTTAGGATGTCTATAAGGTGGTATTTGAATGGGTTAAGTACCCTCCTCCAAAACAATATTGTGCTCAACCCCCCTATCTGGTGGCCTACCATGTGGAAGGTCTCTAAAAACCTTTTCATATTTTTGCAAAAGTCTCTCTATCTCCTTTGGGTGTTTGACAATATTTATAGTTGGATTGGGAGATGTAATATGACATTCAGCAGCCCATTCTATATCCCCATGCCTCAATATAGATCTCATGCTATTGCAAGTCACTACTTGATTTGGATAAGTGTGTTGCCCTCTCACAACTCTTTGTACTCCTTTTGAATCTTGGAATTTCATTTCGGGAATTTGATAATTTACTGTATGCTCTCCTATTGAATACAACCATTGCACTCCCAAAACCACATTAGTATCAGCAACATCAACCACATAAAAACTATCAACAAAAGTATAGTTACCTACGGTGACTTGCAGCTTTGGAACCCATGTTTTGCATTGCATTGTGTTGTGACCGGGAATGACAACTGTGAAGCCATCAAATGGTTCAATAGGTATCTTTCTTTTCTCTACCATCTATGCATCAATGAAGTTATGAGTGGCTCCTCCATCTACCAAAACTGAAGTTCTTTGTCCTTGTACCACACCTTTGCATCGGATAGTATGATAGCGAGGTACTGCTGAAAGCACTGCCATTCTTGCTTTGTCCGGTGAAGGCTGATTTTCTTCTTGTCTTTCCTCTTCTACTGCTGTCTCATATGCCTCTTCTTGATCTGAAATATGTCCATCTTCATCCATGCCCCCATCATACCCCTCATTATCAGAAAATACTTCTATGTATTGAGCCTTTCCTTTGGTACATTTGTGCCCCGGTGTCCATGGTTGGAAGCATGTGAAGCATAGTTTCTTTTTTCTAAGTTCATCCCTGTTTAGTCCCTCTTTTTTATTCCTCTCAAATGACTCTCTTTTCCAAGGTTTCTTTTCAAATTTATAGCTAGGCTTAGGAGGAAATCTCGTTCTAGGAAGCACATTTTGGAGATCCCTAGTCAAGCTCATTGCATCTTTTAATGTAGTTGGCTTGTGGGCTTTGACCAAACCTCTTAAGGGTTCAGCCAAACCTTCAGTGAACAGCAATACTAATCTTCCCATAGATACATCAGCCACCTTGACTGATAATTTTTGAAAGTCCAACATATATTCGGTAGGGGACCCAGTTTGCTTCAATTGAGCTAGTTCTTTGAAAGGCAATTCTGGATCTTTTTGTTCAAATCTTTCTAGTACCCTGTCAACAAATTCTCCATATGTTTTAACCTGATTATGACCCAAGGTTTTCAGCCCATGAAACCACCATTCATTGGCATCTCCTTCCAAATGCAAAATGGCCATTTTTAATGCATCCTCTTCCAACATAGGATTCAGCTGAAAATATACATCCAATTTTTGCACCCAAGTGTTAGCAGAATTTTGAGAAGAACCATCAAAAGTAGGAAGTGACATTTTTCCAATAGCACTATTCAATTCTTTGTTTTGGAATGGACTCCTATTGTCTCCCTTCATTTTAATCTTTTGCATAGCATCAATGTAGTCACTGAGTGGTACACCTCTTTTACACTCTTCATTCAAATCATTCCAATCATTTACTAGTTTCTTGTAATCCAATTCAAGATTGGGTTCTTCTTTGGGTGTGAGAAATTTAGGTGCAGTATGCCTTTGTGTGCTTTGAAATTCATCAGGTCTATTATGAGGTCCTGTACTTGAGAAAATATGCTCATTCCCTTTCATCTTTTCCCCTGAGTGTGAACCACTATTATCTCCTATCATCCCTTTGCCTGAAAGTTGGCTACCCAACAATTCGAAACCTTTCATCATTTGTTTATTCATATCTAGCATAACCATGGTAAGTCCTTCAAAACATGGTTTTAAGGATTCAATAAATTCCTCCTTATGTCTTAATTTTTTCTCCTCCTCTCTACCCATTGTATTAGAAAAGAACTCTTTTTCTGCTACTATCTCTTCTTCAACCAAAACTTCTTCAACTACTGATTCAAAGGGTGGTGTTTTATTTGTTTGGATTCTTGTTAATACCATCAGGTGCCAAGACCATGCTCTGATACCACTTGTAATATCCCTTTTTCAAATTTTATTAAAATGCCCAATTTTCCACTTTTTTCCCAATTTCGACCTTTGACTAGTTTTACTGTTTTGACCTCCAAATCAACCCAAATGCTCCCAAATCTTCTGTAGGAGTGTATGAATGGTATTTAGACTTGAATATAAGGTTCAGGGATGTTTTATGGCCCTCCAAATACTGCTGCAAACTTGATTTGTATTCTGATCAATATATGTAATTTTGACTAGTAATTTGTGCATCAAATCCCCCTCGGGTAACACTGCAAATGGCCTTCCAAATGCCTCCAAACTCCCACAAATTTATGAACAGAGGTATATAATGTGTTACGTATGTGATTAAGGTCTCATATGCACCATTAATTGATTTTTAATACTGTTCTAACTCTCTCACATTCAACAGCAAAAACCCCCAATTCGACCCTTGGGAAAATGGCACTATTTCACCTCCCAATACAACTAAACTGAGTAAAAATGCTTCAAATGCTCAAGTACAGTACATGAAACTTGTAGAAGACATCCATGGCAATATATTTATAACAAATATATCAGAGAATCATCCATACATTCGAAATCATCATCAATACATTGGCTCAAAACAAGGTAGTGGGGAAATGGCATTGTTCTTCCATTAAAAATGAGATTTATACATTTCTACTTGGAATTTCGACCTGAAACTTTTTGGAGATGAAGAACAGAGCATTTACTTCATATTACAAAAGAAATGGGGCATTAGAAGCTCCCCCAAAGAGTACAATATCTCACCAAAAACGCCCTCCCTCAAGGAGCACGAATATGCCTTCAAAACTGGAAACGGTGGAGAGAAAGTGCTACACTAAACCAAACCATGAAACTTCTTGTAGCTGCTACCTGCAAATAAAAACTCCCTTAAAGCACCATGAAAGACCTGAGTGGCCTCTCCAAACACCAACTTGGATGGGAATCTTTCACCCTCGAAATTGGCTAAGGCAAGAAACTAGTCATCCACTAGCTCTCTCTTCACAAATACAATTTTTCTCAAATCATCAAAAGCCATTCTCATACTTGATTTCTACATTTTATAACCAACATTAGCCTTCAAGGGGTAGAAATCCTCTCAATAGATTGAATAATTTTCCATTTAGAAAATATTCCTCATTTGCCACTTGTCTCCTAGTTCCAACCTTCCATCTTCTCCCAAATTCGAATTTGAGTCTCTTTAGATTCCTCCAACTCCATGAGCGCCTTTTTGAGCCTATTTTTGGGGCTGACATGTCATAATGGTCAGGTGTAAGAAGTCAGGTCTGAATTTTGTCATAAAATGTCATAGATGCTTCATTATTGTTGTCATAAAACTAGGGAATCTAGCCCATGTGTCCACTAGTCTCCAATTTGACTCCTCCTCTCCCATGGAGGTTATTATTCCTTCCCATTTCGACCTAATATGCTCAATGCCATGTGTTATGACTTACCAACTCACCCAACAATGTTCACCTTCCCATGAATTCGAATTGGCAAGAGAGAGCTGCCATGTGTCATTGAAAAATCAAGCTAGTGTGGATCCCACCACCTCCATATGTCTCCAAAACCACTTGCCACCTAGAATTTCTCTTGAATTTATTTATTAATCATATTTATTAAATTCTTGAACCCTTCTAATGTCTAAATATCATTTATTAGTTTCCTTATTACCATCCCACATGTGCCCATCCAACCTAGGAAACTAGTAGGATTGATGGAATTGTCTTACTATGCACTTATTTGAATGGGGACATTACATTTTACAAAATGTGTTTTATTTCATAAATGGAATCAACAAAGTATGCACATTCTACGTCATAACGACTTTCTATACTTTGCGCATGCGTCTGGAAATAAGAAAAGCTTACTTCCCCCGTTTTTTAAAATCACAGCTTCTAGAAGGTTTACATGATTTCTTAAAAAACACGAGTTTTTAGAAAATGTGTTTTATTTCATAAATGGAATCAACAAAGTATGCACATTCTATGCCATAATGACTTTCTATAGTTTGCGCATGCGTTTGGAAATAAGAAAAGCTTACTTCCCCCATTTTTTAAAATCACAGCTTCTAGAAGGTTTACATGATTTCTTAAAAAACACGAGTTTTTAGAAAATGTGTTATATTTGATAAATGGAATCAACAAAGTATGCACATTCTACGTCATAACGACTTTCTATAGTTTGCACATGCGTCCGGAAATAAGAAAAGCTTACTTCCACCATTTTTTAAAATCACAGCTTCTAGAAGGTTTACATGACTTCTTAAAAAACACGAGTTTTTAGAAAATGTGTTTTATTTCATAAATGGAATCAACAAAGTATGCACATTCTATGTCATAATGACTTTCTACTGTTTGCGCATTTGTTCGGAAATAAGAAAAGCTTAGTTCCCCCGTTTTTTAAAATCACAGCTTCTAGAAGGTTTACATGATTTCGTAAAAAACACGAGTTTTTAGAAAATGTGTTTTATTTCATAAATGGAATCTACAAAGTATGCACATTCTACGTCATAATAACTTTCTATAGTTTGCGCATGCGTCCGAAAATAAGAAAAGCTTACTTCCCCCGTTTTTTAAAATCACAGCCTCTAGAAGGTTTACATGATTTCTTAAAAAACACGAGCTTTTAGAAAATGTGTTTTATTTCATAAATGGAATCAACAAAGTATGCACATTCTACGTCATAATGACTTTCTATAGTTTGCGCATGCGTTTGGAAATAAGAAAAGCTTACATCCCCCGTTTTTTAAAATCACAACTTCTAGAAGGTTTACATGATTTCTTAAAAAACATGAGTTTTTACAAAATGTGTTTTATTTCATAAATGGAATCAACAAAGTATGCACATTCTACGTCATAACGACTTTCTATAGTTTGCGCATGCGTTTGGAAATAAGAAAAGCTTACTTCCCCCGTTTTTTAAAATCACAGCTTCTAGAAGGTTTACATGACTTCTTAAAAAAGGCGAGTTTTTAGAAAATGTGTTTCATTTCGTAAATGGAATCAACAAAATATGCACGTTCTACGTCATAACGACTTTCTACTGTTTGCGCATTCGTCCAGAAATAAGAAAAGCTTACTTCCCCCTTTTTTAAAATCATAGATTCTAGAAGGTTTACATGATTTCGTAAAAAACACGAGTTTTTAGAAAATGTGTTTTATTTCATAAATGGAATCTACAAAGTATGTACATTCTACGTCATAACGATTTTCTACAGTTTGCGCATGCGTCTGGAAATAAGAAAAGCTTACTTCCACCGTTTTTCGAAATCACAGCTTCTAGAAGGTTTACATGATTTCGTAAAAAACACGAGTTTTTAGAAAATGTGTTTTATTTCATAAATGGAATCTACAAAGTATGCACATTCTACGTCATAACGACTTTCTATAGTTTGCGCATGCGTTTGGAAATAAGAAAAGCTTACTTCCCCCGTTTTTCAAAATCACAGCTTCTAGAAGGTTTACATGATTTCTTAAAAAACCCGAGTTTTTAGAAAATGTGTTTTATTTCATAAATGTTATCAACAAAGTATGCACATTCTACGTCATAACGACTTTCTATAGTTTGCGCATGCGTCCGGAAATAAGAAAAGCTTACTTCCACCATTTTTTAAAATCACGGATTCTAGAAGGTTTACATGATTTCTTAAAAAACACGAGTTTTTAGAAAATGTGTTTTATTTCATAAATGGAATCAACAAAGTATGCACATTCTAAGTCATAACGACGTTCTATAGTTTGCGCATTCGTCCGGAAGTAAGAAAAGCTTACTTCCCCCGTTTTTTAAAATCAAAGCTTCTAGAAGGTTTACATGATTTCTTAAAAAACACGAGTTTTTAGAAAATATGTTTTATTTCATAAATGGAATCAACAAAGTATGCACATTCTAAGTCATAACGAATTTCTATAGTTTGCGCATGCGTTTGGAAATAAGAAAAGCTTACTTCCCCCGTTCTTTAAAATCACAGCTTCTAGAAGGTTTACATGATTTCTTAAAAAACATGAGTTTTTAGAAAATGTGTTTTATTTCATAAATCGAATCAACAAAGTATGCACATTCTACGTCATAACAACTTTCTATAGTTTGCGCATGCATTTGGAAATAAGAAAAGCTTACTTCCCCCCGTTTTTTAAAATCACAGCTTCTAGAAGGTTTACATGATTTCTTAAAAAACACGAGTTTTTAGAAAATGTGTTTTATTTCATAAATGGAATCAACAAAGTATGCACATTCTACGTCATAACGACTTTCTATAGTTTGCGCATGCGTCCGGAAATAAGAAAAGCTTACTTCCACCGTTTTTTAAAATCACAGCTTCTAGAAGGTTTACATGATTTCGTAAAAAACACGAGTTTTTAGAAAATGTGTTTTATTTCATCAATGGAATCTACAAAGTATGCACATTCTACGTCATAACGACTTTCTATAGTTTGCGCATTCGTCCGGAAATAAGAAAAGCTTACTTCCACCGTTTTTTAAAATCACAGCTTCTAGAAGGTTTACATGATTTCGTAAAAAACACGAGTTTTTAGAAAATGTGTTTTATTTCATAAATGGAATCTACAAAGTATGCACATTCTACGTCATAACGACTTTCTATAGTTTGTGCATGCGTCCGGAAATAAGAAAATCTTACTTCCCCCGTTTTTTAAAATCACAGCTTCTAGAAGGTTTACATGATTTCTTAAAAAACACGAGTTTTTAGAAAATGTGTTTTATTTCATAAATAGAATCAACAAAGTATGCACATTATACGTCATAATGACTTTCTACAGTTTGTGCATTTGTCCGGAAATAAGAAAAGCTTACTTCCACCATTTTTTAAAATCACGGATTCTAGAAGGTTTACATGATTTCGTAAAAAACACGAGTTTTTAGAAAATGTGTTTTATTTCATAAATGGAATCAACAAAGCATGCACATTCGACGTCATAACGACTTTCTATAGTTTGCTCATTCGTCTGGAAATAAGAAAATCTTACTTCCACCGTTTTTTAAAATCAATGCTTCTAGAAGGTTTACATTATTTCGTAAAAAACACGAGTTTTTAGAAAATGTGTTTTATTTCATAAATGGAATCAACAAAGTATGCACATTCTACGTCATAACGACTTTCTATAGTTCGCACATGCGTTCGGAAATAAGAAAAGCTTACTTCCACCGTTTTTTAAAATCACAGCTTCTAGAAGGTTTACATGACTTCTTAAAAAAAAGAGTGTTTAGAAAATGTATTTTATTTCATAAATGGAATCAACAAAGTATGCACATTCTACGTCATAACGACTTTCAACAGTTTTCGCATTCGTCCGGAAATAAGAAAAGCTTACTTCCCCCGTTTTTTAAAATCACAGCTTCTAGAAGGTTTACATCATTTGTTAAAAAACACGAGTTTTTAGAAAATGTGTTTTATTAAATAAATGGAATCAACAAAGTATGCACATTCTACGTCATAACGACTTTCTATAGTTTGCGCATGCGTTTGGAAATAAGAAAAGCTTACTTCCCCCGTTTTTTAAAATCACAGCTTCTAGAAGGTTTAAATGATTTCTTAAAAAACATGGGTTTTTAGAAAATGTGTTTTATTTAATAAATGGAATCAACAAAGTATGCACATTCTAAGTCATAACGAATTTCTATAGTTTGCGCATGCGTTTGGAAATAAGAAAAGCTTACTTCCCCCGTTCTTTAAAATCACAGCTTCTAGAAGGTTTACATGATTTCTTAAAAAGATGAGTTTTTAGAAAATGTGTTTTATTTCATAAATGGAATCAACAAAGTATGCACATTCTAAGTCATAATGACTTTCTATAGTTTGTGCATGCGTTTGGAAATAAGAAAAGCTTACTTCCCCCGTCTTTTAAAATCACAGCTTCTAGAAGGTTTACATGATTTCTTAAAAAACACGAGTTTTTAGAAAATGTGTTTTATTTAATAAATGGAATCAACAAAGTATGCACATTCTACGTCATAACGAATTTCTATAGTTTGCGCTTGCGTTTGGAAATAAGAAAAGCTTACTTCCACCGTTTTTTAAAATCACAGCTTCTAGAAGGTTTACATGATTTCGTAAAAAACACGAGTTTTTAGAAAATGTGTTTTATTTCATAAATGGAATCTACAAAGTATGCACATTCTACGTCATAACAACTTTATATAGTTTGCGCATGCGTCTAGAAATAAGAAAAGCTTACTTACCCCGTTTTCAAAATCACAACTTCTAGAAGGTTTACATGATTTCTTAAAAAACACGAGTTTTTAGAAAATGTGTTTTATTTCATAAATGGAATCAACAAAGTATGCACATTCAACGTCATAACGACTTTCTATAGTTTGCGCATCCGTTTGGAAACAATAAAAGCTTACTTCCCCGTTTTTTAAAATCACAGCTTCTAGAAGGTTTACATGATTTGTTAAAAAACATGAGTTTTTAGAAAATGTGTTTTATTTCATAAATGGAATCAACAAAGTATGCACATTCTATGCCATAATGACTTTCTATAGTTTGCGCATGCGTTTGGAAATAAGAAAAGCTTACTTCCCCCATTTTTTAAAATCACAGCTTCTAGAAGGTTTACATGATTTCTTAAAAAACACGACTTTTTAGAAAATGTGTTTTATTTCATAAATGGAATCTACAAAGTATGCACATTCTACGTCATAACAACTTTCTATAGTTTTGCATGCGTCCGGAAAAAAGAAAAGCTTACTTCCACTGTTTTTTAAAATCACAGCTTCTACAAGGTTTACATAATTTCGTAAAAAACACGAATTTTTAGAAAATGTGTTTTATTTCATAAATGGAATCTACAAATTATGCACATTCTACATCATAACGACTTTCTATAGTTTGCGCATCCGTTTGGAAACAAGAAAAGCTTACTTCCCCGTTTTTTAAAATCACAGCTTCTAGAAGGTTTACATGATTTGTTAAAAAACATGTGTTTTTAGAAAATGTGTTTTATTTCATCAATGGAATCAACAAAGTATGCACATTCAACCTCATAACGACTTTCTATAGTTTGCGCATCCGTTTGGAAACAAGAAAAGCTTACTTCCCCGTTTTTTAAAATCACAGCTTCTAGAAGGTTTACATGATTTGTTAAAAAACATGAGTTTTTAGAAAATGTGTTTTATTTCATAAATGGAATCAACAAAGTATGCACATTCTATGCCATAATGACTTTCTATAGTTTGCGCATGCGTTTGGAAATAAGAAAAGCTTACTTCCCCCATTTTTTAAAATCACAGCTTATAGAAGGTTTACATGATTTCTTAAAAAACACAACTTTTTAGAAAATGTGTTTTATTTCATAAATGGAATCTACAAAGTATGCACATTCTACGTCATAACAACTTTCTATAGTTTTGCATGCGTCCGGAAAAAAGAAAAGCTTACTTCCACTGTTTTTTAAAATCACAGCTTCTAGAAGGTTTACATAATTTCGTAAAAAACACGAATTTTTAGAAAATGTGTTTTATTTCATAAATGGAATCTACAAATTATGCACATTCTACATCATAACGACTTTCTATAGTTTGCGCATGCGTCCGGAAATAAGAACAGCTTACTTCCCCCGTTTTTTAAAATCACAGCTTCTAGAAGGTTTACATGATTTCTTAAAAAACACGAGTTTTTAGAAAATGTGTTTTATTTCATAAATGGAATCAACAAAGTATGCACATTCTACGTCATATCGACTTTCTATAGTTTGCACATGCATCCGGAAATAAGAAAAGCTTACTTCCACCGTTTTTTAAAATCACAGCTTCTAGAAGGTTTACATGACTTCTTAAAAAACACGAGTTTTTAGAAAATGTGTTTTATTTCATAAATGGAATCAACAAAGTATGCACATTCTGCATCATAACGACTTTCTACTGTTTGCGCATTTGTCCGGAAATAAGAAAAGCTTACTTCCCCCGTTTTTTAAAATGACAGCTTCTAGAAGGTTTACATGACTTCTTAAAAAACATGAGTTTTTAGAAAATGTGTTTTATTTCATAAATGGAATCAACAAAGTATGCACATTCTACGTCATAATGACTTTCTACAGTTTTCGCATTCGTCCGGAAATAAGAAAAGCTTACTTCCACCGTTTTTTGAAATCACAGCTTCTAGAAGGTTTACATGATTTCTTAAAAAACACGAGTTTTCAGAAAATGTGTTTTATTTCATAAATGGAATCTACAAAGTATGCACATTCTACGTCATAACGATTTTCTATAGTTTGCGCATGCGTCCGGAAATAAGAAAAGCTTACCTCCCCCCTTTTTTAAAATCACAGATTCTAGACGTTTTGCGTGATTTCTTAAAAAACACGAGTGTTTAGAAAATGTGTTTTATTAAATAAATGGAATCAACAAAGTATGCACATTCTACGTCATAACGAATTTCTATAGTTTGCGAATGCGTTTGGAAATAAGAAAAGCTTACTTCCCCCATTTTTTAAAATCACAGCTTCTAGAAGGTTTAAATGATTTCTTAAAAAACACGAGTTTTAAGAAAATGTGTTTTATTTCATAAACGGAATCAACAAAGTATGCACATTCTACATCATAAATACTTTCTATAGTTTGCGCATGCGTTTGGAAATAAGAAAAGCTTACTTCCCCCGTTTTTTAAAATCACAGCTTCTAGAAGGTTTACATGATTTCGTAAAAAACACGAGTTTTTAGAAAATGTGTTTTATTTCATAAATGGAATCAACAAAGTATGCACATTCTATGTGATAACGACTTTCTATAGTTTGCGCATGCGTCCGGAAATAAGAAAAGCTTACTTCCACCGTTTTTCAAAATCACAGCTTCTAGAAGGTTTACATGATTTCGTAAAAAACACGAGTTTTTAGAAAATGTGTTTTATTTCATAAATGGAATCTACAAAGTATGCACATTCTACATCATAACGACTTTCTATAGTTTGCGCATGCGTTTGGAAATAAGAAAAGCTTACTTCCGCCATTTTTTAAAATCACAGCTTCTAGAAGGTTTACATGATTTCGTAAAAAACACGAGTTTTTAGAAAATGTGTTTTATTTCAGAAATGGAATCTACAAAGTATGCACATTCTACGTCATAACGTCTTTCTACTGTTTGCGCATTCTTCCGGAAATAAGAAAAACTTACTTCCCCCGTTTTTTAAAATCACAGCTTCTAGAAGGTTTACATGATTTCGTAAAAAACACGAGTTTTTAGAAAATGTGTTTTATTTCATAAATGGAATCTACAACGTATGCACATTCTACGTCATAACGATTTTCTATAGTTTCCGCATGCGTCCGGAAATAAGAAAAGATTACTTCCCCCGTTTTTTAAAATCACAGCTTCTAGAAGGTTTACATGATTTCTGAAAAAACACGAGTTTTTACAAAATGTGTTTTATTTCATAAATGGAATCAACAAAGTATGCACATTCTACGTCATAACGACTTTCTATAGTTTGTGCATGCATCTGGAAATAAGAAAAGCTTACTTCCCCTGTTTTTGAAAATGACAGCTTCTAGAAGGTTTACATGATTTCTTAAAAAACATGAGTTTTTAGAAAATGTGTTTTATTCAATAAATGGAATCAACAAAGTATGCACATTCTACGTCATAATGACTTTCTATAGTTTGCGCATGCGTTTGGAAATAAGAAAAGCTTACTTCCCCCATTTTTTAAAATCACAGCTTCTAGAAGGTTTACATGATTTCTTAAAAAACACGAGTTTTTAGAAAATGTGTTTTATTTCATAAATCGAATCTACAAAGTATGCACATTCTACGTCATAACGACTTTCTATAGTTTGCGCATGCGTCCGGAAATAAGAAAAGCTTACTTCCCCTGTTTTTTAAAATCACAGCCTCTAGAAGGTTTACATGATTTCTTAAAAAACACGACTTTTTAGAAAATGTGTTTTATTTCATAAATGGAATCAACAAAGTATGCACATTCTACGTCTTAACGACTTTCTATAGTTTGCGCATGCGTTTGGAAATAAGAAAAGCTTACATCCCCCGTTTTTTAAAATCACAGCTTCTAGAAGGTTTACATGATTTCTTAAAAAACACGAGTTTTTAGAAAATGTGTTTTATTTCATAAATGGAATCAACAAAGTATGCACATTCTATGTCATAACGACTTTCTATAGTTTGCGCACGCGTTTGGAAATAAGAAAAGCTTACTTCCCCCGTTTTTTAAAATCACAGCTTCTAGAAGGTTTACATGACTTCTTAAAAAACACGAGTTTTTAGAAATTGTGTTTTATTTCATAAATGGAATATAGAAAGTATGTACATTCTACGTCATAACGATTTTCTACAGTTTGCGCATGCATCCGGAAATAAGAAAAGCTTACTTCCCCCGTTTTTCGAAATCACAGCTTCTAGAAGGTTTACATGATTTCGTAAAAAACACGAGTTTTTGGAAAATGTGTTTTATTTCATAAATGGAATCTACCAAGTATGCACATTCTACGTCATAACGACTTTCTATAGTTTGCGCATGCGTTTGGAAATAAGAAAAGCTTACTTCCCCCGTTTTTCAAAATCACAGCTTCTAGAAGGTTTACATGATTTCTTAAAAAACCCGAGTTTTTAGAAAATGTGTTTTATTTCGTAAATGGAATCTACAAAGTATGCACATTCTACGTCATAACGACTTTCTATAGTTTGCGCATGCGTCCGGAAATAAGAAAAGCTTACTTCCACCATTTTTTAAAATCACGGATTCTAGAAGGTTTACATGGTTTCTTAAAAAACACGAGTTTTTAGAAAATGTGTTTTATTTAAGAAATAGAATCAACAAAGTATGCACATTCTAAGTCATAACGACTTTCTATAGTTTGCGCATTCGTCCGGAAATAAGAAAAGCTTACTTCCCCCGTTTTTTAAAATCAAAGCTTCTAGAAGGTTTACATGATTTCTTAAAAAACACGAGTTTTTAGAAAATGTGTTTTATTTCATAAATGGAATCAAGAAAGTATGCACATTCTAAGTCATAACGACTTTCTATAGTTTGCGCATGTGTTTGGAACTAAGAAAAGCTTACTTCCCCTGTTTTTTAAAATCACAGCTTCTAGATTGTTTACATGATTTCTTAAAAAACATGAGTTTTTAGAAAATGTGTTTTATTTCATAAATGGAATCAACAAAGTATGCACATTCTAAGTCATAACGATTTTCTATAGTTTGCGCATGCGTTTGGAAATAAGAAAAGCTTACTTCCCCCGTTTTTTTAAATCACAGCTTCTAGAAGGTTTACATGATTTCTTAAAAAAGACGAGTTTTTAGAAAATGTCTTTTATTTCATAAATGGAATCAACAAAGTATGCACATTCTACGTCATAATGACTTTGTATAGTTTGCGCATGCGTCCGGAAATAAGAAAAGCTTACTTCCACCATTTTTTAAAATCACGGATTCTAGAAGGTTTACATGATTTCTTAAAAAACACGAGTTTTTAGAAAATGTGTTTTATTTCATAAATGGAATCAACAAAGTATGCACATTCTAAGTCATAACGACGTTCTATAGTTTGCGCATTCGTCCGGAAGTAAGAAAAGCTTACTTCCCCCGTTTTTTAAAATCAAAGCTTCTAGAAGGTTTACATGATTTCTTAAAAAACACGAGTTTTTAGAAAATATGTTTTATTTCATAAATGGAATCAACAAAGTATGCACATTCTAAGTCATAACGACTTTCTATAGTTTGCGCATGCGTTTGGAAATAAGAAAAGCTTACTTCCCCCGTTTTTTAAAATCACAGCTTCCAGAAGGTTTACATGATTTCTTAAAAAACATGAGTTTTTAGAAAATGTGTTTTATTTCATAAATCGAATCAACAAAGTATGCACATTCTACGTCATAACAACTTTCTATAGTTTGCGCATGCGTTTGGAAATAAGAAAAGCTTACTTCCCCCGTTTTTTAAAATCAAAGCTTCTAGAAGGTTTACATGATTTCTTAAAAAACACGAGTTTTTAGAAAATGTGTTTTATTTCATAAATGGAATCAAGAAAGTATGCACATTCTAAGTCATAACGACTTTCTATAGTTTGCGCATGTGTTTGGAAATAAGAAAAGCTTACTTCCCCTGTTTTTTAAAATCACAGCTTCTAGATTGTTTACATGATTTCTTAAAAAACATGAGTTTTTAGAAAATGTGTTTTATTTCATAAATGGAATCAACAAAGTATGCACATTCTAAGTCATAACGATTTTCTATAGTTTGCGCATGCGTTTGGAAATAAGAAAAGCTTACTTCCCCCGTTTTTTTAAATCACAGCTTCTAGAAGGTTTACATGATTTCTTAAAAAAGACGAGTTTTTAGAAAATGTCTTTTATTTCATAAATGGAATCAACAAAGTATGCACATTCTACGTCATAATGACTTTGTATAGTTTGCGCATGCGTCCGGAAATAAGAAAAGCTTACTTCCACCATTTTTTAAAATCACGGATTCTAGAAGGTTTACATGATTTCTTAAAAAACACGAGTTTTTAGAAAATGTGTTTTATTTCATAAATGGAATCAACAAAGTATGCACATTCTAAGTCATAACGACGTTCTATAGTTTGCGCATTCGTCCGGAAGTAAGAAAAGCTTACTTCCCCCGTTTTTTAAAATCAAAGCTTCTAGAAGGTTTACATGATTTCTTAAAAAACACGAGTTTTTAGAAAATATGTTTTATTTCATAAATGGAATCAACAAAGTATGCACATTCTAAGTCATAACGACTTTCTATAGTTTGCGCATGCGTTTGGAAATAAGAAAAGCTTACTTCCCCCGTTTTTTAAAATCACAGCTTCCAGAAGGTTTACATGATTTCTTAAAAAACATGAGTTTTTAGAAAATGTGTTTTATTTCATAAATCGAATCAACAAAGTATGCACATTCTACGTCATAACAACTTTCTATAGTTTGCGCATGCGTTTGGAAATAAGAAAAGCTTACTTCCCCCGTTTTTTAAAATCACAACTTCTAGAAGGTTTACATGATTTCTTAAAAAACACGAGTTTTTAGAAAATGTGTTTTATTTCATAAATGGAATCAACAAAGTATGCACATTCTACGTCATAACGACTTTCTATAGTTTGCGCATGCATCCGGAAATAAGAAAAGCTTACTTCCACCGTTTTTTAAAATCACAGCTTCTAGAAGGTTTACATGATTTCGTAAAAAACACGAGTTTTTAGAAAATGTGTTTTATTTCATAAATGGAATCTACAAAGTATGCACATTCTACGTCATAACGACTTTCTATAGTTTGCGCATTCGTCCGGAAATAAGAAAAGCTTACTTCCACCGTTTTTTAAAATCACAGCTTCTAGAAGGTTTACATGATTTCGTAAAAAACACGAGTTTTTAGAAAATGTGTTTTATTTCATAAATGGAATCTACAAAGTATGCACATTCTACGTCATAACGAATTTCTATAGTTTGTGCATGCGTCCGGAAATAAGAAAATCTTACTTCCCCCGTTTTTTAAAATCACAGCTTCTAGAAGGTTTACATGATTTCTTAAAAAACACGAGTTTTTAGAAAATGTGTTTTATTTCATAAATAGAATCAACAAAGTATGCGCATTATACGTCATAATGACTTTCTACATTTTGTGCATTTGTCCGGAAATAAGAAAAGCTTACTTCCACCATTTTTTAAAATCACGGATTCTAGAAGGTTTACATGATTTCGTAAAAAACACGAGTTTTTAGAAAATGTGTTTTGTTTCATAAATGGAATCAACAAAGCATGCACATTCGACGTCATAACGACTTTCTATAGTTTGCTCATTCGTCTGGAAATAAGAAAAGCTTACTTCCACCGTTTTTTAAAACCACAGCTTCTAGAAGGTTTACATGACTTCTTAAAAAAAAAGAGTGTTTAGAAAATGTGTTTTATTTCATAAATGGAATCAACAAAGTATGCACATTCTACGTCATAACGACTTTCTATAGTTTGCGCATGCGTTTGGAAATAAGAAAAGCTTACTTCCCCCGTTTTTTAAAATCACAGCTTCTAGAAGGTTTACATGATTTCTTAAAAAACACGGGTTTTTAGAAAATGTGTTTTATTTCATAAATGGAATGAACAAAGTATGCACATTCTACGTCATAATGACTTTCTATAGTTTGCGCATTCGTCCGGAAATAAGAAAAGCTTACTTCCACCGTTTTTTAAAATCAAAGCTTCTAGAAGGTTTACATGATTTCTTAAAAAGATGAGTTTTTAGAAAATGTGTTTTATTTCATAAATGGAATCAACAAAGTATGCACATTCTAAGTCATAATGACTTTCTATAGTTTGTGCATGCGTTTGGAAATAAGAAAAGCTTACTTCCCCCGTCTTTTAAAATCACAGCTTCTAGAAGGTTTACATGATTTCTTAAAAAACACGAGTTTTTAGAAAATGTGTTTTATTTAATAAATGGAATCAACAAAGTATGCACATTCTATGTCATAACGAATTTCTATAGTTTGAGCTTGCATTTGGAACTAAGAAAATCTTACTTCCACCGTTTTTTAAAATCACAGCTTCTAGAAGGTTTACATGATTTCGTAAAAAAACACGAGTTTTTAGAAAATGTGTTTTATTTCATAAATGGAATCTACAAAGTATGCACATTCTACGTCATAACGACTTTATATAGTTTGCGCATGCGTCTGGAAATAAGAAAAGCTTACTTACCCCGTTTTTCAAAATCACAGCTTCTAGAAGGTTTACATGATTTCTTAAAAAACACGAGTTTTTAGAAAATGTGTTTTATTTCATAAATGGAATCAACAAAGTATGCACATTCAACGTCATAACGACTTTCTATAGTTTGCGCATCCGTTTGGAAACAAGAAAAGCTTACTTGCCCGTTTTTTAAAATCACAGCTTCTAGAAGGTTTACATGATTTGTTAAAAAACATGAGTTTTTAGAAAATGTGTTTTATTTCATAAATGGAATCAACAAAGTATGCATATTCTACGTCATTACGACTTTCTATAGTTTGCGCATGTGTCCGGAATAAGAAAATCTTACTTCCACCGTTTTTTAAAATCATAGCTTCTAGAAGGTTTACATGATTTCGTAAAAAACACGAGTTTTTAGAAAATGTGTTTTATTTCATCAATGGAATCTACAAAGTATGCACATTCTACGTCATAACAACTTTCTATAGTTTTGCATGCGTCCGGAAAAAAGAAAAGCTTACTTCCACTGTTTTTTAAAATCACAGCTTCTAGAAGGTTTACATGATTTCGTAAAAAACACGAATTTTTAGAAAATGTGTTTTATTTCATAAATGGAATCTATAAATTATGCACATTCTACATCATAACGACTTTCTATAGTTTGCGCATGCGTCCGGAAATAAGAATAGCTTACTTCCCCCGTTTTTTAAAATCACAGCTTCTAGAAGGTTTACATGATTTCTTAAAAAACACGAGTTTTTAGAAAATGTGTTTTATTTCATAAATGGAATCAACAAAGTATGCACATTCTACGTCATAACGACTTTCTATAGTTTGCACATCCGTCCGGAAATAAGAAAAGCTTACTTCCACCGTTTTTTAAAATCACAGCTTCTAGAAGGTTTACATGACTTCTTAAAAAACACGAGTTTTTAGAAAATGTGTTTTATTTCATAAATGGAATCAACAAAGTATGCACATTCTGCATCATAACGACTTTCTACTGTTTGCGCATTTGTCCGGAAATAAGAAAAGCTTACTTCCCCCGTTTTTTAAAATGACAGCTTCTAGAATGTTTACATGACTTCTTAAAAAACATGAGTTTTTAGAAAATGTGTTTTATTTCATAAATGGAATCAACAAAGTATGCACATTCTACGTCATAATGACTTTCTACAGTTTTCGCATTCGTCCGGAAATTAGAAAAGCTTACTTCCACCGTTTTTTGAAATCACAGCTTCTAGAAGGTTTACATGATTTCTTAAAAAACACGAGTTTTCAGAAAATGTGTTTTATTTCATAAATGGAATCTACAAAGTATGCACATTCTACGTCATAACGATTTTCTATAGTTTGCGCATGCGTCCGGAAATAAGAAAAGCTTACCTCCCCCCTTTTTTAAATTCACAGATTCTAGACGTTTTGCATGATTTCTTAAAAAACACGAGTGTTTAGAAAATGTGTTTTATTAAATAAATGGAATCAACAAAGTATGCACATTCTACGTCATAACGAATTTCTATAGTTTGCGCATGCGTTTGGAAATAAGAAAAGCTTACTTCCCCCGTTTTTTAAAATCACAGCTTCTAGAAGGTTTAAATGATTTCTTAAAAAACACGAGTTTTAAGAAAATGTGTTTTATTTCATAAATGGAATCAACAAAGTATGCACATTCTACATGATAAATACTTTCTATAGTTTGCGCATGCGTTTTGAAATAAGAAAAGCTTACTTCCCCTGTTTTTTAAAATCACAGCTTCTAGAAGGTTTACATGATTTCGTAAAAAACACGAGTTTTTAGAAAATGTGTTTTATTTCATAAATGGAATCAACAAAGTATGCACATTCTACGTGATAACGACTTTCTATAGTTTGCGCATGCGTCCGGAAATAAGAAAAGCTTACTTCCACCGTTTTTCAAAATCACAGCTTCTAGAAGGTTTACATGATTTCGTAAAAAACACGAGTTTTTAGAAAATGTGTTTTATTTCATAAATGGAATCTACAAAGTATGCACATTCTACATCATAACGACTTTCTATAGTTTGCGCATGCGTTTGGAAATAAGAAAAGCTTACTTCCGCCATTTTTTAAAATCACAGCTTCTAGAAGGTTTACATGATTTCGTAAAAAACACGAGTTTTTAGAAAATGTGTTTTATTTCAGAAATGGAATCTACAAAGTATGCACATTCTACGTCATAACGTCTTTCTACTGTTTGCGCATTCGTCCGGAAATAAGAAAAGCTTACTTCCCCTGTTTTTTAAAATCACAGCTTCTAGAAGGTTTACATGATTTCGTAAAAAACACGAGTTTTTAGAAAATGTGTTTTATTTCATAAATGGAATCTACAACATATGCACATTCTACGTCATAACGATTTTCTATAGTTTCCGCATGCGTCCGGAAATAAGAAAAGATTACTTCCCCCGTTTTTTAAAATCACAGCTTCTAGAAGGTTTACATGATTTCTGAAAAAACACGAGTTTTTACAAAATGTGTTTTATTTCATAAATGGAATCAACAAAGTATGCACATTCTACGTCATAACGAATTTCTATAGTTTGCGCATGCATCTCGAAATAAGAAAAGCTTACTTCCCCCGTTTTTGAAAATCACAGCTTCTAGAAGGTTTACATAATTTCTTCAAAAACACGAGTTTTTTGAAAATGTGTTTTATTTCATAAATGGAATCAACAAAGTATGCACATTCTACGCCATAATGACTTTCTATAGTTTGCGCATGCGTTTGGAAATAAGAAAAGCTTACTTCCCCCATTTTTTAAAATCACAGCTTCTAGAAGGTTTACATGATTTCTTAAAAAACACGAGTTTTTAGAAAATGTGTTTTATTTCATAAATCGAATCTACAAAGTATGCACATTCTACGTCATAACGACTTTCTATAGTTTGCGCATGCGTCCGGAAATAAGAAAAGCTTACTTCCCCTGTTTTTTAAAATCACAGCCTCTAGAAGGTTTACATGATTTCTTAAAAAACACGACTTTTTAGAAAATGTGTTTTATTTCATAAATGGAATCAACAAAGTATGCACATTCTACGTCTTAACGACTTTCTATAGTTTGCGCATGTGTTTGGAAATAAGAAAAGCTTACATCCCCCGTTTTTTAAAATCACAGCTTCTAGAAGGTTTACATGATTTCTTAAAAAACACGAGTTTTTAGAAAATGTGTTTTATTTCATAAATGGAATCAACAAAGTATGCACATTCTATGTCATAACGACTTTCTATAGTTTGCGCACGCGTTTGGAAATAAGAAAAGCTTACTTCCCCCGTTTTTTAAAATCACAGCTTCTAGAAGGTTAACATGACTTCTTAAAAAACACGAGTTTTTAGAAAATGTGTTTCATTTCATAAATGGAATCAACAAAATATGCACGTTCTACGTCATAACGACTTTCTGCTGTTTGCGCATTCGTCCGGAAATAAGAAAAGCTTACTTCCCCCGTTTTTTAAAATCATAGATTCTAGAAGGTTTACATGATTTCGTAAAAAACACGAGTTTTTAGAAATTGTGTTTTATTTCATAAATGGAATCTACAAAGTATGTACATTCTACGTCATAACGATTTTCTACAGTTTGCGCATGCATCCGGAAATAAGAAAAGCTTGCTTCCCCCGTTTTTCGAAATCACAGCTTCTAGAAGGTTTACATGATTTCGTAAAAAACACGAGTTTTTAGAAAATGTGTTTTATTTCATAAATGGAATCTACAAAGTATGCACATTCTACGTCATAACGACTTTCTATAGTTTGCGCATGCGTTTTGAAATAAGAAAAGCTTACTTCCCCGGTTTTTCAAAATCACAGCTTCTAGAAGGTTTACATGATTTCTTAAAAAACCCGAGTTTTTAGAAAATGTGTTTTATTTCATAAATGGAATCAACAAAGTATGCACATTCTACATCATAACGACTTTCTATAGTTTGCGCATGCGTCCGGAAATAAGAAAAGCTTACTTCCACCATTTTTTAAAATCACGGATTCTAGAAGGTTTACATGGTTTCTTAAAAAACACGAGTTTTTAGAAAATGTGTTTTATTTAAGAAATAGAATCAACAAAGTATGCACATTCTAAGTCATAACGACTTTCTATAGTTTGCGCATTCGTCCAGAAATAAGAAAAGCTTACTTCCCCCGTTTTTTAAAATCAAAGTTTCTAGAAGGTTTACATGATTTCTTAAAAAACACGAGTTTTTAGAAAATGTGTTTTATTTCATAAATGAAATCAACAAAGTATGCACATTCTAAGTCATAACGACTTTCTATAGTTTGCGCATGCGTTTGGAAATAAGAAAAGCTTACTTCCCCCGTTTTTTAAAATCACAGCTTCTAGAAGGTTTACATGATTTCTTAAAAAACACGAGTTTTTAGAAAATGTGTTTTATTTCATAAATGGAATCAACAAAGTATGCACATTCTACGTCATAACGACTTTCTATAGTTTGCGCATGCGTTTGGAAATAAGAAAATCTTACTTCCACCGTTTTTGAAAATCACAGCTTCTAGAAGGTTTACACGATTTCTTAAAAAAGACGAGTTTTTAGAAAATGTGTTTTATTTCATAAATGGAATCTACAAAGTATGCACATTCTACGTCATAACGACTTTATATAGTTTGCGCATGCGTCCGGAAATAAGAAAATCTTAGTTCCCCCGTTTTTTAAAATCAAAGCTTCTAGAAGGTTTACATGATTTCTTAAAAAACACGAGTTTTTAGAAAATGTGTTTTATTTCATAAATGGAATGAAGAAAGTATGCACATTCTAAGTCATAACGACTTTCTATAGTTTGCGCATGCGTTTGGAAATAAGAAAAGCTTACCTCCCCTGTTTTTTAAAATCACAGCTTCTAGATTGTTTACATGATTTCTTAAAAAACATGAGTTTTTAGAAAATGTGTTTTATTTCATAAATGGAATCAACAAAGTATGCACATTCTAAGTCATAACGATTTTCTATAGTTTGCGCATGCGTTTGGAAATAAGAAAAGCTTACTTCCCCCGTTTTTTTAAATCACAGCTTCTAGAAGGTTTACATGATTTCTTAAAAAAGACGAGTTTTTAGAAAAAGTCTTTTATTTCATAAATGGAATCAACAAAGTATGCACATTCTACGTCATAACGACTTTGTATAGTTTGTGCATGCTTCCGGAAATAACAAAAGCTTACTTCCACCGTTTTTGAAAATCACAGCTTCTAGAAGGTTTACACGATTTCTTAAAAAACACGAGTTTTTAGAAAATGTGTTTTATTTCATAAATGGAATCAACAAAGTATGCACATTCTAAGTCATAACGACTTTCTACAGTTTTCGTAGTCGTCCGGAAATAAGAAAAGCTTACTTCCACCATATTTTAAAATCACGGATTCTAGAAGGTTTACATAATTTCTTAAAAAACACGAGTTTTTAGAAAATGTGTTTTATTTCAGAAATGGAATCAACAAAGAATGCACATTCTACGTCATAACGACTTTCTTTAGTTTGCGCATGCGTTTGGAAATAAGAAAAGCTTACTTCCCCCGTTTTTTAAAATCACAGCTTCTACAAGGTTTACATGATTTCTTAAAAAACACAAGTTTTTAGAAAATGTGTTTTATTTCATAAATGGAATCAACAAAGTATGCACATTCTACTTCATAATTACTTTCTATAGTTTGCGCATGTGTTTGGAAATAAGAAAAGCTTACTTCCCCCGTTTTTTAAAATCAGAGCTTCTAGAAGGTTTACATGATTTCTTAAAAAACACGAGTTTTTACAAAATGTGTTTTATTTCATAAATCGAATCAACAAAGTATGCACATTCTAAGTCATAACGACTTTCTATAGTTTGCGCATGCGTTTGGAAATAAGAAAAGCTTACTTCCCCCGTTTTTTAAAATCACAGCTTCTAGAAGGTTTACATGATTTCTTAAAAAAGATGAGTTTTTAGAAAATGTCTTTTATTTCATAAATAAAATCAACAAAGTATGCACATTCTACGTCATAACGACTTTCTATAGTTTGCGCATGCGTCCGGAAATAAGAAAAGCTTACTTCCACCATTTTTTAAAATCACGGATTCTAGAAGGTTTACATGATTTCTTAAAAAACACGAGTTTTTAGAAAATGTGTTTTATTTCATAAATGGAATCAACCAAGTATGCACATTCTAAGTCATAACGACTTTCTGTACTTTGCGCATGCGTTTGGAAATAAGAAAAGCTTACTTCCCCCATTTGTTAAAATCACAGCTTCTAGAAGGTTTACATGATTTCTTAAAAAACACGAGTTTTTAGAAAATGTGTTTTATTTCATAAATGGAATCAACAAAGTATGCACATTCTACGTCATAACGACTTTCTATAGTTTGCGCATGCGTTTGGAAATAAGAAAAGCTTACTTCCCCCGTTTTTTAAAATCACAGCTTCTAGAAGGTTTACATGATTTCTTAAAAAACACGAGTTTTTAGAAAATGTGTTTTATTTCATAAATAGAATCAACAAAGTATGCACATTCTACGTCATAACGACTTTCTATAGTTTGCGCATGCGTCCGGAAAAAAGAACAGCTTACTTCCATCGTTTTTTAAAATCACAGCGTCTAGAAGGTTTACATGATTTCGTAAAAAACACGAGTTTTTAGAAAATGTGTTTTATTTCATAAATGGAATCTACAAAGTATGCACATTCAACGTCATAACGACTTTCTATAGTTTGCGCATTTGTCCGGAAATAAGAAAAGCTTACTTCCACCGTTTTTTAAAATCACAGCTTCTAGAAGGTTTACATGATTTCTTAAAAAACACGACTTTTTAGAAAATGTGTTTCATTTCATAAATGGAATCTACAAAGTATGCACATTCTACGTCATAACGACTTTCTATAGTTTGCGCATGCGTCCGGAAATAAGAAAAGCTTACTTCCCCCATTTTTTAAAATCACAGCTTATAGAAGGTTTACATGATTTCTTAAAAAACACGAGTTTTTAGAAAATGTGTTTTATTTCATAAATAGAATCAACAAAGTATGCAGATTATACGTCATAACGACTTTCTACAGTTTGTGCATTCATCCGGAAATAAGAAAAGCTTACTTCCACCATTTTTTAAAATCACGGATTCTAGAAGGTTTACATGATTTCGTAAAAAACACGAGTTTTTAGAAAATGTGTTTTATTTCATAAATGGAATCAACAAAGCATGCACATTATACGTCATAACGACTTTCTATAGTTTGTGCATCCGTTTGGAAATAAGAAAAGCTTACTTCGACCGTTTTTGAAAATCACAGCTTCTAGAAGGTTTACACGATTTCTTAAAAAACACGAGTTTTAACAAAATGTGTTTTATTTCATAAATGGAATCAACAAAGTATGCACATTCGACGTCATAACGACTTTCTATAGCTTGTGCATTCGTCTGGAAATAAGAAAAGCTTACTTCCACCGTTTTTTAAAATCAAAGCTTCTAGAAGGTTTACATGATTTCGTAAAAAACATGAGTTTTTTGAAAATGTGTTTTATTTCATAAATGGAATCAACAAAGTATGCACACTCTACCTCATAACGACTTTCTATAATTCGCACATTCGTCCGGAAATAAGAAAAGCTTACTTCCACCATTTTTTAAAATCACAGTTCCTGAAGGTTTACATGACTTCTTAAAAAAAATGAGTTTTTAGAAAATGTGTTTTATTTCATAAATGGAATCAACAAAGTATGCGCATTCTACGTCATAACGACTTTCAACAGTTTTCGCATTCGTCCAGAAATAAGAAAAGCTTACTTCCCCCGTTTTTTAATATCACAGCTTCTAGAAGGTTTACATGATTTGTTAAAAAACACGAGTTTTTAGAAAATGTGTTTTATTAAATAAATGGAATCAACAAAGTATGCACATTCTACGTCATAACTACTTTCTATAGTTTGCGCATGCGTTTGGAAATAAGAAAAGCTTATTTCCCCCGTTTTTTAAAATCACAACTTCTAGAAGGTTTACATGATTTCTTAAAAAACACGGTTTTTTAGAAAATGTGTTTTATTTCATAAATGGAATCAACAAATTATGCACATTCTACGTCATAACGACTTTCTATAGTTTGCGCATTCATCCGGAAATAAGAAAAGCTTACTTCCACCGTTTTTTAAAATCAAAGCTTCTAGAAGGTTTACATGATTTCTTAAAAAAGATGAGTTTTTAGAAAATATGTTTTATTTCATAAATGGAATCAACAAAGTATGCACATTCTAAGTCATAATGACTTTCTATAGTTTGTGCATGCCTTTGGAAATAAGAAAAGCTTACTTCCCCCGTTTTTTAAAATCACAGCTTCTAGAAGGTTTACATGATTTCTTAAAAAACATGAGTTTTTAGAAAATGTGTTTTATTTAATAAATGGAATCAACAAAGTATGCACATTCTACGTCATAACGACTTTCTATAGTTTCGCATGCGTTTGGAAATAAGAAAAGCTTAATTCCACCGTTTTTTAAAATCACAGCTTCTAGAAGGTTTACACGATTTCTTAAAAAACACGAGTTTTTAGAAAATGTGTTTTATTTCATAAATGGAATCAACAAAGTATGCACATTCTATGTCATAATGACTTTCTATAGTTTGCGCATTCGTCCTGAAATAAGAAAAGCTTACTTCCACCGTTTTTTAAAATCACAGCTTCTAGAAGGTTTACATGATTTCGTAAAAAACATGAGTTTTTAGAAAATGTGTTTTATTTCATAAATGGAATCTACAAAGTATGCACATTCTACGTCATAACGACTTTATATAGTTTGCGCATGCGTCCGGAAATAAGAAAAGCTTACTTCCCCCATTTTTCAAAATCACAGCTTCTAGAAGGTTTACATGATTTCTTAAAAAACACAAGTTTTTAGAAAATGTGTTTTATTTCATAAATGGAGTCAACAAAGTATGCACATTCAATGTCATAACGACTTTCTATAGTTTGCGCATGCGTTTGGAAATAAGAAAAGCTTACTTCCCCCATTTTTTAAAATCACAGCTTCTAGAAGGTTTACATGATTTGTTAAAAAACATGAGTTTTTAGAAAATGTGTTTTATTTCATAAATGGAATCAACAAAGTATGCACATTCTACGTCATAACGACTTTCTATAGTTTGCGCATGCGTCCGGAATAAGAAAAGCTTACTTCCACCATTTTTTAAAATCACAGCTTCTAGAAGGTTTACATGATTTCGTAAAAAACACGAGTTTTTAGAAAATGTGTTTTATTTCATAAATGGAATCTACAAAGTATGCACATTCTACGTCATAACGACTTTCTATAGTTTGGATGCGTCCGGAAAAAAGAAAAGCTTACTTCCACTGTTTTTTAAAATCACAGCTTCTAGAAGGTTTACATGATTTCGTAAAAAACACGAGTTTTTAGAAAATGTGTTTTATTTCATCAATGGAATCTACAAAGTATGGACATTCTACGTCCTAACGACTTTCTATAGTTTGCGCATGCGTCCGGAAATAAGAAAAGCTTACTTCCCCCGTTTTTTAAAATCACAGCTTCTAGAAAGTTTACATGATTTCTTAGAAAACACGAGTTTTTAGAAAATGTGTTTTATTTCATAAATGGAATCAAGAAAGTATGCACATTCTACGTCATAACGACTTTCTATAGTTTGCACATGCGTCCGTAAATAAGAAAAGCTTACTTCCACCGTTTTTTAAAATCACAGCTTCTAGAAGGTTTACATGACTTCTTAAAAAACACGAATTTTTAGAAAATGTGTTTTATTTCATCAATGGAATCAACAAAGTATGCACATTCTACATCATAACGACTTTCTACTGTTTGCGCATTTGTCTGGAAATAATAAAAGCTTCCTTCCCCCGTTTTTTAAAATCATAGCTTCTAGAAGGTTTACATGACTTCTTAAAAAACACGAGTGTTTAGAAAATGTGTTTTATTTCATAAATGGAATCAACAAAGTATGCACATTCTACGTCATAATGACTTTCTACAGTTTGCGCATTTGTCCGGAAATAAGAAAAGCTTACTTCCACCGTTTTTTAAAATCACAGCTTCTAGAAGGTTTACATGATTTCTTAAAAAACATGAGTTTTTAGGAAATGTGTTTTATTTCATAAATGGAATCTACAAAGTATGCACATTCTACGTCACAATGATTTTCTATAGTTTGCGCATGCGTCCGGAAATAAGAAAAGCTTACCTCCCCCCTTTCTTAAAATCACAGATTCTAGACGTTTTGCATGATTTCTTAAAAAACACGAGTTTTTAGAAAATGTGTTTTATTAAATAAATGGAATCAACAAAGTATGCATATTCTACGTCATAACGACTTTCTATAGTTTGCGCATGCGTTTGGAAATAATAAAAGCTTAGTTCCCCCGTTTTTTAAAATCACAGCTTCTAGAAGGTTTACATGATTTCTTAAAAAACACGAGTTTTAAGATAATGTGTTTTATTTCATAAATGGAATCAACAAAGTATGCACATTCTACATCATAAATACTTTCTATAGTTTGCGCATGCGTTTGGAAATAAGAAAAGCTTACTTCCCCCATTTTTTAAAATCACAGCTTCTAGAAGGTTTACATGATTTCTTAAAAAACACGAGTTTTTAGAAAATGTGTTTTATTTCATAAATGGAATCAACAAAGTATCCACATTCTACGTCATAACGACTTTCTATAGTTTGCGCATGCGTCCGGAAATAAGAAAAGCTTACTTCTCCCGTTTTTTAAAATCACAAGTTCTAGAAGGTTTACATGATTTCTCAATAAACACGAGTTTTTAGAAAATGTGTTTTATTTCATAAATGGAATCAACAAAGTATGCACATTCTACGTCATAACGACTTTCTATAGTTTGCGCATGCGTTCGGAAATAAGAAAAGCTTACTTCCCCCGTTTTTTAAAATCACAGCCTGTAGAAGGTTTACATGATTTCTTAAAAAACACGAGTTTTTAGAAAATGTGTTTTATTTCATAAAGGGAATCAACAAAGTATGCACATTCTGCTTTATAACGACTTTCTATAGTTTGCGCATTAGTCCGGAAATAAGAAAAGCTTACTTCCCCCGTTTTTTAAAATCAAAGCTTCTAGAAGGTTTACATGATTTCTTAAAAAACACGAGTTTTTAGAAAATGTGTTTTATTTCATAAATGGAATCAACAAAGTATGCACATTCTACGTCATAACGACTTTCTATAGCTTGCGCATTTGTCCAGAAATAAGAATAACTTACTTCCACCGTTTTTTAAAATCACAGCTTCTTGAAGGTTAACATGATTTCGTAAAAAACATGAGTTTTTAGAAAATGTGTTTTATTTCATAAAGGGAATCTACAAAATATGCACATTCTCCGTCATAACGACTTTCTATAGTTTGCGTATTCGTCCGGAAAGAAGAAAAGCTTACTTCCCCCGTTTTTTAAAATCGAAGCTTCTAGAAGGTTTACATGATTTCTTAAAAAACACGAGATTTTAGAAAATGTGTTTTATTTCATAAATGGAATCAACAAAGTATCCACATTCTATGTCATAACGACTTTCTATAGTTTGTGCATGCGTTTGGAAATAAGAAAAGCTTACTTCCGCCGTTTTTTAAAATAACAGCTTCTCGAAGGTTTACATGATTTCATAAAAAACACGAGTTTTTAGAAAATGTGTTTTATTTCATAAATGGAATCAACAAAGTATGCACATTCTACATCGTAACGACTTTCTATAGTTTGCGCATGCGTCCGGAAATAAGAAAAGCTTACTTCCACCATTTTTTAAAATCACGGATTCTAGAAGGTTTACATGATTTCTTAAAAAACACGAGTTTTTAGAAAATGTGTTTTATTTAAGAAATAGAATCAACAAAGTATGCACATTCTACGTCATAACGACTTTCTATAGTTTGCGCATTTGTCCAGAAATAAGAATAACTTACTTCCACCGTTTTTTAAAATCACAGCTTCTTGAAGGTTTACATGATTTCGTAAAAAACATGAGTTTTTAGAAAATGTGTTTTATTTCATAAAGGGAATGTACAAAGTATGCACATTCTGCGTCATAACGACTTTCTATAGTTTGCGCATGCTTCCGGAAATAAGAAAAGCTTACTTCCCCCGTTTTTTAAAATCACAGCTTCTAGAAGGTTTACATGATTTCTTAAAAAACACGAGTTTTTAGAAAATGTGTTTTATTTGATAAATGGAATGTACAAAGTATGCACATTCTACGTCATAACGACTTTCTATAGTTTGCGCATGCGTCCGGAAATAAGAAAAGCTTACTTCCCCCGTTTTTTAAAATCACAGCTTCTAGAAGGTTTACATGATTTCTTAAAAAACACGAGTTTTTAGAAAATGTGTTTTATTTCATAAATGGAATCAACAAAGTATGCACATTCTACGTCATAACGACTTTCTATAGTTTGCGCATGCTTCCGGAAATAAGAAAAGCTTACTTTACCCGTTTTTTAAAATCACAGCTTCTAAAAGGTTTACATGATTTCTTAAAAAACACGAGTTTTTAGAAAATGTGTTTTATTTCATAAATGGAATCTACAAAGTATGCTTATTCTAGGTCATAACGACTTTCTATAGTTTGCGCATGCGTCCAGAAATAAGAAAAGCTTACTTCCCCTGTTTTTTAAAATCACAGTTCTAGAAGGTTTACATGATTTCGTAAAAAACACGAGTTTTTAGAAAATGTGTTTTATTTCATAAATGGAATCTACAAAGTATACACATTCTATGTCATAACGACTTTCTATAGTTTATGCATGCGTCCGGAAATAAGAAAAGCTTACTTCCACCGTTTTTTAAAATCACAACTTCTAAAAGGTTTACATGATTTCGTAAAAAACACGAGTTTTTAGAAAATGTGTTTTATTTCGTAATTAGAATCTACAAAGTATGCACATTCTACATCATAACGACTTTCTATATTTTGCGCATGCGTCCAGAAATAAGAAAAGCTTATTTCCCCCGTTTTTTAAAATCACAGCTTCTAGAAGGTTTACATGATTTCTTAAAAAACAAAAGTTTTTAGAAAATTTGTTTTATTTGATAAATGGAATCAACAAAGTATGCACATTATACATCGTAACGACTTTCTATAGTTTGCGCAAGCGTCCGGAAATAAGAAAAGCTTACTTCCACCGTTTTTTAAAATCACAGCTTCTAGAAGGTTTACATGATTTCGTAAAAAACACGAGTTTTTAGAAAATGTGTTTTATTTCATAAATGGAATCTACAAAGTATGAACATTCTACGTCAAAACGACTTTCTATAGATTGTGCATGCGTCCGGAAATAAGCAAAGCTTACTTCCACCGTTTTTTAAAATCACAGCTTCTAAAAGGTTTACATAATTTCGTAAAAAACACAAGTTTTTAGAAAATTTGTTTTATTTCCTAAATGGAATCTACAAAGTATGCACATTCTATGTCATAACGAATTTCTCTAATTTGCGCATGCGTTCGGAAATAAGAAAAACTTACTTCCCCCGTTTTTTAAAATCACAGCTTCTAGAAGGTTTACATGATTTCTTAAAAAACAGGAGTTTTTAGAAATTGTGTTTTCTTTCATAAATGGAATCAACAAAGTATGCAAATTCTACGTCATAACGAAAATCTATAGTTTGCGCATGCGTCCGGAAATAAGAAAAGATTACTTCCACCGTTTTTTAAAATCACAGCTTCTAGAAGGTTTACATGATTTCTAAAAAATCACGAGTTTGCAGAGAATGTGTTTTATTTCATAAATGGAATCAAGAAAGTATGCACATTCTACGTCATAACGAATTTCTATAATTTGCGCATGCGTCCGGAAATAAGAAAAGCTTACTTCCACCGTTTTTTAAAATCACAGATTCTAGAAGGTTTACATGATTTCTTAAAAAACACGAGTTTTTAGAAAATGTGTTTTATTTCATAAATAGAATCAACAAAGTATGCAAATTCTACGTCATAACGACTTTCTATACTTTCCGCATGCGTCCGGAAATAAGAAAAGCTTACTTCCCCCGTTTTTTAAAATCACAGCTTCTAGATGGTTTACATGATTTCTAAAAAATCACGAGTTTTTAGAAAATGTGTTTTATTTCATAAATGGAATCAAGAAAGTATGCACATTCTATGTCATAACGAATTTCTATAATTTCCGCATGCGTTCGGAAATAAGAAAAACTTACTTCCCCCGTTTTTTAAAATCACAGCTTCTAGAAGGTTTACATGATTTCTTAAAAAACACGAGTTTTTAGAAAATGTGTTTTATTTCATAAATGGAATCAACAAAGTATGCACATTCTACGTCATAATGACTTTCTATAGTTTGCGCATGCGTTTGGAAATAAGAAAAGCTTACTTCCCCATTTTTTTAAAATCACTGCTTCTAGAAGGTTTACATGATTTCGTAAAAAACACGAGTTCTTAGAAAATGTGTTTTATTTCATAAATGGAATCTACAAAGTATGCACATTCTACGTCATAACGATATTGTATAGTTTGCGCATGCGTCCGGAAATAAGAAAAGCTTACTTCCCCCGTTTTTTAAAATCACAGCTTCTAGAAGATTTACATGATTTCTTAAAAAACACGAGTCTTTAGAAAATGTGTTTTATTTCATGAATGGAATCAACAAAGTATCTACATTCTACATCATAAAAACTTTCTATAGTTTGCGCATGCGTTTGGAAATAAGAAAAGCTTACTTCCCCCGTTTTTTAAAATCACAGCTTCTAGAAGGTTTACATGATTTCTTAAAAAACACGAGTTTTTAGAAAATGTGCTTTATTTCATAAATGGAATCAAGAAAGTATGCACATTCTACGTCATAACGACTTTCTATAATTTGCGCATGCGTTTGGAAATAAGAAAAACTTACTTCCCCCCGTTTTTTAAAATCACAGCTTCTAGAAGGTTTACATGATTTCTTAAAAAACACGAGTTTTTAGAAAATGTGTTTTCTTTCATAAGTGGAATCAACAAAGTATGCACATTCTACGTCATAACGAATTTCTATAGTTTGCGCATGCGTCCAGAAATAAGAAAAGCTTACTTACACCGTTTTTTAAAATCACAGCTTCTACAAGGTTTACCTGATTTCTTAAAAAACACGAGTTTTTAGAAAATGTGTTTTATTTCATAAATGGAATCAACAAAGTATGCACATTCTACATCATAACGACTTTCTATAGTTTGTGCATTCGTCCGGAAATAAGAAAAGCTTACTTCCACCGTTTTTTAAAATCACAGCTTCTAGAAGGTTTACATGATTTCTTAAAAAACACGAGTTTTTAGAAAATGTGTTTTCTTTCATAAGTGGAATCAAAAAAGTATGCACATTCTACGTCATAACGAATTTCTATAGTTTGCGCATGCGTCCAGAAATAAGAAAAGCTTACTTCCACCGTTTTTTAAAATCACAACTTCTACAAGGTTTACCTGAGTTCTTAAAAAACACGAGTTTTTAGAAAATGTGTTTTATTTCATAAATGGAATCAACAAAGTATGCACATTCTACATCATAACGACTTTCTATAGTTTGTGCATTCGTTCGGAAATAAGAAAAGCTTAATTCCACCATTTTTTAAAGTCACAGCTTCTAGAAGGTTTACATGATTTCGTAAAAAACATGAGTTTTTGAAAGTGTGTTTTATTTCATAAATGGAATCTACAAAGCATGCACATTCTAAGTCATAACAACTTTCTATGGTTTGCACATACGTCCGGAAATAAGAAATCTTACTTTCCCCGTTTTTTAAAATCACGGCTTCTAGAAGGTTTACATGATTTCTTAAAAAACACGAGTTTTTAGAAAATGTGTTTTATTTCATAAATGGAATCATCAAAGTATGCACATTCTACGTCATAACGACTTTCTATTTTTTGTGAATGCGTCTGGAAATAAGAAAAGCTTAGTTCCACCATTTTTTAAAATCACAGCTTCTAGAAGGTTTACATGATTTCGTAAAAAACACGAGTTTTTAGAAAATGTGTTTTATTTCATAAATGGAATCTACAAAGTATGCACATTCTATGTCAGAACGACTTTCTATAGTTTGCACATGCGTCCGGAAATAAGAAATCTTACTTTCCCCCGTTTTTTAAAATCACAGCTTCTAGAAGGTTTACATGATTTCTTATAAAACACGAGTTTTTAGAAAATGTGTTTTATTTCATAAATGGAATCTACAAAGTATGCACATTCTACGTCATAACGACTTTCTATAGGTTGCGCATGCGTCCGGAAATAAGAAAAGCTCACTTCCACCATTTTTTAAAATCACAGCTTCTAGAAGGTTTACATGATTTCGTAAAAAACATGAGTTTTTAGAAAATGTGTTCTATTTCATAAATGGAATCTACAAAGTATGCACATTCTACGTCATAATGGCTTTCTATAGTTTGCGCATGCGTCCGGAAATAAGAAAAGCTTACTTCCCCCGTTTTTTAAAATCACAGCTTCTAGAAGGTTTACATGATTTCTTAAAAAACACGAGTCTTTAGAAAATGTGTTTTATTTCATAAATGGAATCAACAAAGTATGCACATTCTACATCATAAAAACTTTCTATAGTTTGCGCATGCGTTTGGAAATAAGAAAAGCTTACTTCCCCCGTTTTTTAAAATCACAGCTTCTAGAAGGTTTACATGATTTCTTAAAAAACACGAGTTTTTAGAAAATGTGTTTTCTTTCATAAATGGAATCAACAAAGTATGCACATTCTACGTCATAACGAATTTCTATAGTTTGCGCATGCGTCCGGAAATAAGAAAAGCTTACTTCCACCGTTTTTTAAAATCACAGCTTCTAGAAGGTTTACATGATTTCTTAAAAAACACGAGTTTTTAGAAAATGTGTTTTATTTTATAAATTGAATCAACAAAGTATGCACATTCTACATCATAACGACTTTCTATAGTTTGTGCATTCGTCCGGAAATAAGAAAAGATTACTTCCACCGTTTTTTAAAATCACAGCTTCCAGAAGGTTTACATGATTTCGTAAAAAACACGAGTTTTTAGAAAATGTGTTTTATTTCATCAATGGAATCTACAAAGTATGCACATTCTACGTCATAACGACTTTCTATAGTTTGCGCATGCGTCTGGAAATAAGAAAAGCTTACTTCCACCGTTTTTTAAAATCACGGCTTCTAGAAGGTTTACATGATTTCGTAAAAAACACGAGTTTTTAGAAAATGTGTTTTATTTCATAAATGGAATCTACAAAGTATGCATATTCTACGTCATAAATACTTTCTATAGTTTCCGCATGCGTCCAGAAATAAGAAAAGCTTACTTCCACCGTTTTTTAAAATCACGGCTTCTAGAAGGTTTACATGATTTTGTAAAAAACACGAGTTTTTAGAAAATGTGTTCTATTTCATAAATGGAATCTACAAAGTATGCACATTCTACGTCATAACGGCTTTCTATAGTTTGCGCATGCGTCCGGAAATAAGAAAAGCTTACTTCCACCGTTTTTTAAAATCACAGCTTCTAGAAGGTTTACACGATTTCGTAAAAAACACGAGTTTTTAGAAAATGTGTTTTATTTCATAAATGGAATCTACAAAGTATGCACATTCTACGTCATAACGACTTTCTATAGTTTATGCATGCGTCCGGAAATAAGAAAAGCTTACTTCCACCGTTTTTGAAAATCACAGCTTCTAGAAGGTTTACACGATTTCTTAAAAAAGACGAGTTTTTAGAAAATGTGTTTTATTTCATAAATGGAATCTACAAAGTATGCACATTCTACGTCATAACGACTTTATATAGTTTGCGCATGCGTCCGGAAATAAGAAAATCTTAGTTCCCCCGTTTTTTAAAATCAAAGCTTCTAGAAGGTTTACATGATTTCTTAAAAAACACGAGTTTTTAGAAAATGTGTTTTATTTCATAAATGGAATCAAGAAAGTATGCACATTCTAAGTCATAACGACTTTCTATAGTTTGCGCATGCGTTTGGAAATAAGAAAAGCTTACCTCCCCTGTTTTTTAAAATCACAGCTTCTAGATTGTTTACATGATTTCTTAAAAAACATGAGTTTTTAGAAAATGTGTTTTATTTCATAAATGGAATCAACAAAGTATGCACATTCTAAGTCATAACGATTTTCTATAGTTTGCGCATGCGTTTGGAAATAAGAAAAGCTTACTTCCCCCGTTTTTTTAAATCACAGCTTCTAGAAGGTTTACATGATTTCTTAAAAAAGACGAGTTTTTAGAAAAAGTCTTTTATTTCATAAATGGAATCAACAAAGTATGCACATTCTACGTCATAACGACTTTGTATAGTTTGTGCATGCTTCCGGAAATAACAAAAGCTTACTTCCACCGTTTTTGAAAATCACAGCTTCTAGAAGTTTTACACGATTTCTTAAAAAACACGAGTTTTTAGAAAATGTGTTTTATTTCATAAATGGAATCAACAAAGTATGCACATTCTAAGTCATAACGACTTTCTACAGTTTTCGTAGTCGTCCGGAAATAAGAAAAGCTTACTTCCACCATATTTTAAAATCACGGATTCTAGAAGGTTTACATAATTTCTTAAAAAACACGAGTTTTTAGAAAATGTGTTTTATTTCAGAAATGGAATCAACAAAGTATGCACATTCTACGTCATAACGACTTTCTTTAGTTTGCGCATGCGTTTGGAAATAAGAAAAGCTTACTTCCCCCGTTTTTTAAAATCACAGCTTCTACAAGGTTTACATGATTTCTTAAAAAACACAAGTTTTTAGAAAATGTGTTTTATTTCATAAATGGAATCAACAAAGTATGCACATTCTACTTCATAATTACTTTCTATAGTTTGCGCATGCGTTTGGAAATAAGAAAAGCTTACTTCCCCCTTTTTTTAAAATCAGAGCTTCTAGAAGGTTTACATGATTTCTTAAAAAACACGAGTTTTTACAAAATGTGTTTTATTTCATAAATCGAATCAACAAAGTATGCACATTCTAAGTCATAACGACTTTCTATAGTTTGCGCATGCGTTTGGAAATAAGAAAAGCTTACTTCCCCCGTTTTTTAAAATCACAGCTTCTAGAAGGTTTACATGATTTCTTAAAAAAGATGAGTTTTTAGAAAATGTCTTTTATTTCATAAATAAAATCAACAAAGTATGCACATTCTACGTCATAACGACTTTCTATAGTTTGCGCATGCGTCCGGAAATAAGAAAAGCTTACTTCCACCATTTTTTAAAATCACGGATTCTAGAAGGTTTACATGATTTCTTAAAAAACACGAGTTTTTAGAAAATGTGTTTTATTTCATAAATGGAATCAACCAAGTATGCACATTCTAAGTCATAACGACTTTCTGTACTTTGCGCATGCGTTTGGAAATAAGAAAAGCTTACTTCCCCCATTTGTTAAAATCACAGCTTCTAGAAGGTTTACATGATTTCTTAAAAAACACGAGTGTTTAGAAAATGTGTTTTATTTCATAAATGGAATCAACAAAGTATGCACATTCTACGTCATAACGACTTTCTATAGTTTGCGCATGCGTTTGGAAATAAGAAAAGCTTACTTCCCCCGTTTTTTAAAATCACAGCTTCTAGAAGGTTTACATGATTTCTTAAAAAACACGAGTTTTTAGAAAATGTGTTTTATTTCATAAATAGAATCAACAAAGTATGCACATTCTACGTCATAACGACTTTCTATAGTTTGCGCATGCGTCCGGAAAAAAGAACAGCTTACTTCCATCGTTTTTTAAAATCACAACGTCTAGAAGGTTTACATGATTTCGTAAAAAACACGAGTTTTTAGAAAATGTGTTTTATTTCATAAATGGAATCTACAAAGTATGCACATTCAACGTCATAACGACTTTCTATAGTTTGCGCATTTGTCCGGAAATAAGAAAAGCTTACTTCCACCGTTTTTTAAAATCACAGCTTCTAGAAGGTTTACATGATTTCTTAAAAAACACGACTTTTTAGAAAATGTGTTTCATTTCATAAATGGAATCTACAAAGTATGCACATTCTACGTCATAACGACTTTCTATAGTTTGCGCATGCGTCCGGAAATAAGAAAAGCTTACTTCCCCCATTTTTTAAAATCACAGCTTATAGAAGGTTTACATGATTTCTTAAAAAACACGAGTTTTTAGAAAATGTGTTTTATTTCATAAATAGAATCAACAAAGTATGCAGATTATACGTCATAACGACTTTCTACAGTTTGTGCATTCATCCGGAAATAAGAAAAGCTTACTTCCACCATTTTTTAAAATCACGGATTCTAGAAGGTTTACATGATTTCGTAAAAAACACGAGTTTTTAGAAAATGTGTTTTATTTCATAAATGGAATCAACAAAGCATGCACATTATACGTCATAACGACTTTCTATAGTTTGTGCATCCGTTTGGAAATAAGAAAAGCTTACTTCGACCGTTTTTGAAAATCACAGCTTCTAGAAGGTTTACACGATTTCTTAAAAAACACGAGTTTTAACAAAATGTGTTTTATTTCATAAATGGAATCAACAAAGTATGCACATTCGACGTCATAACGACTTTCTATAGCTTGTGCATTCGTCTGGAAATAAGAAAAGCTTACTTCCACCGTTTTTTAAAATCAAAGCTTCTAGAAGGTTTACATGATTTCGTAAAAAACATGAGTTTTTTGAAAATGTGTTTTATTTCATAAATGGAATCAACAAAGTATGCACACTCTACCTCATAACGACTTTCTATAATTCGCACATTCGTCCGGAAATAAGAAAAGCTTACTTCCACCATTTTTTAAAATCACAGTTCCTGAAGGTTTACATGACTTCTTAAAAAAAATGAGTTTTTAGAAAATGTGTTTTATTTCATAAATGGAATCAACAAAGTATGCGCATTCTACGTCATAACGACTTTCAACAGTTTTCGCATTCGTCCAGAAATAAGAAAAGCTTACTTCCCCCGTTTTTTAATATCACAGCTTATAGAAGGTTTACATGATTTGTTAAAAAACACGAGTTTTTAGAAAATGTGTTTTATTAAATAATTGGAATCAACAAAGTATGCACATTCTACGTCATAACTACTTTCTATAGTTTGCGCATGCGTTTGGAAATAAGAAAAGCTTATTTCCCCCGTTTTTTAAAATCACAACTTCTAGAAGGTTTACATGATTTCTTAAAAAACACGGTTTTTTAGAAAATGTGTTTTATTTCATAAATGGAATCAACAAATTATGCACATTCTACGTCATAACGACTTTCTATAGTTTGCGCATTCATCCGGAAATAAGAAAAGCTTACTTCCACCGTTTTTTAAAATCAAAGCTTCTAGAAGGTTTACATGATTTCTTAAAAAAGATGAGTTTTTAGAAAATATGTTTTATTTCATAAATGGAATCAACAAAGTATGCACATTCTAAGTCATAATGACTTTCTATAGTTTGTGCATGCCTTTGGAAATAAGAAAAGCTTACTTCCCCCGTTTTTTAAAATCACAGCTTCTAGAAGGTTTACATGATTTCTTAAAAAACATGAGTTTTTAGAAAATGTGTTTTATTTAATAAATGGAATCAACAAAGTATGCACATTCTACGTCATAACGACTTTCTATAGTTTCGCATGCGTTTGGAAATAAGAAAAGCTTAATTCCACCGTTTTTTAAAATCACAGCTTCTAGAAGGTTTACACGATTTCTTAAAAAACACGAGTTTTTAGAAAATGTGTTTTATTTCATAAATGGAATCAACAAAGTATGCACATTCTATGTCATAATGACTTTCTATAGTTTGCGCATTCGTCCTGAAATAAGAAAAGCTTACTTCCACCGTTTTTTAAAATCACAGCTTCTAGAAGGTTTACATGATTTCGTAAAAAACACGAGTTTTTAGAAAATGTGTTTTATTTCATAAATGGAATCTACAAAGTATGCACATTCTACGTCATAACGACTTTATATAGTTTGCGCATGCGTCCGGAAATAAGAAAAGCTTACTTCCCCCATTTTTCAAAATCACAGCTTCTAGAAGGTTTACATGATTTCTTAAAAAACACAAGTTTTTAGAAAATGTGTTTTATTTCATAAATGGAGTCAACAAAGTATGCACATTCAATGTCATAACGACTTTCTATAGTTTGCGCATGCGTTTGGAAATAAGAAAAGCTTACTTCCCCCATTTTTTAAAATCACAGCTTCTAGAAGGTTTACATGATTTGTTAAAAAACATGAGTTTTTAGAAAATGTGTTTTATTTCATAAATGGAATCAACAAAGTATGCACATTCTACGTCATAACGACTTTCTATAGTTTGCGCATGCGTCCGGAATAAGAAAAGCTTACTTCCACCATTTTTTAAAATCACAGCTTCTAGAAGGTTTACATGATTTCGTAAAAAACACGAGTTTTTAGAAAATGTGTTTTATTTCATAAATGGAATCTACAAAGTATGCACATTCTACGTCATAACGACTTTCTATAGTTTGGATGCGTCCGGAAAAAAGAAAAGCTTACTTCCACTGTTTTTTAAAATCACAGCTTCTAGAAGGTTTACATGATTTCGTAAAAAACACGAGTTTTTAGAAAATGTGTTTTATTTCATCAATGGAATCTACAAAGTATGGACATTCTACGTCCTAACGACTTTCTATAGTTTGCGCATGCGTCCGGAAATAAGAAAAGCTTACTTCCCCCGTTTTTTAAAATCACAGCTTCTAGAAAGTTTACATGATTTCTTAAAAAACACGAGTTTTTAGAAAATGTGTTTTATTTCATAAATGGAATCAAGAAAGTATGCACATTCTACGTCATAACGACTTTCTATAGTTTGCACATGCGTCCGTAAATAAGAAAAGCTTACTTCCACCGTTTTTTAAAATCACAGCTTCTAGAAGGTTTACATGACTTCTTAAAAAACACGAATTTTTAGAAAATGTGTTTTATTTCATCAATGGAATCAACAAAGTATGCACATTCTACATCATAACGACTTTCTACTGTTTGCGCATTTGTCTGGAAATAATAAAAGCTTCCTTCCCCCGTTTTTTAAAATCATAGCTTCTAGAAGGTTTACATGACTTCTTAAAAAACACGAGTGTTTAGAAAATGTGTTTTATTTCATAAATGGAATCAACAAAGTATGCACATTCTACGTCATAATGACTTTCTACAGTTTGCGCATTTGTCCGGAAATAAGAAAAGCTTACTTCCACCGTTTTTTAAAATCACAGCTTCTAGAAGGTTTACATGATTTCTTAAAAAACACGAGTTTTTAGGAAATGTGTTTTATTTCATAAATGGAATCTACAAAGTATGCACATTCTACGTCACAATGATTTTCTATAGTTTGCGCATGCGTCCGGAAATAAGAAAAGCTTACCTCCCCCCTTTCTTAAAATCACAGATTCTAGACGTTTTGCATGATTTCTTAAAAAACACGAGTTTTTAGAAAATGTGTTTTATTAAATAAATGGAATCAACAAAGTATGCATATTCTACGTCATAACGACTTTCTATAGTTTGCGCATGCGTTTGGAAATAATAAAAGCTTAGTTCCCCCGTTTTTTAAAATCACAGCTTCTAGAAGGTTTACATGATTTCTTAAAAAACACGAGTTTTAAGATAATGTGTTTTATTTCATAAATGGAATCAACAAAGTATGCACATTCTACATCATAAATACTTTCTATAGTTTGCGCATGCGTTTGGAAATAAGAAAAGCTTACTTCCCCCATTTTTTAAAATCACAGCTTCTAGAAGGTTTACATGATTTCTTAAAAAACACGAGTTTTTAGAAAATGTGTTTTATTTCATAAATGGAATCAACAAAGTATCCACATTCTACGTCATAACGACTTTCTATAGTTTGCGCATGCGTCTGGAAATAAGAAAAGCTTACTTCTCCCGTTTTTTAAAATCACAAGTTCTAGAAGGTTTACATGATTTCTCAATAAACACGAGTTTTTAGAAAATGTGTTTTATTTCATAAATGGAATCAACAAAGTATGCACATTCTACGTCATAACGACTTTCTATAGTTTGCGCATGCGTTCGGAAATAAGAAAAGCTTACTTCCCCCGTTTTTTAAAATCACAGCCTGTAGAAGGTTTACATGATTTCTTAAAAAACACGAGTTTTTAGAAAATGTGTTTTATTTCATAAAGGGAATCAACAAAGTATGCACATTCTGCTTTATAACGACTTTCTATAGTTTGCGCATTAGTCCGGAAATAAGAAAAGCTTACTTCCCCCGTTTTTTAAAATCAAAGCTTCTAGAAGGTTTACATGATTTCTTAAAAAACACGAGTTTTTAGAAAATGTGTTTTATTTCATAAATGGAATCAACAAAGTATGCACATTCTACGTCATAACGACTTTCTATAGCTTGCGCATTTGTCCAGAAATAAGAATAACTTACTTCCACCGTTTTTTAAAATCACAGCTTCTTGAAGGTTCACATGATTTCGTAAAAAACATGAGTTTTTAGAAAATGTGTTTTATTTCATAAAGGGAATCTACAAAATATGCACATTCTCCGTCATAACGACTTTCTATAGTTTGCGTATTCGTCCGGAAAGAAGAAAAGCTTACTTCCCCCGTTTTTTAAAATCAAAGCTTCTAGAAGGTTTACATGATTTCTTAAAAAACACGAGTTTTTAGAAAATGTGTTTTATTTCATAAATGGAATCAACAAAGTATCCACATTCTATGTCATAACGACTTTCTATAGTTTGTGCATGCGTTTGGAAATAAGAAAAGCTTACTTCCGCCGTTTTTTAAAATAACAGCTTCTCGAAGGTTTACATGATTTCATAAAAAACACGAGTTTTTAGAAAATGTGTTTTATTTCATAAATGGAATCAACAAAGTATGCACATTCTACATCGTAACGACTTTCTATAGTTTGCGCATGCGTCCGGAAATAAGAAAAGCTTACTTCCACCATTTTTTAAAATCACGGATTCTAGAAGGTTTACATGATTTCTTAAAAAACACGAGTTTTTAGAAAATGTGTTTTATTTAAGAAATAGAATCAACAAAGTATGCACATTCTACGTCATAACGACTTTCTATAGTTTGCGCATTTGTCCAGAAATAAGAATAACTTACTTCCACCGTTTTTTAAAATCACAGCTTCTTGAAGGTTTACATGATTTCGTAAAAAACATGAGTTTTTAGAAAATGTGTTTTATTTCATAAAGGGAATGTACAAAGTATGCACATTCTGCGTCATAACGACTTTCTATAGTTTGCGCATGCTTCCGGAAATAAGAAAAGCTTACTTCCCCCGTTTTTTAAAATCACAGCTTCTAGAAGGTTTACATGATTTCTTAAAAAACACGAGTTTTTAGAAAATGTGTTTTATTTGATAAATGGAATGTACAAAGTATGCACATTCTACGTCATAACGACTTTCTATAGTTTGCGCATGCGTCCGGAAATAAGAAAAGCTTACTTCCCCCGTTTTTTAAAATCACAGCTTCTAGAAGGTTTACATGATTTCTTAAAAAACACGAGTTTTTAGAAAATGTGTTTTATTTCATAAATGGAATCAACAAAGTATGCACATTCTACGTCATAACGACTTTCTATAGTTTGCGCATGCTTCCGGAAATAAGAAAAGCTTACTTTACCCGTTTTTTAAAATCACAGCTTCTAAAAGGTTTACATGATTTCTTAAAAAACACGAGTTTTTAGAAAATGTGTTTTATTTCATAAATGGAATCTACAAAGTATGCTTATTCTAGGTCATAACGACTTTCTATAGTTTGCGCATGCGTCCAGAAATAAGAAAAGCTTACTTCCCCTGTTTTTTAAAATCACAGTTCTAGAAGGTTTACATGATTTCGTAAAAAACACGAGTTTTTAGAAAATGTGTTTTATTTCATAAATGGAATCTACAAAGTATACACATTCTATGTCATAACGACTTTCTATAGTTTATGCATGCGTCCGGAAATAAGAAAAGCTTACTTCCACCGTTTTTTAAAATCACAACTTCTAAAAGGTTTACATGATTTCGTAAAAAACACGAGTTTTTAGAAAATGTGTTTTATTTCGTAATTAGAATCTACAAAGTATGCACATTCTACATCATAACGACTTTCTATATTTTGCGCATTCGTCCAGAAATAAGAAAAGCTTATTTCCCCCGTTTTTTAAAATCACAGCTTCTAGAAGGTTTACATGATTTCTTAAAAAACAAAAGTTTTTAGAAAATTTGTTTTATTTGATAAATGGAATCAACAAAGTATGCACATTATACATCGTAACGACTTTCTATAGTTTGCGCAAGCGTCCGGAAATAAGAAAAGCTTACTTCCACCGTTTTTTAAAATCACAGCTTCTAGAAGGTTTACATGATTTCGTAAAAAACACGAGTTTTTAGAAAATGTGTTTTATTTCATAAATGGAATCTACAAAGTATGAACATTCTACGTCAAAACGACTTTCTATAGATTGTGCATGCGTCCGGAAATAAGCAAAGCTTACTTCCACCGTTTTTTAAAATCACAGCTTCTAAAAGGTTTACATAATTTCGTAAAAAACACAAGTTTTTAGAAAATTTGTTTTATTTCCTAAATGGAATCTACAAAGTATGCACATTCTATGTCATAACGAATTTCTCTAATTTGCGCATGCGTTCGGAAATAAGAAAAACTTACTTCCCCCGTTTTTTAAAATCACAGCTTCTAGAAGGTTTACATGATTTCTTAAAAAACAGGAGTTTTTAGAAATTGTGTTTTCTTTCATAAATGGAATCAACAAAGTATGCAAATTCTACGTCATAACGAAAATCTATAGTTTGCGCATGCGTCCGGAAATAAGAAAAGATTACTTCCACCGTTTTTTAAAATCACAGCTTCTAGAAGGTTTACATGATTTCTAAAAAATCACGAGTTTGTAGAGAATGTGTTTTATTTCATAAATGGAATCAAGAAAGTATGCACATTCTACGTCATAACGAATTTCTATAATTTGCGCATGCGTCCGGAAATAAGAAAAGCTTACTTCCACCGTTTTTTAAAATCACAGATTCTAGAAGGTTTACATGATTTCTTAAAAAACACGAGTTTTTAGAAAATGTGTTTTATTTCATAAATAGAATCAACAAAGTATGCAAATTCTACGTCATAACGACTTTCTATACTTTCCGCATGCGTCCGGAAATAAGAAAAGCTTACTTCCCCCGTTTTTTAAAATCACAGCTTCTAGATGGTTTACATGATTTCTAAAAAATCACGAGTTTTTAGAAAATGTGTTTTATTTCATAAATGGAATCAAGAAAGTATGCACATTCTATGTCATAACGAATTTCTATAATTTCCGCATGCGTTCGGAAATAAGAAAAACTTACTTCCCCCGTTTTTTAAAATCACAGCTTCTAGAAGGTTTACATGATTTCTTAAAAAACACGAGTTTTTAGAAAATGTGTTTTATTTCATAAATGGAATCAACAAAGTATGCACATTCTACGTCATAATGACTTTCTATAGTTTGCGCATGCGTTTGGAAATAAGAAAAGCTTACTTCCCCATTTTTTTAAAATCACTGCTTCTAGAAGGTTTACATGATTTCGTAAAAAACACGAGTTCTTAGAAAATGTGTTTTATTTCATAAATGGAATCTACAAAGTATGCACATTCTACGTCATAACGATATTGTATAGTTTGCGCATGCGTCCGGAAATAAGAAAAGCTTACTTCCCCCGTTTTTTAAAATCACAGCTTCTAGAAGATTTACATGATTTCTTAAAAAACACGAGTCTTTAGAAAATGTGTTTTATTTCATGAATGGAATCAACAAAGTATCTACATTCTACATCATAAAAACTTTCTATAGTTTGCGCATGCGTTTGGAAATAAGAAAAGCTTACTTCCCCCGTTTTTTAAAATCACAGCTTCTAGAAGGTTTACATGATTTCTTAAAAAACATGAGTTTTTAGAAAATGTGCTTTATTTCATAAATGGAATCAAGAAAGTATGCACATTCTACGTCATAACGACTTTCTATAATTTGCGCATGCGTTTGGAAATAAGAAAAACTTACTTCCCCCGTTTTTTAAAATCACAGCTTCTAGAAGGTTTACATGATTTCTTAAAAAACACGAGTTTTTAGAAAATGTGTTTTCTTTCATAAGTGGAATCAACAAAGTATGCACATTCTACGTCATAACGAATTTCTATAGTTTGCGCATGCGTCCAGAAATAAGAAAAGCTTACTTACACCGTTTTTTAAAATCACAGCTTCTACAAGGTTTACCTGATTTCTTAAAAAACACGAGTTTTTAGAAAATGTGTTTTATTTCATAAATGGAATCAACAAAGTATGCACATTCTACATCATAACGACTTTCTATAGTTTGTGCATTCGTCCGGATATAAGAAAAGCTTACTTCCACCGTTTTTTAAAATCACAGCTTCTAGAAGGTTTACATGATTTCTTAAAAAACACGAGTTTTTAGAAAATGTGTTTTCTTTCATAAGTGGAATCAAAAAAGTATGCACATTCTACGTCATAACGAATTTCTATAGTTTGCGCATGCGTCCAGAAATAAGAAAAGCTTACTTCCACCGTTTTTTAAAATCACAACTTCTACAAGGTTTACCTGATTTCTTAAAAAACACGAGTTTTTAGAAAATGTGTTTTATTTCATAAATGGAATCAACAAAGTATGCACATTCTACATCATAACGACTTTCTATAGTTTGTGCATTCGTTCGGAAATAAGAAAAGCTTAATTCCACCATTTTTTAAAGTCACAGCTTCTAGAAGGTTTACATGATTTCGTAAAAAACATGAGTTTTTGAAAGTGTGTTTTATTTCATAAATGGAATCTACAAAGCATGCACATTCTACGTCATAACGACTTTTTATGGTTTGCACATACGTCCGGAAATAAGAAATCTTACTTTCCCCGTTTTTTAAAATCACGGCTTCTAGAAGGTTTACATGATTTCTTAAAAAACACGAGTTTTTAGAAAATGTGTTTTATTTCATAAATGGAATCATCAAAGTATGCACATTCTACGTCATAACGACTTTCTATTTTTTGTGAATGCGTCTGGAAATAAGAAAAGCTTAGTTCCACCATTTTTTAAAATCACAGCTTCTAGAAGGTTTACATGATTTCGTAAAAAACACGAGTTTTTAGAAAATGTGTTTTATTTCATAAATGGAATCTACAAAGTATGCACATTCTATGTCAGAACGACTTTCTATAGTTTGCACATGCGTCCGGAAATAAGAAATCTTACTTTCCCCGTTTTTTAAAATCACAGCTTCTAGAAGGTTTACATGATTTCTTATAAAACACGAGTTTTTAGAAAATGTGTTTTATTTCATAAATGGAATCTACAAAGTATGCACATTCTACGTCATAACGACTTTCTATAGGTTGCGCATGCGTCCGGAAATAAGAAAAGCTCACTTCCACCATTTTTTAAAATCACAGCTTCTAGAAGGTTTACATGATTTCGTAAAAAACATGAGTTTTTAGAAAATGTGTTCTATTTCATAAATGGAATCTACAAAGTATGCACATTCTACGTCATAATGGCTTTCTATAGTTTGCGCATGCGTCCGGAAATAAGAAAAGCTTACTTCCCCCGTTTTTTAAAATCACAGCTTCTAGAAGGTTTACATGATTTCTTAAAAAACACGAGTCTTTAGAAAATGTGTTTTATTTCATAAATGGAATCAACAAAGTATGCACATTCTACATCATAAAAACTTTCTATAGTTTGCGCATGCGTTTGGAAATAAGAAAAGCTTACTTCCCCCGTTTTTTAAAATCACAGCTTCTAGAAGGTTTACATGATTTCTTAAAAAACACGAGTTTTTAGAAAATGTGTTTTCTTTCATAAATGGAATCAACAAAGTATGCACATTCTACGTCATAACGAATTTCTATAGTTTGCGCATGCGTCCGGAAATAAGAAAAGCTTACTTCCACCGTTTTTTAAAATCACAGCTTCTAGAAGGTTTACATGATTTCTTAAAAAACACGAGTTTTTAGAAAATGTGTTTTATTTTATAAATTGAATCAACAAAGTATGCACATTCTACATCATAACGACTTTCTATAGTTTGTGCATTCGTCCGGAAATAAGAAAAGATTACTTCCACCGTTTTTTAAAATCACAGCTTCCAGAAGGTTTACATGATTTCGTAAAAAACACGAGTTTTTAGAAAATGTGTTTTATTTCATCAATGGAATCTACAAAGTATGCACATTCTACGTCATAACGACTTTCTATAGTTTGCGCATGCGTCTGGAAATAAGAAAAGCTTACTTCCACCGTTTTTTAAAATCACGGCTTCTAGAAGGTTTACATGATTTCGTAAAAAACACGAGTTTTTAGAAAATGTGTTTTATTTCATAAATGGAATCTACAAAGTATGCATATTCTACGTCATAAATACTTTCTATAGTTTCCGCATGCGTCCAGAAATAAGAAAAGCTTACTTCCACCGTTTTTTAAAATCACGGCTTCTAGAAGGTTTACATGATTTTGTAAAAAACACGAGTTTTTAGAAAATGTGTTCTATTTCATAAATGGAATCTACAAAGTATGCACATTCTACGTCATAACGGCTTTCTATAGTTTGCGCATGCGTCCGGAAATAAGAAAAGCTTACTTCCACCGTTTTTTAAAATCACAGCTTCTAGAAGGTTTACACGATTTCGTAAAAAACACGAGTTTTTAGAAAATGTGTTTTATTTCATAAATGGAATCTACAAAGTATGCACATTCTACGTCATAACGACTTTCTATAGTTTATGCATGCGTCCGGAAATAAGAAAAGCTTACTTCCACCGTTTTTTAGAATCACGGCTTCTAAAAGGTTTACATGATTTCGTAAAAAACACGAGTTTTTAGAAAATGTGTTTTATTTCATAAATGGAATCTACAAAGTGTGCACATTCTACGTCATAACGACATTCTATAGTTTGCGCATGCATCCGGAAATAAGAAAAGCTTACTTCCCCCGTTTTTTAAAATAACATCTTCTAGAAGGTTTACATGATTTCTTAAAAAAAACAAGTTTTTAGAAAATTTGTTTTATTTCATAAATGGAATCAACAAAGTATGCACATTCTACATCGTAACGACTTTCTATAGTTTGCGCATGCGTCCGGAAATAAGAAAAGCTTACTTCCACCGTTTTTTAAAATCACAGCTTCTAGAAGGTTTACATGATTTCGTAAAAAACACGAGTTTTTAGAAAATGTGTTTTATTTCATAAATGGAATCTACAAAGTATCCACATTCTACGTCATTTCGACTTTCTATACTTTCCGCATGCGTTTGGAAATAAGAAAAGCTTACTTCTCCCGTTTTTTAAAATCACAGCTTCTAGAAGGTTTACATGATTTCTTAAAAAACACGAGTTTTTAGAAAATGTGTTTTATTTCATAAATGGAATAAACAAAGTATGCACATTCTACGTCATAACAACTTTATATAGTTTGCGCATGCGTCCGGAAATAAGAAAAGCTTAATCAACCGCTTTTTAAAATCACAGCTTCTAGAAGGTTTACATGATTTCGTAAAAAACACGAGTTTTTAGAAAATGTGTTTTATTTCATAAATGGAATCTACAAAGTATGCACATTCTATGTCATAATGACATTCTATAGTATGCGCATGTGTCCGGAAATAAGAAAAGCTTACTTCCACCGTTTTTTAAAATCACAGTTCTAGAAGGTTTACATGATTTCGTAAAAAACACGAGTTTTTAGAAAATGTGTTTTATTTCATAAATGGAATCAACAAAGTATGCACATTCTACGTCATAACGACTTTCTATACTTTCCGCATGCGTTTGGAAATAAGAAAAGTTTACTTCTCCCGTTTTTTAAAATCACAGCTTCTAGAAGGTTTACATGATTTCTTAAAAAACACGAGTTTTTAGAAAATGTGTTTTATTTCATAAATGGAATAAACAAAGTATGCACATTCTATGTCATAACGACTTTCTATAGTTTGCGCATGCGTCCGGAAATAAGAAAAGCTTACTTCCCCCGTTTTTTAAAATCACAGCTTCTAGAAGGTTTACATGATTTCTTAAAAAACACGAGTTTTTAGAAAATGTGTTTTGTTTCATAAATGGAATCTACAAAGTATGAACATTCTACGTCATAACGAATTTCTATAGTTTGCGCATGCGTCCGGAAATAAGAAAAGCTTACTTCCACCATTTTTTAAAATCACAGCTTCTAGAAGGTTTACATGATTTCGTAAAAAACACAAGTTTTTAGAAAATGTGTTTTATTTCATAAATGGAATCTACAAAGTATGCACATTCTACGTCAGAACGACTTTATATAGTTTGCGCATGCATCCGGAAATAAGAAAAGCTTAATCAACCATTTTTGAAAATCACAGCTTCTAGAAGGTTTACATGATTTCGTAAAAAACTCGAGTTTTTAGAAAATGTGTTTTATTTCATCAATAGAATCAACAAAGTATGCACTTTCTATGTCATAACGACTTTCTATAGTTTGCGCATGCGTCCGGAAATAAGAAAAGCTTACTTCCACCATTTTTTAAAATCACAGCTTCTAGAAGGTTTACATGATTTCGTAAAAAACACGAGTTTTTAGAAAATGTGTTTTATTTCATAAATGGAATCTCCAAAGTATGCACATTCTACGTCATAACGACTTTGTATAGTTTGCGCATGCTTCCGGAAATAAGAAAAGCTTACTTCTCCCTTTTTTTAAAATCACAGCTTCTAGAAGGTTTACATGATTTCTTAAAAAACACGAGTTTTTAGAAAATATGTTTTATTTCATAAATGGAGTCAACAAAGTATGCACATTCTATGTCATAACGACTTTCTATAGTTTGCGCATGCGTTTGGAAATAAGAAAAGCTTACTTCCCCCGTTTTTTAAAATCACAGCATCTAGAAGGTTTACATGATTTCGTAAAAAACACGAGTTTTTAGAAAATGTGTTTTATTTCATAAATGGAATCAACAAAGTATGCACATTCTATGTCATAACGACTTTCTATAGTTTGCGCATTCGTCCGGAAATAAGAATAGCTTACTTACACCGTTTTTTAAAATCGCAGCTTCTAGAAGGTTTACATGATTTCGTAAGAAACACGATTTTTTAAAAAATGTGTTTTAATTCATAAATGGAATCTACAAAGTATGCACATTCTACGTCATAAAGACTTTCTATAGTTTGCGCATGCGTCCGGAAATAAGAAAAGCTTACTTCCACCGTTTTTTAAAATCACAGCTTCTCGAAGGTTTACATGATTTCGTAAAAAACACGAGTTTTTAGAAAATGTGTTTTATTTCATCAATGGAATCTACAAAGTATGCACATTCTACGTCATAACGACTTTCTATACTTTGCGCATGTGTCCAGAAATAAGAAAAGCTTACTTCCACCATTTTTTAAAATCACAGCTTCTAGAAGGTTTACATGATTTCGTAAAAAACACGAGTTTTTAGAAAATGTGTTTTATTTCATAAATGGAATCAACAAAGTATGCAGATTCTACGTCATAACGACTTTCTATACTTTGCGCATGCATCCGGAAATAAGAAAAGCTTACTTCCACCGTTTTTTAAAATCACAGCTTCTAGAAGGTTTACATGATTTCGTAAAAAACACGAGTTTTAGGAAAACGTGTTTTATTTCACAAATTGAATCTACAAAGTATGCACATTCTACGTCATAACGACTTTCTATACTTTGCGCATGCGTCCGGAAATAAGAAAAGCTTACTTCCACCGTTTTTAAAAATCACAGCTTCTAGAAGGTTTACATGATTTCGTAAAAAACACGAGTTTTTAGAAAATGTGTTTTATTTCATAAATGGAATCAACAAAGTATGCACATTCTACGTCATAACGACTTTCTATAGTTTGCGCATGCATCCGGAAATAAGAAAAAAGCTTACTTCCACCGTTTTTTAAAATCACAGCTTCTAGAAGGTTTACATGATTTCGTAAAAAACACGAGTTTTTGAAAAATGTGTTTTATTTCATAAATGGAATCTACAAAGTATGCACATTCTACATCATAACGACATTCTATAGTTTGCGCATGCGTCCGGAAATAAGAAAAGCTTACTTCCCCCGTTTTTTAAAATCACAGCTTCTAGAAGTTTTACATGATTTCTTAAAAAACACGAGTCTTTAGAAAATGTGTTTTATTTCATAAATGGAATCAACAAAGTATGCACATTCTACATCATAACAACTTTCTATAGTTTGCGCATGCGTTTGGAAATAAGAAAAGCTTACTTCCCCCGTTTTTTAAAATCACAGCTTCTAGAAGGTTTACATGATTTCGTAAAAAACACGAGTTTTTAGAAAATGTGTTTTGTTTCATAAATGGAATCAACAAAGTATGAACATTCTACGTCATAACGACTTTCTATAGTTTGCGCATGCGTCCGGAAATAAGAAATCTTACTTCCCCCGTTTTTTAAAATCACAGCTTCTAGAAAGTTTACATGATTTCTTAAAAAACACGAGTTTTTAGAAAATGTGTTTTATTTATTAAATAGAATCAACAAAGTATGCACATTCTACGTCATAACGACTTTCTATAGTTTGCGCATGCGTCCGGAAATAAGAAAAGCTTACTTCCACCGTTTTTTAAAATCACAGCTTCTAGAAGGTTTACATGATTTCATAAAAAACACGAGTTTTTAGAAAATGTGTTTTATTTCATAAATGGAATCTACAAAGTATGCACATTCTACGTCATAACGACTTTCTATAGTTTGTGCATGCGTTTGGAAATAAGTAAATCTTACTTCCCCGTTTTTTAAAATCACAGCTTCTAGAAGGTTTACATGATTTCTTAAAAAACATGAGTTTTTAGAAAATGTGTTTTATTTCATAAATGGAATCAAGAAGGTATGCACATTCTACGTCATAACGACTTTCTATAGTTTGCGCATGCGTTTGGAAATAAGTAAATCCTACTTTAGAAAATGTGTTTTATTTCATAAATGGAATCTACAAAGTATGCACATTCTACGTCATAACGACTTTCTTTGGTTTGCGCATGCGTCTGTTAATAAGAAAAGCTTACTTCCCTCGTTTTTTAAAATCACAACTTCTAGAAGGTTTACATGATTTCGTAAAAAACACGATTTTTTAGAAAATGTGATTTATTTCATAAAGGGAATGTGCAAAGTATGCACATTGTACGTCATAACGACTTTCTATTGTTTGCGCATGCGTCCAGAAATAAGAAAAGCTTACTTCCACTGTTTTTTAAAATCACAGCTTCTAGAAGGTTTACATGATTTCGTAAAAAACACGAGTTTTTAGAAAATGTGTTTTATTTCATAAGTGGAATCTACAAAGTATGCACATTCTATGTCAGAACGACTTTCTATAGATTGCGCATGCATCCGGAAATAAGAAATCTTACTTCCCCCGTTTTTTAAAATCACAGCTTCTAGAAGGTTTACATGATTTCTTAAAAAACACGAGCTTTTAGAAAATGTGTTTTATTTCATAAATGGACTCTACAAAGTATGCACATTCTATGTCATAACGACTTTCTATAATTTGCGCATGCGTCCGGAAATAAGAAAAGCTTACTTCCACCGTTTTTTAAAATCACAGCTTCTAGAAGCTTTACATGATTTCGTAAAAAACACGAGTTTTTAGAAAATGTGTTTTATTTCATAAATGGAATCAACAAAGTATGTACATTCTACGTCATAACGACTTTCTATACTTTGCGCATGCGTTTGGAAATAAGAAAAGCTTACTTCCCCTGTTTTTTAAAATCACAGCTTCTAGAAGGTTTACATGATTTCTTAAAAAACACGAGTTTTTAGAAAATGTGTTTTATTTCATAAATAGAATCAACAAAGTATGCATATTCTATGTCATAACGACTTTATATATATTGCGCATGCGTCCGGAAATAAGAAAAGCTTACATCCACCGTTTTTTAAAATCACAGCTTCTAGAAGGTTTACATGATTTTTTAAAAAACACGAGTTTTTAGAAAATGTGTTTTATTTCATGAATGGAATCAACAAAGTATGCACATTCTACATCATAACGACTTTCTATAGTTTGTGCATTCGTCCGGAAATAAGAAAAGCTTACTTCCGTCGTTTTTTAAAATCACAGCTTCTAGAAGGTTTACACGATTTCGTAAAAAAGACGAGTTTTTGAAGATGTGTTTTATTTCATAAATGGAATCTACAAAGTATGCACATTCTACATCATAACGACTTTCTATGGTTTGCGCATGCGTTTGGAAATAAGAAAAGCTTACTTCCACCGTTTTTTAAAATCACAGCTTCTAGAAGGTTTACATGATTTCGTAAAAAACCGGAGTTTTTAGAAAATGTGTTTTATTTCATAAATGGAATCTACAAAGTATGCACATTCTATGTCATAAGGACTTTCTATTGTTTGCGCATGTGGCCGGAAATAAGAAAAGCTTACTTCCATCGTTTTTTAAAATCACAGCTTCTAGAAGGTTTACATGATTTCGTAAACAACACGAGTTTTTAGAAAATGTGTTTTATTTCATAAATGGAATCTACAAAGTATGCACATTCTACGTCGGAACGACTTTCTATAGTTTGCGCATGCATCCGGAAATAAGAAATCTTACTTCCCCCGTTTTTTAAAATCACGGCTTCTAGAAGGTTTACATGATTTCGTAAAAAACACGAGTTTTTAGAAAATGTGTTTTATTTCATAAATGGAATCTACAAAGTATGCACATTCTACGTCATAAAGATTTTCTATATTTTTCGCATGCGTCCGGAAATAAGAAAAGCTTACTTCTACCGTTTTTTAAAATCACAGCTTCTAGAAGGTTTACATGATTTCGTAAAAAACACGAGTTTTTAGAAAATGTGTTTTATTTCATAAATGGAATCAAGAAGGTATGCACATTCTACGTCATAACGACTTTCTATAGTTTGCGCATGCGTTTGGAAATAAGTAAATCCTACTTCCCCCGTTTTTTAAAATCACAAATTCTAGAAGGTTTACATGATTTCTTAAAAAACACGAGTTTTTAGAAAATGTGTTTTCTTTCATAAATGGAATCAACAAAGTATGCACATTCTATGTCATAACGAATTTCTATAGTTTGCGCATGCGTCTAGAAATAAGAAAAACTTACTTCCACCGTTTTTTAAAATCACAACTTCTAGAAGGTTTACATGATTTCTTAAAAAACACGAGTTTTTAGAAAATGTGTTTTCAATCATAAATGGACTCAACTAAGTACGCACATTCTATGTCATAACGACTTTCTATAGTTTGCACATGCATCCGGAAATAAGAAAAGCTTACTTCCACCATTTTTTAAAATCACAGATTCTATAAGGTTTACATGATTTCGTAAAAAACACGAGTTTTTAAAAAATGTGTTTTATTTCATAAATGGAATCTACAAAGTATGCACATTCTACGTCATAACGACTTTCTATAGTTTGCGCATGCGTTTGGAAATAAGTAAATCCTACTTCCCCCGTTTTTTAAAATCACAAATTCTAGAAGGTTTACATGATTTCTTAAAAAACACGAGTTTTTAGAAAATTTATTTTCTTTCATAAATGGAGTCAACAAAGTACGCACATTCTACGTCATAACGACTTTCTATAGTTTGCACATGCATCCGGAAAAAAGAAAAGCTTACTTCCACCATTTTTTAAAATCACAGCTTCTATAAGGTTTACATGATTTCGTAAAAAACACGAGTTTTTAAAAAATGTGTTTTATTTCATAAATGGAATCTACAAAGTATGCACATTCTACGTCATAACGACATTCTATAGTTTGCGCATGCGTCCGGAAATAAGAAAAGCTTACTTCCCCCGTTTTTTAAAATCACAGCTTCTAGAAGATTTACATGATTTCTTAAAAAACACGAGTCTTTAGAAAATGTGTTTTATTTCATAAATGGAATCAATAAAGTATGCAAATTCTACGTCATAACAACTTTCTATAGTTTGCGCATGCGTTTGGAAATAAGAAAAGCTTACTTCCCCCGTTTTTTAAAATCACAGGTTCTAGAAGGTTTACATGATTTCTTAAAAAACACGAGTTTTTAGAAAATGTGTTTTATTTCATAAATGGAATGAAGAAAGTATGCACATTCTACGTCATAACGACTTTCTATAGTTTGCGCATGCGTTTGGAAATAAGAAAATCTTACTTCCCCCGTTTTTTAAAATCACAGCTTCTGGAAGGTTTACATGATTTCTTAAAAAACACGGGTTTTTAGAAAATGTGTTTTCTTTCATAAATTGAATCAACAAAGTATGCACATTCTACATCATAATGAATTTCTATAGTTTCCGCATGCGTCCGGAAATAAGAAAAGCTTACTTCCCCCGTTTTTTAAAATCACAGCTTCTAGAAGTTTTACATGATTTATTAAAAAACACGAGTTTTTTGAAAATGTGTTTTATTTCATAAATGGAATCAACAAAGTATGCACATTCTACATCATAACGACTTTCTATAGTTTGCGCATGCATTTGGAAATAAGAAAAGCTTACTTCCCCCTTTTTTTAAAATCACAGCTTCCAGAAGGTTTACATGATTTCCTAAAAAACACGAGTTTTTAGAAAATGTGTTTTATTTCATAAATAGAATCTACAAAGTATGCACATTCTACGTCATAACGAGTTTCTATGGTTTGCTCATGCGTTTGGAATTAAGAAAAGCTTACTTCCCCCGTTTTTTAAAATCACAGCTTCTAGAGGGTTTACATGATTTCGTAAAAAACATGAATTTTTAGAGAATGTGTTTTATTTCATAAATAGAATCTACAAACTATACACATTCTACGTCATAACGACTTTCTATAGTTTGCTCATGCGTTTGGAAATAAGAGAAGCTTACTTCCACCGTTTTTTAAAATCACAGCTTCCAGAAGGTTTACATGATTTCGTAAAAAACGCGAGTTTTTGAAAATGTGTTTTATTTCATAAATGGAGTCTACAAAGTATGCACATTCTACGTCATAACGAATTTCTATGGTTTGCGAATGCGTTTGGAAATAAGAAAAGCTTACTTCCCCCATTTTTTAAAATCACAGCTTCTAGAAGGTTTACATGATTTCGTAAAAAACACGAGTTTTTAGAAAATGTGTTTTATTTCATAAATGGAATCTACAAAGTATGCACATTCTACGTCATAACGACTTTCTATTTTTTGCGCATTCGTCCGGAAATATGAAAAGCTTACTTCCACCGTTTTTTAAAATCACAGCTTCCAGAAGGTTTACATGATTTCGTAAAAAACGCGAGTTTTTGAAAATGTGTTTTATTTCATAAATGGAGTCTACAAAGTATGCACATTCTACGTCATAACGAATTTCTATGGTTTGTGCATGCGTTTGGAAATAAGAAAAGCTTACTTCCCCCGTTTTTTAAAATCACAGCTTCTAGAAGGTTTACATGATTTCGTAAAAAACACGATTTCTTAAAAAATGTGTTTTATTTCATAAATGGAATCAAGAAAGTATGCACATTCTACGTCGTAACGACTTTCTATAGTTTGCGCATGCGTTTAGAAATAAGAAAAGCTTACTTCCCCCGTTTTTTAAAATCACAGCTTCTAGAAGGTTTACATGATTTCTTAAAAAAAATGAGTTTTTAGAAAATGTGTTTTCTTTCATAAATGGAATCAACAAAGTATGCACATTCTACGTCATAACGAATTTCTATAGTTTGCGCATGTGTCCAGAAATAAGAAAAGCTTACTTCCCCCGTTTTTTAAAATCACAGTTTCTAGAAGGTTTACATGAGTTCTTAAAAAACACGAGTTTTTAGAAAATGTGTTTTATTTCATCAATGGAATCAACAAAGTATGCACATTCTACGTCATAACGACTTTCTATAGTTTGCGCATGCGTCTGGAAATAAGAAAAGCTTACTTCCACCATTTTTTAAAATCACAGCTTCTAGACGGTTTACATGATTTCGTAAAAAACACGAGTTTTTAGAAAATTTGTTTTATTTCATAAATGGAATCTACAAAGTATGCACATTCTATGTCATAATGACATTCTATAGTTTTCGCATGCGTCCGGAAATAAGAAAAGCTTACTTCCATCATTTTTTAAAATCACAGCTTCTAGAAGTTTTAAATGATTTTGTAAAAAACATGAGTTTTTAGAAAATGTGTTTTATTTCATAAATGGAATCTACAAAGTATGCACATTCTACATCCTAACGACTTTCTATAGTTTGTGCATTTGTCCGGAAATAAGAAAAGCTTACTTCCACCATTTTTTAAAATCATAGCTTCTAGAAGGTTTACATGATTTCGAAAAAAACACGTGTTTTTAGAAAATGTGTTTTATTTCATAAATGGAATCTACAAAGTATGGACATTCTACGTCATAACGACATTCTATAGTTTGCGCATGCGTCCGGAAATAAGAAAAGCTTACTTCCACCATTTTTTAAAATCACAGCTTCTAGAAGGTTTACATGATCTCTTAAAAAACACGAGTTTTTAGAAAATGTGTTTTATTTCATAAATGGAATCAACAAAGTATGCACATTCTACATCCTAACGACTTTCTATAGTTTGTGCATTTGTCCGGAAATAAGAAAAGCTTACTTCCACCGTTTTTTAAAATCAGAGTTTCTAGAAGTTTTACATGATTTCGTAAAAAACACGAGTTTTTGAAAATGTATTTTATTTCATAAATGGAATCTAAAAAGTATGCACATTCTACGTCATAACGAATTTCTATGGTTTGCGCATGCGTTTTGAAAAAAGAAAAGCTTACTTCCCCCGTTTTTTAAAATCACAGCTTCTAGAAGGTTTACATGATTTCGTAAAAAACACGAGTTTTTAGAAAATGTGTTTTATTTCATAAATGGAATCTACAAAGTATGCACATTCTACGTCATAACGACATTCTATAGTTTGCGCATGCGTCCAGAAATAAGAAAAGCTTACTTCCACCGTTTTTTAAAATCACAGCTTCTAGAAGGTTTACATGATTTCGTAAAAAACACGAGTTTTTAGAAAATGTGTTTTATTTCATAAATGGAATCTACAAAGTATGCACATTCTACGTCATAACGAAATTCTATAGTTTGCGCATGCGTCCGGAAATAAGAAAAGCTTACTTCCACCGTTTTTTAAAATCACAGCTTCTAGAAGGTTTACATGATTTCGTAAAAAACACGAGTTTTTAGAAAATGTGTTTTATTTCATAAATGGAATCTACAAAGTATGCACATTCTACGTCATAACGACATTCTATAGTTTGCGCATGCGTCCAGAAATAAGAAAAGCTTACTTCCACCGTTTTTTAAAATCACAGCTTCTAGAAGGTTTACATGATTTCGTAAAAAACACGAGTTTTTAGAAAATGTGTTTTATTTCATAAATGGAATCTACAAAGTATGCACATTCTACGTCATAATGAAATTCTATAGTTTGCGCATGCGTCCGGAAATAAGAAAAGCTTACTTCCACCGTTTTTTAAAATCACAGCTTCTAGAAGGTTTACATGATTTCTTAAAAAACATGAGTTTTTAGAAAATGTGTTTTATTTCATAAATGGAATCAACAAAGTATGCACATTCTACGTCATAACGACTTTCTATAGTTTGCGCATGCGTTTGGAAATAAGAAAAGCTTACTTCCCCTGTTTTTTAAAATCACAGCTTCTAGAAGGTTTACATGATTTCTTAAAAAACATGAGTTTTTAGAAAATGTGTTTTATTTCATAAATAGAATCAACAAAGTACGCACATCCTACGTCATAACGACTTTCTATTTTTTGCGCATTCGTCCGGAAATATGAAAAGCTTACTTCCACCGTTTTTTAAAATCACAGCTTCCAGAAGGTTTACATGATTTCGTAAAAAACGCGAGTTTTTGAAAATGTGTTTTATTTCATAAATGGAGTCTACAAAGTATGCACATTCTACGTCATAACGAATTTCTATGGTTTGCGCATGCGTTTGGAAATAAGAAAAGCTTACTTCCCCCGTTTTTTAAAATCACAGCTTCTAGAAGGTTTACATGATTTCGTAAAAAACACGTGTTTTTAGAAAATGTGTTTTATTTCATAAATGGAATCTACAAAGTATGGACATTCTATGTCATAACGACATTCTATAGTTTGCGCATGCGTCCGGAAATAAGAAAAGCTTACTTCCACCATTTTTTAAAATCACAGCTTCTAGAAGGTTTACATGATTTCTTAAAAAACACGAGTTTTTAGAAAATGTGTTTTATTTCATAAATGGAATCAACAAAGTATGCACATTCTACATCCTAACGACTTTCTATAGTTTGTGCATTTGTCCGGAAATAAGAAAAGCTTACTTCCACCGTTTTTTAAAATCAGAGTTTCTAGAAGGTTTACATGATTTCGTAAAAAACACGAGTTTTTGAAAATGTGTTTTATTTCATAAATGGAATCTACAAAGTATGCACATTCTACGTCATAACGAATTTCTATGGTTTGCGCATGCGTTTTGAAAAAAGAAAAGCTTACTTCCCCCGTTTTTTAAAATCACAGCTTCTAGAAGGTTTAAATGATTTCGTAAAAAACACGAGTTTTTAGAAAATTCGTTTTATTTCATAAATGGAATCTACAAAGTATGCACATTCTACGTCATAACGACATTCTATAGTTTGCGCATGCGTCCAGAAATAAGAAAAGCTTACTTCCACCGTTTTTTAAAATCACAGCTTCTAGAAGGTTTACATGATTTCGTAAAAAACACGAGTTTTTAGAAAATGTGTTTTATTTCATAAATGGAATCTACAAAGTATGCACATTCTATGTTATAACGAATTTCTATAGTTTGCGCATGCGTCCGGAAATAAGAAAAGCTTACTTCCACCATATTTTAAAATCACAGCTTCTAGAAGGTTTACATGATTTCGAAAAAAACACGAGTTTTTAGAAAATGTGTTTTATTTCATAAATGGAATCTACAAAGTATGCACATTCTACGTCATAACGAAATTCTATAGTTTGCGCATGCATCTGGAAATAAGAAAAGCTTACTTCCACCATTTTTTAAAATCACAGCTTCTAGAAGGTTTACATGATTTCGTAAAAAACACGAGTTTTTAGAAAATGTGTTTTATTTCATAAATGGAATCTACAAAGTATGGACATTCTACGTCATAACGACTTTCTATAGTTTGCGCATGCGTCCGGAAATAAGAAAAGCTTACTTCCACTGTTTTTTAAAATCACAGCTTCTAGAAGGTTTACATGATTTCGTAAAAACCACGAGTTTTTAGAAAATGTGTTTTATTTCATAAATTGAATCTACAAAGTATGCACATTCTACGTCATAACAACTTTCTATAGTTTGCGCATGCATCCGGAAATAAGAAAAGCTTACTTCCCCCATTTTTTAAAATCACAGCTTCTAGAAGGCTTACATGATTTCTTAAAAAACACGAGTTTTTAGAAAATGTGTTTTATTTCATAAATGGAATCAACAAAGTATGCACATTCTACGTCATAACAACTTTCTATAGTTTGCGCATGCGTTTGGAAATAAGAAAAGCTTACTTCCCCCTTTTTTTAAAATCACAGCTTCTAGAAGGCTTACATGATTTCTTAAAAAACACGAGTTTTTAGAAATTGTGTTTTATTTCATAAATGGAATCAAGAAAGTATGCACATTCTATGTCATAACGACTTTCTATAGTTTGCGCATGCGTTTGGAAATAAGAAAAGCTTACTTCCCCCTTTTTTTAAAATCACAGCTTCTAGAAGGTTTACATGATTTCTTAAAAAACACGAGTTTTTAGAAATTGTGTTTTATTTCATAAATGGAATCAAGAAAGTATGCACATTCTACGTCATAACGACTTTCTATAGTTTGCGCACGCGTTTGGAAATAAGAAAAGCTTACTTCCACCATTTTTTAAAATCACAGCTTCTAGAAGGTTTACATGATTTCTTAAAAAACACCAGTTTTTAGAAAATGTGTTTTATTTCATCAATGGAATCAACAAAGTATGCACATTCTACGTCATAACGACTTTCTATAGTTTGGCCATGCGTTTGGGAATAAGAAAAGCTTACTTCCACCGTTTTTTAAAATCACAGCTTCTAGAAGGTTTACATGATTTCGTAAAAAACACGAGTTTTTAGAAAATGTGTTTTATTTCATAAATGGAATCAACAAAGTATGCACATTCTACGTCATAACGACTTTCTATAGTTTGCGCATGCGTCCGGAAATAAGAATACCTTACTTCCACTATTTTTTAAAATCACAGCTTCTAGAAGGTTTACATGATTTTGTAAAAAACACGGGTTTTTAGAAAATGTGTTTTATTTCATAAATGGCATCTACAAACTATGCACATTCTATGTCAAAACGACATTCTATAGTTTGCGCATGCGTCCGGAAATAAGAAAAGCTTACTTCCATCCTTTTTTAAAATCACAGCTTCTAGAAGGTTTACATGATTTCCTAAAAAAAACGAGTTTTTAGAAAATGTGTTTTATTTCATAAATGGAATCTACAAAGTATGCACATTCTACGTCATAACGAATTTCTATAGTTTGCGCATGCGTCCGGAAATAAGAAAAGCTTACTTCCACAGTTTTTTAAAATCAAAGCTTCTAGAAGGTTTACATGATTTATTAAAAAACAAGAGTTTTTAGAAAATGTGTTTTATTTCATAAATGGAATCAACAAATTATGCACATTCTACGTCATAACGACTTTCTATAGTTTGCGCATGCGTCCGGAAATAAGAAAAGCTTACTTCCACCATTTTTTAAAATCACAGCTTCTAGAAGGTTTACATGATTTCTTAAAAAACATGAGTTTTTAGAAAGAGTGTTTTATTTCATAAATGGAATCAAGAAACTATGCACATTCTACGTCATAACGACTTTCTATAGTTTGCACATGCGTTTGGAAATAAGAAGAGCTTACTTCCCCCGTTTTTTAAAATCACAGCTTCTAGAAGGTTTACATGACTTCTTAAAAAACACGAGTTTTTAGAAAATGTGTTTTATTTCATAAATGGAATCAACAAAGTATGCACGTTCTACGTCATAACGACTTTCTATAGTTTTCTCATGCCTCCGGAAATAAGAAAAGCTTACTTCCACCGTTTTTTAAAATCACAGCTTTTAGAAGGTTTACATGATTTCGTAAAAAACACGAGTTTTTAGAAAATGTGTTTTATTTCATAAATGGAATCAACAAAGTATGCACATTCTATGTCATAACGACTTTCTATAGTTTGCGCATGCGTTTGGAAATAAGAAAAGTTTACTTCCCCCGTTTTTTAAAATCACAGCTTCTAGAAGGTTTACATGATTTCTTAAAAAACACGAGTTTTTAGAAAGTGTGTTTTATTTCATAAATGGAATCAACAAAGTATGCACATTCTACGTCATAACGACTTTCTATAGCTTGCACATGCGTCCGGAAATAAGAAAAGCTTACTTCCACCGTTTTTTAAAATCACAGCTTTTAGAAAGTTTACATGATTACTTAAAAAACACGAGTTTTTAGAAAATGTGTTTTATTTCATAAATGGAGTCAACAAAGTATGCACATTCTACATCATAACGACTTTCTATAGTTTGCACATGCATCCGGAAATAAGAAAAGCTTACTTCCACCGTTTTTTAAAATCACAACTTCTAGAAGGTTTACATGATTTCTTAAAAAACACGAGCTTTTAGAAAATGTGTTTTATTTCATAAATGGAATCGACAAAGTATGCACATTCTACATCATAACGACTTTCTATAGTTTGCGCATGCGTCCGGAAATAAGAAAAGCTTACTTCCACTGTTTTTTAAAATCACAGCTTCTAGAAGGTTTACATGATTTAGTGAAAAACACGAATTTTTAGAAAATGCGTTTTATTTCATAAATGGAATCTACAAAGTATGCACATTCTACGTCATAACGACTTTCTATAGTTTGCGCATGCGTCCGAAAATAAGAAAAGCTTACTTCCCCCGTTTTTTAAAATCACAGATCTAGAAGGTTTACATGATTTCGTAAAAAACATGAGTTTTTAAAAAATGTGTTTTATTTCATAAATGGAATCTACAAAGTATGCACATTCTAGGTCATAACGACTTTCTATAGTTTGCGCATGCATCCGGAAAAAAGAAAAGCTTACTTCCCCCGTTTTTTAAAATCACAGCTTCTAGAAGGTTTACATGGTTTCTTAAAAAACACGAGTTTTTAGAAAATGTATTTTATTTCATAAATGGAATCAACAAAGTATGCACATTCTACGTCATAATGACTTTCTATAGTTTGCGCATGCGTCCGGAAATAAGAAAAGCTTACTTCCCCCGTTTTTTAAAATCAGAGCTTCTAGAAGGTTTACATGGTTTCATAAAAAACACGAGTTTTTAGAAAATGTGTTTTATTTCATAAATGGAATCAACAAAGTATGCACATTCTACGTCATAACGACTTTCTATAGTTGGCGCATGCGTCCGGAAATAAGAAAAGCTTACTTCCCTCGTTTTTTAAAATCACAACTTCTAGAAGGTTTACATGATTTCGTAAAAAACACGAGTTTTTAGAAAATGTGTTTTATTTCATAAATGGAATCAACAAAGTATGTACATTCTACGTCATAACGACTTTCTATACTTTGCGCATGCGTCCGGAAATAAGAAAAGCTTACTTCCCCCGTTTTTTAAAATCATAGCTTCTAGAAGGTTTAGATGATTTTTTAAAAAACACGAGTTTTTAGAAAATGTGTTTTATTTCATAAATAGAATGAACAAAGTATGCATATTCTATGTGATAATGACTTTATATAGATTGCGCATGCGTCCGGAAATAAGAAAAGCTTACTTCCACCGTTTTTTAAAATCACAGCTTCTAGAAGGTTTACATGATTTCGTAAAAAACATGAGTTTTTAGAAAATGTGTTTTATTTCATAAATGGAATCTACAAAGTATTCACATTATACGTCATAACGACTTTCTATAGTTTGCGCATGCGTCCGGAAATAAGAAAAGCTTACTTCCCCCGTTTTTTAAAATCACAGCTTCTAGAAGTTTTACATGATTTCGTAAAAAACATGAGTTTTTAGAAAATGTGTTTTATTTCATAAATGGAATCTACAAAGTATGCAGATTCTACGTCATAATGACTTTCTATAATTTGCGCATGCGTTTGGAAATACGAAAAGCTTACTTCCCCCGTTTTTTAAAATCACAGCTTCTAGAAGATGTACATGATTTCGTAAAAAACACGAGTTTTTAGAAAATGTGTTTTATTTCATAAATGGAATCTACAAAGTATGCACATTCTACGTCATAACAACTTTCTATAGTTTGCGCATGCATTTGGAAATAAGAAAAGCTTACTTCCCCCGTTTTTTAAAATCACAGCTTCTAGAAGGTTTACATGACTTCTTAAAAAACACGAGTTTTTAGAAAATGTGTTTTATTTCATAAATGGAATCAACAAAGTATGCAGATTCTACATCATAACGACTTTCTATAGTTTGCTCATGCGTCCGGAAATAAGAAATCGTACTTCCCCCGTTTTTTAAAATCACAGCTTCTAGAAGGTTTTCATGATTTCTTAAAAAACATGAGTTTTTAGAAAATGTGTTTTATTTCATAAATGGAATCAACAAAGTATGCACATTCTACGTCATAACGACTTTCTATAGTTTGAGCATGCGTTTGGTAATGAGAAAAGCTTACTTCCCCTGTTTTTTAAAATCACAGCTTCTAGAAGGTTTACATGATTTCTTAAAAAACAAGAGTTTTTAGAAAATGTGTTTTATTTCATAAATGGAATCAACAAAGTATGCACATTCTACGTCATAACGACTTTCTATAGTTTGCGCATGCGTCCGAAAAATAAGAAAAGCTTACTTCCACCGTTTTTTAAAATCATAGCTTCTAGAAGGTTTACATGATTTCGTAAAAAACACGAGTTTTTAGAAAATGTGTTTTATTTCATAAATGGAATCTACAAAGTATGCACATTCTACGTCATAATGAATTTCTATAGTTTGCGCATGCGTCCGGAAATAAGAAAAGCTTACTTCCACCGTTTTTTAAAATCAAAGCTTCTAGAAGGTTTACATGATTTATTAAAAAACAAGATTTTTTAGAAAATGTGTTTTATTTCATAAATGGAATCAACAAAGTATACACATTCTATGTCATAACGACTTTCTATAGTTTGCGCATGCGTCCGGAAATAAGAAAAGCTTACTTCCCCCGTTTTTTAAAATCATAGCTTCTAGAAGGTTTACATGATTTCGTAAAAAACACGAGTTTTTAGAAAATGCGTTTTATTTCGTAAATGGAATCAACAAAGTATGCACATTCTACATCATAACGAATTTCTATAGTTTGTGCATTCGTCCGGAAATAAGAAAAGCTTACTTCCCCCGTTTTTTAAAATCACAGCTTCTAGAATGTTTACATGATTTCTTAAAAAACACGAGTTTTTAGAAAATGTGTTTTATTTCATAAATGGAATCTACAAAGTATGCACATTCTACGTCATAACGAATTTCTATAGTTTGCGCATGCGTCCGGAAATAAGAAAAGCTTACTTCCACCATTTTTTAAAATCACAGTTCTAGAAGGTTTACATGATTTCGAAAAAAACACGAGTTTTTAGAAAATGTGTTTTATTTCATAAATGGAATCTACATTGTATGCACAGTCTACGTCATAACGACATTCTATATTTTGCGCATGCGTCCGGAAATAAGAAAAGCTTACTACCACCGTTTTTTAAAATCACAGCTTCTAGAAGGTTTACATGATTTCGTAAAAAACGCGAGCTTTTAGAAAATGTGTTTTATTTCATAAATGGAATCTACAAAGTATGGACATTCTACGTCATAACGACTTTCTATAGTTTGCGCATGCCTCCGGAAATAAGAAAAGCTTACTTCCACCGTTTTTTAAAATCACAGCTTCTAGAAGGTTTACATGATTTCGTAAAAACAACGAGTTTTTAGAAAATGTGTTTTAATTCATAAATGGAATCTACAAAGTATGCACATTCTACGTCATAACAACTTTCTATAGTTTGCGCATGCATCCGGAAATAAGAAAAGCTTACTTCCCCCATTTTTTAAAATCACGGCTTCTAGAAGGTTTACATGATTTCTTAAAAAACATGAGTTTTTAGAAAATTTGTTTTATTTCATAAATGGAATCAACAAAGTATGCACATTCTACGTCATAACGACTTTCTATAGTTTGCGCATGCGTTTGGAAATAAGAAAAGCTTACTTCCCCTGTTTTTTAAAATCACAGCTTCTAGAAGGTTTACATGATTTCTTAAAAAACATGAGTTTTTAGAAAATGTGTTTTATTTCATAAATAGAATCAACAAAGTACGCACATCCTACGTCATAACAACTTTCTATAGTTTGCGCATGCGTCCGGAAATAAGAAAATCTTAATTCCACCATTTTTTAAAATCACAGCTTATAGAAGGTTTACATGATTTCGTAAAAAACACGAGTTTTTAGAAAATGTGTTTTATTTCATAAATGGAATCTACAAAGTATGCACATTCTAAGTCATAACGACATTCTATAGTTTGCGCATGCGTCCGGAAATAAGAAAAGCTTACTTCCCCCGTTTTTTAAAATCACAGCTTCTAGAAAGTTTACATGATTTCCTAAAAAACACGAGTCTTTAGAAAATGTGTTTTATTTCATAAACGGAATCAACAAAGTATGCACATTGTACGTCATAACAACTTTCTATAGTTTGCGCATGCGTTTGGAAATAAGAAAAGCTTACTTCCCATGTTTTTTAAAATCACAGCTTCTAGAAGGTTTACATGATGTCTTAAAAAACACGAGTTTTTAGAAAATGTGTTTTATTTCATAAATGGAATCAAGAAAGTATGCACATTCTATGTCATAACGACTTTCTATAGTTTGCGCATGTGTTTGGAAATAAAAAAATCTTACTTCCCCCGCTTTTTAAAATCACAGCTTCTAGAAGGTTTACATGATTTCTTAAAAAACATGAGTTTTTAGAAAATGTGTTTTCTTTCATAGATGGAATCAACAAACTATGCACATTCTACGTCATAACGAATTTCTATAGTTTGCGCATGCATCCGGAAATAAGAAAAACTTACATCCACCATTTTTTAAAATCACAGCTTCTAGAAGGTTTACATGATTTCGTAAAAAAGACGAGTTTTTGAAAATGTGTTTTATTTCATAAATGGAATCTACAAAGTATACACATTCTACATCCTAACGACTTTCTATAGTTTGTGCATTTGTCCGGAAATAAGAAAAGCTTACTTCCACCATTTTTTAAAATCATAGCTTCTAGAAGGTTTACATGATTTCGAAAAAAACACGTGTTTTTAGAAAATGTGTTTTATTTCATAAATGGAATCTACAAAGTATGGACATTCTACGTCATAACGACATTCTATAGTTTGCGCATGCGTCCGGAAATAAGAAAAGCTTACTTCCACCATTTTTTAAAATCACAGCTTCTAGAAGGTTTACATGATCTCTTAAAAAACACGAGTTTTTAGAAAATGTGTTTTATTTCATAAATGGAATCAACAAAGTATGCACATTCTACATCCTAACGACTTTCTATAGTTTGTGCATTTGTCCGGAAATAAGAAAAGCTTACTTCCACCGTTTTTTAAAATCAGAGTTTCTAGAAGGTTTACATGATTTCGTAAAAAACATGAGTTTTTTAAAATGTGTTTTATTTCATAAATGGAATCTACAAAGTATGCACATTCTACGTTATAACGAATTTCTATGGTTTGCGCATGCGTTTTGAAAAAAGAAAAGCTTACTTCCCCCGTTTTTTAAAATCACAGCTTCTAGAAGGTTTACATGATTTCGTAAAAAACACGAGTTTTTAGAAAATGTGTTTTATTTCATAAATGGAATCTACAAAGTATGCACATGCTACGTCAGAACGACTTTCTATAGTTTGCGCATGCGTCCGGAAATAAGAAATCTTACTTCCCCGATTTTTTAAAATCACGGCTTCTAGAAGGTTTACATGATTTCTTAAAAACACGAGTTTTTAGAAAATGTGTTTTATTTCATAAATGGAATCTACAAAGTATGCACATTCTACATCATAACGACTTTCTATAGTTTGCGCATGCGTCCGGAAATAAAAAAAGCTTACTTCCACCGTTTTTTAAAATCACAACTTCTAGAAGGTTTACATGATTTCTTAAAAAACACGAGTTTTTAGAAAATGTGTTTTATTTCATCAATGGAATCAAGAAAGTATGCACATTCTACGTCATAACGACTTTCTATAGTTTGCGCATGCGGTTGGAAATAAGAAAAGCTTACTTCCACCGTTTTTTAAAATCACAGCTTCTAGAAGGTTTACATGATTTCGTAAAAAACGCGAGTTTTTAGAAAATGTGTTTTATTTCATAAATGGAATCTACAAAGTATGCACATTCTACATCATAACGACTTTCTATAGTTTGCGCATGCGTCCGGAAATAAAAAAAGCTTACTTCCACCGTTTTTTAAAATCACAACTTCTAGAAGGTTTACATGATTTCGTAAAAAACACGAGTTTTTAGAAAATGTGTTTTATTTCATAAATGGAATCAACAAAGTATGTACATTCTACGTCATAACGACTTTCTATACTTTGCGCATGCGTTTGGAAATAAGAAAAGCTTACTTCCCCCGTTTTTTAAAATCACAGCTTCTAGAAGGTTTACATGATTTCTTAAAAAACAAGAGTTTTTAGAAAATGTGTTTTATTTCATAAATGGAATCAACAAAGTATGCACATTCTGCGTCATAACGACTTTCTATAGTTTGCGCATGCGTTTGGAAATAAGAAAAGCTTAATTCCCCCTTTTTTTAAAATCACGGCTTCTAGAAGGTTTACATGATTTCTTAAAAAACACGAGTTTTTAGAAAATGTGTTTTATTTCATAAATGGAATCAAGAAAGTATGCACATTCTACGTCATAACAACTTTCTATACTTTGCGCATGCGTTTGGAAATAAGAAAAGCTTACTTCCCCCGTTTTTTAAAATCACAGCTTCTAGAAGGTTTACATGATTTCGTAAAAAACACGAGTTTTTAGAAAATGTGTTTTATTTCATAAATGGAATCTACAAAGTATTCACATTATACGTCATAACGACTTTCTATAGTTTGCGCATGCGTCCGGAAATAAGAAAAGCTTACTTCCCCCGTTTTTTAAAATCACAGCTTCTAGAAGGTTTACATGATTTCTTAAAAAACAAGAGTTTTTAGAAAATGTGTTTTATTTCATAAATGGAATCAACAAAGTATGCACATTCTGCGTCATAACGACTTTCTATAGTTTGCGCATGCGTTTGGAAATAAGAAAAGCTTAATTCCCCCTTTTTTTAAAATCACGGCTTCTAGAAGGTTTACATGATTTCTTAAAAAACACGAGTTTTTAGAAAATGTGTTTTATTTCATAAATGGAATCAAGAAAGTATGCACATTCTACGTCATAACAACTTTCTATACTTTGCGCATGCGTTTGGAAATAAGAAAAGCTTACTTCCCCCGTTTTTTAAAATCACAGCTTCTAGAAGGTTTACATGATTTCTTAAAAAACACGAGTTTTTAGAAAATGTGTTTTATTTCATAAATGGAATCAAGAAAGTACGCACATTTTACGTCATAACGACATTCTATAGTTTGCGCATGCGTCCAGAAATAAGCAAAGCTTACTTCCATCATTTTTTAAAATCACAGCTTCTAGAAGGATTACATGATTTCGGAAAAAACACGAGTTTTTAGAAAATGTGTTTTATTTCATAAATGGAATCTACAAAGTATGCACATTCTACGTCATAACGACATTCTATAGTTTGCGCATGCGTCCGGAAATAAGAAAAGCTTACTTCCACAGTTTTTTAAAATCACAGCTTCTAGAAGATTTACATGATTTCTTAAAAAACACGAGTCTTTAGAAAATGTGTTTTATTTCATAAATGGAATCAACAAATTATGCACATTCTGCATCATAACAACTTTCTATAGTTTGCGCATGTGTTTGGAAATAAGAAAAGCTTACTTCCCCTGTTTTTTAAAATCACAGCTTCTAGAAGGTTTACATGATTTCTTAAAAAACACGAGTTTTTAGAAAATGTGTTTTATTTCATAAATGGAATCAAGAAAGTATGCACATTCTACGTCATAACGACTTTCTATAGTTTGCGCATTCTTCCGGAAATAAGAAAAGCTTACTTCCCCCGTTTTTTAAAATCACAACTTCTAGAAGGTTTACATGATTTCTTAAAAAACACGAGTCTTTAGAAAATGTGTTTTATTTCATAAATGGAATCAACAAAGTATGCACATTCTGCATCATAACAACTTTCTATAGTTTGCGCATGTGTTTGGAAATAAGAAAAGCTTACTTCCCCTGTTTTTTAAAATCACAGCTTCTAGAAGGTTTACATGATTTCTTAAAAAACAAGAGTTTTTAGAAAATGTGTTTTATTTCATAAATGGAATCAAGAAAGTATGCACATTCTACATCATAACGACTTTCTATAATTTGCGCATGCGGTTGGAAATAAGAAAATCTTACTTCCCCCATTTTTTAAAATCACAGCTTCTAGAAGGTTTACATGATTTCTTAAAAAACACGAGTGTTTAGAAAATGTGTTTTATTTAATAAATGGAATCAACAAAGTATGCACATTCTGCGTCATAACGACTTTCTATAGTTTGCCCATGCGTTTGGAAATAAGAAAAGCTTAATTCCCCCTTTTTTTAAAATCACAGCTTCTAGAAGGTTTACACGATTTCTTAAAAAACACGAGTTTTTAGAAAATGTGTTTTATTTCCTAAATGGAATCAACAAAGTACGCACATTCTACGTAATAACGACTTTCTATAGTTTGCGCCTTCGTCTGGAAATAAGAAAAGCTTACTTCCCCCGTTTTTTAAAATCACAGCTTCTAGAAGGTTTAGATGAGTTCTTAAAAAAAACGAGTTTTTAGAAAATGTGTTTTCTTTCATAAATGGAATCAACAAAGTATGCACATTCTACGTCATAACGAATTTCTATAGTTTGCGCATGCGTCCAGAAATAAGAAAAGCTTACTTCCACCGTTTTTTAAAATCACAACTTCTAGAAGGTTTACATGATTTCTTAAAAAACACGAGTTTTTAGAAAATGTGTTTTATTTCATCAATGGAATCAAGAAAGTATGCACATTCTACGTCATAACGACTTTCTATAGTTTGCGCATGCGGTTGGAAATAAGAAAAGCTTACTTCCACCGTTTTTTAAAATCACAGCTTCTAGAAGGTTTACATGATTTCGTAAAAAACGCGAGTTTTTAGAAAATGTGTTTTATTTCATAAATGGAATCTACAAAGTATGGACATTCTACGTCATAACGACTTTCTATAGTTTGCGCATGCCTCCGGAAATAAGAAAAGCTTACTTCCACCGTTTTTTAAAATCACAGCTTCTAGAAGGTTTACATGATTTCGTAAAAACAACGAGTTTTTAGAAAATGTGTTTTAATTCATAAATGGAATCTACAAAGTATGCACATTCTACGTCATAACAACTTTCTATAGTTTGCGCATGCATCCGGAAATAAGAAAAGCTTACTTCCCCCATTTTTTAAAATCACGGCTTCTAGAAGGTTTACATGATTTCTTAAAAAACATGAGTTTTTAGAAAATGTGTTTTATTTCATAAATGGAATCAACAAAGTATGCACATTCTACGTCATAACGACTTTCTATAGTTTGCGCATGCGGTTGGAAATAAGAAAAGCTTACTTCCACCGTTTTTTAAAATCACAGCTTCTAGAAGGTTTACATGATTTCGTAAAAAACGCGAGTTTTTAGAAAATGTGTTTTATTTCATAAATGGAATCTACAAAGTATGGACATTCTACGTCATAACGATTTTCTATAGTTTGCGCATGCCTCCGGAAATAAGAAAAGCTTACTTCCACCGTTTTTTAAAATCACAGCTTCTAGAAGGTTTAGATGATTTCGTAAAAACAACGAGTTTTTAGAAAATGTGTTTTAATTCATAAATGGAATCTACAAAGTATGAACATTCTACGTCATAATGACTTTCTATAGTTTGCACATGCGTTTGGAAATAAGAAAAGCTTACTTCCCCCGTTTTTTAAAATCACAGCTTCTAGAAGGTTTACATGACTTCTTAAAAAACACGAGTTTTTAGAAAATGTGTTTTATTTCATAAATGGAATCAACAAAGTATGCACATTCTACGTCATAACGACTTTCTATAGTTTTCTCATGCCTCCGGAAATAAGAAAAGCTTACTTCCACCGTTTTTTAAAATCACAGCTTCTAGAAGGTTTACATGATTTCGTAAAAAACACGAGTTTTTAGAAAATGTGTTTTATTTCATAAATGGAATCAACAAACTATGCACATTCTACGTCATAACGACTTTCTATATTTTGCGCATGCGTTTGGAAATAAGAAAAGCTTACTTCCCCCGTTTTTTAAAATCACAGCTTCTAGAAGGTTTACGTGATTTCTTAAAAAACACGAGTTTTTAGAAAATGTGTTTTATTTCATAAATGGAATCAACAAAGTATGCACATTCTACGTCATAACGACTTTCTATAGCTTGCGCATGCGTCCGGAAATTAAAAAAGCTTACTTCCACCGTTTTTTAAAATCACAGCTTTTGGAAAGTTTACATGATTACTTAAAAAACACGATTTTTTAGAAAATGTGTTTTATTTCATAAATGGAGTCAACAAAGTATGCACATTCTACATCATAACGACTTTCTATAGTTTGCGCATGCATCCGGAAATAAGAAAAGCTTACTTCCACCATTTTTTAAAATCACAGCTTCTAGAAGGTTTACATGATTTCTTAAAAAACACGAGCTTTTAGAAAATGTGTTTTATTTCATCAATGGAATCAACAAAGTATGTACATTCTACGTCATAACGACTTTCTATACTTTGCGCATGCGTCCGGAAATAAGAAAAGCTTATTTCCCCCGTTTTTTAAAATCACAGCTTCTAGAAGGTTTAGATGATTTTTTTAAAAACACGAGTTTTTAGAAAATGTGTTTTATTTCATAAATAGAATGAACAAAGTATGCATATTCTATGTGATAATGACTTTATATAGATTGCGCATGCGTCCGGAAATAAGAAAAGCTTACTTCCACCGTTTTTTAAAATCACAGCTTCTAGAAGGTTTACATGATTTCGTAAAAAACACGAGTTTTTAGAAAATGTGTTTTATTTCATAAATGGAATCTACAAAGTATTCACATTATACGTCATAATGACTTTCTATAGTTTGCGCATGCGTCCGGAAATAAGAAAAGCTTACTTCCCCCATTTTTTAAAATCACAGCTTCTAGAAGTTTTACATGATTTCGTAAAAAACACGAGTTTTTAGAAAATGTGTTTTATTTCATAAATGGAATCTACAAAGTATGCAGGTTCTACGTCATAATGACTTTCTATAGTTTGCGCATGCGTTTGGAAATACGAAAAGCTTACTTCCCCCGTTTTTTAAAATCACAGCTTCTAGAAGATGTACATGATTTCGTAAAAAACACGAGTTTTTAGAAAATGTGTTTTATTTCATAAATGGAATCTACAAAGTATGCACATTCTACGTCATAACAACTTTCTATAGTTTGCGCATGCATTTGGAAATAAGAAAAGCTTACTTCCCCCGTTTTTTAAAATCACAGCTTCTAGAAGGTTTACATGACTTCTTAAAAAACACGAGTTTTTAGAAAATGTGTTTTATTTCATAAATGGAATCAACAAAGTATGCAGATTCTACATCATAACGACTTTCTATAGTTTGCTCATGCGTCCGGAAATAAGAAATCTTACTTCCCCCGTTTTTTAAAATCACAGCTTCTAGAAGGTTTTCATGATTTCTTAAAAAACACGAGTTTTTAGAAAATGTGTTTTATTTCATAAATGGAATCAACAAAGTATGCACATTCTACGTCATAACGACTTTCTATAGTTTGAGCATGCGTTTGGAAATGAGAAAAGCTTACTTCCCCCGTTTTTTAAAATCACAGCTTCTAGAAGGTTTACATGATTTCTTAAAAAACAAGAGTTTTTAGAAAATGTGTTTTATTTCATAAATGGAATCAACAAAGTATGCACATTCTACGTCATAACGACTTTCTATAGTTTGCGCATGCGTCCGGAAATAAGAAAAGCTTACTTCCACCGTTTTTTAAAATCACAGCTTCTAGAAGGTTTACATGATTTCGTAAAAAACACGAGTTTTTAGAAAATGTGTTTTATTTCATAAATGGAATCTACAAAGTATGCACATTCTACGTCATAACGACTTTCTATAGTTTGCGCATGCGTCCGGAAATAAGAAAAGCTTACTTCCACCGTTTTTTAAAATCAAAGCTTCTAGAAGGTTTACATGATTTATTAAAAAACAAGAGTTTTTAGAAAATGTGTTTTATTTCATAAATGGAATCAACAAAGTATGCACATTCTACGTCATAACGACTTTCTATAGTTTGCGCATGCGTCCGGAAATAAGAAAAGCTTACTTCCCCCGTTTTTTAAAATCATAGCTTCTAGAAGGTTTACATGATTTCGTAAAAAACACGAGTTTTTAGAAAATGCGTTTTATTTCGTAAATGGAATCCTCAAAGTATGCACATTCTACGTCATAATGACTTTCTATAGTTTGCGCATGCGTCCGGAAATAAGAAAAGCTTACTTCCACAGTTTTTTAAAATCACAGGTTCTAGAAGGTTTACATGATTTCTTAAAAAACACGAGTTTTTAGAAAATGTGTTTTATTTCATAAATGGAATCAACAAAGTATGCACATTCTACGTCATAACGACTTTCTTTAGTTTGCGCATTCATCCGGAAATAAGAAAAGCTTACTTCCACCGTTTTTTAAAATCACAGCTTCTAGAAGGTTTACATGATTTATTGAAAAACACGAGTTTTTAGAAAATGCGTTTTATTTCATAAATGGAATCTACAAAGTATGCACATTCTACGTCATCATGAATTTCTATAGTTTGCGCATGCGTCCGAAAATAAGAAAAGCTTACTTCCCCCGTTTTTTAAAATCACAGATCTAGAAGGTTTACATGATTTCGTAAAAAACACGAGTTTTTAGAAAATGTGTTTTATTTCATAAATGGAATCTACAAAGTATGCACATTCTAGGTCATAACGACTTTCTATAGTTTGCGCATGCGTCCGGAAATAGGAAAAGCTTACTTCCCCCATTTTTTAAAATCACAGCTTCTAGAAGGTTTACATGATTTCTTAAAAAACATGAGTTTTTAGAAAATGTGTTTTATTTCATAATGGAATCTACAAAGTATGCACATTCTACGTCATAACGACTTTCTATAGTTTGCGCATGCGTCTGGAAATAAGCAAAGCTTACTTCCCCCGTTTTTTAAAATCAGAGCTTCTAGAAGGTTTACATGATTTCTTAAAAAACACGAGTTTTTAGAAAATGTGTTTTATTTCATAAATGGAATCAACAAAGTATGCACATTCTATGTCATATCGACTTTCTATAGTTTCCGCATGTGTTTGGAAATAAGAAAAGCTTACTTCCCCCGTTTTTTAAAATCACAGCTTCTAGAAGGTTTACATGGTTTCTTAAAAAACACGAGTTTTTAGAAAATGTGTTTTATTTCATAAATGGAATCAACAAAGTATGCACATTCTATGTCATTTCGACTTTCTATAGTTTGCGCACTCGTCCGGAAATAAGAAAAGCTTACTTCCACCGTTTTTTAAAATCACAGCTTCTAGAAGGCTTAAATGATTCTTAAAAAACATGAGTTTTTAGAAAATGTGTTTTATTTCATAAATGGAATCAACAAAGTATGCACATTCTACGTCATAACGACTTTCTATAGTTTGCGCCTTCGTCCGGAAATAAGAAAAGCTCACTTCCACCATTTTTTAAAATCACAGCTTCTAGAAGGTTTACGTGATTTCTTAAAAAACATGAGTTTTTAGAAAATGTGTTTTATTTCATAAATGGAATCAACAAAGTATGCACATTCTACGTCATAACGACTTTCTATAGTTTGCGCATTCATCCGGAAATAAGAAAAGCTTACTTCCACCTTTTTTTAAAATCACAGCTTCTAGAAGTTTACATGATTTCGTAAAAAAAACGAGTTTTTGGAAAATGTTTTTTATTTCATAAATGGAATCTACAAAGTATGCACATTATACGTCATGACGACTTTCTATATTTTTCACATGCGTCCGGAAATAAGAAAGACTTACTTCCATCGTTTTTTAAAATCACAGCTTCTAGAAGGTTTACATGATTTCTTAAAAAACACGAGTTTTTAGAAAATGTGTTTTAGTTCATAAATTGAATCAACAAAGTATACACATTATACGTCATAACGACTTTGTATAGTTTGCGCATGCGTCCGGAAATAAGAAAAGCTTACTTCCACAGTTTTTTAAAATCACAGCTTCTAGAAGGTGTACATGATTTCGTAAAAAACACGAGTTTTTAGAAAATGTATTTTATTTCATAAATGGAATCTACAAAGTATGCACATTCTACGTCATAACGAATTTATATAGTTTGCGCATGCGTCCAGAAATAAAAAAAGCTTACTTCCCCCGTTTTTTATTTTCACAGCTTTTAGAAGGTTTACATGATTTCTTAAAAAACACGAGTTTTTAGAGAATGTGTTTTATTTCATAAATGGAATCAACAAAGTATGCACATTTTACGTCATAATGACTTTCTATAGTTTGCGCATGCGTTTGGAAATAAGAAAAGCTTACTTCCCCTGTTTTTTAAAATCATAGCTTCTAGAAGGTTTACATTGTTTCTTAAAAAACACGAGTTTTTAGAAAATGTGTTTTATTTCATAAATGGAATCAAAAAAGTATGCACATTCTACGTCATAACGACTTTCTATAGTTTGCGCATGCGTCCGAAAATAAGAAAAGCTTACTTCCCCCATTTTTTAAAATCACAGCTTCTAGAAGGTTTACATGATTTCGTAAAAAACACGAGTTTTTAGAAAATGTGCTTTATTTCATAAATGGAATCTACAAAGTATGCACATTCAACGTCATAACGACTTTCTATAGTTTGCGCATGCGTCCGGAAATAAGAAAAGCTTACTTCCCCCGTTTTTTAAAATCACAGCTTCTAGAAGTTTTACATGATTTCGTAAAAAACACGAGTTTTTAGAACATGTGTTTTATTTCATAAATGGAATCTACAAAGTATGCAGATTCTACGTTATAACGACTTTCTATAGTTTGCGCATGCGTTTGGAAATACGAAAAGCTTACTTCCCCCGTTTTTTAAAATCACAGCTTCTAGAAGATGTACATGATTTTGTAAAAAACACGAGTTTTTAGAAAATGTGTTTTATTTCATAAATGGAATCTACAAAGTATGCACATTCTACGTCATAACAACTTTCTATAGTTTGCGCATGCATTTGGAAATAAGAAAAGCTTACTTCCCCCGTTTTTTAAAATCACAGCTTCTAGAAGGTTTACATGACTTCTTAAAAAACACGAGTTTTTAGAAAATGTGTTTTATTTCATAAATGGAATCAACAAAGTATGCAGATTCTACATCATAACGACTTTCTATAGTTTGCTCATGCGTCCGGAAATAAGAAATCTTACTTCCCCCGTTTTTTAAAATCACAGCTTCTAGAAGGTTTTCATGATTTCTTAAAAAACACGAGTTTTTAGAAAATGTGTTTTATTTCATAAATGGAATCAACAAAGTATGCACATTCTACGTCATAACGACTTTCTATAGTTTGAGCATGCATTTGGAAATGAGAAAAGCTTACTTCCCCCGTTTTTTAAAATCACAACTTCTAGAAGGTTTACATGATTTCTTAAAAAACAAGAGTTTTTAGAAAATGTGTTTTATTTCATAAATGGAATCAACAAAGTATGCACATTCTACGTCATAACGACTTTCTATAGTTTGCGCATGCGTCCGGAAATAAGAAAAGCTTACTTCCACCGTTTTTTAAAACCACAGCTTCTAGAAGGTTTACATGATTTCGTAAAAAACACGAGTTTTTAGAAAATGTGTTTTATTTCATAAATGGAATCTACAAAGTATGCACATTCTACGTCATAACGACTTTCTATAGTTTGCGCATGCGTCCGGAAATAAGAAAAGCTTACTTCCACCGTTTTTTAAAATCAAAGCTTCTAGAAGGTTTACATGATTTATTAAAAAACAAGAGTTTTTAGAAAATGTGTTTTATTTCATAAATGGAATCAACAAAGTATGCACATTCTACGTCATAACGACTTTCTATAGTTTGCGCATGCGTCCGGAAATAAGAAAAGCTTACTTCCCCCGTTTTTTAAAATCATAGCTTCTAGAAGGTTTACATGATTTCGTAAAAAACACGAGTTTTTAGAAAATGCGTTTTATTTCGTAAATGGAATCCTCAAAGTATGCACATTCTACGTCATAATGACTTTCTATAGTTTGCGCATGCGTCCGGAAATAAGAAAAGCTTACTTCCACAGTTTTTTAAAATCACAGGTTCTAGAAGGTTTACATGATTTCTTAAAAAACACGAGTTTTTAGAAAATGTGTTTTATTTCATAAATGGAATCAACAAAGTATGCACATTCTTCGTCATAACGACTTTCTTTAGTTTGCGCATTCGTCCGGAAATAAGAAAAGCTTACTTCCACCGTTTTTTAAAATCACAGCTTCTAGAAGGTTTACATGATTTATTGAAAAACACGAAATTTTAGAAAATGCGTTTTATTTCATAAATGGAATCTACAAAGTATGCACATTCTACGTCATCATGAATTTCTATAGTTTGCGCATGCGTCCGAAAATAAGAAAAGCTTACTTCCCCCGTTTTTTAAAATCACAGATCTAGAAGGTTTACATGATTTCGTAAAAAACACGAGTTTTTAGAAAATGTGTTTTATTTCATAAATGGAATCTACAAAGTATGCACATTCTAGGTCATAACGACTTTCTATAGTTTGCGCATGCGTCTGGAAATAAGCAAAGCTTACTTCCCCCGTTTTTTAAAATCAGAGCTTCTAGAAGGTTTACATGATTTCTTAAAAAACACGAGTTTTTAGAAAATGCGTTTTATTTCATAAATGGAATCAACAAAGTATGCACATTCTATGTCATATCGACTTTCTATAGTTTCCGCATGTGTTTGGAAATAAGAAAAGCTTACTTCCCCCGTTTTTTAAAATCACAGCTTCTAGAAGGTTTACATGGTTTCTTAAAAAACATGAGTTTTTAGCAAATGTGTTTTATTTCATAAATGGAATCAACAAAGTATGCACATTCTATGTCATTTCGACTTTCTATAGTTTGCGCACTCATCCGGAAATAAGAAAAGCTTACTTCCACCGTTTTTTAAAATCACAGCTTCTAGAAGGCTTAAATGATTCTTAAAAAACATGAGTTTTTAGAAAATGTGTTTTATTTCATAAATGGAATCAACAAAGTATGCACATTCTACGTCATAACGACTTTCTATAGTTTGCGCCTTCGTCCGGAAATAAGAAAAGCTCACTTCCACCATTTTTTAAAATCACAGCTTCTAGAAGGTTTACGTGATTTCTTAAAAAACATGAGTTTTTAGAAAATGTGTTTTATTTCATAAATGGAATCAACAAAGTATGCACATTCTAAGTCATAACGACTTTCTATAGTTTGCGCACTCGTCCGGAAATAAGAAAAGCTTACTTCCACCGTTTTTTAAAATCACAGCTTCTAGAAGGCTTAAATGATTCTTAAAAAACATGAGTTTTTAGAAAATGTGTTTTATTTCATAAATGGAATCAACAAAGTATGCACATTCTACGTCATAACGACTTTCTATAGTTTGCGCCTTCGTCCGGAAATAAGAAAAGCTCACTTGCACCATTTTTTAAAATCACAGCTTCTAGAAGGTTTACGTGATTTCTTAAAAAACATGAGTTTTTAGAAAATGTGTTTTATTTCATAAATGGAATCAACAAAGTATACACATTATACGTCATAACGACTTTGTATAGTTTGCGCATGCGTCCGGAAATAAGAAAATCTTACTTCCACAGTTTTTTAAAATCACAGCTTCTAGAAGGTGTACATGATTTCGTAAAAAACACGAGTTTTTAGAAAATGTATTTTATTTCATAAATGGAATCTACAAAGTATGCACATTCTACGTCATAACGAATTTATATAGTTTGCGCATGCGTCGAGAAATAAAAAAAGCTTACTTCCCCCGTTTTTTATTTTCACAGCTTTTAGAAGGTTTACATGATTTCTTAAAAAACACGAGTTTTTAGAGAATGTGTTTTATTTCATAAATGGAATCAACAAAGTATGCACATTTTACGTCATAATGACTTTCTATAGTTTGCGCATGCGTTTGGAAATAAGAAAAGCTTACTTCCCCTGTTTTTTAAAATCATAGCTTCTAGAAGGTTTACATTGTTTCTTAAAAAACACGAGTTTTTAGAAAATGTGTTTTATTTCATAAATGGAATCAAAAAAGTATGCACATTCTACGTCATAACGACTTTCTATAGTTTGCGCATGCGTCCGAAAATAAGAAAAGCTTACTTCCCCCATTTTTTAAAATCACAGCTTCTAGAAGGTTTACATGATTTCGTAAAAAACACGAGTTTTTAGAAAATGTGCTTTATTTCATAAATGGAATCTACAAAGTATGCACATTCTACGTCATAACGACTTTCTATAGTTTGCGCATGCGTCCGGAAATAAGAAAAGCTTACTTCCCCCGTTTTTTAAAATCACAGCTTCTAGAAGGTTTACATGATTTCTTAAAAAACACGAGTTTTTAGAAAATGTGTTTTATTTAATAAATGGAATCAACAAAGTATGCACATTCTACGTCATAACGAATTTCTGTAGTTTGCGTATGCGTCCAGAAATAAGAAAAACTTACTTCCACCGGTTTTTAAAATCACAGCTTCTAGAAGGTTTACATGATTTCTTAAAAAACATGAGTTTTTAGAAAATGTGTTTTATTTCATAAATGGAATCTGCAAAGTTTGCACATTCTACGTCATAACGACTTTCTATAGTTTGCGCATGCGTTTGGAAATAAGAAAAGCTTACTTCCCCCGTTTTTTAAAATCACAGCTTCTAGAAGGTTTACATGATTTCTTAAGAAACACGAGTTTTTAGAAAATGTGTTTTATTTCATAAATGGAATCTACAAAGTGTGCACATTCTACGTCATAACGAATTTATATAGTTTGCGCAAGCGTCCGGAAAAAAGAAAAGCTTACTTCCCCCGTTTTTTAAAATCACAGCTTCTAGATGGTTTACATGATTTCTTGAAAAACACGAGTTTTTAGAAAATGTTTTTTATTTCATAAATGGAATCAACAAAGTATGCACATTCTACGTCATAACGACTTTCTATAGTTTGCGCATTCGTCCGGAAATAAGAAAAGCTTACTTCCACTGTTTTTTAAAATCACAGCTTCTAGAAGGTTTACATGATTTAGTAAAAAAATGAGTTTTTGGAAAATGTTTTTTATTTCATAAATGGAATCTACAAAGTATGCACATTCTACTTCATAACGACTTTCTATAGTTTTCGCATGCGTCCGTAAATAAGAAAAGCTTACTTCCACCGTTTTTTAAAATCACAGCTTGTAGAAGGTTTACATGATTTATTAAAAAACACGAGTTTTTAGAAAATGTGTTTTATTTCATAAATGGAATCAACAAAGTATGCACATTCTACATCATAACGACTTTCTATAGTTTGCGCATGCTTTTGGAAATAAGAAAAGCTTACTTCCCCCGTTTTTTAAAATTACAGCTATTAGAAGGTTTACACGATTTGTTAAAAAACACGAGTATTTAGTAAATGTGTTTTATTTCATAAATGGAATCAACAAAGTATTCACATTCTACGTCATAACGACTTTCTATAGTTTGTGCATGCGTACGGCAGTAAGAAAAGCTTACTTCCCCCGTTTTTTAAAATCATAGCTTCTAGAAGGTTTACATGATTTAGTGAAAAACACGAGTTTTTAGAAAATGATTTTTATTTCATAAATGGAATCTAAAAAGTATGCACATTCTACGTCATAACGACTTTCTATAGTTTTCCATGCATCCGAAAATAAGAAAAGCTTACTTCCCCCGTTTTTTAAAATCACAGATCTAGAAGGTTTACATGATTTCGTAAAAAACACGAGTTTTTCTAAAATGTGTTTTATTTAATAAATGGAATCAACAAAGTATGCACATTCTACGTCATAACGAATTTCTGTAGTTTGCGTATGCGTCCAGAAATAAGAAAAACTTACTTCCACCGGTTTTTAAAATCACAGCTTCTAGAAGGTTTACATGATTTCTTAAAAAACATGAGTTTTTAGAAAATGTGTTTTATTTCATAAATGGAATCTGCAAAGTTTGCACATTCTACGTCATAACGACTTTCTATAGTTTGCGCATGCGTTTGGAAATAAGAAAAGCTTACTTCCCCCGTTTTTTAAAATCACAGCTTCTAGATGGTTTACATGATTTCTTGAAAAACACGAGTTTTTAGAAAATGTTTTTTATTTCATAAATGGAATCAACAAAGTATGCACATTCTACGTCATAACGACTTTCTATAGTTTGCGCATTCGTCCGGAAATAAGAAAAGCTTACTTCCACTGTTTTTTAAAATCACAGCTTCTAGAAGGTTTACATGATTTAGTAAAAAAATGAGTTTTTGGAAAATGTTTTTTATTTCATAAATGGAATCTACAAAGTATGCACATTCTACTTCATAACGACTTTCTATAGTTTTCGCATGCGTCCGTAAATAAGAAAAGCTTACTTCCACCGTTTTTTAAAATCACAGCTTGTAGAAGGTTTACATGATTTATTAAAAAACACGAGTTTTTAGAAAATGTGTTTTATTTCATAAATGGAATCAACAAAGTATGCACATTCTACATCATAACGACTTTCTATAGTTTGCGCATGCTTTTGGAAATAAGAAAAGCTTACTTCCCCCGTTTTTTAAAATTACAGCTATTAGAAGGTTTAGACGATTTGTTAAAAAACACGAGTATTTAGTAAATGTGTTTTATTTCATAAATGGAATCAACAAAGTATTCACATTCTACGTCATAACGACTTTCTATAGTTTGTGCATGCGTACGGCAGTAAGAAAAGCTTACTTCCCCCGTTTTTTAAAATCATAGCTTCTAGAAGGTTTACATGATTTAGTGAAAAACACGAGTTTTTAGAAAATGATTTTTATTTCATAAATGGAATCTAAAAAGTATGCACATTCTACGTCATAACGACTTTCTATAGTTTTCCATGCATCCGAAAATAAGAAAAGCTTACTTCCCCCGTTTTTTAAAATCACAGATCTAGAAGGTTTACATGATTTCGTAAAAAACACGAGTTTTTCTAAAATGTGTTTTATTTCATAAATGGAAACTACAAAGTATGCACATTCTAGGTCATAACGACTTTCTATAGTTTGCGCATGCATCCGGAAATAAGAAAAGCTTACTTCCCCCGTTTTTTAAAATCAGAGGTTCTAGAAGGTTTACATGATTTATTAAAAAACATGAGTTTTTAGAAAATGTGTTTTATTTCATAAATGGAATCAACAAAGTATGCACATTCTATGTCATATCGACTTTCTATAGTTTGCGCATGTGTTTGGAAATAAGAAAAGCTTACTTACCCCGTTTTTTAAAATCACAGCTTCTAGAAGGTTTACATGATTTCTTAAAAAACACGAGTGATTAGAAAATGTGTTTTATTTCATAAATGGAATCAACAAAGTATGCACATTCTACGTCATAACAACTTTCTATAGTTTGCGCATGCGTTTGGAAATAAGAAAAGCTTACTTCCCCCATTTTTTAAAATCACAGCTTCTAGAAGGTTTACATGATTTCTTAAAAAACACGAGTTTTTAGAAAATGTGTTTTATTTCATAAATGGAATCAACAAAGTATTCATATTCTACGTCATAACGACTTTCTATAGTTTGCGCATGCGTCCGGAAATAAGAAAAGCTTACTTCCACCGTTTTTTAAAATCACAGCTTCTAGAAGGTTTACATGATTTCGTAAAAAACACGAGTTTTTAGAAAATGTGTTTTATTTCATAAATGGAATCAACAAAGTATACATATTCTACCTCATAACGACTTTCTATAGTTTGCGCATGCGTCCGGAAATAAGAAAAGCTTACTTCCACCGTTTTTTAAAATCACAGCTTCTAGAAGGTTTACATGATTTCTTAAAAAACACGAGTTTTTAGAAAATGTGTTTTATTTCATAAATGGAATAAAAAAAGTGTGCACATTCTACGTCATAACGACTTTCTATAGTTTGCGCATGCGTCCGGAAATAAGAAAAGCTTACTTCCACCGTTTTTTAAAATCACAGCATCTAGAAGGTTTACATGATTTCTTAAAAAACACGAGTTTTTAGAAAATGTGTTTTATTTCATAAATGGAATCAACTAAGTATGCATATTCTACGTCATAACGACTTTCTATAGTTTGCGCATGCGTCCGGAAATAAGAAAAGCTTACTTCCACCGTTTTTTAAAATCACAGCTTCTAGAAGGTTTGAATGATTTCTTAAAAAACACGAGTTTTTAGAAAATGTGTTTTATTTCATAAATTCAATCAACAAAGTATGCACATTCTACGTCATAACGACTTTCTATAGTATTCGCATTTGTCCGGAAATAAGAAAAGCTTACTTCCACCATTTTTTAAAATCACAGCTTCTAGAAGGTTTACATGCTTTCGTAAAAAACACGAGTTTTTAGAAAATGTTCTTTATTTCATCAATGGAATCTACAAAGTATGCACATTCTACGTCATAACGACTTTCTATAGTTTGCGCATGCGTCTGGAAATAAGAAAAGCTTACTTCCCCCGATTTTTAAAATCACGTCTTCTAGAAGGTTTACATGATTTCGTAAAAAACACTAGTTTTTAGAAAATGTGTTTTATTTCATAAATGGAATCTACAAAGTATCCACATTCTACGTCATAACGACTTTCTATAGTTTGCGCATGCGTCCGGAAATAAGAAAAGCTTACTTCCCCCGTTTTTTAAAATCACAGCTTCTAGAAGGTTTACATGATTTCTTAAAAAACAGGAGTTTTTAGAAAATGTGTTTTATTTCATAAATGGAATCAACAAAGTATGCACATTCTACGTCATAACGACTTTCTATAGTTTGCGCATGCATTTGGAAATAAGAAAAGCTTACTTCCCCCGTTTTTTAAAATCACAGCTTCTAGAAGGTTTACATGATTTCTTAAAAAACACGAGTTTTTAGAAAATGTGTTTTATTTCATAAATGGAATCAACAAAGTATGCACATTCTACATCATAACGATTTTCTATAGTTTGCGCATGTGTCCGGAAATAAGAAAGTCTTACTTCCACCATTTTTTAAAATCACTACTTCTAGAAGGTTTACATTTCGTAAAAAACACGAGTTTTTAGAAAATGTGTTTTATTTCATAAATGGAATCTACAAAGTATGCACATTCTACGTCATAACGACTTTCTATAGTTTGCGCATGCGTCCGGAAATAAGAAAAGCTTACTTCCCCCATTTTTTAAAATCACAGCTTCTAGAAGGTTTACATGATTTCTTAAAAAACACGAGTTTTTAGAAAATGTGTTTTATTTCATAAACGGAATCAACAAAGTATGCACATTCTACGTCATAACGACTTTCTATAGTTTGCGCATGCGTTTCGAAATAAGAAAAGCTTACTTCCCCCGTTTTTTAAAATCACAGCTTCTAGAACGTTTACATGATTTGTTAAAAAACATGAGTTTTTAGAAAATGTGTTTTATTTCATAAATGGAATCAACAAAGTATGCACATTCTACGTCATAACGAGTTTCTATAGTTTGCGCATGCGTCTGGAAATAAGAAAAGCTTACTTCCACCGTTTTTTAAAATCACAGCTTCTAGAAGGTTTACATGATTTCTTAAAAAACACGAGTTTTTGGAAAATGTGTTTGATTTCATAAATTGAATCAACAAAGTATACACATTATACGTCATAACGACTTTCTATAGTTTGCGCATTCGTCCGGAAATAAGAAAACCTTACTTCCACCGTTTTTTGAAATCACAGCTTCTAGAAGGTTTACATGATTTCGTAAAAAACACGAGTTTTTACAAAATGTGCTTTATTTCATAAATGGAATCTACAAATTATGCACATTCTACGTCATAACGACTTTCTATAGTTTGCGCATGCGTCCGGAAATAAGAAAAGCTTACTTCACCCGTTTTTTAATATCACAGCTTCTAGAAGGTTTACATGATTTCTTAAAAAACACAAGTTTTTAGAAAATGTGCTTTATTTCATAAATGGAATCAACAAAGTATTCACATTCTACGTCATAACGACTTTCTATAGTTTGCGCATGCGTCCGGAAATAAGAAAAGCTTAGTTCCACCGTTTTTTAAAATCACAGCTTCTAGAAGGTTTACATGATTTCGTAAAAAACACGAGTTTTTAGAAAATTTGTTTTATTTCATAAATGGAATCTACAAAGTATGCACATTCTACGTCATAACGACTTTCTATAGTTTGTGCATGCGTCCAGAAATAAGAAAACCTTACTTCCACCGTTTTTTGAAATCACAGCTTCTAGAAGGTTTACATGATTTCGTAAAAAACACGAGTTTTTAAAAAATGTGCTTTATTTCATAAATGGAATCTAAAAATTATGCACATTCTACGTCATAACGACTTTCTATAGTTTGTGCATGCGTCCGGAAATAAGAAAAGGTTACTTCTTCCCCCGTTTTTTAATATCCCAGCTTCTAGAAGGTTTACATGATTTCTTAAAAAACACAAGTTTTTAGAAAATGTGTTTTATTTCATAAATGGAATCAACAAAGTATTCACATTCTACGTCATAACGACTTTCTATAGTTTGTGCATGCGTTTGGAAATAAGAAAAGCTTACTTCCACCGTTTTTTAAAATCACAGCTTCTAGAAGGTTTACATGATTTCTTAAAAAACACGAGTTTTTAGAAAATGTGTTTTATTTCATAAATGGAATCAACAAAGTATGCACATTCTACGTCATAACGACTTTCTATAGTTTGCGCATGCGTCCGAAAATAAGAAAAGCTTACTTCCACCGTTTTTTAAAATCACAGCTTCTAGAAGGTTTACATGATTTCGTAAAAAACACGAGTTTTTAGAAAATGTGTTTTATTTCATAAATGGAATCAACAAAGTATGCATATTCTACGTCATAACGACTTTCTATAGTTTGCGCATGCGTCCGGAAATAAGAAAAGCTTACTTCCACCGTTTTTTAAAATCACAGCTTCTAGAAGGTTTACATGATTTCTTAAAAAACACGAGTTTTTAGAAAATGTGTTTCATTTCATAAATTGAATCAACAATGTATGCAAATTATACGTCATAACAACTTTCTATAGTTTGCGCATTCGTCCGGAAATAAGAAAACCTTACTTCCACCGTTTTTTGAAATCACAGCTTCTAGAAGGTTTACATGATTTCATAAAAAACACGAGTTTTTACAAAATGTGCTTTATTTCATAAATGGAATCTACAAATTATGCACAATCTACGTCATAACGACTTTCTATAGTTTGCGCATGCGTCCGGAAATAAGAAAAGCTTACTTATCCCGTTTTTTAATATCACAGCTTCTAGAAGGTTTACATGATTTCTTAAAAAACACAAGTTTTTAGAAAATGTGTTTTATTTCATAAATGGAATCAACAAAGTATTCACATTCTACGTCATAACGACTTTCTATAGTTTGCGCATGCGTTTGGAAATAAGAAAAGCTTACTTCCACCGTTTTTTAAAATCACAGCTTCTAGAAGGTTTACATGATTTCTTAAAAGACACGAGTTTTTAGAAAATGTGTTTTATTTCATAAATGGAATCAACAAAGTATGCACATTCTACGTCATAACGACTTTCTATAGTTTGCGCATGCATCCAGAAATAAGAACAGCTTACTTCCCCCGTTTTTTAAAATCACGGCTTCTAGAAGGTTTACATGATTTCGTAAAAAACACTAGTTTTTAGAAAATGTGTTTTATTTCATAAATGGAATCTACAAAGTATGCACATTCTACGTGATAACGACTTTCTATAGTTTGCGCATGCGTCCGGAAATAAGAAAAGCTTACTTCCCCCGTTTTTTAAAATCACAGCTTCTAGAAGGTTTACATGATTTCTTAAAAAACACGAGTTTTTAGAAAATGTGTTTTATTTCATAAATGGAATCAACAAAGTATGCACATTCTAAGTCATAACGACTTTCTATAGTTTGCGCATGCATTTGGAAATAAGAAAAGCTTACTTCCCCCGTTTTTTAAAATCACAGCTTCTAGAAGGTTTACATGATTTCTTAAAAAACACGAGTTTTTAGAAAATGTGTTTTATTTCATAAATGGAATCAAAAAAGAATGCACATTCTACGTCATAACAACTTTCTATAGTTTGCGCATGTGTCCGGAAATAAGAAAATCTTACTTCCACCGTTTTTTAAAATCACTACTTCTAGAAGGTTTACATTTCGTAAAAAACATGAGTTTTTAGAAAATGTGTTTTATTTCATAAATGGAATCTACAAAGTATGCACATTCTACGTCATAACGACTTTCTATAGTTTGCGCATGCGTCCGGAAATAAGAAAAGCTTACTTCCCCCATTTTTTGAAATCACAGCTTCTAGAAGGTTTACATGATTTCTTAAAAAACACGAGTTTTTAGAAAATGTGTTTTATTTCATAAATGGAATCAACAAAGTATGCACATTCTACGTCATAATGACTTTCTATAGTTTGCGCATGCGTTTCGAAATAAGAAAAGCTTACTTCCCCCGTTTTTTAAAATCACAACTTCTGGAAGGTTTACAAGATTTGTTAAAAAACACGAGTTTTTAGAAAATGTGTTTTATTTCATAAATGGAATCAACAAAGTATGCACATTCTACGTCATAACGACTTTCTATAGTTTGCGCATGCGTCTGGAAATAAGAAAAGCTTACTTCCACCGTTTTTTAAAATCACAGCTTCTAGAAGATTTACATGATTTCTTAAAAAACACGAGTTTTTGGAAAATGTGTTTGATTTCATAAATTGAATCAACAAAGTATGCACATTATACGTCATAACGACTTTCTATAGTTTGCGCATTCGTCCGGAAATAAGAAAACCTTACTTCCACCGTTTTTTGAAATCACAGCTTCTAGAAGGTTTACATGATTTCGTAAAAAACACGAGTTTTTACAAAATGTGCTTTATTTCATAAATGGAATCTACAAATTATGCACATTCTACGTCATAACGACTTTCTATAGTTTGCGCATGCGTCCGGAAATAAGAAAAGCTTACTTCCCCCGTTTTTTAATATCACAGCTTCTAGAAGGTTTACATGATTTCCTAAAAAACACAAGTTTTTAGAAAATGTGTTTTATTTCATAAATGGAATCAACAAAGTATTCACATTCTACGTCATAACGACTTTCTATAGTTTGCGCATGCGTTTGGAAATAAGAAAAGCTTACTTCCACCGTTTTTTAAAATCACAGCTTCTAGAAGGTTTACATGATTTCTTAAAAAACACGAGTTTTTAGAAAATGTGTTTTATTTCATAAATGGAATCAACAAAGTATGCACATTCTACATCATAACGACTTTCTATAGTTTGCGCATGCGTCCGGAAATAAGAAAAGCTTACTTCCACCGTTTTTTAAAATCACAGCTTCTAGAAGGTTTACATGATTTCGTAAAAAACACGAGTTTTTAGAAAATGTGTTTTATTTCATAAATGGAATCTACAAAGTATGCACATTCTACGTCATAACGACTTTCTATAGTTTGCGCTTGCGTCCAGAAATAAGAAAAGCTTACTTCCCCCGTTTTTTAAAATCACAGCTTCTAGAAGGTTTACATGATTTCGTAAAAAACACGAGTTTTTAGAAAATGTGTTTTATTTCATAAATGGAATCTACAAAGTATGCAAATTCTATGTCATAACGACTTTCTATAGTTTGCGCATGCATCCGGAAATAAGAAAAGCTTACTTCCACCGTTTTTTAAAATCACAGCTTCTAGAAGGTTTACATGATTTCGTAAAAAAGACGAGTTTTTAGAAAATGTGTTTTATTTCATAAATGGAATCTACAAAGTATGCACATTCTACGTCATAACGACTCTCTATATTTTGCGCATGCGTCCGGAAATAAGAAAAGCTTACTTCCCCTGTTTTTTAAAATCACAGCTTCTAGAAGATTTACATGATTTCGTAAAAAACACGAGTTTTTAGAAAATGTGTTTTATTTCATAAATGGAATCTACAAAGTATGCAAATTCTATGTCATAACGACTTTCTATAGTTTGTGCATGCGTCCGGAAATAAGAAAAGCTTACTTCCACCGTTTTTTAAAATCACAGCTTCTAGAAGGTTTACATGATTTCGTAAAAAAGATGAGTTTTTAGAAAATATCTTTTATTTCATAAATCGAATCTACAAAGTATGCACATTCTACGTCATAACGAATTTCTATAGTTTGCGCATGCGTCCGCAAATAAGAAAAGCTTACTTCCCCATTTTTTTAAAATCACAGCTTCTAGAAGGTTTACATGATTTCTTAAAAAACATGAGTTTTTAAAAAATGTGTTTTATTTCATAAATGGAATCAACAAAGTATACAGATTCTATGTCATCACGACTTTCTATAGTTTGCGCATGTGTTTGGAAATAAGAAAAGCTTACTTCCCCCGTTTTTTAAAATCACAGCTTCTAGAAGGTTTACATGGTTTCTTAAAAAACACGAGTTTTTAGAAAATGTGTTTTATTTCATAAATGGAATCAACAAAGTATGCACATTCTACGTCATAACGACTTTCTATAGTTTGCCCATACGTTTGGAAATAAGAAAAGCTTACTTCCCTCGTTTTTAAAATCACAACTTCTAGAAGGTTTACATGGTTTCTTAAAAAACACGAGTTTTTAGAAAATATGTTTTATTTCATAAATGGAATCAACAAAGTATGCACATTCTACGTCATAACGACTTTCTATAGTTTGCGCATAAGTTTGGAAATAAGAAAAGCTTACTTCCCCCGTTTTTTAAAATCACAGCTTCTAGAAGGTTTACATGATTTCTTAAAAAACATGAGTTTTTAAAAAATGTGTTTTATTTCATAAATGGAATCAACAAAGTATACAGATTCTATGTCATCACGACTTTCTATAGTTTGCGCATGTGTTTGGAAATAAGAAAAGCTTACTTCCCCCGTTTTTTAAAATCACAGCTTCTAGAAGGTTTACATGGTTTCTTAAAAAACACGAGTTTTTAGAAAATATGTTTTATTTCATAAATGGAATCAACAAAGTATGCACATTCTACGTCATAACGACTTTCTATAGTTTGCGCATAAGTTTGGAAATAAGAAAAGCTTACTTCCCCCGTTTTTTAAAATCACAGCTTCTAGAAGGTTTACATGATTTCGTAAAAAACACGAGTTTTTAGAAAATGTGTTTTATTTCATAAATGGAATCAACAAAGTATGCACATTCTACGTCATAACGACTTTCTATAGTTTGCGCATGCGTCCGGGAATAAGAAAAGCTTACTTTAACCGTTTTTTAAAATCATAGCTTCTAGAAGGTTTACATGATTTCTTAAAAACACGAGTTTTTAGAAAATGTGTTTTATTTCATAAATTGAATAAAAAAAGTATGCAGATTCTACGTCATAATGACTTTCTATAGTTTGCCCATGCGTCCGGAAATAAGAAAAGCTTACTTCCCCCGTTTTTTAAAATCACAGCTTCTAGAAGGTTTACATGATTTCGTAAAAAACACGAGTTTTTACAAAATGTGTTTTATTTCATAAATGGAATCTACAAAGTATGCACATTCTACGTGATAACGACTTTCTATAGTTTGCGCATTCGTCCGGAAATAAGAAAAGCTTACTTCCAGCGTTTTTTAAAATCACAGCTTCTAGAAGGTTTAGATGATTTCTTAAAAAAAACAAGTTTTTAGAAAACGTGTTTTATTTCATAAATGGAATCAACAAAGTATGCACATTTTACATCATAACGACTTTCTATAGTTTGCGTATGCATTTGGAAATAAGAAAATCTTACTTCCCCCGTTTTTTAAAATCACAGTTTCTAGAAGGTTTACATGATTTCTTAAAAAACACGAGCTTTTAGAAAATGTGTTTTATTTCATAAATGGAATCAACAAAGTATGCACATTCTACGTCATAACGACTTTCTATAGTTTGCGCATGCATCCGGAAGTAAGAAAAGCTTACTTCCACCGTTTTTTAAAATCACAGCTTCTAGAAGGTTTACATGATTTCTTAAAAAACACGAGTTTTTAGAAAATGTGTTTTATTTCATAAATTGAATGAACAAAGTATGCACATTCTACGTCATAACGACTTTCTATAGTTTGCGCATTTGTCCGGAAATAAGAAAAGCTTACTTCCACCATTTTTTAAAATCACAGCTTCTAGAAGGTTTACATGATTTCGTAAAAAACACGAGTTTTTAGAAAATTTTCTTTATTTCATAAATGGAATGTACAAAGTTTGCACATTCTATGTCATAACGACTTTCTATAGTTTGCGCATGCGTCCGGAAATAAGAAAATCTTACTTCCCCCGTTTTTTAAAATCACAGCTTCTATAAGGTTTACATGATTTCTTAAAAAATACGAGTTTTTAGAAAATGTGTTTTATTTCTTAAATGGAATCAACAAAGTATGCACATTCTATGTCATAACGACTTTCTATAGTTTGCGCATGCATTTGGAAATAAGAAAAGGTTACTTCCCCCGTTTTTTAAAATCACAGCTTCTAGAAGACAAATCAGGTACATCACAAAAGACAAATCAGGCTCCATGACCATGAAAACATGAAGACAAAGACTCATCCATAATCTTTGTTCTACTTACGAGGTATGTATGACTTTGTTATATTATGCTTAACCTATGAGACGTGCAGGTTCTAGCTCAGGATCTCTAAATCATTGAAGAGATTGTTTAGGTATGTTGTACATAACCAAGTAGGTATACTAATCCAGGTATGTTTTCCTGTGTCATGTTAGAATCCTACCTTGTGTTAGGATCCCTTATATAAGTATACTTGGTATGATTGGTTATGCTTATTCATAAAGTTACTAATCAAGGGTTTATGCATATTATGTCTCTTATCTTGGTTGATGATTTAACTATCTAGATCAAACAAGAATATGCATGAGTAAAAGAAGACTCCCTTGAAACTATGAATACTAATGATCATGACTGTACATATTCAAGATTATTTAGAATTAGAATGTTTTGAGAATATACTAATGAATGTTTGTGTGTGAGTTCATGAGGATGACACTAGTGCACACTTGAGCATGCACAGTGGTACAGAATGAATAGAAGTTCAAAAGACATATAGAAGATCAAGCGGGAGGCAACCACACAAACATAAAAGATAAGTATTTGAGTTGTTATTTGAAATAGTAAATGATATTGCTTGTATCCATATTTGTATTCCTAGAATACATCATGCTGAGTATAAACATTCATAGAGCATTGAACAATATACTACTAATATGCATATGATTGGTAAGTTGGACAAACATTCCATTGTTGCTTGTCTAGAATGAAACCTCTTTGCTGACATGATGAGAGCTGTGCACACTCTCGACAGTATGTTCTGGTAGAGATGGAAGGCATCTAGATAGCCACTGTATGCATACAGAATAAGGAAAAGTGTTGTTCCAAAGTATTGGTCAAATTAGTTGCATAACTATGTAAATGATATCTGTATGCATAATAGGTTACCATGTCAATATGATTTGATGATTATGAAGTATTACTAATCCTGTACTTAATTTTAATTTGTAGGAAAGATCATGATGAATGATGAACATTGAACACGCAATGGATGTTCAACAAGAAGATTTACAAATCAAACAAAATATAGAAGGCTCATGGCTAGAAGATTCTCTTAGAAAGAGGAAGAGAATCATGATGAGATGTTTGCTCCAAGTGGCTAAAATAAGACCATTCTCTTAATGGTGTAATTAAAGAAGAAATGTGAATCAGGTTCTATATGGTTCCCAGGATCGATAATCAATTGATGAGCTTAATGATCACCATGGGTGATATGGATCTCAACCTTTGCTACAAGGTTGAATATGGCTTCTATACACATATGACATGGATGCAAGAAGGAACTCACCACAGAGTTCGAATGATGTTGAGGCTCATATCAATAGACCCATTTGATGAGAAATGGCACAGATAGATGACTGTAGAAATGAAATTGAAAGATCTCAGATTGATGCATTACTTTCTAGGTCTAAAAGTATGGAAAGTTTCAGAAGGAATCTCTCTCAACCAGAGAAAGTATGCTGAGAAATCTTGAGAAGACTTGATATGTTGGAATGGCCACTCTTATGGATTCCAACTTGAAGCTGTTAGGAGATGACTCATTAGAGTTAGTGGATATAACTATGTATAGTCAAATTATTGGGTCATTGATGTATCTAACATATACTAGGTTAGATATATGCTTTGTTGTGAACACCTTGAGTCAATATCTAGTGGAAACTAGATGTGTTCGCCCGATAGTTGCAAAGCATGTGATGAGGTACATAAAGGATACGATAGACTTTGATCTATGCTATCTTGGAGATCATGACTTTAGATGGCTAATCAGATGCTAGTTAGGCAGAAAGTGTATCAGACAGGAAGAACACATCAAGAGGATGTTATTGTCTGGGATTAGCCATGATCTCGTGGTTTAGCTGGAAGCAGTGTAGTGTGGCTCTCAGCACAAGTAGAATATATGGCTGCTTGCTCTACTAGTTGTGAAGAAGTTTGGCTTCAGGATTGTTTGACTTAGAGATAGAACCAACTGTGATCCTATGTGGCAAATAGAGTTGTATCAAGATGACATAGAATCCAGTGTTCCATGATAAGTCAAAGATCATAGGGATCTAACAAGTTATGACGCAGAAAGGAACTATAAAGTTTGAATTTATAACAGGTTACCATTGCACTAACCAAACCTTTACCTCAAGTGAAGAAGTTACCAACATACTAACCAAACCTCTGTCTCGAGTGAAATTTGAATACTTCCGAGACAAGCTTGGTGTAGTTCAAAAAGACCCTCCTCGAAAGGGGGAGTAGTATAGTCACTGATGATGAGTTTGTCTCATCGAACAACAAGGTCGATGATGAGGTAACCTGTTCTCCACTCCTAGATACTTAGAAATATTTAGATTTAGGACTCTTATACTTAGAATACTTAGTTTTACTTATACATGCTTTTGATGTTAGATGTATTAGTAAAAATACATGCTTTTGATGATAGATGTATTAGTAAGAATACATGCTTTTGATGATAAGATGTATTGGTAAGAATACATACTTTTGATGACACATGTATTGATTAATGTACTTGTATGGTTGAGGATACTTGTACTTGTATTGATGAGAATACATGTGGGGATTGTATCATCCTTGAACACATGTTCTAAAGTGAGCCGTAGACGTGAGGTCTCCGAGAATGAAGTCCTTAATGGACAGTTGAGGGGATTGGATCATCCCTGGACTTTCAGTCCTAAAGAGAGCCGTAGACGTGAGGTCTCCAAGAATGAAGTCCTTAGAGGACAGTTGAGGGGATTGGATCATCCCTGGACTTTCAGTCCTAAAGAGAGCCGTAGATGTGAGGTCTCCGAGAATGAAGTCCTTAGTGGACAGTTGAGGGGATTGGATCATCCCTGGACTTTCAGTCCTAAAGAGAGCCGTAGACGTGAGGTCTCCGAGAATGAAGTCCTTAGAGGACAGTTGAGGGGATTGGATCATCCCTGGACTTTCAGTCCTAAAGAGAGCCGTAGATGTGAGGTCTCCGAGAATGAAGTCCTTAGTGGACAGTTGAGGGGATTGGATCATCCCTAGACTTTCAGTCCTAAAGAGAGCCGTAGACGTGAGGTCTCCGAGAATGAAGTCCTTAGTGGACAGTTGAGGGGATTGGATCATCCCTGGACTTTGAGTCCTAAAGAGATCCGTAGACGTGAGGTCTTCGAGAATGAAGTCCTTAGTGGACAGTTGAGGGGATTGGATCATCCCTGGACTTTCAGTCCTAAAGAGAGCCGTAGATGTGAGGTCTCCGAGAATGAAGTCCTTAGTGGACAGTTGAGGGGATTGGATCATCCCTGGACTTTCAGTCCTAAAGAGAGCCGTAGACATGATGTCTCCGATAATAAAGTCCTGAATGAACAGGTAGGGGATTGTATCTTCCCCGGACTGAGGTCCCAAAATTGAGCCGTAGACATGATGTCTCCGATAATAAAGTCCTGAATGAACAGGTAGGGGATTGTATCTTCCCCGGACTGAGGTCCTAGAATTGAGCCGTAGACTGGGTCTCCGATAATAAAGTCCTGAATGAACAGGTAGGGGATTGTATCTTCCCCGGACTGAGGTCCCAGAATTGAGCCGTAGACTGGGTCTCCGATAATAAAGTCCTAAATGAACAGGTAGGGGATTGTATCTTCCCTGGACTGAGGTCCCAGAATTGAGCCGTAGACATGATGTCTTCGATAATAAAGTCCTTAATGAACAGGTAGGGGATTGTATCTTCCCCGGACTGAGGTCCCAGAATTGAGCCGTAGACTGGGTCTCCGATAATGAAGTCCTGAATGAACAGGTAGGGGATTGCATCGTCCCCGGACTTTGGTCCCTGAATTGATCCGTAGACGTGTGGTCTCCGAGAAGTGGGGATTGTATCATCCCCGGACTTCGGTCCCTGAATTGATCCGTAGACGTGTGGTCTCCGAGAAGTGGGGATTGTATCATCCCCGGACTTTGGTCCCTGAATTGATCCGTAGACGATTGGTCTCCGAGAAAGTGATTTTTTTTTATGATGATGTGGTTACTTGTATCGGTAGGATACTTGTATTGATGATGTGGTTACTTGTATCGGTAGGATACTTGTATTGATGATGTGGTTACTTGTATCGGTAGGATACTTGTATTGATGATGTGGTTACTTGTATCGGTAGGATACTTGTATTGATGATGTGGTTACTTGTATCGGTAGGATACTTGTATTGATGATGTGGTTACTTGTATCGGTAGGATACTTGTATTGATGATATGGTTACTTGTATCAGTATGGATACTTGTATTGATGATATGTATACTTGTATTAGCATGACTACTTGTACTAATGATGAGGATACTTGTATTGTTATGGATACCTGTATTGATGACGATATTGATGATCGTGTGATGACGATGCTGATGATCGTGAGATGACGATGCTGATGATCGTGAGATGACGATGCTGATGATCGTGTCATGATGATGCTGATGATCATGAGATGACGATGCTGATGATCATGTGATGACGATGCCGATGATCGTGTGATGACGATGCTGATGATAGTGTGATGACGATGTTGATGATCGTGTGATGATGATGCTGATGATTGTGTGATGACGATGGTGATGATCGTGAGATGATGATGCTGATGATCGTGTGATGACGATGCTAATGATCGTGAGATGATGATGTTGATGATCGTGTGATGACGATAATCGTGAGGATCCAGATGATGATATTATTGTAGCTGTTCAAGTGCTACAGAAGATAAAGACTCAATACTGAAGATGTCGATGTCCGAGTATTGAAGATGTTCCAGTAACTGCTTGAGTTACTGATGATGTTGAGAAAGCTTCCAATGATTTATAGATGTATCATGTATGATGTTGATGACTCCTTGTTCGTGCAGATGTTGTTATAATATCCTTCTCGTTAAGGGGGAGTGTTGAGATATTGTAACTTCAAAGAATATTATATTTGTATATTATTTATTCCGGAGATGTTCCATACCTCCGATGTGATTATACTATAAATACGGAGATGTTTATTCCTCCGAGTTGGGTGTGGTAACTAGGGTTATTAGACCCACCATGTGGGGGTCGGCCCAGTCAGTTATAATGGGGTATTTAACCTAATGGTTAAATACGAGCCTACATGTACTTGTGTAAAATACATATTAGAGTAGTGTATAAATAGAGGAGGTGTGTTCCTCATTTGACACACTCACACACTTGAGGATAGCGCACTTGTGGAGGAGAGGTCTGCTATTATGGAGGAGGAGATCATGTCTCAGGGTTTCATCTTTGTATATTGCTGGTCATCTATATTGAGGAAGCTTTGCTGGGTTTTCTACCCCATGAGGGTTTCCCAGGATAAATCTCTGTCTCTTGTGTTTATGTTGTGCTTGTTGTTTCTTCAGTGATCCTGTATATGCTATTATTGTGAAATGGAATGTAATGCTGCTATTTTCTATCTTAGCATATTAAATCTTAACATGTTTTTAGAAAATGTGTTTTATTTCATAAATGGAACCTACAAAGTATGCACATTCTACGTCATAGTGACTTTCTATAGTTTGCACATGCGTCCGGAAATAAGAAAAGCTTACTTCCACTGTTTTTTAAAATCACAGCTTCTAGAAGGTTTACATGATTTCGTAAAAAACACGAGTTTTTAGAAAATGTGTTTTATTTCATAAATGAAATCTACAAAGTATACACATTCTACATCATAACGACTTTCTATAGTTTGCGCATGCGTCCGGAAATAAGAAAAGCTTACTTCCCCCGTTTTTTAAAATCACAGCTTCTAGAAGCTTTACATGATTTCTTAAAAAACACTAGTTTTTAGAAAATGTGTTTTATTTCATAAATGGAATCTACAAAGTATGCACATTCTACGTTATAACGACTTTCTACAATTTGCGCATGCGTCCGGAAATAAGAAAAGCTTACTTCAACAGTTTTTTAAAATCACAGCTTCTAGAAGGTTTACATGATTTCGTAAAAAACACGAGTTTTTAGAAAATGTGTTTTATTTCATAAATGGAATCAACAAACTATGCACATTCTACGTCATAACGAATTTCTAGAGTTTGCGCATTCGTCCGGAAATAAGAAAAGCTTACTTCCACCGTTTTTTAAAATCACAGCTTCTAGAAGGTTTACATGATTTCGTAAAAAACACGAGTTTTTAGAAAATGTGTTTTATTTCATAAATGGAATCTACAAAGTATGCACATTCTACGTCATAATGACTTTCTATAGTTTGTGCATGCGTCCGGAAATAAGAAAAGCTTACTTCACCCATTTTTTAAAATCACAGCTTCTATAAGGTTTACATGATTTCTTAAAAAACACGAGTTTTTAGAAAATGTGTTTTATTTCCTAAATGGAATCAACAAAGTATGCAATTTCTACATCATAACGACTTTCTATAGTTTGCACATCTGTTTGGAAATAAGAAAAGCTTACTTCCCCCGTTTTTTAAAATCACAGCTTCTAGAAGGTTTATATGATTTCTTAAAAAACACGAGTTTTTAGAAAATGTGTTTTATTTCATAAATGGAAGCAAAAAATTATGCACATTCTACGTCATAACGACTTTCTATAGTTTGCGCATGCGTCCGGAAATAAGAAAAGCTTACTTCCACCGTTTTTTAAAATCACAGCTTCTAGAAGGTTTACATGATTTCTTAAAAAACACGAGTTCTTAGAAAATATGTTTTATTTCATAAATGGAATCAACAAAGTATGCACATTCTACGTCATAACGAATTTCTATAGTTTGTGCATTCATCCGGAAATAAGAAAAGCTTACTTCCACTGTTTTTTAAAATCACAGTTTCTAGAAGGTTTACATGATTTCTTAAAAAACACGAGTTTTTAGAAAATGTGATTTATTTCATAAATGGAATCTACAAAGTATGCACATTCTACGTGATAAGGACTTTCTATAGTTTGCGCATGCGTCCGGAAATAAGAAAAGCTTACTTCCCCCGTTTTTTAAAATCACAGCTTCTAGAAGGTTTACATGATTTCTTAAAAAACACGAGTTTTTAGAAAATGTGTTTTATTTCATAAATGGAATCAACAAAGTATGCACATTCTACGTCATAACGACTTTCTATAGTTTACGCATGCGTTTGAAATAAGAAAAGCTTACTTCCCCCGTTTTTTAAAATCACAGCTTCTAGAAGGTTTACATGATTTCTTAAAAAACACGAGTTTTTAGAAAATGTGTTTTATTTCATAAATGGAATCAACAAAGTATACACATTCTACGTCATAACGACTTTCTATAGTTTGCACATTCGTCCGGAAATAAGAAAAGCTTACCTCCACCGTTTTTTAAAATCGCAGATTCTAGAAGGTTTACATGATTTCTTAAAAAACGCGAGTTTCTAGAAAATGTGTTTTATTTCATAAATAGAATCAACAAAGTATGCACATTCTACGCCATAACGACTTTCTATAGTTTGCGCATGCGTCCAGAAATAAGAAAAGCTTACTTCCACCGTTTTTTAAAATCACAGCTTCTAGAAGGTTTACATGATTTCGTAAAAAACATGAGTTTTTAGAAAATGTGTTTTATTTCATAAATGGAATGTACAAAGTCTGCACATTCTACGTCACAACGACTTTCTATAGTTTGCGCATGTGTTTAGAAATAAGAAAAGCTTACTTCCACCGTTTTTTAAAATAACAGCTTCTAGAAGGTTTACATGATTTCGTAAAAAACACGAGTTTTTAGAAAATGTGTTTTATTTCATAAATGGAATCTACAAAGTATGCACATTCTACGTCATAATGACTTTCTATAGTTTGCGCATGCGTTTGGAAATAAGAAAAGCTTACTTCCCCCGTTTTTTAAAATCACAGCTTCTAGAAGGTTTACATGATTTCGTAAAAAACACGAGTTTTTAGAAAATGTGTTTTATTTCATAAATGGAATCTACAAAGTATGCACATTCTACGTCATAATGACTTTCTATAGTTTGCGCATGCGTCCGGAAATAAGAAAAGCTTACTTCCACCGTTTTTTAAAATCACAGCTTCTAGAAGGTTTACATGATTTCTTAAAAAACACGAGTTTTTAGAAAATGTGTTTTATTTCCTAAATGGAATCAATAAAGTATGCAATTTCTACATCATAACAACTTTCTATGTTTTGCGCATGCATTTGGAAATAAGAAAAGTTTACTTACCCCGTTTTTTAAAATCACAGCTTCTAGAAGGTTTACATGATTTCTTAAAAAACACGAGTTTTTAGAAAATGTGTTTTATTTCATAAATGGAATCAACAAAGTATGCACATTCTACGTCATAACGACTTTGTATAGTTTGCGCATGCGTCCGGAAATAAGAAACGCTTACTTCCACCGTTTTTTAAAATCACAGCTTCTAGAAGGTTTACATAATTTCTTAAAAAACACGAGCTTTTAGAAAATGTGTTTTATTTCATAAATGGAATCAACAAAGTATGCTCATTCTACATCATAACGACTTTCTATAGTTTGTGCATTCGTCCGGAAATAGGAAAAGCTTACTTCCACCATTTTTTAAAATCACAGCTTCTAGAAGGTTTACATGATTTCTTAAAAAACACGAGTTTTTAGAAAATGTGTTTTATTTCATAAATGGAATCTACAAAGTATGCACATTCTACGTCATAATGACTTTCTATAGTTTGCGCATGCGTCCGGAAATAAGAAAAGCTTACTTCCACCGTTTTTTAAAATCACAGCTTCTAGAAGGTTTACATTATTTCTTAAAAACCACGACTTTTTAGAAAATGTGTTTTATTTCCTAAATGGAATCAATAAAGTATGCAATTTCTACATCATAACAACTTTCTATGTTTTGCGCATGCATTTGGAAATAAGAAAAGTTTACTTACCCCGTTTTTTAAAATCACAGCTTCTAGAAGGTTTACATGATTTCTTAAAAAACACGAGTTTTTAGAAAATGTGTTTTATTTCATAAATGGAATCAACAAAGTATGCACATTCTACGTCATAACGACTTTGTATAGTTTGCGCATGCGTCCGGAAATAAGAAAAGCTTACTTCCACCGTTTTTTAAAATCACAGCTTCTAGAAGGTTTACATAATTTCTTAAAAAACACGAGCTTTTAGAAAATGTGTTTTATTTCATAAATGGAATCAACAAAGTATGCTCATTCTACATCATAACGAATTTCTATAGTTTGTGCATTCGTCCGGAAATAGGAAAAGCTTACTTCCACCATTTTTTAAAATCACAGCTTCTAGAAGGTTTACATGATTTCTTAAAAAACACGAGTTTTTAGAAAATGTGTTTTATTTCATAAATGGAATCAACAAAGTATGCTCTTTCTACATCATAACGACTTTCTATAGTTTGTGCATTCGTCCGGAAATAAGAAAAGCTTACTTCCACCATTTTTTAAAATCACAGCTTCTAGAAGGTTTACATGATTTCTTAAAAAACACGAGTTTTTAGAAAATGTGTTTTATTTCATAAATGGAATCAACAAAGTATGCACATTCTACGTCATAACGACTTTCTATAGTTTGCGCATGCGTTTGGAAATAAGAAAAGCTTACTTCCCCCGTTTTTTAAAATCACAGCATCTAGAGGGTTTACATGATTTCTTAAAAAACACGAGTTTTTAGAGAATTTGTTTTATTTCATAAATGGAATCTACAAAGTATGCACATTCTACGTCATAATGACTTTCTATAGTTTGCGCATGCGTTTGGAAATAAGAAAAGCTTACTTCCCCCGTTTTTTAAAATCACAGCTTCTAGAAGGTTTACATGATTTCTTAAAAAACACGAGTTTTTAGAAAATGTGTTTTATTTCATAAATGGAATCAACAAAGTATGCACATTCTACGTCATAATGACTTTCTATAGTTTGTGCATGCGTTTGGAAATAAGAAAAGCTTACTTTCCCCGTTTTTTAAAATCACAGCTTCTAGAAGGTTTACATGATTTCTTAAAAAACACGAGTTTTTATTAAATGTGTTTTATTTCATAAATGGAATCAACAAAGTATGCACATTCTACGTCATAACGACTTTCTATAGTTTGCGCATGCGTCCGGAAATAAGAAAAGCTTACTTCCACCTTTTTTTAAAAGCACAGCTTCTAGAAGGTTTACATGATTTCATAAAAAACACGAGTTTTTAGAAAATGTGTTTTATTTCATAAATGGAATCAACAAAGTATGCACATTCTACATCATAACGACTTTCTATAGTTTGTGCATTCGTCCAGAAATAAGAAAAGCTTACTTCCACCGTTTTTTAAAATCACAGCTTCTAGAAGGTTTACATGAATTCTTAAAAAACACGAGTTTTTAGAAAATGTGTTTTATTTCATAAATGGAATCTACAAAGTATGCACATTCTACGTGATAACGACTTTTTATAGTTTGCGCATGCGTCCGGAAATAAGAAAAGCTTACTTCCCCCGTTTTTTAAAATCACAGCTTCTAGAAGGTTTACATGATTTCTTAAAAAACACGAGTTTTTAGAAAATGTGTTTTATTTCATAAATGGAATCAACAAAGTATGCACATTCTACGTCATAACGACTTTCTATAGTTTGCGCATGCGTTTGGAAATAAGAAAAGCTTACTTCCCCCGTTTTTTAAAATCACAGCATCTAGAAGGTTTACATGATTTCTTAAAAAACACGAGTTTTTAGAGAATTTGTTTTATTTCATAAATGGAATCTACAAAGTATGCACATTCTACGTCATAACGACTTTCTATAGTTTGCGCATGCGTTTGGAAATAAGAAAAGCTTACTTCCCCCGTTTTTTAAAATCACAGCTTCTAGAAGGTTTATATGATTTCTTAAAAAACATGAGTTTTTAGAAAATGTGTTCTATTTGATAAAGGGAATCAACAAAGTATGCACATTCTACGTCATAACGACTTTCTATAGTTTGCGCAGGCGTTTGTAAATAAGAAAAGCTTACTTTCCCCGTTTTTTAAAATCACAGCTTCTAGAAGGTTTACATGATTTCTTAAAAAACACGAGTTTTTAGAAAATGTGTTTTATTTCATCAATGGAATCAACAAAGTATGCACATTCTACGTCATAACGACTTTCTATAGTTTGCGCATGCGTCCGGAAATAAGAAAAGCTTACTTCCACCGTTTTTTAAAATCACAGCTTCTGTAAGGTTTACATGATTTCTTAAAAAACACGAGTTCTTAGAAAATGTGTTTTATTTCAAAAATGGAATCAACAAAGTATGCACATTCTACGTCATAACGACTTTCTATAGTTTGCGCATTCGTCCGGAAATAAGAAAAGCTTACTTCCACCGTTTTTTAAAATCACAGCTTCTAGAAAGGTTTACATGATTTCGTAAAAAACACGAGTTTTTAGAAAATGTGTTTTATTTCATAAATGGAATGTACAAAGTATGCAAATTCTACATCATAATGACTTTCTATAGTTTGCGCATGCGTCCGGAAATAAGAAAAGCTTACTTCACCCGTTTTTTAAAATCACAGCTTCTAGAAGGTTTACATGATTTCTTAAAAAACACGAGTTTTTAGAAAATGTGTTTTATTTCCTAAATGGAATCAACAAAGTATGCAATTTCTACATTATAACGACTTTCTATAGTTTGCACATCCGTTTGGAAATAAGAAAATCTTACTTCCCCCGTTTTTTAAAATCACAGCTTCTAGAAGGTTTACATGATTTCTTAAAAAACACGAGTTTTTAGAAAATGTGTTTTATTTCATAAATGGATTCAAAAAATTATGCACATTCTACGTCATAATGACTTTCTATAGTTTGCGCATGCGTCTGGAAATAAGAAAAGCTTACTTCCACCGTTTTTTAAAACCACAGCTTCTAGAAGGTTTACATGATTTCTTAAAAAACACGAGTTCTTAGAAAATATGTTTTATTTCATAAATGGAATCAACAAAGTATGCACATTCTACGTCATAACGAATTTCTATAGTTTGTGCATTCGTCCGGAAATAAGAAAAGCTTACTTCCACTGTTTTTTAAAATCACAGATTCTAGAAGGTTTACATGATTTCTTAAAAAACACGAGTTTTTAGAAAATGTGTTTTATTTCATAAATGGAATCTACAAAGTATGCACATTCTACGTCATAACGACTTTCTATAGTTTGCGCATGCGTCCGAAAATAAGAAAAGCTTACTTCCACCGATTTTTAAAATCACAGCTTCTAGAAGGTTTACATGATTTCGTAAAACACATGAGTTTTTAGAAAACGTGTTTTATTTCATAAATGGAATGTACAAAGTATGCACATTCTACGTCACAACGACTTTCTATAGTTTGCGCATGTGATTGGAAATAAGAAAAGCTTACTTCCACCATTTTTTAAAATCACAGCATCTAGAAGGTTTACATGATTTCGTAAAAAACACGAGTTTTTAGAAAATGTGTTTTATTTCATAAATGGAATCTATAAAGTATGCAAATTCTACGTGATAAGGACTTTCTATAGTTTGCGGATGCGTCCGGAAATAAGAAAAGCTTACTTCCCCCGTTTTTTAAAATCACAGCTTCTAGAAGGTTTACATGATTTCTTAAAAAACACGAGTTTTTAGAAAATGTGTTTTATTTCATAAATGGAATCTACAAAGTATGCACATTCTACGTGATAACGACTTTCTATAGTTTGCGCATGCGTCCGGAAATAAGAAAAGCTTACTTCGCCCATTTTTTAAAATCACAGCTTCTAGAAGGTTTACATGATTTCTTAAAAAAAACGAGTTTTTAGAAAATGTGTTTTATTTCATAAATGGGATCAACAAAGTATGCACATTCTACGACATAACGAATTTCTATAGTTGCCACATTCGTCCGGAAATAAGAAAAGCTTACCTCCACCGTTTTTTAAAATCACAGATTCTAGAAGGTTTACATGATTTCTTAAAAAACAGGAGTTTTTAAAAAATGTGTTTTATTTCATAAATGGAATCTACAAAGTATGCACATTCTACGTCATAACGACTTTCTATAGTTCGCGCATGCGTCCGGAAATAAGAAAAGCTTACTTCCACCGTTTTTTGAAATCACAGCTTCAAGAAGGTTTACATGATTTCGTAAAACACACGAGTTTTTAGAAAATGTGTTTTATTTCATAAATGTAATCTACAAAGTATGCACATTCTACGTCATAACGACTTTCTATAGTTTGCGCATGCGTCCGGAAATAAGAAAAGCTTACTTCCACCGTTTTTTGAAATCACAGCTTCTAGAAAGTTTACATGATTTCGTAAAACACAAGAGTTTTTAGAAAATGTGTTTTATTTCATAAATGTAATCTACAAAGTATGCACATTCTACGTCATAACGACTTTCTATAGTTTAGGCATGCGTTCGGAAATAAGAAAAGCTTACTTTCACCGTTTTTTAAAATCACAGCTTCTAGAGGGTTTACATGATTTCGTAAAAAACATGAGTTTTTAGAAAATGTGCTTTATTTCATTAATGGAATCTACAAAGTATGCACATTCTACGTCATAACGAGTTTCTATAGTTTTTGCATGCGTCCGGAAATAAGAAAAGCTTACTTCCCCCGTTTTTTAAAATCACAGCTTCTAAAGGGTTTACATGATTTCGTAAAAAACATGAGCTTTTAGAAAATGTGCTTTATTTCATTAATGGAATCTACAAAGTATGCACATTCTACGTCATAACGACTTTCTATAGTTTGTGCATGCGTCCGGAAATAAGAAAAGCTTACTTCCCCCGTTTTTTAAAATCACAGCTTCTAGAAGGTTTACATGATTTCTTAAAAAACACGAGTTTTTAGAAAATGTGTTTTATTTCATAAATGGAATCAAGAAAGTATACACATTCTACGTCATAACGACTTTCTATAGTTTGGGCATGCATCCGGAAATAAGAAAAGCTTACTTCCACCGTTTTTTAAAATCACAGCTTCTAGAGGGTTTACATGATTTCGTAAAAAACACGAGTTTTTAGAAAATGTGCTTTATTTCATTAATGGAATCTACAAAGTATGCACATTCTACGTCATAAGGACTTTCTATAGTTTGTGCATGCGTCCTGAAATAAGAAAAGCTCACTTCCCCCGTTTTTTAAAATCACAGCTTTTAGAAGGTTTACATGATTTCTTAAAAAACATGAGTTTTTAGAAAATGTGTTTTATTTCATAAATGGAATCAACAAAATATGCACATTCTACGTCATAACAACTTTCTATAGTTTGCGCATGCGTCGGGAAATAAGAAAAGCTTACTTCCACCATTTTTTAAAATCACAGCTTCTAGAAGGTTTACATGATTTCTTAAAAAACACGAGTTTTTAGAAAATGTGTTTTATTTCATAAATGGAATCAACAAAGTATGCACATTCTACGTCATAACGACTTTCTATAGTTTGCGCATGCGTCCAGAAATAAGAAAAGCTTACTTCCCCCGTTTTTTGAAATCACAGCTTCTAGAAGGTTTACATGATTTCGTAAAAAACACGAGTTTTTAGAAAATGTGTTTTAATTCATAAATGGAATCAACAAAGTATGCACATTCTACGTCATAAGGACTTTCTATAGTTTGCGCATGCGTTTGGAAATAAGAAAAGCTTACTTCCACCGTTTTTTAAAATCACAGCTTCTAGAAGGTTTCCATGATTTCGTAAAAAAGACAAGTTTTTAGAAAATGTGTTTTATTTCATAAATGGAATCTACAAAGTATGCACATTCTACGTCATAACGACTTTCTATAGTTTGCGCATGCGTCCGGAAATAAGAAAAGCTTACTTCCACCGTTTTTTAAAATCACAGCTTCTAAAAGGTTTACATGATTTCTTAAAAAACATGAGTTTTTAGAAAATGTGTTTTATTTCATAAATGGAATCAACAAAGTATGCACATCCTACATCATAACAAGTTTCTATAGTTTGCGCATGCGTTTGGAAATAAGAAAAGCTTACTTCCCCCGTTTTTTAAAATCACAGCTTCTAGAAGGTTTACATGATTTCTTAAAAAACACGTGTTTTTAGAAAATTTGTTTTATTTCATAAATGGAATCAACCATGTATGCACATTACACGTCATAACGACTTTCTATAGTTTGCGCATGAGTCAGGAAATAAGAAAAGCTTACTTCCACCGTTTTTTAGAATCACAGCTTCTAGAAGGTTTATATGATTTTGTAAAAAACACAAGTTTTTAGAAAATGTGTTTTATTTCATAAATGGAATCAACAAAGTATGCACATTCTACGTCATAACGACTTTCTATAGTTTACGCATTCGTTCGGAAATAAGAAAAGCTTACTTCCACCGTTTTTTAAAATCACAGCTTCTAGAAGGTTTACATGATTTCTTAAAATACACGAGTTTTTAGAAAATGTGTTTTACTTCATAAATGGAATCTACAAAGTATGCACATTCTACGTCATAACGACTTTCTATAGTTTGCGCATGCGTCCGGAAATAAGAAAAGCTTACTTCGCCCATTTTTTAAAATCACAGCTTCTAGAAGGTTTACATGATTTCTTAAAAAAAACGAGTTTTTAGAAAATGTGTTTTATTTCATAAATGGGATCAACAAAGTATGCACATTCTACGACATAATGAATTTCTATAGTTTGCACATTCGTCCGGATATAAGAAAAGCTTACCTCCACCGTTTTTTAAAATCACAGATTCTAGAAGGTTTACATGATTTCTTAAAAAACAGGAGTTTTTAGAAAATGTGTTTTATTTCATAAATGGAATCTACAAAGTATGCACATTCTACGTCATAACGACTTTCTATAGTTCGCGCATGCGTCCGGAAATAAGAAAAGCTTACTTCCACCGTTTTTTGAAATCACAGCTTCTAGAAGGTTTACATGATTTCGTAAAACACACGAGTTTTTAGAAAATGTGTTTTATTTCATAAATGTAATCTACAAACTATGCACATTCTACGTCATAACGACTTTCTATAGTTTGCGCATGCGTCCGGAAATAAGAAAAGCTTACTTCCACCGTTTTTTGAAATCACAGCTTCTAGAAGGTTTACATTATTTCGTAAAACACACGAGTTTTTAGAAAATGTGCTTTATTTCATTAATGGAATCTACAAAGTATGCACATTCTACATCATAACGAGTTTCTATAGTTTGTGCATGCGTCCGGAAATAAGAAAAGCTTACTTCCCCCGTTTTTTAAAATCACAGCTTCTAGAAGGTTTACATGATTTCTTAAAAAACACGAGTTTTTAGAAAATGTGTTTTATTTCATAAATGGAATCAACAAAGTATGCACATTCTACGTCATAACGACTTTCTATAGTTTGGGCATGAATCCGGAAATAAGAAAAGCTTACTTCCACCGTTTTTTAAAATCACAGCTTCTAGAGGGTTTACATGATTTGGTAAAAAACACGAGTTTTTAGAAAATGTGCTTTATTTCATTAATGGAATCTACAAAGTATGCACATTCTACGTCATAACGACTTTCTATAGTTTGTGCATGCGTCCTGAAATAAGAAAAGCTTACTTCCCCCGTTTTTTAAAATCACAGCTTCTAGAAGGTTTACATGATTTCTTAAAAAACATGAGGTTTTAGAAAATGTGTTTTATTTCATAAATGAAATCAACAAAGTATGCACATTCTACGTCATAACGAGTTTCTATAGTTTGCGCATTCATTTGGAAATAAGAAAAGCTTACTTCCCCCGTTTTTTAAAATCACAGCTTCTAGAAGGTTTACATGATTTCTTAAAAAACATGTGTTTTTAGAAAATGTGCTTTATTTCATAAATGGAATCAACCATGTATGCACATTCTACGTCATAACGACTTTCTATAGTTTGCGCATGAGTCAGGAAATAAGAAAAGCTTACTTCCACCGTTTTTTAGAATCACAGCTTCTAGAAGGTTTACATGATTTCGTAAAAAACACGAGTTTTTAGAAAATGTGTTTTATTTCATAAATGGAATCTACAAAGTATGCACATTCTACGTCATAACGACTTTCTATAGTTTGCGCATGCGTCCGGAAATAAGAAAAGCTTACTTCCCCCGTTTTTTAAAATCACAGCTTCTAGAAGGTTTACATGATTTTTTAAAAAACATGAGTTTTTGGAAAATGTGTTTTCTTTCATAAATGGAATCAACAAAGTATGCACATTCTACGTCATAACGACTTTCTATAGTTTGCGCATGCGTCCGGAAATAAGAAAAGCTTACTTCCCCCGTTTTTTAAAATCACAGCTTCTAGAAGGTTTACATGATTTCGTAAAAAACACGAGTTTATAGAAAATGTCATTTATTTCATAAATGGAATCAACAAAGTATGCACATTCTACGTCATAATGACTTTCTATAGTTTGCGCATGTGTTTGAAAATAAGAAAAGCTTACTTCCCCCATTTTTTAAAATCACAGCTTCTAGAAGGTTTACATGATTTCTTAAAAAACATGAGTTTTTAGAAAATGTGTTTTATTTCATAAATGGAATCAACAAAGTATGCACATTCTACTTCATAAGGACTTTCTATAGTTTGCGCATGCGTCCGGAAATAAGAAAAGCTTACTTCCACAGTTTTTTAAAATCACAGCTTCTAGAAGGTTTACATGATTTCTTAAAAAACACGAGTTTTTAGAAAATGTGTTTTATTTCATAAATGGAATCAACAAAGTATACACATTCTACGTCATAACGACTTTCTATAGTTTGCGCATTCGTCCGGAAATAAGAAAAGCTTACTTCCACCATTTTTTAAAATCACAACTTCTAGAAGGTTTACATGATTTCGTAAAAAAGACGAGTTTTTAGAAAATGTACTTTATTTCATAAATGGAATGTACAAAGTATGCACATTCTATGTCATAACGACTTTCTATAGTTTGAGAATGCGTCCGGAAATAAGAAAAGCTTAGTTCCCCCGTTTTTTAAAATCACAGCTTCTAGAAGGTTTACATGAGTTTTTAGAAAATGTGTTTTATTTCATAAATGGAATCAACAAAGTATGCACATTCTACGTCATAACGACTTTCTATAGTTTGCGCATACGTTTCGAAATAAGAAAAGCTTACTATCCCCGTTTTTTAAAATCACAGCTTCTAGAAGGTTTACATGATTTCTTAAAAACACGAGTTTTTATAAAATGTGTTTTATTTCATAAATGTAATGAACAAAGTATGCACATTCTAAGTCATAAGGACTTTCTATAGTTTGCGCATGCGTCCGGAAATAAGAAAAGCTTACTTCCACCGTTTTTTAAAATCACAGCTTCGAGAAGGTTTACATGATTTCTTAAAAAACATGAGTTTTTAGAAAATGTGTTTTATTTCATAAATGGAATCAACAAAGTATGCACATTCTACGTCATAACGACTTTCTATAGTTTGCGCATTCGTCCTGAAATAAGAAAAGCTTACTTCCACCGTTTTTTAAAATCACAGCTTCTAGAAGGTTTACATGATTTTTTAAAAAACACGAGTTTTTAGAAAATGTGTTTTATTTCATAAATGGAATCTACAAAGTATGCACATTCTACGTCATAACGACTTTCTATAGTTTGCGCATGCGTCCGGAAATAAGAAAAGCTTACTTCCCCCGTTTTTTAAAATCACAGGTTCTAGAAGGTTTACATGATTTCGTAAAAAACACGAGTTTTTAGAAAATCTGTTTTATTTCATAAATGGAATCAACAACGTATGCACATTCTATGTCATAAGGACTTTCTATAGTTTGCGCATGTGTTTGGAAATAAGAAAAGCTTACTTCCCCGGTTTTTTAAAATCACAGCTTCTAGAAGGTTTACATGATTTCAAAAACACGAGTTTTTAGAAAATGTGTTTTATTTCATCAATGGAATTAACAAAGTATGCACATTCTACGTCATAAGGACTTTCTGTAGTTTGTGCATCTGTCGGGAAATAAGAAAAGCTTACTTCCACTGTTTTTTAAAATCACAGCTTCTAGAAGGTTTACATGATTTCTTAAAAAACACGAGTTTTTCGAAAATGTGTTTTATTTCATAAATGGAATCAACAAAGTATGCACATTCTACGTCATAACGACTTTCTATAGTTTGCGCATGCGTCCGGAAATAAGAAAAGCTTACTTCCACCGTTTTTTAAAATCACAGCTTCTAGAAGGTTTACATGATTTCTTAAAAAACACGAGTTTTTAGAAAATGTGTTTTATTTCATAAATGGAATCAACAAAGTATGCACATTCTACTTCATAACGACTTTCTATAGTTTGTGCATTCGTCCGGAAATAAGAAAAGCTTACTTCCACCGTTTTTTAAAATCACAGCTTCTAGAAGGTTTACATGATTTCTTAAAAAACATGAGTTTTTAAAAAATGCGTTTTAATTCGTAAATGGAATCTACAAAGTATGCACATTCTACGTCATAACGACTTTCTATAGTTTGCGCATGCGTCCGGAAATAAGAAAATCGTACTTCCACCGTTTTTTTAAATCACAGCTTCTAGAAGGTTTATATGATGTCGTAAAAAACACGAGTTTTTAGAAAAATGTGTTTTATTTCATAAATGGAATCAACAAAGTATGATCATTCTACGTCATAACGACTTTCTCTAGTTTGCGCATTCGTCCGGAAATAAGAAAAGCTTACTTCCACCGTTTTTTAAAATCACAGCTTCTAGAAGGTTTACATGATTTCTTAAAAAACATGAGTTTTTAAAAAATGCGTTTTAATTCGTAAATGGAATCTACAAAGTATGCACATTCTACGTCATAACGACTTTGTATAGTTTGCGCATGCGTCCGGAAATAAGAAAAGCTTACTTTCCCCATTTTTTAAAATCACAGCTTCTAGAAGGTTTACATGATTTCTTAAAAAAATGAGTTTTTAGAAAATGTGTTTTATTTCATAAATGGAATCAACAAAGTATGCACATTCTACGTCATAACGACTTTCTCTAGTTTGCGCATTCGTCCGGAAATAAGAAAAGCTTACTTCCACCGTTTTTTAAAATCACAGCTTCTAGAAGGTTTACATGATTTCGTAAAAAACACGAGTTTTTAGAAAATGCGTTTTATTTCATAAATGGAATCAACAAAGTATGCACATTCTGCGTCATAACGACTTTCTCTAGTTTGAGCCTGCGTCCGGAAATAAGAAAAGCTTACTTCCACGGTTTTTTAAAATCACAGCTTCTAGAAGGTTTATATGATTTCTTAAAAAACACGAGTTTTTAGAAAATGTGTTTTATTTCATAAATGGAATAAAAAAAGTATGCACATTCTACATCATAACGACTTTCTATAGTTTGTGCATGCGTCCGGAAATAAGAAAAGCTTACTTCCACCGTTTTTAAAAATAACAGCTTCTAGAAGGTTTACATGATTTCTTAAAAAACACGAGTTTTTAGAAAATGTGTTTTATTTCATAAACGGAATCGACTAAGTATGCACATTCTACGTCGTAACGACTTTGTATAGTTTGCGCATTCGTTCGGAAATAAGACAATCTTACTTCCACCATTTTTTAAAATCACAGCTTCTAGAAGGTTTACATGATTTCGTAAAAAACACGAGTTTTTAGAAAATGTGTTTTTATTTCATAAATGGAATCTACAAAGTATGCACATTCTACGTCATAACGACTTTATATAGTTTGCGCATGCGTCCGGAAATAAGAAAAGCTTACTTCCACCGTTTTTTGAAATTACAGCTTCTAGAAGGTTTACATGATTTCGTAAAAAACACAAGTTTTTAGAAAATGTGTTTTATTTCATAAATGGAATCAACAAAGTATGGACATTCTACGTCATTACGACTTTCTATAGTTTACGCATGCGTCCAGAAATAAGAAAAGCTTACTTCCCCCGTTTTTTAAAATCACAGCTTCTAGAAGGTTTATATGATTTCTTAAAAAACACGAGTTTTTAGAAAATGTGTTTTATTTCATAAATGGAATCAACAAAGTATGCACATTCTACATCATAACAACTTTCTATAGTTTGCGCACGCGTCCGGAAATAAGAAAAGCTTACTTCCACCGTTTTTTAAAATAACAGCTTCTAGAAGGTTTACATGATTTCTTAAAAAACACGAGTTTTTAGAAAATGTGTTTTATTTCATAAATGGAATCAACAAAGTATGCACATTCTACGTCATAACGACTTTCTATAGTTTGCGCATTTGTCCGGAAATAAGAAAAGCTTACTTCCACCGTTTTTTAAAATCACAGCTTCTAGAAGGTTTATATGATTTCGTTAAAAACACGAGTTTTTAGAAAATGTGTTTTATTTCATAAATGGAATCTACAAAGTATGCACATTCTACGTCATAACGAATTTCTATAGTTTGCGAATGTGTCCGGAAATAAGAAAAAGCTTACTTCCAGCGTTTTTTGAAATCACAGCTTCTAGAAGGTTTACATGATTTCGTAACAAACACGAGTTTTTAGAAAATTTGTTTTATTTCATAAATGGAATCAACAAAGTATGCACATTCTACGTCATAAGGAATTTCTATAGTTTGCGCATGCCTCGGGAAGTAAGAAAAGCTTACTTACACCGTTTTTTAAAATCACAGCTTCTAGAAGGTTTACATGATTTCTTAAAAAACACGAGTTTTTAGAAAATGTGTTTTATTTCATAAATGGAATCTACAAAGTATGCACATTCTACGTCATAATGACTTTCTATAGTTTGCGCATGTGTTTGTAAATAAGAAAAGCTTACTTCCCCCGTTTTTTAAAATCACAGCTTCTAGAAGGTTTACATGATTTCTTAAAAAACATGAGTTTTTAGAAAATGTGTTTTATTTCATAAATGGAATCAACAAAGTATGCACATTCTACGTCGTAAGGACTTTCTATAGTTTTTGCATGCGTCCGGAAATAAGAAAAGCTTACTTCCACCGTTTTTTAAAATCACAGCTTCTGGAAGGTTTACATGATTTCTTAAAAAACATGAGTTTTTAGAAAATGTGTTTTATTTCCTAAATTTAATCAACAAAGTATGCACATTCTACGTCATAACGACTTTCTATAGTTTGCGCGTTCGTCCAGAAATAAGAAAATCTTACTTCCACCATTTTTTAAAATCACAGCTTCTAGAAGGTTTACATGATTTCGTAAAAAACACGAGTTTTTAGAAAATGTACTTTATTTCATAAATGGAATCTACAAAGTATGCACTTTCTATGTCATAATGACTTTCTATTGTTTGAGCATGCGTCCGGAAATAAGAAAAGCTTAGCACCCCCATTTTTTAAAATCACAGCTTCTAGAAGGTTTACATGAGTTTTTAGAAAATGTGTTTTATTTCATAAATGGAATCAACAAAGTATGCACATTCTACGTCATAAGGAATTTCTATAGTTTGCGAATGCGTCCGGAAATAAGAAAAGCTTACTTCCACCGTTTTTCAAAATCACAGCTTCTAGAAGGTTTACATGATTTCTTAAAAAACACGAGTTTTTAGAAAATGTGTTGTATTTCATAAATGGAATCAACAAAGTATTCATATTCTACGTCATAAGGACTTTCTATAGTTTGCGCATGGGTCCGGAAATAAGAAAAGCTTACTTCCACCGTTTTTTAAAATCACAGATTCTAGAAGGTTTACATGATTTCTTAAAAAACACGAGTTTTTAGAAAATGTGTTTTATTTCATAATGGAATCAACAAAGTATGCACATTCTACGTCATAACGACTTTCTATAGTTTGCGCATTCGTCCGGAAATAAGAAAAGGTTACTTCCACCGTTTTTTAAAATCAAAGCTTCTAGAAGGTTTACATGATTTCGTAAAAAACATGAGTTTTTAGAAAATGCATTTTATTTCATAAATGGAATCAATAAAGTATGCACATTCTGCGTCATAACGACTTTCTCTAGTTTGCGCATGCGTCCGGAAATAAGAAAAGCTTACTTCCACAGTTTTTTAAAATCACAGCTTCTAGAAGGTTTACATGATTTCGTAAACAACACGAGTTTTTTGAAAATGTGTTTTATTTCATAAATGGAATCTACAAAGTATGCACATTCTACGTCATAACGACTTTCTATAGTTTGCGTATGCGTCCGTAAATAAGAAAAGCTTACTTCCTCCGTTTTTCAAAATCACAGCTTCTAGAAGGTTTACATGATTTCTTAAAAAACACGAGTTTTTAGAAAATGTGTTTTATTTCATAAATGGAATCAACAAAGTATGCACATTCTACGTCATAATGACTTTCTATAGTTTGCGCATGCGTCCGGAAATAAGAAAAGCTTACTTCCACCGTTTTTTAAAATTACAGCTTCTAGAAGGTTTACATGATTTCTTAAAAAACACGAGTGTTTAGAAAATGTGTTTTATTTCATAAATGGAATCAACAAAGTATGCACATTCTACTTCATAACGACTTTCTATAGTTTGCGCATTCGTCCGGAAATAAGAAAAGCTTACTTCCACCGTTTTTTAAAATCACAGCTTCCAGAAGGTTTACATGATTTCTTAAAAAACATGAGTTTTTAGAAAATTCATTTTAATTCATAAATGGAATCTACAATGTATGCACATTCTACGTCATAACGACTTTCTATAGTTTGCGCATGCGCCCGGAAATAAGAAAATCTTACTTCCACCGTTTTTTAAAATCACAGCTTCTAGAAGGTTTACATGATTTCGTAAAAAGCACGAGTTTTTAGAAAATGTGTTTTATTTCATAAATGGAATCAACAAAGTATGCACATTCTATGTCATAACGACTTTCTATAGTTTGCGCATGCGTCCGGAAATAAGAAAAGCTTACTTCCCCCGTTTTTTAAAATTACAGCTTCTAGAAGGTTTACATGATTTGTTAAAAAACATGAGTTTTTAGAAAATGTGTTTTATTTCATAAATGGAATCAACAAAGTATGCACATTCTACGTCATAACAACTTTCTCTAGTTTGCGCATGCGTTCGGAAATACGAAAAGCTTACTTCAACCGTTTTTTAAAATCACAACTTCTAGAAGGTTTACATGATTTCTTAAAAACCACGAGTTTTTAGAAAATGTGTTTTATTTCATAAATGGAATCTACAAAGTATGCACATTCTATGTCATAAGGACTTTCTATAGTTTGCGCATGCATCCGGAAATAAGAAAAGCTTACTTCCACCGTTTTTTTAAATCACAGCTTCTAGAAGGTTTACATGATTTCTTAAAAAACACGAGTTTTTAGAAAATGTGTTTTATTTCCTAAATGGAATCAACAAAGTATGCACATTCTACGTCATAACGACTTTCTATAGTTTGCGCATTCGTCCGGAAATAAGAAAAGCTTACTTCCACCGTTTTTTAAAATCACAGCTTCTAGAAGGTTTATATGATTTCGTAAAAAACACGAGTTTTTAGAAAATGTACTTTATTTCAAAAATGGAATCTATAAAGTATGCATATTCTATGTCATAACGACTTTCTATAGTTTGAGCATGCGTTTGGAAATAAGAAAAGCTTACTTTCCCCGTTTTTTAAAATCACAGCTTCTAGAAGGTTTACATGAGTTTTTAGAAAATGTGTTTTATTTCATAAATGGAATCAACAAAGTCTGCACATTCTACGTCATAACGACTTTCTATAGTTTGCGCATGCGTTTGGAAATAAGAAAAGCTTACTTTCCCCGTTTTTTAAAATCACAGCTTCTAGAAGGTTTACATGATTTCTTAAAAAACACGAGTTTTTAGAAAATATGTTTTATTTCATAAATGGAATCAACAAAGTATGCACATTCTACATCATAAGGACTTTCTATAGTTTGCGCATGCGTCCAGAAATAAGAAAAGCTTACTTCCACCTTTTTTTAAAATCACAGCTTCGAGAAGGTTTACATGATTTCTTAAAAAACATGAGTTTTTAGAAAATGTGTTTTATTTAATAAATGGAATCAACAAAGTATGCACATTCTACGTCATAACGACTTTCTATAGTTTGCGCATTCGTCCGGAAATAAGAAAAGCTTACTTCCACCGTTTTTTAAAATCACAGCTTCTAGAAGGTTTACATGATTTCGTAAAAAACACGAGTTTTTAGAAAATGTGTTTTATTTCATAAATGGAATCTACAAAGTATGCACATTCTACGTCATAACGACTTTCTATAGTTTGCGTATGCGTCCGGAAATAAGAAAAGCTTACTTCCCCCGTTTTTCAAAATCACAGCTTCTAGAAGGTTTACATGATTTCTTAAAAAACACGAGTTTTTAGAAAATGTGTTTTATTTAGTAAATGGAATCTACAAAGTATGCACATTCTACGTCATAATGACTTTCTATAGTTTGCGCATGCGTCCAGAAATAAGAAAAGCTTACTTCCACCGTTTTTTAAAATCACAGCTTCTAGAAGGTTTACATGATTTCTTCAAAAACACAAGTTTTTAGAAAATGTGTTTTATTTCATAAATGGAAACAACAAAGTATGCACATTCTACATCATAACGACTTTCTATAGTTTGCACATGCATCCGGAAATAAGAAAAGCTTACTTTCACTGTTTTTTAAAATCACAGCTTTTGGAAGGTTTACATGATTTCTTAAAAAACACGAGATTTTTGAAAATGTGTTTTATTTCATAAATGGAATCAACAAAGTATGCACATTCTACTTCATAACGAATTTCTATAGTTTGCACATTCGTCCGGAAATAAGAAAAGCTTACTTCCACCGTTTTTTAAAATCACAGTTTCCAGAAGGTTTACATGATTTCTTAAAAAACATGAGTTTTTAGAAAATGCGTTTTAATTCGTAAATGGAATCTACAAAGTATGCACATTCTACGTCATAACGACTTTCTATAGTTTGTGCATGCGTCCGGAAATAAGAAAATCTTACTTCCACCGTTTTTTAAAATCACAGCTTCTAGAAGGTTTACATGATTTCGTAAAAAACACGAGTTTTTAGAAAATGTGTTTTATTTCATAAATGGAATCAACAAAGTATGCACATTCTACGTCATAACGACTTTCTATAGTTTGGGCATGCGTCCGGAAATAAGAAAAGCTTACTTCCACCGTTTTTTAAAATTACAGCTTCTAGAAGGTTTACATGATTTGTTATAAAACATGAGTTTTTAGAAAATGTGTTTTATTTCATAAATGGAATCAACAAAGTATGCACATTCTACATCATAACGACTTTCTCTAGTTTGCGCATGCATTCGGAAATACGAAAAGCTTACTTCCACCGTTTTTTAAAATCACAGCTTCTAGACGGTTTACATGATTTCGTAAAAAACACGAGTTTTTAGAAAATGTGATTTATTTCATAAATGGAATCTACAAAGTATGCACATTCTACGTCATATCGACTTTCTATAGTTTGCGCATGCGTCCGGAAATAACAAAAGCTTACTTCCCCCGTTTTTCAAAATCAGAGCTTCTAGAAGGTTTACATGATTTCTTAAAAAACACGAGTTTTTAGAAAATGTGTTTTATTTCATAAATGGAATCTACAAAGTATGCACATTCTACGTCATAACGACCTTCTATAGTTTGCGCATGCGTCCGGAAATAAGAAAAGCTTACTTTCCCCGTTTTTTAAAATCACAGCTTCTAGAAGGTTTACATGATTTTTTAAAAAAAATGAGTTTTTAGAAAATGTGTTTTATTTCATAAATGGAATCAACAAAGTATGCACATTCTACTTCATAACGACTTTCTATAGCTTGCGCATTCGTCCGGAAACAAGAAAAGCTTACTTCCACCATTTTTTAAAATCACAGCTTCAAGAAGGTTTACATGATTTCGTAAAAAACAAGAGTTTTTAGAAAATGTGTTTTATTTCATAAATGGAATCTACAAAGTATGCACATTCTACGTCATAACGACTTTCTATAGTTTGCGTATGCGTCCGGAAATAAGAAAAGCTTACTTCCCCCGTTTTTCAAAATCAGAGCTTCTAGAAGGTTTACATGATTTCTTAAAAAACACGAGTTTTTAGAAAATGTGTTTTATTTCATAAATGGAATCTACAAAGTATGCACATTCTACGTCATAACGACCTTCTATAGTTTGTGCATGCGTCCGGAAATAAGAAAAGCTTACTTCCCCCGTTTTTTAAAATCACAGCTTCTAGAAGGTTTACATGATTTCTTAAAAAACACGAGTTTTTAGAAAATGTGTTTTATTTCATAAATGGAATCAACAAAGTATGCACATTCTACGTCATAACGACTTTCTATAGTTTGCGCATGCGTTTGTAAATAAAAAAAGCTTACTTCCCCCGTTTTTTAAAATTACAGCTTCTAGAAGGTTTACCTGATTTGTTAAAAAACACGAGTTTTTAGAAAATGTGTTTTATTTCATAAATGGAATCAACAAAGTATGCACATTCTACGTCATAACGACTTTCTCTAGTTTGCGCATGCGTCCGGAAATAAGAAAAGCTTACTTCCACCGTTTTTTAAAATCACAGCTTCTAGAAGGTTTACATGATTTCGTAAAAAACAAGAGTTTTTAGAAAATGTGTTTTATTTCATAAATGGAATCTACCAAGTATGCACATTCTACGTCATAACGACTTTCTATGGTTTACGCATGCGTCCGGAAATAAGAAAAGCTTACTTCCCCCGTTTTTTAAAATCACAGCTTCTAGAAGGTTTACATGATTTCTTAAAAAACACGAGTTTTTAGAAAATTTGTTTTATTTCATAAATGCAATCAAAAAAGTATGCACATTCTACCTCATAAAGACGTTCTATAGTTTGCGCATGCGTTTGGAAATAAGAAAAGCTTACTTCCCCCGTTTTTTAAAATCACAGCTTCTACAAGGTATCATGATTTCGTAAAAAGCACGAGTTTTTAGAAAATGTGTTTTATTTCATAAATGGAATCAACAAAGTATGCACATTCTATGTCATAACGACTTTCTCTAGTTTGCGCATTCGTCCGGAAATAAGAAAAGCTTACTTCCCCCGTTTTTCAAAATCACAGCTTCTAGAAGGTTTACATGATTTCTTAAAAAACACGAGTTTTTAGAAAATGTGTTTTATTTCATAAATGGAATCAACAAAGTATGCACATTCTACGTCATAAGGACTTTCTGTAGTTTGTGCATCTGTCCAGAAATAAGAAAAGCTTACTTCCACCGTTTTTTAAAATCACAGCTTCTAGAAGGTTTATATGATTTCTTAAAAAACACGAGTTTTCAGAAAATGTGTTTTATTTCATAAATGGAATCAACAAAGTATGCACATTCGACATCATAACGACTTTCTATAGTTTGCGCATGCGTCCGGAAATAAGAAAAGCTTACTTCCACCGTTTTTTAAAATAACAGCTTCTAGAAGGTTTACGTGATTTCTTAAAAAACACGAGTTTTTAGAAAATGTGTTTTATTTCAAAAATGGAATCAACAAAGTATGCACATTCTACGTCGTAACGACTTTGTATAGTTTGCGCATTCGTTCGGAAATAAGAAAATCTTACTTCCACAATTTTTTAAAATCACAGCTTCTAGAAGGTTTACATGATTTCGTAAAAAACACGAGTTTTTAGAAAATGTGTTTTATTTCATAAATGGAATCTACAAAGTATGCACATTCTACGTCATAACGACTTTCTATAGTTTGCGCATGCGTCCGGAAATAAGAAAAGCTTACTTCCCCCGTTTTTTAAAATTACAGCTTCTAGAAGGTTTACGTGATTTGTTAAAAAACATGAGTTTTTAGAAAATGTGTTTTATTTCATAAATGGAATCAACAAAGTATGCACATTCTACGTCATAACGACTTTCTCTAGTTTGCGCATGCGTTCGGAAATACGAAAAGTTTACTTCCACCGTTTTTTAAAATCACAACCTCTAGAAGGTTTACATCATTCTACTTCATAAATGGAATCAATGTGTTTTATTTCATAAATGGAATCAACAAAGTATGCACATTCTACTTCATAACGACTTTCTATAGTTTGGGCATTCGTCCGGAAATAAGAAAAGCTTACTTCCACCGTTTTTTAAAATCACAGCTTCCAGAAGGTTTACATGATTTCTTAAAAAACATGAGTTTTTAAAAAATGTGTTTTAATTCGTAAATGGAATCTACAAAGTATGCACATTCTACGTCATAATGACTTTCTATAGTTTGCGCATGCGTCCGGAAATAAGAAAATCTTACTTCCACCGTTTTTTAAAATCACAGCTTCTAGAAGGTTTACATGATTTCGTAAAAAACACGAGTTTTTAGAAAATGTGTTTTATTTCATGAATGGAATCAACAAAGTATGCACATTCTACGTCATAACGACTTTCTATAGTTTGCGCATGCGTCCGGAAATAAGAAAAGCTTACTTCCCCCGTTTTTTAAAATTACAGCTTCTAGAAGGTTTACATGATTTCTTAAAAAACATGACTTTTTAAAAAATGTGTTTTATTTCATAAATGGAATCTACAAAGTATGCACATTCTACGTCATAACGACTTTCTATAGTTTGCGCATGCATCCGGAAATCAGAAAAGCTTACTTTCCCCATTTTTTAAAATCACAGCTTCTAGAAGGTTTACATGATTTCTTAAAAAAAACGAGTTTTTAGAAAATGTGTTTTATTTCATAAATGGAATCAACAAAGTATGCACATTCTACGTCATAACGACTTTCTATAGTTTGCGCATTCGTCCGGAAATAAGAAAAGCTTACTTCCACCGTTTTTTAAAATCACAGCTTCTAGAAGGTTTACATGATTTCGTAAAAAACACGAGTTTTTAGAAAATGCGTTTTATTTCATAAATGGAATCAACAAAGTATGCACATTCTACGTCATAACGACTTTCTCTAGTTTGCGCATGCGTCCGGAAATAAGAAAAGCTTACTTCCACCGTTTTTTAAAATCACAGCTTCTAGAAGGTTTATATGATTTCTTAAAAAACACGAGTTTTCAGAAAATGTGTTTTATTTCATAAATGGAATCAACAAAGTATGCACATTCGACATCATAACGACTTTCTATAGTTTGCGCATGCGTCCGGAAATAAGAAAAGCTTACTTCCACCGTTTTTTAAAATAACAGGTTCTAGAAGGTTTACGTGATTTCTTAAAAAACACGAGTTTTTAGAAAATGTGTTTTATTTCAAAAATGGAATCAACAAAGTATGCACATTCTACGTCGTAACGACTTTGTATAGTTTGCGCATTCGTTCGGAAATAAGAAAATCTTACTTCCACAATTTTTTAAAATCACAGCTTCTAGAAGGTTTACATGATTTCGTAAAAAACACGAGTTTTTAGAAAATGTGTTTTATTTCATAAATGGAATCTACAAAGTATGCACATTCTATGTCATAACGACTTTGTATAGTTTGCGCATGCGTCCGGAAATAAGAAAAGGTTACTTCCACCGTTTTTTAAAATCACAGCTTCTAGAAGGTTTACATGATTTCTTAAAAAACACGAGTTTTTAGAAAATGTGTTTTATTTCATAAATGGAATCAACAAAGTATGCACATTCTACGTCATAACGACTTTCTATAGTTTGCGCATGCGTTTGTAAATAAAAAAAGCTTACTTCCCCCGTTTTTTAAAATTACAGCTTCGAGAAGGTTTACATGATTTCTTAAAAAACATGAGTTTTTAGAAAATGTGTTTTATTTAATAAATGGAATCAACAAAGTATGCACATTCTACGTCATAACGACTTTCTATAGTTTGCGCATTCGTCCGGAAATAAGAAAAGCTTACTTCCACCGTTTTTTAAAATCACAGCTTCTAGAAGGTTTACATGATTTCGTAAAAAACACAAGTTTTTAGAAAATGTGTTTTATTTCATAAATGGAATCAACAAAGTATGCAAATTCTACTTCATAACGACTTTCTATAGTTTGCACATTCGTCCGGAAATAAGAAAAGCTTACTTCCACCGTTTTTTAAAATCACAGCTTCCAGAAGGTTTACATGATTTCTTAAAAAACATGAGTTTTTAGAAAATGCGTTTTAATTCGTAAATGGGATCTACAAAGTATGCACATTCTATGTCATAACGACTTTCTATAGTTTGCGCATGCGTCCGGAAATAAGAAAATCTTACATCCACCGTTTTTAAAATCACAGCTTCTAGAAGGTTTACATGATTTCGTAAAAAACACGAGTTTTTAGAAAATGTGTTTTATTTCATAAATGGAATTAACAAAGTATGCACATTCTACGTCATAATGACTTTCTATAGTTTGCGCATGCGTCCGGAAATAAGAAAAGCTTACTTCCCCCGTTTTTTTAAATTACAGCTTCTAGAAGGTTTACATGATTTGTTAAAAAACATGAGTTTTTAGAAAATGTGTTTTATTTCATAAATGGAATTAACAAAGTATGCACATTCTACGTCATAACGACTTTCTCTAGTTTGCGCATGCGTTCGGAAATACGAAAAGCTTACTTCCACCGTTTTTTAAAATCACAGCTTCTAGAAGGTTTACATGATTTCGTAAAAAACACGAGTTTTTAGAAAATGTGTTTTATTTCATAAATGGAATCTACAAAGTATGCACATTCTACTTCATAACGACTTTCTATAGTTTGCGCATGCGTCCGGAAATAAGAAAATCTTACTTCCCCCGTTTTTCAAAATTAGAGTTTCTAGAAGGTTTAAATGATTTCTTAAAAAACACAAGTTTTTAGAAAATGTGTTTTATTTCATAAATGGAATCTACAAAGTATACACATTCTACGTCATAACGACTTTCTATAGTTTGCGCATGCGTTCGGAAATAAGAAAAGCTTACTTTCCCCATTTTTTAAAATCACAGCTTCTAGAAGGTTTACATGATTTCTTAAAAAAAACGAGTTTTTAGAAAATGTGTTTTATTTCATAAATGGAATCAACAAAGTATGCACATTCTACGTCATAACGACTTTCTATAGTTTGCGCATTCGTCCGGAAATAAGAAAAGCTTACTTCCACCGTTTTTTAAAATCACAGCTTCTAGAAGGTTTACATGATTTCGTAAAAAACACGAGTTTTTAGAAAATGCATTTTATTTCATAAATGGAATCAACAAAGTATGCACATTCTGCGTCATAACGACTTTCTCTAGTTTGCGCATGCGTCCGGAAATAAGAAAAGCTTACTTCCACCGTTTTTTAAAATCACAGCTTCTAGAAGGTTTACATGATTTCTTAAAAAACACGAGTTTTTAGAAAATGAGTTTTATTTCATAAATGGAATCAACAAAGTATGCACATTCTACGTCATAAGGACTTTCTATAGTTTGCGCATGCGTCCGGAAATAAGAAAAGCTTACTTCCACCGTTTTTTAAAATCACAGCTTCTAGAAGGTTTACATGATTTCTTAAAAAACACGAGTTTTTAGAAAATGTGTTTTATTTCCTAAATGGAATCAAAAAAATATGCACATTCTACGTCATAACGACTTTCTATAGTTTGCGCATTCGTTCGGAAATAAGAAAAGCTTACTTCCACCGTTTTTTAAAATCACAGCTTCTAGAAGGTTTAGATGATTTCGTAAAAAACACGAGTTTTTAGAAAATGTACTTTATTTAATAAATGGAATCTACAAAGTATGCACATTCTATGTCATAACGACTTTCTATAGTTTGAGCATGCGTCCGGAAATAAGAAAAGCTTAGTTCCCCCGTTTTTTAAAATCACAGCTTCTAGAAGGTTTACATGATTTCGTAAAAAACACGAGTTTTTAGAAAATGTGTTGTATTTCATAAATGGAATCAACAAAGTATGCACATTCTACGTCATAACGACTTTCTATAGTTTACGCATGCGTCCAGAAATAATAAAAGCTTACTTCCCCCGTTTTTTAAAATCACAGCTTCTAGAAGGTTTATATGATTTCTTAAAAAACACGAGTTTTTAGAAAATGTGTGTTATTTCATAAATGGAATCAACAAAGTATGCACATTCTACATCATAACGACTTTCTATAGTTTGCGCATGCGTCCGGAAATAAGAAAAGCTTACTTTCACCGTTTTTTAAAATAACAGCTTCTAGAAGGTTTACATGATTTCGTAAAAAACACGAGTTTTTAGAAAATGTGTTTTATTTCATAAATTGAATCTACAAAGTATGAACATTCTACGTCATAACGACTTTCTATAGTTTGCGCATTCGTCCGAAATAAGAAAAGGTTACTTCCACCGTTTTTTAAAATCAAAGCTTCTAGAAGGTTTACATGATTTCGTAAAAAACACGAGTTTTTAGAAAATGCGTTTTATTTCATAAATGGAATCAACAAAGTATGCAAATTCTGCGTCATAACGACTTTCTCTAGTTTGCGCATGCGTCCGGAAATAAGAAAAGCTTACTTCCACCGTTTTTTAAAATCACAGCTTCTAGAAGGTTTACATGATTTCGTAAAAAACACGAGTTTTTAGAAAATGTGTTTTATTTCATAAATGGAATCTACAAAGTATGCACATTCTACGTCATAACGACTTTCTATAGTTTGCGTATGCGTCCGGAAATAAGAAAATCTTACTTCCTCTGTTTTTCAAAATCAAAGCTTCTAGAAGGTTTACATGATTTCTTAAAAAACACGAGTTTTTAGAAAATGTGTTTTATTTCATAAATGGAATCTACAAAGTATGCACATTCTACGTCATAACGACTTTCTATAGTTTGCGCATGCGTCTGGAAATAAGAAAAGCTTACTTCCACGATTTTTTAAAATCACAGCTTCTAGAAGGTTTACATGATTTCTTAAAAAACACGAGTTTTTGGAAAATGTGTTTTATTTCATAAATGGAATCAACAAACTATGCACATTCTACGTCATAACGACTTTCTATAGTTTGCGCATGCGTCCGGAAATAAGAAAAGCTTACTTCCACCGTTTTGTAAAATCACAGATTCTAGAAGGTTTACATGATTTCTTAAAAAACACGAGTTTTTGGAAAATGTGTTTTATTTCATAAATGGAATCAACAAACTATGCACATTCTACGTCATAATGACTTTCTATAGTTTGCGCATTCGTCCGGAAAAAAGAAAAGCTTACTTCCACCGTTTTTTAAAATCACAGCTTCTAGAAGGTTTACATGATTTCGTAAAAAAAAACGAGTTTTTAGAAAATGCGTTTTATTTCATAAATGGAATCAACAAAGTATGCACATTCTGCGTCATAACGACTTTCTCTAGTTTGCGCATGCGTCCGGAAATAAGAAAAGCTTACTTCCACCGTTTTTTAAAATCACAGCTTCTAGAAGGTTTATATGATTTCTTAAAAAACACGAGTTTTTAGAAAATGTGTTTTATTTCATAAATGGAATCAACAAAGTATGCACATTCTACATCATAACGACTTTCTATAGTTTGCGTATGCGTCCAGAAATAAGAAAAGCTTACTTCCACCGTTTTTTAAAATAACAGCTTCTAGAAGGTTTACATGATTTCGTAAAAAACACGAGTTTTTAGAAAATGTGTTTTATTTCATAAATTGAATCTACAAAGTATGAACATTCTACGTCATAACGACTTTCTATAGTTTGCGCATTCGTCCGGAAATAAGAAAAGGTTACTTCCACCGTTTTTTAAAATCAAAGCTTCTAGAAGGTTTACATGATTTCGTAAAAAACACGAGTTTTTAGAAAATGCGTTTTATTTCATAAATGGAATCAACAAAGTATGCACATTCTGCGTCATAACGACTTTCTCTAGTTTGCGCATGCGTCCGGAAATAAGAAAAGCTTACTTCCACCGTTTTTTAAAATCACAGCTTCTAGAAGGTTTACATGATTTCGTAAAAAACACGAGTTTTTAGAAAATGTGTTTTATTTCATAAATGGAATCTACAAAGTATGCACATTCTACGTCATAACGACTTTCTATAGTTTGGGTATGCGTCCGGAAATAAGAAAATCTTACTTCCTCCGTTTTTCAAAATCACAGCTTCTAGAAGGTTTACATGATTTCTTAAAAAACACGAGTTTTTAGAAAATGTGTTTTATTTCATAAATGGAATCTACAAAGTATGCACATTCTACGTCATAACGACTTTCTATAGTTTGCGCATGCGTCCGGAAATAAGAAAAGCTTACTTCCATGATTTTTTAAAATCACAGCTTCTAGAAGGTTTACATGATTTCTTAAAAAACACGAATATTTGGAAAATGTGTTTTATTTCATAAATGGAATCAACAAACTATGCACATTCTACGTCATAACGACTTTCTATAGTTTGCGCATGCGTCCGGAAATAAGAAAAGCTTACTTCCACCGTTTTGTAAAATCACAGATTCTAGAAGGTTTACATGATTTCTTAAAAAACACGAGTTTTTGGAAAATGTGTTTTATTTCATAAATGGAATCAACAAACTATGCACATTCTACGTCATAACGACTTTCTATAGTTTGCGCATTCGTCCGGAAAAAAGAAAAGCTTACTTCCACCGTTTTTTAAAATCACAGCTTCTAGAAGGTTTACATGATTTCGTAAAAAACACGAGTTTTTAGAAAATGCGTTTTATTTCATAAATGGAATCAACAAAGTATGCACATTCTGCGTCATAACGACTTTCTCTAGTTTGCGCATGCGTCCGGAAATAAGAAAAGCTTACTTCCACCGTTTTTTAAAATCACAGCTTCTAGAAGGTTTATATGATTTCTTAAAAAACACGAGTTTTTAGAAAATGTGTTTTATTTCATAAATGGAATGAACAAAGTATGCACATTCGACATCATAACGGCTTTCTATAGTTTGCGCATGCGTCCGGAAATAAGAAAAGCTTACTTCCACCGTTTTTTAAAATAACATCTTCTAGAAGGTTTACATGATTTCGTAAAAAACACGAGTTTTTAGAAAATGTGTTTTATTTCATAAATGGAATCTACAAAGTATGCACATTCTACGTCATAACGACTTTCTATAGTTTGCGTATGCGTCCGGAAATAAGAAAATCTTACTTCCTCCGTTTTTCAAAATCACAGCTTCTAGAAGGTTTACATGATTTCTTAAAAAACACGAGTTGTTAGAAAATGTGTTTTATTTCATAAATGGAATCTACAAAGTATGCACATTCTACGTCATAACGACTTTCTATAGTTTGCGCATGCGTCCGGAAATAAGAAAAGCTTACTTCCACGATTTTTTAAAATCACAGCTTCTAGAAGGTTTACATGATTTCTTAAAAAACACGAGTTTTTGGAAAATGTATTTTATTTCATAAATGGAATCAACAAACTATGCACATTCTACGTCATAACGACTTTCTATAGTTTGCGCATGCGTCCTGAAATAAGAAAAGCTTACTTCCAGCGTTTTGTAAAATCACAGATTCTAGAAGGTTTACATGATTTCTTAAAAAACACGAGTTTTTAGAAAATGTGTTTTATTTCATAAATGGAATCAACAAAGTATGCAAATTCTACTTCATAACGACTTTCTATAGTTTGCACATTCATCCGGAAATAAGAAAAGCTTACTTCCACCGTTTTTTAAAATCACAGCTTCCAGAAGGTTTACATGATTTCTTAAAAAACATGAGTTTTTAGAAAATGCGTTTTAATTCGTAAATGGAATCTACAAAGTATGCACATTCTATGTCATAACGACTTTCTATAGTTTGCGCATGCGTCCGGAAATAAGAAAATCTTACTTCCACCGTTTTTAAAATCACAGCTTCTAGAAGGTTTACATGATTTCGTAAAAAACACGAGTTTTTAGAAAATGTGTTTTATTTCATAAATGGAATTAACAAAGTATGCACATTCTACGTCATAACAACTTTCTATAGTTTGTGCATGCATCCGGAAATAAGAAAAGCTTACTTCCCCCGTTTTTTAAAATTACAGCTTCTAGAAGGTTTACATGATTTGTTAAAAAACATGAGTTTTTAGAAAATGTGTTTTATTTCATAAATGGAATCAACAAAGTATGCACATTCTACGTCATAACGACTTTCTCTAGTTTGCGCATGCGTTCGGAAATACGAAAAGCTTACTTCCACCGTTTTTTAAAATCACAGCTTCTAGAAGGTTTACATGATTTCGTAAAAAACACGAGTTTTTAGAAAATGTGTTTTATTTCATAAATGGAATCTACAAAGTATGCACATTGTACGTCATAACGACTTTCTATAGTTTGCGCATTCGTCCGGAAATAAGAAAAGCTTACTTCCACCGTTTTTTAAAATCACAGCTTCTAGAAGGTTTACATGATTTCGTAAAAAACACGAGTTTTTAGAAAATGCGTTTTATTTCATAAATGGAATCAACAAAGTATGCACATTCTGCGTCATAACGACTTTCTCTAGTTTGCGCATGCGTCCGGAAATAAGAAAAGCTTACTTCCACCGTTTTTTAAAATCACAGCTTCTAGAAGGTTTATATGATTTCTTAAAAAACACGAGTTTTTAGAAAATGTGTTTTATTTCATAAATGGAATCAACAAAGTATGCACATTCGACATCATAACGACTTTCTATAGTTTGCGCATGCGTCCGGAAATAAGAAAAGCTTACTTCCACCGTTTTTTAAAATAACAGCTTCTAGAAGGTTTACATGATTTCTTAAAAAACACGAGTTTTTAGAAAATGTGTTTTATTTCAAAAATGGAATCAACAAAGTATGCACATTCTACGTCGTAACGACTTTGTATAGTTTGCGCATTCGTTCGGAAATAAGAAAATCTTACTTCCACAATTTTTTAAAATCACAGCTTCTAGAAGGTTTACATGATTTCGTAAAAAACACGAGTTTTTAGAAAATGTGTTTTATTTCATAAATGGAATCTACAAAGTATGCACATTCTACGTCATAACGACTTTATATAGTTTGCGCATGCGTCCGGAAATAAGAAAAGGTTACTTCCACCGTTTTTTGAAATCACAGCTTCTAGAAGGTTTACATGATTTCGTAAAAAACATGAGTTTTTAGAAAATGTGTTTTATTTCATAAATGGAATCAACAAAGTATGCACATTCTACGTCATAACGACTTTCTATAGTTTACGCATGCGTCCAGAAATAAGAAAAGCTTACTTCCCCCGTTTTTTAAAATCACAGCTTCTAAAAGGTTTATATGATTTCTTAAAAAACACGAGTTTTTAGAAAATGTGTGTTATTTCATAAATGGAATCAACAAAGTATGCACATTCTACATCATAACGACTTTCTATAGTTTGCGCATGCGTCCGGAAATAAGAAAAGCTTACTTCCACCGTTTTTTAAAATAACAGCTTCTAGAAGGTTTACATGATTTCGTAAAAAACACGAGTTTTTAGAAAATGTGTTTTATTTCATAAATTGAATCTACAAAGTATAAACATTCTACGTCATAACGACTTTCTATAGTTTGCGCATTCGTCCGGAAATAAGAAAAGGTTGCTTCCACCGTTTTTTAAAATCAAAGCTTCTAGAAGGTTTACATGATTTCGTAAAAAACACGAGTTTTTAGAAAATGCGTTTTATTTCATAAATGGAATCAACAAAGTATGCACATTCTGCGTCATAACGACTTTCTCTAGTTTGCGCATGCGTCCGGAAATAAGAAAAGCTTACTTCCACCGTTTTTTAAAATCACAGCTTCTAGAAGGTTTACATGATTTCGTAAAAAACACGAGTTTTTAGAAAATGTGTTTTATTTCATAAATGGAATCTACAAAGTATGCACATTCTACGTCATAACGACTTTCTATAGTTTGCGTATGCGTCCGGAAATAAGAAAATCTTACTTCCTCCGTTTTTCAAAATCACAGCTTCTAGAAGGTTTACATGATTTCTTAAAAAACACGAGTTTTTAGAAAATGTGTTTTATTTCATCAATGGAATCTACAAAGTATGCACATTCTACGTCATAACGACTTTCTATAGTTTGCGCATGCGTCCGGAAATAAGAAAAGCTTACTTCCCTCGTTTTTTAAAATCACAGCTTCTAGAAGGTTTACATGATTTCTTAAAAAACATGAGTTTTTAGAAAATATGTTTTATTTCATAAATGGAATCTACAAAGTATGCACATTCCTCGTCATAATGACTTTCTATAGTTTGCGCATGTGTCCGGAAATAAGAAAAGTTTACTTCCCCCATTTTTTAAAATCATAGTTTCTAGAAGGTTTACATGATTTCCTAAAAAACACGAGTTTTTAGAAAATGTGTTTTATTTCATAAATGGAATCTACAAAGTATGCACATTCTACGTCATAACGAATTTCTATGGTTTACCCATGCGTCCGGAAATAAGAAAAGCTTACTTCCCCCGTTTTGTAAAATCACAGATTCTAGAAGGTTTACATGATTTCTTAAAAAACACGAGTTTTTAGAAAATGTGTTTTATTTCATAAATGGAATAAAAAAAGTATGCACATTCTACGTCATAAAGACATTCTATAGTTTGCGCATGCGTTTGGAAATAAGAAAAGCTTACTTCCCCCGTTTTTTAAAATCACAGCTTCTAGAAGGTTTACATGATTTCGTAAAAAACACGAGTTTTTAGAAAATGTGTTTTATTTCATAAATGGAATCAACAAAGTATGCACATTCTACGTCATAACGACTTTCTCTAGTTTGCGCATTCATCCGGAAATAAGAAAAGCTTACTTCCACCGTTTTTTAAAATCACAGCTTCTAGAAGGTTTACATGATTTCATAAAAAACACGAGTTTTTAGAAAATGTGCTTTATTTCATAAATAGAATCTACAAAGTATGCACATTCCACGTCATAACGACATTCTATAGTTTGCGCATGCGTTCGAAAAAAGAAAAGCTTACTTCCATCATTTTTTAAAATCACAGCTTCTAGAAGGTTTACATGATTTCCTAAAAAACATGATTTTTTAGAAAATGTGTTTTATTTCATAAATGGAATCAACAAAGTACGCACATTCTACGTCATAATGACTTTCTATAGTTTGCGCATGTGTTTGGAAATAAGAAAAGCTTACTTGCCCCGTTTTTTAAAATCACGGCTTCTAGAAGGTTTACATGATTTCTTAAAAAACACGAGTTTTTAGAAAATGTTTTTTATTTCATAAATGGAATCAACAAAGTATGCACATTCTACGTCATAACGACTTTCTATAGTTTGCGCATGCGTTTGGAAATAAGAAAAGCTTACTTCCCCCATTTTTTAAAATTACAGCTTTTAGAAGGTTTACATGATTTGTTAAAAAACACGAGTAATTAGAAAATGTGTTTTATTTCATAAATGGAATCAACAAAGTATGCACATTCTACGTCATAACGACTTTCTATAGTTTGCGCATGCGTCCGGAAATAAGAAAAGCTTACTTCCACCGTTTTTTAAAATCAGAGCTTCTAGAAGGTTTACATGATTTTGTAAAAAACATGAGTTTTTAGAAAATGTGTTTTATTTCATAAATGGAATCAACAAAATATGCACATTCTACGTCATAACGACTTTCTATAGTTTGCGCATGCGTTTGGAAATAAGAAAAGCTTACTTCCCCCATTTTTTAAAATTACAGCTTCTAGAAGGTTTACATGATTTGTTAAAAAACACGAGTAATTAGAAAATGTGTTTTATTTCATAAATGGAATCAACAAAGTATGCACATTCTACAACATAACGACTTTCTATAGTTTGCGCATGCGTTCGGAAATAAGAAAAGCTTACTTCCCCCGTTTTTTAAAATCACAGCTTCTAGAAGGTTTACATGATTTCTTAAAAAACACGAGTTTTTAGAAAATGTGTTTTATTTCATAAATGGAATCAACAAAATATGCACATTCTACGTCATAACGACTTTCTATAGTTTGCGCATGCGTTTGGAAATAAGAAAAGCTTACTTCCCCCATTTTTTAAAATTACAGCTTCTAGAAGGTTTACATGATTTGTTAAAAAACACGAGTAATTAGAAAATGTGTTTTATTTCATAAATGGAATCAACAAAGTATGCACATTCTACGTCATAACGACTTTCTATAGTTTGCGCATGCGTCCGGAAAGAAGAAAAGCTTACTTCCACCGTTTTTTAAAATCACAGCTTCTAGAAGGTTTACATGATTTTGTAAAAAACATGAGTTTTTAGAAAATGTGTCTTATTTCTTAAATGGAATCAACAAAGTATGCACATTCTACAGCATAACGACTTTCTATAGTTTGCGCATGCGTTCGGAAATAAGAAAAGCTTACTTCCCCCGTTTTTTAAAATCACAGCTTCTAGAAGGTTTACATGATTTCTTAAAAAACACGAGTTTTTAGAAAATGTGTTTTATTTCATATATGGAATCTACAAAGTATGCACATTCTACGTCATAACGACTTTCTATAGTTTGCGCATGCGTTTGGAAATAAGAAAAGCTTACTTCCCCCATTTTTTAAAATTACAGCTTCTAGAAGGTTTACATGATTTGTTAAAAAACACGAGTAATTAGAAAATGTGTTTTATTTCATAAATGGAATCAACAAAGTATGCACATTCTACAGCATAAGGACTTTCTATAGTTTGCGCATGCGTTCGGAAATAAGAAAAGCTTACTTCCCCCATTTTTTAAAATCACAGCTTCTAGGAGGTTTACATGATTTCGTAAAAAACACGAGTTTTTAGAAAATGTGTTTTATTTCATAAATGGAATCAACAAAGTATGCACATTCTACGTCATAACGACTTTCTATAGTTTGCGCACTCGTCCGGAAATAAGAAAAGCTTACTTCCACCGTTTTTTAAAATCACAGCTTCTAGAAGGTTTACATGATTTCTTAAAAAACACGAGTTTTTAGAAAATCTGTTTTATTTCATAAATGGAATAAACAAAGTATGCACATTCTCCGTCATAATGACTTTCTATACTTTGCGCAAAAGTTTGGAAATAAGAAAAGCTTACTTCCCCCGTTTTTTAAAATCACAGCTTCTAGAATGTTTACATGATTTCGTAAAAAACATGAGTTTTTAGAAAATGTGTTTTATTTCATAAATGGAATCTTCAAAGTATGCACATTCTACGTCATAACGTCTTTATATAGTTTGCGCATGCGTCCGGAAATAAGAAAAGCTTACTTCCCCCGTTTTTTAAACTTACAGCTTCTAGAATGTTTACATGATTTCTTAAAAAACACAAGTTTTTAGAAAATATGTTTTATTTCATAAATGGAATCAACAAACTATGCACATTCTACATCATAACGACTTTCTATAGTTTGCGCATAAGTTTGGAAATAAGAAAAGCCTACTTCCCCCGTTTTTTAAAATCACAGCTTCTAGATGGCTTACATGATTTCGTAAAAAACACGAATTTTTAGAAAATGTGTTTTATTTCATAAATGGAATCAACAAAGTATGCACATTCTACGTCATAACGACTTTCTATAGTTTGTGCATGCGTCCGGAAATAAGAAAAGCTTACTTCCACCATTTTTTAAAATCCCAGCTTCTAGAAGGTTCACATGATTTCCTAAAAAACACGAGTTTTTAGAAAATGTGTTTTATTTCATAAATGGAATCAACAAAGTATGCACATTCTATGTCATAACAACTTTCTATAGTTTGCGCATGCGTTTGGAAATAAGAAAAGCTTACTTCCCCCATTTTTTAAAATCACAGCTTCTAGAAGGTTTACATGATTTCTTAAAAAACATGAATTTTTAAAAAATGTGTTTTATTTCATAAATGGAATCAACAAAGTATGCACATTCTACGTCATAATGACTTTCTATAGTTTGCGCATGCGTCCGGAAATAAGAAAAGCTTACTTCCACCGTTTTTTGAAATCACAGCTTCTAGAAGGTTTACATGATTTCTTAAAAAACACGAGTTTCTAGAAAATGTGTTTTATTTCATAAATGGAATCAACAAAGTATGCACATTCTACGTCATAATGACTTTCTATAGTTTGCGCATTCGTCCGGAAATAAGAAAAGCTTACTTCCACCGTTTTTTAAAATCACAGCTTCTAGAAGGTTTACATGATTTCGTAAAAAACACGAGTTTTTAGAAAATGTGTTTTATTTCATAAATGGAATCTACAAAGTATGCACATTCTACGTCATAACGACTTTCTATAGTTTGAGCATGCGTCCGGAAATAAGAAAAGCTTACTTCCCCGTTTTTTAAAATCACAGCTTCTAGAAGGTTTACATGATTTCTTAAAAAACACGAGTTTTTAGAAAATATTTTTTATTTCATAAATGGAATCAACAAAGTATGCACATTCTACGTCATAACGACTTTCTATAGTTCGCGCATAAGTTTGGAAATAAGAAAAGCTTACTTCCCCCGTTTTTTAAAATCACAGCTTCTAGAAGGTTTACAGGATTTCGTAAAAAACACGAGTTTTTAGAAAATGTGTTTTATTTCATAAATGGAATCAACAAAGTATGCACATTCTACGTCATAACGACTTTCTATAGTTTGCGCATTCATCCGAAAATAAGAAAAGCTTACTTCCACCGTTTTTTAAAATCACAGCTTCTAGAAGGTTTACATGATTTCGTAAAAAACACGAGTTTTTAGAAAATGTGCTTTATTTCATAAAAGTAATCTACAAAGTATGCACATTCTACGTCATAACGACTTTCTATAGTTTGTGCATGCGTCCGGAAATAAGAAAAGCTTACTTCCACCATTTTTTAAAATCACAGCTTCTAGAAGGTTTACATGATTTCGTAAAAAACATGAGTTTTTAGAAAATGTGTTTTATTTCATCAATGGAATCAACAAAGTATGCACATTCTACGTCATAACGACCTTCTATAGTTTGCGCATGCGTTTGGAAATAAGAAAAGCTTACTTCCCCCGTTTTTTAAAATCACAGCTTCTAGAAGGTTTACATGATTTCTTAAAAAACACGAGTTTTTAGAAAATGTGTTTTATTTCATAAATGGAATCTACAAAGTATGCACATTCTACGTCATAACGACTTTCTATAGTTTGCGCATACGTCCGGAAATAAGAAAAGCTTACTTCCCCTGTTTTTTTAAATCATAGCTCCTAGAAGGTTTACATGATTTCGTAAAAAACACGAGTTTTTGAAAATGTGCTTTATTTCATAAATGGAATCTAAAAAGTATGCACATTCTACGTCATAACGACTTTCTATAAGCTGTGATTTTAAAAAACGGTGGAAGTCATCTTTTCTTATTTCCGGACGAATGCGCAAACTATAGAAAGTCGTTATGACTTAGAATGTGCATACTTTGTTGATTCCATTTATGAAATAAAACACATTTTCTAAAAACTCGTGTTTTTTATCAAATCCTGTAAACCTTCTAGAAGATGTGATTTTAAAAAACGGGGGAAGTAAGCTTTTGTTATTTCCAAACGTATGCGCAAACTATAGAAAGTCGTTATGACGTAGAATGTGCATACTTTGTAGATTCCATTTATGAAATAAAACACATTTTCTAAAAACTCGTGTTTTTTAAGAAATCATGTAAACCTTCTAGAAGCCGTGATTTTAAAAAACGGGGCAAGTAAGCTTTTCTTATTTCCAAACACATGCACAATCTATAGAAAGTCGTTATGATGTGGAAGGTGCGTACTTTGTTGATTCCATTTATGAAATAAAACACATTTTCTAAAAAATCGTGTTTTTTAGGAAATCATGTAAACCTTCTAGAAGATGTGATTTTAAAAAACGGTGGAAGTAAGATTTTATTATTTCCGGACGCATGCGCAAACTATAGAAAGTCGTTATGACGTAGAATGTGCATACTTTGTAGATTCCATTTATGAAATAAAGCACATTTTCCAAAAACTCGTGTTTTTTACGACATCATGTAAACCTTCTAGAAGCTGTGAATTTAAAAAATGGTGGAAGTAAGCTTTTCTTATTTCCGGACGAATGCGCAAACTATAGAAAGTCGTTATGATGTAGAATGTGCATACTTTGTTGATTCCATTTATGAAATAAAACACATTTTCTAAAAACTCGTGTTTTTTACGAAATCATGTAAACCTTCTAGAAGCTGTGATTTTAAAAAACGGGGGAAGTAAGCTTTTGTTATTTCCAAACGTATGCGCAAACTATAGAAAGTCGTTATGACGTAGAATGTGCATACTTTGTTGATTCCATTTATGAAATAAAACACATTTTCTAAAAACTCGTGTTTTTTAAGAAATCATGTAAACCTTCTAGAAGCTGTGATTTTAAAAAACGGGGGAAGTAAGCTTTTCTTATTTTCGGACGCATGCGCAAACTGTAGAAAGTCATTATGACGTAGAATGTGCATACTTTGTAGATTCCATTTATTAAATAAAACACATTTTCTAAAAACTCGTGTTTTTTACGAAATCATGTAAACCTTCTAGAAGCTGTGATTTTAAAAAACGGGGGAAGTAAGCTTTTCTTATTTCCGGACACATGCGCAAACTATAGAAATTCGTTATGACATAGAATGTGCATACTTTGTAGATTCCATTTATGAAATAAAACACATTTTCTAAAAACTCCTGTTTTTTACAAAATCATGTAAACCTTCTAGAAGCTGTGATTTTAAAAAACGGGGGAAGTAAGATTTTCTTATTTCCGGACGCATGCGCAAACTATAGAAAGTCATTATGACGTAGAATGTGCATACTTTGTAGATTCCATTTATGAAATAAAACACATTTTCTAAAAAATCGTGTTTTTTAAGAAATCATGTAAACCTTCTAGAAGCTGTGATTTTAAAAAACGGGGAAAGTAAGAAAAGCTTACTTCCACCGTTTTTTAAAATCACAGCTTCTAGAAGGTGTACATGATTTCGCAAAAAACACTAGTTTTTAGAAAATGTGTTTTATTTCATAAATGGAATCTACAAAGTATGCACATTCTACGTCATAACGACTTTCTATAGTTTGCGCATGCGTCCGGAAATAAGAAAAGCTTACTTCCCCCGTTTTTTAAAATCACAGCTTCTAGAAGGTTTACATGATTCCTTAAAAAACACGAGTTTTTAGAAAATGTGTTTTATTTCATAAATGGAATCAAAAAAGTATGCACATTCTACGTCATAACGACTTTCTATAGTTTGCGCATGCATTTGGAAATAAGAAAAGCTTACTTCCCCCGTTTTTTAAAATCACATCTTCTAGAAGGTTTACAGGATTTGATAAAAAACACGAGTTTTTAGAAAATGTGTTTTATTTCATAAATGGAATCAACAAAGTATGCACATTCTACGTCATAACGACTTTCTATAGTTTGCGCATGCATCCGGAAATAAGAAAAGCTTACTTCCACCGCTTTTTAAAATCACAGCTTCTAGAAGGTTTACATGATTTCGTAAAAAACAAGAGTTTCTAAAATATGTGTTTTATTTCATAAATGGAATCTACAAAGTATGCACATTCCACGTCATAACGAATTTCTATAGTTTGCGCATGTGTCCGGAAATAAGAAAAGCTTACTTCCCCCGTTTTTTAAAATCACAGCTTCTAGAAGGTTTACATGATTTCGTAAAAAACACGAGTTTTTAGAAAATGTGTTTTATTTCATAAATGGAATCTTCAAAGTATGCACATTCTACGTCATAAAGACTTTCTATAGTTTGCGCATGCGTCCGGAAATAAGAAAAGCTTACATTCCCCGATTTTTAAAATCACAGCTTCTAGAAGGTTTACATGATTTCTTAAAAAACACGAGTTTTTAGAAAATCTGTTTTATTTCATAAATGGAATAAACAAAGTATGCACATTCTACGTCATAACGACTTTCTATTGTTAAATTTTCAGAATTTACTTCAATCTGATCTAGGATCTTAACTGAGAGAACAACATGTACAGCATATCTACAGCATATCAATCATGGAGACAATAATGCAAGCACACAAGAGACACAAAGATTTACTTGGGGAAAACCATAAAGGTGAAAAACCCCAATAACTTCCTTAGAGATAGATAGAGCAATGATACAACCAACCATAAGAGATAGACACAACCTAGCAGCAGATCCTCCTCCTCCATAAGTGTGCCACTCCTCCTTGAGTGCATGTATGAGAAGTGAGTGAGCAAATAGAGTGCCTCCTGCACTCTATTTATACTTGACTTGACTTGCCTTTTTACCTAACTCATGTAGGCTCGAACTTAACCACATAACATAATGCTGAGTGGGCTGACCCCCAATAGGGTGGTCTAATAACCCTTTGACCCACATGACTTATACAGGGCCGACCCCAAACAAGGTGGTCTAATAACCCATCAAGTATAAGTTACGACAGTTACAATATAAATGACGACACTTCCTTATAGAGGAATAATACCATCTCTATAGGAATAAAATATACATATATGTGAAATACATTCCGAAGTTACATATACATCAACACTCCCTCTTAACTAGGAAGGTATTTCTCAGCATAGTTCTTCTAGCACAAGTCATCTTCTCTGGATCATCATCACTAGATAATCATCATCGAGTCATCATCATCGTCACTGCTGCTGCTATCTCAATCAATCTCTGAATCTACTCGTCATAGGAAGTTCTACAGAGCCAGTCCTTTTTCATATTGGATGTAGGCCCACCACCTGCAGGTCTTCATCATCACTGGCCATACTGTGGAATCCTCAGGACTTATTACGTGCGTCACAAAACCTGGCTGCAGCATCCCAGGCTATTACGAGCACACAGCTCTACCTGTAGGATCTCCCAGGAGCACATTACATGTGACCCATCACAAAACCTGGCTGAAGCATCCCAGGCTGTTACAAGCACGCGGCTCTACCTGTCGGATCTCCCAGGAGCACATTACATGTGATCTCACCACAAAACCTGGCTGAAGCATCCGAGGCCTTTTTCATCCTGTCCAGATCTCCTAGGAGCAAATTACATGTGGTCATGGCAAAACCTGGCTGAAGCATCTGAGGCCTTTTTCATCCTGTCCAGATCTCCCAGGAGCAAATTACATGCCATAGGACAAAACCTCGCAAGAGCATCTCAGGATGTTACGGGTACACAACTCCGACCTGAAATCTCCCAGGGCACAAATTACATGTCCTCTCAAGCAAAACCTCGCAAGAGCATTTGTCAGATGTCCCAGGGCACCGAATTACATGCCATAGGCAAAACCTCGAAAGACCATCTGCAAATCTCCCAGGGCACAAATTACATGCTTTCCTGCACAACCTGATCCACGGCCATAAAGTATCATCTGATACTCATCAAACATCATCCTGATGTACACATGATCATCCTGATCATCATCACTGCAACATCCTGCTGCATGTCATCTAGAGAAGCTCGTCATCCACAATCATCCAAGTATACATAGATACATGATCCACACAATGTATCCATCGGCATACATGATCTACCTGATCATACAAAGATACATGATCCACACAATGTATCCATCAACATACATGATCTACCTGATCATACAAGGATACATGATCTACACAATGTACCCATCAACATACATGATCTACCTGATCATACAAAGATACATGATCCACACAATGTATCCATCAGCATCCATGATCTACCTGATCATACAAAGATACATGATCCACACAATGTATCCAACAGCATCCATGATCTACCTGATCATACAAAGATACACGATCCACACAATGTATCCAACAACATCCAACATGATGCGTTTATACAAAATACATACACATGATCCAAACGATCATATCCAACATCCAAGATGATGCGTACATACATATAAATGATCCAACTGATCATATCCAGCATCCAACATGATGCATACATACATACATATAATGATCCAACTGATCATATCTAAGCAGAAACCAGAACATCATCCTGATGCTCATCATCCAGCGCTTACATCCACAGCCATGTGAAGGATCCTCCTTCCAACATGCTTGGAATGGCTTCAGCAAATGTGTCCATCACTTCTTCCTCAAAGTGGCCTCGATCCGAAGAACGCCAAGCCTCTCTCTGAAGTACTCGAACTTCACCCTAGCTAGTGGCTTCGTCAGCACATCTGCAATCTGCTCATCTGTTGCAACATATAGGAGCTTCACAGCTCCTCCCTGCACCATATCCCTGATATAGTGATATTTGATACAGTAACTTCCGTAGCCATACTACCTCACAACTAGCTAAACAGGCTGCAACATACTCTTCCTCAGCTGTACTCAGTACTAAGCAACTGCTTCCTGCTAAACCAAGAGATCACACCTGATCCCATACTAAAGCAGCACTACCAGCCTAATCTGAATCAACATAACCCTGTAGGTTAAACTTTTGATCCGCCTCATACCTGAGTCCATAATCCACTGTATCCTTCAGGTACCTCAGAACATGCTTTACAGCAACCAGGTGAACACTCCTCGGATCCGTCAGGAACTGGCTCAATGTATTCACAACAAAGCAAATGTCTAGTCTCGCGTTCATCAGGTACATCAAGGACCCAATCATCTGACGATACAAAGAGACATCAACCGGCTCAGATGAAGCATCATATAGAAGCTTCAGATTCGATGCCATAGGTGTGGCCATAGCTTTGCAGTCCATCATCCCGAACCTCTTCAGGATCTCTACTGCATACTTCCCTTGTCCAAGGAAGATTCCATCACTCTGCCACACCTCCATCCCAAAAAATAAATAGTGCATCATCCCCAAGTTCTTCATCTCGAACTTGGTAGCAAGCTTCCGCTGCATGTCGGCAATCAATCTATCTTCACCTGTAACAAATAGGTTATCCGCATACAAAAGTAGTATCACTGGATTGCCTTCCTCAACCTTGTAGAAAAGGTTGGAATCCGCTTTACTCTTGGTAAATCCCAAACTAGATAGAAAGCTGTCTATCCTGCCATACCAAGTTCTGCACACATATATGACTACACCATGCTGTCTTGAAATCCATCTGGTGCATCTTCTATTTCATCACTTTTATATTTCTCAATACTGCCATCTGCAACATGCTTGATCCGATAGTTCCATTTGGAAGTCATAACAAACTTCCCTTGACGTCTTGGGACTACATCCCAAACATCATTTTTCATGATCGACAGATCATGGCATTCCATCCCAGATCCTGGGAACTTCAATATCTTCAATAGATATCTTTGTTGCTGGAACAAATGTTGTAGTTCTTCTTTTGTAGGAGATGGCATATGATCTTTCCTACACAACAAGTTAAATTGCATGATTAGAAAACATCTCATAGTTTTCAGAACAAATTCTTACACATAAAGAAATATGTCATACAGTCATGCAATTATCTTAGCCAATGCTTCAATACAACATTTATCCATATCCCGTAACTTTCTAGATGCCTTCCAATCTCTACCATAACATTGTTAAGAGTGTGCAGAACTCCCAACATGTCAGCAAAGAGGTTTCATTCTAGATAAGTAGCAATGGAATGTTGTACAGTGCCATAGGCCACTTACCCATGTATATTAGTAGTATACTGTTCATCAATGCAACTATTCTAATATGCATAATACACAACCTAATTCTAGGAACATCAGTATATACATTATTGAACAGTATTATTTAAACAAACAAATATGCAAGAAATGATGATTAAAGTACTTATCTTTCTTTGTTCGTTGGGTGGACTCCCTCTAAGTCTTTGCTTCCTTGCAGGAGCTGTTGGAGTCCTAATCTGAAGTAGCTTCTTCTACACCTTTCTGTTGTGGAATGTAGAGAGATGGACAACTCCCTCTGAATATCTGCATCTTTGCAGAAACTACTGAAGTGTGCTCCTTTTCTTTCTTGCAAGAACAACTGGAGTGTGCTCCTTTGCTTTCTTGCAGGAGCAACTGGAGTGTGCTCCCTCTTGATCCTTGCTTCCTGAATTACCTGTTCTTTAACTCATATTCATCCTTGGTCCCTATGCATGCTTATTAGTATCATGATTGTGTTATCCTTGTGATTTCATATAAAATCATACATTCATTAGTATACTATTAAAACACAATAATCTCAAGCATGTATAGTCATGATCATTTCAAACAGAAATAATAAGCATTAGCATTCAAGGTTTATGTAGGATTCTTATGGTTAGTCAAATCATGAGAAACATAACATGTCTAACCCTGTAATTACTCAAACCTATGACTCTTCAAGTTAGTTGGATCATCAATCAAGATAAGAGATATAATATGCATAAAACCCGTGATTATTCAAACCTATACCTTCATGAATCTTCTGGTTTGTCATATCATCAATTATGGTAAGAAACATAATATGCATACAACCATGATTATTCAAACTTATGACTTCATGAATAATCATTATCAACAACACAACAGTATAAGATCCTAAACCAAGGTAGGATTCTAGCTTGATATAGGAAAAACATACCTATCTTAGCATGCTAGCTAGTTTATGTCTAACATACCCGCATAATGTCTTTTGGTTCTCTTCAGTGACTTGTGCTAGTAACCTGCATGTCTCATATGTTAACCATTACAAAACCAAGTTATACATACCTCGTAAATGGATCTTCTATGAGATCCATGACAATGGATGAATCTTTGTCTTCGTGCCACCATGATCATATGTTCTTGAACCAGAACATGATTTGTCTTTCTTGGTGTACCTTTCATGTTAGTAGACAACATAAACCTCATACAACACCATAATGCATTAGTACAATCATAAGTGTCAACACCCTAACCAATGAGTATCTTCTATCATGCATTCATAATTTTGTTAAGGTGATACGACAAATCTAAAATCAAAATTGTACAAACCGTAATAACATGAAGACAAACATACCATAAACTTAATCAAGAACAAATATCAAAACATACCTCGATGAGTCATACCTGTCAAAATCGCTTGTAATCTTCTTATGTAAAGCCTTAGCCTTATCTCCCTCTGAAACAGGAACTCCTTCACTTATGCAGGTGACCAATCCATCTTCTTCTAGGATTAACCCAATCCACTTGATTTGCAAGAACTGGACTTCGAGCTGGATATGGGTTTGTCAGAGAAACCCCAAAAATTCAAACTTTGAATTTCAACCTTCTGACAGGATAGAAATATGTGTCTTGATGAGCTGATCAAGCTGGTATATTCAAAATTTGAAAACTGCAAAGTTTCACTCCTCAATTTTGTCTTTGAAACTTCCGGATTCACTGGACGTGACCCTGAACTGGGGTTTGATAAATCCCACTCTTCTGCCCAATCAAAATGTTTGATCCAAATCTCTAAGCTTCTATTTTTCTGAGGAGCTTCCAGCCGTGGTCACAGATTTCAAAAATTCCCATTTTTACAGAAGCCCTAATTTTCCACTTTTCTGATCAAAGTCCCGAACTAGGGTCTAATCAAGCCCGACCTTCTGCCCAACCAAAAATTATGATCTTGGTCTCTAAATTTTTATTTTTATGAGTAGCATCCAGCCGTGGTCTCGGATTACAAAAATTTCAACTTTCTTCAAAGCCCAAAATTCCGGAAGCCATGAATGAAGGTACTCAAAAATAATTCTGTTTTGACAGAAATATGTACCTGATTGTTTCTGGTGTAACTCCAAACTTTTCAATCCACAAGGTCTGAAAACGTTTCCTGAGATATCCTGACCTGTTATCTTTCCATCCTGACAGGTTTGACCTCAATTGGATTCTCTGAGAGAGAGTTATGTCAAATGTCACAACGTGACCTATTTTGGGATAAAACAGGAGAGCGAACTTGTACGGCATGCCACATGCCACTGTTTTAACTTCGACCTCTGAAAACGTTTCTTGAGATAGCTTGGCCTGTTACCTTTCCATCCTGATAGGTCTGAGATCAATTGGACTCTCTGAGAGAGATTTATGCCAAGTGTCGCAACATGACCTGTTTATGGGATAATACAGGAGAGCAAACTTGTACGGCGTGCCACATGTCACTGGTTCAACTTCGGCCTCTAAAAACGTTTTATGAGATATTACAGACTGTGTACTACCTATCACTTTTTACTAAATTTCATTTGGAGCTTCCTAGCCCAAGATATGACCTTTTTCCAAAGGTCACCTGATTTTGACTCAGATCTGGAAGAGGCATAAATCCTATATTGTACAGATCATAAATCACAAAGTACAACGAATTAGAGGTTGTCCTTTGGACACAGGGTACCTGGAGATTTAATCTTCGTCCTGTAAAAAATTTCAGATGCGAAAACTTCTCCAAAACGGATTTATAGCGAAAGTGCTACGATGACTGGATTTTGCTATATCAAGCCCTAGCATCGTAAGTGCAACAAGTGTCATACATGCCATATCATGCCTTCTTTCAGGCTAGCTCTGATTCCATGTTAAATTTTCAGAATTTACTTCAATCTGATCTAGGATCTTAACTGAGAGAACAACATGTACAGCATATCTACATCATATCAATCATGGAGACAATAATGCAAGCACACAAGAGACACAAAGATTTACTTGGGGAAAACCATAAAGGTGAAAAACCCCAATAACTTCCTCAGAGATAGATAGAGCAATGATACAACCAACCATAAGAGATAGACACAACCTAGCAGCAGATCCTCCTCCTCCATAAGTGCGCCACTCCTCCTTGAGTGCATGTATGAGAAGTGAGTGAGCAAATAGAGTGCCTCCCGCACACTATTTATACTTGACTTGACTTGCCTTTTTACCTAACTCATGTAGGCTCGAACTTAACCACATAACATAATGTTGAGTGGTCCGAACCCCAATAGGGTGGTCTAATAACCCTTTGACCGACATGGCTGACCCCCAATAGGGTGGTCTAATAACCATTTGACCCACATGACTTATACAGGGCCGACCCTAAACAAGGTGGTCTAATAACCCATCAAGTATAAGTTACGACACTTACAATATAAATGACGACACTTCCTTATAAGGAATAATACCATCTCTATAGGAATACAATATACATATATGTGAAATACATTCCAAAGTTACATATACATCAACATCTATAGTTTGCGCATAAGTTTGGAAATAAGAAAAGCTTACTTCCCCCGTTTTTTAAAATCACAGCTTCTAGAAGGTTTACATGATTTCGTAAAAAACATGAGTTTTTAGAAAATGTGTTTTATTTCATAAATGGAATCTTCAAAGTATGCACATTCTACGTCATAACGACTTTCTATAGTTTGCGCATGCGTCCGGAAATAAGAAAAGCTTACTTCCACCGTTTTTTAAAATCACAGCTTCTAGAAGGTTTACATGATTTCCTAAAAAACATGAGTTTTTAGAAAATGTGTTTTATTTCATCAATCGAATCTACAAAGTATGCAAATTCTACGTCATAACGACTTTCTATAGTTTGCGCATGCGTCCGGAAATAAGAAAAGCTTACTTCCCCCGTTTTTTAAACTCACAGCTTCTAGAATGTTTACATGATTTCTTAAAAAACACAAGTTTTTAGAAAATATGTTTTATTTCATAAATGGAATCAACAAAGTATGGACATTCTACGTCATAACGACTTTCTATAGTTTGCGCATAAGTTTGGAAATAAGAAAAGCCTACTTCCCCCGTTTTTTAAAATCACAGCTTCTAGAAGGTTTACATGATTTCGTAAAAAACACGAATTTTTAGAAAATGTGTTTTATTTCATAAATGGAATCAACAAAGTATGCACATTCTACGTCATAAAGACTTTCTATAGTTTGCGCATGCATCCGGAAATAAGAAAAGCTTACTTCCCCCGTTTTTTTAAATCACAACTCCTAGAAGGTTTACATGATTTCTTAAAAAACACGAGTTTTTAGAAAATATTTTTTATTTCATAAATGGAATCAACAAAGTATGCACATTCTACGTCATAACGACTTTCTATAGTTTGCGCATAAGTTTGGAAATAAGAAAAGCTTACTTCCCCCGTTTTTTTAAATCACAGCTTCTAGAAGGTTTACATGATTTCGTAAAAAAAATGAGTTTTTAGAAAATGTGTTTTATTTCATAAATGGAATCTTCAAAGTATGCAACTTCTACGTCATAACGACTTTCTATAGTTTGCGCATAAGTTTGGAAATAAGAAAAGCTTACTTCCACCGTTTTTTAAAATCACAGCTTCTAGAAGGTTTACATGATTTTGTAAAAAACATGAGTTTTAGAAAATGTGCTTTATTTCATAAATGGAATCTACAAAGTATGCACATTCTACGTCATAACGACTTTCTATAGTTTGCGCATAAGTTTGGAAATAAGAAAAGCTTACTTCCACCGTTTTTTAAAATCACAGCTTCTAGAAGGTTTACATGATTTTGTAAAAAACACGAGTTTTTAGAAAATGTGCTTTATTTCATAAATGGAATCTACAAAGTATGCACATTCTACGTCATAACGACTTTCTAAGTTTGCGCACGCGTCCGGAAATAATAAAAGCCTACTTCCACCGTTTTTTAAAATCACAGCTTCTAGAAGGTTTACATGATTTCCTAGAAAACACGAGTTTTCAGAAAATGTGCTTTATTTCATAAATGGAATCTACGAAGTATGCACATTCTACGTCATAACGAATTTCTATAGTTTGCGAATGCGTCCGGAAATAAGAAAAGCTTACTTCCACCGTTTTTTGAAATCACAGCTTCTAGAAGGTTTACATGATTTCGTAAAAAACATGAGTTTTTAGAAAAGGTGTGTTATTTCATAAATGGAATCAACAAAGTATGCACATTCTACTTCATAATGACTTTCTATAGTTTGCGTATTCGTCAGGAAATAAGAAAAGCTTACTTCCACCGTTTTTTAAAATCACAGCTTCTAGAAGGTTTACATGATTTCGTAAAAAACATGAGTTTTTAGAAAATGTGCTTTATTTCATAAATGGACTCTACAAAGTATGCACATTCTACGTCATAACGACGTTCTATAGTTTGCGCATGCGTCCTGAAAAAGAAAAGCTTACTTCCACCGTTTTTTAAAATCACAGCTTCTAGAAGGTTTACATGATTTCCTAAAAAACACGATTTTTTAGAAAATGTGTTTTATTTCATAAATGGAATCAACAAAGTACGCACATTCTACTTCATAACGACTTTCTATAGTTTGCACATGCGTTTGGAAATAAGAAAAGCTTACTTGCCCCGTTTTTTAAAATCACGGCTTCTAGAAAGTTTACATGATTTCTTAAAAAACACGAGTTTTTAGAAAATGTTTTTTATTTCATAAATGGAATCTACAAAGTATGCACATTCTACGTCATAACGACTTTCTATAGATTGCGCATGCGTCCGGAAATAAGAAAAGCTTACGTCCAACGTTTTTCAAAATCACAGCTTCTAGAAGGTTTACATGATTTCTTAAAAAACACGAGTTTTTAGAAAATGTTTTTTATTTCATAAATGGAATCAACAAAGTATGCACATTCCACGTCATAACGACTTTCTATAGTTTGTGCATGCATTTGGAAATAAGAAAACCTTACTTCCCCCGTTTTTTAAAACACAGCTTCTAGAAGATTTACATGATTTCTTAAAAAACACGAGTATTTAGAAAATGTGTTTTATTTCATAAATGGAATCAACAGAGTATGCACATTCTACGTCATAACGACTTTATATAGTTTGCGGATGCGTCCGGAAATAAGAAAAGCTTACTTCCACCGTTTTTTAAAATCACAGCTTCTAGAAGGTTTACATGATTTCGTAAAAGACACGAGTTTTTAGAAAATGTGTTTTATTTCATAAATGGAATCTACAAAGTATGCACATTCTACGTCATAACGACTTTCTATAGTTTGCACATGCGTTTGGAAATAAGAAAAGCTTACTTCCCCCTTTTTTTAAAATCACAGCTTCTAGAAGGTTTACATGATTTCGTAAAAAACACAAGTTTTTAGAAAATGTGTTTTATTTCATAAATGGAATCTACAAAGTATGCACATTCTACGTCATAACGACTTTCTATAGTTTGCGTATGCGTCCGGAAATAAGAAAAGCTTACTTCCCCCGTTTTTTAAAATCACAGCTTCTAGAAGGTTTACATGATTTCTTAAAAAACACGAGTTTTCAGAAAATATATTTTATTTCATAAATGGAATCTACAAAGTATGCACATTCTACGTCATAACGACTTTCTATAGTTTGCGCATGCGTCCGGAAATAAGAAAAGCTTACTTCCCCCTTTTTTTAAAATCACAGCTTCTAGAAGGTTTACATGATTTTGTAAAAAACACGAGTTTTTAGAAAATATGTTTTATTTCATAAATGGAATCTACAAAGTATGCACATTCTACGTCATAATGACTTTCTATAATTTGCGCATGCGTCCGGAAATAAGAAAAGCTTACTTCCCCCGTTTTTTAAAATCACAGCTTCTAGAAGGTTTACATGATTTCTTAAAAAACACGAGTTTTTAGAAAATGTGTTTTATTTCATAAATGGATTCAACAAAGTATGCACATTCTACGTCATAACGACTTTCTATAGTTTTCACATGCGTTTGGAAATAAGAAAAGCTTACTTCCCCCGTTTTTTAAAATCGCAACTTCAAGAAGGTTTACATGATTTCTTAAAAAACACGAGTTTTTAGAAAATGTGTTTTGTTTCATAAATGGAAACAACAAAGTATGCACGTTCTATGTCATAACGACTTTCTATAGTTTGCGTATGTGTCCGGAAATAAGAAAAGCTTACTTCCACCGTTTTTTAAAATCACAGCTTCTAGAAGGTTTACATGATTTCTTAGAAAACACGAGTTTTTAGAAAATGTGTTTTATTTCATCAATGGAATCGACAAAGTATTCATATTCTACGTCATAACGACTTTCTATAGTTTGCGTATTCGTCCAGAAATAAGAAAAGATTACTTCCACCATTTTTTAAAATCAGAGATTCTAGAAGGTTTACATGATTTCGTAAAAAAAACGAGTTTTTAGAAAATGTGCTTTATTTCATAAATGGAATCTACAAAGTATGCACATTCTACGTCATAACGACATTCTATAGTTTGCCCATTCGTCTGGAAATGAGAAAAGCTTACTTCCCCCGTTTTTTAAAATCACAGCTTCTAGAAGGTTTACATGATTTCTTAAAAAACACGAGTTTTTAGAAAATGTGTTTTATTTCATAAATGGAATTAACAAAATATGCACATTCTACGTCATAACGACTTTCTATAGTTTGCGCATGCGTTTGTAAATAAGAAAAGCTTACTTCCCTCGTTTTTTAAAATCACAGCTTCTAGAAGGTTTACATGATTTCTTAAAAAACACGAGTTTTTAGAAAATGTGTTTTATTTCATAAATGGAATCAACAAAGTATGCACATTCTACGTCATAACGACTTTCTATAGTTTGCGCATGCGTTTGGAAATAACAAAAGCTTACTTCCCCCGTTTTTTAAAATCACAGCTTCTAGAAGTTTTACATGATTTCGTAAAAAACACGAGTTTTTAGAAAATGTGTTTTATTTCATAAATGGAATCAACAAAGTATGCACATTCTACGTCATAACGACTTTCTATAGTTTGCGCATTCGTCCGGAAATAAGAAAAGCTTACTTCCACCGTTTTTTAAAATCACAGCTTCTAGAAGGTTTACATGATTTCGTAAAAAACTCGAGTTTTTAGAAAATGTGCTTTATTTCATAAATGGAATCCACAAAGTATGCACATTGTACATCATAACGACTTTCTATAGTTTGCGCATGCGTCCGGAAATGAGAAAAGCTTACTTCCCCCGTTTTTTAAAATCACAGGTTCTAGAAGGTTTACATGATTTCTTAAAAAACACGAGTTCTTAGAAAATGTGTTTTATTTCATAAATGGAATCAACAAAGTATGCACATTCTACGTCATAACGACTTTCTATAGTTTGCGCATGCGTTTGGAAATAAGAAAAGCTTACTTCCCCCGTTTTTTAAAATCGCAGCTTCTAGAAGGTTTACATGATTTCTTAAAAAACACGAGTTTTTAGAAAATGTGTTATATTTCATAAATGGAAACAACAAAGTATGCACATTCTATGTCATAACGACTTTCTATAGTTTGCGCATGTATCCGGAAATAAGAAAAGCTTACTTCCACCGTTTTTTACAATCACAGCTTCTAGAAGGTTTACATGATTTCTTAAAAAACTCGAGTTTTTAGAAAATGTGTTTTATTTCATCAATGGAATCGACAAAGTATACACATTCTACCTTATAATGACTTTCTATAGTTTCCGCATTCGTCCAGAAATAAGAAAAGCTTACTTCCACCGTTTTTTAAAATCACAGATTCTAGAAGGTTTCAATGATTTCTTTAAAAACACGAGTTTTTAGAAAATGTGTTTTATTTCATAAATGGAATCAACAAAGTATGCACATTCTACGTCATAACGACTTTCTGTAGTTTGCGCATGCGTTTGGAAATAAGAAAAGCTTACTTCCCTCGTTTTTTAAAATCAGAGCTTCTAGAAGGTTTACATGACTTCTTAAAAACATGAGTTTTTAGAAAATGTGTTTTATTTCATAAACGGAATCAGCAAAGTATGCACATTCTACGTCATAACGAATTTCTATAGTTTTCGCATGCGTCCGGTGTTGATGTATATGTAACTTCGGAATGTATTTCACATATATGTATATTGTATAGCTATAGAGATGGTATTATTCCTGTATAAGGAAGTGTCCCCATTTATATTGTAAGTGTCGTAACTTATACTTGATGGGTTATTAGACCACCTTATTTGGGGTCGGCCCTGTATAAGTCATGTGGGTCAAAGGGTTATTAGACCACCCTATTGGGGGTCGGCCATGTGGGTCAAAGGGTTATTAGACCACCCTATTGGGGGTCGGCCCACTCAGCATTATGTTATGTGGTAAAGTTCGAGCCTACATGAGTTAGGTAAAAAGGCAAGTCAAGTCAAGTATAAATAGAGTGCGGGAGGCACTCTATTTGTTCACTCTCACTTCTCACAAATGCTCTCAAGGAGGAGAGGCGCACTTATGGAGGAGGAGGATTGCTGCTAGGTTATGGCTATCTCTATTGGTTGGTTGTATCATTGCTCTATCTATCTCTGAGGAAGTTATTGGGGTTTTTCACCTTTATGGTTTTCCCCAAGTAAATGTTTGTGTCTCTTGTGTGCTTGCATTATTTGTCTCCATGATTGATATGCTGTAGATATGCTGTACATGTTGTTCTCTAAGTTAAGATCCTAGATCATATTGATGTAAATTCAGAAAATTTAACATGGTATCAGAGCTAGCCTGAAAGAAGGCATGATATGGCATGTATGACACTTGTTGCACTTACGATGCTAGGGCTTGATATAGCAAAACCAGTCATCGTAGCACTTTCGCTATAAATCCGTTTTGGCGAAGTTTTCGGATCTGAAATTGTTACAGGCCGAAGCTAAGATCTCCAGGTATCTTGTGTCCAAAGGACAACCTCTAATTCGTTGTACTTTGTGATTTATGATCTGTACAATATAGGGTTTCTGCCTCTTCCAGATCTGAGTCAAAATCAGGTGACCTTGGGAAAAAGGTCATAACTTGGGCTAGGAAGCTCCAAATGAAATTTCGTGAAAAGTGACAGGTAGTACACAGGCCGAGCTATCTCAGAAAACGTTTTCAGAGGCCGAAGGTAAAACAGTGACACGTGGCACGCCGTACAAGTTCGCTCTCCTGTATTATCCCATAAACAGGTCACGTTGCGACACTTGGCATATCTCTCTCAGAGAATCCAATTGAGGTCAGACCTGTCAGGATGGAAATATAACAGGCCGAGCTATCTCAGAAAACGTTTTGAGAAGCCGAAGGTCAAACAGTGACACGTGGCACGCCGTACAAGTTCGCTCTCCTGTATTTTCCCAAAACAGGTCACGTTGCGACATTTGGCATAACTCTCTCTCAGAGAATCCAATTGAGGTCAGACCTATCAGGATGGAAAGCTAACAGGTCAGGCTATCTCAGAAAAAATTTTCATACCCTGTGGATCAAAAATTTCGGAGTTACACCAGAAACAATCAGGTACATATTTCTGTCAAAACAGAATTATTTTTTGGTACCTTCATTCATGGCTTCCAGAATTTAGGGCTTTGAAGAAAGTTGGAATTTTTGTAATCGGAGACCACGGCTGGATGCTACTCATCAAAATAGAAATTTAGAGACCAAGATCAGAATTTTTGGTTGGGCAGAAGGCCAGGCTTGATTAGACCCTAGTTCGGGACTTTGATCAGAAAAGTGGAAAATTAAGGCTTCTGTAAAAATGGGAATTTTTGAAATCTGTGACCACGGCTGGAAGCTCCTCAGAAAAATAGAAGCTTAGAGCTTTGGATCAAACATTTTGATGGGGAAAAAGAGTGGGCTTCATCAAACCCCAGTTCAGGGTCACGTCCAGTGAATCCAGAAGTTTCAAAAGCAAAATTGAGGAGTGAAACTTTGCAGTTTTCAAATTCTGAATATACCAACTTGATCAGCTCATCAAGGCACATATTTCTATCTTGTCAGAAGTTTGAAATTCAAAGTTTGAATTTTTGGGGTTTCTCTGACAAACCCATATCCAGCTCAAGGTCCATTTCTTGCAAATCAAGTGGATTGGGTTAATCCTAGAAGAAGATGGATTGATCATCTGCATGAGTGAAGAAGTTCCTGTTTCAGAGGGAGATGAGGCTAAGGCCTTATATAAGAAGATTACAAGCGATCTCGACAGGTATGACTCATCGAGGTATGTTTCGATATTTGTCCATGATTAAGTTTATGGTATGTTTGTCTTCATGTTATTACGGTTAGTACAATTTTGATTTTAGATTTGTCGTATCACCTTAACAAAATTATGAATGCATGATAGAAGATATTCATTGGTTAGGGTGTTGACACTTATGATTGTACTAATGCATTATGGTGTTGTATGAGGTTTATGTTGTCTACTAACATGAAAGGTACACCAAGAAAGACAAATCATGGTCTGGTCCAAGGACATATGATCATGATAACATGAGGACAAAGATTCATCCATTGTCATGGATCTCATAGAAGATCCATTTACGAGGTATGTATAACTTGGTTTTGTAATAGTCAACCTATGAGATATACAGGTTACTAGCACAAGTCATTGAAGAAGAACAAGAAGACATCATGTGAGTATGTTAGACATAAATAGCTAGCATGCTAATCCAGGTATGTTTTTCCTATATCAAGATAGAATCCTGCCTTGTGTTAGGATCTTATATTGTTGTTGATAATGATTATTCATGAAGTCATAGGTTTGAATAATCATGATTGTATGCATATTATGTTTCTTACCATAATTGATGATATGACTAACCAGAAGAATCATGATGGTATAATCACAGGTTTTATGCATTTTATATCTCTTATTTTGATTGATGATTCAACTAACCTGAAGAGTCATAGGTTTGAGTAATTACAGGTTTAGACATGCTATGGTTCTTATGATTTGACTAACCATAAGAATCCTTGAATGCTAATGCTTATTATTTCTGTTTGAAATGATCATGACTATACATGCTTGAGATTATTGTGTTTTAATAGTATATTAATGAATGTATGATTTTATATGAGATCACAAGGATAACACATTCATGATACTAATAAGCATGCATAGGGACCAAGGATGAATATGAGATTCAAGAACAGGTAATCCAGGAAGCAAAGATCAAGAGGGAGTACACTCCAGTGGTTTATGCAAGGATGCAGATATTCAGAGGGAGTTGACCATCTCTCTACATCCCACAACAGAAAGGTGTAGAAGAAGCTACTTCAGATTAGGACTCCAACAGCTCCTGCAAGGAAGCGAAGACTCAGAGGGAGTCCACCCAATGAACAAACAAAGATAAGTATTTGAATTGTCATTTCTTAAATAATATTGTTCAATAATGTATATACTGATGTTCCTAGAATTAGGTTGTGTATTATGCATATTAGAATAATTGAATTGATAAACAATATACTCCTAATATGCATGGGTAAGTGGCCTATGGCACTGTACAACATTCCATTGCTACTTATCTAGAATGAAACCTCTTTGCTGACATGCTGGGAGTTGTGCACACTCTTAACAATGTTCTGGTAGAGATTGGAAGGCATCTAGAAAGTTATGGAATATGGATAAATGTTGTATTGAAGCATTGGCTAAGATAATTGCATGACTGTATGGCATATTTCTTTATGTGTAAGAATTTGTTCTGAAAACTATGAGATGTTTTCTAATCATGCAATTTAACTTGTTGTGTAGGAAAGATCATATGCCATCTCCTACAAAAGAAGAACTACAACATTTGTTCCAGCAACAAAGATATCTATTGAAGATATTGAAGATATTGAAGTTCCCAGGATCTGGGATGAAGAAATGAAATGCCATGATCCGTTGATCATGAAGAATGATTTTTGGGATGTAATCCCAAGACATGAAGGGAAGTTTGCTATGAATTCCAAATGGAACTATCAGATCAAGCATGTTGCAGATGGCAGCATTGAGAAATATAAAAGTGATAAAATAGAAGATACACCAGATGGATTCAAGACAGCTTCCTTGAATGGTGTAGTTGAAGAAGAAGAGTATGTGGAGCAGCCACTTGGTTCTGAGACACATGATAGGAAATCATATATGTGCAGAACTTGGTATGGTGAAGATAGATTGATTGCCGACACGCAGTGGAAGCTTACTACCGAGTTCGAGATGAAGAACTTGGGGATGATGCACTATTTGTTTTTGGCATGGAGGTGTGGCAGATGATGGAATCTTCCTTGGACAAGGGAAGTATGTAGTAGAGGTCTTGAAGAGGTTCAAGATGATGGATTGCAAGGCCATGGCCACACCTATGGCATCGAATCTAAAGCTTCTATGTGATGCTTCATCTGAGCCGGTTGATGTCTCTATGTATCGTCAGATGATTGGGTCCTTGATGTACCTGACGAACACGAGACCAGACATTTGCTTTGCTGTGAACACATTGAGCCAGTTCCTGACGGATCCGAGGAGTGTTCACCTGGTTGCTGTAAAACATATTCTGAGGTACCTGAAGGGTACAGTGGATTATGGGCTCAGGTATGAGGCGAATCAAAAGTTTAACCTACAGGGTTATGTTGATTCAGATTGGGCTGGCAGTGCTGCAGACAGGAAGAGCAGATCTGGGTGCTGCTTCAGTATGGGATCAGGTGTGATCTCTTGGTTTAGCAGGAAGCAGTCCTGCATAGCACTGAGTATAGCTGAGGCAGAGTATGTTGCAGCCTGTTCAGCTAGTTGTGAGGCAGTATGGCTACGGAAGCTACTGTCTGAGCTATTTGATCTCCCGTTGGAGGCTACTGTATCTTCTGTGATAACCAGAGTTGTGTGAAGCTGTCCGAGAACCCAGTGTTTCATGACAGGTCAAAACACATAGAGATCAAATATCACTATATCAGGGATATGGTGCAGAGAGGAGCTGTGAAGCTCCTGTATGTTGCGACGGACGAGCAGATTGCAGATGTGCTGACGAAGCCACTAGCCAGGGTGAAGTTCGAGTACTTCAGAGAGAAGCTTGGCATGCTTCAGGTCGAGGACACTTCGAGGAAGAAGTGATGGACACATTTGCTGAAGCCATTCCAAGCATGTTGGAAGGGGGATCCTTCACATGGCTGTGGATGTAAGCGCTGGATGATGAACATCAGGAGGATGTTCTGGTTTCTGCTTAGATATAATCAGTTGGATCATGTATATGTATTTTGTATATGCATCATGTTGGATGCTGGATATGATCAGATGGATCATGTGTATGTATTTTTGTATGAACGCATCATGTTGGATGCTGATGGATACATTGTGTGGATCATGTATCTTTGTATGATCAGGTAGATCATGTATGCTGATGGATACATTGTGTGGATCATGTATCTTTGTATGATCAGGTAGATCATGTATACTGATGGATACATTGTGTGGATCATGTATCGTTGTATGATCAGGTAGATCATGTATGCTGATGGATACATTTTGTGGATCATGTATCTTGGTATGATCAGGTAGATCATGCATGCTGATGGATACATTGTGTGGATCATGTATCTATGTATGTATCAGGTGGATACTTGGATGATCGTGGATGACGAGCTTCTCCAGATGACATGCAGCAGGACGTTGCAGTGATGATGATCAAGATGATCATGTGTACATCAGGATGATGTTTGATGAGTATCAGATGATACTTTATGGCCGTGGATCAGGTTGTGCAGGAAAGCATGTAATTTGTGCCCTGGGAGATTTGCAGATGGTCTTTCGAGGTTTTGCCTATGGCATGTAATTCGGTGCCCTGGGACATCTGACAAATGCTCTTGCGAGGTTTTGCTTGAGAGGACATGTAATTTGTGCCCTGGGAGATTTCAGGTCGGAGTTGTGTACCCGTAACATCCTGAGATGCTCTTGCGAGGTTTTGTCCTATGGCATGTAATTTGCTCCTGGGAGATCTGGACAGGATGAAAAGGGCCTCAGATGCTTCAGCCAGGTTTTGCCATGACCACATGTAATTTGCTCCTGGGAGATCTGGACAGGATGAAAAAGGCCTCAGATGCTTCAGCCAGGTTTTGTGGTGGACCACATGTAATTTTCTCCTGGGAGATCTGGACAGGATGAAAAAGGCCTCAGATGCTTCAGCCAGGTTTTGTGGTGAGATCACATGTAATGTGCTCCTGGAAGATCCGACAGGTAGAGCCGAGTGCTCGTAACATCCTGGTATGCTTCAGCCAGGTTTTGTGATGGGTCACATGTAATGTGCTCCTGGGAGATCCTACAGGTAGAGCTGTGTGCTCGTAATAGCCTGGGATGCTGCAGCCAGATTTTGTGACGCACATAATATGTCCTGAGGATTCCACAGTATGGCCAGTGATGATGAAGACCTGCAGGTGGTGGGCCTACATCCAGTATGAAAAAGGACTGTCTCTGTAGAACTTCCTATGACGAGTAGATTCAGAGATTGATTGAGATAGCAGCAGCAGTGACGATGATGATGATGACTCGATGACGATTATCCAGTGACGATGATCCAGAGAAGATGACTTGTGCTAGAAGAACTGTGCTGAGAAATACCTTCCTAGTTAAGAGGGAGTGTTGATGTATATGTAACTTCGGAATGTATTTCACATATATGTATATTGTATAGCTATAGAGATGGTATTATTCCTCTATAAGGAAGTGTCGCCATTTATATTGTAAGTGTCGTAACTTATACTTGATGGGTTATTAGACCACCTTATTTGGGGTCGGCCCTATATAAGTCATGTGGGTCAAAGGGTTATTAGACCACCCTATTGGGGGTCAGCCATGTGGGTCAAAGGGTTATTAGACCACCCTATTGGGGGTCGGCCCACTCAGCATTATGTTATGTGGTAAAGTTCGAGCCTACATGAGTTAGGTAAAAAGGCAAGTCAAGTCAAGTATAAATAGAGTGCGGGAGGCACTCTATTTGTTCACTCTCACTTCTCACAAATGCTCTCAAGGAGGAGAGGCGCACTTATGGAGGAGGAGGATTGCTGCTAGGTTATGGCTATCTCTATTGGTTGGTTGTATCATTGCTCTATCTATCTCTGAGGAAGTTATTGGGGTTTTTCACCTTTATGGTTTTCCCCAAGTAAATATTTGTGTCTCTTGTGTGCTTGCATTATTTGTCTCCATGATTGATATGCTGTAGATATGCTGTACATGTTGTTCTCTCAGTTAAGATCCTAGATCATATTGATGTAAATTCAGAAAATTTAACATCCGGAAATAAGAAAAGCTTACTTCCACCGTTTTTTAAAATCACAGCTTCTAGAAGGTTTACATGATTTCTTAAAAAACACGAGTTTTTATAAAATGTGTTTTGTTTCATAAATGGAATCAACAAAGTATGGACATTCTACGTCATAACGACTTTCTATAGTTTGCGCATTCGTCTGGATATAAGAAAAGCTTACTTCCACCGTTTTTTAAAATCACAGCTTCTAGAAGGTTTGCATGATTTGGTAAAAAGCACGAGTTTTTAGAAAATGTGTTTTATTTCATAAATGGAATCTACAAAGTATGCACATTCTACGTCATAACGACTTTCTATAGTTTGCGCATGCGTCCGGAAATAAGAAAAGCTTACTTCCCCCGTTTTTTAAAATCACAGCTTCTAGAAGGTTTACATGACTTCTTAAAAAATACAAGTTTTTAGAAAATGTGTTTTATTTCATAAATGGAATTAGCAAAGTATGCACATTCTACATCATAACGACTTTCTATAGTTTGCGCATGTGTTTGGAAATAAGAAAAGCTTACTTCCCCCGTTTTTTAAAATCACAGCTTCTAGAAGGTTTACATGATTTCTTAAAAAACACGAGTTTTTAGAAAATGTGTTTTATTTCATAAATGGAATCAACAAAATATGCACATTCTACGTCATAACGACTTTCTATAGTTTGCGCATGCGTTTGGAAATAAGAAAAGCTTACTTCCCTCGTTTTTTAAAATCACAGCTTCTAGAAAGTTTACATGATTTCTTAAAAAACACGAGTTTTTAGAAAATGTGTTTTATTTCATAAATGGAATCAACAAAGTATGGACATTCTACGTCATAACGAATTTCTATAGTTTGCGCATGCATCCGGAAATAAGAAAAGCTTACTTCCACCGTTTTTTAAAATCACAGCTTCTAGAAGGTTTACATGATTTCTTAAAAAACACGAGTTTTTCGAAAATGTGTTTTGTTTCATAAATGGAATCTACAAAGTATGCACATTCTACGTCATAACGACTTTCTATAGTTTGCGCATGCGTCCGGAAATAAGAAAAGCTTACTTCCCCTGTTTTTTAAAATCACAGCTTCTAGAAGGTTTACATGACTTCTTAAAAAACACGAGTTTTTAGAAAATGTGTTTTATTTCATAAATGGAATCAACAAAGTATGCACATTCTATGTCATAACGACTTTCTATAGTTTGCGCATGTGTTTGGAAATAAGAAAATCTTACTTCCCCTGTTTTTTAAAATCACAGCTTCTAGAAGGTTTACATGATTTCTTTAAAAACACGAGTTTTTAGAAAATGTGTTTTATTTCATAAATGGAATCAACAAAGTATGTATATTCTACATCATAATGACTTTCTATAGTTTGCGCATGCGTCCGGAAATAAGAAAAGCTTACTTGCACCGTTTTTTAAAATCACAGCTTCTAGAAGGTTTACATGATTTCGTAAAAAAAACGAGTTTTTAGAAAATGTGTTTTATTTCATAAATGGAATCTACAAAGTATGCACATTCTACGTCATAACGACTTTCTATAGTTTGCCCATGCATCCGGAAATAAGAAAAGCTTACTTCCCCCATTTTTTCAAATCACAGCTTCTAGAAGGTTTACATTATTTCCTAAAAAACATGAGTTTTTCGAAAATGTGTTTTATTTCATAAATGGAATCTACAAAGTATGCACATTCTACGTCATAAGGACTTTCTTTAGTTTGCGCATGCGTTCGGAAATAAGAAAAGCTTACCTCCCCCGTTTTTTAAAACCACAGATTCTAGAAGGTTTACATGCTTTCTTAAAAAACACGAGTTTTTATAAAATGTGTTTTATTTCATAAATGGAATCAAAAAAGTATGCACATTCTACGTCATAACGACTTTCTATAGTTTGCGCATGCGTTTGGAAATAAGAAAAGCTTACTCCCCCCGTTTTTTAAAATCACAGCTTCTAGAAGGTTACATGATTTCTTAAAAAAAACGAGTTTTTAGAAAATTTGTTTTATTTCATAAATGGAATCAACAAAGTATGCACATTCTATGTCATATCGACTTTCTGTAGTTTGCGCATGCGTCCGGAAATAACAAAAGCTTACTTCCACCGTTTTTTAAAATCACAGCTTCTAGAACGTTTACAAGATTTCTTAAAAAAAACGAGTTTTTAGAAAATGTGTATTATTTCATAAATGGAATCAACAAAGTATACACATTCTACGTCATAATGACTTTCTATAGTTTGCGCATTCGCTCTGAAATAAGAAAAGCTTACTTCCACCGTTTTTTAAAATCACAGCTTCTAGAAGGTTTACATGATTTCATAAAAAACACGAGTTTTTAGTAAATGTGTTTTATTTCATAAATGGAATCTACAAATTATGCACATTCTACATCATAATGACTTTCTATAGTTTGCGCATGCGTTTGGAAATAAGAAAATCTTACTTCCCCCGTTTTTTAAAATCACAGCTTCTAGAAGGGTTATATGATTTCTTAAAAAACATGAGTTTTTAGAAAATGTGTTTTATTTCATAAATGGAATCAACAAAGTATGCACATTCTACGTCATAACGACTTTCTATAATTTCCGCATGCGTTTGGAAATAAGAAAACCTGACTTCCCCTGTTTTTTAAAATCACAGCTTCTAGATGGTTTACATGATTTCTTAAAAAACACGAGTTTTTAGAAAATGTGTTTTATTTCATAAATGGAATCAATAAAGTATGCACATTCTACGTCATAACGACTTTCTATAATTTGCGCATGCATTTGGAAATAAGAAAGGCTTACTTCCCCCGTTTTTTAAAATCACAGTTTCTAGAAGGTTTACATGATTTGTTAAAAAACACGAGTTTTTAGAAAATGTGTTTTATTTCATAAATGGAATCAACAAAGTATGCACATTCTATGTCATAACGAATTTCTATAGTTTGCGCATGCGTCCAGAAATAAGAAAAGCTTACTTCCACCGTTTTTTAAAATCACAACTTCTAGAAGGTTTACATGATTACGTAAAAAACACGAGTTTTTAGAAAATGTGTTTTATTTCATAAATGGAATCTACAAAGTATGCACATTCTGCGTCATAACAACTTTCTATAGTTTGCGCATTCGTCCGGAAATAAGAAAAGCTTACTTCCACCGTTTTTTTAAATCACAGGTTCTAGAAGGTTTACATGATTTCTTAAAAAACATGAGTTTTTAGAAAATGTGTTTTATTTCATAAATGGAATCAACAAAGTATGCACATTATACCTCATAACGACTTTCTATAGTTTGCACATGTGTTTGGAAATAAGAAAATCTTACTTCCCCCGTTTTTTAAAATCACAGCTTCTAGAAGGTTTACATGATTTCTTAAAAAACACGAGTTTTTAGAAAATGTGTTTTATTTCATAAATGGAATCAACAAAGTATGTATATTCTACGTCATAACGACTTTCTATAGTTTGCGCATGCGTCCGGAAATAAGAAAAGCTTACTTGCACCGTTTTTTAAAATCACAGCTTCTAGAAGGTTTACATCATTACTTAAAAAACACGAGTTTTTAGAAAACGTGTTTTATTTCATAAATGGAATCTACAAAGTATGCACATTCTACGTCATAACGACTTTCTATAGTTTGCGCATGCTTCCGGAATTAAGAAAAGCTTACTTCCCCCGTTTTTTAAAATCACAGCTTCTAGAAGGTTTACATGACTTCTTAAAAAACACGAGTTTTTAGACAATGTGTTTTATTTCATAAATGGAATTAACAAAATATGCACATTCTACGTCATAACGACTTTCTATAGTTTGCGCATGCGTTTGGAAATAAGAAAAGCTTACTTCCCTCTTTTTTTTAAATCACAACTTCTAGAACGTTTACATGATTAGTTAAAAAACACGAGTTTTTAGAAAATGTGTTTTATTTCATAAATGGAATCAAAAAAGTATGCACATTCTACGTCATAGCGACTTTCTGTAGTTTGCGCATGCGTCCGGAAATAACAAAAGCTTACTTCCACCGTTTTTTAAAATCACAGCTTCTAGAACGTTTACAAGATTTCTTAAAAAACACGAGTTTTTAGAAAATGTGTATTATTTCATAAATGGAATCAACAAAGTATACACATTCTACGTCATAACGACTTTCTATAGTTTGCGCATTCGTTTGGAAATAAGAAAAGCTTACTTCCCCCGTTTTTTAAAATCACAGCTTCTAGAAGGTTTAAGGATTTGTTAAAAAACACGAGTTTTTAGAAAATGTGTTTTATTTCATAAATGGAATCAACAAAGTATGCACATTCTACGTCATAACGACTTTTATATTTTGCACATGCGTCCGGAAATAATAAAGGCTTACTTCCACCGTTTTTTAAAATCACTGCTTCTAGAAAGTTTACATGATTCCGTAAAAAACACGAGTTTTTAGAAAATGTGTTTTATTTCATAAATGGAATCAAAAAAATATGCACATTCTACGTCATAACGACTTTCTATAATTTGCGCATGCATTTGGAAATAAGAAAAGCTTACTTCCCCCGTTTTTTAAAATCACAGCTTCTAGAAGGTTTATATGATTTCTTAAAAAACATGAGTTTTAGAAAATGTGTTTTATTTCATAAATGGAATCAACAAAGTATGAACATTCTACGTCATAACGACTTTCTATAATTTGCACATGCGTTTGGAAATAAGAAAACCTGACTTCCCCTGTTTTTTAAAATCACAGCTTCTAGAAGGTTTACATGATTTCTTAAAAAACACGAGTTTTTAGAAAATGTGTTTTATTTCATAAATGGAATCAACAAAGTATGCACATTCTACGTCATAACGACTTTCTATAATTTGCGCATGCATTTGGAAATAAGAAAAGCTTACTTCCCCCGTTTTTTAAAATCACAGCTTCTAGAAGGTTTACATGATTTGTTAAAAAACACGAGCTTTTAGAAAATGTGTGTTATTTCATAAATGGAATCTACAAAGTATGCACATTCTGCATCATAACAACTTTCTATAGTTTGCGCATTCGTCTGGAAATAAGAAAATCTTACTTCCACCGTTTTTTAAAATCACAGCTTCTAGAAGGTTTACATGATTTCTTAAAAAACACGAGTTTTTAGAAAATGTGTTTTATTTCATAAATGGAATAAACAAAGTATGCACATTCTACGTAATAATGACTTTCTATAGTTTGCGTATCCGACCGGAAATAAGAAAAGCTTACTTCCACCGTTTTTTAAAATCACAGCTTCTAGAAGATTTACATGATTTCGTAAAAAACACGAGTTTTTAGAAAATGTGTTTTATTTCATAAATGGAATCAACAAAGTATGCAAATTCTACGTCATAAAGACTTTCTATAGTTTGTGCATGCGTTTGGAAATAAGAAAAGCTGACTTCCCCCATTTTTTAAAATCACAGCTTCTAGAAGGTTTACATGATTTTTTAAAAAACACGAGTTTTTAGAAAATGTGTTTTATTTCATAAATGGAATCTACAAAGTATGCACATTCTACGTTATAACGACTTTCTATAGTTTGCGCATGCGTCTGGAAATAAGAAAAGCTTACTTCACCCGTTTTTTAAAATCACAGCTTCTAGAAGGTTTACATGACTTCTTAAAAAACACGAGTTTTTAGAAAATGTGTTTTATTTCATAAATGGAATCAACAAAATATGCACATTCTACGTCATAACGACTTTCTATAGTTTGCGCATGCGTTTGGAAATAAGAAAAGCTTACTTCCCTCGTTTTTTAAAATCACAGCTTCTAGAAGGTTTACATGATTTCTTAAAAAACACGAGTTTTTAGAAAATGTGTTTTATTTCATAAATGGAATCAACAAAGTATGCACATTCTACGTCATAACGACTTTCTATAGTTTGCGCATGCGTCCGGAAATAAGAAAAGCTTACTTCCACCATTTTTTAAAATCACAGCTTCTAGAAGGTTTACATGATTTCGTAAAAAACACGAGTTTTTAGAAAATGTGTTTTATTTCATAAATGGAATCTACAAAGTATGCACATTCTATGTCATAACGACTTTCTATAGTTTGCGCATTCGTCCGAAAATAAGAAAAGCTTACTTCCACCGTTTTTTAAAATCACAGCTTCTAGAAGGTTTACATGATTTCTTAGAAAACACGAGTTTTTAGAAAATGTGTTTTATTTCATAAATGGAATCAACAAAATATGCACATTCTACCCCATAACGACTTTCTATAGTTTGCGAATGCATTTGGAAATAAGAAAAGCTTACTTCCCTCGTTTTTTAAAATCACAGCTTCTAGAAGGTTTACATGATTTCTTAAAAAACACGAGTTTTTAGAAAATGCGTTTTATTTCATAAATGGAATCTACAAAGTATGCACATTCTACGTCATAACGACTTTCTATAGTTTGCGCATGCGTCCGGAAATAATAAAAGCTTACTTCCATCGTTTTTCAAAATCACAGCTTCCAAAAGGTTTACATGATTTCTTAAAAAACACGAGTTTTTAGAAAATGTGTTTTATTTCATAAATGGAATCAATAAAGTATGCACATTCTACGTCATAACGACTTTCTATAGTTTGTGCATGCGTTTGGAAATAAGAAAAGCTTACTTCCCCCGTTTTTTAAAATCACAGCTTCTAGAACGTTTACATGATTAGTTAAAAAACACGAGTTTTTAGAAAATGTGTTTTATTTCATAAATGGAATCAACAAAATATGCACATTCTACGTCATAACGAATTTCTATAGTTTGCGCATGAGTCCGTAAATAAGAAAAGCTTACTTCCACCGTTTTTTAAAATAATAGCTTCTAGAAGGTTTATATGATTTCGTAAAAAACACGAGTTTTTAGAAAATGTGTTTTATTTCATAAATGGAATCTACAAAGTATGCACATTCTATGTCATAACGAATTTCTATAGTTTGCGCATGCGTCCGGAAATAAGAAAAAGCTTACTTCCCCCGTTTTTTAAAATCACAGCTTCTAGAATGTTTAACTGATTTCATAAAAAACACGAGTTTTTAGAAAATGTGTTTTATTTCATAAATGGAATCTAAAAAGTATGAACATTCTACATCATAACGACTTTCTATAGTTTGCGCATGCGTCAGGAAATAAGAAAAGCTTACTTCCCCCGTTTTTTAAAATCACAACTTCTAGAAGGTTTGCATGATTTCTTAAAAAACACGAGTTTTTAGAAAATGTGTTTTATTTCATAAATGGAATCAACAAAGTATGCACATTCTACTTCATAACGACTTTCTATAGTTTGCGCATGCGTCCGGAAATAAGAAAAGCTTACTTCCACCATTTTTTAAAATAATAGCTTCTAGAAGGTTTACATGATTTCGTAAAAAACACAAGTTTTTAGAAAATGTGTTTTATTTCATAAATGGAATCTACAAAGTATGCACATTCTACGTCATAACGACTTTCTATAGTTTGTGCATTCGTCTGGAAATAAGAAAAGTTTACTTCCCCCGTTTTTTAAAATCACAGCTTCTAGAAGGTTTACATGATTTCTTAAAAAACACGAGTTTTTAGAAAATATGTTTTATTTCATAAATGGAATCAATAAGGTATGCACATTCTACGTCATAACGAATTTCTATAGTTTGCGCATGCATTTGGAAATAAGAAAAGCTTACTTCCCCCATTTTTTAAAATCACAGCTTCTAGAAGGTTTACAGGATTTGTTAAAAAACACGAGTTTTTAGAAAATGTGTTTTATTTCATAAATGGAATCAACAAAGTATGCACATTCTACGTCATAACGACTTTTATATTTTGCACATGCGTCCGGAAATAATAAAGGCTTACTTCCACCATTTTTTAAAATCATTGCTTCTAGAAAGTTTACATGATTCCGTAAAAAACACGAGTTTTTAAAAAATGTGTTTTATTTCATAAATGGATTCTACAAAGTATGCACATTCTACGTCATAACGACTTTCTATAGTTTGCGCATGCGTCTGGAAATAAGAAAAGCTTACTTCCCCCGTTTTTTAAAATCACAGCTTCTAGAAGGTTTACATGATTTCGTAAAAAACAAGAGTTTTTAGAAAATGTGTTTTATTTCATAAATGGAATCTTCAAAGTATGCACATTCTACGTCATAATGGCTCTCTATAGTTTGCGCATGCGTCCGGAAATAAGAAAAGCTTACTTCCGCTGTTTTTCAAAATCACAGCTTCTAGAAGGTTTACATGATTTCTTAAAAAACACAAGTTTTTAGAAAATATGTTTTATTTCATAAATGGAATAAACAAAGTATGTATATTCTACGTCATAACGACTTTCTATAGTTTGCGCATAAGTTTGGAAATAAGAAAAGCTTACTTCCCCCGTTTTTTAAAATCACAGCTTCTAGAAGGTTTACATGATTTCGTAAAAAACACGAGTTTTTAGAAAATGTGTTTTATTTCATAAATGGAATCAACAAAGTATGCACATTCTACGTCATAAGGACTTTCTATAGTTTGCGCATTCGTTTGGAAATAAGAAAAGCTTACTTCCACCGTTTTTTAAAATAAGAGCTTCTAGAAGGTTTACATGATTTCGTAAAAAACACGAGTTTTTAGAAAATGTGTTTTATTTCATAAATGGAATATACAAAGTATGCACATTCTACGTCATAACGACTTTCTATAGTTTGCGCATGCGTCCGGAAATAAGAAAAGCTTACTTCCCCTGTTTTTTAAAATCACAGCTTCTAGAAGGTTTACATGATTTCTTAAAAAATACGAGTTTTTAGAAAATGTGTTTTATTTCATAAATGGAATCAACAAAGTATGCACATTCTACGTCATAACGACTTTCTATAGTTTCCGCATGCATTTGGATATAAGAAAAGCTTACTTCCCCCGTTTTTTAAAATCACAACTTCTAGAAGGTTTACATGATTTCGTAAAAAACATGAGTTTTTAGAAAATATGCTTTATTTCATAAATGGAATCTACAAAGTATGCACATTCTACGTCATAACGACTTTCTATAGTTTGCGCATGCGTCCGGAAATAAGAAAAGCTTACTTCCACCATTTTTTAAAATCACAGCTTCTAGAAGGTTTACATGATTTCCTAAAAAACACGAGTTTTTAGAAAATGTGTTTTATTTCATAAGTGGAATCAACAAAATATGCGCATTCTACGTCATAAAGACTTTCTATAGTTTGGGCATGCGTTTGGAAATAGGAAAAGCTTTCTTCCACCGTTTTTTTAAATCACAGCTTCTAGAAGGTTTACATGATTTCTTAAAAAACACGAGTTTCTAGAAAATGTGTTTATTTCATAAATGGAATCTACAAAGGATGCACATTCTACGTTATAACGACTTTCTATAGTTTGCACATGCGTCCGGAAATAAGAAAAGCTTACTTCCCCCTTTTTTTAAAATCACAGCTTCTAGAAGGTTTACATGATTTCTTAAAAAACACGAGTTTTTAGAAAATGTGTTTTGTTTCATAAATGGAATCAACAAAGTATGCACATTCTACATCATAACGACATTCTATAGTTTGCGCATGCGTTTGGAAATAAGAAAAGCTTACTTCCACCGTTTTTTAAAATCACAGCTTCTAGAAGGTTTACATGATTTCTTAAAAAACACGAGTTTTTAGAAAATGTGTTTTATTTCATAAATGGAAAAACAAAGTATGCACATTCTATGTCATAACGACTTTCTATATTTTGCGCATGCATCCGGAAATAAGAAAAGCTTACTTCCACCGTTTTTTAAAATCACAGCTTCTTGAGGGTTTACATGATTTCGTAAAAAACATGAGTTTTTAGAAAATGTGTTTTATTTCATAAATGGAATCTACAAAGTATGCACATTCTACGTCATAACGACATTCTATAGTTTGCGCATGCGTCCGGAAATGAGAAAAGCTTACTCCCCCTTTTTTTAAAATCACAGCTTTTAGAAGGTTTACATGATTTCTTAAAAAACACGAGTTTTTAGAAAATGTGTTTTGTTTCATAAATGGAATCAACAAAGTATGCACATTCTACATCATAACGACTTTCTATAGTTTGCGCATGCGTTTGGAAATAAGAAAAGCTTACCTCCACCGTTTTTTAAAATCACAGCTTCTAGAAGGTTTACATGATTTCTTAAAAAACACGAGTTTTTAGAAAATGTGTTTTATTTCATAAATGGAAAAACAAAGTATGCACATTCTATGTCATAATGACTTTCTATATTTTGCGGATGCGTCCGGAAATAAGAAAAGCTTACTTCCACCGTTTTTTAAAATCACAGCTTCTTGAGGGTTTACATGATTTCGTAAAAAACATGAGTTTTTAGAAAATGTGTTTTATTTCATAAATGGAATCTACAAAGTATGCACATTCTACGTCATAACGACATTCTATAGTTTGCGCATGCGTCCGGAAATGAGAAAAGCTTACTTCCCCCGTTTTTTAAAATCACAGCTTCTAGAAGGTTTACATGATTTCTTAAAAAACACGAGTTTTTAGAAAATGTGTTTTGTTTCATAAACGGAATCAACAAAGTATGCACATTCTACATCATAACGACTTTCTATAGTTTGCGCATGCGTTTGGAAATAAGAAAAGCTTACTTCCACCGTTTTTTAAAATCACAGCTTCTAGAAGGTTTACATGATTTCTTAAAAAACACGAGTTTTTAGAAAATGTGTTTTATTTCATAAATGGAAAAACAAAGTATGCACATTCTATGTCATAATGACTTTCTATATTTTGCGCATGCGTCCGGAAATAAGAAAAGCTTACTTCCACCGTTTTTTAAAATCACAGCTTCTTGAGGGTTTACATGATTTCGTAAAAAACACGAGTTTTTTAGAAAATGTGCTTTACTTCATAAATGGAATCTACAAAGTATGCACATTCTACATCATAACGACTTTCTATAGTTTGCGCATGCGTCTGGAAATAAGAAAAGCTTACTTCCCCCGTTTTTTAAAATCACAGCTTCTAGAAGGTTTACATAATTTCTTAAAAAACACGAGTTTTTAGAAAATGTGTTTTATATCATAAATGGAATGAACAAAGTATGCACATTCTATGTCATAAGGCCTTTCTATAGTTTGCGCATGCGTTCGGAAATAAGAAAAGCTTACTTCCTTTATTTTTTAAAATCTCAGCTTCTAGAAGGTTTACATGATTTCTTAAAAAACACGAGTTTTTCTAAAATGTGTTTTATTTCATAAATGGAATCTACAAAGTATGCACATTCTACGTCATAACGACTTTCTATAGTTTGCGCATGCCTCCGGAAATAAGAAAAGCTTACTTCCCCCGTTTTTTAAAATCACAGCTTCTAGAAGGTTTACATGATTTCTTAAAAAACACGAGTTTTTAGAAAATGTGTTTTATTTCATAAATGGAATCAACAAAATATGCACATTCTACATCATAACGACTTTCTATAGTTTGTGCATGCGTTTGTAAATAAGAAAAGCTTACTTCCACCGTTTTTTAAAATCACAGCTTCTAGAAGGTTTACATGATTTCGTAAAAAACACGAGTTTTTAGAAAATGTGTTTTATTTAAAAAATGGAATCTACAAAGTATGCACATTCTACGTCATAATGACTTTCTATAGTTTGCGCATGCATCCGGAAATAAGAAAAGCTTACTTCCCCTGTTTTTTAAAATCACAACTTCTAGAAGGTTTACATGACTTCTTAAAAAACACGAGTTTTTAGAAAATGTGTTTTATTTCATAAATGGAATCAACAAAGTATGCACATTCTACGTCATAACGACTTTCTATAGTTTGCGCATGCGTTTGGAAATAAGAAAAGCTTACTTCCCCCGTTTTTTAAAATCACAGCTTCTAGAAGGTTTACATGATTTCTTGAAAAACACGAGTTTTTAGAAAATGTGTTTTATTTCATAAATGGAAAAACAAAGTATGCACATTCTATGTCATAACAACTTTCTATAGTTTGCGCATGCGTCCGGAAATAAGAAAAGCTTACTTCCACTTTTTTCTAAAATCACAGCTTCTTGAAGGTTTACATGATTTCGTAAAAAACACGAGTTTTTAGAAAATGTGTTTTATTTCATAAATGGAATCTACAAAGTATGCACATTCTACGTCATAACGAGTTTCTATAGTTTGCGCATGCGTCCGGAAATGAGAAAAGCTTACTTCCCCCGTTTTTTAAAATCACAGCTTCTAGAAGGTTTACATGATTTCTTAAAAAACACGAGTTTTTAGAAAATGTGTTTTATTTCATAAATGGAATCAACATAGTATGCACATTCTACGTCATAACGACTTGCTATAGTTTGCGCATGCGTTTGGTGTTGATGTATATGTAACTTCGGAATGTATTTCACATATATTTATATTGTATTCCTATAGAAATGGTATTATTCCTCTATAAGGAAGTGTCGTCATTTATATTGTAAGTGTCGTAACTTATACTTGATGGGTTATTAGACCACCTTATTTGGGGTCGGCCCTGTATAAGTCATGTGTGTCAAAGGGTTATTAGACCACCCTATTGGGGGTCGGCCATGTGGGTCAAAGGGTTATTAGACCACTCTATTGGGGGTCGGCCCACTCAGCATTATGTTATGTGGTTAAGTTCGAGCCGACATGAGTTAGGTAAAAAGGCAAGTCAAGTCAAGTATAAATAGAGTGCGGGAGGCACTCTATTTGCTCACTCACTTCTTACACATGCTCTCAAGGAGGAGAGGCGCACTTATGGAGGAGGAGGATTGCTGCTAGGTTATGGCTATCTCTCTTGGTTGGTTGTATCATTGCTCTATCTATCTCTGAGGAAGTTATTGGGGTTTTTCACCTTTATGGTTTTCCCCAAGTAAATCTTTGTGTCTCTTGTGTGCTTGCATTATTGTCTCCATGATTGATATGTTGTAGATATGCTGTACATGTTGTTCTCTCAGTTAAGATCCTAGATCAGATTGAAGTAAATTCTGAAAATTTAACATGGTATCAGAGCTAGCCTGAAAGAAGGCATGATATGGCATGTATGACACTTGTTGCACTTACGATGCTAGGGCTTGATATAGCAAAAACCAGTCATCGTAGCACTTTCGCTATAAATCCGTTTTGGCAAAGTTTTTGGATCTGAAATTGTTACAGGCCGAAGCTAAGATCTCCAGGTATCTTGTGTCCAAAGGAAAACCTCTAATTCGTTGTACTTTGTGATTTATGATCTGTACAATATAGGGTTTCTGCCTCTTCCAGATCTGAGTCAAAATCAGGTGACCTTGGGAAAAATGTCATATCTTGGGCTAGGAAGCTCCAAATGAAATTTCGTAAAAAGTTTCAGGTAGTACACAGTCTGTACTATCTCAAAAAACTTTTTCAGAGGCCGAAGTTGAACCAGTGACACGTGGAACACCGTACAAGTGCGCTCTCCTGTATTATCCCATAAACAGGTCACGTTGCGACATTTGGAATAACTCTCTCTCAGAGAGTCCAATTGAGGTCAGACCTATCAGGATGGAAAGGTAACAGGCCGAGATATCTCAGAAAACGTTTTCAGAGGCCGAAGTTAAAACAGTGACACGTGGCACGCCGTACAATCTCACTCTCCTGTTTTTATCCCAAAACAGGTCACGTTGCGACATTTGGCATAACTCTCTCTCAGAGAATCCAATTGAGGTCAGACCTGTCAGGATGGAAAGATTAGAGGTCAGGCTATCTCAGGAAACTTTTTCAGACCCTGTGGATCAAAAATTTCGGAGTTACACCAGAAACAATCAGGTACATATTTCTGTCAAAACAGAATTATTTTTTGGTACCTTCATTCATGGCTTCCGGAATTTAGGGCTTTGAAGAAAGTTGGAATTTTTGTAATCGGAGACCACGGATGGATGCTACTCTTCAAAATAGAAATTTAGAGACCAAGATCAGAATTTTTGTTGGGCAGAAGGCCGGGCTTGATTAGACCCTAGTTCGGGACATTGATCAGAAAAGTGGAAAATTAGGGCTTCTGTAAAAATGGGAATTTTTGAAATCTGTGACCACGGCTGGAAGATCCTCAGAAAAATAGAAGCTTAGAACTTTGGATCAAACATTTTGATGGGGAAAAAGAGTGGGCTTCATCAAACCCCAGTTCAGGGTCACGTCCAGTGAATCCGGAAGTTTCAAAGGCAAAATTGAGGAGTGAAACTTTGCAGTTTTCAAATTCTGAATATACCAGTTTGATCAGTTCATCAAGGCGCATATTCCTATCCTATCGGAAGGTTGAAATTCAAAGTTTGAATTTTTGGGGTTTCTCTGACAAACCCATATCCAGCTCAAGGTCCAGTTCTTGCTAATCAAGTGGATTGGGTTAATCCTAGAAGAAGATGGATTGATCACTTGCATAAGTGAAAGAAGTTCCTGTCTCAGAGGGAGATGAGGATAAGACCTTACATAAGAAGATTACAAGCGATCTCGACAGGTATGACTCATCAAGGTATATTTCGATATTTGTCCATGATTAAGTTTATGGTATGTTTGTCTTCATGTTATTACGGTTAGTACATTTGTTGTATCACCTTAACAAAATTATGAATGCATGATAGAAGATATTCATTGGTTAGGGTGTTGACACTTATGATTGTACTAATGCATTATGGTGTTGTATGAGGTTTATGTTGTCTACTAACATGAAAGGTACACCAAGAAAGACAGATCATGTTCTGGTCCAAGAACATATGATCATGATAACATGAGGACAAAGATTCATCCATTGTCATGGATCTCATACAAGATCCATTCATGAGGTATGTATAACTTGGTTTTATAATGGTTAACTTATGAGACATGCAGGTTACTAGCACAAGTCACTGAAGAGAACCAAAAGACATTATACAGGTATGTTAGACATAACTAGCTAACATTATAATCCAGGTATGTTTTTCCTATATCAAGCTAGATTCCTACCTTGGGTTAGGATCTTATACTATTGCGTTGTTGATAATGATTATTCATGAAGTCATAGGTTTGAATAATCATGATTGTATGCATATTATGTTTCTTACCATAATTGATGATATGACTAACCAGAAGAATCATGATGGTATAGGTTTGAATAATCACAGGTTTTATGCATTTTATATCTCTTATCTTGATTGATGATTCAACTAACCTGAAGAGTCATAGGCTTGAGTAATTACAGGTTTAGACATGTTATGTTTCTTATGATTTGACTAACCATAAGAATCCTTGAATGCTAATGCTTATTATTTCTGTTTGAAATGATCATGACTATACATGCTTGAGATTATTGTGTTTTAATAGTATACTAATGAATGTATGATTTTATATAAGATCACAAGGATAACTCAATCATGATACTAATAAGCATGCATAGGAACCAAGGATGAATATGAGTTCAAGAACAGGTAATCCAGGAAGCAAAGATCAAGAGGGAGTACACTCCAGTGGTTTATACAAGGATGCAGATATTCAGAGGGAGTTGACCATCTCTCTACATCCCACAACAGAAAGGTGTAGAAGAAGCTACTTCAAATTAGGACTCCAGCAGCTCCTGCAAGGAAGCGAAGACTCAGAGGGAGTCCACCCAATGAACAAACAAAGATAAGTATTTGAATTGTCATTTCTTAAATAATATTGTTCAATAATGTATATACTGATGTTCCTAGAATTAGGTTGTGTATTATGCATATTAGAATAATTGCATTGATGAACAGTATACTCCTAATATGCATGGGTAAGTGGCCTATGGCACTGTACAACATTCCATTGCTACTTATCTAGAATGAAACCTCTTTGCTGACATGTTGAGAGTTGTGCACACTCTTAACAATGTTCTGGTAGAGATTGGAAGGCATCTAGAAAGTTACTGGATATGGATAAATGTTGTATTGAAGCATTGGCTAAGATAATTGCATGATTGTATGACATATTTCTTTATGTGTAAAAATTTGTTCTGAAAACTATGAGATATTTTCTAATCATGCAATTTAACTTGTTGTGTAGGAAAGATCATATGCCATCTCCTACAAAAGAAGAACTACAACATTTGTTCCAGCAACAAAGATATCTATTGAAGATATTGAAGATATTGAAGTTCCCAGGATCTGGGATGGAATGCCATGATCCGTCGATCATGAAGAATGATGTTTGGGATGTAGTCCCAAGACGTGAAGGGAAGTTCGTTATGACTTCCAAATGGAACTATCAGATCAAGCAGTGCTGCAGATAGGAAGAGCACATCTGGGTGCTGCTTCAGTATGGGATCAGGTGTGATCTCTTGGTTTAGCAGGAAGCAGTCCTGCGTAGCACTGAGTACAGCTGAGGCAGAGTATGTTGCAGCCTGCTCAGCTAGTTGTGAGGCAGTATGGCTACAGAAGCTACTGTCTGAGTTATTTGATCTCCCGTTAGAGGCTACTGGTATCTTCTGTGATAACCAGAGTTGTGTGAAGCTGTCCGAGAACCCAGTGTGTCATGACAGGTCGAAACACATAGAGATCAAATATCACTATATCAGGGATATGGTGCAGAGAGGAGCTGTGAAGCTCCTGTATGTTGTGAGGGACGAGCAGATTGCAGATGTGTTGACGAAGCCACTAGCCAGGGTGAAGTTTGAGTACTTCAGAGAGAGGCTTGGTGTTCTTCAGATCGAGGACACTTCGAGGAAGAAGTGATGGACACATTTGCTGAAGCCATTCCAAACATGTTGGAAGGAGGATCCTTCACATGGCTGTGGATGTAAGCGCTGGATGATGAACATCAGGATGATGTTCTAGTTTCTGCTTGATATGATCAGTTGGATCATTTTTATGTATGTACGCATCATGTTGGATGCTGGATATGATCAGTTGGATCATCTTGTATGTATGTACGCATCATGTTGGATGCTGGATATGATCAATTGGATCATTTTTGTATGTACGCATCATGTTGATGCTGGATATGATCAGTTGGATCATGTGTACGTATTTTGTATATGCATCAGGTTGGGTGCTTGGACCATGTATCTGTATATGTATCAGGTGGATACATTGTATGATCAGGTGGATCATGTATGGTGATATGTATCATGTATTTGTATCAGGTGGATACATTGATGATCAGGAGGATCATGTATGATGATATGTATCAGGTAGATACTTGGTATGCATCAGGTAGATGCATTGATGATCAGGAGGATCATGTATGATGATATGTATCATGTATTTGTATCAAGTGGATACATTGTATGATCAGGAGGATCATGTATGATGATATGTATCAGGTAGATACTTGGTATGCATCAGTTAGATGCATTGATGATCAGGATGATCATGGATGACGAGCTTTAGGATGTTGCTCCAGATGATATGCAGCAGGATGTTGCAGTGATGATCAGGATGATCATATATGACGAGCTTCAGGATGTTGCTCCAGATGACATGCAGCAAGATGTTGCAGTGATGATCAGGATGATCATAGATGACGAGCTTCAGGATGTTGCTCCAGATGACATGCAGCAGGATGTTGCAGTGATGATCAGGATGATCATAGATGACGAGCTTCAGGATGTTGCTCCAGATGACATGCAGCAGGACGTTGCAGTGATGATGATCAGGATGATCATGGATACATCAGGATGATGTATGGTGAGTATCAGGATGATACTCTGTGGCCGTGGATCAGGTTGTGCAGATGAGCATGTAATCCGGTGCCCTGGGAGATTTGCAGATGGTCTTTCGAGGTTTTGCCTATGGCATGTAATTCGGTTCCCTGGGACATCTGGCAAATGCTCTTTCGAGGTTTTGCTCTGGGAGGACATGTAATTCGGTGCCCTGGGAGATCTGCAGATAGTCTTTCGAGGTTTTGCCTATGGCATGTAATTCGGTTCCCTGGGATATCTGGCAGATGCTCTTTCGAGGTTTTGTCCTATGGCATGTAATTCGGTGCCCTGGGAGATTTGCAGATGGTCTTTCGAGGTTTTGCCTATGGCATGTAATTCGGTTCCCTGGGACATCTGGCAAATGCTCTTTCGAGGTTTTGCCATGACCACATGTAATTCGTTGCCCTGGGAGATCTGCAGATAGTCTTTCGAGGTTTTGCCTATGGCATGTAATTCGGTTCCCTAGGATATATGGCAGATGCTCTTGCGAGGTTTTGTGGTGAGGTCACATATAATTCGGTGCCCTGGGAGATCCTATAGGTAGAGCTGTGTGCTCGTAACAGCCTGGGATGCTCTTTAGGTTTTGTGACGCACGTAAAAGTCCTGAGGATTCCACAGTATGGCCAGTGATGATGAAGACCTGCAGGTGGTGGGCCTACATCCAGTATGAAAAAGGACTGGCTCTGTAGAACTTTCTATGACGAGTAGATTCAGAGATTGATTGAGATAGCAGCAGCAGTGACGATGATGATGACTCGATGACGATTATCCAGTGACGATGATCCAGAGAAGATGACTTGTGCTAGAAGAACTGTGCTGAGAAATACCTTCCTAGTTAAGAGGGAGTGTTGATGTATATGTAACTTCGGAATGTATTTCACATATATGTATATTGTATTCCTATAGAAATGGTATTATTCCTCTATAAGGAAGTGTCGTCATTTATATTGTAAGTGTCGTAACTTATACTTGATGGGTTATTAGACCAACTTATTTGGGGTCGGACCTGTATAAGTCATGTGGGTCAAAGGGTTATTAGACCACCCTATTGGGGGTCGGCCATGTGGGTCAAAGGGTTATTAGACCACTCTATTGGGGGTCGGCCCACTCAGCATTATGTTATGTGGTTAAGTTCGAGCCGACATGAGTTAGGTAAAAAGGCAAGTCAAGTCAAGTATAAATAGAGTGCGGGAGGCACTCTATTTGCTCACTCACTTCTTACACATGCTCTCAAGGAGGAGAGGCGCACTTATGGAGGAGGAGGATTGCTGCTAGGTTATGGCTATCTCTCTTGGTTGGTTGTATCATTGCTCTATCTATCTCTGAGGAAGTTATTGGGGTTTTTCACCTTTATGGTTTTCCCCAAGTAAAACTTTGTGTCTCTTGTGTGCTTGCATTATTGTCTCCATGATTGATATGTTGTAGATATGCTGTACATGTTGTTCTCTCAGTTAAGATCCTAGATCAGATTGAAGTAAATTCTGAAAATTTAACATTTGGAAATAAGAAAAGCTTACTTCCCCCTTTTTTTTAAATCACAGGTTCTAGAAGGTTTACATGATTTCTTAAAAAACACGAGTTATTAGAAAATGTGTTTTATTCCATAAATGGAAACAACAAAGTATGCACATTCTATGTCATAACGACTTTCTATAGTTTGCGCATGCGTCCGGAAATAAGAAAAGCATACTTCCACCGTTTTTTAAAATCACAGCTTCTAGAAGGTTTACATGATTTCTTAAAAAACATGAGTTTTTGGAAAATGTGTTTTATTTCATCAATGGAATCAACAAAGTATGCACATTCTACGTCATAACGACTTTCTATAGTTTGCGCATGCGTTTGGAAATAAGAAAAGTTTACTTCCACCGTTTTTTAAAATCACAGCTTCTAGAAGGTTTACATGATTTCTTAAAAAACATGAGTTTTTAGAAAATGTGTTTTATTTAATAAATGGAATCTACAAAGTATGCACATTCTACGTCATAACGACTTTCTATAGTTTGCGCATGCCTTTGGAAATAAGAAAAGCTTACTTCCCTCGTTTTTTTAAATCATAGCTTCTAGAAGGTTTACATGATTTCTTAAAAAACACGAGTTTTTAGAAAATGTGTTTTATTTCATAAATGGAATCTACAAAGTATGCACATTCTACGTCATAACGACTTTCTATAGTTTGCACATGCGTCCGGAAATAAGAAAAGATTACTTCCCCCGTTTTTTAAAATCACAGCTTCTAGAAGGTTTACATGATTTCGTAAAAAACATGAGTTTTTAGAAAATGTGTTTTATTTCTTAAATGGAATCTACAAAGTATGCACATTCTACGTCATAACGACTTTCTATAGTTTGCGCATGCGTCCAGAAATAAGAAAAGCTTACTTCCACCGTTTTTTAAAATCGCAGCTTCTTGAAGGTTTACATGATTTCGTAAAAAACACGAGTTTTTAGAAAATGTGTTTTATTTCATAAATGGAATCTACAAAGTATGCACATTCTACGTCATAACGACTTTCTATAGTTTGCGCACGTGTCCGGAAATGAGAAAAGCTTACTTCCCCCGTTTTTTAAAATCACAGTTTCTAGAAGGTTTACATGATTTCTTAAAAAACACTAGTTTTTAGAAAATGTGTTTTATTTGATAAATGGAAACAACAAAGTATGCACATTCTATGTCATAACGAATTTCTATAGTTTGCGCATGCGTCTGGAAATAAGAAAAGCTTACTTCCACCGTTTTTTAAAATCACAGCTTCTAGAAGGTTTACATGATTTCTTAAAAAAGACGAGTTTTTAGAAAATGTGTTTTATTTCATCAATGGAATGGAAAAAGTATGCACATTCTACATCATGACGACTTTCTATAGTTTGCGCATTCGTCCGGAAATAAGAAAAGCTTACTTCCACCGTTTTTTAAAATCACAGCTTCTAGAATGTTTACATGATTTCGTAAAAAACAAGAGTTTTTTCAAAATGTGCTTTATTTCATAAATGGAATCTATAAAGTATGCACATTCTACGTTATAACGACTTTCTATAGTTTGCGCATGCGTCCGGAAATAAGAAAAGCTTACTTCCCCCGTTTTTTAAAATCACAGCTTCTAGAATGTTTACATAATTTCTTAAAAAACACGAGTTTTTAGAAAATGCGTTTTATTTCATAAATGAAATCAACAAAATATGCACATTCTATGTCATAACGTCATTCTATAGTTTGCGCATGCATTTGGAAATAAGAAAAGCTTACTTCCCTCATTTTTTAAAATCACAGCTTCTAGAAGGTTTACATGATTTGTTAAAAAACACGAGTTTTTAGAAAATGTGTTTTATTTCATAAATGGAATCAACAAAGTATGCACATTCTACGTCATAACGGATTTCTATAGTTTGCGCATGTGTTTGGAAATAAGAAAAGCTTACTTCCCCGATTTTTTAAAATCACAGCTTCTGGAAGGTTTACATGATTTCTTAAAAAACACGATTTTTTTAAAATGTGTTTTATTTCATAAATGGAATCAACAAAGTATGCATATTCTACGTCATAACGACTTTCTATAGTTTGCGCATGCGTCCGAAATAAGAAAAGCTTACTTCCACCGTTTTTTAAAATCACAGCTTCTAGAAGGTTTACATGATTTCGTAAAAAACACGAGTTTTTAGAAAATGTGTTTTATTTCTAAAATGGAATAAACAAAGTATCCACATTCTATGTCATAACGACTTTCTATAGTTTGTGGATGCTTCCGGAAATAAGAAAAGCTTACTTCCACCATTTTTTGAAATCACAGCTTCTTGAAGGTTTACATGATTTCGTAAAAAACATGAGTTTTTAGAAAATGTGTTTTATTTCATAAATGGAATCTACAAAGTATGCACATTCTACGTCATAACGACTTTCTATAGTTTACGCATGCGTCCGGAAATAAGAAAAGCTTACTTCCCCCGTTTTTTAAAATCACAGCTTCTAGAAGGTTTACATGATTTCTTAAAAAACACGAGTTTTTAGAAAATATGTTTTATTTCATAAACGGAATCAACAAAGTATGCACATTCTACGTCATAACGACTTTCTATAGTTTGCGCATGCATTTGGAAATAAGAAAAGCTTACTTCCACCGTTTATTAAAATCACAGCTTCTAGAAGGTTTACATGATTTCGTAAAAAACACGAGTTTTTAGAAAATGTGTTTTATTTCATAAATGGAATCAACAAAGTATGCACATTCTACGTCATAACGACTTTCTATAGTTTGCGCATGCGTTTGGAAATAAGAAAAGCTTACTTCCCTCGTTTTTTTATATCACAACTTCTAGAAGGTTTACATGATTTCTTAAAAAACACGAGTTTTTAGAAAATGTGTGTTTTTTCATAAATTGAATCTACAAAGTATGCACATTCTATGTCATAACGACTTTCTATAGTTTGCACATGCGTCCGGAAATAAGAAAAGCTTACTTCCCCCTTTTTTAAAATCACAGCTTCTAGAAGGTTTACATGATTTCTTAAAAAACATGAGTTTTTAGAAAATGTGTTTTGTTTCATAAATGGAATCAACAAAGTATGCACATTCCACGTCATAACGACTTTCTATAGTATGCGCATGCGTTTGGAAATAAGAAAAGCTTACTTCCCCTGTTTTTTAAAATCACAGCTTCTAGAAGGTTTACATGATTTCTTAAAAAACACGAGTTTTTAGAAAATGAGTTTTATTTCATAAATGGAATCAACAAAGTATGCACATTTTACGTAATAACAACTTTCTATAGTTTGCGCATTCGACCGGAAATAAGAAAAGCTTAATTCCACCGTTTTTTAAAATAGCAGCTTCTGGAAGGTTTACATGATTTCATAAAAAACATGAGTTTTTAGAAAATGTGTTTTATTTCATAAATGGAATCAACAAAGTATGCGCATTCTACGTCATAACGACTTTCTATAGTTTGCGCATGCGTCCGGAAATAAGAAAAGCTTACTTCCCCCGTTTTTTAAAATCCCAGCTTCTAAAGGTTTACATGATTTCTTAAAAAACACGAGTTTTTAGAAAATGTGTTTTATTTAATAAATGGAATCAACAAAATATGCACATTCTACGTCATAACAACTTTCTATAGTTTGCGCATGCATTTGGAAATAAGAAAAGCTTACTTCCCCCGTTTTTTAAAATCACAGCTTCTAGAAGGTTTACATGATTTCGTAAAAAACACGAGTTTTTAGAAAATGTGTTTTATTTCATAAATGGAATCTACAAAGTATGCACATTGTACGTCATAACGACTTTCTATAGTTTGCGCATGCGTTTGGAAATAAGAAAAGTTTACTTCCACCGTTTTTTAAAATCACAGCTTCTAGAAGGTTTACATGATTTCTTAAAAAACATGAGTTTTTAGAAAATGTGTTTTATTTAATAAATGGAATCTACAAAGTATGCACATTCTACGTCATAACGACTTTCTATAGTTTGCGCATGCCTTTGGAAATAAGAAAAGCTTACTTCCCTCGTTTTTTTAAATCATAGCTTCTAGAAGGTTTACATGATTTCTTAAAAAACACGAGTTTTTAGAAAATGTGTTTTATTTCATAAATGGAATCTACAAAGTATGCACATTCTACGTCATAACGACTTTCTATAGTTTGCACATGCGTCGGGAAATAAGAAAAGATTACTTCCCCCGTTTTTTAAAATCACAGCTTCTAGAAGGTTTACATGATTTCGTAAAAAACATGACTTTTTAGAAAATGTGTTTTATTTCTTAAATGGAATCTACAAAGTATGCACATTCTACGTCATAACGACTTTCTATAGTTTGCGCATGCGTCCAGAAATAAGAAAAGCTTACTTCCACCGTTTTTTAAAATCGCAGCTTCTTGAAGGTTTACATGATTTCGTAAAAAACACGAGTTTTTAGAAAATGTGTTTTATTTCATAAACGGAATCTACAAAGTATGCACATTCTACGTCATAACGACTTTCTATAGTTTGCGCACGTGTCCGGAAATGAGAAAAGCTTACTTCCCCCGTTTTTTAAAATCACAGTTTCTAGAAGGTTTACATGATTTCTTAAAAAACACTAGTTTTTAGAAAATGTGTTTTATTTGATAAATGGAAACAACAAAGTATGCACATTCTATGTCATAACGAATTTCTATAGTTTGCGCATGCGTCTGGAAATAAGAAAAGCTTACTTCCACCGTTTTTTAAAATCACAGCTTCTAGAAGGTTTACATGATTTCTTAAAAAAGATGAGTTTTTAGAAAATGTGTTTTATTTCATCAATGGAATGGAAAAAGTATGCACATTCTACATCATGACGACTTTCTATAGTTTGCGCATGCGTCCGGAAATAAGAAAAGCTTACTTCCCCCGTTTTTTAAAATCACAGCTTCTAGAATGTTTACATAATTTCTTAAAAAACACGAGTTTTTAGAAAATGCGTTTTATTTCATAAATGAAATCAACAAAATATGCACATTCTATGTCATAACGTCATTCTATAGTTTGCGCATGCATTGGAAATAAGAAAAGCTTACTTCCCTCATTTTTTAAAATCACAGCTTCTAGAAGGTTTACATGATTTGTTAAAAAACACGAGTTTTTAGAAAATGTGTTTTATTTCATAAATGGAATCAACAAAGTATGCACATTCTACGTCATAACGACTTTCTATAGTTTGTGCATGTGTTTGGAAATAAGAAAAGCTTACTTCCCCGATTTTTTAAAATCACAGCTTCTAGAAGGTTTACATGATTTCTTAAAAAACACGATTTTTTTAAAATGTGTTTTATTTCATAAATGGAATCAACAAAGTATGCATATTCTACGTCATAACGACTTTCTATAGTTTGCGCATGCGTCCGGAAATAAGAAAAGCTTACTTCCACCGTTTTTTAAAATCACAGCTTCTAGAAGGTTTACATGATTTCGTAAAAAACACGAGTTTTTAGAAAATGTGTTTTATTTCTAAAATGGAATAAACAAAGTATCCACATTCTATGTCATAACGACTTTCTATAGTTTGTGGATGCTTCCGGAAATAAGAAAAGCTTACTTCCACCATTTTTTGAAATCACAGCTTCTTGAAGGTTTACATGATTTCGTAAAAAACATGAGTTTTTAGAAAATGTGTTTTATTTCATAAATGGAATCTACAAAGTATGCACATTCTACGTCATAACGAATTTCTATAGTTTACGCATGCGTCCGGAAATAAGAAAAGCTTACTTCCCCCGTTTTTTAAAATCACAGCTTCTAGAAGGTTTACATGATTTCTTAAAAAACACGAGTTTTTAGAAAATATGTTTTATTTCATAAATGGAATCAACAAAGTATGCACATTCTACGTCATAACGACTTTCTATAGTTTGCGCATGCATTTGGAAATAAGAAAAGCTTACTTCCACCGTTTATTAAAATCACAGCTTCTAGAAGGTTTACATGATTTCGTAAAAAACACGAGTTTTTAGAAAATGTGTTTTATTTCATAAATGGAATCAACAAAGTATGCACATTCTACGTCATAACGACTTTCTATAGTTTGCGCATGCGTTTGGAAATAAGAAAAGCTTACTTCCCTCGTTTTTTTAAATCACAACTTCTAGAAGGTTTACATGATTTCTTAAAAAACATGAGTTTTTAGAAAATGTGTTTTATTTCATAAATTGAATCTACAAAGTATGCACATTCTATGTCATAACGACTTTCTATAGTTTGCACATGCGTCCAGAAATAAGAAAAGCTTACTTCCCCCTTTTTTTAAAATCACAGCTTCTAGAAGGTTTACATGATTTCTTAAAAAACATGAGTTTTTAGAAAATGTGTTTTGTTTCATAAATGGAATCAACAAAGTATGCACATTCCCCGTCATAACGACTTTCTATAGTATACGCATGCGTTTGGAAATAAGAAAAGCTTACTTCCCCCGTTTTTTAAAATCACAGCTTCTAGAAGGTTTACATGATTTCTTAAAAAACACGAGTTTTTAGAAAATGAGTTTTATTTCATAAATGGAATCAACAAAGTATGCACATTCTACGTCATAACGACTTTCTATAGTTTGCGCATGCGTCCGGAAATAAGAAAAGCTTACTTCCCTCGTTTTTTAAAATCACAGCTTCTAGAAGGTTTACATGATTTCTTAAAAAACACGAGTTTTTAGAAAATATGTTATATTTCATAAATGGAATCAACAAAGTATGCGCATTCTACGTCATAACGACTTTCTATAGTTTGCGCATGCGTCCGGAAATAAGAAAAGCTTACTTCCCCCGTTTTTTAAAATCCCAGCTTCTAGAAGGTTTACATGATTTCTTAAAAAACACGAGTTTTTAGAAAATGTGTTATATTTCATAAATGGAATCAACAAAGTATGCGCATTCTACGTCATAACGACTTTCTATAGTTTGCGCATGCGTCCGGAAATAAGAAAAGCTTACTTCCCCCGTTTTTTAAAATCCCAGCTTCTAGAAGGTTTACATGATTTCTTAAAAAACACGAGTTTTTAGAAAATATGTTATATTTCATAAATGGAATCAACAAAGTATGCGCATTCTACGTCATAACGACTTTCTATAGTTTGCGCATGCGTCCGGAAATAAGAAAAGCTTACTTCCCCCGTTTTTTAAAATCCCAGCTTCTAGAAGGTTTACATGATTTCTTAAAAAACACGAGTTTTTAGAAAATGTGTTTTATTTAATAAATGGAATCAACAAAATATGCACATTCTACGTCATAACAACTTTCTATAGTTTGCGCATGCATTTGGAAATAAGAAAAGCTTACTTCCCCCGTTTTTTAAAATCACAGCTTCTAGAAGGTTTACATGATTTCGTAAAAAACACGAGTTTTTAGAAAATGTGTTTTATTTCATAAATGGAATCTACAAAGTATGCACATTCTACGTCATAACGACTTTCTATAGTTTGCGCATGCGTCCGGAAATGAGAAAAGCTTACTTCCCCCGTTTTTTAAAATCACAGCTTGTAGAAGGTTTACATGATTTCTTAAAAAACACGAGTTTTTAGAAAATGTGTTTTATTTCATAAATGGAAACAACAAAGTATGCACATTCTATGTCATAACGACTTTCTATAGTTTGTGCATGCGTCCGGAAATAAGAAAAGCTTACTTCCACCATTTTTTAAAATCACAGCTTCTAGAAGGTTTACATGATTTCGTAAAAAACACGAGTTTTTAGAAAATGTGCTTTATTTCATAAATGGAATCTACAAAGTATGCACATTCTACGTCATAACGACTTTCTGTAGTATGACCATGCGTCCGGAAATAAGAAAAGCTTACTTCCCCCGTTTTTTAAAATCACAGCTTCTAGAAGGTTTACATGATTTCTTAAAAAACACGAGTTTTTTAGAAAATGTGCTTTACTTCATAAATGGAATCTACAAAGTATGCACATTCTACATCATAACGACTTTCTATAGTTTGCACATGCGTCCGGAAATAAGAAAAGCTTACTTCCCCCGTTTTTTAAAATCACAGCTTCTACAAGGTTTACATTATTTCTTAAAAAACACGAGTTTTTAGAAAATGTGTTTTATTTCATAAATGGAATTAACAAAATATGCACATTCTACATCATAACGACTTTCTATAGTTTGTGCATGCGTGTGGAAATAAGAAAAGCATACTTCCACCGTTTTTCAAAATCACAGCTTCTAGAAGGTTTACATGATTTCGTAAAAAACATGAGTTTTTAGAAAATGTGTTTTATTTCATAAATGGAATCTACAAAGTATGGACATTCTACGTCATAACGACTTTCTATAGTTTGCGCATGCATCCGGAAATAAGAAAAGCTTACTTCCCCCGTTTTTTAAAATCACAACTTCTAGAAGGTTTACATGACTTCTTAAAAAACACGAGTTTTTAGAAAATGTGTTTTATTTCATAAATGGAATCCACAAAGTATCCAGATTCAACGTCATAACGACTTTCTATAGTTTGCGCATGCGTTTGGAAATAAGAAAAGCTTACTTCCCCCGATTTTTAAAATCACAGCTTCTAGAAGGTTTACATGATTTCTTAAAAAACACGAGTTTTTAGAAAATGTGTTTTATTTCATAAATGGAAAAACAAAGTATGCACATTCTATGTGATAACGACTTTCTATAGTTTGCACATGCGTCCGGAAATAAGAAAACCTTACTTCCACCGTTTTTAAAAATCACAGCTTCTTGAAGGTTTACATGATTTCGTAAAAAACACGAGTTTTTAGAAAATGTGTTTTATTTCATAAATGGAAGATACAAAGTATGCACATTCTACGTCATAACGACTTTCTATAGTTTGCGCATGCGTCCGGAAATGTGAAAAGCTTACTTCCCCCGTTTTTTAAAATCACAGCGTCTAGAAGTTTTACATGATTTCTTAAAAAACACGAGTTTTTAGAAAATGTGTTTTATTTCATAAATGGAAACAACAAAGTATGCACATTCTATGTCATAACGACTTTCTATAGTTTGCTCATGCGTCCGGAAATAAGAAAAGCTTACTTCCCATGTTTTTTAAAATCACAGCTTCTAGAAGGCTTACATGATTTCTTAAAAAACACGAGTTTTTAGAAAATGTGTTTTATTTCATAAATGGAATCAACAAAGTATGCACATTCTACGTCATAACGACTTTCTATAGTTTGCGCATGCGTTTGGAAATAAGAAAAGCTTACTTCCACCCTTTTATAAAATCACAGCTTCTTGAAGGTTTACATGATTTCGTAAAAAACACAAGTTTTTAGAAAATGTGTTTTATTTCATAAATGTAATCTACAAAGTATGCACATTCTACGTCATAACGACTTTCTATAGTTTGCGCATGCCTCCGGAAATAAGAAAAGCTAACTTCCCCTATTTTTTAAAATCACAGCTTCTAGAAGGTTTACATGATTTCTTAAAAAACACGAGTTTTTAGAAAATGTGTTTTATTTCATAAATGGAATCAACAAAATATGCACATTCTACATCATAACGACTTTCTATAGTTTGTGCATGCGTTTGGAAATAAGAAAAGCTTCCTTCCACCGTTTTTTAAAATCACAGCTTCTAGAAGGTTTACATGATTTCGTAAAAAACACGAGTTTTTAGAAAATGTGTTTTATTTCATAAATGGAATCTACAAAGTATGCACATTCTACGTCATAACGACTTTCTATAGTTTGTGCATGCGTCCGGAAATAAGAAAAGCTTACTTCCCCCGTTTTTTAAAATCACAACTTCTAGAAGGTTTACATGACTTCTTAAAAAACACGAGTTTTTAGAAAATGTGTTTTATTTCATAAATTGAATCAACAAAGTATGCACATTCTACGTCATAATGACTTTCTATAGTTTGCGCATGCGGTTGGAAGTAAGAAAAGCTTACTTCCCTCGATTTTTAAAATCACAGCTTCTAGAAGGTTTACATGATTTCTTAAAAAACACGAGTTTTTAGAAAATGTGTTTTTTTTTCATAAATGGAATGAACAAAGTATGCACATTCTACGTCATAACGACTTTCTATAGTTTGCGCATGCGTTTGGAAATAAGAAAAGCTTACTTCCCCCGTTTTTTAAAATCACAGCTTCTAGAAGGTTTACATGATTTCTTAAAAAACACGAGTTTTTAGAAAATGTGTTTTATTTCATAAATGGAAACAACAAAGTATGCACATTTTACGTCATAATGAATTTCTATAGTTTGCGCATGCATCCGGAAATAAGAAAAGCTTACTTCCACGGTTTTTTAAAGTCACAGCTTCTAGAAGGTTTACATGATTTATTAAAAAACACGACTTTTTAGAAAATGCGTTTTATTTCATCAATGGAATCGACAAAGTATGCACTTTCTACGTCATAACGACTTTCTATAGTTTGCGCATGCGTACGGAAATAAGAAAAGCTTACTTCCACCGTTTTTTAAAATCACAGCTTCTGGAAGGTTTACATGATTTCGTAAAAAACACGAGTTTTTAGAAAATGTGTTTAATTTCATAAATGGAATCTACAAAGTATGCACATTCTACGTCATAACGACTTTCTATAGTTTGCGCATGCGTCCGGAAATAAGAAAAGCTTACTTCCCCCCTTTTTTTTAAAATCACAGCTTCTAGAAGGTTTACATGATTTCGTAAAAAACACGAGTTTTTAGAAAATGTGTTTTATTTCATAAATGGAATCAACAAAGTATGCACATTCTACGTCATAAGGACTTTCTATAGTTTGCGCATGCGTCCGGAAATAAGAAAAGCTTACTTCCCCCGTTTTTTAAAATCACAGCTTCTAGAAGATTTACATAATTTCTTAAAAAACATGAGTTTTTAGAAAATGTGTTTTATGTCATAAATGGAATAAACAAAGTATGCACATTCTACGTAATAACGACTTTCTATAGTTTGCGCATGCGTTTGGAAATAAGAAAAGCTTACATCTCTCGTTTTTTAAAATCTTAGCTTCTAGAAGCTTTACATGATTTCTTAAAAAACATGAGTTTTTAGAAAATGTGTTTTATTTCATAAATGGAATCAACAAAGTATGCGCATTCTACGTCATAACGACTTTCTATAGTTTGCGCATGCGTCTGGAAATAAGAAAAGCTTACTTCCCCCGTTTTTTAAAATCACAGCTTCTAGAAGGTTTACATGATTTCTTAAAAAACACGAGCTTTTAGAAAATGTGTTTTATTTCATAAATGGAATCAACAAAGTATGCGCATTCTACGTCATAACGACTTTCTATAGTTTGGGCATGCGTCCGGAAATAAGAAAAGCTTACTTCCCCCGTTTTTTAAAATCACAGCTTCTAGAAGATTTACATAATTTATTAAAAAACATGAGTTTCTAGAAAATGTGTTTTATATCATAAATTGAATAAACAAAGTATGTACATTCTACGTCATAACGACTTTCTATAGTTTGCGCATGCATTTGGAAATAAGAAAAGCTTACATCCCTCGTTTTTTAAAATCACAGCTTCTAGAAGGTTTACATGATTTCTTAAAAAACACGAGTTTTTAGAAAATGTATTTTATTTCATAAATGGAATCAACAGAGTATGCGCATTCTACGTCATAACGACTTTCTATAGTTTGCGCATGCGTCTGGAAATAAGAAAGGCTTACTTCCCCCGTTTTTTAAAATCACAGCTTCTAGAAGGTTTACATGATTTCTTAAAAAACACGAGTTTTTAGAAAATGTGTTTTATTTCATAAATGGAATCAACAAAGTATGCGCATTCTACGTCATAACGACTTTCTATAGTTTGCGCATGCGTCCAGAAATAAGAAAAGCTTACTTCCCCCGTTTTTTAAAATCACAGCTTCTAGAAGGTTTACACGATTTTTTAAAAAACACTAGTTTTTAGAAAATGTGTTTTATTTCATAAATGGAATCAGCAAAATATACACATTCTACGTCATAACGACTTTCTATAGTTTGCGCATGTGTTTGGAAATAAGAAAAGCTTACTTCCCTCGTTTTTTTAAATCACAGCTTCTAGAAGGTTTATATGATTTCGTAAAAAACATGAGTTTTTAGAACATGTGTTTTATTTCATAAATGGAATCAACGAAGTATGCACATTCTACGTTATAACGACTTTCTATAGTTTGCGCATGCGTTTGGAAATAAGAAAAGCTTACTTCCCCCGTTTTTTAAAATCACAGCTTCTAGAAGGTTTACATGATTTCGTAAAAAACACGAGTTTTTAGAAAATGTGTTTTATTTCATAAATGGAATCAACAAAGTATGCACATTCTACGTCATAACGACTTTCTATAGTTTGCGCATGCGTCCGGAAATAAGAAAAGCTTACTTCCACCGTTTTTTAAAATCACAGCTTCTAGAAGGTTTACATCATTTCGTCAAAAACACGAGTTTTTAGAAAATGTGTTTTATTTCATAAATGAAATCTAGAAAGTATGCAAATTCTACGTCATAATGACTTTCTATAGTTTGCGCATGCGTAAAAAAATTAGAAAAGCTTACTTCCACCGTTTTTTAAAATCACAGCTTCTTGAAGGTTTACATGATTTCGTAAAAAACACGAGTTTTTAGAAAATGTGTTTTATTTCATAAATGGAATCTACAAAGTATGCACATTCTCCATCATAACAACTTTCTATAGTTTGCGCATGCATCCGGAAATAAGAAAAACTTACTTCCCCCGTTTTTTAAAATCACAGTTTCTAGAAGGTTTACATGATTTCTTAAAAAACACGAGTTTTTAGAAAATGTGTTTTTTTTCATAAATGGAATGAACAAAGTATGCACATTCTACGCCATAACGACTTTCTATAGTTTGCGCATGCGTTTGGAAATAAGAAAAGCTTACTTCCCCCGTTTTTTAAAATCACAGCTTCTAGAAGGTTTACATGATTTCTTAAAAAACACGAGTTTTTAGAAAATGTGTTTTATTTCATAAATGGAAACAACAAAGTATGCACATTTTACGTCATAACGACTTTCTATAGTTTGCGCATGCATCCTGAAATAAGAAAAGCTTACTTCCACCGTTTTTTAAAATCACAGCTTCTAGAAGGTTTACATGATTTATTAAAAAACACGACTTTTTAGAAAATGCGTTTTATTTAATCAATGGAATTGACAAAGTATGCACTTTCTACGTCATAACGACTTTCTATAGTTTGTGCATGCGTACGGAAATAAGAAAAGCTTACTTCCACCGTTTTTTAAAATCACAGCTTCTGGAAGGTTTACATGATTTCGTAAAAAACACGAGTTTTTAGAAAATGTGTTTTATTTTATAAATGGAATCTACAAAGTATGCACATTCTACGTCATAATGACTTTCTATAGTTTGCGCATTCGTCCGGAAATAAGAAAAGCTTACTTCCACCGTTTTTTAAAATCACAGCTTCTAGAAGGTTTGCATGATTTCTTAAAAAACATGAGTTTTTAGAAAATGTGTTTTATTTCATAAATGGAATCAACAAAGTATGCACATTATACGTGATAACGACTTTCTATAGTTTCCGCATTCGACCGGAAATAAGAAAAGCTTACTTCCACCGTTTTTTAAAATCACAGCTTCTAGAAGGTTTACATGATTTCGTAAAAAACACGAGTTTTTAGAAAACATGTTTTATCTCATAAATGGAATCTACAAAGTATGCACATTCTATGTCATAACGACTTTCTATAGTTTGCGCATGCGTCCGGAAATAAGAAAAGCTTACTTCCCCCCTTTTTTAAAATCACAGCTTCTAGAAGGTTTACATGATTTCTTAAAAAACACGAGTTTTTAGAAAATGTGTTTTATTTCATAAATGGAATCAACAAAGTATGCACATTCTACGTCATAACGACTTTCTATAGTTTGTGCATGTGTTTGGAAATAAGAAAAGCTTACTTCCCCCGTTTTTTAAAATCACAGCTTCTAGAAGGTTTACATGATTTCGTAAAAAACACGAGTTTTTAGAAAATGTGTTTTATTTCATAAATGGAATCAACAAAGTATGCACATTCTACGTCATAATGAATTTCTATAGGTTGCGCATGCGTCCGGAAATAAGAAAAGCTTACTTCCCCCATTTTTTAAAATCACAGTTTCTAGAAGGTTTACATGATTTCTTAAAAAACACGAGTTTTTAGAAAATGTGTTTTATTTCATAAATGGAATCAACAAAGTATGCACATTCTACGTCATAACGACTTTCTATAGTTTGCGCATGCGTTTGGAAATAAGAAAAGCTTACTTCCCCCGTTTTTTAAAATCACAGCTTCTAGAAGGTTTACATGATTTCTTAAAAAACACGAGTTTTTAGAAAATGTGTTTTATTTCATAAATGGAATCTACAAAGTATGCACATTCTACGTCATAACGACTTTCTATAGTTTGCGCATGCGTCCGGAAATAAGAAAAGCTTACTTCCCCCGTTTTTTAAAATCACAGTTTCTAGAAGGTTTACATGAGTTCTTAAAAAACACGAGTTTTTAGAAAATATGTTTTATTTCATAAATGGAATCAACAAAGTATGCACATTCTACGTCATAACGACTTTCTATAGTTTGCGCATGCGTCTGGAAATAAGAAAAGCTTACTTCCACCGTTTTTTAAAATCACAGCTTCTAGAAGGTTTACATGATTTCCTAAAAAACACGAGTTTTTTTAAAATGTGTTTTATTTCATCAATGGAATCGACAAAGTATGCACATTCTACTTCATAACGACTTTCTATAGTTTGCGCATTCGTCCGGAAATAAGAAAAGCTTACTTCCACCATTTTTTAAAATCACAACTTCTAGAAGGTTTACATGATTTCGTAAAAAACACGAGTTTTTAGAAAATGTGCTTTAATTCATAAATGGAATCTACAAAGTATGCACATTCTATGTCATAACGACTTTCTATAGTTTGCGCATGCGCCCGGAAATAAGAAAAGCTTAGTTCCCGCGTTTTTTAAAATCACAGCTTCTAGAAGTTTTACATGATTTTTTAAAAAACACGAGTTTTTAGAAAATTTGTTTTATTTCATAGATGGAATCATTAAAGTATGCACATTCTACGTCATAACGACTTTCTATAGTTTGCGCATGCGTCTGGAAATAAGAAAAGCTTACTTCCCCTGTTTTTTAAAATCACAGCTTCTAGAAGGTTTACATGATTTCTTAAAAAACACGAGTTTTTAGAAAATGTGTTTTATTTCATAAATGGAATCAACAAAATATGCACATTCTACGTCATAACGACTTTCTATTATTTGCGCATGCGTTTGGAAATAAGAAAAGCTTACTTCCCTTGTTTTTTAGAATCACAGCTTCTAGAAAACTTACATGATTTCTTAAAAAACACGAGTTTTTAGAAAATATGTTTTATTTCATCAATGGAATCTACAAAGCATGCACATTCTACGTCATAACGACCTTCTATAGTTTGCGCATGCGTCCAGAAATAAGAAAATCTTACTTCCCCCATTTTTTAAAATCACAGCTTCTAGAAGGTTTACATGATTTCTTAAAAAACACAAGTTTTTAGAAAATGTGTTTTATTTCATAAATGGAATCAACAAAGTATGCACATTCTACGTCATAAGAACTTTCTATAGTTCGCGCATGCGTTTGGAAATAAGAAAAGCTTACTTCCCCCATTTTTTAAAATCACGGCTTCTAGAAGGTTTACATGATTTCTTAAAAAACACGAGTTTTTAGAAAATGTGTTTATTTCATAAATGGAAACAACAAAGTATGCACATTCTATGTCATAACGAATTTCTAAGGTTTGCGCATGCGTCCGGAAATAAGAAAAGCTTACTTCCACCGTTTTTTAAAATCACAGCTTCTAGAAGGTTTACATGATTTCTTAAAACACATGAGTTTTTAGAAAATGTGTTTTATTTCATAAATGGAATCCACAAAGTATGCACATTCTACGTCATAACGACTTTCCATATTTTGCGCATTCGTTTGGAAAAAAGAAAAGCTTACTTCCACCGTTTTTTAAAATCACAGCTTCTAGAAGGTTTACATGATTTCGTATAAAACACGAGTTTTTAGAAAATGTGTTTTATTTCATAAATGGAATCAACAAAGTATGCACATTCTACGTAATAATGACTTTCTATAGTTTGCGCATGCGTTTGGAAATAAGAAAAGCTTACTTCCCCCGTTTTTTAAAATCACAGCTTCTAGAAGGTTTACATGATTTGTTAAAAAACACGAGTTTTTAGAAAATGTGTTTTATTTCATAAATGGAATCTACAAAGTATGCACATTCTACGTCATAATGACTTTCTATAGTTTGCGCATTCGTCTGGAAATAAAGAAAAGCTTACTCCCACCGTTTTTTAAAATCACAGCTTCTAGAAGGTTTACATGATTTCTTAAAAAACACGAGTTTTTAGAAAATGTGTTTTATCTCATAAATGGAATCAACAAAGTATGCACATTCTACGTAATAACGACTTTCTATAGTTTCCACATTCGACCGGAAATAAGAAAAGCTTACTTCCACCGTTTTTTAAAATCACAGCTTCTAGAAGGTTTACATGATTTCGTAAAAAACACGAGTTTTTAGAAAATGTGTTTTATTTCATAAATGAAATCTACAAAGTATGCACATTCTACGTCATAACGACTTTCTATATTTTGCGCATGCGTCCGGAAATAAGAAAAGATTACTTCCCCGTTTTTTAAAATCACAGCTTCTAGAAGGTTTACATGATTTCTTAAAAAACACGAGTTTTTAGAAATTGTGTTTTATTTCATAAATGGAATCAACAAAGTATGCACATTCTACGTCATAACGACTTTCTATAATTTGCGCATGCATTTGGAAATAAGAAAAGCTTACTTCCCCCGTTTTTTAAAATCACAGCTTCTAGAAGGTTTACATGATTTCGTAAAAAACATGAGTTTTTAGAAAATGTGTTTTATTTCATAAATGGAATATACAAAGTATGCACATTCTTCGTCATAACGACTTTCTATAGTTTGCGCATGCGTGCGGAAATAAGTAAAGCTTACTTCCCCCGTTTTTTAAAATCACAGCTTCAAGAAGGTTTACATGATTTCGTAAAAAACACGAGTTTTTAGAAAATTTGTTTTATTTCATAAATGGAATATACAAAGTATGCACATTCTACGTCATAACGACTTTCTATAGTTTGCGCATGCATCCGGAAATAAGAAAAGCTTACTTCCCCCGTTTTTTAAAATCATAGCTTCTAGAATGTTTACATGGTTTCTTAAAAAACATGAGTTTTTAGAAAACGTGTTTTATTTCATAAATGGAATCAACAAAGTATGCACATTCTACGTCATAACGACTTTCTATAGTTTGCGCATGTGTTTGGAAATAAGAAAAGCTTACTTCCCCCGTTTTTAAAAATCACGGCTTCTAGAAGGTTTACATGATTTCGTAAAAAACATGATTTTTTAGAAAATGTGTTTTATTTCATAAATGGAATCAACAAAGTATGCACATTCTACGTCATAACGACTTTCTATAGTTTGCGCATGCGTTTGAAAATAAGAAAAGCTTACTTCCCCCTTTTTTTAAAATCACAGCTTCTAGAAGGTTTACATGATTTCTTAAAAAACACGAGTTTTTAGAAAATGTGTTTTATTTCATAAATGGAATCAACAAAGTATGCACATTCTACGTCATAACGAATTTCTATAGTTCGCGCATGCGTTTGGAAATAAGAAAAGCTTACTTCCACCGTTTTTTAAAATCATAGCTTCTAGAAGGTTTACATGATTTCGTAAAAAACACGAGTTTTTAGAAAATGTGTTTTATTTCATAAATGGAATCTGCAAAGTATGCACATTCTATGTCGTAACGACTTTCTATAGTTTGCGCATGCGTACGGAAATAAGAAAAGCTTACTTCCACCGTTTTTTAAAATCACAGCTTCTAGAAGGCTTACATGATTTCTTAAAAAACACGAGTTTTTAGAAAATGTGTTTTATTTCCATTAGAGAAATTTTGAGGTCAAAAATGGGCTTCCAAACAAAGAAAATGTACTTAAAACTTCAACCAATCACATTTCAAAGGATGGCATCCTCCCCCTTGGTTGAGGTGGCAATGCTTGCTTATTTGTCACATTTTCAATGGTGGATGAAAACCCATGGTTAACCATGGTAGTGCTTTGAAGCCATAAAGTCAAATACTCATGATGAAGGTCCTTTCACACTTTCCATAAAATAATATTATTGTCAATTTCAAGTAAAGTACTCATAATAAAATAATATTATTGTCAATTTCAAGTAAAGTACTCATAATAAAATAATATTATTGTCATTACCAAGTAAAGTACTCATAAAAATATTATTATTTCCATTTTCATATTTTTTCAAAATAATAATACAAATAAATATTATTTTTATTATATTTGTGTATTTGATGTCTTTTTTTTCAAAATGTGTATTTCATATTTTTAATTTCAAATTATATATTAATTTCATTTTAATTAATATCTCAATGTCAAATTAATTATAAATTTATATATATTATGCATTCCAATTCAAAAAGGGAAAAAGATTGATAAAGATAATTTTGTATTTATAAGATAAATTAATATAATTATTTATTATAAATATTATATTTAATATAATACTATAAAATGTCATTCAAATCTAAAAGTAATACTATAAATATAAATACTATATAATACAATTATATTTTTAATCTAAAAAAAGTAATTAGTTCAAATGTCATCCAAATTAAAGACAAATTAGGATATAAAATTAAAAATTAATCTTTTTAGTGAACGGAAAATAAAACTTAACTTATTTGATTCAAATTAACACAAATTCATTTAAATTTGAAAGGTAAATTTTAAAATTACATTTCATTTAAAGACGAGGGGAAAATTTTTAATTTAAAGATGAAGGGGGGATTTTTTTATTTTAAGTTGTTGGGGAAATTTATAAAAAAAGTACCAGTTACATTGCCGGCAATTGTCGTTCAGTAATATCCCAAAATCCAACAAAGAGGGACTCCTAAAATGCACATGACAGATTGCACTAAAATTAAAAACAATTGAATTAGTAAAATGTATTTTAGAATATTTTTTTATACAAATCATAAACATCCTATTTTATGAGAATTTAACTAAATTAATTCTATTATAAAAACACATAAATTGGTTTAATAAGAAAATAAGTAATTTAAATTAAAAAAATACATATATATTTATTATTTTAATTTATAATTTTGGAATAATAAGTTAATCATATCATTAACATATGTAAATTTTGTTAAGAAACTAAAAAAGATAAGTTATAATAAAAAATTAAAAAGAGATATGTATCTTAAATTTTAATTTTCAAACACTAAATTAATTATACCATAAAAATACATAAATTATATTAAGAAACAAAAGAACACAAGTTATAACAAAAAATTAGTGCATGTTTTACAAGAAACAATGCCATATTTTGAAGGGTGATCTAAAGGTTACCACTACTATCCTTTATTCTCCAATATTCCTCTTTCAAGAGAACATTGACATATCATTGAAAGTGGCCTCAATCTCGATGTTGCTATGTGATTCTTATTAAAATCAATCTCAACTCTCACCCTAATCATCCCGAAACATGGGGATGAAATTGATATGATGAGTAAGATCACACTTTGAATAACTAAGAAATCACTTAATATCATTTCCCAATCCCCTCTTTCTCCTTCAAACAATAAGCACTATGCCCATCTCCTTGGATTACCCTATGAGGCACCATAAAAAAACTCCAAGATTGGGACTCATAAATATCTAATGGTTGAACTTGTTTAGGAACCTTTGGCTTTGAAATAGTATAAAATCCTCATAACAATATTGTAATTTGTAGAATACTTGAAGAGGAGTGATCATGACACCTTGAAAAAGGATCCCATTTCTAGTCCTCCGAATTGAGCAATTCACTACTAATGGGAATGCTCTAATTTTTTTACCAAGGGTTCTTCATAACATTCCTTGAAATATTGGGAGAGAATATCACCAACCTAATGGCCCAATCCATCCAAAAGTGTTTTTGCTGTCGAACACACATCTAGAGTAAAATCACATCCACTAACAAATTATGTATGTATTCTTCATGCTCCTTGCATAAAAATCATATACCTGGTCCATGCCACACCCTTATGTGTTGTTTATCCCAGTGCATTATTTTGTTAAATAAGGCTTGCAAAAATATAAACTTGGTCTTTATTGATAACTTGAATTTCCAATGTTTAGTCCACTACAATTTTGATATTACTTGAGTAATTGCCACAAATAAAGAAGAGTAACTATTTTTTGTAATGTAAGATCTATTCTTTAGATTTCTATACCAAACAAAGAGGTATGGGTCTCCCATTCATTTTCCAACCATCCTACAAGTCCCAAACCTTTTGTGGTCATCTAAGTCTCCCTCCATGAATGCCTTTGAATTGTAGAAAAGCATCACACTTGAAATTAAGGTTTTGATTATATAATGAGTACACCAAGTGCACAAATAGCTTGCAGTTCGACTCCATTGGTTAGACCGTAATATTACCTTCCATCATTAATTTTCTAAGCCAACCAAGATCCCCATGTTGGAAAGGAGAAATTTAATGCTTTCCATATTATTGAAAGTTTGTAAATTTGAGGTGAAAGTTTGTAAATTTGAGGTGAAAGTTTGTAAATGGCGCCAAGGGATTTCGAAGTGGGTTTTTTTTTGGGGAAGTTGATTATTGGCCGGTGGGGTATGATTACAATCATCTAAGATTTGCAGGGGCGTGTTTTGGGTAGGTGAAACCAGTTTGGATGGTTCGAAGGGCATATTTCGGGCAGTCGAAACCAGTGGCAGCTGCAGCTTTCCTTCACCTATATCCTTAGGCCGCAGCAGATCTCGTCTTAGCTGCACTTCGCCGATCTTGTCTCAGCTGCACAACTCTCCAGCATCGAATTCTCTTTCTGATTGGTGAGTCCTAATACGTTTCCCAACTCTTGCTGAATAGTTACCTTAGCGGCCATTATTTTTTTTCAATTCATTTGCGAAAAAACTATTTCTCCTTTTTTTTTTCCTTGGAAAAAATTAGTAATTTTATTTCATAAAATGAACAAAATTACAATCTGCACATCTAATAGAATCACTAAGATCCCTACATTGTCACATATTTCTGTCCCATATCAAACATCATATCTGATTTCCCATATCATACAGGTATATCGGCTATCCATACAACTCACTTAAATCGCATTACAGATTACAAAAAACAGTAAACAGACTTGCTGTTCGCTGGTCTACAAAAATCAAAACTGTGAATACGACTGTCCCTACAGCCCACATATATCCAATTAACATATAATCCTATGTTGTCCATCACTGGTTCAATCAACTGCGATTTCTATCCATCGCTGAGAGATTTGTCCATCGCCGGTCAACAATGCAGAGAGAAAATGTTCATCGCTTGTCTCCTAAAAAACTGAGCTATTGCTCAATTCTGTGCCTCAATATCTTCATGAAATGGTCTGTGATAATAGTTGTAGATGCCCTCAGGTGAATGATTAGTGATCTTCCAAGTGCCAAATGGTAAGTGTTGCTGCGTCGCTTCCTTGGAAAGCATATCTGCAATCCCATTCCTCTCCCTGTAGACATGTGTAAATGTAATTTGATAAAATGACAGCTTTAACCGGATCACCTCCTCCAGGATAGGTAATAGTATCATCACATTGCAATGTGTGATCTCCTTAGCCCATTCGATAACTAACATGGAGTCGCCAAAAATCTGTAGTGATAGACATCCTTGTTCAAGTGCGAATAACATCAGCAGCCTAAGAGACATAAGTTCAGCATAGTTATTGGATCCCCTCCCCAATCCAGCCACCAGATGAAAATAATGGGACTCTGTTTGGAAAAGAACTCCCCCCCCACCACACTCCGATTGATGGTCTATTGAAGCACCATCAAAAAAAGCCCACGGCATGGATTTGTCAATCATTTCCACACACACAGGTCGCGTTCTAATCACAGGAACAGGTGCCTTGAAGTGAAGGGTAATAGCCACGATTTGTGCCACTACACTCTCCAATGGAACCCTGCAATCTTGAAAAATAATCTTATTCCTGGTAATCCAGATGCCCCAGGCATAAATACAAGGGAAAGCCCGGATGTTTGATGTCTTATGTGTTGTCCACCACAGTTGAAACGCCTCATGAACACTCGCACCCTGCCACCCCACATTGAGATCCAGGAAAATGCAGGCATCAGCCCAAACTGCCTGAGAATACCAACAATGGACAAAAAGATGAGAACTAGTCTCTTCCGCATCTCTACATAGTGGACAGATCCCCGGACCCTGTATGAATCGTCTTTGTAGAATGTCCCAGGTTGGGGCCCTTTGTTCCAGAATAGCCCAGAAGAGTAGTTTTGCTTTACCTGGACACTTTAGCTTCCACAGATTTTTCCACCACCACACCAATCCCCTGTTATGTACTTCCACATTCAACTGGATATATCCATTCTTAGGGGAGTATATTCCATAGGGATGATGGTCCCAAATAAGTTCATCAGTCCTATTGGTCAGTCGAATATTCGGTAGTCTTAAGTGCCGAAGATAATCCGCCCAAGCCCCATGCAAATCACCAGGGATCTCAAGTCGATGTGCAGAGGTCCATCCCTGATGCCAAAGTGTAGATGTTCTCGGATCCGCAATATCAGCCAAGAAATGACAACCCCTTGCTGCCAATATATTCCTCAAATCCACTTGAAGGACATGACCACCCCTACAGCCAACCCAAGGGTCCAGTCCGATACGAATAAGGCTCCCATTTCCAATCCTCCACACTAATCCAGAACCTACCAAATGAAAATGCTGCACCACCGCTTTCCAAACCACAGAGCAATTTGCCCTCGTCTTATTGCCCAGCCTGATCCATTCGAGTAGAGTAAGAGGGGCAATATATTTATGATATACCACTCTTGTCTAGAGGCTCTGTGTGTGAATAAGTCGCCACGACACCTTGGCCCCCAAGGCTTTTGTGAACAAAAATATATTCTTTAACCCCCATCCTCCCAGGGCTTTTGGGACCGCAATTTTTTCCCATCTGACCCACACCAACGCTCGTTTGTCACACTTACCCTTCCATAGAAAAGCAAAACACAACCGACGTATCTGTTCCAATACTCCTATGGGAATCCAAGCAAGAGACAGCCAATACACCGGGATTGCTTCCAAAACTGATTTAATCAGAACCAGCCTCCCAGCCCGTGAGAGCCATTTATGACTCCATCCATGTAGTTGCTGTTCTAATTTAGCTAATAACCAGTACCAATCAACCTTCAGATAAGCATTTGGTTTCAAGTGAAAGCCAAGTACTTTAAGCCATCATCAATATCCAATGTCCTGTGAGGTAGTCTGAGTGCCAAATAGTGAAGCTCCTGCTCGGTTAAATGCGAACAAGTAATTGATGACTTGTCAATATTCACTAACATACCCGCGGCTACTTGCACTAAATTGCGACCTTCAACCACCTTATCAATATCCTGTCTGGTGCCATCACAAAATATCAGAATGTCATCAACAAATAGGAGATGTGAGATATACAGTACCTGAGAAATGGATATGCCACGAAAGGAACCATCAACTTTTGCTTTCAGTATAAAACGACTGAGTCCTTCAGCAACAAGGAGAAACAGCAGCGGAGAAAGTGGGCATCCCTGTCTTAGGCCCCTTCCTTCATGGAAGAATGGACTAGCAGAGCCATTGATCAGTACAGCAAAGCTCACCGTAGTGATGCAGGCCATAATCCATCTGATAAATTCGTAGCAGAAACCCAGGTGAGTAAGAAGCATCCGGAGATAGAGCCAACTAACTCTGTCAAATGCTTTTGAGAGATCAATCTTGATCACAGCACCCTTCTGTTTCTGCACTTTCAGAGTGTGTAATCCTTCCTGGGCAACACCGATGGCCTCGTGAATTTGTCTACCTTCCAAGAAGCCAAATTGCCCACAAGAGATATGCTGAGACAAAATATTCTTGAGTCTCCTCACCATAACCTTAGAGATGATCTTATAGATACAGTTACAGAGAGAGATAGGTCTGAATTCATCAAAGTATTCAGGCTTGTCCACTTTTGGAATAAGAGCAATAAAGGTCGAGTTAAAAGGACCATGTACAAACCCAGCCTTTCGCGATTCTTCCACCACATTCAATAATTCCTCCCCAAAGAGGTCATAGAATCCCAAGAAGAATTCGATAGGCCAGCCATCTGGCCTAGGGCTTTTATCTCTCTGAAAGGAATGCATGACCTGCAAGAGCTCATGCGGCAACACTTCCTCCATCAACAATCGATTTTCTTCCTTCCCCACAAATCGAGGGAAAAGCTGAGTCGCACGTATAACCTTAGCAATAGAGGCCCCAGGTTGTGCAGTGAATAAATCTCCAAAGTGTCTAACACCCAACTCCGCCAATCCATCAAAACTGGAGACCCGTTCCCCTTCAGCAGAAGATAGTTCCCAGATAGAGTTAGTGGATTTTCTCCCTTTTGCATATGCTTGAAAAAATTTTGTGTTCTCATCACCGCACTGTAGCCAAATCGCCCTACCCTTCATTCTCCACAGCTCTTCACGTTCACACAGAATCACATTTCTGCGTCTTTCCCATTCCATCAACTCACCTTTCTGTTGATCATCCAAATAGCCCATTCCCGGACAATGAAGCAGTTTATCGATATTCAGCTCAGCAGTTTGTAGATTCTATTCATCATGAACCCGTTTTTCATGTGCCCATAGGATAGTGGCCTCTTTTATGCGCTGAAGATTATGCTGAAAGTGTGCACCCGCATACTCTAATGAATCTAAAGGTTGATGAACCCACAGATTCTGAACCCGCATACTCTAATGAATCTAAAGGTTCATATTTAGGTAGCCCATAAGTACTGGTAATTAGCTCGGATTGTTTACCTATGGCTGTCCCTTTTATTGTCAAATTACATCATAATAGTTGATATTCGAGGAAGATATATTTCACCAAACATCTTTACAAGCTATTCCAATTGCATGATAGTATACTCTTTGTACATAAAATAGAAATCTAAATGATAACTTGCATTACTCAATATCAAGAGACCATTGCAAATATTTTACAAACAACCAATGATTATATCTTCCTTCTCTCTTAAATCAGCCAAAATCTACTCAATGTGAAGAGTTAATTTTTCCTCCATCTCAGCAAAATGGGTGATCCAATTCCCCACTTGAGTTTGATATCCGTCTCTAACATAGAATTCATCTCAATATTTTGAGTTTTTTTATAAGGGTAAGATTTAGACTTCAAAGAGTGGAGATAATCATATATTTATCTTCCATTACATAAATTTCTACAACAATAGGAGGAGCATTGAAGTAAGACCAAGCAGCTGCTATAGGACTAATATTTGTGTAGCTCAAAAGAGGGGTGGCTTCAAAGCCATGAAGATGTTGTAGATCTGATATTTCTATAGTAGAAATTAGACAATCTTAAGGCCATGAAAAATTTGTTGCATATGTGAATGTTCATTTCTTAGAATTGAACCTGAAACTTAGGCAAAATTGGCCAGCATAGAGAGGAATTACTTTGATTCATCCACAACTTAGGCATGAAGATTTTCAGAGATCGTGATGAGATTCTCATGAGTAAATTGAACCACAAATGACTGGACATATAGGCAATTTGGACTATGAATTAGTGCTTCTCCTATAGTAATGGAAAGGGTAGCTTTAGCATTAAAAAATTGCAAAAATCACAGAATTCATGCTACTTTAAAGTTTAAACATCACAAAAAAATGCTGCTAAGTAGAGCAATCTGGAGCTAAATTGAGGGTGCTTTCAAGTTGTGAATCTATTGGTGAAATTCATGCATGCAAACTCACCATCACATTCAAGTTGTGAGACTCTTCCTTGGCTACAAATCTGTTGTAGTTGGAAATTCATATTGGGTCATGGATCTGTTGTAGCTACATGAAAATACACGACTGCCTATGTGAAAATCGCATAGATTCACCTACTCATATTTATGTAGCATGATAGTCACTACATAGAGAAACCTTTAGGTCAATCACTTAACTAGGGAGGCATTAAATTCTAGTGATATTTAGGACAAATGTGTGGGCCAATTAAAGCAACAAATTACCCCCCCCCCCCCACCAAATTTAATTTTTCTTCTACAATGAAAACCCTCCTTAAGATTATCCTAGGCTCCAATAATCTTAAACAGTGATATGGGGGTCTTAAACAAGTTTTTGTGCCAGTAGTAAGACTTCATGCTCATGATTTGTGAAGATCATCATGTGTATGGACCTTGTTAAGGTCATCTTACTTCAGATTTTGCTACAAATTAAGGGCTGTGAGGACAGTTTATAACAACATACTAGTTGAAGGGCATCTCGCCATTTTTCCCATGAGAAAATCTCCTTATTTCAGTCCCAAAACAATATTAATATTAATAAACAAATACAATGCAACTAGGAGGAAGTTGAGGTGATAGTTCTAAAGTTGCGGTCTGCTAGAAGGATGACCTAAGCCACTATTATATCTCCAACCCATTTTAGATATAGGCATATAATGGGATTGATATTTGTAGAAACTTGGTAGATTGCAACAGCTTATACACCAGCATTCTTGAGGCAGTCCTATGCCAGTATCTTCCACAGTCATATTCAGCATTCCTGAGTAGCATTTCATGGAATTATCAGCAGGTTGCATGCCACTAGCAGATCTAAGATTCCCTGAGGCTTAGAGGTTCACTGGTAGCAGATTAGATCAGCATTTGAAGTTAGGCTTAGCATTTAAAGTTAGGCTCAACTCTTCTCCCAAGGGTGTTGTAACTCTAACTCTAACTCTAACTTTTCTCCCAAGGGTGCTAAGAAAATGGAATTTTGTTTCTCATAGTGTTAGAGGTAGGTCAAGTGTGGTTTAGTGACTTGCTAGAAGTAATCTTGAAATTTCAGTTCTCACATTTTCATGGAGTCTACCATAATTTGCTCATTATATGTAAGTAATTTGGATAAATAGATCACATTTGTTAACTTCTATGGACCCTGCCATAGTAGAAAGGAGTATTTGCTAAACAATTTGAAAGTTGTTGCCTTTACAAAATCCTTATTTTGAGGTTTTTTTAATAGAAAGAGCATACTAAACATTTTTTATTTCATTTTTATGTTGCAGAAATCAATGGCTCAACGACGTCCCAGGAGTGAGTTGAAATCAGTTGTGTTATACAACAAAATTGATGATGAAGGAAAATGGGTTTCGATGCCAATATCTGTTGGGTCATGGGTAACAATGAAACCAGGAACAATTGGAAGCCATGGAATAAAAAAAAGCCGTTTTCATGACATTAATATCCATTGGAAAGGCTTGGTAAAAGGATTTAAGATGAGTAATGGAGGAAAAAAAGTGGCAGAGATTCAAGTGGCACATGTCTATGACTATAGGGAGATGTCAAAAGAGAAAGTTTTTATTCAACCAGATTTTCCCAAAATTGATTGTAACTGTGAGTATGGATGATCAATTTGGATATCATAGTTTTTGATGGTCAATTTTGATTGAAAGCTTATAGGATTTCCAAATCTCCTTATTTTTCTTTTATAGCAACATGAATATATTACATTTATCTCAGATTTATGCATATCAAATTGGAAGGAATGGGAGCCAGCTGAATGCATAACGAGTGTTTTCCAAGCTGTTCATTCAAAAATTGGAGAACTACTCTATGCTGGTAAGGATCCTGCATGGTTAAAGAAAGAAGGTATTTTCTTTTACAAATATGAATACATTCTTCCGAAAACAATTGGATCGTGTGGATATCTCAAAGAGATCCCTTTACCTTCACTCAGCTTATTGGAATGGCCAAGTGTAGATGATTCTTCAGTAAGTTCTTTTCGTTACAAGCTATTTTCAGAAATGCAAATTGGAATGAAAGAAAAAGGCGGCATCCACGTACGTAGTGGCATTTTCATGCCGTTCTCTATGTTTTTTCATCTGTTTCATAAGGAGGAGTCGATAAGGCAAACTGGTAAAATGTATGCTACTTCAAAACCTTCCAATGAGCTACTTACAAATTTGTTTTTCACTGGGTGGGATACAAGAGTACATGACCAAAGTGGAGAAGAAATACAGTGCAGATTGAGTCATGACACCTTGTCTTTCAAGTAAGTCATTTCAATATACATTATTTTAAATTGTATTATGCATCTTAATATTTAGGGTTAGTCGAGGCAAAGAGGGAGTTACTTATGAATGTAACAAATGATACAACATTTTCATTTGGTTCTTTCAGGTATTGGATTTCAAGACAGATATTATATCTCTCATTTAAATTCCGTAGGTGGAGACTAGTTCGACAAATGGGGAAATGGATTTGGGTTCCAAAGGAACAGGATGACGGTGATGGAACACATTCTCCAATAGTTTCTCTTGATGTTCTGAAAAATGGAGAATTATTTAGAACATTATCAATGGAGGAGGATTGGACACTATTTGAAGTCAGAGAACACTTGGAGCTGCAAGAAGATTTTGACCATTTTGTATTTGTACAGAATGGTAAAATGGTGAGAATGTAAAGATGAATATCACGATTTTAATATGAAGATCCAAGTTTACCAAATCATTGGCATGTGAAACCTTATTTATAGAGATTAATTATAATTTCTTTTATTGTATTTTGTAGGTGGGGAAAAGACGAGAACATACTGTGCGTTGCAAAGACTGTGTCAGACCTTCTACCATTGAAATTAGGGAATGCTAGATATTTGTGATGTGAAAATATAAAATGGATAACTAATCCACATTATAAGAGCATTCCCCGAATGTAATGGGATTTTTGATTTGCAATCTCCAGTATTTCTTTCGGTGTTACTATTCAAGAAACTATAGTAGTGCATATCTGACTATATTGTACCTATACTTTCTTCCAAAAAGCTGAAGTGTTTATACACTTTTAGTATATGTGTTTTTCAATTTCCTATTTATGCGTGTGTTCTTAGTTTTCTATTCAGTTTGGTTTAATACATGATTAAAATTTAAATATTGCAATGAAATAGATGAAAATAATGTGGTTTAGTATCATTTTATTTTGACCAATATACGGACTTGTGTCCATCCATCCTTAACATTATTTGAACTTAAATAGTCTTGGTGCTTTCTGGAGGTATGATTTCTTAAAAAACACGAGTTTTTAGAAAATGTGTTTTATTTCATAAATGGAAACAACAAAGTATGCACATTCTATGTCATAACGACTTTCTATAGTTTGCGCATGCGTCCGGAAATAAGAAAAGCTTACTTCCACCGTTTTTTAAAATCACAGCTTCTAGAAGGTTTACATGATTTCTTAAAACACATGAGTTTTTAGAAAATGTGTTTTATTTCATAAATGGAATCCACAAAGTATGCACATTCTACGTCATAACGACATTCCATATTTTGCGCATTCGTCCGGAAAAAAGAAAAGCTTACTTCCACCGTTTTTTAAAATCACAGCTTCTAGAAGGTTTACATGATTTCGTATAAAACACGAGTTTTTAGAAAATGTGTTTTATTTCATAAATGAAATCAACAAAGTATGCACATTCTACGTAATAACGACTTTCTATAGTTTGCGCATGCGTTTGGAAATAAGAAAAGCTTACTTCCCCCGTTTTTTAAAATCACAGCTTCTAGAAGGTTTACATGATTTGTTAAAAAAAACGAGTTTTTAGAAAATGTGTTTTATTTCATAAATGGAATCAACAAATTATGCACATTCTACGTCATAACGACTTTCTATAGTTTGCGCATGCGTTTGGAAATAAGAAAAGCTTACTTCCCCGGTTTTTTCAAATCACAGCTTCTAGAAGGTTTACATGATTTCGTAAAAAACACGAGTTTTTAGAAAATGTGTTTTATTTCATAAATGGAATCAACAAAGTATGCACATTCTACATCATAACGACTTTCTATAGTTTGCGCATGCGTCCGGAAATAAGAAAAGCTTACTTCTCCCCTTTTTTAAAATCACAGCTTCTAGAAGGTTTACATGATTTCTTAAAAAACACGAGTTTTTGGAAAATGTGTTTTATTTCATCAATGGAATCAACAAAGTATGCACATTCTACATCATAACGACTTTCTATAGTTTGCGCATGCGTTTGGAAATAAGAAAAGCTTACTTCCCTCGTTTCTTAAAATCACAGCGTCTAGAAGGTTTACATGATTTCTTAAAAAACATGAGTTTTTAGAAAATGTGTTTTATTTCATAAATGGAATCAACAAAGTATGCACATTCTACATCATAAGGACTTTCTATAGTTTGTGCCTGCGTCCGGAAATAAGAAAAGCTTACTTCCACCGTTTTTTTAAAATCACAGCTTCTAGAAGGTTTACATGATTGCTTAAAAAACACGAGTTTTTAGAAAATGTGTTTTATTTCATAAATGGAATCAACAAAGTATGCACATTCTATGTCATAACGACTTTTTATAGTTTGCGCATTCATCCGGAAATAAGAAAATCTTACTTCCACCTTTTTTTAAAATCACAGCTTCTAGAAGGTTTACATGATTTCTTAAAAAACACGAGTTTTTGGAAAATGTGTTTTATTTCATCAATGGAATCAACAAAGTATGCACATTCTACATCATAACGACTTTCTATAGTTTGCGCATGCGTTTGGAAATAAGAAAAGCTTACTTCCCCCGTTTCTTAAAATCACAGCGTCTAGAAGGTTTACATGATTTCTTAAAAAACATGAGTTTTTAGAAAATGTGTTTTATTTCATAAATGGAATCAACAAAGTATGCACATTCTACGTCATAAGGACTTTCTATAGTTTGTGCATGCGTCCGGAAATAAGAAAAGCTTACTTCCACCGTTTTTTAAAATCACAGCTTCTAGAAGGTTTACATGATTGCTTAAAAAACACGAGTTTTTAGAAAATGTGTTTTATTTCATAAATGTTATCAAAAAAGTATGCACATTCTATGTCATAACGACTTTTTATAGTTTGCGCATTCATCCGGAAATCAGAAAAGCTTACTTCCACCGTTTTTTAAAATCACAGCTTCTAGAAGGTTTACAAGATTTCGTAAAAAACACGAGTTTTTAGAAAATGTGTTTTATTTCATAAATGGAATCTACAAAGTATGCACATTCTACGTCATAACGACTTTCTATAGTTTGAGCATGCGTCCGGAAATAAGAAAAGCTTACTTCCCCCGTTTTTTAAAATCACAGCTTCTAGAAGGTTTACATGATTTCGCAAAAAACACGAGTTTTTCGAAAATGTGTTTTATTTCATAAATGGAATCAACAAAGTATGCACATTCTACGTCATAAGGACTTTCTATAGTTTGCGCATGCGTCTGGAAATAAGAAAAACTGACTTCCATCGTTTTTCAAAATCACAGCTTCTAGAAGGTTTACATGATTTCTTAAAAAACACGAGTTTTTAGAAAATGTGTTTTATTTCATAAATGGAATCAACAAAGTATGCACATTCTACGTCATAACGACTTTCTACAGTTTGTGCATGCGTCCGGAAATAAGAAAAGCTTACTTCCACCGTTTTTTTAAATCACAGCTTCTAGAGGTTTACATGATTTCGTAAAAAACAAGAGTTTTTAGAAAATGTGTTTTATTTCATAAATGGAATCAACAAAGTATGCACATTCTACGTTATAACGACTTTCTATAGTTTGCGCATGTGTTTGGAAATAAGAAAAGCTTACTTCCCCCGTTTCTTAAAATCACAGCTTCTAGAAGGTTTACATGATTTCGTAAAAAACATGAGTTTTTAGAAAATGTGTTTTATTTCATGAATGGAATCAACAAAGTATGCACATTCTACGTCATAACGACTTTCTATAGTTTGTGCATGCGTCCGGAAATAAGAAAATCTTACTTCCCCCGTTTTTTAAAATCACAGCTTCTAGAAGGTTTACATGATTTCTTAAAAAACACCAGTTTTTAGAAAATGTGTTCTATTTCATAAATGGAATCAACAAATTATGCACATTCTACGTCATAACGAATTTCTATAGTTTGCGCATGCGTTTGGAAATAAGAAAATTTTACTTCCCCCGTTTTTTAAAATCACAGCTTCCAGAAAGTTTACATGATTGCTTAAAAAACACGAGTTTTTAGAAAATGTGTTTTATTTCATAAATAGAATCAACAAAGTATGCACATTCTACGTCATAACGACTTTCTATAGTTTGTGCATGCGTCCGGAAATAAGAAAAGCTTACTTCCACCGTTTTTTAAAATCACAGCTTCTAGAAGGTTTACATGATTTCTTAAAAAACACGAGTTTTTAGAAAATGTGTTTTATTTCATAAATGGAATCAACAAAGTATGCACATTCTACGTCATAACGACTTTCTATAGTTTGCGCATGCGTTTGGAAATAAGAAAAGCTTACTTCCCCCGTTTTTTAAAATCACATCTTCTAGAAGGTTTACATGATTTCTTAAAAAACATGAGTTTTTAGAAAATGTGTTTTATTTCATAAATGGAATCAACAAAGTATGCACATTCTACGTCGACTTTCTATAGTTTGTGCATGCGTCCAGAAATAAGAAAAGCTTACTTCCATCGTTTTTTTAAATCACAGCTTCTAGAAGATTTACATGATTTCGTAAAAAACAGGAGTTTTTAGAAAATGTGTTTTATTTCATAAATGGAATCAACAAAATATGCACATTCTACATCATAACGACTTTCTATAGTTTGCACATGCGTCCGGAAATAAGAAAAGCTTACTTCCCCTGTTTTTTAAAATCACACCTTCTAGTAGGTTTACATGATTTCTTAAAAAACACGAGTTTTTAGAAAATGTGTTTTATTTCATAAATGGAATCAACAAAGTATGCACATTCTACGTCATAACGACTTTCTATAGTTTGCGCATGCGTTTGGAAATAAGAAGAGCTTACTTCCCCCGTTTTTTAAAATCACAGCTTCTAGAAGGTTTACATGATTTCTTAAAAAGCACGAGTTTTTAGAAAATGTGTTTTATTTCATAAATGGAATCAATAAAGTATGCACATTCTACGTAATAACGACTTTCTATAGTTTGCGCATTCGACCGGAAATAAGAAAAGCTTACTTACAATGTTTTTTAAAATCACAGCTTCTAGAAGGTTTACATGATTTCGCAAAAAAACACGAGTTTTTCGAAAATGTGTTTTATTTCATAAATGGAATCAACAAAGTATGCACATTCTACGTCATAAGGACTTTCTATAGTTTGCGCATGCGTCTGGAAATAAGAAAAACTGACTTCCATCGTTTTTCAAAATCACAGCTTCTAGAAGGTTTACATGATTTCATAAAAAACACGAGTTTTCAGAAAATGTGTTTTATTTCATAAATGGAATCAACAAAGTATGCACATTCTACGTCATAACGACTTTCTATAGTTTGCGCATGCGTCCGGAAATAAAAAAAGCTTACTTCCCCCGTTTTTTAAAATCACATCTTCTAGAAGGTTTACATGATTTCTTAAAAAACACGAGTTTTTGGAAAATGTGTATTATTTCATAAATGGAATCAACAAAGTATCCACATTCTACGTCAAAAGGACTTTCTATAGTTTGCGCATGCGTTTGGAAATAAGAAAAGCTTACTACGCCCGTTTTTTAAAATCACAGCGTCTAGAAGGTTTACATGATTTCTTAAAAAACACGAGTTTTTAGAAAATGTGTTTTATTTCATAAATGGAATCAACAAAGTATGCACATTGTACGTCATAAGGACTTTCTATAGTTTGTGCATGCGCCCGGAAATAAGAAAAGCTTACTTCCCCCGTTTTTCAAAATCACAGCTTCTAGAAGGTTTACATGATTTCGTAAAAAACACGAGTTTTTAGAAAATGTGTTTTATTTCATAAATGGAATCTACAAAGTATGCACATTCTATGTCATAACGACTTTCTATAGTTTGAGCATGCGTCCAGAAATAAGAAAAGCTTACTTTCCCCGTTTTTAAAATCACAGCTTCTTGAAGGTTTACATGATTTCGTAAAAAACACGAGTTTTTAGAAAATGTGTTTTATTTCATAAATGGAATCTACAAAGTATGCACATTCTACGTCATAACGACTTTCTATAGTTTGCGCATGCGTCCGGAAATAAGAAAAGCTTACTTCCCCCATTTTTTAAAATCACAGCTTCCAGAAGGTTTACATGATTTCGTAAAAAACACGAGTTTTTAGAAAATGTGTTTTATTTCATAAATGGAATCAACAAAGTATGCCCATTCTACGTCATAACGACTTTCTATAGTTTGCGCATGCATCCGGAAATAAGAAAAGCTTACTTCCACCGTTTGTTTAAATCACAACTTCTAGAAGGTTTACATGATTTCGTAAAAAACACTTGTTTTTAGAAAATGTGCTTTATTAAATAAATGGAATCAACAAAGTATGCACATTCTACGTCATAACGACTTTCTATAGTTTGCGCATGCGTCCGGAAATAAGAAAAGCTTACTTGCCCCGTTTTTTAAAATCCCAGCTTCTAGAAGGTTTACACGATTTCGTAAAAAACATGAGTTTTTAGAAAATGTGTTTTATTTCATAAATGGAATCTACAAATTATGCACATTCTACGTCATAACGACTTTCTATAGTTTGCACATGTGTTTGGAAATAAGAAAAGGTTACTTCCCCCGTTTTTTAAAATCACAGCTTCTAGAAGGTTTACATGATTTCGTAAAAAACACGAGTTTTTAGAAAATGTGTTTTATTTCATAAATGGAATCAACAAAGTATGCACATTCTACGTCATAACGACTTTCTATAGTTTCCGCATTCGTCCGGAAATAAGAAAAGCTTACTTCCACCATTTTTTAAAATCACAGCTTCTAGAAGGTTTACATGATTACGTAAAAAACACGAGTTTTTAGAAAATGTGTTTTATTTCATAAATGGAATCTACAAAGTATGCACATTCTACGTCATAACGACTTTCTATAGTTTTCGCATGCGTTTGGAAATAAGAAAAGCTTACTTCCCCCGTTTTTTAAAATTACAGCTTCTAGAAGGTTTACATGATTTGTTAAAAAACACAAGTTTTTAGAAAATGTGTTTTATTTCATAAATGGAATCAACAAAGTATGCACATTCTACGTCATAACGACTTTCTATAGTTTGCGCATGCGTCCGTAAATAAGAAAAGCTTACTTCCACCGTTTTTTAAAATCACAGCTTCTAGAAGGGTTACATGATTTCGTAAAAAACACGAGTTTTTAGAAAATGTGTTTTATTTCATAAATGGAATCAACAAAGAATGCAAATTCTACGTCACACTGACTTTCTATAGTTTGCGCATGTGTTTCGAAATAAGAAAAGCTTACTTCCCCCGTTTTTTAAAATCACAGCTTCTGGAAGGTTTACATGGTTTCTTAAAAAACATGAGTTTTTAGAAAATGTGTTTTATTTCATAAATGGAATCAACAAAGTATGCACATTCTACGTCATAACGACTTTCTATAGTTTGCGCATGCGTGCGGAAATAAGAAAAGCTTACTTCCCCCGTTTTTTAAAATCACAGCTTCTAGAAAGTTTACATGGTTTCTTAAAAAACACGTGTTTTTAGAAAATGTGTTTTATTTCATAAATGGAATCAACAAAGTATGCACATTCTATATCATAGCGACTTTCTATAGTTTGCGCATGCGTTTGGAAATAAGAAAAGCTTACTTCCACCGTTTTTTAAAATCACAGCTTCTAGAAGGTTTACATGAGTTTTTAGAAAATGTGTTTTATTTCATAAATGGAATCAACAAAGTATGCACATTCTACATCATAATGACTTTCTATAGTTTGCACATGCGTCCGGAAATAAGAAAAGCTTACTTCCCCCGTTTTTTAAAATCACAGCTTCTAGAAGGTTTACATGATTTCTTACAAAACACGAGTTTTTAGAAAATGTGTTTTATTTCATAAATGGAATCAACAAAGTATGCACATTCTACATCATAACGACTTTCTACAGTTTGCACATTCGTCCGGAAATAAGAAAAGTTTACTTCCACCATTTTTTAAAATCACAGATTCTAGAAGGTTTACATGATTTCGTAAAAAACACGAGTTTTTAGAAAATGTGTTTTATTTCATAAATGGAATCAACAAAGTATGCATATTGTACGTCATAACGACTTTCTATAGTTTGCGCATGCGTCCGGAAATAAGAAAAGCTTACTTCCACCGTTTTTTAAAATCACAGATTCTAGAAGGTTTACATGATTTCTTAAAAAACACTAGTTTTCAGAAAATGTGTTTTATTTCATAAATGGAATCTACAAAGTATGCACATTCTATGTCATAAAGAATTTCTATAGTTTGTGCATGCGTCAGGAAATAAGAAAAGCTTGCTTCCCCCATTTTTTAAAATCACAACTTCTAGAAGGTTTACATGATTTCTTAAAAAACACAAGTTTTTAGAAAATGTGTTTTATTTCATAAACGGAATCTACAAAGTATGCACATTCTACGTCATAACGACTTTCTATAGTTTGCGCATGCATTTGGAAATAAGAAAAGCTTACTTCCCCCGTTTTTTAAAATCACAGCTTCTAGAAGGTTTACATGATTTCTTAAAAAACACGAGTTTTTAGAAAAATGTGTTTTATTTCATAAATGGAATCAACAAAGTATGCACATTCTACGTCATAACGACTTTCTATAGTTTGAACATTTATCCGGAAATAAGAAATGCTTACTTCCACCGTTTTTTAAAATCACATCTTCTAGAAGGTTTACATGACTTTTTAAAAAACATGAGTTTTTAGAAAATGTGTTTTATTTCATAAATGGAATCAACAAAGTATGCACATTCTACGTCATAACGACTTTCTATAGTTTGCGCATGCGTTTGGAAATAAGAAAAGCTTACTTCCCCCGTTTTTTAAAATCATAGCTTCTAGAAGGTTTACATGATTTCTTAAAAAACATGAGTTTTTAGAAAATGTGTTTTATTTCATGAATGGAATCAACAAAGTATGCACATTCTACGTCATAACGACTTTCTATAGTTTGCGCATGCGTCCGGAAATAAGAAAAGCTTACTTCCCCCGTTTTTTAAAATCACAGCTTCTAGAAAGTTTACATGATTTCTTAAAAAACACGAGTTTTTAGAAAATGTGTTTTATTTCATAAATGGAATCAACAAAGTATGCACATTCTACGTCATAACGACTTTCTCTAGTTTGCGCATGCGTCCGGAAATAAAAAAAGCTTACTTCCCTCGTTTTTTAAAATCACAGCTTCTAGAAGGTTTACATGATTTCTTAAAAAACACGAGTTTTTGGAAAATGTGTTTTATTTCATAAATGGAATCAACAAAGTATCCACATTCTACGTCATAACGACTTTCTATAGTTTGCGCATGCATTCGGAAATAAGAAAAGCTTACTACACCCGTTTTTTAAAATCACAGATTCTAGAAGGTTTACATGATTTCTTAAAAAACACGAGTTTTTAGAAAATTGGTTTTATTTCATAAATGGAATCAACAAAGTATACACATTCTATGTCATAAGGACTTTCTATAGTTTGTGCATGCGCCCGGAAATAAGAAAAGCTTACTTCCACCGTTTTTTAAAATCACAGCTTCTAGAAGGTTTAAATGATTTCTTAAAAAACACGAGTTTTTAGAAAATGTGTTTTATTTCATAAATGGAATCAACAAAGTATGCACATTCTTGATCATAACGACTTTCTATAGTTTGCGCATTCGTCCGGAAATAAGAAAAGCTTACTTCCACCGTTTTTTAAAATCACAGCTTCTAGAAGGTTTACATGATTTCGTAAAAAACACGAGTTTTTAGAAAATGTGTTTTATTTCATAAATGGAATCTACAAAGTATGCACATTCTACGACATAACGACTTTCTATAGTTTGCGCATGCGTTTGGAAAAAAGAAAAGCTTACTTCCCCCGTTTTTTAAAATCACAGCTTCTAGAAGGTTTACATGATTTATTAAAAAACATGAGTTTTTAGAAAATGTGTTTTATTTCATAAATGGAATCAACAAAGTATGCACATTCTACGTCATAATGACTTTCTATAGTTTGCGCATGCGTTTGGAAATAAGAAAAGCTTACTTCCCCCGTTTTTTAAAATCACGGCTTCTAGAAGGTTTACATGATTTCTTAAAAAACACGAGTTTTTAAAAAATGTGTTTCATTTCATAAATGGAATCTACAAAGTATGCACATTCTACGTCATAACGACTTTCTACAGTTTTCGCATGCGTCCGGAAATAAGAAAAGCTTACTTCCCCCGTTTTTTAAAATCATAGCTTCTAGAAGGTTTACATGATTTCTTAAAAAACACGACTTTTTAGAAAATGTGTTTTAATTCATAAATGGAATCACCAAAGTATGCACCTTCTACATCATAACGACTTTCTATAGTTTGCGCATGCGTCCAGAATGAAGAAAAGCTTACTTCCACCGTTTTTTAAAATCACAGCTTCTAGAAGGTTTACATGATTTCGTAAAAAACACGAGTGTTTAGAAAATGTGTTTTATTTCATAAATGGAATCTACAAAGTATGCACATTCTACGTCATAACGAATTTCTATAGTTTGCGCATGCGTCTGGAAATAAGAAACGCTTACTTCCCCCGTTTTTTAAAATCACAGCTTCTAGAAGGTTTACATGATTTATTAAAAAACACGAGTTTTTAGAAATTGTGTTTTATTTCATAAATGGAATCAACAAAGTATGTATATTCTACATCATAACGACTTTCTATAGTTTGCGCATTCGTCCGGAAATAAGAAAAGCTTACTTCCACCGTTTTTTAAAATCACCGCTTCTAGAAGGTTTACATGATTTCATAAAAAACACGAGTTTTTATAAAATGTGTTTTATTTCATAAATGGAATCTACAAAGTATGCACATTCTACGTCATAACGACTTTCTATAGTTTGCGCATGTGTTTGGAAATAAGAAAAGCTTACTTCCCCCGTTTTATAAAATCACAGCTTCTAGAAGGTTTACATGATTTCGTAAAAAACACGAGTTTTTAGAAAATGTGTTTTATTACATAAATGGAATCTACAAAGTATGTACATTCTACGTCATAACGACTTTCTATAGTTTGCGCATGCGTCCGGAAATAAGAAAAGCTTACTTCCCCCGTTTTTTAAAATCACAGCTTCTAGAAGGTTTACATGATTTCGTAAAAAACACGAGTTTTTAGAAAATGTGTTTTATTTCATAAATGGAATCTACAAAGTATGCACATTCTACGTCATAACGACTTTCTATAGTTTGCGCATGCGTCCGGAAATAAGAAAAGCTTACTTACACCGTTTTTTAAAATCACAGCTTCTAGAAGGTTTACATGATTTTGTAAAAAACACGAGTTTTTAGAAAATGTATTTAATTTCATAAATGGAATCTACAAAGTATGCAAATTCTACGTCATAATGACTTTCTATAGTTTGAGCATGCGTCCGGAAATGGGAAAATCTTACTTCCCCCGTTTTTTAAAATCACAGCTTCTAGAAGGTTTACATGATTTCGTAAAAAACATGAGTTTTTAGAAAATGTGTTTTATTTCATAAATGGAATAAAAAAAGTATGCACATTCTACCTCATAACGACTTTCTATAGTTTGCGCATGCGTTCGGAAATAAGAAAAGCTTACTTCGCCCATTTTTTAAAATCACAGCTTCTAGAAGGTTTACATGATTTCTTAAAAAACATGAGTTTTTAGAAAATGTGTTTTATTTCATAAATGGAATCAATAAAGTATGCACATTCTATGTCATAACGACTTTCTATAGTTTGCGCATGCGTTTGGAAATAATAAAAGCTTACTTCGCCCGTTTTTTAAAATCACAACTTCTAGAAGGTTTACATGATTTCTTAAAAAACACGTGTTTTTAGAAAATGTGTTTTATTTAATAAATGGAATCAACAAAGTATGCATATTCCATGTCATAACGACTTTATATAGTTTGCGCATGCGTCCGGAAATAAGAAAAGCTTACTTCCACCGTTTTTTAAAAACACAGCTTCTAGAAGGTTTACACGATTTCGTAAAAAACATGAGTTTTTAGAGAATGTGTTTTATTTCATAAATGGAATCAACAAAGTATGCACATTCTACGTCATAATGACTTTCTGTAGTTTGCGCATGCGTGTGGAAATAAGAAAAACTTATTTCCTCGGTTTTTTAAAATCACAACTTCTAGAAGGTTTACATGATTTCTTAAAAAACATGAGTTTTTAGAGAATGTGTTTTATTTCATAAATGGAATCAACAAAGTATGCACATTCTACGTCATAACGACTTTCAATAGTTTGCGCATGCGTTTGGAAATAAGAAAAGCTTACTTCACCTGTTTTTTAAAATCACAGCTTCTAGAAGGTTTACATGATTTCTTAGAAAACACGAGTTTTTAGAAAAAGTGTTTTACTTCATAAATGGAATCAACAAAGTATGCACATTGTACGTCATAACAACTTTCTATAGTTTGCCCATGCGTTTGGAAATAAGAAAAGCTTACTTCCCCCGTTTTTTAAAATCACAGCTTATAGAAGGTTTACATGATTTCTTAAAAAACACAAGTTTTTAGAAAATGTGTTTGATTTCATAAATGGAATCAACAAAGTATGCACATTCTACGTCATAACGACTTTCTATAGTTTGCGCATGCGTTTGGAAATAAGAAAAGCTTACTTCCCCCGTTTTTTAAAATCACAACTTCTAGAAGGTTTACATGATTTCTTAAAAAACACGAGTTTTTAGAAAATGTGTTTTATTTCATAAATGGAATCAACAAAGTATGCACATTCTACGTCATAACGACTTTCTATAGTTTGAACATTTATCCGGAAATAAGAAATGCTTACTTCCACCGTTTTTTAAAATCACAGCTTCTAGAAGGTTTACATGACTTTTTAAAAAACATGAGTTTTTAGAAAATGTGTTTTATTTCATAAATGGAATCAACAAAGTATGCACATTCTATGTCATAAAGACTTTCTACAGTTTGCGCATTCGTCCGGAAATAAGAAAAGCTTACTTCCACCATTTTTTAAAATCACGTATTCTAGAAGGTTTACATGATTTCGTAAAAAACAAGAGTTTTTAGAAAATGTGTTTTATTTCATAAATGGAATCAACAAAGTATCCACATTATACGTCATAACGACTTTCTATACTTTGCGCATGCGTCCAGAAATAAGAAAAGCTCACTTCCACCGTTTTTTAAAATCACAGCTTCTAGAAGGTTTACATGATTTCGTAAAAAACACAAGTTTTTAGAAAATGTGTTTTATTTCATAAATGAAATCTACAAAGTATGCACATTCTACGTCATAACGACTTTCTATAGCTTGCGTATGCGTCCGGAAATAAGAAAATCTTACTTCCCCCGTTTTTTAAAATCACAGCTTCTAGAAGGTTTACATGATTACTTAAAAAACACGAGTTTTTAGAAAATGTGTTTTATTTCATAAATGGAATTAACAAGCTATGCACATTCTACTTCATAACGACTTTCTATAGTTTGCGCATGCGTTTGGAAATAAGAAAAGCTTACTTGCCCCGTTTTTTAAAATCACAGCTTCTAGAAGGTTTACATGATTTGTTAAAAAACACGAGTTTTTAGAAAATGTGTTTTATTTCATAAATGGAATCAACAAAGTATGCACATTCTACGTCATAACGATTTTCTATAGTTCGTACATGCGTCCGGAAATAAGAAAAGCTTACCTCCCCCGTTTTTTAAAATCACAGATTCTAGAAGTTTTGCATGATTTCTTAAAAAACACGAGTTTTTACAAAATGTGTTTTATTAAATAAATGGAATCAACAAAGTATGCACATTCTACGTCATAACGACTTTCTATAGTTTGCGCATGCGTTTGGAAATAAGAAAAGCTTACTTCCCCCGTTTTTTAAAATCACAGCTTCTAGAAAGTTTACATGATTTCTTAAAAAACACGTGTTTTTAGAAAATGTGTTTTATTTCATAAATGGAATCAAAAAAGTATGCACATTCTATATCATAGCGACTTTCTATAGTTTGCGCATGCGTTTGGAAATAAGAAAAGCTTACTTCCACCGTTTTTTAAAATCACAGCTTCTAGAAGGTTTACATGATTTCTTAAAAAACATGAGTTTTTAGAAAATGTGTTTTATTTCATAAATGGAATCAACAAAGTATGCACATTCGACATCATAATGACTTTCTATAGTTTGCGCATGCGTCCGGAAATAAGAAAAGCTTACTTCCCCCGTTTTTTAAAATCACAGCTTCTAGAAGGTTTACATGATTTCTTACAAAACACGAGTTTTTAGAAAATGTGTTTTATTTCATAAATGTAATCAACAAAGTATGCACATTCTACGTCATAACGACTTTCTATAGTTTGCGCATGCGTTTGGAAATAAGAAAAGCTTACTTCCCCCGTTTTTTAAAATCACAGCTTCTAGAAGGTTTACATGATTTCTTAAAAAACACGAGTTTTTAGAAAATGTGTTTTATTTCATAAATAGAAACAACAAAGTATGCACATTCTACATCATAACGAATTTCTATAGTTTGCGCAGGCGTCCGGAAATAAGAAAAGCTTACTTCCACCATTTTTTAAAATCACGGATTCTAGAAGGTTTACATGAATTCTTAAAAAACACGGGTTTTTAGAAAATGTGTTTTATTTCATCAATTGAATCAACAAAGTATGCACATTCTATGTCATAACGAATTTCTATAGTTTGCGCATGCGTTTGGAAATAAGAAAAGCTTACTTCCCCCGTTTTTTAAAATCACAGCTTCTAGAAGGTTTACATGATTTTTTAAAAAACACGAGTTTTTACAAAATGTGTTCTATTTCATAAATGGAATCAACAAAGTATGCAAATTCTACGTCATAACGACTTTCTATAGTTTGCGCATTCGTCCGGAAATAAGAAAAGCTTGCTTCCCCCATTTTTTAAAATCACAGCTTCTAGTAGGTTTACATGATTTCTTAAAAAACATCGAGTTTTTAGAAAATGTGTTTTATTTCATAAATGGAATCTACAAAGTATGCACATTCTACGTCATAACGACTTTCTATAGTTTTCGCATGCGTCCGGAAATAAGAAAAGCTTACTTCCCCCGTTTTTTAAAATCATAGCTTCTAGAAGGTTTACATGATTTCGTAAAAACACGAGTTTTTAGAAAATGTGTTTTATTTCATAAATGGAATCTACAAAGTATGCACATTCTACGTCATAACGACTTTCTATAGTTTGCGCATGCTTCCGGAAATAAGAAAAGCTTACTTCCCCCGTTTTTTAAAATCACAACTTCTAGAAGGTTTACATGATTTCTTAAAAAACACAAGTTTTTAGGAAATTTGTTTTATTTCATAAACAGAATCAACAAAGTATGCACATTCTACGACATAACGACTTTCTATAGTTTGTGCATGCGTTTGAAAATAAGCAAAGCTTACTTCCACCGTTTTTTAAAATCACAGCTTCTAGAAGGTTTACATGATTTCTTAAAAAACACGAGTTTTTAGAAAATGTGTTTTATTTCATAAATGGAATCAACAAAGTATGCACATTCTACTTGATAACGATTTTCTATAGTTTGTGCATGCGTCCGGAAATCAGAAAAGCTTACCTCCCCCGTTTTTTAAAATCACAGATTCTAGAAATTTTGCATGATTTCTTAAAAAACACGAGTTTTTAGAAAATGTGTTTTATTAAATAAATGGAATCAACAAAGTATGAACATTCTACGTCATAACGACTTTCTATAGTTTGCGCATGCGTTTGGAAATAAGAAAAGCTTACTTCCCCCGTTTTTTAAAATCACAGCTTCTAGAAGGTTTACATGATTTCTTAAAAAACACGAGTTTTTAGAAGATGTGTTTTATTTCATAAATGAAATCAACAAAGTATGCACATTCTATGTCATAGCGACTTTCTATAGTTTGTGCATGTGTTTGGAAATAAGAAAAGCTTACTTCCCCCGTTTTTTAAAATCACAGCTTCCAGAAGGTTTACATGATTTCTTAAAAAACACGAGTTTTTAGAAAATGTTTTTTATTTTTTAAATGGAATCAACAAAGTATGCACATTCTACGTCATAACGACTTTCTATAGTTTGCAGATGCGTTTAGAAATAAGAAAAGCTTACCTCCCCCGTTTTTTAAAATCACAGATTCTAGAAATTTTGCATGATTTCTTAAAAAACACGAGTTTTTAGAAAATGTGTTTTATTAAATAAATGGAATCAACAAAGTATGAACATTCTACGTCATAACGACTTTCTATAGTTTGCGCATGCGTTTGGAAATAAGAAAAGCTTACTTCCCCCGTTTTTTAAAATCACAGCTTCAAGAAGGTTTACATGATTTCTTAAACAACACGAGTTTTTAGAATATGTGTTTTATTTCATAAATGAAATCAACAAAGTATGCACATTCTATGTCATAGCGACTTTCTATAGTTTGTGCATGCGTTTGGAAATAAGAAAAGCTTACTTCCACCATTTTTTAAAATCATGGATTCTAGAAGGTTTACATGAATTCTTAAAAAACACGGGTTTTTAGAAAATGTGTTTTATTTCATAAGTGGAATCAACAAAGTATGCACATTCTACGTCATAACCACTTTCTATAGTTTGCAGATGCGTTTGGAAATATGAAAAGCTTACATCCCCCGTTTTTTAAAATCAGAGCTTCTAGAAGGTTTACATGATTTCTTAAAAAAGATGAGTTTTTAGAAAATTTGTTTTATTTCATAAATGGAATCACCAAAGTATGCACATTCTACATCATAACGAGTTTCTATAGTTTGCACATGCGTCTGGAAATAAGAAAAGCTTACTTCCACCGTTTTTTAAAATCACGGATTCTAGAAGGTTTACATGACTTCTTAAAAAACATGAGTTTTTAGAAAATGTGTTTTATTTCATAAATGGAATCAACAAAGTATGCACATTCTACGTCATAACGACTTTCTACAGTTTGCCCATGCGTCCGGAAATAAGAAAAGCTTACCTCCCCCGTATTTTAAATACACAGATTCTAGAAGTTTTGCATGATTTCTTAAAAAACACGAGTTTTTAGAAAATGTGTTTTATTAAATAAATGGAATCAACAAAGTATTCACATTCTACTTCATAACGACTTTCTATAGTTTGCGCATGCGTTTGGAAATAAGAAAAGCTTACTTCCCCCGTTTTTTAAAATCATAGCTTCTAGAAGGTTTACAGGATTTCTTAAAAAACACGAGTTTTTAGAAAATGTGTTTTATTTCATAAATGGAATCAACAAAGTATGCATATTCTATGTCATAGCGACTTTCCATAGTTTGAGCATGCGTTTGGAAATAAGAAAAGCTTACTTCCACCGTTTTTTAAAATCACAGCTTCTAGAAGTTTTACATGATTTCTTAAAAAAACGAGTTTTTAGAAAATGTGTTTTATTTCATAAATGGAATCAACAAAGTATGCACATTATACTTCATAACGACTTTCTATAGTTTGCGCAATCATCCGGAAATAAGAAAACCTTACTTCCCCCGTTTTTCAAAATCACAACTTCTAGAAGGTTTACATGAATTCTTAAAAAACACGAGTTTTTAAAAAATGTGTTTTATTTCATAAATGGAATCAACAAAGTATGCACATTCTACGTCATAACGACTTTCTATAGTTTGCGCATGTGTTTGGAAATAAGAAAAGCTTACTTCCACCGTTTTTTAAAATCACAGCTTCTAGAAGGTTTACATGATTTCGGAAAAAACACGAGTTTTTAGAAAATGTGTTTTATTTCATAAATGGAATCAACAAAATATGCACATTCTACGTCACAACGACTTTCTATAGTTTGTGCATGCGTTTGGAAATAAGCAAAGCTTACTTCCACCGTTTTTTAAAATCACAGCTTCTAGAAGGTTTACATGATTTCTTAAAAAACACGAGTTTTTAGAAAATGTGTTTTATTTCTTTAATGGAATCAACAAAGTATGCACATTCTACGCCATAACGACTTTCTATATTTTGCGCATGCGTCCGGAAATAAGAAAAGCTTACTTCCACCGTTTTTTAAAATCACAGCTTCTAGAAGGTTTACATGATTTCGTAAAAAACATGAGTTTTTAGAAAATGTGTTTTATTTCATAAATGGAATCAACAAAGTATGCAAATTCTACGTCATAACGACTTTCTATAGTTTGCACAAGCGTTTGGAAATAAGAAAAGCTTACTTCCCCCGTTTTTTAAAATAACACCTTCTAGAAGGTTTACATGATTTCTTAAAAAACACGAGTTTTTAGAAAATGTGTTTTATTTCATAAATGGAATCAACAAAGTATGCACATTCTACATCATAATGACTTTCTATAGTTTGCTCATGCGTCCGGAAATAAGAAAAGCTTACTTCCACCGTTTTTTAAAATCACAGCTTCTACAAGGTTTACATGATTTCGTAAAAAACACGAGTTTTTAGAAAATGTGTTTTATTTCATAAATGGAATCTACAAAGTATGCACATTCTACGTCATAACGACTTTCTATAGTTTGCGCATGCGTCCAGAATGAAGAAAAGCTTACTTCCACCGTTTTTTTAAATCACAGCTTCTAGAAGGTTTACATGATTTCGTAAAAAACACGAGTGTTTAGAAAATGTGTTTTATTTCATAAATGGAATCTACAAAGTATGCACATTCTACGTCATAACGAATTTCTATAGTTTGCGCATGCGTCTGGAAATAAGAAACGCTTACTTCCCCCGTTTTTTAAAATCACAGCTTCTAGAAGGTTTACATGATTTATTAAAAAACACGAGTTTTTAGAAATTGTGTTTTATTTCATAAATGGAATCAACAAAGTATGCACATTCTATGTCATAACGACTTTCTATAGTTTGCGCATGCGTCCGGAAATAAGAAAAGCTTACTTCCACCGTTTTTTAAAATCACATCTTCTAGAAGGTTTACACGATTTCGTAAAAAACATGAGTTTTTAGAGAATGTGTTTTATTTCATAAATGGAATCAACAAAGTATGCACATTCTACGTCATAACGACTTTCTGTAGTTTGCGCATGCGTGTGGAAATAAGAAAAGCTTACTTCCACCGTTTTTTAAAATCACAGCTTCTAGAAGGTTTACATGATTTTGTAAAAAACACGAGTTTTTAGAAAATGTATTTAATTTCATAAATGGAATCTACAAAGTATGCAAATTCTACGTCATAATGACTTTCTATAGTTTGAGCATGCGTCCGGAAATGAGAAAAGCTTACTTCCACCGTTTTTTAAAATCACAGCTTCTAGAAGGTTTACATGATTTCGTAAAAAACAAGAGTTTTTAGAAAATGTGTTTTATTTCCTAAATGGAATCTACAAAGTATGCACATTCTACGTCATAACGACTTTCTCTAGTTTGCGCATGCGTCCAGAAATAAGAAAAGCTTACTTCCCCGGTTTTTAAAAATCAAAGCTTCTAGAAGGTTTACATGATTTCTTAAAAAACACGAGTTTTTAGAATATGTGTTTTATTTCATAAATGGAATCAACAAAGGATGCACATTCTACGTCATAACGACTTTCTATAGTTTGCGCATGAGTTTGGAAATAAGAAAAGCTTACTTCCCCCGTTTTTTAAAATCACAGCTACTAGAAGGTTTACTTGATTTGTTAAAAAACACGAGTTTTTAGAAAATATGTTTTATTTAATAAATGGAATCAACAAAGTATGCACATTCTACGTCATAACGACTTTCTATAGTTTACGCATGCGTCCGGAAATAAGAAAAGCTTACTTCTACTGTTTTTTAAAATCACAGCTTCTAGAAGGTTTACATGATTTCGTAAAAAACACGAGTTTTTAGAAAATGTGTTTTATTTCATAAATGGAATATACAAAGTATGCACATTCTACGTCATAACGACTTTCTATAGTTTGCGCATGCGTCTGGAAATAAGAAAAGCTTACTTCCACCGTTTTTTAAAATCACAGCTTCTAGAAGGTTTACATGATTTTGTAAAAAACACGAGTTTTTAGAAAATGTATTTAATTTCATAAATGGAATCTACAAAGTATGCAAATTCTACGTCATAATGACTTTCTATAGTTTGAGCATGCGTCCGGAAATGAGAAAATCTTACTTCCCCCGTTTTTTAAAATCACAGCTTCTAGAAGGTTTACATGATTTCGTAAAAAACATGAGTTTTTAGAAAATTTGTTTTATTTCATAAATGGAATCAACAAAGTATGCACATTCTACCTCATAACGACTTTCTATAGTTTGCGCATGCGTTTGGAAATAAGAAAAGCTTACTTCGCCCATTTTTTAAAATCACAACTTCTAGAAGGTTTACATGATTTCTTAAAAAACATGAGTTTTTAGAAAATGTGTTTTATTTCATAAATGGAATCAACAAAGTATGCACATTCTATGTCATAACGACTTTCTATAGTTTGCGCATGCATTTGGAAATAAGAAAAGCTTACTTCCACCGTTTTTTAAAATCACAGCTTGTAGAAGGTTTACATGATTTCGTAAAAAACACGAGTTTTTAGAAAATGTGTTTTATTTCATAAATGGAATCTACAAAGTATGCACATTCTACATCATAACGACTTTCTATAGTTTGCGCATGCGTTTGGAAATAAGAAAAGCTTACTTCCCCCGTTTTTTAAAATCACAGCTTCTAGAAGGTTTACATGATTTATTAAAAAGCATGAGTTTTTAGAAAATGTGTTTTATTTCATAAATGGAATCAACAAAGTATGCACATTCTACGTCATAATGACTTTCTATAGTTTGCGCATGCGTTTGGAAATAAGAAAAGCTTACTTCCACCGTTTTTTAAAATCACGGCTTCTAGAAGGTTTACATGATTTCTTAAAAAACACGAGTTTTTAAAAAATGTGTTTTATTTCATAAATGGAATCTACAAAGTATGCACATTCTATGTCATAACGACTTCCTACAGTTTTCGCATGCGTCCGGAAATAAGAAAAGCTTACTTCCCCCATTTTTTAAAATCATAGCTTCTAGAAGGTTTACATGATTTCTTAAAAAACACGACTTTTTAGAAAATGTGTTTTATTTCATAAATGGAATCACCAAAGTATGCACCTTCTACATCATAACGACTTTCTATAGTTTGCGCATGCGTCCAGAATGAAGAAAAGCTTACTTCCACCGTTTTTTAAAATCACAGCTTCTAGAAGGTTTACATGATTTCATAAAAAACACGAGTGTTTAGAAAATGTGTTTTATTTCATAAATGGAATCTACAAAGTATGCACATTCTACGTCATAACGAATTTCTATAGTTTGCGCATGCGTCTGGAAATAAGAAACGCTTACTTCCCCCGTTTTTTAAAATCACAGCTTCTAGAAGGTTTACATGATTTATTAAAAAACACGAGTTTTTAGAAATTGTGTTTTATTTCATAAATGGAATCAACAAAGTATGTATATTCTACATCGTAACGACTTTCTATAGTTTGCGCATTCGTCCGGAAATAAGAAAAGCTTACTTCCACCGTTTTTTAAAATCACTGCTTCTAGAAGGTTTACATGATTTCATAAAAAACACGAGTTTTTATAAAATGTGTTTTATTTCATAAATGGAATCTACAAAGTATGCACATTCTACGTTATAACGACTTTCTATAGTTTGCGCATGTGTTTGGAAATAAGAAAAGCTTACTTCCCCTGTTTTATAAAATCACAGCTTCTAGAAGGTTTACATGATTTCGTAAAAAACACGAGTTTTTAGAAAATGTGTTTTATTACATAAATGGAATCTACAAAGTATGTACATTCTACGTCATAACGACTTTCTATAGTTTGCGCATGCGTCCGGAAATAAGAAAAGCTTACTTCCCCCGTTTTTTAAAATCACAGCTTCTAGAAGGTGTACATGATTTCTTAAAAAACACGAGTTTTTAGAAAATGTGTTTTATTTCATAAATGGAATCAACAAAGTATGCACATTCTACGTCATAAGGACTTTCTATAGTTTGCGCATGCATTTGGAAATAAGAAAAGCTTACGTCCCCCGTTTTTTAAAATCACAGCTTCTAGAAGGTTTACATGATTTGTTAAAAAACACGAGTTTTTAGAAAATGTGTTTTATTTTATAAATGGAATCAACAAAGTATGCACATTCTATGTCATAACGACTTTCTATAGTTTGCGCATTCGTCCGGAAATAAGAAAAGCTTACTTCCACCGTTTTTTAAAATCACAGCTTCTAGAAGGTTTACATGATTTCGTAAAAAACACGAGTTTTTAGAAAATGTGTTTTGTTTCATAAATGGAATCTACAAAGTATGCACATTCTATGTCATAACGACTTTCTATAGTTTGCGCATGCGTCCGGAAATAAGAAAAGCTTACTTACACCGTTTTTTAAAATCACAGCTTCTAGAAGGTTTACATGATTTTGTAAAAAACACGAGTTTTTAGAAAATGTATTTAATTTCATAAATGGAATCTACAAAGTATGCAAATTCTACGTCATAATGACTTTCTATAGTTTGAGCATGCGTCCGGAAATGGGAAAATCTTACTTCCCCTGTTTTTTAAAATCACAGCTTCTAGAAGGTTTACATGATTTCGTAAAAAACATGAGTTTTTAGAAAATGTGTTTTATTTCATAAATGGAATAAAAAAAGTATGCACATTCTACCTCATAACGACTTTCTATAGTTTGCGCATGCGTTTGGAAATAATAAAAGCTTACTTCGCCCGTTTTTTAAAATCACAGCTTCTAGAAGGTTTACATGATTTCTTAAAAAACACGAGTTTTTAGAAAATGTGTTTTATTTAATAAATGGAATCAACAAAGTATGCATATTCTATGTCATAACGACTTTCTATAGTTTGCGCATGCGTCCGGAAATAAGAAAAGCTTACTTCCACCGTTTTTTAAAAACACAGCTTCTAGAAGGTTTACACGATTTCGTAAAAAACATGAGTTTTTAGAGAATGTGTTTTATTTCATAAATGGAATCAACAAAGTATGCACATTCTACGTCATAATGACTTTCTGTAGTTTGCGCATGCGTGTGGAAATAAGAAAAACTTATTTCCACCGTTTTTTAAAATCACAACTTTTAGAAGGTTTACATGATTTCTTAAAAAACATGAGTTTTTAGAGAATGTGTTTTATTTCATAAATGGAATCAACAAAGTATGCACATTCTACGTCATAACGACTTTCAATAGTTTGCGCATGCGTTTGGAAATAAGAAAAGCTTACTTCACCTGTTTTTTAAAATCACAGCTTCTAGAAGGTTTACATGATTTCTTAGAAAACACGAGTTTTTAGAAAAAGTGTTTTACTTCATAAATGGAATCAACAAAGTATGCACATTGTACGTCATAACGACTTTCTATAGTTTGCCCATGCGTTTGGAAATAAGAAAAGCTTACTTCCCCGTTTTTTAAAATCACAGCTTATAGAAGGTTTACATGATTTCTTAAAAAACACAAGTTTTTAGAAAATGTGTTTGATTTCATAAATGGAATCAACAAAGTATGCACATTCTACGTCATAACGACTTTCTATAGTTTGCGCATGCGTTTGGAAATAAGAAAAGCTTACTTCCCCCGTTTTTTAAAATCACAACTTCTAGAAGGTTTACATGATTTCTTAAAAAACACGAGTTTTTAGAAAATGTGTTTTATTTCATAAATGGAATCAACAAAGTATGCACATTCTACGTCATAATGACTTTCTGTAGTTTGCGCATTCGTCCGGAAATAAGAAAAGCCTACTTCCACCGTTTTTTAAAATCACTGCTTCTAGAAGGTTTACATTATTTCGTAAAAAACACGAGTTTTTAGAAAAAGTGTTTTATTTCATATATGGAATCAACAAAGTATGCACATTATACGTCATAACGACTTTCTATAGTTTGCGCATGAGTCTGGAAATAAGAAAAGCTTACTTCCCCCGTTTTTTAAAATCACAGCTTCTAGAAGGTTTACATGATTTCTTAAAAAACACGAGTTTTTAGAAAATGTGTTTTATTTCATAAATGGAATAAACAAAGTATGCACATTCTACGTCATAACGACTTTCTATAGTTATCGCATGCGTCCGGAAATAAGAAAAGCTTACTTCGACCGTTTTTTAAAATCACAGCTTCTAGAAGGCTTACATGATTTCTTAAAAAACACGAGTTTTTAGAAAATGTGTTTTATTTCATAAATGGAATCAACAAAGTATGCACATTCTACGTCATAACGAATTTCTATAGTTTGCGCATGCGTCCGGAAATAAGAAAAGCTTACTTCCACCGTTTTTTAAAATCACAGCTTCTAGAAGGTTTACATGATTTCGTAAAAAACACGAGTTTTTAGAAAATGTGTTTTATTTCATAAATGGAATCTACAAAGTATGCACATTCTATGTCATAACGACTTTCTATAGTTATCGCATGCGTCCGGAAATAAGAAAAGCTTACTTCCACCGTTTTTTAAAATCACAGCTTCTAGAAGGCTTACATGATTTCTTAAAAAACATGAGTTTTTAGAAAATGTGTTTTATTTCATAAATGGAATCAACAAAGTATGCACATTCTACGTCATAACGACTTTCTATAGTTTGCGCATGCGTCCGGAAATAAAAAAAGCTTACTTCCACCGTTTTTTAAAATCACAGCTTCTAGAAGGTTTACATGATTTCGTAAAAAACACGAGTTTTTAGAAAATGTGTTTTATTTCATAAATGGAATCTACAAAGTATGCACATTCTACGTCATAACGACTTTCTATAGTTTGCGCATGCGTCCGGAAATAAGAAAAGCTTACTTCCACCGTTTTTTAAAATCACAGCTTCTAGAAGGTTTACATGATTTCGTAAAAAACACGAGTTTTTAGAAAATGTGTTTTATTTCATAAATGGAATCTACAAAGTATGCAAATTCTACGTCATAACGACTTTCTATAGTTTGCGCATGCTTCCGGAAACAAGAAAAGCTTACTTCCCCCGTTTTTTAAAATCACAGCTTCTAGTTGGTTTACATGATTTCTTAAAAAACACGAGTTTTTAGAAAATGTGTTTTATTTCATAAATGGAATCAACAAAGTATGCACATTCTACGTCATAACGACTTTCTATAGTTTGCGCATGCGTTTGGAAATAAGAAAAGCTTACTCCCCCTGTTTTTTAAAATCACAGCTTCGAGAAGGTTTACATGATTTCTTAAAAAACACGAGTTTTTAGAAAATGTGTTTTATTTCGTAAATGGAATCAACAAAGTATGCACATTCTACGTCATAAGGACTTTCTACTGTTTGCGCATTCGTCCAGAAATAAGAAAAGCTTACTTCCACCGTTTTTTAAAATCACAGCTTCTAGAATGTTTACATGATTTCGTAAAAAGCACGAGTTTTTAGAAAATGTGTTTTATTTCATAAATGGAATCTACAAAGTATGCACATTCTACGTCATAACGATTTTCTATAGTTTGGGCATGCATCCGCAAATAAGAAAAGCTTACCTCCCCCGTTTTTTAAAATCAAAGATTCTAGAAGTTTTGCATGATTTCTTAAAAAACACGAGTTTTTAGAAAATGTGTTTTATTAAATAAATGGAATCAACAAAGTATGCACATTCTACGTCATAACGACTTTATATAATTTGTGCATGCGTTTGGAAATAAGAAAAGCTTACTTCCCCCGTTTTTTAAAATCACAGCTTCCAGAAGGTTTACATGATTTCTTAAAAAACACGAGTTTTTAGAAAATGTGTTTTATTTCGTAAATGGAATCAACAAAGTATGCACATTCTATGTCATATCGACTTTCTATAGTTTGCGCATGCGTGTGGAAATAAGAAAAGCTTACTTCCACCGTTTTTTAAAATCACAGCTTCTAGAAGGTTTACATGATTTCTTAAAAAACACGAGTTTTTAGAAAATGTGTTTTATTTCATAAATGGAATCAACAAAGTATGCACATTCTACGTCATAACGACTTTCTATAGTTTGCTCATGCGTCCGGAAATAAGAAAAGCGTACTTCCACCGTTTTTTAAAATCACAGCTTCTAGAAGGTTTACATGATTTCTTAAAAAACACGAGTTTTTAGAAAATGTGTTTTATTTCATAAATGGAATCAACAAAGTATGCACATTCTACTTCATAACGACTTTCTATAGTTTGCGCATGCATCCGGAAATAAGAAAAGCTTACTTCCCCCGTTTTTTAAAATCACAGCTTCTAGAAGGTTTACATGATTTCTTAAAAAACACGAGTTTTTAGAAAATGTGTTTTATTTCATAAATGGAATCAACAAAGTATGCACATTCTACGTCATAACGACTTTCTATAGTTTGCGCATGCGTCCGCAAATAAGAAAAGCTTACTTCCCCCGTTTTTTAAAATCACAGCTTCTAGAAGGTTTACATGATTTCTTCGAAAACACGAGTTTTTAGAAAATGTGTTTTATTTCATAAATGGAATCAACAAAGTATGCACATTGTACGTCATAACAAATTTCTATAGTTTGCGCAAGCGTTTGGAAATAAGAAAAGCTTACTTCCCCCGTTTTTTAAAATCACAGCTTCTATAAGGTTTACATGATTTCTTAAAAAACACTTGTTTTTAGAAAATGTGTTTTATTTCATAAATGGAATCAACAAAGCATGCACATTCTACGTCATAACGACTTTCTATAGTTTGCGCATTCGTCCGGAAATAAGAAAAGCTTACTTCCACCGTGTTTTAAAATCACAGCTTCTAGAAGGTTTACATGATTTCTTAAAAAACACGAGTTTTTAGAAAATGTGTTTGATTTCCTAAATGGAATCCACAAAGTATGCACATTCTACGTCATAACGACTTTCTATAGTTTGCGCATGCGTTTGGAAATAAGAAAAGCTTACTTCCCCCGTTTTTTAAAATCACAGTTTCTAGAAGGTTTACATGATTTGTTGAAAAACACAAGTTTTTAGAAAATGTGTTTTATTTAATAAATAGAATCAACAAAGTATGCACATTCTACGTCCTAACGACTTTCTATAGTTTGCGCATGCGTCCGGAAATAAGAAAAGCTTACTTCCACCGTTTTTTAAAATCACAGCTTCTAGAAGAATTACATGATTTCGTAAAAAACACGAGTTTTTAGAAAATGTGTTTTATTTCCTAAATGGAATCTACAAAGTATGCACATTCTACTTCATAACGACTTTCTATAGTTTGTACATGCGTCCGGAAATAAGAAATGCTTACTTCCCCCGTTTTTTAAAATCACAGCTTCTAGAAGGTTTACATGATTTCTTAAAAAACACGAGTTTTTAGAAAATGTGTTTTATTTCATAAATGGAATCAACAAAGTATGCACATTGTGTTAAGATTTAATATGATAAGACAGAAAATAGCAGCATTACATTCCATTTCACAATAATAGCATATATAGGATCACTGAAGAAATAACAAGCACAGCATAAACACAAGAGACAGAGATTTATCCTGGGAAACCCTCATGGGGTAGAAAACCCAGCAAAGCTTCCTCAATATAGATGACTAGCAATATACAAAGATGAAACCCTGAGACATGATCTCCTCCTCCACAATAGCAGACATCTCCTGCACAAGTGCGCTATCCTCAAGTGTGTGTGTCAAATGAGGAACACACCTCCTCTATTTATACACTACACTGACATATCTTTTACACAAGTACACGTAGGCTCGTATTTAACCAGTGGGTTAAATACCCCACTACAACTGACTGGGCCGACCCCTCTAGGGTGGTCTAATAACCCTTTGTCCCACATAACACATACAGGGCCGACTTCCACTAGGGAATTCTAATAACCCGAGTTACCACATTCCAACGGAGGAATAAACATCTCCGGAATAATAAAGTACAATTATAATATTCTTTGAAGTTACAATATCTCAACACTCCCCCTTAACGAGAAGGATATTATAACAACATCCGGAGGACCAACGAGTCATACATCATACATGATACATCTATAAATCATTGGAAGCTTTCTCAACATCATCAGTAACTCAACCAGTTACTGGAACATCTTCAATACTGGAACATCAACATCTTCAGTACTGAGTCTTTATCTTCTGCAGTACTCAAACAACTACAGCAACATCAATATCTAAATCCTCATGATCGTCAGCATCGTCATCACACGATCATCAGTATCGTCATCACACAATCATCATCATCATCATCACACGATCATCAGCATCGTCATCATACGAATATCAGCATCATCATCATACGATCAACAGCATCATCATCAGCATCATCATCACACGATCATCAGCATCGTCATCACACGATCATCAGAATCGTCATCACACGATCATCAGCATCGTCATCATACGAATATCAGCATCGTCATCATACGATCAACAGCATTGTCATGAGCATCATCATCACACGATCATCAGCATCGTCATCACACGATCATCAGCATCGTCATCACATGATCAGCATCATCATCAGCATCATCATCACACGATCATATTACAGGATGATCAATCCTGCTCTCTTTAGGACATAGGTCCATGGATGATACAATCCAGATCAAGTTCCAGGATGATCAATCCTTATCTCTTTAAGACAAGTCTCATGTCTAGGGACGATCTAATCCCAACCACAGTGCCAGTCCTTTTTCATACTGGATGTGACCTAGATCAGATCTAGGATTTACCGCCACAGAGCCAGTCCTCTTTCATACTGGATGTGTCACGTCTACAGAGCCAACCCTGTTTCATGCTGGATGTATCACATCTACAGAGCCAGCCCTGTTTCATGCTGGATGTATCACATCTACATAGCCTGCCCTGTTTCATGCTGGATGTATCACATCTACAGAGCCAGCCCTGTTTCATGCTGGATGTATCACATCTACAGAACCAGCCCTGTTTCATGCTGGATGTATCACATCTACAAAGCCAGCCCTGTTTCATACTGGATGTATCACAACTACAGAGCCAGCCCTGTTTCATGCTGGATGTATCACATCTACAGAGCAAGCCCTGTTTCATGTTGGATGTATCACATCTACAGATCCAGCCCTGTTTCATGCTGGATGTAACCTAGAGAAATCCTAGGATTTGTCACGTACATTTTGAACCGAGGTCCAGGGATGATCCAGTCCTATCGTGTACCTTTTGAACTGAAGTCCAGGGATGATCCAGTCCTATCATTCTGTTATCGGAGACCTCATGTCTACGGCTCTTCTTTAGGACTGAAGTCCGGGAATGATCCAATCCCCTCACATGTTCACTAAGAACTTCATTTTCGAAGACATACGTCTACGGCTCTTCTTTCGGACTGAAGTCCAGGAATGATCCAATCCCTTCACATGTTCACCAAGAACTTCATTTTCGAAGACATACGTCTACGGCTCTTCTTTCGGACTGAAGTACAGGAATGATCCAATCCCTTCACATGTTCACCAAGAACTTCATTTTCGAAGACATACGTCTATGGCTCTTCTATCTTGATTCATTTCTAAGTCAAACACTCCATATAATAGTTTCTGAAGCCACACTGCTTCACAGCTGGCAGAGCAGACAACTATATATATATTCTGCTTTAGCAGTACTGAGAGCCACACTAGATTGTTCCTTGTTGAACCATGAGATCATGGAAGATTCAAGACTATAACATCCACCTGATGTACTCTTTCTGTCTGAGGCACTTCCTACCCAATCAGAATCTGAGTAACCATGTAAACGGAGTTCATGACCTCCAAGATAATATAGACCAAAATCTATTGTACCTTTTAGGTGCCTCACTACATGCTTTGTAGTTATTAAGTGAACCTTTCTAGGTTCTACTAGACACTGACTTAGGGTATTTGCAGCAAAGCATATATCTGGCCTAGTATTTGTTAAATACATCAATGACCCAATGATTTTTCTATATAGGGTTAGGTCCACTAAATACGATGAGTCATTAACTAACAACTTCAAGTTGGAGTCCATGGGAGTGGCCATGGCTTTATACTCCAACATATCAAATCTTTTAGAAACTTCACAGCATACTTACCTTGAATTAAAAGATTCCTTTTGGATATTGCCATACTTCTAGACCTAAGAAGTAGTGCATTAATCCGAGATCTTTCATTTTCGTTTCTGCAGCCATTTTCATGACCTGTTTCTCATTCCTTGTCAGAAAGAGATCATCGTCATACAATAATGGTATGATAGGTTCATCATCCACAACCTTAAGGTAAAGGTTAGGAACAACTTTACTTCTGGTAAAGCCCAAGCTTTGTCATGAAGCTGTCAATTGTCCATTATTCACACTCAGCATTGAGTGATCTTCTGCATATCTATCTGTGCCATCTCTCGTCAGATGGGTCTACTAATATGAGCCTCAAAATCATTCGAACTCTGTGGTGAGTTCCTTCTTGCATTCCACATCACCCATACCGATCCTGGGAACCCATGCTGAACCTGATTACATTATTAAGAGAATGGTCTTATCTAGTCCCTCGGAGCAAAACATCTCATCATGATTCTCTTCCTCTTTCTAAGAGAATCTCTTAACCACAAGCTTTCTATAGTGTGTTTGATTTGTAAATCTTTTGTTGAGCATCCATCGCTTGTTCAGAGTTCATCATTCATCATGATCTTTCCTACAAATAAAAATTAAGTACATGATTAGTAATACTTCATAATCATCAAATCATATTGATATGATAACCTATTATGCATGCAGATATCATTTACATAGTTATGCAACTATTTTGACCAATACTTTGGCACAACACTTTCCCATATCCTATATGCATACAGTGGCTATCTAGATGCCTTCCATCTCTACCAGAACATACTATCGAGAGTGTGCACAACTCTCAGCATGTCAGCAAAGAGGTTTCATTCTAGACAAGCAACAATGGAATGTTTGTCCAATTTACCAATCATATGCATATTAGTAGTATACTGTTCAATGCTTTATGAATGTTTACACACAGCATGATATATTCTAGGAATACAAATATGCATACAAGCAATATCATTTACTATTTCTAATAACAACCCAAATACTTATCTTTTATGTTTGTGTGGTTGCCTCCCGCTTGATCTTCTGTATGTCTTCTGAACTTCTATTCATTCTGTACCACTGTGCATGCTCAAGTGTACAATAGTGTCATCCTCATGATATCATACACAACATACATTCATTAGTATATTCTCAATATTATCAAAACATTCTAATTCTAAATAATCTTGAATATGTACAGTCATGATCATTAGTATTCATGGTTTCAAGGAAGTCTTCTTTTACTCATGCATATTCTTGTTTGATCTAGTTAGTTAAATCATCAACCAAGATAAGAGACATAATATGCATAAACCCTTAATTACTAACCAATCATACCAAGTATACTTACACAAGGTAAGATTCTAACATGACATAGGAAAACATACCTGGATTAGTCTACCTACTAGTTATGTACAACATACCTAAACAATCTCTTCAATGATTTAGAGATCCTGAGCTAGAAACTGCATGTCTCGTAGGTTAAATATGATATAACAAAGTCATACATACCTCGTGAGTCTTTGTCTTCATGTTGTCATGGTCATGGAACTTCATTTGTCTTTTGTGATGTACCTGTGTCTTATTAGCAGACAACATCAACCTCACACAACACCATAATGCATAAGTACAATCATATAGCCCTAATCAATGAATGTCTTCGATCATTCACATGCATTCATATTGTTACTAGGGTGATAAGACAATTAATAACATTAATCAAGATTGTACTAATAAATAACATGAAGACAAACACATTATGAACTTAATCAAGAATCAGATTTCAAGGCATACCTGAACCTCCTTAAGTCATACCTGTCGAGACTTTTTGTAGTCTTATTATGTAAGGCCTTAGCCTCAACTCCCCCTGAAACTTGATCTGGAGCTTGATTAGGGTTTGCTAGAGAAACCCTAAAAATTCAATCTTTGACTTTCACACTTCTGAATGGATGGAAGAATGTGTCTTGCTAGCATTCTTCAATTTTGAAATCTCCAAAATTTGACCCCTCAAAATTGCCTTCGAAACTTCTGGATCTTCTGGACAGGAACCCGAACTAGGGTTTGATGAAGCCCACCCTTCTGTCCAATCAGAAGGTTTGATCCAAGGCTCTAAACTCTTATTTTTCTGAGGAGCTTCCAGCCGTGGACTCCGATTCCAAAAATTCTAACTTTCTCCGAAACCCTAAATTCCGGAAGCCATGAATAAAGGTGCTCCAAAAATAATTCTGTTTTGACAGAAATATGCACCTGATTGTTTCTGTTATAACTCTGAAATTTTTGCTCCACGGGGTCTGAAACCTTTTTTTTGCAGTAGCCTGACCTGTCATCTTTCCATCCTGATAGGTCTGACCTCAATTGGGTTTTCTGAGAGAGAGTTATGCCAAGTGTCGCAACGTGACCTGTTTATGGGATAAAATAGGAGAGCGAAATTGTACGGAATTCCACGTGTCACTGTTTGAACTTCGGCCCCTGAAAACTTTTTTTGAGATAGCTCGACCTGTTATCTTTCCATCCTGACAGGTCTGACCTCAATTGGACTCTCTGAGAGAGAGTTATGCCAAGTGTCGCAACGTGACCTGTTTACGGGATAAAAAAGGAGAGCGCACTTGTACGGCGTGCCACGTGTCACTGGTTCACCTTCGGCATATGAACAAGTTTCCTGAGATAGTACAGTCTGTGTAATACCTATCACTTTTTACGAAATTTCATTTGGAGCTTCCTAGCCCAAGTTATGACCTTTTTTCCAAGGTCACCTGAGTTTGACCGAGATCTGGAAGAGGCAGAAACCCTAACTTGTACTGATCATAACTTACAACGTACAACGAATCTGAGGATGCCCTTTGGAAAAAAGGTACCTGGGGATGTTATCTTCGACCTGTAATCTTTTCAGACCCTGAAACTTCGCCAAAATGGAGTTATAGCGAAAGTGCCACGATGACTGGTTTTTGCTATGTAAAACTCTAACCTTCAAATTGTCGTAAGCAAAGCAAGTGTTGTAAGTGCCATACTGTTATCTCCCAAATTGACCACCATCATTTTGGTTGATAGAATGGGTAAAAAAATTTATTTTTGTGAGTCTTGGCCTTCAATATCAAAAAATCCCAGCTTTTCGGCAGTTAACTGAGTCTGTGGAAGTGCTTTCGATTCCATTCCTAAATTTTAGCCACGAAGTCAGTTTGAACTAGAACGCTTCATCCCTACAATCTCAGGCTAAATCTCTAGTCGTTATGTCATCTGTCTGTTGCAACATGCTCTGTTATTAAATAAATCCCGAATGCTCAGCTATGATTTGTCACTTGGCTGCCCTGTGAGGTATTTTCATTGTTGAACCATAACTCAAGAGGAATTTTCTGCTAAAATCGCGTGATCTTGCGGGGCAATTTTGATGGCCTTCCCGAACTCCAAATTCAGATCTACAAGCACCAGTGGATAGCTTATGATCTGTAGATCAAAATCGACTATTCGAACATGCAAAACGGACATCGGACGGTTGAGAAAATTGATTTTTTCTAAAGGCAGTTTTTTCAGGAATTCTACAGGTTTCGGCAGCTTAGACGAGCCCCACAGAGCTCATTAGCTGCCGAAAGGTCTGACTTCCGGCGGCTAAGGCACGAAATCAGCAGAAGGCAGCGTTTTGGGTTTTAATTTTTGAAACAGTTACAGCTTTCGGCAGCTTAGGCGAGCCCCACAGAGCTCATTAGCTGCCGAAAGGTCTGACTTCCGGCGGCTAAGGCACGAAATCAGCAGAAGAGTTAACTGCCGAAAGCCTGTTTTTGCCAATTTTCTCTAATTTCGCCTAGATCTCAGTTTTGTTCGCTGAACTAGCAGAAAGCCGATCAGAATGAATGGATTATAAATTATTTTATCAATATCTCAAGGGTTTTGAGCGAGTTTTGAATCAGTTGGACATTAGCTTTTGGAAAGGAGATCTTCATATCAGCATTTCCTTGATTTTAGGGATCAGTCCCTATCTTTTTGCATTTACTATCAGTTAGTGTTTTAGTTAATTAAACAGATCCATGCTTTTAGGATCTGGGAACTGCTTTGTAAAGGCTATAAATCCTGAAAACTAAGAGGATTCAATGGTTCGATTTTGGATAGAGTAATCTACTATTGTACTGAGTTTTCTTTATGCTAATACAGATCACAGGTTTCTTTCAGTTTTGATGTCAGCTTTCCATTTTCCTTTCACTATTATCTGTGTTGTCTAGCTTTGAATGGTTTCTTTTCCATTGTTCAGCTCATAGCCTGGTATTAGTTTCTTGAATGTCTCTCGAACCCTACTTTGTACTGGTTTGGTTACATTCCTTTTCTTCATCCATCTTTAAAGTTATATGCTGATTAATCAACTCTTGAGAGCACTGTTCCATTTGTTTATCATGCTGAATGTCTGAATGCCATACTCGGACTGAGTTGTCCCATTGATCCACCTTTTCAAAAAACACAAAAAACATAATTTCATAAGTTACCAGGCATACCTAGCTTATAACCCTAGGTAGTTTCCTGGAGTGATAACAATTGGCGCCGCTGCCGGGGAGCGAGGTGAGAAGCTGATCTTCCTGGGAGAACGACACAGATCTGGTCCTTGATGATAGACAAGGATCAGACACTTCATTGGTTATAAATCTTCTATCTGGCGACTCCATGAAGGATGAACTCAGTGGCGACTCCATTGTTCAGAATTCTGTTGGTGATTCCACTGGTATGACATGAACAGAATCTTAGCCAAGAGGTATGCGTTCTGTGATTTTTCAAGCATTGCTGGTTTTCCTAATCAAGTGCCTGCTAGAGATGAATGGGAGAACAGTCTTCCTAGATTTCGAGGAGAAGAGGGGGAAGTGCCAGCTGAGCATTTGCTGGACTTTCATGACTACGTGCATCGGTTGCAGGTAGTGCATGAAGATGTTCAGATCCGGCTCTTTTGTTTTTCATTAGAAGGAATTGCTCGTGATTGGTACCGAGCTTTGCCTATTGCTAGCATCAGCTCTTTGGCTGATTTTCATACTGCCTTCAATTTGTTTTGCAAAACAAAGTTTTCAACTGATCTTCTTTATCCAGAATGTTGTCATGAGTTTAGTTTATTATATAAAGATTTAGACAATCATGAAGAACATGTTGAAGCAGAAGATATTTCTCATCATGAGGTTGATGAGGGCAGCTTACAAAGTCCAGATTTGCAAGGACTATCCAATCTTCAGCTAGAACATGAGAATCATGATCAAGAATGGGTTGATGCTGTAGTTGATACTAGTCATGAGTCTCTTGATCCTAATAACAGAGAAGATCCGAATCTTGGGGTTGAATTTGCAGCATATGTTGAGGACAGCCCACATCTTCCAGACTTGCAGACAAAGGCAGATTTCAGCATTTATGAAGAGAATGATGGTGGCGAGGAACTAAGCAGTCCAGATCAGCAGTTTATTGGATATTTTTCTCCAGCAGATTTTGAGCAGCCTTCTCCAGCAGATTTTGAGCAGCCTTCTCCAGCAGATCTTGAGCAGTTTATACACATCATTGAGACCGAGGAGGACAGCCAGCCACATCATTTTCATTTACAGTCAGAACATAAGCTTGAAGAGGTATTCCATTACTATTTTATTGATCCTATTGCTGATTTTCTGGAATCATTTAGCAGTATAAAGATCAAGATATTCTTATCAGATGAAAGCTGTTTCTATCATTTTTGCAGAACACATCTCTGTCGGCTACGTATTCTTTCATTTTTGGGATCAAGATTAAGAATTTTGTCAGCAAATAAATTTCTTACATGGTTGTGTTGGAAGTGTGCTTTTACTTGATGAATCTACCTCTACTGGTTAGTGTAGGAGTAGATAGGACAATAAGCTCTTTTATAAGAGCGCGTAGATCATTTTTTAGTTGTTTTTGAATAAAAAGCAGAGCAGGCTACATGTAAGCTACAGGTGGGATACAGGTTTGCAGAGGGATCAGTGTTAAAGACTTGATGACTCCATGCCCAATGCTAAAGGCTACTGGAACTACTTGGTTATGGGATTCTTCGGAACCTCACTGGGAGGATTCCATCCACGAGTAGGAGCCAAATGTTATCTCCCAAATTGACCACCGTCATTTTGGTTGATAGAATGGGTAAAAAAAATTATTTTTGTGAGTCTTGGCCTTCAATATCAAAAAATCCCAGCTTTTCGGCAGTTAACTGAGTCTGTGGAAGTGCTTTCGATTCCATTCCTAAATTTTAGCCACGAAGTCAGTTTGAACTAGAACGCTTCATCCCTACAATCTCAGGCTAAATCTCCAGTCGTTATGTCATCTGTCTGTTGCAACATGATCTGTTATTAAATAAATCCTGAATGCTCAGCTATGATTTGTCACTTGGCTGCCCTGTGAGGTATTTTCATTGTTGAACCATAACTCAAGAGAAATTTTCTGCTAAAATCACGTGATCTTGCGGGGCAATTTTGACGGCCGTCCCGAACTCCAAATTCAGATCTGCAAGCACCAATGGATAGCTTATGATCTGTAGATCAAAATCGAATATTCGAACATGCAAAACGGACATCGGACGGTTGAGAAAATTGATTTTTTCTAAAGGCCGTTTTTTCAGGAATTCTACAGGTTTCGGCAGCTTAGACGAGCCCCACAGAGCTCATTAGCTGCCGAAAGGTCTGACTTCCGACAGCTAAGGCACGAAATCAGCAAAAGGCAGCGTTTTGGGTTTTAATTTTTGAAACAGTTACAGCTTTCGGCAGCTTAGGCGAGCCCCACAGAGCTCATTAGCTGCCGAAAGGTCTGACTTCCGGTGGCTAAGGCACGAAATCAGCAGAAGAGTTAACTGCCGAAAGCCTGTTTTTGCCAATTTTCTCTAATTTCGCCCAGATCTCAGTTTTGTTCGTTGAACTAGCAGAAAGCCGATCAGAATGAATGGATTATAAATTATTTTATCAATATCTCAAGGGTTTTGAGCGAGTTTTGAATCAGTTGGACATTAGCTTTTGGAAAGGAGATCTTCATATCAGCATTTCCTTGATTTTAGGGATCAGTCCCTATCTTTTTGCATTTACTATCAGTTAGTGTTTTAGTTAATTAAACAGATCCATGCTTTTAGGATCTGGGAACTGCTTTGTAAAGGCTATAAAGCCTGAAAACTAAGAGGATTCAATGGTTCGATTTTGGATAGAGTAATCTACTATTGTACTGAGTTTTCTTTATGCTAATACAGATCACAGGTTTCTTTCAGTTTTGATGTCAGCTTTCCATTTTCCTTTCACTATTATCTGTGTTGTCTAGCTTTGAATGGTTTCTTTTCCATTGTTCAGCTCATAGCCTGGTATTAGTTTCTTGAATGTCTCTCGAACCCTACTCTATACTGGTTTGGTTACATTCCTTTTCTTCATCCATCTTTAAAGTTATATGGTGATTAATTAACTCTTGAGAGCACTGTTCCATTTGTTTATCATGCTGAATGTCTGAATGCCATACTCGGATTGAGTTGTCCCATTGATCCACCTTTTCAAAAAACACAAAAAACATAATTTCATAAGTTACCAGGCATACCTAGCTTATAACCCTAGGTAGTTTCCTGGAGTGATAACACATACCTTGTCTTCCTTCAGGTTAGCTCTGATACCATGTTAAGATTTAATATGATAAGACAGAAAATAGCAGCATTACATTCCATTTCACAATAATAGCATATATAGGATCACTGAAGAAACAACAAGCACAGCATAAACACAAGAGACAGAGATTTATCCTGGGAAACCCTCATGGGGTAGAAAACCCAGCAAAGCTTCCTCAATATAGATGACCAGCAATATACAAAGATGAAACCCTGAGACATGATCTCCTCCTCCACAATAGCAGACATCTCCTCCACAAGTGCGCTATCCTCAAGTGTGTGTGTCAAATGAGGAACACACCTCCTCTATTTATACACTACACTGACATATCTTTTACACAAGTACACGTAGGCTCGTATTTAACCAGTGGGTTAAATACCCCACTACAACTGACTGGGATGACCCCTCTAGGGTGGTCTAATAACCCTTTGACCCACATAACACATACAGGGCCGAATTCCACTAGGGAAGTCTAATAACCCGAGTTACCACATTCCAACGGAGGAATAAACATCTCCGGAATAATAAAGTACAATTATAATATTCTTTGAAGTTACAATATCTCAACACATTGTACGTCATAACGACTTTCTATAGTTTGCGCAAGCGTTTGGAAATAAGAAAAGCTTACTTCCCCCGTTTTTTAAAATCACAGCTTCTAGAAGGTTTACATGATTTCTTCGAAAACATGAGTTTTTAGAAAAAGTGTTTTATTTCATAAATGGAATCAACAAAGTATGCACATTCTACGTCATAACGACTTTCTATAGTTTGCGCATGCGTTTGGAAATAAGAAAAGCTTACTTCCCCCGTTTTTTAAAATCACAGCTTCTAGAAGGTTTACATGATTTCTTAAAAAACACGAGTTTTTAGAAAATGTGTTTGATTTCATAAATGGAATCAACAAAGTATGCACATTCTACGTCATAACGACTTTCTATAGTTTGCGCATGCGTCCGGAAATAAGAAAAGCGTACTTCCACCGTTTTTTAAAATCACAGCTTCTAGAAGGTTTACATGATTTCTTAAAAAACACGAGTTTTTAGAAAATGTGTTTTATTTCATAAATGGAATCAGCAAAGTATGCACATTCTTCGTCATAATGACTTTCTATAGTTTGCGCATTCGTCCGGAAATAAGAAAAGCTTACTTCCACCGTTTTTTAAAATCACAGCTTCTAGAAGGTTTACATGATTTCGTAAAAAACACGAGTTTTTAGAAAAAGTGTTTTATTTCATATATGGAATCAACAAAGTATGCACATTCTACGTCATAACAACTTTCTATAGTTTGCGCATGTAAAATTAGTCACAGCAGATCTAATGAACAAGTAAATCAATCACAACAGATGAACATAGAAAATATGGTGCAAAACTGTGCAAAACATGCAGCACTGCTCTCTATCCCAGAAAGGGTGAATGAATTACAATACAAACAGTCACAATGACTGAGCAATTCGAATTACCTAAGGAGGTCATTCAAATCACTGAATGGGGTAGCTTGACTCTATCTAGGAGTCCTCATCAATCATCGGTGGTGCTCATCAATCACAACAACCAGTCATCCAGGTGTCAATCTGAGTCTAACTGAGTGTAATAAGTGTAACTGAAGTGTGTAGCACTGATTTAGGATCTGGAGGCTCAGTGGGGGCGCATGGGAGGCTAACTGAAGTCAGAACAAGTCACCTAATCAAACTGGAGGTCAAACGGAAGTGATACAGTCAGTCGGGAGTGAAACTAGCCTCAAATCAAGGAGAATCGGAGCTAACTGAATGTAACTGAAGTGGAACTGCAGTGGTAGGTGGACAAGTGCGCCCTTCTCTGGAAGTAGGTGAGAAGTGGGCGCCTTTCAGCTTAGGAGGGATAAAAGTCTATGGTAGGTGGCTCCCGGGTGCTAGAAGAAGGTGGATAAGGTGCTGGAGGCATCAAACTGGTGACTGGGATGCATGCCAGTGCATGCAGGTGCATGCAAACCCTAGATTCTGCATGCAAACCCTAATTTGCATGCAGATCCTAAGAAAGATGATGTGGATATCCAAACACCCCCCCTCAAGCTAGACTATGATGTGCCAATAAAAATAATGTGGGGCCCTGGTAACTAAGACCAAAGGTCACCCCAATACAATAATCCAAAAAATGCTGAAAATAAACTAAGTGAGGAAAGAGGGAAAACCCAGTGGGAAGAAAGCCCCCCCTCAAGCTAAAGCATAATAATGAATCAATCTGTCTCCACCATGATGGAACTCACCCCCAACAGTGAACGGAGGTAAGAGAACTTCTTCTCAGTGAAGCTCTTGGTGAAGATGTCTGCAATTTGCTCATCAGTAGGGCAATATTGCAGAATGATGGTGCGGTCATGCACCAACTGTCGAATGTAGTGCATATGAATCTCAATGTGTTTGGTCCTCTGCCGCTGAACTGGATCTGTGGAGATCTTGATAGCACTTTGATTGTCACAAAATAGGACAGTCGAAGTAGTGCCACCAAAACCAAACTCGGAAAGAATACCCTGCAACCAAACTGCCTGAATGCAGGTATTGACTGCCCCTCGATACTCTGCCTCTGCTGAAGAAAGTGCAATGGCTACTTGCTTTTTGCTGGACCAGCAATTAGCACCATGACCAATCATGAAAACATAACCGGAAGTGGACTTCCGATCAATGCTATCACCTGCCCAATCTGAATCAGTAAAACCAATGAAATCTAGCTCAGAATCTGCAGCATAGTGTATGCCAAACTGTCTCATACCTTGCACATACTGCAAGATCCGCTTGGCTGCTCGCCAATGAAGCTCATGTGGCTGCTGTATATATCTTGACACGGCACTCACGGCATATGAGATATCAGGCCGTGAATGTGTCAAATAAAGTAGTGAACCAATCAACTGTCGATACATACTGCAATCTGCAAGCGGTGTGGAATCTCCCTCCTCAAGACTGATTCCTGAGAGGAATGGGAATGGGGCTGCCTTACATTCAGCCATATTAAACTTCAATAACAGGTCGGAAGCATATTTTTGCTGAGATATAGTGATCCCATCAAAATTTTGAGCTATCTCCAAGCCCAAAAAGTGACTCAGCAAGCCCAAATCGCTCATGTCAAAAGCTAGATTTAAGGTAGATTTTAGCTTGTTTATTGAAGTAAGTGTGCTACCAGTAATAAGCAGATACACATTCGGATCAGATTTGCATCTTTGGAAATTCTGAGAAAGAAGGAAGGAGTCCATCTTTGCGTACCAAGCTCTTGGGGCCTGTTTTAACCCGTACAAAGACTTCTTCAATCTACAAACCAATGATGGATCTGATGTATAACCCTCTGGCTGCTGCATATAGACCTCTTCAGCAAGGTCTCCATGTAAAAATGCACTCTTCACATCCATGTGGTGCACTTCCCAGTGCTTGGATGCGGCAATAGCTAAAACAAGGCGGATGGAATCCATCTTTGCAACCGGTGCAAAGGTCTCTGTGTAGTCCACTCCTTGGACTTGGGAAAAACTTTTTGCCACCAACCTTGCTTTATATTTGCTGATAGTGCCATCAGCAGCAACTTTAGTACGGTAGACCCATTTACACTTCACTAATTTTCTTCCAGGTGGAAGAGAAACTAGCTCCCATGTATTGTTCTTTTGAAGAGAACTGTACTCTTCATCCATGGCACTTTTCCATCTCGGATCTCGATGGGCTGAATAGTATGATGTAGGATCTGAACCAGCCATCAAATAACAAATCTCAGGAAGAAATGGATCAGCAATAGAAAGAGCCATACCTGCTCTTTGAAAGTCTCCTCTTGTTCGTCTCGGATCAGCAGGATTTCCAAGATTCGAACCAGCAGATTGTAGAGTGTTTTGGGCCCACTTTGGTAACTGAGGGGGATCATAATGGTCAGATTCCAAACCTGATATGTCATGATCATCATATGCTGCTACAATATCAGAAATATCAGAACTCATACCTTCATTATCGCTGCTCGAATCTTCTTCTGGTGAAGGCAGTGAATCGACAGTTTTCTCCTCAACTAGTTGCAATTCTTGAAGCGGTTCTTCAAACTGCACACTGCGCTCTATGAATATCTTTTTAGATCTGATATCCATGAGTTTATATGCTTTTGATTCTTCTCCATATCCTATCAATATGCACTCGATACTTTGTGGATCCAAAGCTCATCTCTTCTCAGAAGGAATTCTAGCCCATGCAGTAGAGCCAAAAACTCTCAAATTTGACACATCCGGTTTGTGACCAAAGAATGCTTCGAAAGGAGTCATACCTTTCACGGATGAATGTGGAACACGGTTCTGTATATATGCAGCAACATTGATTGCTTCAGCCCAAAGATTTGCAGCCAAACCTTTTGATTCAATCATGCATGTAGCCATCTCTTTCAGTGACCGGTTTTTCCTTTCCGCTACACCGTTCTGCTGGGGTGTGTAGGGAACTGTATGTTGGATCTTGATTCCGCTTTGGGCACAAAGTTGCAGCAACTCGGACTTGATATATTCCCCACCATTATCAGATCTAAGAGCTTTGATCTTGCTCTCAGTGGTGGTCTCAACAGAAGCCTTAAAATCCTTGAATTTTCCAAGCACTTCTGACTTGTTTTTGAGAAAGAATACCCATGTAAAGCGGGAAAAATCGTCAATAAATGTCAAAACATACCTTGAACCATTTAATGACATATGGGGTAGCGGACCACTGATATCAGAATGGATCAATCCCAAAATAGTAGAGGCTCTGCTAGCCTTGCCGCGGTCGAATCTGTGCTCGGGGTGCTTCCCAATAATGCAACCAGTGCATATTCCCTTCGAGGAATGGAGTTGTGGAAGCCCATCTACCATGGATTTATTTGATAGCAGCAGCAAATACTTATAATTTAGACATCCAAATCTTTCATGCCAAATCCTACTAACCTCATTACCATGTGTGCGAAGAGCAGTGGGCTTTGCAAGCGGAATAAAGTGCGAAAACTCATAACATTTTGCAGTGTGGTTTGCCTTTCCAACCGCAATTAGTCTTCCACTTTTGATATCAGAAATTTCAACTGTATTAGGGCTGAATGTGACTTTCTTTGGTTCACCAGTATGTGTCATTTGATACACAGAAAGGAGATTCGAAGCTAAGGAAGGCACATAGAGAACATTCTGAAAGCATCCATGTTCTACATGAATCGTACCTTTGCCCTTTGAAGAAATTTTTGGGTCATCTCCCAAATGGATGGGGATGGAGCTGTTTGGATCGAATGAAGAAAAAGAATCAATATTTGCAGCCATATGATTTGATGCACCCGAATCTATCAAGAGAGTAGTGGGCTTCGAAACCGTTGCCATGAGTGCTTGTCCTCTTTCATGATAATCATTCCGATCCTTCTTCCTTGCACCGTCAGGAAGGGTTATGTTGTTCTTTTCCAAAAGGAGGGCCATTTGATCTATAGTCTTCTTCATACATGAACTTTCGGGATGAAAGCCACGGTTACAATAAGTACATTTAGATTTTTGGTTACCTTCTTTGCCCTTTTGCTTGGATTTCGAACTGGATGGTGCATCCATTTGCTTGCCTTTGTCTTTTTGCTTGTGAGGCTCGAATTTGGGCTTCTCCTTCTTTAGCTTTCCTTTACCATTCGAGATATTGGGTCCTTGAACAAATAGGGCTGAATCTTTGGAGCTTATGGACCCCATTTGAATCAACTTGTCATGCTCTTTTGTAACGGACTCAATGAAGGCATTCAAGGTAGGCATCTTCCAATTCGGGGTAGTTAGCCGACCGGAATTGAAAGTAGAGACAAATACCGAATAATATTTCCCAAGCTTGCTTAGAATGGAGAGGATCAACTGTTTATCCTCTTTGATAACACCACTGTTCTTCAATTGCAAGTTCAAGTTCTTGAATTTTGTGAAGAATTCATTGATGGTCTCAAAATTCTCAGGATTAAGGCCAATCAATTCATTCTATAATTGAAAATCCCTAAGCTCATCCTGCTTGCCGAATAGTGTTTCAAGTTGCTCCCATATGGCTTTTGGAGTCTTCAATCCGCTGAGATGGAAGTGAAGATCTTTGGAGATGGAGAGACAAAGAAGACCATAAGCTTCATCAAGCTTGTTGTAGTGTTTGGTTCGATATGATACATTGTTTGGCTCCAATTCAAGACCACGAGTGACTCGGTAGTAACCTTTTGAACGTAATATGATCTCCATATCATCTTTCCAATCAAAATAATTGAATGGGGTGAGGATAGGCTTTGAAGAAGAGTATTCCATTGCAAGGAGCGAGTCAACTGATGAAGAGGAAGCTTGCATGCAGACTATAGTGAATGCAATTGCTGTAGGGAAGCTTGCATGCAAAAGATAGCGAGTGCAATTGGAGGAGACAATAAACCTGCAAATCACATCAAAACAACCACAATAAGGTCTAACAATCCACCCTTTGAGAGTTGCATCACACCTGGGATTGGATTTCAAGCAATGTTGAATGGGTCCAATGTATCAGATCCAGGAATTATGTGGTAACTCAAGCTTCTGGAGTGGTATTGGAATATTTTTCAAGCTTTGCATGCACAGGAGCGAATGCCCTTGAGATATCTCATGCCAAACTTTTTGCAATTTTTAGCAATTCAGTCAAATCTTCTTGTATAAACACCTGTAGAAAAGAGATCTTGTCCCTGCAATGGCTCTGATACCATGTAAAATTAGTCACAGCAGATCTAATGAACAAGTAAATCAATCACAACAGATGAACATAGAAAATATGGTGCAAAACTGTGCAAAACATGCAGCAGTGCTCTCTATCCCAGAAAGGGTGAATGAATTACAATACAAAAAGTCACAATGACTGAGCAATTCGAATTACCAAAGGAGGTCATTCAAATCACTGAATGGAGTAGCTTGACTCTATCTAGGAGTCCTCATCCATCATTGGTGGTGCTCATCAATCACAACAACCAGTCATCTAGGTGTCAATCTGAGTCTAACTGAGTGTAATAAGTGTAACTGAAGTGTGTAGCACTGATTCAGGATCTGGAGGCTCAGTGGGGGCGCATGGGAGGCTAACTGAAGTCAGAACAAGTCACCTAATCAAACTGGAGGTCAAACGGAAGAGATACAGTCAGTCGGGAGTGAAACTAGCCTCAAATAAGAGAGAATCAGAGCTAACTGAATGTAACTGAAGTGGAACTGCAGTGGTAGGTGAACAAGTGCGCCCTTCTCCGGCAGTAGGTGAGAAGTGGGCGCCTTTCAGCTTAGGAGGGCTAAAACTCTGTGGTAGGTGGCTCCCGGGTGCTAGAAGAAGTTGGATAAGGTGCTGGAGGCATATAACTGGTGACTGGGATGCATGCCAGTGCATGCAGGTGCATGCAAACCCTAGATTCTGCATGCAAACCCTAATTTGCATGCAGATCCAGAAAAAGATGATGTGGATATCCGAACAGCGCATGAGTTTGGAAATAAGAAAAGCTTACTTCACCCGTTTTTTAAAATCACAGCTTCTAGAAGGTTTACATGATTTCTTAAAAAACACGAGGTTTTAGAAAATGTGTTTTATTTCATAAATGGAATCAACAAAGTATGCACATTCTACGTCATAACGACTTTCTATATTTTGCGCATGCGTCCGGAAATAAGAAAAGCTTACTTCCACCGTTTTTTAAAATCACAGCTTCTAGAAGGTTTACATGATTTCTTAAAAAACACGAGTTTTTAGAAAATGTGTTTGATTTCCTAAATGGAATCTACAAAGTATGCACATTCTACGTCATAACGACTTTCTATAGTTTGCGCATGCGTCCGGAAATAAGAAAAGCTTACTTCCCCCGTTTTTTAAAATCACAGCTTCTAGAAGGTTTACATGATTTCTTAAAAAACACGAGTTTTTAGAAAATGTGTTTTATTTCATAAATGGAATCAACAAAGTATGCACATTCTACGTCATAACGACTTTCTATAGTTTACGCATGCCTTTGGAAATAAGAAAAGCTTACTTCCCCCGGTTTTTAAAATCACAGCTTCTAGAAGGTTTACATGATTTGTTAAAAAACACGAGTTTTTAGAAAATGTGTTTTATTTAATAAATGGAATCAACAAAGTGTGCACATTCTACATCATAACGACTTTCTATAGTTTGCGCATGCGTCCGGAAATAAGAAAAGCTTACTTCCACCCTTTTTTAAAATCACTGCTTCTAGAAGGTTTACATGATTTCGTAAAAAACACGAGTTTTTAGAAAATGTGTTTTATTTCATAAATGAAATCTACAAAGTATGCATATTCTACGTCATAACGACTTTCTATAGTTTCCGCATGCGTCCGGAAATAAGAAAAGCTTACTTCCACCGTTTTTTAAAATCACAGCTTCTAGAAGGTTTACATGATTTCGTAAAAAACACGAGTTTTTAGAAAATGTGTTTTATTTCATTAATGGAATCAACAAAGTATGCACATTCTACGTCATAACGAATTTCTATAGTTTGCGCATGCATTTGGAAATAAGAAAAGCTTACTTCCCCTGTTTTTTAATATCACAACTTCCAGAAGGTTTACATGATTTCTTGAAAAACACGAGTTTTTAGAAAATGTGTTTTATTTCGTAAATGGAATCAACAAAGTATGCACATTCTACGTCATAACGACTTTCTATAGTTTCGCATGCGTGCGGAAATAATAAAAGCATACTTCCACCGTTTTTTAAAATCACAGCTTCTAGAAGGTTTACATGATTTCGTAAAAAACACGAGTTTTTAGAAAATGTGTTTTATTACATAAACGGAATCTACAAAGTATGCACATTCTATGTCATATCGACTTTCTATAGTTTGCGCATGCATCCGAAAATAAGAAAAGCTTACTTCCACCGTTTTTTAAAATCACAGCTTCTAGAAGATTTACATGATTTCGTAAAAAACACGAGTTTTTAGAAAATGTGTTTTATTTCATAAATGGAATCTACAAAGTATGCACATTCTACGTCATAACGACTTTCTATAGTTTGCGCATGTGTCCGGAAATAAGAAAAGCTTACTTCCCCTGTTTTTTAAAATCACAGCTTCTAGAAGGCTTACATGATTTCTTAAAAAACACGAGTTTTTAGAAAATGTGTTTTAATTCATAAATGGAATCAACAAAGTATGCACATTCTACGTCATAACGACTTTCTATAGTTTGCGCATGCGTTTGGAAATAAGAAAAGCTTACTTCTCCCATTTTTTAAAATCACAGCTTCTAGAAGGTTTACATGATTTCTTAAAAAACACGAGTTGTTAGAAAATGTGTTTTATTTCATAAATGGAATCAACAAAGTATGCACATTCTACGTCATAACGACTTTCTATAGTTTGCGCATGCGTCCGGAAATAAGAAAAGCTTACTTCCACCGTTTTTTAAAATCAAAGCTTCTAGAAGGTTTACATGATTTCTTAAAAAACACGAGTTTTTAGAAAATGTGTTTTATTTCATAAATGGATTCAACAAGGTATGCACATTCTACGTCATAACGACTTTCTATAGTTTGCGCAAGCGTTTGGAAATAAGAAAAGCTTACCTCCCCCGTTTTTTAAAATCACAGCTTCTAAAAGGTTTACATGATTTCTTAAAAAACACGAGTTTTTAGAAAATGTGTTTTATTTCATAAATGGAATCAACAAAGTATGCACATTCTACGTCATAACTACTTTCTATAGTTTGCGCATGCGTCCGGAAATAAGAAAATCTTACTTCCACCGTTTTTTAAAATCAAAGCTTCTAGAAGGTTTACACGATTTCTTAAAAAACACGAGTTTTTAGAAAATGTGTTTTATTTCATAAATAGATTCAACAAAGTATGCACATTCTACGTCATAACGACTTTCTATAGTTTGCGCAAGCGTTTGGAAATAAGAAAAGCTTACTTCCCCCGTTTTTTAAAATCACAGCTTCTAAAAGGTTTACATGATTTCGTAAAAAACACGAGTTTTTAGAAAATGTGTTTTATTTCGTAAATGGAATCAACAAAGTATGCACATTCTACGTCATAACGACTTTCTATAGCTTGCACATGCATCCGGAAATAAGAAAAGCTTACTTCCCCTGTTTTTTAAAATCACAGCTTCTAGAAGGTTTGCATGATTTCTTAAAAAACACGAGTTTTTAGAAAATGTGTTTTATTTCATAAATGCACTCAACAAAGTATGCACATTCTACGTCATAACGAATTTCTATAGTTTGCGCATGCGTTTGGAAATAAGAAAAGCTTACTTCCCCTGTTTTTTAAAATCACAGCTTCTAGAAGGCTTACATGATTTCTTAAAAAACACGAGTTTTTAGAAAATGTGTTTTAATTCATAAATGGAATCAACAAAGTATGCACATTCTACGTCATAACGACTTTCTATAGTTTGCGCATGCGTTTGGAAATAAGAAAAGCTTACTTCTCCCATTTTTTAAAATCACAGCTTCTAGAAGGTTTACATGATTTCTTAAAAAACACGAGTTGTTAGAAAATGTGTTTTATTTCATAAATGGAATCAACAAAGTATGCACATTCTACGTCATAACGACTTTCTATAGTTTGCGCATGCGTCCGGAAATAAGAAAAGCTTACTTCCACCGTTTTTTAAAATCAAAGCTTCTAGAAGGTTTACATGATTTCTTAAAAAACACGAGTTTTTAGAAAATGTGTTTTATTTCATAAATGGATTCAACAAGGTATGCACATTCTACGTCATAACGACTTTCTATAGTTTGCGCAAGCGTTTGGAAATAAGAAAAGCTTACCTCCCCCGTTTTTTAAAATCACAGCTTCTAAAAGGTTTACATGATTTCTTAAAAAACACGAGTTTTTAGAAAATGTGTTTTATTTCATAAATGGAATCAACAAAGTATGCACATTCTACGTCATAACTACTTTCTATAGTTTGCGCATGCGTCCGGAAATAAGAAAATCTTACTTCCACCGTTTTTTAAAATCAAAGCTTCTAGAAGGTTTACACGATTTCTTAAAAAACACGAGTTTTTAGAAAATGTGTTTTATTTCATAAATAGATTCAACAAAGTATGCACATTCTACGTCATAACGACTTTCTATAGTTTGCGCAAGCGTTTGGAAATAAGAAAAGCTTACTTCCCCCGTTTTTTAAAATCACAGCTTCTAAAAGGTTTACATGATTTCGTAAAAAACACGAGTTTTTAGAAAATGTGTTTTATTTCGTAAATGGAATCAACAAAGTATGCACATTCTACGTCATAACGACTTTCTATAGCTTGCACATGCATCCGGAAATAAGAAAAGCTTACTTCCCCTGTTTTTTAAAATCACAGCTTCTAGAAGGTTTGCATGATTTCTTAAAAAACACGAGTTTTTAGAAAATGTGTTTTATTTCATAAATGCACTCAACAAAGTATGCACATTCTACGTCATAACGAATTTCTATAGTTTGCGCATGCGTTTGGAAATAAGAAAAGCTTACTTCCCCTGTTTTTTAATATCACAGCTTTCAGAAGGTTTACATGATTTCTTAAAAAACTCGAGTTTTTAGAAAATGTGTTTTATTTCATAAATGGAATCAAAAAAGTATGCACATTCTACGTCATAACAACTTTCTATAGTTTGCGCATGCGTTTGGAAATAAGAAAAGCTTACTTCCCCCGTTTTTTAAAATCACAGCTTCTAGAAGGTTTACATGATTTCTTAAAAAACACGAGTTTTTAGAAAATGTGTTTTATTTCATAAATGGAATCAACAAAGTATGCACATTCTACGTCATAACGTCTTTCTATAGTTTGCACATGCGTCCGGAAATAAGGAAAGCTTACTTCCACCATTTTTTAAAATCACAGCTTCTAGAAGGTTTACATGACTTATTAAAAAACATGACTTTTTAGAAAATGTGTTTTATTTCATAAATGGAATCAAGAAAGTATGCACATTCTACGTCATAATGACTTTCTACTGTTTGCGCATTCGTCCAGAATTAAGAAAAGCTTACTTCCACCGTTTTTTAAAATCACAGCTTCTAGAAGGTTTACATGATTTCGTAAAAAACACGAATTTTTAGAAAATGTGTTTTATTTCATAAATGGAAGCTACAAAGTATGCACATTCTACGTCATAACGATTTTCTATAGTTTGCGCATGCATCCGGAAATAAGAAGAGCTTACCTCCCCCGTTTTTTAAAATCACAGATTCTAGAAGTTTTGTATGATTTCTTAAAAAACACGAGTTTTTAGAAAATGTGTTTTATTAAATAAATGGAATCAACAAAGTATGCACATTCTACGTCATAACGACTTTCTATAATTTGCGCATGCGTTTGGAAATAAGAAAATCTTACTTCCCCCGTTTTTTAAAATCACAGCTTCCAGAAGGTTTACATGATTTCTTAAAAAACACGAGTTTTTAGAAAATGTGTTTTATTTCATATATGGAATCAACAAAGTATGCACATTCTACGTCATAACGATTTTCTATAGTTTGCGCATGCGTCCGGAAATAAGAAGAGCTTACCTCCCCCGTTTTTTAAAATCACAGATTCTAGAAGTTTTGCATGATTTCTTAAAAAAAACGAGTTTTTAGAAAATGTGTTTTATTAAATAAATGGAATCAACAAAGTATGCACATTCTACGTCATAATGACTTTCTATAATTTGCGCATGCGTTTGGAAATAAGAAAATCTTACTTCCCCCATTTTTAAAATCACAGCTTCCAGAAGGTTTACATGATTTCTTAAAAAACACGAGTTTTTAGAAAATGTGTTTTATTTCATAAATGGAATCTACAAAGTATGCACATTCTACGTCATAACGACTTTCTATAGTTTGCGCATCCGTCCGGAAATAAGAAAAGCTTACTTCCCCCGTTTTTTAAAATCACAGCCTCTAGAAGGTTTACATGATTTCTTAAAAAACACGAGTTTTTAGAAAATGTGTTTTATTTCATAAATGGAATCAACAAAGTATGCACATTCTATGTCATAACGACTTTCTATAGTTTGCGCAAGCGTTTGGAAATAAGAAAACCTTACTTCCCCCGTTTTTTCAAATCACAGCTTCTAGATGGTTTACATGATTTCTTAAAAAACACGAGTTTTTAGAAAATGTGTTTTATTTCATAAATGGAATCAACAAAGTATGCACATTCTACGTCATAACGACTTTCTATAGTTTGCGCATGCGTCCGGAAATAAGAAAAGCTTACTTCCACCGTTTCTTAAAATCACAGCTTCTAGAAGGTTTACATGACTTCGTAAAAAATACGAGTTTTTAGAAAATGTGTTTTATTTCATGAGTGGAATCTACAAAGTATGCACATTCTACGTCATAACGACTTTCTATAGTTTGCGCATGCGTCTGGAAATAAGAAAAGCTTACTTCCCCCATTTTTTAAAATCACAGCTTCTAGAAGGATTACATGATTTCGTAAAAAACACGAGTTTTTAGAAAATGGGTTTTATTTCATAAATGGAATCTACAAAGTATGCCCATTCTACGTCATAACGACTTTCTATAGTTTGCGCATGTGTCCGGAAATAAGAAACGCTTACTTCCCCCTTTTTTTAAAATCACAGCTTCTAGAAGGTTTACATGATTTATTAAAAAATACGAGTTTTTAGAAATTGTGTTGTATTTCATAAATGGAATCAACAAAGTATGTACATTTAATGTCATAGCGACTTTCTATAGTTTGCGCATTCGTGCGGAAATAAGAAAAGCTTACTTCCACCATTTTTTAAAATCACAGCTTCTAGAAGGTTTACATGATTTCGTAAAAAACACGAGTTTTTAGAAAATGTGTTTTATTTCATAAATGGAATCAACACAGTATGCACATTCTACATCATAACGACTTTCTATAGTTTGCGCATGCGTCCCGAAATAAGAAAAGCTTACTTCCCCCATTTTTTAAAATCACAACTTCTAGAAGGTTTACATGATTTCTTAAAAAACACGAGTTTTTAGAAAATGTGTTTTATTTAATAAATGGAATCAACAAAGTATGCACATTCTACGTCATAACGACTTTCTATAGTTTGCGCATGCGTCTGGAAATAAGAAAAGCTTACTTCCACCGTATTTTAAAATCACAGCTTCTATAAGGTTTACACGATTTCTTAAAAAACACGAGTTTTTAGAAAATGTGTTTTATTTCATAAATGGAATCAACAAAGTATGCACATTCTACATCATAACGACTTTCTATAGTTTGCGCATTCTTCAGGAAATAAGAAAAGCTTACTTCCACCGTTTTTTAAAATCACAGCTTCTAGAAGGTTTACATGATTTCGTAAAAAACACGAGTTTTTAGAAAATGTGTTTTATTTCCTAAATGGAATCTACAAAGTATGTACATTCTACGTCATAACGACTTTCTCTAGTTTGCGCATGCGTCCAGAAATAAGAAAAGCTTACTTCCCCGGTTTTTTAAAATCAAAGCTTCTAGATGGTTTACATGATTTCTTAAAAAACATGAGTTTTTAGAATATCTGTTTTATTTCATAAATGGAATCAACAAAGGATGCCCATTCTACGTCATAACGACTTTCTATAGTTTGCGCATGCGTTTGGAAATAAGAAAAGCTTACTTCCCCCGTTTTTTAAAATCACAGCTTCTAGAAGGTTTACATGATTTGTTAAAAAACACGAGTTTTTAGAAAATATGTTTTGTTTAATAAATGGAATCAACAAAGTATGCACATTCTACGTCATACCGACTTTCTATAGTTTGCGCATGCGTCCAGATATAAGTAAAGCTTACTTCCACCGTTTTTTAAAATCACAGCTTCTAGAAGGTTTACATGATTTCGTAAAAAACACGAGTTTTTAGAATATGTGTTTTATTTCGTAAATGGAATCTACAAAGTATGCACATTCTACGTCATAACGACTTTCTATAGTTTGCGCATGCGTCCGGAAATAAGAAAAGCTTACTTCCCCCGTTTTTTAAAATCACAGCTTCTAGAAGGTTTACATGATTTCTTAAAATACATGAGTTTTTAGAAAATGTGTTTTATTTCATAAATGGAATCAACAAAGTATGTACATTCTACGTCATAACGACTTTGTATAGTTTGCGCATTCTTCCGGAAATAAGAAAAGCTTACTTCCACCGTTTTTTAAAATCACAGCTTCTAAAAGGTTTACATGATTTCGTAAAAAACACGAGTTTTTAGAAAATGTGTTTTATTTCCTAAATGGAATCTACAAAGTATGCACATTCTACGTCATAACGACTTTCTATAGTTTGCGCATTCGTCCGGAAATAAGAAAAGCTTACTTCCCCCATTTTTTAAAATCACAGCTTCTAGAAGGTTTACATGATTTCTGAAAAAACACGAGTATTTATAAAATGTGTTTTATTTCATAAATGGAATCAACAAAGTATGCACATTCTACGTCATAACGACTTTCTATAGTTTGCGCATGCGTTTGGAAATAAGAAAAGCTTACTTCCACCGTTTTTTAAAATCACAGCTTCTAGAAGGTTTACATGATTTTGTAAAAAACATGAGTTTTTAGAAAATGTGTTTTATTTCATAAATGGAATCTACAAAGTATGCACATTCTACATCATAACGACTTTCTATAGTTTGCGCATGCGTCCAGAAATAAGAAAAGCTTACTTCCACCGTTTTTTAAAATCATAGTTTCTAGAAGGTTTTGCATGATTTCGTAAAAAACACGAGTTTTTAGAAAATGTGTTTTATTTCATAAATGGAATCTACAAAGTATGCACATTGTACATCATAACGACTTTCTATAATTTGCACAAGCGTTTGGAAATAAGAAACGCTTACTACCCCCATTTTTTAAAATCACATCTTCTAGAAGGTTTACATGATTTCTTAAAAAACATGAGTTTTTAGAAATTGTGTTTTATTTCATAAATGGAATCAACAAAGTATGTACATTCTACGTCATAACGACTTTCTATAGTTTGCGCATTCGTCAGGAAATAAGAAAAGCTTACTTCCACCGTGTTTTAAAATCACAGCTTCTAGAAGGTTTACATGATTTCTTAAAAAACACGAGTTTTTAGAAAATGTGTTTGATTTCCTTAATGGAATCTACAAAGTATGCACATTCTACGTCATAACGACTTTCTATAGTTTGCGCATGCGTTTGGAAATAAGAAAAGCTTACTTCCCCCGTTTTTTAAAATCACAGCTTCTAGAAGGTTTACATGATTTGTTAAAAAACACAAGTTTTTAGAAAATGTGTTTTATTTAATAAATGGAATCAACAAAGTATGCACATTCTACGTCATAACGACTTTCTATAGTTTGCGCATGCGTCCGGAAATAAGAAAAGCTTACTTCCACCGTTTTTTAAAATCACAGCTTCTAGAAGAATTACATGATTTCGTAAAAAACATGAGTTTTTAGAAAATGTGTTTTATTTCCTAAATGGAATCTACAAAGTATGCACATTCTACTTCATAACGACTTTCTATAGTTTGTACATGCGTCCGGAAATAAGAAAAGCTTACTTCCCCCGTTTTTTAAAATCATAGCTTCTAGATGGTTTACATGATTTCTTAAAAAACACGAGTTTTTAGAAAATGTGTTTTATTTCATAAATGGAATCAACAAAGTATGCACAGTGTGTTAAGATTTAATATGATAAGACAGAAAATAGCAGCATTACATTCCATTTCACAATAATAGCATATATAGGATCACTGATGAAATAACAAGCACAGCATAAACACAAGAGACAGAGATTTATCCTGGGAAACCCTCATGGGGTAGAAAACCCAGCAAAGCTTCCTCAATATAGATGACCAGCAATATACAAAGATGAAACCCTGAGACATGATCTCCTCCTCCACAATAGCAGGCATCTCCTCCACAAGTGCGCTATCCTCAAGTGTGTGTGTCAAATGAGGAACACACCTCCTCTATTTATACACTACACTGACATATCTTTTACACAAGTACACGTAGGCTCGTATTTAACCAGTGGGTTAAATACCCCACTACAACTGACTGGGCCGACTCCTCTAGGGTGGTCTAATAACCCTTTGACCCACATAACACATACAGGGCCGACTTCCACTAGGGAAGTCTAAAAAACCGAGTTACCACGTTCCAACGGAGTAATAAACATCTCTGGAATAATAAAGTACACTTATAATATTCTTTGAAGTTACAATATCTCAACACTCCCCCTTAACGAGAAGGATATTATAACAACATCCGGAGGACCAACGAGTCATACATCATACATGATACATCTGTAAATCATTGGAAGGTTTCTCAACATCATCAGTAACTCAACCAGTTACTGGAACATCTTCAATACTAGAACATCAACATCTTCAGTACTGAGTCTTTATCTTCTGCAGTACTCAAACAGCTACAGCAACATCAATATCTGAATCCTCATGATCGTCAGCATCGTCATCACACGATCATCAGCATCGTCATCACATGATCATCATCATCGTCATCACACGATCATCAGCATCGTCATCATACGAATATCAGCATCATCATCATACGATCAACAGCATCATCATCAGCATCATCATCACACAATCATCAGCATCGTCATCACACGATCATCAGCATCGTCATCACACAATCATCAGCATCGTCATCATACGAATATCAGCATCATCATCATACGATCAACAGCATTGTCATGAGCATCATCATCACACGATCATCAGCATCATCATCACACGATCATCAGCATCGTCATCACATGATCAGCATCATCATCAACATCATCATCACACGATCATATTACAGGATGATCAATCCTGCTCTCTTTAGGACATAGGTCCATGGATGATACAATCCAGATCAAGTTCCAGGATGATCAATCCTTATCTCTTTAAGACAAGTCTCATGTCTAGGGACGATATAATCCCAACCACAGTGCCAGTCCTTTTTCATACTGGATGTGACCTAGATCAGATCTAGGATTTACCGCCACAGAGCCAGTCCTCTTTCATACTGGATGTGTCACGTCTACAGAGCCAGCCCTGTTTCATGCTGGATGTATCACATCTACAGAGCCAACCCTGTTTCATGCTGGATGTATCACATCTACAGAGCCAGCCCTGTTTCATGCTAGATGTATCACATCTACAGAGCCAGCCCTGTTTCATGCTGGATGTATCACATCTACAGAGCCAGCCCTGTTTCATGCTGGATGTATCACATCTACAGAGCCAGCCCTGTTTCATGCTGGATGTATCACAACTACAGAGCTAGCCCTGTTTCATGCTGGATGTATCACATCTACAGAGCAAGCCTTGTTTCATGCTGGATGTATCACATCTACAGAGCCAGCCCTGTTTCATGCTGGATGTAACCTAGAGCAATCCTAGGATTTGTCACGTACATTTTGAACCGAGGTCCAGGGATGATCCAGTCCTATCGTGTACCTTTTGAACCGAACTCCAGGGATGATCCAGTCCTATCGTTCTGTTATCAGAGACCTCATGTCTACGGCTCTTCTTTAGGACTGAAGTCCGGGAATGATCCAATCCCCTCACATGTTCACTAAGAACTTCATTTTCGAAGACATACGTCTACGGCTCTTCTTTTGGACTGAAGTCCAGGAATGATCCAATCCCTTCACATGTTCACCAAGAACTTCATTTTCGAAGACATACGTCTACGGCTCTTCTTTCGGACTGAAGTCCAGGAATGATCCAATCCCTTCACATGTTCACCAAGAACTTCATTTTCGAAGACATACGTCTGCGGCTCTTCTTTCGGACTGAAGTCCAGGAATGATCCAATCCCTTCACATGTTCACCAAGAACTTCATTTTCGAAGACATACGTCTACGGCTCTTCTTTCGGACTGAAGTCCAGGAATGATCCAATCCCTTCACATGTTCACCAAGAACTTCATTTTCGAAGACATACGTCTACGGCTCTTCTTTCGGACTGAAGTCCAGGAATGATCCAATCCCTTCACATGTTGTATACCAAAAACATGTATCCTCATCACCAAAACATGTATCATCATCATCAAAACATGTATCATCAAAACATGGATAATCATCATCAAAACATGTATCATCATCATCAAAACATGTATAATCAAAACATGTATCATCAAAACATGTATCATCATAATATAAGAGTCCTAAATCTAAATAATTCTAAATAACTAAATGCAATAAAAAATAACCTCATCATTGATGAGACAGACTAGTTATTAGAAACTATGCTACTCCCCCTTTCGAGGAAGGTCCCTTTTGAACTACACCAAGCTTGTCTCGGAAATCTTTACTCGAGACAGAGGTTTAGTCAAGATATTAGCAATCTGATCCTCAATGCTTATATACTCGATCTTGATAGCTCCTCTTTGCACCACATCTCGTATATAGAAGTATCGGATCTCTATGTGTTATTGACTTATCGTGGAATACAAGATTTTCTATCTTGATTCATTTCTAAGTCAAACACTCCATATAATAGTTTCTGAAGCCACACTGCTTCACAGCTGGCAGAGCAGACAACTATATATATATTCTGCTTTAGCAGTACTGAGAGCCACACTAGATTGTTCCTTGCTGAACCATGAGATCATGGCAGATTCAAGACTATAACATCCACCTGATGTACTCTTTCTGTCTGAGGCACTTCCTACCCAATCAGAATTTGAGTAACCATGTAAACGGAGTTCATGACCTCCAAGATAATATAGACCAAAATCTATTGTATCTTTTAGGTGCCTCACTACATGCTTTGTAGTTATTAAGTGAACCTTTCTAGGTTCTACTAGACACTGACTTAGGGTATTTGCAGCAAAGCATATATCTGGCCTAGTATTTGTTAAATACATCAATGACCCAATGATTTTTCTATATAGGGTTAGGTCCACTAAATACGATGAGTCATTAACTAACAACTTCAAGTTGGAGTCCACGGGAGTGGCCATGGATTTATACTCCAACATATCAAATCTTTTAGAAACTTCACAGCATACTTACCTTGAATTAAAAGATTCCTTTTGGATATTGCCATACTTCTAGACCTAAGAAGTAGTGCATTAATCCGAGATCTTTCATTTTCGTTTCTGCAGCCATTTTCATGACCTGTTTCTCATTCCTTGTCAGAAAGAGATCATCGTCATACAATAATGGTATGATAGGTTCATCATCCACAACCTTAAGGTAAAGGTTAGGAACAACTTTACTTCTGGTAAAGCCCAAGCTTTGTCATGAAGCTGTCAATTGTCCATTATTCACACTCAGCATTGAGTGATCTTCTGCATATCTATCTGTGCCATCTCTCGTCAAATGGGTCTACTAATATGAGCCTCAAAATCATTCGAACTCTGTGGTGAGTTCCTTCTTGCATTCCACATCACCCATACCGATCCTGGGAACCCATGCAGAACCTGATTACATTATTAAGAGAATGGTCTTATCTAGTCCCTCGGAGCAAAACATCTCATCATGATTCTCTTCCTCTTTCTAAGAGAATCTCTTAACCACAAGCTTTCTATAGTGTGTTTGATTTGTAAATCTTTTGTTGAGCATCCATCGCTTGTTCAGAGTTCATCATTCATCATGATCTTTCCTACAAATCAAAATTAAGTACATGATTAGTAATACTTCATAATCATCAAATCATATTGATATGATAACCTATTATGCATACATATATCATTTACATAGTTATGCAACTATTTTGACCAATACTTTGGCACAACACTTTCCCATATCCTATATGCATACAGTGGCTATCTAGATGCCTTCCATCTCTACCAGAACATACTATCGAGAGTGTGCACAACTCTCAGCATGTCAGCAAAGAGGTTTCATTCTAGACAAGCAACAATGGAATGTTTGTCCAATTTACCAATCATATGCATATTAGTAGTATACTGTTCAATGCTTTATGAATGTTTACACACAGCATGATATATTCTAGGAATACAAATATGCATACAAGCAATATCATTTACTATTTCTAATAACAACCCAAATACTTATCTTTTATGTTTGTGTGGTTGCCTCCCGCTTGATCTTCTGTATGTCTTCTGAACTTCTATTCATTCTGTACCACTGTGCATGCTCAAGTGTACAATAGTGTCATCCTCATGATCTCATACACAACATACATTCATTAGTATATTCTCAATATTATCAAAACATTCTAATTCTAAATAATCTTGAATATGTACAGTCATGATCATTAGTATTCATGGTTTCAAGGAAGTCTTCTTTTACTCATGCATATTCTTGTTTGATCTAGTTAGTTAAATCATCAACCAAGATAAGAGACATAATATGCATAAAACCTTGATTACTAACCAATCATACCAAGTATACTTACACAAGGTAAGATTCTAACATGACATAGGAAAACATACCTGGATTAGTCTACCTACTAGTTATGTACAACATACCTAAACAATCTCTTCAATGATTTAGAGATCCTGAGCTAGAAACTGCATGTCTCGTAGGTTAAATATGATATAACAAAGTCATACATACCTCATGAGTCTTTGTCTTCATGTTGTCATGGTCATGGAACTTGATTTGTCTTTTGTGATGTACCTGTGTCTTGTTAGCAGACAACATCAACCTCACACAACACCAAAATGCATAAGTACAATCATATAGCCCTAATCAATGAATGTCTTCGATCATTCACATGCATTCATATTGTTACTAGGGTGATAAGACAATTAATAACATTAATCAAGATTGTACTAATAAATAACATGAAGACAAACACATTATGAACTTAATCAAGAATCAGATTTCAAGGCATACCTTAACCTCCTTAAGTCATACCTGTCGAGACTTTTTGTAGTCTTATTATGTAAGGCCTTAGCCTCAACTCCCCCTGAAACTTGATCTGGAGCTTGATTAGGGTTTGCTAGAGAAACCCTAAAAATTCAATCTTTGACTTTCACACTTCTGAATGGATGGAAGAATGTGTCTTGCTAGCATTCTTCAATTTTGAAATCTCCAAAATTTGACCCCTCAAAATTGCCTTCGAAACTTCTGGATCTTCTAGACAGGAACCCGAACTAGGGTTTGATGAAGCCCACCCTTCTGTCCAATCAGAAGGTTTGATCCAAGGCTCTAAACTCTTATTTTTCTGAGGAGCTTCCAGCCGTGGACTCCGATTCCAAAAATTCTAACTTTCTCCGAAACCCTAAATTCCGGAAGCCATGAATAAAGGTGCTCCAAAAATAATTCTGTTTTGACAGAAATATGCACCTGATTGTTTCTGTTATAACTCTGAAATTTTTGCTCCACGGGGTTTGAAACCTTTTTTCTACAGTAGCCTGACCTGTCATCTTTCCATCCTGACAGGTCTGACCTCAATTGGGTTTTCTGAGAGAGAGTTATGCCAAGTGTCGCAACGTGACCTGTTTATGGGATAAAACAGGAGAGCGAAATTGTACGGAATTCCATGTGTCACTGTTTGAACTTCGGCCCCTGAAAACGTTTTTTGAGATATCTTGACCTGTTATCTTTCCATCCTGACAGGTCTGACCTCAATTGGACTCTCTGAGAGAGAGTTATGCCAAGTGTTGCAACGTGACCTGTTTATGGGATAAAAAAGGAGAGCGCACTTGTACGGCATGCCACATGTCACTGGTTCACCTTCGGCCTCTGAACAAGTTTCCTGAGATAGTACAGTCTGTGTACTACCTATCACTTTTTACGAAATTTCATTTGGAGCTTCCTAGCCCAAGTTATGACCTTTTTCCCAAGGTCACCTGAGTTTGACCGAGATCTCGAAGAGGCAGAAACCCTAACTTGTACTGATCATAACTTACAAAGTACAACGAATCTGAGGATTCCCTTTGGACACAAGGTACCTGGGGATGTTATCTTCTAGATGTAATCTTTTCAGACCCTGAAACTTCGCCAAAATGGAGTTATAGTGAAAGTGCCACGATGACTGGTTTTTGCTATGTAAAACCCTAACCTTCAAATTGTCGTAAGCAAAGCAAGTGTTGTAAGTGCCATACCTTGTCTTCCTTCAGGTTAGCTCTGATACCATGTTAAGATTTAATATGATAAGACATAAAACAGCAGCATTACATTCCATTTCACAATAATAGCATATATAGGATCACTGAAGAAACAACAAGCACAGCATAAACACAAGAGACAGAGATTTATCCTGGGAAACCCTCATGGGGTAGAAAACCTAGCAAAGCTTCCTCAATATAGATGACCAGCAATATACAAAGATGAAACCCTGAGACATGATCTCCTCCTCCACAATAGCAGACATCTCCTCCACAAGTGCGCTATCCTCAAGTGTGTGTGTCAAATGAGGAACACACCTCCTCTATTTATACACTACACTGACATATCTTTTACACAAGTACACGTAGGCTCGTATTTAACCAGTGGGTTAAATACCCCACTACAACTGACTGGGCTGACCCCTCTAGGGTGGTCTAATAACCCTTTGACCCACATAACACATACAGGGCCGACTTCCACTAGGGAAGTCTAATAACCCGAGTTACCACATTCCAACGGAGGAATAAACATCTCCGGAATAATAAAGTACACTTATAATATTCTTTGAAGTTACAATATCTCAACACATTGTACGTCATAACGACTTTCTATAGTTTGCGCAAGCGTTTGGAAATAAGAAAAGCTTACTTCCCCCGTTTTTTAAAATCACAGCTTCTAGAAGGTTTACATGATTTCTTCGAAAACACGAGTTTTTAGAAAAAGTGTTTTATTTCAGAAATGGAATCAACAAAGTATGCACATTCTATGTCATAACAACTTTCTATAGTTTGCGCATGCATTTGGAAATAATGTAGTGCTCCGGTTTTTACAGCAGAGCACTATGTAAAATTTCAGGGTTAATTTTCTACGTTTTAAACTTTATCAGTTTATGGAAGTAAATTTCTAAGAATTGCTATGTGCCTAAATAATATTTAGTGTACTGTCGTGTTTTCACTAACCTTACATTCGTAATTTAAAATAAACAAACATATCGTTATTTTCTTTTCAACAATCATATTCCAGCATAAGAATAGGTTTCACAACTTAGTAAATCAGTAAATAGCAAGTTATGCATGTTTACAGTAAGATTTTAGCATAATAATCAAATAACGTAAATGACAAGGAAATTACCTGATGCTGATGCTAACCGTAGGTTGTATCACCTCTTAGACAGCCAAACTGAAGTGTCCACCCTACTGACCAGCTATTATCTTGCTGGCCCTTGGAAATCAAAGGATTTCCAAGCCCTCGAGCCCACAATCTGATAATCCCGAGAGCAGTGTTTTCTTCTGTTCTCAAAACCTTTCTGTTCTCCCAACTTCTTTCTTTCCCCAAACAAAAAACCTCCCCTTTCTCCAAGCTCCCCCCCTCTATATAATTTCCCTTCCTCGAGAATATCTTGGGCTTACTCCACCGCCCCAAAATCCCCCTCTCGAGCCCCTCAACATTTACTCCTATCACCAGTTCATTCATACGCGGTTCTTTATAAAAATGTATAATTAATTACTCTCATGGAAAAATTAGTTGGTTTTGGATTGACGGTCGTAAGTATTTATTACGGTGGGGATTATCACCCAAAGGTTATCCATTCGGGACAAGCTTCATTAAATACAAGTCTATTCGCTATCCTTGGTATTTAATGTTATTAATGTAATTAATAAAATATTATATAATTAGTTGCCCCTTTTCAACTTGGACATGATGTGTCTTAATGGTCCACCTTATCCGTCGAGACTACTTAGCTTGAGGTTTAAATTCCAAGATTAACATTGAATAATTAAATAACCATTTTCCATCACATCACGTTTATTCCAAAAATGATTATCCTATTATGGCTAACTTTTGAAATGGAGATAATCACACAATATTAATTTATAAATCAATATTTTAAATCTTACTTATATTGCAATTGTTACGATAGGGATATATAGATGTTGCTGGAATATTATTAATTAAGTAATAATAATAATTAGATCAGCATTTACTAATTAATAATAATAATTAAATCACCATTTAACAATAATAAAAGGTGAATTAATCATAGTATTCTTAATTATTTGTTTATCACATGAGTACCCTATCATCAACATAGCATCCTTGTTCTTATAAACAAAGCACTTGCGAGGGCTTAAACAATTTTACTAATTAATTAGACACTATCATTACCCTATTCACAACAGTTCTCCTATGACAATGTTAACTGACGACACTTGTCTTAGTTTATTATTACAATGTTTTCATATAATTACTAATTCACTTATTTACACATTGACAACCTAACCATTCATTACCTTAGTTGATTGATGTATCCTTAACTGAGTTATCTATGACATTTATACTACTATTCAAGCATGACAAGTATGTTATACACCAGTAATATTGTACACGTACAAGGTGTGCATGCATTGCCAGTGTATGCACATGTCGGATATGTACTATAAACAGACCCCATTCCGCCTATGCATACTTGCTAACTAATAATAGTATCTACCCCCATGCAGAAGAGCAAGCATAATATATAGTATAATTACTTTAACATCCTCGGTTATTTAACAGTTAACCCTTTACGATTTAACATCATTCTCTTTATCTTTACATTAGTTTAATCAATCATGTACAAGGAAGGGTGCCTACTTCCACTAACTCGGAATCAAGGAATACTAAACCCCCAACAGTACTAACTAACACATCCTCCCATCATAACCTACGTCCAGCATCCTCCCTATCCTTCCTCTGCTAGTACAACAGTGGATGTCGGACTCACCGATCTGACCACATAGAACTTGAGAGCGATATCGTCAGCTGAACAGCGGACCTATCCTCCCCTAGCAGGAATCCGACCATCGTCATCACAACAACATGGGGAGCATGTCTCAGCACGGCCCTCCCACGACCTCGGGTCTCATGGAAACATAGGGTGGGAAACACATCCATCCCTCTCAACATACTGGGCCTACGCCCTTATCAACTCATACTTGCTGCTATCGGGATTATCAGTTTGTGTTATCGTATCCTCATTTTGGCTGCTAAGGTTTGCTGTATGAACATGTTTTTCCTTTCCAATATATATCAGATCAAGTAACTGGCTATCCCATAGCCCTTGTGTCCTGTAGGTTAGTGTTTTGCAAAATATAATTTATAGAAAGCATTTTCCATTGATCGCCAATTGATCCATGTTATCATTTCATTTCATGTAACCTTTTAGCTCATCATAGATACATATAACATTTCAATAATTCATATAAGAAGATGGTATCCACGTACCGAATCATATATTTCACATTTCATTAATGAAAACATATAAACATATACTGCAATCGTAAAATAAGGAAATCATATGATAATCATGACATCATAATCGCATAACATAGTAACATCATAATCATGGTGAAATCATAAAACAGAGTAACATCATATAACGAGGTCCAATATAGTTTACTCAGTCGAGCTGAGTTCAACAGAATATATAAGAAATAAAGTATGGTGTGTCTAACTAATAAATATGCCAAATCAAAATATGGGCATTACATACACCCACCCTTCGGGAAACTTCGTCCCGAAGTTATGGTCAAAATAGTGAGGGAAAATCTCGACGCATGGTCTCTGCGTCCTCCCAGGTAGCAGACCCGGGGCTATACTTGTCCCATTGGACCTTAACCTGGTCCACATGGCGACTACGGAGCTGTCGAACCCTACGATCAAGTATACGTAATGGTTTGACCCTGAAGGTTCCCTCGTCCGAGACCTGCAATTCCTTCCAATGAATTTTGTGAGTCTCATCAGCTATGTAATGTCGCAATACAGAAACATGAAATACATTATGAGTTTTATGCAAGTGGGGGTGGCAGCGCAAGACGATAAGCAACTGGTCCGATTTTCTCAAGAATCTCAAATGGACCTATAAAGCGAGGTGACAGCTTGGTACCCTTCCCAAACCGAATGGTACTTTTATTTGGTCTGATGCGAATAAATACACGATCCCCTACTTCATAAGTTCTATCTGATCTGTGTGCATCAATGTAACTCTTTTGCCTATCCTGTGCTTCCTTCAACCGCTGCCTAATTTGTAACACTTGCTCCTCCATTTCCTGAATCAATTCAGGCCCAATTAAAACTCGATCCTCTAACCTATCCCAACTGAGTGGTGTCCTGCACGGCCTCCCATACAATGCCTGATATGGCGGCATACCAATGGAGCTGTGATGACCATTATTGTATGCAAACTCCACTAAAGGAAGATATTTCTCCCACTGTGTCTGTTGATCCATAACATACATCCTAAGCATGTCCTCCATCACTTGATTCACCCTCTCAGTCTGTCCATCTGTCTCGGGGTGATAAGCTGAGCTTAACTTCAATTGTGTCCCTAATGCTGATTGCATGCTTGTCCAAAATCTGGAGGTGAACTAAGGGTCTCTGTCCGAGATTATCTTCTTAGGAACTCCATGAAGACGTACAATCTCATTTATGAATACCCTTGCCACATCTGTCACATCATAGGTGTCTTTGACTGGAATGAAGTGAGCACTTTTGGTCAGTTTGTCGACTACCACCAAAATAGCATTATGTCTCAGAGATGTGAGTGGTAATCCTACAACGAAGTCCATGGAAATGACTTCCCATTTAGTCATAGGAATATCATGCGGTTGTAGGAGACCGGCCGGGTGATGGTGATCTGCCTTCACTTGTTGACACTCAAGGCACTTCGAAACAAAATCCACTACATCCATCTTCATACCTGGCCAAAAGAAGAGTTGCTTCATGTCAGCATACATCTTCTTCACTCCTGGGTGTGCACAGTAATGTGATCTATGGGCCTCTCTAAGGATTGTTTTCCTGATATCACCTTTCTTAGGAACATACATCCTTCCCTGATACCGCAACAACCCATCTTCCTCAAGATGGTACCCATCATACTTCAATTCCTGTTTCTTTCCATTCTGAATAGCTGAGGTTACTTTTAGATACCAACTATCGCCCAATAGTTGTCCTAGTACCCTTTCCCTCAAGTCAACCTTCAAGGGAATTAAGGAGAAAAGTCTCGGCCTTCGGCTTAGAGCGTCTGCCACCACATTCTCCTTTCCTTTGATGTAAGAGATACCAAAGTCATACTCACTCATGAACTCACTCCATCTCCTTTGCCTAGCATTCAAATCCCTTTGGGTAGATATGTACTGCAAGCTCTGATGGTCTGTTTTAAGGGTGAAGCTTCTACCAACTAGGTAGTGCCTCCATAATTTTAGTGCCAACATTACTGCTGCCAATTCTAGATCATGCGTGGCATACTGCTCCTCATGAGGTTTCAACTTTCGAGATGCATAAGCTATTACCCCACCTTCCTGCATCAACACCACTCCTAATCCTTGCTTCGAGGCATCGGTGCATACCATGAAATCTTTATCCATGTCTGGTACCCACAAGATCGGTGCACTTGTCAACAATCTTTTTAACTCTGTAAAAGCGGCATCGCATTCATCGGTCCATTCATACCGGATTCCCTTGCGTTGCAAGGTGGTAATAGGTTTTGCAATTTTAGAAATTCCTTCCACAAACCTCCGGTAATAGCCTGCTAACCCCATGAAGCTGCGCACCTCATGAGCATTCCTTGGAATTGGCCAATATTCAATGGCCTTTACCTTTTCTGGGTCTACAGAGATCCCTTCACCTGAGATGATGTGCCCCAAGTAGTGAATCTCTTTTTGGAAGAAGGAACACTTTGACAATTTACCGTAAAGTTTATGTTCCTTTAAGCATGTCAAGACTAACCGCAAGTGTTCCTCGTGCTCCTTTTCATTCTTAGAATAGATAAGAATATCATCTAAGAAGACCTGAACAAAGCGGTCCAAGTATTTTCGGAAGACCCCATTCATGAGTCTCATGAATACAGCTGGAGCATTGGTCAAACCAAATGGTACCACTACAAACTCGTAATGCCCAAATCGAGTTCAAAAGGCAGTCTTAGGAATGTCGCCTTCCTTGATCCTCAACTGGTGATATCCTGATCGCAAATCAATCTTTGAGAAGACTGACGCACCTTTCATTTGATCAAAGAGGTCATCAATTCTTGGTATGGGATACCTGTTCTTCACGGTGGCCTTGTTCAAATCTCTGTAATCTATGCACAGTCGTAGAGATCCATCCTTCTTCTTAACGAAGATCACTGGTGCTCCCCATGGTGAGATACTAGGTCTAATCAGTCCCAAATCTAGCAATTCTTTTAACTGGATCTGTAACTCACGGAGCTCTGGAGTTGTCATTCTATAAGGAGTTTTTGAGATAGGTTCTGCACCAGGTTTTAGTTCGATTGTGAAATCGAGCTCTCTTTCTGGAGGTAGTCCTGGTAATTCCTTTGGAAAGACATCCTTGAACTCAGAAAGTACTGGGTAAGAATTCAAGGAAGGTCCTTTACTATCGCTCACGGCCTCCACTACGAACAACTGGCATCCTTGTCTTAGGCACCGCTTAGCTTTCACCATAGAGATGAAACGGAGGGATACCTTCCTCTTCAAGCCTTGGATTTGAATTGTCCTTCCCTCATCATCGAGGCACAACACCTTCTTTGCATAGCAGTCTATGAAAGCTCTATGGTCTTCTAACCAATCCATGCCAATAATGAGGTCATAAGTCCCCAAATTGGTGACATAAGCATCCAACTTAGTGGTGCAAACTCCTAAGTCAACCCCACAACCTCTCACTTTAAGACCTACTGGTTGCTTAGTTCCTGAAGCCATTTCAACCAGTTTGAAATCATCGTGCTCGTAGGCTGTCAACCCACATTTATCTAATGCAAATGGTGAAATAAAACTATCAGTTGCTCCTGGATCAAACAAAATTTTAAGTTTGACATTGTTTACATTACCAGTGGATTCTACTACGGTAGACTGATGTTCTGCCTGGTGGTTATGCACCGCTGCATGAATCCGATGACTGTTACCCGAACTATCCATGGGTGCCTTTCCTTCCCTGTGCCTGCTGCTTGACTGACCCTTGGGACAGTCTCGCTGGAAATGAGGACCTCCGCATCCCCAACAAGAGAGATTGGGAGGGGCTTGCCTGTTGCTCGAAGGAATCCTTTGAGATGAGTTCCTTCCCCTGGTTCCTCTAAAACCCCTTGCTCCTCTATAGGAACTTCCCTGTGTACGTCCCTGGCTTTGGTGGGTTGCGGACGATGCCTCCGAGATTGAGTTAACTGAAGTATTACCCCTCGGTGTGAATCGGTTACCATAAGGAGGAGGTCTAGATTGTCCTCCCCTGAAGTAAGGACGTGATGCCTTCCCTGAAACATACTGATTGGTTCCTGTCAACTTACTGCCCCCTTTTCCATCTGACATATCAGCTGCATAACGAGCATACTCAACTGCCATGGCAACTGAAGTTGGCTTCCACATCCGCACAGCAGCTCTAATCTTGTAGTTAAGTCCATACACAAAACGCTCTACCTGACAATCATCTGCATCTAGGTAAGGAACATATTTTACCAGTTCCATAAACCGAGATTCATACTCCTCCACCGTCTTGTCTCCCTGTACTAAGGCATGGAGTGCACCTGCTTGTTCTTCCTTGTAATAATTTGGCAAATACTTCATGTGGAACCTCTCCTCGAACAGTTCCCAAGAAGTTGTAAGAGGAGTAAGGTGCAACTGCTTCTCGAGATCTGACCACCAATTCAAAGCATCACCTTTAAGCTGAAAGACAGCCATCCTAGCCTTGGAACTAGATGTTTACTCATTCAATGCGAAGCATTTCTTCATGCCTTCCAGCCATGCTTCGGCATGCTTACCGGGTCGTCCTCCTGAAAACTCTGGAACTTTTATCTTTTGTAACTCCCTCGATATGTCCTGAAGCGGTTCCAGTCTTGGGCCATGTGCCCTTTCAGAGTTCTCTCGACTCACTTGAGTGGTTTCCACCTCGGTGGCCCTTTCCGACTGCCTGTTCATCGTGGTCATAATAGCCTCCAATGACCTCATTATGATCTGCATTTCTGGTGTTGAGGTTGGTTGTGGCGGTGTTGGCGGTGGCGGAGGTGGTGGTGACGGTGGTCGACCTTGACCCCGACCTCGACCTCTGCGTGTTGTCACCATGATAGTTCCTGAGTTATTAAAATAAAATCATATCCTTAGTTGTTCAATCAAATATACGCGGAACTAAAATGTAGGTATTCAATAACTTGCATCATGAGATAACAAATTGTGAAGATTAGCGCAGTAAAGTCTCTAGTCGTTTTTATTTAAACAATCTTGTCATGGTGTTCAGCTCGTCGTGCTGGTCTTAATGGTGTCTTGTTTTTGAGATTTCGGGTCTCTTTCATCCCTTCGACTAGGAGTTGAAATCTCGGCAAAATTTTTAATATCTCTATTTTAGTTAACTTTAAATGTTACCCTTTAGTCTAAACAATTTAATTAACATTAATTGTTTAAACCTCAACCAATCATAGTTAAGTTTAATACTAAAAATTAAAATTTCTATAAAACATATTTTTAACGCCATATATTATAACAGAAAAGAAAAATTAATTTTTATAATATATATATTCTAACAAAATATGAATAAATTAAATTTTTATAAAACATATATTCTATGAGGGTATATAACAATAAATTTAAACTTTAATACCACATATATTATAACATAAAAAGTAAAATTAATTTTTTTATGATACATATATTCTTAACAAAATACGAATAAATTTAATTTTATAAAACATACATTTTATCACATTATATAACAATAATTTTAAACTTTAATACCACATATATTATAACATAAAAAGTAAAATTAATTTTTTTTATGATACATATATTCTTAACAAAATACGAATAAATTTAATTTTATAAAACATACATTTTATCATATTATATAACAATAATTTTAAACTTTAATACAAATAGGACATAGATTTATAAACCGTATACAAAATAGAACATAGATTTATAACCGTATATTTTTACCACGCGGCCTTTCACCGCCATGCAAAGAGTGAGTATGCATGAAGGACACGTGGTCTCTCCAAGCAACCCACCGCCCTTGGAAAGTGGGGGAAACCCTAAATAGGGTCAATCCCCAGGACGCGGCCATTTTCACCCTCTCTCCTGCAGTTTTAGCTCTGCAACTCTTATGCAAGCTCACTTAGGGTTTCAGACAGGAAGGAGCTCTCCATTTTTCTACTGCAGTCTGTAGTGCTCTCCATTTTTCTACTGCAGAACACATGAAAACATGTTCATACAGTGCGTGGTTGGCAAATCGAGTTTGGGTCTCAGTGGAAAAGGCAAACGCCCGGCGGTCATGGCTTTCGTAAGGCACGGGATATGGAATCTACTATGAAGATACTCGAGAAGATGCATAATGCTGGTTTTGGACCCGATTCTATTTCATTAAACACGCTAGTAAACTTTTGTGCAAGTCTGGTCATGTACATTTAGCTGTTGTCCTGTTTACCAAACTGAACGTAATGGGTTTTGATCATCAATCCCACTACAGCATCATCAAGGTTGAACCCGAGTCCAAGAGCCAAAGCATAAGGCAACACGCATTCACAAGGCGTTAAGGAGAGACCCCACAAGAGGCACTAGTCCTTGCCCTACAGATTTGCTTGCTCTTGGCGCTTGGAGAATGCTCTTATGTGAGCTCGTCGCTTGAATGTTGGAGAATGCGTGGTGGCCTCCGTTTCGACTTGGCAGCTGGTCGCTTGCGATCTGGGCAGACTCTCGGTGCTGAGCGTGGCTGGGCCTAAATATCATTTAGAATAATTTATGCGAGTCTTTTAATGTCGCCACCTCTGTTGTCTGCCAAAGCCAAACACGTTTCTTGCCTTCGACAATGGAGCACATGCCTGTCCAGGTAGCGGCCTCACCAAACTGGAGATCCTTACCCTAGCCCACCATCTCACAACAAAATACAAGTGTGCATTCTTTATCAAAAATCTCCTATGTTTTTTAACCTTTTTTTTTGTGTAGTATATATGTGTAAGCAATCTTGTACATCATCACGCGAATGATGAATATCCAAGGAGGGATCTCTATGATGCATATTTAGAATCTGCTCACACTTCATGAGTACTCCAAATCCATCCCAACCCATCTAATCATTATCTGGATCTCAAAATGGGGCTCATCTAATGGTGAAAAGGTGTCAAAACCACACGCCAAAATCCATCCCACCCCATCTACAGATTGTAATGACGAAAAATATTAACCGATTAATCCCAGCGGGCTGTGATGAGATTTAGCGCAAATGGAGGTTCAATGTTCCGTCTGCGTTCTTCATTCCTGTACGATCATCCATAAACCTTAGTAATTATGTCTCCCGCCTAGATTTTCCTCCCACCGTTCGCTTATACTTCTGTTTGAATTCGTTTGGAGTGGATTAATGGCCTTAGCAGGCATCCTCAAGCGATCTCAGACCAAACAATATGCACTCGGCTTTGCACAGGCTGTTGTACAGAGGTATGAAGTCTCGTGCGGAGCTTTTCCAATTGCTCGCAGATGGACTGCCGTAGCAAGGGCTTTCAGGTTTTTTTTATTTTGCTTTTTATTTTATTATATTTTTTTCCTTAACCGAGAAGTTAGACTTCCTAAACTTGGCTTTCTCGGTGGAAGGATATCCAATTTCTTTCATTATTTTTTTTTTTCCCTGAACAGAGAAGTTAGACTTCCTAAACTTGGCTACTGGCTGAAGTTCTCAAGAACTCATGGTTTAAAGTGACTTTTAGCAAAATGTTGGGGAGTATTGGCACCTTTGTTTTAAATTCAAGAAGAACAATTACTGTGTTTTATGAATGAAGAACAATTCTCTTTGTCGTCGTGAATTTCCAAGAAGTCTTCCTTCCTTTTGCAGAATACTTTTATCCCATAATACACATTACTGCTATTAGGTTTTCGCTTATGTATTATCTGGAGTAAATGTTGGGTCCAAACTCTAGGGAGAACTTGTGCTTTGTGTTTATTTGGACAGTAATAAAAAGTCTATACAAATGTTTACCCGGTTTATCCGGGAAGAATTAATTTCATTTAAGCCTGTCTCTATCACTACAAATAATCTCTGCATAAGATTATGTTACTTACAGCGTTTATGTTTAATAGAGGTGTAATTCTTCTTTTTTTTTTTGGAAACCTAATGATTTATCGTTGTAACTTTTCTAACAAATCACCTCTTTACTTGTCACATACCCCAATTTTATTAAAATAATGTAATTATTTTATTAATATTCCTGAGACATTATGTTAAATTTAATGCTAAGTAGGAATGGATGACTCAGCAGAGTCTCCAGAAATGGAATGTAAATTCTGAATAATTATTATTAATAAATAAATTATGGAGACAACAGCATGGGAGAGCTGTTAAAAGAGGTTACTGGTCTAACTGGTGGATGGAATTAGGTGGAAGGACAAAAGACAAGTGGAAGCATCCTCAAACACTTCCTGAGTTGCAGGTGGCAACTTCCCTATATTTTGGGGTCATGATTCCCCAAGAAAGTGGAATCTGAGCAGGTGGCTCATTAATGACAGTTAACCCAACTAAGACCTAGGCAATCTTTTAAATACTACTCAATGAACTGAGCTGGGGGTTCAACATTTGTTCTAGAGGGAGAATACATTCAGGTGAATGCTATTTAGGAGTCCCATTGAGGTAGTGGGAAAACAGTAAGGAAGTGTTTTGAGTCAGGAAGTTGCAGTAACTTGGTTCCAGTATAGCTGTTTTGGCTGAGGGAATTGTTGGTTGTACCTAGTTCCAGCCAGTTAGACCAGAGCAAGCTCGGGGGTCCTGAGAAGTGCTGTCTGGGCACTCTCCAGGAATTGGTAGGGAGGAACAGCCTCCCATTGCTGTTATTGTCTACCAGAGATACAGGTTCTGCCACTCTTCCTGTTATTTATCTAATAAATTTAAATGTAGAATGGACTATCTCAACTGTGTTTTAAACAGTATTTATTTTCAGTAGATCAGTTTATTTTCTGTAATTGTCTTTTGATAGAATTTGCAGAACTCGTATGTCTTAGAATTTTTCCTATTATCACTTAAATAGAGTAATTATTCTATGCAGAATATATTTGTTACTATTACAGTAATCAAATATCATGGTTATTTATTTCTAGAATCTTTATTAAGAGTTAAATAATAGATATAGAATACTATATAATAGTTATTTCAGAAAATACACTCATTAAAACAATCATAAGACAGACACATAGATAAATCTTAGAATTACTGTGAAATGTTTTCCCAATAGAGAAATGTACAGGAATAGTTTATACTAGAGCAATATACCTATATATATATATCTGTTTCATATTTCTGTCAATTATAGATATAGGTTAGTCTCTGTATTCGAGCTAAAGGAGAAAAAAATTTATATCATTTTATTTATCTACACTCAGAACATAATTGACTGTTATCGATTATCCAAAGATGTGGTTGCAACAATGTTTCATTGTTTAAAAATTTCCATACAATCTCATTCAATAAAAATCATAGTCAAAATGCAAACACATAAACTGTAAATTGTTTTGTCTTTTAAACCTAACAATATAGTATTTATAGCCATGTTGTCACAACACAGATTAACAGAGTTATTTTAATACAAGACAAACATCTTGACTGGCTCGAAGCCAAGTCTTAGTACACAGAGACTTTATTGTTTCTTTGTCCAATTCATAAGCATAGAATCACTGTTCATTATCGAGCTTGTATTACATGAAATACACAGCTCTGTCGTAGGTTATCATATCTATAGTCAAACATTTGTAAACCCAGAAAAACCATCAACGAGCTTAGCCATTGTTGGCTGTTACAAACCCTCATAGTTATTAGTGGATAATAAACCTATTACGGCTGTAGCCATACTACATTAAGTCGACAGGTTGAAACAAGAGAATAGAAATGCCTTCTATAACAAGTCGAACCTACAATAGGTTTTATACATAGTCTATATATATATATATATTTTTTATCCACAGTTACATTCGATATAAAAACAAAAACATCAAAATTTCACAACTCGTTCCAGTCACCACCGAACTCAAACAATTTCATATATATGTTTGAAACCAGGAACAGAACCCCAACTCGCCAGGGTTTTAATTAACCATTACAGAATGGTAGAAAACCATCAACATTCTTTTATTAAACACTCAAAATCCAAGAAAACGCAGAGAGACAGATACATGGATTCACCTACAGCAGAATTATCATACTTGCAAGTATCTGAGAACGCAAAACAGTCCTTATATAATTTAAACACTCTATTCATTTAACAAAAACACAGAATGATACATGGCCACATGACAGGCCCGATATCACAGTAACTACTAACTTTACAGCGTGGGTAAAACCCTACATATAGAAAATACAATGACAATAACAACCTTGGCCTCATACAGTCTGAGCCGTAGATGGTTCTCCATAGACATGCTAGGTATCAAACCCTTTTATAAATAAAACAATTTATACATGTGACTGTATCCATGTCACAAGAACCATAACAACCCGTTACACAGAAGGTCCCTCCAAGACTTAACCCTAACGCAACAAAACCAACAAAGGGAGAGACAGCTGTGGATAACCAGGCTTACCCGGAGGAGCCAGCGCTGGAGATGAAGCCCTGTGCACCTTCAGAACAGCGTGTCCTGCATATTATCAATGCCGAGAGTTGTTAACACTATTGTAAATCTAAACATTCTTTTGCAAAACCAAAACTGTGAAAATATGGATATTATCTTACCTGAGCCATGGAGGAATGCGAGCCGTGGACAAACTGGTAGCCACCAGTGGAAACAAGTAACGAAACCCCATTACATTCGTCAGTTGGATGAGTAAGAGAGACTTCCAGTACCCCTCTATTGACAGCCACGACAGGCAACAAATTTAAACAAAACCCTTAAGCTGTGAATGAACCAGTCGAGAAGCACACTCCCAAACCCAAATACACAACCACCTCATGGATAAAAACAACAGCGAAACCCTGCCTCATACTCACACCAGCGACAGTGGAAAGCTGTAAGTAGCAGGTGACTGAAAATGGTGATAACAACGAGACCAAGATACAAAGAAACTGTAGTAGACGCAAATAGAAGAGCCGAGGACTTCTATGCTACCAGAGAAATAAAACAACGTGGCCGAAACCTAAACAATAGCATTTTTACAGTGCCCAGCTCCGAGTTCAGACATGGAGGGTTTCTCCCTTAGAAAAACCCGAGCCCGAAGGTAATGACAATGACCAGGTAGGGTTTCGATATTGGCTTATATATCAACCAACGCAGGGAGGAGAATCAAACACGTAGCCAGTTAATTTATCAATTTCATATGGGTCAAGTCTCTATAGTTCAATTGCAGCTCGATTAATTGATCACCGATTCCAAATCATTGCATGAATATACCTTGTTCAACGTATGGAGAAGCACTATGATTGATAATCATTGTATTATATATATATTAAAAACCAAGCCATCGATAATGTAAAGAGCCCATTACGTTTTGACCTACAATCATTTAAACAATGATGTAGTCAACTTTCAAATGAAAAACTTCATGTCACTTAAGACCTTGAAATGTTACCATAACTATATGATTGGATACAATATTTTTATATAAGTTCTAATTACCATAAATCTCCCAATACTATGGTGAACAATCAACAATGAGAATAACAATATTTATTGTCATGATGTCTAAATATAAACTCATCTACAGGTCCATACCAGGAACATAGATTAAAACCAAGACAGAGTTAGATTACATAAGTTAAACAATAATACTAAGTGGACGTTGGACCTTGAAACATAGATGAATATAATGGAACATCACTAGAGGCGTCACAACTCCAACTCATGCTAATAACACGTGAACACAGCAGTAATCACCGGTAATAGTTGACAATATATCACATAACGCAAACGTCACTATATGCAGACAGTAAACATGATACAAACAATTTGTTACAGTGATAGTTACATCATTAACATAGGGTCATGATCATATCGCAATGGATACGACGGGAAGCTTTGTAATTCATCGCAAAACCTGATGATACTGTCTCGGTTAAGAGATATCATGTCGAGGCAGACTATCAATCTTAATTCAAGTATCAATTTTCATGAAAAGAACTTTACTATCTTACACGACAACCAGTAATAGTAAATAGATCTTCTTTAAGTTTATACAGTGCAGGGAAAAGAAGTTTTGATACTTACAAAAGAAAATTAAATTACGATGATCCATACTACACCGGTGTACCTGCGAACGAAAGACAAATTATGCATTAGCTCATAAGCTAAGTAAGCCAGTCAGCTATGGCTAGCTCTCCCTTTGCAGTTTGAAACAAAAACAGTCAACATTTAAAATCACGGAAATCACAATTATAGTAAGACAGAATCTTTTAAACAAAATTATGTTTAGTTACTGAAATTAAACAGGACCAGGAATGCTATTAACTAACATTTATTGTTATAATAAAAATTTTAAATTTTTCAAAAATTTCGGGTTCTGACATTACTTGTCGCTGCTAGAAAACGATCCTTACCTATATTATTATTATTTTATTAAAAAAAAATTTATTTTATGTTTATATATATATTTTTATTTGTTTATTTATTTATTATGTTTTTAACCCTTATTATTTTACTTTTACCTCCTATTTTATTGAAATGCTCCAGGTAATTCCTCCACGAATTTAATTTAAAATAATTAATGTAGTGGACTGGGTAAAGATGAATTTTTCTGTTTGTTTTCTTATAAAAAGTTTACAGAATTCCAATTCTGCTCCTAGATATATATATATATATATATATATACTCTCTTTTTTTTGTATGTGTAATCAATAGTTATAAAAAAAGAATGAAAATATAAATATTTATTGATTTTCTAAACGTTAATCCTATTGGGGTTGTGCAGGTACCTTGGAAGCTTACTACAGATGGAGGTCAAGTAGGTAAACTATCAAGTAGATTTTCTAGGTGAAGCATGAATAGGCCTGTAGGTTCAAGAGTGTGAACAAAGGCTCTGATACCATCTGTAGTGCTCTGGTTTTTACAGCAGAGCACTATGTAAAATTTCAGGGTTAATTTTCTACGTTTTAAACTTTATCAGTTTATGGAAGTAAATTTCTAAGAATTACTATGTGCCTAAATAATATTTAGTGTACTGTCGTGTTTTCACTAACCTTACATTCGTAATTTAAAATAAACAAACATATCGTTATTTTCTTTTCAACAATCATATTCCAGCATAAGAATAGGTTTCACAACTTAGTAAATCAGTAAATAGCAAGTTATGCATGTTTACAGTAAGATTTTAGCATAATAATCAAATAACGTAAATGACAAGGAAATTACCTGATGCTGATGCTAACCGTAGGTTGTAGTAGGTTGTATCACCTCTTAGACAGCCAAACTGAAGTGTCCACCCTACCGACCAGCTATTATCTTGCTGGCCCTTGGAAATCAAAGGATTTCCAAGCCCCCGAGCCCACAATCTGATAATCCCGAGAGCAGTGTTTTCTTCTGTTCTCAAAACCTTTATGTTCTCCCAACTTCTTTCTTTCCCCAAACAAAAAACCTCCCCTTTCTCCAAGCTCTCCCCCTCTATATAATTTCCCTTCCTCGAGAATATCTTGGGCTTACTCCACCGCCCCAAAATCCCCCTCTCGAGCCCCTCAACATTTACTCCTATCACCATTTCATTCATACGCGGTTCTTTATAAAAATGTATAATTAATTACTCTCATGGAAAAATTAGTTGGTTTTGGATTGACGGTCGTAAGTATTTATTACGGTGGGGATTATCACCCAAAGGTTATCCATTCGGGACAAGCTTCATTAAATACAAGTCTATTCGCTATCCTTGGTATTTAATGTTATTAATGTAATTAATAAAATATTATATAATTAGTTGCCCCTTTTCAACTTGGACATGATGTGTCTTAATGGTCCACCTTATCCGTCGAGACTACTTAGCTTGAGGTTTAAATTCCAAGATTAACATTGAATAATTAAATAACCATTTTCCATCACATCACGTTCATTCCAAAAATGATTATCCTATTATGGCTAACTTTTGAAATGGAAATAATCACACAATATTAATTTATAAATCAATATTTTAAATCTTACTTATATTGCAATTGTTACGATAGGGATATATAGATGTTGCTGGAATATTATTAATTAAGTAATAATAATAATTAGATCACCATTTACTAATTAATAATAATAATTAAATCACCATTTAACAATAATAAAAGGTGAATTAATCATAGTATTCTTAATTATTTGTTTATCACATGAGTACCCTATCATCAACATAGCATCCTTGTTCTTATAAACAAAGCACTTGCGAGGGCTTAAACAATTTTACTAATTAATTAGACACTATCATTACCCTATTCACAACAGTTCTCCTATGACAATGTTAACTGACGACACTTGTCTTAGTTTATTATTACAATGTTTTCATATAATTACTAATTCACTTATTTACACATTGACAACCTAACCATTCATTACCTAAGTTGATTGATGTATCCTTAACTGAGTTATCTATGACATTTATACTACTATTCAAGCATGACAAGTATGTTATACACCAGTAATATTGTACACGTACAAGGTGTGCATGCATGGCCAGTGTATGCACATGTCGGATATGTACTATAAACAGACCCCATTCCGCCTATGCATACTTGCTAACTAATAATAGTATCTACCCCCATGCAGAAGAGCAAGCATAATATATAGTATAATTACTTTAACATCCTCGGTTATTTAACAGTTAACCCTTTACGATTTAACATCATTCTCTCTATCTTTACATTAGTTTAATCAATCATGTACAAGGAAGGGTGCCTACTTCCACTAACTCGGAATCAAGGAATACTAAACCCCCAACAGTACTAACTAACACATCCTCCCATCATAACCTACGTCCAGCATCCTCCCTATCCTTCCTCTGCCAGTACAACAGTGGATGTCGGACTCACCGATCTGACCACATAGAACTTGAGAGCGATAGCATCGGCTGAACAGCTGACCTATCCTCCCCTAGCAGGCATCCGACCATCGTCATCACAACAACATGGAGAGCGTGTCTCAGCACGGCCCTCCCACGACCTCGGGTCTCATGGAAACATAGGGTGGGAAACACATCCATCCCTCTCAACATACTGGGCCTACGCCCTTATCAACTCATACTTGCTGCTATCGGGATTATCAGTTTGTGTTATCGTATCCTCATTTTGGCTGCTAAGGTTTGCTGTATGAACATGTTTTTCCTTTCCAATATATATCAGATCAAGTAACTGGTTATCCCATAGCCCTTGTGTCCTGTAGGTTAGTGTTTTGCAAAATATAATTTATAGAAAGCATTTTCCATTGATCGCCAATTGATCCATGTTATCATTTCATTTCATGTAACCTTTTAGCTCATCATAGATACATATAACATTTCAATAATTCATATAAGAAGATGGTATCCACGTACCTAATCATATATTTCACATTTCATTAATGAAAACATATAAACATATACTGCAATCGTAAAATAAGGAAATCATATGATAATCATGACATCATAATTGCATAACATAGTAACATCATAATCATGGTGAAATCATAAAACAGAGTAACATCATATAACGAGGTCCAATATAGTTTACTCAGTCGAGCTGAGTTCAACAAAATATATAAGAAATAAACTATGGTGTGTCTAACTAATAAATATGCCGAATCAAAATATGGGCATTACAAATAAGAAAAGCATACTTCCCCCGTTTTTGAAAATCACAGCTTCTAGAAGGTTTACATGATTTCTTAAAAAACACGAGATTTTAGAAAATGTGTTTGATTTCATAAATGGAATCAACAAAGTATTCACATTCTACGTCATAACGACTTTCTATAGTTTGCGCATGCGTCCGGAAATAAGAAAAGCGTACTTCCACCGTTTTTTAAAATCACAGCTTCTAGAAGGTTTACATGATTTCTTAAAAAACACGAGTTTTTAGAAAATGTGTTTTATTTCATAAATGGAATCAACAAAGTATGCACATTCTTCGTCATAATGACTTTCTATAGTTTGCGCATTCGTCCGGAAATAAGAAAAGCTTACTTCCACCGTTTTTTAAAATCACAGCTTCTAGAAGGTTTACATGATTTCGTAAAAAACACGAGTTTTTAGAAAAATTGTTTTATTTCATATATGGAATCAACAAAGTATGCACATTCTATGTCATAACGACTTTCTATAGTTTGTGCATGTAAAATTAGTCACAGCAGATCTAATGAACAAGTAAATCAATCACAACAGATGAACATAGAAAATATGGTACAAAACTGTGCAAAACATGCAGCAGTGCTCTCTATCCCAGAAAGGGTGAATGAATTACAATACAAACAGTCACAATGACTGAGAAATTCGAATTACCTAAGGAGGTCATTCAAATCACTGAATGGAGTAGCTTGACTCTATCGAGGAGTCCTCATCAATCATCGGTGGTGCTCATCAATCACAACAACCAGTCATCCAGGTGTCAATCTGAGTCTAACTGAGTGTAATAAGTGTAACTGAAGTGTGTAGCACTGATTTAGGATCTGGAGGCTCAGTGGGGGAACATGGGAGGCTAACTGAAGTCAGAACAAGTCACCTAATCAAACTGGAGGTCAAACGAAAGTGATACAGTCAGTCGGGAGTGAAACTAGCCTCAAATCAGGGAGAATCGAAGCTAACTGAATGTAACTGAAGTGGAACTGCAGTGGTAGGTGAACAAGTGCGCCCTTCTCTGGCAGTAGGTGAGAAGTGGGCACCTTTCAGCTTATGAGGGCTAAAACTCTATGGTAGGTGGCTCCCGGGTGCTAGAAGAAGGTGGATAAGGTGCTGGAGGCATCAAACTGGTGACTGGGATGCATGCCAGTGCATGCAGGTGCATGCAAACCCTAGATTCTGCATGCAAACCCTAATTTGCATGCAGATCCTGAAAAAAGGTGATGTGGATATCCGAACACCCCCCCTCAAGCTAGACTATGATGTGCCAATAAAAATAATGTGGGGCCCTGGTAACTAAGACCAAAGGTCACCCCAATACAATAATCCAAAAAATGCTGAAAATAAACTAAGTGAGGAAAGAGGGAAAACCCAGTGGGAAGAAAGCCCCCCCTCAAGCTAAAGCATAATAATGAATCAATCTGTCTCTACCATGATGGAACTCACCCCCAACAGTGAACGGAGGTGAGAGAACTTCTTCTCAGTGAAGCTCTTGGTGAAGATGTCTGCAATTTGCTCATCAGTAGGGCAATATCGCAGAATGATGGTGCGGTCATGCACCAACTGTCGAATGTAGTGCATATGAATCTCAATGTGTTTGGTCCTCTGCCGCTGAACTGGATCTATGGAGATCTTGATAGCACTTTGATTGTCACAAAATAGGACAGTCGAAGTAGTGCCACCAAAACCAAACTCGGAAAGAATACCCTGCAACCAAACTGCCTGAATGCAGGCATTGACTGCCCCTCGATACTCTGCCTCTGCTGAAGAAAGTGCAATGGCTGCTTGCTTTTTGCTGGACCAGAAAATAGCACCATGAACAATCATGAAAACATAACTGGAAGTGGACTTCCGATCAATGCTATCACCTGCCCAATCTGAATCAGTAAAACCAATGAAATCTAGCTCAGAATCTGCAGCATAGTGTATGCCAAACTGTCTCGTACCTTGCACATACTGCAAGATCCGCTTGGCTGCTCACCAATGAAGCTCATGTGGCTGCTGCATATATCTTGACACGGCACTCACGGCATATGAGATATCAGGCCGTGAATGTGTCAAATAAAGTAGTGAACCAATCAACTGTCGATACATACTGCAATCTGCAAGCGGTGTGGAATCTCCCTCCTCAAGACTGATTCCTGAGAGGAATGGGAATGGGGATGCCTTACATTCAGCCATATTAAACTTCAATAACAGGTCGGAAGCATATTTTTGCTGAGATATAGTGATCCCATCAAAATTTTGAGCTATCTCCAAGCCCAAAAAGTGACTCAGCAAGCCCAAATCGCTCATGTCAAAAGCTAGATTTAAGGCAGATTTTAGCTTGTTTATTGAAGTAAGTGTGCTACTAGTAATAAGCAGATCATCAACATAAAGTACAATAACCAACAAATTACCTTTAACTCGCTGAAGATACACATTCGGATCAGATTTGCATCTTTGGAAATTCTAAGAAAGAAGGAAGGAGTCCATCTTTGCGTACCAAGCTCTTGGGGCCTGTTTTAACCCGTACAAAGACTTCTTCAATCTACAAACCAATGATGGATCTGATGTATAACCCTCTGGCTGCTGCATATAGACCTCTTCAGCAAGGTATCCATGTAAAAATGCACTCTTCACATCCATGTGGTGCACTTCCCAGTGCTTGGATGCGGCAATAGCTAAAACAAGGCGAATGGAATCCATCTTTGCAACCGGTGCAAAGGTCTCTGTGTAGTCCACTCCTTGGACTTGGGAAAAACCTTTTGCCACCAACCTTGCTTTATATTTGCTGATAGTGACATCAGCAGCAACTTTAGTACGGTAGACCCATTTACACTTCACTAATTTTCTTCCAGGTGGAAGAGAAACTAGCTCCCATGTATTGTTCTTTTGAAGAGAACTGTACACTTCATCCATGGCACTTTTCCATCTCGGATCTCGATGGGCTGAATAGTATGATGTAGGATCTGAACCAGCCATCAAATAACAAATCTTAGGAAGAAATGGATCAGCAATAGAAAGAGCCATACCTGCTCTTTGAAAGTCTCCTCTTGTTCGTCTCGGATCAGCAGGATTTCCAAGATTCGAACCAGCAGATTGTAGAGTGTTTTGGGCCCACTTTGGTAACTGAGGGGGATCATAATGGTCAGATTCCGAACCTGATATGTCATGATCATCATATGCTGCTACAATATCAGAAATATCAGAACTCATACCTTCATTATCGCTGCTCGAATCTTCTTCTGGTGAAGGCGGTGAATCGGCAGTTTTCTCCTCAACTAGTTGCAATTCTTGAAGCGGTTCTTCAAACCGCACACTGCGCTCTATGAATATCTTTTTAGATCTGATATCCATGAGTTTATATGCTTTTGATTCTTCCCCATATCCTATCAATATGCACTCGATACTTTGTGGATCCAAATCTCGTCTCTTCTCAGAAGGAATTCTAGCCCATGCAGTAGAGCCAAAAACTCTCAAATTTGATACATCCAGTTTGTGACCAAAGAATGCTTCTAAAGGAGTCATACCTTTCACGGATGAATGTGGAACACGGTTCTGTATATATGCAGCAACATTGATTGCTTCAGCCCAAAGATTTGCAGCCAAACCTTTTGATTCAATCATGCATGTAGCCATCTCTTTCAGTGACCGGTTTTTCCTTTCCGCTACACCGTTCTGCTGGGGTGTGTAGGGAACTGTATGCTGGATCTTGATTCCGCTTTGGGCACAAAGTTGCAGCAACTCAGAATTGATATATTCCCCACCATTATCAGATCTAAGAGCTTTGATCTTGCTCTCAGTGGTGGTCTCAACAGAAGCCTTAAAATCCTTGAATTTTCCAAGCACTTCTGACTTGTTTTTGAGAAAGAATACCCATGTAAAGCGGGAAAAATCGTCAATAAATGTCAAAACATACCTTGAACCATTTAATGACATATGGGGCATCGGACCACTGATATCAGAATGGATCAATCCCAAAATAGTAGAGGCTCTGCTAGCCTTGCCGCGGTCGAATCTGTGCTCGGGGTGCTTCCCAATAATGCAACCAGTGCATATTCCCTTCGAGGAATGGAGTTGTGGAAGCCCATCTACCATGGATTTATTTGATAGCAGCAGCAAATACTTATAATTTAGATGTCCAAATCTTTCATTCCAAATCCTACTAACCTCATTACCATGTGTGCGAAGAGCAGTGGGCTTTGCAAGCGGAATAAAGTGCGAAAACTCATAACATTTTGCAGTGTGGTTTGCCTTTCCAACCGCAACTAGTCTTCCACTTTTGATATCAGAAATTCCAACTGTATTAGGGCTGAATGTGACTTTATTTGGTTCACCAATATGTGTCATTTGATACACAGAAAGGAGATTCGAAGCTAAGGAAGGCACATAGAGAACATTCTGAAAGCATCCATGTTCTACATGAATCGTACCTTTGCCCTTTGAAGAAATTTTTGAGTCATCTCCCAAATGGATGGGGATGGAGCTGTTTGGATCGAATGAAGAAAAAGAATCAATATTTGCAGCCATATGATTTGATGCATCCGAATCTATCAAGAGAGTAGTGGGCTTCGAAACCGTTGCCATGAGTGCTTGTCCTCTTTCATGATCATCATTCCGATCCTTCTTCCTTGCACCGCCATGAAGGGTTATGTTGTTCTTTTCCAAAAGGAGGGCCATTTGATCTATAGTCTTCTTCATACATGAACTTTCGGGATGAAAGCCATGGTTACAATAAGTACATTTAGATTTTTGGTTACCTTCTTTGCCCTTTTGCTTGGATTTCGAACTGGATGGTGCATCCATTTGCTTGCCTTTGTCTTTTTGCTTGTGAGGCTCGAATTTGGGCTTCTCCTTCTTTAGCTTTCCTTTACCATTCGAGATATTGGGTCCTTGAACAAATAGGGCTGAATATTTGGAGCTTATGGACCCCATTTGAATCAACTTGTCACGCTCTTTTGTAACGGACTCAATGAAGGCATTCAAGGTAGGCATCTTCCAATTCGGGGTAGTTAGCCGACCGGAATTGAAAGTAGAGACAAATACCGAATAATATTTCCCAAGCTTGCTTAGAATGGAGAGGATCAACTGTTTATCCTCTTTGATAACACCACTGTTCTTCAATTGCAATTTCAAGTTCTTGAATTTTGTGAAGAATTCATTGATGGTCTCAAAATTCTCAGGATTTAGGCCAATCAATTCATTCTCTAATTGAAAAGCCCTAAGCTCATCCTGCTTGCCGAATAGTGTTTCAAGTTGCTCCCATATGGCTTTTGGAGTCTTCAATCCGCTGAGATGGAAGTGAAGATCTTTGGAGATGGAGAGACAAAGAAGACCATAAGCTTCATCAAGCTTGTTGTAGTGTTTGGTTTGATCTGATACATTGTTTGGCTCCAATTCAAGACCAAGAGTGACTCAGTAGTAACCTTTTGAACGTAATATGATCTCCATATCATCTTTCCAATCAAAATAATTGAATGGGGTGAGGATAGGCTTTGAAGAAGAGTATTCCATTGCAAGGAGCGAGTCAACTGATGAAGAGGAAGCTTGCATGCAGACTATAGCGAATGCAATTGCTATAGGGAAGCTTGCATGCAAAAGATAGCGAGTGCAATTGGAGGAGACAATAAACCTGCAAATCACATCAAAACAACCACAATAAGGTCGAACAATCCACCCTTTGAGAGTTGCATCACACCTGGGATTGGATTTCAAGCAATGTTGAATGGGTCCAATGTATCAGATCCAGGAATTATGTGGTAACTCAAGCTTCTGGAGTGGTATTGGAATATTTTTCAAGCTTTGCATGCACAGGAGCGAATGCCCTTGAGATATCTCATGCCAAACTTTTTGCAATTTTTAGCAATTCAGTGAAATCTTCTTGTATAAACACCTGTAGAAAAGAGATCTTGTCCCTGCAATGGCTCTGATACCATGTAAAATTAGTCACAGCAAATCTAATGAACAAGTAAATCAATCACAACAGATGAACATAGAAAATATGGTGCAAAACTGTGCAAAACACGCAGTAGTGCTCTCTATCCCAGAAAGGGTGAATGAATTACAATACAAACAGTCACAATGACTGAGCAATTCGAATTACCAAAGGAGGTCATTCAAATCACTGAATGGAGTAGCTTGACTCTATCTAGGAGTCCTCATCAATCATCGGTGGTGCTCATCAATCACAACAACCAGTCATCCAGGTGTCAATCTGAGTCTAACTGAGTGTAATAAGTGTAACTGAAGTGTGTAGCACTGATTTAGGATCTCGAGGCTCAGTGGGGGCGCATGGGAGGCTAACTGAAGTCAGAACAAGTCACCTAATCAAACTGGAGGTCAAACGGAAGTGATACAGTCAGTCGGGAGTGAAACTAGCCTCAAATCAGGGAGAATCGAAGCTAACTGAATGTAACTGAAGTGGAACTGCAGTGGTAGGTGAACAAGTGCGCCCTTCTCCGGAAGTAGGTGAGAAGTTGGCGCCTTTCAGCTTAGGAGGGCTAAAACTCTGTGGTAGGTGGCTCCCGGGTGCTAGAAGAAGGTGGATAAGGTGCTGGAGGCATCAAACTGGTGACTGGGATGCATGCCAGTGCATGCAGGTGCATGCAAACCCTAGATTCTGCATGCAAACCCTAATTTGCATGCAGATCCGGAAAAAGATGATGTGGATATCCGAAGAGCGCATGAGTTTCGAAATAAGAAAAGCTTACTTCCCCCGTTTTTTAAAATCACAGCTTCTAGAAGGTTTACATGATTTCTTAAAAAACACGAGGTTTTAGAAAATGTGTTTTATTTCATAAATGGAATCAACAAAGTATGCACATTCTACGTCATAACGACTTTCTATATTTTGCGCATGCGTCCGGAAATAAGAAAAGCTTACTTCCACCATTTTTTAAAATCACAGCTTCTAGAAGGTTTACATGATTTCTTAAAAAACACGAGTTTTTAGAAAATGTGTTTGATTTCCTAAATGGAATCTACAAAGTATGCACATTCTACGTCATAACGACTTTCTATAGTTTGTGCATGCGTCCGGAAATAAGAAAAGCTTACTTCCCCCGTTTTTTAAAATCACAGCTTCTAGAAGGTTTACATGATTTCTTAAAAAACAAGAGTTTTTAGAAAATGTGTTTTATTTCATAAATGGAATCAACAAAGTATGCACATTCTCCGTCATAACGACTTTCTATAGTTTACGCATGCCTTTGGAAATAAGAAAAGCTTACTTCCCCCGTTTTTTAAAATCACAGCTTCTAGAAGGTTTACATGATTTGTTAAAAAACACGAGTTTTTAGAAAATGTGTTTTATTTAATAAATGGAATCAACAAAGTATGCACATTCTACATCATAACGACTTTCTATAGTTTGCGCATGCGTCCGGAAATAAGAAAAGCTTACTTCCACCCTTTTTTAAAATCACAGCTTCTAGAAGGTTTACATGATTTCGTAAAAAACACGAGTTTTTAGAAAATGTGTTTTATTTCATAAATGAAATCTACAAAGTATGCACATTCTACGTCATAACGACTTTCTATAGTTTCCGCATGCGTCCGGAAATAAGAAAAGCTTACTTCCACCGTTTTTTAAAATCACAGCTTCTAGAAGGTTTACATGATTTCGTAAAAAACACGAGTTTTTAGAAAATGTGTTTTATTTCATTAATGGAATCAACAAAGTATGCACATTCTACGTCATAACGACTTTCTATAGCTTGCACATGCGTTTGGAAATAAGAAAAGCTTACTTCCCCTGTTTTTTAAAATCTAGAAGGTTTGCATGATTTCTTAAAAAACACGAGTTTTTAGAAAATGTGTTTTATTTCATAAATGCACTCAACAAAGTATGCACATTCTACGTCATAACGAATTTCTATAGTTTGCGCATGCGTTTGGAAATAAGAAAAGCTTACTTCCCCTGTTTTTTAATATCACAGCTTCCAGAAGGTTTACATGATTTCTTAAAAAACACGAGTTTTTAGAAAATGTGTTTTATTTCGTAAATGGAATCAACAAAGTATGCACATTCTACGTCATAACGACTTTCTATAGTTTGCGCATGCGTGCGGAAATAAGAAAAGCATACTTCCACCGTTTTTTAAAATCACAGCTTCTAGAAGGTTTACATGATTTCGTAAAAAACACGAGTTTTTAGAAAATGTGTTTTATTTCATAAACGGAATCTACAAAGTATGCACATTCTATGTCATATCAACTTTCTATAGTTTGCGCATGCGTCCGAAAATAAGAAAAGCTTACTTCCACCGTTTTTTAAAATCACAGCTTCTAGAAGATTTACATGATTTCGTAAAAAACACGAGTTTTTAGAAAATGTGTTTTATTTCATAAATGGAATCTACAAAGTATGCACATTCTACGTCATAACGACTTTCTATAGTTTGCGCATGTGTCCGAAAATAAGAAAAGCTTACTTCCCCTGTTTTTTAAAATCACAGCTTCTAGAAGGCTTACATGATTTCTTAAAAAACACGAGTTTTTAGAAAATGTGTTTTAATTCATAAATGGAATCAACAAAGTATGCACATTCTACGTCATAACGACTTTCTATAGTTTGCGCATGCGTTTGGAAATAAGAAAAGCTTACTTCTCCCGTTTTTTAAAATCACAACTTCTAGAAGGTTTACATGATTTCTTCAAAAACACGACTTGTTAGAAAATGTGTTTTATTTCATAAATGGAATCAACAAAGTATGCACATTCTACGTCATAACGACTTTCTATAGTTTGCGCATGCGTCCGGAAATAAGTAAAGCTTACTTCCGCCGTTTTTTAAAATCAAAGCTTCTAGAAGGTTTACATGATTTCTTAAAAAACAAGAGATTTTAGAAAATGTGTTTTATTTCATAAATGGATTCAACAAGGTATGCACATTCTACGTCATAACGACTTTCTATAGTTTGCGCAAGCATTTGGAAAGAAGAAAAGCTTACTTCCCCCATTTTTTAAAATCACAGCTTCTAAAAGGTTTACATGATTTCTTAAAAAACACGAGTTTTTAGAAAATGTGTTTTATTTCATAAATGGAATCAACAAAGTATGCACATTCTACGTCATAACGACTTTCTATAGTTTGCGCATGCGTCCGGAAATAAGAAAATCTTACTTCCACCGTTTTTTAAAATCAAAGCTTCTAGAAGGTTTACATGATTTCTTAAAAAACACGAGCTTTTAGAAAATGTGTTTTATTTCATAAATAGATTCAACAAAGTATGCACATTCTACGTCATAACGAATTTCTATAGTTTGCGCAAGCGTTTGGAAATAAGAAAAGCTTACTTCCCCCATTTTTTAAAATCACAGCTTCTAAAAGGTTTACATGATTTCGTAAAAAACACGAGTTTTTAGAAAATGTGTTTTATTTCGTAAATGGAATCAACAAAGTATGCACATTCTACGTCATAACGACTTTCTATAGTTTCCGCATGCATCCGGAAATAAGAAAAGCTTACTTCCACCATTTTTTAAAATCACAGCTTCTAGAAGGTTTACATGACTTCGTAAAAAACACGAGTTTTTAGAAAATGTGTTTTATTGTTGATGTATATGTAACTTCGGAATGTATTTCACATATATGTATATTGTATTCCTATAGAGATGGTATTATTCCTCTATAAGGAAGTGTCGTCATTTATATTGTAAGTGTTGTAACTTATACTTGATGGGTTATTAGACCACCTTGTTTGGGGTCGGGCCTGTATAAGTCATGTGGGTCAAAGGGTTATTAGACCACCCTATTGGGGGTCGGCCATGTGGGTCAAAGGGTTATTAGACCACCCTATTGGGGGTCGGCCCACTCAGCATTATGTTATGTGGTTAAGTTCGAGCCGACATGAGTTAGGTAAAAAGGCCAGTCAAGTCAAGTATAAATAGAGTGCGGGAGGCACTCTATTTACTCACTCACTTCTCACACATGCTCTCAAGGAGGAGAGGCGCACTTATGGAGGAGGAGGATTGCTGCTAGGTTATGGCTATCTCTATTGGTTGGTTGTATCATTGCTCTATCTATCTCTGAGGAAGTTATTGGGGTTTTTCACCTTTATGGTTTTCCCCAAGTAAATCTTTGTGTCTCTTGTGTGCTTGCATTATTGTCTCCATGATTGATATGCTGTAGATATGCTGTACATGTTGTTCTCTCAGTTAAGATCCTAGATCAGATTGAAGTAAATTCTGAAAATTTAACATGGTATCAGAGCTAGCCTGAAAGAAGGCATGATATGGCATGTATGACACTTGTTGCACTTACGATGCTAGGGCTTGATATAGCAAAAACCAGTCATCGTAGCACTTTCGCTATAAATCCGTTTTGGTGAAGTTTTCAGATCTGAAATTGTTACAGGACAAAGCTAAGATCTCCAGGTATCTTGTGTCCAAAGGACAACCTCTGATTCGTTGTACTTTGTGATTTATGATCTGTACAATATAGGGTTTCTGCCTCTTCCAGATCTGAGTCAAAATCAGGTGACCTTGGGAAAAAGGTCATATCTTGGGATAGGAAGCTCCAAATGAAATTTCGTAAAAAGTGACAGGTAGTACACAGTCTGTACTATCTCAGAAAACGTTTTCAGAGGCCTAAGTGGAACCAGCGACACGTGGCACGACGTACAAGTTCGCTCTCCTGTATTATCCCATAAACAGGTCACGTTGCGACATTTGGCATAACTCTCTCTCAGAGAATCCAATTGAGGTCAAACCTGTCAGGATAGAAAGATAACAGGTCAGGCTATCTCAGGAAACTTTTTCAGATCCTGTGGATCAAAAATTTCGGAGTTACACCAGAAACAATCAGGTACATATTTCTGTCAAAACAGAATTATTTTTTGGTACCTTCATTCATGGCTTCCGGAATTTAGGGCTTTGAAGAAAGTTGGAATTTTTGTAATCGGAGACCACGGCTGGATGCTACTCATCAAAATAGAAATTTAGAGACCAAGATCAGAATTTTTGGTTGGGCAGAAGGCCGGGCTTGATTAGACCCTAGTTCGGGACTTTGATCAGAAAAGTGGAAAATTAGGGCTTCTGTAAAAATGGGAATTTTTGAAATCTGTGACCACGGCTGGAAGCTCCTCGGAAAAATAGAAGCCTGGAGCTTTGGATCAAACATTTTGATTGGGCAGAAGAGTGGGCTTCATCAAACCCCAGTTCAGGGTCACGTCCAGTGAATCCGGAAGTTTCAAAGGCAAAATTGAGGAGTGAAACTTTGCAGTTTTCAAATTCTGAATATACCGGTTTGATCAGCTCATCAAGGTGCATATCCAGCTCCAAGTCCAGTTCTTGCAAATCAAGTGGATTGGGTTAATCCTAGAAGAAGATGGATTGATCATCTACATGAGTGAAGAAGTTCTTGTTTCAGAGGGAGATGAGGCTAAGGCCTTACATTAGAAGATTACAAGCGATCTCGACAGGTATGACTCATCGAGGTATGTTTCGATATTTGTCCATGATTAAGTTTATGGTATGTTTGTCTTCATGTTATTACGGTTAGTTCAATTTTGATTTTATATTTGTCGTATCACCTTAACAAAATTATGAATGCATGATAGAAGATATTCATTGGTTAGGGTGTTGAGACTTATGATCATACTAATACATTATGGTGTTGTATGAGGTTTATGTTGTCTACTAACATGAAAGGTACACCAAGAAAGACAGATCATGTTCTGGTCCAAGAACATATGATCATGATAACATGAGGACAAAGATTCATCCATTGTCATGGATCTACAAGATCCATTCACGAGGTATGTATAACTTGGTTTTATAATGGTTAACTTATGAGACATGCAGGTTACTAGCACAAGTCACTGAAGAGAACCAAAAGACATTATACAGGTATGTTAGACATAACTAGCTAACATGATAATCCAGGTATGTTTTTCCTATATCAAGCTAGATTCCTACCTTGGGTTAGGATCTTATACTATCGCGTTGTTGATAATGATTATTCATGAAGTCATGGGTTTGAATAATCATGACTGTATGCATATTATGTTTCTTACCATAATTGATGATATGACTAACCAAAAGAATCATGATGGTATAGGTTTGAATAATCACAGGTTTTATGCATTTTATATCTCTTATCTTGTTTGATGATTCAACTAACCTGAAGAGTCATAGGCTTGAGTAATTACAGGTTTAGACATGTTATGTTTCTTATGATTTGACTAACTATAAGAATCCTTGAATGCTAATGCTTATTATTTTCTGTTTGAAATGATCCTGATTATACATGCTTGAGATTATTGTGTTTTAATAGTATACTAATGAATGTATGATTTTATATAAGATCACAAGGATAACTCAATCATGATACTAATAAGCATGCATAGGAACCAAGGATGAATATGAGTTCAATAACAGGTAATCCAGGAAGCAAAGATCAAGAGGGAGTACACTCCAGTGGTTTATACAAGGATGCAGATATTCAGAGGGAGTTGACCATCTCTCTACATCCCACAACAGAAAGGTGTAGAAGAAGCTACTTCAAATTAGGACTCCAGCAGCTCCTGCAAGGAAGCGAAGACTCAGAGGGAGTCCACCCAATGAACAAACAAAGATAAGTATTTGAATTGTCATTTCTTAAATAATATTGTTCAATAATGTATATACTGATGTTCCTAGAATTAGGTTGTGTATTATGCATATTAGAATAATTGCATTGATGAACAGTATACTCCTAATATGCATGGGTAAGTGGCCTATGGCACTGTACAACATTCCATTGCTACTTATCTAGAATGAAACCTCTTTGCTGACATGTTGAGAGTTGTGCACACTCTTAACAATGTTCTGGTAGAGATTGGAAAGCATCTAGAAAGTTACTGGATATGGATAAATGTTGTATTGAAGCATTGGCTAAGATAATTGCATGACTGTATGACATATTTATTTATGTGTAAAAATTTGTTCTGAAAACTATGAGATGTTTTCTAATCATGCAATTTAACTTGTTATGTAGGAAAGATCATATGCCATCTCCTACAAAAGAAGAACTACAACATTTGTTCCAGCAACAAAGATATCTATTGAAGATATTGAAGATATTGAAGTTCCCAGGATCTGGGATGGAATGCCATGATCCGTCGATCATGAAGAATGATGTTTGGGATGTAGTCCCAAGACGTGAAGGGAAGTTCGTTATGACTTCCAAATGGAACTATTAGATCAAGCATGTTGCAGATGGCAGCATTGAGAAATATAAAAGTGATGAAATAGAAGATACACCAGATGGATTTCAAGACAGCATGGTGTAGTCATATATGTGTGAAGAACTTGGTATGGTAGGATAGACAGCTTTCTATCCAGTTTGGGCCTTACCAAGAATAATGTGGATTCCAACCTTTACTACAAGGTTGAGGAAGGCAATTCAGTGATACTACTTTTGTACACAGATAACATGTTTGTTACAGGTGAAAATAGATTGATTGCCGACACGCAGCAGAAGCTTACTACCAAGTTCAAGATGAAGAACTTGGGGATGATGCACTATTTGTTTTTGACATGGAGGTGTGGCAGAATACAGAAGGAATCTTCCTTGGACAAGGGAAGTATGCAGTAGAGATCCTGAAGAGATTCGGAATGATGGATTGCAAGGCCATGGCCACACCTATGGCATCGAATCTGAAGCCTCTATGTGATGCTTCATCTGAGCCAGTTGATGTCTCTATGTATCGTCAGATGATTGGGTCCTTGATGTACCTGACGAACACGAGACCAGACATTTGCTTTGCTGTGAACACATTGAGCCAGTTCCTGACGGATCCGAGGAGTGTTCACTTGGTTGCTGTAAAGCATGTTCTGAGGTACCTGAAGGGTACAGTGGATTATGGGCTCAGGTATGAGGTGAATCAAAAGTTTAACCTGCAGGGTTATGTTGATTCAGATTGGGCTGGCAGTGCTGCAGATAGGAAGAGCACATCTGGGTGCTGCTTCAGTATGGGATCAGGTGTGATCTCTTGGTTTAGCAGGAAGCAGTCCTGCGTAGCACTGAGTACAGCTGAGGCAGAGTATGTTGCAGCCTGCTCAGCTAGTTGTGAGGCAGTATGGATACGGAAGCTACTGTCTGAGTTATTTGATCTCCCGTTGGAGGCTACTGGTATCTTCTGTGATAACCAGAGTTGTGTGAAGTTGTCCGAGAACCCAGTGTTTCATGACAGGTCGAAACACATAGAGATCAAATATCACTATATCAGGGATACGGTGCAGAGAGGAGCTGTGAAGCTCCTGTATGTTGCGACGGATGAGCAGATTGCAGATGTGTTGACGAAGCCACTAGCCAGGGTGAAGTTCGAGTACTTCAGAGAGAGGCTTGGTGTTCTTCAGATCGAGGACACTTCGAGGAAGAAGTGATGGACACATTTGCTGAAGCCATTCCAAGCATGTTGGAAGGAGGATCCTTCACATGACTGTGGATGTAAGCGCTGGATGATGAACATCAGGATGATGTTCTAGTTTCTGCTTGATATGATCAGTTGGATCATTTTTATGTATGTATGTACGCATCATGTTGGATGCCGGATATGATCAGTTGGATCATTTTTATGTATGTATGTACGCATCATGTTGGATGCTGGATATGATCAGTTGGATCATTCTTTTTGTATGTACGCATCATGTTGATGCTGGATATGATCAGTTGGATCATGTGTACGTATTTTGTATATGCATCATGTTGGATGCTTGGACCATGTATCTGTATATGTATCAGGTGGATACATTGTATGATCAGGTGGATCATGTATGGTGATATGTATCATGTATTTGTATTTGTATCAGGTGGATACATTGATGATCAGGAGGATCATGTATGATGATATGTATCAGGTAGATACTTGGTATGCATCAGGTAGATGCATTGATGATCAGGAGGATCATGTATGATGATATGTATCATGTATTTGTATCAGGTGGATACATTTTATGATCAGGAGGATCATGTATGATGATATGTATCAGGTAGATACTTGGTATGCATCAGGTAGATGCATTGATGATCAGGATGATCATGGATGACGAGCTTCAGGATGTTGCTCCAGATGATATGCAGCAGGATGTTGCAGTGATGATCAGGATGATCATATATGACGAGCTTCAGGATGTTGCTCCGGATGACATGCAGCAGGATGTTGCAGTGATGATCAGGATGATCATAGATGACGAGCTTCAGGATGTTGCTCCAGATGACATGCAGCAGGACGTTGCAGTGATAATGATCAGGATGATCATGGATACATCAGGATGATGTATGGTGAGTATCAGGATGATACTCTGTGGCCGTGGATCAGGTTGTGCAGATGAGCATGTAATTCGGTGCCCTGGGAGATTGGCAGATGGTCTTTCGATGTTTTGCCTATGGCATGTAATTCGGTTCCCTGGGACATCTGGCAAATGCTCTTTCGAGGTTTTGCTCTGGGAGGACATGTAATTCGGTGCCCTGGGAGATCTGCAGATAGTCTTTCGAGGTTTTGCCTATGGCATGTAATTCGGTTCCCTGGGATATCTGGCAGATGCTCTTTCGAGGTTTTGTCCTATGGCATGTAATTCGGTGCCCTGGGAGATTTGCAGATGGTCTTTCGAGGTTTTGCCTATGGCATGTAATTCGGTTCCCTGGGACATCTGGCAAATGCTCTTTCGAGGTTTTGCCATGACCACATGTAATTCGTTGCCCTGGGAGATCTGCAGATAGTCTTTCAAGGTTTTGCCTATGGCATGTAATTCGGTTCCCTGAGATATCTGGCAGATGCTCTTGCGAGGTTTTGTGGTGAGGTCACATGTAATTCGGTGCCCTGGGAGATCCTATAGGTAGAGCTGTGTGCTCGTAACAGCCTGGGATGCTCTTTCGAGGTTTTGTGACGCACGTAAAAGTCCTGAGGATTCCACAGTATGGCCAGTGATGATGAAGACCTGCAGGTGGTGGGCCTACATCCAGTATGAAAAAGGACTGGCTCTGTAGAACTTCCTATGACGAGTAGATTCAGAGATTGATTGAGATAGCAGCAGCAGTGACGATGATGATGACTCGATGACGATTATCTAGTGACGATGATCCAGAGAAGATGACTTGTGCTAGAAGAACTGTGCTGAGAAATACCTTCCTAGTTAAGAGGGAGTGTTGATGTATATGTAACTTCGGAATGTATTTCACATATATGTATATTGTATTCCTATAGAGATGGTATTATTCCTCTATAAGGAAGTGTCGTCATTTATATTGTAAGTGTTGTAACTTATACTTGATGGGTTATTAGACCACCTTGTTTGGGGTCGGCCCTGTATAAGTCATGTGGGTCAAAGGGTTATTAGACCACCCTATTGGGGGTCGGCCATGTGGGTCAAAGGGTTATTAGACCACCCTATTGGGGGTCGGCCCACTCAGCATTATGTTATGTGGTTAAGTTCGAGCCGACATGAGTTAGGTAAAAAGGCAAGTCAAGTCAAGTATAAATAGAGTGCGGGAGGCACTCTATTTACTCACTCACTTCTCACACATGCTCTCAAGGAGGAGAGGCGCACTTATGGAGGAGGAGGATTGCTGCTAGGTTATGGCTATCTCTATTGGTTGGTTGTATCATTTCTCTATCTATCTCTGAGGAAGTTATTGGGGTTTTTCACCTTTATGGTTTTCCCCAAGTAAATCTTTGTGTCTCTTGTGTGCTTGCATTATTGTCTCCATGATTGTTATGCTGTAGATATGCTGTACATGTTGTTCTCTCAGTTAAGATCCTAGATCAGATTGAAGTAAATTCTGAAAATTTAACATTTATTTGATTAATGTAATCAACAAAGTATGCACATTCTACGTCATAACGACTTTCTATAGCTTGCACATGCATCCGGAAATAAGAAAAGCTTACTTCCCCTGTTTTTTAAAATCACAGCTTCTAGAAGGTTTGCATGATTTCTTAAAAAACACGAGTTTTTAGAAAATGTGTTTTATTTCATAAATGCACTCAACAAAGTATGCACATTCTACGTCATAACGAATTTCTATAGTTTGCGCATGCGTTTGGAAATAAGAATAGCTTACTTCCCCTGTTTTTTAATATCACAGCTTCCAGAAGGTTTACATGATTTCTTAAAAAACAGTAGTTTTTAGAAAATGTGTTTTATTTCATAAATGGAATAAAAAAAGTATGCACATTCTACGTCATAACGACTTTCTATAGTTTGCGCATGCGTTTGGAAATAAGAAAAGCTTACTTCCCCCGTTTTTTAAAATCACAGCTTCTAGAAGGTTTACATGATTTCTTAAAAAACACGAGTTTTTAGAAAATGTGTTTTATTTCATAAATGGAATCAACAAAGTATGCACATTCTACGTCATAACGACTTTCTATAGTTTGCACATGCGTCCGGAAATAAGGAAAGCTTACTTCCACCATTTTTTAAAATCACATCTTCTAGAAGGTTTACATGACTTATTAAAAAACACGACTTTTTAGAAAATGTGTTTTATTTCATAAATGGAATCAAGAAAGTATGCACATTCTACGTCATAACGACTTTCTACTGTTTGCGCATTCGTCCAGAAATAAGAAAAGCTTACTTCCACCGTTTTTTAAAATCACAGCTTCTAGAAGCTTTACATGATTTCGTAAAAAACACGAATTTTTAGAAAATGTGTTTTATTTCATAAATGGAATCTACAAAGTATGCACATTCTACGTCATAACGATTTTCTATAGTTTGCGCATGCGTCCGGAAATAAGAAGAGCTTACCTCCCCCGTTTTTTAAAATCACAGATTCTAGAAGTTGTGTATGATTTCTTAAAAAACACGAGTTTTTAGAAAATGTGTTTTATTAAATAAATGGAATCAACAAAGTATGCACATTCTACGTCATAACGACTTTCTATAATTTGCACATGCGTTTGGAAATAAGAAAATCTTACTTCTCCCGTTTTTTAAAATCACAGCTTCCAGAAGGTTTACATGATTTCTTAAAAAACACGAGTTTTTAGAAAATGTGTTTTATTTCATATATGGAATCAACAAAGTATGCACATTCTACATCATAACGATTTTCTATAGTTTGCGCATGCGTCCGGAAATAAGAAGAGCTTACCTCCCCCGTTTTTTAAAATCACAGATTCTAGAAGTTTTGCATGATTTCTTAAAAAACACGAGTTTTTAGAAAATGTGTTTTATTAAATAAATGGAATCAACAAAGTATGCACATTCTACGTCATAACGACTTTCTATAATTTGCGCATGCGTTTGGAAATAAGAAAATCTTACTTCCCCCGTTTTTAAAATCACAGCTTCCAGAAGGTTTACATGATTTCTTAAAAAACACGAGTTTTTAGAAAATTTGTTTTATTTCATAAATGGAATCTACAAAGTATGCACATTCTACGTCATAACGACTTTCTATATTTTGCGCATCCGTCCGGAAATAAGAAAAGCTTACTTCCCCTGTTTTTTCAAATCACAGCTTCTAGAAGGTTTACATGATTTCTTAAAAAACACGAGTTTTTAGAAAATGTGTTTTATTTCATAAATGGAATCAACAAAGTATGCACATTCTACGTCATAACGAATTTCTATAGTTTGCGCATGCGTCCGGAAATAAGAAAAGCTTACTTCCACCGTTTCTTAAAATCACAGCTTCTAGAATGTTTACATGACTTCGTAAAAAATACGAGTTTTTAGAAAATGTGTTTTATTTCATGAATGGAATCTACAAAGTATGCACATTCTACGTCATAACGACTTTCTATAGTTTGCGCATGCGTATGGAAATAAGAAAAGCTTACTTCCTCCGTTTTTTAAAATCGCAGCTTCTAGAAGGTTTACATGATTTGTTAAAAAACACGAGTTTTTAGAAATTGTGTTTTATTTCATAAATGGAATCAACAAAGTATGTACATTCTATGTCATAACGACTTTCTATAGTTTGCGCATTCATCCGGAAATAAGAAAAGCTTTCTTCCACCATTTTTTAAAATCACAGCTTCTAGAGGGTTTACATGATTTCGTAAAAAACACGAGTTTTTAGAAAATGTGTTTTATTTCATAAATGGAATCTACAAAGTATGCACATTCTACATCATAACGATTTTCTATAGTTTGCGCATGCGTCCGGAAATAAGAAGAGCTTACCTCCCCCGTTTTTTAAAATCACAGATTCTAGAAGTTTTGCATGATTTCTTAAAAAACACGAGCTTTTAGAAAATGTGTTTTATTAAATAAATGCAATCAACAAAGTATGCACATTCTACGTCATAACAACTTTCTATAATTTGCGCATACATTTGGAAATAAGAAAAGCTTACTTCCCCCGTTTTTTAAAATCACAGCTTCCAGAAGGTTTACATGATTTCTTAAAAAACACGAGTTTTTAGAAAATGTGTTTTATTTCATATATGGAATCAACAAACTATGCACATTCTACGTCATAATGACTTTCTATAGTTTGCGCATTCGTCCGGAAATAAGAAAAGCTTACTTCCACCGTTTTTTAAAATCACAGCTTCAAGAAGGTTTACATGATTTCGTAAAAAACACGAGTTTTTAGAAAATGTGTTTTATTTCATAAATGGAATCTACAAAGTATGCACATTCTACGTCATAACGACTTTCTATAGTTTGCGCATCCGTCCGGAAATAAGAAAAGCTTACTTCCCCCGTTTTTTAAAATCACAGCTTCTAGAAGGTTTACATGATTTCGTAAAAAACACGAGTTTTTAGAAAATGTGTTTTATTTCATAAATGGAATCAACAAAGTATGCACATTCTACGTCATAACGACTTTCTATAGTTTGCGCATGCGTCTGGAAAAAAGAAAAGCTTACTTCCACCGTATTTTAAAATCACAGCTTCTATAAGGTTTACACGATTTCTTAAAAAACACGAGTTTTTAGAAAATGTGTTTTATTTCATAAATGGAATCAACAAAGTATGCACATTCTACGTCATAACGACTTTCTATAGTCTGCGCATTCTTCAGGAAATAAGAAAAGCTTACTTCCCCCGTTTTTTAAAATCACAGCTTCTAGAAGGTTTACATGATTTGTTAAAAAACACGAGTTTTTAGAAAATGTGTTTTATTTAATAAATGGAATCAACAAAGTATGCACATTCTACGTCATAACGACTTTCTATAGTTTGCGCATGCGTCTGGAAATAAGAAAAGCTTACTTCCACCTTTTTTTAAAATCACAGCTTCTATAAGGATTACACGATTTCTTAAAAAACACGAGTTTTTAAAAAATGTGTTTTATTTCAAAAATGGAATCAACAAAGTATGCACATTCTACGTCATAACGACTTCCTATAGTTTGCGCATTCTTCAGGAAATAAGAAAAGCTTACTTCCACCGTTTTTTAAAATCACAGCTTCTAGAAGGTTTACATGATTTCGTAAAAAACACGAGTTTTTAGAAAATGTGTTTTATTTCATAAATGGAATCTACAAAGTATGCACATTCTACGTCATAACGACTTTCTATAGTTTGCGCATGCGTCCGGAAATAAGAAATGCTTACTTCCCCCGTTTTTTAAAATCACAGCTTCTAGAAGGTTTACATGATTTGTTAAAAAACACGAGTTTTTAGAAATTGTGTTTTATTTCATAAATGGAATCAACAAAGTATGTACATTCTATGTCATAACGACTTTCTATAGTTTGCGCATTCATCCGGAAATAAGAAAAGCTTTCTTCCACCATTTTTTAAAATCACAGCTTCTAGAGGGTTTACATGATTTCGTAAAAAACACGAGTTTTTAGAAAATGTGTTTTATTTCATAAATGGAATCTACAAAGTATGCACATTCTAAGTCATAACGAATTTCTATAGTTTGCGCATGCGTCCGGAAATAAGAAAAGCTTACTTCCCCCATTTTTTAAAATCACAACTTCTAGAAGGTTTACATGATTTCTTAAAAAACACGAGTTTTTAGAAAATGTGTTTTATTTCATAAATGGAATCAACAAAGTATGCACATTCTACGTCATAATGACTTTCTATAGTTTGCGCATGCGTCTGGAAATAAGAAAAGCTTACTTCCACCGTATTTTAAAATCACAGCTTCTATAAGGTTTACACGATTTCTTAAAAAACACGAGTTTTTAGAAAATGTGTTTTATTTCATAAATGGAATCAACAAAGTATGCACATTCTACGTCATAACGACTTTCTATAGTTTGCGCATTCTTCAGGAAATAAGAAAAGCTTAGTTCCACCGTTTTTTAAAATCACAGCTTCTAGAAGGTTTACATGATTTCGTAAAAAACACGAGTTTTTAGAAAATGTGTTTTATTTCATAAATGGAATCTACAAAGTATGCACATTCTACGTCATAACGACTTTCTATAGTTTGCGCATGCGTCCGGAAATAAGAAAAGCTTACTTCCACCGTTTTTTAAAATCACAACTTCTAGAAGGATTACATGATTTCGTAAAAAACATGAGTTTTTAGAAAATGTGTTTTATTTCATAAATGGAATCCACAAAGTATGCCCATTCTACGTCATAACGACTTTCTATAGTTTGCGCATGCGTCCGGAAATAAGAAACGCTTACTTCCCCCGTTTTTTAAAATCACAGCTTCTAGAAGGTTTACATGATTTGTTAAAAAACACGAGTTTTTAGAAAATGTGTTTTATTTAATAAATGGAATCAACAAAGTATGCACATTCTACGTCATAACGACTTTCTATAGTTTGCGCATGCGTCTGGAAATAAGAAAAGCTTACTTCCACCGTTTTTTAAAATCACAGCTTCTATAAGGTTTACACGATTTCTTAAAAAACACTAGTTTTTAGAAAATGTGTTTTATTTCATAAATGGAATCAACAAAGTATGCACATTCTACATCATAACGACTTTCTATAGTTTGCACATTCTTCAGGAAAAAAGAAAAGCTTACTTCCACCGTTTTTTAAAATCACAGCTTCTAGAAGGTTTACATGATTTCGTAAAAAACACGAGTTTTTAGAAAATGTGTTTTATTTCATAAATGGAATCTACAAAGTATGCACATTCTACGTCATAACGACTTTCTATAGTTTGCGCATGCGTCCGGAAATAAGAAATGCTTACTTCCCCCGTTTTTTAAAATCACAGCTTCTAGAAGGTTTACATGATTTGTTAAAAAACACGAGTTTTTAGAAATTGTGTTTTATTTCATAAATGGAATCAACAAAGTATGTACATTCTATGTCATAACGACTTTCTATAGTTTGCGCATTCGTCCGGAAATAAGAAAAGCTTTCTTCCACCGTATTTTAAAATCACAGCTTCTATAAGGTTTACACGATTTCTTAAAAAACACGAGTTTTTAGAAAATGTGTTTTATTTCATAAATGGAATCAACAAAGTATGCACATTCTACGTCATAACGACTTTCTATAGTTTGCGCATTCTTCAGGAAATAAGAAAAGCTTACTTCCCCCGTTTTTTAAAATCACAGCTTCTAGAAGGTTTACATGATTTGTTAAAAAACACGAGTTTTTAGAAAATGTGTTTTATTTAATAAATGGAATCAACAAAGTATGCACATTCTACGTCATAACGACTTTCTATAGTTTGCGCATGCGTCTGGAAATAAGAAAAGCTTACTTCCACCTTTTTTTAAAATCACAGCTTCTATAAGGTTTACACGATTTCTTAAAAAACACGAGTTTTTAGAAAATGTGTTTTATTTCATAAATGGAATCAACAAAGTATGCACATTCTACGTCATAACGACTTTCTATAGTTTGCGCATTCTTCAGGAAATAAGAAAAGCTTACTTCCACCGTTTTTTAAAATCACAACTTCTAGAAGGTTTACATGATTTCGTAAAAAACACGAGTTTTTAGAAAATGTGTTTTATTTCATAAATGGAATCTACAAAGTATGCACATTCTACGTCATAACGACTTTCTATAGTTTGCGCATGCGTCCGGAAATAAGAAATGCTTACTTCCCCCGTTTTTTAAAATCACAGCTTCTAGAAGGTTTACATGATTTGTTAAAAAACACGAGTTTTTAGAAATTGTGTTTTATTTCATAAATGGAATCAACAAAGTATGTACATTCTATGTCATAACGACTTTCTATAGTTTGCGCATTCATCCGGAAATAAGAAAAGCTTTCTTCCACCATTTTTTAAAATCACAGCTTCTAGAGGGTTTACATGATTTTGTAAAAAACACGAGTTTTTAGAAAATGTGTTTTATTTCATAAATGGAATCTACAAAGTATGCACATTCTAAGTCATAACGAATTTCTATAGTTTGCGCATGCGTCCGGAAATAAGAAAAGCTTACTTCCCCCATTTTTTAAAATCACAACTTCTAGAAGGTTTACATGATTTCTTAAAAAACACGAGTATTTAGAAAATGTGTTTTATTTCATAAATGGAATCAACAAAGTATGCACATTCTACGTCATAATGACTTTCTATAGTTTGCGCATGCGTCTGGAAATAAGAAAAGCTTACTTCCACCGTATTTTAAAATCACAGCTTCTATAAGGTTTACACGATTTCTTAAAAAACACGAGTTTTTAGAAAATGTGTTTTATTTCATTAATGGAATCAACAAAGTATGCACATTCTACGTCATAACGACTCTCTATAGTTTGCGCATTCTTCAGGAAATAAGAAAAGCTTACTTCCACCGTTTTTTAAAACCACGGCTTCTAGAAGGTTTACATGATTTCGTAAAAAACACGAGTTTTTTGAAAATGTGTTTTATTTCCTAAATGGAATCTACAAAGTATGCACATTCTACGTCATAACGACTTTCTCTAGTTTGCGCATGCGTCCAGAAATAAGAAAAGCTTACTTCCCCGGTTTTTTAAAATCAAAGCTTCTAGAAGTTTTACACGATTTCTTAAAAAACACGAGTTTTTAGAATATGTGTTTTATTTCATAAATGGAATCAACAAAGGATGCGCATTCTACGTCATAACGACTTTCTATAGTTTGCGCATGCGTTTGGAAATAAGAAAAGCTTACTTTCCCCGTTTTTTAAAATCACAGCTTCTAGAAGGTTTACATGATTTGTTAAAAAACACGAGTTTTTAGAAAATATGTTTTATTTAATAAATGGAATCAACAAAGTATGCACATTCTACGTCGTAACGACTTTCTATAGTTTACGCAAGCATCCGGAAATAAGAAAAGCTTACTTCCACCGTTTTTTTAAATCACATCTTCTAGAAGGTTTACATGATTTCGTAAAAAACACGAGTTTTTAGAAAATGTGTTTTATTTCATAAATGGAATCTACAAATTATGCACATTCTACGTCATAACGACTTTCTATAGTTTGCGCAAGCGTTTGGAAATAAGAAAAGCTTACTTCCCCCGTTTTTTCAAATCACAGCTTCTAGATGGTTTACATGATTTCTTAAAAAACACGAGTTTTTAGAAAATGTGTTTTATTTCATAAATGGAATCAACAAAGTATGCACATTCTACGTCATAACGACTTTCTATAGTTTGCGCATGCGTCCGGAAATAAGAAAAGCTTACTTCCACCGTTTCTTAAAATCACAGCTTCTAGAAGGTTTACATGACTTCGTAAAAAATACGAGTTTTTAGAAAATGTGTTTTATTTCATGAGTGGAATCTACAAAGTATGCACATTCTACGTCATAACGACTTTCTATAGTTTGAGCATGCGTCCGGAAATAAGAAAAGCTTACTTCCCCCATTTTTTAAAATCACAGCTTCTATAAGGATTACATGATTTCGTAAAAAACACGAGTTTTTAGAAAATGTGTTTTATTTCATAAATGGAATCCACAAAGTATGCCCATTCTACGTCATAATGACTTTCTATAGTTTGCGCATGCGTCCGGAAATAAGAAACGCTTACTTCCCCCTTTTTTTAAAATCACAGCTTCTAGAAGGTTTACATGATTTATTAAAAAATACGAGTTTTTAGAAATTGTGTTTTATTTCATAAATGGAATCAACAAAGTATGTACATTCAATGTCATAACGACTTTCTATAGTTTGCGCATTCGTCCGGAAATAAGAAAAGCTTACTTCCACCATTTTTTAAAATCACAGCTTCTAGAAGGTTTACATGATTTCGTAAAAAACACGAGTTTTTAGAAAATGTGTTTTATTTCATAAATGGAATCAACAAAGTATGCACATTCTACATCATAATGACTTTCTATAGTTTGCGCATGCGTCCGGAAATAAGAAAAGCTTACTTCCCCCATTTTTTAAAATCACAACTTCTAGAAGTTTTACATGATTTCTTAAAAAACACGAGTTTTTAGAAAATGTGTTTTATTTCATAAATGGAATCAACAAAGTATGCACATTCTACGTCATAACGAATTTCTATAGTTTGCGCATGCGTCTGGAAAAAAGAAAAGCTTACTTCCACCGTATTTTAAAATCACAGCTTCTATAAGGTTTACACGATTTCTTAAAAAACACGAGTTTTTAGAAAATGTGTTTTATTTCATAAATGGAATCAACAAAGTATGCGCACTCTACGTCCTAACGACTTTCTATAGTTTGCGCATTCTTCAGGAAATAAGAAAAGCTTACTTCCCCCGTTTTTTAAAATCACAGCTTCTAGAAGGTTTACATGATTTGTTAAAAAACACGACTTTTTAGAAAATGTGTTTTATTTAATAAATGGAATCAACAAAGTATGCACATTCTACGTCATAACGACTTTCTATAGTTTGCGCATGCGTCTGGAAATAAGAAAAGCTTACTTCCACCGTTTTTTAAAATCACAGCTTCTAGAAGGTTTACACGATTTCTTAAAAAACACGAGTTTTTAGAAAATGTGTTTTATTTCATAAATGGAATCGACAAAGTATGCACATTCTACGTCATAACGACTTTCTATAGTTTGCGCATTCTTCAGGAAATAAGAAAAGCTTACTTCCACCGTTTTTTAAAATCACAGCTTCTAGAAGGTTTACATGATTTCGTAAAAAACACGAGTTTTTAGAAAATGTGTTTTATTTCATAAATGGAATCTACAAAGTATGCACATTCTACGTCATAACGACTTTCTATAGTTTGCGCATGCGTCCGGAAATAAGAAAAGCTTACTTCCACCGTTTTTTAAAACCACAGCTTCTAGAAGGTTTACATGATTTCGTAAAAAACACGAGTTTTTTGAAAATGTGTTTTATTTCCTAAATGGAATCTACAAAGTATGCACATTCTACGTCATAACGACTTTCTCTAGTTTGCGCATGCGTTTGGAAATAAGAAAATCTTACTTCCCCGGTTTTTTAAAATCAAAGCTTCTAGAAGGTTTACATGATTTCGTAAAAAACACGAGTTTTTAGAATATGTGTTTTATTTCATAAATGGAATCAACAAAGGATGCACATTCTACGTCATAACGACTTTCTATAGTTTGCGCATGCGTTTGGAAATAAGAAAAGCTTACTTTCCCCGTTTTTTAAAATCACAGCTTCTAGAAGGTTTACATGATTTGTTAAAAAACACGAGTTTTTAGAAAATATGTTTTATTTAATAAATGGAATCAACAAAGTATGCACATTCTACGTCATAACGACTTTCTATAGTTTACGCAAGCATCCGGAAATAAGAAAAGCTTACTTCCACGGTTTTTTAAAATCACAGCTTCTAGAAGGTTTACATGATTTCATAAAAAACACGAGTCTTTAGAAAATGTGTTTTATTTCATAAATGGAATCTACAAAGTATGCACATTCTACGTCATAACGACTTTCTATAGATTGCCCAAGCGTTTGGAAATAAGAAAAGCTTACTTCCGCTGTTTTTTCAAATCACAGCTTCTAGATGGTTTACATGATTTCTTAAAAAACACGAGTTTTTAGAAAATGTGTTTTATTTCATAAATGGAATCAACAAAGTATGCACATTCTACGTCATAACGACTTTCTATAGTTTGCGCATGCGTCCGGAAATAAGAAAAGCTTACTTCGCCCGTTTTTTAAAATCACAGCTTCTAGAAGGTTTACATGATTTGTTAAAAAACACGAGTTTTTAGAAAATATGTTTTATTTAATAAATGGAATCAACAAAGTATGAACATTCTACGTCATAACGACTTTCTATAGTTTACGCAAGCATCCGGAAATAAGAAAAGCTTACTTCCACCGTTTTTTAAAATCACAGCTTCTAGAAGGTTTACATGATTTCATAAAAAACACGAGTTTTTAGAAAATGTGTTTTATTTCATAAATGGAATCTACAAAGTATGCACATTCTACTTCATAACGACTTTCTATAGATTGCGCAAGCGTTTGGAAATAAGAAAAGCTTACTTCCGCCGTTTTTTCAAATCACAGCTTCTAGATGGTTTACATGATTTCTTAAAAAACACGAGTTTTTAGAAAATGTGTTTTATTTCATAAATGGAATCAACAAAGTATGCACATTCTACATCATAACGACTTTCTATAGTTTGCGCATGCGTCCGGAAATAAGAAAAGCTTACTTCCACCGTTTCTTAAAATCACAGCTTCTAGAAGGTTTACATGACTTCGTAAAAAATACGAGTTTTTAGAAAATGTGTTTTATTTCATGAGTGGAATCTACAAAGTATGCACATTCTACGTCATAACGACTTTCTATAGTTTGAGCATGCGTCCGGAAATAAGAAAAGCTTACTTCCCCCGTTTTTTAAAATCACAGCTTCTAGAAGGATTACATGATTTCGTAAAAAACACGAGTTTTTAGAAAATGTGTTTTATTTCATAAATGGAATCTAAAAAGTATGCCCATTCTACGTCATAACGACTTTCTATAGTTTGCGCTTGCGTCCGGAAATAAGAAACGCTTACTTCCCCCTTTTTTTAAAATCACAGCTTCTAGAAGGTTTACATGATTTATTAAAAAATACGAGTTTTTAGAAATTGTGTTTTATTTCATAAATGGAATCAACAAAGTATGTACATTCAATGTCATAATGACTTTCTATAGTTTGCGCATTCGTCCGGAAATAAGAAAAGCTTACTTCCACCATTTTGTAAAATCACAGCTTCTAGAAGGTTTACATGATTTCGTAAAAAACACGAGTTTTTAGAAAATGTGTTTTATTTCATAAATGGAATCAAAAAAGTATGCACATTCTACATCCTAATGACTTTCTATAGTTTGCGCATGCGTCCAGAAATAAGAAAAGCTTACTTCCCCCATTTTTTAAAATCACAACTTCTAGAAGTTTTACATGATTTCTTAAAAAACACGAGTTTTTAGAAAATGTGTTTTATTTCATAAATGGAATCAACAAAGTATGCACATTCTACGTCATAACGACTTTCTATAGTTTGCGCATGCGTCTGGAAAAAAATAAGCTTACTTCCACCGTATTTTAAAATCACAGCTTCTATAACGTTTACACGATTTCTTAAAAAACACGAGTTTTTAGAAAATGTCTTTTATTTCATAAATGGAATCAACAAATTATGCACATTCTATGTCATAACGACTTTCTATAGTTTGCGCATTCTTCAGGAAATAAGAAAAGCTTACTTCCACCATTTTTTAAAATCACAGCTTCTAGAAGGTTTACATGATTTCGTAAAAAACAAGAGTTTTTAGAAAATGTGTTTTATTTCCTAAATGGAATCTACAAAGTATGCACATTCTACGTCATAACGACTTTCTCTAGTTTGCGCATGCGTCCAGAAATAAGAAAAGCTTACTTCCCCGGTTTTTTAAAATCAAAGCTTCTAGAAGGTTTACATGATTTCTTAAAAAACACGAGTTTTTAGAATATGTGTTTTATTTCATAAATGGAATCAACAAAGGATGCACATTCTACGTCATAACGACTTTCTATAGTTTGCGCATGCGTTTGGAAATAAGAAAAGCTTACTTCCCCCATTTTTTAAAATCACAGCTTCTAGAAGGTTTACATGATTTGTTAAAAAACACGAGTTTTTAGAAAATATGTTTTATTTAATAAATGGAATCAACAAAGTATGCACATTCTACGTCATAACGACTTTCTATAGTTTGCGCATTCTTCAGGAAATAAGAAAAGCTTACTTCCACCGTTTTTTAAAATCACAGCTTCTAGAAGGTTTACATGATTTCGTAAAAAACAAGAGTTTTTAGAAAATGTGTTTTATTTACTAAATGGAATCTACAAAGTATGCACATTCTACGTCATAACGACTTTCTCTAGTTTGCGCATGCGTCCAGAAATAAGAAAAGCTTACTTCCCCGGTTTTTTAAAATCAAAGCTTCTAGAAGGTTTACATGATTTCTTAAAAAACACGAGTTTTTAGAATATGTGTTTTATTTCATAAATGGAATCAACAAAGGATGCACATTCTACATCATAACGACTTTCTATAGTTTGCGCATGCGTTTGGAAATAAGAAAAGCTTACTTCCCCCGTTTTTTAAAATCACAGCTTCTAGAAGGTTTACATGATTTGTTAAAAAACACGAGTTTTTAGAAAATATGTTTTATTTAATAAATGGAATCAACAAAGTATGCACATTCTACGTCATAACGACTTTCTATAGTTTACGCATGCGTCCGGAAATAAGAAAACCTTACTTCTACCGTTTTTTAAAATCACAGCTTCTAGAAGGTTTACATGATTTCGTAAAAAACACGAGTTTTTAGAAAATGTGTTTTATTTCTTTAATGGAATCTACAAAGTATGCACATTCTACGTCATAACGACTTTCTATAGTTTGCGCATGCGTCTGGAAATAAGAAAAGCTTACTTCCACCGTTTTTTAAAATCACAGATTCTAGAAGGTTTACATGATTTCGTAAAAAACATGAGTTTTTAGAAAATGTGTTTTATTTCCTAAATGGAATCAACAAAGTATGTACATTCTACGTCATAACGACTTTCTATAGTTTGCGCATTGATCCGGAAATAAGAAAAGCTTACTTCCCCCGTTTTTTAAAATCACAGCTTCTAGAAGGTTTACATGATTTCTTAAAAAAGACGAGTATTTAGAAAATGTGTTTTATTTCATAAATGGAATCAACAAAGTATGCACATTCTACGTCATAACGACTTTCTATAGTTTGCGCATGCGTTTGGAAATAAGAAAAGCTTACTTCCACCGTTTTTTAAAATCACAGCTTCTAGAAGGTTTACATGATTTTGTAAAAAACACGAGTTTTTAGAAAATGTGTTTTATTTCATAAATGGAATCTACAAAGTAGCACATTCTACACCATAACGACTTTCTATAGTTTGCGCATGCGTCCAGAAATAAGAAAAGCTTACTTCCACCGTTTTTTAAAATCATAGTTTCTAGAAGGTTTACATGATTTCGTAAAAAACACGAGTTTTTAGAAAATGTGTTTTATTTCATAAATGGAATCTACAAAGTATGCACATTGTACGTCATAACGACTTTCTATAATTTCCGCGAGCGTTTGGAAATAAGAAACACTTACTACCCCCGTTTTTTAAAATCACAGCTTCTAGAAGGTTTACATGATTTATTAAAAAACATGAGTTTTTAGAAATTGTGTTTTATTTCATAAATGGAATCTACAAAGTATGCCCATTCTACGTCATAACGAATTTCTATACTTTGCGCATGCGTCCGGAACTAAGAAACGCTTACTTCCCCCTTTTTTTAAAATCACAGTTTCTAGAAGGTTTACATGATTTATTAAAAATTACGAGTTTTTAGAAATTGTGTTTTATTTCATAAATGGAATCAACAAAGTATGTACATTCAATGTCATAACGACTTTCTATAGTTTGCGCATTAGTCCGGAAATAAGAAAAGCTTACTTCCACCATTTTTTAAAATCACAGCTTCTATAAGGTATACACGATTTCTTAAAAAACACGAGTTTTTAGAAAATGTGTTTTATTTCATAAATGGAATCAACAAAGTATGCACATTCTACATCATAACGACTTTCTATAGTTTGCGCATGCGTCTGGAAAAAAGAAAAGCTTACTTCCACCGTATTTTAAAATCACAGCTTCTATAAGGTTTACACGATTTCTTAAAAAACATGAGTTTTTAGAAAATGTGTTTTATTTCATAAATGGAATCAACAAAGTATGCACATTCTACGTCATAACGACTTTCTATAGTTTGCGCATTCTTCAGGAAATAAGAAAAGCTTACTTCCCCCGTTTTTTAAAATCACAGCTTCTAGAAGGTTTACATGATTTGTTAAAAAACACGAGTTTTTAGAAAATGTGTTTTATTTAATAAATGGAATCAACAAAGTATGCACATTCTACGTCATAACGAATTTCTATAGTTTGCGCATGCGTCTAGAAATAAGAAATGCTTACTTCCACCGTTTTTTAAAATCACAGCTTCTAGAAGGTTTACACGATTTGTTACAAAACACGAGTTTTTAGAAAATGTGTTTTATTTAATAAATGGAATCAACACAGTATGCACATTCTACGTCATAACGACTTTCTATAGTTTGCGCATTCTTCAGGAAATAAGAAAAGCTTACTTCCACCGTTTTTTAAAATCACAGCTTCTAGAAGGTTTACATGATTTCGTAAAAAACACGAGTTTTTAGAAAATGTGTTTTATTTCAAAAATGGAATCTACAAAGTATGCACATTCTACGTCATAACGACTTTCTATAGTTTGCGCATGCGTCCAAAAATAAGAAAAGCTTACTTCCACCGTTTTTTAAAACCACAGCTTCTAGAAGGTTTACATGATTTCGTAAAAAACACGAGTTTTTTGAAAATGTGTTTTATTTCCTAAATGGAATCTACAAAGTATGCACATTCTACGTCATAACGACTTTCTCTAGTTTGCGCATGCGTTTGGAAATAAGAAAAGCTTACTTCCCAAGTTTTTTAAAATCAAAGCTTCTAGAAGGTTTACATGATTTCTTAAAAAACACGAGTTTTTAGAAATTGTGTTTTATTTCATAAATGGAATCAACAAAGGATGCACATTCTACGTCATAACGACTTTCTATAGTTTGCGCATGCGTTTGGAAATAAGAAAAGCTTACTTTCCCCGTTTTTTAAAATCACAGCTTCTAGAAGGTTTACATGATTTGTTAAAAAACACGAGTTTTTAGAAAATATGTTTTATTTATTAAATGGAATCAACAAAGTATGCACATTCTACGTCATAACGACTTTCTATAGTTTACGCAAGCATCCGGAAATAAGAAAAGCTTACTTCCACCGTTTTTTAAAATCACAGCTTCTAGAAGGTTTACAGGATTTCATAAAAAACACGAGTTTTTAGAAAATATGTTTTATTTCATAAATGGAATCTACAAAGTATGCACATTCTACGTCATAACGACTTGCTATAGATTGCGCAAGCGTTTGGAAATAAGAAAAGCTTACTTCCGCCATTTTTTCAAATCACAGCTTCTAGATGGTTTACATGATTTCTTAAAAAACACGAGTTTTTAGAAAATGTGTTTTATTTCATCAATGGAATCAACAAAGTATGCACATTCTACGTCATAACGACTTTCTATAGTTTCCGCATGCGTCCGGAAATAAGAAAAGCTTACTTCCACCGTTTCTTAAAATCACAGCTTCTAGAAGGTTTACATGACTTCGTAAAAAATACGAGTTTTTAGAAAATGTGTTTTATTTCATGAGTGGAATCTACAAAGTATGCACATTCTACGTCATAACGACTTTCTATAGTTTGATCATGCGTCCGGAAATAAGAAAAGCTTACTTCCCCCGTTTTTTAAAATCACAGCTTCTAGAAGGATTACATGATTTCGTAAAAAACACGAGTTTTTAGAAAATGTGTTTTATTTCATAAATGGAATCTACGAAGTATGCCCATTCTACGTCATAACAACTTTCTATAGTTTGCGCTTGCGTCCGGAAATAAGAAACGCTTACTTCCCCCTTTTTTTAAAATCACAGCTTCTAGAAGGTTTACATGATTTATTAAAAAATACGAGTTTTTAGAAATTGTGTTTTATTTCATAAATGGAATCAACAAAGTATGTACATTCAATGTCATAACGACTTTCTATAGTTTGCGCATTCGTCCGGAAATAAGAAAAGCTTACTTCCACCATTTTTTAAAATCACAGCTTCTAGAAGGTTTACATGATTTCGTAAAAAACACGATTTTTTAGAAAATGTGTTTTATTTCATAAATGGAATCAACAAAGTATGCACATTCTACATCATAACGACTTTCTATAGTTTGCGCATGCGTCTGGAAAAAAGAAAAGCTTACTTCCACCGTATTTTAAAATCACAGCTTCTATAAGGTTTACACGATTTCTTAAAAAACACGAGTTTTTAGAAAATGTGTTTTATTTCATAAATGGAATCAACAAAGTATGCAAATTCTACGTCATAACGACTTTCTATAGTTTGCGCATTCTTCAGGAAATAAGAAAAGCTTACTTCACCCGTTTTTTAAAATCACAGCTTCTAGAAGGTTTACATGATTTGTTAAAAAACACGAGTTTTTAGAAAATGTGTTTTATTTAATAAATGGAATCAACAAAGTATGCACATTCTACGTCATAACGACTTTCTATAGTTTGCGCATGCGTCTGGAAATAAGAAAAGCTTACTTCCACCGTTTTTTAAAATCACAGCTTCTAGAAGGTTTACACGATTTGTTAAAAAACACGAGTTTTTAGAAAATGTGTTTTATTTAATAAATGGAATCAACAAAGTATGCACATTCTACGTCATAACGACTTTCTATAGTTTGCGCATTCTTCAGGAAATAAGAAAAGCTTACTTCCACCATTTTTTAAAATCACAGCTTCTAGAAGGTTTACATGATTTCGTAAAAAACACGAGTTTTTAGAAAATGTGTTTTATTTCATAAATGGAATCTACAAAGTATGCACATTCTACGTCATAACGACTTTCTATAGTTTACGCATGCGTCCGGAAATAAGAAAAGCTTACTTCCACCGTTTTTTAAAACCACAGCTTCTAGAAGGTTTACATGATTTCGTAAAAAACACGAGTTTTTTGAAAATGTGTTTTATTTCCTAAATGCAATCTACAAAGTATGCACATTCTACGTCATAACGACTTTCTCTAGTTTGCGCATGCATTTGGAAATAAGAAAAGCTTACTTCCCCGGTTTTTTAAAATCAAAGCTTCTAGAAGGTTTACATGATTTCTTAAAAAACACGAGTTTTTAGAATATGTGTTTTATTTCATAAATGGAATCAACAAAGGATGCACATTCTACGTCATAACGACTTTCTATAGTTTGCGCATGCGTTTGGAAATAAGAAAAGCTTACTTTCCCCGTTTTTTAAAATCACAGCTTCTAGAAGGTTTACATGATTTGTTAAAAAACACGAGTTTTTAGAAAATATGTTTTATTTAATAAATGGAATCAACAAAGTATGCACATTCTACGTCATAACGACTTTCTATAGTTTACGCAAGCATCCGGAAATAAGAAAAGCTTACTTCCACCATTTTTTAAAATCACAGCTTCTAGAAGGTTTACATGATTTCATAAAAACCACGAGTTTTTAGAAAATGTGTTTTATTTCATAAATGGAATCTACAAAGTATGCACATTCTACGTCATAACGACTTTCTATAGATTGCGCAAGCGTTTGGAAATAAGAAAAGCTTACTTCCGCCGTTTTTTCAAATCACAGCTTCTAGATGGTTTACATGATTTCTTAAAAAACACGAGTTTTTAGAAAATGTGTTTTATTTCATAAATGGAATCAACAAAGTATGCACATTCTACGTCATAACGACTTTCTATAGTTTGCGCATGCGTCCGGAAATAAGAAAAGCTTACTTCCACCGTTTCTTAAAATCACAGCTTCTAGAAGGTTTACATGACTTCGTAAAAAATACGAGTTTTTAGAAAATGTGTTTTATTTCATGAGTGGAATCTACAAAGTATGCACATTCTACGTCATAACGACTTTCTATAGTTTGAGCATGCGTCCGGAAATAAGAAAAGCTTACTTCCCCCGTTTTTTAAAATCACAGCTTCTAGAAGGATTACATGATTTCGTAAAAAACACGAGTTTTTAGAAAATGTGTTTTATTTCATAAATGGAATCTACAAAGTATGCCCATTCTACGTCATAACGACTTTATATAGTTTGCGCTTGCGTCCGGAAATAAGAAACGCTTACTTCCCCCTTTTTTTAAAATCACAGCTTCTAGAAGGTTTACATGATTTATTAAAAAATACGAGTTTTTAGAAATTGTGTTTTATTTCATAAATGGAATCAACAAAGTATGTACATTCAATGTCATAACGACTTTCTATAGTTTGCGCATTCGTCCGGAAATAAGAAAAGCTTACTTCCACCATTTTTTAAAATCACAGCTTCTAGAAGGTTTACATGATTTCGTAAAAAACACGAGTTTTTAGAAAATGTGTTTTATTTCATAAATGGAATCAACAAAGTATGCACATTCTACATCATAATGACTTTCTATAGTTTGCGCATGCGTCCAGAAATAAGAAAAGCTTACTTCCCCCATTTTTTAAAATCACAACTTCTAGAAGTTTTACATGATTTCTTAAAAAACACGAGTTTTTAGAAAATGTGTTTTATTTCATAAATGGAATCAACAAAGTATGCACATTCTACGTCATAACGACTTTCTATAGTTTGCGCATGCGTCTGGAAAAAAGAAAAGCTTACTTCCACCGTATTTTAAAATCACAGCTTCTATAACGTTTACACGATTTCTTAAAAAACACGAGTTTTTAGAAAATGTGTTTTATTTCATAAATGGAATCAACAAATTATGCACATTCTACGTCATAACGACTTTCTATAGTTTGCGCATTCTTCAGGAAATAAGAAAAGCTTACTTCCACCGTTTTTTAAAATCACAGCTTCTAGAAGGTTTACATGATTTCGTAAAAAACAAGAGTTTTTAGAAAATGTGTTTTATTTCCTAAATGGAATCTACAAAGTATGCACATTCTACGTCATAACGACTTTCTCTAGTTTGCGGATGCGTCCAGAAATAAGAAAAGCTTACTTCCCCGGTTTTTTAAAATCAAAGCTTTTAGAAGGTTTACATGATTTCTTAAAAAACACGAGTTTTTAGAATATGTGTTTTATTTCATAAATGGAATCAACAAAGTATGCACATTCTACGTCATAACGACTTTCTATAGTTTGCGCATTCTTCAGGAAATAAGAAAAGCTTACTTCCACCGTTTTTTAAAATCACAGCTTCTAGAAGGTTTACATGATTTCGTAAAAAACAAGAGTTTTTAGAAAATGTGTTTTATTTACTAAATGGAATCTACACAGTATGCACATTCTACGTCATAACGACTTTCTCTAGTTTGCGCATGCGTCCAGAAATAAGAAAAGCTTACTTCCCCGGTTTTTTAAAATCAAAGCTTCTAGAAGGTTTACATGATTTCTTAAAAAACACGAGTTTTTAGAATATGTGTTTTATTTCATAAATGGAATCAACAAAGGATGCACATTCTACGTCATAACGACTTTCTATAGTTTGCACATGCGTTTGGAAATAAGAAAAGCTTACTTCCCCCGTTTTTTAAAATCACAGCTTCTAAAAGGTTTACATGATTTGTTAAAAAACACGAGTTTTTAGAAAATATGTTTTATTTAATAAATGGAATCAACAAAGTATGCACATTCTACGTCATAACGACTTTCTATAGTTTACGCATGCGTCCGGAAAAAAGAAAAGCTTACTTCTACCGTTTTTTAAAATCACAGCTTCTAGAAGGTTTACATGATTTCGTAAAAAACACGAGTTTTTAGAAAATGTGTTTTATTTCATTAATGGAATCTACAAAGTATGCACATTCTACGTCATAACGACTTTCTATAGTTTGCGCATGCGTCTGGAAATAAGAAAAGCTTACTTCCACCGTTTTTTAAAATCACAGATTCTAGAAGGTTTACATGATTTCATAAAAAACATGAGTTTTTAGAAAATGTGTTTTATTTCCTAAATGGAATCAACAAAGTATGTACATTCTACGTCATAACGACTTTCTATAGTTTGCGCATTCATCCGGCAATAAGAAAAGCTTACTTCCCCCGTTTTTTAAAATCACAGCTTCTAGAAGGTTTACATGATTTCTTAAAAAAGACGAGTATTTAGAAAATGTGTTTTATTTCATAAATGGAATCAACAAAGTATGCACATTCTACGTCATAACGACTTTCTATAGTTTGCGCATGCCTTTGGAAATAAGAAAAGCTTACTTCCACCGTTTTTTAAAATCACAGCTTCTAGAAGGTTTACATGATTTTGTAAAAAACACAAGTTTTTAGAAAATGTGTTTTATTTCATAAATGGAATCTACAAAGTAGCACATTCTACACCATAACGACTTTCTATAGTTTGCGCATGCGTCCAGAAATAAGAAAAGCTTACTTCCACCGTTTTTTAAAATCATAGTTTCTAGAAGGTTTACATGATTTCGTAAAAAACACGAGTTTTTAGAAAATGTGTTTTATTTCATAAATGGAATCTACAAAGTATGCACATTGTACGTCATAACGACTTTCTATAATTTCCGCAAGCGTTTGGAAATAAGAAACACTTATTACCCCCGTTTTTTAAAATCACAGCTTCTAGAAAGTTTACATGATTTATTAAAAAACATGTGTTTTTAGAAATTGTGTTTTATTTCATAAATGGAATCTACAAAGTATGCCCATTCTACGTCATAACGACTTTCTATACTTTGCGCATGCGTCCAGAACTAAGAAACGCTTACTTCCCCCTTTTTTTAAAATCACAGTTTCTAGAAGGTTTACATGATTTATTAAAAATTACGAGTTTTTAGAAATTGTGTTTTATTTCATAAATGGAATCAACAAAGTATGTACATTCAATCTCATAACGACTTTCTATAGTTTGCGCATTTGTCCGGAAATAAGAAAAGCTTACTTCCACCATTTTTTAAAATCACAGCTTCTAGAAGGTTTACATGATTTCGTAAAAAACACGAGTTTTTAGAAAATGTGTTTTATTTCATAAATGGAATCAAAAAAGTATGCACATTCTACATCATAACGACTTTCTATAGTTTGCGCATGCGTCCGGAAATAAGAAAAGCTTACTTCCCCCATTTTTTAAAATCACAACTTCTAGAAGGTTTACATGATTTCTTAAAAAACACGAGTTTTTAGAAAATGTGTTTTATTTCATAAATGGAATCAACAAAGTATGCACATTCTACGTCATAACGACTTTCTATAGTTTGCGCATGCGTCTGGAAATAAGAAAAGCTTACTTCCACCGTATTTTAAAATCACAGCTTCTATAAGGTTTACACGATTTCTTAAAAAACACGAGTTTTTAGAAAATGTGTTTTATTTCATAAATGGAATCAACAAAGTATGCACATTCTACGTCATAACGACTTTCTATAGTTTGCGCATTCTTCAGGAAATAAGAAAAGCTTACTTCCCCCGTTTTTTAAAATCACAGCTTCTAGAAGGTTTACATGATTTGTTAAAAAACACGAGTTTTTAGAAAATGTGTTTTATTTAATAAATGGAATCAACAAAGTATGCACATTCTACGTCATAATGACTTTCTATAGTTTGCGCATGCGTCCGGAAATAAGAAAAGCTTACTTCCACCGTTTTTTAAAATCACAGCTTCTAGAAGGTTTACATGATTTCGTAAAAAACACGAGTTTTTAGAAAATGTGTTTTATTTCATAAATGGAATCTACAAAGTATGCACATTCTACGTCATAACGACTTTCTATAGTTTGCGCATGCGTCCGGAAATAAGAAATGCTTACTTCCCCCGTTTTTTAAAATCACAGCTTCTAGAAGGTTTACATGATTTGTTAAAAAACACGAGTTTTTAGAAATTGTGTTTTATTTCATAAATGGAATCAACAAAGTATGTACATTCTATGTCATAACGAATTTCTATAGTTTGCGCATTCATCCGGAAATAAGAAAAGCTTTCTTCCACCATTTTTTAAAATCACAGCTTCTAGAGGGTTTACATGATTTCGTAAAAAACACGAGTTTTTAGAAAATGTGTTTTATTTCATAAATGGAATCTACAAAGTATGCACATTCTAAGTCATAACGAGTTTCTATAGTTTGCGCATGCGTCCGGAAATAAGAAAAGCTTACTTCCCCCATTTTTTAAAATCACAACTTCTAGAAGGTTTACATGATTTCTTAAAAAACACGAGTTTTTAGAAAATGTGTTTTATTTCATAAATGGAATCAACAAAGTATGCACATTCTACGTCATAACGACTTTCTATAGTTTGCGCATGCGTCTGGAAATAAGAAAAGCTTACTTCCACCGTTTTTTAAAATCACAGCTTCTATAAGGTTTACACGATTTCTTAAAAAACACGAGTTTTTAGAAAATGTGTTTTATTTCATAAATGGAATCAACAAAGTATGCACATTCTACGTCATAACGATTTTCTATAGTTTGCGCATTCTTCAGGAAATAAGAAAAGCTTACTTCCACCGTTTTTTAAAATCACAGCTTCTAGAAGGTTTACATGATTTCGTAAAAAACACGAGTTTTTAGAAAATGTGTTTTATTTCATAAATGGAATCTACAAAGTATGCACATTCTACGTCATAACGACTTTCTATAGTTTGCGCATGCGTCCGGAAATAAGAAATGCTTACTTCCCCCGTTTTTTAAAATCACAGCTTCTAGAAGGTTTACATGATTTGTTAAAAAACACGAGTTTTTAGAAATTGTGTTTTATTTCATAAATGGAATCAACAAAGTATGTACATTCTATGTCATAACGACTTTCTATAGTTTGCGCATTCGTCCGGAAATAAGAAAAGCTTTCTTCCACCATTTGTTAAAATCACGGCTTCTAGAGGGTTTACATCATTTCGTAAAAAACACGAGTTTTTAGAAAATGTGTTTTATTTCATAAATGGAATCTACAAAGTATGCACATTCTAAGTCATAACGACTTTCTATAGTTTGCGCATGCGTCCGGAAATAACAAAAGCTTACTTCCCCCATTTTTTAAAATCACAACTTCTAGAAGGTTTACATGATTTCTTAAAAAACACGAGTTTTTAGAAAATGTGTTTTATTTCATAAATGGAACCAACAAAGTATGCACATTCTACGTCATAACGACTTTCTATAGTTTGCGCATGCGTCTGGAAATAAGAAAAGCTTACTTCCACCGTATTTTAAAATCACAGCTTCTATAAGGTTTACACGATTTCTTAAAAAACACGAGTTTTTAGAAAATGTGTTTTATTTCACAAATGGAATCAACAAAGTATGCACATTCTACGTCATAACGACTTTCTATAGTTTGCGCATTCTTCAGGAAATAAGACTAGCTTACTTCCACCATTTTTTAAAATCATAGCTTCTAGAAGGTTTACATGATTTCGTAAAAAACAAGAGTTTTTAGAAAATGTGTTTTATTTCCTAAAAGGAATCTACAAAGTATGCACATTCTACGTCATAACGACTTTCTCTAGTTTGTGCATGCGTCCAGAAATAAGAAAAGCTTACTTCCCCGGTTTTTTAAAATCAAAGCTTCTAGAAGCTTTACATGATTTCTTAAAAAACATGAGTTTTTAGAATATGTGTTTTATTTCATAAATGGAATCAACAAAGGATGCACATTCTACGTCATAACGACTTTCTATAGTTTGCGCATGCGTTTGGAAATAAGAAAAGCTTACTTCCCCCGTTTTTTAAAATCACAGCTTCTACAAGATTTACATGATTTGTTAAAAAACACGAGTTTTTAGAAAATATGTTTTATTTAATAAATGGAATCAACAAAGTATGCACATTCTATGTCATAACGACTTTCTATAGTTTACGCATGCGTCCGGAAATAAGAAAAGCTTACTTCTACCGTTTTTTAAAATCACAGCTTCTAGAAGGTTTACATGATTTCGTAAAAAACACGACTTTTTAGAAAATGTGTTTTATTTCATAAATGGAATCTACAAAGTATGCACATTCTACGTCATAACGACTTTCTATAGTTTGCGCATGCGTCTGGAAATAAGAAAAGCTTACTTCCCCCGTTTTTTAAAATCACAGCTTCTAGAAGGTTTACATGATTTCTCAAAAAACATGAGTTTTTAGAAAATGTGTTTTATTTCATAAATGGAATCAACAAAGTATGTACATTCTACGTCATAACGACTTTGTATAGTTTGCGCAGTCTTCCGGAAATAAGAAAAGCTTACTTCCACCGTTTTTTAAAATCACAGATTCTAGAAGGTTTACAAGATTTCGTAAAAAACACGAGTTTTTAGAAAATGTGTTTTATTTCCTAAATGGAATCTACAAAGTATGCACATTCTACGTCATAACGACTTTCTATAGTTTGCGCATTCGTCCGGAAATAAGAAAAGCTTACTTCCCCCGTTTTTTAAAATCACAGCTTCTAGAAGGTTTACATGATTTCTTAAAAAAGACGAGTATTTAGAAAATGTGTTTTATTTCATAAATGGAATCAGCAAAGTATGCACATTCTACGTCATAACGACTTTCTATAGTTTGCGCATGCGTTTGGAAATAAGAAAAGCTTACTTCCACCGTTTTTTAAAATCACAGCTTCTAGAAGGTTTACATGATTTTGTAAAAAACACGAGTTTTTAGAAAATGTGTTTTATTTCATAAATGGAATCTACAAAGTAGCACATTCTACATGATAACGACTTTCTATAGTTTGCGCATGCGTCCAGAAATAAGAAAAGCTTTCTTCCACCGTTTTTTAAAATCATAGTTTCTAGAAGGTTTACATGATTTCGTAAAAAACACGAGTTTTTAGAAAATGTGTTTTATTTCATAAATGGAATCTACAAAGTATGCACATTGTACGTCATAACGACTTTCTATAATTTCCGCAAGCGTTTGGAAATAAGAAACGCTTACTACCCCCGTTTTTTAAAATCACAGCTTCTAGAAGGTTTACATGATTTATTAAAAAACATGAGTTTTTAGAAATTGTGTTTTATTTCACAAATGGAATCTACAAAGTATGCCCATTCTACGTCATAACGACTTTCTATACTTTGCGCATGCGTCCGGAACTAAGAAACGCTTACTTCCCCCTTTTTTTAAAATCACAGTTTCTAGAAGGTTTACATGATTTATTAAAAATTACGAGTTTTTAGAAATTGTGTTTTATTTCATAAATGGAATCAACAAAGTATGTACATTCAATGTCATAACGACTTTCTATAGTTTGCGCATTTGTCCGGAAATAAGAAAAGCTTACTTCCACCATTTTTTAAAATCACAGCTTCTAGAAGGTTTACATGATTTCGTAAAAAACAGGAGTTTTTAGAAAATGTGTTTTATTTCACAAATGGAATCAACAAAGTATGCACATTCTACGTCATAACGACTTTCTATAGTTTGCGCATTCTTCAGGAAATAAGAAAAGCTTACTTCCACCATTTTTTAAAATCATAGCTTCTAGAAGGTTTACATGATTTCGTAAAAAACAAGAGTTTTTAGAAAATGTGTTTTATTTCCTAAATGGAATCTACAAAGTATGCACATTCTACGTCATAACGACTTTCTCTAGTTTGTGCATGCGTCCAGAAATAAGAAAAGCTTACTTCCCCGGTTTTTTAAAATCAAAGCTTCTAGAAGCTTTACATGATTTCTTAAAAAACATGAGTTTTTAGAATATGTGTTTTATTTCATAAATGGAATCAACAAAGGATGCACATTCTACGTCATAACGACTTTCTATAGTTTGCGCATGCGTTTGGAAATAAGAAAAGCTTACTTCCCCCGTTTTTTAAAATCACAGCTTCTAGAAGGTTTACATGATTTCGTAAAAAACACGACTTTTTAGAAAATGTGTTTTATTTCATAAATGGAATCTACAAAGTATGCACATTCTACGTCATAACGACTTTCTATAGTTTGCGCATGCGTCTGGAAATAAGAAAAGCTTACTTCCCCCATTTTTTAAAATCACAACTTCTAGAAGGTTTACACGATTTCTTAAAAAACACGAGTTTTTAGAAAATGTGTTTTATTTCATAAATGGAATCAACAAAGGATGCACATTCTACGTCATAACGACTTTCTATAGTTTGCGCATGCGTTTGGAAATAAGAAAAGCTTACTTCCCCCGTTTTTTAAAATCACAGCTTCTACAAGATTTACATGATTTGTTAAAAAACACGAGTTTTTAGAAAATATGTTTTATTTAATAAATGGAATCAACAAAGTATGCACATTCTACGTCATAACGACTTTCTATAGTTTACGCATGCGTCCGGAAATAAGAAAAGCTTACTTCTACCGTTTTTTAAAATCACAGCTTCTAGAAGGTTTACATGATTTCGTAAAAAACACGACTTTTTAGAAAATGTGTTTTATTTCATAAATGGAATCTACAAAGTATGCACATTCTACGTCATAACGACTTTCTATAGTTTGCGCATGCGTCTGGAAATAAGAAAAGCTTACTTCCCCCGTTTTTTAAAATCACAGCTTCTAGAAGGTTTACATGATTTCTCAAAAAACATGAGTTTTTAGAAAATGTGTTTTATTTCATAAATGGAATCAACAAAGTATGTACATTCTACGTCATAACGACTTTGTATAGTTTGCGCAGTCTTCCGGAAATAAGAAAAGCTTACTTCCACCGTTTTTTAAAATCACAGATTCTAGAAGGTTTACAAGATTTCGTAAAAAACATGAGTTTTTAGAAAATGTGTTTTATTTCCTAAATGGAATCTACAAAGTATGCACATTCTACGTCATAACGACTTTCTATAGTTTGCGCATTCGTCCGGAAATAAGAAAAGCTTACTTCCCCCGTTTTTTAAAATCACAGCTTCTAGAAGGTTTACATGATTTCTTAAAAAAGACGAGTATTTAGAAAATGTGTTTTATTTCATAAATGGAATCAGCAAAGTATGCACATTCTACGTCATAACGACTTTCTATAGTTTGCGCATGCGTTTGGAAATAAGAAAAGCTTACTTCCACCGTTTTTTAAAATCACAGCTTCTAGAAGGTTTACATGATTTTGTAAAAAACACGAGTTTTTAGAAAATGTGTTTTATTTCATAAATGGAATCTACAAAGTAGCACATTCTACATCATAACGACTTTCTATAGTTTGCGCATGCGTCCAGAAATAAGAAAAGCTTTCTTCCACCGCTTTTTAAAATCATAGTTTCTAGAAGGTTTACATGATTTCGTAAAAAACACGAGTTTTTAGAAAATGTGTTTTATTTCATAAATGGAATCTACAAAGTATGCACATTGTACGTCATAACGACTTTCTATAATTTCCGCAAGCGTTTGGAAATAAGAAACGCTTACTACCCCCGTTTTTTAAAATCACAGCTTCTAGAAGGTTTACATGATTTATTAAAAAACATGAGTTTTTAGAAATTGTGTTTTATTTCATAAATGGAATCTACAAAGTATGCCCATTCTACGTCATAACGACTTTCTATACTTTGCGCATGCGTCCGGAACTAAGAAACGCTTACTTCCCCCTTTTTTTAAAATCACAGTTTCTAGAAGGTTTTCATGATTTATTAAAAATTACGAGTTTTTAGAAATTGTGTTTTATTTCATAAATGGAATCAACAAAGTATGTACATTCAATGTCATAACGACTTTCTATAGTTTGCGCATTTGTCCGGAAATAAGAAAAGCTTACTTCCACCATTTTTTAAAATCACAGCTTCTAGAAGGTTTACATGATTTCGTAAAAAACAGGAGTTTTTAGAAAATGTGTTTTATTTCATAAATGGAATCAACAAAGTATGCACATTCTACATCATAACGACTTTCTATAGTTTGCGCATGCGTCCGGAAATAAGAAAAGCTTACTTCCCCCATTTTTTAAAATCACAACTTCTAGAAGGTTTACATGATTTCGTAAAAAACACGAGTTTTTAGAAAATGTGTTTTATTTCATAAATGGAATCTACAAAGTATGCCCATTCTACGTCATAACGACTTTCTATAGTTTGCGCATGCGTCCGGAAATAAGAAACGCTTACTTCCCCCTTTTTTTAAAATCACAGCTTCTACAAGGTTTACATGATTTATTAAAAAATACGAGTTTTTAGAAATTGTGTTTTATTTCATAAATGGAATCAACAAAGTATGTACATTCAATGTCATAACGACTTTCTATAGTTTGCGCATGCGTCTGGAAATAAGAAAAGCTTACTTCCACCGTATTTTAAAATCACAGCTTCTATAAGGATTACACGATTTCTTAAAAAACACGAGTTTTTAGAAAATGTTTTTTATTTCATAAATGGAATCAACAAAGTATGCACATTCTACGTCATAACGACTTTCTATAGTTTGCGCATTCTTCAGGAAATAAGAAAAGCTTACTTCCCCCGTTTTTTAAAATCACAGCTTCTAGAAGTTTTACATGATTTGTTAAAAAACACGAGTTTTTAGAAAATGTGTTTTATTTAATAAATGGAATCAACAAAGTATGCACATTCTACGTCATAACGACTTTGTATAGTTTGCGCATTCTTCCGGAAATAAGAAAAGCTTACTTCCACCGTTTTTTAAAATCACAGCTTCTAGAAGGTTTACATGATTTCGTAAAAAACACGAGTTTTTAGAAAATGTGTTTTATTTCCTAAATGGAATCTACAAAGTATGCACATTCTACGTCATAACGACTTTCTATAGTTTGCGCATTCGTCCGGAAATAAGAAAAGCTTACTTCCCCCGTTTTTTAAAATCACAGCTTCTAGAAGGTTTACATGATTTCTTAAAAAACATGAGTTGTTAGAAAATGTGTTTTATTTCATAAATGGAATGAACAAAGTATGCACATTCTACGTCATCACGACTTTCTATAGTTTGCGCATGAGTCCGGAAATAAGAAAAGCTTACTTCCACCGTTTTTTAAAATCACAGCTTCTAGAAGGTTTACATGATTTCGTAAAAAACATGAATTTTTAGAAAATGTGTTTTATTTCATAAATGGAATCTACAAAGTATGCACATTCTACGTCATAACGACTTTCTATAGTTTGCACATGCGTCCAGATATAAGAAAAGCTTACTTCCACCGTTTTTTAAAATCATAGCTTCTAGAAGGCTTACATGATTTCGTAAAAAACACGAGTTTTTAGAAAATGTGTTTTATTTCATAAATGGAATCTACAAAGTATGCAAATTCTATGTCATAACGACTTTCTATAATTTGCGCATGCGTCCGGAAATAAGAAACGCTTACTTCCCCCGTTTTTTAAAATCACAGCTTCTAGAAGGTTTACATGATTTATTAAAAAACATGAGTTTTTAGAAATTGTCTTTTATTTCATAAATGGAATCAACAAAGTATGTACATTCTACGTCATAATGACTTTCTATAGTTTGTGCATTCGTCCGGAAATAAGAAAAGCTTACTTCCACCGTTTTTTAAAATCACAGCTTCTAGAAGGTTTACATGATTTCGTAAAAACCACGATTTTTTTAAAAATGTGTTTTATTTCATAAATGGAATCTACAAAGTATGCACATTCTACGTCATAACAACTTTCTATAGTTTGCGCATGCGTCCGGAAATAAGAAAAGCTTACCTCCCCCATTTTTTAAAATCACAGATTCTAGAAGTTTTGCATGATTTCGTAAAAAACACGAGTTTTTAGAAAATGCGTTTTATTAAATAAATGGAATCAACAAAGTATGTACATTCTACATCATAACAACTTTCTATAATTTGCGCATGCATCCGGAAATAAGAAACGCTTACTTCCCCCGTTTTTTAAAATCACTGCTTCTAGAAGGTTTACATGATTTATTAAAAAACACGAGTTTTTAGAAATTGTGTTTTATTTCATAAATGGAATCAACAAAGTATGTACATTCTACGTCATAACGACTTTCTATAGTTTGCGCCTTCGTCCGGAAATAAGAAAAGCTTACTTCCACCGTTTTTTAAAATCACAGCTTCTAGAAGGTTTACATGATTTCGTAAAAAACACGAGTTTTCAGAAAATGTGTTTTATTTCATAAATGGAATCTACAAAGTATGCACATTCTACGTCATAGTGACTTTCTATAGTTTGCGCATGCGTCGGGAAATAAGAAAAGCTTACTTCCGCCGTTTTTTAAAATCACAGCTTCTAGAAGGTTTACATGATTTCTTAAAAAACACGAGTTTTTAGAAAATGTGTTTTATTTCATAAATGGAATCAACAAAGTATGCACATTCTACGTCATAACGACTTTCTATAGTTTGCGCATTCGTCTGGAAATAAGAAAAGCGTACTTCCCTCGTTTTTTAAAATCACAGCTTCTAGAAGGTTTACATGATTTCGTAAAAAACACGAGTTTTTAGAAAAAGTGTTTTATTTCCTAAATGGAATCTACAAAGTATGCACATTCTACGTCATAATGAATTTCTATAGTTTGCGCATGCGTCCGGAAATAAGAAAAGCTTACTTCCCCCGTTTTTTTAAATCACAGCTTTTAGAAGGTTTACATGATTTCTTAAAAAACACGAGTTTTTAGAAAATGTGTTTTATTTCATAAATGGAATCAACAAAGTATGCACATTCTACGTCATAATAACTTTCTATAGTTTGCGCATGCGTCCGGAAATAAGAAAAGCTTACTTCCAACGTTTTTTAAAATCACAGCTTCTAGAAGGTTTACATGATTTCGTAAAAAACACGAGTTTTTAGAAAATGTGTTTTATTTCCTAAATGGAATCTACAAAGTATGCACATTCTACGTCATAATGAATTTCTATAATTTGCGCATGCGTTTGGAAATAAGAAAAGCTTACTTCCACTATTTTTTAAAATCACAGCTTCTAGAAGGTTTACATGATTTCTTAAAAAACACGAGATTTTAGAAAATGTGTTTTATTTCATAAATGGAATAAACAAAGTATGCACATTCTACGTCATAATGACTTTCTATAGTTTGGACATGCGTCCGAAAATAAGAAAAGCTTACTTCCACCGTTTTTTAAAATCATAGCTTCTAGAAGGTTTACATGATTTCGTAAAAACCACGAGTTTTTAGAAAATGTGTTTTATTTCATAAATGGAATCTACAAAGTATGCACATTCTATGTCATAACGACTTTCTATAGTTTGCGCATGCGTCCGGAAATAAGAAGAGCTTACTTCCCCCATTTTTTAAAACCACAGCTTCTAGAAGGTTTACATGATTTCTTAAAAAACACGAGTTTTTAGAAAATGTGTTTTATTTCATAAATGGAATCAACAAAGTATGCACATTCTACGTCATAACAACTTTCTATAGTTTGCGCATGCGTTTGGAAATAAGAAAAGCTTTCTTCCCCCGTTTTTTAAAATCACGGCTTCTAGATGGTTTACATGATTTCTTAAAAAACACGAGGTTTTAGAAAATTTGTTTTATTTCATAAAATGGAATCAACAAAGTATGCACATTCTACGTCATAATGACTTTCTATAGTTTGCGCATGCGTTTCGAAATAAGAAAAGCTTACTTCCCCCGTTTTTTAAAATCACAGCTTCTAGAAGGTTTACATGATTTCGTAAAAAACACGAGTTTTTAGAAAATGTGTTTAATTTCATAAATGGAATCAACAAAGTATGCACATTCTACGACATAACGACTTTCTATCGTTTGCGCACATGTCCGGAAATAAGAAAAGCTTACTTCCCCCGTTTTTTAAAATCACAGCTTCTAGAAGGCTTACATGATTTCTTAAAAAACACAAGTTTTTAGAAAATGTGTTTTATTTCATAAATGGAATCAACAAAGTATGCACATTCTACGTAATAACCACTTTCTATAGTTTGCGCATGCGTTTGGAAATAAGAAAAGCTTACCTCCCACGTTTTTTAAAATCACAGCTTCTAGAAGGTTTACATGATTTCTTAAAAAACACTAGTTTTTAGAAAATATGTTTTATTTCATAAATGGAATCTACAAAGTATGCACATTCTACGTCATAACGACTTTCTATAGTTTGCGCATGCGTCCGGAAATAAGAAAAGCTTACTTCAACCGTTTTTTAAAGTCATAGCTTCTAGAAGGTTTACATGATTTCGTAAAAAACACAAGTTTTTAGAAAATGTCTTTTATTTCATAAATGGAATCTACAAAGTATGCACATTCTACGTCATAACGACTTTCTATAGTTTCCGCATGCGTCCGGAAATAAGAAAAGCTTACTTCCGCCGTTTTTTAAAATCACAGCTTCTAGAAGGTTTACATGATTTCTTAAAAAACACGAGTTTTTAGAAAATGTGTTTTATTTCATAAATGGAATCAACAAAGTATGCACATTCTACGTCATAACGACTTTCTATAGTTTGCGCATGCGTTTGGAAATAAGAAAAGCTTACTTTCCACGTTTTTTAAAATCACAGCTTCTAGAAGGTTTACATGATTTCTTAAAAAACACTAGTTTTTAGAAAATATGTTTTATTTCATAAATGGAATCAACAAAGTATGCACATTCTAAGTAATAACGACTTTCTATAGTTTGCGCATGCGTCCGGAAATAAGAAAAGCTTACTTTCATTGTTTTTTAAAATCACAGCTTCTAGAAGGTTTACCTGATTTCTTAAAAAACACGAGTTTTTTTAAAATGTGTTTTATTTCATAAATGGAATCAACAAAGTATGCACATTCTATTTCATAACGACTTTCTATAGTGTGCGCATGCGTCCGGAAATAAGAAAAGCTTACTTCCACCGTTTTTTAAAATCACAGCTTCTAGAAGGTTTACATGATTTCGTAAAAAACATGAGTTTTTAGAAAATGTGTTTTATTTCATAAATGGAATCTACAAAGTATGCACATTCTACTTCATAACGACTTTCTATAGTTTGCGCATGCGACCGGAAATAAGAAAAGCTTACCTCCACCGTTTTTTAAAATCACAGCTTCTAGAAGATTTACATGATTTCGTAAAAAACACCAGTTTTTAGAAAATGTGTTTTTTTTCATAAATGGAATCTACAAAGTATGCACATTCTACGTCATAACGACTTTCTATAGTTTGTGCATGCGTCCGGAAAAAAGAAAAGCTTACTTCCCCCGATTTTTAAAATCACAGCTTCTAGAAGGTTTACATGATTTCTTAAAAAACACGAGTTTTTAGAAAATGTGTTTTATTTCATAAATGGAATCAACAAAGTATGCACATTCTACGTCATAACGACTTTCTATAGTTTGCGCATTTTTCTGGAAATAAGAAAAGCTTACTTCCCTCGTTTTTTAAAATCACAGCTTCTAGAAGGTTTACATGATTTCGTAAAAAACACGAGTTTTTAGAAAAAGTGTTTTATTTCCTAAATGGAATCTACAAAGTATGCACATTCTACGTCATAATGACTTTCTATAGTTTGCGCATGCGTCCGAAAATAAGAAAAGCTTACTTCCCCCGTTTTTTTAAATCACAGCTTTTAGAAGGTTTACATGATTTCTTAAAAAACACGAGTTTTTAGAAAATGTGTTTTATTTCATAAATGCAAATCAACAAAGTATGCACATTCTACGTCATAATAACTTTCTATAGTTTGCGCATGCATCCGGAAATAAGAAAAGCTTACTTCCAACGTTTTTTAAAATCACAGCTTCTAGAAGGTTTACATGATTTCGTAAAAAACACGAGTTTTTAGAAAATGTGTTTTATTTCCTAAATGGAATCTACAAAGTATGCACATTCTACGTCATAATGAATTTCTATAATTTGCGCATGCGTTTGGAAATAAGAAAAGCTTACTTCCACTATTTTTTAAAATCACAGCTTCTAGAAGGTTTACATGATTTCTTAAAAAACACGAGATTTTAGAAAATGTGTTTTATTTCATAAATGGAATAAACAAAGTATGCACATTCTACGTCATAATGACTTTCTATAGTTTGGACATGCGTCCGAAAATAAGAAAAGCTTACTTCCACCGTTTTTTAAAATCATAGCTTCTAGAAGGTTTACATGATTTCGTAAAAACCACGAGTTTTTAGAAAATGTGTTTTATTTCATAAATGGAATCTACAAAGTATGCACATTCTATGTCATAACGACTTTCTATAGTTTGCGCATGCGTCCGGAAATAAGAAGAGCTTACTTCCCCCATTTTTTAAAACCACAGCTTCTAGAAGGTTTACATGATTTCTTAAAAAACACGAGTTTTTAGAAAATGTGTTTTATTTCATAAATGGAATCAACAAAGTATGCACATTCTACGTCATAACAACTTTCTATAGTTTGCGCATGCGTTTGGAAATAAGAAAAGCTTTCTTCCCCCGTTTTTTAAAATCACGGCTTCTAGATGGTTTACATGATTTCTTAAAAAACACGAGGTTTTAGAAAATTTGTTTTATTTCATAAATGGAATCAACAAAGTATGCACATTCTACGTCATAATGACTTTCTATAGTTTGCGCATGCGTTTCGAAATAAGAAAAGCTTACTTCCCCCGTTTTTTAAAATCACAGCTTCTAGAAGGTTTACATGATTTCGTGAAAAACACGAGTTTTTAGAAAATGTGTTTAATTTCATAAATGGAATCAACAAAGTATGCACATTCTACGACATAACGACTTTCTATCGTTTGCGCACATGTCCGGAAATAAGAAAAGCTTACTTCCCCCGTTTTTTAAAATCACAGCTTCTAGAAGGCTTACATGATTTCTTAAAAAACACGAGTTTTTAGAAAATGTGTTTTATTTCATAAATGGAATCAACAAAGTATGCACATTCTACGTAATAACCACTTTCTATAGTTTGCGCATGCGTTTGGAAATAAGAAAAGCTTACTTCCCACGTTTTTTAAAATCACAGCTTCTAGAAGGTTTACATGATTTCTAAAAAAACACTAGTTTTTAGAAAATATGTTTTATTTCATAAATGGAATCTACAAAGTATGCACATTCTACGTCATAACGACTTTCTATAGTTTGCGCATGCGTCCGGAAATAAGAAAAGCTTACTTCAACCGTTTTTTAAAGTCACAGCTTCTAGAAGGTTTACATGATTTCGTAAAAAACACAAGTTTTTAGAAAATGTCTTTTATTTCATAAATGGAATCTACAAAGTATGCACATTCTACGTCATAACGACTTTCTATAGTTTGCGCATGCGTCCGGAAATAAGAAAAGCTTACTTCCGCCGTTTTTTAAAATCACAGCTTCTAGAAGGTTTACATGATTTCTTAAAAAACACGAGTTTTTAGAAAATGTGTTTTATTTCATAAATGGAATCAACAAAGTATGCACATTCTACGTCATAACGACTTTCTATAGTTTGCGCATGCGTTTGGAAATAAGAAAAGCTTACTTTCCACGTTTTTTAAAATCACAGCTTCTAGAAGGTTTACATGATTTCTTAAAAAACACTAGTTTTTAGAAAATATGTTTTATTTCATAAATGGAATCAACAAAGTATGCACATTCTAAGTAATAACGACTTTCTATAGTTTGCGCATGCGTCCGGAAATAAGAAAAGCTTACTTTCATCGTTTTTTAAAATCACAGCTTCTAGAAGGTTTACCTGATTTCTTAAAAAACACGAGTTTTTTTAAAATGTGTTTTATTTCATAAATGGAATCAACAAAGTATGCACATTCTATTTCATAACGACTTTCTATAGTGTGCGCATGCGTCCGGAAATAAGAAAAGCTTACTTCCACCGTTTTTTAAAATCACAGCTTCTAGAAGGTTTACATGATTTCGTAAAAAACATGAGTTTTTAGAAAATGTGTTTTATTTCATAAATGGAATCTACAAAGTATGCACATTCTACTTCATAACGACTTTCTATAGTTTGCGCATGCGACCGGAAATAAGAAAAGCTTACCTCCACCGTTTTTTAAAATCACAGCTTCTAGAAGATTTACATGATTTCGTAAAAAACACCAGTTTTTAGAAAATGTGTTTTTTTTCATAAATGGAATCTACAAAGTATGCACATTCTACGTCATAATGACTTTCTATAGTTTGTGCATGCGTCCGGAAAAAAGAAAAGCTTACTTCCCCCGATTTTTAAAATCACATCTTCTAGAAGGTTTACATGATTTCTTAAAAAACACGAGTTTTTAGAAAATGTGTTTTATTTCATAAATGGAATCAACAAAGTATGCACATTCTACGTCATAACGACTTTCTATAGTTTGCGCATGCGTTTGGATATAAGAAAAGCTTACTTCTCCCGTTTTTAAAAATCACAGCTTCTAGAAGGTTTACATGATTTCTTAAAAAACACGAGTTGTTAGAAAATGTGTTTTATTTCATAAATGGAATCAACAAAGTATGCACATTCTACGTCATAACGACTTTATATAATTTGCGCATGCATCCAGAAATAACAAAAGCTTACTTCCACCGTTTTTTAAAATCACAGCTTATAGAAGGTTTACACGATTTCGTAAAAAACACGAGTTTTTAGAAAATGTGTTTTATTTCATAAATGGAATCAACAAAATATGCAAATTCTACGTCATAACGACTTTCTATAGTTTGCGCATGCGTCCGGAAATAAGAAAAGCTTACTTCCCCCATTTTTTAAAATCACAGCTTCTAGAAGGCTTACATGATTTCTTAAAAAACACGAGTTTTTAGAAAATGTGTTTTATTTCATAAATGGAATCAACAAAGTATGCACATTCTACGTCATAACGACTTTCTATAGTTTGCGCATGTGTCCGGAAATAAGAAAAGATTACTTACACCGTTTTTTAAAATCACAGCTTCTAGAAGGTTTACATGATTTCGTAAAAAACACGAGTTTTTAGAAAATGTTTTTTATTTCATAAATGGAATCTACAAAGTATGCACATTCTACGTCATAACGACTTTCTATAGTTTGCGCATGCGTTTGGAAATAAGAAAAGCTTACTTCCACCGTTTTTTAAAATCACAGCTTCTATAAGGTTTACATGATTTCGTAAAAAACATGACTTTTTAGAAAATGTGTTTTATTTCATAAATGGAATCTACAAAGTATGCACATTCTACGTCATAACGACTTTCTATAGTTTGCGCATGTGTCCGGAGATAAGAAAAGCTTACTTCCCCCGTTTTTTAAAATCACAGCTTCTAGAAGGTTTACATGATTTTTTAAAAAACACGAGTTTTTAGAAAATGTGTTTTATTTCATAAATGGAATCAACAAAGTATGCACATTCTACGTCATAACGACTTTCTATAGTTTGCACACACGTCCGGAAATAAGAAAAGCTTACTTCCACCGTTTTTTAAAATCACAGCTTCTAGAAGGTTTACATGATTTCTTAAAAAACACGAGTTTTTAGAAAATGTGTTTTATTTCATAAATGGAATCTACAAAGTATGCACATTCTACGTCATAGGAACTTTCAATAGTTTGCGCATGCGTCCGGAAATATGAAAAGCTTACTTCAACCGTTTTTTAAAATCACAACTTCTAGAAGGTTTACATGATTTCCTAAAAAACACGAGTTTTTAGAAAACGTGTTTTATTTCATAAATGGAATCTACAAAGTATGCACATTCTACGTCATAACGACTTTCTATAGTTTGCGCATGCGTCCAGAAATAAGAAAAGCTTACTTCCACCATTTTTTAAAATCACAGCTTCTAGAAGGTTTACATGATTTCGTAAAAAACACGAGTTTTTAGAAAATGTGTTTAATTTCATAAATATTATCTACAAAGTATGCACATTCTATGTCATAACGACTTTCTATAGTTTGCGCATGCGTCCGGAAATAAGAAAAGCATACTTCCCCCGTTTTTTAAAATCACAGTTTCTAGAAGGTTTACATGATTTCTTAAAAAACACAAGTTTTTAGAAAATGTGTTTTATTTCATAAATGGAATCAACAAAGTATGCACATTCTATGTCATAACGACTTTCTATAGTTTGCGCATGTGTCCGGAAATAAGAAAAGCTTACTTCCCCCATTTTTTAAAATCACAGCTTCTAGAAGGTTTACATGATTTCTTAAAAAACACGAGTTTTTAGAAAATGTGTTTTATTTCGTAAATGGAATTAACAAAGTATGCACATTCTATATCATAACGAATTTCTATAGTTTGTGCATGCGTCCAGAAATAAGAAAAGCTTACTTCCCCCGTTTTTTAAAATCACAGCTTCTAGAAGGTTTACATGATTTCTTAAAAAACACGAGTTTTTAGAAAATGTGTTTTATTTGATAAATCGAATCAACAAAGTATGCACATTCTACGTCATAACGACTTTCTATAGTTTGCGCATTCATATGGAAATAAGAAAAGCTTACCTCCACCATTTTTTAAAATCACAGCTTCTAGAAGGTTTACATGATTTCGTAAAAAACACGAGTTTTTAGAAAATGTGTTTTATTTGATAAATCGAATCTACAAAGTATGCACATTCTATGTCATAACGACTTTCTATACTTTGCGCATGCGTCCGGAAATAAGAAAAGCTTACTTCCACCGTTTTTTAAAATCACAGCTTCTAGAAGGTTTACATGATTTTTTAAAAAACATGAGTTTTTAGAAAATGTGTTTTATTTCATAAATGGAATCAACAAAGTATGCACATTCTACGTCATAACGACTTTCTATAGTTTGCGCATGCGTCCGGAAATTAGAAAAGCTTACTTCCCCCATTTTTTAAAATCACAGCTTCTAGATGGTTTACATGATTTCTTAAAAAACACGTGTTTTTAGAAAATGTGTTTCATTTCATAAATGGAATCAACAGAGTATGCACATTCTACGTCATAACGACTTTCTATAGTTTGCGCATGCGTTTGGAAATAAGAAAAGCTTACTTCCCCCGTTTTTTAAAATCACAGCTTCTAGAAGGTTTACATGATTTCTTAAAAAACACGAGTTTTTAGAAAATGTGTTTTATTTCATAAATGGAATCAACAAAGTCTACACATTCTATGTCATAACGACTTTCTATCGTTTGCGCACACGTTTTGAAATAAGAAACGCTTACTTTACCCGTTTTTTAAAATCACAACTTCTAGAAGGTTTACATGATTTCGTAAAAAACACGAGTTTTTAGAAAATGTGTTTTATTTGATAAATGGAATCTACAAAGTATGCACATTCTACGTCATACCGACTTTCTATAGTTTGCGCATGCGTCCGGAAATAAGAAAAGCTTACTTCAACCGTTTTTTAAAATCACAGCTTCTAGAAGCTTTACATGATTTCGTAAAAAACACGAGTTTTTAGAAAATGTGTTTTATTTCATAAATGGAATCTGCAAAGTATGCACATTCTACGTCATAACGACTTTCTATAGTTTGCGCATATGTCCGGAAATAAGAAAAGCTTACTTCCCCCGTTTTTTAAAATCACAGCTTCTAGAAGCTTTACATGATTTCGTAAAAAACACGTGTTTTTAGAAAATGTGTTTTATTTCATAAATGGAATCTACAAAGTATGCACATTCTACGTCATAACAACTTTCTATAGTTTGCGCATGCGTCCGGAAATAAGAAAAGCTTACTTCCCCCATTTTTTAAAACCACAGCTTCTAGAAGGTTTACATGATTTCTTAAAAAACACGAGTTTTTAGAAAATGTGTTTTATTTCATAAATGGAATCAACAAAGTATGCACATTCTACGTCATAACGACTTTCTATAGTTTGCGCATGTGTCCGGAAATAAGAAAAGCTTACTTCCCCCGTTTTTTAAAATCACAGCTTCTAGAAGGTTTACCTGATTTCTTAAAAACCACGAGTTTTTAGAAAATGTGTTTTATTTACTAAATAGAATCAACAAAGTATGCACATTCTACGTCATAACGAATTTTTATAGTTTGCGCATTCGTACGGAAATAAGAAAAGCTTACTTTCACTGTTTTCTAAATCACAGCTTCTAGAAGGTTTACATGATTTCGTAAAAAACATGAGTTTTTAGAAAATGTGTTTTATTTGATAAATGGAATCTAAAAAGTATGCACATTCTACGTCATAACGACTTTGTATAGTTTGCGCATGCGTCCGGAAATAAGAAAAGCCTACTTCCACCGTTTTTTAAAATCACAGCTTCTAGAAGGTTTACATGATTTCGTAAAAAACACGAGTTTTTAGAAAATGTGTTTTATTTCATAAATGGAATCTACAAAGTATGCACATTCTACGTCATAACAACTTTCTATAGTTTGCGCATGCGTCCGGAAATAAGAAAAGCTTACTTCCCCCATTTTTTAAAACCACAGCTTCTAGAAGGTTTACATGATTTCTTAAAAAACACGAGTTTTTAGAAAATGTGTTTTATTTCATAAATGGAATCAACAAAGTATGCACATTCTACGTCATAACGACTTTCTATAGTTTGCGCATGTGTCCGGAAATAAGAAAAGCTTACTTCCCCCGTTTTTTAAAATCACAGCTTCTAGAAGGTTTACCTGATTTCTTAAAAACCACGAGTTTTTAGAAAATGTGTTTTATTCCATAAATGGAATCAACAAAGTATGCACATTCTACGTCATAACGAATTTCTATAGTTTGCGCATGCATTTGGAAATAAGAAAAGCTTACTTCCCCCGTTTTTTAAAATCACAGCTTCTAGAAGGTTTACATGATTTCTTAAAAAACACGAGTTTTTAGAAAATGTGTTTTATTTCATAAATGGAATCAACAAAGTCTACACATTCTATGTCATAACGACTTTCTATCGTTTGCGCACACGTTTTGAAATAAGAAACGCTTACTTTACCCGTTTTTTAAAATCACAACTTCTAGAAGGTTTACATGATTTCGTAAAAAACACGAGTTTTTAGAAAATGTGTTTTATTTGATAAATGGAATCTACAAAGTATGCACATTCTACGTCATACCGACTTTCTATAGTTTGCGCATGCGTCCGGAAATAAGAAAAGCTTACTTCAACCATTTTTTAAAACCACAGCTTCTAGAAGGTTTACATGATTTCGTAAAAAACACGAGTTTTTAGAAAATGTGTTTTATTTCATAAATGGAATCTGCAAAGTATGCACATTCTACGTCATAACGACTTTCTATAGTTTGCGCATATGTCCGGAAATAAGAAAAGCTTACTTCCCCCGTTTTTTAAAATCACAGCTTCTAGAAGGTTTACATGATTTCTTAAAAAACACGAGTTTTTAGAAAATGTGTTTTATTCCATAAATGGAATCAACAAAGTATGCACATTCTACGTCATAACGAATTTCTATAGTTTGCGCATGCATTTGGAAATAAGAAAAGCTTACTTCCCCCGTTTTTTAAAATCACGGCTTCTAGAAGGTTTACATGATTTCGTCAAAAACACGAGTTTTTAGAAAATGTGTTTTATTTCATAAATGGAATCAACAAAGTATGCACATTCTATGTCATAACGACTTTCTATAGTTTGCGCATGCGTCCAGAAATAAGAAAAGCTTACTTCCACCGTTTTTTAAAATCACAGCTTCTAGAAGGTTTACATGATTTCTTAAAAAACATGAGTTTTTAGAAAATGTGTTTTATTTACTAAATAGAATCAACAAAGTATGCACATTCTACGTCATAACGAATTTTTATAGTTTGCGCATTCGTACGGAAATAAGAAAAGCTTACTTTCACTGTTTTCTAAATCACAGCTTCTAGAAGGTTTACATGATTTCGTAAAAAACATGAGTTTTTAGAAAATGTGTTTTATTTGATAAATGGAATCTACAAAGTATGCACATTCTACGTCATAACGACTTTCTATAGTTTGCGCATGCGTCCGGAAATAAGAAAAGCCTACTTCCACCGTTTTTTAAAATCACAGCTTCTAGAAGGTTTACATGATTTCGTAAAAAACACGAGTTTTTAGAAAATGTGTTTTATTTCATAAATGGAATCTACAAAGTATGCACATTCTACGTCATAAAAACTTTCTATAGTTTGCGCATGCGTCCGGAAATAAGAAAAGCTTACTTCCCCCATTTTTTAAAACCACAGCTTCTAGAAGGTTTACATGATTTCTTAAAAAACACGAGTTTTTAGAAAATGTGTTTTATTTCATAAATGGAATCAACAAAGTATGCACATTCTACGTCATAACGACTTTCTATAGTTTGCGCATTCTTCCGGAAATAAGAAAAGCTTACTTCCACCGTTTTTTAAAGTCATGGCTTCTAGAAGGTTTACAGGATTTCGTAAAAAACACAAGTTTTTAGAAAATGTGCTTTCTTTCATAAATGGAATCAACAAAGTATGCACATTCTACGTCATAACGACTTTCTATAGTTTGCGCATGCGTCCGGAAATAAGAAAAGCTTACTTCCACCGTTTTTTAAAATCACAGCTTCTAGAAGATTTACATGATTTCGTAAAAAACACAAGTTTTTAGAAAATGTGTTTTATTTCATAAATGGAATCGACAAAGTATGCACATTCTACGTCAAAACGACTTTCTATAGTTTGCACATGCGTCCGGAAATAAGAAAAGCTTTCTTCCCCCATTTTTTAAAATCACAGCTTCTAGAAGGTTTACATGATTTCTTAAAAAACACGAGTTTTTAGAAAATGTGTTTTATTTCATAAATGGAATCAAGAAAGTATGCACATTCTATGTCATAACGACTTTCTATAGTTTGCGCATGCGTTTGGAAATAAGAAAAGCTTACTTCTCCCGTTTTTTAAAATCACAGCTTCTAGAAGGTTTACATGATTTCTTTAAAAACACGAGTTTTTAGAAAATGTGTTTTATTTCATAAATGGAATTTACAAAGTATGCACATTCTACGTCATAACGACTTTCTATAGTTTGCGCATGCGTCCGGAAATAAGAAAAGCTTACTTCCACCGTTTTTTAAAATCACAGCTTCTAGAAGGTTTACATGATTTCGTAAAAACCACGAGTTTTTAGAAAATGTGTTTTATTTCATAAATTGAATCTACAAAGTATGCACATTCTATGTCATAACGACTTTCTATAGTTTGCGCATGCGTCCGGAAATAAGAAGAGCTTACTTCCCCCATTTTTTAAAACCACAGCTTCTAGAAGGTTTACATGATTTCTTAAAAAACACGAGTTTTTAGAAAATGTGTTTTATTTCATAAATGGAATCAACACAGTATGCACATTCTACGTCATAACGACTTTCTATAGTTTGCTCATGCGTTTGGAAATAATAAAAGCTTACTTCCCCCGTTTTTTAAAATCACAGCTTCTAGATGGTTTACGTGATTTCTTAAAAAACACGAGTTTTTAGAAAATGTGTTTTATTTCATAAATGGAATCAACAAAGTATGCACATTCTACATCATAACGACTTTCTATAGTTTGCGCATGCGTTTGGAAATAAGAAAAGCTTACTTCCCCCGTTTTTTAAAATCACAGCTTTTAGAAGGTTTACATGATTTCTTAAAAAACACAAGTTTTTAGAAAATGTGTTTTATTTCATAAATGGAATCAACAAAAGCTACACATTCTACGTCATAACGACTTTCTATAGTTTGCGCATGCGTTTGGAAATAAGAAAAGCTTACTTTCCCCGTTTTTTAAAATCACAGCTTCTAGAAGGTTTACATGATTTCGTAAAAAACACGAGTTTTTAGAAAATGTGTTTTATTTGATAAATGGAATCTACAAAGTTTGCACATTCTACGTCATAACGACTTTCTATAATTTGCGCATGCATCCGGAAATAAGAAAAGCTTACTTCCCCCGTTTTTTAAAATCACAGCTTCTAGAAGGTTTACATGATTTCTTAAAAAACACGAGTTTTTAGAAAATGTGTTTTATTTCATAAATGGAATCTACAAAGTATGCACATTCTACGTCATAACGACTTCCTGTAGTTTGCGCATGCGTCCGGAAATAAGAAAAGCTTACTTCCCCCGTTTTTTAAAATCACAGCTTCTAGAAGGTTTACATGATTTCTTAAAAAACACTTGTTTTTAGAAAATGTGTTTTATTTCATAAATGGAATGAACAAAGTATGCACATTCTACGTCATAACGACTTTCTATAGTTTGCGCATGTGTCCGGAAATAAGAAAAGCTTACTTCCCCCGTTTTTTAAAATCACAGCTTCTAGAAGGTTTACCTGATTTCTTAAAAACCACGAGTTTTTAGAAAATGTGTTTTATTTCGTAAATGGAATCAACAAAGTATGCACATTTTACATCATAACGACTTTCTATAGTTTGTGCATTCGTCTGGAAATAAGAAAAGCTTACTTCCCCCGTTTTTTAAAATCACAGCTTCCAGAAGGTTTACATGATTTCGTAAAAAACATGAGTTTTTAGAAAATGTGTTTTATTTGATAAATCGAATTAACAAAGTATGCACATTCTACGTCATAACGACTTTCTATAGTTTGCGCATGCGTCCAGAAATATGAAAAGCTTACTTCCACCGTTTTTTAAAATCACAGCTTCTAGAAGGTTTACATGATTTCGTAAAAAACACGAGTTTTTAGAAAATGTGTTTAATTTCATAAATATTATCTACAAAGTATGCACATTCTATGTCATAACGACTTTCTATAGTTTGGGCATGCGTCCGGAAATAAGAAAAGCTTACTTCCCCCGTTTTTTAAAATCACAGCTTCTAGAAGGTTTACATGATTTCTTAAAAACACGAGTTTTTAGAAAATGTGTTTTATTTCATAAATGGAATCAATAAAGTATGCACATTCTATGTCATAACGACTTTCTATAGTTTGGGCATGCATTTGGAAATAAGAAAAGCTTACTTCCCCCTTTTTTTAAAATCACAGCTTCTAGATGCTTTACATGATTTCTTAAAAAACACGAGTTTTTAGAAAATGTGTTTTATTTCATAAATGGAATCAACAAAGTATGCACATTCTACGTCATAACGACTTTCTATAGTTTGCGCATGCGTTTGGAAATAAGAAAAGCTTACCTCCCCCATTTTTTAAAATCACAGCTTCTAGAAGGTTTACATGATTTCTTAAAAAACACGAGTTTTTAGAAAATGTGTTTTATTTCATAAACGGAATCCACAAAGTATGCACATTCTACGTCATAACGAATTTCTATAGATTGCGCATGCGTCCAGAAATAAGAAAAGCTTACTTCCCCCGTTTTTTAAAATCACAGCTTCTAGAAGGTTTACATGATTTCTTAAAAAACATGAGTTTTTAGAAAATGTGTTTTATTTACTAAATAGAATCAACAAAGTATGCACATTCTATGTCATAACGACTTTCTATAGTTTTCGCATTCGTCCGGAAATAAGAAAATCTTACTTCCACCGTTTTTTAAAATCACAGCTTCTAGAAGGTTTACATGATTTCGTAAAAAACAAGAGTTTTTAGAAAATGTGTTTTATTTCCTAAATGGTATCCACAAAGTATGCACATTATACGTCATAACGACTTTCTATAGTTTGCACATGCGACCGGAAATTAGAAAAGCTTACTTCCCCCATTTTTAAAAATCACAGCTTCTAGAAGGTTTACATGATTTCTTAAAAAACACGAGTTTTTAGAAAATGTGTTTTATTTCATAAATGGAATCAACAAAGTATGCACATTCTATGTCATAACGACTTTCTATAGGTTGCGCATGCCTTTGGAAATAAGAAAAGCTTACTTCTCCCGTTTTTTAAAATCACAGCTTTTAGAAGGTTTACATGATTTCTTAAAAAACACGAGTTTTTAGAAAATGTGTTTTATTTCATAAATGGAATCAACAAAGTATGCACATTCTACGTCATAACGACTTTCTATCGTTTGCGCACACGTCCGGAAATAAGAAAAGCTTACTTCCACCATTTTTTAAAATCACAGCTTCTAGAAGGTTTACATGATTTCTTAAAAAACACGAGTTTTTAGAAAATGTGTTTTATTTCATAAATGGAATCTACAAAGTATGCACATTCTACTTCATAACGACTTTCTATAGTTTGCGCATGCGTCCGGAAATATGAAAAGCTTACTTCAACCGTTTTTTAAAATCACAGCTTCTAGAAGGTTTACATGATTTCGTAAAAAACACGACTTTTTAGAAAATGTGTTTTATTTCATAAATGGAATCTATAAAGTATGCACATTCTACGTCATAACGACTTTCTATAGTTTGCGCATGTGTCCGGAAATAAGAAAAGCTTACTTCCCCCGTTTTTTAAAATCACAGCTTCTAGAAGGTTTACATGATTTCTTAAAAAACACGAGTTTTTAGAAAATGTGTTTTATTTCATAAATGGAATCAACAAAGTATGCACATTCTACGTCATAACGACTTTCTATAGTTTGCGCATGCATTTGGAAATAAGAAAAGCTTACTTCCCCCGTTTTTTAAAATCACAGCTTCTAGAAGGTTTACATGATTTCTTAAAAAACACAAGTTTTTAGAAAATGTGTTTTATTTCATAAATGGAATCAACAAAGTATGCACATTCTACGTCATAACGACTTTCTATAGTTTGCGCATGTGTCCGGAAATAAGAAAAGCTTACTTCCACCGTTTTTTAAAATCACAGCTTCTAGAAGGTTTACCTGATTTCTTAAAAACCACGAGTTTTTAGAAAATGTGTTTTATTTCGTAAATGGAATCAACAAAGTATGCACATTCTACATCATAACGACTTTCTATAGTTTGTGCATTCGTCTGGAAATAAGAGAAGCTTACTTTCCCCGTTTTTTAAAATCACAGCTTCCAGAAGGTTTACATGATTTCGTAAAAAACATGAGTTTTTAGAAAATGTGTTTTATTTGATAAATCGAATCAACAAAGTATGCACATTCTACTTCATAACGACTTTCTATAGTTTACGCATGCGTCCAGAAATAAGAAAAGCTTACTTCCACCGTTTTTTAAAATCACAGCTTCTAGAAGGTTTACATGATTTCGTAAAAAACACGAGTTTTTAGAAAATGTGTTTAATTTCATAAATATTATCTACAAAGTATGCACATTCTATGTCATAATGACTTTCTATAGTTTGGGCATGCGTCCGGAAATAAGAAAAGCTTACTTCCCCCGTTTTTTAAAATCACAGCTTCTAGAAGGTTTACATGATATCTTAAAAACACGAGTTTTTAGAAAATGTGTTTTATTTCATAAATGGAATCAACAAAGTATGCACATTCTATGTCATAACGACTTTCTATAATTTGCGCATGCGTTTGGAAATAAGAAAAGCTTACTTCCCCCTTTTTTTAAAATCACAGCTTCTAGATGGTTTACATGATTTCTTAAAAAACACGAGTTTTTAGAAAATGTGTTTTATTTCGTAAATGGAATCAACAAAGTATGCACATTCTACGTCATAACGACTTTCTGTATTTTGCGCATGCGTTTGGAAATAAGAAAAGCTTACTTCCCCCATTTTTTAAAATCACAGCTTCTAGAAGGTTTACATGATTTCTTAAAAAACACGAGTTTTTAGAAAATGTGTTTTATTTGATAAATGGAATCTAAAAAGTATGCACATTCTACGTCATAACGACTTTCTATAGTTTGCGCATGCATCCGGAAATAAGAAAAGCTTACTTCCCCCGTTTTTTAAAATCACAGCTTCTAGAAGGTTTACATGATTTCTTAAAAAACACGAGTTTTTAGAAAATGTGTTTTATTTCATAAATGGAATCTACAAAGTATGCACATTCTACGTCATAACGACTTCCTATAGTTTGCGCATGCGTCCGGAAATAACAAAAGCTTACTTCCCCCGTTTTTTAAAATCACAGCTTCTGGAAGGTTTACATGATTTCTTAAAAAACACGAGCTTTTAGAAAATGTGTTTTATTCCATAAATGGAATCAACAAAGTATGCACATTCTACGTCATAGCAACTTTCAATAGTTTGCGCATGCGTCCGGAAATATGAAAAGCTTACTTCCCCCGTTTTTTAAAATCACAGCTTCTAGAAGGTTTACATGATTTCGTAAAAAACACGATTTTTTAGAAAATGTGTTTTATTTCATAAATGGAATCTACAAAGTATGCACATTCTACGTCATAACGACTTTCTATAGTTTGCGCATGCGTCCGGAAATAAGAAAAGCTTACTTCCCCTGTTTTTTAAAATCACAGCTTCTAGAAGGTTTACATGATTTCTTAAAAAACACGAGTTTTTAGAAAATGTGTTTTATTTCATAAATGGAATCAACAAAGTATGCACATTCTACGTCATAACGACTTTCTATAGTTTGCGCATCCGTTTGGAAATAAGAAAAGCTTACTTCCCCCTTTTTTTAAAATCACAGCTTCTAGATGGTTTACATGATTTCTTAAAAAACACGAGTTTTTAGAAAATGTGTTTTATTTCATAAATGGAATCAACAAAGTATGCACATTCTACGTCATAACGACTTTCTATAGTTTGCGCATGCGTTTGGAAATAAGAAAAGCTTACTTCCCCCGTTTTTTAAAATCACAGCTTCTAGAAGGTTTACATGATTTCGTAAAAAACACGAGTTTTTAGAAAATGTGTTTTATTTGATAAATGGAATCTAAAAAGTATGCACATTCTACGTCATAACGACTTTCTATAGTTTGCGCATGCGTCCGGAAATAAGAAAAGCTTACTTCCCCCGTTTTTTAAAATCACAGCTTCTAGAAGGTTTACATGATTTCCTAAAAAACACGAGTTTTTAGAAAATGTGTTTTATTTCATAAATGGAATCTACAAAGTATGCACATTCTACGTCATAGGAACTTTCAATAGTTTGCGCATGCGTCCGGAAATATGAAAAGCTTACTTCAACCGTTTTTTAAAATCACAGCTTCTAGAAGGTTTACATGATTTCTTAAAAAACATGAGTTTTTAGAAAATGTGTTTTATTTCATAAATGGAATCAACAAAGTATGCACATTCTACGTCATAACGACTTTCTATAGTTTGCGCACGCGTTTGGAAATAAGAAAAGCTTACTTCCCCCGTTTTTTAAAATCACAGCTTCTAGATGGTTTACGTGATTTCCTAAAAAACACGAGTTTTTAGAAAATGTGTTTTATTTCATAAATGGAATCTACAAAGTATGCACATTCTACGTCATAACGACTTCCTATAGTTTGCGCATGCGTCCGGAAATAACAAAAGCTTACTTCCCCCGTTTTTTAAAATCACAACTTCTGGAAGGTTTACATGATTTCTTAAAAAACACGAACTTTTAGAAAATGTGTTTTATTCCATAAATGGAATCAACAAAGTATGCATATTCTACGTCATAGCAACTTTCAATAGTTTGTGCATGCGTCCGGAAATATGAAAAGCTTACTTCCACCGTTTTTTAAAATCACAGCTTCTAGAAGGTTTACATGATTTCGTAAAAAACACGAGTTTTTAGAAAATGTGTTTCATTTCATAAATGGAATCAACAAAGTATGCACATTCTATGTCATAACGACTTTCTATAGTTTGCGCATGCATCCAGAAATAAGAAAAGCTTACTTCCACCGTTTTTTAAAATCACAGCTTCTAGAAGGTTTACATGATTTCTTAAAAAACACGAGTTTTTAGAAAATGTGTTTTATTTACTAAATAGAATCAACAAAGTATGCACATTCTACGTCGTAACGAATTTCTATAGTTTGCGCATTCGTACGGAAATAAGAAAAGCTTACTTTCACCGTTTTCTAAATCACAGCTTCTAGAAGGTTTACATGATTTCGTAAAAAACATGAGTTTTTAGAAAATGTGTTTTATTTGATAAATGGAATCTACAAAGTATGCACATTCTACGTCGTAATGACTTTCTATAGTTTGCGCATGCATCCGGAAATAAGAAAAGCCTACTTCCACCGTTTTTTAAAATCATAGCTTCTAGAAGGTTTACATGATTTCGTAAAAACTACGAGTTTTTAGAAAATGTGTTTTATTTCATAATTGGAATCTACAAAGTATGCACATTCTACATCATAAAAACTTTCTATAGTTTTCGCATGCGTCCGGAAATAAGAAAACCTTACTTCCCCCATTTTTTAAAACCACATCTTCTAGAAGGTTTACATGATTTCTTAAAAAACACGAGTTTTTAGAAAATGTGTTTTATTTCATAAATGGAATCAACAAAGTATGCACATTCTATGTCATAACGACTTTCTATAGTTTGCGCATTCTTCCGGAAATAAGAAAAGCTTACTTCCACCGTTTTTTAAAGTCATAGCTTCTAGAAGGTTTACATGATTTCGTAAAAAACACGAGTTTTTAGAAAATGTGCTTTATTTCATAAATGGAATCAACAAAGTATGCACATTCTACGTCATAACGACTTTCTATAGTTTGCGCATGCGTCCGGAAATAAGAAAAGCTTACTTCCCCCGTTTTTTAAAATCACAGCTTCTAGAAGGTTTACATGATTTCTTAAAAAACATGAGTTTTTAGAAAATGTGTTTTATTTCATAAATGGAATCTACAAAGTATGCACATTCTACGTCATAACGACTTTCTATAGTTTGCACATGCGTCCGGAAATAAGAAAAGCTTACTTCCCCCATTTTTTAAAATCACAGCTGCTAGAAGGTTTACATGATTTCTTAAAAAACACGAGTTTTTAGAAAATGTGTTTTATTTCATAAATGGAATCAACAAAGTATGCACATTCTATGTCATAACAACTTTCTATAGTTTGCGCATGCGTTTGGAAATAAGAAAAGCTTACTTCTCCCGTTTTTTAAAATCACAGCTTCTAGAAGGTTTACATGATTTCTTAAAAAACACGAGTTTTTAGAAAATGTGTTTTATTTCATAAATGGAATTTACAAAGTATGCACATTCTACGTCATAACGACTTTCTATAGTTTGCGCATGGGTCTGGAAATAAGAAAAGCTTACTTCCACCGTTTTTTAAAATCACAGCTTCTAGAAGGTTTACATGATTTCATAAAAAACACGAGTTTTTAGAAAATGTGTTTTATTTCATAAATGGAATCTACAAAGTATGCACATTCTATGTCATAACGACTTTCTATAGTTTGCGCATGCGTCCGGAAATAAGAAGAGCTTACTTCCCCCGTTTTTTAAAACCACAGCTTCTAGAAGGTTTACATGATTTCTTAAAAAACACGAGTTTTTAGAAAATGTGTTTTATTTCATAAATGGAATCAACAAAGTATGCACATTCTACGTCATAACGACTTTCTATAGTTTGCGCACGCGTTTGGAAATAAGAAAAGCTTACTTCCCCCGTTTTTTAAAATCACAGCTTCTAGATGGTTTACGTGATTTCCTAAAAAACACGAGTTTTTAGAAAATGTGTTTTATTTCATAAATGGAATCAACAAAGTATGCACATTCTACGTCATAACGACTTTCTATAGTTTGCGCATGCGTTTGGAAATAAGAAAAGCTTACTTCCCCCGTTTTTTAAAATCACAGCTTCTAGAAGGTTTACATGATTTTTTAAAAAACACAACTTTTTAGAAAATGTGTTTTATTTCATAAATGGAATCAACAAAGTCTACACATTCTACGTCATAACGACTTTCTATAGTTTGCGCATGCGTTTGGAAATAAGAAAAGCTTACTTTCCCCGTTTTTTAAAATCACAGCTTCTAGGAGGTTTACATGATTTCGTAAAAAACACGAGTTTTTAGAAAATGTGTTTTATTTGATAAATGGAATCTACAAAGTATGCACATTCTACGTCATAATAAATTCTATAGTTTGCGCATGCGTCCGGAAATAAGAAAAGCTTACTTCCCCCTTTTTTTAAAATCACAGCTTCTAGAAGGTTTACATGATTTCTTAAAAAACACGAGTTTTTAGAAAATGTGTTTTATTTCATAAATGGAATCTACAAAGTATGCACATTCTACGTCATAACGACTTCCTATAGTTTGCGCATGCGTCCGGAAATAAGAAAAGCTTACTTCCCCCGTTTTTTAAAATCACAGCTTCTCGAAGGTTTACATGATTTCTTTAAAAACACGAGTTTTTAGAAAATGTGTTTTATTCCATAGATGGAATCAACAAAGTATGCACATTCTACGTCATAGGAACTTTCAATAGTTTGCGCATGCGTACGGAAATATGAAAAGCTTACTTCCACCGTTTTTTAAAATCACAGCTTCTAGAAGGTTTACATGATTTCGTAAAAAACACGAGTTTTTAGAAAATGTGTTTTATTTCATCAATGGAATCAACAAGGTATGCACATTCTACGTCATAAAGACTTTCTATAGTTTGCGCATGCATCCAGAAATAAGAAAAGCTTACTTCCACCGTTTCTTAAAATCACAGCTTCTAGAAGGTTTACATGATTTCGTAAAAAACATGACTTTTTAGAAAATGTCTTTAATTTCATAAATATTATCTACAAAGTATGCACATTCTACGTCATAACGACTTTCTATAGTTTGGGCATGCGTCCGGAAATAAGAAAAGCTTACCTCGCCCGTTTTTTAAAATCACAGCTTCTAGAAGGTTTACATGATTTCTTAAAAAACACGAGTTTTTAGAAAATGTGTTTTATTTCATAAATGGAATCAACAAAGTATGCACATTCTATGTCATAACGACTTTCTATAGTTTGTGCATGCATTTGGAAATAAGAAAAGCTTACCTCCCCCATTTTTTAAAATCACATCTTCTAGAAGGTTTACATGATTTCTTAAAAAACACGAGTTTTTAGAAAATGTGTTTTATTTCATAAATGGAATCCACAAAGTATGCACATTCTACATCATAACGAATTTCTATAGATTGCGCATGCGTCCAGAAATAAGAAAAGCTTACTTCCCCCGTTTTTTAAAATCACAGCTTCTAGAAGGTTTACATGATTTCTTAAAAAACATGAGTTTTTAGAAAATGTGTTTTATTTACTAAATAGAATCAAAAAAGTATGCACATTCTACGTCATAACGACTTTCTATAGTTTTTGCATTCGTCCAGAAATAAGAAAAGCATACTTTCACCGTTTTCTAAATCACAGCTTCTAGAAGGTTTACATGATTTCGTAAAAAACACGAGTTTTTAGAAAATGTGTTTTATTTGATAAATGGAATCTACAAAGTATGCACATTCTACGTCATAAGGACTTTCTATACTTTGCGCATGCGTCCGGAAATAAGAAAATCTTACTTCCACCGTTTTTTAAAATCACAGCTTCTAGAAGGTTTACATGATTTCGTAAAAAACACGAGTTTTTAGAAAATGTGTTTTATTTCATAAATGGAATCTACAAAGTATGCACATTATACGTCGTAACGACTTTCTATAGTTTGCACATGCGTCCGGAAATTAGAAAAGCTTACTTCCCCCATTTTTTAAAATCACAGCTTCTGGAAGGTTTACATGATTTCTTAAAAAACACGAGTTTTTAGAAAATGTGTTTTATTTCATAAATGGAATCAACAAAGTATGCACATTCTATGTCATAACGACTTTCTATAGGTTGCGCATGCGTTTGGAAATAAGAAAAGCTTACAACTCCCGTTTTTTAAAATCACAGCTTTTAGAAGGTTTACATGATTTCTTAAAAAACACGAGTTTTTAGAAAATGTGTTTTATTTCATAAATGGAATCAACAAAGTATGCACATTCTACATCATAACGACTTTCTATAGTTTGCGCATGTGTCCGGAAATAAGAAAAGCTTACTTCCACCGTTTTTTAAAATCACAGCTTCTAGAAGGTTTACATGATTTCTTAAAAACCACGAGTTTTTAGAAAATGTGTTTTATTTCATAAATGGAATCAACAAAGTATGCACATTCTACGTCATAACGACTTTCTATAGTTTGTGCATTCGTCCGGAAATAAGAAAAGCTTACTTCCCCCGTTTTTTAAAATCACAGCTTCTAGAAGGTTTACATGATTTCGTAAAAAACACGAGTTCTTAGAAAATGTGTTTTATTTGATAAATTGAGTCAACAAAGTATGCACATTCTACGTCATAACAACTTTCTATAGTTTGCGCATTCGTCCGGAAATAAGAAAAGCTTACTTCCACCATTTTTTAAAATCACAGCTTCTAGAAGGTTTACATGATTTCGTAAAAAAACACGAGTTTTTAGAAAATGTGTTTTATTTCATAAATGTAATCTACAAAGTATGCACATTCTACGTCATAACGACTTTCTATAGTTTGCGCAAGCGTCCGGAAATAAGAAAAGCTTACTTCCCCCGTATTTTAAAATCACAGCTTCTAGAAGGTTTACATGATTTCTTACAAAACACGAGTTTTTAGAAAAAAAATTTTATTTCATAAATGGAATCAACAAAGTATGCACATTCTACATCATAACGACTTTCTATAGTTTGCACATGCGTTTGGAAATAAGAAAAGCTTACTTCCCCCGTTTTTTAAAATCACAGCTTCTAGATGGTTTACATGATTTCTTAAAAAACACGAGTTTTTAGAAAATGTGTTTTAATTCATAAATGGAATCAACAAAGTATGCACATTCTACGTCATAACGACTTTCTATAGTTTGCGCATGCGTTTGGAAATAAGAAAAGCTTACTTCCCCCATTTTTTAAAATCGCAGCTTCTAGAAGGTTTACATGATTTCTTAAAAAACACAAGTTTTTATAAAATGCGTTTTATTTCATAAATGAAATCAACAAAGTCTGCACATTCTACGTCATAACGAATTTCTATAGTTTGCGCATTCGTCCAGAAATAAGAAAAGCTTACTTCCACCGTTTTTTAAAATCACAGCTTCTAGAAGGTTTACATGATTTCGTAAAAAACACGAGTTTTTAGAAAATGTGTTCTATTTGATAAATGGAATCTACAAAGTATGCACATTCTACGTCATAACGACTTTCTATAGTTTGCGCATGCGTCCGGAAATAAGAAAAGCTTACTTCCCCCGTTTTTTAAAATCACAGCTTCTAGAAGGTTTACATGATTTCGTAAAAAACACGAGTTTTTAGAAAATGTGTTTTATTTCTTAAATGGAATCTACAAAGTATGCACATTATACGTCATAACGACTTTCTATAGTTTGCGCATGCGTCCGGAAATAAGAAAAGCTTAGTTCCCCCGTTTTTAAAATCACAGCTTCTGGAAGGTTTACATGATTTCTTAAAAAACACGAGTTTTTAGAAAATGTGTTTTATTTCATAAATGGAATCAAGAAAGTATGCACATTCTACGTCATAGCGACTTTCAATAGTTTGCGCATGTGTGGTGCTCTGGTTTTTACAGCAGAGCACTAAGTAAAATTTCAGAGTTAATTTTCTACGTATTAAACTTTATCAAGTGTATGGGAGTAAATTTCTAACAATTACTATGCGTCTAAATAATATTTAGTGTACTATCGTGTTTTTATCAACCTTACATTCGTAATTTAAAATAAATGAAGATATCAATATTTTCTTTTCAACAATCATGTTCCAGCATAAGAATATGTTTCACAACTTAGTAAATCAGTAAATAGCAAGTTATGCATGTTTACAGTAAGTTTTAGCATAATAATCAAATAACGTAAATAACAAGGAAATTACCTGATGCTGATGCTAACCGTAGGTTGTATAACCTCTTAGACAGCCAAAATGAAGTGTCCACCCTACCGACCAGCTATTATCTTGCTGGCCCTTGGAAATCAAAGGATTTCCAAGCCCCCGAGTTCACAATCTGATAATCCCGAGAGCAGTGTTTACTTCGGTTCTCAAAACCTTTCTCCGTCCTTAAAATTTTCTGTCCTCCAACCTTTCTCTCCACTTCCAGTTCTCCCCCCCTTTCCTTCAACCTTCTCCTCCTCTATATACATGTCCATCCTCGAGAATACCTTGGGCTTACTCCACCGCCCCAAACTCCCCCTCTCGAGCCCCTCAAACATTTACTCCTTTCCCTAGTTCATTCATCCACGTCTCATTATAAAAATGTATAATTAATTACTCTCATGGAAAATTTATTTGGTTTTGGATTGACGGTCGTAAGTATTTATTACGGTGGGAATTATCACCCAAAGGTTATCCATTCGGGACAAGGTTTATTAATTACAAGTCTTTTCACCAAACCTTGTATTTATTGTTATTAAGGTATTTAATAAAATATTATATAAATATTAGACCCCTTTCAACTTGGACATGGCGTGTCTTAAGGGTCTACCTTATCCGTCGAGATCACTTATCTTGAGATTTTAAATTCTACGATTCATATTGAGTAATTAAATAGTAATAACCCATTTTCCATCACATCACGTTCATTCCAAAAATAGTTATCCTATTATGTCTAACTTAGAAATGTAAAATAATCACATTCTAATCATTCATTAATCAATATTTAAATTTTACCTATTTTGCAATTGTTATGACATGGGTAGTAATATTATTAAAATAAATTTTAAGTAATAATATTAATTAAATCCCCATAAGGTAATAATAATGGTGAATTTAATAAAGATGTCTTTTACATCATTTGTTTATCACATGAGTACCCTAACATCTATATAGTATCGTCGTTCTTCTAAACAAAGCACCCTTAAGTGCTTAAATAACCTTACTAATTAATTAGACAGTACCATTACCTTATTACAACAATTCTCAGACGATAATGTTAACTGATGACACTTGTCTCAATTGTATATCACAACGTTTACCAACGAGTAATGCATAGCTTAATTGACTTGTTTTACACATCTTAGATAACTTTATATCCATTATCTGAATTCAGTCAATGAATGATTAACCTAATTACTTATGACAACTTATACATTTATTCAATATGTTAAGTGTTTGTATATCGATACTAGTGTACATGTGCACGGTGTGCATGCGTGGCCAGCGTATGCACAGATCATAAATGTACTATAGACAAACCCCATCCCGCCTATGCATACCTACTAACTAATAGTAGTATTTACCCCCATGTAGAAGAACAAACATAATATATATAGTACAATTACTTCAACATTCTCAGTTATTTAACAGTTAGTTCTTTACGATTTCACATCATTATCTTTATCTTTACATTAGTTTAATCAATCATGTACAAGGAAGGGTGCCTACTACCACTAACTTGGAATCAAGGAATACTAAACCCCCAACAGTACTAACTAACACATCCTCCCATCATAACCTACGTCCAGCATCCTCCCTATCCTTCCTCTGCTAGTACAAAAGTGGATGTCGGACTCACCGATCTGACCACATAGAACTTGAGAGCGATAGCGTCGGCTGAACAGCGGACCTATCCTCCCCTAGCAGGCATCCGACCATCGTCATCACAACAACATGGGGAGCGTGTCTCAGCACGGCCCTCCCACGACCTCGGGTCTCATGGAAACATAGGGTGGGAAACACATCCATCCCTCTCAACATACTGGGCCTACGCCCTTATCAACTCATACTTTGCTGCTATCGGGATTATGAGTTTGTGTTATCGTATCCTCATTTTGGCTGCTAAGGTTTACTGTATGAATATGTTTTTCCTTTCCAATATATATCAGATCAAGTAACTGGCTATCCCATAGCCCTTGTGTCCTGTAGGTTAGTATTTTGCAAAATACAAATTTATAGAAAGCATTTCCCATTGATCGCCAATTGATCCATGTTATAAAAAATCATTTTATTTCATGTTACCTTTTTAGCTCATCATAGATGCGTATGACATATAACACTTCAATAATTCATATAAGAAGATGGTATCCACGTACCGAATCATATATTTCACATTTCATCAATGAAAACATATAAACATATACTGTAATCGTAAAATAAAGAAATCATATGATAATCATGACATCATAACCACCTAAAATAGTAACATCATCATCATGGTGAAATCATAAAACAAAGTAACATCATATAATGAGGTCCATCATATCGTAATATAGTTTACTCAGTCGAGCTAAGTTCAACAGAATATATAAGGAAATAAAGTATGGTGTGTCTAACTGATAAATATGCCTTATCAAAATATGGGCGTTACAGCATGCGTCCGGAAATATGAAAAGCTTACTTCCACCATTTTTTAAAATCACAGCTTCTAGAAGGTTTACATGATTTCGTAAAAAACACGAGTTTTTAGAAAATGTGTTTTATTTCATAAATGGAATTTACAAACTATGCACATTCTACGTCATAACGACTTTCTATAGTTTGCGCATGCGTCCGGAAATAAGAAAAGCTTACTTCCACCATTTTTTAAAATCACAGCTTCTAGAAGGTTTACATGATTTCGTAAAAACATGAGTTTTTAGAAAATGTGTTTTATTTCATAAATGGAATCTACAAAGTATGCACATTCTACGTCATAACAACTTTCTATAGTTTGCGCATGCGTCCGGAAATAAAAAAAGCTTACTTCCCCCATTTTTTAAAACCACAGCTTCTAGAAGGTTTACATGATTTCTTAAAAAACACGAGTTTTTAGAAAATGTGTTTTATTTCATAAATGGAATCAACAAAGTATGCACATTCTACGTCATAACAACTTACTATAGTTTGTGCATTCTTCCGGAAATAAGAAAAGCTTACTTCCACCATTTTTTAAAATCACATCTTCTAGAAGGTTTACATGATTTCGTAAAAAACACGAGTTTTTAGAAAATGTTCTTTATTTCATAAATGGAATCAACAAAGTATGCACATTCTACGTCATAACGACTTTCTATAGTTTGCGCATGCGTCCGGAAATAAGAAAATCTTACTTCCACCGTTTTTTAAAATCACAGCTTCTAGAAGGTTTACATGATTTCGTAAAAAACACGAGTTTTTAGAAAATGTGCTTTATTTGATAAATGGAATCTACAAAGTATGCACATTCTACGTCATAACGACTTTCTATAGTTTGCGCATGCATCCGGAAAAAAGAAAATCTTACTTCCACCGTTTTTTAAAATCACAGCTTCTAGAAGGTTTACATGTTTTCTTAAAAAACACGAGTTTTTAGAAAATGTCTTTTATTTCATAAATGGAATCTACAAAGTATGCATATTCTACGTCATAATGACTTTCTATAGTTTGCGCATGCGTCCGGAAATAAGAAAAGCTTACTTCCATCGTTTTTTAAAATCACAGCTTCTAGAAGGTTGACATGATTTCGTAAAAAACACGAGTTTTTAGAAAATGTGTTTTATTTCATAAATGGAATCAACAAAGTATGCACATTCTACGTCATAACGACTTTCTATAGTTTGCGCATGTGTTTGGAAATAAGAAAAGCTTACTTCCCCTGTTTTTTAAAATCACAGCTTCTAGAAGGTTTACACGATTTCTTAAAAAACACGAGTTTTTAGAAAATGTGTTTTATTTCATAAATGGAATCAACAAAGTCTGCACATTCTACGTCATAACGACTTTCTATAGTTTGCGCATTCGTCCGGAAATAAGAAAAGCTTACTTCCCCCGTTTTTTAAAATCACAGCTTCTAGAAGGTTTACATGATTTCGTAAAAACACGAGGTTTTAGAAAATGTGTTTTATTTCATAAATCGAATCCACAAAGTATGCACATTCTACGTCATACCGACTTTCTATAGTTTGTGCGTTCGTCCGGAAATAAGAAAAGCTTACTTCCATCATTTTTTAAAATCACAGCTTCTAGAAGGTTTACATGATTTTGTAAAAAACACGAGTTTTTAGAAAATGTGTTTTATTTGAAAATGGAATCTACAAAGTATGCACATTCTACGTCATAACGAATTTCTATAGTTTGCGCATGCGTCTGGAAATATGAAAAGTTTACTTCCCCCGTTTTTTAAACTCACAGCTTCTAGAAGGTTTACATGATTTCTTAAAAAACACGAGTTTTTAGAAAATGTGTTTTATTTCATAAATGGAATCAAAAAAGTATGCACATTCTACGTCATAACGACTTTCTATAGTTTCCGCATGCGTCCGGAAATAAGAAAAGCTTATTTCCCCCGTTTTTTAAAATCACAGCTTCTAGAAGGTTTACATGATTTCGTAAAAAAAACGAGTTTTTAGAAAATGTGTTTTATTTCATAAATGGAATCTTCAAAGTATGCACATTCTACGTCGTAATGACTTTCTATAGTTTGCACATGCGTCCGGAAAAAAGAAAAGCTTACTTCCACCGTTTTTTAAAATCACAGCTTCTAGAAGGTTTACATGATTTCGTAAAAAACATGAGTTTTTAGAAAATGTGTTTTATTTCATAAATGGAATCTACAAAGTATGCACATTCTACATCATAACGACTTTCTATAGTTTGCGCAAGCGTCCGGAAATAAGAAAAGCTTACTTCCACCGTTTTTTAAAATCACAGCTTCTAGAAGGTTTACATGATTTCTTAAAAAACACGAGTTTTTAGAAAATGTGTTTTATTTCATAAATGGAATCAACAAAGTATGCACATTCTACATCATAACGACTTTCTATAGTTTGCGCATGCGTTTGGAAATAAGAAAAGCTTACTTCCCCTGTTTTTTAAAATCACAGCTTTTAGAAGGTTTACATGATTTCTTAAAAAACACGAGTTTTTAGAAAATGTGTTTTATTTCATAAATGGAATCAACAAAGTATGCACATTCTAGGTCATAACGACTTTCTATAGTTTGCGCATGCGTCCGGAAATAAGAAAAGCTTACTTCCACCGTTTTTTAAAATCACAGCTTCTAGAAGGTTTACATGATTTCTTAAAAGACATGAGTTTTTAGAAAATGTGTTTTATTTCATAAATGGAATCAACAAAGTATGCACATTCTACGTTATAATGACTTTCTATAGTTTGCGCATTCGTCCGGAAATCAGAAAAGCTTACTTCCACTGTTTTTTAAAATCACAGCTTCTAGAAGGTTTACATGATTTCGTAAAAAACACGAGTTTTTAGAAAATGTTTTTTATTTGATAAATGGAATCTACAAAGTATGCACATTCTACGTCATAACGAATTTCTATAGTTTGCGCATGCGTCCGAATATAAGAAAAGCTTACATCCCCGTTTTTTTAAAATCACAGCTTCTAGAAGGTTTACATGATTTCGTAAAAAACACGAGTTTTTAGAAAATGTGTTTTATTTCATAAATGGAATCTACAAAGTATGCACATTCTACATCATAACGACTCTCTATAGTTTGCGCATGTGTCCGTAAATAAAAAAAGCTTACTTCCCCCGTTTTTTAAAATCACAGCTTCTAGAAGGTTTACATGATTTCTTAAAAAACACGAGTTTTTAGAAAATGTGTTTTATTTCATAAATGGAATCAACAAAGTATGCACATTCTACGTCATAACGACTTTCTATAGTTTGCGCATGCGTTTGGATAAAAGAAAAGCTTACTTCCCCCGTTTTTTAAAATCACCGCTTCTAGAAGGTTTACATGATTTCTTAAAAAACACGAGTTGTTAGAAAATGTGTTTTATTTCATAAATGGAATCAACAAAGTATGCACATTCTACGTCATAAGAACTTTCTATAGTTTCGCATGCGTCTGGAAATAAGAAAAGCTTACTTCCACCATTTTTTAAAATCACAGCGTCTAGAAGGTTTACATGATTTCTTAAAAAACACGAGTTTTTAGAAAATGTGTTTTATTTCATAAATGGAATCAACAAAGTATGCACATTCTACGTCATAACGACTTTCTATAGTTTGCGCATTCGTCCGAAAATAAGAAAAGCCTACTTCCACTGTTTTTTAAAATCAAAGCTTCTAGAAGGTTTACATGATTTCTTAAAAAACACAAATTTTTAGAAAATCTGTTTTATTTCATAAATGGAATCAACAAAGTATGCACATTCTACATCATAAGAACTTTCTATAGTTTGCGCATGCGTCCGGAAATAAGAAAAGCTTACTTCCACCGTTTTTTAAAATCACAGCTTCTAGAAGGTTTACATGATTTCTTAAATAACACGAGTTTTTAGAAAATGTGTTTTATTTCATAAATGGAATCAACAAAGTATGCACATTCTACGTCATAACGACTTTCTATAGTTTGCGCATGCGTTTGGAAATAAGAAAAGCTTACTTCCCCCATTTTTTAAAATCACAGCTTCTAGAAGGTTTACATGATTTCTTAAAAAACACGAGTTTTTAGAAAATGTGTTTTATTTCATAAATGGAATCAGCAAAGTATGCACATTCTACGTCATAACGACTTTCTATAGTTTGCGCATGCGTCCGAAAATAAGAAAAGCTTACTTCCACCGTTTTTTAAAATCATAGCTTCTAGAAGGTTTACATGATTTCTTAAAAAACACGAGTTCTTAGAAAATGTGTTTTATTTCATAAATGGAATCAACAAAATATGCACATTCTACGTCATAATGACTTTCTATAGTTTGCGCATTCGTCCGGAAATAAGAAAAGCTTACTTTCACCGTTTTTTAAAATCACAGCTTCTAGAAGGTTTACATGATTTCGTAAAAAACACGAGTTTTTAGAAAATGTGTTTTATTTCATAAATGGAATCAACAAAGTATGCACATTCTACGTCATAACGACTTTCTATAGTTTGCGCATGCGTCCGGAAATAAGAAAAGCCTACTTCCATCGTTTTTTAAAATCACAGCTTCTAGAAGGTTTACATGATTTCTTAAAAAACACGAGTTTTTAGAAAATGTGTTTTATTTCGTAAATGGAATCAACAAAGTATGCACATTCTATGTCATAATGACTTTCTATAGTTTGCGCATTTGTCTGGAAATAAGAAAAGCCTACTTCCACCGTTTTTTCAAATCACAGCTTCTAGAAGGTTTACATGATTTCTTAAAAAACACGAGTTTTTAGAAAATGTGTTTTATTTCATAAATGGAATCAACAAAGTATGCACATTCTACGTCATAACGACTTTCTATAGTTTGCGCATGCGTTTGGAAATAAGAAAAGCTTACTTCCCCCATTTTTTAAAATCACAGCTTCTAGAAGGTTTACATGATTTCTTAAAAAACACGAGTTTTTTGAAAATGTGTTTTATTTCATAAATGGAATCAGCAAAGTATGCACATTCTACGTCATAACGACTTTCTATAGTTTGCGCATGCGTCCGAAAATAAGAAAAGCTTACTTCCACCATTTTTTAAAATCATAGCTTCTAGAAGGTTTACATGATTTCTTAAAAAACACGAGTTCTTAGAAAATGTGTTTTATTTCATAAATGGAATCAACAAAATATGCACATTCTACGTCATAATGACTTTCTATAGTTTGCGCATTCGTCCGGAAATAAGAAAAGCTTACTTTCACCGTTTTTTAAAATCACAGCTTCTAGAAGGTTTACATGATTTCGTAAAAAACACGAGTTTTTAGAAAATGTGTTTTATTTCATAAATGGAATCAACAAAGTATGCACATTCTACGTCATAACGAATTTCTATAGTTTGCGCATGCGTCCGGAAATAAGAAAAGCCTACTTCCATCGTTTTTTAAAATCACAGCTTCTAGAAGGTTTACATGATTTCTTAAAAAACACGAGTTTTTAGAAAATGTGTTTTATTTCGTAAATGGAATCAACAAAGTATGCACATTCTATGTCATAATGACTTTCTATAGTTTGCGCATTTGTCTGGAAATAAGAAAAGCCTACTTCCACCATTTTTTCAAATCACAGCTTCTAGAAGGTTTACATGATTTCTTAAAAAACACGAGTTTTTAGAAAATGTGTTTTATTTCATAAATGGAATCAACAAAGTATGCACATTCTATGTCATAAGAACTTTCTATAGTTTGCGCATGCGTCCGGAAAGAAGAAAAGCTTACTTCCACTGTTTTTTAAAATCACACCTTCTAGAAGGTTTACATGATTTCTTAAAAAACACGAGTTTTTACAAAATGTGTTTTATTTCATAAATGGAATCAACAAAGTATGCCCGTTCTACGTCATAACGACTTTCTATAGTTTGCGCATGCGTCTGGAAATAAGAAAAGCTTACTTCCACTGTTTTTTAAAATCACAGCTTCTAGAAGGTTTACATGATTTCGTAAAAAACACGAGTTTTTAGAAAATGTGCTTTATTTCGTAAATGGAATCAACAAAGTACGCACATTCTACGTCATAACGACTTTCTATAGTTTGCGCATGCATTTGGAAATAAGAAAAGATTACTTCCCCCATTTTTTAAAATCACAGCTTCTAGAAGGTGTACATGATTTCGTAAAAAACACGAGTTTTTAGAAAATGTGTTTTATTTCATAAATGGAATCAACAAAGTATGCACATTCTACACCATCACGACTTTCTATAGTTTGCGCATGCGTTTGGAAATAAGAAAAGCTTACTTCTCCCGTTTTTTAAAATCACAGCTTCTAGAAGGTTTACATGATTTCTTAAAAAACACGAGTTTTTAGAAAATGTGTTTTATTTCATAAATGGAATCAACAAAGTATGCACATTCTACGTCATAACGACTTTCTATAGTTTGCGCATGCGTCCGGAAATAAGAAAAGCTTATTTCCCCCGTTTTTTAAAATCACAGCTTCTAGAAGGTTTACATGATTTCGTAAAAAACACGAGTTTTTAGAAAATGTGTTTTATTTCATAAATGGAATCAACAAAGTATGCACATTCTATGTCATAACGACTTTCTATAGTTTGCGCATGTGTTCGGAAATAAGAAAAGCTTACTTCCCCCGTTTTTTAAAATCACAACTTCTTGAAATATGAGAATTGTTGCTTATCTTGCATTTTAGGTTTTCAAATTTCTTTTAATAATTTCCTTTCCCCATAAAACCCTCTCCACTTTATTTTAGGGCATTCCAAAACTATCCTAAATTCAATGAAATTGGTAGGAAATATCCATTTAATGAAAGATTGTAAAGAAAATCACATTTCTTAAGTTGAAGGTTTTGATGTATATAATTTTATATATCCAATTGATTTGATGCTTAACTTGACTGTAATTTTAAAATTAACTTAATATTAATTTATCTCTCTTTTCAATTATTTAATGGTCAAAATATATTTAGAAGGGGATAGTAAAATCACTGATATCTATTGAGATATGATTTTAAATCTATGAGACATTAACCATAAAGATATGGTTTAACACATTATAAGTTGCAAAAAGATGGCATTTAGAGTAGAATATTTTTATTTCCTCTCATGGAAATCCCATATAAAACCTATGCGACATTAACCGTTTAAAATATATGGGACATTAGCCATTTAAAATCTATGGTTCACTGACCATGAGATCCCTCCGGACGTTACATTATGGATCAATCGAACTAGATGGAAAAGTTTAGTGTCGGGTCATAATAGTTTAGTCCTACCTATTAAGTTTATAGAGAGATTTAGGATTGATCGCCAATTTGGTGTGTAACTTGTAGTTGTTTGCCTTGCATTGGAAATGCTATGCAACTATAAAACAAAAGTAGAACAGAACATGGAGTAGAATAGAACCTGCTCGAGCAGCAGATGCAGGGGTCTCGCTGCAGAAGGGTGAGATGTTTGGTTGAGAAGTAAATGCAGGGGATGGGCTTCCACAACGGAAGAATGAACAGGGAGAGGCAAGATGCCAATTTTAATTCACCAACCCACTGCCTTGAACAAGTAATGAGGTTTGAAGTCCTGATAACATTTACGACAATGTGACAAGTGCATACCGAGGAAACTGACATGTCATACTTAGTTGGAGATTGGAATGCTTGGAGTTTGAAATGCCAAAAATAGGTACAAAAATTGAGAGTGGTGTAATGATCAAAGCATAATTATTGGACAAAAATTAATTAGACTAAGGTATAGATTAATTACAATTTGCATTCCCTTGTTGCTACAATTCAACAAACTTGCAACATCTACCGGCTTGGTATAGAGGTAGACCATCATAAAAGAGAAACCCAATTTTTTTAGATATAGAGAAAATACACCAGGAATTTGAGAGGATTGAAGATGTATTGAACTATGAAATGCAGATGGGTGCTAATTCTCATGTAAAGAGAAAAGATTGGAATTCTATGTGTTGACACTAAGGTTTGAGAATGACTAAATCCAAAAAGTTTGCTAAAATGTCCAAAAAATGAAGAAATTATCACAAAGGAGGTTGAAGAAAAGGTTGACAATTCAAAAACAAGAGGAAAAAACCCACTTATGCAAAGTCCGAAAGCAAATTTGTGAAAAGATTAAACCCCGATCAAGTTTCGGTGGCGGAGATGTCAACAATCCCGATCAACGGCCGATATTGCTTCCCGCATCGCCAAAGTGATCGGCGGGAAATAGATGTGGGCGGTAGTGGACTCAATACCGCCGGGACACGTGTCCAAACCTCATCCTTCCGCATATGTAATATAGCGGTAAAGGAAACCACCATAGCGCCGGGTGGAACCACCAAATATGGAAGCGCGGTGGGGTCAGTACACGTGGCAGGGTGGGACCTGATACGTGGCAGATAGAGCAAGTGTGGCGGGGTCATATCACATGGCGTATACTTTGTAGCAATCGGAGGGCCGATATAAACCTTAGTCAAATCAACGGCCATTGTTTCATCCGCATCTAGGAAGGTGCACACTGGATATGAGGAAGAGCGGTCGCAGAGAATAAACCACTCGAACAGGTGTCAGCAGGTGGCTGATCCGCGCAGAGAATAAACCGGAAAAGAAAACAGCTTTTTGATCGCGGATACCACCAGATGGAATAAAGGGAGGTGAGATCTGACGGTCCAAAACAAAGTCTCGAGATCAATGTTCAGATATGAACCGCATTCATAAAGGTGCAGGGAAGTTAATTCAAAAGTCTTATATAAAACAAAAGGGGCTCCACATAACGGCATTCTGCATGTGTCACTAACCAGAAGAGCTCTGAAGACTGGTGGAGGTCTGCGATTGCGACAGAAGGCGAAAGGCGGGTACATACAGGTAGGGTCGGGTTACCTGTCCTACTTTTTTAAACAGAATTTTGTTTAAAGAAACGTTTAAATGGAGACTGTGCACGATATAGACGTTTTTAAATCAAAAGAAGCCCTAGAGGATAGAGACGAAGACGTCTACGATACCCTAATTAGGTTTCCAATATCTGATATAAAAATTAGGTTGTGTGAATTCTTAAAGGAAGGGACAGACCCCCACAGAGTTCACCAGTCGTCTTTGATAGCCTTTTTCCCCGACCAAATCCCTTCTTTCCCAGAATTCGTATCATGGTGTGTCGAAAATTACTCCTGGGAAGAGAAAGTCGTTCTAAACAGCCAAAAAACCCGAGTCATTTGCGAATTAAAGCCAGCTGAGTTAATTAAATCCCTAGAAGTAGATTGTTCCCAAACCCTTGACCCTGAGGTTTTCTCTGAAGTCTCCGTTATTGAAAATTATCATCATGTTTCTCAAAATGATAGAGAAATGTTTTTGTCATCGTGTCTCAAGCCAGAGACCAGCATTTCGGAGGTCCCATACCCTATAGATATCAATCTTTTTAATGAAAACACCCAGTTAGTTTTGACATTATTGGTCGTAGTTCTAGGTTTGGATACAGATTTGTATGTAACCGAGTTTCAATTGAGTTTATTGTACAAAATGAGTACAGTCCAGTCAGGGATTGGTGAAAATCAAATCCCTCGACTTAATTCTGAAGCATTTTTAACAGAAAAGATTCATGACCAGATGGTCAATTTTCCCACTCTCAGACATTTCAAGTTTCAGGCCTTTTTGATGAAAATGATTATGACAGCCAGTCAAGACGAGTTGCAGTTCCCAGAAATCATTTTCACGACTTTACTAGAAAATAACATGTTCAATTACACCAATTACATGCTTTCAGAGATTTATAGAATGATTTTTGGAAAAATTTTGCCTAGAGTACTACCGGAAATGCAGGCATCCATGCAATTGAGTACAGAATACGCAACAGGAGATTGGTTTTTGTCGAAAGACAATACAGTAATCAGATTATATGGGTTCAGACATAAACCCTATGTGTTACCAGCTTTTCTTACTTTAAGGGTTTTTGCCTTGGAATTCTTAAGACAAAAGTTGATTGTGGAAGATAACAATTTTTTGGTTCACAGACAAGCTACAGACATTAAATACCCATTCACATTTGGTCCGTTCACAGTAAAGAATAAGAATGTTGTAGTGTATATAGAGAAGTTGTTGAAGGATATGAATTTTGAGTCAGATACGGCTATGGAGTATGACCCGTTAAACATCATATCAAAACGAAGAACGGAGCATCGTATCAAGGCCCTGAACCATCAGATTGTTGAAGGAATGTCGGACAGAGCCAATTGGCTAGAATATAAAGAAGAAATCATTCCGGATGCATCCGACAAAGAAATGGCATTGATTGACACAACAACAGGGACAGAAAGCGAAATAGATAGTGCATTGGTTGGATCTAAAAGACCCATACAGGACATAATGATCATTGAAGATGAAGAAACAGAAAGAGGAAAAAGATTGAAAATGAATGAACCACAAGAGTTAACAACAATTTCAGAAGAGGCTAAAACAGATGAAAAAGAAATACCAGAGGTTACAGTTAAAGAGTACAACATTGAAGAAACCCCTGTAGAGGGTGATGTAAATAGACCCCAGAATATCATGGATGTGTTTGATGAGCATAGTCGAAATAAACAGGAGTCCGCGAGACAAACCAGTCAATTGTTTTCGAAGGTTAGAAGTATATCTAATACTGATGTAAGCTTATTTACTAGCAGAAATATCAGGGAAAATACCTTGAAATTTTCAGTTGTCACAAAAAATAAGATTTCAGAAATGAATATAGATTTGTCTAAAATAAATGCCCCGGATAAAATTTTATTGCATAGACAAACTGGAGAAGTCATATATTCAGACTATTTGGGAGCCATATTAAGAGCATACAAGTTGAAAAGTTCAGTGGATAAATTGAACAATCAATTGAGACAGGAGAAGGCAGAGAATAAGTCTCGATAGCAACAGATTAAAAAATTGCAAGTAGATTTGATAAATAAAGAAGGAGATGCAGCAACCAAACTGCTCAAAGAGAAAGACGATACGATCCAGATGTTGAGACTAAAATTAAAAATTCCAGACACTGTACTCATCCAAGGAGCAGAAGTGACAATATTGGAAAAAGAAAAAGAAGAATTATCTAATGAAGTCAATGATGTTACTGCTCAAATGTTAAAGCTTTCTGATGAAAAAGATCGGTGGGAAAAAGAGAAAATCATTTTAGAAGAACAGTTGGCAGAAGCGAGGAAAAGATTAGCAGGAAGTGGTCAGCAACAAGTACAAACAGACACACAGGAAGATAAAACGGGAGTAGATGATATTTTACAGGCTATGTCCCAGGTAAGCTTAAGGGAAAATGAAATCAAAGAATTGAAGGTTGAAATACAGAAGCTGACAGAAGAGAATGAAATCAAAAATAAAGAAATAAAAACCTTGCAAACAAAGAATCAGGAATTAAGTAATAATAATAAAGGATTAGCAGCTCATGTGACAGGGCAAGCTGCTATGCAAGGTTGTAAACACCTGGTGTGGGACCAAATTATAAAAGAATTTGAGAAACTAAGACCATATCTGGATTACATAAGAGTCAAAGAAAAGGTGGTCAAAGATGCCTTCGAAAGTTGCAGAGCCGTTAGGGAAAGCTTAAATAAAAAGCCAAAAGACGTAGCCCAGAAAGCAATAACATTTTTAAACAGTCTAACTGAAGCAGACCTGATAGCCATGAATATAACGAACAGAATTTCAGTCATCACATGGGCCAGAAGGATCTTGGGTAAATACTCGCATGTTGAGAATGTTGAAGCTAAAGCTGGAGAAATACGGGAAGAAGTAGTAAAGTTCAAAAAGCAATTTGAAAAATTAGTAAACAAAGGGTTCCCTGCTTTTTGGAATGAAAAAAATGAATTAATTCCTCCGAATGATTATAAGAGATTGTTGTTTGATATAAGGATGGATCACAGAAAGTTCCACCAGCTGGATCATATGCTTACAGGGAAAATTTTAATGGAGAAAATATCAGAGGATTTTGAAATTTTAAATATGGTAATCTCAACCTGTGGAAACCTTCTTCCTGTTTCTTATGCAGGTCATGTTGAAATGCGAGTCTTGGTGAAGGAAATGACCAACTATGACTTACCCGCGGCCGACCAGTGGACTTATGTGGAAAAATATGGAAGGACAAGATATGTGTTCTTATCTTTTCCTGCTAATCTTTTCCTATCCTAAATATGTGTTCTTATCCTAGAAGCGAGGAAAAGATTAGCAGGAAGCTGGCGACTGCTAGCTTTCCTTGTAGCATAAGAATTTCCTTCTATCATAAACACACATGCTTATGCAAGAAGGAAAGCTAACAGTCGCTAGCTTTCCAATACAAAAACCCTGTCCATGGTGATTGGTGGTTGTTAGCTTATACCTTGAGCTTGTGCCATGTACTCTATTTTTAACGAATGCTACCTTTCCTTCTAGCAAATGCATTTCCTTTTAGCATGACACACATGCTTATGTTAGAAGGAAAGCTAGCAGTCGCTAGCTTTCCAATAGAAAAACCCTAGGCTTGGTGATTGGTGGTTGCTAGCTTATACTTTGAACTTGTATCATGTACTCTATTTTCAAATAAGCACATGGCACAAGATCAAGGAAAGCTAGCGACTGCTAGCTTTCCTTCTAGCATAAGCATTTCCTTCTAGGATAATAACACATACTTATGCTAAAAAGAAAGCAAGCAGTCGCTAGCTTTCCAATAGAAAAATCTTGTCTATGGTGATTGGTGGTTGCTAGCTTATACCTTGAGCTTGTGCCATGCACTCTATTTTCAAATAAGCACATGGCACAAGATCAAGGAAAGCTAGCGACTGCTAGCTTTCCTTCTAGCATAAGCATTTTCTATCCTAGAAGAAAAATATGGAAGGACATAAATATGTGTTCTTATCCTAGAAGAAAATGCTTATGCTAGAAGGAAAGCTAGCAGTCGCTAGCTTTCCTTGATCTTGTGCCATGTGCTTATTTGAAAATAGAGTGCATGGCACAAGCTCAAGGTATAAGCTAGCAACCACCAATCACCATAGACAAGATTTTTCTATTGGAAAGCTAGCGACTGCTTGCTTTCTTTCTAGCATAAGTATGTGTTATTATCCTAGAAGGAAATGCTTATGCTAGAAGGAAAGCTAGCAGTCGCTAGCTTTCCTTGATCTTGTGCCATGTGCTTATTTGAAAATAGAGTACATGATACAAGTTCAAAGTATAAGCTAGCAACCACCAATCACCAAGCCTAGGGTTTTTCTATTGGAAAGCTAGCGACTGCTAGCTTTCCTTCTAACATAAGCATGTGTGTCATGCTAAAAGGAAATGCATTTGCTAGAAGGAAAGGTAGCATTCGTTAAAAATAGAGTACATGGCACAAGCTCAAGGTATAAGCTAACAACCACCAATCACCATGGACAGGGTTTTTGTATTGGAAAGCTAGCGACTGTTAGCTTTCCTTCTTGCATAAGCATGTGTGTTTATGATAGAAGGAAATTCTTATGCTACAAGGAAAGCTAGCAGTCGCCAGCTTTCTTTGATCTGTTGCCATGTTCTTATTTCAAAATAGAGCACATGACACAAGCTCAAAGTATAATCTAGCAACCACCAATCACCATGGACAGGATTTTTGTATTGGAAAGCTAGCGACTGCTAGCTTTCCTTCTAGCATAAGTATGTGTTATTATCCTAGAAGGAAATGCTTATGCTAGGAGTAAAGCTAGCAGTCGCTAGCTTTCCTTGATCTTGTGCCATGTGTTTATTTCAAAATAGAGCACATGGCGCAAGCTGAAGGTATAAGCTAGCAACCACCAATCACCACGGACAATGTTATCAATTGGAAAGCTAACGACTGCTAGCTTTCCTTCATGGCTAGAGTTTTTCTATTAGAAAGCTAGCAATTGTTATCTTTCCTTCTAGCATAAGCACATGTGTGCTTATGCTAGAAGGAAATGCTTATGCTAGAAAGAAAGCTAGCAGTCGCTAGCTTTCCTTTATCTTGTGCCATGTGCTCTATTTTGAAAGAATAACACGGAACAAGATCAAGGAAAGCTAGCATAAGCATTTCCTTCTGGCATAACCACACATTCTTATGCTAGAAGGAAAATTACCAGTCGCTAGCTTTCCAATAAAAAAACCCTATCCATGGTGATTGGTGGTTGCTAGCTTATACCTTGAGCTTGTGCCATGTGCTCTATTTTGAAAGAAGCACATAGCACAAGATAAAGGAAAGCTAGAAACTGCTAGCTTTCTTTCTAGCCTGAGCATTTCCTTCTAGCATAAGCATAAGCACACATGTGCTTATGCTAGAAGGAAAGATAACGATTGCTAGCTTTCTAATAGAAAAACTTTAGCCATGAAGGGAAGCTAGCAGTCGTTAGCTTTCCAATTGATAACACTGTCCATGGTGATTGGTGGTTGCTAGCTTATACCTTCAGCTTGCGCCATGTGCTCTATTTTGAAATAAACACATGGCACAAGATCAAGAAAATCTAGCTACTGCTAGCTTTCCTCCTAGCATAAGCATTTCCTTCTAGGATAATAACACATACTTATGCTAGAAGGAAAGCTAGCAGTCGCTAGCTTTCCAATACAAAAATCCTGTCCATGGTGATTGGTGGTTGCTAGATTATACTTTGAGCTTGTGTCATGTGCTCTATTTTGAAATAAGAACATGGCAACAGATCAAAGAAAGCTGGCGACTGCTAGCTTTCCTTGTAGCATAAGAATTTCCTTCTATCATAAACACATGCTTATGCAAGAAGGAAAGCTCAAGGTATAAGCTAGCAACCACCAATCACCATACCCAGGGTTTATCTATTAGAAAGCTAGTGACTACTAGCTTTCATTTTAGCATAAATATGTGTGCTTATGCTATAAGGAAATGCTTAGGCTAGAACGAAAGCTAGGAGTCACTAGCATTTCTTGATTTTGTGCCATGTGCTTATTTCAAAATAGAGTACATGGCACAAGACCAAGGTATAACTTAGCAACCACCAATCACCATACCTAGGGTTTTTCTTCTGGAAAGCTAATGAGTGCTAGCTTTTCTTCTAGCATAAGCATGTGTGCTTATGCTAGAAGGAAATGCTTATGCTAGAAGGAAAGCTAGTAGTCGCTATGTATTAGTAGTCGCTAAGCTAGGAGTCGCTTATAATTCAAAAAACTTCTACTATGTATTAGTATACTAATAGTGGCATCAGGTAGCATTGCTTGGGATTTTGTATGACTCTAGTTCCATATAGATGTTATTCTTCACTAATCTACAATATAGGTTTAGATGACACCAAATAACTATTTTCGGGAGTACTTAAAATAGGGATGACTCCAATCAAGGATATTTGAATTTACTTTGAACAATTGATACAAAAAATAAATCTCAGTGAGACATGATTATACAAACTTGCATGATCAATCATGGTTGGATTCCAACCTACTTAATAACTACCTTCAATACTATTACAAGTTCCATGATTATACAAACTTGCATGATCGATCATGGCTGGATTCCAACCTACTTAATAACTACCTTCAATACTATTACAAGTTCTTAAGTATGGAAAATTTTTAGACATTTTTACAAGTTTTTCTAAGAATAGTTTTGTGTTTGTATTAAGATTATATACATTGATAACCAATCTTGTTTTGATTACGCTTTGTAGCTCCATCATAATTTATATGTAAAGTCCCTTTTGGCGGTGGGGACTAAATGGTGGGGAACAAGGTTTAATTTGCACAACAAAATGATGCCATACCCATTTTAGCTATTACAAGTGTTAAGTCAGTAAATTTTTCCCCATTTTTTATTTATTTTCTCCAGTTTTGGTTTGTTTTTGAATCTACCTCAGTTAAATTTTTGATTTTAAGTTACAGTTTTAGTCATCTTAGAAAATTTATGGGTGATTGAATAAGTTTTGATCCCATTCTTTTCAGATTTTATTTGATTTTGGTGATTTTTTATATTGTAAAGGGGGTCAATGAGAGTCATATTTTCAAAAGTAGAATCATTAATATCTTTAGAGAACAGTTAAACTTATTACTTAAACCAAATAACTGCCAGAACCTCCGATAAATTAGCAAAAAGTTAAAAAAATGCTAAATTTTGGCATAAAAGTTATTCTTGTAGCGCTATACAAAATTTTAACAAAGGGCGCGCTACAGGAATATCGCGGCCTGTGTTTTTTTTCAATTTCCGAACTGATTTCAATAATGATGCAAAATGGGAGTGTCTAATCGCCTTGTGTGAGTGTTTTAACACGTGTTTGCAGCAGTTTCAGCATGATTTTAGTTGGTTTCTAGTCACGAAGTAAAATAAGCTCATCATTGCATGGTATGTGGGATCAGTTGCACAGAAACCAGCAAATCCCGGTTTAGCTGTCAAATTTCTCTTGTTACACGCATCATTACAGAAGAGTAGTGTTCGTGAAGGAGAGCTCACTGCTAAAATGGTGGATCGTGTTGCTGTGGAGAGGAGACAGGTGTGTTTTATCGCCAGCGAGAATTAGGGCTTCCGAATTCATTCACCAGCAGTCAAAGAAACGGTAGGAGGACACCTATTCTCATAAGAGGAGACCATTGATACCCCAAAACAAAGCTGTAAGCCATGACAGATGAGTAGCTGACAGGTATTCCGATATAAACCCTTATAGCTGGAAAATTTGGGTCTTTTTCGCTGCATAATTATTTGGAAAAATTGGTGGCTGGAAATGAAAAATAGATCATAAAATGAGCATTTCACCACAGAAATAATTATTTGAAGCTAGTATGAGCAATATGCATGAACAAAGCAGCGGAATAGTCTCAAATTTAAAGTATTCAGTCTCGGAAATGCAAATGACAGTTTGAATGAAGATTTTTATCATTTGCTCTCCTGTACATTCAACATTCAGGAAAGAATATTGAGAGGACTCGCAGATTTATCTGTTATGCTTATTCTTACACAGTAGTTGTGTTGTTGGTTTATGAAAATGGTTTAGACATTGTTGAAAGTTATCAGAATTTCATGAAGTCACTTGCTTGGAGAACATATCCACTTAGTTGCATGGTTGAGAGAAGAGAACATTGAACTTGAAGGTCTGTTCAAGGGTTTGTAGAAAATTTCAAAGGAGCCCAAAGCATAAGAAATCAGTTCACAAAATACTTCTTGAAACCTAAGACAGATTGTGCCTGTTTATTGAAAAGAAGAATATGGGGAAAAGTGGCAAAAGTGGTAAGGTCAACAGGGCTGAACCCACAGACTTAACCTGGATTCAGAAGCTCCCTCACTGTGCAGAACTTTTTCAGCAGGCAGAATGGTTAAAGTTTTTCAAAAAGATTGATGGCTTCGATACACAGGTCACCTGCAAGTTTGCTAAAGCACTTAAAAATGATATGATTATGATGGATGCTCTGAAATTCGAGTTATCTGTGGAATTAATAGCAGAAGCTACTGAGATTAGCAATGAGGGTGAGCATTGGTTCAAAAAATCACCTTTTGAGTTTGAACCCCAAAGGTATTTGTTGCCTAATGTGACTCCTGACTGGAATAAGGGTATCTTCATTCAAAACTTCAGAAAGGAGTGGATTGAACCCATAAGAATACTTCAAAGTTATGCGACCTGTGAAGGAAGATATTCATTAGTATTTAAATATCATCTCAGGTTCCTTCAACATATGGCAGGAATCTCTAAGATGAATCTCCCCTTCTTTTTCTTTAAAAGCCCGCAGAAAATGTCAAGCAAGATAAAACAGCATGATGATCACACTTCTCAGTCACTTTTTCACCATGGTCTCATTAAACTAATCATCACTACAGTGTTGCAGCATGAGGGAAGGACTTGGGACTTCTTTTTGTTCTGGTCAGGTGTTCATCCTAAAAGAGAAGATCAACAACCAAAAAGACAGACTGACAAGGGGAAGGTAATGATGCAAAAGTTAGGCCATTCAGTCAAACCTACATGCAAACATGACATTAAAGCTAAGAAGGTGACAAAACATGTAGCAGAAAAAGGACAGGATGACAGTCAGCCTCAAGAAATTCCAGATCACACTAAAAATAAGTTCACACTATTTGAAGACAAAAAGGAATTGCTTGAAAATAAATCATTTCCTGTAGCAGATCCTCAGGATGAAAGGAAATTTGATATTAAAATAGTTCATGTAGCTAAAGAAGAAATTCCTATTCGACCAAGAAGCCCCATTACAATCCTCTCAGATGATGAAGGATACATGTTAGAAGAGGAACAGCCTGTTTCTGAGATTAAGGTCAAAACTGAATTTGAAGAAGCTCAAGTTTTAGATGGCACAACCACGAAACCTAACAAGAAAATAAATAAGCTGGAAGTGGTGGAATTAGCTTCTGTTAGGTACCAAGGCAGAAAACTGAAGATGATGGGAGAGGCAGCTACATTCTGGAGACCTAAAACTAGGTCGAAAAATAAGCTGAGGTTAAACATGAAAAAGTTATTAAACCCTAAGTTAAACTCAGATGAAGTGACCATCATAGATGAAGAAGCCATGGAGAATGACCAACCAAAGATAGATAAAATGCATCCATGTAAAAAAGAGGAGACTAATTCAGTGAAAGTAGCAGAAGATGAAAAACCAAAGTTCATCATTGAAAACACTCCTGAGAAAATGTTGACAGAAGAAGCAGAAATTTTTAAGAAATTTGATATCCCTTGGAAGCCTAATGAAGAGCAAGATTCTGCAACGGAAAAAATGGTTAATTCTGACAGGGAAGATCTACAGAAGACTGTAAAACAATATAAGCACCAAATGAATTACATGCAGGAAGTTAATGATGGCTTGATGATGGCAAATAGAAGATTAAGAGAGGATCTTCAGGATGTTCATGACAATTTTCAAGAATTAGTGGTCGATGCAAAGGAAGCACTTAGAAGAAAAAGGGCCTCTGACAGGCACTGTTCAGAGCTGGAAAAAACAGTTGAAACTCTACAACAGGAAAATGAACACCTTCAGAAGAAGATAGCTGAGCTGGAGAAGAAGCATAAAATAATAAAGAGAAGCTCCTCAAGTCCAGATGGTATATCTCTTCTTGTGGAGGCAGCGAAGGAGATATGAGGCAGTTACTAGTTAGGATTTATTTTAGACAAACTTTTTGTTTTAGTTAAAGAATTTGCTATTTTTAGCAGACTTGTAATTTTGAAAAAATGTAAATTTTACTTTATCTAACCTAGTGATTCGATGGAGAGTTAGGAGGAAAAACCTAACTGTTTTTTGGAAGAGAAACTATTTAGAAGGAGAAGAAAAACATTGTAAGGGTTCTGATTTTGGAGAGCATTAGGAGGTCTGCTAGCTGCTTGTACTTTCAGACTTGTTCAGTGATAGGTACTGTAAACTCTTATATGCATTTATTGATGAAACTATGAATATATGACTCTTTACCCTACATTTGATCTGTGTTGGCTTCATTTTGAACTTATTTAGTTTCATGAATGACAAATTCATTGCTGGTTGATGTGTAATTTCTAGTGGTGCTTGTCCTTTATGTGTGAACTTCATTACAGTCTTTTGTTGGATTCCTGTGATATATATGCATCTTCATCTATATATGTGTATGATTTAGTTTTTACTTATCTGCTGAATGTATTCCCTTTATGCTCTTGAATTTATGACCAAAAACATATAAAACAAAACCCTAAACCCTAGTTTGAATTGATTTCTATCCTTGAGATTGTGTTGGCTTGTTACCTTAGCCTTAGTAACAATTTCTGACACAAACATCTTTGGCGCCGTTGCCGGGGACGAAGCTGAAGCATATCTTCCCTGGGATACTCATCATTTTTTTGGTTTAAGAGGTGGTCTTGAACCAGCGTTTTTGAAGGCTATTTTCACCAGAAAGTTGTCACAGTGGCTTCTAACAGAATTGGAACTAGGAGCAGACCTACATCTTTCATTACAGCTGGGTGTGACAGACCCTGAAAAGATCATAAAAACAGCAAGAAAGCTCAGCAGGTCTCAATCTTTACCAGCCTCTCGTGACTCTCACCAGTTGGGTGAATCATTAGACCCAGCTGAAACTTCACCTTGTGTAAAACCTATCATCCCTGAGAGCACTTTCCAGGTTTTCACTAATCCTCGAAGCTTTTTGAAAGCTAAAATATCTTCTCCTGATAAAATACCCATCTTTCAGTTGAAAGTAGGAAGGAATCCTTTTCAAAAAAGTTCCAGTCAAATTTCTTCCTCTTCAAAACCTCAGGCCACAATGGCAGCCCAAAATCCACCTATGGATATGATGGACATAATGGTAGCATCTAGGTATGCACCATTAGTATTACCTCAGCCTTTACATGCCTTGCCTACACATGATTATCAAAAGTATATGCCTCAATTCAATGGACAAGGTGAAACAACTGCAGAAGAACATTGGGAAGCTTTCGAGAGTTATGCAGATAATCAAAACATTGAAATTAAAGATGTATGGATGAGGGTATTTGTACAAAGTCTTGATGGGGATGTGAGAAAATGGTTCAGAGGACTACCTGCTAATTCCATCACCATAATTGAAGAACTCAAAGATCTTTTTCTGAGACAGTGGGGATACACCAAGGATCACACTTATTACATAACTGAGTTTGGAGCTTTGAGAAGAAAGAAGGATGAGACTATTTCTGACTTTTCCAAAAGATTTAACAAGATGTATACTAGGATTCCTGCAGAAATCAAACCCACTGAAACATCAGCCAAGTTGACCTATGCAAATGCTTTTGATCATGAATTCTCTTTATTACTTAGAGAGAGAAGACCTATTACCTTGATGAACATGCAAGAGGCAGCATTAGAAGTAGAGTCAAATTTGCTGGCTTCTAACAGGCTCAAGAAAGAAACACCTCAGCAGCAGTATGAAAGAAAGGGAAAGAAGGAAGCTGTTTCTACAAGTGTTGCACCTCAATCCGCTGAAGCTAAAATAGATGAAATGGCTAAGCTTGTAAAGATTCTCACTGCCAAGTTGAACAAACTAGAACTTGAAAAGAATTCCGTTAAACCTGCCCCAGAAGCTGATCGAAATCCAAATAACCAAAATCAGTTCAGGAGGCAATTTGCTCCTAGATTCATGCCAAGAGAGCGCAGAAATAATGATATTCAGCGAGAAAGAAGGGAGAATGAGGATCAAAAAGTACCCCCACCTTTTCAAAATAATTTGGTGGATGAAGAAGAAATTGATCAACAGTTACTGTTTGAAGAAACTGAGACAGATCAGGATGTGAATCATTTTGGAGATGGTTTATCTGGAAGTTTTGTAACAGAAGAAGATTTTCTGAATGCTGAGTACTATGATGCAGACTTGTATGAAGTTGAAGATGAATTGGAGTTTGAAAAAACTGTTGTAAATGCTGCTGCTAATCAGAATGGAATTAAGAAGACTCTTAATCTCAGACCTATCCCGAAACAAGTAGTCCAAGCTCCTAAGAAGAAAGCTGTTGTTCCTGCTCCAGTTATTCCTGATAAACCAATTGCTGATCCTGTAACAGAAAATAAGCAACCTATAGAAAAATCCAAGAAGACTGTAGAAATTAAGGAGGTAAATAATTCAGTTCAAAATTTCAATTTGGAAAATGAGTTAGGTAAACTGAAAATTCCTGTGCCATTTTATGAGCTTATCAAAAATCCATCCTATAAACAAACAGTCTTAAAAGTTATGAATTCTGCTAGTAGCCAGCCTGTTTTAGATACTGTTAATTTGCAAGAAGAAAGTCCAAAGATATTCATTGGATCTGCCTTAGCCGAGAAAACAGAAAATGAAGCTGGTGCTTCTCCTCCATTCTATGTTACCTTAACTGTTCATGATCAGATGATTCATAATTGTCTATTAGATTCTGGAGCATCCCATAATCTAATGCCTAAAGCTGTGATGGAAGCCCTAGGTCTCAGTATTACCAAACCTTATCATGACTTATATGCTTTTGACTCCCGAGCTGTCAAGTGTCTAGGAGTGATTAAAGATATGGTTGTCAGCCTGGCTCAGTTGCCAATGAAGAGTGTCATAATGGATGTTGTAGTGGCTGATATCACCCCAAAGTTTGGCTTGCTTCTTTCAAGATCCTGGGCAAAGAAGGTCGGAGGAACCCTACAGATGGACCTCTCTTATGCCACTATTCCTGTTTTTGGTGGAGAAAATAGAAGACTTTACAGAGAGCTACAACTTGCTTACATTGTTACAGATGATAAGAACCCCACAAATCACCCAATGTACTCCGTGGATAAAGACCTTGGCTCATGCATATTACAGTTTAGTGAAGAAGATAATTCTGCTGGTCTGTTACAGGTGAAAAAAGATCAGCCAATAAAACATAGCATAGAGGAAAAGGATGCCGTGTGGCAGTTATATTTTGATGGATCTTCATGCAGAGAGGGTGCTGGAGCTGGAGTTTTACTTATTTCCCCTGGCGGTGAAACAGTGAAATTGATGTATAAATTGGAGTTTGTTACTACTAACAACACTGCTGAGTATGAAGCTTTTCTATTGGGATTGAAAGCTGCTAAAGATTTGGAAATTCAGCAAATTTTTGCATTTGGCAACTCCGAACTAGTTGTTCAACAAGTGAAGAACAAATATCAAGTAAAGCGGGGTTTGCTGAAAGTATATCGAAATGAGGTATGGGATATGATTGAAAACTACTTTATAGCATTTAATATCACTCATATTCCCAGGAATCATAATGAGACTACAGATTCTTTAGCCCTGGCTGCCACATATTTTAGGGTCCCTAAAATTACTCAGCTAAAGTATCCTATAGAAATGAGGTATAGACCTTGTGTTCCTGACAATATAAAACACTGGAGGGTTTTTGAAGATGACATTGAAATAAAAAAAATTCTTGAGCTTGTAAATGAGTTTTCAAATATTCAAATTGATCAAGAAGAAGATGGAAAACATGAACAGTTAGATGAGTTTGCTGCAGAGGATATAGCAGGGCATAAAATCATTGAATTAAAAAGTAATTTCATTCCGAAAGGCCTAGTACCTTTGGAAAGAATATTCAGCAAAGATGATACACCTTCAAATCCAGTAATTCAATCTTCAGAAGACAATGTGGAAGACTACAATATTGGTTCAGCAGAACATCCAAGAATGGTAAAGATTTCTAAATTCTTAACAGTGGAGCAAAGAAGCAGATACATTAAGCTGTTGAAAAAATATATAGATGCATTTGCCTTGTCTTACAAGGAACTAAAAAATTATGACACAGCAGTTATTCAGCACAAAGTTCCTTTGAAACCTAATGTCAAACCTTTTAGGCAGAAACTAAGAAGAATTAATCCAGCCTTGTTCCCTGTAATTGAAACAGAACTGAAGAAGTTGTTGGATGCAAAGATAATAGTGCCTCTTAGGTATTCCTCTTGGGTGGCTAATTTAGTTCCTGTTAGAAAGAAGAATGGGGAAATTCGATTATGTGTTGACTTCAGAAATCTGAACCGATCATCATTAAAAGACAATTATCCTCTCCCCAAGATTGAACAGGTGTTGCAGCAGGTAGTTGGAGCTCAAAGAATTTCTATGCTAGATGGTTTCTCAGGGTATAATCAGATTGCGATGCACCCTGATGACAAAGAAAAGACAGCTTTTACAACCCCCTGGGGGACATTTATGTATGACAAAATGCCTTTTGGTTTGATGAATGCTGGAGCAACCTTTCAGAGAGCCATGGATATTGCATTCGTGGGTGAAAAAGATAAGTTTGTGGTTATCTATCTGGATGATATTACTGTCTTCTCAAAGTCAGATGATGAACACTTGAAGCACTTGGAACAAACCTTCATAAAATGCAGAAAATTTGGTTTATCCTTAAACCCAAAAAAATCACATTTTGCTGTGCAAGAAGGTAAATTACTTGGTCACCTGGTGTCAGCTGATGGTATTAGAATTGACCCTGAGAGAGTCAAAGCAATATTGAAGATTAGCTTGCCCAGGAGTAAAAAGGATGTTCAATATTTCATTGGCAAAATAAACTTTCTACGGTGGTTTATTCCTAATTTTGCTGAGACCATTAAACAGATCACAGCAATGTTAAAAAAGGACCAAGAAGTCAAATGGACTGTTGAAGCAAAGGCAGCTTTTGAGAAAATTAAAATGGCTCTGACAGAAGCACCTGTTTTAGTAAGTCCTGATTTTGCCAAGGAATTCCTTACCTTTTCTTTTGCTTCAGAGGATACTATTGCTGCTGTACTACTCCAGAAGAATAAGGAAGGATTAGAGCAACCAATTGCCTTTTTCAGTAAAACACTTAGAGATTCAGAGCTTAAATACAGTATCTTGGAGAAACAAGCCTATGCTCTGGTGAAGGCTTTAAAATTTTTCAGAATTTATATCATACATTCCAAGGTTATTTCATTTGTTCCAAACGCTGCAGTGAAAGATGTTTTGACACAGCCTGATAGTGAAGGCAAGAGGGGAAAGTGGATTGCTAAAATTATGGAGTATGAAGTAGAAATCAGACCTACTAAACTGGTTAAAGGACAAGGATTGGCCAAACTGCTGGCTGATTCAAATTGTCAAGCATTAGGATTACATCTTATGGTAGAAGAATCAACACCTGAAGAAAAGCAAGCATTCCTGGAGAAAGAAAGAATCATGGACTCTTATTCATCTTCAGAGTGGTATGCTGATATTGTTCATTTTTTGTTATTTTTGCAATGCCCAGAACATTTGGATAGGAAGGCTGCCAGATCTCTGAAATTAAAAGCTACTAAATACTGTTTGATAGAAGATCAATTGTTTTGGAAAGACCCAGGAGGAATCTTGTTAAGGTGTTTAGATCAGGCTGAAATAGAAGAAGTAATTTCAGAATCTCATGAAGGAGCTTGTGGAGGACATAAATACTGGAAAACAACAGCCTATAAAATTTTGAGAGCTGGATACTATTGGCCCTCCCTCTTCCATGATGTTTACCAGCAGGTAAGAGCTTGCATACCCTGTCAGAAATTTGCAGGTAAACAGAAGTTATTATCTTTACCTTTGAAGCCTATTGCAGTCAATGCCCCTTTTCAGCAATGGGGTCTGGATTTTATTGGAGAAATAAATCCAACATCTTCAGGTCAGCATCATTGGATTTTGACTGCCACATATTTCTTTACAAAATGGGTGGAAGTTATTCCCACAAGGAATGCTACAGATAAGGTGATTATGGATTTCATTGAAGATAATATTCTGAGCAGATTTGGTTGTCCACAAAGATTGATTACTGATAATTCCAAAGCATTCAAATCCAAGGCAATGGTGGCCTTTTGTGAGAAAAATGGTATTATTCTAAAACACTCAACTCCCTATTACCCTCGGGGAAATGGTCAGGCTGAATCATCTAACAAAAATATCATTCAATGCATCAAGAAGTTGCTCAAACACAATAAAAGATCTTGGGATTCAATGTTGAAATATGCATTGTGGGCGGATAGGATTACTGTAAAACAAGCCATTGGTACTTCTCCCTTTCAGCTGGTGTATGGAACAGAAGCAGTATTTCCAGTGCAATTGGGAATTCCAGTAATGAAGTTCCTTCAAAATTCTCAAGAGGAACCAGATGATTTACAAAGAAGAATCTTCGAAATGATTGAGGTACAGCAAAATAGAGAGAAGGTAGACAAAGAAGCACAGCTGTATAGAGCTAAAATGAAAACTAGGTTTGACAGAAATATTAAAGAACATATTTTTTCAGAAGGTGAGTTGGTTTTAAGATGGGATGCAAGAAAGGAACATAAAGGTAAGCATGGCAAATTTGATAATCTATGGTTTGGCCCTTTTCTGATATCTAAAGTTTTGGAAAATAATACATTCATCTTGCAGTCCCTTGAAGGGGAGGAGTTGCTCAGCCCTGTCAATGGGCGATTCCTCAAGCATTTCTACAGTTAAGGAGGATCATTGTCACTTTTCATTGTATATATCGGTGTGAGTGAGATTAAATAAAGACTCCATATCCCAATGGAAGTTTAGATTGAAGACAGAAGGCACTAGTTTGCAAGTTCTTGAAGCCTCACAGGGAGGACTTCATCCCGCAGCTGGAGCCAGATGTTAAGTCAGTAAATTTTTCCCCATTTTTTATTTATTTTCTCCAGTTTTGGTTTGTTTTTGAATCTACCTCAGTTAAATTTTTGATTTTAAGTTTCATTTTTAGTCATCTTAGAAACTTTATGGGTGATTGAATAAGTTTTGAGCCCATTCTTTTCAGATTTTATTTGATTTTGGTGATTTTTTATATTGTAAAGGGGGTCAATGAGAGTCATATTTTCAAAAGTAGACTCATTAATGTCTTTAGAGAACAGTTAAACTTATTAATTAAACCAAATAACTGCCAGAACCTCCGATAAATTAGCAAAAAGTTAAAAAACTACTAAATTTTGGCATAAAAGTTATTCTTGTAGCACTATACAAAATTTTAACAAAGGGCGCGCTACAGGAATATCGCGGCCTGTGTTTTTTTTCAATTTCCGAACTGATTTCAATCATGATGCAGAATGGGAGTGTCTAATCGCCTTTTGTGAGTGTTTTAACACGTGTTTGCAGCAGTTTGAGCATGATTTTAGTTGGTTGCTAGTCACGAAGTAAAATAAGCTCATCATTGCATGGTATGCGGGATCAGTTGCACAGAAACCAGCAAATCCCGGTTTAGCTGTCAAATTTCTCTTGTTACACGCATCATTACAGAAGAGTAGTGTTCGTGAAGGAGAGCTCACTGCTAAAACGGTGGATCGTGTTGCTGTGGAGAGGAGACAGGTGTGTTTTATCGCCAGCGAGAATTAGGGCTTCCGAATTCATTCACTAGCATTCAAAGAAACGGTAGGAGGACACCTATTCTCATAAGAGGAGACCATTGATACCCCAAAACGAAGCTGTAAGCCACGACAGATGAGTAGCTGACAGGTATTCCGATATAAACCCTTATAGCTGGAAAATTTGGGTCTTTTTCGCTGCATAATTATTTGGAAAAATTGGTGGCTGGAAATGAAAAAATAGATCATAAAATGAGCATTTCACCACAGAAATAATTATTTGAAGCTAGTATGAGCAATATGCATGAACAGAGAAGCGGAATAGTCTCAAATTTAAAGTATTCAGTCTGGGAAATGCAAATGACAGTTTGAATGAAGATTTTTATCATTTGCTCTCCTGTACATTCAACATTCAGGAAAGAATATTGAGAGGACTCGCAGATTTATCTGTTATGCTTATTCTTACACAGTAGTTGTGTTGTTGGTTTATGAAAATGGTTTAGACATTGTTGAAAGTTATTAGAATTTCATGAAGTCACTTGCTTGGAGAACATATCCACTTAGTTGCATGGTTGAGAGAAGAGAACATTGAACTTGAAGGTCTGTTCAAGGGTTTGTAGAAAATTTCAAAGGAGCCCAAAGCATAAGAAATCAGTTCACAAAATACTTCTTGAAACCTAAGACAGATTGTGCCTGTTTATTGAAAAGAAGAATATGGGGAAAAGTGGTAAAAGTGGTAAGGTCAACAGGGCTGAACCCACAAACTTAACCTGGATTCAGAAGCTCCCTCACTGTGCAGAACTTTTTCAGCAGGTAGAATGGTTAAAGTTTTTCAAAAAGATTGATGGCTTCGATACACAGGTCACCTGCAAGTTTGCTAAAGCACTTAAAAATGATATGATTATGATGGATGCTCTGAAATTCAAGTTATCTGTGGAATTAATAGCAGAAGCTACTGAGATTAGCAATGAGGGTGAGCATTGGTTCAAAAAATCACCTTTTGAGTTTGAACCCCAAAGGTATTTGTTGCCTAATGTGACTCCTGACTGGAATAAGGGTATCTTCATTCAAAACTTCAGAAAGGAGTGGATTGAACCCATAAGAATACTTCAAAGTTATGTGACCTGTGAAGGAAGATATTCATTAGTATTTAAATATCATCTCAGGTTCCTTCAACATATGGCAGGAATCTCTAAGATGAATCTGCCCTTCTTTTTCTTTAAAAGCCTGCAGAAAATGTCAAGCAAGATAAAACATCATGATGATCACACTTCTCAGTCACTTTTTCACCATGGTCTCATTAAACTAATCATCACTACAGTGTTGCAGCATGAGGGAAGGACTTGGGACTTCTTTTTGTTCTGGTCAAGTGTTCATCCTAAAAGAGAAGATCAACAACCAAAAAGACAGACTGACAAGGGGAAGGTAATGATGCAAAAGTTAGGCCATTCAGTCAAACCTACAAGCAAACATGACATTAAAGCTAAGAAGGTGACAAAACAGGTAGCAGAAAAAGGACAGGATGACAGTCAGCCTCAAGAAATTCCAGATCACACTAAAAATAAGTTCACACTATTTGAAGACAAAAAGGAATTGCTTGAAAAGAAATCATCGCCTGTAGCAGATCCTCAAGATGAAAGGAAAGTTGATATTAAAATAGTTCCTGTAGCTAAAGAAGAAATTCCTATTCGGCCAAGAAGCCCCATTACAATCCTCTCGGATGATGAAGGATACATGTTAGAAGAGGAACAGCCTGTTTCTGAGATTAAGGTCAAAACTGAATTTGAAGAAGCTCAAGTTTTAGATGGCACAACCATGAAACCTAACAAGAAAATAAATAAGCTAGAAGTGGTGGAATTAGCTTTTGTTAGGTACCAAGGCAGAAAACTGAAGATGATGGGAGAGGAAGCTACATTCTGGAGACCTAAAACTAGGTCGAAAAATAAGCTGAGGTTAAACATGAAAAAGTTATTAAACCCTAAGTTAAACTCAGATAAAGTGACCATCATAGATGAAGAAGCCATGGAGAATGACCAACCAAAGATAGATAAAATGCAGCATGTAAAAAAGAGGAGACTAATTCAGTGAAAGTAGCAGAAGATGAAAAACCAAAGTTCATCATTGAAAACATTCCTAAGAAAATGTTGACAGAAGAAGCAGAAATTTTTAAGAAATTTGATATCCCTTGGAAGCCTAATGAAGAGCAAGATTCTGCAATGGAAAAAATGGTTAATTCTGACAGGGAAGATCTACAGAAGACTGTCAAACAATATAAGCACCAAATGAATTACATGCAGGAAGTTAATGATGGCTTGATGATGGCAAATAGAAGATTAAGAGAGGATCTTCAGGATGTTCATGACAATTTTCAAGAATTAGTGGTCGATGCAAAGGAAGCACTTAGAAGAAAAAGGGCCTCTGACAGGCACTGTTCAGAGCTGAAAAAAACAGTTGAAACTCTACAACAGGAAAATGAACACCCTCAGAAGAAGATAGCTGAGCTGGAGAAGAAGCATAAAAGAATAAAGAGAAGCTCCTCAAGTCCAGATGGTATATCTCTTCTTGTGGAGGCACTGAAGGAGATATGAGGCAGTTACTAGTTAGGATTTATTTTAGACAAACTTTTTGTTTTAGTTAAAGAATTTGCTATTTTTAGCAAACTTCTAATTTTGAAAAAATGTAAATTTTACTTTATCTGACCTAGTGATTCGATGGAGAGTTAGGAGGAAAAACCTAACTGTTTTTTGGAAGAGAAACTGTTTAGAAGGAGAAGAAAAACATTCTAAGGGTTCTGATTTTGGAGAGAATTAGGAGGTCTGCTAGCTGCTTGTACTTTCAGACTTGTTCAGTGATAGGTACTGTAAACTCTTATATGCATTTATTGATGAAACTATGAATATATGACTCTTTACCCTACATTTGATCTGTGTTGGCTTCATTTTGAACTTATTTAGTTTCATGAATGACAAATTCATTGCTGGTTGATGTGTAATTTCTAGTGGTGCTTGTCCTTTATGTGTGAACTTCATTACAGTCTTTTGTTGGATTCCTGTGATATATATGCATCTTCATCTATATATGTGTATGATTTAGTTTTTACTTATCTGCTGAATGTATTCCCTTTATGCTCTTGAATTTATGACCAAAAACATATAAAACAAAACCCTAAACCCTAGTTTGAATTGATTTCTATCCTTGAGATTGTGTTGGCTTGTTACCTTAGCCTTAGTAACAATTTCTGACACAAACAACAAGTACATTATTTTTTTGTAGATTGTGTTTTGCCTAAAATATAAGAGCACACTTTACATGGTTTAACCTTAACTATAAATTATAATTCAATTGTGTGTTACATAATTTGTAGGAGCGACAATGGAAAGTATAATTTTCACAAAAGGGGACTATGTTGACGTCCTGGTTAATGGTCAAGTTATTGGGCTAGGAAAGGTTGAATCTACAGAAGTTGGAACTTATTATGGTGGAGGAAGGGTTGTTGCAGGTTATGTTATGGTTTTGATAATTGATGTCACTCAACCACATTTGATTGTGGAATATGTTGATGAAGGGGACACACATCCATGGAGGACTACAGATTTGAGGCACACCATAGGTAAATCAAACATCAAAGCATGTGTTAAGAATTATTCATAGTTTATTGAATGTTTTTTTGAGAAAATACTAAGTTTGTTATGTTTGGTGTACAGGTGCAAATGTTTGTTCAACATTTTCTAGTGGAGACAAAGTAGATCTTTTACAACATGGAGTGAAGGTGGGTGAGGGCTCCATATTCAATACAGAGCTTGGGAATAAGGTTCATGGAAAGATTGTAAAGGAAGGATGCATAGTGGTTAGAATTGAGAAGGTGTTAAAAAATGATGCTCCTTTACCACATCCAACTGGATTTGAGGAAACACTAGGGGGTGCAATAGAATCTTATGAGATTTGCCCAGAAATAGATTTGAAACCTCATTGTGAAGATCAACCCATAAATATTCCACAAGATAGGGATACAAGTATAATTTTCACAAAAGGGGACTATGTTGACCTCTTGGTTAATGGTCAAGTTATTGGGCTAGGAAAGGTTGAATCTACAGAAGTTGGAACTTATTATGGTGGAGGAAGGGTTGTTGCAGGTTATGTTATGGTTTTGATAATTGATGTCACTCAACCACATTTGATTGTGGAATATGTTGAAGGGGACACACATCCATGGAGGACTACAGATTTGAGGCACACCATAGGTAAATCAAATACCAAAGCATGTGTTAAGAATTATTCATAGTTTATTGAATGTTTTTTTGAGAAAATACTAAGTTTGTTATGTTTGGTGTACAGGTGCAAATGTTTGTTCAACATTTTCTATTGGAGACAAAGTAGATCTTTTACAACATGGAGTGAAGGTGGGTGAGGGCTCCATATTCAATACAGAGCTTGGGAATAAGGTTCATGGAAAGATTGTAAAGAAAGGATGCATAATGGTTAGAATTGAGAAGGTGTTAAAAAATGATGCTCCTTTACCACATCCAACTGGATTTGAGGAAACACTAGGGGGTGCAATAGAATCTTATGAGATTTGGCCAGAAATAGATTTGAAACCTCATTGTGAAGATCAACCCATAAATATTCCACAAGATAGGGCTGCATTCACATGTACAAGGGTTTCTCTTAAACATGGATGCATAGGAACAATTATGTGCATTGCCAAAGGAATGATAGTTAATGTCCATGAGGATGACATGGTTGTGGGTGAAACACTAGGTGAAGATAACTTTGGTGTTTTTGTGGAAGAGATACATGGGTATTGTGAAAGATGCAAGATTGGGGATAAGTCTATACATGGATTGGTTAGATGGCCAATACATAAATTGGTGGACAACATAGGTGAGATGTTAAGGGTCAAGACAAAGTACAAAGAGCCACCCATGGAAATGCTGATATGGGATGTTATAGAGGATACAAGTCCTTTATACCAATGGGATGGGGATCTTTATAATCAAAAAGATCAAGATGTCAATGTTCTTAATGCATTGAGGCCATATAAAAAGATTAAACGAGCTATGACAAGAGAAAAAGTTGCAAAACGTCAAACCAAGATAGATAAAGAGAAAGAAGTCCGACTTTTGGCTGCAGATGAATGTTGTAAACAAGATTGTCTTCAACATGTGGATAGGAATGCCATTGCAAATGCTAGAAGGGATATGGAATGTAAAGACAAAAATGGTATCAGGGAATTTGTATTGAATTCACTTGTTTCAAACACTATCATGTCAATGAGCCATGGCCATGGCCTACCTCCTATTATTAGAAAAGTAAAGGACATGAGATTTGATGGTAATGTTATTTGTAAGAAAGCATGGTACAAGATACATAAGATTCCTCAAAGCACCTTCTATAGCTACCAACATAATTTTGAACAAGGACATATGGAATCCATTCATGGTAACACCAATACATGTAAAGCACGTGCACAAACTGTGGCGGCCATAGAAATACTGCATAAAATTGTAATGGACAATTCATATTTTTTGCCAAACCAAACACGTCAAGTCGAAGCAGATGGAACTTCTTCTCCTCTAAGATTGTTTCCTTCGACTTACACACAAAGCTCTTTGTTAAAAGAGATCAATGTGGTTTTGGAAAAGCTCAATTGTCCATTAATATCACAACCAACAATGAGCAAGATTTGGAACACTCATTTTTGAGACGTGGCATTCTCAAAGAACACCAACTTCAGTAAATGTGGTGAATGTATTGTGTTGAAAGCACAAATGAAGTCAGCAACTAAAAAAGAGTTGGAAGAAACGGCACGCGCTAGATTGAACAAACATTACAAGATCGTTATGTGCGGAAGACATTGCTACTATGCCCACAGAATCATGTCAGAGAGGTTTCCAAAGGAGTATTTGAGTATTATCCATGATAAAATGGATAAAACAAAGACTTCAATTCCAAGGCTACGCGTCAAATCAAAATCTATTGTAGGAATAAACTTGGGTTTGTCATTGACAGGTATGCTAACACATGGGCATAAGACAGGAGGTTTTTGTCATTTCTCCCTACCATTTGTACATATGGGATCACAATTTACCATTACATCACTTGCTAAGTGCTTTAGGGACCTTGAAGACCCACATCTTGATATGTATGGTGATCTTCTTTATGAGAGTGGAAGTTCAAGAAACCCACTTTCAAATGCATTACTTGACACCTCTATTTACTCAAAATGTAGAGTGTACAAGGATGAATTTTTATCTCATGGAAGATTAGAAAATCAAGATATCGATTTTAAACCTCTTCCTCCACATTTATTGTTACAATTGGATAATGCAGCAAGTGATAATAAAAACCGTTATCTTTTCATGTTTCTATCACTTCTCACTGCACTTGGTGTCTTCATCACTATTGAGGTTGGGTTCTTGCTCGTGGGACACACCCATGAAGACATAGACGGGACCTATGGGAGAATGTCTTCCAGCTTGAAAAGTAAAGATATATATTCTCTACCTGAGATGATGGATACATATCGCAAAATTGAAGAAAAAAGAGTGTTTCCACCTAAACTGATTGATAAGGTGTATGACTTCAAAAGCTTCCTTAATGGATACATCAAGGAAGGAAAAAATGCACTAGTTGGACATCTTAATGTTCAGTACTTCCAATTTCTTGTACTCAATGATGTTCCGGTATTAAGGTATAAAGAATCCATAAGAGATGTTGAGTGGTCAGAACCAGTTGAGTTATGGAATACAAACGATGAAGGTCGATCTAAACTGCCCATAGGGAAGCCATCTTTCTTACATCCCAAAGAGAATGAAATCTATTTAAAAGAACTAAAAGAAGGAATAACATCATACATAAAAATGTGGAAAGACACAATGGGTGGTGAGGAATTTCCAATTGTTACACCAGAATGGAAAAATAAAATAGAGTATTGGGAAAGAGTTCTTGATACTTTATATGAAGATTACAATGATCATGATTCATCTTCTGAGGATTTCTGGCCCAAGACAAGGCAAACTCCAGATGTTGGTCGTAATGCGCTTCATGCAATCTCAAATATTATGGATGGGGATTTTGATACTATGACAGGTGAACCCGTGTATGTTGGACCCAAGTGCAATAATCCAAAGACAACATTCAACCCTATTAATGATGTTTAGAAAGGAAAGATGTTGCTAGTTAGATCAGGAAACGAGGAAGAAGGGGAGATGATTTGGATGGCAAAAGCCACCTCAAATATATTTCAAGATGATGAAAGTGATACTCTTCATGTTAAAGTTGATTGGTGGAAGCCCGGTTCAGGGAAATACAATGGAAAAGTATTAGAGGAATATTGGGTACCAAATCCTGATGACATAGAGCTTGGATCTATTCCAATTGATACCATAGTTTGGGCATGGATGGCTAAGAAAGAACATTGCAAGAAGGCCAAGATAAATAAACATGGTGTACATGCTGTCCTTGACCTACTTGAACGAATAACATGAGATTAGGTGGAGATGATTCATGGATGTAATTTTGTTCTTTGGAGGACCAATTAATACATGAAGAAACATTTTTCAATTTTTCTTGTATATTGAATATTTTCTTCAAATATATTTGGTGATTTTTATATTATTTGGTACAAATATTGAAATTTTGTTTAAATTGCAATATATTCATGTGACGATACATCATGCAAATTACATGACACCATGAAATATTAAACTTTCAATGATTTGTTTATATTAACATAACTTCTCCCATAACTTGGATAATCAAGTCCAATAATGCACTTAAAATCAATATCTTCTAGTTTTGGCCTATTAAAACTATACCGGAGTTAATTTGGCATATTAAAACTATATTGGAGTTAATTAGCATTGTTTTCAATGTAATACGTTCAAACACCAAACAATATCTAACATGGAAATTACAAATTCCAATGCTTTGTCTAGATCGACATAACTTCTCACTCCATCAAACTTGGATAATCAAGTTCAATAATACATTTAAAAGCATCATCTTCTAGATACGATCTATTAAAACGATAATGTTGGGCTAGCTAATTCGTATTCTTTTCAATATAATACATTCAAACACTTCATGAATATATATTATAATAAAATAAATTAAACTGTACTAGTTTGTTTCTATTCCAATTCATAACAAAATTATTTATTTTGATCATTAAAAAACACACCTAGACTTATAAAATATTTTCTTTTGACATCTGTAAAATGTTTCCAATAAAAATTACCAATAAAAGTTCATAATAATTTGATTTTGATTGTTAAATGACACACAAATACTTATAAAATATTTTGATTGTTAAATGCACTACCAATAAAAATTCATAATAATTTGATTTTGATTGTTAAATGACACACAGATACTTATAAAAAAAATTGATTGTTAAATGCACTTTTAATAAGTTTAGTGGGTTTTCACTTTTGTATTTGTAAGAAACAAAAATGTACTTCAATGTTTCTATTCTAATTCATTGATTTCAAATGTACCACACTTCTCGATCCATCAAACTTGGTTAATGGAGTCCAGTAAAGCACTTACAAGCAACATATTATAGACTGTCTATAAAAACTTTATTATGGGAATAGCTAATTAATGTTTTTTAATGTAATATGTTCAAACATTTCAAAAATAAATACTGGACATGCAACATATTATAGACTTTGTCTATAAAAACTTTACTATGGGAGTAGCTAGTTAATGTTTTTTCAATGTAATATGTTCAAACATTTCAAAAATAAACACTGGACACTTGCAATAACTAGAATGGGTTTTCCCTCTTTCTTCATGTATTTGAAAAAAAAACCAATTGTACCATAAAATTTATATTCTAATTAATAATTTTTTTTGACCTTAATTGGTACACTTAGACTTTATCCAATACAATATTTTCTCTTGTTGGCTCTAAAATAGTGCCAACCACATATCATAATATATAGTATTGAATAATGAATATTTCTTTAAATGTTAGATGATTATATTTATATTATAAAAAGGAATCTAGGCTTAACCAATCAACATAATCCAAAGTAATAATTGATAGTTAACAATGTCCAAAACATGTAGAAACTTGTGGGCTCATAATAATCCCATAAAATGAAGGGAAAAAGTGAAGTGCCTAAGTATCTATTGTGCTATATACTTGACAAAAATGTCCTAAGGCATACAATAGACAATACATATAAAGGGAAGAAAATAAAATAGAGTATGACCTAATTTTCCATGTTGTTGCTCGTAGATATGTTATTGATTATTTTTCTAGTCAATATTCTAAAGATTATTAGGGGTAGTGTCATCATCCACAAGTACAATATTACAATGACTATAGGAGCTAATACGTCTTCATGGTATTAGAGGTTTCACCTAATTCCTAGACATTTCCAGTTCTCGTTGTCTCTTGAAGTTGAGAAAAACCCCCCATGTTCTAGCCACCCATTATCAAGATTGAGAATTACTAAGTTATTATGCCAATACATAAATTTGTTATAGTAACAAACACATTGACTGTTATGTCATTAAATAGCTTTCTAGGTCACTTTAAAATGGCGACAATCTCTTACTAATATGGTAATTCAACACATGCACAATATATGCTTTATCAAATTATAAATAAAATGGTTAATACTTTCAACATACAAATAATGCCATTAGATAAATTAATAGGAAAGAAATATTAATACAAATTACAAATTATAATAATAAAATAATGTAAAGAATCTAAGTTTAAGCATAGGAAGATATGCTTCAAATTAATATAAATTTGATTTTATATAGCTTATAATGATAATATTGTAAAAAAAATGGTGAATATATAGATTGAAATGAGTGAATTAAGTAATTTTTAGGTTTTTCATTTTTTGAAAACTCAATCTTGTTGAAGTTCTAAATTCCAGATCCGTACTCGACAATACATACAAAGGGAAGAAAATAAAATAGAGTATGACCTAGTTTTCCATGTTGTTGCTTGTGTATATGTTACTAATTGTTTTTCTAGTCAATATTCTAAATATGATTAGGGGTAGTGTCCTCATCCACAGGTTCACTATTACAGTGACTATATGAACTAATAATTTTTCATGGTATTAGAGGTTTCAGCCAATTCCTAGGCATTTCCAGTTCTTGTTGTTTCTTGAAGTTGAGAAAAAATCCCCATGTTCTAGCCACCCATTATCAAGATTGGGAATTAATAAGTTACTATGCCAATACATAAATTTGTTACAGTAACAAACACATTGACTGCTATATCATTAAATAACTTTGTAGGTCACTCTAAAATGGAGACAATCTCTTACTAATATGGTAATTCAACACATGCACAATATATGCTTTATCAAATTATAAATAAAATGGTTAATAATTTAACCATACAAATAATGCCATTAGATAACTTAATAGGTAAGAAATTTCTTGCAACATCTATTGTTCATGAGATGAGGTAAACCTTGATCAACTCAAATATTAATACAAATTAAAAAATTATAATAATAAAATAATGTAAGGAATCTAAGATTAATATTCGGAAGATATGCTTCAACTTTATATAAATTTGATTTTATATAGCTTATATTGATAATATTATTAAAAAATGGTGAATATAAAGATTGAAATGAGTGGATTAAGTATTTTTTTGGTTTTTCATTTTTCGAAAACTCAATCTTGTTGAAGTTCTAAATTCTAGATCCCTTGTATAATTCCAAATTTAATGAAATATGTGTTTTTGACCTACTTCTTGGAATTGAAAACTGAGAATAGATTTGGATGTCCCGTTTGCAGACATGCGCGCACAATAACTTTCATGACGTTACAAGCTAATTTCACACCCTTTAAGCTCAAGTCCAACGAAAACGCATGGTCGCGTTTTGACTTTGACAAACTTCTGGGAATTGAAATTTGAGAATAGATTTGGATGTCCCGTTGGTAGACAAGTGCACATGCCAACTTTCGTGACGTTCCGAGCTATTTTTCCACGCTTTAAGCCCAAGTCTAGCGAAAACGCACGGTCAAATTTCAACTTTGACCAACTTCTCGGAATTGAAATTTGAGAATAGTTTTGGATATCCCATTGGTACACAAGCGTCCACACCAACTTTTGTGACGTTCCGAGCTATTTCCTCCCTCTTTAAGCCCAACTCTAGAGAAAATGCACAGTCGCGTTTCGGCTTTGACCTACTTCTCGGAATTGAAAATTGAGAATAGATTTGGATGTCCCATTTGTAGACATGCACACACAACAACTTTCGTGACGTTACGAGCTAATTTCACACCCTTTAAGCTCAAGTCTAGTGAAAACGCATGATGGCGTTTCGACTTTGACCAACTTCTCGAAATTGAAAATTGAGCATAGATTTGGATGTCCCGTTGGTAGACAAGTGCGCACGCCAAATTTCGTGACGTTCCGAGCTATTTTCTCACCCTTTGAGCCCAAGTTTAGTGAAAACCCACGGTCGATTTTCAACTTTGACCAACTTCTCGGAATATACATTTGAGAATAGATTTGGATGTCCCATTGGTAGACAAGCATCCACATCAACTTTCGCGACGTTCCGAGCTATTTTCTCCCCCTTTCAGCCCAACTCTAGAGAAAACGCATAGTCGCGTTTCGGTTTTGACCTACTTCTCAGAATTGAAAATTGAGAATAGATTTGGATGTCCCATTTGTAGACATGCGCGCACAACAACTTTCAGAGCTATTTTCACCCACTTTAAGCCCAAGTCTAGCGAAAACGCACGGTTGAATTTCGACTTTGATCTACTTTGCGGAATTAAAAATTGAGCATATATTTGGATGTCCCATTGGTAGACAAGTGCGCACGCCAACATTCGTGACATTGCGAGCTATTTTCCCACTCTTTATACCAATGTCTAGCGAAAACGCACGGTCGAATTTCGACTTTCACCAACTTCTCGGAATTGAAAATTGAGGATACATCTGGATGTCCCATTGGTAAACAAGTGTGCATGCCAACTTTCGTGATGTTCCGAGCTATTTTCCCGCCCTTTAAGCCCAAGTCTAGTGAAGATGAACGGCCAAGTTTCAACTTTGACCAACTTCTCGGAATTTAAATTTGAGGATAGAATTGGATGTCCCATTGATAGACAAGCGTCCATGCCAACTTTCGTGACGTTCAGAGCTATTTTCTCCCCTTTAAGCCCAAGTCTAGAGAAAACGCACGGTCGAGTTTCGACTTTGACCTACTTTGCGGAATTGAAAATTGAGCATATATTTGGATGTCCCGTTGGTAGACAAGTGCGCACGCCAACATTCGTGACGTTTCGAGCTATTTTCCCACTCTTTATACCCATGTCTAGCGAAAACACACGGTCGAATTTCGACTTTCACCAACTTCTCGGAATTCAAATTTGAGGATAGAATTGGATGGCCTATTGGTAGACAAGCGTCCATGACAGCTTTCGTGATGTTCAGAGCTATTTTCTCCCACTTTAAGCCCAAGTCTAGCGAAAACAAACGGCCGAGTTTCGACTTTGACCTACTTTGCGGAATTGAAAATTGAGCATATATTTGGATGTCCCGTTGGTAAACAAGTGCGCACACCAACATTCGTGACGTTCCGAGCTATTTTCCAACTCTTTATACCCATGTCTAGCGAAAATGCACGGTCGAATTTCGACTTTCACCAACTTCTTGGAATTGAAAATTGAGCATAGATCTGGATGTCCCGTTGGTAAACAAGTGCACACGCCAACTTTCGTGACGTTCCGAGCTATTTTCCCACCCTTTAAGCCCAAGTCTAGCGAAAACGCATGGCCAAGTTTCAACTTTAACCAACTTCCCGGAATTGAAATTTGAGCATAGATTTAGATGTCCCATTTGTAGACATTCGCGCACAACAACTTTCGTGACATTACGAGCTAATTTCACACCCTTTAAGCTCAAGTCTAACGAAAACACATGGTGGCGTTTCGACTTTGACCAACTTCTCAGAATTCAAAATTTGAGAATAGATTTGGATGTGTCGTTGGTAGACAAGTGCGCATGCCAACTTTCATGACGTTTCGAGCTATTTTCCCACCCTTTAAGCCCAAGTCTAGCGAACATGCACGGTCGAGTTTCAACTTTGACCAACTTCTCGGAATAGAAATTTGAGAATAGATTTGGATGTCCCATTGGTAGACAAGCGTCCACACCAACTTTCGCGACGTTTCGAGCTATTTTCTCCCCCTTTAAGCCCAACTCTAGTGAAGACGAACAGCCAAGTTTCAACTTTGACCAACTTCTTGGAATTTAAATTTGAGGATAGAATTGGATGTCCCATTGGTAGACATTCACGCACAACAACTTTCGTGACATTACGAGCTAATTTCACACCCTTTAAGCTCAAGTCTAGCGAAAATGCATGGTGGCGTTTCGACTTTGACCAACTTCTCAGAATTGAAATTTGAGAATAGATTTGGATGTGCCGTTGGTAGACAAGTGTGCACGCCAACTTTCGTGACGTTTCGAGCTATTTTCCCACCCCTTTAAGCCCAAGTGTAGCGAACACGCACGGTCGAGTTTCAACTTTGACCAACTTCTCGGAATTGAAATTTGAGAATAGATTTGGATTTCCCATTGGTAGACAACCATCCACACCAACTTTCACGACGTTCCGAGCTATTTTCTCCCCCTTTAAGCCCAACTCTACAAAGAACGCATAGTCACGTTTCGGTTTTGAGCTACTTCTCAGAATTGAAAATTGAGAATAGATTTGGATGTCCCATTTCTAGACATGCGCGCACAACAACTTTCATGATGTTACGAGCTAATTTCACACCCTTAAATCCTGAGTCTAGCGAAAACGCATGGTGGCGTTTTGACTTTGACCAACATCTGGGAATTTAAATTTGACAATAGATTTGGATGTCCCATTGGTAGACAAGTGCGCATGCCATCTTTCGTGACGTTTCGAGCTATTTTCTCTCACTTTAACCGCAAGTCTAGCGAAAACGCATGGTCGAGTTTCAACTTTGACCAACTTCTCGGAATTGAAAATTGAGAATAGATTTTGATGTCCTGTTGGTAGGAAAGTGCACACGCCAACTTTCGTGACGATCCGAGCTACTTTCCACCCTTTGAGCCCAAGTCTAGCGACAACGCACGGTCAAGTTTCAACTCTGACCAGCTTCTCGAAATTTAAATTTGAGGATAGAATTGGATGTCCCATTGGTAGACAAGCGTCCAACTCTATAGAAAATGCACAGTCGTGCTTCGGCTTTGACCTACTTCTCGGAATTGAAAATTGAGAATAGATTTGGATGTCCCGTTTGTAGACATGCGCGCACAACAACTTTCATGACGTTACAAGCTAATTTTGGATGTACCATTTGTAGAGAAGTGTCGATGCCAACTTTCGTGACGTTCAGAGCTATTTTCTCCCACTTTAATCCCAAGTCTAGTGAAAACGCACGGTCGAGTTTCAACTTTGACCAACTTCTCGGAATTGAAATTTTAGAATAGATTTGGATATCCCATTGGTAGACAAGTGTCCACATCAACTTTCGCGACATTCCGAGCTATTTTCTCCCCCTTTAAGCCCAACTGTAGAGAAAACGCATAGTCGCGTTTCGGTTTTGACCTACTTCTTAGAATTGAAAATTGAGAATAGATTTGGATGTCCCATTTGTAGACATGCGCGCACAACAACTTTCATGACGTTACGAGCTAATTTCACACCCTTAAATCCTGAGTCTAGCGAAAACGCATGGTGGCGTTTTGACTTTGACCAACATCTGGGAATTGAAAATTGAGCATAGATTTTGATGTCCTATTGGTAGACAAGTGCACACGCCAACTTTCGTGACGTTCCGAGCTACTTTCCACCCTTTAAGCCCAAGTCTACGACAACGCACGGTCGAGTTTCAACTTTGACCAACTTCTCGGAATTCAAATTTGAAAATAGTTTTGGATGTACCATTGGTAGACAAGTGTGCATGCCAACTTTCGTGACGTTTCGAGCTATTTTCTCTCACTTTAAGCGCGAGTCTAGCGAAAATGCACGGTCGAGTTTCAAGTTTGACCAACTTTTCCGAATTGAAAATTGAGCATATATTTGGATGTCCCGTTGGTAGACAAGTGCGCACGCCAACTTTCGTGACGTTCCGAGCTATTTTCTCACCCTTTGAGCCGAAGTCTAGTTAAAACGCATGGTCGATTTTCAACTTTGACCAACTTCTCGGAATTTAAATTTGAGAATAGATTTGGATGTCCCATTGGTAAACAAGCATCCATGCCAACTTTCGTGACGTTCCGAGCTATTTTCTCCCCCTTTAAGCCCAACTCTAGCGAAAACGTACGGTCGAGTTTCGACTTTCACCAACTTCTCAGAATTGAAAATTGAGCATAGATTTAGATGTCCCATTTGTAGACATTCTTGCGCAACAACTTTTCTGACATTACGAGCTAATTTCACACCCTTTAAGCTCAAATCTAGCGAAAACGCAGGGTGCCGTTTTGACTTTGACCAACTTCTCGGAATTGAAATTTGAGAATAGATTTGGATGTGCCATTGGTAGACAAGTGCGCATGCCAACTTTCGTGACGTTCAGAGCTATTTTCTCCCACTTTAATCCCAAGTCTAGTGAAAACGCACGGTCGAGTTTCAACTTTGACCAACTTCTCGGAATTGAAATTTTAGAATAGATTTGGATATCCCATTGGTAGACAAGTGTCCACATCAACTTTCGCGACATTCCGAGCTATTTTCTCCCCCTTTAAGCCCAACTGTAGAGAAAACGCATAGTCGCGTTTCGGTTTTGACCTACTTCTTAGAATTGAAAATTGAGAATAGATTTGGATGTCCCATTTGTAGACATGTGCACACAACAACTTTCATGAATTTCGAGCTAATTTCACACCCTTAAATCCTGAGTCTAGCGAAAACGCATGGTGGCGTTTTGACTTTGACCAACATCTGGGAACTGAAATTTGACAATAGATTTGGATGTCCCATTGGTAGAGAAGTGTGCACGCCAACTTGCGTGACGTTCCAAGCTATTTTCTCCCCCTTTAAGCCCAAGTCTAGCGAAAACGCACGGTCGAGTTTCGACTTTGACCAACTTCTCGGAATTGAAATTTGAGAATAGTTTTGGATGTCCCATTGGTAGAAAAATGCACATGCCAACTTTCGTGACGTTTTGAGCTATTTTCTCTCACTTTAGGCACAAGTCTAGCGAAAACGCACGGTCGAGTTTCAACTTTGACCAACATCTGGGAATTGAAATTTGACAATAGATTTGGATGTCCCATTGGTAGACAAGCGTCCATGCCAACTTTCATGACGTTCAGAGCTATTTTCGCCCACTTTAAGCCCAAGTCTAGCGAAAACGCACGGTCGAGTTTTGACTTTGACCTACTTTGTGGAATCCAAATTGAGCATATATTTGGATGTCCCGTTGGTAGACAAGTGCGCACGCCAACTTTCATGACGTTCCGAGCTATGTTCTCCCCCTTTAAGCCCAAGTCTACCGAAAACGCACAGTCGAGTTTCGACTTGGACCAACTTCTCGGAATTGAAAATTGAGCATAGATTTGAATGTCCCACGCTAACTTTCGTGACGTTCCGAACTATTTTCTCACCTTTTAAGCCCAATTCTAGCGAAAACGCACGGTCGATTTTCATCTTTGACCAACTTCTTGGAATTTAAATTTGAGAATAGATTTGGATGTCACATTGGTAGACAAGCGTCCCTGCCAACTTTTGTGATGTTTCGAGCTTTTTTCTCCCCCTTTAAGCCCAAGTCTAGCGAAAAACGCACGGTCGAGTTTCAACTTTGACCAACTTCTCGGAATTGAAATTTGAAAATAGTTTTGGATGAACCATTGGTAGACAAGCGTCCACACCAACTTTCGTGACGTTTCGAGCTATTTTCTCCCCGTTTAAGCCCAACTCTATAGAAAACGCACGGTCGCGTTTCGGCTTTGACCTACTTCTCGGAATTGAAAATTGAGAATAGATTTGGATGTCCCGTTTGTAGACATGCGTGCACAATAACTTTCATGACGTTACAAGCTAATTTCACACCCTTTAAGCTCAAGTCCAGCGAAAATGCATGGTCGCGTTTTGACTTTGACAAACTTCTGGGAATTGAAATTTGAGAATAGATTTGGATGTCCCGTTGGTAGACAAGTGCGCATGCCAACTTTCGTGACGTTTCGAGCTATTTTTCCACCCTTTAAGCCCAAGTCTAGCGAAAACGCACGGTCCAGTTTCGACTTTGACCAACTTCTCGGAATTGAAAATTGAGAATAGATTTGGATGTCCCATTTGTAGACATGCGCGCACAACAACTTTCATGACGTTACAAGCTAATTTCACACCCTTAAATCCCGAGTCTAGCGAAAACGCATGGTGGCGTTTTGACTTTGACCAACATTTGGGAATTGAAATTTGACAATAGATTTGGATGTCCCATTGGTAGACAAGCGTGCACGCCAACTTGTGTGACATTCCGAGCTATTTTCTCCCCCTTTAAGCCCAAGTCTAGCGAAAACGCACGGTCGAGTTTTGATTTTGACCAACTTCTCGGAATTGAAATTTGAGAATAGTTTTGGATGTCCCATTGGTAGACAAGTGCGCATGCCAACTTTCGTGATGTTTCAAGCTATTTTCTCTCACTTTAAGCGCAAGTCTAGCGAAAACGCACGGTCGAGTTTCAAATTTGACCAACTTCTCATAATTGAAAATTGAGCATAGATTTTGATGTCCTGTTGGTAGGCAAGTGCACACGCCAACTATCGTGACGTTTTGAGCTACTTTCCACCCTTTAAGCCCAAGTCTAGCGACAACGCAAGGTCGAGTTTCAACTCTAATCAACTTCTCGGAATTTAAATTTGAGGATAGAATTGGATGTCCCATTGGTAGACAAGCGTCCATGCCAACTTTCGTGACATTCAGAGCTATTTTCTCCCACTTTAAGACGAAGTCTAGCGAAAACACACGGTCGAGTTTCGACTATGACCTACTTTGCGGAATCGAAAATTGAGCATATATTTGGATGTCCCGTTGGTAGACAAGTGTGCACGCCAACTTTCGTGACGTTCCAAGCTATTTCCTCCCCCTTTAAGCCCAAGTCTACCGAAAACGCACGGTCGAGTTTTGACTTTGACCAACTTCTCGGAATTGAAAATTGAGCATAGATTTGGATGTCCCGTTGGTAGACGAGTATGCACGCTAACTTTCGTGACGTTCCGAGCTATTTTCTCACCTTTTAAGCCCAAGTCTAGCGAAAACACACGGTCTATTTTCATCTTTGACCAACTTCTTGGAATTTAAATTTGAGAATAGATTTGGATGTCACATTGGTAGAAAAGCGTCCCTGCCAACTTTTGTGACGTGTCGAGCTTTTTTCTCCCCCTTTAAGCCCAAGTCTAGCGCAAACGCATGGCCGAGTTTCAACTTTGACCAACTTCTCGGAATTGAAATTTGAAAATAGTTTTGGATGTACCATTGGTAGACAAGCGTCCACACCAACTTTCGTGACGTTCCGAGCTTTTTTCTCCCCGTTTAAGCCGAACTCTATAGAAAACGCAGGGTCGCGTTTCGGCTTTGACCTACTTCTCGGAATTGAAAATTGAGAATAGATTTGGATGTCCCGTTTGTAGACATGCGCGCACAATAACTTTCATGACGTTACAAGCTAATTTCACACCCTTTAAGCTCAAGTCCAGCGAAAACGCATGGTCGCATTTTGACTTTGACAAACTTCTGGGAATTGAAATTTGAGAATAGATTTGGATGTCCCGTTGGTGGACAAGTGCGCATGCCAACTTTCGTGACGTTCCGAGCTATTTTTCCACCCTTTAAGCCCAAGTCTAGCGAAAACGCACGGTCAAATTTCAACTTTGACCAACTTCTCGGAATTGAAATTTGAGAATAGTATTGGATGTCCCATTGGTAAACAAGCGTCCACACCAACTTTTGTGACGTTACGAGCTATTTTCTCCCCCTTTAAGCCCAACTCTAGAGAAAATGCACAGTCGCGTTTCGGCTTTGACCTACTTCTCGAAATTGAAAATTGAGAATAGATTTGGATGTCCCATTTGTAGACATGCACACACAACAACTTTCGTGACGTTACGAGCTAATTTCACACCCTTTAAGCTCAAGTCTAGTGAAAACGCACGGTGGCGTTTCGATTTTGACCAACTTCTCGGAATTGAAAATTGAGCATAGATTTGGATGTCCCGTTGGTAGACAAGTGCGCACGCCGAATTTCGTGACGTTCCGAGCTATTTTCTCACCCTTTGAGCCCAAGTTTAGTGAAAACCCACGGTCGATTTTCAACTTTGACCAACTTCTCGGAATTTAAATTTGAGAATAGATTTGGATGTCCCATTATTAGACAAGCATCCATGCCAACTTTTGTGAGGTTCAGAGCTTATTTCACCCACTTTAAGCCCCAAGTCTAGCGAAAACGCACGGTTGAATTTTGACTTTGATCTACTTTGCGGAATTAAAAATTGAGCATATATTTGGATGTCCCCGTTGGTAGACAAGTGCGCACGCCAACATTCGTGACATTCCGAGCTATTTTCCCACTCTTTATACCAATGTCTAGTGAAAACGCACGGTCGAATTTCGACTTTCACCAACTTCTTGGAATTGAAAATTGAGGATAGATCTAGACATCCCGTTGGTAAACAAGTGCGCACGCCAACTTTTGTGACGTTCCGAGCTATTTTCCCGCCCTTTAAGCCCAAGTCTAGCGAAGATGAACGGCCAAGTTTCAACTTTGACCAACTTCTCAGAATTTCAATTTGAGGATAGAATTGGATGTCCCATTGGTAGACAAGCGTCCATGCCAACTTTCGTGACGTTCAGAGCTATTTTCTCCCACTTTAAGCCCAAGTCTAGCGAAAACGCACGGTCGAGTTTCGACTTTGACCTACTTTATGGAATTGAAAATTGAGCATATATTTGGATTTCCCGTTGGTAGACAAGTGCGCACGCCAACATTCGTGACGTTTCGAGCTATTTTCCCACTCTTTATACCCATGTCTAGCGAAAACACACGGTCGAATTTCGACTTTCACCAACTTCTCGGAATTCAAATTTGAGGATAGAATTGGATGTCCCATTGGTAGACAAGTGTCCATGCCAACTTTCGTGATGTTCAGAGCTATTTTCTCCCACTTTAAGCCCAAGTCTAGCGAAAACGCACGGTCGAGTTTCGACTTTGACCTACTTTGCAGAATTGAAAATTGAGCATATATTTGGATGTCCCGTTGGTAGACAAGTGTGCACGCCAACATTCGTGACGTTCCGAGCTATTTTCCAACTCTTTATACCCATGTCTAGCGAAAATGCACGGTCGAATTTCGACTCTCACCAACTTCTCGGAATTGAAAATTGAGCATAGATCTGGATGTCCCATTGGTAAACAAGTGCGCACGCCAACTTTCGTGACGTTTCGAGCTATTTTCCCACCCTTTAAGCCCAATTCTAGCGAAAACGCACGACGAAGCTTCAACTTTGACCAACTTCCCGGATTTGAAATTTGAGCATAGATTTAGATGTCCCATTTGTAGACATTCGCGCACAACAACTTTCGTGACATTACGAGCTAATTTCACACCCTTCAAGCTCAAGTCTAGCGAAAACGCATGGTGGCGTTTCGACTTTGACCAACTTCTCAGAATTGAAATTTGAGAATAGATTTGGATGTGCCGTTGGTAGACAAGTGCGCATGCCAACTTTCATGACGTTTCGAGCTATTTTCCCACCCTTTAAGCCCAAGTCTATCGAACATGCACGATCGAGTTTCAACATTGACCAACTTCTCGGAATTGAAATTTGAGAATAGATTTGGATGTCCCATTGGCAGACAAGCGTCCACACCAACATTCGCGACGTTCCGAGCTATTTTCTCCCCCTTTAAGCCCAACTCTAGCGAAGACGAACGGCCAAGTTTCAACTTTGACCAACTTCTTGGAATTTAAATTTGAGGATAGAATTGGATGTCCCATTGGTAGACATTCACGCACAACAACTTTCGTGACATTACGAGCTAATTTCACACCCTTTAAGCTCAAGTCTAGCGAAAATGCATGGTGGCGTTTCGACTTTGACCAACTTCTCAGAATTGAAATTTGAGAATAGATTTGGATGTGCCGTTGGTAGACAAGTGTGCACGCCAACTTTCGTGACGTTTCGAGCTATTTTCCCACCCTTTAAGCCCAAGTCTAGCAAACACGCACGGTCGAGTTTCAACTTTGACCAACTTCTCGGAATTGAAATTTGAGAATAGATTTGGATTTCCCATTGGTAGACAACCATCCACACCAACTTTCACGACGTTCCGAGCTATTTTCTCCCCCTTTAAGCCCAACTCTACAAAGAACGCATAGTCACGTTTCGGTTTTGAGCTACTTCTCAGAATTGAAAATTGAGAATAGATTTGGATGTCCCATTTCTAGACATGCGCGCACAACAACTTTCATGATGTTACCAGCTAATTTCACACCCTTAAATCCTGAGTCTAGCGAAAACGCATGGTGGCGTTTTGACTTTGACCAACATCTGGGAATTTAAATTTGACAATAGATTTGGATGTCCCATTGGTAGACAAGTGCGCATGTCATCTTTCGTGACGTTTCGAGCTATTTTCTCTCACTTTAACCGCAAGTCTAGCGAAAACGCATGGTCGAGTTTCAACTTTGACCAACTTCTCGGAATTGAAAATTGAGAATAGATTTTGATGTCCTGTTGGTAGACAAGTGCACACGCCAACTTTCGTGACGATCCGAGCTACTTTCCACCCTTTGAGCCCAAGTCTAGCGACAACGCACGGTCAAGTTTCAACTCTGACCAGCTTCTCGAAATTTAAATTTGAGGATAGAATTGGATGTCCCATTGGTAGACAAGCGTCCAACTCTATAGAAAATGCACAGTCGTGCTTCGGCTTTGACCTACTTCTCGGAATTGAAAATTGAGAATAGATTTGGATGTCCCGTTTGTAGACATGCGCGCACAACAACTTTCATGACGTTACAAGCTAATTTTGGATGTACCATTTGTAGAGAAGTGTCGATGCCAACTTTCGTGACGTTCAGAGCTATTTTCTCCCACTTTAATCCCAAGTCTAGCGAAAACGCACGGTCGAGTTTCAACTTTGACCAACTTCTCGGAATTGAAATTTTAGAATAGATTTGGATATCCCATTGGTAGACAAGTGTCCACATCAACTTTCGCGACATTCCGAGCTATTTTCTCCCCCTTTAAGCCCAACTGTAGAGAAAACGCATAGTCGCGTTTCGGTTTTGACCTACTTCTTAGAATTGAAAATTGAGAATAGATTTGGATGTCCCATTTGTAGACATGCGCGCAAAACAACTTTCATGACGTTACGAGCTAATTTCACACCCTTAAATCCCGAGTCTAGCGAAAACGCATGGTGGCGTTTTGACTTTGACCAACATCTGGGAATTGAAAATTGAGCATAGATTTTGATGTCCTGTTGGTAGACAAGTGCACACGCCAACTTTCGTGACGTTCCGAGCTACTTTCCACCCTTTAAGCCCAAGTCTACGACAACGCACGGTCGAGTTTCAACTTTGACCAACTTCTCGGAATTCAAATTTGAAAATAGTTTTGGATGTACCATTGGTAGACAAGTGTGCATGCCTACTTTCGTGACGTTTCGAGCTATTTTCTCTCACTTTAAGCGCGAGTCTAGCGAAAATGCTACGGTCGAGTTTGAAGTTTGACCAACTTTTCCGAATTGAAAATTGAGCATATATTTGGATGTCCCGTTGGTAGACAAGTGCGCACGCCAACTTTCGTGACGTTCCGAGCTATTTTCTCACCCTTTGAGCCGAAGTCTAGTTAAAACGCATGGTCGATTTTCAACTTTGACCAACTTCTCGGAATTTAAATTTGAGAATAGATTTGGATGTCCCATTGGTAAACAAGCATCCATGCCAACTTTCGTGACGTTCCGAGCTATTTTCTCCCCCTTTAAGCCCAACTCTAGCGAAAACGTACGGTCGAGTTTCGACTTTCACCAACTTCTCAGAATTGAAAATTGAGCATAGATTTAGATGTCCCATTTGTAGACATTCTTGCGCAACAACTTTTCTGACATTACGAGCTAATTTCACACCCTTTAAGCTCAAATCTAGCGAAAACGCAGGGTGGCGTTTCGACTTTGACCAACTTCTCGGAATTGAAATTTGAGAATAGATTTGGATGTGCCATTGGTAGACAAGTGCGCATGCCAACTTTCGTTACGTTTCGATCTATTTTCCCACCCTTTAAGCCCAAGTCTAGCAAACACGCACGGTCGAGTTTCAACTTTGACCAACTTCTCAGAATTGAAATTTGTGAATAGATTTGGATGTCCCATTGGTAGGCAAGCATCCACACCAACTTTCGCGACGTTCCGAGCTATTTTCTCCCCCTTTAAGCCCAACTCTAGAGAAAACGCATAGTCGCATTTCGGTTTTGACCTACTTCTCAGAATTGAAAATTGAGAATAGATTTGGATGTCCCATTTGTAGACATGTGCGCACAACAACTTTCATGAATTTCGAGCTAATTTCACACCCTTAAATCCTGAGTCTAGCGAAAACGCATGGTGGCGTTTTGACTTTGACCAACATCTGGGAATTGAAATTTGACAATAGATTTGGATGTCCCATTGGTAGAGAAGTGTGCACGCCAACTTGCGTGACGTTCCAAGCTATTTTCTCCCCCTTTAACCCCAAGTCTAGCGAAAACGCACGGTCGAGTTTCGACTTTGACCAACTTCTCGGAATTGAAATTTGAGAATAGTTTTGGATGTCCCATTGGTAGAAAAATGCGCATGCCAACTTTCGTGACGTTTTGAGCTATTTTCTCTCACTTTAGGCACAAGTCTAGCGAAAATGCACGGTCGAGTTTCAACTTTGACCAACATCTGGGAATTGAAATTTGACAATAGATTTGGATGTCCCATTGGTAGACAAGCGTCCATGCCAACTTTCATGACGTTCAGAGCTATTTTCGCCCACTTTAAGCCCAAGTCTAGCGAAAACGCTACGGTCGAGTTTCGACTTTGACCTACTTTGTGGAATCCAAATTGAGCATATATTTGGATGTCCCGTTGGTAGACAAGTGCGCACGCCAACTTTCATGACGTTCCGAGCTATGTTCTCCCCCTTTAAGCCCAAGTCTACCGAAAACGCACAGTCGAGTTTCGACTTGGACCAACTTCTCGGAATTGAAAATTGAGCATAGATTTGAATGTCCCACGCTAACTTTCGTGACGTTCCGAACTATTTTCTCACCTTTTAAGCCCAATTCTAGCGAAAACGCACGGTCGATTTTCATCTTTGACCAACTTCTTGGAATTTAAATTTGAGAATAGATTTGGATGTCACATTGGTAGACAAGCGTCCCTGCCAACTTTTGTGATGTTTCGAGCTTTTTTCTCCCCCTTTAAGCCCAAGTCTAGCGAAAAACGCACGGTCGAGTTTCAACTTTGACCAACTTCTCGGAATTGAAATTTGAAAATAGTTTTGGATGAACCATTGGTAGACAAGCGTCCACACCAACTTTCGTGACGTTTCGAGCTATTTTCTCCCCGTTTAAGCCCAACTCTATAGAAAACGCTACGGTCGCGTTTCGGCTTTGACCTACTTCTCGGAATTGAAAATTGAGAATAGATTTGGATGTCCCGTTTGTAGACATGCGTGCACAACAACTTTCATGACGTTACAAGCTAATTTCACACCCTTTAAGCTCAAGTCCAGCGAAAATGCATGGTCGCATTTTGACTTTGACAAACTTCTGGGAATTGAAATTTGAGAATAGATTTGGATGTCCCGTTGGTAGACAAGTGCGCATGCCAACTTTCGTGACGTTTCGAGCTATTTTTCCACCCTTTAAGCCCAAGTCTAGCGAAAACGCACGGTCCAGTTTCGACTTTGACCAACTTCTCAGAATTGAAAATTGAGAATAGATTTGGATGTCCCATTTGTAGACATGCGCGCACAACAACTTTCATGACGTTACAAGCTAATTTCACACCCTTAAATCCCGAGTCTAGCGAAAACGCATGGTGGCGTTTTGACTTTGACCAACATTTGGGAATTGAAATTTGACAATAGATTTGGATGTCCCATTGGTAGACAAGCGTGCACGCCAACTTGTGTGACATTCCGAGCTATTTTCTCCCCCTTTAAGCCCAAGTCTAGCGAAAACGCACGGTCGAGTTTTGATTTTGACCAACTTCTCGGAATTGAAATTTGAGAATAGTTTTGGATGTCCCATTGGTAGACAAGTGCGCATGCCAACTTTCGTGATGTTTCAAGCTATTTTCTCTCACTTTAAGCGCAAGTCTAGCGAAAACGCGACGGTCGAGTTTCAAATTTGACCAACTTCTCATAATTGAAAATTGAGCATAGATTTTGATGTCCTGTTGGTAGGCAAGTGCACACGCCAACTATCGTGACGTTTTGAGCTACTTTCCACCCTTTAAGCCCAAGTCTAGCGACAACGCAAGGTCGAGTTTCAACTCTGATCAACTTCTTGGAATTTAAATTTGAGGATAGAATTGGATGTCCCATTGGTAGACAAGCGTCCATGCCAACTTTCGTGACATTCAGAGCTATTTTCTCCCACTTTAAGACGAAGTCTAGCGAAAACACACGGTCGAGTTTCGACTATGACCTACTTTGCGGAATCGAAAATTGAGCATATATTTGGATGTCCCGTTGGTAGACAAGTGTGCACGCCAACTTTCGTGACGTTCCAAGCTATTTCCTCCCCCTTTAAGCCCAAGTCTACCGAAAACGCACGGTCGAGTTTTGACTTTGACCAACTTCTCGGAATTGAAAATTGAGCATAGATTTGGATGTCCCGTTGGTAGACGAGTATGCACGCTAACTTTCGTGACGTTCCGAGCTATTTTCTCACCTTTTAAGCCCAAGTCTAGCGAAAACACACGGTCTATTTTCATCTTTGACCAACTTCTTGGAATTTAAATTTGAGAATAGATTTGGATGTCACATTGGTAGAAAAGCGTCCCTGCCAACTTTTGTGACGTGTCGAGCTTTTTTCTCCCCCTTTAAGCCCAAGTCTAGCGCAAACGCACGGCCGAGTTTCAACTTTGACCAACTTCTCGGAATTGAAATTTGAAAATAGTTTTGGATGTACCATTGGTAGACAAGCGTCCACACCAACTTTCGTGACGTTCCGAGCTTTTTTCTCCCCGTTTAAGCCGAACTCTATAGAAAACGCAGGGTCGCGTTTCGGCTTTGACCTACTTCTCGGAATTGAAAATTGAGAATAGATTTGGATGTCCCGTTTGTAGACATGCGCGCACAATAACTTTCATGACGTTACAAGCTAATTTCACACCCTTTAAGCTCAAGTCCAGCGAAAACGCATGGTCGCATTTCGACTTTGAAAAACTTCTGGGAATTGAAATTTGAGAATAGATTTGGATGTCCCGTTGGTGGACAAGTGCGCATGCCAACTTTCGTGACGTTCCGAGCTATTTTTCCACCCTTTAAGCCCAAGTCTAGCGAAAACGCTACGGTCAAATTTCAACTTTGACCAACTTCTCGGAATTGAAATTTGAGAATAGAATTGGATGTCCCATTGGTAAACAAGCGTCCACACCAACTTTTGTGACGTTACGAGCTATTTTCTCCCCCTTTAAGCCCAACTCTAGAGAAAATGCACAGTCGCGTTTCGGCTTTGACCTACTTCTCGAAATTGAAAATTGAGAATAGATTTGGATGTCCCATTTGTAGACATGCACACACAACAACTTTCGTGACGTTACGAGCTAATTTCACACCCTTTAAGCTCAAGTCTAGTGAAAACGCACGGTGGCGTTTCGATTTTGACCAACTTCTCGGAATTGAAAATTGAGCATAGATTTGGATGTCCCGTTGGTAGACAAGTGCGCACGCCGAATTTCGTGACGTTCCGAGCTATTTTCTCACCCTTTGAGCCCAAGTTTAGTGAAAAACCACGGTCGATTTTCAACTTTGACCAACTTCTCGGAATTTAAATTTGAGAATAGATTTGGATGTCCCATTATTAGACAAGCATCCATGCCAACTTTTGTGAGGTTCAGAGCTTATTTCACCCACTTTAAGCCCAAGTCTAGCGAAAACGCACGGTTGAATTTTGACTTTGATCTACTTTGCGGAATTAAAAATTGAGCATATATTTGGATGTCCCGTTGGTAGACAAGTGCGCACGCCAACATTCGTGACATTCCGAGCTATTTTCCCACTCTTTATACCAATGTCTAGTGAAAACGCACGGTCGAATTTCGACTTTCACCAACTTCTTGGAATTGAAAATTGAGGATAGATCTAGACATCCCGTTGGTAAACAAGTGCGCACGCCAACTTTTGTGACGTTCCGAGCTATTTTCCCGCCCTTTAAGCCCAAGTCTAGCGAAGATGAACGGCCAAGTTTCAACTTTGACCAACTTCTCAGAATTTCAATTTGAGGATAGAATTGGATGTCCCATTGGTAGACAAGCGTCCATGCCAACTTTCGTGACGTTCAGAGCTATTTTCTCCCACTTTAAGCCCAAGTCTAGCGAAAACGCACGGTCGAGTTTCGACTTTGACCTACTTTATGGAATTGAAAATTGAGCATAGATTTGGATGTCCCGTTGGTAGACAAGTGCGCACGCCAACATTCGTGACGTTTCGAGCTATTTTCCCACTCTTTATACCCATGTCTAGCGAAAACACACGGTCGAATTTCGACTTTCACCAACTTCTCGAAATTCAAATTTGAGGATAGAATTGGATGTCCCATTGGTAGACAAGCGTCCATGCCAACTTTCGTGATGTTCAGAGCTATTTTCTCCCACTTTAAGCCCAAGTCTAGTGAAAACGCACGGTCGAGTTTCGACTTTGACCTACTTTGCAGAATTGAAAATTGAGCATATATTTGGATGTCCCGTTGGTAGACAAGTGTGCACGCCAACATTCGTGACGTTCCGAGCTATTTTCCAACACTTTATACCCATGTCTAGCGAAAATACACGGTCGAATTTCGACTCTCACCAACTTCTCGGAATTGAAAATTGAGCATAGATCTGGATGTCCCATTGGTAAACAAGTGCGCACGCCAACTTTCGTGACGTTTCGAGCTATTTTCCCACCCTTTAAGCCCAATTCTAGCGAAAACGCACGACGAAGCTTCAACTTTGACCAACTTCCCGGATTTGAAATTTGAGCATAGATTTAGATGTCCCATTTGTAGACATTCGCGCACAACAACTTTCGTGACATTACGAGCTAATTTCACACCCTTCAAGCTCAAGTCTAGCGAAAACGCATGGTGGCGTTTCAACTTTGACCAACTTCTCAGAATTGAAATTTGAGAATAGATTTGGATGTGCCGTTGGTAGACAAGTGCGCACGCCAACTTTCATGACGTTTCGAGCTATTTTCCCACCCTTTAAGCCCAAGTCTATCGAACATGCACGATCGAGTTTCAACATTGACCAACTTCTCGGAATTGAAATTTGAGAATAGATTTGGATGTCCCATTGGCAGACAAGCGTCCACACCAACTTTCGCGACGTTCCGAGCTATTTTCTCCCCCTTTAAGCCCAACTCTAGCGAAGACGAACGGCCAAGTTTCAACTTTGACCAACTTCTTGGAATTTAAATTTGAGGATAGAATTGGATGTCCCATTGGTAGACAAGCGTCCATGCCAACTTTCGTGACGTTCAGAGCTATTTTCTCCCACTTTAAGCCCAACTCTAGCGAAAACGTACGGTCGAGTTTCGACTTTCACCAACTTCTCAGAATTGAAAATTGAGCATAGATTTAGATGTCCCATTTGTAGACATTCACGCACAACAACTTCCGTGACATTACGAGCTAATTTCACACCCTTTAAGCTCAAGTCTAGCGAAAATGCATGGTGGCGTTTCAACTTTGACCAACTTCTCGGAATTGAAATTTGATAATAGATTTGGATGTGCCGTTGGTAGACAAGTGCGCACGCCAACTTTCGTGACGTTTCGAGCTATTTTCCCACCCTTTAAGCCCAAGTCTAGCGAGCACGCACGGTCGAGTTTCAACTTTGACCAACTTCTCGGAATTGAAATTTGAGAATAGATTTGGATTTCCCATTGGTAGACAACCGTCCACACCAACTTTTGCGACGTTTCGAGCTATTTTCTCCCCCTTTAAGCCCAACTCTAGAGAGAATGCATAGTTGCGTTTTGGTTTTGACCTACTTTTCAGAATTGCAAATTGAGAATAGATTTGGATGTCCCATTTGTAGACATGCGTGCACAACAACTTTCATGACGTTACGAGCTAATTTCACACCCTTAAATCCCGAGTCTAGCGAAAACGCATGGTGGCGTTTTGACTTTGACCAACATCTGGGAATTGAAAATTGAGCATAGATTTTGATGTCCTGTTGGTAGACAAGTGCACACGCCAAATTTCATGACGTTCCGAGCTACTTTCCACCCTTTAAGCCCAAGTCTACGACAACGCACGGTCGAGTTTCCACTTTGACCAACTTCTCGTAATTCAAATTTGAAAATAGTTTTGGATGTACCATTGGTAGACAAGTGCACATGCCAACTTTCGTGACGTTTCAAGCTATTTTCTCTCACTTTAAGCGCAAGTCTACGAAAACGCACGATTGAGTTTAAACTTTGACCAACTTCTCCGAATTGAAAATTGAGCATATATTTGGATGTCCCGTTGGTAGACAAGTGCACACGCCAACTTTCGTGACGTTCCGAGCTATTTTCTCACCCTTTGAGCCCAAGTCTAGTGAAAACGCATGGTCGATTTTCAACTTTGACCAACCTCTCGGAATTTAAATTTGAGAATAGATTTGGATGTCCCATTGGTAGACAAGCATCCATGCCAACTTTCGTGACGTTCTGAGCTATTTTCGCCCCCTTTAAGACCAACTCTAGCGAAAACGTACGGTCGAGTTTCGACTTTCACCAACTTCTCAGAATTGAAAATTGAGCATAGATTTAGATGTCCCATTTGTAGACATTCGCGCACAACAACGTTTGTGACATTACGAGCTAAATTCACACCCTTTAAGCTCAAATCTAGCGAAAACGCATGGTGGCGGTTCGACTTTGACCAACTTATCGGAATTGAAATTTGAGAATAGATTTGGATGTGTCGTTGGTAGACAAGTGCGCACGCCAACTTTCGTTACGTTTCGAGCTATTTTCCCACCCTTTAAGCCCAAGTCTAGCGAACACGCACGGTCGAGTTTCAACTTTGACCAACTTCTCAGAATTGAAATTTGTGAATAGATTTGGATGTCCCATTGGTAGACAAGCATCCACACCAACTTTCGGGACGTTCCGGGCTATTTTCTCCCCCTTTAAGCCCAACTCTAGAGAAAACGCATAGTCACGTTTCGGTTTTGACCTAGTTCTCAGAATTGAAAATTGAGAATAGATTTGGATGTCCCATTTGTAGACATGCGCGCACAACAACTTTCATGACATTACGAGCTAATTTCACACCCTTAAATCCTGAGTCTAGCGAAAATGCATGGTGGCATTTTGACTTTGACCAACATCTGGGAATTGAAATTTGACAATTGATTTGGATGTCCCATTGGTAGAGAAGTGTGCATGCCAACTTGCGTGACGTTCCGAGCTATTTTCTCCCCCTTTAAGCCCAAGTCTAGCGAAAACGCACGGTCGAGTTTCGACTTTGACCAACTTCTCGGAATTGAAATTTGAGAATAGTTTTGGATGTCCCGTTGGTAGAAAAGTGCGCATGCCAACTTTCATGACGTTTTGAGCTATTTTCTCTCACTTTAAGGGCAAGTCTAGAGAAAACGCACGGTCGAGTATCAACTTTGACCAACATCTGGGAATTGAAATTTGACAATAGATTTGGATGTCCCATTGGTAGACAAGCGTCCATGCCAACTTTCGTGACGTTCAGAGCTATTTTCCCCCACTTTAAGCCCAAGTCTAGTGAAAATGCACGGTCGAGTTTCGACTTTGACCTACTTTGTGGAATCCAAAATTGAGCATATATTTGGATGTCCCATTGGTAGACAAGTGCGCACGCCAACTTTCGTGACGTTCCGAGCTATGTTCTCCCCCTTTAAGCCCAAGTCTACCGAAAACGCACGGTCGAGTTTCGACTTTACCAACTTCTCGGAATTGAAAATTGAGCATAGATTTGAATGTCCCACGCTAACGTTCGTGACGTTCCGAGCTATTTTCTCACCTTTTAATTGCAATTCTAGCGAAAACGCGCAGACGATTTTCATCTTTGACCAACTTCTTGGAATTTAAATTTGAGAATAGATTTTGATGTCACATTGGTAGACAAGCGTCCCTGCCAACTTTTGTGATGTTTCGAGCTTTTTTCTCCCCCTTTAAGCCCAAGTCTAGCGAAAACGCACGGTCGAGTTTCAACTTTGACCAACTTCTCGGAATTGAAATTTGAAACTGGTTTGGATGTACCATTGGTAGACAAGCGTCCACACCAACTTTCATGACTTTACGAGCTATTTTCTCCCCGTTTAAGCCCAACTCTACAGAAAACGCTACGGTCGCGTTTCAGCTTTGACCTACTTCTCGAAATTGAAAATTGAGAATAGATTTGGATGTCCCGTTTGTAGACATGCGTGCACAACAACTTTCATGACGTTACAAGCTAATTTCACACCCTTTAAGCTCAAGTCCAGCGAAAACGCATGGTCGCGTTTGACTTTGACAAACTTCTTGGAATTTTAATTTGAGAATAGATTTGGATGTCCCGTTGGTAGACAAGTGCGCATGCCAACTTTCGTGACGTTCCGAGCTATTTTTCCACCCTTTAAGCCCAAGTCTAGCGAAAATGCACGGTCGAATTTCAACTTTGACCAACTTCTCGGAATTGAAATTTGAGAATAGTTTTGGAAGTCCCATTGGTAAACAAGCGTCCACACCAACTTTTGTGACGTTACGAGCTATTTTCTCCCCCTTTAAGCCCAACTCTAGAGAAAATGCACGGTTGCGTTTCGGCTTTGACCTAATTCTGGGAATGGAAAATTGAGAATAGATTTGGATGTCCCATTTGCAGACATGCACACACAACAACTTTCGTGACGTTACGAGCTAATTTCACACCCTTTAAGCTCAAGTCTAGTGAAAATGCACGGTGGCATTTCGACTTTGACCAACTTCTCAGAATTGAAAATTGAGCATAGATTTGGATGTCCCATTGGTAGACAAGTGCGCACGCCAAATTTCGTGACGTTCCGAGCTATTTTCTCACCCTTTGAGCCCAAGTCTAGTGAAAACGCTACGGTCGATTTTCAACTTTGACCAACTTCTCGGAATTGAAATTTTAGAATAGATTTGGATGTCCCATTGGTAGACAAGTGCGCACGCCAACATTCGTGACGTTCCAAGCTATTTTCCCACTCTTTATACCCGTGTCTAGCGAAAATGCACGGTTGAATTTCGTGTTTCACCAACTTCTCGTAATTGAAAATTGAGCATAGATTTGGATGTCCCGTTGGCAAACAAGTGCGCAGGCCAACTTTCGTGACGTTCCGAGCTATTTTCCCAACTTTAAGCCCAAGTCTTGCGAAGACGAACGTCCAAGTTTCAACTTTGACCAACTTCTCGGAATTTAAATTTGAGGATAGAATTGGATGTCCCATTGGTAGACAAGCGTCCATGCCGGCTTTCGTGACGTTCAGAGCTATTTTATCCCACTTTAAGCCCAATTATAGTGAAAATGCACGATCGAGTTTCGACTTTGACCTACTTTGCGGAATTGAAAATTGAGCATATATTTGGATGTCCTGTTGGTAGACAAGTGCGCACGCCAACATTCGTGACATTACGAGCTATTTTCCCACTCTTTATACCCATGTCTAGCGAACACGCACGGTCGAATTTTGACTTTTACCAACTTCTCGGAATTTAAAATTGAGCATAGATCTGGATGTCCCGTTGGTAAACAAGTGCGCACGCCAACTTTCGTGACGTTCCGAGCTATTTTCCCACCCTTTAAGCCCAAGTCTAGCGAAAACGCACGGCCAAGTTTCAACTTTAACCAACTTCCTGGAATTGAAATTTGAGAATAGTTTTGGATGTCCCATTGGTAGACAATAGTCCACACCAACTTTCGTGACGTTCCGAGCTATTTTCTCCCACTTTAAGCCCAAGTCTAGCGAAAATGCACGGTCGAGTTTCGACTTTGACCTACTTTGTGGAATTGAAAATTGAGCATATATTTGGATGTCCCGTTGGTAGACAAGTGCGCACACCAACATTCGTGACGTTCTGAGTTATTTTCCTGCTCTTTATACCCATGTCTAGCGAAAACGCACGGTCGAATTTTGACTTTCACCAACATCTCCTTTGCAGTTGGTCTTGTATCTCGATTCTCTCAGGATCCTCATGAGAGTCATTGGAAGGCAGCTAAGCCCATTCTTAAGTATCTTCAAGGCACTTCCAAGGTCGGCATTCAGTACAGAGCTGGTTCTTCTTAGCTTGAGGGTTTCACTGATTCTAAATATACACATACACATTGTCTTTTGTTAGTAAATATCCTACTAGCACAACCACTTAATTTGTAGCCATAAACAAGTTATATGTGACTTGTTCTTCATATTTAGTTGTAATAACGTGTTTTCTAATTGTTTCTTAAGACATTATATTCAAGTTCTAGTAGTTATTCTTATTTAAACAACAAAATTAGTGTTTAAGATCTAATTAACCTGATAGGCGTTTATAGGTAAATAGGAATTTATATCTTAGAATTTGGGCATGGACTACCATCTATGCCGCAAGTGTACTATCCAAATTGATTTTAGGATGTTGTTCAAAATTCCAAATAAACAATAATAAAAAGAGAAATATAAAAAAAAAAAAGTGGTAGGTGATGCATGGATAACTCTAATGTGGGCGATAACATATAGCTAGGCATGGATAAATGGGAGATAACAATTATAAGAAAAAAGAAATATAAAAAATAACTTGTAACATGGATGCATGAATAATTTGGGTAGTTGATGGTAGATAATTGGAAGAAGTTGGGTGATAACATGTAGCTAGACATAAATAACTAGTAGGTGAATAGTTATCAAATTAATTTCATAGCATCAATATCCATGAAAGAGAGCCCATCTTTTACAATCAACTTTGACCATGGAACTTGTGACTATGTTTCTTGGCCCATATATATATCTTGTTAAAAAATAATAAGTGAATCCAAAGTGGAATATCTTTTAAGGAACACAAACTTTGACCCAAATTTCATTTATATTATTCAATTACAAATATATATTTTATATCTTACAAGTGGTGCCTCATATAATGATTGATTGATTGTGATGTAATTATGCTTGTTGCTAGAACTTCCATTCTCTTTTTGTAAAAAATAAAAATCTCTTAACCACCAAACACTGCAAAATACCCCTTCTACATATTTTTAAAAGATGCCCATTAAACATTGCAAAATACCCTTTATACATTCTTTTTAAAAGATGCTCATTTCTAAATAGAATACATATATGTGAATCTTGACAATGTATCATAAATTTTAAATATCCTTCTATATAGAACAAATTATTATTGTACATTAATTAAGAAAAATGATTGATAGCAACGTATAAACTTTAATATACCTTAGTTTTTATATAATTAATTGATAATTTATAATAAAAGGTAACTCTTATTAATACAATCAATAATTCATTGAAAAAAACACTTAAAATTTTGTAATCCCTAGTTCAAAACCTTTATCAAAGACAACAGCTCCAGCTTGAAAGCTCTTGTACGAACTGTATATGGCATTTTCTATTGAAAGTTCAAATCACAAATAAGAATCCCTAAACCAAAACACAAATAGGAATCTTCAACAGAGCTGTTAATATGAATCATGGCATAGCTTTGTACTTAACATCATAATATAGGAATAGCTCTGCTTTGCTTCTTATTACATGTATCCAAGCTATACGCAAAATAAAAACACCGACCCTGCAAATATTCTATCGGCGGAGGTGGCGAATACTTGGGCCTCACATAAGGATTATGACTGCTTCCCACGGGAGATCTCGGCACAAGTGGTGGACGCCTAGAGGTTCTTAGAGTTCTCTCGCTTGATCTCTTTTCTGCAACTAAATAATTCATATAAAAAAGCATTATGGAGATTTATTAGAAAGATATTGTGAGATGGCTTGAAAAAACTAATTTGATTTTCCAAGTTGGAATACAATCATACCTGTTGGTGGTGGAAAGTAAAGATCATCATCAATAAGAGAGGAAGAATAAGCGGCAAGCGTTCGAGCTTCTGTTGTCACAGTCAAACCCAAGGAAAGCAGCACACACATGGTAGCATAACTAGCGAAGCAGAGGACATATTCTTTGAGTCTGCAGATTGAAAAGATATTGCGCAGACATATTCTTGCAGCAGTTTATCTTTTGACATTGTTTATGGCAGATCTTCAGTTATATTTGTAGAGTTGCTTTGTGGCAGCATAATAAATCTTCGGCACAGACAGATTCATGTCCTTGACAGCAGTAGCAGACATTTCCTTGACAGTCATGGAACAGCCAGATTCATATCCCTCGGCTAAAGAAATCAGGGCACACTCTTCCAATCCCTCACCTGATTGAACACAAATTAATTAAAGAAAAGTGCATAATGTTTGTTCAGGAAGGTATTTCTAAAAATCTCTATGATTTCGTTTTTGGCCAAAACTTAGTTGGAATCCTGTTATATGGAATTTAAAAATTTAGTTGATTAAATTATTTTTCTAAACATCTAGATAAATTTAGCACTTAAGAAAACCCATAGCATTCAAATTATGCAAGTCAATAAATTATTTAAAAAATTTAAAGAAGTGTAAAAAGGAGAAATTAAAAAAATTAAAAATTAAAAACAAGAAAATAAAAATAATATTCAAATTAAAAAAAAAAAACAAAAACAAAGTGGAATTGAATATTTTGAAAAGCTTATAACGGATTTATTGACAAACGCACCTCGATTTTTTTTGTTGAAAATCGGTGCGGTATAGCAGCAATTTTTGGTATTCTATTATTTTTAGGATCCGCTCCTGTGACGGTGGAGGACGGACGGCAGCATATATATATGTCCGAGTTTGTAATTGCTTAGTTTGTGTACCTCCTTTTTCATTTGCATGCTGCGTTTTTAGAGTCTTTGTATTCTATGGAAGCGCTTCCTCTCTTGTCTGTTTGTCTCTGTGGTTTGTCTGTCAGTGTATTTGTCTGTCTGTGTCTTTGTTGTGGTTGTGTGTTGTTGCAGCTTGTGACAAAGGATGGTATCTTTTTTAATTTGAATTTGAATTTCAAAGCAAGAATTAGGGATGCTATGGAGCTGTAATAGCGGAGGGCCAGGTCCATCATCACAGGTATGTATTTCTCTGTATCTTTTTATATTCATGGTTTTCTTAGAATAGGAATAGAAATTGTAGGTTGAATTCAGGAATTAAGGATGCTGTGGAGGTGTAATAGCGGAGGTTATCTTTTTTGAATTTCAAAGCAGGAATTAAGGAGGTTTTATTTTTTGAATTTTGAAGCAGGAATTAAGGATGTTGCGGAGTTGTAATAGCCGAGGGCTAGGTCCATCATCACAGGTATGTCTCTCTCTCTGTATCTTTTAGAGTAGAAATAGAAATTCTAGGAACAGAACTAGCATTAGCTGTGTGGGAAATCGCTTGTGCCTAGATATCGTTTTGCAGATTTGGGGTTTTGTTTGTCTGAACCTCTATCTCCTCAGTACTTTTCCTTGGGAAGCTATTCGAAGGTTTTCGGATTTGGGGTTTTGTTTGTCTGAACCTCTATCTCCTCAGTACTTTTCCTTGGGAAGCTATTCGAAGGTTCTACACGATCTTGGTCAAACAGTAATTGAGATTTAGTCGCGAGACAATAAGAGCCCTCTGAGTATTCAAAATCTATTTGGTTGTCTGCATCCATGCCTCACTGCTGCGACCCTTAGCCTGTAGATTAAATTTTCTCTTAATAAACTCTCGTGACGTTCGTGATAACAAACACAAGTGCAAGAATTTTCTTCTAACAAACACGTAGAGTTGCTTCCAAAAAAGATTATTTAATCTAACAAACACATAGAATTGTTTAAAAAAAAAAATATTTCATCTAACAAACATAAAATCATCTCATCTGACAAACACATACAATTGCATACAAAATACATGCAGAAAGATCTCAAACACAAACACATAGAGCTGCATACAAAAACATTATTTCATCTAACAAACATAAAAATCCTTTCATATAACAAAGACACGGGAACATTATTTCATCTAACAAACATGAACATCATCTCATCTAGCAAACATGAACATCATCTCATCCACTAATACATAGAGTTGCATACACAATATATGTAAAAAGATTTCAAACACAAACACATAGAGTTGCATACAAAATATATGTACAAAGATTTCAAACATATCAAAAAATTACACTAAAATCAACAAAAAAATACACCCAAAGAATACACTAAAATACAACAAATATAAATAATATAAGTGTAATAATATAAATACTATAAAAATAAATATAAATAATAACAATGTAACATAACTACTATCTAAATAAAATTGAAAAAATGTAAAATAGAAAAAAAATAAAATAAAAAAGTGAAAAAGTATATATTCAAGCAAAATAAATAAAAAAATGAAAAAAACAAAAGTAAAAATTAAAAAAAAATATTAAAGAAAAATAAATATAAAAATGATTAGAATTTCAAATATATGTAATAAAGTTTATTTATGTGTTAGATAAATTTTGAAATTAGTTTTTGTGAAAACATCAAGTGCAAAATGAAGTTTATTTATGTTGGAGAAATTATCAGATTAGTTTATGCAAAATGAAGTTTATTTATGTTGGAGAAATTATCAAATTAGTTTATGTAAAGACCATTAGTAGAAAATGAATACGAAATTATCAGATTAGTTTATGCAAAATGAAGTTTATTTATGTTGGAGAAATCGACAGATTAGTTTATGCAAAATGAAGTTTATTTATGTTGGAGAAATTATCAAATTAGTTTATGTAAAGACCATTAGTAGAAAATGAATACGAAAAAAAACATACCACATCATAACACTATAAGAGACTACTCTAAAGATGATGGGCCCCCCCAACATCTAGAGCATTTGGATGGGTTTAATCCCATCCCAAAAAAATATAATTATATATATTAAAAATAATATGTTTGTAAGTCTCTGTCTTTACAAAACTCTCAAAAATAATAAACTATAAAAGTCTTGTTGTAAATAACATTGAATCAATGTTCAAAGGTGCTTGATACCTGAAAAGATAACAACCAACACAAAAATGAGATGCATTCTCATTAAAATATTACTTTGAATAAAAACATGAAAACTATAAATATCATTACCTTTCTATTTTTATTTATTAATATTTTTAAAAATAACACACCAAAAGAATCCATGTGTTGCAATTCAGTTCATATGATGAATGAATGTTTAAATGCTCGATATCTGGAAAAACAACAAAACAAAATATATATGAGACATCCTTATTTAAATATTACTCTAAATATTAAAAAATATGAAAAAAATAATGATCATCATTATGTCTTACCTCTCTTTCTGTTAATTAACATTTTCCAAAACTAACAGGACAATGACATTCCCCAAAAGTTAGAGCAATGCAATATGTTCTCCATAAGTTACAGAGAAATGCAATATGTTCTCCATAAGTTACAGAGCAAAGCAATCTGTATATTGCAAATCCTGTACATCAACCCACTTCTAAAAATGGTCACATATATAAAACATTAACAAAATTGTCGTACATATAAACTATTGATAAAAATTGGCATACATATAAACTATTAATAAAACATTTAAACTCAGTTTTCTTTAAATTACACACACACAGGTCATAGGGAGCACATTAAATTAGACAGAGGTCATATAAAACATTAAAAATTATCATACATATAAACTATTAATAAAACATTTAAACCCAGTTTCCTTTAAATTAAACACATATTATATAGATCACATTAAATTAAACACATGTCATATGGATCAGATTAAAACTTATATGTTAAGACAGATTAAATTACAGAGGTCATATGGTCAGATTAAGACTTATATGTTAAGACTGAGATTAAATTACACCGGTCATATGGTCAGATCAGATCCACTATTCATAATCAATTCTAAAGATTTTTAATGTGAATAAATATGTATATAAAAAATGTTTAGGAGCATTATGCATTATTTTCTTGAAAAGTAAGTAATGCACATCATAAAAAACAAATAGAAAACTCACATTTAAACAATTCCACAAGTTTAAAATGCATGAGTTCGCAAACACATGGGTTACAGGTTTGTTCAGTGCACAAATTGCCTGTCATATGGCCTGATCAAAGGGGTGCATGAATGGACAAATATAAAATTGACTCATACCATATTCCACGTATACCTAAATATAACGAACAACAACCCAGTTCCATTTCCCACCTCGTTGAATGAATGGATCAAACCATTGTGTAGGAAAAGTGGAGCTGCTTGAGGCTGTGAGGACAGCTAGAAACTATAAACCCCAAGATCAGATTACTGCTCGGTATTAGGTATATCAAATCAGATTACTTAAACCCCAAAAGCATCGGATCAGATTCATGAGATCAGATCGGAAGCATAGGGAGGCACATATCTCGTGCTATGCGCCCTTTCCTATGTGATGCTCGGTATTGGGTATATCAGTTTACATGGCAAAGGGTGCTGGAACTTTCTCGCCAAAGCAGCGGGTATGTATGAGTAAAATCTCTGATTAGGTTTATGGATTATTGAATTTCGATATAATATTGCCTTCTACAGGGGAAATTTTTGAGGTTTTTGGTCATTGTTGATTCAGACAACAATTTACTCATGTCATGGGCGATTAGATAGGAATTAATTCACCAGCGAGTCTGTATATTTTCCCAGCAGAAACTTGGAATTTATGTATTGTGCAAGCCTCAAGAGAACTGGTAAGAGCTGCAGGCTAAAGTGGAATAGTTTTCTCTGGCCTGATCTCAAACGCAGCAAGATCACTTCCGAAGAACGTTTGATTATAGAACTCCATAGCCGATCAGGAAACAGGTTTGGTATATAAACTTATAAAAAGGAACATATATAGTCGATTGTGATATTCAATAAATTGATGCAATTTCAAATGGGCAGAGAGTTTATTAGGAAGGGAGGCCAAGGAAATCAAGAATTGATGGAGAACTCGTATTAAGAGAGTTTATCAGGAAGGACGGAAAAGGAAATCAAGAATTGATGGAGAACTCGTATTAAGAGAGTTTATCAGGAAGGACGGACAAGGAAATCAAGAATTTTCTTTTAATAAACTTTCGTGACATTCCGAGCTATTTTCTCACCTTTTAATCCCAAGTCTAGCGAAATCACACGGTCTATTTTCATCTTTGACCAACTTCTTGGAATTTAAATTTGAGAATAGATTTGGATGTCACATTGGTAGACAAGCGTCCCTGCCAACTTTTGTGACGTGTCGATCTTTTTTCTCCCCCTTTAAGCCCAAGTCTAGCGCAAACGCACGACCGAGTTTCAACTTTGACCAACTTCTCGGAATTGAAATTTGAAAATAGTTTTGGATGTACCATTGGTAGACAAGCGTCCACACCAACTTTCGTGACGTTCCGAGCTATTTTCTCCCCGTTTAAGCCGAACTCTACAGAAAATGCATGGTCGCGTTTTGGCTTAGACCTACTTCTCGGAATTGAAAATTGAGAATAGATTTGGATGTCCCGTTTGTAGACATGCACGCACAATAAATTTCATGACGTTACAAGCTAATTTCACACCCTTTAAGCTCAAGTCCAGCGAAAACGCATGGTCGCATTTCGACTTTTACAAACTTCTGGGAATTGAAATTTGAGAATAGATTTGGATGTCCCGTTGGTAGACAAGTGCACATGCCAACTTTCGTGACGTTTCGAGCTATTTTTCCAACCTTTAAGCCCAAGTCTAGCGAAAACGCACGGTCAAATTTCAACTTTGACCAACTTCTCGGAATTGAAATTTGAGAATAGTTTTGGATGTCCCATTGGTAAACAAGCGTCCACACCAACGTTTGTGACATTCTGAGCTATTTCCTCCCCCTTTAAGCCCAACTCTAGAGAAAATGCACGGTCGCGTTTCGGCTTTGACCTACTTCTCGGAATTGAAAATTGAGAATAGATTTGGATGTTCCATTTGTAGACATGCAGACACAACAACTTTCGTGACATTACGAGCTAATTTCACACCCTGTAAGCTCAAGTCTAGTGAAAACGCACGGTGGCGTTTCCACTTTGACCAACTTCTCGGAATTGAAAATTGAGCATAGATTTGGATGTCCCGTTGGTAGACAAGTGCGTAAGCCAAATTTCGTGATGTTCCGAGCTATTTTCTCACCCTTTGAGCCCAAGTTTAGTGAAAACCCACGGTCGATTTTCAACTTTGACCAACTTCTCAGAATTTAAATTTGAGAATAGATTTGGATGTCCCATTGTTAGACAAGCATCCATGCCAACTTTTGTGACGTTCAGAGCTATTTTCACCCACTTTAAGCCCAATTCTAGCGAAAACGCACGGTTGAATTTCGACTTTGATCTACTTTGCGGAATTAAAAATTGAGCATATATTTGGATGTCCCGTTGGTAGACAAGTGCCCACGCCAACATTCGTGACATTCCGAGCTATTTTCCCACTCTTTATACCAATGTCTAGCGAAAACGCACATTCAAATTTTGAGTTTCACCAACTTCTCGGAATTGAAAATTGAGGATAGATCTGGATGTCCCGTTGGTAAACAAGTGTGCACGCCAACTTTCGTGACGTTCCGAGCTATTTTCCCGCCCTTTAAGCCCAAGTCTAGCGAAGATGAACGGCCAAGTTTCAACTTTGACCAACTTCTCGGAATTTAAATTTGAGGATAGAATTGGATGTCCCATTGGTAGACAAGCGTCCATGCCAACTTTCGTGACGTTCAGAGCTATTTTCTCCCACTTTAAGCCCAAGTCTAGAGAAAACGCACGGTCAAGTTTCGACTTTGACCTACTTTGCGAAATTGAAAATTGAGCATATATTTGGATGTCCCGTTGGTAGACAAGTGCGCACGCCAACATTCGTGACGTTTCGAGCTATTTTCCCACTCTTTATACCCATGTCTAGCGAAAACACACGGTCGAATTTCGACTTTCACCAACTTCTCGGAATTCAAATTTGAGGATAGAATTGGATGTCCCATTGGTAGACAAGCGTCCATGCCAACTTTCGTGATGTTCAGAGCTATTTTCTCCCACTTTAAGCCCAAGTCTAGCGAAAACGCACGGCCAAGTTTCGACTTTGACCTACTTTGCAGAATTGAAAATTGAGCATATATTTGGATGTCCCGTTGGTAGACAAGTGCGCACGCCAACATTCGTGACGTTCCGAGCTATTTTCCAACTCTTTATACCCATGTCTAGCAAAAATGCACGGTCGAATTTCGACTTTCACCAACTTCTCGGAATTGAAAATTGAGCATAGATCTGGATGTCCCATTGGTAAACAAGTGCGCACGCCAACTTTCGTGACGTTCCGAGCTATTTTCCCACCCTTTAAGCCCAAGTCTAGCGAAAATGCACGGCCAAGTTTAAACTTTGACCAACTTCCCGGAATTGAAATTTGAGCATAGATTTAGATGTCCCATTTGTAGACATTCGCGCACAACAACTTTCGTGACATTACGAGCTAATTTCACACCCTTTAAGCTTAAGTCTAGCGAAAACGCATGGTGGCGTTTCGACGTTGACCAACTTCTCAGAATTGAAATTTGAGAATAGATTTGGATGTGCCGTTGGTAGACAAGTGCGCACGCCAACTTTCATGACATTTCGAGCTATTTTCCCACCCTTTAAGCCCAAGTCTAGCGAACAGGCACGGTCGAGTTTCAACTTTGACCAACTTCTCGGAATTGAAAATTGAGAATAGATTTGGATGTCCCATTGGCAGACAAGTGTCCACATCAACTTTCGCGATGTTCCGAGCTATTTTCTCCCCCTTTAAGCCCAACTCTAGAGAGAACGCATAGTCGCGTTTCGGTTTTGAGCTACTTCTCAGAATTGAAAATTGAGAATAGATTTGGATGTCCCATTTCTAGACATGCGCGCACAACAACTTTCATGATGTTACGAGCTAATTTCACACCCTTAAATCTTGAGTCTAGCGAAAATGCATGGTGGCGTTTTGACTTTGACCAACATCTGGGAATTGAAATTTGACAATAGCTTTGGATGTCCCATTGGTAGACAAGTGCGCATGCTAACTTTCATGACGTTTCGAGCTATTTTCTCTCACTTTAAGCGCAAGTCTAGCGAAAACGCATGGTTGAGTTTCAACTTTGACCAACTTCTCGGAATTGAAAATTGAGCATAGATTTTGATTTCCTGTTGGTAGACAAGTGCACACGCCAACTTTCGTGACGTTACGAGCTACTTTCCACCCTTTAAGCCCAAGTCTAGCGACAACGCACGGTCAAGTTTCAACTCTGACCAACTTCTTGGAATTTAAATTTGAGGATAGAATTGGATGTCCCATTGGTAGACAAGCGTCCATGCCAACTTTCGTGACGTTCAGAGCTATTTTCTCCCACTTTAAGCCCAACTCTAGCGAAAACGTACGGTCGAGTTTCGACTTTCACCAACTTCTCAGAATTGAAAATTGAGCATAGATTTAGATGTCGCATTTGTAGACATTCACGCACAACAACTTTTGTGACATTACGAGCTAATTTCACACCCTTTAAGCTCAAGTCTAGCGAAAATGCATGGTGGCGTTTGGACTTTGACCAACTTCTCAGAATTGAAATTTGAGAATAGATTTGGATGTGCCGTTGGTAGACAAGTGCGGATGCCAACTTTCGTGACGTTTCGAGCTATTTTCCCATCCTTTAATCCCAAGTCTAGCGAACACGCACGGTCGAGTTTCAACTTTGACCAACTTATCGGAATTGAAATTTGAGAATAGATTTGGATTTCCCATTGGTAGACAACCGTCCACACCAACTTTCGCGACGTTCCAAGCTATTTTCTCCCCCTTTAAGCCCAACTCTAGAGAGAACGCATAGTCGCGTTTCGGTTTTGAGCTACTTCTCAGAATTGAAAATTGAGAATAGATTTGGATGTCCCATTTGTAGAATTGCGTGCACAACAACTTTCATGATGTTACGAGCTAATTTCACACCCTTAAATCTTGAGTCTAGCGAAAACGCATGGTGGCGTTTTGACTTTGACCAACATCTGGGAATTGAAATTTGACAATAGATTTGGATGTCCCATTGGTAGACAAGTGCGCATGCCAACTTTCGTGACGTTTCGAGCTATTTTCTCTCACTTTAAGCGCAAGTCGAGCGAAAACACATGGTTGAGTTTCAACTTTGACCAACTTCTCGGAATTGAAAATTGAGCATAGATTTTGATGTCCTGTTGGTAGACAACTGCACACGCCAACTTTCGTGACGTTCCGAGCTACTTTCCACCCTTTAAGCCCAAGTCTAGTGACAACGCACTGTCAAGTTTCAACTCTGACCAACTTCTCGGAATTTAAATTTGAGGATAGAATTGGATGTCCCATTGGTAGACAAGCGTCCAACTCTACAGAAAACGCACGGTCGCGCTTCGGCTTTGACATACTTCTCGGAATTGAAAATTGAGAATAGATTTGGATGTCCCGTTTGTAGACATGCGCGCACAACAACTTTCATGACGTTACAAGCTAATTTTGGATGTACCATTGTTAACACCTAAAAAGTGCTCACTAGCTCATTCCCTTATTCACATGACCCATTTGTCCACTTTTCCACCATCTGAGCCTCTGAAACTAAGAAAAGGTCACCAAAAGACCTTAGTACACCCCTTTTTCCATTAAAAAAAGATTATTTTTCCTGAAAAGCATAAAAAACCCTCAAAAAGGGTCCAAATTCCCAAAAATATTAAAAAGGGAATAAAAATGTTAATTTTATTCAAAAAAGGAAAAAGGAGGGAAAAGTACCTAAACCATGTTGGTCAATACCATTTGGTTTCCACAAAACCACAAATGGTATTCCCCACCACCAAAACCTATAAAAAGGTGGTAGGGGCTCCTCATTTCACATCCATCCATTATCTCATCCTCATGCTGCTGAAATCTCCCTTGAGCATTTTAGCCATTGTAAGCAACCTTGGAGAAGGAGACCTCTTGGAGCTTGGAGCTACTCATCTTGGGAGTTGCTCAACATCAACCTTCACCATTGAAGGTATTATCGCAAGCACTTGCTTGCCCCCCATTTTTCAATACAAATTCATTCTTTAATATTTTCTTGTTCTTGTTTTTTAAATGTTTACATTATTTGCTTATATTCTTGCATAGATCCATGATTAGTTTTGTTTAGATTAGTTTCTTGTTTAATTCTATTTGAAACTGCTGCTACTAGTTAGCAGGTGCCCATAGCACTAAGCCTGGTTGCAAAATCGGGCCAACAGTTTTTGGCGACTCCGCTGGGTTTTGAACAATAGATCTCTAGTTTTGCTTTTAATCTTAGTTTTTTATTAGTTTTTAACCTTTAGATCCATAGATCTGCCATCTTAGATAGTAGATCCATTGCTGTTCTAAGTTTTGGCCTCATCTATTGCCATTAACAGCCTGGAATTCTCAATTTTCGGGTTCGTTTTTCGGCTTCCGTGCACGGCTTTCGCCTCGCGGGTTTTAGCCTGACAATCGCGCGGTCCATCGCGGCTTTCGGCCTTTTTTCTGCGTGGTTCACCACGGCTTTGATTCTGGTTTCCGCGCTGCACATCGCGGCATCGCGGTCATTTACCGCGCTGCACATCGCGACTGTGCGACCCTTTTCCGCGCAGTTCACCGCGACTTCGTGGCATATTTGCGCGCTGCACACCGCGGCTTCGCGGACATTTTCCGCGCGGTCCCTCATGATTGTGCGACCGAAACCCGCGCGGTCCATCGCGGTTTTTCCGTTAAAACCCGCGCTGCTGAATTTTTCATTCGGCCATTTCGATTTTAAAAATTAATTTTTACTGTACTTTCTGCCCACATAGCACATTTTTACAGTATTAAATTTTGCATATTTTACAGCCTTGAAAAAATTTTACTATTTAAAATGCATATCTAGAAGTCTTTTTAAAAATTTTCAAGAAAGTGAAAGAAGGACTTATTTTGCATTTTTATCTAGATTAAAATTTTTCCTGTTTACTTCTTTAAAATCTTGCCCTTAGCAATTTCCTTGAAAGAAGAAGTCCATTTATTTCTTTAAAAGAAGTCTATTATTTGCTTTCATAATTCAAAAGATCCTTTGTTTTTTTGAGTTGATATTTGCAAAGCATTTAATTTCCATTTATTTGAAAAAGTCATAAAATATTTGCTTTTTTTTCAAAAGCTCCTTTGTTTTTTGAAAATTTCCTGTAAAGCATTTACCCTTTTTCAAGTTCAGTTTACAATACCTCACGTGCACTCACTCGATCACTTAATTGAACTAAGCCTTAAAACGTACCCTAATTTCAACACACTTTTAACCCCACTTGGGGAACACTAAAAGAACTTTTGTAGCTAGGTAGTATTGGGGGGATAGGTGTTCCAATAACACCCCTCAGTTATTACATCTGAGACATAGAAGTTGTCCAATTAGGGAGCTAAAATCTCTTAGTACTTTTTGGCGCGGTCACAACCGGTTTGTGGGAAGGCCTCTCCCCTAGGAGGGTTGAAGTCGCGAGGATGGTTCCGGAAGCCTGAGTGGAATACCGAAATCCATTCAGTAACCGAAGGGCTACCATTCGCAGTTCTCGGGATATCCCTGTATTGGGATATTGCGATCAAAGGACCAAACGGCAGATTTACCTTTTCTCGACGCGTCATGAACGGAGTATCCTAGTAGCCTTTCTTTAGGATTGATTACCCGGTGTCCCTCCCGGTAGGGGGATATCTAGCCGTTGTCTCAACACTCATATTGTCTGACTTGGATTTCATCACCTTGCAGAGGATATCGTTTGTTGAGTCACAATACTTTTAGTTAGGTGTTTGCATGATTCAGCCCACCTTTGGTCTAGTTACACCTATTTTTTCTAGGAGCTGTTTGCATGTTGGTATTCTGACCATTTGTTGCATCCCTCCACTTATTGTAGCACAGCTGCTAGAATAAGTGCCTTTTTTGAGGTTGATTTTTTGGCCTGAGAGCCTTCATTTTCACTCCCCTTCTTTCACCCTTGGTTGCATTAGGGTTTTGAGTTTTTTATACATTACCATTTTACACATACAGATTTTGACACAAAAACTTATTTTCTCACCATTGAGAATTTTAGACGCTCTCGTCGTCTACAGGGCGAACTCCCAAAGTTCAGTCTACTTGGCTCACCACGTCACCGACGCCGAGCCTTATCCCTTGACTCGACACATCGTCGGTCAACTAGGAAGTCATCGGATTCTGACACGCCTCACTTCACATTTGATTTAGAGGCAAAATCCGAAAACCCCACAGAGTTATTCCCAACCAACATTATGTCTGGAACACCATTTGATCCACTTTTTACCAGCACCATAGGAGAGACGTGTACTGACCCTTCCACTGCAGTGCCATCCATGGCAACACCTACCCCCCTAGGTATGCCTAATATGGCGGACACTCCACATTTAGGAATGCCCAACACAGGGCCACCTCCTGTTATAGGAATTCCCAACACAGGTCCACCACCTGTTATGGGTATGCCCAACATAGGGGTCACACTGCCTCTGGTTTCCACAAACCCTATCCCAGGAATCACCACTACTATTCCTAACCCTGGTGTAACCCATGTTGCACTAGGAAGCGCTGGCCCTTACCAGACCACAGGTATTGGAGGATATATACCTTCAATACCTAGCATACCTTTAGGTGCTACTGAACCCCCACATCATACCACCATGAATAGGCATGTCCCAGTCCCAGTCACTACATCTGCTAGCTTACCATATATGGCGAGTCTGAACTTGCCAGATTTAGCCAGGCTCACCAATGACCCTATCAGACATGATCCTGCGTGGCCTCACATGCCCACCAAACTCCCCTCCGACATCCCTAAGTTTGAGGGTAAGGCAGGTGAGGACCCCCTGAACCATATCATGTCCTTCCATCTATGGTGTTCCTCCAACTCCATAGTGGACGACTCTGTCCGCCTCCGTCTATTACAGCGCACTTTCACTGGCTCTGCAGCCAAGTGGTATATCGAGCAGCCCCATGGGACGCATGCCACCTTTACCTCCCTTACCTCGACCTTCCTGCAGTTCTTTCAGTTACCTGTCCGCTATGATGCGGGCGTCGAGATCCTACTGTCTTGCAGACAGAACACGACCACCCACATCACTGACCACATTCATGAGTGGCGTCGACGCCGAAGCCTCTGCAAAATCAAGTTAGACGACCGTATCTTCCTAGATTGGTTTCTAAAAACCCTTCTCCCTCTCATTGCGAAGGATGTGGCATCCGAAAGACCCCAGTCTGAAGAAGAGGCCATCCTCAAAGCCCAACAGTTTGATCTCATTTACGCCCAATCGGGTTATCTGTATACCATTATTCCAGACGCCCCTCGGGGCGATTCAACCCAACATGATGCGCCGGGGGCATCCCATGCCGTTGATGGCATCATTGGTCATATGGCCGCACATCCCCAACCCTTTTCCATTACACATCCTAGCCATGGTCTCGACCTTTCGTGGGCTACATCTCAGTCTGGAGCAACCAGTTCGTATGCTCCCATGGCACATCACCACCATACCCATGGACCTTCATGTCCACCTCAGTGTTTTGGTCATGCACCACCTACATACGCCCCCCCAGCTGCACCTCAACCATTGTAATATCCAATAGCTCAGGGTTACCAACAACCCCAGCAGGCAACTGGACCACCTCCAGCACCACAGGCTTATTATCCACCACAACCTGCTCCTGCACCTGCGGCGAACCAAAATCCTCCCACTGCTCAAGGGCAAGTGTACACATAGCACAACCAACCCCAGAACCAAAACAACCAGTGCAACCAAGGTGCGCAACAGAACCGTGGTAGAGGTCATAACCGTGGTAATAACCAACAACATCAGCAAGGTCCTCCACCTCCCAATCCTCCGTAGAATAACAATGTTGCTCCTCCCAACCGCAATCCGAATCGGAATCCTAAGCAGCCTAGAAATAATAACCTCAGAACAAACCACCCTTGTTCTATCTGTGGGGTATATGGTCATTACACGCATTCTTGCCCACATTTGGAGCAAGCTCAGCAACTCTGGACCAACGATGCCCATCGTCAAGGGCAAGCGGCTCCTCAGCCGCCACCCAACCCTCCATCACCTCAACATCAACCTTTGGTGCTGCAAAACCCCTTTCCAAACCAGGGTGTAGTGAACACTCAGCCGTTAGCCCCCCCTCAGGGAAACGTGCCACCACAGCAGATCACTTATGCAGCCCCTGATCAACCCATGTTCGATTCAGGTACTCACCATTTGTTGATGATGTCGACTGCTGATGCTAACCTCCAAACTCGTTGGAACCAATATGGCTCCACCTCTGAAGCCCCTCCCGCCGACAAGAACACTAACGTTAATCCCACAGATCAAACGTTACGTATACTTCTGGCTCCACTTGATGGCGCTTCCAAAGCACCTCGCTTCCCACTTTGTCGTATCAACAATAATCCAAATGCTCGGGCTGCGTTGAATTACAACATCGTAGACGACTTATCCCAGTCTCCTGCAGCCATGTCTGCTTTAGAAGTTTTGAAAAACTGTCCTTCACAGCGCAAGACTTTACTCTCTGCCATTGGCGCCATTGACCCCAATGATTCACAGCTGATCGCATTTGATTCAGACCAGTCTGAACCATGACTGCCTTCCTCATTAGCATTCCAAGTTTCTGTTTCTGTTCGGAAGCTTGTCATCCATCGGTGCATTATCGATGAAGGGGCCTCCACATGCGTCATGTCCACATTCGTTTGGCAGAAGTTGGGATCCCCTACTCTCCAGCAGTCCACCACTACATTACGAGCCTACGACGACCGTTCAGCTCAACCCCAAGGTCTTTTAGCCAATGTCCCTGTCCAGCTGGCGGGTAAAACCGTGCTCATTGACATTGAGGTCATCAATGCCCAACTAGACTATAACCTTTTATTTGGTCGCAGCTACATGTATGCCATGCGGGCTGTTTCCTCATCCGTATTTCGCACCATGCAGTTCCCCCATGAGGGACGCATGGTCAAGGTCGACCAGCTCACCTATTACGATCCCAAGGCCCCCGCCACACCTGAAAATGTTCTCCCCATGGTTGAACAACCTGTTTGTGGTGCGACTACCTCATTCATTTCCTCAATAGGACCTGGACTTTACTCCGAGGCGCCGATGACCTCTACTTTCCAGGCCATTCCACCACTGTCACCGGAGACCCACGTCGCGAACCTCTGTACTCTTTCACAGAATACACAACCACCCGGTAATCAACCACCTTTGTTCCCTAAACCACCATTGGTCCCTAGTCACATCGATGTTACACCCATCCACACAATCCCCTTTCTATTCCCTCCTTCGGGCGTAGTAAGCGCTCCGGTTATGGCTACCCTTAGTCTCCCCGGGTTAACATTGGGATTACCTGTGTGGCATATTTCGCCTCCCGTTCCACCGTCGACACCAAATGTCATCCTACAACCGGTGCAACCCATTGTTACTTCTACCCAACCACCTCCCGGTATCACTACTCCTTCGTCATCGACGAATCCCCCTCCACTCATTAGACCCACTGGGGGCAGAGGCCCGCAGCCATACACTGCGGTACCCCCACCCAAGGCAGTTAGACCTCCCCCCGTATTTCATGCTCCTCCAAAATGCTCATTGTGTGATGAGTTAGGCCATCCAACTCATCAGTGTCCACAGTTACTTGCATTGCAGGAACACATGCAAATGCTGGACGACGACCCCAACATCCTAGTTATCAAACTCGATCCAAACCCCATGCCTCGTGATAAATCACTGCGTACCAACCACCCATGTGCGATATGCGGTATTTACGGCCACTACTCACATCACTGTCCTGACATCCCAGATTACAGAGCAGCTCTCTACGAGATGAACAATTTGGACCTTGAGACGGAACCCCCTACTATCGAGGAGATCTACCCTCCCCCACATCCTCATCCGGAGAGATTAACACCATCTACATGATCTCTTCGACTACCACTACCTCATTACTTGATTTGACAACTCAGAGCTCCCGCAATGATGAAGAAATTATAGAGGCTCCTACTGCCCTTAATCATCCCTGGGAAGACATGCACCATCGTCCATACTTCCTCCCGGAAGAGACTTCATCCACCACCACTACGCAATCCGCGGTTGAGTCCAAAGAGTTCTTTCCTACTAGAGTCGACTGGTTAAAGGATCCGATAGCCGATATTTCTCCCGTCATCCACATTGACATCTCTGACCCACTTGGTGCCCTTCATACCATTACATTAGGAGCCTCCCATAGTGAGCATGAGATCGGAGAATACCAACGACTGTTCCAAGAATTCACTGATGTCTTTACTTGGTCAGATACCGAAATGCCTGGCCTTGACCACACCATTTACACGGTTTCCACTGGATACCCCTCTGTCCGGTCGGCCCCTTCAATTAATACCTTAGACACACATGTTCAACCCTTTCAAATCGATGAGGAAACCACATGTCCACAACATGGGGGCAGGCCCAAACCCTTGCTTACTCGTCATCATCGTGATCCTCGTCGGAGATACTGGGGGCATCCACCCCACAAAGGGAATCCACGATCATCATGTCATCACTTCAGTATGCCACCACGACCCACAGCCTCATGGTATAACACCCCGTCAGCAGTTGTTCAATGCCCTATTGATCTCTCTCTGAGACAACATCTGCACCACATTGACACCTCTGAGTTAGGGGGCATAATAGATTACCTCGACCCCGGGATAGGGGGCATGATCAATCATTTTGAACCTACCCCATCATCTCTATCTCAACACCTCAATGAGCCCATCGTTCAAACCAACACACATGTGATCCACAATCACAAACCCCATGCACATAGCATGGGGGCAGGTCATTAACCCTGCTCACTTTTTCATATTCGTGATCTCAACCTTTTTTGAGGTCACGTGTCACTTGTATATTTGAGTTGATACACATAGTGTTCCCCCCCTCGGGTCATCATTTCTCCCCACCACTGCATCATTGGCTTGGTGGGCTCACCTTTATTGGTAGCCATTTTTTAACCTAGTTATTTCCTTTGACCATTCCGGAGTCCTTATGACCTTCGTTTTTCGCACCATTTGCACCGCCGGATTCATATTTCCGCGCTCGTGATGACGCTTGAGATCATTTCTCACTCTCACGCCTAGATTTTTTGGGCATTTTTTCCATGCCCCCCTCGTCGCCTCGGTTTGCGTGCCACATCGACCGTCGTCTGTTTCTAGCGAGTCTTATATCGCCGGATTCAGTTTCCCGCGCTTGTGATGATGCTTGAGATCATTTCTCACTCTCACGCCCATACTTTTCGGCCATTTTTTCAAAATGCCCCCTCGTCACCTCGGTTTGCGTGCCACATCGGCCGTTCTCCGTTTTGGACATGTCATATATCACTGGATTCAGTTTTCCGCACTCATGATGATGCTTGAGATCATTTCTCGTTGTCACGTCCCCATTTTCAGGGCATTTTTTCATGCCCCCCACGTAGCCTCGTTTTGCGTGCCACATTGGCCGTAGCCCCTTTTCGACAATCCTTATGTCACCGGATCTAGTTTTTCGAACTGATGATGATGCTTGAGACCTTTTCTCGCCCTCATCAATCCCTTTTAGTTCGGTATAATTTTATCCCTTTTTCGGGCCGAGCAACCCCTTTTACGAAAAAGGCACTTAGGGAGTTTCTGTTAAGCTCTTTTCTGACTCTTAAAACAATGAAAAGATTGTCGAGCAACCTTTCTTCCTTTCATGCTCGTTAAACGTATCTGAAAGGGCGTCTACCTGGTATAAGTTTACCCCTTTTCCGGACCCTGTAGACTAATTACGAAAAAGGAATACTCTAGTCACATCGGCTAGAAGAGTTCTCCATCTGCATCATTTTATGCTTTTTCGGGCCTTGGAGACTAAACTTACGAAAAAGAAACACCAATAGAGTCCACTTACCGTTTTCAGACTCTCTAAACATGAAAGCAACCATGAGCATGAGCCGTCCTGGGCTCACAAAATCCATAGGACCGTACCATTTCAGAGCACACTTTTATCCCTTCTTGGAGCTCATTAAAACTACGAAGAAGGAATCAATGGTGCCTCTTGGCGCCACGACAGATCACATCTACTCATCAGGCAGCTTCCCCATTTTGGTCGCCTTTGTTCAGAGTATTCTGCAGTATGTCACCTCGATAATCCCTCGACGGAACCTATCAGCTCGTCCTCCCCCCCAGAGTCAATATATACCATTCAGTCAAAGCAATGATCCCCACACCTACAAGTCAGTTCCCCACGCTGCCAGGTCAACCATGTCATCATGCTCTGAACAAAGGAAGTTTGAGTCTACCCATTTTTTGACCCAGTTATTTCCCATTCCCACAAGTATGTCAGTCCTACCATCAGTACTACAACACTTCAGTTTTACACCTCGTGCTCCTATCAAGGAAACATCATTGCCTTGTTAGTTGCTGGCCTCCCTCTGTCGACGACAACCACATTGATTCCAGAGGATAGACCTAGAGGTCCCTGTGTCTTGGACTCATCACCATTTATGATGAGTGCCTACGAATCATTTCGAGAGGAATCTTCAGTGCCTCTCCAAATGGTTGTTTCTCACATGCTCGACTTCAACACCTTGATCGCATCGTTGAGACTCGCACAGGGTATTCGTCCGTTTCACTTATTAGTCGAAGACCCTGGATACCGCCTGACTCCTCCACATTTGAGAGTCTTCCTATGGATAACACCAGTTACACTTTTTTCTATAGATATCCGGGTTGCGCATGGCGACAGTATTCAGATGTACCCTAGTTTCATACTCCCTTGAGTATACAGTTACATTATTTCTCAGAGATGACTCATAGTCTTTGAGTCCCTACAGATGTTGGACACCTTCAGTTTCAGCAGTTCCTCAGTTATTCCAGTGTATCAGTTATTGAGATCCGTTATGATCAGGAGTACATCCCAAAATAATGCCCCCCTGGACCATTATGGTGTACCAGTAGATTCTTTATGTATTAGATCCCCCTTCTTGGGACTAATTGTTATGTATATGTCTTGATACAAGCATGGGAATGCCCGCCTCGTCCATTATCAGAGATTATACCTCATTCATATTGAGGCCATGTAATATTTTTTGTTTCTTGCAGCTTCCAAGGGCCGTGGCTCCAGTCTCCAATCGGTCTCTTCTCCTTCCCAAACCCCTGAAAAAAGACAAAAGAACTATGATGTCTATCGGCCATACGATGAGCTCCTTCCCTCACACATCAGGGGGCAATCTGTTAACACCTAAAAAGTGCTCACTAGCTCATTCCCTTATTCACATGACCCATTTGTCCACTTTTCCACCATCTGAGCCTCTGAAACCAACAAAAGGTCACCAAAAGACCTTAGTACACCCCTTTTTCCATTAAAAAAAGATTATTTTTCCTGAAAAGCATAAAAAACCCTCAAAAAGGGTCCAAATTCCCCAAAATATTAAAAAGGGAATAAAAATATTAATTTTATTCAAAAAAGGAAAAAGGAGGGAAAAGTACCTAAACCATGTTGGTCAATACCATTTGGTTTCCACAAAACCACAAATGGTATTCCCCACCACCAAAACCTATAAAAAGGTGGTAGGGGCTCCTCATTTCACATCCATCCATTATCTCATCCTCATGCTGCCGAAATCTCCCTTGAGCATTTTAGCCATTGTAAGCAACCTTGGAGAAGGAGACATCTTGGAGCTTGGAGCTACTCATCTTGGGAGTTGCTCAACATCAACCTTCACCATTGAAGGTATTATCGCAAGCACTTGCTTGCCCCCCATTTTTCAATACAAATTCATTCTTTAATATTTTCTTGTTCTTGTTTTTTAAATGTTTACATTATTTGCTTATATTCTTGCATAGATCCATGATTAGTTTTGTTTAGATTAGTTTCTTGTTTAGTTCTATTTGAAACTGCTGCTACTAGTTAGCAGGTGCCCATAGCACTAAGCCTGGTTGCAAAACCGGGCCAACAACCATTGGTAGAGAAGTGTCCATGCCAACTTTCGTGACGTTCAGAGCTATTTTCTCCCACTTTAAGCCCAAGTCTAGCGAAAACGCACGATCGAGTTTCAACTTTGACCAGCTTCCCGGAATTGAAATTTGAGAATAGATTTGGATGTCCCATTGGTAGACAAGCATCCACATCAACTTTCGCGACGTTCCGAGCTATTTTCTCCCCCTTTAAGCCCAACTCTAGAGAAAACGCATAGTCGCGTTTCGGTTTTGACCTACTTCTCAGAATTGCAAATTGAGAATATATTTGGATGTCCCATTTGTAGACATGCGCGCACAACAACTTTCATGACGTTACGAGCTAATTTCACACCCTTAAATCCCGAGTCTAGCGAAAACGCATGGTGGCATTTTGACTTTGACCAACATCTGGGAATTGAAAATTGAGCATAGATTTTGATGTCCTATTGGTAGACAAGTGCACACGCCAACTTTCGTGACGTTCCGAGCTACTTTCCACCCTTTAAGCCCAAGTCTACGACAACGCACGGTCGAGTTTCAACTTTGACCAACTTCTCGGAATTCAAATTTGAAAATAGTTTTGGATGTACCATTGGTAGACAAGTGCGCATGCCAACTTTCGTGATGTTTCGAGCTATTTTCTCTCACTTTAAGCGCAAGTCTAGCGAAAACGCACAATCGAGTTTCAACTTTGACCAACTTCTCCGAATTGAAAATTCAGCATATATTTGGATGTCCCGTTGGTAGACAAGTGCGCACGCCAACTTTTGTGACGTTCCGAGCTATTTTCTCACCCTTTGAGCCCAAGTCTAGTGAAAACACATGGTTGATTTTCAACTTTGACCAACTTCTCGGAATTTAAATTTGAGAATAGATTTGGATGTCCCATTGGTAGACAAGCTCCCATGCCAACTTTCGTGATGTTCCGAGCTATTTTCTCCCCCTTTAAGCCCAACTCTAGCGAAAACGCAACGGTCGAGTTTCGACTTTCACCAACTTCTCAGAATTGAAAATTGAGCATAGATTTAGATGTCCCATTTGTAGACATTCGCGCACAACAACTTTTGTGACATTACGAGCTAATTTCACACCCTTTAAGCTCAAATCTAGCAAAAACGCATGGTGGCGTTTCGACTTTGACCAACTTCTCGGAATTGAAATTTGAGAATAGATTTGGATGTGCCGTTGGTAGACAAGTGCGCACGCCAACTTTCGTTACGTTTCGAGCTATTTTCCCACCCTTTAAGCCCAAGTCTAGCGAACACGCACGGTCGAGTTTCAACTTTGACCAACTTCTCAGAATTGAAATTTGAGAATAGATTTGGATGTCCCATTGGTAGACAACCGTCCACACCAACGTTCGCGACATTCCGAGCTATTTTATCCCCCTTTAAGCCCAACTCTAGAGAAAACGCATAGTCGCGTTTCGGTTTTGACCTACTTCTCAAAATTGAAAATTGAGAATAGATTTGGATGTCCCATTTGTAGACATGCGCACACAACAACTTTCATGACGTTACGAGCTAATTTCACACCCTTAAATCCCGAGTCTAGCGAAAAACGCATGGTGGCATTTTGACTTTGACCAACATCTGGGAATTGAAATTTGACAATAGATTTGGATGTCCCATTGGTAGACAAGCATGCACGCCAACTTGCGTGACGTTCCGAGCTATTTTCTCCCCCTTTAAGCCCAAGTCTAGCCAAAACGCTACGGTCGAGTTTCGACTTTGACCAACTTCTCGGAATTGAAATTTGATAATAGTTTTGGATGTCCCATTGGTAGATAAGTGCGCATGCCAACTTTCGTGATGTTTCGAGCTATTTTCTCTCACTTTAAGTGCAAGTCTAGCGAAAACACACGGTCGAGTTTCAAATTTGGCAAACTTCTTGGAATTGAAAATTGAGCATAGATTTTGATGTCCTGTTGGTAGACAAGTGCACACGCCAACTTTCATGACGTTTTGAGCTACTTTCCACCCTTTAAGCCCAAGTCTAGCGACAACGCTATGGTCGAGTTTCAACTCTGACCAACTTCTCGGAATTTAAATTTGAGGATAGAATTGGATGTCCCATTGGTAGACAAGCGTCCATGCCAACTTTCATGACGTTTAGAGCTATTTTCTCCCACTTTAAGACCAAGTCTAGCGAAAACACACGGTCCAGTTTCGACTTTGACCTACTTTGTGGAATTGAAAATTGAGCATATATTTGGATGTCCCGTTGGTAGACAAGTGCGCACACCAACTTTCGTGACGTTCCAAGCTATTTTCTCCCCCTTTAAGCCCAAGTCTACCGAAAACGCACAGTCGAGTTTCGACTTTGACCAACTTCCCGAAATTGAAAATTGAGCATAAAATTGGATGTCCCGTTGGTAGACGTGTACGCACGCTAACTTTCGTGACGTTCCGAGCTATTTTCTCAGCTTTTAAGCCCAAGTCTAGCGAAAACACACGGTCTATTTTCATCTTTGACCAACTTCTTGGAATTTAAATTTGAGAATAGATTTGGATGTCACATTGGTAGACAAGCGTCCCTGCCAACTTTTGTGACGTGTCGAGCTTTTTTCTCCCCCTTTAAGCCCAAGTCTAGCGCAAATGCACGGCCGAGTTTCAACTTTGACCAACTTCTCGGAATTGAAATTTGAAAATAGTTTTGGATGTACCATTGGTAGACAAGCGTCCACACCAACTTTCGTGATGTTCCGAGCTATTTTCTCCCCGTTTAAGCCGAACTCTACATAAAATGCACGGTCGCGTTTTGGCTTTGACCTACTTCTCGGAATTGAAAACTGAGAATAGATTTGGATGTCCCGTTTGTAAACATGCACGCACGATAACTTTCATGATGTTACAAGCTAATTTCACACCCTTTAAGCTCAAGTCCAGCGAAAACAAATGGTCGCGTTTTGACCTTGACAAACTTCTGGGAATTGAAATTTGAGAATAGATTTGGATGTCCCGTTGGTAGACAAGTGCGCATGCCAGCTTTCGTGACGTTCCGAGCTATTTTTCCACACTTTAAGCCCAAGTCTAGCGAAAACGCACGGTCAAATTTCAACTTTGACCAACTTCTCGGAATTGAAATTTGAGAATAGTTTTGGATGTCCCATTGGTAAACAAGCGTCCACACCAACTTTTGTGACGTTCCGAGCTATTTCCTCCCCCTTTAAGCCCAACTCTAGAGAAAATGCACGGTTGCGTTTCGGCTTTGACCTACTTCTCGGAATTGAAAATTGAGAATAGATTTGGATGTCCCATTTGTAGACATGCACACACAACAACTTTCGTGACGTTACGAGCTAATTTCACACTCTTTAAGCTCAAGTCTAGTGAAAACGCATGGTGGCGTTTTGACTTTGACCAACTTCTCGGAATTGAAAATTGAGCATAGATTTGGATGTCCCATTGGTAGACAAGTGCGCACGCCAAATTTCATGACGTTCCGAGCTATTTTCTCACCCTTTGAGCCCAAGTTTAGTGAAAACCCACGATTGATTTTCAACTTTGACCAGCTTCTCGGAATATAAATTTGAGAATAGATTTGGATGTCCCATTGGTAGACAAGCGTCCACATCAACTTTCGCGACGTTCCGAGCTATTTTCTTCCCCTTTAAGCCCAACTCTAGAGAAAACGCATAGTCGCGTTTCGGTTTTGACCTACTTCTCAGAATTGAAAATTGAGAATAGATTTGGATGTCCCATTTGTAGACATGCGCGCACAACAACTTTCAGAGCTATTTTCACCCACTTTAAGCCCAAGTCTAGCGAAAACGCACGGTTGAATTTCGACTTTGATCTACTTTGCGGAATTAAAAATTGAGAATATATTTGGATGTCCCATTAGTAGACAAGTGCGCACGCCAACATTCGTGACATTCCGAGCTATTTTCCCACTCTTTATACCAATGTCTAGCGAAAACGCTACGGTCGAATTCCGACTTTCACCAACTTCTCGGAATTGAAAATTGAGGATAGATCTGGATGTCCCGTTGGTAAACAAGTGCGCACGCCAACTTTCGTAACGTTCCGAGCTATTTTCCTGCCCTTTAAGCCCAAGTCTAGCGAAGATGAATGACCAAGTTTCAACTTTGACCAACTTCTCGGAATTTAAATTTGAGGATAGAATTGGATGTCCCATTGGTAGACAAGCGTCCCTGCCAACTATCGTGACGTTCAAAGATATTTTCTCCCTTTTAAGCCCAAGTCTAGCGAAAACGCACGGTCGAGTTTCGACTTTGACCTACTTTGCGGAATTGAAAATTGAGCATATATTTGGATGTCCCGTTGGTAGAAAAGTGCGGACGCCAACATTCGTGACGTTTCGAGCTATTTTCCCACTCTTTATACCCATGTCTAGCGAAAACAAACGGTCGAATTTCGACTTTCACCAACTTCTCGGAATTCAAATTTGAGGATAGAATTGGATGGCCCATTGGTAGACAAGCGTCCATGCCAACTTTCGTGATGTTCAGAGCTATTTTCTCCCACTTTAAGCCCATGTCTAGCGAAAACACACGGCCGAGTTTCGACTTTGACCTACTTTGCGGAATTGAAAATTGAGCATATATTTGGATGTCCTGTTGGTAGACAAGTGCGCACGCCAACATTCGTGACGTTCCGAGCTATTTTCCAATTCTTTATACCCATGTGTAGCAAAAATGCACGGTCGAATTTTGACTTTCACCAACTTCTCGGAATTGAAAATTGAGCATAGATCTGGATGTCCCATTGGTAAACAAGTGCGCACGCCAACTTTCGTGACATTCCGAGCTATTTTCCCACCCTTTAAGCCCAAGTCTAGCGAAAGCGCATGGCCATGTTTCAACTTTGACCAACTTCCCGAAATTGAAATTTGAGCATAGATTTAGATGTCCCATTTGTAGACATTCGCGCACAACAACTTTCGTGACATTACGAGCTAATTTCACACCCTTTAAGCTCAGGTCTAGCGAAAACGCATGGTGGCGTTTCGACTTTGACCAACTTCTCAGAATTGAAATTTGAGAATAGATTTGGATGTGCCGTTGGTAGACAAGTGCGCACGCCAACTTTCATGACGTTTCGAGCTATTTTCCCACCCTTTAAGCCCAAGTCTAGCGAACATGCACGGTCGAGTTTCAACTTTGACCAACTTCTCGGAATAGAAATTTGAGAATAGATTTGGATGTCCCATTGGTAGACAAGCGTCCACACCAACTTTTGCGACGTTCCGAGCTATTTTCTCCCCCTTTAAGCCCAACTCTAGCGAAGACGAACGACCAAGTTTCAACTTTGACCAACTTCTTGGAATTTAAATTTGAGGATAGAATTGGATGTCCCATTGGTAGACAAGCATCCATGCCAACTTTCGTAACGTTCAGAGCTATTTTCTCCCACTTTAATCCCAACTCTAGCGAAAACGTACGGTCGAGTTTCGACTTTCACCAACTTCTCAGAATTGAAAATTGAGCATAGATTTAGATGTCCCATTTGTAGACATTCACGCACAACAACTTTCGTGATATTACGAGCTAATTTCACACCCTTTAAGCTCAAGTCTAGCGAAAATGCATGGTGGCGTTTCGACTTTGACCAACTTCTCGGAATTGAAATTTGAGAATAGATTTGGATGTGTCGTTGGTAGACAAGTGCGCACGCCAACTTTCGTGACGTTTCGAGCTATTTTCCCACCCTTTAAGCCCAAGTCTAGCGAACACGCATGGTCGAGTTTCAACTTTGACCAACTTCTCGGAATTGAAATTTGAGAATAGATTTGGATTTCCCATTGGTTGACAACCGTCCACACCAACTTTCACGACGTTCTGAGCTATTTTCTCCCCCTTTAAGCCCAACTCTAGAGAGAACGCATAGTCGCGTTTCGGTTTTGAGCTACTTCTCAGAATTGAAAATTCAGAATAGATTTGGATGTCCCATTTGTAGACATGCGCGCACAACAACTTTCATGATGTTATGAGCTAATTTCACACCCTTAAATCCTGAGTCTAGCGAAAACGCATGGTGGCGTTTTGACTTTGACCAACATCTGGGAATTGAAATTTGACAATAGATTTGGATGTCCCATTGGTAGACAAGTTCGCATGCCAACTTTCGTGACGTTTCGAGCTATTTTCTCTCACTTTAAGCGCAAGTCTAGCGAAAACGCATGGTCGAGTTTCAACTTTGACCAACTTCTCGGAATTGAAAATTGAGCATAGATTTTGATGTCCTGTTTGTAGACAAGTGCACACGCCAACTTTCGTGACGATCCGAGCTACTTTGCACCCTTTGAGCCCAAGTCTAGCGACAACGCATGGTAAAGTTTCAACTCTGACCAACTTCTCGGAATTTAAATTTGAGGATAGAATTGGATGTCCCATTGGTAGACAAGCGTCCAACTCTACAGAAAACGCACGGTCGCGCTTCGGCTTTGACCTACTTCTCGGAATTGAAAATTGAGAATAGATTTGGATGTCCCGTTTGTAGACATGCGCGCACAACAACTTTCATGACGTTACAAGCTAATTTTGGATGTACCATTGGTAGAGAAGTGTCCATGCCAACTTTCGTGACGTTCAGAGCTATTTTCTCCCACTTTAAGCCCAAGTCTAGCGAAAACGCACGGTCGAGTTTCATCTTTGACCAACTTCTCGGAATTGAAATTTGAGAATAGATTTGGATGTCCCATTGGTAGACAAGCGTCCACATCAACTTTCGCAATGTTCCGAGCTATTTTCTCCCCCTTTAAGCCCAACTCTAGAGAAAACACATAGTCGCATTTCGGTTTTAACCTACTTCTCAGAATTGAATTAGAATAGATTTGGATGTCCCATTTGTAGACATGCACGCACAACAACTTTCATGACATTACGAGCTAATTTCACACCCTTAAATACCGAGTCTAGCGAAAATGCATGGTGGCGTTTTGACTTTGACCAACATCTGGGAATTGAAAATTGAGCATAGATTTTGATGAACTGTTGGTAGACAAGTGCACACGCCAACTTTCGTGACGTTCGGAGCTACTTTCCACCCTTTAAGCCCAAGTCTACAACAACGCATGGTCGATTTTAAACTTTGACCAACTTCTCGGAATTCAAATTTGAAAATAGTTTTGGATGTACCATTGGTAGACAAGTGCCCATGCCAACTTTCGTGACGTTTCGAGCTATTTTCTCTCACTTTAAGCGCAATTCTAGCGAAAACACACGGTCGAGTTCCAAGTTTGACCAACTTCTCCGAATTGAAAATTGAGCATATATTTGGATGTCCCGTTGGTAGACAAGTGCGCACGCCAACTTTCGTGACCTTCCGAGCTATTTTCTCACCCTTTGAGCCCAAGTCTAGTGAAAACGCATGGTCGATTTTCAACTTTGACCAACTTCTCGGAATTTAAATTTGAGAATAGATTTGGATGTCCCATTGGTAGACAAGCATCCATGCCAACTTTCGTGATGTTCCGAGCTATTTTCTCCCCCTTTAAGCCCAACTCTAGCGAAAACGTACGGTCGAGTTTCGACTTTCACCAACTTCTCAGAATTGAAAATTGAGCATAGATTTAGATGTCCCATTTGTAGACATTCGCGCACAACAACTTTTGTGACATTACGAGCTAATTTCACACCCTTTAAGCTCAAATCTAGCGAAAACACAGGGTGGCATTTCGACTTTGACCAACTTTTCGGAATTGAAATTTGAGAATAGATTTGGATGTGCCATTGGTAGACAAGTGCGCACGCCAACTTTCGTTACCTTTCGAGCTATTTTCCCACCCTTTAATCCCAAGTCTAGAGAACATGCACGGTCGGGTTTCAACTTTGACCAACTTCTCAGAATTGAAATTTGTGAATAGATTTGGATGTCCCATTGGTTGACATGCATCCACACCAACTTTCGCGGCGTTTCGAGCTATTTTCTCCCCCTTTAAGCCCAACTCTAGAGAAAACGCATAGTCGCGTTTCGGTTTTGACCTACTTCTTAGAATTGAAAATTGAGAATAGATTTGGATGTCGCATTTGTAGACATGCGCGCACAACAACTTTCATGACGTTACGAGCTAATTTCACACCTTTAAATCCTGAGTCTAGCGAAAACGCATGGTGGCGTTTTGACTTTGACCAACATCTGGGAATTGAAATTTGACAATAGATTTGGATGTCCCATTGGTAGAGAAGCGTGCACTCCAACTTGCGTGATGTTCCGAGCTATTTTCTCCCCCTTTAAGCCCAAGTCTAGCGAAAACGCGATGGTCGAGTTTCGACTTTGACCAACTTCTCGTAATTGAAATTTGAGAATAGTTTTGGATGTCCCGTTGGTAGAAAAGTGCGCATGCCAACTTTCGTGACGTTTTGAGCTATTTTCTCTCACTTTAAGCGCAAGTCTAGCGAAAACGCACGGTCGAGTTTCAACTTTGACCAACATCTGGGAATTGAAATTTGACAATAGATTTGGATGTCCCATTGGTAGACAAGCGTCCATGCCAACTTTCGTGACGTTCAGAGCTATTTTCTCCCACTTTAAGCCCAAGTCTAGCGAAAATGCACGGTCGAGTTTCGACTTTGACATACTTTGTGGAATCCAAAATTGAGCATATATTTGGATGTCCCGTTGGTAGACAAGTGCGCACGCCAACTTTCGTGACGTTCCGAGCTATGTTCTCCCCCTTTAAGCCCAAGTCTACCGAAAACGCAGACGGTCGAGTTTCGACTTTGACCAACTTCTCGGAATTGAAAATTGAGCATAGATTTGAATGTCCCACGCTAACTTTCGTGACATTCCGAGCTATTTTCTCACCTTTTAAGCCCAATTCTAGCGAAAACGCACGGTCAATTTTCATCTTTGACCAACTTCTTGGAATTTAAATTTGAGAATAGATTTGGATGTCACATTGGTAGACAAGCGTCCCTGCCAACTTTTGTGATGTTTCGAGCTTTTTTCTCCCCCTTTAAGCCCAAGTCTAGCGAAAAATGCACGGTCGAGTTTCAACTTTGACCAACTTCTCGGAATTGAAATTTGAAAATAGTTCTGGATGTACCATTGGTAGACAAGCGTCCACACCAACTTTCGTGACGTTCCGAGCTATTTTCTCATCGTTTAAGCCCAACTCTACAGAAAACGCACGGTCGCGTTTCGGCTTTGACCTACTTCTCGGAATTGAAAATTGAGAATAGATTTGGATGTCCAGTTTGTAGACATGCGTGCACAACAACTTTCATGACGTTACAAGCTAATTTCACACCCTTTAAGCTCAAGTCCAGCGAAAACGCATGGTCGCATTTTGACTTTGACAAACTTCTGGGAATTGAAATTTGAGAATAGATTTGGATGTCCCATTGGTAGACAAGTGCGCATGCCAACTTTCGTGACGTTCCGAGCTATTTTTCCACCCTTTAAGCCCAAGTCTAGCGAAAATGCACGGTCGAATTTCAACTTTGACCAACTTCTCGGAATTGAAATTTGAGAATAGTTTTGGAAGTCCCATTGGTAAACAAGCGTCCACACCAACGTTTGTGACGTTACGAGCTATTTTCCCCCCCTTTAAGCCAAACTCTAGAGAAAATGCACGGTCGCGTTTCGGCTTTGACCTACTTCTCGAAATTGAAAATTGAGAATAGATTTGGATGTCCCATTTGTATACATGCACACACAACAACTTTCATGACGTTACGAGCTAATTTCACACCCTTTAAGCTCAAGTCTAGTGAAAATGCACGGTGGCATTTCGACTTTGACCAACTTCTCGGAATTGAAAATTGAGCATAGATTTGGATGTCCCGTTGGTAGACAAGTGCACACGCCAAATTTCATGACGTTTCGAGCTATTTTCTCACCCTTTGAGCCCAAGTCTAGTGAAAACGCACGGTCGATTTTCAACTTTGACCAATTTCTCGGAATTCAAATTTGAGAATAGATTTGGATGTCCCATTGGTAGACAAGTGCGCACGCCAACATTCGTGACGTTCCAAGCTATTTTCCCACTCTTTATTGTTCGGGTACACAGGGTACTACCAAAGGACTGAACACCAAGATCAACCACTTCACACAAAGAGATCAAAGATCAACACACCGATGTTTTGACGTGGTTTAAACCCTCTTGAGGGAAACACTCCACGGCCCCGACCAAATAGCTTCTACGGGACAATTTATTATGCAAAGAAAGAAAGTTACAAATGAGCTTCTCATAATCGATCAACTAAACAATGACCCTCCATGCTCTTTAAATAGAGATCATGGACCAATTGGGTGTTAAGCCACGGATCAAGGTTAGGTTTGATCTAAGAGAAGTTGAGCCGTCGGATCACTCTATGTCGGAAACATATCGTGACCGTCGGATTAAGTATTTACAAATGCATACTAATGCATACTAAAGAAACACACTATCCCTAATGGATATATTACACAAGTTGATCTTAACTAACTCCTAAGTGTCTAAATATCCTAACATCCCCCCTTAAGAACAACTTGGGATAGGATTGAAGGATTTACAAAAGTGACACTATTAGGAGAAGGAAGGAGGAATTAGAGCCTATCCCCCCTTAATGACAAGTTCCTGAACTCCTAACATAGATCGAAGTTTAGAAAACTTCGCTTCTGTAAGAGACTTGGTGAAGATGTCTGCAACTTGATCATCTGTAGGGAAAAAGAGCACTTCAAGAACACAATCATGAACAAGATTTCTGATGATGTGCATATGTAGCTCAATGTGTTTGCTGCGTTGATGTAGAACTGGATATTTGGAAAGCTTGACGACACTTTGATTGTCGCACCAAAGTGGATTAGGATGCTGCTGCTCGAATCCAAACTCTGAAAGGATCTGTCGAAGCCATAAAGCTTCCTGACTGGCATTGATGGCTGCTCGATATTCTGCCTCTGCTGAAGAAAGAGCAAGAGCTTGTTGTTTCTTACAAGCCCAAGTAATAGGTCCAGATCCCAGACTGAAAACATAACCTGTAGTAGACTTTCGATCATCAGGATCGCCGGCCCAATCTGAATCAGTGAAACCAACCAACAAAGGTTTCCCCCCTGTACTGTAATGAATCCCAAACTGAACTGTACCTCAAATATATCGAAGTATTCTTTTAGTTGCTTTCCAGTGACTTTCATGAGGTGTCTGCATATAACGGGCAACTCAACCAACGGCAAAGGAAAGGTCAGGACGGGAATGAGTCAAGTATAAAATACTACCAACAAGCTGACAATACAATGTGGCATCTACTTCAGGTGAAGTACAAGTGGCAGAAAGTTTGACTCCAGACTGGAAGGGAGAAGGGGCTGGTTTACAATCTTCCATGTGAAAGCGACGAAGAAGGTCACAAGCATACTTAGACTGAGAAAGAAAGATTCCTTCTTTGGTTTGTAGAACTTGGAGACCAAGAAAATAATGCAAATGTCCTAAGTCTGACATTTCAAATGTTTGTTTAAGACTGGATTTCACATGGGTTATAAGCTTAGGGTCACTACCAGTAAGAATAAGGTCATCAACATATAGAACAAGTATGATGAGATGGTTTCCTACTTTCTTGGTATAGACATTGGGGTCAGAATGGCATCTAGAAAAACCAGTGTCAAGGAGAAAGTTATCCATTTTGGCATACCAAGCTCTAGGAGCTTGCTTAAGGCCATATAAGGATTTCTTAAGGCGGCAGACAAGGATAGAGTTATTCTGAACATAGCCAGGAGGTTGTTCCATGTAAATTTCCTCCTGTAAATCACCATGTAAGAAGGCAGACTTGACATCCATTTGATGGACTTCCCAGTTGTGTAAGGCTGCAAGGGAAAGAACAAGGCGGATGGAGTTCATTTTAGCGACGGGGGCAAAGGTTTCATTGTAGTCAATCCCTTCAACTTGGGAAAAACCTTTGGCAACTAACCTTGCCTTAAGTCTTTCAACACTTCCATCTGATGCATACTTAGTTCTGTAGACCCATTTACATCTGACAAGTTTTCTTCCTTTTGGAAGAGGTACAAGATCCCAAGTATCGTTCGCCATTAAGGAACGATATTCTTCATCCATGGTTGCATCCCAATCTAGATTCCCTGAAGCTTCTGCAAAAGTTTCTGGATCATGATTCTCAGAAACTTGAGCCGAAAGAGAAGAGGCTCGCTGAAACTGAGAACGTGTTCGACGTTGATCTCTAGGATCACCGGCAAGATCACCAGCTACTTCACATGTTGAACGGACCCATCAAGGAAGCACTTGTGCTGGTGCAACTGGAGGAACATGAGCAGGCGGAGGTGGATTTTCATCCTCACTGTCATCATCAGAAACTGGAGTTGGAAACCTGTCAAGGAAGTTGGAAGAAGAAGAAGAAGGCACAAACGCCGAATCAGGCTCGCAGGCCAAAGATGGCACACTCGCCGAGTTAGGCTCGCAGGCCAAGATATTTTCATCAAATTTAACATCTCTTCTAATGATTATAGCATGAGAATATGGTTGAAGAAGTCTATAACCTTTTACATCTTCAGAATATCCAACAAATATGCACTTCTCACTTTTAGGCTGCAATGCTTTCCGTTTTTCATCCGGAATGTGAGCCCATGCTTCACTACCAAACACATGAAAGTGACTTACATCAGGTTTAATTTTACTCCATGCTTCTTCCGGTGTTATACCTTGTAATGATTTTGTGGGGGTGCGATTAACTATGTAATTTGCACAATTTATGGCTTCAGCCCAAAATTGAAGACTTAGTCCCTTAGATTGGATCATACAATTAGCCATTTCTTTTAAAGTGCGGTTCTTCCGCTCAGCTACACCATTTTGTTGTGGTGTATATGGAACAGTGTGTTGTTGTTGGATGCCTTGTTCAGTGCAGAAAGTAGTGAACTGTTTGTTAACATATTCTCCTCCATTGTCAGATCTTAACTTAATAATTTGATGACCAGATTGTTTTTCAACAAGGGCCTTGTAGGCCAAGAACATGTTAAATACTTCGCTCTTAAGTTTTAGGAAATAAACCCAAGTGCGTCTGGTGTAATCATCAATGAAAGTTAAGAAATACTTGAAACCAGAAAAGGAAGCAGATGGAAGAGGACCACACAAGTCACTATGCACAAGCTCCAAGGAAACCGAGGCGTGCCAAGAGGCACGTTTGTCAAAACTGTCCCGATGATGTTTTCCGAGTACACAACCGGAACAAACACCATCTCTGCAAGATACCATCGGAAGACCTGTCACCATATTTTATTTACATAGTTGTTGCAATGAGCGATAATTTAAGTGACCAAATCACTCATGCCAAAGTTTGCTCAAGTTATCACTATGAGCAACAAAAACTGAAGGGAAAGGTGATGACCCAAAGTTGTTAAACTTGTACAACCTGGTAATATCATCAACAATTCCGGTAGCTAGGAACTATTGAGAATCTTTAAAATCCTTGATTACAACTTGGTGAGGTGTAAAGGTCACAGTTTTACCTTCACCAGAATGAGTGATCTGATAGACTGATAACAAATTGCAGGAAATTCTTGGAACACATAGTACATCACTAAAATGACCATTATCTACTGGAACTGTTTTATCTCCTACAACACTTAGAGATCTATCATCACCAAAAAATATTTGTTTGGTGTTACATTCATGCATAGTAGAAAAGATGGCTTGATCCTTAGCCATATGATAAGATGCTCCAGAATCAATGAGCCATTCATTTGAAGTAGAAGAAGAAGAAGCATTATAAGAATAACCAGAAGCACAAAGTGCATGTCCATGAGAGGCAGATTCTGAAGGCGAATCTAGGCTGATGTGGTGCTTCTTCATTGTTGCTTCCAAGGCTGCCATCTTCTTGAAACACTTAGATTCATCATGATTATCTTTCCCGCAATAGTTGCAATGACGCTCAGTCTTCTTGCCTTTTGGCTTGGATCCTTTGTCATTTTTTAAAGAAAGAGCTGACTGAGAGGGTTTTGGACCCTTGTTTGACTTATTATTGCGAAAATTTTGTTTCTTGGGAGGCTTGGACTTTTCTTTCTGTTGGGACAATAAGGCTTTCCCAGATGTATCTGCATTGTTGATTATTCCAAGATGAATGAGTTTATTTTGTTCTCTAATCAGGGAATCAAAAAAGGATTCAAGACTAGGCTCTTGATAGCTAGCTGCATTCAAGGACGCTTTCATGGAGTAAAATGTAGATACAAAAATAGAATATGCAGGTCCAAGTTTGGAAAGAATATGATAAATGCACTGTTTGTCTTCCCTCTCAATCTTACATTCTGCACATAAGAGTTTAAGAGTTTTGTACTTAGATAAATAATCTTGAATGCATGAAAAGTCACTTGGATTTAAAGAAATCAACTCATTTTCGAGTTGATGACCTCGAATTTCATTGTGTTTACCAAACACAGATTCCAACTTGTCCCAAGCAGCATTAGGTTCATCAATTCCAGATATGTGGAATCGCAAATCAGTAGAGATTGACATCCCAATCAATCCACGAGCTTCATCACATCTATTTGCCCATTTTATTTTCTGATCATCATCAATGGGTTCTTTTTCTTTCCCTGTTGTAATTCTGAAAAGTCCCCTACTTCGTAAAACATCCTCCATACGAGATTTCCATGAGAAATAGTTGGAACTGTTAAGTAGAATATCACAAAGGGCGGCCATATTTGTAAATTAATGGCTGTAAAAGTAGAAACCAATAGTCTGGATATGAAGAGCTCAAAAAAATAGGCGGTTTCAAAAAAAATGGCACTGAAAACGGACTCTGTATGATGAAGTTATGCTTGAACAAAGAAACTGTTGAAGATGTCCCCAATAGTGACGTGGCAGCTAGAGAATGTCCAGCAAAAAAAGAACCCCCCTCTTCCCAAGATAAACCTTTTGACAATCACTTTACAAGAAAGTTGCTTTAAGTGAACCACTTTTGTAAAATAAGTGATTTCACTTTTACAATGATATTACTTTTAAATAGTGCAACAATAAATAAAAAACTTAAGTGACTCACTTGTATTTTTATTTTTTATTATTTAAGTGAGATGCACTTTTACAATAAAGTAACTTGAAAATAGAAATTGCATTCACTTTTCTTTTAAAAGTAACTTCCTAAGACTTGAACTCAAGACTTATTAAGGAATAAAGCAACTTTGAACCAAGTGAGCTAGATTAAAAGGTATGTAAAATATGGGAATGAGGAAGGGGTTTTTTTTTTTTTTTTTTTTTTTACTCTTCTTGCTCGGTTTGCGTGCTTGCCCTTTTTCCTGCAAAAGAAACCACAAATTGAAACAAAAACAACTTTTCCACACTTGTGGAGTTAGATATTGTTAGCTTGCTCGGAAAGTTTATGTTTTCTCTCTGTTTCTGATTTGCCGAGATCGAGCAAGGTGCACGGCAAAGAGCATACGCAGCCGAGAAAAACCCTTTCCCTTTCTGTTTCTGATTTGCCGAGATCGCTCAAGGTGCACGGCAAAGAGCATACGTAGACGGGAAAGCAACAATCCAAACCAAAAAAAAATCTAACAGTAAAAAAAATGAAATATGAGATTAAAAAAAAATGAAATAAAAAAATGCGTCACTGTAACATTATACCTTCAGATCTGATAAAATACGCATTTCTGGAGCAACTGGGAACCGTTTTCGATCAAACGAAAACTATTTCCCAATGGAAACGAAGCTCTGGACGCAATGGAACACCTCCCACAGCCCAGAAATGCACAGAAATACCAGAACTAGAAACCCTTTCAAGTTTCGGCAATAGCAGTTCAAGATCTAGATCATAACCAGAAGCAACACTTCATAAAAGCTCTGATACCATGTTCGGGTACACAGGGTACTACCAAAGGACCGAACACCAAGAGCAACCACTTCACACAAAGAGATCACAGATCAACACACCGATCTTTTGACGTGGTTTAAACCCTCTTGAGGGAAACACTCCACGGCCCCGGCCAAATAGCTTCTACGGGACAATTTATTATGCAAAGAAAGAAAGTTACAAATGAGCTTCTCATAATCGATCAACTAAACAATGACCCTCCATGCTCTTTAAATAGAGATCATGGACCAATCGGGTGTTAAGCCACGGATCAAGGTTAGGTTTGATCTAAGAGAAGTTGAGCCGTCGGATCACTCTATGTCGGAAACATATCGTGACGGTCGGATTAAGTATTTACAAATGCATACTAAAGAAACACACTATCCCTAACGGATATATTACACAAGTTGATCTTAGCTGACTCCTAAGTGTCTAAATATCCTAACATTTATACCCATGTCTAGTGAAAATGCACGGTCGAATTTCGTCTTTCACCAACTTCTCGGAATTGAAAATTGAGCATAGATTTGGATGTCCCATTGGCAAAGAAGTGCGCACGCCAACTTTCGTGACGTTCCGAGCTATTTTCCCAACTTTAAGCCCAAGTCTTGCGAAGACGAACGACCAAGTTTCAACTTTTGACCAACTTCTCGGAATTTAAATTTGAGGATAGAATTGGATGTCCCATTGGTAGACAAGCGTCCATGCCGGCTTTCGTGATGTTCAGAGCTATTTTCTCCCACTTTAAGCCCAAGTCTAGTGAAAACGCACGACCGAGTTTCGACTTTGACCTAATTTGCGGAATTGAAAATTGAGCATATATTTGGATGTCCCGTTGGTAGACAAGTGCTCACGCCAACATTCGTGACGTTACGAGCTATTTTCCCACTCTTTATACCCATGTCTAGCGAAAACGCACGATCGAATTTCGACTTTCACCAACTTCTCGGAATTGAAAATTGAGCATAGATCTGTATGTCACGTTGGTAAACAAGTGCGCACGCCAACTTTCGTGACGTTCTAAGCTATTTTCCCACCCTTTAAGCCCAAGTCTAGCGAAAACGCACGGCCAAGTTTAAACTTTGACCAACTTCCCGGAATTGAAATTTGAGAATAGTTTTGGATGTCCCATTGGTAGACAAGAGTCCACACCAACTTTCGTGACGTTCATAGCTATTTTGTCCCACTTTAAGCCCAAGTCTAGCGAAAACGCACGGTCGAGTTTCGACTTTGACCTACTTTGTGGAATTGAAAATTGAGCATATATTTGGATGTCCCGTTGGTAGACAAGTGTGCACACCAACATTCGTGATGTTCTGAGTTATTTTCCTGCTCTTTATACCCATGTCTAGCGAAAACGCAACGGTCGAATTTCGACTTTCACCAACATCTCCTTTGCAGTTGGTCTTGTATCTCGGTTCTCTCAGGATCCTCATGAGAGTCATTGGAAGGCAGCTAAGTGCATTCTTATATATCTTCAAGGCACTTCCAAGGTCGGAATTCAGTACACAGCTGGTTCTTCTCAGCTTGAGGGTTTCACTGATTCTAAATATACACATACACATTGTCTTTTGTTAGTAAATATCCTACTAGCACAACCACTTAATTTGTGGCCATAAACAAGTTATATGTGACTTGTTCTTCATATTTAGTTGTAATAACGTGTTTTCTAATTGTTTCTTAAGACATTATATTCAAGTTCTAGTAGTTATTCTTATTTAAACAACAAAATTAGTGTTTAAGATCTAATTAACCTGATAGGCGTTTATAGGTAAATAGGAATTTATATCTTAGAATTTGGGCATGGACTACCATCTATGCCGCAAGTGTACTATCCAAATTGATTTCAGGATGTTGTTCAAAATTCCAAATAAACAATAATAAAAAGAGAAATATAAAAAAAAGTGGTAGGTGATGCATGGATAACTCTAATGTGGGCGATAACATATAGCTAGGCATGGATAAATGGGAGCTAACAATTATAATAAAAAAGAAATATAAAAAATAACTTGTAGCATGGATGCATGAATAATTTGGGTAGTTGATGGTAGATAATTGGAAGAAGTTGGGTGATAACATGTAGCTAGACATAAATAACTAGTAGGTGAATAGTTATCAAATTAATTTCATAGCATCAATATCCATGAAAGAGAGCCCATCTTTTACAATCAACTTTGACCATGGCACTTGTGACTATGTTTCTTGGCCCATATATATATCTTGTTAAAATAAAATAAGTGAATCCAAAGTGGAATATCTTTTAAGGAACACAAACTTTGACCCAAATTTCATTTATATTATTCAATTACAAATATATATTTTATATCTTGCAAGTGGTGCCTCATATAATGATTGATTGATTGTGATGTAATTATGCTTGTTGCTAGAACTTCCATTCTCTTTTTGTAAAAAATAAAAATCTCTTAACCACCAAACATTGCAAAATACCCCTTTTACATATTTTTAAAAGATGCCCATTAAACATTGCAAAATACCCTTTATACATTCTTTTTAAAAGATGCTCATTTCTAAATAGAATACATATATGTGAATCTTGACAATGTATCATAAATTTTAAATATCCTTCTATATAGAACAAATTATTATTGTACATTAATTAAGAAAAATGATTGATAGCAACGTATAAACTTTAATATACCTTAGTTTTTATATAATTAATTGATAATTTATAATAAAAGGTAACTCTTATTAATACAATAAATAATTCATTGAAAAAAAACACTTAAAATTTTGTAATCCCTAGTTCAAAACCTTCATCAAAGACAACAGCTCCAGCTTGAAAGCTCTTGTACGAACTGTATATGACATTTTCTATTGAAAGTTCAAATCACAAATAAGAATCCCTAAACCAAAACACAAATAGGAATCTTCAACAGAGCTGTTAATATGAATCATGGCATAGCTTTGTACTTAACATCATAATATAGGAATAGCTCTACTTTGCTTCTTATTACATGTATCCAAGCTATACGCAAAATAAAAACAGCCACCCTACAAATATTCTATCGGCGGAGGCGGCGAATACTTGGGCCTGACATAAGGCTTATGACTGCTTCCCACGGGAGATCTCGGCACAAGTGGTGGACGCCTAGAGGTTCTTAGAGTTCTCTCGCTTGATCTCTTTTCTGCAACTAAATAATTCATATAAAAAAGCATTATGGGAGATTTATTAGAAAGATATTGTGAGATGGCTTGAAAAAACTAATTTGATTTTGCGAGTTGGAATACAATCATACCTGTTGGTGGTGGAAAGTAAAGATCATCATCAATAAGAGAGGAAGAATAAGCGGCAAGCGTTCGAGCTTCTGTTGTCACAGTCAAACCCAAGGAAAGAAGCACACACATGGTAGCATAACTAGCGAAGCAGAGGACATATTCTTTGAGTCTGCAGATTGAAAACATATTGCGTAGACATATTCTTGCAGCAGTTTATCTTTTGACATTGTTTATGGCAGATCTTCAGTTATATTTGTAGAGTTGCTTTGTGGCAGCATAATAAATCTTAGGCACAGATAGATTCATATCCTTGACAGCAGTAGCAGACATTTCCTTGACAGTCATGGAACAGCCAGATTCATATCCCTCGGCTGAAGAAATCAGGGCACAATCTTCCAATCCCTCACCTGATTGAAACACAAATTAATTAAAGAAAAGTGCATAATGTTTGTTCAGGAAAAAAATCTCTACGATTTCGTTTTTGGCCAAAACTTAGTTGGAATCCGGTTATATGGAATTTAAAAATTTAGTTGATTAAATTATTTTTCTAAACATCTAGATAAATTTAGCACTTAAGAAAACCCATAGCATTCAAATTATGCAAGTCAATAAATTATTTAAAAAATTTAAAGAAGTGTAAAAAGGAGAAATTAAAAAAATTAAAAATTAAAAACAAGAAAATAAAAATAATATTCAAATTAAAAAAAAAAAACAAAAACAAAGTGGAATTGAATATTTTGAAAAGCTTATAACAGATTTCTTGACAAACGCACCTCGATTTTTTTTGTTGAAAATCGGCGCGGTATAGCAGCAATTTTTGGAATTCTATTATTTTTAGGATCCGCTCCTGTGACGGTGGAGGACGGACGGCAGCATATATATATGTTCGAGTTTGTAATTGCTTAGTTTGTGTACCTCCTTTGTCACATTTGCATGCTGCGTTTTTAGAGTCTTTGTATTGTATGGAAGCGCTTCCTCTGTTGTCTGTTTGTCTCTGTGGTTTGTCTGTCAGTGTATTTGTCTGTCTGTGCCTTTGTTGTGGTTGTGTGTTGTTGCAGCTTGTGACAAAGGATGGTATCTTTTTTAATTTGAATTTGAATTTCGAAGCAAGAATTAGGGATGCTATGGAGCTGTAATAGCGGAGGGCCAGGTCCATCATCACAGGTATGTCTTTCTCTGTATCTTTTTATATTCATGGTTTTCTTAGAATAGGAATAGAAATTGTAGGTTGAATTCACGATACATTCATGGTTTTCTTAGAATAGGAATAGAAATTGTAGGTCGAATTCAGGAATTAAGGATGTTGTGGAGGTGTAATAGCGGAGGTTATCTCTTTTGAATTTCAAAGCAGGAATTAAGGAGGTTTTCTTTTTTGAATTTTGAAGCAGGAATTAAGGATGTTGCGGAGTAGTAATAGCCGAGGGCCAGGTCCATCATCACAGGTATGTCTCTCTCTCTGTATCTTTTAGAATAGAAATAGAAATTGTAGGAACGGAACTAGCATTAGCTGTGTGGGAAATCGCTTGTGCCTAGATATCGTTTTGCAGATTTGGGGTTTTGTTTGTCTGAACCTCTATCTCCTCAGTAATTTGCCTTGGGAAGCTATTCGAAGGTTTGCGGATTTGGGGTTTTGTTTGTCTGAACCTCTATCTCCTCAGTACTTTTCCTTGGGAAGCTATTCGAAGGTTCTACATGATCTTGGTCAAACAGTAATTGAGATTTAGTCGCGAGACAGTAAGAGCCCTCTGAGTATTCAACATCTATTTGGTTGTATGCATCCATGCCTCACTGCTGCGAACCTCAGCCTGTAGATTAAATTTTCTCTTAATACGAGTTCTCCATCAATTCTTGATTTCCTTGTCCGTCCTTCCTGATAAACTCTCTTAATACGAGTTCTCCATCAATTCTTGATTTCCTTGACCGCCCTTCCTGATAAACTCTCTGCCCATTTGAAATTGCATCAATTTATTGAATATCACAATCGACTGTATATGTTCCTTTTTATAAGTTTATATACCAAACCTGTTTCCCCATCGGCTATGGAGTTCTATAATCAAACGTTCTTCGGAAGTGATCTTGCTGCGTTTGAGATCAGGCCGGAGAAAAATATTCCACCTTAGCCTGCAGCTCTTACCAGTTCTCTTGAGGCCTGCACAATACATAAATTTCAAGTTTCTGCTGGGAAAATATACAGACTCGCTGGTGAATTAATTCCTATCTAATCGCCCATGACATGAGTAAATTGTTGTCTGAATCAACAATGACCAAAAACCTCAAAAAGTTCCCCTGTAGAAGGCAATATTATATCGAAATTCAATAATCCATAAACCTAATCAGAGATTTTACTCATACATACCCGCTGCTTTGGCAAGAAAGTTCCAGCACCCTTTGCCATGTAAACTGATATACCTAATACCGAGCAGTACATAGGAAAGGGCGCATAGCACGAGATCTGTGCCTCCCTATGCTTCCGATCTGATCTCATGAATCTGATCCGATGCTTTTGGGGTTTAAGTAATCTGATCTGATATACCTAATACCGAGCAGTAATCTGATCTTGGGGTTTATAGTTTCTAGCTGTCCTCACAGCCTCGAGCAGCTCCACTTTTCCTACACAATGGTTTGATCCATTCATTCAACGAGGTGGGAAATGGAACTGGGTTGTTGTTCGTTATATTTAGGTATACGTGGAATATTGTATGAGTCAATTTTCTATTTGTCCATTCATGCACCCCTTTGATCAGGCCATATGACAGGCAATTTGTGCACTGAACAAACCTGTAACCCATGTGTTTGCGAACTCATGCATTTTAAACTTGTGGAATTCTTTAAATGTGAGTTTTCTATTTGTTTTTTATGATGTGCATTACTTACTTTTCAAGAAAATAATGCATAATGCTCCTAAACATTTTTTATATACATATTTATTCACATTAAAAATCTTTAGAATTGATTACGAATAGTGGATCTGATCTGACCATATGACTGGTGTAATTTAATCTCAGTCTTAACATATAAGTCTTAATCTGACCATATGACCTCTGTAATTTAATCTGTCTTAACATATAAGTTTTAATCTGATCCATATGACATGTGTTTAATTTAAAGGAAACTGGGTTTAAATGTTTTATTAATAGTTTATATGTATGATAATTTTTAATGTTTTATATGACCTGTGTCTAATTTAATGTGATCCATATGACCTGTGTGTGTGTAATTTAGTGTGTAATTTAAAGAAAACTGAGTTTAAATGTTTTATTAATAGTTTATATGTATGATAATTTTTAATATTTTATATGTATGACAATTTTTATTAATAGTTTATATGTATGACAATTTTTATTAATAGTTTATATGTATGCCAATTTTTATCAATAGTTTATATGTACGACAATTTTGTTAATGTTTTATATGTGTGACCATTTTTAGAAGTGGGTTGATGGACAGGATTTGCAATATACAGATTGCTTTGCTCTGTAACTTATGGAGAACATATTGCATTTCTCTGTAACTTATGGAGAACATATTGCATTGCTCTAACTTTTGGGGAATGTCATTGTCCTGTTAGTTTTGGAAAATGTTAATTAACAGAAAGAGAGGTAAGACATAATGATGATCATTATTTTTTTCATATTTTTTAATATTTAGAGTAATATTTAAATAAGGATGTCTCGTATATATTTTGTTTTGTTGTTTTTCCAGATATCGAGCATTTAAACATTCATTCATCATATGAACTGAATTGCAACACATGGATTCTTTTGGTGTGTTATTTTTAAAAATATTAATAAATAAAAATAGAAAGGTAATGATATTTATAGTTTTCATGTTTTTATTCAAAGTAATATTTTAATGAGAATGCATCTCATTTTTGTGTTGGTTGTTATCTTTTCAGGTATCAAGCACCTTTGAACATTGATTCAATGTTATTTTCAAGCATCCTTTGAACATTGATTGAATGTTATCTACAACAAGACTTTTATAGTTTATTATTTTTGAGATTTTTGTAAAGACAAAGACTTACAAACATATTATTTTTAATATATATAATTATATTTTTTTGGGATGGGATTAAACCCATCCAAATGCTCTAGATGTTGGGGGGGCCCATCATCTTTAGAGTAGTCTCTTATAATGTTATGATGTGGTATGTTTTTTTTGTATTCATTTTCTACTAATGGTCTTTACATAAACTAATTTGATAATTTGTCCAACATAAATAAACTTCATTTTGCATAAACTAATCTGATAATTTCGTAATCATTTTCTACTAATGGTCTTTACATAAAATAATTTGATAATTTGTCCAACATAAATAAACTTCATTTTGCATAAACTAATCTGATAATTTCTCCAACATAAATAAACTTCATTTTGCATAAACTAATCTGATAATTTCGTAATCATTTTCTACTAATGGTCTTTACATAAACTAATTTGATCATTTCTCCAACATAAATAAACTTCATTTTGCATAAACTAATCTGATAATTTCTCCAACATAAATAAACTTCATTTTGCACTTGATGTTTTCACACAAACTAATTTCAAAATTTATCTAACACATAAATAAACTTTATTACACATATTTGAAATTCTAATCATTTTTATATTTATTTTTCTTTAATATTTTTTTTTAATTTTTACTTTTGTTTTTTTCATTTTTTTATTTATTTTGCTTGAATATATACTTTTTCACTTTTTAATTTTATTTTTCTTCTATTTTACATTTTTTCAATTTTATTTAGATAGTAGTTATGTTACATTGTTATTATTTATATTTAATTTTATAGTATTTATATTATTACACTTATATTATTTATATTTGTTGTATTTTAGTGTATTCTTTGGGTGTATTTTTTTGTTGATTTTAGTGTAATTTTTTGATGTGTTTGAAATCTTTGTACATATATTTTGTATGCAACTCTATGTGTTTGTGTTTGAAATCTTTTTACATATATTGTGTATGCAACTCTATGTATTAGTGGATGAGATGATATTCATGTTTGCTAGATGAGATGATGTTCATGTTTGTTAGATGAAATAATGTTCGTGTGTCTTTGTTATATGAAAGGATTTTTATGTTTGTTAGATGAAATAATGTTTTTGTATGCAGCTCTATGTGTTTGTGTTTGAGATCTTTCTGCATGTATTTTGTATGCAATTGTATGTGTTTGTCAAATGAGATGATTTTATGTTTGTTAGATGAAATATTTTTTTTTTTAAACAATTCTATGTGTTTGTTAGATTAAATAATCTTTTTTGGAAGCAACTATACGTGTTTGTAAGAAGAAATAATGTTTTTTGTATGCAACTCTGTGTTTGTGTTTGAGATTTTTATACATGTATTGTGTATGCAATTCTATGTGTTTATCATATGAGATTATTTTTGCGTTTGTTAGAGGAAATAATATTTTTTGTATGCAACTCTATGTTTGTGTTTGAGATCTTTACACATGTATTTTGCATGCAATTATGTGTTTGTCAAATGGTATGCTTTTTATGTTTGCTATATGAATTAATGATTTTTTAATGCATTTCTATGTGTTTGTTAGACGAGATGATTTCTATGTTTGTTAGATTAAATAATGTTTTTTGTATGCAACTCTATGTTTATTAGATGAAATAATTTTTATGTTTGCTAGATGAAATAATATTTTTTTGTATGCAACTCTATGATTTGTATTTGTGGATTTTTGTATGCAACTATGTATTTGTGTTTGTAGATCTTTGTACATATAAATCTTTATGTTTTGGATATATAAATCTTTATGTAAATTGATAATTGTTCATATAAATTTGTATGTTTATATTTATTTTTATGTATGTAAATTTCTTATTGTGTAAATCATAAATAACTTATAGTTATATATATGTATGCTTATTTGTATTATAATAATAAATATATACTATATAAATTCACATTTTATTTTATTTTTATTTTTCTTAAATGTTTTATTTTTTTAATATTGTTTTTTTATTTTTTTATTTTTATTTATTTCATTTGTTATTTGTTTTTTATATCAAAATTTATGAAAAAATCAAATATATTTTATTATTTTTTGACTTTTAATAAATCAAATAACATTATAATCATAATAAAATAAACTTAATAAAAATACATAAGTAAAATATTTAAAAATTTTAAACAACCCACTTTGTTGATAATAACAACAACAAAGCATAGATTATCGCTTTGTTGTAACAACAACATCAAAGCACAGTTTTTGAGGTCATATGAGCTTTCACCTTCACGTGGTTGGTCTTGTCAGTAGAGATCTTAAAATCTCAAAGCCAAGAAAAGCTCTCAAATATATAATTATATTTTAATACATTTGTAATAATATTTATTTAAATTTTTTATTAAAATATAATTATTATAAAATTATAAAATAAATTAATAAAATATTAAAAAATATTTTAATATTTTAAAAATTATAATATTTCAAAATTAAAAAATAAAAGTAAAATTTAAATCATAAATTTATTATTAGCAATAAAAAATAAACAATAAATTAAAAAAAAAATAAACAATAAATTAAAAAATATATATACTAAAAATTAAACAATAAATTAAAAAAAATCTACTAATGTGTAAGAATTAAATTTTAATACTATAATTAAGATCAAAATCTTTTAGTTAATAATAAAACCCTAATTTCTATTTATAAAATAAAAATATTATAAAATAGTTAAAATTATTAAACTATAATTATTAAGATATTTGATAAATTTGTAATATTTAAACAATAAAATTTAAACTTTAACTTTTATATATAGTGTGAATAGAAAATCAAAGCAATATAAAGTAGTAAAAATAATTATGACTTTCGTGACGTTACGAGCTAATTTCACACCCTTTAAGTTCAAGTCTAGTGAAAACGCACGGTGGCGTTTCGACTTTGACCAACTTCTCGGAATTAAAAATTGAGCATAGATTTGGATGTCCCGTTGGTAGACAAGTGCGCACGCCAAATTTCATGACGTTCCGAGCTATTTTCTCACCCTTTCAGCCCAAGTCTAGTGAAAACACACGGTCGATTTTCAACTTTGACCAACTTCTCAGAATTTAAATTTGAGAATAGATTTGGATGTCCCATTGGTAGACAAGCATCCATGCCAACTTTCGTGACGTTTAGAGTTATTTTCACCCACTTTAAGCCCAAGTCTAGCGAAAATGCACGGTTGAATTTCGACTTTGACCTACTTTGCGGAATTAAAAATTGAGCATATATTTGGATGTCCCGTTGGTAGACAAGTGCGCACGCCAACATTCGTGACGTTGCGAGCTATTTTCCAACTCTTTATACCCATGTCTAGCGAAAATGCACGGTCGAATTTCGACTTTCACCAACTTCTCAGAATTGAAAATTGAGCATAGATCTGGATGTCCCGTTGGTAAACAGGTGCGCACGCCAACTTTCGTGACGTTCCGAGCTATTTTCCCACCCTTTAAGACCAAGTCTAGCGAAAACGCACGGCCAAGTTTCAACTTTGACCAACTTCCTGGAATTGAAATTTGAGCATAGATTTAGATGTCCCATTTGTAGACATTCGCGCACAACAACTTTCGTGACATTACGAGCTAATTTCACACAATTTAAGCTCAAGTCTAGCGAAAACGCATGGTGGCGTTTCGACTTTGACCAACTTCTCAGAATTAAAATTTGAGAATAGCTTTGGATGTGCCGTTGGTAAACAAGTGCGCACGCCAACTCTCATGACGTTTCGAGCTATTTTCCCACCCTTTAAGCCCAAGTCTAGCGAACATGCACGGTCGAGTTTCAACTTTGACCAACTTCTCGAAATTGAAATTTGAGAATAGATTTGGATGTCCCATTGGTAGACAAGCGTCCACACCAACTTTCGCGACGTTCCGAGCTATTTTCTCCCCCTTTAAGCCCAACTCTAGCGAAGACGAACGGCCAAGTTTCAACTTTGACCACCTTCTTGGAATTTGAATTTGAGGATAGAATTGGATCTCCCATTGGTAGACAAGCGTCCATGCCAACTTTCGTGACGTTCAGGGCTATTTTCTCCCACTTTAAGCCCAAATCTAGCGAAAACGTACGGTCGAGTTTCGACTTTCACCAACTTCTTAGAATTGAAAATTGAGCATAGATTTAGATGTCCCATTTGTAGACATTCACGCACAACAAATTTCGTGACATTACGAGCTAATTTAACACCCTTTAAGCTCAAGTCTAGCGAAAACGCATGGTGGCGTTTCGACTTTGACCAACTTCTCGGAATTGAAATTTGAGAATAGATTTGGATGTGCCGTTGGTAGACAAGTGCGCACGCCAACTTTTGTGACGTTTCGAGCTATTTTCCCACCCTTTAAGCCCAAGTCTAGTGAACACGCACGGTCGAGTTTCAACTTTGACCAACTTCTCGGAATTGAAATTTGAGAATAGATTTGGATTTCCCATTGGTAGACAACCGTCCACACCAACTTTCGCGACATTCCGAGCTATTTTCTCCCCCTTTAAGCCCAACTCTAGAGAGAACGCATAGTCGCGTTTCGGTTTTGAGCTACTTCTCAGAATTGAAAATTGAGAATAGATTTGGATGTCCCATTTGTAGACATGCGCGCACAACAACTTTCATGATGTTACGAGCTAATTTCACACCCTTAAATCCCGAGTCTAGCGAAAACGCATGGTGGCGTTTTGACTTTGACCAACGTCTGGGAATTGAAATTTGACAATAGATTTGGATGTCCCATTGGTAGACAAGTACGCATGCCAACTTTCGTGACATTTCGAGCTATTTTCTCTCACTTTAAGCGCAAGTCTAGCGAAAATGCATGGTCGAGTTTCAACTTTGACCAACTTCTCGGAATTGAAAATTGAGCATAGATTTTGATGTCCTGTTGGTAGACAAGTGCACACGCCAACTTTCGTGACGTTCCGAGCTACTTTCCACCCTTTAAGCCCAAGTCTAGCGACAACGCACGGACAAGTTTCAACTCTGACCAACTTCTCGGAATTTAAATTTGAGGATAGAAATGGATGTCCCATTGGTAGACAAGCGTCCAACTCTACAGAAAATGCATGGTCGCGCTTCGGCTTTGACCTACTTCTCGGAATTGAAAATTGAGAATAGATTTGGATGTCCCATTTGTAGACATGCGCGCACAACAACTTTCATGACATTACAAGCTAATTTTGGATGTACCATTGGTAGAGAAGTGTCCATGCCAACTTTCGTGACGTTTAGAGCTATTTTCTCCCACTTTAAGCCCAAGTCTAGCGAAAACGCACGGTCGAGTTTCAACTTTGACCAACTTCTTGGAATTGAAATTTGAGAATAGATTTGGATGTCCCATTGGTAGACAAGCGTCCACATGAACTTTCGCGACGTTCTGAGCTATTTTCTCCCCCTTTAAGCCCAACTCTAGAGAAAACGCATAGTCGCGTTTCGGTTTTGACCTACTTCTCAGAATTGAAAATTGAGAATAGATTTGGATGTCCCATTTGTAGACCTGCGCGCACAACAACTTTCATGACGTTACGAGCTAATTTCACACCCTTAAATCCCGAGTCTAGCAAAAACGCATGGTGGCATTTTGATTTTGACCAACATCTGGGAATTGAAAATTGAGCATAGATTTTGATGTCCTGTTGGTAGACAAGTGCACATGGCAACTTTCGTGACGTTCCGAGCTACTTTCCACCCTTTAAACCCAAGTCTACGACAACGCACGGTCGAGTTTCAACTTTGACCAACTTCTCGGAATTCAAATTTGAAAATAGTTTTGGATGTACCATTGGTAGACAAGTGCGCATGCCAACTTTCGTGACGTTTCGAGCTATTTTCTCTCACATTAAGCGCAAGTCTAGCGAAAACGCACGGTCGAGTTTCAACTTTGACCAACTTCTCTGAATTGAAAATTGAGAATATATTTGGATGTCCCGTTGGTAGACAAGTGCGCACGCCAACTTTCGTGATGTTCCGAGCTATTTTCTCACCCTTTGAGCCCAAGTCTATTGTAAATGCATGGTCGATTTTCAACTTTGACCAACTTCTCGGAATTTAAATTTGAGAATAGATTTGGATGTACCATTGGTAGACAAGCATCCACGCCAACTTTCATGACGTTCCGAGCTATTTTCTCCCCCTTTAAGCCCAACTCTAGCGAAAACGTACGGTCGAGTTTCGACTTTCACCAACTTCTCCGAATTGAAAATTGAGCATAGATTTAGATGTCCCATTTGTAGACATTCGCGCACAACAACTTTTGTGACATTACGAGCTAATTTCACACCCTTTAAGCTCAAATCTAGCGAAAACGCATGGTGGCGTTTCGACTTTGACCAACTTCTCGGAATTGAAATTTGAGAATAGATTTCGATGTGTCATTGGTAGACAAGTGCGCACGCCAACTTTCGTTACGTTTTGAGCTATTTTCCCACCCTTTAAGCCCAAGTCTAGCGAACACGCATGGTCGAGTTTCAACTTTGACCAACTTCTCAGAATTGAAATTTGTGAATAGATTTGGATGTCCCATTGGTAGACAAGCATAGATGTCGATTTTCATCTTTGACCAACTTCTTGGAATTTAAATTTGAGAATAGATTTGGATGTCACATTGGTAGACAAGCGTCCCTGCCAAATTTTGTGATGTTTCGAGCTTTTTTCTCCCCCTTTAAGCCCGAGTCTAGCGAAAACGTATGGTCGAGTTTCAACTTTGACCAACTTCTCGGAATTGAAATTTGAAAATAGTTTTGGATGTACCATTGGTAGACAAGCGTCCACACCAACTTTCGTGACATTCCGAGCTATTTTCTTCCCGTTTAAGCCCAACTCTACAGAAAACACACGGTCGCGTTTCGGCTTTGACCTACTTCTCGTAATGGAAAATTGAGAATAGATTTGGATGTCCCGTTTGTAGACATGCGTGCATAACAACCTTCATGACGTTACAAGCTAATTTCACACCCTTTAAGCTCAAGTCCAGCGAAAACGCATGGTCGCGTTTTGACTTTGACAAACTTCTGGGAATTGAAATTTGAGAATAGATTTGGATGTCCCGTTGGTAGACATGTGCGCATGCCAACTTTCGTGACGTTCCAAGCTATTTTTCCACCCTTTAAGCCCAAGTCTAGCGAAAATGCACGGTCGAATTTCAACTTTGACCAACTTCTCGGAATTGAAATTTGAGAATAGTTTTGGAAGTCCCATTGGTAAACAAGCGTCCACACCAACTTTTGTGACGTTACGAGCTATTTTCTCCCCCTTTAAGCCCAACTCTAGAGAAAATGCACAGTCGCGTTTCGGCTTTGACCTACTTCTCGGCATTGAAAATTGAGAATAGATTTGGATGTCCCATTTGTAGACATGCACACACAACAAATTTCGTGACGTTACGAGCTTATTTCACACCCTTTAAGCTCAAGTCTAGTTAAAATGCACGGTGGCATTTCGACTTTGACCAACTTCTCAGAATTGAAAATTGAGCATAGATTTGGATGTCCCGTTGGTAGACAAGTGCGCACCCCAAATTTTGTGACGTTCCGAGCTATTTTCTCACCCTTTGAGCCCAAGTCGAGTGAAAACGCACGGTAGATTTTCAACTTTGACCAACTTCTTGGAATTAAAATTTGAGAATAGATTTGGATGTCCCATTGGTAGACAAGTGGGCACGCCAACATTCGTGACGTTCCAAGCTATTTTCCCACTCTTTATACCCATGTCTAGCAAAAATGCACGGTCGAATTTCGTCTTTCACCAACTTCTCAGAATTGAAAATTGATCATAGATTTGGATGTCCCGTTGGCAAACAAGTGCGCACGCCAACTTTCGTGACGTTCCGAGCTATTTTCCGAACTTTAAGCCCAAGTCTTGCGAAGACGAACGGCCAAGTTTCAACTTTGACCAACTTCTCGAAATTTAAATTTGAGGATAGAATTTGATGTCCCATTGGTAGACAAGCGTCCATGCCGGCTTTCGTGACGTTCAGAGCTATTTTCTCCCACTTTAAGCCCAAATCTAGTGAAAACGCACGACCGAGTTTCGACTTTGACCTACTTTGCGGAATTGAAAATTGAGCATATATTTGGATGTCCAGTTGGTAGACAAGTGTGCACGCCAACATTCGTGACGTTACGAGCTATTTTCCCACTCTTTATACCCATGTCTAGCGAAAACGCATGGTCGAATTTCGACTTTCACCAACTTCTTGGAATTGAAAATTGAGCATAGATCTGGATGTTTGTTGGTAAACAAGTGCGCACGCCAACTTTCATGACGTTCTGAGCTATTTTCCCACCCTTTAAGCCCAAGTCTAGCGAAAACGCACGGCCAAGTTTAAACTTTGACCAACTTCCCGGAATTGAAATTTGAGAATAGTTTTGGATGTCCCATTGGTAGACAAGAGTCCACACCAACTTTCGTGACGTTCTGAGCTATTTTCTCCCACTTTAAGCCCAAGTCTAGCGAAAACGCACGGTCGAGTTTCGACTTTGACCTACTTTGTGGAATTGAAAATTGAGCATATATTTGGATGTCCCGTTGGTAGACAAGTGCGCATACCAACATTCGTGACGTTTTGATTTATTTTCCTTCTCTTTATACCCATGTCTAGCGAAAACGCACGGTCGAATTTCGACTTTCACCAACATCTCCTTTGCAGTTGGTCTTGTATCTCGGTTCTCTCAGGATCCTCATGAGAGTCATTGGAAGGCAGCTAAGCGCATTCTTCAGTATCTTCAAGGAACTTCCAAGTTCGGCATTCAATACACAACTGGTTCTTCTCAGCTTGAGGGTTTCACTGATTCTAAATATACACCTACACATTGTCTTTTGTTAGTAAATATCCTACTAGCACAACCACTTAATTTGTGGCCATAAACAAGTTATATGTGACTTGTTCTTCATATTTAGTTGTAATAACGTGTTTTCTAATTGTTTCTTAAGACATTATATTCAAGTTCTAGTAGTTATTCTTATTTAAACAACAAAATTAGTGTTTAAGATCTAATTAACCTGATAGGCGTTTATAGGTAAATAGGAATTTATATCTTAGAATTTGGGCATGGACTACCATCTATGCCGCAAGTGTACTATCCAAATTGATTTTAGGATGTTGTTCAAAATTCCAAATAAACAATAATAAAAAGAGAAATATAAAAAAAAAAGTGGTAGGTGATGCATGGATAACTCTAATGTGGGCGATAACATATAGCTAGGCATGGATAAATGGGAGCTAACAATTATAATAAAAAAGAAATATAAAAAATAACTTGTAGCATGGATGCATGAATAATTTGGGTAGTTGATGGTAGATAATTGGAAGAAGTTGGGTGATAACATGTAGCTAGACATAAATAACTAGTAGGAGAATAGTTATCAAATTAATTTCATAGCATCAATATCCATGAAAGAGAGCCCATTTTTTACAATCAACTTTGACCATGGAGCTTGTGACTATGTTTCTTGGCCCATATATATATCTTGTTAAAAAAAAATAAGTGAATCCAAAGTGGAATATCTTTTAAGGAACACAAACTTTGACCCAAATTTCATTTATATTATTCAATTACAAATATATATTTTATATCTTACAAGTGGTGCCTCATATAATGATTGATTGATTGTGATGTAATTATGCTTGTTGCTAGAACTTCCATTCTCTTTTTGTAAAAAATAAAAATCTCTTAACCACCAAACATTGCAAAATACCCCTTTTACATATTTTTAAAAGATGCCCATTAAACATTGCAAAATACCCTTTATACATTCTTTTTAAAAAATGCTCATTTCTAAATAGAATACATATATGTGAATCTTGACAATGTATCATAAATTTTAAATATCCTTCTATATAGAACAAATTATTATTGTACATTAATTAAGAAAAATGATTGATAGCAACGTATAAACTTTAATATACCTTAGTTTTTATATAATTAATTGATAATTTATAATAAAAGGTAACTCTTATTAATACAATCAATAATTCATTGAAAAAAAACACTTAAAATTTTGTAATCCCTAGTTCAAAACCTTTATCAAAGACAACAGCTCCAGCTTGAAAGCTCTTGTACGAACTGCATATGGCATTTTCTATTGAAAGTTCAAATCACAAATAAGAATCCCTAAACCAAAACACAAATAGGAATCTTCAACAGAGCTGTTAATATGAATCATGGCATAGCTTTGTACTTAACATCATAATATAGGAATAGCTCTGCTTTGCTTCTTATTACATGTATCCAAGCTATATGCAAAATAAAAACACCCACCCTGCAAATATTCTATCGGCGGAGGCGACGAATACCTGGGCCTGACATAAGGCTTATGACTGCTTCCCACGGGAGATCTCGGCACAAGTGGTGGACGCCTAGAGGTTCTTAGAGTTCTCTCGCTTGATCTCTTTTCTGCAACTAAATAATTCATATAAAAAAGCATTATGGGAGATTTATTAGAAAGATATTGTGAGATGGCTTGAAAAAACTAATTTGATTTTGCGAGTTGGAATACAATCATACCTGTTGGTGGTGGAAAGTAAAGATCATCATCAATAAGAGAGGAAGAATAAGCGGCAAGCGTTCGAGCTTCTGTTGTCACAGTCAAACCCAAGGAAAGCAGCACACACATGGTAGCATAACTAGCGAAGCAGAGGACATATTCTTTGAGTCTGCAGATTGAAAAGATATTGCGCAGACATATTCTTGCAGCAGTTTATCTTTTGACATTGTTTATGGCAGATCTTCAGTTATATTTGTAGAGTTTCTTTGTGGCAGCATAATAAATCTTCGGCACAGACAGATTCATATAATTGACAGCAGTAGCAGACATTTCCTTGACAGTCATGGAACAGCCAGATTCATATCCCTCGGCTGAAGAAATCAAGGCACAATCTTCCAATCCCTCGCCTGATTGAAACACAAATTAATTAAAGAAAAGTGCATAATGTTTGTTCAGGAAGGTATTTCTAAAAATCTCTACGATTTCATTTTTGGCCAAAACTTAGTTGGGATTCGGTTATATGGAATTTAAAAATTTAGTTGATTAAATTATTTTTCTAAACATCTAGATAAATTTAGCACTTAAGAAAACCCATAGCATTCAAATTATGCAAGTCAATAAATTATTTAAAAAATGTAAAGAAGTGTAAAAAGGAGAAATTAAAAAAATTAAAAATTAAAAACAAGATAATAAAAATAATATTCAAATTAAAAAAAAAAACAAAAACAAAGTGGAATTGAATATTTTGAAAAGCTTGTAACGGATTTCTTGACAAACGCACCTCGATTTTTTTTGTTGAAAATCGGCGCGGTATAGCAGCAATTTTTGGAATTCTATTATTTTTAGGATCCGCTCCTGTGACGGTGGAGGACGGACGACAACATATATATATGTCCGAGTTTGTAATTGCTTAGTTTGTGTAACTCCTTTGTCATTTGCACGCTATGTTTTTAGAGTCTTTGTATTGTATGGAAGCGCTTCCTCTGTTGTCTGTTTGTCTCTGTGGTTTGTCTGTCAGTGTATTTGTGTGTCTGTTTCTTTGTTGTGGTTGTGTGTTGTTGCAGCTTGTGACAAAGGATGGTATCTTTTTTAATTTGAATTTGAATTTCGAAGCAAGAATTAGGGATGCTATGGAGCTGTAATAGCGGAGGGCCAGGTCCATCATCACAGGTATGTCTTTCTCTGTATCTTTTTATATTCATGGTTTTCTTAGAATAGGAAGAGAAATTGTAGGTTGAATTCACGATACATTCATAGTTTTCTTAGAATAGGAATAGAAATTGTAGGTTGAATTCAGGAATTAAGGATGCTATGGAGGTGTAATAGCGGAGGTTATCTTTTTTGAATTTCAAAGTAGGAATTAAGGAGGTTTTCTTTTTTGAATTTTGAAGCAGGAATTAAGGATGTTGCGGAGTTGTAATAGCCGAGGGCCAGGTCCATCATCACAGGTATGTCTCTCTCTCTGTATCTTTTAGAATAGAAATAGAAATTGTAGGAACAGAACTAGCATTAGCTGTGTGGGAAATCGCTTGTTCCTCGATATCATTTTGCAGATTTGGGGTTTTGTTTGTCTGAACCTCTATCTTCTCAGTACTTTGCCTTGGGAATCTATTCGAAGGTTTGCGGATTTGGGGTTTTTTTTGTCTGAACCTCTATCTCCTCAGTACTTTTCCTTAGGAAGCTATTCGAAGGTTCTACACGATCTTGGTCAAACAGTAATTGAGATTTAGTCGCGAGACAGTAAGATCCCGTTGAGTATTCAAAATCTATTTGGTTGTCTGCATCCATGCCTCACTGCTGCGACCCTCAGCCTGTAGATTAAATTTTCTCTTAATACGAGTTCTCCATCAATTCTTGATTTCCTTGTCCATCCTTCCTGATAAACTCTCTTAATACGAGTTCTCCATCAATTCTTGATTTCCTTGTCCGTCCTTCCTGATAAACTCTCTTAATACGAGTTCTCCATCAATTCTTGATTTCCTTGGCCGCCCTTCCTGATAAACTCTCTGCCCATTTGAAATTGCATCAATTTATTGAATATCACAATCGACTGTATATGTTCCTTTTTATATGTTTATATACCAAACCTGTTTCCCCATCGGCTATGGAGTTCTATAATCAAACGTTCTTCGGAAGTGATCTTGCTGCGTTTGAGATCAGGCCGGAGAAAACTATTCCACCTTAGCCTGCAGCTCTTACCAGTTCTCTTGAGGCCTGCACAATACATAAATTTCAAGTTTCTACTGGGAAAATATACAGACTCGCTGGTGAATTAATTCCTATCTAATTGCCCATGACATGAGTAAATTGTTGTCTGAATTAACAATGACCAAAAACCTCAAAAATTCCCCCTGTAGAAGGCAATATTATATCGAAATTCAATAATCCATAAACCTAATCAGAGATTTTACTCATACATACCCGCTGCTTTTGCGAGAAAGTTCCAGCGCCCTTTTCCATGTAAACTGATATACCTAATACTGAGCAGTACATAGGAAAGGGCGCATAGCACGAGATTTGTGCCTCCCTATGCTTCCAATCTGATCTCATGAATCTGATCCGATGCTTTTGGGGTTTAAGTAATCTGATCTGATATACCTAATACCGAGCAGTAATCTGATCTTGGGGTTTATAGTTTCTAGCTGTCCTCACAGCCTCGAGCAGCTCCACTTTTCCTACACAATGGTTTGATCCATTCATTCAACGAGGTGGGCAATGGAACTGGGTTGTTGTTCGTTATATTTAGGTATACGTGGAATATTGTATGAGTCAATTTTCTATTTGTCCATTCATGCACCCCTTTGATCAGGCCATATGACAGGCAATTTGTGCACTGAACAAACCTGTAACCCATGTGTTTGCGAACTCATGCATTTTAAACTTGTGGAATTGTTTAAATGTGAGTTTTCTATTTGTTTTTTATGATGTGCATTACTTACTTTTCAAGAATATAATGCATAATGCTCCTAAACATTTTTTATATACATAATTTTTAATATTTTATATGTATGACAATTTTTATTAATAGTTTATATGTATGCCAATTTTTATCAATAGTTTATATGTACGACAATTTTGTTAATGTTTTATATGTGTGACCATTTTTAGAAGTGGGTTGATGTACATGATTTGCAATATACAGATTGCTTTGCTCTGTAACTTATGGAGAACATATTGCATTGCTCTAACTTTTGGGGAATGTCATTGTCCTGTTAGTTTTGGAAAATGTTAATTAACAGAAAGAGAGGTAAGACATAATGATGATCATTATTTTTTTCATATTTTTTAATATTTAGAGTAATATTTAAATAAGGATGTCTCATATATATTTTGTTTTGTTGTTTTTCCAGATATGGAGCATTTAAACATTCATTGATCATATGAACTGAATTGCAACACATGGATTCTTTTGGTGTGTTATTTTTAAAAATATTAATAAATAAAAATAGAAAGGTAATGATATTTATAGTTTTCATGTTTTTATTCAAACTAATATTTTAATGAGAATGCATCTCATTTTTGTGTTGGTTGTTATCTTTTCAGGTATCAAGCACCTTTGAACATTGATTCAATGTTATTTTCAAGCATCCTTTGAACATTGATTCAATGTTATTTACAACAAGACTTTTATAGTTTATTATTTTTGAGAGTTTTGTAAAGACAGAGACTTACAAACATATTATTTTTAATATATATAATTATATTTTTTTGGGATGGGATTAAGCCCATCCAAATGCTCTAGATGTTGGGGGGCCCCATCATCTTTAGAGTAGTCTCTTATAGTGTTATGATGTGGTATGTTTTTTTCGTATTCATTTTCTACTAATGGTCTTTACATAAACTAATTTGATAATTTCTCCAACATAAATAACCTTCATTTTGCATAAATTAATCTGATAATTTCTCCAACATAAATAAACTTCATTTTGCATAAACTAATCTGATAATTTCGTATTCATTTTCTACTAATGGACTTTACATAAACTAATTTGATAATTTCTCCAACATAAATAAACTTCATTTTGCATAAACTAATCTGATAATTTATTCAACATAAATGAACTTCATTTTGCACTTGATGTTTTCACACAAACTAATTTCAAAATTTATCTAACACATAAATAAACTTTATTACATATATTTGAAATTCTAATCATTTTTATATTTATTTTTCTTTAATATTTTTTTTTAATTTTTACTTTTGTTTTTTTCATTTTTTTATTTATTTTGCTTGAATATATACTTTTTCACTTTTTTATTTTATTTTATTTCTATTTTACATTTTTTCAATATAGATTTGTATATAGATTTGTTCATGTAGATTTGTATATTTATATTTATTTTTATGTATGTAAATTTCTTATTGTGTAAATCATAAATAACTTATAGTTATATATATGTATGCTTATTTGTATTATAATAATAAATATATACTATATAAATTTACATTTTATTTTATTTTTATTTTTTTTAAATGTTTTATTTTTTTAATATTGTTTTTTTATTTTTATTTATTTCATTTGTTATTTGTTTTTTATATCAAAATTTATGAAAAAATCAAATATATTTTATTATTTTTTAACTTTTAATAAATCAAATAATATTATAATCATAATAAAATCAACTTAATAAAAATACATAAATAAAATATTTAAAAATTTTAAACAACCCGTTTTGTTGATATAACAACCACAAAGCATAGATTATCGCTTTGTTGTAACAACTTCAAAGCACAGTTTTTGAGGCCATATGAGCTTTCACCTTCACGTGGTTGGTCTTGTCAGTAGAGATATTAAAATCTCAAAGCCAAGAAAAGCTCTGAAATATATAATTATATTTTAATACATTTGTAATAATATTTATTTAAATTTTTTATTAAAATATAATTATTATAAAATTATAAAATAAATTAATAAAATATTTTAATAATTTAAAAATTATAATATTTCAAAATTAAAAAATTAAAGTAAAATTTAAATCATAAATTTATTATTAGCAATAAAAATTAAATAATAAATTAAAAAAAAATTAAACAATAAATTAAAAAAAATCTACTAATGTGTAAGAATTAAATTTTAATACTATAATTAAGATCAAAATATTTTAATTAATAATAAAACCTTAATTTCTATTTATAAAATAAAAATATTATAAAATAGTTAAAATTATTATGACTTTCGTGACGTTACGAGCTAATTTCACACCCTTTAAGTTCAAGTCTAGTGAAAACGCACGGTGGCGTTTCGACTTTGACCAACTTCTCGGAATTGAAAATTGAGCATAGATTTGGATGTCCCGTTAGTAGACAAGTGCGCATGCCAAATTTCATGACGTTCCGAGCTATTTTCTCACCCTTTGAGCCCAAGTCTAGTGAAAACACACGGTCGATTTTCAACTTTGACCAACTTCTCACAATTTAAATTTGAGAATAGATTTGGATGTCCCATTGGTAGACAAGCATCCATGCCAACTTTCGTGATGTTTAGAGTTATTTTCACCCACTTTAAGCCCAAGTCTAGTGAAAACACATGGTTGAATTTCGACTATGACCTACTTTGCGGAATTAAAAATTGAGCATATATTTGGATGTCCCGTTGGTAGACAAGTGCGCATGCAAACATTCGTGACGTTCCGAGCTATTTTCCCACTCTTTATACCCATGTCTAGCGAAAACGCATGGTCAAATTTTGACTTCCACCAACTTCTCGCAATTGAAAATTGAGCATAGATTTGGATGTCCTGTTGGTAAACAAGTGCGCATGCCAACTTTCGTGACGTTCCGAGCTATTTTCTCACCTTTAAGCCCAAGTCTAGTGAAGACGAACGACCAGGTTTCAACTTTGACCAGCTGCTCTGAATTTAAATTTGAGGATAGAATTGGATGTCCCATTGGTAGACAAGCGTCCATGCCAACTTTCGTGACGTTCAGAGTTATTTTCTCCCACTTTAAGCGCAAGTCTAGTGAAAATGCACGGTCGAGTTTCGACTTTGACCTACTTTACGGAATTGAAATTTGAGCATATATTTGGATGTCGTGTTGGTAGACAAGTGCGCACGCCAACATTCGTGACGCTCTGATCTATTTTCCCACTCTTTATACCCATGTCTAGCGAAAACGCACAGTCGAATTTCGACTTTCACCAACTTCTCAGACTTGAAAATTGAGCATATATCTGGATGTCCTGTTGGTAAACAAGTGCGCACACCAACTTTCATGATGTTCCAAGCTATTTTCCCGCCCTTTAAGCCCAAGTCTAGCGAAAATGCACGGCCAAGTTTCAACTTTGACCAACTTCACGGAATTGAAATTTGAGAATAGTTTTGGATGTCCCATTGGTAGACAAGAGTCCACACCAACTTTCATGACGTTCCGAGCTATTGTCTCCCCCTTTAAGCCCACTCTAGCGAAAACGTACGGTCGAGTTTCGACTTTCACCAACTTCTCAGAATTGAAAATTGAGCATAGATTTAGATGTCCCATTTGTAGACATTAGCGCACAACAACTTTAAGTGACATTACGAGCTAATTTCACACCCTTTAAGCTCAAGTCTAGCGAAAAAGCATGGTGGCGTTTCGACTTTGACCAACTTCTCAGAATTGAAATTTGAGAATAAATTTGGATGTGCCGTTGGTAGACAAGTGCGCACGCCATCTTTCATGACGTTTCGAGCTATATTCCCACCCTTTAAGCCCAAGCCTAGCGAACACGCACGGTCGAGTTTCAACTTTGACCAACTTCTTGGAATTGAAATTTGACAATAGATTTGGATGTCCCATTGGTAGACAAGCGTCCACACCAACTTTCACGACGTTCCGAGCTATTTTCTCCCCCTTTAAGCCCAGCTCTAGAGAAAACGCATAGTCGCGTTTCGATTTTGACCTACTTCTCAGAATTGAAAATTGAGAATAGATTTGGATGTCCCATTTGTAGACATGCGCGCACAAAACCTTTCATGACGTTACGAGCTAATTTCACACCCTTAAATCCTGAGTCTAGTGAAAACGCATGGTGGCGTTTTGACTTTGACCAACATCTGGGAATTGAAATTTGACAATAGATTTGGATGTCCCATTGGTAGACAAGCGTGCACGCCAACTTGCGTGACGTTCCGAGCTATTTTCTCCCCCTTTAAGCCCAAGTTTAGCGAAAACGCACGGTCGAGTTTCGACTTTGACCAACTTCTCGGAATTGAAATTTGAGAATAGTTTTGGATGTACCATTGGTAGACAAGTGCGCATGCCAGCTTTCGTGATGTTTCGAGTTATTTTCTCTCACTTTAAGCGCAAGTCTATCGAAAACGCATGGTCGAGTTTCAAATTTGACCAACTTCTTGGAATTGAAAATTGAGCATAGATTTTGATGTCCTGTTGGTAGACAAGTGCACACGCCAACTTTCGTGATGTTTTGAGCTACTTTCCACCCTTTAAGCCCAAGTCTAGCGACAACGCACGGTCGAGTTTCAACTCTGACCAACTTCTTGGAATTTAAATTTGAGGATAGAATTGGATGTCCCATTGGTAGACAAGCGTCGATGCCAACTTTCATGACGTTCAGAGCTATTTTCTCCCACTTTAAGACAAAGTCTAGCGAAAACACACGGTCGAGTTTCGACTTTGACCTACTTTGCGGAATCGAAAATTGAGCATATATTTGGATGTCCCGTTGGTAGACAAGTGCGCACGCCAACTTTCGTGACGTTCCAAGCTATTTTCTCCCCCTTTAAGCCCAAGTCTACCAAAAACGCACGGTCGAGTTTTGAATTTGACCAACTTCTCGGAATTGAAAATTGAGCATAGATTTGGATGTCCCGTTGGTAGACGAGTACGCACGCTAACGTTCGTGACGTTCCGAGCTATTTTCTCACCTTTTAATCCCAAGTTTAGCGAAAACACATGGTCTATTTTCATCTTTGACCAACTTATTGAAATTTAAATTTGAGAATAGATTTGGATGTCACATTGGTAGACAAGCATCCCTGCCAACTTTTGTGATGTTTCGAGGTATTTTCTCCCCCTTTAAGCCCAAGTCTAGCGCAAACGCACGGCCGAGTTTCAACTTTGACCAACATCACAGAATTGAAATTTGAAAATAGTTTTGGATGTACCATTGGTAGACAAGCGTCCACACCAACTTTCGTGACGTTCCGAGCTATTTTCTCCCTATTTAAGCCGAACTCTACAGAAAACGCACAGTCGCGTTTTGGCTTTGACCTACTTCTCGGAATTGAAAATTGAGAATAGATTTGGATGTCCCGTTTGTAGACATGCGTGCACAATAACTTTCATGATGTTACAAGCTAATTTCACACCCTTTAAGCTCAAGTCCAGCGAAAACGCATGGTCGCATTTCGACTTTGACAAAATTCTGGGAATTGAAATTTGAGAATAGATTTGGATGTCCCGAGCTATTTTTCCACCCTTTAAGCCCAAGTCTAGCGAAAACGCACGGTCAAATTTCAACTTTGACCAACTTCTCAGAATTGAAATTTGAGAATAGTTTTGGATGTCCCAATGGTAAACAAGCGTCCACACCAACTTTTGTGACGTTCCGAGCTATTTCCTCCCCCTTTAAGCCCAACTCTAGAGAAAATGCATGGTCGCGTTTCGGCTTTGACCTACTTCTCGAAATTGAAAATTGAGAATAGATTTGGATGTCCCATTTTTAGACATGCACACACAACAACTTTCGTGACGTTACAAGCTAATTTCACACCCTTTAAGCTCAAGTCTAGTGAAAATGCACGGTGGCGTTTCCACTTTGAACAACTTCTCGGAATTGAAAATTGAGCATAGATTTGGATGTCCCGTTGGTAGACAAGTGCGCACGCTAAATTTCGTGACGTTCCGAGCTATTTTCTCACCCTTTGAGCCCAAGTTTAGTGAAAACCCACGGTCGATTTTCAACTTTGACCAACTTCTCGGAATTTAAATTTGAGAATAGATTTGGATGTCCCATTCTTAGACAAGCATCCATGCCAACTTTTGTGACGTTCAGAGCTATTTTCACCCACTTTAAGCCCAAGTCTAGCGACAACACACGGTTGAATTCCGACTTTGATCTACTTTGCGGAATTAAAAATTGAGCATATATTTGGATGTCCCGTTGGTAGACAAGTGCGCACGCAAACATTCGTGACATTCCGAGCTATTTTCCCACTCTTTATACCAATGTCTAGCGAAAACGCACGGTCGAATTTCGACTTTCACCAACTTCTCGGAATTGAAAATTGAAGATAGATCTGGATGTCCCGTTGGTAAACAAGTGCGCACGCCAACTTTCGTGACGTTCCGAGCTATTTTCCCGCCCTTTAAGCCCAAGTCTAGCGAAGATGAACGACCAAGTTTCAACTTTGACCAACTTCTCAGAATTTAAATTTGAGGATAGAATTGGATGTCCCATTGGTAGACAAGCATCCATGCAAACTTTCGTTACGTTCAGAGCTATTTTCTCCCACTTTAAGCCCAAGTCTAGCGAAAAAGCACGGTCGAGTTTCGACTTTGACCTACTTTGTGGAATTGAAAATTGAGCATATATTTGGATGTCCCGTTGGTAGACAAGTGCGCACGCCAATATTCATGACGTTTCAAGCTATTTTCCCACTCTTTATACCCATGTCCAGCGAAAACACACGGTCGAATTTCGACTTTCACCAACTTCTTGGAATTCAAATTTGAGGATAGAATTGGATGTCCCATTGGTAGACAAGCGTCCATGCCAACTTTCGTGATGTTCAGAGCTATTTTCTCCCACTTTAAGCCCAAGTCTAGCGAAAACGCACAGCGGAGTTTCGACTTTGACCTACTTTGCGGAATTGAAAATTGAGCATATATTTGGATGTCCCGTTGGTAGACAAGTGCGCACGCCAACATTCGTGACGTTCCGAGCTATTTTCCCACTCTTTATACCCATGTCTAGCGAAAATGCACGGTCGAATTTCGACTTTCACCAACTTCTCGGAATTGAAAATTGAGCATAGATCTGGATGTCTCGTTGGTAAACAAGTGCGCACGCCAACTTTCATGACGTTCCGAGCTATTTTCCCACCCTTTAAGCCCATGTTTAGCGAAAACGCACGGCCAAGTTTCAACTTTGACCAACTTCCCGGAATTGAAATTTGAGCATAGATTTAGATGTCCCATTTGTAGACATTCGCGCACAACAACTTTCGTGACATTACGAGCTAATTGCACACCCTGTAAGCTCAAGTCTAGCGAAAACGCATGGTGGCGTTTCGACTTTGACCAACTTCTCAGAATTGAAATTTGAGAATAGATTTGGATGTGTCGTTGGTAGACAAGTGCGCATGCCAACTTTCATGACGTTTCGAGCTATTTTCCCACCCTTTAAGCCCAAGTCTAGCGAAGATGCACGGTCGACTTTCAACTTTGACCAACTTCTCCAAATTGAAATTTGAGAATAGATTTGGATGTCCCATTGGTAGACAAGCGTCCACACCAACTTTCGCGACGTTTCGAGCTATTTTCTCCCCCTTTAAGCCCAACTCTAGCGAAGACGAACGACCAATTTTCAACTTTGACCAACTTCTTGGAATTTAAATTTGAGGATAGAATTGGATGTCCCATTGGTAGACAAGCGTCCATGCCAACTTTCGTGACGTTCAGAGCTATTTTCTCCCACTTTAAGCCCAACTCTAGTGAAAACGTACGGTCGAGTTTCGACTTTCACCAACTTCTCAGAATTGAAAATTGAGCATAGATTTAGATGTCCCATTTGTAGACATTCACGCACAACAACTTTCGTGACATTACGAGCTAATTTCACACCCTTTAAGCTCAAGTCTAGCGAAAATGGATGGTGGCGTTTCGACTTTGACCAACTTCTCGGAATTGAAATTTGAGAATAGATTTGGATGTGCCGTTGGTAGACAAGTGCGCACGCCAACTTTCATGACGTTTTGAGCTATTTTCCCACCCTTTAAGCCCAAGTCTAGCGAATACGCACGGTCGAGTTTCAACTTTGACCAACTTCTCAGAATTTAAATTTGAGAATAGATTTGGATTTACCATTGGTAGACAACCGTCCACACCAACTTTCGCGACGTTCCGAGCTATTTTCTCCCCCTTTAAGCCCAACTCTAGAGAAAACGCATAGTCGCGTTTCAGTTTTGAGCTCCTTCTCAGAATTGAGAGAATAGATTTGGATGTCCCATTTGTAGACATGCGCGCACAACAACTTTCATGATGTTACGAGCTAATTTCACACCCTTAAATCCTTAGTCTAGCGAAAACGCATGGTGGCATTTTGACTTTGACCAACATTGGGAATTGAAATTTGACAATAGATTTGGATGTCCCAATGGTAGACAAGTGCGCATGCCAACTTTCGTGATGTTTCGAGCTATTTTCTCTCACTTTAAGCGCAAGTCTAGCGAAAACGCATGGTCGAGTTTCAACTTTGACCAACTTCTCGGAATTGAAAATTGAGCATAGATTTTGATGTCCTGTTGGTAGACAAGTGCACACGCCAACTTTCGTGACGTTCCGAGCTACTTTCCACCCTTTAAGCCCAAGTATAGCGACAACGCACGGTCAAGTTTCAACTCTGACCAACTTCTCGGAATTTAAATTTGAGGATAGAATTGGATGTTCCATTGGTAGACAAGCGTCCAACTCTACAGAAAACGCACGGTCGCGCTTTGGCTTTGACCTACTTCTCGGAATTGAAAATTGAGAATAGATTTGGATGTCCCGTTTGTAGACATGCGCGCACAACAACTTTCATGACGTTACAAGCTAATTTTGGATGTACCATTGGTAGAGAATTGTCCATGCCAACTTTCGTGACGTTCAGAGCTATTTTCTCCCACTTTAAGCCCAAGTCTAGCGAAAACGCATGGTCGACTTTCAACTTTGACCAACTTCTCGGAATTGAAATTTGAGAATAGATTTGGATGTCCCATTGGTAGACAAGCTTCCACATCAACTTTCGCGACGTTCCGAGGTATTTTCTCCCCCTTTAAGCCCAACTCTAGAGAAAACACATAGTCGTGTTTTGGTTTTGACCTTCTTCTCAAAATTGAAAATTGAGAATAGATTTGGATGTCCCATTTGTAGACATGCGCGCACAACAACTTTCATGACGTTACGAGCTAATTTCACACCCTTAAATCCCGAGTCTAGCGAAAACGCATGGTGGCATTTTGACTTTGACCAACATCTGGGAATTGAAAATTGAGCATAGATTTTGATGTCCTGTTGGTAGACAAGTGCACACGCCAACTTTCGTGACGTTCCGAGCTAATTTCCAACCTTTAAGCCCAAGTCTACGACAACGCACGGTCGAGTTTCAACTTTGACCAACTTCTCGGAATTCAAATTTGAAAATAGTTTTGGATGTACCATTTGTAGACGCATGCCAACTTTCGTGACGTTTCAAGCTATTTTCTCTCACTTTAAGCGCAAGTCTAGCGAAAACGCACGGTCGAGTTTCAACTTTGACCAACTTCTCCGAATTAAAAATTGAGCATATATTTGGATGTCCCATTGGTAGACAAGTGCGCACGCCAACTTTTGTGACGTTCCGAGCTATTTTCTCACCCTTTGAAAACGTCACGAAAACGCATGGTCGATTTTCAACTTTGACCAACTTCTCGTAATTTAAATTTGAGAATAGATTTGGATGTCCCATTGGTAGACAAGCATCCATGCCAACTTTCGTGACGTTCCGAGCTATTTTCTCCCCCTTTAAGCCCAACTCTAGCGAAAACGTACGGTCGAGTTTCGACTTTCACCAACTTCTCAGAATTGAAAATTGAGCATAGATTTAGATGTCCCATTTGTAGACATTCGCGCACAACAACTTTCGTGACATTACGAGCTAATATCACACCCTTTAAGCTCAAATCTAGCGAAAACACATGGTGACATTTCGACTTTGACCAACTTCTCGAAATTGAAATTTGAGAATAGATTTGGATGTGTCGTTGGTAGACAAGTGCGCACGCCAACTTTCGTTACGTTTCGAGCTATTTTCCCACCCTTTAAGCCCAAGTCTAGCGAACACGCACGGTCGAGTTTCAACTTTGACCAACTTCTCAGAATTGAAATTTGTGAATAGATTTGGATGTCCCATTGGTAGCCAAGCATCCACACCAACTTTCGCGATGTTCCGAGCTAGTTTCTCCCCCTTTAAGCCCAACTCTAGAGAAAATGCATAGTCGCGTTTCGGTTTTGACCTACTTCTCGGAATTGAAAATTTAGAATAGATTTGGATGTCCCATTTGTAGACATGCGCGCACAACTTTCATGACATTACGAGCTAATTTCATACCCTTAAATCCTGAGTCTAGCGAAAACGCATGGTGGCGTTTTGACTTTGAGCAACATCTGGGAATTGAAATTTGATAATAGATTTGGATGTCCCATTGGTAGAGAAGCGTGCACGCCAACGTTCCTGACGTTCCGAGCTATTTTCTCCACCTTTAAGCCCAAGTCTAGCAAAAAACGCACGGTCGAGTTTCGACTTTGACCAACTTCTCGGAATTGAAATTTGAGAATAGTTTTGGATGTCCCATTGGTATAAAAGTGCGCATGCCAACTTTCGTGACGTTTTGAGCTATTTTCTCTCACTTTAAGTGCAAGTCTAGCGAAAACACACGGTCGAGTTTCAACTTTGACCAACATCTGGGAATTGAAATTTGACAATAGATTTGGATGTCCCATTGATAGACAAGCGTCCATGCCAACTTTCGTGACGTTCAGAGCTATTTTCTCCCACTTTAAGCCCAAGTCTAGCGAAAACGCACGGTCGAGTTTCGACTTTGACCTACTTTGTGGAATCCAAAATTGAGCATATATTTGGATGTCCCATTGGTAGACAAGTGCGCACGCCAACTTTCGTGACGTTCCGAGCTATGTTCTCCCCATTTAAGCCCAACTCTACCGAAAATGCACGGTCGAGTTTCGACTTTGACGAACTTCTCGGAATTGAAAATTGAGCATAGATTTGAATGTCCCACGCTAACTTTCGTGACGTTCCGAGCTATTTTCTCACCTTTTAAGCCCAATTCTAGCGAAAACGCACGGTCAATTTTCATCATTGACCAACTTATCGGAATTTAAATTTGAGAATAGATTTGGATGTCACATTGGTAGACAAGCGTCCGTGCCAACTTTTGTGATGTTTCGAGCTTTTTTCTCCCCCTTTAAGCCCAATTCTAGCGAAAACGCACGGTCGAGTTTCAACTTTGACAAAATTCTCGGAATTGAAATTTGAAAATAGTTTTGGATGTACCATTGGTAGACAAGCGTCCACACCAACTTTTGTGACGTTACTAGCTATTTTCTCCCCCTTTAAGCCCAACTTTAGAGAAAATGCACGGTCATGTTTCGGCTTTTACCTACTTCTCGGAATTGAAAATTGAGAATAGATTTGGATGTCCCATTTGAAGACATGCACACACAACAACTTTCGTGACGTTACGAGCTAATTTCACACCCTTTAAGCTCAAGTCTAGTGAAAATGCACGGTGGCATTTCGACTTTGACCAACTTCTCGGAATTGAAAATTGAGCATAGATTTGGATGTCCCGTTGGTAGACAAGTGCGCAGGGCAAATTTCGTGACGTTCCGAGCTATTTTCTCACCCTTTGAGCCCAAGTCTAGTGAAAACGCACGGTCGATTTTCAACTTTGACCAACTTCTCAGAATTCAAATTTGAGAATAGATTTGGATGTCCCATTGGTAGACAAGTGCACACGCCAACATTTGTGACGTTCCAAGCTATTTTCCCACTCTTTATACCCATGTCTAGCGAAAATGCATGGTCGAATTTCATCTTTCACCAACTTCTCAGAATTGAAAATTGAGCATAGATTTGGATGTCCCGTTGGCAAACAAGTGCGCATGCCAACTTTCGTGACATTCCGAGCTATTTTCTTAACTTTAAGCCCAAGTCTTGCGAAGACGAACGGCCAAGTTTCAACTTTGACCAACTTCTCGGAATTTAAATTTGAGGATAGAATTGGATGTCCCATTGGTAGACAAGCATCCATGCCGGCTTTCGTGACGTTCAGAGCTATTTTCTCCCACTTTAAGCCCAAGTCTAGTGAAAACGCACGACCGAGTTTCGACTTTGACCTACTTTGTGGAATTGAAAATTGAGCATATATTTGGATGTCCCGTTGGTAGACAAGTGCGCACGACAACACTCATGACATTACGAGCTATTTTCCCACTCTTTATAGCCATGTCTAGCGAAAACGCACGGTCGAATTTTGACTTTCACCAACTTCTCGGAATTGAAAATTGAGCATAGATCTGGATGTCCCGTTGGTAAACAAGTGCGCACGCCAACTTTCGTGATGTTCCGAGCTATTTTCCCACCCTTTAAGCCCAAGTCTAGCGAAAACGCATGGCCAAGTTTAAACTTTGACCAACTTCCCGGAATTGAAATTTGAGAATAGTTTTGGATGTCCCATTGGTAGACAAGAGTCCACACCAACTTTCGTGACGTTCCGAGCTAGGCATGGATAAATGGGAGCTAACAATTATAATAAAAAAGAAATATAAAAAATAACTTGTAGCATGGATGCATGGATGCATGAATAATTTGGGTAGTTGATGGTAGATAATTGGAAGAAGTTGGGTGATAACATGTAGCTAGACATAAATAACTAGTAGGTGAATAGTTATCAAATTAGTTTCATAGCATCAATATCCATGAAAGAGAGCCCATCTTTTACAATCAACTTTGACCATGGAACTTGTGACTATGTTTCTTGGCCTATATATATCTCTTGTTAAAAAAAAATAAGTGAATCCAAAGTGGAATATCTTTTAAGGAACACAAACTTTGACCCAAATTTCATTTATATTATTCAATTACAAGTATATATTTTATATCTTACAAGTGGTGCCTCATATAATGATTGATTGATTGTGATGTAATTATGCTTGTTGCTAGAACTTCCATTCTCTTTTTGTAAAAAATAAAAATCTCTTAACCACCAAACATTGCAAAATACCCCTTTTACATATTTTTAAAAGATGCCCATTAAACATTGCAAAATACCCTTTATACATTCTTTTTAAAAGATGCTCATTTCTAAATAGAATACATATATGTGAATCTTGACAATGTATCATAAATTTTAAATATCCTTCTATATAGAACAAATTATTATTGTACATTAATTAAGAAAAATGATTGATAGCAACGTATAAACTTTAATATACCTTAATTTTTATATAATTAATTGATAATTTATAATAAAAGGTAACTCTTATTAATACAATAAATAATTCATTGAAAAAAAACACTTAAAATTTTGTAATCCCTAGTTCAAAACCTTTATCAAAGACAACAACTCCAGCTTGAAAGCTCTTGTACGAACTGTATATGGCATTTTCTATTGAAAGTTCAAATCACAAATAAGAATCCCTAAACCAAAACACAAATAGGAATCTTCAACAGAGCTATTAATATGAATCATGGCATAGCTTTGTACTTAACATCATAATATAGGAATAGCTCTGCTTTGCTTCTTATTACATGTATCCAAGCTATACGCAAAATAAAAACACACACCCTGCAAATATTCTATCGGCGGAGGCGGAGAATACTTGGGCCTGACATAAGGCTTATGACTGCTTCCCACGGGAGATCTCGGCACAAGTGGTGGACGCCTAGAGGTTCTTAGAGTTCTCTCGCTTGATCTCTTTTCTGCAACTAAATAATTCATATAAAAAAGCATTATGGGAGATTTATTAGAAAGATATTGTGAGATGGCTTGAAAAAACTAATTTGATTTTGCGAGTTGGAATACAATCATACCTGTTGGTGGTGGAAAGTAAAGATCGTCATCAATAAGAGAGCAAGAATAAGCGGCAAGCGTTCGAGCTTCTATTGTCACAGTCAAACCCAAGGAAAGCAGCACACACATGGTAGCATAACTAGCGAAGCAGAGGACATATTCTTTGAGTCTGCAGATTGAAAAGATATTGCACAGACATATTCTTGCAGCAGTTTATCTTTTGACATTGTTTATGGCAGATCTTCAGTTATATTTGTAGATTTGCTTTGTGGCAGCATAATAAATCTTCGGCATAGACAGATTCATATCCTTGACAGCAGTAGCAGACATTTCCTTGAGAGTCATGGAACAGCCAGATTCATATCCCTCGGCTGAAGAAATCAGGGCACACTCTTCCAATCCCTCACCTGATTGAAACACAAATTAATTAAAGAAAAGTGCATAATGTTTGTTTAGGAAGGTATTTCTAAAAATCTCTACGATTTCGTTTTTGGCCAAAACTTAGTTGGAATCCGATTATACTGAATTTAAAAATTTAGTTGATTAAATTATTTTTTCTAAACATCTAGATAAATTTAGCACTTAAGAAAACCCATAGCATTCAAATTATGCAAGTCAATAAATTATTTAAAAAATTAAAAGAAGTGTAAAAAGGAGAAATTAAAAAAATTAAAAATTAAAAACAAGAAAATAAAAATAATATTCAAATTAAAAAAAAAACAAAAACAAAGTGGAATTGAATATTTTGAAAAGCTTATAACGGATTTCTTGACAAACGCACCTCGATTTTTTTGTTGAAAATCGGCGCGGTATAGCAACAATTTTTGGAATTCTATTATTTTTAGGATCTTCTCCTGTGACGGTGGAGGACGGACGACAGCATATATATATGTCCGAGTTTGTAATTGCTTAGTTTGTGTACCTCCTTTGTCATTTGCATGCTGCATTTTTAGTTGTCTGTTTGTCTCTGTGGTTTGTCTATCAGTGTATTTGTCTATCTGTGTCTTTGTTGTGGTTGTGTGTTGTTGCAGCTTGTGACAAAGGATGGTATCTTTTTTAATTTGAATTTGAATTTCGAAGCAAGAATTAGGGATGCTATGGAGCTGTAATAGCGGAGGGCCAGGTCCATCATCATAGGTATGTCTTTCTCTGTATCTTTTTATATTCATGGTTTTATTAGAATAGGAATAGAAATTGTAGGTTGAATTCACGATACATTCATGGATTTCTTAGAATAGGAATAGAAATTGTAGGTTGAATTCAGGAATTAAGGATGCTGTGGAGGTGTAATAGCGGAGGTTATCTTTTTTGAATTTCAAAGCAGGAATTAAGGAGGTTTTCTTTTTTGAATTTTGAAGCAGGAATTAAGGATGTTGCGGAGTTGTAATAGCCGAGGGCCAGGTCCATCATCACAGGTATGTCTCTCTCTGTATATTTTAGAATAGAAATAGAAATTGTAGGAACATAACTAGCATTAGCTGTGTGGGAAATCGCTTGTGCCTAGATATCGTTTTGCAGATTTGGGGTTTTGTTTGTCTGAACCTCTATCTCCTCAGTACTTTTCCTTGGGAAGCTATTCGAAGGTTTGCGGATTTGGGGTTTTGTTTGTCTGAACCTCTATCTCCTCAGTACTTTTCCTTGGGAAGCTATTCGAAGGTTCTACACGATCTTAGTCAAACAGTATTTGAGATTTAGTCGCGAGACAGTAAGAGCCCTTTGAGTATTCAAAATCTATTTGGTTGTCTACATCCATGCCTCACTGCTGCGACCCTCAGCTTGTATATTAAATTTTCTCTTAATACGAGTTCTCCATCAATTCTTGATTTCCTTGTCCGTCCTTCCTGATAAACTCTCTTAATACGAGTTCTCCATCAATTCTTGATTTCCTTGTTCGTCCTTCCTGATAAACTCTCTTAATACGAGTATTCCATCAATTCTTGATTTCCTTGGCCGCCCTTCCTGATAAACTCTCTGCCCATTTGAAATTGCATCAATTTATTGAATATCACAATCGACTGTATATGTTCCTTTTTATAAGTTTATATACCAAACCTGTTTCCCCATCGGCTATGGAGTTCTATAATCAAACGTTCTTCGGAAGTGATCTTGCTGCGTTTGAGATCAGGCCGGAGAAAACTATTCCACCTTAGTCTGCAGCTCTTACCAGTTCTCTTGAGGCCTGCACAATACATAAATTTCAAGTTTCTGCTGGGAAAATATAGACTCGCTGGTGAATTAATTCCTATCTAATCGCCCATGACATGAGTAAATTGTTGTCTGAATCAACAATGACCAAAAACCTCAAAAATTTCCCCTGTAGAAGGCAATATTATATCGAAATTCAATAATCCATAAACCTAATCAGAGATTTTACTCATACATACCCGCTGCTTTGGCGAGAAAGTTCCAGCGCCCTTTTCCATGTAAACTGATATACCTAATACCAAGCAGTACATAGGAAAGGGCGCATAGCACGAGATCTGTGCCTCCCTATGCTTCCGATATGATCTCATGAATCTGATCTGTTGCTTTTGGGGTTTAAGTAATCTGATCTGATATACCTAATATCGAGCAGTAATCTGATCTTGGGGTTTATAGTTTCTAGCTATCCTCACAGCCTCGAGCAGCTCCACTTTTCCTACACAATGGTTTGATCCATTCATTCAACGAGGTGGGCAATGGAACTGGGTTGTTGTTTGTTATATTTAGGTATACGTGGAATATTGTGTGAGTCAATTGTCTATTTGTCCATTCATGCACCCCTTTGATCAGGCCATATGACAGGCAGTTTGTGCACTGAACAAACCTGTAACCCATGTGTTTGCGAACTCATGCATTTTAAACTTGTGGAATTGTTTAAATGTGATTTTTCTATTTGTTTTTTATGATGTGCATTACTTACTTTTCAAGAAAATAATGCATAATGATCCTAAACATTTTTTATATACATATTTATTCAAATTAAAAATCTTTAGAATTGATTAGGAATAGTGGATCTGATCTGACCATATGACCGGTGTAATTTAATCTAAGTCTTAACATATAAGTCTTAATCTGACCATATGACCTCTGTAATTTAATCTGTCTTAACATATAAGTTTTAATCTGATCCATATGACATGTGTTTAATTTAATGTGATCTATATAATATGTGCTTAATTTAAAGGAAACTGGGTTTAAATGTTTTATTAATAGTTTATATGTGATCCATAAAACATTTAATGTGATCCATATGACCTGTATGTGTGTAATTTAGTGTGTAATTTAAAGAAAACTGAGTTTAAATGTTTTATTAATAGTTTATATGTATGATAATTTTTAATATTTTATATGTATGACAATTTTTATTAATAGTTTATATGTATGCCAATTTTTATCAATAGTTTATATGTACGACAATTTTGTTAATGTTTTATATGTGTGACCATTTTTAGAAGTGGGTTGATGTACAGGATTTGCAATATACAGATTGCTTTGCTCTGTAACTTATGGAGAACATATTGCATTGCTCTAACTTTTGGGGAATGTCATTGTCCTGTTAGTTTTGGAAAATGTTAATTAACAAAAAGAGAGGTAAGACATAATGATGATCATTATTTTTTTCATATTTTTTAATATTTAGAGTAATATTTAAATAAGGATGTCTCATATATATTTTGTTTTGTTGTTTTTCCAGATATCGAGCATTTAAACATTCATTGATCCTATGAACTGAATTGCAACACATGGATTCTTTTGGTGTGTTATTTTTAAAAATATTAATAAATAAAAATAGAAAGGTAATGATATTTATAGTTTTCATGTTTTTATTCAAACTAATATTTTAATGAGAATGCATCTCATTTTTGTGTTGGTTGTTATCTTTTCAGGTATCAAGCACCTTTGAACATTGATTCAATGTTATTTTCAAGCATCCTTCGAACATTGATTCAATGTTATTTACAACAAGACTTTTATAGTTTATTATTTTTGAGAGTTTTGTAAAGAGAGAGACTTACAAACATATTATTTTTAATATATATAGTTATATTTTTTTGGGATGGGATTAAACCCATCCAAATGCTCTAGATGTTTGGGGGGGCCATCATCTTTAGAGTAGTCTCTTATAGTGTTATGATGTGGTATGTTTTTTTCGTATTCATTTTCTACTAATGGTCTTTACATAAACTAATTTGATAATTTCTCTAACATAAATAAACTTCATTTTGCATAAACTAATATGATAATTTCTCCAACATAAATAAACTTCATTTTGCATAAACTAATCTGATAATTTCGTATTCATTTTCTACTAATGGTCTTTACATAAACTAATTTGATAATTTCTCCAACATAAATAAACTTCATTTTGCATAAACTAATCTCATAATTTCTCCAACATAAATAAACTTCATTTTGCACTTGATGTTTTCACACAAACTAATTTCAAAATTTATCTAACACATAAATAAACTTTATTACATATATTTGAAATTCTAATCATTTTTATATTTATTTCTCTTTAATATTTTTTTTTAATTTTTACTTTTGTTTTTTTCATTTTTTTATTTATTTTGCTTGAATATATACTTTTTCACTTTTTTATTTTATTTTTTTTCTATTTTACATTTTTCAATTTTATTTAGATAGTAGTTATGTTACATTGTTATTATTTATATTTATTTTTATAGTATTTATATTATTACATTTATATTATTTATATTTGTTGTATTTTAGTGTATTCTTTGGGTGTATTTTTTTGTTGATTTTAGTGTAATTTTTTGATGTGTTTGAAATCTTTGTACATATATTTTGTATGCAACTCTATGTGTTTGTGTTTGAAATCTTTTTACATATATTGTGTATGCAACTCTATGTATTAGTGGATGAGATGATGTTCATGTTTGCTAGATGAGATGATGTTCATGTTTGTTAGATGAAATAATGTTCTCGTGTCTTTGTTATATGAAAGGATTTTTATGTTTGTTAGATGAAATAATGTTTTTGTATGCAGCTCTATGTGTTTGTGTTTGAGATCTTTCTGCATGTATTTTGTATGCAATTGTATGTGTTTGTCAGATGAGATGATTTTATGTTTGTTAGATGAAATATATTTTTTTGTAAACAATTCTATGTGTTTGTTAGATTAAATAATCTTTTTTGGAAGCAACTCTACGTATTTGTTAGAAGAAATAATGTTTTTTGTATGCAACTCTGTGTTTGTGTTTGATATTTTTATACATGTATTGTGTATGCAATTCTATGTGTTTATCATATGAGATTATTTTTGCATTTGTTAGAGGAAATAATATTTTTTGTATGCAACTCTATGTTTGTGTTTGAGATCTTTACACATGTATTTTGCATGCAATTATGTGTTTGTCAAATGGTATGCTTTTTATGTTTGCTATATGAATTAATGATTTTTTAATGCATTTCTATGTGTTTGTTAGAGGAGATGATTTCTATGTTTGTTAGATTAAATAATGTTTTTTGTATGCAACTCTATGTTTATTAGATGAAATAATTTTTATGTTTGCTAGATGAAATAATATTTTTTTGTATGCAACTCTATGATTTGTATTTGTGTATTTTTGTAGCTGATTTTTGTATGCAACTATGTATTTGTGTTTGTAGATCTTTGTACATATAAATCTTTATGTTTTGGATATATAAATCTATATGTAAATTGATAATTGTTCATTTATATTTATTTTTATGTATTTAAATTTCTTATTGTGTAAATCATAAACAACTTATAGTTATATATATGTATGCTTATTTGTATTTAAATAATAAATATATACTATATAAATTCACATTTTATTTTATTTTTATTTTTTTTAAATGTTTTATTTTTTTAATATTGTTTTTTTATTTTTATTTATTTAATTTGTTATTTGTTTTTTATATCAAAATTTATGAAAAAATCAAATATATTTTATTATTTTTTAACTTTTAATAAATCAAATAACATTATAATCATAATAAAATCAACCTAATAAAAATACATAAATAAAATATTTAAAAATTTTAAACAACCCGCTTTGTTGATATAACAACAACAAAGCATAGATTATCGCTTTGTTGTAACAACAACATCAAAGCACAGTTTTTGAGGCCATATGAGCTTTCACCTTCACGTGGTTGGTCTTGTCAGTAGAGATCTTAAAATCTCAAAGCCAAGAAAAGCTCTCAAATATATAATTATATTTTAATACATTTGTAATAATATTTATTTAAATTTTTTATTAAAATATAATTATTATAAAATTATAAAATAAATTAATAAAATATTAAAAAATATTTTAATATTTTAAAAATTATAATATTTCAAAATTAAAAAATTAAAGTAAAATTTAAATCATAAATTTATTATTAGCAATAAAAATTAAACAATAAATTAAAAAAAAATTAAACAATAAATTAAAAAAAAATCTACTAATGTGTAAGAATTAAATTTTAATACTATAATTAAGATCAAAATCTTTTAATTAATAATAAAACCCTAATTTCTATTTATAAATTAAAAATATTATAAAATAGTTAAAATTATTAAACTATAATTATTAAGATATTTGATAAATTTGTAAAATTTAAACTTTAACTTTTATATATAGACGTTACGAGCTAATTTAACACCCTTTAAGTTCAAGTCTAGTGAAAACGTATGGTGGCGTTTCGACTTTGACCAACTTCTCGGAATTGAAAATTGAGCATAGATTTGGATGTCCCTTTGGTAGACAAGTGCGCACGCCAAATTTCATGACGTTCCGAGCTATTTTCTCACCCTTTGATCCCAAGTCTAGTGAAAACACACGGTCGATTTTCAACTTTGACCAACTTCTCAGAATTTAAATTTGAGAATAGATTTGGATGTCCCATTGGTAGACAAGCATCCATGCCAACTTTCGTGACATTTAGAGTTATTTTCACCCACTTTAAGCCCAAGTCTAGCGAAAATGCACGGTTGAATTTCGACTTTGACCTACTTTGCAGAATTAAAAATTGAGCATATATTTGGATGTCCTGTTGGTAGACAAGTGCGCATGCGAACATTCGTGACGTTCCGAGCTATTTTCCCACTCTTTATACCCATGTCTAGCGAAAATGCACGGTCGAATTTTGACTTCCACCAACTTCTCGCAATTGAAAATTGAGCATAGATTTGGATGTCCCGTTGGTAAACAAGTGCGCACGCCAACTTTCGTGACGTTCCGAGCTATTTTCTCACCTTTAAGCCCAAGTCTAGCGAATACGAACGGCCAAGTTTCAACTTTGACCAACTTCTCTGAATTTAAATTTGAGGATAGAATTGGATGTCCCATTGGTAGACAAGCGTCCATGCCAACTTTCGTGACATTCAGAGTTATTTTCTCCCACTTTAAGCGCAAGTCTAGTGAAAACGCACGGTCGAGTTTCGACTTTGACCTACTTTACGGAATTGAAATTTGAGCATATATTTGGATGTCCCGTTGGTACACAAGTGCGCACGCCAACATTCGTGACGTTCCGAGCTATTTTCCCACTCTTTATACCCATGTCTAGCGAAAACGCACAGTCGAATTTCGACTTTCACCAACTTCTCGGAATTGAAAATTGAGCATATATCTGGATGTCCCGAGCTATTTTCCCGCCCTTTAAGCCCAAGTCTAGTGAAAACGCACGGCCAAGTTTCAACTTTGACCAACTTCCCGGAATTGAAATTTGAGAATAGTTTTGGATGTCCCATTGGTAGACAAGAGTCCACACCAACTTTCATGATGCTCCGAGCTATTGTCTCCCCCTTTAAGCCCAACTCTAGCGAAAACGTACCGTCGAGTTTCAACTTTCACCAACTTCTCATAATTGAAAATTGAGCATAGATTTAGATGTCCCATTTGTAGACATTCGTGCACAACAACTTTAAGTGACATTACGAGCTAATTTCACACCCTTTAAGCTCAAGTCTAGCGAAAACGCATGGTGGCGTTTCGACTTTGACCAACTTCTCGGAATTGAAATTTGAGAATAGATTTGGATGTGCCGTTGGTAGACAAGTGCGCACGCCAACTTTCGTGACGTTTCAAGCTATATTCCCACCCTTCAAGCCCAAGTCTAGCGAACACGCACGGTCGAGTTTCAACTTTGACCAACTTCTTGGAATTGAAATTTGACAATATATTTGGATGTCCCATTGGTATACAAGCGTGCACACCAACTTTCGCGACGTTCCGAGCTATTTTCTCCCCCTTTAAGCCCAACTCTAGAGAAAACACATAGTCGCGTTCCGGTTTTGACCTACTTCTCAGAATTGAAAATTGAGAATAGATTTGGATGTCCCATTGTTAGACAAGCATCCATGCCAACTTTTGTGACATTCAGAGCTATTTTCACCACTCTTTATACCCATGTCTAGCGAAAATTCGTGACGTTCCGAGCTATTTTCCCACTCTTTATACCCATGTCTAGCGAAAATTCACGGTCGAATTTCGACTTTCATCAACTTCTCGGAATTGTAAAGTGAGCATAGATCTGGATGTCCCGTTGGTAAACAAGTGCGCACGCCAACTTTTGTGACGTTCCGAGCTATTTTCATGACGTTACGAGCTAATTTCACACCGTTAAATCCCGAGTCTAGCGAAAATGCATGGTGGCGTTTTGACTTTGACCAACATCTGGGAATTGAAATTTGACAATAGATTTGGATGTCCCATTTGTAGACATGCACACACAACAAATTTCGTGATGTTACGAGCTAATTTCACACCCTTTAAGCTCAAGTCTAGTGAAAATGCACGGTGGCATTTCGACTTTGACCAACTTCTCGAAATTGAAAATTGAGCAAGATTTGGATGTCCCGTGGGTATTGCGCACGCTAAATTTCGTGACGTTCCAAGCTATTTTCTCACCCTTTGAGCCCAAGTCTAGTGAAAACACACGGTCAATTTTCAACTTTGACCAACTTCTCGGAATTCACATTTGAGAAGAGATTTGGATGTCCCATTGGTAGACAAGTGCGCACGCCAACATTCGTGACGTTCCAAGCTATTTTCCCACTCTTTATACCCATGTCTAGCGAAAATGCACGATCGAATTTCGTCTTTCACCAACTTCTCGGAATTGAAAATTGAGCATAGATTTGGATGTCTCGTTGGCAAACAAGTGCGCACGCCAACTTTCATGACGTTCCGAGCTATTTTCCCAACTTTAAGCCCAAGTCTTGCGAAGACGAACGACCAAGTTTCAACTTTGACCAACTTCTCGGAATTTAAATTTGAGGATAGAATTGGATGTCCCATTGGTAGACAAGCCTCCATGCCGGATTTCGTGACATTCAGAGCTATTTTCTCCCACTTTAAGCCCAAGTCTAGTGAAAACGCACGACCGAATTTCGACTTTGACCTACTTTGCGGAATTGAAAATTGAGCAAATATTTGGATGTCCCGTTGGTAGACAAGTGCTCACGCCAACATTCATGACGTTACGAGCTATTTTCCCACTCTTTATACCCATGTCTAGCGAAAACGCACGGTCGAATTTCGACTTTCACCAACTTCTCGGAATTGAAAATTGAGCATAGATTTAGATGTCCCATTTGTAGACATTCACGCATAACAACTTTCATGACATTACGAGCTAATTTCACACCCTTTAAGCTCAAGTCTAGCGATGTCCCGTTGGTAAACAAGTGTGCACGCCAACTTTCGTGACGTTCCGAGCTATTTTCCCACCCTTTAAGCCCAAGTCTAGCGAAAATGCACGGCCAAGTTTAAACTTTGACCAACTTCCCGGAATTGAAATTTGAGAATAGTTTTGGATGTCCCATTGGTAGACAAAAATCCACACCAACTTTCATGACGTTCCGAGCTATTTTCTCCCACTTTAACCCCAAGTCTAGCGAAAAACGCACGGTCGAGTTTCGACTTTGACCTACTTTGTGGAATTGAAAATTGAGCATATATTTGGATGTCCCGTTGGTAGACAAGTGCGCACACCGACATTCGTGACGTTCTGAGTTATTTTCCTGCTCTTTATACCCATGTCTAGCGAAAACGCACGGTCGAATTTCGACTTTCACCAACATCTCCTTTGCAGTTGGTCTTGTATCTCGGTTCTCTCAGGATCCTCATGAGAGTCATTGGAAGGCAGCTAAGTGCATTCTTAAGTATCTTCAAGGCACTTCCAAGGTCGGCATTCAGTACACAACTGGTTCTTCTCAGCTTGAGGGTTTCACTGATTCTAAATATACACATACACATTGTCTTTTGTTAGTAAATATCCTACTAGCACAACCACTTAATTTGTGGCCATAAACAAGTTATATGTGACTTGTTCTTCATATTTAGTTGTAATAACGTGTTTTCTAATTGTTTCTTAAGACATTATATTCAAGTTCTAGTAGTTATTCTTATTTAGACAACAAAATTAGTTTTTAAGATCTAATTAACCTAATAGGCGTTTATAGGTAAATAGGAATTTATATCTTAGAATTTGGGCATGGACTACCATCTATGCCGCAAGTTCACTATCCAAATTGATTTTAGGATGTTGTTCAAAATTCCAAATAAACAATAATAAAAAGAGAAATATAAAAAAAAAAGTGGTAGGTGATGCATGGATAACTCTAATGTGGGCGATAACAGATAACATATAGCTAGGCATGGATAAATGGGAGCTAACAATTATAATAAAAAAGAAATATAAAAAATAACTTGTAGCATGGATGCATGAATAATTTGGGTAGTTGATGGTAGATAATTCGAAGAAGTTGGGTGATAACATGTAGCTAGACATAAATAACCAGTAGGTGAATAGTTATCAAATTAATTTCACAGCATCAATATCCATGAAAGAGAGCCCATCTTTTACAATCAACTTTGACCATGGAACTTGTGACTATGTTTCTTGGCCCATATATATATCTTGTTAAAAAAAATAAGTGAATCCAAAGTGGAATATCTTTTAAGGAACACAAACTTTGACCCAAATTTCATTTATATTATTCAATTACAAATATATATTTTATATCTTACAAGTGGTGCCTCATATAATGATTGATTGATTGTGATGTAATTATGCTTGTTGCTAGAACTTCCATTCTCTTTTTGTAAAAAATAAAAATCTCTTAACCACCAAACATTGCAAAATACCCCTTTTACATATTTTTAAAAGATGCCCATTAAACATTGCAAAATACCCTTTATACATTATTTTTAAAAGATGCTCATTTCTAAATAGAATACATATATGTGAATCTTGACAATGTATCATAAATTTTAAATATCCTTCTATATAGAACAAATTATTATTGTACATTAATTAAGAAAAATGATTGATAGCAACGTATAAACTTTAATATACCTTAGTTTTTATATAATTAATTGATAATTTATAATAAAAGGTAACTCTTATTAATACAATAAATAATTCATTAAAAAAAAACACTTAAAATTTTGTAATCCCTAGTTCAAAACCTTTATCAAAGACAACAGCTCCAGCTTGAAAGCTCTTGTACGAACTGTATATGGCATTTTCTATTGAAAGTTCAAATCACAAATAAGAATCCCTAAAACAAAACACAGATAGGAATCTTCAACAGAGCTGTTAATATGAATCATGGCATAGCTTTGTACTTAACATCATAATATAGGAATAGCTCTGCTTTGCTTCTTATTATTCTATCGGCGGAGGCAGCGAATACTTGGGCCTGAAATAAGGCTTATGACTTCTTCCCACGGGAGATCTCGGCACAAGTGGTGGACGCCTAGAGGTTCTTAGAGTTCTCTCGCTTGATCTCTTTTCTGCAACTAAATAATTCATATAAAAAGATTTATTAGAAAGATATTGTGAGATGGCTTGAAAAAACTAATTTGATTTTGCGAGTTGGAATACAATCATACATGTTGGTGGTGGAAAGTAAAGATCATCATCAATAAGAGAGGAAGAATAAGCGGCAAGCGTTCGAGCTTCTGTTGTCACAGTCAAACCCAAGGAAAGCAGCACCCACATGGTAGCATAACTAGCGAAGCAGAGGACATATTCTTTGAGTCTGCAGATTGAAAAGATATTGCGCAGACATATTCTTGCAGCAGATTGAAAAGATATTGCGTAGACATTTTATTTTATTTTTATTTTTTTTAAATGTTTTCTTTTTTTAATATTGTTTTTTTCTTTTTTTCTTTTTATTTATTTCATTTGTTATTTGTTTTTTATATCAAAATTTATGAAAAAATCAAATATATTTTATTATTTTTTAACTTTTAATAAATCAAATAATATTATAATCATAATAAAATCAACTTAATAAAAATACATAAATAAAATATTTAAAAATTTTAAACAACCCGCTTTGTTGATATAACAACAACAAAGCATAGATTATCGCTTTGTTGTAACAACAACATCAAAGCACAGTTTTTGAGGCCATATGAGCTTTCACCTTCATGTGGTTGGTCTTGTCAGTAGAGATCTTAAAATCTCAAAGCCAAGAAAAGCTCTCAAATATATAATTATTATATTTTAATACATTTGTAATAATATTTATTTAAATTTTTTATTAAAATATAATTATTATAAAATTATAAAAAAAAATAAAGGGCGCATAACACGAGATCTGTGCCTCCCTATGCTTCCGATCTGATCTCATGAATCTGATCCGATGCTTTTGGGGTTTAAGTAATCTTATCTGATATACCTAATACCGAGTAGTAATCTGATCTTGAGGTTTATAGTTTCTAGCTATCCTCACAGCCTCGAGCAGCTCCACTTTTCCTACACAATGGTTTGATCCATTCATTCAACGAGGTGGGCAATGGAACTGGGTTGTTGTTCGTTATATTTATGTATACGTGGAATATTGTATGAGTCAATTGTCTATTTGTCCATTCATGCACCCCTTTGATCAGGCCATATGACAGGCAATTTCTGCACTGAACAAACCTGTAACCCATGTGTTTGCGAACTCATGCATTTTAAACTTGTGGAATTGTTTAAATGTGAGTTTTCTATTTGTTTTTTATGATGTGCATTACTTACTTTTCAAGAAAATAATGCTAAATGCTCCTAAACATTTTTTATATACATATTTATTCACATTAAAAATCTTTAGAATTGATTAGGAATAGTGGATCTGATCTGACCATATGACCGGTGTAATTTAATCTCAGTCTTAACATATAAGTCTTAATCTGACCATATGACCTCTGTAATTTAATCTGTCTTAACATATAAGTTTTAATCTGATCCATATGACATGTGTTTAATTTAATGTGATCTATATAATATGTGTTTAATTTAAATGAAACTGGGTTTAAATGTTTTATTAATAGTTTATATGTATGATAATTTTTAATGTTTTATATGACCTGTGTCTAATTTAATGTGATCCATATGACCTGTGTGTGTGTAATTTAGTGTGTAATTTAAAGAAAACTGAGTTTAAATGTTTTATTAATAGTTTATATGTATGATAATTTTTAATATTTTATATGTATGACAATTTTTATTAATAGTTTATATGTATGCCAATTTTTATCAATAGTTTATATGTACGACAATTTTGTTAATGTTTTATATGTGTGACCATTTTTAGAAGTGGGTTGATGTACAGGATTTGCAATACACAGATTGCTTTGCTCTGTAACTTATGGAGAACATATTGCATTGCTCTAACATTTGGGGAATGTCATTGTCCTGTTAGTTTTGGAAAATGTTAATTAACAGAAAGAGAGTTAAGACATAATGATGATCATTATTTTTTTCATATTTTTTAATATTTAGAGTAATATTTAAATAAGGATGTCTCATATATATTTTGTTTTGTTGTTTTTCCAGATATCGAGCATTTAAACATTCATTCATCATATGAACTGAATTGCAACACATGGATTCTTTTGGTGTGTTATTTTTAAAAATATTAATAAATAAAAATAGAAAGGTAATGATATTTATAGTTTTCATGTTTTTATTCAAATTAATATTTTAATGAGAATGCATCTCATTTTTGTGTTGGTTGTTATCTTTTCAGGTATCAAGCACCTTTGAACATTGATTCAATGTTATTTTCAACAAGACTTTTATAGTTTATTATTTTTGAGAGTTTTGTAAAGACAGAGACTTACAAACATATTATTTTTAATATATATAATTATATTTTTTTGGGATGGGATTAAACCCATCCAAATGCTCTAGATGTTGGGGAGGCCCATCATCTTTAGAGTAGTCTCTTATAGTGTTATGATGTGGTATGTTTTTTTCGTATTCATTTTCTACTAATGGTCTTTACATAAACTAATTTGATAATTTCTCCAACATAAATAAACTTCATTTTGCATACACTAATCTGATAATTTCTCCAACATAAATAAACTTCATTTTGCAGCTCTATGTGTTTGTGTTTGAGATCTTTCTGCATGTATTTTGTATGCAATTGTATGTGTTTGTCAGATGAGATGATTTTATGTTTGTTAGATGAAATATTTTTTTTTTTAAACAATTCTATGTGTTTGTTAGATTATATAATCTTTTTTGGAAGCAACTCTACGTGTTTGTTAGAAGAAATAATGTTTTTTGTATGCAAGTCTGTGTTTGTGTTTGAGATTTTTATACATGTATTGTGTATGCAATTCTATCTGTTTATCATATGAGATTACTTTTGCGTTTGTTAGAGGAAATAATATTTTTTGTACGCAACTCTATGTTTGTGTTTGAGATCTTTACACATGTATTTTGCATGCAATTATGTGTTTTTCAAATGGTATGCTTTTTATATTTGCTATATGAATTAATGATTTTTTAATGCATTTCTATGTGTTTGTTAGATGAGATGATTTCTATGTTTGTTAGATTAAATAATGTTTTTTGTATGCAACTCTATGTTTATTAGATGAAATAATTTTTATGTTTGCTAGATGAAATAATATTTTTTTGTATGCAACTCTATGATTTGTATTTGTGGATTTTTGTAGATGATTTTTGTATGCAACTATGTATTTATGTTTGTAGATCTTTGTACATATAAATCTTTATGTTTTGGATATATAAATCTTTATGTAAATTGATAATTGTTCATATAGATTTGTATGTTTATATTTATTTTTATGTATGTAAATTTCTTATTGTGTAAATCATAAATAACTTATAGTTGTATATATGTATGCTTATTTGTATTATAATAATAAATATATCCTATATAAATTCACATTTTATTTGTATGCTTATTTGTATTTCGACTTTGACCAACTTCTCAGAATTGAAAATTGAGCATAGATTTGGATGTCCCGTTGGTAGACAAGTGCGCACGCCAAATTTCATGACGTTCCGAGCTATTTTCTCACCCTTTGAGCCCAAGTCTAGTGAAAACACACGGTCGATTTTCAACTTTCACCAACTTCTTAGAATTTAAATTTGAGAATAGATTTGGATGTCCCATTGGTAGACAAGCATCCATGCCAACTTTCGTGACGTTTAGAGTTATTTTCACCCACTTTAAGCCCAAGTCTAGCGAAAACTCACGGTTGAATTTCGACTTTGACCTACTTTGCGGAATTAAAAATTGAGCATATATTTGGATGTCCCGTTGGTAGACAAGTGCGCATGCGAACATTCGTGGTGTTCCGAGCTATTTTCCCACTCTTTATACCATGTCTAGCGAAAACGCACGGTCGAATTTTGACTTCCACCAACTTCTCGCAATTGAAAATTGAGCATAGATTTGGATGTCCCGTTGGTAAACAAGTGCACACGCCAACTTTCGTGACATTCCGAGCTATTTTCTCACCTTTAAGCCCAAGTCTAGAGAAGACGAACGGCCAAGTTTCAACTTTGACCAACTTCTCTGAATTTAAATTTGAGGATAGAATTGGATGTCTCATTGGTAGACAAGCGTCCATGCCAACTTTCGTGACGTTCAGAGTTATTTTCTCTCACTTTAAGCGCAAGTCTAGTGAAAACGCACGGTCGAGTTTCGACTTTGACCTACTTTACGGAATTGAAATTTGAGCATATATTTGGATGTCCCGTTGGTAGACAATTGTGCACGTCAACATTCGTGACGTTCCGAGCTATTTTCCCACTCTTTATACCCATGTCTAGCGAAAACGCACAGTCGAATTTCGACTTTCACCAACTTCTCGGAATTGAAAATTGAGCATATATCTGGATGTCCCATTGGTAAACAAGTGCGCACGCCAACTTTCATGATGTTCCGAGCTATTTTCCCGCCCTTTAAGCCCAAGCCTAGCGAAAACGCACGACCAAGTTTCAACTTTGACCAACTTCCCGGAATTGAAATTTGAGAATAGTTTTGGATGTCCCATTGGTAGACAAGAGTCCACACCAACTTTCATGACGTTCCGAGCTATTGTCTCCCCCTTTAAGCTAGACTCTAGCGAAAACGTACGGTCGAGTTTCGACTTTCACCAACTTCTCAGAATTGAAAATTGAGCATAGATTTAGATGTCCCATTTGTAGACATTCACGCACAACAACTTTAAGTGACATTACAAGCTAATTTCACACCCTTTAAGCTCAAGTCTAGCGAAAAAGCATGGTGGCGTTTCGACTTTGACCAACTTCTCGGAATAAAAATTTTAGAATAGATTTGGATGTGCCATTGGTAGACAAGTGCGCACGCCAACTTTCGTGACATTTCGAGCTATATTCCCACCCTTTAAGCCCAAGTCTAGCGAACACGCACGGTTGAGTTTCAACTTTGACCAACTTCTTGGAATTGAAATTTGACAATAGATTTGGATGTCCCATTGGTACACAAGCCTCCACACCAACTTTCGCGACGTTCCGAGCTATTTCCTCCCCCTTTAAGCCCAACTCTAGAGAAAACGCATAGTCGCGTTTCGGTTTTGAGCTACTTCTCAGAATTGAAAATTGAGAATAGATTTGGATGTCCCATTTGTAGACATGCGCGCACAACAACTTTCATGACGTTACGAGCTAATTTCACACCCTTAAATCCCAAGTCTAGCGAAAACGCATGGTGACGTTTTGACTTTGACCAACATCTGGGAATTGAAATTTGACAATAGATTTGGATGTCCCATTGGTAGACAAGCGTGCACGTTCGTAGACAAGTGCGCACACCAGCATTCGTGACGTTCTGAGTTATTTTCCTGCTCTTTATACCCATTTCTAGCGAAAATGCACGGTCGAATTTTGGCTTTCACCAACATCTCGAAATTGAAAATTGAGCATAGATCTGGATGACCCGTTGGTAAACAAGTGCGCACGCCAACTTTCGTGACGTTCCGAGCTATTTTCCCACCCTTTAAGCACAAGTCTAGCGAAAACGCACGGCCAAGTATTAACTTTGACCAACTTCCCGGAATTGAAATTTGAGAATAGTTTTGGATGTCCCATTGGTAGACAAGAGTCCACACCAACTTTCGTGACGTTCCGAGCTATTTTCTGCCCCTTTAAGCCCAATTCTAGCGAAAGCGTACGGTCGAGTTTCGACTTTCACCAACTTCTTAGAATTGAAAATTGAGCATCGATTTAGATGTCCCATTTGTAGACATTCGCGCACAACAACTTTCGTGACATTACGAGCTAATTTCACACCCTTTAAGCTCAAGTCTAGCGAAAACGCATGGTGGCGTTTCGACTTTGACCAACTTCTCGGAATTTAAATTTGACAATAGATTTGGATGTGCCGTTGGTAGACAAGTGCGCACGCCAACTTTCGTGACATTTCGAGCTGTTTTCCCACCCTTTAAACCCAAGTTTAGCGAACACGCACGGTCGAGTTTCAACTTTGACCAACTTCTCGGAATTGAAATTTGAGAATAGATTTGGATGTCCCATTGGTAGACAACTGTCCACACCAACTTTCGTGACGTTTCAAGCTATTTTCTCCCCCTTTAAGCCCAGCTCTAGAGAAAACGCATAGTCGCGTTTCGGTTTTGGCCTACTTCTCAGAATTTGAAATTGAGAATAGATTTGGATGTCCCATTTGTAGACATGCATGCACAACAACTTTCATGACGTTGCGAGCTAATTTCACAACCTTAAATCCTGAGTCTAGCGAAAACGCATGGTGGCATTTTGACTTTGACCATCATCTGGGAATTGAAATTTGACAATAGATTTGGTTGTCCCATTGGTAGACAAGCGTGCACGCCAACTTGCATGATGTTCTGAGCTATTTTCTCCCCCTTTAAGCCCAAGTCTAGCGAAAATGCACGGTCGAGTTTTGACTTTGACCAACTTATCGGAATTGAAATTTGAGAATAGTTTTGGATGTCCCATTGGTAGACAAGTGCGCATGCCAACGTTTGTGAAATTTCGAGCTATTTTCTCTCACTTTAAGCACAAGTCTAGCGAAAACGCACAGTCGAGTTTCAACTTTGACCAACTTCTCCGAATTGAAAATTGAGCATATATTTGGATGTCCCGTTGGTAGACAGGTGCGCATGCCAACTTTCGTGACGTTCCGAGCTATTTTCTCCCCCTTTAAGCCCAAGTCTACCGAAAACGCACGGTCGAGTTTCGACTTTGACCAACTTCTCGGAATTGAAAATTGAGCATAGATTTGGATGTCCCGTTGGTAGATGAGTGCGCATGCTAACTTTCGTGACGTTCCAAGCTATTTTCTCCCACTTTGAGCCCAAGTCTAGTGAAAACGTACGGTCGAGTTTCGACTTTGACCTACTTTGCGGAAGCAAAAATTGAGCATGTATTTGGGTGTCCCATTGGTAGACAAGTGCGCATGCCAACTGTCGTGACGTTCCGAGCGAAAACACATGGTCGAATTTTGACTTTCACCAACTTCTTGGAATTGAAAATTGAGCATAGATTTGGATGTCCCGTTGGTAAACAAATGCGCATGCCAACTTTCGTGACGTTTAGAGCTATTTTCTCATGTTTTAAGCCCAAGTCTAGCGAAAACGCACCGTCGATTTTCATCTTTGACCAACTTCTTGGAATTTAAATTTGAGAATAGATTTGGATGTCACATTGGTAGACAAGCGTCGCTGCCAAATTTTGTGACGTTTCGAGCTTTTTTCTCCCCCTTTAAGCCCAACTCTAGCGAAAACGCACGGTCGAGTTTCAACTTTTACCAACTTCTCGGAATTGAAATTTGAAACTAGTTTTCGATGTACCATTGGTAGACAAGCGTCCACACCAACTTTCGTGACGTTCCGAGCTATTTTCTCCCCGTTTAAGCCCAACTCTACAGAAAAAGCACGGTCGCGTTTCGGCTTTGACCTACTTCTCGGAATTGAAAATTGAGAATAGATTTGGATGTCCCGTTTGTAGACATGCGCGCACAACAACTTTCATGACGTTACAAGCTAATTTCACACCCTTTAAGCTCAAGTCCAGCGAAAACGCATGTTCTCGTTTCGACTTTGACAAACTTCTGGGAATTGAAATTTGAGAATAGATTTGGATGTCCCGTTGGTAGACAAGTGCACATGCCAACTTTCGTGACGTTTCGAGCTAGTTTTCCACCCTTTAAGCCCAAGTCTAGCGAAAACGCACGGTCGAATTTCAACTTTGGCCAACTTCTTGGAATTGAAATTTGAGAATAGTTTTGGATGTCCCATTGGTAAACAAGCGTCCACACCAACTTTTGTGACGTTCCGAACTATTTTCTCCCCCTTTAAGCCCAACTCTAGAGAAAATGCACAGTCGCATTTCAGCTTTGACCTACTTCTCGGAATTGAAAATTGAGAATAGATTTGGATGTCCCATTTGTAGACATGCACACACAAATAATTTCGTGACGTTACGAGCTAATTTCACACCCTTTAAGCTCAAGTCGAGTGAAAACTCACAGTGGCGTTTCGACTTTGACCAACTTCTCGGAATTGAAAATTGAGCATAGATTTAGATGTCCCATTGGTAGACAAGTGCGCACGCCAAATTTCGTGACGTTCAGAGCTATTTTCACCCACTTTAAGCCCAAGTCTAGCGAAAACGCTCGGTTGAATTTTGACTTTCACCTACTTTGCGGAATTAAAAATTGAGCATATATTTGGATGTCCCATTGGTAGACAAGTGCATACGCCAACATTCGTGACGTTCTGAGCTATTCTCCCACTCTTTATTCCCATGTCTAGCGAAAACGCACGGTCGAATTTTGACTTTCACCAACTTCTCAGAATTGAAAATTCAGCATAGATTTGGATGTCCCGTTGGTAAACAAGTGCACATGCCAACTTTCGTGACGTTCCGAGCTATTTTCCCACCTTTAAGCCCAAGTCTAGCGAACACGAACGACCAAGTTTCAACTTTGACCAACTTCTCGGAATTTAAATTTGAGGATAGAATTGGATGTCCCATTGGTAGACAAGTGTCCATGCCAGCTTTCGTGACGTTCCGAGCTATTTTCTCCCACTTTAAGCCCAACTCTAGCTAAAACGCACGGTCGAGTTTCGACTTTGACCTACTTTGCGGAATTGAAAATTCAGCATATATTTGGATGTCCCGTTGGTAGACAAGTGCGCACGCCAACATTCGTGACGTTCCGAGTTATTTTCCCACTCTTTATACCCATGTCTAGCGAAAACACACGGTCGAATTTTGACTTTCACCAACTTCTCTGAATTTAAAATTGAGCATAGATTTGGATGTCCCGTTGGTAAACAAGTGCGCACGCCAACTTTCATGATGTTCCGAGCTATTTTCCCACGCTTTATGCCCAAGTCTAGTGAAAACGCATGGCCAAGTTTCAACTTCGACCAACTTCTCGGAATTTAAATTTGAGGTTAGAATTGGATATCCCATTGGTAGACAAGCGTCCATGCCAACTTTCATGACGTTCAGAGCTATTTTCTCCCACTTTATGCCCAAGTCTAGCGAAAACGCACGGCCGAGTTTCGACTTTGAACTACTTTGCGGAATTGAAAATTGAGCATATATTTGGATGTCCCGTTGGTAGACAAGTGCGCACACCAACATTCGTGACCTTCCGAGCTATTTTCCCACTCTTTATACCCATGTCTAGCGAAAACTCACGGTCGAATTTCGACTTTCACCAACTTCTCGGAATTGAAAATTGAGCATAGAGCTGGATGTCCAGTTGGTAAACAAGTGCGCACGCCAACTTTCGTGACGTTCTGAGTTATTTTCCCACCCTTTAAGCCCAAGTCTAGCGAAAACACACGGCCAAGTTTCAACTTTGACCAACTTCCCGGAATTGAAATTTGAGAATAGTTTTTTATGTCCCTTTGGTAGACAAGAGTCCACACCAACTTTCGTGACATTCCGAGCTATTTTCTCCCCCTTTAAGCCCAACTCTAGTGAAAACGTACGGTCGAGTTTCGACTTTCACCAACTTCTCATAATTGAAAATTGAGCATAGATTTAGATGTCCCATTTGTAGACATTCGCGCACAACAACTTTCATGACATTACAAGCTAATTTCACACCCTTTAAGCTCAAGTCTAGCGAAAACGCATGGTGGCGTTTCGACTTTGACCAACTTCTCGGAATTGAAATTTGAGAATAGATTTGGATGTGCCATTGGTAGACAAGTGCGCACACCAACTTTCGTGACGTTTCGAGCTATTTTCCCACCCTTTAAGCCCAAGTCTAGCGAACACGCACGATCGAGTTTCAACTTTGACCAACTTCTCGGAATTGAAATTTAAGAATAGATTTGGATGTCCCATTGGTAGACAAGCGTCCACACCAACTTTCGCGACGTTCCGAGCTATTTTCTCCCACTTTAAGCCCAACTCTAGAGAAAATGCATAGTCGCGTTTCGGTTTTGACCTACTTCTCAGAATTGAAAATTGAGAATAGATTTGGATGTCCCATTTGTAAACATGCGCGCACAACAACTTTCATGACGTTACGAGCTAATTTCACACCCTTAAATCCCAAGTCTAGCGAAAACGCATGGTGGCATTTTGACTTTGACCAACATCTGGGAATTGAAAATTGACCATAGATTTTGATGTCCTGTTGGTAGAGAAGCGTGCACGCCAACTTGCGTGACGTTCCGAGATATTTTCTCCCCCTTTAAGCCCAAGTCTACCGAAAACGAACGGTCGAGTTTCGACTTTGACCAACTTCTCGGAATTGAAAATTAAGCATAGATTTGAATGTCCCACGCTAACTTTCGTGACGTTCCGAGCTATTTTGTCACCTTTTAAGCCCAATTCTAGCGAAAACGCACGGTCGATTTTCATCTTTGACCAACTTCTTGGAATTTAAATTTGAGAATATATTTGGATGTCACATTGGTAGACAAGCGTCCCTGCCAACGTTTGTGATGTTTCGAGCTTTTTTCTCCCCCTTTAAGCCCAAGTCTAGCGAAAACGCACGGTCGAGTTTCAACTTCGACCAACTTCTCGGAATTGAAATTTGAAAATAGTTTTGGATGTACCATTGGTAGACAAGCGTCCACACCAACTTTCGTGACGTTCCGAGCTATTTTCTTCCTATTTAAGCCCAACTCTACAGAAAACGCACGGTCGTGTTTTGGCTTTGACCTACTTCTCGGAATTGAAAATTGAGAATAGATTTGGATGTCCCGTTTGTAGACATGCATGCACAACAACTTTCATGACATTACAAGCTAATTTCACACCCTTTAAGCTCAAGTGCATCGAAAACGCATGGTCGCGTTTTGACTTTGACAAACTTCTGGGAATTGAAATTTGAGAATAGATTTGGATTTCCCATTGGTAGACAAGTGCGCATGCCAACTTTCGTGACGTTCCGAGCTATTTTTCCACCCTTTAAGCCCAAGTCTAGCGAAAACGCACGGTTGAATTTCAACTTTGACCAACTTCTCGGAATTGAAATTTGAGAATAGTTTTGGAAGTCCCATTGGTAAACAAGCGTCCACACCAACTTTTGTGACGTTATGAGCTATTTTCTCCCCCTTTAAGCACAACTCTAGAGAAAATGCACGGTCGCGTTTCGGCTTTGACCTACTTCTCGGAATTGAAAATTGATAATAGATTTGGATGTCCCATTTGTAGACATGCACACACAACAACTTTCATGACGTTACGAGCTAATTTCACACCCTTTAAGCTCAAGTCTAGTGAAAATGCACGGTGGCATTTCGACTTTGACCAACTTCTCGGAATTGAAAATTGAGCATAGATTTGGATGTCCCGTTGGTAGACAAGTGCGCACGCCAAATTTCGTGACGTTCTGAGCTATTTTCTCACCCTTTGAGCCCAAGTCTAGTGAAAACGCACGGTCGATTTTCAACTTTGACCAACTTCTCGGAATTCAAATTTGAGAATAGATTTGGATGTCCCATTGGTAGACAAGTGCACACAGTTGTGTTTCGGCTTTGACCTACTTCTCGGAATTGAAAATTGAGAATAGATTTGGATGTCCCATTTGTAGACATTCGCGCACAACAACTTTAAGTGACATTACGAGCTAATTTCACACCCTTTAAGCTCAAGTCTAGCGAAAACGCATGGTGGCATTTTGACTTTGACCAACTTCTCGGAATTGAAATTTGAGAATAGATTTGGATGTGCCGTTGGTAGACAAGTGCGCACGCCAAATTTCGTGACGTTTCGAGCTATATTCCCACCCTTTAAGACCAAGTCTAGCGAACACGCACGGTCGAGTTTCAACTTTGACCAACTTCTTGGAATTGAAATTTGACAATAGATTTGGATGTCCCATTGGTAGACAAGCGTCCACACCAACTTTCCGACGTTCCGAGCTATTTCTCCCCCTTTAAGCCCAACTCTAGAGAAAATGCATAGTCGCGTTTTGGTTTTGACCTACTTCTCAGAATTGAAAATTGAGAATAGATTTGGATGTCCCATTTGTAGACATGCGCGCACAACAACTTTCATGACGTTACGAGCTAATTTCACACCATTAAATCCCGAGTCTAGCGAAAACGCATGGTGGCATTTTGACTTTCACCAACATCTGGGAATTGATATTTGACAATAGATTTGGATGTCCCATTGGTAGACAAGTGTGCACGCCAACTTGCATGACGTTCCAAGCTATTTTCTCCCCCTTTAATCCCAAGTCTAGCGAAAACGCACGGTCGAGTTTCGACTTTGACCAACTTCTCGGAAGTGAAATTTGAGAATAGTTTTGGATGTCCCATTGGTAGACAAGTGCGCATGCAAACTTTCGTGACGTTTCGAGCTATTTTCTCTCACTTTAAGCGCATGTCTAGCGAAAACGCATGGTTGAGTTTCAACTTTGACCAACTTCTCGGAATTGAAAATTGAGCATAGATTTTGATGTCCTGTTGGTAGAGAAGTGCACATGCCAAGTTTCGTGACGTTCCGAGCTACTTTCCACCCTTTGAGCCCAAGTCTAGCGACAATGCACGGTCAAGTTTCAACTCTGACCAACTTCTCGGAATTTAAATTTGAGGATAGAATTGGATGTCCCATTGGTAGACAAGCGTCCAACTCTACAGAAAAGGCACGGCCGCGCTTCGGCTTTGACCTACTTCTCGGAATTGAAAATTGAGAATAGATTTTGATGTCCTGTTTATAGACATGCGCGCACAACAACTTTCATGACGTTACAAGCTAATTTTGGATGTACCATTGGTAGAGAAGTGTCCATGCCAACTTTCGTGACGTTCAGAGCTATTTTCTCCCACTTTAAGCCCAAGTCTAGCGAAAACGCACGGTCGAGTTTCAACTTTGACCAACTTCTCGGAATTGAAATTTGAGAATAGATTTGGATGTCCCATTGGTAGACAAGCGTTCACATCAACTTTCGCGACGTTCTGAGCTATTTTCTCCCCCTTTAAGCCCAACTCTAGAGAAAACGCATAGTCGCGTTTCGGTTTTGACCTACTTCTCAGAATTGAAAATTGAGAATAGATTTGGATGTCCCATTTGTAGACATGCGCGCACAACAACTTTCATGACGTTACGAGCTAATTTCACACCCTTAAATCCCGAGTCTAGCGAAAACGCATGGTGGCGTTTTGACTTTGACCAACATTTGGGAATTGAAAATTGAGCATAGATTTTGATGTCCTGTTGGTAGACAAGTGCACAGGCCAACTTTCGTTACGTTCCGAGCTACTTTCCACCCTTTAATCCCAAGTCTACGACAACGCACGGTCGAGTTTCAACTTTGACCAACTTCTCGGAATTCAAATTTGAAAATAGTTTTGGATGTACCATTGGTAGACAAGTGCGCATGCCAACTTTCGTGACGTTTCGAGCTATTTTCTCTCACTTTAAGCGCAAGTCTAGCGAAAACTCATGGTCGAGTTTCAACTTTGACCACCTTCTCCGAATTGAAAATTAAGGATATATTTGGATGTCTCGTTGGTAGACAAGTGCGCACGCCAACTTTCATGATGTTCCGAGCTATTTTCTCACCCTTTGAGCCCAAGTCTAGTGAAAACGCATGGTCGATTTTCAACTTTGACCAACTTCTCAGAATTTAAATTTGAGAATAGATTTGGATGTCCCATTGGTAGACAAGCATCCATGCCAACTTTCATGACGTTCTGAGCTATTTTCTCCCCCTTTAAGCCCAACTCTAGCGAAAACGTACGGTCGAGTTTCGACTTTCACCAACTTCTCAGAATTTAAAATTGAGCATAGATTTAGATGTCCCATTTGTAGACATTCGTGCACAACAACTTTTGTGACATTATGAGCTAATTTCACACCCTTTAAGCTCAAATCTAGCGAAAACGCATGGTGGCGTTTCGACTTTGACCAACTTCTTGGAATTGAATTTAAGAATAGATTTGGATGTGCCGTTGGTAGACAAGTGCGCACGCCAACTTTCGTTACGTTTCGAGCTATTTTCCCACCCTTTAAGCCCAAGTCTAGCGAACATGCACGGTCGAGTTTCAACTTTGACCAACTTCTCAGAATTGAAATTTGTGAATATATTTGGATGTCCCATTGGTAGACAAGCATCCACACCAACTTTCGCGACGTTCTGAGCTATTTCCCCCCCCTTTAAGCGCAACTCTAGAGAAAATGCATAGTCGCGTTTTGGTTTTGACCTACTTCTCAGAATTGAAAATTGAGAATAGATTTGGATGTCCCATTTGTAGACATGCGCGCACAACAACTTTCATGACGTTACGAGCTAATTTCACAGCCTTAAATACCGAGTCTAGCGAAAACGCATGGTGGCGTTTTACTTTGACCAACATCTGGGAATTGAAATTTGACAATAGATTTGGATGTCCGATTGGTAGAGAAGCGTGCATGCCAACTTGCATGACGTTCCGAGCTATTTTCTCCCCCTTTAAGCCCAAGTCTAGCGAAAACACACGGTTGAGTTTCGACTTTGACCTACTTTGTGGAATCCAAAATTGAGCATATATTTGGATGTCCCGTTGGTAGACAAGTGCGCACGCCAAGTTTTGTGACGTTCCGAGCTATGTTCTCCCCCTTTAAGCCCAAGTCTACCGAAAACGCACGGTGGAGTTTCGACTTTGACCAACTTCTCGGAATTGAAAATTGAGCATAGATTTGAATGTCCCATGCTAACTTTCGTGACGTTCCGAGCTATTTTCTCACCTTTTAAGCCCAATTCTAGCGAAAACGCACGGTCGATTTTCATCTTTGACCAACTTCTTGCAATTTAAATTTGAGAATAGATTTGGATGTCACATTGGTAGACAACCGTCCCTGCGAACGTTTGTGATGTTTCGAGCTTTTTTCTCCCCCTTTAAGCCCAAGTCTAGCGAAAACGCACGGTCGAGTTTCAACTTTGACCAACTTCTCGGAATTAAAATTTGAAAATAGTTTTGGATGTACCATTGGTAGACAAGCGTCCACACCAACTTTCGTGACGTTCCGACCTATTTTCTCCCCGTTTAAGCCCAACTCTACAGAAAATGCACGTTGCGTTTTAGCTATGACCTACTTCTCGGAATTGAAAATTGAGAATAGATTTGGATGTCCCGTTTGTAGACATGCGTGCACAAAAACTTTCATGACCTTATAAGCTAATTTCACACCCTTTAAGCTCAAGTCCAGCGAAAACGCATGGTCACGTTTTGACTTTGACAAACTTCTGGGAATTGAAATTTGAGAATAGATTTGGATGTCCCGTTGGTAGACAAGTGCGCATGCGAACTTTCGTGACGTTCCGAGCTATTTTTCCACCCTTTAAGCCCAAGTCTAGCGAAAATGCACGGTCGAATTTCAACTTTGACCAACTTCTCGGAATTGAAATTTGAGAATAGTTTTGGAAGTCCCATTGGTAAACAAGCGTCCACACCAACTTTTGTGACGTTACGAGCTATTTTCTCCCCCTTTAAGCCCAACTCTAGAGAAAATGCACGGTCGCGTTTCGGCTTTGACGTACTTCTCGGAATTGAAAATTGAGAATAGATTTGGATGTCCCATTTGTATACATGCACACACAACAACTTTCATGACGTTACGAGATAATTTCACACCCTTTAAGCTCAAGTCTAGTGAAAATGCACGGTGGCATTTCGACTTTGACCAACTTCTCAGAATTGAAAATTGAGCATAGATTTGGATGTCCCGTTGGTAGACAAGTGCGCACGCCAAATTTCGTGATGTTCCGAGCTATTTTCTCACCCTTTGAGCCCAAGTCTAGTGAAAACGTACGGTCGATTTTCAACTTTGACCAACTTCTCGGAATGCAAATTTGAGAATAGATTTGGATGTCCCATTGGTACACAAGTGCGCACGCCAACATTCGTGACGTTCCAAGCTATTTTCCCACTCTTTATACCCATGTCTAGCGAAAATGCACGGTCGAATTTCATCTTTCACCAACTTATCGGAATTGAAAATTGAGCATAGATTTGGATGTCCCATTGGCAAACAAGTGTGGACGCCAACTTTCGTGACGTTCCTAGCTATTTTCCCAACTTTAAGCCCAAGTCTTGCGAAGACAAACGGCCAAGTTTCAACTTTGACCAACTTCTCGGAATTTAAATTTGAGGATAGAATTGGATGTCCCATTGGTAGACAAGCGTCCATGCCGACTTTCGTGACGTTCAGAGCTATTTTCTCCCACTTTAAGCCCAAGTCTATTGAAAACGCACGACCGAGTTTCGACTTTGACCTACTTTGCGGAATTGAAAATTGAGCATATATTTGGATGTCCAGTTGGTAGACAAGTGCGCACGCCAACATTCGTGACGTTACGAGCTATTTTCCCACTCTTTATACCCATGTCTAGCGAAAACGCACGGTCGAATTTTGACTTTTACCAACTTCTCGGAATTGAAAATTGAGCATAGATTTGGATGTCCCATTGGTAAACAAGTGCGCACGCCAACTTTCGTGACGTTCCGAGCTATTTTCCCACCCTTTAAGCCCAAGTCTAGCGAAAACGCACGGGCAAGTTTAAACTTTTACCAACTTCCCGGAATTGAAATTTGAGAATAGTTTTTGATGTCCCATTGGTAGACAAGAGTCCACACCAACTTTCGTGACGTTCCGAGCTATTTTCTCCCACTTTAAGCCCAAGTCTAGCGAAAATGCACGGTCGAGTTTCGACTTTGACCTACTTTGTGGAATTGAAAATTGAGCATATATTTGGATGTCCCGTTGGTAGACAAGTGCGCACACCAACATTCGTGACGTTCTGAGTTATTTTCCTGCTCTTTATACCCATGTCTAGCAAAAACGCATGGTCGAATTTCGACTTTCACTAACATCTCCTTTGCAGTTGGTCTTGTATCTCGGTTCTCTCAGGATCCTCATGAGAGTCATTGGAAGGTAGCTAAGCGCATTCTTAAGTATCTTCAGGGGACTTCCAAGTTCGGCATTCAGTACACAGCTGGTTCTTCTCAGCTTGAGGGTTTCACTGATTCTAAATATACACATACACATTGTCTTTTGTTAGTAAATATCCTACTAGCACAACCAATTAATTTGTGGCCATGAATAAGTTATATGTGACTTGTTCTTCATATTTAGTTGTAATAACGTGTTTTCTAATTGTTTCTTAAGACATTATATTCAAGTTCTAGTAGTTATTCTTATTTAAACAACAAAATTAGTGTTTAAGATCTAATTAACATGATAGGCGTTTATAGGTAAATAGGAATTTATATCTTAGAATTTGGGCATGGACTACCATCTATGCCGCAAGTGTACTATCCAAATTGATTTTAGGATGTTGTTCAAAATTCCAAATAAACAATAATAAAAAGAGAAATATAAAAAAAAAGTGGTAGGTGATGCATGGATAACTCTAATGTGGGCGATAACTTGTAGCTAGGCATGGATAAATGGGAGCTAACAATTATAATAAAAAAGAAATATAAAAAATAACTTGTAGCATGGATGCATGAATAATTTGGGTAGTTGATGGTAGATAATTGGAAGAAGTTGGGTGATAACATGTAGCTAGACATAAATAACTAGTAGGTGAATAGTTATCAAATTAATTTCATAGCATCAATATCCATGAAAGAGAGCCCATCTTTTACAATCAACTTTGACCATGGAACTTGTGACTATGTTTCTTGGCCCATATATATATCTTGTTAAAAAACAAAAGTGAATCCAAAGTTGAATATCTTTTAAGGAACACAAACTTTGACCCAAGTTTCATTTATATTATTCAATTACAAATATATATTTTATATCTTACAAGTGGTGCCTCATATAATGATTGATTGATTGTGATGTAATTATGCTTGTTGCTAGAACTTCCATTCACTTTTTGTAAAAAATAAAAATCTCTTAACCACCAAACATTGCAAAATACCCCTTTTACATATTTTTAAAAGATGCCCATTAAACATTCCAAAATACCCTTTATACATTCTTTTTAAAAGATGCTCATTTCTAGATAGAATACATATATGTGAATCTTGACAATGTATCATAAATTTTGAATATCCTTTTATATAGAACAAATTATTATTGTACATTAATTAAGAAAAATGATTGATAGCAACGTATAAACTTTAATATACCTTAGTTTTTATATAATTAATTGATAATTTATAATAAAAGGTAACTCTTATTAATACAATAAATAATTCATTGAAAAAAAAGACTTAAAATTTTGTAATCCCTAGTTCAAAACCTTTATCAAAGACAACAGCTCTAGCTTGAAAGCTCTTGTATGAACTGTATATGGCATTTTCTATTGAAAGTTCAAATCACAAATAAGAATCCCTAAACCAAAACACAAATAGGAATCTTCAATAGAGCTGTTAATATGAATCATGGCATAGCTTTGTACTTAACATCATAATATAGGAATAGCTCTGCTTTGCTTCTTATTACATGTATCCAAGCTACACGCAAAATAAAAAGACCCACCCTGCAAATATTCTATCGGCGGAGGCAGCGAATACTTGGGCCTGACATAAGGCTTATGACTGCTTCCCACGGGAGATCTCGGCACAAGTGGTGGATGCCTAGAGGTTCTTAGAGTTCTCTCGCTTGATCTCTTTTCTGCAACTAAATAATTCATATAAAAAGATTTATTAGAAAGATATTGTGAGATGGCTTGAAAAAACTAATTTGATTTTGCGAGTTGGAATACAATCATACCTGTTGGTGGTGGAAAGTAAAGATCATCATCAATAAGAGAGGAAGAATAAGCGGCGAGCGTTCGAGCTTCTGTTGTCACAGTCAAACCCATGGTAGCATAACTAGCGAAGCATAGGACATATTCTTTGAGTCTACAGATTGAAAAGATATTGCGCAGACATATTCTTGCAGCAGTTTATCTTTTGACATTGTTTATGGCAGATCTTCAGTTATATTTGTAGAGTTGTTTATTTGCAGATCTTCAGCATTCAAATTATGCAAGTCAATAAATTATTTAAAAAATTTAAAGAAGTGTAAAAAGGAGAAATTAAAAAAATTAAAAATTAAAAACAAGAAAATAAAAATAATATTCAAATTAAAAAAAAAAACAAAAACAAAGTGGAATTGAATATTTTGAAAAGCTTATAACGGATTTCTTGACAAACGCACCTCGATTTTTTTTGTTGAAAATCGGCGCGGTATAGTAGCAATTTTTGGAATTCTATTATTTTTAGTATCCGCTCCTGTGACAGTGGAGGACGGATGGCAGCATATATATATGTCCGAGTTTGTAATTGCTTAGTTTGTGTACCTACTTTGTCATTTGCACGCTGCGTTTTGATTTGAATTTGAATTTCGAAGCAAGAATTAGGGATGCCATGGAGCTGTAATAGTGGAGGGCCAGGTCCATCATCACAGGTATGTCTTTCTCTGTATCTTTTTATATTCATGGTTTTCTTATAATAGGAATAGAAATTGTAGGTTGAATTCACGATACATTCATGGTTTTCTTAGAATAGGAATAGAAATTGTAGGTTGAATTCAAGAATTAAGGATACTGTGGAGGTGTAATAGCGGAGGTTATCTTTTTTGAATTTCAAAGCAGGAATTAAGGAGGTTTTCTTTTTTGAATTTTCTGCCCCTTTAAGCCCAACTCTAGCGAAAACGTACGGTCGACGTTCCGAGCTATTTTCTCACCTTTTAAGCCCAAGTCTAGCGAAAACACACGGTCTATTTTCATCTTTGACCAACTTCTTGGAATTTAAATTTGAGAATAGATTTGGATGTCACATTGGTAGACAAGCGTCCCTGCCAACTTTTGTGACGTTTCAAGCTTTTTTCTCCCCCTTTAAGCCCAAGTCTAGCGCAAACGCACGGCCGAGTTTCAACTTTGACCAACTTCTCGGAATTGAAATTTGAAAATAGTTTAGGATGTACCATTGGTAGACAAGCATCCACACCAAATTTCGTGACGTTCCGAGCTATTTTCTCCCCGTTTAAGCCGAACTCTACAAAAAACGCACGGTCGCGTTTTGGCTTTGACCTACTTCTCGGAATTGAAAATTGAGAATAGATTTGGATGTCCCGTTTGTAGACATGCACGCACAATAACTTTCATGACGTTACAAGCTAATTTCACACCCTTTAAGCTCAAGTCCAGTGAAAACGCATGGCCGCATTTCGACTTTGAGAAACTTCTTGGAATTGAAATTTGAGAATAGATTTGGATGTCCCATTGGTAGACAAGTGCGCATGCCAACTTTCGTGACGTTCCGAGCTATTTTTCCACCCTTTAAGCCCAAGTCTAGCGAAAACGCACGGTCAAATTTCAACCTTGACCAACTTCTCGGAATTAAAATTTGAGAATAGTTTTGGATGTCCCATTGGTAAACAAGCGTCCACACCAACTTTTGTGACGTTCCGAGTTATTTCCTCCCCCTTTAAGCCCAACTCTAGAGAAAATGCACGGTCACGTTTCGGCTTTGACCTACTTCTTGGAATTGAAAATTGAGAATAGATTTGGATGTCCCATTTGTAGACATGCACACACAACAACTTTCGTGACGTTACGAGCTAATTTCACACGCTTTAAGCTCAAGTCTAGTGAAAACGCACGGTGGCGTTTCGACTTTGACCAACTTCTCGGAATTGAAAATTAAGCATAGATTTGGATGTCCCGTAGGTAGACAAGTGCGCATGCCAAATTTCGTGACGTTCCGAGCTATTTTCTCACCCTTTGAGCCCAAGTTTAGTGAAAACCCACGGTCGATTTTCAACTTTGACCAACTTCTCGGAATTTAAATTTGAGAATAGATTTGGATGTCCCATTGTTAGACAAGCATCTATGCCAACTTTTGTGACGTTCAGAGCTATTTTCACCCACTTTAATCCCAAGTCTAGCGAAAATGCACGGTGGAATTTCAACTTTGATCTACTTTGCAGAATTAAAAATTGAGCATATATTTCGATGTCCCTTTGGTTGACAAGTGCGCACGCCAACATTCGTGATATTCCGAGCTATTTTCCGACTCTTTATACCAATGTCTAGCGAAAACGCACGGTCGAATTTCGACTTTCACCAACTTCTCGGAATTGAAAATTGAGGATAGATCTGGATGTCCCGTTGGTAAACAAGTGCGCACGCCAATTTTCGTGACGTTCCGAGCTATTTTCCCACCCTTTAAGCCCAAGTCTAGCGAAGATGAATGGCCAAGTTTCAACTTTGACCAACTTCTCGGAATTTAAATTTGAGGATAGAATTGGATGTCCCATTGGTAGACAAGCGTCCATGCCAACTTTCGTGACGTTCAGAGCTATTTTCTCCCACTTTAACCCCAAGTCTAGCGAAAACGCACGGTCGAGTTTCGACTTTGACCTACTTTGCGGAATTGAAAATTGAGCATATATTTGGATGTCCCGTTGGTAGACAAGTGCGCACGCCAACATTCGTGACGTTCCGAGCTATTTTCCCACTCTTTATACCCATGTCTAGCGAAAATGCACGGTTGAATTTTGACTTTCAACAACTTCTCGGAATTGAAAATTGAGCATAGATCTGGATGTCCCATTGGTAAACAAGTGCGCACGCCAACTTTCGTGACGTTCCGAGCTATTTTCCCACCCTTTAAGCCCAAGTCTAGCGAAAACGCACGGCCAAGTTTCAACTTTGACCAACTTCCCGGAATTGAAATTTGAGCATAGATTTAGATGTCCCATTTGTAGACATTCGCGCACAACAACTTTCGTGACATTACGAGCTAATTTCACACCCTTTAAGCTCAAGTTTAGTGAAAACGCATGGTGGCATTTCGACTTTGACCAACTTCTCAGAATTGAAATTCGAGAATAGATTTGGATGTGTCGTTGGTAGACAAGTGTGCACGCCAACTTTCATGACGTTTCGAGGTATTTTCCCACCCTTTAAGCCCAAGTCTAGCGAACATGCACGGTCGAGTTTCAACTTTGACCAACTTCTCGGAATTGAAATTTGAAAATAGATTTGGATGTCCCATTGGTAGACAAGCGTCCACACCAACTTTCGCGACGTTCCGAGCTATTTTCTCCCCCTTTAAGCCCAACTCTAGCGAAGACGAACGGCCAAGTTTCAACTTTGACCAACTTCTTGGAATTTAAATTTGAGGATAGAATTGGATGTCCCATTGGTAGACAAGCGTCCATGCCAACTTTCGTGATGTTCAGAGCTATTTTCTCCCACTTTAAGCCCAACTATAACGATAACGTACGCTCGAGTTTCGACTTTCACCAACTTCTCAGAATTGAAAATTGAGCATAGATTTAGATGTCCCATTTGTAGACATTCACGCACAACAACTTTCGTGACATTACGAGCTAATTTCACACCCTTTAAGCTCAAATCTAGCGAAAATGCATGGTGGCGTTTCGACTTTGACTAACTTCTCGGAATTGAAATTTGAGAATAGATTTGGATGTGCCGTTGGTAGACAAGTGCGTACGCCAAGTTTCGTGGCGTTTCGAGCTATTTTCCCACCCTTTAAGCCCAAGTCTAGCGAACACGCACGGTCGAGTTTCAACTTTGACCAACTTCTCGGAATTGAAATTTGAGAATAGATTTGGATTTCCCATTGGTAGACAATCGTCCACACCAACTTTCGCGACGTTCCGAGCTATTTTCCCCCCCTTTAAGCCCAACTCTAGAGAGAAAGCATAGTCGCGTTTCGGTTTTGAGCTACTTCTCAGAATTGAAAATTGAGAATAGATTTGGATGTCCCATTTGTAGACATGCACGCACAACAACTTTCATGATGTTACGAGCTAATTTCACACCCTTAAATCCTGAGTCTAGCGAAAACGCATGGTGGCGTTTTGACTTTGACCAACATCTGGGAATTGAAATTTGACAATAGATTTGGATGTCCCATTCGTAGACAAGTGCGCATGCCAACTTTCGTGACGTTTCGAGCTATTTTCTCTCACTTTAAGCGCATGTCTAGCGAAAACGCATGGTCGAGTTTCGACTTTGACCAACTTCTCGGAATTCAAAATTTGAGAATAGTTTTGGATGTCCCATTGGCAGACAAGTGCGCATGCCAACTTTCGTGACGTTTCGAGCTATTTTCTCTCACTTTAAGCACAAGTCTAGCGAAAACGCACGGTCGAGTTTCAACTTTGACCAACTTCTCCGAATTGAAAATTGAGCATATATTTGGATGTCCCGTTGGTAGACATGTGCGCATGCCAACTTTCGTGACATTTCGAGCTATTTTCTCCCCCTTTAAGCCCAAGTCTACCGAAAACGCACGGTCGAGTTTCGACTTTGACCAACTTCTCGGAATTGAAAATTGAGCATAGATTTGGATGTCCCGTTGGTAGACGAGTGCGCATGCTAGCTTTCGTGACGTTCCAAGCTATTTTATCCCACTATAAGCCCAAGTCTAGCGAAAACGTACGGTCGAGTTTCGACTTTGACCTACTTTGCGGAAGCAAAAATTGAGCATATATTTGGATGTCCCATTGGTAGACAAGTGCGCACGCCAACTGTCATGACGTTGCGAGCTATTTTCCCACTCTTTATACCCATGTCTAGCGAAAACACACGGTCGAATTTTGGCTTTCACCAACTTCTCGGAATTGAAAATTGAGCATATATTTGGATGTCCCGTTGGTAAACAAATGCGCACACCAACTCTCGTGACGTTCCGAGCTATTTTCTGACGTTTTAAGCCCAAGTCTAGCGAAAACGCACCGTCGATTTTCATATTTGACCAACTTCTTGGAATTTAAATTTGAGAATAGATTTGGATGTCACATTGGTAGACAAGCGTCGCTGCCAAATTATGTGACGTTTCGAGCTTTTTTCTCCCCCTTTAAGCCCAAGTCTAGCGAAAACGCACGGTCGAGTTTCAACTTTGACCAACTTCTCGGAATTGAAATTTGAAACTAGTTTGGATGTACCATTGGTAGACAAGCATCCACACCAACTTTCATGACGTTCTGAGCTATTTTCTCCCCGTTTAAGCCCAACTCTACAGAAAATGCACGGTCGCGTTTCGGCTTTGACCTACTTCTCGGAATTGAAAATTGAGAATAGATTTGGATGTCCCGTTTGTAGACATGCGCGCACAACAACTTTCATGACGTTACAAGCTAATTTCACACCCTTTAAGCTCAAGTCCGGTGAAAATGCATGGTCGCGTTTCGACTTTGACAAACTTCTGGGAATTGAAATTATTGAATAGATTTGGATGTCCCGTTGGTAGACAAGTGCGCATGCCAACATTCGTGACGTTCCGAGCTAGTTTTCCACCCTTTAAGCCCAACTCTAGCGAAAACGCACGGTCGAATTTCAACTTTGACCAACTTCTTGGAATTTAAATTTGAGAATAGTTTTGGATGTCCCATTGGTAAACAAGCGTCCACACCAACTTTTGTGACGTTCCGAACTATTTTCTCCCCCTTTAAGTCCAACTCTAGAGAAAATGCACGGTCGCGTTTCAACTTTGACCTATTTCTCGGAATTGAAAATTGAGAATAGATTTGGATGTCCCATTTGTAGACATGCACACACAACAACTTTCGTGACGTTACGAGCTAATTTCACACCCTTTAAGCTCAAGTCTAGTGAAAACGCACGGTGGCGTTTCGACTTTGACCAACTTCTCAGAATTGAAAATTGAGCATAGATTTAGATGTCCCGTTGGTAGACAAGTGCGCATGCCAAATTTCGTGACGTTCAGAGCTATTTTCACTCACTTTAAGCCCAAGTCTAGCGAAAACGCACGGTTGAATTTTGACTTTGACCTACTTTGCGGAATTAAAAATTGAGCATATATTTGGATGTCCCATTGGTAGACAAGTGCGTACGCCAACATTCGTGACGTTCCGAGCTATTTTCCCACTCTTTATACCCATGTCTAGCGAAAACGCACTGTCGAATTTCGACTTTCACCAACTTCTCGGAATTGAAAATTGAGCATAGATTTGGATATCCCGTTGGTAAACAAGTGCGCACGCCAACGTTCGTGACGTTCCGAGCTATTTTCCCACCTTTAAGCCCAAGTCTAGCGAACACGAACGGCCAAGTTTCAACTTTGACCAACTTCTCGGAATTTAAATTTGAGGATAGAATTGGATGTCCCATTGGTAGACAAGCGTCCATGCCAGCTTTCGTGATGTTTCGAGCTATTTTCTCCCACTTTAAGCCCAACTCTAGCGAAAACGCACGGTCGAGTTTCAACTTTGACCTACTTTGCGGAATTGAAAAGTGAGCATATATTTGGATGTCCCGTTGGTAGACAAGTTCGCGCGCCAACATTCGTGACATTCCGAGCTATTTTCCCACTCTTTATACCCATGTCTAGTGAAAACACACGGTCAAATTTTGACTTTCACCAGCTTCTCGGAATTTAAAATTGAGCATAGATTTGGATGTCCCGTTGGTAAACTATTGCGTACGCCAACTTTCGTGACGTTCCGAGCTATTTTCCCACCCTTTAAGCCCAAGTCTAGCGAAAACGCATGGCCAAGTTTCAACTTTGACCAACTTCTCAGAATTTAAATTTGAGGATAGAATTGGATGTCCCATTGGTAGACAAGCATCCATGCCAACTTTCGTGACGTTCAGAGCTATTTTATCCCACTTTATGCCCAAGTCTAGCGAAAACGCACGGCAGAGTTTCGACTTTGAACTACTTTGCGGAATTGAAAATTGAGCATATATTTGGATGTACCGTTGGTAGACAAGTGCACACGCCAACCTTCGTGACGTTCCGAGCTATTTTCCCACTCTTGATACCCATGTCTAGCGAAAACGCAGAGTCGAATTTCGACTTTCACCAACTTCTCGGAATTGAAAATTGAGCATAGAGCTGGATGTCCAGTTGGTAAACAAGTGCGCACACCAACTTTCGTGACGTTCCGAGCTATTTTCCCACCCATTAAGCCCAAGTCTAGAAAAAACACACGGCCAAGTTTCAACTTTGACCAACTTCCCGGAATTGAAATTTGAGAATAGTTTTTGATGTCCCATTGGTATACAAGAGTCCACACCAACTTTCGTGACATTCCGAGCTATTTTCTCCCCCTTTAAGCCCAACTCTAGCAAAAACATACGGTCGAGTTTCGACTTTCACCAACTTCTCAGAATTGAAAATTGAGCATAGATTTAGATGTCCCATTTGTAGACATTCGCGCACAACAACTTTCATGACATTACGAGCTAATCTCACACCCTTTAAGCTCAAGTCTAGCGAAAACACATGGTGGCGTTTCGACTTTGACCAACTTCTCGAAATTGAAATTTGAGAATAGATTTGGATGTGCCGTTGGTAGACAAGTGCGCATGCCAACTTTCGTGACGTTTCGAGCTATTTTCCCACCCTTTAAGCCCAATTCTAGCGAACACGCATGATCGAGTTTCAACTTTGACCAACTTCTCAGAATTGAAATTTGAGAATAGATTTGGATGTCCCATTGGTAGACAAGCGTCCACACCAACTTTCGCGACGTTCCGATCTATTTTCTCCCACTTTAAGCAAAACTCTAGAGAAAATGCATAGTCGCGTTACAGTTTTGACCTACTTCTCAGAATTGAAAATTGAGAATAGATTTGGATGTCCCATTTGTAGACATGCGCGCACAACAACTTTCATGACGTTACGAGCTAATTGCACACCCTTAAATCCCGAGTCTAGCGAAAACGCATGGTGGCGTTTTGACTTTGACAACATCTGGGAATTGAAAATTGAGCATAGATTTTGATGTCCTGTTGGTAGACAAGTGCACACGCCAACTTTCGTGACGTTCCGAGCTACTTTCCACTCTTTAAGCCCAAGTCTACGACAACGCACGGTCGAGTTTCAAATTTGACCAACTTCTCGGAATTCAAATTTGAAAATAGTTTTGGATGTACCATTGGTAGACAAGTGCACATGCCAACTTTCGTGACGTTTCGAGCTATTTTCTCTCACTTTAAGCGCAAGTCTAGCGAAAACGCACGGTCGAGTTTCAACTTTGTCCAACTTCTCCGAATTGAAAATTGAGCATATATTTGGATGTCCCGTTGGTAGACAAGTGCGCACGCCAACTTTCATGACGTTCCGAGCTATTTTCTCACCATTTGAGCCCAAGTCTAGTGAAAACGCATGGTCGATTTTCAACTATGACCAAGTTCTCGGAATTTAAATTTGAGAATAGATTTGGATGTCCCATTGGTAGACAAGCATCCATGCCAACTTTCGTGACATTCCGAGCTATTTTCTCCCCCTTTAAGCCCAACTCTAGCGAAAACGTACGGTCGAGTTTCGACTTTCACCAACTTCTCAGAATTAAAAATTGAGCATAGATTTAGATGTCCCATTTGTATACATTCACGCATAACAACTTTCGTGACATTACGAGCTAATTTCACACCCTTTAAGCTCAAATCTAGCGAAAACGCATGTGGCGTTTCGACTTTGACCAACTTCTCGGAATTGAAATTTGAGAATAGATTTGGATGTGCTGTTGGTAGACAAGTGCGCACGCCAACTTTCATTACGTTTCGAGCTATTTTCCCACCCTTTAAGCCCACGTCTAGCGAACACGCACGGTCGAGTTTCAACTTTGACAAACTTCTCAGAATTGAAATTTGTGAATAGATTTGGATGTCCCATTGGTAGAAAAGCATCCACACCAACTTTCGCGACGTTCCGAGCTATTTTCTCCCCCTTTAAGCCCAACTCTAGAGAAAACGCATAGTCGCGTTTCGGTTTTGACCTACTTCTTAGAATTAAAAATTGAGAATAGATTTGGATGTCCCATTTGTAGACATGCGCGCACAACAACTTTCATGACGTTACGAGCTAATTTCACACCCTTAAATCCTGAGTCTAGCGAAAACACATGGTCGCGTTTTGACTTTGACCAACATCTGGGAATTGAAATTTGACAATAGACTTGGATGTCCCATTGGTAGAGAAGCGTGCACGCCAACTTGCGTGATGTTCCGAGCTATTTTCTCCCCCTTTAAGCCCAAGTCTACCGAAAACGCATGGTCGCGTTTCGACTTTGACCAACTTCTCGGAATTGAAATTTGAGAATAGTTGTGGATGTCCCGTTGGTAGAAAAGTGTGCATGCCAACTTTCGTGACATTTTGAGCTATTTTCTCTCACTTTAAGCGGAAGTCTAGCGAAAACGCATGGTCGAGTTTCAACTTTGTCCAACATCTGGGAATTGAAATTTGACAATAGATTTGGATGTCCCATTGGTAGACAAGCGTCCATGCCAACTTTCGTGACGTTCAGAGCTATTTTCTCCCACTTTAAGCCCAAGTCTAGTGAAAACGCACGGTCGAGTTTCGACTTTGACCTACTTTGCGGAATCCAAAATTGAGCATATATTTGGATGTCCCGTTGGTAGACAAGTGCGCACGCCAACTTTCGTGATGTTCCGAGCTATGTTCTCGCCCTTTAAGCCCAAGTCTTCCAAAAACGCATGATCGAGTTTCGACTTTGACCAACTTCTCGGAATTGAAAATTGAGTATATATTTGAATGTCCCACGCTAACTTTCGTGACGTTCCAAGCTATTTTCTCACCTTTTAAGCCCAATTCTAGCGAAAACGCACGGTCGATTTTCATCTTTGACCAACTTCTTGGAATTTAAATTTGAGAATAGATTTGGATGTCACATTGGTAGACAAGCGTCCCTGCCAACTTTTGTGATGTTTCGAGCTTTTTTCTCCCTCTTTAAGCCCAAGTCTAGCGAAAATGCACGGTCGAGTTTCAACTTTGACCAACTTCTCGGAATTCAAATTTGAGAATAGATTTGGATGTACCATTGGTAGACAAGTGTCCACACCAACTTTCGTGACGTTCCAAGCTATTTTCTCCCTGTTTAAGCCCAACTCTATAGAAAACGCACGGTCCCGTTTCGGCTTTGACCTACTTCTCGGAACTGAAAATTGAGAATAGATTTGGATGTGTCGTTTGTAGACATGCATGCACAACAACTTTCATGACGTTACAAGCTAATTTCACACCCTTTAAGCTCAAGTCCAGCGAAAACGCGTGGTCGCGTTTTGACTTTGACAAACTTCTGGGAATTGAAATTTGAGAATAGATTTGGATGTCCCGTTGGTAGACAAGTGCGCATGCCAACTTTCGTGACGTTCCGAGCTATTTTTCCACCCTTTAAGCCCAAGTCTAGCGAAACTGCACGGTTGAATTTCAACTTTGACCAACTTCTCGGAATTGAAATTTGAAAATAGTTTTGGAAGTCCCATTGGTAAACAAGCGTCCACACCAACTTTTGTGACGTTACGAGCTATTTTCTCCCCTTTTAAGCCCAACTCTAGAGAAAATGCACGGTCGCATTTCGGCTTTGACCTACTTCTCGGAATTGAAAATTGAGAATAGATTTGGATGTCCCATTTGTAGACATGTACACACAACAACTTTCGTGACGTTACGAGATAATTTCACTCCCTTTAAGCTCAAGTCTAGTGAAAATACACGGTGGCATTTCGACTTTGACCAACTTCTCGGAATTGAAAATTGAGCGTAGATTTGGATGTCCCGTTGGTAGACAAGTGCGTACGCCAAATTTCGTGACGTTCCGAGCTATTTTCTCACCCTTTGAGCCCAATTCTAGTGAAAACGCACGGTCGATTTTCAACTTTGACCAACTTCTCAGAATTCAAATTTGAGAATAGATTTGGATGTCCCATTGGTAGACAAGTGCGCACGCCAACATTCGTGACGTTACAAGCTATTTTCCCACTCTTTATACCTATGTCTACCAAAAATGCACGGTCGAATTTTGTCTTTCACCAACTTCTCGGAATTGAAAATTGAGCATAGATTTGGATGTCCCGTTGGAAAACAAGTGCGCACGCCAACTTTCGTGATGTTTCGAGCTATTTTCCCACCCTTTAAGCCCAAGTCTAGCGAACACGCACGGTCGAGTTTCAACTTTGACCAACTTCTCTGAATTGAAATTTGAGAATAGATTTGCATTTCCCATTGGTAGACAACCCTCCACACCAACTTTCGCGACGCTCCGAGCTATTTTCTCCCCATTTAAGCCCAACTCTAGAGAGAAAGCTTAGTCACGTTTCGGTTTTGAGCTACTTCTCAGAATTGAAAATTGAGAATAGATTTGGATGTCCCATTTGTAGACATGCGCGCACAACAACTTTCATGATGTTACGAGCTAATTTCACACCCTTAAATCCTGAGTTTAGCGAAAACGCATGGTGGCGTTTTGACTTTGCCCAACATCTGGGAATTGAAATTTGACAATAGATTTGGATGTCCCATTGGTAGACAAGTGTGCATGCCAACTTTCGTGACGTTTCGAGCTATTTTCTCTCACTTTAAGCGCAAGTCTAGCGAAAACGCATGGTCGAGTTTCAACTTTGACCAACTTCTCGGAATTGAAAATTGAGCATAGATTTTGATTTCCTGTTGCTAGACAAGTGCACACGCCAACTTTCATGACGTTCCGAGCTACTTTCCACCCTTTGAGCCCAAGTCTAGCGACAATGCACAGTCAAGTTTCAACTCTGGCCAACTTCTCGGAATTTAAATTTGAGGATAGAATTGGATGTCCCATTGGTAGACAAGCGTCCAACTCTACAGAAAACGCACGGTCGCGCTTCGGCTTTGACCTACTTCTCGGAATTGAAAATTGAGAATAGATTTGGATGTCCCATTTGTAGACATGCGCGCACAACAACTTTCATGACGTTACAAGCTAATTTTGGATGTACCATTGGTAGAGAAGTGTCCATGCCAACTTTCGTGAAGTTCAGAGCTATTTTCTCCCACTTTAAGCCCAAGTCTAGCGAAAATGCACGGTCGAGTTTCAACTTTGACCAACTTCTCGGAATTGAAATTTGAGAATAGATTTGGATGTCCCATTGGTAGACAAGCGTCCACATCAACTTTCACGACGTTCCGAGCTATTTTCTCCCCCTTTAAGCCCAACTCTAGAGAAAACGCATAGTCGCATTTCGGTTTTGACCTACTTCTCAGAATTGAAAATTGAGAATAGATTTGGATATCCCATTTGTAGACATGCGCGCACAACAACTTTCATGATGTTACGAGCTAATTTCACACGCTTAAATCCTGAGTCTAGAGAAAACGCATGGTGGCATTTTGACTTTGACCAACATCTGGGAATTGAAAATTGAGCATAGATTTTGATGTCCTGTTGGTAAACAAGTGCACACGCCAACTTTCGTGACGGTCCGAGCTACTTTCCACCCTTTAAGCCCAAGTCTACGAGAACGCACGGTCGAGTTTCAACTTTGACCAACTTCTCAGAATTCAAATTTGAAAATAGTTTTGGATGTACCATTGGTAGACAAGTGCGCATGCCAACTTTCGTGACGTTTCGAGCTATTTTCTCTCACTTTAAGCGCAACTCTAGCGAAAACGCACGGTCGATTTTCAACTTTGACCAACTTCTCCGAATTTAAAATTGAGCATATATTTGGATGTCCCGTTGGTAGACAAGTGCGCACGGCAACTTTCGTGACGTTCCAAGCTATTTTCTCACCCTTTGAGCCCAAGTCTAGAGAAAATGCATGGTCGATTTTCAACTTTGACCAACTTCTCGTAATTTAAATTTGAGAATAGATTTGGATGTCCCATTGGTAGACAAGCATCCATGCCAACTTTCGTGACGTTCCGAGCTATTTTGTCCCCCTTTAAGCCCAACTCTAGCGAAAACGTACGGTCGAGTTTCGACTTTCACCAACTTCTCAGAATTAAAAATTGAGCATAGATTTAGATGTACCATTTGTAGACATTCGCGCATAACAACTTTTGTGACATTACGAGCTAATTTCACACCCTTTAAGCTCAAATCTAGCGAAAACGCATGGTGGCGTTTCGACTTTGACCAACTTCTCGGAATTGAAATTTGACAATAGATTTGGATGTGCCGTTGGTAGACAAGTGCGCACGCAAACTTTCATTACGTTTCGAGCTATTTTCCCACCCTTTAAGCCCAAGTCTAGCGAACACGCACGGTCGAGTTTCAACTTTGACCAACTTCTCAGAATTGAAATTTGTGAATAGATTTGGATGTCCCATTGGTAGACAAGCATCCACACCAACTTTCGCGACGTTCCGAGCTATTTTCTCCCCCTTTAAGCCCAACTCTAGAGAAAACGCATAGTCGCGTTTCAGTTTTGACCTACTTCTCAGAATTGAAAATTGAGAATAGATTTGGAAGTCCCATTTGTAGACATGCGCGCACAACAACTTTCATGACGTTACGAGCTAATTTCACACCCTTAAATCTTGAGTCTAGCGAAAACGCATGGTGGCGTTTTGACTTTGACCAACATCTGGGAATTGAAATTTGACAATAGATTTGGATGTCCCATTGGTAAAGAAGCGTGCACGCCAACTTGCGTGACGTTCTGAGCTATTTTCTCCCCCTTTAAGCCCAAGTATAGCGAAAACGCACGGTCGAGTTTCGACTTTGACCAACTTCTCGGAATTGAAATTTGAGAATAGTTTTGGATGTCCCGTTGGTAGAAAAGTGCACATGCCAACTTTCGTGACGTTTTGAGCTATTTTCTCTCACTTTAACCGCAAGTCTAGCGAAAATGCACCGTCGAGTTTCAACTTTGAACAACATCTGAGAATTGAAATTTGACAATAGATTTGGATGTCCCATTGGTAGACAAGCGTCCATGCCAACTTTCGTGACGTTCAGAGCTATTTTCTCCCACTTTAAGCCCAAGTCTAGCGAAAACGCACGGTCGAGTTTCGACTTTGACCTACTTTGCGGAATCCAAAATTGAGCATATATTTGGATGTCCCGTTGGTAGACAAGTGCGCACGCCAACTTTCATGACGTTCCGAGCTATTTTCTCCCCCTTTAAGCCCAAGTCTACCGAAAACGCACGGTCGAGTTTCGACTTTGACCAACTTCTCGGAATTGAAAATTGAGCATAGATTTGAATGTCCCACGCTAACTTTCGTGACGTTCCGAACTATTTTCTCACCTTTTAAGCCCAATTCTAGCGAAAACGCATGGTTGATTTTCATCTTTGACCAACTTCTTGGAACTTAAGTTTGAGAATAGATTTGGATGTCACATTGGTAGACAAGCGTCCCTGCCAACTTTTGTGATGTTTCGAGCTTTTTTCTCCCCCTTTAAGCCCAAGTCTAGCAAAAACGCACAGTCAAGTTTCAACTTTGACCAACTTCTCGGAATTGAAATTTGAAAATAGTTTTGGATGTACCATTGGTAGAAAAGTGTCCACACCAACTTTCGTGACGTTCCGAGCTATTTTCTCCCCGTTTAAGCCCAACTCTACAGAAAACGCACGGTCGCGTTTCGGCTTTACCTACTTCTTGGAATTGAAAATTGAGAATAGATTTGGATGTCCCATTTGTAGACATGCGTGCACAACAACTTTCATGACGTTACAAGCTAATTTCACACCCTTTAAGCTCAAGTCCAGTGAAAACGCATGGTTGCGTTTTGACTTTGACAAACTTCTGGGAATTGAAATTTGAGAATAGATTTGGATGTCCCGTTGGTAGACAAGTGCGCATGCCAACTTTCATGGAGTTCCGAGCTATTTTTCCACCCTTTAAGCCCAAGTCTAGCGAAAACGCATGGTCGAATTACAACTTTGACCAACTTCTAAGAATTGAAATTTGAGAATAGTTTTGGAAGTCCCATTGGTAAACAAGCGTCCACACCAACTTTTGTGACGTTACGAGCTATTTTCTCCCCCTTTAAGCCCAACTCTAGAGAAAATGCACGGTCGCGTTTCGGCTTTGACCTACTTCTCGAAATTGAAAATTGAGAATAGATTTGGATGTCCCATTTGTAGACATGCACACACAACAAATTTCGTGAAGTTACGAGCTAATTTCACACCCTTTAAGCTCAAGTCTAGTGAAAATGCATGGTGGCATTTCGACTTTGACCAACTTCTCGGAATTGAAAATTGAGCATAGATTTGGATGTCCCGTTGGTAGACAAATGCGCACGCCAAATTTCGTGACGTTCCGAGCTATTTTCTCACCCTTTGAGCCCAAGTCTAGTGAAAACGCACGGTCGATTTTCAACTTTGACCAACTTCTCGGAATTCAAATTTGAGAATAGATTTGGATGTCCCATTGGTAGACAAGTGCGCACGCCAACATTCGTGACGTTCCAAGCTATTTTCCCACTCTTTATACCCATGTCTAGCGAAAATGCACGGTCGAATTTCATCTTTCACCAACTTCTCGGAATTGAAAATTGAGCATAGATTTGGATGTCCCGTTGGCAAACAAGTGCGCACGCCAACTTTCGTGACGTTCCGAGCTATTTTCCCAACTTTAACCCCAAGTCTTGCGAAGACGAACGGCCAAGTTTCAACTTTGACCAACTTCTCGGAATTTAAATTTGAGGATAGAATTGGATGTCCATTGGTAGACAAGCGTCCATGCCGGCTTTCGTGACGTTCAGAGCTATTTTCTCCCACTTTAAGCCCAAGTCTAGTGAAAACGCACGACCGAGTTTCGACTTTGACCTACTTTACGGAATTGAAAATTGAGCAAATATTTGGATGTCCCGTTGGTAGACAAGTGCGCACACCAACATTCGTGACGTTACGAGCTATTTTCCCACTCTTTATACCCATGTCTAGCGAAAACGCACGGTCGAATTTCGACTTTCACCAACTTATCGGAATTGAAATTTGAGCATAGATCTGGATGTCCCGTTGGTAAACAAGTGCGCACGCCAACTTTCGTGACCTTCCGAGCTATTTTCCCACCCTTTAAGCCCAAGTCTAGTGAAAACGCATGGCCAAGTTTAAACTTTGACCAACTTCCCGGAATTGAAATTTGAGAATAGTTTTGGATGTCCCATTGGTAGACAAGAGTCCACACCAACTTTCGTGATGTTCCGAGCTATTTTCTCCCACTTTAAGCCCAAGTCTAGCGAAAACGCACGGTTGAGTTTCGACTTTGACCTACTTTGTGGAATTGAAAATTGAGCATATATTTGGATGTCCCGTTGGTAGACAAGTGCGCACACCAACATTCGTGACATTCTGAGTTATTTTCCCGCTCTTTATACCCATGTCTAGCGAAAACGTACGATCGAATTTCGACTTTCACCAACATCTCCTTTGCAGTTGGTCTTGTATCTCGGTTCTCTTAGGATCCTCATGAGAGTCATTGGAAGGCAGCTAAGCGCATTCTTAAGTATCTTCAAGGCACTTCCAAGTTCGGCATTCAGTACACAGCTGGTTCTTCTCAGCTTGAGGGTTTCACTGATTCTAAATATACACATACACATTGTCTTTTGTTAGTAAATATCCTAGTAGCACAACCACTTAATTTGTGGCCATAAACAAGTTATATGTGATTTGTTCTTCATATTTAGTTGTAATAACGTGTTTTCTAATTGTTTCTTAAGACATTATATTCAAGTTCTAGTAGTTATTCTTATTTAAACAACAAAATTAGTGTTTAAGATCTAATTAACCTGATAGGCGTTCATAGGTAAATAGGAATTTATATCTTAGAATTTGGGCATGGACTACCATCTATGCCGCAAGTGTACTATCCAAATTGATTTTAGGATGTTGTTCAAAATTCCAAATAAACAATAATAAAAAGAGAAAAAAAAAAAAAAAAAAAGTGGTAGGTGATGCATGGATAACTCTAATGTGGGCGATAACATATAGCTAGGCATGGATAAATGGGAGCTAACAATTATAATAAAAAAGAAATATAAAAAATAACTTGTAGCATGGATGCATGAATAATTTGGGTAGTTGATGGTAGATAATTGGAAGAAGTTGGGTGATAACATGTAGCTAGACATAAATAACTAGTAGGTGAATAGTTATCAAATTAATTTCATAGCATCAATATCCATGAAAGAGAGCCCATCTTTTACAATCAACTTTGACCATGGAACTTGTGACTATGTTTTTTGGCCCATATATATATCTTGTTAAAAAAAAATAAGTGAATCCAAAGTGGAATATCTTTTAAGGAACACAAACTTTAAGTGGAATATCTTTTAAGGAACACAAAATTTGACCCAAATTTCATTTATATTATTCAATTACAAATATATATTTTATATCTTACAAGTGGTGCCTCATATAATGATTGATTGATTGTGATATAATTATGCTTGTTGCTAGAACTTCCATTCTCTTTTTGTAAAAAATAAAAATCTCTTAACCACCAAACATTGCAAAATACCCCTTTTACATATTTTTAAAAGATGCCCATTAAACATTGCAAAATACCCTTTATACATTCTTTTTAAAAGATGCTCATTTCTAAATAGAATACATATATGTGAATCTTGACAATGTATCATAAATTTTAAATATCCTTCTATATAGAACAAATTATTATTGTACATTAATTAAGAAAAATGATTGATAGCAACGTATAAACTTTAATATACCTTAGTTTTTATATAATTAATTGATAATTTATAATAAAAGGTAACTCTTATTAATACAATAAAAAATTCATTGAAAAAAAACACTTAAAATTTTGTAATCCATAGTTCAAAACCTTTATCAAAGACAACAGCTCCAGCTTGAAAGCTCTTGTATGAACTGTATATGGCATTTTCTATTGAAAGTTCAAATCACAAATAAGAATCCCTAAACCAAAACACAAATAGGAATCTTCAACAGAGCTGTTAATATGAATCATGGCATAGCTTTGTACTTAACATCATAATATAGGAATAGCTCTGCTTTGCTTCTTATTACATGTATCCAAGCTATACGCAAAATAAAAACACCCACCCTGCAAATATTCTATCGACGGAGGCGGCGAATACTTGGGCCTGACATAAGGCTTATGACTGCTTCCCACGGGAGATCTTGGCACAAGTGGTGGATGCCTAGAGGTTCTTAGAGTTCTCTCGCTTGATCTCTTTTCTGCAACTAAAGAATTCATATAAAAAAGCATTATGGGAGATTTATTAGAAAGATATTGTGAGATGGCTTGAAAAAACTAATTTGATTTTGCGAGTTGGAATACAATCATACCTCTTGGTGGTGGAAAGTAAAGATCATCATCAATAAGAGAGGAAGAATAAGCGGCAAGCGTTCGAGATTTTGTTGTCAAAGTCAAACCCAAGGAAAGCAGCACACACATGGTAGCATAACTAGCGAAGCAGAGGACATATTCTTTGAGTCTGCAGATTGAAAAGATATTGCGCAGACATATTCTTGCAGCAGTTTATCTTTTGACATTGTTTATGGCAGATCTTCAGTTATATTTGTAGAGTTGCTTTGTGGCATCATAATAAATCTTCGGCACAGACAGATTCATATCCTTGACAACAGTAGCAGACATTTCCTTGACAGTCATGGAACAGCCAGATTCATATCCCTTGGCTGAAGAAATCAGGGCACACTCTTCCAATCCCTCACCTGATTGAAACACAAATTAATTAAAGAAAAGTGCATAATGTTTGTTCAGGAAGGTATTTCTAAAAATCTCTACGATTTCGTTTTTGGCCAAAACATAGTTGGAATCCGGTTATATGGAATTTAAAAATTTAGTTGATTAAATTATTTTTCTAAACATCTAGATAAATTTAGCACTTAAGAAAACCCATAGCATTCAAATTATGCAAGTCAATAAATTATTTAAAAAATTTAAAGAAGTGTAAAAAGGAGAAATTAAAAAAATTAAAAATTAAAAACAAGAAAATAAAAATAATATTCAAATTAAAAAAAAAAAAAAACAAAGTGGAATTGAATATTTTGAAAAGCTTATAACGGATTTCTTGACAAACGCACCTCGATTTTTTTTGTTGAAAAGCTTATAGCTTAACGGATTTTTTTTGTTGAAAATCGGCGCGGTATAGCAGCAATTTTTGGAATTCTATTATTTTTAGGATCCGCTCCTGTGACTGTGGAGGACGGACGACAGCATATATATATGTCCGAGTTTGTAATTGCTTAGTTTGTGTACCTCCTTTGTCATTTGCACGCTGCGTTTTTAGAGTCTTTGTATTGTATGGAAGTGCTTCCTCTGTTGTTTGTTTGTGTCTGTGGTTTGTCTGTCAGTGTATTTGCCTGTCTGTGTCTTTGTTGTGGTTGTGTGTTGTTGCAGCTTGTGACAAAGGATGGTATCTTTTTTAATTTGAATTTGAATTTCGAAGCAAGAATTAGGGATGCTATGGAGCTGTAATAGCGGAGGGCTAGGTCCATCATCACAGGAATTAAGGATGCTGTGGAGGTGTAATAGCGGAGGTTATCTTTTTTGAATTTCAAAGCAGGAATTAAGGAGGTTTTCTTTTTTGAATTTTGAAGCACGAATTAAGGATGTTGCGGAGTTGTAATAGTTGAGGGCCAGGTCCATCATCACAGGTATGTCTCTCTCTCTGTATCTTTTAGAATAGAAATAGAAATTGTAGGAACAGAACTAGGATTAGCTGTGTGGGAAATTGCTTGTGCCTTGATATCGTTTTGTAGATTTGGGGTTTTGTTTGTCTGAACCTCTATCTCCTCAGTAATTTTCCTTGGGAAGCTATTCGAAGGTTTGCAGATTTGGGGTTTTGTTTGTCTGAACCTCTATCTCCTCAGTACTTTTCCTTGGCAAGCTATTCAAAGGTTCTACACGAGACAGTAAGAGCCCTTTGAGTATTCAAAATCTATTTGGTTGTCTGCATCCATGCCTCACTGCTGCGACCCTCAGCCTGTAGATTAAATTTTCTCTTAATACGAGTTCTCCATCAATTCTTGATTTCCTTGTCCGTCCTTCCTGATAAACTCTCTTAATACGAGTTCTCCATCAATTCTTGATTTCCTTGTCCGTCCTTCCTGATAAACTCTCTTAATATGAGTTCTCCATCAATTCTTGATTCCCTTGTCCATCCTTCTTGATAAAATCTCTTCCCATTTGAAATTGCATCAATTTATTGAATATCACAATCGACTGTATATGTTCCTTTTTATAAGTTTATATACCAAACATGTTTCCCCATCGGCTATGGAGTTCTATAATCAAACGTTCTTCGGAAGTGATCTTGCTGCGTTTGAGATCAGGCCGGAGAAAACTATTCCACCTTAGCCTGCAGCTCTTACCAGTTCTCTTGAGGCCTGCACAATACATAAATTTCAACTTTCTGCTGGGAAAATATACAGACTCGCTGGTGAATTAATTCCTATCTAATCGCCCATGACATGAGTAAATTGTTGTCTGAATCAACAATGACCAAAAACCTCAAAAATTTCCCCTGTAGAAGGCAATATTATATCGAAATTCAATAATCCATAAACCTAATTAGAGATTTTACTCATACATACCCGCTGCTTTGGCGAGAAAGTTCCAGCGCCCTTTGCCATGTAAACTGATATACCTAATACTGAGCAGTACATAGGAAAGGGAACATAGCACGAGATCTGTGCCTCCCTATGCTTCCGATCTGATCTCATGAATCTGATCCGATTCTTTTGGGGTTTAAGTAATCTGATCTGATATACCTAATACCGAGCAGTAATCTGATCTTGGGGTTTATAGTTTCTAGCTGTCCTCACAGCCTCGAGCAGCTCCACTTTTCCTACACAATGGTTTGATCCATTCATTCAACGAGGTGGGCAATGGAACTGGGTTGTTGTTCGTTATATTTAGGTATACGTGGAATATTGTATGATTCAATTGTTTATTTGTCCATTCATGCACCCCTTTGATCAGGCCATATGATAGGCAATTTGTGCACTGAACAAACCTGTAACCCATGTGTTTGCGAACTCGTGCATTTTAAACTTGTGGAATTGTCTAAATGTGAGTTTTCTATTTGTTTTTTATGATGTGCATTACTTACTTTTCAAGAAAATAATGCATAATGCTCCTAAACATTTTTTATATACATATTTATTCACATTAAAAATCTTTAGAATTGATTAAGAATAGTGGATCTGATCTGACCATATGACCGGTGTAATTTAATCTCAGTCTTAACATATAATTCTTAATCTGACCATATGGCCTCTGTAATTTAATCTGTCTTAACATATAAGTTTTAATCTGATCCATATGACAAGTGTTTAATGTAATGTGATCTATATAATATGTGTTTAATTTAAAGGAAACTGGGTTTAAATTTTTTATTAATAGTTTATATGTATGATAATTTTTAATGTTTTATATGACCTGTGTCTAATTTAATGTGATCCATATGACCTGTGTGTGTGTAATTTAGTGTGTAATTTAAAGAAAACTGAGTTTAAATGTTTTATTAATAGTTTATATGTATGATAATTTTTAATATTTTATATGTATGACAATTTTTATTAATAGTTTATATGTATGCCAATTTTTATCAATAGTTTATATGTACGACAATTTTGTTAATGTTATATATGTGTGACCATTTTTAGAAGTGGGTTGATGTACAGGATTTGCAATATACAGATTGCTTTGCTCTGTAACTTATGGAGAACATATTGCATTGCTCTAACTTTTGGGGAATGTCATTGTCCTGTTAGTTTTGGAAAATGTTAATTAACAGAAAGAGAGGTAAGACATAATGATGATCATTATTTTTTTCATATTTTTTAATATTTAGAGTAATATTTAAATAAGGATGTCTCATATATATTTTGTTTTGTTGTTTTTCCAGATATCGAGCATTTAAACATTCATTCATCATATGAACTGAATTGCAACACATGGATTCTTTTGGTGTGTTATTTTTAAAAATATTAATGAATAAAAGTAGAAAGGTAATGATATTTATAGTTTTCATGTTTTTATTCAAAGTAATATTTTAATGAGAATGCATCTCATTTTTGTGTTGGTTGTTATCTTCTCAGGTATCAAGCACCTTTGAACATTGATTCAATGTTATTTTCAAGCATCCTTTGAACATTGATTCAATGTTATTTACAACAAGACTTTTATAGTTTATTATTTTTGAGAGTTTTGTAAAGACAGAGACTTACAAACATATTATTTTTAATATATATAATTATATTTTTTTGGGATGGGATTAAACCCATCCAAATGCTCTAGATGTTGGGGGGGGCCCATCATCTTTAGAGTAGTCTCTTATAGTGTTATGATGTGGTATGTTTTTTTCGTATTCATTTTCTACTAATGGTCTTTACATAAACTAATTTGATAATTTCTCCAACATAAATAAACTTCATTTTGCATAAACTAATCTGATAATTTCTCCAACATAAATAAACTTCATTTTGCATAAACTAATCTGATAATTACGTATTCATTTTCTACTAATGGTCTTTACATAAACTAATTTAATAATTTCTCCAACATAAATGAACTTCATTTTGCATAAACTCATCTGATAATTTCTCCAACATAAATAAACTTCATTTTGCACTTGATGTTTTCACACAAACTAATTTCTTAATTTATCTAACACATAAATAAACTTTATTACATATATTTGAAATTCTAATCATTTTTATATTTATTTTTCTTTAATATTTTTTTTTTAATTTTTACTTTTGTTTTTTTAATTTTTTAATTTATTTTGCTTGAATATATACTTTTTCACTTTTTTATTTTATTTTTTTTTCTATTTTGCATTTTTTCAATTTTATTTAGATAGTAGTTATGTTACATTGTTATTATTTATATTTATTTTTATAGTATTTATATTATTACATTTATATTATTTATATTTGTTGTATTTTAGTGTATTCTTTGGGTGTATTTTTTTGTTGATTTTAGTGTAATTTTTTGATGTGTTTGAAATCTTTGTACATACATTTTGTATGCAACTCTATGTGTTTGTGTTTGAAATCTTTTTACATATATTGTGTATGCAACTCTATGTATTAGTGGATGAGATGATGTTCATGTTTACTAGATGAGATGATGTTCATGTTTGTTAGATGAAATAATGTTGCCGTGTCTTTGTTATATGAAAGGATTTTTATGTTTGTTAGATGAAATAATGTTTTTGTATGCAGCTCTATGTGTTTGTGTTTGAGATCTTTCTGCATGTATTTTGTATGCAATTGTATGTGTTTGTCAGATGAGATGATTTTATGTTTGTTAGATGAAAAAAAAAAATTTTAAACAATTCTATGTGTTTGTTAGATTAAATAATCTTTTTTGGAAGCAACTCTACCTATTTGTTAGAAGAAATAATGTTTTTTGTATGCAACTCTGTGTTTGTGTTTGAGATTTTTATACATGTATTGTGTATGCAATTCTATGTGTTTATCATATGAGATTATTTTTGCGTTTGTTAGAGGAAATAATATTTTTTGTATGCAACTCTATGTTTGTGTTTGAGATCTTTACACATGTATTTTGCATGCAATTATGTGTTTGTCAAATGGTATGCTTTTTATGTTTGTTATATGAATTAATGATTTTTTAATGCATTTCTATGTCTTTGTTAGACGAGATGATTTCTATGTTTGTTAGATTAAATAATGTTTTTTGTATGCAACTCTATGTTTATTAGATGAAATAATTTTTATGTTTGCTAGATGAAATAATATTTTTTTGTATGCAACTCTATGATTTGTATTTGTGGATTTTTGTAGATGATTTTTTTATGCAACTATGTATTTGTGTTTGTAGATCTTTGTACATATAAATCTTTATGTTTTGGATATATAAATCTTTATGTAAATTGATAATTGTTCATATAGATTTGTATGTTTATATTTATTTTTATGTATGTAAATTTCTTATTGTGTAAATCATAAATAACTTATAGTTATATATATGTATGCTTATTTGTATTATAATAATAAATATATACTATATAAATTCACATTTTATTTTATTTTTATTTTTTTTAAATGTTTCATTTTTTTAATATTGTTTTTTTTTATTTATTTATTTCATTTGTTATTTGTTTTTTATATCAAAATTTATGAAAAAATCAAATATATTTTATTATTTTTTAACTTTTAATAAATCAAATAACATTATAATCATAATAAAATCAACTTAATAGAAATACATAAATAAAATATTTAAAAATTTTAAACAACCCGCTTTGTTGATATAACAACAACAAAGCATAGATTATCGCTTTGTTGTAACAACAACATCAAAGCACAGTTTTTGAGGCCATATGAGCTTTCACCTTCACGTGGTTGGTCTTGTCAGTAGAGATCTTAAAATCTCAAAACCAAGAAAAGCTCTCAAATATATAATTATATTTTAATACATTTGTAATAATATTTATTTAAATTTTTTATTAAAATATAATTATTATAAAATTATAAAATAAATTAATAAAATATTAAAAAATATTTTAATATTTTAAAAATTATAATATTTCAAAATTATAATATTTCAAAATTAAAAAATTAAAGTAAAATTTAAATCATAAATTTATTATTAGCAATAAAAATTAAACAATAAATTAAAAAAAATTTAACAATAAATTAAAAAAAATTAAACAATAAATTAAAAAAAAAATAAACAATAAATTAAAAAATATATATACTAAAAATTAAACAATAAATTAAAAAAAAATCTACTAATGTGTAAGAATTAAATTTTAATACTATAATTAAGATCGAAATCTTTTAATTAATAATAAAACCCTAATTTCTATTTATAAAATAAAAATATTATAAAATAGCTAAAATTATTAAACTATAATTATTAAGATATTTGATAAATTTGTAATATTTAAACAATAAAATTTAAACTTTAACTTTTATATATAGTGTGAATAGAAAATAAAAGCAATATAAAGTAGTAAAAATAATTATGACTTTCGTGACGTTACGAGCTAATTTCACACCCTTTAAGTTCAAGTCTAGTGAAAACGCACAGTGGCGTTTCGACTTTGACCAACTTCTCGGAATTGAAAATTGAGCATAGATTTGTATGTCCCGTTGGTAGACAAGTGCGCACGCTAAATTTCATGACGTTCCGAGCTATTTTCTCACCCTTTGAGCCCAAGTCTAGTGAAAACACACGATCGAGTTTCAACTTTGACCAACTTCTCAGAATTTAAATTTGAGAATAGATTTGGATGTCCCATTGGTAAACAAGCATCCATGCCAACTTTCGTGACGTTTAGAGTTATTTTCACCCACTTGAAGCCCAAGTCTAGCAAAAACGCACAGTTGAATTTCAACTTTGACCTACTTTGCGGAATTAAAAGTTGAGCATATATTTGGATGTCCCGTTGGTAGACAAGTGCGCATGCGAACATTCGTGACGTTCCGAGCTATTTTCCCACTCTTTATACCCATGTCTAGAGAAAACGCACGGTCGAATTTTGACTTCCACCAACTTCTCGCAATTGAAAATTGAGCATAGATTTGGATGTCCCGTTGGTAAAAAAGTGCGCACGCCAACTTTCGTGACGTTCCGAGCTATTTTCTCACCTTTAAGCCCAAGTCTAGCGAAGACGAACGTCCAAGTTTCAACTTTGACCAACTTCTTGGAATTCAAATTTGAGGATAGAATTGGATGTCCCATTGGTAGACAAGCATCCATGCCAACTTTCGTGACGTTCAGAACTATTTTCTCCCACTTTAAGCCCAACTCTAGCGAAAACGTACGGTCGAGTTTCGACTTTCACCAACTTCTCGGAATTGAAAATTGAGCATATATCTGGATGTCCCGTTGGTAAACAAGTGCTCACGCCAACGTTCATGATGTTCCGAGCTATTTTCCCGCCCTTTAAGGCCAAGTCTAGCAAAAACGCCTGGCCAAGTTTCAACTTTGACCAACTTCCCGGAATTGAAATTTGAGAATAGTTTTGGATGTCCCATTGGTAGACAAGAGTCCACACCAACTTTCATGACGTTCCGAGCTATTGTCTCCCCCTTTAAGCCCAACTCTAGCGAAAACGTACGGTCGAGTTTCGACTTTCACCAACTTCTCAGAATTGAAAATTGAGCATAGATTTAGATGTCCCATTTGTAGACATTCGTGCACAACAACTCTAAGTGACATTACGAGCTAATTTCACACCCTTTAAGCTCAAGTCTAGCGAAAACGCATGGTGGCGTTTCGACTTTGACCAACTTCTCGGAATTGAAATTTGAGAATAGATTTGGATGTGCCGTTGGTAGACAAGTGCGCACGCCAACGTTCGTGACGTTTCGAGCTATATTCCCACCCTTTAAGCCCAAGTCTAGCGAACACCCACGGTCGAGTTTCAACTTTGGCCAACTTCTTGGAATTGAAATTTGACAATATATTTGGATGTCCCATTAGTAGACAAGCGTCCACACCAACTTTCACGACGTTCCGAGCTATTTTCTCCCCCTTTAAGCCCAACTCTAGAGAAAATGCATAGTCGCGTTTCGGTTTTGAGCTACTTCTCAGAATTGAAAATTGAGAATAGATTTGGATGTCCCATTTGTAGACATGCGCGCACAACAACTTTCATGACGTTACGAGCTAATTTCACACCCTTAAATCCCGAGTCTAGCGAAAACGCATGGTGGTGTTTTGACTTTGACCAACATCTGGGAATTGAAATTTGACAATAGATTTGGATGTCCCATTGGTAGACAAGCGTGCACGCCAACTTGCGTGATGTTCAGAGCTATTTTCTCCCCCTTTAAGCCCAAGTCTAGCGAAAACGCACGGTTGAGTTTCGACTTTGACCAACTTCTCTGAATTGAAATTTGAGAATAGTTTTGGATGTCCCATTGGTAGACAAGTGCGCATGCCAACTTTCGTGATGTTTCGAGCTATTTTCTCTCACTTTAAGCGCAAGTCTAGTGAAAACGCACGGTCGAGTTTCAAATTTGACCAACTTCTCGGAATTGAAAATTGAGCATAGATTTTGATGTCCTATTGGTAGACAAGTGCACACGCCAACTTTCGTGACGTTTTGAGCTACTTTCCACCCTTTAAGCCCAAGTCTAGCGACAACGCATGGTCGAGTTTCAACTCTAACCAACTTCTCAGAATTTAAATTTGAGGATAGAATTGGATGTCCCATTGGTAGACAAGCGTCCATGCCAACTTTCGTGACGTTCAGAGCTATTTTCTCCCACTTTAAGACCAAGTCTAGCGAAAACACACGGTCGAGTTTCGACTTTGACCTACTTTGCGGAATTGAAAATTGAGCATATGTTCGGATGTCCCGTTGGTAGACAAGTGCACACGCAAACTTTCGTGACGTTCCAAGCTATTTTCTCCACCTTTAAGCCCAATTCTACCGAAAACGCTACGATCGAGTTTCGACTTTGACCAACTTCTCGGAATTGAAAACTGAGCATAGATTTGGATGTCCCGTTGGTAGACGAGTACGCACGCTAACTTTCATAACGTTTCGAGCTTTTTTCTCCCCCTTTAAGCCCAAGTCTAGTGCAAACGCACGGCCGAGTTTCAACTTTGACCAACTTCTCGGAATTGAAATTTGAAAATAGTTTTGGATTTACCATTGGTAGAAAAGCATGCACACCAACTTTCGTGACGTTCTGAGCTGTTTTCTCCCCGTTTAAGCCGAACGCTACAGAAAACACACGGTTGCATTTTGGCTTTGACCTACTTCTCGGAATTGAAAATTGAGAATAGATTTGGATGTCCCGTTTGTAGACATGCGCGCACAATAACTTTCATGACGTTACAAGCTAATTTCACACCCTTTAAGCTCAAGTCCAGCGAAAACGCATGGTCGCATTTCGACTTTGACAAACTTCTGGGAATTGAAATTTGAGAATAGATTTGGATGTCCCGTTGGTAGACAAGTGCGCATGCCAACTTTCATGACGTTCCGAGCTATTTTTCCACCCTTTAAGCCCAAGTCTAGCGAAAACGCGACGGTCAAATTTAAACTTTGACCAACTTCTCGGAATTGAAATTTGAGAATAGTTTTGGATGTCCCATTGGTAAACAAGTGTCCACACCAACTTTTGTGACGTTCCGAGCTATTTCCTCCCCCTTTAAGCCCAACTCTAGAGAAAATGCACGGTCGCGTTTCGGCTTTAACATACTTCTCGGAATTGAAAATTGAGAATATATTTGGATGTCCCATTTGTAGACATGCACACACAACAACTTTCGTGACGTTACGAGCTAATTTCACACCCTTTAAGCTCAAGTCTAGTGAAAACGCACGGTGGCGTTTCGACTTTGACCAACTTCTCAGAATTGAAAATTGAGAATAGATTTGGATGTCCCGTGGGTAGACAAGTGCGCACGCCAAATTTCGTGCCCTTTGAGACCAAGTTTAGTGAAAACCCACTGTCAATTTTCAACTTTGACCAACTTCTCGGAATTTAAATTTGAGAATAGATTTGGATGTCCCATTGTTAGACAAGCATCCATGCAAACTTTTGTGACGTTCAGAGCTATTTTCACCCACTTTAAGCCCAAGTCTAGCAAAAAAGCACGGTTGAATTTCGACTTTGATCTACTTTGCGGAATTAAAAATTGAGCATATATTTGGATGTCCCGTTGGTAGACAAGTGCGCACGCCAACATTCGTGACATTCCGAGCTATTTTCCCACTCTTTATACCAATGTCTAGCGAAAACGCATAGTCGAATTTCGACTTTCACCAACTTCTCGAAATTGAAAATTGAGGATAGATCTGGATGTCCCGTTGGTAAACAAGTGCGCACGCCAACTTTCGTGACGTTCCGAGCTATTTTCCCACCCTTTAAGCCCAAGTCTAGCGAAGATGAACGGCCAAGTTTCAACTTTGACCAACTTCTCAGAATTTAAATTTGAGGATAGAATTGGATGTCCCATTGGTAGACAACCATCCATGCCAACTTTCGTGACGTTTAGAGCTATTTCCTCCCACTTAGCCCAAGTCTAGCGAAAACGCACGGTCGAGTTTCGACTTTGACCTAATTTGCGGAATTGAAAATTGAGCATATATTTGGATGTCTCGTTGGTAGACAAGTGCGCACGCCAACATTCGTGACGTTTCGAGCTATTTTCCCACTCTTTATACCCATGTCTAGCGAAAACAGACGGTCAAATTTTGACTTTCACCAACTTCTCGAAATTCAAATTTGAGGATAGAATTGGATGTCCCATTGGGTAGACAAGCGTCCATGCCAACTTTCGTGATGTTCAGAGCTATTTTCTCCCACTTTAAGCCCAAGTCTAGCGAAAACGCACGGCCGAGTTTCGACTTTGACCTACTTTGCGGAATTGAAAATTGACCATATATTTGGATGTCCCGTTGGTAGACAAGTGCGCACGCCAACATTCGTGACGTTCCGAGCTATTTTCCCACTCTTTATACCCATGTCTAGCGAAAATGCACGGTCGAATTTCGACTTTCACCAACTTCTCGGAATTGAAAATTGAGCATAGAACTCGATGTCCCGTTGGTAAACAAGTGCGCACGCCAATTTTCGTGACGTTCTGAGCTATTTTCCCACCCTTTAAGCCCAAGTCTAGCGAAAATGCAGGGCCAAGTTTCAACTTTGACCAACTTCCCAGAATTGAAATTTGAGCATAGATTTAGATGTCCCGTTTCTATACATTCGCGCACAACAACTTTCATGACATTACGAGCTAATTTCACAACCTTTAAGCTCAAGTCTAGCGAAAACGCATGGTGGCGTTTCGACTTTGACCAACTTCTCAGAATTGAAATTTGAGAATAGATTTGGATGTGCCGTTCGTAGACAAGTGTGCACGCCAACTTTCATGACATTCCGAGCTATTTTCCCACCCTTGAATCCCAAGTCTAGCGAACATGCACGGTCGAGTTTCAACTTTGACCAACTTCTCGGAATTGAAATTTGAGAATAGATTTGGATGTCCCATTGGTAGACAAGCGTCCACACCAACTTTTGTGACGTTCCGAGCTATTTTCTCCCCCTTTAAGCCCAACTCTAGCGAAGACGAACAGCCAAGTTTCAACTTTACCAACTTCTTGGAATTTAAATTTGAGGATAGAATTGGATGTCCCATTGGTAGACAAGCGTCCATGCCAACTTTCGTGATGTTCAGAGCTATTTTCTCCCACTTTAAGCCCAACTCTAGCGAAAACGTACGGTCGAGTTTCGACTTTCACCAACTTCTCAGAATTGAAAATTGAGCATAGCTTTAGATGTCCCATTTGTAGAAATTCACGCACAACAACTTTCGTGACATTACAAGCTAATTTCACACCCTTTAAGCTCAAGTCTAGCGAAAATGCATGGTGGCGTTTCGACTTTGACCAACTTCTCGGAATTGAAATTTGAGAATAGATTTGGATGTGCCATTGGTAGACAAGTGCGCACGCCAACTTTCGTGATGTTTCGAGCTATTTTCCCACGCTTTAAGCCCAAGTCTAGCGAACACGCATGGTCGAGTTTCAACTTTGACCAACTTCTCGGAATTGAAATTTGAGAATAGATTTGGATTTCCCATTGGTAGACAACCGTCCACACCAACTTTCGCGACGTTCCAAGCTATTTTCTCCCCCTTTAAACCCAACTCTAGAGAAAACGCATAGTCGCATTTCGGTTTTGAGCTACTTCTCAGAATTGAAAATTGAGAATAGATTTGGATGTCCCATTTGTAGACATGCGCGCACAACAACTTTCATGATGTTACGAGCTAATTTCACACCCTTAAATCCTGAGTCTAGAGAAAACACATGGTGGCATTTTGACTTTGACCAACATCTGGGAATTGAAATTTGACAATAGATTTGGATGTCCCATTGGTAGACAAGTGCGCATGCCAACTTTCGTGACGTTTCGAGCTATTTTCTCTCACTTTAAGCGCAAGTCTAGCAAAAATGCATGGTCGAGTGTCAACTTTGACCAACTTCTCAGAATTGAAAATTGAGAATAGATTTTGATGTCCTGTTGGTAGACAAGTGCACACGCCAACTTTCGTGACGTTCTGAGCTACTTTCCACCCTTTAAGCCCAAGTCTAGCGACAACGCACGGTCAAGTTTCAACTCTGACCACCTTCTCGGAATTTAAATTTGAGGATAGAATTGGATGTCCCATTGGTAAACAAGTGTCCAACTCTACAGAAAAGTGTCCATGCCAACTTTCGTGACGTTCAAAGCTATTTTCTCCCACTTTAAGCCCAAGTCTAGCGAAAACGCACGGTCGAGTTTCAACTTTGACCAACTTCTCGGAATTGAAATTTGAGAATAGATTTGGATGTCCCATTGGTAGACAAGCGTCCACATCAACTTTCGCGACGTTCCAAGCTATTTTCTCCCCCTTTAAGCCCAACTCTAGAGAAAACGCATATTCGCGTTTCAGTTTTGACCTACTTCTCAGAATTGAAAATTGAGAATAGATTTGGATGTCCCATTTGTAGACATGCGCGCACAACAAATTTCATGACGTTACGAGCTAATTTCACACCCTTAAATCCTGAGTCTAGCGAAAACGCATGGTGGCGTTTTGACTTTGACCAACATCTGGGAATTGAAAATTGAGCATAGATTTTGATGTCCTGTTGGTAGACAAGTGCACACGCCAACTTTCGTGACATTCCGATCTACTTTCCACCCTTTAAGCCCAAGTCTACGACAACGCACGGTCGAGTTTCAACTTTGACCAACTTCTCGGAATTCAAATTTGAAAATAGTTTTGGATGTACCATTGGTAGACAAGTGCGCATGCCAACTTTCGTGACGTTTCAAGCTATTTTCTCTCACTTTAAACGCAAGTCTAGCGAAAACGCACGGTTGAGTTTCAACTTTGACCAACTTCTCCGAATTGAAAATTGAGCATAAATTTGGATGTCCCGTTGGTAGACAAGTGCGCACGCCAACTTTCGTGACGTTCCGAGCTATTTTCTCACCCTTTGAGCCCAAGTCTAGCGAACACGCTACGGTCGAGTTTCAACTTTGACCAACTTCTCAGAATTGAAAATTGTGAATAGATTTGGATATCCCATTGGTAGACAAGCATCCACACCAACTTTCGCGATGTTCCGAGCTATTTTCTCCCCCTTTAAGCCCAACTCTAGAGAAAACGAATAGTCGCGTTTCGGTTTTGATCTACTTCTCAGAATTGAAAATTGAGAATAGATTTGGATGTCCCATTTGTAGACATGCACACACAACAACTTTCATGACGTTACGAGCTAATTTCACACCCTTAAATCCCGAGTCTAGCGAAAACGCATGGTGGCGTTTTGACTTTGACCAACATCTGGGAATTGAAAATTGAGCATAGATTTTGATGTCCTATTGGTAGACAAGTGCACACACCAACTTTCGTGACATTCCGAGCTACTTTCCACCCTTTAAGCCCAAGTCTACGACAACGCATGGTCGAGTTTCAACTTTGACCAACTTCTTGGAATTCAAATTTGAAAATAGTTTTGGATGTACCATTGGTAGACAAGTGCGCATGCCAACTTTTGTGACGTTCGAGCTATTTTCTCTCACTTTAAGCGCAAGTCTAGCGAAAACGCACGGTCGAGTTTCAACTTTGACCAACTTCTCCGAATTGAAAATCGAGCATATATTTGGATGTCCTGTTGGTAGACAAGTGCGCACGCCAACTTTCATGACGTTCCGAGCTATTTTCTCACCCTTTGAGCCCAAGTCTAGTGAAAACGCATAGTCGATTTTCAACTTTGACCAACTTCTCAGAATTTAAATTTGAGAATAGATTTGGATGTCCCATTGGTAGACAAGCATCCATGCCAACTTTCGTGACGTTTCGAGCTATTTTTTCCCCCTTTAAGCCCAACTCTATCGAAAACGTATGGTCGAGTTTCGACTTTCACCAACTTCTCAGAATTGAAAATTGAGCATAGATTTAGATGTCCCATTTGTAGACATTCGTGCAGAACAACTTTCGTGACATTATGAGCTAATTTCAAACCCTTTAAGCTCAAATCTAGCGAAAACGCATGGTGGCGTTTCGACTTTGACCAACTTCTCGAAATTGAAATTTGAGAATAGATTTGGATGTGATGTTGGTAGACAAGTGCGCACACCAACTTTCGTTACTTTTCGAGCTATATTCCCACCCTTTAAGTCCAAGTCTAGTGAACACGCACGGTCGCGTTTCAACTTTGTCCAACTTCTCAGAATTGAAATTTGTGAATAGATTTGGATGTCCCATTGGTAGACAAGCATCCACACCAACTTTCGCGACGTTTCGAGCTATTTTCTCCCCCTTTAAGCCCAACTCTAGTGAAAACGAATAGTCGCATTTCGGTTTTGATCTACTTCTCAGAATTGAAAATTGAGAATAGATTTGGATGTCCCATTTGTAGACATGCGCACACAACAACTTTCATAACGTTACGAGCTAATTTCACACCCTTAAATCCCGAGTCTAGCGAAAACGCATGGTGGCGTTTTGACTTTGACCAACATCTGGGAATTGAAAATTGAGCATAGATTTTGATGTCCTGTTGGTAGAAAAGTGCACACGCCAACTTTCGTGACATTCCGAGCTACTTTCCACCCTTTAAGCCCAAGTCTACGACAACGCACGGTCGAGTTTAAACTTTGACCAACTTCTTGGAATTCAAATTCGAAAATAGTTTTGGATGTACCATTGGTAGACAAGTGCGCATGCAAACTTTCGTGACGTTTCGAGCTATTTTCTCTCACTTTAAGCGCAAGTCTAGCGAAAACGCACGGTCGAGTTTCAACTTTGACCAACTTCTCTGAATTGAAAATTGAGCATATGTTTGGATGTCCCGTTGGTAGACAAGTGCGCACGCCAACTTTCGTGATGTTCCGAGCTATTTTCTCACCCTTTGAGCCCAAGTCTAGTGAAAACGCATGGTCGATTTTCAATGGTAGACAAGCATCCATGCCAACTTTCGTGACGTTCCGAGCTATTTTCTCCCCCTTTAAGCCCAACTCTAGTGAAAACGTACAGTCGAGTTTCGACTTTCACGAACTTCTCAGAATTGAAAATTGAGCATAGATTTAGATGTCCCATTTGTAGACATTCGCGCAAAAAAACTTTCGTGACATTACGAGCTAATTTCACACCCTTTAAGCTCAAATCTAGCGAAAACGCATGGTGGCATTTCGACTTTGACCAACTTCTTGGAATTGAAATTTGAGAATAGATTTGGATGTGCTGTTGGTAGACAAGTGCGCACGCCAGCTTTCGTTACGTTTCGAGCTATTTTCCCACCCTTTAAGCCCAAGTCTAGCGAACACGCACGGTCGAGTTTCAACTTTGACCAACTTTTCAGAATTGAAATTTCTGAATAGATTTGGATGTCCCATTGGTAGACCAGCATCCACACCAACTTTCACGACATTCCGAGCTATTTTCTCCCCCTTTAAGCCCAACTCTAGAGAAAACGCATAGTCGCGTTTCGGTTTTGACCTACTTCTCAGAATTGAAAATTGAGAATAGATTTGGATGTCCCATTTGTAGACATGCGCGCACAACAACTTTCATGACGTTACGAGCTAATTTCACACCCTTAAATCCCGAGTCTAGCGAAAACGCATGGTGGCGTTTTGGCTTTGACCAACATCTGGGAATTGAAATTTGACAATAGATTTGGATGTCCCATTGGTAGAGAAGCGTGCACGGCAACTTGCGTGACGTTCCGAGCTATTTCCCCCCCCTTTAAGCCCAAGTCTAGCGAAGACGCACGGTCGAGTTTCGACTTTGACCAACTTCTCGGAATTGAAATTTGAGAATAGTTTTGGATGTCCCGTTGGTAGAAAAGTGTGCATGCCAACTTTCGTGACATTTTGAGCTATTTTCTCTCACTTTAAGCGCAAGTCTAGCGAAAACGCACGGTTGAGTTTCAACTTTGACCAACATCTGGGAATTGAAATTTGACAATAGATTTGGATGTCCCATTGGTAGACAAGCGTCCATGCCAACTTTCTTGACGTTCATAGCTATTTTCTCCCACTTCCCGGAATTGAAATTTGAGAATATTTTTGGATGTCCCATTGGTAGACAAGAGTCCACACCAACTTTCGTGACGTTCCGAGCTGTTTTCTCCCACTTTAAGCCCAAGTCTAGTGAAAACGCACGGTCGAGTTTCGACTTTGACCTTCTTTGTGGAATTGAAAATTGATCATATATTTGGATGTCCCGTTGGTAGACAAGTGCGCACACCAACATTCGTGACGTTCTGAGTTATTTTCCTGCTCTTTATACCCATGTCTAGCGAAAACGCACGGTCGAATTTCGACTTTCACCAACATCTCCTATGCAGTTGGTCTTGTATCTCGGTTCTCTCAGGATCCTCATGAGAATCATTGGAAGGCAGCTAAGCGCATTCTTAAGTATCTTCAAGGCACTTCCAAGTTCGGCATTCAGTACACAGCTGGTTCTTCTCAGCTTGAGGGTTTCACTGATTCTAAATATACACATACACATTGTCTTTTGTTAGTAAATATCCTACTAGCACAACCACTTAATTTGTGGCCATAAACAAGTTATATGTGACTTGTTCTTCATATTTAGTTGTAATAACGTGTTTTCTAATTGTTTCTTAAGACATTATATTCAAGTTCTAGTAGTTATTCTTATTTAAACAACAAAATTAGTGTTTAAGATCTAATTAACCTGATAGGTGTTTATAGGTAAATAGGAATTTATATCTTAGAATTTGGGCATGGACTACCATCTATGCCGCAAGTGTACTATCCAAATTGATTTTAGGATGTTGTTCAAAATTCCAAATAAACAATAATAAAAAGAGAAATATAAAAAAAAAAGTGGTAGGTGATACATGGATAACTCTAATGTGGGCGATAACATATAGCTAGGAATGGATAAATGGGAGCTAACAATTATAATAAAAAAGAAATATAAAAATAACTTGTAGCATGGATGCATGAATAATTTGGGTAGTTGATGTTAGATAATTGGAAGAAGTTGGGTGATAACATGTAGCTAGACATAAATAACTAGTAGGTGAATAGTTATCAAATTAATTTCATAGCATCAATATCCATGAAAGAGAGCCCATCTTTTACAATCAACTTTGACCATGGAACTTGTGACTATGTTTCTTGGCCCATATATATATCTTGTTAAAAAAAAATAAGTGAATCCAAAGTGGAATATCTTTTAAGGAACACAAACTTTGACCCAAATTTCATTTATATTATTCAATTACAAATATATATTTTATATCTTACAAGTGGTGCCTCATATAATGATTGATTGATTGTGATGTAATTATGCTTGTTGCTAGAACTTCCATTCTCTTTTTGTAAAAAGTAAAAATCTCTTAGCCACCAAACATTGCAAAATACCCCTTTTACATATTTTTAAAAGATGCCCATTAAACATTGCAAAATACCCTTTATACATTCTTTTTAAAAGATGCTCATTTCTAAATAGAATACATATATGTGAATCTTGACAATGTATCATAAATTTTAAATATCCTTCTATATAGAACAAATTATTATTGTACATTAATTAAGAAAAATGATTGATAGCAACGTATAAACTTTAATATACCTTCTTTTTTATATAATTAATTGATAATTTATAATAAAAGGTAACTCTTATTAATACAATAAATAATTCATTGAAAAAAAACACTTAAAATTTTGTAATCCCTAGTTCAAAACCTTTATCAAAGACAACAGCTCCAGCTTGAAAGCTCTTGTACGAACTGTATATGGCATTTTCTATTGAAAGTTCAAATCACAAATAAGAATCCCTAAACCAAAACACAAATAGGTATCTTCAACAGAGCTGTTAATATGAATCATGGCATAGCTTTGTAGACGAGTACGCACGCTAACTTTCGAGACATTCCGAGCTATTTTCTCACCTTTTAAGCCCAAGTCTAGCAAAAACACACGGTCTATTTTCATCTTTGACCAACTTCTTGGAATTTAAATTTGAGAATAGATTTGGATGTCACATTGGTAGAAAAGCGTACCTGCCAACTTTTGTGACGTTTCAAGCTTTTTTCTCCCCCTTTAAACCCAATTCTAGCGCAAACGCACGGCCGAGTTTCAACTTTGACCAACTTCTCGGAATTGAAATTTGAAAATAGTTTTGGATGTACCATTGCTAGACAAGCGTCCACACCAACTTTCGTGACCTTCCGAGCTATTTTCTCCCCGTTTAAGCCGAACTCTACAGAAAACGCACAGTCGCGTTTTGGCTTTGACCTACTTCTCGGAGTTGAAAATTGAGAATAGATTTGGATGTCCCGTTTGTAGACATGCGCGCACAATAACTTTCATGACGTTACAAGCTAATTTCACACCCTTTAAGCTCAAGTCCAGCGAAATGCACGGTCAAATTTCAACTTTGACCAACTTCTCGGAATTGAAATTTGAGAATAGTTTTGGATGTCCCATTGGTAAACAAGCGTCCACACCAACTTTTGTGACGTTCCGAGCTATTTCCTCCCCCTTTAAGCCCAACTCTAGAGAAAATGCACGGTCGCATTTCGGCTTTGACCTACTTCTCGGAATTCAAAATTGAGAATAGATTTGGATGTCCCATTTGTAGATATGCACACACACAAACGTTCATGACATTACGAGCTAATTTCACACCCTTTAAGCTCAAGTCTAGTGAAAACGCACGGTGGCGTTTTGACTTTGACCAACTTCTCGGAATTGAAAATTGAGCATAGATTTGGATGTCCCATAGGTAGACAAGTGCACACGCCAAATTTCGTGACGTTCCGAGCTATTTTCTCACCTTTTGAACCCAAGTTTAGTGAAAATCCACAGTCGATTTTCAACTTTGACCAACTTCTCGAAATTTAAATTTGAGAATAGATTTGGATGTCCCATTGTTAGACAAGCATCCATGCCAACTTTTGTGACGTTCAGAGCTATTTTCACCCACTTTAAGCCCAAGTGTAGCGAAAACGCACGGTTGAATTTCGACTTTGATCTACTTTGCGGAATTAAAAATTGAGCATATATTTGGATGTCCCGTTGGTAGACAAGTGCGCACGCCAACATTCGTGACATTCCGAGCTATTTTCACACTCTTTATACCAATGTCTAGCGAAAATGCACGATCGAATTTCGACTTTCACCAACTTCTCGAAATTGAAAATTGAGGATAGATCTGGATGTCCCGTTGGTAAACAAGTGCGCACGCCAACTTTCGTGACGTTCCGAGCTATTTTCCCGCCCTTTAAGCCCAAGTCTAGCGAAGATGAACGGCCAAGTTTCAACTTTGACCAACTTCTCGGAATTTAAATTTGAGGATAGAATTGGATGTCCCATTGGTAGACAAGTGTCCATGCAAACTTTCGTAACGTTCAGAGCTATTTTCTCCCACTTTAAGCCCAAGTCTAGCGAAAACGCATGGTCGAGTTTCGACTTTGACTTACTTTGCGGAATTGAAAATTGAGCATATATTTGGATGTCCCTTTGGTAGACAAGTGCGCACACCAACATTCGTGACGTTTCGAGCTATTTTCCCACTCTTTATACCCATGTCTAGCGAAAACACACGGTCGAATTTCGACTTTCACCAACTTCTCAGATTCAAATTTGAGGATAGAATTGGATGTCCCATTGGTAGACAAGCGTCCATGCCAACTTTCGTGATGTTCAGAGCTATTTTCTCCCACTTTAAGCCCAAGTCTAGCGAAAATGCACGACCGAGTTTCGACTTTGACCTACTTTGCGAAATTGAAAATTGAGCATATATTTGGATGTCTCGTTGGTAGACAAGTGCGCACGCCAACATTCGTGGCGTTCCGAGCTATTTTCCCACTCTTTATACCCATGTCTAGTGAAAATGCACGGTCGAATTTCGACTTTCACCAACTTCTCAGAATTGAAAATTGAGCATAGATCTGGATGTCCCGTTGGTAAACAAGTGCGCACGCCAACTTTCGTGACCTTCTGAGCTATTTTCCCACCCTTTAATCCCAAGTCTAGCGAAAACGCACGGCCAAGTTTCAACTTTGACCAACTTCCTGGAATTGAAATTTGAGCATAGATTTAGATGTCCCATTTGTAGACATTCGCGCACAACAACTTTTGTGACATTACGAGCTAATTTCACACCCTTTAAGCTCAAGTCTAGCGAAAACACATGGTGGCGTTTCGACTTTGACCAACTTCTCAGAATTGAAATTTGAGAATAGATTTGGATGTGCCGTTGGTAGACAAGTGAGCACGCCAACTTTCATGACGTTTCGAGCTATTTTCCCACGCTTTAAGCCCAAGTCTAGCGAACATGCACGGTCGAGTTTCAACTTTGACCAACTTCTTGGAATTGAAATTTGAGAATAGATTTGGATGTCCCATTGGTAGACAAGCGTCCACACCAACTTTCGCGACGTTCCGAGCTATTTTCTCCCCCTTTAAGCCCAACACTAGTGAAGACGAACGACCAAGTTTCAACTTTGACCAACTTCTTGGAATTTAAATTTGAGGATAGAATTGGATGTCCCATTGGTAGACAAGCGTCCATGCCAACTTTCGTGACGTTCAGAGCTATTTTCTCCCACTTTAAGCCCAATTCTAGCGAAAACGTACAGTCGAGTTTCGACTTTCACCAACTTCTAAGAATTGAAAATTGAGCATAGATTTAGATGTCCCATTTGTAGACATTCACGCACAACAACTTTCGTGACATTACGAGCTAATTTCACACCCTTTAAGCTCAAGTCTAGCGAAAATGCATGGTGGCGTTTCGACTTTGACCAACTTCTCGGAATTGAAATTTGAGAATAGATTTCGATGTGTCGTTGGTAGACAAGTGCGCACGCCAACTTTCATGACGTTTCAAGCTATTTTCCCACCCTTTAAGCCCAAGTCTAGCGAACACGCATGGTCAATTTTCAACTTTGACCAACTTCTCGGAATTGAAATTTGAGAATAGATTTGGATTTCCCATTGGTAGACAACCGTCCACACCAACTTTCGCGACGTTCCGAGCTATTTTCTCCCCCTTTAAGCCCAACTCTAGAGAAAACGCATAGTCGCGTTTCGGTTTTGACCTACTTCTCAGAATTGAAAATTGAGAATAGATTTGGATGTCCCATTTGTAGACATGCGCGCACAACAACTTTCATTATGTTACGAGCTAATTTCACACCCTTAATTCCTGAGTCTAGCGAAAATGCATGGTGGCGTTTTGACTTTGACCAACATCTGGGAATTGAAATTTGACAATAGATTTGGATGTCCCATTGGTAGACAAGTGCGCATGCAAACTTTCGTGACGTTTCGAGCTATTTTCTCTCACTTTAAGCGCAAGTCTAGCAAAAACGCATGGTCGAGTTTCAACTTTGACCAACTTCTCGGAATTTAAAATTGAGCATAGATTTTGATGTCCTGGTTGTAGACAAGTGCACACGCCAACTTTTGTGACGTTCCGAGCTACTTTCCACCCTTTAAGCCCAAGTCTAGCGACAACGCACGGTCAGGTTTCAATTCTAACCAACTTCTCGGAATTTAAATTTGAGGATAGAATTGGATGTCCCATTGGTATACAAGCGTCCAACTCTACAGAAAACGCACGGTCGCGCTTCGGCTTTGACCTACTTCTCGGAATTGAGAATTGAGAATAGATTTGGATGTCCCGTTTGTAGACATGCACGCACAACAACTTTCATGACGTTACAAGCTAATTTTGGATGTACCATTGGTAGAGAAGTGTCTATGCCATTTTTCGTGACATTCAGAGCCATTTTCTCCCACTTTAAGCCCAAGTCTACCGAAAACGCACGGAAGAGTTTCAACTTTGACCAACTTCTCGGAATTGAAATTTGAGAATAGATTTGGATGTCCCATTGGTAGACAAGCGTCCACATCAACTTTTGCGACGTTTCGAGCTATTTTCTCCCCCTTTAAGCCCAACTCTAGAGAAAATGCATAGTCGCGTTTCGGTTTTGACCTACTTCTCAGAATTGAAAATTGAGAATAGATTTGGATGTCCCATTTGTAGACATGCGCGCACAACAACTTTCATGACGTTACGAGCTAATTTCACACCCTTAAATCCTGAGTCTAGCGAAAACGCATGGTGGCATTTTGACTTTGACCAACATCTGGGAATTGAAAATTGACCATAGATTTTGATGTCGTGTTGGTAGACAAGTGCACACGCCAACTTTCGTGACATTCCGAGCTACTTTCCACCCTTTAAGCCCAAGTCTACGACAATGCACGGTCGAGTTTCAACTTTGACCAACTTCTCGGAATTCAAATTTGAAAATAGTTTTGGATGTACCATTGGTAGACAAGTGCGCATGCCAACTTTCGTGACGTTTCGAGCTATTTTCTCTCACTTTAAGCGCAAGTCTAGCGAAAACGCACGGTCGAGTTTCAACTTTGACCAACTTCTCCGAATTGAAAATTGAGCATATATTTGGATGTCCCGTTGGTAGACAAGTGCGCACGCCAACTTTCGTGACGTTCCGAGCTATTTTCTCACCCTTTGAACCCAAGTCTAGTGAAAAGGCATGGTCGATTTTCAACTTTGACTAACTTCTCGGAATTTAAATTTGAGAATAGATTTGGATGTCCCATTGGTAGACAAGCATCCATGCCAACTTTCATGACGTTCCGAGCTATTTTCTCCCCCTTTAAGCCCAACTCTAGCGAAAACATACGGTCTAGTTTCGACTTTCACCAACTTCTCAGAATTGAAAATTGAGCATAGATTTAGATGTCCCATTTGTAGACATTTGCGCAGAACAACTTTCGTAACATTACGAGTTAATTTCACACCCTTTAAGCTCAAATCTAGCGAAAACGCATGGTGGCGTTTCGACTTTGACCAACTTCTCGGAATTGAAATTTGAGAATAGATTTGGATGTGCTGTTGGTAGACAAGTGCGCACGCCAACTTTCGTTACGTTTCGAGCTATTTTCCTACCCTTTAAGCCCAAGTCTAGCGAACACGCACGGTCGAGTTTCAACTTTGACCAACTTCTTAGAATTGAAATTTGTGAATAGATTTGGATGTCCCATTGGTAGACAAGCATCCACACCAACTTTCGCGACGTTCCGAGCTATTTTCTCCCCCTTTAAGCCCAACTCTAGAGAAAACGCATAGTCGCATTTCGGTTTTGACCTACTTCTCAGAATTGAAAATTGAGAATAGATTTGGATGTCCCATTTGTAGACATGCGCGCACAACAACTTTCATGACGTTATGAGCTAATTTCACACCCTTAAATCCTGAGTCTAGCGAAAACGCATGGTGGCGTTTTGACTTTGTCCAACATCTGGGAATTGAAATTTGACAATAGATTTGGATGTCCCATTGGTAGAGAAGCATGCACGCCAACTTGCGTGACATGCTGAGCTACTTTCCACCCTTTAAGCCCAAGTCTACGACAACACACGGTCGAGTTTCGACTTTGACCAACTTCTCAGAATTGAAATTTGAAAATATTTTTGGATGTACCATTGGTAGACAAGTGCGCATGCCAACTTTCGTGACGTTTCGAGCTATTTTCTCTCACTTTAAGCGCAAGTCTAGCGAAAACGCACGGTCGAGTTTCAACTTTGTCCAACTTCTCCGAATTGAAAATTGAGCATATATTTGGATGTCCCGTTGGTAGACAAGTGCGCACGCCAACTTTCGTGACGTTCCAAGCTATTTTCTCACCCTTTGAGCCCAAGTCTAGTGAAAACGCATGGTCGATTTTCAACTTTGACCAACTTCTCGGAATTGAAATTTGAGAATAGATTTGGATGTCCCATTGGTAGACAAGCATCCATGCCAACTTTCATGACGTTCCGAGCTATTTTCTCCCCCTTTAAGCCCAACTCTAGCGAAAACGTACGGTCGAGTTTCGACTTTCACCAACTTCTCGGAATTGAAAATTGAGAATAGATTTAGATGTCCCATTTGTAGACATTCGTGCAGAACAACTTTCGTGACATTACGAGCTAATTTCACACCCTTTAAGCTCAAATCTAGCGAAAACGCATGGTGGCGTTTTGACTTTGACCAACTTCTCAGAATTGAAATTTTAGAATAGATTTGGATGTGCTGTTGATAGACAAGTGCGCACGCCAACTTTCATTACGTTTTGAGCTATTTTCCCACCCTTTAAACCCATGTCTAGCGAACACGCACGGTCGAGTTTCAACTTTGACCAACTTCTCATAATTGAAATTTGTGAATAGATTTGGATGTCCCATTGGTAGACAAGCATCCACACCAACTTTCGCGACATTCCGAGCTATTTTCTACCCCTTTAAGCCCAACTATAGAGAAAACGCATCGTCACGTTTCGGTTTTGACCTACTTCTCAAAATTGAAAATTGAGAATAGATTTGGATGTCCCATTTGTAGACATGCGCGCACAACAACTTTCATGACGTTACGAGCTAATTTCACACCCTTAAATCCCAAGTCTAGCGAAAACGCATGGTGGCGTTTTGACTTTGACCAACATCTGGGAATTGAAATTTGACAATAGATTCGGATGTCCCATTGGTAGAGAAGCGTGCACGCCAACTTGCATGACGTTCCGAGCTATTTTCTCCCCCTTTAAGCCCAAGTCTAGCGAAAACGCACGGTCGAGTTTCGACTTTGACCAACTTCTCGGAATTGAAATTTGAGAATAGTTTTGGATGTCCCGTTCGTAGAAAAGTGCGCATGCCAACTTTCGTGACGTTTTGAGCTATTTTCTCTCACTTTAAGCGCAAGTCTTGCGAAAACGCACGGTCGAGTTTCAACTTTGACCAACATCTGGGAATTGAAATTTGACAATAGATTTGGATGTCCCATTGGTAGACAAGCGTCCATGCCAAGTTTCTTGACGTTCAGAGCTATTTTCTCCCACTTCCCGGAATTGAAATTTGAGAATAGTTTTGGATGTCCCATTGGTAGACAAGAGTCCACACCAACTTTCGTGACGTTCCGAGCTATTTTCTTCCACTTTAAGCCCAAGTCTAACGAAAACGCACGGTCGAGTTTCGACTTTGACCTACTTTGTGGAATTGAAAATTGAGCATATATTTGGATGTCCCGTTGGTAGACAAGTGCGCACACCAACATTCGTGACGTTCTGAGTTATTTTCCTGCTCTTTATACCCATGTCTAGCAAAAACGCATGGTCGAATTTCAACTTTCACCAACATCTCCTTTGCAGTTGGTCTTGTATCTCGGTTCTCTCAGTATCCTCATGAGAATCATTGGAAGGCAGCTAAGCGCATTCTTAAGTATCTTCAAGGCACTTCTAAGTTCGGCATTCAGTACACAGCTGATTCTTCTCAGCTTGAGGGTTTCACTGATTCTAAATATACACATACACATTGTCTTTTGTTAGTAAATATCCTACTAGCACAACCACTTAATTTGTGGCCATAAACAAGTTATATGTGACTTGTTCTTCATATTTAGTTGTAATAACGTGTTTTCTAATTGTTTCTTAAGACATTATATTCAAGTTCTAGTAGTTATTCTTATTTAAACAACAAAATTAGTGTTTAAGATCTAATTAACCTGATAGGCGTTTATAGGTAAATAGGAATTTATATCTTAGAATTTGGGCATGGACTACCATCTTTGCCGCAAGTGTACTATCCAAATTGATTTTAGGATGTTGTTCAAAATTCCAAATAAACAATAATAAAAAGAGAAATAAAAAAAAAAAGTGGTAGGTGATGCATGGATAACTCTAATGTGGGCGATAACATATAGCTAGGCATGGATAAATGGGAGCTAACAATTATAATAAAAAAGAAATATAAAAAATAACTTGTAGCATGGATGCATGAATAATTTGGGTAGTTGATGGTAGATAATTGGAAGAAGTTGGGTGATAACATGTAGCTAGACATAAATAACTAGTAGGTGAATAGTTATCAAATTAATTTCATAGCATCAATATCCATGAAAGAGAGCCCATCTTTTACAATCAACTTTGACCATGGAACTTGTGACTATGTTTCTTGGCCCATATATATATCTTGTTAAAAAAAAATAAGTGAATCCAAAGTGGAATATCTTTTAAGGAACACAAACTTTGACCCAAATTTCATTTATATTATTCAATTACAAATATATATTTTATATCTTACAAGTGGTGCATCATATAATGATTGATTGATTGTGATGTAATTATGCTTGTTGCTAGAACTTCCATTCTCTTTTTGTAAAAAATAAAAATCTCTTAACCACCAAACATTGCAAAATACCCCTTTTACATATTTTTAAAAGATGCCCATTAAACATTGCAAAATACCCTTTATACATTCTTTTTAAAAGATGCTCATTTCTAAATAGAATACATATATGTGAATCTTGACAATGTATCATAAATTTTAAATATCCTTCTATATAGAACAAATTATTATTGTACATTAATTAAGAAAAATGATTGATAGCAACGTATAAACTTTAATATACCTTAGTTTTTATATAATTAATTGATAATTTATAATAAAAGGTAACTCTTATTAATGCAATAAATAATTCATTGAAAAAAAACACTTAAAATTTTGTAATCCCTAGTTCAAAACCTTTATCAAAGACAACAGCTCCAGCTTGAAAGCTCTTGTACGAACTGTATATGGCATTTTCTATTGAAAGTTCAAATCACAAATAAGAATCCCTAAACCAAAACACAAATAGGAATCTTCAACAGAGCTGTTAATATGAATCATGGCATAGCTTTGTACTTAACATCATAAAAACACCCACCCTACAAATATTCTATCGGCGGAGGCAGCGAATACTTGGGCCTGACATAAGGCTTATGACTGCTTCCCACAGGAGATCTCGGCACAAGTGGTGGACGCCTAGAGGTTCTTATAGTTCTCTCGCTTGATCTCTTTTCTGCAACTAAATAATTCATATAAAAAAGCATTATGGGAGATTTATTAGAAAGATATTGTGAGATGGCTTGAAAAAACTAATTTGATTTTGCGAGTTGGAATACAATCATACCTGTTGGTGGTGGAAAGTAAAGATCATCATCAATAAGAGAGGAAGAATAAGCGGCAAGCGTTCGAGCTTCTATTGTCACAGTCAAACCCAAGGAAAGCAGCACACACATGGTAGCATAACTAGCGAAGCAGAGGACATATTCTTTGAGTCTGCAGATTGAAAAGATATTGCGCAGACATATTCTTGCAGCAGTTTATCTTTTGACATTGTTTATGGCAGATCTTCAGTTATATTTGTAGAGTTGCTTTGTGGCAGCATAATAAATCTTCGGCACAGACTGATTCATATCCTTGACAGCAGTAGCAGACATTTCCTTGACAGTCATGGAACAGCCAGATTCATATCCCTCGGCTGAAGAAATCAGGGCACACTCTTCCAATGATTGAAACACAAATTAATTAAAGAAAAGTGCATAATGTTTGTTCAGGAAGGTATTTCTAAAAATCTCTACGATTTCGTTTTTGGCCAAAACTTAGTTGGAATCCGGTTATATGGAATTTAAAAATTTAGTTGATTAAATTATTTTTCTAAACATCTAGATAAATTTAGCACTTAAGAAAACCCATAGCATTCAAATTATGCAAGTCAATAAATTATTTAAAAAATTTAAAGAAGTGTAAAAAGGAGAAATTAAAAAAATTAAAAATTAAAAACAAGAAAATTAAAAAAATTAAAAATTAAAAACAAGAAAATTAAAATAATATTCAAATTAAAAAAAAAAAAAAAAACAAAGTGGAATTGAATATTTTGAAAAGCTTATAATGGATTTCTTGACAAACGCACCACGATTTTGTTTGTTGAAAATCGGCGCGGTATAGCAGCAATTTTTGGAATTCTATTATTTTTAGGATCCGCTCTTGTGACGGTGGAGGACGGACGACAGCATATATATATGTCCGAGTTTGTAATTGCTTAGTTTGTGTACCTCCTTTGTCATTTGCACGCTGCGTTTTTAGAGTCTTTGTATTGTATGGAAGCGCTTCCTCTGTTGTCTTTTTGTCTCTGTGGTTTGTCTGACAGTGTATTTATCTGTCTGTGTCTTTGTTGTGGTTGTGTGTTGTTGCAGCTTGTGACAAAGGATGGTATCTTTTTTAATTTGAATTTGAATTTCGAAGCAAGAATTAGGGATGCTATGGAGCTGTAATAGCGGAGGGCCAGGTCCATCATCACAGGTATGTCTTTCTCTGTATCTTTTTATATTCATGGTTTTCTTAGAATAGGAATAGAAATTGTAGGTTGAATTCACGATACATTCATGGTTTTCTTAGAATAGGAATAGAAATTGTAGGTTGAATTCAGGAATTAAGGATGCTGTGGAGGTGTAATAGCGGAGGTTATCTTTTTTGAATTTCAAAGCAGGAATTAAGGAGGTTTTCTTTTTTGAATTTTGAAGCAGGAATTAAGGATGTTGCGGAGTTGTAATAGCCGAGGGCCAGGTCCATCATCACAGGTATGTCTCTCTCTCTGTATCTTTTAGAATAGAAATAGAAATTGTAGGAACAAAACTAGCATTAGCTGTGTGGGAAATCGCTTGTGCCTAGATATCGTTTTGCAGATTTGGGGTTTTGTTTGTCTGAACCTCTATCTCCTCAGTACTTTGCCTTGGGAAGCTATTCGAAGGTTTGCGGATTTGGGGTTTTGTTTGTCTGAACCTCTATCTCCTCAGTAATTTTCCTTGGGAAGCTATTCGAAGGTTATACACGATCTTGGTCAAACAGTAATTGAGATTTAGTCGCGAGACAGTAAGAGCCCTTTGAGTATTCAAAATCTATTTGGTTGTCTGCATCCATGCCTCACTGTTGCGACCCTCAGCTTGTAGATTAAATTTTCTCTTAATACGAGTTCTCCATCAATTCTTGATTTCCTTGTCCGTCCTTCCTGATAAACTCTCTTAATACGAGTTCTCCATCAATTCTTGATTTCCTTGGCCACCCTTCCTGATAAACTCTCTGCCCATTTGAAATTGCATCAATTTATTGAATATCACAATCGACTGTATATGTTCCTTTTTATAAGTTTATATACCAAACCTGTTTCCCCATCAGCTATGGAGTTCTATAATCAAACGTTCTTCGGAAGTGATCTTGCTGCGTTTGAGATCAGGCCGGAGAAAACTATTCTGCCTTAGCCTGCAGCTCTTACCAGTTCTCTTGAGGCCTGCACAATACATAAATTTCAAGTTTCTGCTGGGAAAATATACAGACTCGCTGGTGAATTAATTCCTATTTAATCGCCCATGACATGAGTAAATTGTTGTCTGAATCAACAATGACCAAAAACCTCAAAAATTTCCCCTGTAGAAGGCAATATTATATCGAAATTCAATAATCCATAAACCTAATCAGATATTTTACTCATACATACCCGCTGCTTTGGCGAGAAAGTTCCAGTGCCCTTTTCCATGTAAACTGATATACCTAATACCGAGCAGTACATAGGAAAGGGCGCATAGCACGAGATCTGTGCCTCCCTATGCTTCCGATATGATCTCATGAATCTGATCCGATGCTTTTGGGGTTTAAGTAATCTGATCTGATATACCTAATACCGAGCAGTAATCTGATCTTGGGGTTTATAGTTTCTAGGTGTCCTCACAGCCTCGAGCAACTCTACTTTTCCTACACAATGGTTTGATCCATTCATTCAACGAGGTGGGCAATGGAACTGGGTTGTTGTTCGTTATATTTAGGTATACGTGGAATATTGTATGAGTCAATTGTCTATTTGTCCATTCATGCACCCCTTTGATCAGGCCATATGACAGGCAATTTGTGCACTGAACAAACTTGTAACCCATGTGTTTGCGAACTCATGCATTTTAAACTTGTGGAATTGTTTAAATGTGAGTTTTCTATTTGTTTTTTATGATGTGCATTACTTATTTTTCAAGAAAATAATGCATAATGCTCCTAAACATTTTTTATATACATATTTATTCACATTAAAAATCTTTAGAATTGATTAGGAATAGTGGATCTGATCTGACCATATGACCGGTGTAATTTAATCTCAGTCTTAACATATAAGTCTTAATCTTACCATATGACCTCTGTAATTTAATCTGTCTTAACATATAAGTTTTAATCTGATCCATATGACATGTGTTTAATTTAATGTGATCTATATAATATGTGTTTAATTTAAAGGAAACTGGGTTTAAATGTTTTATTAATAGTTTATATGTATGATCATTTTTAATGTTTTATATGACCTGTGTCTAATTTAATGTGATCCATATGACCTTTGTGCGTGTAATTTAGTGTGTAATTTAAATAAAACTGAGTTTAAATGTTTTATTAATAGTTTATATGTATGATAATTTTTAATATTTTATATGTATGACAATTTTTATTAATAGTTTATATGTATGCCAATTTTTATCAATAGTTTATATGTACGACAATTTTGTTAATGTTTTATATGTGTGACCATTTTTAGAAGTGGGTTGATGTACAGGATTTGCAATATACAGATTGCTTTGCTCTGTAACTTATGGAGAACATATTGCATTGCTCTAACTTTTGGGGAATGTCATTGTCGTGTTAGTTTTGGAAAATGTTAATTAACAGAAAGAGAGGTAAGACATAATGATGATCATTATTTTTTTCATATTTTTTAATATTTAGAGTAATATTTAAATAAGGATGTCTCATATATATTTTGTTTTGTTGTTTTTCCAGATATCGAGCATTTAAACATTCATTCATCATATGAACTGAATTGCAACACATGGATTCTTTTGGTGTGTTATTTTTAAAAATATTAATAAATAAAAATAGAAAGGTAATGATATTTATAGTTTTCATGTTTTTATTCAAAGTAATATTTTAATGAGAATGCATCTCATTTTTGTGTTCGTTGTTATCTTTTCAGGTATCAAGCACCTTTGAACATTGATTCAATGTTATTTACAACAAGACTTTTATAGTTTATTATTTTTGAGAGTTTTGTAAAGACAGAGACTTACAAACATATTATTTTTAATATATATAATTATATTTTTTTGGGATGGGATTAAACCCATCCAAATGCTCTAGATGTTGGGGGGGGCCATCATCTTTAGAGTACTCTCTTATATTGTTATGAGGTGGTATGTTTTTTTCGTATTCATTTTCCACTAATGGTCTTTACATAAACCAATTTGATAATTTCTCCAACATAAATAAACTTCATTTTGCATAAACTAATCTGATAATTTCTCCAACATAAATAAACTTCATTTTGCATAAACTAATCTGATAATTTCTCCAACATAAATAAACTTCATTTTGCACAAACTAATCTGATAATTTCGTATTCATTTTCTACTAATGGTCTTTACATAAACTAATTTGATAATTTCTCCAACATAAATAAACTTCATTTTGCATAAACTAATCTGATAATTTCTCCAACATAAATAAACTTCATTTTGCACTTGATGTTTTCACACAAACTAATTTCAAAATTTATCTAACACATAAATAAACTTTATTACATATATTTGAAATTCTAATCATTTTTATATTTATTTTTCTTTAATATTGTTTTTTAATTTTTACTTTTGTTTTTTTCATTTTTTTTATTTATTTTGCTTGAATATATACTTTTTCACTTTTTTATTTTATTTTTTTTCTATTTTACATTTTTTCAATTTTATTTAAATAGTAGTTATGTTACATTCTTATTATTTATATTTATTTTTATAGTATTTATATTATTACATTTATATTATTTATATTTGTTGTATTTTAGTGTATTCTTTGGGTGTATTTTTTTGTTGATTTTAGTGTAATTTTTTGATGTGTTTGAAATCTTTGTACATATATTTTGTATGCAACTCTATGTGTTTGTGTTTGAAATCTTTTTACATATATTGTGTATGCAACTCTATGTATTACTGGATGAGATGATGTTCATGTTTGCTAGATGAGATGATGTTCATGTTTGTTAGATGAAATAATGTTCCCGTGTCTTTGTTATATGAAAGGATTTTTATGTTTGTTAGATGAAATAATGTTTTTGTATGCAGCTCTATGTGTTTGTGTTTGAGATCTTTCTGCATGTATTTTGTATGCAATTGTATGTGTTTGTCAGATGAGATGATTTTATGTTTGTTAGATGAAATATTTTTTTTTTAAACAATTCTATGTGTTTGTTAGATTAAATAATCTTTTTTGGAAGCAACTCTACGTGTTTGTTAGAAGAAATAATGTTTTTTGTATGCAACTCTGTGTTTGTGTTTGAGATTTTTATACATGTATTGTGTATGCAATTCTATGTGTTTATCATATGAGATTATTTTTGCGTTTGTTAGAGGAAATAATATTTTTTGTATGCAACTCTATGTTTGTGTTTGAGATCTTTACACATGTATTTTGCATGCAATTATATGTTTGTCAAATGGTATGCTTTTTATGTTTGCTATATGAATTAATGATTTTTTAATGCATTTCTATGTGTTTGTTAGACGAGATGATTTCTATGTTTGTTAGATTAAATAATGTTTTTTGTATGCAACTCTATGTTTATTAGATGAAATAATTTTTATGTTTGCTAGATGAAATAATATTTTTTTGTATGCAACTCTATGATTTGTATTTGTGGATTTTTGTAGATGATTTGTGTATGCAACTATGTATTTGTGTTTGTAGATCTTTGTACATATAAATCTTTATGTTTTGGATATATAAATCTTTATGTAAATTGATAATTGTTCATATAGATTTGTATGCTTATATTTATTTTTATGTATGTAAATTTCTTATTGTGTAAATCATAAATAACTTATAGTTATATATATGTATGCTTATTTGTATTATAATAATAAATATATACTATATAAATTCACATTTTATTTTATTTTTATTTTTTTAATATTGTTTTTTTATTTTTTTATTTTTTTTTATTTCATTTGTTATTTGTTTTTTATATTAAAATTTATGAAAAAATCAAATATATTTTATTATTTTTTAACTTTTAATAAATCAAATAACATTATAATCATAATAAAATCAACTTAATAAAAATACGTAAATAAAATATTTAAAAATTTCAAACAACCCGCTTTGTTGATATAACAACAACAAAACATAGATTATCGCTTTGTTGTAACAACAACATCAAAGCACAATTTTTGAGGCTATATGAGTTTTCACCTTCACGTGGTTGGTCTTTTCAGTAGAGATCTTAAAATCTCCAAGCCAAGAAAATCTCTCAAATATATAATTATATTTTAATACATTTGTAATAATATTTATTTAAATTAAACAATAAATTAAAAAATATATATACTAAAAATTAAACAATAAATTAAAAAAAAATCTACTAATGTGTAAGAATTAAATTTTAACACTATAATTAAGATCAAAATCTTTTAATTAATAATAAAACCCTAATTTCTATTTATAAAATAAAAATATTATAAAATAGTTAAAATTATTAAACTATAATTATTAAGATATTTGATAAATTTGTAATATTTAAACAATAAAATTTAAACTTTAACTTTTATATATAGTGTGAATAGAAAATAAAAGCAATATAAAGTAGTAAAAATAATTATGACTTTCGTGACGTTACGAGCTAATTTCACACCCTTTAAGTTCAAGTCTAGTGAAAACGCACGGTGGCGTTTCGACTTTGACCAACTTCTCGGAATTGAAAATTGAGCATAGATTTGGATGTCCCGTTGGTAGACAAGTGCGCACGCGAAATTTCATGACGTTCCGAGCTATTTTCTCACCCTTTGAGCCCAAGTCTAGTGAAAACAAACGGTCGATTTTCAACTTTGACCAACTTCTCGGAATTTAAATTTGAGAATAGATTTGGATGTCCCATTGGTAGACAAGCATCCATGCCAACTTTCGTGACGTTTAGAGTTATTTTCACCCACTTTAAGCCCAAGTCTAGCGAAAACGCACGGTTGAATTTCGACTTTGACCTACTTTGCGGAATTAAAAATTGAGCATATATTTGGATGTCCCGTTGGTAGACAAGTGCGCATGCGAACATTCATGACGTTCCGAGCTATTTTCCCACTCTTTATACCCATGTCTAGCGAAAATGCACGGTCGAATTTTGACTTCCACCAACGTCTCGCAATTGAAAATTGAGCATAGATTTGGATGTCCCGTTGGTAAACAAGTGCGCACACCAACTTTCGTGACATTCTGAGCTATTTTCTCACCTTTAAGCCCAAGTCTAGCGAAGACGAACGGCCAAGTTTCAACTTTGACCAACTTCTTGGAATTTAAATTTGAGGATAGAATTGGATGCCCCATTGGTAGACAAGCGTCCATGCCAACTTTCGTGACGTTCAGAGCTATTTTCTCCCACTTTAAGCCCAACTCTAGCGAAAACGTACGGTCGAGTTTCGACTTTCACCAACTTCTCAGAATTGAAAATTGAGCATAGATTTAGATGTCCCGTTGGTAGACAAGTGCGCACGCCAACATTCGTGACGTTCCGAGCTATTTTCCCACTCTTTATACCCATGTCTAGCGAAAATGCACAGTCAAATTTCGACTTTCACCAACTTCTCAGAATTGAAAATTGAGCATATATCTGGATGTCCCGTTGGTAAACAAGTGCTCACGCCAACTTTCATGATGTTCCAAGCTATTTTCCCGCCCTTTAAGCCCAAGTCTAGCGAAAAACGCATGGCCAAGTTTCAACTTTGACCAACTTCCCGGAATTGAAATTTGAGAATAGTTTTGGATGTCCCATTGGTAGACAAGAGTCCACACCAACTTTCATGACGTTCCGAGCTATTGTCTCCCCCTTTAAGCCCAACTCTAGTGAAAAGGTACGGTTGAGTTTCGACTTTCACCAACTTCTCAGAATTGAAAATTGAGCATAGATTTAGATGTCCCATTTGTAGACATTCGCGCACAACAACTTTAAGCGACATTACGAGCTAATTTCACACCCTTTAAACTCAAGTCTAGCGAAAACGCATGGTGGCATTTCGACTTTGACCAACTTCTCGGAATTGAAATTTGAGAATAGATTTGGATGTGTCGTTGGTAGACAAGTGCGCACGCCAACTTTCGTGACGTTTCGAGGTATATTCCCACCCTTTAAGCCCAAGTCTAGCGAACATGCACGGTCTAGTTTCAACTTTGACCAACTTCTTGGAATTGAAATTTGACAATATATTTGGATGTCCCATTGGTAGACAAGCGTCCACACCAACTTTTGCGACGTTCCGAGCTATTTTCTCCCACTTTAAGCCCAACTCTAGAGAAAACGCATAGTCGCATTTCGGTTTTGACCTACTTCTCAGAATTGAAAATTGAGAATAGATTTGGATGTCCCATTTGTAGACATGCGCACACAACAACTTTCATGACGTTACGAGCTAATTTCACACCCTTAAATCCCGAGTCTAGCGAAAACGCATGGTGGCGTTTTGACTTTGACCAACATCTGGGAATTGAAATTTGACAATAGATTTGGATGTCCCATTGGTAGACAAGCATGCACGCCAACTTCCGTGATGTTCCGAGCTATTTTCTCCCCCTTTAAGCCCAAGTCTAGAGAAAACGCACGGTCGAGTTTTGACTTTGACCAACTTCTCGGAATTGAAATTTGAGAATAGTTTTGGATGTCCCATTGGTAGGCAAGTGCGCATGCCAACTTTCATGATGTTTCGAGCTATTTTCTCTCACTTTAAGTGCAAGTCTAGCGAAAACGCACGGTCGAGTTTCAAATTTGACCAACTTCTCGGAATTGAAAATTGAGCATAGATTTTGATGTCCTGTTGGTAGACAAGTGCACACGCCAACTTTCGTGACGTTTTGAGCTACTTTCCACCCTTTAAGCCCAAGTCTAGCGACAACGCACGGTCGAGTTTCAACTCTGACCAACTTCTCGGAATTTAAATTTGAGGATAGAATTGGATGTCCCATTGGTAGACAAGTGTCCATGCCAACTTTCGTGACGTTCAGAGCTATTTTCTCCCACTTTAAGACCAAGTCTAGCGAAAACACACGGTCGAGTTTCGACTTTGACCTACTTTGCGGAATCGAAAATTGAGCATATATTCGGATGTCCCATTGGTAGACAAGTGCGCACGCCAACTTTCGTGACGTTCCAAGCTATTTTCTCCCCCTTTAAGCCCAATTCTACCGAAAACGCACGGTCGAGTTTCGACTTTGACCAACTTCTCGGAATTGAAAATTGAGCATAGATTTGGATGTCCCGTTGGTAGACGAGTACGCACGCTAACTTTCGTGACGTTCTGAGCTATTTTCTCACCTTTTAAGACCAAGTCTAGCGAAAACACACGGTCTATTTTCATCTTTGACCAACTTCTTGGAATTTAAATTTGAGAATAGATTTGGATGTCACATTGGTAGAAAAGCGTCCCTGCCAACTTTTGTGACGTTTCGAGCTTTTTTCTCTCCCTTTAAGCCCAAGTCTAGCGCAAACGCACGGCCGAGTTTCAACTTTGACCAACTTCTCGGAATTGAAATTTGAAAATAGTTTTGGATGTACCATTGGTAGACAAGCGTCCACACCAACTTTCATGACGTTCCTAGCTATTTTCTCCCTGTTTAAGCCGAACTCTACAGAAAATGCACGGTCGCGTTTTGGCTTTGACCTACTTCTCGAAATTGAAAATTGAGAATAGATTTGGATGTCCCGTTTGTAGACATGTGCGCACAATAACTTTCATGATGTTACAAGCTAATTTCACACCCTTTAAGCTCAAGTCCAGTGAAAACGCATGGTCACATTTCGACTTTGAAAAAATTCTGGGAATTGAAATTTGAGAATACATTTGGATGTCTCGTTGGTAGACAAGTGCACATGCCAACTTTCGTGACGTTCCGAGCTATTTTTCCACCCTTTAAGCCCAAGTCTAGCGAAAACGCACGGTCAAATTTCAACGTTGACCAACTTCTCGGAATTGAAATTTGAGAATAGTTTTGGATGTCCCATTGGTAAAAAAGCGTCCACACCAACTTTTGTGACGTTCCGAACTATTTCCTCCCCCTTTAAGCCCAACTCTAGAGAAAATGCACGGTCGCGTTTCGGCTTTGACCTACTTCTCGGAATTGAAAATTGAGAATAGATTTGTATGTCCCATTTGTAGACATGCACACACAACAACTTTCGTGACATTACGAGCTAATTTCACACCCTTTAAGCTCAAGTCTAGTGAAAACGCACGGTGGCGTTTCGACTTTGACCAACTTCTCAGAATTGAAAATTGAGCATAGATTTGGATGTCCCGTAGGTAGACAAGTGCGCACGCCAAATTTCGTGACGTTCCGAGCTATTTTCTCACCCTTTGAGCCCAAGTTTAGTGAAAACCCACGGTCGATTTTCAACTTTGACCAACTTCTCGGAATTTAAATTTGAGAATAGATTTGGATGTCCCATTGTTAGACAAGCATCCATGCCAACGTCTGTGACGTTCAGAGCTATTTTCACCCACTTTAAGCCCAAGTCTAGCGAAAACGCACGGTTGAATTTCGACTTTGATCTACTTTGCGGAATTAAAAATTGAGCATATATTTGGATGTCCCGTTGGTAGACAAGTGCACACGCCAACATTCGTGACATTCCGAGCTATTTTCCCACTCTTTATACCAATGTCTAGCGAAAACGCACGGTCGAATTTTGACTTTCACCAACTTCTCAGAATTGAAAATTGAGGATAGATCTGGATGTCCCATTGGTAAATAAGTGCGCACGCCAACTTTCGTGACGTTCCGAGCTATTTTCCCGCCCTGTCTAGCGAAGATGAATGGCCAAGTTTCAACTTTGACCAACTTCTTGGAATTTAAATTTGAGGATAGAATTGGATGTCCAATTGGTAGACAAGCGTCCATGCCAACTTTCGTGACGTTCAGAGCTATTTTCTCCCACTTTAAGCCCAAGTCTAGCGAAAACGCACGGTCGAGTTTCGACTTTGACCTACTTTGCGAAATTGAAAATTGAGCATATATTTGGATGTCCCTTTGGTAGACAAGTGCACACACCAACATTCGTGACGTTTCGAGCTATTTTCCCACTCTTTATACCCATGTCTAGCAAAAACACACGGTCGAATTTCAACTTTCACCAGCTTCTCGGAATTCAAATTTGAGGATAGAATTGGATGTCCCATTGGTAGACAAGCGTCCATGCCAACTTTCGTGATGTTCAGAGCTATTTTCTCCCACTTTAAGCCCAAGTCTAGCAAAAACGCACAACCGAGTTTCAACTTTGACCTACTTTGCGGAATTGAAAATTGAGCATATATTTGGATGTCCCGTTGGTAGACAAGTGCGCTAGTTTTCCACCCTTTAAGCCCAAGTCTAGCGAAAATGCACGGTCGAATTTCAACTTTGACCAACTTCTTGGAATTGAAATTTGAGAATAGTTTTGGATGTCCCATTGGTAAACAAGCGTCCACACCAACTTTTGTGACATTCCGAGCTATTTTCTCCCCCTTTAAGCCCAACTCTAGAGAAATGGCACGGTCGCGTTTCGGCTTTGACCTACTTCTCGGAATTGAAATTTGAGAATAGATTTGGATGTCCCATTTGTAGACATGCACACACAACAACTTTCGTGACGTTACGAGCTAATTTCACACCCTTTAAGCTCAAGTCTAGTGAAAACGCACGGTGGCGTTTCGACTTTGACCAACTTCTCAGAATTGAAAATTGAGCATAGATTTAGATGTCCCGTTGGTAGACAAGTGCGCACGCCAAATTTCGTGACGTTCAGAGCTATTTTCACCCATTTTAAGTCCAAGTCTAGCGAAAACGCACGGTTGAATTTCGACTTTGACCTACTTTGCGGAATTAAATATTGAGCATATATTTGGATGTCTCGTTGGTAGACAAGTGCGTACGCCAACATTCATGACATTCCGAGCTATTTTCCCACTCTTGGTAGACAAGTGCGCACGCCAACTTTAGTGACGTTCCGAGCTATTTTCCCACCCTTTAAGCCCAAGTCTAGCGAAAACGCATGGCCAAGTTTCAACTTTGACCAACTTCTCGGAATTTAAATTTGAGGATAGAATTGGATGTCCCATTGGTAAACAAGCGTCCACACCAACTTTTGTGACGTTCCGAGCTATTTCCTCCCCCTTTAAGCCCAACTCTAGAGAAAATGCACGGTCGCGTTTCGGCTTTGAACTACTTTGCGGAATTGAAAATTGAGCATATATTTGGATGTCCCGTTGGTAGACAAGTGCGCATGCCAACATTCGTGATGTTCCGAGCTATTTTCCCTCTCTTTATACCCATGTCTAGCGAAAACTCACGGTCGAATTTCGACTTTCACCAACTTCTCGGAATTGAAAATTGAGCATAGAGCTGGATGTCCAGTTGGTAAACAAGTGCGCATGCAAACTTTCGTGACGTTCCGAGCTATTTTCCCACCCTTTAAGCCCAAGTCTAGCGAAAACGCACAACCAAGTTTCAACTTTGACCAACTTCCCAGAATTGAAATTTGAGAATAGTTTTTGATGTCCCATTGGTAGACAAGAGTCCACACCAACTTTCGTTACATTCCGAGCTATTTTCTCCCCCTTTAAGCCCAACTCTAGCGAAAACGTACGGTCGAGTTTCGACTTTCACCAACTTCTCAGAATTGAAAATTGAGCATAGATTTAGATGTCCCATTTGTAGACATTCGCGCACAACAACTTTCATGTCATTACGAGCTAATTTCACACCCTTTAAGCTCAAGTCTAGCGAAAACGCATGGTGGCGTTTCGACTTTGACCAACTTCTCGGAATTGAAATTTGAGAATAGATTTGGATGTGCCGTTGGTAGACAAGTGCGCACGCCAACTTTAGTGACGTTTCGAGCTATTTTCCCACCCTTTAAGCCCAAGTCTAGCGAACATGCACTATCGAGTTTCAACTGTGACCAACTTCTCGGAATTGAAATTTGAGAATAGATTTGGATGTCCCATTGGTAGACAAGCGTCCACACTAACTTTCGTGACGTTCCGAGCTATTTTCTCCCACTATAAGCCCAACTCTAGAGAAAACGCATAGTCGCGTTTCGGTTTTGACCTACTTCTCAGAATTGAAAATTGAGAATAGATTTGGGTGTCCCATTTGTAGACATGCGTGCACAACAACTTTCATGACGTTACGAGCTAATTTCCCACCCTTAAATCCCGAGTCTAGCGAAAACGCATGGTGGCGTTTTGACTTTGACCAACATTTGGGAATTGAAATTTGACAATAGATTTGGATGTCTAGCGAAAACACACAGTCGAGTTTCGACTTTGACAAACTTCTCGGAATTGAAAAGTGAGAATAGATTTGGATGTCCCGTTGGTAGACGAGTGCGCATGCTAACTTTCATTACGTTCCGAGCTATTTTCTCACCTTTTAAGCCCAAGTCTAGTGAAAACGCATGGTGGCGTTTTGACTTTGAACAACATCTGGGAATTGAAATTTGACAATAGATTTGGATGTCCCATTGGTAGACAAGCGTGCATGCCAACTTGCGTGACGTTCCGAGCTATTTTCTCCCCCTTTAAGCCCAAGTCTAGCGAAAACGCACAGTCGAGTTTCGACTTTGACCAGCTTCTCGGAATTGAAATTTGAGAATAGTTTTGGATGTCCCGTTGGTAGACAAGTGCGCATGCCAACTTTCATGACGTTTCGAGCTATTTACTCTCACTTTAAGCGCAAGTCTGGCGAAAACGCACGGTCGAGTTTCAACTTTGACCAACTTCTCGGAATTGAAAATCAAGCATAGATTTTGATGTCCTGTTGGTAGACAAGTGCACACGCCAACTTTCGTGACGTTCCGAGCTACTTTCCACCCTTTAAGCCCAAGTCTAGCGACAACGCACGGTCGAGTTTCAACTTTGACCAACTTCTCAGAATTTAAATTTGAGGATAGAATTGGATGTCCCATTGGTAGACAAGCGTCCATGCCAACTTTCATGAGGTTCAGAGCTATTTTGTCTTACTTTAAGCCCAAGTCTAGCGAAAACGCACAGTCGATTTTCGACTTTGACCTACTTTGCGAAATAAAAAATTGAGCATATATTTGGATGTCCCGTTGGTAGACAAGTGCGCACGCCAACTTTCGTGACGTTCCGAGCTATTTTCTCCCCCTTTAAGCCCAACTCTAGAGAAAATGCACGGTCGCATTTCGGCTTTCACCTACTTCTCGGAATTGAAAATTGAGAATAGATTTGGATGTCCCATTTGTAGACATGCGCACACAACAACTTTCGTGACGTTCCGAGCTAATTTCACACCGTTTAAGCTCAAGTCTAGTGAAAACGCACAGTAGCGTTTCGACTTTGACCAACTTCTCGGAATTTAAAATTGAGCATAGATTTGGATGTCCCATTGGTAGACAAGTGCGCACACCAAATTTCGTGACGTTCCGAGCTATTTTCTCACCCTTTGAGCCCAAGTCTTGTGAAAACGCACGGTTGATTTTCAACTTTGTCCAACTTCTCGGAATTTAAATTTGAGAATAGATTTGGATGTCCCATTGGTAGACAAGCATCCATGCCAACGTTCGTGACGTTCAGAGCTATTTTCACCCACTTTAAGCCCAAGTCTGGCGAAAACGCACGGTTGAATTTCGACTTTGACCTACTTTGTGGAATTAAAAATTGAGCATATATTTGGATGTCCCGTTGGTAGACAAGTGCGCACGCCAACTTTCGTGACGTTCTGAGCTATTTCCCCCCCCTTTAAGCCCAAGTCTACTGAAAACGCACGGTTGAGTTTCGACTTTGACCAACTTCTCGGAATTGAAAATTGAGCATAGATTTGGATGTCCCATTGGTAAACGAGTGCGCACGCTAACTTTCGTGACGTTCCGAGCTATTTTCTCACCTTTTAAGCCCAAGTCTAGCGAAAACGCACAGTCGATTTTCATCTTTGACCAACTTCTTGGAATTTAAATTTGAGAATAGATTTGGATGTCACATTGGTAGACAAGCGTCCCTGCCAACTTTTGTGACGTTCTGAGCTTTTTTCTCCCCATTTAAGCCCATGTCTAGCGAAAACGCATGGTCGAGTTTCAACTTTGACCAACTTCTCGGAATTGAAATTTGAGAATAGATTTGGATGTCCCATTGGTAGACAAGTAGGCATGCCAACTTTCGTGACGTTCTGAGCTATTTTCCGACCCTTTAAGCACAAGTCTAGCAAAAACGCACGGCCAAGTTTCAACTTTGACCAACTTCCCGGAATTGAAATTTGAGAACAGTTTTGGATGTCCCATTGGTAGACAAGAGTCCACACCAACTTTCGTGACGTTCCGAGCTATTTTCTCCCCTTTAAGCCCAACTCTAGCGAAAACGTACGGTCGAGTTTCAACTTTCACCAATTTCTCAAAATTGAAAATTGAGCGTATATTTAGATGTCCCATTTGTAGACATTCACGCACAACAACTTTCGTGACATTACGAGCTAATTTCACACCCTTTAAGCTCAAGTCTAGCGAAAATGCATGGTGGCGTTTCGACTTTGACCAACTTCTCGGAATTGAAATTTGAGAATAGATTTGGATGTGCCGTTGGTAGACAAGTGCACACGCCAACTTTCGTGACGTTCCGAGCTATTTTCTCCCCCTTTAAGCCCAAGTCTACTGAAAACGCATGGTCGAGTTTCGACTTTGACCAACTTCTCGGAATTGAAAATTGAGCATAGATTTGGATGTCCCGTTGGTAGACTATTGCGCACGCTAACTTTCGTGACGTTCCAAGCTATTTTCTCACCTTTTAAGCCCAAGGCTAGCGAAAACGCATGGTCGAGTTTCAACTTTGACCAACTTCTCGGAATTGAAATTTGAGAATAGATTTGGATGTCCCATTGGTAGACAAGCGTCCACACCAACTTTCGCGATGTTCCGAGCTATTTTCTCCCCCTTTAAGCTCAACTCTAGAGAAAACACATAGTCGCGTTTTGATTTTGACCTACTTCTCAGAATTGAAAATTGAGAATAGATTTGGATGTCCCATTTGTAGACATGCGCGCACAACAATTTTCATGACGTTACGAGCTAATTTCACACCCTTAAATCCCCAGTCTAGTGAAAACGCATGGTGGCATTTTGACTTTGACCAACATCTGGGAATTGAAATTTGACAATAGATTTGGATGTCCCATTGGTAGACAAGCGTGCACACCAACTTGCGTGACGTTCCGAGCTATTTTCTCCCCCTTTAAGCCCAAGTCTAGCGACAATGCACGGTCGAGTTTCGACTTTGACCAACTTCTCGGAATTGAAATTTGAGAATAGTTTTGGATGTCCCATTGGTAGACAAGTGCGCATGCCAACTTTCGTGACGTTTCGAGCTATTTTCTCTCAATTTAAGTGCAAGTCTAGCGAAAACGCACGGTCGAGTTTCAACTTTGACCAACTTCTCAAAATTGAAAATTGAGCATAGATTTTGATGTCCTGTTGGTAGACAAGTGCACACGCCAACTTTCGTGACGTTCCGAGCTACTTTCCACCCTTTAAGCCCAAGTCTAGCGACAACGCTCGGTCAAGTTTCAACTTTGACCAACTTCTCGGAATTTAAATTTGACGATAGAATTGGATGTCCCATTGGTAGACAAGCGTCCATGCCAACTTTCGTGATGTTCAGAGCTATTTTCTCCCACTTTAAGCCCAAGTCTAGCGAAAACGCACGGTCGAGTTTCGACTTTGACCTACTTTGCGGAATTGAAAATTGAGCATATATTTGGATGTCCCGTTGGTAGACAAGTGCGCACGGCAACTTTCGTGACGTTCCGAGCTATTTTCACCCCCTTTAAGCCCAAGTCTAGCGAAAATACACGGTTGAGTTTTGAATTTGACCAACTTCTCGGAATTGAAATTTGAGAATAGTTTTGGATGTCCCATTGGTAAACAAGCTCCACACCAACTTTCGTGACATTCCAAGCTATTTTCAGCTTTGACCTACTTTGAGGAATTGAAAATTGAGCATATATTTGGATGTCCCGTTGGTAGACAAGTGTGCATGCCAACATTCGTGACGTTCCGAGCTATTTTCCCACTCTTTATACCCATGTCTAGCGAAAACACACGGTCGAATTTCGACTTTCACCAACTTCTCGGAATTGAAAATTGAGCATAGATTTGGATGTCCCATTGGTAAACAAGTGCGCACGCCAACTTTCGTGACCTTCCAAGCTATTTTCCCACCCTTTAAGCCCGAGTCTAGCAAAAACGCACAGCCAAGTTTCAACCTTGACCAACTTCTCGGAATTTAAATTTGAGGATAGAATTGGATGTCCCATTGGTAGACAAGCGATCCTTGAAAGAGGGTATTTATTCTTTAGGGTGATCTTATTTAGAGCTTTTTTGTAAATACACATTTTCCATTTCCAATCCTTCTTAGGTTCTATGATAATAGGTGACTCACAAAGTTAGGTGCTTGGTAAAATTACTCCCTACTCCAATGGTTGCTGCAACTATTTCTTAACTTCAACTTCTTAAAAAATGGACTATTTGTACAGTCTGATGTCTAGAAATGGAGAGTTAGGAAACAACTGTATCTCATGCTATTTTCCCACCCTTTAAGCCCGAGTCTAGCAAAAACGCACAGCCAAGTTTCAACCTTGACCAACTTCTCGGAATTTAAATTTGAGGATAGAATTGGATGTCCCATTGGTAGACAAGCGATCCTTGAAAGAGGGTATTTATTCTTTAGGGTGATCTTAGTTAGAGCTTTTTTGTAAATACACATTTTCCATTTCCAATCCTTCTTAGGTTTTATGATAATAGGTGACTCACAAAGTTAGGTGCTTGGTAAAATTACTCCCTACTCCAATGGTTGCTGCAACTATTTCTTAACTTCAACTTCTTAAAAAATGTTCTATTTGTACAGTCTGATGTCTAGAAATGGTGAGTTAGGAAACAACTGTATCTCATGCTCCACTTTCCTCTTAGGTGGGAACCCATTAGGCTCCTGGAACACTTCTCTATATTCCTACAAAATCCCATCCAACCAGTGTTTCTGATCTTTAGTACATCCCTCTATAGATGCCTTTTTGACCAATTCATCTACTTTTTTATTCTGTCTTCAGAAGAGACTGAAAAACTTTATACTTTAACTGATCATTTTTTTGCTTGGTTAGCACTTAATAGATATATCTTGGGATTACCTTTTTGTGCATTGATGATAAAGGATTTTCCATCCTCGATCAAGTGATATTGGTTTTCTAACTTCATTAAGATTCCATCCCTCATATACATGTAGGGGATTCCAAACACTACACCACACACTTCAATGGTACTACATCTGCCTCCACTTCATCAATATAGGTTGCACTGATATAAAATTGAATCTTACACTACTTTGTGACTCCAAGCTCTGCATCCTTATTTATCCATCCCAATAGGTATGGGTGAGGATGGTCATTAACTTTTAATTAAACCTTACTTACCATATCCTTTGCTCTGAGGTTGGCCTACAAACAGGAATTGAATAGAGAAGAAACCTTTTTATTCTTTACCTGGATATTGTTGTGGAATAATCTAGTAATCTCCTTCTCTTAATCCATGCCAACTTTCGTGACATTCAGAGCTATTTTCACCCACTTTAAGCCCAAGTCTAGCGAAAACGCACTGTTGAATTTTGACTTTGACCTACTTGGTGGAATTAAAAATTGATCATATATTTGGATGTCCCATTGGTAGACAAGTGCACACGCCAACATTCGTGACGTTCCGAGCTATTTTCCCACTCTTTATACCCATGTCTAGCGAAAACACACGGTCGAATTTCGACTTTCACCAACTTCTCGGAATTGAAAATTGAGGATAGATCTGGATGTCCCATTGGTAAACAAGTGCGCACGCCAACTTTTGTGACGTTCCGAGCTATTTTCCCATCTTTAAGCCCAAGTCTAGAGAAGACGAGCGGCCAAGTTTCAACTTTGACCAACTTCTCGAAATTTAAATTTGAGGATAGAATTGGATGTCCCATTGGTAGACAAGCGTCCATGCCAACTTTCGTGACGTTCAGAGCTATTTTCTCCCACTTTAACCCCAAGTCTAGCGAAAACGCACGGTCGAGTTTCGACTTTGACCTACTTTGCGGAATTGAAAATTGAGCATATATTTGGATGTCCCGTTGGTAGACAAGTGCACACGCCAACATTCGTGACGTTCCGAGCTATTTTCCCACTCTTTATACCCATGTCTAGTGAAAACACACAGGCGAATTTCGACTTTCACCAACTTCTCGGAATTTAAAATTGAGCATAGATTTGGATGTCCCGTTGGTAAACAAGAGCGCACGCCAACTTTCATGACGTTCCGAGCTATTTTCCCACCCTTTAAGCCCAAGTCTAGCGAAAACGCACGGCCAAGTTTCAACATTAACCAACTTCTCGGAATTTAAATTTGAGGATAGAATTGGATGTCCCATTGGTAGACAAGCATCCATGCCAACTTTCGTGACGTTCAGAGCTATTCTCTCCCACTTTAAGCCCAAGTCTAGCGAAAACGCACAACCAAGTTTCGACTTTGACCTACTTTGTGGAATTGAAAATTGAACAGATATTTGGATGTCCCATTGGTAGACAAGTGCGCATGCAAACATTCATGACGTTCCGAGCTATTTTCCCACTCTTTATACCCATGTCTACCGAAAACACACGGTCGAAATTCGACTTTCACCAACTTCTCGGAATTGAAAATTGAGGATAGATTTGGATGTCCCGTTGGTAAACAAGTGCATACGCCAACTTTCGTGACGTTCCGAGCTATTTTCCCACCTTTAAGCCCAAGACTAGCGAAGACGAACGGCCAAGTTTCAACTTTGACCAACTTCTTGAAATTTAAATTTGAGGATAGAATTGGATGTCCCATTGGTAGACAAGCGTCCATGCCAACTTTTGTGACATTCAAAGCTATTTTCTCCCACTTTAAGCCCAAGTCTAGCGAAAACGCACGGTCGAGTTTCGACTTTGACCTACTTTGCAGAATTCAAAATTGAGCATATATTTGGATGTCCCATTGGTAGACAAGTGCGCACGCCAATATTCGTGACGTTTCGAGCTATTTTCCCACTCTTTATACACATGTCTAGAGAAAACACACGGTCGAATTTCAACTTTCACCAACTTCTCGGAATTGAAAATTGCGCATAGATATGGATGTCCCGTTGGTAAACAAGTGCACACGCCAACTTTCGTGACGTTCCGAGCTATTTTCTGTTAGGAACCCATGTCTTTACTTTGTTAGTAGGATGTTGTTGGACGCATATGCTTTGTAAGTCGTCCCGTAGTAATTGTTGATCAATAGTTTGTGTTATTGTTGTTGGCGCATATGCTTTGTAAGTCGCCCGTAGTATTGTTGATCCATAGTTTGTAACGGCCCATGGTTTCGACCCATAGTATTGGCGCCTAGAATTAGTATATAAGTGTGTGTTGAGACCTATGAAGGCACCGTGAAGTTATTGTATTGAGCTTGCTCAAAGGAGGTTGCCCCCTCGAAGTGGCCTGTGATCAATACAAAAGTGATTCTGAGTTCTGTCATTTCTGCTATTTCGCGTATTCTTGTTAATTAATTGTTGCAGGTGCCTCACATCTGGTATCAGAGCACTTTCTTGGGCTCACTGGGTGAAATTTCTGCCAAATTTGTTTTCGCATCTGTTGCAGGTTCGGATTTGGGAATAACCCCTATCCTCTTAACTGTGGGAAGTACTTGGGAATAAGCCCTAAAACTCATTGTGAGGAGTACCACAGGATCCCCGAAGTAGCTGGCCCATTGAGAGGACCTGCCGACGAAAAGGGCAACAACCCCTACCTGATTGACTAGTTCCCACCCGTGAGGTAAACCAAGAGTTGTCGTTTGTGGCAAAGCGGTTATCAGTTTTACCTGAGCCGTGGAGTGAGGGGTACTGCCCCAATACGCAAGCCATCAACAGATGGTGGCCGAATGTGATACCTGCCAATGCAATAAGGGTGAAACAACACTCCTTCCAGGATTGCTTGAACCCTTGCCCATACCTACATGGATTTGGACAGATATTTCTATGGATTTCATTGAAGGGCTCCCTAAATCTGGCGGGAAGACAGGGATTCTCGTTGTGGTTGATCGTCTCTCCAAATATAGTCATTTTTGTGCTCTCAGCCATCCCTATACAGCCTCCTCTGTTGCTCAAATTTTTATGGACCAGATCTTTCGTCTTCATGGCATCCCTTCTTCCATTGTCTCGGATCGTGATGTGACTTTCACCGGTCATTTTTGGACAGAACTATTTCGCCACACTGGCACCAAACTGAAGATGAGTGCAGGGTATCACCCGCAAACAGATGGTCAGACTGAAATTGTCAATAAGTGCTTGGAAACTTATCTTCGTTGCTTCACCTCGGAACAACAACATCAGTGGGAAAAATGGCTCCCTCTCGCTGAATGGTGGTACAATACCTCTTACCACACTGCCTCTAAAATGACCCCATATGAAGCATTCGATGGTCAGGCACCTCCAGCTCTTCTCCCATACACCCCCACCAGTTCACCAGTTCAGGAAGTTGACACGGTCCTTCGCAACCACGATCAGATTCTTCGCATTTTGCGGGACAATCTTCACATGGCAAGAAATCGCATGAAACAACAAGCTGATCAGCACCATTCGGAGCGCACTTTTCAAGTCGGTGATATGGTTTTTCTTCGTCTCCAGTCGTACAAACAATCCTCCTTGAAACTCAAAGGGCGTCATAAGCTCGCTCCAAAGTTCTATGGGCCATATCGGATTCTTCAGCAGATTAGGTCTGTTGCTTATAAATTGGAACTTCCTCCTTCTTCCCGCATTCATCCAGTTTTTCATGTCTCTTGTCTGAAGAAAGTTCTTGGCACCAACATCAGCAGCCAAACAACTTTACCCAAACTGGATAATGAAGGATCCATCCTTTTGGAGCCAGAGGCCATCCTCAATCGGCGCATGCGTCAGCTTCTCTCTCGCTCTATCACAGAGGTCTTAATTCAGTGGCACGGCATGCAACCCGAGGATGCTACATGGGAACCACTCCTTCAGATTCAACAACAATTTCCACATCTAAAGCTTTGAGGACAAATCTTTTTTAAGGGGGAGGGGATGTTAGGAACCCATGTCTTTACTTTGTTAGTAGGATGTTGTTGGACGCATATGCTTTGTAAGTCGTCCCATAGTAATTGTTGATCAATAGTTTGTGTTATTGTTGTTGGCGCATATGCTTTGTAAGTCGCCCGTAGTATTGTTGATCCATAGTTTGTAACGGCCCATGGTTTTGACCCATAGTATTAGCGCCTAGAATTAGTATATAAGTGTGTGTTGAGACCTATGAAGGCACCGTGAAGTTATTGTATTGAGCTTGCTCAAAGGAGGTTGCCCCCTCGAAGTGGCCTGTGATCAATACAAAAGTGATTCTGAGTTCTGTCATTTCTGCTATTTCGCGTATTCTTGTTAATTAATTGTTGCAGGTGCCTCACATTTTCCCACCCTTTAAGCCCAAGTCTAGCGAAAACGCACAGCCAAGTTTCAACTTTGACGACCTTCTCGGAATTTAAATTTGAGGATAGAATTGGATGTCCCATTGGTAGACAAGCGTCCATCCCAACTTTCGTGATGTTCAGAGCTATTTTCTCCCACTTTAAGCCCAACTCTAGCGAAAACGCACGGCCGAGTTTCAACTTTGACCTACTTTGCATAATTGAAAATTGAGCATATATTTGGATGTCCCATTGGTAGACAAGTGCGCATACCAACATTCATGATGTTCCGAGCTATTTTCCCACTCTTTATACCCATGTCTAGCAAAAACGCATGGTCGAATTTGGACTTTCACCAACTTCTCGGAATTGAAAATTGAGCATAGATCTGGATGTCCCGTTGGTAAACAAGTGCGCACGGCAACTTTCGTGACGTTCCGAGCTATTTTCTCACCTTTTAAGCCCAAGTCTAGCGAAAACGCATGGTGGCGTTTTGACTTTGACCAACATCTGGGAATTGAAATTTGACAATAGATTTGGATGTCCCATTGGTAGACAAGCGTGCACGCCAACTTGCGTGACGTTCCGAGCTATTTTCTCCCCCTATAAGCCCAAGTCTAGCGAAAACGCACGGTCGAGTTTCGACTTTGACCAACTTCTCGGAATTGAAATTTGAGAATAGTTTTGGATGTCCCATTGGTAGACAAGAGTCCACACCAACTTTCGTGACATTCCGAGCTATTTTCTCCCCCTTTAAGCCCAACTCTAGCGAAAACGTACGGTCGAGTTTCGACTTTTACCAACTTCTCAGAATTGAAAATTGAGCATAGATTTAGATGTCCCATTTGAAGACATTCGCGCACAACAACTTTCGTGACATTACGAGTTAATTTCACACCCTTTAAGCTCAAGTCTAAAGAAAACGCATGGTGGCGTTTCGAGTTTGACCAACTTCTCAGAATTGAAATTCGAGAATAGATTTGGATGTGCCATTGGTAAACAAGTGTGCACACCAACTTTCGTGACTTTTCGAGATATTTTCCCACCCTTTAATCCCAAGTCTAGCGAACACGCACGGTCGAGTTTCAACTTTGACCAACTTCTCGGAATTGAAATTTGAGAATAGATTTGGATGTCCCATTGGTAGACAAGCGTCCACACCAACTTTCGCGACGTTCCGAGCTATTTTCTCCTCCTTTAAGCCCAACTCTAGAGAAAACGCATAGTCGCGTTTCGGTTTTGACCTACTTCTCAGAATTGAAAATTGAGAATAGATTTGGATGTCCCATTTGTAGACATGCACGCACAATAACTTTCATGACGTTACGAGCTAATTTCACACACTTAAATCCCGAGTCTGGCGAAAACGCATGGTGGAGTTTTGACTTTGACCAACATCTGGGAATTGAAATTTGACAATAGATTTGGATGTCCCATTGGTAGACAAGTGTGCACGTCAACTTGCGTGATGTTCCAAGCTATTTTCTCCCCCTTTAAGCCCAAGTCTAGCGAAAACGCACGGTCGGGTTTTGACTTTGACCAACTTCTCGGAATTGAAATATGAGAATAGTTTTGGATGTCCTGTTGGTAGACAAGTGCGCATGCCAACTTTCGTGAGGTTTCGAACTATTTTCTCTCACTTTAAGCACAAGTCTAGCGAAAATGCACGGTCGAGTTTCAACTTTGACCAACTTCTCGGAATTGAAACTTGAGCATAGATTTTGATGTCCTGTTGGTAGACAAGTGCACACGCCAACTTTCGTGACGTTCCGAGCTACTTTCCACCCTTTAAGCCCAAGTCTAGCGACAACGCACGGTCGAGTTTCAACTTTGACCAACTTCTCAGAATTTAAATTTGAGGATAGAATTGGATGTCCCATTGGTAGACAAGCGTCCATACCAACTTTCGTGACGTTCAGAGCTATTTTCTCCCGCTTTAAGCCCAAGTCTAGCAAAAACGCACGGTCGATTTTCATCTTTGGCCAACTTCTTGGAATTTAAATTTGAGAATAGATTTGGATGTCACATTGGTAGACAAGCGTCCCTGCCAACTTTTGTGACGTTTTGAGCTTTTTTCTCCCCATTTAAGCCCAAGTCTAGCGAAAACGCACGGTCGAGTTTCAACTTTGACCAACTTCTCGGAATTGAAATTTGAAAATAGTTTTGGATGTACCATTGGTAGACAAGCGTCCACACCAACTTTAGTTTAAGCCCAACTCTACAGAAAACGTACGGTCGCCTTTCGGCATTGACCTACTTCTCAGAATTGAAAATTGAGAATAGATTTGGATGTCCCATTTGTAGACATGCGTGCACAACAGCTTTCATGACGTTACAAGCTAATTTCACACCCTTTAAGCTCAAGTCCAGCGAAAACGCATGGTCGCGTTTCAACTTTTACAAACTTCTGGGAATTGAATTTGAGAATAGATTTGGATGTCTCGTTTGTAGACAAGTGCGCATGCCAACTTTCGTGACTTTTCGAGCTATTTTTCCACCCTTTAAGCCCAAGTCTAGCGAAAATGCACGGTCGAATTTCAACTTTGACCAACTTCTTGGAATTGAAATTTGAGAATAGTTTTGGATGTCCCATTGGTAAACAAGCGTCCACACCAACTTTTGTGACGTTCCGAGCTATTTTCTCCCCCTTTAAGCCCAACTCTAGAGAAAATGCACGGTCGCGTTTCGGCTTTGACCTACTTCTTGGAATTGAAAATTGAGAATAGATTTGGATGTCCCATTTGTAGACATTCACACACGACAACTTTCGTGACGTTACGAGCTAATTTCACACCCTTTAAGCTCAAGTCTAATGAAAACGCACGGTGGCATTTCGACTTTGACCAACTTCTCGAAATTGAAAATTGAGCATAGATTTGGATGTCCCATTGGTAGACAAGTGCGCATTCTAAATTTCGTGACGTTCCGAGCTATTTTCTCACCCTTTGAGCCCAAGTCTAGTGAAAACGCACGGTCGATTTTCAACTTTGACCAACTTCTGGGAATTTAAATTTGAGAATAGATTTGGATGTCCCATTGGTAGACAAGCATCCATGCCAACTTTCGTGATGTTCAGAGCTATTTTCACCCACTTTAAGCCCAAGTCTAGCGAAAATGCACGGTTGAATTTCGACTTTGACCTGCTTTGCGGAATTAAAAATTGAGCATATATTTGGATAACCCGTTGGTAGACAAGTGCGCACGCCAACATTCGTGACGTTCCGAGCTATTTTCCCACTCTTTATATCCATGTCTAGCGAAAACGCACGGTCGAATTTCGACTTTCACCAACTTCTCGGAATTGAAAATTGAGCATAGATCTAGATGTCCCGTTGGTAAACAAGTGCGCAAGCCAACTTTCGTGACATTCCGAGATATTTTCTCACCTTTTAAGCCCAAGTCTAGCAAAAACGCATGGTGGCGTTTTGACTTTGACCAACATCTGGGAATTGAAATTTGACAATAGATTTGGATGTCCCATTGGTAGACAAGCGTGCACGCCAACTTGCGTGACGTTCCGAGCTATTTTCTCCCCCTATAAACCCAAGTCTAGCGAAAACGCACGGTCGAGTTTCGACTTTGACCAACTTCTCAGAATTGAAATTTGAGAATAGTTTTGGATGTCCTGTTGGTAGACAAGTGCGCATGCCAACTTTCGTGACGTTTCGTGCTATTTTCTCTCACTTTAAGTGCAAGTCTAGCGAAAACGCACAGTCGAGTTTCAACTTTGACCAACTTCTCGGAATTGAAAATCAAACATAGATTTTGATGTCCTGTTGGTAGACAAGTGCACACGCCAAATTTCGTGACGTTCCGAGCTACTTTCCACCCTTTAACCCCAAGTCTAGCGACAACGTACGGTCGAGTTTCAACTTCGACCAACTTCTCGGAATTTAAATTTGACGATAGAATTGGATGTCCCATTGGTAGACAAGCGTCCATGCCACCTTTCGTGACGTTCAGAGCTATTTTCTCCCACTTTAAGCCCAAGTCTAGCGAAAACGCACGGTCGAGTTTCGACTTTGACCTACTTTGCGGAATCGAAAATTGAGCATATATTTGGATGTCCCGTTGGTAGACAAGTGCGCACGGCAACTTTCGTGACGTTCCGAGCTATTTTGTCCCCCTTTAAGCCCAAGTCTACCAAAAACGCATGGTCGAGTTTCGACTTTGACCAACTTCTCGGAATTGAAAATTGAGCATAGAGTTGGATGTCCCGTTGGTAGACGAGTGTGCACGCTAACTTTCGTGACTTTCTGAGCTATTTTCTCACCTTTTAAGCCCAAGTCTAGTGAAAACGCATGGTCGATTTTCATCTTTGACCAACTTCTTGGAATTTAAATTTGAGAATAGATTTGGATGTCACATTGGTAGACAATCGTCCCTGCCAACTTTTGTGATGTTTCGAGCTTTTTTCTCCCCCTTTAAGCCCAAGTCTAGCGAAAACGCACGTCGAATTTCAACTTTGACCAACTTCTCGGAATTGAAATTTGAGAATAGTTTTGGATGTCCCATTGGTAAACAAGCGTCCACACCAACTTTCGTGATGTTCCGAGCTATTTTCTCCCCCTTTAAGCCAAACTCTAGAGAAAATGCACGGTCAAATTTCGGCTTTGACCTACTTTGCGGAATTGAAAATTGAGCATATATTTGGATTTCCCGTTGGTAGACAAGTGCGCATGCCAACATTCATGATGTTCCGAGCTATTTTCCCACTCTTTATACCCATGTCTAGTGAAAACACACGGTCGAATTTCGACTTTCACCAACTTCTCGGAATTGAAAATTGAGCATAGATTTGGATGTCCCATTGGTAAAGAAGTGCGCACGCCAACTTTCGTGACCTTCCAAGCTATTTTCCCACCCTTTAAGCCCAAGTCTAGCGAAAACGCATGACCAAGTTTCAACCTTGACCAACTTCTCGGAATTTAAATTTGAGGATAGAATTGGATGTCGCATTGGTAGACAAGCGATCCTTGAAAGAGGGTATTTATTCTTTAGGGTGATCTTATTTAGAGCTTTTTTGTAAATACACATTTTCCATTTCCAATCCTTCTTAGGTTCTATGATAATAGGTGACTCACAAAGTTAGGTGCTTGGTAAAATTACTCCCTACTCCAATGGTTGCTGCAACTATTTCTTAACTTCATCTTCTTAAAAAATGGACTATTTGTACAGTCTGATGTCTAGAAATGGAGAGTTAGGAAACAACTGTATCTCATGCTCCACTTTCCTCCTAGGTGGGAACCCATTAGTCTGCTGGAACACTTCTCTATATTCCTACAAAATCCCATCCAACCAGTGTTTTTGATCTTTAGTACATCCCTCTATAGATGCCTTTTTGACCGATTCATCTACTTTTTTATTCTGTCTTCAGAAGAGACTGAAAAACTTTATACTTTAACTGATCATTTTTTTTCTTGCTTAGCACTTAATAGATATATCTTGGGCTTACCTTTTGTGCATGGTGGTGTTTTGACTTTGAACAACATCTGGGAATTGAAATTTGACAATAGATTTGGATGTCCCATTGGTAGACAAGCGTGCACGCCAACTTGCGTGACGTTCCGAGCTATTTTCTCCCCCTATAAGCCCAAGTCTAGGGAAAATGCACGGTCGACTTTCGACTTTGACCAACTTCTTGGAATTGAAATTTGAGAATAGTTTTGGATGTCCCGTTGGTAGACAAGTGCGCATGCCAACTTTTGTGACGTTTCGAGCTATTTTCTCTCACTTTAAGCGCAAGTCTAGCGAAAACGCACTGTCGAGTTTCAACTTTGACCAACTTCTCGGAATTGAAAATCAAGCGTAGATGTTGATGTCCTGTTGGTAGACAAGTGCACACGCCAACTTTCGTGACGTTCCGAGCTCCTTTCCACCATTTAACCCCAATTCTAGCGACAACGTACGGTCGAGTTTCAACTTCGACCAACTTCTCGGAATTTAAATTTGAGGATAGAATTGGATGTCCCATTGGTAGACAAGCGTCCATGCCAACTTTCGTGACGTTCAGAGCTATTTTCTCCCACTTTAAGACCAAGTCTAGCGAAAACACACGGTCGAGTTTCGACTTTGACGTACTTTGCGGAATCGAAAATTGAGCATATATTTGGATGTCCCATTGGTAGACAAGTGTGCACGCCAACTTTCGTGACATTCAAAGCTATTTTCACCCACTTTAAGCCCAAGTCTAGCGAAAACGCACGGTTGAATTTCGACTTTGACCTACTTTGCGGAATTAAAAATTGAGCATATATTTGGATGTCCCATTGGTAGACAAGTCCGCATGCAAACTTTCGTGACGTTCGGAGCTCTATTTTCCCCCTTTAAGCCCAAGTCTACCGAAAACGCACGGTCGAGTTTCGACTTTGACCAACTTCTTGGAATTGAAAATTGAGCATAGATTTGGATGTCCCGTTGGTAGATGAGTGCGCACGCTAACTTTCGTGACGTTCCGAGCTATTTTCTCACCTTTTAAGCCCAAGTCTAGCGAAAAGGCACGGTCGATTTTCATCTTTGACCAACTTCTTGGAATTTAAATTTGAGAATAGATTTGGATGTCACATTGGTAGACAAGCGTCCCTGCCAACTTTTGTGACATTTCGAGCTTTTTTCTCCCCCTTTAAGCCCAAGTCTAGGGAAAACGCATGGTCGAGTTTCAACTTTGACCAACTTCTCGGAATTCAAATTTCAAAATAGTTTTGGATGTACCATTTCTAGACAAGCATCCACACAAACTTTCGTGACGTTCCGAGCTATTTTCTCCCCGTTTAAGCCCAACTCTACAGAAAACGCACGGTCGAATTTTGGCTTTGACCTACTTCTCGGAATTGAAAATTTAGAATAGATTTGGATGTCCCGTTTGTAGACATGCGCGCACAAAAACTTTCATGACGTTACAAGCTAATTTCACAGCCTTTAAGCTCAAGTCCAGCGAAAACGCATGGTCGCGTTTCGACTTTGAGAAACTTCTGGGAATTGAAATTTGAGAATAGATTTGGATGTCCCGTTGGTAGACAAGTGCGCATGCCAACTTTCGTGACATTCCGAGCTATTTTTCCACCCTTTAAGCCCAAGTCTAGCGAAAACGCATGGTCGAATTTCAACTTTGACCAACTTCTCGGAATTGAAATTTGAGAATAGTTTTGGATGTCCCATTGGTAAACAAGTGTCCACACCAACTTTTGTGACGTTCCGAGCTATTTTCTCCCCCTTTAAGCCCAACTCTACAGAAAATGCACGGTCGCGTTTCGGCTTTGACCTACTTCTCGGAATTGAAAATTGAGAATATATTTGGATGTCCCATTTGTAGACTTCAACACACAACAACTTTCGTGACGTTACGAGCTAATTTCACACCCTTTAAGCTCAAGTCTAGTGAAAACACACAGTGGCGTTTCGACTTTGACCAACTTCTAGGAATTGAAAATTGAGCATAGATTTGGATGTCCAGTTGGTAGACAAGTGCGCACGCCAAATTTCGTCACGTTCAGAGCTATTTTCTCACCCTTTGAGCCCAAGTCTAGTGAAAACACACTGTGCGGAATTAAAAATTGAGCATATACTTGGATGTCCCATTGGTAGACAAGTGCGCACGCCAACATTCGTGACGTTCCGAGCTATTTTCCCACTCTTTATACCCATGTCTAGCGAAAACGCACGGTCGAATTTCGACTTTCACCAACTTCTCGGAATTGAAAATTGAGCATAGATTTGGATGTCCCGTTGGTAAACAAGTGCGCACGCCAACTTTCGTGACGTTCCGAGCTATTTTCCCACCTTTAAGCCCAAGTCTAGCGAAGACGAACAGCCAAGTTTCAACTTTGACCAACTTCTCGGAGTTTAAATTTGAGGATAGAATTGGATGTCCCATTGGTAGAGAACCGTCCATGCCAACTTTCGTGACGTTCAGAGCTATTTTCTCCCACTTTAAGCCCAAGTCTAGCAAAAACGCACGGTTGAGTTTCGACTTTGACCTACTTTGCGGAATCGAAAATTGAGCATATATTTGGATGTCCCGTTGGTAGACAAGTGCGCACGCCAACATTCATGACGTTCCGAGCTATTTTCCGACTCTTTATACCCATGGCTAGCGAAAACACACGGTCGAATTTCGACTTTCACCAACTTCTCAGAATTGAAAATTGAGCATAGATTTGGATGTCCCATTGGTAAACAAGTGTGCAAGCCAACATTCGTGACGTTCCGAGCTATTTTCCCACCCTTTAAGCCCAAGTCTAGCGAAAATGCACGGCCAAGTTTCAACTTTGACCAACTTCTCAGAATTTAAATTTGAGGATATAATTGGATGTCCCATTGGTAGACAAGCGTCCATGCCAACTTTCGCGACGTTCAGAGCTATTTTCTCCCACTTTAAGCCCAACTCTAGAGAAAACGCATAGTCGCGTTTCGGTTTTGACCTACTTCTCAGAATTGAAAATTGAGAATAGATTTGGATGTCCCATTTGTAGACATGCGCGCACAACAACTTTCATGACGTTACGAGCTAATTTCACACCCTTAAATCCTGAGTCTAGTGAAAACGCATGGTGGCGTTTTGACTTTGACCAACATCTAGGAATTGAAATTTGACAATGGATTTGGATGTCCCATTGGTAGACAAGCGTGCACGCCAACTTGTGTGACGTTCCGAGCTATTTTCTCCCCCTTTAAGCCCAAGTCTAGCAAAAACGCACGGTCGAGTTTCAACTTTGACCAACTTCTCGGAATTGAAATTTGAGAATAGTTTTGGATGTCCCGTAGATAGACAAGTGCGCATGCCAACTTTCGTGATGTTTCGAGCTATTTTCTCTCACTTTAAGCGCAAGTCTAGCGAAAACGCACGGTCGAGTTTCAAATTTGACCAACTTCTCAAAATTGAAAAGTGAGCATAGATTTTGATGTCCTGTTGATAAACAAGTGCACAAGCCAACTTTCGTGACGTTCTGAGCTACTTTCCACCCTTTAAGCCCAAGTCTAGCGACAACGCACGGTCGAGTTTCAACTTTGACCAACTTCTCGAAATTTAAATTTGAGGATAGAATTGGATGTCCCATTGGTAGACAAGCGTCCATGACAACTTTCGTGGCGTTCAGGGCTATTTTCTCCCACTTTAAGCCCAAGTCTAGTGAAAACGCACTGTCGAGTTTCGACTATGACCTACTTTGTGGATTCAAAAATTGAGCATATATTTGGATGTCCCGTTGGTAGATAAGTGCGCACGCCAACTTTCGTGACGTTCTGAGCTATTTTCTCCCCCTTTAAGCCCAAGTCTACCGAAAATGCATGGTCGAGTTTCGACTTTGACCAACTTCTCGGAATTGAAAATTGAGCATAGATTTGGATGTCCCATTGGTAGACGAGTGCGCACGCTAACTGTCGTGATTTTCCGAGCTATTTTCTCACCTTTTAAGCCAAGTCTAGCGAAAACGCATGGTCGATTTTCATCTTTGACCAACTTCTTGGAATTTAAATTTGAGAATAGATTTGGATGTCACATTGGTAGACAAGCGTCCCTGCCAACTTTTGTGACGTTTCGAGCTTTTTTCTCCCCCTTTAAGCCCAAGTCTAGCAAAAACGCACGGTCGAGTTTCAACTTTGACCAACTTCTTGGAATTGAAATTTGAAAATAGTTTTGGATCTACCATTGGTAGACAAGCGTCCACACCAACTTTCGTGACTTTCCGAGCTATTTTCTCCCCGTTTAAGCCCAACTCTATAGAAAACGCACGATCGCGTTTCGGCTTTGACCTACTTCTCAGAATTGAAAATTGAGAATAGATTTGGATGTCCCGTTTGTAGACATGCGCACACAACAACTTTCATGATGTTACAAGCTAATTTGACACCCTTTAAGCTCAAGTCCAGCGAAAACGCATGGTCGCATTTCGACTTTGACAAACTTCTGGGAATTGAAATTTGAGAATAGATTTGGATGTCCCGTTGGTAGACAAGTGCGCATGCCAACTTTCGTGACATTCCGAGCTCTTTTTCCACCATTTAAGCCCAAGTCTAGCGAAAACGCACGGTCGAATTTCAACTTTGACCAACTTCTCAGAATTGAAATTTGAGAATAGTTTTGGATGTCCCATTGGTAAACAAGCGTCCACACAAACGTTTGTGACGTTTCGAGCTATTTTCTCCCCCTTTAAGCCCAACTCTAGAGAAAATGCACAGTCGCGTTTCGGCTTTGACCTACTTTGCGGAATTTAAAATTGAGCATATATTTGGATGTCCCGTTGGTAGACAAGTGCGCACGCCAACATTCGTGACGTTCCGAGCTATTTTCCCACTCTTTATACCCATGTCTAGTGAAAACACACGGTCGAATTTCGACTTTCACCAACTTCTCGGAATTGAAAATTGAGCATAGATTTGGATGTCTCGGAACACTTCTCTTTATTCCTACAAAATCCCATCCAACCAGTGTTTTTGATCTTTAGTACATCCCTCTATAGATGCCTTTTTGACCGATTCATCTACTTTTTTATTCTGTCTTCGGAAGAGACTGAAAAACTTTATACTTTAACTGATCAAGCGATATTGGTTTTCTAACTTCATTAAGATTCCATCCCTCATATTGTTGTCGAATAATCTAGTAATCTCCTTCTCTTAATCCATGCCAACTTTCGTGACGTTCAGAGCTATTTTCACCCACTTTCAGCCCAACTCTAGCGAAAACGCACGATCGAGTTTCGACTTTGACCTACTTTGCGTAATTGAAAATTGAGCATATATTTGGATGTCCCATTGGTAGACAAGTGCGCATACCAACATTCGTGACGTTCCAAGCTATTTTCCCACTCTTTATACCCATGTCTAGCGAAAACGCACGGTCGAATTTGAACTTTCACCAACTTCTCGAAATTGAAAATTGAGCATAGATCTGGATGTCCCGTTGGTAAACAAGTGCGCACGCCAACTTTCGTGACGTTCCGAGCTATTTTCTCACCTTTTAAGCCCAAGTCTAGCGAAAACGCATGGCCAAGTTTCAACTTTGACCAACTTCCCGGAATTGAAATTTGAGAATAGTTTTGGATGTCCCATTGGTAGACAAGAGTCCACACCAACTTTCGTGACGTTTCGAGCTATTTTCTCCCCTTTTAAGACCAACTCTAGCGAAAACGTACGGTCGAGTTTCGACTTTTACCAAATTCTCAGAATTGAAAATTGAGCATAGATTTAGATGTCCCATTTGAAGACATTCGCGCACAACAACTTTCGTGACATTACGAGCTAATTTCACACCCTTTAAGCTCAAGTCTAGCGAAAACGCATGGTGGCGTTTCGACTTTGACCAACTTCTCGGAATTGAAATTTGAGAATAGATTTGGATGTGCCGTTGGTAGACAAGTGCGCACGCCAACTTTCGTGACGTTTCGAGCTATTTTCCCACCCTTTAAGCCCAAATCTAGCGAACACGCACGGTCGAGTTTCAGCTTTGACCAACTTCTCGGAATTGAAATTTGAGAATATATTTGGATGTCCCATTGGTAGACAAGCGTCCACACCAACTTTCGCGACGTTCCGAGCTATTTTCTCCACCTTTAAGCCCAACTCTAGAGAAAACGCATAGTCGCGTTTCGGTTTTGACCTATTTCTCAGAATTGAAAATTGAGAATAGATTTGGATGTCCTATTTGTAGACATGCACGCACAACAACTTTCATGACATTATGAGCTAATTTCACACCCTTAAATCCTGAGTCTAGCGAAAACGCACAGTGTCGTTTTGACTTTGACCAACATCTGGGAATTGAAATTTGACAATAGATTTGGATGTCCCATTGGTAGACAAGCGTCCATGCCAACTTTCGTGACGTTCGGAGCTATTTTCTCCCACTTTAAGCCCAAGTCTAGCGAAAACGCAAGGTCGAGTTTCGACATTGACCAACTTCTCGGAATTGAAAATTGAGCATAGATTTGGATGTCCCGTTGGTAGACAAGTGCGCATGCTAACTTTCGTGATGTCCCGAGCTATTTTCTCACCTTTTAAGCCCAAGTCTAGCGAAAACGCATGGTGGCGTTTTGACTTTGACCAACATTTGGGAATTGAAATTTGACAATAGATTTGGATGTCCCATTGGTAGACAAGCGTGCACGCCAACTTGCATGACGTTCCGAGCTATTTTCTCCCCCTATAAGCCCAAGACTAGCGAAAACGCGACGGTCGAGTTTCGACTTTGACCAACTTCTCGGAATTGAAATTTGAGAATAGTTTTGGATGTTCCGTTGGTAGACAAGTGCGCATGCCAACTTTCGTGACGTTTCGAGCGATTTTCTCTCACTTTAAGCGCAAGTCTAGCGAAAACGCACGGTCGAGTTTCAACTTTGACCAACTTCTCGGAATTGAAAATCAAGCGTAGATTTTGATGTCTTGTTGGTAGACAACTGCACACGCCAACTTTCGTGACGTTCCGAGCTACTTTCCACCCTTTAAGCCTAAGTCTAGCGACAACGTACGGTCGAGTTTCATCTTTGACCAACTTCTCGATTTAAATTTGAGGATAGAATTGGATGTCCCATTGGTAGACAAGCGTCCATGCCAACTTTCGTGACGTTCAGAGCTATTTTCTCCCACTTTAAGCCCAAGTCTAGCGAAAACGCACGGTCGAGTTTCGACTTTGACCTACTTTGCGGAATAAAAAATTGAGCATATATTTTGGATGTCCCGTTGGTAGACAAGTGCGCGCGCCAACTTTCGTGACGTTTCGAGCTATTTTCTTCCATTTTAAGCCCAACTCTAGAGAAAATGCACGGTCGTGTTTCGGCTTTGACCTAGTTCTCGGAATTGAAAATTGAGAATAGATTTGGATGTCCCATTTGTAGACATGCACACACAACAACTTTCGTGACGTTCCGAGCTAATTTCACACCCTTTAAGCTCAAGTCTAGTGAAAACGCACGGTGGCGTTTCGACTTTGACCAAGTTCTCGGAATTTAAAATTGAGCATAGATTTGGATGTCCCGTTGGTAGACAATTGCGCACGCCAAATTTCGTGACGTTCCGAGCTATTTTCTCACCCTTTGAGCCCAAGTCTAGTGAAAACGCACGGTCGATTTTCAACTTTGACCAACTTCTCGTAATTTAAATTTGAGAATAGATTTGGATGTCACATTGGTAGACAAGCATCCATGCCAACTTTCGTGACGTTCAGAGCTATTTTCACCCACTTTAATCCCAAGTCTAGCGAAAACGCACGGTTGAATTTCGACTTTGACCTACTTTGCGGAATTATAAATTGAGCATATATTTGGATGTCCCATTGGTAGACAAGTGCGCACGCCAACTTTCGTGACGTTCCGAGCTATTGTCTCCCCCTTGAAGCCCAAGTCTAGCGAAAAGGCACGGTTGAATTTCGACTTTGACCTACTTTGCGGAATTAAAAATTGAGCATATATTTGGATGTCCCGTTGGTAGACAAGTGCGCACGCCAAATTTCGTGAGCTATTTTCTCACCTTTTAAGCCCAAGTCTAGCGAAAACCCACGGTCGATTTTCATCTTTGACAAACTTCTTGGAATTTAAATTTGAGAATAGATTTGGATGTCACATTGGTAGACAAGCGTCCCTGCCAACTTTCGTGACGTTTCGAGCTATTTTCCCACCCTTTAAGCCCAAGTCTAGCGAACACGCATGGTCAAGTTTGAACTTTGACCAAATTCTTGGAATTGAAATTTGAGAATAGATTTGGATGTCCCATTGGTAGACAAGCGTCCACACCAACTTTCGCGACGTTCCGAGCTATTTTCTCCCCCTTTAAGCCCAACTCTAGAGAAAACGCATAGTCGCGTTTCGGTTTTGACCTACTTCTCAGAATTGAAAATTGAGAATAGATTTGGATGTCCCATTTGTAGACATGTGCGCATAACAACTTTCATGTCGTTACGAGCTAATTTCACACCCTTAAATCCCGAGCCTAGTTAAAATGCATGGTAGCGTTTTGACTTTGACCAACATCTGGGAATTGAAATTTGACAATAGATTTGGATGTCCCATTGGTAAACAAGTGCACATGCCAACTTTCGTGATGTTACGAGCTATTTTCTCTCACTTTAAGCGCAAGTCTAGCGTAAACACACGGTCGAGTTTCAACTTTGACCAACTTCTCAGAATTGAAAATTGAGCATAGATTTAGATGTCCCATTTGTAGACATTCGCGCACAACAACTTTCGTGACATTACGAGCTAATTTCACACCCTTTAAGCTCAAGTCTAGCGAAAACGCAAGGTGGCGTTTCGACTTTGACCAACTTCTCGGAATTGAAATTTGAGAATAGATTTGGATGTGTCATTGGTAGACAAGTGCACAGGCCAACTTTCATGACGTTTCGAGCTATTTTCCCACCCTCTAAGCGCAAGTCTAGCGAACACGCACGGTCGAGTTTCAACTTTGACGAACTTCTCGGAATTGAAATTTGAGAATAGATTTGGATGTCCCATTGGTAGACAAGCGTCCACACCAACTTTCGCGACGTTCTGAGCTATTTTCTTCCCTTTAAGCCCAACTATAGAGAAAACGCATAGTCGCGTTTCGATTTTGACCTACTTCTCAAAATTGAAAATTCAGAATAGATTTGGATGTCCCGTTTGTAGACATGCACGCACAACAACTTTCATGACCTTACGAGCTAATTTCACACCCTTAAATCCCGAATCTAGCAAAAACACATGGTGGCGTTTTGACATTGACCAACATCTGGGAATTGAAATTTGATAATAGATTTGGATGTCCCATTGGTAGACAAGCATGCACGCCAACTTGCGTGACGTTCCGAGCTATTTTCTCCCCCTTTAAGCCCAAGTCTAGCGAAAACGCACGGTCGAGTTTCGACTTTGACTAACTTCTCGGAATTGAAATTTGAGAATAGTTTTGGATGTCCCGTTGGTAGACAAGTGCGCATTCCAACTTTCGTGACGTTTCGAGCTATTTTCTCCACTTTAAGCGCATGTCTAGCGAAAACGCACAGTCGAGTTTCAACTTTGACCAACTTCTGAGAATTGAAAATTGAGCATAGATTTTGATGTCCTGTTGGTAGACAAGTGCACACGCCAACTTTCGTGACGTTCCGAGCTACTTTCCACCCTTTAAGCCCAAGTCTAGCGACAACGCACGGTCGAGTTTCAACTTTGACCAACTTCTCGGAATTTAAATTTGAGGATAGAATTGGATGTCCCATTGGTAGACAAGCGTCCATGCCAGCTTTCGTGATGTTCAGAGCTATTTTCTCCCACTGTAAGCCCAATTCTAGCGAAAACGCATGGTCGAATTTCGACTTTGACCTACTTTGTGGAATCGAAAATTGAGCATATATTTGGATGTCCTGTTGGTAGACAAGTGCGCATGCCAACTTTCGTGACGTTCCGAGCTATTTTCTCCCCCTTTAAGCCCAAGTCTACCGAAAATGCACGTTCGAGTTTTGACTTTGACCAACTTCTCAGAATTGAAAATTGAGCATAGATTTGGATGTCCTTATGGTAGACGAGTGCGCACGCTAACTTTCGTGACATTCCGAGCTATTTTCTCACCTTTTAAGCCCAAGTCTAGCGAAAATGCACGGTCGATTTTCATCTTTGACCAACTTCTTGATTTTTAAATTTGAGAATAGATTTGGATGTCCCATTGGTAGACAAGCGTGCACACCAACTTGCGTGACGTTCTGAGCTATTTTCTCCCCCTTTAAGCCCAAGTCTAGCGAAAATGCACGGTCGAGTTTTGACTTTGACCAACTTCTCGGAATTGAAATTTGAGAATAGTTTTGGATGTACCGTTGGTAGACAAGTGCACACGCCAACTTTCATGATGTTCCGAGCTACTTTCCACCCTTTAAGCCCAAGTCTAGCGACAACGTACGGTCGAGTTTCAACTTTGACCAACTTCTCGGAATTTCAATATGAGGATAGAATTGGATGTCCCATTGGTAGACAAGTGTCCATGCCAAATTTCGTGATGTTCAGAGCTATTTTCTCCCACTTTAAGCCCAAGTCTAGTGAAAACGCACGGTCGAGTTTCGACTTTGACCAACTTCTCGGAATTGAAATTTGAAAATAGTTTTGGATGTACCATTGGTAGATAAGCGTCCACAACAACTTTCGTGACGTTCCGAGCTATTTTCTCCCCGTTTAAGCCCAACTCTACAGAAAACGCACAGTTGCGTTTCGGATTTGACCTACTTATCAGAATTGAAAATTCAGAATAGATTTGGATGTCCCGTTTGTAGACATGTGCACACGACAACTTTCATGACGTTACAAGCTAATTTCACACCCTTTAAGCTCAAGTCTAGCAAAACCGCATGGTCACGTTTCGACTTTGACAAACTTCTGGGAATTGAAATTTGAGAATAGATTTGGATGTCCCGTTGGTAGACAAGTGTGCATGCCAACTTTCGTGACGTTCCGAGCTATTTTTCCACCCTTTAAGCCCAAGTCTAGCGAAAACGCACGGTCGAATTTCAACTTTGACCAACTTCTCGGAATTGAAATTTGAGAATAGTTTTGGATGTCCCATTGGTAAACAAGCGTCCACACCAACTTTTGTGACGTTCCGAGCTATTTTCTCCCCTTTTAAGCCCAATTCTAGAGAAAATGCACGGTCGCGTTTTGGCTTTGACCTACTTCTCGGAATTGAAAATTGAGAATAGATTTGGATGTCCCATTTGTAGACATGCACACACAACAACTTTCGTGACATTACGAGCTAATTTCACACCCTTTAAACTCAAGTCTAGTGAAAACGCACGGTGGCATTTCGAATTTGACGAACTTCTCGTAATTGAAAACTGAGCATAGATTTGGATGTCCCGTTGGTAGACAAGTGCGCACGCCAACATTCGTGACGTTCCGAGCTATTTTCCCACTCTTTATACCCATGTCTAGCAAAAACGCACACGGTCGAATTTCGACTTTCACCAACTTCTCGGAATTGAAAATTGAGCATAGATTTGGATGTCCCGTTGGTAAACAAGTGCGCACGCCAACTTTCATGACGTTCCGAGCTATTTTTCGACCTTTAAGCCCAAGTTTAGCGAAGACGAACGACCAAGTTTCAACTTTGACCAACTTCTCGGAATTTAAATTTGAGGATAGAATTGGATGTCCCCATTGGTAGACAAGCGTCCATGCCAACTTTCGTGACGTTCAGAGCTATTTTATCCCACTTTAAGCCCAAGTCTAGCGAAAATGCACAGTTGAGTTTCGACTTTGACCTACTTTGAGCCCAAGTGCGCACGCACGGACAAGTTTCCAATTTGACCAACTTCTCGGAATTGAAATTCAGCATAGATTTGGATGTCCCGTTGGTAGACAAATGCGCACGCCAACTTTCGTCACTTCACGAGCTAATTTCACACCCTTTAAGCTCAAGTCCAGCGAAAACGCACGGTCGAGTTTCCAATTCGACCAACTTCTCGGAATTGAAAATTCAGCATAGATTTGGATGTCTCGTTGGTAGACAAATGCGCACACCAACTTTCCTGACGTTCCGAGCTATTTTCTCACCCTTTAAGCCTAAGTCTAGCTAAAATGCACGGTCAATCTTCAGCTTTGACCAACTTCTCAGAAATTTAAATTTGAGAATGGATTTGGATGTCACATTGGTAGAAGAGCGTCCACGCCAACTTTCGTAATGCTTCGAGCTATTTTCACACCCTTTAGCCCAAGTCTAGCGAAAACGCACGATATAGTTTCAACTTTGACCAACTTCTCTGAATTGAAATTTGAGAATAGTTTTTGATGTCCGATTGGTAGACAAGCGTCCACACCAACTTTTGTGACGTTCCGAGCTATTTTCTCCCCCTTTAAGCCCAAGTCTAGCGAAAACGCATGATCGAGTTTTAACTTTGACCAACTTCTCTGAATTGAAATTTGAGAATAGTTTTGGATGTCCCATTGGTAGACAAGCGTCCACACCAACTTTCGTGACGTTTCGAGCTATTTTCTCCCCCTTTAAGCCCAAGTCTAGCGAAAACGCACGATCGAGTTTCAACTTTGACCAACTTCTCGGAATCGAAATTTGATAATAGTTTTGGATGTCCCATTGGTAGACAAGCATCCACACCAACTTTCGTGTCGTTCCGAGCTATTTTCTTCCCCTTTAATCCCAAGTCTAGCGAAAACGCACGATCGAGTTTCAACTTTGACCAACTTATCGGAATTGAAATTTGAGAATAGTTTTGGATGTCCCATTGGTAGACAAGCGTCCACACCAACTTTCGTGACGTTCCGAGCTATTTTCTCCCCTTTTAAGCCCAAGTCTAGCGAAAACGCAACGATCGAGTTTCCAATTTGACCAACTTCTTAGAATTGAAAATTCAGCATAGATTTGGATGTCCCGTTCGTAGAAAAATGCGCACGCCCAACTTTCGTGACGTTTCGATCTATTTTCGCAACCTTTTATCCTAAGTCTAGCGAAAATGCACGGTCAAGTTTCGAATTTGACCAACTTCTCGGAATTAAAAAATTGAGCATAGATTTGGATGTCTCGTTGGTAGACAAATGTGCACGCCAACGTTCGTCACACTACGAGCTAATTTCACACCCTTTAAGCTCAGGTCGAGTGAAAACGCACGGTCGAGTTTCAATTTGACCAACTTCTCGTAAATTAAAATTGAGCATAGATTTGGATGTCCCGTTGGTAGACATTGGTAGACAAATGTGCACGGCAACTTTCGTGACGTTCCGAGCTATTTTCTCACCCTTTAAGCCTAAGTCTACCGAAAACGCACGGTCGAGTTTCTAATTTGACCAACTTCACGGAATTAAAATTGAGGATAGATTTGGATGTCCCGTTGGTAGACAAATGCGCACACAACCTTTCGTCACATTCCGAGCTATTTTGTCACCCTTTAAGCCCAAGTCTAGCGAAAATGCACGGTCGATTTTCAAATTTGACCAACTTCTCGGAATATAAATTTGAGAATAGATTTGGATGTCACATTGGTAGACGAGCGTCCACGCCAACCTTCGTGACGTTCCGAGCTATTTTCACACCCCTTTAAGCCCAAGTCTAGCGAAAACGCACGGTCGAGTTTCAAATTTGACCAACTTCTCGGAATTTAAAATTGAGCATAGATTTGGATATCCCGTTGGTAGAAAAATGCGCTCGCCAACTTTCGTGATGTTCCGAGCCATTTTCTCACCCTTTAAGCCTAAGTCTAGCGAAAATGCACTGTCGATTTTCAACTTTGACTAACTTCTCAGAATTTAAATTGGATAATAGATTTGGATGTCACATTGGTAGACGAGCGTCCATGCCAACTTTCGTGACGTTCCGAGCTATTTTCACACCCGTTAAGCCAAAGTCTAGTGAAAATGCACCGATCGAGTTTCAACTTTGACTAACTTCTCGGAATTTAAATTTGAGAATAGTTTTGGATGTCCCATTGGTAGACAAGAATCCACACCAACTTTCGTGACGTTCCGAGCTATTTCTCCCCCTTTAAGCCCAAGTCTAGCGAAAACGCACGGTCGAGTTTCCAATTTGACCAACTTCTCGTAAATTAAAATTGAGCATCAGATTTGGATGTCCCGTTGGTAGAAATTGGTAGACAAATGTGCACGCCAACTTTCATGACGTTCCGAGCTATTTTCTCACCCTTTAAGCCTAAGTCTACCGAAAACGCACGGTTGAGTTTCGAATTTGACCAACTTCTCGGAATTAAAAATTAAGGATAGATTTGGATGTCCCGTTGGTAGACAAATGCGCACACAACCTTTCGTCACCTTCCGAGCTATTTTTTCACCCTTTAAGCCCAAGTCTAGCGAAAATGCACAGTCGATTTTCAACTTTGACCAACTTCTCGGAATATAAATTTGAGAATAGATTTGGATGTCAGATTGGTAGACGAGCGTCCATGCCAACCTTCGTGACGTTCCGAGCTATTTTCTCCCCCTTTAATCCCAAGTCTAGCGAAAACGCACGGTCGAGTTTCAAATTTGACCACTTCTCAGAATTTAAAATTGACCATAGATTTGGATGTCCCGTTGGTAGAAAAATGCGCTCGCCAACTTTCGTGACGTTCCGAGACATTTTCTCACCCTTTAAGCCTAAATCTAGCGAAAATGCACTGTCGATTTTCAACTTTGACCAACTTCTCGGAATTTAAATTGGATAATAGATTTGGATGTCACATTGGTAGACGAGCGTCCACGCCAACTTTCGTGACGTTCCGAGCTATTTTCACACCCGTTAAGCCAAAGTCTAGCGAAAACGCACGATCGAGTTTCAACTTTGACTAACTTCTCGGAATTTAAATTTGAGAATAGTTTTGGATGTCCCATGGTAGACAAGCGTCCACACCAACTTTCGTGACGTTCCGAGCTATTTTCTCCCCCTTTAAGCCCAAGTCTAGCGAAAACGCACGGTCGAGTTTCGAATTTGACCAACTTCTTGGAATTGAAAATTGAGCATATATTTGGATGTCCCGTTGGTAGACAAATGCGCACGCAATTTTCGTGACGTTTCGAGCAGCTATTTTCTCACCCTTTAAGCCTAAGTGTAGCGAAAATGCACGGTCGATTTTCAACTTTGACCAACTTCTCGGAATTTAAATTTGCGAATAGATTTGGATGTCACATTGGTAGACGAGCGTCCACGCCAACTTTGGTAACGCTTCGAGCTATTTTCACACCCTTTTAGCCCAAGTCTAGCGAAAACGCATGATCGAGTTTCAACTTTCACTAACTTCTCGAAATTGAAATTTGAGAATAGTTTTGGATGTCCCATTGGTAGACAAGCGTCCACACCAACTTTCGTGACGTTCCGAGCTATTTTCTCCCCCTTTAAGCCCAAGTCTAGCGAAAACGCGACGGTCGAGTTTCAAATTCAACCAACTTCTCGGAATTGATATTTGAGAATAGTTTTGGATGTCCCATTGGTAGACAAGCGTCCACACCAACTTTCGTGACGTTCCGAGCTAGTTTCTCCCCGTTTAAGCCCAAGTCTAGAGAAAACGCACGGTCGAGTTTCCAATTTGACCAACTTCTCGGAATTGAAAATTGAGCATAGATTTGGATGTCCCGTTGGTAGAGAAATAAGCACACCAACTTTCGTGATGTTCCGAGCTATTTTCTCACGCTTTAAGCCTAAGTCTAGTGAAAATGCGACGGTCGATTTTCAACTTTGACCAACTTCTTGGAATTTAAATTTGCGAATAGATTTGGATGTCACATTGGTAGAACGAGCGTCCACGCCAACTTTCGTAACGTTCCGAGCTATTTTCACACCCTTTATGCCCAAGTCTAGCGAAAATGCACGATCGAGTTTCAACTTTGACTAACTTCTCAGAATTGAAATTTGAGAATAGTTTTGGATGTCCCATTGGTAGACAAGCGTGCACACCAACTTTCGTGACGTTCTGAGCTATTTTCTCCCCCTTTAAGCCCAAGTCTAGCGAAAACGCTATGGTCAAGTTTCGAATTTGACCAACTTCTCCGAATTGAAAATTGAGCAATTGATTTGGATGTCCTGTTGGTAGAAAAATGCACACGCCAACTTCGTGACATTCCGAGCTATTTTCTCACCCTTTAAGCCTAAGTCTAGCGAAAATGCACGTTCGATTTTCAACTTTCACCAACTTCTCGGAATTTAAATTTGAGAATGGATTTGGATGTCACATTGGTAGACGAGCGTCCACGCCAACTTTCGTAACGTTCCGAGCTATTTTCACACCCTTTAAGCCAAGTCTAGCGAGAACGCACGATCGAGTTCCAACTTTGACTAACTTCTCGAAATTGAAATTTGAGAATAGTTTTGGATGTCCCATTGGTAGACAAGCGTCCACACCAACTTTCGTGACATTACGAGCTATTTTCTCCCCCTTTGAGCCCAAGTCTAGTGAAAACGCGATGATCGAGTTTAAACTTTGACCAACTTCTCGGAATTGAAATTTGAGAATAGTTTTGGAAGGTCCCATTGGTAGACAAGCGTCGACACCAACTTTCGTGATGTTCCGAGCTATTTTCTCCCCATTTAAGCCCAAGTCTAGGGAAAACGCACGGTCGAGTTTCCAATTTGACCAACTTCTTGGAATTGAAAATTCACTATACATTTGGATGTCCCGTTGGTAGACAAATGCGCACGCCAACTTTCGTGATGTTCTAAGCTATTTTCTCAGCCTTTAAGCCTAAGTATAGAGAAAACGCACGGTCAAGTTTTGAATTTGACCAACTTCTCGGAATTAAAAATTGAGCATAGATTTGGATGTCCCATTGGTAGACAAATGCGCACGCCAACTTTCGTCACATACGAGCTAATTTCACACCCTTTAAGCTCAAGTCGAGCGAAAATTCACAGTCGATTTTAAACTTTCACCAACTTCTCAGAATTTAAATTTGCGAATAGATTTGGATGTCACATTGGAAGACGAGCGTCCACGCCAACTTTCGTAACGTTCCGAGCTATTTTCACACTCTTTCGGCCCTAGTCTAGCGAAAACGCGACGATCGAGTTTCGAATTTGACTAAATTCTCCGAAGTGAAAATTGAGCATAGATTTGGATGTCCCGTTGGTAGAAAAATGCGCACGCAAACTTTCGTGACGTTCCGAGCAATTTTCTCACCCTTTAAGCCTAAGTGTAGCGAAAATGCATGGTCGATTTTCAACTTTGACCAACTTCTCATAATTTAAATTTGCGAATAGATTTGGATGTCACATTGGTAGACGAGCGTCCACGCCAACGTTCGTGACGTTCCAAGCTATTTTCACACTCTTTCGGCCCTAGTCTAGCGAAAACGCGACGATCGAGTTTCAACTTTCACTAACTTCTCGAAATTGAAATTTGAGAATAGTTTTGGATGTCCCATTGGTAGACAAGCGTCCACACCAACTTTCGTGATGTTCCGAGCTATTTTCTCCCCCTTTAAGCCCAAGTCTAGCGAAAACGCGACGATCGAGTTTCAACTTTGACCAACTTTTTGGAATTGAAATTTGAGAATAGTTTTGGATGTCCCATTGGTAGACAAGCGTCCACACAAACTTTTGTGACGTTCTGAGCTATTTTCTCCCCCTTTAAGCCCAAGTCTAGCGAAAATGCACGGTCGAGTTTCGAATTTGACCAACTTCTCGGAATTGAAAATTGAGCATAGATTTGGATGTCCCGTTGGTAGACAAATGCGCACGCCAACTTTTGTGACGTTCCGAGCTATTTTCTCACCCTTTAAGCCTAAGTCTAGCGAAAACGCACGGTCAAGCTTCGAATTTGACTAACTTCTCGGAATTAAAAATTGAGCATAGATTTGGATGTCTCGTTGGTAGACAAATGCGCACGCCAACTTTCGTCACATTACGAGCTAATTTCACACCCTTTAAGCTCAAGTCGAGCGAAAACACACGGTCGAGTTTCGAATTTGCCCAACTTCTCGGAATTGAAAATTGAGCATAGATTTGGATGTCCCGTTGGTAGACAAATGCGCATGCCAACTTTCGTGAGGTTCTGAGCTATTTTCTCACCCTTTAAGCCTAAGTCTAGCGAAAATGCGACGGTCGATTTTCAACTTTCACCAACTTCTCGGAATTTAAATTTGAGAATGGATTTGGATGTCACATTGGTAGACGAGCGTCCACGCCAACTTTCGTAACGTTTCAAGCTATTTTCACACCCTTTAAGCCCAAGTCTAGCGAAAACGCTACGATCGAGTTTCAACTTTGATTAACTTCTCGGAATTGAAATTTGAGAATAGTTTTGGATGTCCCATTTGTAGACAAGCATCCACACCAACCTTCGTGACGTTCCGAGCTATTTTCTCCCCCTTTAAGCCCAAGTCTAGCGAAAACGCATGGTCGAGTTTCGAATTTCACCAACTTTTCGGAATATAAATTTGAGAATAGATTTGGATGTCACATTGGTAGACGAGCGTCCACATGAACTTTCGTGACGTTCCGAGCTATTTTCCACCCTTTAAGCCTAAGTCTAGCGAAAACGCTACGGTCGAGTTTCGAAGTTCACCAACATCTCGGAATTAAAAATTGAGCATAGATTTGGATGTCCCGTTGGTAGACAAATGCGCACGCCAACTTTCGTGAAATTTCGAGCTATTTTCTCACCCTTTAACCCAAAGTCTAGCGAAAAGGCGACGGTCGAGTTTCGAATTTGACCAACATCTCGGAATTAAAAATTGAGCATAGATTTGGATGTCCCATTGGTGGACAAATGCGCACGCCAACTTTCGTGACATTCCGAGCTATTTTCTCACCCTTTAAGCCAAAGTCTAGCGAAAATGCATGGTCGAGTTTCGAATTTCACCAACTTCTCGGAATTGAAAATTGAGCATAGATTTGGATGTCCCGTTGGTAGACAAATGCGCACGCCAACTTTCCTGACATTCCGAGCTATTTTCTCACCCTTTAAGCCTAAGTCTAGTGAAAATGCATGGTCGATTTTCAACTTTGACCAACTTCTCAGAATTTAAATTTGAGAATGGATTTGGATGTCACATTGGTAGACAAGTGTCCACACCAACTTTCGTGACGTTCCGAGTTATTTTCTCACCCTTTAAGCCCAAGTCAAGAGAAAACGCGATGGTCGAGTTTCCAATTTGACCAACTTCTCGGAATTGAAAATTGAGCATAGATTTGGATGTCCCGTTGGTAAACAAATGTGCACGCCAACTTTCGTGATGTTCCGGGCTATTTTCTCACCCTTTAAGCCTAAGTCTAGCGAAAACGCAACGGTCAAGTTTTGAATTTGACCAACTTCTCGGAATTAAAAATTGAGCATAGATTTGGATGTCTCCTTGGTAGAAGAATGCGCACGTCAACTTTTGTGACGTTCCGAGCTATTTTCTCACCCTTTAATCCTAAGTCTAGCGAAAATGCACGGTCAAGTTTCGAATTTGACCAACTTCTCGGAAGTAAAAATTTTGCATAGATTTGGATGTCCCGTTGGTAGACAAATGCACACGCCAACTTTCATCACATTACGAGCTAATTTCACACCCTTTAAGCTCAAGTCGTGTGAAAACGCTACGGTCGAGTTTTGAATTTGACCATCTTCTCGGAATTGAAAATTCAGAATAGATTTGGAAGTCCCGTTGGTAGACAAATGCGCATGCCAACTTTCGTGACGTTCCGAGCTATTTTCTCTCCCTTTAAGCCTAATTCTAGCGAAAATGCACGGTCGATTTTCAACTTTAACCAACTTCTCAGAATTTAAATTTGAGAATGGATTTGGATGTCACATTGGTAGACAAGCATCCACACCAACTTTCGTGACGTTCCGAGCTATTTTCTCCCCCTTTAAGCCCAAGTCTAGCGAAAACGCACGATCGAGTTTCAACTTTCACCAACTTCTCGGAATTGAAATTTGAGATAGTTTTGGATGTCCCATTGGTAGAAAAGCGTCCACACCAACTTTCGCAACGTTCTGATCTATTTCTCCCCCTTTAAGCCCAAGTCTAGCGAAAACGCACGATCGAGTTTCAACTTTGACCAACTTCTCAGAATTGAAATTTGAGAATAGTTTTGGATGTTCCATTGGTAGACAAGCGTCCACACCAACTTTCGTGACATTCCGAGCTATTTTCTCCCCCTTTAAGCCCAAGTCTAGCGAAAATGCACAGTCGAGTTTCCAATTTGACCAATTTCTCGGAATTGAAAATTCAGCATAGATTTGGATGTCCCGTTGGTAGACAAATGCGCACGCCAACTTTTGTGACGTTCCGAGCTATTTTCTCACCTTTTAAGCCTAAGTCTAGCGAAAATGCACGGTCAAGTTTCAAATTTCACCAACTTCTCGGAATTGAAAATTGAGCATAGATTTGGATGTCCCGTTGGAAGACAAATGCGCACGCAAACTTTCGTGACGTTCGAGCTATTTTCTCACCCTTTAATCCTAAGTCTAGGGAAAATGCACGATCGATTTTTAACTTTGACCAACTTCTGACAAATTAAATTTGAGAATAGATTTGGATGTCACATTTATAGACATGTGCGCACTACAACTTTCGTGATTTTACGAACTAATTTTACACACTTTAATCCCGAGTCTAGAGAAAAACGCATGGTGGCGTTTCGACTTTGACCAATTTCTTGGAATTGACATTTGGGAATAGTTTTGGATGTCCCATTGGTAGACAAGCATCCACACCAACTTTCGTGACGTTCCAAGCTATTTTCTCCTCTACCGAAAAACGTACGGTCGAGTTTCAACTTTCACCAACTTCTCATAATTGAAGATTGAGCATTGTTTTGGATGTCCCATTTCTAGACATTTGCGCACAACAACTTCGTGAGATTCCGAGCTAATTTCTCACCCTTTAAGCCTAAGTCTAGAGAAAACGCACGGTCGAGTTTCGAATTTGACCAACTTCTCGGAATTAAAAATTGAGCATAGAATTGGATGTCCTGTTGGTTGAAAAATGCGCACACCAACTTTCGTGATATTCTGAGCTAATTTCACACCCTTTAAGCCTAAGTCTAGCGAAAATGCTGACGGTCGATTTTCAACTTTGACCAACTTCTCGGAATTTAAATTTGAGAATTGATTTGGATGTCACATTGGTAGACGAGCGTCCACGCCAACTTTCGTAACGTTTCAAGCTATTTTCACACCCTTTAAGCCCAAGTCTAGCGAAAACGCGTGACGATCGAGTTTCAACTTTGACTAACTTCTCGGAATTGAAATTTGAGAATAGTTTTGGATGTCCCATTGGTCGACAAGCGTCCACACCAACTTTCTTGACATTCCGAGCTATTTTCTCCCTCTTTAAGCCCAAGTCTAGCGAAAACGCACGGTTGCGTTTCGAATTTGACCAACTTCTCGTAATTGAAAATTGAGCATAGATTTGGATGTCCTGTTGGTAGACAAATGCACACGCCAACTTTCGTGACGTTTCGAGCTATTTTCTCACCCTTTAAGCCTAAGTCTAGCGAAAATGCGGACGGTCGAGTTTCGAATTTGACTAACTTCTCGGAATTAAAAATTTAGCATAGATTTGGATGTCCCGTTGGTAGACAAATGCGCACGCCAACTTTTGTGACATTCCGAGCTATTTTCTCACCCTTTAAGCCCAAGTCTAGCGAAATGCACGGTCGATTTTCAACTTTGACCAACTTCTCGGAATATAAATTTGAGAATAGATTTGGATGTGACATTGTTAGACGAGCGTCCACGCCAACTTTCGTGACGTTCCGACTATTTTCACACCCTTTAAGCCCAAGTCTAGCGAAAACGCACGATCGAGTTTCAACTTTGACCAACTTCTTGGAATTGAAATTTGAGAATAATTTTGGTTGTCCCATTGGTAGACAAGCGTCCACACCAACTTTCATGACGTTCCGAGCTATTTTCTCCCCCTTTAAGCGCAAGTCTAGCGAAAACGCAGACGATCGAGTTTCAACTTTGACCAACTTCTTGGAATTGAAATTTGGAATAGTTTTGGATGCCCCATTGGTAGAGAAGCGTCCACACCAACTTTCGTGACGTTCCGAGCTACTTTCTTCCCCTTTAAGCCCAAGTCTAGCGAAAACGCAGGATCGAGTTTCAACATTGACCAACTTCTCGGAATTTAAATTTGAGAATAGTTTTGGATGTCCGATTGGTAGACAAGTGTCCACACCAACTTTCATGACGTTCCGAGCTATTTTCTCCCCCTTTAAGCCCAAGTCTAGCGAAAACGCAACGGTCGAGTTTCCAATTTGACCAACTTCTCTGAATTGAAAATTCAGCATAGATTTGGATGTCCCGTTGGTAGAAAAATGCTCATGCCAACTTTCGTGACGTTCCGAGCTATTTCTCCCCTTTAAGCCCAAGTCTAGCGAAAGCGCTACGGTCGAGTTTCCAATTTGACCATCTTCTCGGAATTGAAAATTCTGCATAGATTTGGATGTCCCGTTGGTAGACAAATGCGCACGCCAACTTTCGTCACATTACGAGCTAATTTCACACCCTTTAGCTCAAGTCAAAAGAAAACGCCTAGTACGGTCGAGTTTCCAATTCGACCAACTTCTCGGAATTGAAAATTCAGCATAGATTTGGATGTCCATTTGGTAGACAAATGCGCACAAAAAATTTCGTGACGTTCCGAGCTATTTTCTCACCCTTTAAGCCTAAGTCTAGCGAAAATGCACGCTCGATTTTCAGCTTTGACCAACTTCTCGGAATTTAAATTTGAGAATCTATTTGGATGTCACATTGGTAGACGAGCGTCCACGCCAATGTTCGTAACGTGCCGAGCTATTTTCACACCCTTTAAGCCCAAGTCTAGTGAAAACGCTAACGGTCGAGTTTCGAATTTGACCAACTTCTCGTAATTTAAAATTGAGCATAGATTTGGATGTCTTGTTGGTAGACAAATGCACACGCCAACTTTCGTCACGTTCCGAGCTATTTTCTCACCCTTTAAGCCCAAGTCTAGCGAAAATGCACGGTCGATTTTCAACTTTGACCAACTTCTTGGAATATAAATTCGAGAATAGATTTGGATGTCACATTGGTAGACGAGCGTCCAGGCCAACTTTCGTGATGTTCCGAGCTATTTTCACACCCTTTAAGCCCAAGTCTAGCGAAAACACACGATCGAGTTTCAACTTTGACCAACTTCTCGGAATTGAAATTTGAGAATAGTTTTGGATGTCCATTGGTAGACAAGCGTCCACACCAACGTTCGTGACGTTCCGAGCTATTTTCTCCCCCTTTAAGCCCAAGTCTACCGAAAATGCACAATCGAGTTTCAACTTTGACCAACTTCGCGGAATTGAAATTTGAGAATAGTTTTGGATGTCCCATTGGTAGACAAGCGTCCACACCAACTTTCATGACATTCCGAGCTATTTTCTTCCCCTTTAAGCCCAAGTCTAGCGAAAACGCTACGATCGAGTTTCAACTTTGACCAACTTCTTGGAATTGAAATTTGAGAATAGTTTTGGATGTCCCATTGGTAGACAAGCGTCCACACCAACTTTCGTGACGTTCCGAGCTATTTTATCCCCCATTAAAACCAAGTCTAGCGAAAACGCTACGATCGAGTTTCCACTTTGACCAACTTCTCGGAATTGAAATTTGAGAATAGCTTTGGATGTCCCATTGGTAGACAAGCGTCCACACCAACTTTCGTGACGTTCCGAACTATTTTCTCCCCCTTTAATCCCAAACTAGCGAAAATGCACGGTCGAGTTTAAAATTTGACCAACTTCTCGGAATTTAAATTTTCGAATATATTTGGATGTCACATTAGTAGACGAGCGTCCACGCCAACTTTCGTAACGTTCCGAGCTATTTTCACACCCTTTAAACCTAAGTCTAGCGAAAATGCACGGTCGAGTTTAAACTTTGACCAACTTCTCAGAATTTAAATTTTCGAATATATTTGGATGTCACATTAGTAGACGAGCGTCCACGCCAACTTTCGTAACCTTCCGAGCTATTTTCACACCCTTTAAACCCAAGTCTAGCGAAAATGCACGATCGAGTTTCAACTTTGAGTAACTTCTCGGAATTGAAATTTGAGGATAGTTTTGGATGTCCCATTGGTAGACAAGCGTCCACACCAACTTTCGTGACGTTTCGATCTATTTTCTCCCCCTTTAAGCCCAAGTCTAGCGAAAACGCTACGGTCGAGTTTCAAATTCGACCAACTTCTCGGAATTGAAATTTGAGAATATTTTTGGATGTCCCATTGGTAGACAAGCGTCCACACCAACTTTCGTGACGTTCCGAGCTATTGTCTCCCCCTTTAACCCCAGGTCTACGAAAACGCACGGTCGAGTTTCCAATTTGACCAACTTCTCGGAATTAAAAATTGAGCATTGATTTGGATGTCCCGTTGGTAGACAAATGCGCACGCCAACTTTCGTGACGTTTCGAGCTATTTTCTCACCCTTTAGGCCCAAGTCTAGCGAAAACGCAACGATCGAGTTTCAACTTTCACTAACTTCTCGAAATTGAAATTTGAGAATAGTTTTGGATGTCCCATTGGTAGAAAAGCGTCCACACCAACTTTCGTGATGTTCCGAGCTATTTTCTCCCCCTTTAAGCCCAAGTCTAGCGAAAACGCACAGTCGAGTTTCAAATTCGACCAACTTCTCGGAATTGAAATTTCAGAATATTTTTGGATGTCCCATTGGTAGACAAGTGTCCACACAAACTTTCGTGACGTTCTGAGCTATTGTCTCCCCCTTTAAGCCCAAGTCTAGCGAAAACGCTACGGTCGAGTTTCCAATTTGACCAACTTCTCGGAATTGAAAATTGAGTATAGATTTGGATGTCCCATTGGTAGACAAATGCGCACGCCAACTTTCGTGACGTTCCGAGCTATTTTCTCATGCTTTAAGCCTAAGTCTAGTGAAAATGCGACGGTCGATTTTCAACTTTGACAAACTTCTCGGAATTTAAATTTTCGAATAGATTTGGATGTCACATTGGTAGACGAGCGTCCACGCCAACTTTCGTAACGTTCCGAGCTATTTTCACACCCTTTAAGCCCAAGCCTAGCGAAAATGCGTGATCGAGATTCAACTTTGACTAACTTCTCGATATTGAAATTTGAGAATAGTTTTGGATGTCCCATTGGTAGACAAGCGTGCACACCAACTTTCGTGACGTTCCGAGCTATTTTCTCACGCTTTAAACCTAAGTCTAGCGAAAATGCATGGTCGATTTTCAACTTTGACCAACTTCTCGAAATTTAAATTTGCTAATAGATTTGGATGTCACATTGGTAGACGAGCGTCCACGCCAACTTTCGTAACGTTCCGAGCTATTTTCACACCCTTTAAACCCAACTCTAGCGAAAATGCACGATCGAGTTTCAACTTTGAGTAACTTCTCGGAATTGAAATTTGAGGATAGTTTTGGATGTCCCATTGGTAGACAAGCTTCCACACCAACTTTCGTGACGTTTCGATCTATTTTCTTCCCCTTTAAGCCCCAGTCTAGCGAAAACGCACAATCGAGTTTCAACTTTGATGAACTTCTCGAAATTGAAATTTGAGAATAGTTTATGATGTCCCATTGGTAGACAAGCATCCACACAAACTTTCGTGACGTTCCGAGCTATTTTCTGCCCCTTTAAGCCCAAGTCTAGCGAAAACGCACGGTCGAGTTTCCAATTTGACCAACTTCTCGGAATTGAAAATTCAGCATAGATTTGGATGTCCCGTTGGTAGACAAATGCGCACGCCAAATTTCGTGACGTTCCGAGCTATTTTCTCACCCTTTAACCCTAAGTCTAGCGAAAACGCAAGGTCAAGTTTCGAATTTGACCAACTTCTCGGAATTAAAAATTGAGCATAGATTTGGATTTCCCGTTGGTAGACAAATGCGCACGCCAACTTTCGTCACATTACGAGCTAATTTCACACCCTTTAAGCTCAAGTCGAGCGAAAACGCTACGGTCGAGTTTCGAATTTGACCAACTTCTCGGAATTGAAAATTGAGCATAGATTTGGATGTCCAGTTGGTAGAAAAATGCGCAGGCCAACTTTCGTGACGTTCCGAGCTATTTTCTCACCCTTTAAGCCTAAGTCTAGCGAAAATGCACGGTCGATTTTCAACTTTGACGAACTTTTCGGAATTTAAATTTGAGAATGGATTTGGATGTCACATTGGTAGACGAGGTTCCACGCCAACTTTCGTGACATTCCGAGCTATTTTCACACCCTTTAAGCCCAAGACTAGCGAAAACGCACCATCGAGTTTCAGCTTTGACCAACTTCTCGGAATTGAAATTTGAGAATAGTTTTGGATGTCCCTTTGGTAGACAAGCGTCCACACCAACTTTCGTGACGTTTCGAGCTATTTTCTTCCCCTTTAAGCCAAAGTCTAGCAAAAACGCACGATCGAGTTTCAACTTTGAGCAGCTTCTTCGAATTGAAATTCGAGAATAGTTTTGGATGTCCCATTGGTAAACAAGCGTCCACACCAACTTTCGTGACGTTCCGAGCTATTTTCTCCCCCTTTAAGCCCAAGTCTAGTGAAAACGCTACGGTCGAGTTTCCAATTTGAACAACTTCTCGGAATTGAAAATTCAACATAGATTTGGATGTCCCGTTGGTAGACAAATGCGCACGCCAACTTTCATGACGTTCCGAGCTATTTTCTCACCCTTTAAGCCTAAGTCTAGCGAAAACGCAACGGTCAAGTTTCGAATTTGACCAACTTCTCGGAATTAAAAATTGAGCATAGATTTGGATGTCACATTGGTAGACAAACGCGCATGCCAACTTTCGTCACATTACGAGCTAATTTCACACCCATTAAGCTCAAGTCGAACGAAAACGCACGGTCGAGTTTCCAATTTGACCAACTTCTTGGAATTGAAAATTGAGCATAGATTTGGATGTCCCGTTGGTAGACAAATGCGCACGCCAACTTTCGTGAAGTTCCGAGCTATTTTCACACCCTTTAAGCCCAAGTCTAGCGAAAACGCATGATCGAGTTTCAACTTTGACCAACTTCTCGGAATTGATATTTGAGAATAGTTTTGGATGTCCCATTGGTAGACAAGTGTCCACGCCAACTTTCGTGACGTTCCGAGCTATTTTCTCCCCCTTTAAGCCCAAGTCTAGCGAAAATGCACGATCGAGTTTCAACTTTGACCAACTTCTCGGAATTGAAATCTGAGAATAGTTTTGGATGTCCCATTGGTAGACAAGCGTCCACACCAACTTTCGTGACGTTCCGAGCTATTTTCTCCCGCTTTAAGCCGAAGTCGAGCGAAAAAGCACGGTCGAGTTTCCAATGTGACCAACTTCTCGGAATTGAAAATTGAGCATAGATTTGGATATCCCATTGGTAGACAAGCGTCCACACCAACTTTCGTGACGTTCCGAGCTATTTTCTCCCCCTTTAAGCCCATGTCTAGCGAAAACGCACGATCGAGTTTCAACTTTGACCAACTTCTCGGAATTGAAATTTGAGAATAGTTTTGGATGTCCCATTGGTCGTCAAGCGTCCACACCAACTTTCGTGACGTACCGAGCTATTTTCTCCCCCTTTAAGCCCAAGTCTAGCGAAAACGCACGATCGAGTTTCCAATTTGACCAACTTCTCAGAATTGAAAATTGAGCATAGATTTGGATGTCCCGTTGGTAGACAAATGCGCACGCCAAATTTCATGAAGTTCCGAGCTATTTTCTCACCCTTTAAGCCTATGTCTAGCAAAAACGCTACGGTCGAGTTTCGAATTTGACCAACTTCTTGGAATTAAAAATTGAGTATAGATTTGGATGTCCCGTTGGTATACAAATGCGCACAGCAACTTTCGTGACATTCCGAGCTATTCTCTCACCCTTTAAGCACAATTCTAGCGAAAACGCACGATCGAGTTTCAACTTTGACCAACTTCTCAGAATTGAAATTTGAGAATAGTTTTGGATGTCCCATTGGTAGACAAGCGTCCACACCAACTTTCGTGACGTTCCAAGCTATTTTCTCCCCCTTTAAGCCCAAGTCTAGCGAAAATGCGACGATCGAGTTTCAACTTTGACCAACTTCTCGGAATTGAAATTTGAGAATAGTTTTTGATGTCCCATTGGTAGACAAGCGTCCACACCAACTTACGTGATGTTCTGAGCTATTTTCTCCCCCTTTAAGCCCAAGTCTAGCGAAAACGCGACGATCGAGTTCCAACTTTGACCAACTTCTCGGAATTGAAATTTGAGAATAGTTTTGGATGTCCCATTGGTAGACAAGCGTCCACACCAAATTTCGTTACGTTTCGACCTATTTTCCCCCCCTTTAAGCCCAAGTGTACTGAAAACGTACGGTCGAGTTACGACTTTCACCAACTTCTCGGAATTGAAATTGAGGATAGATTTGGATGTCCCATTTGTAGACATTCACGCACAACAACTTTCATCACATTACGAGCTAATTTAACACCCTTTAAGCTCAAGTCTAGCGAAAACACGTGGTGGCATTTCGACATTGACCAACTTGTCGGAATTGAAATATGAGAATAGATTTGGATGTCCCATTGGTAGACAAGTCCGCATGCCAACTTTCGTGACGTTCCGAGCTATTTTCCCACCCTTTAAGCCCAAGTCTAGCGAAGATGCACGATCGAGTATCAACTTTCACCAACTTCTCGGAATTGAAATTTGAGAATAGTTCTGGATGTCCCATTGGTAGACAAGCGTCCACACCAAATTTCGTGACGTTCTGAGCTATTTTCTCCCCTTTTAATCCCAACTCTAGCGAAAACGCACGATCGAGTTTCAACTTTGACCAACTTCTCGGAATTGAAATTTGAGAATAGTTTTGGATGTCCCATTGGTAAACAAGTGTCCACACCAACGTTCGTGACGTTCCAAGCTATTTTCTCCCCCTTTAAGCCCAAGTCTAGCGAAAATGCACGATTGAGTTTACAACTTTGACCAACTTCTCGGAATTGAAATTTGAGAATAATTTTGGATGTCCCATTGGTAGACAAGCGTCCACACCAACTTTCATGACGTTTCCGATCTATTTTCTCCCACTTTAAGCCCAAGTCGAGCGAAAACTCACGGTCGAGTTTCCATTTGACCAACTTCTCGGAATTGAAAATTGAGCATAGATTTGGATATCCCGTTGGTAGACAAATGCTCACGCCAACTTTCGTGACGTTGCAAGCTATTTTCTCTCCCTTTAAGCCCAAGTCTAGCGAAAACGCACGGTCGAGTTTCCAATTTGACCAACTTCTCAGAATTGAGAATTCTTAGTGAAAACGGCTACGGTCAAGTTTCCAATTTGACCAACTTCTCGGAATTAAAAATTGAGCATAGATTTGGATGTCCCGTTGGTAGACAAATGCGCACGCCAACTTTCGTGACGTTTCCGAGCTATTTTCTCACCCTTTAAGCCTAAGTCTAGAGAAAACGCACGGTCGAGTTTCGAATTTGACCAACTTCTCGGAATTAAAAATTGAGCATAGATTTGGATGTCCCGTTGGTAGACAAATGCGCACGACACACTTTCGTGACATTCCGAGCTATTTTCTCACGCTTTAAACCTAAGTCTAGCGAAAATGCACGGTCGATTTTCCACTTTGACCAACTTCTCGGAATTTATTTGCGAATAGATTTGGATGTCAGATTGGTACACATGTGCGCACTACAACTTTCGTGATTTTACGAACTAATTTTACACACTTTAATCCCAAGTCTAGAGAAAACGTATGGTGGCGTTTCGACTTTGACCAATGTCTTGGAATTGAAATTTGAGAATAGTTTTGGATGTCCCATTGGTAGACAAGCATCCACACCAACTTTCGTGACGTTCCAAGCTATTTTCTCCTCTACCGAAAACGTACGGTCGAGTTTCAACTTTCACCAACTCCTCGTAATTGAAGATTGAGCATTGTTTTGGATGTCCCATTTGTAGACATTTGCGCACAACAACTTTCGTGATATTCCGTGCTAATTTCTCACCCTTTAAGCCTAAGTCTAGCGAAAACGCACGGTCGAGTTTCGAATTTGACCAACTTCTCGGAATTAAAAATTGAGCATAGATTTGGATGTCCCGTTTGGTAGAAAAATGAGCACACCACCTTTCGTGACATTCCGAGCTAATTTCACACCCTTTAAGCCTAAGTCTAGTGAAAATGCACGGTCGATTTTCAACTTTGACCAACTTCTTGGAATTTAAATGTGAGAATGGATTCGGATGTCACATTGGTAGACGAGCGTCCACGCCAACTTTCGTAACGTTTCGAGCTATTTTCACACCCTTTAAGCCCAAGTCTAGCGAAAACGCACGATCGAGTTTCAACTTTGACTAACTTCTCGGAATTGAAATTTGAGAATAGTTTTGGATGTCCCATTGGTCTACAAGCGTCCCACACCAACTTTCTTGACGTTCCGAGCTATTTTCACCCCCTTTAAGCCCAAGTCTAGCGAAAACGCGATGGTCAAGTTTCGAATTTGACCAACTTCTCAGAATTGAAATTTGAGAATAGCTTTGGATGTCTCATTGGTAGACAAGCGTCCACATCAACTTTCGTGACGTTTCCGAGCTATTTTCTCCCGCTTTAAGCCGAAGTCTAGTGAAAACGCACGATCAAGTTTCAACTTTGACAAACTTCTCGGAATTGAAATTTGAGAATAGCTTTGGATCTCCCATTGGTAGAAAAGCGTCCACAACAAGTTTCGCGACGTTCCGAGCTATTTTCTCCCCCTTTAAGCCCAAGTCTAGCGAAAACGCGACGGTCGAGTTTCGAATTTGACCAACTTCTCGGAATTAAAAATTGAGCATTGATTTGGATGTCCCGTTGGTAGACAAATGCGCACGCCAACTTTCGTGACGTTCCGAGCTATTTTCTCACCCTTTAAGCCTAAGTCTAGCGAAAATGCACGGTCGAGTTTCAAATTTGACCAACATCTCGGAATTAAAAATTGAGCATAGATTTGGATGTCCCGTTGGTAGACAAATGCGCATTCCAACTTTTGTGACATTCCGAGCTATTTTCTCACCCTTTAAGCCAAAGTCTAGCGAAAATGCACAGTCGAGTTTCGAATTTGACCAACTTCTCAGAATTAAAAATTGAGCATAGATTTGGATGTCCCGTTGGTAGACAAATGCGCACGCCAACTTTCGTGACGTTCCGATCTATTTTCTCATTCTTTAAGCCTAAATCTAGTGAAAATGCACGGTCGATTTTCAACTTTGACCAACTTCTCGGAATTTAAATTTGAGAATGGATTTGGAGGTCACATTGGTAGACAAGCGTCAACACCAACTTTCGTGACGTTCCGAGCTATTTTCTCACCCTTTAAGCCTAAGTCTAGCGAAAACGCACGGTCGAGTTTCGAATTTGATCAACTTCTCAAAATTAAAAATTGAGCATAGATTTGGATGTCTCGTTGGTAGACAAATGCGCACGCCAACTTTCATGACGTTCCAAGCTATTTTCTCACGCTTTAAACCTAAGTCTAGCGAAAATGCACAGTCGATTTTCAACTTTCTCAACCTTCTCGGAATTGAAATTTGAGAATAGCTTTGCATGTCCCATTGGTAGACAAGCGTCCACACCAAGTTTCGCGACGTTCCGAGCTATTTTCTCCCCCTTTAAGCCCAAGTCTAGTGAAAACGCACGGTCGAGTTTCGAATTTGACCAACTTCTCGGAATTAAAAATTGAGCATTGATTTGGATGTCCCGTTGGTAGACAAATGCGCACGCAAACTTTCGTGACGTTCCGAGCTATTTTCTCACCCTTTAAGCCTAAGTGTAGCGAAAATGCACGGTCGATATTCAACTTTGACCAACTTCTCGGAATTTAAATTTGCGAATAGATTTGGATGTCACATTGGTAGACGAGTGTCCACGCCAACTTTTGTGACGTTCCGAGCTATTTTCACACCCTTTAGGCCCAAGTCTAGCGAAAACGCACGATCGAGTTTCAAATTTCATTTACTTCTCGAAATTGAAATTTGAGAATAGTTTTGGATGTCCCATTGGTAGACAAGCGTCCACACCAACTTTCGTGATGTTCCGAGCTATTTTCCCCCCCTTTAAGTCCAAGTCTAGCGAAAACGCAATGGTCGAGTTTCAAATTCGACCAACTTCTCGGAATTTTAATTTGAGAATAGTTTTGGATGTCCCATTGGTAGACAAGCGTCCACACCAACTTTCGCGACGTTCCGAGCTATTTTCTCCCCCTTTAAGCCCAAGTCTAGTGAAAACGCACGGTCGAGTTTCAAATTTGACCAACTTCACGGAATTGAAAATTGAGCATAGATTTGGATGTCCCGTTGGTAGTAAAATGCGCAAGCCAACTTTCTTGACGTTCCGAGCTATTTTCTCACCCTTTAAGCCTAAGTCTAGTGAAAATGCACGGTCGATTTTCAACTTTGACCAACTTCTCGGAATTTAAATTTGCGAATAGATTTGGATGTCACATTGGTAGACGAACGTCCACGCCAACTTTCGTGACGTTTCGAGCTATTTTCACACCCTTTAAGCCCAAGTCTAGCGAAAACGCACGATCGAGTTTCAACTTTGACCAACTTCTCGGAATTGAAATTTGAGAATAGTTTTGGATGTCCCATTGGTAGAAAAGCGTCCACACCAACTTTCGTGACGTTCCGAGCTATTTTCTTCCCCTTTAAGCCCAAGTCTAGCAAAAACGCACGATCGAGTTTCAACTTTGACCAACTTCTCGGAATTGAAATTTGAGAATAGTTTTGGATGTCCCATTGGTAGACAAGCGTCCACACCAACTTTCGTGATGTTCCGAGCTATTTTCTCCCCCTTTAAGCCAAAGTCTAGCGAAAATGCACGGTCGAGTTTCAAATTCGACCAACTTCTCGGAATTGAAATTTGAGAATAGTTTTTGATGTCCCATTGGTAGACAAGCGTCCACACCAACTTTCATGACGTTCCGAGCTATTTTCTCCCCCTTTAAGCCCAAGTCTAGCGAAAACGCACGGTCGTGTTTCGAATTTGACCAACTTCTCGGAATTGAAAATTGAGCATAGATTTGGATGTCCCGTTCGTAGACAAATGCGCACGCCAACTTTCGTGATGTTCCAAGCTATTTTCTCATGCTTTAAGCCTAAGTCTAGTGAAAATGCTACGGTCGATTTTCAACTTTGACCAACTTCTCGGAATTTAAATTTGCGAATAGATTTGGATGTCACATTGGTAGACAAGCGTCCAGGCCAACTTTCGTAACGTTCTGAGCTATTTTCACACATTTTAAGCCCAAGTCTAGCGAAAATGCACGATCGAGTTTCAACTTTAATCAACTTCTTGGAATTGAAATTTGAGAATAGTTTTGGATGTCCCATTGGTAGACAAGCGTGCACACCAAGTTTCGTGACGTTCCGAGCTATTTTCTCACGCTTTAAACCTAAGTCTAGCGAAAATGCACCGTCGATTTTCAACTTTGACCAACTTCTCGAAATTTAAATTTGCGAATAGATTTGTATGTCACATTGGTAGACGAGCGTCCGCGCCAACTTTCGTAACGTTCGGAGCTATTTTCACACCCTTTCATCCCAAGTCTAGCGAAAATGCACGATCGACTTTCAACTTTGACTAACTTCTCGGAATTGAAATTTGAGAATAGTTTTGGATGTCCCATTGGTAGACAAGCGTGCACACCAACTTTCGTGACGTTCCGAGCTATTTTCTCACACTTTAAACCTAAGTCTAGCGAAAATGCACGGTCGATTTTCAACTTTAACCAACTTCTCGGAATTTAAATTTGCGAATAGATTTGGATGTCACATTGGTAGACGAGCGTCCGCGCCAACTTTCGTAACGTTCCGAGCTATTTTCACACCCTTTAAACCCAAGTCTAGCGAAAATGCACGATCGAGTTTCAACTTTAAGTAACTTCTCGGAATATAAATTTGAGAATAGTTTTAGATGTCCCATTGGTAGACAAGCGTCCACACCAACTTACGTGACGTTTCGAGCTATTTTCTCCCCCTTTAAGCCCAAGTCTAGCGAAAACGCACGATCGAGTTTCAACTTTGACCAACTTCTCGGAATTTAAATTTGAGAATAGTTTTGGATGTCCCATTGGTAGACAAGCATCCACAACAACTTTCGTGACGTTCCGAGCTATTTTCTCCCCCTTTAAGCCCAAGTCTAGCGAAAACGCGCGGTCGAGTTTCCAATTTGACCAACTTCTCGGAATTGAAAATTCGGCATAGATTTGGATGTCCCGTTGGTAGACAAATGCGCACGCCAACTTTCGTCACATTATGAGCTAATTTAACAACCTTTAAGCTCAAGTCGAGCGAAAACGCACGGTCGAGTTTCCAATTTGACCAACTTCTCAGAATTGAAAATTGAGCATAGATTTGGATGTCCCGTTGGTAGACAAATGCGCACGCCAACTTTCGTGACGTTCCGAGCTATTTTCTCACCCTTTAAGCCTAAGTCTAGCGAAAAATGCACGGTCGATTTTCAACTTTGACCAACTTCTCGGAATTCAAATTTGAGAATGGATTTGGATGTCACAATGGTAGACGAGCGTGCACGCCAACTTTCGTAACGTTTCGAGCTATTTTCACACCCTTTTGCCCAAATCTAGCGAAAATGCATGATCGAGTTTCAACTTTGACTAACTTCTCGGAATTGAAATTTGAGAATAGTTTTGGATGTCCCATTGGTAGACAAGCATGAACACCAACTTTCGTGATGTTCCGAGCTATTTTCTCCCCCTTTAAGCCTAAGTCTAGCGAAAACGCACAGTCGAGTTTCGAATTTGACCAACTTTTCGGAATTTTAAATTGAGCATAGATTTGGATGTCCCGTTGGTAGACAAATGCGCACGCCAACTTTCGTGACATTCTGAGCTATTTTCTCACCCTTTAAGCCTAATTCTAGCGGAAACGCACGGTCGAGTTTTGAATTTGACCGACTTCTCGGAATTAAAAATTGAGCATAGATTTGGATGTCCCGTTGGTAGACAAATGTGCACGCCATCTTTCCTCACATTACGGCCTAATTTCACACCCTTTAAGCTCAAGTCGAGCGAAAACGCACGGTCGAGTTTCGAATTTGACCAACTTCTCGGAATTGAAAATTGAGAATAGATTTGGATGTCCCATTGGTAGAAAAATTCGCACGCCAACTTTTGTGACGTGCCGAGCTATTTTCTCATCGTTTAAGCCTAAGTGTAGCGAAAATGCACGGTCGATTTTCAACTTTGACCAACTTCTCGGAATTTAAATTTGCGAATAGATTTGGATGTCACATTGGTAGACGAGCGTCCACGCCAACGTTCGTGACGTTCCGAGCTATTTTCACACCCTTTAGGCCCAAGTCTAGCGAAAACGCACGATCGAGTTTCAACTTTCACTAACTTCTCGAAATTTAAATTTGAGAACAGTTTTTGATGTCCCATTGGTAGACAAGTGTCCACACCAAATTTTCGGAATTTTAAATTGAGCATAGATTTGGATGTCCCGTTGGTAGACAAATGCGCACGACAACTTTCGTGACTTTTCGAGCTATTTTCTCACCCCTTAAGCCTAAGTCTAGCGAAAACGCACGGTCGAGTTTAGAATTTGACCAACTTCTCGGAATTAAAAATTGAGCAGAGATTTGGATGTCCCGTTGGTAGAAAAATGCGCACGCCAACTTTCGTAACGTTCCAAGCTATTTTCTCACGCTTTAAACCTAAGTCTAGCTAAAATGCACGGTCGATTTTCAACTTTGACCAACTTCTCGGAATTTAAATTTGCGAATAGATTTGGATGTCACATTGGTAGACGAGTGTCCACGCCAACTTTCGTAACGTTCCGAGCTATTTTCACACCCTTTAAGCCCAAGTCTAGCGAAAACCCATGGTCGAGTTTTGAATTTGACCAACTTCTCGGAATTGAAAATTGAGCATAGATTTGGATGTCCCGTTGGTAGACAAATGCGCACGCCAACTTTCATGAAGTTCCAAGCTATTTTATCACCCTTTAAGCCTATGTCTAGCGAAAACGCACGGTCGAGTTTCGAATTTGACCAACTTTTTGGAATTAAAAATTGAGCATAGATTTGGATTTCCCGTTGGTATACAAATGCGCGCACAAACTTTCATGACATTACGAGCTATTTTCTCACCCTTTAAGCCCAAGTCTAGCGAAAACGCATGATCGATTTTCAACTTTGACCAACTTCTCGGAATTGAAATTTGAGAATAGTTTTGGATGTCCCATTGGTAGACAAGCGTCCACAGCAACTTTCGTGACGTTCTGAGCTATTTTCTCCCCCTTTAAGCCTAAGTCGAGCGAAAACGCATAGTCGAGTTCCAATTTGACCAACTTCTCGGAATTGAAAATTGAGCATAGATTTGGATGTCCCGTTGGTAGACAAATGCGCACGCCAACTTTCGTGACGTTCCGAGCTATTTTCTCACCCTTTAAGCCTAAGTCTAGGGAAAATGCACGATCGATTTTCAACTTTGACCAACTTCTCACAATTTAAATTTGAGAATAGATTTGGATGTCACATTTGTAGACATGTGCGCACTACAACTTTCATGATTTTACGAACTAATTTCACACACTTTAATAGCAAGTCTAGAGAAAACGCATGGTGGCGTTTCGACTTTGACCAATTTCTTGGAATTGAAATTTGAGAATAGTTCTGGATGTCCCATTTGTAGACAAGCATCCACACCAACTTTCGTGACGTTCTAAGCTATTTTCTGTGCACCCGTACGGTGGTGTCCCCTTTGCGTCGTACGAGCCCCGGGCGAACACTACAATGCCGACGTTTCCACCCGCTCTGTGACTTGAACCTTGGTGGAGGCTCTGATACCAAATGATACGAACCGTTACACCAAAACCTCGAGATGTTAGTGAAGGCCGCTCACTAGGATCTTAACATTTTCTCCTGTACCGAAAACGTACGATCGAGTTTCAACTTTCACCAACTTCTCGTGAGTTTCAACTTTCACATTTGTAGACATTTGCGCACAACAACTTTCGTGAGATTCCGAGCTATTTTCTCTCCCTTTAATCCCAAGTCTAGCGAAAACGCACAATCGAGTTTCAACTTTGACAAACTTCTCGGAATTGAAATTTGAGAAAAGTTTTGGATGTCCCATTGGTAGACAAGCATCCACACCAACATTCGTTACGTTCTGAGCTATTTTCTCCCCCTTTAAGCCCATGTGTAGTGAAAACGTACAGTCGAGTTACGACTTTCACCAACTTCTCGGAAATGAAAATTGAGCATAGATTTGGATGTCCCATTTGTAGACATTCACGCACAAAAAATTTTGTCACATTGGTAGACGAGCGTCCACGCCAACTTTCGTGACATTCCGAGCTAATTTCACACCCTTTAAGCCCAAATCTAGGGAAAATGCACGATCGAGTTTCGACTTTCACCAAATTCCCGGAATTGAAAATTGAGCATAGATTTGGATGTGCCATTGGTAGACAAGTGCGCATGCCAACTTTCGTGACGTTCCGAGCTATTTTCTCCCCCTTTAAGCCCAACGCAAGCGAAAACGCACGATCGAGTTTCAACTTTGACCAACTTCTCGGAATTGAAATTTGAGAATAGTTTTGGATGTCCCATTGGTAGACAAGCGTCCACACCAACTTTCGTGACGTTCCGAGCTATTTTCTCCCCCTTTAAGCCCAACTCTAGCGAAAACGCACAATCGAGTTTCAACTTTGACCAACTTCTCGGAATTGAAATTTGAGAATAGTTTTGGATGTCCCATTGGTAGACAAGCGTCCACACCAACTTTCGTGACGTTCCGAGCTATTTTCTCCCCCTTTAAGCCCAAGTCGAGCGAACACGTATGGTCGAGTTTCCAATTTCACCAACTTCTCGGAATTGAAAATTCTTAGTGAAAACGCAAGGTCGAGTTTCCAATTTGACCAACTTTTCGGAATTTTAAATTGAGCATAGATTTGGATGTCCCGTTGGTAGAAAAATGCGCACGCCAACTTTCGTGACGTTCCGAGCTATTTTCTCACCCTTTAAGCATAAGTCTAGTGAAAACGCACGATCAAGTTTCGAATTTGACCACCTTCTCGGAATTAAAAATTGAGCATAGATTTGGATGTCCCGTTGGTAGACAAATGCGCATGCCAACTTTCGTCACATTACGAGCTAATTTCACACCCTTTAAGCTCAAGTCGAGCGAAAACGCATGGTCGAGTTTCGAGCCATTTTCTTCCCCAGTAAGCCCAAGTCTAGCGAAAACGCACGATCGAGTTTCAACTTTGACCAACTTCTCGGAATTGAAATTTGAGAATAGTTTCGGATGTCCCATTGGTAGACAAGCGTCAACACCAACTTTTGTGACATTCCGAGCTATTTTCTCCCCCTTTAAGCCCAAGTCTAGCAAAAACGCACGGTCGAGTTTCCAATTTAACCGAATTCTCGGAATTGAAAATTCAGCATAGATTTGGATGTCCCATTGGTAGACAAATGCGCACGCCAACTTTTGTGACGTTACCAGCTATTTTCTCACCCTTTAAGCCTAAGTCTAGCGAAAACGCACAGTCAAGTTTCGAATTTGACCAACTTTTCGGAATTAAAAATTGAGCATAGATTTGGATGTCCCGTTGGTAGACAAACGCGCACGCCAACTTTCATCACATTACGAGCTAATTTAACACCATTTAAGCTCAAGTCGAGCGAAAACGCATGGTCGAGTTTCCAATTTGACCAACTTCTCGGAATTGAAAATTGAGCATAGATTTGGATGTCCCATTGGTAGACAAATGCGCACGCCAACTTTCGTGACGTTGCGAGCTATTTTCTCACCCTTTAAGCCTAAGCCTAGCGAAAATGCACGGTCGATTTTCAACTTTGACCAACTTCTCGGAATTCAAATTTGAGAATGGATTTGGATGTCACATTGGTCGACAAGCGTCCACACCTACTTTCGTGACGTTCCGAGCTATTTTCGCACCCTTTAAGCCTAAGTCTAGCGAAAATGCACGGTCGATTTTCAACTTTGACCAACTTCTCGGAATTCAAATTTGAGAATGGATTTGGATGTCACATTGGTCGACAAGCGTCCATGCCAACTTTCGTGAAGTTCCGAGCTATTTTCTCACCCTTTAAGCCTATGTCTAGCGAAAATGCACGCTCGAGTTTCGAATTTGACCAACTTCTCGGAATTAAAAATTGAGCATAGATTTGGATGTCCCGTTGGTAGACAAATGCGCACACCAACTTTCGTGACATTCCGAGCTATTTTCTCACCCTCTAAGCCCAAGTCTAGTTAAAATGCACGGTCGATTTTCAACTTTGACCAACTTCTCGGAATTGAAATTTGAGAATAGTTTTGGATGTCCCATTGGTAGACAAGCATCCACACCAACTTTCGTGACGTTCCGAGTTATTTTCTTCCCCTTTAAGCCCAAGTCTAGCGAAAACGCACGATCGAGTTTCAACTTTGACCAACTTCTCGGAATTGAAATTTGAGAATAGTGTTGGATGTCCCATTGGTAGACAAGCGTCCACACCAACTTTCGTGACGTTCCAAGCTATTTTCTCCCCCTTTAAGCCCAAGTCTAGCGAAAACGCACGGTTGGGTTTCTAATTTGACCAACTTCTCGGAATTAAAAATTCATCATAGATTTGGATGTCCGGTTGGTAGACAAATGCGCACGCCAACTTTCGTGACGTTCCGAGCTATTTTCTCACCCTTTAAGCCTAAGTCTAGCGAAAACGCACGGTCAAGTTTCGAATTTGACCAACTTCTCGGAATTAAAAATTGAGCATAGATTTGGATGTCCCGTTGGTAGACAAATGCACGCCAACTTTAGTCACATTACGAGCTAATTTCACAGCCTCTAAGCTCAAGTCGAGCGAAAACGCACAGTCGAGTTTCCAATTTGACCAACTTCTCGGAATTTAAAATTGAGCATAGATTTGGATGTCCCGTTGGTAGACAAATGCGCACGCCAACTTTCGTCACATTACGAGCTAATTTCACAGCCTTTAAGCTCAAGTCGAGTGAAAACGCACGGTCGAGTTTCCAATTTGACCAACTTCTCGAAATTGAAAATTGAGCATAGATTTGGATGTCCCATTGGTAGACAAATGCGGACGCCAACTTTCATGACGTTTCGAGCTATTTTCTCACCCTTTAAGCCTAAGTCTAACAAAAATGCACGGTCGATTTCCAACTTTGACCAACTTCTCGGAATTTAAATTTGAGAATGGATTTGGATGTCACATTGGTAGACGAGCATCCACGCCAACTTTCGTAACGTTTCGATCTATTTTCACACCCTTTAAGCCCAAGTCTAACGAAAACGCACGATCGAGTTTCAACTTTGACTAACTTCTCGGAATTGAAATTTGAGAATAGTTTTGGATGTCCCATTGGTAGACAAGCGTCCACACCAACTTTCGTGACGTTCCGAGCTATTTTATCCCCCTTTAAGCTCAAGTCTAGCGAAAACGCACGATCGAGTTTCAACTTTGACCAACTTCTCGGAATTGAAATTTGAGAATAGTTTTGGATGTCCCATTGGTAGACAAGCATCCACACCGACATTCGTTACGTTTCGAGCTATTTTCTCCCCCTTTAAGCCAAAGTGTAGCGAAAACGTACGGTCGAGTTACGACTTTCACCAACTTCACAGAATTGAAAATTGAGGATAGATTTGGATGTTCCATTTGTAGACATTCGCGCACAACAACTTTCGTCACATTACGAGCTAATTTAACACCCTTTAAGCTCAAGTCTAGCGAAAACGCATGGTGGCATTTCGACTTTGACCAACTTCTCGGATTTGAAATATGAGAATAGATTTGGATGTCCCGTTGGTAGACAAGTGCGCACGCCAACTTTCGTGACGTTCCGAGCTATTTTCCCACCCTTTAAGCCCAAGTCTAGCGAAAATGCACGATCGAGTTTCAACTTTGACCAACTTCTCGGAATTGAAATTTGAGACTAGTTCTGGATGTCCCATTGGTAGTCAAGCTTCCACACCAACTTTCGTGACGTTTCGAGCTATTTTCTCCCCCTTTACGCCCAAGTCTAGCGAAAACGCACGCTCGAGTTTCCAATTTGACCAACTTCTCGGAATTGAAAATTGAGCATAGATTTGGATGTCCCGTTGGTAGACAAATGCGCACGCCAACTTTCGTGACGTTCCGAGCTATTTTCTCACCCTTTAAGCCTAAGTCTAGCGAAAACGCACGGTCAAGTTTCAAATTTGGCCAACTTCTCGGAATTAAAAATTGAGCATACATTTGGATGTCCCGTTGGTAGACAAATGCGCACGCCAACTTTCGTCACATTACGAGCTAATTTCACACCCTTTAAGCTCAAGTCGAGCGAAAACGCACGGTCGAGTTTCGAATTTGACCAACTTCTCGGAATTGAAAATTGAGCATAGATTTGGATGTCCAGTTGGTAGACAAATGCGCATGCCAACTTTCCTCACGTTCCGAGCTATTTTATCCCCCTTTAAGCCCAAGTCTAGCGAAAACGCACGGTCGAGTTTCAAATTTGACCAGCTTCTCGGAATTAAAAATTGAGCATAGATTTGGATGTCCCGTTGGTAGACAAATGCGCACACCAACTTTCGTGACATTCCGAAATATTTTCTCACCCTTTAAGCCCAAGTCTAGCGAAAATGCACAGTCGATTTTCAACTTTGACCAACTTCTCAGAATTTAAATTTGAGAATGGATTTGGATGTCACATTGGTAGACGAGCGTCCACGACAACTTTCGTAACGTTTCGAGCTATTCACAAACCCTTTAAGCACAAGTCTAGCGAAAACGCATGATCGAGTTTCAACTTTGACTAATTTCTCGGAATTGAAATTTGAGGATAGTTTTGGATGTCCCATTGGGTTGACAAGCGTCCACACCAACTTTCGTGACGTTCCGAACTATTTTCTCCCCCTTTAAGCCCAAGTCTAGCGAAAACGCGATGGTCGAGTTTCGAATTTGACCAACTTCTCGGAATTGAAAATTGAGCATAGATTTGGATGTCCCGTTGGTAGACAAATGCGCACGCCAACTTTCGTGAAGTTTCGAGCTATTTTCTCACCCTTTAAGCCTATGTCTAGCGAAAACGAACGGTCCTGTTTCGAATTTGACCAACTTCTCAGAATTAAAAATTGAGCATAGATTTGGATGTCCCGTTGGTAGACAAATGCGCACACCAACTTTCGTGACATTCCGAAATATTTTCTCACCCTTTAAGCCCAAGTCTACCGAAAATGCTACGGTCGATTTTCAACTTTGACCAACTTCTCGGAATATAAATTTGAGAGTAGATTTGGATGTCACATTGGTAGACGAGCGTCCACGCCAACTTTCGTGACGTTCCGATCTATTTTCTCCCCCTTTAAACCCAATTCTAGCAAAAACGCACGATCGAGTTTCAACTTTGACCAACTTCTCGGAATTGAAATTTGAGAATAGTTTTGGATGTCCCATTGGTAGACAAGCGTCCAGACCAACTTTCGTGACGTTCCGAGATATTTTCTCCACCTTTAAGCCCAAGTCTAGCGAAAACGCACGGTCGAGTTTCCAATTTGACCAACTTCTTGGAATTGAAAATTGATCATAGATTTGGATGTCTCGTTGGTAGACAAATGCGCACACCAACTTTCGTGACGTTCCGAGCTATTTTCTCATGCTTTAAGCCTAAGTCTAGCGAAAATGCACGGTCGATTTTCAACTTTGACCAACTTCTCGAAATTTAAATTTGCGAATAGATTTGGATGTCAGAATGGTAGACGAGCGTCCCACGCCAACTTTCGTAACCTTCCGAGTTATTTTCACACCCTTCAGGCCCAAGTCTAGCGAAAACGCAAGATCGAGTTTCAACTTTCACTAACTTCTCGGAATTGAAATTTGAGAATAGTTTTGGATGTCCCATTGGTAGACAAGCATCCACACCAACTTTCGTGACGTTCCGAGCTATTTTCTCCCCCTTTTAAGCCCAAGTCTACCGAAAGACTGCACGGATCGAGTTTCAACTTTGACCAACTTCTCGGAATTGAAATTTGAGAATAGTTTCGGATGTCCCATTGGTAGACAAGCGTCCACACCAACTTTCGTGACGTTCAGAGCTATTTTCTTCCCCTTTAAGCCCAAGTATAGAGAAAACACACGATCGAGTTTCAAATTTGACCAACTTCTCGGAATTGAAAATTGAGCATATATTTGGATGTCCCGTTCATTGACAAATGCGCACGCCAACTTTCGTGACGTTCCGGGCTTTTTTCTCTCCCTTTAAGCCTAAGTGTAGAAAAAATGCAACGGTCGATTTTCAACTTTGTCCAACTTCTCCGAATTTAAATTTGCAAATAGATTTGGATGTCACATTGGTAGATGAGCGTCCATGCAAACTTCCGTGACGTTCCGAGCTAATTTCACACCCTTTAAGCCCAAATCTAGGGAAAATGCACGATCGAGTTTCGACTTTCACGAAATTCCCGGAATTGAAAATTGAGCATAGATTTGGATGTCCCGTTGGTAGACAACTGCGCACGCCAACATTCGTGACGTTCCAAACTAATTTCACACCCTTTAAGCCCAAGTCTAGGGAAAACGCTAGCGGTCGATTTTCAACTTTGACCAACTTCTCACAATTTAAATTTGAGAAGAGATTTGGATGTCATAGTTTGTAGACATGTGCACACTACAACTTTCGTGATGTTACGAACTAATTTCACACACTTTAATCCCAAGTCTAGAGAAAATGCATGGTGGCGTTTCGACTTTGACCAATTTCTTGGAATTGAAATTTGAGAATAGTTTTGGATGTCCCATTGGTAGACAAGCATCCACACCAACTATTCATGACGTTCTAAGCTATTTTCTCCTCTACCAAAAACGTGTACGGTCGAGTTTCAACTTTCACCAACTTCTCGTAATTGAAGATTGAGCATGTTTTGGATGTCCCAATTGTAGACATTTGCGCACAACAACTTTTGTGAGATTCCGGAGCTAATTTCAAACCCTTTAAGCCCAAGTCTAGAGAAAACGCTATGATCGAGTTTCAACTTTGACAAACTTCTCAGAATTGAAATTTGAGAATAGTTTTGGATGTCCCATTGGTAGACAAGCATCCACACCAACATTCGTTACGTTTCGAGCTATTTTCTCCCCCTTTAAGCCCAAGTGTAGCGAAAACGGTACGGGTCGAGTTACGACTTTCACCAACTTCTCGGATCTGAAAATTGAGCATAGATTTGGATGTCCCATTTGTAGACATTCGCGCACAACAACTTTCGTCACATTACGAGCTAATTTAACACCCTTTACGCTCAAGTCTAGCGAAAACGCATGGTGGCATTTCGACCTTGACCAACTTCTCGGAAATGAAATATCAGAATAGATTTGGATGCCCCGTTGGTAGAAAAGTGCGCACACCAACTTTCATGATGTTCCGAGCTATTTTCCCACCCTTTAAGCCCAAGTCTAGCGAAAATGCACGATCGAGTTTCAACTTTGACCAACTTCTCGGAATTGAAATTTGAGAATAGTTTTGGATGTCCCATTGGTAGAAAAGCGTCCACACCAACTTTCATGACGTTCCGAGCTATTTTCTCCCCCTTTAAGCCCAAGTCTAGCGAAAACGCACGATCGAGTTTCAACTTTGACCAACTTCTAGGAATTGAAATTTGAGAATAGCTTTGGATGACCCATTGGTAGACAAGCGTCCACACCAACTTTCGTGACGTTCCGAGCTATTTTCTCCCCCTTTAAGCCAAAGTCGAGCGAAAACGCGACGGTCGAGTTTCCAATTTGACCAACTTCTCGGAATTGAAAATTGAGCATAGATTTGGATATCCCGTTGGTAGACAAATGCTCACGCCAACTTTCTTCACATTCCAAGCTATTTTCTCCCCCTTTAAGCCCAAGTCTAGCGAAAACGCGACGGTCGAGTTTCCAATTTGACCAACTTCTCGGAATTGAAAATTCTTAGTGAAAACGCAATGGTCGAGTTTCCAATTTGACCAACTTTTTGGAATTTTAAATTGAGCATAGATTTGGATGTCCCGTTGGTAGAAAAATGCGCACGCCAACTTTCGTGACGTTCCGAGCTATTTTCTCACCCTTTAAGCCCAAGTCTAGCAAAAACGCTACGGTCGAGTTTCGAATTTGACCAACTTCTCGGAATTAAAAATTGAGCATAGATTTGGATGTCCCGTTGGTAGACAAATGCGCACGCGAACTTTCGTCACATTATGAGCTAATTTCACACCCTTTAAGCTCAAGTCGAGCGAAAACGCAGACGGTCGTGTTTCGAATTTGACCAACTTCTCGGAATTGAAAATTGAGCATAGATTTGGATGTCCCGTTGGTAGAGAAGCGTCCACACCAAATTTCATGACGTTCCGAGCTATTTTCACACCCTTTAGGCCCAAGACTAGCGAAAACGCACGATCGAGTTTCAACTTTCACTAACTTCTCGAAATTGAAATTTGAGAATAGTTATGGATGTCCCATTGGTAGACAAGCGTCCACACCAACTTTTGTGACGTTCCGAGCTATTTTCTCCCCCTTTAAGCCCAAGTCTAGCGAAAACGCACAGTCGAGTTTCCAATTTGACCAACTTCTTGGAATTCAAAATTCAGCATAGATTTGGATCAAATGCGCACGCCAACTTTCATGACGTTCCGAGCTATTTTCTCACCCTTTAAGCCCAAGTCTAGCGAAAACGCACGGTCAAGTTTCGAATTTGACCAGCTTCTCGGAATTAAAAATTGAGCATAGATTTGGATGTCCGGTTGGTAGACAAATGCGCACGCCAACTTTCGTCACATTACGAGCTAATTTCACACCCTTTAAGCTAAAGTCGAGCGAAAACGCATGGTCGAGTTTCCAATTTGACCAACTTCTCGGAATTGAAAATTGAGCATAGATTTGGATGTCCCGTTGGTAGACAAATGCGCACGCCAACTTTCGTGACGTTCCGAGCTATTTTCTCACCCTTTAAGCCTAAGTTTAGCGAAAATGCACGGTCGATTTTCAACTTTGACCAACTTCTCGGAATTCAAATTTGAGAATGGATTTAGATGTCACATTGGTAGACGAGCGTCCATGCCAACTATCGTAACGTTTCGAGCTATTTTCACACCCTTTAAGCCCAAGTCTAGCGAAAATGCACGGTCGAGTTTCGAATTTGACCAACTTCTCGGAATTGAAAATTGAGCATAGATTTGGATGTCCCGTTGGTAGACAAATGCGCACGCCAACTTTCGTGAAGTTCCGAGCTATTTTTTCACCCTTTAAGCCTATGTCTAGCGAAAACGCACGGTCGAGTTACGAATTTGACCAACTTCTCGGAATTAAAAATTGAGCATAGATTTGGATGTCCCGTTGGTATACAAATGCGCACACCAACTTTCGTGACATTCCGAGCTATTTTCTCACCCTTTAAGCCCAAGTCTAGCGAAAATGCACAGTCGATATTCAACTTTGACCAACTTCTCGGAATTGAAATTTGAGAATATTTTTGGATGTCCCATTGGTAGACAAGCGTCCACACCAACTTTCGTGACGTTCCGAGCTATTTTCTCCCCCTTTAAGCCCATGTCTAGCGAAAACGTACGGTCGAGTTACGACTTTCACCAACTTCTCGGAATTGAAAATTGAGCATAGATTTGGATGTCCCATTGGTAGACAAGTGCGCACGCCAACTTTCGTGACGTTCCGAGCTATTTTCCCACCCTTTAAGCCCAAGTCTAGCAAAAATGCACGATCGAGTTTCATCTTTGACCAAGTTCTCGGAATTGAAATTTCAGAATAGTTTTGCATATCCCATTGGTAGACAAGCGTCCACACCGACTTCGTGACGTTACGAGCTATTTTCTCCCCCTTTAAGCCCAAGTCTAGCAAAAACGCACGGTTGAGTTTCGAATTTGACCAACTTCTCGGAATTGAAAATTGAGCATAGATTTGGATGTCCCGTTGGTAGACAAATGCGCACGCCAACTTTCGTGACGTTCCGAGCTATTTTCTCATCCTTTTAGCCTAAGTCTAGCGAAAACGCATGGTCAAGTTTCAATTTTGACCAACTTCTCGAAATTAAAAATTGAGCATAGATTTGGATGTCCCGTTGGTAGACAAATGCGCACGCCAACTTTCGTCACACTACGAGCTTATTTCACACCCTTTAAGCTCAAGTCGAGCGAAAACACACGGTCGAGTTTCGAATTTGACCAACTTCTCAGAATTGAAAATTGAGCATAGATTTGGATGTCCCGTTGGTAGACAAGCGTCCACACCAAATTTCGTGACGTTCCGAGCTATTTTCTTCCCCTTTAAGCCCAAGTCTAGTGAAAACGCATGGTCGAATTTCGAATTTGACCAACTTCTCGGAATTAAAAATTGAGCATAGATTTGGATGTCCCGTTGGTAGACAAATTCGCACGCCAACTTTCGTCACATTATGAGCTAATTTCACAGCCTTTAAGCTCAAGTCGAGCGAAAACGCATGGTCAGGTTTCCAATTTGACCAATTTCTCGGAATTGAAAATTGAGCATAGATTTGGATGTCCCGTTGGTAGACAAATGCGCACGCCAACTTTCGTGACGTTCCGAGCTATTTTATCACCCTTTAAGCCTAAGTCTAGCGAAAACGCACGGTCAAGTTTCGAATTTGACCAACTTCTCGGAATTAAAAATTGAGCATAGATTTGGATGTCCCGTTGGTAGACAAATGTGCACGCCAACTTTCGTCACATTACGAGCTAATTTCACATCCTTTAAGCTCAAGTCGAGCGAAAACGCACGGTCAGGTTTCCAATTTGACCAACTTCTCGGAATTGAAAATTGAGCATAGATTTGGATATCCCGTTGGTAGACAAATGCTCACTCCAACTTTCGTGACATTCCGAGCTATTTTCTCCCCCTTTAAGCCCAAGTCTAGCGAAAACGCACGGTCGAGTTTCCAATTTGACCAACTTCTCGGAATTGAAAATTCTTAGTGAAAACGCAAGGTCGAGTTTCCAATTTGACCAACTTTTCAGAATTTTAAATTGAGCATAGATTTGGATGTCCCGTTGGTAGAAAAATGCGCACGCCAAGTTTCGTGACGTTCCAAGCTATTTTCTCACCCTTTAAGCCTAACTCTAGCGACAACGCACGGTCGAGTTTCGAATTTGACCAACTTCTCGGAATTGAAAATTGAGCATAGATTTGGATGTCCCGTTGGTAGACAAATGCGCACGCCAACTTTTGTGACGTTTCGAGCTATTTTCTCACCCTTTAAGCCTAAGTGTAGCGAAAATGCATGGTCGATTTTCAAATTCGAGCAACTTCTCGGAATTTAAATTTGCGAATAGATTTGGATGTCACATTGGTAGACGAGCGTCCACGCCAACTTTCTTGACATTCCAAGCTAATTTCACACCCTTTAAGCCCAAATCTAGGGAAAATGCACGATCAAGTTTCGACTTTCACCAAATTCCCGGAATTGAAAATTGAGCATAGATTTGGATGTCCTGTTGGTAGACAAGTGCGCACGCCAACTTTCGTGACGTTCCGAGCTATTTTCCCACCCTTTAAGCCCAAGTCTAGCGAAAATGCACGATCGAGTTTCAACTTTGACCAACTTCTAGGAATTGAAATTTGAGACTAGTTCTGGATGTCCCATTGGTAGACAAGCGTCCACACCAACTTTTGTGACGTTCCGAGCTATTTTCTCCCACTTTAAGCCCAACTCTAGCGAAAACGCATGATCGAGTTTCAACTTTGACCAACTTCTCAGAATTGAAATTTGAGAATAGTTTTGGATGTCCCATTGGTAGACAAGCGTCCACACCAACTTTCGTGACGTTCCGAGCTATTTTCTCCCCCTTTAAGCCCTAGTCTAGCGAAAACGCACGATCGAGTTTCAACTTTGACCAACTTCTCGGAATTGAAATTTGAGAATAGTTTTGGATGTCCCATTGGTAGACAAGCGTCCACAGCAACTTTCGTGACGTTCTGAGCTATTTTCTCCCCCTTTAAGCCTAAGTCGAGCAAAAACGCACAGTCGAGTTCCAATTTGACCAACTTCTCGGAATTGAAAATTGAGCATAGATTTGGATGTCCCGTTGGTAGACAAATGCGCACGCCAACTTCCGTGACGTTCCGAGCTATTTTCTCACCCTTTAAGCCTAAGTCTAGGGAAAATGCATGATCGATTTTCAACTTTGACCAACTTCTCACAATTTAAATTTGAGAATAGATTTGGATGTCACATTTGTAGACATGTGCGCACTACAACTTTCATGATTTTACGAACTAATTTCACACACTTTGATAGCAAGTCTAGAGAAAACGCATGGTGGCGTTTCGAATTTGACCAATTTCTTGGAATTGAAATTTGAGAATAGTTCTAGATGTCCCATTGGTAGACAAGCATCCACACCAACTTTCGTGACGTTCTAAGCTATTTTCTGTGCGCCCGTACGGTGGTGTCCCCTTTGCGTCGTACGAGCCCCGGGCGAACACTACAATGCCGACGTTTCCACCCGCTCTTTGACTTGAACCTTGGTGGAGGCTCTGATACCAAATGATACGAACCGTTACACCAAAACCTCGAGATGTTAGTGAAGGCCGCTCACTAGGATCTTAACATTTTCTCCCTGTACCGAAAACATACGATCGAGTTTCAACTTTCACCAACTTCTCGTGAGTTTCAACTTTCACATTTGTAGACATTTGCGCACAACAACTTTCGTGAGATTCCGAGCTATTTTCTCTCCCTTTAATCCCAAGTCTAGCGAAAACGCACAATCGAGTTTCAACTTTGACAAACTTCTCGGAATTGAAATTTGAGAAAAGTTTTGGATGTCCCATTGGTAGACAAGCATCCACACCAACATTCGTTACGTTCTGAGCTATTTTCTCCCCCTTTAAGCCCATGTGTAGTGAAAACGTACAGTCGAGTTACGACTTTCACCAACTTCTCGGAAATGAAAATTGAGCATAGATTTGGATGTCCCATTTGTAGACATTCACGCACAAAAAATTTCGTCACATTGGTAGACGAGCGTCCACGCCAACTTTCGTGACGTTCCGAGCTAATTTCACACCCTTTAAGCCCAAATCTAGGGAAAATGCACGATCGAGTTTCGACTTTCACCAAATTCCCGGAATTGAAAATTGAGCATAGATTTGGATGTGCCATTGGTAGACAAGTGCGCATGCCAACTTTCGTGAAGTTCCGAGCTATTTTCTCCCCCTTTAAGCCCAACGCAAGCGAAAACGCACGATCGAGTTTCAACTTTGACCAACTTCTCGGAATTGAAATTTGAGAATAGTTTTGGATGTCCCATTGGTAGACAAGCGTCCACACCAACTTTCGTGACGTTCCGAGCTATTTTCTCCCCCTTTAAGCCCAACTCTAGCGAAAACGCACAATCGAGTTTCAACTTTGACCAACTTCTCGGAATTGAAATTTGAGAATAGTTTTGGATGTCCCATTGGTAGACAAGCGTCCACACCAACTTTCGTGACGTTCCGAGCTATTTTCTCCCCCTTTAAGCCCAAGTCGAGCGAACACGTATGGTCGAGTTTCCAATTTCACCAACTTCTCGGAATTGAAAATTCTTAGTGAAAACGCAAGGTCGAGTTTCCAATTTGACCAACTTTTCGGAATTTTAAATTGAGCATAGATTTGGATGTCCCGTTGGTAGAAAAATGCGCACGCCAACTTTCGTGACGTTCCGAGCTATTTTCTCACCCTTTAAGCATAAGTCTAGTGAAAACGCACGATCAAGTTTCGAATTTGACCACCTTCTCGGAATTAAAAAATGAGCATAGATTTGGATGTCCCGTTGGTAGACAAATGCGCATGCCAACTTTCGTCACATTACGAGCTAATTTCACACCCTTTAAGCTCAAGTCGAGCGAAAACGCATGGTCGAGTTTCGAGCTATTTTCTTCCCCAGTAAGCCCAAGTCTAGCGAAAACGCACGATCGAGTTTCAACTTTGACCAACTTCTCGGAATTGAAATTTGAGAATAGTTTCGGATGTCCCATTGGTAGACAAGCGTCCACACCAACTTTTGTGACATTCCGAGCTATTTTCTCCCCCTTTAAGCCCAAGTCTAGCAAAAACGCACGGTCGAGTTTCCAATTTAACCGAATTCTCGGAATTGAAAATTCAGCATAGATTTGGATGTCCCATTGGTAGACAAATGCACACGCCAACTTTTGTGATGTTACCAGCTATTTTCTCACCCTTTAAGCCTAAGTCTAGCGAAAACGCACAGTCAAGTTTCGAATTTGACCAACTTTTCGGAATTAAAAATTGAGCATAGATTTGGATGTCCCGTTGGTAGACAAACGCGCACGCCAACTTTCATCACATTACGAGCTAATTTCACACCATTTAAGCTCAAGTCGAGTGAAAACGCATGGTCGAGTTTCCAATTTGACCAACTTCTCGGAATTGAAAATTGAGCATAGATTTGGATGTCCCATTGGTAGACAAATGCGCACGCCAACTTTCGTGACGTTGCGAGCTATTTTCTCACCCTTTAAGCCTAAGCCTAGCGAAAATGCACGGTCGATTTTCAACTTTGACCAACTTCTCGGAATTCAAATTTGAGAATGGATTTGGATGTCACATTGGTCGACAAGCGTCCACACCTACTTTCGTGACGTTCCGAGCTATTTTCGCACCCTTTAAGCCTAAGTCTAGCGAAAATGCACGGTCGATTTTCAACTTTGACCAACTTCTCGGAATTCAAATTTGAGAATGGATTTGGATGTCACATTGGTCGACAAGCGTCCATGCCAACTTTCGTGAAGTTCCGAGCTATTTTCTCACCCTTTAAGCCTATGTCTAGCGAAAATGCACGCTCGAGTTTCGAATTTGACCAACTTCTCGGAATTAAAAATTGAGCATAGATTTGGATGTCCCGTTGGTAGACAAATGCGCACACCAACTTTCGTGACATTCCGAGCTATTTTCTCACCCTCTAAGCCCAAGTCTAGTTAAAATGCACGGTCGATTTTCAACTTTGACCAACTTCTCGGAATTGAAATTTGAGAATAGTTTTGGATGTCCCATTGGTGTACAAGCATCCACACCAACTTTCGTGACGTTCCGAGTTATTTTCTTCCCCTTTAAGCCCAAGTCTAGCGAAAACGCACGATCGAGTTTCAACTTTGACCAACTTCTCGGAATTGAAATTTGAGAATAGTGTTGGATGTCCCATTGGTAGACAAGCGTCCACACCAACTTTCGTGACGTTCCGAGCTATTTTCTCCCCCTTTAAGCCCAAGTCTAGCGAAAACGCACGGTTGGGCTTCCAATTTGACCAACTTCTCGGAATTAAAAATTCATCATAGATTTGGATGTCCGGTTGGTAGACAAATGCGCACGCCAACTTTCGTGACGTTCCGAGCTATTTTCTCACCCTTTAAGCCTAAGTCTAGCGAAAACGCACGGTCAAGTTTCGAATTTGACCAACTTCTCGGAATTAAAAATTGAGCATAGATTTGGATGTCCCGTTGGTAGACAAATGCATGCCAACTTTAGTCACATTACGAGCTAATTTCACAGCCTCTAAGCTCAAGTCGAGCGAAAACGCACAGTCAAGTTTCCAATTTGACCAACTTCTCGGAATTAAAAATTGAGCATAGATTTGGATGTCCCGTTGGTAGACAAATGCGCACGCCAACTTTCGTCACATTACGAGCTAATTTCACAGCCTTTAAGCTCAAGTCGAGTGAAAACGCACGGTCGAGTTTCCAATTTGACCAACTTCTCGAAATTGAAAATTGAGCATAGATTTGGATGTCCCATTGGTAGACAAATGCGGACGCCAACTTTCATGACGTTTCGAGCTATTTTCTCACCCTTTAAGCCTAAGTCTAACAAAAATGCACGGTCGATTTCCAACTTTGACCAACTTCTCGGAATTTAAATTTGAGAATGGATTTGGATGTCACATTGGTAGACGAGCATCCACGCCAACTTTCGTAACGTTTCGATCTATTTTCACACCCTTTAAGCCCAAGTCTAACGAAAACGCACGATCGAGTTTCAACTTTGACTAACTTCTCGGAATTGAAATTTGAGAATAGTTTTGGATGTCCCATTGGTAGACAAGCGTCCACACCAACTTTCGTGACGTTCCGAGCTATTTTATCCCCCTTTAAGCTCAAGTCTAGCGAAAACGCACGATCGAGTTTCAACTTTGACCAACTTCTCGGAATTGAAATTTGAGAATAGTTTTGGATGTCCCATTGGTAGACAAGCATCCACACCAACATTCGTTACGTTTCGAGCTATTTTCTCCCCCTTTAAGCCAAAGTGTAGCGAAAACGTACGGTCGAGTTACGACTTTCACCAACTTCACAGAATTGAAAATTGAGGATAGATTTGGATGTTCCATTTGTAGACATTCGCGCACAACAACTTTCGTCACATTACGAGCTAATTTAACACCCTTTAAGCTCAAGTCTAGCGAAAACGCATGGTGGCATTTCGACTTTGACCAACTTCTCGGATTTGAAATATGAGAATAGATTTGGATGTCCCGTTGGTAGACAAGTGCGCACGCCAACTTTCGTGACGTTCCGAGCTATTTTCCCACCCTTTAAGCCCAAGTCTAGCGAAAATGCACGATCGAGTTTCAACTTTGACCAACTTCTCGGAATTGAAATTTGAGACTAGTTCTGGATGTCCCATTGGTAGACAAGCTTCCACACCAACTTTCGTGACGTTTCGAGCTATTTTCTCCCCCTTTACGCCCAAGTCTAGCGAAAACGCACGCTCGAGTTTCCAATTTGACCAACTTCTCGGAATTGAAAATTGAGCATAGATTTGGATGTCCCGTTGGTAGACAAATGCGCACGCCAACTTTCGTGACGTTCCGAGCTATTTTCTCACCCTTTAAGCCTAAGTCTAGCGAAAACGCACGGTCAAGTTTCGAATTTGACCAACTTCTCGGAATTAAAAATTGAGCATACATTTGGATGTCCCGTTGGTAGACAAATGCGCACGCCAACTTTCGTCACATTACGAGCTAATTTCACACCCTTTAAGCTCAAGTCGAGCGAAAACGCACGGTCGAGTTTCGAATTTGACCAACTTCTCGGAATTGAAAATTGAGCATAGATTTGGATGTCCAGTTGGTAGACAAATGCGCATGCCAACTTTCATCACGTTCCGAGCTATTTTATCCCCCTTTAAGCCCAAGTCTAGCGAAAACGCACGGTCGAGTTTCAAATTTGACCAGCTTCTCGGAATTAAAAATTGAGCATAGATTTGGATGTCCCGTTGGTAGACAAATGCGCACACCAACTTTCGTGACATTCCGAAATATTTTCTCACCCTTTAAGCCCAAGTCTAGCGAAAATGCACAGTCGATTTTCAACTTTGACCAACTTCTCAGAATTTAAATTTGAGAATGGATTTGGATGTCACATTGGTAGACGAGCGTCCACGACAACTTTCGTAACGTTTCGAGCTATTCACAAACCCTTTAAGCACAAGTCTAGCGAAAACGCATGATCGAGTTTCAACTTTGACTAATTTCTCAGAATTGAAATTTGAGGATAGTTTTGGATGTCCCATTGGTTGACAAGCGTCCACACCAACTTTCGTGACGTTCCGAACTATTTTCTCCCCCTTTAAGCCCAAGTCTAGTGAAAACGCATGGTCGAGTTTCGAATTTGACCAAATTCTCGGAATTGAAAATTGAGCATAGATTTGGATGTCCCGTTGGTAGACAAATGCGCACGCCAACTTTCGTGAAGTTTCGAGCTATTTTCTCACCCTTTAAGCCTATGTCTAGCGAAAACGAACGGTCGTGTTTCGAATTTGACCAACTTCTCAGAATTAAAAATTGAGCATAGATTTGGATGTCCCGTTGGTAGACAAATGCGCACACCAACTTTCGTGACATTCCGAAATATTTTCTCACCCTTTAAGCCCAAGTCTACCGAAAATGCATGGTCGATTTTCAACTTTGACCAACTTCTCGGAATATAAATTTGAGAGTAGATTTGGATGTCACATTGGTAGACGAGCGTCCACGCCAACTTTCGTGACGTTCCGATCTATTTTCTCCCCCTTTAAACCCAATTCTAGCAAAAACGCACGATCGAGTTTCAACTTTGACCAACTTCTCGGAATTGAAATTTGAGAATAGTTTTGGATGTCCCATTGGTAGACAAGCGTCCAGACCAACTTTCGTGACGTTCCGAGCTATTTTCTCCACCTTTAAGCCCAAGTCTAGCGAAAACGAACGGTCGAGTTTCCAATTTGACCAACTTCTTGGCATTGAAAATTGATCATAGATTTGGATGTCTCGTTGGTAGACAAATGCGCACACCAACTTTCGTGACGTTCCGAGCTATTTTCTCATGCTTTAAGCCTAAGTCTAGCGAAAATGCACGGTCGATTTTCAACTTTGACCAACTTCTCAAAATTTAAATTTGCGAATAGATTTGGATGTCAGAATGGTAGACGAGCGTCCACGCCAACTTTCGTACGTTCCGAGTTATTTTCACACCCTTCAGGCCCAAGTCTAGCGAAAACGCAAGATCGAGTTTCAACTTTCACTAACTTCTCGGAATTGAAATTTGAGAATAGTTTTGGATGTCCCATTGGTAGACAAGCATCCACACCAACTTTCGTGACGTTCCGAGCTATTTGCTCCCCCTTTAAGCCCAAGTCTACCGAAAACGCACGATCGAGTTTCAACTTTGACCAACTTCTCGGAATTGAAATTTGAGAATAGTTTCGGATGTCCCATTGGTAGACAAGCGTCCACACCAACTTTCGTGACGTTCAGAGCTATTTTCTTCCCCTTTAAGCCCAAGTATAGAGAAAACACACGATCGAGTTTCAAATTTGACCAACTTCTCGGAATTGAAAATTGAGCATATATTTGGATGTCCCGTTCATTGACAAATGCGCACGCCAACTTTCGTGACGTTCCGGCTTTTTTCTCTCCCTTTAAGCCTAAGTGTAGCAAAAATGCACGGTCGATTTTCACTTTGTCCAACTTCTCCGAATTTAAATTTGCAAATAGATTTGGATGTCACATTGGTAGATGAGCGTCCATGCAAACTTCCGTGACGTTCCGAGCTAATTTCACACCCTTTAAGCCCAAATCTAGGGAAAATGCACGATCGAGTTTCGACTTTCACGAAATTCCCGGAATTGAAAATTGAGCATAGGTTTGGATGTCCCGTTGGTAGACAAGTGCGCACGCCAACATTCGTGACGTTCCAAACTAATTTCACACCCTTTAAGCCCAAGTCTAGGGAAAACGCACGGTCGATTTTCACTTTGACCAACTTCTCACAATTTAAATTTGAGAATAGATTTGGATGTCATATTTGTAGACATGTGCACACTACAACTTTCGTGATGTTACGAACTAATTTCACACACTTTAATCCCAAGTCTAGAGAAAATGCATGGTGGCGTTTCGACTTTGACCAATTTCTTGGAATTGAAATTTGAGAATAGTTTTGGATGTCCCATTGGTAGACAAGCATCCACACCAACTTTCGTGACGTTCTAAGCTATTTTCTCCTCTACCAAAAACGTACGGTCGAGTTTCAACTTTCACCAACTTCTCGTAATTGAAGATTGAGCATTGTTTTGGATGTCCCAATTGTAGACATTTGCGCACAACAACTTTTGTGAGATTCCGAGCTAATTTCAAACCCTTTAAGCCCAAGTCTAGAGAAAACGCATGATCGAGTTTCAACTTTGACAAACTTCTCAGAATTGAAATTTGAGAATAGTTTTGGATGTCCCATTGGTAGACAAGCATCCACACCAACATTCGTTACGTTTCGAGCTATTTTCTCCCCCTTTAAGCCCAAGTGTAGCGAAAACGTACGGTCGAGTTACGACTTTCACCAACTTCTCGGAATTGAAAATTGAGCATAGATTTGGATGTCCCATTTGTAGACATTCGCGCACAACAACTTTCGTCACATTACGAGCTAATTTAACACCCTTTAAGCTCAAGTCTAGCGAAAACGCATGGTGGCATTTCGACCTTGACCAACTTCTCGGAAATGAAATATCAGAATAG